>OX438643.1:6246651-16246651 GCA_949316285.1 Eupithecia subumbrata | reverse complement strand
TAATATAAGTATGTAAACTTTTTTAAATTTGTTGAGAATGTACTCAGATATTTTACGTCTTACAAAAATGCATAATTTGTTTATAAAAGCACACATGCTAGCCTGTTAGAATCACAAAACAGACACTATGTGACTTTTGATTGGATACTTTAAAGCAACCCTGGTCGTTTAACCGTGGTTTTTTATAGTTTTATATAAATATTTTATGGTTTATATCAATTAATTAATTATAATTATTATTTCTATTATTTTATTGTAATTTTTTAATGTATATGTATTAATTTAGGCAGATACTTTGATTATTTAGAAGGTACGCCAACCAAACCATAAGTTCATGCATATCTAACACGTACTTGACTGGTTTTTTACGAGAGCGTGACTAAAACTAAGGACAGATGCATGCGAAGGGGGAAACAGGAATAGAACAAGAAATAGAGTTCAAGTAACTGGGTTGTTAGGAAGGTAAGCAAATTTAATAAGAGGCAAAAACCTAGAAGAGTCCTTAATAGCTAAGTAGTCGGTAGCAGGGTCAATTTTGAAGGTATGATAGCAATAAGCTCATTAACTATAATTAAAAGCGTAAAAAAATGTTTATTGATACGTATATTACATTTTTACAAACAGTAATGAGTTTCTAGGTTCCTGACCTAGTTAAGAACTGTGTTTCAGGAGCCAGTGGCTTCTTCAGCTTATATTATCAGTTTATTATGTCAAATCCAAATAACTAGGTAACCTTAATTTTACTAAGAAAACAATTTAGAAAAAAAAAATGCAAAAAAGTTTGTAAATCCTTCCAAAACTAAGCTATGGGAACTGTAAAGGCTTATTAATTAATAATTATGTTAAATCAAACATTATTGTTTGTGTTGTAGACAGCTGTTGTTTTAAATAAATTTTCAAATAATTTAAATAATTGAAACTCTTGTTATGTTTCTGAGTGAAACATCGAACATTGTTTATTTATTCCAACCAAAACGAATGTCGGTTCCTGAAAATATTCTAGGTTTCATGTTAAAATATTTTGAATAACGTCGTAATAGCTCCTGCCCCTTCATCCCAAGTACTAGCTTCGAAGCTGGCGAAATTATACAGTTTTTTTCAATAGACTTTCGTTTGACCACAATCTCACCTGGTGGAAAGTGACGATGTGGCAGACAATGAAAAAAAAAACAAAAAAAAAACAACAAAAAAAACAACAAAAAAAACAACAAAAAAAAACAAACGACAACAAACAACAACAAACATCACAAAGGTGTCGGAAACACCTATTCACTCTTATTTTGCAGAGAGCCAGGTTGTAAAAGGCCGGTAAAACAGCAGCAGGCATGTTCCAAACCTTAGCGGTGGAATGGTGTAGGTAGAGAGTAACCACTAAGTGCGAGTTACTTTATTGATATTTACCATTTTTAACATAAAAAATACAGTGTCAAACTTAATGTCTCTAGTTTTAGTTTGACTGTTAAAAGTCCAAAGCCCTCGACGCGCGACTTACTCTCAAATCCTCAAGTTTTGTTTAATATCTTAATATTAGCCCTCCGGAGTCCGGACGACCTTGTCCTCTTCCTAACTTGACCACTTCCGTCTTCTTCTTTTTCTGCATTTTCACTCCTTACATCCAACTTTTGTCTACTTCCTAAACAGTCCATTCCCCAACTCACCATTTCCTTTCTAACTTGTCCACTTCACGTTTTTTCGTGATGTCCCGTTCGTCCCACCTGTCTGATAGGTACCTAAAAAGTTCCTCCACACTTTGCAAAACAGCCACAAAGTCTAAAGATGTAAAAGTTATGAAGGCAGTACAGCCTCAGCGTGTCGACGTGATAATACAGCCATAAATAAGCCGTGGATGAGTTATAACGTCTCTATACAATGGCGATGGTTATCCGCGACCCCATTCACTTTTACTCAAACCCATCGGAATTATGTTCAGGTTACTAACTCAATTACAATGGGGAGCTGTAGTTAGGTTAAGTATTTGTTATGTAAAAGGTACACAGAAGGGTTATGAATCATTTAATCATAAAAAAATAAAAACGTCTTATATTTGAAAATTTTTGTAATAAATTCTGCCGCGGCTTCGCACGCGTATTTTCGGTGTAATATGTAGCCTATTATCTAAGTTGGGCTATGTTCCATATGTGCGCCAAATTTCATCTTGATATGTTCAGCAGTTTTGGAGATCCTAGGTGACAAGCATTTCACATTTCACAAACTTCCGCATTTATAATATTACTAGTCTATGCCCGCGGCTTCGCACGCGCTCATCGAAAATAATGCAGTTATGTGATACACACATTTTCTTTTCTTTTTTTAAACTTGAATTTAAAGTAACTTTTTTGGCGTTTTAATTTAGTTATACCTTATAACAGTAATAATAATACAGCGGGGCAATGCAGCCAGCGTCTTGGGGACGCTTCCGACTGGTATTGATATGGATCAGTTGAGCTACCTGTAGATTGTTTGCAACAGTCTGCAGTTAGCTCAATTGTTTCAATTGTAAATACTAATGATGTAATAACATAATTATTATTTACTTATTTATAATGCTAAACAATTGACACAGCATAATTTTTTTTAATTAATTATTATATCTGATAGGTAAACATAATAACTACATTTAAAAAAGAAATATTTTTTGTTGTAATATCCATCTTCCTACTAATTTCATAAAGCTTGTCTCTTTGTGCCGTTGTAAAACTACTAAATGGATTGAACTGAAATCTTGCTCACATAAAGATTACTTATTTTAATCCCCAAATACGGCAGAAGCTAGATATACATACATAGAAAACGCCCAGACTGTCCCAGACCCGGAACAAATATCAAGGAATATCTGTTCGACTGTACTTTATGTTATCTTATTTAAGGTAGGTAACAATATCTCCATTACTTCTTGTAGTTACCTTACGTATCTGTGCGTGGTTGAAAACATGGCTGGAAAATCTTACAGAGACTTCATAGAGATAAACTATTTTACCAATGCTGTTTCTGTAATATTATAAGTTCCAAGCACTTGTGCACTTTAATCTCCTGCGCACATGTTTAGTCCCCGTTGAACTGGCCGCCGAGGCCGAAATTCGGCTAGGAGGACTTCATCATCGTCATTATAGATAGATAGACACTATATTTTACTACACAAAGACAAAAAAAACAGAAATGATAAAACGTAATAATTTGACGACCTCTGTGGCGCAGCGGGCGAAGGTCCGCCTGCGACGCATTAGGTTGCGGGTTCGATTCCCGCCTCGGGACAAATGTTTGTACGATCTGCAGATGTTTGTTCAGGGTGATCAGGGTGATCAGGGTGTTTTTCTATGTATAATAAAAATATCTATCTATGTTTTTATTGTATTATGTATATCAGTTATCTAGTACCCATAACACAAGCTCTGCTTAGCTTGGGGCTAGATAATGCTGTGTGAATTGTCCAACATTATTAATTTATCTTATCTATTTAAGAATTGTGGAAGTACAAATGGCGGCCAAATCGCTACGAGTGATCTCTTCCAGGCAACCGTGGCATCATTATCATTATTAGCTCTTTTTTGGCCCTTTTCCATTAGTAAGTTACTTAGTCATGTAATATTTGCAGTGAACGTCAACTTTCTCCGCAGCTATGTAGCTAAAAATTACAAATTGGACAAGTTTTGAACCAATTCGACGGAGGTGGCTCTGGATCGTGATGCCTGGAGTTAATGGGAGAGGCCTTTGCCCAGCATTGGGATGACCAGGGCTAACAATAAATGATAATCATAATATATATATATATATATATATATATATTAATACTCAACTCTATATTCAGCAAAGCATTGACCAACGTAATCGACAGCCCCATTTCAAACAGTGTCTTTTTCATAGTGTCATAAAGTAGTGTTGTGCGATACTCAGTCCACGACTATATCGATAAACTCCCTCTGCCGCCGTCGTAACTCATCGACTTTATCGACTATCTGAAACCCGCTTTTAAAACTCAGAAAAACGGTAGCTTCAAGCAAGTTTCTAAGCGATTGACGCAAAGATTATACGGGAAAAATGGGTGGCCTTGTAATTTGTGTCACCTACAGGTTTGCACGTTCCAGCTAAATTAGAGTGATTCTTGCTAGCTCTTCCTAAACACGCTGCTGAGCAAAATTACTACTTATTACAACAGTACAAGCTGCAAAATGCGACGCTGAGTACAAATTGATGTGGGCTTAACGTCCCGACGAGATATTAATCTTATCTTTGGCTGGGATGCTCTGAATTATGATTTTAATTTTCTATTGCAATTTAAAGGTACACTTTGAAAACAGTTTTATGGTTAAATATTCATGAGAATTTATTAAATTATTACGAACAGGGGCAGGGAATGGTATTATTTATTGATTTTAACACTCCTACTGTCTAGCCCTCGAGCTAAATTTTACTGCAGAACATGTAGCTCGTAGGTGCGTTAGTAATAGTTATAAGAAATTGGAGAATGTTAGGCCAATAAGCTTTATTTAATAATTCTCGTTATAGGTTATTTTATTATTGCTAACTAAATAAACAAATCATAAATATTAAATTATTGAACATGAGATCGGTAAAACAGAGGATTCACGATTTTAATACGGTCTTTTTTTACGTAAAAATTGGTTTGATTCACAAAGATCGAACTCGTCACTTTGGGATTGCAAATAGAGGGTTCTCCCACTGTTCAGTGCAACTATAGCTCTTTTTAAAGCGATCATTATTTGTAGCAAAACGCAAAACCCGTTATTTCCTTGCATAAGTAAATACCTACACAGTCGTATTAATCGTATAATAGTATCATATAATAGTATCAAAACACGTCGTCGTAGACCTAATCTAATGTACAGTAAAAGTAATCCGACATCGGCCGCATCAAAGCGATTAAAATACACAAAGACACATCGATAATCATCCGTTTATGTCATCCGACATACATTAATGACTGAGCTAGTGATGTTACTGTCCGTCCGAACCACTCTCATGAGTTATTACCTATCTCGTAAACTTCCAGCGTGTCATCTTTAACTAGTGACGTGCCGCGGTGACGGACAGAATCGATATCGATGAAAGAGCCGTTTAGAACGTCATCATTCATCAATCATAGTCGTTCAAACCGCACAGTTAACGTTTTAACCTCAAATGGCTTTTATATGCTAGTTAGCAATTAGTTTGGTTTATTGCCAGCAAAATAGTGTAATTAAAAGAACATAGCATTTAAGTACTTGGTTATAGAACGTTATCTTGTGAATTAAAACAGGTGCAAAATAAATTTTCATTATTTTGTAAATAGTTCTGGGTTCATTTGACCACCCAAGACCAAATTTACTGCTCGCAAAAAGATGGAGGTAATCGATATTTGCGTGTTAAATAAATTAAACATTACACATCCTTTTCAAATAAAAGACCGCAATTCTAGGTACCATTGAGTTTTGTTAACTCTCTCCTTCGGTATTTAGACATTTTTGCATTTTATATGCCAATAAAACAGGAAAATTAGCATTTTATTTTCCATTGCATATTTAAACGACATTCCATAATACACTAAGAAAGTAACTGTTCCTAAAGGCACGTTTATAGTGCCACCCACTAATATTGTCTAGTGTTGCAAATAGACATTTTTAGTCTGCGAGAGGCATGAAAATGTTCATCGTTAATCATTGGATTATGAGTCACAATCTGCTGATTTATTACTTGCAGATCAAGTATAGTCGATGATTTATATCGATAAAGGCACATCACTAACACCTTCACAGTTTGTACCCACTCTTGGTTGTTGGTCTAAATTGAAGAAACAGCTTGGTCGCTCTGATTTTAAGGACTTCGTATGCAATTATAATTTCATTATTTTATCTACGGTATATGACTCTTAAGTAGAATTTTCACAATATGTATTTATTTGAAAAGTAATTAAAAAACACATGTTACATTTGTATTGTAATCTACTTTATTTCTGAGTGACTCGTGAACGTGTCTCGTGAACGAAACTATTTATTTTCTATGGCATAAAGTCTAAGTCGATGATTTATATCGATATAAGCACATCCCTAGCACCTTAAGCTGTATTGTCGCGCATATTATCACTTCATTTCGCGTACATGTTAGATTTATGGTTTATAAATAGATTTAGGTGTCACACAATAGAAATATTACGGGGGAGTACTTAAGCACTTTCTAGATATGGCAATACAGTGCTCTACCAATGAATATAATGCATAATCTATCACATTCTATTGTGTTAGGAGATGCGAAAGTTTTCGTTGGTAGAGATAATTTTTGCCCAGATTCAACGGAACTTTAACGCCGTAAAATAAGTAGAGAAGATGTTTATTTTACAATTCACTTATTTGTATTTGTATTTATTTATTCCATCGTAGGGACACTTGATGTCGTTACATTCTATATTTAATTCCTATTTTACCAATAACACCAGGTATTTTGCTATAGGCAACACCATAAGGTACAAAGAAAAAAAAAACAGACAGAAATGACTGAAAAATAAATAAAAATAATTATTTGGAATCAAATAAATAATAAATTAATTAATTTAAAGGGCATGTAAAAGTATGCTGCTGTAAAAGGGCATTGTCAAACTATACTAAAAATAATGTACAATAATTATTACAATCATAATAAACTGAGAAAATAATAATGATATAATGTCAGAAATAAAATAATTTAAATTAATTTCATATGTAAATAAAGCTGCTGTATAAAGGCATTGTCAAAGTAAGCTAAAACATTATTAAAATAATGGAATAACTAACAAAAATAAAAAGAATGTCAGAATAGTAATCGAAATTTATAGAGAAAGTATACCTACCTAAATATAGGTTTATAGTAAAACTAAATGTATAACAATGGTATTATACATACATTAATACCTACCTCGATTATTAGGTCGAAGTAGTACCTACTTAGTTGGTTTTTAAACAAATTCCTAAATATGTGGGTAATGCTAAATAAAAATACCAACATATCATCGCGTCACTCGTTTTTCAACCGACGAAAAACGGAGGAGTTTCTCAAGTCGACGCTTAAATTTTTCTTTATGTATGACCACGCATAACTTTTTACAGAGAAGTCTGATTTGATAATTCTTTTTTTATTGGAAAGGGTATACTCCGAAGGTTAAATTAGGAAAAAAAATCCAATCCTAAGGTTAGAAAAACAGGGGATGATTGATTGTTCACACACTGATTGTAATGTTTGATCACGCATAACTTTTTACAGAGTGGTCCGATTTCGATAATTCTTCGGTCTTTTTATTGGACAGAGTATATTGATATGTCATCAAACTAAATTAGACTCGAATTTTAACTAGATGTCGCCACTAGAATTTGAAGTCGTTTTTTAAAACACGCCCAATTATTGTATTTCGACTCATAAATAGGAACCTACATAAAAACGTACAAAAGTTTACAAAGAGCAAGGTTTTATATTAAATTATACAAATCATGGGCGTCAAATCGAGTTTTGCCCATATGACCCCGTGCTAGGTGTTGTGAAATGAAGAAAAAAGAAGAAATGCAAATTAACTTATTCTTTTAAAAAAATCAGGTATCTTCACGTTACCGTTGTTGCGTTGATTTCAACTAACGTTATGTTTTTGACTACATTTTAATATTTCTAATAATAATAAATAGGTACATGCACAAAAAATCGCTTTATTTTGAAAGTACCTAACTTTATTCTGCTGATAAGAACAGATTTTGAAATAAATGTTGTTGAAGATGACGTTACACGGTTAATATAGTTAGAAAAAAACAATGTTTATTTGTAAAGTATCCGTTAAGAAAAAATTGCAACAAAAATACATATAATATATTATAGGTATAATTGCAACTAAAGCAGACAAAAACAGGTAAACACCGCGTTGCCTACTAAAATGTCCTTACAATTCCTTAGAAAACACAATTGTTATTCAGGACTACTGCTTTCCAACGGCATAATATACACATATACATACAAATGTCCCTCTTAACGGGTAATATATCAGCTTATAGTAATAAATTAATTTATATATGTACAAGAGAAATTGAAAATGGCAATGTTGAGAGAGGCGATAGGGCATTATTACAAGTGGCCGATGATTTAAGTAGGTTCTTTGCACGTAACTAAATTGTCATTTCGTGTTTACAAAACAAGACAAAGTGATGTCGACTCAACGCCATGAATAACGGATATGCCTTGAAAAACGTCATGTAAGTGTTCATAAATAATAATAATAAATAATGCTGGATAATTCTGATTAATAGATAACTGATATACTTAATACAATACACTACGTAGATAAATATTTTTTATTATATATAGAATACATCCAGAACACCCGGAACAAATACCTGCAGTTCGTACAAAAATAACTTGTATGAATCTACCTAAAAACTGTTTGAAGGTTATCCCTGGTCTGGTATGTTGGCAAATAAATAAATAAAAAATGTTGGAAAATTCACACAACATTATCTAGCCCCATGCTAAGCAGAGCTTGTGTTATGGGTACTCGAAAAGTGATAAACTTAATGTAATACACTTCATAGATAGATATTTTTTACTATACAGAGAAAACATCCAGAACACCATGAATAAATAAATGTAATATTATGTTGTCCAATCCATTGTCTGAAGAATATCGCAAAATTTACAACTTTGCTTTAAGTTATTTCTGTAGAGATTAGTTTATTATTTATTAGTAAAATTGTAAATAATTATTTTACCAATCGTGTGGTCGCTCAGCGACAAAGCCCTTTGTTTTGTCGTGTTAATAAGAAAACACCCCTGGTCGATGATCAGCAATTTATGGCAAGATAGATAAATTCTTTACTTGCGTCCTCATGTCATGGATTAATTTACGTCAAGAAAAAAACGTGTGTGAATGAACCCACGGGAAGAAGCTAATGAAATCATATATCTGGTGAAAATAAAGTGATCTAGTTTAAATGAAATCTTTTAAATAATTAAAACTCAAGTATTTAACTCCGTTGATATCAAGTTGATACCCTACTATCGGAAATTACCTCTCACGCGCAAACGACCACGCTTAGCTCTCATGTTCTTATTAACTTGGCGATCCAAGTTACAAGCTAAACGCGACCTTAAATCCCGTCTAAATACAGTTTAAACTTAAAGTAGTGTACACCAGAAGGTAATTTCAAAACAGCTCTTAAGGTATTAATAATAAAAGTGTAGTAAGTACTAAGTGTAAAATTATAAGCATATTATGAATGTTTTGAATCTATGTGGTTTGGTACGTTGACGCGGGAAACGTGTTTGATTCCAGTTTTACTGGAGTAATGAGAGGCATAAAAATAGGGATTAAATTCTTTTCGATTTCTTTTTTAGTCGAAGTTGAAGACTACAGGTGCGCCGTACATAATATATCTTACCTCATGAATTCATGATCCAAAAAAACCAACTTCAACTTCTTGTCGAATGGCTTCTGCATCTGGTTTGACACAATTCGGCCAATGTCTGTCTCATGATATTGGTATTCCGTGAGTGACACTTGCTTACGTCACTGTCAGTTGTCACTTATTGCAACAAAACATGGAGTTGAGAAACAAATCCATACACTAACATCACAGCCTACCTTATGCATACAGTCGTTCGACGAATGCATTTTGACAGAGCAATGGTGCGGGGAGCAAAGGACGGGACAGGGGAGGGCCGCTCCCGAGTTGCATACATACATAATACATACATCACCGCCTTAGTAACTCGGGAGCGTCCTCCCCCCCGACCCGTCCCTTGGCCCCACGATTGCCCTGTCAAAACGCCTTCGTCGAACGACTGTATGGATATAGATAGGCTGAGCTAATATTATAAATTTGAAAGTATCTGTTTGTTACCTTTTCACGCATAAACGGCTGAACGGATCTTAATGGAATTCGGCATGGAGGCACATGGTATCCCGTGGACGGACATACTTTTTATCAAGGAAAACAGCGTGCGAAGCCACAGGCAGCAACTAGTAGTAAAATAAAAAAATACATAAAAATGTCAATGGCCAAGTTTGTTTGTTAGAGATCAGTGAAACAATTTTAGCTAAACAACGTTAATGTGATAAATAATTGGTTAAATTTCAGAATTGTACTTTTATCGATGACAAAACCACAATACATACTTTTATCAGATTCGTACAGGTCATAATATGAAGCTCGGGGAGTTAAGGTTTTACGTTGTACTGGTAACACCAGAAAACAGATTCGTCTTCTCATTCGCCGATGGCGTCGATGACGTGGGCTAGAGTCAACCACGTGACCGATGTCTCTTGGAATGCCATACCTGGCGAAGTATTAATAATATACTTCGCCATGTATTGCATGCCGAGACTAGAATAGAATATTATACCACGCCATTACCATACATTAGTTTTGACACACGGGGTCCACATATGCCGATTTAGAAGATGCAAAATCCCATTCATATAGTGTAGCGGCTGATGTGTCGAGAAGAAATTAGGATTATTTATATCCAGGTAGGTAAGGAAGGTACGACTAGTTAAAAGTTTTATGTGATTTGGGCCGGGCCATATGAAACAAAATATTTTTTTTTCGTGAATAGGATCTTCCGTTGACCATGACCGGAATCTCACCTGGTGGTAAATAACGGTGTATCAGGAAGGTGAGAAGACACCATATTCACTATATTGTCTCGAAGAGACCCAGATTTTAGTTGGCTAGAAACTGAAGCAGGCAGATAATTCCAAACCTTAGCGGTATACGAATTGACGAGTGAAAGGAATACGATTGACGAGTGAAAGGAATAACCAGAAGACAAGGGTGGATATCCGCCGTACTGCTTATCCGAGAGTTGAAGGGATAGAGTCATGAAATTTTCTGTGAGCATTCTCCAAAATGATTTCTATAAATAAAAGATAGAGAGTCAAGCAACCTTGCGAAGTTGCGACCGTGTTCGAAACTTTAGATCTTAGTCACCGACTGCGGCGACTGTTCGTCAATAAGTCTGAAGGCTCTTCGTTCAATTGAGTCTAAGACTGATGCTTGGATACTCCATATCACGTTGCCCAGCAGGGTGTAAGAGTTTGTAGCTACATTAGATCCACAAGATGCAAAGCAAAAATATGAAGACATTCTACTTTACGTCTTCAAAACAGAGACATACTATCCGCTCAAATAGTGCGGCTATTTTCTGACTTTGAAGGTGGTTTTATGGCCGTCTCACCAAAGCCTATTTCAATATGTAATTGCCACAGGCACCCACAAGCAAAACGCTGTCAGCCTAAAACTCAGGTCAAGCACCAAATTGCGCGCACGCACTCCCTCCTATAACGCGATTTGTGACACCTCCCACCCATTAGGTCCCCTCTTCTAAACCAAGAGTTAGAGGCGTTACTTCCATGAGCTATATGGCAATACTGGGCTATACGTACCGCAGTTGCATAAGCAGACTTCATCTTGTACACCTAGTAGGTACAACTGCTAGTCATATCCTTTGCGTAAATGGGAGGAAGTGAAAAAAGTAAAGGCAGCTGTTGCATCTTAAGAGAAAGAAATGCACGCCTGAATAAGTAGTTAAGTTTTGTATGGGATTTCAAAAAACAATATGTTTTTCATTAGCCTCAAACATTTGGTGAAATTAAATTGAAATCGATTGGGCTTGGAACTGTTTTCAACCTACTTTTAAAGCTAGCGCAACCTGTTGTCACGGAACTCTTTTGTGTTTCGTATACACTGAGCCGACAGATTTGTGACGCCTGCGCAGCGTAGTCACTAGAAGAACAAACAAAAGACAATCGGGCCAGCTATTAACCGAGGGAAATTATTGTCCAAGATTGCTTTGTTTGTTTGCTTTAGCTAGAGAGTATTTAATTTAATCTATACAAAATATTGTTCTAATGTATAGTCAGACAATAAATATGTATAAGCTAGAGTCATCTAGAGAGAGAGTAATGTTTCGTAGCCAACTTTTGAAAGCAGTTTCTATAGTACATGAACCTAATTTCAAAATTAAATTGTTCAGTCATTGCCAAACAAACTTATCACGGTTGATTAAAATTCTATTGATCGAGCTGCGCGTTTTTGTTTGACACAAGAAGCGTTACAGAATCACTTTTTGTCATGATCGGAATGTCGCCTAGTTTTTTGCTACGAATCTTTGTCATCGCGAGGTTCTTGAACTCAGAAGTTTTACATCCCGGAATTAGCCTGGGTGGCTTTGGACAGCTTTGATAGACGGGAGGTGAAGCGGAGGCGGAATATTTATAGTTTTCTGTGAAAATGTCTTCCTAGAATTTGTTTTCTGGTGTTTGAAAAGGTTACATTTCTGTCACTTCGCCAGTGAAAATTTCGAAGCACGAAAATATTGATTTTGAAAACTGACAAAAATATAAATAAGGATATGATAGGTAGTGTTTAACCTACTAACTGTTCTTGTTATATAACTAATCCTATTTCATATTATTATAATTCCGAAAGTTTGTGAAATGTGTTTTTTTTTTGTTTAGATCTCCAAAACTACTGAACACATGAACACATCCAGATGAAATAATAAGTACATTTAGAACATAGCCAAACTTAGATAATGGGCTACTTATTATACCGAAAATATGTATGCGAAGCCGCAGACAGAAGCTTCTATCAGTTTATCATCCAAAGGTGGAGTTAAACTTTTCCGCGTTATTTTACAGGTTAGGCCAAGGACCTCTGTCATTGACACAGTTTAGTAATCAGCGGCCATGTTTATTCTTTTATCTACACTAATGTTATAACATTCTACTTATGATTCCAATACTTGACTTATAATTACTACTGTTATAGCGCAGATAACAAAACACTCAATTTAAGCAATTTCACATGATGGTATAATATCCACATCGATATCGTAAAATCTCATTATAACATCAATAAAACGCGACCAATTAACAAGGCGAGCCTTATGTTATGTCAAAATCTTCATACAAGTTGTATAAAATTTTGATATTAGGCTGGCTTTTGAAAACAGTTGGGTTATACGTGAAAACTTCGTCGAAACTACTTTTGAATCTGCCTAACCCAGCGTTGTACACGGGGCATTGCTTCCGGCGCACCTCGGCGACCCTTCTCATAGATAGCGGTGGTGATTTGACCGCACTGAAACGACACGGGGGGTGGAAGTCTTCTACTGTGGCTGAAAGCTACATTGATGAGTCTCTAATGAATAAAATTCAAGTCTCAAATACGATCTTGAACAGTATAGAAAACAAGACGAATGAAGTAATTATAAATATTCCGACTCCGTCTACGAGCTCTACTGCTTGCCCCGCGGCCGCTACAGCTGCTGGATCAATAATTAACATTAACTTTCAAAATTGTACCATCCAAAATTTGAACAATTATTATAAATAAACTATTGTCAGCTTTTACTCTTGTTGTTTGATTAATTGCATTAGTGAAGATAAAGTAGTGTATGCAACTGCATATAACACGGGTATTAAAACACTCGTTACTATTATGAAACTCGCTGCGCTCGTTTCATAAACTCACACTCGTGTTTTAATACCCTTCATTATATGACAGTTGCATAAACTACTATTCTGCTTGAGCCGTGATGAATAAACACTACGTGATAGAAATAATGCTTTTAATTAATACCTAAAATACCAGCCCCTACAGATTGTTTAGTATGGGTTGTACGCATTATTTTACGAATATTTCCGTCGTTTTCGAGTCATTTTGTACATTTAGCGTCTTGCAGCACCCCTACCGGATCGAGAGGAACTACTTTTCGTAGTATGTACGACAACGATCCAATGGTTTCTTACAAACTCGATGATAATTTTCGAATGATTTTGAGTGACTTGTTGCACTTTGCCATGATAGCGGAAGTCACGTTTGCGGCATTCATTGATGTCATAAAAGTAAGTAGTTTAAGACTGATTAATTCGATAGAAGCACTATTTACCGCTACTAAAATAAAAATTACTACTTAGGTACTACCTACTAAATAACTAGCGTCATTCCGAAAGCTCAGTATTTACGCCAATTTCCACCACTTAAACTCCATTGACGCATCCCACATTCCACAGGATGGTTAATATTAATCAAACCACCTATTACAGTACTAGTTTGTCGACATCTTAATTCTAACGTAATTTAAACGTTACGTGACCGATGCGAAATGACGAGGATTTATCGTAACGACACGATTAGAAAGTAGTGATGTGCAAGGTGAGAAAAAACCGAACCCCGAATGGTTAGAATAGAAATAATATTTTTATTTGGAACTAATACAAATATATGCTGTAAAATAAAAAGTTAGTGTAGACCAACTAATTTTTTTATCGCAAAACGGTCTCCGTCTCAGCAAGAGCTGGTTGGTCACGGTTAATTTGCCGATGCCGCATGTCTTCCGACGGAGCCGTTTCGAGACGTCACAATTAAATTGCCGATGCCGTATGTCTTCCGACAGAGCCGTTTCGAGAGGTCACGGTTAAATTGCCGATGCCGAATGTTTTCCGACCGAGCCGTTTCGAGACGTCACGGTTAAATTGCCGATGCCGAATGTCTTCCGACAGAGCCGTTTCGAGAGGTCACGGTTAAATTACCCATGCCAAATGCCAAAGGAAAGCTTTAAAAAAAATTGATTTGCACAGTTTACACAAAAAGTGAGTGCACAACGATACTTTGACATCCGTAAAAAAATATGAAATTAGTGATAGCGTCGTTTATTATATTTTTTTGTTACAGTGATTTCGGCAAATTAAACCAATAAATCATAACTGATCCTTCTACGAAACGTTAATGTCCATTTTAGTTTATTGTTCAAGTTGGCTTAAACTAATAAATATGGCTGACGTGACTGCTACAGCTCACCAAGAAATAAATTAGCAGGCATTGATTAACTGGACGTAATAATGACAGATAATGTATGAAAACGTCAGAGAACAATTCGACGGTTAGCGGAATGACCGTTTGTTAATTGTGGAATGCACCCACACAGGTAAAGAAATGATTTCAAGCGTATAATTGTAAACGGATTACAATTTTTCAGGAAAAGTAAGCTCAAAATCAACTCATCATAAGTTTCTTTCGTTCGGCAGATCTTGGATTTATGACCGTTTTAATAGGACATAATTCCCGCTCTATGCCCGCTGCCCGCATGAAAACACAGACTTTTATAATAGGTACCTGACAACGTTGACTGCAAGCGGAATAAGAGCAGAGCACAACAAAGTCACGCATATAATCATATAATCAATACTTGGATGTTTGTTACCTCTTCACGCCAAATTACTGATCGAATCTGACTGAAATTTTGGATCTCTACATATGTTACTTTTTGTATCAAAAACACGCTGACGTAACCGCGGGCAGGTAGAATAAGTATACAAATAATTTATTTCTATTATAGTAATTTTCTTTGTGACTAAAGGCTTCTGCCCCTTCAAAGAATAAAAATTTGGTCAGTTAATTTAGAAGCCGAAAATTTACGAACGTAGTAAGTACATCACTCACCAACGATTTAATAGTGACTCGTGTCACGTAATTAGGGAGAATTTTCTTGATGGCAAATACTCACCCGTAATTTGTGCGAATAAAAGTTACCACTTCCTTTCGAATTTACAGCGTTTAAGCGTCGAGATGTTATCGCCTGGATTAATGCCTCGACTCGGAATGCCTCATCCTCCGACCATTGTATGAGACTAGCTGTACCCGCGCGGTTTTACTTGTAATAACCTACTTACCAGCTGGGTAAACTAGCAATTAGCGTAAGCGTGTTTTTGAGAAGATACCGCAACTCGGTAAACGTAGTGTAGGACACCCAGTCGTCAGGTGGGATGGCAACCTGCGAAAGATTGCAGACAATAACAAACTTTTTAGTATAGTTAGGTCCGACAAACACAAAATTCGTGATTTTCAGGAAATTGCAACAAAATCGTATTTTTCTATTCTTTGTGTTCTATGAAGTATTATAGCATACAGCTCGCTAACGGCCCTTGTCAACCATTTGCTACGAGCTATAATAAGACAAACTTGGACTAAATTGTTATTCATATGTAAAAGATTTTTTACTAAAATCAGCATAATATGATCTACACTCCAAAGCCACAATTGAAAAGGAGTTTGTTTTTTTATACTACACCTGCTCAGAAAGTTGCTTATTCCTTTTTCAAACATAGGGTAGAAAGTAAGTCATTGCAGGCGTACTAAAATGCGGGACGGAAAACTCTATGGAATTTCATTTTTTCACGCATTTAGCGGGAGAGAAAAGTGTATGGAAATACATTTCTAACGTATTTTTTTTCTGAAACATCAACCGGTTATTTTCATAATAGGTTAAACGACAAAAACTTTTTACTCCGAATCCGCCAGATGATATTGGCCTCTTCCGTATTTGGAACAACAATTAAAATAAAAGAACGATGTGAAAATCGCACCTGCGCGTATTTATTGATACATTTGATATAAGAATTAGAATTTACTCGAGTGATTATACATATTCTAAAACGATGATTTTCCTCGAAGGTGTTAAGTACTATGTATCACTCGGGAGAAAGTACAATTTCTTCCTCGTGTGTTAAGACCCGACGCTGATAGTAATTGGGCACTTTCTCGCCTAGATGTACAATGTTCTATTTTTTAGCATGGGCTTACAAAACCACTTTTCTGCAATCTGATTCCGTGATATTACATAAAGGAATAAATAAATAGAAAATAGAAAAAATACAGGAGATTTTTGTATTTACGCTGCCCGTTACATAGCAGCATTTACCTTGAGGCCAAATTCCTGCAGCAGTAGGCGTAAGGGAAAACGCGCGCCTGCCAAGCCGCCGCGCTCGTGTTTTTTGTAGTTATTTAAACATTGTGATTAAGAAAATCATTTTATCAAGTCAACTTCTGCGAATTCGTTTATAAATATTAAGTGTCCTTCGTTGAGTACAAAGAAAAGTGTGATATCAGTAGTTCGCTAGTCATACGAAAAAACGTTAGAAAAAGGGGTAACTTCGGGATTTTTTTCTTTCGAGTGAAGTTCATTAGATTTTGTAACTGAATGCAACTTTGACTAGACTAGATCCTTAAGTAATATAAATATCTTTTTTTCAGAATTTTAAACTCTATTTTCTAAGTCTCAGATGATTTTAAAAATCACAAAAAAGCGGCCTCTGCTGGCCTACCCAGCCTTAAAGAAGGGAATTTGAAAAAATAAAAAAATCGTGAGATCTAAAACCTTCTAGTAAGTACAACCCACACATTGGTTATTCATAGTGATTCCACGCAGGAACGTGCTCCATACCATTCCAATTAAAGCAGCCCTTCAAAGTTATATTTATTAATCGCTTGCTAAACGGGCTCCTGCTGGGTGCAGAATCACTGGCAAATTGGTTCAGCTTTTTCAAATTGTGGCCAAATTATTGAGCATCGAGGACGAAGAGGTTTTATTCTAAAGGCCCGTTTAGATTAACGCGGTATTCGATACCCAGAGCGGCAGCGGTAAGTTTCGCTTGGATTTCGCGCGGTCTGCGGTATTCCGTCGAGTGTTTTGGTGACAGGGCCTTACCGCACTCACGGATTTCACTACGCAATGGGTAGTGAAAGCCACGTAGGTCTATAAGAAAGAAATCAAATCATTGCTTTAACTTAGCTTCTCCTTAGATTCTTTAGTTTTCATTTAGTAATTTAGATCAGATCTAAGATAATCTTCCTTAACGACTTTGAAACTTCTCAGGAAATAAAATACTTTTAAAACTAAAACATAAATTGTGTTTAACTTTTTTATCTAACATAACCAACATTAGTATTATTTTATTTATAAAAAAGGAAAAAAATATACATAGTTGTTACCTAAGTTGGAGTCATCCAGTAACAAAGAATTAATATCTTTATTCACAAAGAAAATTACAATAATATAAATAAATTAGAACTAGTATTTACAATTGAAACAATTGAGCTAACTGCAGACTGTTGCAAACAATCTACAGGTAGCTCAACTCCAGTACCTATGAAGCTAAACTCTACATACTTTAATGGTTGATGACACGTGAAAATGTCATTTATAAATGAAGAAAATGTGTTAAGTACCTACACATTATAATGTGTAGGTACTTAACACATGCTACTCAAAAACTCTACGCCTCGGGCTGCATCGTAAAACCTATAGCTATTCCAGGTTCTACAGAAGCAAGAAGCCTAGATTGAAATTCTTGTACAGGCTAAATTAGGTCTGTACTTTTAGAATTAGGCTCGTAGGAGGCGTGTTGAGCTTAATTAAAGTAAATTACCCCTAGAATGGGGAAATTGTAAGATTACCCCAGCGCGGGGTAATTGTTTTAGGATGATGTAAGGAAGATTAGCTTTTATAAAGGAAGATTATAGGAATTAAATGGTATTCCCTTCTATATTATTATTTTCTTGAATGATGTTTGATTGGAAATCTGCTGTTTGCTGCAGGGTTTACAGGTAAACAATTTCTATATGTAGGTATTTCAATTTATTTTTCAATGTGTACATTCATTCTTGTGTTCCTAACGTAAGTAATAACAAGAGCTAATCGTCTCCTTTGCCCTAAAGGTATACCTAATTAAATAAATAATAATAATAAATAAATAATAAACAATGTTGGACAATTCACACAGCGATATCCAGCCCGAAGCTAAGCTGATCTTGTGTTATGGGTACTGGATAACTGATATACTTAATACAATACACTCAATAAATAGATATTTTTTTTATTATACATAGAAAACATCCAGAACACCCTTAACAAATATCTGCAGATCGTACAAACATTCGGGAGTCGAACCCGCAACCTCCTGTGTCGCAGGCGGACCTTCGCCTTCGTATGTGAGTGGCAAGAGAAGTCAAAAGAAATGGCAGCTATTTCAGCTTAAAAAAATAAATTCTTGAAGACATAGGTTATGTAGGTTACATTAAATTTTGGTTTTTCGTAAGCCACAAGTTTTTTTTACAACCGAGTGACAGGACCACCTGTAGAATGCGAGTGACGAAAGTAACCCGACAAGGTAACCCTAGCAGGACTTCACAAGGGTTCTTAAAATGAGGCTCATTCGCCATCTAAAATTTTGAATTGTCATAAATTTCACCCAAGGCGGTGGTCTCTTAAAATGTCAGGTTATAAGATCTAGCGCCACGCTCAGATTATGCATATTGCAGGCATGCAGCATGGCGCATGGCGTGTCATAAACGCATTAAGATGGCATCTCAATAATTATGATAATATCTCATGCTAATCCGATGAGGCGACGAGCAAAGCATTGTGATGGTAAGGACCATGCACATTTGCTTTCATCGTCGCCAGTGACCTTTTGTATGCACAGATGATTTATGGTTTTGTTGGAATAGACTTCCAATTTTCATTTTTGATAAAATGAAAGTTAGGAAGTCAATTCTGAAGGTGTCCCATCGAATATAGGTTAGCATTAAATAAAGTGAAACAAACATATTGCCAATGAAAGGCCTATTGATTGCATTTCACTGTCTATTTACTTGTTAGCAATTTGATTTGATTCAGTCTTTTTCTTGAAGTCTAATTAAGTGCCTAGTGGGTTAATTTGGATCAGTTATCAATACTCTTGTCAATGGATATTTTGGGTTTCCAGAAACGCTAATTACGCATTTTTCTATGGCTAAGCAGTTGTCCAATCAATAGTTAAGAAGAATCATTGGTTATGAAGCGTTCAAGTAACCCCAAACGAGGGGGGTTTTGCGGTCACACGACCAATCACCACGCTTTGCAGAGCAGTTTTTGCCCGGTAAGCCTTTGGCGGTGAAAGCTTCCTCCAAGCTTTTCCATTCTCTCCTGTCCCGTGCTATTCTGGTCCAGGTGCTTCCCGCTACTTCCCTGATGTCGTCACACGTGTGTCCTTTTAAATATACTTGACTTTAAAATAAATTTAATTGAACTAAAGATGGGTTCTCAGTGTTCTCATACGATGCTACAAGCTACGCGACTGATACGCAAAAGTAAGGAAAATAATAAAAAACTAAAATTTTTAAAACTTCCTCGACAGATTTTGATGAAACATAGATAAGAACACTCGGGATAAGATTATCTATGACAAAAAAAATACGAAACGAAAACGGTTCATCCGTTTTGGAGCTACGATACCACAGACAGATACACAGACAGACACGTTAAACTTATAACACCCCTCTCTTTTTGCGTCGGGGGTTAAAAAGAAAGAAGAACGAAAAATAACAACATGCCAATAACATTTCAGAGACAATATTTTTTTATGTTCATTACACGTCATTATGGGGAGCTATAATTTAGCTACTTGACTTGCGAGCTATTGTTTTTAATGGATAATGTTTTGTTTTATGGTGTTTAATACGTAATATCAGAAGAGCCATAACTGTTTCCACCAACGAGGTGTATAAAAAAGTGATACTTAAAAGATGTTATAAGGTCGAATTCTAGATCGGAGCTTAAAATTTCTTGCATATGATACTTTGATCGTGTTTTGATAATAATATTGTGTTTTGGGATTATCTGTTTTAGATACGACATTCATCATAATTTTTAACGTCCGACGCAAAAAGAGAGGGGTGTTTTAAGTTTAACGTGTCTGTCTGTGTATCTGTCTGTGGTATCGTAGCTCCCAAACGTATGAACCGATTTTCGTTTTGTTTTGTTTTTTTGTCATAGATAATTTTATCCCGAGTGTTCTTAGCCATGTCTAAAGAAAATCTGTCGGAGGGTTTTTAAAATTTTTAGTTTTGTTCTTGTGTAATGTATTTTATTAAGTATATCAGTTATCTAGTATTCACTCACACCACACATAAGTTCTGCTTAGGGTGAGGCTAGATGATGTTGTGCGGATTGTTTATTTATGTTTATTTATCTAATATATATTTGTTTATTTATCTAGACAAACATTATTAGTCAAGCTTGTTTTATTCAGTTGAATTGAAAAAACATTGTAAGCAAAACTTTCACTGTAAACTTCATTTTTCCTGCATTTCATATTGCATAAGCCGATCAATCAATCAATTCGCCAGAGGTCGCGTGCGCACCACAATTACCCACCTAGCTATAAAGCCAAGGAATAACGCACAGTGACTGTAGCAGGATGATTGCTTTGTAAACCTGTTTAGTACTTTCTGTTGGTTCGAATTTATTAATAGTTCATGCCCTATTTCTGACACCTTCCAATTTGGAACTACATTTCGACCAATTTTCGTTTGGCCTAAGAGCGAAAGTATATCATTAGATATCCAAAAACGATGTCGTTAGACGCTCATGAACCTGCTAAGGGCAGCCCAGTGCTAAGGTACATAACTTATTAAATAACTGGTGAAAAGTTAAGGGGAGAACTGTTCGCCCTGTGTGACACCTCTATTAATTGAAATACTTGGCCGGAAGATTCTTAAGTATAACCTACGACGCACAAATAGTTTATAAGTTTAACGTCTGTGTGTCTGTCTGTGGTGTCGTAGCTCCCAAACGGATAAATCGATTTTCGTGTAGTTTTTTTTGTGTCATAGATAATTTTATCCCGAGTGTTCTTAGCCATGTTTCATGAAAATCTTTCGGAAGTTCTTAAAATTTTTAATTTTGTTCTCGTTAAGTATATACAACGAAAGACTAGTTTTTTATTCTGAACCAATTTCACAGCAACGTGCACCGACACGGTTATGAAGTACCAGGGCGTCATGAGACGCAGAAGGTCGATGGGCGGGTACACTCACGAGCACGGTAGTCCGATGGAAGCCGGGGGCAGCGCCGTGCTTATAATTATTGTACACTGCCGAGATTGCTGCTACGGAACAATTATCTGATATTCTGCAAGTGTGTAAATTGGTAAAATGTTTTAAAATTAGCTCTTGCCCGCGGCACGTCCCGGAAAAACTAGCCAAATGGTATCTTAAACCAAGATGTATGTTCTAATGTCTTTGCATAACGTAATAAAGTTTTTGTCAGTTGTTTAGTCGTATGTTATGTTTAACGGTCAAGACAAAACGAGAGTGCATTTCACATAATTTAGGTATAATCACATAATAAAATGATAAATTTACCTATTAGTATACATAAAATTAAAGACTAGTTGTTGCCCACGGCTTCGCACTCTTATTTTTTTTGGAAAAGTTTAAAGGTTCCCATGGGGACACCCATGGGAACTGATTTATGGGATTATGAAGGATTATGTATGTTTGATTCCAGGATTAGAATTACCTTTATACAAAATTTTAGCCCGATTCGTTCAGCAGTTTTGGCTAGAAGAGGTAAGAAACATCCAACCAAACATCCATACATCCATCCATACATCTAAACGTCCAAACTTTCGCATTTATAATATGAGTGTGATTGGATGCTAAAACATTATTAAGTAGCCAAGTTCACCACCCCCCACATCAACAGCACAGCACATTAAGCGCCTTATTGGCTTTTATCTCATGGGAGGTAATGCCCATAATTCCCACGCTGGGCATGCGGCATGGCAAGTTCTTCTAAAAAAAACATCATAGCAGTTCCTACAATAAATTAGCCATGTCCTCATTCTAATATACAGTAGGTGTATATTTAACTTCAACATAGAAAAACAAACCAAAAAAAACATAAAAATTACCTAACGTTGCCTATTCATTTTACGAAAACAGCCATAACCATAGAGCTGTCATTCT
Source organism: Eupithecia subumbrata (assembly GCA_949316285.1). Taxonomy (NCBI): domain Eukaryota; kingdom Metazoa; phylum Arthropoda; class Insecta; order Lepidoptera; family Geometridae; genus Eupithecia; species Eupithecia subumbrata. Next base: position 16,224,074 of record OX438643.1, on the reverse strand, counting down.
CTTTATTTATACTAACAAAGTATTACTCAAAGTCGAGAATAATAAGAATTAAAAAAGCAGGCGATTATCCAGGTAGCTACCGCCCACTGTTTTAATAATTATAACGTACGCAAATAGGAGTGTGATAGGATATTAATGTCAACCCACTCTACTGAGTTGTCTATGGCACGGGCTAGCGAGCGATCAGAGAGTCCGCTTTGGAAAACGATGCGTTATCCTGCGAGATCGCCGAGTCATAGATAAAGCAGACTGTTACTTATCTCCCTATCCTCAGGATCCATTTGTATTTTTTTTATTGGTAGCTGTGTATGCCAATGGACCCCGAGAATAGGGAAAACCTAAAAATACTCGTGTATTTCTGTGAAATCAATTTATTTTATTTTTAAGATCTTAATATATATATAAATTTTGAAACCCGGCGCGATCCCCTTTTGTTTTTCGTATACCGGAGGCCTGGATTTGTAACGTCATCATGGATAATTGTATGAAAAAAACAGAAGACAATCGCGCTTTTTAAAATTTATCTATAGCTAGTATAGTATTATAATATCTGTGTCTATAGCAAGCAGTTGTTCGCTTTAACTTGTGTCAATATGCTGTCAAATTAAACAAAACAAACGACACGCGACGTTTGTAATGACACGGCTAACATTATGGACGGACCATGAGCTGTCCTACTGAATAAGTCAGACATTTGTACCACATGTTCAACGGAATATCCTCAACTACCCATTAGCATTGTGCGAGCTATGACATAAAAGGACTAATTAAAAATGCAATTACATACCGTACTGACAAAATGTCACCCCGGGCATTTGCACACAAAAGCATTGGCCTACAGTCAAAAGATAATAGACGGTTTTCAAAATGCGTAATGTGCTATTCGTAATTCTAAATGTCATCGAAAATATTCGAGATATTCCGCATTTGTCCCAATGCGTTCGGACCAAAGTATTCCGAAAGCGAAAAAAAAAATTTTAGGCATTAAATTTTTTGTAAGCTTGGTACAAAAATATTTAGGTAAGTAGATTCGTTATAAGTAGCGCAATCCTACAATAAAATGGATGTTTAAGAAACATATAACGTACACACAATTTAAATTGCTCTTTTTGAGATTAAGCGATACTATCTAAAAATAAACCTTCGAAACCACAAAAGGCTCTGTGGGCACAGTTAACGACAAAATTCAAAGAATTTCTCGTAATTTTTATCCATTTGTTACTTTTGGACTGAAATTACACATCAAAATGCCCACAACTTGTTAATATGACCATAAAACAATTACAAAATTACATTTATCTGTGACTTTTAAAAGCACCTGAGCATTTCAGATTAATGCTCGAAAATGTCCAGGTTTTTATGGCGGCTGTCAAAATTATTTACCACTTTTATAAGTTTAAACGAACACATAGTTGAAGATTGCATCTTCACTGCCTGTAATTTTATTAAAATGACTATTTTTCAAATAGAAGTGTACTCAACCAGCCCTAAGATTATCTACAACAATAAATGCTGTTCATGTTTAGAAAACATCCATTTTGTTACTTAGTTCAACCTTCATGTTGTTGATAAGTTTCAAACCTCTTTGCTATTAACTTTTTTTAAAGTAACTATCGACTTTTTTGCTGTTTCCTATTTCAAAAAGTGGTTTCTCTCTCACATCTCAATCCGGCGGCGCCACCGGCCCATCGTTTAAAGGTCGAATCGATTTGTTTCACAGACATCTGCACTGCCTCTGCGCTCCTGGTACTCCTAGTATTAAATCGTTACAATTTACAATATTAATCGGTTATTTTGTACGTAAACGGTCGGCTATAAATACACGTTTTGTGGGAAGGCTTGGAGGATAAATTGCGGCTTGGAGTAAGCAGTTTATGAATATGATCACATTTTAAAACTCTTTGTTCATACCCAAGCAAAAGCTTAACCTATCCAATATCTCTGTTCTAAAATCTTATCTCATCAGGACTTAAATCTCTTTCGAATCGTATAAAACCTCTGAGGGCACCTATTGAAACACAGGCCATAATGCCCATGGATGCAGGTCACATCTAGTCGCTGAAGCAGTAAATGCGATAATCAAAAGAAAAAACAATGTGTACTCTGAACAAACTTTAGAAGCTTTCGACTTCACGAGAGGCTTTGCAACCCTATGGAATGTCCACGTCAATCTGGAATGCGATGGGCACAAAACGACAATTAGATAGAGGTCATTCTGCATAGCTTGTGAATAAAACTTTTTAAGCTTTCGCGATTTGTAAACATAGTTAATGGTTTAATCGGGTATTACGGGGCGACTCAGTCGCCCCGTGACTACGATCGCTGTAACGCGGTAGAAACGTAGGGGATATAAAAACAAAAGGTACGCGATAAATACCCGATTAAACCATTAACTAAGTTTGGGAATATTCCAGGAAGATTTGATTTTTGAGACTATGTGGTATGTTGTCCAGCATTATTATTGTTGCGTGTCTGGTCAGCCTTGGGATGGTTGACCAAATACCACGTACCTATACCTAAAGGAAGAAAAACAGAGAAGTCCAAATGCCACACCTTGTTTTTTGGTATACCTACCTACATGATCCAAAATACAAGGTTTGGCATTCCGGGAGTGACACTTGCTTACTTAATTGACCAGTAGCCAATTCATTGTAACATGTTTTGTTGGCTTTTGGTGGCTACTGGTCGTGGTAGTTGGGAAACAAATGTGATAATAATAGTCAATTAAAAAATACATAAAAAAAATTCATCGTCAACTTTGTTTCAGATCAGACAAAACAGTTTTAGTTAAACACGAGTTAATGTGATAAATAATTTAGTAAACACAAAACCACATAGTTTTATCAGATTCGTCCAGATATATTGAAGTTATAAAAGGAGTTCCGGGAATAACGATTGTACGCTACTGGTAACACAAGAAAACAGATTCGTCTTCTCATTCGACATAACATCGATGGCGTATTTAATTTTTCAGTCATGTCTGTTTTTTTACCCTTGTACCTTATGGTGTTTTCTATAACGAAGTACCTACTTATGTGTGTTAGGTATTGTTATAATATTCTTAAATACAGAATGTAACGACATCAAGTGTAACATTAAGTGTACCTACGATGGAATAAATAAATTCATAATACAAAAAAAATGCCATACATGGCGATTAATACTATAAGACCCCACCCTATCGCTCTATACTCGGCACTCTTATCCCTCCGAGGATTAATAGTTGTTGTGAACGGGCAGAAGCGGTGGTTTGAGGTGCTTAGATCGTGTTTGTGGATCGAATCGCCTCTCTAAGGGGGTAATATTTAGTCTTAAAGGGCAAGCTTGTGCAAGTGCTAAAGTGCTCGAGTTGTTTGCCTCAAATCGTGTGATGAAGGTTTCTTGACAATTTCCTGTGAGTGAAAAATACAGGCAAAAAATTTAAAAAGTTGCGCACTGTCAGGTATATCACGGCGCGGCGAATGTTTTTTTTTTGTTTTTCTGACACGGGTCATCTCAATGACATTTCAAATTGTAGTTTATTTCATTCCAGATCGAACGACATTTAGGTTACAAGGTTACAAGCCATAGTAAACCCTAAAGTTTTAATTTATCGGTCCCGGAGCGGGACAAATTCGCCTTGACGGTATAACAAGTCGGTCCCAGAGTGGGACGAATTCTCCTCTAGAAGTGTCATATACTTTTAGTTTTATTTCTTTTATATTTTTAAGTTTTCGCTCACCAAACCTTCATTCGCATATAAGACCAAGAATACTACCATTAAATTAACTTTGTAGGTTCGTGACAATCAAATCAAACTAAACAAATTTAATTTTCAAAGGCTCGGTCAACATAGCGAATTTATCTATCACTTAGGGTCCCAATTGTTTTCAATGATTTATAAAAACAATATATAATTTTAAATATTCTGTGCACGATTATAGAATCCTAAACATTTTTTGTAAACGAAAATTTAATAAAAACTCATTATAATAACAGAAAATGAACAAGGTTACAAAAGTTGTTTTTGACTGTTATAATCACTAAAAATTAGGGGAGGCCTATGTCCAGCAGTGGACTAATTTAGGTTGATGATGATGATGATGATGATGAATCACTAAAACTAGAAAAATAAAACTTCAATTTTCTTCTAACCGAGTATACCCGACTTAAGATTGCTTAGATGACTTTCCCTGAGCTTACCAAGGCACGTGACCACTGTGCCGCGTTGAATAGACAAAGGCATTGTACCTCAATATCTCAAAAATCTTTACCGCGAGAATAGCTGAATACCTCGAGAATAACCCCCGCATTCTCCTCAGTCTGCTAGATCTCAACTATCTACAGTACAGCGCCGAGCCGCTAAATTGGATAACTGTACCAAACATTGCTTCATTGTAATGGAAAAATAATCACATTTAACAAGCACTAGCTGCTGCCTCTGGGTTTGCATGCTTACGTGAACTAAAGCTTGTAAATATTCGTCAAGATATATCGAGGGACAATTTGTCCTTCTTATTCCGGACCAAATCTGAAGAATTTACTCTTAATTTGTTCTAAATGTTTTTTTTTACTTTATAGTCACACTAATAATTATAAATTCGAAAGTTTGGACGTTAAGATGTATGGATGTTTGTAACCATAACGACTGAATCAATCGGGTAGAATTTGCATATATCTAGCCCTAATTCTGGAAAAAAATAGGGTACTTATTATCCCATAAAACAGTTCTCATAGGATAGAAATAACCGTTAAAAGTCCATATAAACTAGTATTTAATCTTTTATCCTCCATTCGTAAAATCTATATATATAAAAGAAAGTGGTGTTAGTTACACTATTTATAACTCAAGAACGGCTGAACCGATTTGGCTGAAAATTGGTGGGGAGGCAGCTTAGAACCAGGAGACGGACATAGGCTATGTTTTATCCCGGAATTACCACGGGAACGGGAACTACGCAGGCGAAGCCGCGGGCAGCAGCTAGTTAATTATAAAGTAAGGAGAATATGAAACCTCTTTTGACACAGTCAAATTCAGAAATATTAAGCGAAACTCCTTGTTGTGAGCGCACGTCATGTTTTAGCATACTTAATTTTATTTTCGAAACGAAGCAAATAACACTTTGATTCTGGGAACTTGACATTGTCCGAAACTCTAAGATCCGGGTTATAAAAAGCGTGATAGATTTTTTACTTGTAAGACTGGTAAAAAAAATATCAAGCTTTCTGAATTTACTAGACGTAATTGAAAGTAAAGTGATTTAGATCGTGTTTCGGTATTTTTTTCCCAATGTTTTGTTATTACGTGAGCTCTCAATGTTAACTCTTTTAAAAACTACACTTACCTACCTTTAAGTAGACCTACAGATATTTAAGGAAACATAAAAGCCGTATTTTTTTTAAAGAATGATGTTATTATTTGTTAAATTTTTATCGACAAAAATAGTTCGCCCAGACCCAAAAGGTGACGCTTTTAGTTTGAAATTATATGGCATAGACCCTGCACAGGGTGACATGAAACTTTATCACATCCTTTCTTCCGGGATAGATCATCTATGGTGTTCTAAAGTAAATTAGAGTTTTTTTCTTTTTGGGAGAACGTCTCATTTTCGGTGATAAAACTATAACTTTCATATTGACTTAAATTGACTCCATTGTATTTATAACCAGGCTTTCAATAATCGTAGAAAATTTGCTCCCCTTGGAGTTGAGACCCTAGGTCCGTGGGGTACCGAGGCTCTTCGGGTTTCGAAATAATTATCTGAGCGTCTGGTCGAAGCGACGCGTGACCCTAGAGCTGGTGAGTATCTGGCGCAGCGCATCAGCATTGCCATACAGCGGGGCAATGCAGCCAGGGTCTTGGGGACGCTTCCGACTGGTATTGATATGGATCAGTTGAGCTACCTGTAGATTGATTGGAACAGTCTGCAGTTAACTCAATTTTTTCAATTGTAAATACAAGTTCTAATTAATTTATATTTTTTGATTGTAACTTTCTTTGTGAATAAAGTATTATTATCGTAGAAAACTACCAACAGAAAATAGTTAGTTATAACTATCTAGTAGAAGTATCATAAACACTCCACACAGCGGGCGTAAAAACAAGCCAACTAAACCTTAAAATGTAAATTTTTAAATGAGTTTCCCTTGTTTTCTTAAGTTGTCGCAATTAGCAGCGACGGCGGGCTCTGATTATTTTATTGGTACACGGCACAATGTCCCTATCCACTCGATCTCAAACACCCAATTGAAGCTGGCAATCATAAATACCTCGAGACGCAGTTTGTAGAAATGGCTGGTTAACTGTAGAACATTTATGACATAACTTTTTGAAGTTTCATTTTTCTTATAGAATATCCTCCTATCGGGGACGTCCAGTGAAGGATAGAGAAGATGAAAGATAGAGTACCACTGGACGTCCCCGGCGTATACATGATCCCATGTGACCGTGGTAAATATTACATTGCTGAGACGAAGAGGAACATATCCACCAGGCTCGCGGAACATATACGCGTCGTAAAGAATGTTGACACTAATAGCTCCGTGGTGGTGGTAGAACACTGTATTGAGGTAGGACCATCGCATTACGTCCATTTTGACAAAGCCCTTGTCTTATCTAGGGAAAAATTCTTTGTTCCCCGCTAGATACGCGAGGCGATAGAGATAGAACGATGGCCCAACTTCAACAGAGACAGAGGTTGGAACCTACCCGCCTGGAAGCCGTGTCTCCATGAGAAGTCGAGTAGCAGTACAGAGCCGGTTGATACTGTTAGTTCCGCATGTACCCAGGGGATACCAACACCCGACACAGTGGGATCTTTACGAGGAGATGAATCTCACGCTCAGCAGCATAAACAAGCAGCGCACCCCCACCACCCCCACCCCCGGCGCTCACGTCGCGGGCTCAACGCGCACTTGTGCGTAGTGCTCGGAGAGATGCGGAACGCGCGCGTGTAGAACCGCACTCACCCTGAAGATGTCCCTCGAACTTTGGTGTTCTTCCAACACAAATAAGGTTCATAGTTAACCCGCTTACATCCGTAATGAATAGGTGTGTAGTCCATCAAAAAATATACCCTATCGCGGTATAGCAGCTAAAAATGACTGAACCTAAAATATGTTTTTAAACTAGCTTGTGCCCGCTGCTTTGGACGCGCTTTTGGATTAAAAAGTCTTGCCTATATGTTATTTTTGGTTTAGATCTTTATGTGTGCAAAATTTCAACCCGATCCATTCAGTAGTTTTGTCGTTGTCTTCGGCCAAACATCTTCATAACGGCACAAACTTTCGCTTTTATAATATTACTAGTTGCTGCCCGCGGCTTCGCACGCGTTGTTTCTATAGAAACGTTTTAAGGTGATTTCTATCCCATGGAAACTAATTTATGGGATCAAAAGTAGCCTATGTTTGATTCCAGGATTAGAATAACCTGTATGAAAAATTTCAGCCTGATCGGTCCAGTAGTTTTAGCGTGTAGAGGTAATAAACAACCATCCATCCATCCATCCAAACTTTCGGATTTATAATATTAGTTTGAAGTTTGATAGTAGGATCTGAGTGAACCAGCTATCTTACCTTGTGTTGATCTTCGTGACAAAGTACCATTAACTAGTTGCAGCCCGTGACATAGTAATAGCTGCTCGAACTACATTTCAGGCTGTGTGCTGTACTGATTTTAGTAGCTTTGAGGAGTAAAAAGATTTTATACTTGTAATAATCAAATTTTAGAAGGTAGGTGTTTGTTCTGTGATTCTGTGAATCAGCCTCAGGCAGCCTAAACTTTATACCGTAATAAGTATAAATTTCTTTATAGGCATAGATTTAAGAAATTTTTTATTATTTATATTAACGCCTGACAACATTTTAGGTAGGTAAAGTTGGTTCGAATTCTTTTGCCCGTATAATGAATTATAAAAATTTCCAAATATAACAAATTTATTACTTTACAGTAATACGTAAAGTTAGAGGTATTTGTATGTAGTGTAATAAATAGATGTTGTAGATTGAACTTCTATGATGGTTGTAGGCAGTAGATTAGATACATTTACTGACAGACGTGTTTCGTTGGGCTCGCCTTGTAAGCGGGCCGAGTGGGCACGGATCCGTCTCGTCACCCTGAAGGTGGTAGCTGAAAATCAGTGTTTGCTCATAGAGCAATATTATTACCCATTTGCCACTGCTAAGCACACGTATTTTTGCTTAAAATAATCAACATTGCTTTATATTGTAGGCAGATACTTAGTGTTTAAACCCGGTTCCTTTAAACTACTATAGAATAATGTGTAATGTGTCTATGTCAATGTCGAAACCAGTTAGTTGGTTTGATGTATTAATAACACAAGAACAACATTTAAAAACCCCCGACAGATTTCCATAAAACATGGCTCAGAACACTCGGGATAAAATTATATACGACACAAAAAAAAACTAAACGAAAATTGGTTCATCCGCTTGGGAGCTGCGATACCACAGACAGATACACAGACAGACACGTTAAACTTATAACACCCCTCTTTTTGCGTCGGGGGTTAAAAAGGAATCTAGCGGCGGGATTAACACTGGTATAGGTGCCTCTTTTTGCCACTTTTTGAATTAATTAATTAATTAAACAATTAATCACAATTAGAATATTTAAAATTGGGTTATGTTTAAATTTTGCCACTTTGTTTTATGAAAACCAATTGTGTGTGTGTTTTATATGACAGATAAATGATTTACTTACTTACTTACATTACTAAATGTGCTATCAAATAAAAATACTTGTTCTAATTTGTTTCTATTCCTTGATTGTAATTTTCTTTTATAATAAATATAAAAAAAAACTGATGTGCTTCGCTTCTTTCTTTATCTTCTTTAGTTTTATCAATTTTATAACGTGGATAATTTTTTTTTTTTGTATTTATTTAAGAAACAAACAGTTGTTATAATAAAGAATACAATGGAGACATAGAATTAATACAAAAACCAATAAGTGTTTCCACCGTTAAAAAAATAATTTGTTTGTCATACAAAAGACTTAAACGCGTGCTCCCCTTCTTGTTGCTTTTGTTTGATACCGATAATGTTTTGTAACATCTAACGAGCAAGCTTACCAAAACAATTTAACTCTAAAACCAGTCATAAATTAATAATCAAGATACAGAGCTCTGTAGAAACTCTATTGTGTTCCGCAGAAAATTGATCATTCTACATAATGCACCACCCTCATTTATATCTGCACTAGTCTCCTGCGCGGCTTCGCACTTTTCCCCGGGTAGTCTTTGTTATAAAATAAGTACTTACTTAGTAAATAAATTCAAACAAATTGTCAAAAACTTTGCCTTGCAAAAAGGTTTACGATATAATATAAGATTATCTAGACAATAAAAAAGCTTGGGACGGGTTTTGCTCAACTCGAAATATAAAAACTAACATACTAGGTAATGGTTTCTTCGTCGCTTCTTTACTTAAGTCTATTTATTTATTTAAAGAACACAAACATCATATAGTATATTTTAACTATGTCTAATACAGTTTTTATATGTCTACATACCGAAGCGACAGAAATCAAAAATATCACTTTATTTCCATGTCAGTATTGTTTTTTCTAAGTGTATAAGTGTTTTTCTAAGTGTACATTTATTGTATTTTATGGGAACAAAAAGTTTCTGATTCTTAATTCTTGAAAAATGGAATCACTGTCGAGCATGATTTATCGAGTCATAGAGCGACTTGGTTCTTTACCTAACTACTACGTTTTTAAATAATACTTGAAATTTAAATCTAATTATAATTTTGAGTGGCATTCGGTAAGTAGGTAGTGGTTTCTTTAACTTGAATTCAAACGTTTGTTATAAGCGTATAATTAGATCTGGTTTGGAATTTATCGTCACCTTTATCCGAATCATTTTCATTTCTTCCACTAGGTACTGGAAAAATAAGATGAAGTTTTCATAAATAGTATTTATTTTATTATTGACGTAACCTAAGTGTCTATTTTAAATGCTCAAATAAATAAAAGTAAGGTACTTATTGATTCTGATTCTGAAATAACCTTGTTTTGGTTTGATTCCTATTTCGTTTTAATTATGAATTTGTTATTACATCAGGTGAAGTACTTACCTACTATATTAAAAAAATCTATCTACCTGTTAGGCAGATAGATTTTTTTAAACCATCATGGTTGTTAACACTTATGTAATTTACAACGAGATATTTATTATGATTTTAGTTTTAAGCTTTCTGATATTTAAATGGTCATACTTTTAGTACCTATTTAGTATTATTTGCTATTCCTAAGAGGTAAAAATAAAAATATTTCTGCTCTGTTTGTTATTCCGTGATCATGGCGCATGAAACTGCGCCGAAATATTGGAAAGCTCAAAATTCAAATCATGGTAAATATTCATAAGATTTTATTTTTTTTAGACATTAGACATTAGGTAGATAGAATTTCACGGATTTCTACTAGGTACAAGTACTTTATGGCAGATTATGTTAGATTCCCTTTACAAACCGACAGACAGACCTATTCCATTCCAATATACCAGGTAACAATATTCACCTACATTCATTTAATTCCAGATTCTACGGGCGATGGAATAACCAGATAGTAGGTAAGCACCTCCATAGCTCAGGCGAATCTTAACAGATCTGCTAGGCAATTAATAAAATCGAACAATGAAGTAAGAAATAACTGGGTTTTCTCGCGGCCTTCGTTCCATAACACTAGGGATTATCCCTATCCTTATACACTAGCCAAACTCGATTTAAAATGTTTGTAAACGAACCGCGACACAAATAACTAAAACTCATTTGTTGGGCGCCGAGTTTCCAATAAAATTAGTAAGCAATATCTATTTAAGGAAGGATCTCAAATCGACAAGTACTTTAAAATTTAAATTGTGCATAAAAAGGCAACAGAGTGAATTTTAGGTTAAGGGTTATTAGGGGGTTGGGGCTGTTTGTTTGGACGGACATACTACTACATCGAGTTTGGCTAGTGTACCTATACCTGTACCTAGATAAGTACAGGTACTTCTCTACTCCCAGTTAAAGCCAGGACATTATAACCTTGAGTGCCTGTTGGTATCAAATTCAAAACCGAAACAAATCGTATAATTATAAAATATCTACCCATGAGATACAGAGTGGAACCCTGAGGCACTGATCTATTTCTCCATTTTTGTGAGTTTAAAAAAGACACGCACTGTATAAAGGTGCATAAGCCGTTGGTCCTACGCCTGACCTCTTCATCTGTTTCAGGGCAAACCCACAATACCGGGGTCGTGTCGCTCTGTCATGGGACTTTTTTATATAAAGACCGGCAGTTATAATTTTAAATACGTTTAAAAATAATCTCTTCGATTTAAACAGCCCTTACAAATCTTTCAAAATATGGTAATTATGTATTTAAGTTCCTACCAAATACATTACCAAATAAAATAAATATATAAATAAATTACTCAGAGAAATATAAAAGTTTAAGTGCAACAAAACTATAACACTGTGTACTTTTAACAGAATTGAGAAAAATGTAATATACTACATGTTATTTTCTTAAATTAATTTTTGAAAATTATTACTTATAGGCGAAATAAAGATATTACATTGTATTTTTTTTAATAATTACTATAAAATAATAGAAATAAATTAGAACTACTATTTACAATTGAAACAATTGAGCTAACTGCAGACTGTTGCAAACAATCAACAGGTAGCTCAACTGATCCATATCAATACCATTTGGAAGCGTCCCCAAGTCGCTGGCTGGCTGCAGTTATAAATTAATATTTGACTTTGTAAACTTTTATCAAATGAGTACCTTACTGGCTATTGGATTACATTAAGGCAAGATCATTATGAGAGTGATGGAATAGATAGTGCACCTGTGTTTTTGAACACTCTTGTGCACTATGTTTACGAAATTCGGCTAGGAGGACATCACATCAGTTGTAAGTAGGTAAATTAATTCTACAAATGTAGTTTTACGTCTATCAATCTCACAAGAAAATTACTGGAACATTGTGAAAAAAATATATCGATTATATAAAACTGGAAATGTGCATGTAAATTGTGATGAAATTTTAAATTGCATATCTTAACGTAATTTTACAATAGAATATTCAACGATTAAGTTGTGTTATGTAAAGTTGTGTATAATTTTCACATTAGTAGTGTCACACGTTGAATACATATGTTTCAATCGAATTAACTTCTAATGTTTACTATGTTAGGTAGGTATATTAATTGGATAAAATTATAAAATTTAACAAAAAAAAAAACCTTACATCCAGCTGCAGAATTAAAACCGACTATTTCTCAATAAAGAAAAATGTTATAATCGATGTCTTGTTAGCTATAGCTTCCTGAAGTAAATGCTTGTACCTTTGACTACAAAATTATACCATTAAATATGATTGCATATTCCACGATGCGTCTTGACGAGTACAAATCGATGGAATTAATTTTTCTACGATAACTTTATTTAAATGTCATCATCGCTACTAACTTTGTCACACCTGTCAGTTGGTAACATAGTTATCAATTCTTTGCTAGAACTATTTATTGGGCTGTTATTTTTGTAATTTGTCAGTTATGTTATCCTGTGTTGTGTTTGAAACATTGGCGACAATTTTTGTTTTGACATGTTGATAGAAATTCCTGAATGGTGTTTTTCAAGAGTGCGAAAAAGATTAGCGATAATTATTTATATGCAGTTATGACATTTTGAATTATTACGGATATGTTTCTTTTAAAAAAAAAGCCTTATAGAAATCAGTCGTCTTTAAAGCGACTGATTTCTGTTAATTTATGGCTAAGCCTTTTAAATCTTAAACTTGCAAAACAGAGAGAGATAGAAGTAACATTTGTAAAAGGTATTTTGTTTCTGCTATTTGAAATTCACAGCACTTATGAAAAAAGCTCTGCCTACCTGATCAGAGAAGAAACAATTAAAATTTCTAAATGAAAAACAGTTACTATTTATTTACCAATAGATAAACCTATGTGAATACCACCAGCTTACAGGCTGGACCTATTGTGGCCATTACCACATTATAAGCAGCTTCTTAGGTTATTAACCATCCACTTTGAATAGCGATTGGTCGAAAGGTCGAGATCTATCGTACTATTGTAGTCCGGCTGACATTTCTACTTGCGCAAGCGATTCTGGCATTAAACCTTGCGAAATAGCGTTTATAATTGTTGTACGAACAATTGTAAAACTAATTTATTTCAACGGTTCAGAAGTGATAGTTGAGGTTTGTGATTGCTATGCGGTGCTAGAGATATCTTTATAACTCTTTCAGCTGATTCATACTGGTCTAGGACCAGGGACGCGATCACGGTGTGGTAAGTTTTGGCATTACGGCTCAAACGTTATCAGTTGAAACGTTAGGGTGCGCATACACAGGCCGGCATCGGACAATCAACTGACAAATGCATCCACTGATCGTCAACTAAACGGAAAAGTTGCCTTCAAGAATCCTCGCTGGCATTGCCCACAGTCCGATCCGTGCGGTGCGGATTTTGTATGGCAAACCATTGATAGGGCGAGTGCGGATTGTCCGATGCCGGCCTGTGAACGCGCACCCTAACGTTTTAACTGCTATATACGTCTTAGCCGTAATGCCGTGCCTTACCACACCGTGACCAGGGCCCTAATTCTATTAAATTAATCGCTTCACCATAACAATGGTATCGTAGCAGAATGACATATTTTGGCATTTTACCTTTGATGAAAGAAACTACAGATTGAAAGATGCGTGTCAAAAGTGTCAAGGTTAAAACCATTTCATAAATCTCTCCGTGTAAATAGCACCGCACGCACTATCTAGGCTTTTTTTCTTCTATGGACGATTCTGCGACGATTCCATTGTCATAGTAAAGCGATTGGGTAGTAGAGTTTGGCCCCTGATTGTAAGAAAGTCTGATTAGGTGTAAGTCTTATGATGTCTCGAAGACGACTAAGTGTTATTTACCGGGGGTCGGCCAGCAGCAGATCCATCTCCGAACTGCGATATCGAATCCTCGTACACACCGTAGGGCATCGATGATAGTAAAATTCGGAAGATGGGGCACTAGCTTCTTGAATGTGGGACGCTCAAATTAGGTCCAGATAGGTCCTATCTGAAGGGTTTTTTTGATTCGTCGGAAAGTCCGTCGGATTCGATATCGGAAACGTAACATTTTTCTTCGTAAAAGCTTCCGATATCGAATCCGACGGCCTTTCCGACGAATCAAAATACCCCTGCAGGACCTAATTTGAGCGTTTCACTACCTGAGTCATAGTCGGACCGTCGCCGCCGACGTTCGTGTTTCGCATGCGTAGTATTATCTCGGTCGCACTTCGGTCTAGGTACGTCTTTCTATCTTTGGAGTTCATTGGTAGGGGTAGGTATATTTCAAAAGTTGGAAATCGCGTGTCTTTGCGTATAGTTGTAACACGACATAGGCAATTTGTTAAATTAGCGCTGGGAAAACGTACCATATCTACAGAAATTTACTTTTATATATATATATATATATGCTATAGGGATTATTATTGAGTTGGGGGAGGCCGATCGGAAAGTCAATTTTTTTATTTTAATCTACAAAAAACGAAAACACATCGAAAAGCTCATTACTCAAAACCACTATGTAAACATTGTTGCAAAAGATAAGTGCGTTATCTGAAGTCAGATTGAAAGGCATGAAGGCAGGAAGGCATACCTACTTATAAGCAAGCCTAGATTTATCCAATTTCATTGGTACCGTGTCTGTGCCTATCACGAATCTGCGCCGTGACCAACTCAGATAGAAACATCTAGATTATTCGAATAATTAATTTATCACAACAGGACAACCTGACACAAATGCGGGCAACTTATCGATGCAGTACGACCACTTATCTGAAGTTAAAGAATCGAAACAGGTGGACATAAAGGTTAGGGAACAGAATAAGTACACCTTTAGGTTACGGCTAATTTTTATAGGACAGTTATCGTTAAACGGCGGAAAACAGAGATACCTAAAGAACTTATAGATATGTTACATATCAGAAACATGCTTTTATATATGTAACGCTTCTTGGAAAAAGATAACATAACCAAAATGAACAACTCAAGTGCGATATCAAACATGTATGAGATAAAAGAGATAGAAAAATGGCCCTGACTTTGAGGATCAGTTGATTGACAAAACAAATAAATAAATACTGCTAGAACTTTAATTTTAATGTTTTAATCGTTTAATTTAGTCTATTTTAAGACCTACTCTTGAAATTCAAATACAATCGTAAACAATTGTCTACAGGTAGCTCAATTGTTTCAATTGTAAATACTAGTTCTAATTTATTTCTTTTATTTTATTATAATTTTCTTTTGAATTTATTTTTTAGGGCTTCTGCCATATTGAATTTGATTAAAAAAAAATTGTAAACATTGTTCATGAAGAAAACAGCTATCTATCTTACCAAAAATTCAACAGCGTCTTCTAGCTCCAAAGAAAACCGTGCTTGTGTTATTGATGTCCTCCTACCCGAATTTCGGCTACGGCAAATTCAACGAAGACCATCCATGTGCACAGGACAATTATTGTTAGCGCACAAGTGCGCAAACACAGGTGCACTCTCTATTCCTTCACTCTCATAAAACGATGGCACGGCAGATTGACACGACCGGAGAACTGCTTGTGCTATGAAAACCAGATGATTGGGAGATTTTACATAAAAAAACATGTTTTTTTCCAAGATTCAGTGGTATTGAACGAAATAAGAAATAGGTTCTTTCCGATGTCGAAGAAATCGAAGAGATCAAAACAAAGTCTGCATGCCGAATTCAAAGACAGCTTTGATGCGCAAGAGTATCTTCTGCAAGACTCCTTCCATTTATACACACTTTATACACATTCCATTTATACAAACTGCCCAAATCACTCAGAGAACTATCGCGTTCACTGTTTCAGCAAAAGTAAAAGACCACTTTTTAAAGTAAATCTTATTATAAAGTAGACGATTTCATGAATGATAAAAAGATAAATTCTCTTGTTAGTAATGTGCCTAAATAGTAGATAGTGTAAGTAGCAGAGAATAGAAATATAATTCTTGGCTTAATTCGTTTATTTTTGCATATGTTTTGTCTGTAATTTTAATCTAACTAATTAGTTTTTATTTTATATAATTCTAATTTAAACATTTTTATTTACAAATATTATGTGACATTTTGTGCACCAAAAGTTGCACACCACGAAATACATTGGTTTTTGAGACGACATAATTATAACAACTGTGTACGATATTTACATGTATTTTAAGCAATAAATGTTACTTTACTTTACTTTGGGTAGGTAGATATACTTTGTATTCTTTGAAAGAAGACTTAACTTGGAGACTGGTCCCATTTTGGAGCATGAAGCGATCCCATCGGTTTACAGTGTATAGATGTGTTTCTGAAACTTAAGCTTTGGTAATTGGTAATTGGTTAAATTATTAATTTGGTAATTGGTAACCATATAATTATCTCTCTTGACTTGCCCCTACCAGTTATAAATGTTCTAATCTATCCCACAAACTCCACCATTTAAAGCCAACAAGCACTTAATTCCAAAAATCAGATAAACAGTTTGCTATATCTGGAATCACTTAATTAGTAGGCATTAAATCTGTCGTATTCCCTGCAGCATTATAGAGCTTTCCTCTTAAACTGCGTTTAGACGTTATCTGAAGCCCATTATATCTCTAATAGACTCTGGTTTATGTTTCAGGAGATCAGGTAGAGTGACTATTATCATGGTTAGACATGCTATGGTATGTGGACACGCGCTATGGTATTTATCCACACCACACTAATTTATATAAAGAGAAAAGATTTGTATTTTTGTATGTTTCTACTTTCTAACGAATAAACTCAAAGACCGATTTCAAATATTCTTTCACCATTAGAATGTTA
Organism: Eupithecia subumbrata; assembly: GCA_949316285.1. Taxonomy (NCBI): domain Eukaryota; kingdom Metazoa; phylum Arthropoda; class Insecta; order Lepidoptera; family Geometridae; genus Eupithecia; species Eupithecia subumbrata. The sequence continues at coordinate 16,207,188 of OX438643.1, read as the reverse complement.
AATTGTCCCTGATTAACATAGGCTATATTTATAAATTTAAAAAATTAATGTCCTCCCGTGCGAAGCCGGGACGGCCCGCTAGTCACACTAATATCATAAATGCGAAAGTTTGGATGGATGTATAGATGGATGGATGGATGGATGTTTGTTACCTCTTCACGCCAAAACTACTGACTTTCTTAGGTTGGATAGCTGCAATGTTTCCCCTGTAGGTGGGGCAAACGGTGCTCCAGTCCGTAAAAAGTCCTAAAGATTTACGAGATTTTTGTCAGGTACTGGTTGCGCTCATTCCCGAACTGAGTGGAAGGTTGTGGGTTAAAAAACAGGTGCATACCTAATCACATTTCTTATTCGGATATAGTTATATAGGTACAGAACCTGGAGGGCGATTACGGTGTCGTAAGTCACCGCATTACGGCTCAAACGTTAGCAGTTGAAACGTTAGGGGGCGCGTTCATAGGACGGCATCGGACAATCCGCAATAGCCCCAGCAATGGATTGTCATAAAAAATCCGTACCGCACGGAGCGGACTGTCGGCAATGCTGGCGAGGATTCTTGAAGGAAACTTTTCCGTTTAATGCGAATGACGTCATTCGGATTGCCGAACAGTGGACGCACTTGTCAGCGGATTGTCCGATGCCGGCCTGTGAACGCGCACCCGAACGTTTCAACTGCTAACGTTTGAGCCGTAATGCCGTGCCTTACTAAACCGTAATCGCCCTCCTGTAGGAAACATAAACCAAGAAATGGGCGTTCCACCCGTAGGTACTTCGTCCTGCAGAGCAGAAATTCAACAGTCAGAACAAATACAGTCTTCTGTTATAATACAGAACTAAAAGTCGGAACTAAAACATTAGGTTACACCTAATTAGTTTAAATTTTTTTTAGACAAGCTTTTAATGCATTGTCCTTCAAACTTAACGTGTAGGTATACAAAATTTCAGCTCGATCGGTTGAAGATATTTGTTTCAAAATTGAGTTGCAAGTCCTGTACAAACATAGTTACATACATTGCAAGTTAAATAAAAGCATTTAAAAATAATACTGTTTTACGGACTCTACCGACTCTATTCATGTGACGTCATTAACAAACTCCATAGATATACAAACTACTTACACGATAGAGTTGTACCCTGTCGTACAAAATACCAAAGTCGTATTTTAATCAAAAACGAATAAAGTGACCCAAAGTCTCACATTTTAAGTAGTTGTAAGATAACAGAAGGTGCATTTTATTTCTTAATTTAATTAGCATCCTAGTAAATAACCTGTTTTGGTATCGCTTAATTTATAAGCAGAAAATTAGCTTGTAACTGATAACCCTAATTTTATTTATCTTTTATTGCTGACTTACTTAAGAAGCACTTAAGGGTCCTCCACCAGGCTTGGACATTGGCTATAGGACATTCGAGGTGGAATGAAAATATAATTCAACCAGTGTATCTTCAAAACAAAAGTGAATGTAGACGTAGATACAAAGATTACAAAGTTTCAGGTAGAAAATATTATAAATGAAGTTTTTGACGCGAAAATGTAAAAGTCCTAGTACTCCGGGTACAGAACCGTGTAGAAGTGCGAGGTTTTGTCAGAAAAACACATTTTACTTAGTTCATGAATTTGTGACTTAAAAACAGACAGCGCTAAAAGAATAATATTTCTATGTTGCTACAGTCATCTACATGTTTGTAGTTAATTTCGAGTACTTGCCTCGCTTGGGATTTGTTTGGATCCTGGGATAGCGGAACAATTTATGATTGAACTTTCTAGGGTTAGGTTCCAATAGAACATTAAGTAGACATGGAAATAAAGTGGTACATTTAATTTCCATAACTTCGATTTGTAAAGAAGCGGCGAAGAAACCTGTTAGATGCTACTTTTTAATTGATTGATAACGACTGACGTGTCAACTCAAGGCGATGTCGCGCCGCTGCTGCTGCGCCGTGCCGTCAGCACTCTAGCCAAAAAACTCGTTTACGTTCCTTTTTTTGAGGCGACTGTACTCTTTATTAGTTAATGAAAAACTGCCATATTTGGGTTTCACACTAAGCAGTTTGGTTTATTGATATAGCACTAAAATGATGTCCTATTTCGCCAAACCACTGAAATATACCAATCGCAATTTTTTGGAATGAAAGCCTAAGATATTGAAATTTAAATTCGATTAATGAGATCGCACACAAGTCCTTCTCGCATAGGACGAATCGTGAAAATTTATACTCAGGGATCAGAAATAAATGAATTTTACCTTTAAAAAAGCCCGTTAAATAATAAATTTTTATCCCAAAATCTAGGTACTTTTTACCTTGTTTTTTAAATTTTCAATGTATTTTTTTTTCAAAAAAAGCTCTTAATGAAAAATTGAAATTCGTCTATGGTTAGATTAAAATGCATCTACACTGGGCTTACAGTTTCCTAACGCTATGTTAGACCAAGCCAGGATGCTTGATGTCACCGATCGGTCGATACTGTCTATTTTCTTAAGGCTATTCATAATTTATGAGGCCAGTTCTAACACTTCCTAACTCACTGTACTAAGCTATGTCACAGCACATTAAGAACATCTAGGTTAGTCTGTACAATAATTCAAAGTCTTGTTCAAATTCAAATTCAGAGAGGGTATATAGATGGAATGACATAGACACTGTGTCAATCCCTAATTGTGAGTAATCACATAGTTTATTTTTCTTCGAGGTTTGATCTTCTAGCATCTTCTAGCTTCTAACTTCTCATCTTATAGCAGTGCCAACATGTACGAGCTGACTTTACTTCGAGTTTTATTTTATTTTCTTAGATTTGTTGCTTTTACGGCAAGTAGCAGGCGCTTCTGTTGCCCCCTCCCTATAAAAGCAATACATTTTTAATATTTTAAAATCACTTTTTAAAAACAAGCATTTATCCTCTTCGACCAAAGTGTTAGAATTGTAGGTATTTTTCAAAATGTAGCCATGCCACCTGTTATGTAAACGTCATCTGTCATGTGAATGTCACCTGTCAGTTCAAACGGTTCCTCTTGATCTTCTATCTTACTCGTGCATGCTCTGTCTCTTTCTCTGACTATCCGATTCCAAGATGGACGTATGGAGCAATGTAATTGCTATTTAATAAATCCAATGTTATAGTAATAAATAATTCTTAGGACGTAATACCAATATATCTACATATATGTTGACAATTTAACGATAGAAATAAACAGTGAGTGCATTTCATTTAAATCCACCTGGCATGACACAATCTACAAGCAACTCTGTCAAAACAAAGTTCTAAGGAGGACAAATCCCTTTACTATGATATAAATAAAAAAAAAAAAAGGATGACAAATCCTACGTACCCAAACTCGACGGGAAGTCTTTTCGTTCAGGAGTTCCCATGGCCACCTTCTGTCTCCATCATCAGACCAACTCATTGACCACCATGACATTGCATTTTCACCGAACTTACTTAAGTATTTATTTATTATATTATTATTTATAATAAATAATACATAAGTATGGAAAATTTCAGCTCAATCGGTTGAGGATAACTGGTCTAAAATGCAGACGTAAGTTTCATCCCACACATACTAACAGGGCAAGTTAAATAAAAAGCTTGTAATAAAAATTATTTCAGGAAGCAATTTTTTTAAGTTTTAAAATGCTATTATCCTTTGAAAGCTGTTAAAAACCCGAAATAAAACTCGAAAGTACATTAACCGCACTATTTCTCGCTTTGCCTGTGACAATACAGAATGCCCGCAGACATAGTTTGCTGATCAGTCGATATCTCCTAATTTAGCTATCCTTCACTTTCTTAGCGGGGAAAATTATCAGGTATTACCCCATTTAGTGGGATATTACCCCATTTTCTCGCGTGCCCATGTTTTACCCGCGGGCCAACAGTATTTTATGCTACCAAAGTCAAATTGCTTCTGTTAGTTTATGGGTTTCAAAGTATACAAACTAGCTTTTGCTATCGGCTACACTCACCTCATCTCAACTCAACATCCTATATTGGTCCACTGCTGAACGCAAGCCTGATAAGCGCCTTCTTGGCTTTTATCTCATGGAAGTACCTATCCCCACGCTGGGCATGCGGGTTGGGGATCGCAGTTCGGTGGTAGAATTGTTCTGCAGATGGCGCTGCTGCCCGCCCCCGTTGGTTATCCCTTAGTCGCCTCATATGACACCCGCGGGAAGAGTTGGGGCGGTGCAAATTCTAAGCCGGTACCACATGGTCATACCTACTTACTCCGGTTTAAGGCATTTCTACAGTTATACAACGGGGTCCATTCAAATGTTACCAAAACTAAATTAATTAGACAGCACTAAAACTGATGCCATCCTTTTATTTCGATCGTTATGAGAGAGGCGGCTACATTTTTAGTGCAATCAAATGGTCAGATTAGTTTAGATTCGGTGACATTGATTTGACATCAAATGTCAGATCTTAGTGATTGAATTACGGTCAGAATATGTACTTACTAATCAAGGGTGTTGCGATTTAAGACCTGCGAGATATTATGCATAACAAATGGTTTGAGTGAGAGTGTGAGTGTTTGCGTGTGTAAATGCGAGACCCACACCTGGTAATATGGGGCGACAACGACAATGCACATCTGGGCGCAGAGGTCGATTCGCGGTTTGAACTGTGTCTGTCCTTTCTGTGTCCTAGGTAATCGGGAGGAGGAAACGTAATGGAAGAATGGAGTCGGCAAGTATGTGGAGTGGTGGGCTCGCCGGCCATGTACCTATAGGAGGAAGGGGGGACGCCAGTCGGGCCGCGGTAGGTTTTAAATTTTCCCGTGGTTCGGCGAAGATGGCGAGAGAGGGACACCGGAGAGGTTTTTAGTAGGTATTACGTCCTTCTCAGGGCGTTGAGTCCCACATAATTCTGGTCCCCCCAGACCAGTTTATTCATCGCCTTTTTACGTGAAATGAACAGGTATACTTAAAGCCCAGTACCGGCTAGCGTTACGGGCGTAATGTACCATTCGCAGCGAGCATGATACGCGTTACGCCGTGTGCTAAAATTCGTCACATTACTCGTTGCGAGCTCCTTCTTTCGCCTTACTGACAGCACGAATGTTCGCTGTGTAACACGTTACATTCAAATCAAATCAAATCAAATCAAAAACTCTTTATTTCCATAAATACAATAAATGTACACTTAGAAAAGGTCAAATCATAAAACTAAACACTGACACGGAAATAAAGTGATATTTTTGATTTCTGTCGCTTCGGTATGTAGACTAAAGTAAAGAAGCGACGAAGAAACCTTTAGCCTGTTAGTTGTTATTTTTCGAGTTGGAGCAAAACTCGTCCCAAGCTTTTTTATCCTCTAGATAATCTGATATTTTGTAGTAAGCCTTTTTACAAAGGATATGTTTGACAATTTGTTTGAATTTATTTATTGATAATTTTTGCAACTCACTTGGAGTTTTGTTGTAGAAGCGTATACATTGCCCTTTAAAAGATACATTTATCTTGTGTAGCCTAGTTGTGGGCACAGCGAGTTTATCCTTATTTCTAGTATTTATATTATGTATGTCGCTATTTTTAGGGAATAGATTGATATTTCTATGAGTGTACAACAAGTTTTCATAAATATATTGACATGGTACTGTCATTATGTTTATTTCTTTGAATTTATCACGCAGGGATTCTCTGGGACCCATATTATAGATTGCACGAACAGCTCTCTTCTGCAGCACAAATACGGTGTTAATATCTGCAGCGTTCCCCCACAGCAGTATGCCATAAGACATAACACTATGGAAGTAGCTGAAATAGACTAGTCTAGAAGTATCAAAGTCTGTAAGATGACGGATTTTTTTGACTGCATACGCTGCAGAACTAAGTCTCTTCGATAGCTTATCTATGTGTGGGCCCCATTGAAGTTTACTATCTAAGGTTATTCCTAAGAATACTGTACTGTTTACAATTTCTAACGTTTCTCCTTTTACGTTTACATCAATCTTAACGTGTTTTACATTAGGTAGAGCAAATTTTATACATTTCGTTTTAGTTTCATTAAGCAAAAGATTATTGACATTAAACCAGTGTACTACTTTTGAGATTGCATTATTCACATCGTCAAGTTTTATGTTTCGTCGTTTCATTTTAAAAATTAATGAAGTATCGTCAGCAAACAATACAATCTCATGATTATTCTTGACTAGGTGAGGCAGGTCATTAATATAAACTAAAAATAGGAAAGGACCGAGGATAGAACCCTGCGGTACACCCATTGTAACTACAGACCCCGAAGACCGTTTCCCATTAATGTCAACTCTTTGTATCCTATCACTCAAGTAAGATGTAAGAAGATCCAAAGAGGTGTCTCTTATTCCATAGTGATGTAGTTTCCTGATTAATGTTTCATGGTGTACGCAATCGAATGCTTTTGACAAGTCGCAAAAAACGCCTAAAGCATCTTGCGACTTCTCCCAAGCATCAAAGATATGCGATACTAACTCTACACCGGCATCAGTAGTTGACCTACCCCGAGTAAACCCGAATTGCTTACCATGTAGCAGGTCATTGCCATTGAAATGCCTGAGCAATTGATGTAAGATTAGTTTTTCAAAAACTTTGCTGAATGTAGGCAGTACTGATATTGGTCTAAAGTTAGTGGGGTCAGACCTACTACCCGATTTAAACAGTGGAATTATTTTACTACATTTCATTAGATCAGGAAATACGCCACAATCAATACATTCATTGAATATAAAAGCTAGATCTGGTGCAATCGTATCAATTAAAGGTTTAATAATTCTGACGGAAATGCCCCAGAGATCTGCAGTTTTCTTTATATTTAAAAGTTGAAAGGCTTTTTTAATATCTTTTTCATCGACATGGTTGAAATTAAGTTTATTTTCGCATTTAGGTACATTTTCTATAAGTAAGGACTCAGCGATTAATTGAGAAGAGTTTAGACACATTGTAGTAGAGATTGGAATGTCAGTAAAAAAGTTTTCAAAAGCTTGGGCTACTTCAATGTCATTTTTGATTGTGCAGTCATTAATCTTTAAATTGTAATCATTAAAGCAGGTACTGACCTTTCCAGTCTCACTATTTATTATTTTCCACTTCACTTCACTTTCACTATTTCTAATTTTGGAGCTAATATAATTTGATTTTGCTATATGACAAACTTTTCTAAACATTTTTGAGTAATTTTTTACTTTTTCTTTAAACTCCTGGCTGAAATTGTATTTTTTTTCACTATATAGTTCATACAATGTTCGTCTACTCTTATGTATACCTACTGTTGCCCACTCACTAAAGCTAAGTTTTTCTGAGACCATGATCGATTTGGATGTGAATATTGAATTGAACGCATTGGTGAATTTATAAAAAAAACTACAATACGACTCATTTGGGTTGTTATGTGAGTAATTAGGTGATGGTTTAGAATCCCAATCCAATTTCAACCGTTCAAATCGACTTGTGGTCACAGGTATGGATTTTATTTTTTGTTTACAATTATTATTTTTTACTTGTATTTCCAATTTAATTAGTTGACCCAAGTGGTCTGATTTTAAATTGCTTATTATTTGTTTACTAATAAGTTTTTCATGTTGGCAAACAAATATATTATCTTTACATTTTGCTGAGGTTTCAGTTATTCTGGTAGGTTCCATAAATATTGGCCTTAGATTATAACAGTTAAATAAATTAGTTAATCTACTACTGAGGGAGTAAACCTCTAAAAGATCAATATTAAAGTCTCCACATACCAAAAGTTTTTTATTAGATTTTGATATTTTAAATAAGATATCATCCATAATTTTTTCAAATATTTCAAAGGAGGCAGATGGTGGGCTGTATACGCTTACTACAATACTTTGCTCCAGCTCAACACATGCTACTTCAATGTGGCTTTCAACAGATAAGCATATTATGTCCTTACGTTCTTTGAACTTTATGAGTTTATTTAGTAATATTAAAGAGCCCCCACGAATAGCATGTGATCTGCAAAAAGAACTACCAACCTGGTGGTTGCTGAAGTTAAACATGAGCTCATAGCTTTTCAGCCAGTGTTCTGTTAAGCAGATGATGTCAATATCAAATGAGTTCATGTACAATTCCAATTCTAATAATTTACTTCTCAATCCTTGAATATTTTGGTGCACCAGGTTAGTAAACTTTGCCTTATTTTTACAATCTTGTTTTATTTGTTTTTTCTTGTGATTAATACTATTTGACTGTCTAGGGCTAGAGACTTCCTCTATTGTCGTTATTTCTAATTTAAATGAATTGGAATAACTTCCAAGGTCTTGTTTTTTAATTGATTGTAATGCTCAATAGAAGCATTTTTGATAGCCAAGTTTTTGGCTGTTGTTTTAAAATAATAGGATAGCGAAATTGCTATCTGTCTTTTATAAAAATTGGATAGGTAGTAATTACCTTGAGTCAAATAATATTTTTTACCAACAATACTGTTAGTGTCAATTACTCCCCATAACACCGGTCAGTACCTTGCTAAATATTTACTAAGTAAATGATTATAGACAGCGTTATTGTTAAGCATTGTTTATTAAGCTAATTAGGTTATAAAGTCACTAGCCTTTTTCCGTGCTCTTAAAAAAACAGCTTCAGCAACACTGTAGCTAATTATCAAAGTACCTTTATGCAGGTACTCACGTGAGCAAAGCCGTGGGCAACAGCAGGTGATATTAAAGTTCAGTTGCAGTTCTGATATTATCTTACGATTTGTTGGACAATTTGCACGTAGGCAGCCAATAATTTTGGGTCTAAAATGGCTATCGGTATTCATATCTAACATTACGGGTATGAAAACAAGTGTTGTTTTCATACTCAGTCAGTTTGCTAATAAACAACGACTGTTTATTGCAGAGCATTCAATATTAATATACATGCTGGACTAGTTAGGTAGATACTTAATTAAAATATACATAAATAGGTACATATAATTTCGTAACACATGGGCCAGACTCTGGAAAACTCTACCATAACTCGTTTTTTACAAAATTATGAATATTGGATATGTGACTTGTAATGTAACTTTTGTAATTTATGAATTATCTAGTTTGTGCCCGCGGCTTCGCACGCGTTTCTATGGAAACGTTTTATCCCATGGGAAGAGATGTATAAAAATTCCGTTCAGTGGTTTTGGCGTGAAGAGGTAACAAACATCCATCCATCCATCACATCAAAACATTGAAACTTTCGTATGTATAATATTAGTGTGATGATGAACTATTAACTCTACCGAAATTAATAGATTGGCCTGGTATTTCGTCTCAAAAAGTTTAGTGTTTAAACGTCCAAAGAGGTTTAAATACCACGCCATAAATACCACCCCTTCGAAATTCGATCACTACAAACTAATTCCCGATTGATCGTCTTTTGTTTAACGAATTCCTTTCTTCTAATTTTGAAAGGTGGATTTTGGTATAAATAGGCGGCACGCTTGCGGAAGTAACTTCAGTTTATCTTCAAACACGATCAAGAAAACATCATCAAGTAAAAGTTAATGGCCAATAGTGAAGTACTGCAGGAAAAGAATAAAGAAGCTCTTCCCTATGGCTCTTTTCAAGATCAGGGTTTATAGGAAAAGGAAAATCGAAGTTTCCAACTCTTATGTCGCTTGCATAAGATTAGCATTTGCACGAAAACGAACCAGAAACTTCGATTTCGTTTTTAGAGTACGGGCCCAGAGGGGTGAGTCTATTTGACGTTAGTAACGAGAGCGTGACGTCTTCTTTTTGTATGGGATTTGCGTAGTTCCCTTTCCGCACGATAGAGGCGCTGAACCATATTGTAAACAAGAACAAAATTTTAAATTTTAAAAGCCTCCAGACAAATTTTCATGAAATATGGCTAAGAATAAGAACACTCTGAATAAAATTATCTATGACACAAAAAAAAAACTAAACGAAAATCGGTTCATCCGTTTGGGAGCTACGAACGCCATTTGAATTTCAGCCATAATGAGATTCAGTCGTATTGATTAGCTAGACATTTTGAGATTAACCTGTAATGAACCAGAGGGGATACCACAGACAGATACACAGACAGACACGTCAAACTTATAACACCCCTCTCTTTTTGCGTCGGGGGTTAAAAAGGAGACGCACGAGGAAAGATCATGTTTCGGTACGAACGTGAAATAATCTGTTCCTTCAATCAACGTCCTCCAGCAACAGACAATATGTCCATTTGCTTAGTCACGCTTCATCTTTGTACCTAATTCGTAGTGAGACTATATCGCGCTAGGCCTAGTCAAAACGCGATTAAGACCTTTCCAGAGATCGGCCTTTTGCGAGGTAGACATTTTGAGAGATAGACCCTATTCTTACTAAAGAGGTCCGCGGAGGATGAGTTTACCATACAAACGTAGGTAGGTAATTCAAAAATAAAACGATTTCGAGCTTAATTTTAAAATAATTTTCTATTAGAATTTTGAATAAATAAAATTACCTACATTTGTATGGGCAAGTCATCCTTCACAGGCCTGTTAAAAACTTAACTTAACCTTACACACTTACCTTCATCTTACCTTATCTTACTCGAAGGTAAGGTAACATGAAGATCTTACTGTATAGTGGGATCGGACAGTATCCTAAGTCAAATCCCAGTGTTGGGACCTTTGCTACACAATAGTAAAACTACATTATCCCTTTATCACGACACGAATATGTATTCCTGGAACATATTTTCACGTGTTTATCAAAATATCTTGGCTTTACAAGGCTACATGACACGAACCTGGTTAAGGTGCCTACTTATGAAACCTAAAGTACACATACACGGGAACTGCATTTCCGTCCTACCACGTCCATGGAGTGCGGAAATCTGACGACCGATGTGGCACGGCGGGCGTAGGTCCGCTTGCGACGCAGGAGATTGCAGTTCGATTCCCGCCTTGGAACAGTTGGAACCAATGTTTGTACGATCTGCAAATATTTGTATCAGGTGATTCGGGTTTTTCTTTGTATGATAAAAAATATCTATCAATGTATGGTATTATATCAGTCATCTAGCTAGATGATGCTGTTTTACTTTACATACTTTCGTAGATTGACGAATTCATGTATGCGTAAAGCAGTAGTAAGCGGGTTAACTACGGACCTATTTTGTGTTGGAAGAACACCAACGTTTCAGCCGTGATGCCGTGCCTTACCACAACGTAATCGCGGCCTTTTACTGTTTATTATATTAAAGTCGCTCGGACAATAGACCACAGCGTTGGGTTTCAATTTCAGGGTTTCCTCATAACACATTTTCACAAATAGACGGGTTTGCAGAATTACTACACCTACTGTAACTGCGAAGTTCCTTTGACAAGGTGGTTTTTTAGGTAGTTAAGAACAAGTGCCTAACGTGGATTGAAGAGACCGTGTATGAACACTCTTACAAGCCAACCCCTGCACTAACAAGCCTACACGAGCTTACAAGATCCTATCGTGTATCGCTGATGACATTTTTATAATACTTATAAGAATTATCAAAAATAATACAGCTATCCATTTCATTGCCGCCTTGGGTCTTAGATAAAGACTTTCGTGTAACGCGATTCAAAAGGGGCCTTCACTATACCTGTTCATTGAAAATCGTTTTTTTTTCAAATTTGACGTGGCATGTGAACGACGTTTGGGAATTCGCTTATATTTTGCTAATAGGTTTTCATACATAGTTATTATAACCTCTACATCTGTGTATAACCCTAAAAGAACACCAAAACAAGGTTATCGAAGACAAACCGTCGTGACCCCAACGATTTCAAACAATTTCAGAAATTCGTTACAAATACAACCGAGTTCGACCAGACTTCAATGATTTCAAATGATTTTAAATTTTTTTTTTTTAGATTTCAAATGGGGCGTTTCATAATTGGGGCTGTCAAATTAAAGTTGCATAGACCTTTAAGCTCTGCGCACATTAATAGAACGCCACTACAGCGCGGCACAAATATGTGCATTCAAATTGCGCGCCGTTTTGTGCATAGGATAGGTATAGGATTTCGCGTTCATAGGAGCGGGAGAGAGCATACGTTTATGGAACGGCGTAAGCGCAAAAATGAATGAGCTGTCTGTCATCTGATGCCGTCAATAAGAAAAATGTCTAAATGTTACGAGTTAAGGCCCATATTTTAATGCACATTTTTGAGCTATGCTGCAGCGGTGCTTAAAATGGTCAAAAAGAGGGGAAATAATTTTCAAAAGTGGGGGCCCCCCTCACCGAGTGGGGTATCAAATGAAAGGTATCGGTTTGGACATTTCAAAACAGTTTCTCAAATTTCTGTAGGTTTCATACTTTTGGAAATATTTTGAAATTTGTCGAAAAATTTACCATTACCAGAGATCCATCTGAAATGTAGGTTGGTACCTACTATTCTTAGGTATTCGTTAAATTGCGAAGTCTCTAACCGGTACTTTTGGTACATATTTGTTGACAAACGTTCAAAACCCTCGGCGCGCGAGTTACACTCGCACTTGACGGATCTTGTTTTAACATGACTTTCAATTGGTATCCTCTCCGAGAAAGATCCCATACCCGCCGTCTATTTGGTTCTATTCTTAAGTGAATGGGGGTGTAAAGCCAAATAGAATGAAGCGTTTTCCAAAAAAGAAATTTGGAAAACGCTTCATTCTATTTGGCTTGGAAAGGTGTAGGTTCTTCTCTGAGAGTGCGATGCAGACGAGCATTTTTGCAATAAAATTTGCGAACACTACCTTTTTAGGTCGACATTCTTGTAATCGCTGAGGAAGCCGGGAGATCATGATAAAATGAACATGCAAGCGCGTGTTTTTACAGCTTGTTCTCTTTACTTTAGAAAGGTCTCATCGATAAAAGTAATCTTAATTACTTACAATGTTCCGTTTTAGGTCTGTTTTTTGTTTTAAGTGAAATATTATTCATGTTTTTAATTTTCAAATGAAAGGTATAGTTGACGACATTTCAGCATGATCTGTCCAGTAAGAACTTTTGGCGTAAGAAACAATGTAAATTTTTTTTTTAAATCCCTCAGATTATTATGAAACATGGCTTAAAACACTCGGTTTAAAATTATCTATGACACAAAAAAAACTAAACGAAAACTGGTTCATCTGTTCGGGAGCTACGATACCACAGACAGATACACAGACACGTTAAACTTTTAACGCAAAAGGCTCTTTTTGCGTCGAGGGTTAAAAAAGTAACAAACTATCCATTCATCTTCACTTTCGCATTTATAATATTAGTGGGATTTGCGTATTCTCCATTTATCATCCGAAGCATTCATCAGCTCGGCAGGCAGGCGCGGTATAAATTGAAATTACGAGCACAACATGGATTTATCATCGCTGGAATATAAGCTAGGCTGTATTCATTTTATTCACGGTCGTGGCGCTTCGGACGGCCGTGACAGGGTGGTAATGTGCAAATTACTAAAAAAATATTAAAAGAAAACAGTTTATTGGTCCAACAACTTTCAACTAAGTCTACCACACTATAATTACCAGCCCTTTTACATTTATGACCCCCGAATACTTAAACTTTAATTAGGTCTTGAAAAATCAACGAACTATAAGTGGATAGCCGGAGCTTGGAGGAAATTCTGGAGCTTAAAAGAGATCTTAAAGAGTTCAATGCCTATGAAAATAAAAAGTAAAGTTTTAGATACATGCTTACTCCCATTTATCACTTATGGATATCAGACGTTGAACTATACGAGGAAAGTAAAACAAGAACAAAATTTAAAAATTTAAAACCCCTTCACAAATTTTCATGAAACATGGCTAAGAACACTCGGAATCAAATTATCTATGACAAAAAAAAACTAAATGAAAATCGGTTCATCCGTTTGGGAGCTACGATACCACAGACAGATACACAGACAGACACGTTAAACTTATAACACCCCTCTCTTTTTGCGTCCGGGGTTAAAAATAATCCTAGACAACAACGTCAGGGGCGCTCGGGCTGTCAGCGGTCGATTCATTTCGACCCAGTTTCGAGTACATTTTTGTATGATCTAAAAATATTTCTAACATAAACGTTTACCTAGGTGTATTGAACAGAAAATAATGAAACACTTAAAGATAGTGGTTCCGTGGTTAACACTTAAGTTGCAACGCACATGCGCTTCTCTAAGCCGTGTGGTGCGGCTTAGAATTTGCACCACCCTACCTCTTCACGCGGGTGTCGTAAGAGGCGACTAAGGGATATCCACCGGGAGCGGGCAACAGCGCCCCTTGCAGAACAATTCTTCCACTGAACTGCGATCCCCAACCCGCATGCCCAGCGTAGGGATTATGGGCACTACCCCCATGAGATAAAAGCCAATAAGGCGCTTATCAGGGGAAGGCCTGCGTCCAGCAGTGGACCAATATAAGCTGTTGCGGTTGATGCGCTTCTCTAGCTCTGTGTCTCACTTCGCATCATCACCGAGGTTCAGCAGTGTATTCGTTCAAGTTTTATCTTCGTATATCAAGCTAGTACAAATCAAAAGTATCACAAATTATATTGCCTCAGAAAATGTAGCGTAATTCGCTACATATTCTGAGTCACTATGGATCCGACTATTAATCAATTTAACATGCAAATTGCTGCGAAACTGATATTCAACTCAATTAGTCATTGCCTAACAAGTCTATGCTGTGGTCTACCGTACATTTTCCAGCTAGCAGTAGGTATGTACAAAGGTGTAGTTGGATCTAGCTTGTTAAATGAACCATTTTAGCCATTGCTGAAGCATTTTTTGTATTATTTTGTGGCAGAGCAACAATTTAATACGTAATATGTATTGAAGTATGTTATTATTTATTTTTGAGTACCTAGTAATTATTTATTTTTTAAGTAGTACCATAACAGATGCACACACATCTTACCCCATGTACATCCGACGATCCTATCCATACGGTTGTCTGGCAAGGATCGCTCTTGAGCGATAAGACCGCCGATTGTCACTTAGGTTATTATTATTTCATATTTTATAAATTGTTTCTTAGTTTTAAGTGTGCAATAAAAGTATTTTCTATCTATGGAGGTAGGTATATTACGACTAAGTTATCTTTCTCTGTTTGTAATTTTCTTTATAAATTTTTATTTAATTATAATCAATCGTGAAGCAAATTGTTTTTTTTTTTAAGGCAATGCCAACATAACATATATTATGACTTATACACAAGAAAATAAAAAAAAAGAAATAAAGAAAATTTAATTAGAAATAAAAGCTTTAATATTTTTTTTAATCTTACAAATAAAAATGTTTTTTTTATTTCGTTCACAAAGTACATAATTATCCTATACAATATTTTGAAGCCTCCTTATAAGTATAAATACTTGTACCTACTAGGAGGTTCCGCTCTTCCTAAGTTTCATTTTCCAGAATTTAAGAGAAACTTTTTACAATAAAACATTATGAAACAAAACTTTAGATTTTGAGCAACGCGCCACCTCGCGTCAAACGAACTAAACGTAACTTTAGTCTTTGAACAGGATTGGATAAACTTCAATGTTTCCCCTGTAGGTGGAGCTAACGGCGCTACAGTCCGTAGAAAGTCGCAAATATTTTCGACTTTACGTCACTTGACGTCGTGGTGTAGTTGGTTAGCACATTCCGGTACTGACAGAAGGATGCGGGTTGAAGTCCCGTCGAAGTCAAAACTTTTTGCGATATTATTTGATTTCTTAAAAATATTATGGTCAATACAGAGAATTTAAGTTTTATCTTAACACATTTAATAAGTATGTGGCGTTGACTGTACTACTGTACTTTACATAGATTTGGCACTGCATTCTTGTTTCGTCTAACAACAACTTAATAAATAATAAGATCGTGCAAATACCAGTCGTAATTTCAGTAATAACTGGACTCCGCCGATGTTTACTAAGATTTCAATCGCTCAAGGTATTCGTATCAACTTGACGGCATAATGGTTGATGCGATGAGCTCGTTCAGTAACCGACACGATAACGTGAGGACAATGACAGCAAAGCGGCAGAACCTGACTGGATCAGATTAGGGGGCCTACTACAGGTTCAATCAAGCGGTAAAAATCGTTACAGGGGCCTAAGGCTGCGTTTCCACCAAAGATGTGCGAGGATGTGTAGCGGGCTCTGTTCAGATAAGCGAGCAAGGCTAGGGTAGGGCCACCGTCTAGTGACTGCTATTCTTTCGCCCGCCTCCGTCCCTAGGACACATCCCTCGCAACACATCCCTGGGACACATCTTTCCCCTGTTTTGTATGACATGTACAAAAACCTCGCTCCGCGGAGCCGTTTCCACCAGCGCTGCGCTGAGCGAGGTTAGGTAAATGAAGTGATTCTGTTGGTTGTTAGAAACACATTCCTTGCTACGCATCTCTGGTGGAAAAGCAGCGTTATTCCCCTGGATTAATTTTAAGCTTACTAACTTTACGCTTTACTATGATAATGGTCTACCTTGGCGTTTGGTGCCGCCTTACAATTTGCACCATCCCATCTCTTCCCGCGCCAGTCATAAGAGGCGACAAAGGAATTATCCACCGGGGGCGGGCAGCAACGTCTCCTGGCAGAACGATTCTATCACTGAACTGAGATCCCCAACGCGCATGCCCAGAGTGGGGATTATTTTACCATGGGCATTACCCTGATGAGAGAAAGCCAATAAGGCGCTTATGGTTATGAGGGGCCTTATTTTGCTTTATCTTAGATAGATAGATAGAAAATTCATTATTGCACACTTATCGATAGAAACAATACAACAAAACAGCTTAAAATCTAAGTGACAAGTGGCGGTCTTATCGCTCAAGAGCGATCTCTACCAGACAACCGTGGATGGATAGGATCATTGGATAGTACTAGGGGATCTGTGTGCTCATGAAAGTTTTATAAATAAATAATATATATCTTATTGGAGGGTTTTAACGCTTATTGGTCCAGCAGTGAACCAGGGAAATATGGCCTACACTCAGCATTGTGCTGGGTAGATCTGGTGTATCTACCCAGCGCTGGTTTTCAGTGCAGGCCAAGGACAGGTCACGTCACAATCATCTGAAGTAGTGTGTTTTTTTTTACAAAATCACTTCATCTAAAATTAATTTATTTTAACATTAGTACATACATTCTCAACCTACCCAAAGCATATATGATACACTCACAAATACATCTGTAACACAGGTTCTTAGAACCTACATCAGGCACCAGTCTTCACAAAACAGGGTCTGACAATGTTTTACCTGATAAAATCCCTAGCTTAGTCCTTTGTTAAAAAATTGTCAAGCACTTTTGTGAGGAAATAAATAAAAAATTTATTATTATTATTATGTAATAATCGGCCGGAGGTACAAGGTACACGTAGGCACACGTAGGCACTATGACCGTATCTATACGCCAAACTATTATGTAGAATGTTTGTAATCAAACCACGATACAAATAAGTAAAACTCACTTGCTTGGCGTCAAGTTTCAGATATTATTGTATTAAGCAATCTGAATCAATCGGCTTTTCTTTAATTAGTAATAATTTAATTTTATGAAAAAATAATAAATTTACTTCAATTTCTTTAATATTTGCAGTGTTTTTTAAGTTATGCGGGACAAATAGTTCCTAAATACCTTATGGAATTAAAAAAATATAGGACTGTTTCGGGATCATTACGATACTATACGATAGCAATCGTTCAAATCGGGCCACAATTGAAGTTTATGGATTAATCGACGAACATCAATAAAAAACAAAAAATACATATATATACTTACAGCCGAACATAGAAACTCCTCCTTTTGTGAAGTCGGTTAAAGATCGTGTCATATCGTATCGGTTGCTATAAATTGCGCTAAAGTAACGACTGGCGTCCAGAACACTATTCTTTAGTTAAGTGGATGCTATGCAAATATATTTATTAGCTGCGATGGACATTCATCTTTAAGTTAACTGTACCGAGTCAATCTCGAATTGCAACATTTGTATACAAACCTACATCTTACTTGTGGTGCTTATTCTTGAAAACAATGTCGAATTCCAGAATAGAATTAGATTTGATAAAGATGTTTTTTCTATGAGCCTTGAGTTTGTTGACGATAGTTTCGAGACGTGATCGTGCGTGACGTCTCATTTTTCCATAGGCCTTGGTACAGCGCCTCTATCGTGCGGGAAGGGAACTAAATCCCATACAAAAATGAGACGTCACGATCACCTCTCGCTCGATACTATCGTCAACCGGACTCAGGGCTCTGGAGGGCGATTACGTTGTGGTAAGGCACGGCATTACGGCTCAAACGTTAGCAGTTGAAAGGCTAACGTTTCAACTGCTAACGTTTGAACCGTAATGCTGTGCCTTACCACACCGTAATCGCCCTCCTGTTCTTTGGTACTGTAGGTACTTACCTCAACATGAATGGGCAAACCTGGCAGGGGATTATTCGAAAAAGCCATAATTTTTTCTGTTTTATTATCGTGATTTTCCAGGGCTTTCTTGCAAGGTAAACAAACCTTGCATAAACATAGCTACTTCTAGAGCTATTTCTTGTAAAGCAAAATGGCCCATTGAATAAAGGTCTGTTATGTTAGGTCACAAAATAGATAATACACCTACCATCGATTAAACTTTTCCTTAAATGGACTAGCTAAGTTGAAGTCTAAGATTTATTTAATGTTCAGTTAGTTATTATGTTGTGTAGTAAATTCAGGGCAAACAAAATTGTTTTCTCTCTTTCTTCCTTCTTTCATTCTACTATCGCCGCTCTGGTTCATTTTCCTTCATTTTTATTCGTTATCAAAACAATGTGTGATTCACTCAAATACATATCTACATTAATCTGAATTTACCTTCAGATCGAGTTCTTGCGCTATAAGACACGACTTGCCCGTAACGTTCGTTCTACCAATAGGTAAGCTGACTAGTGACTGACCAGTGTAACGGGGCGTAATGTAAGTACCATTCGCAGCGAGCATAATACTTTACGCCGTGTGCTAAAATTCGTCTCGTTGCTCTTCGCGAGCGCCTTTTCCCCGTACTGACTGCACGAACGCTTGCTTTGTAAAGCCTCGGGTTGATGATCGAAATAAGCAGCTCGTCCTCATTAACATGGCCATTAGTCAACAGATTCGCTTTGAATTTTCGATCATCAACCCGAGGCGAAATCAAAATAGCGTTTTATAGATCCGTTTGATTCGATTCGGAAACGAAACAAATGAATTAAAATACCCCTGGTGATCTCTTATCACTACGCAGTAGGTACGCTGCGGTATGCGCTATGCGGCGCGGTATACATAATCGTATCAAAAACGTCTAGCTAGAGTGGTCTTTCGTTACGTCGAAGTCTGCGTCGGTGGGGCGAGCGCGGTGAAGTGGGGAGTGGGTACTCCCACAACGCTGCGGTGTGCGTCCCGGCGGCGTGACGGCGTCGACAATGGATTTGTGTGTGCCGCATACCGCTGCACAAAATCAAATGACCGCTTCTCCGCACAGATAGTTTACGTTGCGTCATGACGCTACATTGTGCCGCATACTGCAGCGTGGTGTGTTGCGAACAAGAGACCAAGGCTACACGTTACATTACGCCAAGTAACGCCGGTCAGTAGCTTTATGGGCTCAATACCTTCTCCGTGTAACCTCAATCTCAGCAGCCTGTATTGGTCCACTGCTGGACGCAGGCCTCCGCCCTGATAAGCGCCTTATTGGCTTTCATCACACGGGGGTAATATGTAATATGCACAGCGTGGGGATTATGGGAATCCCCATGCTGTGCATGCGGGTCGGAGATCGCAGTTCGGGGCTAGAATTATTTTGCAGGGGGTGCAGCTGCCCGCCCCCGGTATATATCCCTCAGTCACCTCTTACAACACCTGCGGTGAGTCGTGGTGGTGCAATTTCTAAACCGGCACCACACAGCACTACCACCTTGTTTCAACTGATAGTTTGAAGAAACTTGTAGTTCAATACTTCATGGGTAGTTCATACGTTAAGTACGTTCGTAGTAGAATGTCAAGATAGAACTCGTCGAGGTTTGTAATAATAGAAACGCACTTACCGACCTTTTTTAGGCTTTTCTGATGATCATAAGCCATGCACACAATCGAGGCCTTATCGGTGGTCTTTTAAAAATAAGAGGCGTAAAGAAGCAACTAAGGGATAAACACCGGGGGCGGGCCCCGGTGGATATCCCTGAGTCTCTTACGACACCCGCGGGAAGAGTCGGGGTGGTGCAAATTCTAAGCCGGCACCACACACTCCGTGTAAAGGAAGCCTTATTTTAATAGGTGTCTTTATAGAATTCAGGTGGGCAAGTGGCTGTGCGATTGAATTTCATAATGAAAGTAATTCTTCTTACATTGGCAGGCAATTATAAAGTGCTTAGCTTGTAATAATACCTCAGTTTGTTATTAAGAGAACACGCGAGAACTAGCTTCAGCTGCTGGAAAGAGGGTTTCCTACTTTGTATTGCTTTGCTCTGAATAAGGAGGGCCTTATGACTTTGCAACTTTAGCTTAGCTGTTACTTTGCCGTAATTAATTTATTAACAACTAGCTGCCGTAATTATGCTTTGCCGTAATGCTTTGCCGTAATGCTTTGCCGTAATTAATTTATTAACAACTAGCTACCCATTTTCCCGTAGGAATGAAGCATTTTCACGCGGTAAAAAGTAGCCTATGTTTATAAGGAATAATGTGGGCTTATAATGGTAAAAGAATTTTTCAAATCGGTGCAGTAGTTTCGGAGCCTATTCAATACAAACAAACAATCAAATCTTTCTTCTTTATAATATTAGTATAGAAGAAAATTACAATCAACTATTAGAAACAAATTAAAACTAGTAGTTACAATTGAAACATTTGAGCTAACTGCAGACTGTTGCACACAATCTACAGGTAGCTCAACTGATACATATCAATACCAGTCGTTGCGTCCCCGCTACGCTGGCTGCATTTTCCCGCTGTATGGCAATGCTGACGCGCTGCGCCATATACTCACCAGCTCTCGGGCCACAGCAATAAATTGATAATCTACAACTAACATAAATAGAATAAATAAATCTGAATCTGAATCTAAATTCTAAAGAAATTTAATAAATTGATTAACATTACCATACAAACCTAACATAGTATTAGAAAGCGCGATCAATTAGAAATGTTTATTACACATATCAAAACTTTTTCACGCCTATTATAAATTCAAATGATTCTTTGAAAATAATTAACATTTTATATAGTGTAGGCTAGACCAATGGTGGTTGTCTGATAACATCTCTATAGTATATGAGACACGCTATTGGTAAATGAAGTAGAAGTGAATAATTACATGTTCTTGTAAGTTAATGTTAACAAGAAAGATTAAAAAGTCTTTGTAGGCTTTTACAAGAAAGATTAAAAAGTCTTTGTAGGCTTTTACTGGGTAAATAGATCTTTCTATAAGCTTTCGTTTTTATAGCTCATGTGTGAGGTTTTCTTGTTTTTGTTTATAATTCTAGAGTTTATGATGAAGGTTAGTTAAGTAGGTATCTTTTAACTTTTTTATATTTAGACTTCTTCAACGGACTGTACTCACTAGGAAACTAGATGAAGCCGTACAAAATATACTTACCAACCCATTATGGACTCAGGAATAATGCATTGTACTTATACATACAGGGTTATTGGTGATTCGCAGACACTGCGTGAACTGCCGGTTCTACCCATCATCACGAACACATTCGTGAAGACGCCCGGTTTAAATTTTTTGTTTTACAAGAATGAAAAAACACGTTTCCGGAATCCAATTAATTGCTAAAGACCGATCTTCCACTCCCACACCCACGGTGAGTTCAAGGCAGAGCCGTTTTTAAGTTTAGTTTCAAATAAAGCCTCTCTAAAGAACAATTTATTGAACGGAGGGCTTTACATGACTTACCCCCCCGTACCTACTATACCATTACCAAATTCAGGAATTAAGACTTTGTCTTCACAAACGAGTTTGTGGCCTAGTGTAGCGCCTACCTACGCAGCTATTTTTCGCGGTTATCACTTTCACGGCCCTCGATGCACTCGCTCATCTGGAGCTCCGTGTAGCGGGCGGCGGCCCACGCCATTCGGGGCAGTGAAAGCGTTAATTAAAAAAAAATCATATCGCCTCGATTTTAACCCATGTTTTACTAGAGATTGTATAATAATAATACTAACGTTTGACACCACTTTTACAAACAAACAATTATCCGTATTTAAAAGTGTAATTATTACTCGCTCAGTTAATTATGAAATGTCTATAATCTAGTTGTCAACGTCTTAATAACTGGAATATAAGTGGTTCATGATTTACGGTTATGAAATAATCACTAACGTAAGTTTGTACAAGTTTGTTAAATATTTGAAGGAATTAAGTTTCTTTGGCGAAGTATGGGGTCAACGAAGCTTAGGTAGAGCTTATACAGGGCTTATAAGAAAACTACACATCTTATGGAGAAACTGAATTGAGGAACCAAATAATTAGTAGGTAATGATAACCTACGAATAAAAACACAAGCCATGTCAATAGACTGTAGGGTTCCTGAAATCTCGACCAAATTATCTGCAAAATAGTGGACTTTCAAGATCGTAATTTTTTTTCAATCCTGTTTTGACAACCGAAACGAATAAAAAAATTAAGAATTTATGTAACTCTTGTTTTTTACCACGGGGTTGCCGTGATTACTGAGATCTAGGCCCAGTTTTTTTTTAGCAAATCCACTAGGTTTGCCTCTTAATGGTAATAAACTTATACTGCGTGGACTGCAGGTTCTGCTAATCATCACAAAAACGTTAAGTAAGTTAACGTAAGCCAGGTCTTATGATTTTTATTTTTTAAATAAAGAAAGGAAAACATTTTTTTACTCACACATAATGCATGATACAGATTTACACAGGTACTAAATCTAAAAAAAAGAAAGGGGGCTACCTACTACCATTATCTAAGAAATCAAACAATATCGCAAAAAAATTCGACTACGACGAGACTTGAACCCGCATTGTTTAATTTCTTAGAAATTACCCAGAGTGTGAGGCACTATACTAACAAAAACCGTACCATTACCTAATTTAAGAATTATGACCTGGCGTCTTCACAAACGATTTCCTGACGATGCGCAGAACCGGAAGTTCTTGTATTGACAGTGAATTACCAATAACCCTGTATAAGCACTAGTGGTTGTACCGCCGCTGGTCACAGTTTTTCTATTTATTTTATTTCTATAAATAACCGCATTTTTGACGCGGTTAAAGTAAAACTCATAGAACGTACTGTTGGTCTATTCAAATGTATTCGTGTATCTCTCATACTTTTTGCCAATGAGTGGCATCGGCTGCAGTTTAATTATGAATAAAAAGCAAAAGAAAATGAAGCAGCGAAAATTGTGTGAGTGATAGACTCACGCAACAGAATAGACTAGCTGGTTACAACACACGCTGGCTAGATATTGAAATCAAATTACGTATTACGTAGGTCACGAGCGAGCTCTTAAGTTAAAAAAATAAAAAGGAAAGAAACGTTAAATAAAACCTACCAAGTGCGAGTCGGCTCGCTTAAGGAGAGTTCCGTACCATTGTACAAAACTATTTCGCAAAAGATAACAAAAACGGACGGACAGACTGCGGATGCTTAGTAATAGGACACTCTTTAAGCAAGGAACACTAAAAATACCTACCTATTTGTCATTCCACTATTTGACTAAATATTCAAATGAATACCTCCGACTCTTATTGATTTACTCAGAAATAATCATTTTACAAAAGCAGCAGACAGCAAATCGGACACGATAGGTGTGGGTTTCAATTATTCAGCGCTAGCCACCCGCGCCCGCCCTATCGATGCATTTTTATTCCAACATGCTTTATGGACACGCTGTCTGGGGAGTTGGCCGGTGATTTCCACTCGGATTTGACCAAGTAATGTTTTCATTCAGAGATTTGCTAGCTCAAAACACTCACAAGTTGCTTTTACTGAGAGAGGAAAATGACCTGAATTTAAGGGGCGAACCTAGCGGGTTTTTTTGACAAACTAGGCCTAGATCTCAATACTCATTCGGGATCCCATTGGTAAAAAACAAGAATTACTTAAGATTTTAAAAAAATTTACGATTCCTTAATTGTGAAAATATGATGGCGAAAAAAATTTACGAAAAAAAAAATATGAAAGCACACTGCTTAGCACCTACTTTGGTCGATATCTCAGGAACCCCGCGGTCTATAGGTCGAAAAGATTTTTGTTTTGTTTCGTAGGTTACCTACTTACTTATTATTTGGTTCCTTAATACAGTTTCTTCGTAATTTGCGTAGTTTTTTTGTAAATAAGCAATAACATCATTTTTGCGCTTACGCCGTTCCAAAAACGTATGCTCTATCCCGCTCCTATAAACGCGAAATTCTATGCTTATCCTTTTCACAAAGTGGCAGTACTGTACCATATGTGTTGCATGCCTTGATATCTTGCTGATACGGGCTTTGTAAAACTTTTCAGAAACAAAGGACTGCATTAATCAACCATGAAAGATAAAGTCCCTAACCTCTTTGTCTCTTTCGGACTTTAGCCACTGATTGAATGATCTTCTTTATAGTAGAAAGTAGGAGAAATCCGTAATGAAAAACGTTCTGAACTGTAAAAAGCCTCTTACAAATAAAATTGCACATTATTTGACGTGAGGGGCTTACCCAAAGATTTTTTTTATCAATACCTTCGTTTTACCATAATTTTGATTTTGATATCATTGATGACGATATCTACGACGATGGTCAAGAAGACACCTTTTCACTCTTGCCTTGAAGATACCAAAGTTGTAGCTGACCGAAAAAAAAAGATACAGGCAGCGAGTTTCAAAACTAAGCGGCAATAATGATAAAGGTAGCGGAAAAATACACATACCTTATGCATACCTTGTAATGTTTAGACTAAATCTTCATGGTTCTACAAGCGTTGGTAATGCGATAAGACAGGATTTGCTAAAATCAAGCCAGTGAAATCACAGAAATAAGAAAAGTCGGTACCGCGGGACTTCAGAAGCACCGCCTCATATCGCCTGTCATTGTTAGTCTCGGTTTAATCGTTCGCATCGATTTATATTCGCAGGTTTGAGTCGTTCTGCAATTGTGTAAAAAGCAGGCAAAGTAGGGTAAAGTTGGGAAGTTTTTTTTGCCAAGTCGCAATTGGCCATGTTGCTATTTTGGTTTTGTTTTTTCTTTCCTTCGTTTGTATATTGTGGTTACTTGGTGTGCTAAAGACTAATTTTATTATATTGTTGGCATTTGATCAAAGTTTTTGGTGCTGCGATACTTTGATCGACGAATAAAGGCCTTAAACGCTTTCAAATGCTGTTAAAAATATGTCCAATTGCTCTTTTGAGAATAGTGTTCCACGCCATCAGTCCAAATAACTACTTACGTGCCTTGGTCCTAATATAACAATATCGGTTAGTAGGTATGTAGGGGACAGTCGATTCAAAAATTGAGATCCTGGTGACAGTGGCGACAGATCAGCCTGACAATGTTTTTTTGTCTACTCAAGTTCAGATATACGGACTTGCATAGACTGCTACTGCTGCTGAGGAACATTAGAGTTAAAGTTACATATTGTATTCGTGATATATACCAAAACAATCTTCGGCCGGGAAGCAGGCTTCGGCGCCGGTTTGACAACCGGCGCCGAAACCCGCTTCCCACGTAACCACCGTCCAGTCCGATTGCTGAGTAACTGCTCGCCGAGGGCACTTGTCGTCGATGATTAACAGCACGGGCGCAGCTTCGATTCCCGGTCAGGTGGTCTGCCACTGAGACCTAATAAACCTATCAAGTACAACTCACTAGTAATTAAAATTCATGGTGAATTATAACAATCTCGGGTTGTTGGAATTTATTGGTATATTATGATAATAAAGTGCGGAACTGTTTTCTCGATGTTTCAATCAAAATCTAACTGAATTTGTGTTTACTGTATTAGGTCTTCGATCTTAATAAAATAATTATTTGTTCAAAAAGTGCACCAAACGATTTTTTGTTGAGCGTGCCGATATTAAATCCAGCGAAGCAGTCCAAAATAGAATCCCTCGCTACCTCAGCAGACTACATGAGAGCCACTCGCTACGCTCGCGACGCTATTTTAGACTGCCTCGCTACCGTGGGATTTAATATCGGCACGTGCAACAAAAATCGTTTTGCCCATTTGTTGAACAAATAAATATTATTATTCCACATGAGCAAAACCCGGTTTTGCTCACTGTTTTTGAGCAGCAAAGTCACCGTTTTCGAGCGAGAGTGGTGAAAAAGCCTTTATTATTCCTTTACTAAGTTTCTTACAGATTAAAAAAAAATTAAGGACCTTCTGCGGGTATAGTCCAGTCGTAGCCATTTTTTTCAACTTTTGCTTTCTTTGTCCATGATTTCCCACCTATTACTTTGTAGAAGGGGTCGAGACGCGATAGTTCTAGTATTGCCTTCTTTTTTGTGTATTTGTATCTTTCTATACCAGGTGTACTTAATCCTGAGACCAAAGTTTTTATTATGATTTTTCTAGTAAGAAAAAATACTAGTGACAGCCCGGAGTCAGGAAATTGGCGATGCACCCCGTGCCTCGGATTGCATATAAGTGGTGGTCATGCGCCTGACCTCTCCCCGGTCATGTCGGTCTGCCGTCCCTTCGGATTAGGATAGTGAGGGAATAGTGAGTGTACCTGTGTTTGCACACACACGTAAGAAAGAACGAATGAGAAGAACAAAATAGAAAGGCTAGGTAAATAAGACATAGGTATATTAAATAATACTTAATTGTCTTATTTACCTACCCTTTCTGTTCTGTTCTTCTCTTTCGTTTTTTCTTACGTGTGACCCATTATATAAAGATAGTTCTTAGCACACGCTAAAGCTAAGTTTTACAAATTATCTTGTTAAGTTCGTTGCATGTCTCAGATCTCACATATATAAGTTTACTTTTACTGTTTGTTTTATTAAGATTAGTTTAATAGAACAAAAATTAAAAAAAATGTGTAAGCTGTGGCGTCCCATAGGTTTGAAAACACATAGATAATAAGAGTAAATGTACTATTAAGTCATAATGTGATTTTCACGTAGGATGCCCTTTTTATATAAATAAATAAATTATGATCGAAGCGATTACTGCGAAGTTTTTCAATTATTGACAAATAGCTCTTAATACTTGATACCTATAGGGTAGTAGAACTACAAAACGCAGCCGACCCGCACTCATAACTGTCAACTGTCATAAAATAGCAATAACGGTGACATGTGCATGGTTATTTAGGTCACTTAATTCCATTAACTCCATTCAGCTAAGTGACATTGTAGGTACTCAATGTCGTGGTACTGTTTAAATGCTGTTTTTACTCAGTAGGTTCACCGGAGGTACAATATTGAACGAAGCTCAAAAAATGGTAATAATACCCATATTGAATAGGTACGATCAAAAAGAATTTAGTTAACTAAGTACAGGCTATTTTAGCCGCTATTCGATATCGCAACAAGAATTTTAGCTGGGCTAGGATTTTATAAAAGGCGATCCATGAATAGAAATAAATACCTTCACTAGCACCAATACGCCTGCCAACCAAGTTGAATGAACAAAAGATTTCCATCAAGCCGTCCAACAGTGGACAGGTTGCTGAAATTTCCCACCAAGATTTGGGGAATGAAGAGTATCGCTACAAACGAGAGTTACCGGGCCCTTTCTGCTAAACTAATCATTTTACCTTTGCTATGACAATGTCAAACGTCACAGAAAGTCACGTTTTGACGTCACAGAAAGTCACATTTTGATGTCACAGAAAGGCACGTTTTGGTTTTGTACCTTTGATGAAAGAAACTACAAATTACTACGCGTCTCAAAAATGTCAAACCATTCTATCAATCTCTCCATGCAAACGCGTGCACTGTCATCTAAGGGCTCTATGGGGGGGGGGGGGGGGGGGGCGATTTTGCAACGATGCTATGGTGTTG
Source organism: Eupithecia subumbrata (assembly GCA_949316285.1). Taxonomy (NCBI): domain Eukaryota; kingdom Metazoa; phylum Arthropoda; class Insecta; order Lepidoptera; family Geometridae; genus Eupithecia; species Eupithecia subumbrata. Next base: position 16,179,329 of record OX438643.1, on the reverse strand, counting down.
AACTGGGCCCCTGAGTTGTCGTCAGAATGCATACAATGACGACAACTTTAGAATGCTATAGGAGCGTCGTCGTCGTGATGGAAGAATGGGGTCGGCTAGTGTGATAGATAGATAGATATCTCTTAATAATGTGTGTCATTTAGTCATTTATTTATTTTTTAGAATTCCAATTACACTAACTAATTATAATTTATATTTAACACACAAATTAACATAAAATTAAATTAAAAATTATAATGGTGCACTCTCTGGCCATGTATAGGAGGAAGAGGGGACGCTAGTCGGGCCGCGATAGGTTTTAAATGTTTCCGTGGATCGGCGAAAATGGTGAGTGAGGGACAGCGGAGAGGTTTTTAGTTGGTATTACGTCCTTTTCAGGGCGTCGAGTCCCACTTAATTCTGGTCAACCCCCCCAGACCAGTTTATTCGTTACCGAATTTCCTCCAAATAAAAAAGGAGATTTAGAATAGGTTTCCATTTTCGATAAATCTACAGATTCTAGGTGACGCAATTTATGACATATCGCATTCTCTGACATTTTCAATATTACATCTCTCTTGGCGACATTTTTTGCAGAGCTCTGTACCCACATAATAAGCACCCTGGCCAGCTAGGTGTAATAGCAGAATTATAGGCCTCCGCAAATATTGCTTGTTCCGCCCCAGGGTAGTCTAGGTAAATGGACTGTATTTATCTTGCCCGGCCCTTTCTGGACTTTGATGTTAATTCTTTAGATATAATGCGTGAATAAAGCGCAGTTTCCACTGAAGCGACGAGGAGAGGTGTCGTGAAGATATAAACTAAAAACTACCAATGGAATAAAGTCCTAGAAAATTATTGGGACTTTGGGGATTTTTGACTGGCTTGCTGGTTGACTCAGTAGTGAAATTGGCATTCTATACTATTAAATAGTTGAATGGTTGCGGGCTCAAGCCCCGCCTGAATCGTTAAATTTTAGGGATTTTTGTATGTATAATAAAATTATCCATCTATGTAGGTAATGTATTGTTTTAAGTTTAACAGTCATCTATGTAATGTGTGCCATCTATGTAGTACCCATAAAAATGTATTGTCTATGTATACTAAAAAATATCCATCTATGTAATGTATTGTTTTTTTCAGGGTGTTCTGGATGTTTACTATCTATGTAAAGTAAAAAAAACTATCTATGTCGTGTATTGTATTAAGTATATCAGTTATCTAGTACCCATAACACAACCTCTGCTAAGCTTGGGACTAGATGATGTTGTGTGAATTGTCCAGCATTATACATTTATTTATTATTATTTATTTATTGTATTAAGTATATCAATCATAAGTACCCATAACACAAGCTCTGCTTAGCTTGGGACTAGAGAATGCTGTGTGAATTGTCCAGCATTATTTATTTATTTATTATTCATTAATTTAATGTAGTAAGTATATCAATCATTTAGTACCCATAACACAAGCTCTGCTTAGCTTGGGGCTTGATGATGCTTTGTGGATTGTCCAGAATTATTGGATTATAGGATCAATAGAATCTCGAATATGGCGTGATGGTTATGTACCATCCATTGATACCGGCCAATTTGTGGTTTTAACAGCACCTACCTACACCCCCCTTAAATGGTGGGTTTTACATTTTCGCTTCACATCTAAATAACATTTTCGTTATAAGAAAGAAGACGAAATAAGCTTAAGAGTTCTCAAAATCTGTATAGGTTCTATTTAGATAAAGTTCGAAAAGGATTTGTAGTACCATATACCTACGTAGTACCATATAAGTAAAATTCTGTAGATATGGTACATTCTTCCAGCGCTAACTCAACAAATGGCCTGTGTTGAGTTCCAATTCCAACTAAACGCAAAGACACGCTATATCCAATCTATTGCAATATACCTACCCAGTGAACAATAAAGATGGAAAGACGTACCTAGACCGAAGTTCCACCAAAACAACAATACGCACACGAAACACGAACGCCGCGGTGCCGCCGGTCCGACTATGACTGAGGTGGGTGGACCTCCCTCAACCTCAACAGCCTGTATTGGTCCACTACTGGACGCAGGCCTCCCCCTGATAAGCGCCTTATTGGCTTTTATCACATGGGGGTAATGCCAATAATCCCCATGCTGGGCATGCGGGTTGGGGATCGCAGTTCGGTGGTATAATTGTTCTGCAGGGGGCGCTGCTGCCCACCCCCGGTGGATATCCCTTAGTCGCCTTTTACGACACCCGCGGGAAGCGTTGGGGTGGTGCGAATTCTAAGCCACGCAGCGCTCTTATTGTACCTAATTTGAGCGTTCCACTTTCGAGTAGCTAGTACCCAATCTCCCTTATTTTACTTACATCGATGACCATATAGCGTCTTCGAAGTGTATTAACTTACAAAATGAATTTATATATTTTGACCGCGTCACACACATGACACCACATGCTATTGTAATAAATGTTCTAATAATTGTTCAATTTGTTATCCTTGTCACGTTTCGTCATTAAATGTTGACAAATAAATGTCAAATAATATTGCACAGTAATTGAATAAGTAATTATAAATAGCGGAACGTAGAATACGGAATGAGCTTATTGAAACATTATCCAAGTACTTAGTGGTTAAGTTATTTAAACTAGCTTCTTTATGTGGCTTCACACGTGTTATTCCGGGTAAAAAGTAACGTAAATGTTATTCCAAGCCTAAAAAACACTGCAAAGCTTTAACCTGATCCGCTCAGCAGATTTTATTTATTTAATACTTTATTGCACACAATTTTAAAAGTACACCAAACGTGGGCATAATGCCGATGGCATTTTCTGCCGGCCAACCACAGAGAGTCAACAACAAGAACAAGATCCGTCAAGTGCGAGTGTAACTCGCGCACCGAGGGTTTTGAACGTTTGTCAACAAATATGTACCAAAAGTACTGGTTAGAGACTTCGCAATTTAACGAATACCTAAGAATAGTAGGTACGAACCTACATTTCAGATGGATCTCTCTGCATGCTTCGGTTAAATGGGTGGTTCGGTTAAGGTGGGTAATGGTAAATTTTTCGACTTTTTTCGAAATATTTCAAAAAGTATGAAAGCAACAAAAATTTTAAAAACTGATTTGAAATGTCCAAACCAATACCTTTCATTTGATACCCCACTTGGTGGGGTAGCCTCCCTTTTGAAAATTATTCCTTTTTGACCATTTTTCAAAAAGTGTTCTTTTTACAGACTTCTCTATATTTTTCCTGTAAAATATAGATCCATATCTACAAACGCTTCATACATTTTAAATGGATCGCTCAGCAAACTTCGGAGATAGGGGGGGGGGAATGGGTATTTTTTCGACTTTTTTCAAAATATTTCAAAAACTATGAAACCTACAGAAATTTGAAAAACTGTTTTGAAACGTACAAACCGATACCTTTCATTTGATACCCCACTCGGTGAGGTAGCCCTCCTTTTTGAAAATTATTTCCCCCCTTTTTGACCATTTTTCAAAAAGTGTTCTTTTTTCAAATTTCTCTATATTTTTCCTGTAAAATATAGATCCATGTCTTTAAACGCTCCATACATTTTACATGGATCGCTCTGCAATCTTCGGAGATAGGGGGGGGGGGAATGGGTATTTTTTCGACTTTTTTCAAAATATTTTAAAAAGTATGTAGCCTACAAAAATTTCAAAAAATATTTTGAAATGTACATAATGATACCTTTCATTTGATACCCCATATGACTCTGTAGGTACCTTTTAAAATTTCGGCATCACAATTTGTATGGAAAATATTCATTTTCATTTTTCATTTATTTTCATTTATTATTCTCTAAATCTGTACAGGCGCACGAAATGTATTATTATTTTTAATTTCAAGTTGATAGTTGCAGTAGTTTTTGAGTTATTAAGGAGGGAAAAAAGGACAGACAAAGCGAGACCATAAGGGTTTTGAAACCGATCTTCGATCTTCAAAACCCTAAAAAGGCGTGCTTAAACTAAAACGATGATAAACTATGATAAAAATTAAGTATTAGGTCCTTACATATGAAATTGGCGTTTTTCGTACTGGCCACTTTAATCACAAATTTCTCCTCTTTGGTAAGGAATTCCAAATTCAAATTTGTACAGCTATAGACTCGTGTATTTGTGCTTCGATGATCGTCATTCATTTGTTTTTTTTCTTCTGTTTTTTTCTGTTTGCGTCACTCATTTTACAAAATGGAAAACTTAAAATATCGGCAAACGCGCGTCGACTGCTGCGTTACATTACTAAACCGGCACAATAATGAAGGTATTTTAAACCGAATCATTACCTGTGATGAAAAATGGGTTCTTTACGATAATCGGAAGCGCTCAGCGCAATGGTTGGATCCTGGCCAGCCAGCCAAATCCTGCCCCAAGCGAAAATTAACCCCAAAAAAGTTACTTGTAAGCGTTTGGTGGACTAGTGCCGGTATTGTTCATTACAGTTTTCTCAAATCTGGCCAGACTATTACGGCTGATGTCTATTGTCAGCAATTGCAAACCATGATGGAAAAGCTAGCGGCTAAACAACCTAGGCTGGTCAATCGCTCCACGCCACTGCTGCTTCACGACAACGCTAGACCACACACTGCGCAACAGACGGCTACTAAATTAGAAGAGCTTCAATTGGAAAGTCTAAGACATCCTCCGTACTCCCCGGACCTTGCTCCAACAGATTACCATTTTTTTCGAAATTTGGATAACTTCTTGCAAGGGAAAAAATTCAACTCCGATGGGGCAGTCCAAATCGCCTTCAAAGATTTTATTGATTCCCGTCCGACTGGTTTTTTTAGTAAAGGGATCAATGAACTACCTATAAGATGGCAAAAGTGCATAGAAAATAATGGTTCATACTTTGATTAATTAAATATATTATATTAAAAAATATTCGACTTTTTGTTCCTCCCATACAAAACGCCAATTTCATATGTAAGGACCTAATATTTAACAGAAAAAAACAATCTATTTTATGATCTTTCTCATGATTTTGCGTGAATCATACTACATCTATTATGTATATAAAAGAAAGTCGTGTTAGTTACACTATTTATAACTCAAGAACGGCTGTACCGATATGGCTGAAAATTGGTGGGTAGGTAGCTTGGAGCCAGGAGACGGACATAGGATACTGTTTAGCCCGTTCGACAGCGTTCCCGTGTGACTTGAGTCAGTCACTATAAAACGTGGTAGGTATAACAAAAAATAATCGGACTTGGGATAACCAAACGCAAATGACAGTTATGTAATGGACGTATGGATGCCGGGGGGCCGATTCTGTAGTATATTTAGTATCAGCATTTGCACCCGTGCGAAGCCGGGGCGGGTCGCTTGTTATGTATATATACTTATCCAAATAATTAGGGTTATTATAAAAAACTTAGTTCACGAGAATTTTGACGACTTGTGCGGTGCAATGGGCATTATGGGCAATTTCCCCCATGAGATAAAAGCCAATAAGGCGTTTATCTGAGGGAGGCCTACGTCCAGCAGTGGACCAATCCAGGCTGTTGAGGTTGAGGTGCAACGGGCGAAGGTCGTTCCGGAGGTTGCTGGTTCGATTCTATAAAATGTTTTTACGGCCTGTAGATTTTTGTTCTTTGTGTTTTCTTTGTATAATATAAAATAGCTGCGCCCCGCAGCTTCGCCCCCGTGGAAATTTATGATTCCAATTTTCTTATTTTTTTTCTTTCTTAAGAACCTTCTCCTGACAGTAAAAAACACAATAACAAAAAGAATTAGCGAAATTGGTCCAGCAGTTCACGTGATGCCGTGACCTAGGGAAATAGGGATTCATTTTTATATACATTTTGTATAAAGATCTATGAACATAAATATGTATGTAATGTTTTAGTATATCAGTTATCCAGTACAACCCAAGCATTGCTTACCTTAGAATATCCAGCTTTATTTATTACATTTATTTAATAAATAACTACAAATTAAATTATGGAACATCAGCGCTTTATATCATCCAAGACAAACAAATCCAAAACTAATAAAAATTGCCAAGTAATTACTCATTACGACTACAAGCCCACCCGTGTTAAATTAGTTCCGTTCAGAATTAATTAGTAAATGTCTTACAAGCTTAATTTTAATTAAACTTCCACCATTTTATGGTGGTCGGGTAGTGATTACAATGGACGTTGTTTTTCCAAAAGTTTATTGCTGAAAGCTGTTTGTCTATTAGATAAATGTCTAATAAATTATGAAGGTGCTAATTAAAGTAGTGGAAAATTATGAGTGGCCTCGCTTTGCCCAACATTGGGACGTTACAGGCTATCTGTAACTTTATGGAATACTCTCTAAATATTTGGAAGTAAATTCGATAGGTTTATGCTTGGTGGTGCTTGGTGGTGGCGACTCAGAATTTGCACCACTCCAACTCTTACCGCGGGTGTCGTAAGAGGCGACTAAGAGATATCCACCGGAGGCAGGCAGCAGCGCCTCCTGCAGAACCAATTTACCACCGAAATGCGATCCCCAACCCGCATGCCCAGCGTGGGGATTATGGCTACTATCCCCCATGGTACAAAGGGCAATAAGGCGTTTATCAGGGAGGCCTACTTCCAGCAGTGGGCCGGTATAGGCTGAATATGATGCTTGGTGATTCAGTGGTTGCTCTCAAAAAGTTGTCAAATTTGTGTCTATAGATACTATGATACATATTTATATGTAGATACTATGATTTAAAAAAAAACAACTTCAAATCTCTTAATTTTACACTGTTTTTATGTTTTGCGGGACAAATACTAATCCCACGGGATTAAATTTTTTATCACCTAGGAATCATTACCACATCGAGAATAATATAATAAATAATAAAAAGAAATAAATCGGTCCATAATAGACGGAGATATCGACGAACATACAGAAAAACAAGAACGTCAAGTGTGAGTGTAACTCGCGCGCTGAGGGTTTCGAACGTTTGTCGATTATACATACATGTACTAAAGCTAAAGGTACCGGTTAGAGACATCGCTATTTGATGAATACCACCTAAAAATAGTAGGTACTTATCAAACTACATTTTGGATCGCTCTGCCTATACTTCGGAGATTAAGTCAATTTATTGAATTTATCTAAAATATTCCAAAAAGTGTTTACTCTACAGAAATTTTCGATATCACTCATTGTATGGAAAATGATCATTTTAATTTTTAATTTGTTTAAATTTTTTTCTTCTTTATATCTATAAAAGCGCACGAAATATATCATTATTTTAAATTTCAAGTTGATAGCTGCAGTAGTTGCTGAGTTATTAAGGAGGGAAAAAAGGACAGACAAAGCGAGACCATAAGGGTTTCGAAACCGATCTTCGATCTTCGAAACCCTAAAAACATACATACATTACATACATTACATACAGCCGAACATAGAAACCTCCTCATTTTTTCGAAGTCAGTTGAAAATGTCAAATATCATAAATTTTACGTAATTGATGATGTCCACCTAGCCGAATTTCGGCCACAGCGGCTACTCTCAGGGAGACTAGCCTTGTGCGCTACGCACATATTATATTATGCACACGTGTGTGCGCAAACACTGGTGCAATATGTCACTAACTTTCATGCCACAAGATGCACTTGTCTATCAGTCATCTTAGTGGCGGCTGCGCGGCACGCACCTCCCGTGTCGCACGGCCTAGCCTGGGCAGTGAATGCATTAACGACAACGATCCGATAAGGATAATAAATAGCTAAAGACCAGTGAATAAAATAAAAAAAGGGCCTTACTCGTGAAAATCTAATATCACACTATCACATCACATCACACTAATATTATAAATGCGAAAGTTTGGATGGATGTATGTATGGATGTTTGTAACCTCTTCACGCCAAAATTACTGAACGGATCGGACTGAAATTTTGCACTACCTGTGTGCAAAATTTCATTCTAATCTTGGAATCAAACAAAGGCTTTTCCTTCACTTTTTATCCCACAAATCAGTTCCCATGGGATAGAAATCACATTTAAACGTTTCCATAGAAACAACGCGTTAATATAAATACGAAAGTTTCGATGTTTGTTATCTCTTCACGCCAAAACTACGGAACGTATTCGGCATACATATAGTTCTAGACCTAAATTAACATGTGGCTACTTTATGTCACGGAACAAAACGCGTGTGAATCCGTTGGCAGAAGCAAGTAGCATTATAAAATAAAGTAATCATTGGACTACCGCGAATAGCACCGTTGGTTTAGAAAATGATTGAAGTGCTTCGAAAAGATGCTCATTACAGATAAGTTCAAATAAATTGCTATTCAAATTAGTTTAGCGGACGATAGGATCACAGCTCGGTCGGTAGTTGGCAAAAGGTACTAAGAATCGTTTTCTCAAAACCTGTCTAATTACTAGGTCTATTTATTTATGTAGAAAGGGCATCCTACGTGAAAATCACATTATGGCATAATAGTTTATTACAGCTCTTATTATCTATGTGTTTTAACACTTATGGGACGCCGCAGCGTGCACAAAATTTTTGCTCAACTAAACTAATCATAATAAAACAAACAGTGAAAATACACTTAAATAAGTGAGATCTGAGACATGCAACGAACTTATATAACTTAGTTTTAGCGTGTGATAAGAACTATCTGTATATAATGGGTCTGAATGTATCTTAAGTTATAGAGTAAAATTTGAGCTTTGATTTGCACTGGTGTCATTAATTTAGATTCGGAGGTCATTTAATAAATAACTAAACAGTTAACTTACGATCTCTAAGGCTAGGTATAATTTATTATTGTTTTGAATCGATTACCATCATTGGTGGTGCGTGGTAAAGTCGATTTACTATGTGAAAATTAAAGGTCTTTGCACATAAACACTACCTAATAAGGTGTTCGGAGCCGTGTCGCTCCCAGCTACTCCCTGTTAGCGAATAGTAAAAAATATTATTTCATCACTTACCACGTTTCCCGCGCTAACTGCCGATATAAGTCACAATTATGCTGTACCTAGTCTCGCCGAAGGCAATGTCCCCTAATGTAATCCATAGCCACCTTTAATTAAGTACTTAATGTATTTAAAATGGGATATAAAGTATGGTTTTCTGAGACCAAGTAATTCTAGAACAAGTTATGAAAATGAAGCTCGTACAGTTTTGAATGTTCGTGTGATTCACCAGATCACAGAACGAGAATAATCAAAACCTGTCTAATTACTAGGTCTATTTATTTATGTAGAAAGGGCATCCTACGTGAAAATCACATTATGGCATAATAGTTTATTACAGCTCTTATTATCTATGTGTTTTAACACTTATGGGACGCCGCAGCGTGCACAAAATTTTTGCTCAACTAAACTAATCATAATAAAACAAACAGTGAAAATACACTTAAATAAGTGAGATCTGAGACATGCAACGAACTTATATAACTTAGTTTTAGCGTGTGATAAGAACTATCTGTATATAATGGGTCTGAATGTATCTTAAGTTATAGAGTAAAATTTGAGCTTTGATTTGCACTGGTGTCATTAATTTAGATTCGGAGGTCATTTAATAAATAACTAAACAGTTAACTTACGATCTCTAAGGCTAGGTATAATTTATTATTGTTTTGAATCGATTACCATCATTGGTGGTGCGTGGTAAAGTCGATTTACTATGTGAAAATTAAAGGTCTTTGCACATAAACACTACCTAATAAGGTGTTCGGAGCCGTGTCGCTCCCAGCTACTCCCTGTTAGCGAATAGTAAAAAATATTATTTCATCACTTACCACGTTTCCCGCGCTAACTGCCGATATAAGTCACAATTATGTTGTACCTAGTCTCGCCGAAGGCAATGTCCCCTAATGTAATCCATAGCCACCTTTAATTAAGTACTTAATGTATTTAAAATGGGATATAAAGTATGGTTTTCTGAGACCAAGTAATTCTAGAACAAGTTATGAAAATGAAGCTCGTACAGTTTTGAATGTTCGTGTGATTCACCAGATCACAGAACGAGAATAATGTTAGCCCTTACGTTCAAATCCATAACAATAAGATTATCTCCTAAATTGGCCCACAGTTGGACCTGGAATTGGCTCTATAGAATCCCAATTTGGCTCAGCTCACACTTTCAATGCGTCTTCTTAGGGAGCGTTACATATTTAGCGGCGTTTTGTGCTATTGATTATTCAGTATAGCCTATTGTACAGACTTTGACTTAATATTATAATGTGGGGCTTATTAGCCAACAGAATAGATGATATAGAAAATACGGAAAATCAGGATTTGGTACCTATTATTTTACTTCCTTTGTTTTTGCTCCAATGCAATTTTTAGCTCATACGATTTTTCAAAGTAATTTGCAACAACTGCAATGGCTGTACTCACTCCTAGCAGGGATACTATACTAAGCTATGTTGTACCTACAGCGGTACGGTTTTAGCCGTGCTAAGCCAAAACCGTACTGCATAATACACGTCCTTTCCAGACCTACTAAATGAGGTGTCCTACAAATGTTCTACAAATGGTGATTTGATTTGTTTCAGCGTGAAGATAATATTTAGTGTGATTTTGTAGCGCGGTTTTGGATATCCCCTAACCCAATCCTATAGCATAAAACTTTTTTACCCAACAAAAACTTCTTTGTATTTTTTTAACCGACGAAAAACAGAGGTTCTGAAGTCGACGCGTATATTTTTTTATATATGGCCACGCATAACTTTTTCCAGAGCAGTCCGATATTTTTAAATACAATTGATATCAATATCAAGATAGACAGATACCTTGTAGTTACTTTCTTTGATATTGTAATCTGTGAATACAGAATCAAGACACGTTCTGCTCGCAATTACTGAATACCTGGACATCTATCGGCAGGCGAGAAAAACTACGCAATCCAAAATGGCTAAGATAATTACTTGCGTAATTAATGCAAGTATTTTACAGTTTTTCTATTCACTATTGGCACTTTAACTATATCTTTGTTTTATATCACTGCTATAGAGACAGCTCGATCACTTGTCATGAGGAAAAAATAATTTAGCATGATATGAAAACATTTACCCGTCTTGATGAAAAATAGACTAGACTCGAATAGAATAGAAGATTTATTTGTGTGACTTACATTAAGTGACATTACTTTAAACTATAATAAACTTAGGAGAGATTATCGTCGACTGTGCAGATACGAATACCGAAGTTCTTTGGGCACGTGACACGGAATGAAGACTCGATGGAGCCTCTCGTGGTCCAGGGCAGAATGGAGGGCAACTAGGGCAAGAGGCCTCGTGGTTGTTCTCCAACCAGATATTCGGACCCCATCACCTCTCTGACACAGTCCAGCATGACCGACTGCTCCCACAACGCAACCAACCGCGAACTATAGAATAGAATAGTATATTATACTTTATTGCGCAACAGTTGTACATGAGCGAGCATAATGCTAGATAGCATTCTCTACCTGCTAACCTTTAGGTAGTGTGGACAACAATTTATTAGGTAGTGTTACATTACAAAATTTATAGAAAAACAAGAAAAATAATAATAAGTACAATTAATAATTCGTGTCTTTAACTTAATGTAACACAAAAAGGTCTCAGCTTAATGCTGCAACGGCACAAGGGACATAGCGCTGGTTTTCACCCGTGCCAGGTACTTGAAATCCACCCTGGTCTTATCAGGCTGCCTACATTCTTTCCTTATGATAATCTTTATCTATGAATGGGCTCCATGTTTTAACTTTTTTTAAAGATTCAAATTAACCAATTTACTGCAAAGCTAAACGTGTTTTTGGTACTGGACAAAGTTATTATAAGACAAACTCTGCTTATAATTGGGGTTTATTTATTAATTCATTCATTGTGTATTTCATTGTTCAACTGGATGTTATAATTGTTCAATGGACTTCAAAGAAAGGAAATAAAATTGAAAAACATTGAGGGACTAGTAGACAGCCATTGCCGAAAGTTCTTAAGACAAAGGCAAAAGGCGAAAGTTATAGAATATGTAATTATATTCTATAACTTTTAGCTCACAATACGGTTGTGTATGCTAAGGAGAACTTTTACGAGCGAGAACGAGACAGCAGGCCAGTTAAGCCCATCACAGACGTAGCTATAATTTATAGCAATATGAATCATAGCAAGGCATAGCGCGATAATATATATCTTCTGTACATTTTGAGTGACCACACACGCAGCTATAATTTATATTTCTACAACGTCACCAAGCTATTCTGTAATTTATATTATTGTTCAGCATAGCGCGTGCATAATCTAGGCCGATATATATTATAACATCGTTTCAGCTTGCTATAATATACATAGAACACTATAGCACGGTATATTGCTATATACAGTGTGTCCCTGGATAAAGTGCAACCCGAAAGGGGGTGAAACTAGATCAAAAATTATCGACAAAAAAATAGAAAAAAAAAATAAAAAAAAATTCGTATATACTTTATTGATGTATTAAAATTTTTATTACTCACTAATTACTCTATTTAATAAAAAAAATATTTCTTCCAAAGTAGTAGGTCTATTTTGTTAAAATAAAAACCATAATCATGTCAGATATGTGACAATGACGATAAAATAACAAATAACTCACAAACGAGTGGCTATCGTGACTTAAAGTTTGTGTAAAGTTTGTGTTGAAAAGTGGTGACGTAATCAGTGGTCAATTTTAAATGCTCCTAGCCAGCACATTTTTTATGTTAGAACGTAGGTTTTTATTTTATTTAAAAGCTATTATGATAGACAATAATAAAAAGTCATAAAAATATGTAGTATTATAGGCTTAATTTTAAGATTTTTGGAGATTATTGGAAAAAAACAGCATAAAAAATGTAATTTTAATACAAAAATTAAACTTTAAGTCACGATAGCCACTTGTTTGTGAGTTATTTGTTATATTATCGTCATCTTCACATATCTGACATGATTATGGTTTTTATTTTAACAAAATAGACCTACTACTTTGGAAGAAATCATTTTTTTATTAAATAGAGTCATTAGTGAGCAATAAAAATTTTAATTCATCAATAAAGTATATACTAAATTTTTTTAAATTTTTTTTTCTATTTTTTTGTCGATAATTTTTGATCTAGTTTCACCCCCTTTCGGGGTTGCACTTTATCCAGGGACACACTGTATAGGGCTAGCTAATGCTGTGTGAATTGTCCAGCATTATTTATTTATTTATTTTATATTATAGCTACGTCTGTGATGGGCTTTAGACAATAATCATCTAGCTGTTCTCACGCACCCTGTGCCAACATACTATTTTTGTAGTGTTCAAAGCACTACCTATGTATAGAAGATTAAATAATTTCGTCTGCTTAAGGCGAGGTGTTCGTAGCAAGTTTGCGCTTTTTGCGATGCGCAGGAGTGCGTGATTAGCTCCATTTCAATTAAAAACCTGTCAACGGCGCGCAAATGAGATACTACTAACACTACCTTTTGTGTTGACAGAACTTGCGTGGTTGTAGAGCTATTTTTTAACCGTAAAGTGTCTAAAAACTCTAATGCCAGCACTCTTGTTGAGGTTTAAACCATGGAAGTGGGAAGTATGGTACGTTACGTATATCCTAGTAGGTTCATGGTGTAAATGTAATCCTATAACATACTGTGTTTTATCTTACCGTAGTAGGCACGGATATCGTAAAATCTCATTATAACATCAATAAAACGCGACCAATTAACAAGGCGAGCCTTATGTCAAAATCCTCATACAAGTTGTATAAAATTTTGATATTAGGCTGGCTTTTGAAAACAGTTGGGTTATACGTGAAAACTTCGTCGAAACTACTTTTGAATCTGCCTAACCCAGCGTTGTACACGGGGCATTGCTTCCGGCGCACCTCGGCGACCCTTCTCATAGATAGCGGTGGTGATTTGACCGCACTGAAACGACACGGGGGGTGGAAGTCTTCTACTGTGGCTGAAAGCTACATTGATGAGTCTTTAATGAATAAAATTCAAGTCTCAAATACGATCTTGAACAGTATAGAAAACAAGACGAATGAAGTAATTATAAATATTCCGACTCCGTCTACGAGCTCTACTGCTTGCCCCGCGGCCGCTACAGCTGCTGGATCAATAATTAACATTAGCTTTCAAAATTGTACCATCCAAAATTTGAACAATTATTATAAATAAACTATTGTCAGCTTTTACTCTTGTTGTTTGATTAATTGCATTAGTGAAGATAAAGTAGTGTATGCAACTGCATATAACACGGGTATTAAAACACTCGTTACTATTATGAAACTCGCTGCGCTCGTTTCATAAACTCACACTCGTGTTTTAATACCCTTCATTATATGACAGTTGCATAAACTACTATTATTTTACAAAGCATTCGTAACGTAAGCGCCTATTAAGTAACTAGGTACCTAAACACCTGCGAAATTTCATGTATTCAAGTTCTTATCCCTTTTTCAGATCGTAACACCTACCAGTTGGCTGCTGTCCGCCCAAAACTCACATCAATAAGGTAAACCGAAACAATTACCCTATTAGCTTAACAAGTCACCAATTTGCTCCATTCTTATCAAAACCACGCCTTCCATACAAAACCAACCTTAATTCCTTACAATATGAACCTTCCATAATCTAAACAAAGTGACAGCCAAACCATAGATAAGCAAAGACAAGAGACGCAAGACCTTTCATCATAGGCGCGAAATCTGATACGCCATTTTGGGTTGCCATGACAACGGAAGTGCGAATGCGAAACGCGGCTCGGCTCCTTTGATTTAGTGGTCTAAGGGGAAATAATGGCCAGTTCGGAGTATACAGAGTGTAGTGGCAGAAATTGGCAAGGCCTTGTATGGCATAGTTGCGTTAGGCTGTGTTCGCACGTGCGAATTGAAATACTGTGTTTGATGGTGGAAATAAGAACCAATCTCACACTGGCTGGCACAGAATCTTGTTGCTGTTAAGATACTGTTTTTAAATTATAAGAATCATACAAGTATTCATCATACTAATTATTATAATGCGAAAATTTGGATGGATGGATGAATGGATGTTTGTTACCTCTTCATGCCAAAACTACTGAATGATCGGGATGAAATTTTGCAAACAGGTAATTCCATGTTGGAATCAAATACTAGGTACTTGTTATCCCATAAATCAGTTCCTATGGGATAGAAATCACCAGTAACACGCGTCCGAAGCCGCGGCCATAAACTAGTTTTTAATAAATAAACAAAATACATTTTGATCAGTCCATCTGCCTCGAGAATCGATACAAAACTTGCGTTTTTCAATAAAAACTTAAACAAATGAATTCATTGTTATGTTTTGATCTATTTAAATAAACTCAACAAACCAATTTCAGTATTTAAATATTTTTTTTGGTAGGCTTTGTAAGATTCTAATCTAAATTAATTAATCGCAAATAGGACGAGCGCGTTGAGATCTTTTGTATTGAAGTTTTCATTAACGCTCGAAGATTACCAGTTAAACTGGTAATCTTCGAGCGTTAATGAAAACTTCAGGAATTTTTATTTTTAAATCTCCGCATTTAATTCCATTCCAAATACTGATATCATTTTCTCAGCTTTCTAATTCATTTAGCAGAACTAGCCGCGTCCAATCGCATTACGGCTATCTGAGCACATAACTCCGATAGCGCAGACCCTATCACTCCGAAACACTTTATCACTGATTGATTATCTACAAGCTACAAGACAGGTGTCTGAGTTTCCTTAGCTCGGAGGGAAAGCAAGGAGGAATGAGGTTTTATTTCGAATTACGATCTACAAAGGTTACATTAAAAACCAAGGTGGTTTTGCCTTCGCTTGGATAAAAAACAAAAGATTTGGAGAAGGTCAGCCATACATTTTAAATTTCGATGGTTGTGTTTTTACAAATCACAGCTGTGTTTAGTAATTCTCTTAAAACAAGTAAATGGAGTTGCAATGTTAGTTCTTTTCGGTGCATATTTTTTATTTAATGTGTGTTAACAAAACTTGAGACCGGACATAAAATCATTTGCATTTAAAACAAAGATTATCGTGTAACATTAGGTGTTTAACCAATTAGTAGTAAGTCATGGCAAATAATTTCGACTTTCAAAGTTCTAATCAAATTTGTATAGGGTGATAAGAAATAGGTTGGAATTTAAACGTTTTTTTTAATACCACACTGAACGAATGGTATTAAAAAATGAGGGATGACTGGTAGGTATGTCGACAGAAAACTAAGGGTTGTGGAATGATCTGCCTGCTGTAGTTTTTCCTCACGACTACAAATGGCGCTCTTCGAAAATGGTCTTTTATGATAGTTAGGTAAGTAAAGTATAATAAAAAAGTATATTCTATATCACAAAAATTACAAGTAAATTTGGTACAAACAAATAAAAGTTACAACCGTGACATCTAAAAAGATCGTCGCTCAGCATAATGCACAGTAACAATGGCGCTACTGTTCGCTGGTTTTATGCGACACCTAGAGGGCGCAGCAGCAGCTTTGACACGCGCGTAACGCGCGCAATAAACAAGGACATAGAAGGTATACAATAATTAAAATAATTATAAGACGAAAAGTAAATAAAGGAAAATTATAATTAACCTAACATAGGTAGGAAGGTCGGTACGATGTTGACAAAGCGCGTGTAAGCCCCTGATGTAAAAGGCTTTTATAGACTGTAAACGCTTTTGACCAAGCGGGCCGCATGCCAAAAAATTTAATCTTCTTCGCAAGTCTGCACACGGCTTTACGATCCGCAATAGAAGACAAATGCCTAAGATAGCGAAATGATACGCTTGCAAGTTACAATGCGTCCAATAAAACTTATGCCTTAAAACGTGGACAGGGCACGCTTTGAACAAGCTACAGTCTATGGAAACGCAGTCAACTACAAAGTTGCTTCAGTAGAACGCCTAGGTAGCTTTTGCTAAATGCATAACTGAATTCGCGGTCCGTAAATACCTAGAGACTTTTATTAAGTGCTATTATTATTTTGATATGGTTTTTAAAAAGAAAATAAATAAAATAAAATTACAAGAAAATGCTGGACTATTTACACAGCATTATCTAGTCCCAAGCTTAGCAGAGCTTGTGTTATGGGTACTGGACAACTGATATACATAATACAGTACACTACATAGATAGATATTTTTTGATTATACCTAGAAAACATCCAGAACACCCGGAACAAATATCTGTAAATTTTTCAAATATTTGTCTCGAGGCGGGAATCGAACTCCTAACCTCCTGCATGGCAGACGGACCTTCGCCCGCCGCGTCACAGAGCTCTTCAAAAGGAACTCGGTCTGATAATAGCTAGCTAGTTAATCACTTTGCTATGAACAAATTGAACAAATCTGATTATTGAATTAAAAAATCAAAGTTTTATTAAAATCGATGCAATTTAAAAAAAATTGTAAATTGAATAACAGGATAAATAATTGATTGCCACAAATAAATAAAAAAATCTATTTAGTCTTTAAATTCTAGTCACGAATCTAGCAATCAAACAGCTACAACTTTCTTCGCCAACAAATTAATTACATCATGAAACACAGTAAATACTAAAGTAAAGCTATAAAGGAGCGCGCAATACCTCACGACACTACTTAGTTCTGTTTTTGCTGGCAACACTAATTTACCCCCTAGCGCGCTCGCCGATTGATCGGTAAGGTTCAATTGATCCTCCTGTGTTGTCAGAAATGAAGGGAAGGGAAAAATTTACGATTCGGTAGAGTTAGAGGCCGAAAATGAAATATTAATTAAAATGAAAACTGAATTTTATAACTCCATCCAAACTGAACCCCAGCTTGAAATTTGTATAAAATCGCATGGTGTTGAAAATATTGAAATTACCTTAATGGTAATTAATTAATAATAATTTAATTTGCATATTTAGTAGAGAAACTGAAAAATTATCATGACGAGAGAAATACAAACTCTACTTAGCTTGGGGCTAGATACTGCTGTGTGAATTGTCCAGCATTATTAATTATTATTTTTATTAAATAACATACACCTTAAACCTAAATTACATAATTAGGTACATGTAATCATTTACTCACAGATAAATACTATACTAGTACAAAAATAATAAATTGAAATAAGTTGAGCTTTAAATATTTACGAGTAATTTGCCTCGTAATTGAAGTACATTGAATTATCACCACAGAGTAACTATAAAGTACTAACAATTTAACTACTTATGATGTTTTTCTTCTTTATTTAATTCGTTGAAATACCATGGTTATGCGGTATTCGGTTTACGTTACATTCTTCGGCTTAAACATTTTTTCACAGCCCTGCCATCCTAAGCTAAGATTAATGACATAATTGAGGTATTTATAATGAAACCCTGAGAAATTAGTATCGACGATTTGCTCCTAATGGTTATTGCTGCAATCAAAACGTTTTTATGTGCCTTTTATGTGACTAGAGAGTCAATAGACAAACTGGAAGACAAGTTCGTTTCGTAGCGAAAACCAACTCAAAACGTCTCACTCCCGTATTCTGAAACGCCACTTAAGACTGTATTTTATAAGCTTGCTCAGTCATAGATGTCTGCTTTGCTTGAGTGATGTTTATACCATAGAAAAGCGTTACTCAAGCATGGGTTGATGACTGTGTAACCATTCATAGAATAAAATAGAATATCATTTATTGTCCAATGTTAAGAGCTACAAACAAAATTGTCCTTATAAAACCTAGTGCGCGTCACAATACAATGGAGTCGTCAGTTTACACATAAGTACATTATTCTTAAATATATTTAGAATTATATGTGGGAAAAGGTAAAGGCATTCTTGTAAAACCCAAAAGAAATTTTATTTAATGTTGATAACCAAGAATCAAACCAAAAAAAAATACCGGCCTAAGATTTGAGCAACACTGAAATGACAATTACTTGTAACAACTTATTAAGTAGTTGTAAATATCATTGGTAATAAAAAACATCATAATTTAAAAAAATTCTATTAAAATCTGACAGAAAATCATGCTTTAATATAAGCGGCGTTTCAGTACCTACTCGTGAAGTAGTACTATTCATAAATGCTCAACGATTTACTTTGTGCCAAATAAATAATAATAAATGGGTGTCTGTTTTATTTTCAGTGTTGCCTTTCTGGTCCGCAATGATGACAGCTCTAAATAATTATTAGATTTAAAAAGAAATATAATTTAGAGGATGAGATTAAATTCACTTTTAACAAGGTAGAATGTTACGTTTCCCTTTTGTCCGGCGAATTAGCATTTCGCTAGCATTTGCATAGCACATAACTCGTGGAAATGGTGTATAACACTATAAGATTAGAAGAGTTAGATTACATGATTTGGTACCAAATTAATGAGGAGATAATAAATAGTTTGAGAGGTAGCATAAACGGCCATTGCTCTTGTTTATTTAACGATTCTAATTAAATTAAAAGCGAACGATTGTTTTGAGATTTATTGGATAGGGAAGGAAGTTACTTCACCTTTCCTTTTATTCCATTCAATTGAATGTAAAATGAATATTAAACAAGATCCGTCAAGTACGAGTGTAATTCGCGCGAAGTGGGTTTCGAACGAAAGTGTGATACTCTACAGAAATTTCTAAAACTGTTTTACCTTTAATTTGATACCCCACTCGGCGAGGTACCCCTTTTTGAAATAATTCCCTCCTTTTTGACCATTTCTCAATAGGTGTTCGTTTTACAGACTTCTCTATATTTTTTCTGAAAATATAGATTCATATTTACAAACGCTACATACATTTCAAATGGATCGTTCTGCAATCGTCGGAGATGGGGGAAGGGTAAAATTACGATTTTTTTTCAAAATAATTCAAAAAGTAACCTACATATATTTAAAAAACTGTTTTGAAATACCAATACTTTTCATTTGATATCCCTTTCGGTGAGGTAGCCCCCGCCCCCCCTTTTGAACTCGTTTTACAAACTTCTCTATATTTTTTTAGGTACTTAAATCAATAGGTGAATCAATCAATAATCGCAAATTACACAAGTTCTGGTTAGTTTGGGGCTAGAGGATGCCGAGTGAATTGTCCAGCTTTAAAAAAACCTTTCATTGACTTGACTGTATTAGGGGAAAATAAGAGATTATATAGTTTTAAGATACGCCAAGAGTCTCCGAATGTTCCGAACATCGTCAAACTCGATAAAATAAAACTTCGCATTAACAGAGAGAATTGGCAGTTAAGACATAATTCAATCGATGTTCTCTAATTTTCGTTTATTAATTAAAAAATAATACCCAGACCAAACTCCCAAAATCGCACATTCGTTTTATCATCACACAAACATTTTGTCGCCGGGAATCGAAACTTACTTCGTCTTAGGCGGACTTTCGCCCACTGGACCAGAGGTAGTGATAATGAGTGTAGAGAAAAAAGTTTTCGTTAACTACCGCTGACCTGTCAAAGTTGTCAAAATTGTACTGCATAATACTACCACAGTCTACCTATATGCATACAGTCGTTCAACGAAGGCATTTTGACGTGTTTTTTAGACAGAACAATCGTGCAGGGGGCCGGGCACGGGACGGGGCAGGGACGCTCCCGAGTTGCATACATCACTGCCTTAGTAACTCGGGATCGTCCTCCCCCCGACCCGTCCCTTGGCCCCCGCACGATTGTCCTGTCAAAACGCCTTCGTCGAACGACTTTATGCATATGGGTAGGCTGTGATACTACATCCAATCAAATTGACAGAATTGTGGCAAATGGCCACAAAACCCACGAAACAAAGAAAATTGTTCGTATGAAACTATTAGATCGATGACATACAAAGAAAAGTAGTTCCTATCTATCCAGAAGGGGGCACTGCAAGACGCTAAATGCAGGTTTGTAATGGGAAGGAATCGAAAACAGTTTATGTTACTTGTGCACAACCTACAAAGTAAGGTCTCAGTATTGCAAGTGTAAAATGCTCTAATAAACATATCGAGCTAGAAATTATGCTGTTACAGCGTAACTCGATCAATATCTAGTTCATCTCGGCAATAATCTCTATCTTGGGATAATTTTATAATTACACGCTCGGCGCATCTGTCGATACTTAATGGGACGGCCGGGGACCGGCGCAAGAAGATTACGCTTAGATGGAGTTTGCCTTGCACCCATACTAATTGTGACAGTGCTACGGAATACCGGAAGTCGAAATACCGGAGACCGGTATATCGAAAGTACACGAAACCGCAGATCGAAATACCGAAAGCACATCAGGCCGCATAGCGGAAGCACACAACACCGAAAAACTGTAGACCGGACGATCAATCTCGAATGCACGCTATACCGAAAGATTGTACGATCTGCAAATAGTTGTTCCGGGTGTTTTCTAGGTCGTGGGGTACCGAGGCTCTTCGAGTTTTTAAAAAAATCTCTGGTCGAAGCGACAGGAGTTGATTTCGTAATTTATTCATGTCCAAAAATCCTAAAGAATACTTTAATAAAACTACATTCAAATCATAATGTGCTCAGATCGCACGTATTCAAACTATTTTATTATAAGTTACGCCTAATTTAATAGAGAACTTTATCTGAGACTTATCTTGACAATCGGCAGAAGCACGCGCTATGCAAATAGGAGATCTACGCCACGATAAGCGATGCTGATGGTATCCAAGACCGATGTCGCTTCTTGTTAATAAACTGAGTGACCCTGATTTGTCTTTTAAAATTAATTAGGGAGCAGGAGGTTTTGTAGGAAATGCGAAATAGATAGATAGATAATATCTTTATTGTACCATCAATGCTTATCAAATATCTTACAAACTACTAATTAAATCTAGTATGGCACAATCGCCGGCCTTATCGCTGAAAGCGATCTCTTCCAGGCAACCTTTGGATGGACAGGATCGGTTAATGTAGAACTTGACAGTATATGATACTACAAAATACCTAAATAAATACAGCGGGGCAATGCAGCCAGCGTCTTGGGGACGCTTCCGACTGGTATTGATATGGATCAGTTGAGCTACCTGTAGATTGTTTGCAACGGTCTGCAGTTAGCTCAAGTGTTTCAATTGTAAATACCAATTATACTAAGAAACTTATTCTCTGTGAATAAAGGCTTCTGCCCTAAATAAATATTATGTCTACAATTAGAAATTAGAAAAAAAGAGAATATAATTGGAATGACATGCGATCGGAAACTATACTAAGAAAACTAAAACCAAGGCATTAAAAAAAAACAAGGACTATACACAATTCGAAATCATGGTACCTATTTGGAGCGAATCCTGGAAGGACTTTCGATGTACAAATACTTTTTATTTGTCCGTGCGGATACGGTACTTTTTGAAGTGACGCAGTGATTATTCGACACAAGGTTTCTGGTTCGATTTAGTGTGGACATAATATGTTGGTATGATTTGCAAATATTTGTTCTGGGTGTTTTTGTGTGTTTTCGCTACTATAAGAGACTTTAACCATAAACTCATGGACGGTAGGATCTCAACATAAAACACAGTTATCGTATAAACTTTATGTACTGAAATACTTTACAATACAATTTAGGAGATGATTTCACTTTAATTTCTTACAACGGAATTTACATAAAGAACAATTATGAAACTAACGAACTTCTTACAAGCACAAAATGAAAATGGTAATGATCTATCCACAAACAAAGTGGCAACGTTCGTCTAGCTCTGTGGTTTGCGTGAGATTTATTTTGGTGTGTTGTCGATTTCATCTGGTGCCAGCTAGAAAAGATCCCAGGTGCATGATTTAGATACAATAATACCTTACGTTTTTAGGGTTTTGAAGATCGAAGCTCGGTTTCAAAACCCTTATGGTCTCGCTTTGTCTGTCCTTTTTTCCCTCCTTAATAACTCAAAAACTACTGCAGCTATCAACTTGAAATTAAAAATAATAATACATTTCATGCGCCTGTACAGATTTAGAGAAAAATAAATGAAAATAAATGAAAAATGAATATGAATATTTTCCATACAAATTGTGATGCCGAAATTTTAAAAGATACCTACAGAGTCATATGGGGTATCAAATGAAAGGTTTCATTTTGTACATTTCAAAATATTTTTTGAAATTTTTGTATGTTTCATACTTTTTAAAATATTTCGAAAAAAGTCGAAAAAAATACCCATTCCCCCCCCCCTCCCCTATCTCCGAAGATTGCAGAGCGATCCATGTAAAATGTATTGAGCGTTTATAGACATGAATCTATATTTTACAGGAAAAATATAGAGAAGTTTGAAAAAAGAACACTTTTTGAAAAATGGTCAAAAAGGGGGGGAATAATTTTCAAAAGGGAGAGCTACCTCACCGAGTGGGGTATCAAATGAAAGGTATTGATTTGTACATTTCAAAACAGTTTTTGAAATTTCTGTAGGTTTCATACTTTTTGGAAAATTTTAAAAAAGTCAAAAAATTTACCATTACCCACCTTAACCTCATTTAACCGAAGCATGCAGAGAGATCCATCTGAAATGTAGGTTGGTACCTACTATTCTTAGGTATTCGTTAAATTGCGTAGTCTCTAACCGGTACTTTTGGTACATATTTGTTGACAAACGTTCAAAACCCTCGGCGCGCGAGTTACACTCGCACTTGACGGATCTTGTTTATCTATACTTATAATAAAACTGTAACAGGTCCAATTCTGTACATTGAAGATATTTTGAAAATTTTTTTTGGAGGGCACTCTATTATCGATACTGAAGCCAAAACTGTATTTTTTTTCATTCATGTCTGTCTGTCTGTCTGTCTGTCTGTCTGTCTGTCTGTCTGTCTGTCTGTCTGTTTCTTAAACGCGCATCACGTCGAAACTACTGAAGGTATCGAAATGAAACTCGGCACGATTTTAGGTCATACTACGAGGAAGGACATAGGATACTTTTTATCCCGGATTTCAGTCAGGTTCCCCTGGGAGAGGGGATGAAAGTAAAATTTCTTCACCGCGCATGACGCCGAAAGTGCTGAATGAGTGGGAATGAAACCCAGCACGATTTGATTTCATACTACAAGGAAGGACATGGGATACATTTCATCCCGGAATTCAGTAATGTTCCCCTGGGAGAGAGGATGAAAGTAAAATTCTTTAACCGCGCATCACGACGGAACAACTGAATGAATTCGAATGGAACTCGGCATAATTTGAGTTCATACTACGAGGAAAGATACATTTTATCCCAGAATTTAGTAAGGTTCCCCTGGGAGAAGGGATACAAGTAAAATTCCTTCACCGCGCATCACGCCGATACTACTGAATGAGTTGGACTGAATTGGTACGATTTGAGTTCAAGGAAGGACATGGGATACATTTTATCCTGGAATTCAGTAAGGTTCCCCTGGGAAAGAGGATGAAAGTAAAATTCTTTAACCACGCATCACGACGGAACTACTTAATGAATTCGAATGCAACTCGGCATGATTTTAGTTCGTACTATGAAGAAAGATACATTTTATCCCGGAATTCAGTAAGGTTCCCCTGGCAGAGGGGATGATAGTCAAAATACTTATAATAAAACTGTAACAGGTCCAATTCTGTACATTGAAGATATTTTGAAAATTTTTTTTGGAGGGCACTCTATTATCGATACTGAAGCCAAAACTGTATTTTTTTTCATTCATGTCTGTCTGTCTGTCTGTCTGTCTGTCTGTCTGTCTGTCTGTCTGTCTGTCTGTCTGTCTGTCTGTTTCTTAAACGCGCATCACGTCGAAACTACTGAAGGTATCGAAATGAAACTCGGCACGATTTTAGGTCATACTACGAGGAAGGACATAGGATACTTTTTATCCCGGATTTCAGTCAGGTTCCCCTGGGAGAGGGGATGAAAGTAAAATTTCTTCACCGCGCATGACGCCGAAAGTGCTGAATGAGTGGGAATGAAACCCAGCACGATTTGATTTCATACTACAAGGAAGGACATGGGATACATTTCATCCCGGAATTCAGTAATGTTCCCCTGGGAGAGAGGATGAAAGTAAAATTCTTTAACCGCGCATCACGACGGAACAACTGAATGAATTCGAATGGAACTCGGCATAATTTGAGTTCATACTACGAGGAAAGATACATTTTATCCCAGAATTTAGTAAGGTTCCCCTGGGAGAAGGGATACAAGTAAAATTCCTTCACCGCGCATCACGCCGATACTACTGAATGAGTTGGACTGAATTGGTACGATTTGAGTTCAAGGAAGGACATGGGATACATTTTATCCTGGAATTCAGTAAGGTTCCCCTGGGAAAGAGGATGAAAGTAAAATTCTTTAACCACGCATCACGACGGAACTACTTAATGAATTCGAATGCAACTCGGCATGATTTTAGTTCGTACTATGAAGAAAGATACATTTTATCCCGGAATTCAGTAAGGTTCCCCTGGCAGAGGGGATGATAGTCAAATTCCTTCACCGCGCATTACGCCGAAACTACATAGGTAATGAGTTGGTATGAAACTTGGCATGTTTTGAGTTCATACTACAAGGAAGGATATGGAAATACATTTTATCCTGGAATTCAGCAAGGTTCCCCTGGGAGAGAGGAAAAAGTAGAATTCTTAAACCGCGCAACCCGACGGGTCTACGCGTCGTCCAATATCATGCATTCTTTTTGTTAGAAACAGTGTTTCAAAATCGAATTTGACTAAATCAGTAGAAAGTCGAGTAGAAAATCAGTAGACTGATGAAATAATCTGTAGATTGAAGAAAAAAAATTGTAGATAAAGGGTAGGTAAGGTGGTGCGTCTTGGAAAAATAAGTTAGGTTCCTACCTTACATGACATATGGTGGTTTAGCTGGTCCGGTTATCTGTACTACCGGTGTTTGGTTGGAGTAAGTGGTCCAATTAAACTAACTGGACCACATAAAAATATTTTTTACTGTGGTACACAGCCAACTGTACCTACCTACTAACGAAAAAAAAATTACGGTGGTCCAGTCAAATGGATCAGGAGCCCAATTCTGCAATACAATTGCTTCAGTATGACAGTGCAATCGTCGCAGAATCATCACGTAGAATCCTTAGATTAATAAAACTCCAGATAGTGCGTGCGAGATAAATTAATAGTTTCAAACTTGACGCGCGTCTCTCCATCTGCATTCATCATAATTTCTTTCATCTATGGGATTGAAGATGACAACATGCTATCCCCCGTAGAACCTACACGATTTTTTGCACGGCGGCGTTTCATAATATGAGAGACTATGGTTAAATGTGAACTTAATTAGTCGGCCGGTAAGGCAATCGCGAACGAAGTCGCGGGTACAGCTAGTCTATACTTATAATAAAACTGTAACAGGTCCAATTCTGTACATTGAAGATATTTTGAAAATTTTTTTTGGAGGGCACTCTATTATCGATACTGAAGCCAAAACTGTATTTTTTTTCATTCATGTCTGTCTGTCTGTCTGTCTGTCTGTCTGTCTGTCTGTCTGTCTGTCTGTCTGTTTCTTAAACGCGCATCACGTCGAAACTACTGAAGGTATCGAAATGAAACTCGGCACGATTTTAGGTCATACTACGAGGAAGGACATAGGATACTTTTTATCCCGGATTTCAGTCAGGTTCCCCTGGGAGAGGGGATGAAAGTAAAATTTCTTCACCGCGCATGACGCCGAAAGTGCTGAATGAGTGGGAATGAAACCCAGCACGATTTGATTTCATACTACAAGGAAGGACATGGGATACATTTCATTCCGGAATTCAGTAATGTTCCCCTGGGAGAGAGGATGAAAGTAAAATTCTTTAACCGCGCATCACGACGGAACAACTGAATGAATTCGAATGGAACTCGGCATAATTTGAGTTCATACTACGAGGAAAGATACATTTTATCCCAGAATTTAGTAAGGTTCCCCTGGGAGAAGGGATACAAGTAAAATTCCTTCACCGCGCATCACGCCGATACTACTGAATGAGTTGGACTGAATTGGTACGATTTGAGTTCAAGGAAGGACATGGGATACATTTTATCCTGGAATTCAGTAAGGTTCCCCTGGGAAAGAGGATGAAAGTAAAATTCTTTAACCACGCATCACGACGGAACTACTTAATGAATTCGAATGCAACTCGGCATGATTTTAGTTCGTACTATGAAGAAAGATACATTTTATCCCGGAATTCAGTAAGGTTCCCCTGGCAGAGGGGATGATAGTCAAAATACTTATAATAAAACTGTAACAGGTCCAATTCTGTACATTGAAGATATTTTGAAAATTTTTTTTGGAGGGCACTCTATTATCGATACTGAAGCCAAAACTGTATTTTTTTTCATTCATGTCTGTCTGTCTGTCTGTCTGTCTGTCTGTCTGTCTGTCTGTCTGTCTGTCTGTCTGTCTGTCTGTTTCTTAAACGCGCATCACGTCGAAACTACTGAAGGTATCGAAATGAAACTCGGCACGATTTTAGGTCATACTACGAGGAAGGACATAGGATACTTTTTATCCCGGATTTCAGTCAGGTTCCCCTGGGAGAGGGGATGAAAGTAAAATTTCTTCACCGCGCATGACGCCGAAAGTGCTGAATGAGTGGGAATGAAACCCAGCACGATTTGATTTCATACTACAAGGAAGGACATGGGATACATTTCATCCCGGAATTCAGTAATGTTCCCCTGGGAGAGAGGATGAAAGTAAAATTCTTTAACCGCGCATCACGACGGAACAACTGAATGAATTCGAATGGAACTCGGCATAATTTGAGTTCATACTACGAGGAAAGATACATTTTATCCCAGAATTTAGTAAGGTTCCCCTGGGAGAAGGGATACAAGTAAAATTCCTTCACCGCGCATCACGCCGATACTACTGAATGAGTTGGACTGAATTGGTACGATTTGAGTTCAAGGAAGGACATGGGATACATTTTATCCTGGAATTCAGTAAGGTTCCCCTGGGAAAGAGGATGAAAGTAAAATTCTTTAACCACGCATCACGACGGAACTACTTAATGAATTCGAATGCAACTCGGCATGATTTTAGTTCGTACTATGAAGAAAGATACATTTTATCCCGGAATTCAGTAAGGTTCCCCTGGCAGAGGGGATGATAGTCAAATTCCTTCACCGCGCATTACGCCGAAACTACATAGGTAATGAGTTGGTATGAAACTTGGCATGTTTTGAGTTCATACTACAAGGAAGGATATGGAAATACATTTTATCCTGGAATTCAGCAAGGTTCCCCTGGGAGAGAGGAAAAAGTAGAATTCTTAAACCGCGCAACCCGACGGGTCTACGCGTCGTCCAATATCATGCATTCTTTTTGTTAGAAACAGTGTTTCAAAATCGAATTTGACTAAATCAGTAGAAAGTCGAGTAGAAAATCAGTAGACTGATGAAATAATCTGTAGATTGAAGAAAAAAAATTGTAGATAAAGGGTAGGTAAGGTGGTGCGTCTTGGAAAAATAAGTTAGGTTCCTACCTTACATGACATATGGTGGTTTAGCTGGTCCGGTTATCTGTACTACCGGTGTTTGGTTGGAGTAAGTGGTCCAATTAAACTAACTGGACCACATAAAAATATTTTTTACTGTGGTACACAGCCAACTGTACCTACCTACTAACGAAAAAAAAATTACGGTGGTCCAGTCAAATGGATCAGGAGCCCAATTCTGCAATACAATTGCTTCAGTATGACAGTGCAATCGTCGCAGAATCATCACGTAGAATCCTTAGATTAATAAAACTCCAGATAGTGCGTGCGAGATAAATTAATAGTTTCAAACTTGACGCGCGTCTCTCCATCTGCATTCATCATAATTTCTTTCATCTATGGGATTGAAGATGACAACATGCTATCCCCCGTAGAACCTACACGATTTTTTGCACGGCGGCGTTTCATAATATGAGAGACTATGGTTAAATGTGAACTTAATTAGTCGGCCGGTAAGGCAATCGCGAACGAAGTCGCGGGTACAGCTAGTCTATACTTATAATAAAACTGTAACAGGTCCAATTCTGTACATTGAAGATATTTTGAAAATTTTTTTTGGAGGGCACTCTATTATCGATACTGAAGCCAAAACTGTATTTTTTTTCATTCATGTCTGTCTGTCTGTCTGTCTGTCTGTCTGTCTGTCTGTCTGTCTGTCTGTCTGTTTCTTAAACGCGCATCACGTCGAAACTACTGAAGGTATCGAAATGAAACTCGGCACGATTTTAGGTCATACTACGAGGAAGGACATAGGATACTTTTTATCCCGGATTTCAGTCAGGTTCCCCTGGGAGAGGGGATGAAAGTAAAATTTCTTCACCGCGCATGACGCCGAAAGTGCTGAATGAGTGGGAATGAAACCCAGCACGATTTGATTTCATACTACAAGGAAGGACATGGGATACATTTCATCCCGGAATTCAGTAATGTTCCCCTGGGAGAGAGGATGAAAGTAAAATTCTTTAACCGCGCATCACGACGGAACAACTGAATGAATTCGAATGGAACTCGGCATAATTTGAGTTCATACTACGAGGAAAGATACATTTTATCCCAGAATTTAGTAAGGTTCCCCTGGGAGAAGGGATACAAGTAAAATTCCTTCACCGCGCATCACGCCGATACTACTGAATGAGTTGGACTGAATTGGTACGATTTGAGTTCAAGGAAGGACATGGGATACATTTTATCCTGGAATTCAGTAAGGTTCCCCTGGGAAAGAGGATGAAAGTAAAATTCTTTAACCACGCATCACGACGGAACTACTTAATGAATTCGAATGCAACTCGGCATGATTTTAGTTCGTACTATGAAGAAAGATACATTTTATCCCGGAATTCAGTAAGGTTCCCCTGGCAGAGGGGATGATAGTCAAAATACTTATAATAAAACTGTAACAGGTCCAATTCTGTACATTGAAGATATTTTGAAAATTTTTTTTGGAGGGCACTCTATTATCGATACTGAAGCCAAAACTGTATTTTTTTTCATTCATGTCTGTCTGTCTGTCTGTCTGTCTGTCTGTCTGTCTGTCTGTCTGTCTGTCTGTCTGTCTGTCTGTTTCTTAAACGCGCATCACGTCGAAACTACTGAAGGTATCGAAATGAAACTCGGCACGATTTTAGGTCATACTACGAGGAAGGACATAGGATACTTTTTATCCCGGATTTCAGTCAGGTTCCCCTGGGAGAGGGGATGAAAGTAAAATTTCTTCACCGCGCATGACGCCGAAAGTGCTGAATGAGTGGGAATGAAACCCAGCACGATTTGATTTCATACTACAAGGAAGGACATGGGATACATTTCATCCCGGAATTCAGTAATGTTCCCCTGGGAGAGAGGATGAAAGTAAAATTCTTTAACCGCGCATCACGACGGAACAACTGAATGAATTCGAATGGAACTCGGCATAATTTGAGTTCATACTACGAGGAAAGATACATTTTATCCCAGAATTTAGTAAGGTTCCCCTGGGAGAAGGGATACAAGTAAAATTCCTTCACCGCGCATCACGCCGATACTACTGAATGAGTTGGACTGAATTGGTACGATTTGAGTTCAAGGAAGGACATGGGATACATTTTATCCTGGAATTCAGTAAGGTTCCCCTGGGAAAGAGGATGAAAGTAAAATTCTTTAACCACGCATCACGACGGAACTACTTAATGAATTCGAATGCAACTCGGCATGATTTTAGTTCGTACTATGAAGAAAGATACATTTTATCCCGGAATTCAGTAAGGTTCCCCTGGCAGAGGGGATGATAGTCAAATTCCTTCACCGCGCATTACGCCGAAACTACATAGGTAATGAGTTGGTATGAAACTTGGCATGTTTTGAGTTCATACTACAAGGAAGGATATGGAAATACATTTTATCCTGGAATTCAGCAAGGTTCCCCTGGGAGAGAGGAAAAAGTAGAATTCTTAAACCGCGCAACCCGACGGGTCTACGCGTCGTCCAATATCATGCATTCTTTTTGTTAGAAACAGTGTTTCAAAATCGAATTTGACTAAATCAGTAGAAAGTCGAGTAGAAAATCAGTAGACTGATGAAATAATCTGTAGATTGAAGAAAAAAAATTGTAGATAAAGGGTAGGTAAGGTGGTGCGTCTTGGAAAAATAAGTTAGGTTCCTACCTTACATGACATATGGTGGTTTAGCTGGTCCGGTTATCTGTACTACCGGTGTTTGGTTGGAGTAAGTGGTCCAATTAAACTAACTGGACCACATAAAAATATTTTTTACTGTGGTACACAGCCAACTGTACCTACCTACTAACGAAAAAAAAATTACGGTGGTCCAGTCAAATGGATCAGGAGCCCAATTCTGCAATACAATTGCTTCAGTATGACAGTGCAATCGTCGCAGAATCATCACGTAGAATCCTTAGATTAATAAAACTCCAGATAGTGCGTGCGAGATAAATTAATAGTTTCAAACTTGACGCGCGTCTCTCCATCTGCATTCATCATAATTTCTTTCATCTATGGGATTGAAGATGACAACATGCTATCCCCCGTAGAACCTACACGATTTTTTGCACGGCGGCGTTTCATAATATGAGAGACTATGGTTAAATGTGAACTTAATTAGTCGGCCGGTAAGGCAATCGCGAACGAAGTCGCGGGTACAGCTAGTTCTTAATAAGATTGTAAAAAATCCTTATTCTAGTTATTCCTGCTTCTAATATCTTTATTGACAAAGAAAATTACAATATTTTTTTTTTTATTATTTAATGATTGACAATTCACACAGAATTATCTAGTCCCAAGCTAAGCAGAAATAATAATATATAATTAATAGAATTATTATTATTTACAATCAAATTAGAACTAGTATTTACAATTGAAACAATGAGCTAACTGCAGACTGTTGCAAACAATCTAAAGGTAGCTCAACTGATCCATATCAATACATTCCTTCCTGCTTTGATTATTCGAGTTATGAGCTTCCTACAGTTATTTCAATTATTTCAAACGGATGAAACGCTAACAGGACGTTTCATGCAAAAAACACAAAAAATCTCTCGTGTTACATACATCAAAGTATCAATTTATGTTTTTCCCTGCGGAATGTATCCACATCCGTAGTACATAAATATTTACAAAGAACCAGGAAGGGATTTTCTTGTGTCCAGCAAAAATGAGTTATAGCATGCCGGTCGTTCTATACCATACAATGTTGAACGGGTCGGGCATTAAGCGAAATTATGCCGATGCTCTGGCCGGTAACTTTGGACCTTTATCATGTGCCAGCATTCTAGAACGGAGCTTGTTATTATTGTCGACGACCTCTATGGCCCAGTGGTCGAAGGTCTGTCTGTGAAATAGAATATTTTTTTTTTTTTTACGGAAAACTATTTATAGGAACTACCAATAAGACCAATCTTTTCTCTTTATTTCCATAAATACAACATATGCTCACCAGGAGTTTTGTTGTAGAAGCGTATACATACATTGCCCTTTAAAAGATACATTTATCTTGTGTAGCCTAGTTGTGGGCACAGCTAGTTTCACGATTATGTACATAGCTTTGATCATCAGGAAAGCCGATCCTAAAAAAGGTCGGTAAGTGTAGTATTACAAAGCTCGATGAGTTCTATCTAGACTACTACGAACGTACGTAACGTATGAACTACCCATGAAGTATTTAACTACAAGTTTCTTGAAACTTTCAGTTGAAACACGGTGATAATGCTGTGTGGCTTAGAATTTGCACCTCCCCCAACTCTTCACGCGGGTGTCGTAAGAGGCGACTAAGGAATCTTATCCACCGGAGGCGGGCAGCAGGGCCCCCTGCAGAACAATTCTACCACCGAACTGTGATCCCAACCCAGCTAGCGAGAGGATTATGGGCACTACCCCTATGAGATAAAAGCTCTTATCAGGGTGAGGCCTGCGTCCAGCAGAAGATCAATATACTAGGCTGTTGAGATGGAGTGAAGTGTGAAGGTGGTAGCACAATCCCGGAAAACCCCTTCCTTGCTATTCTAGAAGTCTTATCTATGACCTGTGCTCTTAAACCAAGTGGTAGCACTAGCACCGGGGTAGTGTTACCAGCTCTATAGGCGTATCTCCAATCTTTCTCCGCATGCGTGCGTGCTGTAACGCGAGTGACCGATACATATCGGCTAATGATGGATGCTGCCGCCCATTTGCCAAACTAGTTACGTTTCAAACAAGGGCTACTAGCCTAGCGGTTATACGAGCTTCCGGTATTGTTGTGACAACTTCAGATGATTTGTATGAGGAAAGAAAGAAAGAAAGAAAATCCATTTATTTGACCCAAACATACACACACACAAATATTAAAAGGAATAAAAATTACATAAAAGGGGCCAAAAAGGTCCCTGTCTCAGCATTATGACGCTACAAGCCACAGCGAGTAGCGGCGCTGATTTTCAGACAGGGCCTAATGTGGTGGCACAAAGATGGTGAAAATATATGAAAAGATGCTGATTACTCGTATGTCGCCTAGGACCGAAATAGGCGGTTAGCTGAACTCGAGCCGAAGAGATTAAATATAAGCTTTATTTAGCAACAAATATCTTCGCAACTTAGCATTATCATCTGCAGATCTACAGATTCAAAAATCTTCAGAATTCTTTAGTTTCAATTCGAATCTTTCGAAACCCACGGCACGTTTCGGATATACTATGAAGTGCATTATACTATAACAGCCTTCATAGGTTCACCTACGTGACCATCTCTATAGCTCCTCCTAAACAAACTTAGACAAACTACTTTGCAAGTTAGAATGAAATGGAAATGGATGACAAGGTATAGGCAAAAACTGCAAGTAACAGGACAAGAGAATGGAAGACCTTGAGGCCAAGACTCAGTTTGTCAATGGAGTAGATCGTAGTTGCAGGGTTGCCAGGTCGTCGTAAGTTTAGTGGCCTCCCGATGGCGAGCCTCGATGCGCGAGCGCAGCTCGCTAGTAGTGATTAATGCGACATCCCCAGATCTTAACTCTCCCGGAACTCCGTCGATTATTTATTTTTACGAATAATGAGATCGATTGGACTTGGGAAGTTTGTTTGAAGTTTGTTTCTAAGCTCACATTCTTACAATTTATATGAGACGAATATATACCTACTGTCGACTTGGGACGCGTATTTTACAGTTGTTAGAAGTAAAGCCTGAGCACTTACATGTAATAAATAATAAATTTATCTAATAATTATTATTAATTATAATTAGTCTTACATATAACATAAATTATTGTTAAAATAATATTGTGTTTAGACCTATTTCTCCATTTTGTTAAACTCCTTGCTCTAAGTTGAGCACTCTACGTTGCGCAATATTGTAAATTTACAATTAGTATTTATTAGTATTATAATAATGACTGTGACTCTAATAAATAGGTACCCTATCGCATTAGGTGTGCCTGTAAATAAAGGTGTACAACATTTTTAATAAAGAAATAAAATAAATAAAGTTTAGTAAGTGTGACGTAAACGCGAGGGATCTCTACCTCTCGGCAAATAGCTTACAGACAACTGTTAACGTTTAGTTACAGTTCAGTTCAGATGCAACGATTTATATAAAAGTAAAAGCAAGAATATAAAACTAGATATATAAAAAAAAATAACAGTTCATGGTAATCAAATGCAATCTTATAACTATTTTATTGGTGAAGTCAATTAATTTTATTTTTAATTTATTGTCTAATCGGTTGAGTCATTGAGTGTATGTATGTGTGTGTGTGTGTGTGTGTGTACGCGCGTGTTTGATTATATGTGTGTGTGGTTAATTGTGGTGTATTGTTCAAAATAATTAGGACTCAATTTTTATCAAGTATTATCAAGATCTAGAACTACATCGATGCAATTAAACCTATGTAGGTACATCATAAATTCAGGGCTCTATTTCTTGCGTTGTTTTGGTCCTTTCAGATTTTTCTTTGATTTTTCCGACCGGTTCAGTAGTTAAGCGTTATTTGCTTAGACACATTACACATTTTATATTTTTTTACATTTTGTATGTTTATATTTATTTCAAGGTATTAGTTAGTTAATCCAACCACAGGGGTCACGATCACATTTCGTTACTAACGTCAAATAGACTCACCCCTCAGCACTTTCTGTCAAAAATACCATCGACCTACAAACCCAAAAAAAAAATGCATACCTTTCAAAATTGCGTGGACAGAGAAAACAACAGGAAGAAAACATAATATAATGTTGCCAGAAACAAAAACTTCATTCATGCCTCGCCATAATTTTCAATAATATCTGTTATCCCGACATTTTATAAGTAGGGTACTTCCTTTGCGAATAAAAAACGGCGAGTGCGGGATGAACATTCATCATCTCATGATGGATCTACCCCGTGGCAGAATGGCAGCTGCCGTAGCTGTCAACACTCAGAAGAAAAAAGAAAAAACAATATGGCGTCCATCATACGCCATTCAAGTCAATTGGTTACAATAATATTAATGGTAGGACATAATTTAATCTGTTTTGATTCGGTTATCATTTTATTTATTTGATGATAGCTTTTCCCTGCGGGTTTGCACGTGTGCTGGATATAAAACAACCGGTTCCAGGTGGACGTCCTCACACGTCTGAGGAACTACTTCTCACGCGCTGCTATGTTGTAGGTAAGTTCCAGGAAATTTTTCTATTGCTAGAAAAATATGGTACCACTGAAAGTTAATTTCTTTTTTTTCTCCTCAAATTTCAGAGGCTATAGGTACTCTGTTATTAAATTGACAAATAATTTCAGCAGTAGTCCTCATAATTTTCCATAACAAAACCATTGGATAAAATGTTGCCAGTTTATATCCCCGTTTAGGCATTATCGACCATAGACTATAATAGTGGAAGCGCCATGCTGCGTTTGGACTCTGAATAACGCACGCCATTCCAACCTTAAGCTGTCAACCAACAGCTGCCGCTGCACGAGCGTAGCTATTTCAAGGGTCTAGTCTTGCGAAATTTAACTTGTGACCCACCCCCTGTGTACTTGAATAACTAATTTTTTATTTTACTTATCGCGAGCGAGCGAATCAAGTAGTGATTAACCAAGTCTGATACCTACTCGTAATCATCGTAAAGAAACAAATGAGATTGATCTAGTTAACTTAGTCCTTAACTGGAACTACTAAAGTAGTTGATTTGGGTTGACTGAAAATTAATAAAAAGTTCTTAAAAAAGTGATCCTTAGCAATTATAAGCTCCGTGAATGAATACCTACAAAACCATAATAAATCTAAAATTGGGGCATAATGCATTTCCTGTGGGCATACCTAACAACTTTTAAATAAAATGATTATTTTTAGTAAAATGATTACATATTCATATGGTAGGAGCATACCTACGCTTTACTGATTTTTACCAATCGACAATCTTATCTCTACAACTTGTAGTAGGCAGGTACGTACTTTAAACTCGTAGCTGTTAGTTGACGGTGGCCTTTATCTAGTGGTTCAGCTAAGTGGTGACATCGTAATTTATTTTAATAATTCATATACTATGCCCCTGTGGCGCTTTTCTTGAATTATATTCCGCATAGGTAGTTAGCCCAACATTTGTCATTATATGTAGGTAAGTACTATGTTAGGTAAAGGCCATATTTTATACTTACGTATCTTATTTGTTTAAGGCCAGGTAGTCCTGCAGCAGTAGGCGTAAGGGAAAACGCGCGCCTGCCAAGCCGCCGCGCTCGTGATTTTTGTAGTTATTTAAACATAGTGAATAAGAACATCATTTTATCAAGTCAAAGTCTGTTTCATTGAGTACAAAAAAATGTGATATCAGTAATTCGCTAGTCATAGTATTGAAAAAACGTTAGAAAAAGGGATAACTTTGGGATTTTTTTTCTAACGAGTGAAGTTCATTAGATCTTGTAACTGATTGCGACTTTGACTAGAATAGATTCTTAATATATCTTTTTTTCAGAATTTTAAACACTATTTTCTAAGTCTCAGATGATTTAAAAATCACAAAAATGCGGCCTCTGCTGGCCTACCAAGCCAGACTGTCAGATTGCATGTCAATATTACCAAATGTGGTCAACAGAGGCGCTTATTTTTTACATAGACTTATGCAAACCCTTATGGTCTCGCTTTGTCTGTCCTTTTTTCTTTCATAACTCAGCAACTACTGCAGCTATCAACTTGAAATTTTAAATATTAATACATTTCGTGCGCCTGTACAGATTTAAAGAAAAATAAATTAAAATAAATGAAAAATGAAAATGAATATTTTGCACACAAATTGTGATACCGAAATTTTAAAAGATACCTCCATACAGGGTCATGTAAGGGATCAAATGAAAGGTGTATGTACATTTCAAAATAGTTTTTCAAATTTCTATAGGTTTCATACTTTTTGAAGTATTACGAAAAAAGTCGAAAAAATACCCATTCCCCCCCTATCTCTGAAGAATACAGAGCGATCCATGTAAAATGTATGGAGCGTTTATAGACATGGATCTATATTTTACAGGAAAAATATAGAGATGATTGAAAAAAGAACCCTTTTTAAAAAATTGACAAAAAGGGGGGGCTACCTCACCGAGTGGGGTATTAAATGAAAGGTATCAGTTTGTACGATTCAAAACAGTTTTTCAAATTTCTGTAGGTGTCATACTTTTTGAAATACTTTGAAAATAGTCGCAAAAATACCCATTCCCCCCCTATCTCCGAAGTTTGCAGAGCGATCCATTTGAAATATATGGAGCGTTTGTAGATATAGATCTATATTTTATAGAAAAAATATAGAGAACTCTGTAAAATGTAGGTACACTTTTTGAAAAATGGTCAAAAAGGGGGGAATAATTTTCAAAAGGGGAGGCTACATGAAAGGTATCAATTCGGACATTTCAAAAGAGTTTTGAAAATTTCTGTAAGTTTCATACTTTTTGAAATATTTTTAAAATAGTCGAAAAATTTACCATTACCCACTTTAACCGAAGCATGCAGAGAGATCCATCTGAAATGTAGGTTGGTACCTACTATTCTTAGGTATTCGTTAAATTGCGAAGTTTCTAACACCGGTTAGAGACTTCGCAATTTAACGAATACCGATATAAAGTACCGACTTTTGGTAGGTACATATTTGTTGACAAACGTTCTAAACCCTCGGCGCGCGAGTGACACACGCACTTGACGGATCTTGTTTTTGTTGATAGCACAATCACAAGGTAATAATGTAATGTTAACTAAAATTTGCCCGCGGCTTTGCCATTGTTGCATGTAAGGTACCTAAATGAAACCTATAGGTACCGCTTATTGTAGCTTATCAATTATAATAAAAATTACATTCCTTAAAGAAATCAGAAACACTTAAAATAATATTAGACGTAGATATTTTTATGTACTGCCTAGTTTCCAAAGATTCCTAATCCCGACGACAACAGACGATCCAATTCTCGAACATTTGGGTTCCTGTGTTTATTTACTTGTCGAAGAATATGTCGCATTTTATTCTTACACATAATTCTTTTTATTCTTTCTCCCAAAGAACCTAATGATAGACAAAACCTTGACATTAATAAATCCGACAGAACTAAGTATATCTAACTAGCTCTAACCCGCGACTTCGTACGTGTTATGCATACAAGCCTCTAGCTAGAACCTTTAAAATGTATATTGATAACGAGCAACATTTATCAATCAGAATGTGATGAGACCATTTTAAACCGGCACAACGGGGTCGGACATTTACTTTGACTAGGTTCCATCGTATTTTGACAACACGCGTATTGCACCACCAGAAAATATTTGTCTTAAACTGAATTTGTGTAAAACACAGTATGAAAACAGTATGAAAACAAAATTGTTTTAAATGGGAATTGGATAAAAAATACTTTGATAGAAATAATACTTGTATTGGTCCGAACCCATCTACACAGCATCATGTATTTTAACCTAAACAAATACAAGTCAACTGGTAACGAATTTAATAAAGAACTATTCAAATACTATAGAGAACATGTTAAGAAACTCATTAAAGCTGCGCATAGTGACCACCTGTCTCAGGTTCAGAATAATATTATAAGAGACCCGGCAAAGTTCTGGCAGTAT
Organism: Eupithecia subumbrata; assembly: GCA_949316285.1. Classification (NCBI taxonomy): domain Eukaryota; kingdom Metazoa; phylum Arthropoda; class Insecta; order Lepidoptera; family Geometridae; genus Eupithecia; species Eupithecia subumbrata. The sequence continues at coordinate 16,140,482 of OX438643.1, read as the reverse complement.
ATAAGCAGCAAACGAAGAGACAGACAGTCCTTACGAGAGTTCCATTACGGTGATGATCTTGTGTCAGGCCAGGGGGCTGCTGACGCTTTCGCTGACTATTTCAGCTCTGTCTTCCATGATAATAGTCCTGAATTGAATCCAGACTTGGCATGGATTAGAGGAAGCGATAATATACAGAGTTCGAACATTGTCGCTATTGAAGGAATCACCTTGACGGACTTAAGACGTTCTTTAAAGAGACTAAAACCGCGAACTTCTGCAGGTCCTGATGGTGTACCGGCTTTTATTGTCAAGGACTGTCCGTCAGCCCTAGAGCAGCCACTCTTGTACCTTTACAATCTTTCACTCGAACAATGTCGGTACCCCACACGTTGGAAGATTTCCAAAGTTACGCCAGTGCCTAAGTGCAATCCAAGTACGGGAATAGAGATGCACAGACCAATAGCGGTCCCGTCGGTATTTGGCAAAGTGTTTGAATCTATTATGGACTCTGGCATTCGTCAACTGATAGACAATCAACTGAATGATTGTCAGCATGGTTTTCGAACAGCAAGATCTACCACAACCAACCATATCAATTTCACTGACTATGTCATGTCAAGTTTGGATATGAGACAACAAGAAGACGCCACCTATTTTGACTTTAAAAAGGCATTCGACCTTGTTGATATTCTTTTAACTAAACTAGCTACTATGGGCTTTACATATAATCTTCTGTGCTTTTTCGCGAGTTACCTTATTGACCGTACCCAGTATGTTAACCTCGGACGCTATACTTCCAAAACATATTACACACGATCAGGCGTCAGCCAAGGTAGTACCCTAGGTCCCACATATTCCTAATTATGATAAATGATCTCCCAACCGTTATCAAAGCCTCGGAATGCCTTATGTTTGCTGACGATCTAAAATTGTTTTCGGCTGTTGATAGCGGCGACAAATGCTCCTCCCTTCAACAGGACATAGATCGCGTGGCTGAATGGAGTGTAGCTAACTCTCTACCATTCAATGTCTCTAAATGCAAAACTATGACATTTTCTCGTCGGCGTCTCCCTGTAGTCACCAGTTACCATCTTATGGGCTCCCAAATTGAGCGTGTGCATACTATTAAGGACTTGGGACTAGCACTTGATCCCAAGCTAGACTTTAACACTCATGTGACCACAGTCTGTAAACAAGCGTGCAAAACGCTAGGGTTTATTATGAGAGTTACATGGGAGTTCAGCAACATTCGCGCTGCCCTCATGCTTTACAAAGCGTACGTGCGCAGCCGACTCGAATACGGAGCAGTCGTTTGGGATCCACACGAAGAGAAATACAATCTACTAGAATAAGTGTTGTATTTTAAAATAGGTAGTTCTTTAATAGTTGGTAGTGATAAAAGTGATAAATGTTTTGTTTTTCCCACTGTGCCCAGTTACCCTTTTAAGTATCTCATTTAAGTTTCATTGTTTCCTACATTTTAATTTTCTAATGTTTGTTCCAATAGTCCATAATTACTCAAGTTGAAACTCACCTTACTGGTCTCCGCGATACAGGCTTTGCCTAGTGCGGAGGCCGATGGTAAATTGTAACCTGGATTCTTTATACACAAATAAATATTTAAAAATTTAAAAATCTCATGCTGGAAAGAGTACAGAGGAAGTTCGCCCGATATGTACACAAAAGGATATACGGATATTATCCGTATCTTTACCCCTCTATGTATGTGTATGGTATGGTTGGATTCAATACTCTGCTTATGAGGCGGAGATTACTAGCTATCATGCACTATATTTTGCTTCTGCGTGGTAAAATCATTAACCAAGCTGCTCTCCAGCAATTTGGGCTGGCGGTACCACGGCGGGATATGGCGGGCACAACGGGTGCGACAGGTCCACGTCGCCAGCCAGCGATGTTCGCGCAGCTCCCTTGGGTTAGAACTCGGGCTGGGGCCGCCGCTCCGACGCCGCGAGCAATAGCTCTGCTTAACCACTTCCTTCACCAGTACAAAGAAGCCGACATATTCGCTGACAATATAAATAAGCTGTATAGACTGACTTGCTCGTTTGTAGATGAAATTTAACTACGTCCTTAACTATTAATTTATTATCCAGTTAAATAGATATAAGAATTTGATTTGTTATTAATTATTAATAATTGTATTGATTCGAGATTGACATTATGATTGATAAAATTGTTTGTATTCATTGTTTTGTATTTGTATTGTGTCCAAGATTTGACTACTTTGCGCCTATTTTTGTTATTCATATGTATCTGACTCCTGGACGATTTGGTTCTACTGTAAGTCCATTTGTAAATAAATAAATAAATAAATAAATAAATAAATAAAATAAATAAATGTAGCCCCAAGGTAAGCAGAGCGGGTTATATGGACACTAGATAATTGATACATAAAGTAAGTACTTAATACATACATACCTACATATTTTTATTTAAACATACATAGAAAACACCCAGAACGGAATAGCCCGGACTAAAATGATCAACATAGAATTTGAATTTAATTTAATTTTTAATTTGTTTACGTAGCCAGATCCTCTTCCAAACTGGATCCATTTGAAATATCTATATCTTGCTTACCTATCAAGCTATATAATGTGGTCCAGATCGCGTGCCATTCACAGCATGAATGAAATTGCAGTAGCTACTCTATGCACGGTGATTCACACAAATACTGAATAGATCGCCTTATCGAGGAGTTACTACGCTTTACATAGATTCTTTGATAACTTATTGAGGTATTTGGTGGTACAGTCAGATGAAGAATAAAATTGACGTAGGTTTTCATTTCTATTAAAACTTTTAAGGGTCCGGCGACGGATGAATTTCCCATACAAACGTAGTACCAAAATGATTTGTTGTTTGAGAATATTTTCACCATGGTTTGCTATTATTTGTATTAGAATAGTATTTATTTAGGTTCCTGCCACAATCTTTTTTTCAAAATACTTACATATCTACACAAAAACTAAGAATACATTCATTCTTTAATGTAAAATTGCGATTCGAATGAAATGTACTAAAATTTATCATTGTCTATGATGACCCGTGTCAGAAAAACAAAAAAGACATTGTTTGTGAGGATTTTCGCAAAGCGCCGCCCCCCCTCTGATACCTGAATGTGCGCAACTTTTTTTAAAGCTAATGCTTGAAAGATTAAATAGCATTCTCTGGTAGCAAGGACAAGATTTTGATAAATGTTTGATAAATTTGCGTGGTTCTTTCATGATACGTACCTACATTGAACTCTATCGATGCGCAATATTTTAAGGGATTTCCAGACGCGAGACATAGCTTCAGCCAAGTTCAGAAATAAAACGGTGTAGACAATAATGAAGATAAAAATGTTTCACAGTTTCTCTTAGCTAAGAAGTGGGCACGACCTTCAGGACATAAAGAAGAATACGACGAAGATAAAACAAAGTCAAAAAATTGCATTGATCTTGGCTGGGTCTATGAAATAATAATACCGTACTGTTACAACAGTATTTCGCGATAACTGTTAAGTAATTAAGATGTATCGCAAGCACTCGAGTTATTTATTTGCATTTTTGTGGGAATATTTTCAGTTCGGGTCTGGTACAGGCACATATTCGTGTCTACATCTACAGATTTAGCTGACTGTACATTTATATTAGACGCCCCTGTTCAGATTCTTTGCAGAAACTTATTGAGATATTCAGCAAAGTGCATTCTAGTACGAGTTAATTATTGATACGGGCTTATCCCGTAGAATCCCGTAAGAACAAATCTATTGAAATTGCAACATCTATGTAATTAAATGTAACCAAAGCGGACGAAGCGGTCCTTTTAACTTTAATCTAATAATTAATTTAATGTAATACCTATAATTCAAATACATTTTTTTCCCAAATCCATAAACTTCGTTATACCTACTTTAAAAGGCTATGGAACCTATGTACCTACCTCTACTTACATACATATTGCTAGAAGCGTATTTAATGTAAGAGAAGTGGTAAGTTTCAGAAGTAAACGCTCTTCATAGTGGATTGTCTATATTTCTTATAATAAAACTGTAACAGGTCCAATTCTGTACATTGAAGATATTTTTATCTCTATTATCGATACTGAAGCCAAAACTGTATTTTCTTTCATTTTTGTCTGACTTTCTGTTTCTTGGCCGCGCATCACGCCGTAAATGCGATGGTCCCCAGAATGTGTCCCCTCAGGATGTGTCCTCCTCAGGATCCGCTTTACAATGTTGTTTTTAATAATACTATGTACCTACTCATTAACTATGGCTAAAAATATGTATGTCCCCCATAATTAAGCTGAACTAAATTTAATTGTAATTATCTTTGTCAATAATGTATCATTTGTTTCTATTATTTAAAAAATGCTGAAATAAAGATATGGAATTGAATAACAACCGCTACCTGCTAAATAAACATATAACTGGGTTTATCAGTGCGATAACTATTGTCCAATTACCAGTGCAATTATTCAGGACGCGCGTATACTAACATCCGAATATATTACACACAATATATTCTGTACGGGTACCGTTTACAAGGTACTGTGGGATGTGGACTCAGACTGTGGACTTAGGCAAAATTCTACATCAGGCACTGTCTTCAGCACTGATGTTGACTGTAAATAAAATAAATAAATATAGTTGGACAATCCATCATACTAACATAGCATCGTCTAGCTCCAAGCTACGCAGAGCTTGTGTTATGGGTACTAGATGACAAATATACATAATACATAACATAACATAAATCGATTTTATTTTATTATTCAAAATACTCAAAACACCCGGAACAAATAATTGCAGTTCGTACAAACATTTGGCAGAGATGCGAAGTTGCTCATTTTGGCCACGAGTGAGCAAAAACAGCAACTTCGCATCTCTGCCTACACTATCAACAATAAAACTTTTACAGAGGTATAATAATAATAAGCTTATGATAGATATCAGGTATCACAAACTGCAAAACCGATTTTTTTTAATTCCTTCGTTTAACACAATCATAAAAATAAAATAGGTAGTGGCGCTGATTTGGGTCGGGTTAGCGCCCTATGTATACACCGTATACCTACGCCGTGAAGATAAATATTGTGATTGATATGCCATCCTGTCCCGCTTAGATGATATATTATATTTTTTGCGACAGCTTGGCATTTTGATTTCAATCCTTATCTACACGACTTATAATGTAATTGAGTCTACACACCAAAGACAGCGAAACAGCCAGAGGCGGGCTGGTACGGTGTGACATTTCAAGAGGTCTATGACTTTTATACGCAGCCGACAATATTTGTCAACTTGTTGGCGGCTGGCTTTGGTGTGTACACTCCCTTAGATGCTTCTTAATACATATTGTGTTCTCTACGAAAGGGTTCCTAAGTGAAGAATTTTACACAAAAAATGTATCACATTATGGGTGTGCAGTGGAATATGAAATAAAATAAACAGTTAATATTATGATGCTATCGATCTCATGGCTTACTTGGATGACCACCGCTAGAGGAGACTGGGGCTGCTCATACTACATTGAAAACTTAACTGCGGTAAGTTTTATTTAAATTAAAAGATAATTAAAATAATGTTAGATAATTTAAAGTGCCGCCCGCCATGCATCATAACTATTAGAGAACCAAAAAAGTCATTATTAAAAGTAAAGGATTACGGAAGCTTTGAAAAACTGCTGTTAATAAACTGTTGTTGATTACGTTACATCTACAGCCTGTGCTGGTATCTACTCAGCTGGACTTCCTCTTTTAAGTTGACTGTACCTAATTTAGTACAATTTTGCTCAAGTCCACAGTTTACCAACTCTCAATTCGCATACCTCCCTGATATATTCAATAGATACCATCTGTTGATTGTCAAGATAACAATGTAGATATCAGACAATAACGTTAAGGCGTTGCTGTTTCGATCCTGAGTTCTATTGTGTTTTTTAATCATTTGAGTCGAAAAGTGAGTATGTTACTTGGAAGAATATATTTTGAATAAACTCAAAAAAATTGACCTAATTTCCGAAGTTTGCAGTGAGATCTATCTAAAATTTTGTTTGGTATCTACAAATTTTTTAGGTATTCATTAAAAAGCGATGGTTTTCACCGGTACAACGTACCTTTAGTAAAATCATAATAAATATATAATGAGGATCCGTAACGTTTTTAGTTGAGAATGCAGATTTATTGAGCTAAGAAATCTATAACACACAGTGCAAATTTTTTTGTTCTACTACAAAAATTGACGTAGTTATGACTAAATTACTATTGAATTTCACTGTGTGACGTCACTGCCTCGGTCGCCGTCAGTTAGCCGTAACCGTTTGTTTGGTAATTTGTGACTTTGAAACAAATTAAGCGTCCAATTTGTGTCTAATTCACCTTTATAACCGTCGAATCGTGAAGTAAGAGTGCCGGCTGCGTTCCGCTCGGTTCGCTTGGCCGAGTCAGTGACGTCACACGCACCCGCGTAATTTGATTTTACCAGCAGTAAAAGCGGCGTAATGTTTATTACTTAATATATTCGTAAGTAATGGTCCGTCTTCGATAATTCAAAACGATATATCATTCTTATGTCATAAAGAATAACGTGGATACTAATTCTATTGAAATTGCTATAACTTTACTGATCCTCAATGACAAACGTTCGAAACCCTCGGCGCGCAAGTTACACTCGCACTTGACGGATCTTGTTTCCTAGCTTAACAGCGGACAGGGAACGTCGGCGGATTTTTTGCAGTTTCCATTGAAGCGTGCGCCAGGTTTGCTTCGAAAATAGTTGGACATTCGCTTCTGTTCTTGCTATCCAAAACAAAAAAATTACCTTAGTACCCCAAATTTTCTGGGCGCATACGATCAATTTGCAAACAACTGCGAACTGCGGGTAGATATATCGTCACTTTCAATCAGGTGAGATTGCGGTCAAAAGAATGTTGATCGAAAAAAACCTAGAAATATGTGTAGGTACCTAATATTATTGTTCTATCTAAAGGGTTGTTCCATATTTTGATGTTCCAAATGCAACCTCATTATTCATTATTCCCAAGGGACTAGGTAATGAGATTGAATTTGGTACCTTTGGTTCTCGTTACGTTTGGTTTGGATGTATTCGTTACGAATCCTATCCTTCAGAGAGACTCCGAGCATAGATCTTTCCCTAGCTCGCTGAGGGACTTTGAACTGGTGGACCAGCCCTACCGTGAGTGTCCACGTCTCAGCTTCTTAGGTCATGACGGGCAGGACGGGCTGATTGAAAACTTTTATTTTCAGGTATTGCTGTATGGATGACGAGAACTGTAGAGAGATTTTCTGTATGCAGAATGATGAGAGTTATGCATATTTTCTAAGCATCAAAAACTTAGGTATTTAGTACTAAAACTATAAACTAGGTATGGGTAGGTATATGAAACAGGAAAATAAATAGATAATTTGCCTAACCTGTGCGCCATGCACATTTCTCATGAGTGGGCTCGGTCCGAACGGTTGATCTTATGTGATAAGGATGCTGCGCTGCAACATCCAGCGGTCGGGAAAATGTCAACTACGAATCTAGTGCTACGGATTTAGACTAGAATGTAGTGTCATTTATTGAATTTCAATTGTTTAACTTGTGTAATTAATTTATGTATCCTTTTGACATGTAAGAAAATTATCTTAAACCAAAATGTGTACCTATAAAAAAAAATCCTGAACTTTAGACTCCTTACAGCTTTATTTTAATGAGATTCAAAACATTCAATTTGCTGGTTTTCTTCTGCCGCGGGACAAATGTACGGATGGTCTGAAGGCATTTGTTCCGGGTTGGGGTATTCGTGTATGATATAGGTATATCAGTAATCTCGTGGCCATAACAGAAGCTCTATTCACTCTGGGACCAGATGATGCGCCGTAATTTGATACCTTACTGATTAGTCCCTCAGTAAGGGATAGCTATGTGGTGCTGGGTTAGAATTTACACCAGCCCAATTCTTCCCAGGGGATTATAGGCAATACCCGAAAATAAAAGCCAATAAGGCGCTTATCAGGGGGAGGCCTGCGTCCACCAGTGAACTAATGCTGTTGAGGTTAGGAGGAAGGGCTGGAACGTTGGTGTTCTTCCAACACAAACTAATTTTCGTAGCTAACCCGCTTACGTTCATAATAAACCTAACTGTTTGTTTATTTTATATTTTGGCAGACCATATCCGCTGAGGTCGTCCGCTCAGTAATCATACCCACCCAATGTTGAAATATGCGGACAGTCCAGTTCCAGGCTTGACGCGGCTTGACGTCAAACACGCATTAAGTACGGAGGCTGATGGACGATTAGATTATATCTGACCGGTCGTGTAGGACAGTCAGCCGTAGCCGGAAGAAAGAACGGTTTCTTCCCATCTCGCAACCTTCCCATCTAGTAACCATTTTTATAATGAGTGATATAGTCAGCTCGAATTTAATAATAATACATGTTCAGCCTATACGACCTAATGAGAGATGATACTGAATAAAACGTCAAGTGCGAGTCAGACTCGCGCACTAAGGGTTCCGTATAGTAAGACCTTGTGTCTTGCCAAATATTATGTTTCTAGGTCAACGGGAAGTAGGTACCCCTAGGCAAGCCAATATCTGTCTGGGGCCCTATTATGCTATACTTACCAATCGCTTTACTATGACAGTGATGATGTCCTCCTTGTCGAATTTCGGCTACGGACGGCCAGTCTCAAAGATGACTGATGAACCATGTTCGTGCGCAGGACATATAACATATTATAATACACATGTGTGAGCACAAATACTCCTTCTCCCTCATAATCCGATGGGGCATGGAATCGTTGCAGAATCGTCACAAGCATATCAAAACATAGCGATTCTGTGACGATACCATTGTAAGATAAAATAAATAATAAGGCCTTTAATTTCCAGTAAATTTACATTTCTTAAATGAATGTGTTAGTTTTATTTAGTTTATTCTATTTACCTATTTGTCTCTTATTTAATATAATTTTTTGTGTATCCTATGTATTATGTCATAGTATTTATAGTTACTTAATTTTTTTTAATCTTCTGGAACCCAAGAACGGTTGAAGGCCTCCTCCAGTGATGCCCATTTGACTCTCTCTTCAGCTACTTGTCTCCAGCTTGGACCAGCTATTGCTGATATATCATCCCATCTTGTAATCCTCTAGGTCTACCTCTTGTTCTTTTGCCTAGTGGGCCGTTTCAGAATGTTACTTTTTTAGTCCATCTGTTAGCCGCGCAACAATTTTAGGATAGTAAAAACATATTTATTTTGTAAGAACCTAAAGAGAAAAAGATACATATAAAATAAACCTTAAATCAACAGGAAAACTGACAAAATCGGCTCCACTCAGCATGTGCTATGGTAGAGCAGATCATGACATAGCGCTGATCTTCCGTTGAGACCGTTGTGCACTGGGTGGCCTCATAAAAACACACAAACAAAGAACAAAAATAATATTTAATATTAATATAGAATTAGAGCTAGTATTTTCAGTTGAAACAATTGTACATACCAATAGCTTTACTTAAAGCTATTGGTATGTACAATTGTTTCAACTGAAAATACTAGCTCTAATTTGATTGATGTATAAAATTTTATTCTAGTTAAAAAAAGCGATTGGTATAGCAGAATTGGGCTTACTTGGATCTGATTCTCTTCCGAGTCATTATTGTGTTACTTCACAGAATTCTGAAATCTGCGAGATCAATCTCTGACAATCAATCCAATCAACGTCCAATCCTAAATCTTTAATTGTGCTTCAAATGCCATGGTGTTTTTGAAGTGAAGTGAACGAAACTGAAGCGTCGCGCTCAGATTGGTTACGCTAAATCAGGTTAACTCTTCTCCAGTCACTAGAAGTGAAAATATTAACCTTTTTATTTCTATGATGCGGTCAGAAGCACACTTTTTGATTATTTTGAAATTTGAATATTATTGAGGTATGTTTTCTATTTATTTTCCCGTTCTCTACTTAGAATCTCTTAAACGTCCAATAATATAGAATAGGTACAGATAACTTACCTTTGCCTTTTGAGATAGGCACAAGTTCAGTAAACTGCGTGACAGTTACTATCGCAGTGGGCATAATGCGCCGGAGTTGAAATAACAGTAGGGGTTAGGTATGAACATGAACCAACCTCGGGCGTTTTAGCTGAATATGACCAACGATCTTTGGGTTAAAATAACAACATCCTCGGTCGCAAACAACAAGAATATACAAATTCATTACATTACACTACAGAGATTGAAAAGCGGGGCTGACATAATGAACCTATTTAGGCAATGATCATTACGCTTGCTTAAAAGTATTAAAATCAAGAGAAACATTTTAGTGTATTTTATTTGGCGTTCATCACAAAGTAGACGGTAAAGTCCAATATTTCGGCGCAGTTACATGCGCCATGATCACGGAATAACGGAAAAAATCTAATCATGGTAAATATCCCGTTATAATAAATGACTTTAGTATTAGAATATTGTTAAACCATGATGGATTTAACAATATTCTATGATTGTTTTTATTGTTTTTACAGATGGTTAAATTTCAAACAGTTCTTTCGACGTTTATGACACAAGTTCATACAATAAACGTCAAAATTAACGGACAGAGCCGCCTAATTAAATATTTAAATATATATCAACTTTTCATAAAAAAATATCATGATTTTAACAGGACTAAAACAACACTGTAACAAAAATGGCGAACAGCTCTTGAAGTCGTCGCATTGTGTGGTGGGCCCAGATGTTTCCAGCATTCAGCAAATCTTCGTGCAGTATGTAGGTATGGATGGTAATGCACAGGCAGCCACAGCCAATAAATATATAATAAATCTGTATATACTATTTATATTTCGGTGAACACCAGCTTTAGAAGTCCATACACCTATTGATTTTGATTCTCAGTACATAGCTAAGATATATCTAAGTATATACGACTCTGCTGACAAAACAACTCGGTAGGCACAGTGCAATCAAGTCTCAAGTACGACCGGCATAAACCGCAGCAGAACTCCTTTGATATGCAAAAACGTCTTTATTTAAAACACTGTTAGGCAAATGAGGGCAATATCGGAAGCTTTTTAGACTAGATTCTAAATAATGTTAAGTTTTATATTGTGGTAATATTACCTACTAAGATATTTCTAGTAGTTTAATCTAGGTTTCCTATTAAGATATTAAATGGCTGTATTAATATGGGCTTGAGAGATATGTAGGTTAATATTAAATGGAAAATATAGCAGACGTTTACTGTAACATAATGGTATCATAGAATATAGTTAAAACAAGGTGTGCCTGCGGGTTCTCCCGCGTACAATTCCGAATTTCATGGGCTTTTTTTAGTTTTATTTGTTAATCTACGGGAACTTCTCTTTTTCTAAAGTTAGGCGTCCACTGAATCGGTATCGGAGCGAAGGTTTTAAAAAAATATCTGAGCGTCTGGTCGAAGCTACCCGTGACCCGAGAGCTGGTCAGTATCTGGCACAGCGCATCGGCATTGCCATACAGCGGGGCAATGCAGCCAGCGTCTTGGGGACGCTACCGACTGGTAGTGATATAGTTGAGCTACCTGTAGGTTATTTGCAACATTCTGCAGTTAGCTCAATTGTTTCATTTGTAAATACTAGTTCTAATTTATTTATATTATTTGAATATAAAATAATGTAAAAAATATTTAAATATAGTCGGTATCGGCAGATATGCCGATACCGATGCCAGAGATAGGTATTTCTGCCGATGACGTCATCCGCATCACTACGTCTACTCAGTACAAACTCGAGCGCTTTGGAAATACGCTATGTTGCCAGTGCAAAATCAAAAAGCTATAGACGCACCCAACGGCATAGGTACTGTAAATACTTACGCCACGTACGCTGCGTGCGCATCGATTCCGATCCAGTCGACGCGTAGCTTTAGATACCCGTTATGACATCGGCTAAGCCAGTCAAATATAAATAAATAATAATGCTAGACAATCCACACAGCGTTATCTAGCCCCAAGCTAAGCAGAGCTTGTGTCATGGGTACCAGATAACTTATATACAGGGTTATTGGTAATTCACTGACACTGTGAACTGCAGGTTTTGTCCACCATCGTGAACACGTCCGTGAAGACGGCAGGTCTCAATTCTTAAAATTGGTGGAATTGGAATGATTTTAGTATGTGCCCCTCTCCATTCAAAAATCGTTCATTATAGGGATTTTATTTGAAAATAAACCTAAAAATGGCTCTGCCTTGAATTATCAGTGGGTGTTTGTGTTCGGCTGTCTCCCAGCCAGGCTAATGCCACTTAAATCATCTTTTGTGGATGTTAAATAAGCCACTGATGATGATGTAGATTTAAATAGGAGTGGGAGATCGGTATTTAGTAATTAACTGGGTTTTGGACATTATGTTGTATGGGAGGCAATTTACAAAAAAAAAGAATTGAGACCCGCGGCGTCTTCGCTAACGTGTTCGTGATGATGGGCAGAAACTGTGAAAAAAACGGTGAATTAAAAATAACCCTGTATATAATAGGTAAAATACACTACATAGATAAATATTTTTTACTATACATAGAAACATCCAAAACACCCGGAACAAAATATCTGCTGATCATGCTAACATTTGCCCTGAGGCGGGAATCGAACCCGCAACGTCCTGCGTCGCAGGCGGACCTTCGCCCGCCGCGCCACATCGGTTGTCGTAAGAAAGTCGTGGAGTGAAAGTCCCGTCAAATCGATTAAAGCCGTATCGGAGTTTAGCCAAACGCCAATCTATCCCTTCCCTGTTCGTGATTTGGCACTTTAAGGAGATTCCTATTATGAATGAATGAATGAATATTTCATAATAAAATATATAAATGAAATATTTTATTTTTCTTACGAACAATAGTAAGTTGAACTATAAAAATGGTCATTACTACAAGATTTAAATTTTGTGCGTAGCAGATCTCAAGGAAAACTGAAAAAAGAACAGAAAAAAATGGTTTTCGCTTAGTTTTATCCTGGATACACACTGATGTATATACACCCGGCGCTGGTTTTCAGCGGAAACCATAATAATCGTGTCACGTCAGGACCCTCTAGAGATATTATTTATATGCTAAGTTATAAACATTAAACAAAGTTTTAATATAAAACAAAGTTCATTTAAATATGGTAGGTACAATTTAAACTACAAATATATGCTCCTTTTAGGACTTTACGTACGATCAAGTGTATTAATTAGAATGAAATAATATAAACACCTAATTTATAAAATAACACACGAGAAAAAAATGCTCTGCTATTTTTCAAACGGAACGTAAAATTTCAAAAATAGAAGCCACATATATCAACAGGATGATCAATTACAGATAAGCGTTGCTTGAGTAATGAGTAGTGATATCGCGATTGCGTGAGAGGCTCGCGTTTCGGACATCCTGTATCTATGTCGATTTACTACGGTTCATGTCGCATCAGCCTGTATCTGCGAGAGGCCAGATAGCTAATTTATCAGCGTGCCAAGATAACTATTGATCTAGGTACCGACATATTGAATCCAATGTCTATCTTGGTTTTACCTTTATTTTATCCGTAAATAAAGTACAGCGTAAGTTAATGTTTTTTTTTATTTTCTGCTCAAATGTGTACACGAAATTGGATGAGTTTACCCAGTTCACTCTACACTTTGTCATAAGCCGGGTATTGACCGGTGTTGGACATGGCGAAATGTACCATTCGCTGCGAACATGATACGTTACGCCCTGTGCTAAAATCCGTCTTGTTACACGTTGCAAGCGCCTTTTTTTTTGAAAGCTCGCTGTGTAACACATAGTACCTACAATAGTTCTTTATTTAGAAATAATGTTACATGTTATATGATACGATAAACCTAAGAGTCGCTTAGATTATACCTAAGCTAAACAATTCTTTAAATTGTAGCTACAAACACAATAAAATAACTTTAAAAATATATCTCTAAGATGGATAACACACATTACCTAAGTATTGTAGGTAGGTACTATTAATAGAAATCATTCAATTCAATTATAATTAAATGGCATGACATAATATTATGTTGCATTACGCCTTGTATATCCACCTTTAAAGGAACGACAAAAATTAAAAGTACGTAGGTAAATAAGAGCTATTAAAATATTACAACAATAATCTAATTAAATATGAAAGAAAAATTAAAACGGTGCCTGATTAAACGAGCGCTTGCTTATACAATTTTATAAACTACATAATTTTATATAAATTTTATTGCATCAGATAATAATAACGAAGTAGAAGGCCTAATTAATTCTCCAGAAAGCAATCGATTGCTTCATTTCGGTTTTTTGTGCAAATTGGTACTCTAATTCGGTGTACACTAATTAGCAGAAAAAATAAACACAAAATTTCGTATTGTAGAATTCTCCATCTACCTAATCAAATTAGGCCACCAGGGCCCGTACTTATCAAACGAAAATCGATGTTACTGATTAGTTTTCGTACACTAGCAATCTTATGTAGGTGACATAATAATAGGATTTGCATGAAAACAAATCAGATATTTCGGTTTTAACTTTCGAAGTAGGCAAATGAACCGAAACGCATTGACGCGTTTCGTTCGTACTTTGTACTAAGGTCACAGACCTAACATGTATTTTTTTGTTTATTGGTAAATCACAGCTTTACATAATAAATAATATGGTAGTACAATAATCACATAAAAAACAATTGTTTCAATTGTAAGTACCTACTAGTTCTAATTTATTTCTATTTTTTGATTGTAATTTTCTTTGTGAATAAAGTTATCACTTATAATGAATCATTTTCTTCAGAAAAGAGGAAAGATAAAGTGCTATTAAAGGGATAATAATACCGACTTCTACAGGGTTTTACCTAATAATGTATGTATGTATAACACAAGAGTGGGTTTAACACTTATACGAATCAGAAACTTCGATTTTCGTTTTTCGAGTAGACCCCTATCGCCCAATAAAGAAAGTAGATAAGTACCAATATCGTTAACAAAATGACATAGTATCCTTGAATCCTTTATTTACAATTTATCTAAAACCACTATGAACAGACCTGCACGAAATTAAACGTCACTGCTTAATTGACAGCCCGCTTGCGTGCGAAACGGCAGTTTTCTTGTATCAAATCAAGTGCCTAGTTAGTTATTAGGTATCAGTTTATGATGCCTCGTTCTCACTATGACAGTTCTGATGGACGCTACTATGGAGGTGTGATAAACGTACACCATAGACAGAAAGAGTCCTTAGGGTGAGATTTGGTGGACAGAAGCATGAGTATGTACATATGTACTATTTACTATGTACTATATAAACATTGAAAAACCTAAATATCTCCTAACGTACGAGGGCACTATTTATTTTATTTAGCGCATCGAGGTCACTATTTCAGGACACAATTATTGGCATAGTTCAAACCACCAAATTCCATGGCGTGGCTGCTAACTTGACGGACGCTTTATATATTATACTAGCTGCTGCCCGCGGCTTCGCCTGCGTAGTTCCCGTTCCCGTGGTAATTAGGGATAAAACATAGCCTTTGTCCGTCTCCTGGTTCTAAGCTGCCTCCCCACCAATTTTCAGCCAAATCGGTTCAGCCGTTCTTGAGTTATAAATAGTGTAACTAACACGTCTTTCTTTTATATATATAGATTTGACGGAGCTGTCACAAAGTCGAAGGTAATATCGCGTTGTAGCTGCAGTTTTTGGTCGGTACCTATATAACGGAACGTTTCAACTTCAAGAAGTTGGAGTTGAAGCGATCTATTAAATACTGTATAATTTAGACGCACAATTGTTTACTACAAAGGTAGTCTTTTTATATTTGTTGAAAGCGTTTCTTCTAGTATTGTAGTTTTAAAATGGAGATCGATCAAAAAAAGGGGAACTCTACATATAATACTTCAAGGCACTTATTTCTGAATAATTTTATTTAATTTTATTTTATTTTCGATGGAAAACAAACAGCTTGTATTACTTAAATGAGTAGACATTGGTGGTATAAATAAAGCTTAACAGTTTTCACTTATAAAACGTAAATATGTTTAAACAAAAATTTAACCAACTTAATAAGGTTGGTACAAGAAAATAATTAAATGAGCACACTTAGTTTAAAGTGGTTTGCCTGCTTGTTAACAAAACTTGTTAAAGGCACTTGTGAGTTATTTTGACAATGTCTCAAAACCGTACCCGAATTTTCAATTTTTTTCGCACTTAGATAAGTGATGACTAAAAAACTAAATTCAACTAATTTAACAGCATTTAAAAATGATGCAATCTTTTTTATTTCGATCGTGATACAAGAGATGACAACATTTTTGGTACTGTCAAATTAGTTAAGTTTAGATTTAGCGACAGCTAAATTAACACCATTGTCTCGAAACTTTATCCGACGTTTCAATAATTTACACACTAACCAGGGTACATTATTTTTAGTCAGGTTGTCGTGACTAAGTATGATTTACATGAAACAGGACCCTAGCATTCCTGAAGGCTCTGGAAACATTTATGTCAGCTCATTAGCTCTATTCAAAGCCAACAGTTATAAGAACCTATCATATTTGAGACGCGGAACCAACTTCTAAGCCTAAACAAAATATTCGCTTGAGGGGTGATGGACTTAGAGACGAAATTGAGGTATATAATTTAACTAATAATTCACCTCAACTGGATCCTCTTCTTGTGCGAGCATAGTACTGTATTCTACAAATATTATGATCTACACTGATAAATACAGAGATATCAATAGGATAAATAAATAAATAATGCTGGAGAATTCACACAGCATTATCTATCCCCAAGTTAAGCAAAGTTTGTGTTATGGGTACTAGATAACTGATATACTTAATACACTACATAGATAGATATTTTTTTGTTATACATAGAAAACATCCAGAACACCCTCAACAAATATCTGCAGATCGTACAAACATTTGTCCCGGGAATCGAACCTGCAACCTCCTGCGTCGCAGGCGGACCTTAGCCCGCCGCGCCACAGAGGTCGTCAGGAACTTATTAACTTAAGGAACTTATTATAAATCGAGTAAACAACACCCCAATACTAAAAAAGGCAACTCAGTGTGTTTTTAGAGAATATTTTGCAAAAATATAAACGCAAACTCACTGATTATGTAATGGCAAAATAATGAAAGCGTAGTAATTTTAATATCACTCAGTAATTTTGAAATGTCAGACAGGTAGCAATAACAATACAGACAGATATAAATAACAAAGTTTACTAACAAAGAAAATTACCTACAATCAAAGAATACAAACAAATTAGAAATACTATCTACAATTGAAACAATTGAGCAAAATGCAGACTGTTGCAAACAATCTACAGAAAGCTCAACTGATCCAAATCAATACCAGTAGGAAGCGTCCCCAAGACGCTGCAGTACCAACAAAGTTGCCACATTCCGAAGATATAGTTTTTATTTCCATAATAGTGAGTAGCAGCTTCTTGCACTCTGTATCTTAATCCAGATCAAATCCTGTATTAAGCACCTTATCCCGATCTTAATTGGCAGAAATATGTTATTTTACCTAACAGACGTGAAGTGTTTTTACTTCTTTCATTTATTTATGTGTATTGACAGACATCCATCATATTATGGCCCTTAATGAGGCTCATCAAAGTCCAGATTCCTGATTTACGACTATCTATGTTGTCTTAATTGATCGAATAATGATAATGATCAAAATCAGTCTTTCCCGTATCTGTGGTGTGTACAGTAAGCTTTATTGCGTTGACATAAAGACGGTAGAATTTAGTAGCTTTGAGAAATCTCGGTGGAATTGCAACCTTATTCAGTTAAGTTAAAGATGTTGAAATTCTCATTTGAAAGACATTAACAAATCAATGTGGAAGAAAATCCTTATTTGACGAAGTTATATTAAAAGTTCCCTGCGCGGACTTAGTAATTAAAATGTTATTGAGTATTTAATTATAAGAATTTATTGCTAAGCTAATGAAAATAGAATTTATTTAGCGTATTGAACAGAAGCTAATTAACAAGCCAGTCGAATCAATTAAATTGATTGATCTTAAGATGTTTATGCAGCAACCATAAAAAAGCTAAGAAATCAAAATCGTGAAAAAGACGTGCACGATAAAAAGCCCCATACAAAAGATCTCAACGCGCTCGCTGTGCAGACTTTGTCTTTTTTTTATAGTTACTTAAACCGTTATTTACCAAAGGTAAGGTAATTTCACTTGCCTCTCAATTTATAATCGGAATATTCTGAATACTGTAAATATGATTGCTGAATACCCAAAACATTATGTTTCATGTGGTAGGTTATCATCATCATCATCATCATCAAGAACTCCAACCTACCGAATTTAGGACGATATAAATTCTCAGAAGAAGAATCGCTTTAAGGATCCTTTAGATAGTGATTTTTGTATCCCAGAGTCAAGGCCTTGAATGAATCCCTTATCGATGTTATTCAAACTGAATCCATTTAAATATCATACACATTTGTCTTCATTGCATATATTAAATCAAAACATATCAGCATACTGCAAGGAAGAGTCATGCATGTCATAACAAATCAAAGTGACAGTTAATCGAACTGTCAAACAAAGAGCCAATCACGTAACGTGTACTTGAAAGCCTTTGATTTGATTGGCTGGTTTTGAAACCGAATTTTTAATAAAAAGGTTATTCCAGGGAGGTTCACTATCATTAAAACTAATCATCAAGCTGCGTGCCTGATAGATCTTAATAGGAATATTAAAGATAAGGTTTATTATGAAATTGAATTACCGCCTTATTATCATCGTTACGATGCTGATTAAATAACAGCAAACGCGGCAAGTAATCGTCACAAGTGTAATCACAGGTGCCTTCAACCGGGCCGTTTTCACAGCTCCGCAGTCTGCAGACATGACGTGCAATTAACCAAAGCAATGCATCACTTTTTGCACGTTTGCGTGTGCGTAAGCATTCAGCAATTGATTCGGCACGTTCACGTTAGCTGCCAAGATTTCTACTCGCCAATTGTACCGCAAAAACGCACTTCGCCATTTACGCGCGTCGGTACGTCCGGTAGTAGGCGCCTTTATTAGCACCCCGCCACCCGCCCACACCTCGCGCCTCGCACCAATCACGGTAATCTATTCGAAATCAGAACTTCACGCGCGATTACAATCAAACAGTGCGGTTTGCGCGGGAAACACGCGGCGCCATGTTTGATTCTAGAGCAAAAAACGTTCCGTTTTACGCGACATCGTTAGCGATAAAACACTAAATAATATTTCAAGCCTCAATCACGCCATCCGTCAGTCTTGGTAGTCTGCAATTTTGTCATTCAAAATCGTCGGAACTAGTCTCGTGCCCGTTATGGGATTAATTAATGGCGCTGCGGTCTGCGGCCGCCATAAGCCGATGTAAACGAGACACAGCGACTCACATGCACATGAAAAACATTGAAGCGCGTGTCCCGATCGTGACTACATCAGTCAAATCAGCGCTTGATATTCAGGGGATAGCATTCGTTACGACAACCTCTACTTACATGTTATACATCATTTGCTGAATATATTATTGTAATTCGTCCAGTTCCACTATCATATTTTATTTATCAGGGTACTTTTTGATGTTTTTGCTCGTTCCAGTTTGATTTTCATCAAATTAGACGTTAATGGCTTGGAATAGAGACACTATTGACAAGATCCGACGGATACTGTCGCCAGCTCGTAAAATATCACCGCAGGTTTTTCGCTATATTCTTATCCTGTCACTTCGTATTACCGCTTGCGGGTTATTTTTAGTTGGACCTATTACATGTTAAGTGAAACAGGATCGGTGCAAACGAGCCATTTTTATACCTATCATTACCTTTCTGACTTTTATCCACAGCAGCATGAAAAAGTGTCAATGTCGACAAAGTAAAACCAATCGACAAGCATCTACCTATTTAATGTAAATCTAATTCACACTATAAATGCGAAATTACACATATTATAAATGCGAAAGTTTGGATGGATGGATGGATTTTTGTTTCCTCTTCACGCCAAAACTACTGGACCGATCGGGCTGAAATTTTGCATACAGGTAATTCTAATCCTGGAATCAAACACAGGCTAATTTTATCTCATAAATCAGTTCCCATGGGATAGAAATCACCTTTAAACGTTTCCATAGAAACAACGCGTGCTAATCCGCGGGCAGTAACTAGTCTATCATAGAGTATCCATCAGGCTCGTGCATAAATTAATTGCACTTTTCCCTATTACTTCACTGGTGGTTCATGTGCAGTGACATTAAGCCCGCAATGCAAAGACATTGTAATATGAGTGCATAACTTGTTACGTTGACTTCACAATGAGAGCAATCCTGTTATACATTCGTAATTAAGCTAGCAAAGGAGCTAGACAATCAGACCCTTTGTCCGGCAAAGCGCTACAAGACAGCGTATCTCTGGAACACAATCAACACTTTGCAGGCCCTCAAATAACTTCCAACCTTATCTAGCTTTAAATTCATTCCAATTTGCGATAAATTTCTGTTTAAAGCTGCGTAAGTTTGTATGTATTGGAACGTAAAGAGCCAAGATCACGCTATGCAGGCAGAGTTTTGTTCGCGTACAATTGCAATATTACTGTATGGATCGTAACGATGACAAGTTGTAACTTTGCAAGATATTTGCAAATTATTCGAACTACTTTCACTTTGGATATACCTATGTTATTTCATTGTTTTATGCATGATTGAACTCAATTTCATTTCAAAAGGAAGAAAAAATTACGTCCCTACTAACTCATATGGTTTTAAGAATTAAAACCGGAAATTGTAATGTTTTCTGTATTTTAAGGCACATAAAAGTAAAAAAAGTTCTCAAAATAAAAATCTTCTTAAATTCTTAAATTAGAAAAAAGTTCTTAAAGTTCTTAAAATAGACGGAATGGAACGTAATTCACAATTTTTGAATTCGGAAAAGAACATGGAGCCGACTTACTTAAACAACCGAACAAATTTAAATCCAAAACCTATCTCTAACAAAGCTTATTTTAAAATGAATAAAACAGTCAGTGTGCGAAGGCGGGAATTTACACGAAGTTCGAGTCAGAAAGCGATAAACAAAAGGACTGCCTGCCAGACCTGCCAGTATTGATTTGTGGGACATTCGATTGAGCCGTATTAGGCAAATTTTCACACGGCACCTCTGAAACTTAGTCCGCTTTTACATCTACTCTAGATGATTTATAGGTCTATCTCTCTGTAACTTCTAACGAATATTGATACCTAGGTGTTAAACACAAGTAATACTTGGTTTAAGCAGCAATTTAAGTAATATCAACAATTAATTGCAGGCAAGCAGGTAGCGTAAATGTTACTCAAGCATAATATATCTATGACTGAGTAAGCTTTCATAATACCCGTATTATATTATCTACATAACCGAAACCCTAACGTTAGCCCTAAAAGCGAAAGTCTAAAAATATCTGGGCTATACTCTTAAAAACGAAATCAAAGTTTCTGATTCGTTTTCGTCCAAACGCTAATCTTAAGCAAACGAAATAACAGTTGGTTTTGCACAACGAAAATGAAACTTCCGTTTTCTTTTTACGAGAAGGCCCCCTGCATAATGATGAGTGGATTTGAGTCATTATTTTGAAGGTGATTTAAACTGATTAAAATTTGATTAAATTTTAAATTTGATGATTAAATTTTAAACTGATTTATTTTGAAGGAATTTAGCTTCTAACCAGAAAACACTCAAGGCTCTTCTGGTAAAACTTTAGGTAGTTAACATTCCACATAAATGCGGAAGTGCAACTCTATTATTTTTGCAAAACCCACACCACAAAGTAAATTGTATTTTCAATAAAATAGTCCAAACATTTCCTAGAAATATCTCTCTCGAAATTATGTCCATAAAGTCAAGAATCCTAACCATAGAGTAAAGAAGAGTTGGGAACGCAGAAGATCACTCAAAACAAGAACAGGAAAGCAAAAGGCCTATTATTATTACAAATAAGTGGTAATAAATGCAACGTAGGTATACATGGATCCTACTTATATTGTAAAGCCGAAAGTTCGTGAAATTTATTTTGTAACCTAGCCTAGGATCTCCAAATGTACTTAACAGCTCATGACGAAATATGGTGTAAAACAAGAAATATGGTGTACCTACATTTAGAACATAACTCGGATGATAGGCTAGTTATTTTATTATACCGAAAATACGCGAGCGAAGCCGCGGGCAGAATCGAGTCACAAATATGTGGGAACAAGTGGCAATAAAAAAGGGGTGACGGGGCTTTTTGGTCCGTGATGTATGAAGTCATGAAAAAAGGCAACCAATACCTATTTTTTTTTACCTTTAGTGTTGCACGCTCGTCACCCCAAATGTATCTTAAGCAATAGCAATAACTAGCCCTAAGTTCTCATTTTAAGTGAATTTTTGTAATTCTTATGAGAATAAAGTTTCATAAACCACAAACCTGAGATTGATGCACTGTCTATGAAGGCCTTCATTGCATCAATCTCAGCCTCATCATCTTTTATTTGTCCACTACTGAATCCTCCCCCCGATAAGCGCCTTATTGGCGGTTATCTCATGGGGAGTAATGCCCATAATCCCCACGCTGGGCATGCGGGTTGAGGATCGCAGTTCGGTGGTTGAATTGTTCTGCAGGAGGCGCTGCTGCCCGCCGTCGGTGGATTTCCCTTAGTCGCTTCTTACGAAACCCGCTGGAAAAGTTGGGGTGGTGTAAATTCTAAGCCGGCACGGCAAGCATAGTTGGACAACGGTGCATAGTTTGGCATAACATCCCAATGACAACCTCTATTCTACCGCCAAAAATCATAAGTATTACATGAGCCACGTTTGATCATTTTTTTGAATGCACAATTGCAAACAGTGTAAAAAATATTATTATTATATACGGAAGGATGCGGGTTCAAGTCCCGTCGAAGTCGAAAATTTTTGCGATATTATTTGATTTCTTAGCAAATTACCCTGAGTTACGCACTATGATAACAAAAAACCTTAAAAAATATTACTGAAAAAACTGGTATCTTCTGAAGTTTAACTTAAACCGAACATTGATGATTCTGAAAGAGTTCGAGTTTACCTTTGCCCAGCGGAGGGATAAGTTCTGCAGAACTTTTTAAATATTTCAATAATAGTAACAATTATCCATTTAAACCGCAGCAGCTAAAATCGATCAAAATTTCAAAAATGTATTTAAAAAAACAATGCGAACTTGTGGTTTTTGCAATTTTTTTTTGTTATTCCTTCTATTTCTATTAGGTATGTTACCATAATTACCATATGAATTATTATTATTATTATTAGCGTTGATTGTTAAAAGGTCTACATAAAAAATTAGCTCATTTGCTGTGTGCACTGCACATAGGTTATGTCTCAAGCCAGTTCATATTTTATTTGATTTATTTATTATTGCGCGTTATGTGTACCTAAAAAAAAGTATTTGTAAATAGGTACCGACACGTTTTTTAGGCACGGTCGGGCAGCTTTGGCCTTTCCAAGCTTTGGGTGAAACATTACTCGAATGTATCGCACATTCTATGGTCAAGAAATAGTTCGTCTTACGATCTACGAGTGGCGAGCTCTAATGCACAATAGGCCGCATCACTGAGTAAATACACGCACAAAATGGTGACTAACGGTTGGTTCAAGATAGAAGATCTCATTTATTTATTTATTTTGCTCACATGGACATATAAAACATATAGGTGTGGTGCAGGCTTTAGAATTTGCACCACCCCAACTCTTCCCGCGGGTGTCGTAAGGGGCTACTAAGGGATATCCACCGGGGCAGCGCCCCATGCAGAATAATTTTACCATGAAACTGCGATCCCCAACCGGCATGCCCAGCGTGGGGATTATGGTCACTACCCCCCAGGAGATAAAAGCCAATAAGGCGCTTTTCAGGGGGAGGCCTGTGTCCAGCAGTGGACCAATACCGGCTGGTTGAGATTGAATCTTAATTAAATAGAAAATTTTAGTGAAAATTCTCGAATCTCTCTGGATGTCCAGAGATTTGATAAAGTCCCTTCCTGCGGAGTAAAATTCTCAGACAGACTTAAAAATCTTTCACATGTAGGCGAGATCTCCACTTCTTAAATTCTTATATAAATTACACTTCTAATGGACAACTGGCCCGTTCTTCTATTTTGTTACGGGTAAATGTTCCTACAACTCCTATCTTTTCAAAAAGGGGACATCTCGCCCACGGGACAGATTTTCATCAGCAAATTGTTGCCAGCGTGGTTGTGAAAAATGAGGCAGAATAAAATCAAGATCCGTCAAGTGCGAGTGTAACTCGCGCGCCGAGGCTTTCGAACGTTTGTCAACAAATATGTACCAAAAGTACCGGTTAGAGACTTCGCAATTTCACAAATACCTAAGAATAGTAGGTAGGTACCAACCTACATTTCAGATGGATCTCTCTGCATGCTTCGGTTAAATGGGTGGTTCGGTTAAAGGTGGGTAATGGGAAATTTTTCGACTTTTTTCAAAATATTTCAAAAAGTATGAAACCTACAGAAATTTAAAAAACTGATTTGAAATGTCCAAACCGATACCTTCTCGGTGGGGTAGCCCCCCTTTTGAAAACTATTCCACCCATTTTAGATCATTTTTCAAAAAGTGGTCTTTTCACAGACTTCTCTATATTTTTCGTGCAAAATATAGATCCATGATCCATGATCTACAAACGCTCCATACATTTTAAAAGGATCGCTCTGCAAACTTCGGAGATAGGGGGGGGAATGGGTATTTTGTCGACTTTTTGCGAAATATCTTAAAAAGTATGAAATCTACAAAAATTTCAAAAACTATTTTGAAATGTTCAAAATGATACCTTTCATTTGATACCTCATTTGACTCTGTAGGTATCTTTTAAAATTTCGGCAGCACAATTTGCATGGAAAATATTCATTTTCATTTTTCATTTATTTTTCTTTAAATCTGTACAGGAGCACGAAATGTAGTATTATTTCAAATTTCAAGTCGATAGCTGCAGTAGTTTTTGAGTTATTAAGGAGGGAAAAAAGGATAGACATAGCGAGACCATAAGGGTTTCGAAACCGATCTTTGATCTTCGAAACCCTAAAAAATATACCTAGGAAGGATATCATCGTAAGTAAAATGTTGATTATACATTGCGAATTTTTTTCAGTAGGTATTTTGTACCTCTTTTAGCTCTACCAATAATAGAATACCTACTCGTGACATTTTACACGTTTTTATAATAAGCCAGATATAATTTGAAATTCTTTTCACTCATTTGTAGAAAGAAGTAGGTATGGATCGTTTGCGTTTTATGCGATAA
The DNA here is from genome assembly GCA_949316285.1 of Eupithecia subumbrata. Classification (NCBI taxonomy): domain Eukaryota; kingdom Metazoa; phylum Arthropoda; class Insecta; order Lepidoptera; family Geometridae; genus Eupithecia; species Eupithecia subumbrata. The sequence goes on along the minus strand of OX438643.1, from coordinate 16,115,191 downwards.
GTACCTGTACCTAACCTACCTAATCAACCCCATAAATTGAAACGGCGCCACCTAGATTTTAGAACGACTTTAAAAAAATATCGTTTTCAATTAAAGTCCGTTCTTGGCAGGTTTGGTGAAATCTAGTTGACTATTCCACGGAGTTTAATTCTCGCTAGAAAAGTGTACCTTGCACCAAGCCACGGCAAAGCGATACTTCACCATTATCGCCGCGATCGCATACCCGCCAAATTGTTTCATTACAGCTCATTGTCGCACGCGCACGCGCACGAGTGATTCTGTCGCGTACATTGTTGGACGCCTTGTATGGCTATTTAGCTTTAATAGTTTCAATTCAACGCCTGTTTAGAATTATCTACAATTGATCGGAGTTTAATACGACAATTTTAGAAATTATTTGCGTTCGATCTATGACAATGGTTTTAGGTAAAGTAGACATAAGGTCTCATCACATTTAGTGGCGTGGAATCAGAATTTATTTAATGGGTATAATTAATTATGACGTCATTCGAATGGACTCGGGTCAGACAATATGACTTAGGTAACTCTTCAACCGATATTATGTAGGTAGGTTTTTAATTTTATATCTATCGATAGTGACCTTCAATTTTATTTACAGAACTAATGTCGTATTATGTTACCTATAGCGTTTTCTGATCAATTCGGCGTCGAGAATATTGCCCTTGTAATTGAAAGAAGAATAAACATCAAAGGCCTCTAAAGGGAAATGCACCGATCAAAATAAATTCTCTATTTTTGTGTATACATAGAGCAGTTCCGACTTCAGTCAGACCAATTCCTAAAGCTCTGCGCATATTAAGGGCGCACCGCTGCCACGCAACACAAAAATGTGTCGTTTACAATCTGAGCTTTCATTCATAAAATTTGAATAGGTACATTTTACAACGACAGCATAAAATAGCAGGCAGCGCGTGGGCCAATCGCTTGCCGCAACCAAGCCACTCGTTGGTTGAGGCTTCCCTTACCGCAAGCTTCAAGCGAGTGGCTCGCGAGCTGTCGCCGCGTCTGCTGTTTGCTTAGCCCAAAGATCTTATGACTACGTTCTTGGCCGGACCGTGTGTGACAGGGACGGGTTGGGTTGAAAAAGCATTCTGCTAAGCGTCGTCGCCACCTCGCCGCCGCCCGTCAACAGCGAGTTGTTGGTTGCTAACAGTAGCCGCATATAAAGGGTGCGGCCAACACGATTTCAGTCGGACTGGTGCGCGGGTACTGAGTTGGAGAGTTGCAGCTTTAATGTACGCACTCCTTTAGCCTACTCAGTTGCCGACTTGTGCACAACCATAGACATTTAATTTAATAAAGAAAATACTAAGCAAACTATCCAAGTAATGTTTACGGTGCGCGATGCATAGAAATTATCTGGAATTTCGAATGGAATTTAATTTAATTTCTTATTGGTACATGACATTTTCTAACAGCAGCGTTTGGGTTATGGTTATTGGAAAATTGTTGTTAGGTGCATACTTACCTACCTTCTTAATAAAATCTCTCCCTAATGTTTATAGCGTCGAAGCTTCATGATGATTCGATTCGATGCGTCGAAAACATTAAAATTAATCTATGTGTGTGGATTGTATCAATTTGAAAGGGGTAATTTTGCCTGACAGAATCTTGCGAACTAAATAACGAACTTATTTTGCTATGTTATGTCAAAAAATTTTGGTAAAGTAGTGTATCAAGTGTGATCAAGTGGTCAACTGGGATGCCGATATGCGAAAGAATGCGAACATTTTTTTAAATAATTTTTTGGTTATACAGGGTGCCACGAAACATGTTAACTAAGTCGAAAAGGGGTGATTCTGGACCCAGGAGCGATCAATGCTCGTTCTATGATTTTTTTATTCCGAACATTTTTTTACTTTCCTTTCAGTTTAGTACACATGTTACGTAGCACCCTGTATATTTAGCGCACCAATTGTCTGAGGGTAGTTTTCTTCGCAAGAAAATCGGACAATTCCAGCAGCTTTGTCGGTTAGCTTTGACGTAAAATATATGAAAACTTCCGTTAAAAAGGTCAATTAAAATTTAATTGGCCGATTATCTTTTCACATTATTGCATTATTGACAAAAAATTAACACAAATTGCGCACAAGCTACATCCCTTATGAATTACTAAACAAAACTAAAACTAAATTCAACATCTAATTAAACTGATGGGCCTGATGTACAGTCAGCCCAAATGAACTTATACACCGATGTAGGTACAGTCGAGGTAAAATGGGCCCGTAGATAACTTAACTGACTGGAACATGCAGTTTACTCCAGAGGGATATCACAGGCTTTCTGCATAATTAATCAGTTTTGTTACTTCTGAGATTTACATGAATTTATTTAAATAATTAGAAGAAACTAATCCTTTATCGGCATAAGAAACTTATAGGTATTTAAGGAATAGCATGGCTTCGTCCAGCCATCAAACAGTTTTTTTACTAGTACGGAGGACTGTCACTAAGGTTCTGGTAATGATGACGACCCACTGCTGGGCATAGACCTCTCTATGTTTATGCTATTCGCCAGGGTCCTATGCTGATCTTGGCCAGGTGTAGCCTACGGCTTAGCGTATGTCATGGACCCATCGCGCTGGTGGACGTCCTTTGCCTCTTGGCCAACAATCACCTACCAAATAATAAAATAATCGTGTTGTATTAATAATATATTGTGTTCCTAACAACTGATTTTATCATTTTTCACTGTACAATATTTAAAATACTTTCCATGTGGCATAGTCGTGGGACGCCCTGAATATATACTTTAATAAATGCGCTTTTATGAACTGGTTCATGTCATAAAAATATGAAAATCAAGTGAAGACTTATTCCTTCAATTGTACTATTATAGTAACTATAATTTGCCTGTATAAAAAATTGGGCCGAATGTGGAGCTGAAAAGTAATAATAAAAATAACTTTTATTGAAAAAGATATAAGACTTAAAATTATTACATCATTGATCCCCATCATTGATCATTGAAAAGTAGGACGAAATAAGATTTTTTGAAATAAAATAAATTATAGGCCGACTACGGCATACAATGTGGGACAAAACCATATTTTTTGGTGACGTAAACTTAATTCACCTGAGCTTATTCACCTAGGTGCAATAAATACACTTTTAGTTAACTTTAAACACCTGTACCGCGAACAGGCCGAACTTCCGCGGGACGACTATGGCATAAATTTACCATCATGGTCTAAGAAAACAAGGTCTGACACTCCGAGCGTGACACAAATTCTACGTCATCGTCATATGGCGGTTCTCAAACTTTTTAGTTTGGGGAAAAAGTAGATCTAGTCACTAGCGAAACTCGATGTAGAATGTTTGTACGCCAACCACGACACAAATAAAAACTCACTTGATTGGCTTCGAGTTTCAGAGATTATTGTAAGCAATACCAACGCCAATACCGCCACCACTAGTTACATATCCTTCGATGACGTAAAAGTGTCACCCACGTGACCGAGACGTCTCGGAATGCTAGTCCTGGAGAGGGCGATTACGGTGTGATAAGGCACGGCGCTACGTCTCAAACGTTAGCAGTTGAAACGTTACGGTGCGCGTTCACAGGCCGGCATCGGACAACCCACTGACAAGTGCGCCCACTGATCGGCAATCTGAATGACGTCATTCGCAGTAAATAGAAAAGTTGCATTCAAGAATCCTCGCCGACATTGCCGACAGTCCGCTCCGTGCGGTACGGATATTTTATGTCAATCCATTGATGGGGCCAGTGCGGATTGTCCGATGCCGGCCTGTGAACGCGCACCCTAACGTTTCAACTGCTAACGTTTGAGCCGTAATGCCGTGACATATCACACCGTGATCGTGGCCCTGGCGAAGTATGTTGTTATACCATGGTACCAGCCTACTATAGCTATCGTAAGGACAACATTTCGATGACCAAGCGAATACCTGTAAGGTCCCACGCGCACTGCGCGACGATGTACTAGAGCCAGTCCCCTTAATCCATCATTGTAATCGCTAGTGTTTAATATAAATCCGAAAGTGAAAAGACGTTTCTTCATTTACCTCGCTCTAACTTGAACCTCAATATAGGCAGGTCAATAAAGTTGTATTATGGCAACTATAAAGATAATTAATTAATGCTGAACAATTCACGCAGCATTATCTACCCCCAAGCTAAGCAGAGCATGTGTTATGGGTACTAGATAACTGATATACATAATACAATACACTACATAGATAGGTATTTTTTATTATACATAGAAAACATCCAGACCGCCCTGGACAAAAGTCTGCACATCGTACAAACATTTGCCTGCGACGCAAGAGGTTGCGAGTTCGATTCCCGCCTCAGAACAAATTTGTGTAGGTACGATCTGCAGAAATTTGTTCCGTTGGTCTGGGTGTTTTCTATCTATAATAAAAAAATATCTATCTATGTAGTGTATTGTATTAAGTTTATCAGTTATCTAGTACCCTTAACACAAGCTCTGCTTAGCTTGGGGCTAGATAATGCTGTGTGAATTGTCCAGCATTATTTATTATTTATTTATATAGGACACATATTTTTTTCTTCTGTCGATTAAACAAAAAATGTTGGAAGACCCCCCGTGCCTCGGAAAGCACGTTAAGCCGTTGGTCCTGCGCCTGACTTCTCCCCGATCTTGTCGGTCTGTCGTCCCATCGGATTATGAGAGTGAGGGAATAGCGCAAACACGTGTGCACTCTGCACACGTGTTTGCGCGCGCACTTGAGCACTATAATATTTCCTGCGCATCTGGCTAGTCTCCAATGAGACTGGCCGCCGTGGACGAAATTCGGCTAGGAGGAGATTATTATTACATTATTTATTTGACAGCCCCAAACACACAGAGCGCCTACTTTTCGGTCTGGTCGAGCTATTTTTTTTTTATTCAGAAACTCCTTGACGATTATTGTGATTGATACTAATACCTCTAATATTGTGTGTCAGCCCACTATTTCAATCGTCGGATGCATTAACAGCGCCATCTGCAATCAAAACGACTATTACTCGGCCATTAAAATTAATTTATATTTTATCGGCTAAGCTGTGCATTGCCATAATCACTAGGTACTTTCTAGGGCAGAAGATCCGGCTTTTAAAGGTCCGGCTATTTCAAACAACAATAGATTGCTTAAAACGCATTTTAGGAAACAGCCATGTACTGAAAATCGATTAAATCTCTAAGGCCTCACACTTGTTTTTTTTTACTGCTGCCAAGTAGTTTTAGATAAAAATTAAACTCACAAAGTAGCTTATTGGAGAGCTCTCCATAAAACAGAAGACACTGTTGCAGTTGCATTGGATATTTTACTTTCAGGTAAAAATGTCCGAGTTAGGACCTTCCATAGACAAATCATGGCTCTAACAAGAGGATAGAAAAATTAAAACCTGTAAAAGAATCCGGCCAGTCAGTATCCGTCTTTTAGGCCCGATGGTCACGGCCTCGACTTACGGTACGAGATTTTCCAATGAATAAATTGACCGGCCTGTGACGCCATTTGCATTGGATCTATAAATTGAACAAATTTGAAATTCATTGCGGACACGCACAAGCTGGAATGTTCTCGGCACCTGCGGGATTCCGGACTGATGAATCGAGTTGTATCGGTGTCCGGAATCCGGCTTTCGATTTGATTTTTATTGTTATTGTGACGTCACTATTTTGTTACATTTCAAACCTCGAAAAATGTCGAAAAAAAGTTGTGTTATTTTAGGTAAAAGGAGATCGCAAACTTTTTTCATGATTGTCATCAAACGTTGGTTAGATTGTTAGAATCAAAAAGATGATGATGACACATAAAGATTACATCTTTGAATAGACAATGTTCTTGTTTTTGATGGATCTGCTCCAAAACAGGGGAGTGTATGCCGCAAATACACTCATACATAAGGCTTACCCTGTACTGCGAAATTTCGCCGCGCGATTATTCTCGCAGGATTCTGCATGGAAATTGTATGAAGCTGCACGCACTTGCGGAAAAAAAACATAGATAGTTTAGGTTCTTAAATAACAGCTAGTTTAATCTAATTTTCAAAAATTAACCTCTGAGGGGGTTAAAAAGGTAGTAAAGCTTCTATGAAAAATTATTATTCCTTGGTTCGATTCACTCAAAACTCGGTAAACATAAACTATAAAGTAAATAATGAATAATTAATTTTATATTTTAAAAAAACTACCCCTAGGTTCAGTAAATTTCTGAAATGCGTATAATTTTCACGCTGGCGAAGCCCCGGGGCGCAGCTAGTTCATAATGAAATCGTCAAACTACGAAAGTTCTTATAGAGTTTAGTTCCTCACGCACTCACGAATGCTATACATCTAAATCGACCAGCTGTACATTGATGACGATTCTTTGATCTTGCAAAAAGATTCTATTTATTAAGGTAGGTAACTACGGATTATTTATTCATAGGGTACGGGGACATTCTGTATTTTGCGGTATTAGCGATGTGTCAGAGAGACGACGCTGTTGTGTCGATTTTTTGCTCGTTCCATTTCCAAATGAGATTTGGTAGAGCCCCTCAATCGTGCGTTCCTAAAATTCAAAATTAGAAGTTTCACTCCTTGAATTTCAAGGATGTTAGTATGTACGATATGGACCCATCTGGCGAAAGATCGCAGCAAATAGAACAGCATGGAGGAAGCCTACACCTAATCCTGGGTGTCAAATTATAATTATTTATAATTAAAATATAGATATGATACTAAACATTTAATATAGGTACATAGAAAATAATTTTTTTAACTATATTGAGTGAAATATAAAAATTGTAAATAAATTGGAAATAAAGGATTTAATTTTAAGTACTTCGTCTTAGTAAGTGCTTTTTCTCTCTACACATCGGAATATGTAGTTGCCCGCACTCAGACCTGATTACGGAACCGTTAGGATAGGTAACATCAAGTAATTCCCGTATTTGCATAATACACTGTCCGCACTTATTACGTGTTCCCGGGTTCCAGGTAACGCGTTAGGATGTTATGATAATGGGGGGTATAAAGTTAACAGCACATTCGTATTTTGCTGACGGTAGTGGGTGGTCTGGATTCTAGAATATCTTTATAAGATGACGGGATTTATATAAACTGACTATATTGCTAGGATATTAAAAGTGGCGGAAGAAGTCAGCCTCCGTACTCATCAGAACTCGCGGGAGTAGCAACAGCATCCTAACCGGGATTGCTGAAAAATTTGACTGTCCTTTAATTTACAAATTAGTTAAAAAAAAATTAAGTAAGTACTAACCCGTAGTTATAACATTATAAGCCAACTAACGCAATGGAAAGTAAAATTATCTGAATCAATAAATTGAATTAAATTTATTATTAAATAATAATAAATTTAAATCTATACCAAAAATTAATAAATTATACTAATAAATATTAGTATAATTTATTAATTTTTGGTATAGATATGGATCAGTTGAGATACCTGTAGATTGTTTGCAACAGTCTGCAGTTAGCTCAATTGTTTCAATTGTAAATACTAGTTCTAATTTATTTCTATTATTTGATTGTGGTTTTCTGTGTGAATAAAGATGATCTAGTTTAATTTATTTATTCAGCTAAATATTTTCAAAATCATGGTCTGAATGCATGCGCTATATTTTTCGGTAGTAGTCTTGATACACCCTGTATTATATCTATATATATAAAAGAAAGTCGTGTTAGTTACACTATTTATAACTCAAGAACGGCTGTACCGATATGGCTGAAAATTGGTGGTTAGGTAGCTTAGAGCCAGGAGACGGACATAGGATACTGTTTATAAAAAAAAAATAAAAAAAAATTGGCGTACTTTTAAGGCAAAGCCTAACTTAGATAATAGGCTACTTAATATACCGAAAATACGCGTGCGAAGCCGCGGGCGGAAGCTAGTTATTATTTAAAAAAAAAACAAAATCGGTGTCCAGGATGATTGTAAGTTAGGTACCTAGAAAAGAACGTTAATAAACAGCGTTATAGCATGATCTGTTCTGCCCTAACACATACCTTGTGGTGTGTATATGTTGTGGGCGATATTTTTTTGCATTGCACGTTCTCTTCCCAGATAGAAAGTAGGCTATGTACCCGGGATACCATGATGATAGAATAAGAGATGCCGCTTCCTCCAACATATTCAAGCACCGACTAAAAACGTGGCCTCTGGAGAAAGTGTTCTACAGCTTCGGGGAGTTCCTAAAGTTACCGGAACTGTAGAATACAATCCCCGTGCCAAGATGCAAATAAAATAATAATATTAATTAATAAAATAAAATAAAATGAATCTATAGGAAGTGAAGAATATAGTTACCCAAGTTTATAGCAGATACGATAAATTAATTAATAAATGATTTAATATAATTCGGAAATAAGTTAATATTAATGTAATTATAACGAAGATCATATGTATTATAATTGTAATTGACGTGTAAATTTATATTTACCAATAAATTCTTAATTCATGTATATATGATATTAAATAAATTATATAGATAGGTATGCCTAATTTCAGTTCCGTCCGTTTAGACGTGTTAAGGTAAAAGATAGACATAGTTACTTTCGAATTTATTATATGTATTATTATTGACGACATTCCTCTACCGCCGCTGGCAGAATATCGTCTTACGAAGAAAACCTCTTGAAGAACCGCTACCATTGCATATATTTCGAAAGTTCTAGATGCTTCCAGATAACAAAGGTCGACTAATGTATCATTGGTCGGCCGCGGGCACTCTTTGTTAACTAGGTCCACGGGCAATATTTCATGGCTTCCATATTATTATCGCGGGAAATTGCACAAATATGATTACATTTTGTGATTTTCTAGTGGTTATATGGGAAGAAAGGTCTAGGGTTAAATCACTGTGATGCGAACGAATTGTCATACATACTAAGTAATATTACAAACAACACCGAAATAATTTTCCAAATCTGATCACAATTGACGGAGACATCGACGGACATACATAAATAAAACATACAATTTATTATTTATTTTATTCTCTGCTAATACTCAAGATATCTGTGATATGGCCTAAGATAGGAACTATACTCAACCTCAGACATCATAAATATCACTTTATTCGCGTGTCAGTGTATAATTTTATAATTTGACCTTTTCTAATTGTACATTTATATATTTTTTATTACAATCTATTCTTATATTTATGGAAATAAAGAGTTTTTGAATTGATTTGAATTGTCTGTCTGACTAGAAACGCGCATCTTCCGAAAGTGTAACGAAAGGTACACCTATTCCCAACGTCTCATGAAAAAAATAATAATATTCCGTTGATTGAGATACTATTGGTCATGCCACACCACGATTGCCATGTCAATCCTAACAGCTGCAGGGGTATTTTAATTCCTCGGGTTGATGATCGAAATAAGGAGTTCCTCCTCATTGACATGGCCATTAGTCAACTCAACAGATCCGTTCCGGAATTTCGATCATCAACCCGAGGCGAAATCAAAATAGCGTTTTATAGATCCCCCGGAATCTAATTCGAATCCGACGTTTTCGATTCGGAAACGAACGAATTAAAATACCCCTGCTGTTCGAATTGACCAGCTGTAACGAAGACATTCGTATTCGTGAGTATTTCACTCAAACTGTTTTCACTGCTCATTAGCTATTTTTTTTTTTTTATATTTATTCGTTAAATGCAGACAAAAAAAATCAGACACCTCGCAAGAACATCTGAATTGACCAGCTGCAGGGTTATTTTAATTCATTCGATTCGTTTCGGAATCGAATCCGACGGTTTCGAATTCGATTCCAACGGGTCTATAAAACGCTATTTTGATTTCGCCTCGGGTTGAAAATCGAAATAAGGAGCTCCTCCTCATTGACATGGCCACGAAGACATTCTTATTCGCGTGTTTCACTCATTATTTCCATTTGTTCATTTATTAATATTTTTTGTATTTATTCGTTATCAAAAAAAAAGTCAAAGTTAGAGTGATAGACCTCGCGAGTACATCTGAATTGACCAGCTGGTTACTAAAGAGTAAGTTAGTCTAACCCGGGTGCCACAATACCTAGTGACCTTAAAAAATCTACAGCTTTAAACTTCAGGGTATAAAGCCTCAGGGCTCCATATTTCTATACGCTGGTATTCGAAAAACCAATCCTAAATTAAATTACACCCAAGATAATATCAATTTATTACATTTGAAATTAACATACCAGCTACCAATATTTATTTAGCTTCAGTCCGTGCGCAGGGAATCATATTTAGTTGCGCACACGCAAGCGACGCGGGCCGTAAACCAACACGTTGTTACACGTGGCTAGGCTAGGGCTACTTTACGGCCATGGGCGAACTAGGGCTGGGATCTTATCAGGCTAAAAAATAGCCGGATTTAGGGCCCGTCCCCACTGTGTCGTAACAGTAAATTATCGTTGGGCGAATATCGTCTCTAACTGTTCCAGTTACAACGACTGTTACTTATAAAAAATCGATACGACAACGACTCGTTTTTTATCGCGGAACAATTATCGTATCTAGTTATTCCCATTGGTTTGTGCTGGCCTTTTACAGTTCGCCTCAGTGACGATTAGATAGTGGTGTTTTTGGTCGTTTCTCGCCTGTCGTGACGACAAGCTATCGTCACTACAAAAATAAGTCGTGGACGACAGTTTATCTTGCAGTCCTATAAGTGAACACTTCATTAAAAAACAAGCCACGATTTAAACTCCACGACTTTCTGTCGTCACGACAGAGTGGGAAGGCGCCCTTAGGTACCTAAACTACTTACTGGCTCTAAAACAGAATATAAAAAATGCATACATATTTGCTTGCAGTAGGTAAGTAGTTTTTAAGTCTCTAGCTTCTGCATGTGGCTTCACACGCACTTTGTTTGGATTAAAAGTATCCTATGTATAACCTTCCTCCGGATACGTTGTTAAATTAGATATATGATACAACCTTAACAAAGTAAATTACAATCAATAACCTCGTCTGTTAAGACGACTGCAAGGACTTATACCTCATCTGGTTGACGGACTTCTGCAGTCCGTTTTCGACTGTGACATATGTTATGACCCGTTGTCTATCATAAACCATTCCTTTCCTGCTCTAACTTTCACAAAGTGTAGGGGAAACGACAAGGATGGAAATCCACGACATGTTAATTAATAAGAGAAAAAAATTAAAATTAAACTAGTATTTACAATTGAAACAATTGAGCTAACTGCAGTCTGTTGCAACTTAACAAGGTAAAAATCCGGTCGCATTTCTTTCAGTTCAAAATGGTTCTATCTACCCAATTAGGTTTACCAATCAGACTTTAATTGGTAAACAATTAGTTACAACTACTTTATCTTCCTAATTAAGTAGTTAAGTAATAGGTAGTTTCGATATTTTATTGATGCATATAAGAGTTATTTCACTACACACGATTGATTGATTGATTGAAACATGAAGTGTTTGGTAAGTAGGATCTACTAGTTCACATAATTTGACGACCTCCGTGGCGCAGCGGGCGAAGGTCCGCCTGCGACGCAGGAGGTTGCGGGTTCGAATCCCGCCTCGGAACAAATTTGTGTACGATCTGCAGAAATTTGTTCCGTTGGTCTGGGTGTTTTCTACGTATTATAAAAAATATCTATCTATGTAGTGTATTGTATTATGTATATCAGTTATCTAGTACCCATAACACAAGCTCTGCTTAGCTTGGGGCTAGATAATGCTGTGTGTATTGTCCAGCATTATTTATTTATTATTTTATATTTATAATGTAGTAAGTATCACTTTCAGGCATCGATCAAGTAAAAAAGAGGAGATAAGGTGGAGGGTGGATGGCTCAAATTAGGTCCAATTAGGTCCAACCACCTCAGACCGGCGGCGTTCGTGTTACGCGTGCTTGCTACGACGTATTTTAGTGTGATTTATGGACTAAAAGACTACAGCAATGCCCTCGTGTTTTTTCATTATAACTATTGCACAAGATTGGAAATGTGACTGTGAGGGACGGATTTCGTGAAGTTGTATTATAGGCAAGTTTTGAGTAGGCGCTGGGATAAAGTACTATATCTACAGATTTTAATTAGATCTAGCTTTTAGGTGGTTTCAACTATATGGAGCGTAGGTTTGTACAAATAAGTAAGATGCTGCCAATCACCACAAGAAGTGATTAGGTCCAATGTTTAAAAATCTCAACAAATAGACCCTTGTGCCTCTTCTGTTATTTTTTTTTAAATATTTATTTTGAGTTCCAATTTAAAAATTACAACCGTTTTTTTCCGTCGGCCCATGTTGTCCCACTGATGAACAAAGGCCAAATCCTCGGTAAGATCACACGCAAGATTTTTTTTCAAAATCATTATTTTTCAGTTGATTCTCGCACTCCTCACGATGCTGGCCACACTGGGCACATCATCGCCTGTAGAAAACCACCTCGAGGCCCGGGGTATCAACAATGACCTCTTGACTCCCCAACCCACCACAGAGAAATTAACCACCATCCCTGAATTGGAGGTTGTCCGGATTGTACTGAGCCCTACAGCCTTTAAGCGGGTGGAGAGGGTGGTTGAAGAAAGCATGGGTATCTTCAATGAAAGCAGGGGTATCATCGAAAAAAGCAGGCGTATCTTCGGAGACATAAAAAAAAACATCGCAGCTGTTTTTGGGTTTTAAGGAAGTAGTAATGACTATGAAGGTGCAAGGCACATTAAACCTTTGGAACGAATTACATATATAGTTTCGTTGTTCTCACTCGCGTGTCCTGTCTCTCGCGTTACAATAGAAAAATAATATCTTACAAAGGTGAAACTAGCGAGTAGGTAGGTAGGTAAAGATAGCACCACAGATACGCCTAAAAGTGTGCCTTCTGTCGCCTGTACGTACACCTTCAATGTAAGCCTTCTCAATTCAAAAAGCTGACAAAAACCTCAAAAGGTGGGGTGGCTCGCTCCGCTCGCCATTAAACTCAGCTTCCTACTGAAAAATTATTCTAAAAACTTTCACGGTTCGCTTCGGTAGCTGTCTGTCTAAGCTGCCATACATTCTTTAGTAGTTTTGTCGAAACGTCTGGGTTCTCTCCGCTCGGCGTTGTCTTAGCTTAGGTATTTTGATGCGTTTGAAATCTTAACAAAAAGTATTTCACAATTATAGAGCCTTCCACTCATTTGGTTTGTTGTCCCAGGACTTCCAGGCCTCTAAGCCCGCCCAGAAATTATTAATTTCTAGTAAAAAACAACAATTTATAATATCTGGTCTTGATTAAACCTCTTCTACAAAAAATTAGGAAACTTTTGACCGGACTCGAAGCCGTAAAAGCCGGATAATTCGGCTACCTTACAGATCAATGTCCAACCCTACATGTAGACCCCTGTATCTACAGGTTACACGTGTACAGACGTTATCGCATCGCAATCTCAATCTCATCTGATATCGTTTCGACGAATGGAATCCTGCTATGCCCGCCTATTCCACTTACTATCAGTGGGCTCGATTGAATAGACTCTATGGCATGGAGTTAATGTTAAATCTTTTTTGTTGGATATCTGTTTTTGTTAGATATCGCTATGCCTGTCTTTGGTTAGTATTCGTTGAAAAAATATTAATTTCTTGGAAAAGTGACAATTCAACATATGATGTTTAATAGACTCGGACGATTCGAATCTTCTTTTTAAAACTGGCTATACTTATAGAACACGTACCTACTAAATACCTACTAAATAGTACCAACAACGACATTAGGTATACACTAGCCAAACTTGATGTTTAATGATATCGCACCTCCAGTCGTAGACTGAAGATGATGTGAAGCCGCCGATACTTAACCTAAAATTCAATCTGTTACCCCGTCTTTATATAGGTACGGAATTTACATTTCTTGTCGATTTGATATCCTTCCTTCAATAAATATTGCTTATATATGAAACTCGACGCCAATCAAGTAAGTTTTAGTTTTTTGTATACCTACCTATCACTTTCATGGCCCAAGACGCAGATGATCTCCCACAGCCCCGTGTAGCGGCGGCGGCGCGCCCCTGCTGCGGGTCACACCGAGGCTGGGCAGTGAATGCGTTAAAAATGTGGAAGCTTCAGATTTTTTTTGCCATGCAAAAAAAAAAATCTGCTGTAAAGTGTTGCATATACAGAAAGCTCCAACGATAGCGGCAAACGTAGTTTTTTGGCAGTAGCGAAGATACTACCAATCGTAGAGTATCTTCGTTAATGCCAAAAAACTATGCAACGGTTGCTTAGTCCAGCTCGGGAGTTTTCCAATGACTCCAAAAAGGAGCCAAGTAAAATAGCTGCATTCCTAGATTCATTGATTGCTCGCATTCGATATTCAAAAACATAAAGCTCAGCGCACACGGTGATGTAGGCGTGGCGCGTGACAAGTGGCCGCCCCGTGTGGGCACGACAGAATGACTGATACCGCGTCATTTGAATATGGAAATGCTTTCAAATTACGAACGGAGCTGACAATTTGTGAATTTATTTAACTTTTCCCTGGCTTTACCTTTCCTACAGAGTTTCCAACCATGGAGGTCGGGTGAATGTTCGCTTTTGTAACCTCCATGATCTGAAACTTGCCAAAGGATTTGAAGGGATTTTGATATTTTATGTCGGTTAGTATTTTAAGAGCTGTGGGACTTTGTGGAGGCGCAAAAAGGAACAGTAGGTAGTTAAAAACTCATTGTTTCAGTTAGTTTAAAAGAAACAAATTAAAACTACTATAAATTTACACTTAGATCAATTAAAATTAAAAAACTAATTAAGATAAGTAGTAAGTACCTTCCTTCCTAGTAAGGTGAGTATATTTATATATTGTAAGAAATTGCGAAAGCAGCTACTTGGTGAAAAAAAACGTAAAATTATCCATAAAATAGATAAAACCAATAACGATCGGTAAGACCTACCCACTTCCTATAACGGTCCAAATAATAATTATCAACATTCAACAAGTGCTGATTCCATAAACGCAGCATCGATATTTAATATCATCATGTACCCATTGTCCATTGTCATTACAATTAGTACAGTCCACTCCATAAATCCGAAACAATTCAATAGAGAGAGTTTATTATTTAATTGAATCAAACAACAAAGCTGCGGGGGCGACGCCCACGCAGCCTCTAATTAACAACATCGCAATTAATGCAGGACACGACACCGATTGTGTGGCTGACTGTACATTTCTGTGTTTGCGGACTTTGCGGAAACAATTCTGTGCTCGATTGTAGCTGGTTTTGTGTTTGTGGCAGGCATCATCCAATTTTGCTCTCAGTTGGTTGCCTTTTGGGTAAAGAGTAGGTTTGCTATCCGATCGGGTTTCCCGGATTTTTCCTAGTTTAGAGGGCGTCCGGGGTGCGTCCGGGTGGGGTTTCATTTGTAGTCCGGGTTTAAAAATTTCAAGTCTTGGGCCACTCACTACGCGACGGCAGCGCGACACACGCCTGAAAACCTATATATTCCATTGACCAAGAATCATGATTCTTGGTCAACGGAATATATAGGTCATAATATATATTTGGCAAGAAATAAGGTCTTAGAATTATACGGAACCCTTAATGTGCGAGTCCAAATCGCACTTGACGTTTTATTTTATAATAATTTAATTAAAGACGCCACCTAGGAATGTCCTAAGTAATTAAAGAGGAAGCCGTACCC
The DNA here is from genome assembly GCA_949316285.1 of Eupithecia subumbrata. Taxonomy (NCBI): domain Eukaryota; kingdom Metazoa; phylum Arthropoda; class Insecta; order Lepidoptera; family Geometridae; genus Eupithecia; species Eupithecia subumbrata. The sequence goes on along the minus strand of OX438643.1, from coordinate 16,099,573 downwards.
AAAAGCAAACGGGCTGAGATGATGATTATGACGAAGCTTACAATTTCCTTGAATAATACCTAAAGATAAAGATTTTTTATTTGCCAAGACATAAAAACATTTTGTGAATTTAACATGCTTGAGATGAGAATAAATCTAGCCCACATTTTTGAGAAGAAACCCGACCAACCAGCACAATTCAATAGATTACACCGTAACGCGTACGATTTATAGGATCGTTACCGGCCAACTGTGCAAGAAGGAGGTATTATGTATTGTGCAGTCGTCAACGGCGGTCACGACTTAGATATTTGCACTTGTAGCCGGCCATCTGTTGGGAATGTTGCGGGTTTGAGGAGAGAGGAAGAACGGATTTGGAGGTGAATAAAATTAATTTTCAACAAACTTGCTCATAAAGAGGCTCTATGGTCACCGCAACAGAATGACACCCATAATCAAACTGTGACTTTAGTTTTCATTGCTATAACTCACTAATGCCACAGTGAGTATTTTTTTAATAATTTTATTGGTTAAGTTGCTTTGTTCTTAAAAAGTTGTTAATCAAAAAAAGATCGTGTTCAATAGAACAAATAAATTAATGTTCCAATTTCCATTTCATGCAACTTCTTGTTTAAATAGATAATTTTAACTCGTACGTGTTTAATAAATAAAACTTTCACTCAAATATAACTTTTGTTTTCTCTGTAATAAAAGAAAACTTTAAATTCCCCATTTTGTACGTGGCAGAATAGGCGCAAACCTTACTCGCGAAAAATAAAAAAAACCTCATCCCATTAGTTTACTAACTGCACATTTACTAATTGTTTCTCTAAATAAACTTTTTATCTACTAAATAAAATGAGTTTTATTGTTATTTTAGTCACAAGTTGAAAAACGTCGTATGATCTATTTATGTTATATAAAGTCGTATTGATGATTACCGTCCTCGACTCTCTTAAGACCCTCGCCAACGGCTCGGGTCTCAATGGCGCCTCGGCGGTAATCACCAATGTTACACACTAGTACCATAATGTACAAAAATATTATATACCCGAGCGCTGGTCAGTATCTGGCACAGCGCATCAGCATTGCCCTACAGCGGGGCAATGCAGCCAGTCTTGGGGATGCTTCCGACGGATATTGATATGGATCAGTTGAGCTACCTGTAGATTTTTTCAACAGTCTGCAGTTAGCTCAATTATTATTACTAGTTCTAATTTATTTCTATTATTTTCTTGTCATTTTCTTTGTGAATAAAGGCTTCTGCCCTTTAAATAAAAATGCTGGATAATCCACTCAGCATTATCTAGCCCCAAGCTAAGCAGAGCTTGTGTTATGGTTACCAGATAACAGTAGCAGCCCGGAGTCAGGAAGTTGGCGGTGTTACACCCCCGTGCCTCGGAAAGCACGTTAAGCCGTTGGTGCGCTTGACCTCTCTCCGGTCTTGTTGATCTGCCGTCCCATCGGATTATGAGACGGAATAGAGAGTGCACCTGTGTTTGCGCACACACTTGTGCACTATAATATGTCCTGCGCATCTGGCTAGTCTCCGATGAGGCTGGCCGCCGTAGTCAAAATTCGGCTAGGAGTCATCAGCACTAGATGACTGATATACTTAATACGATACATTAGATATTTTTTATCATACCTACATAGAAAATACCCAGAACAAATATTTGCAGATCGTACAACATTTTTCCCAAGGCGGGAATCGAACCCGCAACCTCCTGCGTCGCAGGCGGACCTTCGCCCGCCGCACCACATCGGTCGTCTAGATTAATAACAAATCGCAAGACACTGTAGCAGATATCAAGCTATCAGGGGGTTGAGTCTATTTGACGTTATAAACGAGACGTTTCCTTTTTGTGTTGGATTTGCGTAGTTCCCTGTTCGCACGAGAGGCGCTGTACCTAATTGTATTGATGTATAGTTCGCGTCATGTAAAAAGAACGCTGGCGGTAAGGTGCGCAGTAGGCGATTTATACCTAGGTCTATTTGGTGGTAGGCAGTGGGGCGCGGGGCGGGCGGGTCACGCGCCGCATGCTTGTCGGTGCGCTATTGGTTTAAATTGGTTTAAATTGGCATAGTACTATCGTGCGCGAGTGTACCCATGCGCGAACACACCCCTTCCACTTTTTTCCAGCGTTCTTTTTACGTGACGCGACCTATACCTACCTACTCTTACTGTTGTTTTTATTGCTTCTCTTTTTTTTTCTATCAAAGGGGAAAACTGTAACGCTGAAGATCGTTGAGGGGGAAAACTGGAGTTAAAAAATAAATTTCCATTTTCCCCCATGTAAAAACTTACTGCGGAAAACTGGTTTTTCTTTTTTTAAATTCCAGTATTCCCCCTTAAGGGGGATTTTTCAAGGGGCAAAACTGGAATAACCGAAAAATAGTAAGTACCTAACTGGCAAGAGGCCATAATGTGGCCGATTGAAATTCTCTGTTGCGTCAGTTGCGTGGCAAGGAGCCATATATGCTCCCATAGAGTATAGAGTATAATGTTTCTTGCATAAATGGCCGATTTTCGTCTTCTTTTATTTCGTCGAAATTAGGGTACAGAGCACAGATTAAATATAACCAGATGTGTGGCAAGCGTGCCGATGAGCAAGACCAAAGATTGCAAGGTGGTGGGGGGAAAGTGTTGCCATGCAATTTTATTACCCCGATTTTAGGTTTCTTATTTCATGTCTGTTGGTGGATTGGATTTGCGATTTTCCAGTTCATAAATTTGGGTGTTCAAATTCAGAACAGGAAATTCCACCAAACCTTGGTTGACCTTTGTAGTGAATGTTTTAAGTACTGTTGTGTTTAGGTCCTTACTTTTTGTTACAGCCTGCGGGTATTCCTCGGTCCGGTAGGTCTTATTTTATTACTTGCGCACTTACAACCTATTGATCCTGTTCTGTTAGGATTTAAAGCAAACTTTTAACTTTTTTGTGTATTTGGTTAAGTTTAATCGTTCCAGTTCCAGTAAAGTTATTAGTTTTCTAGTAAATAAATATATAAGTATATACTTAAATTAGGTACGAATGTGGGAATAGGTAAATATTTAATTTAACTAAGCCTAGAAAGGAAACAACGTTTAGTTAGGAACCTATCAATTTTGTTTTGTTATGTAGGTATATTCACTTATTACGATACGAGTAGAAATAATTTTAAACACTAGAATATAGTAAAATAATATCAATAGTTTTATGTTAATAGTAATTAAATAACATTTTTATTAGGGAATTAAATTCTTACACGTTAACCAGGCTTAGCCAACAGACTTCGAAATCACATTTCTCCTAATAAATTAAATCTTACGGTTTAGATATTGCTAAGGTAACCTTTAATACGAAATTTAATGGCACTTTTAAAATTATTATGCAGCTAAAAAGAAAAAAGTGCAAATACAACAAAATTAAATGACACTTTTACACCACAATATTACCAACATTCCTGCCTACTAATCCAAATATTTATATTCTGTTATAATTAATAAGTATGTATGATCAGTCTTTAAGACGATTATTTCAATGTGTTCTTAATCAAATCAAATAGTCTTTAGTTAAATAATTTTTTTTATTTTTTATACTGGATTGCATTTCTTTTACATTTTCAGATTTAATTTTCTCAAATTAAATCTATTTTATGGTATGTAAGAATATTGAATCATAATTATTGATTATAAATAATATACAGGTTGTAACAAAAAGTAAGCACTAAACTTTCATGGGTGGGTTCCGACTTGATTATAGAACCGAAGAAAAATTCCCGAATAGTTTCGAAAAAAAAGTAAACTAAATGTTGTGCTTCTTTTCAGGTAAAATACACTAAAAAGGCCTACGTACCTCTTTACAACTCCATTAAAACACAAAACACCTTCGTCGTGGGTCGTTGACCGTGGAGTTCAACGACCCGCGACGTCATCGCAGCGGACAACGCCTCTTAGATGTGATAGGTAGGTCTTACAAATGCATTTTTCCTCGGTTTTATGATAATAAGCAAATGACAACAGTCATTCATTCATTACCCAGTCTAGTGATAATTTAGTTTTTATTTATTTGTTTTGAATTTTCATATTTTCCTGTGGTCTTTGATCGAAGCTAAAGTTTGGTCCTTACTCTTTGTTACACCCTATATAAAAGTAATACTACCCAATATTTAAATATTTTGATTGGTTATTTCTATATTTGTTTGGAAGGTAGATTATAATACAAAGTAGGTATGACAAACTTTCTCAGAGTCTTAAACAGACTTTCATTCTTTTTATATATATTACGTACCAGCCTTGAAACAGCATGAGGGAAAAGATAAGTTCGCTGTTTCATTTTTATTAATAAATTTTCATAGAAATGTTTACTAGGTACAAATTTTGGACTATATTTTGGGTCCCCAATCTTTGCAACCCGTTGCTTCTTTCCAACGCAAACGTAGATGTTTATCTGCAGGAAATCTGTAACAAATAAAAACATGACACTTAAATAATAAATGCGAAAGTTTGGATGGATGGATGAATGGATGTTTACCTCTTCACGCTACTTACTACTGAAAGGATCGGCTGAAATTTTGCATACAGGTATCTAATTCTAAAATACTTTTTATTCCATAAATCAGTTCCTATGGGATAGAAATCACACCCTTAAACGTTTCCATAGAAACAATGCGTGCGAAGCCGCGGGCATAAACTAGTTTTAAGATAATGTTTCTCGTTATGTACGTATTCAAATATATTTCAACGCGCCATTTGGGGAATTTTATTGTCTAGTGCAGGCAACCCTAAATTTTCGCAATGTTAGGTTATATTAATTAAAATTTTCATAAAACATAACTTTTGAGCCTTGTACCTCTTAATTGTTCATGTAAATCTATGAATCTGTAAATTTTGAACCTTTTTGTAGTCAAAAGAACTTGTACTTACGAGTGGAATGATAAATTCGGCACTTTTGCTTCACTGTCACTTGTACATTCGAAAACACAGCACCGCACCATTGTTGCCTTTAGTTTTTATTGTTTTTAGGTGCGGGAATGTCCACAGGAACACTTTATTCACATTTATACTTAGAAATCAAAATTTTACAACAATTTCGATGATTCTCGTTCAAGCTCCGTCGATGTGTAGGAAATTTGTTTAGCAACTAGAGTTGCTTTTCAATGAAAAAACCGGCACGCGAGAAAGTGATAGCAAGCCATTCGCTCTATCTCATTTCTTCTTAGGTTATAGGCATAAGTCGTTCTCTCTTTATGTGTGAATGCGATAGCATTTGCGCGTGTTCTATAGCATACTCTTTCTACGGTACAGAGAGTCAACTTTTGACAGTGACAGTGGTGCTAATAGTTTCATGACAGTTTCAAGCTTACGTCAAGACCATAGACTAACCAAGTTTGGAAGTAAAAAAAAATGCAAATTCAAAATCTAAAGGAATTTTATGTCGGGTTTTTAGTTTTTGTCACAAAACATTTAAATTATGTGACAATCACACTAATGTTATAAATGCGGAAGTTTAAATGTTTAGATGAATGGATGTATGGATGTTTGAATCGATGTTCGTTACCTCTTCACGCCAAAACTACTAAACAGATCGGGCTGAAATTTCGCATACAGGTAATTCTAATCCTTTAATCAAACAATCCAAAACCAAAAATCAATTTCCATGGGATAGAAAACGTTTCCATAGAAACAACGCGTGAGAAGCGGGCAGAAACCAGTGCAAACATATTCCTTCCTAGCAGGTGCTTAGATGCCTCACCTACCCGTCCATAGTTACCGAAGATATACCTTGCTTACATAAAGAACAACACAATCCGTGCGGGATGCGCGCAGCCTCCCGGCACATCCGTTGCAGATGAACTCTTGCCCCGCCTGCAGAGAGCAGGTGCTCCACTGATTACGTGAACGAATATCGAAACAATGAACGTATCTTTAGATAAACGTAAGCTGTGTTGAACATATACGACGTTAATTTAATTCGCGTTTGAGGAAAATAATCAGTAGTGACACTTAAAAAAAGGTAGCGACGGTTTTTGCTCCAACTCGAAAACTAACAAGCTAACGAGGTACCTAAAGGTTTCTTGTTCACTTGTTTAGGTACCATTGTATTATCTTATTATGCTTTGCTAAACGTACGCCAAATTTGTGGTATCTTAGCTCCCAAACGGATGAACCGATTTTCGTTTAGTTTTTTTGTGTCATAGATAATTTTATCCAGAGTGTTCTTAGCCATGTTATAAGCAGAAGATTGCGGATTGACGGAATGCACTCTGCTTAGCCAGTAAAAATGACGAATAATCCAAACGCGTTTGCGTAAACTAAACTGTGTCACTACTGTAGGTAAACCTTGCTATATATAAAAGTTTACAGTTGGCAATATTTTATTTATTTATTTATTATATTTTTGCTTGCATGTACCTACATTTATTCTTAGGTCTAAGTGAATGTTGAACTAGGTACATGCACGCTGGAAGGGCACTGCAAAACTGAGTTCGACTTTATTTACACATGTTACAAAGTTTAAAATACCTACTTACATAGTTAAAACACTAATATTAATGTCATACAGAAAAATAAGTTTCACAGTAATAGAATTAATTATATTGATTTTTTTCTCTTTGGGCTAGCAGAATATGTTGCTAGAGCGGGTAATTCCACTATTTCATATTGATTGGATTGCTAAGGGAATTGTTTTACTATGTTAAATAGATAGGTACTGAATTGAAACTCAGATTTGATTACATACTTGTCTAAAATAATTTATGTTTGACAATTTATAGAAACTATTTATGTATTACATTATTCATTAAATAAAATATATTCATTAAAGAATATTATACAATATTCATTAATTATACAATATTCATTAAAGAAAATTACATTTTCAATTACAACTAGTATATTCACATATATCTATTTCTTAATTATACAATATTCATTAAAGAAAATTACATTTTCAATTACAACTAGTATATTCACATATATCTATTTCATAAAAATCTAAGCCGTCACCAGAAAGCAGAGATCATAGAATGCTGGCAGCATTGCCACCTTGAATGGCAATGGTTATTCTTTGACCGAAAGAAGCCAGCATTCCGATCACTTGTGGACTCTATAAGAAGTTTGGTAAGATCTCTATAATTGCATATGCCCCAGGACCCCAAATCTGTTTTATTTCAGTAGTTCAGATAATCCGAGGATTAGTTTTATCTACAGAGCTTAAAAAACTTTCTAGGATAAATACATTTTCAATGTACCCTCAATGATAACGTACATTGACATCTGATTCATTTTGATTCCAACTAATTATTTTTATTTATTTTTTCAGTCATGTCCGTCTGTTTTTTGTTCTTTGTGCCATAATTCCTGTTGCGAAATACCTGTGTGTTATTTTTAAAATAGGAATTAAATATAGTACCTATGAAACGACATCAAGTGTAACATCAAGTGTACTGTTAAAATATTATTTCGCGTATAAATGTAAAGCAATAAAGGTGCATCGCAAGCACTCTAGGTACCTGCTTGCACCTGCATTTCCGTGGGCATACTGTAAGGTTCGGGTGTGGTCTTTGTCGCGGCAACATCATTTTTACATAAACTTGTACTATGTCTAATAAATTATATTTCCAGTTTAAATTTATCTTTTTTAAAAAGACGTTCCTGACCCACCCCGTAACAGTACCTACGATAGAATAAATAAAATACAAAAAAATACAATTAGCAAGAGCTTAGATCCCAGTCGTTACTACAACCACAGCACCCATACATCGATAATCATGCTCCTCAGCGCCCATTAGGCTCCGATAGTGCTGAATAAAGTACCCTTGTCACTGGGAGCATTAGCTTCCACTTAGCCGGATTAGATACGGTGTAGTAGCTTCTTTTAGCTAGTTTGTAACGTTACACAGTAGGTACCTATTTGATGGCCTAGGTGTAGGTTATAGAGTAGATGGGCAATGGGCATAAATTGTGCAGAATGCAAAAAGTTACTCAATATGCATTTTGACGACGTCCGTGGCGCAGCGGGCCAAGGTCCGCCTGCGATGCAGGAGGTTGCGGGTTCGATTCCTGCCTCGAAACAAATTTGTGTACGATCTGCAGAAATTTGTTCCGTTGGTCTGGGTGTTTTTCTATCTATAATAAAAAATATCTATCTATGTAGAGTATTGTATTAAGTATATCAGTTATCTAGCACCCATAACACAAGCTCTGCTTAGCTTGGGGATAATGAGATAATGCTGTGTGAATTGTCCAGCATTATAAAAAAAAATGCAGCTATAACCTACCAACAAGCCATGTTGCGTTGTCTGTATGGCCGCTTCTTCAAGTCTTGTGTTGTAGAATATGAAAATAAAAAAAAAAAAACAATTAATTTTGTCAAATTTCATTATGTCTTTGTTCCGAGGGATTTATTTATACTTAGGTATGTCGCAATGTTATGAGAGTGCAATAGATTCTTACATAAGTTTTGTTGATAAATTTTAGCTACCTTAGTAGACCTACCTTTTTTGACGACCTCAGTGGCGTAACGGGCGAGAGTCTGCCTGCGAATCAAGAGGTTGCGGGTTCGATTCCCGCCTCGGAACGAATTTGTGTACGATCTGCACAAATGTGTTTCGTTGGTCTGGGTGTTTTCTATTTATAATAAAACGAATACCTATCTGTGTATATAATGTATTAAATATATCAGTTATCTCGTACCCATAACACAAGCTTTGAGTAGCTTACTTTGGGGCTAGATGGTGCTGTGTGGATTGTCCAGCATTATTTATTTATTTTACCTATTGGGCAGAATGCAAAACAATACTCATTGGTTGCTCAATTTTTGTTTAATTTATTAATTTTATTACAAAGATTTAACTTATTTCATCTACCTACCTACTGCTAACATAAACCGTAATTCGGTTTGTCCGTCTGCCTCAGCCTCTATGGTAAGGTATAGTTTATATAAATAGTTGGTATGTATCTTCCTACGTAAGTACCTATATAGATCTTCTTTTAATGATTTATTTCTCGATTGGCGATAATCCCTCTTGTTCAGCGTTACGCATTTTAAGGTAGTTTCCAGCTAAAGCAGTTCTTCGTTTTATAAGCTGCAAATAGCATCCTGAAAATTGAGCATTATTAGACCGCTAGACCGCCTAAAACCTTACAGCCACGGACAAAAACCATCAGCACTCGACCGCAATTATTTCGAACACGTGCTAAATCCTAGCATCAGTTAAATTGGTCCAATCTGCACCTCTCCAGCTTCAGCCCGAGGCCGAGATAAATCACGCTACGTCGGACCACTTGAAATATTATCTATGGATTGAACCGCTAGCTCCTAGCCAAATTACCAAGCTAAAATTGGATTGGTGAAATTGTGAAAGTTGGTATGAAGAGAAAAGTTTGAGAAGTTAAGGTACAGAGCAGACATTTTTATTCAGCTGGTTTGGAAATGTTCTTTCTGGCCCACAGATGCGAAAACGCAATGCAAAGCAGTTGGCAAAAAACAGCCCGCGGCGGGACCCGCAACCTTTTGTGTCCCAGTCCTCTGGGACTCCCAGAAGACCATCACTTAGGTACCTACTCTTAAAAACGAAATCGAAGTTTCTGATTCGTTTTCGTGCAAACACTAATCTTATGCAAGCGAAATTTTATGGTTTTGCACGACAACGAAAACGAAACTTCAATTTTCCTTATCCGAGAAAGCCACCTGAATCGTCATATTAAATTATGAAATTCATTACGAATGTATGAAGTGGATTTCCTACGAACCTTGTTTGTTTATGAAGTAAATGGATGATTTGACCTCCGTTTCCGTATCAATTCTCGCGTCCAGTACTCCCACCTCCCAGCTAGCATCGTGGCAGCCCGCAGCACCGATCCGTGATTGCAGACACTCCTCACCAGTCATTAATACTTACCAATGAGAAATAAATGCCTTTGGATCTGATCCGTGTTTTGTAAGAAAGGTTCCTTACCTAAGGCTCGTTATCTTAGCGCTGAGTAGGGAATCTATGGTTGGAACGCGGAATGAAGGAGTTCTGGTCAAACTAAGATGTATTCTCTGTTCAGTTATTCTGAACAGAGAATACCTACATCTACGTTGTTTATACAAAGACTAGCGACCCGCCCCGGCTTCGCGCGGGTGCAATGCTGATACGGACTTTTTTTGTAGACCTTTTTAAGGTGTGCAATACTGTAGTAGGTACATTATTTTGATATATCTCGTTCAGGTTCAGCCAGCAGCGTTTGCAATGTAAGCGAAAAAATATGTGTTTATTTACGACATCACATGAAAACCTCTGAAATTATCAGTGTTACCCCTACTTTATTTTATTATGCATGTATTATACATAATAAACCTTCCTCTTGAATCGCTCTATCTATTTAAAAAACTCATCATAATCCGTTGCGTAATTCTAAAGATCTAAGCATACATAAGGACAGATAGACAGCAGGAAGCGACTTTGTTTTGTACTATGTAGAGAAGTACCTACATTACTAAAAATTATCACGGCAGCAGGACAATAACACATAGTTAGGTACCTAGTGTAGTGTATGTCCGGGTTCCAACTTATATTATAAAGCCGAAAGTTTGTGAAATTTGAATTTTTGTTACCTAGGTTCTTCAAAACAACTGAGCAGGTCAAGATGAAAATTGGCGTACGCTTAGAGCGAAGCCTAACTTAGATAATACTTAAAATACCGAAAATACGCATGCGAAGCCGCGGGCAGAAGCTAGTATAATAAAAACCATTGTCTTCTCCTTCATCTTCTTTTGTATTTGTATTGTTTTCTCTGCATCTTGTTTTGACACAATTCTGCCAATGTCAGTTTTCAATTGCTCATTTTTAAAAACGATGTGAGAAAATCATTGTCTGCTTGTCTGCATACGTCATCTCGTAGGTCGAGGTGTTGCTAATGAATGAGTTGTCTGTCACTGTCACTTGTCAAACGGACATAGCCCAGAGAGCGGGAATCCGGGGGAAACGGATGCCTACTGGGTGAGGCATCCCTTATAGTGTATACTATCGGCCATCTTAACCCCACACACCCCTACAGGTAGGTACCTAACTACTTAGGCCAAAGTTTGTGAGGATGTTTTGGTCAGACAAGACAAGACAACGCCAAAACTACCGAACGGATCTGGCTGAGATTTTAAATAGGTAGGTAGACCTACTCAGTTCAAGACTGGTATGGAATGGCTAAAGGGCGTACAAAGCAGAAACTACATCAACATACAGGGTGCCACGATTTAATAATACCTATTCATTTATTTCGAATCATAAAACCACATTATTAAACACAACCTTAAAGCTATGCATAATAATAATAAAATAATAAATAAAAGTATTTATTTCAAGCAATTTAAACTCATAACATAACAGTAACACAAAAAGAAAAATTAGAAACTAATAGGATTGCTGGGAAGGTGGCGTTCACAGCAGTGCCTGGTGTACGGGCAGTCCAGCCTCCCTGCTATCATTGCCAGCACGGTGTTGGAGCTGGCCCGCAGCCTGCGCACTAGAGGTGGTCGTTTTTACTAACATCGTTGTTGACCAACGATGTCAGTGTACGATGTTCCCATCGGATGGCGGATAGGTGAACAACGGATGCCTGCGACATCGAGATGCCGAACCGAGTAATGCCGATCGCCACCGACAACAAACGAACGTCACACCGACATCGGAAGAGCGTGGAGGTTAGTGGCGCGGCATCGGATGGCGAACAACGAAGTCAGCCGAGTAATGCCGATTGCCAAACCTAAGCAACGAACATCCATCCATACCTCACCGCCCGCATGCCTGCGTGTGTGTGAGCGAGAGGAGAGGATGCTAGAACATAGAACTGAACGTTTTATTATATCTAACTAGATATGGCATGAACGATGTACCAATGTTATTTATTATTAAAAAAAATACGATATCTAATTTTGTCTCGTTTTAATTTATGGTATTTTAGATTTACCCTACTAGGTACCAAGTTAGATATTGAATTATTTGTATTTGTTCAAATTCTGTAATTTAGGACCTACCCGTCTAAAACGCTCATGTCACTTCCAGTAAGTTTCATATGCTCTTTATTCTTGTAGTTTGTTTGGATTTTTTTTCGAGGGAATATTACTTACAAAGAAATATTCCCTCAAGTAGGGACCTAATAGGTAGGTAGGTAGGTACCTACTAATTTAATTGTTTGGTTTGCTTTAGATAGGTTTAATAGGTCTAATAGGTAGGTAGGTAGGTAAGTACCTACTAATTTAATTGTTTGGTTTGCTTTATATAGGTTTAATAGGTCTAATAGGTAGGTAGGTTTAATAGGTCTAATAGGTAGGTACTACCTACACCTACCTAAATTACTAGGTAAGTACCTAGTAATTTACTTGTTTGGTTTGCTTTGGATAGGTTTAATAGGTCTAATAGGTAGGTAGTAGGTACTTGTGTTTTTGTTTTGTTTTCAAAAAACGTTGTACGGGAACATTGATTGAATTGGCAACTGGTAATTGTCTAGTTATCTACTGCGACACCCTAGTGTCAGTGTTGTGTTAGCAACCCGGCCGACATCGTTGGCGGCAACATCGACACCCTAGTTCAGTGTTGTGTTAGCAACCCGGCCGACATCGTTGGCGGCAACATCGACACCCTAGTGTCAGTGTTGTGTTAGCAACCCGGCCGACATCGTTGGCGGCCACATCGTTGTTCACAACGGATGCCATTCTGACAAAAACGATGCGCATCGTTGTGGAAATTCAACGACAACGCCCATCTCTACTGCGCACCAGGGAGGCGGCGCGCTTGCGCATGGTGGTATGGAAACAGTCGACCCGCGCCGCCGCAAACATCCCTGATGCGCTACAGTAGCGGGGCAGCCCCAACACCGCTCTGAACGCATTGTTGTACTGGACGCGGATGGCGCTGTACGTCGCGAGCGTATACTTCGCCCACAGGCTGCACGTATACAGAGAGGTGCAGTACGCTCTAAAGAGCGTTAACTTCACCTTCTCTGAGCTACGCGCAAACCTCCTGGCAACCATATTCGCCCGCACCGACAGCGCCCTCCGCTCCCGTTCGATGTCATCATTGTCTTTGAGGTCGGTAGTGACTATGTGACCTAAGTACTTAAAAGAGTACACCCTCTCTAAAACAACACCGTTCAGTCGAACGGGTGGGACGTTTTCCAGCCTCTTTCTACCGGCCTCAAAGACCATGAACTGACTCTTTTTTGAGTTATACACCAGTCCGTGACCACAGGCGTATTCCTCACAGATTTTCATGAGCTCCCTCAACCCGCAGATCGAGGCGCTCAGCAGAACCATATCGTCTGCATAACTGAGGTTATTTATAGAAACATCATCAATATGACATCCGATATGGCGACCGCTGAGCGTCGAAATCAGCGCGTCTAAGTAGAGGTTGAACAGCGTGGGTGAGGTCAACCCGCCCTGTCTCACTCCACATTCCAGCCGATATAGTTCCGACATTGCTCCCCCCCATCGTACGCTGTTGATCTGGTGCTCATACCAATACTTAAATATTTTACTAAACTCAGGTGGTAAGTTGATGCTATCTAGCTTTTTCCACAGTATGTCATAAGCTACCAGATCAAAAGCCTTGGACAAGTCAAGGAAGCAGGCGTATACCGGTGTCCCACGATCTGTGTAGTATCTGACAGTATGCTTAAGACACAGTATTGCACTCTCAGTGGACAGCTTAGGTCGAAATCCAAACTGATTGTCATGCAGATTAACGTACTTATCTAACTGTGTATTAAGCATACCGTCAAACACCTTAGCAATGATGGTAGCCAACGATATGGGTCGGTAGTTCGTCTTGTCCCCTAGGTCTCCAGTCTTATCTTTCACCACTGGCACTACGATCGTTTTCATCATATCGGCAGGCAAATATGAGTGACTCACGCAGAGCGAGTAGAACATAGCTAGCACCCCATTGATATGGGGACCTGCATGCTGGAGATGCTCCACGCTGATACCATCGTGACCCGGGGATTTACCTTTGGAGAGCGATTTTATAGTTTGGGCTACCTTCTTTGCTGTGAATATATATTTGAGCTCCTCCTTTGGCTCCTCCTCAGCATTGAGCACCTTTGTATGCTTACTCAGTGGTGACTTTACTGTAAAGTATTCCTTGAAGATGTTCGCAATACAATCAGGATCACTCATACCGTCCACACTCAGCGGTCGACTCATCAGCTCATAACATGATAAAAATAATTAAATTAAATCTCACAGTAAGTTGAAAATTGATACACATTTTTTTTAATTACCTACCTACGATTTTTTTTATTAGAGACGTAATTACAAAAGTTAATATTTTTATTGGTTTTCAAAAAATAGATCCTGTTTGTTCTAGGCAAAAAACGCACCCAAATCTCCGCCCATGACATTATTGCCTTCCTAAATAACGTCTTTATTGCCACCGATGTCGATGTTGCCAACGTAGGCAACGTAGAAAGTGTTCCACATTTGATTTATGAAATTCTACAATCAAGGCATGTCCCAGACGAAATAAATTCATTCGCAAGAACAATAACTGTCGCGCTGTAACCCGCGGCAAATCGATACAATCGAGTCCAACAGATGCCGTCTATTCGAATAAGATGCGAGAATTAGAATCGAATGCAGGTGGTTCAGTTTTGAGTGTACGGGCCAACCCGCATAAATTATGTATATACTTAGCTATTTAGGTACCTACACACGTAGGCCAGCTTAGGCAATAACTTTGTACTAGGATGTGTGCGCCACTCAGAGCTTTAGGAATAAGCAATGATCAGCATTTTTATCTTTCTAATTCCCTGATTTTTATATACTTACTCGTATATCAATAAATTCAGTCTGCAAACAACCTCCACGTCGTTCAGTCATTTTTAACTCCCATCTTATATTTTATCAACAATATCAAGGGTCGCAAAGGCCTGTACATCTTGGACTTGGTGAGGTTGGTTTCCTGCTCTCAAAAGGTTATATTATAACTTATTCTAACTAGAACTTTTTTGAAAAAGACGCAGGAGGTTGCGGCTTCGATTCCCGCCTTAGGAGAAATGTTTGTACAATCTGCAAATATTTTTTCCTGGTGTGTTCTGGGTAGGTACTTTCTTATAATTAAAAATATCTCTCTATGTAAGGTATTGTATTAAGTATATCAGTCATCTAGTACCTACCCATAACGCAAGCTATGCTTAGCTTGGGGCTAGATGATGCTATGTAGATTGTCCAAAAAAAATCATAAGCCACTAACTCCATTCCGTACGTCACCAATCGTAATCATAGTTAAACTTACGTGAGATCTAATTCGATCAAAAGCTTTGTGTCTAATAATTATCCTAAAAAAAGACTTCCTGGCCGAGCAACCTAGAACAATGGACTGCATGAAAGCTAATTATTTAGGCTAGCCCTGCAGGGGTATTTAAATTCATTCGATTCGTTTCCGAATCGAAACCGACGGAAAAAATAAAACGCTATTTTGATTTCGCCTCGAGTTGATGATCGAAATAAAGAGGTCCTCCTCATTGAGATGGCCGTTACTCAACAGATTCGCTTCGAATTTCCGATCATCAACCCGAGGCGAAATCAAAATAGCGTTTTATAGATCCGTCGGATTCGGTTCGGAAAATAATCGAACTAACTAAATAGATAAGAAAAGTAAGGATGATCGTCGATTATCAGTAATGGCCTCGCCACTCGGTATAAGAAGAACTAGTTATCCAATAAAGAAAGAAAAAATCAAAATAGGTATTTTAGAAAACCTCTCTTATCACATTCAGAAATTATACAGAAAATATGCGATAAAGGTTTTAAAGTAGGTACCTCCTCACCTCAACAGCCTATATTGGTCCACTGCTGGACGCAGGCCTCCCCCTGATGAGCGCCTTATTGACTCTTATCTCATGGGGAAATGCCCATAATCCCCACGCTGGGCATGCGGGTAAAGGATCGCAGTCCTGTGGTGGAATTGTTCTGCAGGGTGCGGTGCGCTGCTGGCCGCTCCTGGTTGATATCCCTTAGTCGCTTCTTGCGATTCCCACGGGAAGAATTAGGGTGGTGCAAATTCAAAGCCGTCACCACGCAGCAGGTAGGTAAGGTACCTATTAGGTGCAATTCTATCGAAGATTTTTCAGAAGTAGGTATCGATATAACCCGAGGGCAAAAGCTAGTAGGAGCCTAACTAAAATAACCAGTCTAAATCCATTTGTTATGAAATCCTTCGCTGACGGGAATTGAGTGCTGAATCCATTATTCGAATGTAACTAATGCCTCGCTCCCGGCCTTTGTAAATAACCAGTGGGTTTGTAGCGATATTCGTAAATAATCGAGATATTTCGTTATTTACCTTCATTGTTTATTGGTAACATCGTCTGAACAAAGCCAGTACCTTAAAAGATTAGGTAGAGCCATTAGATTTTCGATATTCTCTGATGGAGTGTTGCTTTTTTTTTCTCGGACTGTGCAAAAAGGTTACGGTTTTTTTTAATTTATAGTTGAGTTTATTTATTCAAAAACAATTTACATCGTGTTTGAATATTAGGGACATAATTCTAGTTCTTATTTATTTCTATTATTTTATTGTAATTTTCTTTGTGAATAAAGGCTTCTGCCCTTTAAAGCAAGCAATTTTATTTATTCTAATTTATCTTTGTTGCCAACATAATAATTAATTTCGTTTGATAATATCGCCAACCTTGTAAAAACACCCCTTCAGCAAAAGTTTTCTTAAATTATTCTTGCAAATTATTGGATAGTCAATTGCTTTCATTTCAGTAGGAAGAATATTATATACTCGTATAATATAGCGACTACATCACACAAGAGCTTGGAAGGCCGCAACTTTGACGAAAAATTATAGATGTTTACTTCTACTAAAATAGAACTGGAGTGGATGGTTTTCAATGCAAAACGACTTTGTTGCCAGACTTCTGCAGCTTATAGGTATAGTAGATAACAGGAGCAAAACGTCCTAGGCTTTGGAAAAATAGAGCAAGGACTATTGAACAGATGCAAGTTAAATTCTTTTTTTTAATAAAATATTGTTAACAATAAGCATAATTGCTTTTTGTTAACCTTGAGAATAAATAGGCAAAACTCCTACTCCCAGGCGAATGCGCGGAAGATGGCGGAAAATGCCTGATCAGGCCTTACGAGAGCATAATAACTTTTACTTAAAAGTAAGGTGAAAAGCAAAGTATGTCAGTCCTATCGTAACCTAAACCACAAACTATAACCTAAACTTATTAAAACAAACGAAAGAACACAAACAACCAAAATAAGCATAGCGATTAAATTCCTAAACTATCGACGCTAAAGTCCCACTCGCATTGGACGGCTTTGTTTCATCCTGAATATAGGTACCTTATTACCATAAAACTTTTAAATCCTCGACCTCGACCTCGACAGCCTATATTGGTCCACTGCTGGACGCAGGCCTCTCCCTGAATAGCGCCTTATTGACTTTTATCTCATGGGAGGTAATGCCCATAATCCCCACGCTGGGCATGCGGGTTGGGGATCGCAGTTCGGTGGTAGAATTAATCTGCAGAGGGCGCTGCTGCCCGCATCCCGGTTCATACACAAGTCACCTCATACAACACCCGCGGGAAGAATTGGGGTGGTGTAAATTCTAAGCCGGCGCCACACAGCTTTTCATTCCATCATGGCTATTATAACTAAAGTCATTTACAATTACAACGGGATATTTACTATGATATGAGTTTTGAGCTTTACAATATTTAATTCCATCAATATTCAATATTTAAATTTTTACTATAGGTATTTCAATATTTTATTTCAATCAAGGCGCATGATACTGTGCCGAAATATTGGAAAGCTCAAAACTCAAATCTCGAGAATTTTCCCGTTGTAAATGACTTGTCTTCATTTATCTAACCATCTCACCTGATTGCAAGGAACATTATTAATTCAGAAATGCTAGGGCTAATGCGATCTCTTATCTCTTCCACAACATTATCAACCAGACCCCAGTAAGCTAGATAAAACAGGTTGACCCCATAGATAATATCTACGGCATTTTATTCAGGGAGTTACCATTAGTAGGTACATAAGGTAATAGATACATGGAACATACTAGAACAATGGCGGTTATTTAAATAATATCAGTTAACAAAAGCGGAGGCATGCCGAAGACTTGTTATCATTAAAACAGTGCAACTTTTACAGGGTGTTTCGATTTTATTGGTCTGAGGTTGTGAGGCCCAACCTAGTGCAATTTTACGTATCCAGATTGTATGAAATTCTTGAAATTAATGTTTTGTTTTTGATAGGTTGGACTTTTTATATTTTCCGGCGCTGTTCGGGCTATATCAACAAGTAGCGTTAAGATAAGTTGGTGAAAAAGCTAATAAAATAAAGCTCTCAAAACTCTTAGTTACTTAATGTTCGTCGTCTCAATCTTGGGACTTCTCTACTTGATCATTTGAGTGCTTCCCCGTTCGACCCAAGATTTTTCTACCCAATAGGTATTTTGCTCCGTTCAACCCAAAACATTTAATTGTAGTTCCCCTTTCTACCCACACCTACTTATTCCAAATTTCTATTGTTTAAATTCAAATAATTGACACAGTGAAACACCGAAGTAGAAGGGTCAGTACACAAAAAAATGTAGATAGATAATATAAATATTTTTATTAATAAAATCAGACTTGTGCAGATAATAGTCAGTCAAGTCTTAGTCGTTAGTCTAATAATAACACAAATCAACCTTTAAAGGAACAAACATAATCAAATAAAGATATTATAAAAAATAACGCAACAGAGTTTAGATTCGGGTTTTTTTTCTTGGGTTGCAAATATTATTATCCTGTTATCATCACTTTGATAGTCGCACAATACGAAATCTTCATAGTCTTTTGGAATTTCGACTTCTTCAAGATTAAGAAAATTTGTTTTCTTGACTCCTTGACTTTTGTTGCGAGCATTGTATAATTTGTGTTTTCTGCTTTGAAATGACGGTATGTTTGTGACTAAATTCAGTCCTTTTGTATGAAGGGTCTGAACGGTTTCTTTATATAACTGTGTAATCGGGATCCCTGTTGGTGTTTTTGCTTTGCTCACGCATTTGTCTATTTCAATTAACACTTCAGTATCTGCTTCATTGACTCGCTCGCACACGTGAACACTGTTCACGTGTGCGTGAACAGTTGCTTTGATAACGCTTGTTTGGTGTACATTTAAATGCACACAACCAAAACACCTGGGTGCTTGTACACACCAATAGTTGGTTGAACGGGGAAGCACTCGATCATTTTGATTGAATTTGCTCCATTTATTATTTTATTATTATTATTTGCAATAGGTATAGCAAAGTTCAGAAGATTGAATGAATGAATGAATGAATTCTTTATTGCACAAAATTAATAAACTAACTTATATCTTAATAACATAGATATAAATCGTTAGATAGGCCCTTACCGCAGTGAGACCGCGCCGTGTTGTTCCACAGTCGAAGTGAGTGAGGCTCACTAACCTGGAGTTAGTGCACATCCTAACACAGTGTGAGCCGGACGTGTTGTAAAGGACGTTTGCGAACTTAGCGAGCAGTTGACGGTCACAAAATGCCATCGTGTGCCTTTCTAAAGTGCAACAACAATTCTAGAAACACAAATAAAGCCAGAGGTGTAACATTTCACTCGTAAGTATTGCGATTTCATTGAAAAACTTTTATTTTTCTTCGGCACTGTCCGAAAATAACAAATTTAAATGGCGAGTGCACGAAAGAGAAAGTCGTGTTGGCAACTAATCTGGGAGAAAAAGAGATGACACTATTTTCTCGGTACCTACGCTTCAGCGTAGACTGCACCGTTTTACAAATTGCACAGGTTTGTTTAGATAGTCACATTTTCGATTTCAGGGCTTATTAGGCCGTTTTTTTTTCATAGAAGTATGTGCAATACGATTGCACACGAAATAATAATAATAATGATTAGGTTTATTGGCAAAAAAACTATTTCTAACTATTATTTGTTCTACACAAATTGCACAGGTTTTTGACACTATGTTGACGCACACATTCAAACATTTTCGATTTCAGGGCATCTAAGGGTATACTTTTTTCAGGAAAGTGTGTGCAATACGATTGCACACGAAATGGTAATAACAACAGATAATTACAATGGCAGAAACACGATTTTTTAACTACTTTTTTGAATGTGTGCGTTAACCGTTAGTGTGCGTGCGTCGGCATTTTGTTAACCCACACATTCAAAAACAATGCCACAGTTTTTGGTGTCGGGGCCTATCTAACGATATAAATCTATGCTTAATAAATTAAAAATGTACAATAGGCGGCCTTATTGCTTAAAGCAATTTCTTCCACGCAACCTTATTATATAAGAAGATTATACCTAACCAAGACAGCTAACCCTACCACCATAGGGATATCTTTACCGTATAATGTGTGGACCATAGGGAGAGAGTCATTATTAACAAGTCATTCGTCTTTTAGGTAGTATACTGTCTCTACCAATTCCAACACATCTCCAATACAACGAGTCACCTTGTAGCATGTATCTGATGCATTATTTATGTGCCGATATAACGGGCCCGCGTAATCTACCCCGGGCGGAAGGAGCGTCTTCTCGGCAACAAAGAAACTGTATTGTACGATTCTAGACTCAATTCGTATAATTTATGCAGCAAATAAGCTCGAA
Source organism: Eupithecia subumbrata (assembly GCA_949316285.1). Lineage (NCBI taxonomy): Eukaryota > Metazoa > Arthropoda > Insecta > Lepidoptera > Geometridae > Eupithecia > Eupithecia subumbrata. The sequence goes on along the minus strand of OX438643.1, from coordinate 16,078,953 downwards.
TTTACATGTCAATTGAATGCAGGTTTGGTTTAGCACGTTTGTTATCGGAATACGCGTGCGACGCTGCGGGCTGAAATTTAAATAATGACTGAAAAAACATCATAATTATATTTTCTTTTGACGACCTCTGTGGCGCACCGGGCAAAGGTCCGCCTGTGACGCAGGAGGTTGCGGGTTTCCCGCCTTAGGACAAATGTTTTTACGATCTGCAGATATTTGTTCAGGGTGTTCTGGATTTTTACTATGTATAATAAAAAATATCTATCTAGATGTAGTGTATTGTATTAAGTAAACCTATCAGTTATCTTGTACCCATAACACAAGCTCTGCTTAGCTTAGGGCTAGATGATGTTGTGTGAAGTGTCCAGCATTATTTATTTATTTATATTTTTGTGCTCTGCAGCAGCGGTGCTTTTCAGGTGTGCCCCAAGTTCAACACATTCACTGCCCAGCCTCGGCGGTGCGACCCGCCGGGCGTACCGCACGGGGCTGGGAGATATCATCTGCGTCTTGGGGATTTATGCCATATTCGTCCCGCGGAAGTTCGGCCCACATAAAAAAATCTGCTTTCGTCCCACATTGTATGCCGTACTCGGCCCATTATATATTTTATTTCAAAAAATCTTATCTCGTCCCACTTTTCACCTCCACATTCGGCCCAAGTTTTTTGTATAGGCAAATTATAATCACTTTAGTACAGTTAGAGCAAAAAATCTTCACTTGACTTTTATATTTTTATGATATGAACAAGGCCAGGTAGGTAAACTCAATTTAAAGCGCACGTGTTTCGCTAGTCGATGCAAAAGACAGCTGCGGCAAATGATACGATATTGAAACTCATTTCGATTGTCGCTGCCTTCAAACGCAAACAACAATGCGTACTGATAACGCACTAAGCAAAGGTGCGCGTGGGACTAGCTTACGGTACGTTACATTTCAAGGAGTGCTCGCATTTGAGACTTAAACGCATAACCGTGCAAAGCTCTTTGAATTTTGACTTGCTAAATTATGAAAAATGTAAATAGTTAATAGTGTAGTTTCAAATTGGAAGTGAGCAGTATTACAAGGTGAGTTTCTTTAGTTTAATTTATTTTATAATGGAGAAGATTAATAATGTTGAATATACTATATTGAACTACTAAGTGAAACCCTTTTCGGACGTCGACGCCAAAAAATTGTTAACATTCTCCATTATTTGATACTACATTCTGCCTGCGGCTTCGCACGCGAGTTTTCGGTATAATAAGTAGCCTCTTGTCTAGATAGGCTTTGCTCTAAACGTACGCCAAATTTCATCTTGATCTGTTCAGTAGTTTTGAAGTTTTGGTAACAAAAAATCATATTTCACCAAATTTCGGCTTTTCAACTGATACATATATTCATAACATTTTAGGTTTCCCTCAAATTGTTACAATGGCGGAACCAGATGAAATATCTTCTAGTCAGAGGGCGTTGACTTTCGTGGAATCAAAGAGAGGCGATCCTATTTTATTACACAGTGGATATGATGAACATACTATAAAACGTGTAAATAAAAATAAATCAACACGCTGGAGATGCGTAAATAGAAACTGCCACGGTGGAATATTAACCGACAGTGAAAATGAAATAATAAAAATAATAGAACATGATGTGTGTGCACCCAACGAGTCTAAAAGCATTATAAAAAAGGCATTATAAAAAATATCATTATCTCTAATACTACATAAGACACTTTTGTTACTGTAAGACTGATTATTGGGTTTACAAATTGTTGTTGATAATATTTATATTTAATTAAAATATAATTCCAAGAAATATTACTTAACAGTACAACGTATGTCTATATAAATTAATATTTTTTAGACTTTATTTGCTGTATTTTCATATTTTTAAATAATTAAAAATAAGTTAAGTTGACTGAATAAGTTTTTTATAATTATTTCTCTTATCAATTATCTCTAATACCATAGTATTATAATATCTGTGCTAATACTAAGACGCTCTTTTTAGTTTTAAATAAGTTTAGTTTTTATAAGACTGATTATTGTTTACGGGTTGAGACTGAATAGGTTTTTTTATAATGGCGTTTCTTATCAATATCCCTAATACTAAGACGCTCTATGTTACTGTAAGACTGATTTTGGTTTTTACAAATTATTATTGATTTCTAAAAAATATTACTTTACTTACAGTACAACGTGTGTCACTATTAATTAACATGTTTTAGAAATCATGACTTTATTTAATATTTTAATAGTATTAATTTATTTTAGTTCTTATAAGACTGATTATTGTTAACGGATTGATCTGAATAAGTATATAATTAAACGTTAATTTTTGAACCTACATTTTTAACCGTTACCTTAGCGGTTCTATTTTGTTATAATACGTATGTTAATGTTAACGAATGTTTTATAGGTTCTTAGTATGTGTTTAGCATAATGTTACCCAATCATTTTAAAGGATTATTAAAGTTTTGTAGATCTCATTTAATGATCTTCTTTATTCTGTGATTCATAGTGATTATACCATAGTATATGCCATAGTTTATATTTACTTTAATAAATATTTCTCGCCACATTTGTTTCTTTTAATTATTAGATAAATCTTTACAGATTTATATACTTACTGAGAGCTTTAAATTTGATAATTACGTACATTTAATATTAACAGTAGTAATGACCATCACTATTCGGGGGTGGTAAGTGCTTAGTGGTAGATAATACTTAAACTTAGAACAAGACTTAGAAGTGTGTTAGCCTACATATAATGATTGATGACAACAGTTTTAGTTGTAGTGATAAATTATACTTTTGACGTTGACTGTACTTACAACAATTTTGGTATGCGGGACGAATATGGACAAATATTATCATGCGGGACGTACGAAGACTTTTTAATGGCGTGGGCCGAACATTAGGGACGAATATGGCATAAATCGTCTTGGGCCATGCTACCTATAGTAAAAATATTTATTCTCTTTTGTTTCAGGCTACTATCTATCCATCAACTTTGGAACTAGTTACACCTGAACCTGCAATGAGAAGAGTCCCATCCTCGGCCAGGGTCTTGGCGGTCTGGTCAGTCTTCCTTATCTTACTGGCCTGCTAAGTCCCAAGCCGCGGTGGGACGTTTCAACGAACGAAGACCAGAATCTCAACACGCGAATGTTGTACCAATTTTATTTTATATTATTACCTTTGTTTTATGCTAGAGTTAATCACCAATGAAACTAACAGAACCGTAACAGCTCAGTTGCAAGTTCACATTAACAAACAGAAAATGTTTATTTTCCTATAGGTATTTATGACAAATAAGGACAACTTCGAAAATTTGTGAACATATCAATTTTCAAACTCAATAAACACCTCGCCTCACACCAAAAAACGCCTTGGCAAAATCGACCATGTATGTTCAGCTGTTATCGGCATTACCAGTAGGGACTTTTTGTATTATTGTAGATAAAATTATCTACTTGTATAAACTGTGTGCCACGGAAAGGGTTGTAAGCCGAAAGAAGGTGATTCTGGCCATCAAGATGGTCAACGTTTGTTCTAATATTTTTCAAGATGCGAACATGCTTTTCCTTTTTTCAAGAATTACCCCCTATCGGCTTATGGCTTAGGCTTAGGGGGCCCTTTCCGTGGCCCCCTGTATATTATGCAACAAAGTTGGGAGCAGATACGCATTTGGTCATGAACTCGTGATCAAAACAAAGCGCATGTCTGCAGAGATCACTCATCAGGTCTCGGCTTAATTAGCGTGAATGGCATTGTATGGAACAATTAAATTGGTATTTTGCTACTTCTAGAGCTGCGTAGGTTCATCAGGTTCACGCGGTAAAAATAAAAAGGTGTGAATAGGTATGTTAAAAGTACAATGTTCATACCTTTTTATAACTTTCGTGTATAAGAGCGTTAAATTAAAACACACAATTTCTTATTTTAGATTGTTTTTATTTAGGTAAATTATTAATTACTTAAATATTCGTTAATCAACTGTGTAGTATTTAGATACCAACGACAAAAAATGCTGAACAATATGAACTTATAACTTTTTAAATGTATATTTATTATATAAATCATAGGTAAAAGATTCTGCGTTAACGTTGTTCTGTGTTTTTTGTCATCTCATTGGCTGCATATTTTATAGTTTATATTTAGTATATAAGTCATATCATCAAGAAGTTGAAGACAAGTGTAGCCGCTCAGCTGGGGTTTCGAAGCGGCATGTGCCTTCAGTTATGCAATGCCCTTGGAAATCCCAAACGTGCTGGCTACCCGACCCACTACTGCGACCTACGGAAATCACTACTTCTTTTTTATTATTATTATTATTTATAAAAAAATGTGATATGTAATGAGTACCTACTAGAGTGAGGCTATTCCTTCTAATTTTGTCTTTATTAATTTCTGTTATTTATTTCAGTTATATTGTTTCACTTGTTTTTTTTTGTGTATGAAATGTTTTATGACTTCATTTGTATTTATAATTTGTCTTTAAATCGAGTTTAGTTATACCTATGAAAGCGTTGGATGTTCATGTCTAATCATGTCTATGAGGTTTCTAGTGTATTTTGTGTTCTTAGGGTCAGCAAATAAATGTACCTATCACCTAAACCATAGATTAGGTAAAATTCTCTAGATATATACATTCTCCCACGATGACTCAACAAATGGCCTATGTTGTGTTACAACTAATCGCAGACACGCTATTTCCAATCTTTTGCAATATGCCTACCTAATGAACAACAAAAATGGAAAGACATACCTAGATTGAAGTGCGACCGAGAACACAATAGGCACGCGAGACACGAACGCCGCCGGCGGCGCCGCGCCGCTCCCACTATGACTGAGGTGGACCTAATCAGACCTAATTTGAGCGTTCCACTTTCGAGAAGCTAATACTGAATCTCCCGAATTTCGCTTACATCGATGATCTGAACACAGCTACATAGTTACATGGTCAATAAAACTACATCTTACATTTTACTAAACATTTACTAAATTCAATCCCAGCTATCGCTTTCTTTGAAAGCGGACACACATTTTGATTTTACTTTACTGTCAAAATTGTCTATAATTATCAATTCTTTCACATCACTTTTCTTCTTTTCTTTCTTTCCTTTTCTTTTGTCTTTCACCTCTTCGGGCTTTTCCGTGTCTTTCCGTTGTCCGTTCGTTTTTGATGCTTGTGCTTTGGACTCCGATCGGTTGAGTTCGGGTTTTTTCGGAGGCGGCTCGCTTGCATCAACCTGTGAATGAATTGAGGGTAGTTTTAGAACTTACTGAACCGGTAAGATTCAAGCCTCCACCCCACAGCCGCGATTTTGAAGCGCGTCTTGTGTCGCGCGATATGTTGCGATTTTGTAGAGTGATTCAGCTGGGGTTAAAAATACGTCGAATACGAAATCGCAGCAGTGTGTAAGATCGTATGCGACTTAATGCTAATATACTGCAAATAAATATCACAACAAATCGCGCGACACAAGACGCGGTTCAAAATTGCGGCTGTGGGGTAGAGGCTTTACCGCCATAGCTTTGCCATTATCAAATCTAATTGAACTAATACATTTCTGTTGGCAGAGCCGATCATAATGAAATTTGGCAATAAAATAAGTATATTGTTTCCCGATGATGACTGACCATATTCTACCTATTTTTCCAGAAAAACGCGTGTGAAGCTGCGGGCCGTAGCGAGTTTCGCTTTTAGTTATTTGTTTGTGGCGAAGTTTATTTCTTCTTAGCTCGGCTTCGCACGCATTTTCCGGGATAAATATTAGCCTGCCTATGTTATTCCAGATCTAGAACTACATGTAAAACTTCAGCCCGATCAGTTCGGTATTTTTACCGTGAAGAGGTTATAAACATACAAACATCTAAACATCCAAAACTTTCGCATATATAATATTACTAGCGACCCGCCCCGGATTCGCATGGGTGCAATGCTGATACTAAATATACTACAGAATCGGCCCCCCGTCCGGTACCGCCGAAACCGCTATGTCCCTGCATTTTAAATCTGTAATATCTTCGAAAATACTCATTTAAATAACATGCTGTGAAAGGCCATATTCATCTATATTAAATGCACAATGTATTTAAGGTAGGTACTTCATTGCATAAGGATTAATGCTGTATTTCTTAAAATCACTCGTAACTAGGCCATTATTTCTCGTAAAAAGTAAAGGATAAAAAGGGTTATTGTGGGTTATTCCTAGGAGATAGACATATACCATTACGGACTTTATTGTAGAACTTTTTAAGGTGTACATTATTTTGGTCTATCTCGTAGGGTTCAGCCAGCGTTTGCAATGTAAGCGTAAAAAAATGTGTCTTTTTACGACATCACAATAGAAACCTCTAAATATGAAATTATCAGTATTTCTCTAATATATTATGCATGTATTAACTATAGATATAAACCTTCCTCTTGCATCATTTTATATGATAAAAAAAACCACATCAAAATCCGTTGGGTAGTTTTAAAGATCTAAGCATACATAGGGACAGACAGACAGGAAGCTACTTTGTTTTATACTATGTAGAGATTGCGACGAGAGAACTAAAACCGGTAGGTTTTTGTTCTCTAAATACATATTACATTATCCTAAATACAAATTACTTAAAATTTTTGTAATCACTCTCCTCACGAAACCATGCCACGTGGGAGAGGTGACTCTACCAGCAATAGTTTGAAGGATTGTGTTGGGGCTGTCACGCACTCTGCGCATCAGGGATGCGATCATTTTACGGAGAATGGCAGCAAATCCACCCGTCTCGTGCTCTGCAAACATTCCTGATGCACTGCAGAAACGAGGCAGTCCCAACATCATCATTATGTGTCTGGCACCGCATAGCGCAGCGTACTACGTAGCGAACACGAGACCTAAGCTTAGGTAGACTTGGACCGCGTTCTACTTTCCCGAGCTAGCTCGTATACGAGTAGGAAAACAAAATGGTGTCTATTAACAACAACCGAGCGTCTCCTGAAATTTTTCGATGTTGACTAAGAACATGATCCAAGTGAACTATATAAATATCAACAGCTACAATAATATAGCAAGAGTACACTTGTATGAAGCTACCTTTACGAGCCCACTCGGTCCGAGCCTTGTCCGAGTAGACTACGATCGTGTCAATGCGCCTTAAAGCTGTTATACATTGCGGTTCTTGGCCTACCTAGGGCCTGGAAAATACATTTTTCTCCACTCTCGCTCGAAAACGGTGACTTTACTGCTCAAAAACAGTAAGCAAAATCGAGTTTTGCTCACATGTGGAATAAAAGATTCAACTTGTTGAAAAAAGTAATTTTAATTTAGAACAATGCAACCTTCACAGAAAAAAAATCGTCCTGTCACGGTTTAAAAGAGGTTTGTTGCATTTTTCCCTCCAAGGTCGTTGACTAAAATGAGTCTCTGACATTCGACCTCTTATAAACATTACAAAATATTTTCTCGCTAGTCGTGGTGAAAAGTTGTATGTTTAACTCGAGGTAAATATTTTCCGTTTTTTGCCTTTTAAAACCCCGCTACCTCAGCAGTCTAGTTTAGAGTCTAGATGTTTCGCTAGCTCGGTATTTAATATCGGCACGTTAAACAAAAAATCGTTTTGCCCACTTGTTGAACAAATAACTATTAGATTCTAATTGCACCGGAATAATATTGAGAGTATACTTCTCCGACGGAGTGCTATTTATTTAACAGCGGCCTTTCTGCGTTGAAAAAGATGGCATCTCTTTCTAAAAGATGGCATCTCTTTCTACACTTTGCAAACTGAGCGAGACTTCAGATCCATATAGATAACGGATAACGTACTGCAAGTGTAAAAACACAATTAATATAAATTTGTATCTATGTAAATGATGCAGCTAAAGAAATTAATGATAAACATGCACAACATGCACATATACGAAAATGAAATCGTAAATTTCTATTCAATACTAAATCACTTACCATCACTAAAGTTATTTCCAACGGAATCTTTACCATGATTTTTAATACCGTAGCAAATTACTTTAGTGTTAATCTTAATTAACATGTTTTATAATGTTTATCACTTACCTATTTGCCAAACTTCGTAAGCGAGGAGCAAAAAAAAAACGATGTAACTATTAATGTAATCAAAAAGTATAATGAATCTAAATAATATGTCCCATAATTCAAGGCCAAAGCACAATGCAAGGCAAGCAAATAACTGCAGGTTACGCGTAGAAAAAATTGGAACTAAAAATTACAAAAAAATTGTTTTTCCTTCACCTTACTAATCAAGAGAAGCAACGGTCAAAAGGTAATACAAAACATTAAATAAATGAGACTAGTAGCGCACTGACTGATACAACCTCGACCACGATCTAGCTGGGCTCCTATTCTGCTAAACTAATCGCTTCACTATGACAATAGTCACAGAATGACACATTTTGGTATTCTATCGAAATGAAGGTGCGCGGTGCGTCCAGATTTACTAACATGTATAACATAAAGTAAATCACAAACTTAAGTTTATTTCACATCCTACTAATATTCTAAATCCGAAAGTTTGTGAAACCGGAATTTTTGTTACCAAGGATCTCCAAAACTACTGAACAGATCAAGGTGAAATTTGGCGTACTGTTAGAGCAAAGCCTAACTTAAATAATAGGCTACCTACTTATAATACCAAAAATACGCGTACGAAGCCGCGGGCGGAAGCTAGTTGTAACATAAAACAAGACTGTACACATTATTTAAAACAGTGCGATATAACAATGCTACAGAGTGTTCGGCACAACGTTTGTCATAATTGAAACTGGGTTAAAAATGGTGGAAGCAAGTCCAATAGCTTGGCGGGTTTATATCCCTGAAAAGGTTCTCGGCGATTTGTAATAAAAAAGATTATTAAGATTTTTACTATAGAAGCTATCGTAGTTTGACGAATTCATTACGGATGGATGTAAGAGGAGAGATGCGGAACGCGCGCGTCTAGAACCGCACTCACCCTGAAGATGTCCCTCCCTCGTTAAGGGATGAAACGTTGGTGTTCTTCCAACACAAATAAGGTTCGTAGTTAACCCGCATACATGCGTAATGAATTATTAAGATTCTTTGCCGAAATTTGAACTATTAAAAGCTGTAACTTTACTTGTACGAAATAACATGGCTTACAATTTTTTTAAATAAAGTTTGTCATGTTAACCCTTACTAATAAAATAATCTTTACGTAAGCTCTAGGTAAAAAAGGTAGGTATGTAAAACAAATCGTCCACAGTGATAAAACATGTTAAATATCTATGTTTTATAACATAATTTGTTACTCAATCTTGACGCACCTTAAAATAAAAGAAATTACTACTAAGATGACTAGATACTAAACTTCGTTCCTCATTCATCATCTTTCATTTCTTCTACGTGACGATTCTGCGACGATACCATTCTCATAGTAAAACGATTGGTTAGCAGAATTGGGTCGTTTAGTGAATTCTAGTAATAAAAACGTGAATTTAATTTCTTTACCAACGCTAACCTACAACCCGTCATTTAGAACGTTATTCAAATCCTGAAAAAAAATGGCTCACATTATTTTAAGGATTTTTTAGGTTATCATTATCATTTTTGTGTGATTTTCTTTCTTTGTTTTTTTTTTCTTTTGCTCTTAAAAACGATCTACTTTAAATTTAGTTTTCCATACTACACGTGCTTTTAGCCGTGGTCGTGGCAATGTCAGTTTGTGTCTAAAATGATATGTACCTTCATGACCCTACTGCTTCTAGCGAATCTCTACTTAGGCGACCTTGCGAACTTGCATCCTATAACTTATTTCGGCTTCTCTAACAACATCACGAATTCCTTCAATATAGTGTCGACTTAGGACATATGAACCACAAACAGGAATCGTTGGAAATTAATTCTTGAGATTTTTTGTCTGCTAATGTGCCTGAACAAAGAATGATGGGGTGTTTTCTTTTTAAAAAAGTTATAAAACAGTTCGTTCATCATAATCTATGAACGGTCAACATATTATTGTAAAAAGCATGCTTGCCTCGTGCGGGGACCACCAGCATGGTGTAGTGCAGTATGGTCGAAATAAGTTTTCTGGCAAATAATTATTTTACTTTACTTTTTTTATCATGAAATCAGAAGGGTGAGTCTATTTGACGTTAGTAGCGAGACGAGAATGTGACGACTCCTTTTTGTATTGGGATTTGTGTAGTTCAATGTCAAAAAAAACAAAATTTAAAAATTTAAAAACCCGACAGATTTTCATGAAACATGACATGAACACTCCGGATAAAATTATATAACACAAAAAAAACTAAACGAAAATCGGTTCATCCGTTTGGGAGCTACGATACCACAGACAGATACACAGACAGACACGTTATACTTATAACACCCCTCTCTTTTTGCGTCGGGGGTTAAAAACAGAACGTGAGCTCAACCTTCCAGTGACGACCTGTGGATTCAAAATGTAATGAACCCGATGTCCCGTTTTAGCTTTAATCTAAATAAGTTTTAATATACATATAAAAAAACTTTTTTTTGAAACAAGCTTTTAATGTAATGTCATCCAAAATAAACGTGTAAACAAAATTTCAGCTCAATCGGTTGAAGATATCTGCTTTAAAATTGAGTTGCAAGACTCCACCCGTACAAACATAGTTACAAACATAGCAGGTTAAATAAAAGCTTGTAAAAATCTGGGCAGATGTGAAGTTAGCCACAGAAAGTTTTTTATCTTTTCAGTGTATTTGATTATGAATATTGTCGTTACTACAATATTGAGATTAAGTTGGCGACTTTTGTATGTGATCTCCAATACTCGCAGAACGTTAATTAAATATTATTATTTTATTTTTAAGTTAATCAATTCGCAATACATGGCGCAAAGGTGACTTGACTAACTAGCTTAAAGACTCTGTTTCTTTGACTTTGGTATACCTATAACATCGGTTCAGACGCATTTTACAAGTCCCAGATCGCAATTTCAAAAAATGCAATTGAATGAGCAAAAGAAAGAACGAATGAACAAAAGAGTGAATGAATGTACTGTACCTCGAAAACACCCGAGGAGGTTCTCTTCCGTGTCGGCGCGACAGGGGACGGACTTCTCTGCTTCAGAATTTTGGACCGCACGCGTGGTCTCTGTGGGACTCGACATGGGCTGGCTTCAGCATACGTTGACGGGCCAGCTTCATCTTCTGACGAGTCAGCAAGACGGTTAGTAAATTTAGGACAAGAATAGTCGGTCCATGAATCTGGAAAAAAAGAAGATTTTATCATGCTTGGATAAGAATAGTTAGGTAGTCCACGAAGTGATAAAAAAAGTCAAGTGTCATTTTGGAAATAAGAAAGGAGGTTGTAAACGCCATAGAATACTCGTCGTTGGTTCTTTTGTATAAACTGACATTGTTGTACTGATTATATATAAAATTGTATAAATATATTATTCTACACTGAAAATAAATTCCTTTAAAATTACAGTCAAAGTATAGAAACAAATTAGAACTAGTATTTACAATTAAAACGAATTAAATTATTATTATGAAAAGTGAATGACAAAAGGAAAAATTAATACTTTATAATCGTAATCTGTGACAAAATAATAAATTGCTATACCCAAGAATTGTACTCGTACTAACTTTAGCTATTATAAGAACCTAAGCTCTTATCTATGTATATATTTATGCAAATAATAAATAAGGCCGTAAAATTAACGAAGTCTTAGGAGACTTCCGCTCCGGGTCGTTTTTTAGTGCATAGAATTGCCAGCGCTATTCAGCGAGGAGGTAATGCTGCAAGCATTATGGGCACCTTTGTACCGGAAATGGTCAGGGGCGGGTTATTTGTTGAATAATTTTTAAGTTGTATATTCAATACATATGTACAACTTTATGACAAACTATGTTATCAAAAAAATATTATTAATTATTACTTATTACATATTTAACGAAATAAAATAAATAACATACCTGCTTGGTTATCCTCATCATTAGGTGTCCTGAAACAAACCAAATAAAAATTATTCAAAGATATATTATTTTTACGACACGTTTACTTGAGATACGTAACAAAATAACCAGTACTAAGTGGGCCTTAATATTAGAAGAGAAGATAAGGTTCCTAAGATAGCCCAAAAACGATATTTTGAAAACACTTTTTGCTACGAAAATAAAGGGAAAAACTAAGCACGTTGAAAAACATAAATGAACGATCGATTGTATTAGTCAAGTAATCTATTTAAACAGAGAGATCTACAAACATGCGCCATCTTAGTACAAAAGTAAATTGTTACAAAAGAATAGAAAACCCCAATAATGAAAATTTGTTTAGGTGAGAATTAGAACCATTAGTCTTTCCTAAATATATCTTCAACTTTCCACTATTTACTTTCTTTTAAAGCTAAAAGCGAAATGCCTGCTCTTTTTATCTCGCGCCGTGTCGTGCTCCCTTAATTGGTGTCCGGCGAGCCTAATTGTAGGTGTGATACCGCATTCACCTGTCCGTGGGTTACAAGCTTTATTTTACTAAAGGATCACGACTCGCTCCTCTGAATTTCTTTTTACTTTGCTGTTTTAATTCATATGTTTTGTTTTAACCACTTGCCTATTTGTCATAGTTTTTAAAGACGCGATGTTGATGTTAAGTAAGAATTATTTAGTGACCATCATTTCCGCGTCAGTCACCTACTTCTTTGAATGACACACATCATGAAAGTGTCATGCGTTGCGGGCGCTTCTAGAATTTTTAAATAACATCATCCGTGCCAACAAATTCTTAAATAAGTTTAAAAGTCTGATTTTTTTTCTTTTATGTAGTGTTTTACTTACAGTGGCTTTTGCTCTTACATATCATTGTTATGCAAGACGCGATGTTGATGTGAAGAAGGAATTATCTAATCGCGATATTTTCTGCGTCATTTTAATGAATGAAAGGACATGTCATGCTTTGCGGGCGTTCCTAGCATTTTTAAATAACATCGTTCATACCGATAATTTCATAAATAAATCAATTTTAACGAGCAAAACGGAATCAGAGAAAAACCCGGGGGAAATATGCACTGGGAACGTTGCGTCTGTCGGCATAAAATTATAAGGTTTTTATTAAAATTGCTGTGTAAACTTTAAGTTAAGTGAAGTCAAAGCTTCACCGAGGCACATTCGTCAAACCGCCGGCCCTTATAAGGCGAGCGGCGCGCCTCGGACTATGACACTAGGGGACGGTTTGATTGACTTGTTACTCGCTCTTTTTTATCAGCGCTGATCGCTATTAAGCTAACGGACCTCTGGGAAAATACCTGAAACATGAGTTTCACCGTAGCTGGTTTATATATTCAATCGAAAATTCGAATTTCAAATACTATTCAATTGAATTCAGCCAAATTCAGCGGATCCCGCGAAGGCGCTATGAATTCATTCATTCAATTATTTTTCAGATTCAAAAATGGAACATGAAAAGCGCGCCAATCACCGCCATGTTTTAAGAGGCAACGGGTCGCTCCGCATTCTGCCACAACTCTGTTTTCTGATGAGTGCTCATACTAACAATATTCCCTACATTCGATGGTAATGCGGCCGTATAAGGCCTCTATTTACACTGCCAGCCGTCTAACTGGACGTCGCGACGGATCGCATCGTGTGTTACACATTGCACACGCGCCAGATTGATAGTCAACTGTTATGGGACGTTTACACTATCCAACATCCGTGTTGGATCAGCAAGACAAGCTAGAAACAGCGAGGCCACAGTTAATGTTATTGATTAGAGAACGTTGGTGTAAAATGACCTTTAATCTTTCAGAAACAATGGCGGTGAAAGTTGGTAGTAAAGAGCTCAAACTGAGAAGCGGCCAGTTTCCAAAGGCTGCCTAAGAAATAGAAAATTATTGCATCAAACTAGGTATTGTTTCACATTCACGCAAGGTTCGTCGATACGAGCTAAAGTGTGAAAGCAGCAGTCAAATTTTTAAATACCAGCGCGATACCCTTTAGGATTTCAGATATTGTGACGTCAGCGCGGATTTTTTCTTTTTTTTGGCCCTGTAGCACATGCGATTATGACGCCCGGCACGGATAATTGTATGAAAAAATAAAACGTTAAGTGCGAGTCCGCCTCGCGCACTAAGGGTTCCGATTAATTGTAAGACCTTATTTCTTGCCAAATGTCATGATTCTAGGTCAACATGAAGTACCCTGTATATTTTGGTCGAGGGAGAGAAACAAAAATTAAATAAACTACAAATTTACGGTTTAAGGATTTTTTCTTTACTTGTGCTATAAGACCTTGCTTCTTGCCAAATTTTATGATTCTACGTCAACGGGAAGTTCCCTATAGGTTTTGGTCCATGGCAAGCATTAAAAGTATTTTTTTAGTGAATAAATTATAAATTTATGGTTTTCAGATTTTCCTTTTACTTGTACCTTGCTGTTCACCAAATTTCATGATTGTAGTGAACGGGAAGTACCTTATAGGTTTTGTGTGCATGTGATTCCCTTGGAAATTTCATAATATTCGGACATAAACGACTGTAACTTTTGAGTGCGTTGACTCAGAAGTTTTATTTATATCGCGGCTTCAAGAGGTTACGGACTTGAGTATCCGACGTTAATTTCAACTCGATACATCCACGCGTTTTTGAGAAAAGAGGGTTGACAGACGGACGGACAGACAGACAGATAGACGGACAACAAAGTGATCCTATAAGGGTTCTTTTTTTCCTTTTGAGGTACGGAACCCTAAAAAACAATGACGCCAGCTTTTAAAAGTTTATCTTACACACCTAAATGAAGATACACGTACTATTTTTATAAAGCCGTATCTAACGAGACCCCCCTGGCCGCCGCCATTAGATTGTAATTGGTGAAATCGCCACGACATGTCGCTCGGCTGTTTTAAATCTAGCCGTGTCCAATAGACTGAACCCGACCTCGACACAGGCCTACAGAATAGCTAGCTCAAAACCTCCCACCAACTATGTAAAAAAAATCGAGACAACTCACATAAGACACTAGGTCGGAGCCTAAACTGTTTACCAGTAAAGGAAAACCGTCATCAAACTGGCGACCCGAAAGTTTACGTTACTAATTATTTTTCAATTTGACATCTGTAAAATACGGATAATCCTGAAAAACGATTGAGGAATAAAGTAAATAAAAATATTCCCAGGAGTCTTTACAGACTTTCTGGTGCTTTTATAGAATTATTAGTAGGTACCTAACACCTGGAAGAATCCCTGTTAGCGATAAGGCCGCCGATTGTACCACACTAGATATAATTAGTAGGTATTAAATTCTTCTTTTTTTGTTTCATATATTGATGGTGCAATCCTACTAATAATTATAAAGCCGAAAGTTTTTGAAATCTGAATTTTTGTTATCTAGGATCTCCAAAATTTGGCGTACGTTTAGAACATAGCCCAATTTAGATAATAGGCTACTTATTATGCCGAAAATACACGTGCGAAGTCGCGGGCAGAAGCTAGTAAAGTTATAATCTATCTACCTATCTAACACAAATATTCCATTTGTGTTAGGTACTTAAAAAAACTTAATTATAGACTAATGTACCAGCCGCGCTCACCGCCTTGCACCAACAGGCTACAAAACTAAGATACCGTCTTGTTGTGTTAATTTACCTAAGACTGCGTTTATGGGCAGTTAGGCGATCTTTGTGGGCCCCGTGATCGTTTCCACTAACGTGATACGAGCTGGGACCCCGTTAACGTCAATTGAAGATTAGGCTCTTTCAGGAACTTGAGACGACATTAAAATACTTGCTGTTCTTATCGAGATCAATTTTACGAACAAATTTAACTAACTACACAGTCACAGGTGATTGGAATGCTGGCTTCTATTTCGGTCAACGAATTAGCATTGCCATATGATAGCCACTCAACGTGGCAATGCTGCCAGCATTAAATATATAAATAAATAAATAATGCTGGACAATTCACACAACATTATCTAGCCCCAAGCTAAGCAGAGCTTGTGTTATGGGTACTAGATAACCGATATACTTAATACAATACACTACATAGATAGATATTTTTTATTATACATAGAAAACACCCAGACCAACGGAACAAATTTCTGCAGATCGTACACAAATTTGTTCTGAGGCGTGAATCGAACCCGCAACCTCTTGCGTCGCAGGCGGATCTTCGCCCGCTGCGCCACGGAGGTCGTCAATTTTGGGCACTCTGCCTTCTAGTAAAGCTTAGTTTAGAAATAGAACGAAAGAAATAGATACATATAAGTGTAAACTAGTTGTAAATGTTTTATTATGTTATTTTGATTTTCTTTTAACTATATAAATGGACCTATGAATAACTGTTTATTTCTAACTAGCAATCCGCCTCGGCTTCGCACGGGTGCAATGGTGATACGGACTTTTTTGTAGACCTTTTTAAGGTGTACAAATACTGAAGTACATAATTTTGATCTATCTCATAGGGTTCAGCCAGCGTTTGTAATGTAAGCCAAAAAATTGTCTTAATTTACGACATCACATTAGAAACCTCTAAAACTATCAATGTTTCTCTACTATATTATGCATGTATTATACATATAAGCCTCCCTCTTGAATCACTCTATCTATTAAAAAAATACATCAAAATCCGTTGCATAGTTTTAAAGATCTAAGCATACATAGGGACAGACAGACAGCAGGGCGACTTTGTTTTATACTATGTAGAGACGTCTACCATGAGATACCTGTTCCCAAGCTAGCATAAAGAATAAATACTAAGTCTTTATAAGTAATACTTATTACATGTCCAAAACTGTATATATAATTTTGCTATGTATTACCTAATCTATTGCTGTAATAAACATGCTGATCTGAAAATGTACGCTTAATAAAATGATTAGAATTAATCTATATATATAAAAGAAAGTCGTGTTAGTTACACTATTTATAACTCAAGAACGGCTGAACCGATTTGGCTGAAAATTGGTGGGGAGGCAGCTTAGAACCAGGAGACGGACATAGGCTATGTTTTATCCCGGAATTACCACGGGAACGGGAACTACGCAGGCGAAGCCGCGGGCAGCAGCTAGTAATAATATAAAATTCAATATAGTAAATTGAATAGCGTAATTAAAAATTTAAAAAATAATATTGCGTTTATTATACTAATTACAATTGTCTATAGTAATATTATAAAGAGGAAAGATTTGATTGTTTATTTGTTGGTATTGAATAGGCTCTGAAAGTACTACTACTACTACTACTGGTAGCTAAAAGATACAAGCAAGAAAAGTTCAATCTGAAACGTTTTAAAAAATTAACACTATAATTGAACAAACATTCAAATAGGTAAATAAATAATAGGTAGTACAATCCACACGGCATTGTCTTGTCCAAAAGCAAGCAGAGCATATAAGGCTAGCTATAAACCTTTTCTAAAAAACTTTGTATTTTCCACATAAAAGGTTAAGGTCCAAACCATAGCACTCGTCTAAGAAGCCTTAAACATACCGGGAAACCCGCGA
This sequence comes from Eupithecia subumbrata, assembly GCA_949316285.1. Lineage (NCBI taxonomy): Eukaryota > Metazoa > Arthropoda > Insecta > Lepidoptera > Geometridae > Eupithecia > Eupithecia subumbrata. Next base: position 16,061,505 of record OX438643.1, on the reverse strand, counting down.
GATTAAAATAAATTCATGTAATTTATGTAACCAGCAAAATCCAGTATTTACCGTAAAACAAAGACCGGCTACGACTAGCCATAACACGAAGGGACATAATGAGTAACAGGTTGAGGTCAGAGCAGAGCACTCGAGGGCCCTTAACATGCCGGACAACGGAACCCGGGAAGGAGTTAAAAATAAATTAGTCAAGTAATGTTATAGGGCGCGATCACCGGGTTAGTCTTAGTACACAGAGGGTAAAATGGCAGAAGGATTCATTGACAATTGTGACATCAACAGACAATGAACATTACTCGAGTATCAATAGCTGTCTGGAAACGACATCTGTGTGTTGATTCTGACTCAACCTAACCTACCTAAGGTAGGTTTTATAGTTAAGAATGTGCGCCTAAGTATAGGTAATGTTGTCTTTTGCTGAAATAAATACTTTTTACTTTACTTTACATGCCTCTGATGCCTCTTTGTGAATTCGGTACCTTCGAGGTTTTGAGGTTTTTTTTTACTTTTTCGGTATGTTTTAGTCGGCTGCGTTCTGATTATGTAAGATACACTTTAGTAGGTACCTTTTCATTCTAAGAAACGGTCCGTACTTAGTCAATACGGGGTATCCCGTATTGACTAAGTACGGACCGCGTTTATAGAGTACGAGACGGGCCGAATACTCAAACGCATCTCAGATTTAAGCACGTCTCAAATGACGACTTTTTGACAGTTTATAATGAAAATGTGTCAAAAATTCGTCACTTAAATAATAATAATAATAATATAATTATAATGACATAGGTTATAAGAGCATCTTAGCCCGAATAATTGTATTAATGTAAGATCCTATTCTTCAGATGAAATCCTCGATGCAAAGCAAGTGGCCAAATTAAAATGAAAATTGTGCAAGTTTAAACCCTAATTATGAGTTACCCGACTAATCGAAAAAAAAAAGAAATTTTTCAAGACAAATTGAAAAAAAAATCGTCGTCTTTCCTTTCTGCTCTATTGACTGTGTCTGAACGCGCGCACTAAACTGCCAGTCGCGGAGGTGTCGAGAAGTGTGCGCGGACACAGTAAATAAGCTTCCAGTATTTATCGCCTGCCAGCGGACAAGCCAGTGCACTGGCTAAATCACGCTGAGGCAGGTGGTGTTGCTAGGTACGTGTTTTATGCGAGATCTGGCTGTTTAAACTAAGGACTAAAGGGCGCTTTACTGGCTCAATTTGACAGCTAGTCATTGCCTGCATGTATTATGATTTTATTGATTTAACAATTTAGCAAGAACAGTCACATAAAGAACACAAAGACGAGACAACACAAGGTAACCAAACAAGGACGAACAAAGAACAGTTATGTCAATAAAATTTTATTATTAAGTTTATCAGATAAGTACCCATATGTACCCATGCGCTTGACCTCTCCCTGGTCGTGTCGGTCTGCCGTCCCATCGGATTATGAGAGTGAGAGAATGGAGAGTGCACCTGTGTTTGCCCACACACTTGTGCACTATAATACCTATGTCCTGCGCATCTGGCTGGTCTTCGATGAGACTGGCCACCGTGGTCGACATTCGGCTAGGAGGACTCTATGTACCCATAACACAAACTCTGTTTAGCTTGGAGCTAGATGATGATGTGTGTATTGTCCAGCATTATTTATTTCATTTATTTATTAATACTGAACACTTTAAAATTTGTATACAGGGTTATTGCAAATTCCCTGACGCTGCGTGAATTGCAGGTTCTGCCCATCATCACGAACACGTTTGTGAAGACGATAGGTCTTCTTTAAAATTGGTAGTTGGTAGTCTTAAAAACCACTCTGCCCTGAATTAACAGTGGGCGTGGGAGTGGGAGATCGGCCTTTTGTAATTTATTGGACGCCGGACAAACGCGTCTTTTCATCTTGTACCACAAGTGATTTACAAAAAAAAAACTAAATAAGACCTGTCGTCTTTACGAACGCATGAATCATGATGATGGGCTTCTTCCCATCATCGTGATTCATGCGTAGATTCCTGCAGTTCACGCAATATTAGTGAATTACCAGACGTGAATTAGCAGACTGGTTTTTCTATTGGTGCAATCTTACTGTTCTACGTTCATAAACTTAACTAATGTAGGTTTCTTAACAATTGTACTCACTATTTCTTAAGAAAATAGATACTTTTTACGTTACCAATAACCCTGTATAAATTTTAATAAAATGCAGTAATTTCAAAAATAAGCTGGCAATAAAATCTGACCGTTTAGCAACAAATCTAGCCACAAAGCGCTACAAACTAGATGTAGTGTTACATGCTCCATGCCTTTTGAGAGCAAAGCTACAAAATGCACCAGTGGAACAGATTCGTGCTGTACCGATTTGGTCTGACCATTTGGAACATTGGGTAACCCTGATGATACTCCTATAGTTGCCTATAGGAATATCTTCACAAGATGATTCAATTTATGGATGGCACGCACGAATTAATGTAATTAAACTTAAATAAACTCGAATGGCTTATTGAATTTTTTCATGGTGAACCAAAATACCTCTTATTGCATGCTAGATTATAGTGAGACATGAGAACATTATTTATACAACCTATTATACCATGTTTGATGCTAATTAATATTTTTGATTCTTTGAATTATTGTAAACTAGTTTATGCCCGCGGCTTCGCACGCGTTTTTTCTATGGAAACGTTAAAAGGTGATTTCTATCCCATGGGAACTGATTTATGGGATAAAAGGTAGCCTATGTTTGATTCTAGAATAAGAATTACTTGTATGCAAAATTTCAGACCGATCCGTTCAGTAGTTTTGGCGTGAAGACGTAGAGCAAGCTGTTGGTTGAGCTACGTCCCTACATCGTCAATCGACTTTGACTACGTACTCTACATCGTCAAAGTGTTGGTGTAGCTATTATTGTGCAACAGAAAAGTAATAACTACACCAAAAACGCGACGACGCCTAAAAAAATACGAAACTTACTCGAACACCCAAGACTTTTTATTTGCTGCACAACTATTCTAGTAGGTACTTAGACATAGGACATTATATAACAACAAGCGGCTTCACAAAGGAATGCCAGATCCCATGGGAGTTTAAAAAATACAGCTATTCCGACGCAGAAGGTCATAATTACAATTTAAAATTCAAAGTAATTTCATATGATGTGTATCGTACAAGGTTTGCTATCGATCTAATAAATCTAGGAGGGAGACAAAAAGTCGAACAGTTAGATACAATATATGTCATCGTTAGTTCTCTTTAGGCGAAGCTAGGTGTCGTGTGACTACGTATAGGCTAACACGTAGAGAAACATTAAAATTACATATATGAATTATTAAAGTATCGTAAAAAAATTTAACAAACGGGACTGGCATAGTAAAACCAAAGACTCAAAGTAACAAAATAATAAATAAATAATGCTGGACAATCCACACGACATAATCGAGCCCCAAGCTAAGCAGAGCTTGTGTTATTTATGGGTAAAATAATTTGATTGTTTACGCACACACTTGTGCACTATAATATGTCCTGCGCATCTGGCTAGTCTCCGATGAGACTGACCGCCGTGGTCGAAATCCGGCTATGAGGACATTATTATTATACACTCATTTATTCCTATATCACTCAAGCTATAAAATATTTTTTTTTATTATAGAAAATAAAATATTATAAAACGAATAGTTTTACAGTAAAAAATATATCAAAACGGTGAATCACCGGCCACGAAGCTAAGCTGGTGCTGGAAGTTTGCTGAAAGAGAATTATTTTTAGGGATAAACTTGTCTTTGTGGCTTGTATTAGTTTGAATGTTTTCTTTGTGATTTTTTGTTTGCAATAAAAAATAACGGATTGATTTAATATATGCAACTGCTATACTTTTTTTTGTCTAAATCTCTGCGTTTTTAAAAGAATGACGTGGATAATAATTACCGACACAGCATAAAGAGATAGATAGAAAGAAATAAATTTATTATACCACACAAAGACAGTAAATAATATAGAAAAAAAGCCTAGAATACAGGGCGGCCTTATCGCTGAGAGCGATCTCTTCCAGGCAACCTTGGGATGGACTGGACATGAAAAGAACAACATAGATGGTGGCACTGAATAAATCTATTTAGATAGGATACCTACTTTAAGAAACCAAATATGTACACTACATAGGTACTATAATACCTACATAGCCTACAAACATAATAAAGAGCTTTATCTTTGATTCAATTACAAATACCAAACAAAAAATTATCTTTACTTATTCGGTCTAGAGTCGCTTTAGTTCCTTTTGATACACTTTACATCGCAAATGTAAGATGCAAGCCACTTTTTCTAGTTCCTAGTTTACATTATACCCTTTTAAGCTCCGGTAATGTTAAGATACTTTAATAAGTGCCTGTTAGGTGTTGGATATGGCTGGTACAGCTGTTTTAGAACGCGCAAGAAGTGCTTTAAATCTGAATTGCGAATTCGCAAAGGTAATCGTAACCACCATCTTTGTATTTGCTATTTATTAATATAAATATGCTATTGCATAGCAGAGCATCTGGCGATAGAGATAGAAAAAAGCGTGGTCAAATATTCACTACGTTTATTTATTTAAATTACTATGATATATCTCTCTACTCTTGTAAGGCCTGGGCTATTTTCCGTCGCCATTTTCCGCGCATACGCCTGCGAGTTTCGCCTATTTATTCTCAGGTGTCAGGAGGTTTTCATGTATATAGAGATATATATGTAAAGTAAATCACGCTGCTATGAATCTCATGAGAAGTTGGAATATTTTTCATGAGCCGTTGGGAATAGGCGCGTCTCGCGTGAGACATTGGGAATAACTCCTGTGGAACGTTACTATAGTAGGTTGTCTTGTAGGTACCTAATAATTACACATCCGGGAGGGCGCCGCGAATACCTCAAACGATGAAGATATCTCAGAAATTGACAAAAATAACTACATTCGACTGTCACTGTAATGTAGTATATTGTAATAAGTAATATCAGCTATCTAGTAACCATATCACAAGCTCTGCTTCAGTTGGGGCTAGATCAGTGTGAATTGTCTAGCATTATTTATTATTATTTATACATTGGTCACTGTTTGATCAACCGCCACCTGTTAATGAAAAGGGCGACATTATTCCGAGGTGAGGAGTTGATATGACCGGAGCGATTAGAGCGACACTCTTCAATTCAGACGGCAAACAGACCGACAAACAAAAGGTACCGCCGCCGCCGTCGATGTCGCTGATCTCCGTCAACCGCCTAGAAATACCCTTTTCAAACATTGCACAAGATAACATGGGACAAGTTGACACAACATATGCTTTGGATCACCTTTGGATCAATGTCGAACCTTTGACCAGAGTTGGCACGCCGCACCGCCTTCAGAACTGAGTGTTCTTAGTTTCCTACTATGTACGCGGTAGATAAACAATAATTGATGTCTCGATAAATTGACAGTAGTGACAAATTTTAAAATAGCAATACCCGCCTGATAGGAAAACGTTTGCATATAAACTATTCAATGATTCCGCGGCCCGAGACTTTACAATATTGTTGTCTTTTGGCAATGTTTTGGATACCTTCCAAGAGAAACGAACATATATTCTACAGTCCAGAATATCCAGACTGCAAGACAGCTATAGGTAAGGCGGCTCCTTTGCGGGTCTCATGTGTGGGCTTCTACAAGAAAATGTAAGCACAGTTTTTACAAGACAGAAACGAGATCTAGTTACCAATAATTTTATGGTCTCGTTAGTCGAAGGCGAAAATGGTATTGCGTTTGCACATCCACGTCCAAGTCACCCACGTCAATAATGCCCTGGAGACGTCACTCAAACCTCCCACCAACAAGTGTAGACATGGGACCAATCTTTTCTTGGAGCGGCTCGTTAGCCGAGGCGAAAATGGTATTGCCCGGGTTCGTCCCATGTCTAAATCCTTACACATGACGTCCGGACAATTTGCCCCGGACACGTCACTCAATGTAATTGGCCGTTAGTCGCCATTAACTAATGAGATCGATAACATCGGGCGGCGTCGCAAAGTCAACCGCTCGCCGACGTCGAACGCGCCCCGTTAGGTGCCTGCTGGTGGTGCCTGCGGATGACAGGCTACAGGCGACAAGACGGATTTAACTCGGTGTCACGTGTCCAGATGGGAGATAGTCGACGTGCGAACTGTTTCGATCGCGATGTAACCCGCCGACTGTTATGGTAAAGTTGGTATTTCAACGGATTATAATAGAATGAAGCTGTCAGTCGTCATGTTAGCGAGCGGGCAGAGAGATAAGCAGTAATGGTTGTCTAATAACTGCATTTATTCAAAAGGTTAGGAGGGATAGCGTCGGTGTTTCGTTTGAGAGTTGAATCCAGACAGTTTAACAGCTGTTACAATTACTTATTACTTGCTGGTGTAAGATACGACAGAAGCCCGTCATAAGTCGATGGAAATGTGAAATGAAATGTGCAACAATAATTTATAAAGTAGCTGTGCCTGGGGCTTCGCCCGCGTTTGTATTCACAATTTAATGAAAATGCAAACGTTTATTTTTGAAACCACAAAAAAAGAAAAAAGTTCTAGGCAGCTCTGTCTGGGGTTTTAATTTTTTACTCTTTACCCTATTTTTACCTTATTATTTTTTTTTTAATAAAAGTAGCCTAGGTAGGTTACCCCCTACAATAAAATAAGCTATCTGAAAGTCCCGTCAAAATCGTTCAAACAGACACACAGAAAATTCGAAATAATGTCTTTATGTTCTTATTCCCGTGTTACTTTTATGGATTTAGTAAAAAAACTGTTTATTTGACGTGACAAACTGATACTTCAATTTCATGTGATTCTACACATGAAATTTTTTTAGTTTAGAATAGATGGAAATCCAGCTTGATACAACACCAATAGTTATTCCGTGACAACACGCAAAGATAAGCGAATTATATTGATGACCTTATTTTAAAAACCCGTTAAGTTAGATTACCTACATAAAGAAACACCGAACGAATAGGGCTCAACTATGGTTAGGCACAAAAATCAAGCTCAAATAAAACAAACCAATGAGCAAACAAAACAAATAATCAAATACAAAAGCGCTTTGAAAAGTGAACGGAATTTAAACCTAAGCTTCCACCGTACTTTAAGCAGACAAAGAAACCTCGGTAGCCAATTCCTTACCCTGACATAGAACTAATGAAGCCACCCGACGACGCCTGTGATTTATCTGGCAAACGACTTCGCATCAGTTTTTGTCAAGCCGCACAAATAACAAGATTTGTGGTCCAAGAGTTTAGTGTTTTAGATCTTGTGTTGTACAAGAGGAGTTGATGGTAGATGCCGTGTTGCTAGAGGTACCTATTTGTCTAGATTTGGACGGGCTGACCAGTGTTGGGATGATCAGATTACATTGAGTTTGAAATGCGTGAAGCTATTAGTAATGGAACGGGAATACTGGTGCTGCCAAAACTAAAGTTCTGGTTGACAGTAGGTACCTACCTACAAAAGCCTGCCTTGAAAAAGTGGGACGAATCAGGAAGGATTTCTGCATAAAATTAGATTTCCCGCATTCGGACTACTTTGGTTCGAACAAAGTAGGACGAATGCGGAATAATCAACTAAACGACTCCATCCACGTCACTTTCCTAACAATCGTTATAAAAAGGATGGCATCATTTTTAGTGCTGACAAATTAGTTTATGCGCTGCGCCTGATACTCACCAGCTCTCGGGTCACGCGTCGGTTCGACCAGACGCTCAGTTAATTTCTTAATAACCCGGAGTGCCTCGGTGCCCCACGGACTTAGGCTCGTCTACTTCTTATTATAGTTCATTGCACGCAATAAAAAACATGACTTACATCGAATAAATTTATATTATACTAGTTGGCCGGAATAATATATAGATAACTAGCTTCTGCTCGCGTCTTCGCGCTTATTTTCGGTATAATATGTAAGTAGCGTATCATCTATGTTAGGCTATGTTTTAAATGTACGCCAAATTTCATCCTGATTTGTTCAGTATATTTGGAGAATTTAGGTAACAAAATAAAATTCATATTTCACAAACTTTCGGCTTTATAATATTACTAGCAACTGCGCAATAAGTAGCCTATTAGGTATCTAAGTTAGGCTTTGCTCTAAACGTACGCTAAATTTCACCTTGATCTGTTCAGAAGTTTTGGAGATCCTATTTAACAAAAACTCAGATTTCACTTTCAGCTTTATAATATTAGTAGGAAGGAGGATTTTTCAAAAATAATTTCAGACCCTAAGTCATTTCATTACGCGTAAAACAAAGAAAAGGTGACCCGTCAGGGAATGGTTCCTAAGTGAAATGGACTATAGAGTACATTCTGAACATACAATCTATGGTCACCTACGTGCGATGTAGTAGGTAGGTGTGGACCTAACTCAGGCAGATAGCATCGGCACGGCACGGCACGAGCGATGAGCGACTGTTTACGAGACGACGTTATTGTTTGAATAGCCGTTACTCAGGCACGAGCCCACGGAAACGGGACTGGGGGCTTTAAGGCACGGACATGAAGCCAGCGGGCGCGGGGCGGGGCGGCGGCAGCGGCGGCGCGGCGGCGGCTGCGGAGCAGCGCGGTAACGCAGACCCGCGCCGCTCCCCGCGCCGCTACCTTCGGGGCCAATCTATGATTTGATTGTTTGCTTGTATTGAATAGGCTCCGAAACTACTGAACCGATTTGAAAAATTCTTTTACCATTAGAAGCCCACATTATTCCTGATGAACAAAGGCTACTTTTACCGCGGGAAAATGCTTCATTCCTACGGGAAAACGGGTAGTAAGAATGCAGCTAGTTTCATATAAATCTATGGATTGAAACGCGCCGCTACCCGCGCCGCCCCGACCCGCGATTACTGACTTCGAGACCGAGGCCTAACTGAGCTATGAGCTTATCTCAATAATATTGTAGAGCGGTTGTGAAGGAAAAGTAAAAGGAATTATAAAAAAGTAGGTGTTGCCCGCGGTTTCGCACGCGCTGTCCCCGAGATACCTCCCTGTCAAATTTCATTAAAATCCGTTCAGCAGTTTAGACGTGACAAGGTAATAGAGAGACAGAGTTCCATTGGAATGTACCTATATTTAAATAGTTTTTGCCCGCGGCTTTTTATATGCAAGTAGCATTATGTTCTTCCCCAGAATGTAACCATCAATTTGATGGCCAAATTTCTAGGAAAAAATCACGTAAGTAGATAAAGATTGTGATTGTAAATTACAGCCTCTCTCAGGCTGTCCCGTGTTCACATGATCTGAATGCATGTTATTAGACTACAGTTTTTTTTGGGTTCCGTTCTCAACAGGAAAAAACGTCCAGTGCGAGTCGGACTCGCGCACCAAGGGTTCCGTATAATTGTAAAACATTGTTTCTTGCCAAATAATCATGATTCTAGGTCAAGGAGAAGTATAAGTATAGGTAGGTATAGGTTTTAGTCTATGGCGAGAATCAAAAATATAATTTCTGTGAATAAACTAATTTTTACGGTTTTCAGATTTTTTCCCTTTTTTTGCTGTAAGACCACCTACTTTTATTTGTGCTCGAAGAGGTTACGGACTTGAGTATTTGATGTTAAATTCAACTCGATACCTCCACGCGTTCCTGAGATTAGGGGTTGACAGACGATCATACAGACAGACAGATGGACAACAAAGCGATCCTTTAGGGGTTCTTTTTTTTCCTTTTGAGGTACGGAACCCTAAAAAGGAACCCTTATAGGATCACTTTGTTGTCAGTCCGTCCGTCCGTTTAGGTCGACATATTTTTAATTTCCAATTGATGGTTATATTCTGGAGAAAAACATAATGCTACTTTTAAGAAGTCGCGGGCAAAAGTTAGTGTGCCATAAAAGAGTGAAAGTTTACAATTACCTATGAATATTTCAAAAGGGTCGTAACTTGGTCCAAAGTCGCGTAAATAAAGTGACAATGTAGCCAACTGTGGAATGCTAAGCAATAGTAAGTAGAATTCGTACAGTTCTGCCGGTTTCGACGTCTTGTTGAGGGAACTAGCACCGCTATAGAACATGCCGATTTAGCGGATCGAACGATATCCGTACGGTGACCATGAAATAGCTTTTATAATTGAAAGTTTTTTTTTAAAGTGATCGCTTTAAATATGTAAGAGAACTGCTTATTCTTAGCTTGAACTTTTTTTATTGATGATGGTAAAGCGTTTGGCCGCCAACTTACCTTAAGTAAGTGAAAGATGACGACCTCTGTTGCGCAGCGGGCGAAGGTCCGCCTGCGACGCAGGAGGTTGCGGGTTCGATTCCCGCCTCGGGACAAATGTTTGTACGATGCAGATATTTGTTCAAGGTGTTCTGGATGTTTTCTATGGATAATAAAAAATATATATCTATGTAGTGTATTGTATTTATGTATATCAGTTATCTAGTACCATAACACAAGCTCTGCTTAGCTTGGGGATAGATAACGCTGTGTGAATTGTTCAGCATTATTTATTTATTTATTTAATATTTAATTATTTTAATTATGTATGCTCTAAAAGCAGAATATGGTGACACATTGTAGGTATCTCACGACCAACGGTATTTTTATTTCCTACTCATGTTTTAAGCGAATAAACGATTTGAGTTTGAGTTTTGAGTTTGAAGATATGGTCAAGATGGAGCAGGCTTTCCCATAAGGAACTTATTGACCCTGGATTTGAAGACTCCAAGATTATACTCTAACGGGAAAACAGATGCAAGGAAGCTTCCACTCTTTGGTCGTGCATATTATGAAAGTAGAGCAGATTTTTTTTCGTTTACCCTGTCAGACTTTTTGGGGGAGGCCCATGTTCTGCAGTGGACTTAGGGGCTGTTGTATGTTAGATATGTCTGGCTCGGACGGATAGAATGGCAGAGTATCGAGGTCCCAAAAATAAGTGCCTATGATATGATGGAAAACAATGGCGATAAAAACGGAGACAACCCCAGATTCCGCTGAATGGACAAAGTAGAAGCCGGTCTCAAACTCAAGTCAAGTCTACTAGCGAGTGATAGCAACCGAGATACAACACGACTGACCTTTTGGTTAAGATCCAATTTATATAAAACTAGCTGCATTCTTACTACCCGTTGTCCTATTACCCGTTTTCCCGTAGGAATGAAGGATTTTCCCGCGGTAAGAAGTAGCCTATGTTCATCAGGAATAATGTGGGCTTCTAATGGTAAAATAATTTTTCAAATCGGTCCAGTAGTTTCGGAGCCTATTCAATACAAACGAACAATCAATCAAATCTTTCCTCTTTATAATATTAGTACAGATGTCTCTGAATCAATCCTCCGGACTTTAAGGACAAAAGATAAGTAGTATAAACTGAGCCTTAACCTATTTGTGAATACTTAATTGTATCTATTAATATTGCAATGTATCATGGCGGCTCCACAAGGGACGATATGGCGACCCGCGAACTTCCGTGCGCGCTTTCGTCATCGCATTTAATGACCACACTCAAGAACAATATCTCTAGCTGGGTTCCTGTTCCTAGCGGGGTCCCACAGGGATCTCTGCCCAGCAGAGACCACTTCTTTTCATAATGTATGTGAGAGATGAACCAACTACACCACGAGGTAATTAGGTGTAGGTGGTTATCACACATTTTCGACTTCGACATAGAGATAGACTTGGATAAACTTCAATGTTTCCCCTGTAGGTGGAGCTAACGGCGTTAGAGTCCGTAGGAAGTCGCAGAGATTTTTGACTCCCACGTCACTTGACCTTATAGTGTAGTTGGTTACATTCCGGTATTGACGGAAGAATGCGGGTTCAAGTACCGTCGAAGACGAAAATTTTTGCGATATTTTGATTTCTTAGAAATTACCCTAAGTGCGGCGGGTTCAGCACTATAAATAACAATAAACCTTATTAACGCATCAGACTGGACCCAGTAGTGGGACGGTCCTACACAGCACAGCATCATGGCGGCCCTACAGTAGCAAGGGACAATGGCACGTGGCGATACGGCGACCCACGACCTCGCGTGCGCGCTTCCGCCATCGCATTTAATGCCCACATTTGCATGCCATGTGCGATTATATTCTACCCTCATTTATAAAGGCTTTTGTTGGATGATATATTTTACTGGTGCAGCGAGACATCTTAATAGAAGCCTTTTGTTAATAGGTACTCTTTATTTTTCGAATTAAAGCAGATTCTATCTTCAACCTCAACAGCCTGTATTGGTCGCCTTATTGGCTTTTATCTCATTGGTAGTGCCCATAATCTCCACGCTGGGCATGCGGGTTGGGGATCGCAGTTTGTTTGTATAATTGTTCTGTAAGGGGCGCTGCATCGGGGGCGGGCGCCCCCGATGGATATAGCTTAGTCGCCTCTTACGACACCCGCGGGAAGAGTTGGGGTGGTGGCACCACACAGCTGACAACGACTCTAGAGGCAAAGGCTCTATACTATTGCACTATTGCAGTTTTTTGGTACTTTCGGTAAAAAATATATATCTATATAGTGTATTGTATTATGTATATCAGTTATCTAGTACCCATAACACAAGCTCTGCTTAACTTGGGGCTAGATAATGCTGTGTGAATTGTCCAGCATTATTTATTTATTTAATTGCAAAACAAGATTATCAGCTGTATGGAGGGCTTGTCTATCAATATATCAATCTCTCCGTATAAACAGCACCGCACGCTCTATCTAGAGTTTCTTTCATCCTTGGACGATTCTCGACGATACCATTTTCATAGTAAAGCGATTAGTTAGCCGATTCGGCCACTACACTAGAGAGTTCTTATTATTGGAGCACGATTTATTGCTGGTTTTACAAAACGGACGTAGAGAAAAGGGCAGTCGGGTGATGTCCTCCTAGCCTAATTTTCGGCCACGGGGCCAATCTCAAAGGACTAGTCATGTGCGCAGGACATATTATAGTGCAAAAGTGTATGCGCAGACACAGGTGCACTCTATTCCCTCACTTGACTATTGACAACCGAGACGCTTGTAATCCTTAAGTTAGAGCTAAAAATGGATAGAAAAATCTAGTATTCTCACCTGATGAATGCTCTAGAGAGAGATTAAGGCAATTGAGACGGGCTGGAGTAACGTGATCAAAAATGCACAAATAATAAACAAATACAAATGAATAAGCATGCATTCAAGGAATGTGACTCCAACCGACCTTTGAAATAAAATAACAGAGACAGTAAATGCTTTTTATTCGAGGTAAAACAAGCTATTTTAAATTACAAATAAAGTGAGAGATCTTAACACCTAATTAAGTACTTATCTAGTTAGGGTCACATTCCTTATTAATAAATCCAAGTATAAAAAAAGCATAAAAATATGCAAAAGCAGAAAAGGATTATTCCATAACCCTAATAAATTACTTATTCTCAAATCTGAATACTATTTCGAGACTGAGTCCAAAACAGCGTGAGCTTGATTTTTTTAAGTTGTGTCTATGAGCCGCGTAGGAATTTTCAACGGAAATAACAACTCATCGTGTGGCACAAACAGGGACCTATTCCGCTAAACTAAACGCTTCACTATCACAATGATATCGTCACAGTCTGACACATTTTGAAATTACACCTTTAAAGAAAACACAGATGGAGGGACGCACGTCAAGTGTCGAAATTGAAACCATTCTATCAATCTCTCCGTGCAAAGCACCGCACGCACTATTTAGAGTTTCTTTTATCTAAGGATTCTATGCGACGATTCTGGGTGGATACCATTGCCATTATAAAGCGATTGATGAACAGAATTGGGCCCCAGGATTTTTGTGGAAAGCTACTGGTTTTAAAACTTAAGGCGCTACCACGACCCAAATCAGCGCCCCCACCTATTTTATCTCATTATTCTGTTAAACGGAGGAATTTTCAAAAATCGTTCGGCCAGTTTGTGATACCTATCATAAACTTATTTTTAATGCCTGTGTAAAAGATTTATTTTGTATAACTTAAGCAGAGATGCGAAGTTGCTCTTTTTGGCCACCATGGTGGCAAAAAAGCATCTCTTGCATCTCTGCTTACACTATACAAACTAAGACTCTTTAAAAAAAAAGGCATTATAAATAAGCTTTTGATTGATATCACAAACAGGATTTTTTAAAATTCCTTCGTTGAAAAGAATAATAAGATAAAATAGGTAGTGGCGCTGTTTAGGGTCGGGGTAGCGCCTTAAAAGAAATATTCTCGTTTAGCCTTCTAGCTTTAAGAATCAGCAGTCTGTGGAACCCGCCCCTTAATCACAAAACTATTATAAACAACGAAGCAACACACATCACAATAAATGGAATAAGTTTCCGAAAAGCGCAGAAACTTGTAAAAACAAGCAACACCATGGTGTCGAAATGTCACAAGACCATCACGTCATGTATTTGGGATCTTATTGGTTGTTTTTACAAAAAAAGAACCCCTCTTCTAATCTCCGCTTTGGTGAAAAGGTGCCTTTAGTTTAAGAGCGAGTACCTACACATGAGGCGTTCTGAAGCGCTGTTTCGATGTATTGGACCAGATGCATTTTAAGACGCGCATTACCAAAGCGTTGCGCTTCAAAACGCATAATGTGTACTCGCTCTTAGTTTCCATCAGAGATAATGCGAGGTAGCTTAGTGGTGGAAAGTGTCAAACCTAACCATAGACTAGCTCGATTTTCAAAGCCAAGCATTTTTTTCGGCTGTTGACATTTATCCGCATAGGAAGTCAATTCACGACATTTACTGAGTAACTCGAAACAAATTTTCGCCGATTATTGGATCTTTTTATGATAGTATTCAGAATGAGCGGCGAAGTAGTGATTCATTCAGTAAATGTCGTAAATTGCTTTCGACTTAGGACCGATTCAGATCGGCAATCGCCCCCAGAGCAAAAGCGAAATATTTCGCTACATTTCGCGTCATCCCGCCAGGAACCGCATACCCGGCTTTCGTTGCCGCTCTGGGTAACCAATACCGCATCCGCTCTGAACAGACCCTAAGTCTTTGATTATCATCATCAGCTCGCTGACACTGCTGGGTATAGGCGTCCACTTACCTTTGATTATAATAAAAATAGATCGTAGATATAAAACCCTGCGTTTGCGCAGACGAGCACGAGTAAAGCGATCAGAAGTAAAGCCATACAAGTGAAATATAAAATGACGAACGTAATGGTGCCGGTCCGTTGGACTTTCTCGCCCTGCGTCGATGTCTTGGATGAGTTCGGGACGAGACGGATCTCCGTCTGTGGACAATACATTTAGAATATCAGATGCCATTCACATAAACGAATTTTAGAATGAAAGAAAGAAATCTTTATTCTTACCATAAACAATATGTAAGTTTTACTATAAAACTATCGTCGTTTGACGAATTCATTACGGATGACATCTTCAGGGTGAGTGCGGTTAACCCGCCTATAACTGCACTCCCATGAAGATGTCCCTCGTTAAGGGATGAAACGTTGGTGTTCTTCCAACACAAATAAGGTTCGTAGTTAACCCGCTTACGTCCGTAATGAATATGTAAGTTACTTAAAGTTAACCTACACCATAAAACTAAATAAAAACAACTAACGAATTAGAAAACATAATGCTACGAAATGGCGTCCGACTAATCTAATGGCTATTTCAATATAATGCTGATATTGAAATAGCCATTATTCGCTATCGCAACGCTGATCTTCCGTCGGAACGCACGCGTCACGTAGGTACACGAAGAAAAAAACACACTAAAAACCAACTTAAAATTCCTACACAATTAAAATTTTTGAAGTTATGCGGGAAAAATGCTTTGCTGTGTGGTGCCGACTTAGAATTTTCACCACCCTAACTCTTCCTGCGGGTTTCGTAAAAGGCGACTAATGAGATCCAAGGGGGGCAAAATTTTCCGAATAAAAAAAAGGTATAACGTTACACGGTCATGGTTGTACCACCGGATTTGTGTGCTAAAAATACTAACCGACTTCTTGTACCGGTCGTAAGGCACCAGCCGGACGCGCTTGTTCTTGGCCAGCTCTCGCACGAGCCGCAGCCTCTCGTCGCGTCGGTACAGCCCCACTATCGCCTGGGTGTCGTCCAAGAATTTACAGGCCACGCCACCTGCAGAACAATAGGCTGGTGTCTTAAAAAATCTGATTGGTCCTTCAGTTAGATTATCAGAAGATTTTGGACAGCGTTTTTAGGGTTTCGAAGATCGAAGATCGGTTTCGAAACCAATTAACCCTTAGACTCGCGCGACGCATCTGTTGCAGTATGCAGTTTTGCGTATGAATTAATACGCAAACGAGTCTAAAGGTTTAAATAACGTCGTAAAAATTTACGACTTCGGCGGGACTTGAACCCTCATCCTTCCGTCAGTACCGGAATGTGCTAACCAACTACACCACGAGGTCAAGTGACGCTGGAGTCGAAAATCTTTGCGACTTTCTACGGACTGTAGCACCGTTAGCTCCACCTACAGGGGAAAAATTAAAGATTAAACATTCCTTTTCAAAAAAGAGTATGAGGCTTACGCACTATACAACAAACACTAACTTTAGGTTTCGAAACCCTTATGGTCTCGCTTTGTCTGTCCTTTTTCCCCTCCTTAATAACTCAGAAACTACTGCAGCTATCAACTTGAAATTTAAAATAATAAAATCAATTTCGTGCGCCTGTGCAGATTTAAAGAAAAATAAATGATAATAAATGAAAAATGAAAATGAATATTTTCCATACAAATTGTGATGCCGAAATTTTAAAAGATACCTACTGTGAGGTATCAAATGAAAGGTATCAGTTTGTACATTTCAACATAGTTTGAATTTTTTGTAGGTGTCATACTTTTTAAAATATTTCGAAATAAGTCGAAAAAATACCCATTCCCCGCCCCCCCATCTCCGAAGATTGCAGAGCGATCCATATAAAATGTATGGAGCGTTTAAAGATAAAGATAAAGATAAAGATATTTATTTGCAGAAAACATGTGTATAAAAGATGACAAAAATATAGGTGAAACAACATGCTTGACCGATTATGGTATGCAAATTAGGTAGAGAGATGGCATATTTATAGATATGGATCTATATTTTACAGGAAAAACATAGAGAAGTTTGTAAAAAGAACATTTTTTGAAAAATGTTCAAAAAGGGTGGGGGTAGTAATTTTCAAAAGGGAGGGCTACCTCACCGAGTGGGGTATCAAATAAAAGGTATCGGTTTGGACATTTCAAAACAGTTTTTCAAATTTCTGTAGGTTTCATACTTTTGAAATATTTTGAAAATAGTCGAAAAATTTACCATTAATTGTACTGTAGCTTTTTCAAAGCTATACTAATGAGATAGGCCTATCGTTTCCCGCCACAATATTAAAATTAAACAAGTATATGCATGACTATCTGTCAAAATTGACCAACAGCCAATGAGAACATTCGTCCAATTAGGAATTGGCCAATCAGGTGTCTTCCCGCCACGTCAGAGGGGCGCGAGCGAGCTCGTGGCGCCGCCATTTTAATTCTCCATTGGCGTTTAGTTTCCCGCCGAGTACGGACGTGCTACCAAAACGTAGCACGATTTTGAAGAATTTTCTATTCCAGAATATATTTGTAGGTGCATTAATTCACAACGAATTATTATCAAAGTGCACAAATGTGAAGGTACGGTGAAAACAGTGCATTACTGCGTAAGTAACCTTTTCTTCAAAGTTACACCTTTTGTATAAAGTTTTAATTTGCGAAATAATTTCGTAAAATTTTTCCATGGACTGATAGTCCATTTCATTTCTATTATTTCGTAGACTAACGACACGTCCGTGTCGCTTCGTCATTACGAAAGCTAACGCTTTTACTACCTCGCACGAGGTGGTACCGCGTAAGTAATTTATGTTTGTGTGACTTTTTATTTCGAATTTAATAACACGTGCTTTGGAAGCACGTGGTTATTTTATTATTTTAATGACGTAAGCTGAGGCTTGTCCAACCTAGCAAGCAGTATTTCCGCTATTATCAGTGGCAGTCCTTTTTTATTTAAAACGACTTTACCGTTCGATTTGTTAATTTTATTTTCCGGTCTTTTGTTGGTTTTTGTTCCTGTACGCTAAAATATTATTTCTTTCTAGCAAAGATTTAAAAACGATAAAAATACCAAATTCCGACCACGGAAATCGTGGGATCGACGTCTACGGGCCGTGAACAGCCGGAGAAAAAGTTCGACATGGAATGTTCATGGGAATAAAATCGTGAGTACTCTTAAAATATACCTAGTATTTTGGGCATTGTGGGACACGAACGCCTACGTAGGGCGTTCGATTGGTTCCCCGTGCTCATATATTATAAGTAATTGGAAAATAACACGTGCACTACGCTCAACGTGTTGTAGATTTGCGTTTTCATGACCCAATTACAAACTTGGGTGTCCATGTAGTTCTAGCTTTCAGAATCGAATGTCCTATCTAAACTAAAGGAAGATTCCTTGTGTAATATGAAACCAAGCTGAATGTAACCAAGATTTCTGAATCAGTTGATACGACAACACACAGTTACAACTACAATTTGTTTATTTCTAGAATATGTTTGGTTACTATCTTTAGAATTACATTGCAGTACTAGAATTATCAGAATTAATTTGCGTGATTGGGGTGTCTTATCCATTCACCGCCCAGCTAAGGCTCTGAGCAGCTATTTGTAAGGGCACTGAAAGTGTTAACCTAGGATAGCAAAACTAAGAAGTTTTTACATATTTTGTTGCCTACTGTTTGTGGCTATCGAACAGCATCAAGTCCACCGTCGAGAAGATACGATTGAAGGATGAATAAGGAATAAAATCATGTTAGTAGTTTTTAAGCAACACACCCGATGTATTTTCTTGCAAGTAATAAAAAAACCCTCGCAGGGTTTGTTTTAGCGCCCTCGCAGGGCTGCATTGGCACATATTGTCATAGACATCTTCTTGCAAGATACTTATCAAAAAACCCTCGTAGGGTTTGTTTTAGCGCCCTCGCAGGGTTGCATTGGCACATATTGTCATAGAGATCTTCTTGCAAGATACTTATCAAAAAACCCTCGCAGGGTTTGTTTTAGCGCCCTCGCAGGGCTGCATTGGCACATATTGTCGTAGACATCTTCTTGCAAGATACTTATCAAAAAACCCTCGCAGGGTTTTTTTTAGCGCCCTCGCAGGGCTGCAATGGTACATTTTCATGGACATCTTCTTGCAAGATACTTATCAAAAAACCCTCGCAGGGTTTGTTTTAGCGCCCTCGCAGGGCTGCATTGGCACATATTGTCATAGACATCTTCTTGCAAGATACTTATCAAAAAACCCTCGCAGGGTTTGTTTTAGCGCCCTCGCAGGGCTGCATTGGCACATATTGTCATAGACATCTTCTTGCAAGATACTTATCAAAAAACCCTCGCAGGGTTCATTTGCGCACCCTCGCAGGGCTGCGATGACACACAAAATTCGGCCGCACCGAATATGTTTCAGCTATTATAATTATCATGGACGTGATCTGATGATCCTATTTCTCGAACAACGAGGCGAAAGGTAATTTCGGTTATTTTTCTGCAATAACGTAAGTATGTGTTCACTTGACCTTCAGAAAGGCCTGACTGGTTTGGATTTGAATAAAGGTAGTCGCCGTACTGCACCTCTATCGCGTACCTATTGTCACGAACTTCCAGGAAGGCTAACTTCTATCCATAATGATTCGGGTACCCACACCATGAGTATGTATTGAATGGAAGTCATCGTGGTGCACATCCACCAGTGATGAAAAAATTCCAGGGTATCGCGTACCTATTGACATGAACTTCCAGGAAGGCTAACTAATATCCATATTATTCGGGCATTGCATACCCGTCAACACAAACTTCCGGGAGGCTCTGGTAGTATTTATTTTTAGACAAATTGTGTATACCTGGTGCACTACAGCTTTATAACGATTTCTTATCAAGGTATCGGATACCTACCTATTGATGTTTATTATACATATATTTATCATCTGTAACATTGGGCTATGATTGTTTCCTTGTTTGATATAAACTTTCAGAAAGAGCCGTTATAATATGATAAATTAAATTAACTCTGGTTTCCAGGCTTCTGGTATACCGCAATTGTGATAAAAATCATCATCACCATGTTGGATAGGTACCATACTTTAAGAAACTCTTCTTATCCAACTCAGGTTGATAAGTTTAATAGATTGATGAATCATCGATTAGCTGATAAGTCAGGGACATATAAATCGCCTGCCTTAATTGCAGCTGCTGGGAGATGTCCGTGTGCGTCTTGGAAAATTAAGGTTTTAACTAAGTCTTAAAACTGACTTACATTCAACATTGTTAATTCATCATTAACTCAAAGTTACTACCATCTGCGTAGTTTTTCTTTAATATACGTAACCTGTATGTAATGAGTAGGAGAGGATTTAGGAACATTCTATGGGTTCATGAGATCGCAGAATTGAGTGAAACAGATTGACATTCCGTCTTCCTACCTACAAAATTTTGTTGCCTGCCAGACTAGTCGCATTAAAAAGACTAGTTCTTTAAAATTATCTACCCTCAATTTTATCTTTGTCATACCGAGTTGAAATGCTGTTTAGGCATCATCAACATTTTTAAGGCCACGGTAAGCAATCATAGAAATGCAAACAAAAGATGAAGGATATGCCATCGCAAATGCATAGATCCAGCTTTGACTTCGACTTTGGCCGTTTTAGGTGTACATTTTGTCTGACAAGTTAAGATGACTATTCGATGATATTACTGCCAGTGCGGAACTGGCCCCAGGCTTAAAGTCTATAAGTGTCTGGCGTACGCTATACAGTTACATAGGTATATCTGGTTTTAAATTAAACTCCGGCCATGTCCGGAGTTATGATTGTGAGAACAGCAGGGGTGTTAATGGTAATAATCCTTCCGGGTTTATTTACGACTAACTACCCTGTTCGAACTTTTTATCATCGATACAAATGATTGTATGGTATTAATCCTTCCGTGTATATTTACGACTAACCACCCTCTTCAAAAGTTTTATCATCGGTGGCATGTCTCAGTTATCTGCTTTGTATGATAAGTTGTTGAATGGTTTCTCAACTGTATTAGATACAATGTTAAGTATTTTATTTTTATAACTTTTTAAAACCTGGCGAGTTCAAGAATGAAAAAGTTATCGATGCCTTCTTTTTAGACATCAGTCGGTACCTACTGCTTCTGTCCTTGACATGCGCTGTTTTTATTTTCTATAGTGTTACACATACAAAACTAATATTTTTAAATTTTTTGTGGTGGAGCAAGCGACCATTGTCAGCTTCTGAACTGCAGCGCTGATGCGTTATGTGAGTTATGTTCCTGAACGAGAAGAAAATTGCAACCTTCGCTTCGAATAGGGAGGTATGAAGTCAGTATCATCAGTTATTTGACATAAAGAGATGTTTCAACATAACTACAAGTTAAACGTTAAATCGCTCTTTTTGATTATTTCATTAGCATTATGGCGCAACAGTCACGATTGCGTCTTAAACCAAGACCATTTTGGATGAAGTACATTGGTAATGAGTGACGTATTTATCTACAAGTCGAGAACATTGTAACAAATAATGTATTGCTGGTTTTTGAACTATACTTTGTTGGGTGCAGGATATGTAGTGCCTGGTAGTCACCATTATGAGACATAATTTTATTGATGTCTCGATAGGTTTTTCTTTCAAGGTATGACATGCTGTGTGTACATATACATATAATTCGAAATGAAGTCCGGATGAGATATAAAGGAACCAATGGCACGTTTCTAAGAGCAAACCATAAATATAACCCGGTTGGCTTTTTCAATTGAGGTAGCTGTATTTTTATTGATGTCTATCTGATCCGTAAGCTTTCCTAAAGTTGGAAATATATGCAAATCTGTTATTTCAACACTTGTAATGTTGTATTCCAAACAGTGTGGGGGAAAAGTTAATCATTTACTGAAACCCATTACAAGAACTTCCCATAACTGGACATCTTAGATAAGCATAGCTTCGCTATAGTTAAAAGTACGTAATTAAACGTACCGCAATAATTTTAAAAGTTCATTTAACTACCTACCTACATGATTTAATTGTTTAGAATGACCATACAACCTGATAAGTGAGTTTTTATTATGGCCTGTATAGCAATAAGTCCAATACTTTTATTGTGAATCAGAAATTAAATTCTTCACAGTTGTAGTAGTAGTAGTAATGAGGACGTTATAAATTACAAAAATTAACTGTTTCTAATAGAAATTGAGCCGTGGCCGCTGAGGTCTTATTTTACGAATACCAATTTATTGTATTGTGTATTAACTTTATTAATCATCTAGTACCTACTCATAACACAAGTTCTGCTAATCTTGGGGCTATATGATGATGTGTGTATTGTCTAGTATTATTTATTTATTATACTAGCATCGGTTCAACTTTCTATCATGGCAGTAGCAGAGAGCCAAAGTCCAATTTTCCAATAAATTTAATGAAATTTCACTTTTATTGTAAAGATATTGCCAACTTTTTAAATATGGCTATTTTTAATAAATGTGTTTTGACCAATACGTGCATTAGCTATGTATTCCGTTTGAAAGTCACAATGACTAATTTGCATTCAAAACTGTGTGGCTAATGAATTTTACGATTATAATTTTTTTAGGGTTTTGAAGATCGAAGATCGGTTTCAAAACCCTTATGGTCTCGCTTTGTCTGTCCTTTTTTCCCTCCTTAATAACTCAAAAACTACTGCAGCTATCAACTGGAAATTTAAAATAATAATACATTTCGTGCGCCTGTACAGATTTCGAGAAAAAAAAATGAAAATAAATGAAAAATGAAAATGAATATTTTCCATACAAATTGTGATGCCGAAATTTTAAAAGATACCTACAGAGTCATATGGGGTATCAAATGAAAGGTATCATTTTGTACGTTTCAGAACAGTTTTTGAAATTTTTGTAGGTTTCATACTTTTTAAAATATTTCGAAAAAAGTCGAAAAAATACCCATTCCCCCCCCCCTATCTCCGAAGATTGCAGAGTGATCCATGTAAAATGTATGGAGCGTTTATAGACATGGATCTATATTTTACAGGAAAAATATAGAGAAGTTTGAAAAAAGAACACTTTTTGAAAAATGGTCAAAAAGGGGGGGAATAATTTTCAAAAGGGGGAGCTACCTCACCGAGTGGGGTATCAAATGAAAGGTATTGGTTTGTAGGTTTCAAAACAGTTTTTTGAATTTCTGTAGGTTTCATACTTTTTGAAATATTTTGAAAAAAGTCGAAAAAATACCCATTCCCCCCCCCCCTATCTCCGAAGTTTGCAGAGCGATCCGTTTAAAATGTATGGAGCGTTTGTAGATATGGATCTATATTTTACAGGAAAAATATAGAGAAGTCTGTAAAAAGAACACTTTTTGAAAAATGGTCAAAAAATAATAATTTTCAAAAGGGGGGCTACCCCGCCGAGTGGGGTATCAAATGAAAGGTATCGGTTTGGACATTTCAAAACAGTTTTTCAAATTTCTGTAGCTTTCATACTTTTTGAAATATTTCGTAAAAAGTCGAAAAGTTTACCGTTACCCACCTTAACCGAACCACCCTGTAGGCGATCGAATAAAACCACGCTTAATTTTGAACGACAGATGAAGTTGGTTTGCAGGCAGAAATTGAACAGTGCGTGTTTCGAGAATTAATTAAGTATCTTTGTCACGGAGCCACGTCGAGTACGCAGTCGTTCGCGACTCTCCGAAGTTACAACTACCTTCATGGTTGTAAAAAATTAGCTTTATATTTGAAAGTTCTGCGTACACCCACAATTTCATCTTATTTATTTATAAAATAATAAAACAACCAACAGATGGCGTTACTTGTTGCTAAAATACAACTTAATCGTAAAAAGTATAGTTCCTAAATAGGTGGGTACCACAGATGTATATATTCCTACATCTGTGGTGGGTACACAATAAACATAAAAGATAGGGAAACAAATCTTAGCCTAAAATAATTATGTACATAAAAAATAACTTCAACGTGTGTCGTCTACAATCCACCCTCTTAGTGCTGAACTGACATAAAATAAAAGAAAACAAATTAATAACTTCTAACAAAGTTCAGCTCAGCACTAACAATCCGATGAAGGTTCAAGTAGAGCGACACGCGTTACTGGGCGGCGCACTAAACCAGAGCGAGTGCGCACGTCCACCACTCGCACGCGCCCATCGTCCCCCGCGCGCGCCGCACTCACCACGCCGTGCCGCCAGCACCCGCGGTCTAAATTGGGTTCCAAGATGAGAACATAATCTCCCTCTCGCAACACTCTCTGCTCCCTACACCACTTCTGCCTAGGAATTAAAGTAGGAAGATATTCCTTAATCCATCTAGCCCAAAACATATCAGTTAACCGTTGCGCGATACGCCATTGTTTACGCAAACATAGGTCAGCATCATCATACCTACCGCATGCGGGACCGTTCGATGAGGTACCTAACAAAAAGTGATTAGGGCTTAAGGCTTCGGGGTAGTTAACGTCAGTTGACACGTGAGTAATAGGGCGACTATTTACTAGCGCTTCCACTTCCGCAAACAAAGTAGAAAGCGTTTCAGGATGAGGCGCGCGTTCCTTCAGGACTACTTTCAGGGACGTCTTCACAGTGCGAATCATACGTTCCCAGGCACCGCCTTGTTCGGGGGCCCCGGGGGGAATAAATCTCCATTCGATACCTCTCACGGTACCGTCATCTAAAAGCTTACTTTGATTGAGTTCAAGTAAACTTCGTTTCAACTCATTGTCCGCTCCACGCAAATTGGTTCCGTTATCTGAGTAGATAACACTGGGCGTGCCGCGGCGGGCAATCATGCGTCTGAGGGCCATGATAGTGGAGTCTGTACTAAGACTCTCGCTAATCTCCAAATGTATTGCACGTACCGTTAGACACGTAAACAATACGCCATACCGTTTGAACCTTTTTCGGCCTATCGTGACTTCCATTGGACCAAAAAAATCCAAACCTGTATAGCTGAAGGGACGACGGTTGTGCTGCAGACGGGCAGCAGGGACGTCTGCCATCCGCTGCGGCTGCGGCGCAGCACGGCGGTGCCGGCAGAACGGACAGCGAGCGGCGACTGCGCGGACAGTCGGCCGCAGCTTCAGTATCCAGTAGCGCTGTCGTAACTCGTTTACTACTAGTTCGTGCGCTCCACATATCATAGCATAGCTTTTCTATGATAGTACTCGACTAACAGCCGAGTTATCTGGTGGCGACCATCGAGGATGGCAGGTCTTAAAGTCGAATAAGACACACCTGCGACTTTATCAATTCGACCGCCAGCTCGTAACACTTTAGTGTCGTCCAGATAAGGTGTTAACGTCAACAAGCGGCTTGTCGTTAATAACGGCTTGTTAAGCTTAATAAGCTCAATGTCCTGCGGGAATGAATCATGCTGAGATTTTTTTATCAATAAAAGTTCAGCTTCGTTCATAAGCTCGACATTTAAATCAGTCTCGATTCGTCGACATCGTCGAACGAATAATAAAATGCGAGCGGTCACTCGGACGAGTCGTATCCAAGACGAATGTTTATTCTCATCAGGTAAGGAATAGTCAACCGGGTCCGACACTACATTTAGGCTCCGTTGCTCATAAAGTACTTCCGGTGGAGGCCTTTTCGTGGACTTACAATCCTTAGGCCAAGAATCCTCAGGCTGCCGTAAGAACTGCGGTCCACGAAACCAAACACTTTCGTATGTCAGAGGTTGCGTGTCGTCTTTTGTAGCTAAGTCAGCTACATTCAACTTAGTTGGGACGTAACGCCACTCTGATAAGCTCGTGAGCTCGTCAATTTCGCCTAAGCGATGAGCTACGTACGGCTTATAGCTCCTAGGATCACTGCGTATCCATTGTAGAACGGTCTGTGAGTCCGTCCAGAAGTAGCGCTTGTCAGGCTTGTGGTCTTTGTGTTCTCGCTGCAGGGTGTCTGCGAGACGAGCAGCCGTCAGCGCGCCTTGGAGTTCCAGACGTGGGACGGATACCGGACGGAGTGGACTTACCCTACTCTTACTAGCGGCAAAACAAATCAAAACATTTCCGTCAGCTCGAATAAAACGCCAATAAATAACGGCAGCGTACGCTTTCAATGAAGCGTCACAGAATATGTGCAGTTGTTTATTAACAAAAGCATCGGCGCTGCTACCTATACTTACTGATAAGGGATAGCACGGCGTCCAACTGTCTACATTGTTATACCACCTAGGTATGCGTAACGACTCTAAAAGTTTTAATTCATCTAACCATTTTACCCATTTGATGTGTTCGTCAGAATGGATGCGGCATTTCCAATCTACTTTCGACCTGTGCACATCTTGAAAAATGATTTTACTTTTTATAACAAACGGCGATAAAAAACCATGTATATCGTAAACTGACATTATAATGCTTAGCATTTTCGATTTAGTAGGTGGCGTAGAACCATTCAAAATATCGGTCGGTATTCTATCTAGCGAAATCTGAAACCCGAATGAATCCTCGGCAGGATGCCATATCAATCCTAGCGTGCGCTCACTGGTATTCATAGCTCCATGTTTGAACTGAACAGCTGAGCGCGCCAGTGCATCAGTGGGTACCGAATCTAACACCTGTGTACTGTTGCTAGACCACCCTCGTATTTCAAAACCACCCTTGCTGTTAATCAATGTTATGTCACGAATTAAATCAATTGCCTTCTTTTCGTCGCAGGTCGAGTAACAACAGTCATCCATGTAAAAATTATTTACAATTACTTGGACAGCTTCGGAATTTAAATCCTCATATTTTAAAGCATTTTTATTTTTCACATATTGCGCAATAAACGGTGAGCATGTAGCACCGAAAATAAGGCTTTGCATCGAACAAACCTTCATCGGGCTTTCCGAGGATTCTTGCCACAAGAATCGAAGTACATGCTGGTCTTCCGGGCGAATTTTCACCCTTAGAAACATATCGCGAATATCTCCAATGATAACAATTCTATTCTCACGAAATCTAAGCATAATTCCGTAGAGTGAATTATATAAATCCGGTCCTGTTAATAAATAATCATTAAGGCACAGGCCATCTACTTTTGCCGCTGCATCAAAAACAACACGTAACTTTTCAGGTTTATTTATATTTTGAATACCAAAGTGCGGTAAATACCAAGCTGAGGAATGCGATTCTTTATCAGTAAGTTCTCGAGCGTAATTATTATCTAACAATTTAGTTATTTCAATTTTATAGCGAGCAGCGTAGTCAGCATTTTGACGAAACTTTCGCAACAATAGTTGCTGACGCGAGTAGGCATTGTGGTAGGAATCGGGCATGCTAAACACATCTTTCTTAAAGGGCAAACCTACTTCCCATTGAGTACCTACTTGGCGAGCTGTCTTATCTAAAATCTCAATAGCTCGAATATGATCCGTATTCTCACGCGATACGGGTGATATTCCTATCAAATCGAAATCGAACGAGTGTTTAATCAAATCATTAAGTTCGCGAAAATTATGCACATCATCACTATCATCAGGGGCGAGAGAGTGAGCGAGGTGGAAAACATTATGGTCACTTACCCCGGACTTCGACGAATGAGTGCGGCCACGGTGGAAACCATGGACGGTCCATCCCAACCGACATCGTGATGCATACAGCGAGTTCCTGTCTCCATGTATTACCTCAAGTGGAGCCATCAGGAAGTAATTATCCTCGCCAATAAGTAGACGAGGCTTCACACTAGAGCCTGTACAAATCAAGTGCTTGATATGCGAAAAGTGCGAACTATTTACACTATTTAAAATAGATTGATTTTGTGAACACAGCTGTAACTTATCACATTTGCGAAACTTACAGTCATAACGGGTTTTGTCCTGTCCCGTTATTTCAACCCTAACACTAGGCACTTCAGATTGGTAAACCGATAAGCCGAACGCATCCGTAAACCTAATAGGCTGAGCACTACTACACTTGAGACCTAGGCTATCTGCCAATTCGGCATCGATCACCGACACTTGGGCACCGTCGTCCAGAAGGGCGTGGGTGTTTACGACACCTTTAGGGCCACGTAACCGAACCGCGATCACTTTTAATAACGCGAATTCTTCAGGAGCTGCGCCGACGCAGCTTTCGACGTTATCACTTTCCCGTGCGAAATGTAACACTGGCGCGTCGGGTGCAGGTGAGGTAGGTTCCGGGGTCAAGGGCGCCTTATCAGCTGATGGTGGCGTCATCTCAGGCTTAGTCCAATGTAGAAGGCGGTGATGCGACTTGCCGCATTCATCGATATCACAAACTGGTGCAGGGCATGTTGTGTCTTTATTGTGTCTTTTCTGTAAACAACAATAACAAAGACCGCGCGTTTTAACAAAACGCCATTTATCCTTTCGCATAGCGCGTTTGAATGCGCGACATTCTGTAAGGATATGGTTGCCTTTCTGGCAAAACTTGCAATCATCAGTAGCATCAACGGAGGACGTGTTCACGGCGCGTTTGGGCGGCGCGGGCGCCTCGGGCTTCTTCTCCCGCGGCTGAGTACATCCGACGACTGAAATCATCTCAGCCTCCAGCTTCAAAAATGTGGCTAATAGTTCTAGCCTAGATCTGCCTTCTCGTAGACGATTGTAGGCAAACTCTGTCCATCTACCTATCAAGGTGCTCGGCAATTTAGAAACAATAGCTGCGGCGAGCTCGGGGCTTCGTAGGTAGTCATTCTGGTCAAGTGCGCGTATGGTGGCCACGCAGTTATTGACTTTGACGGACAAGGCGATCAGATCGTGCTGGTACTGAGTAGGTAACGATGGTAGCTTTCTCAATTGCATCGTTATATTGCTGACAATAATATCGGGACGGCCAAACCTGAGTTCCAGTGCTTCCATAACTGCTGACGGCGGAGTGTTGCCAATCAGCAAGTCAGTCACTGCTTCCTTGGCCTCGCCTCGTAAGGATTTACGTAGGCGCCACAGGTTCTCACTGTCACTGAATCTACACACACGTGACGAATCATCATAAGCACTTTTGAAATGTAGCCACTCGATACTGTCACCACTAAAGACAGGTAGCTCACGAGGCATTGCGAGACGGCTCAAAAGTTTATCTTCGTGCTTAGCACATGATGTAGACTGGTTCATCAGATCCTTCAGCGTATGGGCAAGCTGTTGGATGCTGTTGTCGTGCTGGACGGGTGATGGGCAGTGCGTGTCCAGCCACTTCTCCACGTTATCGTGCACTCGCTTCTCGCTGGGCAGGGACGAACAATAGGCACCAAGGACTTCGTCAGGAGAGACATCTGTGCCGACGCGGCTAGCCCTCTCGCTATCCCGGTCGACTTTGGCAAGATCAGCTTCAAGCTTCTTCTCAATTAACTCCGTCTGAATCTTGGCTTTAGCTTCCGCCGCTTCGAATTCGAGTTGTTTACGACGTGCGATTGAAGACGTTGTGGTTTTCTTTGTACATATGGTGGTTCTCGAAGCACACGTTGATTGCTGCGCAATACCGGGAGTCGCCATTTTGTCGGCAGGCTTCGGCATCGGCGTCGATTCGTGTCCTTCTCGCGACGGTTCAGGAACATTAGTGTCGTGATGAAGGCTCATGTTCAATTCCTTCTTCGTAGGTGCAAATTCCAGCTTCTTAGAATCCAGAAGTGCCTGTCGTTGACGGCGCGTAAGAACTTTCGATGGCGTTTCGTCCGACATGTTGAAACGCGAACTGCGCAGTTCACTGATTTTAAGGATCCGCTCGAATGGACCAAGACTTTTTGTAGGCGATCGAATAAAACCACGCTTAATTTTGAACGACAGATGAAGTTGGTTTGCAGGCAGAAATTGAACAGTGCGTGTTTCGAGAATTAATTAAGTATCTTTGTCACGGAGCCACGTCGAGTACGCAGTCGTTCGCGACTCTCCGAAGTTACAACTACCTTCATGGTTGTAAAAAATTAGCTTTATATTTGAAAGTTCTGCGTACACCCACAATTTCATCTTATTTATTTATAAAATAATAAAACAACCAACAGATGGCGTTACTTGTTGCTAAAATACAACTTAATCGTAAAAAGTATAGTTCCTAAATAGGTGGGTACCACAGATGTATATATTCCTACATCTGTGGTGGGTACACAATAAACATAAAAGATAGGGAAACAAATCTTAGCCTAAAATAATTATGTACATAAAAAATAACTTCAACGTGTGTCGTCTACACACCCATTAATCCGAAGCATGCAGAGAGATCTATCTGAAATGTAGGTTGGTAGGTACCAACCTATAGTATATATAACCTACTGTATAATAGTAGGTACTATTCTTAGGTATTCGTTAAATTGCGAAGTCTCTAACCGGTACTTTTGGTACATATTTATTGACAAACGTTCAAAACCCTCGGCGCGCGAGTTACACTCGCACTTGACGGATCTTGTTTATAGTAAGTTCACATTGGCGTAGAGTGTCTTCACCACCACCAGGCGATAACAAACACGTCTCATTAGTATAGCTTTGAAAAAGCTACAGTACAATTAATAGAAGCGTTTTACATAAAATAAAACGCATATTAATTTACTTACCTTTTTCAAAGCTATAACTTTTAATCCTGCCTGGTGATATTCGACGCAATGGAGAATTAAAATGGCGGCGCCACGAGCTCGCTCGCGCCCCTCTCTGACGTGGCGGGAAGACACCTGATTGGCCAATTCCTAATTGGACGAATGTTCTCATTGGCTGTTGGTCAATTTTGACAGATAGTCATGCATATACTTGTTTAATTTGAATATTGTGGCGGGAAACAATAGGCCTATCTCATTAGTATAGCTTTGAAAAAGGTAAGTAAATTAATATGCGTTTTATTTTATGTAAAACGCTTCTATTATCCACTTTAACCGAAGCATGCAGAGAGATCCATCTGAAATGGAGATTGGTACCTACTATTTTAGGTATTCGTTAAATTAAGAAGTCTCTAACCGGTACTTTTGATACATTTTTGTTGACAAACATTCGAAACCCTCGGCGCGCGAGTTACACTCGCTCTTGACGGATCTTGTTTATTACTGTCAAGTACTGAGATCTAATCTATGCCTAGTCTGACAAACCAAACCTGTGAGGTTCGCCACGCTTAATATAATACGCTTAAGTTAATATAAGATTAGTTACCGTAGGGCGTGAAAAGATTATTAATGTCGCTCCTCGTCCACTCCTTCGGGAAGCTAAGCAGGAAGACATGCTCGCGCGTGGCGATCGCTGGAACAAAGGATACATCGTCAATACATTGAGACCTAGTAGCAAATTAAGAATTGAATCAGGGTTGTTGCGAATATCAGCATCAGCATCCGCTGATGATCAGCATTAATTTAGACATCAGCATCAGCATTGATCGATGCTGATTTTCAAAGCCGATCGCAATAAGACCCGAAGGAGCGAGGCTTAAAGCTGAATGGGCAACTTTCTGCACCGCAGGAGCCGTACGCGCCGAAGTAATTGCATTTTACAAATGTTTGTATGAAATAATATGCAACCCCGCGCACCTTTTCGCGCCGAACGAGCCGCATTTTAGCAAAATCCTCTAGGTATACGGATTCCATCAAAAAACTTCTTTCTTTCTTGTACCTTGTAAGGTTTTCGTAATTTGTTAGCGATGGTGGAGAAGGCGAGTCCTGGTGCGCTGTCTTCGCCAAGAACAAAATGTTCAGGAAAGGCTTGAGTAAGTATGGGCGAGGTGGGCGAGGTGGGCGAGACGCACACGTTCTCGAGATGGTTGTGCATGGATAGGAAACAGAGGGATGTTTTCTGGTAACTGATGGTGAGGTAGGTAGGTAGGCAAGTCACTGAGAGAAGAGGCAGTATTGTCACGGTGGTTTTATACTTATACTAGACTAGTTTATGCCCGCGGCTTCGCACGCGTTGTTTCTATGGAAAAGTTTTAAGGTTATTTCTATCCCATGGGAACTGATTTATGGGATAAAAAGTAGCCTATGTTTGATTCCAAGATTGGACTTACCTGCATGCGAAATTTCAGCCTGATCAGTTCAGAAGTTTTGGAGTGAAGAGGTAACAAATATCCAGCCATCCATCCATACATCCAAACTTTCGCATTTATAATATTAGTGTGATATCAATTTGGGGGACGGTAATGTCATCATGGGGGCAGTAACGTCACGATGGGGGGCAGTAATGTCACTACTGGAGGATAGTTAAGGCACTTTGCGGGAGTGACGTTACCATAGTAATGTCACATTGATTGGGGGCAGAAATGTCACTTTAAATGGTAATGTCACTTTGGGGAGTAATCACTGGCTAATGTTACTAAGGAAGCAGGAATGCGGCATTTGAGTTTAAAGTGATACTCACGATCAGCGCCAGTCAGGTTTATACAAGGCGAGTCCTGGTGCGCAGTCTTCGCCAAGAACAGCTTGTTCAGGAAAGGCTTGAGTATGGGCGAGGTGGGCGAGACGCGCACGTGCTCCTCGTTGCGCATGCGCATGAGATGGTTGTGCATGGATAGGAAACAGAGGCCGGTGATGTACGCGTCGTAACCTGCCTCGTGCTGCTTGTCCTCCGCTTTGAGATATCCTCTTCCTTGTATTGAGCCTGGGGGGAATGTATAGTTATATTTTAATAAACTAACATAGATTAAACAATAATAAAAATGCTGGACAATTCACACAGCATTATCTAGCCCCAAGGTAAGCAGAGCTTGTGTTATGGGTACTAGATAACTGATATACTTAATACAATACACTACATAGATAGATATTTTTTATTATACATAGAAAACACCCAGACCAACGGAACAAATTTCTGCAGATCGTACACAAATTTGTTCCGAGGCGGGAATCGAACCCGCAACCTCCTGCGTCGCAGGCGACCTTCACCCGCTGCGTCACGGAGGTCGTGGAGATTGAAGAATTTATTAAAAATGTGCGAGTGTTAACTTACCAAGAACAAAATTTAATTATTTTCAAACTTACGCGATCTGAACATATTATTAAACACATTATTAACACATTATTAGTATTGTTAAACGGGTATTTACACACTGTCGTGGTCACGGGATGATAGTCATCCCGTGACCACGACAGTGTGTAAACCTGTTGAAACGTCGGGAAAAATAGGTAAATACCCGTTTAACAATACTAATAATAAAACAAAATTTAAAATTGAAAAAAAACCCCAACAGATTTTCATGAAACATGGCTAAGAACACTAGGGATATAATTATCTATGACACAAAAAAAAACTAAACTAAAATCGGTTCATCCGTTTGAGAGCTACGTTACCAAAGACAGACAAAACTTATAACACCCCTCTCTTTTTGCGTCGGGGTTTAAAAATAGTGTTCTTATAAAACAAATAAGGTTTGTAGTTAACTCTTTTGCATTGATTATGAATTGAAAGTTCAAGCTTATGCTTTTATTTTAACAAAATATTGCTGACGATTTAGTCTGTACGTACATAGTTCCATACCATAGTAATATTTGAAACGTGAAAGTAACTTTCTGTTTTCCTGTCGTTTTCACGACGACGGCTGAACAGATCGTAAAGAAATTTTAGGAAGGAGATAGATAATAAGGAGATACTTTATTCACAAAAAAAGTTGAATAACAGATATAAATTAGAACTGTAGGTAGACCACACAACTGGCGGATCTCTGTGGAACCTTGTCATAATAAGAAAACAAACGCCAAACACAGTAACCAGGGTTCGAAAGTATCAAGATAATTACACTGCTTGCGGATAATTATCGGATAATTATCACCAGTGTAAGAAATTCATTTGTTATATTGTTTCATAATAAATGCATTATAAGTTCGGCAATTCTAACAAAAAAAAAACAAAAAAAATATATAATTTTTAATTACAATCCAACACTAATTAACATTAATTAAAGTTAGATTGAGTAAAATCAGTGTCCGTCAGATTCGACATTATAAATAAATAATTCGATTGACCAAAGAAGCCAAAGGAATACCTATCTTCATCCGATGATGATTCTATTTGCATTGGCTTTGTTGCTGCTGTAGCTGCAGCAGAACTTATGTGTTGTCCTAAAATCCAACTAAGATCTCGCTTATTGGTTTTGTTTGCTTGATTGTAATATTTAAACATGAACCAGCCGTAGAACCAGCTTTTCAGCCTTTTCATTGCCCAATCTGTTTCTTAGCTTTGACTGCACTAACTTTTCTTGTAGGTATGTAAGGTCTCCACGGCGGCGCGGCACGTTTACACTTCGTGCGTTCGGATATACGCAAGTGCGGAAACACACGTTCGAATACAGTGCACTTTCACGAGCGCAATTTTTTGTTATTATGAATCGATAATTATCCATCTGTTATTATCATGTTAGTTATCCTTTCGAACCAAACTAACTTACAAACGCCACTTTTGGCGTTTGTTACTGTGACATGGTTCTACAGTGATCCGCCAGTTGTGTGGTCTACCTATAGTACAAGTTAAACAACTGAGCTAACTTCAGACTGTTGCAAACAATCTACAGGTAGCTCAACTGGTCCATATTAATACCAGTCGGAAGCGTCCCCAAGACGCTGGCTGCATTGCCCCACAGTATGACAATGCTGATGCGCTGTGCCAGATACTCACCAACTCTCAGGTCACGCGTCGCATCAACCAGACGCTCAGATAATTTTTCAAAACCCGGAGAGCCTCGGTACCAAACGGACATAGGGTCTCGACTCCTAGGGGAGCAAATGTGTAGGCTCTGTCGAGACAATAAGGCCACTATTTCCCCAAGAAAAATGGCTTTCCAAGAGAGAAAGAGGCATAAAGAAAAAGTTTAAATGGCGTGAACAATTTCTTTTTTTTTTTTTAATATAAGGCCTAACTAAGGTACTTCTATTAAAATTACGTATATACAAGTCCTATGGGCGATATAAATATTTCCCTACCTAGGCCATGGCCAAAATAAATGTCAAGTGCGAGTCGGACTCGCGTACCGAGATTTCCGTATTATTATAAGACCTTGCTTCTTGTAAAATTTTATGGTTCTAGGTCAACGGGAAGTACCCCATGGGTTGAGGTCCATGGCGAGAATCAATATTCTTGTGAATAAACTACAAATTTACGGTATTCGGATTTTTTCCTTTACTTGTGCTTTAAGAACTTGCTTCTGGCCAAATTTCATGATTTTAGGTCAACGGGAAGTACCCTATAGGTTTTGTGTGTGTGTCATTCCCTTGGAAATTTTAAAATATTCGGGCATAAACGGCTGTAACTATTGATTGCCTTGACTAAGAAGTTTGATTTGTATCACGGCTCCAAGAGTCTACGGGTTTGGTACTGGTATTAATTTCAATTTGATACCTCCACACGTTCCTGAGAAAGGAGGGTTGACAAGACAGCAGACGAACAACAAAATAAGGGTTTCTTTTTTCCTTTTGAGGTACGGAACCCTAATTAATAACAATAATGCTGGACAATCAGTACAGCATCATCTAGCCCCAAGCCAAGCAGAGCTTGTCTTATGAGACGACATATTTAATACATAGATATATATTTTATACTAAACACAGAAAACACCCAGATCACCCACAGCACATATCTGAAAATCATACAAATATTTGTCCAGAGGCGGGTATCGAACCGGCAACCTCCTGCATCACAGGCAGCGCCACAAAGGTCGATTTAAAAGAATCCAGTACATACCCACTTTCGGTATAGAAAATGGCGCCTCATTGAGTGTTGCCAGTAGATGTTGCAGAACGCTCGAGTTCACCTTATCCTTGAATGGCGGTAAGAACGACATGTACTTTGTGTCTACCAAACTGAAAAAAAAGAAACTCGTGTTAAAGGCTTTTATCTTCACTAATGTTATAACATTCTACTTATGTTTCCAATACTTGACTTATAATGACTACTGTTACAGCGCAGTTAGCAAAACACTCAATTTAAGCAATTTCACATGATGTTATAATATCCACATCGATATCGTAAAATCTCATTACAACATCAATAAAACGCGACCAATTAACCTGGCGAGCCTTATGTCAAAATCCTCATACAAGTTGTATAAAATTTTGATATTAGGCTGGCTTTTGAAAACAGTTGGGTTATACGTGAAAACTTCGTCGAAACTACTAAACTTACATACACAAAACTCTGTGGTAAGATCTTGTGCCAATTAAATAAAAAAAGAACAGCGCGCGCTCGTTCCTGATTGGCCCTGCGCGAGCAGCTGCGCTCTCATTGGTTAGATATTAATGGCGGCAAGTTCACTGTGACAATACACGTACGCGTGAATTTAATGTTTCGCAATGTGTTTTGTTTTTAAAATACAAATTAAAAGTTAAAAATGGATAGCGAGGTGGGCTAAATATTTTATGCTCAAGTCCACACTGAGTATCTACAACAATATTGATATCACGAAGTATTCAAAAGTCATAGCGTTCCTGAAACGCAGTTCATAAGGACACAAGGGAAAAAAGTCCTTGACGTTTACATCAGGTCAAATAAAGATGTTCCTGGAAGATTCACAAGATATTTTGTATCTTTTTGAAAAGGTAAGTGTATTTTAGTTCTGTTATTTAATCTACCTAGTACTTACGTACTACACACGCAAGTTATCTAGACACTCCGTTTAAGCGCTTTGTGTATAAATTTGGTAGTAGGTACCTACACTTTACTACTTCATAAATCATAGTTTTTGCCTTGGCTATGTACCTCAAGCTTATTATATCGTTTATTGTTACAGGTTGCACTAATCTTCGGCATAATGGGGGCATGCCGAAGGCAAGAGCTATACAACATCCAGTTCGATGAAGTCTCTAACATAGACGACAGTACAATCATGGTGAAAGTTTTATATATTCCGACTCCGTCTACGAGCTCTACTGCTTGCCCCGCGGCCGCTACAGCTGCTGGATCAATAATTAACATTAACTTTCAAAATTGTACCATCCAAAATTTGAACAATTATTATAAATAAACTATTGTCGGCTTTTACTCTTGTTGTTTGATTAATTGCATTAGTGAAGATAAAGTAGTGTATGCAACTGCATATAACACGGGTATTAAAACACTCGTTCCTATTATGAAACTCGCTACGCTCGTTTCATAAACTCACACTCGTGTTTTAATACCCTTCATTATAATGACAGTTGCATAAACTACTATTTATGCATTATAATTACAACACACTTTCTGCAATCTGTATATCTGTATATTCGACGACCTTAGTGGCGCAACGGGCGGTCCGCCTGCGACTCATGGTTGCGGGTTCGATTCCCACCTCGGAACTTTGTGTACTATCAGAAATTTGTTCAGTTGGTCTGTATTATTTATTTATTTATCATCATCATCATCCGCAACCCGACTTCACCCACTGCTGGGTATAGGCCTCCAAACTTTTGTGCCACTCCACACGGTCCTGCGCCAATCTCATCCAGGTTCGCCCTGCGGTGTTAGAAATATCGTAACACACAGTGCAAAAATTTTTGTACTACGACAAAAATTGACGAAGTTATGAGCAAATTACTAGCGAAGTTTACTGAGTGACCGCCGCGGGTGCGTTAGTGCTTATAGTGCTTATAGTTTCGGAGTAAATCACTAAAAACTGATATCTGCCTACGGTTAACGGGCGGCCACCGAGCAAGTGACGTCACACGCACCCGCGGCGGGCACTCTGTGAACTTCGCTAGTAATTTGATCATAACTTCGTACGTTCACGTAATGGTCCGATTTGGATAATTTAAAAAGATATATCATTCTTATGTCATAATCATAAAGAATAACGTGGATACTAGTTGTATTGAAATTGCTATAACTGTACTGATCCACATTGAAACAATTGAGCTGACTGCAGACTGTTGCAAACAATCTACAGGTAGCTCAATCCAAATCCATTTCTACAAATGGCTAAGGTTATTCTTAAAATAAAAGCAAAAATCACTTACTTAGGGAACATGCAGTGGGCGAACTCCTTGAATTCGTTGTAGTCATCAGGCAGCGGTTGGAAGAAGCTGTTCAAGGTGTGTATCACATCAAGAATCATGTTGTGGCCCACCACTAATTTCTCCTGAAAATGAACGACAAATTATTTCCCTACTGGTTGTACACCGTGGCGGTTCTGCCGTAAGAATTGACCCAACTCAGCCCGTGGTCGTGAGAGTCGACTAAAGGAACTCCACTGCTCACCAATCCGCCAGCCAAGCGTGGCGATTATGGCACAGACCCCCCCCCCCTAACTTGGAGGAGGCACATTCAGCAGTGGACCTCTAGACCTTTGTGCGAGCGACAGACCCCCCATCCTGTCACCCGCATAAAGGTCTAGGCTGTAAGGCACCCTGAGTGTTCTGGGGCACCTTGAGTGGAGTAGAAAAGTGGCTTGCCGCTTTCCTTAGAGGTGGGCCTGAAAAGCAACGCTGAGACTGGATGTTGGCGCGAGCAGTTCTCATGATCTCAGTTGTAGTGAAGGAACACCCCAGGGGTTTTAGCCGGTATTAGGAGTCTAACATAATTTGTGAGTCCCCCCCGGGCTCGTAAATGTCCATAGAGGATTTCCCCTGGGAATAAAAAGGTTTGCCGATAAGACACTGGTCTAAAATAAATCTAGATTATTCATTTTATTAACGGATCCACTGCCCAGCCTCGGCGGTGCGCACCGCCGCCGCTACACGGAGTTTCAGATGAGGGAGTGCGTCGAGGGCCATGCAAGTGTTTAGTTTATAGTTTAAACAAAATCCCCTGCCACTTTTATCTGTCTGTCACTTTACAAGGAGCAGTTAATATAATTTTTATAAGATAAAGAAATAATAAAGATGGCTTAGAAAGAAGTTCGGTGTGTATCTAGAGGACACCCGGAACTGCCAACGCCGGCGACACAACCCGGCGGGTTGATATTGTTGGCAACATTCCCGGCGACTTGTAGCGAGATTTCGGTGTATGAATACTACAAGCCTCAAAAAGTCCGAGAGATTAGTATTTATCCCGCCAAACTTAAAATAGTGTTTTTAGTTTTTTCAAAACAATCAAATTCTGATGTGTAGGCTCCAAACTCACCGACTCGCTGATCATCCGAGCCACCTTCGAGAAGCCGACAGCCTCCTCCAGCTCTTCCAATTCCTTCTCATGCTTAAGCAAATGACGTTGATTTTCATCAGACGCTGATGACGCGCGGTTCACTTTCAGATATCTAGAAAACGATCGGGACTAAAGACTCTAAAATTAAGAAATAAAACTTAAATCATAACAAACACATACTAAGAACCCTTACCAGATCTCATTGCTGTCCGTCTGTCAACCCCTTTATCTCAGGAACGCGTCATTAAATACTGAAGTTCGTAACCTCTTGGAGCCGTGATATAAATAAAACTTATACATAAGTCAACCTATTAAAAGCATATTTTGGAATTTCTAAGGGAATCGCATGCATAAAAAACCTATAAGGTACTTTCCCGTTGACGTAGATCCATGAAAATTTCTAGTTTATACAAAAAATATATATATTCACCCAAGAGACCAAAACCTATAGGGTACTTCCTGTTCCT
Organism: Eupithecia subumbrata; assembly: GCA_949316285.1. Lineage (NCBI taxonomy): Eukaryota > Metazoa > Arthropoda > Insecta > Lepidoptera > Geometridae > Eupithecia > Eupithecia subumbrata. The sequence continues at coordinate 16,022,089 of OX438643.1, read as the reverse complement.
GTACTTAGAATCATGAAATTTGGCAAGAAGCAAGATGAGAGGCAAACACTAGTAAAGGAAGAAATCCGATGGTATAATAAATCCGATCAAATAGTAAATTCGTAGTTTATTAACAAAAAAAATGTTTTGATTGTCGCCATGGACCAAAACCTACCTACTTCCCGCCTGTTGACCTAGATCATGAAATTAGGCAAGAAGCAGTCTTGTGTGGAGTCGACTCGCACTTACCGTCTTATCAATAAATAATTTTAATTTCAAGGCACTTACCTATAACCGTTGTCTATTTTGACAGTTTCTAAAACAATCTCGCTTTTGAACTTATTCTTGAGTTCTTGATGAAGCAACATCCGAACAAAGGAGTTGCAGCGGTCTATTTCCAGTTCATTGGCTTTTCCTTCATCTAGGAATGTTCTGACCTTTTTGCTAAAAGAAAAAAAATTACCCTTACTACATGGGGATTACCAGAATACTTGTTCACAAAATTGTGTAGTTTCAAAAGTAAATATAGTTTAAGGTCTACAAGAAATTTATTGCACTATAGCAAATATAAAACCGTGGCGTTTAGAGGCAGCTTTCGGTACCAGGCAACCAAATGTTGGAACAATATCCCCCCACCCTTACGACTATTAAAATCAAAGTACACTTTTAAAAAACGTTTTAAGTCTTATTTAATAGATCACCAAAAAACAGGGTTGCCTGGTGCTATGACCCATCATGGTGCACTATTTTCTTGCTAGGTTTCGCATCACAGAGTTGCCAGCTCACTGGTTTATGACTTTAACTTTTATTTTAATACAAAATTAACTATCTATCAATATGATTATTTCTATTTCACACATTTAGACACGCACCAGAATTATCTAGGTATTATTTATTGAAATAAACTATTTATTTATTAAACACACAACACTACTTACTCTTAACCGTAAGCCTCACAGGGTCTTTTGACTATAATGGTTTCGGCAGAATATCAGCGCCTTTCTACTCCTGAGTGGTAAGGCATTTATGCTGAGCCGAGACCTTTTTGCTGCTGTAAAACACAGTACAGTCTCTCTTGTTTTGGTATATTTTTTTTTTTGTGTAATTGATTTTTTTGTATATTTAATATAAGTTATAATAAGCATATGTAATATTTTTTTTTATGTCTGTTATGTACTGTGTAAGTAGCAAATAAATGATTGTCTATGTCTATGTCTATGTCTATGTCTATGTCTATTACACAGCGAAATCATATTACACTTAATATCCCTAACCTCTTCTATTTCCAACAAAAATATTAAGTAAATTAGTTTTTTGCCCTACGGAACATAGTCATAGGATCTTTGGTTTTTAGGGTTTTGATGATCGAAGATCGGTTTCAAAACCCTTATGGTCTCGCTTTGTCTGTCCTTTTTTCCCTCCTTAATAACTCAAAAACTACTGCAGCTATCAACTTGAAATTTAAAATAATTATACATTTCGTGCGCCTGTACAGATTTAGAGAAAAATTAATGAAAATAAATGAAAAATTAAAATGAATATTTTCCATACAAATTGTGATGCCAAAATTTTAAAAGATACCTACAGAGTCATTTGGGGTATCAAATGAAAGGTATCATTTTGTACATTTCAAAATATTTTTTGAATTTTTTGTAGGTTTCATACTTTTTAAAATATTTTGAAAAATGTCCAAAAAATACCCATTCCCCCCCCCTATCTCCGAAGATTGCAGAGCGATCCATGTAAAATGTATGGAGCGTTTATAGACATGGATCTATATTTTACAGGAAAAATATACAGAAGTTTGAAAAAAGAACACTTTTTGAAAAATGGTCAAAATGGGGGGAAATAATTTTCAAAAGGGGGGGCTACCTCACCGAGTGGGGTATCAAATGAAAGGTATTGGTTTGTACGTTTCAAAACAGTTTTTCAAATTTCTGTAGGTTTCATACTTTTTGAAATATTTTGAAAAAAGTCGAAAAAAAAACCATTCCCCCCCCCCCCCCCTATTTCCGAAGTTTGCCGAGCGATCCATTTAAAATGTATGAAGCGTTTGTAGATATGAATCTATATTTTACAGGAAAAATATAGAGAAGTCTGTAAAAAGAACACTTTTTGAAAAATGGTCAAAAAGGAATAATTTTCAAAAGGGGGGCTACCCCGCCGAGTGGGGTATCAAATGAAAGGTATTGATTTGGACATTTCAAACCAGTTATTCAAATTTCTGGAGCTTTCATACTTTTTGAAATATTTCGAAAAAAGTCGAAAAATTTACCATTACCATTACCTTAACCAAACCACCCATTTAACCGAAGCATGCAGAGAGATCCATCTGTAATGTAGGTTGGTACCTACTATTCTTAGGTATTCGTTAAATTGCGAAGTCTCTAACCGGTACTTTTGGTACATATTTGTTGACAAACGTTCAAAACCCTCGGCGCGCGAGTTACACTCGCACTTGACGGATCTTGTTTTGGGTTGGAACCCCATTTTGGGTATAGGCCTCCTTCAGCATATTCCTAACTTCTCTGTTCTTAGTTTTGGTCATCCATTGCCTGCCTGCTGTAGCATAGTATGAAGTTATCAGACCATCGTTTCCTTGGTTGCCCTGCTGCCTGTCTCACATCACACTTATAACTAGTGATTGGAAATTCGGGCGCTTATTTACCTAAAGTTGGCGTGAAGAACATGGAGCGGTTAAAACCACCTCTTCCGGGAATTCGGAGGAATTCCGAAATTTTCTCGAATGTTGATGTATTTTCGCGACGCGTTTTTCACTGAAGTCGATATTTCCGGAGAAAAACTTTTTTATTTACATGTTTCTACATTTTAACATCGACTTTAGTGAAAAACGCGCCAGGATAAAAGTGTCATATATTTCGTTTATAAATAAGATTCCGGCGAAAGTAAAACAACATTTTAGAAAATTCCGGAATTATCGGAAATTCCCGCGAATTCCCGAGAAAGAGGTGGCTTCAACCGCTCCATGTTATGTCTTCTCGCCAACTTTAGGTAAATAAGCGCCTGAATTTCCGATCACTGCTTATCACATTAATATTATAAATGCCAAAGTTTGGATGGATAGATGGATGGATGGATGGATGAATAGATGTATGTTGTTACTTCTTCATGCTAATACTACAGAACAGATTGGGCTGAAATTATGCATAGAACTGGACCTGGATTCACACATAGGCCTTTTATTCCAAAAATGTATTTCCATGGGAAATAAATATCCTTTAATGTTCCCATAGAAACAACGTGTGCGAAGCTGCAGCCAGAAACTAGTTAAACTATGAAATAGAAAATCCAAGTACCTGACATGCAATGCTTTTGTACTTCCCTGGAAATTTCTGTCATTTTTACCGTTTATTTCTTTTTCAAGTATGTACTTTTTACATATTGTACACCACCTTTGCACTATGTATAATTACATATAAGATTATGATTTATGTTAATTTTTTGTACAAGAAAGTGTTTATTCATTCATTCATTCATAATGGGGGTTTTAAAATAAAAACGACTTTGCAGCTTATGAAATAGTTTCCTAACATTCTTACCATGTCTCTTCAATAAACGCCTTGTTTTCTTCTGGTATAACGGTTGGTTCTTTACTAGATCCCTGCTTTTCTTTAAGCTTTTCACGCATTTTGGTTTCTATGGGTTCTGGCAGATATGATATACCTGAAATTGTTTATTTATATTGATAAGTATCGAGTCCATTTTTGACTAAGTAGCCTTGTTATTTCACTAACACATGTGGCTAGAACAATACAGTGTAGGAGTCAAAACTATGAAACACTTACATGAGTAAATTATACATAAATAACTGCTTACCTACCCTCTACCTACATAATATAATAATTGGAGATTTTTTTTACACAGTCACTTTCATTCAATCAATACACACCTACTAAATGTTCATATTCTTATATTCGATGATCGATAAAATTTAAATCTTTTAAAGTGTGCTAGGCTATTCATAGACACATTAAAATCAGTAGTGTAGTATTTATAAATATTCACAGGTTTTCATCATGTTTATAAGATCAAGGTTTAAGGCGCTGCCTGCCCTCACACTAGCACCACCACCTATTTAATCTAGTTATTACGATTAAGAAAGGAATTTCCAAAAATTACGTTAGCCAGTATGTGATACCTAATAAGCTTTTTTTTAATGCCTCTGTAGTTTTATTTTGTATAGTTTAGACAGAGAATCGAAAATTAGTTGAGTTTTTTAGTTGAGTCACTTATACTATCCAAGTTGAACTACTCTGATATAGTCATTAGTCCTAGACTGCTTGCTAGAACGCAAAATTTGATTCAGCGAGTACAGAATGCCTGTGCTCGTTTTTGTTTTGATATCCCGTTGAGAGGTCATGTTACGCCGTTTTTGAATCAACATGGCATTATGAAAATGAGGCATCGTAGAAAACTTCATTTAGCTTGTTTACTGTTTGGTGTCCTAAACCACCGAGTACCCTCTTATCTCCATGAGAAACTTTCATGGATAGGCAGCACCAGATCGTGCGGACCCCGTCTGAGCGCCAAACAGCTCTCGATGCAGCGCCATAATTCGGCCTCCTTTCGTGGTAGTTTCCGCTACGCTGCGTCGCGGTGCTGGAATAATATTCCCCCTCCAATAAGGAACTTGCAAAGCTATTATGGATTTAAAGTCAAACTACGCAATTTTATTTTTGAAGGTCAGAAAAGACAAGAGAGTCATAAAAACGATACAAGTATCATATAATGATGCTATGTACTTGCATTAAAATAGTTATTTTTGTACAATTTATTACCTACACTATATTTTATGTTTTTACTTGTATAGAATAAATAACCCATATTGTGTCATGTGGGCTTTGTTTCTTCATGATTTTCATGAAGGTCTGGTCGGCTGGAAACAATTAATTTTTATTAGTTTATAGTTCAGCGTCTCATCCTAAATTCTTGTAATGTTTATGATTTCGTGACATCTATATTGTATGTATCTTGTATTTGTCAACTGTTGCCGTAGAATATGTTTATTTCTAATTGTTAAGTATATTTTTGATTGTTAAGTGAGTTATGTGTTATTTTAAGTATATTTTTGATTGTTAAGTAAGTTATGTGTTATCTTCCGTGACGTCACCAAACGGCTCTGTCGGAAGACCAGCGTTGGTTGTAACGTGTTTACGACTAGCTCATGCTGAGACAGAGACCGTTTTGTGACTCTAATCAACTGAAGCTGTACGCTTTTACTTTATTTTTAAATCGTGTTTGTTGATTGAGTTACAAATAAAATATTCTATTCTATTCTATTCTAAAATAGAGTTTGGTGGCCACCAAGGGCAACTTCGAATCTCTGCGTTAACTATACAAAATAAAACTATTACAGAGGCATTAAAAAAAACTTATAATAGGTATTACAAACTGGCTAACGTTATTTTAGGAAATTCTTTTCGTAATCGTTATAATAAGATAAAATAGGTGGCGGCGCTAGTGTGTAGGCAGCACCTTAAAAAGTAGCATAATTTCATTTTAAGCGAACTGTAAAATAGTTCTTTAGAAGAATAAATAACTCTTACCATCTCGTATTGTCTTATTCAAGTCAAACCCTTGAGATATCAAGAAGTCCAAGCTGGAACTCTGGCATAGAAACACTTTCTCCTGCTTGGAGTTAGGGAGCCGAGGGAACAAGTAGAAATTATATGCATCATTCATGTAGTGCTTTCTTTTGTCGTCCCAATAGAACGCACACAATCCAAACTGGACCACTAAGAACTCCGTAGATCCGTACAACAAGGATTTGTAGTACTCTGATGGTGCATCAAACATGCTCACGTCTCGTCCATTTATTAGCCCGGTGAACTCAGCATCGATAACAAGAAAGTCTGCTTTTTTAATTGAAGCACTGATTTGAGACAAAGTTTCTTTGAAATCTGGAAAGAAAAGCAAAATCGTATACAATCGATATTGTGCACAAAACATTTCTAAATGGATTTGTATGAAAATAGGTACTAACTGCCGCGAAGAACTTCCATGGTCTTGGATTGGAGGAGCACGATCACACATAAGAAATTCACACAGTGAAATAGCGAAAATTGATCAAAAATTTGTAAAAACACTGTACAAAATTCTGCCGCACTGTGCGTGCATGAAAGCAAGAAAGAAAAGGAAAGACAAACAAAACAAAAAATAAAAATATACCGTCGAAGACATCTGTCTGTCACCTCAATCAGGTAATGTCAATGTCAAATCAAAAGACAACCAAAACCGTATTACGAAAGGGTACCCCGCACCGTTATTAATTTATGGATTATTATTATTATACTTTCTACGCATTTTACCTACGAACCCAAACAATCATCACTTTTTAATAAAAAAAAAACTGGTTAGGTGGAGGCATGTAGGCATGGTAAAATATGTATATGGGTGAGTAATAATTTGTGGGTAGGTACCACAGATCTGTGGTAGCATGTGGTAGGCACGAAGACGATCATACCCAATCTTTTTTCTTCCTCCGAGTACCTACCTAGGTAAGGTAGGTACCTACTCCCGAGTTTCTACCACTTTTATCTACCTAACCTACCCGTTTACACTTCCAAAGTTTAAAGGAATCGTAGAATTCTTGGTCCAAGCTTGGACCTATGGTTTTACCCCTCATAATTATAATAATAATAATAATACCTACTTACTTAGTAGGTACTTAGCACAATGGTAGGTACTTAGTTATAAGGCCTCCCGAAATTTGTCCCAGCCAATCCACCATGGTGGTGGCGGGCACGGAGGAGTGTAGGTACAGGCGTCAACCTATTTACAAAGCGACCAAGCGACAAGCTATCATGAAGTCAAGCGAAATAATTATAATATTGATAGATCTCTACGGGTCATAGCAAAAGACCAGCGCTGGCTAGGCCTCTTACGGGAGGTTAGCCAACAATATTGTGCTGAGTTAGGGCTTTTTATAACAACTTTATATAAGTATATACCTACCTACCTATTCAGTATGTTTTTGTTTCTAAATTTGTTTTATTGTTGTTATAAACGTCTTTCTAATCTTTAAGACTTTCTATGTCCCTGCTTTAGCGATGCGACCTGCAAGGGCACGCCAGCTGCATTTTTGTGGGTCAGCTGTTTCTCTCATCTCAGTACGAGCTCATAACTCTCATATAATGTCAGGAAGAATGGTTCCGCCATTAGAACTATTTAAGAAGGAATAGGAAACATAATCGGGGCGTAACCAGGACCTGGAGAAGTCTTGTGTTTGAGGCCTGAGCCACAGAAGTAAGAAGAAAAATGAAAGAGATCTCTTATATGCCTAGGAACTGAAAGTTTATTTGCAATAAACACGATAAACCAAAACTTAAAATAAAACACTACACACTCAACTTAAAATTGTAAAATGCTTTGCCAAAGGCACAATACGGTGTCTTAATTCTCTCTCAACTTCATCATAATTAAAATATTGAAACTGGTGCTTTCCTAACTAAGTATTTGCCAGTGATGACTTTGATAAATTTTCACCCGAATACTCAATCATTAATTGCCATGTGGTGCCGGCTTAGAATTTGCACCACCCCAACTCTTCCCGCGGGTGTAGCAAAAGGCGGCTAAGGGATATCCACCAGGGGCGGGCAGCAGCGCCCCCTGCGGAACAATTCTACCACCGAACTGCGATCCCCAGCCCGCATACTCAGCGTGCGGATTGTGGGCATTACCCTCATTGAGATAAAAGCCAATAAGGGGTTTATCAGGGGGGGAGGCCTGCGTCCAGCAGTGGACCATTATAGGCTGTTGTGCTGTGGTGGTGTGGACTCATCATCATCATCATCCAAATAAGGTTTTTGTATTGTTCCTTTTAGGCACTTACGTAGATATGACTTGTAGAAAATAAAAAGCACTCCAAGATTTTTGACACTTATCAATGCGATTTTTTGACAGATTTTCTGTCAAAAAATCGCAACATGAGACGTGCTTAAATCGGAGTTGCGCTTTTTGAGTACCTAGTCAGGGGTTAATTTTAACTACTAGGTAATTCACGGTGTAAATATACAGAAGACAATCTCGCGCCTTTTTAACATTGTAAAGTTGTGTCCACTGCATCGGAATCGCAGCGTACGTATTATTCGCGGCGGCAGTATTTACAATATGCCGATAGGGTATGTCTACTGCTTTCAGATTTTGCATCGGCAATATTGGTATTTTCAAAGCGCACTAATTTGCCGATGACGTCATCCGCAGAAATATCGTTCTCTGGCATCGGTATCGGTAGACATGCCGATCAAGTGCACGCTGTACCACAGAAATCAATACAAAGCGACAAATCTTTACGCTGCGTACGCTTTGACTCCGATCCGGCGGACGCACAGCTTAAAGGAGTCTGCCCATTAAACCGCAGCGTGTTTTTAAACGTCAAAATCACCACCGGCTATGAATTGATAAATCTATTTTTTCAGTATCTTTTCAAGATGACTAGATAATTTCTCGTACGCCGCCTTGTTCCTATAGAGATTGATGTTCGCTTGAACCTTCTGCATGAGGAGGGCCGAATTCACGTCAGAAAGCTGAATCAGCGCATCTGTAACCAAAAGCTCATGTTTAACTCGCATAAAGTAAAATACTTTGATTGTGTTGAAAAAACTAAAAACCGACTCCAAATTCCACTACACAGTTTTGATTTACGGGCACATACTAATCCCGGGGAATATAATTATATGCTTAATTCTTAATTAATTCGGATATGGGACCATCTTGGGATCATTACCTATCTATACAATAGCGAAAAAATAATCAAAATCAGTTCACAATTGACGGAGGAATCGACAGATAAATAAACTGAACAATCCACACAGCATCAATTCAAACAATTCATTTTTAACCCCCGACGCAAAAGGGAGGGGTGTTATAAGTTTAACGTGTCTGTTTGTGTATCTGTCTGTGGTATCGTAGCTCCCAAATGGATGAACCGATTTTCGTTTATTTTTTTTTTGTGTCATAGATAATTTTATCCCGAGTGTTCTTAGCCATGTTTCATAAAAATCTGTCAGTGCGTTTTTTAATTTTGTTCTTGTAATTAGAACGTTTATTTAAAACCACTTACACTAACTATAATCTATCTAACTATCATCTAGCCCCAAGCTAAGCTTGTGTAAACTCCTTTAATCGGTTAAAAACTTTTACATTGTTCCAAAATGTCCCCCATACTTGGACCTCTTAAGGCTTGGTAGGCCAGCAGAGGCCACATTTTTGTGATTTTTAATACCTTCTGACACTTAGAAAATACTTAGTGTTTAAAATTCTGAAAGAAAGATATATATTACCTAAGGATCTAGTCTAATCAAAGTCGCATTCAGTTACAAGATCTAATGAACTTCACTCGATAGAAAATAATCCCAAAGTTAACCCTTTTTCTGAAAGTTTTTTAATACTATGACTAGCGAACTACTGATATCACACTTTTTTTTGTACTCAACTAAGGACACTTAATATTTCCAAACAAATTCGCAGAGTTTGACTTGATAAAATGATTTTCTTAATCACAATGTTTAAATAACTACAAAAAACACGAGCGCGGCGGCTTGGCAGGCGCGCATTTTCCCTTACGCCTACTGCTGCAGGACTACCTGGCTTTAATCATCTCACCATCGCGAGTATCGACGCGAGCTCCGTACACGTGTCGTACTGATCGGGTCGGCACTAGGAGCTGACCTTGCCGCGTTTGACGACCACTGTCCACAACTCACCAAGCATTTCCTTCTGGAAAGCCTCCTCGGGATCGTCCAAGTGTATCAGCATAGCGGAGTACAATGCGTCGATATGAGCTCCGTACAAGATCGTGTCGTACGGATCGGGCCGGCACTTGAACAGCACGGTGAGCGTCGACACGGCGAACGAGCGGACCTTGTCGCTGCTGTCGTCCAGGCGTTTGATCACCACTGTCAAAATAAATACGGTTTTTCATCATCATGTTTCCTATAATTATGTATTTTTAGGAATATTACTCATAGTAATTACACTATTTTTTTATGGTTGATACTTTTAGTAGCAAAGAAAATAACAATTTAGAAAGACCTGTAAAAGCTGTATAACTGTTAAGATACTATTTGTAAACTTAACACTATTGGAACTGGTGGTCTCTCTTTTGAATAAATAAATAAATCATTATAAGCCCATAAATAAATAATAAATAAATAATGGTGGACAATTCACACATCTAGCCCAAAGCTAAGCAGAGCTTGTAAAATGGGTACTAGATAACTGATATACTTAATACAATCCACTACATAGATAGACACTAAATACTTACTAATTTACTTCTGGACCTACGTCCAGGAATAAAAAAATATATCATTTTAAGCCCATACTTACTAATTTACTGTTGGACCTATTTCCAGCAGCTATGCACAGCATTAAGGGAGGGGAAGCCTATGCCTCCCCGCCCTTAATGAGCGCCATAGCGCCCTATCTTCAGTTTTTCTCATCCAGCATGTGCCTGCAGTCTTTCGTAGGTCGTCATCCCACCTGACCGGAGGGCGTCCTACACGTTTACCGAGTCGCGGTCTTCACTCAAGAACCCAGCGATTGTCGGTCCTAATCGTCATTTTATCTAATTGAAAGTTATAACTTTTCTTTACTACATAAAAACCTCACCAAAATATATTTTATGCAGCATCTCGGCAGTGAAACAGCCACGCATCTTGGCCAGTGTTGCCAGGTAGCTGACGGCGCGCATCGTGTGCTGGCGCGTTAAGGCCGAGTTGTCGTCCATGAGGGCCGCTAGAAGTGGCACCATTTGTTCCAAGAATGGCTCCAGGGACTCTTTGGTTGGGAATAGGTTTACTTCCTGCAAAGAAAAATATACTTTCCTATTGAGAGGTTACTTTTTGGTTTGCTTTTTTTTATATGCGTTATTATGTATAACCAGCCAATACATAAATAACCAGCCAGCCAGTTACTTACTTTTTTACTTACCTATTCCAGTGTCTGACCTTTATTATGTATGAGTATGACTCATAAACTGACCTACACCCGCTGTACGAATACATTCGGCCGTGCGACCCGCGGTCCTGACTAGAATGACCATCAACTGACCTATGTCAGTCTCAAATGTAAATAATGTCTCAACCGACCTAATCCCCCGACTCTCCGCAGCCGCCGCTCTCTCTACTGTCCTCCCCCGGCTTGACTTGACTGACAGGCCACGGCTGCTGTCCGAAGCGCTTCGGCCGTGCGACCCACGGTCCAGACTAGGTTGGCCATCACTAATCAATCAGATATCAGTCTCAGTAGCTATAGCAGGGTGAACCGACGTAATCCTCCGACTCTCCGCAGCTGTCGCTCTCTCTACTGTCCTCCCCCGGTTTGTCTTGACTGACAGGCCACGGCTGCTGTGTGAAGCGCTTCGGCCGTGTGACCCACGGTCCAGACTAGGTTGACCATCACTGATCAGATGACAGTTTCAGTAGCTATTGCAGTGTGAACCGACCTTATCCCCCGAGTCTCCGCAGCCGCCGCTCTCTCTAGCGTCCTCCCCCGGCTTGTCTTGCAGCGCGGCGCACAGACAGGCCACGGCTGCTGTGCGAATGGCCTCGGCCGTGCGGCCCGCGGTCCAGACTAGGTTGACCATTATTATTTCTGCAATTTTAACAATATTTTTAAATACTTAACCTACATTTTCACACCATCACCTAGCTAGCCCACAGCAAGCAGAGCTTCTTCATTGATACCTACTTGAAGACTAATCATCATAATTTTACAGCCGGCATTCACCTTGAGCTGGATATAGGCCACCATATTCTTGTGCTCTTCTTGTACTCTACGCCCTGCGATGTCCACGGTATCTATTGACTGATGAACTTACTAAATAGGTAAACTGACTATTTGTTAATATTTGCGTTTATAGAATTCAATTATTTCAATGACATCTAACTTTAATGTTTATAATTTCTATAGCTAGTTATTTACTCGTAAATATTCACGTGCCTGTACTCGGGCGAGATATGCAGCTGTACTGTATTATTCTACCAATGTTTTTTGTACCATGTTTTGTGTAAATAAATATTACTGATTTACATAATAGGTAAACCTACTAAATAGGTAAACTTACTACTTTTCGTATGGACTCACAAAACAGGACAGTTCAACAATGCATTCAAAGATAGGTGTTTTTACCTTCAACAACTATCTTCAAAAAGGCCTCCAGCTTATCAGTCTCGCACTTGACAAAGTTTTCCTGTCGCTTCAGCAGGACAGTGGATAGAGTTGTGAAGATCTTGAGCTTCACTTCGGGGTCCACTTTGGGGGTCGCTAGGCATTCCTTCAGGAGGGGCGCTATCAGGTGCAGTTGGGCTCCCATCGCTGATCCTGAAATGAGTTTTATTATGAGTCATCATTATGAGTCTGATATAGTTCATTGCAGGTGATAGTTAAGCTGTTAGCAATAACATTAACAATAAATATATTAACAATATTTTTTAAATGCTGTACTTTTATACCATTACCTAGCTAGCCCACAGCAAGCAGAGCTTTTGTTATTGATACCTACTTGAAGACTAATCATCATCATTTTACAGCCAACATTCACCTTGAGCTGGATATAGGCCTCCATATTCCTGTACTTTTCTTGTACTCTATACGCCCTGCGATATTCACGATATCTTTGACTTCCCTGGAAATGAGAATTATATCAGATTATATCCTTTTTAAGCCATAAGGAGTATCCTATATCTAAGCTCAAGCACAGCGTGGTCACTCATAGGTCGCTGGCCTGATGCGCGTGATTGGTGGATCTTCACCGTCTTCTTTGTACACTTGTGTACAAAGAAGACGGTGACAGGTGACACCATTGTGTTTGTGTGCGTAACTGCCTACCGTGTATATATTACTTATGCAGCGTACCCATACTACATGACCCGTTTAGAGGAGGTCTTCAAAATAGCACGCTTGGTCACATGGAGGAGGAGGGAGGGGCTTAGGTTTTCGTCACGTGGTTTCGACCATAGTAGTAGACCATAGAGTATATACTATGAATGGTCACCAAGGGGTGGGGGGCATTCTAATAAAATTGTAAATAAATACAATGTGATAGTATGGGTGTGTTCCCTTATCTACTTGCTTCTTATTGCCATTTTTAGAACTAGTTATTAATTTTTTGAGTACCTACTAACTTAAGTGATAACTAGACACCAAAGTTACCTAATTTAGGATTTAAGGCACTAATAACCAAAAAGATATATTTTTGATAACAAAAGATATCTAACTATATCTATCCGAAAGAATCCATTTCGAGCTGGGAAATCCATAATACTTATTCATCCTTTCTTCCACCAGTCCGGGTGATAAATGTGTCGATTCAGAAGACCGACGCGTTCCCGTTTTGTAGGAGAACAGATAATAGGTAAATAAATCACTCTTCCATTTTAGCAAACTTACCCGAGCGTAGCAAAGCCGTCTCAAGCAAGCATCGATCAGGGTTCAGCAGTGTCCAAGTGAGGGCGTCGCTGGTGATGCCCGAGAGGACCTTCCCGATGTGCTTCTCGTACAAACTCGTTAGTGTACGCCCGCATTTCTCGGAGTAGCGCTGTTTGTCTAGGTTAGCTGGAAAAACGGATTTCTTGTAAGGTATGTTTTGTCTTTAAAAATAAAATAATAGTGGAAGGTGATGATGACTTATATATTCTAAGCCTCCCCCAAAGAGCGCCACTGGGACCGGTCTTGCGCTAATATTAACGCATTCTCTGCCCAGCCTCGGCGGTGCGATGCAACCCCCTAGCGCTGCAGCTAGACATGTGCGTCTTGAGTCATGCAAGTGTTAAGCTTTATGGCATAAAGTTCTTAAAATCTAGAGAGTATATAGCTACCTACTTATGCTGATAGTCTTATAATATTATAAAAGTTTGTGCCGTTGTGCAGTTGTGAAGATGTTTTGCCAATAAAAGCCAAACTAAATAAAAATGATCGGGCTAAAATGTTGCCCAAATAAAGAACTGGACCTAGAATAACATATAGGCTACTTTTTATTCCAAAAAGGCGTGCGAAGCCGCGGGCGGAAGCTGGTTTTAAAATAAATGCGTGTACTCACACAGAGCCATAAACGCGATCTTCTCGTTAACCGGCATGGCGTAGACAGTGTAGTTGATAAGAAACAGCTGTTCTGCGACTGGTCCGATATCCTCACCGACCAGGTCCATGAGCGACTCGCTGACGTGGAGTAGGTTGGTTTGGTAGTTAGGCTTGAAGATACAGAAATAAAATTAAATGTCGTCGAAGAGTAACATAAAAATAAAACAAGATCCGTCAAGTGCGAGTGTAACTCGCGCGCCGAGGGTTTTGAACGTTTGTCAACAAATATGTACGACTATCCGATGCGCAGCACGGTTTTCGGCCAGCTCATAGCACCTCAACGAACCTCCTTGACTCCATGGCCTTCATGCTACCGCAAGTCGACGCAGGGGTGCAAGTCGACGCCGCCTACTTCGACTTCAAAAAAGCGTTCGATCTAGTCGACAACGACATCTTACTTAAAAAGTTGGCGACGATCGGCTGCACTACCAAACTGCTGCAGTTCTTCGCGAGCTATATGAAGGACCGGCGGCAGTATGTCGACTACGCAGGATGCAGATCACGGGCTTACTCTACATTGACAGGCGTTAGTCAGGGAAGTAATCTGGGGCCGCTAGAGTTTATCATAATGATAAACGACCTGCCGACCGTCGTCAAGGACGCCAAATGCTTGTTGTTTGCAGACGACCTGAAGTTACTTTTGCCTATCAAGGACGAAGAAGACTGTGTACGCCTACAACGAGACGTGGATAGAGTGGTAGAGTGGAGTAGGGTAAATGAACTCCAGTTTAATACCAGCAAATGCTCTATAATAACTTTTAGTCGAGCTAAGACACCGCTCTACCACAACTACCAGTTGAGGGGTACTCAGCTGAAGAGAGTCGACTCGATAAGGGACTTAGGCGTTCGTCTGGACGACAAGCTACATTTCCGGGGGCAGGTGGTCAACATTTGCAAAAAGGCCTTTAAAACTTTAGGATTTGTACTCCGTCAGACAAACAGCTTCAAAAACCTAAAAGCAGTAAAGTCGCTCTATAATGCTCTAGTAAGAAGCCATTTGGAATTTAATTCAGCGATATGGGCTCCGCATGAGGCCAAGTACAAGCAAATGATAGAGCGCGTTCAAAATAAGTTCACAAGATATTTATACTTCAAGGTGTACGGTATATACCCCTTCTACCCTTTGATGTATCCAACCTTGTTTGTTATAGGCATGGTTGGATACAACAAGCTAGAAGTAAGGAGGGACGCAGCGCTCGCTCTACATTTGCTAAAAGTGTTGAGAGGGATGATCCAGCCCATCCAGGTATTTTGGAGGAAATGCGGCTGAATGTGCCCTCGGACTTTGTGCACAGACGAAGGCGCCCCGCCCTATTGGCAGTACCAAAAGGGCGAACCAACCTGCTACATAAAGCACCACTGACGAGAAGCATCCGCACGCTCAATTTGATTGCCGAGAAAATCGATCTTTTTTCCTGTTCCCGGAGCGAATTCCAAAAGGCTTTGTTTTTTATTTTATGTTATCACAGTTCGTATTAAATGTAATTTTATTTTTATTTCTTTTTATTTTATTTATGAATTATTGATATTGTTAATAATGAATGATCTTTGTTTGAATGTTATTGTATTGTGTAAATGTTGATGATTTCCATTTTTTATTATAAGACTAGAATATAAGGTCCTCTATCGCATTGGGTGTGCCTGTTAGGATAGATGTACGTTTATAAATAAATAAATAAATGTACCAAAAGTACCGAGACTTCGCAATTTAACGAATACCTACCTAAGAATAGTAGGTACCAACCTACATTTCAGATGGATCTCTCTGCATGCTTCGGTTAAATGGGTGGTTCGGTTAAGGTGGGTAATGGTAAATTTTTCGACTTTTTTCAAAATATTTCATTAAGTATGAAAGTTACAGAGATTTGATAAACTGGTTTGAAATGTCCAAATCAATACCATTCATTTGATACCCCACTCGGTGGGGTAGCCCCCCCTTTTGAAAATTATTCCTTTTTGACCATTTTTCAAAAAGTGTTCCTTTTACAGACTTCTCTATATTTTTCCTGTAAAATATAGATCCATATCTACAAACTTTCCATGCATTTTAAATGGATCGCTCGGCAAACTTCGGAGATAGGGGGGGAATGGGTTTTTTTCGACTTTTTTCAAAATATTTCAAAAACTAAGAAACCTACAGAAATTTGAAAAACTGTTTTGAAACGTACAAACCGATACCTTTTATTTGATACCCCACTCAGTGAGGTAGCTCCCCCTTTTGAAAATTATTCCCCCCCTTTTTGACCATTTTTCAAAATGTGTTCTTTTTTCAAACTTCTCTATATTTTTCGTGCCAAATATAGATTCATATCTACAAACGCTCCATACATTTTAAACGGATCGCTCTGCAAACTTCGGAGATAGGGGGGGAATGGGTATTTTTTCGACTTTTTTCAAAATATTTCAAAAAGTATGAAACTTACAGAAATTTCAAAAACTGTTTTGAAATGTTCAAACCGATACCTTTCATTTGATACCCCACTCGGTGAAGTAGCCCCCCCCTTTTGAAAATTATTTCCCCCCTTTTTGACCATTTTTCAAAAAGTGTTCTTTTTTAAAACTTCTCTATATTTTTCCTGTAAAATATAGATCCATGTCTATAAACGCTCCATACATTTTACATGGATTGCTCTGCAATCTTCGGAGATAGGGGGGGGAATGGGTATTTTTTCGACTTTTTTCGAAATATTTTAAAAGTATGAAACCTACAAAAATTTCAAAAAATATTTTGAAATGTACAATATGATACTTTTCATTTGATATCCCATAAGACTCTGTAGGTATCTTTTAAAATTTCGGCATCACAATTTGTATGGAAAATATTCATTTTAATTTTTCATTTATTTTCATTTATTTTTCTCTAAATCTGTACAGGCGCACGAAATGTATTATTATTTAAAATTTCAAGTTGATAGCTGCAGTAGTTTTTGAGTTATTAAGGAGGGAAAAAAGGACAGACAAAGCGAGACCATAAGGGTTTTGAAACCGATCTTCGATCTTCAAAACCCTAAAAACTAGTGAATTCTCAAAGACTCGTTCAACAGGATCGGACAGTTCTTGACCACACAAAACCCCACAAATTATAGTAAACATCCCTGAAAGTGCTATAACCAACCTTCCTAGTCCTGTATCAAGCACCAGGCATCATGTTAAATAAAGTGCTATAACCTACCTTCCTAGTCCTGCATCTATCAGGATCCGACAGCTCCTGGCATATCTCCTTCATACACTTGTCCTTGACCAGCTCCGCCTTGGATCCCTTCAGGATGTTGGCCAGCACAAGGAGCGCCGGCCAGTGGTCCATCTCGGCCTCCAGCAGCGGCCACCACGTGTCGGGGATTATGAAATACCCTAATAGTTCGGCGGCTCGTTTCACCTGGATCGATTAAGATTAATGGTGAGTTGACACAAAGGTTATTTATTAATAGATGCGAATATTAACCGGGGTACTAGTATAGTATTATAATATCTGTGACCGGGGTAAATATACCACCCACCTAAGTGCGTTTGTAAGGTAGGTACCTAATAGATACTTAGAAGGAACTGTAAGTAAGTAGCTACACTGTGAGCGATATTTGTCTGTCTACGGCTGAAATAAATAAATAAATAAAAACCGAACGACACGAGAAACTGCCGCGACTACTAATTTAGTTTTTCCATAAATAATTAGTACGATTTAATTTGCGGCCATGACCTTGAAAGCATACCAAGAATTAATTAGAAACATTAAAATTTAAAACACATTTAATCACCTGCCTCTAGAGAGTAATTCGGCATTTAATGTCGTAAATGTTAAGTTTTATCGACAACATTAAAAAAAAACTGAATCTTAAAAAAAGAATATCAAAAAGTTATTGTGTAAAGTGCTTGCTTACTACCAGCAGCCCCCTAAATAAAATATTACCTCTTGCACGACTCTAGCATCATCATCGGCAGCGCCCCGCAGCATGGAGCGCACGATCGTCTGCGCGTGCTGTGTGGCGCCTTCCTCCGCGCACAGCACCAGCCAGCAGAGTAGTTGGGAGACGCGCAGGCGAGCGTCTGCTTGCCAACCATCCATTTCTGGAAGGAAAAAAGTTGTTGATTGAAAGCTTTTTGTCAAAGGAGCTGCCGCCATATTGGATTAGTTTTAAGTAGGTAGGTACTAGTAAACGTTCCGATGTTTGTTAACAGTTTTTGGGAGATTACATGATCTTCCTGTTAATTAATATGCAATGTTAATATACAATGTTGACGACCTCCGTGGCGCAGCGGGCGAAGGTCCGCCTGCGACGCAGGAGGTTGCGGGTCATAGAGTATAATGTTCCTTGTTGCGGGTTCGATTCCCGCGTCGGAACAAATTTGTGTACGATCTGCAGTAATTTGTTACTCGTACATAGGTCTGGGTGTTTTCTACGTACCTATAATAATAAATATCTATCTATGTAGTGTAGGTATTATATTAAGCTACCTATTTATTTATTTATTTTATTAACACGGTTATTTTGAACCGATTACATAATTTAAAATAAAAAAAATCATAAAATATTCAATACACATTAAGAATGTCAATACAAAAACTTAATTATAACAAAGAAAATAAATTAGTAATGACGTTCACATATTAAGATACATGCTCTTAATAATTTATTCCAGCTGTCAGCGAACAAGTCAACATCGGGTCTGTCATCTAGGAGAGCGATGAGAGCGTTGAGTACGCGAGGGAAGGGTGACATGGACCGCGCTACCGTACGGGACTGCGGTACGTCTAGCAATCTATTTTTCCGACCTCGGCAGTAATTGTTCGGGACATAGAGTCGACACAGCTCATTACTCAGGCTAAACTACCTATTCCTATCACTGGTTATCTAGTACCCATAACACAAGCTCTGCTTAGCTTGGGGCTAGATAATGCTGTGTGAATTGTCCATTATTTATTTATTTTTATTTATTTAATGATGTAAAACAGATTTGATTTTTATGATTGATTTTTCGATCGATGCCATAAAAATAGTGTTTTTTTTTATTTTAGTGGGTTTGATTACCGGATAAGGCAAGTAATTTTTTGAAATTCAGAAATGCAGTTTGACCTATTATTAAAAATAAAAATGGAATGTTTTCTTTCAGTGGAACTTCCTATCTCCAATATTTCTGGTAGGTACTTGCTCTCCATGTCCCGCATGGATTTGGGACACTTTTGGGATATACCATCGTCGTCTTTAGTCGCGTTCAGTGATGGTAAGCCGATCATCGTGTTGTGCGTTTTCATTTACCGCGTGAACGAACACTTGCTCGCTTAGAACAATTTAAAAGTAAAAACTGAGTAAAAACGCGGGTTTTGGCGCATTGCATCAAAAGACAATTTACAATACTGGGTCAAACTTACCTCTACAGATAGCCGGGACAATCTTCCCAATATTACACATCACAAGCGTCCGGCAGCCCAGATTAGGCCGCTTGACATCTGGGTAGTGGCTCGGAACATCTTTCAGAAAGTCCGCTTTCTTCTTAAGATCTTCCTCATTTTCTTCCATGTATTGGAGGCCTATGTCCACCCACAGTTTGCTAGCTGTCTCACGGATATCATCCATAACGTCACTCATACTGAAAAAGACATTACAATAGGTATAGTAGGGTTGTGTCCTGGGTAAAAAAATATTAATCCATCAGTTAGAATATCAGAAGATATTGGACACATATTTTTTCTTTTGTCAATCATACAAAAAATTACAAAAATAAAGCGCATCAAAGTTTGGGAGAGGGGTCTAGTGACGTCACGCCTTGCTAAAAAGTGTCGGAAGGTGTGACGTTATGTGGAACTTTAACTGGCTATATCTTTATAATTTTTTAAGAAATTAAATATCATCGCAAAAATTTACGACTTCGACGGGACTCGAACCCGCATCCTTCCGTAAGTACCGGAATGTGCTAACCAACTACACCACGAGGTCGAGTGACGCTGGAGTCGAAAATCTTTGCGACTTTCTACGGACTGTAGCGCACGGTGTACTGGACGGAAGGATGCGGGTTCGAGTCCCGCCGAAGTCGTAAATTTTTGCGATGATATTTAATTTCTTAGAAATTTGCCAGAGTGTGACGCTTACGCACTATAAAAACAAAAACTTTATGATTTTTTGTTTAATCAATAAAAGAAAAAATATGTGTCCAATATCTTCTGATAAAGTCTAACTGACGGACAAATTAGAATTATTTAAGACACTAGCCTATTATGTAGTTCCTTTTGTCTTGCACCTTTAAGGGTATCGTTAAGGATTGAGGGGTATTTTGCTGGAGAAATTTTAGGCACATGGAGCTTAAAAAGGGCAAATTTGCCAACACATATTTGTTAAATTGAATGGTCCACCAAGGCAGGCTGCATCTGTCCTTACACTGGTTGGTACAGAAGGCCTAAAGTTAAGATTATCTTCTTTTATTTCTATGGCCATTACCACCACAAAGAATTGTTATGTGATAAATTTTTTTAAGCTGTAGTTCCTCTTTAAATCATAACTGCTGCCTGTAAACAGATACTGGTAAAGTAATGCAAGAGAAAATAAAAATTACCTAGTAAGCAGCAGTGGTATCATCCGATGCCAGAAAGAATATCTATCTCTGTAACTCAACATCCAGTTGCCCACTTCTAGGGTCACTTGCATGCGTACTTGTGCGTTTTCATCAAATAGCTTCTCGGCCATGGGTGATATTGATAGCTCAAATGTCTTTCCATCCCCAAACATGACAATTGAACCTGAAATGTTAAATTTACAGTTGAAAAGTATAGGCACAGAGAGCAAGTACATTTTGATAAGGTATGTTTGTGCTGTTGTTATGTTAATATATGGGGTCGGCAACTTTTGCAATAATTTGCAATATTGTATGTTAGTTAAGGAAGTTAATTTTACCAATAGCTCTGATAGCCGCAACACGTACGCGAAAATGTTGGTGTGCAAAATTGGAAAGCACTGGCTTCACATAGCTCTGGGATTGGAAATGGAAATCCCGTGATATGAGTTTTGACAGCTCAATGATACATTCACATGCCTCTAGTTTCACTTTAGGGTACGGGTCAGTGCTCGTCTTAGTCAGAATACTAGTAAAGTCATTGATAAACGGGGTCAGTAGATATGGAACTTTATATTTCTCTAGAATTTTCCTTACAAGGCAGATCAAAACCAAACGGATTTCTTCAGAATCCTCCACAATTTCAGGGCAACCAATGCGCCTGACTATCACTGGTAGAATGTACGTAAGATAGTAGTCGTTGAGAGGAAGTTTATCTATAAAATTCGACACAATCGCAGCAGAGGCGTCACGGCAAGCTTCAGACGGATCAGAAAAGCTTTTCAACACGTATGCGTACACTTCTGGGAATACAACTGTTAGATCACAACCCGCATTCTCCTCATTTTGAAAGATCTCAGCATTTATATCATCAAGAGCCTTCCTTCGGGCCATTTTTGACTCGCTTTGCAGAGCAGTTAGGAATGGTTCTAAGGAACCTCGCGGATTTTCTTGCAGCTTGGGCTTCGCTTCAGACATTCTATATAGGTACTTGAATAAGTATACAATGTTAATTTACTTCACACTCCAACTTTAACGATATAACAAATGATTATCGGCATTGATAAACAAACTCTGTTTCCATGGCAACAACGTAACTTTTAGAGGACAGTGACAGATTAATTTATTGACACTGACTTTTTTCTTCTCAATCAAATGGACCCAAACAAAAAAGGTCCAGAGGTAGCCTACCAAGAAAATAAATTAAAGGTGCCTACGACCATGACGAATCTTTGGAGTAAACTGGAACACGCACGAACATATTTCATTCATTTAAAAGTACCCTGTAAGCACATGGTCATGGCTCATTTTTCTTTGTGACATCTCAGAGTAGAAAAACGAGCCGAGTGAGAGAGCTTGAAAGTAGTAGTTTTTCCTTGTCTAGCACGTTGCAACATGGTGTAGGGTATTCATGAAACAATACGATGTCACAGGGCTTTTGAAGAAAGATTCTGATAAACCTACTTCTAAAATATGTACTTTTTAAAAAGCTGTCATTTTCGCAGCAACGTTACTGTCAGAATTTTAATCACATTTTTTCAAATCATTTACGCACTGTGAAAGTAGTACGTAATAATGGCTAGTAGACAGTGAATAGAATACTACTACAATCTAGTAGAAACTTAATTATAAAGTTAGTATGTTATTTGAATGTATAATTTTTAAACACAACAAGTTTCTATTACCAAGGGACCATTCATTTGTTACGTAAGAGGATTTAGGGGGGAGGGGGGTCGACCATGTATTATTTTTTTTACAAGGGGGTGGGAGGGAGTCTCGATAGTTCTTACGTAAGATCACAAAAAACCAAAGTTTATTACTGCCAACAAATAAAATTATTAGTAGCTTTGCAAGTACAAATAAACTTATCTAAAAATTGTTATTTTAAAAAATAAACATTAAACAAACCAAACGTGTATTCTTTTTTTTCCTTTAGATTCTTACGTAATAAATATTAAACAGGGGAGGAGGGGGTCGGCCTGTTCTAATTTTTCTTATAATAGGGAGGGGGTCAAAAACTAGAGAAAATCGTCTTACGTAATAAATGAATGGCCCCCAACACATCACAGTTTCATTAGAATTTATAAAAAGTACAGATGTATGGACATCCTACTAGAATGAGATGAACTACCTACTACTTTGGGGCCGTTTTTATGAAACATGTGCACAGTCAGAACTTACTTCTGGAAAGTAAGTTTATCAGAATCTTTGTTCAAAAGCCCTGTGACATCATATTGTTTCATGGACACCCTACACAATATTGCAACGTGCTAGACAATGACAAACTACTACTTTCAAGCTCTCTCACTCGACTCGTTTTTCAACTCTGAGATTTCACAAAGGAAATTGAGCCCTAGGTATAGCTGGACCGAAAAGAGTAGAAATTAATTAAAATGGAACTAAACTAAACCTTTACTCTGGCAACACGAAACCAATGTCAAATATTTTTAAAATGTCACGCACATGTAAATAAACATTGGGTACCTCAACGAAAATTGCATTGAAATAACTGTTTTAATGTGTAATAAAGTGTTTAGTGTAATCCAACATGTAAAAAACTAATCGCAGTGGAACAAGACAAGTGATTGATAAAATTTTCATATATTGTTTAGCCGAATTTCAAGTGGGAAAGCATAGCCCGATGTTTCGGACAATTATCAAAGAACCTCCGAGATCACTGATAAATACTTGATTCTATTGTATTAGTAGTAAAATCTGCGTCTTTCAAACGATTAAACCTGTGACTTTGATTGCCTGAGTAATATTTATGTTTATTTGCAAATTGTGTTCATGAGATTTTAATGTTTATCTCCGTTTGTAATGGAAAACGTATAGTCGACTTCCATATTTTGAGTCTTTATAATAAAATCATCATCATCATTCGATTTTGCCATTTGTTGACCTCAAAACCCATCTGCCACTCGTAACGGTCGTGCGTTGCATTTCAGTATAATTTAAATGTGTTTTTAGGTAGGTACATCTGTTATGTATCGGGAATTGAAGATGGAAGGTTCTACTAGCGTAACAAAAGAATATTATTATAAGAAAACTCCTGCAGAAAATAGAAAAGGAAGACCTTATGACAATGAGGATCAGTAAAGTTAAAGCAATTTCAATAGAACGTTCAATCCACTTTATTCATTTGAATTTGAATTGACATAAGAATGATATATTTTTTTTAACATCCAAATCGGACCAATACGTACGAAGTTATGACCAAATTACTAGCGAAGTTCACTAAGTGACCACCGGGGGTGCGTGTGACGTCACTCGCTTGGCTAAAATAAAATCATCCGATGTGTCTCTGAAAACTGAGTCTATCTGGTTCTGTCATTTTTTCCCTAAACTTAGAGTTTCGGAGTAAATCACTAAAAACTGATATCTGCCTACGGTTAACGGGCGTCGACCGAGCGAGTGACTTCACACGCACCCGCGGCGGTCACTCTGTGAACTTCGCTAGTAATTTGGTCATATCTTCGTCAATTTTTGTCGTAGAACAAAAAAATTTGCACTGTGTGGTGTGGTGTGGTGGGATTTTTTAGCTCTTTAAATCTGCATTCTCAACTAAAAACGTTACGGATCCTCATTGGACGATTTCAATATATGCGCAAACAAAATAATCATAATCAACAAAATAGGTTGTACAAACAATTTAGTTGAATATGATTATTTTTGTGAAGTGGTTTAGTAAACTTGTTATGCTAAAGTATATCTATTGTTTTTAGGAATAAATAATTACGATAATAATAACAAAATGAGATTACTTTTTTCAAAGATTCAAAGATTTATTTGCGTCAAACATGGTATACAGGTGTTATAAATACAAATAATGTGCTCATGTCTCGCCATGGTCTAGCATGCAAAAATACAATTAAAATTAAAGATGAAAAATATTCAAATACAATTAAAATTTAAGATTAAAAATATTCAAATACAATTATAATTTATTATAAAAAAAATCATTTAGATCATAAAAATTCTTATCATTAAGCCATTTAAATAATTTTTTTTAAATAAGTATTTGTTCATTAATTTAAGTTCCTTGGGTATATTATTATATATTTTTATACACATTGACAAGCAGCTTTTAATATATTTGGCAGAATGTGGAGTTTCTTTTGGAACCAATCTATTCGGGTCTCTACATGGTCTAGGGTTTTTGTCACATGCTTTCTGGAATAAATGTCCGTGATTCCTTACAAAATTCGCTACTTCGTAAATATACATTTCTTTTGCGCTATAAATGCTCTGTTTCTATCAGTACTATTGCCCCACATTACGAGTCCATAGCGAAGAACCGACTCTATATAAGCGTGAAAAGACATTATTGCAGTTTTTACATTTGTCACATTTTTTATTTGACTTAGAGCATATACAAATTTGTTTAACTTTTTGTTTACTATGTCTATATGTGATTTCCAGTCCAGATTTTCATATTTCTTTTGTAATCGTAAATTAATTTAGTCTACAAACAACATTCATAACGATATGTCAGTTTACAGTAAATTCTCGTTCCTTGATAATTAATTTCTACTATTTTTGGTTGGATTTGTACATATTGACATCCACGTTTTCAATAAAATTTTATTGCTAAACGCAAGGATCAAGATCGCTTGCGACGTAGTATTCGTGTTGCCATCTAAACGACAGCAGCGCCCTTGTATATTTTCTACTCATTTCGGTCGCACCGTACATTTGAATGAATAAAATTTATGTCCGTGCGCGATCCAGTTTACTCTAAGGATTCATGCTGGCAGCTCCTCACTACAAATGGACGGACGAAATCACCCTTGATCGAAGGGATAAAGTAACGTAAAGTGTAACATCACTATGGGTTCCAACCAACGTGCACCAATCATAAGCCGACAAGTTATTTTTCAGAGTGTCAACGTCACTGGACGAGATCTTTCCTCAATCAAGCGTTGCTGTTTTGTACAAATTCTCATTCTCAATCTCAATAAAAGTAGTGGTGCTGTGCTAACGTTCAATAGAATTAGAACAACCTTTGTACAAAATAATGCTCAATATGTGTAAATTACTAGTGTTTCATTTATTGTTTTTGGCTGCGTTGGCCCATGTCGCCTTCGCGCTGAAGGAAGGCGAGTGCGAGGTTTGCGTAAAGACCACTGAAAAGTTCGCAGCCACGTTATCAGAAGACGTGAAGAAGGACCCTAAGCTCATAGAGGCTGAATTCAAAAAGTTCTGTAAAAACTCCAAGAGCAAAGAAAATAGGTTTTGTTACTACATAGGCGGGTTAGAAGAGTCTGCTACCGGTATCCTCGGCGAACTATCCAAACCTCTAAGCTGGTCGATGCCTGCCGATAAAATCTGCGAAAAGTTGAGGAAAAAGGACGCCCAAATCTGTGACCTAAGGTTCGACAAACAAATTGACCTCAAAAGTGTTGACCTAAAGAAATTGAAAGTTCGCGACCTAAAAAAGATCCTGAACGACTGGGATGAGGTGTGCGAAGGATGCATTGAAAAAACGGACTTCATCAAGAGAATAGAAGAGCTAAAACCTAAATACATGCCAAGATCTGACTTGTAAATCAAGTAGTCCAATTTATTAGGTAAGGCAAACCAACTGATTCAATAAATCCATGTATTGCACCACTTATTTGTACACTGCCTGTTCTTACACACTGCTAAATAAGACCTTCCGATGGCCTTGTGCTATCAACTATTGGACAGGCCATACATATACTTACAATTCCCATGAAACGTTGTGAGATACCATTCAATTTAATAATTTCCTCAGGTGCTAAAATCTCCCTACTAAATGAATAAATAATAATAGAGCATGTTTCTGTTTCAGGTGATTATTTCAGCCGTAGGACTGCATTGTGATATACCATCCATGAGACAAGAAGTCCTATGTTTATGTATGAGCATTTTAGTGTGAATGTGTTCTGGAGTAAATTATTAATGTAATTGTTGATTAGATAATATTTTTTCAATAAAATAATTTATTTTACGTAATTATGTTTTTATGACCCAAATTATCTCAATATAAAAATACTCTCTTTTTGGCTGCATGCAAGTTTTGTGGTTGGGGTAAGAATTCATTTTACCCCAGCATTTTGCTCAGTATCATTGATGCTAAGGATAACTATAATAATAAAAGCTTGTACTCTGTGAACCAGACAAACCAACTCCATTATATAAGAAATTCCTTTTAATCAGTCAGCTGACAAAATCATACTAACTTTTTTGTAGTTTTCTTTGAGACAACATATGTGTGTGTGCTGAGTTGACCAAAGAATCTATGCTGCTTGTACACAACTTTTTAATTAGCCTACCAGAAAACGATGTACTAATTTTTTAGCTCCATGTTAAATCACATTAGATACAGTTAGGTAAAACATAGCTCCCTCGTTTTCTATCATAGAATTCTACTCCAAAAATTAGAATGGTTAATTTAATTTTGAAATTAGTCATCATTTTGCAAAATGTTCCTCAATGGGTATTATCATGGACCAAATTCATCTATGGTATTATGTAGTAATTTTTTAGTTTCGTTCCCCCTTCAATGAGCAAAAATAAGGGGCAAAACTACACAACTGAAAACACATCACAGCCTCAACAACCTCATCCCCTGTTGTGTATAGGTCTCCTTAATTTTTTTATAAAATTAGAATTAATAATAAAATCAATAATAAGGAGGTAACAAGTCTTTTCTTCCAGCAAACCTTATTGGAATTTGTAAGAACAAGATATAGCATACTAATTACTTTATTAAAGGTTTTGATTTCCCTACCATATTGCAGATGCTGTGACATTTGCTATCATGATTTGAAACAGAATTAGAATATCACTGTAAAACTTATGATAAACAGCATAAATAGGTGTTGAAGTGGACTGCAACACTGATTTCCCAATCTTTAGTGGTGTTTGTACATCCTGTGCTGCTCTGTAAGAATAAATAATAATAGATCAGTGATTAAATTATCGGTAATATAAATTAAACAATATCCCAAAAAATTACTTCGACCAGACTTGCAAAAACCCATTCCCGTCAAATTTGTTTTTTTTTGGGATTTTTAAATTTCTTAGACAAGTTATGTTCCTGTACAATTTATTTATGTTATACTAAACACATCTTGTTTTAACTAATTTAATCTACAGCTATATCTGTTACTCTATTACAGCTAATTCAGAACAAATTTACAGACCTACAAAAGATGTAGGTAAATGCCATAAGTGCTTTTATAAATTTATTTTGCCTCATCTCAGAAATTTGTAAGAAATGTTTATTATCTACTTAAGGAGAGTATTGCATTAAGTATATCAGTTATCTAAAACCCATAAGCAGCTTAGCTTGTGGCTAGATAACACTGTGTCAATTGTCCAGCATTATTAATTTGAGCCCTGCTGCACTGCTTGGCAAAGGCATTCCTCATTTATGAAGTTATTCGAAAAACCTATAATAATTTTATTGATGCTGTGTTGAGATCTTGACAAAGGGAGGAACTATGGTAATAAAATGCTAAACTTAATTTTTTTTACAGAAATATAAACTTACTCATTTTTCCATAGTTGATAAAGTAAAAGAAGGTCATGCTGCCCACCAGTATCTGGAAGAATGGAGCCATGCCCACTTTCTTAGGCTGAACATACTTATGCTGCCATCTCCACCAAGCTAAAAGAAAATTTGAATAGATAAATTGATTGTTTACTACAGTCTGCAGTTAGCTAAACTGTTTCAATTGTAATTACTATTTATAATTTGTTTCTATTATCTGAAAAGAAAATACATGAAATCAATAAGGTGAAATGAAATGGAGATAGGAAATATCAGTTAATTTATCTAGAAACATAGAGTAAAAACTCGCTGCTGTCTCAGCAGAGGGATAGTGTCATTCAACAATTTGACAATTTATGCAACCAAAAACCGATCTATGTGTGTTTTGACAGCACGTTAATACAGTGTTCTCACTCACACATTCAAATGATTGAATGTTGCTAGTGAATAGCATTTTCCCTAAAAAATTGGGTAACTGAAGCAAAGTTTCAATTAAAAAAATAAGCCATTTATTTTTTTATCATCTTACTTTTTATTTTCGATATTATCTTATTTCTTTTTTAATGAAACGAAATATCAGCTAGTAGCTTTGGTTACTATCATTCTTCCTCGGTCAAACGACAAAAAGTTTTTACTCCAAGTCCGCAAAATAAGATCGGCTCCGATCGTTTACGGAACAATAATTTAAATAGACGGTCAAGTGCGTGTTCGACCACGTGCAGTGTATTCAGTATTCAGTATTTTTATTGCGAAACAAAAATATTACATACAGTAAGTATTAATGTGCCCTGTCAGGTAGGGTATATATGTATATCTTAATCTAGGACTTAAGTTAAGGACTAAATTAAGTATTTTGTATTTTATACAAAATTAGGAGATCTTTTATGAACAATAAATAACATTTGTGTCGTTTAGAATAATATAAATTTACTTAGGTAGGTACAATAACAACTTTTTAACAAAATAATTTACTTTTTATTAATTTGTGTGACTAGGTTATACTTAACATCTTATAATTAATCAATATTATAATATAACCTATTATATTATTAAGAACACTTCGAAGCTCTTCCATTGTTAAAAAGAAAATGTAGGGATTCTATCCAAATAGTTTGTCTTCACAAAAGTCTTTTATGTCATAATAGCATTTTTTTATCAGCAATTCTTGTAGTTTTGATGCGAATATTATGGTGTTTGGGTTCAGATTTAAGGAATGTTGGTAGTTTATTATGTATTTTAATGGACAGGACATGTAATAAGGGCTCTGTCTGTATAGTTCAAGTCTAGGTGTTGGAAGGATGAGGTTTGTTTTTCTTCGTGGATTTTTATCAAATTGGTATAAATTCAGGTTTTTTCTAACAAATAATGCTGTTCCATATATATAAAGGCTAGTCAAAGTTAGTAATTTTTGTTCTATAAAATGTGGTCTACAGCTGGTGCGTCTTCTGATATTAACAATAATACGAAGGCATTTTTTCTGCAATATAAATAATTGGTTTGTATCTACACTGTTGCCCCAGATTACTACCTATGCCATAGCGT
Source organism: Eupithecia subumbrata (assembly GCA_949316285.1). Taxonomy (NCBI): domain Eukaryota; kingdom Metazoa; phylum Arthropoda; class Insecta; order Lepidoptera; family Geometridae; genus Eupithecia; species Eupithecia subumbrata. The sequence goes on along the minus strand of OX438643.1, from coordinate 15,992,403 downwards.
AGCCATGAATAAGCATATGCATAGTAGGCAGTTAAAGCTGTTTTAATGTTTGTGTTACTTTTTAAGATAGATAAGGCATAAATAAATTGTGATAGTTTGCTTTTGGTTTTTTCTATAATGTCCTTTCCAATTAAGGTGAGTATCCATTTTTAGGCCTAAAAGGGTATGATCTTGGACTTCTTCAATATTGAAGCTACTTGTTAGTGGAGATAGATCTAGAGGTGTTTTCTGGTACGGGGTAAATTGTATGATTTTTGTCTTTTTTGTATTTGCTTCCAAATTGTGAGCTTCTAACCAGGTGGTTATGTTATGAAAACTTTCATTTATTCTGATAAGTGAAATTTTATGGGGGGGGGGGGGGGGGGCATTTGAAAAGAAGGGACACATTGTCTGCAAAAAGGATGCAGAAGGAGTCAGCAATTTTAGGCAGGTCATTCATGTAGATTAGGAACAGAATGCATCCTAAAACACTTCCTTGTGGAATTGAATTGTTTATGGTAATTGTTTTTGATTTTACTGTTTGTATAATCCCTGAATTTTTACAACATTGTTCAATTTGGACAAACTGTTTCCTGTCTAGGAGGTATGATTTCAGCCAATTTAGTATTTTTCCCCTGATTCCGATTTCAAAAAGTTTGGTTATAAGTATTTTATGGGAGACTTTATCATAATATGCCTTACTCATGTCTAGGAGTATACCTATTGCATAGTATTTGTCTCTAATATAGTTAAGGGTTTCGAGGTTGTACTTAAAAATAGCAAGAGCTGTTGAGGAGTTTTTACGGAAGCCGTATTGATTTTCACTTACGAGATTATATTTTTCTAAGTAGTTATAAATGCGGTCTGACATTGCACGTTCAAATATTTTAGACAAGTGTAAGTAATTGCACGGTTCATGGCGTATCTAAACAAACTTATTTACCTGTTTTACATATCGAACCACCTTAATTAAGTTATTTTCAACAAAATTTGTTCAAATTTTCCTTTTTACCAACCAAAGTACCTACATATTTTAAGTTGATTAGGACTATTAAGTACTCAACTAGTAAATATATTGTAGCTGTGCAGTTTTCCTTTTAAATCACACCACCCACTACCAGCATTTTTTCCACGAATAATAATGCCCAAGTTAGACAAGTACCTACACTGAAAAAAAACCAAGGTTTCGTTTTTTTTTTTCGTAGTTTACAATATGAATCTATTCAGAATATCGTGGAGTGACAGAAATTTTAAAATTATGATATTCCGCGCAGTTTGATTCCTAAGTCCTAACTTGAGTGAAGTCCACCCTCTCCTCTACTATTTTTATAATGTCCTCCTAGCCAAATTTCGACCACGGCGGCCAATCTCATCAGAGACTAGCCAGATGCGCAGGACATTTATAGTGCACAAGTGTGTGTGCAAACACCGGTGCACTCTCTATTCCCTCACTCTCATAATCCGATGGGACGACAGATCGACACGACCGGGGAGAGATCAGGTGCAGGACCAACGGCTTAACGCGCTTTCCTAGGCACGGGGGTGTAACACCACCAACTTCCTGACTCCGGGCTGCTACTGTGATTTTTTCTTGCTGGAAAAACCCCAGTAACAACTTTTGGCCCGACCCGGGATTCGAACCCAGGACCTCATAATCAGCGGTTGTTTAGCTAGACCAACGAGGCAGTCAACTATTTATATATACCTATACATAGTATTATAATATCTGTGCCTATACTAAGTAACAAAACCGGGGTATTTTTTCCCCAGTGCATAGCAACATTTTCACGAAAATGGTGGACGAAATTTTTAAATTTATTTATGAGTTTTGATGAGTGTTTTAGGCAAAATTACAAATGTAATATGTGTGTAGACTAGTAGAATGAGATATTTGCCGTATTATTTTTCTTGCTACTGGTGTTTAAATACCCTTACACCGCACAACACATCATTTTTATATTTTTATGTGAGAGCTGCTTTCCGCGTCATTTCAAGTATTGTACTAACGGCTCAAAATGAAAATTGCGACGTTTAGTCGCAATTTTTTAGATTCACCTCGTTTGTGTCAACTATCATTCTAAGTCTTCTTATTCTAAGTCTAGAAAGTAAAATAAATGTATGATTTGCCAACCGCAATACAGTCAGCTTCATCGAGCATTGCTTACGCCCGTATACTCAAACGAATCTAAGATTTAAGCGCGTCTCAAGTCGTGATTTTTTGACAGTTTTCAATGAAAATCTGTGAAAAATTCGTCACTTGAGACGGGCTTAAATCTGAGTTGCGTTTCAGTATTCGGGGGTAAGTCCAATAAAACTAGGTACCTTCCTCTACAACCAGCATAAGTAACCTAAAAGGAGTCTAGGAAATGAAAGCTTACCGCGGCTGATAGCCCCAGTCATAGCAGATGGGGTCTTGTTCCTGCGGCCGAACCATGCTCCGAGCTCGTTTATCTTCACTTGAGCCAATGGAGTATCAGCTGAAATCATGAACAGAAAATTACATAACCGAAAACAGGCAGATGGGCAAGTGTATTTTCTGCGTTGGAACACTTACCTTTTCCATAGTAACGTGCTGGGTCATATGGACCATGGACAGCCGGGTTGTACTCCTTCGGATAATCACCGAAAGCCATGATTTAGCTTGAGATTCACCGAGTTTTCGATGAATTGGGAGTTTTCCAAGTACCTCGGCTCGTTCGATCAACTTTTAAGTTTTGACAATTTGACCTGCCAGTCAGACAGTGACAACAAAAATGACAGTGACATACCATGGGACCATAGACAAATGTCAAAATGTCGGTCTACCTCGGTCTACCTCCTCTCATAATTTGTCTACTCTGTCTGTTGTCTATAGCTGGATTAGACAGCAAAATTCAGTCAGTGAAACTTTTCTATTGTCTGCACCAAAAGTCGACAAAAAATTTAGAAAACCTCGAAAATAATTCATCAAAATGGTGTTGGAGAGTACTATGATTTGCGTCGATAATAGCGACTTCATGAGAAACGGAGATTTCCTTCCCACCAGACTGCAAGCTCAGCAAGATGCCGTAAACTTGGTGTGTCATTCCAAAACACGGGCAAATCCTGAGAATAATGTTGGTTTACTGACTCTAGCCAACGTAGAAGTGCTAGCCACATTAACCAGCGATGTCGGCCGCATTCTGTCCAAGCTGCACCGGGTCCAACCGAATGGTGATATTAATCTTTTGACTGGAATCAGAATCGCTCATCTGGCACTCAAGCACCGTCAAGGGAAGAATCACAAAATGCGAATTGTTGTTTTCGTCGGGTCTCCGATAACATCTGATGAGAAGGAGCTCGTCAAACTCGCTAAGCGGCTGAAGAAAGAGAAGGTTACTTGTGACATTGTCTCATTCGGTGAGGATACTGAGAACAACCCTCTCCTTACAACTTTCGTAAACACTTTGAATGGTAAAGATAGTACTACTGGAGGAAGCCACTTGGTTTCTGTGCCAACTGGAGGCCATGTTGTGCTGTCCGATGCTCTGATAACTAGTCCTCTCATTGGAGGTGATGGGGCTGGTCCCTCTGGATCTGGCTTGTCGCCATTCGAGTTCGGAGTGGATCCTAATGAAGATCCTGAGCTAGCGTTAGCTCTGCGTGTGTCAATGGAGGAGCAAAGACAGCGGCAGGAAGAAGAGTCTCGCCGGCAAGCAACTACAACTGAGGGAGAAGCTAAGCCTGCGGAAACTGAGAACACAGGTGTGGAGAGAGCTCTAGCTATGTCTCTGGGTCGTGAGGCTATGGAGCTCTCTGAGGAGGAGCAGATTGCTCTGGCCATGCAGATGAGCATGCAGCAGGATGCACCAGCAGCTGAGGAAAGTATGGATGTGGCTGAAGAATATGCAGAAGTTATGAATGACCCAGCATTCTTGCAAAGTGTTCTAGAGAATCTTCCAGGTGTTGACCCTCAAAGCGAGGCTATCCGTAATGCCATGTCCACCATCAAAAAGGATAAGGATGATAAGAATGACAAAGAAAAGGAAAAGGACAAAGATGGAAAAGGGCCAAGTGGCAGTTCATAAAACTGTAATGTTTACAATTTTTTTATTGAAACCCATAATGCTTGTAAACTAAATATTATACCTACACAACATTGAAGTGTTACTTTAGATTTATTAAATAAAGATTCTAAAACAATTATGTCACATATTTTTCCAAGAGATCCAATTAAGTCCCTCTATTTTGCTATACCCTGAAACAGTAATAGGAACAGGCACTTTATAAGACAAACAAGAAAAACAATCTGTTCATTTTATTACTATCAAAATCAGTACAAACTTGAATCGGACTTGAACTCTCTGCTTTTAAACTTTTTCATAGTTTCTTGTAACATTTTTTTTCTTTGTGTCTCATCTATTACTATTGAGTTGAGATCTGGCTTTTGGATCTTTTCTAAAACAAAGTGTGATTAAATTTCCCTAAAAATGTAAATGAACTTTTAAACTGAGCCAGGGACCATCAGTAACTGAAACTATTGGTAAGTATTTTATTTTTTTATTTTAGCAGTTATTACAACATTAAATTTTTGATAAAAGTTTTCATTCATTAAACGTTGACGTTAACCAACGAAGCAGGTTTATGAGGATCAAGTAATAGCAATTTCAATAGTAAAATAGTAAATAATCCATGATATTCTTTATGACATAAGAATTATATATCTTTTCAAATTATCCAAATCGGATCATTACGTACGTAATAAACAGAACGCCGTTAATGCTGGTAAAATCAAATTACGCGGGTGCGTGTGACGTAACTCGATCGGTCGCCGCAAAAAAAAAAAAAACATTCGAAGGGTCTCTGAAAACTGAGTCTATCTATCGGTTTTGTTATTTTTTTCCTAAACTTATAGTTTCGGAGTAAATCACTAAAAACTGATAACTGCCTACGGTTAACGGGCGGCGGCGACCGAGCGAGTGACGTCTCACGCACCCGCGGCGGTCACTCAGTCGCTAGAAATTTGGTCATAAGTTCGACAATTTTTGTCGTAGAACTAATATTTTTGCACTGTGTGTTATGGATTTCTTGGCTCTATAAATCTGCATCACAGTGTCCGATTATCTATTGGTGAACACAGACGAAAGCCTCACAAGTTAATCCTACTTTTCATAAAATTACCGAGCGTTAACCATTCCCGGGAGGCCTACCTACTCGGAAAAGGTAGCGAGCGGTGACGCCGGTAGCGTTAGCTTTATAGTAATAGGTACAGTTAGCTAAATCAATTCATATTCGGCAAAGACATAAAATTGGGCTACTTTCGCTGACTGGACTGTATCAACCTACTGAGGTAAATTAAAGTAGGTAACTACCTACCTACATCATTATAAGTGAAGTTATACTGTTACCATTTAGAGACTGTAACCCTGTTTTTAGCGAGTCCATTTTCTTTTTATTTTGTAGCAGTAGGTAAGAACTCTTGATGTCTTCCAACTGAGGCTTAAAGCTTTTCATGCCCGCATAATTGATTGCTGTAATAATGAAAAGGTGAAAGGTGTGGTACACTGCACTGTTATTAAAGGTTCTCAGCAGTGCCGGATTAAGACTACTTGATGCCCTAAGCCAAGGGTGCTCAAACGGTCGATCGCGATCGACCGGTCGATCGCGAAAGCTTTTCGAGTCGATCGCCAGCAATATACTCATTATGCCTACCTAGTACCTACTCTTGCCTAAAATAATAGGTAATATTGAACGGTGCGCGGCGACGATCGACGATCACACAGAATTTGTAGTTCGTAAGTTACGTTAAGGTGAAGTGAGTCCCAAAACCCACGTTTTTAATATGCGGAAAAACAATTTTAGGCCAAAAAAACATTGAATTTATTCAATTTTTTGACAAGCATCGACAGTTTAGGATACTAGTTAGTAAGTTAGGAGTCGAAACACGATTGACAAAACTTGACTCGATACAAAAAAATCGCAAAGTTTCCTTCATCTTCATTTTTGCACAAATACTTCTACGGAAAAAGCAGTTTCATTTGCTAGTTACTTATCATATTTGAATAAAATTTAGTCTAAGTGTTCCGTAATAAGTACTTTAGGCGATTATGGTTTTATTTTTTTGCGAAAGAGTGTTATTTTAGTGCAAAAAACAAATTATTAACAAACGGCCAGTGAAATTGCGCGCGGGCTGGCCATTCCGCGTCTCTCGCCTTCCTTTCTCACCTTCCCAGCGCGACGTTCGCTCGTCCTTGTCTCGCAAAACCGATCCCACTTCGTCTTAAGATTCCTTCATTTTGTACATGTTCAATTTTAAAGTGTAAAAGCACGATATTTAAAAAAAAATTAACCCTACCTACATGGTAGCTTAGTCGATCTCTTGCTTTCAAAATATTTTTTGGTAGATCGCAGACACCATAAGTCTGAGCACCCCTGCCCTAAGCAATCCACGCCTGTGGGCCCCTCATAATTTAACCGATTTTACTTTCAGTGCAGAAGAAGCTGGACGGGCGCGCCTTAAAAATCTTTTCTGGTCTTTTCTCTCTCAAATTTCCCAAGAGTCACTAAAAATTCTTTAAAATTTTCGAGGCTCGCTGCGCTCTCCGTTTTTAGGGTTTCGAAGATCGGTTTCGAAACCCATATGGTTTCGCTTTGTCTGTCCTTTTTTCCCTCCTTAATAACTCAGCAACTACTGCAGCTATCAACTTAAAATTTAAAACAATAATACATTTCGTGCGCCTGTACAGATTTAAGGAAAAATAAATGTAAATAACATATCAAAATACATTTCAAAATAGTTTTTGAAATAGTTTTTGAAATTTTTGTAGGTGTCATACTTTTTAAAATATTTTGATATAAGTCGAAAAAATACCCATCCCCCCCCCCCTATCTCTGAAGATTGCAGAGCGATCCGTTTAAAATGTATGGAGCGTTTGTAGATATGGATCTATATTTTACAGGAAAAACATACCTACAGAAGTTTGTAAAAAGATCACTTTTTAAAAATGGTCTAAAAGGGGGGGAATCATTTTCAAAAGGGGGGGCTACCTCACCGAGTGGGGTATCAAATAAAAGGTATCGGTTTGTAAATTTCAAAACAGTTTTTCTAATTTCTGTAAGTTTCGTACTTTTGGAAATATTTTGAAATAAGTCGAAAAAAATCCCATTCCCCCCCCCACCCCCCTATCTCCGAAGTTAGCAGAGCCATCCATTTGAAATGTATGGAGCGTTTGTAGACATGGATCTATATTTCACAGGAAAAATATAGAGAAGTCTGTAAAAAGAACACTTTGAAAAATGGTCAAAAAGGAATAATTTTCAAAAGGGGGGCTACCCCACCGAATGGGGTATCAAATGAAAGGTATAGGTTTGGACATTTCAAACCAGTTTTTCTAATTTCTGTAGGTTTCATACTTCTTGAAATATTTTGAAAAAAGTCGAAAAATTAACCTTAGGTACCCACTTTAACCGAAGCATGCAGAGATCCATCTGAAATGTAGGTTGGTAGGTACCTACTATTCTTAGGTATTCGTTAAATTGCAAAGTCTCTACTTTGTACTTTTGGTTCTGGTACTTTTGGTACATAGGTAGGTATTTGTTGACAAACGTTCGAAACCACTCGCACTTGACGGATCTTGTTTATTCATTTAGGCAACTAACTTATTTAGGGGCCCCGTCAAATATTTCGATGTCCGAAAGGGTTCGACCGCTAAAGAGCCGCTGATACAATAGTCAAGAACACAACACAGAATGTTGTGTTGTGTGCAGTGTGCCTTCCTACTTGCATAGATTTTTCGATGTAAATAAAATTCGGGAGATTGGGTGGCTTCTTGAACGAGGAACGCTCAAATTAGGTCCAATTAGCTCCATCTACCTCAATTTTAGTCGGACCAACCCGGGGTGCTGCCGCCGGCGTTCGTGTTTCACGTGCGTATTGTTGTCTCGGTCCACAGATGTAGATAGATATCCTACATCTGTGTCTCAAGATTGGAAATAGCGTGTCTGTGCGTGTAGTTGTGACACAACACAGGCCATTTATTGAGTTAGCGCTGGGAGGACGTACCTACCATATCTACAGAAATTTACTAATATCTATGGTTACCTACGCAGCTAAAATATCTGAAGTTGGTAATTATCTTAGGACATTCGTGCTAGATTAGTAAACCACCGAGTGCTAGGTAAAAGCCTACATATTAAAAGGAAGCTTCACCAATCAGATCAACAACGCTGCAATATTTAGGGTTTGGTTCCTCATAACAGTACCGTAAGTAGTTTAAGGTAGGTGCTTACGACAATGCATTCGTCCATTATTAGAATAAATCATCGGCGTATCTCTACAAAACTGTTGCTTCAGTTTTTCCGTCGAAGTCTTTTGCTTTTCCACAAAAGGTTCCGCTGCTGATTTTAATTTCTCCATTGAAGATTGTTGGGCCAATTTTTTAAATTTTTCCGATGCAATTGATTTTAATCTTTCGAACGATTTTAACTTGACCGCAGACTCTTCTCTCATTGGTATTTTACTCGGCTTACCAGAACCGGGGGAGGAGCCTGAAAATATGAATAGGTTCATAATCTATCTATAGGTAGATAAAAAGTGCCTTGAGATGGTTCGAGAAAAGGGTCATCTGCTCGACTTGGCAGGGCCACTACCGTGGTAGCCCCTGATCGTGTCTCCTTATTGATAATAATAAAAAATAAATAAATAAATAAATAAATAAAATAAATAATGCTGGACAATATATAGTCCAATACAGTTCAATATATTATAGTAAAATAAAAAATGCTGGACAATATATGTCTATAATAGTTTAGGTATGTACCTACAGAAACTAGGCAGAGATTAGAACACAGAGTATGGTGGTCACCTTAAGTAATTCGTCACTAAACAAAACAACGCATCTAATACAGAGAAACACAATTTATCTGTACAAAGACCATATCAATGCCTAACAGGCAAAAAAAGATAACCGACATTTTACAAACTTTACAGGAGAGAGGTTCAAAATATGTATACGAAAAAAATCATATACCTAAATTCATTCTGTTTTAGCTTCCCAAAGGCTGAAAATTTTACTAAATAGCTTTTAATTGTTAATCTACAAAATTGCATCATTTGCTGGTTTACCTACTGCTTCATTGTCACTTACCTCTAAAGTCTAAATGGTCCTGATTTTACAAACAACCAGAACGTCTTATATGAAAACCTCTAATTCATTTACTTCCAGATTAAATGATTTAACTGGTTTTTTTCGTATTATTTAAGTCGAAGAAAAGTAGCATAATTGACTTTTTATGACATGAAGTAGGAGCAATTATGATATAGTAACTGGCTATTGGATTTTGAAAGACAGACGAGGAGATAGTATGTACTATTTATACGTTGATGTGATGAGGTACCTGTCACAAAACTAGAGCTAAGGGTTTTTGGTAGTTCTTTTGTATGAAATAATAAGAGCACCTGTGTTTGCTTGCGCATACACTTGTGCACTACAATATGTCCTGTGCACATTACTAGTCTCTGTTGAGACTGCCTGCCGCGCCTTGGGCGAAACTCGGCAAGACATCATCAATATTAATAAACATGACCCTCTTTTTAGCGCAGTCGGGTAAAAAATAAAAAGTAAGTACTTACCTCGACTTCCTTGTGTGTCCGGGGTTCCGGGCGTCGACGCCGTCTGTGGCACATTGGGCGAAGTTGTGTCTGATAAACAAAAGGTTGCCGGTACGACTTCCGAGGCGGGACTAATGCATATCGGATCTGTAAATATCTATACCTTTAAATCGTTCCTTGTAGTAGACTTGTAGTAGATAGGTTGTGGATAATAGGTAGGTATAGGTATAATTTTTTTTATTTAGCCTATTTCGTCCTACTGCTAGGCAATGACGTCCCCCGCACCCTTCCAAATAATATCAATGTTAATTTTTTGTGTTTCTGGGATACAAAGTAGGCTATGGATACGTTAATCCAAGTCGACATAGAACAAACTTTCTATGAAAACTTTTTAAGGATCGATCTGTTCAGTATAGGTAGGTAGGTAGTTTTAGCGTACAGTGCAGACCTAAAGAAAGCCGGCTCGCACCCAAGTGCGAGTCGACTCGCACACGAAATCATCGAATCACAAAATAAATTCTAAAAACTTTTTTGATGGATCGAAAAAAACAACCAGAACATGATGCTGTGTGTGCATGGACAGATAGAGGAGACCTAGTAATAGGATCATTTTCACCCTTTAGTTTGAGTACGGTATCCAAAAAAAAATGTGCAGACTTCCAACCAAACTTTCGCATATAAAACCAATAATATAGCGAGGAGGGGAAAACGGAATGTCTCTTGTCCAGTTTTTAAAATTATACAAATAAATAAGGTTTCAGATTTGTATACCTAAGAAAAATTATACTTATTAAGCTTACGTTTTTATACTATCACACTTATTGTGTTGTGCCTCACTACCTACAGTACCTTACCTACCTACCACATAGGCCAACTAATTAAACCAACCTCGTATTTCCTTTGGGGTTGATTCCATCAGTTCTTTCACGGGCCTTTTAGCTTTGTAAATAGTTGATGTGAGCGGTCTTACAACTGCTGCTTCTGTAACAAAGATCTATTCGATTACGGATTTCTTTTCATACGGTTGCTATAAAAGTAGTGCCTCTTGCCAAATATTTTCTTATAGATATACTAGCTGTTACTGCCGACTTTGTCCACGTGAAATTTGATTTCTTAACTTCATACCATTCTAAATTTAAGTATAAGCAAACGGTTTGTGCTCTCGGCTTTTGCTATAATGTGCACTGCTCGGAATCATCAAACCTACCAACCATTCTGTCACCTTACATAACTTCTATCCCCTCCATCCATATAGATAAGTATTATACTCTTGTTATTTGTTATCCAGACTGCATAATATTGACCTCTGTTTAAAACCCTTAGGGCGTAATTTTCAAAATAACCTACACGCCCTGTAAGTTTCAAATCTCTACGATCAGTGGTTTGGGCTGTGGGTTGGTTATAGACTCAGATGACTGAAATTTCGGGCATTTCGGAATGCAGAACCGATCTGCGATTTTTGTTTGGCGATTTGGCTGAGACCTTATTGTTTTTCTAAATAAAAGTAGCCTAACAAGGTAAGTTATGCTAACTAAGTAAGTACCTACTCTTAATTAACTGGCAGCAGTGGTAGGTTTAACGAATATTTATTTCTGGATAACTTCGGCTATTTTTACAGAAAGACAAAACGTTTACAGTTTGGTACCTAAGTAATTTAGAAAGAAGCTGTTATTTTTACATTATAATACGCATACAATTTTATTAATTTGTGTACCTAGATATATGCTCTACGCAAAACCTTGTATCAAAATACTCACGTTTCTTCCGAACAGGCAACGCCTCAGGCGTCCTATCCCGCCGCAGGGTGATACTGACGCTGGAGCCCCGTAATGCCTTCCCAGACGCCTCCTTAGTAGCTGTCCAGAACAAAACGACAAGGCATGTGAGCGCCACAGCGAAGTCCCACATCTCCATGCAGAGACGTGTGACTAGAAACGCGACCCTCCAAACCATAATGTGGATTAGTGCGCTGGATATTATATGTTCTTTCGGTTTTTGTTTTTGGTTGCCTGAAAGCAAATAAAATTGAATGAGAAATTAACGTTTTTACTGCCCAGCCTGTGGTGGCTCCACCACAGGCTCTACCTCAGCATACGTGTGCTATGACGGTATGAAATGAAGACAAACCTGAATTTAAGAACTAAAAGATGTATTTCAGCCCTGACAGGTTCCCGAAAGATTTAAATCTTAGCAGGGGGGGGGTGTAGCAGTTTGTCTGTCAGTCAGTCACATCCTTTTTTCAGATATTTGTTGTTTGTCTTCATGTCATTTCATCGTCATAATCCACATAACCCCGTATTCGATTCCGCAAGAATCAAATTCTTACGAAAACGTGTCCAAAGTGAGCACGGCCGACGGCTGTTGTGGCTTTTTATTTTCTGGTAAACCTTCTGTTTCACTGCTTAGGTGTGCTTAGGACGACCTCCGTGGCGCAGCGGGCGAAGGTCCGCCTGCGACGCAGGAGGTTGCGGGTTCGATTCCCGCCTCGGAACAAATTTGTGCACGATCTGCAGAAATTTGTTCCGTTGGTCTGGGTGTTTTCTATGTATAATAAAAAAATATCTATCTATGTAGTGTATTGTATTAAGTATATCAGTTATCTAGTACCCATAACACAAGCTCTGCTTACCTTGGGACTAGATAATGCTGTGTGAATTGTCCAGCATTATTTATTATTTATTTATTTATTTCATTTATTTAGGTGCCTAAAACTATCATAAGGTAGCGAGGGTATGGTGGCTTAACATATTCTAACATTAAGCAAATTACATCAGGGCATATACAGGGCCGCGATCACGGTGTGGAAAGTGTAGTTAATTGGCATTACGGCTCAAGCGTTAGCACTTGAAACGTTAGGGTGCGTGTTCACAGGCTGGCATGGGACATGAACGCGTAGGACGTGAACGGATATGAACACGATGCCCGGCCTGTGAACGCACACTCTAACGTTTCAACTGCTAACGCTTGTGCCGTAATGTCAATAGTTAACTACACTTACAATACAACACCGTGATCACGGTCCTGGAATGAGTTTACTAGATTTGCTTCTCTAATGTAGTCTACACACCAAAGTCGGCGACACAGCCCGGCGGGATGTTGTGACACTTCAGTGTAAGTTTGAATAAGCAGCTCATAGTGTTTTGTCAACTAATCAGCAGTCTACGACTTTGGTGTGTTGACTCCATCGTCCCTCCTCACCTCAACTGCCTATATTGGCCCACAGCTGGACGCAGGCCTCCCCCTTACGCCCCTTACTTAAACGCCTTATTGGCTTTTATCTCAGGAACGGTAAAGCCCATAATCCCCACGCTGAGCATGCGGGTTGGGGATTGCAGTTCGGTTGTTTAATTGTTCCGCAGGAGGCGCTGCTGCTGCCCGCCCCCCAGTGAATATCCCTTAGTCGCCTTTTACGACACCCGAGAAGAGTTGGGGTGGTACAAATCCTAAACCGGCACCACACAGCAAACTCCATAATAATTACTTAAAGTAGGTAAGTAGTTAAAATGAAAGGCAATACTCACGTACCTAATTTTGTAGAATTAACCCAAGGCGTCATCGCGTATACTGGGAACGCCAATGGTTGTTCCGCTTGCAAAAATATCAATGGATTTATAAAAATTTAATTAGTTTATTTATTGTAAGCATTTACAGGACAAGACTTTGTGCTTTATGGCAGGCGGACGTCACCGGTCGCGCGGGGAATGTTTTTTTAGTATTTTCTGCGTTGTACAATGCTGATGCCTTCAAAAATCCACCGCTGAACGTGCTTCCCCCACATAAGGGAATTTTGCCATAATCCCCAATCCTCACGCTTTGCTGGTGGGCTGGTGATCGAACTGGAGCTTAGAGGTGTTAAAAAAACATAGAAGGAATCTGTTGCCCTTCCTCTGGTAGGTTCTCTTAGTCGACTATAATGACATCTACGGGCTGAGATAGAAGTGTGGATTCTTACGCCGTGAACGGCCTTAGCGCTGTTTAATACTAAGAATGGGCTATTTATAAAGTCACCAAGTAGTAGGCTTATTTATAAATAGACCATTCTGTTTTACCATGCCTAAAATGTTACGTTTTGCCTTACCTTTAAGTTTAATCGGCGACGAAGCGGGATATTTGGCGCGGCACACGATTGACGGGGAGACTTGACCTACAAATAACAAAACAACATCTAAGAAATCAAACAATATCCCAAAAATTGTGTTTCACCTGTAGGTGGAGCTAACGGCGCTAGAGTCCGATGCTGCGTTTCTCACTTAAAGCATGCTTATAGCGCTAAGGTGCTGCACGAGCTATGCGCGCACGAGAGGGTGCGTTTCGTTTCATCTGAGCGCACTACCGGTCTCGTTTGAGGTTACGTTAATGTGAATGTGAATGATCGTGTCTTGAAGTCATGATTTTATTATTATAGTGCGTAAACCCTCGCACTTGGGGTAGGTATTTCATACGATATTAAATCCCAAAAATTTAATCTCGACTTTTTGCAGCTCCACCCCAAGATCTACTTAATACAAAACAACAAGGACTGGCTGAGTGCGAAATACGTGCAATGTTTCAAACATTACACACGTAGCGAAGGAAAACCAGGGCCGCGAGTACAGTGTGTGTACACGGCACAAACGTTAGCAGTTGAAACGTTAGGGTGCGCGTTCAATACGCGATACTGCATCTGCCGTTGAGCTTCCTTTTCGAAAGCTAAAGAATCATGATATTTGGCAACAAACAAGGTTTTACAATTGTAAGTAGTGCGCGCGTCCGACTCGCACTCGACGTTTTTTTCGAAGCCGATTAGGAATATAAAGGATAATGATGTCTACATTCATTTAATTACAAAATGATACCTACCTTGTAGAAGGTTATATATATCTCGATTCTTGGCGCTGGCTTTGCTTCCACGAAGAGATCCACTAGATGCGTTAGAATGTGACGTGGACGCTGTCGACGGTTTGGGACTCACAGTTTTAGATTTCACTGGAAATATACAAGACATTTTTAAACTTACGCGATCCGAACACAGTAGTAGCAGTAGTTGAGATACCTACTTATGAAAAATTACTAAAAATATCCGAAACCTAAAATAAATTTTAATAACGGCGCTACAGTCCGTAGAAAGTCACAAAGATTTTCGACTCCAGTGTCACTCGACCTCGTGGTGTAGTTGGTTAGCACATTCCGGTACTTACGGAAGGATGCGGGTTCGAGTCCCGCCGAAGTCGTAAATTTTTGTGATGTTATTTAATTTCTTAGAAATTTTAATAACTTACTCCTTCCTGCCTAACATCTAACTAAACAATAAATATAGTAAAAAAATATGGCTTGCTCCGCTCGCCGATATTACAAGTGTTTTGGACGTTCTGTTACATATGTTTAGCATCAGTTCTGCAAAAGCAAAGTTACCTATTTTTGAGTGGTCTCGCGACTCGCTCTGCTCGCCGACAACATTTTTGGCGGCCAGACACTGCAAAACGCAGAAACGCAAAATATTCGCGGCTCGCTCACACATTTCGCCCTTTGGTCCAAAGTTCAATCCCCGCTGTAGGCCACTTTGCCAAATTAGTCAAATAAAATAAAACAAGATCCGTCAAGCGCGAGTGTAACTCGCGCGCCGAGGGTTTTGAACGTTTGTCAACAAATATGTACCAAAAGTACCGGTTAGAGACTTTGCAATTTAGCGAATACCTAAGAATAGTAGGTACCAACCTACATTTCAGATAAATCTCTCTGCATGCTTCGGTTAAATGGGTGGTTCGGTTAAGGTGGGTTTTGGTAAATTTTTCGACTTTTTTCGAAATAGTTCAAAAAGTATGAAAGTTACAGAAATTTGAAAAACTGGTTTGAAATGTCCAAACCGATACCTTTCATTTGATACCCCACTCGGTGGGGTAGCCCCCCTTTTGAAAATTATTGCTTTTAGACCATTTTTCAAAAAGTGTTCTTTTTACAGACTTCTCTATATTTTTCCTGTAAAATATAGATCCATATCTACAAACGCTTCATACATTTTAAATGGATCGCTCGGCAAACTTCGGAGATAGGGGGGGGGGAATGGGTATTTTTTCGACTTTTTTCAGAATATTTCAAAAAGTATGAAACCTACAGAAATTTGAAAAACTGTTTTGAAATGTCCAAATCGATACCTTTTATTTGATACCCCACTCGGTGAGGTAGCTCCCCCTTTTGAAAATTATTCCCCCCCATTTTGATCATTTTTCAAAAAGTGTTCTTTTTTCAAACTTCTCTATATTTTTCCTGTAAAATATAGATTCATGTCTATAAACGCTCCATACATTTAACATGGATCGCTCTGCAATCTTCGGAGATAGGGGGGGGGGAATGGGTATTTTTTCGACTTTTTTCGAAATATTTTAAAAAGTATGAAACCTACAAAAATTTCAAAAACTATTTTGAAATGTACAAAATGATACCTTTCATTTGATACCCCATATGACTCTGTAGGTATCTTTTAAAATTTCGGCATCACAACTTGTATGGAAAATATTCATTTTCATTTTTCATTTATTTTTCTCTAAATCTGTACAGGCGCACAAAATGTATGATTATTTTAAATTTCAAGTTGATAGCTGCAGTAGTTTTTGAGTTATTAAGGAGGGAAAAAAGGACAGACAAAGCGAGACCATAAGGGTTTTGAAACCGATCTTCGATCTTCAAAACCCTAAAAATCAAAAAGACTCCCTCCGCGAGCATAAGTTTTGCCTTCTGGATGTGGTCCGGGGCTGAAATTTCGTTTGAATTCAATATGCAAAACACTACAAAAAAATCTAACGAAACCTCAAAACGACCACACTCCCGAATTTCACTCGATGCCGACAATACAAACTTTCAAGAAACACAAAACATTGCCTTACGAATAGTTTCGGAAACGTTTCTTTTACGCTCCTTCACAGCCGAGATCAGAGCTTCTCCATTTACATTGGAATGTGTAGCACCTGAAAACATAGCTCAGATTAGTAAAGTGGCCTCATTAGCATCATCATCAGCCTTTATTACTCCACAGCTGGACGGACATGGGTCTCTCCTAATGAGCGCCATAGCTAACGTGACCGTACGTCCCACGTTGGGCGGGACTGTCCCGCTTTCAGGCTGACCGTCCCGCTGTCCCCAGCGAAGGCATAAAAGTCCCACTTTCAGAAACTGACCAAATGATAATTTAATTTACAATTATTTTTTACGTCACAAAGCGTGGCGTAGCGCGGCGACCGTGAGGCGGCGAGTTTGGAGAGGCGCAGTAACGCCATAAGAAGTTATTGCGTTACTGCGCCTCTCCCAACAGGTAATATTACCTTGTAGAAGGTGAGATAATTCTCGATTCTTGGATGAAGCGCTGGCCTTGCTTCCACAAAGAGATCCACTAGACGCGTTAGAATGTGACGTAGACGCAGTAGACGGTTTGGGACTCACGTTTCTAGATTTAACTGAAAATAAATAAAACATTTTTAAACTTACGCGATCTGAACACATTTTTATTGGAAGTGGATGTCCTAAGAGCTGCGTGGTGCCGGCTTTGCATTTGCACCACCCCAACTCTACCCACGGGTGTCGTAAGAGGCGACTAAGAGATATCCACCGGGGGCGGGCAGCAGCGCCCACTGCAGAACATTTCTACCACCGAACTGCGATCCCCAACCCGCATGCCCAGCGTGGGGATTATGGGCATTAACCCCCATGTGATAAAAGCCAATAGCTTATCAGGGAAAGGCCTGCGTCCAGTAGTGGACCAATACAGGCTGTTGACGTTGAGGTCCTGAGGGGCGACTAAGAAAACCTATCACAAAGGGTGGCAGCTTCCTCCTGTGCATTTTTTCACCTCTACTGCGATCGCAGTAAAGACATGGACCGCGGATTGGTGATCACCATCCAAGCTGCCAAGCGTCGTGATTTAGACAAAACTCGACTAAGAGTTTTGTCTAAATCACGACAGTGACAGGTCCACTGCTGAATGTCCCTCCCCAGTGGGGAGGGACATTCAGCAGTGGACCTGTCAGTGCTCATGGGCTAGGGAATAATAAACGAAGTAGAACAATTTACAAATAATTAATAGGTTATTTTATTACTTACCACACGAGTTGAGATCAATAGTTGTCTCCGAAGGCGCCCGAGCTTGTGGTACTCCATGGTCACTTTTATGCAAACCTAACGAAAGATTTACTTATAATTATTAACAAACTAAATTACAACTAGAGAGATTGAATCTGTTTAATATTAATTATTTCATCATCATCAGCCTTTACTAGTCCACGAGACGTACCTAGGCCTCCTCTAGTATGCTTAACTTAGATAAAAGTATAATATAATCTATATATCAGTATAATCTTAGTAAGTATATCACACTAATATTATAAATGCGAAAGTTTGGATGGATGGATGTTTGTTACTTCTTCACGCCAAAACTACTGAACAGATCGGGCTGAAATTTTGCATATAAGTAATTCTAATCCTGGAATCAAACATAGGCTACTTTTCTCTCCATAAATCAGTTCCCATGGGATAGAAATCACCTTTAAACGTTTCCAAACATATAATAGAAACAAAACAACGCGTGCGAAGCCGCGGGCATAAACTAGTAATCTATAAACCTAATTTTAGAACTTTCTTCCAAAAACCATCAATAAATTATAATTCTATTGCTTTTGAAATGTGAGTTTGTGTTGAGATCTATGGTTTGAATTGAGGTTGGATCTGGCTGTCAAGTAGGCGTATGAGGAAAACCACCGGGGCGTAGACTAGCCTTGTGGTGCCGGCTTAGTATTTCCACCAACCCTACTCATCCCGCGGGTGTTGTAAGAGACGACTAATGGATATCCACCACCGGGGGGCGGGCAGTAGCGCCTCCTGCGGAGCAATCCTACCACCGAACTGCGGCCCCCAACTCGCATGCTTGAGGATTATGGACATTACCATAAGACGTTTATTAGGGGGAGGCCTGCGCCCAGCGGTGGACCAATACAGGCTGTTGTGGTGGTGGTGGTAGACTAATCGGCCTTTCCGAGCTGGTCAATTCCGACGTATTCATGAATGTATCATCACATCATTCATACTATTATCGTTCTGCATTACAAATAAAAAACAAAAGAAATAGACCAATAAGCGGTGAAATTGGGATGAGGAGTGTTGGATCTAGGGGGTCTAGCAGCCGCTTGCCCCTGGCGCCAGCTTAGAGGGGGCGCCAAAATCCTTGTTTAAATAAAAAGTTGTCATGCAAACACGCAAACAAGACATGAGAAGCACCGTTATCTGCTTACAGTACTTACACATTTACTTTTTTCATATTTACTCTTCGAGCTAAGCGAGTTTATTTTTGAATAAAAAAGCATAGTTCGCTTTGCTGGCTATTTATTTCTTAGACTACGCTGTTTTCTTATCAAAGTTGTATTTATTGAGACAATTTAGGCACTCATTAAAGAGCAGACTTTTTTTGTTAGCCTGAATCGGCCCACTGCTGGGCAAAGGATTTCCTAAATCTTTCCACTCGGAGCAGTCATGCGCGATCTCTCACCAATCTCTGAGGAAGTCTCGCCAGCGCTTTCGTGGCCGACCTCGCCCGCGGCTTCCTTGCCCCCATTTCATTATAATTAAATGCTACGTACATAACCTACACTTTAATACATTTCAGTAAAAGACGTAAGGTAAGCATGTGAATTTTTTAGGGTAAATCGCCGAAATATAAATGTTTCGGGTTTCCGCTCTAATGCCTACGATTATTTAAATTATGCTCAAAACTACCTTGTGTTCTTTCTCTGTAATTTTTTGCCCAAAGTCGCTCGCTCCGCTTTAAAACACGGGGACGTGTTTTGGGCGCGCTTGTCGGAAAAAAGGTTAGCGAAAGCCAACACAATGGCTATCAGAGTGAGCTACAAACATCCATCATACATAGACTAGGTACTAGCTTCTGCCCGCGGCGTCGCACGCGTATTTTTCGGTATAGTGCCTATTATCTAAGTTAGGCTTTGCTCTAAACGTACGCAAAATTTCACCTTGATCTGTCCAGTACTTTTGGAGATCCTAGGTAACAAAAATTCAGATCTCACAAACTTTCGGCTTAATTATATTAGTAGGATAGTGAGATTTCCGAGTGAGGGGGCGCCATTTCAAGTTTCAATCGGAAAAATCGTATCCGGCGTTGATGATTGTCATGCACACACATTGTCCTAGATACGCCCGCATACATCTGAATTGACCAGCAGGTATATGATGTCAAAACCAATCTCTGCCAACTCGACGCCTCGACTAATCTGTTGCGAGAGACAGCTTAGAACCGAGATGCCCGGAGAAGTCCTTTATCCGAGGCCAAGATTAACTTTGGGTCGCTGACCCACCAGAAGTACCTAAATACTTATAAAATAGGTACCTACCCACTAGTTTCTGCCCGTGGCTTCGCACATGGTTGTCCGAGATAAAACATAGTCCATGTTCAACCCCGGGATACCGTCTACATCTCTCATTAGATTCGTTCAGCTATTTAGGCTTGAAAAGACAAACCGAATTACTTTCGCTTTTAAAATACTAGTATGGATTTGTAGTAGGTAAGTAAATTACGTACAAGGCGATTTAGATTTCGCGATACTCTGTTTGGACGAAGAAGAACGGCGACGTGGCTTTTGTTCAATAACGATTTTATTCTTCATCTCGAGGGCTTTCTTCCCACACCGGAGTTCTAGAATTAAAGTTAAAGTGTAATACAACTTTAAAATCATGATAAATATTTCATAATTTACAGTCCGAACCTACCCAAAGCTGGGAGTAGAACTCCAATCCGTGCCACTCATTTGTCTTAGGCTTGACAATATTCACAGTAAGGGCGGAAACATACTAACGTGTCGTGTCGTATCATTGCTCAAAATGTTGAGCAACATGTAGCTGAGGGACCTTTTGGTTCACACCGGAATAATACTTTTATAAATATACTAGCTGTACCCGCGACTTCGTTCGCGATTGCCTTACCTGCCGACTAATTAAGTTCACATTTAACCATAGTCTCTCATATTATGAAACGCCGCCGTCCAAAAAATCGTGTAGGGTCTACGGGGGATAGCATATTGTCATCTTCAATCCCATTCTTTATCCACACGACTTTTAGCTACGACTCGGCCAGCGTCAGTGTTAAGAAGTGTCCTACTCGTTTGACTTACTCACAGCTGGGGCCCTATTCTGCTATACTAATCGCTTCACTATGACAGGGCTATCGTCACAGAATGACACTTTTTGGTATTCCACCTTGGATGAAAGAAATTATGATGAATGCAGATGGAGAGACGCGCGTCAAGTTTGAAACTACATATTAATTTATCTCGCGCGCACTATCTGGAATTTTATTAATCTAAGGATTCTACGTGATGATTCTGCGACGATTCCATTGTCATACTGAAGCAATTGTTTTGCAGAATTGGGCTCCTGATCCATTTGACTGGACCACCGTAATTTTTTTTCGTTAGTAGGTAGGTACAGTTGGCTGTGTACCACAATAAAAATATTTTTCTGCGGTCCAGTTAGTTTAAGTGGACCACAATAATTAATTAATTTAATTGTACACGAAGTTTGGTTGGAGTAAGACTCCAACCAAACTTCGCTGGACCAGCTAAACCACCATATATCATGTAAGGCAGGAACCTAACTTATGTATTTTTCCAAGACCCACCACCTTAGTAGGTAGGAACCTAACTAATGGGTGCGTCTTGGAAAAATAAATAGATAGGAACTTACCTACCCTTTATCTACTAATTTCTTTCTTCAATCTACAGATTATTTCATCAATCTACTGATTTTCTACTCAACTTTCTACTGATTTAGTCATATTCGATCTTGCATCTCTGTTTCTAACAAAAAGAATGCATGAAATCGGACGACGCGTAGACCCGTCGTGATGCGCGGTTAAAGAATTCTACTTTTTCCTCTCTCCCAGGGGAACCTTACTGAATTCCAGGATAAAATGTATTCCATGTCCTTTCTTGTAGTATGAACTCAAAACGTGCCAAGTTACATTCCAACTCATTACCTATGTAGTTTCGGCGTGATGAGCGGTGAAGGAATTTAACTTTCATCCCCTCTGCCAGGGCAACCTTACTGAATTCCGGGATAAAATATATCTTTCCTCATAGTACGAACTAAAATCACGCCGAGTTGCATTCGAATTCATTAAGTAGTTCCGTCGTGATGCACGGTTAAAGAATTTTACTTTCATCCTCTCTCCCAGGGGAACCTTACTGAATTCCAGGATAAAATGTATCCATGTCCTTCCTTGAACTCAAATCGTACCAATTCAGTCCAACTCATTCAGTAGTTTCGGCGTGAACGTGATGCGCAGTGAAGGAATTTTATTTTCATCCCTTATCCCAGGGGAACCTTACTAAATTCTGGGATAAAATGTATCTTTCCTCGTAGTATGAACTCAAATTATGCCGAGTTCCATTCGAATTCATTAAGTTGTTCCGTCGTGATGGGCGGTTAAAGAATTTTACTTCCATCCTCTCTCCCAGGGGAAAATTACTGAATTCCGGGATGAAATGTATCCCATGCCCTTCCTTGTAGTATGAAATCAAATCTTGCTAGGTTTCATTCCAACTCATTTAGCACTTTCGGTGTCATGCGCGGTGAAGAAATTTTACTTTTATCCCCTCTCCCAGGGGAACCTGACTGAATTCCGGGATAAAAAGTATCCTATGTCCTTCCTCGTGGTATGACCTAAAATCGTACCGAGTTTTATTTCAATACCTTAAGTAGTTCCGTCGTGATGCGCAGTTAAAGAATTTTACTTTCATCCCCTCTCCCAGGGAAACCTGACTGAAATCCGGGATAAAAAGTATCCTATGTCCTTCCTCGTAGTATGACCTAAAATCGTGCCGAGTTTCATTTCAGTGATGCGCGTTTAACAAACAGACAGACAGACAGACAGACAGACAGACAGACAGACAGACAGACAGACAGACAGACAGACAGACAGACAGACATGAATGAAAAAAATTGCAGTTTTGGCTTCAGTATCGATAATAGAGTGCCCTCCAAAAAAAACTGTTACAGTTTTATTATAAGTATAGATTATCAGGATTTTTTTGTTATCATTATTATTTTAGTGTGAGCCAATAAATGGATTTTCTTTCTTTCTTTCTTTCTATCATGACACGCCAGAAGCATATGGGTTTCATGATGCATTCCGTCGAATGTATGAAACCGATATGCGTCACGTGCGTATGTTTCCGCCACTGCGTCATTTTTCCCTCGAGCCCAATCGGTTAAAGATTTTAAATGAAATAAGATATGTATAATAACCAAACTCACTTGAAGCATTACTCTCTCTGTACTTTAAAGGTGTGGGCGACCGCTTTGCGGGCGGCCGGAGAACGTTCGGTATTCGAGAAGGATCCCGACTGGCGTGCCCTGCAAATGTCTTCCGTTTTATGGTGCGTTCCTATTGACGCGGAGCGGATTCGACCAATCAGAAACGAGCGACGAGTGTGCGTGTATCGAACCAATGGTCGATATCGGTCCGCAGCCTTAAGAATCGCACCAACATCCAGGACCGCTACCGCACAGTGTAAAGATATTAGCATTCAAAAATGGGTTTCAACTCGTAATACCTACTCAGATACATTTTATAGAGATAAAGCGGCTTACCGCAAACTTCAAGAGAGTGGCCGGCGTGCTGTCTGTTATCTGATGCCGTCAATTTAAAATGCATCTAAATATTACGAGCTGAGGCCCATTACTCTAAGCACAACTCTAAACACTGCAAGTGTAACCTATAAGTAATTGAGATTGTTAAAAGATAGTCCAAAGGATGACTATCATGATATAGGACTTTTAGTAAATTTATATGAGTGCACAATAAATTGTTCTATTTATGAAATTACTGTATGATTCCACGAATATAACAACACTAAGATTTTTAATTTTTATCCAATCTGGCTACGCCAATATCTTTATAGTATCTAATAAAATTTCCTAAACATTGTGTTTGGTGCATCGTTTGACAAAATAAAATGGGATGTGGTGTGCTACCTGCTATTAGGCGAAGATGTCGTGGTGTGCTACCTGCTATTAGGCGAAGATGTCGCGCGTGCATTCGCAACGGTAGTCTGCACTTTGGACAAGAGTTGTAATATAAAAAAAAGTTATTAAAATTTGATTATTTACGAGATTTTGGGTATTTTTCTTTCAAGTCTTGAGTCTGAGTACTATGCAAAAATTTGTAATATCAAGTATTAGCCTAATGTGTCTCGATACACCAAATTAGTAAAGTTAGTACAAGGTTTTCATGGCATGTTGCATACCTTTAGAAAGGGGATAGACTTAAAAAGTATTTAAAAGAATTCGAATTAAGTAATTTATACTTTTTAGATGTTTTTAGTTTATTTAAAATTTTGTTCAAAGTTGAGCTATAAGTTAAATTCAGGTTTTTTTTTTTTTAAATTGAGACGATAAATAAAACTAGCAAGTGCAAGCAAGTGAGTAATTTTGATTTCGATAGAACCGTACAACAATACAAATTAAAATAAAATATTATTCAAGTTTAATAAATGCCGTTTGTAATTTTTACATTTTCAAATAAAAATTTAAAAAAAATCGAAAATAACACCTCCGTGGGACCAAGAATTTTTTGAGGTTTTTAAGAAGGTAGCGACCCCCCCCCTTTTCAATTTTGTCAAACGATGCATCTAACACCCTGTATATTAAAAGGACTAAAACTAAGGTTGGGATTTTTAACCAATAAAACAAGCGATACATAAACATAACATACCTATATTAATTAATGTAACATTACATTTAATGTAATTATTTTAAAACAAACAGTCTATTCTTAACTCAAGCTATATTCTAATGTACTTTATGCAATTGAAAACACGTTTTAGTTTCTGAACAAATAGATACCGAAAACTTCACATCTTTTACAATAAATTATTAATAATAAATAATGCTGGACAATTTACACAGCATGATCTAGCCCCAAGCTAAGCAGAGCTTGTGTTATGGGTACTAGATAACTGATATACATAATACAATACACTACATAGATAGATATTTTTTTATTATACATAGAAAACACGCAGACCAACGGAACAAATTTCTGCAGATTATACACAAATTCGTTCCGAGGCGGGATTCGAGCCCGCAACCTCCTGCGTCGCAGGCGGACCTTCTTCGCCCGCTGCGCCACGGAGGTCGTCAAAAAAATATTTCAATCAACAAAACAGTTATAGCGTTTATATTCTTACACAATATAGGCATTGTTTTAACATTTCATTAAATATATTTCCATAAAAGAAACGGCTAATGCAATATTTTTCATATCATTGGTTGTAGCACAACAAGCACAACCGTGAGGAAAATGTTCAGAAACGGGCTTTGTATTTTAGCTGAGTTTTAAATTTAAACAGTCAGAATTTTTGTAGTCATCGACCAAGGTGTTCATCGTCCCCAAAAGTTAAAACAAAGTTGATAACTTCAACTTGTGTAATTACATAATATAATACCCATCTATGTGAACATTCGTTCAGCACCACAAGTTTACGAATTTTTTTTAATTTTAACAACAAAAACCGTACCACATTTGGAACCAATGTGATACAATTTTGGCGAAGTCTATCTACATTCAAAAACTATAGCCTGGTTCCTATAACCATTTTACTGAATCCAATTGCCTTCACTTGAACCGAAGAGTTGTTATTCCGACCTACAGACCGACAATATGCAGCTCGGAATAAATAAAAAATAAAAAACACTCACTGAACTTATAGCATAACCCTGTAATAAGAATCAATAAGGCGTTTATTAGAGGAGGCCGAAGTCTAAGTACCCGCACAGCAGTGCGCTGGTATAGGCTAGTGTTGTTTAAAATTATAATTCACCTTCATCATCATACCTTACAGTAGAAACAACGAATCATTCTTGTTTATAGGAACCGGCTGAAATGACGGATTGACTAATAAACAAACAGTTAGTTTCACTAGGTAACTAAACAATCAAGTAACTAAACATAAGCGTGGCGAATTATGAGTGTCATCATCATATCACACGAGTCCACAGTTGGACATACGCCTCTTCTATACGACGCCACAAATGGCGGTTCTAGAGGGCTATTCAGACTCTCCGCTACCGAGTCATCATCACGGAATCAGACACAGATACGCGCGAAATTTAAATATTTATCTATTTTTAATATTTTCTGCGTTCTAAAAGGAATTAAACAACCAGAAAAGTAGTTTACCATGAATAATAAAACATTTTCTAGGAACCCATGTTTTAACAAATTTTGATTTAGTGCTACTTTTGGAGCAATTAATAAAAATCAACATTTACCAAAAGCTACATGATACCATACTTTATGGTAACATGGGTTCATAGAAAATGGTCTACGATTTGTGGAAAACTACTTTTCTGATAGTTTATTTCTTGCAAAATGAAGAATATATTAAAAACCGCTAAAATATTTAGAACTAGTTTCTGCCCGCGGCTTCGCACGCGTTGTTTCTATGGAAAAGTTTTAAGTTTATTTAGAAATTAGTTCCCATGGGATAGATCCCATGGGAACTGATTTATGGGATAAAAAGTAGCCTATGTTTGATTCCAGGATTGGACTTACCTTAGTACGTAGTTTTGGCGTGAAGAGGTAACAAACATCCATCCATCCATCCATCCAAACCCAACTAACATTTAGGTGATAAGAATAAGTGTTAAATAAGGTACTTAGGAGAAAATTTAAAACCTAAGGTTCTATGAAAGGGCTAGCAATAAGTGATATAGTGCGCTATAACTCTCTTTTATACTTTATTTGGGCCCACGATTTTATAACTATAAGTGATTTAATAGTTGTAAAGAAGTGATAAATGACTGGTAATAAAGAGTAACAATAGTGCTATTGAAGTAATGTTTACCACTTTATGTGTATTATAAGCCATACACAGGTTACAACTGCAACTTATAGTAATAAATTAGTAATAATATCCACCTTAATAACTTTTTTAGCAACAGATGAGTGCTCCCACAATACTATTTATACCTTGAAGATAAATTGCAGGTATTAATTAGTAATAAACATCGCCCAAACTCTGATTATTTCATTGTTTTTCGCACTTTGCGTTTCTGATAGACCGTCAAAAGCGTTTAAATACTAAGCAGTGCGCCTATTCATATCTGACAGTGAAGTTTGAAAGTGACTTTAAAAGGTAAGTCAATTTACAATTTAGGATAACGGTGTTATAAATTATAAATTCTCGTTGCGGTGGTAAGTTTACTGTGATAATATATAATAGTTTTCATCTCAATTTTGAAGCGCCTCTTAAATAAACTACATCTGATATTATTAAGTAAGAGGAATTACTGCCACGGCTATTTTTTTTTTTAAGTTATGGTTGTAAATATCAATTCTTGATACGTCTATGTGTACTTTAATTGCAAATAGTCAATTATGTATATAATAATTTGTTAAATTATGTTTAGAACTATTAATATACTTTCAAAATTTTATAGGTTATGTTTATGTAATGGCGTTAAATTTTTAATCACCTCAAGTGACCAATAACTCTGTTATTCGTAACGTAGTGTTAAAAAAACGAGAGCTAGCCCTTCTATGCTACTTGCAGTTGTACAATGTGGTAGTAAAAGTGTCAAGATAACAAATTTATAAGTTCAGGTTGCTAAGGTCTTATCTGGGAACTCTAAGCCGAATATCTTTAGGGTTCTGTTGTTGTTCGCGTAAAACCATTATGTGAGTCCATTCATATTACGTGCGGCTGAACGATTTCACAAGCCCTCAGTGGTCGCCAGCACTACAAGTGGTTCTAAATACCTACGTTAATCTTATGTGTTTCCACCTTGTTATTATATATTTTTTGTTTCAGTAACTCTTCCCAAGACTTGCCGATACGAGAATCAAAGTGCCTACCTTCTCGTATTGGACAACGCACTCAGTTTCAACACGTTAGTCGCGGCGCTCCCCGTGCCCCTCCGTCGTCTTATGTAATATCGTCTATTGTTATAATATGTAACTATTGTATCGCCTTATATGTAACTATTGTTTTTATGAGAAATAAAGTTCTTTTAACCTATAATATGTGAATCATGCATGATCATTTCGTTTAAAAAAGTTGTTATAGCTCTATACCTATTTTTAGATTGTTACTATTTGGGCTGACTTTATTGTGTGTAGTTTAACGAACGATTTCTTAAGCAACTTTTATTAAGAAACTGATGTCTAATTCTTAAAATATTTTCTATGAAAAGCAGTGTTAATTTTTTCAGAATTTGTCATTAGTTTATTAGCAAAAGTTGCTTGTTATCATGAGTACAACCATAATATGTTTAAGTATAGGCAACTAATTAAAAGTCACCCTACACAGGGTGACATTTGGGTCGTTGCAGTCCCGTGGGGAGGAGCCTGTAATCCTTTTGCTATGTATAGAATAACTAACTTTTTCGCATATTCAGGATTGGTCCCAAAGTAAGATCACTTTCATTATTACAGCCAACTCCTTACGGGACTGCAACGACCTAAATGTCACCGTGTATATGAAGCTTTTTGCATTCATGAATATCTACTTGTGAAGTTTCTTATGTGATTCTGTTATGATATGATGTGTTCAAATCTGGCGAACACACCTTTAGAGCCCTTTCATGTCGCACGCTATGTGCTAGACATCACAGACGGCTCTTGACAGCATGATTAGAAATACTTAGGTACATTGAAAATTATCTATAAATATTTTCTGATTATTTTATTTCAATAAAGCTAATACCAAAAGATGATTCGAATAAAACGATTTTTTTACAGAAGTGAGTTTTATTTTCACACTGTATGTATAAGAGGAAAAAAGAACATAAATCCATTATAACTAATACAAACTAATTTGCATTTTACATCTTTGGGGTGTAAGATTATATCTTTCGCCGAACACTAATTTCACTAGCTTTAAAAATATTCAAAACTGACGACCTGATTGGCCTGTAAAATACGATGTTTTTTTCAGTAATTTGTTTACCGTGTATTTTTATTTGTTTATCTTCGACAGATACGTACTTAACTTCAATGATATCATTGGCTATTAACATAAAATATTTATTTCTAGTCTTGCAGGGTAATATAAAGTGCTCGAAGTGAAGCATTGTTGTGCTTGTGCGCAAAACTGTGCCCATGTTCGTAAATCGTTCTTCAAGTTTATGTTTTTCATATGCTCACTGTCTTTCTCGTCGTACGAGTTGTCACAGAACTACTGAGAGAAAAAAAAAATTATATTCGCCGTCGTTGACATCAGTTATTTGTTGTACGGAACCCCGTTTCATTATTTAAGACATACCTATTTAAGTGTTTTACATTCTATTACTCAACTTAAAGTGATAATTTAAGAGTTATATAATCTGCACTTATCGTTTGCCGCTATACACAAATATTCCTAAAAACTTCTGTATTACCTAGGGTTAGCCGGGTAATCCTGTTATATAACCTGCAATGATTTAAAGGTGGTTCCTGATGCTTGCAGCGCCTATCTCTATAAGACTTATAGTTAACACTTCTAAGACTCTAATAGCTTTCCTGTTAGCTCTCAGGGCTCTATTAAACTCGTTAGGCATTGCAAGGTATATAAGTAACTCTATTTTAGAACTTCAGCCGTTTGTAAGTCTCAGCAGACTCCCTATAATTGCTTTTAGTGTTTTACGTTTCCTAAAGATTTAAGAGTGAGTTATACATTAGTTTTGACTAACTCCAAGCTAGCTCCTTAAGTTATATATTTTTTCTTTATTTCTATTATGCCTCTTGAAACTTTAGTTATTTATTTTTAACGCCGCAGTAGAGTCTAAAGCTATTGTTGGAACTCTTATATGCCAGTTCCAAAAAAAGGCGCCCCTTAGAACCAAAATGTTTGTTGGGAACTTACGTATTTATAATATTAGTGTGATTACTGATTAGTGTGATTCGCGCGAATCTATGTTAGATTCCGTGACTCGGATCCGATGACTCGATAATGGAGAGTCTGAAAAGCCCTGCAGAGCCGCCTTCATACATTTACTCCCTGCGATGTGTCGTCGTTCTATCGAGCAGGTGGTCTCCCAAGACTCCATTTCAAGAAGTGCTGTTATGATAAGAATTTCAATAAAATTATAGTTCTCAGTTTTTTAATGAGTTTCTTCTTGTCTTTATTAGTTATGAGCGTAAGTGTGTAATTTTATTCATTTTGATACCACTGCAACACGTTATCAACCCACTAAGCTTATATTTAGTCATAAATGATAGTCGGTTAATTAGCAACACCCAATGGCGTTTTATAACTTGCCATCAACAGCTCAGCATCCAGGGAAAAAAATGAATAAAACCGTAACAGAAAGTTGAAAAACATACACTTACCTTTATTTAACCCAGCTGCGCAGTGCCGGCAAGTGGAAAAAACGCTTAATAACTTTTGGCACAAAAGTCAATCCACCATCATTATCTAACTACAGATCACTCTTCGTCTACACTACAATCACTATCTACATCACTATCATCACTACCACTGTTAACGCGGGCCTGCTGATCGCCGGCGGCGTGCAACGCTCTCTCCTTGTGTTGCGCTTGGTGCGCCGCTATCAGCTCCATCTCGACGCAGTGATGATCATTAGTTGTAACTACTCGCTCTTCGCCGCTTCTACACTATCATCACTATCTACATCACTATCATCACTACCACTGTGTTCACTACCAATGTTACCGCGGGCCTGTTGACTGCCGGCGGCGGCGGCGGCGCGCAACGCTCTCTCCTTGTGTTGCGCTCGGTGCGCCGCTTTCAGCTCCATCTCAACGCAATGTTCCGCGAACATTAGTTGTAGGGGCGCGTACATGTGTGGAAGGACTTTTAGATCGTTCATTGTTATCTGTGGAAAGTTATTCATTTATTAGAAAGTTTAGACAAACTGGTTTTATACATAAACGACCTCAGTGGCGCAGCGAGCGAGTCCGCCTGCGACGCAAGAGGTTGCGGGTTCGATTCCCGCCTCGGAACAAATTTGTATACGATCTGCAGAAATTTGTTCCGTCTGGGTGTTTTCTATGTATCATAAAAAAAAAAAATCTATGTATGATGTACTAAATATATCAGTTATCTAGTACCTAGTAGATGGTGATGTCCAGCATTATTTATTAATTTATATTATTTAGTATGTATGAAGCAAGCATGGCACGGGTGCCGTTTCACCGGAGATTAATGTAGCTAAACGATTTTGAAAATTCAACCAATGAAGCCAAGGTAGTTTGCAGTAATAACATGATGTTAAAATAGCGTCACATCATCTATTCGACTCATTTGCTTTACAAGTAAGTTTTATACATTTCAGCTCCGCTGGACAAGACTTTATGAAATTTCTTTGGCTTTTCTAAAGTCTGAAATTATTGTTGCAGGCATGTTTAATCTAAGCTAAGGGCATCAAATACAGCCTTTATCTGTCCACTGGTGGGTGTAGGTCTCCCCCTGATAAGATTCTTATTGGCTTTCATCATATGGGGGTAATCCCATAATTCCCACGCTTGGCATGCGGTTTGGGGATCGCAGTTCAGTGGTAGAATTGTTCTGCAGGAGGCGCTGCTGCCCGCCCCCGGTAGATATCCCTTAGTCGCCTCTTACGACACCCGCGGGAAGAGTTGGAGTGGTGCAAATTCTAAGCCGGCACCACACAGCCAGCTAAGGGCATAGCTATACATAGTATTATTATATCTGTGGCTATACTAATTTGCACTTACTAGCATATTGTCAAAGGCGATCCCGACGCTCTTGTTGTCGTTTAGAATGTGCGCATTCAATCGCGGCAGCCTCGCGTATCTGTATAAAATATATAAATAAGTATTAAAGTAAGATATAAATATATTGTAATACATATACAGGGTGGGGCAAATTTTTGGCCCCGTAAGGGTAGCTTTTCCTTTTGTAGTTAGAAGGTTTCGTTCTTAGGAACTTTCTATTTTATTACTATAATACACAGGAAAATTACGATATGGATCAGTTGAGCTACATGTAGATTGTTTGCAACAGTCTGCAGTTAGCTCAATTGTTTCAATTGTAAATACTAGTTCTAATTTATTTCTATTATTTTATATACAGGATATTATCTCCCTATATAAATGAATTGCTGTATTGCTGTTCGTTTGTCTTGCTAGACCTCGAGAATAGCTGGACCGATTTCGCTAATTACTATTCGCTAAGTTCAGGGAAGGTTTAAAAGGTGATAGCGGTACGAAGTTCGCCGGGTCAGCTGTCTGAATAAAATAAAATTAGTAAGGTAAGATTAAAGTAGATTGGTACAATAACGCGCATCAGATTGAAGATAATCGCCTCTTTATGAGGCGAGGGCTCTCAGAGGGGCGGCTGACCATTTAAATTTTAGGTAGGTCCAGCCGGTTTTGTACCTGCCGGATCCACTGACTACCTACTACTCGAATAACGTCAAGCGGTCAAGCAGAGCTTTTTTATTTTTACCTCTTAGAGATAACAAACAATCATACTTAAATATTAACATTATTATTTTAACTAAACTAAATAGGTACTAAAAGTATGACCAGCCCCGTTATCCGCAAGTTACAAAAGAAAGAAAGGGGTGGTGTTAGTGAACTTATATAGTAGTACCGCATATAATGTTAAGAATATTAAAGTTAAGCAAACATGGAACTTTATTTTACAGATAAACATTGTTTGGTTTTTTATTTTATTTTAAAGTGTTTTAATATCTGATTTTACTTTTGACAAATAAAGCTCTCGCACACATCTCAGAGCTGTTCGTTTCGAGGCATATCAGGTGACTGCTTTGGCCCATGGGAGACTCTCTATCCTCTATATTTCTCTACCCTCACCTCCGACTTAGATATGTACAGTACTCAGGATTCAAGCCGTCATTTCTATGGCCTTAGAGGTGTGCATCTCAGTCAGCGCATCTTTCACGTATATTTGTCCCGCGGCGGGAATTGAACCCGTAACTTTAACTACGACTCAAGTGGACCTTCGTCCATTGCGCCACAGACGTCAATAGATCTTAACTAACATCGGTAATGAATCAAATCAAATCAAATCAAATCAAAAACTCTTTATTTCCATAAATACAATAAATGTACACTTAGAAAAGGTCAAATCATAAAACTAATTGACACAATGTTAGTTAAAATACGTCAAAAGAAGAACTCGCATCGGTAGCGACATTTTTGATGAGCATTTATGAATTTTTTTACCGAAGTGAGATAATTTCTTGCTTGGGGTTAGGCTGTGTGGATTGTCCAGAATTATTTATCTATTTCAAAATTATACGTTTTTTTTCACCAGCCCATTTCGGGCTGGGCAAATATTCTTATTAATTCAACGTATTTCTCTACTTCAACTGAGGAGGTGAGGTGAGGTAAGTGATGGCGTCGTTCGAAGGAGGCCTATGTTCAGCAGTGGAAGTATATAGCCTGATGATGATAATGATGAAGTAATAAGTTTTTCAACACACTTGCTCATAAAGTGGCTCTATGGTCACCTGTGACTTTTTCATTGCTATAACTCACTAGTGAGTAATTTTTTTTTTTTTTTTTTTATTGGTGAGTTCCTTTGTTCTTTAAAAAGTTTTTATTCAAAAAAAAGATCGTGTTCAATAGAACAAATAAATTAATGTTCCTAATGCTTGTTCATTTCATGCAACTTCTTATTTAAATAGATAATTTTAACTCGTACGTGTTTAGTAAATAAAACTTTCACTCAAATATAACTTTTGTTTTCTCTGTAATAAAATGAGTTTCATATTGTTATTTTATTCACAAGTGTGTTGAAAAACGTCGTATGATACACGTGTGTATTGATGATTACCGTCCTCGGCTCTCATAACACCCTCGCCTACGGCTCGGGTCTCAATGGCGCCTCGGCGGTAATCACCAATGTCACACACTAGTAGCATAATGTACTATTATCCTCACCTCTGACTAAAATGCGTGAGCACAGTAAACTGCGCATTCATCAGTTGTCCCATCTCTATGGCCTGAGAGGTGGTGGAGTGCATCTTAGTGCGGGCGTCTTTCACCAGCTCGTCCTCCATCGTTGCTTCGTGGATTAGCAGCGTTGAGTCTGCCCCTGTAATAGATTTAAATCCCTTTAGAATGGGAAGTGGAATTCTTAGCCTTTTAAACGCCAAGGTCAAGGTCACCTATAACCAGCACTTGCGGGTCCTCAGCATATCTCAACTCTATCCTCGGGTGTCGTAAGAGGCGACTGAGGGATATCAATCAGGCGGGCAGCAGCGCCTCCTGCGGAACTGCGATCCCCCAAGCCCAGCATGGGGATTATGGGCATTACCATGAGACTAGTTAATAAGGCGCTTATCAGGGGGACGTCTGCGTCCAGAAGTGGACCAATGCAGGCTGTTGAGGTTGAGATTCAGGTGTTACTTTAAGGAAATCCATTGCAATATCTCATCAGAGAAGGTTTTGCGCGGAATAGTTACGAAATATTTTTTGTACAACTTAAGTGGTATTTTTACACTTTAGAAACTATTCCAATATTTAAAATTCCTAGATGTTGTGCGATGTAGACAGTTTTAAAGCAAAAAAAGTAAATCAACATCGTATAAAATTGTATTTCAAGAAATAACTTAACTTTTACTTTTATCCTCATGAGAGCTACGAGACCACAAACCACACAGATACACACGGCCATGGTCAACTCGGGAACACTACCTTTTTTGCGTCGGGGATTAAAAAGGAACGCTAGAAAAAAAGCAAAGAACTACCGCAAAATAAAAAATCCTTCCTATTTAATAATATTAGGATAAAACAACATTTAGTAACAATTCCGCGCCAAAACTTCTCTGATAAGATCCAACAAAATGCGATTCGCGTGCACCGCTCGCACTCCAACAAATTGGCATGCCATTCAATCAGAGAAGGTAAAAAACAGACTTACGCAATATAAAATTGTCAAGTAAATTACCCTCTAGCTTTACTTTTTACAAAAAACTTAGTTTTTTGGCTATTTTTGTTCTTAGTTCGTCAAGGCTGTATCTCTTGAACCACAATAGGTAGACACAAGAAATTTTCTATAAATAAGAAACACTCAACTGTAATAACAACAAAATACTAAAGTTGAAAATTTATATTCGTAAGGGTCCGAACTAGTAAAAATTTCATGTTCTTTGGAAATTTGCCTTTTTTAACGGTACGGAACTCTTCGTGTGCGAGTCGACTCGCACTTGGCGGTTTATTTCTTTCTTCTAAGTTATCTTACCTATAACAGCAAGCATATCACAAGGTATTGTATCCCCAGAGTAAGTGATCTTGTGCTGCTGATCCACTTGTATGGCCACCCCGAAGGCGTTAGGGCAGTGCGACACCTCGCAAGTCTGAATATGCTGGACGCCAAGCTTAACGTTGACGTTGCTTTCGCTGTCAGCACCGACCTCCAACATCTGCAATTACAAGTTATTTAGAAAATAAACCCGACTGTGTATAACTTTTTTTATCTAGGTAACCTATGTTGTCCTACTGCTGGGCAAAGGAACCTGACTCCTGGAAGAGTTAGGGGGACCTAACTCTTCCAGGAGTCAGGTTCGTTGGTCAGGTCCCACCATTCTACCGGAGATGCGTCGAAATCGTCTCGTCACGAGATGTAGATCTGTCCGGGCGCTAGCAGCAGCAGCACTGGCTCCGGATGCTGCTGCACTGATTCAAACGTACCAAGTTCTGGTTAGGAACGAGAGTGAAGTCCTGCTTGATCCTCTCAAAGTCCTGGTCCTACATATGCAGCCAGGTGTAGATCTGTCCGGGCGCTAGCAGCAGCACTGGCTCCGGATGCTGCTGCACTGATTCAAACTTACCAAGTTCTGGTTAGGAACGAGAATGAAGTCCTGCTTGATCCTCTCAAAGTCCTGGTCGTACATATGCAGCCAGGTGTAGATCTGTCCGGGCGCTAGCAGCAGCACTGGCTCCGGATGCTGCTGCACTGATTCAAACTTACCAAGTTCTGGTTAGGAACGAGAATGAAGTCCTGCTTGATCCTCTCAAAGTCCTAACGTCGTACATATGCAGCCAGGTGTAGATCTGTCCGGGCGCTAGCAGCAGCACTGGCTCCGGATGCTGCTGCACTGATTCAAACTTACCAAGTTCTGGTTAGGAACGAGAATGAAGTCCTGCTTGATCCTCTCAAAGTCCTGGTCGTACATATGCAGCCAGGTGTAGATCTGTCCAGGCGCTAGCAGCAGCACTGGCTCCGGATGCTGCTGCACTGATTCAAACTTACCAAGTTCTGGTTAGGAACGAGAATGAAGTCCTGCTTGATCCTCTCAAAGTCCTGGTCGTACATATGCAGCCAGGTGTAGATCTGTCCGGGCGCTAGCAGCAGCACTGGCTCCGGATGCTGCTGCACTGATTCAAACTTACCAAGTTCTGGTTAGGAACGAGAATGAAGTCCTGCTTGATCCTCTCAAAGTCCTGGTCGTACATATGCAGCCAGGTGTAGATCTGTCCGGGCGCCAGCAGCAGCACTGGCTCCGGCATCTGCTGCACTGATTCAAACGCCTCACGACGCGCTTGTATCAAGCTGATCAAACCTAGGTACAGAATAAAGATGATAGTTAACCGTTTTACTCATAGCTTTATTTTATTTACTCATAGTGAATCAAATTTTTTTTAGTTGTGGCAATATTAATTTTGTACCTAAATATATTTTTGGAAACATTTTTGGTGTCTCAAGTAACTCATTGTTCGATAAAGGCGAACATTAGATGGCTGTCTCAAGGTTCCATAATACAGGGTAACTTGAGACACCGTTCATTAACATGAATGTTAACTTGTTGGGTTAACTACGAACCTAAATTGTGATGGAAGAACACCGACAATAAAGACACGATGTTTTTATTTCCTGTAGCCCTAGGGGCCTCGGTAGCTCGATTGATTTTATTTATCAGATTATCAGTCACCTAGTACCCATCACACAAGCTCTGATTAGCTTGGAGCTAGATGATGCTGTGTGGGTTGTCCAGAATTAATATTATTATTTGTAGGTTTTTTAAAAAGCTATTAAAAAGCTAAAGTTTTTGTTTTTATAGTGCGTAAACCTCACACTCTGGCAAATTTATAAGAAATTTAATAACATCGCAAAAATTTACGACTTCGGCGTGACATGAACCCGCATCCTCCGTCAGTACCGGAATGTACTAACCAACTACACCACGAGGTCAAGTGACGCTGGAGTCGAAAACCTTTGCGACTTTCTACGGACTGTAGCGCCGTTAGCTCCACCTATACAGGGGAAACATTAAAGTTTATCCATTCCTGTTCAAAGACTAAAGTTACGTTTAGTTCGTTTGACGAGAGGTGTCGCGTTGCTCAAAATCTAAAGTTTTTGTTTTTATAGTGTCTAAACCTCACACTCTGGCGATGTTATTAAATTTCATTAAAAAGCTATCAAAATAGACAGGCAGAGGAGCAAAATTCGAAATTGTCTGAAATTACCCGTTGGCCGTGTGGCTTAGAATTTGCACCACCCCAACTCTTCCCGCGGGTGTCGTAAGAGGCGACTAAGGGATATCTATCGGGGGACGGGCAGCAGCGCTCCATCGCAGCATGCCCAGCGTGGGGATTATGGGTATTACCCCCATGAGATAAAGTCAATAAGGCGCTCATCGGGGGGGAGGCCTGAGTCCAGGCTGCTGAGGACCCGTTCGACGGACGTACTCGTACTCACCGATGTGATGGTCCGCGTGGAGATGCGAGATGTAAATCGCCCTTACAGTCCGTAGAAAGGCGTCGACCTTCTTAATGCCAAAGAAACGCACAATCTGGCCGAAAGTGCCTTCGCCGCAGTCGAGTATCATCGATCGCTTCTCACTGAAATCATGATCAGTTATTAAAACCGAGATATTTTAGGAAACTTGGGTATTTAAGAAGGATCATAGAGATTATCAACCATTCGTTGTCAGCTAGATCACACTAGGTTCGCCCCTTAATTTTTGGCCCATCTGCAGTTATCTTGACTGTGGAAATCATTCATTGCTAGGTAGATGTTTTATCCTGGTACCATTTAAGCTACGCCGCGGGAAATTCCATAGCCAGCTTATGCATACTTCAAACTAATATAAATTCATAAGTTATTCTGTCTGTAACTTTTTCATGACTCAACGACACCTTATTTATTGAGTAAGAAACATTATTTCCCAGGAAACATAGGTAAGCTAACGTGTTGACATAAATGTTATTACATGTGGAATAATACAACCTCTCATACTTGAGAATAAATCGGCAAAACTTTCAAACTAGAAAGATAAATAGTTTAACGGAATATCATACTCACGATATCTGCAGAGCTATGCTCTTAATATGCTCATAATACTATAGAGCATAGCTCTGCCGGAGGAGCCAAATTATGTAAATGGTTTAACAGAATATCATACTCACGACATCTGCAGAGCTATGCCGCTAGTATTCCTAGTCTTACTAGGAATACAGGACCCGGTGCCTAGGAACAACACCTTCGGGTATTCCTTATGCGTGTCCCGTTTGTATACATTTTCTATGAGGCGCCTGAACTGTTCCAAACTGGCGACGAAACCATCCACATCCATCGTCTCCTGGATGTAGTTTTGGATGTGGAGCTTTGGTTCTGCTGAGCTGAAATAAAAATATGTACATCCATACTAATTACTCCTTTGTCACCGCTTACGTACCACCTACTCTCGAACTGAATGGTCAGTTGTGTGACGATGGTAAGAGGCCCGACGCGCGACGGTATGACACTAGTCCCATGGGAGTTGGGGAGGCCCTTTGTGTGGCAAGTGTGTCGACGCTACATGCGTCGACACACTTGCGCCTTTCCATCTTCGATTTGGCCGAGGATCTTAAGAAGCGCAAATATGCAGGTCTCGACAGAGCCTACACATTTGCTCCCCTTGGAGTCGAGACCAGAGGAAATACATAGGTTTGCTTGTTTCGACACTGGCATTTAAAAAACAAAAAACATAGTTTATAAAACATTGGTAATTGATTTTATCAGCCATATACAGTTTTTATTCATTTTCTCTACGCTGCAGACTGTACACCGCGAAAAAAGCGAGATCGTCGTGAAGGGAATTCAAGCGCGGTCGCCTTTACAAGAATCGACGTTACGGGAATCGACGTGCGAGGAATAATTCACATTTGTACTCGTCTGTACTTTAAAATGTATGTAGATGTTCAGAGCCAAATATCTCTTAAACCGCAGGAGGTCTATTTCTGAGCTTTTCAGGAGAACTAGATACCGTAACGCACAGTTAATTGGCATATTTCATGATTCATATCTCGCTATAAATTCGTCGAAATCAGCGGGGCTGCCAGCTTGACGTCAAGATAGCAGCCACATTGAAAGACCTAAATATCTCCTAAAGTACTGGGGCACTATTTATTTTACTTAGAGCATTGGGGTCACTATTTCAGGACACATTTACTGACATAGTTGAGACCACCAAAATCCATGGCGGGGCTGTTAACTTGACGGACACCATATCTATTACTTGCGCACTTATAGAACAGGCTTGAGAATGACATCTTCTCTCATGCTGTCTTGAGCCCTGAGTTCGGTTGGATGATAGTTCCAAGACGTGATCGTGACGTCTCGTTTTTGTGTGGCGTTTGCGTAGTTCCATGTCCGCACGAGAGCACACTGTACCGAATCCGAGAAATGAGACGTCA
Organism: Eupithecia subumbrata; assembly: GCA_949316285.1. Classification (NCBI taxonomy): domain Eukaryota; kingdom Metazoa; phylum Arthropoda; class Insecta; order Lepidoptera; family Geometridae; genus Eupithecia; species Eupithecia subumbrata. The sequence continues at coordinate 15,953,212 of OX438643.1, read as the reverse complement.
CCGAGCTCAGCAGGGGTATTTTAATTCATTCGATTCGATTCCGAATCGAATCCGACGGATCTATAAAACGCAATTTCTTTTCGCCTCGGTTCGATGATCGAAAATTCGAAGCGAATCTGTTGACTAATGGCCATGTCAATCAAGAGGAGCTTCTTATTTCGTTCATCAACCTGAGGCGAAATCAAAATAGCGTTTTATAAATCCGCCGGATTCGATTCGGAAACGAATCGAATGATTTAAATACCCCTGCAGGACTCTGCTCTGTTCGAATCTGATTTGAACGTGACATGTGAGATGACACGCTCAAATGTCATGACTTGCGTACGCAGGTTATACTTATACTTGCATTAGTAGTTAGGAACTGGCGCAGCCGTAAGGATTTCAAACAACTTACCGATCAAGCTGCTTCATTGGTCTCAGATGGAACATGGTGAGCGTTCGTCCCGGGATGACGTCTAAGATGTTTTCCGCGTCTTTCGAAGGATTCCCATCCCCCGTCCCTCTAGAGCCCTCCAAATTTATTATATTCTGGAACTGCGCGAGGGCAATCTAAAAATATGTTATTACTCAATCACCGTAGTTGTAAGCGCACAAGTGAGTATATAGCTAGTATTACTAATAATATATATTAATAAGCTTACTGGTATTTATTAATTTGTAAATTATGTTAATTTTTAAGCCTTTGGTTTTCCCCTAAATAAATAAATTACTTTGCTTCGATTTGTTCAACATCATCTATGTACCAACTATACCCATGTTCTTCAGCAGAACTCTCGGGGTCTGTGAGGCAGAGTAGCCCTCGCGTCTAAACAATAGTTTTACTTAGTTAGAGCGAGAAGTCGGTACATATCAGCACTAAGGTTTTAGGGTAGAGTACTCATACATTAAGGTAAATTTAATTTTGAACTCATTATTTATAAGGAAGTATTAGTTAGTCTGTATAGGGAATATATCCGAGTCTAGTAAGTACAGCTTGTGGAATATACCTATGTTATACTTTTATATACACTATAGTACCTTATTCTTCAAGTCATCCAATCCCCGACTCGCGGCGCTATCGTTGCTCGGCATAGGGTGCGAGTTCCACACAGCCGGCACACTAGCGTCCTTCAGCATAGGGAATATATCCGCGTCTAGTAAATGCAGCTTGTGCTGCGTTCTGTGGACCGCTTCTGAGCCGAGGCAAGAGTTATGAGAGTTAAGGACCATGTGGCGGGTGTTAGTGCCGAACTTTGCCATGAACTTTTGGTAGCTGTGAAAAGAACATTTGTTTTTAAAGTTTGGCTCATGCATGGTTGACTCACTAAAAATAGCACGTGAAGAATATTGAATTTATTTTAGTAGTTAAGTACATTTACAACTTAAATTTAACTACACGAACATTTATATGGTACGGGTACAAAAAACGTCGGAAACTCATCATCCCTAATTATAATTACCCTTAAGGCGCTACCCCGACCCAAATCAGCGCCACCACCTAATTTATCTTATTATTAATTAAACGAAGGAATTTTCAAAAATCGATTGGCCAGTTTGTGATACCTATCATAAGCTTTTTTTAATGCCAATGCAAAAGCATAACTAAACACTTACACTTCCTCATTGAAAACGTGAGGCGGAGTCATGTGGACCACGACGGTAGGAATGTTCTCGGGCGGATTCTTGCCGTTATCGAAATGAGCCGAGAAATCAGTGTCTCGCAGGTATCCTATTTCAGGCACTTCCATCACTGAAACGAATTGTTTAATTTGTGTAAGACAGAGAATCATCATCATCATCATCATCAGCCTATATTAATCCACAGCTGGACATAAGCCTCCCCTAATGAGCGCCATAGCGCCCTGTCTTCAGCTTGCCGCAAGCATCTGCCTGCAGTCTTTCGCAGATCATCACCCCACCTGGCCGGACAGAGAAACAATAACGCTCAATAGCGTCGTGTCTGCTTCAGTTCGTCAGCTTGCCGAAACCAGCAGTCTCTTGCAGCTCATCAGCCCAGGCTAGACCACTGCTGGACACAGACCTATGTTAATGAGCGCCGTAGCACCGTCTTCAGCTTGCCGCATGTGGCAACTGCCTTCCCAGTCCAAAGTATAATAATCGTCCAAGTTCTTGTCCACTGGCGAACCATGTGATAAAGATGCGCAGAACGTAATTCTTAGGCCAAATTGGTGGGCGGTTACTTTCACACACACACACAGTCACGTCGATTATTCACTGTCAGTGTTTGTTTCATTGAAAGTAAGAGCAAGTCAGAGCTATACGAAGCTGTACCAATCTCTTTCGCCTGCTGCGTTGTCAGCGGCATATGAATTACTAGTTTATGCCCGCGGCTTCGCACGCAATTTTTTTATGGAAACGTTTAAAGGTGATTTCTATCCCATGGGAACTGATTTATAGGATAAAAAGTAGCCAATGTTTGATTCCAGAATTAGAATGACCTGTATACAAAATTTCAGCCCGATCCGTTCAGTTGTTTCGGCGTGAAGAGGTAACAAACCTCCATACGTCCATCCATCCATACAAACTTTCACATTTGTAATATTAGTCGTAGAGTGGGAAGTTTGCGAAGGTACACTCACGATATCACATCACATCACACTATAGTTGTGTTGCGAAGTGATATCGTGAGTGTACTTTCGCAAACTTCCCACTCTCGCTGCCCGTCACCTGACAAGTTGTTTGGCGGCAACATTTCCATTCTCTTACATAAGAATACAACAAAAGCCATATTCCGCCATTGCTATATTCTAGTAAAAATACTCACCTATAAACACAGGTCCAGGGTCATCAGGCGTCTTCACATCAGCCGACAGCACCAGCGCTCCGTTAGGCAGTATGATGTTCTGGCCGTTTTTCAGCTGCCCTAGCTGAGGCCCCGGCTTTACTCCGAACTCGACGCATTTCGCCAGGTCTAGAGTACCCATCCGTTTCTTTAAGGTGACGACGTATGCAATTACTGATTTTTGTCGGTGCAGGAATGCTAGGTCTTTTTTTCTTTGTTCTGTGGAGATTGGGAATAACTTTAATACTTTTAATAAGTACCATTTTCCTATGAATGTAAGCGGGTTAACTACGAACCTTGTTTGGTTTGAAGAACACCAACGTTAATGAATTAGTCAACCACGATAATTTTTATAGTAAAGTTATAATATATAGAAGACGTCATAGAAAAAAGTTTACCTACGAATTGAGGCAAATTAAGTTTTCGGTATTTTTAATCCATGTGGAATACAGAAAATATTACGTCCAACAAACTATCGCGCCTTCGAATTGAAACCGAATCACAACCTTACCTAAAAGGTTGCCTGGAAGAATTCGCTTCTCAGCGATAAGGCCAGTGTACCTTTCTATTTTTTGTTTTATTTTATTTAAAATGTGGTGTACAATAATGAGTTAATTATCGTATTAACCAAACCAAATCATAATACACAAAAGGAAAGGACATAAAAACAACCTTCCTAAAAAATTCTAAAAAAGCGTTATATATTATTACTGCCTCCACCTTCTTTTGCTTCGAATACTAAAACTATTTTCCACCCAGTCTTAAGCTTAGCTTTTATAAGATTCGTAGTTAACCCGCTTACATCCGTAATGAATTCGTCAAACTACGATAGTTTTTAGGGTTTTGATGATCGAAGATCGGTTTCAAAACCCTTATGGTCTCGCTTTGTCTGTCCTTTTTTCCCTCCTTAATAACTCAAAAACTACTGCAGCTATCAACTTGAAATTTAAAATAATAATAAATTTCGTGCGCCTGTACAGATTTAGAGAAAAATAAATGAAATATGAAAATGAATATTTTCCATACAAATTGTGATGCCGAAATTTTAAAAGATACCTACAGAGTCATATGGTGTATCAAATGAAAGGTATCATTTTGTACATTTCAAAATATTTTTTGTAATTTTTGTAGGTTTAATACTTTTTAAAATATTTTGAAAAATGTCGAAAAAATACCCATCCCCCCCCCCCCCCCCTATCTCCGAAGATTGCAGAGCGATCCATGTAAAATGTATGGAGCGTTTATAGACATGGATCTATATTTTACAGGAAAAATATACAGAAGTTTGAAAAAAGAACACTTTTTGAAATATGGTCAAAATGGAGGGAAATAATTTTCAAAAGGGGGGGCTACCTCACCGAGTGGGGTATCAAATGAAAGGTATCAGTTTGTACGTTTCAACACAGTTTTTCAAATTTCTGTAGGTTTCATAATTTTTGAAATATTTTGAAAATAGTCAAAAAAATACCCATCCCCCCCCTATCGCCGAAGTTTGCAGAGCGATCATCAAAAAGGAATAATTTTCAAAAGGGGGGCTACCCCACCAAGTGGGGTATCAAATGAAAGGTATAGGTTTGGACATTTCTAAACCAGTTTTTCAAATTTCTGTAACTTTCATACTTTTTGAAATATTTCGAAAAAAGTCGAAAAATTTACCATTCCCACATTAACCGAACCACCCATTTAACCGAAGCATGCAGAGAGATCCATCTGAAATGTAGGTTGGTACCTACTATTCTTAGGTATTCGTTAAATTGCGAAGTCTCTAACCGGTAGTTTTGGTACATATTTGTTGACAAACGTTCAAAACCCTCGGCGCGCGAGTTACACTCGCACTTGACGGATCTTGTTTTATAGTACACAGCTTTTGTTCTGTCGCGTAATCTACCATTCTGTCGCTAACTACAGTTTCTTTCCCGTAAGCTTCTAAACGATAGTAAAAATGACCACCACGCTGCTGCCCTGCGGCACTTATGGGATAGCAGCCAAAGAGCGGTCAGCCATAATCAAAACCCTCAACCTCAACCTCAACAGCCTGTATTGGTCCACTACTGGACGCCGGCCTCCCCCTGATAAGAGCCTTGTTGGCTTTTATCTCATGGGGGGTAATGCCCATAATCCCCACGCTCCCCACGCGGCCATGCGGGTTGGGGACCGCAGTTCGGTGATAGAATTGTTCTGCAGGGGGCGCTGCTGCCCGCCCCCGGTGGATATCCCTTAGTCGCCTCTTACGACACCCGCGGGAAGAGTTGGGGTGGTGCAAATTCGAAGCCGGCACCACACAGCTAATCAATACCAACTGTACCTATTGAAATTTGTGGTTTCCTTTGTTTTTCTGATTTGTACTTATGGTGCAATCGGTTCGAGTCAGATCTGTAGTAATCGGTGTGGTCATGGTCAAACTCTTCAAATTCCTTGTCCTGATCATCAAGCCTTGGTTTTTTCAGAGGAGGTTTATCTTTGAGAAGGCAGTCTTTTGGTTGTCTGAAAGTGAATGTTGGTTTTTGGTGAATTTCTCATTTATATTAGATAACTGTAAATAAGTAATAAATAACGGTGTTCAGAATTGGCTATCACCTTTTATAAAGGTAACGTTGCGATTTGTCGTTGACGTATCTGACATTCGTGACTCTGACATTTCTCACGCCGCGTACATTTATGACCGTTAGTTTTTCCCGCGATTTGAAATAAATAATGTCATTCCTTCTTGGAAAGTCGAGTTGAAAGTACACATTTTTACGTTATTATTTTCGGTGTATTTATAATTTATTGTCGTTGTTGTAATTATCATAAGAATACGATACGGATTTGTGCGGTGCGTGTAATTGTTTGCGTTTGACGTGAATTTCGACGCTGTACGAGATCTGGACAATTTACACAGTATTATCTAGCCCCAAGTTAAGCAGAGCTTGTGTTATGGGTACTAGACAACTGATATACTTAATACAATACACTACATAGATAGATATTTTTTTAATAAATATTGAAACATCCTGAACACCTGGAACAAATACATGCAGTTCGTACAAACATTTGTCCCGAGGCGGGAATCGAACCCGCAACCTCATGCGTCGCAGGCGGAACTTCACCCGCTGCGCCACAGAAGTCGTCATAGGACTAATAAATTCAATATAGGATAGGATTCAATATAGGTTGTGATTCAATAATATAGGATAGGATTCAATGACTAATCGCACGCAGTCTGAGCGCTCCCATAGTCCTTGGAAGGCCGGGATCATTCCTGGGTAGCCGTATGTTTCCGCGAATCAAATTCGTACGATATCGTATCCAAAGTGAATATGGCCTAAGATGCTGAAACCTTAAATTGATTTTTACGTAGGATCCCTTTTTAGGGTTTTGATGATCGAAGATCGGTTTCAAAACCCTTATGGTCTCGCTTTGTCTGTCCTTTTTTCCCTCCTTAATAACTCAAAAACTACTGCAGCTATCAACTTGAAATTTAAAATAATAATACATTTCGTGCGCCTGTACAGATTTAGAGAAAAATAAATGAAAAATGAAAATGAACATTTTCCATACAAATTGTGATGCCGAAATTTTAAAAGATACCTACAGAGTCATATGGAGGAGAGGAGTGACGTTTCGTACGTGAACTGATCCACACTCCGTCTGTGATTTTAAATCAATATCTATAGTTTTACAACTCACTCGGTCTTGTGCATACTGTCCATAGTTTGGCTATCGTATCGTGCGTCTGTGCGAGTGTTTGTGCGGCTGTGGAGGCATCCTGTGAGCTATAAACTTGGTAATAAAGTCTAGAATAATAGTTTTCTTTTTTCCACTGGAGGGTAGACCTATGTACTAGGAATAAACCCAAGACCCGTGGTGTATTAGAGAACAGACCTAAAACAGTGGTGCCTCTGTTGGTGAGTGGCGGAACTTCGGCTGTTAGCGGACTACTTGAAGCCAAACCCAAGACAATCAGCGCCAACTACTTTTTAGTGTCATTACTAGCGCCATCTCACGGCTACTAGCGAAACTGCTGCATTCGATATTTGGTGTAAATGAGAACAGACCTAATTCGGTAGTCGTGCAGTAATTGACTTTACTTGTCGCTTAACGCCATCTACTGGTGATTAGTGGGAAGCCTGTCTGTAATCGATCTAAGCCTGATTTAAACTGAACCAAGAATGGCGGCTAAGTGCAATGCTTGCGGTAAATTCATCAAGTCGACAGGTGGCGCTACCTGTACCTGCAGCAAATGTACCGGGATATATCATAAAGCTTGTATCGCTCTTTCGGACACTCTACGAGCTGACCGTGAGTGGGTTTGCCCGGAGTGTACCACTCGAACCCCTAAGGGGGACAATACCCAGACGAAAAGTACAGCACGAGATAAGCAGAAGGCCGCATCTCCGATGGAAAGCTTGCAGGTTTTAGGGTCCACCTCAACGCCTTCACTATTACCTGTTTTAGATATGAACAAGATACATAGTGAGCTATCGGAATGGATGATGGAGATGCGGGAGTTTCGTCATGAGATGTCCGAATTTAGAAGTTCGTTGCAGGGGCTTTCCACTCGTATGGACACTATTGAGGGCAGGCTGGACGTCATCGAGCAAAAGCGTAAGGAGCCCTGTGCTGAGCTTGTAAGTCTAAGGACCCATGTCGCGACTTTGCAGCAGGAGCTGAATGAACGAGATCAAGATGCTCTACTTTCTGACCTCGAAATTGGTCAGCTACCTGAGGATAAAGGGGAGAACGTGGTTCACACGGTGACTGTACTTGCAGCGAAGCTTGGATGCGTGATCGAAGAGCGTGATATTGTCTTTGCTGAGCGTGTAGGAGTGGCACAAGTCGCGGGACCTGGAGCTGAGTCACCACGCCCCCGTAGAATCGTGGTGCGATTGGCGCGGCGGGGCCTGCGTGACAGCCTGCTGCAGGGGGCGCGCGTACGTCGCACACTGACTGCTGCTGATGCTGGGCGGGCCGCAGGCACTGGGCCGCGAATTTTTGTAAACGAGCGGCTATCGCGCTACAATCGCAACCTATTCTATCGGGCACGAGAAGAATGCAGGAAGGCTCAATGGCGATTTGTATGGACCAAGCGCGGCCGCGTACATATCAGACAAGCAGATGGGAAGCAGGCATATCCGATCCGATCAGAAGCGGACCTTATCCGTGTTTTTGGTTCCGTCACAGTTTGATGGTTCAACCCCTAAACTAGCGTGTAATTTTTCTAATAGTTTAGTTTTGGTACGGCAAATTATTCGATACTTTTTTAAAAAACTATGTAAGCTTTTGGTCTTGTTTTTCTTTTTATTATGTGTCCCAAATAACAATAGCTTGGGAAAAATATCAGTTTCTTTGTGTGCAGATAATGTTTTTTATATTTTAGTGATACCACGGCCCAGTAGTCATTACTTTTTAAAAAAACGAACTAACCAGCTCTTATGCTTCCTATATGTCTCAAATGAACTTACTTTGAACATTTTATTTTTGTGTGTATATAATGTTAGAAAGATGGAAAATATTGGTCTTTCCTTATGTTGCAGCATGCTAAATCTAATTCATACTAGTCGGAGTTTAATTTTAATTTATTTTATTTGGATTACAGTATTTTTGCATAAAATAATGAATTTACCTTTTATTTATTTATTTTACATTATTTTATTCTGCATGATGTTTTTATACTTGAATATTAAGTTGTTAGTTTTAAAAATTCAGTGTCACTATTTTAATAGCTATTTTTATAGCATATTCTATTTTAGAGTTATATCGATATCACACGGTTTGCTCAGTGTTAAGCCTAGAAACATATGCCACTGCAATGAATACCTTAAATTTTATATTTATTATAATGTGCCCCGAAATTCAAATTCATTGTTTCAGCTACTTATTGTTGGAGTCAAGGAGAGTAGTCTTAAAATCTCCTAAGTTAAATTTGAAAGTTGGTTTTTTTAACGCAGGGTCTTTAAATACCGGCCATGACGAATTTATAGTAGCCATAGATCAAACGAATCCTGATCTACTGGCAATCAATGAGTCTTGGCTGAAACCAGGTCAAGAAGATAGTGCACCGAAACTTCCAGGGTATCGCCTATACCTATCCCCAAGACCTGATCATATCAGACATGGTCGTGGTGGTGGGGTAGCATTTTACGTTAGGAAAGGTTTGAGTATTAAACTGATTCCATACCCGGTTGCGCCGACGGTAGAGCAGATGTGGTTGAAATTAAATGTCTGTGGCAAAATAATAATTATTGGTACTGCATACAGACCTCCATGGTTGCATGTTGATACTTTTCTTGATGCGATTGGAGATACTATTGCGTCGTTCTTAAATTGTGACAATATAATTATTTTGGGAGATTTTAATATTAATTTATTGAATAAAAGTGATAATAAAACCAAGCTACTTGAACAATTTCTTAGTTCTATGAATTTAAATCAATTTATTAGCCAGCCAACACATTTTACGTCCCATAGTGAAACTCTAATTGACTTGGTTTGCTCCGACTCTAGAGTTACAAATGTTTTAGTGAAGCACAACCCTGACCTTGGGGCCCATGCAATGCTCTTAGTTGATTTTAAAATAAATAAAGATAAGCCTAGTCCTCGTTTTGTCTCTTATAGGCCTATAAAAGACATATTACTTGATATTTTCGAGGATGACCTGAACTCTGTGGATTGGGCTCACTTTCAGCGTCCTCTGGATTTGAACATTTTAGCTTCAGACTTCACTCGCATCATTAACGCATTGTTTGACATACACGCGCCGCTTAAAACAAGAAAGTTTAAAGGACCTCCACATCCGTGGATTACTGATACGGTCAAGGAAATGATAAAAATTAGGAATGACTATCATAATAGGTATAAATCACAGAATTGTCAAATCCTTAAGCAATGTTATAAGGATATGAAACACATCGTTCTCGCGGCAATTCAAAGTGAGAAAACTGCTTTCTTTACTAATCACATAAACCGTAATGTAAAAGATTCCAAAAGATTATGGAAAAATTTAAAAGGTAATATTTTAACAAATAATAAAGATGCCGTTGAGCTCCCGCCCCAATTCGTTGATCCAGACATTATTAACACTCACTTCATGAATGTGCCAGGTGATGGTTCTGTCAGTATTTCTCAGCTTACCTACTTTGAATGCCATAGTTTTGGGCAAGAATCAGAAACTTTTGCATTGAGCCCGGTTAGTGAGGAGACAGTATTAAAAATAATTCAAAATTTTAAATCGAATGCTCATGGTATGGACGGTATTAGTCTAGATATGATTCTTTTGACTCTACCTCAATCATTGCAAGCCATCACAGCGATTATTAATAGTTCTCTCACTCGTGGCGTTTTTCCTGAGTGTTGGAAGGTGGCGGTAGTCAAGCCGATACCTAAAAAAAGCATTCCTGAATCTGTCTCTGACCTAAGACCAATAAGTCTTCTGCCTTGCCTGTCTAAAGTTCTAGAGAAAGTGGTAAGTTTGCAGCTTATTAAATATCTGGATGAGCACAATATTTTGCCTCAGTACCAGTCAGGTTTTCGCAAGGGCCACAGCACTGCTACCGCGCTACTGGATGTGGTAGACAATTTATTGTCTGCTCAGGATCGTGGCATGTGCAGTTTGCTGGTTTTACTGGACTTTTCACGAGCTTTTGACTCCATTAACATTTCTCTGCTCTTATCAAAGCTCTCTTTCTACGGTTTTGACTCTACCGCAATTAAGTGGTTTGATAGTTACCTCAGTAGAAGACAACAATGTGTAGAGTTGAAAATGGCGGATGGGAAAACTGTTAGGTCGTCTTTACAGCTGGTTCCTCGAGGAGTTCCCCAGGGATCTATCCTTGGACCTATACTGTTCATCCTGTATAGTGCTGATATTGTAAGGAAGATTTCTCATTGCCAATACCATCTGTATGCGGATGACCTGCAGTTGTATCACTCTTTTCTTCCATCTGATTGTCTGAGTGCAGTGAATGAAGTTAACACTGATTTAAATAACATCTTTCAATGGTCTCTTTCTAACTCACTTGTCTTGAACCCTAAAAAATCTTTATTTCTTCTTACCGGATCTAGAGTCAATCTGCTTAAGCTAGATAATGATAATATAAAAATTACTGTGGGTGGTGAGACAATTGAATATGTTTCTGAGGCCAGAAGTTTGGGATTGATTATTGACGCCCAACTTAGGTTTGAAAATCAATTGGCTGAAAGTGCACGTAATTGCTTTTATAGGTTGAAAACTTTATATAAAATTCGTCCTTACCTGAGCGAAGCAGTCCGAATAACGTTGTGCGAATCGCTTATTTTATCAAAGCTTAACTACTGCGATGTAGTATTCGGGCCCCGTCTACTCAGCCGCACTGAGAAGTTGGTCCAGCGAGTTCAGAACGCATGCGCAAGATTTTGCTTCCACATTCCACCTCGATCACATGTCACCCCTTACCTGAATTCGTTAGATTTGCTGAAAATGAAAGCACGCCGTGACTTGCACTTGGCGACTCTTTTGTTCGGCGTTATCAAATTTAAATCACCCCCTTACCTGTACAATAAACTAGAATGGGCGTCTGAAACTAACTCTAGATATCCACGTAGAGCGTGTTCTAATCTGATTTTACTTACACAAAAACATAGAACGGTGGCTTTTCGAGGTTCATTCCGTTTCGCAGCTTCTCGCTGTTGGAATGATATACCTCCCCCACTCCGCACTACTAAATCATTACATTCGTTCAAATTTAAGTTAAAAAAAAAACTATTATCAACTCAAAAAAGTTCCTAGAAAACCCTATATACATACACACACACACACACACTCTGAACGCTTATATTTATTTCCTTCATATGAGAGCTTAATATATTTATAGTTTATTATATTTCTTTACAAAAGCATGCTATTCAGTTTTTCTCTTATATTTGTAGCACCCACGTTTTTTAATAATATACTGCTTCTACATTATATATTTTTACCTTAATTATTATTTGTATTTATATTGGTACCTACCTAACTAAACTCCCGTTTGTTAAACTTTGTTGCTCATTGATTTTTGTAAGCTATAGACTCGTAATGTGACGTCACCCAGAGGTTCAGACTGAAAACCAGCGTTGTTTCCGTCCTCGGGCGGTAGCGGCATCAAGCTGAGGCTGGACCTGTTTAGCCACGCACTAGGGAAAGACCAACTTTTTTCATTAGACTACACGTAGATACCTCTACTTTTCTAATTTATTTTTATAACACCTTTTTATGATGTTTGTTTGTATTTTTATGTAGTCTCTATTGTGGTGTTTACTGTAACTTTTTGTTTTGTTTTAACTTCCCCTAAATGTTTTGTGTGCTAAATAAATTCTTATTCTATTCTATTCTATTCTATTCTATTCATATGGGGTATCAAATGAAAGGTATCATTTTGTACATTTCAAAATATTTTTTGAAATTTTTGTAGGTTTCATACTTTTTAAAATATTTTGAAAAAAGTCGAAAAAATACCCATTCCCCCCCCCCCCCCTATCTCCGAAGTTTGCAGAGCGATCCATGTAAAATGTATGGAGCGTTATAGATATGGATCTATATTTTACAGGAAAAATATAGAGAAGTTTGAAAAAAGAACACTTTTTGAAAAATGGTCAAAAAGGGGGGGAATAATTTTCAAAAGGGGAGGCTACCTCACCGAGTGGGATATCAAATGAAAGGTATTAGTTTGGACATTTCAAAACAGTTTTTAAAATTTCTGTAGGTTTCATACTTTTTGAAATATTTTGAAAAAAGTCGAAAAAATACCCATTCCCCCCCCCCCTATCTCCGAAGTTTGCAGAGCGATCCATTTATAATGTATGAAGCGTTTGTGGATATGGATCTATATTTTACAGGAAAAATATAGAGAAGTCTGTAAAAAGAATACTTTTTGAAAAATGGTCAAAAAGGAATAATTTTCAAAAGGGGGGCTACCCCACCGAGTGGGGTATCAAATGAAAGGTATCGGTTTGGACATTTCAAACCAGTTTTTTAAATTTCTGTAGCTTTCATACTTTTTGAAATATTTCGAAAAAAGTTTTCTTTGTGTCATTTAACCGAAGCATGCAGGTTGGTACCTACTATTCTTAGGTATTCGTTAAATTGCGAAGTCTCTAAACGGTACTTTTGGTACATACTTCTTGACAAACGTGCAAAACCCTCGGCGCGCGAGTTACACTCGCACTTGACGGATCTTGTTTATATAACAAAGTTACTCCAGAACGAACATTAATTCGAAGTTTGTTTTAGAATGGGTTCATAGCAAATAGCTTACCATGGGCGCAAAACTATTTATCATTACATGTAAAAGCGAAAAGAAACAAAAGCAATTTATTTTTACTTAAGCCACTCTGTCACTTTCGACCATAACTCTTCATCAAGTGATAATGACACACAAGTAGTTGTTTAACAGCTCATCTACAGCAAGCTACAAAAAAACATCTTGTGAATTTGAAAACAGCATGAACTGCATTTTCAAATCTTTGCAAGATAAAACAGTCAGCATGAATAAATTCTTATCGATCATAAGACAAAATTGAATTTATCAGTCCTATTCTATATCCTCCTATCCTACATATATTGAATCAAAACCTAAAGTGAACAGGGCCTTTTGATCCAAGTGTTGTTAGTTTGCACACTTATGGGACGCCACAACGTGCACAAATTTTTGCTCAACTAACCGAATCATAATAAAACAAACAGCAAAAGGAAACTTAAATTAATGAGATCTGAGTCATGTAACAATATCTTAGCTTTAGCGTGTGACAGGAACTACCTATTTACAAGAACAAAACTAAAAATTTTAAAATCCCCTGACAGATTTTCATGAAACATGGCTGAGAACACTCGGGATAAAATTATCTATCATACAAAAAAAAAACTAAACAAAAGTTGGTTCATCCGTTTGGGAGCTACAATGCCACAGACAGATACACAGACAGACACATTAAACTTATAACACCCCTTTCTTTTTGCGTCGGGGGTTAAAATGAGATTCTGATGGAAGAAAGTGTCTATAGACAAAACAATAATTGATTCAATGATTATTTTAGTATGGGTTTAAAGCAAATGGTTTAAATTCTGCTTAAACTAGGTACTAGTATGCTTGCTAGATTACTAGTACCTACCTAGAAATTACTAAATACCCATTTATCATATTGCAGTGACAGAAACGCTATTAACTAACATAGCGATGTGATTGCGCAGTGAGCCCGCCGCGACGACGCGACGCCGCACTGTGCAAGCAATCGCATTGCTTTGAAATCGCTCACAAATTGCTAGTGTGATATGATAAGGCAAGATAGGGCTGTTATGCATCAGAGTGTTACAATAATTATTACTTACAGTTCAATGTATTTGACTGTGATAGCATTGTCTGAGAAGTCCTCCTGAGGAGAGCTCTCTGCCATTGTCACTTTCATCTCCTTCATTACAACAAATCTTTTTGTAGCCTCATAGAGCTTATCCTGAAAATATGTATGAATTGCAAAGTGTACATACACACAGCAGTCTGTTTTATAGGGCTGTTTTATTGTATCCATTTTTATTTGGCGACGGTGGATACAGTTGTATAAGCAAATTCACACACATTACTGGATCATAAAAACGAATACATAAAATGCTCCAGTAAAACAAAATGCTGTGTGAACATACCCTAAGGCGTATGAAGTGTAGGTATGTCAATATGAATATTAATTTTGTTCTGTGGAAGGACCAGGGACTTAGTCCAGCAGTAGAACAAACAAGGCTAGAAATAATGAAACTTACATAATTTGAACACACTATTATTAGTATTATTATTATTAGTAGTCATCCCGTGACCACAACAGTATGTAAACCTGTTGAAAAGTCGGGAAAATAGGTGAAGAAAATAAACCATAGTATTAAAGTTGAAATGTCAATTGTAAACATGTTGTGAAAACATGTGTATATATTACCCTTTACTCTTTTAAAATTTTTGTTTTTCTTTATGTACTTTGTATTATGCATAACTAATAATATGGTTACAAACCTTCTTTAGGGGAGGCCATTAGTAACTAATTAAGTTCTTCTGACAAGCTGTGTTATGTTAATGTAGCAAGCAAAATAGCTAAAAATCCTCAGTTAAATTTATTATTATTTGTGGGTCACCTACCAGTCCAGGTGGACCGTGCAGTGTGATGTTAGGTACTCCAACATCTTGAAGTGTAAGTGACAATCCAGGCAGCCCTCCTATATTCTTCCAACTCTTGCTGGTGATAAAGATGTGCTCGAGTTTGGATAGCTTTACTTTATGCTCATGGGCAAGACGCTGTGTGCATTCTCCACAGTTGAATAGATACCTGAAAGAGTGTAAATTAAGGAATAAATAAATTATAGAGAAATTCACAGTCCAAGGAATCCTACCGCTGCGTGGAAGCCTGAATACATACACACATGGGTTGAATCTAGCTGGTCTTTAGTCTTTAGGAGTGGACTAGAAAGGTTTCTTGATTCAAACTGATTTAGCTTACCTTTTATGATCTGTGAAGAGATACAGGGTATTTGGAGCACCTCTGGCTCCAGATCCTAAGACTTGCAAGTACACATTGGAAGGAGAATATTTGTAGGACTTTTTATTTGTGTTTAGCCTAAGACGCTGTGTTTCGTTGATTCGTAGGTTATGCGACTTCGGCATTTTGGCTAAAACTTCTAACAATTTCTCAGTACTATTCGAATATAAGCGAATGCTACATCTGACTACTCGGCGGCTTTGCCAAACACTGGTACCGTGCATGTGTTTTTAGGTTATTCAAGCCTAGTTTACGATGTTACGTCCAAAAAATCAGGAGTATTTAATAATGTGATTCAAAAACATGCTGTGCTTGAAAGTGGAGACACATTTTTTATATTTCTATAACTTTCAGATTTTGGTTTTCTGGTGATTTTCTTTCGCTGAATTTGAGGTTTGTTACTTTACTTGACTTTGACAGTTTGACACTTGACATGACATGACATTTGGCAGTGGTCAACTTTGGGTGCATTCCGAACACGCCAAAATCGATATTAGTGCGCTACAAGTATTCCAAATTATTATGAGCGCGACAACGATGGATGTCCCGTGTGACGTCATAGATGACGTCATTACATGCGCCATTTTTCCTACTCTCCTAAAAACTGAAATAACTGTGAGCGCTCTGTCAAAACTGACAATTAGCATTCATCGTTGGATTGTATTCTAATTTTTTTCGTTTACCTGAGTGACAATTAACACCATGACTCGTGACCGTGAGCGTGCATAAGTGTTCCGAATTAAAGCCTCCGCACACAGAAACCGCGGCCGGGCTGGAGGCGAAGGCGTGCGAGTTGTATCATACGAATTTATATGAGAGACTACACATACACCGCCGGGCGGTGTGTGTGTAGTCTCTCATAATAAATTCGTACTGTGTGTGGAGGCTTTTAATGACAGCACTCAACTGTCATTAACGTGATATCTAATTTGGAAAATATTGGTGAACGCTATCAACGCTGTAATCGTATTTCGGAATGCACCTTTATTTGCCAAGGGGAGGTGATTTCTTTCGTCCGAAGGACAACTTTTTGTGCTGCCACTGGCACCATGACATGCATGACTGGCAGCTTTAATGGTACAAAACTTAGGATAAACATAGGTTCATGCGCCGGACAAATTGATGGCCGGCGGTGCAGCAGCGTTCAAATCTAAGCATGAACCGATTATTTTGTCGAATATCGAATACAAAAAGAAATCGACTCAAATTATCAAGACTATTAGTTGGAGTTGCTATTCAAAAATATTTAGACGTTTGTTTATAATTTTTTTTTTCCAACTGGCAGCACAAACAAGGAAAAATGGCGTTCCTTACAGCTGTGGGTTGCGCAATTTCTAAGTAAATCTGCACTAAATCTAATAAATACATAATCTTCATAAATCTAATCAAAATATACTCGCGCGCGGATATGTTCTTGCACAAAAAAAAATCAAGCAGATTAACACAAGTTGTATGGTAAAATCTCAAAAGTGCAACCTGTCACGAACCGTGTATTTTTTGTGTTGTGGTGATGTATGAAAACGATAAATAATGAGAAGAAAAATAGTAAAGCTGTGCAAATAATGTGACAATGATGAGTTCGCTATGGGTGGTGTTATTCGTGACCTTGACCGGCTCGCATTCGGGATACGGATTGCCTGTGCGACCAACGCCGCAAACCTACCCTCACGGTGAGTCATTTAGACGAAAAAATGCATGTTTTTGAGTAATAATTGGGTATAAAAATAAAGGAAATTATGTTTAGGCGTCTTTTTATACATATTCACAACACATGTTATTCACATGAACTATGTATGTGGACAATCTCGCAAACAAAAACAGTACAGTAGTGTTTCAGTGTATGCACTCATTCACATTCACATGTGCTGACTTGGACCATAATACAATCGGGCAAGGGAACTAAGCATGCCTAATATTCTGATCAATTAAGTGTTATGTGACATTTTAGAGCTGATACCTGGTCAATATATATTCAAACTAACTTACAGAAATTAAAGATACCAAACGTCAAACAATAATATAAAATCTAAAGGTAGGTACGTTATATTATATGAAATATTAAAACACAAAACATTAGTTACGAATTAAAATTAAATAGTGAGTACAGCGGGAACTCCTTAACCCTAGCTCACTAACCTTAATTTCGAGTAACGTTATCACTAACCATTCGTAAATTTTACGACGACTTAAAACATCAATATTTTGTTATTCAGTTTTTATTAATGAGACAAAACAACCATAATTAGAACGTTTAGCCTTCTCTGAGTAAAACTTAAGGGTCTATTTCGAAAATAACTTAAAAGAATAGTAAGTAGACCCATAAACAATATGCTCCCTGCAAATCGCTTGTTTGCTGCCTTACAGAAGTTCAAGGTCTTATGATTTTTTTTGTAGGATATTAGCTGCAAGTTTTAAAATTTCTGGGAACACCTTGAATGGCTTACCTGAAAACCATAAATATTCATGATTTCACCGATGATTTGGCTTCATATTTGTGTGCAAAGTTACAGTCTGAATTTTTTATAACTCGTTATCTCTCGTTTCAACATATGTGCATCCGCAATAAGTGACTCTAGGTCTCTAATAATACAATTTAGGAAGGTATTAGAAACGGGTAGGGTGGCAGAGGTCGGGAACATACCGAAACACTAAATGCTCCAGGTACTCCTCGTCATTTTTACGAATGGTTAGTGATCTAGGGTTAATTGGAACTCTGAAAATTTACCCCCTGTTCGGATTCGTAAAGCGTTTGGGATTATAGTACAGAGAATTTATAGGGTATATTTAAAAAAAAAAGCTTTGTCTCGCAAAGCATTCTGGCAAATAAATATTCACTTGGTCAGCCCATTCAAGACATGTATTTAAGGCAGACACCGTTTAGTGGAGTTTTTTTTTGTAAATACTTTACAATACATAGAGATTGTTACTCGCTCCATAAAGCTTGCGATGCTATCATGAGACGGACATTGGCAGAATTGTGTCAAACCAGTTGCAGAAGCCATTTGACAAAAAGTTGAAGTTGAAGGCAGACACCATGCTTGAATTGGAAACACTTGGTACTGGTTCAACATGCAACAGTCTTCACTTTCGCCCTCACATTCCTGTGTTACTTGCCGTATTATTTCATCATCAGTAAGAGGTTCAGTTTCATTTGGGTCATCATTGCTTAGTAAGAAGTTATTAATTTCAGACTCAGAAAAGCCTCTATTAACAAAAAAAGCTAAAGGAATCTCATCTTCCATTTCAAAGTCATTGTTTGCATGTTCTTCGACTTTTAATTGAGGTCACAAGGGACACTAAGATTTTTCGGTGGGGCGTTCGGATAGAAGGGGTTCGGATTAAAGAGGTCCTGCTGTAGATGTAAAACAAATACTTAGTCATAGAAAGATTATAATAATAGTTCTACTACTTCACTGTTTATGTTTATTCCCACAATAAAAGACACTTCCAAGGTATTAGTCATATATCTTCAACATTTTGTCTGCTGTTGGCTGTCAGCAGGGTGACTCTCCTGCTCTGGCCATATTTAGCCTTGCCATCCATCCAATAATTTAACATCTCCAATCCAAGCTCAATGTAGTTGAATGACGGAACATTAGGTAGAGAGGTGAATGAATACAGTTTTTGATGATTATAAAATCATCACAGACAAATTTTGTAAAATAGGTTTGGAATAAAAATTTTCAAAGTGCGAGTTTTTTATCGGACCCTTGTGTAGACAGAAAGCTTGGAAAGTTTAGACAGCAAATAAAGAATACTTTATCATCGGTTTTGAATATTGATTAACATGACAAGGCATGCCGGTCAAATTGGGAGGCTTAGGTATACGCAAAATTTCAGGTCTAGCCCTACCAGACTTCTTATTTCTATAGACGAAGCTCGAATGGCTTGTAGCCTTGATTATGCTCCCCCAAAATCACTTTCATCCCAACGGCAATGGAACGGGCCTCTGTGTGAAAACACGGAATTAAATAATAAATTTGTTACAAACGTGCTCCAGCTCTGCGGATCGTACCCGCCTTCTGGCCGTTTCTAAATGATGGGAGTCAGGACATTGGTTGCAAGCATTTCCTTCAAATAACACTGGCGCTTTATTGGATCCCGCAACTTTCCGTATCGCAACATGTCTTCGGTTGGGTGCAAGGTGTTGCGTGCCTCATCAAAGCTAGTGCGGTACTGCTGAGGAACAGCTTGGTTATCACGGATTATCGTGTACTAGAGTCGCCGGTCGGATATCTTGCGATGCCAGTCTTAACGACTTTGTCACCGCTAATGTAGTACCAGCTATTCTCGAACCGAACCGTGTCTGTTACGTGACTATGGCAAAGGCCCGATGGTATGACGCTAGTCCTATGGGAGTTGGGGAGGCCCATTGTGTGGGACGCTACATGCGTCGACACACTTGCGCCTTCCCATCTTCCGAGGACATCCGTGAAGAAGCGAAGATCTCAAGAGGCGCAAATATGCAGGTCTCGACAGAGCCTACACATTTGCTCCTCTTGGAGTCGAGACCCTAGGTCCGCAGGGTACCGAGGCCCTTCGGGTTTTTAAAAAATTATCTGAGCGTCTGGTCGAAGCGACGCGTGACCCGAGAGCTGGTCAGTATCTGGCACAGCGCATCAGCATTGTCATACAGCGGGGCAATGCAGCCAGCGTCTTGGGAACGCTTCCGACTGGTATTGATATGGATCAGTTGAGCTACCTGTAGATTGTTTGCAACAGTCTGCAGTTAGCTCAATTGTTTCAATTGTAAATATATTATTAGTTCTAATTAAGTAATTCTATTATTGTACTGTAATTTTCTTTGTCAATAAAGTATGTTTTCACAAGGCCAGAAAATCTATATTGTTATTAATCTAGCCCCAAAGCATAGTGAATAAAAAATAAACATGTGGAATGCAATTATAAATAGGATATTTTGATAAATAAAAATACACTGACAACACAGGAATATGTTCTATACATATTAGCTGCATTTTATAGATTTCATTTATTTCTCAAAACGCTTTCGTTCCTCCACTGATCCTGTTTTATATGAGATTTGCCCCATTTCATGATCCTGTGATGCTTTCAGATGGACCTCCGGACAGTTGGACCGAGGGTGCTGCGTTTGTGGCGATACCAGCGCTGGCGCTGGTCATTGTGGCTATAGCCTTCCTACTTGGCTGCACTTGGTGTTACAGACATAAAGGCTGCAAGGTAAGTGCCACTAGCTCAGCATTATTATTTGAAAAATATCTATGCAAACATCTACTTCTACAGCATACAACTTTAGGATACAATTACAAAAAAAAGTTTCTTGATAAAAGAAAAAAATAATGTTTATTTCTTACTGCTCACAAAATAAGCACAAAGACAAATCAAATTTTAAACTATATTTGTTTTTTTGAACTATAATGTCAAATAGAAATAAAGTGTTAGTTTATTTTCTTCACCTAAATTTTTTGGCCACTTGTTAATCAGTGAAAAATGAACCACCACTAGCATGTTTAAATATCACTAAAGTGTCTTAATACATGCTTGTTGATGTTGTAAGTTGCAATGTACTTGGTGTAGGATATGAGATAGGCTGTCAAAAGAAAAAGCATAAGAAAGAGTGTAGGCATATAACCGCATCTAATCAGTTCTATCTAACTTATAGTAATCTCAAGCCAGTAATATGAAAGCTGGCTCAGTCATAGATATATGCTTGAGTGACGTTTATGTCATAGAAAAGCGTTACTCAAGCATAGAATGGTGACTTTGGGCTGGGCTTTCATAATACAGGTCTAAGAGCTTAGATCATATTCTTAGGTAAAACATACTTCCATACTTCAGTTCAGTTCACTTATTTTATAATGTATTCCATTATAAAATAAGTGTATTACAGGTCAAAAAATATAAGCAATAATATAAATTATCTTAAATTGTATAAAAAAATATATTAAGTAAGATAATTGTAGAGAGATAATTGTAATTGCATTATTATTATTTATACAAAAAAATCACAAGTAGGTACATTTGCAAGTACCTAGAGACCTAATTAATTTCTTGTTAGATACAAAATGTCACTTTCAGGCTTGTGAGCTCAGGTGTAGAATGTCAGCTCGACAAGCCAGCGCTTAAGTTTTGATTTGAACAGAAGACTAACCCCCATATCTTTAGTTGTTACCTCGACCTCGACTCAACCTCTACTCAACCTCCAAATGCGTTTCGGTATGCTTGATCGTAAAAAGTTTCTCCACTCGAACTAACCTTAGAAAATTTTCTCATACGAGTCGAGAAATGAACCTGTCATCTCAAGGTACCTCGCGACCTACCTTGAATGCTCCTCAAAAGAGTTTGTTGTTATAAATAATGGATTTTGGAGACTATCTCAATTTCATTTATGACATTTACGACGATGAAGCCTACAATTATCATCGCCCATCGCCAGGGTTGGCATGATTAAAACAAATGGTTTTAAAACACATGTTTAAAACAATCTTTAAAACAGTTTGATTTTAAACCGTGTTTTTTATCACACGTTTAAAAACACAGATTAAAACAAGTTTTAAACATTGTATAAAACGATGAGAAAAAAACAAGCTTTAAAACTACTTTTCATTGCGAATGAATGTTATAAAATGAAAGTAATATTTTTTTGATAAGTTATTTATTCAGTCAAACAAAGATCTAAGTACCTACCAAGTACCAGGATTTATATGGGTAATGGGATAAGATAACGTATTTTTGAAACATGCGAATGTTCGGCCGAAATTCGTATTCGGTTCAAACCACATTCGGCCCATCACTAATTAATAAATATTGGGGGTGCCCCTATTTATAAAATCGCGAAGGTATTTAAGAGATGCTGAAATCCCTTTGGAGGTTTACGACGCTGGTGAATTCCGTAGAAGATACCGCCTCAGCAAAGACTCGGTTGTGCACATACTATTACCGCTGCTGGAAATCAACAACAGTGTCAACAATCGTGGGTTACCTTTGACGCCAATATTGCAAGTTTTAATCGCTCTGATTCAACCTTATTCGAGTGGAGTTGAGATTCAAGCAAATTATCGACTAAGCATACCGAACTCGAGTATGTTTTGGAGGAACGCTCGAGAAACCCTCAGACAAGTTTGAGTGGAGAATTATTTCAAGAATTGTCTTAAGATATGGGGGTAAGACTAGGAGCCTCCCTGATCATTTTAGGCAATCGGTTGTATACCATTGGTCCCATGACATGTGTTAGCTTCCCAGACATCGCCATGGTGCACGATACCGCGGCCAGCAGACCAGCGTGGCGCGTATTTCTTTTTGTTTCAAAATACCGAAAACCTTTTCATCATTTGGAGGGAGCGATTAAATCATCCATCTGATGTCGATATACAAGCTGGCTCATTCCCTTATAAACATCATCATCATCCTATATTAGTCCACTGCTGAACATATGCCTCCTCTGATGAGAGCCAGAGCACCCTGTCTTCAGCTTGCTGCATCCAGCATCTGCCTGCAGTCTTTCGCAACCCATCTGACCGGAGGGCTTCCTACACTATGTTTGCCGATGTTACAAACATATACATACAATGTCAAATCTGTTACAAAGAGAAAGAGTTAAAATTAACAGTGACACAATATTATATTTGTAAACACATTGCATCTATTAAACAGCAAATTATAGTTGTGATTAGTCAGTGGCCAACTATTTGGCAGCTAGTACGAAATGCAACCAACTTTTAGTTACCTACATTATCTGTTATTCATCCTCATGTCGTCGCGTAGAGGCGCAGGCGTCATAATCTTACTGCCGTATCTGTTAGGGTTGCAACATAAACTTGCCCATTAACAGAGACAAAGTAGCAGTTTCGAAAATACGCGACTTTTTGCCTATAAAAGTAAATAATAGATTTAGGCGTTACTTTGCGAAAAACCTTTGCAAAATATTAGGATAAAAGCATTTATGTAGTAACAATTCCGCGCAAATGCCGTCATAGCGGTCATAAAAAATATTAGGATATTTTTATTAATAGCAGAAACAGCGCGTGGAATTGATAGGTATCTAGTAATCAGCTCTCATTTAGCTTGAAGCTTGTTTATAATAATAATACGTCTAGATATGCTGCGACGAAACATTGCAGTGAAGTATTGATTTTGTATGTAGGTACCATTCCATACATACAGTCCTTAATTCAATCATAAGTTCATGAAACTGTGTTCTTCAATTAGAATCATAAACATCCGCTCGATTTCTTAGGTAACCAATAGTGTAGCTCCTATTATTTACCTAAGAAAAAATTATCTGTATTTCCACTCACACATTCCGGTCGGCGCTGCTCGGGTGGAAAAGCAATGCTTTAGCTAACTCAACAACATTGCATGCTACACTAATAAACACACACCTATATTCCAGCAAAATTGGAACGAGTTTTTGCAAACCATTCACTCTGTTGCCGTGCCTTTTTATACACAACTAGAAACCCGCCCCGACTTCGTACGGGTGCAATGCTGATACTAAATATACTACAGAATCGGCCCCCCGGCCGGTACCGCTGCTGCAACCGCTATGTCCCTGCATTTTAAATCTGTGATATCTTCCAAAATATTCATTTAAATTACATGCTGTAAAAGGCCACATTGATCTATATAAAATGCACATTGTATTTAAGGTACTTAATTGGATAAGGAATGCTGTATTAAGTAAAAGTAAAGGATAAAAAATGGTTATTGTGGGTTATCCCAAAGAGATAGACGTATACTCTCCCAGACTTTTTTGTAGACTTTTTAAGGTGTACAATACTGTAATACATTATTTAAATCTATCTCTTAGGGTTTAGCCAGCGTTTGCAATGTAAGCGCAAGAAAATGTGTTTATTTACGACATCTAAAATTATCAGTCTTTCTCTACTATATTATGCATGTATTATACATATATACCTTCCTCTTGAATCACTCTACCTATTAAAACGCATCAAAATCCGTAGCGTAGTTTTAAAGATTTAAGCGGGAGCGGTTTTGTTTTATACTATCTAAAGATTTGCATTAATTGTCGATATTAGATCCTACCTTCCATAAATATTTCTTACAATCACTATCTGAAACTTGACGCCAAGCAAGTGAGTTTGTTAACCAAAATTTCACACCGAGTTTGGCTAATGTATAGACAGCAAAGTGCATACCAGCCATAGGTGACATCCCTAGCGATTGGCCAATAAAAGTTGCAGTTGTGTGTATCTAATCAGCGGACGGGCGGGGTCGTCGCTCCCGGCACGCCCTTGCCTATGGGAAGCGGCAGCCATTGTGACATCCATCTGTCAATTTTAATAGAGGCCTTGCTAACCAAGCCCCCTTGATTATGTTACAATACAACCATAGCATGACCTTGGCTGTATCGCTAATGGGTAAAACAAAAATTTAGAACAGCTTACAGCATACAAATTTCCATAAATAGATGTCATCCGATCGGATGTTTGCGAGGACGATCAGACGACGACCATTACGTACGAAGTATCGTAAAATCGTCAAATCGTCTTAGGTATTTTCCCACCTCGCTGTTCCATATCTCTGGTGAAAAAGCGGCCTAAATCTTGTGTTTTATTTCATTTCAAACCTTTTATGCAGATAAAGTATTTTTTTTCCTAAATGTAAATGCAAAGTATTGTTTCGATTTGACGTCGATATTTCGTCTGCTTTTGACAAATGCCTCCCTTTACACTTTTCATCTCTCGCCTCGCCTACCTTAAAAATCTTGTGTTTATATTACCAGTTAATCAATCAACCATTGATTGCCTACTAAGGAATACTTCCGCAAGCGTTGGTTAAAAATCCATTGGTAAGATAATGGTTGGTTGTTTACCCTGGCCGTATGAACATGAAAATGAGACGTGCCTACATAATCTTAGCCATCACTAGATTTGAAAAAATGGCTGCTTCTTTAGCAATCATAGGTTCTAATCTAAGCAAAACTTTCCTTTAAACAAACTTCAACTTATAAAGGACTAGTTTCTGTCCACGGCTTCGCAAAGCGTTGTTTCTATAGAAACGAGGTAATTTATATCCCATGGGAACTGATTTATAGGATAAAAAGTAGCCTTTGTTCGATTCTAGGCCTAGAATTACCTGTACCTATGGAAAATTTCAGCCCGATCCGTTCTGTAGTTTTGGCGTGAAAAGGTAACAAACATCCATGCATCCAAACTTTCGCATTAATAATATTCGACTTCTTAGTTTTGTAACTAAAGAACGTAAACTCCTACACGCACACGTAAATTCCTAAAAATTACCCCCTTTAATAATCACGCAGTGTACCATCTTTGTGTAACTTGATCTTTAACCAAACCATACTAAATTGAAGATTCCCCCTGAAGACTGGTGGGTGGTGTGAATAGCTCCATTTCGCCGGGTAACCGGCAATGACGTCAACATTCAAGGCCTAACTGTCCCTTCTATGACGTAATCGTCACCCACCTCAAATAGCAAAGCTTGAGATTTCCTTCCTAAATGTCATCAGGCTTGGAGCAAACTGCCATTCATGGATAACTTAGGCGCAAAATAAATACGGCGATATGTTTGCATCGTGTATCACGCCGCGGTAAACGAGAATGTGTCAATATTACAGCTCGAAAACTTACTTTTGGCATTTAGGTTTTTTTGTATTAAAAAATACACTTTTCCTACAAAAGCTTCCGACGACTCCACTGTACGAAAAGCAGGACACTATTATAAATCGAAGTGTGATCTTTGACCTACATACAAGACCTACAGACATACATTGGTTAAATTTGACCATTCATACTGAAAAAAAGTCCACCACGATAGGCCGGCATATTCTGTTACTATTTGATTTTTTGATGATTTTTTGCTTTTTCTGGATCGTCATGACATGAATCCACCTATTCTCCGCTTTCGGCTGGACGTTGAATTTCGTGACACCTGGGGTATATTGATTCGTCGGAAAGGCCGTCGGTTTCGATATCGGAAACGTTTTTCTTCGTAAAAAGCTTCCGATATCGAATCCGACGGCCTTTCCGACGAATCAAAATACCCCTGCTGGTTTACAGATAGACAATGCCGGGCTTGATTGACCATAAAATAAATCATACATTGACTGTGAAATTAACCTCGTTGAGATCTCAAGAATGTAGTTTAAACATCAATTGTTCTTTGATACCGTGTTGTCTATAACGGATAAACTAACAGAGTAGACCAAGACTCGAGAAATGACACATTGATCTACAACACCGGTAAACGGTTATTGTCACGGCCTAAAACAAGTCGTCTAAATACGGTTATCTGCTAGTTACTTAACCCAATAACGTATTCCTCAACTTCAACAGCCTATATTGGTCCACGGCTGGACGCGAGCATCCCCCAACAAGCGCTTTATTGGCTTTTATCTCATGGGGGTAGCGCCCATAATCCCTAAGCTGGACATGCGGGTTGGGGATCGCAGTAGGGTAGTACAGTTGTTCTGCAGGAGGCGCTGCTGCCCGCCTCCGGTGGATATCCCTTAGTCGCCTCTTACGACACCCGGAGGAGTTGCGGTGGTGCTAATTCTAAGCCGGCCCCACACGGCAACATATTCGTTAATAATTAATTGCATATGTTCTCCCTTTGCCAATTGGGAAAATCGAGCGAACCAGTGCGACTTATCGCGTCCAGCAGCCACAACAAGATACCTAAAGATATCAAAGAATTACCTTCCAAAACTTTTGCATTTAAGTTAAAAAAGTGGCTTATTGACAAATCATTTTATACTGTATCTGAATTCCTTAACTATTGAGATTGACATTATATAAATTTACTGACATTTTAAGATTAACTAATTTTCAAATAATTTCTTTAATTTAAATTTAATTTCCATGTATTTTTTATTTATGTGTCTATTTTGCATGCCGAATTAACCGGTGAATTATGTGCCCTAATTTTAAGCCTAAGACCTTTATATTACCATTTTTCATGCAATAAAGTGATTATGATTATTAAAAAAAACATCGTAACCAATTTCTGCAGATAATTATTAGTATCGATCTCGGAACTTCAAACTCTTGAAGGAAGGCCTAAGAAGCTCCAAACTATCTTTCTCTTGTATCGAACCACGAAGGTCCTGTAGAGAACTTCAAAGGCAATTCTTATGGAACTGTGTGGCGCAGCGGGCGAAGGTCCACCTGCGACGCAGGAGGTTGCGTGTACGGTTCCCGCCTCGGGACAAATGTTTGTACGATAGTTCCGGATGTTGGTTGTTTCTATGAATGGTTGTTTTCTATGAATACCTACTAAAAATTGTCTGTGTTGTATTAAGTTGTATATAGTATAAGTTATTATTACGTATATCAGTTATGTAGTACCCATAACACAAGCTCTGCTTACTTTCGGGCTAGATGATGGTGTGTGGATCGTCCAGCATTATTTATTTATTTAAATTAAATACTTTCCCTAAAGGACATTCTCTTCGTTCGCTGATGACCAAAACCAAGTCTTTTCGTTCGGAGACGACCAAATGACTCCTAACAATTTCATTGTCCATTCCATACATGACGCACAAGGGCGTCTGCGTCTCGTTTACTGGGCAATGAACGCGTTAATCGACCTAACTTTTTGTGCGCGTTCAAACGTATTAACGCATTCACTGCCCAGATTGTGAGCTACAGCCACCAAGAGAAACCCCGCTCTTGACGCGCTGTGCAGGCTCACAATCTTTTTTTTTTTTTTTTTATGCTGGACACACTGCATTATCTAGCCCAAAGCTAAGCAGAGCTTGTGTTATGGGTACTAGATTACTGTTATACTTAATACAATACATAACATAGATAGATATTTTTTATTATACATGGAAAACACCCAGACCAACGGAACAAATTTCTGCAGATCGTACACAAATTTGTTCCGAGGCGGGAATCGAACCCGCAACCTCCTGCGTCGCAGGCGATCTTTCGGCCGCTGCGCCACGGAGGTCGTCAAATCTGCGTCATAGGCTCTTGTGTGTTAATTCATGTACAAGTAAATCTTTGAGAAGCTAGTCAGTACTGAAGGCAGTGACAATTACTCATCACATTTGGCATCTATTGTGCGTCTATTCTCTGCTCTGATGCGCCACTCCTCATTTACTTTACATTTAGTACCGACAGTTTTATGACTGTTAGTCATTGCACATGGCATGTGTTTGCTACTACTTTAAGAGCTTTCTATATGAATGGAACCGTTGAGTTACTATTTTTACTTGTAATCTATGCATGCAGATAATGGCTGCGGGTACTGCGGACTAAAGCTTTGCGCACATTTATCCAATGCCACTCCCGAAAAGTACAAATATATACATAATACAATACATTACATAGATAGATATTTTTTATTATACATAGAAAACACCCAGACCAACGGAACAAATTTCTGCAGATCGTACACAAATTTGTTCCGAGGCGGGGATCGAACCCGCAACCTCCTGCGTCGCAGGCGGACCTTCGCCCGCTGCGCCACGGAGGTCGTCAAATTCGTCTAATTTTAGGTCGTCAAATAGTCAATTAATGGACTTATAATATAGGCTGATGATGAAGCGTGATGTAGCGGTGCGTCTTTGATCTGCGACAACCTGAAAGACTCGTTACATTTACCTGTAAGTGTTATCGTAAACGATATCATTCGATGATCACTTCGACTTTCGTTACAGACGAAAGCACTTATTCATTTCGGCCGGTGTCACGTTAGAAGCGTTAAATTTCCAATTCGTTGATGTAGCTTTGATATCATACCTAATCATAATCAGCAGAGTGCTCTATTAATCTGCGTTTATTTGCTCAATGAAAGCGTTTTTATGTCGTCTTTATCTTTCATTGCAATAATTTTGTTGATTACTGGACATTTCTTTGTTTGGTGTGTGGTGCCGGCTTAGAATTTACTCCACCCCAATTCTTTCCGCGGGTGTCTAATGGATATCAACCGGGAGCAGACAGCAGCGCCCCCTGCAGAACAATTCTAACACCGAACTACGATTCCCAACCCGCACGCCAGGCGTGGGTATTATGGGCATTACCCTCCATGAGATAAAAGTCAATAAGACGCTTATCAGGGGAGGCTTACGTCCAGCTGTGGACCAATATAGGCTGTTGAGGCTGGAAATTTCTTTGTTTACGTAGGTCAAACTTCTCTATTTTAATCTCTGCTCGTGAATCAGTGCCATGAACTAGGTCCCAGCTGTAAATTGGTCCAGAGGCACTTATTTTAATGACCACTCGCTTCCACTAATCGGCTTCTGAACCTAACCTTGTAAGCGACACCGTTTCTCCTATCTCAAGCCAGTAATCTATTACAACAATGACTGTCTCATAATTATACTTATTTCTGCCCGCTGCCGTTTTATAGTAGATTGTATCAAAGGGGAGCAAAATAATATTATTACGGCGAGGGCGCTTTTTTGAATCCAGAGCGAAGTGAGGGATTCTAGAGTAGAATCCCGAGCGTATCGATATTTTGCGCCCGAGTGATAAAATAGAAAGAAAGAAAGTCACTTTACATTTCATCACCCACTATGAGAAAATAACAGGCGAATCATATTTTATTGTAAATGCAAAATTTCAGCCCGATCCGTTCAGTTGTTTTGGCGTGAAGAAGTAACAAATATCCAAACACCTAAAATTCCAAACTTTTGCATATATAATATAGTGTGATGTGATTAACGTGATCAGTTCCCTGGATTAACAAGTTAAGAAATTATATTCTTCGACTCAAAGTTTTTGTGTCATTGTTGATGAAAACTTGACGCGTATAACGGGTTCTACTGCAACGAAAATCAATTCTCTTCCTCGACGCGCAAACATTTTACGGTGGTATTCCACTAATGGTCAAATACCTTTGTCCAATTTCGATGTCCATGTCCAACATTTGATCAAATTTCTTTGACGGATGCCCATTCCACTCGTTATATATCTTTGTTGCTAGATTCCTTGGTAATTTGCGTAGTACCTAGAGTTCCAATGAAATCACATCACACTAATATTATAAATGCAAAAGTTTGGATGGATGGATGCTTGTTACTTAATCCCGCCAAAACTTCTCAACAGATCAGGCTAAAATATTGCATAGGTGTAGCTCTTGATGGAATTGAACATAACATAGATTAAACATAGAATTAAACATAGACTACTTTTTAACCCATAAAATATCAGTTTCCTTGGGAAAGATCTCCTTTGTTTCCATAGAAACGAATGTCAAAATCTTTTGTCAAATGTCGGTGGTTAGTAAATTGAATGAACTCTTCCAATTTATTTGATCAAAATGTGCATTGGACAAAGATATTTGACGAGTGGAATATCATCCTTATTAACGAAGGTCGGGCACATTCGGAGAAGTCTGTGTCTTGCTTTCACAGAGCGTTGTAAATTCGCGTTTGTATTTTAGCGCTCATTAGCCTATTATTCGGTCGTCTAGTCACGGACCGACCTTGCATTTCAATCGTCGACTGCAGTGTCCCACATCCGACAATTACGCCGTTCATTGAACGTAAACAGTAATTCACGCGCATTATCTCTAGAAAACGTAAGCTGAGGGTTGTCGTTGTGTTGAGATAGTCTTATCTGCGTGAGTCAGCACACGCCCACCTGCAAACGGCATCCCAGCGTAAACATCACATTATGTCTTAGGTAGGTACCTAATAAGTCTATTAAGTCGCGCAAATCTTTATGAGTTCTGTGAACATAGTCGCGAATACAAAACTGCGCTTGGTACAGTAGAATGCTGCGTAATCATTCCTTCTGACACCTTAAAATAAACCACTCGCACGTACTTCCGAGAACTAATAAAGATTTGCGCGTATTATACTAGCCTTCGCCTGTGACTTTGTTTGCAAATTTAAAGACAATGGAGAACAACAATAGGACCGTGGAGATAAAAGTACCGATTGTGTGTCGTACTCCCCGTGCAAGTTTATGATTGTCACAAAGGTTTTAGCGTGATCATTTTTCAGTTCCTTTGTACCTATACCTTTATTTTATTCATAACCGAAATACTAGCTGCTCTCCGCGGCTCCGCATGCTCTTTTCCGAGATAGAAAGTAGCCTATGTCCGCTCCCGAGTAGAATACATCACCGCCTTAGTCACTCGGGAGCGTCCCCCCGACCCGTTCCTTGGGCCCCGCACGATTGCCTATCAAAACGCCTTCGTCGAACGACTGTATGCTTATAGGTAGGCTGTGATATTAGTATGTAGTATAGTATTATAATATCTGTGGTATGGATATAGCGATTAAACGTGTTCACGATAAAGATAATCGACGAACAATTTGCAGCTTCGACGTTTAATGTAAGGAAACTTCGTTCACGAACGTCAATTGAAATGTAATTGCCCGATTATTGCCGAATTATTTTTGAAACATCTGCCTAAGATAGCTTGTGTTATAAAATAAATCTTACGAGAGAAACCCTGATAGCTCTTCATCAAGTAAAAATAGCAAACCAGTATTTACAGAATATTTTTACTGCCTACTGCATTCCAGCTTTATACTTCCGCATTTTAATACTAACCCTTGGCATCCAACTTTATGTACCTACCTCCAAAAGTCATAAATAAAATATACTTCGAAACTAACTCAAAACTCTAAGCGTCCGAAATAACTGCGTACATTCATATCATAATACGTCAAAACAAAATTCTAGTGAATTTTGCTCGGCGACAGTCTTTGAGATGCTTCACATAAAAAGCCTAGACTACGCGCGAGACATCCACATAGCATCTGCATGTGCTGAATCACCTAAACCTTATTCGTACGTGGTAAGAACTAGATTCAAAGCAGAGTTATGTCGGATCTAACAATGCTGCGGCGCTTCTAGTTGGCATGGAGCCCGGGTCAGGCACACCCTAGTCGTGCCCCTCCTACGTCGTCATCGCTTCACACCTCCACCATTGCTGCTTTGATTCATGCTCCCCTATGACAAACGGGTGACAACGCGGCAATATGATGTTATGTTATGCTATTTTACGATTGTCATGCGATCATGTTGCTAATAAATTATAGTATTACATTGAATGCTTAGGCATTACTACAATGTTCATGTAACCACAGGATTGCTAGATAGATGTATTGTGTTTTTCTTAGTTATTCTGGATGTGAACTCTCTTGTCTTAGATTTGAGAAGCTGTGTGTTGCTGGTTTAGAATTTGCACCATCCCAATTGTTCCCGCGGGTGTCGTAAGAGGCGACTAAGTGATATCCACTGGGGGCGGGCAGCAGCGCCCCCTGCAGAACAATTCTACCACCGAACTGCGATCTCCAACCCGCATGCCCATAATCCGCACGCGGATTATGGGTACTACCCCCATGAAATAAAAGCCAATGAGGCGCTTATCAGGGGGACGCCTGCGTCCAGCAGTGGACCAATATAGGCTGGTGAGGTGTGGAGGAGGTGTCTTAGATTTTGCTCAGTATGGCTGGCTATGCTCTCGCCTTGTATGTCTTAAGTTTAGCTCTTAAAATGATAATGTAGCTATAATCCACCCAATCATAACATTGACTGTCCTTTCTTCGACCGCCATGGTTTTTGGCTGTCATATGCATATTTTTATGGTTCTGCTATAAAGTCTTTACGAGCATACGAGCCAACGCTTCCTGTTAAACCTATCTATATTCTTTAATGGCTTAAAATAGGTTAAGGTTTGTGTTCTCAGAACTATTTCCTACTTTCATTATATCTGCCTACATAATTTAGCATAGTTTATTATCTAATCCAATTGTTAAAACAATTAATTCTTAGCTTCGATCTGAGCCCTAATTCCACCAAATTATTGCTTCACCATAACAATGGTATCTCAGAATGACACATTTTATCATTTTTATGAAAATAACTACAGATGCATCTCAAAACTGTCAAGGTTGAAATCATTCTATTAATTTCTCCGTGCAAATAGCACCGCACGCGCTATCTACAATTTCTTTCATCAATGGACGATTCTGTGACGATAACATTGTAATAGTAAAGCGATTCATTAGCAGAATTTGGTCTCGTGAAGATTTGTGTAAACCCAACCAATAGGAAGGCAGTGAGCATGGTGTAACATCGGTATTCGAGATTCCATTGGTTGTTATTACTCATCTCCTTGACTCCTCTCGGCTTTGGTAGAAATGCCAGGGTTAGACTTTCATTTCACGAAGGAAAGCAGATCTACCCTTGACTCAATCTCCTTACAGTTCTGCTCGTTTGAACTGATACCCTCCTAAAAAGTTTGTTTAACTTTGTTGCTCATTGATTTTTGTGAGCTATAGAATCGTAATGTGACGTCACCCAGAGGTTCAGACTGATAACCGGCGTTGTTTCCGTCCTTGGGCGGTAGCGGCATTATGCTGAGGCTGGACCTGTTTAGCCACGCACTAGGGAAAGATCAATTTCTTTCATCTGACTCTACACGTAGAGTTCTTTTGTTATTTATTCTTTTGAAGCACTTGTTTTATGATGTTTGTTTGTTTGTTTTATGCAGTCTCCAACTCCATTGTTGTGTTTAGTGTTTTAAGTGTGTGCTAAATAAATCTCTATTTTTTCTTCTATTCTAAAACATTTACGCAAGTGGCGTCGAAGTTCTGCTGTTACATAGTAATGAATGTTCAGTACACTATTCACATGCATGTTTATTTACAAGCATGACTCACTATTTAATTAGCAGTAAACGATGTTACTTGCCAACCTGCCCGCTCCGTTTTGAAATCTGATCTCACTGTAGCTTTCTTTACATGGGTGTTTTAGTTTATATTTCTGCCTGTCACCGTTATTAATATAATTACGAAAAAAGTCAGCTATAAGTTTTGTTGAAACTACGTTGCGATCTAACTCGTATTAGACGACCTCTGAGGCCCAGTAGGTGAAGGTCTGCCAGCGATGCAAAAGAAAATATTCGATCTGCAAATTAATAATTCTTCGGAAGATAATCCTATATAACCTATATAAACATAAACAATCGTATTACAGCGAATTAGACAGTAGAAAACATTAATTTCATTAATTAATTTTTACAATGGACATTTTGAGATACAATGGCCTATAAAACTAATGAAATTAAAATACATATATTTATTCTGATAGTAACGGCATAAGAAAATATACAGTTAAGCTTATGTGTCTAACTAGAGCAACAAACAAGACACACAAATTGTTAAAAAAATATAGGTATATGTCTAAATTGCTTCAAAACTAACATGCCTATATTGTTTTGGCCTGACCGTGTGTGTTGATCAGTGCCGTGCGCCTGCGCTATTAGAATAGGTTCATGCTCAGCTTAAAAGTCTAGATAGATTTAAAGTTTAAAATAAACCATACAAAACTGATAAACAACTTATTGCTGAGGGCTTAGAGACTATGCAGATTTGACCGATGGATCTCACTATACGCCTAGCCTGTGTCGTGAGATCCAAGGTGATGATTCTTACAAAAACAAGAAGGTAGGTACTTTGTCTCGGTGTGAACACTGAACGTATAACACCTAGTCCTGCTATCTTAAATTAACAAACAAATTCACACTTTTAATATCGTTAGTTACATAAACTTTATCCGGGCACAACGCTACATCCTAATCAGCATGTCATAACAAGTTATGTATACTAATTAAAAGTCTCCGACTTTGATACCACGTTTCTTGATAAGCGTGGTTGAATGCGGGCTCATCGGTATGACTCACAGACACACTAATTACAGAACTATCTCCTTCTTATTCTAGACCTTACTGCCTTGATATAAAGCTCGCATTCATCACGGTTTCGAATATACACGTGCTTGCCTTGAGCTGTTGATAACTCTAGTTAATGAGCGCTTCTTGTGTACGTAGACTACTCTTGCATTTCAAAGTAGTATAGTGCACGTTGTTTTATCCCGTGCGATGTACCGGTTATGAGACTGCGTAATGATAATCACTGGTTCTGTGTACGTTTGTACAGGTTTTGAGTGAGTAATATTATTTTTCATCACGGAATTTTCATCGTGTTGTGTTGTTCCATTTGTTCCTGCCGCGAGGGGCTTGCAATCTCTCACCTGTCGACTAACGCTAACATTTCGTTAGCGAACTTAAAATGGTTATGTCGAGATATCCTAGTTGAATTTTCGGCTCTATCTATACTACTATTAAAGAGGAATGATTTGATTGTTTGTTTGTATTGAATAGGCTCCGAAACTACTGGACCTAATTGAAAAATTATTTTACTATTAGAAGCCCACATTATTCCTGATGGACATAAGCTACTTTTTACCGCGGGAAAATGCTTCATATCTACGGGAAAACGGGTAATAATAGGACAACGGGTAGTAAGAATGCAGCTAGTCTTAGATATTTCTGTGTGTGGACCATGTACCGATCGCAGGCTTGAAAGCCGGACACCACCACATTTTAAACTTGTTCTGGAGCCTATGGACTCATTATGTCTGTTACACTTACTAATATGTCAATAAATAACATTTTTACTTTAGTTGACTTATCCAAAGCGGAGGACGAGACGAGCGGAGAAGAGATGTGTGCAACAACCAATAGAATGTCGTTATTCACATCTCGTATCCGCTCAGCTTCAGTGGATACCACCGAGCGGAGATAATTATATCATATTTGCATGCGAAGAAAACAAAGCAAGATCAAAGCGGAGATGTGAGCTGTGCCTCGTAAGCTGATGACGTCACGCAGCGGAGAAGACAAGAGATATGAGCGGCGTGCAGCAAGCGGCGCGGCGATGCTATTGCATCTCAGCAAACATCCGACGCTCGCCGTACGCAGCTCAGTTCCGCTCTAGTCAGCACACATCTCCGCTTTAGCCAGCACACTTCTCCGCTCCATTCTAGCTAGTAGGTACGCATCTCCGCACAGCTTCGGTGGAGACACCCTAGCTAAAAACGTCTCTTCTAGTCTTCGCTTCGCACTCTCAGCTAGGGCATGCAAAATCGGAAGAATACCCAAAACCGGTTTTTGTTCGATTTTTGATTTTTAAAATCGGTTTTTTCGGTCTTTTCGATTTTTTCGATTTTTATTGTTTCAATACAAATAAAAATACTTGATTATTTTTGTAGTCATTTAATAAAACATGAAATCTAACCCCGCGCTTGCCGAAAATACGATCTCAAAAAGCTCTTGATCAGACAAATTGTCAAATCGAATATCGCGCTCCCAATCTTCATCTATGATTTTTTTGCACTTATCAACCACATTTTTTCAGTCCTCTGGCGTGACATTTTCACAGGCATTGTGCAGTAATGTGAGCTTTTTATTTGCCGTAAAAGGAGGTTTAGTATTATGTCTGGCTGCGTGACCTTTGACGTAGGCCCATATCAGTTCAATCGCGTTATATTGACAGTGATATGGTGGCAAACTGTATGGCCTTTTTCCTTAGCGATCTCATCTAAAATGTAAGTTGGCGTACGGGTTTTGTGTATATTATTAACTAATTTCAGTAATTCATTTTTCAGCATCGTCTCGTTGGCTTCTATGCCTTTGCTTTGCAGATATGCGATTAGTTCCATTTTTCGGTTGCTGGACGTCGGCGGTTTGTTTTTTTGCACTGAGTGGTACGGAGCGTTGTCCATGATTATCACATGCTCGTTTAAATTATTTAATAGGTACAAAAACCATTACTTAAATTGTTCGAAATTCATTTCTTCATGATATTCTGTGGTCTTCATCGACTCGAATGCCAGAAGGCAATTAGGCACAAAACCTGAAGCAGTCCCAGCATGAGCAATTATGAGTCTCTGTCCTTTGCCTTCGGGTACTTCGGTGGTAAATTCCGCTTTCTCATCTGTCCACGATTTTGATACTGTGTGGTTTGCGTTGAGCCATGTTTCGTCCAAAAAACCACTTTCTCCCAGTCTATAATATAACATAATATAAACATATTATTAACTACAACTTTTTAAATAATTAAGTAACTAGTTAAATCAAATTGCTTCGATTTTCACATTTTCATAATCGATTCATTATAGTCTGTGGTTAAGATGACACACTACTCTATGGTAAACCAACCCCTATCACCAATAAAGTATGATTATTGTCTTGCGTACATATTGAAGGAATAAAAATATGGAACTTCATGCGCGTGATCACTACGTGTAGAATATACACGGACGGCTCTAAGACTGATATGGGCACGGGAGCAGGGATTCACTCAATGGATCTCAACATCAATGTATCAATAACCTTAGGCAAACACAGCTCCATATTTCAATGTGAATGCGCAGCTATAACCGAGGCAGCCACAGCTGTGCAAAGAAGAGATATAGATAACCAGTGCGTGCGAATCCTGTCTGACAGTGCTGCTACACTCAGAGCCTTGGCAGGAACTCCAAAGTCGTGTACGAATGTCACTTGGCACTCGAGAGGATCTCCTGTAGAAACAGGATAACCCTTCAATGGATCAAGGGACATAGCGGTTCACTTGGAAACGACGCTGCCGACGAATTGGCACGGAAAGGTTCGGAGACGCCGATAATAGGCCCACCTCCGCTCCTTCCCCTACCATTCTCCGAATTCCGAACATGGATAAAACTAAAAACCACAGAAACGCATACTGAACGATGGACACACCTACAAGAGTGCCGTCAGGCAAGAGCAGCACTTCCAGTTGCATCACCAAGGCTAACCAAGCGCCTACTGATACTGACCAGAATGGACCTACGCGTCCTAGTGGGGACACTCACAGGACACTGTCCACTGAACAAACATCTCTTCACCATCGGAGCAACAGACAGCCCTCTCTGCAGGGGGTGTCTCACTAACGAAGAATCAGCTGCCCACGTAGTCCTGGAATGCAAGGGAGTAACAGCGCAACGACACGAAATCCTCGACCACCCGAGGTCACTCCGCGAAGCCTGTGAAGATCCCAGGAAGATTCTGCGCTTCTGGACGGAGTTAGACTGGTTGTACTAGCAAACTAAACACGCACAATGGACCAATCCGAGTCTAAGTGCGGACAGGAGTACACACACCATAACCATATCTAACCATAGATCACTACGTGTATGTCAACGTCAATGTCCCGCGTATCAAGCTTTAATTAACAAATAATACATACAATAAATTAGAGTGTGGTGTGGTGTTGCCACTGCCGGAGAATTTATAAAAATGGTAAAGATCGGAAAAATCGAAAAACACCGATTTTGACTTTGAAAACCGGTTTTTACAAATCCAGGAATATTGACCGATTTCCGATTTTTTCGATTTCCGGTTTTCCGATTTTGCATGCCCTACTCTCAGCTTTGGTGGATTCTGGGCCCCAAGCTTGGTTCTCTCTCTCTCTCTGTGGTAAACTTACATTTATACGAAAAAGAATGTCATTGCCCACAATGCTATTCCAATTATTTTGGCAAGTAAGCAGTGCCATTTATTTAAATCTATTTTCGTTCGGTATTCACAACGTGTTCATCAAAATGTGTTGCATGCGGTTCTGTTACTCCTCTGTTTTGTACCGTATCTTTCTGATCTTCTTGCTACTTTGGATTGTTCACTCCAGTCTTCCCATTCAGTCGGCTAAGTATCATATTGGTAAGTAAGGTAGGACAGTATTCGTTTACACAAAAACGAAATCGATACTTTAATATTATAAATTCGAAAATAACTCTCTCTGTCTTTTACCTTTTCACGCCTAAATGGCTGAACGGATCTTAATGAAATATGGCATTGAGATAGATGGTATCCCGGTGCTACATAGACTATTTTCTATCTCGGAAAAGAGCGTACGAAGCCGCGGGCAGCAGCTGGTGATGCTATAGTTCGTCAGTTATCTACTTCATTCATTATTATTTGAGTTCTGATCCCGGCATGATATTAATCGTTCTATCCTTTCTCTTAATAAAAACGAAACGACCCTAGTCTTACATCCTGGAACTCCTACCATCAAGTATTACTGTCAATAAACAACGTAAGATGTACCTTAACCAGGACACAAGAAATCATAAAGTTCTTTACTACTTCATTGTTCACCTCCGTGAATTCGACTTGTCACTCGATCGACTAACTTCATGAGAATTGCCTTCCATTGTTGACGAGCATAGGAACAGTTTTTATGCCTATTCATACATTGAACGTGGTAATTTGATTGTGTAGTGTGGTTTCCTTGAACGCGGCTTTCGTGTTACGTTTTGTTTGTACGTACACGTAATCTAAGCACCTACGTGCTTATTGTATGTTTATTGCACCGGTTGAATACTTTCAGCCCCAAGGCTGGAACTGTTATTAGACTGCCAAAACTCTGATTTTCCGTAAAACGATCCGAAGTCAAAACTTAAAATTTGGGATTAGATCAGGTTTTTTTCGTATGAATAGTTGCTTGAGTGCAATCAGCACACCATATCTCATATGAATACGGCTACTGATTCGTGCAGTGCTAAATCTATCTGGTCCACCAGTTAAAAGCCGCTCAGTGAGCTATCATAATAGCTTGGAGTTTCTATGAAGGATAGGATTCGTAACGAATATATTCCAACAGAGAACCAAAGTTATCGACATAGCTCAAAGATGAAGTGGCAGTGGGCCGGCCATATCTCGCGAAGAACCGACAACCGCTGCTGGGGTAAACGTGTTCTTGGGTAGAGATCGCGACTCGGCCAACTTATTGTAGGACGCTTACCGGCCAGGTGAGATCACGACTTGTGGAAGACTGCAGGCAAATGCTGGATGCGGCAAGCTGAAATCAGGGCGCTATGGCATTAGGAGAGAACTACATAAATGTCAAGCAGTAGATGATATAGGTTGATGATGAAAATATACCATAACTCTATCTCGTTCACCCATTGATGGCCTGTCCTTCATCACAATGTTAAAATGTTTTGTTACAATCACTCCGGTGTCTATTGTAACATCAATTCAAGCCCATGATTATGTTCATTCATAGGTTACGTCATTTGCGATGCACTGGAGTTACGCCGAGGTCGTCTAAAGGTTAAATATGTGCTAATCGACGACTAACGCGATAGATAGCTTCTTTATTATGACGGCTGTGTTGGATCATACATTTTAATCGTAAAAGTTTTATGTAGGCTGATATAGGGCATTACTTCCTTAAAAATTGTAATATAGGTAGTAAGCAGAACTTGTGGAAACCAAACACTTCGTACACTAAAAACACCGGAACAAATATTTGCTAGTCTTACAAATGACCTGTTTCGAGACTGGGTCCACGTATACGTCTTAACTGTTATGCTCGTATTAAGAAAGCTTGCTCAGACATAGATGTATGCTTGATGTCATAGAAATGCGTTACTCAAGCATAGATGGCGTAGACGTAGCGAGACTACGTCTAGCACTAGCAGGAGTTCTAGTGTTTTTAGTGTTAGTGCAAGCATTTAGTTTCCATAACACAAGCTCTGCTTACTTTTTAAGGCAATTTTTAAGGAAGGCCCCTATACCAGACCATATAACACTTTTAAG
The DNA here is from genome assembly GCA_949316285.1 of Eupithecia subumbrata. Lineage (NCBI taxonomy): Eukaryota > Metazoa > Arthropoda > Insecta > Lepidoptera > Geometridae > Eupithecia > Eupithecia subumbrata. The sequence continues at coordinate 15,912,591 of OX438643.1, read as the reverse complement.
ATTAAAATGGACGATTTTAACTCAGCATAAGTCATATTTTCGAGTACACCCAGTTCTTTCGCTTCGCACTAGCCGTAGAATTCACTGCTCCGCCGTCGGCATGCTTTCAGAGATGAAACAAAACCTCGCAGAGAAATGAATGCTCTTTCTACGAAGGCTGCCTTCGTGAAGTAACGAATGAGTTTCAGTGAAAGCGGCAAGCGGCCACACGCGATGGCAAGGCAAATTATCCAAAGTGCTCTGTCCAATTTTGAATATAACTTTATTCGATTAAAATTACTGTGGGTTGGGTGCTTAAAGTTAGTTACAATTACAATTACAATTTATGTTGCCGAAAGTTATGAACTCCCTGAATGATCAATTAAAACGAATATGATTTTAGGATAAAACAATGTTTTTATACGTTGGATTAATTCTTAGTACGTAAACGTGCGTAAAATTGTATAATTTATTTGACATATTCCATTTGAGACATTTTAATTTTCAATTTTAAATTGACAATTTATTTTATTTGGTTATGTAAATTTTATTTTGTATATCATTCTTACTTATATTATTTTATCTAATTTATTTAAAAATTGTATATTACTCGTAAAATACAGTGAATTATTGATAAAAAAATTACATGTAACCTAATTAATTATTGTAACGAAAAAAGAACTTGAACTTGGATGATTTCTTGAAATATACATCTAAACAGTATTAATTTTCTATTAGCTGTATGGTTTTACTCCGTTACAAATAAGCTATATCGTCTTGTCTAACTTAACTTACCAGACTTCACAAACCAGGCCTGCGGTCGAATTCCACTAAACTAATCGCTTCACCGTAACAATGGGTATCGAGTATCGTCTCTGAATGACACATTTTGGCATTTTACCTTTGATAAAAGTAACTACAGATGGAAGGACGCGTCTCAAAAGTGTCAAGGTTGAAACCAATATAATTATCAAGTCTCTCCGGGCCATGAACCTGTTTCATAAAAACGAGCCGACTGAGAGGCCCCAAAGTAGTAGTTCATCTCTTGCTAGTACAATGTCCATATATCTATATGTACTTATATACACCCTACACCATGTTTCAACGTCCTAGACAAGGACCAACTACTACTTTCAAGCCCTCTCACTCGGCTCGTTTTTCTACTCTGAGATATCACAAAGAAAAAAGAGAAAGGCTCTTGCTTCATACATTGCTTTACTACGGGGTATTTTTGATTATTTATTTATTTATGGACGATTCTGCGACGATACCATTGTCATAGTAAAGCGATGGGCTAGCAGAATTCGGCCCCTGCTGGTCTTTGTCCCACACAATCTTAGTATACATATTAAGTAAAACATAGTAAATATCAAATTATAATTTCTGTCCTGTTTAACAATGCCTTATCAACATGGTATAGGTAACATCTGTAGGTAGCGAAATAAATACAAAGAGCGCAATGAAATTATGAAATCTGGTATCTCACGAATACTATTCAACTATCACAGGTCCTTGTATTGTATTGTACTGTACAGGGTGGATTTTTTAAGGACCTACTTTTAGTATTTTAGGTTCATAAGGCTTTCAAAGCTCCAATGATTTCCTACAAAATGTATGGTAAAAGTTCTTTTTTGCTATTTCTGACTATTTTAGTTAACTATCCCCAGTTGGTCCGATTTAAGTTTTTGATCAGTGTAAGAAACAGGATCGATTGGCATCAAAAAGTTTTCTTGTAAAATACCCATATTGCAATTTTGTTTTTTTTTTTGTGAATGGGTATAAAAATTCCTTTAGAAAACTATGGATCCTCGTCCAAAAAATCCACCCTGTATGTGCGAGATTGTAAGATTTATCATTGTCTCGCGTCAACTCACGTGCATTGTTTTCTCTTGTCTCCAGCCAAACGAAGGAGCGGACAATCAGGTAGCTTATTATGTTCTGTAGTTGTGTGCGTATGTAGTTGACGCCAATCTTTATGGCCGATGCAAATAATAAATTTATTTCCGCAAAAACTTAGCGCTATATCATACTGATGACTTGCGAGCGTGTCTTCAGGCCGCAAAACGCGTTTGCAATACGCCAGTGGTAGCCTTTACGTGTACTCAGCGGGGTTTTTCAAAATGGTCTAATCAGAATAAAACCTTTTTGAATTGAATCCAAAAAGGTTTTCTACTGTGTTCTGATAAAACCTCAAACCAAACCGTCAGAACGGTTTGGTAATCGAAAATATCCTTGCAAATCGGCTATAGAGATTGTCGAATCCTGTACTTTAGTTAATACTTAACGTTACATGCATGCTTGTTTAATCTAACAATTCTACTTTGTCTCATTTCCAACTATCAACTAATTCTTAGTATTCTATTTCCCTTTGACATCATATTCTGTCTCATATAAAATTGTGTTACTATTGTTCATTTTCCGCATTGAGACCACCAACTTATTTAGTCGGTGTTCGTTATCTTTTCTTACCTACCTTGGGTTGAATTTTAAATCGTAAAAACAACGCCAAAGAAGTAATACTCAAAAGACGGTTAAATAAACTGCCGTTTTACATCGGCTAAAGTTTTACCCCCTTATTCATAATCATATAATAAGTGTTACTTAACACTCTGACTTCTATCGATGTAAATCAGGAGTGAGAAAAATAATACAGCTTGCTATTGGGTTTAAAACTTTGGGTATTGTACTGATTAATCGTTTGTACTTTAATACGAGTATCTTGTCAGTTACCAGTATCACATTATAGAGTGCTTATTCGTAGACAGAATGCGGTCGTACAAGTGATCTTCAAAGCGATACTGCGGTTCATCTTAACCCGGGTTTCCATCGCGAGCGGAGCGGACTCATTTTAACTCGCAAGAGTAAACTGCATACTTGTATTACCAAGAAATAGTCGAGCGGAAAGGAGTGAGCGAGCAGAAAGCGTTGAAATGAACTCCGCCCACTCATCTCTCCTTTCCCGCTCATTACCCTTTCGCGGTGGAAACCCGGTTCTAGTGCAGTGCCACTTTAGGGATCCGCTAACTTGTCTACAGTTAATTTATTAATATTTTCCGTTCCAGTTGTTCACTGCAAGCGCCTCGCACATCAACACCCCGCAGCGCTTCCAGCCCCCAGATTCCGGCTTCTCCGAGCCCGTGAACAACAATGTCGCCGGCGAAGACAACAACAATGGTCCCATTTCCTTTCGAGAGATGCAGAACATCGCCAACAACAACGCCGGAGAGTACATCTTTAACGAGAATGAGGAGCATAATAATTGGTACATGGTTCCCGGCCCGGGAGCCCCTATTTGGCTCGATCCGGTGCCGGAGGAGTTGTTGAATGAAGATGATCCGCTGGAGCCGTATTCTGAGTGGTTCAGTAAGTAGTTTGGTACTATTGAGCTGCGAATAGTCCTTTGAATGACCTTCATAATTTGCAATTGTATTGCGAAGGCCATTGAAATGGATTTCAAGTAGGATATAATATAGGATGGGTGGTTTTTGCGTAATCGCACAGCAGGTGCCGCCAAAACTAAACTAAGCTAAATTGTGAGCTTAAAAAATGCTGCCGACCCATAACGATCGAAATAAAAAGGACGGCATCAATTTTAGTGCTTTCAAATTAGTTTAGCTTTGGCGACATCTGGGGGGTGATTCACTATGACCAATGCAAGCGTGTTACACACCTACGACAAGACAACGGCGTGGAATCGGACAAAACCGTATTCCGCATGCCCTAGTTGTCAGTCCCAAACGCGGCACGGCACGATTTGAACTGTCAAATAAACGCTGAAACTTCGCGTTGAAGTAGTTTCTGATCTGAAATAACATTTCTTAATCGCAACCTATCTCGTGTAGAAGTAACGGGTTTGGTTGTCAAACTAGGCCTAGATCTCAGTAATCACGGGATCCTAGTGGTAAAAAACTCATTTACACAAAATTCAAAATTTTTTCTTTGGTTCCATGCATGTGAAAAACGATTTCAAAAAAAAAAAAAAAATCATGAAAGTGCATTGTTTCGCACTCCATTTGGTCGAGATCTCAGGAACCCTGCGGTCTATTGAAATGATTCATGTTTTGATTCGTAGGTTATGTACCAATTATTTGTTTCCTTGAACCAGTTTCTTCATAAGTTGTGTAGTTCTCTTGTAAAAAACCAAAAACTTACTATTGCGCTTACGCCTGGGGGGTGATTCACTATGACCAATGCAAGCGTGTTACACACCTACGACAAGACAACGGCGTGGAATCGGACAAAACCGTATTCTGCATGCCCTAGTTGTCAGTCCCAAACGCGGCACGGCACGATTTGAACTGTCAAATAAACGAGCTCGTTCATAGCGTGTTAAGGCACAGATTAGCGTGTTCCTGCAATAGTTAGTACGGCTCGTTTCGTCGTTCGTCTTTTGAGGTTATAATAAAAACATTTCATAAAAAGGAACCCGTAAGATATCTTTTGTTGATAAAAGAACACAATAACAATAACACAATCCTTAGGAATGATAGATTTTTAGGTTATGATAATCAAAACAAACAAAATAATTATTCGTTCCGAAACTAGTCATGAGTGACTTGAATGTATTATAAAAATCATTATTTTTGGGCTCTTAATTTTCAAATCACATTTTAGTGTGATTTGAAAATTAAGACTAGCTCAACAATTGATGGTTGAGCAAGCTTAAAATTCAAAATATTTATTATTTGGAAACAAAAAATAATTTATAATAAAACCGTAAATTTTCCGAGTAGTCCTAATGTAAGATTTTGAACGAAGCGTGTGAAATAATAGAAAAATAAAACACGGGGCATAGACAACCAGTCTTGTGGCATGCAGAATACATTTTTTCGATTCCACACCTAGGCTCGTTTGAATCGCGTTTGTGTTTAGAACACGTTGTGACGTCACACGTTTTGGACATGTTATCTCTCAGGTCATAGAGAATCATGCCCCTGTTCGTTCCAAAAACATGCTCTGTCCCGCTCCTATGAACGCGAAATCCTATAGGTACCTAACCTTTTCACAAAATGGCGCGCAATGCTGCCTTCCGACTATTCACTTGACTCTACTCTCCTAAAAAATATTACTTTACCTAGCTAATCCCATCAGCTGTGTGGTGCCGGCTTAGAATTTGCACCACTCCAACTCTTCCCGCGGGTGTCGTAAGAGGCGACTAAGGGATTTCCACCGGGGGTGGGCAGCAGCGCCCCCTGCAGAACAATTCTACCACCGAACTGCGATCCCTAACCCGCATGCCCAGCGTGGGGATTATGGACATTACCCCCATGAGATAAAAGCCAATAAGGCGCTTATCAGTGGGAGGCCTACGTCCAGCAGTGGACCAATACAATAGTTGCGGTTGAGGTAGCTAATCCAGCTATTCCATCTTTTTCAAATGAAAACAAAATTGTAAAAAGAGTCAATATCCTTCTACTATTCGATCTTATCTTTCTATTTCAATTGGATACATGCAACTTTCTGCCAATAGAAACATGTCAATGGTCCGCGATAACCGAGTGGATCAGTAGTGGTGAGCGACACCCTTTTCATTACAGTATGAATGAGGTCGACACGACAGGCGGTGCTGGGCTCGTACTCAATCGAAGTTTCTGATTCGGTTTCGTGCAAACGCTAATCTTATGCAAGCTACATAGAGTTCGTTTTGCACGACAGCGAAAACGAAACTGCGATTTTCCTTTTCCGAGTAGGCCCCTGACGTCGTATCTGTCTAGTGTTCTTTTGTAGACACTATTGAGGCCGCGACAGCCTTTTGGTGTTGGCGGAAGGCTCAAATTCCATTACTTACATGCAAGCACCCGTGTTGATTTTTAACTAAAAAAAGTTGATAACAGGCAGATGAGTTTTCTGGGATCAACACCCGTGTTGATTTTAACTAAAAAAGTTGATCACAGGCATATGAGTTTTCTGTGACCAATACCCGTGATTTTTAGCTAAAATAAACTGATCATAGGTTAATGATTTTACGTTTTTCTATCTTACATAAAGATGTGATGCTGACTACTAAACCTCACAAATTTGACGACCTCTGTGGCGCGGCGGGTGAAGATCCGCCTGCAAAGCAAGAGGGTGCGGGTTCGATTCCCGCCTCGGGACAAATATCTGTATGATCTGCAGATATTTGTTCCGTGTGTTCTCTATGTATAATAAAAAATATATATCTATGAAGTGTATGATATTAAGTATGCAGTTAAACAAGCTCTGCTTAGCTTGGGGCTAGATTATGCTGTGTGAATGGTCTATTATTTATTTTATTGACTCCATAAACTAACAAAGTAAGTACGTCAACGTACGCTATGGCGACAATAATGGTAATTAGAAATCGTCAATCACTTGCCTCCCTTACAAACCAACAAAGTTAAGCAGTAAATACCTCATTGATAGCGTTTTACCTTCACCGTAACGATTGTGATCGCTCAACCATCAAATTTCCCATGGATGTGGTGAGGTGACGAAGCTGCTAGGAATCCCTTAGAAATGTTGGAATTTAAGTAGGTAATCGATTGATTTACTAATTGTTGCAGCGAGTGAACACTTACCGAGGAATAATCTGCAGTATGTACGCGAAGCGGGGAGAGGATGGTTTGGCAGGGTAAGTAAAACTACTTGGACCTCTGCGGCGCAGCGGGCGAAGGTCCGCCAGCGACGCAGGAGGTTGCAGGTTCAATTCCCATCTTATTAGGACAATTATTTGTACGGTATTGGTTCTGGGTGTTTTCTACGCATACTAAAAAATATCTATATATCCATGTAATATAATTTAATTTGTATAACAGTTATCTAGTACCATAACACAAGTTCTGCTTAGCTTGGGGCTATTTATTTTGTTTATTTGCCTCTTTTTACTGAAAATATGGATATCATTTCAGGACCGAACTGTCGCCATAGAAATCAAAAATTCTAGTTGCATTAATGGAACTCACTTGCGCAGTCACATGGTTAGTTTAGTATATCGCATTCACTGCCTAGCCGCGTGGTGGCGCTGACCAACATTATGCGTTTAGGGCCATGAAAGTGCTTACACTTTCATGACCTAAGACGCAGACGTTCTTCTCCATCCCCATGTAGCGGCGGGAGCGCCCCTGCGAGCCGCGGTGGTTTACAACTGTTCGGTTTATAATACCAAACAAGCGTAAAATTCACGTGCACTCGTATTACCACCTTATCCGTGGTAGGGCGGGAAGTCCTGGGGTAGCCCTGGACGAAACCAAACCTATCCAAATCATAGTGCTGTCCTGGTATATATTTTCACCTAAAGATTTACTTAACTACATGGGTAGCATACTACCAAAATAGTTAATTCAATTATGTATATTATATGAAGGAAGTAGGTACACTGGCGTTCATCGTTAGCTGACCCCCTGGCAGGTTCCAAGTCACATTATTACATCCGTTTTTTGGTTTTATATCATTAAATTTGTTGTTTTTAAATAAAACAATCCACAATTTTTTTGAAAGACATATTATAGTATTAAAATAGTTCTGTATTCATAGAAATTAACTTCAAAACGTCCCTGTTAAGTTTAAAGTCAATTTCTCAGCTAACAATGACAGCAGGCCCGCGATCACGGTGTAGTAAGGCACGGCATTACGGCTCAAACGTTAGCAGTTGCAACGTTAGGGTGCGCGTTCACAGGCTGGCATCGGATAATCCGCTAACAAGTGCGTCCACTGATCGGCAATCCGAATGACGTCATTCGGATTAAATGGAAAACTTGCCTTCAAGAATCCCCGCTGGCATTGCCGACAGTCCGCTCCGTGCGGTATACGGATCTTTTATGTCAAACCATTGATGGGGCCAGTGCGGATTGTCCGATGCCGGCCTGTGAACGCGCACCCTAACGTTTCAACTGCTAACGTTTGAGCTGTAATGCCGTGTCTTACCACACCGTGATCGCGGCCCCGGTCTCAGCAGGTCAATGAACGCCACTGTAAATACATTTGCATCTCCAATCGACTCCCAATAAAAATTTCACCAAAACTTATTTTGTCCAGTTTGTCATCGGCGAGTTAGAAACAGAAAACACCACACAAACCGTAGCCGTGAAGATCCTCCATCAGAACTGCTCGCTGCAGGAGAAGCAGAGGTTCCTTGAAGAAGCGCGTGTATACCGAAACATGAGGCACGATCATATACTGAAGTTCTTGGGGAAATGTCTCGAGGACGAACCCTGGCTACTGCTGTTTGAATTCTACCCTAAGGTAAATAGAGATCAGTTTTGATTCACACACACCCGTGGCTTAACTACCCCATTTGTTTTTTTATCTCCTATGTAAAATACCTCCAGCCAACTTTGCTCCGTCTACGCATTTATTTTCTTTAACTGAATGAAAGAATCAAATCAAAAACTCTTATTTCCATTAATACAATAAATTAACACTTTAGAAAAGGTAAAATTATGGTTCACTAACTTCGTGCAGTTAACTTACTGTGGTCACATTTCGCAGGATCTAACAGAATACCTGTTAACAAACCGACCGCGAATGGGGGTCCTTAACGAGAGTGGGGTACCACTGCAGCTTATGATTGACGTCAGCTCGGCGCTCGCTTACATGCACTCGCAAGGACTCACTTTCGGGTAAGTTGTAGTTTAGATGGTATCCAAAGAATAGACTTTGATTTCTAAGAAATCAAATAATATCACAAAAATTTTCGACTTCGACGGAATTTAAAACCGCATCCTTCCGTCAGTACAGTAGGTTAGCACATTCCGGTACTGACGGAAGGATGCGGGTTCAAGTCCCGTCCCCTTAGAAATTACCCTGAGTGTGGGGTTACGCACTATAATAACAAAAAACCTTAGTCTTTGATTTATCAAGTTTCTATGTGAGACAAATTAGTTTTTCAAAACATGGACCTTTTACAAAACTGTTGTATCAAAATACTTCTGCTTGCCGTTGCCGGCCAGTCAAGTGTGAGATATTATTATTCTGTCTGATATCGGTGATCGAATTGAAGGTATTAATATTTTCTTTGGAAGATACTAATGCTCTCTCACATCTGACGCCCGTAGCACACCTCCGCTGCGGAACACGAGTAACGGACCTGCTGGAAGTTTATGGATGAATTCCGCAGCGATCAAGTGTAGTTTGAGTTGTGGAACTATAGCAGATTTGTGGCTGACATCGGAGCAGATCGACGAAACCGCGCGGGGAAAGAGATAGAATTGTAGTCAAACCTATGCGTTAGAACAGGCAGTTTCGCTAGTGTTCCGCTTCTCCTACATACGAACAAGACATGGCGAAATTACTACGCGTCCGCTGTTAAGGTTTCGCAGCGGAGGTGTGCTACGGGCGTAAGGGCTAAGTTTGAGAGACTATCCTAAGGCCAAGTCCACTTCCCGACACACTATAAAGAAATATTTTCAGCAGATTCCTCTGGAGCGGTTCGGTCCTAGTTCGGGGCGAGTTGGAAGAGGCTCGCGCGGTGATCGGCCGTTATGAGGACGTGCGGCAAGTCACGCACGATATATTTGCACCAGAACTCAGGACAGATGGCTCCACCTACACTGTAAGTATCACAATTATACTCTTTTTACCCGCGAGGGGTTGTTTTTAAAGTGTTTCTATGGGGTTTCTGGGAACCAATATTCCAACACGCATGCATAATATATGTACCCACATAACACACCCATGGACATTCCCAAATACCTAATAATATCCAGCCTTAGTAAATGTGTATTGTGATTGTTTAAAACGCCGTGCATTTAATTTAATTGTACCTATGTACAAATATCTACTCAATGTCAAGTACTCTTGGTTGTTAAATTTTTATGTATTGATCGTTATAATCCCGCTATCATTTTAACCTCTCGGTGACCAGCTATCTGAGAGGAGTAAATTGAAAAACAACGCTGCTTGCATATTAATGCATTACAGCTAAATGCTGAATTTACTCATTTTGTCTCAGTTTATTAGTTTTAATTAAGTAGTATAAGTATAGTATTATTTTGTGTATTTTCTGAATTAAGGCAATAAATGATTTTCTATTCTATTCTATTCTGATACTCTTTATAAATCAAATCGTCCAAACAGCCAAAGAGAGTTCGAGTAATGTCCTCCTAACCGAATGTCGACCTCGGCGGCCAGTCTCATCGGAGACTAGCCAGATCCGCAGGATATAATAAAGTGCACAAGTGTGTGCGCCAACACAGGTGCACTCTCTATTTTCTCACTCTCATAATCTGATGGGACGGCAGACCGACACGACCAGGGTGAGGTCAAGCTCAGGATCAACGGCCCGGGCTGCTGTGAATTTTTCTTGCTAGTAAAACTTCAATAACAACTATTGACCCGACCTGGGATTTGAACCCATGAACTAATAAATCATCGGTTGAACAAGCTGACCGCTAGACCAACGACGCAGTTTGTGTAATGAAATATCAAGATAGTAAATACTCAATCACACTTGGATTTCTAGGTTCATAGATACATTTTGTAGGCTCTTGCCCCGTCTTATTGCGAAAAAAGGTGAAAAAACGGATGGGGTCGGTTTTTTTATAGTTTACAATTAATTTCTTGTTGACTGATGAATGAAATTGAAACAAAACGGTGTAGCTAGTTCATAGAAAGTAAAGCCGGAAACACACTATTGACACGCAACCCGAAAAAACAAAGTGCGATGCTTGAAGAGTTGAATCAAATCGTATTAATTTTCTATGATCAGAACCACATTGTAAATACCCGACGAGTCGTCGTCGCGTCGAGTGTTAATAATGTGAATATGGTCCTAGAGTCAAATTATGTTTTTTCATTATTAGTTTTTAGATTTATTTGAAATAGTCTATTATAGACACGAATAGAAATAAATGATTTGATTTGACTGCTGCTCAGCAGTGCAACCCACAGGGGCGCGTCACTGCTTCAATCTTCTGCGTAATGGGCATCGAAAGCGTTAATATTGTAATATGATTGTTTTAGTCGAGCGCCGAGATCTGGTCCCTCGGAACTCTCATCTGGGAAGTCAGCACCTGGGGCGCCATTCATGTTGACAGCTCGGAATGGCTTGATCTACCTTGCCCTTACAAAAAACACCTGTAAGTCCACACATTAAGAGTGCTTTTTCAATAGAGCTAAGCAGAGAAATGTAACTGTGGAAAGACAGTAGTTGAACGATCGAACTACATAATAACTTGCCAAAAAATATTAAAGATTCAGCTAGCTTTACCTCGACCCAAATCAGCGCCACCTCCTATTTTATCTCATTTTTATGTTAAACGAAGGAATTCAAATTCAAAAATCGATTGGCCAGTTTGTGATGCCTATCTTAAGCTTTTTTTAATGCCTCTATATATGTTTTAGTTTGCATAGTGTAGGCAGAGATGCGAAGTTGCTCTTTTTTGCCACCATGGTGGCCAATAAGAGCAACTTCGCATCTCTGCTTATAGTATACAAAATAAAACTTTTACAGAAGCATTAAAAAAGCATATGATAGGTATAAGAAACTGGCCAATCGATTTTTGAATTTGAATTCCTTCGTTTAACATAATAATAAGATGTGGTGGCGCTGATTTGGGTCGGGGGCCTTAACTGATTTCAAGAAAATACTCAAGAAATATGTATTAGAGAATATTTCTAAAGTCTATAGCCTAACATTATAACAAGTGTATATACGTTTCACTGTCAAGTTGATCCATTGAATTTGTCCACAGCTACCAAGTAATGCAGTTGTGCTGGAACCGGAACCCAGATGAACGTCCAACGGCGGTCCAGGTCAATGCCCTCATCAACCATCTCCACGCCACTCACAGAGCGTCGCGGGCGCAGACAACGGAGGATGTACAGAGCGACCTGTACGCCAGTTCCGACTTCGAGGAGCGCTGGCAGCGGCTCAAACCCAACTCTATTCCGGTATTCTATACGGTAATACAGCACAAACTACAATAACTTAACTAGATTTAGCTCTAAGTTATAGGAGGTTCCAAACGCACCCAGAAAAGATGTCATTTTAGAAGACAATGAGCCTTGGTCCCCCTGATTTGATAGGCTCAAATGTTAGAAAATTCTTCAGCCAGGCCGCTTTTCTCTCTGTGTTTTAAATGCCCAATAGTTTTGATTAAAAGACACTGAATACTTAAAACCTACTCTAAACTTATGGAAGTACCTACAGTAGGAATACCGATAAATTGATTGACAGCGATCTGTAAATATGACATTACCAAGTGTTCCAATATGTGTTCGTTCGTATAGATTGAAACTGATCTAGGCTTTATAGTAACTTGAACATTTTCCACAGGTGGACGAGCACATTGCAATAATCCACGCGCCGTCCACGTCTGCCGCCCACTTCACCGAGTCCGAACCCGTCGATAACACGCTAAGTGTCGACATTGACACAGCCGTGCTAAGTGTCGACATGGACACCGCCGTCTCTCGATCTAGCAGCATCATGTCAGATAAAGACCCTCTCGAGAGCCAGATCAAATCGGAGAGCCTCACCAACCTACATGGGTCTTTAGAAGACGTAGGAAACATTTACCTTACGCATAATGAAACGGCAGCTCTAGAATGTAATCAGGGTAATATTCTAGAGGATAGAGAAAAGGAAAACGACCGCTCGGATAGCTCAGTCGACCCGTGGCTGAAGGAAATCATAGCCGGCAGTCAAGATGACGTCAGTTATTACAAGGACGTCAGCGATGTCATCAAGAATCTCGATAATATACTCAACTCGGAGAAAACCTCCAGCTCAGAGTCGAGCCACCAAGCCAGTCCATCCAGAGATAATCTCAGCCTCGATTGTAAGAAAGAATATCCGGTCCAATCTAGTATGGTCAAGTCACCCGGTATCAGCAACTTCCAGAATCTACTCGATACCGGTTTCCCGAAGGATGATGAAACTGAGAATGAGGATGAGTTGGATCGTGACACTGTAGGCACGCTCAGTCACTCGTATGAACGACACAGCGATACCGCAAGCCAACACACGCTAGAGAATATCACCCCCGATACGCCTATGAAAGACTTTGATGTATCCGTCGAGATCGAAAATCAAACTATAAGTGTATTAGAGAAACCTATAGAACAAAATGAAGAATTGCCAAAAGTAATAGTTGATAAGAAAGTGCCGAAACTAAAAGAGTTATGTGTAGTCTCGAACCCTAGTTTAAGTGAAACTGTTAAAGAACAATTAATAGTAAAAGACTGTGAAACATCATGTGATAGCATAAGAACTGATAATGAAGAAACTAAGTCATTAGTTGATGTAGTGAATACAGAAAGTATACCACTTGATGAAAATGAGATATCTTATTCTGTACAAGATCAAATGAGCCCTGAAGAAATGCAAATGATACACAATGTACGAAAGCCTGCAGAAATACCGTCTAATAGTGAAGAGAAAACCAATGTTGATGAAACAAGCGAAGATATACCATCAGAAACTGATGAGTTAGAAACTGAAACAGATGATCTCAAAACTGAGAGCGATGAAATACGATCAAAAAGTGAAGATCACACTAAAGTGGATGAACCTGAAACTAAAACAGACGAAGAAGTGCAATCGCACACAGATGATGGAGAAACAGGAACCGATGAAGTACTTCCAGATAATGATGAAGTCCAAAATAAGAGTGAAGAAATCAAAGATGAGAAAAAAGAGGATGCCATCTTGCCAGTAAATAAAGAAAACAGCATTGAAGAGATAGATACGCTTCCTTCTGTTACTGAAGAGGTTTCCATCACTACTGAAGCATCTCATCTTAAGCTAGATTCTTTTGATGAACCGGAAACAACGGAAAGTGTAAACAATTATAGTAAAAATGAAACAATATTAGTTAGTGATCTCGATATTGTATCTGATAGTTCTAAGGATCAACCGGACAAAACCGAATCTAAAGTAGAAATAGCACAAGAAAAGAGCCCTGAAATAGTACAAACACACGATAAAGAGCCAATTGATGCAAAGAATGAAATGATAAAATCAATACATGAGCCAATGGTTGAAAAATTTAACCCAATGATATTTAATCAGGAACCAAATAAACACGCTGAACCCATGAAAAAAAATACTACACCAATAGATATTGATCAAACAAGAGTTGCATGCATAGATGAGAAAGTTGATACAATTGATAATCAACATGTAATTAATTCAGAGGAAGCAGAAAATCATCCATCAGAAGAGGTTGATACAAAAGAAATTCAATTAAAAACAACAAATGAATTATTAACAACGCCTATAGATATGCAAAAAGTTGGTTCAATTGATAATCAAGAAGTGATTTATTCAGAAGAAGCTGTACACCATCAAGAATTTATTCGTGAAATGGAAGACAAATTGAAAACAACAAATGAATCTACACCGCCTACAGATCTACCAAAAATAGATTCAATTAAAAATCTAGAAGTCGTTGATTCAGAGAAATCAGTAATCCAAGAAAATATTGCTACAAACGAAGACAGATTCAAAACAACAAATGAGTCAACAACCCCTACATATTTGCCAAAAGTCGATCCAATTGATAATCAAGAAGTGATTGATTCAGAGGAAACAGTAAACCAAGAAAATATTGATACAAGCGAAGATAAATTAAAAACAACAAATCAGTCAACAACGCCAACAGATTCGCCAAAAGTTGATTCAATTTATAATCAAGAAGTGATTGATTTTGAGGAAGAAGTTAACCATCACGAAAATAATGTTACAAAAAAAACAACAAATGAATCAACAACTCTCACAGATTTGCCACCTGCATTAGTACAAAATACAAATAATACTGAAAACTTAGTTGATACTGAAAACCTCAATGAGAACGTAGATATTAAGGATGAAAACGCCATTTCTAGATCTGATAATTATTTTATTGATATGAATGAGCTGATAAACGGCAGCACTGTGTATATGGATCTCATTAATAATACTAATAGTCAAATACTGAATAGCACCGTAGATAGTAATAATAGTAGGAATATAGAGACTACACAAAACATAAAAACTCCTGGAAGCACTTTCAGAAACGAATCTACTGTTTACATGGATCTGCCGAGTTTTGAAATAATTAAAAGAACAGATGATTTCTTGCATTCGGAAAGGGTCAATCAAGAAGTTAACAATCATAATGATAAAATCTGTTCTAGCACGCCCATAGCTAGCGATAACTCCGCCGATACCATGGACACTTTTGAAAATACGAAATGCGAAACGTTGAATCCACTCGACACGAGAGACCATGCAGAAATGACAGTAAAGGAACTGAGACGCACTTCTGATTGCATAAGTCCATTCGATTCGCCGACAAAAAGTCACCCCACCGATACATTCGACGAAAACAGCTCCGTAGTCTTGGGATCACTAGACAACTGTTCCATAGAACTGAACAAAGGAATTAGATCCAGCCTAGAAATGGTCGAAATACCCCGCGAGGAGTTACTAGCGTTCTCCTCAAACTTTAGCGAGATCAACTTAGAAACGCCTTCGCCGCTACGCGATGGAAACTTCCTGAACGAAGTCCCGGATATAATGCCTGATGATAACGTCTTCGATGATCTAGCGTCAATAACGGAGCCTAAGGATGAACCTCCAAGCGACAGTAGTAGTGGACCGGACGGCACTGAGAAACACGTGTCACCATCAACACCACCTAACTCCCCAGGAGTCTTCCCATCGACCTCAGCACCTAAATACCTAGTCGAAATCGATCTGAACGAACCAGTGGTAGAAAACCTCCGGGATGAAATAGAATTGAACCAAATTGAGCTGCAAATAACGTCCAAATTAGCTATAGCTGAGAACGAAAACAATCTCAACATAGAATATTCAGGTCCGCTGACTGTAGAAGGTTTGATTGAGGAAGGTGGAATGATGCGAGAGAATGATGAGATTCCGGAGACATTTTTAGCTGGGAATGGGGAGGTGCTAGATGACCTTAGGGACAACCTGGCGCTGGATGAAGAATGCGTGAAGGCGCTTCGAAATGAACTGGAGTTGAAGCTTCCTTTGGCACAAGTGAGTTAACTTTTTAGCTTCCATCTTATATATAAAAATGAATTCCTATTTCCCTTGGTCTCGGCATCACGCGTGAACGGCTGGACCAATTTCGCTAAGTCTTTTGTTGTTATTTTTGTTATTGTCAGGAAAAGGTTCTTATGAAAGAAAAATAAGAAAGCTGGAAACATAAATTTCCACGGGGGCAAAGTCGCGGGGCGCAGCTAGTAGCTTATAATTTACAACACGGATATTCTTTTGTTTCTCTGACGCTCGGTCGAAGCAATTTGGTATAAGACAGAATTGCTGCATATCACTGTATTAAATTATTCCTTCGTCCATTATTTCATGCATTCATTCAGTGACTTGAATTGAATCGTCTTTTCGACAATGGTTTGTAAAGCTTCTGAAACTGGTGTGAATTCAGATGTCACAAAAACGAAACGAAAAATTTTTTACAGCTCTAAAAATGATGTCATCCTTTCTATTAAGTTGAATAGAAACCCTTCTAACCTATCTTTATACAGGTAGCGTCAATCGAGCCTCAAGTAGACGGGGACGGCGAGTGGCCCGTGGAACTGCCTCCACCGCCGGAGCTGATCGTTAGCTACCCGGGCGCGCTCAGTCCCATCCAGGAGGAGACGGGCCCGCAGCTGTCTGCCTATGAGAACGATTTACAATGTAAGTGGACCTTACACAAACAGTCCCACACAAAGTGACCAGCTAAACTTTGGACTCCAGTAAAGCTTCCAGGAGTTCCGGAGTCCTTGGGCCATAAGGTTCTTAAGTGCGTGTCGGAAGGCACAGCAAGAGGACACCCACGGGGGACCGAAGGTCGCGGCAAACCGCTGGTTGCGAGTAGCGCAGGACCGATCGTTGTAGCGATCTTTGACGGGGTTTTCCACTCCAAACTTGCTCGCGGTCTCACATCATAAAGAAACAAAATTACAAGTGGGATTTGCAATTAACTACACGAGGGAAGAAAAAGGCATTTAGTCACGTGAACACCAATCAGAAAATGTGACATAAGTCCTTTCAAAACATCATTGTTGTGGTGGACCAAAAAGATCGACACCGCGTATCGCACCGTGCGTATCTTTTTACCAGCGTGCAGATCTTTTTGGGGGACCCAAAAAGATCTGCACGCTGGTAAGGGTACCTACACACAAGAGGGTTAAACCGACTTCGAAAAATGTTTCGACTTCGACAAAGGTTCTCTATGTTCGGATGTGTGTATGTTTTATTTTTTATGTATGTATGTTCGTCGATTTCTCCGTCATTTATGGACCGATTTGGATGATTCTTTTACAGATGTAACTTTAGAAGACGATTTCGAGGTGGTCGCTAAAAATCGTCGTGGTTGCGGGTTCAATTCCTGCCTTGGGACAAATGTTTGAATGATCTGAAAATATTTGTTCCGGGTGTTCTGGGTATTCTCTATGTAAAATAAAAAATATCTTTTATGTATATCACCCATAACACAAGCTCTGCTTATCTTGGGGCTAGATGATGCTGTGTAATTCACACAGCATTCTAGCCCCAAGCTACGCAGGATCCAGCATTATTTATTTATTAATGAAAAATACTTTGGAATTTGAAGACCCTAATTTTTATTTTCTAGGGAACCCCTCGATCCGTACAGACTCTTCCGAAAGCTACCCAGAACCGTGCAACAACTCGACTGATGACGTCACGGAACTACCCACGGGCAACCAGGAACACACCTTCACCATGCCCTCGAGAGACAACTCGCATTCGCAGAACCATACTTACACTATTTGTAAGGAAACCGCTGCGAGCAGTCGAGAGTGAGTCTTATGCTAGTGTAGATAATGTCCAGAATACTATTAGCAAAAGTTACAGGAATAGTTCTGATTTTACGTCTTGCTCAAACAGTGTCCTTGTTTTTTCTTCGCGTATTCAGAAATGCATTAAATTAAGTGAGAGAATTGAGCGTTACACTCATTGATGTCACTCTGGCTGGACATCATTGCTGTACGTCAATTTGTCATTCAGATTGACAAACAGCCAAACGGCCGTAGAACTAGAATGCGCACTTGCGCCAAAAAACGGTCCGAGCGAAATAGTAGGTACACAGGCCATGCAACCCACTCTACTAGGTAATTTTGAGTAATTCGTCAGATACGTCATAATTATGTCAGAGAGAACTTCAATAAGTTTTCGTGCAGCAAAACGCAACTTGTGTGAAAGGAAAAATGCCTGTATGCAAACCTCTCTGTCTGGACCGTAATAGTTTGAAGCTTTTGCATGAAGGTTAAGGTCGGTTTTTGAGTCAACTTTTTCTTCGAGTACTTAGTCCAGTTGTACGTAAGTATTTACCACGTCCCTGCATACAGCAATGATGTCCAGACAAACAAGTTCAAGCTGTGTTTGAGTTTAGTTTCGAAATATTATACAGTTATTTAGACATGACATAAAAAATCGTTTTAAAAATAGAAATTCCTCTTACAGACTTGAACTTCAAATTATTCAACTATGCACAATCAATTAGGGAAACTAAAATGGTATGATTCGAATTACATAATCTACTGTTATCCTTCAACAAAACACGCACGGCTTAATTATTCTAGCGTTACTTAGTAATCAAGTTTCTACACGCTTCCTTTACAGTCTCACAATGAGCGCGGACAGTTTGAACGCCAGTCCTCTCAAGCTGAAAGAACCTATGCTATCACCAATCGATGATACAACTTATAACAAAGAAGATAAGGATACAAATTGCGAGCACATCTCCCAAGTTTCGCCGTACCTCGTCAGTCCGACGACAGACACCTCAGCGCCGGAGCTATCCGACAACACCCGAGTGTCCACATCGAAGACGACCTTACCGACCGACGCGAAGCACTCCAAACCAGAATCTCAGTGTCTCTCCAAAGCCACAAGCATCGACTCTTGGTGCTCCAACGATACACTCTACAACGTAGAGGAAAACTTCGATGATCTCGCCTTAGAACCGGAACCGGACTGTGTCGAGTTTGATAATGATAATGAAGGGAATAGCGAAAGCACGGACACGCTTACACACCATGATGAAGTCCAAGACCTCAGTCACTGCTCTACTTACATCGTCCATGACAGCAAATCGGAAAACTGCGAGACATTCTCACCGGATTCCATCACAGCGAACGATAACTACACGTATACGAAGGTCAAAACCGATGTTCTCACCACGCCTTCCGCTACCGACGTTAACGATTCCACCAAACCGTCAAAGGATCTAGCGTACGGGACCCTTATGTCTGGTATACCATCTTACTCCTGCACCACGGAAGTAGCAACAGCCTCAGGGTTAGAAGACGTCTGGAAGCTTCCACAACCCGAACTTATACGCAGAAGTCCTCAACCTGAAGATGTTTTATCACCGACGCGACAAACGGAAGAAAAGGAATGCAGAGATGAAAGCAGCCCGAACATCACCGACCATAACCTGAAGAAAATGGACAGTGTAGAGATATCCTGCTTGCAAGATAACTTGAGAGATGTGAGCGAGCCACAAGGTGGCCAAGACGTTGTCGTGGCAGACGACAGTCCAAACTGTCAGTACAGAAACATGGTGCCCTCTATAACCAGCACTCCTATTATAGAAATCGTTTTTGATGATGACATTGAAGCCATTCCAATGCAGCTACCCAATGTCACAGACAACACCATACCCAGCTTCAGAAACTTCCAACAATCCGTCGAAGTCAGACCCCAAGATTTGTCTTCCAACATAGAGTTAGCAAACGATACGAAAGGCACGGAGAGCCTACTCGAAGGTAACACTCGGCAAACGCTCAGTGGAAACAGCAGTAACTCGGCTGATCGCCCCACAAACTACTACGATTTCGTAAACTCAGCAGTTGGTAAACCGCAAGATTTGAACTCTAGAGATGAAAACATGAGCAGTGTCAGTTCCGAGGGATTCATGCAATTTGAGAACTCTGCGAGGTACCGTCCGCAAGATCTATCGTCTTTGATCGACGCCAGTTCTCTGCTGCTTAAAAGCGAGCGAATGTCCGGAGAAGCATTGAGTTCCATGTCTCAAAGTTACAGCTACCCCAGCTACCTGACTAGTCAATCGGACAATCAAACTCAGTCTTCCAAAATAGACGAGCAAGCTCAGTCAAGCGAGGTCCAATCTCTACCGAATATTCCGCCTACAATCTCTAATTTAACAGAATCTCAGGTCATGGAACCAAGTTTACTGA
The DNA here is from genome assembly GCA_949316285.1 of Eupithecia subumbrata. Lineage (NCBI taxonomy): Eukaryota > Metazoa > Arthropoda > Insecta > Lepidoptera > Geometridae > Eupithecia > Eupithecia subumbrata. Next base: position 15,892,476 of record OX438643.1, on the reverse strand, counting down.
TCAATTTTGGTCCGGAGGACGAAGAAGAGCAACCCCACTCGATCATTGTGACCGAGGTACCAATGAATGCGACTAACGCCACCCCGAACCGAACGCACGATTCGCACAATGAATATCACAACGTATACTCCGATTTACATCAAAACAGCCATGGCACTAAACCACTGGATCTGCCGAAGACCAATGGCGAAGTTAACAATGAACTCGATAGTCTTATATCAATCGAACAGAGTTCCAATGTGGAGACTGTTGTTGAAAACGAAGCGATACCGAATATTACCGAATCTTCAATCGAAAAGGAACCACCGATATCCGAAATAGAATTACCGAAAGTTACTAATTCACCGAAATCCGATAAATCTGCAAAAAACTATTCTATTGCAAAGCAAGATTTACTCAACGGCTCGGTCATTCAAACTGAAGCCAAAAACGAAATCCCAATAGACTTTCCCAAAGTGAACGGCAACGGAGTGAACATAGCTACAGTAAACTTCCTCAGCGAAACCTTTGAAGAACTCATGGAGAGTAACGTTGACGATAAGGATGATACCGAAGATCCAAAATCGCCTACCGACGTTGCATCTCCTATAGTAGACCTAGCAAGTCCGAAAGGCTCCGTAGAAGCTAAATCCACTCCAGAAATCAAAACGAATGGAGAGGCAGAATCTCATAAAGAGGTGACGGAGGATTTTTTACAGAATGAAAAGAAATTCTGTCAGTTGGATTCCTTTTTACCTTTGCTGAGTGATATCAGATTCACAGGTGAGTTATTTGCATTTATACCGCACAAACTTTTCATCTAGTGGCCAATTTTTTACCGTAACACTGAATTTGTTTGCATTTCCTAACATTTGCCCCCAATGTTCTGTTTATGTCCTATTGATGGAATGGGAGTAACATTACATATCTGGCATTCTACTTGAAATCTATTTATTGCTTCACTGATCGAAGAATCAATAAGATTTCTAAGGCTGCTGTTCAGCTTAAGCTGAAAAAAAATCTGAAGTTCTCCCACCACCTTTTGTTAACCAGATAATTTTAGATTTTTTTTTCGTAGGTTATCTTTGACGTTCAATGCATGAAAATTTATGTCAAAAACGTCAAATAAAAATTAATTGCCCTTTGAGAACACACCTTAGGCTAATAACAATAATATATAAACGTCGGTAAATGTAACTTTCAGGACCAGCAACAGAGATCATGAGTACATCCTTCTCTCAAGACTCGCCCACCGAGCCGACCTCCCCCGAGTGCGAGCAGGACAAACCTACCGCCGCAGAGATACTGAAAGACTGGGACAGCGATAGCGAATCGCATTCTAGCAACTCGTCCAGCGGGGAATTTATTTGGAAGGTAAGCTATGTGAATTTTGTTAATAGTGTGGTGTCGTTGTAGCAGTAACATTTTTATAAAAGCGGTTGCAAACCAATAGCCAAGCAGAAGCTTAGCTAAGCCAGTGTTAAAGATGAAAGCATAATATCATCTTCTTTTACCATAAAAAGTTTCGTAATTTGCGGAACTGGGCTAAAACGTTGGTGTTCTTCCAATACAAACTATACACTAGATAAACTCGATGTACAATTTGTGAGTGTGTGAGGTTAGCTAGTGTGTAGGTTCGTAGTTAATCCGCTTACATCATAATATTAATAATAATATGTATATGGTTTAGTTGTCTGTGTCTGCATACAATATATTATCTATCACAGCTGTGTGCGCTAAGTTAATCTATTTTAGCTTAGCTTTTGGTCTGCAACTGGCATAAATCTAGTCTAAAGAGTCAGACAAAGGTGTCAATTCTGTTAGTATGCACATAAATCTAAACTAATTTCACAGCTCTAAAAGTGCCATCCTTTTTATTTCGATGGATAAGAAACGGCAACGTTTTAGACCTGTCAAATTGGTTTAGTTTAGTTTTTATGTCATCTGAATTGACACGAATGAAACGGATATCTTTGCATTGTAGTTTTATTAAAAATATACCTTTTTCAACAATCTCGCCTTATGTAACGAGACAATAATGGTATTAATTCAGATGTCGCCAAAACTAATCTAATTATACGGCACTAAAAATGTGGCGGAAGGATGGCAACTTTTTTAGTGCTGTCATATTAGTTTAGTTTAGTTTTGGAGACATCTGAATGAACACCAATTCCGACGATGGAACAAGTTCGATACTAGAAAAGCCCTGTTTCCTTTTGCCTCGGTTAAAATTATCAGTAACATTATTTTGACCATTAAATCATCGTCGACATTATAACCCGCGAATTTGATGAATAGGATTGTTAATGACGTTATCTCTCTGCTGTTCTGCTCAGCTCTGATTCGAACTAAGCAGGATAGCATGAGAGATCACGTCTTTCTCAATCCTTTTCTTGAAGTACGCAGGTCATACACATTTGCAAAGATATCTTGCTTTTAAAAAGTGTGGTTTTGGGTTTTATAGAAACTTGTAAATAATACTGGGTAATATTATCTGGTTGCATTTTAATACAAAATGCATTGTAAATGTTTGTTAAATGCTATGGTGTGAATAGGTAGAAAACCCTTCCTATGGCATTTGGTACCGCTTGTTGAACTGTAAAATCTAGTGTCCTCTGCGACTAGTAGGTATACGATAAGTCGTATTTTGCTTGTATGATATAGAAGTGGACAAAGAGCTTATACCATAATTTGACTGTTTTGAAAAAACTGAAAATCGTCATCGAATCCCTTATTTTTAAACTGTTTTTCGGGATAAATACTAATCCCTCGGGAATGAAATTTTGATGAGACCATCTTGAAATCATCCTCTATACAACTGCAAAATAATCATCCAAATCGGTCCATGAATGACGGAGAAATCAACGATAAACCTCCTTCTTTTTCAAAGTCTGTTAAAAAGTTACTTGAACGGGTTAAATAGACTTTTAGTGATGTCCTCCTAGCTAGCCGAATTTCGGCCACGTCAACCAGTCCCAACAGAGACTAGCTATGTGCGCAGGATATATATATTGCACGAGTGTATGCGTAAACACAGGTGCACACTCTATTCCCTTACTCTCACAACTGTTTCAGTTATACAAGTTTAAAACTCTGTTAAAATATTAATTTTCTTCTCAAAATAAAATAAGTGTCTTCTTTCCAGCTTTTACCTACCAGTTGGTGGTAGTCTTGTTAATTCTACCTTGTCTTGTTGCCTGGCAATCCTAAAATATATTTTTTTCATCCACAATACCTCTTTCATTACTTATTCTGGTTATACTTTTCATTATGTATGCCACAGCCCATTCATTGACCCGCCGTTAACACTATGACTGCCGACGATGCACTTAGCCTTTTACGGTGGCGGTTAACGTTTCATATACAAAAATCCATAGCTGACAGAACTACGCACGAGAATCCCTATAATCCTAATTTTCAATAACATAAATGACATAAGAATTAAAATCTTACTGTTTTTTCTGCTAGAGTAAAGAAGTACAAAATATACCACTAGCTATTCCTACATTTTCCAGTGGAACCAAACTCTCTTCACAGCCTAAACCTCCTCCTTTTTAGTCTATATTTTTTGAGCCGTTTGTTCTGTTGAACAGACTAGTCGGACTTTTCAAACTTTTTCAGCTAAAGTTAACACTTTCACGGCCTTAGACGCACTCGCTCATCTGGAGCTCCGTGCAGCGGCGGCGCGCCCCTTTGGGTCGCACCGCCGAGGCTGGGCAGTGAATATACTAAGAACTGAAAAACTGGCCCTGGCTTGTTATAAACCCAGTGAAAGCAACGACTCAACACTCTTCCTAATTTTTAATACCCTTCGTCCAACACTATTCAGTATTGGAATGCCCTTAATGCCCTTTGTCCACTTGTGTATCACTGTATAAACCCCTAGTACGGTGTCGGTGTGCTTGCATGTAAATGTCCTTGTGTGTGTGCGGGTAGGACGGCGAGGGACGCGAGACCGCAGTCGTGACTACTACACACTTCGATCATGTGAGTTTGCATTTTATTATCTACGTGTTAGAGTACATTTTACCTCACTTATAAACCTCTTTCGACTTTAAGCAATAGCTACAATGAAGTATTATGGAGTCTACACACTAAAGTCGGTGGGCCACCAACAAGTTGACAAAACACAGTCAACATAAACAATATTCGTATAATAATCGTCAAACTCCTTGCCTACGGGCAAACCACTTGAGAAAGATGCGCAGAACGCAATTCTTAGGCCAAATTGGTGGGCAGCTACCTACTGTACAGTCGCGTTGAGTTTTTGTTTCAAACAGTGAAAGAGCTATACGAAGCTGTTCATATCTCTTTCCCCTGCTGCGTTTTCGGCGGCATATGAATTATAAATAAAATAAATAAATAACATATAATAAATAAATAAATAACTATACGAGAGTGAATTGGTGTCTTCTAGACATTCGTAGTCGACTTTGATGTGTAAACTCCATTTTATAGTTACAATAGCTAAGAGTAGTTTTTTTTGCTTCTGTTGACAAACGTCTGGAAAAAAACACTGTTTAGCCATTGTTTAATCTTGAGAGAAGATTGTAAGTAGATGTTAATCATTACTGGCGAAGTTATCTTAAGACTTTGTAAGTGCTTGAGATTTTGTAGTTTAATTCATCTTTAAAATATAAATTTCTTGTACAAAACTTTAATAATAAATACCAAACTTTCATTAGATTCATAGCTATTGGTTTGAAGTCTCAACTTAATCTCGCCGTTTTGTTATTTATCTTGCCGGCATTAGCATTACCAATTCATGGTCAGTAACGTTTCCACGCATGAGTTATTCATTCAGTTGCAGTATTTTGTTTTATATTATTAAATAGGTACTGTACTTGCATAGAACCATTATTACTCGCACACTCGTAGTTTTCATTGTGTCAATCGAATGAAACATTTCATTACAATCTTTATGCCATGTTTCGTTTATGATCATTTTATGAGTAATTTTTACATTTATAAATTAAACGTTATTTTAAATAAAATCAACATACTTATCACCAATCGTAGTTCACATAAACGAAGCCAAATTCTCTACAACTATGTATTTTATAAAAATACGATTGTATTATGTAAAAGTTTGCGTTTAACTTTGGTTCCGCTTCAATCATGTGAAAATCGTGTGGGTCCTGGCACGTTGACATTTGTGATCCTCAAAGTACTTTGTATCTCTAGCAACGCAGTAGCAGCGGGCCTCCTCCCGACTCCTCACAGGCCGGCCCTGACACGCAGGGCTCCGAGCACGGCTCGGAAGTATCCGGGGATTCCTGCTCGGGCTCCGAAGGCGACGAGGTGGAGTTCGTGCCTTCCTCGTGGGACTGCCGCGCGGCGCCCGCCAAGAGCTCCCTGCGGAGCTTGGAGCAGGCTTCACTGGTGAGATACTACTTACCATAGTAGGCCATATAGGCCGATGATGATCGAGATGGTGTTTTGAGCAAGTTTCGTTGGTAAGATAGTATTTATTATAGCGGGGCATATAAGCTGATACTGTGAGGTGCTGGCTTAGAATTTTCACCACCCCAACTCTTCCTGCGAGTGTCATAAGAGGCGACTAAGGGATATCCACCGGGCAGCGGGTAGCAGCGCCTCCCGCAGAACAATTTTTCACCAAACTGCCCTCTGTAACATGGGGGTAGTGACCCCCATGTTACAAAGGCCAATAAGGCGTTTATCAGAGGGAGGCCAGCGTCCAGCTGTGGACCGGTATAGGCTGTAGATGAGATGATACAGGCTGATGATGAAGACGAGGTGATTATGGCCAAGATGCTGCGGCGCGATCTTTACTAAAGTATATCGATAGTCACCCCACAGCACAAAAGTACCGATACTATTGAATGAAATCAATAGTATTATACAACACCGCTACCGTAGACCACACTAGTCTCAGAGACGCTCTGGTTTATCAATTTTACAAATGGATAGTTGTAAAATTATCATTTTTTTATAATTTCTTCAAAAGTCAGCAGATTTTCGCGGTGATCATTTCTTCAGAAATCAAAATGTTTTAGTTTTGATGGCAATAAAGAATTTATCTATTTTTATTTCAACAATAACCGTAAAGGACATTAAGACACGTCAAATATTAAGGTTGATGTTAATATCGTGCGTAAGCCCTCACACTTGGGGTAACGGCGCTATTGTCCGAAGGAAGTCCCAAAGTTTTTCAACTCCGACATCCCTAGGGAAGGTTGTGGGTTCAAGTCCCGTCGAAGTCGGAATTATTTTGGGTTATAATTTTAAGTGAATTACTAAATGACACATTAATTTGACGGTTTCATTATGGATGTAAGCGGTTTAACTAAGAACCTAGTTTGTGTTGGAAGAATACCAACGTTACATCCCTTAACGAGGGATTTCATCAGGGTGAGTGCGGTTCGCGTCGCGCCTGTACTGCATCCTTGCGCGCACTGGTGTTCTTCCAACACAAACTAGGTTCGTAGTTAACCCACTCACATCCATAATGAATTTATTCTAGTTTAATTAATGTTAATGTTTATTTCGCCAGGATTCCGCCGGTGAGAAGAAGCGCGTTGTATTCAAACGTCAGAAGTACCACTGCGTGTACGAGTACCCGCGAGAGGCGCTGGACGCTGAGCCCAACTCTCCCGCCTACCTGCCAGACTTGTCTACTTACTCAGGTGAGAATTACTAGACCACTGCTGAACAAACATGCCCTCCTTAAACAAGGGGCGTTGGCCACATTAAGGTAGTGTCCAGGGTTAAAAAAATATATTTAGTCCTTCAGTTGGATTATCAGAAGATATTGGACACATATTTTTTCTTTTGTCAATCAAACAAAAAATTACAAAAATAAACCACGTCAAAGTTTGGGAGCGGGGGCTAGTGACGTCACACCTTCCTAAAAAGTGTCGTAAGGTGTGACGTCACTCGGAAATTTCACTGGTTAAGTATCTACGTGATTGCCCATGCAATTTTTCATCCCTTATGTAAACAAGGGATGAAAAATTGCATGGGCCCTTTCATGCCCTTTCAAGATTATATTCTGAACAACACTAAACTGCGTTATTACGCGTGATAAAATCGATTTCTATGCCAAGGTCTGTTGAGCCGTTTAGTCGTAAAAATAAACAAACAGACAGCTACTACCTTAGCAATAATAATATTAAGGGTCCGGCGACGGATGAATTTCCCATACAAACGTAATACCAAAATAATTTTTAGTTTGAGCATATTTTCACTATGGTCTGCTATTATTTGTATTAAAATAGTATTTGTCTAGGTTCCTGCCACAATTTTTTTTCAAAATACCTTTCTGAAATAAAATTAAACCTAATCGCATTTTTACATGAAAGAATGAATGTTGTCTTAGTAATTGTGTAGATAAGTATTTTGAAAAAATCTTATGACAGGAACCTGTATAAATACTATTCTAACACAAATAATAGCAAACCACGATGAAAACATTCTCAAATTACAAATCATTTTGGTACTACGTTTGTATGGGAAATTCATCCGTCGCCGGACCCTTAATATTGTATATTAATTTATTCAGAAAGGAACGCCAACCGTATACCACCGTTCCTACGAATATTATAAAGGTAAAACAAAGGTGGTTTGTGCCATTGCGTTGTGAAGATGTTTGGCCAAAGACAACGCCGAAACGATTGAATGGATCGGGCTGAAATTTTGCACGCAAGATCTGGACTTGAAATAACATTATAGGTTAATTTTATTCCAAAAAACGTGAAAGTGATTGATTGAAAAATAACTTAAAAAGATTATACAGGGTTAGTATAAAATTAAAATTATGTTACTCCTAGTTGTTAGTGTACGGACCGCCTGTGGCGGTGAATGCCTCTTCCAAACGTTTCCAAACAATTTTATTTCTAGCTGTCCTAGTATTATATGTAGTATAGAATATTATAATACTGAAACTTTTACTACTTAAGCTTTCGCGATTTGTTAACATGTTAACGATTATTTATCGCGAACCTGTTTTTATTTTCCCTACGTTTCTATCGCATTGCAGCGGTCATAATCACGGGCACTTAAGGCGGATCGCTGCAACGCGATAAACAATCATAAATATTATAGACCAACTTCTGCCCGTGACTTTGTCCATGTGATAAAACATAGCAGATAACATTCAGGGATAATGTAGCTGTATAAACACACAGACTTAAAATACATCACCAGTTTTACCTGTTTCTAATATTAGACTATGTTAAAACAAATGCCTGGCGTTTAGGCATGACCACGGAAAACGATTTCATTATTATATTTAAGATATATGATATAGAACTAGCAACCCGCCCCGGTTTCGGACTTTAAACAGAGCAGCTCCGTAGGTAATACATTTAAGTCGTTGGTGTAAACGGCACACGACAGCGATGCTCGACTTTTTCCGACATCTTCAAAAATCATCGTCATCTTTCAGCCAACATACATAAACAGAACCATAATGAATAGGCTAAAAGAATGGTGCATATTAATAAATAGGTACCTATTTTATACACAATAATACCTATTTTATTTACTTTATGTAGGTATCTATTTTACTCCAAAAACATAATATTTAAAAAAAACGATTATTTACCATAATTATTTTAAAAAAACTATTTCAATTAAAAAAATGTTTTTTTTTTTTTTTAAAAGAAAGACTGTCATGGCATCTTGAGTGACGTCACTTCTTTCGAAACATTACTGTTTGCATAGGGACATTTAGTTTAGACCAGCGTGCAAACGGTATTTTTTAATGGTATTTGAGTTTATCGCACAAAAACCGTTGGTTCGTTTTTGACGTTATCGCGTTCAGACAGACCGACAGACGCGCTCGGGACTTGTTTTATAATAATACTAGTTTCCGCCATAAATCATGTCCCAAAAACATATGCCATACCTACTGTAGATAGCCTATGTTTTATTCCAATCCAAGAACTACCTGCATGCCAAATTTCAGCCTGATCCGTTCAGTAGTTTTGGTGTGAAGCCGTAACAAACATCTTAACGTCCAAACTATCGTATCAAACTAATATTATAAACTAGTTTATGCCCGCGGCTTCGCACACGTTGTTTCTATGGCAACGTTTAAAGGTGATTTTGGAGATTTCTATCCCATGGGGACTGATTCATGAAATAAAAAGCCCCTAGCCTAGGAGCCTATGTTTGATTCCAGGATTAGAATTACCTGTGTGCAAAATTTCAGCCCGATCCGTTCAGTAGTTTTGGCGTGAAGAGGTAACAAACATCCATCCATCTATCCAAACTTTCGCATTTATAATATTAGTGTGATAGATGATGGTTTTAACAATGATTTTCGGAATTCGTTTTTGTTTTGGAAATTGTGCACGCAGGTAATTCTAATCCTGGAATCAAACATAGGCTACTTTTTATTCCATAAATCAGTTCCCATGGGATAGAAATCACCTTTAAACGTTTCCATAGAAACAAAGCGTGCGAAGCCGCGGGCATAAACTAGTTTATAATATTAGTGTGATATAGATGTCCACTGCACTGCAAGGCAAGTGCCTCCCTTTTCCTTCAACGTTTTCCTTCCTCGACTGAGCCAACATGCATTTACTCGCAGACTGGGACCCGTCCAGCGTGGAGGAAGCCGAACTTTGCTACGGACATCTGTTCTCGATGCCGAGCTATCCACTCAGAACCGGGATCGCTATTGGAGCTGGTAAGTTTTACTTTATTCTATTAGGCTAGTTGACTAAGTAGGTCTGAAATTAATGTCCGCTTAGAGGGAAAAAAATATTACCATATGTTTTAGTACCTACCTAGAAAACCGCAAAACTTAATGTTTAAAGTCTACTTTTCGTAAACAGGCGAAACGGGTAGAAAACCACAAACATAATATTAGCTGTGCCTAGTACCCATAACACAAGCTGTGCTTAGCTTGGGGCTAGACAATGCTGTGTGAATTGTTTTATTTAATTGACATTAGCAAGCGTCAACCATTGTAAAAAATAGATAGACTACATTAACAACTGTTTCTATAGTAAATACTAGTTTTAATTTGTTTCTATTCTATAAATTGTAATTTAATAAATTTATTCACAAAGAAATATACAAAAACGGTTTAAGACTTATTTAAAGCCTTTCTATAATGATTTAAGGATTCTTTATGAAAGTAAGCGGGTGAACTACGAACCTAATGACATCTCCTCGGGTATTTTGGTACAATTTTTAAAGCAACTATCTGAATCTGCGGTATCCGTAACCCACCAGAGTTTTCCCTTTAAGACTAGGCTATTTCCGGTTTTTTGCGTGCCGTGTATCTACTTACTGACGACGAGAATCAGTATGCCAATAAGCGCTCCTTAGTATATTATGCTACCTTAGTGTAGCCAACTAATCAAGAGCATCTTTTAGATTCATAAGAAATGTTATAGCCTAAGTTGTTATCTTTTGGACACAGTGTGTTTGGCAGGACCTTTGTGATATGGTAACAGTAGTAACGGAGTAGGAACCAAGTGCAATAAAATAAATAAATAATGTAAAAATCGTTTATTTCAGCCCCCTTGTGGTCCTTAAAAAACAAAATTTTAATACGGAGTTAATACACACACATACTACGTTTACAATACTAATGATGCAATACCTTGGTGGCTTTTTTAACGCCATTATTAAACTTGCTGTCTTGCTTCGACTTACCCTCTGTTAAATTTACAGATTACGACGAAGACTTCTTCATCTCATCCTCTGCACGTCCGTTCGAGAGCCTCGGCATCATGTCCACCACCAGCCAATTCTTCCCAGGCATGCACGTCAAGCCCATGATGGAGCGAGACCTGCCCGAGGACGTCGACGACTTTCCACCACCCCCGTCACCTCTACCCACCACTACCCTGATCCAATCCAGAACACCGAGTCTAGACTTCACTACCCCAGACTCAGGAGTCGAGGATATCACCCCCGGATCCACTACAGACGAGGATTTCAAGAAGAAGCTGCCTGAAACCGAGCTGACTTGGCGACCAGTCGACAGCGCTAGCTCCTCAGAGTCTGTTAGTCCAAGCTCACCCGGCGGTGAAGCTTTAGGAGGCCTCAGGCACACCAGAGACAAGCTGAAGCTGGATCTACCTCCCAGCCCGCACGTGCCTTCCCCGAGACACAACAGAGTCTTCAACTTCGTCCTCGAGAAACCGAAACGCAGACAAGACTCCGTCGAGGCTCCTACACCTCTAGTCATGACGGATGAAACACCCATAGTCGCTACCAATCTCTCCTTACCTAACGACGATGACCTCCCACTCCCAGAACCGACATTCTCCACCTTTGGTAAAAGCACGCAGAAGGTGGAACCTGAACAAAAGATTATTCTCGCTGAGGAACAGACGGAGAAAGAGGAAAGCAAGGTCGTCGAACCGGTGAAAGGCGAAGGCACGGTTTTAGATAGCGGCGATGAAGACTCAGGGATAGAGAGCTCCAAAGCAACGCTAGAGCGGAAAGCCAACGTATCTTAGAAGCAAAACGCTGTATTCTATGTAAGTTATTATTGTAGAAAACCTGGAATTTGCAAAAGGATAGTTGAATAGATAAATGTTTATACTTCGTAACGCGCTGAAATAATGCGTAGGAAGAGGAAATCTTTACTGTTCGCCTAGATTCTCAAAATACGTAAGATCAAATGAACAATTTCGCGGTAAGGAAAACTTTCAAAATCGAGAATTCGCGAATTGATTACGTAAACTATCCTTCCGTTATCGAAATTAAACAATCGGTTAGTATCCGTCGATATGCCATTACAATGTTTAAAGTTAAAAAGTATTTACAGTAAAAATAATAGATTTTTGTAAACATCTCAACATATCGTCCTATGGATTTCAAGTTTCCATACCTATGAATAGTTTGGAATCATACAGTATTGATTGGTGTTCCGAGCCAAAATCTAGCAGTTTTTAAGTTATACCGCTATTTACTAAGGCATTACTCGAACTAAGGTACAAATAATCGAGAATAAATATAAATTATTAAGTATCCTAAATACAGTCTAGAATTTGTAATCTTCAGTCCATAAGCCACCTAGAAAATAATAACATTGTCTTTTCCCTCATGAAGATAAATGGCCAAACTTTATGTAGACTAAACTAAGATAGATGCTTATTTAGCCCAAAAGTTTCGCATCTCTATAAATGGTCTAAGTAGTTCAAATTCATTCATCATAATCAAGTTTTGGTCACAGCCTAGTATTAGTACGAAGCCTACATTGTGACCATATAAATCATTGTGAATGTTGTTATTTCACGTTGTATGATAACTACCATTTTATGTACGTATTTGCTAGTGTTTTCATACGTAACTTTTTACTATTGTAGTGGGTTAGATTGTAATGGAGGCGTCTTCAGCGTCATGTTTTATACAAGGCCGCCATGACATTTGTTTTATTTCTACGTAACTATGGCGACGGGCTTTGTGCTCGGTAAGTAACTTATCATCTTGTCGAGATAGATAGTGTGCCGTGCCCATATAAAATAAATTGTATTTGCAAACATAATTTTTAACATCATGGATCTTATAAAATATCCTCTAATCCGAGTCGGTTCTAAAATAACTGGGTGTAAAACATAAAAGCGGGGTAACAGAAAATCTATCTATTTCGACTTGTGTCTCTTTTATTTGTGTCGGTATTTACGCACAAATAAGTCGCATCTTATTCGAACAAATCTGTCTACATTGTGTGGTTACGAAGCCAATTGTTAGTTAAGTGAAGGTTTATGATAAGCGTAGATTTAGATGTAAAGTACGGTGATAGAATTAACGCAGCAACAGGATATTAGTTTATCTCGTCTTCCCGTTTATTGTTTAGAACGCCGGGTTGAATACATACGCTGAACGGGCAATGAAAGAACTGTAAGGGCTCTTACACACACGTTTTTTTTCGCCTACCGTTTATTCGCCGTGTGTAGGCACGGTCGTCAATGTTGTATGGATCACCATGGAAGCTTAGACGGCGCCGTGTATTATCATCATCACGGCGAAAAAAAATGTGAAAAAAGCCCCTAAAAGTAAGGGCCATAATTTAAACAAATTGTATGAGGTAACATTCTATTTGATCCACAAATCTGTGCGTTCAATTAGAGTAGTTGATTATGGTACTCGTAAACGACTGTTGCTGTATCCCGCCGTGCCAGTAACATTCGATCGACATAATGCAATACGTCCACTGTGTAATTGATGTGCAATTCTTCTCATTTTCATATCATTGCGTTTTAGTTGTTTAGTTATTACTGTAAATATAATTTAAAACGTTATTATTGTATCGAGATAAATCTTTTGAGTATGAAAATTTATTGATTGTCTTGTGTTTATTGTTCTGAACATTATTTTTTACAGTTTTAGAAATTTTCGTTAATGTACAGATGTAAATAAGTAATAGATGTTCATTTTGTTATGATGTAGGGAAGGTAACTCGAAATATTTGGATTTAGGAAACTTGTGTAGCGCGCGAGAAAAAAAAAATTTATTATTCAATTTTTTATGAATAATTAATTATGTAGAATGTTAAATAAAACTTTCCCTTTTATAGATGTTCAAAAACGTGGAATTTAATTGAATGAATTGTCCAATTATGGTATTTATTTATATAAATTGTTTTGATTTATAAGTCAGCAGTATTTAGTAAATATAATGTGAATGCATCTGAAGTCTTTTCATATTGTGACTTTGTCGAGTCTTTTAAAGTATTTCTATGAAAAATAAAATAATATGTGACTCAATACAAGCTTTTTATTTTACAAGGTACTTATAAATTAATTAATTAACAATGAGATCGATTAATAATTTTATCATTAATTATTTTGATTCTAATTCAAAGACCCAACTAACATTTATCTGGGTTATTCCCAAATATCCTTCTCCGTGACATTTAGATAACATATTTCAGTAGAAGGATCTAACAAACTCGTGTCGAAGTCCAACTCGAACACAGTTCACCATCGGTCAGCTTCGTCGCCAGATGATGACGAGCCCGGAAAGGTCGCTGGTGGCCAGCAGACTTTCATCGTAGCTGAACGACACGCCCAGTACCGGGGACGCGTGACCTGTGACAAAGAAAGAAAGACAGCTTCACTCACTTGAAAAATATTTGAAAACGAGTGGCCCGACCCGACAATTAGAAAAGTTAGAAAGCATCTTAGTAAAGTTTGAAAGCATCTTAGTAAAGTTGGAAAGCATCTTACCTTGCAGCTTATTCACCACCGGCTGGTCCGCATGCCCCTCGATATCCAGGAAGTAGACGCACGAGTCCTCCGAGCCCGACACGACGCAGACGCCGCGCCGGAACGACATGATGGGACAGAACGTAGACTTCACGCTGCATTGGGAGTGCGACACGTCGAAACGCTTCTTGAGCGTCAGGCTGCCTTCGCGGTCAGAGATTCTGGAACGGAAGCGTTGATTTTTGAGGAGGAAATTCGTTCCCGTCGACCATACTCTGCTTTGTGGAATATTACGAATAGATTTCCTGAATGGCGGCAATGAAAATCTTTGAAAATTTTCGAAAACTTTAAATATCTGTAAAAAAAGGGTGATGCGACAGATCATCAAAACACGTTTTGTTAGATGGTTTACACATTATTTTATTGAAATAAAGTAAAAAGAACCCATTGGTCCCCAAATGGTCTGCGCTAGCTATACCTTCAAGCTTTGCACCCAGCTACCAATCACCCTGTATAATGCAGTGAGTTGTAAGTAGTACGCTAGTAATAGTAATTCAATGGTACCTATAATGATATCGTGTAACTAACCATCTAGCCCAAGGCTGTTGTTCCTTGAATTAGAATTAAGTAGGTACAATTGAATTTGCCCGCCAGCACCCCGACCGACCACCGAGCGCGCTCCCGCGCTGTGCGCGGTAGCGGCCGGCGGCTCGCGGTTGCACCGCTCACCGCTTTCACCTGATTGGTCGGTTGAAACGAAAACATGCTAGCCCGAGCGCAACCGATCCGCGTAATACTAATACCTATGTTCCCAAGACACACGATAAACTCTCACCTGAAGAGATAGAGCGCGTTTTGCTGCGAGCTAGCCAGCAGCGCGGGATGCCGGGCCAGCCACGGCGACCAGCTCAGACACGTGACGCCGCCGCCGACGCTGCAGCGACGAAGCTTGCTCAGGGCTCCGGCGCCTTCCAGGCGGTAGCTTACAATCGCGCCCTGCACACACACACACAGATTAGATCACCTTGCATACATCACGCGTGCTAAATGAAATCACCCAATACATTTCATGTATCTAGGTAAGGTAAAACATATAGAATATTATGTATGTATGTAATATGTATAATATGTGTTTATTTATAGGTATGTATTTTTGTAATTTTTTGTTATAATTTATTTTTGAGTACCTCGTAATCATTTTTTTTTAAGTAGCACAATAACAGATGCACACAGTTCTCACCCCTTGTACATATCCGACGATCCTATCCATACCAGGTTGTCTGGCAGAGATCGCTCTTAAGGCTGCACGAGTCGTCCGGTCCAACTCATCAGTGGGCGCGGCCTAAATGTATGCCATCTCATTTGACATACTAGACATTCTCGCGCGCTTGATGAATGGCAAATAAATTTATTCGTAAAACAGCCGCGTAAAGAAATGCGAAAAGACTTTTAGCACAAGGGTTAGTATAGAAAAACTATTGAGAGTATCATTTCAAAATAAATTTATTTCAACTTTTGAATAACTAATCTATGTATGTCTATACGGCCTTTATTTTAGAGTTTTCTGTCTTCGTGTGTTATTTATTTTCGCCCAAAGTTGGGCTAAAATCGGTGTTGATATACGAAAGTTTAGAAGCTTGTATTTTTTTAATTAACACTTTTTTTACGGTTTCGGGTGCATACAGACATGGATAATAACGAGATAAATTGATATCATCCTTAGTTTTGGATGGTCAACATCAAACAGCGTTGTAATTACCTTTCCACGTTTGTATGGAACGATGAGCGACTCGTTCAGCCTTAAGCGATAAGGCTGCCAATTGTCACATAGGTTATAATTATTTCATATGTAAATTATTTCTTACTCTTGAGTGTGCAATAAACGTATTTTTTATCTATCTAGGTAAGGTAACTCGCGTCAAACTCAACGTCAACTCAAAGCTCATGTTCTCACTTTTATAATCTCGTCTCTTTCTCCCAATATGTTTTGCTGGAAGAGATCTATTTTTAGGGCGAAGCTCGCCTTTGCCATTCTCTAGTTTTATTTTGTAGCTGTGTGGTGCCGGCTTAGAATTTGCACTACCCCAACTCTGCCCGCGCGTGTCGTAAGAGGCGACTAAAGGATATCCATTGGGGGCGGGCAGCAGCGCGCCTCCTGCAGAACAATTCTACCACCTAACTGCGATCCCCAACCCGCATGCCCAGCGGGTGGATTATGGGCATTACCCCCCATGAGAAGCTAATAAGGTGCTTATCAGAGGGAGGCATGCGTCCAGGAGGGCGATTACGGTGTGGTAAGGCACGGCATTACGGCTCAAACGTCAGCAGTTGAAACGTTTCAACTGCTAAAGTTTGAGCCGTAATGCCGTGCCTAACCACACCGTGATCGCGGTCCAGCTGTGGACCAATATAGGCTGTTGAGGAGGTATGTTTGTTTTATTTCGTTCAATAAAGAATTACTCGGCATGTGATGGTCGAGGAATGCAGCAGCCTCCTTTAGCTTAGAGTACAAATCATTATCATTTCTATGATCAAGTATCCGCCTTAGCGTGGTGGATCAGGTCAGGCTCAGGATTGTATAACTAACGTAGACGAGCCACCTATTATTAATTAGGTACTAAATGTGACTGAATGCGTAAAACTGTACAAAAAGACGAGACATAACACTCGTTTTGTTTTGAGATAGTTGACCGTTTACCTTGTCATTGGCAGCCCAAAACATTCTCCCACTTGACTCGCACGCTATCGACATTACGCGCCCTCCTAAAATACTGCTGCCGCCTGAAACATGCACCGTATTATGATAAAAACATATGGGCAGTAGAAATCAAATAAAACTACCTATACAAAAAAAAATCGACTTCTACAACCACATTATTCGGATATTATTTGATTTCTTAGATATCAGCCAGAGTGTGAAGGCTTACGCCCCCCGCCCCCCCCCGACAGATTTTCATGAAACATGGCTAAGAACACTCGGGATAAGATTATCTATGACACAAAAAAAACTAAACAAAATCGGATAATCCGTTTGGGAGCTACGACCACAGACAGACACGTTAAACTTATTATACTCCTCTCTTTTTGCGTCGGGGGTTAAAACCCTTACGTTTTTAGTACTTACACCTCCAGGGCCGCGATCACGGTGTGCTAAGTGTGTGTTACCTTTAATGCCAATGGAGTAGGTAACTACACTTACTACACCGTGATGGCGGCCCCAGATCGATAACTTAAAAGTGGTTTATTTCCTTTAGAGTTTTAGACTTTGCAGGGCTCTCGGACACGTCAGAATTTCAAATAACATAAGAAAAAATAACTATAAAATGTTCTTACCTCTTGGATAAATTCCCGTCGATATATTCAATACTGCCACCATTCCCCGAGCATTTCCGGCCTACGTTGGGATACTCAATGTAAGGAATCTTAATGATTGTAAAACCAAGTACATATTAAGAATAATTTTGTCAAAAGGAGTGCACCAAGGGTGTACATGTACACTATCACCGCTTCTGTTCAACATGTACACAGAGCACATCAAGCTAAAGAACCATTTATTAAAAGGATACAATAACCATATTGTTATTGGCCGGCTGGAATACACAGCACAGCAGCGGCGACGCGAGCTGATCCCTGACCAGGCGGAGTCGCGAGCGTTGCG
The DNA here is from genome assembly GCA_949316285.1 of Eupithecia subumbrata. Taxonomy (NCBI): domain Eukaryota; kingdom Metazoa; phylum Arthropoda; class Insecta; order Lepidoptera; family Geometridae; genus Eupithecia; species Eupithecia subumbrata. Next base: position 15,874,701 of record OX438643.1, on the reverse strand, counting down.
GGACGTTCCACAGCGCGAGGCACCCGTCCAGGCCGCAAGTTACCAGCAACTCGTTCGATGCTGACCAGTCGCAATCTGTGAAACACTTCAACATATATTTCTGTGCAGTTTATGCTTAAATAACCCTGAATACTCAAGCGCGCTGCCGCGCGCTATTGTCATTCTACGAAATTTCGAATTCTGAGAGTAGCGATTTTTTTTACAGATTTTCATGGAAACAGTCATAAAATCGCGAGCCTGAAGCCTGCGAGTATAGATAAAGCAAAAACAAGCTTGTATAAGATTTAAGCTACTTTTCATCCCATAAATCAATCCCCATGCAATAAATAATCTTGAAAAGTCTCCAGCAAGTAAATAATTAATGCGTAAAAACTCACCAGTGACCGGCTTAGTATGCGCCTCGATAATGAAACTGACTTTTGGTGGCGAGGCGGTGACGTCACAGATGGAGACAGAGCCATCATCGGAGGCGCAGGCCAGCTTCGAACGGTCATTGTTTGCGAACTTTACTACGCTCACTTGTTCTGCATGCTATAAAACAAGAGAATTTTATTAAGAATTTGGATATACTCTACATAGAAAACCCAACTGGCTTTTCTGTGTAGGTATAGTGTTTGAATAAGTTATCTGATAATAATCATTACTCACACTAATACTATAAATGTGAAAGTTTGGATGGATAATTGTTACTTCTACAGCATAAACTTTCTCAATGATTTGGACTGTGCTAGTGCTATAGATGTAGTTCTAAGGTGTGGGATAACATAAAAGGCAAGTTTTATCCAGCATAATATGTGGAACTGCAGCCAAAGCCAGGGCTTTAAAATAATTGCTGGAAGTAACTACTTAATCCTATTAATTATTTGTAGACTTAATCACACTAACACTTAGGATACCTACTTTTATGTTATGAATTCATAACTAGTCACACCTATCTGAAGGTTACTCTGCTGACTCGATAATAACACTCTTGTACAAACCTCTGTGAATTACTTGGTGTTTATTATAATTCTGTGATATTATTTTGAGTTGGTAAATAAATCTAAAATACCTGATCAAAAATATGATGTACGCCGGTGAAAGCATAGTTCTCTGATATTGTCATATCATTCTTCTTCTTTGTGTGGGTGTGAGATGGACTGTCTTCTATGGCTATGCTTGCCTAAAAATGTATTAAGTAATGGTATAAATAAGTACATGGATACATTGGAAACATCAAATGCCATAATTTTGAAACTTAGAAGGTATGGATAGTCAGAGTTTAATTCACCAGTAGACATACTTCCACTACTGAACATGCCTTTTCCTGCCAAAGGAGGTTTTGCCAACATCACCACCATTACCTAATCTGTGACTCAGGAAGCTAGTTTCCCAGGCCAGTTATCACATGTCTTTTAATACAGAATTTACAGATATTTTTGACTTCCCAAATAGCTAAAAATAATCATGGAAGCTACCATCCTCATAGTCACATAGATTTTCTTTTATAGACTTACTTTACTACTAGATCTGGCTCTCGAAGATGATGAACTGATAGAAATGTTGTCCTGGACTCCATATCGACGCTGCAATAGCTGGCTTCTTACATTTATGTACTTTTTTATTGTTTCTATGTCCTGAAATGATGGTAACAGGGAATAATTACCTACTGTAAAGATATATAGAACAGGAAATCGATTCTGAAGTTGATTTACCTTAAATTTTGCGTTTTCTCGTAGAAGTTGACTGCGGCGTCTTATGTATAATGTTTCTACAAAGATTAATACAAAAGGTTATGACTTTGATAGCGAGATGGTTTCTCAGTGGAAAGAATGCAATTGGTCTTAGGGGTGGATTAGACTGAATACCTACTGATAAAAAATAGTATAGATATGAATCTAAGCATCAATATCAGGTAAGTACAATGAATTATATATGAATCAGCCAGAAAATAATAAAGACATGTCTCAGTTCAGCATACTTACTAAAATTTGGATTGTTCGGTGCTCTGTATGCATTGAATCTAGCGTCAAGAGCAAATATTTGTTGCTGAAACGCAGCAGCCATCGTTGGGCAACTGTTTCAGTGCTGTTTTTAGTTTCCAAATGAAGAAAATTTAATTTTAGTGAAATTGAATACAAACCAAACCAAAACACAAGTGAAACACAAACTTGATTTGATTGACTTGTGACTTGATGCATCATCCATTTTCTGACGTTTTGATTGATATGACATTGACATAGGCGACACATTAAACTTATTATAAGAATGTCAAACAGTCAAATCAAGAAAAAAAATTACGTGGGCTTAAGTTCGACGTTCGGAGTCAACACTTAGTTTTAGCTATGATTAGAATTTCCTATCAATTCTATCATCAAACTCATGTACTGTCCCTACGTTAATTTATTTCCTACTTCTCTACGTAGTTACGGAACCAAAAACAATTTTCCACTGGTACCTTACCGTAGGTAGATATTCATTCAGCCCCTCACTGTAAGAGCACATAATTTTCTGATTTATCGGGTCTTTGGTACATAAGTACGCTAACTAATCACGTTTTATGTAAATAATAATTTTGCATAAAACATGTGGCGTCATCAACTAGGTAAGTATTTACCTTCATCAGCCGCCCACCCACATGACATAGCTTGCGACGTAGTGCGCGGCCGCGGGCCGAGTGCGTCCGAGGCGCCCGCGACCGCGAGGCCAGCGATTTCCAAGAATCCTTATTTCCGATTCCGAAATACTTGCCGCGCGGTGATACCAGGAAATCTCGACTCGCGTTATTCTGGGGCGATGCTTGTAAAACCCGAAACACGTAGGTAGCTTTCTAGCGAGCTTGCTGTGCCTTACGCCGTTATAAATAATCAGAATGCGCAAACGAGTCTGCCGGTGCGGCGACCCGCAATTATGACCATGAGTCTTGGAATCCGCTCCTCTTTTTGTTGCTAGATGCTGATTTGTTTTTCGAGGAATGCGAATTGCGCTTCTGCTATGCAAGCAAGTGCAAACTGCAGTCCAGGCAAGTGGAATGGTAATAAGGCCAATTAATGATGCGGGTAACATCACTTACACAATTTTTTTCACTAGCTTCTATTGCTATTATATAAAGCCATGATAAAAAATAAAACACCTGTGACTGCGTGTCTCTTAAATTATCTAACGGACCTGATACGGCAGAAATGTAGAACAAAACAAGGAATAAGAAAGCGAATTATTTATAAATTCATTTATTTAATGAATGACATACCATACATCGTAACATTTAAATTCCAATCGTACAACAAACTCATATCGACAACGTGGATGTACCGATGGCAAAACATGTGAAATCGGCAATATTTACACATAGTCTGAGCTGAACAGGACAAGCGACATATTCATTATACATTATAGAGAAAACGTACGTAAATACTAAAGACTTCAAAATAATGCTGCAAAATAAATAAAGGGCGCACAATACAAGTATCAAAGAACTTCACTAATTCCTAACAATATGTTGACTATTGTTTGTTGTACCTAAAAGTAAAAATTGCATCGACTTATAAAGAAATGCATGGATTGTAAAAAATGTAAACATGTTAGATCATTTAAATCAATCAGTCAAAACTTATATAAAATCTATGAAAGGCAAGTATTCTAAACAATAATATTAACGGGACTAAAATTTTTATATACAATTAATCTATATTATTGCTATTTACATTACATAATTTTGTTAACAAATTCATAATAATATCAACATAACTGTAGTTTTAGAAGTAATAATATGCTTACAACTAGATTGATTTGAATGCTTGACTGGCGAGCGGGCAAACATTCAAACATAACATTTACGAAGCGTGCTCGCTCGCGTCTACATCAAGCGCTAAATCTTAAATTAGTGCATTATATTGGCGGATAATATAATAAAATTATTCGTGTAAATTCTAAGCTAAAACAATGGCATTACTTATAGCACCCACACATGGACAGCTGCGTTACACGATCGCAATCTCCCAAGTAACTGCGCAATTTCGCCTGCACAAGTTTAATTTCCGATAGGGTTTCCCTTCGGGGCAAATATCCGGTTTACGTTGTTACTTCTAAACTTTAGGAAACAAAAACAACGCACGGCTACAGAGGTTAGACTTCTCTTAGATAAACATCTTGCCATAAAAAATATTGATACAAAGCCTCCTTTACGTTCCAGGTCGATTATAAATTTTATAGCAAAGAGGTTCCATGATGGGGGTCGATTTGTACATTGCAGGCAAGACCGGGCTTAAATAAAAAAAAAAAAAATTACATTATTGAGCTCCTTTACTCAGAAGCTATGACGAATCCCACGTAGTTTTAACGATTAATACGAAATCTTGTTTAGCGTGTATTACGTTGTAACTACATGACAAAAAATTACTTATCAGAGTCAAAATAACTCATATAGGGGCCTCCATTACGCGTAATAATTGACGACAAAAATAACTTTATTATTTCATTTCATATCATTTATTGTGATTTTATGCATACAGATAATAATATAGATAGGAGAGGTTGTGTGCTCCTTAGTATTATTATCATGAACTAGAGGTCTACACTACAACATGCTAGATAGCAAATTGCAATTTTAAAACTTAACAGAACACGCTAATACACACCTGTGTAAGCTACACTGCCTTCAAAAACTTCATATAATTTAAGACCTTTATGTATAATCCACATGAATAAAAATGGATTAAATAAAATTGATCTGATGAAAATATTTTTTTACGGATCTTTAAGCAGAGAAGCAAAATCTAAGCTGCCATCTACCTATGTATGTTACATTAAATATGTATAAGTGTATAATAATAAACCTACATAATACATTAATATCAATCGAAAACATGTCCGCCTAAACAAGGAAACGCAAAAATATTAAACACGAATCGACTGGACTAATTAACATCAATTATTTAACTGGATATATATAACAGACATATTATTGCAAATTTCAACCATTACTAATCACATCGTTAAAAAGTTGCTATTAAGCTTAGTAGCCAATTTCCTTATCAGTTTACTGACGTCTTAAGTCTTTTAAATTTTGTGTAAAGTGATTAGTTGGTATTTACAATAATTACTATGTTGTCAGAACAGGAATCATTTTGACCAGACCATAACAGTTTTAAGGCACGTGTTATGAAAGCTGGCTCAGTCATCGACCCATTGCGTAAAGCTTTTCGGAAATAAACGCCACTCAAGCATAATCTATAACTGGGCAATATTCAGTTACAACCCTACTGAGCAAGCCATCAAAATACGGGCCTAAGTTTACCATTCTCTGATAAATACAAAAATACAAAAAAATAATCATTGACATACAACAAAATCTCTACCATTATAAACGAAACGGCTCAGTCGGAAGATGTTGTACGCAAATACAACCAACTCATGCTGAGAGCGGGACCGTTTTGTAACTCTAACAAACTGTCTATGTTCTTTTGTTTTAAATTGTATGTATAGATTTGAGTTACAAATAAACGTGTCTATTTCTATTATCTATCGTACTTCAAGCTCGTTCATTGTGCAATGCGGTGTAAATTTTATTGGTCCATTTATCAAAAGGTTGTAAGAAATAGGTGACAGACGACGACCAGCGACGCCACGTTTCGTAGGTCGGTCGTTGGTCTTCTTTAGATTGGTCTAGCGAATCGTGCAACAAAATAACTTCCAGTTGCTTAGTTCAGTTTTTTGTTGAACAGTTCTATTTTTAACAAGTAAGTTATTTCGAAGAAATCTAATTTATCCCGATTTTTTTTTGGGATATTATATGATTTCTTAGAAATTACCCCGAGTATGTTTCGCACTATTATAACAAAAACCTTAGGTAAGTTATTTTTTGGCAAATGGTTTTAAGATTTCCGACGAGAAGATCGCAGTTAGAAAGTGAATGCGAGTCAGAACACACAATAAACTCTTTCTTTTAATTAATGTATGTTTAACAAGAGCAGAGAAATTTCTTCACACCTACTCCACAAAAGAAATGGAGTTAACACCTCGGTATTGAGGGAAGTATGGCCGGATCAATCGAGGCATTCCGGCTCAGCAGTTGGCCACGGTATGCCATTAACCCACCCGCGGCAAAGAAACGCGCCAAACGTGGCAATAATATATTTGATGCCCCCCGAGATTTATAACGACATCCTAGTTAACCTATGTATGGGTATTAGGCGCGCTTAATCCGAGTGGACTAAGCTAACAGCTATTTCATCGGAATAACAGTAGATTGTGCCGCAGTGCATACGAATAGCCCAAATAAAATCGCAGAAAGGAGCTTCCAGCGCGCGTCAGGAAACCTAGGCACGTTCACGGCACATTTCGTATTGGACACGCGAAAATAATTCCCCTATAAACGGTGTTTTTATATTTTAAATTGTTCGCTAAGTACGCGGCAACGCGGTTTGTTTATTTTTTCCCAAGAAAACGTCCGCAGTTTTACGTAACGTTGTTAGGCCACGTGTGGCGATCCGTTCCGCCGTACCGTGTCAGAATGTACACTAACGAGCAAATTTACCACCCTCACCCCAACAATAGCAGCGGTTAGCACGTTATAGTGCAATTTAATAATTGAACGCAAATAAAAGTTCATTACTGATTAAAATTGACAGTAACTTTTCAAACAACAAGATTACTACGTTCGTTGACATTATCACATCACACCAGTCTTTTTAATCTTCTTAGAAGCAATGCAAATATGGACGCTCGTTTCTTATCGCCTGGTTACTCTAGTTTTCTTATCAGCTGAGCAATCACTCGCGAATAAATTGTAATTATCGGGAATATCGATTTAACGTCATGTTGTGGCGAAGCGAAGACGACGCGGCGATCGATAAAAATCTATGTTCGGATTGCTTTTAAAAAATTCCTAACTCAATGTTTACATTCCTAACTCTAGCCTTGGTCCTTTTGACTCTATTCCGAATAACCCTGTGAGTTCTGCATAGTATATTAGAACCATAATTCAAACTTACAAACACCTGCATTATAATAATTATAACTACTCAGATCTCAATTTGTTATAACTGTTATAAGTAATTCTCTAGAACTGACGTCGAGAGTATCATACATTAACACAATAATAATATATATTGTTAGACAATCACACGAACTGTATAATTACGTATTCTACAATTTAATTTACGTAGAAACGAGAACTACAAATGTAAAATTTTAAAATTTAATTGATTTTTTTAACACAACAGTAATAAGTAGAGGCCTCTTAATATTTCTGAATTATTAACATTTAATCCTATAGAATTTCATTTACTAAATAAAATCTATAAATAACCTGTCGATTCTTAGATATAAAAACGAGATAAAACACGAACGAGTAATCTTATATCTAAAGAAGTCGTTAAAAAGAAACTCGTCCCGGGATAGCGAAGCACCGTATTCTCGGAGGCAGGTGAGACGCGCAAGCCGTAACTCGATTCATTTCTCGATCCTAACTTTTTCTCGATTCTGGAAATGCTAATCGCCCAAACCAGTTGATAGTTCGCGGGGAAGAGATGAGCGTACTTCCGAGAAACGAAAGCGAGACAGCGCACTAGTGGGAAGCGAAGCACGGACGATTATCATAACAACCTCCCGGTAAGTACGTGAGGGCCTATTTCCGATACTTCGTTTTGTAAATAGAACTATAATATCAACAGATGCTCATGCGTATAGAGGTACATTTTAAAAAGCAGATCCTTTTTTGTTTTTCGTGCAGTCGAGGCCTGGATTTGTGACGTGTCGTCAGCGTATAAACAAAAGACAGTCGCACCAGATTTTAAAAATTTACCGTATATGTACATATACCACTGGTATTTTATAATTTTGACATTTACCTAGCTTCGAGCATAGTTTGAAGACTAAGTAGGTTTATTGGGGACGATTCCGATGTTGCCTAAACTAATTTGCCAGGACTAAAAATTAACAATGTCACCATTTTTATTATGGTGGACCATCAAGAAAGGGCTTTTTTCGAAGTCGGTTAAAAATGGCGCAGTCACCATTTTTAACCGACTTTGAAAAAGGAGGAAGTTCTGTATTCGGCTGTATGTGTGATTTTTTATGTATCCACGCTCGTCGATTTAGCTCAAGGTCGAATTGCTTTAATCGAATTGTTTTAGTCGAATAGTTACTAGTCGAAACGTTTTTTAGTCGAATTGTTTTAATAGAATTTTCCGAATGACGAATTATTAGTTCTGTAAAATTCGTTTAATTTAGGCGACGACATCTGAATTGACATTCCGTGTTTTCGCTCAGAATTAGAATAAATATTACTGCAGCTTATCCACAAAATAAACAGGTTACCTTCCGGCGATTATTCGCAGATTGGAATGAAGTATACAGCCCTATCCAATTTGCACAGCTTTACGTTCCGTGCCCTATTTAGTTGTAGCAAACAAGGAAAATCTGCCTGGAGATAAAAACCGCGGAGTTCTAACATAAATACTACCATTCCAATAAAAATGGTTCTCAATTCCCATAAAATTTTCAAACAATATCTATATTACCAAGATAATCTTCACCTACGCCGTTTCTTTTAATTTAATAATGAATTATCTACCGATATAATCGAAAATCGTTTCGGAAGCTTCCCGGGTAATTTAAGATGTCCGCTTAATCGATTTAAAAGCACTTTCCGAGAAGCGGTCGAGATAGTCACATAAAACTTGGGATTCGTGCTACAGCATAACGAGTAGTTAATACGTAAGCTAAACAATCAATAGTACCAGTTTTCGGAGAACAAATTAATGTTTTTACTTAGAACCTACGGCCGCGCGTACCAGGAAAACCATCTTTAATGTTAGAGTCGCATGATCTTAATTAAGGAGACGGTTTCTTTCAAGATAGAAAAAAATACAGACTGGTTTTATTTAATTTTCAAAGCAAGGCAAATCGCTAATAGACTTGCATGATCAATTGATTTGGATACTGCACGTTTTCTTACGTTGTGGAAAACACTGCCCACCAGGAACTCGGCCTACGACGTCTAAGGGATGAGTTGAATAGGTCGTATAAAGATCTTTCAGTTTCATATTACGTAACAAAGGAAATCTTATCAAGTTTCTAAGTTTTTACAAATTTAAAGTACATAAGGTACAAAATATGTGCAATGCTGAATTAGGGAACCTCGGTACATTGCAGGCCAGACGTTTAACAAAACAAATCGCTTTACGTCTGCCATTCTAACCTTGCAAACGGAAAACGTCTTTGAGACAGGCGAGAATAAGATTGTAAATTGTTTACCGCACTAACGTCGACCGTTTATTATTGATGATTGACAGTGACAGCCAGCTTTCAAATGTCAAGTGGAATAATAATATTTAGTTTTATAAAGCCAGTCCTGCGAAGAGCGGGAACATCGATGGAAATGATTTCGAAATTTCTAGATCTACGACTTATCACAGGTCCCGCATTCAAATTATTCCATATAGTTCTCTCAATATCATTTCAAAAGGCAGTTTACGCACGCCTGAATACTCAAAACACAACTCAGATAAAGCACGTCTTAAGTGACGATTATTTGATAGATTTTCATTTGTGCTAGTAGATTATACTAAATTCTTCTTATGTTTCTCTGTGTACATAATGTAACGCTTTATAGCATAGCTGTAATATTATGAAAACAAAAAAACTATACAACAAAAAAACAAAACAAAAATAAAAAATGTAAAAAATCGCGTCTTGGGACGTGCCATTTCGTTTGAATATTCTGGAGTAACATTTATGCCCGAATACTATCTAATGCTGTCCCGCTTAGATCATATTTGATCAGATTTAAGGGGAACAGCATGAAAGAGTCTGTAATTTTTAATGTCGATCTTTATCTACGCGCCTTATACATACAAACTTGAAACTTGAACGATTTAACGTTGTAATAGAACATTTGCGTAAAATGTAGCTAAAACATGACAGTTTCATCATAAGACTTCCCGGCCCGTTTATGAAAGCTTACTCAGTCATCTATCTAAACTTGAGAACGGCTGCCTTTCCACCAGAGATGTGCTACATTGCTTTCCAGCCAACCAATAGGATCGCTCCATTGCCGCGTAATTTTCATAGCTAACAATAATGACGCGATAATAGAGCGATCCTATAGGTCGGCTGGAAACATAGCAACGTAACACATCTCTGGTGGAAAGGCAGCCTAAAGCTTTTCTATGGCATAAGAGTTACTTAAGCATAGATATACTGCAAGCTTTCATAATACCAGCGGTAGTCCTCTGAGATGGCTTCAAGTAGTGATCGTTTGACGGTCCTGATACTTATGGTGGTGTGGTGTTCTTTTGAAGATATTCGGACCCATAAATTTTAATTGAGGGATCAATAATCTCCATACACTAAAGTCATTTACAACGGGATATTTACCATTACATTTATTCCGTGATCATGGCGTATCAAACTGTGCCGAGATATTGGAAAGCTCAAAACTCAAATCATGGTAAATTACCGTTGTAAATTACTTTAGTGTTAATAACCATGATGGATTTAATTTCCATACAAACAACGTCAAGTTAGCTTACGATAGCTCTTAATCTCTCTTTTTCGGAGAACACCACCTTTAGATAAGACAAGATAATTTTTATTTAGTTTTTCTTGGCTGTCAAAGTTACAACTAACAGCGACAGCGATGGAAGACTTGTTCGAATTACTTCCACAAAACTGACTGTAATAGGACAGCAACAGGTCTCTCATCATACAAAGGTCGCTTATCAGGTACTGGCCGGTGTCCAGCAGTGGACTGGTATAGGGTGAAGATGATGATAGAAAAGCTCACTCCCAATCCTCGTCACTGGAAGACTTTTGCGAGGTGGACTCCGGCTCCGGGATGACAGCAGCCAGGGTGTGGAGCACGCTGCCCCCTGAGCGTTCGGCGCCGGAGATGCCCCGCCGACGCATGGACAGCTTCGCGTGAAGGTCTGCCATCAGGTCGCCGGTTGGCGCTTTGGATTCCTGGTGGAGAAACAACTTATGTTGATTATAACAATAAATAATGCTGGACAATCCACACGGCATCATCTAATCCCAAGCTAAGCAGAGCTTGTGTTATGGGTACTAGATGACTGATATACTTAATACAGTGCATAATATAGATAGGTATTTTTTTATTATACATAGAAATACCCAGAACAAATATTTGCAGATCGTACAAAAATTTGTCCCAAGGCGGGAATCGAAAGGAACACAGGTGCAAGGAAAGCACGTTAAGCCGTTGGTCCTGCGCTTGAGCACTAGTATGTTATATTATAACAATAATTAAAGGCCTTTCCGTCTGTGCAAGTTCAGTTGTATGCATGTTTTTATGCATGATAATTCGATTTCTTCGTCATTAATGGATCGATTTAGATGATTATTTTGCAGTTGTATACCTAGAGGACTTTTCCACCTCGGGATCATCGGTTTCATAAATTATTTATTCCCGAGTGATTGATATAATTCAAAAAATAAAAGTTTAACCTTTTGTAAGTCTACATTTATTGTATTCACTATGGAAATAAAGAGTTTTAGATTTGATCTTATATGAAAACTTAAAAAAACAGTTTTAAACTCAGGTATTCAAAGTAGATTTTTTGTTTTTTTAAACAATTAAAATTTAATTATGCATTACCTTCATTGGGTAGGCATAGGCACCCACTATGATTGCCTACATCTATAAGATCAATATCTGTATTCATAAAATTACAAAAAATAGTATGATTATCAATAACGCAAAGCAGTCACGGTAATATATTAAACACTACTGGTGTAGTTATTTATTTATATATTTGGTAGTTATTATAGTTCTGAAGAACTTTATCGTGGTTCCATCCATCCTGTTTCCTATTCGGCGTATTTTGTTAATAACTGATATTATACGACCGTTTGTTACATAAAGTACTAGTTTTTGCCCGCGGCTTCGCACGCGTTGTGTCTATGGAAACGTTTAAAAGTTATTTATATCCCATCGGAACTGATTTATGTGATAAAACGTAGCCTATGTTTTATTCCAGGCCTACACCTACATCATGCTATTCAGGATGATCCGTTCAGTAGTTTTGGCGTAAAAAACATCCATCCATCCATCCATCTTCATCCATTTTATCAAGTTCATGGTTGAAATATGCGTAGTGCCCGCGTAGTCGGGCGCATCATATAAAGCGCAGCAGGCATTCGGCAGATATCATGTCATTTCACCAAGGTGTAAGGAGCGATCTCACTAACGCATAGCAGGGTGAAGATGTATAGGAAATGCAGAGATCAACCAATATCAGAATTAAAAAACCACATTATCAGAAATCCGAATCTCATGTACCGCTGGTCTCTGATTGGTCGATCCTTCACGTCACGATCCAAATCGGAACGCAGCCTTAAGTCTTCTACAATCAGAAACTTAAGATAAACTCTGACCGTATCGTGTTTTTGCAAAGTTTTCATTGAATATTATCTTATCAAACCGTATATTAATGTGTTTACTCCTAAAACGTTTGGTCTATCAATCAATTTTATCGCTGCTACCGACGATATTATAAGAAAAGGTCAATGGCAGATTGTTTTACAATCAATTAACTTGAATTTTAGTATTGACTAGTTTATTTTTGTTATTGCGAATGAATTGCGATTTGTATTCATTGAAAGTACTGCGTCATTGAACTTAGAATATATGTAATTTTAATAAGTTAGTTGAGAATTGCGCAATGTTATTTATTAGCATTACTGTGTAGTATTTTTTTTATAACGAAAGAGATCGAAACAAACAAAAATATAAAATTGTTGTTGCCAAAAACAATTGTTGTGTATAATCCGATTACGGTAATCGGATTATGGAATGAATTCAGAAGCAAAACAAAAACGAATTCCGTAAATCATTGTTAAAGCCATATCTAAATAATAAGGCACTATTTAGATTTCTGTGTTTAAACGCGTTAAAAGCATCCATTAAAACTCCGAGCAAAAGGTCGCGATAAAACCGCAATACCGAGAACTGAACTACGATTTCGGCACTTCATCTGACCAACGAAGATACACTATCATTTATCACCTTATCTCACTCATTACCTTTAAAAGAAACATCTTCGTGGAAACGCCCGCCTTTCTTGTATCATTGTCAACCTTGTAACTTGGCTGGATTTACGGGGAAAAAATTCATGAGATGGTCGGAATATGTTCTGCGTAAGGTCGGGTGGTGGTCGCTCTCGTCAAACCAGCTCCTCGGCTAATGATAGCATCAATCCACCAACTCAATTATTGTTTTGGCACACTCTAAGTCGGAGCTCACGTTTGGTCGCGGTGAAAGCTAATTGGAGACGAATGTATAGAATCAACCAGCTGTATGAACTTACGTACCTGGTCCTAGTCCTAGTCAAAAAACGCAAGATTTAAGCTTCGAATGTAGTCCAAAGTCTTGATAGGTCAGGTTAAATTTGAAAATAGCTGCTTCTATCGATAATATAGAACCTGTCAGTTATCTCTCGTGCACTACCGGCCGCTATTGATTTTCAGATATGCGGCTCGTCTCATATTTAATTCGCCACGCTCGGCAGGCAAACATAAAAGCAGCTTTTTAACGACACCACAGAGAAACCAAACACAAAAGCTCGCTACATAATAAAGGATTCTTTCTCCCGTAAACTGATTCTTCAAAATTCCGTGCTTCTATTACGAACAAGCGACAAGCCCGAACAAAGGCTCTATTCGCTCCACGTTCCACCCAAAATCCAATTAAAGTTACAATTTTATTCGATTACTCACGTTTCAAGCGATTACAAGTACGTGCTACTAGAAACACCCCAAAATACCCGTATTGTTGTAAATAGAACTTTGTTTGTATAAAGAATTGCGAACACGAGTTTTGTTTGTTATTGGGTCGTGCTAATAGCAGGGTGTCATTTCTCGCGCACTAGTTGCAGAGCAAATTTAACAATAACAATTTCTGTGTGTTATTTCAGGGAATGGGCAAGGGAGGGACAAAAAGTGGCCGCGAGTGTACACGCTCACAAGAAACGGCGACGTTTGCTGGAACCGGCAACAAAGCAGAATCATGAGAAATACGGATTCTGTTAAACTGTAAGCCGATCGATTTGTGACTTCCAATAAATACGCATGCATTTACATTTCCAATTTCAGTGGTATGCAGTATAACGCTTTAGATGTTGCTTAACTTAAACCATAAATTCGAATTGTTAAGTAAATAAAGTTGAGCTACAACAGTCTGCAGTTAGCTCAATTGTTTCAATTGTATATACTATTTCTAATTTGTTTCTATTATTTTTTTGTTAATAAAGGTAAGTAAATCTCTGATAAAACTGCTATTTGAGAAAGACAATTCCTGATTCATAGCCCCATAAAAGCGAACTTCGGAAGATTACTTCTTACTTAATCTAATCACCATTAAAGAGATAACAGATTCCAATAATTAAGCAATCAAATTGTATTGCATTAAAGTATTTCGCATTTCTCAAAATTGCAAGGCATACGTGATCGCGGAACTGCATTTCTGCAAATGCAACAACCAGCGCGCATTGCACTTTCCCCACACAAATTACTGGAAACGACGGCGATTGTACCATTTGAATAGTTCATACGTTATCATGAAGATGTCTGAATTACAAGAAAATCCATTTCCAACTATCAGGTCTATAAAGTCGTGGGCGAGCACGCAATGAACTATCGGTCGGTCGTATTTTTACAACGAACGTGGTAAAACGTCACAAGGCAAATTTTCGAGAAATGCGGAAAACGCAAGTAAACAATGAGAATGGGTAGCGAGCGTCACGTGACAATAAGAAGTGATACCATTCATTATCACTGCGTTATCACGGACTATTACAATGGGCGTTCTGGGAAGCGGTCGAGCTAGTACGCAATTATCGCCAGTTCACAGAAAGCCCGGCGTTTCTGTTCCTAATTATACGGCTGTACTTTGAGGTTTCGACGAAGGTTCTTGCTTTCGGATGAACAACTATTTTCGACTTCCACGCGGTTTGAGCTTCCAATGTTTTTGTGGTGACTATCATACTAATTATAAATCAATTACATAAGAGTTAGGATGTTTGGATGAATGGATGGATGGATATATTTTACCTCTTCACGCGAAAACTTTTGAACGGATCGGGCTGAAATTTTGCATAGTTTCAGGCCTGGAATAAAACATATTACTTCTTTGTTTATATAGATAAGCACTCTTAAGTAACTTCTTAGTTTTACCATTGTAATATATATAAGATAGGTTAAAACTCCTACGTAAGTTTTAATTATTTATTATTAGTATTACTTTTTATCCCATAAATATCATGGGATAGAAATAACCACTAAACGTTTCCATAGAAACAACGCGTGCGTTGCCGCGGGCTTAATTTATAAATGTGAAAGTTTGGATGGATGGATAGATAGATGGGTGGATGGATGTTTGTTATTTCTTCACGTCATAACTACAGAACGAATCAGTTTGAAATTTTGCATGCATGCAGGTACCTACATAGGCTACTTTTAATGTCATAAATCAGTTCCCATGGGATATGAACAACTTCTGAATGTTTCCATGGAAACAGCCCGTGCGAAACCGCGGATAGAACCTAGTTTATTATATTTATTATACAATTTGTAATTTCTGGCACGCGCAGTATAAAATGCGAGAGATTTGAGGAAAAGATGTAGAGAAACTCGATTGTGAACGGTTTTCTAATTATATTTAACAAGCAATAAAGCTCCAACATGTATAAGTCAGTAAATTCATAAAACATGTTAAATTTAATTAGGTTTATAATCGGCTTAGGATAAAATTATAACTTATTAACTAAAAATTGTGATTTATGTGAATAACTTATGCGTAAAAGCGAGTTCATGACTCTGTATTGATCATGTTGAGTTTGATTTGTAAATTTTTTCCTAGAACTCAATCTTGTGTGATATTGATATTAAAATACATGAGCAATATTTTTAGTAAACACCGAAACTTTGTTGGTTTTTTTCCATCGAACTAATTAAAAAAGGGAAGATGGGATACTAGCGTTTCGAAAGTGGCTCAAATTAGGTGCAATCAGGTCCACCCACCTCAGTCATAGTCGGACGCGGCGTGATTGCTACGACATACTTTAGTGTGATTTATTGACTAAAAGACTACAGCAATGCCCTCGTATTTGTTCATTATGATTATTGCCCAAGATTAGAAATGTAACTGACAGCGAGTGTTTGCTCTAAATGTCGATCAGGCCAGTTGTTGAGTAAGCGCTGCGAGAACGTACCATATCTACAGATCAGATTTAGATCTATAGTTTTTTTCACATATTTTTGATGGCAGTAAAAAAGAATTACTTGGCCATGAGATTCGCAATTCAAACCTTTTATACCCAATTATACTCATAATTTATCTAGCCACAATGATTTCGTTCAAAAAGAATGTTCTAATCCAAAATACACACTAAAGATATGGAAAGGTCATAATTATCTATTGTATTATGTAATGTATTGCATTAAGTATATCAGTTATCTAGTACTCATACACAAGATCTGCTTAGCTTGGGGCTAGATAATGCTGTGTGAATTGTCCAACATTATTTATATTTATTTATATTTCTATGGGAACGGTTCAATCGTTGTATTTTTTATTCATAAACAATTTTTTATATAATCGGAGGACTTGGGAGTAGGCTTGGGAAGACAAATCTAACTAACTCAAACTCGACGGGTCGTTTCGTTCAGGAGTTCCTATTTATTTACTTATATTTATTCAGGTAATCCACAGCGTTACAATTTCCATATAAATACATATTAGCTAAGGCCAAAAAGTATTAAACCAATATTAAATAAACAAATGGAACAGCAAGGCTATGGCCACCTTTCTCCATCATCAGACCAAGCTCGATGGTACCATGACATTGCACAAACTTACATAAGTCTGCCCAGCTCAATCGATTGAGGATAACTGGTCTAAAGTCCAGTTGCAAATTTGGCCCACACATAGTACTAACAGGGCAAGTAAAAAAAAAGTTCGTAATGATTATCTTAACTCATATAAAATCTATTTCTTATAGCTGTAAACTTTGTATACAGCAAGCGATGCAGCGGGCAGAAGCCAGTGGGCCTATTAAATTCAAACTGTCCATCAATCCAAAACTGCCCGTCGAGCCACGAGCCAAGAACGTACGTAACTCAGGACATCACTATCAGAGAAGAACCGATTTACCCCTGTAATGGTTTCTAACATAAAGATCGTTTTCGTCTGTCTCATCGCTCCGAATATAATGGAAATTCATGTCGAGCGGTTTATAGCAGCGAGCGTCTCTTGTTTTGTCATTGATAGACATAAATCGAGAATAATTGGAATAATCTAATTCCTAGCCGCATGGAGCCTCCAGGTTGACAGTTGAGAGAGTATGTATTATTCATGAGATGAGAACGAGCGAACAATTCGTAGTGACTTCGTTCTGATGATGTTGATAATTTCATCATCGTCATCATTAATGGTCTTTACTTCCACGAAGGATGGTTTATGTAGTGTTCGTTTTCCGGCACTTACGTAGATGACTTATAATATATGGGATATGCTATACGGGAAGGCCAGATGCGGCCGCAGTATTGGCATCCGTGCATCCCGGTGGATAGTGGTAGGTCTGCGGCACCTGCTGCAGTTGGTGCCTCAGTGCTCGCTTTTCAATCGGAATCGGAAGACCGTGATCGGTTGATAATTTAAAACACGTTTTTAGGACCGAAATGAACGGGTTCGCGAGCGAAAGATTGAACATCATGAATTCACGCCCATCTTTTGGCCGCGACTTGATTTGACTTTGAATAAGGTAGTTGCGTTGGTTCTAATTAGGAATCTTTTGACTGTAAAAAATTATTCAAATGCCAAGAGTGTTTTATCGAATGATAGTAGACCCCTTAACTCGCCCACCTAACTCTCTCGACCCATCATTTTACTGCCTCGGTACTCTGTAGGTACTCGTTACAATGTTATCAGTGCTTAAGTGCTTTAAGTTACCTTCTCTACAAAATTACAAGCAACATTCATAGCATATTTCACATATTTTCATCCATCCAGCCAAACTTTCGCATTTATAATATTAGTGAGATTGTGATTTGTGATGTGAATCGCTTCTGCCTTCATAATTCTACTGGAATAACAAGATATAAAGTATCTTGATATTCCAGTAGAATTATGTTCCACGTGTATGAAATTTGCCGCGTGAAGCCGGCTTACAATTTGCACTACCCCAACTCTTCCCGCGGATGTCGTAAGAGGCGACTAAGGGATATCCACCGGGGGCGGGCAGCATCTGCACTCTTATAATCCAATAGGACGTCAGACCGACACGACCGGGAAGAGGTCGGGCGAAGGACCAACGGCTTAGCGTGCTTTCAGGAATGCAATAGCAATGGTAATGCAACAAGCCATTGCTATAAATGGACATTGTCTTTACGAATTCTATTTTCCCATAACCACAAATCAGTCTACGTATGGCATGACATGGCAGCAGCATCGTGCTGCCAGAAGCAGACATACATAATGTAGATTGAGGTCTGGACTCCACCAAGGCGGTGGAAATCCGCGTCTCCTCTCCAGACGAGAGATGTGTAATAAACGACCAATAGAACTTCGTTATTCACACATCTCGTCTCCGCTCGCCTTCAGTGGATACCACGAAGCGTATTTGTATGACGCGATCAAAGCGGAAATGTGAACTGTGCCTCGCAAGGTGGTGACGGCACGCAGCGGAGACGAGAAGACATGTGAGCGGCGTGCATTCATCTCAACAAACATCCAACGCTCGCCGCGCGCAGCTCAGTTCCGGTCTAGCCAGCACACATCTCCGCTTTAGCCAGCATACATCTCCGCTCCAGTATAGCTAGTACGCATCTCCGGTGGATACATCCCAGCTGAAAAACGTCTCTTCTCGTCTCCGCTTCGGACATCTCTGCAGATCTCCGCTTTGGTGGACTCCGGGCGTAACCCGTTTCTATTTCTGACGAATAAATTGTGTAAGATTCCCATATCTATGAGGGATCTTAGATAAACAATTCACAATACGTGAAGTTTACGTCAATCATGCGCATTGTTAAATGGGACTTGATATGATTGAATAAGTAGAATTTGACATCGGATAATTGGCTAAGGGACCTGTGTCTGAAACGATCCTTGCGAATAAATATAATCATTTGTGCTATTGTAGTTAGTACCTATCGTAGACTAGAATAATTTATCTGTGAAGTAGAACAATAATATTCGTTTAATTTAAACAAAGCCTCTTATGTATGCCCAGTGGCTTTGACTAATAATGACTCGGTAGCTGGGCAACGAATGAAATTCCATTGTTACTAAGCGAGAATATCTGTAATTCTCTATAGCCTGGAAGAGAAGGCCACGATTTGAAATCAGCCGACAACTTAAATGATTGTTTTTTTCTTCTTCTTTTAATTTGATTTCTTTGAAAATACTAAAAAAAGACTTTAAATTCCTAAATGTTACATTGTCTTTTAAGTTTTGCAGGACAAATACTCTCGGGAATAACTTTCTTATAGGATCTTCTCGGGATCATCTATAGTCTATACACTCAATAACAAAATAATCATCAAAATCTGTCCACAATTGACGGAGAAATGAGACTCACGTTGGCCGAGATGTTGTCAGCCGCTGAGCGCAGCTTGGCTCGCCCAGCACCGCCAGCATTCCGGATGGCTTCCATGAGGTTAGCGTGGGCATCCACAGGCGGTGGTGGCAGCTGGGCTTTCTTTTCCCTGAGGACAAAAACAAACCTTTAGTACACGAGGATTGAAAATGGTATACCTAAGCCATTTACCATTTTCAAGGAAAAATTAACGACTCAGACGTCCCTTGAACCTTTCCAGGTTCAAGGGTTCTGAGTCGTTAATTTGTGGGAAATAGTATTTTTTCCCTAAGTAAAAACTATAAACTACTGGTTACGAACGCACAATCTGACAGCTACAAGAGACAAAATAGTGTAGTGAAAAACTTTAAAAGCACTGATAAATAAACATATCAGCTCTCAGCTGCTCGTCTATCTCAATCAATAATAATAATAATATAATAACCCTTCTTCTTGCTCAGTCGGGTAATAACAAATTTCCTTTACTATTGCGCAGTCGTTGGGTCAAAACAAATTATCTTATACTATAAGGTTATTTGTTTTTACCCGGGCGGCGGTAGGGTGTAGGTGAACCTTGAACCTTTCCACCTGTCCTTGAATGTATTAAAAAGTTGACTTCAAACTGAACGGGGCGGTTAACCTATTGATGAATGTCCCTGTAGGTACATGGAATGGGTTACGAGAACCACAGGTTTTAAACCACCAACTAAAACAAGTAGAAGTTCACAATCTTCTTCCACCTGGCAAGGATAATTATGGTCCTTAGGGAAATAAACATACAACTAGGTAGGTTCTTTAAGCCCCGGCCAAATAAGAAAGTCAAAAAGACAACGCGGTAGGTCAACAAGAAGACGCCTCTCAAATGAATGCCGACCAAACAACCCTATCTCGTGGACTTCTGACTAGTCTCATAGGGTCAGTGATGACAGATTAAGGAGAATCCCCCCAAGAATGGGGGTTTTTTAGAGCTATGGGGGGATAATTGTGGGGAAAATATTTTTGGGGGATGTTTGGAGGGAAAAAACTTGGTTTGGAGCATAGGGCCTATAAAGTAGTTTATCACTTTCATGGCCCAAGACGCACGTGCCGGTCAGCGCCAACGCGGCGGCGACGGCGGGGCTCTGCGCGCCCCTACGGGTCGTTGCACCCCGCCGAGGCTGGGTAGTGAATGCGTTAAGAGGGTGTAATGTTCGCCATTGTGTGAAAAGGATGGGCATAAGCGCGTTCATAGGAGCGAGACAGAGCATGCGTTTTTGGAACGGCGTAAGAGCAAAAATCAAGTTTTAGTTTATTCACAAGTAAAACTACACAAATTTTCAGGAAACTGGTTCAAATTCAAACCAAATAATTAGTAATAAATAACCTACGAATTCAAACGTAAGTCACAATAGACCGCAGAATTTACGAGATCTCGACCAAATTATGTGCGAAACAGTGCACTTTCATAAAACATTCGTAATTTGTTTGAAAATTTTAGGTAATTCAAGTTTTTTACCACGGGTAACCCGTGATTACTGAGATCTAAGCCTAATTTGACAACTAAACCCGTTAGGCTCGCCCCACTTTTAAAAATCACTTATCCGATGATTACGATAAATCTGTAATGTACTAGCAATACAAAGTGAGAGCTGTAAATAGTCCAGTAAGCTGTGAAAAAGTGAAATGAACACGCATCTCGCATCTGTTGGAAGTAGGGCATCGGAACCGGTTTTTCCCGGTTCCGCAAGAACCGGGAATTCCCGGTTCTTGGGGCTGTGAAAAGAACCGGTTCTCAAAATATTAGGAACCGGGTTTTCGGTTCTTTCGATTCTTTTATAAAATTATGAATATCGCAGATTGTGACAGTCACAAGCCACGCATCAAGGTGTTGCGGAGTGGTCTCGGCACAACGATATCACAAACAATTAATTGACGATAAAAACAACACTTTGAAAACTATAAATTTCGGCGAATCGTTACTTCGGGTGCATAAAATCAAATATTCCATGTGTGTTATTGCGATTTTTACCTAAGGGTAATTTTATCCTGTAACGATAAATGATATCATAATTTGGCCATCGATATTTTAAGTTTTTAAGTTGACTACCGGTAGCTAAAATATTACTATAGATATAAAAACTGATTGTTTAAGAGATTAAAATTATAGCGTAAAATTCTTATAAAACTTATAATAGTGATTATTTTATTTGATAGAATGTGTGTAAAAATGTCCTATTTTGTAGTGCTAATGTTTTCTTCGAGAATACACTATGTGACCTGATCAAACTCGTCTTCAAAACCATCGAAGCATGGTGCAACGACCATGAACTCTCAGTGAACCCTACAAAAACGGAATTAATAATGTTCACAAATAAGCGACATCTACGAAATCTGAAACTCCCAAAACTGTTCAACATAGAGATAAAGTTAACAACAGAAGTCAAGTATCTAGGGGTCATACTAGATAGGAAACTGCTGTGGAACAAACATCTTGACTACAAACTACAGCGAACCACCGCAACCTTCTACCAATGCAGCAGAATGCTAGGGAAAACATGGGGACTTTCACCGAAAATAACCATGTGGCTCTACACCGCTATCATAAGACCAACACTATCATACGGAGCGATAGTTTGGTGGACCAGAACGGAACTTAACACTGAGATAACCAAACTACAGCTCTTCCAAAGAATGGCATGTTCAGCGATAACAGGCTGAATGAGAACCACACCCGGTGCTGCCCTAGACATCATTCTAGATCCAGTACCATTAGACCTGTACATACAACAAGAAGCGACGATGGCAGCGCTAAGACTGCACAACATGGGGCTCTGGGGAGTCACAGGTAGCCCACAGATCAGATCATGGACAGGGCTATATTACACCTCCTCTCATAGCCTCCCCCTATGACAAAATGCCCAGCAAACCAATACCAGATAAACACTATTAGATACAGCTTTATGAGGACCAGAATGAAAAGATGAATCAGGCGCCCACGAAGTCAGAATATACACAGACGGCTCTAAAACAAATACGGGCACGGGCGCTGGGGTTCACTCAATGGACCTTAACATAAATATATCAATAGCACTAGGCAAACACAGCTCCATATTCCAATATGAATGCGTAGCAATAACCCAGGCAGTCACAGCCGTGCAGAAGAGAGAAATGAGCGACCAATGTGTGTGTACGTATCCTCTCCGACAGCGCTGCCATACTCAGGGCTCTAGAAGGAAACAGTTGTAATTCCAAGCTCGTGTACGAATGTCACTTGGCATTAGAGAGGATATCCACCAAGAACAGGATCATTCTTCAATGGATCAAGGGACATAGCGGATCGCTAGGTAACGACACCGCCGATGAATTGGCACGGAGGGGATCGGATACTACCACAGAAGGTACATCACCTTTCCTCCCGCTACCATTCTCGATACTCCAGACATGGACCAGGCTCAAAACCAGAGAGATGCGTAACGAACGATGGACGCGCCTTCCAGAATGCAGACAAGCCAGAACGGCGCTTCCATCAACATCATCGAGGCTGACAGAACGCCTATTCAACCTAAACAGAATGGACCTGCGTATCCTGGTAGGAACACTAACCCTCTGCAGAGGATGCATCAGCGACGAAGAATCAGCTGCCCACGTAGTCCTGGAATGCGAGGGAGTAACAGCACAACGAACAGAAATCCTCAACTTGCCGAGGTCACTCCGCGAAGCCTGTGAAGATCCCAGGAAGATTCTGCGCTTCTGGACGAAGTTAGGCTGGCTATGCTAGCTAATTTTAACGCATAATGGACCAACTACGAGTACCTAAACCTAAGTGCTAATGTTTGATTTATTTTATTTATTTTCTGTTTACTATATCTTGAGTTAGAGTTCACTAGCTGTAGCTCAAAATATTACTGTAAGTATAACATATAAAAAAATTGATTGTTACAAGACTGATTATTTAAGAAATAAAAATTAATGCTGTGATTACTAATTCCCTGTTCGATTTCTGACCCTATTGTAGAATATTGTAAGATTTTACTAACAAAAATCTAATAAATTAATAAAAGCTCCGGAAGAACCGAAAGAACCGAAAGAACCGGGTACCCGGTTTTGTGTTGGGACTGGAATCGAAAAAACCGGTT
Organism: Eupithecia subumbrata; assembly: GCA_949316285.1. Classification (NCBI taxonomy): domain Eukaryota; kingdom Metazoa; phylum Arthropoda; class Insecta; order Lepidoptera; family Geometridae; genus Eupithecia; species Eupithecia subumbrata. The sequence goes on along the minus strand of OX438643.1, from coordinate 15,851,012 downwards.
CTTAAAATATGACCGATTCTCGATGCCCTAGTTGGAAGGAATTCAACTTCATAAAGATAAGAATAATGATCAAATGCTTTTATTGTAAAAATAAAAACGAAGGCATGACTAAACTTACTTTACTTGTAGATAATTAAGAAATGTGATAAGGATTTTGAGACAGGAACTAAATGCGATTTGTCCTGTCTTCTTTGGTTTGGTGATGATGTTATTGCCTGCAAACACACCAAGGTCCGTATTATGAAAGCTTGCTTAGTCATAGATCTATGCTTGAGATACATAGAAAGCGTTACTCAAGTATAGACCGGTGACTGAGCAAGCTTTCAAAATACGGACCTAAAAGTTTATATAATACTGTTCCCGATACTAATTTGGCAAACAGGCCTGCGGCTTTTAAAGCTAATGCTCGATTTTTTTAATAAGTTTTTTAGTTAAAAATACCCACAGTCAACAAACAAAAAAAAAACTCATAAAACTCCACTTGATGTATGAACAAGAATTTTACTAGAATTATAAAGACCTGACATCACTAAGAATCCCGATATAAAATTTGAATATTTATTATAAGTACTTCAAAGTCATAAGAAAATAATGAGAGTCCTCAGGCTTTTACGTCTAAAACCTAAACATGTTACCACGCACTTAACATTTCAAACATAAAAGGAACCCCTGTGGGGCTTTGAATAATGTATACAGTCGGTTAAAGAAACATGCCGAGGGAAGAGGCATGCAATTGAAGTTTAAGACAGGACAAGTAAAGGTATAATTCTGAGAATAAAACCATCCCTTCTCATAGCTGTTAACCTGCCAATAGTGCCAAGACAGAAGAGACTAAGGGCGCGTTCCCAGTAGCGTTTGGGTCGCGCCACCACTTTCTGTCGCGACGACAGAAAGTGGTGTTAAGAAAGTGGCAGTATATAGCATCGTTGCTTTTATATTTAAGTGGAGGTGTTCACATATAGGACTGCACGATTAACTGTCGTCCACGACTTTTTTTTCTTGTGACTATAGATTATCGTTATAAAGGGAATTAGTCGTTATAAAGTTATCATTACAGTCGTGAAACGATAAAAAACGACACTGCCGAGAGCTACAAAATGTCGTCACGATCCAATGGATACAACCACACACGATATTCGTTCCATGATAAAAAATCAGTACAAACAGTCCTTACAATGGGAACAACTAGAGACGATAGTCGTCCTGCGATAATTTACGGTTACGACACAGTGGGAACGCGCCCTTGGACAGGAGGAAGTGGACGACGAATACCTATTACTAAAAATGGAGCCTGCCTGCTATAATACATTACACATTTCTCCCGGCCGCGTCAGAAGGGTAACTTTTTGAATAGCCCGTACAATTACAAATGGACTAGAAATTATTTTGGAACAGACAATTTAAGGCACTTTTCTGGAACGGTTACTTTGTTTAATGGACTATAAAATAAATATAATAAAAATACGAAAGTGTGCTCATAGATTTGTAACTCAGCGTAGCATCAGGGAATAATCGACTGTTTTTACATAGAGCTAGTTTATGGGCCGGATAGTGCTTTACTTAACTTAATCAGAGAAATACGGCAGAAAATCGAAGACAGAACCACCATCAGCACCATTTTTCGTAACACAATACCGTACCCTTTAGTGACTATAGTACAGTACCCGGCGCAAAATATTGCACATCGACCTTTGGAAAGAGACAATAGGCTAATTTTAATTATTCGTAGATCGTTATCTCTGTCGTACACTATGTGACGTTTTGACAGTCGTTGTTCAAGTGCGATAAAGTGCGGTCGCGTCCAGTTCAAAATATATATAATAAAGAGTTGTTAGCACCCCCAAATTTAAATAAATTAAAGTATTACTATGGCATCTTTAGGAAAAAGGGGAAAAGGGCAGTCACGCGAATTAAAATTACTATTGTTTTTATTGGAATGTCTCACTTTCCAAAATAAATAAATACGTAAACATGATACAAAATACAAAATATTTCTATAAATAGGTACAGATACATTTCTATATCCAACGATACTTAAACATGATGTGAACATGGTTTTTTTTTTTTTTTTTTACCCCTTCCTAAAGACAGCATTTACAGAAAAAAATGGTGTATTTATACAAAGAATAAAAAGAATTATCAATAGAAGCAAATCATAATTGTTTTACCAGCTCATAATAGATACCGGAATGTTAATATTTCGTACGACAGAGATACTTAATGCTTTAGAAGCCAAAAGTCTCTTTCCAAAGTTCGATGTGCAACATTTATCGCCGGGTACTGTACTTCATTGACCGTACCACACTCAAAACAGGCAATGATAGTAACAGAGATCTTCATTATCCAATTATACATGACCCAATTGTCCTTTTCGTTCTCGGAAGTCCGATTAAAAACGTTACATTTCACCTTGACCTTTGGAAACAACCAACTAGATTCCTGCTAGTGATACAGCTAGGCGGCAAATGTGCCAATTTATTTCGCTAAGGGGAACTCATCCATAATTTATTGTATAAAAGAGGACACGGAATAGACGTAGATTGGCAGTGAGGAGATGTCGTGCAGGTTTGATGCCGGTCCACGCCAATCACTACAATATATTATTACTTTTCTGTACATTTCAGTGAGTTTTGTTGTTTTCACAATCACATTTAATGATCACACGCAGCGGTGAGACGTACGACGTTCTTTGAGCTATTTTGAAATCATAAAAAGTCTGCTTCATAGAAATTAAATGAATTTATGGCGGAGAGAGAAAATAGCTAATTCTTGCTAACATTGCGACCACAATCTAGGTATTTCTTATTCCGCTTCCATTTTTGCAAACAGGCCTACTCGGAAAAGGAAAATCGAAGTTTCGTTTTCGTTGTCGTGTAAAACCAAGTCTTAAGTCGTCGTCGCTTGCATAAGATTATTTGTTTGCACGAAAACGAATCAGAATCTTCGATTTCGATTTTGAGAGTAGAGGGCCCAGGTTCCGTCTTACCTTTGATTCATAATTTGTTTGTCGCATAACATTTTCTTTATAATTTGATTGTATTGATCCTAAAACCAACTTTGAATCACATACTTTTTAAGTTTTGCGGTATAAATAATAATTGAAATTGAAAATTATAAATTTGTATAAAAATATATTACTTTACGTGCTAAACAGTTGGTAGGACATTATTTTAAGTAATTATATATACTTGCGCCAATTATATAAATATATAATACCTCGGGAAACAATTAAAAAAAAATATGCGACCATCTCGGGATCATCTTCTATACAACTGCAAAAGAATCATCAAAATCGGTCCATAAATGACGGAGAAATCGATGAACTTACATAAAAAAGAACATACATACAGCTGAACATAGAAGTCGGTTTAAAAAAAAAATTTATCAACCATTACAATAAAATAGTGGGTATTACAAAATAGCGAGTGACTTCATCCACAAAGTTCGCGGAACGCCTCAATCAGGACTTAGCATTTATTGGAGCTTGCTCTAAATAAGTTCACGTTTGTCCCTAATGTTGTCCCTCGTCGGTTTACACCAGCCACCAAGGTGACGTAAAGGTACACGATAAATAAATAGAACCGGCTAAGCGCGACTCAACTAGCACACGGAGGGTTCCGGTACGAAATATATCGCAAAAGAAACCCTAAACCAGGTATTTTTTGAGAATTGTAATAAAAGCCTGACGCGGTACTGACCGCACCCGACGTCGCTTAACTTCGGTGATCAGTACTCAACTTGCTTCGGATGTTGGCTTCTCAAACTATAAAATTTAACACAATAAAAAGTTAATAAACACGGTAAGTAACCGTAACACAGAGACAGGGACGGATAGACCCGTACTCTTAAAAATGATATCGAAGTTTCTGATTCGTTTTCGTGCAAACGCTAATCTTACATATGCAAGCGACATAAAAGTTGGGTTTGCACGACAACGAAAACAACATTTCGATTTTCCTCTTCCGAGTAGGTCCTCAAAGAGTCTCGTCAAATACGCGAATGCCTAAGCAGTCGCACACGGCACTCTCGAGTGTTTTCGAACCATAAAACTTTGTCATGGAACTTATAAGTGGCATTTTATGCACATTAAAGTTCTTAATTTGGTGTTATTGATTTTAATCGAATATTTGAATATTGCAATTTCAGTATTCGAATATTCGAATGCAAGCCCTATTCGTAGTTTAATTGTTCTGAACGTTAATGTTGGTAAATATTAAAATATTAGTTCAATTGTTTTTAATAATCGAAAAAAGATGACGGCAACGATTTTACGCTAGTTTAGTGTAGGTTTTGTACTTATGTGCTAAAAGAATCGCTACCTTTGTGAAATGGATAACATACATAATTTAAAGACAGAGTTTATGAAGCCTTTTGGATGATTTCTATATTTTTAAATGCTTTTTATATTTCGTAGGTTAGGTTACTGGACTTTTCAATCGACTGGATGAAACTCATTGAAATCCGTCTCCTCCGAAAATCCTCAGAACTTCAGAAGGCAATTTTAGTCCTTAGAAATTTTAATTCTTTTTAAATGTAATTAAGAGAAACATTTTTTGTGGTTGCAAGACGTAGAAGTCCATGATTAGGTAATTTCGATTTCCAAAGATTATTGTGGTTACAACCGTCAAGCATAATCATTAAACTTAAGTATATTCAGAAGAACTAAACGCTTTAAAAAATAAAACTAGTGGTCCTTTGAGCGAAGAGGTGATTAGTCGTAGTAATAATATCTAGATCTCTATTTTAGACGTTAGAATGTGATTATGTTCTAGATTTAACTAGGTTACGTCGTAATTTTATTGTCTACTAGCTGTACCCGCGACTTCGTTCGCGATTGCCTTACCTGCCGACTAATTAAGTTCACATTTAACCATAGTCTCTCATATTATGGAACGCCGCCGTGCAAAAAATCGTGTAGGGTCTACGGGGGATAGCATATTGTCATCTTCAATCCCATTCTTTATCCACACGACTTTTAGCTACGACTCGGCCAGCGTCAGTGTTAAGAAGTGTCCTACTCGTTTGACTTACTCACAGCTGGGGCCCAATTCTGCTATACTAATCGCTTCACTATGACAGGGCTATCGTCACAGAATGACACGTTTTGGTATTCCACCTTGGATGAAAGAAATTATGATGAATGCAGATGGAGAGACGCGCGTCAAGTTCGAAACTACATATTAATTTATCTCGCGCGCACTATCTGGAGTTTTATTAATCTAAGGATTCTACGTGATGATTCTGCGACGATTCCATTGTCATACTGAAGCAATTTTTTTGCAGAATTGGGCTCCTGATCCATTTGACTGGACCACCGTCATTTTTTTTCGTTAGTAGGTACAGTTGGCTGTGTACCACAATAAAAAATATTTTTCTGCGGTCCAGTGAGTTTAAATGGACCACAATAATTAATTAATTTAATTGTACTACCGAAGTTTGGTTGGAGTAAGACTCCAACCAAACTTCGGTAGTACTGTTAACTGGACCAGCTAAACCACCATATATCATGTAAGGCAGGAACCTAACTTATTTTTCCAGGACCCACCACCTTAGTAGGTAGGAACCTAACTAATGGGTGCGTCTTGGAAAAATAAATAGATAGGAACTTACCTACCCTTTATCTACTAATTTTTTCTTCAATCTACAGATTATTTCATCAATCTACTGATTTTCTACTCGACTTTATACTGATTTAGTCATATTCGATCTTGCAAAACTGTTTCTAACAAAAAGAATGCATGAAATCGGACGACACGTAGACCCGTCGTGATGCGCGGTTAAAGAATTCTACTCTTTCCTCTCTCCCAGGGGAACCTTACTGAATTTCAGGATAAAATGTGTCCTTTCATGTCCTTTCTTGTAGTATGAACTCAAAACGTGCCAAGTTACATTCCAACTCATTACCTATGTTGTTTCGGCGTGATGAGCGGTGAAGGAATTTAAAAATATATTTAAAAATTATTAAAAATATATTATTAAAAATATAGAAATTGACTTTCATCCCCTCTGCCAGGGCAGCCTTACTGAATTCCGGGATAAAATGTATCTTTCCTCATAGTACGAACTAAAATCACGCCGAGTTGCATTCGAATTCATTAAGTAGTTCCGTCGTGATGCGCGGTTAAAGAATTTTACTTTCATCCTCTCTCCCAGGGGAACCTTACTGAATTCTAGGATAAAATGTATCCCATGTCCTTCCTTGAACTCAAATCGTACCAATTCAGTCCAACTCATTCAGTAGTTTCGGCGTGATGCGCAGTGAAGGAATTTTACTTTCATCCCTTCTCCCAGGGGAACCGTACTAAATTCTGGGATAAAATGTATCTTTCCTCGTAGTATGAACTCAAATTATGCCGAGTTCCATTCGAATTCATTAAGTTGTTCTGTCGTGATGGGCGGTTAAAGAATTTTACTTCCATCCTCTCTCCCAGGGGAAAATTACTGAATTCCGGGATGAAATGTATCCCATGTCCTTCCTTGTAGTATGAAATCAAATCGTGCTAGGTTTCATTCCAACTCATTTAGCACTTTCGGCGTCATGCGCGGTGAAGAAATTTTACTTTTATCCCCTCTCCCAGGGGAACCTAACTGAATTCCGGGATAAAAAGTATCCTATGTCCTTCCTCGTGGTATGACCTAAAATCGTACCGAATTTTATTTCAATACCTTTAGTGGTTCCGTCGTGATGCGCAGTTAAAGAATTTTATTTTCATCCCCTCTCCCAGGGAAACCTGACTGAATTCCGGGATAAAAAATATCCTATGTCCTTCCTCGTAGTATGACCTAAAATCGTGCCGAGTTTCATTTCAATACCTTCAGTAGTTTCGGCGTGATGCGCGTTTAACAAACAGACAGACAGACAGACAGACAGACAGACAGACATGAATGAAAAAAATTGCAGTTTTGGCTTCAGTATCGATAATAGAGTGCCCTCCAAAAAAAATTTTCAAAATATCTTCAATGTACAGAATTGGACCTGTTACAGTTTTATTATAAGTATAGACTATGGCTCGCACCAGACAGTGGCCCGGTTCCACAGCTCTATCGATCTGGCGACACTGCCAATTACCAAGTCTCACGTCTGAGTCTAGGCAGACTAATGAAATAACCCGAGCGAGTCTCGAGCGTGACAGATTTCAATCAAATCAATTTAATTAACTGCCATCTAGCGCCAATAGGTAAACAAATAGACAACAGCTTTGCAAGCACCGTTCACGATTTAATATCCGCAAAATGTAACAGGTGGCGCTTTTAGTTTCCAAAGAGAAAAACTCTGTGTCTGTGTTACTTGTTTAGCAATAAATTAAATTAATGTGTAACAATACATGAAGCTGATTATATTAATAAATCTATATTTGAATTTAAATAAAGTTTTGTATAAAAAGAATTTCTCTAAATATAATCTTGTCATATTACCTTTTTATTGACATCCGATTTATTGTTTGTTTAGCAATTAAATAAACTAATATGTTACAATTCATGAAGCAAATAATATTCATAAATCGTTAATGTAATTATGGATTACTGTTGTTAAATTAGAATGTATTTAAATATAAGTTTGTAATTATAGCTTCATCAGCTAAATCCTGAATATGACGATATTAACCTCAGGGAGATAATGTACCGATTTTGATGACTGGCAAAAGTCTTAGAATAAGTTTCAACATAGGTTTACCATATTATCTGTTTCGAAAAGGGTTAGATTAAGAATAAAAGTAGATCTTGATGCTGATTGGCTCTTGTGATTCAGCAAACATGACCATATTTGGATAGGAAAGAGAATGGTTAGGCCTTGGAGGGGCAGTATAAAAGGAAAAAGATAAGCCAGAACGGGAATCATTCTCCTTGTGCGACTCCGGCGATAAGTTAAGTGACATCTTATATCTTATTATAACTTCATGGCAAAGTACCTACCTACCTAAGTACCAGTACGTCCCCATATTGAAAACCAAGTTGTATTTGTGTTGTTATTGTTATCTGAACAGAGGTATGTACCTACTTATTTTTCTCTATTGTGTGTTCTTTAATGTGATTTAGCTCCAGAGCTAAGGCCTTATGAAGGGACGTACCTACTTATGTTCGTATTACTCCTTTTATATGTACATACCCACTTATATATAGTTCCGTTAGTGTTTTTACTTGAGTAGGTACAAGCTATAAGGACTTTGTCTGGTATTGATCGTGTGTTTTTGTGTTAATATAGCCAAGGTACTTAAACATATTGGTCTGTGTTTCCTTATCCAACCTCCCCCATGTAGGTTACAGCGACAGTAGTAAGTAGGTACCCTCCGTACCCACTCTTAAACTTTAGGACTATAGAAGAAGATTGTTTTATTTAGTTTTCTGAAGCTTCTTGTATTTATCCAGCCAGTGAAATAGTGATCGATGATTGAATGATGAAAACAGCAGTATTTGATTCAATACAATTACATGGGATTCTTAAGAATTATTTTAGTCACTTTTCAGATACTAAAACTTATGTGTGGTTTATAACAAGCTTCTTTTATTTATCTAGCCAGTGAAATAGTGATCGATGATTAAGTGATGACAACAGCAGTATTTGATTCAACACAATTACGTGGGAATCTTTAAAATTATTTGAGTCACTTTTCAGATACTATAACTTCTGTATAGTTTAGGTATAACAAGGTTCTTGTATTTATCCAGCCAGCGAAATATGATCGATGATTGAATGATGACAACAGCAGTATTTGATTCAACGCAATTACGTGGAAATCTTTAGAATTGGTTTAGTCACTTTTCAGATACTATAACTTCTGCGTAGTTATATCAATAGCTATATAGAAACCTACAACTTATCTAGGAAACAAGCCAAATTTCAACAAGCGCAGTATTGATCCAGTGCCTAACCAACGTTCAGTGAACTATCGTGTTTTAGAAGCTGTGTCATTTGAAAGATAAATTGGATCCATGATTTCATCATGACGCTGGCCTTTTCAAACTCAGTTACAGACCACAGGGGCCACAGTTCTAACTCTATTTTGTAACACATGGGTCTGTGAACGTTTTGTTTTATATCTATACTTATAATAAAACTGTAACAGGTCCAATTCTGTACATTGAAGATATTTTGAAATTTTTTTTTGCAGGGCACTCTAATATCGATACTGAAGCCAAAACTGTATTTTTTTTCATTCATGTCTGTCTGTCTGTCTGTCTGTCTGTCTGTCTGTCTGTCTGTCTGTCTGTTTCTTAAACGCGCATCACGCCGAAACTACTGAAGGTATTGAAATGAAACTCTGCACGATTTTAGGTCATACTACGAGGAAGGACATAGGATACTTTTTATCCCGGAATTCAGCCAGGTTCCCCTGGGAGAGGGGATGAAAGTAAAATTCCTTCACCGCGCATCACACCGAAACTACTAAAGGTATTGAAATAAAACTCGGTATGATTTTAGGTCATACTACGAGAAAGGACATAGGATACTTTTTATCCCGGAATTCTGTCAGGTTCCCCTGGGAGAGGGGATAAAAGTAAAATTACTTCACCGCGCATGACGCCGAAAGTGCTAAATGAGTTGGAATGAAACCTAGCACGATTTGATTTCATACTACAAGGAAGGACATGGGATACATTTCATCCCGGAATTCAGTAAGGTTCCCCTGGGAGAGAGGATGAAAGTAAAATTCTTTAACCGCGCATCACGACGGAACAACTGAATGAATTCGAATGGAACTCGGCATAATTTGAGTTCATATTACGAGGAAAGATACATTTTATCCCAGAATTTAGTAAGGTTCCTCTGGGAGAAGGGATGAAAGTAAAATTCCTTTACCGCGCGTCACGCCGAAAACTACTGAATGAGTTGGACTGAATTGTTACGATTTGAGTTCATACTACAAGGAAGGACATGGAATACATTTTATCCTGGAATTCAGTAAGGTTCCTCTGGGAGAGAGGAAAAGTGAAATTCTTAAACCGCGCATCACGACAGAACTACTGAATGAATTCGAATGGAAGTCGGCATTATTTGAGTTCATACTACGAGAAAAGATACATTTTATCCCAGAATTTATTAAGTTCCCCGTGGAGGGGGATAAAAATCAAATTCTTTGGTCGCGCATCACGCCGAAAGTACAGAATGAATTCAAATACTATTTATCCCGGAATCAGTGCGGTTCCCTTGGGAGAGTGGATGAAAGTAAAAATATGCTACTGAATGAATTCAAATGAAACTTGGCATGATTTGAGCTCATACTACGAGGATGCATTTTATCTGGCATATCAGTAGGCACGGTTCTCTTGGGAGAGGGGATAAAAGTCAAAATGTGTTCTTAGTTGTAATTCGGTAACGCATCGTCCAATTTCATATATTTCTTTTTGTTAGAAACAGTGTTGCAAGATCGAATTTGACTAAATCAGTAGAAAGTCGAGTAGAAAATCAATAGATTGAAGCAAAAAAATAGTAGATAAAGGGTAGGTAAGCTATTTATTTTTCCAAGACCTACCTACTATGGTAGGAACCTAACTAATGTGTGCGTCTTGAAAAAATAAGTTAGGTTCCTACTTTACATGATATATGGTGGTTTAGCTGGTCCAGTTAACTGTACTACCGAAGTTTGGTTGGAGTAAGTGGTCCAATTAAACTAACTGGAAAACAGAATTTTTTTTACTGTGGTATACAGCCAACTGTACCTACCTACTAACGAAAAAATAATTACGGTGGTCCAGTCAAATGGATCAGGAGCCCAAGTCTGCAATACAACTGCTTCAGTATGACAATGGAATCGTCGCATCGTTAGTCGGCAGTTATGGCAATCGCGAACGAAGTCGCGGGTACAGCTAGTATTTTATATAGTTTCAGCCTATTTGCACCCACAGTTGGTAGGCCTAAGCCTTAGGCCTCCTCTCGGCCCAGCCACAAAAACCTCCCTCCTCTCAAACTAGCGCCGCCATATATTTTATCTTAATAATACGTTTAAGAGAGGAAATTTCAAAAATTACGTTGGTCAGTTTTTGATACCTATTATTAGCTTTATTTTAATGCATTTGCATATTTTATTTTTTTATTTTATTCTGTATAGTTTAGGAAGAGATACGATGTTACCCTTGGTGACTCTATTTTCGCATCTCTGCCTAAACTATAGAAATTAAAACTATTGCAGAGGTATTAAAAAAAGCTTATAATGGGTATCACAAACTACCCAACGTAATTTTTGAAATTTCCTTTGTTCAACGTAGTATTATGATAAAATAGGTGGCAGCGCTAGTGTGCGTGGGGTACCGCCTCAACACTTTCTTGTCCCAACAAGACGCAGACGTACGTCTCGATCCCCGTGTCGCTGGGCAGTGAATGCGTTAAGCATGTGCGTCGTGGGCACCCAAAGTGATACATACGCCACGTATTAAATTTATCAATTACCTAGTAAATAACAATAATATAATGATTGTTTCTACAGCTAGTATTTACACTTATGTTTATTTCCTAAAAATATATCCGTCACCAGAAGGCAGAGTGCCCAGAATGCTGGCAGCATTGCCACGTTGAATGTCAATGCTAATTTGTTAACCGAAATAGAAGGCAGCATTCCGATCACATTTGGACTCTATGAGAAGTTTTGTAAGATCATTATTTAATGCGTGTGCCCCAGGAACCCAAGGACCTAGGTTTTCCACAACAAAGGGCTCAACCCTCCCATGGGTAACCTCGGTCAAGATTAGCGTATTTTCGCCGTTTGAGGGACTCTGCTGATGTTGCTGCGGAAATTACGCCATTGGACTAAGCTGGGTCAATTAAGTGCAATTATCAACTAAAAAATTCGATGCTCGGAGCTTTTTCGAAGTTACACCATATTTAATAAGCCTAAAGAGGGGTGCAGATAATTTTAACAAAAAGCTTTTTCGAAACTAAATGGAAACTACGGTTTTGGTTTCGTTAAAAGCTGCCGACGTAATTAAAGTTGTTTTCCAGTAGGTGTGGGCAGCTTGTATAAGGAAAGAGTTCGCAAGTTCTTTGTAGGTGAATTTTCTATCGTGAAGCCCACTATACTACATTGTTGACAGCTACACTGACGCAAAAAACAGCTATTGTGTCAAGTTGATAAACAATCGAGCGTATTAGCAGGACCTTGCAAACAAGTAAAATATGCGCATTTATAATTAAAAAAAAAAACGTTTGAATGAATTGCGTTTTCTGTACCTAAGACTTGGAGAGTAAAACGCGGGAATAGTTTGGGAACGTTTCTAACTTGATCCTTGCTTACGAGCTATAGGCTTTTATGGTTTAAGGTTAAACGAGTCGCTCATCTTTCCATACAAACGTGGAAGGGTAAGTAATACGCTGTTTGATTTTGACCATCCTAAACTAAAGATATTAATTTATCTCGTCATACATAATTTATACGTTTGTATACACCCAAAAGCGTATAAAGGACATACATTTGAAACATAAAAGCTTCTAAGCTTTCGTATTTCAAAACTGATTTTAGCTTAACTTTGGGTGAAAATAAATAATATACTGACTGAGTAAGAAAACTCTAAAATAAAACCCATACCGACATAGTTTAGTTATTTAAAAGATGAAATAAATTTATTTTGAAAAGACACAGTCATTAGTTTTTCAACAATAACCCTTGTGCTAAGAGTTTTACGTTTTTTACGTTTTACGAAAAACATGTTGTGTATTTCATCCTAGCCCGCGTCAGGTGAGACAGCATACATTTACTCCGCGCCCACTGATGAGTTTGCCCGGACGACTTGTGTAGCCTTAATCAGCAATAAATTACGACTCGTCAAATTTCAACAATCATAATTAAAAAGCTCATACAACAAACACGCCAAACGTGTCAGGATTGAAAAGATTTTCGCAAACGTCTGCATTTGGGTTACACGGAATAGTATTTGTAGAGTTTGAAAATATATTGCCTTTTTCGAAATTTTGCTTGAGATAATTGAAAAGAGACCGATTGCGAAAACGATTATTGCGACATTTTATCAATGAAATTAAACACAAGAAGATCACGCTAATTTTAGCAAGATAAATTAAAATAAGTAATTAGATAATTATCAAACCGGGTTCTGCAAAATTTTTATTAAGTTACCATTACCTGTCACCCTGTCAGTATTCAAATGTTGCTTCATTTGAATACTGGCAGGGTGACAAGTAAGCTATAGATGCTCATGAAAATGCTCTTGGGCGAGTTCTTTGAAAACCCTCAAGCGACCGCGATGCGATCTCAACCATTACTGTAATTACTGCCTTGAGCTAGATTAAATATGCCATGAAAATCATTAAGGAAACTTATATTGAAGTCGAGGAAACTTCACCGAGCCACAGAATAGTAGCATTGACCGTCTGACCAACGAGATAAGTTTCTAGAAAGAACAGGGCTATAAAAGGAGTTTCTTGTTAGATGCTTTATTTTATAGGGTTTCGGTGACAGACTGACAGACGAGTAATTTCACTTCACTGCACAGATCAATTTCGTTTAGTTCCATGTAAGAGCCGATGCATGGATTGATTTTATAGAGGAACCAGCGTCTTGGATTGGGGACGCTGCCGCGCCGACAGGTATTGTTATATATCAGTTGAGATAACTCTAGACAATCTGCAGTTAGCTCAAATGTTTCTATTGTAAATACTAGTTCTAATCTCTCCTATATCTCCTATACATACAACAAGAAGCTACCATGTCGGCTTTGCGACTACAAAACATGGGATGCTGGGGGAGGACCACAGATAGTCCGCACGCTCAGATCCTGGACAGGGCCTTAGCCTATGAACCTCTTCTAGCGGCCCCCTGTGACAGAATGCCCAGCAAACCAATACACAACAAACGCTACCAGATACAACTACAGGAAGATCAAAGAGATGAATCAGGCCCCTATGAAGTGAGAATATACACGGACGGCTCTAAGACTGATATGGGCACGGGAGCAGGGATTCACTCAATGGATCTCAACATCAATGTATCAATAACCTTAGGCAAACACAGCTCCATATTTCAATGTGAATGCGCAGCTATAACCGAGGCAGCCACAGCTGTGCATAGAAGAGATATAGATAACCAGTGCGTGCGAATCCTGTCTGACAGTGCTGCTACACTCAGAGCCTTGGCAGGAAACAGCTGCAACTCCAAAGTCGTGTACGAATGTCACTTGGCACTCGAGAGGATCTCCTGTAGAAACAGGATAACCCTTCAATGGATCAAGGGACATAGCGGTTCACTTGGAAACGACGCTGCCGACGAATTGGCACGGAAAGGTTCGGAGACGCCGATAATAGGCCCACCTCCGCTCCTTCCCCTACCATTCTCCCAATTCCGAACATGGATAAAACTTAAAACTACAGAAACGCATACTGAACGATGGACACACCTACAAGAGTGCCGTCAGGCAAGAGCAGCACTTCCAGTTGCATCACCAAGGCTAACCAAGCGCCTACTGAAACTGACCAGAATGGATCTACGCGTCCTAGTGGGGACACTCACAGGACACTGTCCACTGAACAAACATCTCTTCACCATCGGAGCAACAGACAGCCCTCTCTGCAGGGGGTGTCTCACTAACGAAGAATCAGCTGCCCACGTAGTCCTGGAATGCGAGGGAGTAACAGCGCAACGACACGAAATCCTCGACCACCCGAGGTCACTCCGCGAAGCCTGTGAAGATCCCAGGAAGATTCTGCGCTTCTGGACGGAGTTAGGCTGGTTGTACTAGCAAACTAAACACGCACAATGGACCAATCCGAGTCTAAGTGCGGACACAGGAGTACACACCATAACCATAACCATAACTAGTTCTAATTTGAAAAGTAAATAAAAAATTGTAAAAACCTAAAATTGAAATGAACTAATATTAAATTATAATATACAAGTTGACCAACGTGAAATTTCATAGCATCGAATGCCGTTCCTACATTAATTATTTTTTATTTGCAACCATAATCCACCAGGAACAATGGAAGACTTAGAATAGACCAAGGATCAGGGGAATTCGTGGCAAGATTTTCCCTAAATTTTATGGAAAATCGAGCCTACAATTAGTAACACGGATTACCCCAAATCGTTTACGAGGAAAATCTGCCCCTGGTAAACTGATAGCGTGAATGTAACCACAACACAATACTAAACAGTTTGAGTTAAACCGAAATTTCGAAGAAATAATTTAAAATTCTAGGTATCGTATCGATTGATAAGTTGATTGATGATAGCACTGACCCTGTCAATCAGTCATTGCAGCTGGCGGATCCGCCCTATGCTTGCCCTATGGGTAAACGATGCATGATCAAATATTTTATACCTTCGATGGTTAAAAATTGAATGACGCAGTTTTGGGCAGACGAAAGTACGGGTCTATAATACAGACCGTATTCCAGACTCGTATTTTCGTCCGTAATTACACAAAGTTTTAAAATGACTTATCTCATACACCTCAACCTCAACAGTCTATAATGGTCCACTGCTGGACTCAGGCCTTCGCCTGATAAGCGCTATTGGCTTTTATCTCATAGAAAGGACACCCATATTCCCCACGCTGGACATGCGGGTGGTTAAAAATTACATGTGTATATGGTACAGGTTGCAAATAACTATCAGCACAGCCTGTATCACGGAGACCAGATGTTTGTTACGTCTTCACGCCAAAACTACTGAACGGATCTGGAAAACGTCTGTATAACGTATACTACCGTTTATCCAAGAAATCAGTTCCCTTAAGATAGAAAAAACGTTTAAACGTTTTCATAGAAACAACACGTGCGAAGCCGCGGGCAGAAACTAGTAAATTATAATGTATTCTTGCTGACTCATGAATCATGATCGTGATTATTACAACACAATTCGATAAGCTCACGTGGTTCAATGGAGGTTCTTTTGAAATTCCAAGATACGGGATTCCCTTCATGTAATCCGTGTGTTATTTATGGGAAGTTTGTGTGGATCTGAATTCTATTGAAGAGATTAAGAGACGATTTCCGATAATAATAATATATAACATGTTGTCATCGAATATGATTAAATTAAATATGTTTTTAAACATATCCTCTACTAGGAAGATGCATTTAGATCCGAAACTGGTTTTGTTGCGTCATCATCAATGATGCATGTTATAGCCTGGTAACAGATTGGTAGAAAATTCTTTACACATTTGCACACCTAACGAAACAATTAACAATAAAAAATAAAATTTACAAAATATGTGACAGCTGGCGATCTTTTCGATCAAGAGCGATCTTTACCAGACAACTGTGGATGGATAGCGTTAAGTTCAGATGACAATATTTTTTTATTATGATTTGATTTTGATGACGATAGAAGCCAGAATTATAACCCTCACGAAAACACAACAAAATATATTAATTTTGCACGAGGCGCCGCCCTTAGCCTCCTTTGGCTGGCAGAAGCGAAAGGCTTATTCCATAGATATCTAAATATTGTTATTTAGATTTCTATGGCCCATTCCCAGCAGATGATAATTTTCATTAGACCGTGCTGGACGCTTGGAAACTTCCAAATATATCAGAAAAACTAAATGCGCAGCCAAGTACTCTTTTTTAGGATTTTTTTCTCCTAAGAAATTAAATAAAATCCAAAAAAAAAACGACTTCGACGAGACTTGAAACCGCAACAACAACCCTCAGTACGGGTTATTTTTTATTTATTCAGGAAAGCTAATAAAAATTTTCCCCTTATTGTTTTCTAAGTCTAGGCTAGGAGCATCTGCTGTCAAGTTACAAGACATTACCATAAAATAATGAAAACAAGTGTTTTTACGCGCCGCTCGCGAGCACGTATCGCGTGATAACATGCTATTATTTGCTGAACGGCAAATAAAGCCACGGACCGCACACACGCGGAGCGATAAGCGGGACTTTGAGCTGGTCGTCTTTTAGTATCTCTAATAAACACGGTGACCTCGGTGAACAGATCCTTAATAATCTTTACCTTTTTATTACTACGATAATACTAAGTTCACCCCAGATTTTGATCTTGCGATATATGACTGGGAAGTTTGATTAGATTTTTATAAAACTGGTGTGTAATCGGCTATCAACCTCCCACTGAGTTCATCGCTCAATCATTAAATTACAGTAACGTATAACGACTTTAAGAGTCAATAGGTATACGAATAGGAATAAAGTGATCGCTTTGATTTTTTGTTCCCTTTGGTCTTTTTAAGGTAAACTAAAGAAGCGAACAAGAATCCTTTACCTTGTTAGTTTTCCAGTTGGAGCAAAACTCGTCCCAAGCTTTTTTATCTCGTTAGATAATCTGATATTTTGGAGTAAGCCTTTTTACAAAGGATATGACAAGCTTATAGAGTCTCCCCTCCACCCGGACTATTCGGTTGGATAATTTAATTTCTACCAACATCCGTGGAATCCAGGCACACTTTGACATTTCTCACAGTCAATATTTGAATATTATTCAGGCAGTGGATGGCAAATACGGCAATCCAATATCTGAGCCAACATTGACTAAGCGTAGTAATGTACGTAGCGCGATAGATATCTATTTGAGACGATATAATTATTACTCGTTCTCGCTCTGCTCGTGCGTAAAGGATAGCTGATCTTAATCCCTCTAATTAAGGTGACGTAAGCGTTAATAAGTAGAATGCCTCCCCTGTATTTATAATTCTTGTATTTCTGTACCATTGCCGTGACATTGGTTCATGTTTTGCTGAGTGTCATGTTACGCAGAATATATAAAAACTTGACTGTTTTTCAATAAGCATATAAAATATTTCAAATGATATGCCTATCTCTAAATTTAAGATAATCAAGTGCCTTTAGACACCTAATATACCGAATATATATATGTATTAGGTACATCGATTTCAGATCAGTCATATTGCCATACAAGCAGCTGCCGCGGCTTCGCACGCATTTCCCGTGTTAAAAGTATGTTAATTTGTTATTATAAAGATTCACATAAATTGTTCAGCGGTTTTAGAGTGAAGAGGTATCAAACATAAACATTTTCGCATTTATAATATTATTGTGATGTGATTGGCGCCGCGCCACAAGATATCTCATTAAATGAAATATCTTGCGGTGCGCACAATTTTTGTGCACAGTGCAATATCAAGACTTCTTTCCCTATACGAACATTCGTAACACTTCTACGTATTTATCGCTAAAAGGAACGATCAAAACTGTGCCTACAATACGCGTGAAGTGTCCGTTCACTAGTCGTAAGTCTCATCAATGAAAAGGCAACTTGCCCCGCAGCACTTTATTCTTGCTTAGCTTGAAATGGCTCCGTCGATTCTAAGGGGACGCTTTCTAAGTCTTCTTCATCGTGTTAAAGTAGAAAGCCTATAAATACAACCTGAGGTTCTTAGAGACGTCACTCCATATTTATAGGGTTTTCTTTGAGGTTTGTGGTTCCGAGACTCTACTTCGGACAATACATTTTTGTAGCTTTACGAAAGATATGTATATTCCATTACATATTTTACAGCAAAAAAATAAGGATTTTGAGGGATTGATGTGATTACTAACATACACAATGTTAGTAATCTCATAAACCCAAAATTACACCAATTCAATGCTATTTTGCTAGGAGTGATCTGATGTATTACGCGTTCTTCGAGGTCGGACTTGGTAGAGTTTATAAATCAATACTCGACCAAGTAGAAATAATCATGTGGTTGTAAAATTAGCTTTTTAAAAATTGTCAGTACCTACAGTACTGTGCTTGGTAGAAGAAAAACTTTACCTTTTAACGAATCTGACTCAACACCAAACATTTATTGGTAACCTACCCTTTGTGTCGAGGTGGTGAACATCGACGAATTTATGTCATGTTCATTTTCTGATATTTACGCAAATTCAATCAAGGAAAACGTAACAATATTACAAATACCACGTGCATCATCCATGCCGTATGTTATTGTATTCAAATGTGCTAGTTAGTGAAATTCACGGCTACCATAAAGAGGCAGTCATTAGCATGTGGTTGTCCGAAACAATGAAGTTATGTATTTGACAAGGTCGTTTGTGCTATGGTGTCCTTCCTTTAAGGAATGATATATGTTTGGAGGTCGCTAAAAACTTGCCATCGCAAATAATTTATAGCCGAATTTATGGCGGCCTTATATTGGGATGTGGTGTGGTGACTAGAATTTGTTTATATATGTATGCAAGAAGCGTCTCAGAAAACCCAAAATGTTTTTACATTGGAAGGCTTCATCCTTTAGGTAAGTATATAAAGACCACTTTCCAAAATGCCCGCGTTACGTTATACCCACTTCCTAATTTGTCCGTTTCCCAAATAGGTTCTATGTTTGAGGATAATTCTTTATGGTTCTTTAATTTAGTTTCAAATTGTTTTCAGAAGCTGTCTATCTCCTTTCTTTTACGGATCGAAATAATTATTTTTTAACAATGGATCTTTAGCTTTAAATTTCTTTCCGTCACTTTATACGTCTACTAACGCGTTTTGTCAAAAACATTAAGGCAATCACGATATTAACAGCTTACGGGACTTTTGTATCCTAGCGCTTCATCTATTTACGTTTTCAACAATTTTTTTCACTATCTATTCACTTCCACTGACCCCTTATAGATATGAGTGACCTACAGATATACTCGACTCCACTAGCAGGCGAGAGACTGCTCAGAATTGAGATGTGGAGAAGTGTTGAATGAATTCATATTTTATTGCCCTTAAAACACAACATAAAACTTATATCTAAATTAAGTATATGTCGGGAGTGCTCTAAGATCCACTTTCGGTCGCTGAGCCACAGAAGTAAGTTAATAATACCCAAGGCTATTACAGCGCCTGTAAACATAGAAAAACAAAAAAAAAACTGCAACTATTAGGTAGATTATAAACAAACACCTCTATAAAATTACCCGTAGAATTCAATAAATAAATAAATATTGCTGGATAATCTACACAACATCATCTAACCCCAAGCTAAGCAGAACTTATGGGTATTAGATGACTGATGAACTGAATACAATACATTACACACAGGTATTTTTTATTATATATAGAAATACCCAGCACACCCGGAACCAATATTTGCAGGACATTTGTCCCAAAGCGAGAATCGAACCCGCAACCTCCTGCATCGCAGGCGGACCTTCACCCGGCGCGCGACATCGGTCGACGGTCGACATGGAATGCAATAAATTTGACTATTGACTATTAACATTTGAGATAGTCGATACAGTTAGTCGCCTGCACGCATCAACGCGCAGTCTTCACAATGATCGAACATAACCGACCGATCATGAAAAAATCAAAAGGTTTCCACGAACCGTCATAATATTTATGATTCTCTTGATTAACGAACGCTTACAACAGTAAGCTTGATATTACGATCGTTGCGATGTATTGCGCAAAGTAGTCAGACTGTTTACTGGGAAATTATCTTGATTTACAGTCAAATCACAAAAAAGTAAAGCGAGAAAATATTCAATTTATATAACACTAGCTGCATTCTTACTACCCGTTGTCCTATTACCCGTTTTCCCGTAGGAATGAAGCATTTTCCCGCGGTAAAAAGTAGCCTATGTTCATCGGGAATTATATGGGCTTCTAAGGATAAAAGAATTTTTCAAATCGGTCCAGTAGTTTCGGAGCCTATTCAATACAAACAAACAATCAAATCTTTCCTCTTTATAATATTAGTATAGCCTAGGTACCTTACTTCTGCCCGTAACTTCGCTTACAAGGTAGGACATACAAGGAGGAAGGTTATAGAACAGAGCATCGAGGCATAATGTAGCTTTAGCTTTGTTTTTGTTTTTGAATCGGACCCAAAACTTAGAGTAGTTCCGGAGATTACTTTTTAGTTTATTTATTAGTTTAGGTAGGTTATCCTTACCTTAGAACAAGAGATTATACCATCCCAACTAATAGTGTTGGATTCCCTATTGCCCCTCTTTTTTATGGTATCTGAAGTATAAAGAGATACGATACGTAAATATAGACCCTGCCGTTGCCAAGGGCATGAAATAGGAAGACGTAATAAGGCACACACACTTGGACTTTCACAGCAGGACAGCAAAATTAAGTGGTCATATATGTAAGTACTCTTTCGTTGAAAATATAAACATGAGCGTCATTGTATATTATTAACAAATTACTCACTTATCCAATTTAGCAAGAGAATCGACTGGGTTCAACGAATTCGAGCGAAAGGGACTCGTGCAAATTTGCGCTTTATTCACATAGCAATAAAGGTGAGCGGAGTATAAAGGAAGATCCGCCGGCAGAGAATATAGCATCTAGCAGTTTATTCAATCGCGAAGTGTCAATTATATGTTTCTCACAGAGGATGAGTGATGGATTTAAATTGACGGGAGAGCTTACCGAGAAATGATTTCTTTATTTTGGTTCCTATAATTCATGTCAGAGATCGAAAGTTCACAGAAATAACAAGCAGGAAGGATACTAAAAATTGTTGAATTAAGAAATTCGGGTCGTTATATTATGTATCTGAATTTGCGATATAACACTGTGTTAATATAAGTTGCGAGTTTGAATCGAGAGCAAATAATAAATAAATACGAGTTAATTTTTATTAACACAAGACTGTTCCCGGCTAGTTCAATACAAATAAGCCGCAAGCTGCAATTCCTGCTTCAATTAAAATTTATTCACATGGACCTAGCCTATCTCGGAATCTATGATGCGGTCCACTAAGGCGATGCTATGCGGCCAGGTATGTAAACCCTGCAAGTAATTCATGACCATTTGTTAAGATTTTATAATTAAGTAGCTCGGATAAAAACGACCAGTGGCTCTGGATTTTTCCCTTTTAATAAACCCCGGTCACTTTCAAACAGATTTGTTTTTTGCGCGGCTATGGTAGGAAATTTTTGCTTTTCAAACCGTAGGCTATTGTGTTTTTGACACATTTATTACCGTAAAATTCGAAAAGAAAAGATACCAGAGCATGTGTAAAACAGAGGCTGATGCAGGACAGGGCAAGCTGAAGACAGGGATGAAGACGCTATGGCGCTCATTAGGGTAGGCCTATGTCCAGCAGTAGATATGAGTCGACGGCTGGACATAGGCCTCCCCTAATGAGCGCCATAGCGCCTTCATCCCTGTCTTCAGCTTGTCCTGAATCTAGTGACTATTGATATAGGCTGATGATGATGTGTGAAACGAAGAAACTAAGCAATTTTTCTAATCTCTGGATAATCTAGATTCCGTATCTGAAAACTGTGAGTTGACGTGTCAGTTTTTTTTTGCGTTTGGTTATTCCAAGTCTGTTTCTTTTTGTTATACCACGTTTTATAGTGACTGACGTTTTATGTCAAGTCACACGGGAACGCTGTCGAACGGGATAAACAGTATCCTACATCCGTCTCCTGGCTCGCTACCTTACCTACCCACCAATTTTCAGCCATATCGGTACAGCCGTTCTTGAGTTATAAATAGTGTAACTAACACGACTTTCTTTTATATATATAGATATGTTAATAGCCTTACATATTCCTTTGTAAAGTATTATTTTGCTGCTTACCCGAGCAAATAAGACATCTATTCGACTTTTAAATCCACGCAAGTTGAGCCCGCAATTGCATTTTAATTTCTTAGAATTCACTGTTTGCAATTTCTCAGAAGCTATACTATTATTCCTGGGCTGTTTTGTTCCGTAACTGGTCAATAAGAAATTGACCGTTACATAACTTTAATAGGGGCGCTACAATGAGACCGTTTATGTATGACACTCACTCAGTTGTAATTTAATTTGTTGGTAGTCAATAATATTGTTTCGATTGTAAACTAGTTCTAATTTATTTCTATGATATGAATGTAATTTTCTTTGTCAATCAATTGTCAATAATATTGAATTTAACTAAATTTACAATCATGACAAAATATTATCTTGCTGATGAATACCATAACATGGGATTATATAGCTAAAGTTAGCTAAAATATATACTTCAAAAGAATCTTAAAAGTGAAACGTCGAAGCTGCGAGGCCACAGACAACCACAAATACTTCAAAAATATGGCTGCATCAGACAATTTAGCCGTGGGTTAAAAACTAAGAAAAACAACCCTGGATTAACACATCCTGGGGAAAATAAGCGTGCTTATAATAATAAAACTGTAACTACATCTTCGGATTTTGAATGGAGAGAAGGAATTGATACTTATTTGTACAATACAATTCATTGTTCTTAGGAACACGCGCGCATTGTTTTCAAAACTACTGCTTCTACTTAATACAAGTTACGGGGAAACAGAAGGTTTGTAAATAGCTCCCTATTCTTGCTCACATGGGCTAGTTATACGGGCAATACAACAGAAAATAGCGTTTCTAAAGATGTAGATTTTAAACATGGAGATTTGAAGATTCAGATTCAACATTTTGATTGAGACCGGAGTAAAAAGTTGTGGCCTCAAAATCCAAAAATATGTAGGCCTATCGTCTATTTTATATAGTCTCATCTAGGATTTTTAAATCATATAAGGTTTGAAGATTTCCATATTAGTTTAGATAGTCTAGTTTTAAATTATAAACAATGTTTCTATAACACTGATAATGATCTTTATGCGATATATATTCAAGATAGTTTTAATTGGTGTTTTCTTAAGTGAGTTGATCCCTGACTATGGTGGTCTGAACTAGTTAATTGTAAAGCATCTGGCCTCGCAAATCTTTTTTGCCTCGTGTGTTAATGTCAGTATTTGCAACCACCTAGCTCGGTTGGCGATGGCAATTTAAGTCATCTCATTTATAATTAATTTATCTTGCATTCATTAAGTGTTTACAAGATGGGCTGCAGAGCATTAAGAAAATAAATATTATGCGAATACGATGAATAGGATGTTATTAATTGCCCTGCGTACGCGCTTTTCAAATAGCCTATCTTCGTCACCGGGATAGAATTTACCTCCCTGCCAAATTTCATTAAGATCCATTCAGTCGTTAAAGCGTGAAAATGTAACAGACAGAGTTACTTTCGAATTTATAATATTAGTCTGGATTGCAAAGAGTTTAGGTTTAAGAGCCTCATCCTTATCGCACAGTTCGGTTCTTTAAGAAGGAGGCAAGTAGACATGTCTAATGTCTTAAAAGGAAATTAGGCAAACAGTAAAAATAACTGTGAACGCTTTCTCAATTTTGTGACGATGATCGCAACAAGGCCAAACATTCTATATATAGATAACCAATACTATGCATATCAGCAATGGTATTACTGACGACATAGATAGGGAATCACCGAATCACTCACTTCTGCTAACAGGTGGACTGTATTACGTCACAGATATTTAGATTCCGACACGATATTACGCAACAGTTTAAGGCAGAGTAAAGCTTGTTTATTTGTCGTTAATGCTATTTAATATTCCATTGAAGAAGTAAACTGGGGTCAAGTGAACCATTACTCTGATCCCGTCACATGGATTTACATTTTTCTAAGAAACTGTTTGAATTTAAATTTAAAGTCCTTTCTTTTGTAGGCTTAATACGATTCATGCGTGGAATTTAAAGAACCTAGGCGGATGTGTTAGAGGATAATCTGAATAATTGTAATGATTTCAATTTTGTTTCAATTTTGTTCGCGGCTTTTTGAGCTTGTTTTAGTAACGACAAGAACTAAATTAAAAATTTTAAAAACCCTCCGACAGGTTTCCATGAAACATGGCTAAGAACACTCGGGATAAAATTAACTATGACACAAAAAAAAACTAAACGAAAATCGGTTCATCCCTTTGGGAGCTACGATAACACAGACAGATACACAGATACACAGACAGACACGTTAAACTTATAACACCCCTCTCTTTTTGCGTCGGGGGTTAAAAACAAATATTATGATAGCGATGCGACTTACGACCGTTCCTAATATTCAAAACCAGTTTTTCCCAACAACAACGGTGGTAAAATTTTGGGGATTTTCGCATAAAAATGTGATAAAACTCGATTGTACATACATAGCCAAAACAATGAATCAATTACATATTAAGAATGACTCTGTTTTAGGAACCAATCTGAATTGTTTCTCAAAAAATTATGGGCAAATCCCAGCATAACTCCCACACTCGATTCCGACTCCCTTGAATGAATCGCCCTTTATAGACATTAAACGTTAACATAGTGGCTCCGTACTCGATGCATAGTGGACAGTTCTTTTTGTGATCAAAAGACGAGACGTTTCGCATGGACTGCTCTCAGTCAACTCTTAAGGTTATAATTAATTTATCGAACGTGCAAAATAGCTTCTAGAAAAAGCGCTCCTAATTACTTTATTCAAAGCAGACGACTTTTTCACACTTGATTATAATCGAATTGGATGATTATTCAAGGATAACATTCCCAGTTTGTAAATTAACCGACCAATTACGGCGGAGTTACCCTGTTCAAGGCATCCTTCCTCGCGATAATTGCCAGTTAAAAACGTTTAATTACGTTAAATCCCATAGTCAATCAGTATCCTCGGCTTTTTTTTGCTGTCATGCAATTTTAATGTGTCTCGACTTATTTGCACCATCTCGCTGCTTTAGGTCTGATCCGATGCTCGTTAAAGGACATTGGCTAAAGTGTAAGTCTAATGACTTAAGCTATACTAGCCACGCACATGACAGTAAAATCTAACCAAAGGATACGATAAAGTTAGATCGCTCGTTAGCGTTTAGAGATATTGCCACTGGTAGTGCATGCAATCCTCTTGATTATTTATTTATTTATGTTCATTTGGACCGTCTTATTAAGCCTGTATCTCTTTTCCTTTTCGTAGGTTAAGTTAAAGTAAGTGTGTTGCTCGCGCGGCGAAGAACCCAAAACAAGCACAGATGGCGAAGGGTTGTTTGGACGAGCACAAAAAATCAGGTAACCAATGAAATGTGAGAACGCTAATGTGCCTTTTTAGACGAAAAAATCTTGAGCACATGTTTAGGGACGCGTGTGGGATAACACTTTCTGTTTTTACCGACTTTGCTTTACTAAATTAACTGAATTTTATGTTATCATTTCGAACGGATGACAAATTATTAGGGAAGAGTTTAGGCAACGACGTGAAGGGAGAAGGTCTGTTACAAAAAAGAATATGTTTTATTTGAGATTTCAGATTTCCAAATCTTTGAAGAATTTGGTTATTTTAGGGTAAAACATTATCATTATCTATGCAGCACGTCTGTGTTCTGCTTAAAAGAAACACATACAGCGGTAAATACAATGGTGACTCACCGTTTAATTTCAATCGGTGGTTCGGCCATCATCGGCGGCGGTGGCGGCGGCGGCGGCGGCGGAGGCGGCAGCGAGGGCGCACTAACTTCCATCTTTGGAGCGTCAGGAATATCAGCCTTCCCTTCATTCACATTAGGTATAATTTGTATTGGTGTATCCTCCAGTAAGTTGAGTTCGGGTAATTCCGGCAGCTCGCATTCGGGCACGCTCGGGACGATAGGTGAAGTGACGACGGAGGGTGCTATGGACCCGTCAGTGGTGATTGAGAACTGAACGTCACCCGCGACTCCGGCCAGGTTCGGCAGGTCTAAAGGCATCTCTAGTTCCGGTACCTGCGAGGACGGATGATGAGGACATTTTAGATACAAAAGCATATGAGCTGAAAATTGAGAGTAGATAGTAGACTTACCATTCCAATGCCCGGAGCGTACATATACTCGTCAGCCTCACGTTTAAGCACGTCCCTCTTCATGATTGACGATGGTGCCTCCTCCAATAAACTCTTACTGATAACTTTGGATGTCGCAGGAGGAACGTAAACTGGAGACTTGGTAACAGTACCCAGGTAAGGACTCTCGCTCGTGTTGAAAACCAAAAGTTCACTTATGCTCTCTGCTTTATCGATCGCAGACTTCAGATTGAAGTCTTGTTTCGGTTTTGGGGTGTGTTCTGCTACTTTCACGTGGAAAAAGTGCAGTTTCTCCTAAAAATAACATAATTTTGAAATTACCAGAATAACGACGAAGAATAAAGAAGTTCACGGGCTAGATGATGCATAGTGATGAATTTCGAGATTTGGAGTTTCTTGGAAACGAAAGGTACCTGTAGTGATTTTTCAGAAGACTGCCTCTGAGTTCTCCCACTCAGAATGATCTTTTTCGGTTCATGTTTATATCCGTCCAGATCGAAAATTGATTGGTAGTGTTCATGTTTTATAGACGCTGGATACTTCGAAGTGGAAAATACTTTGATAGCTTTTTGCATCCCGGTCAACTTCTCAACCTTGGATCGCGATGATTCAATTCTTTTATTGAGTTTATTTGTCTTTTGCATGTTCTGTTGTATTCTAGTTAATACACGCGCAAACACATCGTCTACGATCCCGTTGAGATTGTCAAGCGTATTTGCGATTTGGAGAATAGTTTCCTCCGTGCTTAGGTCGCTGGCAATAAGGTCGATTTTATAAATACCCTCCATAGCTAAATGCTGTTACGTTACGCGTAGATTCTGTAACAATGAGATTGTTGTTATCAATTACCCTGTTCTAAGCTGCAAGCTCTGGGAAACTTCAACAATTAATTTTGTTATGGTGAAGTGTTAAGTGGGTCATTTAGCGATGTTATTAAATAGTAGATTGCAAATTACAGCTATTGCTTACCTACTTAGCTTCCTAGAATGACCTAAAATAAATTAATAAGGCACAAGAATTATCACTAGACAACACATCCACTTTTCTAACGTGTGCAAATTTTTGTCCATTTTTACAAGAATTTGTAAAGCTTTTTAATAGTCCACTATTATTTACAATTCAGTCACTAACAGTCTATTAACACTCGCGATTTTAACTCTAGTTTAGGTTCTTATTGGTTTTTAACGTTGGGGGATTAGCGAGTAGCGAGTGCAGGTTGTCATTTGCGGGGTCGGTGCTCCATGAGAAGCGGCAATACGCGTCGGGGGACATCATAGGATCCAAGATGGCGGCTTCTTCTGCCAGCTGGCCGGCTGACAGCATGTTGTTAAGGTGCTTGTTGATGACGGCGTCCCCGGGACTCACGTAGCCGCTCGATGCGGCCGGCTTGGGAGGCATAGCCGTCAGCGCCGACTGCTTGTGACTAGGCAAGGACTGCAGCTGGATGTAGCTGCTGTCGGCACCGAGCTTCGTCGGCGCCGCGGGCAAGGTCGGCATGATCGGCAAGCTCTCAGGCCCAAAACTCTTCACGGGAGGTTTCTGATTCGGGAAGTTTAGCATGGATCGCGCTTGAGCGTCTTCAGGTAGTACGTAGCCCGAGGACGCAGCGGTAGTCCGCAGACTAGGTGGAGACACGCCGGTTGTGAAGATGGGCGACAGGCCGGCCATCACGTAGCTCGAGCTCGCCGGCTGCGGGGCCGTCGGGCTCAGCGTCGCCGCCGGTGCGGATTGCACATACCCCGTGGCAGGATTCACGACCGGCTGCTGAACATACCCACTTGTGGGGCTTCTCTTGAAATCCTCGTTGCTGAAGTAAGGAGAGCTTTCGTGGGAGACTTCCGTGTCTGAGCTGGAACAATCCTCTTCGTCCAGCGCTACGTCATTGCTGTCAACTTTGACGGGTTCCATCTCCAAGCGCAAGGAGGAATCTGAACATTCGTCGGACGTGGACGCCTGTCGGTCCACGGCGTCTCGCGACCCTTCCGACAGAACCGTGCTGTCCGTGTGGTCGCTCGCACCACAGTTGCTCTCGTCTTTTTGCTTGGTGTCCGTCGACACTGTTCTGCTGTTTGGTAATAATAACATTTCATCTGAAGGAGGCTTCTCATCCTTACTCGTTGGATTCCACCCGCCAAAGGCGTACTTCGTTATATCTTTCTCGGGAACACCTAGGCCAACCGGAAGAACTGGTTTTAAATCCATTTTTCGGTACTTTTTAACAAGTTTGATCGTTGCGTATATGATACCTACTAGCCCCAAAATAGCCATAAGGATGAAAGTCATTGCCAGTCCATCTTTGCTTCTGCATGCTAGTTGACTAGAATCACTCCATTCACCAGCAAATTCCAATTGACCTTTATGCTCTCTCTTGGGTAAAACAACCTCCATTCCGTCTGCCAAGGCTCCATGGTTTGCATCTTCGTCAAAGTTCACTGCCCTTACTTGATACTTTTCTACAGATACACTTCCTTCACAGTTGACAAGAGAGTATGATAAATTGGTTGTGTTAAATATCTCTGTTTGATCATCTTTGGTTCTCAGTATTTGATAGAGGTCAACAGTTCCCCCAGGTTTCTCAGGGACCTCCCACTTGATAAGATCTGGACTGTTTGAAATGATTGGTGGTTTTAATTTGCTAGGTGGGCCAATTCTAGTCCTGAGAAAGATGCCATTTGGTGGGCTCTTCTGTGAACAGCTTCTAATAGCTGAATTGCAAGCTGCAATAGACCATGAATAGTTGAAAAAGCTATGAAGCCCTTCAAGTTTTAAGCTTCTTCTGTTCATTGAGTCCTTGTCTTTGTAAGGAACTTTGTCAACAGCATATTCATCTGTGTTATTGTAAATTACATATTTTCCAATGACTCCATTTTTTTCTAGAGGTGGATCCCATGATATGACAATAGAGTTACTTTCAACCTCTGTAATGGTAACATTTCTTGGACTCAATGGAGTGTCTTCTGTGGTTGTGACTCGTGTTGAAGCATTTTCAATTGGTTTTTCTCCATATGTTGTATTAAGTGATAAAAAAATTTGATAAGTCCTGTAGGGTTTTAAGTCAGTTATATTTATTTCCATTTGTTTAGGATCTGTAATGTTGACTACTGATTTGCCAAATAAGGGATCACATACATTACTGGTATCTTTGACAGGGCAATATGTAATAAGATATCCAGTAATAGTACCTTCTTGTAATGTGCAGGTCATTGTCCATGTGATTTTGACTGACGATTTTCCAGCAGCACCATGGTCTAGTTTTACAGGAAATCCATACATTGGTATACCATCTCTGGATATGTCACAAGATGCCCAAATCATTCCACTGGTTTTAGTTTTATTATTAGCAGAAATTGCAAATTGATATCTATTCTCCCTAGGTAAGTCAATAACATGGTTTGTTTTGTTTGGCTCCAAAACAGTGTAATTCATTCTGCCTGTGCATATTTTTGTAGTGTTCTGCTGGCACCAAAAAACAGTATAATTATCAATGTTCTCTATCCCAACCCAAGATAATTTGTAAGTACCATTTTCATATGCTAGCTTGGTAAAAGATGTTACTCTTAAGGCTACAGTATCGGTGTAAGGAGGTATGAACAGATGGCTTTTGTTGAGTGAAGAGCCATGGTCATTGGTTGACCAAATGTCTATGTTGGTGGCTCCCAGAGATGCATCTTCCAGGATAACATAGCTCAGGCTCTTCTTGCTATCAGCTAAGATTGTTTTAGGGTTCCCTGACCCCTGATGAGCTACCACCTTATATGTGAAATTGGCACCAGCTTCTTCATATTCTTCCAATTGCTTCCAGTAAACATATATCCTCCTCTTAGTTTCAAATGGATTTTGATCAAAAGCACCTACTACTGTGTCTGGTGGTCTATTCGGTCTTTCACTGGCTGTGTAGAATAACAGATAAGTAAAATCTGACCAATATTCATCTTTAACAGCTTCTTTTGGCCGTATGTATATCCTTACTTCATATTGCATATGAGCATAGGGTAAGTCCTTCAGTAGAAACTTGTACGTTTTGTTTTTAGGTGGAAGCTCTAAAGTATTTACTGATCGGAAATAAGATGTGCTATCAATCTTTGCAATCTGATACTCTATTTTATGTTCAAGTCCTGATTTGGGTAAAAAGTCAACCATGTTATTAGGTATACTCCATTGAAGATAGACACTATGAGTTCCATTACCGATGACTTTCAAGTTCATAGGTGGGTCTGGTTTTACTATGGAGAAGTGGTTTAAGGTGAAATTTTGTTCATTGGATCCAAAAACATTAGAAAATTTTAGATTGCAATGAAACTGTTTTTCTAGCTGTCTGTACCTAGGCTGACTACTGGTATTCCAAGAGCAATACCTAGTTTTACCACTCTTTTCTGGGTGGCATACCTCAATAGATTGACCATCATCAAGTGTTAAAGTCAATGAATAGTTTGTGACACTAGGACTCTCTGGATTTGTCCAAGAACAGTTCAGGACTTCAAGGTTTTTAGACTTGCAGTTGAAGTCCGTAACATTTCCTGGTGGAGAGTCCACGAGCACACGAGATGTGCAAATTTTATTTGTTATTTTGTTTCTACAGTAGTATGAATACACTCCTTTCTCCGGTTTCTCAAAGGACATTCTTCTGGTAGTATTATTCACTACGTCGGACGAGAGGTTACGTCCACCGATAGCAAACAACAGAGCGTCAGCCATGTATATGCGGTCTTCACAAAATATCTCCAGGGGCTGACCGTAAGGCACCATAATCATTCCCTCAGGATGGATTGCCAGGGACAGGTTCTCGACTCCTTGACATCTCGACAGTATGCATGGTAGAAGTATCAGCCACTGGATGGCCAAACACCAAAACCACAGACTGAACTGTGGAGCGCTCCGCAAAATGCACTTCCTATACCTAGCATTACTTTGCGTTGCCATAATTGTATCACTAAATATCACTCCATTACGAAACAAAGTCCGACTTCATTGAGCGAGTCCAATGAAACATTCCTTGTTTTTTTACGAGGCGCTCGAGTAAATGGCGCACCGATGGTCTCGACACGATGACACACAACACACTGAATACGATTGCAGGGTGCACAGCACATTTATTTATCAACACTATTCCATCGAGAACTTGTTATTGTTAGAGTAGCCAATCTTGTATCCCGGAGGTTCTGCTGGCTGATAAATACACAAGAGATTTAATTTTGTACGTTTACGGCGTAAGTACTTACAGAAAATAGAAAGAAAAACTGGAGAAATTCTGAGAAACGCCAACTTCATTACAATAAGTGATGGGATACTATGAATGAATCATTGGCAACTCGATTCTAAAAATCTCGATTCTCCGATGGTTGATTTCGATTTGATTAATACTGATCTAACGACGACGTCGCGTCGCCTTCTTACCTATTCAAATGAATGTAAATACATAGGTAGCGTTTTGTTGAGTGAGACACAATATTATATTCGTGTCGACTAAATGTTTCACTGTATTAGATTTTAGTGCTTCGTTTCTTAACAAAGCAAATATCCCATTTTATCTTAGAACTCAACAGATAGCGGCAATATTTTGCAGAGAGGAGAGGACAGGATGGTAATGAGGATCCGTAATGTTTTTAGTTGAGAATGCAGATTTATAGAGCTAAGAAGTCCTTAACACACCGCACAATTTTTTTTGTTCTACGACAAAAGTTGACGAAGTTATGACCAAATTACTCGCCTCGGTTGCCGCCAGTTAACCGTATGCAGAGTTATGGTGCGCAGACTATTGTTTGGTTAATTGTGACTTTGAAACAAATTAAGCGTCCGATGTGTATTTAATTCCCCATTTTAAATATGTGTAGGGACATCTGAAAAATGCCGAATGTACAAATAAAACTCTTAAAAACCCAGACAAACTATATTTTAGCGTACTGAGGGACCCAAAACTGCTGCCGAGAACATTATTCTTTGCGAAACTCATATTATTACACTCTTATAACACTTTATGTAGGTAAATAAATTGAACCGCGTCATCGGCGCTCCGTCGAATCGTCAAGTAAGAGTACCGGCTGCGCTCCGCTCGGTTCACTCGGCCGAGTCAGTGACGTCCCACGCACCTGCGAAATTTGATTTAACCAGCAGTAACGGCGTAGGTAATGTTTATTATTTAATATCTTCGTAAGTACTTAATGGTACGATTTGGATAATTCAAAATGAAATCTTTATTCTTATGCCATAAAGAATAACGTGGATATTAGTTCTATTGAAATTGCTGTAAGTAACATTACTGATCATCATTGTCAAACTATTCATGGTCGTTACAGTGTCGTGTCTTGCAAGTGTAATATAAATTTTCTACTTTTTCCGGTTGCACACTAATTAGAACAGCAGAGGCGAGGGTCTGTCAAACGAAAGCTCTTTTTGGTCTGATCAAAAGCATAGGTAATTAAGATCTCTCTTTTAAAATATTATCGTTGTAGGTATGCAACGCTCTAGAAATTCGTGCTGTCGATTGTCTAAGCACAAAAACCTTAATTAGTGCCTAAAAATATTGCCGTAGGTATTGATAATTATTCAAAAACCTTGATAACTTTATTTTGAACAAAGTAGACTAGAACTCAAAAAATTTATCTTAAATAGAAATTTCGATTTTAAATCGATTTATGTTTTATGGCACATCACTGAAGTCAAGTCATACGGAAAAACTGACAAATAAGATTGTCATTGTCAGTCGTGTTTGACACACGACACAAACTAGGTTGCCATCTGGATGGGAAACCTGTCAAATCTAGTTGATGTTGATACTAAAAAATTCAATAAGTTGGATTACGAACGACTGACTGGCTGACGAACCTATTGAATTGAAACTTTGGTTGGTCGGGAATACAAATGAGGATCAGTAAAGGTAAAGCAATTTCAATCGAACTAGTATCCACATTATTCTTTATGACATAAGAATGATATATTTTTGAATTATCCAAATCGGACCATTACGTACAAAGATATTAATTAATGTACATTACGCCGTTGCTGCTGGTTTAATCAAATGATGCGGGTGCGTCTGATGTCACAATGCTCGGAGGCCGACCGTTAAACGTAGGCAGATATCAGTTTTTAGTGATTTACTCTGAACCTGTAACTTTAGGAAAAAAATTGTAGAAAAAAAATGAGTTGAGCAAACAATGTAGAGGTAGATCAACTAATCCATATGGCTTACTTAAGCAAACAATATAGAGGCAGGATTAGTTGGGCAAACAATCTAGAGCCAGCTAAACATTCATATTATGGATGAATTGAGCAAACAATGTAGAGGCAGATCAACTTATCCATTATGGGTTAGTTGCTATGCTTATGGAGTAGTTGAGCAAACAATATAATAGAGGCAGCTCAACTAATCCATATGGATTAAAGAGGATCTGTAACGTTTTTAGTAGAGAAAGCAAATTTATAGAGCTAATAAATCCATAACACACAATGCAAAAACTTTTGTTCTACGACAAAAATTGACCAAGTTATGACCAAATAATTATCGAAAATCATTGAAAAAAAATTTTTTTTTTTCATTCGATGGATCTTTTAAAGCTGAGTCTATTTGGTTCTATTATTTGTTTCCTAAAGTTATAGTTGCGGAGTAAGTCACAAAAAACTGATATCTGCCTACGGTTAATGGGCGGTCTCCGAGCATTATGACGTCACCACACGCAATCGCGTTGGTCACTCGGTGAACTTCGCTAGTAATTTGACTATTTGGTCATAACTTCGTCAATTTGTGTCGTAGAACAAAAATTTTTGCACTGTGTGTTATGGATTTCTTAACTCTATAAATCTGCTTTCTTAACTAAAAACGTTACGGTTCCTCATCAAGGAACAAGCGGAGCAAAGTACGCGTGCAGTACCTTTTACACACATACATTCACATCAATTTATTATTTCGGCTGCAATCAAAAGAAGTGTTGGCAACTCTACAAACTACGCTACGCGAACGAACGAAGAAAAGACGAAGGAATTGAATTTTTACTGCAAAATCAGAAGGCGAAAATAATTAAAATAACTTGAGTAGCATTTTTTCATATAAATAAACACCAAACAGCAATGTTTTTCTAAATAACCTTCCTCTATACTGGATAGGCCCTCCACTCAAAAATGCTTTACGTAATGAAATGAATGTGATGTTGTGTTTATTTTGATTGGCGAAAATAATATGAATACATACAATGGAAGGTCTGAAAGAGCAAATGCTAGGCTATACTACTAAAGAAGCACTAGTGAAACTACATGATGCAATACGTACCGAGATCGATCAATATTTAGCAAAGAATCCTACAGGGTAAGTCTGTACCTACCTACTTGTTGATTGTTATCAAATCAGTTCATTAAATTTTCCCCACGCTGTCCATGCGGCTTGGGGATCACAGTAGGGTAGTAGAATTGTTCTGCATAAAGCGCTGCTACCCGCCCTCGGTCGAAGAGTTGGGTTGGTGCAAAATCTAAACCAGCACCTCACCACATTCTATTTTTTACATGTGTATAATTCTCGCTCTTGTTCCAGAATCAGACTCATCAAAGACATAATATCATTTTCTTCTGAAAAAGTTTTACTATCAGGCGTAGCATACACAATAACACTGCTGTACATTATTTGTTTGATATTGACATATCTGCTGGGTGAATCAGTGCAGGCCCATGCATTTCTACTTTGGGAAGCCTTGTTCCTGTTTATTATACTGGTTGTAAATCTACTTGTTGCATTTAATGAAGAGTATTTGTACAGAAATGAGATACCTCACCGCGTTCGGAAAGTGTTAGGTAAGACTACCTAACCTACAGAACCACCATTCTTTCCATAAAGACATTCATATAGTATAGAGTCTATTAGATAGTCAGAGCTGTGTGCAGTGTCTTTATTATAGACACTGCATTCAGATCTGTCCTTACACTAACGAAGACATTGAATCATATACAACTTTCCTTACAAGTCAAAAAGTCCAAGTTGCTTTATTTTCTACAAACCTTACAGAACTCTTGGACAGATAAAGTTCCTAGCCACTTAATAAATAAATAAATATAAATAAATAATAATAATAATTATCATTCCACTATGTATCTGCTTGGCTAGTAGGCTGCTGA
This sequence comes from Eupithecia subumbrata, assembly GCA_949316285.1. Taxonomy (NCBI): domain Eukaryota; kingdom Metazoa; phylum Arthropoda; class Insecta; order Lepidoptera; family Geometridae; genus Eupithecia; species Eupithecia subumbrata. The sequence continues at coordinate 15,815,371 of OX438643.1, read as the reverse complement.
CTAAAGAATTAATCTTTTCTGTAAATAACACTACGTATTCACTCAGAGTCATCTGGCCTAAAACTAAGCAGAACTTGTGTATTAGGTACCAGATGATGACTGACTGAAGTCTCATTATTTCTGAATCTACCATGGGCCAGCTAATTAATTTTAACATGTAAAGGATTTGAAGATTTTGACCCTAACATGACTACCATACTGTTTTTTTTTTTATAAAATTGTGTGCGTCGAGTGCACAATAAAGGTTATAAAAAATGACCAATCACATAATGTCCTAAAGCATCAGGATTCTGAGTATTCACATTATATGAAAAAAATAAATAAAAGAGCAATAGGTATTTTCATCTGTGTTCTAGCCTAGCCAATGTTCAGGCCACCCTCCATACTAATATCTTCAAACCCCATTACACGAGCCAGACACAATGTGAAATGTTTGTTAACAAACCACAACAAAAAAAAAACTAAAACTTGCTTGGCGTAGCTTTTCAGATATAATTGTGAGATTATAATTTTATTAATTCATTGAAGGAAGTTAAATCGACAAGTAATGTAAGTTGCGTATAGAAAGACGCAGCAACAGAGTGAAGTTTTGGTTTAATATGGGCGCTTTGTTTATAAACATTTTACCTCCAATTTGGAATATATTTTAATATTATTTTTTCGTTTATTTATGTTACATACTTACATAGTATTAACTTATTTTATCTACAGCTATAATAAACTGTAATTCGGTTTGCCCGTCATTAAGACCATCTTGTCTGATAACAAGATATTTTGTTACCTTGCAGACTTTTTGACTGTGCTTTGAGGATACCTACTATTAACTGGGTTTGGCTTTTCAGAGACATTAGAAAAGTCTATAAGAAATTCAAAATGGAAAGAAGAACACTACCCACATTTGTGTGCCCCATTTTCACCCTGTGTTATCCTGCAATGGACTTATAGAGATGGTAAATCTAGATTTTAGCTTACCTTAAATTTTTTCTTTCGAATATTTACTATGCAAAAAATAAAGTTAATATTTCTTCCTATTTGTTTTTAGGGTTCCCTACCTCAAAAGGAAAAAAGGAACCCTTATGGGAACACTTTGTTGTCCGTCTGTCTGTCTGTATGTCCGTCTGTCAACCCTCTTTTCTCAGAAATGCGTGGATGTATCGAGTTGAAATTAACGTTTAATACTCAAGTCCGTAACCTCTTGGAGCCGCAATATAAATAAAACTTCTAAGTCAACGCACTCAAAAGTTACAGCCATTTATTTCCAAATATTTTGAAATTTCCAAGGGAATCGCATGCACACAAAACATATAGGGTTCCTCCCGAAGACCTAGAATTATGAAATTTGGTGAGCAGCAAGGTCTTATAGCACAAGTAAAGGAAAAAATCTAAAAACCATTAATTTGTAATTTATTCACAAAAAAATTACTTTTAATGCTCGCCATGGGCCAAAACCAATAGGGTACTTCTCGTTGACTTAGGATCATAAAATTTGGCAAGAAGCAAGGTCTTATAGCACAAGTAGTATATGTTTTTTGTTTTCTGTGATTTTTGATTTCTTGGTGTGCAATAAAGTATATTTGTATTGTATTGTATTGTAAAGGAATAAAATCCTAAACCCGTAAACTTGTAATTTATTCACAAAATAATACTTTTGATTATTGCTATAGAGTATAGACCAAAACCTATAGGGTACCTCTAGTGTACCCAGAATAATAAAATTTGGTAAGAAACAAGGTCATGTAGAACAAATAACGAGAAAATAATAATAACGTTTATTTCAGAAACACAATTCCATATGACAAAGAAGATAAATACACAAAAGCAGAAAATAATAATAATTACAGTAGTTAGAGTAGAGATGAAATGGAACGTATAAACATATTTGTAGGCAGTACCTAGGTACATAGTCTTACTTTTGGTTCCCACTGTGGTGCACAGACAGACAACCAGTGTCGAAAGAAACAATTATCTGGGCATTCAGTGATCGTCCTAAGAATTGTATTCTTTGAAGCCCTTAACCGTGCCCAAAAGGACACAATTTGAGCTCGGAGTATGGCAAAGAAGTCGGGCACTCCGGCGTCGGCGAACATGCCTGTCGCACTGCAATAACGTGGTTTTTTCATTATGATACGGAAAGCATTATTAAATTGAATTCTAAGTGTATTATATAATTTTTTGTTGTATAATATCCAAAGTTGACAGGTGTATAAATTTTGACAATATGTAATAAAGAGAGCGAGTTTAACTTGATCATTACATATAAGAAACCTACGCGCAAGCATATTACACCGCACCGCCAGAGAGCGCCGCTCCCGTTCCATGTCTTCATCTGCAAACCGTAAATTTGAAGTTTATTAACAAAAAAATTATAATATTTGAGTCTCTCCCTCGAACAAAATATACAGGGTACCTACTTCATGTTGACCTAGATGTCTTAGATGTTGATCATGATATTTGGCAAGAAACAAGGTCTTACAATTCAACGGAACCCTTATTAGTGCGCGAGTCCGACTCGCACTTAACGTTTTTTTTTTACATGCACTCTTGCATTATTTAACATAACAAAATATTTTATTAATGTTTTTGCTTGTTTCAGCAAAACCAGTGTTTTGTCATGAAATTATTACAAAAAAAAAATGATGTAAATCCTCTGAAATTTTAAAACAATATTAATAATGTAAGAATACACGTAAAAGAACAAAAACAACAACAACAGAAAATGTCTCAATTTTTTTCAAATATGAAAATGTATGATACCTATTCAAAAAATCGTAGAACCCCCTCGATGTCCAGAATCACCCCCTTTCGTCTTAGTACACCCTTTCCGTGGCACCCTGTAGATTCGTTCGGTCGGATTAGCTTGAGTTCGGACTATTGAGGCCCTGCTGTATTATTTTGACCAAAAATAAACATATAAAAAAATGTCACTGCTTTTTCCAGCGACAATAGTGAACCTACCATGGGCATTGCTGGTAGAGGGTGACGTCATCGTGGTGCGACCCGGCCAAGACGTGCCGGGCCACTGCAAGGGACTGCAGGACGATGACCCCGAGTTGTTTGCGGGACAGACCTTCCAGCCTTCTTCACAGGTACTTTATGTTGCTTATTATAGTGCAAAGAGTAAAACAACCATACCTATATATAAAAAGAACTACTCATGGCCCCAAATTTTTGTGTGGCCTCGGCATAGCCTAAGACGCCCTGTTAAAGGCACCAAAATATTTGATCTAAATTGAAAGATGTACCTATGTTAAAAAAATATAACATTCGATTATTATTTTAAAAAAGTATGTAAACTTGTTCACATACCTATAATGTTATATTACAAACAGGTTAAAAAACATGTTAATCCTGACAAAAAATTTCATAGATCCTAATTTTTAACACAACTTTAGGTACAAGGTACCACAAAATGTATATCAGTATTAGTGGAAATTAATTGTCTTAAAATAAATACCTAAATAAATAATGCTGGACAATTCACACAGCATTATCTAGCCCCAAGCTAAGCAGAGCTTGTGTTATGGGTACTAGATAACAGATATACCTAATACAATATAATTACATAGATAGATATTTTTATTATATGTACATAGAAAACACCCAGACCAACGGAACAAATTTCTGCAGATCGTACACAAATTTGTTCCGAGGCGGGGATCGAACCCGCAACCTCCTGCGTCGCAGGCGGACCTTCGCCCGCTGCGCCACGGAGGTCGTCGTCGGTTCGATTCCCGCCTCGGGACAAATGTTTGTACGATCTGCAGACAAAATATCTATCTATGAAGTGTATTGTATTATGTATATCAGTTATCTAGTGCCCATTAACACAAGCTCTGCTTATCTTGGGACTAGATAATGCTGTGTGAATTGTCCAGCATTATTATTATTATGTTGTAGTGCATAAATATTTGCGTAAACACACCTGTGTTTGCGCAGAGTGCACCTGCACTCTCATAATCCGATGGTACGAAAACTGATAGTCACGACCGCGCCGGGAAACGAATCAGAAACTTAGATTTCGTTTCTAATCGCCTGGTGTATAATTCAGTCGCCCATTACATCATTCACATTTGACCCCAACTTTCGTTTAACTATTCGAATTGATTGTAAAATCAGACTATATTTTCAGTACAAAGACAATTTCAGCACGCCTCGCGTTCGCCCTCCTCATCAAAACAAGGCTTACCGGATGTGTGAGACTCCCTACTTGAGTAATCTACGACTGGCGTTGGAGAAGGCTACGTCTCGACCCGTCACTGTATTCGACAAGCAGCGGTATCTGGTATGTATTAGGTACAGAATACATCAAGTACAGACCAAAGATGTTCACTGGTTTTAGAAACTCTTTTATATATAACTTCAATAGTTAATAAGTTGTTTTCCTAATATAGATTAACCTTAAGTACCTAAAGTTCGTCGAACTATCTCACCCTAATCACGGAGGTGGCGTTGTGAGCTGCGACACAGTATTTTACTTCTGTAGGTCGCATCGCTGCCTATTTTTTGTCATATCCCCCAATATGTTCCGAAATAAAGACTTTTTACTTTACGTTACTATTGGACATAACCCCCTCCTAAAGATCGCCCCAATGACAATCAAGCAATACACATCCATCTATTTTCTTTTTATTGTTTTAACAAAATGTACAGGACTTAAATCTAGACAATTCAAACTAAAAAAATAATAATCTAACTAACGGCATATTAAATATCCAGCCTGAGCGAGCACCCTGCTGGCCTTGACTTTTGCGTTATTCACTTTTTTGTCACTATGCTAGCCACCAACTAATATTATATTATGTAAATAATATACTAAAATTTTAACTGATATTTTATCACCTACGAATAACGACCACTATATTTCCAGTGCACAGTAAAAATAATGGAGGGTATTGTCCTCCCGCTGGTGATGGCCATCGTGGTGGTAGCGTCCTTCGTGCGACACGTGTCCCACCTGCCCGGCGTCACCCACTGGACCGAGATATACTTCCTGCAGACTATAGGTAGGTAATACTCACTCTTGACCATCATCAACTTATGGAGCTGGTATAGTATTGTCGCTGGTGATAGCCATCGTGGTGGTAGCGTCCTTCGTGCGACACGTGTCCCACCTGCCCGGCGTCACCCACTGGACCGAGATATACTTCCTGCAGACTATAGGTAGGTAATACTCACTCTTGACCATCATCAACTTATGGAGCTGGTATAGTATTGTCGCTGGTGATAGCCATCGTGGTGGTAGCGTCCTTCGTGCGACACGTGTCCCACCTGCCCGGCGTCACCCACTGGACCGAGATATACATCCTGCAGACTATAGGTAGGTAATACTCACTCTTGACCATCATCAACTAATGGAGCTGGTATAGTATTGTCGCTGGTGATAGCCATCGTGGTGGTAGCGTCCTTCGTGCGACACTTGTCTTACTGCCCGGCGTCACCCACTGGACCGAGATATACTTCCTGCAGACTATAGGTAGGTAATACTCACTATTGACCATCATCAACTAATGAAGCGGGTATAGTATTGTCGCTGGTGATAGCCATCGTGGTGGTAGCGTCCTTCGTGCGACACGTGTCCCACCTGCCCGGCGTCACCCACTGGACCTAGATATACTTCCTGCAGACTATAGGTAGGTAGGTAATACTCACTCTTGACCATCATTAACTTATGATATTTTTTGTCTTTTTTAGAGAAATGGTCAAGAGTGACTACTACCTATAGTCTGCTAGGCCCGCAGCCAACTATAGGCAATACTGCATGACCATCGATCTATGTCTTATGGTGGTTCCCTATCTATGACCAATCTCAATTTTGTGTCTCCTATCGGAAGAAGTCAAGAACAACACAGCTTACACCATGCAAGGAAGAGTTCTAGCGAATGTTGAAAATAGTGTCACATCGAATGCGTACTCCAGTCATCCCGTGACCACGACAGTGTGTAAACCTGTTGAAACGTCGGGAAAAATAGGTAAATAAACGCGATAAATGCCCGTTTAACAATACTAATAATAATGTGTTCAGATCGCGTAAGTTTGAAAATATTGAATGCGTAAAATATTTGAAATTCACTCCTTCAATGCTATACGATGTCATTTTTGTCTATTTTACCTACCCTATTTACTATTTTACCTACCCTAGAAAACAACGCTGTACTTGGCCTGCTGCTGCGACTATCGCCAAACGAAGTCCTATTACTATTGTATTAGAACTAACTTTCCGTACAACTTCTGTACTGAACTTGCTTTGATTGTTCCAGCTGCGTCCTTACCACTGCTGCAAATAGTTTTCCCAATCGCCTGGGCGGGGTTTAACTGCTACGGAATGGCCAGGTAACCTAGCTTACTAATTGCGGTTAGATCGGTGGCAGGTACAATTACCGCTCCGGGGCAAATTTTTGTAAGATCTGCAAATTTTTGCATGAGGTCTGAGTGTTTGACAAAAAAGACATTCGCTTGTTGAATTTTATTTTAAAATATTTATTTGTTAGTATAAAGGTTCTGAAAAAAATATTTAAAACAACAATCATGTGATTTAAATCATTTTTTCATCGTTTTTTCACTGCTATGAAAACAGAAAGCAGTCTAAATGTATAGGGAGTGCTTAAATTAGCTTCGGTATACACGTGATTCAGGGAATCCTTTGATATTAATAATTTTCACGAATTTTAGTAGTTCCTTCATATATTAATTCTATAAAGTTTTAATACCGCATGTTGATGAAAGAAGCTAAACCTATGTATGATTGTGGCAAGTCATGGCTGTTTTATAATTTTTATTAAAGAATATATGGACATAATTATCAAAAATGAAATAAAAATTATTGAACATGTAAGACAGAGAAATGTATAATGTTGGTGTCTTCTCTTTCGCTAGTACTTCGTGTGTACACCTCTTTGAACCTATATTTCGTACCTACCTATGAAAACCTTAAAACTGGGTAGAGCTTAAAACCAAGGCGATAATAACTGATTTCAATCGAATTAATCGGATTTAAATCCATTAATTATTTAAAAAAAAAGGATGTCTGGATTGACAAAAAAGACAACGTAACTTGTTGAATTTTATTTTAAAGAAATGAAAATATTTATTCAAAAAGAAGTACCCAAACAATAACAATGGTTAACTCTTTTATATGTAAAGCTTAGGTGTTATCAGTTTTACCGTCACGTAGAATTACACAATGCTTAAATTAGTTAGAAAAAGAAAATTATTACTAAGTATAAAGTATTTATGTATAAAAAGTTATTCACAAATTGATATATTCAATAAAATTTGTAAAATATCACAAAACCTATAAAACTCGCATGGTATTAGAACTTTCAATCAGACCCCACGAAATATTATGATGGTGGGATGGGGGGGGTAAACTACGAACCCTGTTTGTATTGGAAGAACACCAACGTTTCATCCCTTAACAAGGGACACACGAAATATGGGTCCTAAATTCTCTTAGTACCCAGTTTCCTTATGTATAAGCTTATCAATTCGTAAACAACAACAATAACAACCGTTATGCCGGCCAAAGCACTTACGATATATAACACTATAGAAACCTCTTTAACATCGCAGGTCACTGTGAGCGGGTCGCTCCATTCCCCTGGGTATTCAAGCTTTTGCACACCATTTTGACTCGAAGAAATACTTTCAGTATTCACCGCTCGCACCTGATACCTTGAATCTTCTTGGCAGTTGTTTAATAAATAGGATAAATTAGTCGTATTAAAAATCTCCCTATTCTCATTGTTGACTTTTAATATTTGATAGAGGTTTATATTACCCCCAGGGTGTTCAGGTTTTAGCCAGTTTATAGAGTCGGAGTTCGGGCTAAATGTAGGGGATTTTAGTTTACTAGGTGACCCAATCCTGGTTTTGACTATCATACCCTCTGGTGGACTTTTCTGAGAACAGCTATCTATTGCTATATTACACGCCACGACAGACCACGAGTATTCATTATATGCGATAAGTCCTTCAAGTTTCAAGCTCCTTCTCTTCATTGAGTCATTGTCTTTGAAAGGAACTTGGTCAAAAGCATATTCATCTGTGTAGTTGTAAATTACGTACTTTTCTATTATTCCATTTTTTTCTAGAGGTGAATCCCATGATATAACAATAGAGTTACTTTCTATTTCTGAAATGATAACATTTCTTGGACTCGATGGAGTGTCCTCAGTAGTAGTGACTCTTGTTGACACATTTTCAATTGGTTTTTCTCCATATATGGTATTAATTGATATATTCATCTGATAAGTTCTGAATGGTTTTAGATTTGTTATTGTTATCTCCATTCGCTTAGGATCGGTTACGTTGACTATTGATTTCCCAAATGATGGATCACACACATCACTGGCATCTTTGACTGGACAGTAAGTAATAAGATATCCAGTTATTATACCATCTTGTATTGTACAGGCCATTCTCCACGTTACCTTGACGGATGATTTTCCAGCAGCATCATGATCTAGTCTTACAGGAAAGCTTATTAGATCTCTTGATATGTCACAAGAGTCATCTTTAAATGTGTCAGGGATACTGGACGTATCAGGAATACCGGATGTTTCACTCTCTGTGTGGAATACCCCATAAGTAAAATCGGACCAATATTCATCTTTGACAGCTTCTTTTGGTCGTATGTATATCCTTACTCCATATTGCTTATTAGCATAAGGTAAGTCCTTCAGTAGAAACTTGTATGTTTTGTTAAGAGGCGGAAGCTCTGAAGTATTTACTGCTCGGAAAAAAGATGTGCCATCAATCTTTGGAATTTGATACTCCATTTTATGTTCAAGTCCTGATTTGGGTAAAAAGTCAACCATGTTATTAGGTATACTCCATTGAAGATAGACGCTATGAGTCCCATTACCAATGACTTTCAAGTTGATAGGTGGGTCCGGTTTGATAATGGAGTAGTGGTTTATGGTGTAATTTTGTTCATTAGATCCAAAAAAGTTAGAAAATTTGAGATTGATATGAAACTGTTTTACTAGTTGTCTGTACCTTGGCTGGCTGGTGGTGTTCCAAGCGCAATATCTTGTTTTAGCAACTTTTTCTGGATGGCATGCTACATAAAAATCATCATCGAATGTCATGGTTAATGAGTAGTTAATGACACAATATGTAACTGGATTAGTCCAAGAACAATTCAGGACTTCAAGGTTAAAAGATTTGCAAGCAAAGTCAGTAACAGGGGCTGGTGCAGAGTCTACCGTTACACGAGTTGTACAGATTTTTTTCGTTACCTTGTTAAGACAATAGTAACTAAAAACACCCTTTTGCGTTTCATTGATACGATAAGCAATTGTCGTAGTGTTTACCTCAATCGACGGCGTGACTGATTCACCCCTCAATCCAAATTCAAGTTCTTGGGCCTTGTATGTTTCATCCACGCAATATATTAGATGTTCAGTACCAAGCTGTGTGTTACTTATGTTACTATATGGGAAAAATAATTGTCCCTCTGGGAAAACTCCCTGAGATACAGAAAGTACGCGTTGGCATATACACGAACATGGTTGAAATTCCAAGCTCAGTATCAGTACTATTGCGTATAAAATCAACCAAGTGGACATCATTTCGCTCTTCAACACATCAAACTATGTATAATGTCTGTAAACAACACAGCACTGGCCTCGTTGGCCTTACGAAAGTTCTAAAGTCTCGAAACTGCGCACAAACAAACCAGTGATTGACATTTATTCCCTAACCTTACACCGCCACCCTTTTCAATTTATTTTTTCGAATTGAACTCATATTTTTTCGGTGTGTAGTGATCACCTCGATTTCTGTATGAATATTATTCTACATAATTCACAGCTCAATACTATGAGTGAATGATAACAAAAGGAAATAATGTGCAAATATGATATTGTTTACGTGTGTGGGAATACCTACTGGGAATTAACCAATTCATAGATAGGTATTCGTCATACCATTTAAAACAATTCACTAACATCGGAAAGGTCAAAGATGCTCAATATTTCTGATTTGGTCACTAATTTATGATTTTTTCTTTCAGTTGATCTACTTCTAGATTTACAGTATTAAATACGGTACAATTTTACCAAAATTTTGTAACATGTTTGTTTATTTTTGTAAAACTAATATTATTGAATGAAGTTTTATCGCGGGTTCATCGATAATTGTTAATGATTTAAGGCAAATTACTTTTCCGCTACCTATATAAAACTGCAAATAAATTATTATTGCTATCGTAAATCGAGCCATCTTATCTGACTGTATCCCGTTTGTTTCGTAGTTCTACCTCGTTGAGGGGTGCTGCACCTTTTGATTTCTCAAATAACCACCTCGTTTTGTGTCTACTTTTTGGTGACCAATCACACGAATATTTGGATGGGTGAATGGATGTATATTTGTTACTTCTTCACGCCTAAACTATAGAACGGATATGGCTGATATTTGCATGCACAGATGTATGTCTAGACCTCAAATTAGAAATATTATACTTCTTTTTGTACCATAAATCAATTCCCAGTGTAGGCCTAAAACTAGAGAACATTAGTGAGATATTTGTTGGCTTAGCATAACATAACTTACACATTTAAAGTGAGATAGGCTACTACTTTTATCTCGGAACGCATTGTGCGTGCGAAGCAAAGCGTAGAAACTAGTGTGGCCACAAAACACTTACTTCAGAAATCGGAAATCAGTAACGTTTATTTCTTTAGGATTACAAAGTAAGGTCATTGACAAGTTAGTTTATTGACCCCCGACGCAAAAAGAGAGGGGTTTTATCCCAAGTGCTCTTAGCCATGTTTCATGAAAATCTGTCGGGGATTTTTAAAATTTTTAATCTTGTTCTTGTTATTGACAGATTTAAACTCCTATCGGAGACCAGACAGCGCTACGCTCGCCCCAAGTCCTGCTCCATATCCGAAGACGCGAGTGACCCGCTCATCCAAGCCCTGAGCGAGTCTAACCTGAAGCCAGAGAACCTCAAGTCATTCTGGAAGACTTTCTGTAATATAGCCACGGGGAGAGAGGATATGGTCGTTAGGACGGCTAATATTGTACACGTGCTTGGCTCGCTATCGGTAAGTAATAAATAAATACCACGCAGGAGGTTGCGGGTTCGATTCCCGCCTCGGGACAAATGTTTGTACGATCTGCAGATATTTGTTCAGGGTGTTCTGGATGTTTTCTATGTATAGTAAAAAATGTCTATCTATATAGTGTATTAAGTATTAGGTCCTTACATATGAAATTGGCGTTTTGTATGGGAGGAACAAAAAGTCGAATATTTTTTAATATAATATATTTAATTAATCAAAGTATGAACCATTATTTTCTATGCGCTTTTGCCATCTTATAGGTAGTTCATTGATCCCTTTACTAAAAAAACCAGTCGGACGGGAATCAATAAAATCTTTGAAGGCGATTTGGACTGCCCCATCGGAGTTGAATTTTTTCCCTTGCAAGAAGTTATCCAAATTTCGAAAAAAATGCTAATCTGTTGGAGCAAGGTCCGGGGAGTACGGAGGATGTCTTAGACTTTCCAATTGAAGCTCTTCTAATTTAGTAGCCGTCTGTTGCGCAGTGTGTGGTCTAGCGTTGTCGTGAAGCAGCAGTGGCGTGGAGCGATTGACCAGCCTAGGTTGTTTAGCCGCTAGCTTTTCCATCATGGTTTGCAATTGCTGACAATAGACATCAGCCGTAATAGTCTGGCCAGATTTGAGAAAACTGTAATGAACAATACCGGCACTAGTCCACCAAACGCTTACAAGTAACTTTTTTGGGGTTAATTTTCGCTTGGGGCAGGATTTGGCTGGCTGGCCAGGATCCAACCATTGCGCTGAGCGCTTCCGATTATCGTAAAGAACCCATTTTTCATCACAGGTAATGATTCGGTTTAAAATACCTTCATTATTGTGCCGGTTTAGTAATGTAACGCAGCAGTCGACGCGCGTTTGCCGGTTTGCTTCAGTCAATTCGTGAGGTACCCACCTTTCAAGCTTTTTAATCTTCCCAATTTGCTTCAAGTGAATTAAAACAGTTTTATCACTAACACCGCAGCCTGCAGCTAACTCGGAAGTGGTTTGCGATGGATCCGCTTCCACAATAGCCTTCAACTCTTCATTATCAACTTGAGTCTCAGGCCGTCCACGGGGCTTGTTCTGCAAGTCGAAATTTCCAGAACGAAAACGTTGGAACCAAAAACGAACTGTGTTTTCTTTTGCAACACGACCGCCATACACATCATTCACCCTTCGAGTTGTTTCCGCAGCACTAGTGCCACGGCGGAACTCGTACTCGTAAATAATGCGATATTTTAAGTTTTCCATTTTGTAAAATGAGTGACGCAAACAGAAAAAAACAGAAGAAAAAAAACAAATGAATGACGATCATCGAAGCACAAATACACGAGTCTATAGCTGTACAAATTTGAATTTGGAATTCCTTACCAAAGAGGAGAAATTTGTGATTAAAGTGGCCAGTACGAAAAACGCCAATTTCATATGTAAGGACCTAATATATCAGTTATCTAGTACCCATAACAAAAGCTCAGCTTTGTTTCGGGGTAGATAATGCCGTGTGAATTTTCCAGCATTATTTATTTATTTATTTAAATAAATATTGCAGAACAATTCACACAGCATCATCTCGACCCAAGCTAAGCAGAGCTTGTGTTATTTATATATAACATACATACATAAACATATATTAATTCCTTGAAATATTTAACTGTTGGTACAATATAATATTAAGGTAAATAAGGTTTTGTTTAAGACAAAATTAACAAGAAAATAACACGGATTACCTATTCTATATCTATTTAATAATTTGGTAGGTATGTCATCATCAGTACCAGAAATTTAGTAAGGCGATATTCCTCCTTACTAGTAAGAACTGTTTTACAGCTGGACGCCATGCTCTTCCTTAGGTACATTTTATAACATAGCATAAAACATAATATAACAAGCTAATATAATGTGTTTTTAAAATGATGTAATTAAACACCTTGTCATGTGGGCGATGGTGTCTGCGACACAGTTTTACTAAAAACTACTGCGAGCATCATCGAATTCCAATAGTTACTACAACCATGTACCCCTTGGAGTCGAGACCCTGGGGTACCGAGACCGTGGGGTACCGAGGCTCTGGGATTTTTAAAAAATATCTCTGCGTCTGGTCGAAGCGACGCGTGACCCGAGAGTCCCCGTGGTCAGTATCTGGCTCAGCGCATCAGCATTGCCATACAGCGGGACAATGCAGCCAGCGTCTTGGAGACGCTTCCGACTGGTATTGATATGGTTGAGCTACCTGTAGATTGTTTGCAACAGTCTGCTCAATTGTTTCAATTGTAAATACTACTTCTTATTTATTTCTATTATTTGATTGTAATTTTCTTTGGGAATGAAGGCTTGTGCCCTATAATAACCAAATAATTCGTTACTAAATTAATTATTATTTTAATTTTTTACAGGCTCTATGCTGCGTGGACAAAAAAGGCATCCTCTCCTGGCCAAACCCGACAGCTGAGAAGGTGTTTTTTCTCCGCAACTCCAGTCCAGGCTCCAATAGTTCCAGCAAGACGAGTCTCGTCGGCTCCATGGGGCACCAGAGCGAAGACCGTGACCTGATGGGAGATGGCCCGCAGAATGAACCGTCTACTATTGTAGAGGTAGGTAATACGATTTATTTTTATTACAAGCTATTACTAGCTGCGATCCGTGGCTTCGCCCGCGTGGAATACATAGACACCCCCAAGGGGTAGGTTTGTAAAAAAAAACGTAATTCATTATTTAACTTATAATTTATATAGACCGAGTTTTAAGTGATTCGAACCAAGGAATAATAATTTTCCATAGAAACTTTACCACCCTTCTTAACCCCGTCAGAGGTTAATTTTTGAAAATTAGAAAATTAGCCTATGTTATATAAGAACCTAAATTATCCACACACATTATTTCATCTAAATCGGTTGAGTAGTTACGGAGATACTTGGTAACTAACATTTACACAAACTTTCGCATTTTTAGTATTAGTAGTGTCTGTCATCTGATGCTGTCAATATGAAATCCCATCTAAATGTTACGAGTTAAAACCCATATTTGAATGCACATTTTCGGCTGTGTGGTAGCCGTGCGCCTCTGATCTGCGATAACTTTAAATACACCAGACATGCAATACCACACCGCAAGGTATGAGGCACTTTGGACCAAGTAAGGCTAATCATTTATTTCAATCAGTAAAATAAATAAGGGTTTCTAAAATAGGTTCAGGAGCCATGTAGTTTTTAATTTACATTGTAAACTACAATTATAAATTTGAAAAAAACATTTCAGGTATTAGACCTCACTCACGACCAGAACGCGCCATTTTGCGTAGAATTCGACGATCAAAGATGGCGACAGCACTTATCACTGCTCAAGCCGCTCGGATTGGCCGCTCTACTCAACACATGCGCGCCTGCAGCTCGACACACCTACGCACACTTCTGTGCGCATCTCACTTGCGAGGCGCATTGCAGGTGATTTTGGACCTTATATCTAAGCACTTAGAGTAGCCGAGAATTTCAAATCACACTAATATTATAAATGTGAAAGTTTGGATGGATGGATCAATGGATGTTTGTTATCTCTTCACGCCAAAACTACTCAACGGTTCGGGCTGAAATTTTGCACGGTAATTCGAATCCTGAAATCAAACATAAGCTTTTTATCCCATAAATCAGTTCCTATGGAATAGAAATCACCTCACCTTTAAACGTTTCCAGGGAAACAACGCGTGCGAAGCCGCGGGCATAAACTAGTATTATTATAATACGATGTACACACACTGAACAGCCACTTAGCCACCAGTCAAAATTTCTAACCCGGTTACCCCTATTGAGGTTGAATTGAGTACACAAACGCTAGAGGGCTCAGACAAGGCGTCATTTTCGCAGACAACGCCAGTCATTTTTATTGCTTTGTGAGTTTTTATATTTAAATCAGCAACTGTTTGATTCGCACAATAAATAAGACGTTACATAAAACTTTAGTACCTTTTCATACAGCGCACTCTTTCAAAACCAGCGCTGTTTTGTACCCCGGTGCAAAACTGAGACATATCCGTTTTGGCTCACCTCGACAGCACTGGCACACCAACCTGTCACGAGTAGGTTAGATTAGTATGCATGTTGTGCATAACTTTTAGAATATAAACAATTATTTATACTCACAAGTTTTAATTCTAGTTTTACCTACCTACTTGTCTATGTTTGATTGTATTTTGCGCATTTGTGAACCAAATAAACCATGTATCTTTAGCAGACTAAACGCAGTAAGTCAACTTTAATTTTATTGGGGATGGGAAAGCTTTTTAACTTTAAAGTGACTTGGTATAAAAAGTGTCTTATCCTATAGGTACCAGCCGACTATATGATCTGTGTTCTTATTTCAGTGAAGACCTAGTTCCCGTAACAAACCGTCGGTGTCTGTGCGAGTTGGCAAAACAGATAGGATTCAACGACGCGGCTGCCGAGGCGTATAAGGTGCAAGACTGTTTGGCGGTATTTAGACATTTGGTAAGTTAACTTCTTATACAGAGTACCCCTTATAAATCTTTATAATTATTATTTATTTAAACCTTTATTACACTTAGGTACAAAGAGTAGGCTTAATTCCGAGGCATTTTCTACCTGCGTACCAAAAACACATGTTTTTACAGGTGGTTGGTGTGCTAATAAAAGTTTTCAGAAACTTTCTGTCCGTCTATCACATTTAGTTTCCCGCTCATTTATAATAATAACCTTTGGAATGCATTTCACGAAGACAATATTGATGACCTCAAAATAAAGAATGAAAAATTACATATAACCAAAATAGAAATTCACTCCATAAAATAAAGGTCTCCTACAATTTTTTAAGCTAACCTTTATCGCGTGACAAATAATTTATACTACACCTGCTCAGAAACTTGCTTATTCCTTTTCCAAACTTAAGGTAGAAAGTACGTCATTGCAGGCGTACTAAAATGCGGGAGGGAAAACTCTATGGAATTTAATTTTTACGCGTTTAGCGGGAGAGAAAAGTGTAAAAATAAAAGAACATATCGCGCTAGGTATCAAACGTTTGGCCTCTATTTTCTACGTTTTGGAAAAAATCTTAACTACTCCTGTGTTTTCAGCAAGCGGACACAATAAGACGGGAGACGAAATTCGTCCGCTCCCTACAACTCAGCACGCGCGTAAAAGTGCCGCTGCCGCACATGTTGGCCGTGCTTGTCAGCGAGCGGGCACACCAGCTGCAAATGCTCACTCAGGTACTATGCTCAATAAGGTTCTGATGCTCACTCTCGTACTAATGCTCAATTAGGTATTACATAGTCACACACTAATGCTTAAAAAGATTCTAATGCTTACTATTTACCGGACTTAGCATCAGTACCGGACTAAATGCTTAGTCCGGTTCTAAGGTTCACTTGGTTACAAGAGACCACTAAAAATGCTCGCTGCCAAAAGTATTGCTAACTCAGGATATGACGCTGGTGGCACCTATGCTCAGAAATACAGCATACAATTCACTCACTACTAGTGCTCAGTTAATAAACCATTGTAAGTGAATTTACCATAGTTTATTATCTGAGCACTATTTATTTGTGCGCTGGCACGTAGAAGCGAAAGAATGGCAACCGTTCAACATTCCTAATTTTGTTTTAGGGCACGGCAGATATAGTTCTAGATTCGTGCGTGGACTTTTGGAACGGAAGCGACTTGACGACGATATCGCCATCGGATCGCAAGAAAATCATCGATTTTTATCAGAGGAACTCCCTTACTGCTTACTGTACGGCTTTTGCTTACAAGTAAGTATGTATTTATATCTGGGTTGGCTACCAAGTATCGTTCATTTTGTCGATATGGTAACCAAAAAACAAATAAATTCTATTTCTTGTCGATACTGTCCAAACAAACTGGTCCACAAAACCGCCTGAAACTGGATTCCCGTTTTGCGGTATTTTTATTCGTGTCACGGTATTTTGTCTCGGTTCGCAAGAGAACTGAGAACTTTAATATGTGTATGAAACACGCATATAAAAACCTAAAGTCAAGTTTAGTCGCGGTCTCCGGTTTCTTCGCTAACCGTCGTCGTTACCTGAAAGGCTCTCCCAACTATTGGTCAAATACTGGTCGCCTACGCAGGCTACGTCGGAGGCTTAACTCATACACTATGGGTTATCCCCAGATCTTGATACAAAATGAGCCTAAGCCATATTGGAGGCGTAAAAGTGCCACACTTATGGCGTTTGTTTTTCATTCCAGACCATTGACCAGCGGTATATCTCCGTCCCTCTCACACATGTACTTGGAGCTGCCAGCTGACAGTCGCCAACTGTACGCGCCGCATTCACAGACGTGGTGGGACGCGCCCGCCCTGCACTTCCATTCCACTGGTGAGTGACGTCACTGTCAGGCCAGTGACCCGCGGTATATCTCTCACACATGTACTTGGAGCTGCCAGCTGACCGCGCCGCATTCACAGACGTGGTGGGACGCGCCCGCCCTGCACTTCCATTCCACTGGTGAGTGACGTCACTGTCAGGCCAGTGACCCGCGGTATATCTCTCACACATGTACTTGGAGCTGCCAGCTGACCGCGCCGCATTCACAGACGTGGTGGGACGCGCCCGCCCTGCACTTCCATTCCACTAGTGAGTGACGTCACTGTCAGGCCAGTAACCCGCGGTATATCTCTCACACATGTACTTTTCCACTAGCCTTAATAGGATAGTTGTAACTTTTGTCAAAACGTTTGACAAAAGTTTTCGTGAATATGAAGATGATTTTTGTGTAACAATTTCGTTTCCATTTATTGTTTCAGATTCGTTGCTATTCAATGAGGTGACAGATGAAGAAGTCAAAGATGCTGATGGATATTTCGACATGCAATGTAATCAAGTAAGTACCGAACTTAATTATTTACGAAGTATAATGCCATTAACTTATAATTTTCAACTGATACGAGGTTGTTACTTCAAAATGTACCTCCTGGATTGTTTTCGGTATACCGTGGTGATTCCGGTAGTTGAGAATACCCACGAGATTGTAAGATTGCGTTTGATTGCAGATATTTATGTTTGTATGATGTATATCTTCCTATATTTGACGAGTCTTCTAATTTGCTGAAATTTGACTTTCCTTGATGGCGGCGTAATGGCGAAGAATGAAGTTTTTTGAAGGTTTTGGAGTGAATGGGTATTGAACGAACTGATTTGGTTCTTTTTTACGTTCGGAATATCCGAACGTAAAAAAGAACCGATTGTTTGCCTAAACACCGGTATTCAGTTGTCATTCAAAATACCGCTGATTTGAGCTACGATGCTGTCAACTGAACAGTGAGGTATATTCATTCTTCATGTTATCACGTTTTCAGGTATTTATAGGCATGGTAACAATGCAGTACCAAGCTCAAAGCGACATGGTGGAACTGATAGAGCGTTTGGAACGCGCGTGTATCCGCTTCGTACACTTTAGTAAAGAGAACGAGCTGAGATCCAGAGTGTTTAGTGAGAAGATGGGCCTGGAGTCAGGCTGGAACTGTCATATATCGCTCATGAGCGAGGAGGAACCCAGGTTTGTGGATAGAAATAACAAAAAATGATCACAATTAATCCATTTGCCCCTGTCTTGGATATCTTGGTCAGTTTGGGCAACCTGTATTGAAAGAGGCGTTTTCCAATAAAAAAAAAACATATTTGCTAACTCAATAGATGGCAGGTATTGCGATTTCATGTCAAACTATGCAGAGTCTCCGCCATTTTTATTTGACAAGCCCGAACTAAAGGCGCTATCTTTTCAGTCTGGTATTATCACACTGGCGATTAGCGAGCGATTTCAAAGCGAGGCGAGTGCGCAGCGAGCACCCCACGGGCACGCAGCGAACTCGCTGCGTTAAGCAATCGTACGTAGCTGGCTGTGCACTCGCCTTGAAATCGCTCGCAAATCGCCAGTGTGATAAGTCTCTAAAGTCTTAACGAGTTCAAAAGTGAGCTTGTGTATTGGGAACTAGATGATTGATTTACTATCTATATCTTTTTGTGTAAATAAATTCAACATAGAAAAGACCTCGAACAAATATTTCCAAATACAAACTATTATTAGATATTGGATGTTTGGTTGAATAATTTGGTTTTAATGCTTACTGATTGAGTGACATAACAAAATTGTGATAAAATTTTATGATAATTATCATCATCACAGACTCTAATTGGCATAATAATACGATATATTTTTGTTAACATTTATAATATTTTGTAAGGTTGTTGATTAACAATCTTCTCAAAAACGACAGGTTCCCACAATTCCTACTGGCATATTTTCAGTGTTGCATCCAATTTTGAAATCTCGATGTGTAGACCATTCGTCGATGTACATTTTTGTATATTTTACCTTTCTATGTGTAGGATATTTGTAGTGAATATATAAGTTTTTTAGTTTTATAAAAAAAATCCGCTACGACATTCTGTGATATAAACACACCCGGGGTACCATTTATATGCCGCACAACATACATATAATGAACATCATTCATTACATTATTCTGAATAACCCTAAGCAAGCCTTCAAGTAGAGTACCTATTTATGAGAGTTCTGGCTCACAGATCCAGGAGCCGCTCCTGATTGGTCGACCAAGATGCAATGTAAGCAGCCGCGACCGCTGATTGGCTGATCGAGACGTGACGTCGCCGCTGCTTACGTTGCGTCTCGGTCGACACTCGTTCTAAATACTCTATTCCTTCAAAATTTCCTTTTTCGTTATTTTGCAATACTATCCTTTCGCGGTTACACATTTAACAAGCGATTCATTTTAAAAACAACAATTTGAGTCGAAATGGTCCATCTACTAAACATAACTGTGTGAGCCTATAAAAATAGAAATAAAAACCCACAAAGATAGATAAAGATGGGTTAAACCGTGATTCCAGCAATGTACGCTACCCATCGGAAAGCTGTGTCTACGCTACCCATCCAAAAGCTGAGAAATAAAGCACAGCTGCATTGTAAGAAGTTTGATAGTTTACACTGGACGAGTAAAGAATTCATTATTGTTGACAGCAAAGGAGTTCTCAACTCTATATCCACATCATAGTATAGAGTCTATCACAACTCTATATTAGTGTTAGAGTCCATATAACTACATGTAGCGTCCTCGCGACAACACTGACTCGCCAGCACAACGCGTGTATAAATTCATTTTCGACTCTACCCAGCAGCGTTAGAGTCCATATAATTACATGTAGCGTATAGTGAAGTCCAGTATTGTCGACAGCAAGGGCGCGTCGCCGCTGTCCGCTTATTGACTCGCCAGCACAACGCTTGTAGGTATAGGTTCATTCTCAACTCTATACCCAGCCGCGTTATAACTATATGTAGCGAATAGTGAAGTACAGTATTGTCAACAGCAAAGGCGCGTCGCCGCTGTCCGCTCACACATTTCCGAGGGACGCTAGGGACAACACTGACTCGCCAGCACAACGCTATTATAGTTCGTTCTAAACTCTACCCAGCAGCGTTAGAGTAGTCAACCCTCTTAAATCCGTAATGAAGCGATAGTCTTTTAAACTACATGTAGCTTATTGGTGATGTAGAGTATTGTCGACAGCAAGGACGCGTCGCCGCTGTCTGACACACTGCCGAGGGCCGCTAGGGACAACACAGACTCGCCAGCACAACGCTTGTATAGGTTCGTTCTCAACTCTACCCAGCAGCGTTAGAGTCCATAAAACTACAAGTAGCGTATTAGTGATGTAGGTAGAGTATTGTCGACAGCAAGGGTGCGTCTCCGCTGTCCGCTTACTGACTCGCCAGCACAACGCTTGTATAGGCTCGTTCTCAACTCTATACCCAGCAGCGTTATAACTACATGTAGAGTATTGTCGACAGTAAAGGCGCGTCGCCGCTGTCCGCTCACACACTGCCGAGGGGCGCTAGGGACAACACTGACTCGCCAGCACAACGCTTTTATAGGTTCGTTCTTAACTCTATTGCATCGTTTGCTTGTTACATCTCTGTTTTACAAGGAAACATAACGTGGCTTAAAGAAATTCATTGATGGAACATGTGGAAACCAATCGATCGGCGGAAAACGACATCGCGTTACCCTACCATTTATGATTGTGACAAATTTCAGGTTTCTAGAAATCGATATAGGGAACTTTGCGCACGACGTACATATGTAGCTACCTCAGAAAAATCATATTTGTTGTGTCCGACCGAACCTTTGACTAAAAACTAGTTTTGAAACTAGTCCTATTTTCGTTTCTATATGTGAAATGTCGTCTAAAGCCTTGGTCTCTTGGTCCCAACGCACAACGCTGCGGTATGCGGTGCACACATAATCGTATGATAAATGGTCATTTAATACGTCAAAGTCTGCGTCAGCGGTGAGGGGCAAGCGCGGTGAAGTGGGGAGCTCGGGGAACTCTGCACAACGCGGCGTCCTGTTCTTCACAACGCTGCGGTGTGCGTCACAGCGGATTTGTTCGTGCCGCATACCGCTGCGGCAATATCAAATGACCGCTTTTCCACACAGACGGTTAAAGTTGTGTCGTGACGCTACGTTGTGCCGCATACGGTAGCGTTGTGCGTTGCGAACAAGTGACTAAAGTTTTAGGTAAAGAGCGCGAAATTCGTTGTAAGATCGAGATGTAACATTTATCATTTGCCACTTCTTACACACGTAGCTTTTCATTGTTTGAATTCATTGTCTTATGAGCTTTGCACTGTAGCATAGTCTTGGATTACATTTATTGTGATTGTGTTATTGTTAAAGGAGAATGGTTAACATATTTGTAGTTTTGGCTCCAACACTAATTTAGTAACACACAGACTAACTTAACTACAAAACTTGTAATAACTAATCTGTAAGTAGTTTTATAAAAATAAGTTTATCGGTTGATTTTAGTATTAATTATGCCGTGGTGAACGTAGTGCACGCAGAGGTGTCTGACATCGATTCGAATGTTTATAAATTTCTAGAATTTCTAGTCTATATCTTTCTGGAATTTACAGTACCTTCTTACTTTGAAATAAGGCTCGCATATAAAGTCTCGCTTGTAGTATACCAAGTAGATGATGCTTGAATGCTTTACTACATGTACCACCATTGTAAATATAAAATTTTCCACTAGAGCAAAGCTACACAGCTAGCCCCCGAATACTCAAACGCAACTAAGATTTAACCACGTCTCATTTCGCGGTTTTTTGACAGTTTTTCATTGAAAGTGTCAAAACATCGCGACCTCAAACCTGTTCAAATCCCGTAATACAATGCTCGCTAAGTCATCGATATATGCTTGGGTAACGCTTTCTTATCGCATAAACGTCACTCAAGCATAGACCGATAACTGAGTAAGCTTTCATAACACGGGTCTTAGTCAGATTTTTTTTTATTTATATCCAAATAAAGGGATAGTCTGAGTTGCGTTATAGTTATCGAGAGAAAGTGGCAAAATGCCAAACTCGGGCAATAGGATCGCTTAGCTATGAAAAAAGAGCGAGCCTATTGCTTATTTTTGACATATTCCACTACATAGCTATACGCGGCTTTGTCTCTTGTCATTGAATAAGAGCTAGTCATCTAAAAAGCGTAAAGTACTGGCCGCTACCGCAGACCGAGTATGTCTGGGAGAGACTTAAAGGGAAAGGGGCGAAAGGGGGAGGAAATAAAACAAAGCAAGCGTCTATTTTTTTCTTCCAATGAAATGCACGCTTGAAGACGTTTTGTTTTTTGTGAGTGGCCAGTATCTTTTCCTACGCTGATATTCCGCAGGAGGTGACTAGCTCTAAACAAATCACCACAATTAAGTTAACTAACACATATCTATGCATATCATAGCAGCAACATGACGTCGTCAAAGCCTCTCTCCATGTCGGCACCCGGAGCTATAAACTTGGATCATACGACGGTGAAGTTCGACAGTGATATCAAGAAGGTTCGGCATTCTATCACTGCGCACACGGCTTTTAAGGTAACAAATTAGTCAATTAAACTAACTATTAAATAATGGATTCGGGTTGATCGGTTCGTGTTATCGAGAGATTAAATTTTTTTGGGGCTATTTAATTACTTCTGCGTTCGAAGGAAATAAAACTAGCGGAAAATAATTTGCCGGAAATCGTATACTATTTTACATGAACCTATGATAAAACCATGTTCGATTCAATTATATTTTGGGAACATTTGCGAAAACGTTGATTTTTAAATCAACATCTCTTATTTATCTATGTAGATGCTCCAAAAATTCCAATGACTCGAAGTTAGTTTTAACTTAACTTTAAGAAATCTTAAACTAAAATTTCCACCATTTAGTTAAAGATTTGCGAAAAATTACATCTCCGTTATTTTAAACCTTGTAGAAAAAAAACTGCGAAGAAAAAATTAAAAACCACAAAAAAATGGAATCTTACGCTAACAGGAAACGATCAACCTTCAGACGTTACTTAGCGGGAATCCATTATAAAATAAAAGAATGTAAAATATTAACTAACAATTCCGGGCAAAACGTTTAAATGTTCTTATCAGAGAAGGTTACCTGAGTTTGTAGCTATGTCTGTTTATTGTCAGGATTATGCCTTTTGGTTTGAGGAGGATGCAGTAACGCATAATATGTTTAACGGAAGCACCCTTGTAGGCCTAGCACGGGTTCTCAAGTCGACGCGTATATTTTTTTTTATGTATGACCGCGCATAACTTTTTACAGAGTAGTCCGATTTCGGTAATTCTTTTTTTATTGGATACGGCTCGATGTGTGATCAAACTAAATTACACTCGGATTTTAACTAATGTCGCCAGTAGAAGAATTTGAAGTCGGTTAATCGTTTTTTAAAACACGCCAAAAATATCTCTATTCTACCCTAGACAATATTCCCCGTGCTAGGCTCATTTACATATTTTTATAGCATTTTTGACGTTGGTTAAGCCTTGGTCTCATAAGACTCAGTACGCAGTACTCTGCATTATGCGGTGCCGGACAGATAATCGTATGAAAAACGTGTAGAATGGTCTTTTGTTCCGTCGAAGTGTGTCAGCCGTAAATGGCAGTACGCACCGTACTGCTTAGTTATCAAGAGACGAAGGCTTTACGGAGCGTTTTTGTGGAGTCATGTTTAAGATACTGTCATGATTTTGCAAAGTCAGCATTTTAATTTCCCCAGCGCGCCAGTGTTGCCACCACGCACCCATCAGCAGACTCGCTACTGGATCAAGAAGAAGACGAGGGTGCGGATTCCCCGGTCGACGGGTGCCGGTCCCTATCATGTCTCACGGACTCCACAGACCACTCTGCGCCTGTCAACTTTGACATGAGCAATCGCGTAAGTATAACACATTCTCTGAGCGTCGCCACTCGCTACTCGATAGAAGATGAGGGGGCGGATGCCTCGTTAGATCTTACCATCTCGCGCTGGATTCCAAATCATTTATTTGTAAATTTGCAAACTGGGTCACAAAATGTATGTAGGTGTTTATTTTATGATTGCTCAGCAGTAAATTGCTCGATTCAAGTGAGAGGTCGCCTTTGACAGAGCTCACGATTATTCCAACACTGGACTGGAATGGCATGGCGTCACAGAGTGGCGAGCGAAGCGAACCGCGCTGGGTAACGATTTCCATCCTAGCTGCCATCCTAGTGCGTCGAGCGAAGCAAGCCATAAAATCTCCCACAGTGTGACGAGAGAAGCGAGCCGCGCTGTGCACTGCTCTCTAGCCAACCCCGAAATAGCCTGTTCGATTTTTTAATTTTCTATAATTATTTAAAATTCTAGATTCATATCCTTTTTTTTTATTTCGCAGGCGAAACTCCCTCGTGGCATAGAAAACATCCGTCCGCATATAGAGCAGGTGGATAACGTGCCTCTGTTGGTGTCTCTCTTCACAGACTGCGGTGCCAAGTCCGTCCGCGAGATGATTCAGATTATGCAGGTATAAATTACGCACATAATGAATGGGATTGAGAATGACGTCATCTCTCGTGCTGTCCTGCTCAGTACGAATCCAATCTGAGCGGGATAGCATGAGAGATAAATATTTATAAAGTAACGCGATCTGAACACATTATTATTGGTACTATTTAACGAGTATTTATCGCGTTTAATAAATAAATAAATAAATAATGCTGGACAATCCACACAGCATTATCTAGCCCCAATCTAAGCAGAGCTTGTGTTATGGGTACTAGATAACTGATTTACTTAATACACTACAGAGATAGATATTTTATATTATACATAGAAAACACCCAGACCAACGGAACAAATTTCTGCAGATCGTACACAAATTTGTTCCGAGGCGGGGATCGAACCCGCAACCTCCTGCGTCGCAGGCGGACCTTCGCCCGCTGCGCCACGGAGGTCGTCGTTTGTTTACCTATTTTTGTCATGGTCCCGACGTTTCAACAGGTTCAGGACACACTACGCACATACACGTGGTCACGGGATGACTCATCACAGTCATCACACACGTCATCCCGTGACCACGACATTGTATAAACATGCGTCTATTTTCCCGTTAGAGTACATCTTGGAGTCTACAAATCCAGGATAAATAAGTTCCTTCTAGAAAACCATGCTCCATCTTACCCCATCTTCACTTAAGTGAGTTGGTGGCCGAACGCTTGACCAGCAACAATAAAAAAAACCGTTGAAACATCGGGAAAAAGGTTAATAAACGATAAATACCCGTTAAATAGTACTATAAAGCATGAGAGATAACGTCATTCTTAATAAATTATTTATGTAATACCTAAAAACCTTAACAAAATATGTTATGGCAAGATTGGTTGTTACTTTAGAATTGTAGCATTTACGGACTTTATTTTATAACGATAATATAGAGGATATACGCCATTTACTCGTTAGTCCTTAACAGTAGAGCTTATTACACACTCCAGCACGTTCCACGTATCACTGCGGCTGCTTCACTGATACCTCACCTTAACAGCCAATATTGGTACACTGCACAGGCCCCCTGATAAGCGCCTTATTGACTTTTTTCCCATGGTGGTAATGCCCATAATCCCCACGCTTGGTATGCGTGATGGGGATCGCAGTTCGGTGGTAGAATTGTTCTGCAGAAGGCGCTGCTGTCTGCTCCCGGTGGATATCCCTCTTACGACACCCGCGGTAAGAGTTGGGTGGTGGAAATTCTAAGTCGGCACCAAACGGCATTCGTACCGCCTATCTGATTTTTTTACTCTTAAGTCTTACTGACTATAAATACTAAAAATGTATAAATATTATACAAAAAATATATAAAGACTATATTATGTAAATACTATAAATAAATAATGTAGGTATCTATTCAACAGGACTACGGAGAAGTGGTTTGCGTCATGGGATCCGCAGCAAACTGTTCCAATATGGAAATCTTCATGCAAGCTGATGCAAGGTATATATTGTAGTTGGTATACAGGGTGCCACGGAAAGGGTGTAATAAACCGAAAGGAGGTGATTCTGGACCCCGAGGGGTTCAACTTGTGAGTAACGACTTTTTAAAGACGAATATTTTTTTTTACAAAAAATTAATTTCTTTCTTCCTATTCGTGTTTTGTTACACGCACTCTTGCATTATTTAACATGACAAAATATACAAATGGTGGTAAATTTACAAATGGTGTTTTAGTCATAAAATTATGTAAAGTAATTCCTTTGAAATTTCGAAACAATAATAATAATGTAACAATACACGCAAATGAACACTAATATGAAGAAAAATCGTCTCTAATTTATCGAAAAGGATTAAAATTTTCGAAATTTTAAAAATCGTAGAAATATCGTTTACTCCCTCGATGTCCAAAATCACGGCTTTTCGGCTAAGCACCTTTCCGTAGCACTCGTTTTTTTTGAGGTTTAAGATATTTTTTCACGACAGTAGCTATAGTACACCTTTACATTTCTTTGTAAACTGACATTTTCGTTTATTTCCTCCATTTAGCGTAGCCGTAGAGCCCTTGTATCCAGTTTTGTGCCAAAAAATGCCCCCCTACAAAGTGCCTGAATCGTGCATAGGGCCCATAGACCTGGCGAGGTCACTCAATTCTATACCTTGTTCCTTATCGGTAAGTTTTAGTTATGCTTGACTTGTATTTAGGCATAAAAAACCCGAAGAAGAAAAGTACGTGAAATAATGCTTAGTGCTTAAATTGCCCTTTGAAGGACTGTGAGTGATTTTCTTCTAAAAGGTAATCGAACAATCAATTTTAATTGATGTTTTTCGAAGAAGTCTCATACTATATCTGTCAAAGACAGTCAATGTTAACCGATTGACTATTAAAATGGTTAGTGACGATCGAATAAACAATCGGAGTTATAACTATTTTATAAGTTCTTCTATTAATTTACATAGCAGATAAGAAATATTGCGCACGTTGCATTTGCTAAAAAAAACTTTAAATCAATCGTTTTGGAGTCTATCGTCATTGATTGATTTTAGTAAAAAGTCTCATAAGGCGCTACCCCGACCCAAATCAGCGCCACCACCTATTTTATCTTATTATTCTGTTCAACGAAGGAATTTTCAAAAATATATTGGCCAGTTTGTGAACCTATAAGCTTATTTTTAATGCCCCTTTAACAGCCTTAGTTTGTATTATGTAGGCAGAGATGCGAAGTTGCACTTTTTTGCCGCCATGGTGGCCAAAAAGAGCAACTTCGCATCTCTGCTTAAAGTATACAAAAAATTTTTTACAGGGGCATTAAAAATAAGCTTATGATAGGTATCACAAACTGGCCAATCGATTTTTGAAAATTCCTTCGTGTATCAGAATAATAGGATTAAATAGGTGGGGGCGCTGATTTGGGTTGGGGCATCGCCTTAATATCAATAGACTCCAAAACGACAACTAATGCGTAGTTTGTTTCAGCGTGGGTTCATAGCAAATGGCTTACAATGTGCGCAAAACTTCTCATCTACTATCTAAATTACTTGTAGAACCTAGAAATAGTAAGAACCCGATATTTTTTTCGATTGTCACCCAAACATCTTGTAGAAAAATGTCACCACAGATTTTGGTAAGACGTAGGTTTATTTAAGATTTCATTTGAATTAGAATGGTATCAATTCAGATGTCGCTAAAAGTAAATATTTAATTTGACAGCACTAAAAAATATGCCATCCTTTTATTTCGAGTGTTATGAAAGGGACAACATTTTGAGTGCTGATATACTAGTATAGTTTAGTTTTGGCGATATCTGAATCGACACCAATAACTGCTTTATTAGGTACTAATTATGATTTTTGTACATGCTGCTTAGTTACAAAATAAATGGCAAAATCAGCCTTACACCAACTACTGCAGAGAACAGGTATGTCATGGTCAAATTTATTATACCATGAGGTATGTACTCGTAAAAGCATGCCCATAGAAACTTTCTTTGAATTATATGTTTCTTGTTGTCTGTTATTTAATTACAGGGTGCCGCGGAATGGGTGTACTAAAACGAAAGATTTCTGGACCCCGAGGGGATCAACTTGTAAATAACGATTTATTTTAATTTCGATACTTTTTTTCAAAAAGTAAAGTTTTTTTCGTATTCGTTTTCTTTACACCCAATCTTGCATTATTTAACATTACAAAATATTTCACAAATGGTTTTTTGCTTGTTTATTTTTACAAAACCAGTGATTTGTCATGAAATTATTCCAGAAACATCATGTAAATCCTTTGATATTTCAATAAAATTATGATAATGTAAAAGAACGTAAAATATCACAAATACATATTATGAAGAAAAAACCTATTTTTTTTTTTCAAAAAACGTAAAAAGAATCGAAATGCAAAAAATCATAAAACTAACGTTGACCTCCTCGATTTCCAGAATCACCCCATTTCGACTTCGTACACCCTTTTCGTGGCACCCTGTATTTCTGTCACTTGTGTAGATTTGTAGTATCTCTTTGTTGTCAAATAACAGGTATTCCTATTATAATTTGGTGCTAAACTAAGCTACAGAATTGTATCAGTTAAAATATGAATTGTTCAGGTTGTCGCTGATCAGGTGCACTGCTACCGCAAAAAACAAAAATGTACATTAAAAAATGGACTTTAACTCGTAATTTTTAAATGCATTTATTTCATATTAACGGCATCAGATGACAGACAGCTCGCGGGCCACTCGTTTGAAGCTTGTGGGAAGCCATTTTGTCAGTGTAAAATGTATATCTAAAAATAACGAGTATATTTGAACGAACATTTTTGTGCTTTTCGTAAGCGGCGTTGAATTAATGAGCTATGAGGCTGCTGCACAGTTTTAGGGTTTCGTACCCGAAGGGTGCAAACGAAACCCTATTACTAAGCCTCCGCTGTCTGTCCGTCTGTCAGAGGGCTCTATCTCATGAACCGTAAAAGCTAGACAGTTCAGATATGTATTTCTCTTGCCGCTATAACAACAAATACTAGAAATAAAATAAGTAATAAAATTAAAGGGGAATCCCATTAAAAAAACACGACTTTTTGGCTATTTTTGCTCTTAAGTTTGTCGAGGTTGTATCTGTTGAACCATGCTTGAACCATAATAATATGTAGACACATAAAACTTTCTATAAGTAAGTAACAGTTCAACTTTAATACCAACAAGTACTAAAAAAAAAAAGACGGGTTGCACTCCGGGAGTGCCGGCAGAAGTGAAAACTTGATTATTAACGTTGAGCATGTTTGATATTTTGGAATGGTTAGGGAATAATTTTGCACCAATTGCTTTATCAGTATAAAAGTACTATCATATTTTATGTGGTAGAATACGATATTCATTTATTGCGCTATCGTACACAAACATGACAATTTATATTACATTAAAAATTTAACACTTTAAAACTATTACAATTATTTTACAATATTAAATAATATTACAATTATTTACAGCCGGTTGCGCGCAAACCATTACCCGCTACAAAAATCTGATTATTTTTAAAGTCCAAAAATAAATTCCGTTTCCCAGCAATTATTTTTGCGCAGTGTTACTTAGTTTCATGTACAGAATGCTTGGTTGACGGCTTCGTGAAGGGTCTGTTTACACCCGTTAAGCAGTACGATAGACTCGATCGAAACCTAACCTTAATTGTAAAATTATATTAATGAATAAATGAAAATTTTTGTCCTTGTCTTTCTTTTCGATTCGTTCGAGAAATTAATTATCTATAGATACATAAGTAGGTAGGTATAAGCGAGCCGGACGCTAGCAACTATTACGTAAGCTAGGGCCTATTGTTGTTGTCGGAAACTAGTACTATTATCTATTCTGTTTACCTAAAAATAATGTTCGATTTTGAACTCTATCTCAAAACAAAACTTCAAGAAATTTCCTAGCTATAATGAAGATCCTGCACAATTTTGAGCTTTATTCCTTCGGCATAATGTCGTCGTTGCTCCATCCGTCTTACGCTTTTTCGATCAGGTCACGTGTCCTGACGCGAGTTTAAGATTTTATACCCATTACAGAAAAAGTGCTCAACGCCGCTAAAGAAGTTTTCACTTCAATAAAAAGTGGAATATTAAGGGGGTCTCCAAACAGTTGGAGTTTCGTTTGAGAAATACGTTTGAACGATGGGACGAAATAAAAAAACGAGTTTACTCGCACTTGGCCGGTTTATTTACGTTTGCTGCCTCATCGCTCATTCCGTAACCTATTTATTAATTACCTTTAGGTACTTGAATAAATTATTTTTGTAGGTACTTGTATTTTGTAATATTGTTAATCAGTTCTTGTCTGTGTCCTGTTTTAATTTTACCTCATTTTATTAACTTCAGTAGAGCACAAATGGGAACTTTCAAATTCAAATTCAAATTCATTTATTTTGCGAAACATGGGTTACAGGGGTGTTAAATTAAAATAGAATGAGCATAGCCATGATCAGCTTTACAGCATGCAAAGTCACGACAAAAATATAAAAATATATACAATGTCAATCTCTAAATTAATTAACAATCAATGAACTGTCTTATTCTAGAGTTTATCCATCAGATATTCATTAACATTGTAATAGGCCTTCTCAATTAACAATTGTTTTAATTTATGTTTAAAAATATTAATAGTATTGCTTTCTTTAATGCTTGTAGGTAGGTGATTATAGATACGAGGTGCCATACAAAATATGCTCTTATTAACCCTCGGTTAGTCGCGTGGGGTCTTTGAAAGCCCAGGTGTTACAAAAATGTAAAATTTAAACAGTTAAAACTATCCCAGCCGTTCAATATTTTATGTACCCTCCTAAGTTGGATTAAAGTTGCCGCGACTCATTGCTTACTTTAATTTGCATGCAAGGACCGTGAGTTATAGAAGTGTTTTGCGCGTACGGGCTTTGAAAGACCCCACGCGACTAACCGCGTAGGTAAAATTGAAGATAATAGTATAGTTCTATTTCTTTTCTTACATATATTGTATAATTGTTTTTTTACTGTTTTTGATAAAATCTACTTATAAAATGAAGAAAAAAATACAACGTCCTACATAGAGCTGGTTAGAACATGAAAGCGACGATGTTTACGGTTGTAATGATGAAGAATATGTAAGCGGTATACCCGCATGAAAGAAGTGAGTATAACACTGACTCAGAGCAGGACTGTGAAGATAAACCTACAGAACATCATGAGGTATCTTCAGACGAACTGCCTAATAATTTGAAATCTGAAAATTTAAATCTGTTTGCCATTTTTGCAAAGATAACATCAAAAAGAAAGTTATTAAAAAATTGTCTGACTTCAATTGGTAAAAGTTTATATATTTTTTTGTTAGAGGATTCAAAATTTTACGTAAAAGTGTTCGTTATTTAAGTGTTATTGCATATAAATTTATTACAAATAAACTTTCCTTCATTTAGTTGGGATAAAACATTTTTTTTATGATTATGATGCCAAGAGGAAAATTTATGTTCCTATTTTTGGACTGTAAGTTTAAGGTAGCAATAAAAGAATATATCTAGGCAACTTGTTGCAGTTTTATTGTTATTAAGTTAATAACCAATGATTTGAATAGAAAATTAGGAAAAATGAAGTATAAAGGTCTTTTTTAGCCTGTTTATTATTGGGGTCTTCAGAGACCCCATGTGACTAACCACGTAAACAAAAAGTGCGCGACTGACCGAGGGTTAAAAAGTGCCGACTTATTTGGAGGGCAACAAATTTTCTTGTCAAGGCGCTTACATTTGAGTTTGTCAAAGAAATTCATATTACTTTTTACGAACACTGCCGTTTCAAAGATGTATATGGATGGCAATGTTAGGATTCTCGTCTGAGTAAAGAACGGTTTACAGCTTTCCGTTTGTTTGATACCACAAATTGATCGAACGCATTTCTTTTGTGCTTTAAATACAGTCTCTTTGCCAGTTGAATTGCCCCAGAATAGAACCCCATACCTTAGGATGGATGCAGCATATCCTATATATCCTATATTATGCAGCATATCCATAACTTTCTAGCGAAGTTTTATTATTATTTGTTACGCTTCTGGAACTAGCTGCCTGCTTTTGTTTTTCGGTCACTTACAACCTGGGTCTCTTCAAGACAAGTGATATGTAGTCGGTCACATGGTCACCTAATGACACACACAATCTCATATTTTATATTTTATTTATTGCATCCATAATTATAATTATGGCACATGAATATTTCACTATTCTAACACTCTTAGTTGGTAGATCTTATAAATATGTACCTACCCGGCGGTCAGGAATGTCAGGATGTAGCAACTTGAGAACGTGGGTACTAAAGTTAATATTAAATTATTTACTATCATATTAATAAGTATTATCATTAAAAAATTCAATAAGTGTATAACATTCTCGATTCTTTCATTCGTTGTCTTCGGCCAAACATCTTCACAACGACACAAAGCGCATTTATAATATAAGTAGAATTTGTATTTCGTTTAAAATTTGATTATACTTTTTTTGTTAGTCCAAAGAAATAAACATTAACATAAGGATCTCAGGAACCCTGTGTTTTATTGAAATGACTTATGTTTTGGTTCATAGGTTATTACTAATTATTTGGTTCCTTGAACCAGTTTTTAGGGTTTCGAAGATCGAAGATCGGTTTCGAAACCCTTATGGTCTCGCTTTGTCTGTCCTTTTTTCCCTCCTTAATAACTCAGCAACTACTGCAGCCACACCAACTTGAAATTTAAAATAATAATACATTTTGTGCGCCTGTAGACATTTAAAGAAAAATAAATGATAATAAATGAAAAATGAAAATGAATATTTTCCATCCAAATTGTGATGCCGAATTTTTAAAAGATACCTACAGGGTCATGTGGGATATTAAATGAAAGGTATCAGTTTGTACATTTCAAAAAAGTTTCTAAATTTTTGTAGGTTTCAAACTTTTTGAAATATTTTGAAAAAAGTCGAATAATTTACCATTACCCACTTTAACCGAAGCATGTAGGGAGATCTATCTGAAATGTAGGTTGGTACCTACTATTTCGTATTCGTTAAATTGCGAAGTCTCTAACCGGTACTTTTGGTACATATGTATTTGTTTACAAACGTTCGAAACCCTCTTGTTTCATATGTCGTTTTCTAGTAAATAAGCAAAAAAGTATGCTCTTTCCCGCTTCTGTGAAGAGAAATCCTATGCTTATCCTTTCACAAAATGGCGCGCAATGCGCCCTCTTAATGTACAGAAACTAACTTGTTCTTGGTATTTCAGATGAGCCGGGACGCAGACGTATCTCTATTCACTTTGATAACGATGTCGCGCCACTTCATGATGTGTGTGTGGAACAGCACTCAGTTCTGGATGTGCAGCGTCTGTTTCATTGCACTCATACAGGTCAGCATCTTTCTGTCTCTGTCTGACTATAGGTACAGTTCATAGAACTCAAATACAATAGAAATAATAGAAAATAATGACTATTGTTAGACATTCATAGGATAGGTACATCCATCAAGTTGTTATATAAAGGTCCTAACTCAGCATAATGCTGGCAAAGCTCCCGTAAGAGGCCTAGCCAGCGCCTGGTCTTCCGTTAGTGGTCGTCCGTACAAGTGACGTCACGAACGGACCGACGAATAGGTCACTATCTATCGGTCTCTTTCTAACAAGAGCGATGCATCGCATATCTCGCGTTGTGCATCTTCCACGAACATATTTCCCGCTCCGTACACCGCTTTAACTTCGATGGAAACGGTCACATACTTTCGTACAGCTTATCTCGCACATTTTTGATCTAGTGAAAAATCAGGCATAGGGTCGCTCGATTTTATTTTATTTATTTGGGAAACAAAAAACAAAAAGTTTCCACTCATAGTCTGTTTATATAACCTGAACTAATTTAAATTTTACAGCTAGTCGATTCGACTGACGCTTTCTGTCGCAGCTTATATAAGCTACAGGCTGATCGTTTCTTATTTCTTTATTAATCAAAACTTATTCTATTCTTATTTCTACGACACTTTAAACCATATACGGTGTCGACAGTTGTGTTGCCACACATTTGGCATGAAGTTATAGATAAACATTATTTTCATAAAAAAACTAAGTACGTAGTAGTAAAGTAAGCTACTATTATTTTCCTAAAACGTGTTTATACCTGCCTTACAGATGGGGTCCCTGTGCACCTTCCTGCCTCTAGCGCTCGGCGTCGGCGGCGTGATCTGGGGCGCGCTAGCGGCGTGTCCTTTACTAGCGCACGCACTCGCCTTCGCGCCTCTCGACCCCTCCGTCATGCAGCGAGCGGCCACGCGTCCGCTCAGACCCATCAACTTTAAGGTATTATCATCAGCTGGACATAGGCCTTGTCCGTATTCACAAAGCGCTCTGTCTAAGCTTGCCTCATCCAGCATCTGTTAGCAGTTTTGCGCAGATCGTCATCCCATCTGTCCACGGGACGTCCTACTCTATGTGTGCCGAGACGCTCTTCTCATGTCACGTTTTAACCCCAACGGTTGACAATTATTTGGTAGAGACAGCCTGTTTCTGCCATTTCAGCTACCCAGAAAATAATAGTGAATTTTAGATGATAGATTTTTCACTAAAAAATCAATTAGCTTATGGCGCTACCCCGACCCAAATCAGCGGCCCCACCTATTTTGTCTTATTATTCTGTTCAACGAAGGAATTTTCAAAAATCATTTGGCCTGTTTGTGGTACCAATCATAAGCTTATTTTGAATGTCTTTTTAAAAGTCTTTGTTTGTATAGTGTAGGCAGAGATGCGAAGTTGCTCTTTTTTGCCGCCATGGTGGCCAAAGAGAGCAACTTCGCATCTCTGCTTAAAGTAAATAAAATAAAACTTTTACAGAGGCATTAAAAATAAGCTTATGATAGGTATCACAAACTAGCCAATCGATTTTTGAAAACTCCTTCGTTAAACAGAATAATAGGATAAAATAGGTGGGGGCGCTGATTTGGGTCGGGGTAGCGTCTTAACGAATCTCGCCTGTATAAATATGTAACAATAATGTAATATGCTGACGCAGAAGTAGTTTTAAACTAAAAATAACATAGAAGCTATTTTTAACCGGCTTCGAAAAAAGGAGGTTCTATGTTTGGTACATATGTTTTTTTTTTTATGTATGTTCGTCGATTTCTCCGTCATTTATGGACCGAGGTCCCATAAAAATTTATTCCCAAGGGATTAGTATTTTTCCCCCAAAACTTATAAACAGTGTAAAATTAACCTCTCAGCTGGCAGGCCCCGCGCGCCGCAACCGCCGGCCGCCGTCTCATGGCAGGGCTAGCGGCGCGGAAATGGGACATGATGCATTATTTCGCTGATTTCTTGATTATTATCTAGTAACATCTACCTATAAAAGGCGTCCTACGAGTATGCCACATGGAGGTAAAGTACCTTGAATATTGTGGATAGAACATTTTACTGAAAGAAGACATTATTTTAATTTTAAAAATAATTTAAACTGCATTCATAGATATTTAAATAATTACATGGTTGAACCGGGAATCGAACCCGTTACACGAGAAAAACAATCATCCTGTAGCTTTATTATACCGATCGAAAGGCTTCATCATAAGGATTTATTTTTTGCTAAATAGCATAGTGTCAGAAATAAAAGGAACACCATGAATTATAACATTAGATGTAAAATTTTGTTCTGAAAAATGAAAAAGTGACCTTACGGCAATGCCAGCTTTATATATATATATATATATATATATATATATATATATTTGGATTCTCCATAAAATTTCTTACAAATAAGCATGTAAATATTCTGAAGATGATGGGATTCGAAGTCGTTTTTTAGTTTTACAAAATATTAATCCAGGAAAACAACGAAGAAGATTTGCTAGCTAGTAATTCCTGTAGCAAACACAAAAATCTGGGCCATTGGGTCACCGAGTCTCTAACGGATGACCAGGACATGGAAAGGGAACGCAGGGCATTATCCATCAGAGCAAACATGCTGGCTCGTAGGTTTGCGCGTTGCACTAAGCAGGTGAAAACGACGCTTTTTAGTGCTTTTTAGTCGTTTTATACGTGCAGCCTCTGGGTCAAGCACACCAAAAAGTCTTGGAATGCCCTGCGGATCCAATACAACAACTCGTTTCGGGTGTTGTTGGGGTTGCCGCGCTTCTGCAGCGCATCAGGAATGTTTGCTGACGCAAGAGTAGACTAGAGTAGTAGTGGGTTTGCGGCGATAATGCGCAAAAGATCTGCGTGCCTGATGCGCCGGGTGCGTGACAGCTCCAACAGCTACCTACAGCTCATTGCTGAGAGGCTGGACACTGACTGTATCTTTATGGAACACTGGACAAGAGCGTATATTGTGCTCTCTTGACCAGTGTTCCATTAGGACTTTGATTTATTTTGAATTTTATTATTATGATTTTAGTGATAATTTTAATTGTGATTTTAATTTTTAATTTTTTACATTTAATAGCATTGATTTTTATTTTATATTTTATTTGGATTAATTTGGAATTTTATTATGATTTGTGATAATTTTAATTGTGATTTTAATTTTTAATTTTAGCATTGATTCTTATTTTTATTTTATATTTTATCTTGATCATGACTCGAATATGGACACTCTAACTTATTTTTGTATTATATATAATTTATTGTTGTCTGAAATAAACGAATTGAATTGAAAAATATATTTTGCCCAACAGATGGCGCTCTTCATATTCTGGTGCTACACGTGCAAGTTCCTACCCTCAGCGATATCAATCCTGGTCATGTACATGTACACACTGCGCAGTTTCTGCGAACAAATCGCCGAGGCTACCAACGCCACGTCCTGCTGGCTGGTTTACCCCATAAATGTGGGGAATTTCACCACCTCCCATGATTTGACGCAGAAGAGCTGGCATGGTTGGGGAGATGACTTTTATGACGGACTGTATTTGGCACAGCATATCATTTTGGCACTTATTACTTCGCATTTAAGTGAGTATTCATAATATCTGATGCTGTTTATGGATGGTCCAGCATTATTTATCTTCAATCCTGCCTAGACAGCCTACATTGAGGCAGGCCCCTAAGCGCTATATTGGCATTATTTATACTATTTATTAATAAATATTAATTTCAATTTATTTATTTTTGTCCGACTGGTATTGATATGGATCAGTTGAGCTACCTGTAGATTGTTTGCAACAGTCTGCAGTTAGCTCAATTGTTTCAATTGTAAATACTAATTATATTTTTAGGAACCAGAAGTGAATCCAATAGTTTAAAAAGAAGTACAGAAATAACTTGAACGATTTACAACGAAAACTACAGCAAACAAGTTATCCTCAAGAACATAAATTAGATTTTAGCAACACAAGAAAAAACGTCCGCACACCCCATATTCTGACAAGTCATGAGCCCACGTCAATTGCCTGCTCCATAGACAACAATACTTATTTTACGATTCCTTATCTCCTGACACGGCTTCTCCTGATACCCTGACGCTCTCGGCAGGCTCTTCATCCGTTACATCAGCATTCAAGGAAAGGCATAAGGCAAGGCTAGAGGTTTAGGTTTAGAGGTTGTCTGGTCTTGAGGATGGGCCTGGTTCAACTACTGTTATAAGCAGATCTGTTTCTCCACCAGCATTATCATACGCTTGGTCAAGTTTATTATCATCATCAACGTCATCTGAAAAAACAATACTCCGTTATAAATGGATGTCTGTTTTTTATCTCCTTTTAAATCAAGTAGAAATTAGTCTCAGGTCAAGTAAACATTAGACAAAAAATATAACTCGACACTACAACAATACAGTGCATGAACAGTATAGGTAGCGTACGTACAAAACCCATAGCAGAGGCACTTGCGTGAATGCAATACCGATAGCGTAGGTACGTACAAAACTCATGGCAGAGGCACTTGCATGAAAGCAATACAGGTAGCGTACCGAGAAAATACATGGTAGAGGCACTTGCATGAAAGCAATACAGGTAGCGTACCGAGAAAATACATGGTAGAGGCACTTGCATAAAAGCAATACAGGTAGCGTACCGACAAATCACGTGGCAGAGGCACTTGCATAAAAGCAATACAGGTAGCGTACCGACAAATCACGTGGCAGAGGCACTTGCATAAAAGCAATACAGGTGGCGTACCGACAAATCACGTGGCAGAGGCACTTGCATAAAAGCAATACAGGTAGCGTACCGACAAATCACGTGGCAGAGGCACTTGCATAAAAGCAATACAGGTAGCGTACCGACAAATCACGTGACAGAGGCACTTGCATAAAAGCAATACAGGTAGCGTACCGACAAATCACGTGGCAGAGGCACTTGCATAAAAGCAATACAGGTAGCGTGCCGACAAATCACATGGCAGAGGCACTTGCATAAAAGCAATATAGGTAGCGTGCCGACCAAACACATGGCAGAGGCACTTGCATAAAAGCAATACAGGTAGCGTGCCGACAAATCACATGGCAGAGGCACTTGCATAAAAGCAATACAGGTAGCGTGCCGACAAATCACATGGCAGAGGCACTTGCATAAAAGCAATACAGGTAGCGTGCCGACAAATCACATGGCAGAGGCACTTGCATAAAAGCAATATAGGTAGCGTGCCGACAAATCACATAGCAGAGGCACTTGCATAAAAGCAATATAGGTAGCGTGCCGACAAATTGCATGGCAGAGGCACTTGCATAAAAGCAATATAGGTAGCGTGCCGACAAATCACATGGCAGAGGCACTTGCATAAAAGCAATATAGGTAGCGTGCCGACAAATTGCATGGCAGAGGCACTTGCATAAAAGCAATATAGGTAGCGTGCCGACAAATCACATGGCAGAGGCACTTGCATAAAAGCAATATAGGTAGCGTGCCGACAAAACACATGGCAATACGTGGTGTTTACTGCACATGTTTCAGGTGTCCACTCGCCCTTCCAGGAATCATAAATTGAGCAGCGGCGTAAGTCATCTTTCCCTAAGATCCTGTTAGTCGCTTCAGCTCATATCGTTCATTATCAAGGAAATTTACTACTCGATATGGCCCTCTCATGCCGGAGTCCAGTTTTCCCTGAGGCAGAGTATTTGATCACAAATACCGAATCGATCCGTTGAAAAAGACGAGGTGGACGCCTATCTTTATTGACCAAGTAATCTTGTTGTGCTCGATTCTTTGATAACCGTTCGGCCGTCCTTTGTCTCAACATTTCTCGACGAGATTCACGATTAGCCGTTGGATGGTTCATACTGTTCATAGCGACATCTCTGATCAAAGCCCTTATAGCAGGTGTTGTATTTTCGTGATCGATCAAAAGATTCAAAGCAGAAGTTTGGGTAATTTTCTGTTTTGTGATATTAAGGATCAGTTGAAACTGCCACAGTTCCTCTGACCATTCCTTCTTTTGCCGATTAGTCACGATTCAGAGCATGTTAAGAACCGTACGTATGTAACGCTCCACTTGCCCGTTTGCGTGGTGCATCTCCGGCGTAATGTGATGCAGCTGCACGCCTGAGACTTGCATCCATGTCGTAAAAACCGACACTATCAATCTAGGTGTACCAAATAGAGAGACAACAAGTCTAATACACGCATGAGCTCGTTAACATCTTGACGATAAATCGCCACTAAAAGATATTTTTGTAAAACGTGACATTGGTATGACATTTGGTATATGAATCGACCACAAGCATGACGTATTTATAATCGTTTGATGCGGGAAGAGGTCCGAGAACATCGACATGTAAAGTGTCAAACCAGTACCTCGCGCAAAGTTTCCAAACCCTCCTCTATAGTTAAACTTAAAATTAAGCAGTCATCAAGATCAATATATACCAAGACCTTTCATAACTAACAGAACAGGGCTGGAGTAAGGTGACTCCGACTTTCGTATTATGCCCTTAGAAAGGAGATCTTCAACGATACCGCGGACCTTTAACTTTTCGTCATGCGACATCCTGTATAGTCGGTAGTAAATAGGTTTCTCGTTACTTTGATGTGCATCTCACCGGTGGTGACTGTCGTAGTAGCAGTACCCGATATCAGAAAACTAGAATACTCTTCTAAGATTGCCGTCAGATTTGCCATGTTCTCCGGACACAGATGTCTTGAAATTAGTAATTTCATTTGTCGCGGTAAATACGTTGCGAGTCTTTAGTTCTGACGTACATAACTCCGTCTCGGTTCAACACATCCGTACCTATAACTATGGGGGCATTCATGCAGTCACTAGGTACCACCAATAAATCGACTTCAAGCGATATATCCTCAAGTTCCACCACTAGGATAACATAAGAATTGACAGGCGTGACTGTTTGGACTACCCCTTTTATAGTTTGTTTCGTAGGTTTGTACTGGCACAGGAAATGTTTGACTACAAATGACGAAATCAACGAGACTCCTATGGCACCACTATCTATCAATATGTCTACAGGAACCCCCTGGATAACACCTACCACAATGTCATTACGTTATGAGACGGGTGTGGAACAGAAGTTCACATTACCCTTGCTACGACTTTCGGTGAGTTGTTTGGCAAAACATCTGCTAACATGGTGTCCTACTTTCTTACAAAAAGTAGGTACACGTATTTGAGTCTTTACTGTCGGACTTCCCTGGCTTATCAGGGTCATCAGTTTGTACCTTTTTCGGCTCGTTTGTATAACTAGACTTAGGCTTCTTAAGGCAGCGAGACGCCCGATGCCCAGTCTCACCACATGTAAAGCACTTACCTACCATGCGAGCTAGGAGGATGAAAAGGAAGCTTACCATGCGTCTTACCGCCTTGATTACGATGGGCCACATTGAACTCCTTGCATGTAATATCTTTGGCTTCACAAACGTGGATAGGTAGTTAAC
Source organism: Eupithecia subumbrata (assembly GCA_949316285.1). Classification (NCBI taxonomy): domain Eukaryota; kingdom Metazoa; phylum Arthropoda; class Insecta; order Lepidoptera; family Geometridae; genus Eupithecia; species Eupithecia subumbrata. The sequence goes on along the minus strand of OX438643.1, from coordinate 15,774,152 downwards.
GCATTCACTGCCTAGCCTCGGCGGTGCGAACCGCAGGGGCCCGCCGCCGCCGCTACACGGAGCTCCAGATGAGCGAGTGCGTCGAGGGCCGTGAAAGTGTTAACCAAGTCCTTTGGGATACGGTTAGCGTTTGTCGCAGCGGCCGTAACATGTGGGTCTTTTATACCTCGCAAGACAGTGGCTGTAACAAGCTCGTCACCGAGGCCTTTAACAATACGTAGGCGAAGCAAAGATTTGCGTGCATAATTTCCACACGTAGCATATCTACCTGAGTCCGTAGACATGACGAAGTATAAAATATTCGCTATATCAACCTTTTTAGTGCAGAGAGACTTAAAATCTTCCTTAAAGTTGCTCCACGAACGGTCGCTGCTGACCCACTCGTCCAAGTCCAACCAAGTTTTAGCATCATCTTTTAGACAGCCTCCAATTCGGGACAAGCATCATGATCATCCCAAAGATTTACCAGTCGAGCTCTATCCACTTCAGCAAACCATGTGTCAGCATCGTGAATGTTAGGGTCAAAATTTTAAACATAATAGGTAGCTCCTGGTTGTACTACTGTTTTCAAAGACTGAATTGCTTCTATGATCTGTTACGTGACGTTCGCAGAAGTTTGAGCGGCTGAGGTCGGCTGGGAGCGAGATTCCAAGGCATGTAATCGATTCTCAACGAGACACCATGACTCTGTGCTACGATTCCGGTCACGACTGTGATGGCCGCGGCGATCATGGCTTGGACTCCGATTTCCATCTCGCTAATGAGTGCTACGACCACGATAGCTCGATTTTTGTCGCGAAGTGTAGGTACCTGTGTGTATGGCGAACTGCGGTCACATTGAACGGAGTGACTACCAGCACGACTATGTCTAGAACGGTATGGAGCGAGGGGTATACCCTCGTGACTGACTTCGCGAAAGCCGGCCACGCGAATACCTGTCGCTAGAACGCCGTCGCTGCCGTCTCCGAGGGCTTCGCGATCGAGAGCGAGATCGAGACGATCTATCCATTTCGCCAGCTAAAATAAATCCACACCAAATAGTATAAAGAACAAAACACAAAAAGTGAGATTATCACAAGCTGTGGTATGCGGACGTTTATTTTATTTGGTCTCTTGGCGAAAATTAACTAAACACAACGGATACAACCAACAGTGGGAATGAGGTTTACAGATCCCACTTCTGATTTTAGGAACCAGAAGTGAATCCAATAGTTTAAAAAGAAGTACAGAAATAACTTGAACGATTTACAACGAAAACTACAGCAAACAAGTTATCCTCAAGAACATAAATTAGATTTTAGCAACACAAGAAAAAACGTCCGCACACCCCATATTCTGACAAGTCATGAGCCCACGTCAATTGCCTGCTCCATAGACAACAATACTTATTTTACGATTCCTTATCTCCTGACAATATTATAATTTTCTTTGTGAATAAAGGCTTCTGCCATTTTAATTTCAATAAATATTTTTTATACAATTTGAAAGCAGGCTTCGCAGATTCTAGATTTAAATTTCTAGATAATGGTGATTACTAATTTGTCCCGAAAGTTTTTTTTTGTTTTATCGCTCTTGGTTTTAAATTCACTAGGCCCGTAGTAGAGTTTTTTTTAATACAGAATATTATTGAGGGGCCAACTGCGCACCTTTGCCTAAAAGGTCCAAATTTGTTAAAACATTAATTTCCTAACTTTCCTTCAGAACCTTGATCCATTGTCGACGCCAAAGCGACTTCATTTAGGTATTACTACGTGTTTCAGATGTGTGGCAACACGCTGTAAACGCCGACACTAGACAAACTTTCTCTAGCTCTCTTATTTATAAGTAGTGTTTTATATAAGAATATCTAGTTTATATGTTTTTGATTCATAAATAAATCCAAATGGAAAAGATATCATTATAAGCAATATTTATTGAATGAAGCATCTCCAATCGAAAAGTAATGTAAATTACGTATAAAAAGACGCGGCAGCAAAGTGAATTTTAGATAAAGTATGGGCGGTTCGTTTACAAATATTCTACATTGAAGTTGGCTATAGTATAGGTACTTAAATGTTTTTATGTTACAGTTATAATTTCACTGACATTCGTTCACCGACAATCCTCGATATGGCAGAGGGGCTTCTGGTCGAACAAAGTTTGGTGCGTGACGGTTGTATTCCTGTAAGTATATTTTATTCTATTTAAAGTAATTTAAGTTTATTTACAAATAAAATTACCTTTAAATAAGAGAAATAAATTAGAACTAGTATTTACTAGATATGCTTAATACCATACATAACATATGTAGTTATATATTTTTTTACTATACATATTTACATTTACCCAGAACGCCCGGAACAAATATGCAAAGTTTAATAGACAGATTAGATTTTTATGATTACCGACAAGTGCCTATTTTTTGGTTTTTTTGATTTGGATTACTGTATGTTTAACGCAAGTAATTTTTCCAAATTCCGTTAATGCATTTTTACTTATTTTAAAAAAATAGAAGAATGTTTCCTTGCTGTAAAACTTCCTATCTTCAATATTTCTGGTAGGTACTTGCCCTCCATATCCCATGGCCGTGGGACAGGGACACACTGTACATTAGTAGAACTAGCATTCTCCACCACGCTTTTTTAAAAAGTAAATAATAATGATGGTGGACATAATAATAATGTTGGACAATTCACACAGCCTTATCTAGCCCCAAGCTAAGTCTTGTGTTATGGCCCATAAAAACTTAAACAACGCTTTGTATTTTGTACACCGGTGTTTACACGCTGCCTTACATGTATATCATATGTGTGTAAAGTGATGACAAAAACCGTTGAAGAAAAATATCAAATTCAAGAGGTCGGCTTTATGGGTGCTAGATAACTGATATACTTAATACAATACACTACATAGATAGATATTTTTATTATACATAGAAAACATCCAGAACACCCTGAACAAATATCTGCAGATCGTACAAACATATGTCCCGAGGCGGGAATCGAACCCGCAACCTCCTGCGTCGCAGGCGGACCTTCGCCCGCTGCGCCACTGAGGTCGTCAAATAAAACGTGTTTTGTGAAATACGACGTATAAAATCTCAAATTTCATTCCAGAATAATTATCCAAAGCATATTCAGCGGCGTAATGCTAACAGGCAGATACGGATACTGCGACAAATGGCAGCTGTGTTCGCTACAATACCAAGTGCCAGCCGACCTAGCGAGCGGGTACGCGCTGTCTCTGGTTGGATGCTTCGCGTTACTAGAGTTCATCAAATGGCAGGAGATCAAGTGAGTAATCAGTAATACAAAACATAATGTAATACACAAATGGCAGCTGTGTTCGCTACAATACCAAGTGCCGGCCGACCTAGCGAGCGGGTACGCGCTGTCTCTGGTTGGATGTTTCGCGTTACTAGAGTTCATCAAATGGCAGGAGATCAAGTGAGTAATCAGTAATACAAAACATAATGTAATACACAAATGGCAGCTGTGTTCTCTACAATACCAAGTGCCGGCCGACCTAGCGAGCGGGTACGCGCTGTCTCTGGTTGGATGCTTCGCGTTACTAGAGTTCATCAAATGGCGGGAGATCAAGTGAGTAATCAGTAATACAAAACATAATGTAATACACAAATGGCAGCTGTGTTCGCTACAATACCAAGTGCCAGCCGACCTAGCGAGCGGGTACGCGCTGTCTCTGGTTGGATGCTTCGCGTTACTAGAGTTCATCAAATGGCAGGAGATCAAGTGAGTAATCAGTAATACAAAACATAATGTAATACACAAATGGCAGCTGTGTTCTCTACAATACCAAGTGCCGGCCGACCTAGCGAGCGGGTACGCGCTGTCTCTGGTTGGATGCTTCGCGTTACTAGAGTTCATCAAATGGCGGGAGATCAAGTGAGTAATCAGTAATACAAAACATAATGTAATACACAAATGGCAGCTGTGTTCGCTACAATACCAAGTGCCGGCCGACCTAGCGAGCGGGTACGCGCTGTCTCTGGTTGGATGCTTCGCGTTACTAGAGTTCATCAAATGGCAGGAGATCAAGTGAGTAATCAGTAATACAAAACATAATGTAATACACAAATGGCAGCTGTGTTCTCTACAATACCAAGTGCCGGCCGACCTAGCGAGCGGGTACGCGCTGTCTCTGGTTGGATGCTTCGCGTTACTAGAGTTCATCAAATGGCGGGAGATCAAGTGAGTAATCAGTAATACAAAACATAATGTAATACACAAATGGCAGCTGTGTTCGCTACAATACCAAGTGCCGGCCGACCTAGCGAGCGGGTACGCGCTGTCTCTGGTTGGATGCTTCGCGTTACTAGAGTTCATCAAATGGCAGGAGATCAAGTGAGTAATCAGTAATACAAAACATAATGTAATACACAAATGGCAGCTGTGTTCTCTACAATACCAAGTGCCGGCCGACCTAGCGAGCGGGTACGCGCTGTCTCTGGTTGGATGCTTCGCGTTACTAGAGTTCATCAAATGGCAGGAGATCAAGTGAGTAATCAGTAATACAAAACATAATGTAATACACAAATGGCAGCTGTGTTCTCTACAATACCAAGTGCCGGCCGACCTAGCGAGCGGGTACGCGCTGTCTCTGGTTGGATGCTTCGCGTTACTAGAGTTCATCAAATGGCGGGAGATCAAGTGAGTAATCAGTAATACAAAACATAATGTAATACACAAATGGCAGCTGTGTTCGCTACAATACCAAGTGCCGGCCGACCTAGCGAGCGGGTACGCGCTGTCTCTGGTTGGATGCTTCGCGTTACTAGAGTTCATCAAATGGCAGGAGATCAAGTGAGTAATCAGTAATACAAAACATAATGTAATACACAAATGGCAGCTGTGTTCTCTACAATACCAAGTGCCGGCCGACCTAGCGAGCGGGTACACGCTGTCTCTGGTTGGATGCTTCGCGTTACTAGAGTTCATCAAATGGCGGGAGATCAAGTGAGTAATCAGTAATACAAAACATAATGTAATACACAAATGGCAGCTGTGTTCGCTACAATACCAAGTGCCAGCCGACCTAGCGAGCGGGTACGCGCTGTCTCTGGTTGGATGCTTCGCGTTACTAGAGTTCATCAAATGGCAGGAGATCAAGTGAGTAATCAGTAATACAATACATAATGTAATACACAAATGGCAGCTGTGTTCGCTACAATACCAAGTACCGGCCGACCTAGCGAGCGGGCACGCGCTGTCTCTGGTTGGATGCTTCGCGTTACTAGAGTTCATCAAATGGCAGGAGATCAAGTGAGTCATACAATACATAATGTAATACACAAATGGCAGCTGTGTTCGCTACAATACCAAGTGCCAGCCGACCTAGCGAGCGGGTACGCGCTGTCTCTGGTTGGATGCTTCGCGTTACTAGAGTTCATCAAATGGCAGGAGATCAAGTGAGTAATACAATACATAATGTAATACACAAGTGGCAGCTGTGTTCGCTACAATACCAAGTGCCGGCCGACTTAGCAATTGTGTATGCGCCTAGTCACTTGCGTCGCGTAATGGCCATTCAAGTATTACAGAAGCATAGGTACCTACATAAATTTTGATCAATTAGGTTTCTACCTAGAGTTGTTTCTCAATATCATTTACGTTTTCACTTTATTTATCTTTTACAGAGCGGACATCCGCAACCAACGCCGCGCCCGTCTCGACTTCGGCACCAAACTGGGAATGAACTCTCCGTTCTAACCAACCTAGACCGAGTCTTCTAGTCAATTACGCTTTTATTTATGCTTAGAATAAGGTTGTTATTGTGTGAATCCTACTGATGGACATTGAAAGTGGCACGATTTTTTCCATTTATTTACAAACAATTCTAAGCTTTTGTTGTATTCCGTGCAGATGCACTTGACAATTAAACAGGTTATTGGGTAATGAATTACTTTAAAATATATTATGTTTGCGAAATTTAAATTTTCTAACATTCATTCGTTTACCCACTCACTGCCCAGTTTAGCCGTGCTACTCGCAAGGGCGCGCTGCAGCTCTGGCAGATTCGGCACGCCTGGTACAAGTGCGTTATAGGCACTGAAAGTTTTAAAACCATATTCATCTTTTTAAATTTTGTGCAGGCAAGTCTTTATAAAAATTAGTTATGATTTGTATGGAGGCATTCCACCTAAACTGTCAGCTAGTTAACGTGAAACTAAATGGTAATTTTATTTTCGTTATTTATGTAAATACGTACTTACCTTTCAATTCGAACAGTGTTCATGCAACGTAAATATACGTAACAATCCATTTATCTCGACTTACCTTTGATAACCAACCTTGGGTTCACCTTGTAAACTATTGTATCCTATTGTAAGAGAAAATGACTATGTACTAAGTGTACGTATTTTTTACTTATTTATTACGTAGTAAGTAGATACGTTTTGATGTATTTGAATAAAAAAATTTTTTCTTAAATTTACTTTGATATCATTTATATTTTTACAAATTAATGTGTAGGTCGATAATTGTTAAAATAAAATATAACCAAACTGAAAACAAATTACGTATGTTTATTTCTGCTAAATTAACTTGTGATGCAACAGATATTTATTAGTATCTATTCAACTAAAGTAAATGGAGTTTTTGTCAATATTTATTTCTACACTCTTACTTCAAGAACAGTCAATCAATATTGATTTAACCTTTCCCTGCACTAAACTGGAGATTTGAGAAGTCTATGGCCACTCTTAGTTATGTTATGACATACATTCATTAGTTAGATTATAACTATATTTTTAATACAAACTACATGATTGGTTAGTAAACTAAACATTGTACTTAAAGGTACGTAAATAAAATAATTCCTATCACTAGGAGTCATCTGGTAAGTCTAATATTTCTTGGACAAATGAGGCCACATCGGTATCCTTTTCACTATGCTCTTTGCAGAAATTATGGGCTAGTAACGCATCATAGTTAGGCCTTTGCTTGTAGTCTTTCTGTAGACACTTAACAATAACATCTTCAAAGTCGGAAGAGAACTTACCGGAAGGCAGTCTGGGAGGGTCATCTTTGACAACTTGCTTCAGTTGCTCAAAGGGTGTGCACCAAATATTGTAAGGAAATGTTCCTGTTGCTAATTCAATCATTGAAATGCCAAGAGACCAGACATCACTACGGATGTCATACTGTCCTGGGTTTCCAGTGGGGTCAATCCTCTCCGGTGCCATGTATGGCTTGCATCCTGCATCAATTGTTTTCGCTACTGAGTCGACCAGGTAGCCAGAGATGCCAAAATCACACATCTTAACTTCTCCTTTCCTGTTTATAAGTATGTTGGATGGCTTTACATCTCTGTGAATGACTTTTAGCTTTGAATGAAGGTAGTGCAGTGCACTGACAACTGAGAAGGCTATCTTCCCCAATATGTTTTCAGTGATGGTTCGGTTGTTTTTATACACTTTGGTGTAAAATTTGTCAAGGCTCATGTCCATGACTTCCATGCAGATCCAAACGTCTCCTTCCCTGAACATTGCCCCGTAGAAGTGGACGGTGTACGGGCAAGCGCTGGCTCTCATAGACACATCTAAGTCCATCAGCAGACGTTTCAGTTCCAGAGACTGGCTGCTGTTGAAAGTCGCTGTGATTCTCTGTTGAATAACATATATGAGATTACTGAAATCATCATTATAATTGGTAATTTTCTGACAGTATCTGGTTCAATGGATTTTACAAAAAGAACATGTCTGCTTCAACAATCTTTTGAGACACTAACCTTGACAGCCATGACAGTGTCGCTAGGTATGTGGCGCATCTTCTCAACAATGCCGTAAGCCCCGCGGCCCAGGTCACATATCTTCACCAAGTCATCAGCATGAACAGTGAATGTCTTATCGTCCACAGTTATAGTAGTCTGCTTGTCCAAGTTAGCTGGTGGGGTTCTATGAACAAAATAAAAATTTATGGAATAAGCGAGGCTTATGCCCAATGGAACGGTAGTAAATTGTGTGTAGGTAATAACAAAAGTGTTTTGGACGTTAATTAGCTCTGAATATTGACGATGGCAATAATAGACAGCGATTTCAAGAGGTATGTTGTGTTGGTAAGAAATTCAAGCACTTACACAACTTGTTCTTCTGGCGGTTTGAAATTGAAGCCTGGAGGTGGAGGCTTCCTTCGTCCAGCAGACATACTGCTGCCGCTTACGAAACGTTTAGTAGCACACTAGGTTTATTCAATTTAGCTAGAGTTATCACTAAAACGATAGCAGCGTTCGTTTTCGTAACCAATTACAAATTGGTAAAATCTGATTTTTCACAAGAACATTATCATGTACCTACAGATTTTTCGATATTTTCAGCAGCTTTTAAGTTAAATTTCTATAGTATAAATGTTATTTTTTGCGGAAAATAGTAAAATATTCCCAAACTGGAAGTAGGCACGGCAGATTCAGAGCGTTGACTTCTTCTTCTCCTTCTTTTGTATTTGGCTCTGCCGGCATCTTGTTTTGCCCAATCACAATTCTGCCAATGTCCGTTTTCAATGGCTCATTTTATATACGATTTAAATAGGAGGTTGAGATTTTCCAAAATAATAAGAGGCTAATTTAAAGCTCGATTACACGTTACGGTGCACCGTCAACGGTAAGAGTTAGGAAGCTTAAAACGGAACGTGTAATCGCTGTTAGGAAGAAAGGATGCCGATAACGGAAGACCGTGCGCTCCCGGCCGTCCTAACTTCCTAATTGCCGGTGCACCGGCAAATGTAATCGCTGACCGAGAGACCGGCCGCTCAGTCGCGCGAGGCGTTTGTTGTGAGCGGACGTGCATCAGCGAGCCTTGCTTCAAAAATGACTTCCCAAAAGGAAAAAGATGTATCATCCAATGTTATAGAACTATATAAAGACATGCCTAACTTATGGAACAAAAAAATCCTCTAACTCTAACGAATGCAAGATAAATAAAAATAATAAATAAATAATGCTGGACAATTCACACAGCATTATCTAGCCCCAAGCTAAGCAGAGCTTGTGTTATGGGTACTAGATATCTGATATACTTAATACAATACACTAACTACATAGATAGATATTTTTTATTATAGATAGAAAACACCCAGATCAACGGAACAAATTTCTGCAGATCGTACACAAATTTGTTCCGAGGCGGGAATCGAACCCGCAACCTCCAGCGTCGCAGGCGGACCTTCGCCCGCTGCGCCACGGAGGTCGTCAAACATGTTCTTAATACACATTTAGTTTCTTATAAGGAGATATTGCTTGATCCAACATTTTCTTTTTTTCTTCCTTCTCACATTTACAGCCGCAGTTGCGGCAAGGGCGATTCCAATTTTTTGAAATTTTGAGACCACAGGCGCCATACTCCTACTACGTTCGACTGGCAACTGAGTTAGGAAGGCGGGGACCGTGCAGTGTAAATAGAACGTCCTTTCCGCCGCCACGGCGCACCGTTACGGTAAACCGTGAAATGTAATAGGCCTTTAAATCTCAATCAAGTTCACTATAAAAGCAAAGCAACCAAAATATAAAAAAAGTTATTCAAAAAGCTAAAAGAAAAACTATCATTCTGAGTATGAAAAAACTTTTATTAATTACATTATCTACAAAGCTACAATTTTATATTATTTTCAGAAATAAATATACAAAGTTATGATATAAACGGTGAAAAAACTAAGGGAAGAAGTCTTTGAAGAGAGGGGACGCACAGTGGTCCCAAATCGCTAAAAAGCGGACTAGGATCTTTTTTTCGCATTTCGTTTTTCTGATTTCGCCATTCGATAACTCTATCAAAACTAAGAAACTTTCGTTTTGGCTAGGCCTTATAGTCCAGGAGTTAAAGGCAAAAAACTGCTTTATTTGTATGGGAGGTAACCTTAAAAATTAAATAAGTACCCGTGTTTCACCTTGTTTCGACCTGAATTTTTATGGTTTGTTTGTGGCGTTATTTGGCATCTACAAGTCATAAAAAGATGGGTGCCAAATTGTGCCATTTTGAGTTTGTCAGTACAAACGTAATTTACTGTATTTGTTCGGGACCACCCTTTCTTCAGATGCATTTCATCTCTAGCTCAAATAATATGCTGGCACGTGTTTCGCAGTGTTTGCAACGCTTTTAAAGCATGTTTGTCAATGAGATTTATATAATTATAATATCATTGATGTTTGTACCCTAAAACATTTTTTTACTCATAAAGCTATAAGTCCAAAAAAGGCACAAATCGCATGCACATTTAGGAGCCCCACACTGAAACAGGGCGAAAGAAAAAAAAAGAGAAATAAATAATAATAAATAATGCTGGACAATTCACAGAGCATTATCTAGGCCCAAGCTAAGCAGAGCTTGTGTTATGGGTACAAGATAACTGATATACTTAATACAATACACTAGGTACATAGATATATACGTTTCTTCGTCAAGTCTTGTGCTGTAAAGTGAAAATATAAGAATTAAGAATAGATATTTTTTATTAATAGATAGAAAACATCCAGAACGCCCTGGACAAATGCATGCAGATGGTACAAACATTTGTCCCGAGGCGGGAATCGAACCCGCAACCACCTGCGCCGCAGGCAGACCTTCGCCCGCTGCGCCACAGGTCCAAAAAATTCATGATAACATGAATTTTTTGGCAAAACTTCTCCAGCATAGACTTGTGTCTATGCTGGAGAAGTTTTGTCAAAAAATTAAGACGCGTGTGCTGGTGTTCTTCTTTCTTCGTTAAATCTTAATAAATTACAAAGATTGGCGCATCTTCATATTAAATTTTTCTCAACAGAAACTTACCATGGTCTATGAAAACAAGAAGTAGAAAGATTAATATACCATGCAAAGATATACGGAGTAATACGGAACGTAGTCATAGGATCTTTGGAGTAAGTATACGAAGTAAGATTTATACGATTTATGGAACGTAGTCATTGGATCTTTTAAACCATGTGACTTATTACTCTGAAGGAGGTACAAACAAATCAAAGTAGTTTTGTTTGCATCAACAATGTTTTCTATCAGCCCGTACAAAATTATTGTACATATTTATTTTATCATCGGAATGCTACTACTGGCAGCACTGATTGAAATACGGAGACAAACACGCGTCAAAGCAGACGCAGACAGACAGAGCCATGAAACAAGAAGTTGAAGGTGAAACATAAACAAACAAAACAAGTTCAGACAAGAAAAATTTACAATTTGTTGATTCGTTTGGTTTTCTAAGTTTTCTTTTCTTAGTTTCATTGAATAAAATGCCATAAACATCATGGTTGATATAAACAAGTATCTCGAAAGCCAACTAGCACTAGCTAAACAACGAGAAAATAAAAGTAACAAGAAAGATAACATCTCTCTGAGAAGTAAGTCTGTTGCTGAAAATATTTCAAAAAAGCAAGCTAAAAGTTTCACCAAAAACATAGACCAAAGTACCAAAAGTTCTCAAAAAGAAAGTACAAAAGCTACCAAACCACGTGTTAAAGAAAATCCAGGTACTGATTATAATGTTGGCTCGGACGAAGACGAAGAGTATTTGCCGTCAGAAGATGACGACGATAGCGGAGTCCTTCAAATATTACCAGCGACATCCCGGACGAGGCAGAATGTGAAACGAATTCTCGACGATGGTGACATCAGCTCCTACAACGAAAGAATAAAGTTTTGGCGCGAAGGTCTAGCAGCTGCTGCATCAGCCAAATTCTATGGAGACAACCTAACCGCCGATATGCAATACATATTAGACGGTAATAAAAACCCTAAAGAAAAACATGAGCTGCAAAATGGTCTTTGTATACCAAACTTTATTTGGAAACAACTCTACAAATTCCAGCGGACCGGTGTCAAATGGCTTTGGGAACTTCATCAAGTAGAAGCAGGTGGTCTGCTTGGGGATGAAATGGGCCTCGGTAAAACCATTCAGATCATTGCATTTCTTTCTGGTCTTGCCAGTTCAGACATGGGCAAATGGTGCGGCCTTGGGCCCAGCATCATTGTAGCTCCAGCGACTGTAATATACCAATGGGTTTCACATTTCCATTACTGGTGTCCACATCTCAGAGTGGCTGTCCTCCACCACACGGGCTCACACACCGGGAGCCATAACCAACTCATTAGAGATATGCATGCGTCACATGGAATAGTCCTCATAACATATGCTGGTGTTGTTAGATACAGTAAAGATTTAATGTCCCGAAATTGGCACTACATTATTTTAGACGAGGGTCATAAAATCAGGAATCCAGATACACAAGTGAGTAAACTTATCAAACAGTTCATAACTCCCCATAAGTTGATTGTCACTGGCTCTCCTATGCAGAATAGTTTGCAGGAGCTTTGGTCTTTGTTTGACTTCATGAGACCGGGCCTCTTAGGAACACATGCTGCATTTATGGAGCATTTTTCTCAACCAATTACCCAAGGTGGCTATGCAAATGCAACGGAATTCCAAGAAGCAACAGCCTTGGAGATTGCTAAGGCTTTAAAAAATCTGATAACTCCTTACATGTTGAGAAGAACAAAAGCAGAGGTCCAAGACAATATTAAGCTACCTGAAAAAAATGAGCAGGTATTGTTTTGTGCATTGACACAGGAGCAAAGAGACCTGTACATGGGGTATCTGATGAGTGGCACAGTCAGAAGCATATTGGACAAGGACACCAAGTATGGGGATCCTCTTAGAGCCCGGATGCTGGTTGCACTTTCAACACTTAGAAAAATCTGCAACCACCCGGACCTGTACCTTTATGAAGCACATGAAGACATAGAATCCATTGATGAAGAGAGGTTTGGCCACTGGAAAAGATCAGGAAAAATGACAGTTGTTAACTCTCTGCTAAAAATTTGGCAGAAACAAGGCCATAGGACTCTAATATTCTCACAGTCCAGGGCCATGCTGTGTGTGCTGGAGCAGTACTTTCTGAACCAGGGATTCAAGTATTTGAAGATGGATGGCAGTGTTGGGGTTGGACAAAGGCAAAGCCTGATTAAAACTTTCAATGAAGACTCTGAGTATTTGGTGTTTTTAGCTACTACAAGAGTAGGTGGCCTGGGAGTAAATTTGACTGGTGCTGATAGAGTTATAATCTTTGACCCTGATTGGAATCCAGCCACGGATGATCAGGCTAAAGAAAGAGCATGGAGAATTGGCCAGCAGAGAAATGTTTCTGTTTATAGACTGATCTCTGCAGGAACCATTGAAGAGAAAATTTACCAGAGACAGATTTTTAAGCAATTCCTTAGTAATAAAATCCTGGTTGATCCCAACCAGAAAAATGTTCTAACTACCAGTACTCTTCAAGGTCTTTTCACACTTGAAGAGCCCAACTGTGATGGAGACACAGAAACAGCGTCGCTTTTCAAACACACAAAAGTAAACCTAGATAAAGTAAAAGGAAAAGAAGAGTGGCACAAAAGCCTTGAAGTTTCTGCAAAAAAAAAGAAAGTAGAGGCAATGAAAAGAATGGCCAAAGCGATAAGTAAAAAAATTGCAAGTAGCGTGAAAACAGAATCTGTTGCAGATCCAAGGGAAGAGTATAAAAAGAAAAGAGAACTGTTATTAAACCCACCTAAAGAAGGAGTACCTGAAATAAATTTAATAGATGACAAGGTAACAGAAGTTCCCTTTGAAAAAGTTCTTTCAGAAATTGATATAATTAGCATGCATGTAAAGAAAGACTATGAAGATAATTTACTTAAAGAAGTTTTGAAAAATCAAGAAGAAGAAGAGGAAGGTGAAATTGTAGATGATGATACTAATTCAACAGAAAAATATTATGATGAAGAAATGCAGTCAATTAGCAAAGACCCAGAGACAGTAAATAGTGACCTTAAAAGTGATGAGCAAAAGAAAAAAAGGAATTCAGGTAAACGAAAACATTCAAAATCTGAGTCAGTATCAGAAACTGAAGTTGAAAATTTGGTAGGTGTTAAAAAAGTTAAAAAGAAAAAGCACAAACGCGAAAGAAAAGAAAAAGAGAAAGATCAAGGTAATGATGATTATGTGCTAAGCAAGCTTTTTGCAAAATCATCTGTAAAATCTGCATTGCACCATGATGAAGTGGTTGGGCTGGCAGAGAAGGAAAAGAGGCATAGAATGAAAGAGGAAGCTACAAAGAAAGCCAAGGATGCTGTGAGAGCTATAAAATTTTCATCAAAATAGGTATAATCATGTAAAATAATAAAAGTGTACTTTAGAACATTATGAATGTGTAAAATAATGATATTAGTGATGAATGTAAAATTGATGCATATGCTACATTGATGTAAGGATAAGGTTACTATGTAATATATTTTCTACTTTTATGTTAAGCATTCTAAATCTCTATTTTTGTAAAAAAAATATATATTGTTCTTAAATGTATGAACTTGGCTCTTATTTTCTTTTCCTGCTAGGTAAGTAGTAGTAGGTAGTGATTTTTTTAAATGAAAGTGTATGTTGCTGATCAAAAATCATGTTGTTAACAGGACTTGAACCCCATAATATCCCAGTGAGCTGCTCAACAAACTTTAGCCTGATGAAACGAAATTATAAATTTAAAGTGAGTTTGCCTTAAACATTACGAGTTCAGACTCGGCAAATAATAATAATAATGCTGGACAATGCACCGCGCCCGCGCCGCCGTTACCTTCTGAGCCTGAAACGCCCCCCGCCGCGCCGTCGCCCGCGCCGCCCAGCGCCCGATGACTTCCGTGTCCGTAGCCTGAGAATCTGTTCTTTGTCAGTAGGTAGCCAGCGACGACAGTTGGACGAAAGAAATTTCCTCTTTGATTTTTTTCCTTCAGGCTTTCTACATTTAATCTGTACCCAAAAACCATATATTCGTATCAAAACTAATAAAAAATACTAATCAACAGACGAAGGGCTAACAGGGTGCATGAATACTTACAAAACTGTAATATTTATGTTTTTCAATAAAAATACTGAATACTGCCTCGTCTGCCTCTTTGGTCATACATAATAGTGATCTGTGCTTTGGTCCTAATTTGGCAAAAGAAGCGGTGTGTGGTGTCGCCTTTTTCCACAGATTAAATAAAATAGCATACTCTTTCTACGCCTTTTTCATTAATTTTAGGAGATAATTGGATCGCGCACGAACGTATCTTCATTCATTCAAAAGTACCCTGTAAGTACATGACCAAGCTCTGAGTAGTGAAACTGAGAGGTTAGTAGTAGTATAGTATTATTATATCTGTGGTAATAGTAAGAAACTCAAGTTAAGTTAATATTATCAATTTCCAAAAGAACAAGTATTATCAATTTCCAAAAGAACAAGTTTCTAGTACCAACACATCACAAAAATTTCATTAGAATGAACATCCTACTAGATAGAGATAAACTACTACTTTGGGGCCTCTCCCTCGGCTCGTTTTTATGAAACACTGCACAGTCCGTTAGATTTAATAAAGGTTCATTCGCAAAAGTTTATTACCCACGAACGTCGAATGTCACTGTCAAAAAATTAGAAATGACAAATACAATTCAAATCAGCGTTGCCAGCTTGCCAGTGCGGACCTTTTTGGTCCGCTAGACTTTTTTTCTGCCTCTGCGGATCTTTTCGGACCAATACGCCTATCCAAACCAAACGGCTTCGGAATATCCCAGAGCAAACCTCAACATTTGAAAAATAAATAATCTTGTACCTACGAAAAAGGCCAGGCAGTCAGTATGGCTCAATAGGCTATAGCATCTTTAATATCCCCGTTACGACAAGTAAATTTATATACACAGATTTGCAAAACGGATCTTTTTGTCGTAATTCAGACATCGGAGCTTTTTAACTATGACTGTCGGTCGGCAACACTGATTCAATCAAATATCAAAACATGGTCGGGCTTTGGACACACGTGTAAATTTCGTCGTAAAAACATTTCAAAATTTTGCGTTTCGCTGCTGGATAGGTATTCGATTATCTAAGATTAAGATCAGGTTTCTTTTACATTGAAATAATAATAAAGTTAGGTACCTATAATATAACAAACATTGTGAACATAACCTCATTTTGAAGATGCAAAAAGTAAAACGAAAAAGCGAAGAGGTTCATGAGACACCAAAAAAGAAGAAGATTATCAATTCAAAAATTGATAATCTAGGAGCTGGTGATCAAACTAAAGTGGATACGATTGAAAAAAAGAACGCAAAGCTTCTAATCAAAAAGACAGATACAAAAAAAAATGGCGACAAGCCTAAGAAACCTAACGATAAAAACACCAAGTTCGTCGACAAAAACAAGAAATTTGGCGACAAAAAAGATGGTTTCAAAGGTAAATTTGGAAAACCTGGTAAAGGAAAACCTGCTGCTAATGCGACAACAGGGGAGAAGCCGGTATGGTCAGAAATGAAAAAAGAGAAAAAGGAACTGAGAATCATCCGAAGAAAAGCAAAGTCTACTGCTGAAGTTTTCGAGATTTCTCTCAAAGCAAAGATGCTGGGGGCACAAATACAGAGGTAGTTTTTCTGAGATAGTATTGTTATTTTAATACAAAATGTTATGCAACAAAAATTGAAAACATAAAATATGTATTATGATTTTAGAAGTAGGTACCTACCTACTTATTTTCTTTACCTTTCAGAAAAACAGTGAATGCACCATTGAGGGAAAAGTCATGCCAAGAACTCCACAGTATACTAAAAGGCCAGTACAAGTCAATAGCTCTTTCACATGACCTCAGCCGAGTCATCCAAGTTCTCCTCAAACACAGCAAAGAGGAAATTAAGAAAGAAATCACCGAGGAACTCCTTGACATGATGGTTCCCATGGCACAGTCAAAGTATGGCCACCATGCAGTGAAGCGCATCCTGAAATATGGTTCGGATGCAATCCGTCAGCAAGTCATAAAGAAATTCTTCGGTCACATAGTATCTCTGGCTACTCATAATATAAGTGCTCCTGTACTTGATTATGCATACGGGGAGTATGCAAACAAAAAAGATAAATTATATATGCAGCAAGAGTTCTATGGAGAGATGTACAAAAATGTAAGTTATTCGTCACGACCTCCGTGGTGCAGCGGCCGAAGGTCCGTCTGCAACGCAGGAGGAAATTTGTTCCGTTGGTCTGGGTGTTTTCTATGTATAATAAAAATATCTATCCATGTAATGTATTGTATTAAGTATATCAGTTATCTAGTACCCATAACACAAGCTCTGCTTAGCTTGGGGCTAGATAACGCTGTATGAATTGTCCAGCATTATTTTTTTTCTTTTATTCTGAAACAAAAATACATAAGAAATCCAGCCAGCTGTTAAATGTTGCTTTATAAATTACAGAAGTACTCTTATACCCATAAAACAATCTCATGTTTGTTAGAGGATGATGCTGTGTGAATTCTTGAGCATTTTATTTATTTATAAAAATTTCATTGTTACTATTTGTTTAACCTGCAGACAAAAGACAAAAAAGTGCACTCTCTAAAGGACTGCTACAGCACTAGCCCTGAGATGAAGCCCGCTGTCTTGGGTGCCTGCAAGGCAAACATACAGAAAATACTGGATAAAAACCTACATGATGGAGAGTAAGGCTTATTTTTACCTACTATTGACAGTTTTAAACAAAAATTCAAATGGCCCATAATTTATTTATTTCTTCCACAAACTAATGTTAGTTCTAGGGCATCGAGAATCGGCCATATTTTATGAACTGGTTCTTTCGATTCCAGTTCCAACACAGAACCGTGTACCCGGTTCTTTTGGTTCTTCCGGAGCTTTTATTATTTTATTAGAATTTTGTTAGTTAAATCTTACAATATTCTACAATAGGGTCAAAAATCTAACAGGGAATTTGTAATCACAGCAATAATTTTTATTTCTTAAACAATCAGTCTTGTAACAATCAATTTTCTTATATGGTATACTTACAGTAGTATTTTAAGCTACAGCTAGTGAACTCTAACTCAAGATAAAGCAAACAGAAAATAAATAAAATAAATCAAACATTAGCCCTTAGGTTGAGGTACTCGTAGTTGGTCCAGAATATTGAAATTAGCTAGCATAGCCAGCCTAACTCCGTCCAGAAGCGCAGAATCTTCCTGGCGTCTTCACAGGCTTCGTGGAGTGACCTCGGCAAGTTGAGGATTTCTGTTGTGCTGTTACGCCTCCGCATTCCAGGACTACGTTCGCAGCTGATTCGTCGTCGCTGATGCATCCTCTGCAAAGAGGGCTATCCGTCGCTCCAATGGTAAATAGGTGTTTGTTTAGTGGGCAGTGTCCTGTTAGTGTTCCTACCTGGATACGCAGGTCCATTCTGTTTAGGTTGAATAGGCGTTTTGTCAGCCTCGGTGATGTTGATGGAAGCGCCGTTCTGACTTGTCTGCATTCTGGAAGGCGTGTCCATCGTTCGTTATGCATCTCTTTGATTTTGAGCCGGTCCATGTCTGGAGTATCGAGAATGGTAGCGGGAGGAAAGGTGATGGACCCTGTGTGGTAGTATCCGATCCCCTCCGTGCCAATTCATCGGCGGTGTCGTTACCTAGCGATCCGCCATGTCCCTTGATCCATTGAAGAATGATCCTGTTCTTGGTGGATATCCTCTCTAATGCCAAGTGACATTCGTACACGAGCTTGGAATTACATCTGTTTCCTTCCAGAGCCCTGAGTATGGCAGCGCTGTCGGAGAGAATACGTACACATTGGTCGCTCATTTCTCTCTTATGCACGGCTGTGACTGCCTGGGTTATTGCTACGCATTCATATTGGAATATGGAGCTGTGTTTGCCTAGTGCTATTGATATATTTATGTTGAGGTCCATTGAGTGAACCCCAGCACCCGTGCCCGTATTTGTTTTAGAGCCGTCTGTGTATATTCTGACATCGTGGGCGCCTGATTCATCTTTTCATTTTGGTCCTCATAAAGCTGTATCTGGTAGTGTTTATCTGGTATTGGTTTTTTTTCACAGGGGGCGGCTATGAGAGGTTCGTGTAATATGGCCCTGTCCATGATCTGATCTGTGGGCTACCTGTGACTCCCCGGAGCCTCATGTTGTGCAGTCACAGGATAAAATTACCCTTAGGTAAAAAATCGCAATAGCACACATGGAATATTTGATTATATGCACCCGAAGTTACGGTTCGCCAAATTTCTAGTTTTCAAAGTGTTGTTTTTATCGTGAATTAATTGTTTGTGATATCGTTGTACCGAGACCACTCCGCAACACCTTGATGCGTGACTTGTGATTGTCACAATCTGCGATATTCATAATTTTATAAAAGAATCGAAACCGAAAACCTGGTTCCTCATTTTTTGAGAACCGGTTCTTTTAACAGCCCCAAGAACCGGGAATTCCCGGTTCTTGCGGAACCGGGAAAAACCGGTTCCGATGCCCTAGTTAGTTCCTTTACTGTAAGTTTTTTTTTAATATCTCAACTAACAAACAATAGCAATTTTAGCTACAGATGAAAGGAAATAGTAGAAATGTCTAAAAGGAAGCATAACAAATTAGTTTCACAACTTTCACACAGTCATAAGCAAAAGCTAATTCAGCTCTAAGAGTTTCCTGTGTGTTACAAAATAATAATATGTGTAGTTGACAAAGCATAACAAATTAGTTTCACAACTTTCACACAGTCTAAGCAAAAGCTAATTCAGCTCTAAGAGTTTCCTGTGTGTTACAAAATAATAATATGTGTAGTTGACAAATAATTTTGATAAGTTGATTCTTAAATAAAACATTCAAGTTGCCGCGACTCACTAGGGCTGCTACCTATTTTATTACGATAAACAGGAATTTTCAAAAATCTACTGGGCAGTTTGTTTATGATACCTATCATAAACTTTTTGCTAATACCTCTGCAATAGTTTTGTTTTGTACTAGCTGCGGCTTCGCTTGCGTGGAAATTTCGGAAATTTGATGCACACCCCTAGGGGTAGTTTTGTAAAAATAAACTACATAGTAGTTCTACGAACAGAAGACCTCGCGAGCACTTTTTTCAACAATTAATTTACTTATTACAAGTTATTTTAAACGGGATATTTAGGTAGGTACCTACCATTTTTGTTATTCCTGTTTGTAGGTAGGTTTAAAGTGAGAACTAGCCTTTAGGGCACAGGATATGTTAATTCGTAACTGATACCATACCTAGGTACTCGTTTTCACCAATCAACTTTGAGCCTTACGTGGGTAGAAATAATGTTCCTAACTCTCTGCTCGCTGTTAGCGAGACGGCTCGCTCAATATTCTGCTCCTCATGCCAAAAATCCTCATCAGATCTTAACCAAATTTTTATGAGAACAATTTAAAGTTACTACCCTTCAATTAAAAATTCAATCATTGAAATCAGATCTCTGAAAGCGGAGATATTAAAAAGCTCCCTTTTTGCCTATTTTTGGAGAAAATTCGCCTTTACTTAAAAAACCCCGACGACTAAAAAATTCTATTAAATCTTAGAATCTGTACACCAATTTTCGTATCCATCGGTTGTAAAATACGACCTGTAGAGAAGTACGGACATACTGACAGAAACGCAAATTTTGCTAGACTTGATGCAGAGACGCTTCGCTCACTTTGTATCTCGGTCAAAAATACGTGATTTCCATAGAAACTTTACCACCCTTTTTAACCCACTCGAATATTAATTTTTGAAAATTAGATTAGCCTATGTGTTATTCTAGAACTTAAACTATCTACACACCAAATTTCATCTAAATCGGTTAAGTAGTTATGGAGATACGTGGTTACAAACATTCACACAAACTTTCGCATTTATAATATTAGTAGGAAGTAGGATAGTTGAGGCAGAGATGCGAAGTTGCTCTTGTTGACCACTAAACTTAGTTTCCCGCGACAGTAGTTTGAGTCGGGGCAGCACCTTAGGTTGTGCGTCCACTGCACCGGAATCGCAGCGTATGAGGCGTCATTACCCGATAGGGTGCGTCTACTACTTTCGGATTTTGCATCGGCAATATAGGTTTTTTCAAAGCAATCGAGACAGTGACTTCATCCACAACAATATCCTCGCAGTCACGAGAGGATTTGATTCGTATGACGTCATCGGCAGAAACACCGGTCTGGCATCGATATCGGTATGTATACCGATCCAGTGCATGCTGTACCATAGAAATCAGTATAAAGCATCAAATCCTTACACTCCGATACCGATGCAGTGAACACAAAACTCTAAATTAAGTATATTACTTGTAATTCACGGGGATAAGCACATTCTATTGACATCCAACATTTTATTGAGTATAATTCTAGTATTATTAATTTATTTCCAGATTACTCCACTCAGTCTTATACAACTATTTATGTGAGTGTTCCCCGGAGCAACAAGCCGAGATGATCACAACCCTCTGTCCACTCATAGTGCCACTCAGCAACTCCCTCCCTGGTGTTAATGCAGCCTGCATGTGTGTCTGGCAAGCCTCTAACAAGGATAAGAAGGTATGGAGAAAGCTCTCTCTTTTTCTCTATCCTGCATAGCCATCCTATAGTCAATTACCCACAACACCAGCTCTGTATAATGTGTGTTACATGGATAAAATGGTATGGAGAAGAGTCCATCTCTCTCTGGTCTGTCCCCTCATCCTGCTGCTCACTTACTCACTGCCTAGCGTCAATGCAGCCTGCAGGTGTGTCTGGCAAGCAACTTACATGGATAAGAAGGTATGGAGAAGACATAACTCTCTCTGGTCTATCACCTCCTGCCGCACACTGATCCCAATTAATGAAATCTGGGACATAGAGGTCGAAGTCCGAATTTTGATTTGATTAATTGGGACCAGTGTGTGCCGCGCCGTTCAGTAAGTCACTGCCCAGCGTCAAAGCAGCCTGCAGTGCAGGGCAAGCCTCTAACAGAGATAAGAAGGTGGAGAAAACATTCTTTCTCTCTGGCCCATAAGTTCACTCATAGTGCGGCTCAGCAACTCCCTGCCGGGCGTCAATTTGATAATGAAATTTTGAAAGAAAACTGTAAAAAAAAAGATAATTTCTACTTTGTGATTTACTCCAATGATACAAGTGTCGTTAAATACAAATATTTTCCAACAATAGATTTTTGCGCGCAGGTAGCATCGCGCCCATAAAATCGGATGCCAACCCGCATGCCTCGCGTGGCAGTTATGACAACCCCCCTCTATTTGAATCAGAATCAATCATTTATTTGCAGAATACAATAATTACAAGATCTTAAAGTTATGTGAAGACAATGTATTCGACCCGCAAGCAGGTGTGCAAATGTTAAAATGTCATTATTATTATTAGGTATTAATTATACATTAAAATATCATTAACTAATTCTCTTACTATTTAAAATTTAAGTATTCGTTTACACTATAGAAACAATTTGAAAGTAACCATATATGTAAATGTTTCTTAAATAGGTTTCCATTTAAATCTTTCAATTTTTCTGGTAGCTTGTTATAAATAATTATGCACATGTTAAAACCATTTTTTTTATAAATATCCTTACAACATTGAGGTTTGTAGAGCAAATTTTGAAACTTGGCCCTTTTCTGTCGAATCATAACATCCCCACGTTTAGTAAAGTAAGCTGGGTAAGATTTGACAAATATACAGACATCTTTAATGTACATGCATGGTAGAGGCAGGACTTTACAATTCACAAAGAGGGGTTAGCAGGTATCACGGAACCATGATTTGTTTATTACCCTGAGGCATCTTTTTTGTATTTTAAACACTCTTTCTACTTCTACTGAATTACCCCATATTAACAAACCATAACTCAAAACCGAAGCCACGTGACCATGGTAGGCAGCCAGCGCCGCATCAAATGGAATAGTCTGTCGAATCTTTTTTAGAGCAAAAACAAACCGGCTTAATCTCTGGCAAACATCGTTAACGTGATCCTTCCAGTTCAAATGTCTGTCTAGAGTGATCCCTAGAAATTTAAAAGATGTAACTTCATCTACTTTATCATTTTTAAATTTAATGTCAAGATTTAATGGGTTAGTATTATACGAGTCAAATTGCATGATTTTAGTTTTATTTATATTTATTTTAAGATTATTATTATCGGTCCAATTAACTATGTCAACAAGTGCTTTATTAGTTTGGGGAAGGCCTATGTCCCGATTTGGACACAGGTGCTGGGTATTGATAGGCCTTCTTTCTATAGTGCTATTCTGTCTGTTTCTTTGCCACCCTTATATCATGGCCTTTGGTCATCTGACCAGAGTTAGTCATGCATGGCTAATGATATTGGAATCCATTCATAATATTTGATAAATATTTTACAGGCAATACTAAAAGTGGTAAAGGAGCACGTGATTCCCCTGAGCAAACACAAGAACGGCTACCGACTGCTTATCGCGATATTCGACTCTGTTGACGACACAGTGCTCGTTAAGAAGACTATAGTCTCGACTATTGCAGCCAATATCAAGGATATCGCTAAGGACCATTGGGGGAATATCGTAAGTTGATTTAATAATTTCCAAGACATGCAATATCACTGCCTATGTTATATTATATGTATATGATAGTAAATGTAAATAAATTATGTAAATGAATCACGTAATCAGTTACAACATAATTTAGAAGGAAATCTGAAAAATTCACGGCTAAAATGTGTAGCGTAACTGACTTTATTAAACCGTTTTTTTTTTTATATGGCATTCGAAAAAGTAGAAACAATTAAGAATAACTGTGTCAGCAATGTTATTTAAAAGGCACATTATTGTATAGATTACTTTTGCCGTCTATCATTTTCTATAATATTTAAAAGACACTGTTTTGTTTCTAGTACTGCATTTGACTTACAAGTACTCACTGTCATAGCGGGGCGGCAATTCCCGACCAATCGCAAGCCTCGACCGATCAATAGGCCTAGGCGGTAACAATTTAGCTGACATGGTCGCATCGACCCGCTCTGACAGGCAGTCCGATTTTGTTCGCCAAAGTGGAAGGTTGTATTGTCTACTAAGTTTGTGTGAGGTGATTGTGAAAGTATACATTTTCAAGTAAGTACTGTTTTATTTGACGTAGAAATTAGCTTAGCAGGCCAAGTCTAGCGCTTTTGTAAGTAGCGTTAACAATTCAGAAGTGGGATATGATCGCCACGTGCACTTGTAGTAGAAATGAGTATGTTTCGTATGGGTAAAGTTCATAATGAGCACTATTTCGTCAATTTTAAGAAAAACCACGTGTTTCTCGTTCACGTGTTTTTGTGTTCTCGTTTTTTTTTTCTTTCTTTCACTTTGTTCTTTGGCTTCTTTTACCAAATTGTACTACTTTAACAAGCAGTGAGACCGATGCGTGGTTGAGGGTACTCCTCGATAGCATCGTCTCATTGCGAGTAATTCTACAATAAGACCGATACGTGGTCGAGGCTACTCCTTGATAGTACCGTCTTATTGTGGGTACCTAGGATTAAGTGTTGCTACGATGAGACTGATGCATGGTTAAGGCTACTCCTTAGTAGCAGCTGCTCATTATAAGCGCTCCCAGAAATTGATAACATAGCGCTTAGAGAAAGAAGGGATAACTAATAATTATTTTTTTTACCCAAAACTGATTTTTACCTTGTGCAAAAGAACAAAAGTGGTGATGACGTCATCCAAAGTGGTTTAGAATAATTGGTTATTTTTCGAGTGGGGTAACATAGGGGGATGAAAATTTGGTTATTTTTGACGTATCTCTTACCGTTTACGAGATAATTGCAGATTGCCCAAAAATCATTTTACTCTATAGTAGCTAACCTAACCTAACACAAAAGTGGTGATGACGTCATCCAAAGTGGTTCAGAAAAATTGGTTATTTTGTGAGTGGGGTAACACAAGGGGATGAAAATTTAATTATTTTTGACGTATCTCTTACCGTTTAC
The DNA here is from genome assembly GCA_949316285.1 of Eupithecia subumbrata. Lineage (NCBI taxonomy): Eukaryota > Metazoa > Arthropoda > Insecta > Lepidoptera > Geometridae > Eupithecia > Eupithecia subumbrata. The sequence continues at coordinate 15,749,418 of OX438643.1, read as the reverse complement.
GAGATAATCGCAAACTGCCCAAAAACTTATTTTACTCTATACTATCTAACCTAACACAAACCTAAGACTAACCTAACGCAAGCCTAAGGCTAACTTAAGGCAAACCTAAGTCTGGCTAACCTAACATAATTTGACCGAAATCTTGAACAGTAACTGTGCTGCGGTCTTTTCATTTATTTGCAGTGGATGTCCTTGAGCAAGGAGCATATTCTCCATGCCACCCACGGAGCTAGAACGGTCCTCCGCCGAAAGGAATGCCATACGAGGTCTTCTTGCACTTGACGCAGCCAATCAACGCCCATACGGTCGGGCTAGCGGACGCCCTTCACGCAGTCGGGTCAGCCACAGGACACGCCGCTCACGGTCCCGCAGTCTCCGCTCGCACAGTCGGGCCGGATGCTTTCCAAACAGCCGTACTCGCCGCTCTCACAGTGGTGCCAACCACTGTCGCTCACGTGGTCTTGCTAACCATTTTATATTTGCATGCCTACTTCAGAAAGATGTGACCAGACATGTTAAAAGTTTAAGACTGACAATCTTTAATCTTTAATTTTTGTGCTTAATCTAGTCAGCCGCGACCGCTCACGCAGGCAGGCGAGTCACCGGGCAAGCCGCCTCAGGACCCGCCACTCGCGGCCCCGCAGTCGTCTCCGCTCGCACAGTCGGGCCAGATGCCTTTCGAGCAGCCGTTGTTGCCGCTCTCGCAGTGGTGCCAACCATTGCCGCTCACTCAGTCGCGGCCGCTCGCCGCAGCCACGCAGCCGCCGCTCGCTGCAGCCACGCAGACATCGCTCGCCGCAGCCAGGCAGCCGTCGCTCGCTGCAGCCACGCAGACATCGCTCGCCGCAGCCACGCAGTCGTCGCTCGCTGCAGCCACGCAGACATCGCTCGCTACAGCCACGCAGTCGTCGCTCGTTGCAGCTACGCAGACATCGCTCGCCGCAGCCACGCAGTCGTCGCTCGCCGCAGCCACGCAGCCGTCGCTCGCTGCAGCCACGTAGACATCGCTCGCCGCAGCCACGCAGTCGTCGCTCGCTGCAGCCACGCAGACATCGCTCGCCGCAGCCACGCAGTCGTCGCTCGCTGCAGCCACGCAGACATCGCTCGCTACAGCCACGCAGTCGTCGCTCGTTGCAGCTACGCAGTTGTCGCTCGCCGCAGCCACGCAGCCGTCGCTCGCTGCAGCCACGCAGACATCGCTCGCCGCAGCCACGCAGTCGTCGCTCGCTGCAGCCACGCAGACATCGCTCGCTACAGCCACGCAGTCGTCGCTCGTCGCAGCCACGCAGCCGTCGCTCGCTGCAGCCACGCAAACATCGCTCGCCGCAGCCACGCAGTCGTCGCTCGCTGCAGCCACGCAGACATCGCTCGCTACAGCCACGCAGTCGTCGCTCGTTGCAGCTACGCAGACATCGATCGCCGTCGACGCAGTCGAGACGGCCGCCGTCGTCCAAGCAGTCGAGAGGGCCGCCACCGTTCACGCAGTCGGGTCGGTCGTCGGAAGAGTCTGGCAAGAGATGAACCCCTTAGGTACCTCTAAAACTTTTGTTAATTTATTAGATGCTTTAAAATCTAAACGTGTCTGGTTTGGGGAGTCACTGGAAACATATATAGTAAATAGGTGTGGTATAGTAGGTAGACGTGCCGTTGAGTGCATTTTGCGTGGAAAAGACGATCGTTCTGTACGGTTGGGTGCAGAAGCTGTTCAATACGTACGATAATCCTGATAAGCTCCTGGCTTACTTAAGGAATGCTAGGAATGATAGGTCACAAAACGAACCAGTGTTACTCCAAGCAGGCATCTCCGTCTGATAGTCAGTCATAGCTGTTTGCACAGTGTGTCTCCGCTCTATTCCTGCTCATGCGACTCGATAGAACAAGTGACTCACCACACTTACCTGGGCCTCGTGTAGATAATAGATTCGGGTGGAACTTATACATTGATATTATTTGTAATAAACTGCGGGCTATACTTGCTAAATTTTATATTTTAAAACCCAAAATACCGTACAAAATTCTTCTATCCATGTATAACGCCCTGGCAGATTCACTCATAATATAAGGTAGAACATTTAAAACATACAACTTTCATACTACAATATAGAAATTATTTTTAATTATATAAACGTCTTGCCTATGCAGGAAAAAAATATCCCTTGCCCTTTTGAAAGAACAATATAATAAAGAAATCTTAATGCCCGTATCTCACAAAATAACTACCAGGAAAATAACACAAGACAAAGTCAAAGTACCCCAGCCCAATAACTTCTATGGACGTAGAACAATAGAATTTATGATACCTAAACTCATTAACGAATTGCCACAGAAAGTCAGAGAAAAAGCCAACGATAAAAACTACAAATGCATATCCTACAAAATTATTATCACGAAAGGCTACAGAGTGAATAGGAGGTAGCATGCTGCCCCTTAGTCATTCTGCAACACCAGCAGTTTTTGTCGCTGTCCGGGTACAGGCGTCAATGTTATACTACAGTAGGTTTTTCTGCTTCGATCATAATATAAGTGCCTACAAAGTTTACCTACACCCTACAAGTAATAAAATCAAAATATATGAATGTTAAAAAGAATGTTATTAATGTAGAAAATTATAATCAAAAAAATAAAAACAAATTAGAACAAGTATTTATTAAAAAAAAAAAAGATAAAGATAAAAAATGTTTATTTCGTCTTAAGTTACACATCAACATTTCTAAATAAATGAACTTATAGATAGTTGGTACCTGATGTTTTAAAAAGACCATTTTAAGGCGTCGCTAGTGAGTTCCTCGCTCTTGTTAAGTCGAAACTTGTATTAAGAAGCGAGGGCTCCTGCTCTGGCTAACATCGGGCTTATTTTTCTCACAATGGTGTAAATTGAAAAGTTACAAAAATACATATACAAGGTCAATATAGAGATCAATGACATAAGAAAATATATCTTATTTAGTATATAGTACATAAAAAAAAGACTACTATTTAACCAAAAAAAAAATTGAAGAAAGGTTTGCTAACCCCCGAATACTCAAACTCATTTATAACTGGCGAACAGGTGAGCCAACTGCAGACTGCTACAAACAATCTGCAGGTGGCTCAACTGATCCATATCTAAATTTATTTATAAATATTTAATTATAGTAATGTATCTCGATACTCCACAATCCAATAATACGATAATAACGACAGCTTGTAGGTAGGTAAGTACTTGCCAGAATCTACGTTTTAACCTTGTTTTGCGTAATTTCATTTATGTTTTATTATAAATCTAGATAGTAGTGATAGTTAGTGTTTTTGTTAATTTTATATAAGACGATTCTGTGCACCAACATAAACCTAATATGGTTTAATGGTGCAACATTGTCAAAACATATGTATTCTTTTAAATAAATAAATATTCTATTCTATTCTATAAAGCTGAGAAGGAAAAGTTAATGGCTCTGCTCAATAACTGAAGGGAATGTTTTGCCTCCTGTCTGCCTGAGTTAGGCACACCACCGATGGTGAAATGTGTTTAACATTAAAAAGCGACGAGCCGGTAGTCTATAGGCCTTACACAGGCTCTCAATCAAAGAAAAGGAATCAAATCAAATACATTTTTTTAAAATAAATACAATAAATGTAGGTAGGTACACTTAGGTCCAAAAGGTCGAATTAAAAAATTAAACAGTGACACGGAAATAATGTGATTACAATTTGATTTCTGTCGCATCAGTATGCAGACTAAAGTAAAGAAGCGACGAGGAAACATTTAGCCTGATAGTTGTTATTTTTTACTTTTTGCACAGGATGGTTTTGACAATTTGTTTGAATTTGTTTACTGACAATTTTTGCAACTCACTCAGTATTAATTTTGTTGTAGAAGCTATACATTGCCCTTTGAAAGATACTTACATTAATGTTGTGGAGCCTAGTTGTGGGCGCAGCGAGTTTATGTTGTTGTCTAGTATTATAAGGACATCCCTGGTCCTTGTAATCTAGTAGTAAAAGGACACCCCTGGTCCTTGTTGTCTAGTATTATAAGGACATCCCTGGTCCTTGTAATCTAGTAGTAAAAGGACACCCCTGGTCCTTGTTGTCTAGTATTATACGTCTGGACTGTCCCATCCAAAATAAGTGGATGAGGATAATGATGGGGAGTAACTCCATTTGACATTTAATTTAGGTTAGTAGGTAAGTAGGTTATTATGTTTTGTTATTTATTATGTAATTCCAATGTTAACATGAAATAATTATTGTTACAAAACAAGTATACAAATACTATCTAATTTAATCACTATTATTATTTACGCTATAATTTTATGTAATTTGATTTTATTGTGTATTTTTATATGTTGTGTTGTGTCTATGGATTGTATTACCGAATCTGAAATAAATGAGTTAATAATAATAATTATAAGGACATCCCTGGTCCTTGTAATCTAGTAGTAAAAGGACACCCCTGGTCCTTGTTGTCTAGTATTATAAGGACATCCCTGGTCCTTGTAATCTAGTAGTAAAAGGACACCCCTGGTCCTTGTTGACTAGTATTATAAGGACATCCCTGGTCCTGGTAATCTAGTAGTAAAAGGACACCCCTGGTCCTTGTTGTCTAGTATTATAAGGACATCCCTGGTCCTGGTAATCTAGTAGTAAAAGGACACCCCTGGTCCTTGTTGTCTAGTATTATAAGGACATCCCTGGTCCTTGTAATCTAGTAGTAAAAGGACACCCCTGGTCCTTGTTGTCTAGTATTATAAGGACATCCCTGGTCCTTGTAATCTAGTAGTAAAAGGACATCCCTGGTCCTTGTTGTCTAGTATTATAAGGACATCCCTGGTCCTTGTAATCTAGTAGTAAAAGGACACCCCTGGTCCTTGTTGTCTAGTATTATAAGGACATCCCTGGTCCTGGTAATCTAGTAGTAAAAGGACACCCCTGGTCCTTGTTGTCTAGTATTATAAGGACATCCCTGGTTCTTGTAATCTAGTAGTAAAAGGACACCCCTGGTCCTTGTTGTCTAGTATTATAAGGACATCCCTGGTCCTTGTAATCTAGTAGTAAAAGGACATCCCTGGTCCTTGTAATCTAGTAGTAAAAGGACACCCCTGGTCCTTGTAGTCAAGTCAAAGACATCCCTGGTCTTGTAACAATTATTTAAATCATAAGTAGCTTTAAGATTTAAAGGGCATATTGTTGCCAGTAAATAAATAATTAGATATTTGTAATTGTTAAGTGCGAGTGTCTAATATGTTGTTTGATTTGTAAAATGCGTTAGTAACTTTTGATTTAGTTTTCTATTCGTTGATGAAAATTTGATTGTTAGTATATAATACAGTGAGTAACAGTTCTTGATTGTATAATTAATTAATGTTAATTAATGTTTATATTACAACAATAATGTAACAACAAAATTCCTGTACCTCCCGTCCGAGGGCGTACGGTATAATTAGGATGGCCGACTGTCAGCAATGTTATTTAAAAGGCACATTATTGTATAGATTACTTTTGCCGTCTATCATTTTCTATAATATTTAAAAGACACTGTTTTGTTTCTAGTACTGCATTTGACTTACAAGTACTCACTGTCATAGCGGGGCGGCAATTCCCGACCAATCGCAAGCCTCGACCGATCAATAGGCCTAGGCGGTAACAATTTAGCTGACATGGTCGCATCGACCCGCTCTGACAGGCAGTCCGATTTTGTTCGCCAAAGTGGAAGGTTGTATTGTCTACTAAGTTTGTGTGAGGTGATTGTGAAAGTATACATTTTCAAGTAAGTACTGTTTTATTTGACGTAGAAATTAGCTTAGCAGGCCAAGTCTAGCGCTTTTGTAAGTAGCGTTAACAACTGTATAGGTATTCAACTTTTTTTATATAATAATAATAAAGAATAATAATAATAAATAATTATTCAGTGCCACCGTCTATTTTGTTTTTTCATGCTCAGTCCAACCTTAGATTGTCTGAAACAGATCGCTTTCAGCCTATAAGACCTTTAATACTTCCTTTATTCTAATCATTTTCTCTGTATTTTTTCCTGTCTCTGTGCGTTGAAAAAAAAAAAATTGTTCCTTGTAAAATCTACCAAAGAAATTATTGTTGCATTATTATTATTGCAGCAGTGTATATCGCCGATATTTGAAAACTGAAACGAAAACAACCCCCCCCCCCCCCGCCGGGTTCGTTTACCTACTTGGAAGAGGAAAATCGAATCGAATCGCTTGTCATTAGCGTTTGCACGAAAAGGAATCTGAAACTTCGATTTCGTATTTAAGAGACTGGCCCAGAACTTAGGTAATACTTTCCCTGCCACGACGCACATGTAGAGGTAGAACAACGTGTCACCCTCGTGAAGGCAGTGAACGGGCTGTTATGCCACGTATTTTGCCGCTTTTTTACTTTACAATTCTCCTCCCAACAGACACTACACTGGCTAGTAAAGCCAAAGGACCCAGCTGCCTTCCACCCGTCATTCATCAAGTTCCTGGAGGCGGGCTCCAAAAGCGGCACATCCAAGAAAGACTCGAACATTCGAGTGTCCGAGCTCAGGGAAGCCATACTGCCCTTGCTGAAGCAGGACATCGTGGAGGCGCCTGCGACGTGGCTCAGTGACAAGACGAGTATGCTGCTCGCTGTCACTGTACTATCTATAGGTGAGGGTAGAATCATTATCTAAATACTACTGTGTGTGTTGTTGCGGTAGCTGGATTAAACATAGTCTGTGTCGCTCAGAGATAATGGTGTCAATTCAGATTATGTCGCCAAAACTAAACTAATTTGTCAGCACTTAAAATTATGTCATCCTTGTTATTTCGATTGTTATGAAAGGGACGGCTACATTTTTAGTCCTGTCAAATTAAGTACATACATATATCAATCACAGCATTATTTCCTCAACCTCAACAGCCTGTATTGGTCCACTACTGGACGCAGGCCTCCCCCTGATAAGCGCCTTATTGGCTTTTATCACGTGGGGGTAATGTCCATAATCTCCACGCTGAGCATGCGGGTTGGGGATCGCAGTTCGGTGGTAGAATTGTTCTGCAGGGGGTGCTGCTGCCCGCCCCCGGTGGATATACCTTAGTCGCCTCTTACGACACCCGCGGGAAGAGTTGGGTTGGTGCAAATTCTAAGCCAGCACCACTCAGCATCAATTATTTATATTTAAAAAAATAGTTTAGTTTCGTTTTGGCAACATCTGAATTGACACCACTGTAGCTTTTTTTTTTGCCTCGGCCTATACCGTCCCACTGCTGGCAAAAAACCTCCCCTTTTCCCACCAGTCATCAGCTTTTTATTAGTTAAAATAAATTTCTAAATCGCACTTCAGAGATTAACTCTATTCTCAAACAAACGCGAGAACTTTCTTAAAACAAAAACTAGTGGAAATTTCACTTCGGCATACCACGATTTTTTAGAACAACGAGAATATGTCGATTTGCACATATTAATTTGTCAACAGAATCTTCAAAGGAGATGGTAATGGCGCTTGCCCACGAGATTTGCAAACCGGACTGGCACATCACAAATAACAAAGGCCAAGAGTTCCTGGCTGTTGAAGAGGCTGGTATACACATGTGCTTGAAAAAACTGGCGCTTCAGGACAAGGACCGGAAAGAAGGGAAGTTGGGAGAAGCGTTGGCCGATTTGTTGGATTATAATACCGTAAGTATACTTACCTATACCTTACCTTTGCCACCCCAACTCTTCACGCGGGTGTCGTAAGAGGCGACTAAGGGTTATTCACCAAGGGGCGGGCAGCAGCGCCTCCAGCCCAGCTGAACAATTTCTATAAGAATCTTAAGAGGGACGCTCCCGAGTTGCATACATCACCGCCTTAGTAAATAGGGAACGTCCCCCCCCCCCTGTCAGAAATAAACGATTTGATTTGAATATCGTGAACTGACTCGAAGATACTAGTAATCTGTGGCTAAGTTCCCATTTTTTTTCTTTCGTTCTGTGAATTTGACTGCTCTGGACTAGGATAGGTAGACTACTTGAAACCAAAACGCTCATGACGACGATATTGTAAGGGGCTAACTACTATTAGGTAGACCACACAACTGGCGGATCTCTGTAAAACCTTGTCAGAATAAGAAAACAAACGCCTAACATGGTTGTGACATGGTTCTACAGCTGTTGTGTGGTCTACCTAGGTGGACCACACAACTGGCGGATCTCTGTGTTAACACAGAGATCTCATCTATAACTATATTGTTAAACAAATTCCTGATATAGACATATTCAGTGATAACCTCAATAAATTCAAGCTTAAAGTGCTGGAACATTTCCAGCATGAACCTATAGATTCATAGATCTCTATTTTGTATTTGGTTTTTTAAATATAAAGATACATACAGTTTTTATTTTTGTTATTAATAATGTTTCTTGAGACGATATTTTCTATTACCTACACTAAATACTGTTTAACTTTTACTGTTTAACTTTGATCTCATTTATTTAATTTAGTATAGTATATAATGTAGTTATCGAATTTTTAACAATGTTGTGTCCGCCTATTATTAGCGTATATAATTAGAACCAGCTTAAATAAGTTAACTTTAAGAATGCTTTATGTATACACTGTTGGCGTTCCATATCTATACTTATAATAAAACTGTAACAGGTCCAATTCTGTACATTGAAGATATTTTGAAAATTTTTTTTGGAGGGCACTCTATTATCGATACTGAAGCCAAAACTGTAATTTTTTTCATTCATGTCTGTCTGTCTGTCTGTTTCTTAAACGCGCATCACGTCGAAACTACTGAAGGTATTGAAATTAAACTCGGCACGATTTTAGGTCATACTACGAGGAAGGACATAGGATACTTTTTATCCCGGAATTCAGTCAGGTTTCCCTGGGAGAGGGGATGAAAGTAAAATTTCTCCACCGCGCATGACGCCGAAAGTGCTGAATGAGTTGGAATGAAACCTTGCACGATTTGATTTCATACTACAAGGAAGGACATGGGATACATTTCATCCCGGAATTCAGTCATGTTCCCCTGGGAGAGAGGATGAAAGTAAAATTCTTTAACTGCGCATCACGATGGAACAACTGAATGAATTCGAATGGAACTCGGCATAATTTTATTTCATTCTACGAGGAAAGATACATTTTATCCCAGAATTTAGTAAGGTTCCCCTGGGAGAAGGGATGAAAGTAAAATTCCTTCACCGCGCATCACGCCGAAACTACTGAATGAGTTGGACTGAATTGGTACTATTTGAGTTCAAGGAAGGACATGGGATACATTTTATCCTGGAATTCAGTAAGGTTCCCCTGGGAGAGAGGAAAAAGTAGAATTCTTTAACCGCGCATCACGACGGGTCTACGCGTCGTCCGATTTCATGCATTCTTTTTGTTAGATCGAATTTGACTAAATCAGTAGAAAGTCGAGTAGAAAATCAGTAGATTGATGAAATAATCTGTAGTTAGAAGAAAAAAATTAGTAGATAGAGGGTAGGTAAGTTCCTATCTATGTATTTTTCCAAGACGCCCCATTAGTTAGGTTCCTACCTACTAAGGCTTCTTGGAAAAATAAGTTAGGTTCCTACCTTACATGATATATGGTGGTTTAGCTGGTCCAGTTAACTGTACTGCCGAAGTTTGGTTGCAGTAAGTGGTCCAATTAAACTAACTAGACCACAGAAAAATATTTTTACTGTGGTACACAGCCAACTGTACCTACCTACTAACGAAAAAAAAATTACGGTGGTCCAGTCAAATGGATCAGGAGCCCAATTCTGTAATAAAATGGCTTCACTATGACAATGGAATCGTCGCAGAATCATCACATAGAATCCTTATAGATTAATAAAACTCCAGATAGTGCGTGCGAGATAATTAATAGTTTCAAACTTGACGCACGTCTCTCCATCTGCATTCATCATAATTTCTTTCATCTGAGGTGGAATACCCAAACGTGTCATTCTGTGTCGATACCCCTGTCATAGTGAAGCGATTAGTATAGCAGAATAGGGCCCCAGCTGAACGGAACCATCAGTAAGAAGTGAAACGAGTATGACACTTCTTAACACTGACGCTGGCCGAGTCGTAGCTAAAAGTCGTGTTTATAAAGAATGGGATTGAAGATGACAACATGCTATCCCCCGTAGACACTACACGATTTTTTGCACGGCGGCGTGTCATAATATGAGAGACTATGGTTAAATGTGCACTTAATTAGTCGGCAGGTGAGGCAATTGCGAACGAAGTCGCGGGTACAGCTAGTTAATAAATAAAATAAATAAATAAACACAGTATTATTACTTTTGGCGTTTGTTACTGTGTTTGGCGTGTTCGGTGTGGTCTACCTAGGTAGATCACACAACAGCTGTAGAACCATGTCACAGTAACAAACGCCAAAAGTGGTGTTTGTTACTATGTTTGGCGTTTGTTTTCTTATTGTGACGAGGTTCTACGGAGATCCGCCAGTTGTGTGGTCTACCTATAGTATTTAGTATGGATTAGCAACCCTAAATCATGAATAGGTATCATACATATTCTTTAGGCGGTCTTTTGACAAAAATGTATCATTCCAGATAACAAAGTGGCTGTCAACTAACAGAGGATGCTTCTTCCTGTTGAAACTGATAGAAGCCAACAGCGATTCGCCAGTAGCGAGCAAACTTCATAAAACACTGAAGCCCTACAATAGTGTTCTGCGGCAGCAAACTACAGAGGGAGCTAAGCTGTTAATGCTAAATATTTTGAATAAATAGTTTCGTTTTGTGTTGTAATAATTGTGTTTTAATTAAAAAAAAGGAATTTAATTAGAAAAAAAGGAACCCGAAACTGCGGAATGAGTTGGTACGAAACTTGGCATCGCGACGGAACTACTGAATGAATTCGAATGGAAGTCGGCACGATTTTAGTTCATACTACGGGGAAAGATACATTTTGTACCGAAATTCAGTAAGGTTCCCTTGGGAGAGTGGATGAAAGTAAAAATATGCTACTGAATGAATTCAAATGAAACTTGGCATGATTTGAGCTCATACTACGAGGGAACATAGGATGCATTTTATCTGGGATATCAGTAGGCACGGTTCTCTTGGGAGAGGGGATAAAAGTCAAAATGCTTTCTTAGTTGTAATTCACTCAATAATGTAATTCATTCGCGTCGTCCGATTTCATGCATTATTTTTGTTAGAAACAGTGTTGCAAGATGGAATTTGAATAAATCAGTAGAAAGTCGAGTAGAAAATCAGTAGATTGATGAAATAATCTATAGATTGAAGAAAAAAAACAGTAGATCAAGGGTAGGTAAGTTCCTATTTATTTATTTTTCCAAGACGCACCCATAAGTTCGGTTCCTACCTTGGTAGGTAGGAACCTAATTGCGTCAATGATAAGCAAAGTAAAATGTATAAATGGTCATGCGATATTCATGAACATGATATTTGGTGGTTTAGCTCCAGTTAACTGTACCACCGAAGTTTGGTTGGAGTAAGTGGTCCAATTAAACTAACTAGACCACAGAAAAATATTTTTACCTGTGGTACACAATCAACTGTACCTACCTAACCTACTAACGAAATAAAATTACGGTGGTCCAGTTAAATGGGTCAGGAGCCCAATTCTGTAATACAATGGCTTCACTATGACACTATGACGCGCGTTTCTCCAACTGCATTCATCATAATTTCTTTCATCTAAGGTAGAATACCAAAACGTGTCATTCGGTGACGATACCCCTGCCTGTGAAGCGATTAGTTTAGCAGAATAGGGCCCCAGCTCAACGGAACTATGAGTAAGAAGTGAAACGAGTATCATAGGTACCTACTTCTTAAAACTGACGCTGGCTGAGTCGTAGCTAAAAGTCGTGTGGATAAAGAATGGGATTGAAGATGACAACATACTATCCCCCGTAGACTCTACACGATTTATACACAATTTAACTAGGTATAAATAAAGATACTTATGTTTAAAGTGTAACAGGTCCAATTCTGCGCATCGAAGTTTTATTGCACGGCGTTTCATAACATGAGAGAAACTGTGGTTAAATGTGAACTTAATTAGTCGACAGGTATGGCAATCGCGAACGAAGTCGCCGGTACAGCTAGTAAATTGAATAAATACAACAGAGTCATAAAGATAGGTAATGCTCTATAACTTTACGCTTGAAAGGACTAGGGGAAAGGCGTACATTATTATGAATGACATAGGTGGTCAAAACTTAGAGCATTTAAACCAGAAGGAGGGGAAACGCGCAACAATTCCTACGCAAAAAAATCTGCCATTTTCAGCGGGGGGTGAGGTAGCACACAGACTTTTCAATCACGCACACAACATTATTATCGCACACAATCATAAACTACACGCCCACAATCTCATACTCACACGTCGCACACGTCATGATGTCTATCAGTATACAAAACAATTGCAGCAATTATGAAATATGCTAGTTCTTGACATTATCGATATTCGACTGTCGATGAATTCTAAAGTTTACCAGAAACACTTCATTATTTTTACCCAATTGCCGAAACAGCGGAGGGTAATATTTTCTGAATGTGTGTATGTATCATTCATTGGTTTCTCCTGTAGTCTTAACGGCGAGACAGACTTTAAATACATGGAATCATTGGATTAGTCTTTATTTTAGAGTGTCAAAAGCCATAATATTTTACTTATATTAAGCAGGATTTTATTTCGTTATAAAATGCCCATCAAGTAGGGTGTCAGAATAAAGGGTATTAATAACAAATACAATACATGTATGTTATTCTAAGATAACCTCTCATTAGATATAAATAAATAAATAATGCTGGACGATTCACACAACATTAACTAGCCCCAAGCTAAGCAGAGCTTGTGTTATGGGTACTAGATAACTGATATACTTAATACAATACACTACATAGATAGATATTTTTATTATACATAGAAAACACTGAGACCAACTGAACAAATTTCTGCAGATCGTACACAAATTTGTTCCTAGGCGGGAATCGAACCCGCAACGCAGGAGGCGTCGCAGGCGGACCTTCGCCCGTTGCGCCACGGAGGTAGGAATTATAAATCTATGACAATCCTACAAATCAACAATCTACAAAAGTTTTAAGAAGGTAAGAAAACTCCGGATCATGGTCTTGATTGCAATATTGTTAAGCCAACCAACACAGTTTGTTTGCCAAGTAAAATAGTTCCTGTTCCTGTAATTTGTGCAATCTTTGAATTATAGACCACTGAATGGTATCTGCTGAGTTTGGTTTGGAAAAGAATTTGTAGTGCTCTAATGAATTTCGCACAAGCTTGAGCATATGGCAGGGATCTAAAAAGAAGAAGGATCTCTCTTATCCTTTCAAAACTACTAATTTAGCATGGTATGTCCAAAAATATTATCAAAAATAAGTCATATTTCAACCTAAGTTTCTTGGGGGAAGTTTAAATTTTATGGATAGATTAATTTCACAATATCATGCACTAATAAAAATCACCCTTTATAAGAAAATGCTATCAATATTCGCGATTGTGCTGTCCCAGCACTAATTTTCAGTTTTATACTTTCTTACAAATAAAAAAAATATCTAAATTAAAACAAAAATAATATCGATATTTTTGATCGTGCAGTCCTATCCCTAAAATTTTTGAGGTGCTGCCAGATTATTTAAGTTGAAACTGATAGTTTTTGGTAAAGTGTCGACTGAAAATATAATTCAACTAGAAGGTGTAATAATAATCTAAAACATGCATGATAAATTAACTAATAAAAGTATTTTTTTTAAATCTGTGCTTTTTTTAAATGTACCCATATAAATGCGATGATATTGCAGTATTTCCCTAAAATCACACGAATCTATAATAATCATTATTGGTTCATTACAATAGGGAAACTTTAATAATGATTGTTAATAAAATATTCAGTTTTAGTATTAACTCAACTACGAAACTTTCTCCAGATTATTACACTGTACCTATAACTTACTGGCAACACCTTAGTCCAATTTTTTTTTTCTATTTTCTTTAGATAAGGGCATTATTTAATAGTATTTGGACAAAATAATACTGACAGATGAAATGTAATATTATCCTTTTGTAGGTTTGAAGTTTCTGACCTATTTTTGCACCAAAAAACACTGCAACTCGGCATTTTCACCGGAGCTCATTCTGCGCGCATTGCAATCTGACGACTGGCGGCTGACGCACGGCAACTAGTTTTATATAACGTTCATGACCGCCGCTCTCGTACCTTTGGCAGAGGGGTAATCTCATGACTCATCATGAGTGTTGCCTCCTGTCTGGTTTCATACTCAAAGGGTCAAAACGACACAGTGGTCTTTTCTCCGAAACCACAGTCTATTCAGTTCCCGTGTCGATACACAGGGGCCGTCTAGTAACAGACAGTAACCTGTCGCAACGCCAGACACGACTGCTCGGCCGTTTGACGCGGATGGCGGTTTACAAATTTTAAACCTCCACGAGTATTGTTCCGATGGATTTTGTTTCGCGGTAAAAGTAAGTATTTTTTTACTTTTATTTGTCTTTGAAGGTATCTGTTTGTTGTCATTGAACTAAAAAAGCTCGGTGATGTGTTGAAAGCTCATAAAAATAAGTGCATTATTTTTTTTGTTTCTGAAGTTATAAATTTTGAATGTGTAGGTAGGTACATAATGATGACATAGGTACCCCTTGTCCGGGTAAAATGGCATACCAAAAAAATGGGTGGGCATTTGACCCACCCATTTTTTTTCTTTCAGATCATAATTTCAAACATCCGTAGGTACATCATCATAATGTTAGAAAATCATGCCTCGAAATTATGCAAGAAAGAGAGACCGACAGGGTTGGGATAAAACCTCCATGGAAAAGGCTATTGAATGAAGCTGTGAATAAAAATGAAATGGGTTGGCTGATGGCTGATGGAAATTGATGAAAATCGGTCATCCAAAAAAACAAGAAATGTAACCAAAGCACTAAACTTTAGTTCTAGCGGCGAAGAAGATTTCTCGTCCATGCAAACTAACACTGTAGGCGACGACGACGAAGATTGCCCTTGAATCTATTGCGGTAACCTGTACTCCAGGTGCAAGCCAAGGGAAGTTTGATTAAAGTGAATGAGCTACAATAAATGGGCTCATGAATCATGTGCAGACGTTCCAAAGAAGACGAATTCTTTTATTTGCGAATTCTGCAGATAAAGGAAAAATTATTATTTTGGTACCTATACCATTTTATCCACATGATGTAGGTATGTCATTTTACCCGCACAGGGTGGACAAAACGGATTTTGTAAGTTGATTGATCTCTTTAATTTCCATAAATTACTGAACCAAAATGTTTAAAAAGGCTGGTTATAATGTGAAAAAACATTAATAAAACACGATTTATGACTGATTTAGCAGAGGGTATGTCATTTTGTACTCCTTTCCCCTACTATTCCCGCTGGTGGTGTTAATTTGGTGCACTGTTAAAATATTTGAGGATTTTCATACATTTATTTAAGTGTTAATTCATGATCATCATCAAAATATTTTAGTCCACTGCTGGACAATGGCCTCCCCCAATGAGCGCCATAGCGCCCTGTCTTCAGCTTGCCGCAGGTCGCCATCCCACCGCAGGAGGGCGTCCTACTCTACGTTTGCCGAGTCGCGGTCTCCACTCAAGAACGTGTGCTAATTACATATACTATTTAATTCATCGATTTTAAATACAGGACAATCCACTTACATCTACACATCATATTCAACTTAACTTATAAACGATAATAGAACTTTAAGGTAAAATACACATATTATTATTTGAAGAAACAATTTAAATATGATTTAACCTTAAAAAGGAATATTATAAAGGTTAAATCATAATATTTTAAGCAAGAATCGAAAATAGCAGAGAAGTTTATTATTTTGGAATAAGTACCTATCAAATACAATTTAATGTTTTAAAACTGTCTGAAAAGTAATGTAGAGATTTGATTTTAGTTTTTAGGGTTTTGAAGATCGAAGATCGGTTTCAAAACCCTTATGGTCTCGCTTTGTCTGTCCTTTTTTCCCTCCATAATAACTCAAAAACTACTGCAGCTATCAACTTGAAATTTAAAATAATAATACATTTCGTGCACCTGTACAGATTTAGAGGAAAATAAATGAAAAATGAAAATGAAAATTTTCCAAACAAATTGTCGGGCGATCCATTTAAAATGTTAAATGAAGCGTTTGTAGATATAGATCTATATTTTACAGGAAAAATATAGAGAAGTCTGTAAAAAGAATACTTTTTGAAAAATGGTCAAAAAGGAATATTTTTCAAAAGGGCTACAGAAATTTAAAAAACTGGTTTAAAATGTCCAAACCTTTCATTTGATACCCCACTCGATGGGGTAGCCCCACCCCATCGAGTGGGGTATCAAATGAAAGGTATTTAGGTTTGGACATTTTAAACCAGTTTTTTAAATTTCTGTAGCTTTCATACTTTTTGAAATATTTCGAATAAAGTCGAAAAATTGGTAAAAAAGGTTGGTAGTTGGTAAGGTACTATTCTTAGGTATTCGTTAAATTGCGAAGTCTCTAACCGGTACTTTTGGTACATATTTGTTGACAAACGTTCAAAACCCTCGGCGCGCGAGTTACTCTCGCACTTGACGGATCTTGTTTTTGCTATGGACTAAATGTGGTTGAATAGGGTTACGACTACTCTTACTTATCCATTAACAAAGGTTACGAGGCGAACCGAACGGGTTTGGTTGTAAAACTAGGCCTAGACCTAAGAAATTAAATAACATCGCAAAAATTAAGTCGTTAATTTTTGCGAAGTTATTTAATTTCTTACAAATTTGCCAGTGTGAGGCTTACGCACTATTAAAACAAAAACTTTAGGCCTAGACCTCACTACTCACGGGATCAGTGGTAAAAAACTCGAATCACAGTTTTTTCTTTGGTTCCTTGAATGTGAAAAGACGATTGTGAAAAAAAAATAAGATAAAATAAAATAAAATGAAAGTGCACTGTTTCGCACCGAGATCTCAGGAATCCTGTGGTCTATTAAAACGATTTGTTTTGATTCATAGTTTTATTACTAATTATTTGGTACCTTAAACTTGATTTTTGCGCTTATGCTATTCAAAAAACGTATGCTTCTACCCCGCTCTTATGAACGCGAAATCCTATTCCTATTCTTTTCACAAAATGGCGCGCAATGCGCCTTCTTTAAGTATAAACTTAATACCTACTTATTCTTTCCAAATTTTGCCTATAGGCTTATCAGAGCTGTTATTTATAACTTGCAATGTTTTTTCTACTAATTCCTCTTGGATGATATCTATTGTTCTATTAGCTTGGATAATATCCCAGGTGTCATCTTTCAAGTTGGTGTATGTCTTCGAGACAGTCTTCAGGAAGTTGGAAACTTCATACCTGTGGACAGAATTTAAAAAAATTGTTATTACAAGCTTTTATTTAACTTGCAATGTATGTAACTATGTTAGCACGTGTGGAATCTTGCAACTCAATTTTAAAGCAGATATCTGAAACCGATTGAGCTGCGACTTTTTATACACGTTTAGTTTGGATGACAATGCATTAAAAGCTTGTTTTTAATAAAGTTTGATAATTATATACCTACTAAAACTTATTTTACTTACAAACCCCATGTTTGCAAGTAAAATAAGTTTTAGTACCTATCTGGTTTTTGTATGAACAACTACACTCGTCGTATGACGTATAAACGTCTACGTGCGTCTTATTTTGTAAAAAATAAAATAAATCGAAATGGGTACATTTTAATAGATAAATTATGATTTTCTTTTTTGAACAAAGAAATTTTCGAAAAGTAGAAGCAAATTAGAACTAGTATTTAAAATTAAAAAATTATCTAACTGCAGACTGTTGCAATCTACGGGTAGCTCGACTGATCCACTCTTCTTCTTTTTGTACCTACCTTATCTATTGTCTTATTATTTACTAGCTCATCCATCATACAAACACTAATCATACAAATTTCAGAATTTACTGCACACCCCCTAGGGGTAGTTTTATATATATTAAAAAAATATGTGATTCGTTATCTATACTTATAATAAAACTGTAACAGGTCCAATTCTGTACATTGAAGATATTTTGAAAATTTTTTTTGGAGGGCACTCTATTATCGATACTGAAGCCAAAACTGCAATTTTTTTCATTCATGTCTGTCTGTCTGTCTGTCTGTCTGTCTGTCTGTTTGTTAAACGCGCATCACGCCGAAACTACTGAAGGTATTGAAATGAAACTCGGCACGATTTTAGGTCATACTACGAGGAAGGACATAGGATACTTTTTATCCCGGAATTCAGTCAGGTTTCCCTGGGAGAGGGGATGAAAGTAAAATTCTTTAACTGCGCATCACGACGGAACTACTTAAGGTATTGAAATAAAACTCGGTACGATTTTAGGTCATACCACGAGGAAGGACATAGGATACTTTTTATCCCGGAATTCAGTCAGGTTCCCCTGGGAGAGGGGATAAAAGTAAAATTTCTTCACCGCGCATGACACCGAAAGTGCTAAATGAGTTGGAATGAAACCTAGCAAGATTTGATTTCATACTACAAGGAAGGACATGGGATACATTTCATCCCGGAATTCAGTAATTTTCCCCTGGGAGAGAGGATGGAAGTAAAATTCTTTAACCGCCCATCACGACGGAACAACTTAATGAATTCGAATGGAACTCGGCATAATTTGAGTTCATACTACGAGGAAAGATACATTTTATCCCAGAATTTAGTAAGGTTCCCCTGGGAGAATGGATGAAAGTAAAATTCCTTCACTGCGCATCACGTTCACGCCGAAACTACTGAATGAGTTGGACTGAATTGGTACGATTTGAGTTCAAGGAAGGACATGGGATACATTTGATCCTGGAATTCAGTAAGGTTCCCCTGGGAGAGAGGATGAAAGTAAAATTCTTTAACCGCGCATCACGACGGAACTACTTAATGAATTGGAATGCAACTCGGCGTGATTTTAGTTCGTACTATGAGGAAAGATACATTTTATCCCGGAATTCAGTAAGGTTGCCCTGGCAGAGGGGATGAAAGTTAAATTCCATCACCGCTCATCACGCCGAAACTACATAGGTAATGAGTTGGAATGTAACTTGGCACGTTTTGAGTTCATACTACAAGAAAGGACATGGAATACATTTTATCCTGGAATTCAGTAAGGTTCCCCTGGGAGAGAGGAAAAAGTAGAATTCTTTAACCGCGCATCACGACGGGTCTACGCGTCGTCCGATTTCATGAATTCTTTTTGTTAGAAATAGAGATGCAAGATCAAATATGACTAAATCAGTAGAAAATCAGTAGATTGATGAAATAATCTGTAGATTGAAGAAAAAAATTAGTAGATAAAGGGTAGGTAAGTTCCTATCTATTTATTTTTCCAAGACGCACCCATTAGTTAGGTTCCTACCTACTAAGGTGGTGGGTCTTGGAAAAATAAGTTAGGTTCCTGCCTTACATGATATATCGTGGTTTAGCTGGTCCAGCGAAGTTTGGTTGGAGTCTTACTCCAACCAAACTTCGTGTACAATTAAATTAATTAATTATTGTGGTCCACTTAAAGTAACTGGACCGCAGAAAAATGTTTTTTTATTGTGGTACACAGCCAACTGTACCTACCTACTAACGAAAAAAAATTACGGTGGTCCAGTCAAATGGATCAGGAGCCCAATTCTGCAAAACAATTGCTTCAGTATGACAATGGAATCGTCGCAGAATCATCACGTAGAATCCTTAGATTAATAAAATTCCAGATAGTGCGCGCGAGATAAATTAATTTGTAGTTTCAAACTTGACGCGCGTCTCTCCATCTGCATTCATCATAATTTCTTTCATCCAGGGTGAAATACCAAAAAGTGTCATTCTGTGACGATAGCCCTGTCATAGTGAAGCGATTAGTATAGCAGAATAGGGCCCCAGCTGTGAGTAAGTCAAACGAGTAGGACACTTCTTTAAGAAGTTCTTAACACTGACGCTGGCCGAGTCGTAGCTAAAAGGCGTGTGGATAAAGAATGGGATTGAAGATGACAATATGCTATCCCCCGTAAACCCTACACGATTTTTTGGACGGCGGCGTTTCATAATATGAGAGACTATGGTTAAATGTGAACTTAATTAGTCGGCAGGTAAGGCAATCGCGAACGAAGTCGCGGGTACAGCTAGTTTACTCTATAGTTTATTTATACCGATTTTTGAGGGAATCGAAAAAAGGAATAATAATTTTCCATACAAGCTTTACCACCCTATTTAACACCCTCGGAGGTCAATTTTTAAAATTAGATTAGCCTATGTATTATTCTAGAACCTAAACTATCTACATACCAAATTTCATTTAAATAAGTTAAGTATCTAGTTACGGACATAGATATGTATCGTGTGAGACCGCACCGTGTTGTTGCCGTGTTGAAATGAGATAAGCTCGCTCATTTATAATCAGTGTAGGTACATCTAAACATATAGTGTTAGACGGACGTTTTGTATCTGCCAATTTTTGCAAGAAATGTGTCACAAAATGCCATCGTGTCCATTTCTAAAGTGCAAAAACAATTCGAAAAATACAAATAAAGCCAAAGGTGTAACATTTCACTCGTAAGTATTGCGATTTAATTAACTAACTTTAATTTTCCTTCCGCGCGCTCTCTAAAATAACAAATTTTGAGACACAATCTCGATTTCAGGGCATAAAGGACCTTTATTTTTTCATAAAAGTCAGTGCATTATGATTGCACATTAAATTATAATAATAACAGTTATGTTTATTGACAGAAACACGGTTTTTAACTACTTATTAGTGTGCGTGCATTTTGTAAACGCACACATTTTATTTACTTATTTAATTATATATAGTATAAAAAAGTCGCTCCCTCTGTCTGTCCCTATATATGCTTAGATCTTTAAAACTACGCAACGGCTTTTGATGCGGTTTTTTTAATAGATAGAGTGATTCAAGAGGAAGGTTTATATGGTTATATACATGAATAATATAGGTAGGTACCTAGTAGAGAAACACTGATAATTTTAGAGGTTTCTAATGTGATATCGTAAATAAACAATTTTTTTTTGCGCTTAAAAAGGTCTACAAAAAACCGCGATGGTATATGACTATCTCTTAGGAATAACCCACAAAAACCATTTTTTATCCTTTACTTTTTACATTAATCCTTATCCAATTAAGTACCTTATACATTATACATTGTGCATTTCATGTAAATCAATATGGCCCTTAACAGCCTGTAATTTAAATGAATACTTTCGAAGATACCTATTATTACAGATTTAAAATGCAGGGACATAGAGGTTGCGGGAGGCGGAGCGGGGCGGTACCGGCCGGGGGGCCGATTCTGTAGTATAGTTAGCATTGCACCCGTGCGAAGCCGGGGCGGGTCGCTAGTCTAATGATATACATGTATGGTTACGGAGATATGTGTATGGTAACAAACAGTCACACAAACTTTCTCATTTATAATATATCTTTTACTTTTATATATTAGTAAACAATTTGTAGGTACATAATTTGTTATATTTTATGTTTGTAAATATTTTATTTGTACTTATTTGACATAATTAACTTTAGCATGTGTTGTTTAATTTAATAAATTGAAACATCTTAATTATGCACATGTTTTTTACATTCACCAAACTTTGCCATTTTGCCTATGCCAAACTGAATATACAATGTTCGTAAACATTGCCCCATACTTAACCTAAAAATCACTCTCTTGTTGAAGATTTGGAGACAGAATTTGCACTACTTGTCAATCAGAGCTCTTTCCTACAATGCATAATGACGATAATAATATTTCCAATACAACCCCCAAAAAATATTGGATTTTTGTGTTAAGAGTTGTTTACAAACATCATACGTTAAGAATGGCTGGAGTATAGGTATAACAACCAAGCCTTAATCAAGCCCTTTATTAGTACCTAAATGCTCTAAGCATGGGTATTAGGTATTTGCAGTTCTTTACCGAGTAGTATGTTTACCTTTCTTGTCCAAATCCATTTCTCTGAGCCAGTTCATTAAAAGGCATGGTGAAGTAGAAAACTTTGTCAGGCTTTGGCAGGCCTGAGTCTGGAATCTTGCACCAATTTAAATCCAAACCTGTTTGTACAAAACCAAATACTTTTATTTTCACACAAGCCAATGGTATGTTTAGTTTCTTAGAGTAGAACTGGTTATAAGCCTTTTTATGTTTATTATAACAGGTGTATGGAATGACCTTTATTTGTGTACTAGTGTCTGTCCGCGCCTTCGTACATGTTGTTTCTGTGGAAATGTTTTCTATTCCATGGGAAATGATTTATGGGATACAAAGTAGCCTTTGTGTGATTCCAGGATAAGAATTACCTGTATGCAAAATTTCAGCCCAATCCGTTCAGTAGTTTTGGCATGAAGAGGTAAGAAACATCCATCCATCCATCCATACACCCAAAATTTCATATTTTTATTATTAGTGGGATTATGGCAGGTTAACTTAAAAATGAGCTTAACCAGCAGAATTGTCAATATTTTTTGTACAGACACTTATGACAAGGGGTCCAGATCTAACCTTGCACAATTATGCAGGTTAACATTAATAAATGAGTTATACCTTTAGAGGCTGAAAAAGCTACCCCAGAGAAGCAATATCTATCCAAGATTAGCGTAGTGCCAGCATTCAGAGTGTTGATGATGCTTTGGGCTTTTTCCCAGCGGTTCGCTGAGAACAGGAGATGGATTGCTTCATCAGACAGGTTATTCTGAAATTACAAGTCCACAGTTATACTTATAACTGAAAATCACTACTGGTACTTCTATTTAGAAATAAATATAAACTGTTTATACAGTTTTTTTTCCAGAAGTTATCTCATTTCGTTATTACAGAAAACATGAGAAAAACACTTTATTAATGGTAAATAGATTGTTTCTTACTTTAGATAACAGGTAGCCATTAATAACTTTCCCTATCTCCGTCTCTCTAGCTGGGAAGTTGGCATACTCAGCCTGAATATTCTTCTTCTTCAAACTGTCAACTGAAAATAAATAAAAGTAGTCTCTGAAAATAATCTTTAGAAATTAAGAAATCCTAGTTTTGAAAAAGGTGTATTACTGACCTAGTTTTTTGGCTTGTGTAGACTTTCCAGTTCTATCTACGCCTTCTAACACGATGAGAGCTCCGCGTTTCATTATGACTTGCGGGGATTCAAATGTTTCAAGGTTTTTAGGCATGTTATTTCACGAGATCTACATATGTGGTTTTCAAATGAGTGTATGGCGCAATGTGCAGCGTGTGGTTTTTATCTAATGATATTGAATTTCTTGTTACAATCTATAATGAGGGTTTAGCTGAAGGTTCAACATAGTTTTTATCAAAAACCGGCTCGAACAACATAACAAATCAGCAAACGGTATTTAATAACAATTTACAAATACAGGCAAACTCACATTTAAAGGCTGATCCTATTTATTGGACTCTTTAATTTTTATAGAGAATTTTCACGAGACAAAATTAAAGTTACACGAAACTTTATTTTTGTCCAGGTTTGCTATAATCAATCAAGCACACGCACAGACAAATTCCTACATCGATGGCAAAAAAATAATGTTTTAATGATTGGCTGGCTTGCTTGGCTAGTAGCGCCTCTGCTGGCGCGCAAAAATGACATCGACTTTTTAAACTTTTTGACATCACACGACATCACAATCTCTGAGTACTGAACTGAAACTAACATCACAATCGTAGAAAGAGTATGCTATAGAACACGCGCAAATGCTATCGCATTCACACGTAAAGAGAGAACGACTTATGCCTAAAACCTAAGAAGAAATGAGATAGAGCGAATGGCTTGCTATCACTTTCTCGCGTGCCGGTTTTTTCATTGAAAAGCAACTCTAGTTGCTAAACAAATTTCCTACACATCGACGGAGCTCGACACGAGAATCATCGAAATTGTTGTAAAATTTTGATTTCTAAGTATAAATGTGAATAAAGTGTTCCTGTGGACATTCCCGCACCTAAAAACAATAAAAACTAAAGGCAACAATGGTGCGGTGCTGTGTTTTCGAATGTACAAGTGACAGTGAAGCAAATGTGCCGAATTTATCATTCCACTCGTAAGTACAAGTTCTTTTGACTACAAAATGGTTCAAAATTTACAGATTCATAGATTTACATGAACAATTAAGAGGTACAAGGCTCAAAAGTTATGTTTTATGAAAATTTTAATTAATATAACCTAACATTGCGAAAATTTAGGGTTGCCTGCACTCGACAATAAAATTCCCCAAATGGCGCGTTGAAATATTTTTTAATACGTACATAACGAGAAACATTATCTTAAAACTAGTTTATGCCCGCGGCTTCGCACGCATTGTTTCTATGGAAACGTTTAAGGGTGTGATTTCTATCCCATAGGAACTGATTTATGGAATAAAAAGTATTTAGAATAAGATACCTGTATGCAAAATTTCAGCCGATCCTTTCAGTAGTAAGTACCGTGAAGAGGTAAACATCCATTCATCCATCCATCCAAACTTTCGCATTTATTATTTAAGTGTCATGTTTTTATTTGTTACAGATTTCCTGCAGATAAACATCTACGTTTGCGTTGGAAAGAAGCAACGGGTTTCAAAGATTGGGGACCCAAAATATAGTCCAAAATTTGTAGTAAACATTTCTATGAAAATTTATTAATAAAAATGAAACAGCGAACTTATCTTTTCCCTCATGCTGTTCCAGGGCTGGTACGTAATATATATAAAAAGAATGAAAGTCTGTTTAAGACTCTGAGAAAGTTTGTCATACCTACTTTGTATTATAATCTACCTTCCAAACAAATATAGAAATAACCAATCAAAATATTTAAATATTGGGTAGTATTACTTTTATATAGGGTGTAACAAAGAGTAAGGACCAAACATTAGCTTCGATCAAAGAACACAGGAAAATATGAAATTTTAAAACAAATAAATAAAAACGAAATTATCACTAGACTGGGTAATGAATGAATGACTGTTGTCATTTGCTTATTATCATAGAACCGAGGAAAAATGCATTTGTAAGACCTACCTATCACATCTAAGAGGCGTTGTCCGCTGCGATGACGTCGCGGGTCGTTGAACTCCACGGTCAACGACCCACGACGAAGGTGTTTTGTGTTTTAAAGGAGTTGTAGAGAGGTACGTAGGCCTTTTTAGTTTATTTTACCTGAAAACAAGCACAACATTTAGTTTACTTTTTTTTCGAAACTATTCGGGAATTTTTCTTCGGTTCTATAATCAAGTCGGAACCCACCCATGAAAGTTTAGTGCTTACTTTTTGTTACAACCTGTATATTATTCATAATTAATAATTATGATTCAATATTCTTACATTCCAAAATATAGATTTAATTTGAGAAAATTAAATCTGAGAATGTAAAAGAAATGCAATCCAGTATAAAAAATAATAAATTTTATTTAACTAAAGACTATGTGATTTGATTATGAACATATTGAAATAATCGTCTTAAAGACTGATCATACATACTTATTAATTATAACAGAATATAAATATTTGGATTAGTAGGCAGGAATGTTGGTAACATTGTGGTGCAAAAGTGTCATTTAATTTTGTTTTATTTGCACTTTTTTCTTTTTAGCTGCATAATAATTTTAAAAGTGCCATTAAATTTCGTATTAAAGGTTACCTTAGCAATATCTAAACCGTAAGATTTAATTTATTGGGAGAAATGTTATTTCGAAGTCTGTTGGCTAAGCCTGGTTAACGTGTAAGAATTTAATTCCCTAATAAAAATGTTATTTAATTACTATTAACATAAAACTATTGATATTACTTTTCTATATTCTAGTGTTTAAAATTATTTCTACTCGTATCGTAATAAGTGCCTATACCTACATAACAAAACAAAATTGATAGGTACCTAACTAAACGTTGTTTCCTTTCTAGGCTTAGTTAAATTAAATGTTTACCTATTCCCACATTCGTACCTAATTTAAGTACCTACATAAATATTTATTTACTAGAAAACTAATAACTTTACTAGAACTGGAACGATTAGACTTAACCAAACACAAAAAAGTTAAAAGTTTGCTTTAAATCCTAACAGAACAGGATCAATAGGTTGTAAGTGCGCAAGTAATAAAATAAGACCTACCGGACCGAGGAATACCTGCAGGCTGTAACAAAAAGTAAGGACCTAAACACACCAGAACTTAAAACATTCACTACAAAGGTCAACCAAGGTTTGGTGGAATTTCCTGTTCTGAATTTGAACACCCAAATTTATGAAATGGAAAATCGCAAATCCAATCCACCAACAGAGACATGAAATAAGAAACCTAAAATCGGGGTAATAAAATTGCATGGCAACACTTTCCCCCCACCACCTTGCAATCTTTGGTCTTGCTCATCGACACGCTTGCCAGACATCTGGTTATATTTAATCTGTGATCACAATACATTCCGTTTTGAGGTTTTGTTTTGACGTGGTTTTGACATTGATAGTCAACTTTCAACTTCTTGTCTGACGGCTTCTGCATCTGGTTCTGTTCTGGTTTGACTCTTTTAATTTTGGACAAACTCAACCTCCTTAAATTTTCAAAATGAGCAATTGAAAACTGACATTGGCAGAATTGTGTCAAAACAAGATGCAGAGCCAAATATAAAAGAAGAAGAAGAAGACTGGGTTTGACACTGCCGCCATCCGCCATGCTCATGCAATTTAATCTGTTCAATCATCGTGTGAATTCGTGTGGTTCATTCACTTCATTCATGCCACTTTTCGAGCAAAAACTCGCTCCGACTTGAAAATTTCTAGAGAATTGATTGTTTTGTATATTTTACATAATTTTTGTGATCTACTGTTTAATAAATGAAGTGTTAATGCGGTACCAGACAATATGAAGAAAGGGTACAAAGTTACGGATGTGAAGCGAGAGAAAAAATATGGTGTGGCTGCCGGGAGTCTTGAAGAACTAATCGAAAAATCCTGCAATAAATTAGGCGTAAGTACTCATAATCTGTAAATTAGGGCTTCTCAAATATTCTCTGAATGCTTCGGTATAAACTTGTTGCAATTCTAGGGGTAGATTCAGTCATAATTGTGTGTTTATCCTTGAATTGTTGAAAGTGGGTCAGGGACTTAGCCCTGACCCATATTCGTTCCCCTTGACATAATTCCCTCCCTTCTCGTATTTTCAGTTCAATGTCAACAGTTCTGAGTGCAGCCTTTTCGTGGCCGAGGACGGCACTCGCGTGACTGACGACGAGTATTTGGCTACACTTCCTCCACAAACACTCTTCGTTTTGCTGAAGCACAAAGAGCAAATGGTAACTGGTATGTTTGCCTTTCCCTCACATGTACGACTTATACACACTTCTTCAAGGTCCATCATGTAAAACCCACTTATAAAAACAATGTAGGTTCCTACAGTAACAAAGAAAGAGGGAAAGAAAATAATTTTATTTACCTTAAATTCACTACACAACATACCTAATAGCTAAAAATTGCATCTAAGAATTATGTAGTGTTTACATAAAACTTAGACCCAATTTTTGTGTGTAGCAGGTTTAAGGCAAATATGGCCTACACTCAGCATTATGCTGGATAGACCTGGTGTGTCTGCCCTGCGCTGGTTTTCAGTACAGTGAGCACCATCAATAGGTTAATACAAAATGAAATGAATACATTTCTTAGTATTTTCTGAGATAAAAATCACTTTTTCAATTTTATCTGAGCATATTTTAGATTAAAACAATCTGATATACTGATTATGTAATGATTTAGCAGATTATCACTGAAGAGCAACCTCTATCAAACACTACTAAAGCTAAGCCAAGACTACAGGGCATTAGGTAGGTAAGGAACCTAAAATTGTAGAAAAGCTAGTTTTTCCTGTATGCATAGCCTTCCATACTAACTTAGGTCTTTCTTCAATCTGTTGAAGGCCAAAATTTATTTTCATTGCTAGGTTTTGCACAAGCCAGAAACTGGCTGTCCTTGAACAATAATGGTGAAATCAAAAAGATTAAGTATGCTTTACCCACCATTCAAACTTCACACTACAACCAGTTCTGCTTTATCTAGCAAATAGGTAGTTTTGCGACCATTGTAAGCCATGCTAACACAAACTTCTAATCAATTGTTGTTTTGGACTCCAAAACGACTACCTTACAGGTGACAAGCCTGACATACCCCTTTAAAGGCATCAACAGGCTGGCTGACAGCATCAAACGGATTTTAGTATATGTATGGTTTTGCTTATTGTCCACTCATCCACATTGGACTGTCAATGCCGGCGATCCGTTTAGTGCGTAAGACGTTATTCCGATTGCCGACCAGTGGATGCACTAGCACACCAGCTCCGCCCGCCTTTTCTAATAAAATCTACACTTTCTACTTTACATTTTCACAAAACATCATCAAGTCCCAAATAAAGCTGAGTTTCTATTATGTATGGGATAATGATAATCAAAAAAGTACTTACTATTCTACTTTCAGATTTTGACCACTTCTATAATCTAATTCGAAGTCAAAAGAAGAATTACATAGAGACAGGTGCTGCTGCTAAAAAGTTTCTTACGACAAACATTAAAGAGAAGTTTAGTGTCTTCCAAAAATATATAGCAGCTGCTGATGATGCAAAAGTCATGCTAAGTGAGAGGACACAAGACCCAGATTGGTTTGAAGGTGAGTTATAGTTATAACTTTTATATACATATATATTTTACAGCGAAGTCTGTACTTTACAATCCTCCCCTTTGAGATGTTAATGTTGGATGGATTTTATTTTACAGACTCAATTGGCTTAATTACTTTTACTAGCGACCCGCCCCGGCTTCGCACGGGTGCAATGCTGATACTAAATATACTACAGAATCGGCCCCCCGCCGGTACCGCTGCAACCGCTATGTCCCTGCATTTTAAATCTGTGATATCTTCGAAAATATTCATTTAAATTACGTGCTGTAAAGGGCCATATTGATCTTAAATGCACATTGTATTTAAGGTACTTAATTATAAAAGGATTAATGCTGTATTGCTTAAAATCAATTCGTAAATAAGCCATTATTTCTCGTAAAAAGTAAAGGATAAAAATGGTTATTGTGGGTTATCCCTAAGAGATAGACGTATACTCTCGCGGACTTTTTTGTAGACGTTTTTAAGGTGTATACTGTAGTACATTATTTTGATCTATCTCGTAGGGTTAAGCCAGCGTTTGCTATGTAAGCTCAAAAAAATGTGTATATTTACGACATCACATTAGAAACCTCTAAAATTATCAGTGTTTCTCTACTATATTATGCATGTATTATAAACCTTCCTCTTGAATAACTCGATTTATTAAACCGCCTCAAAATCCGTTGCATAGTTTTAAAGATTTAAGCATACATAGTGACAGACAGACAGACAGCGGGAGCGGTTTTGTTTTATACTATGTAAAGATAAGTTATCTTTTAATTTATAAATTTTTAACAAGAACATTAAGTATACTTTTAAGCCTAGATTCTTAAAAAAAAACTTATTAATATTTTTGAAGGCTTGGAGCCATCAGAGAAGACGAAAGAGCAGTCAATGTCTAAACGCGTCAAAGATCGAATGCGCGGCTACTTCTACAAAACTAAAACAGCGCTGCAGTCATCTGACATCTACGTTCACTCCAAGAATGGACACGGTAAGAAACTCATTGACCTGTTCTTATCAGACCTCCGCAAGATACTAGAGTTAAACAAGTTCAATCACGGCTACTTCAATCGCAAAGAGCAATCTCGCATATGCAGTGAGAACGGCCTTTTCGAGTGCGGTGGCCTGTGGGACATTGACAAATGCGCTTACGAAGGCGACCACCTCATCAACCCCTACAGAAGCCGCGAGGAACGCATAATATTCCAAACCTGGAATCTCGACCATAAAATCGAACTGTCGAGGTCTATTATCCCAAAAATAATCGAGGGCATTGAAATGTTACACCAGGGTGATATTAGATGTATTGTATGTGAGAAAAGGGGGAAAGCAGGAGGGTTGGATACAGATAGATATTACTTACAGATTTTTACGAGAGAGAATTTGAAGTTGGTGCATATTGTGTGCCACCATAAGGGTAAGCATGCTGCTGAATCTGGTGTTTACACTCTTTGCAAGTATTGCACTGGGATCCAGAGTGTTGAACATTAGAAAGTTTGAAACTATGTTATTACAGGGTGATTGGTAGCTAGATGCAAACCTTCAAAGAGAAGCTCAGATAGACCATTTACTATCATTTGAGTCATGGTTGTGTAACGCCCGAATACTCAATTGCAACTCGGATTTAAGCATGTCTCAAGTGACAAATTTTTGACAGATTTGCACTGAAAACTGTCAAAAAATCGCGACCTGAACCATGCTTAAAATCTGAGTTGCGTCTGAGTATTTGGGGGTAAGACAAAATAAAGATTTTAACGCGGCAGTCGTTTTGAACATCAAAAATAAGTGATTTCTTACGAAAATGTAGCGCCTACAAATTAAAATTTTGTCTCTCAATTTGTTTTGTTCGCCTTAATTAATTGTTAAAACTGGGCATTATTAGCAATTAACTGTTTAATTTTGGGTTTTCTCTCCTAGAACCAAAATAATTGTTAAAGAATCAATAGTCAGACTTCGTCTTAGACAACCATGGCTCAAATGGTTCTAAATGGTCCATTCTAGCTTCTCCTTGATGGTTTGAACCCAGCTACCAACCACCCTGTAGATTCAACATAATTATATTTAATGTAAAAAATGATAAGCTAACAAGTAGCCTTTGAGAGTAGTGATTATTTACAAATTATTGTAATTGTTGTAAAATTTTCTATTCCTTAATATTGATCTCCTCTCCCTTCGTAGATATAGGTGTAAGAGCAATAAATGAATAAAATAACTATGAATTTATGCGCTTAAAATTATTTAATTTTTTTGCATGTAGTAATCGTTATTCTGTGTGAACTGTGAATGTTTGAGAAGCTTCAAGTTCCAATCATTTGTGGTTGTGGTATTCAGTTATCTATGAATAAATTATTGTAATATATGTAAGAAAAATATATTTTTTTATCAAAAGACAAACCTCAATGTATACAGGGTTATAGATAAATACACCGTTATGTTTATGGTTTTAAACCATCTTGGTAATATTGTTATTTCATTGAATGTTTTGTAACTATTTAACTGTTAAAATGTTACACTGAGCTTAATTTACCTTCTACACTATCAATCTTAATATATGAATTAAGTTTTAATTGAATAGCTTTCTTTTCTATACATATTGTTGTTATTTGTGATTCATTATAGTACCTATTTTACAAATGCTTATCGAATTTGATACTTACTAGATAAAATTATGATTCTTAAAGAATAATTATTTTTGTATCTGTAAGTTTTCTACTTCTTCTTCATGATAAATACTTACATTTAAAATAATATGTATTGCTAATAATATTTATGTAAGTTCAGTCATTATTAACTAGGTATATTTATAAAATATTTCGATAATGTCAAGTGCTGTGCCAAATTACTCTTCTTACCTTCATATTTACTTACACCAAAGTACTAATATTTTAGGTCTGTGATTAGTTTATATTTTATCTATTTATTACCACATAAACTATGACAATTGCATAAATATTACTTACAATTACATCATTGAGGCATGTAACAATATTATATATTTAAGTATCTAGATCTGTTTGTGTCTGTTCTGTGACTTATTATTATAATAGATTTGGTATCATACTCTATTTTAAATGGAAAAGTTTCGATTATGAGTGTTTGTTAACTCTTCACGACAAAACTATGAATGGATCGGGCTGAAATTTTGCATAGATGTATGTAGTGATAGCTCTATATGTACTTGGTCTAGAATTTGATATGAATTAGTTAATTTTATGTAAATATTGGAGTTATAAAACCAAAGAAATATTAGTGGAAATTATTTTACGACACTAAAGTTTTCATACATAAATATATTTTTTTACAAAAAAATATCATTCAAGAATGTAGACCAGAATTACCTACATATTGTTTTGACTCTAAATGCCAGTCTGGACTTAGAGCCATTTAACTCAATTGCTTTATGTGTTATATCTATTTTTGTTTAATTTTGTCTATGTAAGTGTTGTGCTTACCTAGGTTAATAGATATTAAGTAAAAGTCCTATTTTGTGACAATCTTTTACCCAAACTAGGTGAAGTAGCATAAGTTCTAGCAAAATATAGCAATACTAGATGTTAGTTATTTGAATGTCTGCAAAAATAGGCTTGTAGAGTATTATTAGATTTATTGGATGGTACAGTAAGGGTAGGTAAATAATTTTCTAGTATAAACACCAGTTAAGGTACCTCAACTAAACAGATGTAGATACTAGAAAATTTCTCCAAAAAATATGGATGGTCTTCTGAGATCATTTTCCTGTAGTTACACTGGTTAGGGTAACTCCCCTTACTGCCTTGTCCAAATAATCTATCCTGTATATTCTGCTCGTAGTGTTTTAGTGTAGGTAGAGTATTGGGACAGTTACCGTTATTTGTATTGTAGGTAGATATTATTTAGTATTCATGATAGGTATTCATGGTAGTTGGGTACAATACATTTATCTGAGCGTGTGGTCGAAGCGACGCGTCACCCGAGAACTGGTGAGTATAAGGCGCAGCTCATCAGCATTGCCATACAGCGCGGGGTATAGGTAGACCGCACAACTGGCGGATCGCTTCTCTGTAGAACCATGTCACAATAACAAACACCAAAAGTAGCGTTTGTTACTGTGTTTGGTTTCTTTTCTTATTGTGACAATGTTCTACAAAGATCCGCCAGTTTTGTGGTCTACCTATAGTGCAGCCAGTGTCTTGGGGACACTTCCGACTGGTATAGATATGGATCATTTGAGCACCTGTAGATTGTTTGCAACAGTCTGCAGTTAGCTCAATTGTTTCAATTTTAATTATTCGTTCTAATTTGTTTCTATTATTTTATTGTAATTTTCTTAATTAAATTACGTTTGAAGAGTTAAATTCTATACAGGGCCAAATCCCCAAAACAGGTAAAACTATATCAAAAATTATGGAGGAATACCTGTCTGAAAAACTAAATAGAACCTCTTGCACACTAAGTGGCAGCCATTTAATTTTTATGCTCTGCTCGTTCTTAACTCGTCATAACTCAAGAATTATTCTCAATGGTAGGTACCTACACTGCACAAGTTTTTTTCACTCTTGGTAATACTTTCAACGGTTTATTGAAAATATTTCAAGATCTAGTAATAACACATTTTAATAAAAAAAATACAAAATTAATTAATTTCCTTACTATATTGAGAATACGTACCTACCTTACCTGCCTGTTATGAATGACTATTGGTGTATTTATCGTGTTTTAGATAATGTTGGCAAGATTTTACCGTTAATTACCGTTTATAAAAAACGTATGAGGGTCAAAGCACATTAAAAGCGAATTGAGGGATTTTTTTTGAAGATTTTGTTACCTACTATATGGACCCCCCTATCACCACTACCGTAGGATACGGTAAGGCAAACCTTTCTCAATGAAGTTGCGCGCTAATAATTATCTTTTTAGTTTTAATTCCATCATGGTTATTAACATTAAAGTCATTTACAACGGGATATTAAAATATCCTGTAGTAGTAAATGACTAAAGAAGTTGCGTGCGCGCATTCACGAGCATCTCGAAGGAAAGAAAATATTTATCTTCTTATATTTTATCTTGAAAGACCTTACGTTGTGGAGATAGGGTTCATTAATGCACAACTTCAAATATTCCCTTAGATTCCCTCCGTATTTGCCTTGACCCTTAATAATAGGTATAATTATTTGTCACTATTTTAGTAACAGTAGGTACTTACCTAGATTTATTTGATTAGTGTGAGATAGATTAATAGATATTAAATGCTTCCAATAGCTTTTAAAGGGTAATGTAATGTAATGTTCATTATTATTAATATTGACGACGGGATTGGCTAGCTATTGGGATGGGATAGCGGGCGAAGGTCCGCCTGCGACGTTGCGGGTTCGATTCCCGCCTTGGGACAAATGTTTGTACGATTTGCAAATATTTGTTTCGGGTGTTTTGGGTATATTATTTATGTTAGTATTTAATATATTGTATCAAGTATATCGGTCATCTAGTCCCCATAAAACAAGCTCTGCTTAGCTTGGGGCTGGATGCTGTGTGTATTGTCCAGAATTATTTAATATTAAAATTTAATGTTAGTTATCTATTGTTTTAAAGAAAATTACTATTAAAATATCCATGTTTCTAGTATGTATGTATGAACTAAACTTGTGTAGATTAGAAACAATAATTATACTTTTACAGTATTACACCTTTTCCCAATTAAAATATTAATATAAATTCAATCAAACAAAAATATGTACCTATAGGTATCAATAAAAAAAAAACATGTTAGGTTAGAATGTCATGTTATATGCGCAGCTAGTCATAAGAAACAAAGAATATAAAATTATTATGTATATTTATCCCAGTTGTTTTCTTTAATCCATTTTAGTACTTATTACTGTAGATAAGGTAGTTGTTACTGTATGTATCAAACGACAAAATGGCGGAAGACCAGCGTTGGACCAGGCCATTTTGTGCCTTCGGGCTTAAATTTATATATTTCTATAGGTATTGTTTTTATCTGTAGAAAGGTTGTAGGTCTGATTGCACAAATAAATCAATTTTATTCTTATTCTTAATGCGGTTTTAGCTCGTCAGCGGCGGCGGTCAGCAGGTTTATCTGATCTTCATTTATTGCCTGCCCTCGGTAAGGCCTGTTCAGACCTGCGCGTTATTCGTTATCCAACTACAAAATCCGAGTGGGCAAGCCACAGAAATAAATCGGGGTAGATTCTCATACCTGGCTTCGAAAATAGGAGAGGAGAGAAAATAGGAGGGGGGGGGGGATTAAAATTTAAATTTTGTTCTTGTTTTTTTAAGTTTGATGATTTCTCTCAGTAATTTATGGACTATGACTATTTATGGACTAATTTGGATGATTCTTTTGCAGTTGTATAGAAGAAAGTTTATTCCCGAGATATTTATCCCGCAAAACTTAAAAAACTGTTGAAAACTAAGCTATTCGAAGTGGGTTTTTGTTTTTTTTTTTTCAATACAATCAAATATTTTATTTCATTGGGTTGGTTGACCACGTTCTGGCTAACCGCAAAGTGCGTAACTAAGAATAACGCGCCATTACCGGTGAATTGTCCAGCATTATTTATTTAATTTATTTATTTATTACCGTGCACTAGGTTGTCAAAAGAAAATAATCTCTTGTTTGTATAAAACTATATTAATGAAACAGGTTAAAAACAGGGTCCTTAAATCTATCTCCTCTTCCTACCAACAGCTTTGCCAGGGGCCCGTTTGCCCTTGCCACCCTTAGGTTTCTTTGCTGAGAAGTTGGAGGCACCTTTGCCTTTGTCTTTGAATGAGCCCTTCGAAGGTTGCATTGCTTTCTTCTCTTCTGATCTTCTGTAAAGATAAATAAACAGTTATTCTATGGACTAATTTCTCAATAATTACCTCTTTTTAACAAAATCTTACACAACAAAATATGGAAAGGGGTTTCATAAAATTGTAATCATTGAAATAAATGAAAAGGTTTGTGATTTCCCTGTGATTCTGAAACTTATGAAAAATCTAGCTTTCCAGCTATTTTTTTCCATCAATTTTCTGTTATGCACAAGCTAAGTTTGGAACTGGATATGAAATGTCCAGCTGTCTTTTATTTACACTTACTGAGTCTGTTCCGAATGAATATGTTTTGCCACTGCCTTATCCATGTCAATCTTAGGCCTCTTATTGAGTATACTGTCTAATAAATTCAGGTTGCTCTCCCTCTCAGCCTGTGGAGTAGGCACTGCTGGCCTACGCTTGCGTTCCTTGCCGGGAATGAGCTCATGGATCCCTTTGCCTCTGGCCTCTTTCTCCTTCGGCAGTTTGGCTTGGAATTTACCCAGTGATGCTGTGGAGGCTTTTGCAACTGTTGCTGCTGTGGAGAGCTGGAAATAAATGAAAGTTGTTAGACAAGAGCTAGTTATGAGGGAAACATTACAAGTTTGCAAAATAGGTTATTTATAATTTAAAAAATGAAAGTAAAGTCTATGTAATATTAATCTGTGGTGGCAGCTGAACACCTTTAAGTATTTTTGACATATTTCTTATACACACTATATTTATTACATTCCTGATAACTTGGATTACAAAGTAGTAGAACAATCTGACATCATTAAAATGCCCATTAAAAAACTTTAATATTACAAATGACAAGTTACCTGAGTAGCAGATGCTTTGTCAGAAGTAGTTGGAAGTCCAACTCTAGGAATTTTGACTTTCTTAGCCCGGGCAATGTTTTTGAGCCTCTGTAGTTCGTTCTTGGCCACCTTTTCTGATTTCTCGCCAGCTTTTTTTTCATACATATCGGTCATGGGATCCAAGTTCTGAGGAACTTCAATCAGCCAGTTCTTTTCTTTTTCTGCTGCAGCCTTTTTGAATCTGGAAAACAAGGTTGTAAACATGATTGATTTATCCATCCTCATGAACAAATAACACATGGTTAACTATGGTATCATATTATATCACTTACCCAAATAATGGTACCCATTTCTGTAATTGCTCATCCCACTTAAGTTTATCCTTCTTCTTCTTATCAATGCCCTTAGCTTTAGCAAACTCCTGCCATTTTGTCAAGGGCTTAGGTTTAGGTACAGGTTTTGCTCGGGGAAGAGTTGTGGTGGGTGCAGGTAGGCGGACCACTATTGCCTCTTCTATTCTCTCTGTAGGCAGCTCCCAAATTTTATTCAGCAAGAGTTGTGTGTTGTCGCGTGTAAGGTTTTGTAAATACTCATCTTTATTTGACCTGAAATTGATAATTTTGAAATTTGAGTAAACTTTAGTAGGGCAAAACCTTTATTCACAAAGAATTTATTCACTTTAGTACATTGCATTAATATTTTCCGTGACGAATAATAATTATTACAGGGATGAAGGAAGGTAAACTTACTTTAATAACTTTGGGTCTAAATCATTAGTGTCTGAGGCTAGCAATGTGCCAATATCAAATTCTGGGTCCAAATGCTTTTCTACAGTGATGGGTTTGTACTTCTCTGCTTTCTTTTGTTCTCTTTCCAAAATTTGATTGACGATATCCATTTTCTTATTGCTTTTCACGTGATTTTACTCAATTCAATGCAATATTTTTCATCATTCATTTATAAAATAACCTCAAAATTGTTTGTATTTATTTGATTTGACAGTTTTTTGGCATGACAGACACGTGGGATATAAAATCGAGCTTCAATCAAACAAGCAATTTGGTGTCAACTCGTCATGTTCACTTCAAATAATCTGTCAGATTGGTTTGTTTGTTGACATAGTAAAATTGACGTTGTTGTTGTTGATGTTTGTTTTTGTTCCTTTCTCGGTCGGTGTTGGTTTTAGTAATTTGTTTTTTCAATAATATTTTTTTTCATTAATAACTCTAGGTAGCTTCCATTGTGTTGATTTCTATCGTACAAGAAATATACACCTACTTGAAACTATCGAGATGACTGGTGAATCAGAGAAGACTCTCTGTTTTAAAACAGAATACAAGTTCATAGTAAAAAGTGGATGCAAAAAACGTATGTGGAGGTCTTTGAAACAAATACTGACTGCTGAAAGAGCATTGCCGTGGCCCAACGATGCTGTCTTATGTAAGTCTATATTTTGTATTTTTATGCTATTATTGCTGCTCAACCTCAACAGCCTGTATTGGTCCACTACTGGATGCAGGCCTCCCCCTGATAAGCGCCTTATTGGCTTTTATCACATGGGGGTAAAGCCCATAATCCCCACGCTGGGCATGCGGGTTGGGGACCTCAGTTCGTTAGTAGAATTGTTCTGCAGGGGGTGCTGCTGCCTGCCCCCGCTGGATATTCCTTAGTCGCCTCTTATGACACCCGCAGGAAGAGTTGGGGTGGTGCAAATTCTAAGCCGGCACCACACAGCTACACCGTACACTAAAGCCACACAGCATTATTGCTCCAGCCAATTTCAAATAAATTTTGTTGACATGCCATCTTTATCTTAAAAATCAGTTTCCTCGACAATGTAATAATATTTTTTAATATATGTTTTATATCGCCTTCCATTTTATATTTTACTTTTCCTTTTATTTTTGTAGCTACTTTGTCTGTCCAGCTAAAAAAGAACATTGCTATTTGTTGATATTCTGTTATTCTGCATGCTGAGCCGTCCTATATTAAAGTCACTTAGATTTAAGAGCTCTAAGTATTACTTGTTACTACTTGCGCTGTGTGATCTCATGTCTTATAATATAATAAATATATTTGTCATTTTTCCTTTCAGATTATTCAATAAATGCACCACCTTCATTCAAACCAACAAAGAAATACTCGGATATATCGGGGCTTCCGGCTCCATATATGGATAGACATTCAAAGCTTTTCTATAGTAATTGTGAGGAATTTGCAACAGTCAGGAGCTTACCTATGGATATCACAGCTGGATATTTACAACTTAGAGGAGCTCATACAATTGTGGGATAGAGAT
The DNA here is from genome assembly GCA_949316285.1 of Eupithecia subumbrata. Lineage (NCBI taxonomy): Eukaryota > Metazoa > Arthropoda > Insecta > Lepidoptera > Geometridae > Eupithecia > Eupithecia subumbrata. Next base: position 15,710,896 of record OX438643.1, on the reverse strand, counting down.
ATAAACTAGCCTAGAACCAAGGCAGGACTACTTGTGCTTGCTTCTTTAAGGAGGACTGGCTGGCTAAGCTACAGATAGATAACATATGCATTTAAGAATTATTTTGTTAAAGTTAGAAGAGTTCTACACCATGTAATATGAATACAATGCCTGTTATACAACTTAACACATTCACTGCGGGCACTGCACCTCAGTTGCATTTTATTGAACACACCCATGTGCACCGTGTGGCTATGAAAGTATTAAGGCATACATTTGCACCTTAACTGTATTTCATTTTCCAAACTTACTGTCCTTTATACACCCTATCTGTCCCTGACTACAATTTCTATAGTACATAGACCTGTTTGTTCAAGGGTTACCTACTCCTCCTCCACATAAGTGCACGAGAAGTGGATAGTGATACTGATTATCACTTTGGTCAGTTACCCCTTTTTCTTTCTATAGAGGGCGTCCCACAGCCATGCCACATGGACGAAAGTATCTTAAATTCATTCAGATTTTAAAACAATTTAAACTGCATTCAAATAAAACTTTTAAATCCATCATGGTTATTAACACTAAAGTCATTGAAAAAGTCACTAAAGTCATAGAAACCGGTGGTAGTAGTAACGTTCGTAGCAAAAGACGAAAAATGAGGGTAGATCGATATGTCTGCCAATAACAACTCACTCGCAGTGCCGTCAGTTATTCCGTGATCATGGCGCATGAAACTGTGCCGAAATATTGGAAAGCTCAAAACTCAAATCATGGTAAATATCCCGTTATAAATGACTTTAGTGCATTCAAATATTTTTGACTCTCCTGTCTGAACCCGGAATCAAACCCGGCAAATTGAAAAAAAAGCATCCGTTATTTTACGATACCTACGTACCGATCAAAAGGCTCAATCGGATTATTTTATTCCTTTCAGTAAAATTTTCTTACTACGAAATTTAGGATACTTTTCCTCCAGGTGCTTCTAAACGGGCTACACTTCTGCATTAGTGGCTGCAATACAATGGCTGGTATTGCGAGCAATGTTGCCAACATTGCTCGCAGACTATGCAAGATTGCAGTAATGGCCCGGCAATAATTGAATTGCCAAACCTTTAAGGTGCTTCTAAACGGGCTATACTTTTCTGCAATTAGTGGCTGCACTATTGGCAACTAATTGCCCGGCCATTACAAAAATATTGCTCGGATACTGATGTCCGAGCAATCTATGGCCGGGCCATGTGTTGCGTTCAAAAACAAACAACAAAGCACAGAACATAGCAATTAGTCAAAGCATCACTCATAACAAACTTCATGTCGGTAGAAAAAGATGCACTATGCCATTACAATAGAGAGAGACTGAAACAACAATAGAACTGGCTGGGCAATATTGCAGTTAAAATCGATCGGTCAGCGATCACCCGGCCATACTGGCCACACCTAAAATGTTTGGCAATTATTGCCGGGCCATTCAATCAATCATAATCTTTATTTGCATGAATGTATGTACAAAAGTTCGTAATCTTAAAAATATCCATATACAAACTACCTATTAAGGTGTGCAAAATCTTAGTAAATACAATTATAAATGTCTCTTTAAGTCAATTGAATTAAATAGGTAAGTGATGTCCAATAAAATCCAATAAAAATTAACAGAAAATTAAAATCAACAATAACAGGTCAAACATAAAATTAAAATAAACAAGTCGGATAGGTATATCAATTAGTTTTAAAATTCAAATATTCTTTTACATCATAAAAACAGTTTTCTAGCAGCCAATGTTTTAATTTGGATTTAAACATGTTTAAAGGCAAATCTTTGAAACTATTGGGTAGTTTATTGTAGATAGTAATGGCATGGGGTCTCATTCCATAGAAAAGTTTTTTAGTTCAAAAAAACGACAATGGATGGCGTTAGGTGTATTACACTTAGTTATCGAGGTTTTTGTAAACTGACAAAACAATAAAGAATTTCTTTATAAAATGTCTCAACTCTTTTAGGTAAAAACCCTTGATTACAATATAATTAAATTGTATGATTTTAAATCAAAACTTTCATAAATTTGAAAATTACATTACAATCGACACACTATCGATGTTCGTCTGGCGGCATTTTTATGAACTTATCAAATCTCATGACTTTTGTAGGCTAGTAAATAGTAAGAGCTACTCCTTGATAGATGGCGTATCGGTTTTCTTATTGAAATGCGTTTAGTTTTTTGTTTGGGTAGTTTAGGTTTTATGTTACGTTTGCGATCTAAAATAATCTCAATGGTTGTAAAATATTCTGTAAGATAAAAGTACCTATTTCACACATCATAAACAAAGTTTATAGGTAGGTAGGTATGGCATTTTTGGAGGGATTCGACAACCTTGCAATGTTGGTGTATTTTCTAAATATTTGGCTCCACCGTGACTGACTGAACAAAACGCAAACTTATTGTCAGTCAGTGTCACGTCATGTCACACCAACACCGATCGAGCGGTTTGGTTTTTTATTTGATCTACAAACTTCGCACTGTATCCGTCCGTCTACCCTGCCGTTTGATGAGTGAGAGTTTTATTTTGTTGAGTTAAGAAAATGGCTCCTCACAAGTGTGCTTATTTTAGGTGTGAAAACAGTTCCGAAAGTAAAACTTTGTTTCGATTTCCATGTAGTGATGAAAATCGACTGCAAATATGGTTAAATAACTGTGGTAAGTACCTATCAGTTTGAACTCTGGCATCTAAAATTTACTCCAGGAGTAGGTAACTTACTAAGTAGGTACATAATGTAGGTATCTGTGTTACTGTAAACTAGGTACTTACCTCTACTACTGATAGGTACCTATACCTATTACTAAAACTATTTACCTATGTTCGCGTCATGTAAAAAGAACGCTGGCGGTCAATCTGCGCAGTAGGCGATATATACCTAGATCTATTTGGTGGTATGCAGGGGGCGCGGGGCGGGCGGGTCACGCGTCGCATGCCTGCCGGTGCGCTATTGGTTCGTCGGTTGAAGTTTGCTTTCCGCCTAGTGTCCACGTCACTTTTCTTGTCAAAATACCATCGCGCACAAAAGTTTAGGTACGTAATGATTTTACGTAGAAAAGTAAGAAAAATTAAATAAGACATTATATTGTTTTATGAAGAGAGACGCAGATAATAATGCTGTTGATAATTTAAAACAGTGTATGAAACGTTTTCACGTCCTCCAAGACGACTTAGTGGATGGAGTTGCTTCATTACTTAATTTTTTTGTAATTAGGTATACTAAACATTCTAAACTGAATCGAACATGTTTTTAATTTTATCTAATATTATTTTTTTAATAACCAATACCAAGCCGCGAACGAAATATTAGTTAAAAATAGGCTTAGCAAATTGGCATAGTACTATCGTGCGCGAGTGTACCCATACGCGAACACACCCCTTCTACTTTCTTCCAGCGTTCTTTTTACGTGACGCGACCTATACCTACCTATTTATGTTTTATTCTTTTGGGCATTGAATGGTATACTTTTTGAATTGAGTGTTCCCCAATTCATATTTTCCTAAAAGGTGAGTTTCCTTTCGTGCAACTCAGTTGAGGAAATTGGCGTATGGGTCGCTTCCATAACAAACTTAATTCGTTCCCCATGGCTCAACGCAAGTTGCTCAACTCAAAAAATCAACAAGGTACCTAGTACCTACCTTTAAATGAGTAAATTTAGAAAAATGGATATGACAGACAATGACAGGTTATGTCTTTCTTTCTTTTATCTTTGCCTCTGCTTCATGGGTTGACATAGGATTAAAATTCATGGAGGTTGAGTTTCAATTTTAAAAATAAAAAGATAGATAATTAGTAGAGACCGGATTATATGCAATTGCATATTTGCATATGCATTTGTATATTTAGCCCTTTTTCATCTTGTGATGATGCATATTATTTTTACTATATTGCAATATTTCTGGGTAACTAGTAAATGAAATTAACAAATTAAATCTTACGTCGTCTATGCTCTTTTACTAAAAGTTGACGCGATCGTCTTTGGTACTCTAAGTGAACGAAAACTAAAATTTCGTATAAAGTTTAATTAATAAATAAATAAATAAATAAATAATGTTGGACAATTCACACAGCATTATCTAGCCCCAAGCTAAGCAGAGCTTGTGTTATGGGTACTAGATAACTGATATACTTAATACAATATACTACATAGATAGATATTTTTTATTATACATAGAAAACACCCAGACCAACGGAACAAATTTCTGCAGATCGTACACAAATTTGTTCCGAGGCGGGGATCGAACCCGCAACCTCCTGCGTCGCAGGCAGACTTTCGCCCGCTGCGCCACGGAGGTCGTCTAAATTGCCTTTTACAATATACAATAACTGATAAAAATGGGTTGAATCTGCAAATAAATTTGTGAATATACAATTGCATATAATCCTATCTCTATTCATCAGATAGTGAAGGCTCTTACTGGTGCCTATAGTTTTTGATTAATTGGTAAAAGTTGGAAACCCTTAGCCGCCGAGTCACACTCGCACTTGACGGATCTTGTTTTTGTATTCCAACCACTGTCTCTCCAAGTTTGTAGTCAGTAGGTAAAAGAAATCTTGTTTTTTTTACGATGGACATATTTTTCTAAATGAAATATTTATATATACTTAAATTATTTTTAGGTTCGCCAGAGTTGAAAGTATTGACACCAAGAAAAATATACGTCAATAAAAGAAAATTATATTTTGATGAAATAAGTACAGAAGCTGAACACGGAGATGAAAAATATACATACTACAGCTGCACACAGAAGCGCAGAAAACTGGAAGATTCGCCTAAGTGCCAGGAATTAAAGATAAAATTGGCTGATTCTAATAAAAAATTGAGACGAGAAAAAAGTAAAAATATAAAATTAAAGAATATGGTTAGGGGAAAAAATCTGATTGATATATCCAAACACAAGTTTCGAAGTACATCTAGTAAAATAATAACAAAAATGCAATTAAGAAAATCTAAAAAAAAATGGTCAATACAGGAAAGAAAATTTTGCATGTCCTTGTATTATAAATCACCTGCTGCTTATAAATTTATGATCAATTCAGGGATAGTACTAGCAGCTCCATCAACATTACAACGTTGGCTTCAGGAAACGAATTGTCTGCCAGGACTCAATAATGAAATATTTGAAAACATTAAAAATAAATTTGCAGCTAAATCAATTAAGGAGAGGTCTTGTGCTGTATGTTTTGATGAAATGAGTATAATGGTTGATTTGGAATATAACAATAAATATGATTTAATAGAAGGATATGAAGATTTTGGTGATGGTGATCGAAGTTATAAAGAAGCAAAATACGCTTTAGTATTTATTGCAAGAGGTATATATGTAAATTGGAAAATTCCGATTGCTTATTTTTTATCGGGGAAAACTGTTGATTCTGAAAAATTAAAAGTAATTGTTGAATCTGTGATCAACAAACTATTTGATAACGGATTATTACCCAAAGTTACTGTATGTGATCAGGCGACTACAAATGTCAAGGTGATTAAAAGTTTAGGTGCATGTGTTGATTATCCCTTTTATTTTATTAATGGGCATAATTTTTTTTCCATATTTGACGCCCCTCATTTAATTAAAAATATCAGGAATAATTTAATTAATAATGATTTTGATTTAAATGGTAACCGAATTTCATTTCAAGATATAATCAGTTCATGAAATAGATAAGAAAAATAAAAGTAAAGCATTACAAAAACTGACGCCAATGCATATAAATCCTAACAATTTTCAAAAAATGAAAGTTAAATTAGCCACCCAGGTTTTAAGTAATTCTGTAGCAGGAGTAATCAAAACAGCTATAGAAAGCGGCGAGTTAATAAGTAACACAGCAAATCATACAGCTAATTTTGTACAATCGTGCAATGACCTATTTGATTGTCTTAATTCTAAAAATAAGTTTGATCATAACCCATATAGATGCGCAATCACTTCGAATCAAAATACTTTAGTAAATAAAATGTTAGTTAAGGGCAAAGAAATTTTTACTAATTTAAAAAAGATTTCATATAATAAAAATAACGAAATGAGAATGACCCGCCCTCCAAGTTTTGATGGGATGATTCAAACGATTAATGCAATTAATCAACTCGCCGCTGAAGAAATCGAATCAGGCTCCATCAAATTTATAATGACATGTAGATTGAATCAAGATGTTATAGAAAACTTATTTGGTATTTACCGAATCAAAGGAGGGTGTAATAAAAACCCTACATCAAAATCATTAAGATCAATGTTTCGATCAAATTTACTAAATAATTTAATGAAATTCGATCAGACGAATTGTGAATCTGGTCAAGCAATTTTTGTATCTACCCAACAGAATACACAAAATTTCAGCCCGAATCCAACATCTGCATCTGTATTTACACAAGAATTTACAGATGATGATCCCGGCAGATTATCAGGGGCTCTGCCAAGTTCTTTTGTTATATCACCAATGGATAATTTCTTGGGAACAATCCATGATTGCTCCCAAGAAATTACATTGGAAACTTGTTCTGTTGTGTATTTTGCTGGGTGGTTGGGTAAATCATGTATTGATAAATTTGATTGTTCTGATTGTAAGAATATTTTATTGAATAATGAGGTTGATTTAACTGATAAAAAACAATTATTGTTGATTAATAAAACATACTCAAATATAGTAACACCCACTCTCAAATCTCCAACCAATTATTTGAATCAATTAGTTAATAGGGTGTTAGATTGTTTCAGCGAACACATAGATGAGTTGTACAAAATTAATTTAGTGGCTGATTTAATGAATAGGATCAAGAAAGAAATAAACTTCTCCGGTGATTACCACGATCTGAATCACTTTGATTATTTGATTAAGAAATTATTCGAAGTAAAAATTCATGATTATTGTAAAAATCGTAAAAAAACATTGCAATCCGCATCAAAATTGAGAATCCTTCAGAACATGTAAATATAATATACCTACTGGATGTACGAACAATAATTACAAAAATAAACAAAAAGTTTACTTCGAAAATATACATTAGAGTTGGATCACTATCTCCTGTAGTAGCTACAATATAGCTGTGGTGTTACAGGCGAACAGCTTCCGTACTGTACTTGACATATTTATTTTAATATTACTTAACTATTATTATAATGAGTAGGTAGGTAGGCTTATGTACTATACTTAGCTATTACTTAGTTGGTTGGTAATAACTTGAGAGACTAGGTTTTGTTTACAACTAATAAATAATTCTTTCATATTCTTATACATAATGTTAGTAGGAGTATAGCGTGTACAAGAAATTAGATGAGAAAAAAAATACAAAGTAATTTAGTAATATAGGTTAGTTTTAAGTATTAATGTTAGAGACATTTGTGTATAAATTGGTCTAAAATGTGATTGTGTATATAATTATATTATAAATGGATGAGTACTAAGATAGTCTCATATATTAATTTTACATGGTCAAAGTTATTTTCAAAAACAGTTGTTCTACACCATCTTAGTCATAACTATTGAGCCAGTCCATGACACATTGTTTTAACTTTTGTTTAGTTAGGGATTTGATTTTTTATTTAAAGCTATTTTTATTGTAAAGAGTCGGAGCAAGACGATTATAGTGGGGGAAAAGAGCCAGTCTTAGTTTTTTGAAACACAGAAATTTGTTTTTCGACTTATTGAGGAACAGCAGATTTTTCCTCAAGCCATGCGATGACCCTAGCTAGATAGACCCCTCTCAATGGTAACTTTAAATTTGATCCATGAGGATTCGTTAAAAAGTACTACGGTGTTATCTGCAAACATGAAAACATTCCCGTGCTCTAGCTGGATTGCACATAGTTCGTTGATGTACAGTATTCCTAACGAGTATACCTAACGAAAATATGTATCATGCATGACAAGATTACAGGTAAAATAAGCAACTATCTATAAAAATGGGCTAAATATGCAAATGCATATGCGAATATGCAATTGCATATAAACCGGTCTTGATCATCCTGCATAACCATGAGTACCAGTACCTACCGAGCAGGTGCAGACAGACTAATGCTGTAGACAACCTAAACCTAATGTACCTAGCCACACACGTCTATGTATATCTGAGCACAATGAAATTGATATAACTCTTGTACCTTTTGATTAAAGCTCATCGTAAGTAGATAATATAATAATTATCACTAAAGTCATTTACGACGGGATATTTACCATGATTCATGATGATTTTTTTTGTTGATTGATACCTGTCTGCCAATAAATACTCACCTGCAGTGTCTTCAGTATTCCGTGATCAGGGCGCATGAAGCTGGCGCCGAAATATTGATTATAGAGCACAAAACTTAAATCATCACTACATAGCATAAAACAAAGTCGCTTCCTGTCTGTCTGTCTGCCCCTATGTATGCATAGATCTTTAAAACTACGAAACGGATTCTGATGCGGTTTTTTTATAAGATAGAGTAATTCAGAGGCAGGTTTATATGTAGGTACAATATATACATAATATAGTACAGAAACACTGATAGTTTTAGAGGTTTCTAATGTGATGTCGTTAGTAAACATATTTTTTTGCGCTTACTTTGCAAACGCTGGCTGAACCCTATGAGATAGATCAAAATAATGTACTACAGTATTGTACACCTTAAAAAGGTCTAGAAAAAAGTCAAGGATGGTATATGTCTATCTCTTAGGGATAACCCACAATAACCATTTTTTATCCTTTACTTTTTCCGAGAAATAAAGGTTTATTTACGAAGCGATTTCAAGCAATACAGAATTAATCCTTATCCAATTAAGTACCTTATATACATTATGAATTTATTAAAGATCAATATGGCTCTTTACAGCATGTAATTTAAATGAATATTTTCGAAGAATTTACAGATTTAAAATGCAGGGACATAGCGGTTGCGACGGTACCGGCCGGGGGGGGGGCCGATTCTGTAGTATATTTACGTGCGAAGCCGGGGCGGGTCGCTTGTAGTATATATACCACAGTAAATGACTTTAGTGATAATTATTGAACATGATGATGAACCACATGATAGTTTTAAAAGATGATATGATATAGGTTTCAGTTTATAATACAACAAATACTTATTTGGTTTTATTTTGACTTTCTTCGTACCCTTTTCCCTATACCTCTAAAAATCCTTTTAGCGATATAAGATCACAGGTTCAGTCATCAGCACATAAATATATAGGTCATCACATCAGGAATCCATTCTATGATGCCCACCTTATGTAGGTACCTACCCTATAAAACTAAGTGGAAATTGCCGTAGGATTATAAAATAACTACCTATCATTAAAGTAGATACGGCAACACAATAATACATACGAAGAAAAACTTTCATCAAATCTGTTCTAAAACTAGATAAACCCTAAGTTTGACGCTTCTTAGAAAATTACAAGTAAATGTACTCACTACTAGATGGCGTCATTAAAATATCGCATGAGTCGACATCTAGTAGTGGAAGGTGGTACTTTTTCATTCGTTCTTGCGGGCCAAGACTTGCGCCATCTAGTGAACTTATAACAACAACTAGTTGGCCCGCTCAAATCTCGCCCGAAGCGTGTCCCATTTTTTACTATGAGATGAGGCATCTGTACTAGTATAGTATTATAATATCTGTGGTAATGGCATGATAGTAGGAGTTCCGTTTGACAAGTTCTAGCCGACAGTGCGGGACGTATAATCTATTTTTGTGTCGTGTATGTCTAGTTAAGACTTCCGCGTGTGTTCTAAAATACTGAGGGTATTGCTTGACAAAGGTACAGATGTCCCTGATGTACATGCACGGCAAGGGAAGGATCTTGAACCTCTTAAATAAAGGCTTGCAGCTATCCGTACTCCAAAGTCCACAGATAGCTCGGACAGATTTTTTCTGTGCTTTAAACGCTTTGATGAAGTCGACTGAGTTTCCCCACATAATGAGGCCATATGCTAGGGTTGAAGAAACATATCCATGGTACGCCGTGAGAGCCGCCTCAATGGATACACGGAGACGCAGACACCTTAAAGCGTAAACAAACTTATCTATTTTGGTACACACTAGTTCGATATGTGCCTTCCAATTCATATGTTGATCTAGAATGATTCCTAAAAATGTCACCGTCGAGACTTCCGCTATATGTGTCTGGTCATAATTAATACTAATAATCTCTTTCATTTGTTTATATGTCCCGAATTGAATTACGCTAGTTTTATTGAGATTAATGTTAAGGTTATTTTGATTTAACCATTCAATTGTCTTACTAAGTGCGTCATTGATTTCTCTCTCGAACGTCAGTTTATTATGTCCTCTAATAATAATAGTAGTATCATCGGCAAATAATATTGATTTATGCTTAGTTATATTAGGGAGATCATTTATATAGATAAGGAAGAGGAAAGGACCGAGGACGCTTCCCTGAGGAACCCCATAGTTGCTTGTTTTGAAAGCCGATCTTACAGGGGTTTTTTTTGAGTTCACAGTCTTTGCTACCTCGACGCATTGTAGACGATTTCCTAGGTAGCTTTGCAACCACTCGTTGGCTTTGCCTCTGATCCCATATTTTTCTAATTTGAAAAGCAACGTTTTGTGATCTACAAAATCAAAGGCTTTGGACATGTCTAGGAGCAGCGCCACAACAGGGACTTTGTCATTGATTGCCTCTGTTATATGTTTGACTAAATCGAAACAAGCCAGTGTGGTCGTGCTGTTCTTCCTAAAACCAAATTGTTCGGATTTTAATATTTCATGAGAGGTGGTAAATGACTGTAGTCTTGTCAGAATCACTTTCTCAAATATTTTCGAAATAATAGGAATTAATGTCACTGGTCTATAATTATTCATGTCAGTTTTATCCCCTTTTTTGAAGAGAGGTTTTACTATTGATAGTTTGAGTTTAGATGGGAACGTACCTTCCTCGAAAGACATATTTATTATGTGGCTTAGTGGTCCACATACAAAGCGGGCACATAGTTTAATTAAACTAGTATTAATTCCGTCTGTTCCAACCGAGTTTGTATTTTTTAAGTTTTTTATAACTTTTAGAACCTCATTTGGGTCTGTCGGTTGAAGGAATATTGAGGAACAGTTAGAGTTAATATTACTATAGTTAATGTTCCTGGTTTAAACTTTGGATTTGGATTTTTCGTCATGTCAATAAAATACTGGTTAAATTTTTCACTTATGTCCTGTGGTTCATTATATGTCAAATTATTACTGTCAATTATTTGGTCTATTTCATTATTTACCTGTGTCTCATTTATGTTTTCATTTATAATCCTCCATACGGCTTTGCATGTGTTGTTGCTTCTTTGAATATATTTTAAATTTTGTATTTGTTGCGATTTATAAGTGCATTTTTTTAATATTTTACTATAGGTCTTATAATATTTTTCTGTAATTTTTTTATTTGATTTACTTAACTTTAGTTTCGTGTAAAGACATCTTTTTTTAATACTTGACCGTTTTAAACCTTTTGTAAGCCATCCGCTACCTTTTTCACGATATCTTTTTTTAACGTCATATGTTGGAAAGCATAAGTCGAAGAAAAGAGTAAAAAGTTCATGGAAAGAATTAAAAGCAATATTGGTAGAGTCATTTTCGAATATTTCTGCAAACGATAGAGATGCTATGCAGTCACAAAATTTCCTCTTATTATCATTGCTGAAGTCTCTTCTACTTTCGAACCAGACAGGTCTTGTAGTTTTATGCTTAATTGGGACTTTTAAAGTTTGCCCCGTCTCATGGTCTGATAGAGCCAAGTAGTGAACTTGTGCGTTAACTTTCTTTATATTGCTTACAAAAAGATCCAAGCAAGCCATGTTACGGGTTGGTGATTTTATGTGAATTTCCAAATTATAATTATTAACAATACTTATTAATTCACTGCTATATTTACTGGTTTTTAAAATATCAATATTCCAGTCCCCACAAAGTATGATGTATTTGTATTTTCTAGTTAAATTATGCAATAAGCTAGTCAATTTGTCCAAAAATACTGTTACGCTACTATTTGGTGTTCTATAAATGCAAATTAGTGCTATTTTACACGAAATGATCTCAATTCCTGTACTTTCAAAACAATATTTGCAGGCTATATCGCTGACATGTTGAAGTACTTTATATTGGATACCGTTTTCTACCATAATACACGCCCCGCCCCGTTTTTTGTCCGTTCATTACTGCAATCTGGCGTTGATGGCTGGTATTGCGAGCAATGTTGCCGGCCATTGTATTGCAGCCACATATTGCAGAAAAGTGTTGCCCGTTTAGAAGCATCTTTAGCTTTAGGCGTGGCCAGAATGGCCGGTATGGCCGCACGATCGCTGACCGATCGAATTAACGGCAATATTGCCCAGCCTGTTCAATTGTTTCAGTCGCTCCCTATTGTAACGGCATACTGCATCTTTTTCTACCGACATGAAGTTTGTTGTGAGTGAAGCTTTGACTAATTGCTGTTCTGTGCTTTGTTGTTTGTTTTTGAACGCAACACATGGCCCGGCCATAGATTGCTCGGACATCAGTGTTCGAGCAATATTTTTGTAACGGCGCCTGGCAATTAGTTGCCAATAGTGCAGCCACTAATTGCAGAAAAGTATAGCCCGTTTAGAAGCACCTTCCTAGTGGCATGTCTGTGAATAAAGTGACGCTCTGTTAACAGCAGCCCCTACTCGCAACGCAAACAAAGAGGTATTGGCTACTACGAAAACCGAAAGATTTCTTTGTATATGGCAACATTATGTCTGTAAAAAAACAGCGAATCATCAATCCAATGCAAGTAGTGTGAAGGCTTGATTCTTACGTCATTGCGAAATTCATACTTTGTCAAAATAAATTTTGAACGAACAAAAATTATCCACCCAACCCAAGTTCTCAACGTGTAACACTGCGAGAGTGCGAGCGATTTTTGAATTATTTTTCTGAATTTGTATGTGAATCTTTGAAAAACGCGTGTGGTAAAAGTAAGATGTCATCTTCGTTCTTCCTTAAAGGAAAATCCAGGCAAGTTCACCAGCGAAAAGGCGATAAAATAAAGAAAAAGAAGCCCAATAAACAAACAACTAACCTAGAAAACCCTGAAGAATCTTCAGGCAGTGACTTGGATATAAAGAAGTTTTCTGATGGGGAAGAGTCTGAGAGCGACCATGAAACTGCTGAGCAGAAGAAGTTACGCTTAGCCAAGAAATACCTAGAAGAAATCGAGAAGGAAGAGGCGAAAAGAGCCGACGACAAACTTGACGATGCAGTCGAAAAGAGATTACAAAAAGACTACCTTGAACAAAAAGGAAAACTACGAGTTGAAGTCGCAGATAGCTATATCACACCCACCGAAAACGATATCAGACTCATACGCGCCAGAGAACACAGGTTAACTCTAACTTGCGTGTGTGTGAGCAATGATAACAGTTTTGTTTTTTCTGGCAGTAAATGTGGCACTATAATCAAATGGGGAATCAAGGAAAAAAAGAAGTTTGGTTGTTTGACTTTCAAAACCTTTCCTAATCTTCTAAAAGGCAGCATTTCGTCTATAGCAATATCAACTGATTCAAAATATCTGGTTTCATCCGACGAATCATCCAATATACAAGTTTGGGATCCTAGCTCACTCAAACATATTCATACATTCAATGGACACAAAGACAAGGTTTCGGGGATAGTTTTTAGAAAAAATACACATGATCTTTACTCGGCTAGTAAGGATAGATCTGTCAAGATTTGGTCTTTGGACGAGATGGCTTACGTTGAGACTTTGTTTGGGCACCAGACACCAATAACATCTATTGATGCCTTGACAAGAGAAAGAGCAATCACTGCTGGAGGAAGGGATACTACTGTAAGGATATGGAAGATTTCTGAGGAGTCACAACTCATATTCAATGGACCAGTTGGTAGTTTAGATGAAGTCAGGCTTTTAGATGAAGAGCATTTTGTATCAGGTAGTGATAATGGCTCCCTGTGCATATGGGGTGTTATGAAGAAAAAGCCTCTGTGTATGGTTCAAGAGGCTCATGGGTTGGAGAATGAAGTGCCCAGATGGATTACAAGTTTAGCCACACTCTTGAATTCTGATGTCTTTGCATCAGGTTCTTACGACAATAGTATAAAGTTGTGGAAAGTCTGTGATGCCTACAGAAAAGTTCTGCCTTTGTTCAGCGTGCCAGTGATAGGATTTGTAAACAGTTTGCAGTTTACAGGGGATGGAAGGCAGTTGTATGCTGCAGTGGGCCAGGAACATAAGTCAGGGAGATGGTTCAAGCTTGGGATGGCAAAGAATGGACTGGTAGTTGTTAATTTTAGTATAAAGTCATGATAGCTAAGCTACTCGATATTAAGTACCTATTATCCTTTGTATATTATCATTAAAGAACATACACTGTTATTTAATGTCTTTCATTATTCAATTTTTCTAAGTTATTAGAGACTAGCGACCCGCCCTGGCTTCGCACGGGTGCAATGCTGATACTAAATATAGTACAGAATCGCTAATCGGCCCCCAGCTGGTACCTACCGCTATGTCCCTGCATTTTAAATCTGTGATATCTTCGAAAATATTCATGTAAATTACATACTGTAAAGGGCCATATTGATCTATTTTAAATGCACATTGTATTTAAGGTACTTAATTGGATAAGGATTAATGCTATATTGATTTATTTAATCGAAAATTTGATGTAGGGTTTCACAATTTTGTCAGAAGAGACGTATTCCTAACATTGAATTACTATTACTAGCGTAAACTCACTGATTCCTAATGGGCATCAGCCAATGCAATCACAGAGCGCCTTCCTGATGTAGTTCATGAGCTAGCTGTTTTTGATTTTCAGAAAAACTCTTCTATTTCATGCACCATGCATTTATTTTAGAAAACAACTAGGGCACAAAATTGGCTCAAATTATACCGCACTTCCTCACCAAAAACCATACTTGTTCATTTAGCCGTTCCGGAGAACTGGAAATCTGCAAAACGTTACTGCAACGGCATTTGCAATATCTCAAAAACCACAGGGCGCACAAATGCCGCTGCTCGGCCCATGCGGTGCACAAATCTAAGCTATCTTTTATGCTACTTTAAATTTGGCTAAGGCTAATATTTAAAAATGTTGCCGCTGCAGTAACGTTTTCAGGCGTTACTGCAGCGGAATCTTATTTTCTCGAATTACTCTGAAACCATAGGGCGCACAAATTTAATTTTTTGGGCACATTTACAGGACATAGCGCTCTGATTTTTCTATATATATTCATCTTGATCCGAGTCAACTTGCCGCCCCAGTAACGCACACTCAAATCACACCACACTTCCTCACCAAAAACCATACTTGTTCATTTCCCTTCGGCCGTCTACAGAACCGGAGTTTCAGATAGCCGTTCCGGAGATCTCGAAATCTGCAAAACGTTAGGTAGGTACTGCAGCGGCATTTGCAATATCTCAAAAACCACAGGGCGCACAAATGCCGCTGCTCGTCCCAGAAGGTGCACAAATCTAAGCTATCTTAAAAGCTACCTACTTTAAATTCGGCTAAGGCTAATATTTAAAATGTTGCCGCTGCAGTAACGTTTTCAGTTTAATTTTTTGGGCACATTTACAGGACATAGCGCTCTGATTTTTCTATATAAATTCATCTTGATCAGAGTCAACTTGCCGCCCCAATACCGCACACAGGAATTTAACCCACCACCACCTTCTAAGATGTGCCACGGCCACAACACAAAATCGTAAGGCAGCACTACTTCCTAAAGGTGGTAGAATGATAAAGGCATAGATTTATATCGTTAGATAGGCCCTTACCGCAGTGAGACCGCGCCGTGTTGTTCCACAGTCGAAGTGAGTGAGGCTCACTAACCTGGAGTTAGTGCACATCCTAACACAGTGTGAGCCGGACGTGTTGTAAAGGACGTTTGCGAACTTTGCGAGCAGTTTAGTGTCACAAAATGCCATCGTGTGCCTTTCTAAAGTGCAACAACAATCCTAGAAACACAAATAAAGCCAGAGGTGTAACATTTCACTCGTAAGTATTGCGATTTCATTGAAAAACTTTTATTTTTCTTCCGCACTGTCCGAAAATAACAAATTTAAATGGCGAGTGCACGAAAGAGAAAGTCGTGTTGGCAACTAATCTGGGAGAAAAAGAGATGACACTATTTTCTCGGTACCTACGCTTCAGCGTAGACTGCACCGTTTTACAAATTGCACAGGTTTGTTTAGATAGTCACATTTTGGATTTCAGGGCTTATTAAACCGTTTTTTTTTTCATAGAAGTATGTGCAATACGATTGCACACGAAATAATAATAATAATGATTAGGTTTATTGGCAAAAACACTATTTCTAACTATTATTTGTTCTACACAAATTGCACAGGTTTTTGACACTATGTTGACGCACACATTCAAACATTTTCGATTTCAGGGCATCTAAGGGTATACTTTTTTCAGGAAAGTGTGTGCAATACGATTGCACACGAAATGGTAATAACAACAGATAATTACAATGGCAGAAACACGATTTTTTAACTACTTTTTTGAATGTGTGCGTTAACCGTTAGTGTGCGTGCGTCGGCATTTTGTTAACCCACACATTCAAAAACAATGCCACAGTTTTTGGTGTCGGGGCCTATCTAACGATTTATATCTATGGATAAAGGTAGTTTTTCGTTGGCTTTACGAACAAAATTGCCTCTCACAATAGTAATTCAATGGTACCTACCTATAATGATATCGTGTAACTAACCAAGTAAGTTCAATGCTCACAAGCTAAAATGTAGATTATCCGTGCGCGTGGTGTAGGTACACGCCACCAGTGAGCGGTGGACGCAGCGGCGTCGTCGCCCTATTATGACGCGGACGTCCCACGCGATCCTGCTTATCGATCTCGTAGGTAAGACGCGGTTCGCGAAGCGTCGTCGCGTCGTCGGCTCCAGTGGTGTATGGTACATTAAAAGGTATTCTATATAACATACCCCTAGGTACAATAGGTACCTACCTATTACATTTAAGTAGCCTATATAATAGTACCAAATAAATACCAACCTAAATAATAGTAGTAAGATGGGAGCTTATTATTAAATAATATTAGAAAACGCATTTTGTTTACATAAAAGTAATTTATTCACGAAAAAGTAAAATCTACACAAGGTGCCTGTGCCTGGTCATCAGTACCTAAATAAGTTCATCCCGTCTTCTCATCGAAGACATTGCGATCCAAGGTAAGCTAGATAGTTTGGGACAAGTTTAATAAAATGTTGGGGTCGTTATGGGGGCAGGGAGGTTATAGGGTGGTTGCCGCTTCGTTACCGATAAACCTAGACGCGCGGATATCTGCAAATCACAGCAATCAGCACAGGGAACTGGATCAGCAAACAGGCCAGCGGCAGCACCGGCCTGCCAAACAAACGGACAAGTTAATCTGCTGTCTGCCACCCTCCATCTAGATCTTGTGAATTTATGAAAACTAGCGACGCTTCGCCTCTTCAGTGTATGTTGTTTATTGAGGAAAATGTTACGTCTAAGACTCCGCGAGACGATAATGACAAGTCACGACAATAATAGTGTAGGCATTCAGCATGATTTTTGTCATTCATGATTAAGTCATTTGTCGTCTACCAGAGCCCCATGTCATAAATAATACAGAGATGTGGCGAAGTGTCACGTTTTGTGATTTGTATGTTTGTTTGCCTTACGAAATGCGTGTCTCGGTTTGTCAATAATATAAAAGTTTACTCATAACTTTAGCACCGCAACAACAGCAATTCAGCAGTTGTCAGCAACAGCAAACCCCCCCTTCCCCGCAACTGCCTCGCTCCCCGCGTACGCCACACGCCCTGAGCATACCAACAGTAAAATTAATATTACAATCAATACATGGATACATTACACAGAAACTTACATGCTACCAAATTAATAGGTCCTAAGAATTTGTATTTAGAACACAAAAAAAATCTTCAAATTAAAAAATCTAATTTATGAAATTTTTAGGACCTATATCTGGAAAAATATATATATACAGGACAATTCAATGTAACACAAAGTTATTTACCAAGATGATGTCCCAATTATTGCCTAATTTAGCCCAATAATGCGTTTTGGTGGGTTACAGATGTCCAATTATGTTAATTCCTGAAATTATTCCTAAGTACCAACATTTTGCGTTGATTATCTAAGCACTAGACTATAATAACAGGTTAAATTATAGTAAAGTTCCAGAAATACAAACTACAGAAGGTATCAAATCCACAAATAATAAACATAACGAAAAAGATAAAATCTACCAACTAATACTACATCCCAAAAGTGAACCCCAATTCAGTTGTACTTTGGAGCCCATAATTTATATGTGATAATTTCATTGATAAAGAAGTTTTATTGCAACCAGCATCAGTGCTGTCAAGATTAAAAACCAAATGATAATGTTGCATTTCAAGAACAAGGATGGGAACTTAAGGTTAGTTTGTTTCTTAGAATGTTTGCCACTATGTGTTCATAGTTAGGTCGAGATGGCATGAGAAACTGAGGAGATTAGTACCTTAGCCGAAGGCTGGTCTCATGTGCCTGCACAGCGCTTCGGCTCTCAACCGGTACTACTGCTCATCCTGCAACATACAACACAGAATTATTAACAAAGATTTTTGTAAGAACTATGCATTGGTAATTTGGATGGTAATATTTCTGCACAGTTAGTTCAAAATAGATGTTTACGAAAATAACAAGATTTTGTTGTATGGTTTCATGAGTTTATAAGAATAATTTAAATTTATTTTTATGGAAATTCAGGAAGATGCTTTTGAAGTTGCACTATGTTGCAGTAACCACTTGGTTATGCATGTGAAAAAATTCAGCTGCATAGTCTATAGAAGCCATAGTGGCTCCCACCACCTATCTTTGAAATTAAATTTACTTACTCAGCAATTCAATGCCTGGAGCGAGAACGTGAGTGGCTGCGGCTGCGGGAGCGCGCCCTCGAGCTCTTAGAGTCCGAGCGGGAGCGGCTGCGCGAGCGAGAGCGCGAGCGGGAGTACGAGCGGCGCCGCGAGCCACGCGATCGGGACCTGCTACGACGACGTGAGCGTGAACGCGACTTGCTAAAAGAAACACCATCTACTTAATTACAGTTCGGCTCTACAATGGAACCTTGCTGAAGTCTCACTTGTATATCCGCTGCGCTGCTTCTGTATCCGGTTGACTTTCATTTGTCAGCTTCAATGCTGGTTTCATGTTTGGAAAAGTGATTGGTTTTATTTATTTTCATAGACAGCTGAGATTAAGTTTTCTAGGAAAATAAAGAAGACATACTATGAGTAATAAAGACATTAAAACAGAAGATGATTCCAGCTGATCATGCATTAGATTTTTTAAAAGTATTTGCATAAAAATAACTATAGTGTGAGCTTCATTCAGGATCCATTGTATAGAAAACATCCACAGACACAAACCTCTTGCGGCGGTCGTACCGGCTTCTATAAGGTGATGACGGGCGTCCATAGCGAGCCATCTGAACGCGGAGCTCCCTGCCATCGAGCATTCTGCCATCGAGAGAGTCTAGGGCTTCCTCGGCGTCTCTACGGTCGTAGAATCTAAAAAGACGAGTACATACTTTATGAACACGGAACAAAGAGGATATGTAGATAAATGGAATACTAAGAATAGATAGAACTCAAGCTTTCGATTTGATGAGGCGTGGTATTTTGCCGGTAATAAGCTTGATTGTGACGTCACTAAATAACGGGTCAGGATCATGATGACACGAAAGCTACATACCTGACAAAAGCGAAACCTCTGCTTTCCCTTGTGTAACGATCTCTGGGTATGTAAATATCTCCGACTTCACCACATCTTTCGAATACGCGTCGCAAATCTTCTGGAGTGGTGCGGTACGTGAGGTTGTCCACTTTCAACGACACCATGCCGTCTATACGCGGCGGAGGCCTTCCGTAACTCATATTGTTTGTTTAATTCTCACGAATAATGTGCACACGTTTATCCAAATAGGTAACAGAAATAAATGATTTCACAATTTACACACACAACGCCATGAATCAACGCAAGCATGAAACAAGTATGGCGGTCAACCGGAAGTTCAACGTCTTAGCATCGACGCGAGACAGTGTTGCCAACTGTACCATCATCTAAGTAGCTAGATTTTTGCAATTTACCTCAAAAGGAGCTAATAGTAACCAAAGAAACCAAAAACAAAAAAAAAAAATATGGTGAAATAAAATCTTTTACTGACATTTATATTACTAGCTAGGGAATTTTCCATGGTAATGGGCACAGTAGTGTGTTTAAATAAGTGCGTTTTAATAACGCAGAAGATCAAAATAATAACTAATTGGTATTTGAATATTTAATTAATGTGACTATCAACCAACTGCAACAAACAAAACTACCGAAAAAGGTAAAAAGAGTAAGCTTTTTATTATTATGAGAGTGTGAGAGAGGGTATTGTAAGCACATTGTTCTGGGGCACGGCAAGCGAAGAATTTGGGAAAGCCCATGGCTTGGGCGAGTTTCGAATCCCGCACCCCTTGCCAGTCTATGGTCTATGGCCAGTTTTAGTACCTAATCTATGACTCTGTACAAAATCCCGACACCATCAATTACGAGGCTGTCAAACTGGACTGCCACAGACATAAAATAAAATTGAAAATTACACACGCATCCTTTCATTAGGTTTTCTTTGAATGTAATGACGTGTATGTTCAAATGAAGTCGCTATTAGGTCGCTTTTGAAAAGTTGCTAGAAAAAGTAGCCATATCATTAAGCTACAATTTTTTTGGAGTTGTAGCTGATAGGGATGAAATAATTGCTAGATCTAGCTAAACTAGCTAAGTTGACATCACTGCGTGAGTAACCGGAAATCGCAGTGCTGCTACAGGAGAATATCCCTACCGGTTAAAACAATCAATAAAAATAATACAATGAAATTTACCTATAAAAATATATCACAATTACGAAGTTTTTAGGAACTGTGTAATGAATATCAGACATCAGTGAATCGGTACGAAAACCAATCATGGGTACAACAAAAATATAAAATAAACAAGGAGTGTTACATTATCTATCATCCAGTTCATGGCTATGGTATCCCGGTATTAGTTCGTTCAGAACAGAAATCAGCGGTTTATTTGTTAGCGGGAATATTTAAAAACTGTAATAAATCGACATGACCGGGACTCAGTTCCCCAGCTTCAGGGTCCAGCTCTAGGATCCAGCCGTGTCATCCTTTTGGACAAAATAATACTGACAGATGAAATGTAATATTATCCTTTTGTAGGTTTGAAGTTTCTGACCTATTTTTGCACCAAACACTGCAACTCGGCATTTTCACCGGAGCTCATTCTGCGCGCATTGCAATCTGACGACTGGCGGCTGACGCACGGCAACTAGTTTTATATAACGTTCATGACCGCCGCTCTCGTACCTTTGGCAGAGGGGTAATCTCATGACTCATCATGAGTGTCGACTCCTGTCTGGTTTCATACTCAAAGGTGTCATCTAAAGACAGAACAAGTCGTAATACCTGTCTATAGGTATTCAAAGGGAAGGTAAAGGTGGCTTCAGCTCCTAAAAAAAAATATTTTCTGTATACACATTCTGTGGGCTTTACCCTGGTTGCCATGGATGTATTGAATTATCTTTTCTAAATTATTGTCACGTTGGTCAATGGAAAACATTAACACCTCCTTGGATTGGAATAATGATGTTTTTCGCGTGTTTTGCTTTCTTTGATGGGTAATCGCATGAAATTTTATTAGAATCAGTACTTATTATTTTAAAATATGTTCTAATCGTTTTGTGGGTACATTAGTGGGTACTTAGTAGGCCTTAAATTCAAGTTTATCTAAACAACAGTCCGAAATGACTTCTAAACCTGTCAGGAATGTGAGAGTCCTTCCAGACTTATCAAAAGAGGGATATCTAACAAAAGAAATAGTACTATGCACGAAGGAAAAGTGGGGTGTTCCTGTAGGATGCAGGCTCTTCTCACACCATACCTTGGCCAGTGTCCGAAAGATGAACTACTACCATCCTTTCCAGTAAGTCACTCTTCTCTTGAATCAACCTTCCTATAGGTACATAGAAGGCGGTGAACGAATAAAGCAATAGAAGGTAGGTACCAGTGGCAGCGTAGCGTGGGTTCGTATGCATGTGAGATGTCGTCGTCGTCGCCTCAAGAAGTGACAAGATGGCACCCCTTGGAGCTTGGCACCCAGGGCGGATCCCCCCCTTACTCCGCTAGTGGTAGGTATCTAGCAACTTCAAACCTTAGTTAATAGAGTAGGCATTTTTTTTTCACTAATCAACCTCTACTTAGTTAAAAGTGGACAACTCGCCCGCGATTTCTAGTCTTGAAATTTTTGCCGCAAGCACAAAAATTGTTTTAATTTACATAATGGGGTGTAGCTTTGGGAACTCGCAAATCCAAACATGTTGCCGGCAAGTGGACCGAGCTGCGAAAACTTTTTGTATGTATTGCACTAAATGACCTTTAAATAGGGCCGAGATCCGGACCACGGCCAGATGCAAGAAATTTTATCAGCGAGCGAAGCGAGCGGTTTTTTTTGTAACTTTAGCTGTGGTGGGTAAAATCTAAAGTAACATAGGTATCAAGCAAAACATCTAACGCGGTTTGGACCCCACAAATTTTGCGGCGGCCGGTTGTAAACAATTGAAACTTAAACAAAGTCCATACCTACCTACTTAAGAAGTAGACGATTTTTAAATGCTTATTTTGAGCAAAGTTGCTCAGTTCAAAAATTTATAGGGACACCTAGATATTATTTTTTATTTTACTGCGGTTAGTATCTCAGTAAAAACCCTGACATTTTTGTAAAACCCCCGGAATCCTGACAAATGCCTCAAAATCCTGAGATCCACACACCATCTTTCCCCAAAGTACCTAAGCAAAGCTTGTGGGTCAGACTGCGTACCGACCCGGAATAAACAACTACCTACAGAAAATACAAACACGCGACGGGAATCAAAACGCGACCGTCTGCGTCTCAGTCTCAACTTCTCAAGCCTCGTCGCCTGTGTCTCTGGCGGTCTTTCGACCACTGCGTCACGAGGTCGTCACTAGAAAACTACACTAAAATTTATAAGTGTTATTATTTATATGTGTTGGCTGCTATTATATATAAAAAGTTTATGCATTTTCACTTTTCACACGCTATTTTTCTATGGAAACGTATAAAGGTTATTTATATCCCATGTGAACTGATTTATGGGATAAAAAGCTTTGATTCCAGCATGATTCCAGGATTAGAATTAAAAAAAAAAACATCCATCCATCCATCCATCCAACCAAACTTTCACATTTAGGTATAATATTAGTGTGAACTGTGATATTCAATCGTATGAAGATCGTTGAAGGTAGCATTTTAAATACTCATTTTTTTTAATCATGTTGATCTTCTCTCCACAGCTTGGTTGAAGATAGCCTGGACTTCATTCTAGCATCAACATATAACCAGTCAACGGAGTTCGACGCAGACAGGGAGGATTTATACCTTCAGGCGGAGACCAAAGGATGTACCACCTGGCGACGCATGCGCAACACCGTCGATAAATATGAACAGCCTCCAGTGGCTTTGGTAAGAGCTAAAATTTGCAGTGTATTTTTTGAGTACTTAGGACTTCTTCGTTATTTATACACTAGCAAAACTCGATGTAGAATGTTTGTAAACGAACCGCCGCGCCCTTTATTTAACCTGAAATTCACTCAGTTGCCGCGTCTTTTTATACGCAATTTATACTTATTACTTGTCGATTTATTTATTAAAAAGGAACGCCAACAGCGTATACTACTAAAGCATTCTTACATAAAGTAATTTTTTTATTAGGCTATTTAAAAATACTTACTGAATATTAAATAAACTATACAGGGTGCCACGAAAAGGGTATCTAAGCTGAAAGAGGGTGATTCTGGACATCGAGGGGGTTAACTGATATACGTACAGATAAACGTCTGTCTGTACTAAGATCCTTTTTCGCACAGTCGTGTTTTTTTACGTGTATTCTTACATCGTTATTATTGTTTTGAAATTTCAAAAGATATACCTACATAATTTTTTTGGCATAGTTTTATGAATGACAGAACACTGGTTTTGCTGAAGAAAAGCAACAAGCAAAAACCATATAAGAAATATCTTGTATTGTTAAATAATGCAAGAGTGCGTGTAAAAGAACACGAAGAGGTAGAAAAAAATATTTTTTTTTCTGCAATAAGATTCTAAATAGGTATTCTAAATAAATGAAAAATGTTATTCACAATATTGTTAATCCACAATCACCTCCTTTCGGCTTAGTATACCCTTTCTGGGGCACCCTGTACTTATATTTTTATTATTCAGATTTTAGAACCTTTTACAATGTTTATGTCGGTTAAATAAATAACAATAAAAAAAACTTAAAAGTAAGCAAAAAGAACACTTCTGGAGTGAACAAAACAAAATTAACCCATAAGAAAATATTAGGTATAATAAATTAAATGAATGAGATCATTGTTTAACAGTACCTATGTATTACAAAAATAGAAAATACCTATAGTTGATTGTCAATTGGAGATACTTCCTTCATTAAATATTGCTAAGAATCTGAAACTCGACGCCAAGCAAGTGAGTTTCAGTTATTTATGCTGTGTATTTACAAAATATTCTACATCGAGTTTGTGTTAAGACACAAACTTTATCATAGTCAGATGACTATGATAAAGTTTGCTAGCCAGATGGCTAGCCGAGCCCCGATCTCCAACTGTTGAGTACCTAACTATAGGCCTCCTTGCTTCAGCTTCTGGCCGGTGCTTCTCACATTATGTCCTGCTTCTTTGACGATGTCGTTAACGCATTCACTGCCCAGTTTCAGTAAGCAGTACGACGACGCACTGGTTGCGCCGCTGCTACTGATGTACTGATTCTAGGTTTTGGTCCATGACGAGAATCAAAACATTTTTTTTGTTAATTAACTACAAATTTACGGTTTCTGGATTTTTCCGTTTATTTGTGCTATAAGACCTTGCTTCTTACTTACAAAATTTTATGAATCTAGGTCATCGGGAATTACGCTATACCTAGGTTTTGGTCTATGTCTATTTTTTTAGGATCAATAACTACAAATTTACAGTTTTTGGATTTTTTTCCTTTACTTGTGCTATAAGATGCTTGCTTCTTGCCAAATGTTATGATTCTAGGTCAACGGGAAGTACCCTATAGGTTTTGGTCAATGGCGAGAATCAAATGTTTTTTTTTTGTGTATATACAAATTTATTGTTTTCAGTTTTTTTTCTTTACTTGTGCTATAAGGCCTTGCTTCTTGCCAAATTTCATAATTCTAGGTCAACGGGACGTACCCTATAGGTTTTGTGTGCATGTGATTCCATTGAAAATTTCAAAATATTCGGACATAAACGGCTGTAACTTTTGAGTGCGTTGACATAGAAGTTTTATTTACTTATATCGCAGCGCCAAGAGGTTACGGAATTGAGTATTTGACGTTAATTTCAACTCGATACCTCCACGCGTTCCTGAGAAAAAGAGGTTTACAGACAATAGACAGACGGATAACAAAGTCATCCTATCAGGGTTCCTTTTCTCCTTTTGAGGTACGGAACCCTAAGAATAATTCAATTCACCATCTTGCGACAGGAAGGACATCTAGTAGAACTAGTAGAACCCACACCTACCTACCTACCCGGTACCAATAACCTGAAATGTATGTCCCAGGGTCACCCGATGAAGCGCGGCG
Source organism: Eupithecia subumbrata (assembly GCA_949316285.1). NCBI lineage: Eukaryota > Metazoa > Arthropoda > Insecta > Lepidoptera > Geometridae > Eupithecia > Eupithecia subumbrata. The sequence goes on along the minus strand of OX438643.1, from coordinate 15,685,192 downwards.
GGATAACAGACCATAAGTCTCCGTTCAGCGTGAAGCTGATGAATTCCGGAGTGCATTCCTCGCAGACCAACCCTGGCTACAGCCGGCAGCCCGCAGGAGGCGCCATCTTCTTCTACTAACCATCGAGTCATAAAACTTGAGTAGAGTACATAGATAACGGTTATAACTCATTTCTGCTAAGTACTACCTTTTACTCGAGACGTTATTGAGAAGGTAGTAACATTAAATCTACGTTTTTTTAGAATGGGCAATGGAAGGTTCTTATGTAGTTTTGGTACCTACTTAGGTAGATAATGTACGTTTAAATCATTTGTAATATAGGTAGGTTAATATTTAGTCAAATAAAATATGTAAATCCATAACTTCAAACTTTCTCTCATTCATTCTCATCATATTAGGTGCATGGCTGGACATTACGACACGCCTCAGATACTTAGTGGTCCTGACTGAGCCGACCTCGTCCATGGACTCCCTGCGACGACCGTTATTTCGTCGGTCCATTGTAGCTTACATATCGTATCTAGGTAGATAGAAAACCTTTCTTTACTTACGCCTTTTTCGGCGGTCATCCGGATATAAGCATGTGCCTAATCTGGCTCAAAAATCCTGGGATTTTTTTGACTTTTTAAAATAATCATTATTTAATATGAAACAAAAAAATCCGAATTATTAATTGTAAATACTAGTTCTAATTTATTTCTATTCTTTGATTGTACCTCATTTTCTTTGTGAATAAAGTTATTACCTCAGAAAAAATCCGATTAATTTAATTTAGGTATCGGATTTTTCCTATTCGCTTTAGTCATGACTCTCATGAGTCTAGTAATATCTTAGTTGACAATATTCTTCGGCCTGCGAACGTCCGATGCGGCAAGTTTTCCGACTTCTAGCTAGCAACTTCTTGATGCAAACCTCATCATTATAAGTTTCTGTCAACGGACGGACTGGCAGCAAATTGAAAGATGGTAAAAAAATCTTGTCAATAATGGCGTTATTTTTAGAGCTAATATTTTCATTGTAATCTCATGACTTTTGTCAGTTCGTAACTGCATTTTTGTATTGAAGGGATATTCTCAAAATTAACCCCATGAAACGACGAAAAACTTGTTTTAACGATCGCGGTGGATAAAAAAACTTTAGTACCTACCTAACACGCATGAATGGATTTCTTGGACTCTCTTGGTAAGTATTATTTATCGGGTATTTATCGCGCTTATCTACCTATTTTCCCCGACGTTTCAACAGGTTTACACATCTATATATCGTCGGTCGGAAACAGTACTGGAACATTTCAAAATATGCTGTTCTGAGTAATTGAGGGTTAAAGTTTTTGAAAATATTCAAATGTTAGTTGTCTTCATCTAGAGAGCCTTAAGTATAATTTTTTTCTTGAATAATATGCTGATTATAGACAAGTTTATTGTGTGTTGCTAAGGTTTAGCTGTCATTTGTAGTTTTTAAGTTATCCGTAATTTTATGAAATGTTCCATTAGTGAAATTAAATTCATCAATATAATATTTAGAAATGTTCCAGTTAGACTCTGAAATTCTTTTGTTAATTATGGTTTATTCGTGTTTTGTACCAGTCGCGCTTTGAATGATTAGTGTAGTGGTCAGAAGCAGTTTGAGTTTTAATAAATAAACATTTTAAAAATGTGTTCCAAAGCTAAAAGACTGCTTAAATTGGCAATAACCAACAGTTCAGAAAGTGATCATGATCAGTTTAGCGGTAAGTTTTATTGAAATACCTATTTAGCTTAAGTAACTAACTAACTTACTTCCGATTTTTGTGGGAAAGCTTTCTAAAATATTTTAAATAAAAGGGGAATGGTTACAAAGAAAGAAGCTTACGATAGCTTTTAATAGTAGCATGGATCTCTTTTCGCTTATGCTAGACCAAGTAGTAGGTTCTTTCTTATCTACTTACTACCTAATTTTAACAAGGTAATCCTGAGCTAACTAATTGTGGGTAAATTGTTTTTCAAATTTTAAAGAAAGGAATAAATACTGACCAAAAATTTTGCTAACAATAACTTTAAGTTATAATTGTTCTCTGTTTTTGCTTACAAGGTGGTGGTTGTATGGTGAAATTCGTTCAAAAGACAAAATTAGATGCTGTTCGTAAAGGAACTCCTGCGCATAATGTTGTCGAGCACCAAATTAGATCATAAGACCGAAACGAGGAAGAAAATTAATGGACAAGACTTACTTTTTTGTAAGTATCAACTTAGGTGCCAACTGTGACCGAAAAAGAAATACGGTTATACGACAAACAACAAATGTCATCGATGCTTTGAAACACTGCAAAAAATTAAAATGGAAATGGGCTGGCCATATCGCGCGTATGGAAGATAACAAATGGATCAAAAAAATCACAACATGGACAGGACCACAAAACAAAAGAACCAGAGGCAGACCAAAAGAGAGGTGGATAGACGAAATAGACAAATCAGCTGGTATAGACTGGCTAATCAAAGCTCAAGACAGAAAGTCATGGAGTAAAATGGAGGAGGCCTTCACTCGATGAGAGGTCCTTAATAATACCATTTTAGTATTAATTTTAAATTTAATTCTAATCAATTTCTATTTTGTTTAAATCAAGTGTTATACTGCATAATTAAATATTGTAAAATTTTATTTTATTAAGGAAATAAAAAGGCTTTATTATTATAAGCTATCGTAAGCTTCTTTCTTTGTTACCATTCCCCTTTTATTTAAAATATTTTAGAAAGCTTTCCCACAAAAATCGAAAGTAAGTTAGTTAGTTACTTAAGCTTAATAGGTATTTCAATAAAACTTAACGCTAAACTGATCATGATCACTTTTTGAACTGTTGCTTATTGCCAATTTAAGCAGTCTTTTCTCTTTCGAACCGATTTTTAAATTTTTATTTATTAAAACTCAAACTGCTTCTGACCACTACACTAATCATTCAAAGCGCGACTGGCACAAAACACGAATAAACCATAATTAACTAAAGAATATCAGAGTCAAACTGGAACATTTCTAAATATTCTATTGATGAACCACGGATGCACTTTGAAATTAAGAGTACCAGCGGGACAATTCGAAATAAACCGATACTGAAAACAAAAAGATGACTAATATCAATTTTTTCTTTACCGGAATAAGTAGTTTTCTGTCAATTAGAACCAACATTTGAGTTCTACCATTAGTGCTTTGGAAACTTTATTAAATTCCCTACCATTCTGCATACTTATCTCAAAAAACGTGATTTCGGAAATGTTCCGGTAATGAATCCGACCGACGATATATAAAAGAAAGTCGTGTTAGTTACACTATTTATAACTCAAGAACGGCTGAACCGATTTGGCTGAAAATTGGTGGGGAGGCAGCTTAGAACCAGGAGACGGACATAGGCTATGTTTTATCCCGGAATTACCACGGGAACGGGAACTACGCAGGCGAAGCCGCGGGCAGCAGCTAGTTGTAAATAAACGCGATAAATACCCATTAAATAATAGGTACTAATAATAATGTATTCAGATCGCGTAAGTTTTAAAATAACTCTTGGTAAGCACTGCTGTTATGTTATGATGTACATGTGATGTACTTCACGTAGAACTAGAAACCGTAAATAATGGAAAATCTGATCTGAAATTATACGTAAACATCGCATCTAATGCAGTTCTCCTGACAACGGTGTTTTATTCTAGATTTGGATGTGTCTTATAAACGCTCGCGTCGCGTGCGGTCGTGGTACCTCTACGAACAGTTTAAATCTCTAGAACGCAACCAGATCGACGCTGCTCTGAAACTGAAGGACCGTTCGTTCCAGAACCAGGTGTTGCGGCAGGAGCTCTCCGAGCGGAAAGCCAGAAGAACTCTGTACACCCGCTCGAGAGAGAGCCACGATAGTCTGTTATCTAGAGCCCAGCGTAGCGTCAAGAGCGAAGGCGCTGATTCGATCTACAGCGGCAGTATCGATGACTTGTTCGTAAGCTTCTCCGAACTATGCGACTCCGGTTTCGCCGCCTCTGTCGTTGCAGATGACCTATCAGAGGAAAGCAGCCGCGAAGACGCCGCCGTCGAGGATGAGTGCAAGAGCTTAGGCGAACAAGAGGAAAACACTAGCGTTGCCCAGAGCATGCAAAGCGTAGTTTACGTGCAATCGGACGGAACTATTACTGAATTGAAAGAAGAAAATTGTTACGAGGAGTGTCAAGACAACTGTGTTCACAGCCCCTGTGAAGAAATTTGTGACGAGCAGGTTCCGCAAGATACGCAAGACACCGTCATCGACGAGATCAACTATTATTTCGACGAACTGAAAGAAAATTTGGAACACATTGAGAAACTGGCAGAGTTCGATTGCGACATTTGTGACGATCAGCGAATCGAGTTAGACAGCGTGTGTTCCGTCGAAGAGGAACAGCCAGTAGTCATTAATAGGAAAAGCAGTGTCCACGCAAGCAACAAAAACATAATCGCTCTATGGTCGAAAGTAGTCTCCTTTGCGCATCAAGTTGTGCAACTGAACCATGGTGAGTGTAGGTACTATAATATAGTACCTACACCCAATTTCGAAATTAGGCTATATATTATATAGCCTAATTTCGAAATTGGGTGACCAGAGAAATATTATTTCTGTGTGGGTGACGCTTCCGTGTTATTTTGCTTATCCTGTGTCCGTTGGCCCTATGTGTGATAATATTTTTAACTCTGTTTATTTTCCAGGTAACTGCTATTCCGATTACGGCTCGCAGATTCTGACAGCCGTTCTGGCTTGCGACGTCCTTTGTAGGGGTATCAGCAAAATATGTAAGAACGTTATAGTTTTAAAATATTATAGTACTACCCGCCAAAATTCTTGTCCGGTGACGGGCAGCGAGAGTGGGAAGTTTCTACAGATACCTACCTATACTCACGCATATAATTCATATGGCGCCGACAACGCAGCAGGCGAAAGAGATAGGTATACCTACAGCTTTGTATAGCTGTCTGCTCTTTTATTGTTTGAAATAAAAACTCACAGTGAATAATCGACGCGACTGTTCAGACGGTATTCGCTCACCAATTTGGCATATAGGAATTGCGTTCTGCGTATCTTTGTCATGTGGTTCGCCCGTTTAAGGAAAATTCTACTAAAACAATTCGACTAAAAAAAATTCGACTACTAACAATTGCACCCAGAGCCATAATGTTGACACAAATTTTTTTAGTTGTTGAAACGAATTGTTTTAGTCGTTAGTGGAATGGTTACTAGTCAAAATGTTAGTCGAATTGTTTTAGTCGAATTTTCCGACTCGGTTCTCTATTTACAACGACAAATGTTCACAAACTTTACGCCTCTTATCATCATCATCATCCGCAGCCGGATTTCACCCACTGCTGGGTAAGCGCCTCCCGAAGTTAGTGCCACCGACCAACCAGCAACCGGGCCAACCCAATAGGTGTTGGTATACGAGACTGTTCATGTGCGAACCGCCTCGTATAAAAACACCTAAACTTCCTTCTGGAAGATTAAACTGCACTGTTCGGCTGATAATCGTGGAAATGATATAATTTTAGGTGATATTTTGCAGCCCTTCGTATGCCCAGTGAGAAACTGTGCTTCTAGTGATTCGGACTGCTCAGACTGCTACTGTTACAAACGACAAAAACGAAAAATTAAACGTATTCCAAAGAGAGGAAGATGCAGATGCATTAACAAGGTACTACATTCATTTTATTTCCTATCCTACTCAATATTATGAACGCAAAAGTAAGTGAGAATGTTCGTCACCACGTAGGTATCTCTTAGGGGGTTAAAAGGGTGGTAAAGTTTCAATGGAAAATTATTATTACTTGGTTCGATTCACTCAAAACTTGGTATAAATAAACTATAAAGGAAATAATGAATCACGTATTTTATTTATTTTAACAAATTTAACCCGGAATTATTAATTTCAATTATTTATATCATAATTTATTGCACATCCCCTAGGTGTGCAATAAATTTCTGTAATTTGCACGATTTCCATTCGGGCGAAGCCGCGGGGCGCAGCTAGTTCATAAATAAAAAACATTGGCCATTAACTACTGCTCGCTAGCGGCTTCGCTCATGTGGAACGTGGATAAAATTTATCTAGCCAACATCACTCAAAAAATATAGCTACCGAGCTAAAATTTACCTGAAAGAAGAAGAGATTTTCTGAAAGGCGATCCCCTAAATTACCCTCTACTCTAATGTACTCATTAGGTACGCCCCCTGTTCAATTTATAAATATCTTTTATTTATAAATAAAAAAGTTTTCTCGTCTCTTACCTATTGGTGAAACCTGAGTGGACAAGAGACAGATTGATTATAACTAATAGGTACTTACAAAAGAAAAATAATTAGGGTTGCGGGTTCGATCCCCGCCTCGGAACAAATTTGTGTACGATCTGCAGAAATTTGTTCCGTTGGTCTGGGTGTTTTCTATGTATAATAAAAAAATATCTATCCATGTAGTGTATTGTATTAAGTATATCAGTCATCTAGTAGGTAGATACCCATAACACAAGCTCTGCTTAGCTTGGGGCTAGATAATGCTGTGTGAATTGTCCAGCATTATTTATTTTATTTATTTATATTTTTCCTTCCACAGCCTTTGAAAAGAAATTCCATGGTACATATCACTAAAACGTATTGCTCTGATAATTGGCAACGCTCTCAAAATACAACAGCATTGAATAGAACGAGTCCAGAAAAAGGAAGGGGCACGAGTGAGCCCTACACCATGCCATTACGTTCCCAGAAGCTTTTCTCAAAACGAAACGCAAAAAAATCTTGTGACGGCAGTATAGTCAATGAATTTTCTAATGGTACCTCTAAAGATTTTTTCGTAAGTAGGCCTCAATGTAAAATGTTAAACGATATAATGAAATTATCACAGTATTTTGATAACATTTTGAAAGATATTGAAGAAACTATGCAAGTATGAAATCTTTAGTAAAAATATACCCATTTCTTTCTATTGTTTTATTTTTACTTGCGACGGAACGGAGACGGTTTATCTGATGTTGTTTGTTTGTTTGTGTAGTTTATTAATATCACCTGCTTACTTCCAGGGGTCGTATTCTGCTAAACTTTCAATATAATGGTATCGTCGCAGAATCGCCACCATGGACACGTTTTGGTCTTCTACCTAGGACAAAGATTAAAAAATTCTATAGATTCATGGACGTCGAATTGCCCGAGTTTGAAACCTAAGATCGAGAACCCTACGTCGTTCCGTGGGACTATAAAACCTAGGTACTTTCTCTTAGATTGAAACCATTATATCTCTCCTCGTAAAAAAATAATGTATCTATTGTCTATAGATGTGACAATAAACTATGTTCTATCTAATTTTACTACTGCACATTCAAAGGGTGATTTCATGCGTCCAAGCTTTCATGTAAGGTTTTCTACGTGACGATTCTACCTACACCATAGACGTCTGATCCGCACCATGCACGAGTGTGTTTAATACACTCGTGTCATACTTGTCTGGTGATTGCGAGAGGAGTGTGTAATGCCGGCGTTAGAGAAAACATTGTACAGGATACCACGGAAAGGGTGGACATCGAGGGGATTCTGGTTCTCATAATTATAACAAGCTTGCAGATTTCGGGCGGGTCTTGATATTGTTGTATGAAAATGTCCGGAATTAAGTAGGTACCTCAACAGCCTATATTGGTCCACTGCTGGACGCAGGCCTCCCCCTGTTAGCATCCAATTTGCTTGTATCTCATGGGGGGGGGGGGGGGGGGGTTTGTCCATAATCTCCACTAATCTAAGTATTAAATTATTACTTGTGGTCTAGTCTAAAAGGTTTGAAGCTATAGACTATAATAAAACTTTTTTATAACAAATAAGTAACACTTTATTACACTGATCGCCTGTACAACAGCGAATTTAGTTTTACAATATTTATTTATTTATTTAGTACCTATCAATAAATATAACGACGGGATTTTATAATAAAAATATAATAATGAATCCCCTTCACCGTAATAAACAAATACTCGGCACATAAAGCTGAATATAAAAATGTCTTCAATATTATTTTGTAAACGGGTTAACTAAGAATCTTGCTGGTGTTGGAAGAACACCGTAGTTTACCCGGGTACATTCATAATAAATTCGTCATACATAACATAGTTTTTAAAATAAAAGTATCGGACATAAAATGTAACGTGCATTATTTTGAGAGTGTGTATTACGGTGAGATATTTTGTTTTTAGGGCTCCAATGCTCAAGGAACCTTATCAGATTATATAATGTCCCTCGATCCGCCATCAGCGTCATTCGATCTACGGAGGCTTTATTTGAGTTGTTTTCATAAGGTTAGAAACCTTAAGGCGTATAGTGTAAATATTTCAATATTACATGGAAAGTGTTTTCTAGAAACATTGTTTGCATTACAGGTATTTTCTAAAATATAGAGATAGGTATACATAACTATATTGTGCTAAAATTCAAAAAGCTAAGTAATCCTAACGTACAAAATCATTGGTTGACTGACAAATGGCGTCTTGCCTAAACTGATCATGTGTTTTAGTGCGAACCGAGTTATAAAATTTCAACATTTTCAAAGAAATCCTACAACCATATAAAAGTTTCTTTCTTAGAACACATTTGTGGCGTCAAACACATGATGTGACGAACACGATATTTTTAGAATAAGATATTTCATTATACAAGCTACTGCATGCTGATTCGCATGCCTTTTTTCTGAGATAAAGAGTAACCCAGTATCTTATTCTATGTCTAGAACTCAGCAAAATTTCAGCCGGATCTGTTCAGTAATTTTGTCGTTGTTAAAAAGCCATCTTCAAAAACTCTCGCCTGCACCATATTAGTGCCTAAAAATGTTTACAAATTAATTTTAATCCAGTAACCCGAATGTACCTATATAATTGCTTATAGTTTTTATATTAGCCAATATTAAAAGTCTATTCATTCGATACCCTAATTCGTATGTAATATATAAATAAGTATAAATAATATACAAATCATTAGAAATCAACATCACAAATTTTCTCAAAATCCTTCTAATCGCTTCTAATATCTACACTAAACTTAGATACATGGTGTTCATTTGATTGGTAGTAACTTATTTCGCGCGAAGTAGCCGCGCTCAAAATCCATGCCAATAATTTTACCCTAAATTGTTATAGAAAAACACTAAACAAATCGGTAAAAAATCCTTTACTTGTTCACTGAAACTTGCTTAAAGCTTAGGCCTAAGCTGCGCGTCAAACTCGCGGGATGCGGCACGCGAAGCGGACGTGTCAACAACGCGAAATTTTTTCGTTGAAAAGTTCCCACGTCGCGTAGGTGTGCAACGCGCTGCAAGGCACCATTGAGACGCCATTGCAGCGTCCGCCGCGAGGCTGACGCTCCCGCTCCGCGTCCCGCGCGTTTGACGCGAAGGTTTGGCCGGAGCTTTAGTTTGCAAGTTCGTTTATTACAGAATATTCCACTAAAAAATATAAATAGTTATATCGATTATTTATAGCTACTCGATAAGACCCATGTTATTTGTAAACAAATTACGAATTTTTTTGAATTTTAAAATCATAGTCAACTACATTGCTCGCTGGATGATGCTGTGTGGATTGTCCATCATTATTTTCATTATTATTTTAAACCGATGTGGCGCGGTGGGCGAAAGTCTGCCTGTGACGCAGGAGGTTGCGGTTTCGATACCCGCCCTGGGACAAATGTTTGTACGATCTTAAATATTTGTTCCGGTTGTTCTGGGTATTTCCTATGTGTAATGTAATGTGCATGTAATGTATTCTATTAAGTACTAGCTGTACCCGCGACTTCGTTCGCAATTGCCATACCTGCCGACTAATTAATTTCACATTAATCATCCCCTCTCCCAAGGAACCGTGCCTACCGAGTGCCCAGATAAAAAGTATCCTATATTCTTCCTCATAGTATGAGCTCAAATCATGCCAATTTTCATTTGAATTCATTCAGACGGTACTATATTTTTACGTATCCCCTCTCCCAAGGGAACTGTACTGAATTACGGGATAAAAAGTATTATATGCTTTTCCTCGTAGTACGAACTTAAATCGTGCAATGTTTCACTTGAATTCATTTTGTACTTTCAAGCGGCCAAGGAATTTGACTTTCATCCCCTCTCCCAGGGGAACCTTACTCAATTTCGGGATAAAATGTATCCTTTGTCCTACTTCGCGGTATGAACTCAAATTGTGCTAAGTTTAATTCGAATTCATTCAGTAGTTTCGGCGTGATGTGCTGTCAAGGAATTTTACTTCCGTCCCCTCTCCCAGGAGATCCTTACTGAATTCCGGGATTAAATGTATCCTTTGTTCTTCCTCGGAGTATGAACTCACATCATGCAAAGTTTCATTCCAATTCATTCAGTAGTTTCTATGTGATGCGCGTTTAAGAAACAAACAGACAGGCATGAAGGAGAAAAGTTACAGTTTTGGCTTCAGGGTCGCTAATAGAGTGCCCTTCAAAAAAAATTGACAAAATATCTTCAATGTAGAGAATTCGACCTGTTATAGTTTTTTTAAGTCTAGGTATCAGTCATCTAGTACCCATAAGACAAGCTCTGCTTAGCTTGGGGCTAGATGATGCTATCTAGATTGTCCAGCATTAATTATTTATTTATTGACGAGCGAACGAAGTGAGCGGAGCGTCTCCACATCAAGTCTAGCAAATTCGTGCAATGTGCGAATGTCCTCCTGTGACGCAGAAAGTTGCGAGTTCGTTTCCCTCCTTGGTGTCCCATGTTTGTACGATCTGCAAATATTTGTTGCGGGTGTTCTGGGTATTTTCTATGCATGATAAAAATATCTATAATAATGTCCTCCTAGCTGAATTTCGAACACGGCGGCCAGCCTCATCGGAGACTAGCCAGATGCGTAGGACATATTATAGTGCACAAGTGTGGGTGCAAACGCAGGTGCACTCTCTATTCCCTCACTTTCGTAATCCGATGGGAAGGCAGACCGACACGACCGGGGAGAGGTCAAGCGCAGGACCAACGGCTTAACGTTATCTGTGTAATGTATTGTATTATGTATAACAGTCATCTAGTACCCATAACAAAAGCTCTGCTTAGCTTGGTGCTGGATAATGCTGTCTGGATTGTCCAGCATTATTTATTTATTTTTCCATATATTCGACTTTTATAGCATTCCGGGAAGAGATAGAGCTTCCTACATGGTACTTCGAGCCAGATGTCCGGAGCCGAAGGAATTTGTCTCTACGAGAGCATCATTGGTTTACGCATTGAACGATATTTTTCTTTGTTTTCAACATCAACAACATCAGCCCGCATAAGTCCACAGCTGGACATAGGCCTCCCCCAAACGAGCGACGCGACAAATAGTGGTTCTTCATGCATCGAATCCCTGCGACCGCTACTATGTCGTCGGACATTCCGTTTCGCATTGCATCGCGGTCACCACTCGAGAACATTTACTTCCCAACGGTTATCGGTTCTGCGAGTCTGTTCTTTGTTTTAGCCGAGACAAATCCTTTTCTAGCTGGTTGATGTATTCAGAACCCGCGTGGGGACGTTTTTTATGCAACTATGCGTCATCGTTGTCAAGCTAGGCTGTTTATGCTAGCATACTATTTCAAATAAAGATTTATAAAATGCGATGACTGTGTCGAGTGCTCCGCGGCGCGGACAGGTGCGCGTTCACCTTTATCGTCGCTATGCGATGTTTCCCACATTGCGTCGCGTTCGTTGCGTGGGCTCAATCTGTTCCTAGCTTTAATAAGGTATACATCGTGGTAATATAATAATATACTTCGCCAGGTATGGCATTTCGAGAGACAACGGTCATGTAAGTGGCACAAGCCTACGTTATCGACGCCATCGACGAATGAGAAGGCGCATCTGTTGGTGTTACCAGTAGCGTAAAATCGTAATTCTCCGAACTCCCTTTATTACCTCTACGAATCTGATAAAACTGTGTGGTTTTGTACTAACCTATTATTTATCACATTAACCCGTGTATTTTTGTCGATATTTGTCGAGAAAAAAGTATCACTTATAGTCTTAGTCTGTAAAGAGATTTTAATACTTGAGTCTGTTTACATTAAGACGAAACGCAAGCAAATCACTGTCTTTGACCAAAAGCTACTTTGACGAAAATGTATTGACGAGGGACTTCATCAGGGTGAGTGCGGTTCGCGTCGCGCCTGTACCGCGTCCCTGCGCGCACTACGCGCATTTATACTAACACATTCATTGCCCAAGACGCATGTGACAGTCTTCTCCCCCGTGTCGCAGCTGGGCAGTGAATGGTTAAGTTAAACTGCTATAACTGATCTAACAAACAGAATTGACGATTGACTTTTTTATGTATTTTTTAACAGTATATTTGTTTCCATGTTTCGTTGCAATAAGTGACAACTGGACAGTGACGTAAGCAAGTGTCACTCCAAGAATGCCAAACCTCGTTTTATTGGATCATGGTATACACAAAGTACCTAAGCTAAGTTGGCGTATAAAAGTGCTTACGCATTGAGCTAAGGTTTCAGTTATCCGGTGGGTTATCGAAGTAATCAATCTTGGGTTCTGGTTTCGGTTCCGGTTTGGGTTCGGGCTGCACTTGAGTTTTGCTGCGGGCGGCCCAGGCGTTGGTGGATTTCGATGAGGTCAGGGTGGCCCAGCCACTTGCGGATCTGGAAAACGATGGAGGCATTAAAGTTTGCAGACTTGGCCCATGTACGCCGATGATGATGCAGAGGAATGCGTCAAACCTATATTAGAACAGCATTGTTTAGGTAAACAAATATCAAACTTAAAATAAACAAAACCAGTTCATTCGATAACCATTCACTCCAGCCTTCACTCAATTCATTCGCCATCAGGTCTAGAGAAATCAAGAAAATATAGTGAGGATCCGTAACGTTTTTAGTTGAGAATGCAGATTTATAGAGCTAAGAAATCAATAAGTACACACAGTGAAAAAATTTTTGTTCTACGAAAATATTGACGAAGTTATGACCAAATTACTAGCGAAATTCACTGATCCTCATTCAATTTATTTGAAATTAACGAAGAAATCCCGCAATACAATATAATAAAAGGAAATCTCTGCATTTCTCATAGAAAATCACCGGCTATTTACACACGTATGTACACGACGCTTCAGAGACGATTAGAGGTGGGACAGACGTTTCTAGTTTCATACAGAATGGGGCAGAAGTATAATTATTGTTTAATTATTACTAAAAGCAAGGGGACCATGAAGAAAGAAGTTGAAGCGGATCTGTGGGAAGCTTTCTGCACTACAACATTCTCTGTAGTTATTAAAAAATTAAAGTTTTCCAACATCGCTTTAGCATTGCTCAATCGCAGCCATGTCTATTAGGTTGTACATACTTGGCGGCAGAGGGCGCGGCGGCGGCGGTCTGCGGCGGCGCGCGCAGCACGGGCCCCGGCACGCGGCGCTTGCCTGCCTCGCGACCCAGGACTTCCAACACGCTCATTGCAGGCAACCATGACTGTAGGCAAAACATATTACGGTTCAACTCTTTTATTTAATTTAAACTAGCGGCCACATTTTGATAGGCAACCTAGTAGATATATATTCTCCTTAACACAAATATGCGTAAAAATGTGGTTCTTAGCTCTTACTCGATGGGTGCACTGTTTCTACAGCCGGATCTCATACTATTGCTGTCGACAGTGTCGGATGCGGAGAATTGTAATAGATGCCCAGGCCTCCCGCTGATAAGCGCCTTGTTGGCCTTTATCTTATGGGGGTAATCCACCCGTACTTACTTTCTCCTTATCAGCTGTAGCGACGACGTTCCGGTTGGGCTCGGCGTCGTAGGCCACACTCTCGCAGCCGAAGTGTTCGCACAATTCGTGTATGAACTGGCGCTTCTGCCAATTCATTGATGGGAAGGAATGCGCGCGCGTCTTCTGTTTTGACTGGAAATAAACAAATTAAAGAGATTTAAACGTAATAATATGGATAGGTAAGCGGATACACAATTTGTGCATACTTTTCTTTCATTTATTCTCATTTTTATTCTTTACAGAAACTAAACGTAATTAAAAGTTAACAAATAAAGGACATGTACAAAGGACAGCTTAACCCTTGAAGAGTTTTCTTACAGCAATCCTATGCATATAAAGATAGTTTATGAATTAAGTGTAGATAGATTATGTGTAGATAGATTATGTGTACAAAACAAAAATAGTTAATTGTACGTCTAGGCCAGAAAGTGCCCAATTCCTATAGAGTGTGTCATTTGAGGCCCGAGGCGAGCCTTAAAATACACGAGGTAGGAATCGCACTTTCTCCCGAGTACATAGTGCTTCATACTACAGAATTCGTTTTTTTTGTATTTTAGATTAAGTTTCGTTCATTTGTTACTTTAGATGTTATATTTTAAGTTAAAATTCGTTGTATTTGCTGCTAATAAATATTTTTACTTGATTTAGTTGCAAGCCGATGAAGGACACCCAGTGTGGCGAGCGAAGCGATGCGTAAACCGTCACAGCGTCGCGAGGCAAACGAGCCAGATGTCAATGTATTTGAGAGAATCATACCTTCTTAGCGAGTTGCACGAGGTCGGTCAGCTTGTCGTGTATCTGCTGCGCGAAGGACGGCTCTCTCTGCGCAGTGGTGCGGAGGTGGTCGCTGTAGCGAGGTGCGAGTTTGGCTGACACGTCCGGGTTGCGGATCTGTAGTGCTAGCGCCATCTGCCGTGTGCGGGCTTCGACTCGGCACTCGTCGTCGCATTCCAGACTGCAAAAACAGTTTTCGTTAGGGCATGATCAAATATGGCGTAATCCGTGCCGATGCAAACCTCCCAGATCTCATTCTGTGAACTTGCAAGAATGTTCCCGTAAAATGCAGTTTCCTGAGCGAGTAACTTGCATCCTTTTTAGAATGTGCCGTGCGATCTTGGTCTGATTGACAAAGATCGGAAAAAACCCTCGTAAGACAAGAGACATACCTTTTGTTTGATAACATAAAATAAAAATAACCAGGGATTGACAACATTCAACTCACGTTTTAAGCATGTTCGCTGGACGCTGCTCCGTGATCTCAATGGCGCCGCCTTCTTGCATCTTGGTCGCAGCTAGGGCACTCATTATTCTGTAAAGAGAACATTGTTTGTTGTTCAGGCTAGCTAAGGTTTATAGATTATGTGACTAATATGAGACTGAGGCACGCATACTACAATACGTACGGCCTATGAAGAGGTCATAAAAGAGAGAGATGGCAAATACAAGACAGATGCTTAACGCATTCACTGCCCAGCCTCTGTAGTGCGGCCCGCCCGGGCGCGCCGCTGCAGATAGATATGTGCGTCTTGGGCCATGAAAGTGTTAGTTTAGTATATCGCATTCATTGCCTAGCCTAGACGATCCGACCCGCAGGGGGGGGGGGGGGGGGGGGTTGCCACTAGGCGCTCCTAATACACAATACGTGCGTCTTGGGCCATGAAAATGTTACACATAGCATCAGAATCGCAGTTCCTTCTGGGAACATTGTCGATACCTGTTTGTGTCCAAATAAATGTATCTTTATTTATTTTTCTGTTTTTGGGCCGGGCGGTAGCATGCGACTTTGCCACTTCGATGTACTCACCGCGCTAGGTCCTTGGCGTTGTCGTGGCAGGAGCGCGGCGCGGCGCGGCGGCCGCACGGGCAGGCGGCGCGCACGGCGGCGCGGCACGGCGCGCTCGACGGACACGCGGCGCCGGCGCTGCCCTCCGCCGCCGACGAGTGGCAGGCTGCGTTGCATGGGTGGCCGCAGGTGGGACGCTTCTCTGTACACGGCTGGGTGCATCTGATGATAGGAAGGTGATTTAACTTGACGCTGACACGACACAAAATTACTGCATGGAATGTATTGGACGATGACGCTTGCCTTCCTTCGTCGCCTTTAAGAGAATAATTCTGGTGTTGTAAGAGTCTGTTCTTAGACAAAAATCTCCATCATATCAGTCTGGATCACCTTGAATCACTCACTGCCGGATATTAGTCTCCTTTCGCTATGTAGTCGGTCATTATTTTACAATGATGAACGTTTGCTAATGTCAATAGTAAGTTTCGACCCGTATGACGTTACAGCACCGAGAAAATGTCTGATAGTTTTTTCGTCTGTTTACGAAAAGTAAATTTTTATAAAGTTTTCCGGTTTTCCAGGTCCTAAAAAAATATGGTAATATTTTTCCCCCTCTAATCGGACACTAACTAATGATTTAAAACCTACTAAAAGAGCCAATTAGCCTATTGAAGCCATCTAGATAGAGCCAAAACAATAATGAAAAAAACTTCGGAAATAAGGTAAAGCTATGGTGGAGTAGGTAAGGTACTGAATATTGAACTCACTTGCCAGCGTCGCAAGGTCCCTTGTGGCACGTCTTGATGCAGTTGTGCTTTCCACAAGGCAGCGGCTTTCCGCACGGCAGACCGCACGAGAACTCTTCCAACGAACACGGTATGGTCTTCCTCTCCTGTTGAAAACAAGAAAACAAATGAATTGAGAGTTGGCAACGTCGCTTGGCTCAGCTGGGGCTGCGGAGTCGCAACGTCGCTTGTTTCACCACAGGCTGCGGGCCACAGATTAAACATAACCAGATGTTTGGCAAGCGTGCCGATGAGCAAGACCAAAGATTGCAAGGTGGTGGGGGGAAAGTGTTGCCATGCAATTTTATTACCCCGATTTTAGGTTTCTTATTTCATGTCTCTGTTGGTGGATTGGATTTGCGATTTTCCAGTTCATAAATTTGGGTGTTCAAATTCAGAACAGGAAATTCCACCAAACCTTGGTTGAACTTTGTAGTGAATGTTTTAAGTACTGGTGTGTTTAGGTCCTTACTTTTTGTTACAGCCTGCAGGTATTCCTCGGTCCGGTAGGTCTTATTTTATTACTTGCGCACTTACAACCTATTGATCCTGTTCTGTTAGGATTTAAAGCAAACTTTTAACTTTTTTGTGTATTTGGTTAAGTTTAATCGTTCCAGTTCGAGTAAAGTAATTAGTTTTCTAGTAAATAGATATATAAGTAGGTACTTAAATTAGGTACGAATGTGGGAATAGGTAAACATTTAATTTAACTAAGCCTAGAAAGGAAACAACGTTTAGTTAGGTACCTATCAATTTTGTTTTGTTATGTAGGTATAGGCACTTATTACGATACGAGTAGAAATAATTTTAAACACTAGAATATAGAAAAATAATATCAATAGTTTTATGTTAATAGTAATTAAATAACATTTTTATTAGGGAATTAACTAACAGGCTTGGAAATCACATTTCTCCTAATAAATTAAATCTTACGGTTTAGATATTGCTAAGGTAACCTTTAATACGAAATTTAATGGCACTTTTAAAATTATTATGCAGCTAAAAAGAAAAAAGTGCAAATACAACAAAATTAAATGACACTTTTACACCACAATATTACCAACATTCCTGCCTACTAATCCAAATATTTATATTCTGTTATAATTAATAAGTACATATGTATGATCAGTCTTTAATTTTCTCAAGTTAAATCTATATTATGGTATGTAAGAATATTGAATCATAATTATTAATTATGAATAATATACAGGTTGTAACAAAAAGTAAGCACTAAACTGTCATGGGTGGGTTCCGACTTGATTATAGAACCGAAGAAAAATTCCCGAATAGTTTCGAAAAAAAAAGTTAATTAAATGTTGTGCTTGTTTTCAGGTAAAATAAACTAAAAAGGCCTACGTACCTCTTTACAACTCCTTTAAAACACAAAACACCTTCGTCGTGGGTCGTTGACCGTGGAGTTCAACGACCCGTGACGTCATCGCAGCGGACAACGCCTCTTAGATGTGATAGGTAGGTCTTACAAATGCATTTTTCCTCGGTTCTATGATAATAAGCAAATGACAACAGTCATTCATTCATTACCCAGTCTAGTGATAATTTCGTTTTTATTTATTTGTTTTAAATTTTCATTTTTTCCTGTGTTCTTTGATCGAAGCTAAAGTTTGGTCCTTACTCTTTGTTACACCGTATATAAAAGTAATACTACCCAATATTTAAATATTTTGATTGGTTATTTCTATATTTGTCTGGAAGGTAGATTATAATACAAAGTAGGTATGACAAACTTTCTCAGAGTCTTAAACAGACTTTCATCCTTTTTATATATATTACGTACCAGCCTTGAAACAGCATGACGGAAAAGATAAGTTCGCTGTTTCATTTTTATTAATAAATTTTCATAGAAATGTTTACTACAAATTTTGGACTATATTTGGGGTCCCCAATCTTTGCAACCCGTTGCTTCTTTCCAACGCAAACGTAGATGTTTATCTGCAGGAAATCTGTAACAAATAAAAACATGACACTTAAATAATAAATACGAAAGTTTGGATGGATGGATGAATGGATGTTTACCTCTTCACGCTACTTACTACTGAAAGGATCGGCTGAAATTTTGCATACAGGTATCTAATTCTAAAATACTTTTTATTCCATAAATCAGTTCCTATGAGATAGAAATCACACCCTTAAACATTTCCATAGAAACAATGCGTGCGAAGCCGCGGGCATAAACTAGTTTTAAGATAATGTTTCTCGTTATGTACGTATTCAAAAATATTTCAACGCGCCATTTGGGGAATTTTATTTTCGAGTGCAGGCAACCCTAAATTTTCGCAATGTTAGGTTATATTAATTAAAATTTTCATAAAACATAACTTTTGAGCCTTGTACCTCTTAATTGTTCATGTAAATCTATGAATCTGTAAATTTTGAACCTTTTTGTAGTCAAAAGAACTTGTACTTACGAGTGGAATGATAAATTCGGCACTTTTGCTTCACTGTCACTTGTACATTTGAAAACACAGCACCGCACCATTGTTGCCTTTAGTTTTTATTGTTTTTAGGTGCGGGAATGTCCACAGGAACACTTTATTCACATTTATACTTAGAAATCAAAATTTTACAACAATTTCGATGATTCTCGTGTCGAGCTCCGTCGATGTGTAGGAAATTTGTTTAGCAACTAGAGTTGCTAAACAATGAAAAAACCGGCACGCGAGAAAGTGATAGCAAGCCATTCGCTCTATCTCATTTCTTCTTAGGTTTTAGGCATAAGTCGTTCTCTCTTTATGTGTGAATGCGATAGCATTTGCGCGTGTTCTATAGCATACTCTTTCTACGCTGCGGGCTGACAATGTTTTCAATTTTAGCCAAAGAGACGGAGCGGCAACGTCCGTTATCTCGTTTGAATCACAGCACAGAGCGACAACGTCGCCGGTTAGCTACGCGAGTAAGAGGGTTTTCCACAATGCAGCCTAAAAAAGAACGACAAGGAAAAGGCCAAAACATGCAATGTGCCTAATCCATTGAACGAGGGGTCCCCTCGAGATGACGCCGGGGTAATGAGGCCACGCCTCGAGGCCCCCTCTGTGGCCCCGACAAGGGCCGGAACGAAGTCCAGTTAGTACTTCGTGTGCTTAACAGCATAGCTAACCGGTGGAATGTGTCAAATCCAGTGAGTTGTACGGTCAAATCCAATTAATAAGTTCGCTCGATTTCACATCTGCGTATCGAGCGATTTGAGTTGATCTGAGCCCCGAATCCGGTTTGACGATAGTTTCGAGACACGATTGTGAATTTCATCATTCTCATCCTTCTATTGGCGACTTGACGACCTCAGTGGCGAAGCTGGCGATAGTCCGCCTGCGAAGCAAGAGCAACCTCTTCGCGGGTTCGATTCCCGCCTCGGAATAAATTTGTGTAATATCTGCAGAAATTTGTTCCGTTGGTCTAGGTGTTTTCTATGTATAATAAAAAAAATATCTATCTATGTATATAATGTATTAAATATATCACTTATCTAGTACCCATAACACAAGCTTTGAGTAGCTTACTTTGGGGCTAAATAGTGCTGTGTGGATTGTCGAGCATTATTTATTGATTATTATTAAAAAGTGATACAGCGATACTTCTATCCAATGAGACATCACGGTGGCATGACCACTCGATACTACTGTCAAACCAAACTCAGGGCTCTGGTTAGAAATGAATCACACTCGAATCTTTTCTTGTACATATTATCTTACAAATCTTACAAAGCGTTAAAATGTTTACCTCGTGTCCACCATAGCATCTCTTAGTAGTGAGCACCACGCAGGGCGGACACTCCCCGGAGTGGCAGGAGTGGTGCGGGGGGTGGCTGCAGGCGCGGGGGCGGGAGCAGGGACCCTCGCAGGGGGGCGCGCGGGCCCCGCACGGCACGGGCGGCATCAGCACAGATGCGCCGCACTCGCAGTGGAGCTCGTCGAAACCTGGAAGGATCGTGTTTTAAATGTTTTAATCAAAATGTATTTATAAATAAATAAACAATGGATAGTGCTGAAATATTGGACAGCTCAAAACACACATCATGGTTATTTATTTCTTAAAAATTCCTATGGTCTTAATAAATTAATCACCCTAATATTATAAATGCGAAAGTTTGGATGGATGAATGTTTGTTACCTCTTCAGGCCAAAACTACTGAACGGATCGGGCTGAAATTTTGCACGAAGGTAATTCTAATCCTGGAATCAAACATAGGCTTCACACGCACTTAACCTAAAATAATTATCTACAGTCCCCCAACTATATCTCTGACCCAACTTATATACCCAACATTACTTATGTAGTTAACATTATTTAAGTATGTAGCCATGTAAAGACACAAAATTCTACTGCATTCATTTTTGTCAGGCGGTCTGTTGGTTATGTATGGCTAACTATGTTTATGCCCGCGGCTTCGCACGCGTTGTTTCTATGGAAACATTTAAAGGTGATTTCTATTCCATGGGAACTGACTTATGGGATAAAAAGTAGTGTTTGATTGCAGGATTAGAATTACCTGTATGCAAAATTTCAGCCCGATCGGTCCAGTAGTTTTGGCGTGAAGAGGTAACAAACATCCATCCAAATTTTCGCATTTATAATATTAATGTAATGTGATGTGATTTATAAGTATTTAGGTTCTATAAGCGAAAACTGTTTTAGCTTTATTTGTTCTGGTTTTATGTATTGTTATACGAGTAGTATAAGCTTATTGTTTCCCAAATAAATAATAATAAAAAAAGCGGCTATATAATGCTGTCGATGCTGTACGTACTGAAGTTCGTACACGGCGGACAGTGGCCGGTGTGGCAGAGTTCCTCGCAGCGATGCAGGCCGCACGGCAGGTGGCGCGCGCACAGCACGGTGCAACGGTGTGACGTCAGGTCACAGCATGCGTTGCGACAGCGGTGGCGGCCGCACGACAGCTTCTACAACACAGGACGATATACAAAATAATTTATTTGCCATTAGGATAACAAACACATGATAACGCCCCCCTATCTCCGAAGTTTGCAATTTCTGTAACTTTCATACTTTTCGAAACATTTTTTTAACAATTTACCTTTACCCCTATCACAGAGAGATCCATCTGAAATGTAGGTTAGTACCTAATACTTTTAGGTATTCATTGAATTGCGAAGTCTCTAACCGGTACCTTTAGTACTTATTTTTTGTATAATTGACGAACGCGCGCGAGTTACACTCGTACTTGACGGATCTTGTTTAAATATGTTTATTTCTTTTATTTTATTTTTATTATTAAAGTTTAAACAATTCTTAATATTATCGGTTTTACGATGGTATCCAGATGTTACCCTGACATTATATGGGATTTACGTGTTTTCATTTCCGTACGATAGAAGCGCTGTACGGCCCGCACTCTTAAAAACGAAATTGAAGTTTCTGATTCGTTTTCGTGCAAACGATAATCTTATGCAAACGACATACGAGTTGGTTTTGCACGACAACGAAAACAAAACTCCGATTTTCCTTTTCCGAGTACTATCGTCACTATCGTCGAACGTCGAACCGTACTCAGGGGTCAGGGCGTGTACTCGTAAACACGAAAATGAAGTTCCTGATACGATTTCGTGCAAAAGCTTATCTTAAGCAAGCGACATAGGAGTTGGTTTTGCACGACAACGCAAACGAAACTTCGATTTTCCTTCTGAGAGTAGGCCTCCCCTGTGCACAGTGACGTGACGACGTGGCGAGGGGTCCTGTTAGGTCTAAAGTAAAAGGTTCCTCAGTTACCTATAATAAATGTTATATCCTTTGTTTTAGCACATGTGTATCCACTTTTCCAAATTTGTCTCTCTCTCCCAATAAGGTTTGCTGGAAGAGAACTCTTTTTAGGGTTAAGCTCGCCTTTGCCACAGCCTACCTATGTGCATTCAGTCGTTCGACGAAGGTGTTTTAGCAGGGCAATCGTGCGGGGGCCAAGGGACGGGTCGGGGGGAGGACGCTCCCGAGTTACTAAGGCGGTGAAGTATGCAACTCGGGAGCGTTCCTCCCCCGTCCCGTCCCTTGCCCCCCGCACCATAATTGCTCGGGCGAAACCACCGTGCATTGCTCCGTCAAAACCACTTTATAATGCCTTCGTCGAAAGACTGTATGCATATAGGTAGGCTGTGCCTTTGCTCTAAGCTCTAAGTTCGTATTTTTCTTGCGATATGTTTTACTTGTACTACCTATGTTGTGCAATAAAGAATTATGCATTACCTTGTTACATTTCTTCTGACACAGCACATTGTTCATCATTTCGGCTAGCTCACCGCAGGGCACCTCGCGGCTCGAGTGTCCACAGCGACACTGCACCAAGGTGGTTTCCGGGCAAACTGGGCAGGCGCCTGTATGATATAAGTACTAATATTAGAAATGTAGGTTAAAAAATATTTTTTTATACAGGTTGCCACGCAAAGGGTGTATTAAGCCGAAAGGCGGTGATTCTGGAGATCGAGGGTGTCAACGTTTGTTCTTCGATTTTTTGAATTTCGATATTTTTTTATGTGTATTCTTACATTTTCATTTTTATTTTGAAATTTCCAACGATTTACATCCTTTTTTGTTTTAATTTCATGACAAAACACTGGTTTTGCTGAAAAAACATTTGAGAATTATTTTGTAATGTTAAATAATGCAAGAGCTCGTGTAAAAGAACACGAATAGGAAGAAAAAAAAAATATTTTCTGCAAAATTGAAAAAGTTATAAATTACAAAAATTGTTATTCGCAATTATATACCCTCGGGGTCCAGAATCACCTCCTTTCGGATTAGTACACAAGGGTGTTCAATCAACTTGTGAATATACAATTATTTGAATTTTTCACAACCATATACAGGGTGCGTGGTATAATACATAACAATGTATGCTTTCACAAATTATAAAGCGAGCAGTTATGTAGTCTTGCGCACATTCTAAGCCATTTGCTGCGAACCCATGCTAAAACAAATTACGAATCAATTGTCGTTTTGTAGTCTATTGACATTAGTTAAGAGATTTATTACTAAAATCAACATTACGTCGATTAGAATAAGAAAAACCTTAGAATTAAGCAACGCGACACCTCTCGTCAAACGAACTAAATGTAACTTTAGTCTTTGAACAGGATTGGATAAACTTCAATGTTTCCCCTGTAGGTGGAGCTAGGCGCTAGAGTCCGTAGGAAGTCGCAGAGATTTTCGACTCCCACGTCACTTGACCTCGTGGTGTAGTTCGTTAGCACATTCCGGTACTGACGGAAGGATGCGGGTTCAAGTCCCGTCGAAGTCGATAATTTTTGCGATATTATTTGAGTTCTTAGAAATTACGTCGATAGACTCCCAAAGTACAAGTGATTCAGTTTGTTTTAGCATTAATTTATAATAAATGGCTTACAATGTGTGTGCGCAAAACTTCTTATCTGCTATCTAAATTAATTGTAAAACCTGGAAAACAGTAAAATCAATTTTATTCACGCGTGATCATTCATTTTCCTGCAGATCCATGTACTTTGAAACCCAATGAAACTTAAAAGTTCTAAACTAACTTTTCTTCATAGCAGATCAGCTTGCAGAAGTGCTCGTCGTTGGGGACCCGCAAGTGTCTTGGTACAGATATTTCCGCAGAGAGGAATCGACTGTTGGATTACGAAAAACTACCCCATCCTAAAATTACATTTGAAAGCCTTTTGAATGCCCTTTGTAAGTTGCTTTAGTATGGATATTGTTCGATACTAACTTTATATAGCTGGCAATTTTTGCCGTTCTCTCGGGTTGATTCATCTGGCCGCAACATCATCTAAAAAACTTGTGTGGAAATAAAAACATTTTGAAGTGCAAAAACTCTCCTTTTTCAACATAATACAATCCATTGCCTCTCACCCCTGCTGTCTAAAATATGACCATCGAAATAGCTTTCAAGGCCATTCAAAGGGCTTTCAAACGTCGATTATAGGATGGGTAATTTTTGCGTAATTGCACAGTGCGTCGGAGCAGACTATTGTAGAATATACTATATACTATTTTTATTATTATACTATTGTTAAGTTCGAGACTATTCTAGAAAGTTCCTTAGGGATGACGTACCTTCATGGCAGACCAGCTTGCAGAAGTGCTTGTCGTTTGCGGGCCCGCAAGGCAGCGGCTTGGCACAGATATTTCCGCAGAGAGGGATTGGGTCGGAGCAGGTTTTGCGTGCGTTCGTGTCTAGTCTGAAATAAATAACATTGATAATATTTTATTTTTATTTTTGGTGGATGTTCAGTGACAAGATGGGGTGATATTGCAAGAGTCGCAGGAAAAACCTGGATAAGACTCACACAGACAGGGGGTGGCGTAAGAGGTTAGAGTGCTAATCCCAGCAAGGATGAACACAGGTTCTAAAAATTATGATGGTTATTTTGGGGAGTTTTTAAGACCGTCTCAAGAATCATACTATCACACTAATATTACAAATGCGAAAGTTTGGATGGATGGATGTTTGTTACCTCTTCACACCAAAACGACTGAACGGATCGGGCTGAAATTTTATATACAGGTAATTGTAATCCTGGAATCAAACGTAGGCTACTTTTTATCCTATATTTCAGTTCCCATGGGATAGAAATCACCTTTAAACGTTTCCATAGAAACAACGCGTGCGAAGCCGGGGGCATAAACTAGTATTATAAATGCGAAAGTTTGGATGGATGTTTGTTACGTCTTCACACCAAAACTACTGAACAGATTGAGCTGAAATTTTGCATCGGTGTAGCTCTAAGCTTGGAATCAAACATAGGCTACTTTTTATCCCGTAAACCAGTTCCCATGGGGTGCCATGGGATTGAAATTACCTTTGAACGTTTCGATAGAAACAACGCGTGCGAAGCCGCGGTCGGAAGCTAGTTTCTCATAATCATAAAAACCAATCTATGAATGTTGAAGTGGTTACGGGTCACAGAAATTCGTGAAGTGCGCACGCTCGCACCACTGCGTCTTTTAACTAGGACTAAGTAGTATCAATAGTGTACTGACTGCATCTTTCCGCACGGGCACGTATGCACGGCTTGCGGCAGCAGCGCGCATGGCTGGCACGGCGGTGCGTGGCACGGTGCACGGCACACGTGCGCGCCGCACGCCAGTATGCGTCCGCATGCACGCTCGCACTCCCACTGGGTCTTGCTGCCGGTTTCGCGAGTGCACGGGACCGTGCGTTCCGTGGCCGCTGTGCAGTAGCATACTGGAAGGAAATTAGGTTTTGTTACTTACTGTAGTTAGTTGAAACTGATTTGATGGCAAGCTGATTGGGCGAAAGAAAATTAAGGTGTTTTCTGACTGAGTCTCGTAGTGCCAGATATGTAGATAAGCGGAATGTTGATGAATATTTGGGTTTGACGCAAATGATAAAAGCACTCTTATAATCCTAACGCTGGCTTAAGTTGACGACCTCCGTGGCGCAGCGGGCGAAGGTCCGCCTGCGACGCAGGAGGTTGCGGGTTCGATTCTCGCCTCGGAACAAATTTGTGTACGATCTGCAGAAATTTGTTCCGTTGGCTGGGTGTTTTCTATCTATAATAAAAAAATATCTATATATGTAGTGTATTGTATTAAGTATATCAGTTATCTAGTACTCATAACACAAGCTCTGCTTAGCTTGGGGCTAGATAATGCTGTGTGAATTTTCCAGCATTATTTATTTAAGTTCTGCATTCCACACACACTTTTCGCGGCCGATAAGGTTTACAAATTTTCGGTAGTGTCTTCAACCCCTCGAAAAGAATGGCTACAACTCCCGGCTACGTCGCTGATGCACGTTGCAGGGGAGAGTGCGGCTGCAGGTGCGATGTATGACTAGACTACTAACCTTGCACGACAGTCTTGTCGCAGAGAGCGCAGGCTTCCTCGTGGCAGAGTGCGGCGCACTGGTGCACGTTGCAAGGAAGAGTGCGGCTGCAGGTACGGCCGCAGACTTGCGGTAATTTACTGCTGCACATTACGGAACGGGTCTCGGCGCCGCAACCGCATTGTCTGTAGACAAACATTATCATCATAAACCAGACACAATTTTCCGATTAGAAAGAAATTCAACATCATCGTCATAATCTAAGCCGATTTGACCCCAAATGCTCAGCAAAGGCTACTAGACTAGGCTTCTAGAGAAGGAAAAGCAATACAAACTCTACTGGCATCTCATATTATCCCCATACCAAATTAGAGCCTATTATCCTCTCTCCCCTCGCTGGTATTCGGGTGAACGCTATGCATGTGTAAATGAGAACTGACTTGTTAACAGTGGCCTGGCACGGCGGACAGGGTCCTGGATGGCAGAGAAGCGTGCAAGGGTGCGGGCAGGTCCGTTCTCGCTTACACGCCTTGCCGCAGGTATGCGCCGCGCTGCCTCGCTGATATTCAGGCGCACGCATCGCGCCACACATGCAGCGGTATTCCGTGGGGATTTTCTTGCTAATGTTCTGACAGGCGGGACAACGCCATTTGCCCTCTGAAAGATAAATTACCCATCAGTTAAAATAAAAAAATAATAGATTTGCATGCTTTTTAAAGAGGTTACTATACATTACGGATGTAAGCGGGTTAACTACAAACCTTATTTGTGTTGGAAGAACGCGCGTAGTGCTCGGAGAGATGCGGAACGCGCGCGTCTAGAACCACACTCACCCTGAAGATGTCCCTTGTTAAGGGAGGAAACATTGGTGTTCTTCCAACACAAATAAGGTTCGTAGTTAACCTGCATACATCCGTAATGAATTCGTCAAACCACAATAGGTTTTTATAGGTTATACTTTCTTAATATGGAGATTTTGGTTATCTTGCATTAAACAGGGTCCATTCTTCTGTTACCTCGTAAAATTCGCGTTATTTCGTGCTCAACTTGTAATGCCTTTTTTACAGCATGAACACTAATATTAGTAAAGCCCTAGAGCCAAAACCATATTCAAGAACTGTTAAGAAGTTAGGTTCTGAAGAATATTAAAGATGGTTTTTAAGATCACTCTTTGTTTTGTGCAGCGCAATGATTATAACACTTACTTTAACAAGGACTAGTCTAACTTACCAATAACACTGCTCAAGGCCCACTTCCTGATACATTTAAGATGAAGCACATGAAAACAGTTAGAGCAGGACCACACAGGATCTGTCAGTCTTACTCTATCGCAGCACACAAGGCACTCAAGGGTTCCTTTATCTAGTTGGTCAGTGAGACGTTCACGTTGAGTCATCTCTTTGTTAGCTGTGGAGTGAAATCAGACAGAATTAACATACACAATCACAATATTGTCAAAATATCACTATAGGTCTTTTCCTTTTTCAAGCTAGATTATTCATTTTCTGAGGCAACTACTATACGGAATATCTAATATTACTTACCAAAGTCAACCTGTTGCTTGCCTTTAAATTTAGGAGGACAGAACATATTTTTCTGCTTATCTCTGTCTTGCCTATCATATCCCCTGTCTCTGTCATATCCCTTGTCTCTTTCTCCCCTATCATATGCTCTTTCTGTTCTCTCATTTTCCCTCCTTTCTCGTTCCTCTTTTTGATGGTAGCTATTAGCATATTGTTCATCGTCTTCTCTCCTGTCCCCTCGTGGTCGCTGGGTACCAGCCCAGTTTCTTTGCAACCGTCCGGAACCTTCAGCCCTTCCATAATTATCTCTAGAGCCATAGCTATCACCCCTGGAAGCCTCCCCTCTTCTATAATTATCCCTAGTGGCACCATCTGGCCAGCCATCATTGTCTCGATTTCTATCATCAGTCCTTCCAGAGTTTTCTCCGCGACCAGCCCTGACATCTTGACCATCTTTACTTATACCACTATTGTAGAAAGTTCTATCATCTTTAGCTTTATTTTTAGAGTTGCCCTTTGATTGGTTACGACGTTCATTACGAGAGTCGTAGCGATTTGAATCTAACTCCCTTGATTCTTGGCCCCTGTCGTTAGAATTGTAATTTGAAGAATCTCTGTTTCTACTATTGGAATCATTATTTTTCCTAGTATCTTGGTTTCTATCATTATTTCTTTTCCTAGGTTCTTGATTCCTACTTGAATATGGTTCTTGATTTCTGTTGTTGGAATCATAGTTTCTTTGTCGTGGTTCTTGACTCACATTGTTTAATTCATAGCTCTGTTGATTTGTTTGTTGATTTCTGCTATCAGGTTCAGTGCTATGAGTGCTTACTTCTGTACTGATGTCTTCATTTCTGTTATGTCTACCATTACTTTCATTGTTTCGTTGTGAACTATCGCGGTTGCGCCCATAACCCTTACTGTTATCTTGATGCATATTAGACACTGGTTTGTCCTTTGGGTCAGTAGATTTTAGTGGCCTCTGCCTCCAGTTTCGATCTGATGAGCTACCATAATTGGATTGGGCTTCATTAGCATCATCACTTACATCCTTGGAACTATTGGAAGACTCTGGAATGTTCTGGCTTCTGGAAGGTCTTGGAAGGGAGCCTTTAGGAACAAATTCTAATGCAGTGGCTGTTAGGTTAGATTTGAATGTGGCATTGTTAGAGTATGTTGGTTCTGGTGGTGGGGCACTGAACTGGCCCTGTGGGTAGGGGCCGGCTTCATCGGATGTTCCATAGTTCACATTGTTGAGCTGTGTCTGGGATGAACAAGGCATGTAGTTATATTGACCAGAGGAATAGTTATCATATTGAACATTGCTGAAGGAGTTAGGTAATTGATTGTTAGTCTGAGGAGCAGTATTGCTGTTTTGGATCTGATTTAGAAATTCATTGAAACTCACATATTGACCATTGGCATCTGGCCTGTTGTAATAAGCTTGATTCATGTTTTGGCTACCAGGGTCGCCATTCCAGCCATTGGAGCCTCGTTGATACTGGTTGTTATAAGCGTATGAGTTGTTCCACTGAGACATCTTTGAAGGTTTTTGAATATTGCTACTGTGTTGTGCAATTTTGAAAAATGGAAAAGGAGTTTGTTATGTTTGCGGTTTTGTAAAGGCTTTGTTTTTTTTTCCTTACTCGAAGGTCAGAATGACCACAGGCCGAAGCCTGAGGCCTGAGAAGTGCCCTGTTAACGAACCTGAAATGATACGAGACATTATTTTTTTTAGTTTTAGCGACATGCGTTACTTTTGTCAGAAATTGAGCGAGGATACTACTCACCACCTGATTGTTGAGTTCACTGGTTTGTTTTATAAGTAAATATCTACAAATAAACGAAATAGAAACTAAAATAATTTAGTAAAGTACAAAATCACAGTAAAATAACGCTAATGACGGGTGAAGTGAAATGAAATTGGTGACGGCGGCGCGATGACGGATCGGATGTTAAAGGGGGGGTGAGGAAGTGGACCGAAGCGTGCGGGGGGTTGGTTGACGTTTGACGTTGACAAAGAAAATTATTGAATTGACATTGACAGCACGACACGACACCTGACAAGTAATGAAGTGACATACTTGCTACTGTCATGCCAAAAAACCATCATGGACCCCTTCGGACGAATGAAATCGCCCATCTTGCTCACAGAACTCTTCTATCATGACAGAACTTTAATAGCTAAATTATGTTCCTTGTATAATAGCCGCCACACACAGAAACCGTGGCCGGGCCGCCGCGCCGCGCCGCCGCCGGGGCGGCGCTCTGTGTGAAGACACTCTTAAACTACACGGCTGGTTGTGCGGCTGGCGGCTGGTTATATTATATATCTACTATATCTGCGAACAAAATTATTGGACTTTATGTCCATGGGTTCACTTATCCAAAATCATGGTCGAATTATACAAGGTATGCTACTCCGAGATCTTCCCAAGCCTACATCACTGCCTTGTTGCCTTTATTGCAACCAAAAAATAGAAGTTGGAAAACCGCCTGTTCCGACATTGTCGACCTAAAACCAAGATAAATCCTATCTAATATTTCTGTGGCAGGACATTTTATACTTTTATCCGATTGCCTCGTTGGTGTAGCGGTAGCGTGTTCAACCGCTGATAATGAGGTCCCGGGTTCAAATACCGGGTCGGGCCAAGATTTGTGTCTATTCTAGCAAGAAATATTCACAGTAGCAGCCCGGAGTCAGGAAGTTAGCGGTGTTAGACGGCTTAAGCCGTTGGTCCTGCGCTTGACCTCTCCCCGGTCGTGTCGACCTGCTGTCCTATTCTATTTTGAGAGTGAGGGAATAGAGAGTGCACCTGTGTTTGCTCACACACTTGTGCATTATAATATGTCCTGCGCATCTGGCTTTTCACCGATGGCACTGGCCGCCCCGTGGTCGAAATTCGTCTAGGAGGACATTATATTATTATTTTTATCCACCTCCCTAACTGCGTTGCGCTGCGCTGCGCGGGGCCACGTCGCGGCAGCGTTTATTTTATTTTAGTATTTTGTTTGGATTTACATTTTTAAATTCGTTATATCTTTTGAATGGAAGGTCCGATATGAATAATTAAAAAAGTAATCTACAGGTATTGAAACAGTTTTACGTAAAAAATGATTTATTTGGATAAGAATTAATACAAAGGTAACATGGTCAGATTTTGGTCGGGTTTTCTATCAACTTTTAAACTGTAAAAAAGTAGTTATAGCACAGTAGTTAATATATATATCTACTGTGGTTATAGTGACATAACTACAATAGATGGACCTATAGCATCGCGAGATATTGATATGTTCATTAATGTTGTGGATTTTTTTTGTTCTATCATCAATATACACTTACAGGCACAATTAACCGCCCGCCTATATTTTTCGTCACCCTGATTGTTTATGTTAACTGTGGCTTATCGAATGTTTTGTTTTAAGTTGAGTGAGTACTTAAGCAATAAACTAACACCTATTCTGACGAATAAACCTGTGTCAATGAAACCTTTTTTGGAATTTAGTGAATTTATTCCTTGTTTGAAATTGTTGCAATTGCGTTACCGTGTTTACATTTATCTTTCTTTTCTGCCATCGTGTGCGAATAGTGTCTAATTTGAGTTTTAGTGTATTCTTGATTCTTCTTGATTCTTTGTGACTGAAAAAAATGCCTCTTGATGCAACTGGTGCTGCTAGGGCAGTAGCTTTAGCTGACGCTGGTTATAGCCAACGTCGCATCGCTCATACACTCGGAGTACCACGAACTACGGTACGGGATGCCATCAGACGCTTTCGGGAGACTGGTTTATACACGAGGAAGCCAGGTCAAGGTCGACATCGGTGCACTTCAGCTAGGGATGACCGCTTTGTTGTCAGTAACGTGCTCAGAAATCGCTTTTGCACCGCTATTCAAGCGCGTACACGTCTTTTTGAGGTGAGAAATGTCAGTGTGAGTGAACGTACCATTAGAAGAAGACTGGCTGAAAGGAATCTGAGGGCTTTTCGTCCAGCTCGCGCTCCACAACTGCTCCCACAACACCGTAGAGCTAGACTTGCCTTTGTGCGAGAATATGCTGACTTTACTGTAGAGGATTGGAAGAACATACTGTTCTCAGATGAGAGCAGAATAGCCTTAAGTGGTCCAGATGGACGTCAACGTGTATACAGGCACCAAAATGAACGGTTTGCTCCATGCGCAATGACTGAAACCGTGGGATATCAGGGAGGGTCAATAATGGTTTGGGGTGGCATCTCTACCGAGGCTCGTACCGATCTTGTGGTGTTTGATAGAGGCAGTGTGAACGCACAAAGATACGTGGAGGAAGTCTTACAAGACCACGTCATACCTTTTGCACCATGTATTGGTGAAAACTTCAGATTAATGCACGACAATGCTCGTTGCCATACCGCAAGATCTGTAACTCAATACCTCGATGAGGTCGGGATTCAAGTTTTGCCATGGCCGGCACGCAGTCCCGATTTGAACCTGATTGAGCACATTTGGGACAACCTAAAACGACGTATCCGAGCAAGAGTACCGGCCCTTACGACCCTAGGAGAGCTCAAGACGGCTGCGGTAGAGGAGTGGCACAATATCCCTCAGTCGGATATTCAACACATCATTGATGGATTGTCAAACCGGCTCCAAGAAGTCATTAGAGCCCGAGGTGGTAACACACATTATTAAAATTAAAATAAAAAAAATAATAAAAGATTTGTTTCAAAATTAAACAAATTACATTTTCATGCAAATTTTTCACTATTTCGATTTTTTGGCATATGTTTTTAAATAAACGGATTTTTCAAGACTTTTAATTTTATTTATTCTCAATGGTTGCTTTTATCATAACTTCCATCAAATGTGCTCCTAATTTGACGATTACTGTAAACTGAACGAAATACAACGTGGGCGGTTAATTGTGCCTGTGAGTGTAGTTCCGCAGCGCATGCGATGATAGACAATTTATAGCTAACTTTTTAACCTTTTTGTTACATTCTAGTAATAAATATAGCCTCTGTTACTCAGGAATAATGTAGCATTGTAATGGTAAAAGAATTTTTGAAATCGGTCCTGTAGTTTTTCAGTTTATTCGTTACAAACATCCAAAAATACAAACCTTTCCTGCATAAAGTATTATTAGCTACGTAATGAGTATTAGCACAGATATAATAATACCTACTATACTAGTAGTCTTAGTAAGTATAGAAGCATAGATGTAGGTGTGCGAGTTTGAATAAGTAGGAACCTTTCATAGTACCTATTCGCTAGATATTTAAATAGGTAGGTACCTATATATTTAGGATATTGAGTAACAGGACGAGCGAGACATGTGCCTGACGGTAAGCATGAAGCTTGCCCGTACCAGACACAGTGCCAGATTTTGAACCTCAAAACCCTGTGTGTCTAATTAATCACATTAGAGGCCATTAATTTATTAGGTACGTAAGACAATTTAGGGGGGAGGGGGGTCGACCATGTCTTATTTTTTCTTACTAGGGGGTGCGGGGGAGTCACGATAGCTCTTACGTAAGATCACAAAAAACCAAAGTTTATTACTACCTAGTCTACCAAATAATTAAAATTATTCGTACCTTTGTAAGTAGGTACAAATAAACATTTCTAAATTATGTTACTTTGAAAAATAAACATTAAAACAAACCAAACATGGTAAATGGCCCCTTATAAATAAAATGTTAATAAAACCTAGATCTCGAATTTCCCCAAAATAAAAAGTTTGAGAACCACCGTAGCGAATATGTCGTAGACTTGGGAAAAACCACGTGATCGTTGTTTCTCGGAGTAGCATACCTTGTCTAATGTCCAAAATTACAATTTCCCTCCCCCTTCCTTCATACTTCTTTCCTCTTGTTTCTGAGTGAGAACCGACGGCGGCCGACAATTTGAAAAACTTTTAGCCGCCATTACTGGCGATGTGCAATAATGCGCTCATTAAATCACTTTAATGAAATGATAATATATTTTTATTTTTTTATTTATTTATTTTAGGAAAACTTACGGCTAAACATGTACAAAATTTAAGCATAAATATAAGGACGGCCAATTAAAAGTTTTCACAAATAGTATATAAAGAATATTGAAGAGAATAAGTGGTGGACAAACAAAGTAGGTAAAATGTGAAGTTAGGAATTAAAGAAATGGTTACCACAGATACGCTTGAAGTTACTGGGCGAAGTGTTAAACAAATCAACTTCTTTTGCCATAGCATTGAAGTATCTGCTCGCACGTAGAATATATGAGTTCTGTCTATATCTTGAATTAGATGAAGGAATGTATAGAAGATTATGGTTTCTGAGAGATGCTGGAGTTGTTCTCAGACCTATTAAACCGAGTAGTTCTCGACAGTCGACCCTGCCACTCGCAATGCTAAGAAGATACATTACGTCCGCTATACGCCGTCTCTCTGCCAGTGGAAGAATGTGAAACTTCTTACAACGTGATAAATAGTTAGGTATATATGTTCTACTTCGATATTGTAAGTACCTGAGGAAACGTTTTTGGATGCCTTCGATCCGATCAATGTAAACATTATAACTAATATAAATATATTAATATCAGTATTTAATCTAAAGATATTTATTTATTTATTTAATTTATTGGAAAATTAACGGCTTAAACTAACTTAATCAAATTACCTACTAAATAACATCAGAGAGGCAATTAAAGATTTTCACGTAGGTATAGTGACACAAAACAATAATACTCTCAATTTAACTAATAACATGTAAACATAAAAAGAAAACAGTTCAAACGACAATGACGTGGAATAAAAAGATTACCAATAAAATTTATGCAAACCTAACCTACCCCATATAGTCATTTTTGGTCGCAGATTTTTAAAGCAGAAGTTACTTTAGTAGTGACGACTAAAGTAGCTTCTGCTCAGTCGCTTTCTGGCTGAATTGATGCTCGTACAGAAAATAAATAAATAAATAATAATAATAATAAATAATGCTGGACACAATTCACACAGCATTATCTAGGCCCAAGCTAAGCAGAGCTTGTGTTATGGGTACTAGATAACTGATATACTTAATACAATACACTACATAGATAGATATTTTTTATTATAGGTACATAGAAAACACCCAGACCAACGGAACAAATTTCTGCAGATCGTACACAAATTTGTCCCGAGGCGGGAATCGAACCCGCAACCTCCTGCGTCGCAGGCGGAACTTCGCCCGCTGCGCCACGGAGGATGTCGAATAGATGATAAGTATGAGAATAGATCTAAGTAATCTGCCTGCAAAACTTGTTAAAAAGATCGCTTGTTGTCTATTTTACTGAGTAGCTCAGGACAATCTATTATACTTAGGTATTTGAAGATATTTTGAGGAGGAAAGAGAGATCAGCAATTTCACGCCTCTTGAAAGAGGAATAAAGTGAAACTTTTTACAGAGTGCATCCTAACCGAAGGACTTATAAGGAATTTTTAACCGAAAGCAGAGATATTTAATAATTTTTTTTGAATTCTTTTATTCTATCAGTTTATATACCGTAGCGCGGGTTCTAAACCTGTGACGCATATTCAAGAATGCTTCGGACAAACGAACAATAGAGAATTTTAAAGGTTGTAGCCAAGTTTTAGCCCGGTTGAAACAAGCGGAACTCCTCATCACAAATCCTAATGATCTAGATGCCTTGGAAACGATAGCGTCGACATGTTTATCAAAGAGTAATTCATGTAAAACTCTTAAAACTCTAACTCTAAGGCGTAACAGCCTTTGTAATGTTTCCTGCTTTAGTTACTATGAAGATGCTATAATGTTTTTTTTTTCGGGTAAAAGTAACTACTGAGCATTTAGTTGGGTTTAGGTCCAGCTTATTAGCAATACAGTAGCTATCCCATCTTGTAAGTTCAGCCTGAAGCTTGGTCATATCCTCGGGTGATTTGGTCCTGAAGATTTTCATATCGTCAGCAAAACAAAGTAAGTGACTGTGTGTGAAGCATTGTGAGATGTCATTTACAAATATTAAGAAAAGAAGGGGACCCAGCAAAGATCCCTGTGGAACACCACTGGGGACGTAAATTACGTCTACCTGACAGCCATTGTCCATAGCCTCAGTAAGAAAATCGGTAAAGAGAACCAAGTTTGAGGTGGTGGAGCGCCCCTTGAGAAAGCCGTGTTGGAATGGAATGGAATGGACTAAAAGAGTGATGCAGTGTCGAATAAATTTGGTTATAGGTACACTTATCTTTTCAAATATATCACTCATTTCCCTCTTTCGCTCATTTAACTCAGTGGATCAATGATCATGATCACATTGATGTAGTCTTGGCTTGGTAGGTAGCGCTATCTCTCTCTCTTTCTCTCTCTCACACGTTGTATTTGACCTCGTGCATTTCGCTCTACCAAGTCATTCTGATTTAATTGCTCGGTCGATTCCTCTCTCATTCATTCGCTCAGCAATGGTTCGAAAATGAATCTTATTTTAAATGAGCTAATATATATTTTAATTTGGCAGAAGCCTTTATTCACAAAGAAAATTATAATATAATTAGTATTTACAATTGAAACAATTGAGCTAACTGCAGACTGTTGCAAACAATCTACAGGTAGCTCAACTGATCGTTATCAATACCAGTCGGAAGCAAAAAAAAGAAATTGAAGAATTTTTTTTGTCTTTCACTCATGAGCTACCCAACTCCGGCACTCCTTTTCCTAGTCGACATTGTTTTTTTTATATTATTTACACAGATCTCTATATTCCTAATAT
The DNA here is from genome assembly GCA_949316285.1 of Eupithecia subumbrata. Taxonomy (NCBI): domain Eukaryota; kingdom Metazoa; phylum Arthropoda; class Insecta; order Lepidoptera; family Geometridae; genus Eupithecia; species Eupithecia subumbrata. Next base: position 15,648,808 of record OX438643.1, on the reverse strand, counting down.
TATGTCACACTAATTAAGTTTAGGTAAATGTAGGTAGGTAGGTACCTACACTAAAAAAATAACTTAAAATGTACCTATCTACACTACACCATTCGTTTTATTATTTACACTAACTTACTACATACTTATGTTATGTTACACTACAAAAAAATATTTTTATTTGTTAATTTAGGTACACTAATAAACATATTAAAACTTCCAAAATTACTTCCGAAAACCGATCGATCAACCAGTAAATATTTAAACTGATAAATAACTATAAGGATTACTTCCAAAACAATTGCAGTAAAAACATTTTTGTATAAATTATAGGCTTGAACCGAGTCTAGCTATTCTCTCTTTAGTTTTCACGTTGTATTTGACAACGTGCATCTCGCTTTATCATATCATTCTGAATGAATCGCTCGGTCGTCTTCGCTCGCTCTCATTCATTCGCAAGCCTAGCCATTACAGTTTTCAAATTGATTGAGTGAAGATTCGCGTTAGCTCCGTATTTCTTATCCTCTCAACTTCTGAAAGCTCAGCTCTACATCATCTTGCAACATGTAAAACAAGTGCTGTGTTGTGATACTAAATATGAAAGATACAGAATCGGCCCCCGGCCGGTACGGCAACTGTCAACACTGTCCCTGCATTTTAAATCTGTAATATCTTCGAAAATATTCATTTAAATTACATGCTGTATAAGGCCATATTGATCTGTATTAAACGTAAAATTTATTTAAGTACTTAATTGGATAAGGATTAATGCTGTATTGCTTAAAGTCGCTTCGTAAATAAGCCATCGTAATGAATAAAAAATGGTTATTGTGGGTTATCCCTAAGAGATATAAATATACCTACCATCGCGGACTTTTTTCAGACCTTTTTAAGGTGTACAATACTGTTGTACATTATTTTGATCTATCTCGTAGGGTTCAGCCAGCGCACATTGTGTTTTTTACCCTCATTTTGGGACAGCCTAATTTTATTGTATGATCGAATAGAGAAATATATTACTAATGCAAGAGTAAAACTCCCACAAGCCTAGCTATCATAGTTTTTGAAAAAAAGTGATCAAAATTAAAATTCCGGAATTTTATGATATTATATGTATGTTTAATTTTATTTTTATTTATTTTTCTATGAAAGTTACACTTGATTTTGTAGGTACTTACCGTAAAGGTCTACCATAGGACCAAATTATAAAATATGCACGGGAAGGCTTCGACTTCGCAGTTTCAACATAATCGCAAATATGACAAAAACGTAGTTATTTTTTTTTCTGACTTCAGTCTTTAGTATTAGCAATTTATTTTTACTTTAAAACATAGCTACATGTATGGCTACTCCCACAAAAAAATCCATTGCTAAAATCACAGAATTTCGTTTGTATTAATTAAAAAAAAAACGTTTCGGTACCAGTTTTTGGTCAAAGTTCTCGCGTTAGCAATGTAAGAGCAAAAAAATGTGTTTGTTTACGACATCACATTAGAAACTATCAGTGTTCCTCTACTATATTAGGTATGCATGTATAATACATATAAACCTTCCTCTTGAATCACTCTTTCTATTAAAAAAATCCGCATCAAAATCCGTTGCGTAGTTTTAAAGATCTAAGCATACATAGGGACAGACAGACAGACAGACAGCGGGAGCGACTTTGTTTTATAATATGTAAAGATTAAAAAAACATAGACATCGAAAGTTACGAACTATGAAATGGACGTAGGTACTTATTTCTATTCCATTTATTTCTGACATCCATGGTATCGCATGACTAACTGATTAAACTGACATGGCTGAAACAGTGAACGGAAAAACATAGAAGCATACCTTGCACTAATGAAAATGAAAATGACCCAAAAACAAAGCATGCTGTGGTAAGCAGCGTAGCAACTGGAGGGCGTTGTAGAAAATAACGTACCTACGCAACTTACCTACAAGATAAACGACCGTTTCATCTCAAATATTGAGGGCATAAAATCGACTCTGAACTGAGCATCCCATCATAGTGTTAACAAATTGTTGGCTAATAATCATCGAAGGATATCTATCATGTAAGTTTGTGTGTCAAGTTGCGCGCATATTTTCATTGAAAGACGACTTCCATGTTTTTTCCGTTCACTGGGGTAAAAGGGTGTAAATTAGCAATGATACCTATTCACTAGGTACGTAATTATCTAGGTAGACCAGATAATAGTCAGTAATAGCCTAGCAAAAGGTTCAAATTCCCTTGTAACTAGGTACAATAATTATCCGCCAATACCAACACGTAATTAAGTATAAACGTTCAGTTCTTCGGTGCCACAACGCGAACAGCACTTATTGTCTATTGAAAACGCTTTCTAAAGCAAGTAAATAGTGTATTAATGATCATAGTAGCCTTGGCATCATTTTGAAAAGCTTTAACCCATTATCAAGACTTTGCAGGCAGAAAAACAGCCCACATTTGCAGTTTTCCATTGGTTCATAAGCTTCCAAAACAGTCAGTGGAAGCGCAGAACACAACTGTGTTTTAATACTGGGTTAAAATGGAATAGGCTTTTTTTGGATTCTTTTTTTAGAATCTTGGGAAACGAATGGGGGTTATTAGAAAAGCGTTTCTTCAGTTTTTTAAGAGCGAGTGTTGCTTGTGATGTCCCGAATGGGCTGCACCGGAAGCTCTCGCAAGATAGGAGTGTCTGCAGACTCTGTGAGTTTATTTGTATCTCTCTTACCTACTACCTATGCAAGACTTTTTTTTATTCTTCCAGAAGCTTTTAAGGCAGGTGCCGTGAAGTTTTTTAAAACAGTCAATGTTCAGTTACAAAAATATCGAGATCGGAATACCTAGATCCCTCGTAATTTTTTTAAGGGCCCTCTTCGAGATCGTTTTCTATACAATAGTGGATGAATCAGCAAAATGGGTTTTTCAATGGCGGAGATATCAACAAACATACCTACATAAAAAATAATTATACAGTCGAATTGAGAACTTACTCCATTATTGAAGTCGGCTAAAAATATTACTGAAAATTGACTTATTTTTCGCCTGTTGCCTGAACCCAAATCTAGTTTTACAACTCGTAGTGGCCTGTGTATACCTTAATCGATGCTTGTAGTATATAGTTAAACTAAATCGTCTCGCTGCAGTTTTTACGAGATCAAATAACAATCTACCAATTTATCCAAACTTTTGCCTATACATAATTTTACTAGCTGCGCCCCGCGGCTTTGACCCGCGTGGAAATTTCAGAAATTTATTGCACACTCCCTAGGGGTAGTTAACTTTATAATTTACTAGCTTCTGCCCGCAGCTTCGCACGCGTATTTTCGGTATAAAAAGTACTCTATTGTCTCAGTTAGGCTATGTTTTAAACGTAAACCAAATTTTATCATCATCAGTTTAGTAGTATTGGAAATCTTATGTAACAAAATAAAATTCACATTTCACAAACTTTCAGCTCTATAATATTAGTAGGATAAAATTAATACCGAGTTTTGAATGAATTAAACCAAGGAATAATAATTTTCCACAGAAACTTAACAACCCTTTTTAACCCCCTCAGAGGTTTTTTTTGTAAATTAGATAGATAAGAGCTTATGTGTTATTCCAGAACTTAAACTATCTACACACCAAATTTCATCTAAGCCGGTTAAGTAGTTACGGAGATACGTGATAACTAACATTCACACAAACCTTCGCATTTATAATACAAGTTTATGCCCGCGGCCTCGCACGCGTTGTTTTTATAAACGTTTAAAGGTGATGTCTATCCCATGGGAACTGATTTATGTGATAAAAAGTAGCCTATGTTTGATTCCAGGATTAGAAATACCTGTATGAAATTTCAGCCCGATCCGTTCAGAAGTTTTAGCGTGAAGAGGTAACAAACATCCATCCATCTATTCATCCATTCAAACTTACGCATTTATACGTTAGTGTGATGTGATGTGATGTGATTAATAGCAGTAGCAGTAAATAAATAAATAATGCTGGACAATCCACACAGCACCATCTAGCGACCGTCATGTGTTTCACCTTTGACAAAAAAGATATTCTATTCTATTCTAGCCCCAAAGTAAGCTACTCAGAGCTTGTGTTATGGGCACTAGATAACTGATATATTTAATACATTATATACATAGATAGATATTTTTTTTATGATAGATAGAAAACACCCAGACCAACGAAACAAATTTCTGCAGATCGTACATAAATTTGTTCTGAAGCGGGAAACGAACCCGCAACCTCTTGCGTCGCAGGCGGACTCTCGCCCGCTGCACCACTGAGGTCATCGTCAAGTAGGATTGGCTGTGATTATCATTCACAGGCAGAACTCTCGCAGAAGCATTCAAATGAAGAGACTGTGGTGGCCGCGCTCGCAAGGATCGACAATGAGATCATTGGTGGTGAACGCGCGATGCCTGCCGCACGGCTCGCGGTAGTGGAACCAGAGCTGGAGACCATAGAGCTGGTATGTCCATTCCTCACATCCACACACATTCAAATGAAGAGACTGTGGTGGCCGCGCTCGCAAGGATCGACAATGAGATTATTGGTGGTGAACGCGCGATGCCTGCTGCATGGCTCGCGGTGGTGGACGCAGAGCTGGTATGTCCATTCCACACATCCACACACATTCAACAATAATTCAAATAGGTATCAGTGCTATAAGTGATAGCACTGATACCTATACCTATGAATTTATATATGGAAGAGTTCATTAAGAGTTATTTGTTTTGTTTTTGCATATAAATATTAATTTATTACTTAGTTTATTTGTTATTTGCATGTTAATAATTATTGATAATTAATTTAGTTTCTTTGATATTTGAATTTAAGTACTTACTACCTCACCTCAACCTCAACAGCCTGTATTGGTCCACTGCTGGACGCAGGCCTCCCCCTGATAAGCGCCTTATTGGCTTTTATCTCATGGGGGGTAGTGACCATAATCCCCACGCTGGGCATGCGGGTTGGGGATCGCAGTTTGGTGGTATAATCTGCAACTGCCCGCCCCCGCTGGATATCAGTGGCCCCTTACGATACCCGCGGGAAGAAATAGGGTGGTGCAAATTCTAAGCCGGCACCACACGGCCGCAGCATTTAAATACTTAATCATTAATAATTTAACCTCTTTGGTTTATTTGTTAAATCCATGTATTTGAATGGAAGAGCAGGACATGCTAGCACAAGTATGTATATTTACATACAAATTATTTTATTAAAAGGATGTCCTAACAACTGTTAAGCACGTAGAGTTACATATTTTATACTTGTAAACAATTTTCAAGTTCAAGTTCTTTATTCGTAACAATAATTAGGTTACATGTCAATTTTTCATCAATAATTCATTGTATTTAATGAGTAAAGTACAATTTTTAAATAAATTAGATAAAATAATATAAGTAAGAAAAATATACAACATAAAATTCAATTAACCAAATAAAATAAATTGTCAATTTAAAATTGAAAATTAAAATGTCTCAATGAAGTATGTCAAATAAACATAAAAACTCGTAAGATAATATTAAAAATTTTACTTATTATCTAAACTAAAACAAATACAGAGAAATAATAGTATACGTATATGTTAAATACCTAGTCACTTTACATTCAGGATCTAAATTTAACTTGGATTAAGCATAAAAACTCTTAACATAGGTAATATAAAAAATTCTACTAATAACCAAACTTAAACAAATACAGAGAAATAATAGTTTAGATATATTAAATAGTTACTTCGAGCATTACTATCCAACCGTTGATCCGATTTGCGTGAAATTTGATACAGACAAGAATTGTGAAATGTGCTGGTAACTTAGTAAGGCCAAATCCATCGAGGGGTTTTCAGATAAGTAGGTTGGACCTCCGGGAGTTAAAATCAATAAAGGACGTCAGGACATTTTAAATGGTATATATTTTATTTAGCGTGTTTAGTTTTTAAAGAAATATCGTTTAGTAAACTATACACGCTCACACTAACTATCTCACAAGAGCTCTCATTTGGCAGAGATTCTATATGAGTTAGGATTTCGAAACCCTTTTGGTGTCGCTGTCTGCACTTTTTTCCCTCTAAAATCACAGCAACTACCGCAGCTATTAACATAAAATTTTAAATAATATCACATTTCGTGCACTTGTACAGATTTATTGAAAATAAATTGAAAAAAAGATAATTTTCAATACAACTTGTGACGGAAATGAAATTCCTTACACTTTTCTTTCCCGCTAAACGCGTGAGAAATGAAATTCCATAGAGTTTTCCCTCCCGCATTTCAGTACGCCTGCAATGACGTACTTTATACCTTATGTTTGGAAAAGGAATAAGCAACTTTCTGAAAGGTGTAGCATAAAATAAATGATGACATTAATAATTATTTTAATCCTTTTAAATAATATGATTAAGAATTTGTCATGTTTAAAAATTGGTTGGTCTCCACAGTTTTAAACGGAACTACAGTTCACTATAGTTTTGTGATACCACCTACTATTGTGATACAACCTAAGCACCTCAGGTTTGACGTGATGACATCTTTACAGGAAATAAACTCATTTGAAGAAAGCACACGAACTTCCATGAAGGACAACTATGCTCAAACCATGCATCAGGTCAGTATGACGAATGCTGAACAGTTGTTTGCAGTACTTAAAGAAAATTACAAAAATAATAGAAATAAATTAGAACTAGTATTTACAATTGAAACAATTGAGGTAACTGCAGACTGTTGCAAACAATCTACAGGTAGCTCAACTGATCCATATCAATACCAGTCGCAAGCGTCCCCAAAACCCTGGCTGCATTGCCCCGCTGTATGGCAATGCTGATGCGCTGTGCCATATACTGACCAGCTCTCGGGTCACGCGTCGCTTTGACCAGACGCTCAGATAATTTTTAAAAACCCGAAGAGCCTCGGTACCCCACGGACCTAGGGTCTCGACTCCAAGGGGATCAAAGGTGTAAGCTCTGTCGAGACCTGCATATTTGCGCCTCTTGAGATCTATCATAATAATAATATAATCTTATACTTAATGATATATTTATAATTATGTTTCCCAGATGTTTGTGAGTCTGGACCTCTACAGGCGTCCCGTTCTGGCCACCGAGAACGAAGACTTTATCGCTAATGTTAACAGAAAGGTATTTTTTTGTATATACGCGTGTCCAAAAGTCCTGTAGGGTCTGAAGGAAATAAAGCACGTTGAATTTTGAATGCCTACACATGGTACCTACTGTACTATGCTATAATTCCGCGCATCAGTAAATTTCGGCGTACCTCTACGCCGTAGCAACGTCGTCCTATGTGGTAGCTACAGTCACGCACTAAGGCAAGGCTACGGTGTAGCTCTACGGCGTAGCAACGTGTGCTACGCCGTAGCTTTGCTGTAGCACGCTATACGACAAGGCTACGGTGTAGCTCTACGGCGTAGCAACGTGTGCTACGCCGTAGCTTTGCTGTAGCACGCTACTACGACAAGGCTACGGTGTAGCTCTACGGCGTAGCAACGTGTGCTACGCCGTAGCTTTGCTGTAGCACGCTACTACGACAAGGCTACGGTGTAGCTCTACGGCGTAGCAACGTGTGCTACGCCGTAGCTTTGCTGTAGCACGCTACTACGACAAGGCTACGGTGTAGCTCTACGGCGTAGCAACGTGTGCTACGCCGTAGCTTTGCTGTAGCAAGTTACCACAGCAAGGCTACGGCATAGCTCTAAGGTGGAAGTCCCACTCCCAGCCTCCATGGTCCCAACATAATACATGACGTTCCATCCTCCATGGCCAGGAGATGCACCGGCTGGAGCTAGGCTGGCTGCGGCGGCGGCAGGCGGAGCTGATTACCGAGAGGAAGGTCCTGCACTCGCAGATACTGCAGCTGAAGTCTGCCTACGCACAGCAATGTCAGTTGCTGGGTAAGTGATGCGTGCATCGAGAAAAAACCTAGGACGCGAGTGATGGCTTAGCTTCTAAAGCAAGATTATTTTGTCCTTTTTAGGTACGGTATTATGACCGCGGAGTCCACATTTGTAACAAGATAATATTAATTAATATTATGAGTTTATGTATTAGAGCCGACTTCACAAATAGATGGATTAATTCTAAGCAGTAGTTAACTCTCGACGCAAAAATAGAGGGGTGTTATAAGTTTAACGTGTCTGTCTGTGTATCTGTGATTCTGTCTGTGGTATCGTAGCTCCCAAACGGATGAACCGATTTGCGTTTAGTTTTTTTGTGTCATAGATAATTTTATCCCGAGTGTTCTTATTCATGTTTCAAGAAAATCTGTAGAGGGTTCTTAAAATTTTTAATTAGGTCTTGTTTTATATCAGTGATTTATTTCTCAAAGTGCGTAGGTGTGGCGTAGTCCATGAAAACAAGGTCTGCCACTCCAAAAATGTCACCTGTGCCACAATATTCTACGTCATTGTCCAGGTGCCACTTTATCACTTCTGAGCTTTATCACAACAAAACATAGAAGTTGGGACAATCGATAATGGTCAATTAATAAAAATCATAAAAAAAATCAATCGTCAATATTATGTTTGTTAGATCAGTCAAAACAGTGGTGGAACGATTTTATGGTACTGGTAACACCAGAAAACGGATACATCTTCTCACTCACTGATGGCGTAGAATAAGTGTCACCCACGTGACCGTAATGTCTCGGAACGCCATCACACAAATATTATAAATGCTAAAGTTTGGGTGGATGTATGGAAGGATTGATGTTTGTTACCTCTTCACGCCAAAACTACTGAACGGATCGGGCTGAAATTTTGCATTCAATTAATTCTAACCCTGGAATCAAACATACTTTTCATCCCATAAATCAGTTCCCGTGGGATAGAAATCACCTTTAAACGTTTCAATAGAAACAACGCGTGCGAAGCCGCGGGCATAAACTAGTACTAAATAAAATAAAATGATTTTTGAACTTCAAACGGTTACAATTTAAAAAGAAGGTAAAATAAATAATCAAAGCAGTATTCATAGCGAAACGAACAAAACCTCTTTCAGAATCCATCTGGGGCAACGGCAGCGCCCGGCCAGGCACCGCCCTAGAGAGGGCTCTCAAGAAGTGCTCGGCACTCCGCGACGCGCTCGCCGCCGCCAGTGCGAGACTGCGCGCCGCCGCCGAGTACGCTCACCACGCTGTACGCGTGTTGGACGATGCTATGCCAGCGTGGAAGCTCACTGCTATAGCTAAGTTAGTTATAAGGTGCCCTGAAGGGTACTCCAAGAGCTCATCCCTTCATTTCAGAAGGACCATTGGGAGGACCTTATATAGAACTTTTTACGTGAACGCCCAGGTGAAGACCGATATGGCGTGGCGGGCGAAGGTCTGCCTGCAACCCAGGAGTATAACCCCTCATTCTGTAATCTGTGAACCCTCCTTTGATACGTGCACTCGCTCTGAAGCACGCGCGTTAACTGGACACAACCAGGTGTCTCTAGTATTAGTACTCGCGCGCAATACGCGCGTATCAAGGCGAAGTCAACGCGATTTACGCGCGTATTTGGAATTCACGCTTGTGGACGCGATGTATTGGCACCCATGATATTTATAATAATATACTTCGTCAGGTATGGCGGTCCGAGACATGAAGGTCACGTGGGTGACACTTATTTTACGCAATCGGCGAATGAGAAGTCGAATCTGTTTTCTGGTTTTACCAGTATCCTAAAATCGTAATTCCCTGAGCTCCTGACATTACCTGTAGGAATCTAATAAAACTAAATATGTATTTACTTTATTAAGGAAAATACTTACACGGGGTGATGTAGAGCCACTAAGATAGGAGAAAAAAGGCCCACCAGGGGGATCGGGCTAATAAATTTGAATGTACAGTAGAACTCCAAATATCCGAATTAATGGGGACCGGGACCCATTCGGATAATCAAATATTCGGATAATCGGATTTTTTAAAAAATAATTGCCATTGGAGAGAATAAAAGCTACGTTTTGATATTGCACTAATTTTTTATTGAAATAAATGAAAGAAACATGAAATTTTCACATGTTTTAAATATAAATAAAATGTACTTATGTACAAGTTTAGAAATAAAAATCATTGTTTTTTAAACATCTCCGTCAATGTAAGCTGTTTTGCGGTCTTCAACCGTTTTCGGGCAGCCAGGTCACGCATTCGCTTGACGGTGAGCAGTTGCAAGTGGTCACACTCGGGCTGACGCTCCATCCACTTCAAAGCAGTTAGACAGGCAAGTTAAGACAAGTCAAGTCAAGACTTGACGCGCAAACACTGGCTTCGCGGGGGGAAGAATATTAGCGCACTTAGACTTTTTTGGACAATTTTTTGTGATTCGGATAATCGGCGATTCGGATAGTCGGAGTTCGGATAATTGGAGTTCTACTGTAGTATCACAGATTAACTATAGGTACATAGTATGGTAGTATGAACCCTAGTTCATACTAATAATAATTTAAAATAATTGATAGGTACCTATATCAGCTATTGTTTATTTATCTTCAACTTTAAATTAAAGAAGCGGCTGGGAGCGTACAAGCGGCTGCGCGGACGCATGCCGACGACTAGTAGATGCGCGCTGCCTCGAGCGCGGCGCACGACGCGTGCTGCACGCCAACGCCGCGCCGCGCGCCGCGCGCGCGCTAAGACTGGCGTTGGACTACACGTTCACTGACGCTATGCATGACCACAAGTAAGTACCCTGGCTTTAGTTACAGTGTTTTCCAAGACAAGCGTGTTGAGTTTAATACACCTATAAAAACTCTTTGCAGGTATCAAAAAGTGACTGAAACATTTTTGCAGTTCAAGGATGCTCTGGTACAGCTTATCGATTCTATCCATCAGGTATGACCATTGCGCAAATGACGATGCATTACTTTCAGGATGCTTAAAATAATAGGTGACACACTGAACCTATGATATCCCTCTGTATTATCTAGGTATTAAAAATGTTGAGTCTACAGCCTGTAGGCATGGTCGAATAAAAACCTCCATTGAAAAACTTGTAACTTCAAAGCTTCAAACGTCAGGTTGACAAACTTTGAATAGACAAGTCAAGTCACTCACGCAATAACTAATCAAGTGTTATTCAATAAACTGAAATCTTTGAATACTCATTTTCTAATACTGTAATCAAATGAACCAAGTATTGGTAAATCAAACCAATAAATTATATACTTATTCATGTGCAACTGACAGAATTTTACTAAAGTGAAGATGTTGAGAAACTTTAGCAAGTTTCTAAACTGTCGCGTATACCAAAAGTCAGCAGCACGGCATAACTCTGTGGAAGTGTTTATCAATGGAAGAAGCGTTCAGGTACCAAGTTATTTCACCATAATGCAAGCACTGAAGAAGGAGAGGGTAACGATCCCATCGTTCTGTTACCACGAACGTCTCTCCATCTCTGGAAACTGTCGCATGTGCCTCGTGGAAGTCGAAGGGTGGTGGAAACCGCAGATCGCCTGCGCCGTCGCAGTTACCAAGGGCATGAGGATCAGGACGAACACACCAACAGTCAACATACGCCAGGAGGCCGTTTTAGAATTCCTACTCATTAACCACCCGCTAGACTGCCCCATCTGCGACCAAGGTGGAGAATGCGACCTTCAAGACCTGTCAATGCTATTCGGAAATGACCGTTCGAGATTCACAGAATTACATTTCACTGGAAAAAGAGCGGTGGAGGATAAGAATCTGGGGCCGTTAATTCGTGGTGAGATGAATCGCTGTATCCACTGTACCAGATGTATCAGATTCAGCTCTCAAGTGTGCGGTGTCGATGTTATTGGAACCACTGGTCGAGGCGGTGACATGCTAGTCGGGACGTACGTGGACAAAATATTCCTCTCGGAGCTGTCAGGCAATATTATCGACCTGTGCCCGGTCGGAGCTTTGACCGCGATTCCATATAAGTTCAAAGCTAGACCTTGGGAACTTTCTAGAGTCAATTCTATAGACATAACCGACGCTACAGGAACAAACATCGATGTTAATTCTAGATTTAATAGGGTTCTGAGAATTCTGCCAAGAGAACACGACGAAATTAATCAAGAATGGGTATCGGACAAGGGTCGCTGGACGGTTGATTCACTAGAAATGCAACGTTTGGTGCAACCTCTACAAAAGCAATGCTCGGACCATTGTCCTATAGACTGGGAGTATGCCCTGAATATGTCAGCGAATCTTATAAAAAGTGTTGATCCAAAGGAAATCGTGGCCATAGCAGGACCTCACTGCAGTGTCGAAACTTTGGTCGCCGCCAAGGATTTTCTCAACGGATTGGGATCTGAACACACCTTCATTGAACGTGACCTCCTTTGCACAGGCTCAAAGACTGATCTCAGGTGTGCATATTCAATGAGTCACAAACTAAGTGATGTTGCAAAAGCAGATAGGATCTTGTTGGTAGGAACAAACCCACGATTTGAAGCTCCAATTCTAAACATGTGGATTCGTCAAGCGTACCGAACCAACGAATGTGACATTTACGCGGTGGGCCCTAAATGTGACTACAACTATCACGTCAACTATGTCGGATCAGACATCACAGATGTAGAAGCGGCAGGAAAATGCTTGAAAGGTGCTAAGAGACCTCTTATATTTGTAGGAATTTCGCAATTGGAACAAACAAACGCCAATCTAATAATGAATCAGCTGATAAAATGTATCAAGGCGTTACGTACCGCCAGCAAGGAATGGGGTGTGTTAAATATAGTAACACGGGAAGCCAGCTTCTCCGGAGCCCTAGAAGCGGGCTGGAAGCCCGGCGCGAGGACAGCGCTATTAAAGATTAAACCCAGTTTAATTATTTCGCTAGGCGCGGATGATATATTTTACAAATGGACTCCAGAACCGAAGCTTTCGTTAATTTACATAGGGTTCCAAGGGGACAAAGGGGCGAAAATGGCAAGCATCATTCTGCCGGGCAGCGCTTTCACCGAAGCCGGAGGGGTCTACATGAACATGGAGGGGCGCGCGCAAGTGGCTATGCCGGCCGTGTCGCCGCCGGGCATGGCGCGCCACGACTGGAAGATCATCCGGGCTCTGGCGGAATGCTGCTGCGTCAAACTAAATTATGATACCCATCATCAACTCAGGTTAAGAATGCAAGATGTTAGCCCAAATTTCAAAAATATCGGCCAATATCAGAGGAATATGTGCATGGACTTGATGTTTAAGCTTGTTCGTCAGGAGGCTCCAGGGTCTGGACCGTTTGAAGTGAAGTTGAAGCATCTCAAGGATTACTATTGTTCTGAAATATTTAGTTCCAACTCTCTTACTATGGTAAGAGCTGAAAAGGCGGCTAGGAACTTTGAAAATGCGAATTATAATAAAATCTAAAAAAGTTGGTTGTTTGTACGTACTATTTTTATCTTTTATTGTATTGACTTCGTCTAGTTCTCCTAAATATACATTATTTATATTACATTACATTACTTATTTTATTCATAAAAATACAAATAAAAAAGTAACTTCGGAACTCTGTGGTTCAATACAAGTGGGTGACCTTCGTACTGACTGGACGTCTAACTGTGGAAAAAATATATACAAACAAAGAGGCACTTTTCATGCACTTAAGTTAAAGTTAGGTCGTCACAGAGTATCTGACAGTTTCCGCACGCGTTGTAATCAAAACTATCACTAGTGTGTCGCATATCTGTACTGGAATCGTGGATTTAGCGTACCTACCTAATAATATTCACATGTATTATTTAACTGCACATGTATTATTTAACTGAGATCCGAAATTAAGCGTGAAGCTTAACGTATATAAGACATACATAAAGAATCATCTAAATTAAAATGTTGTTCAAAAACAACAAAGTTGCAATGATATACAATCACATGTTTGTCACTACACTACTAATTTCGATTAATTGTTTTCGGTGTTACGAAAACTTCCGGATAAAGAACGGACATACTTTAGGTCCGTACTCCATATTAAATATCCAAAATTCTGTATCAGTGTGTATGACAAGAAAAAAAAAAAACAGTTGAAAGTATCGCACTTTTGGCAGTATCTCGCGTGCAATGTTATTTTAATAAGCACATTGAACCTTTCTCATTTTATTGAAACAGGATTGTCATTGAAGAACTGTTGCTTCTCAATGGCATCTTTCATGTCTTTGCTTAAAGGGGTAAATCGTGGTCATCTTGGACATAAATTAGTATAATATTGAGTTCTAATGAGTTGTAAATCCAAACAAAGTTAATTATGAATTAAAAATCTAGATTTCAAACACTGTGGTTCAGATTATTTGGCCTCATGCTATAACCGTCATTAGTAGACAGGAATTATAAGGAATTTTCTCTGATGAATTTGTATAAGTTAATCGATGTTTGAACTTACTTACGTAAACTTTATCCACATTCGAAGGTTCTCCTCAACAACCTGGAGAACTTGGCTGAAGCTGAGAAGGACGTGGTGAGGTGCCGTCGGGAGTTGCAGTCGGTTCGGGTGAACGCTATCGTCAAAAAAGGACTGGGTGAGCTAAGGTATCAGCCTAGGGCACTTATGCATCTGAACATTCATGAAGAGAAAGGTTAGATGATAGGTACATCTGCGTATAATGAAATGGTAATGGCTAGCCAGTGTTTATGAGGGTTGCAGATGCAGACCCGCGAAAGCTGTTGAAATGTGTGTAGACTGCAAACTAAGTTCTTTAGTACCTACCTATAAAAACTGCGTTCACTATGAGTTATTCTGTATTTCAAAATTGTACCTAATCACAATATTTTAATAATCGTTACCATTATCTCGGTCGAACTACTTAAAGTAATGGATATAATACCTCAATATCTCTAGATTTATTATAAATATTTAGCTTGTTAATGTATTAATATGTGGTACATAAATAAAACAAACAATTAGAAAAACACAATCAAATTTTATTAAATATCAAATATTGTATTGTCTAACACGATTCCTTAACTCATGTTTCACATCAATATCAATGGCATAATGAATACACGGTGACTAAATATGGTTTTAGAATGAAGGTAGGTATACATTGATAATTATCGAAAGAATACAGATAATAGGTACGAATAGGAAATGAATGTCTTAGCACGTTAGCACATAGAGTAAATTAGAGTTACTATTATATTGTCGTGAAGGAACAATAGCCAAGAATAGTTTAATTAATAGTAGTTTAGAATATATTAAATAGAATAACAGTCTAGATAGTATTATAACGGCTAACAATAGTCAACAAAAGGAAGGAAGACTTTATATTAGAT
Source organism: Eupithecia subumbrata (assembly GCA_949316285.1). NCBI lineage: Eukaryota > Metazoa > Arthropoda > Insecta > Lepidoptera > Geometridae > Eupithecia > Eupithecia subumbrata. The sequence continues at coordinate 15,633,615 of OX438643.1, read as the reverse complement.
CAATAAAACAGATATTAAGAACAAACAAAAGAAAAAGAAAATAAAAAACATATATAGGCAGATAGATTCATAGACCTTGAAATGCTCATAGGAGTCTATGTGGAAGGGAAAAAGTATATAGAAAGAAGTAGATAGATGACACGTAAGAAGAACACATTCACACTGTAAATACTTGTCACAATACATGAGTTTAAATGCAATATCTACGTAAAAGGTGATACACATGATTACAATCTTATAACATTATGAATTCCAGTAATAAATAGGGACTTACAAACTATACATATTCAGTAAGTTGTCTTGTGCGCCAAAGCTCTACATGATAGCAATTTCATAGAATTCTTCTGCAAATGATTTGATAATGTTTCAATGCAGAAGATGTTGATTCTTAAAACACTGATATGTGGCATGATGTGTCACGTCTACGCTTGGTCGTACGAGCCTCTAGCTCTATACAATATTTAATATTACGAATACCACGGACTACTTCATCAATATCAATAAACAGGTATGATTATTATGATATCGTAAAATTCCAACATTTCTTTTATCTGACTGAGCTAAAAACATCAAAGTACCTTCTTATATGCGGTCTACGATTTCAACATTCAAGTATATCTGCACATTATCATCGCCTTAAATTAGATTATTGAAAATGTTTTATGCCTAAGGTATATTTGTATTAACTGTAAATTAATAAAAATAGCAATTTAAATCTTAATTCTTGTGCGGAGTTTACAGAGTAAGAAAATAGATTTATAAAAATAGTAAGTAATGATCCATGTGAATTTTTCTCAGAAATATAACCCAATGAAGTAAAAATTTCAACAGTTTGGTTTTATTTATTTGCCTTCCATCACCTCATTGAGAAGTTTATCAAAATGGACGGCCGTGTGGTATCACACGTTGCCTTAGGTATTCTAGGGAACTAATGGGAAAATTCCCGTCAACGTCCAAACTATCCTAACGAGCTAAGTAGCCCCCCTCGAGTATATTGTCGATCCAAAATCCCAACAGCGCAGCTAAACCTTTGCACGGATTATAAAAACGTCTAAAGCGTTTGATATAAGTATTAAAAACATGGAAGCACTCCTCCGGACAGACTTCTATCTATCTTGTACTTTATAACTGCGTACGACGTATTGTAAGTACAAACGTCATTTCTTACGAATTGCCAAACATTATTGAAAATAAATAAAAATGAGCAAATTATAAATCTAATGTAACAAAGTGAACATATTCGTACAAATGAGATCAAACGATAACCTTAGAATAAGAATGTTCAACAGAACGATCATTATTGATTGCCTAGTCGCAAGGGCGAGATTGGCATACCGCGTCAAGTTGAGTGTCACATAACATTACCCCATCATTGCTTACACTTTTGTGATGGTCTTCATTTTCCTGCTTCGGAGACATCTGAAAAAAGTATAATATAAGAGTCTGTGGCGAGAATATGAACATTATATTTGATTTATTCTTTTCAAAAACAATGTCTAACATCCAAAGGTTGCTTTAATTTTTTATGCCTTTTGGTCTCACCAACGCTCCACCTTGATATCTTGGTCTGTTACTAGGCATATATATACCCTATATATATATATGTTGGATTCACCCGGACTAGACGGTTAATATCGGTATTAAGTTACCTAATAAATCCACGGTAAAGCATGAAAGCTCCGTACAGGCTGAGCACGATGGTCGCAGTCCACACTACGGCGAGCAGTGAAACTCCACCCTCTGAAAGGAACGAAAAGAGTCTGATGAAGCGCAGCGTACATAGGTATATATCATCCAATTTATATGTGACTATCAAAATAACGTCAAGATGTTTCTCTTGTAGCTATCGGAATGCGGCAAAGTCAAAATCAACTAATAGGGTGCATTTTAGTATTAATTATTTATAAATTCTGACACAAAACTGAAGCTAGCCTAAAGTCTCACCAAGATATCCATCATGGTAAACTTCCTTCTCGTCAGCCCAGGCGCGGCGCGGCTTGTCCTCTCTGGGCTCAAGCGCCAACAGATCAGGTATCTCTTCGAGCTCACCGCTGCAGTTCGCCCACTCTATTGTCACGAATCTGCAAGACAAGATTGTAGGACTGTGTTAATAACCATGGATTAAAAGATTATAGGTATGAGTCTAAAGTGACTCAACAGTACATACGTACTGTGTGTCACAAGGAGTTTAAAAGGGTAGTTGGTTTAACCCGGTCAGAAAAAAAAAATGCAGAACACACAGTCATGGGTAGTAGTCATTCAATGCATATAGGAGCGGTACCCCTGAAACACCCCGCTTCGTTTTGATACTTTTACGTGATGGTTACAACATGAAGCTTTTTTTACCGAGCCTCAACCTCAACCTCAACAGCCTATATTGGTCCACTGCTGGACGCACGCCCTCGGTGGATATCCCCTAGTCGCCTCTTACGACACCCGCGGGAAGAATTGTGGTGGTATAAATTCTAAGCCGGCACCACACGGCAAGCTTTTACCAAGCAGTCTCGATATTGTAATGGTATAGCCTCATTGCTCTGCAGACTGAGCCTGTACCTGGAAGGCAGGTTGCAGCTGCGAGTAGGTGCGACCAGCAGCTGGCGGGAGCGCGAACGCGCGCCGCCGCGGCACGGGCCCCACGCGCCCCAGGGGCCCGCCTGACCGCGACCCACGCGGCCGCAGCCACACTCCACGGGGCATTCCTCCTCCTGTACAACATATTAACATTACCTGGCATCGAACATACTAAGTAGATTTAACTTAGTTGGTATCCAGATTCAGCATTGATCCAGGTTGGTGGAATACCTTGCAATATTATGGACGAGGATTTCAAACCCTCGCAACTATATCGACTCATATATGAGTTGGTCTATCAGTTGCACTGTTACAACGTCTCACTAAGAGCTTCGTCCATTCCACCTATGTTTGGATTTGTTTACCTCTGATTTGTTTTGCACCAGTGACCAATTTTGTTGCGCGTGAGTCACCTTCACTCCCTAGCTGCAAGCTGACTATTCGATCTCTGATATTCTCGTCTAAGAGTTTATTTTGGAATTTTTAGAAATAAAAGTTATTAATTTCTGAATGCCTGTCGCAATCAAACTCTTGATGCATTACCTGGTAGTGCATAGGTGGGGTGACGATCCTGCCGGGCAGTATGGTGGCGCAGCGCCAGGGCTCCAGGTGCGCGTCCGAAGACGCGTCCTCGTCGGCGCTGCTGAGCGAGCAGCGAGCATGAGACACCTTCACTCCCCAACCGCAAGCCGACGATTCCTTTTCTGATGTTGTCTGAACCCGAATGCCAAAACCCGACATTTTATTTAATTTCTTCAATATCGATCGTAGGTAATAGTTTTTTTTTTATTATTCAACGAAAGCTGGTGCTATGTTCATTTGTTAGCTACATAAACTCATTGTAAAGAATGAATGAATGAAAGATTTTTATTTGCCTTACGAACTACACCACAATACATTGAACTATAGTAGTTAGGTAATGCTTTGTGATTGAAATTTTGTGCGTAGCAGAGCTCAAGCCAAAAATGGCCATCGCTCAGCGTTGTGCTGGATACACACTGATGTTATACAGGATGCTTTGTCGTCTTCCCATCTTTTAAATGGTCCTTAAAAACTATAGCTGGAAAGAAGCTCAAGGATTACCAGGGATAGGAACTAGTAGAAGATGCTGAAAGAGGCCTATCTATGCCAAACTAGGGCAAACGATCATATATAATCATATAGAATAAGTTTTAGATCAAGGCAGGTTATCTATTAGAAAAATTAAAGATATCCTATAAGTCTTTATTTATTTATTTAACACGATATTATCAATAATCAAATCACTGTTCTGTCAATCAATTTGTTAGTCTCATATGTAGGTTTTATAATATTATTATCTGTGTAATGTTTTCTGTCTTGTAATGTACACATTCTATCCACACTCTTTTCATAAATTCTCTTTATATCCATAGGTTTGCTGTTAGAAAACTCTTTTAGGGTTAAGCTCGCCTTTGTACATGTCCATTATGTGTAAACTTTTATGTATGAATTATCTTGTGTGTGCAATAAAGAATTTAAGAATTTAAGAATCACTTAATCACACAAATTGCCTTTGCTGGGGGCCTCGGAAAAGGAAAATCGAATAAAACCAAATCTTATGTCGCTTGCATAAGGTAACCGTTTGCACAAAAAAGAATCAGAAACTTCGATTTCTTTTCTAAGATTACGGGCCCAGACTTTGTATTGACCTGCCTATGCATTAATTTGTATTGAACTGCGATGAGCTTTATCAAGCGCGCAGTGGCCACGCCGCGCTTGTCAGTAGATCTAGTCTATTAGTATGGTTAGTACTTACCCTGACACGGCAGGCTAGCGAAGGGCGAGCCAGCAGCCGCAGGCAGGGCTCGCGCGGACAGGGCGCGCGCTGCTCCGTGGCGGGACAGGCGCGCCCCGGCCACACCGCGCTCGTCAGGTGTTGTCTGCAATATACGTCACATTACATTGCCATAGTGATAGCAGATATTTTTTGAAGAAATTAGCTTGGTTTTTCGAAGCTGGCGCGGTCGTCATTTGTTTTTGTCAGAAGATGTTGTTTTGTCATTTTTTACAACAGCTGTCATTTTTCAAACATCATCATATCATGGAATATAAACTATTTTGGATAATTCTTAATACTTAGTAAGAAGTGAACGAACTGCGCATGGATTCCTGACGAAGCGCTTATTGGACGAATCACTTTTTGGACGTACTGCTAAGAAATCATTTGTTTTTGTTTCAATGTGCGATCAAAAACTTATGACTATAACTCGAACTTTGGCTGTGCAAAACACACTCATAAGTAAAGTGGCAAACATGACTCAAGTTGCCCGATGAGTTGTCTCTTCTTTCAATCCAATCTTCCTCTAGGGTTAAGCTACACTACAGTCCGCACATACCTGGTCCGCCGCATGTGTCTGCCAGACGAGGTGTCTCCGCAGGAGCAGGCGGTGGTGTCCCAGGGACTCCACTCGCCGAGCTCGCAGTCCACGCCGCAAGGGACATAGCACCAGGACTCTCGAGGTTCAATAGCAGTCGAATTCTGGACCAAATAGTAAAAATTAAAATTAAACGAGTACACAAACCGAGTTATTTAAAGCTGGTACGATCGTCATTTGTTTTTTTCATAGTATTGACTAGGCTGCGCTCACGTCTGAAATCCGTCAGCACAGTATTCGTAAAACGAAAGACGGTCGCGCCATCTCTGGTTGCGCTACCTATACGTGTAATAGACGGTCTTGTCGATATTATATGCGGAAACTTGTTTTAAGCCGTCAACAAAGATTCATTGGTCTACCCAGGCATGTTCTATAATATTCTTCTGTAATTTGTAAACCTAGCTGTAAGTTCCTCCAAAATTGTAAAAATAAGATTTATAAATAAATTATTAATTTTAAAATGTTTACCGGGCAATATGAATCGTTGACGAAGATTCCGTCACTCCTCAGGCATCGGACAGAGCGCTTTTTGATCCCTTCACCGCAAGGGGAGCCTCCTGAAACAAAACAGTTGCTTAGCATCTCGCCTCTACGAAGATTTCTAATCAACTAAGGGGACGGGGGAAGAACCTAGCGGGTTTGCTTGTCAAAGTAGATCCTAGATCTCAGAAGTGGCCTAGATCTCAATACTCACGGAATCCCCAGCCGTGTTAAAAAACTCGACTTACATAAAATTTAAAATTATTTCTTCGGCTGTTTAATTGAAAACACGATTGCGAAAAAAATAACAAAAAAAAAAATCATGAAAGTGTAATCCTTTGCACCTAATTTGATCGAGATCTCAGGAACCCTGCGGTCTATAGAAAAGATTTTTGTTTTGATTCGTCGGTTATTACTCATTCTATGGTTCCATAAGTTATACTATACTTCATAAGTCAAATCAAATCAAATCAAATCAAAAACTCTTTATTTCCATAAATACAAAAAGTGTACACTTAGAAAAGGTCAAATTATAAACTAAACACTGACACGGAAATAAAGTGATATTTTTGATTTCTGTCGCTTCGGTATGTAGATTAAAGTAAAGAAGCGACGAAGAAACCTTTAGCCTGTTAGTTGTTATTTTTCGAGCTGGAGCAAAACTCGTCCCAAGCTTTTTTATCCTCTAGTAGATAATCTGATATTTTGTAGTAAGCCGTTTTGCAAAGGATATGGTTGACAATTTGTTTCAATTTATTGATTGATAATTTTTGCAACTTACTTGGAGTTTTGTTGTAGAAGCGTATACATTGCCCTTTAAAACATACATTTATCTTGTATAACCTAGTTGTTGGCACAGCGAGTTTATTCTTATTTCTAGTATTTATATTATGTATGTCGCTATTTTTAGGGAATATATTGATATTTCTTTGGGTGTACAACAAGTTTTCATAAATATATTGACATGGTACTGTCATTATGTTTATTTCTTTTAATTTGTGAAAAAGTTGTGTAGTTTTCTTGTAAATAAGCACAAATATCATTTTTGCATTTACGCTGTTCCGAAAACGTATGCTCTGTCCCGCTCCTATGAACGCAAAGTCCTATACCTATCCTTTCCACTAAATTTAAAAAATTCAAATTGGGAAATTCGGTATTTTTTCCAAACCATTTCAAGGTATTCTTATCAGTTACTGACCTAGGGGCTGGCAATCGTCCCAGGGCGCCACGTGCCAGGAGTAGAGATGCGGCGAGCAGGGCTCCGCGGCCACAAGCTGCGGGCAGATGGCGCCGCCTTCCTCAGCGGGGCGAAGCACCACACGGGTCCTGTCGCGACGTCCTCCCCATTTTGTCTGTAAAAATTGTAAAATACATAAACGCACTCAAAGCGATCAAGAAATCTACCAAAAATGTAGAACTGTTCCTTAACCCTTTATATATACCCCTGGTTTTTTTCCCACTTTGCCAGCTATTTCCTAATATTATAACCCATACTAATATTATAAAAGTGAAAGTAACTCTTTGTCTGTCTATCTGTTAGGTACCTTCACGCCTAAACAGTTGATCAGATCTTTAAGAAATTTGGTAGGGAGGTAAACAATATCCCGGGGGTGGACTAGGCTACTTGAAAAGTGCGTGTGAAACCGCTGGCACAAGTTAGTAGATAGATAGATAATACTTTATTGTACCAGACAAAGACAGATAACAATAGAGAAAAAATGCTAAGAGTAGACGAAGTACAAAGGCGGTCTTATCGCTATGAGCGATCTCTTCCAGGCAACCTTGGGATGGACTGGACATGTAAGAACGAAATAGACGGTGGCACCCGAAAAAATAAAAATGAAAATAAAATAATAGTAACAAAACATACTATAATACCTACATACAACTTACAAACAATTTATTAAACTTACATAAACAAAAAAATTAAGTTATCTAACTTTGCAATGATAGATAAATAAATAAATAATTGCTGGACAATTCACACAGCATTATCTAGCCCCAAGCTAAGCAAAGCTTGTGTTATGGGTACTAGATAACTGATATACTTAATACAATACATTAGATAATGCTGATGAAGCAGTTTTTTAAAGATAGGGAGTGATTTGGCACGTCTGAAGTCCAGTTAGTAAAATATATAGCTCTGTTAACCAAAGCTGGTGCCTTGCACCTATTCAAATGTTGCGCAGTGTTATTCCGCGCCAGTGCTCTCACCCGCATGATTTGGATGTTAATATTCAACCGAATTATGATGCACAATCCAGGGACTGGACACCATCCGCAGCTAAATAAACTATATGCTCTGGAAGATATCGTCCTTCCGTCCGATTGCTCTTCTGTAGTGCCCAGGTGCGCCAGACAATTATGGCTACTTGCATGCCTTTTAAGTTCTGTCGTTTCCATATTTCCCGGCAATTCTTGACCATCCTCCATACAGCTCTGACCTAAGCCCTAACGATTTCTTAACATTACCTAAAATTAAGAAAAGCCTTCGTGGTCAAAGGTTCCAGTCCGGTGAAGAAGCAGTGGACGCTTTCAAGTCAGCCATTTTGAACACCCCCACTTTAGAGTGGAAAATGGTGTAGTCTCAGTAGTCCGGTTACAATTAACTCAACCGGACAACTGAGTCGCTCGATGTATCAGTAGTCCGGTTGAATTAAGTAACCGGACTACTGATACCTTTTTTGCAACTGTTATTCCAGTGTTGATGATACATTGCCGGCTCATTGTACTTATCGAAATATTTTCTTTTGATCAAGTGACGGCAGATGCTGGATGCGGCAAGCTGAAGACAGCGCGTTATGGCGCTCACTAGGGGAGGCCTATGTCCAGCTGTGGACGAATATAGGCAATGATGATGACGATGATAATGAAGTTCATTATCATCATCATCAATAGCAAATGTCAAATGTGACGGCGAAGAAATGTTATAATAACTGGTTTGAGCGAATGGAAAAGTGTATTAAGCTACGTGGTGAATACTTTGAAAAACAATAAAAAGCACTATAAGGTTCTAGTTGTTTTTTTCTTTTAAACGACAAAACTTAAAAGGCATGCCTAGGATTAGCCATAATTGTTTAACTCTGCCTAGTATAGTGAGTCTGCCATACCGGTTCACAAGGGCTCCACTCGGACCAGGAGCTGACGACGCAGTCCGAGGGGCAGGGCGCGCGGCACGCCATGTCGCGCGGCGGCGCGGGCCCGGCGCCGCTCGCCTCGCATATTGCGTTGTCCACGCGTGTACCTTCAGCGTTCACGCATCTGGGAAAAACGTGGCAATATTAGAAATGTCCTAACGTCGGCAATGTCAAAAATTGTCGCGCAGTTCATACCGATTTTAAGAATTTAAAAGAATGCTGGCGCGATTCTCACACATGAACCTTAGAATATATAAACGCATTGAAAATAGCACAGTCAGCGGATTTAAAGATAGCTCGCTGAAAGCTTATCCTGAAGGATGAAATAGAGTTTGTGTGAGTAAATCAAAATGGAGTAAACAATTCAGTAGTAGTAGTAGTAGGTATTCAGTTATATCAGTAAATCTGGTATAAAAGAATGATAGGTAACGCACTTTCGGTTACGAAGTTTAACGTAAAATTCAGCCATATAGTATACATATAGTATATTATATAATATAGTGCTCTTACGTCACAGTTCTGTTGATGATGGCTCGGCCGCAGAGCGCGCGGCGCGGCACGCAGGGCGCCCACTCGCCGACCGACCAGCGCGGCTCCGACACGGCGCAAGTCGCGCGTTGCAATGTCGCGCCGCATTCGCGACCGCCAGCTGTGCCTTCTTCTATCACCTCCCTGGACAACACATCAGACAATCACTCAGACAGATCCTCAACAGCCTGTATAGGTCCACTGCTGGACGTAGGCCTCTGCCTGATAAGCGCCTTATTGGCTTTTATCGCATGAGGGATGGAGATAATGCCCATAATCACCACGCTGGGCATGCGGGTGGGGATCACAGTAAGATTTTAGGATTGTTCTGCAGGGGGCGCTACTGCTACTGTTTTTTTTGTAAATTACCTTCGATAAAAATTTAAAGAATGCGTTTGTCCGGAACCTTATGAATTACTAAAAACTGATCTTTCACTACACCCACCGTTAATTCAGTACAGTCACAAAGTGTCAGTGAATTCCCAATAACCGTGTTTAATAAATAAATCTAAACGTTAAAATATTCACGGAGTGGGTCAAATCGCTAAATCATTGACCTGGTTCTGAATCTGAAGGCAGCCCTGGATCCTGGCTCGGAGGCGCAGGGCCCCCACTGTGCCCAGGGCCCGGCGGCGCAGTCGCGTGCGCAGCGCACCGTGCAGGGCCCGCGCAGCAGCGCGCTCCACTCCGGGTCGTAAGAGTACCCGTCGGTGCTCGCCTCGCGGACTCGGGATGGACCTGAAAAACAAGTGATATATAGTAAAAAAAACCAGTGGTTTTTGTTATTCTTAATGAGGATCAGTAAAGTTATAGCAATATCAATAGAACTGGTATCCACATTATTTTTTATGACTTAAGAATGATATATCTTTTTAAATTATCCAAATCGGATCGCTACGTACGAAGATATCAAGTACTAAATATTACGCCATTAAAATCAAATTACGCGGGTGCGTGTGACGTCACTCGCTCGGTCGCCGCCCGTTAACCGTAGGCAGATATCAGTTTTTAGTGATTTGATTCGAAACTATAAGTTTGGGAAAAAAATGACTGAATGAGACAATAAAAATAAAAAATGATCTGCATTCTCAACTAAAAACGTTACGGACCCTCATAAGCCGGCTTTTCACTATGGGATATAATATAATATATTACATCCTGAGATATAATATTTTATCGCTCACCATACATTTTGTATGGCACCGTTTACACTGTGCTATAATATAAATTACATCCCAAACTATAAATATTTTTTCGACCGAGTGAGCGATATTTGAAGGTCATTTGAAGGTGTATATTTTACCTCACGTCCCCGGACACCGCGCCTCCCCCGCTTCGCCATCCGTTTGAATGTTGGCGTTCGTGTGCAGACGTGTAAACTGATCATTGTGTGCTCCAAAATATATATCTTACAGTGTGAATAGCAATCGCGGGATGTAATATATAGCACAAGATGTAATTTATATTATATCCCATAGTCAAAAGCCGGCTTTAAGACAAGTTGACCTGAATGAGGGTGAAAGTGTAAACTTATCAGAGTCGAGACCTTTATGTTGCTGTGGCACAGAAGAGAATTCAGTTTAATTAGAAGTAAATCAAGCATTGCCATTTTACGAGGTACAAAAGTTATTGGTCCATCCGTTTGGAACCTACAAATCAAGGTTATCACAGATTGGATAACGGTATGTTAGTAACTGAGTTATATTACTCACCGGTCAAAGGATGGTATCTCTTGCAAACATCCATAGGCACGTCGCGGCCGTCGACCATGCATCTCGCAGCTCTCAATGCTTTACCCTCGCCGCACTCCAATCTAAGGGAAATTATTGATTTATTGAGGAAAAGATGTATCGGCCAAGCCCGTTTTCATTATTTAATAACCAACTTCTTTCGCTTATTCTTATTATTATTAGGGTTCCGTACCTCAAAATAAATAAAACGTCAAAAGCGAGTCTAACTCGCGCATTAATGGTTATGTTTGATTGTAAGAACTTGTTACCTGCCAAATATCATGATATTTTGGTACCCTGTATATTTTGGTACAAGGAGAGAATCAAATTTTTTTTTATGTTAATAAACTACAAATTTACGGTGTCCGTTATTTGTGCTATAAGATCTTGCTTCTTGCCAAATTTTGTGATTCTAGGTCAACGGAAAGTACCCTATAGGTGTTGGTCCACAAGCAAGTGCAAGCAAGTACCCAAACATTTTTTTATTCCAATATTTATTTACCTTTTCAACGGGTTTACACTGTAAATACCTACCGGTGAATATTTTTATGTTCTGATCGCGTAAGTTTTAATAACTTTTTTAAATAATTATAATGTATGTAAAATATTAAAAATAAATAATTTAAAATGATGAAATGGAATCTATACAGACACACATTGATACATCGCGCTCGAAAAACCGTAAACAAAATGGCAGCATTGGGTCTAGCAACTGTAACCTTTGGTCAAAGAATTGTACCCCAAATGGTCATTCAAATCAACAGGAGATGATTATGTTGGCGTAGATAACATCTAGCCCTTACAAGTAGTGTAAGAAACTTACCCTGATGGAAGAATGCAGTCAGAGTCAGAAGGCAATAACTCCAGGGCTACGTTCTTGCAAACGCAGATCGGGATATCAGGTACGGCTGCATCCAAGTACCTGGAACAAAAATGTTCGTTCAATCCGATGATATAAAATATTAGCTCGGTTTTTAAAGCTGACGCGGTCGTCTTTTGTTTTTTCGTACCAGTGATTACGCTGACCACGACACGAAATCTGCTGGCACTGTATACGAAAAATCAAAGACCACGCCAACTTTGGTTGCTCTACCTAAGACTACTCACACCATAGATATAAGTAAAACCCTTCCTTAGACCCCTATCATTCTCTATTATGATTTATATTTACAAATAATATAAATATATAGTGTATGTTTGTTAATACCCTTATTATAATCCTATCTATTATTATTTCCTATCTTAACTCTCCTGATCCTTATCACGTAAATTCTCATCTTCTCGTAGGTTTTTTATCTAGGGTATAGATGTTTCACAAATAAAAAAAAAACGTAATAAAAAAACGAAATATGACTAATGCTACAACCAGCGAGCCGAATTCTGTAGATGGTACGTTCTCCCAGCGCTAACTTAACAAATGGCCTGTGTTTTGCTACAATTAAACGCAAAGAGACGCTTTTTCCAATCTTTTGCAAAATACCGACCTAATGAAAAACAAAGATGGAAAGACGTACTGGACCGAAGTGCGACTGAGACAACAATGCGCACGCGAAACACGAACGCCGGCGGCGCCGGTCCGACTATGACTGAGGTGGGTGGACCTAATTTAAGCGTTCCACTTTCGAGAAGCTAGTATCCAATTTCCAGAATTTTACTTACATCGATGACTAATACGGAATAATTTATAGTTTACAAAAAATTACAAGTTAGGTACAAGTTAGTTTACAAGCGTAAGGATTATGGGCATTACCCCCATGAGATGAAGCCAACAAGGCGCTTATCAGGGGGAGGCCTGCGTCCAGCAGTGGACCAATACAGGCTGTTGAGGTTGAGGTTACAAAAAATTAAATAAATCCTTATTTTAAGGCTGGGTAGGCCAGCAGAGGCCGCTTTTTTGTGATTTTTAAAATCATCTGAGACTTAGAAAATAGAGTTTAAAATTCTGAAAAAAAGATATAGGATCTCTACAAGATCTAATGAACTTCACTCTAAAGAAAAAAATCCCAAAGTTACCCCTTTTTCTAACGTTTTTTCAATACTATGACTAGCGAACTACTGATATCACACTTTTTTTGTACTCAACTAAGGACACTAAATATTTCTTAACGAATTCACAGAGTTTGACTTGATAAAATTATTTTCTTAATTAAAATGTTTAAATAACTACAAAAAATACGAGCGCGGCGGCTTGGCAGGCGCGCGTTTTCCCTTACACTTACTGCTGCAGGAATACCTGGCCTTAAATCGCAGCTTTGTTAGGCTGCCACCGGCTGCCTATAAGGTGCCTTTTGGAAGATGACAATGGCGGTCAAATGGCCGCTAAGGTCTTGGTGTATTTTTATTTACTTGAGAGGGTCGGCGCAGATGACGGAGCAGGTGAGCGCGGGCACGTGGTCGCAGGGCACGGTGCAGGCGGCCACGCTGCGCGGCAGCAGCTGGGATGCGCACGCGCCGGCCTCCACGCGGTGTGACTCACTGCCGCACCATAGACCTATAGCAACACATCAAATTGCGTAAAATTAGTGATTCTAGCGACGAGGAAGTTTATTTGACGCCAACAGAATTGACTGAAACTGTTAAAAATGCGCAGATGAGTTTTTTTGCATTTAGTCATTTCCTCGCTGGTGGGATGAAAAGTTACGTGTTGCACTATAACCATTACAGAGGTTGTCTGTCAGTAGGTACGTACTGCGCACTCTGTATCCACTCCCGCAGATCTGCGCGGGCGGCAGGCGACAGACCGACCACTCGCCGGCGACCCAGGCGGCGGCGCGGGCGCGGCACGACGACGGGACGGGACAGGGGCGGGTCTCCTGGCGGGGCCCGCAGCTGTCGCCGCCGTGGACTGTGCGCACGCGGGATTGCTTGCCGGGTTCTGTGTTAGAGGAATTTTGATTGAAATTTGGATTTAGATGAAATTTACTATTTTAAATCGTAGTAACCTTCAAGCGAGTATGATCTTTAAGGTATATCTCCAAGTATGACCGCAACTGTACTTTATGTAATTATGGGACCAGAGATAATAGTAAAAGGATTGAGAAAATACTCGCAGATCTAAAAGATTTGCTGAGGTCTACAAGGAAACAAATGCTACGAGGTTTTACGAAGCTACTCGTAAGTCTACAACCCCAGAGACCTAAAACTTCTGCTAAAGTACAAAGATCCGCGAAGAGATACCTACCATAGGTAATAAAATTAAAAATAAAAAAATAAAAAGAGCTTTATTTTTCCTTACCAGCTAGTACAAAATAGGTAACTATATAATATTATAAATCTTTATCAAAACTAATCTATAACGATACTATTTACATTAACGGAGTAGCAGTTGTTGTCCGGTAAGGACCGCCTTTGGCGGTGAAAGCCGAAGAGATACCATAGATTTCACTCATCAATCATTGAATGTCTAGAGCCCCGAGGTTGCAAGACCTTGGAGCAATTACAACAGATTATAAAGATACAAAGACGGAAGACTCAATGCTGACTAACCACAAGTGTTGGGGCAGGTGGACCACGGCATCCAAGCCTCCACTTTGCATCCACGATGGCATCTGACGGTGCAGGCGCGTCGTGACGCTGGTCTCTTCAGTGGAGCGCATCTGTACAAAAACGCATCCAATTCACCACTCTTCTTTGTAAAAATTTGTAAAATTCAAACCCCCCTTACTTGCCTCATACGACATCTGCGTAAAAAGATGATGTGGTTTAAATTCTATGCCGACTCCACCAGGTCAAGATATGCTTAAGTACGAACTTCCTGTGTCTGATTTTCCGGTAGCGTACAATCTCAGAGTCTTCGAATCCAGAGTGAATAAGTTCCTTCAGGGAAAGCGTGCTCTAGTGCGTGAGATGGTAAAGTAAAGAAAAGTAAAAATTTTATACATAATAGCAAGTGTAACAGACATTATGCGTTCATAGGCTCCTGAACTAGTTTGAGAACTGTTTTTCAGGAGCCAGTAGCTAATCCAACTAATAACACTAATCTTATTTGTAGGTGGAGAGAAAGAAAAAACATGAAGAGCTAGTGATTTCGAGCTTGTGGTGGCCAAACGCTTTACCACTTACATCCAATGAACAAATTAAGAATTATATAAATAAATAATTAGGTATTAAACAATAATTATGTTTAATAACAGTCTGATGGAGGCTCTTGATGTGATGATGCAGAAGGGTTACATATGAGAGTAAATCAGTCGATACTTACAGAGCCTCCCTCACCACATCGGCGTTGTTCTGGACGCACATGACATCTCTGGCCATCTCTCCTTCTTCCACGCAAGGTTCCTCGTCATCACTCTCGTTGTACGATTCTCCATCCTAAAACAGACCAAATGTCAAGTTCTTGTCTTCCAAACAAGGTCATAAATCTAATAAAAACTGAAATAAATTGCGTAACGTAAAAAAATATCCAAAACATATTATTTATCTGCCACATAGCCCTATGTTGTGGCACAATAATTTAATGGTATTTTCCATCATCCAACCCCCCGTAGTCAGGTTGCAGATGATGACTGTTCTGAATCTTTCTGAGCATCATTTGTCTTACCAAGAAGTCAGTATAGTTGTTTGGAGGCACGTAATCCTGGCGGCGTCTCTCACACGGCCCCCAGGGGGTCGCCAGCCAGGAGTAAGTGGCGCAAGCGTGCGTGTTGCATGTCTCGTTCTGGATTAGTTGGTCTTCCAGAGGACATGGCCAGCCATCTGAAAGTATTCAGAGCTGTCAATAGATTTGAACAGCTGCAATACAGAAAAGAAAGACACCAATTTGATTGTGGTTTGAAATAAGGTCAAGCCCCATCAGCAGGGGTATTTTAATTCATTCGATTCGGAATCTAATGAATTGCTGCAGGTGGAAAAAACAATACCTAGAAAAAGAGAGAGCTACACAAGGTCTACAGACAGCGAAGACTGATACACACAGATACAGACCGATACACACAAATAGAGATCGATACACACAAATACAGACGACAGATAGCGATACAGCGAAAGAACTTTCATAGTTTGTTTTTTCCTCGACCGCATCATTTCTGTTAATGTTACCTGGTGCTGCGTGAGCTAGGATATGTCTGCGGCGGGTTCTGGAGGGGTTTGGTCGACCGGGCAGGATGCAGGCGGCGGGGCACTCGGGCCAGGGTGCCCAGGCGGACACCACGCAGTCGCCGGCGCACGCAATGCGGCATCGCTCCCAGCGTGCCGGTGCGCCGCTGCCGCTGCACCACGCGCGTTGGGCTTCCTTCTGTAGACGTTCCATCACAATAACAAGTTTATTTTCTCGCGACGTGGACCTATTTAAAGCTTGGGAAAATGTACCCACCTACACATCAGTGAAAAATCAATTGTAGAGATTTAGAATCAGGCCATAGTTTCGGAGAACACCCTTTTCAAATCGTTACAATACCATTTTCTGCTGAATCCCCCTGATATTCCTAACAATTTGACGAGTGCAGAAACAAGTCTTTGTGTTCAAGGAGTTCCTTTGACCTCACCAATAGAGACTTGGTTTAACTTACCCCATCGTGTCCGATACACCGCAGCTCGCGGCTCCGCTTGCCAGGCCCGCAGGTGGTATGAGGCTGGAACAGAACGCAGGGTCCCCAAGGTAACGCTTTCCAGGACGCGCAGCGGGGGGAAGTGCATGCTCGCTTCTCTTCCAGCGGGGGGCAGGGTGCGCCTCCGCCGGACGCTGCGGATATCACTCGTCGACGACGAACGCTGTAGCCTAAAGACAAGATGTAGGTACTTATGATTAAATCGTGGTTCTTCAACCACAAAGCAAGCAATCCTGACCGCGATAAAATTGCCTAACCACGGTAACGACATCAGTCACTTGTTCACAATTAGTTCTAGCACAAGGAGTTCTCATACCTACATATTTCCGATGCGCGAACGGTATGTGAACGGCGAAAGAGAGATTGAAGAGATAAAATAAATATTTGCATGTTCGAATTACAATTGATTATTCCTAAGCTGACTAGCCGTATACCGTAGGACTATGAGCACTGGTAACTCTATATAATACAAGTACCCAAAAGTGAGCTGCTTCGAGCAATCTTGTGTCTTAGATCCACGATCCACTTTAGGTCCAAAAAGGTCGTCAAATAATCACATAAGTATTGTTTACCAGTAGTAGTAAGCTGTTGGACAGGGAACAGAGGACAGCCGTCAGTCGGCTGGCAGGCCCCCCACTCGGTCCACGGTCCCACCTCGCAGTCTCTCGGACACGGCACCTGGAAGACATCATTATTGTTAGGATACAGTCAATAGAGGACAGTGGTGTTTGCATCTGTATCTTTCTGTCTTTTTAAGGAACTGTGGTCCTTTTTACTAAGAACTTGCCGTGAAGAACCGCGGCTCCCCGGAATACACTCCGTGGCCGTTTACCTCCCTGACAAATTTCATAAAGATCCATTCAGCCGTTTATGCGTGAAAAGGTAACAGGCTGACAGACAGACTGAATTACTTGAGTTTTTTAAATATTAAGTTTGGATTACTTAGTATATGGATTCGTCTTTGTAAGAACAAAGGAGCATACACTCCAAATTGTGCCACTGCTCATTAGAACTAGACTTTGGAGGCGAATGCGGAATTTTATTCTTTAACGATAATCCTAGGGTTTTCTCAGCATCCTGCAATAATCAAAATCCAGTTATATTTTCAATGATGGTAGTAGTAAGCGCAAGCAGAAGAGCAGATGTATATTGGGTGGTTGTGTAAGGGTGCTTAATGTATCGTACATAGAGATCAGAAGACGGCGCTATGCCGCTCATTATAGTATATATGTATATAAAGAGGCCTATGTCCAGCAATGGACTAACATAGGCTGATGATGATGATGGATGACATAGAGATCCAGGTATCCGTACCTCACAAGGTTGCACTAAGGTAGGTACGCTGGCATGCGCGCACTGCGTGGGGTGTAGTGCACGTCCGTCCGCGCGCACGCAGGTTGCCTCGCGCCGCTGCACGCCGCCGCCGCAGCTCGCCTGCACCTGTCTGTCTTCATCTTCCAGGTCGTCATCGTCATCATAGATGGCGTCGTTGTCGTCTGCGTCGTCGTCTTCGTCATTGGCTGTGGGGATTGAAAATGGTGATGTTCATGCAGGGAGACTATTGGATGAACAACAGCCTCTAGGATTTTCCATTTTGCCTGGAGTGATTTGCACATGATGTTGACACTCACATGGGACAGGAATAGAAGGCATTTCCTCGGCAACCTTGCACTGCGCCCAAGCTCCGGGGGTCCAGTGAGCGCTGGCTTCCAACGCCGCCGGTCGCACCTCCTCTACCACGTCACATTCTTTGCCGCCTCCTGTAGTGACAAACACACTTAGTACAAATACGCAGTTAGCTAACATAACCTAGATGCGCAATGATGCCTCTCTCAAATAACATAAAAGACCGGGAAAAAAACGATTCACTAACTAAGCGCTGCTGTTTGGTATCAAATAAAAGAACACTTAAAACTAATGGAAGCGAAGTTTTAGAATAATTAGTAGCTTAGTATTCAAAATTATTCGGACGAAACAAAATTATATCTAGAGGTATTCTGCATGTAAAAGCACATAGGTCACAGAAATTATAAACCTGTTAAACCCTTTACGGACAGTAGAGAGTTTATTAGGGACAGTAGAGTTCTAGGATCGTTGATAGGTTTAAAGATTATTTATTTTCTCAAAAAGATCATTATGTAGATCTAACGCCCTAAAAATGGAGCCCTTTCTCACCTTACTTTTGATTATACAGAAAATTGGCAGTAAAAAGTTTTTAAATAACATAATGATGATGATCATTTTTCCGTCTCTGGGTGGAAAATTAGTCATTAGGTTATTCAAAACAATTCAAACTCTGGTTGGAAGCACTGCTTCCAACTGACATTGAGGTTTCGCGAGGTTTTAGGACGCCTGATTTTTTACTCCTATAGCAGTGTGTAAAATCAAGTAGCAAATAATGAATGTACCTTGAGGAAGCCGCTTCAGTCGCCTAGTACGTACTAGAGCGCCATCCTGTCTCGGCCTCCACGGCAGCCATTCGCCCAAGGTGCAGTTCTCTTTGATCACACAGACACGACTAGTGCCGATTTTGGCGATCTCAGCTGCGTCACAATACCTGGTGGCATGAGTACAAATTAGATAATCCTGGATTTTGTCCAAATGAATCGGTACAGTCAACTGGCCTAACTGTACGCGGACGGAAGAAGAATATGATGATGACGTCACTATGTATGGTATGGTATGAAACCTTTGTGTTCCTTAAACAAAAATAAGGTTTTTATATAACCCGCTCACAGTTATTTATATAATGAACCACCAACGAAACACCCTAAACAACAATAATTTGGCGTGTTTTAAAAAACGATAAACCGACTTCAAATTCTTCTAGTGGCGACATCTAGTTAAAATTCGAGTCTAATTTACTTTGATGATACATCGAGGTATACCGCATCCAATAAGAATTATCAAATCGGACAGTAGTCCGATTTGACCTAACCTAACCTAACTTTTTACAGAGTACTGTAAAAAGTTATACGTGGTCAAACATTACAATCAGTGAGTGAACAATCAATCATCCCCTGTTTTCCTGCCCTTCGGGTTGGATTTAAATGGGACCACCCTTTCCAGTAAAAAAAGAATTATTGAAATCGGACTACTCTGTAAAATGTTATGCGTGGTCATACATAAAAAAAACTATACGCGTCGACTTGAGACCCTCCTCCGTTTTTAGTCGGTTGAAAAACAGAAAGAATAAGTAAGAATAAGGCTCAATTATACGTGGCTACTTACTACACAAAAAACTTCCACATTTACAATCAAGTTAAAGATAAAAAAAAAACAGTGAATTATGAATGTGGAAAATATTCAGTATTTATGCAATGTTTAGGCATCATCTAGTTTCAAAGTTTGTAATAGGTAGAGTACCTTTAGATTAGATTATTCTTATCTTTGCCCAATGTAACCAAAGCCCTCAAACAATCCCCAATGGCTATACTTAAAACGATCCCCAATGGCTGCACTTAAATGCATTACCTACCTAAACCAACATTATCTCTATTGATACCGTAATCGTTTTCACAAATGCAAGTAGACGCTTTGGACTATCGAAAGCTTCTACGTTCGAGAAAGTTATTGAAATAATAACCAGAATTTCAGAGTAGAGCGAGTTAGTACAAGGTAAGCAAGTCTAGATCAATATTATGTGATCGAGCTGACCCAGTTTCTTTGAAATGCTTCGCGATGTAAAGTGGTTTAGAAGCAGATCTTGAATGTCATGAATTTGAAATAAGGTGTTCTGAACAAATACTTTTTCTTTTTGGGGATTTCTAGCAAGGTTACGTTTGTAAAGCTACGTGACAAGACTTCTTATCTTAAATATTCACAAGCACTACATATACTTTTTAACCCCCGACGCAAAAAGAGAGGGGTGTTATAAGTTTAACGTGTCTGTCTCTGTATCTGTGTATCTATCTGTGGTATCGTAGCTCCGAAACGGATGAACCGATTTTCGTTTAGTTTTTTTTGTGTCATAGATTATTTTATCCCGAGTATTTTTAGGCATGTTTCATGAAAATCTGTCGGGTTTTTTTTAATTTTATATTTTGTTCTTGTACTTTGGAATGTTGGTGAGAGTGAAGTGAAATGTAATGTACAGAACCAATAATAATTATTAACGTTTATTTTATTTATTATCTTAGGACATGTTCTGGACCACCAACAGCATACATGGGTACGTAAGTATAAATCTTAAAACTTAAAATACAAGCAAGCAAAATCTCAAATTCTTCTCATCTTGTGTTAACAGATGAATAATATACACGTAGGTATACTAATACTTCTAGAAATTACCCTAACCCGGAACAAATAATTGCAGATCATACAAACATTTGTCTGTCGGTGGAAATTTAACCGCAACCTTCTGTTTCATAGGTCGGAGGACCTTCGTCCACTATTCCACAGAGGTTGTAAAAAAACAAGATCCGTCAAGTGCGAGTGTAACTCGCGCGCCGAGGGTTTTGAACGTTTGTCAACAAATATGTACCAAAAGTACCGGTTAGAGACTTCGCAATTTAACGAATACCTAAGAATAGTAGGTTACATTTCAGATGGATCTCTCTGCGTGCTTCGGTTAAATGGGTGGTTCGGTTAAGGTGGGTATTGGTAAATTTTTCGACTTTTTTCGAAATATTTCAAAAAGTATGAAAGTTACAGAAATTTGAAAAACTGGTTTGAAATGTCCAAACCGATACCTTTCATTTGATACCCCACTCGGTGGGGTAGCCCCCCTTTTGAAAATTATTCCTTTTTGACCATTTTTCAAAAAGTGTTCTTTTTACAGACTTCTCTATATTTTTCCTGTAAAATATAGATCCATATCTACAAACGCTCCATACATTTTAAACGGATCGCTCTGCAAACTTCGGAGATAGGGGGGGGGGGAATGGGTATTTTTTCGACTTTTTTCAAAATATTTCAAAAAGTATGAAACCTACAGAAATTTGAAAAACTGTTTTGAAACGTACAAACAAATACCTTTCATTCGATACCCCACTCGGTGAGGTAGCCCCCCCTTTTGAAAATTATTCCCCCCCATTTTGACCATTTTTCAAAAAGTGTTCTTTTTTCAAACTTCTCTATATTTTTCCTGTAAAATATAGATCCATGTCTATAAACGCTCCATACATTTTACATGGATCGCTCTGCAATCTTCGGAGATAGGGGGGGGGAATGGGTATTTTTTCGACTTTTTTCGAAATATTTTAAAAAGTATGAAACCTACAAAAATTTCAAAATATATTTTGAAATGTACAAAATGGTACCTTTCATTTGATACCCCATA
Source organism: Eupithecia subumbrata (assembly GCA_949316285.1). NCBI lineage: Eukaryota > Metazoa > Arthropoda > Insecta > Lepidoptera > Geometridae > Eupithecia > Eupithecia subumbrata. Next base: position 15,611,943 of record OX438643.1, on the reverse strand, counting down.
TGACTCTGTAGGTATCTTTTAAAATTTCGGCATCACAATTTGTATGGAAAATATTCATTTTAATTTTTCATTTATTTTCATTTATTTTTCTCAAAATCTGTACAGGCGCACGAAATGTATTATTGTTTTAAAATTCAAGTTGATAGCTGCAGTAGTTTTTGATTTATTAAGGAGGGAAAAAAGGACAGACAAAGCGAGACCATAAGGGTTTTGAAACCGATCTTCGATCATCAAAACCCTAAAAACACAAACTCAAGGAACATGTGGGTACTTACATAGCTTCAACGAATTTCTCCATTTTGTCCTGGCATTGCACTTGCCGACGTTGCAAGCCAAGCCGCGGGGTGTGCACTAGCGAGTCTGACTCTAGTTCTTTCACTCGCGCGCTGCAAAGCAAGCAAAAAGTTTGTTCTACTTGGCTCAATATTCAATAGTTTTCACTGAAGAGTTGCTACGCCGCCGTTTAAAGTTTTGTCGAGGCGGTAGTTATAATGGTTTTACATTTGCAGTGTATCCTATCTAGTATATTTTATATTTCCTATCTAGTATCTGGGTCTGAGTCTTGCTCAGTTTGCATAGTGTAGGTAGAAAGAGATGCCCTCTATTTCAACGCAGAAAGATCGCTGTTAGACAAATTTTGCGCCTATATCGACACGACAGTCGAATACGTGGATAGCGCTCTGTCGGAGAATTACAAGCTGAAATTAACTTTATTGTGTTACAATTAGAATCTAAAATGTATTTTTCCAGGCCCAGACAGAAAGGCCAGAAAACGAATGTATGATCGCCTAAAGTTATTAAGTCTGCTAAAAGACTATCGTGCTACTTTTTATAAGTACAAAAAAGTAGGATGAAAATTGTGTCGTACTTTTGATTAGGCTTGCCAAGCCGTGCCAAACAACCATTATCATCATCAGCCCATCTTGACCTGGAAGCCAAGCATCTTGACCTGGAAGCCAAGCATAGGGATAGGGGTCTAGCGATTAGAGAAAAATCAGGTTATATCGTCATCGAATGTGTAAAATATCTGATATTAATCAAATCTAATCTCTTTATTTCCATAAATACAATAAATGTACACTTAGAAAAGGTCAAATTATAAAATTAAACACTGACACCGAAATATAGATATAGATATTTTTGATTTCTGTCGCTTCGGTATGTAGACTAAAAAAATAATTGTTTTAACTTCTATAATTTACTCAATGTATGACAATGCAATGTAATTTTTGTCGACTCTACCCTAGACGATATTCCTTGTATTCCTTAGCCTACTGGCATAAGCTTGGGCGTAGGATTTTGTGGGTACCTACTTTTAGATAATGATAGTCACCTCGGTCTGTACAGACCACAGACTGAAATTTCTGTAGCTCGATTTAAGTTCTATTTTTATTGCATTTTGTGAAGCAAATGGAGACCGATGCAAAAATTTATACCAAAAATATGACCTCCCCCTTTCTAGGACACTGAAATGGGAAATTCAGAATTGCAGAGATATTTCAGAACTACTTTCACATCTGGTTAGCTTTAAATATACCAAGTTAAATTTTCGTTACCTTTGCGATGGCCGCGCGTGCTCGCCTAGACCAACTGGGCTGCATTCAGTCCATTGGCTTACGTAGATGCTGTACTCGGATGATGACTTCGGAATCTCTGCAGGAAAGAAATAAAATAATACGTTTTAATCAACAAATATAAAATGAAACTGCTAACTTATTACCTAACTGCGTTCATAACGGAGTTTTTGACGGAGTCATGATATATGCCATATACTTCGAGTTAATTTGGTGCTTTGTGTAAAAACAAATGAAGACTCCACGTTCCAAAATGTTTGAAATTTTTTCGGCCAGTCCTTTTTTGGTTAATGCATCCTCCTTTGAATCTTACAACCTACTTGCTATAACCTAAACATGGTAAAACTCTTTGCGTTTCTTTTATACTATGGAGGTCGCATTAAATAGAATGAGGCCACCTCCTCAAATAAAACTTAGAAAACAGTTTCAAAACGCTAGCTCAGAAACTCCTTGGGCAAAATGACCTTCGTCTGTTTTCGCAAATAATCATCATCATCACATCACCAACCCCTAACAGTTTACTCATGGTTGAGCTACGCAATGACGTTGTTTTACGTAATAACGTTTTCCAAAACAGCTAGATATATAATAGGCAAGTAAGGAGGGTACACATTCATAATTCTGCTTAATTTTTCACTGAACTTTTATAATAAAAACTTTACAAAACCCCATAAAACGAAGCCAGTAACCTCGTTGTGTTGAGCGGTAGACAAAGCAGTTTTCATTCCAGTCCTAATTAATTAAAAGAGGGGGAAGTTAAGGAGGGAAGGGGAGGTCTATATCGAATTAGCTGCGAGGGCACTCGATTTGTTTGCTTCGTTTAACCATTAATGGAAGAGAAATTGAGAGGAATTTATTTTTAAAATGAATAGCAATGCGAGTGTTTCATTTAATTGAAATTCATTGTTTGTATTGAATCTGTACTTCAATAAAATTAACACAGGGTGTTTCATTCAGAGTGTTGTGTGAATGTTTTAGCTAAGAAGGCTATAAGTAGGTACGTAGGATGTTTCGAAAAACTCATCCCAGGTGAGTGATTCTCAAAATAGTAAGCATCGGTCACGCTGTGGCACCCTTATGTAAGAAAACACTAGGCTGACCTTTTTTATTTTGTTATTCTGCATGTTATGTGATTTTTCTGTTGGGAGTCTGGAAATAAATAGATAGTTTCCTTCACTCGTATCTTGCCCTAATACAAATAAATAAGAAAGGACCCTAAAGTAGGATAGGGAATTAGCAGACAGATGATTTACCTAAAATGCTGCTTTGTGACTCCAACAAAAACGTGCGTGATCGTAACCTTTTATCTTTATAGCTTGGCTTAACCCGTGATTTATAGTGTCGCTACTTGAACGATGGATAGGTTTGTTTATATCTTTTCTACATCCACCCATTAATTTTGGTATGGTTGCTTAATTTGCAACCTACTTTGTTTTCCACCTTCATCATCAGTTTCATAAGGCGATTGTATGTCTCAAACTAGCGCCGTTGCCTTTTCTTTCTTATAATTACGTTAATCAAAGGAATTTCTGAAAGTCCTTTGTACAGTTTATAAAACCTATCATAAGCTTTATTTTAATGCCCATATAAGAGTTCTTTTTTAATTCCTTTATGCAGAAAAGCGAAGTTGCTCTTGGTGGCCACCGAACTCTGTTTTTACTTCTTTGTCTAAATTATACGTAACTAAACTATTTCAGAGTTATTTATTTTAATTTACACAAACTGTAACATTGGATATTTGAAAATTCTTGTATGAAAAGGTCCTAGCTTGGTTGTGGGGTGCTGAAATCTAATATTTATAAATAAAAGAAATTTTTGCGTGCGCAGTGGTTCACGAATGAGAAAGAATGATGAATGAATGGAACGAACACAAGAATGAATGCATGAACGAACGGGTTACAGATAAAAATATAATTAATGTGTTAACATTGTGTTTAACATAATTATAAGTAAAAATAGGTGGTTGGTTTGTTTGTGAAACTAGGCCTAGATATTAGTACTCACGGGATCCCCGTGATAATAAACTAGGATTAGGTACATAAAATCTATATTTTTTTCTTTCTTTGGTTCCTTATTTAGAAAACACGATTGCGAAAAGAATTACGATCAAAAAAGTGCTGAAAGTGCACTGTTTTACACCTAATAAGGTCGAGATCTCAGTGATCCTGTGGTGTATAGAAAAGCGTTTTGTTTCGATTCGTAGGTTATTACTAATTCTTTGATTCCTTAATACAGTTTCTTCATAAGTTGTGTAGTTTTCTTGTAAATAAGTAAAAACATCATTTTTGCGCTTACGCTGTTCCAAAAACGTATGCTCCATCCCGCTCTTATGAACGCGAAATCCTATGCCTTTCTTTTTCACAAAATGGCGCGCAATGCGCCCTCTTAAACACACTGAGAAAAACGCCATTATTTCTCTTCTCTTACAATATATTTTTCAGCTTTAGCACAAAAGTTGCAGTATTATTTTCAGATTGAAGGAGACTGCATTTTTCTACTAGACCACTGAAAAATCTGCCTCTATGTTCTATATTCCACGCTCTTTCAATTATTTTCACGAGTAAAACCGCGGGAAAACATGTAGCGTTGCTCTATTTTATTTCACACGAAATTGTCGGAATACCGGTGAGATTACGCCGTGACTGATTGTATTCGGAATGGGGGTTGAAATATGCCTGATGCAATAAAAATGGCCGTGTACAACGCGAGGACTACCAACCTACTCTTGGCATGGAATAGTTTTTTCCATGCCAACCTTTGTATGTGCCTGTATTTATTATTTAATTTAGCGTTTGGGGCTTTTGTCAATCGTCATCTTTATTTCCTTTACTTTTACTCGTTGCTAAGTACGATAGGAACCATAGAGTAAAAACTCGCTGCTGTCTCAGCTAGGAACTATATAAATAAAATAAATAAATAAATAATATGTAGGTAGACCACACAACTGACGCCAAAAGTGTCGTTTGTTACTGTGTTTGGCGTTTGTTTTCTTATTATGACAGGGTACTACAGAGATCCGCCAGTTGTGTAGTCTTTATGAAGTGATTATTTTTTCTTTGGCACTTTGTCCATTTCTATATTCAATTGAAGTAAACCTACTGCATACACCAAATTGAAGGAAAGAGGATAGATGATATGTAAAAACATACATTTATCTGGTAAAACCGTATGGTTTTTAATGACTATTTCGCAAAATTCCTTCTTCTGGATGTTCTGAGTTTGACCTCTTCTTAATTAACCAAGTTATAAGGGGGATTTCATCTTAATTCGTCTTTTTTAACAAACAAAATTACAATCAACAAAAGAAACAAATTAGAACTTGTATTTGCAATTGAAACAATTGATCTAACTGCAGACTTGCAAACAATCCACAGTAGCTCAACTGTTCCATATAAATACCAGTTGGAAGCGTCCCCAAAACGCTGGCTGCATTGCCCCGCTGTATGGCAATGCTGATGCGCTGTGTAACTTGGTTCCTTATAAGCTCTATCCTTTAAATACCAAGGAAATCCAAAGGAAAACTCTCCGAGGAATTTCACAAGTGGTAAGTATCTCTACAAAGCAAAAACTTTTTGACTTTTTGTTGACTTTGACTGAAATGGATAAGTCGCGAAACTTTGTTGGAAAACTTGTCCAACTTACTTGTAATTTTCAATTGTCTGCTGTACGTGCTCCGTAATTTCGCTCCGAAGTTTATATTGTTCAAGGAGTAGAAGTTAGGATTCAAGTTACGTTAATTAAAATTATCTTGATATAGATAACGAAGTTTGTGAGTTATGACTTGGTGCAATATTTAGCACCAAGGGACAGTGAGTTTTGGTATAATCCTATCCTACTAATATTATGACGACCACTGTGGCGCAGCGGGCGAAGGTCGGCCTGCGACGCAGGGTTCGATTCTCGCCTCGGGACAAATGTTTGTACGATCTGCAAATATTTGTTCAGGGTGATCTGGTTGTTTTTCTGTATATAATAAAAAATATCTATCTATGTAGTGTATTGTATTATGTATATCAGTTATCTAGTACCCATAACACAAGCTCTGCTTAGCTTGGGGCTAGATAATGCTGTGTGAATGGTCCAGCATTATTTATTATTATTTATTTATTAATATCTAAGCCTAATGTTTGTGTAAATGTATTTTATTTCGTACCTTAATTCTCCAAAACTACTGAACAGATCAGGACTCTTACTCATCTGGGCTTCTAGGTTCTTACTCGTATCTACATTTAAATACCTTTTAAAAAAATTAAAAACAGGGCCGAGTTGGGTTGTATCATAGTTTTCAATGAATCACTGATGAAACCAGTGCAGTCTGGTATAATTGGCGTAATCCATGTCCTCGATAATGTAATCAGGACTGTTTCAATACCCGGTTATCGAACAAGTTAACTATGCAAATACCGCTCGCAACGCATCGATTGCAGTAACCTATAGATAAACATTTAGGTGCCTCATGTAAGTGTAAACCTCATAAAATCCATAGACCAGCTGGTTTCACTTGGACTGAATAGTGTAATTGTATCGCACTCTGTCTCACATACACGATTGGTTCAGATTCTGCTTATAAGCTCAATAGTAGCGAAAGAGACAGAATGAGTCGGGTTTTGCAGTTTGCTTTATGCAAGCATACGAGTTAAAACCACGTATTTATGGAGCTTTTTATTATGTAACCGTATTTGGACTCTCGGTTATAATGTAAAAGTATTTTTTCCACATTTGAGGCTGATGTTGTCGAGTGGTTCGTTTGCACTGACCCTAATATGTAAATTTATGTCCAGCTGGTGCCCAGGTCAATGCTTGCAGAATGAAACTGCTTATTAAGTGCCTACTGGACCGTGATGGATGTAGTTTTAGATTTTATCAGAAACATGGGCAATTATGGGCTTGTCATACATGGCCCATATCGAGTGTCATGCGGCGTATTGAGAAAAGCAAGGCACCTTTTATGGCTCTGCGTCAAGGTAATTTTTTTTTATCTTTTTGATTTATATTTAATGATATTATTATGCAAAACAGAAAACAATCATAATATCAATTTTGAAAATAATTATAACCAAGGTTCTTAGACTAGATTATGATCCGAAACATGCATACACAACATGATTAGATAATAGAGTAGTAAACGCATACAATTTGAAAACTATAATATAAAAAGGTTAAAAGGCAAATATTATAGTTATATCACAGATATTATAATACTATACGTTATGTGGTCTGAATAATACATTAATAAAATATCTACTTAAAAATGAATCAAAATTAATGAAGATATTACATGTATGAGTGAGTTAAAATAAACAATCGAATTTGAAATCAAATAAAAAAAGTGAGCCATAAAAAAGGCAAAATTACAAACATACTTGGTTAAATTAATTTGAACTTTTAACGCATTCTGCAGTCAGAGTGGCCAAAGCAACTTTCTTAAACTTAGTCCAACCAATAATAAATCATTAAACAATCGACTCATTCTTACAATGGGATTGTAATATGAAGTGTTATTTGTGTAAACGTCAATTTATTCAGGAACATCATCAATACAGATTTTTTTAACCCGCTAGCGCCTTCTAAAAAACCCAATAGTTTGGGCGCCTAGCGCGTGCTAACTCGCTCAAGCCAGCGCCCGCCTTAGTCACTTAGTATGAACGCAAACGGCAGTTTCATATGTTTAATTCACCGCGCTCGCACTAAGCTCACAGTATAGTTGAAGCTTAACCTCACCTCACCTCATCTCAACTGAATTGGTCCACTGCTGGACACAGGCCTCCCCCTGATAAACGCCTTATTGGCTTTTGTCATGGGGGGAAGTGCCCATAATCCCCAAGCTACGTAGGCGGGTTAGGGATCGCAGTTCGGTGGTGGAATTATTCTAAAGGAGGCGCTGCTGCACGCTCCCGGTTGATATCCCTAAGTCGCCTCTTACGACACCCGCGGGATGAATTGGGGTGGTGTGAATTCTAAGCCGGCACCACACAGCTGTAGCCTAAGTCGTGAGCTACAACTAGGTAGTTACTAGCAATATTTAACAGTGTCAAAGTGCTACGATTGTAGCACTGCTACGAAGGCCTACGAATGACGCTACGAAAGTGCTACGAAATATTTTCGTAGCTGATTTTGCAACACATTTTCGTTTTTCTTATATTCATGTTTTTTACATTACTATATTATTATTTGGAAAATTCAAAGGAAATTCCGGTTCCGCGGTTAAACGGATCCAAACATTTTTTGGTTAAAAAAGACAAAAATACAACAAAATTAATGCTGCTGAAAGAAAACTTACTTTGCTTACTTCGGCATTGAATGTATATTAAATACTGCTGGAAAATCCACACAGCATCATCTAGCAGCTGGACTGCTTGGGACTAGATTCTAGCCCCAAGCTGAACAAAGCTTGTGTTTTGGGTACTAGATTACTGATATACCTACTTAATTCATATTCATAACCATTTATTGTGATTTTATGCATACTGGTATTGTTCTTAGACGTAGTCAGTGTGTACACAATGCATAAAAACTCTGTCAACGCACTACATTTATTTTGGGTTCAACACATTAAAATAAATGGGCAGAAGCCTTTATTCACAAAGAAAATTATAATATAATTAGTATTTACAATTGAAACAATTGAGCTAACTGCAGACTGTTGCAAACAATCTACAGGTAGCTCAACTGATCCATATCAATACCAGTCGGAAGCGTCCCCAAGACGCTGGTTGAATTGCCCCGCTGCTGTATGGCAATGCTGATGCGCTGTGCCAGATACTGACCAGCTCTCGGGTCACACGTCGCTTCGACCAGACGCTCAGATAATTCTACAATAAATAGAATTATTTATGAATATAAGAAACACCCACATCACCATATCTGTATCTGCAGACCGTACAACATTTTTATCCCGAGGCAGATGCGAATTCGGCATGATACCCTGTTTTTAAACGACTTAAAAAAAGGATGAGGTTATATGTTCGGATTCTACTTCAATTATGGTCGATTTTTGAAAATTATTCTTCGTTATTGTATAGAGAATAATCCCGAGATGGTCGAATAAAATACATAGGTATTCCCAAAGGAATGAGTACTAGTAATGCAAAACCTAAAACAACGCTTAAAACTTTTTTTCACTGATAAGAAGTAAGATTATCTAGGGAATAAACAAGATCCGTCAAGTGCGAGTGTAACTCGCGCGCCGAGGGTTTTGAACGTTTGTCAACAAATATGTACCAAAAGTACCGGTTAGAGACTTCGCGATTAAACGGATACCTAAGAATAGTAGGTACCAACCTACATTTATTTATTGATATTTTTATTTTATTTTTATATTTTTTACGATAGGTCTTTCTGCATGCATCGGTTAAAGTGGGTAATGGAAAATTTTTCGACTTTTTTCAAAATATTTGAAAAAGTATGAAACCTACAGAAATTTGAAAAACTGTTTTGAAATTTCCAAACCGATACCTTTCATTTGATACCCCACTCGGCGGGGTATCCCCACTTTTGAAAATTATTCCTTTTTGATTATTTTTCAAAAAGTGTTCTTTTTACAGACTTCTCTATATTTTTCCTGTAAAATATAGATTCATATCTATAAACGCTCCATACGTTTTACATGGATCGCTCTGCAATCTTCGGAGATAGGGGGGGGGGGGGGGGAAATGGGTATTTTTTCGACTTATTTCAAAATATTTTGAAAAGTATGACACCTACAAAAATTTCAAAAACTATTTTGAAATGTACAAACTGATACCTTTCATTTGATACCCCACATGACCCTGTAGGTATCTTTTAAAATTTCGATATCACAATTTGTATGGAAAATATTCATTGTCATTTTTCATTTATCATCATTTATTTTTCTTTAAATCTGTACAGGCGCACGAAATGTATTATTATTTTAAATTTCAAGTTGATAGCTGCAGTAGTTGCTGAGTTATTAAGGAGGGAAAAAAGGACAGACAAAGCGAGACCATAAGGGTTTCGAAACAGATCTTCGATCTTCAAAACCCTAGAAAGCTTGGGACGAGTTTTGCTCCAGCTCGAAAACTAACGCCCTAACAAGTGTTCTTGTTCGTTTCTTTACTTTACCTTAAAAATATTGCAGTGAACAAAAAATCAAAGTGATTACTCTATTTCCTAGTTTTACTTATTTATTTAGAATTTTTGTGACGTGTCCTAGAGTCCTGTAAGGTCTATAGAAAAGCACTTTGATCTATACTATACATAATATTATAAAGAGGAAAGATTTGATTGTTTGTTTGTTTGTATTGAATAGGCTCCGAAACAACAAGACCGATTTGAAAAATTTTTCACCATTGGAAGCCCACATTATTCCTGATGAACATATATGTTCATCAGGAATAAAGTGGGCTGTAGGCTACATTTTACCGCGGGAAAATGCTTCATTCCTACGGGAAAACGGGTAATAGGACAATGGGTACTAAGAATGCAGCTAGTATTTGATATTTGAAATATTGTGTGCACAATAAAGAATTACAGAACATTGATTAAAACGATATTTACTCTCCATCTGCATTTAAAATGAACCTGAAATATGATACTGCAGTGCTATTCAGATGTTAATTCACACATGATCTGATTCACTGTAACCGCGAACACACAGCTCGTCCCGGGAACAATACACAGTCAAATGGAGTTCGTTGACCTAGGGAGATTTCTAGGAGGATAATTTGGGTCGGGATCCAATGTTTTATTATAAATACACGAAAATTAGTGCTATATTTCGTCCTTTTCAAGATCTTTTTGAGACAAAATGGAGAATATAATATGATCATCATGATACAATCTATCTCAAAAAAAGATTTTCTTTCTTTAGTATTTCTATCTTTTAGCCAATTTTTATAAAGATCCTTACAGCCTAGCCGTTTGGTTTAGGAAAGGTTAGGTACATAGATAGATAGATACTTTTATTGCACACTTAAAACTAAGAATAAGGATAAGGGTAAGATATGTGTGCATCTGTTATGGTACTACTAAAAAAAAAAGATTACTAGGTAGTAGGTACTTAGGTCACTACTCAAAAATAAACAATAAAATTACAAAAATACAAACATACCTATACCTATGTACATACAAGTTGATAAAGTTACTATGAATTTAATTAGAAATATTACGTACCTAGAATAATCTGTGGTAAAAAGGTTATGACACCTATAATAATGCTATTCTTTTTTCAAAGACAAAGAAAATTACAATCAAATAATAGAAATAAATTAGAAGCTCAATTGTTTTACTTATAAATACTTCAATTTAAATAATCGAGCTAACTGCAGACTGTTGCAAACAAAAGGTAGCTCAACTGATCCTTATCAAAACTAGTCGGAAGCGTCCCCAAGACGCTGGCTGCATTACCCCGCTGTATGGCAACATTTTTAATTGACTTAAAAAAAAGGAGAAGGTTCTCAATTCGGCTGTATTTTTTATCTGTACAATATGCTCTTCCATACCATGTTTAATGAGTAACCAGTACCTAAGATCCGAAGGCTTTAAGAGCCTCAGTTGTCGGGGATTAAAGTACTATTGGATTCGGTTTGGAATTGATCCAAGTGGCGCTGCGATTCCTGAATTAATATTCATTGAAGCCAAGTAAATTATCTCAGCAGGAGTTAGAAGGCCTCTTCAAGAATATTAGTAAATTTAATACCTTCTGTGCAACCCATAATCCGCTTACCTTGGAGATGGTTCATGTCCCTTTATGTTACGACTTCCAACCTTTTTGTGATATAACTGTCATCTTTTCTCATACTTATTTATTCGCCGTAGGAAGCCGTAGGAGCACAAGGCACACTTGGAAATGTCAGTTTGAATATACTTATAGGTTACAATATGAGGTGCTTAAGTTATTATCCAAAGACATAAAACAGATAAGACAGAAAATAAACAAGGAACTTAGGAATATAGGACGCGTGACCCAAGAGCTGGTGAGTATCTGGCACAGCGTATCAGCATTGCCATACAGCGGGGCAATGCAGCCAGCGTCTTGGGACGCGACGACTGGTATTGATATGTATCAGTTGAGCTACCTGTAGATTGTTTGCAACAGTCTGCAGTTAGGTCAATTGTTTCAGTTTGAAATACTAATTATATTATAATTTTCTTTGTGAATAAAGGCTTCTGCCCATTTATTTTAATGTGTTGAACCCAAAATAAATGTAGTGCGTTGATAGAGTTTTTATGCATTGTGTACACACTGACTACGTCTAAGAACAATACCAGTATGCATAAAATCTAATTTATTTCTATTCTTTGATTGTAATATTTTTTGTGAATAAAGGCTTTTTTGTGAATAAAGGAACAAAAATAGGGAAATTGATAAATAGATCAGCTGTAAATGGGCATCAATGGTTTACATGTACAATCAAAATATCTCAAAATCAACTTTTTTGCATATTTGAATCAGCAAAATTTTACGGCGTGTGCCAATAACATAGACACATTGAATTTCGCAAAAATGCCTGTGATATTTTGATTTAGTTATGTCTGGTTCTAGGTGTGCGTGATGAATAAAAGTATTATCTATCTTTATAAATGTGATTGTACATGTACAGTTGCCATGAATTAGCTTTAAATATTCTACTTCACATCAGTCCCCTTTTGCTGTTCACTATAGTGCTATAGTGTGAGATAAGGCAACGCCACCAAAATAATGCAAAAATTCACTATAAAACGTGTGCTCATTTCATGCATGCATTTTGTTGACCGCAGCTATAGCTATAGCTTCTCAAAAAGATATCAACATAGTTAATGTTGATGTTTTTTTCACAACAAATTCCAATTCTTTAATATTAAAATGTAAGTACATATGACATTGTTTTTAAGTTTTACGGGACAAATAGAAACCCTACAAATAATATGTTTTAGATCTTTTCAGGATTATTTTCTACGCAGACGCAAAAAAATCATCAAAATCAGCCCAAAATTGAAGAAGAAATCGCTGACATAGTATACATTAAACACATACATTCAGTCGAACCATTGAACCTTCTTTCCATTTTCCGGTGTCGGTTAAAAAAGAAAATCTTTTGGCTTCATTTAATTTAAACCATTCACCTAAATACCGTGTTATTCCGTCGGTAGCTTGGAACAAAGAGTCCCGGGCGAAGACGTTTAAGTTTGCTATTGTCCCGAAATTGTGAGAGAAATACTGAGGAGATATAGGTTGCTGGCTCGAGGAAGTTTGCTCTGCAAAATGGTTTTGCTTCCGTCTCTTTTCCCGTGTCTATATACCTACCTCCCTACAATCTTGTCTAGTCTATTCTTGTGTGGACAATTTTTAACTACTGGCTTGTCTACTTTTTTTAGGGCCTTTATTAACAAAGAGAAAATTACAGTCAAATCATAGAAATAAATTAGAACTAGTATTTACAATTGAATCAATTGAGGTAACTGCAGACTGTTGCAAACAAACTACAGGTAGCTCAACAGATCCATATCAATACCAGTCGGAAGCGTCCCCAAGACACTTGCTGCATTGCCCCGCTGTATGGCAATGCCGATGCGCTGCGCCTGATACTCACCAGCTCTCGGGTTACGCGTCGCTTCGACCAGACGCTCAGAAAATTTTTTAAAAACCCGAAGAGCCTTGGTACCCCGCGGACCTAGGGTCTCGACTCCACGGTAAAATAGTCTGTCTCTGTCTACTTAGTCATAGTCATATATTTATTTGCCAGAAACATAATGTGCATACAAAATAAGGTCTTACTTTAAATAGTGTCCATTATAGCCATACCAACGAGGCAGTCAACAACAAATTGTTAGGTAATCAATATAATCAAAATAGTGTATACATCTATTCAATCAAAACTTTAAATATCCCAACACGCAGCAACGAATATCAACACCAAATTGCTCGAGAATTTCCCTGCACCCAGCATAAAATAGTTTTGACCTCATCAATGAAGCCCCGAGAGAAACTATGAGCTCAAACAAAACAGCTCGCAGCCGCAAACTTTTCCAATTTCGATAAACCCGAGGGTTTGCTTCCGTCCGTCCAATGCCCCGAAGCTGTGGCCTGGCCTGAGTGTTAACGTTAACACTTATTATATTTTTGCCGAGGCAACGTGTTAACACTTATAATATTCGACGATGAATAATTGAATCAGTGGACAGAGGGGTGAATTAAAGATGCGCGACTGCGAATGATCTGGCTAGTCGAATCTACCACTACTTATTTACTCATTCGACTTGAATATTAGTAATATACTAATCTTCAAAGTCGAATGACAACTACTAATTAGTCTACTAATAAGTTACTAATGCCTCTGCGAATTGATCGAGGCGTCGAATAACGAATTGAGTTCGACTGCTTGACTTGGGCAATCACCATAACTAATCAAATTAGTAGTAGTCATAACTAATCAAATTAGTAGTAATGGCGAGAGGCGTCGTTCGACTGCTTGACTCGAGCAGTTGCCATTACTAACCAAATTAGTTACTAATTTGCCCTAGACATTCGAATGGTTCGAATGATTTATGAAGTCGAATAATTCGAATGAAATCATTCACAGTCGCGCATCTTTAGGGTGAATCTATTTGACGTTAGTAACGACACGTGACGTCTCCTTTCTCCATACAATATGGTACAGCGCCTCTATCGTGCGCACAGGGAACTACGCAAATCCCGTTACAAAAGAGACGTCACGATCACATCTCGTTAATAACGTCAAATAGACTCACCCCTCCGGTCATATAGCTCGCAGAACTAACTGTTGCTCATTCAGTCACGAAATCTCGGAACCACTAAAAAGTTTGCGGCTGAATCACTATTTCTATCGCATTGAGTTTTAAATCTCATAACAAGAATAAAAGGAACTGTTCGAAATACCATTTCGTTCACTATTCCAGTAGTACTAATGTATCCTTTAGTTCACTACTACATTTTATCTTTATTGACAAAAAAATCAAATCCGTCAAATAATAGAAATAAATTAGAACTAGCATTTAAAATTGAATCAACTGAGCTAACTGCAGACTGTTGCAAACAATCTACAGGTAGCTCAACTAATCCATTTTAATACCAGTCGTCGCGTTCCCGCTACGCTGGCTGCATTGCCCCGCTGTATGGCAATGCTGATGCGCTACGCTGGATAGTCGCCAGCTCTCGGGTCACGCGTCGCTTCGACCAGACGCTCAGATATTTTTGTAAAACCCGAAGAGCCTCGGTATCCCACGGACCTAGGGTCTCGACTCCAAGGAGAGCAAAATATGTAGGCTCTGTCGAGACCTGCATATTTGCGCCTCTTGAGATTTTCGGACAAATCTCCCGCCGCACCCAACCTCACGGACTAGTTGTTAAATGGTTTCGGATATTGTCCTTGAGTTGAATTGAGTTGTTTAACTTATCACTAAATTCTCAGCTGGTTAAGGTAAGTTATGTCAAACTGTACAGGGCTCTACTTCGCGATTGTAGCACATATTGTCTTCTGAATTCACCTATTATTTACCTAATTATTTATTGATTGGCCATTGAACAAGTAGAATGATTTTCAACCGTTGCTCAGATAACGGAAAAGTCTGCAATCAGAAAAACTCAACGAAATTCTTAGTATCGAAAGTATAAGTGCAAAAACTCTACGGATACAGAAGATACAGTCGTATCTTTACTTTTTGTTCATCTTTATCAGCCTCTAGCTCATCGATTTTTCCATCAGATTCCGGAAAAAAAGAACTCGTAAATGTATATCTTATATTCCACAAAAGTTCTGCATTTACCCGTACCTATCTCAAATGTATGAACGTTTATTGTGTATGTCGTACGGTCGGCCATTCCTATCGTTTATTCACCCATTGTTATCCCGTCATTCGATTGCGGTCGCTTCCGGTTTTCATAGCCGTAACTACGGCACTATTTGTGAGAGATCGACCTTTTCTTGGGATAAGTGTACGTCGCTCTGGTACTTCGAAGAAATTTTTCTTGGGTAATAGCAAACGCTTTCGTCCAGAAGTGGAATCGAGCAAATTGGTTAGAAGATTGCTTAATTATTTTCCGGAGAAGAATATTTTACCGAGACTACCGTATAGAAGCAATCCTGAGTTAGGAAGATGGCAGTGTTACACCCCCGTGGCTCGGAAGCCGTTCACCGGTCATGTTGGTCTGCCCTCCCATCGGATCATTAGAGTGAGGGAGTAGTGTTTTTGCGCACACACTTGTGTGCTATAATGTGTCTTGCGCACATGGCTATTATCCGTTGAGATTAGCCGCCGTGGCCGAATATTCGGCTACGAGGACATCATCATAATGCAAGTCTATAATTGAGGAGGTTAGGAACAATAGGTGACATTTACTCTTTTTCTTTTTTTTCAGGAAATGAGAAGAATGTATTAAGTTTATGCACGTGGAATATACATCATTTTATTCTTAAGGGCCAGTAACAGTTTCATTAGACAAAACACATGTATTTAGTAATGCTAAAACATATTGATAAATATATTTTTTATTCGAAATATTAAAGAAAATAATTTTCAAGTGTCACCTTTTGATCCTACACAATGTAAAATGTCACCATTTGATTCAATCTGGTGATAAAATTACACTTAAAACTTCCTATTTATCATTCGTTAATCGATTTACAATCGATATACATTTATTTACATAAAATGTACCATAAAATGTAATGTGTGTATTTGATACAATTCGGACGTCATTGGACATTTTATCTACAAAAATGACACGTTTTGGTTCAAAAGCCTCAACAAATGTCACCTTTTGAACAGAACACTGCTTTTACATGCTATTTTTTCTTAAAATAAGTCACCAATTGCACTAAAAGTATTCAGAAGTCGATAAAATTCAAGGTTTTAAACCCGATTAAAAAAATGCCATGCCATACAGTCGAATATGTAAATGTCACCTTTGTTTGCTTTGATGACGATATTGCTTCCATTCTTAGGCATCATTAAATAATAAATAGAGTCAACTTGCTGCTGCCTGCAGCTTTGTACGCGCTTTTCTAGTTTCCTATGTCCGTTCACGTTTTCCAATTCCGTCCGTTCCCGTTTAACTCCCTGCTCAATTTCATTATGATCCGTTAAGTCGTGAAAATGTAACAGATAGACCTACTTTCGAATTTATAATATGGAAGTTTGGATTACTCCACCACGAATATCTAATTTCAACGCTAAATGTTTCATTGCCATTCAAATTAGATGCGTCTGTGTTGTCTGCGATATTATTGATACAACCCTGGTTGTATCAATAATATAGGTGTTTACATAGTATTGGTACATTATGTAGGTACAATAGCGGTAGCTGCAGACGATCTGATTGCAAATACGAATTAACTAGCCCAGGCACAATGGAATCACTTACCTACAAGCTAGCCATAGGTATGTGAGTGCGTACGTGCCTATAGCTGATGGATATGGAATTCTATTGCTGCTGTAGCTGCCTATAGCTGATTGATATGGAATTCTATATATCTGTTTTAGTAATGTATAAATGTAGGCTGTTTGGCATTAGAGCAATTATGTTTGAGAAATCCATCATAGCAGAATGTAACGCATAAAGTCATATTGATTGAAATCCCTTTAGTAGGCACCCATAGCAAAAATAAAAACTTCATTTACGGAGCATTTTTAAAAGCGGTAGCGGAGTCGAATTTAGGTGATTTCGGAAAAAAATTGAAATTGATTGAATACTATACATATGTACATAAGGTACTCGGTTACAAAGATATTTTTGTATGAAAACCTAAATAACAATAAATTAAAACAAGGTAACATTGAGGTGACCATTAAAACATGAAACTCAAACGCAGCGACAACGGTGCAAAATAGAGTACTAAAAGGGAAGAGAGACGAAATAAATCTATCAAAATCGAAAATTGTTTCGAACTCATATTCATATTCATATTCATATCATTTATTGTGATTTTATGCATACAGGTATTGTTCTTAAGTGTAGGTAGTCTTAGTGGGTACACAATGCATAAAAACCCTGTCAGGGCGCTACTCCTGCGATGATACCAAATGTCGCTAAATATTTTATGGTTTGATAACCACATAGTTGACAAAAAAAAAAAAAGATTTTAGAACCGAGCATAGTCAGCAATGAAAGCTCAATAGATTCTAGAACCGAGCATAGTGAGCAATGAAAGGTCAATAGATTCTAGAACCGAGCGTAGTGAGCAATGAAAGCTCAATAGATTCTAGAACCGAGCATAGTGAGCAATGAAAGCTCAATAGCTTCTAGAACCGAAAATAGTGAGCAATGAAAGCTTAATAGATTCTAGAACCGAGCATACGGAGCCATGAAAGCTCAATAGATTCTAGAACCGAGCATAGTGAGTAATAAAGCTCAATAGATTCTAGAACCGAGCATAGTTAGCCATGAAAGCTTTCTAGAACCGAGCATAGTGAGCAATGAAAGCTCAATAGATTCTAGAATCAACCATAAACAAAGCTCAATAAAAGTATGGAACATAATTTACACACTCGTAAGACAAAACATAAGTTACATTATTACCCCAATACTCCATTTTTATGATAGGTGGGCTACACACATCAAGCGAACAATACCATGCTCAGTGAAGCGGACGCATGCTTCTGACAGGCAAATAATAGGCTTAGCTATAGTACAATACAACCCAACGATGTTTATATGAACATTCATACCCGCTGGAAATGAGCACAATGGATAACCATGCTCGGAGCCTCGGAACAGGGAAATGTAATGATCGGCAGTCTTACCATATTTTGTGATCGTAATCAAATGTGAGATTTGCTATCTCTACATTGTTAACCTTGTTAGTTTAGTGATTAATCTAGTTTTTACTCGATGTAAGTTAAGTACCTATCCTACATCATGTAAGTTAAGTACCATCTTACATAAGTACTCATCCTACACATCTATACACAAAATGTTTGTAACCTAAATAACATTAAACTAAATGCCATTATTGTTTTAATAAGTGATTGTTTTATCTAATAATTAGCACTCTTGCCGCCTTAAACACTGGATTACCTAGTTCAGGCTAATTTGTTATACTAAGCTGTATTTATTTGTTTAGTGTACTTATGTGTGGTTTATTTACGAGTTTCTTTGAATAAATTTTTATTTTATTCATAGATTCCGACAAGGAACGAACGTGTCTTTAGAACGAAAGAGCTTTGTCATGGTTTCTTGACATCTTTGACGAATGAAATCACTGCACGCGCATAAGCATTGAAAGGACTATGCGACAACGACTCCTGGGTTGGTTCCGTTGGTTCCATGCGATTACAATATGGTTTCTACCTCTAGAAATTCGTTGCACACAGTCAAGTAAAGACGTTAAGTGCTACGCCGTAAGAAGGTGCTACGCCGTAGCAAGACAATATTGCTACGCCGTAGCAAGCTGCAGGGTAGCAAAAATTGGTTATTCTAATGAAATTGGCTAGTATTAAAACAACCCCGACCAGGGCACGTACTCTTAAAAACGAAATCGAAGTTTCTGATTTGTTTCGTGCAAACGCTAATCATATGCATGCTACATAAAAGTTGGTTTTGCACGACAACGAAAACGAAACTTCGTTTTTCCTTTTCCGAGTAGGCCCTCCGTTTCTACAAGGCCTCGCGGAATGGCGCAAAATGAGCCTTTCGTTTGCGAAACTCGGCACTATTACAATAATTTCTTTTCGCAATCAACCTCTACCAAGCCTTGCTAGACTAGAAAACGAAATTCTCGTTTTCCTCCATAACTCCTTTATGATTTTTTCTCATTTTCCATACATTTTGGCAAGCCACTGGCCTCTCTGCACCGTTTCAGGTTCAAGCCACGTTCAGGCACGTACTACTCAACAGGCTATGCCACTTTGCGCCCCCAGCACAATCCCTCCTGTAAAAGGATTGCGAAAATTTATGTAGCGACTCAACGTAATAGGTATTTGTAATGCGAAAAGAACGCGAAAGGCGATAATAATTTGAAAAGACTTCGGGTATTATGTAGATGGGTACTCAACAAGTAGATATGTTACCATCCCCATGCTTTACTGTTCTTCTTTGTACCAGTATCTATGTACGAGTAACTTGAGCTAGTTCACAGTAGGAGTTTCTCTTCTTCTTCTTATGTTTCGGATTATCACACTGATATTATAAATGCGAAAGTTTGGTTGGATGGATGGATGTTTGTCACGCCAAAACTACTGAACGCTTGAAATTTTGCATACAGTAATTCTAATCCTGGAATCAAACATACTTTTTATCCCGTAAATCACTTCCCATGGGATATAAATTACCTTTTTTGTCTTTCTTTCTCTAGTTCCGTTCGTTTTAGCCCTTTATGTAAATGGGTGGGTAGGTTACCTACTCCTTCTAATATTATGTAATTTATGTATAACTGTATTGCAGGGTTCATTTATTGTTTGTAAGTTATGTACCTACTAATTCTGTTCTGTGCTGTATCAGAGTTGTGTGTGTCAATAAATGTTTCTCTATCTCTATCTATCTGCCTTTAAACGTTTCCATAGATACAACGCGTGCGAAGTCGCGGGTATAAACTAATTATAACATACAACAAGCATATACACTTATTAAATATACACTTATTAAACTTTTTGTGGAGGCCCCTGTCTCCGTGATCAGTCAAATGATATGTGCTCAGTAAAATTCAAGGAAGCCACGCACGCATTCAACGCCGAAAAAATGCCTGACTCGAGAAGCACAGTAAACAGTTGCTGACTGTATATTTCAATCACAAAGTACGGGATCGTGTCAATGAACTTTCAGAGCCTATTTATTTTTGAACAAAGGCATACCTTTAACAATACGTAAGCGTCTTTCCGATTGGCGCGGCCTACGGTGCTGAGGCCTGCTGTTACTTGTCTAGATTTTTTAAAGGGCTTCACCAATCATGAAGCTTTTTGGACTACCATAGTATAAAACTGCGATTTGCACCATCCCAACTCTTCTCGCGGGTGTCGTAAGAGGCGACTAAGGGATATCCACCAGGGGTGGGCAGCAGCGCTCCCGGTAGAACAATTCTACCACCGAACTGCGATCCCCAACCCGCATGCCCAGCGTGGGGATTATGGGCACTCCCCCCCATGCGATAAAAGCCAATAAGGCTCTTAGCAGGGGGAGGCCTGCGTCCAGCAGTGGACCATAAAAGCTGTTGAGGTTGAGGATGAGTATAAAACTGACCGCTACTACTTCAGTCTGACGCTTTAGTGGGTTTCAGTCTTTGAGAGATCAAAGACTGAAACCCACTCAACAGTAAAATCCAATTACGCAACTTTGCCCGTGAAATGGTTTGGAAAAGATTACTCGTGAAAATAAGTAGCTTGACTCCCACTTTGACACTTCCATTAATCTGAATATCTGAACTAAAATGGAATCCACGTGTTGGGTCATTGCAGGCGTACTTTGTGGTGATAAAGACTGCAGGCTGTCTTTATAGAGTCAGTTTTTGGTGAAAAGCGGGAGCGGAAACGTAAGCGGATGTAAGAAAACTTTCACGCGATTTTTCTTTGAAAACTCTCAAAAATCCGCCCTGTTTTTGTCCATCAATGCCAGTCTAGGCTCGTCATGATTTTACTGACGTGTGGTAATTGAAAGACAGAAATAAAGACAGCAAATATAACGGTTAGGGTACATCTGGTCCGAATCTCAAACTCATCCGCGGACGAGATGTCCACTTCACTTTTGTGTTGGGGTACATCTCGTCCGAATAATGTAATACCTACGTATATACATATACCTTATACCTACCTATTAACCTTCAATCTACTACATAGCACTACTACTTAAGACACTTACCGCTGAATACTCAAACGCAATTCAGATTTAAGCACGCCTCAAGTGACCAATTTTAGACAGATTTTCATTAGAAACTGTCAAAAAATCGCGACTCGAGACATTTTTCGGGCGTAAGTAAGTATCATACAGAAATAAAAGAAACCAACTGTTTTTATATACTTACCTTAAATTTACTACGCAGCAACTCAAGATAAATATTTTTTTTTAAATAATGCTGGACAATTCACACAGCATTATCTAGCCCCAAGCTAAGCAGAGCTTGTGTTATGGGTACTAGATAACTGATATACTTAATACAATACACTACATAGATAGATATTTTTAGTATACATAGAAAACACACAACACAACACCAGATCAACGGAACAAATTTCTGCAGATCGTACACAAATTTGTTCCGAGGCGGGAATCGAACCCGCAACCTCCTGCGTCGCAGGCGGACCTTAACTATATCATATATCATAACTATATGATACTAAGGCCCTTATTATGAAAGCTGGCTCAGTCATCGATTTATGCTTGAGTAGCGCTTTTCTATTACATAAACGTCACTCAAGCCGTCCAGCATTGATCTATATAAATGACGGAGTAAGCTATTTTACTATAAGACGGAGTAAGCTTTCATAATACGGGCCTTAGTAATCCTAGCGACATTTAGTTGGAACTTTTTTGTGCGTAGCTGAATTTGTGGCAAATATGGCGTCCACACCGCATTGTTCTGGGTGAACACTGACTACACTAATTAATATTCTATTGCTCAAGTTGGGTTTTTCTATGTATGTTTATTAATAATATATCTGTGTGATGTATTGTAAATTAATATCTCTATTCACAAAGAAAGCTACAATTAACTAATAAAAATAAATAGCAACTAGTATTTAGGTACAATTGAAAGAATTGAGCTAACTGCAGACTGTTGCAAACAATCTACAGGGAGCTCAACTGATTGATGTTTTGTATAAATTTTATCAGTTATCTAGTACCCATAACACAAGCTCTTCTTAGCTTGGGACTAGATGAAGCTGTCCATCATTATTTATTTTTCTTCTATTGATTTTGCTTGCTAGATTCTATGCTGAATATATTATGCTGCAGCTGGTAATAAAATTAAAACGATATAGAGTAGTATAAGCCGGTACGAATAAAAAAGCAATATCTCTTTTCCAGAACCAATATCTGCATGCAGTTCACGGAATATTCCTGTTTGAGAGCTTTCGTATAGTGATCAGATTCTCGGAAAAGAAGCAAAACTAAAATTTTCCACGAAACATGCAATTTCAGCTTTCCATTAAATGAAGGCTGCAGGATATAATAAAATAGTAAATAGATTATATTCACTCAGCCTCGTAATAATGATAGAATAATATCACATAGCATCTATTTATTGGTCTCAGATGATAGTTTTAAGGTTCAAGGTAGCATTTTACTTGTGAGGCACCTTAAATATTAGACTTTCTGATCAGGAAGCCTATTAGGTACCTTGAAAAATACAAAAGTATAATATTCAGCATAAGTATTAACTTATGCTGAGAAATTATACATTTTTATCATTCCTAAATAAACAATATGATAAAAATAAGACACGAAACCATTTGAATACATCCGCAACATTTATTTATTTTCAAAAACTCACTTCATAAGATGCGAAAACGAGAAAATGACATGACAACATTCTGAAATCCATTAGTGGCATCAATTTCCACGCTCCTATGGCTTTAGAATCAAATTGAGAAAGGTTCTACGTATTTGCTTTACTGATAGCAGAAGAGCTTTATCGTGGACGCCTGTAAACCGGTATGTATTCCGCCCACCCTCGTTCTCCCCCCCTGGGGGTAAACCACCCTATATTTCTCCCATTATCGATCGACTCTCCGTGTCGCAAACCACCCGGAGTTTCCCTTTGTGAATGAAAAAGTATTTTTGTTATTAAAATTGATGTATATCGTACTTATCGTGTTTCATGTGTTATATTTCCAATTAGAGGGGATGATATCGATCCGGGCTGATGCTGAATGTTTTGCTTTTATTTTGCTTATAGACGTATTGTTCTGAATGCTTTTTAGCTTTGTTATTTTATTTCCCTCTTAGCCATCGAGAAAATGGGTTTGCTATTATACCACCGAGTATATTTAGAGCTTTGTGGAGACTATCAAATTGAACCCTAACAAAATTTATTTAATCCATCACGGAAAAATTTAAAGATTTTAGATTTTACTAAAGCTCTTTATTTTTACTGAAAATACAGATCGTACAGTGGTATCGAAATACAGAAAAGTTGTTGATTATTGTAGGTAGAGAAAGTAGGTAGGTTTTTTGACAGTTTTCGAGGAAAATCCGCCGGAGTTCAAGCACAGTAAAAAACTTTACAGGGCTGTGAATGTTCTTTGTAAATCCCGCCTATATGTTGATGGCTTTATCTGAATATCCAGCCAATTTGTAACAAAGAGACGTCAATCACAGGGAATATAATTTGGATTCAGTAAATTGAAAAAGGCGTACAGTCAGCATTGTAGAAATTTTTGAAAACAGGGTTTTTTAGACAAGCTTTTATTTAACATCACCTGTATGTAGCTGGAAATGTTTTGGACAAATCTTGAATGCGAAAAATCAACCACTTTCTTTTGAACTCCTTTGTTCATGAGGTTTCACTAAAATGACAATTAACTTAATGCTGCAGCGAGTAGGTAGCCTCCTCAGAAGGTTTTTCAGCTTGCAGGTTATACAGAGAAAGAAAGAATTCGATGTATAATAATGTCGTTAATATAATGACTTCCGACGTCTAGGCAAATTATTAAGTCGATCTGTTCAGTAGTTTTGGAGTGAAGAAGTACTGACATAAATTCAATCAATAATGTGTAATACGACATGTAATGCAATGTATCAGTTATCTAGTACCCTTAACACAAGGTCTGCTTAGCTTGGGGCTAGATGATGCTGTTTGGATTTTCCAGCATTATTTATTTATTTATTTAAATAAAGACGAGTGTGGTGGTATTTTCTATGTAACTATACCAGCATATTTATTTATTTATTAGTAAAAGGTGAAATGATAGTGTGATTTGTGCCTTTCAAGAGGTCCGTGTTACATAAATTTAAAGATTAAATTTATCAGACTTTGCAACCAACTTTATGCAAATGATTGGTTTTGCATGTTGTTCTCATGGCATTTTTGCAAGACTCACTGTTTGTTTTGCACAAAACACGAGAGCCAAGCAGAGTGGGTGATTTTGCACAAAATGCTGGGGGCACCGAGTGCTCTTATCAGCAACACACAGGCGCGTGCAGTGTGCTTACGTAAGTGACTTGCTTTCCATTCGGCTTATGGCTGACTAAAATATTATGTGAGTTTCGTTGGAATAATTACTTATGTTTGTCGAATGATGTGCGAAAATACAACAAGATTTCTAACACATAATTTAAACTGTTAGTTAAGTACCTACTGCAAGAATAAATCATCCCATTGTCAGGCAATGGTCCCACTATTTCACCACATATAATGAAATTAATGAAACAAAAATTCAGGAAAGAGAAGTTAATGAAGGAGGGTGGAATATGCTATATCACTACCCTCACTATTATGTGCGTCCCATGGAAAAAAAGATAGTAACCCTGATCGAAGGTGCATCCAAACTGCAAAGGTGGTCTTTGTAACCTTTAAGGCCAAAACTGATTCCAAGCTCTCACAAAATAGCAAGACAATGATGTGAAGTGCCTTTTACTGTGTATTTTTTTAAAGGAGGAAAGTTTTTTTCATGTGCGTATTCTGGGAGATTTCGATTTCCGTCGGAAACAGTAGGTGTCGCTGCCGTGGCGCCATATCGCCATTTCCTCTGCGTCAACTGCCGGAAGTCAAATGTAATACCAACCTACTTTGAGACACTTTATTTTAAGACACGCGATATTTTCGGAAATAATATGATGATGCTTGGATGCGTTGTCTACACACGAACCATTTGAACTTTGAAGAAACTTTTAACTTCTTACAGGCTTACGATTTTCGAAGAAACTCAAACTTAACGCAACAACTCAACATGGACTTCTTACGGGCAGTTGAAGAACCTACAACTTTTCACAGTAGGACTTATCTTTTCATTTTTAGATGTGACTTATGTTATGAGTTATGACTTACCATTTGTTTTTTCGGGTTGATCATCATCAGCTGTAGCCACAGCCACAGCCACAGCCAGCAGCATCAGCCACCAAAGGCGGGCCGCCATATCTTCTACGGACAAAGGAAAATTGGTTAGCTACATGTCCTTAATCAAGAAGCTCAAGAGAGCGCTACGCTATTCTGAAACATAACAAAATTAAAAATTTTAAAACCCTCCGACAGATTTTTATGAAACATGGCTAAGAACATTCGGGATAAAATTATCTATAACACAAAAAAAAATCGGTTCATCCGTTTGGGAGCTACAAAGATCCTATGACTACGTTCCGTAGGGGGGAGCTACGATACCACACACAGATAGATAGATAGATAGATAAAAAAAAAAAAAAAAAAAAACAGTTACACAGACCGACTCTTTTTGCGTCGGGTGTTAAAAACACTGCACAAACAAAACACAGCATGATACATCTCGGTGCATCCAATATCATCTGAAACGCCGTTAGAAGTCCTAATCGTACCTTGTTAGGAAAATTATTGATGACATGCATTGCATAGAGCTAGATGACTGGTCCCTAAATGACATGCCTATATTCTAAGATTTTCCATATTTTAGTGCGTAAGCCCCTCACACTCAAGGTAATTTCTAAGAAAGTAATAATGTATAATAAAAAGTAATAATATGTAATTTTCTTCGTGAATTCTTCGCTTCTGCCGTAAAAAAATTATATCCCAAATATGCATCGATCAAGGTTTCGGCCGGCCCCCCATAGATTCACAATGCGCACCCTGAAACCGTCAGTATCAAAAGAGAAGCCTTTTTGCATGATTAGTTACCATTTCAACTATTGTCATTTTAGTGCTCGGACAGAAAGCATGACCGGTGCTCGTATAAAAATGCAAAGATCACTCGTCCAAGCAGAAGAAAAATTATGGAATATCTTGTTTTCAGTAAGTTTAAATGTATTTTTTACCTTTGTATTGTGATATTAGATATATC
The DNA here is from genome assembly GCA_949316285.1 of Eupithecia subumbrata. Lineage (NCBI taxonomy): Eukaryota > Metazoa > Arthropoda > Insecta > Lepidoptera > Geometridae > Eupithecia > Eupithecia subumbrata. Next base: position 15,585,514 of record OX438643.1, on the reverse strand, counting down.
CTTAAGAAACCAACATTAAATATTAGTTTTTGGTCTGTATAATTATGTTACAATATTTATTTTGTTCGAGTTTATGAATGGAGCGGCTATTGTTTCTAATTTTTTTTTATTTGTTTGTGGTAAGATTGTTTATTTATTATGTTATATAAAATCATATTTATAAAAAGATGTTTAAAATTAAATAGTAGGTACTAATAATAATGTGCTCAGATCGCTTAAAAGTATTTTATAAGATCCTTTTTAACTTGAAATGACGTTTCTTTTTTGTCCCGGAAACAACTCGTGCGAAGCCGCGGCCAGAAACTAGTTTTTTTTTATTTAAAGTGAAATTTGTATATCAAATTTATTTCACTAACTTTTGTTTACTTATTTAAATATTGTATGACCCTCTTGTTTAGGTACTGTTGAGACCAATTTATAGTTTTATCAATAAATGATTCGTTATCTTTATCTGAATTCTGTTGATTTAATAATCCTTAGAAAAAATAAACAGTGTTTATTATTTTCAGGTAAGTACCTACTTACAAAATAAAATAAAAATTAATTCGACTCGACTAATCTCTTGTTCCGTATCTCTTCCGTATGCACAAAACTTGTCAGGCTCTGCGCAAACTGTCTGCGTCAAAACAAGTCGTAGACAATTTTGAGTGTCATTTTTGTAAGGTTCTAGGTATCTACGGGCGAGGCCGCGGAATATTTGATCGAAGCAAATATACCTATATGGCCTATATCCACAGAGATCCGGCCAAACCATAGAGACCTGAAAATATTCCTTGCACGTGCTACGTATTTTCAAATGTCAAAATTCAAACTCCGTATTCGAAGAAGAGTCCTTAACTTTTCTCACACCTCACCAAACTGCGCCTAGCAATAGCTACTCTATGCCTCTAAATGCCATTGAATTACCTTGCAGAAGTGCACAGGCATGGCCCAAGGCTCAAAACAGGGGGATATTGGCTCAAGGCGACAAGGGCGTGGCAGCCTCACCACATCAAAGGCCGTTGCACACTCCGTTAAACCGCTACGAATGGTCCCGGTGTGTATTGTGCTTTATAAGGCCGCAGCCGCACTGTGAAATATCTCAGTTAGCGAATGGTAACGCATGGCGTTCTTGCGAGATGAGAAAATAATCGCGGTGTGGGGTCTGTTTCGTTTAGGTACTGTCAAAGTTGACCGAAGCCAGCCGCAATAGACTAGTTGACTTAATTTGAAAAATTGGTTAATATTATACCTTTATACCTAGTTAAAATTTCGTCCACCCACCTTTCGAGCACAACAACAGCTGGAAAAGAGTGGCAAACTTTAGCGACGGACAGAAAAATATGGCACAGCCTGGAGGAGGCCTTTACTTAGACAGAGATATAAATAAATAAATAATAATGCTGGCCAATTCACACAGCATTATCTAGCCCCTAGCTAGATCATGGAATAATGAAAATATCTGCTTCTAATAATGCTCAATATAATTCTATAATAATTTTTAATAATTTATATTAAATTTTGTAATGTATGTACCTAGCTATAATTTATTCTATGGTAATAAATGGCGTGGTTATTATTATTATACCTATTTACTCCAAAAACCAAATATTAAAAAAAACAAATATTTACGATATTTATTCTGCATTAAAAAAAAAACAAATTCAATTTCGTTCGAAAACGCTCATGACTGTCATGGCGTCACCAAAAAGATCCGCACGTTGCAGGTATCGATCTTTTTGGTCCACCACAACAATTATGTTTTTTAGGACGTCACTGTCTGATTGGTGTTCACGGTCACGTGACTTAATACATATTTTTTTTCTAATATAATAACAATCTGTATTTTTTTTGATCAATTGTTTTATTTTTGCCTGACTATGTTTCATAATTAATAACTAGTACGTTTAGAAACTAGTAGGTTTAAACGAACTCGATTATCATGTAGTTTTCGAATGATTTTGAGTTTTTCTTGCATAATAGCAGTTCAACTTTGACGGTACCTAAACGAAAACATTTTTCCGTTTTTGTATTGTGTAAAACCATACTAGTCATTCTGAGTTCTAAACGCTAAGCTAAATGCTAAGCTAAACGCTAAGCTAAACGGTTGCAGTGTGGCCGCGGTCTAAACGTTTGAGGCAAGGAGCTTCCACTATTTCGCTGCCCTCTGCCGTCTATTTGAGGTGACTCAATCGGTTCGTGAATTATGTGGAAAGTTTAGAATTGCTGACTGGCTGGGTCTGTTTGTACGATTTGTGAGGTTTGTTTTACGGCATAACCCTTTTCCGGTATCTGAGTTTTGTTGGATATAAAAACGTTGATCTTTCGTTTAGTAAGTCTCAAGTATTTGGGCAATACACAGACGAGGCATTCGTATAGGTACTGTATGTTTGAAATTTCAAATATTTAATGGACTGAAACAAAAGGACAAAATATGCCAAAGATGCCTAAGGGCTGATTTAATGATTGGTGGGCGGCGACAATACTAAAGTTAAGTCATGCAAAAATTTATGTAAATCTTGTTAGGTTAGGTTAGGTTATAAGAGCTATATACAGGGTGCCACGTAATACGTGTACCAAGCTGAAAGGGGGTGATTCTGGACCCCGAGGGCCAACTTGACAATAAATTTTTAACAAAACTAAAAATACACCTTAGGTAGGTAAACTTAAACTAGGTAATAATATTTCGATTTTAAATGGATTACGTGAGGTAGCTAACGCATCAAGGAATGCAGGAGTAAAATAGGGATGGAACGGAAAATTCCAAAGCAGTTAAAAAGTCAAGCATCCGTCCAAAAAAATGCAACCCGACCTAGCTATCTACCTTTTGTAATAAAGCTGGGCATGGGTGAAAAGAATTGTACGGGCGGACAAAAGCCCACAAAGGATGACCTCTCTTTGACAGCGCTTGCAGACATGTCGTTCTCTGAAAACTAGGTTACAGTTCAAAACTACATCAAATGACAGGAAGTGAGATCGCTTGATATTTAAAGCTCGCGGTTGAAAGTTACTATCGTAGGCTGGCTTTTACTTTTACTTTGCACTAAAAGTGAGTAAATCTATTATTTCGGTGGACATCGGGAGAGAACGGATTTTTGACAGGTATTCAAGGAAATTTTGCGCTCAACTCGAAGATCTAATGTTCCATTGAAAACTGACCAATGCTCCTGTAAAAAGCACCCATTTTGAAAATTTGAACAGAATAGCGAGAACAAAGCTCCGGCCGTTTTTACTAGTTCCATACAAAATCCATACCAACGGAAAAACATAAAACTCCGAATGAATAACTTGAGAGTGAAACGGGACAGAAATAAAAGCAAAAACGTTATATTTCAGTAGATTTCAGTGCATAGTTGTGCTCCGGAACGAGTGGCCATTTTGTAATAAAACGAACAATGGAGGACGGTCGCAAAAACCGTGCTTACGCGACTGTAACTACGAGGCTGACTGTACAATGTTTATTATGAACAATGATTTTGCCGCAATGTTTTTGGAGACATTGATTTTTGAAAAAAAAACTAAGGTAAAGGCCTTAGAAAACTTATACTGCTCATATCAAATTAATCTTGCTAACCTAAAAAATATTAAATGCTCGAGTTAGACACAACAACGTGCCACGTGATAATAATTCACATGTCAAATACATACAACCAGTGAACGGAAAAAACATGGAAGACTTCCTTCAAGGCAAACATGCGCGCAACTTGACACACACATGTCAAATATCCTGACGCTCAGTTCAAAGTCGACTTATTCCCTCGATATTTGAGATTAAATTGTCGTTTAGCGTGTATGTCGCGTACGTCATTTTCTACAACGCACAGTGGCTACCGCCACTCACCTTGCGAACTAAACTCGTTCGCAGCATATTTTACAAGCAACGCCTACCACAGCACACTTTGCTTTTGGGTCATTTTCTACCGCAAGGAGTTCTATGTTTTTTTTCCGTTCACTGGGTGTAGGTACAACAGGTACAGGTTTTTTATTTGTATTTAACTTTTATACAAAAACACACAGCCGAATTGAGTATCTCCGATCCTCCGAAGATACTGGCAACATCATTTTTGCTATATCATTTAATTGCTTTCGGTTATCTTGTGGTTACCCATTCTAATAAGTAGGAACTATTTAAACAACCCATCCAACCAAAGTTTTCCCATTTACGTACGTATCGACATGGTACCAAATTACGAGGCATAAATTGGATACATGGCTGCGGTTCACTCTGACCCTCGTCAAAAGGCCAGTGATTGCCACCCACTTTACTTTCTGCAAATATACATTAATATTAATCATAGTTACATTTAGTAGGTACATTACCTTACCTACTTGCGTGCGCTGCGAATACGGAGGGAAGTCACGTTAACGTTTGAAGACTCAATAAAATTAAATGGCAACGAAAATAATTGTTTTTGTTCATAAATTACGAAAAAAAGCTTGCTATTTCACGTAAATGTGTTTTTTTCTGCAAATAGGCAATTCTGGTTTAATTGTTGGTTATATTTTTAACGACTTTCGTTGTTAAATCTCGCAAAGTTCTGTTCAGTAGTTTTCTATAGAAAACTCAAAGAGGGGCTACTACAGCTGGTCATTTTAATATATTGATATTGTTTTTATAGGCGTTTGCAAATAAAAAACAGAGAAAAATAAATCAATCAGCAGCGAAATTAACATGAGTGGTACACTCAAATAACATTTGAATTGACTGCAGACTTCAACGGAGCTACAATATTTTCCAATAAACCAATCAAAATCAAAATAAAAAACTCTTTATTTCCATAAATGCAATAAATGTACACTTATAAAAGGTCAAATTATAAAACTAAACACTGACACGGAAATAAAGTGATATTTTTGATTTCTGTCGCTTCGGTATGTAGACTAAAGTAAAGAAGCGACGAAGAAACCTTTAGCCTGTTGTTGTTTTTTTCGTGTAGGAGCAAAACCCGTCCCAAGATTTTTATCCTCTAGATAATCGGATATTTTATAGTAAGCCTTTTTGCATATCAAGGTTTTAAACAAGGTCAAATCAAGCTCTACGAGGCTGTACGACGTTGCATGCTACGCCGTAGACCACTTCGTAGCAAGGACATTGTTTCGCCAACACTGCACTATTGCTCAAGCCCCTCAATTCCCCCTCATACCCCTTCAGGTATCCTTCACAGCTCTAGATCATTATTCACTGTAGCGCTGTGAAGCCTCCTCGGGCGGTCGATATTGATTTTGCAGAATTGAAAGCGTTGCAAACAGGCAACTTCTCAGCGACTTGTGTCAGCGGTTTTGGACTGTTACTTGGTTTGATTTATATTGATAGCACAATGGATATTGATTGCTAGAACATACGATGTTGTCGAATTGCGCCTTTATCGACCGCTATTAAAAGAGGAGGATCTCAAATAGGCGCACTTTTAAAAAAAAGTTGTAGAGGGTTTAATCAACATGATTATGACCTCGTATATAGGTATACCTAATTATCTTAGTATCTACGCTTAACTCCTACTTTAACAAATTTTAACATTTTAAAGGATTCCTCCGAGAGCGGAATAGTCAAAATATTGTTGATTAAGTCAATAGAAAACAAATCAACATTGTGCTTATAACAAAATTCAAATATTTCCGCTTCGTTCCAGATACACTCCACAACAATATGGTACTAATGTTCCACTAAGGTGTCGCTCTTTCTTTAAAAAATATAGTTGACAGATTGAAAAGACGGCGCTTTTCACGTGGGTGTGTCAAATAAAAGTGGCATAGACCGTGATTATTTGGACATGACATTGGTGTCAAATCAGATGTCGCCAAAACTAAACTAAACTAATGTGACAGGACTAAAACTGTTGCCGTCCCTTTCCAAACGATCGAAATAATAAGGACGACATCATTTTTATTGCTGTCAAATTGGTTTAGTTTAGTTTTGGTGACATCCGAATTGACACCATTATCATTGATATCCTAGTTCCTCTCTGCGAAAGATCCACGCCGTTTATTAGTTCCAATGATGTATTATATTAGTTCTAAAGTATCGTAGTTTGACGAATTCATTACGGATGTAAGTGGGTTAACTACGAAGCTAATTTGTGTTGGAAGAACACCAACGTTTCATCCCTTAGGTCGCGGGCTCAACGCGCACTTGTGCATAGTGCTCGGAGATGCGGAACGCGCGCGTCTAGAACCGCACTCACCCTGAAGATGTCCCTCGTTAAGGGATGAAACGTTGGTGTTCTTTCAACACAACCTTTTTTTACGTCCGTAATGATGTAAAAACCCGCTACCTTTTTTTTGTCGCCACCTATAACTTCTAATAACTTTACCTATAAACTCAATCTTCCTACTTATTTCCTATATTTATGTTTCTACGACTGACAGAATGTAGAATTAATAATTATTGTGGACAATGATCGTCTAGTCTAGAAATTAGTAGGATTCCTACGTTGTCTTGTGGTAGGTACTACCTAGGATCTTTTAGGTGCTAAAGACAAAGGAAATTATTCTAAAGTTAACTTAAAACCTTCCATTCTTTGTATTAATTTAAAAATACACTTGCGAGCTTTAAACTGGAATCGCTTCAAGGGTTGTTCAAGACTAATTTTTACAATTTCTTTGCAGTGAACTATGAGTTAATTTATGTTTTCCCTTACGCAGGATTTATTGGCGACGATAAATTTTGATTTAATGGACGATAATGTCCGCTGCCACACCGCAGCAGTGACTAGACAGTACCGACAGACGTCTTCCATGTCGGCATTCCCACACTAGACTGGCCAGCCATTATTCCTGACTTGAACCCAAGCTGGCATATGTGGGACGAGCTAAAACAGCGGATACGAGTGAGAAATCCAGCTCATCCAGCTACGGCGCCGATAGAAGCCGATAGATGCAACTTCGACCTATTGCAATAATTCCCAAAATTTAGGTAGCCAATTTAATTAATTTTAAATCTTCTTGATATTACTTGAAAGGTAACAAAATTACCTTTCAAATGATATACCACAATCTATAGTTCATTGTACATAAATTGTAAAAAAAATGTTTTGATCAACTCGCGATGAAAGCGATTCCATTTTAAAGCTCGCAAGTGTATATCTAAAGTCCAATGTTTCGAAGTATTTATGTACTTAAATTATATGATAAGCATGGAACGACTGTAGCATGAAGTTAAGATAAATAGTTTCTATAATTTTCTTTACCTAGGACATTAACTAAAAGCTTTCAGCGTTGAATTTCAATGTCTGTAAAAAATGTCATAAATCTGGTTACTTTATTACCATAGATTAATAAGGACTAGTGATTATTTTATTTTATATTATTATATTATATTTGCAACAACAGGCAGTTTAAGATCTGTTCTGTTACAAATTAAATTGGTATTTTTTCCTTTTTTGAAAAACACCACTTAGGGCTGTGTTTTTATGTATGTTTGTTAGTTTTGCGCCAATTGTAGGCTGTTTTTGATTATTCTTTCGCGTTTGTATAGAAAATGATCCTTAGGAATTTGAAAGAAGTGCACAAAATAACTATAGGTACAAATAACATAAGTATTCAGTTTTTTACGATACTATTCAATATCAATACGATACTAATGAGATTGTCTCGTAGCTCTGTTTTACTGTCCCTTGGCGATTAGACGAATAAGCGGCGGACTAACCGGATCTTAATAGAATTTCGCAAAGTGATAAATCTTACTTTATATGCAGCAAAGACGCGTACGAAGCCGGGTAATAAAACAACTCGATGTTGTTTTTCTTTCTTTATTTGGAAAAGGCTTTTGTCATATCATGACATCCCCCTCATCGATTGTGATTGTGGTTTATAAGTAGGTTTGTAAGACGGACAGTGTTTTGCACATTCCTTAAGGAAGTGGCCATGCAATGTCATGTGGCAAACGTTATAGTTATTTCAATTTTGTTGAGTCTGTGTGTTTTGTCATGTTAATATTTTAAAAAATTATCTCTAACGGGGCTGGCATCACTGTGTGACAAAACTCCATTATAATATATTATAACGATATCAAAAAAAAAAATACCAAGTCACTCCGTTGTACGTAGACACTCGAGGTTGTTACAAAAATTAATTTGTAGTAACTTAAACAGTTAACCAACAGCTCAAGTTTTGGCAACGCAAAAGCTAAGTTTAATCATTTAGCATGAAATAAGTACCTACATTGTTTTAAGAAAACAACCTAAATTGTTTTAAGAAAACATAGGTACTCTATTCGAGGAAAACTTTATTCATCACCGTACGCCGTAAAAAACGTTTCGAAGTAGTTTACCATCGTAAAACATCCTGTCTTCAAACTTTCGTGGTTTCCGTGTCGTAATAAAAGCTTTCTACCAAACGAACAAAACACGACTTTAATAACAACTTACAAAGGCGTTTAAAAACTTTTATTGAACCTTTCAGGTACTTTTATTGTTTTCAGCGATTATTTTTTCCACTTGTTGAAGCGAGCTCAGTGCGCTGACTTGGAATTTATTGAACTTCAATAAGATTCTATTTTTATCGTCTACTACTTTATTGGATCCAGCTAGCCCCTATACAGGGTGTTTCATTCTTAGAGGATGATAAAGTAGGGCATTTAGTAGTTTCGACTTTGACCTACCTACATAGAAAGGACCACATGTATGTTTTGCGTCGTTTTTTGGTTTAGATGTTAGAGATTTCGGAGTTTTAGATTGATGAATTATGAACGTTTTCAAGTAAGAAGTGTAGTGTAGAAAACAGATTTTTTGAAAAACATTCGACCAATGACTGTTAATTAATAATTCGGACTGAAACCCCGCAAACACCTTATCTCCTTTGATCCTCTATGAGTAAAACACCCTGTACAATAAAAGCTCTTTCAGATTATTAGATACATCGCAAGGATAAAGGTTATTGGACGAGGTGGGTACTTGAACGAAGAATGGGTAACACCTGACCCAAGGGTCAGACGGAGCATTGCCTTGATGATATAATGTATAACTAACAAAGAATATATTACGAGACTGTCAGACAAGAAAATGCTTCCAATTATACAGTTTTTTGAGAAAGTCTTGGGTCTTATCACAGGGTGTTATTAATTATTATACAGGGTGCCACGGAAAGAGTGTCCTAAGCCGAAAGGTGGTGATTCTGGACCCCGAGGGGATCAACTTGTGAATACAGACTGTTTGAATTTCCAATTTATTTTATTTGTTTTCCAAAAATTAAAGTTTTTTGTGTTCTTTACATTGCAATATTTAATATTTCAGATGATTTTTGCTTGTTTTTTCAACAAAACAAGTGGTCATGAAATTATTACAAAAATTTGTAAATCCTTTGAATTTTCAAAACAATATTAATAGGTAATTGTGAATACAGTTAAAATAATACGAATATGAAGAAAAACATAAAAAATAATCGAAATTCAATAAGTCTTAGAACAAAAGTTCGGGTTCGGCGGCCCTTTCCGTGGGACTCTGTATATTCTCTGCTCAGGTACTCGTAGAGTAAAATACTTTGTGGTTCAGTGAAAACCAACACACTTCAGGAAGTTCAGGATTTTAGGATCATCAAGTGAAGGAAAGACCCGAGAGCTGGTGAGTATCGCCCCCAAGACGGGCAATGCAGCCGGCGTCTTGGGGGCGTTTCCGACTGGTATTGATATGGAGTGAGCTGTTGTAAAAAGTTTGTCTCATATTAGCTCAATTGGAAATTCTAGTTATAATTTGTTTTTATTATTTGACTAGCTGCATTCGTACCACCCGTTGTCTTATTATCCGTTTTCCCATATGAATAAAGCATTTTTCCGCGGTATAAAGTAGCCTATGTTCATCAGGAATAATGTGGGCTTCTAATAGTATAAGAATTTTTCAAATCGGTCCAGTAGTTTCAGAGCAATTATTAAAAAGCAAATATTCAATACAAACAAACAAACAATCAAACTTTCCTCTTTATAATATTAGTATAGATTACAGTTTTCTTTGTTATAATATTATAAGGATCATGCGACAGATTTTATCTTGAAAAACCCCCAGATTACGCAGTGCTACACAAAGTCAGCACGTAGCACTAGGCATTTACATAGGTATTTTGACAGTTCTCAATAGATTTTACTACTGTAAAACCGATTGAGAACATCTGATATTGTGCATTTACAATATCAGACGGCCTCGCTGCCTGAGCCTAATATAAAAGCCTAATCTTTGATGTTAGCATCACGTAACAAACATTTTGTTTCAACAACTTACTTGATGTTCCCGGAATTTTAATTTTGGGGAACAGCAAAAACAGATAACTTTTATAAAATGTGTCATCGCAGCGATACGGGTGAAAATGCTTATCTTGGGTGGAGAGGGAATATTATTCATGGAAACAGCTTTTTTGCATGGAACAAATAACCCCTCATGAATTAAGTTTGCAAATGATGATTTGAAAAGAAGAAAAAAACTCTTCGAACCAAAAAAATACCTAACTATTAAAAAAACTAGAAGTCCAATTAAAGTTTTATTTAGTCCCGTGTCATTAGCCCCTAGTAAAGCTTACACATAATTCGAACAAATAATACTTATTGATAAAGAAAATTACAATCAAATAATATAAATAAATAAGAACCTATTATTATCGTATTATTAACAAAGAATGACTTAGGTCTAGTCTCCAAGCTGTAACCTACATTATATAAAAACCAATCCAAAACATCAAAATCGAATAGTAAATTGATCCATAAAATCTTTCTCATTACAATAAACAAAATAACGTACAGATAACGTATAGATTTTTTTATTCCAGAGGAAGTTCTGTCCGTTTTCAGTTTATTTTTATAAGTGGCTTGTACACTGCACTCTTCCAGCCCCAGGCAGGCTGTCAGGGCATAATGGAGCCTGTCCCGCTCGCTGGCTGTCTATGTCCATGCATGTCCTACAGCAGAGAGGAAATTGAAAAGTATCTGCGAAATTCGAGATGCTCGAATTGAATGGGTGGAAATTGAAAATTGCGGGGAATATTTGCTCTTTTACAATGATTGCTCTTACATTCTATTTGAAATGAAGTTTCTTAAAATTAAAATTGTTTTGAAGATATGTAAGATGTAGCAGAGTAAGAGTGTTTTGGATTTTACTAAATTTTAGCAAGAAGACTTTTTTAGCTTTATAAGAATAGTTGATTTGATCATGCAAAATAATTACCTACTTTTTGATGATATGATTTGATTTTAGGTAAAAATTGCACAAAAGCAGCTAAAATCATTACTTCATACATTGCATTGTCAATTCAACCATTTTTGTTTTTGCTTTCAACCAAAATACTCAACAATCGTGCAGCCAAATATTCAACATCGTAAAATTCAAATATTTTGTCGTTACTCACGCTTGGTAAACCTCTCGCCAAAGCTCGTTTACCTACAACTGTATTATAATCCTGTCGATATTCGAGGAAGCTGACTATTAGGGAGGGCTTTAACTCAATTATTTCCGACGCTGGGGTAACTGAGTTAGGCGGTCGTTTTGAGCAAATTGTGAGTTTAAACATGGCTGAAACATCGTTTGTGTGACGAAGTTTGCGCTGGAGCGGGTTCGGTGGAAGTAAATGTTATGAAAACTATCAATTTCAAAGACCTTACTACTTATTTGCAGTAGGTACCTCTTCGATGGTTTATAAGTGGTTTTGCTGTGTCATTACCCAAAACCACCGATCATAAATTGAAATTTGAAGGCTTGAAGGATTTTGCGGCCTTTCAAAGGGATTTCGAATGTCAATTTTAGGATGGGTGGTATGATTAGCATATTTACCTACACATTACATACATAACCCTGTATTTAACGGTCGTAGGATTATTTTCTTAGGTGTCTGAGGTAACTTCTCTTAAGTACTTTTTAATTCCATGCCCTTCATGCAGTCCGATGCTCGATTTGTATCTACCACTTCATCAAACTCTGCACTCTACCAACTTTGTTGACGGACACATTTTTAGGTACGTACACGGACCTCAAAAGGAAAAAAAGGAACCCTTATAGGAACACTTTCTTGTCCATCTGTCTGACTGTCTGTCTGTCCGTCTGTCAACCCCCTTTTTTCAGGAACGCGTGGACGTATTGAGTTGAAATACTCAAGTCCGTAACCTCTTGGGGCCGCGATATAAATAAAGTCAACGCACTTAAAAGTTACAGCCGTTAATATGTCCGAATATTGTGAAATCCGTTGACCTAGAATCATGAAATTTGGTGAGCAGTAAGGTAAAGCACAAGATAGGGGAAAAATCCGAAAACCATAAATTTATAATTTATTCACTAGAAAAATACTTTTAATGCTCGCCATAGACCAAAATCTATAGGGTACTTCTCGTTGACGTAGAATCATAAAATTTGGCAAGAAGCAAGGCCTTATAACACAAGTAAAGGAAAAAATCCTAAAACCGTAAATTTGTAGTTTATTCACAAAAAAAAACAAATTTTTGAGTCGCGCCATGGACCAAAACCTACAGGGTACCTACTTCCCGTTGACCGAGAATCATGATAATTTGGCAAGACACAAGGTCTTACGGAACCCTTAGTGCGCGAGTCCGACTCGCACTTGACGTTTTAGTTTTGGTTTATTAAATGATTAAAGTATCCGCATGTAAACACGTACGAGCTAGGAAGAAGAAGGCTTAGAATGGTAGTTGATACGAAAGGAGTGTAGCCAAAAAAATGTGACAAATACATCTCATTTTCCTATTGTTAAACGTGCGTGAAAGCAGTGAAGCTATAATTATTATGCTTGACAATTCACACAACGATTCTTTTTTAGCTTCAAAACCACGAAAATTATTGAATGGCACTATCTCTTTGCTGTGACAGCAGCATGTTTCCCCTCTATGCCCACGAGACGAGCTGGTATTTAATTGATTCCTGCATAATCATCCTAAAACCAATTAATAATTTCACAAAGTAACAAAGTATTTTTAATTTTCAGTCAGGTCAAGAGTGGCTCCGAGGCCTGCGAAGGGCCGGAGGGCTCTTCAGCGACCGTTCAGCACAGCCCTCCCCAGCCCTGGCATGATAGCTTCTTCACTTTATGCTATATGACAGTAACTATATAAAAAGCCTTGGTAATACGAGTATTTCTCATTCAATTTCAAATAAATATATCTGTAGATCCTGGTTAAAATATATGCAACGATAAAAATGAATTGATATGACTCAGTTACCTGTAGATTGATTGCCACTGTCTGCAGTTGGCTCAATTGTTTCAATTCTAAATACTCTTTCTGATTTGTCTCTATTACTTCATTGTAATTTTCTTCGTCAATTAATTTTATTACTCAAAAAAACGATAAAATGGTTATATGTTCAACAAGTGGGAAAAACTATTTTTTGGTTGAACGTGCCGATATTAAATCACAAGCTTGCGAAGCAGTCTAGAAAAGAGTCACGAACCTAGCGGGTGTGGCTTTAAAGTAGACTGCTGAGGTAGCGAGGGACTTAAAAAGCACGAAACGTAAAATATTTGCTCTCGATAACTTTTCACTACGACTAGCGAGAGAATATTTAGTAGGTACTTAATTTATAAAAGAGGTCGAATGTCAGAAACTCATTTTGATCAACAACCTTGGAGGGTAAAAATGAGACAAACCTCTTTCAAAATATGAACGGACGAAATTTTTTTTTGTATGGGTGTTGCATTGTTCTGAATTCAAATTACTTTTTTCAACATGTTGAATAAATAAAACCCGGTTTTGCTCACTGTTTTTGAGAAGCAAACTCACCTTTCTCGACTGAGAGTGGTGAAAATAGAGTTTTCTTAGCTGTAACGGTTCACGCAGTCCGTTTCGTCGCGCATTTGTTTCATATTTGAACTAAGAAGAGCGAGACAAAGCAATCGACAAAATACTGTCGCGACACGCATCGATCGTAGGCTGGAAAAGTTGTTGCCCTTACCGCCTCATCTCAAAAATCTACACGATAAAAGTAACCCTCAAACAAGCTTATACTATTATTATTGCTGTTTGGATTGACCAGCATTAATTATCTATTTACGAATTTAACAGATCAGTTTTGCTCAATGCAGTATTTTAAAAATTAACAGTGACACCCTCCCCTCTCCGTAAAATATACTCCTATATCTAATGAACAAGAAGAAAGTAACGACTTTCTAAGGTAAATGGTTTTTTTTTTCTATTTGGGAAAGACGCCTCTTTGGCAGTTGGCATACTCTAGCTGGATGACCCGCACTGTGTCAGTCACCTCACCAAATGGTGCTGTCACTGTGATTGTCCTCGTGGTGAATGGAGGATGCTCGCATTTGAAACGCCCTTGACGTCGAAACGAAAACGTTTCCATTTTCACAGGACCCTTGCCTTTTGGCGGAATTGGTTTGCTGATTTATAAAACAAGATTTATGAGGTCAACGCTACTTTTTTAAATGGTCTAGAGGTAACCATCTGCTTGCAGCTCTAAAGAAATAATATCTTCATGGAGATAAAACTTGAAGGTATTATGAAGCTAACTCAGAGGAACTGAACCAGTTATTAAGCTTTTGATATCATTTACTGACTTTCCAGTTACTAAAATGTAGTAACCCTACTAATATTGTGTGTGATAATAATAACAATAATACCTAGTGTGTTTACACACACACTTGTGCACTATATGTTCTGCGCACATGGCTTGTATTCGTTGAGATTGGTCGCCGTGGCCGAAATTCGGCTAAAAGGACATCATCTATATTATAAGGGCAAAGTTTGTGGTATGAACCGTTGTGAAGATGTTTGGCCGAAGACAACGCCAAAAGTACGAAATGGATCGGGTCGAAATTTAGCATACTTACATGAAGATCTGAACCTGGAAATAACATACAAGCTACTTTTTATTCCGCGAAGCCGCAGGCAGAATCTTGTATTTCACAAGAAACTTTAATACCGTGACAGAACACTTTGCTTGTGAAGTTGTGACTCAGACGATCGTCCAGTGCAAATTATGTACAGTTTCAGTAACATTATTTCCCAAGAAACCCTGATTATACGAGGTTATTGGTAATTCACTGATACTGGCTGAACTGCAGATTCTGCCCATCACCACAAACACGTTCTTGAAGACGCCAGGTCTTAATAAAATTATTAAAATTTAATGGAACTCACCTTCCCATAAAAAATAATATCCGAAACCCAATTCATCATCACTGGCCTATTTTACATCCACGAAAGATGATTTAAGAAGCATCAGTCTGCCTGGGACTCAGCTGAGCACACACACACACACACACACCCCCTAATCGAATTCGTGATGATGGGGGACCTACATTTCATGCAGTATCAGTGAATTACAAATAACCCAGTATTTTCTGTGATGAGGAAAATCCACGTAGAATTTTCCGGGCTCTCTGCAATCTACCAGTAATTAGCCACAGGCAGTAGCCGCGTTAGCAGGCGGCACTAAAAGTGCCTCCTGCAACCACCATAAAAACTCGATAAAACTTTAAAAGCTTTTCTCGGCTTCCCTCCCTCCTTTTCTCCCCATTTCCTTCCCCATTCTCCTCGCAAATTGGCTGTCTCTATTATGGTGGTCTGCCTCCATGTTTTACAAGATTATAATTGCTCGCTGTGTTTAAATTTCTAGCTGTCTTTCTCTTTAGTGTCTTCAAGACAAGAGTGAATGGATCTACATAGAGTCGAGAAGACGGTCAAGTTAAGACTTGACTGTATAAAAAACCCATTATCATGGTCGGCCACATCGTCACTAAACATTATATTTATTTATTAATTTTTTGCATTCTCGTCCATTACAAGGTGTTAACATTTTTAGGTAGAATCTACATGAACCCTGTAAGGGCGTTGCAACATTCTGAATTGGAGTTCTTAGATATAAAATAAATGGTTTACAATTATTACATTATTCATTTAGTCGTCATAAACATTTGTTAGGACATACATTTTGAAATAGTGGCCAAGCGAAGGTCTAGAGTAAACATCTTTAAGATCTTAAAGTCTTTAAGTAATTACTACCGATTTAATTCTATGCCAAAGGCAAGGTGAAAATGGACGAGTCAAATACATTTTAGGATCCGGCCCCCTTTGATCTGTCCAAGTTATACATTACCTACATAATAGTGATTTTTTATATAAGTAGGAATTTGTGGATTATTCTATAATCTTTATTCTGTTTCATCAGTGTTGGGACAGAAATCCCCAAAGGTCTCAGCGTATTAATTAAGTATTTCTTACCGGTCGTCCCAATAAGAAAAACGGCTCTGGCGTTAGCTGTAGAAAACAGTATAATAGCAGAAAAAAATTCAGTCCGTTTAGGAAACAAAGGATAACTTGATTATTTAGTAGGTAGTCAAAAATAGTCTTCTATAAAGTACCACCGATTCAGAAAGAACTCAATTATTTCTCGTAGACAGCCAAAAATAGCCTTCTTTTTCATTGGCCTTCTGTAGATTAATATCATTTCTAACTCGTTAATTCCTCTATAACGAGTTCATTGGATACTTCATTTATAATGCAATGATGGCCGCGTGAGGTAAATGAAGTCCAAATACAGAGCTCAATCATTTTGAAATTGATAACCAGTCATTTATGTATGGCTGGGTAGTTGATTGATTGATCTTTCAATAAAACATCGATGTTTGAAAACAATGTTTTGAATTTGCAGTAGGTTAATTGTAATAGCATTGAAACGAAAAGTCTTTTTACATAAACGACTTAGTTTGCTACTATTTATTGTTTGTCGTTTATTGTGTTTATTGTTTATGCTATTTAGTTTAGCTTTCAAGATCTTGTTCCGCAAGGCTGATCTATGGAAAGTGCTGCGCTTGCACCGACCTCAATACTGCACGGAGTGTTATGCTTGCTTTGTCGACGGCTCGTGTTATTGACGTCAATCATGATGTCTTCGTTTACCTAGATTATAAAAAAAAACCATTCTCGATTCATACTTCGAACGAGGCTCTACTATGTAATTTTGGCTATTTCGCTCTACCTAATGATGTAAATATTTTGCTTAATTTTCGAGATAATGTTCAAAGGAGAATGCTACGTCGTAGCGGAGCGAAGTCGATTGAATTATACTGATTGTGATCAAAGCAATTATGAGGAGCCTTGGCTGGAACTTTGAACGTTATTAAAAATACTACGCTGTGAGTTAGGACAAAATCTATGTTCGTGGGACGAAAGTAGAGAAAATAAAATAATTTTATTTCTAACTCAATCCACCAACGAATTAATTTTCCAAGCCTTATATTTCAAATGAACTAGGTATTTTTTATGCTTATATCAAAGTATTCAAGATTTTAATAAGTTTTGAATTTGATTCTATAAACATTTTGTAAACTTTGGGTAACTATTATTAATTATCATTAGATTAGAATTTTGGTAGAATATAATTTAGGTAGTGTAAAACCTTTGAAGTTTACTCAAAATAAAAGGTTTCGATTTTGAAGTCCGTTTTAATTTATTTACAAGTTATTTGTAGGTCGAAGCGCTACGGCGAGCGTAGCAAGCTACGGTGGTGTAGCGAATAATAGGGATTGGAATCTGGAAATTTAATTGGAGAATGAACGCGGATGAAAACTTTTGAATAGGGGTTTCAGAATTATTCCATTCTTTAATGTGCTGTGACAGTAAACCCAATTGGACTAATGTTCATATTGGGAACGATTGGCACGACCGGAAGAAAGAAGGCGTTGGCGATTTAGAGAAAACAATTTTTTTATTCTGGAAAATGATCTCTCGATGGATCTGTATAGTAATTTTGTGGACCGTATATTTTCATTATCACATTAATTATTACACAGCTAACGGATGTTTAATAGGATTTAAGTTTCTTTGTTCTAAAAGCAATTTTTAAGTCTGTACCTGCTGATATGTAACTAAATACAGAGTAAGAAGTTTAAAAATATTTTATTTTACCTAACACTAGGTACCTTTATCTAACTACAAAAAAAAATTACCACCTAGTAATTCTATAGGTAGGTACATCCACACTAAAAATTGCGCAGACCGACCTATTTATTAACAACAAAGGCGAAAAGTCACCTACATAAAACACAAACAAAGAAATAACAACCATTGTTTCTAGGTCCTACAAAATTTGTCTACTACAAAGCCGACTCCACTACAGACCTGAAGATTCACATTTACCCTTTCCTTCCCCGACTTTGATCAAAAAATGTAGCAATAAGTTCTAAAATTAGACTAACCTGCTTGTTTTCTCCTAGCGACACCACATACCCGGCTACTTGTATAAAACAGGTATAATACAAGGAAACGACGGGACGCACCGTCCCAGGCGGGGGCTCGTGAGCAACTGAGGCAGGGGTAGGAGGAAGGCACCGGCGCACGCCCGCCCCCTCGCCAATCCTTATGGATTAAGTAACGGACAGAGGGGAGATTTGCTTATTTTGACCAAACTTTCTGTCCAGAGTTGACTGATGTATCGATCTGAAATTAGCTTTTCGCTGAAAGTAGTTCAACAGTTGTTGGGTTAGTTGACTGGGAATTACGTTTAATGTATGGGAACTTCGGTCGAAACAGCAGCGGTTAGTTGACATAGCAGACTCCATTGTTTCTGTAAATGACATACATACATAGAAAAAGAAATAAAGAACATTATTTTAATAAACACTACAGACATATCTATACTAATATTATAAAGAGGAAAGATTTGATTGTTTGTTTGTACTGAATAGGTTCCGAAACTACTGGACCGATTTGAAAAATTATTTTACCATTAGAAGCCCACATTATTCCGGATGAAAATAGGCTAATTTTTACCGCGGGAAAATGCATCATTCCTACGGGAAAACCAGGACAAAAATAGGACAACGGGTAGTGAGAATGCAGCTAGTATAAAATAAAATAGAAGACTACTTAGTAACACGCACACTCAGACAAAAGAAAACAGGTGAACATTAATACTCCTACTAACACAATACGTATAATAAATAACACACAAACATACATGAGCCTGTAAACATCTACGAAAGATGTAGGTAGCATCAGTTTATTTAGTTGAACATCATTGTATTTCTGTAAACTATGAATTAACATTTTCTTTAATGTTTCATCTCACTTTTTTACCAGCCTTTGGTTTTCATTTTATTAATTTTAGGTTTTTATTTATTAAGCGCTGGTTCTTTTTGTAAAAATGTGCCCCATGTACGGGTCATTGCTAATAGCTACTTACCGATTTATTTTATCCGCCCCCGTAACCTATTCTCTGACCGGCGGCGGTGGCGGCCGACGGTAAGTATATTTTGATTTATTTTTATCCGACGCCATACATTACTTTCAATTTCACAGTAAATATTAAAACAACAGCATCTTTGGTATTCCTTTCACGATCATGGTTTGAATTTTCTTATGGGATGGGATGCACTGTAAGAAAATCGCAGGACAGATTTCACATATCCATGAAATATAGCCATGAAAAAAAATCATGAATCTGATAAAAAGGATCTGTAGGATCCAGCCCCCACCGGCTAACACTAAACGTGGTAAAAGAAATCTGATTATCAGTGTAAAGAATTTTATTTCTCAAAAGAACAATGTTCACATAGATGACAATGTATATACAATATTCTTAAGCTTGATTAATATATATTGTGCCATAATGTAATACAATACATAGGTAGGTAGAAAACTAGTAGTTTAAGTTGTTTTACAGTGATGCGTTTAATACCGTTTGTTTAGCAAATTATGTCGTTATCATTATCAATACATAATTAGTGTTAAAAACTATGCTAAAATCAGAGTGGGCAATACTATTTAATCTTTGGAAGCACGCTCGGATGGCTGCGAAGCGCTTCCCTCTCTGATATAAACAGTTATTGCTATAGGAGCCATAGCTGTAGTCCTATAGGTATTGGTATTACCGTCTCTATGTTGGGCGGAAGCGGAAGTCTACCCTTTGCAGACCTTTGTTTCAGCAGCCTGCTCATTTTTCATAATAGTACCTTTGAGGCAGGTTTAGAAATAATTGCTGAGCGGATGAAGTATTCGTGCGTTTTAATTCTGCCTTTGCCTACGTAGACGTACGAGATAAAGATAAAAATGTTTGTCATCAACATTTATAAGAACAGATTAGGAGAAGAGTTAGCACCTGATGTGTGAAAAATACCCATTATAAGGCCGCGCTAATGAGTTCTTCGCTCTTAATAAGTCGAAACATGTATTAAGAAAACAAAACTAAACAGTGTTTAACTGTTAAATAAATTTCCACGTTTGTTTAACTTTAATATACTCAACATAAATCCTGATTATCTATACTACCTACTATATAAGTTCACTAACACCACCCCTTTCTTTTGTAACTTGTGAATAACGGGGTTCGTCATACTTTTAGTATTTAATTTATTTAAGATAATCTTAATATTTAAGTATAATTGTTTGCTATCCCTAAGAGGTAAAAATAAAATAAATAAAGAAGCGAGGGCTCCTACCTAACTTAGGTTTTTAATCACAATGGTGATCTTACCAAATGGTAACAAATATACTAAGTTCTATAAATAACATAAAAAACGAGAATTATTTGAAAGAACCGCATGATAAAGTCCTACCCCATTTGAAGTTACCTCCTCATCAGCATAACGTCCACTGCTGCAGGGGTATTTTGATTCGTCGGAAAGGCCGTCGGATTCGATATCGGAAACGTTTTTCTTCGTAAAAAGCTTGCGATATCGAATCCGACGGCCTTTTCGACGAATCAAAATACTCCTGCTGAACGGGCCGTAAAAAACAAGGACGGTTGAAATTGAATATACCTACATTTTAAATATATTAAACAAAGATTAAACCCATTTAAAACCAATCTAGAGGAAAATAATTTCGTAAATAAGGACAGTATAATTTCTTAGTGAAATGTTCCTGTGGTATACCTACTACATAATACATAGGCTGAAGACCCAGCCGGAAGCTAGTAAATAAATTAAGGTGAATAGAGATATTTCGGACCAGGAAGATCTATTTTTGTCGTTAGGAACATGCTTGATGGGTGGAAGCCGGACGTCTATTGAAGAGAGGCTGCGATTTTCGATTCTGATTCTCACTGAAGCCATTTCTAATCGGTCGATCAACCAAAAAGCGGCGTCGAATTGGACTTCGTTCGTAAGACTCAGTGTAACGGAAAAATAAAATATTAGTACCTACATAAGTACCTATTACCTCGGCCTTTGCCCAAGGAGTCAGTGTGAGTGTGACGTTTTGGACTTGGTACTAGGTAAGTATATTATTGTGATACCTACCTAATACATTTTTATTTTATTTTATGTTTAGTTATAATCTAACTATAGGATTGGGCAATTTGTAATTTAGTTTTAATTACTAAGAAATCCAATAATATCCTAAAAATTACCCAGAGTATGAGGGCTAACGCACTATAATATACAAAAACCTTAGTTTTAACTTATTTTGTAACAGCATAATGAAAGATCACACTTTGTTCATTTCTAAAGAACACACGAACAAAGTGTCTTCTTCAATCTTATTAAAAGCCGATATTATTCGGTTTATTTCTTAGAAGTTAAAAACTTCTAAGTACTTCTTCTTTAATTACCCAGTAATTAGTAAGTATAATTTTATTATAGTGTATGTACTAACTTAGAAGATAGCACGTACACTAAACTTATACTTACTACATGAAGTAGCTTTTGTTTGGCACTTATTTAATCTACTTATGAAAGTATCCACAACAATTTTAACTTGTAAGATTGTTTTTCCATCTAAACGAGATTCAAAATAAGAAGCCACAATTTTAAAAGTTTTCGTAGTTTTCTCCGTTCCTTCAACAATAACTCAAGACCCGAGGCTAAAAACTGCAGAAAGCATTCGAATTATTTTCCCCGTCGTCGATCGCATGCAAGGACTCGAGAGCTCTTGCTTTTAACGAGTCCTGTAGAGCCCTCGGGCTCCGCCGCCGCTGCTTAATGATTTGGTAACATTTCGGTCGTAATTAAGGGCCGGAGGTTTGTAATGGGATTCGCTGAGGTTTTAGTTCTGAAGGTTTTGTTAGATAATAGGGGTGGAAGATATGTTGAAAACCTATTATACATAGGTATTGTAGGTTTAGTTAGTAATATACATATATATAATAATTATATAACAAGGGCAGAAGCCTTTATTCACAAAGAAAATTACAATCATATAAAAGAAATTAATTAGAACTAGTATTTACAATTGAAACAATTGAGCTATCTGCAGACTGTTGCAAAAAAAAACAAAAACAAAAAATAAATAAAAAATAGGAAAATAGAAATAGAAATTAGAATAGACATATACATACTATTTAATTACCTCAACACACACATTAAAATAACACTATAAAATAAAATATTTAATCTTAAATTAAACAATTAAGTGAGATCGGTTTTGCGAGACAAGAAAGAGCGGACGTCGCTCAGGGAAGGCGAGAAAGAAAGGCGAGACCCGCGAAATGGCCAGCCCGCGCGCATTTTCCTCCTCCTCCTACGACCTCCGTGGCGCGGTGGGCGAAGGTCCGCCTGCGACGCAAGAGGTTGCGGGTTCGATTCCCGCCTCGGAACAAATTTGTGTACGATCTGCAGAAATTTGTTCCGTTGGTCTGGGTGTTTTCTATGTATAATAAAAAAATAACTATCTATGTATATAATGTATTAAATATATCAGTTATCTAGTACCCATAACACAAGCTTTGAGTAGCTTACTTTAGGGCTAGATGGTGCTGTGTGGATTGTCCAGCATTATTTATTATTTATTTATTTATTATTATTTGTGTTGGAAGAACACCAACGTTTCATCTCTTAACGAGGGACATCTTCAGGGTGAGTGCGGTTCTATACGCGCGCGTTCCGCATCCCTCCGAGCACTGCGCACGAGCGCGCGTTGAGCCCGCGACGTGAGCGCCGGGGGTGGGGGCGTACATCTTTTGCCTTGGTTTTCTTTCTGATGGTTATATTTCTGATCTATCTTTTAGCCGTATTCCCATAAAGCTTCTCTCCATGCTTCTCTTCAGTGACTCAGTCAGTCAGTCACTACTGGACATGGACCTCCCCTAATAAGTGCCGTTAATTTGGGATTTTTAATAGAACAGGTTTGGGTTGGGTTTGTTAGGATAAGCACATAACAAATACATATGTATATAACAATCTATTAGGGGTACCTAATAGATTGTCGGTATACAATAATTATTAAATGCAGTAATTTTAACTACAGTAATTAATTATTATTATTAACTACAGTAATTAGGTACCTAACAAATATGTAGCAATCTTTCGGAATCGGAAGTTGTTAAGGTGCTCTTCCTGTAAAAATGTCTTATTCCCGGTAGAGCTTGATAAATGTATTTTTCATCAGGCAACGGAACAGGAAACATTATTTATTTATAAGATTCTGAAGGTGTACTGCCAAGAGAGCTGTCAAAGACTCCCAGAAACTAGCAGGCACCTACTTACCTGCCTTCATGCTTGATTGACGTGTTAATAAGTTTCCGATAATCTTAGAAATGCTTTAGATTGAAGCTTCGACCGAAGTTGAAGATGAAATTTGGCGTACGCTTAGAGCAAAGCCTAACTTAGATAATAGGCTACTTATTATACCGAAAATACGCGTGCGAAGCCGCGGGCAGAAGCCAGTTTAGAAGCCTTTATTCACAAAGAAAATTACAATAAAATAATAGAAATAAATTAGAACTAGTATTTAAAATTGCAACAATTGAGCTAACTGCAGACTGTTGCGAACAATCTACAGGTAGCTTAGTGATTCATATCAATACCAGCCGGAAGCGTCCCCAAGACACTGGCTGCATTGCCCCGCTGTATGGCAATGCCGATGCGCCGTGACCCGAGAGCTAGTGACCTCTCGGGTAAACGCTCAGATATTTTTTTAAAACCCAGATTGCGTCCGTACTTCACGCACCTAGGGTCCAAGTCTCGACTCCAAGGGGAGCAAATGCGTAGACCTGCATATTTGCGCCTCTTGAGATCCATCTGCCGCCGCTTCAGCCCTCACGGATGTCCTCGGAGGATGGAAAGGCGTAAGTGTGTCGACGTATGTTGCGGCCCACACACTCCCTAACTTCCATGGGACTAGTGTCATTTTGATATTATATTAGGTCCTTAGAGCCTTTTCACACTAGCGGTTTGCGTGCGGCTGCGGGGCGGAGCGGACGCGCAGCGAATGCGTCGCGAACACGCCGCGGCTGCGCAGCGAAGACGTCGCGGACGCGCGGCGAATTCGCAACGTTTGACGTTCCTACAATACACTCAGTAACAAAATGGATTCCGACGAAGAGACACTGCTGTTGGCTTTGTTACTTCGAAGACGCCGGAGACAGAAACGAAAGCATCGACGAATTTGAGAGGATCCATTATCAATCAATCGAATGGAAGAGAGCGACTACTTTGTGCTGTTAAACGAATAAAAAATATGTATGTACTAAAACGTTTGTACGAGACAGTACAAAATGGCGTCCACGCTGCCATCCGCGGCGTATTCGTTGCGCGTCCGCAACGAATTCGCGGCGCATCCGCGACGTATTCGCTGCGCGCCCGCTCCGCCCCGCAGCCGCTCGCAAACCGCTAGTGTGATAAGACTCTTACATATGAAATTGGCGTTTTGTCGTAGGTACTGGCCACTTTGATCTCAAATATTTCCTCTTTGGTTAGGAATTCCAATTTCAAATTTATACAGCTATTTACTCATGCTTTTGTGTTTTAAATACCGTAATTCATTTGTTTTTTCCCCTTTTGGTTTTTTTTTAAACTTGAGATATCCCGTTATTTACGTGTACGAGTTCCATCGTGGCACCAGTGCTGCAGAAACGATTTAAGGATTAATGATGTGTATGGCGGCTGTGTCGCAAAAGAAAACACTGCGTTTTTTGGTTCCAACGTTTTCGTTATGGAAATTTCGTCCTGCAGAACAAGCCCCGTGGACGGCCGGAAACCAAAGTTGATAAAGAAGAATTGAAGGCTATTGTGGAAGCGGATCCTATCTAATATTTGCATTCGATTGGGCTTATAGTAGATTACGGTACTAACCCAGATTAGTACCTTACCTACTATGCCTTAGCACCGTAGGCTTGCTACGTCGTAGCAATAAGCATAATAAATCTTGCTACGATCATAACCGTAATAAATTAAATAGACACGATGGGACTGATTCCCAAAACATTGATTTATTGTATAACTAGTTTATGCCCGCGGCTTCGCACGCGTTGTTTCTATGGAAACGTTTAAAGGTGATTTCTATCCCATGGGAACTGATTTATGGGATAAAAAGTATGCCTATGTTTGGTTCCAGGTTTAGAATTACCTGTATGCCAAATTTCAGCCCGATCCGTTCAGTAGTTTTGATGTGAAGAGGTAACAAACATCCATCCATCCATCCAAACTTTCGCATTTATATTAGTGTGAAGTGTGAAGTGTGATGTGATGTGATAGTGTGATGTGATGTGATTAGTGTGAAACTACGAGTTTTTATACAGCCTCTCTATCCTATGAAGCAGAAAAAAAATCCCAATCCTGATTGAAAAGTAAAATAGGTCTGACGGAAGAGAACTTATCCAGCCAGTAAGTAGAAAGGAAATACAAAGCGAGCAACGAAACAACACGAAAGCCCTGGAACTCGGTAGATGGCGAGAGAGTACTACGTCCAACCGAGTTTATTGGTAGTACCGTCGCTAGCACAAGTGCCTTTTAATGGATGATGTTCTTATTAAACTGGGATAAGAATCGTAAGTTCTGTTTTCTAAAAGATTACAGCGATGGACAATTAAATTTTAATAGACTATTTTAACTGCAGCTTTTTTTAGCATAGCTTTATACGTCAACGTTAACCGACGATGAAACTGCTGACCTTCGAATATCTTTGGAGATAACCACCCTTAATCCTACAAAAAAGAGGGGTGAAATGATTAGACCGCTGATCCAGAAATAAAGAAAACTTGGCATGATAGTACCATGTCAATATATTTATGAAAACTTGTTGTACACTCATAGAAATATCAACAACAAAACTCCTAGTGAGTTGCAAAAATTATCAGTAAATAAATTCAAACATATTGTCAAAAATTGCTGTGCAAAAGGCTTACTATAAAATATCCGATTATCTATTCTAAAGGATAAAAAAGCTTGGGACGGGTTTTGCTCCAACTCGAAAAATAACAACTAACAGGCTAAAGGTTTCTTCGTCGCTTCTTTACTTTAGTCTACTTACCGAAGCGACAGAAATCTAAAATATCACTTTATTTCCGTGTCAGTGTTTAGTTTTATAATTTGATCTTTTCTAAGTGTACAATTATTGTATTTATGGAAATAAAGAGTTTTTGATTTTGATTTTGGCAGTTTTGCACAACTACCATGTTGACGAAAACCACTATGGCGCAGAAAGCGAAGGTCCATCTGAGACGCAGAAGTTTAAGAGTTCGAGTCTCGGGCAAGTTTTTTTCAAATTCCATTCCTTCTTTTGACCGCAATCCCACCTGATGGATAGCGAAGATGTGGAACTTGCAATGTGTACGAATTATCGTATGATTTGCAAATACTGGATCACAGTTTGAATGTTATAAAAAATTGGTCAAAACTGGATGAATTAACGAACGCTTGGTAACAATAAATAATTAATCTACAAACACTCTGGAGCTCTACTACCATCACGAGTATAATATATTGGAGGAGCGAGAGATAATATTTTGATTTACCTTAAACACACAATTAGCCTATGTTTATTAATACTACCTAAGTTACAAAATATAATTATTTATTTGTGCGTAATAGCGGTTATGGCATTAAATGAAGCTGTATCACTTGTGTCGGCGACAGTACTACTTGTACGTTCCATTCTGCCCTGCCGTGCACATTGGCTCGGTGAAATTGGATGCGCAGACCGAATGCATACTACAGCAAGGCGAATAGGTACTTTTGAGTAAAAACTAGACAAGGCTACTCACATCACATCACATACCGTTAGCGTTGCTCAAATTTATGTTGAGCAACATGAAGCTGAGGTAGGACCTTTTAGGTTCACATCGAATTAATACTTTTTTTCATATATTAAGTTTTTTTTTTTTAGTTATCATTATTATTTTTGTGTGCATGAGCCGATAAATTTATTTTCTTTCTTTATTTCTATACCCCTTTTTTGGGAGTAGTACAAGAAACATCCCATTTACATAAAACTTTTTAAACTTTCGCCATTTGTTAACATAGTTAATGATTTAATCGGGTATTTATCGCGTACCTTTTACCGCGTATCTAGTCGCCCCGTGAACACGATCGCTGTTACATGGTAGAAACGTTGGGGAAATTATAACAAAAGGTACGCGACAAATACCCGATAAAATCATTAACTATCCCATATACATGTACAATTCTATGGCTAGATTGTAATTTAATTATACTCTAGTGCATTTAACATAAATTAATAAAATATACTAGACGATAAAAATATCTTTTATTCACAAAGAATTATAATCAAATTATTTAAATAAATTAGAACTAGTATTTACAATTGAAACAATTAAGCTAACTGCAGACTGTTGCAAACATTCTACAGTAGCTCAATTGATCCATATCAATACCAGTCGTCGCGTCCCCGCTACGCTGGCTGCATTGCCCCGCTGTATGGCAATGCTGATGCGCTGCGCCAGATACTCACCAGCTCTCGGGGTCACGGGTTGCGTATAAGTGTAAGTGATAATATTAATAACAATCGAAAAATGAAACTACATGGATAGGACTTATTACGAGAGGTGGATGAATAGGGATATACATTATGTCTTTTTAACTCCATAAGCTCACAGACATCGATAATGGATGGTATAGTACAAACTTCAGACGGGTGATATTTACCCAACAATTGGGTAAAATCCGGATTTTACCCATTTTCATGATCTATCAAAATCATCTTTTGCAGCCAATGATGATTTTGTTAGATCACAGATATTATAATATTATAAGTACTAGGATAGATCATGAAACTAAATTATAAAATCTCTTTCAATTTCATAATTTAATTTAATTATTTTCTATTCAATTTCATCAATATTCATTTAATGCCTTATCAATACTACGAAAATCTTGACACATTGCTACGGGGGTCTACGAAGTGCTACGAAAAGCTACCTACTTCTACGAAACTGTTTCATACTATTTAAATATCGTTTCATAGCAATCCCAAATATTACAGGTAGGTAGGTACTTATTTCACAGAGTTTATTCTACAGGGTGCTACGTAACATGTGTACTAAGCCGAAAGGGAGAGATTTTGGACCCCGAGGGAATCAATTTGTGAATAAATATATGTTTTTTCCTGTTCGAATTCTTTTACCGCACTCTTGCAATATTTAACATAAAATATTTCACAAATGTTTTTTGCTTGTTTTTTCAGAAAAACTATTGTTTTGTCATGAAATTATTACAAAATAAAACGTCAAGTGTGAGTCAGACTCGCGCACTAAGGGTTCCGTATTATTGTAAGACCCTTCTTCTTGCCAAATATCATGATTCTAGGTCTACGGGAAGTACCCTACAGGTTTGTGTGTATGTGATTCCAGATCAAGCGGCTGTAACTTTTGATTGCGTTGACCTAGAAGTTTTATTTAATCGAGGCTTCAAGAGGTCATGGACTTGAGTATTTGATGTGAATTTTAACTCTATACCTCCACGCATTCTTCGAGAAAAGAGGGTTGACAGACGGCAGACAGATACAGACAACAAAGTGATCCTATAAGGGTTCCTTTTTCCTTTTGAGGCACGGAATCCTAAAATTTGATATAAATGCTTTGAAATTTCAAAACGAATTTTTTTTTTAATACAAAATAAGAAAAGATGTGCGATATTCAAAAAATCGTAGAACAAAAGTTGATCCCCTGCGGATCCAAAATCACCCCCTTTCGGCTTAGTATGTTTCGTGGTAATAAAATAATAACTATTACCTATCCAACCATTATCATATAAATAAATAATTTTACTAATAACATAGAAACAAAAAATCAAAAGGCAAGGTTATTCCACAATCAAATTACCCCATGAATTACTTTACGCATTCAATAATCACTTATCAGATCTCCTTTTGTTTTGCAATGCTTCCCATCGTCGACTCGGGGTTGTCGCAAATCGATCAAAAGTAAATTAAGTTTAGAATCGTCTGGCAAACACTTGCAAAGCAACTTACATGAAATTATGGTTTGAAATCGTCTGGCAAAGTAACATCATACCCGGAAGATATCGAATTGCGGGGAAGAAACTCAACTCCTGGGCTTGTTGTTACCCCATTTCCAATTTGATTAGTTTTATTTTGAAGTTTATTGACGGTTTTGAATATTTCCTTTTACGTTTACTTGTCGTTTTCTACAGTGATAATTTGATTTAGAGCGAATTTAATGTCCTATTTTAGCTCCGAGAACCGGGGTCGGCAGTTTGTCATCCCCGGATTTAGTTTTATTTCGAAACTGTTTATGGAGCATTTTCCCTTTATTTTACTCGTCGAGACTATTTAGTTTAGAGCGTATTGAATTTCCTATCCGGCAAGGTTGGATGGTGGATGCGGCAAGCTAAAGACAGGGCGCTATGGCGCTCATTATGGCCTCTGTCCAGCAGTGGACTAGCATAGGTTGATGATGATGATGAATGTCCTATAGCCCCTGAGAAACCGGGTCGGCAGTTTCACATCCCGGAGTTTTTGGAAGAACGACGATTTTATCGCTCAAGTCACAAAGAATTATCACGGTACAAAAAAAGTTTAAATAAGTAGGTACACTGAAAAAAATTTTTTTTACATTGCGTATTAAGTTAGGTAGGAGGGTAATTTACTTTATTTAATTAATTTTTAGTCTATTGTTTACTTTCTCTGATTGTACCTAAGTAGGAACAATTTGTGGGAGGGCGGGCGGTACACACAAATCACATTTTGTTGGATCTTGTCGGAGGAGGTTCTGCGCGGAATTGTTACTAAATATTGTTTCATCCTAATATTATTGATTAAAATCCTGTCTAATGATATGGAATGAATCCTGAAATCAAAATCGAATCATGAATCCATATGAGCCTGATAAGATCTTGTCTTCTGTGACTATGAGAACTTAGTTAAATCGTAATAGCTCCTTCTACCAAGTAATGAATTATTATAGCCTTATAAAGTGTAGTTATTTAATTTAATTCAGAGATTAAATGCAACAAAGTTGTTTGCTAACCCCGTGCAATGTTTAATATGACAAAGTGAATATTTATTTTGACTTAGAGCATTGATATGTCAATGATGTGCCTATTTTTTGTTTTCAACAAATTCGATATGTTGCAACTACCATGCATTCTTGTTTGTATTGAATGAGATATTTATCATTCCAACTATTTTGACGCCAACTAAGATAAAATGCGTCTTAGTTAGACTATATATTTTTCAGTGTACTAAAGCTACGTGAGTAATAGAAACCTGGATCATTAGTTTCTACAAAATGAGGTCATTGTAGATATGGTTCACGTCAAGTAAAAGGCAGAATTTGCTGACTCAGAACGTTGAAGCCTCGGTGAATCATTCCAAATGTTAGTTCGAAGTGGTTCTAGGAACATGGCGCTGAATAAAACATTCTCGACATCATGCTTTCTCGATCAACAAACAGGTGATTCCACTTTCCATATACTAGGCAAACTTGATGCACTTAGAATGTTTGAGAATAAACCACGACATAAATAACTAAAACTCACTTGCTTGGCTTACTCAAACTCACTTGCTTACAAAACCAGCTGTGGGTTTGTATTCTCTATTGACTTATCTACCAGTGAAAAGATGATGTAGGTACCTAACAAGAGATTTTTCATGCCCCCATCTCGGAAAGAGTATTTTTGCTCTTCGATATCTGAGTGCAAAAGCCGTTTTTATCCGCTAGAGGATAAAGTAAAATTTAATTTAGAACATATTGTGCACTACGTTTGTGATTCAAAACCTATTTACTTCAACCTCCATGGTGCCGAATATATCAATACAACCTTTTTTAATTTGTTAAAAACTCAGACTTGGAACCTTCTTGGTGTACTTTTTATTTAATTTTGCTTTGCCCGCGCCATTTTCTTTTTTTGCAGTATAGTCATTTCCTCGCTGAGGTGGGATGAAAAGTTACGTGTTGCACTCGAGTGCAAAGATTTTTTACCTCGTGCTCTTTTCATTCCCTCGCTAACTCTCAGGATTCTAACTTTTGAATCATAATGAATTTTTTAATTCTAATTTTCAAAAATTAGAATCCTTGGAAAATTCTAATTTTAGAAGCGATGGATTCTAAAATTAGAATTTTAGAATCCATCGCTTGCTCGGTCATCAAAATTGAGCACGCGGTTGGCCCAGTTGACCCCTAAAAAAAATTAGAAAGGATGTTTCGTCCCCGGGACCAATTTCGAGTGGGCCGAGTCGCCCCCTAAGCCTTAAAAAGCAACTTTGCACTCTTGTATAACACTTAACTATTATTAGTTTCCTAGTAGCTGTTCTGACTCTGAAAAAGGGATTAACAGACCAATGAAAATCTGTTGGGCACATCTAACTAATAACTAACTATAACTCCTACTAACCAAACTATAATAACTATGACTAGGTTATTTGTAAGGAATAGGAAAGTACTCTGTTATATTATATTTAGGTAGGTAGATAGATAAAAAATTTATTTGGTACTACAGACACACATACAATTAACAAAGATAATATACAAATTTGAAACACAAGTACAATATGTTTAATTAATCAAACGAGCACTTTAAAAAATATAAATAAAATTACTTATTGGATTAACACAATTTGAGGCAAGTTTGTATATGCTGCAGCACGGCAAATAGGCCATGGCTCAGTGAATTTTTTTTGCTTAAATGCAAAAACACTGATTTTCAGCCAAAACCTGATCGAGAGCGAGCAGAACGAGTACAAACGATAGCTAGATAGTAGATAGCTAGGTACATGTTTTTAAATAATAAGAATAAAATCTTTAAAGAAAAGTCGAGCTTTCTTCTTCGGCGAAACGAAACCCTTTGAGTAAAATACATCACACTTAAGTTTTAATCTTGTTATATGTTCTAAGATAAGTAAAAGAATAGATTTTAGGAAGTAGAACTTGACTTGCCCGGTGATTTGGCTCTATGCCATCCCAAGGTGCTCGTGCACTGACGCCCAATGGATTACCTTGATTATGGAATAGCAAAAACGGAATTTCCGTAAATTCCCCTTTAATACATTCCATAACTTATTAAGGCGCTAACCGGACCCAAATCAGCGCCATCACCTATTTGATCTTATTGTTATTTTAAACGAAGGAATTTTCAAAAAATTTGCAGTTTGTGATACCTACTTAACATAAGCTTATTTTTAATGCTAATAAAAAGTTGCTCTTTTTGACCCCGATGGTGAGCAAAAAGAGCAACTTCACACCTCTGCCTACACGATACAAAATAAAACTTTTACAGGGGCATTAACATTTACCTAACATATTAATAATTTATTTTTCCACGCCCAGAAAGATAGCCCAGAAAAATCAATGTGGACAGGTCATGAAAATTGTAATTTATAGAGCTAGCCGTTTTTGACTATCCGACTGCTTTGCGCGATGCTCGCCTAGTGGACCCGGCTATAGACGCGGAGATATCCCTTGCACCCCAGTGCACGCCCACTTTAACAGATGGATATCCACGTTATGTGAAAACTTTTACCAACTCAGACTGCATTTGTCAACTGAATTTATGTCCCGGATTAACCTGAGAACGGGACAGGTGGACTCGCATCAACACATAACTCACTTCTAAGTTGGCTTTATCATAGCTCTAGGTATGAGGTGTCTATGTAATGTATGTTTTGAGGTACTCTCTACAGTCTGAACGACGCACCAGCCGTGTCAGCCGTTTGATCTGGTCAAAGCGACCGTGACCGTGTACCGCGGCGGAAGATTTGACCGAGGATCTTAAAAAGCGCAAAAATACAGGTCTCGCCAGAGCCTACACGTTTGTTCCCCTTGGAGTCGAGACCTAGGTCTGTGGGGTACCGAGGGTCGCCGAGTTTAAAAAATTATCTGAGCGTCTGCTCGAAGCGACGCATGACCATAAAGCTGGTGAGTATCGGGCGCAGCGCATCAGCACTGCCGTACACCGGGGCAATGAGCCAGCGTCTTGGAGACGCGACGACTGGTATTGATATGGATCAGTTGAGCTACCGCTAGATTGTTTGCAACAGTTAGCACAATTGTTTTAATTGTAAATTTATGCTAGTTAGTTCTAATTTGTTTATAGTAATTATCTTTTTCATAATATTTACCTAGTACATATTTATTTTACTTTATATTTGGTACACCCCTTGCCTTTCTTAAAGTCACATAACTATTTCCATCCAAAGGTTGCCTGGAAGAGATCGCTTCTAAGCGATAAAACACTTTTGTATTATATTTCATTGCTAAACGAGGTAAGTATAAGTTGGTTTAATTAACTTCTTAGATAACCAAGATCCGTCAAGTATGAGTGTAACTCGCGCGCCGAGGGTTTCGAACATTAGTCAATTATACAAAAACTATGTACTAAAGGTACCGGTTAGAGACTTCGCAATTCAATGAATACCTAAAAATAGTAGCCACCAACCTAAATTTCAGATGGATCTCTCTGCATACTTCGGTGATAGAGGGTAATGGTAAATTTTTCGACTATTTTCAAAATATCTCAAAAAGTATGAAACCTACAAAAATTTGAAAAAACCCTTTTGTAATGTATAAACCTTTCATTTGATACCCTACTCGGTGAGGTTTGTTTGTATGTGTATATATGTAATGCAATCTATAATATGGGTCCCAGAGAATCCCTGCGTGATAAATTCAAAGAAATAAACATAATGACAGTACCATGTCAATATATTTATGAAAACTTGTTGTACACTCATAGAAATATCAATCTATTCCCTAAAAATAGCGATATACATAATATAAATACTAGAAATAAGGATAAACTCGCTGTGCCCACAACTAGGCTACACAAAATTAATGTATCTTTTAAAGGGCAATGTATACGCTTCTACAACAAAACTCCTAGTGAGTTGCAAAAATTATCAGTAAATAAATTCAAACAAATTATAAAAACCTTGTTGTGCAAAAAGGCTTACTATAAAATATCAGATTATCTAGAAGATAAAAATGCTTGGGACGGGTTTTGCTCCAACTCGAAAATTAACAACTAACAGGCTAAAGGTTTCTTCGTCGCTTCTTTACTTTGGTCTACATACCGAAGCGACAGAAATCAAAAATATCACTTTATTTCCGTGTCCGTGTTTAGTTTTACAATTTGACCTTTTCTAAGTGTACATTTATTGTATTTATGGAAATAAAGAGTTTTTGATTTTGATTTGATTTTTGATTTTGTAGGGTTTATAATTCTCGAAATAGGTACATTGAAAAATTTCCCCCCCCTATTTCGAAATTTCTGTTCTTTTTACAGACTTCTCTAAATTTTTCCTGTAAAAAATAGATTCATATCTACAAACGCTACATACATTTCAAATGGATCGCACTGCAAACTTCGGAGATAGGGGGGGGGATCGTTATTTTTTCGACATTTTTCAAAATAATTCGATAAGTATAAACCCTACAGAAATTTTTATAAACTATCTTATACTAATTACCTGTCATGTGATACCTCATTTGACTTTGTAAAAAGTAGCCTATGTTCATCAGGAATAATGTGGGCTTCTAATGGTAAAAGAATTTTTCAATTCGGTCCAGTAGTTTCGGAGCCTATTCAATACAAACAAACAAACAATCAAATCTTTCCTCTTTGTAATGTTAGTATAGATAGATTATCTGGCTTCATTAATAGTAATAAATATTCCTTGTAGGAACGTAGAGATAAACAATTCTAAAAATGCACGCCGATTGTGTGACATTTAGTCGAGGGGCCCGGCCGTGTATTTTTAGAATGGTTATTTCTACCAGAATCAAGCATATTTTTTTTTATCTTCAATTCAATTGGTACTTCTACCGAAATTAGGTAAATAAGTAATATAATAGGAAGAAGCCACCTACAAATTTCGGAGAAATCTTGTCGTTATTTCAGCGCAGCCTTAGCAAATTTCAAGGAAGATGGAATTATTCTAAACATCTTGAGACGGAGCAGGTAAATTGAATTCCGCCGGAAGCAGGGTAAAAATACCACCGCCGCCTTTAGTTGAGCAGAATATTTTCATACATTATCTACCCAGCTTCGGTTAGATGGGTACCCACATAAGGTATTGTATGTACCTACATTTATGTCTGACAAGCAGGTACTCACACTACAGGGTGCTACGAAACAAGTATACTAATCCGAAAGGGGATGATTCTGGACCCCGAGGGGATCAACTTATGTTCTACGATTTTTTAATTCCGATATATTTTTTTAAATTGGATACTTAATTACGTTATTATTCGTGTTCTTTTACTATTCTTTTATGCATTGTTAATATGGTCTTGAAATTTTAAAGTAGAAACATAAAACATAGGTTTTTGTAATCCTTTCATGACAAAACACTGGTTTTGCACGTCAATACCAGTCGAAAAGCGTAAAAATATTACTTAATTATAAATATTGAATAATGCAACAGTGTGTGTTAAAAAACAGGATTAGGAAGAAAAAAATGGCATAAAAAGATATCTGGGAAAAAAAAAAACACTAGTTGATCCCCTCGGGGTCTAGAATCACCCCCTTTCGGCTTAGTACACACACATGTTACGTGGCACCCTGTATAGCAGCTCTCATCTGAATATGGTACAACTGATGATAATGAATATGTACCTACTTAAGTATTTTTTTCAATATCGTCATCACCGTGTACAAATCGGTCGGTCTCTACCAAAAACATTTTACCACATGGTCCTTGACCATTTCTTTTCTTAGGCACTAGCACTACCACTTAGCACTACTAGTAGCGTCAAGGGAAATTTTACTTTCCCGACTTGATCAAGTGTTCCTTGTGAATTTACCGATAGATGATTTGATTTGATTTGACCAGTGAAGCGCCTTCTGTGCTCGTCATAGTCCGGTAACGCTATCATTACCATCTTTGGTTGACACAACCTTATAATTACTTAAAAAAAAAATTATATCAATCGGATTCGCGCAGATGAACAGACCTGCAAAAATCGTTAGACATGACAGATTTTTATGGTACAACTTGGGATACAATATTCTTTATACTTACCTATTTCTAAATTTAAGTACTTACCTACCTATCTAAATACACTGTAGGTAGGTAATACAAAATAAAATAAGTGACTCTACCTATGCTAAATCTAAGCCATGTCGTTAATCTAAGCCGTGTGGGCTTAATTAACTAAGCAATTACAGTTGGGTTGGTAGGTACCTGCCTACCCTCTAAAATGCAGCCGACTGGTTGGTAGGTAGAGTACTTATGAATATTACCATATCGACTGTTTCCGATACAAAGGGCTTAAACTCCAAATCACCTACTTGTGGCCATTTTTTGTTTTTATGCTTTTAAAGTTGATTTTAGGAAGAAAGTTCTTATCCCTATTTGGGCTGTCCTTTGTTTCATTTAATTACAGTTATATACCTACGAGCGTTTGTTTATAAGTTAGCATGGAGTTACAGCCCTGAATACCTAGATAACTAAAAAAAATATTTACCTACGACCCAATTAATTCATGGCTTGGTAACAAACATCTGAAGTAACATCCATTTAAGTACATACATGGGTATTTCTTCTTCTCAAAATGTAAAATTAAATTTTAGGTGGTGTAAACCACTTTTTTCGTCGTAGCGCAATTTTAGATACACAGATCGAAAGAGCGTGAAAAATTAGGTACCTATGTAAGGTTGCACCAAAAAGTCGTTCTGTCCAAAATGTTCTTTACGCCCTTTGCATCGGAAACAGTAGATAGATATTAAACCTCTACCTATAGTTTCCTATCTAATAGGTTGGTGTTGTGCACATTGCAAGATGCGCTCCGCAACGTAAATCGATGTCGGTTGCCAGGGCAACGTAACGCCCCCGCACGGCAAGCTTTTTATACCATACGATTTATGGATTTTCGGATTCGTGATTTTACTTAGATGTTTTCAACAAAAATGAGTTTAGGTATCTACCTACCTAGTTTGCACAGGTTGGTATCTAAGTAGGTAGTATCAACTAAAATTTGTACCTACCCAAAATCTCGGCGCACACTCGCTTGAATTATAATTCTATGCACTTACAGCATAGAAGTACCTATTAGGCTTGCTTACTTGCCATTAAGTTGTGCGGCTTAGAATTTGCACCACCCCAACTCTTCCTGCAGGTGTCGTAAGAGGCAACTAAGGGATATCCACCGGGGGCGGACACGGACAGTAGCGCCTGCAGAACAATTCTATCACTCAACTGTGATCCCCAGTCCGCATGCCCAGCTTGTGAATTATGGGCATTACCCCCAAGAGATAAAAGCATATAAGGCGCTCATCAGGGGGAGGCCTGAGTCCAGCTGTGGACCAATATAGGCTGTTGAGGTTGAGGTGAGGTTGTGGAGGTTACTTTTATGTCTGAACCCCTCTGTGGTACGGACCACAGAGGAGTTCAGACCTACGGACGGCCGTTAGGTAGACGTACATTAGTATTACTACCTTCTCCAACATACGAGAGGTCTACGGTATTTCGTAGTAGGTATACCTACCTAGGTAGATTGGTACATAACAGAGAGGTATCATTATCGGCGCTGCTAACTCTACATTCTATCCGGTCATATACCATCTCTTCGGGTACCATATTTTACGTTGGTTGTTTAATGTTTTCTTACGTTGATAGGTGGCTTTAATTCCTACTAATATTATATAGACGAAAGTTTGAGATAAAATTTAGCGTGCGTTTAAAGCAAAGCCTACCTTAGGATAATAGGCTACTTATTATACCGAACGAAAATACGCGGGCGAAGTCGCGGGCAGAAGCTAGTTATACATAAAACGTATAAAAATGACCTACATTTTAATATAGGTAAGGTAATACATTATTACATAGTAGGTACTACGTAACATTAGTCCATGAACCTATATCTAACCTGGACTGTACACGTGTTTCAAAAAATGAGCCGAGCGAGAGGCCCCTAAGAAGTAGTTCATCTCTTTCTAGTACGATGTCCTCTTTCTACGATGTCTGTACTGTACATTTTGTGTACATTTTAAACACCATACACCATGTTGCAACGTGCTAGACCAGGACCAACTTCTACTTTCAAGCCCTCTCACTTGGCTCGTTTTTCTACTTTGATATGTCACGAAGAAAAATGAGCCTTATTTACATGAAATTACAGGGTAGGTACTTTTTGATGAATGAAATATGTTCGTGCAAGATCTAGTTTACTCTGGTTTACTCTAAAGATTCATGCATTAGTCTGCGTCGTTAGTTGTAAAAGCATAACCGCACGCAAAATTGGCAAACTGATGAAGGAGATGAATCGAGTCTCGGAACAGGTCTATACATCGAGGTTATTCGTAGGATACACTTTGCACAAAAACTTAGGTATCTAATAGAATAATAACGTCTTTTATGTCAAATAAGTACCTACATATAAATTACTATAAAATTAGTAGGTAGGTATTCATTATAATCAAGTGATGGGAACTATGTGAATGATGTTAATTAAGCCACTGATCTGAATATTTAGTTCCTAGATAGATACCTACCTACCTACCTACACTACATCCTTAAGTGTAGGTAGGTAAATTAATTTTATTTAGAACTAACAGCGCCTCGCGGTTTCATCCGCATAATTCCCGTTCTTGTGAGAATTTCGGGATAAAATATGGCCTATGTGCTATTCCAGACAATAATCTATCTCTGTGCCAAATTTCATCCAGAAACGTTCAGTAATTTTTACGTGAAAGAGTAACAAACATCCATCCATCCATCCATACTTAAAACTTTCGCGTTAAGGTATAATATTATTAGGATACCTACCTACCTAAGTCTACGTCTTGGAATTTGATTAATGTACTCGTAAAATTATTAGAATAAAGTTGTTTAAGAGAACGTTTATGGTTAAAGCATCGTTGTAAGTAATTTTACTTAGATTTATGGGTGTAGGTAAGCACTATGAGCAAGTATTGGCGAACACCACAATAAAGAATCTTGAATCTTGAATATGTGCTCAAACTGGTTATATTTTTACTAGCGACCCGCCCGGCTTCGCACGCATGCAATGCTGATATTAAATTTACCACAGAATCGGCCCCCCGGCCGGTACCGCCCCGCAACCGCTATGGCTATGTCCTGCATTTTAAATCTGTAATTTCTTCAAAAATATTCATTTAAATTACATGCTTTATAGGGCCTTAATGTGCACAATGTATTTAAGGTACTTAATTGGATAAGGAATATTGCTGTATTGCCTAAAATCGCTTTGTAAATAAGCCATTACTTATCGTAAAACGTAAAGGATAAAATGGTTATTGTGGTTTATTCCTAAGAGATAGACATAATATACCATCACGGACTTTTTTATATACCTATCTTTTATGTATGAGTCATGTAGGTAGGTACTTGAAATAAACAATTTTTTATTTTTTATTTATTTTTTTTGTACCTAGACCTTTTTAAAGTGTACAATACTGTAGGACATTATTTTGATCCATCTCGTAGAGTTAAGCCAGCGATTGCAATGTATGTAGTAGGTAGGTAAGCGCAAAAAAAACGTTTTTAATTATGACATCACATTAGGAACCTATAAAATTATCAGTGTTTCTCTACTATAATAAGCATGTATCATACATTTTAACCTTTCTCTTGAATCATTCTATCTCTAGTACCTAATAAAAACGCAATAAAATCCGTTGCGTAGTTGTAAAGATCTAAGCATACTTAAGGACAGACAGACAGGAAGCGACTGTTTTATACTATGTAGAGATGTAGAAGACCTATGCATTGAGTAGGTACCTATGTAGGTAGGTGCCTATTCCTATAGCGTCTCCTTTTCCGCGCCGCCGTTTTTCTAATCATTTGATTTTCTGTTTCATAGGTTGAATGTTCGTAAGATGGCGTTCATTCATTTCGAAATAGAGATGATTTTGTTCGTCCAAGATTACGAATAGGATAATCTGCCACAGTCATTGTCAAAACACCAATTAATGTCACTGTCATTTTGATAAGTTTCAATGTTGCCAGGAAGTGAACTAACCAATTCCCAAATTGCGACAAGTTTCTCGCAACTTGCTTTGCTCTACCAAGTTATTCGACTAGACTTGTTTCAGTTCTAAATTAAGACATGCCCAGCATTAGCTATTGATTTGAAAAACGCTTAATTTTAACTTCTAACTATGTGTTCTTCTTAAGAAAAATACATTTACTATTCTTAATACTATTTTCAAACTACTATAAAACTCTAGTAGAAGATAGTAAAACGATTTAAATAATTAAATTATATAAAAAATAATGCTGGACTATTCGTACAGCATTATCTAGCTCAATCAATCCCAGCAGAACATGTATTATGAGTACTATATAACTGATTTACTTAATACATGAAAGCTATGTCATTCATTAACAGTGATAGGAATAGGTAGGGCTTATTTACCTAAACTTCGAGGAACAGTGACAAGAATCGGAGACTTCCTTCCGACAACATTTTTTTCCGGTACAGATGTACCGGAAAAAATTCCGGACATTACTTAGGTACATTAAAAAATAATGTTATTCGAATAAGTAGTTGATCTATGTTTACCTAAAGTTCGCGACTAGGCATAAATAAGTTGTTGATCTTAAAGCTATCAAACAAAATCTTTGTTTAAGAAGCCGGACACGTTTTGAAGTAAATATCTGCTTTCTCATTCGCTCTCGACCACGTTTCTTAAGATTTCTAAAGTTGAACTTTAACATATAATTTAAAAAAAAATCCGGCCATCTTTAAAACGATAAAACAGACATTTTTATCATTTAAGCAGTATTTTTAAGTACTTTGGACGGAGATAGAGGAATAATCATTTTTAAAAACGAAAAGTATTTGTTTTTTATCTTACTAAAGATCAAGATAAAAAAGTTTATTTCAAAATGTATGTAATGTTATCAAAATAATGGGCGTATCACATGTTCAGTATCCTTCGAGATATTTGACCACGTGAGAACTGTGCTAAGCTGGTGTTCGTCTGAGCACATAAAAAATAAACAGGAAAATATTATTAATTAAAATTAATATCCAGAAATCACGATCTAGATAAAATTAGAGACATGTGACTAGGGCATGCAAAATCGGAAAACCGGAAATCGAAAAAATCGGAAATCGGTCAATATTCCTGGATTTGTAAAAACCGGTTTTCAAAGTCAAAATCGGTGTTTTTCGATTTTTCCGATCTTTACCATTTTTATAAATTCTCCGGCAGTGGCAACACCACACCACACTCTAATTTATTGTATGTATTATTTGTTAATTAAAGCTTGATACGCGGGACATTGACGTTGACATACACGTAGTGATCTATGGTTATGGTTATGGTGTGTGTACTCCTGTCCGCACTTAGACTCGGATTGGTCCATTGTGCGTGTTTAGTTTGCTAGTACAACCAGTCTAACTCCGTCCAGAAGCGCATAATCTTCCTGGGATCTTCACAGGCTTCGCGGAGTGACCTCGGGTGGTCGAGGATTTCGTGTCGTTGCGCTGTTACTCCCTTGCATTCCAGGACTACGTGGGCAGCTGATTCTTCGTTAGTGAGACACCCCCTGCAGAGAGGGCTGTCTGTTGCTCCAGATGTTTGTTCAGTGGACAGTGTCCTGTGAGTGTCCCCACTAGGACGCGTAGGTCCATTCTGGTCAGTTTCAGTAGGCGCTTGGTTAGCCTTGGTGATGCAACTGGAAGTGCTGCTCTTGCCTGACGGCACTCTTGTAGGTGTGTCCATCGTTCAGTATGCGTTTCTGTGGTTTTTAGTTTTATCCATGTTCGGAATTCGGAGAATGGTAGGGGAAGGAGCGGAGGTGGGCCTATTATCGGCGTCTCCGAACCTTTCCGTGCCAATTCGTCGGCAGCGTCGTTTCCAAGTGAACCGCTATGTCCCTTGATCCATTGAAGGGTTATCCTGTTTCTACAGGAGATCCTCTCGAGTGCCAAGTGACAAGCACAGCTGTGGCTGCCTCGGTTATAGCTGCGCATTCACATTGAAATATGGAGCTGTGTTTGCCTAAGGTTATTGATACATTGATGTTGAGATCCATTGAGTGAATCCCTGCTCCCGTGCCCATATCAGTCTTAGAGCCGTCCGTGTATATTCTACACGTAGTGATCACGCGCATGAAGTTCCATATTTTTATTCCTTCAATATGTACGCAAGACAATAATCATACTTTATTGGTGATAGGGGTTGGTTTACCATAGAGTAGTGTGTCATCTTAACCACAGACTATAATGAATCGATTATGAAAATGTGAAAATCGAAGCAATTTGATTTAACTAGTTACTTAATTATTTAAAAAGTTGTAGTTAATAATATGTTTATATTATGTTATATTATAGACTGGGAGAAAGTGGTTTTTTGGACGAAACATGGCTCAACGCAAACCACACAGTATCAAAATCGTGGACAGATGAGAAAGCGGAATTTACCACCGAAGTACCCGAAGGCAAAGGACAGAGACTCATAATTGCTCATGCTGGGACTGCTTCAGGTTTTGTGCCTAATTGCCTTCTGGCATTCGAGTCGATGAAGACCACAGAATATCATGAAGAAATGAATTTCGAACAATTTAAGTAATGGTTTTTGATCCTATTAAATAATTTAAACGAGCCGCATGTGATAATCATGGACAACGCTCCGT
This sequence comes from Eupithecia subumbrata, assembly GCA_949316285.1. Taxonomy (NCBI): domain Eukaryota; kingdom Metazoa; phylum Arthropoda; class Insecta; order Lepidoptera; family Geometridae; genus Eupithecia; species Eupithecia subumbrata. The sequence goes on along the minus strand of OX438643.1, from coordinate 15,542,862 downwards.
ACCACTCAGTGCAAAAAAACAAACCGCCGACGTCCAGCAACCGAAAAATGGAACTAATCGCATATCTGCAAAGCAAAGGCATAGAAGCCAACGAGACGATGCTGAAAAATGAATTACTGAAATTAGTTAATAATATACACAAAACCCGTACGCCAACATACATTTTAGATGAGATCGATAAGGAAAAAGGCCATACAGTTTGCCACCATATCACTGTCAATATAACGCGATTGAACTGATATGGGCCTACGTCAAAGGTCACGCAGCCAGACATAATACTAAACCTCCTTTTACGGCAAATAAAAAGCTCACATTACTGCACAATGCCTGTGAAAATGTCACGCCAGAGGACTGAAAAAATGTGGTTGATAAGTGCAAAAAAATCATAGATGAAGATTGGGAGCGCGATATTCGATTTGACAATTTGTCTGATCAAGAGCTTTTTGAGATCGTTTTTTCGGCAAGCGCGGGGTTAGATTTCATGTTTTATTAAATGACTACAAAAATAATCAAGTATTTTTATTTGTATTGAAACAATAAAAATCGAAAAAATCTAAAAAACCGAAAAAACCGATTTTAAAAATCAAAAATCGAACAAAAACCGGTTTTGGGTATTCTTCCGATTTTGCATGCCCTACATGTGACGCGTTAACAGCAGGAAAAGATGATCGGTCATACTATATTTACGTGCCTTTGACCTCAGTCGAAGTTGAGAGGTCGTTTTCAACTTATAAATGGATCCATAACATAAAATGAAATCGCTTGAAAATTTAAAATATTGAAAAAAATATGATTGTGTATTTAAACTTAATTGACTCTTCTGAGGCAGAGAACTTCGGTTCTGACACTGAACTTGACGAATCGAATCAAGATGATTAGAGGAAAATCTGTATTTTTTATGGCATTTTCTTAAGACAAATAAAGATTTTCTAAATTCTCAGAAACCTTGGAATCTATTTGCAATAATTGCTTATGTAAACATAAAGAGTTCACTTTGTAATTTAAGTTATTCCGTCTGTACATTTCGTTTCATGTTTTCCAATTATATGTTGATAAATTATTAAAATATAACCTGTACCTGTTACAACAATGTTACATACACTACGTTTTATTACGTTTCTTTTATCGTTATAGTTTTATGTATAAATAGATGAAATACTTTTCAATGATTTTTGACAGATTATTTTGTGGTTGTAACGACTCCCATGTTATGTTATGTCTAGTCGCGAACTTTAGGTAAACATAGATCAACTACATATTCGAATTACATTATTTTTTAATGTACCTAAGTAATGTCCGGAATTTTTTCCAGTACATCTGCACCGGAAAAAAAAATTGTGGGAAGGAAGTCTCCGATTCTTGTCACTGTTCCTCGAAGTTTAGGTAAATAAGCCCTACCTATTCCTATCACTGTTCATTAATCATTATCAATAGCTATTGCTGTCATAAATAAATATTTGGATATAACTGGTTTTGCAAAATTACATATAATTTGGGAGAACTTTAAACCAGGTTACATTTTTACTACCTGTGGTGATTTTGTTTGCCATTTTCATGTCAACTTACCGTCAAAAATGACACGTCATGTCATCACGCTCGCTCGCTTCGCACGTCATCGCTCGGCGCTAGTGTGTGTGAGTGTGAGTGCCGTTGCGTAGCGTACGTTTGTTCGTTTACTTTACGAATTTGTGATTGTGAGTTTTTCATGTCTGTGTATAATTTTAAGCCCGTTGTGTTGTCCGTCTTTCGTATATTATTGGATTTTATCAATTAAACTCCTCAAACTGTGATCTAACGGTATGTAACCTTGCATTTCACCCTAAAATCTCGTCGTATGGTAACCAGGAATGTAGTTCTATTGCTCGGAACCCGTCAAGCAGGCGTTGTCTGCGAGATATAAGCCTGCTTACACGCTGCAAGGTGATGATAAATAGCAATAGCATGGATTTCTTCTAAGACGTCCCTCGTAACGTAGGTAGATAGTGTTATCTGTGGGCCGGCTAACGTTATTCGTTCGGTTCCGAGAGAAGCCCGTGTGGTTATTATCGTAGTACGGGGGCTGCCGAGGCGCTAGTTAGCGAGTCAGCCTGCCCGTTCGCTGCTCCAGTCGGCTCGTCGATGCCGGTCGAGGAGCTAGCGCGCGCGTCTAAACAATGGTAGGGTTCCTTACCTTTGATGTTAGGTACTTGAGTGTCTGTGTCTAGTGCTAAGTGCTTATTATGTTGCAGGCCGGCAGAATGCTAAAGTTCATACGAGGGAAAGGGCAGCAACCCTCTGCTGAGAGGCAGAAGCTGCAGAATGAGCTGTTTGCTTTCCGCAAGGTATGTACCTGTGAAAAGAATGGATCTTTTGTAAATACTGTTCTCAGCTTATTCAACCAATGTTTTGTTAGCACAAACAAATTTAGGATTCCTTAATTCTATACTTCCTATTCTATTATGTGGTGTTTTAGACCATTTTAAAATAGGTAATTACCGAAACTAAGTAATTTATTACTAAACTCAAAATTCAAAGTTACTAGTTGATTCAAAGCATTACAAACCATTCAAATACTCATTTTGTTATTATAAATTAAAGAGCCTAGCTCTTTTCAGTGCAATAATGCAATTTCCTCTACTTTTCTATTTCCAATGTGGTGTCTGACAAAATGTGTAAAAGAACCAAACAGAACATGTTTTGTACAAAAACATAATTGAATTTAAATCATCTGAGTTATTAAATCAAGAAATCTCAAGTGGCCCAATCTCCGATCCTAATAACTGTGCCTCAAATAGAATACACTTGAACACAGACAAGAATTTTAAACCACTGTCTCTTATCCAAACCTGCAATGAATTTTCATTAATACCTACATAATAAGTAAAAGTAAACCTACTATAAATCATTTATATTGACACAATAATAATTGAATGCTACGAAATGTGTATTGAATCCGTAGGGTCCTGAACTAGCATAAGCTGTATTTCAGAATCCAGCTAATTTGACAAATTAAAGATAAGGTTTTTTATATCCAAAATCATGTGTTATGTAAGGTAGCAGGAAAATACATTTTGTGAATCAACATGACAAAATGTAATATTTTTATTGCCACAACATTTTACCATTATAAACAATGAATTTGTTACTAGAATGATTACAATAACATTTACCTTTTAAAGTTAGCTGTAAAATGAGAATCATTGGGAATCCCAAATAATAAAACAACAGTCACCTATGTCTCATGGACTAACAGCTGAAGATTAACTCTATAGTGCTTCGTATGGAATTTCAGATTTGAATCACTTTATTTCTTTAAGCTTACAAAATAAGCACTATGGTCGCGAGGTGCCAATTTACTACTTTTATTGTGTTGCCAACATCGCTTTGTCATTGACAGTACGACTAAAAGTTTGTTACTTTTTGATACTTGGTAGGCATCATAGACACCAACTGTAAAAACACAACTGTTAAAACTAGAAAATCTTAATGTTGGTTCACTGTAACTCCATGATGGTTCTTTTGTTTCATGGACTCTAGCTAGAGGTTAACATTATTATTTTATTCTCTGGCTAGACGCCGGGCATTGAAAGGGTTCTGATGATCTCTTGGGTTGAGATGATGATTATTTCTCATTCAAATAATCTTGTAACAGGTAAAACAAGGTAAATAGAAAAGAAGTTAACCTGGATTTCAAAATGTTTGTAAAGTACTTAGATATCTTATCTTGGCCATTGGTATTTGTTTTTAGATTAGATGTGTCACATAATTTTTATAGAAGGTGCGGACAATTTAGGCCATGGCCAGATATGATTTAAAACACCATGGCTGATAGCCTTTAAAATGAGGCTGTAAAATGATGTTGATTATGAGAATAACTACTTGAAGATGCAATACTTTCTATACTTTTCAGCAAAGCGCTTCAGTCAGATACAGAAATTTAAATTTTTCCTTAAAGATGATAAGCCTTAGGCTGTAAAATGATGTTGATAGGAGAATAACTACTCGAAGATGCAATTCTTTCTATACTTTACATCAGAGCGCTTCAGTCAGATAGAGAAATTGAAAACTTTTTCTTAAAGATTGGTGGGGGCATGGTATATTCTGAATATACGATTGACGATCTCCGTGGCGCAGCGGGCGAAGGTCCGCCTGCGACGCAGGAGGTTGCGGGTTCGATTCCCGTCTCGGAACAAATTTGTGTACGATCTGCAGAAATTTGTACCGTTGGTCTGGGTGTTTTCTATGTATAATAAAAAAAAAATATCTATCTATGTAGTGTATTGTATTAAGTATATCAGTTATCTAGTACCCATAACACAAGCTCTGCTTAGCTTGGGGCTAGATAATGATGTGTGAATTGTCCAGCATTATTTATTTATTTATTTATACTAATTGCGCATACTTTCCTAGCATATTATCTTATATCTCTAACCTATAGTCTACTGACACATAAGAGTTTTATTATTAATTTATCTGGAAACATTCACAGTCATTCATAATAATGAATTCATTGCCTCACCCAATACATTTGAATAACAGCACTTGAGTAAAAATATCACAGATCGCGTGATCGTACGAACTATAGTACCTGTGTGTAGCTGTATGAACAATTAAGCATCCTATTGAATATTATCTTATTTCGAGCTGAGAGCCAGAGGCTCACGCTTATCAGGAGAGACTTATGCCCAGCCGTGGACGAGTATATGCTTTTAATGATGATGACTTCATTAGAGATGGGTCGAACAAGGTGTTGCGCTGACAAGGCCGAAATATCGACTATTCGGCAAAGACGCCGATTAGTCGGCAAAAGCTTGTTACGAATCCGCATGCCGATGTAAAGCACAGTAAGGGCTCTTGTACACACTTTTTTTTCGGCGTAAAAATCCACGGTTAATTCGCTGTGTGTAGGCACGATCTTCAGTGTTGTATGGATCACTATGGTAGCTTGTTGACGTCGCCGTGCCTGCGCACGGCTACCGGCAAACCGTAGATTTTTACGGCAAATTAACCGTAGATTTCTACGACAAAAAAATCTGTGTGCCAACAAGCTTCCATAGTGATCCATACAACACTGGGGACCGTGCCTACGCACGGTGTTTTAACCATAGATTATTACGGCGACAAAAATATGTGAATAAAGGCCCAAACAGTGTCCATTTTGTTTCTTAAACACTGAGACACATTCGAAAAATGTTATCAAGTCAAAAAGCGTGGGTATCTGAAGGGCGAGCATTGCTTTTGACTTCCTTGTCAGGCCTCACTAACGGTCACCTCACCTCAACAGCCTGTATTGATCCACTGCTGGACGCAGGCCTCCCCGGGTCAAGCAACCTTTAATAATATGCCTCCACTCACACCAAACAATAAGTTCGTTGGAATCAAGGCCGTCATATTGTTGCTATTAAACAGACACTCCGTTGATTGATCCCACTTACCTCTTGATTGTTCTGATGAAGGAATTCAGACCATATTAAAAAGCTATAACCATCGATGAAAGTAAAATTTGGAGGATTGTGTACTCTCTTCTTGCTTCTCGAAAGTGGAACGCTCAAATTAGGTCCATCTCAGTCATAGTCGCACCGGGGCTCCGCCGGCGTTGGTGTTTCGCGTGGTTATTGTTGTCTTGGTCTCACCCAGGTCTAGGTACGTCCTTCCATCTTTGTTGTTCATTAAGTAGGTTATTGCAAAAGATTGGAAATAGCGTGTTCGCGTTTAGTTGTAACACAACACAGGCTATTTGTTGAATTAGCCGCTTGGAGAACGGTATGGTAATATCTACAGACGACAGTTTTCAATGAAAATCATATCCTTCCTACTAATCCTATCCTATCCTATTATCTTACTAATATTATAAAGCCGAAAGTTTGTGAAATATGATTTTTTTTACTTAGGATCTCCAAAACTACTGAACAAATGAAAATGAAATTTGCCGTACATTTAGAACAAAGCCTAACTTAGATAATAGGCTATTATATCGAAAATAAGCGTGCGAAGCCGCGGGCAGAAGCTAGTCTGTCATAAATTCGTGACTTGAGACGGTAAAATTAAATCTGAGATGCATTTGAATATTCGGATGTTAACCCCAAAGTAGACCCCGTGTTTCTTCCAGGTGACCGATAACATTCAACTCTGGAGTGACTCGTTGATACTATCTAAAAATTATTTAAGAGGGCGCAATGCATTTTGTAGGATAGGCATAGGATTTCGCGTATCGTTATACGTTACACGTTTTTGGAACGGCGGCGTAAGCGCAAAAATCAAGTTATGAGTATACAATTAAGTTAGTACCTATACAAGAAAACTACGCAACTAATTAAGAAACTGGCTTAGAGGAACCAAACCATTAGTAAAAACCTAAAAATCAAAACATAAGTCATTAGAGTAGACCGCAGGGTTCCTAAGATCTCGATCATTACCTATGTGTGAAACAGTGCACTTTAATTTTTTTTCTATGGTATTATTTTCTTAGTCGTGTTTTCATATAGGATAGGAACCGAAGAATTTTATGTAATTCGACTTTTTTTTCACGGAGATTCCGTGATTAGTGATTTCTTGGCCTAGTTTGACAGTCAAACCCGTTAGGTTCGCCGCTTAATTAATAGATTAATAGACAGCGTAAATTATCTCATTTTGGCTGCAGTTTTAAACACAAAACTTCGACTTTTTTTTCACGGAGATTCCGTGATTAGTGATTTCTTGGCCTAGTTTGACAGTCAAACCCGTTAGGTTCGCCGCTTAATTAATAGATTAATAGACAGCGTAAATTATCTCATTTTGGCTGCAGTTTTAAACACAAACTAAAGAAGTAGGTACTTAATGCTTAGTGTTTAAATTTTTTTTAAGTATCGACACAGCAACCACAGATATTAAACAAGCTGTTAAAGCAGATACCAGTCCGATAACGATTTTGTTGAATCGATAGATAAACTACAAGTAAAACTTTCCATACATTCGGCACAGTTTTTTAGCCTCTGGAGAAAATGGTAACGTTGTCTGCAGTAAACAAACTAAAGAACACATGAACAAAGTGTCTTCCCGTAAATCTTATATAGAGACAATAAGAAAGGTGTTAGTGAACACGTTCTTAGAATAAGCTATGCTAGCAATTTAAGTTAAATTTAAATTACTCATTAGCCCACGTTGTTGTGGCTAAATTGTAAGCATACTAGGGTACATTTTTAATTAATGTGCACTGTATAAAAAAAAACCTTTTCTGCAGAGGCTAAAAAACTAGCGAAAAACCTGTCTTTGGAAACTAGGTTCAAGATATCGCTGCTTAAAACCTAAATCTAAGGAGGAAAACCAACACCGAATTGTAAAACCAAGAGGAAAGACAGGTTTTGAATAAAAAAAATATTCTTAGACTCAAAAGCGGTTACATTTTGACTAGTTTCTACTTGTAATACACCCACTACTGGAATCTGGACTATTGTCTCACATAAGAAGCGTATTGTGTACTAGGTTATGCCCGCGGCTTCGCATGCGTTGTTTCTATGGAGACGTTTAAAGGAGATTTCTATCCCATGGAAACTGATTTTAAGTAGCCTATGTTTGATTCCAGGATTAGAGTTACTTGTATGTAAAATTTCAGCCCGATCCGTTCAGTAGTTTTGGCGTGAAGATGTAACAAACATCCATCCATCCAAACTTTCGCATTTATAATATTAGTGTGATGTGATGTGATACGGACAAACTAATCCCAAGGGAAGAAATTATTATAGGACAGCCTGGGGATCATTTTCTAGCTATAGTCTATCATAAAATAGCGAAAGAATTTTCAATATCATAATTAAACGGAGAAATCGACGAACATACATAAAAATAACATATACAGGGTGGTTTTTTGAGAAGGGCGGTGATGGCCAAGTCCAAACCACGCGATTTAGAGAAAAGTCGTGAAAAGAGTCATGCCCTCGATTTATAAGAAAACATTAACTGCGTATTTAGATTTTTTTTAAATCTATAACTTTTGATGGAAATCGACTCGAATGATTTTTCAAAAAAAGGACATCTGTTTTTTTTTACCAATGAATTTCGTTGCTGATAAGGATCAATCTTTGCAAAGAAATGTTTCACAAAAAATAAAAGGAAAAAGCACATTTTTACAAACTACCTTTATAACCTATCTCGATTTCCTTCAAAAGTAACAGATTAATGACTCCTTTCACGACTTTTCTCCATGTCTCGTGGTTTCGGAATTGGCCAATACCGCCCTTCTCAAAAAACCAACCTGTATACAACCGAAAATAGAGTCTCCTCTTTTCTACGAAGTCGGTTAAAAAGAGTGATATTACGAGTGGCAATAAACTGCCCTACCCAGTCTTGGAACTGCCGTAATCTATAGTAATCGATATAGCCGAGATAGTGTCGTGTAAACAGATAATAAATTATTTGGTTTCGTACCTACACCTATCCTTGAAATTTGTTACCCTAACATAAATACAAACGACGGTGATAGTAGAAGCTAAAGTTATGATAACGGCTGAAAACAGATATAAGTAAAATTCTGTAGATATGGTACGTTCTCCCAGCGCTAACTCGACAAATGGCATGTGTAGTATTTACAACTAGTTTATGCCCGCGGCTTCGCACGCCTTGTTTCTATGGAATCGTTTAAAGGTGATTTCTATCCCATGGGAACTGATTTATGGGATAAAAAGTAAAAGGCTATGTTTGATTCCAGGATTAAAATTACCTGTATGCAATATTTCAGCCCCATCCGTTCAGTAGTTTTGGCTTGAAGAGGTAACAAACATCCATCCATCCATCCAAACTTTCGCATTTATAATATTAGTGTGATTCGTGTGATCAGTATATAAATAAATAAATAAATAATATTTTCGTTATAATTCCGTACACGAGACTTCTTAAAAGAGCTCAGGTTCCTAGCCCTATTTCACTTAAGCAAAAAATAACAAGTTATTCGATAAAAAAAAGTAATAAGGCCTCAATGTTACCACCTACTTATTAATTTGCTATAACTTTTTGCCTTGTACGTGGTCAGTTGAACTTGAACCGAATTGAGACTGACTCATGATTGGAACTGGTTTAATAGCCTGAGGGTGGTGATATAATGGGCCTTAAGTTGTACAGTCGCTTGTAATAATGTGTAATCCCATAAGATTTATTTAGTCGTCCACAATAAGATCGAAGAACGCTTTAATCCGTAGACTGAACCGTCCGTCAAAGAGTTTTTCTAACCACATTAGCTTCTGCTTCGCACTTTACACACACCTTTTTCGTTGATAAAAAAGAAAAAATTAAAAAATTTACAAACCTCCCCATAGATTTTCATGAAACATGGCTAAGATCACTCGAGATAAAATTATCTATGACACAAAAAAAAACTAAACGAAAATCGGTTCATCCCTTTGGGAGCTACGATACCACAGACAGATACACAGATAGACACGTTAAACTTATAACACCCCTCTCTTTTTACGTCGCGTCGGGGGTTAAATAAGCAAGATACAATGTTTCTCTTACTGATATTTCATGAAGGTCGATCAGTCGTGAAAAGGTAACCGACAGACAAGTAAAATTCGCATTTAAAATATGAGTACCTAAAACCGGGTAGTGTGAGTGGTACTTATTGACGACTGTACTTTTATTTTCTAAGCAAAACCGTGAGAAAATATTTTAAATGCGCCCATTCTTTCTCTAACAACAACAAGTCTAAAATGCATTGTTACGAAGAATTTGCCAGTGCCGATTTCTTTTCGATACTTTCGCTTGGCTTCGTGAGTGCCGTCATTTTCAATTAAAATTATATATTGTCCATTATACCTTAACTATAGGTTAATATTTATTCGCAAAATAAATACAATCAAATATAAGAAATAAATTAGAACTAGTTTTTACAATTGAAAAAATTTAGCTAACTGCAGGCTGTTGCAAACTATCTACACGTAGCTCAACTAATCTATTAAACCGTATCTATTAAAGATTGGAATAACGGGTTTTTAATGAACCTTGTTTTGAAAAAAAAAATTACAATCCCGTAGTTTTAAACTGTTTTTTAATTTTACGGGATAAGTTCTAATAAATCCCTCGGGAATCAAATTCGGGACTAATTCGGTATACAACTGTAATAATCATCCAAATCGACCCATAAAATGCCCATAAATGACGGAGAAATCGACGAACATAGATTAAAAAATATACCTACAGCCGAACATAGATCACCTTTTTATGAAGTCAGTTCAAAAGAGGACAATTACTATGTAGGCACCTAAATAGGTAGGATAATTTGTTGAGGTTTCAGTACTAGGGTTTTTTTAAACCTTTGATGGAAATCGCCACGAAATATTTTTCAAAAACAGGACTCCCTGTATTATTTAACCAATGAATTTTGTTGCTAATAAGGATCAACTTTTTGCAAATAAATGTATTTCTAAAATAAGAGGAAAAAGCAATATTTTACAAATTACTTTTAATAATTATCTCGATTTCCTTCAAAAGTAAAAGATTAAAAAAAAACCTAAATATGCAGTTATTGTTTTCTTATAAATCGAGGGCATGACTCCTTTCAAGACTTTTCTCTAGACAAAACTCCCTTAAAATAAATATTGAAAAAATAACTACACTGTTGCTTGCACAGCTAAACCATCTTCTTAACTTATTCGATCAAATAGATAATACATTTTGAGTAAACACATCTATAGCTGCCCTACAATTTTGTAACAACACGGAGTGTGTAAAACTGGATATTACCGCGGGGCCAACGTAGTACCAGCTAAAATAACACAGATAGCAAATCAAGTCATTCCTAAGTGTGTAATAATGTTACAACAATTATGTAGAACAGGCATGACTGCATTCCAGTACCATTGTAGACATCCGACCAACTTAGATCTTTCTTTTGTGTTGGCGTCGCTCACGAAATAGACTTGCCCATGATTACTTGTAAGTTTTGGGTTCAGGCCCTATACTACACAGACGAAATGGACCTACCCCTCGAAATGCATATTATACCCCTTCCGTCCTTTGCCAACTTTGAGCAATAGGCTAGTGTCCTAAAAAAATTTAGGTAATAATATTTTTTTTGTTATTATTAGGTACGGACAAAATTCCCTAGGAAGTCGCAGAGATTTTCGACTCCCACGTCACTTGACCTCGTGGTGTAGTTGGTTAACACATTCCGTTACTAAAGGAAGGATACGGGTTCAAGTCCCGTCGAAGTCGAAAATTTTTGCGATATTATTTGATTTCTTAGAAATTGTAATAAGTCCGTCAGTCCAGAATCAGAAGATTCTAGACTCATATTTTTTCTATTGTCGATTAAACAAAAAATGATGAAGATAATTATAGTCAGGTAAAGTTCCGCGTGACGTCACACCTTGCGAGTGACGTCACACCTTGCTAAAAGTGTCGCAAGTTGCGACACTTTTAGCAAGGTGTGACGTCACTGGCTCCCACTCCCAAACTTTGACGCGCTTTATTTATGTCATTTTCTGTTTGATTGACAAAAGAAAAAATATGTATCCAAAATCTTGTAATAAAATCTAACGGACTAAATAGAATATTTTTTGAAGTGAAAACTTCTTTAGCGGCGTTGAGCACTTTTTCTGTAATGGGTATAAAATCTTAAACTCGCGTCAGGACACGTGACCTGATCGAAAAAGCGTAAGACGGATGGAGAGTAGACAGCTATCCCCTCTCTACGGGCGCGGCGAAAATGTATGCCTGGGCCTACTGTTTCGTTTAGGTTGTCATGTTTGTGTACGATAGCGCAATAAATGAATATTGTATTCTACCACATAAATGATAGTACTTTTATACTGATAAAGCAATTGGTGCAAAATTATTCCCTAACCATTCCAAAATATCAAACATGCTCAACGTTAATAATCAAGTTTTCACTTCTGCCGGCACTCCCGGAGTGCAACCCGTCTTTATTTTTTTACCCAGGAATACTGCTTAGTAGTGTTATTTCGTTTTTTGAGCCATGTCCGCTGAAAAAACCAACATATCTTATTAATTGTTTTAAGTTGAGAGAATATAGATGTTAAAAGTCTTAAAAAATCTGATAGCAAAGGCTTAAAAAGATCACACTTATCTATTAAGCCCCAAGACTTGCAGATGTTTATCTCTTTTCCTTCAGACTTAATACCCTGTCATAATATTTAGACATAACTCAATCAGAGAACTCCTTTAAGTCCAAATAATGTTTTATAGAGTCCCGAGGATTGATCGCCTAACGCAATGCTTGTTTAAAACCAGAACATTTGTTTCTAGATAAACACGTACGGTTTAGGAGGTAATAAAAGGCCCTCATTTTAATAAATACTCCTGAATCTAACGTGTTAACGTTAAGGGTTGTTTGTTCGGAACTGTCAAAGGTTAACTCAATTTTTTGATTGCTTTGTTAGGTTAAGATACACTTTCCAATACATACTGTCAAACCAATACTCAATTGAGCCAGTAGAGCAAGACGTAGACACATTTGTATATGCAAGCGTGATCTCTCAACTCGTCCAATTTGCGTGTATGACGTACCAGCGTCAAACAATGCGCGAAGCTCGTTCCACGGGGCACATATCTTGACCTCTATTAAGTCGCATCATTGAATTGCCTCCCACGGCTTCCGTCTCCATCCAACTGGCAATTCAGGCTAACTATCTCTTTTGGAATAGACTAAAATCCGGAATCACTGCGAGGGTGTAAATTGCTTCCAACTACCGACTCTCGCGTCCCTCTGAGGTTAATTAGATCTATTTCTTGATCGCGAGCGCACGATTTAGAACTTGAAATACTTAGCCTTTGAAAGCATCTTGTAGCCTAATAGTGAAATGCTGTAATATTTGATTTTGTTACTTTATTTGCAATTGAAGCGTTTCCGTAAGTCCGTGCACGATAAGCACTATTTAAAGTTCATTCACACTGTCTTCTTCAACTGCTTCTTTATAATCGCATTTTTCGTGTTTGTACGAACCTAATACTCCAAAGTCCAAACCGATGTTTGTTTTACGAAATAGTATCTTTAATTTGTGGTATTTTGGAATGTTAGATTGCAAAATTTTCTCATTTATGTATTTGCGTTTTTGCAAATTGTAGTCTGGAAATGCATTACTCTCTACGTTTAATCGAATTCTTGTTCGGTGTTTCCTGTCCCGCTGTGACTGTGTTCTAAAATAAGTATGGTTTTTTTGATGTCTGCTTTTGTAATTGTATTGTATCCTTGAACTTTTGAACTCAGATTCTAGTATCATATTTCAACCAATATTGTGCATCGGTTTAGCTTACTGCTCTGATACTCTAATCAGACAAATATTGAGCAGAAATTCATTATTTGTGTTTTTAATTTTTCGTAGAGTGCTTCGATTTGTTATAAACTGGGAAGGGTTGAATTATTGAATTATAAAATGGTTTTATAATCGTCCACATTCATGATTTGTCATGAACAGGGTGCGTGAACCCATTAAAATTTAGAATTATCTGATCGATAATTTAATGGCCACAAAAAATATCGTTTTTATACGTGAGTCGAAAAGCTTTTTGCGCAAATGATTAATAGAAGAACGTTTGCACTCGTACCTGTGTCTAGTAACAGGCAGAGCCTTCCTTTGTGGTAGGGCGATCACCTCTAACTGAAGGTCAGAGGCTTTTATCGCGTCTGTGTATTCATCCTTTACACCTTTATGATTCTTCGAAACTTTATCTGTAAGTTTACAGGGTATTTTCTGATATGTATGATATTTTCGATACCTTATATTTTTATGTTCTCCGAAACAGCTTATGTATAATAGTATCCTAAATTCGCTTGTCACAATTAAATGCAAGGTTCAGTAATTTCATCAAAAAACGCATGTCTTGCGACTACAAAATATAATAATAGAGTAACTAAGTATAAGTAATGCAACCACCGTAATCTTGTTGCAACAAAACGCATAACCCGTAATGGTCCGCTGCACGGGAAACCTTAGAAAGTCAGGTGGATATCAGAAATCACCGGCTTGCAGTGCATTGCAGCTTTGGAAGCCCCACGTCTGGGTTCGTCGCACTTCGTATTGATTTTGCCGGCTTTTATGACGTGCCTTGGCTACGGTTCAGACTGAAATATCGCCATGTTGTGATGTGCTGCAACCTAGATCCGTTTTGGTTTGCCGAAACAAATTGTAACCACAGTCGCATTGATTAATACTCGAGTCAAACTCATGCACTGATTTATGGAATTACTTGTTGTAATGCGTTGTTGGATTCACAGATTCTAAAACAGCTTGCGGTCACGTGCGTCACGTATTGGACCTTGCTGAGCTTTGATTATTTCGTAATATCACGAGCCGGCTACAATGTTTCTTTATGCTCTTACGGATCGTCCATGATCAATCACTGAGAAGTACCTTCGTAAGTACCTTCTGGGCAAAGAAGGTACCTACTAACTTTTATTGTCTTCTTACAAGGCTATGTTCAGTGTCCCATATCTCACATGCTTTACGTTACTGCAAAATTTAAGCACGTTATGCATCGATTTTAAATTACTTTTGATTCATATTCATGGGAATTGGTTCAAGGTTTACTCAAAAATGCATAAAAAATTAAGTGTGTAATTTAAAATGTTGACGACTATTTAGCGGTTCCCACGATATTAGTTAGACAATCAAAATGTATCGTAGATTAATGTATGTATACTGTTACGGCTAGCGTAACAGTTTCATTGTTGACGTAATGTTACTTTGATGAATGTCTATTTTTAACCCCCGACGCAAAAAGAGAGGGGTGTTATAAGTTTAACGTGTCTGTCTGTTTATCTGTGTATCTATCTGTCTGTGGTATCGTAGCTCCCAAACGGATGAACCGATTTTCGTTTAGTTTTTTTTTTGTGTCATAGATAATTTTATCCCAAGTGTTCTTAGTCATGTTTCATAAAAATCTGTCGGGGGGGTTTTTTGTGGGTTTTATTATTACTGTCCCAGTTTATTTTTAGAGCTAACAAATTCCAATGGGATTCCTTATTAGTAACTAGTCTTATTTTAATCGGTGTAGTTTTGATGCATTATGCATGGTTTTCGTTATAATTTTCTTATGTATTGCTCATACCATTTTACGAGAATTCTAAAGTCATCATTCAAAAATATTGTTCGTGCATTGCACTAGCAAGCGCACGTATCTTATCTTTTAGATTAACTTTTATCAGGGTATCGATCATCAGTATTTGTACTTGCCCTTTGTTTGAAGAATTCATATGAACAATGGATTACACCAAGATAAGTAGCTGGTATAAAGAATTCGTCTTGGTAACGGTGAAGGTGCTCGTCACATGTCACGACATGGATGGATAATGCTGATGGTATTGCGAAAAGTGTGGTTGTATCATCGCTCTGATCCTACTCATATTATAAATGCGAAAGTTTGTGTGAATGTTTGTTTCCACGTATATCCGTAACTACATAACCGATTTAGATGAAATTTGGTATGTAGATAGTTTGGAGTCCTAGAATATCACATAGGCTAATCTAATTTTCAAAAATAAATCTTTGAGTGAGTTAAAAAGAGTGGTAAAGTTTGTATGGAAATTTATTATTCCTTGGTTCGATTCACTCAAAACTCGGTATAAATAAACTATAAAGTAAATTAATCACGCATTTTTTTTTGACAAAACTACCCCTAGAGGGCTTGCAATAAATTTCTGAAATTTGTATAGCGCAGCTAGTATTTCAATAGCTCTATATAGGTATCTACTCTCTATACTTAGCATATAGCACTTTTGAGTGCCCACGACGAAGCACTCGTCGATCTTCTTGTTCAGTTCAGTGAATGCCATAAAACAAAAACAAATATATTTTCAAATATATTTATTACTTCTAATATAAGTTAGACATGGTATATACCATGTCCAATGAAAGTACGTATAAATAATGTGCTCATGATTCCATTTTTTCTAGCCTGATTTTATTTAATTAAGATTAAAGGCCTTAACTTCACTAATTTAATTAGGATTAAAGGCTTTAACTGGCTAATACACCTGTTTGATAGTACCCCTTCTTACGGACCTGTGTTTCTACCTTGTTTAATTCGGCCTAAAATTTTTAGCCTTCAATAGGCATTCTTTCCCGAAGGTCGTATCGGACTAATTTGTTATCTGACCGTTCTTGTCTGCCTTTATCGGTATGCCCATTAGAAATATCGTTAGTTGCTATGAGGTTATTTTGTGGTAGAGCCTTTTAGACAAAGTTATTAAACAAGTGATTTTTAGGTGGTTCATTCATTTATTGCCTTGTAGTTCTTAGGAGAGGCGTTGACTCCGTTTTAATTTGAAGTTCTTGATGTTTAATCATATCACCAGGTTGATATAGCCAAGTCTCGAGTCCGTGACTTCATTTTTTTGTTCTACATGTTTGTTCATACTAACAAGGTAGTCTCTTGTGAATCACAAGAGACTACCTTGTTTGTGATTACTCTGGTATGTTACAAAGTGGACGGATATGATGAGCAATGAAATAAATTGAAGAGATAAAGTCATGAATTGATTCAATGAAGATTTTACACTGTCTGAATTGGAGCAGTGACATCATGTCATTTCATAAATTATCCTTATACGAAACGCTAAGGTTCGCTAGACGCTAGTCTTCTTAGAGTAACAGGGAAATAACCTAAGATTAGCTGAATTAAATTCGAAGTAAAAGAAGAATAATTTTAATTCAAACACATCATTAGTTTTAAATTCAGATTAGCCTTTTCAGTAACTACCGTGATATTCCTATATCATTGCTATGGTTTTTCTTCTTGACATTTCTTGTGTTCTTTCCTGTTAAAAATTTAATGAAACCTTCAATGATCTGAGATTCAATGATCGAGAACTGTGCCTTGCGTAGTATGCGTAATATCACCCAGTACGTTTCTACGTGAAAGATCTTTGTAGTGTCGAAAGTTGACGTCAACTGAGCTACTTAGTGGGAATCTATATCATTCTAGTGCGAGTTTATATCGAAGATATCATCAGTATTGATAGTTGACGATAACCGCGCCTTGCTTGCGTTCCGCTGTTCGGTATTGAGATCAAGCTGCGTGCTCCATTTCCTTAGCTATTGCATAATTCGATCGTGAACACGACACGACAATCGATTTTCACTATCGCGTGCATTCGTTCGATAGAAAAAAAAAAAATAATTATAATCTCATGAACGGATGTTTCATTCGATTTCATTGGAAGCTCTTCAAGTTAATCAAAGCTATGTCGAATCATTTTTACCCTACATGTTCGAGAGTTCTCTCAAAAACTTAAAGAACCGTGAAACCAAAAAAACAACCACTTCTTTTCTAAATTTAGTTAAATTTTCTATGTAACTCATTTACCTTAGACACCTAAATAGATGTTAGCTAGAAATCCGTTACGTCGTTTGTAAATAAACCAAGAATTCGTTTGAAAAATGTTATTCAAATACTTGTAGCATTAGGACAGGGACGGCAGAAATTTTTCAAATATCAAACAATAGGTAAATTTTGTGACTCATCGCCATAAACTTTAGGGCTTACGCTGCTGTTCGGATCGGACTGTGAATGGAATAATATCCCATTGTATGAACACGTAACTCTCTAACCTACACAAATTGCTATACCCATAAAAGTACTACAAATTTACCGTACACTTCAATGTTCATTACCTATATTACACCGTGAAGCAAAACCAAACGAGAGCTCGTCTGATTTACCACCAATGAAAAGTATGCCTTGATTTTGTGGAGTAATGTAAGAATTTGCAAAATACTCTATTTTACCTTTCTTGACTCATTTGATTGATGAATTTAGAGAACCGTTTTTACGAGTTTTGTTCGTACTTTACGGCACATTGTATTTCGAAATAGGTTGTAAATTATTACTTACGGTAATTCCCATAAGTCTTTTCAACACACTACACAGTTAAAAACTTCCTGGTTTTTTTAGTTACTTGCGTATAAATGGTAAGCAAACAAAATAAGAAAGAGGCATAAACCGTGCTTCTCTGGACATGACATCCCATGCGCAACCTTTCTTCTCTCCGTTAAAAATCCACACCAGCTATTAGTTTTAAGTTAAATAGGGATTTTTCTTTTTTTTAAACCTTTTTCCCTGTCACTCTACTAAAGACCTACGTCACCATGGATGTAGATTAGAAATAAATCTAGGTATATTAACTGCAAAGAAATAAATTATGTCCGGGAATAACCAAGTTGTGATGTAATCCTGACCCACGCGCAGAAAATCCAAAGATTCACGGAAGTTAGGAAACGTGTTTCATTCACAATGTTGTTTGTTGTTCTTTTCGTAGTTTACCGACGGTAACCCAAGTTGCGTTCTGACGGCATTGCAGGTCGAAACAATTTGCTTCACTGGGCCAAAATAACAATTGTATAAATTGTATTTTAGTGGCAACGTGTATATACTCTAGCCATTTACAAGATCCAATGATTTTGTTTACAATTGTGAATCAACAAGAAATTGGTTTAGTTTAATTATGGGGGCCATGTTTACAATCGTTGCATCTTGATTTTGCCGGGAATAATATGGGGGGCCATATTATTCCGGGCAAAATCAAGATCCATTAGTGAAATATTTTCGTATTGTACGTAAATCCCGCAATGACTCAAAAAAAAATATCTCTCGTCAGTAACGGTAGTTGGCAGTTTTATTCTGCCTGTGAACACCAAACTTGAAATAGTAATCAGAATTATTTCGTACATTCTACACGCCGGTAAAGGAAACCACTATCGTGCCGGGCGGCGCGCAGAATCTCAATGAGTGACTCACGCGCATGCCACCGCAATCACCTACGAGATTCATTATACTACTCGCTATCAATGACGTCTGCGCCGAGTTTACATCTCCGGCTTTAAATAAACACATTTACAAACACGCCCGATGAGATGCTGTGTAATTTTAATCCCTTAGCGCATTGAAATTAAACAGATGAATCCGATAAAGCTTTAAAATACGACGTGACACTCTCAGAATGCCGCGCCTTTGGAATAGCACTGTAGAACTCCAGTCGTGACCATCACTTTTGATTGGTATTCGAAATGTGGCATTTATATAGATTCTAGAGGATTTGAAACAACAGGCGCCCAAAACAAATGTATCAATCACTTGATACTTTTGTTTTGGGTGCCTGTTGTTTTATTGTTTCATTAATAATTTTCTCGGTATTTTACAAATTAATCGGGAATTTTTTGATTTTTCACTGGTTGTTACAGTTTTGTCTCAGTCAATCATTCCCTTACCCATCTCTCAATTCCTGTATTAGCGAAGCCGTGTATAGCAAAAATCCCTTCCAAACCCAAGTCCCTATACTTCCCTAGTTTGATTTACGTGGTTCTTCGACACAAATGAAAGCCCATTCCTCATTCGTGTTTGATAACTGATTCATATTGTTTGTCACGCGATAGCTGAGGCAGGTTATCTTCTAAACCTGATTCATTGTTTGCATTGTGTCCGGGTTTATTTAGTACAACTATCTAGAAAATCGATAACTGGTTTTTATGGTTTACGGATCACGATGTGTCAAATATTAGTTTATCTACGTGACATGCCTTTTTGGAAAGATGGCGTGCCTGAGCTGAGGATCAGCTAGAGTGATCAGATCATCATTGACGTTATTTTTATAACGTTTTTTAGAAAGCGGTTTTCACAGCTAGTAGTTTTTTTGTCACAAGTAGAGTTACATAAATTCATTGGCTATTCGCTATTCTAGTGAAAACGATGCGTCAGATAAAATTTACCTGTACTTGTCACCATTCTCCTTGTAACTATGAGTCATCCTATCTACCTTTTCATTAACAAAATAAAGTACAACTTCAAACTGTCCCTCTACTATCGCAACAAACATTGCTTCATATCGGCCTGCAGTCTTCATGTCGAATGTATAACACAGCAATCATTCATGATGTTGATGAGCCATAAGCGCCGGCGCATCCAATCATGTCGTAGCCGTCACTGTCAACTCAGACGCTCTCTGTATGGACATGCATGGTTGAGGAAAAGAATGCTCTACCAATCAGGGCCGTGTTACCTAACCGACTAGTTTTTTATTACTCATTCGCTTAAGTGGTTTTCATCGTGTTTGGGTTTTCTCAGACATTTTGACCTTTTTCCACTGGATAGGGCTGTTAAAGCATAAAGGATGAACCTGTTTGAAAACTGGAGTATGCTGAGTTAGCCAATCCATATGGATGATGTTGATGATGAATGATGATGTCGCCCTAGCTGAATCTTCGGTTGGTTTAAATTCTAAGCCGGCACCACACCGCCCATATATATAGCATAGGCCCGAGCTATGTCACTAGTTTACATAAATAAACACACTTATTTAATGGCCATCCTTATCAATCACTAACATTGCAAATATCATCTCGGTCAGTTTATGTAATCAATTGTCATCCCCGATGATTCATCTCTTCATACCTACCGAATCATTACGATTTGATGACATCATACCATTGCAATTATTTCGGACGTGAGTTTAAATGCCGTTATTGAAGGCTTTTGTTATGATTGGCCGTGACAAGTTTTATTGAGTTCTCTTTTATTACGTTGTTACATGACGGTAATAGATAAATCAGCATGAATGAAAACGATTTAATAAGTATTAAATCGATTGTTGTTAACAAAATCACCGCACTGTATCAAACCCTTTTGCTGGCAACCCTAATCCCCTTACATAATAATACCCTTATCCCCGAATACTCACACGCAACTACATTTAAGCACGTTATGTGACGAATTTTTTATAGATTTTCATTGAAAACTGTCAAACATGCTTAAGGTATTTAGTGACCCGAAATAAAACGGGTTTTTACTATTACCCAAGTAATTGAGATAGCAGTTAAGAAGTTTTGCGCACAAGATAACCCATTTGCTGGCAACTTTTCCCGCGAGCGACTTAGGGATATCCACCGGGGGGCGGGCAGCAGCGCCTCCTGCAGAACAATTCTAACACCGTACTGCGAAATCTCAACCCGCATGCCCAGCGTGTGGGAATAACGAGCAGGCATTACAATATGGATCCATCTGCCCTTTAGATGCCGTAAGGTGAAGGGATTGTGAGAAGAATCCCTTGACCTTATCGTGGACCTTGCGGACCGAAACTACAAGTAATGTTAGAAGTTACCCAAGCGGCTACTCGGGCAACTGATGACTCTACAAATCCTACGCGCTTTGTCCGAACACTGTTCTTTCGGGGGCATGTCACTGACTTCATTGCCGGACTGCCAACCCAGCTCGGTACTGATTCGTCCTCTTCCGTCCCTCCTTTATACCTTTTAGATTTTCCTTTTCGTTCGTTATGGGAACAGGCGGTCAGTCACATTTGTAAAAGCCTGGTGTCAAACACCTAATATTCGATTCATACATGCACAATGTGTAGCGGCTCGCGCCTTCCCTCCGGAAATGAGGCAGGAAACCGCTGGGCTGTGACACCTCGGCCTGTCTCTGCGAATTATAACAATAGTAGCATTTTCATGAGAAATTATGGTTATGCGATCCCAAAATATGAATGAATGATTTCATAATCAAGCCACAGTTGGTTTAAACAGTTGTTGAAGTATTTGAAAGCGTAGTAAAAATGCCAAACGATATGTCAACTTTTCAGAATTTGACTTTCACGGAAATAAAGTTATTTTGATTGTTTTGAGTAGTGTGAAGTATCTTCATTTCAACTTCTTGTCAAATGGCTTCTGCATCTGGTTTGTATCTTCATTTAAAAGCAAATTTATCATCTTCTCCAAAATCTGCAAATTCACGGTTATTCTCTTTATCAATCCTCCAATGCACTCTTTTATGTACCAAATCACCCAATGTGCTTTGGTAATAACTTACAAAAGTACAAGAGCAACAATGTCACAAAGACGGCAAATGAACCCTTCCACTTCCAGACATGTTAGAAGCTATGTCCGGATATTGGAAGACTTAAAAGTTTCCTTTTCCCGACTCGGTAATGGACTTTAGCGGTCCTTTTCACCCCCTGCGAACTTGCCTAATGTGTTGAAAGCTTTTCACAGGGCCTACAGCTGTTTACATATTAGTTAGCAACTTTTGACCTCATGTTTCAGCCCCTATCGCGACTCGCGCTAAAGTTCTCTGTTTGTTGATTTACCTACTGTCATTGTTTGTTCAGGGTTCTGATTTTGAAGTTATGAATTAAGTACTAGCTGGCAACTATAGGTAGACCTCACAACTGGTGGATCTCTGTAGAACCTTGTAACAATAAGAAAACAAACGCCAAACACAGTAACAAACGCCACTTTTGTCGTTTGTTACTGTGACATGGTTAACAGCGATCCGCCAGTTGTGTGGTCTGCCTATAATGGTTAGTGTTTACTGTTTAGTCGTGTTATTGGATCGGTTCTAGGTTTTAAATTGTTAATGAGGGGTTTTCGATTTCCATTTTTATGAAGAAACCAATTAGTACTTAATATCTTGACAGGTGGCAGGGCCGTCGATTGACAATTTGAGTATATCAATGTCAAATGAAAGGAAAACAGAAACAACAAAAAATGATACTAAATAGGAAACAAACTAGAAACTTGAAAAAGTTGGTTTTGCTTTCATTTGACATTGATAAACTCTAATTGCAAATTGAGACACTGAGCCATCTATCGAGGAATATGAAACTAACTTTTTAACTTTTCTCATTAAATTGAAGAAACTTAGAAATAAACATCATCCGTTGTCGCCAGCTTCGAGGTTCTCCTCGAAGCTGGCGAAACTCAACCACATCGACATTGAGAACTAATATTACAGTGCTCTTTCGCTCGATCAGAAGTGGGATTATTATGACCCCTCGTTTCATTTTATTTTTCTGTCACTTGGCAACGAAAGCTGCTTCTGTTGTAATGGTGACATCATAATGCCACTCGAACGTAACGTAGGCGAGTGTAATTGCAGTGTTCCTACCTACCTGTTTGTTGGCTATATATACATCATGTGCATTGCGTATGTTACAGTTTAATATTACTTATTTTACCGCTTGTAAATGTTTTCAAACGTACGCGATATGAAAACATTATTTTTAGTATTATTTAACGGGTATTTATCGCGTTTATTTACGAGTTTTCCCGATGTTTCAACAGGTTTACACACTCTGGTCATTACGAGACGTAGGCCTCTAATAGTGGAGGTACTCTACCTAGTGGATTTGATAAAAGAGATGATGATGATGATGAGTACACAACCTCAACCTAAAGTCATTTATAACGGGATATTTACCACGATTTGAGTTTCAATAGATCATGGTAAATATCCCGTTATAAATGACTTTAGTGTTAATAACAACCTCAACCGCCTGTATTGGTCCACTAACGCAGGCGCAGGCCTCCCTTTAAGCGCCTTATTGGCTTTTATCACATGGGGTGTAATGCCCATAGACACAACAATGAGTATACAAGAGTGTGCGCAAATACAGGTGTACTCTTTGTATCTTTTATGTATCTCTGATCAAGTAATTATTGCATTATTGTTTTAATGAAGAAATCCCGAAAGCCGACCTTATCCCGGAAAAACGCGTGCGAAGCTGCGGGCGGAAGTTAGTAATCTAAAGTTTCTACCGAATGAAAAAATGTAGCCCGTGTTGGTGATACTTCTAGAGATAATAAATAAGATACAAGACAAAATAAAAAAATTTAAAAACCCGCCGACATTTATTGGCTGAACAGATTTTCATAAAACATAGCTAAGAACACTCGGAATAAAATTAATTATCTATGATACAAAAAAAAACTAAAACAAAATCGGTTCATCCGTTTGGGAGCTACGATACCACAGACAGACACGTCAAACTTATAACACCCCTCTTTTTTTGCGTCGGGGATTAAATATAAAGAAGCTGGCGCGATCCCATTTTGTTTTTCGTATTCTGGAAGCCTGGATTTGGTCAACGTGGATAATTGTATGAAAAAAACAAAAGACTATCGCGCCATCTTTTAAAAAATTACAATATCTTCTATTACGAGAAGGTTGATCTCCTCCCACCTTACAGGTCGAACAAATAAAAATCTGGCCCAGTTTCGCCAAATTGGCTCGTACGACCATATTGTTTTTTGTGTCACTGCTTTCAGTACTTCGCAAAAAAAAAAAACATTAATTTTTATCATGACTAACAGACGCCTAATTGACGCTAGCGTAAAACTCATTTACGCTGTGTATTAATTTAGTTAGATTAGTTACATCAAGTCACAACTCATTTGAATGCATAATTGTGTTGAGCTAATTTAGTTTCTGATTTACTTTATGGAAATACATACAACGCCGTGGCTCTGGAACCAAATTATCTTCAATTTCGGGAAACTGCTTTCAGTTTAATTAATTACGCAAGTGTAAGCTTTGTTTAATTTTAGGCTTATTCATTTTCAGTCTTATTATTTACTAGTTTCTGACCGCGGCTTTGCACGCTTTTCTCCATATAGAAACTTTTAAAAGGTTATTTATATCCCATGGGAACTGATTTATGTAAAAACGTCTCTTGACCTGTTGGTCTATAGATGTATCGAATAGTTTTGGCGAGTAACATACATGCATACAGTACCTATATCAGAAAATCCATCCATCCAAACTTTCGCATTTATAATAATTTTATGTTCTAAAATATGCCAAGAATTCATGCAACATTTTTCGGCCTTACCAACACAATGCTTTTAAAACCTAAACTTTGTCTTTTTAAGGTTCAGAATCGCGAAGCACGACTGTTATCCTTTAGTGAATCTAAGCTCGTCTCAGCTATAACGGTAGAACCGGTTCAATGCAGCTCAAATCTCGGTACATGTTTAGTGTTTAGGTTAGGTTCTTAAAACATCCTATGTAGGCGTCTAAGGCGATATAATGGAGCTGGTTTTAAGACTACACTTGGGTTTTTACGTCTATTCTAAAATAATAAATTATGGAAGAACATAAAAAACCACAGAAAAGGCGACATCGCAAAAGGGTTCCATAATTTCTATAATAAAAAGTCTTTGCAAAAAATCTCACTAGTTCCGAAATAACCCACCTTTGACACAACATGTGGAACCTTGCAGATAATAAATTACGCAGATTTAATAGTGCTGATCGCTTTCAATCTATCTGAAACCTCTCGTCAGTTGATATACGCACAATGAACAACAACAAAATGATATTTGGGATTGTAACGACTAGTTGGTTTTGACGCTCTGATTGGCACTAAATGCCCCTTTAAAATACACAGTTTCTGTATGTTATGTATGAATGAACAGTGCCGTGTGGTGCCGGCTTAGAATTTGCACCACCCCAACTCTTCCTGCGGGTGTCGTAAGAGGCGACTAAGGGATATCCTCACAAGTTCCTTTGACACAACTTGTGGAACCCTGCAGATTATAATTTGCACAGATTTATTATTGCTGATCGCTTTCAATACAGCGTTCAATTCAACAATGTTAAATCTAAGAAAATAAATAATGTCCCAAAAAAAACAACTCTTACGTAAAAATACTCTTTATTAACAAAGAAAATTACAACCAACTAATCTACAAGTAGCTCAACAGATCCATATCAATACCAGTCGGAAGCGTCCACAAGACGCTGGCTGCATTGCCCCGTTGTATGGCAATGCTGATTTGCTGCGCCAAATACTCACCAGCTCTTGGGTCACGCGTCGCTTCGACCAGACGCTCAGATAATTTTTTAAAAACCCGAAGAGCCTCGGTCGGTACCCCACGGACCTAGGGTCTCGACTCCAAGTGGAGCAAATGTGTAGCCTCTGCCGAGACCTGCATATTTGCGTCTCGTGAGATCTTCGGCCAAATCTGCCGCAGCACCCGACCTCACGGATGTCCTCGGAAGATGGGAAGGTGCAAGTGTGTCGATGCATGTAGCGTCCCACACAATGGGCTCCCAACTCCCATGGTACTAGTGTCATACTCTTACGTCAATTGTCCTCGTTGCCCTTACTGAGGGAAGGTTTCGGATTCAAGTCCCGTCAAAGTAAATTTTTTTTTGGGATCTTTAATAATTTCTCGGAAATTATGTGGGCTTACGCTCTAGCAAAAACCTTAGGAATGTTTTATCTGGCAATCCTGATTATGATTAAATCGAGGCCTGCCCATTTAATAAAAGCCAATAAAGCGCTTATTAGGGGGAGTCCTGGGTCCAGCAGTGGACCAGATATGCTATAGATACGAGATGTAGAGGCTTGTCCAGTAACTGTATCTGCCATCCTCTCAACCAACGTCCGTTTCTAGAGGAAAACTCGTCTTCGTAATATCGTAACGATCTTATTTTAAACTTTAACATCATATCATTAGATCTCATATCCATTACCTTTCAAAAGAACTGTTAGACAAAAGGTCTAAGTACAGGTATTTGAATGCACTCTACTTTCACAATGACCCAAAATGCTCTTGATTGTTTTCGAATGATGATGTATGGTAGAAAGTATCTATGCTCTAAATGCGATAATGGTGAATTCTTAAAGGCTGGTGCGATCGTCTTTTGTTTTTTGTATACTTACTGGAGGCCCAGGGCCTACTCGGAAAAGGAAGATCTAAGTTTCCGATTTGTTTTCGTGCAAGACCAACTCTTATTTCGCTTGCATAAGATTAGCGTTTGCACGAAAACGAATCAGAAACTTCGATTTCGGTTTTACTAGTACAGGCCCTGGATTCGTGACTTCTTTAACGTGGATAATAATAATATTAAAAATATTTTTGACAGATTTTCACTAATAACTGTCAAAAAATCGCAATTAAATCGGGGGTAAATCTATCATCGATGAGAACTTGTAACCTGTAAGAAAGTCAATAAAATGTCTTTGTTTCAGACGTCTAAAATTCTATTGATCGACGATATTTCGTAGTAATCTTGTAACCAGGCGTTTCATTACGTAAATCATATTCACAGAACTCTTACGTGCGATTAACAATAAATCACTATTTTACACCTACAAAACAATACACGGCTGAGTTCCCACGTTTGCTTTTACCGCTATAAACTTTATGTTCGGTACGAACCACAGAAATATATCGAGATATATTTCTGTAGTGCGAACAGAGACCTCGCAATTATATACCGAATAACGAATAATCTGCAATCAGTAAAATATAAAATACATTGACACTTGAGTTCGCACGCAGCTTTGCAAATTTTTATTTTAAAGTAGCCTATATTTTAAACCAGAACTAAATAAGCCCAACCCGAACCGTTGGGTAGCTTTAGCGTGAAGAAGTAAAGAAGTTACAAACATCCAAACTTACGCATTATAAGTAGGTTAAAATTAAATCTTTGGTCCTTCATTTATGCAGATATACCCATTTATATCTTTGCTAACCCTATTGGGAGAGACAAACACACTTCCATCAGGAAGAGATCTCTTTTTAGGGTTAAGGCGCTACCCCGACCGAAATCAGCACCACCACCTATTTATCTTATTATTCTGTTCAACGAAGGAATTTTCAAAAATCGATTGGGTAGTTTGTGAACCTTTTTCTAAGCTATTTTCATTGCCCCTTTAAAAGTCTTAGTTTGTTTGTATTGTGTAGGCAGAGATGCGAAGTTGCTCTTTTTTGCCACCATGGTGGCCAAAATTAACAATCTCGCATCTCTGCTTAAAATATACAAAATAAAACTTTTACAGAGGCATTAAAAATAAGCTTATGATAGGTAGGTATTACAAACTGGCCAATCGATTTTTGAAAATTCCTTCGTTGAACAGAATAATAGGTAGGATAAAATAGGTGGTGGCGCTGATTTGGGTCGGGGTAGCGCCTTAAGCTCGCCTTTGCCATTATTTTTTTGTTTAATGTTTATTTTATCGTGCAATAAAGAATTAAGGAACAATCTTTAATACCTCGCTTGGCTCGATCGATGACGCTGAATATTTTACATTAACCTACCGGTAATTGTATTAGCTGACCTACTGTCCTAGATTGAATATGACATCGACACACCCGTACTAGCACATTGTAAACATAAGGGACTTTGTTGTTTTAAACGCAAGTTTTTCTAGTTACGAGGCCACAGATAACCACTATCTTTGAACACTTCTGATTGATAAAATGCCTCAAGACGCTCTCTTCAAGACGAGAGTGAAAATGTCTTCTAGACCTTCGTGATTCATCGACGGTCTCGTCGTCATTAAGCCTTATCATATCACACTGGCGATTTGCGAGCGATTTAAAAGCCAGGCGATTGCGCAGCGAGCACGCTGCGACGACGCCGCGGGCCCACAGCGAGCTGAGTGTGCGATCCGCGTTTATAACACTGACGTCGACGGCGCTAATCGCGGCGAGCTCGCTACGCACCGCCTCGTTTTGAAATCGCTCGCAAATCGCTAGTGTGATAATAAGTCTCTATTGTGGGCAAACGAAGGTCTAATCCCGATTTTAAAAAATGCTTAAAGCCCTGCGCGTTTCATTTCATCATCATCAATTTATTTTAGTCCACTGCCAGACATAGGCCTCCCCTAATGCTAATGCTCCCAAAGCGTGCCGCATCCAGCATCTCCCTGCAGTCTTTCGCAGGTCGTCATCCCACCTGCCTGGTCGAAGAGCGTCCTACAATACGTTTGCAAAGTCAAAAAAGTGTTAAAATAAATTAATAAGACTGCATCATACGAGTAGACTGGATGAGGCACAAGACCGATTGAGCGGGAAAAAGAGAATACCTATAACCAGCAGTAGGTGACATGATATGATGATGATGAAAGCCTTCAGCTCTTTAATCGTTGTATTTACCTATTCAATTGGATAATTAACCGGTTTCCTCCTATTGTTGCAGACAGTACAACACGGGTTCCCACACAGAGCATCAGCGCTAGCTTGGGACCCACTCCTCAGACTGGCTGCTCTGGGCACAGCCACAGGCGCCCTGAAGGTCTACGGACGGCCTGGAGTCGAGCTCTACGGCCAGCATACGAACCCAGAGATCACTGTCACACAAATACGGTTTATCCCTGGTAAGTTAAATAGGCACCTGGGTTTTCACTTACGACACCCGCGGGAAGAGCAGGTGTGGTGCAAATTCTAAGCCGGCACCACATAACATCACGAAAAACAAACCGACAAACAAATCACGACACAAATAATTAAAACTCACTTGCTTGGCGTAGATCTTAGTTATAATTTGTAAGCAATATTTATTTAAAGATCTCAAATCGACAAGTAATGTTAATTGCGTATAAAAAGACGCGGCAAAAGTGAATTTTTAGTTTATGTATGGACTGTTCGTTTTCCAACATTCTACATCGAGTTTGGCTAGTGTATGTATAGAGATGTGTTTCGTAGCTAAGCTGTGGGGGTGTGGACTTTGGAGCTAGATGATACTTTGTGAAATGTTAAGCATTATATTTTTGTTTATCTACACTAATGTTATAACATTCTACTTATGTTTCCAATACTTGACATATAATTACTACTGTTATAGCGCAGATAACAAAACACTCAATTTAAGCAATTTCACATGATGGTATAATATCCACATCGATATCGTAAAATCTCATTATAACATCAATAAAACGCGACCAATTAACCTGGCGAGCCTTATGTCAAAATCCTCATACAAGTTGTATAAAATTTTGATATTAGGCTGGCTTTTGAAAACAGTTGGGTTATACGTGAAAACTTCGTCGAAACTACTAAACTTACATACACAAAACTCTTTGGTAAGATCTTATTCAAGTCTCAAATACGATCTTGAACAGTATAGAAAACAAGACGAATGAAGTAATTATAAATATTCCGACTCCGTCTACGAGCTCTACTGCTTGCCCCGCGGCCGCTACAGCTGCTGGATCAATAATTAACATTAAATTTCAAAATTGTACCATCCAAAATTTGAACAATTATTATAAATAAACTATTGTCAGCTTTTACTCTTGTTGTTTGATTAATTGCATTAGTGAAGATAAAGTAGTGTATGCAACTGCATATAACACGGGTATTAACACTCGTTACTATTATGAAACTCGCTGCGCTCGTTTCATAAACTCACACTCGTGTTTTAATACCCTTCATTATATGACAGTTGCATAAACTACTATTATTTAGTTTCATAAAGGAGACTATGCTGAAACCTACACTTACGTCCTGCTGCTTCTGCAGACTGATCAGGAGGGGACTTTTTACTGGCCAAAAGGAAAGCATGATTTTCGTAGCTAAGCGGTCCTATCGGTAGCTTTCATACATTCCGCGCTTTAAGCGTACATTATAAGCGTGTGAATGCACTAACTGGATCTGAAGTCTGCTCAGTTTGCATTGTGTATAAAGATGCCCTCTATTTCAACGCAGAAAGTCAGCTGTTAGCCATTTAGCGCAGAAGTAGGTACATTAAATTAACTTTTTTGCGTGAAGCTAGAATCCAAAATGTTTTTAGTCCCATGATGGGCAGAATGGCATTCTTTAATGGGGCAAATATTTTTAATCAACAAAATAGTGCATAGCACCTCGGGCGGTCCTAAAGACATTCGGTATTCCAGCAAGAATTATTCTGTATGTTTACCAAAGCCATTTTAGAAGCATTAAACTCAGACACAAAACAAAAGTACCTAGAGATTAGTAATTGTACCGCGTATACTCAAACCGTAGCTTTTCAGACATAAGACTTAAAATCAATTGTCTTCTCGGCGAATCTTCGTCAAATCTCACAAAGCCCATTGATTTGGTTTCAAGCCTCCCATTGTTCAGTACAGAGAAAACTTCGTTCTAAGTGTTTGTGAATAGGCAGTAGTGAAAGATAGCCGTTATCATAACATTCTCTTTCGTTTGAAACAAGGCGTGGCTGGTGATAACGCACCTAATAACTAAAACACGTCATTGCGTCATGGTAGGAGAATTTTCACGGAAATTAGGACTTGAAAATAATAAATACAAATACCTAACGCCACTGGCTGAGGGTTCATTTAACCTGTGTTTCGATTAAATATTCCGGTAAATTCTGAAATTTTTGAACTTGAGTATGTGTAGTAGTATTTCTGCGACGCAGGAATTGCGGGTTCGATTCCCGCCTTGAGACAAATGTTTGTACGAACTGCAATTATTTGTTCCGGGGGTTCTCGGTATTTTTATTGTATACTTAATAAAACATATCATCTATCTATGTAATATATCGTATTAAGTAAATCAGTCGTCTAGTAAGTACCCTACCCATAACACAAGCTCTACTTAGCTTGGGGCCAGACGATGCTGTGTGGATTGTCCAGCATTATTTATTAAATAATGAAGCCTCCAAACAAATTTCTTGTGATTCCAAAACCAAATTAACCCAGTGGCCGCAGAGCGGGTAGCGGTAAATGGTAGATGAGAAAGCAAACGTATGAAAATACTACTTTCTGCTCACGGCTTCGCACGCGTTATTTCTATGGAAACGTTTTCTATCCCATGGGATAGACCAGCGCTGATTTATGGGATAAAAAGTATGCAAAATTTCACCTGTATACAAAATTTCAGCAAGATCCGTTCAGTGGTTTTGGCGTGAAGAGGTAACAAACATCCATCCATCCAAACTTTCGCATATATAATAAGTGGCATGTGATAAGTGTGATTAATTTAATATTTTCTACTTTCAGGTACCGGTAGACTAATATCGCTCTGCGACGACAACAGCCTCCACCTATGGGAAATCAACGAGAAATCCCTCGTCGAACTGCGATCCCTCACATTCGAAGGCAAGAACAAAAAGGTTTCTGCCGTATGCGTCGAGTCTTCAGGCAAGCACCTTCTGTTGGGCACGGAAGGCGGCAACTTATATAGCTTAGATTTAATCACCTTGACGGTCACAGAGGATGTCATTTACCAAGATGTTGTTATGCAGAAGTAAGTGATATCACTACTATACTTATAGAAGTTAAGATAACTTAGAATATAAGAAGTAGTTTAGAAATATTTAGTGTGTTTAGTTAAGTACCAAAAAAATTTAAAATATCAGTATTTCCGTCATTATAATATTGAAAAAACACTACAAAAAGGGGAAACTTTGAGATATATTTTCAATCGAGTGAAATTCATTAGATCTTGTAACTGAATACGAACTTTGGCTAGACTAGATCCTTATGTAATATATTATATCTTTTTTTCAGTATTTTAAACTCTATTTTCTATGTCTCTGATGATTTTAAAAATCACAAAAGTGCGATCTTTGCTGGAATATCAAACCTTAACCGTAGATTTTCACGGCAAAGAAAACGTGTGCCTACAAAGACCCTTAGTGCGCTTGCTGAGTGACGGCGCATCGGCACGAAACCAATTTCTTGACCAAGAACTAGAACTTATCCAGACTGTGAACGGCCGCGCTCCAAGGACAGTCATCGGCGTATTCATACGCTCTTCAACTCTCTTGCGCGACGTGAAATCTCTCAGACAGGGCCAAAGCAATAAACATCTGCCATCTTCAGTTATTTACTTTGTTTTCGCCATTCCAGCTGTCCAGAAGACTTCAAAGTGAACCCAGGCGCAGTGGAAGCTGTATGCGAGCACCCAAAGGTCCCCAGTCGGCTTCTGATCGGCTACAACAGAGGGCTGGTCGTGCTATGGGACAGGGGGACATCAGCGCCCACTCACACGTTCGTGTCTAATCAGCAACTGGAGAGTTTGTGCTGGAATGATGACGGTACGTTCTATACACCAGTTAAAACTAGAAACCTTAGATATCCAGCTTTACAGTATATTACTACTAACAGCATAAAGCTGAGACTGACCCTTTTGGGCTCACCACGGCAGCGCAGAAACGCGTAAGTAGACCCCCGCCCTGGGTGGGCAGTGTCAACCTACCTGTTACTAAGGCGAGTGCACTATTGGTAGATATGTGCCTATTTATATTATATTTGGTTGTTCTGCTTTCACTTTAAGTAATACGAGCTGGTTCCCGCGACTTCTTCTGCGCAAGATTAGTATTTCTAGAAGCTTATATAATCTACTTTAAACACCAGAAGCGATAAAAGTATCTACATATTTTCATTTAGGAATCAATTTATTACTTCCAAATGCATTTGCATTTGAAATAAATTATCAATTTTTATTGTAGTTATGGTTCACTATTTTGGCTATATTGGCTTACACATTTTGCCTATAATGGCTTACACATTTTGGCTATAATGGCTTACACATAAGATATAGATATATACTGTGGCGGGCTTTTTTGTAGGACTATTTAAGATATACATTTCCATCACATAGTGTAACTCTAGCGGGTTTGGCAGCGCAAATCAAATCAAAAAAATCTAAATTGTAGGCTATGTGTTATTCTGATGTATAAGCTATATTATTGTAAAGTTTCATTATAATCCATTCAGTACTTTTTACGTGAAAGAGAAACAAACATCCATCCATCCATACTTACAAACTGTCGCGTTTATAATATTAATAGGATTAATTATATTGTTTTTTATAAGTATTCAAATATAATACAATATCATATATTATGTGTAAAGTATTGTAAAACTGTTACAGAAATAAATAATATTCTATACATAAAGCAGTTATCAACATTAATTAGATATAAACAATAGATATAAGATAAATAGAAATCGAAAAGTAAAAAGTCTCTGATTAAGTTAGAGGAACCAGAATAATAAAAAAAAAACTTATTTCACATGAATATCAAATTCTTATTGGAGTTTCTAATCAGTGATCCTTCCACAGGCGAGCACTTCACATCATCACATAACGACGGCTCCTACGTCACGTGGGAGGTCGCCGGCGCGGCCAGCGACCATCCCCTGAAGGAGCCCGTGACTCCGTACGGACCGTACCCTTGCAAGGCTATTTCCAAGATACTGACGAGAACTAGCGTTGACGGGGAGGAGATCACTATATTCGCTGGTTAGTATCTATCTGTTCGACCGCAAGATGTGGACTGTTGCTGAACAAAATCGTAGGGAAATCATTTATTTTAATACAAACGGACAATGAACAGCTATGTGGTGCCGGCTTAGAATTTGCACCACTCCAACTCTTCCCGCGGGTGTGGATGTCATGGAGATGACAGTATCCCGAGGACAGACATCATAGGCTACTTTTTATCCCTTTACTTTTTATCGGAAAAGAGCGCATGCAGCTGCGGGGAGGAACTTGTTTATTATAAATGCGAAAGTTTGTCAGTTTAGATGTGAAAAATATAAAATTTCAAAATTAAAATTTACAAATTATATTTGAATCTCTCTCTCGCTCTTAAACTCGCTGTGTGGTGCCGGTTAAGAATTTGCACCACGAAGGAAGAGTTGGTCTCTTCCCGCGGGTGTCGTAAGAGGCGACTAAGGGATATCCACCGGGGGCGGGCAGCAGCGCCCCCTGCAGAACAATTCTACACCAAACTACGATCCCCAAACCGCATGCATGGGGATTATGGGCATTACCTCCCATGAGATAAAAGCCAATAAGCCGCTTATCAGGGGGAGGCCTGCGTCCAGTAGTGGACCAGTACAGGCTGTTGAGGTTGAGGACAATGAACATAGGATTTCTGACAGTTTTCTAAGAGAATTCGCGCGTATCCGTAATATTGAAGGCAGATTTTCGATGGTAACTAAGCTGGTTGCTACGATGGTAGTTTTCTGATTATGGACTGTAAGCCACGCGCCTAGCTATCGAATTCAGT
Organism: Eupithecia subumbrata; assembly: GCA_949316285.1. Classification (NCBI taxonomy): domain Eukaryota; kingdom Metazoa; phylum Arthropoda; class Insecta; order Lepidoptera; family Geometridae; genus Eupithecia; species Eupithecia subumbrata. The sequence goes on along the minus strand of OX438643.1, from coordinate 15,508,383 downwards.
TACGATCAAAGCAACCGGTATATCTAGCCCCCAACCTACCATCAGGTCATAACCTAAACGTTCCATTGGAAATTTCAAAAAATTGCATCCTAAACTTTGATATAAGCAAAATTCTGTAGATATGGTACGTTCTCCCAGCGCTAACTTAACAAATGGCCTGTGTTGTATTACAACTAAACGCAAAGACACACTATTTCCAATCTATTGCAATATACCTACTACCTAACGACCAACAATGATGGAAAGACGTATCTAGACCGAAGTGCGATTGGGACAACAATACACGCGGAACACGTACGCCGGGAGCGCCGCGCCGGTCCGACTGTGACTGAGGTGGGTGGACCTAATTGGACTCAATTTGAGCGTTCCACTTTCGAGAAGCTAGTGCCCAATCTCCCGAATTTTACTCACGTCGATGATCCTAACACAAGTTTCGTTCGTTTTCTTCAGGTGGCATGCCCCGTTCATCGTACGCCGACAAATACACAGTGACAGTGCAACAAGGCGAGAAGCATGTCGCATTCGACTTCACAAGTCGAGTGATAGACTTGTTCACGTCCACGCCGGTGCCGCCAGATGGCGTGCCTCTGCAGGAGGAGCGGCCGGAGACTCCTGCGCAGCTTCAGATACATACTGTGAACCAAGTCGCCGCTGCTCTGGTGAGTTGTAGAGATATGTCGCATTCGACTTCACAAGTCGAGTGGTTGATTAAACTTAGTGAAAGATATCGCCACACCAATTCATACTTCAACATTATTTATTGATACAAAGGGAAGCCTAAGTCTTTCTACAGAACAAGATCTATCACTTAGCCAAATTTAATTAAGATCCGAACAGTTTTGTCTTGAAAATGTAACACGCGTCTGTGTTACATAAACAAATAAGTAAGATAAAACTTTTAAACAAATAAGAGCCATGATTTGAGTAATCATGGCTCAATATCCCGTTATTTATGAATTTAGTGTTAATAACCATGATGGATTTAAAAGTTTTAAGAGCCATTCTTGTCTAAGAATGCCTCTTATTTGTGGGCGAATAAAGATTCCAAACTTCCGGCATCATCGTAACACAAGACACCGCATAGATATTGAATTCCAACAAATTACAACTGAAATCAAACCGTGACTGCTTAACAACAGGGCTCATTTTCCAGGTGGTGCTAGCTGAAGAAGAGTTGGTGGTGATAGACCTATGCGACCAAAAATGGCGGCCGTTGAGGCTTCCCTACCTCGTATCTATACACGCGTCGGCAGTGACCACGTCCCAGTTGGTGGACAACGTCGCTGATAATGTTTATGACAATATTGTTGCTGCAGGTATAGTGTTTGATAAAAAAACCGTTTTGCCAATGACTTTACTTGAAACTTGAACAAACTTGCCTGAGTGTTCCAGTAGTTCGATTATGCGTTGTCGCGCGTAGTTCCTACTTTCCCTTCGTTTTCAAATCAAATTAAAATACAATACAATTGTGTGAACTTTTAAACTGAAAAAAAATGAAATTCGAAGCCATAATTTTTTTCAGTTTACAGCATACCTACCTACTTTTTTTTCTCATTTATTTGTGTTATACAATAAGTAGCTACCAGACCCTCTGTTTTAAATAAGAACATATCAAATCTAAAGCCAACTAAAATCGTATTTCGGTTTGTCCTTAACTTGAGTCTCCATTCAATACCTCCCTTTGACCGTGTTAATTAGGAATACTCTGTATAAACCGCAAGTATTTAACCATTCACCTCTTCCCCAGGGCAACAGCAAACCGAGAACGTATACTCAGATAGCGCCTGGCCCATATCGGGCGGTATCGTGGAATCCCCGGAGTCTGCCGATCGTCAGCTGTTACTGACGGGTCACGAGGACGGATCCGTTCGCTTCTGGGACGTCACCGGAGTCACTATGACGCCGCTATATAAATATACCACTGCTCAGCTTTTCAGGTAAACACTACTCTTAAAGTTATAGTAGTCAATTCAATAATTGAAATAATAGCTAATTCATAGAATGCGTATCCTGCTGTCTTAGGCTAGAATAAATAAATGTTTACGGGATCGCCAAATCGTATCAATCGAATAGCGTCGTATCAATGCTACAAGCGTACTGCGGCAACAGCTTACCACGATGCGGGTCGCAAGGTTGTTGCCAGTAAACTGAAAAATTTAACATGATTAAAGACAGTGGTGTCGTATTTGCTGAAAAATGCTGCTGTCTTACGTCACGTGGAAAAAGGTTGCGTGGAAAAGAAAAGGATAGCGGGATTTTACTGTGTTAAAATTAATTAATTTATGTACCAGCAAAAACGTCACCAATAGGCTAGTTTATTCTTATTAAAGTAGGTATTAAATTATTAATTATTATCCAATTAGAGGGAAAAAAATATTAGCATATTTTTTTGGTATCTAGAAAACCGAAAAACTTTATTATAAAAGTCTACTTTTCGTAAACAGGAGAAAACGCTGTCAGCTATATTTTATCTGTGCTGTGACGTCATACGTCTCGAAACTAACAATTGATATTAGCAAACGTTCATCATTGTAAAAATATATACAAACTTTATAGCGAATTTTACTTGATCCCATCATGAAATTTGCCTCGTCCGAAAGAGTCCTTTGACGTCACAACATGACCGACAGCGTTTTCAGAGTTCAAAATTAAAAATTAAAAAATCAATTTTTAAATTGAAAATATGTAGTAGAAAATATGCAAAGTAGCCTATTAACGGTTTAAATTTACTTGGCAAGTTTTTGTTAAAATGTAACTCCTTTAGTAACCTCAACCACCTTCTAGCAACGCCCGCGATATGTGCCTTAATTATACAGTGTTAAGATGTATTTTCTTTTACCTGCTATTTTATAAAAATAACCAGCTATTTCCCTTCTGCTTATCGCTTTCGAAGTGGGCTGAAAAGATCATCTCCGAGGTAAAATAATAGATATTGTGTAAATAATGCTGCATTTGTAGATCTTTAACTATTTTTATATTTTATTTTATTATTAATTGGTCTTGCATTTCTTGTTTCGCATAGTCTTTATGTGTGCTTTCTGATCCGCTTCGAAAATGATTATTGATATTTTTTGCACTATTTGATTCCTAGATTCAAGATTTCTAGGTACTGTTGCATGTTTATGATTTGACTTATGCACCTTGAATTTCCGTTTAAGGCGGTTGTATGCCGCACACTGGCGCCGCCACCTATTTTTAGCCCTGACGCAAAAAGAGAGGGGTGTTATAAGTTTAACGTGTCTGTCTGTGTATCTGTCTGTGGTATCGTAGCTCCCAAACGGATGAACCGATTTTCATTTATTTTTTTGTTTGTGTCGAAGATAATTCTATCCCGAGTGTTCTTAACCATGTTTCATGAAAATCTGTCGGGGGGGTTTTTTGATACCTATCCTAAGCTTTTTTTGAATTCCTCTGAAATTGTTTAGATTCGTATAATTTAGACAGAGAAGCGAAAACAGAGTTCGGTGGCCAGCAAGAGCAACTTTGCTATTCTGTATAAAGGAAATAAAAGAAAACTATTTCATGTGCATTAATAAAAGCTTATGATATCTTTAAAGGTATCATAAACTGTACAATGGACTTTTAAAAATTCCTTTGATAAACGTAATAATAAGAAAGAAAGGCAGTGGCGCTAGTTTGAGGCATATAACTGCCTTATGGCCTGAGTCCATACATCAACACCGCTACCACACAACAAAAAATAAGCTTTTAAAAATGGGCTGCAACTTGTTATCTTTAGATACATTTTACGGTGACGAAATAGCTTCCCACAAGTTTCAAACAAGTGGTCCGCGACCTGTCTGTTATCTGATGCCGATAATATAAAATGTATCATAATAAGTGGCCCATAATTATATTTTGAATGTTCATTTTTATGTTGTGCGGTAGCGGTGTTGGACATGTGAGCGCCAACCTTAACTCCTGACTGATTGTTTGAACTCATGATGATGGATTCTTTAACACTTATGCAACATGAGACAAAGTAATAACCAAAGTTGACCCTGATGATTCTTGTCGAAAAATCCTTTCGGCTTACATTTTGAGACACTTTTCTTTTGATGTATGAATCCGTAATTAAAACCTACATTTTATATTACAGCGGTGAAGAAATCGGCGAGAACAACGACAGCCAAACCACAGACGACGAAGAATGGCCGCCGTTCAGACGAGTTGGTACATTCGATCCCTACAGTGACGATCCCAGACTTGCTGTTAAAAGGGTAAGTTCGGCTCACTTAATACAGGGCTACCAACATTTTATACGCTGGTTTTGGTACACTACAGGGCTCAGGTTTCCCTCCCCTGTACTATAATGATTATCTTTTTAACCCCTGACGCAAAAAGAGATGGGTGTTATAAGTTTAACGTGTCTGTCTGTGTATCTGTCTGTGGTATCGTAGCTCCCTAACGGATAAACCGATTTTCGTTTATTTTTTTTGTCATAGTTAATTTTATCCCGAGTGTTCTTAGCCATTTTTCATGAAAATCTGTCGGGGGGGGGGGGGGGGTTAATTTGTGTTATTCATAAAAGTCTGAATCTGAAGCGGTACAGGATATAGGTACCCGTTTAGTACTAATTGCGACCGCGTATCGCGGAAGTGTAAACTTCTTCAAACCTGCGCGTCAAACATGTGGGACGCGGGACGTGAAGCGGGGGCGTCGCGTCGGCCGGACGCTGCAACGGCGCCAATATGGCGCCTTGCACACCTACGCGCCTGAGACGCGGTAACTTTTTAGTGGAAAAAAATTGCGTTGTTGACGCTCCCACTTCGCGTTTGACGCACCTACCTTTAAGGATACCCTTAGCTAAAATTGTTGGTATAGTTACACTTTCACAATTACCTAAATTTCATAAAATTTGGGGCCTCTATTAAGTCGTCTACTAAATGATTAAGCTCTATTTACATTCTATTAAGGTTCTCTTTCGTACAGGTGATCCTATGTCCATTATCCGGAATGCTGACGATCGGAGGCGCGGCGGGACACATCGTCATCGCCAGTTTGAAGAACACATCTAGCACGGCTGAAGTCAAGGTAAATTGCACCTTATTCATTACAACTATAATGTTGATTACTCCCAAGGTTCTGTTGAACAGGAAATTTCTGAGCGGCACGGTTTTGCTTTTGAAAAATAGAAACTTATTTCGAACATCTCTCGCTGATATTCAGTGTGACGTCACAGAACAAGAACCAATAAGGCAGTGTTTTTATCATTCGAAACTGAGTGCAGTTTTACTTAAATATACATAATTTTTTCCCTTTTATATGTATTCGAGATTCTAATAAGAACATCTTTTGTTCACCTTTGTGTTTTATCGGTTGGTTTTATTTGCTAGCAATTTTTTGTGTATCTGTTGTATGAATATAAAAATGATGTTTGTTTAAGAAATTAAATAACATCGCAAAAGAAATGAAGTCGTAAATTTTTGCGATGTTATTTAATTTCTTAGAAATTTGCCAGAGTGTGAGGCTTACGCACTATAAAAACAAAAAAAACTTTTGATGTTTGTTTGTTTCAGTCCGTGTCCGTAAACATAGTGTCGGATCGTGATGGTTTCGTGTGGAAGGGACACGACCAGCTCACGCTGAGAAGCGGAGCGCTCACATTCCCGCAAGGATACCAGGTGAACACAATACATTACTAGCGCCACACCACACCACTGTTATACAGCCCTTTTTATTTTTATTCGGCGAGGAAATTCATTTACGAATAAACTGGTCTGGTGGGACCAGAATTATGTGGGACTCGACGTCCTGAAAAGAACATAATACCCACTAAAACCTCTCCGGTGTCCCTCTCTTAGACTACAACTAAAGTTGATTAGAGCGATCAACTTCTGAATATAGGGTTGAGAATATTGTATCTTTTTGACGGCGGCTACCTCTACTTTTGTATTTGAATGAGGTTTTATTCTCAGAGTAGCTTTTACGGATTTTTTGATAAAGCGACAGCCACGTAAAAATAATTTTTAATAATAAGTAGGTCGCAATCCACTCTATTTCGATTTAATAACATTCCAAATCAATTCGTTAAATTTCCCAAGATTTCAGTAAAAAGCGTTTCATACAATTTTATTAATCCAACGCATACGCTTGCAGCGTGCCATTTGCGACAATTAAATCGAGCACCGGCTGCGCCAGTTGTTTTCCGTCGGCTGTTTCCGCCATCATTCGTGTCTCAACCTCAACCCTTCCATTGTTCCAAAAATTTAAAGTTCAAAAGTGATTTATTTGCGAACATGAGTCTTAAAGATGAAAATGATATAAAAGCACAACATGTTCTACCTAAATCTAGGATATGCAAATATATGTCAGTAGTTTTTTAATAAATTAAAAATCAAATAATAAAAGATTTGTCAATCAAATTTCATAAAAAAGTGAGAAGAATAAAATTATAAACTTGGTTCCTAATGTGGTGTTCACTTGAAGTCGTAAGACCTCTGTGAGAGACAAATATTTTATATGTTATGTTTATGTTCCAGGCGAGCAGCGTAGTCCAGCTGTCACCCCCGGCCGCGGTGACCGCCCTCGGCGCGCAATGGGAGTGGGGCGTCGTGTGCGCCGGGACTGCGCACGGGCTGGCGCTGCTGGACGCCGTGCGCGCCGCGCCCATCGCGCACAGGTGCACGCTCAACGCGCACGGTCAGTCTCAGTCCCACACTGTCAAGTCTGACTTAGGGGAGTGACGGCGCACATTGGAAGTGGGCGTCCCCCAAGCATTATAAATAAATAAATAATGGTGGACAATACACACATTTGGAACAAATTTGTGTACGAACTGCAGACATTTGTTTCGTTGGCCTGGGTGTTTTCTATGTATAATAAACAAGATCCGTCAAGTGCGAGTGTAATTCGCGCGCCGAGGGTTTTGAACGTTTGTCAACAAATTATGTACCAAAAGTACCGGTTACAGACTTCGCAATTTAACGAATACCTAAGAATAATAGGTACCAACCTACATTTCTGATGGATCTCTCTGCATGCTTCGGTTAAAGTGGGTAATGGTAAATTTTTCGACTTTTTTCGAAATATTTTAAAAAGTATGAAAGCTACAGAAATTTGAAAAACTGGTTTTAAATGTCCAAATCGATACCGTTCATTTGATACCCCACTCGGCGGGGTAGCCCCCCTTTTGAAAATTATTCCTTTTTGACCTTTTTTCAAAAAGTGTTCTTTTTACAGACTTCTCTATATTTTTCCTGTAAAATATAGATCCATATCTACAAACGCTTCATACATTTTAAATGAATCGCTCGGCAAACTTCGGAGATAGGGGGGGGAATGGGTTTTTTTTCGACTTTTTTCAAAATATTCCAAAAACCATGGAACCTATAGAAATTTAAAAAACTATTTTGAAATGTACAAACTGATACCTTTCATTTGATACCCCACATGACCCTGAAGGTATCTTTTAAAATTGCGGCATCACAATTTGTATGGAAAATATTCATTTTCATTCCTCATTTATTTTCATTTATTTTCTTTCAATCTGTACAGGCGCACGAAATGTTTTATTATTTCAAATTTCAAGTTGATAGCTGCAGTAGTTGCTGAGTTATTAAGGAGGGAATAAAGGACAGACAAAGCGAGACCATAAGGGTTTCGAAACCGATCTTCGAGACCATAAGGGTTTCGAAACCCTAAAAATATCTATCTATGTAGTGTATTGTACTATCTTATTATGACTATTATGTTATGACTATTATGACTATCTAATATTGCTTAGCTTGGGACTAGATAATGCTGTGTGAATAGTCCAGCATTATTTATTTATTATTTATTTACATCGTTATCTAGCCCCTAGCTAAGCAGAGCTTGTGTTATGGGTACTAGATGATTGATATACTTAATACAATACACTGCATATATAGAAATTTACAGTATACATAGAAAACATCCATAACACCCGGAACAAATACCTGCAGTTCCTACAATGTGTTCTTCGGCGGGAATCGAGCCCGCAACCTCCTGCGTCGCAGGCGGACCTTCGCTCGCTGCGCCACAAAAATCGTCAATTTAATGAATAAATTAATGATAATAAAATAAAAAAATATTTATTTTTCTCTCACAAAGGTTAATGTTATATACAAAACGATAATTTACGGTATCGTGTTAGATAGACTAATGCTAACCTGCTTTGTGAGAGATTGGTGCCTGAAGTGCCGGTTTAGAATCCTGTATTATCCCCCGGCGCTTGACAGCAGTGCCATAGCTCATCATTAGTCCAATAGGTGTTGTCAGAGTTATAAGCTCAATAATTATTCAAACTCAACACAACACAACTCTAATATTATAAATGCAAAAGTTTTGATGGATGGATGTTTGTACTTTTTATCCCATAAATCAGTTCCCATGGGTTAGAAATCACCTTTAAACGTTTCCATAGAAGCAACGCGTGCGAACCCGCGGGCTTAAACTAGTCTGATATAACTTTGGTCTCTATCTTCTGCCTCGTAAAGCCGAGCTGTCATTTCGAGGTTTTATGCGTCGTATAAGGTCATCACCAGCCCATAATAGTCCAACGCTGGACATAGGCCTCCCTTTAGGAGCGCCATAGCGACCTGTCTTCAGCTTGACAGCATCTGCCAGCAGTCTTCCACAGGTCGTCATCCCACCTAGCCGGATGTCGTCCTACGTTTGTCGAGTCTAGTATCCTTCAATCGGAAGGCATAAGGCATATACTCCTTCTTGTTTTTAGGGTTTTGAAGATCGAAGATCGGTTTCAAAACCCTTATGGTCTCGCTTTGTCTGTCCTTTTTTCCCTCCTTAATAACTCAAAAACTACTGCAGCTATCAACTTGAAATTTAAAATAATAATACATTTCGTGCGCCTGTACAGATTTAGAGAAAAATAAATGAAAATAAATTAAAAATGAAAATGAATATTTTCCATACAAATTGTGATGCCGAAATTTTAAAAGATACCTACAGAGTCATAGGGGGTATCAAATGAAAGGTATCATTTTGTACATTTCAAAATAGTTTTTGAAATTTTTGTAGGTTTCATACTTTTTAAAATATTTCGAAAAAAGTCGAAAAAATACCCATTCCCCCCCCCCCCTATCTCCGAAGATTGCAGAGCGATCCATGTAAAATGTATGGAGCGTTTATAGACATGAATCTATATTTTACAGGAAAAATATAGAGAAGTTTGAAAAACTAACAGTTTTTGAAAAATGGTCAAAAAGGGGGGGAATAATTTTCAAAAGGGGGAGCTACCTCACCGAGTGGGGTATCAAATAAAAGGTATCGGTTTGTACGTTTCAAAACAGTTTTTCAAATTTCTGTAGGTTTCATAGTTTTTGAAATATTTTGAAAAAAGTCGAAAAAAAACCCATTCCCCCCCCCCTATCTCCGAAGTTTGCCGAGCGATCCATTTAAAATGTATGAAGCGTTTGTAGATATGGATCTATATTTTACAGGAAAAATATAGAGAAGTCTGTAAAAAGAACACTTTTTGAAAAATGGTCAAAAAGCAATAATTTTCAAAAGGGGGGCTACCCCACCGAGTGGGGTATCAAATGAAAGGTATCGGTTTGGACATTTCAAACCAGTTTGTCAAATTTCTGCAACTGTCATACTTTTTGAAATATTTCGAAAAAAGTCGAAAAATTTACCATAACCCACCTTAACCGAACCACCCATTTAACCGAAGCATGCAGAGAGATTTATCTGAAATGTAGGTTGGTACCTACTATTCTTAGGTATTCGCTAAATTGCGAAGTCTCTAACCGGTACTTTTGGTACATATTTGTTGACAAACGTTTAAAACCCTCGGCGCGCGAGTTACACTCGCACTTGACGGATCTTGTTTAACATAGTCTCAATGTTACCCACAGATACGGCGGGTGCAGGTGACACGCCCATTTCCAGACGGAAATCCTTCAAGAAGTCCCTTCGGGAATCCTTCAGGCGGCTTAGAAAAGGAAGGTCGCAGCGGCGACAGACCACGGCCGCCAGTCCTACGTCGCCAACACAAGTAAGCTGAATTATGTGTCTACGAGCCACGTCTATCATGTGTCTGATATATGCCTTATGGTCTTTTATCACATGGGGGGGGGGGGGGGGGGTGGTAGTGCCCATAATCCCCACGCTTGGCATGCGGGTTGGGGATCGCAGGGTAGTAGAACTGTTCTGCAGAAGGAGCTGCTGCCCGCCCCCGGTGGTCCCCGGACTGACCGCACATTGGCTACTATTGCTTGAGCAACTGATTTCTCTCGCGGCTAAAAGCGAGTAGGTACCACAATCTTATTTCAACAGCGCATCCATTACTAAGGAGTGCGCTGGTGAAATGCGTAAGTTTCTGTGTAGTAGCTTGGGCTTAGGCTAAGTAATAATAATAGTGACTAGTGTAATTGGAATTTCTCTACAAGTTCAATAAATAATTAAATTAAAACAATATATAAGCCCAAGCTTCAACACAGAAACTTACACATAAAGGTGGAAGTGCGATTGTGTCGCTTATAAAAAGAAAGTGTTTATTTGTTCGAGTTTTGTCAGTGTCGGTGGCACGAGCTGAGGGATCTCTAGAGAAACAGAGTTTGATAAATAATAAATAAATAAAGAAGGTCCCGTTTTCATCTTACATCTCGTAAGCGATGCGTCATAGGAAATTTTGAGTCTTTTGAGTCAACTTTTTCATCTAGTACTCAGTCCAGTTGTACGTAAGTACTTACCACTACCACGTTGCGTCCAACGGTGAACGATTATAAACTATTTGTATGAACTTTTGACGTTGTGACGATTATGAACTCCCAATAATTCACGAGTTAGTGCTCATTGGTGTATTTTTTCTAGCCTCCCAAAAAGAACATAGACAAAACGGTATCGGAAAACGACGCAGAGATCAAACCCATCGAGCGAGCGGTCGAGGCGAGGTCCACTGATGACGCGTTCGGGTCTATGGTGCGATGCCTCTACTTCGCCAGAACATTCCTTATTAACAGTATGTATTGGGTTTATTATTGCTTGATATCACAAAACCACGACGTGTGACGATTGAGTGCATTTGCACGCATCTTCAGAACCTTATCTTTAGCTTTGCAAGCCATATTCAGGTTCCTATATGACAAACATAAAGCCTATACACTATAGAATGTTTGTAAACAAACCACGACACAAATAACTAAAACTTACTTTCTTGGCGTCAAGTTTCAGAGAGAGTTTTATAATTGTAAGCAATATTTACTGAAGGAACGATTTTAAATCGACAAGTAATGTAGGTAAATTCCATATAAAATACACGGCGATAGAGTGAATTTTAGGTTAAGTATTGGCGGTTTTCTACATCAAGTATGGCTAGTGGTTATAGTTCGCCATACGGCAGGGAAAAAATAGTTCTACAACATACTTTATTGAAGTGTACACAGGGTTGCTTATTGCATGACATCACGATGGACTATCGTCTTGCCAATGTTATATCTATTCTGAATTCTAAGTACGAACGAAATAATTAAAAACATCAGAGCTAAGTGAAGCGGTGTCCAACATTTTGATGCCTATAGTAAAACAGATCAAATACGCACTTTTCACTATTTTCTTTCGTACTTGACTGATTGGAGATCATCATCCAACATTCACTTTCTCCAAATTGTTAATAAATTACTGTTTTGTAAATAACAATTGGATCTTATCTTGTGTTTCTCTAATTTGGCTTATCCGGCGAATCAGGCGAAGATCCAGGTAGGTGCAAAATCAGCTTAAAATGTTTCCAACTTTCTATTTTACCTTTTTTCTTAAGAAATCTGCTTGAAATCTACGAACTATTATTACCTTTTTTTCAATTCGTTTCCTATCTGTAGAATAATTAATTTTCTGAATATTTTTATACTTTGCACTGAATGACATACATGAAATACAGTTCACGTTAGTTTTTTAGTAGATCAAGTTTGGTTTTCTGTATTTTAGACGAGAAACAAACTGGTGACGCATCGGACCGTGAGTTGTTCGCATCGGCTTAATAGCTCCTTCCAAAAATAGCCTAAAACCCCCTAGTAACCTTAGTTAGTGTTAATCTCAAAATTATATCTCTATACAAAAGTACCATAAATCTTTAACCCCATTATTCATTATGGTCTGCTAACTTCAAACACTGTTATTTCTCTTTCTGTCTTCTTCTCTTAACAGAAGTCAGAGCGATAAATTTAATTCATGTTTTATGTAAAGAACCTATGGTGATCCTAAGGTGGTCCCCAATATACAGGTTTATCCTAGTTTGGGGATCAATGATGTAATTATTTTAAGTCTTAAATCTTTTTCAATAAACGTTATTATTATACTCATTTATTCTTAAATCTCGTTTATAAAATACATTTTTTACTAAAGAAAATAAAATATTATTTATTTAAGGAAAACCAGCAGCACTTAGAAAAAATTTAATATTAAGAAAATGGAAACAGAAGTCTAATAAGAGGTTTTCACGACTAACAACTGACTAAAGAAAATAAAATATTATTTATTTAAGGAAAACCAGCAGCACTTACAAAAAGTTAAATATTAAGAAAAACGAAAAGAAGGCTAGAGGTTTTCACGACAAACAACTGACTATATAACTATAAAACTATTCTATAGTAAAAAATATATCAAAACGATGAATCACCGGCCGCGAAGCTTATTATTATTATTAGAAATAACACTGCATAGCAGCTGTTTAAAGTTAGCGGGCCATTGTGAATAAGAGGGATAGTATTACCTTATGACATAGTACGTTCCATATTCCATACATCAGTAGTTATCTTGTTCTTAAGCTTGGCTAAGGGGTAGTTAGATCATGCTGAAATATCCTACCAACACTATAACCAGCGTACTTAAAGAATGGGATTGAAAACGACGTTATCTCTCATGCTGTCCCGGTCAGATCTGATTCAAACTGTGTAGGACAGCATGAGATGACGTCATTAATCACGTTTTCAATCCCAATCTTTATCTACCCGATTTAAATATGATTTTTCTTATTACGAAATGTCATTAAGATCTTTTTAGTCCTGAAAAGATGAGACCGACAGACGTTACTTTCGCATTTAAAGTATGAGTATAGATGCTATAATGCTTGTGTCTCTTTTCGCCAGATATTTCCGTAAACCCCAGCTAATTTCACGACTATTATTACTCGTTATCAATCATTGACATGTATGACATGTGTGTTTTCAGCTCAAATAAGCGTCCCCACGCTGTGGGCGGGCACGAATAACGGGACGGTGTTCGCGTTCACCCTCAATGTACCAAACAGCAACAAGAGGAAAGACGACCCTGTGAGTTCATGCTTATTTTATTAGCCTTCCTTTATAGATAATCGTACGATAACATTTTATTTGATGTTTTTGACTCAAATTTTCATACATTGCATTGGTGTAAAAAAACCAATTTGACAGCACTAAAAATGATGCTGTTCGATACATCGATCACGTAGCACAGTGTTTCATATAACTCACAGCAAACATTTGACCTTTTAGCAGCAACCCTATTTTGTAAAATTTTACCTTAGAATGAAATTGCATATTTTTCCCACAGACCGCGGAAGTGCAACGTGGCATTTTTACCACAGATAGGCCTCATTAAGAGCAATCTTTCTGTGCTAGTCACAAGCCGCACTTTTGAGTTTTTATGGATTAAAAAAAAAAGAAAATCTGAAAAATAATAATTACTCAGTATCCAGAGGTGATAATCCAAAAACAAAAACTGAAAAAAAATGCGTCTAAGAATCCTTTGTCAGATTATATTATTTAATTTAAAAAAAATATCTTGGCCAGTTACTTTATCAGATTTTTTTTTTTTAATTCTAGGTCAAGGTCACTTAATGTTAAGTCATTTTTACTAAAAAAAAGTATTTGATATAGACACGTGGGTGTTCTACTCTTGCATTTAAAATGCATTCGTTAATCGATTAATGCTGTAAACAGCATAGGGAATTCTTTTAGGTCCCATGAAACACTGTGCGTAGATATATGAGCATCATCAGCAGTTTGACAGTTTGAATAGGTGACTCGTGCCGCGAGCGCGGACCGGGCGCCTACGGAGGTCAGTGCATCAGCAGCGATCATCCAAACGGCCTTATACCATCACGTTAGTCGTAGTTTTATACAATAAAGCTTTTGTACAATAAACTCGGCTTTTATATCAGCATCCAAAGAAGAGCTAGCCGCGATTCCTACATGGTCCTTAGAGCTGGTAGGAAACAGCTCTTATTAGCCTTTTGTAAGAGAATGTAAATGATATGAATAAGTTACCAAGGAGATTACCACGCAATAAAAAAAATATTTTTACGGAACTACCGTGGTATGTTCAAAGACCTAGTCTTAGGTAAAATCTTATTTAAAATAAATTTTATTTGCAGGTTACATGTGCACTAGCGAAAGAAATCCAGCTAAAGCATCGAGCGCCTGTGATAGGCATCACCATTCTAGACGGAGCCTCGGTACCACTACCCGATCCATTGGAGGTAAAACCAACACACAATCTACTGGTAAACGCTGAAAAGATGCTTAAATAAAGATAAAATTAAGAGAGAGCAGCGAGGCCTATTAAACTAAATTCGTGAATGAAAGAAATGAGTGATTTGACTTATTTGTATGGAGTATAACACAAGCTGATGGCAAAGGCCTTTTGGGTTCCATATCCAAGTGTGAAATGGAAGAGGCTTCCCGACATCATCTTAATGCGAGCGAGTGTTTTGGTTTTTCCTATAAAAAAACTCAACAAAGAAACCACCAGTTACTTTCGCATTTAAATTATTTTTATAAATGAGAAAGTTTTTTTCATTGGTTCATTGGTTGATGTTTGTTTCTTCTTCACACCAAAAGAACTAAACGGATCAAACTAAATAAATAAGTTTTGCATAAAATTTGTTTTAGACCCAGAGTACGTACTTTTGATCCAGGTAAAATGCGATCAGAAGCTAAAGCAAAAAATGAAAACTTTTCTCTGTAACAGGTGGAACGCGGAGTATCCCCCCTCCCGGAGCAAGGCACCCACCGGGTCCTCATCACGTCAGAGGAGCAGTTCAAAGTGTTCACGTTACCGTCGCTCAAACCTCACAACAAGTACAAGCTGACGGCGCATGAGGGCGCCAGGGTCAGTATCCATACTTAGTATCATGTCACACGTGTCATTGGAGTCAGGGGGACGTTATCTGGTCCATTCTAGCACAAGGCACCCAGTATCTGTAAACATTTCAGAGGAGCCATTCAAAGTGTTCACGTTACCGTCGCTCAAACCCCACAACAAGTACAAGCTGACGGCGCATGAGGGCGCTAGGGTCAGTATCCATACTAAGCAGCATGTCACGCGTCTCATAGAAGTCAGGGGGACGTTATCTGGTCCATTCTAGCACAAGGCACCCAGTATCTGTAAACATTTCAGAGGAGCCATTCAAAGTGTTCACGTTACCGTCGCTCAAACCCCACAACAAGTACAAGCTGACGGCGCATGAGGGCGCTAGGGTCAGTATCCATACTAAGCAGCATGTCACGCGTCTCATAGAAGTCAGGGGGACGTTATCTGGTCCATTCTAGCACAAGGCACCCAGCATCTCTAAACACTTCAGAGGAGCCATTCAAAGTGTTTACGTTATCGTCGCTCAAACCACACAACAAGTACAAGCTGACGGCGCATGAGGGCGCTAGGGTCAGTATCCATACTAAGCAGCATGTCACGCGTCTCATAGAAGTCAGGGGGACGTTATCTGGTCCATTCTAGCACCCAGCATCTCTCATCACGTCAGAGGAGATTCAAAGTGTAATTGTCATTATAGTTAGAACTAGCTGACCTGACAGAACTTTTTATGGTAAATTCCCCTAGAAAAACACATTCTTGTTTGTGAGTGCCCATGCACATATTTAGATTGCTGGTGTACAGCGCCGCACCCTAAGCAAGCAGATAAATCGTTAACTTAGGATGGGCATTTGTCAACTGACACCGAAAAAATCGTACAAATCATAAAAATGGGGTGACTGATGACGCCTTTGCCCAGTGACACGCAAGGCCAATTGTAACAACATTGATCTTCCTCTATTCTAGGTGCGAAGAACAGCATTCTCGTGGTTCGAATGCGGCTCCGGCCCAGAGAAGCACCGCGAGTGGTGCCTCCTCTGCCTCACCAACCTCGGAGACTGCCTCGTGCTGAGCCCCGAGCTGAGGCGGCAGATCAACGCGGCCGCCGTCAGGAAGGAGGATATCAAGTAACTATCTATATTTAAGTATATTGTATATTTCAGTAAAACGCCACCGTCTTTACGCATACAACTGTTCGTGTCCATCCCAAGGTTGTCTGGAAGAGATCGCTTTTAGCGATAAGGCCGCCCATTGTGCAACTGTGTATCTCTCTTTTCCTGTATTTTTATTTTTGTATTTTCTTGGTGTGCAATAAAGTGTTATTGTATTGTATTGTATCTAACTATAGGTGAGCACAGCGAGAGGTGTCACATAAACAAAGGATCGGTTGCAAAGAAATTAAGAATAAAAAATCGGGTAGGCTTACCAGTGGCGTACGTGAATCGTCTTGTGCGAGAGCGGTGAGTGAAACGAGCCGCACTAGGATGACATATCGCGGCACAGCGCGGCTCGCTTCGCTAGCCACGCTTTCTAAGGGGTCGCTCACTTCGCTCGCCCCACTGGTATTGCGCGCTCTCCCTATAATCGCATTTGAAAGACGTTTCACGACAAAATCCTTACTCTCATCCTCGGCCAATACTAGTCACGACAGACGATAGGTTATAAAGCCCAACTATAAAACGCTTCTAAATGATTCTAAATATGACTATTATCTATGATGAATAGTCAACATTGCACACTACAACCACATTACTACTAATTAATGGGGAAATATTAATGGGCCACTGCTGGACACAGACCTCCCCCTAATAAGCGTCTTATTGGCTTTTATCTCATGGGGGGTAATGTCCATAATCTCTACAATGAGCATGCGGATTGGGGATCGCAGTTCGGTGGTAAATTGTTCCGCATCAAGCACTGCTGCCCGCCCTTGGTGGATATCCTTTAGTCGTATTTTGCGACATCCGCGGGAAGAGTTGGAGCTGGTTTGAACATTGCACAATGTGTATAACACCTTTATTTATTTTCAGTGGCATATCAAGTTTATGCTTCTCGAAGCGCGGCGAGGCGCTCTACTTGCACTCTTCGTCTGAACTGCAAAGGCTTTCACTCGCAGCGAACAAGGTACTATCACAATCTCTACCTAAATTATGGTTTACTAGCCTCTGCCCTCGACTTCGCACGCAATTTATATACTTAATTTGTACATGTGTCGAAATTATTGTTTATTCTTTTTTATTCAAATAGAAATAAAAAAATCCTTGTACGCAGGTAACGGTAGCGCAATGCCACATACTGCTGTCGCCCTGGGCGGCGGAACTCCGCGGCTCGCCCGAGGAAACGCCGCTTACCAATGGAGAACACAAGGTATGTAGTCTTTCATGAAATTTTACGAAACAATATCGTAGAATATCTATTGACAAATTGGCGCTTAACTTTACAAAAATAAATAAAATCTGATAAAGGAGCGCCAAACTGCACGAAAAATTGCACCGAAACAGCTGAAAATAAAATAGCATCACTGAGCTCCATTATATAAGTACGCTAGAGGAAATATTCTACACGCCATGACAGTTGTTTATTGTGCCGATTAAAAGCGCCCCTCTCGGTCGTCTCTGGTATAAAATTGACGTTTGTTAAGGCGTATCAAATCACCATGACAACCGTAATATTAGTTTCATATACGGTCACGTCGCTCACGCAAACGCCCAGCGCCGAAATGGCGAAATTCTGATGGCCTTACCGCCGAATACTCAAACGCAACCCAGATTTAAGAACGTTTCAAGTGACCATTTTTGACAGATTTTCATTAAAAACTGTCAAAAAATCACGACTTGAGACGTGCTCAAACGTTAGTTGCGTTTGGGTATTCGGGCATTAATGTTTCATCGGTAATATGATTTCCAGCGTACTTGTTAATTTAACTCAGTGCTTAGCATCAAAGATAACAAGTGTATGTTATAGGAGGAGGCGACAGAGGCGCCACATGACGTCACGGCGGCGTCGGCTGACATCACGGTGGACTCGGTCCGGGATCACACCAACGCAGCGCCCGAAGCGCCGCCGGAACTCAATATCAACTTGCAGGTACATAATATGTCATCATTATCATGACGACCTCCGAGGAGGTTGCGGGTTCGATTCCCGCCTCGGAACAAATTTGTGTACGATCTGCAGAAAGTTTCGGTGGTCTGCGTGTTTTCTATGTATAATAAAAAAAATCTATCTATGTAGTGTATTGTATTAGGTATATCAGTTATCTAGTACCCATAACACAAGCTCTGCTTAGCTTGGGGCTAGATAATGCTGTATGAATTGTCCAGCATTTTTTTTTATCATCATCAGCTTGGTGATATCGATAAAAGGTGATGTAGTTGGCATCAGTTTGGTTGAGAATCAGCCTCATTATTTCGAGTGCTAAACGACCAGTCGGTCGCCCGTTGCGTTGGAAAGACAGTGTCAAGCGGGACATGCATAATATGCTTTCGTAAAGTATTAAACTTTCTTTACTGCCCGAGCTGTACAATTGAGGAACTATTGAGGAGCTTGAAATGCACGATTTATTCGTAAAACGGCCGCCTAAAATATGGGAACAGACTTTTAACACAAGGGTTATTCTTATACAAAAACTATTGAGTGTATCTTTTCAAAATAAATTTATTTCAACTTTTGAATGACTAAACTATGTCGATACGGGCTTTATTTTAGCTAGTTTTCTTTTTCCGTATAATAATATACATACAAAAATATATTTTCGCCCAAAGTTAGACATAAATCAGTGTTTTAATACGAAAGTTTAGAAGCTTGTATTTTTCAATTGTATACTTTTTTTACAGTTTTGGCTATATACAAACATAGATATCGACGAGATAAATTGATATTATCCTTAGATACATGGGCAGAAGCTTTTATTCACAAAGAGAATTACAATAAAATAATATAAATAAATTAGAACTAGTCTTTTTACAATTGTAATAATAATAATAAATGTAATATTTATATTATCCTTAGTTTTTGATTGTCAAACAGCGTAGTAGTTACCCTTCCACGTTTGTATGGAAAGATGAGCGAATTGTTTAGCCTTAAGATGACTATAAATAATCGAAAATGTCTAAATGAACTAATTTTCATAACATTGTATGTGCACAGAACTCGCAAGTAAACACAAGCTCCATGGTGGTCAAAACCACGACGCGTACGACGATGAACGAGAACGACAGTGGCGCCACAACTACTACTACCACCACCGCTAGCACCACTGAAAACAGTGAGTATACTGATTAACAGTTCTACAGTTATTAAATTAGACTAATTCTGATTAATAGTTATATTGATTTTAAGGCCTATATTATGTGAGCCTTCTTAGTCATCGGTCAATGCTTGAGTAACGCTTTTATATGAACGTACACATAGACATACTATTTATTTGCCACAACACAACATTTACATAACACATTAAAAATAAAATATTTTTTCTTAAATAAAACAATTAAGAACAGAAGTACAGTAGGTACATTTAACAAACGATGTTAAAAATATGAAGGAATAAGTAGGAAGGTAAACAATGTATGCTGCAGTAGCAAATGGGCCGAGGCTCAGCATAATGCCAACTGTTGTGAACAGAAGGCGCTGTTATTCTGCCCAGACCAAAACTAGAACAATCACAGTACCCGATATGGCAAAAACCTGTGGCAAAAACATACTCAAGCATACATATTATATCTATGACCGAGCAAGCTCTCATAATACGGTTCCTAAAAGTTCATGTAGAATCTGGAATGTTAAATTATTATTTTATGATATTTAAATATGAATTGCAAATTATATTATAATCAGATATTGTGATGATGTATTTAGGCCGATGTTAAGCTATTTCTCTCAACGGTGTGGTATTCTATTACATTTTAATTAACGTTTCTGATGGAAATTATTATATTACGTCAAAGTTAATCGACTAAGGGCCGATTTTTCAATCCTCAGTTAAGTCGTTGAATAGCTATCTAGCGTGTAAAATTATCTGTCTGTTTATCAGGCAAATAAAAATGACCAACTTTTTAATCGTCTATTAACTAGAGATTAGCTGTCCGTGGTTCAAGCTAGCCAACTTCATACCATCTGTGTGCAAGCGAGATGCACAGATACAGTATTCAATGTGTTAGACAAGAACAGCACAACACAAACGTGTATTTGACATTTGGCGTTCATTCCAAAATAAAATTCAAACACATCCATTATAATAACAAATCACCGTACCTAGTAAGAAGGAATGTAGTTTTTACCAAAATCAAAGCGAATGAAACTGTCATAAATAACCTAACCCGACACCGGGGACATAAAGCCCTATCCGGCCCATAGAGTAGCAGGTAACTTAATTTCTCAGTTATGGGCTTTATTCAACAGTTAACTACTATTTGACCATTGAAAAACCATGAATATCGCTATTCATCGAATAAAGGCTATCTGGTTGTTTATCTGAGGATTGAAAAAGAGTAGAACTCTATTCCCCAGCTAGGGACTTTATTTAACAGTTAACTACTATCTGACCATTGAAAAACCAAGAATATTGCTTTGCATCGAATAAAGGCTATACTATCTTGTTGTTTTTATAAACAAACATATTATTATGAGGATTGAAAAATCGGCCCTAAGGAATATACATACAGGGTACCACGAAACATGTGTACTAAGCCGAAAGTGGGTGATTCTGGACCCCGGAACCAACGTGTGATTTTAATTTTATTGAATTTCGAGTATTTTCTTTTCAGAATACAGTACCCAGTTTATATTATGTTAATTCCATATTCCTTGTTTAGTTTATTAAACATTGGCCTAAATACATCAAATAAAAATATACTCCAATACAGTACGTCCCACTGCTTTCTACTGAAATTATAACCTATGTACTCGCTTCATACACCCCATATATGTTTAATTGTTTCCTTGTACGTTTGTTTGACGGGCGCTTTATGTTTTGTTCGTAGTCCTAGAGCACAGTCGCGAGGAGGGAGTCATCACGCGCATCGAGGTATAAACACTTTGCTTTAAATAAACCTGAGGAGTGAGTCTGTTTGACGTAAGTGTGACGTCTCCTTTTTTCATGGGATTTGCGTAGTTCCCTGTCCACACGATAGAGGCGCTATACCAAATTGTATGGAGAAAGGAGACATCACGACGCCTCTGAACTTTAGGTACCCTCAAAATAAAAATTAATAAGTTTGGAGCGTTTGAAATGGGATAGTACCGGCGGTATACACTCGCTGAGACGTCTCGTGACGACTCGGCTCGTTTGTTGAATGAGAGGCATCGTAGTGTAAAGCATAGTGATAATATGGTGTCAATTCAGTCTTCGCCAAAACTAAACGAAACTACATAATTTGACAGGACTGAAAATGTTGCCGTCCTTTTCATAACGATCGAAATGAAAAGGGCAGCACCATTTTTAGCCCTGTCAAATTAGTTTAGTTTAGTTTTGGTGACGTCTGAATTGACACAATTCAATCAATCAATTCAATCGTCGCCAAAACTAAACGAAACTAATTTGACAGGACTAAAAATGTTGCCGTCCTGTTCATAACGATCGAAATGAAAAGGGCAGCACCATTTTTAGTCCTGTCAAATTAGTTTAGTTTTGGTTACGTCTGAATTGACACCTATTATGTCATTTTTATTTAAACATCGTTCCATGATGTGTTAGTGGACAGCCAGCGTCTTGGGGACGCTTCCGACTGGTTTTGATATGAATCAGTTGAGGTGTAGATCGTAGACTGGAGCAACAGTCTGCAGTTATCTCAATTGTTTCAATTGTAAATAGGTACTAGTTCTTATTTCTTTATATTATTTGATTGCAATTTTCTTTGTCTCAACAAAAAGTGGACCGTAAATTACTACTTATAATCTCGGCGAGTGTATACCGCCGGCATGAAAGTGGCCAATGGTGTCAACTTAGAAAGGTAAATCTATTTGACATTGGTTGGTGACGTCTCCTTTTTGTATGGGATTTGCGTAGTTCCCTGTCCGCACGATAGAGGCGCTGAACCAAATTGTATTTAAAAAGGGAACGTTACGATCGCGTCTCGTTATTAACGTCAAATAGACTCGCCGCTCAGAAATAATTTGACAGCACTTAAACTGATGCAATCTTTCTTAGTTCGATCGATAAGAAAGGGAGGCAACTTTTTTGTCAGTTTAGTTAAAAGGCAACTTGATTTTGCTTTCTACTGTCCCATACCAATCTTGCTAGACGATATTGCATGATTCCCCTTAAAATTCTTTGCTTTCACAAAATTTTAGTACATTTTTATTAGAATTTATTTGCAAATAACAAATCTCTAGATAGTATGTCCCAATCCTAAGCTTACAAAATGTTACTAACCTTGACAAATTGTCTAACTGTACGTACTCGGCAATGTTGTGGCGTTCGCTCGTGTTGTTATCGTTATAAGGTTCATTTTCCATCAAATTAAATAAAGAATTGTTCAAACTTAATCCTCATGTTTGTATTATTGTTTTTAACTTCTGATAGCCAAAAACCCGTCGTCGTTATCTAAAGCCCGTATTATGAAACCATGATCAGTCATCGATGCTTGAGTAAAGATTTTGTCAACGAAAATCGTTACTCAAGCATAGATTGATGACTGAGCAAGATTTTATTATAGGGGCCTGAGACTCGCGTTGGCGATAAAAAAACTTATCCAATAGTATTTCCTGATATTTGCATAATACCTGAATCTAGCTTAGTCGTCGTGATCGGTTAAAAAGAGTAAAGTTTTTCTTTTTAAAAATGTTCGCATTTATTTTTCAGGCATAATCTTTATATCAAGTATCTAATCGATTTTTTAAATGCCAATTTAAAACACTTAACCCTTCTTTTCACAAACGACTTTACGGCTAGATTATTTTGTAATCTTAGTAATTCTAGATTATAAAAGACTATTTAATAATCTAGGTAATTCTATGGGCTATTTATCCCTATTTTAAAACTATCAAATAAGAGGTATAAGTACATTTTTCAAAAGGTAACCTAAACCGTTAAAACAGTAGACACACGAGCGCCACCCGTTGCCTCTAAGAACGTGCGCTGGTACTCATGAGGCGACGTTGCAGACGGGGACAGTCACCGTGCCGGCCGGGACCGACCCGAAGCTGATCCTTGAGATGTTCGACCGGCAGCGGTCGCCTTTGGCCGTCCCGGTGCCTCCGGCGGGGGCGAACCACGACCAGGCCAACTAGACAACACATATGCGACAAACCAACATTAAACAATATTCTGTTAATAAACCGACGCGATTCTTAAGATGTTCGACCAGCAGCGGTCGCCTCTGGCGGTCCCGGTGGCTCCTGCGGGGGCGAACCATGACCAGACCAACCAGGAAATACAATACATACCTATTGTTATTGCCGGCCTACTAGGCACCACCTCACGCATGCGACAAACTATATACACCTAATTCTAATAATAAAGTAAGTTGTCCCTTGTACATGTTCGACCGGCAAACGACTGTTACTGGTTTAACATCGTAAGTTTGGCCGTCCGCGTGGTTCCTTCCGGGGCGAACCACGACCAGACCAAGTGGGTGACGCTACCCAATATACATAGTATGCATAAATTCGAGCCGGTGTATTGTTGAAATTGTGCAAAAATGTAAAGATCAAACAGCGAATGAAAGCCGATGTAAAGCCGACCCCACATTCATGTCCTTTTCTTTGTAATAGACTGAATAAAATTTTTCAAGACATTTATTTTAGCGCTGTCTGGGGTATCTATATCTACATACTAATCGGCCTTCATTGGCTATATGAACTAAGTTACTTTAACACTTAGCATATTTGATAAAACTGTTAATATATCGCATTTCCAATTTTTGTAATGATTGTAATAATAACGAAATTATAAGCGTTTCTTTTTTATTCTTCGAATATTTCATAAGTTTGATAACATAATTTGATGTAAGTAATGAATCGATATTTGCACCACCGAAATACTTCAAATATCGAGCTAAGTTTTATTTATGGAGAGACAAATTTTATATATTATTTTGAATAATACTAAGGTATTGTGTTATTTTGGAAATTTATTGGAAAGCAATTTGTAGGTATCTCCTACAGTAAAACTGCGGCATGACTTCTTTTTAATTCAATTTGACTAATTAATTCTACTTATGCTTAGTAATTTTTTTTAATGCAATATAACTCACCCAAATGCGTACATGCAGTATTGTGAGCCATTTAAGCTTTAGATGTAAACTTCCTTCCGCTTATTATTTATGTACTTAACAGTTTGTGCTTTTAATATAATTTGAGATTTGTTGTGTATTATTTTAAGAAGAAAATAAGTGAAAATTATCATTTTAGTACAAACACAAGAAGCCATATAGTTTGCGCGGTACATGCTACAATTTAATTGTGAATTGTATTTCAATTTTACATAAATAAGGAATTTGATTTGTTGAAATGTACTTTTAAAGCAAATTTAATTAATTTGCAAAACATTCGCAGCGAATGTGATGTATGTGTCTATTTATTTCCATTTTTATACATAGAGAAAATGTATGAAGGTAAGTTTTAGAATAATTGACAATTAGATAAGACGACTTACATAGATTTTGTATTAGTTTTCCATGTCAAAGTTCAATAGAGAAAATATCTTAAGTATTTTTTGTTGTAAATTCATATTCTTATAAGTTTTAGATAACAATAGCATTATGTTTAGATTGATAATTATTGATTTTCCTTTCTGCTACATAATTTTACAGTTTGCATTATGTTATTGCTGTTGTCAGTAGAAAAACAACTAATTATATGGATGTGATCAGAACCTATCAGTTGCAAAACTTTAATAATAAAACCATGTCATATACATATATGCAAGATCAAGCATTTGTATCATTTCGCTTGAAAATAGTAATTAATAAAACATTTTTGTATGGCAGCTGTTAATCCATTCTAATACGAGGTGACAAGAGGTCTGTAACAAAATCAAAGTCATAAACAAGTAGGTGATAAATTGGAAACTATGAAAAAAGAAAACGATTTGGTCTTCGCTTTTTCACTTATTGTCGCCAAATTAAAAGGCGAAGCCCTACAGTTAGTTAAGGATAATTTAGGAGACCAGACAAGTATTTTGATACCACATTTATCAAAGCTCTTATAGCCAAAATACATGAGTCTTTCTGGGCCAGGAAAAAATACGTTTTAGATTCTATTTTCAACGCAAATAAGTTAACTTCAGGTTGTACTTCTCCGTCAGAGCGCTAAAAAGCTAACAGCCGTCTTTCTGCATTGAAATAGAAGGGCATCTCTTTCTACACTATGCAAACTGAGCGAGACTTCAGACTCAGTTAATGCACTAACACGCTAAAGGTGTATTCTGGCCCTTACATACCTTCCACCATTGTATTAATGACCATAGTCAACTCGTCTAGAAATGGGCTTTATATTAAGCACACTGTATGTTACATACATCACAAGTTGTGAATATGGGATTGGTATGTTTTAGACCTTTTAGTTATAAGTTTAATGTGCCTGCCTATTTTATATAAAGAATAATATATTAATACCATTGTACGACCAAGGTAAATGCTTGTTTTTACATGTATTTAGTGTTCGTACGCCATTAGCACAGTATTTAAATTGGACCAATATTGCTGCATCATAACAATCCTTTGTATAAAATGTGTCCAGCTATATAGAAAAGTCTTAATAAATTAGTATAAGTTGCAGGCTCAGAAAGCATCGTAAAGCTTCTCTTTTTAATAAATGTACAATTTGTTTTCTATGTATTGTGGCATTTTCTAATATTTGTTACGAAAGCTATTTGTATCACATTCATAAATGAATAATAAAGATAAGTTATACCTTTATATTTCGTTGTTTTATTTACCAAAGATTGAATCATACCTACCTACACCTACCAATCAACTTGAAGGGGTTTTCAGTGACTATTGTACCTCCGAGGACTAATCACCCCAAAGAACTGGTCGTTAAAAATTTAAAATTATAGAGAGCTCCACACCAGTCTAATAGCCCGGCCACATGCTCCGTCTTGTCTGCCCAGTCCAATTTGTGCAGTTAAGACTGTTGCTGATCTGCCATGCACACAGGATCTTACCTACGCAAACAGGTTTGTGCAGTTGATAGAATCTTGGGCTTTACCTTACAATGCAACCTCACATTTTGGGAATTGGAATTAGGTAATGAAAGAGAAGAAATACAACATAACAGAAGTCAATACCTTTATTTCTTTAGGCTTACAAGATAAACACATAGACAAGTCTACCCATCAATTAAATTATTATTAAATAAGAAATAAATTGTTATTGAAAATCTCTTCTCTTCAATATTTTGTCCACAAGTGGAAGAAAGGAAAAAGAAACCACGAGCACAATTATTTAATCACATATGTGTCTAATATACTATGTTCTATGTTCCCTAAAAGACAAATAAATACAAATACCTATAAACATTCTAAAAGATTATATATCCTTCTAATTTATTATTGCCTGACCTTCAATAATTTCAGGGCTAAAACTGTTGCCAAACATCTGGTTATATTTAATCTGTGGGTGATGTGCTATTTTTATTAGGTATCAGAAACCCACAGATTAAATATAACTCTTTCTACGCAGAAACCTCTCGTTTCTTGTTTGTCTTTGTCATGTGACAAGTCAACAAACGTCAAAGTCATGGTTGAATTGAAAAAAATGATTGTTGTCGTGTCGATCGGTCGTATTTTGTTTGTTTCCATTTGTGCGCTATTTATTTTGGTTTTGGCTACAAAATAGATAGATAACGTTGTAGAAAAGTTCAGCCATCCAATCATCTGCTGCTTATCTCATCTCTACTGCAATTTCCGCAGACAGCAGACATCAGTCCAATCAAACTTACAAGGAACCAGCAGGCTTAGCCAAATAAATTGTGTGAGGCATACAGTAAAAAGCTCGCAGTAGCCCTAAAATGAGTATTTGTAGATTCTGTCTTGCTCAGAAACCGAGGAGAAACATCACCGAACTAAATACTATGAAAGACGAGAGCAAAAGTTATACGGACATTATACTGTTTTGCTTAGGAACACAGGTAAACATTGTTTTCTGGCCTATCCAGAAATGGCCTGAAAAAAATACAATTAAGATTTTAATTACAACGCAATGAAGTTACTCATCTTATACTTCTCCGTCGCTAAATGGCTAACAGCGGTCTTTCTGCATTGAAATAGAGGTCATCTCTTTCTACACTATGTAAACTGAGCGAGACTTCAGACCTTAAAAGATAGCTAATACGCTTGCAGTGTAAAACTACTATAACTCAATTAAATATTGTATCTTGATGGCCGTGGCATAAGAATCAACCCCTCCAACACAGCTGTGGCTGTCATAAGAGCGTGATGATTAAGGCTTAACCCCCCTTGTTCGAGGGGGGCACATTCAGCAGTGGGATGTATGATGGGATAGTGCTGTAGTAATGTAACTTTAAATTAAAATAGCTGTTTCTTTACAGGTAGACAAGGACTCTAAAATAAGTACAAAGTTATGTGTGAAATGTTACAGGAGTACATTAGAATTTTATCAGTTCAAAACTATAGCTTTAAAAAGTGAACATTACCTGCAGTCACTTGGTGAAAATCCACCTCCTTTAAATTGTAAAAGCGAAGTGCATAAAGAAGTAGTAAGCCAAAATGAGGTTCTTGGAGATCCAATAAGTAGAAAAGAGATTGAGAATGACCAAATAAAGACAGAGCCGTACGAAGCCATAGAGATTGAAGATGAGATAGACAGCAATGACTTTGAATTTGAAGTGAAATATGATCAAAATGAAGTTGATATCAAAAATGAACCTAAAATGGAAGGGTCTGATGATGAGTTCCTTAGTGTAATAAAAAAAATCAAATATGAATTTATTGAAGAGAAAGATGAAAATTATGGTATGTATCGTTGCTCATGTGGTATCTCGATAAATCATGGTCTACCGTGGACTCATAAAGAAACACTTCTAATAGTGTAGATTAAGGGGCACTTCAATAGACTAGACTAGACTAGAAAACTGTGCCTGATTCTCTTTCTGAGAAATGTTAGTGTTTAAGAACAAATGTTTTATTGCAATGAACAGTGTTGCGCCATGGTAATCAATACAAAGATCTAGACATTATTCTCTCCCACACTGTATAGCCAACTAGCGCTGAGTAGGTAATCCGACTTCTACTCAGCAACATGCTGAGCACACCTCTTGTGCTCTACACTCGGTGGTTTGCCAAGCAGCTTGCGGAAGTACTAATGCTAGGTCCTTTTAAAGTTTTATACCTAAGCCGCGATTCTTGGGTAGGCATGTAACAAAATAGAAACTAGTTCTTAAACATAGGTTTTTAAACATTAAATTTTGATTTAACTTGTATACTATAATTATAGTATCCAAGTAATTTAACTAAAAATATTGTTGTATATGTGGCTTAGGTATAAAAATTAAAAAGGACCTAGCATTAGTACTTCAGCACTTAGCGCATTATCACAAAGGTCCAGACTTGAGAGAGAAGCTAGGTTGTGACAGTGGTGCTTTTAAGCGAAAATACGAAGAAGACTTTTTTGTTACCATAAAATTCTGCAATCATAGCTCAGCTTGTCACTCAGCATGTTGTGTTGTGTTGAATAATGTAGATAAAGCTGTGTGAATTGCCCACCATAAATAAATAAATAAATAAATAAATAATATTTATTTATTCGATAATATTTATTTATTATTTTTCTTAAAGTAAATCTTAAATTCCTAGTTTAGTTTTTCCTATTTATGTATGTTTTGTGTTGTGCCATATATATTTATTTTCATTTAATTTCAACCATTACAGCTCCCATCCAAAAGAAAAAAGGCAGACAGAGAAAACCAAAGATAATAAAAATAAAACCACCAAAACCCAAGGCGGAATTTAATGCAGGAGTTATCTGCGAAACCTGTGGTAAGACTGTCAAGGATATAAAAGAACATAGAAATATACATCTGCCCCCGGAGAAGCGAACACGCTATAAATGTGAAATTTGTGAAAAAACCTTTGCATCAGTGCATTCAAAGTGGCAACATAAGAGAAGAAAACATTTTGCCAAGAAGAAAGAGTGCCCTGATTGTCATAAAAGTAAGCATACATTATGAATGTACCTAAGCGTACCTTACATTAATAAGAGATTCAGGTGTTACTTTGCGGAAATCCATTGTATAATATTATTAAGATAAAACAATATTTAGTAACAATTCCGCGCAAAACCGTAGCAGAAAATATTAAAAACAGCTAAAATATTTGAATTTCGCGCGAATTTGTGTCAGATTACGTGTCGATGACTCGGTAGCAGAGGATAAATAGCCCGGAGGTCGTCCTATACTACATTTGCCGAATCGCGGTCTCCACTCAAGAACACGTTTACCCCAGCGGTTAGCGATTGTCGGTTCTTCGCGAGATATGGCCGGGCCACTGCCAGTTCTGCTTGCTAATTTTCTGAGCCTGCGAGTCCCCAAGTCCCCACGCTTGGCATGCGGGTTTGGGATCGCAGTTCGGTGGTAGAATGGTTCTACAGGGGGCGCTGCTGCCCGCCTCTGTAATATCCCTTAGTCACCTCTTTCTAAACCCGCGGGAAGAGTTGGGTTGGTGCAAATTCTAAGCCGGCACCACTCGGCAGGAGTGGACAGACGTGCTTCCCCTAGTTATGGGGGTGTAAATAATTGTAATAAAAATCATTTAAGGTTTTTGTTACTAAAGTGCTTAGTAAGCCCTCACGCTCAGGGTAATTTATATTGTTATTTGCAAATTCAAATTTAATTTTTACCACTGACTAGTGGTAAAAGTACTGCAGCAGTAGGCGTAAGGGAAAATGCGCGCCTGACAAACCGCCGCGCTCGTGTTTTTTGTAGTTATTTAAACATGGTGATTAAGAAAATCATTTTATCAAGTCAAACTCTGCGAATTTGTTTAAAAATATTAAGTGTCCTTAGTTGAATACAAAAAAAGTGTGATATTAGTAGTTCGCTAGTCATAGTATTGAAAAAACGTACGTTACGTTAGAAAAAGGGGTAACTTTGGGATTATTTTCTATCGAGTGAAGTTCATTAGATCTTGTAACTGAATGCGACTTTGACTAGACTAGATCCTTATATATCTTTTTTCAGAATTTTAAACACTATTTTCTAAGTCTCAGATGGTTTTAAAAATCACAAAAATGCGGCCCTTGCTGGCCTACCCAGCCTTAACTTTTACCATTTTTCTATTCCAGTGGTGTTGAATCTGTCTGTGCACAGAAAGATGCACAATCCCGATGCGCTCAAGTTTGAGTGCGCCCCCTGCGGCCGCCGCTTCGTGTCTAAAGCAAGACTCGAGCTGCATGTGTCTGTGCACACCAAGGACAGACCTTTTGAATGCCACATATGCCAGAAGAAATTCAGGCTGAAGGTCTGCATGAATATGCATATGTAAGTACTTTATCACTTGTCTAGCGGCCCGTCCTGGCTTCGCACGGGTGGACATTTATTTTTTAAACATATAAATATAGCCTAGATGTTACTCAGGGATAAAGTAGCAATCTTATGGTGAAAGAATTTTTGAAATCGGTTCGTTAGTTTTTGAGTTTATTCGTTACATACAAAAATATAATATCTGGTTTGACACAATTCTGCCAAAACACGAATTTTCGTTAGTTTCTTATATTTTCACTAACAACATTTTAGGTTTTTTTTTTTATTTTTTGCAGACGCCAAGTACATGAAAAGGAGAAATCACATATGTGCCAGTACTGTTCAAAGAGTTTCTTCAAAAAAGATCATTTACAATTACATTTAAGGTAAGGTACCTACTTAAAATATATTTATAATCTTTTAGTGGCCAAAGCAAAGCTTGTACTTCTGTAACCAGAAAACTGGATCAATTATGTTTTTCTACCACTTAGGCTACGTTCACATAGCTGTCTGTTTTACAGGCCCGTTATGTCTTATACGATTTCACATCCATCGGTGGCAACAGCCACCGGTGGATGTCGCGCATACATGACATGACGCATGACGGGTTTGGGGATAAAGTTGGATTTCCCCCAAATAGGATCAGAGGGAGATCTCCTCTGAACCGGGCCCGACCCATCTGGTCCACGACCTGGTGGTCTTTCGACCGACAGTTGATGTCGGATAGTCGTATATGATCAGTTGTAACTGAATCAAGCGTTTGCGCGATCTAGGATTGCTTCTCTTTTTGCTTTTTCTGATATTTTTTAACGACATCTAGCGGATGTTCATTGAAGAGCTTAGGTAGGTAGATAGATAGATAGATTTGTACATGGGCGAGCATAATGCTAGATAGCATTCTTTACCTGCTATCCTTTGGGTAGTGTGGACAACTATTTGGTGGGTAGTGCTAGAAAAATAATAAATAATTTTAATAATTAGGTAGCTTTTACTAGCTTCAGTTTTTCGGTGTTTGCGCCTCTATTGACACGTAAGCCTTGTAGTTCGGCCATTGTCGCCTAGAGGTCGCCTACAATGGGTTGAGTAGACACTCAGCCCGTGAGCACCCACTGCTGGGCATAGATATATCCCTCATCTCTATTACGCCATTCTGTCCGCTCCAGCCGTGTGGTGCCGACTTAGAATTCGCGACACCCCAACTCTTCCCGCGGGTGTAAGAGGCGGCCAAGCGATATCCACCGGGGGCGGGCAGCAGCGCCCCCAGCTGAACAGATCCACCACTAACTTCTCCAACCCGCGTACCCAGCGTGGGGATTATGGGCATTACCCCCATGAGATGAAACCAATAAGGCGCTAGTCAGGGGGAGGCCTGCGTCCAGCAGTGGACCTAGGCAGTTGAGGTGAGTTTCGGTCATGTGCAACTCCAATCCACTCCTTCCAAGGTATATAATGTTTAACGATATTCTTATACTGACTCTTGTTAACTATCAAAGTTAAATAAAATGTAGCCTAGTTTAGTGTTGTTAGCATTAGTTAATTTGAAAATCTGCGCTGACGCTTTGTTTTACTTTATTTATGTAATTATTTATACCTATGTATTCGTTGTAAGCAACTTTGCCTCAGATACAGGTTTTACCTAGTTCAGGCACACGTTATCTATAGAATTTAAGTTATTATTATTCTTATGTTAAGCATTAGTCTTGATTAATTTTTAAAATAAATTATTTATTTTTATTATTTATTATAACTCAACAGAACACACACAAAGGAGAAGCCCCACGGTTGCTCAGTCTGCGGGAAGTTCTTCAGGGCCATGACCACATTAAATAGCCACCTGCTGATCCATACCGACGACAAGAAGTATGCCTGCTCCCTCTGTGACATGACCTTTGTGAAGCTCAAGTAAGTTTATTAACATCTACAGATGTTTTACGTAAACTCCAGCCAATTCGATGTAAAATTTTTGTAAACAAACCATCCATACTTAAGGTGAAGTGAGTCCCAAAACCCACGTTTTGACTGTACGGAAAAACAATTTTAGGGCAAAAAACATTAAATTTTTTATAATTTTTTGATAAGCATCAAAAGTTTAGGATTCTAGTTAGTAAGTTATGGGAGTAGAAACACGATTGACAAAAATTGACTCGATACAAAAAAATCCTTTCCTCTATATCTTCATTTTTGCATAAATACTTCTACGGAAAAAGCAGTTTCATTTAGTTACATATTTCAATAAAATTTTCGTCTACGTGTTCCCTAATAAGTACTTTAGACGATTATGGTTTTATTTTTTTGCGAAAGAGTATTATTTTAGAGGAAAAAACAAATTTCTAAAAAACGACCAGTGAAATTGCGCGCGGGCTGGCCATTCCGCGGCTCTCGCCTTTCTTTCTCCCCTTCCCCGCGCACGTTCGCTCGTCCTTGTCTCGCAAAAGCGATCCCACTTCGTCATAACCTAAAATTCACGTTGCCGTGTATTCTTACGTAATTTAGATTACTTGTCGATTTGAGATCTTTCCCCGATAATTATTGGTAACATTTTTATCTGAAACTCTACGCCAAGCAGCAATCAGCTTTAGGTATTTGTGTCGTGCTTTGTTTACAAAAATTCTATATCGAGTTTGGCTAGTGTATATGTCTACAGATGTGCTACGTATACTCCAGCCAAATTCGACGTGAAATGTTTGTGAACATACCCCATAACTAGGTATGGATAAACCATTCTAAAAATGCACGCCTCTTTTACTATGAAAACAATCGTAGTTTGACGAATTCGTTACGAATGTAGGGGATGAAACGTAGGCGTTCTTCCAACACAAATAGGGTTCGTAGTTAACCCGCTTACCTCCGTAATGAATGCACGCCCCTCCACAAAACGTCATAGGTACCTACACTCGGCGTGCATTTTTAGAATGGTTTATCTCTACCTAAAATTTACTTTGTTGCCGCTCTGACCCAAACCGAAACTGCCCATCAGCTTAAAAAAATACTCATTTTTAAGAGCTACTTAGCCCCCATAAGGAGGCCTACACTCAATCTTGGCTGTCCAATTAAAAAGATACTTGAAATTCACTTCTAAAATAAAATGTTTAAACTATAGTGAGTGATTATACAAATTGTAAAGAAATCTATTATTATATATATAAAAGAAAGTCGTGTTAGTTACACTATTTATAACTCAAGAACGGCTGAACCGATTTGGCTGAAAATTGGTGGGGAGGCAGCTTAGAACCAGGAGACGGACATAGGCTATGTTTTATCCCGGAATTACCACGGGAACGGGAACTACGCAGGCGAAGCCGCGGGCAGCAGCTAGTTGGAAATAAAGGCTTTATTTATTTATTTTATTTACTAACCTAACCCTCTGATATTTTGTTTCAGTTACTTAAACGCACACATGCTAAGCCACACCAAAGAGAAACGCTACCCTTGCCAGTACTGCGGAGTCCGCTTCCACAGATCCGACCACAGAAAACGGCACGAGTTCACCGCTCATTTGAAATACACCTCAACCAGCCCTTCGTCGTTAAATTAACCAAAAATATTTAACAAAAATGATCCGAGAGCTGGTCAGTATCTGGCGCAGCGCATCAGCATTGCCATACAGCGGGGCAATGCAGCCAGCGTCTTGGGGACGCGACGACTGGTATTGATATGGATCAGTTGTAGATTGTTTGCAACAGTCTGCAGTTAGCTCAATTGTTTCAATAGTAAATATTAGTTCTAATTTATTTCTATTATTATTTTGTAATTTTCTTTGTGAATAAAGAATTCTGCCCTTTTTAAACAAGATCCGTCAAGTGCGAGTGTAACTCGCGCGCCGAGGGTTTTGAACGTTTGTCAACATGTATGTAATGTACCAAAAGTACCGGTTAGAGACTTCGCAATTTAACGAATACCTAAGAATAGTAGGTACCAACCTACATTTCAGATGGATCTCTCTGCATGCTTCGGTTAAATGGGTGGTTCGGTTAAGGTGGGTAATGGTAAATTTTTCGACTTTTTTCGAAATATTTCAAAAAGTATGAAAGCTACAGAAATTTGTAAAACTGGTTTCTAATGTCCAAACCGATACCTTTCATTTGATACCCCATTTGGTGGGGTAGCCCCCCTTTTGAAAATTATTCCTTTTTGACTATTTTTCAAAAAGTGTTCTTTTTACAGACTTCTCTATATTTTTCCTGTAAAATATAGATCCATATCTACAAACGCTCCATACATTTTAAATGGATCGCTCTGCAAACTTCGGAGATAGGGGGGGGGGAATGGGTATTTTTTCGACTTTTTTCAAAATATTTCAAAATGTATGAAACCTACAGAAATTTGAAAAACTGTTTTGAAACGTACAAACCGATACCTTTTATTTGATATCCCACTCGGTGAGGTAGCTCTCCCTTTTGAAAATTATTCCCCCCCTTTTTGACCATTTTTCAAAAAGTGTTCTTTTTTCAAACTTCTCTATATTTTTCCTGTAAAATATAGACCCATGTCTATAAACGCTCCATACATTTTACATGGATCGCTCTGCAATCTTCGGAGATAGGGGGGGGGGAATGGGTATTTTTTCGACTTTTTTCGAAATATTTTAAAATGTATGAAACCTACAAAAATTTCAAAAAATATTTTGAAATGTACAAAATGATACCTTTCATTTGATACCCCATATGACTATGTAGGTATCTTTTAAAATTTCGGCATCACAATTTGTATGGAAAATGTTCATTTTCATTTTTCATTTATTTTCATTTATTTTTCTCTAAATCTGTACAGGCGCACGAAATGTATTATTATTTTAAATTTCGAGTTGGTAGCTGCAGTAGTTTTTGAGTTATTAAGGAGGGAAAAAAGGACAGACAAAGCGAGACCATAAGGGTTTTGAAACCGATCTTCGATCATCAAAACCCTAAAAAGAAAAATGAGTGCATAAAGTTTTGTTGCCGAGAAGATTTGAACCCGCTTCCTTCTAAGCGGAACATTTTCGCTACCGAAGTTTCATCGGCCCTAACTGCTGGGTGAGCAGAAATACCAATCTACCTTCCTTTTATTTTACTGATTATGGCGACACGTGATGTGGTGATCAGGGTTTTGGTTTTGTTTTGGAGTTTGGAGTTTGATTTTGGATTCGCCAATATCATGTCTACTACTTCATTTTGGACCAAGGACCAATTGTTTTAATTCATACAAATGAGTATAATTATTGTACCTATGTCAAACTAAGTTTTTGTCCATTTTCTATTAAAATAAAATTGTTGAATATTATATTAATTTTATTATTAAAACAGGTGAATGTATAAACGCAATGTTATTGTTTTAAGGGTTAACAAGAAAAATAAATACCAATATTTTGTTATAAAATCGTTGTATATTTTAAACTCATTACAATAGCTTTCAATTCCTTCAATTCCCTTATTTTTTTGGGGACAGTTTTTTGGGGGACAAAGATGAAGAAGGACTACCCTCTTTCTCACAGTAGCATTCCCCCTCCGGGACTACTTCCTTGCTAACCGGTTCCTGCATCACACAAACTCCTCCCTCCAACAACACCGGGCAAGTCCCGTCTTCCGTCAGCCTCGGAGAATTGCCTGGGGTATAGATATTCAACGTGTTCGCTATAGCGTCTAGCTTGTCCCCGTAATGCGGGTACTCTTTGGCCAAGCATTCGACGATGTATCGGAGCCGGGCGTTGAGCGAACGCGCTTGGCAGTATTCGTCTATGACGGTGGCTTTTGGCTTCCTGACGCGGACGTTTTTACGCTTGATTGCTGTGGCCAGTTCGCTGCCTAGGCGCTGGCTGCGGACCACTCTTTCTAAAAGCTGCAAACGAGAACATTTCTCATCAAGTATGTACATCTACGTCAACATATCAACATAAGGCTGCCTTTTCATTGATGCAGGGCGAGGCAGCAGAGCGGAGATTTATGCAATAGGTACCTACTAAACAATGGAATTGCATAAAATCTTCGCCCTGTTTCGGTGCAGCTGGAATCGCGACTTGCACCTCCAGTCCGAGGTGAACGAAGCCGCGGGCAGATGCTATTGGAACAACGACGACATTATGGTAACTCACCCACTGCTTCTGCGTGTCAGTCTCGGTCTCGATACACTCGAAGATCAGCGTCGCTACCTGCCCCTCAAGTCCGAGGTGAACGAAGCCTTGGGCAGATGCGATTGGAACAACGACGACATGGTAACTCACCCACTGCTTCTGCGTGTCAGTCTCGGTCTCGATACACTCGAAGATCAGCGTCGCTACCTGCCCCTCAAGTCCGAGGTGAACGAAGCCTAGATGCGATTGGAACAACGACGACATGGTAACTCACCCACTGCTTCTGCGTGTCAGTCTCGGTCTCGATACACTCGAAGATCAGCGTCGCTACCTGCCCCTCAAGTCCGAGGTGAACGAAGCCTTGGGCAGATGCGATTGGAACAACGACGACATGGTAACTCACCCACTGCTTCTGCTTGTCAGTCTCGATACACTCGCGGATCAGCGCCGCGACTTGCTCCTCAAGTTGTCCGTTCAGGGTGCTGGTTGCGTTGACCTCGCGGTCCAACCTGGCCTGCTCCTCTTGCAGGGCTTTCAGTCTTTCCTCTGCTTCAGAGAGATCCTAGAGATAATCCAATTTAATGAGGTGGTCTCGATGTAAGACCGAGCTAGCAAGAAGGTGTCTGTCGTAGAGAGACGAGGGGAATCCTGGGGATGGACAGCAGCATTTACCAAGGCACCCAGGTTTTTCAAATCAAATCAAATCTTGTATCAAATCTTAATCTTGTCATTGTAACAAAACTACAGTCGTAGGATTGTGGACACAATAATTTTGTTCGCAATGGAAGACTGACAGTACAAAGTAAAGTACCTACCTTAGTAACCCTGGCGACATCAGACCTCGCCAGCCGCAGCTTGTGGTGGTACGAAGACTGCGAGGTAGAGTTGTTGGGTCCATGTGACTTCTCAACGGCCGCGGAGGATCTGCTCTTCTCCATAGCTGTTCCGCGTCGCGTCACGTACTGTGCCAGGTCTTCGGATAGCTTCTCGCCCGTACGGCGGAGTTGTTCGTTGCGGACCTGAATAAATAAATAAATAATAAAATATAGTATCAAATTAAGTATTTATTAACACCAGAACAGCGAGCATTACAGATTCTTCCAAATCGTTGTGTCAAGGTTGTACCTACCTATTAATAAATGTCAATCATCGATTAAGAATTTCGCCGGCCCCCCCCCCATAGATTCACATATTTATAATAGCATACTTACTAAAGGCTATTGACCACATAATCAATATATTTAATGGCATGTAGTATATCGTTGGAAAGGGTAACAACTGAAGAACTTTTTAAAAGAAAACTAAACAATATCACTTTTTTTTCATGAATACTGAATTTTCAATATAGGTATACATATAACTTATAAAAATCTTTAAAAAATTATATCTCAGTAACCATGACACTTAGGATGGGACATTGATTTTACCGGAGAAATGTTAGCCATAACCCCTGACCAATGCAGCCATAACCCCTTGGGGACATCTGAATTGACGCCATTATGGTATAAAAAAGATTTACCTATAAAGTAAACTATTTTTAAAATAAGCATGAATAGGCTGCAAGGTCAAATTTGTAAGTTCCATCGAAAATAAAAGGAAATAAAGTGGTTTAATAGATTGTTAATGAGACTGGACGAATAAATAAGTATTCAAAAGGACGTCTGTGTACCTAATTCTTTATTTTTGTGAAGTTTTTTTAAAGAGTAGGTACGGGCCCTGAATTAGAGATATTACCAACTCCAGCGCAGGACTGTAGAGAATGGCACGTATGCCCAGCAGTGGGAGAAGTCGGGTTGTCACAATGCGCGAGTTGTTCTTGTTGAGGTGTTGTTGTATCTTATGTTGTGTGTACAGGACTTTTAGTGATGTTTTTTATTCGTCAGTAGCAAATTGCGTGTTTGCAAACCTGATGGCTGTATATCTATCTATACTTATAATAAAACTGTAACAGGTCCAATTCTGTACATTGAAGATATTTTGAAAAATTTTTTTGGAAGACACTCTACTATCGATACTGAAGCCAAAACTGTATTTTTTTTCATTCATGTCTGTCTGTCTGTCTGTCTGTCTGTCTGTCTGTCTGTCTGTCTGTCTGTTTCTTAAACGCGCATCACGTCGAAACTACTGAAGGTATCGAAATGAAACTCGGCACGATTTTAGGTCATACTACGAGGAAGGACATAGTATACTTTTTATCCCGGATTTCAGTCAGGTTC
The DNA here is from genome assembly GCA_949316285.1 of Eupithecia subumbrata. Taxonomy (NCBI): domain Eukaryota; kingdom Metazoa; phylum Arthropoda; class Insecta; order Lepidoptera; family Geometridae; genus Eupithecia; species Eupithecia subumbrata. The sequence goes on along the minus strand of OX438643.1, from coordinate 15,469,653 downwards.
CCCTGGGAGAGGGGATGAAAGTAAAATTTTTTCACCGCGCATGACGCCGAAAGTGCTGAATGAGTGGAAATGAAACCCAGCACGATTTGATTTCATACTACAAGGAAGGACATGGGATACATTTCATCCCGGAATTCAGTAATGTTCCCCTGGGAGATAGGATGAAAGTAAAATTCTTTACCCGCGCATCACGACGGAACAACTGAATGAATTCGAATGGAACTCGGCATAATTTGAGTTCATACTACGAGGAAAGATACATTTTATCCCAGAATTTAATAAGGTTCCCCTAGGAGAAGGGATGCAAGTAAAATTCCTTCACCGCGCATCACGCCGATACTAATGAATGAGTTGGACTGAATTGGTACGATTTGAGTTCAAGGAAGGACATGGGATACATTTTATCCTGGAATTCAGTAAGGTTCCCCTGGGCAAGAGGATGAAAGTAAAATTCTTTAACCACGCATCACGACGGAACTACTTAATGAATTCGAATGCAACTCGGCATGATTTTAGTTCGTACTATGAGGAAAGATACATTTTATCCCGGAATTCAGTAAGGTTCCTCTGGCAGAGGGGATGATAGTCAAATTCCTTCACCGCGCATCAACGCCGAAACTACATAGGTAATGAGTTGGTATGAAACTTGGCATGTTTTGAGTTCATACTACAAGGAAGGACATGGAAATACATTTTATCCTGGAATTCAGTAAGGTTCCCCTGGGAGAGAGGAAAAAGTAGAATTCTTAAACCGCGCAACCCGACGGGTCTACGCGTCGTCAGATATCATGCATTCTTTTTGTTAGAAACAGTGTTGCAAAATCGAATTTGACTAAATCAGTAGAAAGTCGAGTAGAAAATCAGTAGACTGATGAAATAATCTGTAGATTGAAAAAAAAAATTGTAGATAAAGGGTAGGTAAGTTCCTATCTAATTTTTCCAAGACGCACCCATTAGTTAGGTTCCTACCTGCTAAGGTGGTGCGTCTTGGAAAAATAAGTTAGGTTCCTACCTTACATGACATATGGTGGTTTAGCTGGTCCGGTTATCTGTACTACCGATGTTTGGTTGGAGTAAGTGGTCCAATTAAACTAACTGGACCACAGAAAAATATTTTTTACTGTGGTACACAGCCAACTGTACCTACCTACTAACGAAAAAAAAATTACGGTGGTCCAGTCAAATGGATCAGGAGCCCAATTCTGCAATACAATTGCTTCAGTATGACAGTGCAATCGTCGCAGAATCATCACGTAGAATCCTTAGATTAATAAAACTCCAGATAGTGCGTGCGAGATAAATTAATAGTTTCAAACTTGACGCGCGTCTCTCCATCTGCATTCATCATAATTTCTTTCATCTATGGGATTGAAGATGAGAACATGCTATCCCCCGTAGAACCTACACGATTATTTGCACGGCGGCGTTTCATAATATGAGAGACTATGGTTAAATGTGAACTTAATTAGTCGGCCGGTAAGGCAATCGCGAACGAAGTCGCGGGTACAGCTAGTAAGTATATATAAATATATATTAGGAATAACAAACTGAGGATTATCAAAGCGTTACCTCCATTCTGTGAATTTCAGTTCGCATCTGTCCGATTTCTCCTGCCGTCGACTTAGCTTGTTTCATGTTATTCTTCAATTCAACGGCCAATATACCCTGAAAAAACAAAATTAAGTAGTACAAAACCCTTAAAAATGCAGAGTCCCATTTGCAATAGTTTTAGTAAAGTTACCTTTCGCTGCCAAATCAATGCTTCCCGTGTAATCCGATCGAGTTCTTGGGACAAGTTCATCTTTTCCTTATCCATCATTTCTATCTCCTCTTCCAGTTCTAATATCTCTGTTTCGGCTCCCTGTAACGAATATGGTAAAGGTCAAAAAGAAGATCAGTCCGAAACTCTGAAACGATCCGGTTTCATGATGAAGTCACCTACTAAATTTCCAAAGCCTTTAAAAAAAGAAAAAACTCGCTGCTCGCGATATGGGTATGGTGGATCATTGGTGGATATTATTATTTATCATTGCTTGTGATGTTTTGAGCATTCTACGGCAATATATTTTTTATTTGCACTTGGTGGCTTTCGTGTCACAGCGGCCATTATAGATCTATTATGATCGCCACTTTGTGTGTTCAGCTTCAGCCTCGAAGCAGCGGCGTTCATAATTCGCCACTAACCCTTGCAGCTGCTAGGAACTCTAAGATTTTCTACGGACTGAAGTCTCTTAGCTCGTCTGGGCTAAGCAGGTGATTGCTCAGATGGATGCTACTATGTTGCATCAGTGTTCCGCACTCTCCTAGACTAGAGAATAACAACACTTCGTAGACCAACCTACCTGTACTAGGTATACCTGCTTTCTAAACAGGGTTATTGGTAATACACTGACTCTGCGTGGACTGCAGGTTCTGCCCATCATCACGAACACGTTAGTGAAGACGACAGGTTTTAATTCTTAATCTAGGTATTAGTAGTAGGTACCACCCTCCATTCATTAATGGTTAATTAGAGAGGCTATAGTTAAAACTTAACTTAAAAACGGCTCTGCCCTGACAGTGGGTGTGGGAGTGAGAGATCGGTCTTTAGTTGTTCATTGGGTTCCGGACAAACATGTTTTTGAATTTTTTCGCAGAGATGATTTCCAAAAAAATTAAAAATGACTCCGGCCATGACCTGGCGTCTTCACGAATGTTTTACTGATTATGGGTAGAACCAGCTTTTCACGTAGTGTCAGTGAATTACCAATAACCGTCAGACAATACGTACATACCTTTAAGTTCGCAGAGAACATATGCGTCAACGTCATGTTTGCTCTCCTCGAACTGTCATTCTTTTCGAGCGAATCCTTCCTCGTCCTCTCCAGAACTTCGAGCTTGGACCTCAACTCCCGCAGGGCGCGGTCCACTGAGTCTCTCTCTTGTTCGACCATCTTACAGTCAGCTTGTATACGCATCGTCTTCTGATCGCAGATTTGTATCTCTGGAAATAATTTCCACAAGGTCGATTCAGAGAGCGCTTTGCGCGCCATTTTGTGTAAAGGATAGACTTAGAATTTCTCGTTCATAGGAGCGGGACAGAGCATACGTTTTTCGAACGGCGGCGTGGGCGGCGTATAAGCGAAAAATCAAGTTTTTGCTTTTTTACAAGAAAACTACGCAACAAACCCATCTTCCGAGGACATCCGTGAGGGCGGGTGCGGCGGCAGATTTGGCCGAAGATCTCAACTCATATGTTAATTACTGATGTTTACATATTTCTAGGAACGCCTACTGTCATTACGAAGTTTTGTTTCGTTCGATCAACGAAAACGTACGAAGTTAAGCTGCTCTTTCAGTTTGGAATGATGTAAGTAGTATATTTTTCAGTCATCTCGACATCGAAATTTTGGTTCTTACAATGGTTTATAATGTGTAAATGTTTTAAAAAGTCAGTCATGAAATACCTTCGTCCAAAAACCGCCTTTTTGTAAATAAGCGAGAGTAGCTTCACGTCTAGTTTTGCGGCGTACCTAATAACAACTGCGGATGAAAAGAATTAAAGGAGGCCTCCAGAATCGACAGACTTTTGACGTCAATGTGGTTAAAGTATAAAAAAAAATTGCGTCACGCCAGCTTTTAAAACTTTACGTATTAAATTGAGATTCACATTTCGTTGTTATTTAGTTTGTCTTTGATTATTAGGTAAGTTTTCCTTCTGTTTTAATACCTTCCACTACCATCTTTTCAGCCAAGCGCGGCCTGTAATAAACTAGTAGTTCTACGAACAGAACAGTAGACCTCGCTGTTGAGGGTAGTTCTATGTATGTAGCACCTACCTACCCTCTAGACGTGAATAAAGCAGTTGTTATCCAAGCTCGGTCGTTTCAATACACAACATGGTGACAGCGGTGGTTTTCGAATAAAAATATAAGTATATGAAACAATAAATCGGCAGAATTTCGCGAAAACGTGTTAACAATCGACTTGTTATTGTTTTGTGATAATGGAGCACGCTCGATCACCGCCCGAATTGAGTTTGGATGGCAGCCCCGTCAGCCGGGCTGACGCATGGAAACGGTGGAAGACGCAGTTTAGCCTGTTTTTGAAAGCATCCGGGGTGCATAAAGAAGAAGGCGGTGTACAGGCTAGTCTGCTTATCAACTTGATTGGACCGGAGGGTTTCGATGTCTTTGAGACATTTTCTTTTGCCGACGAGAAAGAGAAAGACGATTGTGGCATCAGTAATACGGTCGTGCGAGATCGCCTGCTGAGAACAGAAGAGTTGACCTTGAGTAAAGCCATAAAAATTGTCCAAGTGGATGAAATGTCGTGTGACAGTAACCGTATGTTGGAGACGCGCAACGCTGGCCCGGGGTCAGCGGCGGCGCACGTGGACGCGGTCGGAGTGCGAGGCGGAGCCGCCGCCGGGGCCCGGGGCCGCCGGCGTGGATGGCGCGGAGGCCGAGGGGGCCTACGCGGCCGCGGCCAGCCCGCTGCCGCCGCCGGGTACAGCGGCGAGGCCGGCGCCAGCGGGGCTGGCGGCCGCCCGCCGCCGCCGTCTGCAGCGCAGGGTCACTGTCTCCGCTGTGGAGGACAGTGTGCTGTACCAGCACAGTGTCCGGCTAATTCGGTGAAGTGCTATGTGTGTGAAAATTATGGTCATTTTGCTAGGATGTGTAAAGTGAAGAAAAATGTGATGAAGTTATATGATATTGGATTATGTGAGGACAAATCGGAAGAAGAAGATGATCGTGAGTCGTTCTTTATTTCCATGTTGCATGATGTCTCAGAAATAAATACAAAATCGGAGGACTGGTCTCAAGTACTTTGTGGGGAGTGCGGACCTGAAAAGTTTAAATTGGATACCGGGGCTGATATAAATGTACTGTCCTATGCACGCTTTCTAGCTATGGGTTACAGCCCTGACATTATTAATACTGGTCATAATATTAAAATACAGTCATACAGTGGTGAATTTATTCCTATAAAAGAAATTTGTAACCTAACGTGGCAATTCAAAAATGTTCAGCATAAATTAAAATTTGCAATTGCTGCAATAAATTGTCAAAGTGTGCTGGGACTTCAGGCTTGTGTAGCGCTAGGCTTAGTTAAAAGAATCCACAACATTAATTTGTCTGAGAATGAAGATTTATTCAACGGATTAGGCTGCTTACCTGGCGAATACCACATTGTTATTGATAAAAATGTTGCACCGGTGGTTTGCGCCTCACGCAAGGTACCCTTGGGGTTACGCGATAAACTTCAGGAAGAACTGAATAGGATGACACAATTAGGAGTCATTAGAAAGGTGACCTATCCTACACCGTGGGTTAACTCGTTGGTCATTGTTGCTAAGAAAAATGGCCAGTTACGTCTATGTTTAGATCCTAGGCCTTTGAATGTAGCTATACAACGGGCGCATTTTCAATTGCCAACTATTAATGAGATAGCAACCAAACTACATGGCGCTCGATACTTCTCCGTGTTAGATGCTAACTCAGGTTTTTGGTCCGTGCGGTTAGATAACGAAAGCGCTGATCTATGTACTTTTAATACGCCCTTCGGCAGGTACCAGTGCTTGAGATTACCTTTTGGCCTTAATTGCGGACCTGAAGTGTTCCATGCTAAAATTAAACAGCTTTTAGAAGGCTTGGAAGGAGTTGAATCTTTCATTGATGACATAATATGTTGGGGTAGTACCAGGCGGGAACACGATAAGCGGCTAAATGAATTGTTTAAGAGAGCGCGGGAAATCAATTTAAAATTTAATAAAGAAAAATGTAAAATAGGATTAGAAGAGGTAAAATACTTGGGTCATGTATTTAATAAAGACGGAATGAAAATTGATTCGGAAAAGGTTCGAGCAGTACAAAATATGCCGGAACCAACCGATATTAAAAGCTTAGAACGATTTCTAGGTATGGTTAATTACCTATCTAGATATATACCTAATTATTCGGATCATATTTTTCCGCTTACAAGATTGTTGAAAAAAGATGTCGAATGGAGCTGGGAACTGGGTCATAAAAGCGCGTTCGATAATTTAAAAAACCTATTAACCAATGCACCTGTTTTGGGATTGTATGACGTCAGCAGCCCAGTGGTACTGTCTGTAGACGCAAGCAGCGTGGCGCTCGGCGCCGTCCTCATGCAGAGCGGTCGTCCGGTGGAGTGGAATACGCTTCTCGTACGCTCACCGACACACAAGTTAGATATGCTCAAATTGAAAAGGAGCTACTGGCGATCGTTTTTGCATGTGAAAAGTTTCATCAATTTATTTATGGAAAAAACAGTGTGATTGTTGAATCGGACCACAAACCGCTCGAAAGCATTTTTAGGAAGCCTTTAGACTCTATCCCAGCACGCTTGCAGCGTATGATGTTAAAACTACAAGGTTATGATTTAACTGTTGTTTATAAGCCTGGTAAGTTAATGTACATACCTGATACACTATCACGCGCGCCTCTTCCTGACTTGTATGATGTTGATGATAGAGTGAGTAATGCCATTTTATGTCAATTGAAAATGGTCATTGGTAGTTTGCCGATGTCACAAAATAAATTAACTCACGTTAAGCATGAGACACAAAAGAATGAAACGCTGAAAAAGTTACTATGTTATATCATGCAAGGTTGGCCCAATCATAAATATGATGTACAGGGTGACTTAGGATACTATTGGTCTATTCGTGATGAACTGTATTGCGTGGATAGTGTTATTTTTAAGAATAAACAGGTTTTAATTCCAGATTCACTAAGAAATGAAATGCTTAAATTAATTCATGATGGGCACTTAGGAATCGATCGCTGTAAAAGACGCGCGCGTGAAGTATTATTCTGGCCAGGAATAACAAATGATATAGAAAATTATATAAAAAAATGTAAAGTCTGTCAGGAGAATGCAAATAAACCGAGTAGGGAACCAATGATTCCAGTTCCCATGCCAGACTTGCCCTGGAATAAAATTGGAACGGACCTATTTGAATATGGCAAAAAATCATATTTAATTTTGGTTGATTACTTTTCCGGATTTGTTGAAGTGACTCACCTGAGGGATACTACTGCTAATTCTGTGGTTTTTGCAATGAAAGAAAATTTTGCACGGTATGGGATTCCTGATAAGGTCATCAGCGATAACGGTCCACAGTTTTCATGTCAAAAATTTAAAAAATTTGCCTATGAATGGGTTTTCATTCACATAACATCATCGCCATATTATGCTCAATCTAACGGTAAAAGCGAAAGAGCTGTGCAAACAGTAAAGAAAATGTTGAAAAAATCTATAGACAGTAAAACGGATTTTCACTTAAACTTATTGAGCTATAGAAATACACCACGCGAAAATTTGGATTCTCCTGCGCGACTCTTGATGGGACGACGATTAAATTGTAGACTTCCGGTTCACCCAGATTTGTTAAAACAAAATAATGATTGTAATAAACAATATAAAATTTTACAAGATAAACAGAAAAAGAGCAAGATCTATTATGATCAACATAGCAAAGCATTGCCTGAATTAAATGTCGGCGACGACGTAATCATGTGCGAAAATAATAACAAAAGAATTCGTGGTACAATAGTGGGCAAAGCGCCTACTCCGCGGTCTTATATTGTAAAAAATAGATTAGGAATATATCGTCGCAACCGACGACATTTGATTAAGAACATGCCTGTTAGTGAACCAGTAGAACGTAAGGAAGTTAGTAGTCCTATTGTTGTATCTGATGATTACGAGTCGGGTGAGGATGATGATGATGATGAATACGAACCGAGCAGAACATTAGGTGACAGTTTCGATTATTCACCTCCAACCCTACGCAGTAATTGTAAGAAATAATTAAATAGATACTAGGTAAATAAGTCTTCTTGTGTTATCAAACAGTTTTAGATTTAAGTAAGTTTATTTTTAAGTTTCTTTTTATTTAAGTACCTACCTAACTGTTTTGTTATATTTTATGGGGTTGGTTTATTTTTAAAGGGGAAGATGTTGAGGGTAGTTCTATGTATGTAGCACCTACCTACCCTCTAGACGTGAATAAAGCAGTTGTTATCCAAGCTCGGTCGTTTCAATACACAACACTCGCGAGTACTAACTTTTTTTCAACAATCAATTTACTTATTACTAAAATTATTTAAAACGGGATATTTAGGTAAGGTACCTACTTAGCATTTTTTTGTAATTCCTGTTTGTAGGTAGATATATAGTGAGTGAGAACTTGCCCTAAAGGCACAGGAAATGTTAATTCGTAACAGATACCTTACTTTTAAATCCAGGTTCGGTTATTAACACTAAAGTCATTTATAACGGGATATTTACCATGATTTGAGTTTTGAGCTTTCCAATATTTCGGCACAGTTTCAGGTAGTAGTAACGTTCGTAGCAAAAGACGAAAAATGAGGGTAGATCGATATGTCTGCCAATAACAACTCACTCGCAGTGCCGTCAGTTATTCCGTGATCATGGCGCATGAAACTGTGCCGAAATATTGGAAAGCTCAAAACTCAAATCATGGTAAATATCCCGTTATAAATGACTTTAGATACCTTACGTTCATACTTGTTTTCATCAATCAAATTTTTGCCTTACATGGGTAAAAAACTCAATATTCTGCTCGTCATGCCGAAAATCCTCATCAGATTCTTACCAAATTTTTATGATAACAATTTAAAGTTACTGCCTTTCAATTAAAAAATATACTCATCGAAATCAGATTTCTGAAAGCGGAGATATTCTAAAGCTCCTTTTTTGCCTTTTTTTGGAAGAAGTACGTTTTTAATCAAAAAACCTCGACGACAAACAAATTGAATTTGTTTGTCGTCGAGGTTTTTTGATTAATTTTGATTTATTTACAGATTCTACGATTTTATAGAATTTGTCAAATTCTATAAAATCGTAGAATCTGTAAATCAAGTTTCACACCGATCGGTTGTAAAATACGACCTGTAGAGGAGTTCCTACGGACATACTGACAGAAACGCAAATTTTGTTAGACTTGATGCAGAGACGCTTCGCTCACTTCGTTCGCTCGTCAATTAAATATGGTGGCTGTGAGTAGGTACTTACGCTTGTTACTTAGGTTGATATCAGCCAGCAGCTTCTGGTGGTCTCCAGCTAATTTCACCACGTGACCTTGCAGCCTCAGCCACTCGTGCTGCATCGCCTCGGTTCGTTCGCGAAGGGTCTTTATCTGATTCTCTAATTCTTCGATTCTGCGCTCTTGAGGAGATTTCATCTAGAATATTCGTCAAATGATTAACTATAGCGTACCCTCTTTTACGCTGCGTTCCCATCCCACTGACGACGCATCGCAGAGCGGAATAAGGAACCGACAGGATGACACACATGTAATGTAGGTAAGTACCTATATATTTATACTACACCTGCTCGGAAAGTTGCCTATTCCTTTTCCATTAATAGAATAGAAAGTATGTCTTTGCAGGCCTATAGGAAACCGGGAGGAAAAACTGTATGGAATTTAATTTCTCACGTGTTTTAGCGGGAGGAAAAAGTGTATGGAAATCCATTTCTAACGTGTTATTTTTTTTTATTTCCTAAAAGATCGGCCGGTAGCTATGGTTATTTTCGTTCGGTCAAACGACAAAAAGTTTTTACTCCAAGTCCATTAGGCCTCCTCCGATTTCCGAACAATATTTTGAAAAAAGAACCCAAAGGCTGGCGTGGTCAATGAGGTTTTACCAACATCATTGGGCGCGGTAAGTTCTTCTAAATTTCAGTTAATAATTAATTCTGCTTTTTATTTTCCTCGAAGGTGTAGTATAAAGCACTATTTATCACTCGGCAGAAAGTGCGATTCCTACCTCGTGTGTTTTAAGGCCCTCGGCTGCGCCTCGGACCCTACTATATGAATTACTGTGAGAAACTACAATTTTTATACTATTTTCAATACATTTTTATGGAAGAATCATCTAGTCTTCGTTACATACTAGGTATATTGGCTAGATAAAAATCGTGAAAAATCGTCCCGATATTTTTCGAGTCAACAGATTCGCATCTCTATTTGTCAAAAGTAACTGTAATATAATATTTCAATTTGTCATTCAGTCTTCTTTGCCTCACGTGTTAACAATTATTAGAAAATTTCTTAGCAGTGCGTGTAAAGAGAAAAATATAAGAGCGTGAACCGAGTATAAGATACTTTCTGTGTCTACCGTACAGGAAGTAGGTATCTATAAGTAAATAAATAAATATAAAAAATAAATAAATAATGCTGGAAAATCTACACAGCACCATCTAGCCCCAAAGTAAGCTACTCAAAGCTTGTGTTATGGGTACTAGGTACTAGATAACTGATATATATTTTAATACATTATAGATATTTTTTATTCCGTTCTTCCGTTTCCGTTTATACATAGATATTTTTTTATTATACATAGAAAACACCGAGACCAACGGAACAAATTTCTGCAGATCACACACAAATTTGTTCCGAAGCGGGAAACGAACCCGCAATCACTTGCGTCGCAGGCGGACTCTCACCCGCTGCGCCACTGAGGTCGTCATAAGTTGGTACAGGCGTTACCAAAATACTTACGTTAAAAACGTCCTTCAAAATCATGTGCTTTTTCATTAAAATATCCAATTCCCTCTGCTTTCTCATAATTATCAGGACTTTCTCGTCATAATCGTCTTGCAGCACTTGTAGTTCCTTCTCGCGTTCTCGCACTTTATCTTGTGTCCTCGTGAGAATCCCAGTGTTTTTCTGTTGACGGTTCCTGTTCACTTCTATATCTAGCATTATCTTCGCGTGTGAGTTTTCCATTCCCATTAGAGTTATTTCCTGCAACAGTACCGCATAATATTTTGACACAAGTAATCGTGCACTAGCGAAAAACTGGATATCGTCTTAAAACAAATTGCAGTTTTCTCCCTTAACCACTCCAAGAACAAACCCTCAACGACTTCGGCACAACGTTTGTCTGAAAACTGGAGTTGGAACTAAGTACAATAATTGTTACGGCTTTTTAACCATTAAAAGCTTCTCGGCAATTATTAAGAATATTCGATTTTATTCCGGAATATGAACTATTTAGTGCCGTACAAATTAAGTTACAGCACTTAATAGGTCAAATTTTGGAAAAACAATCCAAAAATCACAAAAAGAAACTCAAGTATAGCTTAGACTTAGAGGGTTTTAGGGTTAAAAAGACCGCCAAGCGATTGCATATGGTTTCACCTACCCCCAGTTTACATATAACAAACGTTGTGCGGAACCCCCTGTATAAGTACCCACACGAGAATCTTCCGCTGCTACTATTGCTGAGTTCGGCAGTTGGGTAGTTAACTTTATGATGACATCAACGGTAGGTAGATATACCTACGCATCAATATCGCGTACAATTTAGTCAGCAAACCACCTATCAGTGTGTAGGTGGTTTCACATTGTATTACAAAGCAAAACACTGGGCGGTATACATATACATCTACTACACAGAAACATAGACACTACACAGAAATGTCATCGTTGCAAGGTCAATTAAAGTAGTTAAATAATGGGTTTAAAGATGACTGCGAGACAGAAAGCTGTCCCGCTTGAATCATAGGTATATATCATGCTGAGGAGGATCCAGTAGAAACTACGCCGAGTCTTCTCGTCATCCATGCCGCAATGATTCAAAACTAAAGCTTTCAATCAGTGCGTCCTACCCGTCATGACCTACGGAGCTGAGACGTGGACACTCACGGTAGGGCTGGTCCACCAGTTCAAAGTCGCTCAGCAAGCTATGGAAAGAGCTATGCTCGGAGTCTCTCTGAAGGATAGAATTCGTAACGAATAAATCCGACAGAAAACCAGTAAAAAGTTATCGACATAGGTCAAAAAATTAGCAAGCTGAAGTGGCAGTGATACGGCTATATCTCGCGAAGAACCGACAACCGCTGGGGTAAACGTGTTCTTGAGTGGAGACCACTACTCGACAAACGTAGTGAAGGTCGCCCTCCGGCCAGGTGGGATGACGATCTGCGAAAGACTGCAGGCAGATGCTGGATGCGGCAAGCTGAAGTCAGGGCGCTATGGCGCTGATTAGAGTAGGCCTATGTCCAGCAGTGGACTAATATAATAGGCTGATGATGATGATGATCGAAGCTGTTATAGGTACCTGTTTCCTGGATAACTCCCTCATTTTCTTGATGCCGTTCGCCATCGCCTCAACGGCCTTGTCATTCAGCAAGCAGTCCTGCAGGTTTTGCAGGATCTCGTTCTCCAATTTAATTTTCTTCTCCGTTTTCATATCAACTTCCTTCTCGGTGCTTTTGAGAAAGCTCTTCATCGCTGCGTTTTCCTGGACATAGGAATTAATAGAACCTGGTCAAAAAATTTCATAAGCGACTAAGCTCGTTTTTCTCTCTAAGTAGGTACATTTCAGCTACTAAAGTAAAACTAGTCTATATTAATATTATAAAGAGGAAAGATTTGATTGTTTGTTTGTTTGTATTGAATAGGCTCCGAAACTACTGGACCGATTTGAAAAAAATAAATTCTTTTACCATTAGAAGCCCTCATTATTCCTGATGAACATAGGCTACTTTTTATCGCGGGAAAATGCTTCATTCTTACGGGAAACGGGTAATAGGACAACGGGTTCTTAAAATGCAGCTAGTGTTTTATAAAATTGATGATCCATCTGATTTACGCGTCGTCGGTATTAATTTTCTACAGGCTTTGAACGCTTCGACCATTATATCTTGTTTAGTGGGTCAATTTCGGAAACCCGTCCTATGTTTCCGAAACTGACCCTTTGGTTATTAATAATGTCTAGATGGAGCGTCGTCGCGCTGTAAAACAACCATAAAAAACATGCAAACTTTCGTGTGCTGGCGGGCGTGACAGCTAGCTTTTAAACTAGAGCTACTCATTGACATAATGATATCAGTTGTAAAGCATCTCCCATTAGAAATAGTAATTATTTACCATAGCGTAGTGTGTCGATATGCTCAAAGAAAAAAGTTAGTAAGCGCGGGTGAAGAATTAGAAGCCAACAGTTGGACGGTACCTATTTTTTTCTACGCTTTTACGGCGTTGGCAGTCTATCCTACTAATAAAGCTGAAAGTTTGTGAAGTGTGAGTTTTTGTTACCTAACATTTCCAAAACTACTGACAGGTCAGTAGTTTGGGGTCAGGTCTTAATGAAATTTGACGTACATTTAGAGCATACCTTAACTTAGATAATAGGCTACTTATTATACCGAAAATACGCGTGCGAAGCCGCGGATAAAACCTAGTCTACATATAAATGATCAAGGCTAGGACCTTATAATACGTATACCTAATTATTACTTACCATTTGTATCATCTGTATATCTCTTTCTGTCATTTCTACAGAATCTGTGTACTGGACTATTTGGCCTTCCAGTGAAATGTGCTTCGCGTCTTCGGCATCGACTGTGGCAAAATTACATCACAATTTAGCACGTTCACTGCTACGCGACCCGGAGGGGCGCCTCAACATCAACCTCAACAGCCTGTATTGGTCCACTGCTGGACGCAGGCCTCCCCCTGATAAGCGCATTGTTGGTTTTTCTATCTCATGGGGGGTAATGCCCGTAATCTACACGCTGGGCGTGCGGGTTGCGGATCGTAGTTTGGTGGTGGAATTGTTCTGCAGGAGGCGCTGCTGCCCGCTCCCGGTGGATATCTCTTAGTCGCCTCTTCGAGCGAGAAGAGTTGGGTTGGATGGTGGAGGGGCGCGTCGCCAATAAAATCTATATAACTTATGTAAACACATGCAATAAAGTATGCAGAAAGCGGTAATATATGTATTTAAAGGGCGTCCTACGGGTATGCCACATGGAGGGAAAGTACCTTGAATATTGTAGATGGAACATTATACTGAAAGAAGACTATTTGAATTTAAAAAACAATTTAAACTAGCACGTTAACCGTTAGTCCTGCGCCTGAACTCTCCCCGGTCGTGTCGGGTTATTTATTAATTTATTGTTGATTTAATTAACACGGTTATTTTGAACCAATTACATTAATTAAAAGAAAAAAATTCATAAAATATTCCAAACACATTGAGAATGTCAATACAATAAATGAATTAATACAAAGAAATATAATTAATAATGACGTTCACAAAATAAAATTAATTATGAGAGTGACGGAATAGAGAGTGCACCTGTGCACACACACTTGTGCAGTTGTGCACTATATAAGTCTCCGATGAGACTGGCTGCCAGGAGGATGTACCATAATAATGTTTACTTACATAGTTTAGTGGCATGTTCGATATCAAAATTTATCTTGTCTTTATACATCTCCAGTTGTTTGCCCCGGTTCATCTCCTCTGCTACCAGCTTCTTTGTGATGTCGAGGTTGATTATTAGCGTCCGGTAATTTTCTTGGAGTGTTCTAGAAAAATAATAAGTACCTACTTATTACCTACTACTACTGTCGCGATTTTTGACATCAGCAATCACACTCATTGTAATATTATTCAGAAACAATCGGTAGGTACCTTTATTCGAAATTATTTTCTGCGCGAATATTTTCTGTAAAAACGGGGAGACGGTGTCAGTACCTCCGAGAAGCTAGTGCTTCTCGGAAGTGCAAGGCTAAAATTACCTACTTTAAATACCTAAATAAATAAAATAAATAATGCTGAACAATACACACAGCATCATCTAGCCCCAAGCTAAGCAGAGCTTGCGTTATGGGTACTAGATGACTGATATACATAAAACAATACATTACATAGATATATATTTTTTATTATACATATAAAATAGCCAGAATACCCGAAACAAATATTAGCAGATTGTACAAACATTTGTCCCAAGGCGGGAATCGAACCCGCAACCTCCTGCGTCGCAGACGGACTTTTGCCCACCGCGCCACATCGGTCGTCATATGTCGTCATATGTACCTACTCACACACTCATAATAATATTATTCAGTAACAATCTCTACCTTTCTTCGAAATTATTTTCTGCCCACGGCTTTGCAAGCGATGTTTTTAGGGAAACATTTAAAGGCAATAAAATAACCTTTCTACCATCGATCAGAGCAAAAACAGGGAGATGATGTTAGTACCTCCGAGAAGCTAGTGCTTCTCGAAAGTGCAAGGCTCAAATTACCTACTTTAGTGTGATTTATTGATTAAAAGACAGCATTGCCATTTTGTTTGTTCATTATAATTATGGCACAAGTTTGGAAACGTAACTGTGAGCGAGTGTTTGCGTGTAGTTGTAATTGTAACACAGACCAGTTGTCGAGTAAGCGCTGGGAGAACTTACCATATCTACAGAATTTACTTAGACCTTTGTTTCTATTCCATGAGAACTGATGGGATAAAAAGTAGGTACCTACCTAGCATGTTTTATTCCAGGTTTAGACCTACATCTTTCCTGATTGCTGAAATTTATTGTACCTACTTACAAAAAATTGGTAGGTATAAAAAGTTCAGCAATTAGACCCGTTTTATGAAAGCTTGCTCAGTCATCTATCTGTGCTTGAGTAACGTTTTTCTAAGGCATAAACGTCACTCAAGTACTTATAGGTCGATCGATGACTGAGCTAGCTTTTATTAAGCCTCTCAGCCGCGATTTTGAAGCGCGTCTTGTGTCGCGCGATTTGTAGCGACATTAATTTGCAGTACTTTTTGTACTAAGACGCATACGATCTTACACACTGCTGCGATTTTATCGACGCGATAGAACGCGCTTCCGATTCCTGCGATTTTGCGATAATTGGTCACGGAACATTTTGTATAAGGATGCATGCCATCTTACACGCAGCTGCGTCTTGCGTTTTCCGATTTTTGCGGGGGGGGGGGGGGCGTCTATAAATCGCGCTTACAAAACCGCAGCTGTGTGTAAGGCTTTGCGCCACAAAATCGCAAAATATCGCACGACACTCTTGTCTCTACGCGTTTCAAAATTGCGGCTGTGGGGAAGAGGCTTGATAACGGGCCTAAGATTCACAATCAAGACAGCCTTAGTTGGTGATTGATTATGGAGGCTATACGTACTTGTAATCATCCCTTACGGAATCGTAAACGTTATCTCGCTGTTTTATATTGACGACCACGGCGTTCCACAGGCTGACTAGGCGACGCTTGTCCAGTTCCAAATCTTCGAGCTCGGCTGCGTATGCCGTCACCTAAACCAAAAAATACACATAGGTAAGGTCACGCGTGAAATAAAATCGGGTTTTACAAGTCATTTAGTTAGCAGTTATGAAGTTTTGCGCACATTGTAAGCGATTAGCTATGAAGCCACGCTAAAATAAACTTCGAATCAATTGTCTATTGACAGTACCTAAGAGATTTAAGTAGGTATTACTAAAATCAACATTATGTCGTTAGACTCCCAAACTACAATTGATTCAAGGTTTGTTTTAGCGTAGGTTCATAGCAAATGTAAAACTATCTAAATTACCTACTAGTAGAACCTAGAAAATAATGGGCTTAATAAAAGCCCCATTTTTTTCACGCGTGACCAACCACCTGTTTTATTTATCGCGGAGCAGAGACGTCAGATCCAATCGATCTCTGGTTTCGTACCTATCGAATTTTTTCACTTTTTCCAACAGGATGTATGTCAATATTCAACTACAAACTTGTTTGCAACAGTTTGCAGTTAGCTCAATTGTTTCAATTGTAAATACTAGTTCTATTTTTTTTCTAATTTGATTGTAATTTTCTTTGTGAATAAAGATATGCATTATTAACTACTACATACCAGAGATTGTACCTATATTGGGTACCGGTCTTAGGGCTCTTGCACACACACTTTTTTTCGCCGTGAAAATCTACGGTTAATTCACCGTGCATAGGCAAGGTCGCCAGTGTTGTATGGATCACCATGGAAGCTAGACACACCAATTTTATGCCGTGAAAATCTACGGTTAATTCGCCATAACCATCGATTTTCACGGCGAAAAAAATGAGTATGAACAAAGACTCATAGGCGCCATGGTCTGCGGGATCGTTATCACGTTTGCCGAGAATATTTACGTAGGTACTTACCACCAATAATAAACCGAAAAGAAAGTGTTTTTGATGATAACAGCTATGTTAGTCTAATATAAAAGTTTTTCTTACTTTATCGTTGATGTCTTCCATCTCAACGTTTTTGATCTCCAGCTGTTTCTTGAATAGCTCTACTTTAGATTCCAGCTTCCACACCTCTTGGCCCACGGCGAACAGTATCATGTCCTGAGTAATCACGAAACACATTAGAAAATAAACTAGGTAAGTGTATTTTCAATTGTTGGATTATTATTATTGGATCCCGTAAGTTTCCGTATCGCAACATGTCTTCGGTTGGGTGCAAGGTGTTGCGCGCAATGCCAGTGCGGTACTGCTGTCGAACAGCTTGGTCATCACGGATTATAGTGTACTAGGGCCGCCACGCCAGCCTTAATTTTTATATTTCAACTCTGAAAACGCTGCCGGCCATATTGTGACGTCATAGTCCTCTAAGCAAATTTCATGTCGGATGTTAAACTAGTGAAATTCGCTACCTATGTAGTCTGTCTATATTTTTACAATGATGGACGTTTGCTAATGTAAATTGATTGTTTTCTAGCCGCAGCATTCATGTTTGCGGTTTTCTATCCGTTTGTGAAATATAAATTGCTCCTATAATGTGAAATGTAAATTGACTTAACTAAATGTGCCTTGTGCTCCTACGCCGAATAAATATAATATGAGTATGATATCACAGCACAGGTGAATATGGCTGACAGCGTTTTCGCCTGTTTACGAAAAGTCGACTTATAAAAAAAGGTTTGCGGTTTTAAAAAACTCTTGATATTTTTTTCCCTCTAATCGGACACTAATTAATAAAATTTAAGACTTTAAAAAAGAGTCATATTGCTTATTGAATTTCACATCATCCCAGACACATTGTTCAAACATACTGACCAGCTCTCGTTTCTCCTCCGCCAGCGCTCGTTTTTCCGCCCGCATCTTGTCGTTCATCCGCTGACTGACGGTCAAGTCTGATTCAGTCTCCTCCTGCCATTTCTCCAACTGCTTGACCAGGGTTGTCAGGGCTTCCACCTCTTCGGTCGCTTCGCGTTCTGTTGGATTTAATATATTAATGAATACCGTAGCCAAAATATAGGACTTCAATATTTCCTATTTTTGGATTTTGTCCTTTTAAAAGGGGACGTAGTAGAGGCTCAGATGAATTGTTCATGTTTTCCTCTTTGCATCAGCAAGGAGATAGATTCATGTAGTGCTTACCGGTTTGTTCGGCTCAAATTTCTGCTTGTCCGCTTGCACCTGTCTTTGGCCTCTCTAGCCCTAATCTTCGCCGCTAACCTCGCAGCTGTGCACTAAGAGAGGGTGTTCTCAAACTCCTCCAACAGGTTTCTCAGAAAGATGGTGTCGTGGTCGCTACTATACAATAATGAAGTGCTAACCAGTTTCATCGTCTGGTTCAAGCTTCCTCGCCCGCTTGCACCTGTCGTTGGCCCCTCTAGACCTGATCTTCGCCACTACCCTCTCAACTGTCTACTGAGCGAGTGTTCTCTGAAACTCCTCTAACAGGTCTCTCAGATAGATGGTGTCGTGGTCGCTTCTATACAATAATGTAGTGCTGCCGATTTCATCGTCTGGTTCAAACTTCCTCGTCCGCTTGCACCTGTCGTTGGCCTCTCTAGCCCTGCTCTTCGCCACTACCCTCGCAGGCATCTACTGAGCGAGGGTCCTCCCAAACTCCTCTAACAGGTCTCTCAGAAAGATGGTGTCGTGGTCGCTACTATACAATAATGTAGTGCTTACCGGTTTCATCGTCTGGTTCAAGCTTCCTCGCACACTTGCACCTGCCGTTGGCCTCTCTAGACCTGATCTTCGCCACTACCCTCTCAGCTGTCTACTAAGCGAGGGTCTTCTTAAACTCTTCTAACAGGTCTCTCAGAAAGTTAGTTTCGTGGTCGCTAGGTATACCTAGCGACCACGAAACTAACTTTCTGAACACTGTATACAGTGCTTACCGGTTTGTTGATCCGACTCTAGCTTCTCTTTGGACCGCTTGAAAGTAAGTTTCGTGGTCGCTAGGTACAGTGCTTACCGGTTTGTTGATCCGACTCTAGCTTCTCTTTGGACCGTTTGTATGTAGTGCTTACCGGTTTGTTGATCCGACTCCAGCTTCTCTTTGGACCGCTTGTACTTGTCGTTGGCCTCTCTAGCCCTGTCCTCCGCTGCTACCCTCTCCGCTGTCAGCTTGGCGAGGTTGTTCTCATATTCCTCTATCAGGACCCTCTGAGAGTTGGTGTCGTGGTCGCTGTGGTATATTGCTTCTAGGTCTCGATCGTAACCTTGTTTGCTGAGTTTGAGGTCGTCGCGCTGAATTAAAAATTGTATTTTGTATTGATTTTATTTTGTAGTTTATTTACTTACTAATATATAGAGTTTATGTTTGTTACATGTGAGTTTTTTTGTAGGTCTCTAAAACTATTGGTTCGATTGTAAGTGTCCTATACTAAATAGTGTGGCGGCGAAACAAAAATACATTACATACCAGAATTTGAATCTGCTCCTCGGCGATAGCGTTCTCTTTCTCCAGGAACTGCCTCAGGGTTTCCTGGAACTTCTGCATCAGGGGGTGAGTTGACTCCAGGACCGCCGGCAAGACGCCGATCTCTCGCTTGCTACGCCATCTAATTCAAGAGATGAAATTCAAATATAAAACTCAATCTACAAACACGACTATGGAGTATTGGGGTATTAGATTCTGAGCCGCAAAACTCATAAAAGTGTAATCGGAAGTGGGTATGGGGACATTAAATAACATCGCAAAAATTTACGACTTCAGCGGGACTTGAACCCGCATCCTTCCGTCAGTACCGGAATGTGCTAACCAACTACACCACGAGGTCAAGTGACGAGAGCAACGTCGTTTTCCAGCCTTTTCCAGCCTTGTTGCAGCGGCAAGGGACACAGGCGCAACAGTGGCAAACGCCGTCGACCGAGCGGTCAGAAGAATAGGTAGCTCGAGGCCCTCTAAGCATTCACCTCGCATCTTCTCTCTCTTTCTAAAAACTCGTCAAACACCTCTCTTCCTACAAACTTAGGCGTCAAACACATCTCTTCTTAGGCGTCCCCTAGACCTACAATAACATTGCAAAATACATTTTATTGTACAATAAGATTGAAAGGCGATTTGAAGCCAAACGATCAATTATATTGCGAAATAAAACGAAGTTTGCAATGTTTTCCTATTCAGTCGTAGTTTGTATTTTGACAACAATGTTCCGTAAGCAGCATTTTTTTATCACGGTCATGATATTCTTTGGTCTTGATATTCCACAGAGACGGCGATTTTCTGTACAACTGCATACATTCGACGATAAACTCCCTTTCCTTATCTTTTTCTTTTTCCGTCATTTTTGCTTTTTTGAAATTCGTAAAGTTAATACGCATATACTTTTCGTCAAGACGAAGCACATACAAAAAATATTGCGCAATACTAACCCTACACGATGCAATGAAAAAATATGCTGCAATAAAAATTAAACTTGCTCAAACTTTCGTTCAATCATTGCGCAATCTTCAATATAAACCCTATACGGTCAATTATATTGCACAATTCGTCTTTTTGCGCAATATAATTGATCGAGGGCACGCCTTGCAAACTTACTCGTCAAACACTTCTCCTCCTTCACTTCTCTTCCTTCAAACTTACTCGTCAAACACCTCTCTTCTTACAAACTTACTCGTCAAACACCTCTCTGCCAGCCTTTTTGCAGCGGCAAGGGTCACAGCTGCAGCAGTGGCAGACGCCGTCGACCGTGCGGTCAGAAGTAGGCAGTTCAAGGCCCTCCAAGCAAACGCATTCGCCTTCCTGAAAATACGACAAAATTGTTTAGTGCCGTCAGAGCTGATTTCGGAATCTGCTCGATCTCGCCGAATACTTCTCACTCGATCTCGCCGAACTTTGATCTTGGAAATCAGGTTAAGAATCAGTATCATTTATTCATATAGATATCAGGTAAAATATATGGTCTTGTTGGAAAGCTCAAAACTCAAATCATGGTAAATATCCCGTTGTAAATGACTTTCGCCTTTGATATTAGGGTAATATACACGGGCAGCTTGAAGCAGTCAGGATAGACTGCTTCAAGCTACGACTGCATAGTGAACTATGCAACTGCTGAAGCGGCTCCATGCAGGTATATCTGTAGATAGAAGACTGTTCATTTTGTAATCGCCAGCTTGAAGCAGTCGATCCTGACTGATTTAACTCTTTCATGACCCAAGATACAGATGGCCGTCCGCACCAGCTCGTAACAGGCGGCGATGCGCTCCTGCAAGGCAGGGCAGTGAAAGCGATATATTAATTTTAATCTTAACCTCAACAGCCTGTATTGGTCCACTACTGGACGCAGGTCTCCCCCTGATAAGCGCCTTATTGACATTTATCACATTGGGGATAGTGCCCATAATCCCCATACTGGGAATGCGGGTTGGGGATCGCAGTTTGGTGGTAGAATTGTTCTACAGGGGGCACTGCTGCCCGCCCCCGGTGGATAACCCTTAGTCGCCTCTTACGACACCCGCGGGAAGAATTGGGGTGGTGCAAATTCTAAGCCAGCACCACACGGCTTAATCTGCCCGTATATCTAGGCCCATAGTGTTTTTTTTTATATTAGTGTGATACGCACCCTTGCTGGAATAAACTGCTCGTTCTTCCACATGAGGCAAGTCTCATCATGCACCACGATGCCGAGATCGTTCCTCGGGCAATGGCAGTGAGGAGACATCAGCGAATCTGGGGTTGAGGCCGTGGTGGTACACGGGCAGGAATGGTCCGTCATCTTGCTCGCCGTTCCTTGCTTGATGAATCAAAAACCAATCTAAAAATCCCACAAATTATAAAACACAAAAGCTACGATTTCAAGCGCTTTGGAGTGATACATAGAAAAATGTTACAACAGCTGTGTGGCATGTTATGCCAATCGTGGCATTTTGTTAAACTGTTATTATTTGCTAAGCAACGAGTTTATTTTCTCCTTGGTGATCTCTTCAATCAGTTCGCTCCGAACAGAGATCTAGCAACGGTTGTAGGCCTTTAATCTGAGACAATAGTTGTGGAATTCATTTATGCGATTCTTAGCTTATAATCATGTCTGGTTCCGATATTTTTTTTACTCAACTTATGAGAAAATCTTCTAGTAAGTAATCGCCTCCACATTAAAAACTATCAACTAACAAACACATTTACTAAATCTAATCCGAGATCTCGCTCTAACCGATCTACATGCGTTTTCATAGCAACCTTCTTGATAAATCCATATTTTTTTTAAATCTGCCGCGTAAAGCTAGCAACCTCTTTGTCATTCATTAGCGACGTTACCATGGTAACTGGTTATTTGAAAACGTCAACAAAGGCGGGATCCGGGATCTTCTCGCGCAAATGTGTTTTATTTTTCTATGATAACTCTTGACTTTGGGTAGTACCTACATTTAAAGTAACTAAAACAATTTGTTTTCTACGTAGTACTTTAAGCGTTTCGTATAGAAATACATTTGTAAATTAAAATGGTAAGTTGGACATTACTGGTAAGTTTACGATTTTTAGATATCACTCAATGCACATTCTATTTATAAGTATATTAAATTTCTTGTAAAATATCTTTTAAATTGGACACCCAGGATTGGGTATATTGGCTAGGCCTTCTCCATGCTGTTCCACATAAATCTCCTCTGTACATTCACCTGTTATTTCTATTTCAGATAGTCTGGTGATATCTAATTTTATGTTTGTCAAGACACGGATTAAATCCACTGTTTTATTGTTTCTTAAAATTGCAACATTCCAGATTCTATCGCGGTCTAAGCCGGCCTCAGACAACCGCAGCGCGATCGGTGGCTCAGCCAAGAAGAACTTCCCTGAGCTGGCTGACTTCATCACGAAGAGAGACTATGTAGGCGCGCTTACGTTGCTTGAGGTTAGTTAATAAGCAGACAGCTTCAAAAGTAGCTGACAGGCCGTTCAAAAGTAGGGCAGGTAAACGTAGAGCGGGGGCTACAGTGGGTGTTAACTCATTCACTGCTTAGCCTCTGCGTTGCGAATAACAGGAGCGCGCCGCAGTCAGAGGACTTCGAACACGGACATGTGCGTCATAGATTATGAAAGTGTTAGTTTGTACAAATAATCCTACAACTATTTTACTATAAAAACACACACACACTAGGTTCGTAGTTAACCCGCTTACATTCATAATGAATCCTACAACTATTATAAATGCGAAAGTTAGTGAAATGTGAAATTTTTGTTACCTCGGATATCCAAAACTATTCAACAGAGCAAGATGATATTTGACATACATTTCAAACGTAGCCTAATTTAAACAATAGGCTCCTTTTTTTAGGGTTTCGCCCCCGATTTCGGATTTGTAGAAAGAAGGGTTTGATAATTTACACATTACGTTCAACGAGAAACCAAAACATAGATAAAAAGTCCGTAGCAATGTTGTCTATTTTTGACAAAATAATGATTGAATTTGTGATGTTGTCATATCTGCTTTATATGTACATATGAAAATTAAACGAAGTTGCGGGTAATAGCTAGTGGTCTTATACAATAATTTTTATACCTAGGAAAGTGTAAGTAGTAGGTACTTAAAGTTAAGATAGCTTTGTGTCAGTGTTTTTTGGTAGCTTAGCTATGAGGGACTCTATACCCACATACCTATATTCCCAAAAAAAATTTCAATCGGAAATCAATTATGTTTATTTCTATAGGCTTACAAAATAAGCTCATACACAAGTAATATTTTAAACAATTTATTATCAAATAAAATAGTCAAATTTTAAAATAAATTATTGCCAAATAACAAATAAAGTTCGACGTTCCTATCTGCAAACAATGGACCGCTATTTTAATGAAAATGCGATATTTTTCATAATTATGAACAATTTTTAAAGGAAACATGCTTGTTTTTAGACCGGTCAACGTCACCAAAGTCATTTACAATCAGTTGAGTTTGTTTCAAAACTCAAATCATGGCACTAAAGTCATGAGTTTTGAAACAAACTCAAATCATGGTAAATATACCTACCGTTGAAAATGACTTTAGTGTTATTAACCATGATGGATTTTAAGTTTATCGGTCAACGTCAGTTGTTAAAGATATAGATGTACCTAGATAGGTATTCAATGTCACAAGAAAATTTAGTGTTTTTTCATAACTTTTCATCGTATAATTTCCAGTTCATGAAACACGAAGGCAACACCGACGTGTGGGTTGACGTGTGGTCAGCTTGGTGCTGGTTCCACCTGGGAGAGTACCGCACCTGCCTGGACCAGTACCTCGCCATACGGGACAGGGAGAACCTGGACGATAAAGTACAGGATACCATCGCACTGGACATCGCCGTCTGCTATTTCTATTTAGGTGAAACTTGAGTTTTTAGCCTAGTAAAATCTCTTTAGGAATTTATTTTAATATAAATTTTACGAAGTTTACGTTCTTTATTTAATCCCCAGGGTATAAAAAATATTTCAAATCTTCATCCTACATAATTATATGGAATTGGTGAAAATCCATGACCAATTTTCATTTTCCACCATTTTCCGGGTGGGGAGTTTCTGTCAATTTATTCTCCAGCCAGAGGGGCTAATACCCTTAATAAAATAATTCATTGAATATAAAGAATTCATACAATTTTCATTAATTTTTGCTCCTAGTTAAGGTGACTACCGTACAAACATTTATACCATAAAAGAAAGTAATTTTGAACGGTAAATTTAGTCAGTAGGTACCTACGTTGACTCACGCTTTAAAATCCTTATTTCAGGGATGTACAATGAGTCAAAAGAGTCAGTTGAACAAGCTCCAAAATGTGCATTGAAGGTAACTATTACAAATTACTCGATATATTTTACCACCCATAGTCCCATTGCCGCCGCCAAAAATTTATATGGCGATTTTTACGTAGCATGCTCTTCCATCTCTCGTCATGACCAAAAACTCTATTCGCCAAGATTTTGACTAAAAATCTTTTTCTTTACTTTTGTGTCATGCGGCCATGATTATCACCATACCTTTTATGATTGCCACTTTGTCTGTTCAGCCCTGAAGCTACAGCGTTCATCATTCGCCACTAACCCTTGTAGCTGTTAGGACCCAAATACTTATAGGTAAGCATCAATACCGTTTGCCAGCTCAAGAGAGCGTTGTATAAAAAAATCTTCAGAGCAGGCTCCTATTCCACCTGGCCCACAAACTTGGCGACGAAGACGCGCTGATGGAAGTCCACGCAGAGCTTCGAGATGTGCATGAGGACCAGCTCAGCTTGGCCTCCGTACATTACTTGCGAGCGCATTACCAGGAGGCCATCGATGTCTACAAGAAACTGCTTTTGGATAGACGGTGAGTTACCTCTTTTCATTTCAGCTATTCGACCTTTTTGGACGATGGTCCGACTGAGATTCAGAACGATGTGGGTACGATTTCTGCTACGGGACAAACGTTTGTACAAATAACTACGGGGAAAAGTAAATGTAGGTACTTGTAAAGCCGTTTGTAATAACTGTTCACCTTCTGTCCCTACTCTGAGAAACCATCAAAGTGATGATGTCTTTCTTACAGATACAAAAGATATGAAAAAGATGATATGGATTGGATCAAAGTTCTGTCACATACGTCTGGGTTAACTAACTTATTATTCTTTTGTACTTGTACTTTGTAGCTAATTACCTACCAACCTCAGGTATAGAGATATTTTATAGAGATGTTCCGACTAGTCGGTAATGCTTAGTGCCCGGTCACATTCGCAGTCGGCGACTAATTGGCGACTATTCGGCGAAAAGCGCCGACTCTGTGGTTATTACTTTGTATGTATTTCTCAATCAAATGTATACAGGAGGAATAAAAATATGAATCAACAATGTTTGAATACACAAACGACGAAATACGAAACAATGTTCAGCTGTTTTTTTAAAAAGCTTGATTTTTTTGATTGTTTAATTAATATTTATATTTTAGAATCAGTTTTCCACATTTCGAAATTAATGTAAGCAACCTTTCCTTTGACAAATCAATCAGTCTCTAAAATACTTGCCTTGAAAGATTTTTTTTGTAATTTTCTCGGTTAATTGAAAAAAAAAGAAAAAGATAAAATATATCTATATCATTTATCAAACATAACAACATAATATTTTTTTATCCTCAATAAACATTTCTTATTATCTTATTTAAATAAAAGAGTAGGATTTATTAAGGATTGTGGCCGAATAGTCAGCCTCTTTACAACCGACTAACCGGCTAATCGGCCAAAGTCATAGTCGGAACTTATCATAATATTTTGTTACTTAGAACCTATTTCGTAGTCAAATGCCACCTAGAATAAAAATATTGTAAGGTAGAGTTCATTCGTTTGTAGAAACATGTTAAAATCAAAAAATCAAATCAAAATCAAAAACTCTTTATTTCCATAAATACAATAAATGTACACTTAGAAAAGGTCAAATTATAAAACTATACACTGACACGGAAATAAAGTGATATTTTTGATTTCTGTCGCTTCGGTATGTAGACCAAAGTAAAGAAGCGACGAAGAAACCTTTAGCCTGTTAGTTGTTATTCTTCGAGTTGGAGCAAAACCCGTTCCAAGCTTTTTTATCTTCTAGATAATCTGATATTTTATAGTAAGCCTTTTTGCACAGCAAGGTTTTGACAATTTGTTTGAATTTATTTACTGATAATTGTTGCAACTCACTAGGAGTTTTGTTGTAGAAGCGTATACATTGCCCTTTAAAAGATACATTAATTTTGTGTAGCCTAGTTGTGGGCACAGCGAGTTTATGTTTATTTCTGGTATTAAAGTTATGTTTATCACAATTTTTAGGGAACAGATTTTTATTTCTATGAGTGTACAACAAGTTTTCATAAATATATTGACATGGTACTGTCATTATGTTTATTTCTTTGAATTTATCACGCAGGGATTCTCTGGGACCCATATTATAGATTGCACGAACAGCTCTCTTCTGCAGCACAAATACGGTGTTAATATCTGCAGCGTTCCCCCACAGCAGTATGCCATAAGACATAACACTATGGAAGTAGCTGAAATAGACTAGTCTAGAAGTATCAACGTCTGTAAGATGACGGATTTTTTTGACTGCATACGCTGCAGAACTAAGTCTCTTCGATAGCTTATCTATGTGTGGGCCCCATTGAAGTTTACTATCTAAGGTTATTCCTAAGAATACTGTACTGTTTACAATTTCTAACGTTTCTCCTTTTACGTTTACATCAATCTTAACGTGTTTTACATTAGGTAGAGCAAATTTTATACATTTCGTTTTAGTTTCATTAAGCAAAAGATTATTGACATTAAACCAGTGTACTACTTTTGAGATTGCATTATTCACATCGTCAAATTTTATGTTTCGTCGTTTCATTTTAAAAATTAATGAAGTATCGTCAGCAAACAATACAATCTCATGATTATTCTTGACTAGGTGAGGCAGGTCGTTAATATAAACTAAAAATAGGAAAGGACCGAGGATAGAACCCTGCGGTACACCCATTGTAACTACAGACCCCGAAGACCGTTTCCCATTAATGTCAACTCTTTGTATCCTATCACTCAAGTAAGATGTAAGAAGATCCAAAGAAGTGTCTCTTATTCCATAGTGATGTAATTTCCTGATTAATGTTTCATGGTGTACGCAATCGAACGCTTTTGACAAGTCGCAAAAAACGCCTAAAGCATCTTGCGACTTCTCCCAAGCATCAAAAATATGCGATACTAACTCTACACCGGCATCAGTAGTTGATCTGCCGCGAGTAAACCCGAATTGCTTACAATGCAGCAGGTCATTGCTATTGAAATGCCTAAGCAATTGGTGTAAAATAAGTTTTTCAAAAACTTTGCTGAATGTAGGCAGTACTGATATTGGTCTAAAGTTAGTGGGGTCAGACCTACTACCCGATTTATACAGTGGGATTATTTTACTACATTTCATTAGATCAGGAAATACGCCGCAATCAATAGATTCATTAAATATAAAAGCTAGATCTGTGGCAATGGTATCAATCAAAGGTTTAATAATTGTAACGGAAATGCCCCAGAGATCTGCAGTTTTCTTAATATTTAAAAGTTTAAAGGCTTTTTTAATATCTGTTTCATCAACGTGGCTGAAGTTAAATTTATTTTTGCATTTAGATACATTTTCTATTAGTAATGACTCGGCAATTACAGTAGAAGAGTTTAAACACTTTGTAGTAGAGATTGGAATTTCAGTAAAAAAGTTTTCAAATGCTTGGATGCTTGGGCCACTTCAACATCATTTTTGATTGAGTAATCATTAATCTTTAAATTGTAATCATTAACGTATGTACTGACCTTTCCAGTCTCACTTTTTATAATATTCCAAGTTGATTTTATTACATTTTCACTATTTCTAATTTTCGAGCTAATATAGTTTGATTTTGCTATTTGACAAACTTTTCTAAATATTTTTGAGTTAGTGAATCCACTTAGTGCATAACTGGTTGATTAGGTAATTAAACTTATCTAATCATTACGTATTAATCAAAACTCCTTGACACTTGTAAGGCCTGATCAGACCCATTTTCTACCACCACACTTGACTCTCACTGAGCCTGATCAGGCACGGCGGTGTTATGACGTCAATGCCTGTGCTAATACGTTTCATTATCCGCCACTTTTCACGCATGAACTTGACCACTTTTCATGCATGGTGGGGGAGTTTCTGTGTATTTATTTCTTGTCAGTGGGGTATAGATATTGAATAAATAGAAAAACGAACATTTAAATGGTAAAAATATGGATCTTTATAGGTGTTGGAGTCGCATCGGAGTTTTATGTATATTTTTCCAGGAGTTACATGGCTCTGAACGTGTACGTAGCTCTGTGCTACTACAAGCTAGACTACTACGACGTGGCGCAGGAGGTCCTGGGCGTGTACCTGGCGCAGCATCCCACTTCGACTGTCGCAAGCAACCTCAAGGCTTGCAATCTTTTCAAGTACGTATCACGAGATATTACCACATCCATCCCAAGGTTGACTCGAAGAGATCGCTCTTAGCGATAATCTAGATAGTCTACTCTTAGCATTTATTTCTGTATTGTTATTTTTCTTTGTGTGGTACAATAAAGTATTATCTATCTATCTACCCTCTGGTTTGTATGAAAGTGGAATGGAGAGATAGGTAGGTTGATATTTTGTGCAAACACTTAAAACCGACTCCTATTTCCTGAATGATACTGTTTTACTAATTTTCGGTACAAATAGCAATCCTTTGAGAATAAAACTCAGAGAACCACCTGCAGGGTATTCAGAAATTCAACATGCAAAGCAAGGAATAACACTAGCAGAAAAGTAGTAGTCCATAAATCCCAGACCTTTTCTATGAACCTATGTTACAGTAAGCTATGTTATGTATCATAAATTATTAACTGCTTTAAAAATAGGACTAAAGACTAGTTTGTAATTTATTTCTATAAGTTTTTTTAATTTTTAGATTATTAAAACATGGGTTCAAAGAAAATATTCTACGATTTACGGAAAAACCACTTTTCCGCCATGTACATTACCTGTAGAACGCAGAAAATATTATTAAAACCGCTAAAATATTTCAATTTCGCGCGAAACTGTGTAAGATTCCGTGTCGAAGACTCGGGAACGGAATTTCTGAACATCCCTGTTGTTTATCTTTTATAGGTTGTACAACGGCAAAGCAGCCGAAAACGAGCTGAAGCAAATTTCCTCCGAGCAGCACACGTTCGGACAGGACCTCGTGAGGCACAACCTGGTGGTCTTCAAGAACGGAGAAGGCGCGCTCAAGGTCGGTAACTGTAGACTTCAACGTGGGCTAGGCTCTTAGAATAACTATCAGGCGCACTGAGGGTGCCTTTCCGCTTTCACATCTAGTAGTAGGTATAAGAATTTAAAATTAAAGCTGGTGCGATTTTCTTTTGTTTCTCCATCCACGCTGACGTCACAAATCCGGGCCTTGAGGATACGAAAAAGGTGATCGCGACAGCTTTTATGAAGCTAGAAAATTTTATTGACCCTCCATTTTCAATTCTGCAATCATGCTTTGAATTTCGTTGTATTTTTTACATGACATTGCTCATGATTTGTTTTATTTTATTATCACAATAAAACGAAAGTTTGGATGGACGGATGGATACATAGATGTTTGTTACTTCTTCACGCCAAAACTACTAAAACGCTCCGGTTTGAAATTTTGCATTGCTGTATGTCTAAACCTGGAATAATACAAAGGCTTTCGATTTCATAAATCAGTTCTCTTGGGATAAAAATAACCTATAAATGTTTCCATATAAATAACGCGTGCGAACCTGCGGGCGGAAGTTAATTTGGAATATACCTGTGTCATGGATTTTCTTGGTGTATAGCTTTAAAGAGGTATAGATTTTTCAATGTTCAGTTTTATTTATCAACAGACTCTACCAGAGCTCGTAGACGTGGTACCAGAAGCGAGGCTAAATCTGGCGGTATACCGGCTTCGGAACCGAGACCCACTGGAGGCCAGGAACTTGCTGGAGCCTCTGCAGCCCACCTCGCCACTGCACTACATCCTGCGGGGAGTGGTGGCTGTGCGCCTTTATAATGACACTAACGATGTGAGTACACTCTTAAGACGCCTTAAACAACAGACTCTACCAGAGCTAGTGACTGTAGTACGATACACACCCACTAGCTCTGGTCCATCCTCCAGCGGTTCAGCCTTGCTTCTGGGAGAGGTACTTGCTAGATAGAGCCGCTACACCACATTCTGCGGGATCATACGTCATCATCATCATCATCATCAGCCTATATTAGTCCACTGCTGGACATAGGCCTCCCCTAATGAGCGCCATAGCGCCCAGTCTTCAGCTTGCCGCATCCAGCATCTGCCTGCAGTCTTTCGCAGATCGTCATCCCACCTGGCCCGAGGGCGTCCTACACTGCGTTTGGTCTCTACTCCAGAACACGTTTACCCCAGCGGTTGTCGGTTCTTCGCGAGAAATGGCCGGCCAACTGCCTAATTTGCTAATTCTTTGAGCTATGTCGATAACTTTGGTTTTCTGTCGGATGTATTCGTTACGAATTCTATCCTTCAGAGAGACTCCGAGCATAGCTCTTTCCATAGCTCTCTGAGCGACTTTGAACTTTGACCGTGAGTGTCCACGTTTCTTTGGTTTTATCCAAATTCATGCCAAGACCCATGCGTCGCGAGGCTGAGGCTAGACCGTCCAGCATCTGGTTCAGCTCCTCTAGCGACTCTGCCATCATACGTTATAGGTTATATACGCTAATGCGTATTTGATTTGATCCTTTTGTCATTTTGAGTGTTTGACATAATTGTCAAACACTCGAAATGACAAAAGAATCTAGTTTTCGTAAAATGTCAAAGACGCATATTGTCAAACTCGTAAATTGCGGCGTGTAGTGCCATACGCCTACATGATGATACTAACTTTGTGAGTTCCTCGTTAAGGGATGAGACGTTTGTGTTCTTCCAACACAAACAAAGTTCGAAGTCAACCCGCATAATATATTCATAATGCTAGAAAAACAATGTGAGTAGCTGTGGGACAACTACGATTAAATGCAACATCATGCAATTCTAGCTATACGCCTCGAAAGAAACGATTTAATGTCGGTTTCAGTGTTTTTCGATGATACCTACTTTCTCGTTGACGCGATATTACGCTAACGCTAAGCTACCCGTCTATGGAATGCTCTCCCTCTGGACATCAGACGTGCAAATTCACTCCCTATCTTCAAAAAACTGCTTCATCAGCATTATATGTCCTTGTAAAGAGTTAGACAACCTTATTTTATTTTTATGTATGTTTATTATTAATCTTTGTAGGTGTTATGGTAGGTATGTAGTGTAAGTATTTGTTTCCTTTTCTTTAAGTATATGTATGTATTAGATTTATACAGTGCCACCGTCTATTTTGTTCATTCATTTCCAGTCCATCCCAAGGTTGTCTGGAAGAGATCGCTCTTAGCGATAAGGCCGCCCTTTATACTTCCTTTTTTTTCCAAGCATTTTCTTTGTATTCTTTCCTGTATTTGTGTGGTATAATAAAGTGTTTTCTATCTATCTATCTATATTACGTAGAGCCTTCCCAACCACACCCTGTGTGCACACATCCCACCTACACAGCTGTTCTAAATCTGACTCGAAATTGTTTTAACTTGGAACCAGATTTCTATTCAGAAATCCGAACTTGGTAAAATTTTACAATCTGGTTGAGTGCACTTACTGATGGTGATAAAAGGTGTACAACCCCACCTTTCTGTTTTCTACTAACTAAAAAATCTAAGGTAGGTAAGGTAATGCCTCAATATCTCGTAGGAAGAACAAATGAAGATAGCCCAGCAGAGCTTCCAGCTAGTCGGCAGCTCCAGGTCGGAGTGCGACACGATCCCCGGCCGGCAGTGCATGGCCTCCTCCTACTTCCTCTCGGGGCACTTCGAGGAGGTGCTCGTCTATCTCAACTCCATCAAGAGCTTCTTCGTCAACGATGATACTTTCAACTTTAATTATGCACAGGTAAAAGTATTGTAGAAGCTACGTAGATGTTCTACAGCGTAGGTGTTCTACAGCGTAGGTGTTCTACAGCGTAGGTGTTCTACAGCGTAGGTGTTCTACAGCGTAGGTGTTCTGCAGCGTAGGTGTTCTACGGCGTAGGCGCTCAACAGCGTAGGTGCTCTACGACGTAGGCGTTCTACCTTATATAAATAGGTAAGGCTGTAAATGTATTTTTATTTTATTTTGTTTGAATCATGCTTTATGCTTGCACATTCCTTGAGCTTGTTAAGCAAGCTAGTCCAGTTTAAAAGTTACAGATCAAAGATAAAATAAAAATCGATTTTTTGTTAAATTTCTACAAATTAAATTATTTTTACTAGGCTTATGTACCGAAATTGTATTCTTTTTAAATACTTTTAGCTAGGTAAACTATCTAGCTTTCAAATGAGACTACTTTGAATAAAATACACCGTTTACTCAAACAGAAACGAAGAAAAAACCAGATGAAGTAGTTTTCATTAACAAAATTATTAAATCATATAACTGTACTCCCTCGTATACAATTGTTTTCCTGCCGTAATCAGTACGTGCTTATTAATTTCCGATGCTAGCTTATATCACACTAATAATATAAATGCGAAAGTTTGGATGGATGGATGGATGTTTGTTACCTCTTCCTTCACGTCAAAACTACTGAAGGAATCTAGCTGAAATTTTGCATACAAGTAATTCTAATCTTGGAATCAAACAAAGGCTACTTTTTATCCAATAGTTCCCATGGGATAGAAATCACCTTTAAACGTTTATCAACGCGTTCGTAGCCGCGGGCATAAACTAGGAAACTATATTTAAGTATTATTTAGAGAACTCTAGTGTCTAGATAAACTTTTCTTAGCATTTAAGACGCTATTAACGTTAAATTGTAACAACTATAAAATAATAAATAAATATCTATCTATCTACGGCGTAGGTGTTCTGCGGCGTAGACATATTACAACGTCACGTGTTATTGAATATTCTTCGACTTAGCTAAACATAGTCGTGTGGTAGGTATGCAAACCTGTCAAGCCAGTAACACTAATGAATATGTTTGCGGCTTCAGGCGAAGGTATCCACAGGTCTGTACCGCGAGGCCGAGGAGATACTACTGGGCATACAAGACGAGGCCATCCGCAGCTCGTTCACGTACCAAGCCTGTCTGTGTCGCTGCCACGTCATGAACAAGGACGCGCATCTCGCCTGGGAGATATGTTTGAAGGTGGGGTTCTTGCTAAGTTGGATACGGATACTTACTACTAACGGAAGCGAGCCAGTTTTTAACCAACTTCATAAAAAGGAGGATACTTGATGCGGTGAAACCGAGCTAGTTTTTAACGGACTTCATAAAAAGAAGGAGGTTCAATATTCGGCTGTATGCAATGTATGTTTTTTTTAATGTATATTTGTCGATTTCTCCGTCAATTTATAGACCTTTTGACCATTTTTGAAAATTTTTTCGCTGTTGCATAGAAAATAATCCCGAGGTGGTCCTGTAAAAAATAATTCTGAGGGATTATTTTTAGTCTCACAAAACTTAAAAACCACTGAGTTGTACATATATATCGATGTTAAAAACAGTGTAAAATTAAGGGCTTTGAAGTCAGGTTTTAGTTTTTGAAAACAATCAAATTCTAAACGCGCGACGCAATATTAACTGTTTGTAGTGCGGAGAAGCGGTCATTTGATTTTGCTGCAGTGGTATGCGGCACAAACAAATCCACCGTCGACGCCGTGACGCCATGACGTACCTACACCTGCGGTGTGAAGAGCACGACGCCGCGTTGTGCGGAGTACCCGCTCTCCACTTCACGGCCTTCCACCGCTGACGTAGGCTTCGTCGGAACAAAATACCATTCTAGACGTTTTTCTACGATTGTGTCTGGCACTGCATACCGCAGCGTTCTGCGTTGTGATCAAGGGACCAAGGTTTTATGCGGTCAAACCAATGACAGCAAGCGGCGTTTGTGATGATTCGTCAAACGCGTAGACGGACCATAGCAAACATTCATTCATTTTCATAACATTCATGTATGTATCTATCATATTTTTCAGAGTTCAGGCACGCCAGACAGCTTCCCGCTTCTTCAGCTGGTGGCCAACGACAGTTACCGTATGGGGCAGTTCCTCGTGGCGGCCAAGGCGTTCCACATGCTTGACAGGTAAGTAGCCCATAATAACCTTCTCTTTTAGATCTACAGTGAAATTATTTATTATTTTTTTTACATTGATTAATATCTTGTCTAATGTTATCACGCATCATGAGTCCATATGAGCCTGATAAGATCTTGTTTTCTGTGACTATGAGAACTTAGTTAAATCGTAATAGCTCCTTCTACTAAGTAATGAATTGGCCTTATAATAGTGTAGTTATTTAATTTAATTCAGAGATTAAATGCATCAAAGTTTTTTGCTAACCCCGTGCAAATAAATGTTCAACATGACAAAGTGAATATTTATTTTCACTTAACGCATTGATAATATCAAAATAAAGATGTGCCTATTTTTGGTATAAACAAATTCGACATGTTGCAGCTACCATGCATTCTTGTTGGTATTGAATGAGATATTTATCATTCCAACTATTTTGACGCCAACTAAGATAAAATGCGTCTTAGTTGGACTATATTTTTTTCAGTGTAGCATTGCAATTACCCTCACACCGCTCTTTTCTAACCCCCGACTCAAAAAGAGAGGGGTTTTATATGTTTAAGGTGTCTGTGTATCTGTGTTCCTATCTGTCTGTGGTATCATAGCTTACAAACGGATGAAATGGTTTTCGTTTAGTTTTTTTTGTGTCATAGATAATTTTATCACGAGTGTTTTTAGCCATGTTTCATGAAAATCTGTCGGGGGGTTTTTTACATTTTTAATTTTTTCTTGTTCCGAGTGAAACCAATTTGTCAGTCTCAGTAGAGTTTAAAGACAGTTTTAAACCAGGCGTAGTACAGTGGCGTTCAATGTTAGCTGACCCCCCTTGGCAGGTTCCAAGTCTCGTAATTACATCAGTTTTGGGTTTATGTAACATTTGTTGTTTTTATATAAAACGGCTTGCTAACTAATTTTATCAAAAGATTTTAGTTTGTTTAACAGGTCTGTTCTGTATTCATAGAAATTGACTTCAAACGTAACACGGGGCTCAGCTAATGATGAACGCCACTGTAGGTTTGTAGGTACGAAAGATCAAAAACAACAACAAAAAAAATATGTTAAAAGTCGTTAGTCGATTTTCACATTGAATATTTCGCTTTTATATCGTGAATATATTTATTATAAATTAAATGGTCTTACTATGACGAATGCTTAAAAAAAGAAGTTTCGTCCTGCAACTCATACAACTCTACTGTGTCATTTGATATTTTATTTCATAATTTATATTTATTCTCCTTTATCTACTGCGTTGGGGCCTGCATCTAGATAATAAAATCACTTTTATATTATTTCCCCCCATAAAAAGTCAACTTTATTAACTGAAAACAGAGAATAAAAAGCACGTTTAATCACTATTTTGGTGTTTGAATTCAGAACACAATATATTCGACCTCCATCTCAATGTACCAAGCCTCTTTACGCAAAAAATACTCGATACAAACTTCTTGTGCAAAGAATATTCGACACACAAACTCCTTGTGCAAATAACTTCTCGAGATTAGATTGGTTCTTTTTCTCGCAGTCATGTTAATAAAGATGCAACTCTTGAATAAAACGGATTTTTATCGAGGGTCATGAATCACTCGCATCGCTCATGATTCTAGCACATGATCATCATGAATCTTAGAATCCATGCATGCAAGCCTGTTAAGAACACACATTGTATAGTATATTCTTTGCACTCTGTTTATATAAAAATGTCTTACTATATGTTTTGTTGGCATTGCCTTAATAAAAATAAATAAATCCATCACTTGGTTGTGATTCATCTATGGTCCTCGCTTTAAATCCGTCCCTTATTCACTATTTGCATTAAATACATTTATTATCCACTGCTTTATCTTAGGCTGGAAGGAGGCGCAGAGATGTGGGAAGGCCTCCGCGGCGCCGTCTGCGGTTGCGCGCAGGCCGCCGCCGCCAACAAGGGCGGAGGCGCCGCGGACCTGCGCGAAGCCCTGGCGCTCCTGCGCGGCCCGCGAGCGCACCCACGCGCAGACCATATAGCCAAGCCTATTGCTAGGTGGGCGCAGCAGAATAAGATTAATGTCTGATGCAATAAATGAGATTGAAGTTTATTATGAGCGTGTATTATTGAAATTCGGGAATTATTATGGTCATGCAAACAGTTGTTTTCTCTAAATAGGTGCCTAATGGTTGCTTTAGCTTGAATCTGTACCTACTGGAAAAACACTCTAAAAGAATAATTTACAATGGTTGTATATCCACACCTATTACTAAAAAAAAGACTGAAGACTTCAGCTTGACAACCATTGAGAAACATTATAAGAAGGATACTTTTCTACCAGACAGAACCAGCTAGGCAATGGAATTTGTCAAACCGGCAGATCAGGAAATGCTGAAACCCTGCCACCAAGATCGGATCCTAAATCACAGTAACGACTTCTTTCGGTAGATATAAGTACTACAGAATTGAAAACCTGATAACGGTTTTTAGACAGGCAAGTATTATGAAAACTTTGGTCCAATCCAAAGAACGCAATGGTACCCTACCCAGAGGGGTCTATTTATTCGTTTTCTATTTGACGTTAGTGTGGAGACGTGATTGTGACGTCTCCTTTTTTAATACAATTTAGTACAGCGCCTCTATCGTGCGGACATGGAACTACGCAAATCCCATACAAAAAAGGAACGTCACGAGTCTCTTTACTCACGTCAAATGGACTCGCCTCTCAGATCGTTTTCGTCGCGTCTTGTCGGACAACTATGTAAAGGCTGATTTACACAGGGTCAGTACATAAGACACTGACTTCAACTGTTTACATGGAGTCAGTAGTCATAGCAAGTTCTTGACGGTGAGCACACGTGTGTGAAGTCAGTGGGAAAGAATAATTAATAAAAAGAAACCGGATGGTGTCCTACATTAATGACCACACCCTAACGCAGCGACAGTGATTGACCAAGCACTGACTTGACTATTTACACAGGGTTTTTACCGCTGGCGCGGTAGGGCGCGGGTTGCGTTGGGCGCCGACTGACCTCAAAATATTCGTGTGCGCATACACAAGTCAGCGCAGACTTCCCACCGCTGCACTGACTTCAAATCAATTTACATTGGGTTTTTTTCGGGTCAGCGCTGACTTGTCTCGAATTCGGATGCAGTCACTGACCCTGTCTAAACCCGCCTTTACTATAAAGTTTGTCCCATGATCATAAATTCATCTATTCGGGTCAAGAATTCCAACTAAGGTTCCATTTTAAGTGATTGACTAGAAAAACTTATTTTTTCGCCGTAAATAATTGAATTTATTTTATCCTGCCTTTTAAGCGAGCATTGCTCAATCAAGAGGTAGATATATTTTCTTTGATTCTTGAGCTTCGAGTAGCATATAAGATTACATAGAACAAAGCTGATGATACTAACCAGCTGATGATGACGAAAATTTAAATGAAACTATCGATCAAGATGGAACAAAACAATTTCAGGTAAAAAATAGTACCTATGATAATTAAGTGCAATTCTATGTTGATTGGATTCTGGGACGACCTGCTTAAGTCTCCTGGCAGATTCTGGAGGGGTATCTATATTGTAAACGGTCAGCAGATTAAAGAGGTTTTGTTTAGCCGAAATATTAATTTGCGAGCAGAAAAAAAAATGGGACGCATCTAGTAGTCGGTAATAATGACTAAAAAATCGGTCAGTAGTTCGGTTAGTGCCATTGGGCAGCCTAAAAATTTATGTCACAGAAAATTAAATACTTGTG
This sequence comes from Eupithecia subumbrata, assembly GCA_949316285.1. Lineage (NCBI taxonomy): Eukaryota > Metazoa > Arthropoda > Insecta > Lepidoptera > Geometridae > Eupithecia > Eupithecia subumbrata. The sequence continues at coordinate 15,431,259 of OX438643.1, read as the reverse complement.
CAGCAATATATTAGTGAAGCGGCTGCAAATCGCGATTCGGAACTTAAAATGATGTCCATGTGGTTTCTACGCTAACTTTTCCAGCTGATCAAATATTTAAAATAAATTATACCAATAAATTTACTTCCGACTGCGACTGGATGCGGCAAGTTAAAGACAGGGCGCTGTGGCGCTCTTGAGCCTATCTATGTCCATCAGTGGGTGATGATAAAAAGGAGTTATTGTATAGTGTGTCCCACGGCCATGGGACATGGAGGACAAGAACTACATAGAAATATTGAGGATAGGAAGTTTTATGATTATTTTTAAAACAAGCTTTTTGATAATATCATTGCCAAATCTGGTAATCGAACCCACTGAAATTCATTTATTTATTTATCAAGTTTTTTAAATCTAATATTTAAACCCTGTATTTTTATGACACCGATCGATCGTTAGAGTTAATTGTGAGAATAAAATCTGTCTAATTAACAATGCTTATTAAGTTTAAGGAAAACCAACAAATTTGTAACAACAGAGAGACGGTTTTCCTAATATTTGTTGGACAAATAAATAACGCTGGACAATTCACACAGCATTATCTAGCCCCAAGCTAAGCAGAGCTTGTGTTATGGGTACTAGATAACTGATATACTTATACGGTCATTTATATCTCTATATATATTATCATACTTATACGGTCAGTCTCGTGTGAACACTCGCTCGGTGGACACGTTTCGTGGAATATTCCGTTTCATAGATCGTAAACCTTTTTTCTACTCAAAATGAATTGCGCGACGTGTGGGTCCCACTTCAATGATGGAGTGAAATGTGGCGCTTGTAAAAAGCATCTTGACTTCCGGTGCGCCCAAGTCTCGGAATCCACTTGGAGAAAGATGGGCTCGGACAAAAAAGCAGCATGGAAGTGCCCCTCCTGCAGGATGTCATCGCCTCTGCCAGGCTCAGCGGCCTCATCCGAGCCAGCTTCACTTGCAGAAGTCCTACAGGAAATCCGTGCTATCAAATGTCAACTAAATGGCCTCCCATCACTATTTGAAGATGTTAAGACTATCAAGGTTGAGCTACAGGACCTAAAGACTAGCTGTGAATATATGGGAACGCGTCTAGACGGCTGTCAAGGTGGCTGAAGTTGAGAACAGATTGTCTAGAATGGAACATTTGCATACGGTCATCGATAGCTTAGGAAGTGAAGTTTCATCCCTGAAAGTCCAGCTGTCTGCCGCTGACCAGCGCTCCCGACTAAACAACGTGGAGATAAAAGGGGTCCCCATCAAAAAGGATGAGAACCTATTCTCCATCATCGATGCCATAGGAAAGGAGATTAAATGCAGTATACCGAAGGCCCAAATAAATTATTTGTATAGGGTACCACTGCACGGTTCCAAAGATAAGGCTATCGTGGTGAGCTTCACCAATCGCTACACTAAGGAGGAGTTTGTGGCGGCAGCACGGGCGCGCAAAGGGCTAGCGGCCCCTGACATAGGGTTCCGCGACTCAGTTAGACGCGTCTACATAAACGATCACCTCAGTATGGATTATAAAATATTGCTTAACAAGGTTAAGTCGCTGGCCAAGGAGAATGGTTTCAATTTCGTGTGGGTGAAGTATGGAAAAATCCATGTGCGGAAGAATGATACTTCCCCAGTATTCACCATTACCCAGGAGAGTGATTTAAACAAATTTACGTAATCTGGTTCCAGTGGCATCGAGGTTATTGGAATTGTTTAATTGTTTCACCTAGACGTTTTGCGTTAAGTGTTCCTATAGTTAGTGGTAATAACAAAAAGTTAAATGTTCCTATAGTTAGTGTAAATAACAAAATGTTTATAACCCCTGGCTCGCTCGCTGTCCGGCCCGCTCGCTATTGTTCTAACGCCACTCAATCGCTCCTACCTTCACTGCGCCGAATGAATCATTACCATGCAGCGCGCTTCGAATGCACATGCACGACGCTCGCTTCATTATTTCTTGTATTTTTTGTAGTCTTGTCTAAGTTAGGTCATTTATTTATTTTCATGTGCTGTTCTTATTTAACAACCGTCGTCGACGAACTTGTGGTATATTCAGGGATGTTTCGCCTATTGTGCCGATACATTATTATTAGTGTTCACTTTCACGGTGGTTCTAGTGTAGTGCTATGCGCGTATGTTGATTATGGATAGAAACTCTTTGTCGATCTATTACCAGAACGTGAGAGGGCTACGTACCAAAACATCTGTTTTTTACCGTAATCTGTGTTTAAGTGCATATGATATAATATTATTAACCGAGTCGTGCCAGAAGGAATTACGAAGTCCGAGCTTTTTGATAGTAGGTATGTTGTATGGCGTCGCGATCGTGATTACGACCTTACAAAGCAAAAATACGGTGGCGAAGTACTGATAGCCGTACGTAAAGAAATTCAAGCAATCTCGCAGAATACTTTTCAGTCCACTGCTGAAGATTTGTGGGTCACCGTCACCGTTCGATTAAAAAACAAATCTTTTATAAAAATTCATGTTTGTTGCTTATATCTTTGTAACCAAAACCTAGGACTAACGTTTAATCAGCAACTTGAAAACTACCTAAATAAATTGAATGATTTAGTAGTTACACATCCATGTGATAAATTTATCTTAGTAGGTGATTTCAACCTCACAAATATTAGCTGGTCTCCAAGCTCGGACTCCTATTTCTTGCCTACCTATTCTAGCACAATTGAAACCTATCTTATTGACGACATGAATACACACAATTTTCATCAGTTTAATGGCGTTTGCAATAGTTTTGGTCGATTCCTAGATTTGGTATGGTCGAATAATGACCTCACTGTGATGGAAAATCACGACCCATTAGTACCTCTCGACCCAAATCATAAAGCTATCTTAGTTAACGTGAATTTGTCACATCTAGATTTATTAAACTCTCAATCGTATATAAAGTATCTTTATAATAAAGGTAATTACAATTCAATTAATATTGAAATATCGGAAATAGATTGGTTAAGGGAATTTTCTTGTAGGACTTTGGAAGAAGCTGTTGATTACTTCTATTCTTTAATTAATCAACTAAAATTGCAATTTATACCCACAAAATTAGTACGTGACAACTCATACCCCAAATGGTTTTCTCCAGCGCTTATTAAGGTTTTAAAGGAAAAATTCAAATATTTTAAAAAGTATAAAATATACGGCATGAAATCCGACTTCGAATCCTATACATATTTGCGTAAAAGGGCGCAGTCACTAGAAAATCAGTGTTATCATCAGTACATTGAACTAATTGAAAATGGTATTGAAAAACACCCTAAACAGTTTTGGTCATTTATTAAGAACAGGTCAGGGAACTCTAGCGGCATTCCTACATGTGTTACATATAAAGATTCTACGGCAACTACTGGCGATTCTATATGCAAAATGTTTTCAGAGTATTTTTATTCTACATTTTTATCACCGGATGCTGCTGAAAAGTCTGATCCAACACTTGATTTTCATGATTTTGGGTGTACATATGATATCAGTAGTATTGAAATAACCGAGGATATGGTCTTGCAGTTGTTAATGAATTTAGATACCTCCAAATCGGCTGGTCCAGATGAGGTGAGTCCGATATTACTCATCAATTGTGCTAAATCTATTTGCGTACCAATATCCCTTTTATTTTCAAAGTCTATTTCTGCTTGTATTGTTCCCGGGATCTGGAAGTCAGCTTTTGTCTCACCTATTCACAAGAAAGGCTCAAAAACTGAAGTTGTCAACTACAGACCAATTTCAAAACTCTGTATCATAGCCAAACTGTTTGAAAGGATAGTGTATAACCAAATTTACTCGGCACTACATCACTCTTTTAGTCCATCCCAACACGGCTTTCTCAAGGGGCGCTCCACCACCTCTAACTTGGTTCTCTTTAACGATTTTCTTACTGAGGCTATGGACAACGGCTTTCAGGTAGACGTAATTTACACAGACTATAGCAAAGCTTTCGATAGAATCGACCACAGGCTGCTATTGTCCAAGCTACACCTCATCGGGATACGAGGAGATTTACTTCGATGGTTCTCTTCATATATGAAAAATCGCTCTCAGGCTATAGTCATAAACAACTACATATCTAGCTGGGTCTCCGTCCCCAGTGGTGTTCCACAGGGATCTTTGCTGGGTCCCCTTCTCTTCTTGATATTTGTAAATGACATCTCACAATGCTTCACAAATAGTCATTTACTTTGTTTTGCTGACGATATGAAGATCTTCAGGGCCATCCAATCACCTGAGGATGTGACCAAGCTTCAGGCTGATCTTACAAGATTGGATAGCTACTGTATTGCCAATAAGCTGGACCTTAACCCAACTAAATGCTCAGTAGTCACTTTTACCCGTAAAAAAAAATTATAGCAACCTCATACGTATTAAAGCAGGAAACATTACAAAGGGGCATCACTGTTAGAGATCTTGGAGTTTTACACGATCCTAAATTACTCTTTGATAAACATGTCGACGCTATCGTTTCTAAGGCATCTAGATCATTAGGATTTGTGATGAGAAGTTCCTCTAGTTTCAATAGGGCTAAAACCTTTAAAATTCTCTATTGTTCGTTTGTCCGAAGCATTCTTGAATATGCGTCACAGGTTTGGAACCCGCGCTACGGTATATCATCATCATCATCATCATCATCAGCCCATATTAGTCCACTGTTGGACATAGGCCTCCCCTAATGAGCGCCATAGCGCCCTGTCTTCAGCTTGCCGCATCCAGCATCTGCCTGCAGTCTTTCGCAGATCGTCATCCCACCTGGCCGGAGGGCGTCCTACACTACGTTTACCGAGTCGTGGTCTCCACTCAAGAACACGTTTACCCCAGCGGTTGTCGGTTCTTCGCGAGATATGGCCGGCCCACTGCCACTTCAGCTTGCTTATTCTTTGAGCTATGTCGATAACTTTGGTTCTCTGTCGGATGTATTCGTTACGAATTTTATCCTTCAGAGAGACTCCGAGCATAGCTCTTTCCATAGCTCGCTGAGCGACTTTGAACTGGTGGACCAGCCCTACCGTGAGTGTCCACGTCTCAGCTCCGTAGGTCATGACGGGTAGGACGCACTGATTGAAAACTTTAGTTTTCAAGCATTGCGGTATGGATGACGAGAAGACTCGACGTAGTTTCCCAAACGCTGCCCAGCCCAGCTGGATCCTCCTCCTAGCCTCCTTCTCAAAATTATTTTTACCCAACTGCAGAATTTGCCCAAGGTAAGTATACTCGGAAACAATTTCGAGAAGTTGGCCATGTACGACGACCGGTCCCGGATCAATGAGGCCATTGATCATGACTTTGGTTTTATCCAAATTCATGCCAAGACCGATGCGTCGCGAGGCTGAGGCTAGAGGCTACGGTATATATACAGATAGAATAGAAAGAATTCAAATAAAATTTATTAAATATCTCTGTTTTCGGTTAAAAATTCCTTATAAGTCCTTTGGTTATGATGCACTCTGTAAAAAGTTTCACTTTCTTCCTCTTTCAAAAAGGCGTGAAATTGCTGATCTCTCTTTCCTCCTCAAAATATCTTCTAATATAATAGATTGTCCTGAGCTTCTCAGTAAAATAGACATTTATGCCCCGAACAAAGTCACCCGATTTAGTCCTACCATTTCCATTCCTATTGTTGGCACAAACTATAGACAAAATTCATTTTTATGGCGAACAAGCGATCTTTTTAATAAGTTTTGCAGGCGGACTGATTTAGACCTAGATCTATTCTGTACGAGCATAAATTCAGCCAGACAGCGACTGACCAGGAGTTACTTTAATATTGACGTAGGTACTTAGGTTTGTATACATTTTATGTACATAGTTATTAGTAATCTTTTTATTCCACGTCACTGTCGTTTGAGCCGTTTTCTTTTTATGTTTACATGTTATTAGTTAAATTGTTACTATACGTGAAAATCTTTAATTGGCTCTCTGATGTTATTACGTAGTTTGATTAAGTTAGTTTAAGCCGTTGATTTTTCAATAAATTAAATAAATAAATAAATACTTAATACAATACATTACTTATATAGATATTTTGAGATTACTATTATTTGAGATACTTATATAGATATTTATAGATTTTTTCCGAGGAACGGACAGTAATATGCTATGTTTTATGACATATGCTGTCCCAGCTGTGGACTCGGGAGAACAGGTGGACGCAGCGTACTTCGACTATCGTAAAGCATTCGATACCGTTGATAATGACGTTCTACTGGCCAAACTGGCATCGATGGGATTTACTATGGATCTGCTTAAACTTTTTGCTAGCTACATGAAAGGTAGAATGCAATACGTGGACTACTGTGGGTACCTTTCGGAACCATTTTACACAAATTCAGGCGAAAGTCAAGGAAGTAACCTAGGACCCCTTGAATTTTTAATAATGATAAACGACCTGCCTGGTGTCGTTAAAGATTCCGTTTGTCTTTTGTTTGCCGATGATCTAAAGCTGCTAATGCGGGTAGAGCAGGTCTCGGACTGCGAGCGATTGCAACGTGACATAGACCGTGTTTCCCAGTGGGGTCATGATAACAGGCTCTTTTTTAATGCATCCAAGTGCTGTACTATACCTACGGCCGTGCAAAAAATCCTGATAAACATGACTATTCGCTGGGTTCAGGTCCTATAGATCGAGTGCATTCAGTTCGTGACCTCGGCATTCAAATGGACACGGAACTAAATTTCCGAAGCCATGTAGTCGATATTTGTAAAAAAGCTTTCAGAAATCTGGGATTTGTATTGCGACAATCTGGCGACTTTCGCAATATCGGCACCATTAAGGTAGGTACTGTATAATGCGTTAGTTAGAAGTAGGTTGGCGTGTGGAGCCATGATATGGAGCCCTCACGAAAAAAAGTACAGCAGTATGGTGGAAAAAATTCAGAATAAATATTTAAGGTTTCTTTATTTAAAGTTATACGGAGTTTACCCATTTTTCCCACTAATGTATCCTACTTTATTCGTTCTGGGTATGGTAGGTTATTTTAAACTTGAAATTAGAAGGGAAATAACGTTAATAATGTACATTTTTAGTCTTATTAGAGGCTTGGTACACAACCCTCTGGTTTTAATGAACATAGGATTGCACGTACCGAACAAGTATGTGTATGCACGTCGAAGACCTAGACTACTTGCGATTCCGAAGGCAAGAACTAACCTGAGCCAGTCCCCGCTCACATGGGCCCTTCGGGCTATTAATTGTTTGTGCAGATGAGGATGTTGATTTATTCTCTATGTCCTTGCCAAAATTCAGGGATGCGGTTTTAATTTTTTTGGGTAGGACGCATAGGAATATTTAAAATAGAATTATGTAGTAGTTAGTAGCTTGTTGGTGTAATTTTACTTATGTGTGTTTTTCTCAATGTATCTCTTTTATATTTCTTTGTCGATTTGGTGCTTCACTGTAATGACAATGTAAATAATTACTTAATAAATAAATAAAATAAAAAAAATAAAAATTTTTATACATAGAAAACACCCAGACCAACGGAACAAATTTTCTGCAGATCGTACACAAAATTGTTCCGTGGCGGGGATCGAACCCGCAACCTCCTGCGCCGCAGGCGGACCTTCGCCCGCTGCGCCACGGAGGTCGTCAAGATTTGATCTTATTGTTCTTTGACTGACAAGATAAGAATCATCGCATTATTACCTAGATCTCACATCGTGAGCGGATTAGATATCTTGTTACTTATAATATTAACTGGATAACGGAAAATGTAAGAAAATGAAAAACCTAACGGTCTAAACTGTCAGACACGTGACAAACCTTATAAGGAAGTGCCTAATGCCAACTGGCTACGACACATATCGACACACTGGCCCAATTAAACTCAAATTGTTTACCGAAAACAACTTGACAAGTACCTTACTGCCTAGGTATCTACCGTATAGTAGGTACGTTAATATAGGCAGCAAATTTAGAGCCGCTACGTTTCTATTTAAGATGAGATCTACTTCACTAATTCCGCTTTTTTCGGCTCCTAAATCAGTTCCCCTCGTGGTGTAGTTGGTTAGCACTCTCGTCGAAGTCCCGTCGAAGTCGAAATTTTTTCGGGATATTATTTGATTTCTTAGAGATTACCCTGCGAGGCAGGGCTTCGCACTATAGTAACAAAAACCTTAATTCCGCCTTCTACGATATTGGTACAAAACTTGACGTCTTGACTTCACATACTTGTTATAAGTAAACCAATTGTATGTGTGTGTTTTATGTGACAAATAAATGATTTACTTACTTACTTAGGTACTTTTTTTTACATACCCGCGGTTACTCAAGCGCAATTTAGATTTAGGCCCGTCTCAAGTGACATGACAGATTTTCATTAAATTTTTTTAAAAAATCGAGACTTGAGACGTGTTTTGAGATGCGTTTGAGCATACGGGCTTTAGGCTTGGCATAGGTACCTAACTGCTATATAACTCTTGTACCTATCTCGTTTACTTCTACTGATAAATAGTTATTTACCTTTTATAATTTGGTTTACCTATGTATATACTCGAAAAGTAACAATTAACAGGCTAAAGGTTTCTTCGTCGCTTCTTTACTTTAGTCTACATACCGAAGCGACAGAAATCAAAAATATCACTTTATTTCCGTGTCAGTGTTTAGTTTTACTTGAGTTTTACAATTTGACCTTTTCTAGGTATACATTTATTGTATTTATGGAAAAAAAGAGTTTTTGATTTTGATTGAGTTTATTTGCGGTCCTAAATCAATGGCAGGATAATGACAATTTATTCTTCTCATGGCTCAGCGATGTTTTTGATTTTATGGAAGTATCTACGATCTTCCTATAATTTATTTATTTATTTCAAGACATTTATTTCTATTTTTACAGGATATGTACCTACCTAATGTTAATAAATTATCTATTCCATACAAATTAATTAATTTTAATTTTTTTTTAAAAGGTTATCAATGTACAATAAAAATTAAATTCCATCTTTCATTAAACTATACATTATTTATTCTAAATTTCAAGAAATATAAATTACATATTTCGTTAAACTTAATATGATTTATATTAAATTTAAATAACATTTAATTAAATATTTCGTCAAAACCACAGAATTGTTACCAAACGAAAATAAAATAAAATTTGTCGTCATACATTATAATTACTTACTAAAATTTATATACAAAATAAAATATAATAATAGTAGTTTTATGTATTTTAAACTTATGTTAGTACCATCGATCTATTAATATTAGTTTCATGTACTTTAAACTGGGACAAAATTTTGTGTTACACTTATCCGAAGACAGTTGTGTAAACATAATTTAACATATGTAAGCTTTTTTATAATGACCTGTTTACTAATAAAAATAAACGAAAAAAGTTCTTGGAAATTTAACTAGATGTCGCTAGTTAAAGTGAACGAAGGCTAGATCGCGCTATCGATGCGTTTCATGGCGGAACGACGTTCTCTCACCCTGGAACCCTAACGCACCCTTTTCCTTTACCCTTACTACCTAGACAGGATTACTAATACCTGACTAGATACTTTGGGTAGGTAACGTAAATCAGTGTTTTGAAAAAAAAACTAATCCTTGGTTATGTCACACTTGCTTTGTACTTGAAGTCCCGTTCTGGATAACTAGCTTCTGCCCGCGGCTTCGCAAGCGTTGTTTCTATGTAAAAGTTTTAAGGTTATTTCTATCCCATGGGAACTGATTTATGGGATAAAAAGTCACCTATGTTTGATTCCAGGGTTAGAATTACCTGCATGCCAAATTTCAGTCTGATCCGTTCAGTAGTTTTGGCGTGAAGAGGTAACAAACATCCATCCATCTATCAGTCCAAACTTTCGCATTTATAATATTGGCTTGAATATGTCCTTGCTGTCATGCATTATCCACGATTGGCGAGGATTCCCGAGCGACCGATGCTATTAGGCCAGGAGCAAGACGGTGCGAAGGCAGCCGAGCACGATTTTGTATGTATTTAGGTGTTTCTAAAAATATTAATTTGTTGGGCATCCAAAAATATTTTCTAGTGATGCATTGCGTAATAACGTTTGCAATGTTTTGGTATACATTTTGTGTCATTTTATTCATTTTTCTATACACACTCATCATTCAAAGTTTCATTTAGAGGTAACTTTGTCATTTTTTGTATCGAGCGAAATATCACCAATCGTGTTTTTGTCTAGTGATGCGCTAGAAAATATCCTCAACTACAATATGTATGAATTTCAAAACTATAGGCCTTAAAGTTATTGAGGTACGGACAGTTAAAAATCCCAAAATCCAGGAATCCTCGCCTCAAGTAATAAATGGCTATAAGCTTCATTCAAACAGAAAATTACAATCAAATCATAGAAATAAATTACAACTAATATTTACAATTGAAACAATTGGGCTAACTGCAGACTGTTGCAAACAAGTTAAGTCAGTAGAAATATTACAATTACCTACCTCGCTCTTTATCACTGTTAAAAAACCAAGTCCTAAATGATGTCAGTCATCTAAAGTGACCTAAGTTGGTATCTTAAACCTAAGTACCTTCTGACCTAAAGAAAAATCTCGTCAATCTAACTCAAGAGCAATTACGAAACACTTCCTTTCGTATCGGGGAAAAAATGCAGAAACATGGTTGGTTAACTTCGGTATGTAGGAACTTATATTGGTTATTTGAAAGGACTGGTTTGATTGGAATGTTACCTTTGGATTGAAGTAGATGTCTACACAGACCACTCGTGGTCCCTTTATGGATTGCGTCCGGTGTTTGTCCCAAATCGTGCTCGGTAAATGTTTAACCGACGTCAAAAAAACGTATGTTCGGCAGTATGTATGTTTTTTTATTTGTGTTCTTCGATTTCTCTGCAGATTTGGATGTTTTCTTTTGCTATTGTATAGAAAATGGTCCCAAGAGTGACCCATTTAATAAAATCCGAGAGCTTGACGCACATCATAAGCACATCATCAATCATGGCCTGTGATAGCGTTAAATCGCGAGGAATGTACGGAGAAAAGAGGCCTTTGCTCAGCAGTGGGACAGTAATGGCGAAAATTAAAAATAAAATAGTATAGGTATGTCCCATGTATAACTAGGTACATATGTGTAACTTAAAAAACAATGTAAAATATTGAATTTGCGCAATGATGTATAATGTTCATGGTAAGTGACCGACTACAAAAATTCACAAAAGGCCTCCTCCTTTTGTGAATTTTGGCCAAGTATTTTTTAAATGGATGTTCATCGATATCTCCGTCAATTAGGGACCAATTATGAAAATTATTTCGCTATTGTATAGATAATGATCCCGTCCGATCAAAAATCTATTCTTGAGCGATTAGTGTTTATCCCGAAAAACTTAAGAACCAGTTCAAAACTAAGGATTCGAAGTCTGCTTTTAGTTGTTTGGTCCAGTTACCGTTAGGTCCAGTAGATATTGAAGAGTAATTGGATTAAAAAAGAAATAGACAAAAGGAGCAATAGACTAAAATGGAAGCTGACGAAATTGGTAACCGGACGTAACGGACAGACTATACCAAACAGTAAACTGGTCCTAATGAAACTAATGGTTTTAAACAATCAAATTATTATTATGTAATATTTTCTCCAATCTTTGAGTAAATAAAATCCAGATTAAATTGCAAAAATTGCATTTATTTAAAAACTAAACTATATTTACATAAAGTAAATAGGTAAAATCGTCAAGATCGAGTCCGTAGGCAACAGTCAAAGCAGTACAATAAATAACAATTCGTTCACATTCCGTTAGCGAGGCCGACACTGCTGAATAGGAACCAGTCTCTAAAACTACGACCAGATTGCAAAGAAATATTATAATAAAGAACAAATACTAGCTTTTCTTTGCGATGTAGCCGCAGTTTTATCCATCATCACAAACCAATCTTTTCTTAAACAAAAACCAACCAAAAGCTTTTCTTCATCGGGCAATACCATCACGTCTCTTCAGCAATGCGTTAGGGTCAGGGTGGTTTGGTGGTTTATCCCCATGGGTTGGCGACGACGCCGCCGTAGCCGACGCCGACGGGTCCGTGCAGAGCTACCGGCGCCGCCACCGCCACCCGCGCGGGCGCCGCTACCACTGGCGCTACCTGAAGGACAAACACCAGTTAATACAAAGTACCAAATACATGAGGGTATTGTATATATTTATTATCAGAAATCATAGAAAATTACAGTAACAGAATAAAACAATTACAACTAATATTACACTTAAGTATATCTATTTCTTAAAAATCTAAGCCGTCACCAGAAGGCAGAGTGCCCAGAATGCTGGTAGTATTGCCACGTTGAATGGCAATGCTAATTCGTTGACCGAAATAGAAGCCAGCATTCCGATCACCTGTGGACTCTATAAGAAGTGTGGTTTTATCTTTATAAATTCCGTGTGCCCCAAGACCCCAAGGATCAAGGGTTTCAACCCCAAACGGCTCAAATAGGTAACCTCGGTCAAGGTATTCGTATTTTCGCCGTTTAAGGGACTCCGCTGATGTTGCTGCAGAACCCAGGTTCTGTGAAGGCGCTAGGGTATCTACACACGTGGCATCCCAAACTAAAGGCCGACCCATCTTCCAGAGAATCAGAGTCATGCCGTCAGGCCTTTTACCATCATCTCGCATAAGGCCACGTGGTTCGAGTGTAGCTGCGACACTGACGCTGGTAAAATCCAGACGGATGATGTCATTAATTGAACCATGACGGGACACACGTCCTGCACTAGAGACACAAATACATTATTTATTATACTAGATGGAATAAACGACCATGATGAACCAGATCTTATCTTACAAAATGCCAAAGCTGTTGGTAAGTCATCTCCATTTTAAAATAAGCATAATAACATGTCTGCAAATGAATGATTTGATTTGATTTTTTGATTTAACAAACACGGGTCCTATCATACATCTAAGTAAAATCTGTAGATATGGTACGTTCTCCTAGCGCTTACTCAACTACTGTCCTGTGTAACAACTATACTCAAACACTCTCACAAGTTACATTTCCAATCTTGTGCAATAATTATAATGTACAAACACGAGCGCATTGCTGTACTCTTTTAGTCAATAAATCACACTATAGTACGTCGTAGCAAGCACGCGTAACACGCCTGTCCGACTAAGACTGAGGTGGGTGGACCTAATCGCACCTTATTGAGCACCCTTGAGCCTTCCACTTTCAAGATGCTAGTACCTCATCTCCCCTTTTTACTTAGATCGATGGGTCCTATCCTAAGATTAAAAGATCGCCCCAGACGCCCTGTCACGTTCTTACTACGGACACACAAACCACCTGATCTCCCCTTTTTTACTTAGATCGATGTGTCCTATCTTAAGATTAAAAGATCACCCCAGAACGTTTTTACTACGGATACACAGACCAACTTTTGTTATGTCCCTGTTTAAAGAGATCCTCTTCCAGCCACGCGGGATTTGGCCATAACCTAGCAAAGCTTGGCAGCCAGGTTGGTGGTCGCAGTACAGATGTTCATAATACATGGAAGGAAGATGCTGCCATTCCTCGGGTAAGTTCCCTTGGTCAACTCTTACGACATCCATGGGCTGAGACCGTCAACGCAAGATAGAGATCACGTAGGTAGCTTTTACCGTTCTTTACCATTTTGTCCCAGGCATACATGCGTATACGCTTCATGCGGTTCAAAATAAACACCCATTTTAATTTTAATACAAAATGACGCAAAAATTGGTGTATTCAGGCATATTGTTCATATTTTTTTTGTTTCTTTCTGTATAAACTTGGCACGTAATTTTATCATTTTATAATTTACCGTAATGTATAAGTTCAGTTATTATTTGCGTACTATAAACGGAAACTGTTCTAGCTAATTGTTCAGTTTCGATATTTACTGTTATTGAAGTAGTAGGTTTATGCTTTTTATTTCCCAAATAGATTAAAATTAAATAAGATTTAATATTTAAAAAACTTTTTAAAAAACAAGCTATTAATGCATTGTCATCCAAACTAAACGTGTATATGAAATTTCAGCTCAGTCGGTTGAAGATATCTGCTTCAAAATTGAGTTGTAAAATTCCACCCGTACAAACATAGATATATAAATAAAATATAAAATAAATAATGCTGGACAATTCACACAGCATTATCTAGCCCCAAGTTAAACAGAGCTTGTGTTTTGGGTAGGTACTAGATACCTGATACCTGATACATAGATAGATTTTTTTATTATACATAGAAAACATCCAGAACACCCTGAACAAATATCAGCAGATCGTACAAACATTTGTCCCGAGGCGGGAATCGAATCCGCAACCTCCTCGTCGCAGGGACCTTCGCCTGCCGCGCCACAGAGGTCGTCAAAAAGACATAAATTGTAAGTTAAATACAAGCTTGTAAAAACTCACCCCATGAGCGCCTCCTGTCCTCTCCACCACCGCGTTGAACCCGTTAATCTTATCCGCGGTATACGTGACCCTACGCAGGTGACCGTCGGGCTCCACTAGGCTATAAGAGCCGTGCACCACGCCGTTCTGTAGCGTCTCGGCGGCGTCCTTGCGGTCGCCTGTGCTGGGGTCCGCCACTCCGTAAGAGAAACTGTACGCTGGGTTCGGGTCTACAGGCTCAGCTCGTACCACCTGAAAACAGAATTCTTCAGATTGAAGATGCGCGACTGTGAATGATTTCATTCGAATTATTCGACTTCACAAATCATTCGAACCATTCAAATGACTAGGGCAAACTAGTAACTAATTTGGTTAGTAATGGCGAGTGGCGTCGAATAAAGAATTGATTTCGCGTCGACTGCTCGACTCGCTATTACTAACCAAATTAGTAACTAATATGGTTACTAATGGCAACTGCTCGAGTCGGGCAGTCGAATTCAATTCTTTATTCGGCGCCTCTCGCCATTACAAACCAAATTAGTAACTAATTTGATTAGTAATGATGACTGCACGAGTCAGGCAGTCGAACTCAATTCGTTATTATACGCCTCGATCAATTCGTAGAGGCATTAGTAATTACTAATTAGTAGTTGTCATTCGACTTTGAAGATTAGTATATTTACTAATATTCAAGTCGAATGAGTAAATTAGTAGTTGTAGATCATTCGACTAGCCAGATCATTCGCAGTCGCGCATCTTTACTAAGATAAAAATACGAACAAAGTTTAAGATAAATCTACGCTCGGAAACAAGAAAAAGACACCTACGAGAACGTGCTACGAGAAGCGCGTTGAAGTCTTTTCAATACGCATCCCATAGCTGTTGAGCTATTGACGTAGAACCATGCTACGGACCTACATTCGTAGCGTAGCATAGTGTGCACATCCCGTAGCACACCGTGCGCATCCCGTAGCACACCGTGCGCAACCCGTAGCTCTTCGTTTGTAGCATTGTGTACGTCCGTAGCACAATGTTTATGTTCAAGCAATGACGTAAATAGTTATTAAATTGATTCAGATTACAGTTATCTCATTTCACTCTTAGGTAAACACCTAGAACATTACCGGGAAAGTAATGTTTAGTTAGAGTATTAAAAATGCATTCCCGGATAGGTACGTCCTCTCGATCGCCGTGTTTTCAAAACTATAATATTATAAAGAGGAAAGATTTGATTGTTTGTTTATTTGGATCCGAAACTACTGGACCGATTTGAAAAATTGGTTATATTTCGTGATTCGTTTCATTACTTTTAATATATTTGTTTCAGATAAATATTTAAAACGTTACCGTGTTGGGCAATTCACCGCGGGGCAGGCTGAATTCTAAAAAGAACCGTTTTTAAAAATAAGTTATGTCTGCATGTTTTCTGCTATTGTTCATCGTGAATGAATGAAAGACTTTCGTTTGAGCACAATGTCACCTGATGGTAAGTGACGATGTGGCCGAGGATGTATTCCGAAGGTCTAGAAGATACCTCACCTCACTCTCGTCTTGTAGAGGCCCAGTGTTGCAGTTGACCGGATTAATAGATGCAGGTTCCGATCCTCAGCGGTATGAATGATAAAGACGGTCGAGAACCTTAGTAGGTACGAGTGAAAGGAATATCCACAAGTTAAGGGAAAACAATCTAATTGCATGTCCATTAAAATAAGTAAAATAAAGCTGCCTTAATTCGTTAAATGCAAGTTTGTTACCAGAAGATGCTAAAACTAATAATAACAATAATAATAATGCTGAACAATTCACACAGCATCATCTAGCCCCAAGCTAAGCAGAGCTTGTGTTATGGGTACTAGATAACTGATATACTTAATTCAATACATTATTTGTAAAGATATTTTTTAAAACTACTGAACGGATCGGGCTGAAACGTTTGCATGACGCTTGGAACCTGGAAAAACATAGCTAAGACTGGCTTGCCCGTGTGCATAGGACGTGCACATGTTCGCAAATACAGGGGCACCATTTATCCCCGCACTGTCATAATCCAATGGGACAGGCTAACACGACCGGGGAGTAGTCAGGCGCAGGACCAACCTGAACGTGCTTTCCGAGAGGTGGGAATGTAAATCCACACAACTAACCTCCTGACTCCGGGCTAATATAGTAGCAACGTAAAATAAATGTCGCCCCAGAATGAAGGATCAGCCCATTTGTAAATGTAGGCCGGTTGCAAAACAAACGCTGATTTGTTGAGAATAATAATAAATAAACAATACAATTAGCATAGACAATTAACTGTATGGCACCGTTTTGTAAACCGCCTAGCCATTTACTAACGGGCTGTTTCTACGATCCGACGGCGACATAAACATGTAGGTATTGCACTGACCGATGCGGCGACTGGTGCGTGGTACACGGGTGCAGCCACGGCGTGTGCGTACGGCGAAACGCCGAGTCCAATGCCGTCGTAGATGCCGGGCGCAGCGGTCGCCGCCGCCAGCGCGCATACAGCCACAAATAACTGCAAATAATGTTAATAACATGTTTTATTATGTATCATCTATCTGTCGGTAGCGGAAAGAAGAAGACACAATAAATAAAATAAATTAATGAAATAAAATTAAAAAACAAATCAATTTAATTTTATTGAAGGTTTTTGTTCTTAAAATATATATATAAAACCGATGGCTGAAACCCTTCGGAGGCCTTTGTTTGTGCATGAGGTGTAATTGTAACGCCTACCCGCATCTTTTTTTGCTCTACACTAAAAATGCTGAATAAACTGGTCTGGGGGGACCAGAATTATGTGGGGCTCGACGCCCTGAGAAGGACGTAATACCTCCTAAAAACCTCCCCGATGTCCCTCTATCGCCATTTTCGCCTGACCACGGGAACATTTAAAACCTACCGCGGCCCGACTGGCGTCTCTCTTCCTCCTATACATGGCCGGCGAACCCACTATTCCACACACTCGCCGACCCCATTCTTCCATCACTTTTACTCCCCCCGGACACAGACAGGACAGACAGAAAGGGCAGACACAGTTGGAGCCGCGAATGTCGACCTCTGTGCCCAGATGCGCTTTGATGCGATTGTCGCCCCAGAGTACGAATGTACCTAAAGAAAGTATTAACCTATTAAATGCAGATTAGGCCTCCTACTACCTAAGTATCAAAGGAAAATGGGTTTTAGTTTTTGACTACTTATATTTTTTGCTGATAGTTACTTGCCTTATGGGTTTTATATGTATATATTATAAAGTTATTAAAATATCTGTGCCTTAAGAAAGCGCAATGATGCCCCACACGAGCGAGCATTTTCGACACGGTACTTAGACCCCGCTATTTATAATAAAACCCAATTTATATGTATTGAAACATAAATATTTCACAACTATAAAAACTCAAAAAACTTAAAAACTCAAACTGATTTATTGGAAGGCTTTTAAATTACAGGAGTATAACTATGAAATAAAGTACCTCGTCGTTTTTTTTTTAGGTAGGTTTAATCTTGTAAACTAAAGACGAGAATAAGAAACCTTTACCTTGTTAGGTTTCTTTATTAAGTAGTTAGGTATACAGGGTGCCACGTAATGGTGGGTACTAAGCTGAAAGGGCTGAATATTGGCCCCGAGAGGGCCAACTTTTTTTCAACGATTTTTTTTTTATTTCAACTTTGTTTAGGAACATATGAATGACTTTCTTTCAAGTGGATTTGGGAAAACCCAACAGTAGAAAAATAAAAGGCTTATTAAAAATGTATATCTAAAACATTCCGAAAGTAATTTTGTCTGGATTTCGATGAAATTTGGCAGGGATTTAGCTGGTATCCCAAAGAAAGACAAAGGCTACTTTTTATCCAGGAAAAGCTCGTGCAAAGTCGCGGGCATAATAAATAAAACTCGCATATCGGTCTTTACCTCTCTACTTTCTAACCATGAAGGACATTAGTACACATTTCCGTTGCCGGACCACTTTTGTTAAAAAACATAATTATTAGAGAAATAGAAAACTAAGAGTACTTACAATAGTACATTATGGTGCTAATGTGTAACATTGGTGATTACCGCCGAGGCGCCATTGAGACCCGAGGACGGTAATCATCAATACACACGTGTATCATACGACGTTTTTCAACACACTTGTGAATAAAATAACAATAAAAACTCATTTTATTTAGTAGATAAAAAGTTTATTTAGATAAACAATTAGTAAATGTGCAGAAAGTAAAATTCTATAACTCACTAGTGAGTTATAGCAATGAAAAAGTCACAGTTTGATTATAGGTGTCATTCTGTGTCTAATTGCGGTGACCATAGAGCCACTTTATGAGCAAATGTGTTGAAAAATTATAAAACAAGTTACTTAATGCCTTAACTTTAAGTCAGTTACCTTAGCGATCATGATGGCGCGTGCACACGACTGGACTGAAGGCACGTGTGTCGAATGTACGTGTATCTACCTTATATGTACCCGCGCGGTTGCGTGTGGTGCCGAGTCCACACCTGGCGATAGTACCCACGCTGGACAACAATAATCGAGGGCATAACAGACCAGCATACGTATTTTGATTCGTCGGAAAGGCCGTCGGATTCGATATCGAAAGCTTTTTACGAAGAAAAACGTTTTCGATATTGAATCCGACGGCCTTTCCGACGAATCAAAATACCCCTTCTGGGAAACGAACTGAGTTCTGGAAAACCGTAAAAGAGATGAACCGTAAAAGGTTCCGGATATTTCAGCATAATTTATTCTGCAATGTTATCAGTGTTATAATTTAAACCGAAATACTAATAATGTAAATCTCCAGAAAGGCACATTGTGTTAAACTTCTGTTAAAAAGACAGTATATCAGAAGGGTTGTCTCTTTTTGGCATGGGGATTTGCGTAGTTCCCTATCCACACGATAGAGCACGATAGAAATAGCATCGCTACTATCGCGTGTCAGAAATACAGAAATACATAAATACATTTTTATTGGTAAAATCAATTTACATGTCAGTTTTTCTTAAACTACACTTGCGAGCTTTAAAATTTCATCGCGAGTTGATCAAAACAATTTTTTTTACAATTTATGTACAATAAACTATAGATTGTGGTATATCATTATTATTACCTTTCAAGTGATATCAAGAAGATTTAAAATTAATTAAATTGGCTACCTAAATTTTGAGAATTATTGCAATAGGTCGAAGTTGCATCTATCGTCTTCTATCGGCGCCGGAACTGGATGAGCTGGATTTCTCCCTCGTATCCGCTGTTTTAGTTCGTCCCACATATGCCAGATTGGGTTCAAGTCAGGAATAAGGGCTGGCCAGTCTAGTGTGGGAATGCCGACATGGAAGACGTCTGTCGGTACTGTCTAGTCACTGCTGCGATGTGGCAGCGGACATTATCGTGCATTAAATCAAAATTTATCGTCGCCAATAAACCCTGCTTAAGGGAAAACATCCCATACAAATGTAGTACCAAAATGATTTGTTGTTTGAGAATATTTTCACCATGGTTTGCTATTATTTGTATTAGAATAGTATTTATTTAGGTTCCTGCTACAATCTTTTTTCAAAATACATATCTACACAAAAACTAAGAATACTTTCATTCTTTAATGTAAAATTGCGATTCGGCGACGGATGAATTTCCCATACAAATGTAGTACCAAAATGATTTGTTGTTTGAGAATATTTTCACCATGGTTTGCTATTATTTGTATTAGAATAGTATTTATTTAGGTTCCTGCTACAATCTTTTTTCAAAATACATATCTACACAAAAACTAAGAATACTTTCATTCTTTAATGTAAAATTGCGATTCGGTTTAATTTCATTTCAGAAAGGTATTTTGAAAAAAAAATGTGTCAGGAACCTAGATAAATACTATTTTAATACAAATAATAGCAGACCATGGCGAAAATATGCTCAAATTACAAATCATTTTGGTATTACATTTGTATAGGAAATTCATCCGTCGCCGGACCCTTAACTCATAGTTCACTGCAAAGAAATTGTAAAAATTAGTCTTGAACAACCCTTAAAGCGATTCCAGTTTAAAGCTCGCAAGTGTAGTTAACATACATATTGTAAGTACTTAGTTAATGTTCAAAAATTCTTGGTATACACATATTAAATAAAATGAAAAAAATATTTAAAGTAAAAACTATAAATGTAACATCAATCAATTATGAATTTACTGGTCAAGTAGTTCGTTCACAGAATAGAAATTCTGCTCGACAAGCCAACGTTTCAACTTAATTTTGAAGCAACGTAGACCGCCATCAGCTGCGACGGAGTCTGGTAGAGGTGTCATAAAGCGGAACAAGGCAGCCAGCGTCTTGACGCTGGCTGCATTGCCCCGCTACTGATATGGATCAGTTGAGTTACCTGTAGTTTGTTTGCAACATTCTGCAGTTAGCCCAATTGTTTCAATTGTAAATACTAATTAAATTATTTGAATGTCGAATAATCGTGACAGATTTGGTTAATTATCATCATCTCAACCGGTAGACAAAGGTCTGCACCAAAGGGAATATTGACACCTACATTTAGGTGTGGTTATTTTTAGGAAAATAAATATTGAGAAAATTGACAAAATTGCTTTCAAAAATCTGCTAGTGTGAAGCTAGCGTTCAAATGTGCACTTGATACACATTTCGCAACTGCGTGGATATGTGAGACAAGGAGCAAGTTTATCGAGCCAAGTTGAGCTGATTACGGTAGGTATAGGTACCAAATGATCTCACTACCTTAGAACGCTTTCAAAGATTCAAAGATATTTGTTTGCGTAAAACATGGTATTATAGGTGATATAAATAATGTCCTCAAGTTTCACTATAATCAAGCATTAATATAATCATGATAGGATTAAAAAATTCATTTAAGTCATGACATGTATACAGGGTTATTCGTAATTAACTGACATTGCGTGAACTGCAGCGAAATTAACGTTTTTTTGATGATTCTGCCCATCATCACAAACACGTTCATAAAGACGCCTGATCTTAGTTTCTAATATTTTTTCCAAATCACCTCTGTTAGAAAATTAAATAAAACAGGTTTGTCCGGAACCCAATGAATTTTTAAAGACCGATCACCCACGCCCAAACCCAGTGTCAATTCAGGGCAGACCCATTTTTTTATTTAATTTCCAATAAAGAACTATTATTGAACGGAGGGGGTACCTTCTACCTATATAAAATTTAAGAATTAAGAGCGTTTGCCCACGGCAACGACTGTTTGTAGCGATGTTGTCGCGATGCTGGTGCGTTCGCATCGATACAGTCGCGGTTCTGTCCTCGGCTGTGTATCTTCGCCCACGTACCTAACCACGATTCTGTAACGCTACTTTCGCGATGCTGTCGCTCTTCAGTCACGATTCAGCTCGATACAGAAATGCACTGACTGACTTAGTGCCCCACCCCAGCACCCCTGTGCACTCTACGTTCCCCGATGTCGTCTGAGACGGTCGCGCGTTTTATTCGATACAGTCACGCATCTGCATCGCCTGTGTCGTTCGTTGCAAACGCGACCGACGCCTGATAGTAGCGATGCCGCGATAGATGCGACAGGATCGCTACAAAAAGTCGCCGTGTTTATCTATTACGTTATTTATTTATTTATTTATTTCTAAATTCATATCACAGCACGGTTAAAAAACGACAAAGTAAATTTTACTCATAATAAAAGCTTTATTTTATACAGGGTGCCACGTAACATGTGTACTAAGCCGAAAAGGGGTGATTCTGAACCCCGAGGGGATCAACTAGTGAATAACGATTTTTTTGAAGGTCGATTTTTTTTTAATAAATAGAGTTTTTCTCGTCTAACTACTATTCGTTCTTTTACACTTAAAAGAATTCGAATATGAAAAAACCAGAATTAATTTTATTTTTCAAGAAAACATTTTTTCCAAATTCTTTGTTCAAAATTTAGAACAAAAGTTTTATTTTATAAAATTAGCTAAGCCTAGATAATAAAATAAAAATAATAAATACCTATTCCACAGTTTTTGATACCTCGACTGACTATATTGGTCCACAGCTGGACGCAGGCCCCCTGAAAAGCGCCTTATTGACTTTTATCTCATGGGGGTAATGAACATAATCCCCACGCTGGGCATGCGGGTTGGGGATCGCAGTTCGATGGTAGAATTGATCCCGTTCCCGTTTCATATCCCTTAGTCGCCTCTTACGACACACGCGGGAAGATTTGCGGTGGTGTAAATTCTAAGCCGGCACCACACAGCTCACACAGTTTTTGATACTAGCATGCGTAGTTTGCAGTCAAACTAAACTAAACTAAAATACACTGCTAAACTAAGAACCTACCTAAGCTTTGCTTTTGCCCTGCAGCCCGCTTAAGTAACATGTCTCACGGTAGGTAGGTTAAGATAGACGCTCATCTCACGGTTGATAAGACATCCTTTTTCTTTATAGACAAGTCTCTCTTGCATGTCAACTCTTGCAAGATATGAGATTACACGTGTTAGTGCTTAATCAAATACCTACAAAGTATCTAATATCATGCAATTGCCTAATGTAGGTCACATTCGCCAATAAGCCCGGTTGGTACTTGGTACTATACTGTACAGCACAAGTTTGAAATCATATTGAATGCTGGCCGCGCCCTTCCATGTATGCCAGACACCTAATTCCAAACTAGACTGACACAGAATTCTGTCGCAATCCAGCTCAGCCCTATCAGGAATTAACTACGGTATCTTTACGGGTTAGAAAGAAATAAGAAAAGAAAAACGTCAAGTAAGCGAGTTGGACTCGCGCACTAAGGGATCCGTTTAGTTGCGTAAGACCTTGTTTCTTGACAAATATCATGATTCTAGGTCAACATGAAGTAGGTACTTACCCTGCATATTTTGGTCCGAGGGAGAGAATCAAAAATTATTATTATTTTGTTAATAAACTACAAATTTACGGTTTTCAGATTTTTTTTTTTTTTGTTACCTTGCTTCTTACCAAATTTTATGATTCTAGGTAAATGGGAAGTAGGTACCCTATAGGTTTTGGTCGAAATAGATAAGAATCAAAAGCATTTTTTTTTTGGTGAATAAACTACAAATTTACTGTTTTAGGATTTTTTTCTTTATTTGAGCTATAAGACCTTGCTTCCTGTCAAATTTTATGATTCTACGTCAACGAAAAGTACCCTATAGTTTTCATTCAGTCCATGGCGAGAATCAAAAGTATTTTTTTTTGTGAATAAACTACAAATTTACGATTTTAGGATTTTTTCCTTTACTTGTGCTTTAAGACCTTGCTTCTTACCAAATTTTATGATTTTACGTCAACGGGAAGTACCATATAGGTTTTGGTCCATGGCGAGAATCAAAAGTATTTTTTTTTGTGAATTAACTATAAATTTACTGTTTTCGGTTTTTCCCTCTACTTGTGATATAAGTCCTTACTTCTTGCCAAATTTCATAATTCTGGGTCTACGGGAAGTACCCTATAGGTTTTCGTCCATGGCGAGCATTAAAAGTAATACTTAGAAAAACTATTACTTAGTAAATTGTAAGCGATGCTGCCTGAAAATCTTTCAGCTCAGGGTTAAGTACCTAGTGCGGTGCTCACCGGCTAAACGCAGCCACTTTATTTCATAACAACGTCAAAACTGGATCATCGGATCAACCATTCGAGAGCCGAGAGAGAACCAAAGACTAGAGTGGGGTAAGAAAATGTAGAGCGAACCAATAGTCATTCTAGTTGATTAATTGTAGGTGCAAAAGTTAGTTTTTACTGTGTACCGAACGGCCGCTAAGCTAAGATATTATTTTTATGATAGGGGTGGAACTGATATTCGATCGCGTAAAATCTAAGCACCTATAAGCAGGTATTTATTAGTCTGCTCTACTCTACCAACATAATATTAATCGGGCCTGGCCTATCTGGTCGAGAGTAGGTAAATTATACGCCTGATGATAATTAAATCCTTTATTTATTTACTAAAAATCAGAAAACAAAATCTTGCTATTCTAAGTTAAAATTAAATCTAATCATTATATTTAATTAAGAAGCGGCTTATGTACTGAGCCCCGAGTCAGTCTGGTTGACGATACTGACTATTGAGACGTGATCGTCACGTATTCTTTTTTTATATGATTAGCGTAGTTCCCTATCCGCACGATAGAGGCGCTGTACCAAATCCCATAGAAAAAGAAGACATCAAAATCACGGCTCGATACTATCGTCAACCAGACGCAGTAGGCTGATCTTAGATACCTCAACCTCAACAGCCTGTATTGGTTCAGTATTCAGTATTCAGTATTTTTATTGCGAAACAAAAATATTACATACAGTAAGTATTAATGTACCCTGTCAGGTAGGGTATGGCAATGTATCTTAATCTAGGACTTAAGTTAATTAGTAAGTATTTTGTATTTTATACAAAATTAGGAGATCTTTTATTATGAACAATAAATAACATTTGTGTAGTTTAGAATATTATATTGCTGGACGCAGGCCTCCCCTTGATAAGCGCCTTATTGGCTTTTATCTCATGGGGGGTAATGCCCATAATCGCCACGCTAGGCATGCGGGTTGGGGATCTTAGATAGGTAAACCTTAACCATCTAGAATCTAGTAGTATGTTTCTTGTTCAACCCATTCCGAAAGGTCGTTCCTTATTATATAGCGCCTCACTTCGTCTGCGACAATCATGAGGACCATAAACGGAGTGGCCAGAAAGAAGTCATACCAAGCCAAGGATTCCGTGCTAAAAACTTCGTGGCAGATCGGAAGGTACGTCACCATCACCGCTATAACCATTTCAACCACAATACCCAAGTTTAAGACATGGTTCTGCATGCCTTTCTGAAACAATGAGATTCTCCTAGTCTTGCAGATGATCACGTCGGAGACTTGCGTCATACAAACGGCGATAAAGTAGGCGGTCTGCGCCTTCCTCTCGATCCGCTTCCTCTCGTGGAAGAGCCACGGCCGGCCCAGCGTGTCTCTGAGCTCAATTGTCTCCGATTCCCACTCGTCGCGAACGAACATAAGACTAGATGGAAAAAACCCGTCCTGCGCGAACACTATAAAGTATGCGTACATTCCAGCCAGGAATTGTATAATTCCTATTTGGAAATACGCCATGTAAATCAAGACCCGGTTCACGAGGTGATCAGTCGGCTTGCGCGGTGGTATACACATGATATCTTGCTCGGAAGTCTCGTAGGCCAGACTCATGGCCGGCAGCAGGTCGGTCCCCACATTTATGACCAGAATCAACATCAGAGTCAGCGGAAGCGGCATACCGACGACCGCATACAATACGAACGGAAGCATCTCGGGCGTGTTTGAAGTCAAGGTATACGCTATCGTCTTTTTCAAGTTATCGAAAATTCTTCTTCCTTCTTTGACACCGAGAACAATAGACGAAAAGTTATCATCTAAGAGTATCATATCAGCTGCTTGCTTGGAAACTTCTGTACCGTTAATACCCATAGCTATTCCTATGTCAGCTTTCTTTAGAGCTGGAGAGTCATTGACACCATCTCCGGTCACGGCCACCACGTGTTTGCACAATTGGTAAGTTTCCACGATGAACAGCTTTTGTTGTGGACTTGTCCTGGCAAAAGTAATCTCCTCATATCTAGTTTGTGCTGTTATTAGGTCGTTAACGCTCATTTTTCTGAGTTCATCGCCAGTGATCACTGCAGCTTTGAATAAGGCCTTTATGTGAGCGGGCACATCGTTTAGTTCTATATGGTGCTCGAATGCGTAGTCATACGCAGTTGGCATTGTAATAGTCCCGCATTGCCGCGATATAGCCAGCGCTGTCACCGGGTGGTCGCCGGTCACCATCACTACTTTGATACCTGCCTGCCTGCACATTTTAATCGACTTCTCTATATCACGTCTCGGAGGATCTATCATTGATATGGCGCCTACGAAGGATAAATCTTCAATAGGAAAATTTTGGTTTTGCGTGTCAAATATGTACCCCAACGGGTAAGCAGACACTGGCAGACTCACGTCGCAATAACCGATAACTCGTTCGCCCATGTTTGCGAGCTTTATAAAGCTCTCTTTTAATTCTTTTTTAGTTTGCGGACTGATCGGTTGTTCTCCCTCGTCCAAATGCACGGAGGTACAAAATTCTAAAATGACTTCTGGAGCACCTTTCATGATCAGGTAGTAGCTTTGTGATGCCTGCATCTGGTGTATAGTGACCTGATACTTGAATGCTGAATTGAAAGGTATGATGGCTACCTTTGGATTATGATTACGAATCTGAGTGGCGGAGCGATTCGCTTCCATGTAACGTAAGATGGCGGATTCGGACGCATCTCCTAATATCTTTCGTTTTTCGACGGGCAAGTTCTGAGTTGTGTGGTCGAACTCTGCCTTCAGGTTGAGGGACGCCGCCAAACAGAGCCTTGCGTATGTCGGCTCCGAAACGTGGCTGTGATCTTGTTTATCGTAGATTATAGAATTGGCATACAAGTGAGAAACGTTCATTTGGTTCTCGGTCAGCGTGCCTGTTTTATCTGAACAAATGCAGGACGTGGATCCCAGAGTTTCCACAGCTTGTAGGGTTTTAGCGAGACAATTCTTTTTCTTGAGCTGTTTAGCAGATAGGGTCATGCACACCGTTAACGTGACGATCAACCCTTCCGGCACGTTCGCCAAAATTATACCAAGCATGTACTGCAGCGCGGCCATCCAGCTGTGCTGCACACAGAGAACCATAATGAAAAATATAGTACCAAAGGCAAAGGCTACGCCGCAAATCAACTTTATAAAATGTGTTATTTCCTTGGCGATAGGGGTCTGCTCTTTTTCGAGACCTGTGACTAAGCCTGCAATTTTGCCAATCTGCGTCATCTCCCCGGTGGCGACCACCAAGCCTCGCGCGGTGCCCTCGGTGATGGGGCAGCCGAAGTAGACCATGTTCTTGGATTCCATGGGGTTGGTGTTCGTGCACTCGGGGCAGTGCTTGATGGGCTCGGATTCGCCGGTCAGCGAGGACATGTCCGTCTTAAACCCGCTCTCGTACAGGATGCGCACGTCGGCCGGGACCACCTCCCCGCCGGACATCTCCACGATATCACCGAGGACTATGTCGCAGTTGGGTATCATTTTCTTTACTCCGTCTCTAATGACGACCGCGTTGGGTGGGACGAGTTTTTCGAAACCGCTCATGACGGCTAAGTTCTTAGCTTCCTGGTAGACTCCGAAGAAACCGGTCCCTAGGATAGTGCTGGAGATGACGATGGCGAGATAGAGGTATTCCTTTTCGTTGTGTCCGCCGCCTACGTGAAGGTATTTGGCGGCTAAAAAAGCGCAAAAGTTAAGTGCAGCGCCAACCCAGAGGAGGCATTGGAACCAGCCGAAGATGTTACGCTTGATGATCTTCCATAAGCTAGTTCCTTGGAGTTCATGGAGAGCGTTGGGTCCGTTAAGTTCTAGGAGCTCTGCGGCAAAGTTATCCGAAAGTCCTCGGGAGATATTTGTATTGTAGACGACCTCCAGCTGCGCGGGCGTGAGGAAGTGATCTCCGGTGTGGGTCTCCTCACGCAGCAGGATCAGCTCGCTGGCGGAGTTGGCGTGCGAGATGACGCTGGTGCGGCGATTGCTGAGGCTCGCCACGCTGGACCTACGACGTGGATTGTGCGGCATATTTCGCTTCAATCAATATCTCATACGTACCTACTTCACTTTTTTCTCACAAAAAATCACAGTACCTATGTATGTAGTGTAAGTATGTAACCTACCATACCTACTGTGTAAAATTGGAGGTGCAAAACAGAACGCAAAGAGTAAGTAGGTAGACAATAAGTTTTTTTTTTTTTACTTTTACTTTTAAACATCTAAAGTAATTAAGAGGAACAGGAAAATCTTTCTCTATGACAGAACATTTGGTATTTGACAGAGAGAATACAGTAGATTTATGGCATTTGACTTGACTTCTTTGTTATTGGCAACATGAACAGAAACAAGATCCGTCAAGTGCGAGTGTAACTCGCGCGCCGAGGGTTTCAAACGTTTGTCAACAAATATATACCAAAAGTACCGGTTAGACTTCGCAATTTAATGGATACCTAAGAATAGTACCTACTATAATACTAGATCTATCTGAAATGTAGGTTGGTACCTACCAAACTACATTTCAGATAGATCTTTCTGCATGCTTCGGATAAAGTGGGTAATGGAAAATTTTTCGACTTTTTTCAAAATATTTCAAAAAGTATGAAACCTACAGAAATTTTAAAAACTACACTACTAAAAACTGAAATGTCCAAGCCGATACTTTTTATTTGAAACACCCCACTCCCCACTCACCCCTTTTGAAAATTATTCCTTTTTTATATTTTTTCGAAAGTGTTCTTTTTACAGACTTCTCTATATTTTTCCTGTAAAATATAGATCCATATCTACAAACGCTCCATACATTTCAAATGGATCGCTCTGCAAACTTCGGAGATAGGGGGGGGGGGTATTTTTTCGCCTTTTTTCAAAATATTTCAAAAAGTATAAAAACCTACAGAAAATTTAAAAACTGTTAACTGTAACTGTGAAATGTACAAACTGATACCTTTCATTTGATACCCCACATGACCCTGTAGGCATCTTTTTAAAATTTCGGCATCACAATTTGTATGGAAAATATTCATTTTCATTTTTCATTTTTTTAATTTTTTTTCTTTAAATCTGTACAGGTGCACGACATGTATTATTATTTTAAATTTCAAGTCGATAGCTGCAGTAGTTGCTAAGTTATTAAGGAGGGGAAAAAGGACAGACAAAGCGAGGCCATCAGGGTTTCGAAACCGATCTTTGATCTTCGTGTTAATGTAATGTGATTTGATAGAAGACTATTCTATGGATCTGTAGGGTACCTCCATAGACTATAGACAGTATACTAGGTAGGAACTTCTTTGTAGTATGTCTAGCTCTTCTATGGTTACTCTATGCGTTTTTTGAATTGAAGATGATAATCTAACTGACATGTAACTGAAACCAAGTTTTTCTGTTTAACAAAATAAAATACGTTGTGTTTCCAAGATTCTAGTTTATTTCATCCATCCTAGCCATGCATCTTAGGATCTCAACATGGTAGCAGAGCGTGGTTGCATTGGTTGATCTTAGGATGAAGTAATGAAAATGTAAAAGAAGAAAGTCTTACAAAGAAGAGAAGGTGGTGCAAAACAAGTGAAGTTTTTTTTCAGAAAAGAAAATGACTGAAGATAAAAACATCCACGATAAAAAGAAATGCGAGGAAATTTTTCTACAAATATTTGACGGCCTGAACTATGAAAAATGGAAATTTCGGCTAAATTTGTTCTTGGAAAATAAAGGATTAAAGTTAATAGAAGACGAGAAAGATAAGCAAGTAGACATTAGAATCAGAAACATTATAGTAAATAGCGTGAACAATACCCAACTCGACATTATTATGCATCAAACAAGCGCATATCAAATGATTAGGAAATTAGATGAGACCTACATTGCGAAAGGGTGCGCCAACAGGCTATTGATAAAAAGACGACTACTGGAACTAAAGTTACATGAAGACGAAGACGTGCAAGAATATCTTCAAAGATTCGAGAGGATCATAAATGAATTAAGGAATACCGGTGACAATATTTCAGAAGAGGAGAGATTAAATTATCTGTTGCTGTCACTCCCAAAGAAATACGAATACGTGGTAAATATTGTAGACGCGATGCCGAAGGAATCTCAAACAGTTGAATATGTCAAATCCAAATTGTTACTGGACGTGAAAAAGGGAGAAAACCAAGAGACAATGGTTTTTACCACAGGAGAGGACAAATGCTATTAATGCAATAGAACTGGGCACTTTAGGCGAGATTGTCCGAATAGAAAGACCAGCTTCATTCCAAGAGGAAGAGGAAGAAGTGGACGCGGTCGTGGCCGCAGAGGCAGGGGCCGCAGCTACAGCGGTGGTAGAGGTGCCAATCAGTCCTTCAATGTCTTCAACGTGGAAGTTGCTGTAGCTGACTCAAAAAATAATATGAAAGTAAGTTGGCTTCTTGACAGTGGTTGCAGCGACCACATTGTAAACGATGAAAAATACTTTGATAAAATATACGAATTAGATAAAAATATTAATATTAAAGTAGGTGACGGTTTTGGCCTAGAGGCAACTAAAAAGGGTAGTATCGTTATGGTTTGCGGTAAAGAAAAGATTACTGTAAATAATGTTTACTATGTAGCATCGATGAAAAGAAATTTGCTAAGCGTGTCGTCTATCGTAAATAATAACAATGGTATAATATTTAAAAGAGACTTGGCAACCATATATGGAAAAACAGGTAAGGTATTAGTTAAAGCCTATAGGAAAAACAAATTGTATGAGTTGAACGCAACAATTATCAAAAATAAGGCGTATGCCTTATTTTTAGAGACACATTTACATAGCTATCACCTGTGTATACAGGTGATAGAATAGAATAGAATAGAATAGAATAGAATAGAATAGAATAGAATAGAATCGTTTATTCACAGAATACATGTCAAATATTACAATGCTGTTGTTGTATCAGTTTGGTATCAATGTAATACTACCAGTAATCTTGGACTGGTGTGTGAATTTTAATAAACCTACCTGCGTAAATAATAACAATGATAAAAAATTAAATCAAAAATGTCTGATCTGCCCTAAATTAAAATATTCCTCCACGCTATAAAAACAGTGAGTCAGTAACCATTTATTGAGTCTATTTTTAAACAATGGCAATGGCAAGTCCTTTAATTCCATTGGTAACTTATTAAATATCTTAATTGCCATGCAAAACGAATTTCGTGCGAAAAGCGTAGAGTGTTGATTTGGCATAAAAAACTTCTTTTTATGTCTAGTATGCCTAGATAAAACTTCTTCCTTAGTTTTGAAATAATATGGGTATTGTTTTACGAATATGCAGATTTCTTTAATATACATACATGGCAAGGGAAGGACTTTAGTTTTTTTGAATAGTGGTTTACAGCTATCAAGAAACCAGGCTCCGCAAACCGCACGCATACACTTTTTTTGGACTTTAAAGGCTCTGAGTAAGTCCACCGAATTACCCCACAATGGCAACCCGTAGAGCAACACAGATGACACATAGCCATGGTAGGCAGCAAGTGCTGCTTTTTGTGATACAGTTTTTCTAATTCTTTTCAAAGCAAAAACAAATCTATTAGTTCTACTACACACATAGTCAACATGCGGCTTCCAATTTAGATGTTCGTCAAGTTTAATACCTAAGAAAATACATGAATCAACGCTTTCTACATTAATTGATTGATATTTTATGTCCAAATTTATAGGTTTAGTTTTGTAATTTTTAAATTGTATAAGTTTAGTCTTGTCAATATTAATCAATAATTTATTACATTTTAACCAATTCGCAATGTCTTCAATTGTATTATTTATTTCATTTTCGTAAGATTTAACATTTGTACATTTAATTACTACTGTTGTGTCATCGGCAAATAGTAAACATTTATTATTAGTGACGTTTGGCAGGTCATTTATAAAAAGTAGAAATAACAGGGGTCCCAGGATGCTACCCTGAGGAACACCACGATTATTTATTCTAAATTTAGATTGAAACTGTTTTTTAACAAAGATTTTATGGTTGTTTGTATCACAGACCAGTCTTCTGATTTCGGTGCATTGACTCCGGTCTTGTAGATAACTGCAGAGCCAGTCACGAGCTGCACCTCTTATTCCATAGTTTTCTAATTTGTTTAGAAGCATTGAATGGTCAATAAGGTCAAAAGCTTTACTAAGGTCTAGCATTAACGCAGAAACAGGCATTTTAGCATCGACACTTTCCGTTACTTCTTTGATAAGATCAAAGCAAGCCAATGTGGTAGATCTGTTCTTACGAAAGCCAAATTGTTGTTCCGTCAGTATGCCATGTTTAGCGATAAATTTATTTAATCTAATGACTATAGCCTTTTCAAATACTTTAGACAAGATAGGAATGAGTGTTACTGGCCTATAATTATTAATGTTCTTATCGTCACCCTTCTTATACAATGGCTTGACTACAGAGATTTTCAATTTGTCTGGAAACCTTCCTTCAGTGAAGGACAGGTTTATGAGGTGACTAAGCGGGACACAAATACTCTTTGCACACAATTTTAGCATTTTGGTGCTGAGTCCGTCATAGCCAACCGAATTCGTGTTTTTAAGAGTTTTTATAATTTTTAGTACTTCTTGGGGGTCTGTAGGTTCTAAAAATATTGTGAAGGGGTTGTTACTAATATTATAATATGTGTAGTTGCTATTTCCTGCTGGCAGCATCTGAGTGATGCTACTTAAATCTATAAAAAAGTTATTAAATTCATCACAAATTTCGTTCGGGTCAGTTATTGTCAAATCATTAGAATTAATACTGTCAATTTGTTTAATTTCATTTATATTATTGATTTTAGAATTAACGATATTCCAAGTAGTTTTACATGTATTTTCACTTTTTAAAATAAGGTCCAGATTACATTGCTGCTGAGATTTGTAAACACACTTTTTAAGAAGACGTGTGTAAGAAATATAAGTATCCTTATGAATTTGTTTATTAGTTTTAGAAAATTTATAAGTCAAATACAGTTTCCGTTTTTTAACACTTGACTTTCTAATGCCTGTTGTTTTCCAACGACCGCTATTTCGCTTGTTTTCTTTTCTGAAACGAATTGTAGGGAAGCACAGGTCATAGAACATAGATAGAGTACTATGAAAAATATCAAAGGACTCATTGAGGGTTGTACTTTCGTAAACTTCAGAAAAAGAAATCTGTGATAAGCATTCAATAAATTTAATAGCATGATCCTCGCTGTAGTCCCTCTGATATTCAAACCATTGTCTTAAAATAGCTTTTCTTCGTGTAGGAAATGATAATAGCTGGGCGGTTTCGTGGTCAGATAGAGCAAGCTTAGGTACTTCCGTACTTACTTTTTTTATATTGCTAGCTATTTGATCTATACAGGAATTTATTCTGGTTGGCGTGTTGATGTGAATGCGAACATTGTGGGTTTCTAAAATATCTAAGAGTTCGCGAGTTTTAGTATTCTGAACAAGAGTATCGATGTTCCAGTCCCCACAAATAACAATTTTTTTATTTGACTTTAAATTAGAGAAAAAGTGCAGAAGTTCATTCATTTTCCCAAAAAATATTCCTAAATTACTTTTAGGCGTCCTGTATATGCATATAACCACAATATCATACTGGACAATCTCTATTGCACAACACTCAAAATGGAGAGGGCAACCTAACCTGTTTGTTACTTCAAAGGTCTTATACTCTAGATTTTTGTGAACCAAGATGCATGTGCCGCCTCGTTTTTGATTTGGCCGACAAAAAGATGTAGCAACATTATAATTTGGGAGGGTCAAATTACCCTCACAGCCCCTCTGAATGAATGTTTCACACAAACAGACTATATCAACGCATTTGTTATTTAATGCAAATTCAGTAAGTGCCAAATCTAAGTCATCTATTTTATTTAATAAACCGGCGATGTTTTGATGCAAAATATTAAAGTTACTATTATTACTATCAGTCACGAAAAAACTGATTATGTGTCAGTGTGCGTCCAGGGGAGGTAGGTTGGGTGCATCGTGAGTTACTATCTACACTACTAGAGTTGGTAGAAAGTAGAGCCCTTGGTAATTTACTGATTTTTTTGAAATAAAACGGTATGGTCCCTGGCCTGGCAGTATCCTGGTCTCTAGACACTGATCTATAGAAATCAATTTCATTAATTTTGTTATTTAACAATCGAGCCTGGTTAAAACGGTTGAGATATGTGTCCAAACCCAAGTCCACGTAGAAGACATTTTCAAAATGCTGCAGTAGCGACCTCACTCGGGAGTTTAACTTATACTCGTTTAAAGAACGATTATAGACCACACTAGTTATTAAAATTTTAGGCTTGTATTGTTTTTTCAGAAGTGCATATAACTCAGAACACATTACAGTAGGGTTACAGTCATTAGATCCAAGACACAAGATCAACCAGTCGTCCGTGTTGAAGTTCTCGTGCATTATTCCAGAACTCTCAATTGCCTGTTCTGCATTCGCTCCTGGGTAGGTTTTTCCTAAGATGACGTAAGATTTCGATTTCTTCCCTTTAGGTCTTAGTCGAATTAGAGAGGACGCCATGCCCACAGAAGCTTGGTCACCTACTATGGTTATGGTTCTTTGCCGTTGTTTAACTTCATTGGTCACATTCTCTTTGGCCTTTGCTTCGGGTATAACTTGCTCCATTTTAGTCTCTGACTGTTTAGGGATTATGTAGCTAGAGTTCGCACTACTTGTAGAAGGCAGCAGGCTGCCCTCTACATCTCTTTTTTTTGCTGTCAAACGTAAACTGACTTTTTCTGGCGTAAAAGAAAATGATGTTTCGCGTCGAGATGGCGAGTTCTTTCCTTTGCTTTTCAAAGGGGTTGCTCTCCGAGGACCCGTTTCAGACAAAATTTGTCTGTAGATGTCGCTTTTTTTGCGCTGATCTTCCATTGACTTACTTAGAGTACTGATTTCAGAGTTTAGCTTTTCGATAGCTATGTAAATGTGTCTCTAAAAGAAGAATGGCATAAGAAATTAGGCCATCCGAATTTTAGGAAACTTAGGGAGATATGTACATACAAAACCCTCAACGGAATGCCCGAAAAGCTGAATGACGATTTTATAGACTGTGAGATATGCGTAAAAAATAAAATGGCAAACTTACCCTATGCCAACACGAGAAGGAGGGCAAATGATGTGTTAGAAATTGTTCATACTGATGTTATGGGTCCACTACAACCAGCAGGGTACAATGGTCAAAAATATATTGTGACATTCATTGATGATTACAGTAGATTAGCTTTTGTTAGCGCAATAAACAACAAAAGTGACGTTTTCGATCGATTTACTCAATATGTACAATTTACAGAAACTCAGACTGGAAAGAAAATTAAGGAAATAAGGTGCGACAACGGAAAAGAGTACTTGAATGGTAACTTCTTCAACTTTTGTAAAAGTAAAGGTATTAATCTGAACCCTGGACCTCCTTACACTCACCAATTAAACGGCGTAGCTGAACGTTATAATAGAACGCTGATGGATAGAGCCAGATGTCTACTAGCAGATGGCAATCTAAGCAAAAAGTATTGGCCAGAATGTTTATTAACAGCTGCATATTTAGGCAACAGATTACTAACGAACACACACGAAAAGAAAAGTCCATACGAAAATTTTCTCGGTAGGAAGCCGAATGTTGAACATTTAAAATATTCGGATCAGAATGCTTCGTTCGAATCCCTGATGAAAGGCGCTCATCAAAGTTAAATCCTAAAGCAGTAAAACGGAAATTAGTAGGATATACAGACACAGGATATAGGATACTGGTTGGTGAAAAAGTAGTGATTTCGCGTAATGTTAGGTTTATCAAGGTCGAAGAAGTGATCAGACGAAGGCAAGTTGATGATGAAGATAGTGTAGACGTCGAATTGGACAGTGTGAATAGAAGAGCGGACGATGTGACGAGAAGAACTGACGATGTAAATATCAGAATGGACGATGTGACGAGAAGAACTGACGATGTTACTAGAAGATCTGATGATGATAATACAGGAAATGAAAACCTAAGAAGAGAAGTAATGCATGAAAACGACGAATTTTATGATACTATGGAAGAAGAAACTGATGTCAGACCCGCTATTCCCGAGGAGGTGAACACACAAAGACCAAAAAGAGAGAAAAGATTACCGAGTAAATATAAAGACCATGTAGTATATGTAAATATCAGCGACGCAAATGCACCCGAGACATATGAAGAGGCGATGGAAAGTGAACAAGTAAGTAAATGGAAAGAAGCCGTAAGTGCTGAATTAAACAGCCTTACAATCAATAATACATGGGATATAGTCGATGAACCTGATGACAAGAAAATTATAGATGTGAAATGGATCTTTCGAGTTAAAACGAATGGTAAATTTAAAGCAAGAGTCGTTGCACGTGGATTTCAGCAAATTTACGATGAAAATGAAGAGATTTATTCACCAGTGGCCAGAATGACCACAATGAAAGCATTAATGTCAACGGCATGTGTTAGGAGTTGGTACATAGAGAGCATGGACGTTGAAACGGCTTTTTTAAATGGTGTTATCAAATCTGAAGTTTATATTTATCCCCCAAAGGGATATAAAGTGGAAGACGGCAAGGTCTGCAGGCTTAATAAAGCTTTGTATGGATTAAGAGAAAGTCCAAGAGATTGGTACGAGTGCTACCATTATTTTATGCAGAGCATCAATTTTACAAGATCAGATTATGACTACTGCCTCTACACAGGATGTATTAAAAATACTAAGGTATATTTGTGCTTATATGTTGATGATATTTTGTTATGTGGAAAGAATATAGATGCTATTATGGAAGTCAAACAAATGCTAAGTAAGAGATTTCGAATGAAAGACTTGGGAAAGGTTAAGCATTATTTGGGTATTGATATCGAATACGACCCCACTCAAAAGAAAATGTCACTGAGTCAAGAAACATATATCGGAACTCTGGCTGTGTTTCATAATTTTTAGATTCTTTTACAACGTATTTTTATACGTTGTAAAAGAATCTAAAAATTATGAAACACCAATGGAACAGAATTTGTCGCTCGAGTCTGGTGAACCCAATGAAAATACTAGATATAGAAGTTTGATAGGAGCTCTTTTGTACATAGCAAGTGGAACGCGACCAGACGTATCATACAGTGTAAATTTTTTAAGCCGTTTTCAAAATTGTTACTGCGAGACTTATTATAAATATGCGTTACGTATTTTAAAATATTTGTACTGTACACGAAATATAAAACTGAATTATAATGCAGAGTTTGATGAATGTGTAGATGCGTTTGTGGATGCCGACTGGGCAGCCGATAAAAATGATAGGAAATCAACCACAGGTATTGTAATAAGAGTGTATAACAATCCAATAATGTGGAAAACACACAAACAGAAAATTGTATCAAGGGCTTCGACGCACGCAGAATATTATGCGTTAGCAGATTGCGTAGAAGAGGTTTTGCCGGTAATAGGAATATTAGGGGATTTAGATGTGATAGTCCCAAAACCAGTAAAGATATTTGAAGTCAACACCGGAGCTATTGCTTTGGCAAAAAATGGAAAATTCTGTAAAAACTCTAAGCATATTGACATCAGCTATCATTTTGTGTATGACTACGAAAAGCAGGGTATTGTAAATATAGTTAAGGTTCATACTGACGATCAGATAGCTGATAATTATATTGACCAAAGCCTTAGGAAAATTAAGGTTTAAGAAACTTAGGGAACTTGTTAATTTAAGATAGTTTTTTTTTATTGCAGTGTTCATGTAGTTTTTTTTTTAGTTGTTGTTTTATTGTTTCATGTTTAGCAAAGTCATGTTAAAAGATATTTAAGTTTGTGAATCTTTATATCTTATTGATATTATTAGAGATAGATTTCACAGATTGTCTTGTATAAAATCAAGGAGGTGTGTAATTGTAATGTGATTTGATAGAAGACTATTCTATGGATCTGTAGGGTACCTCCATAGACTATAGACAGTATACTAGGTAGGAACTTCTTTGTAGTATGTCTAGCTCTTCTATGGTTACTCTATGCGTTTTTTGAATTGAAGATGATAATCTAACTGACATGTAACTGAAACCAAGTTTTTCTGTTTAACAAAATAAAATACGTTGTGTTTCCAAGATTCTAGTTTATTTCATCCATCCCAGCCATGCATCTTAGGATCTCAACACTTCGAAACCCTAAAAACATTTCGAGTATTGTATTCTCCTCGAAAGAAGTAGAGGGAAATGCTACGCACTTTGTGTTAGTCAGGGGCGGATCCAGGATTTCATTTTGGGAGAGCCATTTTGACAAAGTTCGGAGAAAGGGAAATCACAAGTAAACAAAAAATAAGTTTTTATTAGCAGTTTTACAAAATAAATCATCGAGTATCGCGCGGGCAGCGCGGTACGGCGCCGAAAAGAAATTCATCTCTAAGGCAGTGCTCAAACTCTTTTAGCGACGCAACCATTTTAGACATCAAAATATTTGACGATGCCCAGAAATAAGTTCGTACGTAAGTTCTAAATGAGAAAATGGAGAGCAGAGCGAGCCTCGTAAATTTTAAAGACCTTTTAGCGAACATTGGGAAATTACCTAGTAAAAGAAAACAGCAAACGTATAAAATAGGCGAGCGGAGCGAGCCTCAATTTTTTTTTTAAATTTTCAGAGAACTTTGGGAAACTTGTGAAAACGAAGAAAAGACGATATAAAACGGCGCGGCGAACGGGGTGATCCTCAAAAATTTTAAAGACTTTTTAGCGCCGATTTTGACATTTGTGAAAGAAAAGACTATACTTATATATAAAATAAACAAGCGGAGCGAGACTCGAAATTATCAATTTATTTTTTGCGAAGATTGGGAAATTTCTGATAGAAAAGAGAGGCAAGACGACGTAAAAACGGCGAGTGGAGCGAGTCTCGTAAATAGGGCATAGGAAATGTTAATTCGTAACAGATACCTTAGGTAGGTACTCGTTTATTAAATACCTACACCAAAATTCTTGCCGTCAACCCTTGTTTGACAGACCTCTCACTCTGTTCTTTCCTCTCTTTTTTACGGTTCGGTGCGCAACTTCACAGAGCTCTAGATTTGCGCGTCCTCTAACTAGGTAGGTACCTAAAAATAATCTTTGAAATCAAATCTCATAAATCAGAGACGTTCAGTAGCATAAGCGCCATCTATACAATTGATTTCTTACTTTCGTAAACTGGCAGGCATGCGTGGCCGTGGTCCACTGCTGGACACAGGCCTCCCTCTTAAAAGCGCCTTATTGACTTTTATCGCATGGGGGGTAATGCCTATAATCCCCACGCTGGGCATGCGGGTTGTGGATCGTAGTTCGGTGGTAGAATTGATCTGCAGGGAGCGCTGCTGCCCGCTCCCAGTTTATCTATATCTCTTAGTCGCCTCTTACGACATCCGCGGGAAGAGTTGGGGTGGTGCAAATTCTAAGCCGGCACCACACTGCTCGGCTAAGGTAAAGCTTGTCAGTAATAATTTTTCAAAATCGGTGTCACGGTAATATTATGTATACCTATACAGGGCGTCCTACGGCCATGCCACATGGAGGGAAAGTACCTTGAATATTGTAGATAGAACATTTTACTGAAAGAAGACATTATTTAAATTTAAAAAACAATTTAAACTGCATTCATAGATATTTAAATAATTACCTACATGGTAGAACCGGGAATCGAACCCGTTACACGAGAAAAACAATTATCCTGTACCTTTATCATACCGATCGAAAGGCTTCATCACAAGGATTATTTTTTGCTAAATAACATAGTGTCGGAAATAAAAAGAAAACAATGAATTTTAACATTAGATGTGAAATTTTGTTCAGAAAAATGAAAAGCTGGCATTGCCGTAAGGACATTTTTTCATGTTTCTGAACAAAATTTTACATCTAATGTTAAAATTCATGGTGTTCCTTTTATTTCTGACACTATGTTATTTAGCAAAAAATAATCCTTATGATGAATCCTTTCAATCGGTATGATAAAAGTACAGGATGAATGTTTTTCTCGTGTATCAGGTTCGATTCCCGGTTCAACCATGTAATTATTTAAATATCTATGAATGCAGTTTAAATTGTTTTTTAAATTAAAATAATGTCTTCTTTCAGTAATATGTTCTATCTACAATATTCAAGGTACTTTCCCTCGATGTGGCATGGCCGTAGGACGCCCTGTATAATATAACCGTGTCGGTGTTGGCAATATTCTAAAAATCTCTGCCAACGTTAAGACATTCTGGGATGCTTTGGGGACTTTAAATAGAAACGTTATTAAATTGTCTAAAAATAATTTTATTACCTACAAAAAAAATACCTTTCCTTTATTTATACAATAAAAGTACCAACCTAATACAATACTTACACTTACAACTACGACGGGATTTATCTACAATTTATGCTTATTTTATTACCTACTTACATTTAAATTTTACTTTAGCTACCTACATTACGCATAATGTAATTATGTAAACGTTACTTTAAAGAAATTAAGATACTTAATTTAAATACTTATCTAATAAATAATTTGGAAATAGGATGCAGTGCCGTTCATTAGGTACCTAACCCTCCAATCAATTTATATGAATGCAGAAATATTTCAAAGCCTATCATTCGGTATTCAGATA
Organism: Eupithecia subumbrata; assembly: GCA_949316285.1. NCBI lineage: Eukaryota > Metazoa > Arthropoda > Insecta > Lepidoptera > Geometridae > Eupithecia > Eupithecia subumbrata. The sequence goes on along the minus strand of OX438643.1, from coordinate 15,390,714 downwards.
TATATGTGGTACAGCCAGGTGTACTATGTAGGTGGACCACGGGCAGGGACCAATATGTACATACCTACATAAATCTTTATAACTGTTGTACATTTTATAAGGTGGTAAAAGTTTAAAATAGTACATATAGGTTGGATTTTTTGGACGGGCTAGAATGGGACCTTAACCGTTGTAGCTACGGGAAAGTGGTCTTTAGGAGTCTATCCATACTTTTCAGAGAAATTTTAATCCCCATTCTCAGATAAAAACAAAATAAGTACAGTTAGCAAAAAAATATATATTAGAGAACCTAAACTAATGTAATAACGAGACGTGGAAACCGTCAGGGGGTTAACTATCGACGAACGCCACTGTACCTATAACCCGGGCGAATTAACACGGGGCCTGGTTCGAACAAAAACTTATCAAATATGCAATAATAATAACAAATAACAGCAAAAGAATAACTCGAAATTTTTACACGAATAAGGGCAATTGTGATGCTATCGGTGGCGCCCAGCCCTCGCACGGCGACGGCGGGGCGCCACGCTGGGCAGAGGGGGAAGTATCGAGTTCCAAGCCAGGTGCCATGTTAATTCGCCCGGGATACATTGAAATTTATTTTCGAACAGGTAACACAATGGAATATTGGTCCACCATAACACAAGACTGTTAAACGAAGGATCTGGAAAGCCATCGCCCATATAATATATTTATCTATTCTAGAAAGAGAACTGTAAGAACTTAAATTTATTTTATGAGTCGAATTCTGGAATGAAAAGTGGAATGGTTTAATTTAGAATCTTCTTAGTGTCATTAATTTAGTACGCTTACTTAGTACGCACGATTAATTTATTTTTTGTTTGTATGAGATCAATTATTGATACATTTTTACAATTATTATTAAAGGAGTAAATTATTTAATTGTATTAGTATTTACAAAATACTTAGGTACGATCGTGAGCAATATCACCTTTTACATGTACATATGTACATCTTCAACTTTTATATAGGTAGGTACAGTTTATTAGCTTATCTTGTACAGTTTATTTGAATACTACTTTCTACCCGCGGCTTCGAACGCGTTGGTTCTACGGAAAAGTTTAAAGGTTATAACTATCTCATGGGAACTGTTTAATGGGATAAAAAGAAGCCTATGTTTGATTCCAGGCTTAGAGCTACATCTATGCAAACTTTCGCATTTATAATATTAGTGTGACGTGATTATCAAGGCTAGTTAAAAATTTCATCACTATTTGTTTCTAGGATTCGTAGCATTTACTTTAAAACACATATACGTTAGTAAATAATACCTACACCTAATACGCCGCCTATTTCTCTATAGCCGATGCCTTAAACCATAAAATTGAATGGAACCGATCTAAATCTGTTACAAGTACATCTTGTAACAGATGTAACAGAGACATCTTGTAACGGAGAACTTGAAACTTTTTGTATTCATAAAGCGAGCGTCATATTGAGCGTCTGGTCGAAGCGACGCGTGACCCGAGAGCTGGTCAGTATCTGGCACAGCGCATCAGCATTGCTATACAGCGGGGCATACCACGCTGGCAATGCAGCCAGCGTTTTGGGGACGCTTCCGACTGGTATGGATGTATATGGATCAGTTGAGCTAACTTTAGATTGTTTGCAACAGTCTCTAGTTAGCTCAATTGTTTCAATTTTAAATACTAGTTCTAATTTATTTCTATTATTTGATTGTAATTTTCTTTATGAATAAAGGCTTATGCCACTTTAAAAAAAAATATTATTATACAAATTATGTCGTTCTCATACGTGTTGGGTTTTCAATAGTGTTTTGATTCTCTCTAAACATTTGTATTTCAAATTTATTTTCAAATTTCAACTATCAATTCCCATTATTGACAAAACGACATACATGGACAAGGGACAAAATGACCTAGTCTCCAGTAGCAGATTTCAAGAGCCCATAAAAATCACCATAATATGCCAAAAAAATATGAATCGCCAGAGCTATACAGACATTTATTAGAGTATAGTGGATTCTATGGTAATTAGAAATTTTTAATTTTTGAAAAGCGCCTTATTAGTTTGTCATTTTTGACAGAAGTTATCATTCATTATTTTAGGTACAACTCAATGGTACTAAACAAAAAAAACATTTTTGTTTTTGTTTTAAAAAGAAAATTCCATTTTATGTTAAACTCTACATAAGTTTATGACTCTTTTGACATGGACACTGGCAGAGTTGTGGCAGGACAGACACAGCGAGCCATAAATAAGAAGTTGAAGTTGAACTTCATATGTCACTCATGACGTATAAAGTCACTCACGACGCATGCGTCACAGTAAAGACATTTTACACCCAGCCTCTGCGGTGCGACCCGCAGAGGCGCGCCGTAGATACACCATGCCGAACACAATCATATGCTGTGCATCAAAGGTACTAAGAGTTTGGAGTGGAAGCTGCTAATTGTCCGATTATGTTTTAGTGCTCACTACACTTAAATCTCTGAGGAGTTTTTTTTATGGATATGGCTTCGTTTGACGGCAATCTCACGTGATGGAAAACGAAGATGTGATCGATGTATCACGAAGGTCTAAAAGATATTTATTCACCCTTGGAGGAGTCTCTAATCTCTGAGATTTAAGACAGAATCTGTGTGAAGTTGAACACACCGACCCGGTTGTTGGTGGCGCCGGATATCTATACATGCTCAGCACAACAAGCTTATGGTCCCATTGTCGCTGGCCAGAAGCAGAAGCCTGTTGAGCGGCAGCACCGTCATGCAAGTGAGGACGCCCTTGAAGGTGTCGGAGCGGAGCTTGGTGCTGGAGAAGGAGGCGTTGGGCCCGAGCGCCGAGTGCACGCCGATCCGGTTGTTGGTGGTACCGGATATCAGCTCGTTGTAGTACACTGATAGGCAGTGGACGGGCTCGGTTGTTCCTCTGGAAAATGTAAGGAATGGGGAATTAAACACAAATCGGACACTTCATTTGTTTCAAAGTCACAAATAACCAAACAAACGGCTAACTGGCGCCGAGGCAGTGACGTCACAGCGACCGCGACGGTCACTCGGTGAACTTCGCTAGTAATTTGGTCATAACCTCGTCAATTTTTGTGGTAGAACAAAATTTTTTGCACTGTTTGCTAAGGATTTCTTAGCTATAAATGTGCATTCTATAAATGTGCATTCTTAACTAAAAACGTTACGGATCCTCATTATGACTTATCGGACACACGGAAAGTTTAAATTTTCGCCCCGGGATAGGATACAAAAATGGAAACACCATCTTCAATTTTGATGCCTGGCAGGCTGAAAAGCAGTTGCTGGTTTGATTCTCGCCGACGACAGCATGCAGGATCTACAGATATCTTAACACTTTTGAAATAATTAACTACTTAACTAGCCAATCCTGCATGTGCCGATGATAATGCTTCGTCCAACAGTGAATGAATGATCATATCGTCAGCCTATCATAGTCCACTGCTGTTCGTAGGCCTTTTCTAAGCGTCATTAAGACCGGGGATCCACTGTTTACCGAACGCAAACCAAACCATTGCGTAGGCGTAGGGCACCCTCATTTCGTTAGTCAATGCCACAACTAGTTGACGATTTACCGACTAAAAACCCCATAGAATGTACTTCCAGGTTTCCAGAATAACGAGAGATGACGCATAAGTTTGACGTGTGGCACCTTGAAGTGTGACGCATGACATTGAATAAGTTTTGATTATGTTAGATCACTTTATTTTATCATAGCCTAGTCCACAAATGACAATGCACTCTTAGCAGCTACACTTTGCCTAGGTTAAGTAACTGCATACCTATTTAATATTAATTTAGAATTAATTATTTCAGACAATGCCATTTTACAGCAGCACCATGAATTTATAATTATTATTAGGTATTTTGTTTAAATGACTCTAACGATGCCCATTTACAGCTGATCTATTTATCAATTTACTTATTTATGTATGTACCTATATTCCTAAGTTCCTTGGTTATTTTATGTCTTGTCTGTTTTAATGTCTTTGAATTATAATTTAAGCGTCACATTGTAACCCATTTATATTTAAACTGACATTTCCAAATGTGCCTTGTGCTCCTACGGCGTATAAATGAGTATGAGTATATATAGTGTTAACATTGACACCTACTTGAGATGCGCGATCAGTTCTCCATCATCAGGCCTCCACAGCGCGGTGACCTGGTCCAGCCCTGAGCTCAGCAGCCGGTTCTCATCCACCGCCGCTACTCTCAGCACCTGCCAACAACACACACGTCACATAACTGTCTCAGTAGACTCCGGTGTCAGGGTCTAACCCCGCTGTGAGATTGAATGACTATATATAGCGGATAAGATTAATTAGTTAAATAAATAATATTCGAAAGTAAGTTAATATTAATGTAATTGTAACGAAGACTGAGATGTAATTTTATTTGATGTGTAAATTTATATCCTACTTCCTACTATCTTACTAATATTATAAATGCGAATGTTTGCGAAATGTGAAATTTTTGTTACCTAAGATCTCCAAAACTACTGAACAGATCAAGATGAAATTAGGTATACACTTAGAGCGTAGTCTAACTTAAACAAAAGCCTGCTTATTATACCGGAAATATGCGTGCGAAGCCGCGGACAGAAGCTAGTTTATCAATGAAATGTTGAATCTTGTGACGGCGCGGCGGCCATTTGCAAGAAGACCAGCGTTGCTCAATGTTGAGCAACATGAAGGTCAGGACCTTTTTGGTTCACATCGAATTAATACTTTTTTTTATATTTTTAAGGATTTTATCATTATTATTTGTGAGCCAATAAATTTATTTTCTTTCTTTCTTTTCTTTCTCATTTTGTGAGCGTCTGACACGTATAAAGGGTTTCCAACCTGACGCGGCATGCGGTGCGATCAATAAAATTTGACAACATGTTTTTCATACCAGTTTCTGCCCGCGGCTTCGCACGTATTGTTTCTATGGAAACGTTTTAAGGTTCTATCTATCCTATGGGAACTAATTTATGGGATCGAACTAATTTATGGGATAAACAGTCTATGTTTTATTCCAGGCCTCTACATGTGTGCAAAATTTCAGCCCGATCCGTTCAGTAGTTTTGGCGTGAATAAATAACAAACATCCATACATCTAAACATCCAAACATTCGCATTTATAATATTAGTGTGAGTACTGAAGGCGCTCACAAATTTGACGCCGAGCGCTGAGACGGTGAAGCAGCTAACATAAGACCAGTAATTGAACAAAGAGAGTTTTTGCTTTTATTTCTTAGACAGGGAGAAATTAATAACAACAATAATTTATTTATTTCAGGAGGTTGCGGGTTCGATTCCCGCCTCGGGACAAATATTTGTACGATCTGCAAATATGAGTTCAGGGTGTTCTATATGTAGTGTATTATATTAAGTACTAGCTGTACCCGCGACTTCGTTCGCGATTGTCATACCTGACGACTAATTAAATTTACATTTAACCACAGTGTCTCTCATATGAAACGCGGCCGTGCAAAAAAACTTCGATTCGCAGAATTGAACCTGTTACACTTTTAATATAGGTAGGAATCTTTATTTAGGTACCTAGTTGAATTGCGTATAAATCGTGTAGGGTCTACGGGGGATAGCATGTTGTCATATTCAATCCCATTCTTTATCCACACGACATTTAGCTACGACTCGGCCATTATGACACTTCTTCAAGTGTAACACTCGTTTAACTTCTTACTCATGGTTCCGTTCAGCTGTTCACTGTGTCACAGAATGACACGTTTTGGTATTCTACCTTAGATGAAAGAAATTATGAATAATGCAGGGGATTCTGCAACGATTCCATTGTCATAGTGAAGTCATTGTATTACAGAATTGGGCTCCTGATCCATTTGACTGGACCACCGTAATTTTTTTTCGTTAGAAGGTAGGCACAGTTGATTGTGTACCACAGAAAAAAAAATATTTTTCTGTGGTCCAGTTAGCTGAATTGGACCACTTACTCCAACCAAACTTCGGTTGTACAGTTAACTGGACCAGCTAAACCACCAAATATCATGTTCATGTATATAGCATGGACCATTCGTACATTTATTTTACATTCCCTGAAATAGGCATTGACGCACTCATTAGTTAGGTTCCTACCTACTAAGGTAGGAATCTAACTAACGGGTGCGTCTTGGAAAAATAAATAGTTAGGAACTTACCTACCCTTTATCTACTGATTTTCTACTCGATTTTCTATTGATTTAGTCATATTAGATTATGCAACACCGTTTGGAACAAAAAGAATGCATGAAATCGGACGACGCGTTAATGAATTACAACTAAGACACATTTTGACTTTTATCCCCTCTCCCAAGAGAACCGTGCCTACTGAAATCCCAGATAAAATGCATCCTATGTTCCCTCGTAGTATGAGCTCAAATCATGCCAAGTTTCATTTGAATTCATTCAGTAGCATATTTTTACTTTCATCCACTCTCCCAAGGGAACCGCACTGATTCCAGGATAAATAGTATTGCTCATTTGAATTCATTCTGTACTTTCGGCGTGATGTGCGACACAGGAATTAACTTTTATCCCCCTCCACGGGGAACCTTACTGAATTAGGTTTCTTCCATTCGAATTCATTGAGTAGTTCCGTCGTGATGCGCGGTTAAAGAATTTTACTTTTTCCTCTCTCCCAAGGGAACCTTACTGAATTCCAGGATAAAATGTATCCCATGTCCTTCCTTGTAGTATGAACGCAAATCGTGCCAAGTTTCATTCCAACTCATTCCACAGTTTCGGCGTGATGCGCGGTGAAGGAATCTTACTTTCATCCCCTCTCCCAGGGGAACCTTAATGAATTCCGGGATAAAATTTATCTTTCCTCGTAGTGTGAACTAAAATCATGCCGAGTTGGATTCGAATTCATTAAGAAGTTCCGTCGTGCGTGATGCGTGGATTTTACTTTCATCCTCTCTCCCAGGGGAACCTTACTGAATTCCAGGATAAAATGTATCCCATGTCCTTCCTTGTAGTATGAAATCAAATCGTGCTAGGTTTCATTCCAACTCATTCAGCAGTTTCGGCGTCAACGCGGTGAAGAAATTTTACTTTCATCCCCACTCCCAGGGGAACCTGACTGAATTCCGGGATAAAAAGTATCCTATGTCCTTCCTTGTAGTATGACCTAAAATCATGCCGAATTTCACTTCAATACCTTCAGTAGTTTCGGCGTGATGCGCGTTTAAGAAACAGACAGACAGACAGACAGACAGACAGACAGACAGACAGACATGAATGAAAAAAATTACAGTTTTGGCTTCAGTATCGATAATAGAGTGCCCTCCAAAAAAAATTTTCTAAGTATGTTCAATGTACAGAATTGGACCTGTTACAGTTTTATTATAAGTATAGATATCAGTTATCTAGTACCCATAACACAAGCTCTGCTTAGCTTAGGGCTAGATGGCTGTGTGAATTGTCCAGCATTATTTATTATTATTTATTTATTATTATTATTTCAGATTAATAGAGTGATTTCCCCTTTCGGACGGTTATGCTCTTCCAAGGCTCGAGGTGCCTTGCCAAGATGTACATGTCAACAGCAAAGTGAAGCAAACCACACGTACCTCTGAGTCGTGCGCCTTCCACGCGTGGCGCGTCTGTCCCGTGCGCAAATCCAGGAGCGCCACGTGGCCGGACGCCAGCCCGCAGGCCGCCCAGCCGCCGCGTGCGCTCACACACATGCTGCGCACGAACGTGCTCGCACTCAAAGGTACCTGTGACAGACAAAATAAATTTATTTTATATCCAAATGGATCTATTTATTTATTTATATTTTTAGATAAAGTTTTTGTTTTAATAGTGCGTAAGCCTCACACTCTGGCAAACTTCTATGAAATTAAATAATATCGCAAAAAAATTCTACTTCGGCGGGACTTGAACCCGCATCCTTCCGTCAATACCGGAATGTGCTAACCAATTACACCACGAGGTCAAGTGACGCTGGAGTCGAAAATCTCTGCGACTTTCTACGGACTGTAGCGCCGTTAGCTCCACCTACAGGGGAAACATTAAAGTTTATCCATTCCTGTTTAAAGACTAAAGTTACGTTTAGTTCGTTTGACGAGAGGTGTCGCGTTGCTCAAAATCTAAAGTTTTTGTTTTTATAGTGCGTAAGCCTCACACTCTGGGTTCAAGTCCCGCCGAAGTCGAAAATTTTTGCGATATTATTTAATTTCTTATATTTATTGATATGCAAAACAGAAAACAATCAGAACATCAATATTGTAAATAATTATAACTAAGGTTCTTATACTAGATTGTGATCTAAAACATGCATACACAACATGATTAATTAATTAGAGCAGTAAACGCATACAATTGATACAATTTAATAACTATAAAATAAGGTTAAAAGGCAAGTTAAAAATAAGAAATCAAATAAAGAAAAAAACAAAAAAATTACAAATCTACTTAATTAAATTAATTTGACCTTTTAGCGCACTCTGCAGCCAGAGTAGCCAAAGCTACTTTCTTAAACTTGGTTAGGCTACTCACAAATATCTCGATGTTTTCATCAACCAATAATAAATCATTAAACAAGCGACTCATTCATCTGCCAAATACCAGCTTGAAACTCTCGATTCCATTGAGCGGCGCGCTGTAAGGCTCATAGGCGATGATTCGCCAGGACAACCTGCAAAGCCTCGAACACAGACGGCGCGTTGCCAGATTGTCAGTGTTCTACAAGTACCACTTTGGAGATTGCTCAGGATTTACATGACCTCATCCCTCCCTCCCCCTTTCACCACCGGACAAGCAGAAGTACTAATAAATACCACTCATCACGGTCGATATACCACAATGCGGAACTTCCTGCGTCCGTTTTTCCGGATGAGTACAATCTTGTAGTCTTCAAATCCCGAGTGAATAAGTTCTTTCTGGTAAAGCATGCCCCATCTTAGGCCACATCGTCAGTTTCTTAAGTGTAAACGTGGTCAAATGCTTTGCCATCCACAATAAAAAAAAAAAAATATACACGCGTTCCTTAGAGTATTGACAGAGAGACAGAAAGACACACGGTGAACGAAGTGATCATAAAGGTTACATCGAAACCCCGATCAAAACATTCATTTATTGTGGTGGTGGGTCTTTGGTATTGTAATCGAGCGCTGCATGAGGCATTCGGCGCTTTATTTACCATTTGGTTCGCTGTGCTTATTAAATAATTACTAAGCTGTTCATTGATCGTTGCGAGCGGGAGAAGTCGCGTTCTACAAAGTTCACGACCATCCAGCACACAATCACACAGAAAAATATTATTTGTTCCCCGCAAGATACGCGAGACGATAGAGATAGAACGATGGCCCAACTTCAACAGAGACAGAGGTTGGAACCTACCACCCGCCTGCGCGCGACACAGTAGGATCTTTACGAGAAGATGACTCTCACGCCCTACAGCATCTACAAGCATCGCACCCCCCACCAACCCCACCCCCGGCGCTCACGTCGCGGGCTCAACGCGCGCTCGTGCGTAGTGCTCGGAGATGCGGAACGCGCGCGTCTAGTACCACACTCACCCTGAAGATGTCCCTCGTTAAGGGATGAAACGTTGGTGTTCTTCCAACACAAATAAGGTTCGTAGTTAATCCGCTTACATACGTAATGAACTCTCACTCAACCTTGTAACGGCAAACCACCTCCTCTAACCCCTCTTAAGTCACTTATAAACAGTCAATGTAGTTTTTATGTAACTATGCTACGTTTGAGGAACTCATCGACCGTGTAGAAACATCCTTTCAGCAGGAGTTGGGTTAGGTCACTCGAGCCGCAGTGTCTTCTGCTCTCTAAGCACAAAAATTGTACGTAGGTACTCGACTGCGTCTGTGACCTTGATGTAGCCTAACCGATTTGTTATTTGTTTATACGTGTGTTACCTTGATGAGTTCATAGTTGTGGTGCGGTGAGCGTGCGTCTATGATCCTCAGCGCGTCTCCGCTGGCCGCTACGATGGACGCTGAGCCGTCGCCGAGCGGACGGACTATGCAACACTACGCGAGATATACAACACTGTACTATGTCTGCTACGTACCTTGAGTTCATAGTTGTGGTGCGGTGAGCGTGCGTCTATGATCCTCAGCGCGTCGCCGCTGGCCGCTACGATGGACGCTGAGCCGTCGCCGAGCGGACGGACTATGCTGATCGGAGCTTTTATGTGCTCTAACTGGGAATACAAATGTATGTTAAGAGGGCACGTTACAGCCATTTTTGCGAATAGAATAGGAATAGGATTTCTCGTTCATAGGAGCGGCACATAGCTTACCTTTTTAGAAAAGCGTAAGAGAAAAATCTAGTTGTTGTTTATTACCAGAAAACTACACAACTAGTAAATACGAATCAAAACATAAAACATTTCCATAGACCGCAGGGTTCCTGAGATCTCGTCCAAATTACATGCGAAACAGTGCACTATCGTGTTTTATTATCGTAATTTTCTTTCGCTCCTACAACGCAAAGCTAGATCTTCCCTGGTATGGAGATACCAGATGGTTTGGCCATCTGGTAACCATGTCCGGGGCATTTTGGGGGCATATTCCATTTTCTGCGGCGATTTTTTTTCTAACTGCTAATTTTGTTAAGCTCTCACGGAGTCCCTAATTTTGGCACGCTTTCAGCACTTTAGTGTGAAATCAAGTTTATCAAAATGCTTGTCATCTTACCTGTGAAACGACGCTCTCCATAAACGGATCCCATATGTGCACCACGGAGTCGGTAGAGACGGCAAGACGCAAGGACTCCAGGAAGGAAAGAGACAGCACTCCTTTCTTATGGCCGGTGTATGTCCAGTTGCATTGCGTCGTTGCGTTGCCGTCGCCCTGTTACAGATTAGGCCTTATTAGAGAGGAAATAGAATCGGTTTTTGGTCGGGGATAAGAGCCAATTCTAGAGTTGTCGACCATACGTTTTGTAATCTGATGATTATGGCATATTTTATAAGTTATATTATAATAGCTTCTGTTCGCGGCTTCGCACGCGTATTTTTGGTATAATAAGTAGCCTATTATCTAAGTTAAGCCATGTTCTAAACGTTCGCCAAATTTCATAATGACCCAATTAGTAGTTTTGGAGATCTTAAGTAAAATAAATTCACATTTCACAAACTTTCGGCTTTATGATATAAGTAGGATTAGTTTTTGGTCAAAAGACAAGATGCATAGAGTAAAAACTCGCTGCTGTCTCAGCAGAGGGATAGTGTCATTCTACAATTTGACAATTTGTGTAACCAAAAACCGATCTATGTGTGTTTTGACAGCACGTAAATACAGTGCTTTCACTCACACATTCGTATGATTGAATGTTGCAAGTGAATAGCATTTTCCCTAAAAAATTTGGTAACTGAAGCAAAGTTCCAATTAAAAAATAAGCCATTGTTTTTTTATCACCTTACATTTTATTTTTGATATTATCTTATTTCTTTTTTAATTTTACGAAATATCAGCTGGTAGTTTTGGTTACTATCATTCTTCATAGGTCTAACGACAAAAAGGTTTTACTCCAAGTCCGCAAAATAAGATGGGCTCCGATCGTGTTCGGAACAATAATTTAAATAGACGGTCAATTGCGTGTTCGACCACGTGCAGTGGAAGTAATTGCACGGTTCATGTCCTATCTAAACAAACTTATTTACGTGTCTTACATTTCGAACAACCTTAATAAAGTTATTTTCAACAAAATTTGCTCAAATTTTCCTTTTTACCCACCAAATTACATATTTTAAGTTGATTAGGACTATTCGGTACTCAACTAGTGAAGTATATTGTAGCTGTGCAGTTTTCCTTTAAAGTTCTCACCACCGAATAATAATGCCCAAGTTAGACAAGCACCTACACCGAAATAAAACCAGGATTTCCTACGACTTCTTCAGCGTTAATAGTAATAATGTACAATTTTCTTTGTAAAATAGTAAGTTGAGTTTACAATATGAATCTATTCAGAATATCGTCGAGTGACAGAAATGGTATGGTATGGTATGGTGTGTGTACTCCTGTGTCCGCACTTAGACTCGGATTGGTCCATTGTGCGTGTTTAGTTTGCTAGTACAACCAGCCTAACTCCGTCCAGAAGCGCAGAATCTTCCTGGGATCTTCACAGGCTTCGCGGAGTGACCTCGGGTGGTCGAGGATTTCGTGTCGTTGCGCTGTTACTCCCTCGCATTCCAGGACTACGTGGGCAGCTGATTCTTCGTTAGTGAGACACCCCCTGCAGAGAGGGCTGTCTGTTGCTCCGATGGTGAAGAGATGTTTGTTCAGTGGACAGTGTCCTGTGAGTGTCCCCACAAGGACGCGTAGATCCATTCTGGTCAGTTTCAGTAGGCGCTTGGTTAGCCTTGGTGATGCAACTGGAAGTGCTGCTCTTGCCTGACGGCACTCTTGTAGGTGTGTCCATCGTTCAGTGTGCGTTTCTGTAGTTTTAAGTTTTATCCATGTTCGGAATTGGGAGAATGGTAGGGGAAGGAGCGGAGGTGGGCCTATTATCGGCGTCTCCGAAACTTTCCGTGCCAATTCGTCGGCAGCGTCGTTTCTAAGTGAACCGCTATGTCCCTTGATCCATTGAAGGGTTATCCTGTTTCTACAGGAAATCCTCTCGAGTGCCAAGTGACATTCGTACACGACTTTGGAGTTGCAGCTGTTTCCTGCCAAGGCTCTGAGTGTAGCAGCACTGTCAGACAGGATTCGCACGCACTGGTTATCTATAGATAATAATATAGAGTGACAGAAATTCTAAAACTCTAAAACTAGCGTAGTTTGATTCCTAAGTCCTTGAGTGTAGTCCACCCTCTCCTCAACCATTTTAATAATGTCCTCCTAGCCAAATTTCGACCACGGCGGCCAATCTCATCGGAGACTAGCCAGATACGCAGGACATATTATAGTGCACAAGTGTGTGTGCAAACGTAGGTGCAGTCTCTGTTCCCTCACTCTCAAAATCCTATGGGATGACAGATCGACACGACCGGGGTGAGGTCAGGCGCAGGACCAACGCTCATCGTGCTTTCCGAGGCACGGGTACTATTATTATTTTTACGGTACTATTTTTATATACCTATACTATGTAACAAAACCGGGGTATTTTTTCCCCAGAGCATAGCAACATTTTCACGAAAATGGTGGACGAAATTTTTAAATTTATTTATGAGTTTTGATGACTGTTTTAGGCAAAATTACAAATGTAATATGTGTGTAGACCAGTGAAATGAGATATTTGCAGTATTATTTTTCTTGCTACTGGTGTTTAAATACCCTTTCACCGCACAACACATCATTTTTATATTTATATGTGAGAGCTGCTTTCCGCGTCATTTGAAGTATTGTACTAACGGCTCAAAATTAAAATTGCGACGTTTAGTCGCAATTTTTTAGACTTACCTCGTTTGTGTCAACTATCATTCTAAGCCTACTTCTTCTAAGACAAGATGTATCTCCCTACTAGAACGAGACCATTAGTTTTCTAATAATTTGAACAATACTTTACGTGAAACATCATTCAAAATACAGGACAAATATTTTGTGTGTATATTCAATTATTTTGAAAGACAATGTTTTACGGACGTTATCTTAGTTAGTCTTTGATCGTGTAGACAAAAAAATCATGATGTCCCGTTTAATGAAATATTTTGACAAATATGATCTCAGATGGGTTGCGTGATATTTTCAATCACAATCATTATCTGAACCTAATGCAGGGACTACAAGCAACCTGCATATAAACTGTTTTCTTTAAGTACATATATGACTTTTGTATTTGTATAACTAATAAAAAATAAATGAAAAACTAAACTACCAAAAGTGAAGGCAATCAAATATTTTTTTTTCCTGGTTTTCTTAAGTTTTCAATTATTAGACTTTTCTAAATACCCTGTGCGGTTCTATGAAAATAAAGATTATACTGATTCTACTAAGAAACAAATAAATTGCTATATATATTAAATTTGATTCTATTCACTATGCAGTTCAGTTCACTACTACTGCCAACAGTGCCAACTCCTCACCTGATTCCGCTGCGACCAAAGCTTGACTGTATTGTCCTAAGAGCCGCTCATGAAGGAGCTCTCGTTGTGCAAATAGTGTATGGACTTGACGGAGTGAGTGTGACCAAGGAAGGTCTGCAGTTTGATCTGTTTGCGGTTGAAGGTGATATTGCTACTAGCAAATCTCTCACCTGATTCCGCAGCGACCAAAGCTTGACTGTCTTATCCTTAGAGCCGCTCATGAACGAGCTCTCGTTGTCCAAACAATGTATGGACTTGACGGAGTGAGTGTGACCGAGGAAGGTCTGCAGTTTGATCTGTTTGAGGTTGAATCGAGTTTCCTTCTCGGGTCGGCCGATCTCGTGCTCCCAGTATATCAGCCAATCGCCCCGGAGATGTCTGCAAGACAAACTTATTTTATGAAACTGTAAATTATTTGATTTTAGTCGTATGGTACATGTGAGCGTATCCGCGGGTAAAGCCAATCACAGGAATCTAGTAGAAGGATCAAACATCAAACCATCCTAACTTTTACACTTTCTAATTTTGGATGGGTTGTATGATGCTTCTACACGCCAAATCTACTGAACATATCCATCTGAAACTAAGCCAAATGAAATAACATTATAGGCTTCTTTTTTCACGAGAAAAGCGTGCGTAGCTGCAGACAGGAACTAGTTAAGATAAGCCTACACTTACCGGTTACTCCTTACTCCATTATCCACCTTGCAAGCCACCACATCGAAGCCATCCTGGCAGCTAGTTTCGCACGCGTCGCTCGCGACATCTATCCGGTTCCCGACCAGAGTCACATTGGAACCGAAGCTGTTCGAGCTTGATATGTGGTCGTTGACAATGTCTGGCTTTGTGTGGTGTAGGGGCTCGTCGCTGAGAGATGGTTGGAAGCGTTTGCTGATTGATAGGGGTGAGCTGGGAATAAAATAATTTAATAAGAAAATGGGCGGTTAAGAATTACTAGAAAACGTAATGTACTGGAGTTTCATGTTGTATGAAAACTTGCAGGTCCCGCCTAGCGGGTTTGCTTGTCAAACTAGGCTTAGATCTTAGTATTCACGGGATACCCGTGGTAAAAAAAACTTGTATTACATAAAATTCAATTTTTTTTCTTTGGTTTCTTAAAAAATAAAACACGCATGCGAAAAACATCATGAAAGTGCACTGTTTTGCACCTAATTTGGTCGATATCTCAGGAACCTTGCGGTCTATAGAAAAGATTTTTGTGTTGATTCGTAGGTTATTTATTACTAATTCTTTGGTTCCTTATTACAGTTTCTTCATAAGTTGTGTAGTTTTCTTGTAAATAAGCAATAACATCATTTTTGCGCTTACGCCGTTCCAAAAACGTATGCTCTGTCCCGCTACTATGAACGTGAAATCCTATCCCTATCCTTTTGACAAAATGACACGCAATGAAATAGTGAAAACATTAAATGTTTTGACTTAGACTGCAAAAACGCAGAGATCTGACGACCATCTATATCATTATATCAGTTATCTAGTACCCATAACACGAGCTTAGCTTAGCTTGGGGCTAGATAACGCTGTGTGGGTTGTCTTGCATTATTTATTTTATTTATTTATTTATCTAAGATCAAAACGAACCACATATTAGCCATTTATGTAATAATGAAGAAGTGATATTATAGTTCCTCTATTGCTTAATTCATTTTGACATTAGATAAAAATAAATAAAAAGGAGTTTTTTCATCAACACTAAATAAAACTAAATTAATATAAGTAGGTACCTTATAGAGTGATTCTGCTCGTACTTTCTACACATCTCTTTGATGGTATCGGCGTTCTTAAGGCAACGGTCCACTGCGTCGCACCCGATGAGCTTGCTAAACGACGTGTACGTTTGATACGCTAGCTCCTCGTCGAAAACCAGGAGTAGTTCCTCTTGGGCCTGGAAAGTGGAAGTCTAAATTGGAAAGCTCTGGCTAAATTATTTAAAGTGGTCTGGGTGAATTAAGGGAAAAATAATAACTTTTAAAATCATGATTTGTTAACATCATCATCATCATCAGCCTATATAAGTCCACTGCTGAATGATTTGTTATCATAATCAATAATTTTATCGGGTATTTATCGCGTACCTTTTGTTATTATTTCCCCGACATTTCTACCGCGTTTCAGCGATCGTGGTCACGGGGCGACTAGAAACGAAATGAAACGTAGGGGAAATAATAAAAAAAGGTACGCGATAAATACGCGATACAATCATTCAGATATTAAGTTGCTTGAGAGAATACACAAGACGCTTCAGGTGTTTTGAGGAGTAGTCGCGCTTGACACAAGTCACGACAATCCCTGTGCCGCCAATCCCGTTTTATGTATTGATATGCTGAACCAGCCACTGTGGTGCCGGCTTAGAATTTGCACCATCCATCCCAATTCTTCCCGCGGCCGCGGGCGCGGGTGTCGTAAGAGGCGACTAAGAGATTTCCACCGGGGGCGGGCAGTAGCGCCCCCTGCAGAACAATTCAAACACCGAACTGCGATCCCTAACCCACATGCCCAGCGTGGGGATTATGGGTATATAAAGGGATAAAAGCCAATAAGGCGCTTTCAGAGGGAAACCTGCGTCCAGCAGTAGACATTTATAGGCTGTTGAGGTGAGGTGAGGATGCCGAACCAGTGTGTCGAGCGAAGCGAGCCGCACGCTCTCATAGAAGCATGGCAGGCAATTTGCACTGTACTGTGTCTGCCTTCGAGCACAGCTTCAGGACACGCACCACTCGCACGTGCTGCCGTCGCAACACATCTCTAGAACCTTCCATTGACTCACAGTGAGAGCGGTGTGAGCGCCGCGGGCGGGCGGGCTGCAGGCCAGGTCGGGCAGGTCCGCCCGCAGCACGCGCCCGTCCTACACGCACCACTCGCACGTGCTGCCGTCGCGACACATCTCTAGAACCTTCCATTGACTCACAGTTAGTGCGGTGTGAGCGCTGCGGGCGGGCGGGCTGCAGGCCAGGTCGGGCAAGTCCGCCCGCAGCACGCGCCCGTCCTGCACGCACCACTCGCACGTGCTGCCGTCGCGACATATCTCGAGGAACCCTTCCATTTTCGCGTCAGCACTCTCGGATTCTGATACCTGGAAAAAAAACATAACATAAAAATCGGGAAGGCTATGCCTGGAAGAGATCGCTCTTAGCGATAAGGTCGCCCTTTATACTTCCTTTTTTTTCTAACCTGTTATCTTTTTATTGTTTCCTGTATTTGTGTGGTATAAAAAGTGTTTTCTATCTATCTATCTATCTATCTATATCAGGGAAGCAGCCGCGGTAGAGCACGTGAAACGACTTGTGCTCACTAGATAGAGAGCAGCACACAGCGCTGCTCGCTTCTCTCGACGTACTGAGATAGCATGTCGTTCGACATGGTGCTCGCTTCGCTCGCGGCACTGAGATCATTGTGGGCTCTGTCGAACGCGACCACTCCCACTCAAATCAATCAATGTACTGCTTGAAATTAATTCATCAAGTTTTCATTCAGGTTTTTGCAATTGACTAATCGCTTCAAAATACAAGATACTTCAAGTCAAACAAGAACAAAATTTAAAAAAACCACCGACAGATTTTCATAAAACATGGATAAGAACACTCGGGATAAAAATATCTATGTCACAAAAAAAACTAAACGTCGGTTCATCCGTTTGGGAGCTACTATACCACAGACAGATACACAGGTACACAGACTGACACGTTTAACTTATAACACCCCTCTCTTTTTGCATCGGGGGTTAAAAATACGGTTCGGACTTCGTACACTACATAAAAGCCTCATAATTTACCTTATCAACAAGATTATCGTCTTGCTTCGGCCAGTTTTCAATCTTCCCAGTTGCTTTGTCGAATACCAAGAAGAACCTGCAAATGTCAAAACCAACATTTTAATTCAGAAATTTAATTGAGTAGATACGGAATGTTTTGACTACGAATCGAGATGAATCTTATCTCGATTCGTCAACAAAACAACTGTTTTATGGATATAATGATGGAACCAAGATCTTTTTTCCACTGAGATGTGACGAAGCCAAGCGTTATGTTTCAAACAAACCCTTCGACCAAGATCACAAAATTTCCACTGTCACCTGCACCTTTACAAACTGTCAGAAAATGGATCTGTCAGAATCACCTACTTTCGGCTTAGTACACTCATTTTGCAGAGGCACTAACCTCTGCAAGGGCGGCACACAGAGATGCTTCCTCGTCATCTCAGGTCCGACCCTGAGTGCCACCGCGTGCAATGCCGCAGCCAGCTTGCGCGTGAGTGTGGCCCGGGCGCGTGCGCCGCCGCCGCACGCTCGCCCGCTGCCGCATAGACGGAGAGCGGGAGAGAGGATGCTTCGGAGGAATGTGTCCTGTGAACAAACCGGATAATTAAAAAAACATAAATAGTCCCAACTAGATTCTGCCCTTCGGGATAATAAGTGGCCTATAGATACGTTATTCCATGTCAACAAAGATTTCATCGTTCTATGGCATTATTAAATTTGTTCTATGGAAACCTATCCCATTGGAACTTATTTATGTAATAAGAAGTACCCAATGTGCTATTTCAGGACTAGACTAAAAGCCGTTTTTTTTTAAAGACCCTATTTATTTCGAAAACTGCAAGTTTCAAGGTAAGAAAGTAATTATTACCCCACAACTTTGTAGAATTATTTTTAAAATTGTGGTTGGTTCGGAATTTTTAGCAAAAAAATGGCCAAAGATCATGAAAAGAATCAGCTCTTACTTTAAAAAAAAGCGTAGAACTTATGTACCCCATCCCATGGGGGATAACCTCCATGGGGTACATCACACTAGCATTACAAATGCAAAAGTTTGGATGTATGTATTCTATGTTTGTTACCTCTTCACGCCTACACTACTGAATGGATCGGGCTGAAATATTGCAGACAGGAAAATCTAGGTCCAGGTGTCCTTTTTCGTTTGGTCATCGATGGAAAATTTTGTATTTTTTTGAAATCGGTTATCTTACCTGCAACTGCTCCATGATCTTGGCATCCGTCATGTAGGGCAGCAGATGCTTGATGAGCTGCAAGCACGCGACCACCCCGCCCTCTAGCGGGACCGACAGGCGCTTGCGGCAAGACGCAATCAACTCGCTCATGTGCGGCAGGTATTGGAATATTATGAGTTGTTCGCCGTACATTGCTGAAAGGGAATCCAAAATTAACCGTATGCCGCTTTGAAGTCGGGTGTCTACACTTTACTGAACAAAACTTTTGTAATCGTTAAATTTTAATGTAACTGTCACTAATGCGACGACTACACTGCAAGCGCATAGGTAGCTGGCTCGATTGGTGGGTTTACCATCAGCAGCCTATACTTGTCCAATGCTGGACATAGGGCTCCCCTAATGAGCGCCATAGCGCCGTCTTCAGCTTCCCGCATCCAGCATCTGCCTGCAGTCTTTCGTATGTCGTCATCCCTGGCCGGAGGGCGTCCTTTTTAATTTTAATTTCCCACTAATATTATAAAGCCGAAAGTTTGTGAACTGTGATCTTTTGTTACCTAGGACCTCCTAAACTACAACATAAACATAGACTAACTAAGATAATAGGATACTTATTATAACAAAATATAAACGCATGGGGAGCCACAGGCAGAACCTAGTAATTTATAAACTCTTTATTCAGACTACAGTAGTCCTATTTGCGGTTTGCTTCGATCGAATGTGACTTCAATAGCGTTTAGGCGCGTGATTCAAGTCTAAATCCGAAAACAGACATCTGACACATAACTTGCTGCAAGCGTTTAAAGCTTTGGTCTCTTGATCAGTACGCAGTACGCTGCGTCTGATCAATCAGAGGCGAAATCAAAATAGCATTATACAGATCCGTCGGAATCGAAATCGAATCCGTCGGATTCGGAAACGAATCGAATGAATTAAAATATCCCTGCAGGAGACCCAAGGCTTAACTTAGCTTGTCATCATGTGATAAAGCGAGGCGACGACAAAATCGGATTTTGAACTCTAAACCACGCGTTTAGCTACCATCGAAGCAACCCGCCAGCTTAGCCGATCAATTAGGCGAGCATGCGGCCGTGGCCTAAGAAATAATGGAAGACTTACCAACAATAGAAGTAAGGCAGTTTATAACCTTCACTGCATTCTTATCGCCCAAAACTTTGTTAGTAACGATAGATATCTCATCGAATTCATCCTTTTCGTCCGTCTCCCACGGACATAAGTTCTCTTTTCCAATGTAACAGAGAGTCAACATCTTTAGCAGATTCCTAGTAATATATCTACAAGTTAGGACGGGTCCTAATCTATGCGCTAACCATATTAGACTCTCAGAGCTCATGTCCGATATTTTGCAATTTTCTTTGCATTCACTATCATCACCGCTTACACTACAGTTAATTTTTGCTTGATCGGGTTTGAGATCTTGTTTCACTTGGCGTCCCGTTTCTTTTCTCAGTTCGACTTCTTCATTATCATCAGCGAAATGTAGGTAACTTGTGAACATAGACTTGCTAGGGATTTCTATTGACGGAGAGGTCTTTTTAGACGCTTCGGAAACTTCGTCTTTAGTGATTACAACATTAGGTTCTTTATTGATCGAGTTGTATTTGGACACAGGGAATTCTGCTAGAGGCGAAGGCGTGTGATTTTCTTGAGGAGCATTTGATGAGTTGAATGAATCTATTGATTCAGCCGGTGATTTACTTCTGCTGTTGCGACTCGGCAGTCTATCTTTATCAGTCTCGAAGTGAAACAGTTCGTTTTCGCTTCTATTATCGCTGTCCTTCAACGATTCGTTCATAGTTTTGTCTATACTAGGAGTTGTAACATTCTCAGATCCGTAGGATGTATCGGGGGAAAATATATCAGTGTTTGTTGATAGCGCGTTTTTCACATTGTCGTCGGAGTATCTCGGTTTTTTGTTCGCCATAGAGCGATGGTGACACAAATGCCCGGGCGATCCCACTTCTGAGCTAACGTCTTTGTAACCTCCCACCGCTTCGACTAAATGCTGCGTAAAGTTATCTAAGAAACACTGCAATCCAAGCCGCACCATAAGTTGCAACAAGAAAATGTTATGGTACAACTTGACGAACTTCTGTCGACTAGCCATTCCACCGTTTGCTAGTGCGTCCACGTCTGTAATCTTATTCAGTTCAGGTTTGTCCGTAACATAATCATCATTTTCGTATAGATTTAGTATGTGTCTCAGAAGTTTTTTCCTCGTTTGTTCTGGGCCCAAAGCCTTGCTTATAGTGTCGAACAGATACCACGCGGCTAATACTGACGTGTCTTTACTTTGCAGCAGCTTTATATAATAAGCTAAAAATATATCTAAGACATCGAACTGACTGGTTTTAGCCTGATTTAGGAGAACATCTAAATGCGCAGCGCAAGCTTGGATCTTCCCTTCGGCTATTTTCTGTGTGAAATACATTTTCGTTTTGTCTAGATTCTGGTATTTCTCACATTGCGTTCCGTCGCATTCGTACATGTAAAGGATGTTCAGCTCGTTACTCGTCAGCTCGTACTCATGCAATGTGCTCAGCAAGTTGTATAGGATCGTAAAGTTCTGTGGGAAAGGGACCAAATGCTGCATTAATAAGGGCTGCAATAGTTGCGATGGACTCGGTGAAGGCAGCCCCTTATCCGTGACCGCAGTTTTTTTCATTGGTTCATCCTTCTTCGGCGTCAACTCTCTAAAACCCAAGCTTGGATGTTGCACGTTCAAAAGCAAAGACGCGATATAGCTTACACACTTCGGCATCGCGTGGAAATTGTGTTTCAGGACCACTCTGCAGGTGTTGAAGCGTTCTATAAAATCGTTGTTCAAGCTTCTCAGAGGTCGCATGTAGGTGTGTAGAAATATCTCCACGATCAGACAACCTATGACCAGCATGTCTTGCCGTCTGCTCTCTGTGACGAACTGTTTGTAAACCGCAGCGTCTGTTGTGTACCTCGTATTGAAACTCCTATTCTTTCTCTCTTTAAGAACGCTCTCTATGTGAGCATCTTGGCTGATTTTCTTTAAGTAACTCTGCTCATAGGACGCAAGAAACATGTGATTCGTGAACGCTGTGTCATCGTTCACTTTACTCTCCTGTCTGATTTCTTGCTGCATCGGGAAAAGGTTCAAAGTTGTCGCGTTTTCTTTCTGCTTCTCCTTATCTTCCGCTTTGCTGAAAAAGCATTTCGATCGGAAATTGTCAAGGGATTCTAAGGCTTGTATTGAGGCGACAGGGTTGAATTCTTTCGGGAGGTATATGACGCCTTTTCCTAGCTCTGATCGTTGTACCCTGTAGTGTCTGGAATGTGACGAAGCTCGTCCTTCCTGCGAGCTGGTTTGTTGCGAATCGTCAACGCTTTTGGATAAAGATCTAGCTCTACTGCTGCCGTGCCTGGACCGCATACGCTGGGGGGGCACGTGCAAACGGGACACGTGTTGGGGTAGATGTTGGCTGACTGATTCGTCTTCTTCGTCTGATATATCGTCGGAACTGTCGTTTTTTATTGATTTTCCTGGAAAATACATTTTCTGATATATTGTAACTGTTTAAAAAAAGGTAGTTAAGTTATGTATCAAACTAAATGAACGTGTTATTGTTTATTGCATGTACGAAATTGATAAAACTTACTGGATTCTTTAAACCAGACAAGTTTGGAATTCCAAAATAGATTATTCTATCCTTGAATATTTCTGGGAGTATCTCAAGGCTTTACTTGAGGCCTTATCTTATTAATCTTATACAAAATGCATATGGAATGTACTAAATTGGTAAAACATACTGGATTCTCTAGTAGTAGTCCAATGTAGCCTGGGCGGGGCAGGTGGTAAAGCCCTCGAGGCTTTGGGCGGATGAGGGGCGGTTAGCAACTGGACCATCCCGCCTCGTCTGGTGCCTGTGTGCCCGTCGACCAGGGATAGGCAGACGTTTTTAGCCTTTATCGACGCTGTTCCTGATAATCTGGAAGGTGGTTTTTGTTTGAATAGTTTTGAGAAAAGAATGCTGTCGTGATACTGATCACTGAAAACAGTGAATAAAAGGCAATTTTAATCACTATTTTGGTGTTTGAACTTACAACACACCATTATATTCGACATCCATCTTAATGCTATACAACCTCCTTGCGCAAAAAATACCTGATACAAACTCCTTGTGCAAATAACTGGTTTATTAGTTCTTTTTCTCGTAGTCATGATATAAAGTTTAGTAGGGTAAACCCAGGATAGAAGCCACACTTTTTGAAAAAGGCCTGTAGTTTTAAAATTCTTAATTTGACGTGAGTAATTTTTATGAATATAGATAGTTTAATCTTTTATCTCACATCTATAACGGTTGCTAGTGACCTAAATATCACTAATTAGGCAGGAATTGAGTTTTCCCAAACCCTTTTTTTGGGGATAGATGCCTACCCTATATGGATAGATGCCACAGCATGAAAATGCTATGGAGGATAGATGCCCTATAGAATGAATAAAAGTAAAATACAATTTAAAATCATTTATTTGCGCATTCCTATACAATAAAAATTGAGCTTGTGCATTTGTCTAACAAAAAATAACAATAAAGAAAATCAACAGTAAGAAAATTAAGAAAATCAACCGTGATTTGTTTTTACTAGCATAACGCCTTCGTAATGTTCGGCATGGAATCCCGAACTTTCTGGATATTTCATTGATCCCCAAGATGTTTTTATCAATTTCATCGAAAGCTGGCTGTAACTGTTCTAGACTCCATGTAATTAATCTTGCACGTACTCCTTCCTTTCTTTTGTACTTTCGTGGCATGGTTCCCCTACAAACATTAGGTATAGAACACAAATAGGTATGTACAAAATGTTTCCGACGTAAAATATAACAAAATTATGTTTTCCAACAAACACTGACTATGTTTAGAGTTCTGGGGGATAGATGCCTTTAAGGGCAACTATCCCCCAGATAAATTGAGGCAACTATACTTTTTGATACGGATAGATGCCTTTAATAAGTAGAACTAAACTAAATACAATAGAGAGGGTATTGACATTTAGGTGTGTACTCAATGTACCAATGTATCAACGTTAGTAAAATTGAATAAAATTTATGACTACATAAAAAGTTATGCAACACTGAATACTCACGTTTAAAACTTTGACCAGTAAGCCTGCGTTCGCCGCGGAGATAATCGCAAGCACAAGAAAAATACGTCCACTCTGCTCAACCGCCTGCGGGGAACATGGGGTGTGGCACGTCCGCGCCTTATTTAAACTATTAATTCGTAGTTGAGATTTCGGGAAGTTATGTTTTTTGAAACCGAGGCATCTATCCCACTGAGGCATGTATCCTGGGTTTACCCTATAGTATGCGACTCTTGAATAAAACGGATTTATATCGAGGGCCATGAATCACTCGCGTCTCTCAGGATTCTAACATTTGAATACTAACCTACGGTCGTGATTCAGTCGTTACGATAATATACTCGCTTTAAATCCGTCCTTTATTCACTAATTGCTTAATATACTATTAGTTACAATTCTGCAAAACCTTCTCTGATAGATCCAACAAAGTAGTTTTGTAAGTTGGCCACACCAACTACACAATGAAAAAATCTGTCAAGTAAGTCGTCAACAATGGATCTTGTGAGAGGTTTTGCGCAGAATTGTTACTTAATATTTTCACCAATAGATTTTATATTCATCTTTATAATTCCTATATTTTATCATCTATTTTTTTAGGCACTTACTTGTAACCAAAGGTGATGTCAATCCAGTGGTGTAGATTCTCCGACACATGCGTACTCTCCAACGATTCCCTGTGCTTCGTTATGAAGTCTTCAGCGCACGTGGCCCATGTCGGTATTCCTAGATCCTGAAATATAACCCATTTTCAATCTTATGTATTTATAGGCTAAATCACTTTTACGTCGTCATTAATAATTACCGTCGATTTAAAGCAAAGATATTTTAACCACTAAAAAAAATTTATTGTGATATCCATGCTGTTAGGGATGTTCTCGTGTTCTTTGGATGGATAGGTATTGCCTGGCTTCTATCAAAATGCCACTCAGATAGACAGAGAGCTCCACCAATCCCGCTGAACTTGGACGGTTGGCAGTTTAGTAAAGATATTTTTTTAAAAGCTGACGTGACAGTCTGTTGTTTTTTTCATACAATAGGCTACTTGACTCATATCAAATTTGGCGCAATAAATAAATATTTCCTGTAGTATTTGACTTAATAAACCCATATTTAGAGATTACTGATATTAAAAGTGTAAGAAGAGTACATATTTACGATTTAAAAATTGTTTTTTATTTATTTTGAACTCTGAAAACGCTCTCGGCCATGTGACGTCATAGGCCTCTAAGCAAATTTCATGTCGGATCGTAGACGAGTGAAATTCGTTATGTAGTCTGTCTATATTTTAACAATGATGGACGTTTGCAATGATTTTTTTCTAGGACAAGTACCACAGATATAATACTAGTATTATATCTGTGGTTTTCTACCGGTATGACGTTACAGAACAAATAAATATGGCTGACAGCGTTTTCGCCTGTTCACGAAAAGTAGACTTTTAAAATAAAGTTTTGCGGTTTACTAAAAATATATCGTAATATTTTTTCACTCTAATCGGACAATAATTAATAATTTAAGACCTACTTTAAAAAATGAGTCAACTATCCACGCTGACGTCACAAACTCAGACTCAATATTATCAAGGTCATTATTATACGTACGATGAAAGACAAGTAGGAATAAAATAAAATAAAAACGCCTGGAGTTTGAAACACGCATAAATGCCAAAGATTTCAAGTTAAACCCTCTTGTTTTGCTTTAGCGTCTTTTTCACTACTAAGGATTGTATTTCCTGTAAGATAGAATCGTACAAACCGGTAAATCCTCATGAATGCTCTTGAACACGGTGGGATCGGTGTAGAACTCCGGTATACACTCATCCGGCGTCCATTCTTGCATGCGTTGAATGCTCGCGGGGTACTCTGCCGGCACCCAGTTGTTGCGGACATGTTTGCATAGGGTCTCTTTTGGTGTTCTGTTGAAGAAAGTAGGTATTTTTGTTGACTTGAGGCAATTTGAGCTTTAGCTGTGTGGTGCCGGCTTAGAATTTACACCACCCCAACTCTTCCTGCGGGTGTCGTAAGAGGCGACTAAGGGAAATCCACCGGGGGCGGGCAGCAGCGCCCCCTGCAGAACAATTCTACCACCGAACTGCGATGGCCAACCCGCATGCCCAGGGGGAGGCCTGCGTCCAGTAGTGGACCAATACAGGCTGTTGAGGTTGAGGCAATTTATTTATATTCACTACTCGCTCGAAAACGGTGACTTGGCTGCTTAAAACCAGTGAGCAAAATCGGGTTTTGCTCACATGTGGGGGGTTAGAACGTTTGTCAAAAAATAAGTACCCAAAGTACCGGTTAGAGACGCAATTTAATGGATACCTAAGAATAGTAGGTACCATCCTACATTTCAGATAGATCTCTCTGCATGCTTCGGTTAGATGGGTGGTTCGGTTAAAGATGGGGGTTCTGTTAAAGGTGGGTAATGGTAAATTTTTCGACTTTTTTCAAAATATTTTAAAAAGACCTAAAAAAATTCAAAAACTATTTTGAAATGTACAAAATGATACCTTTCATTTTTCATTTATTTTCATTTATTTTTCTTTAAACGGCGCACGAAATGTATTATTATTTTAAATTTGAAGTTGATAGCTGCAGCAAGTAGTTTTTGAGTTATTAAGGAGGGAAAAAAGGACAGACAAAGCGAGACCATAAGGGTTTCGAAATCGATCTTCAAAACCCTAAAAAATGGTCCGTTCATGGTTTAAAAGAGTTTTGTAGTATATTATTATTCCAATGTTGTTGACCAAAATGAGTTTCTGACATTCTACCTCTTTTATAATTTACAAAACATTTTTTCTAGTAGTGAAAAGTTCTATGTTTAACTCGAGGGCAAAAATTTTTCGTTTCGTGCCTTTTAAATTCCTTGCTATCTCAGCAGTCTACTTTAGAGCCAATCGCTTCGCTCGTGACTAGACAGCTTCTCGCTAGCTCGGGATTAAATATCGGCACATTCAACATAAATTCGTTTTGCCCTTTATCCATTTTTTTAGCTTGGTAGACTATCTAGCTTTCCAATGAGACTACTTTGAATAAAATACACCGTATACTTAAACAGAAACGAAGAAAAAAACCTTGATGTAGTTCTCATAAAAAAAATTAAATCGGCTTGGTTTTTGAGATAGCTTACATATATTTTAATTTCTCATTTTATGTCACGTATCCGCACATCTCGTTTGATCAAGGTTCGACAACACACATTGTATAATGCAATTAAATAATGATTGACTAACCTAATAAACAGCATTTACAACACCTATATTCAGAATATTGAAAACGCTGTAAGAATTATCGCTTTAGGTTCATAGCACGCAAATTCGCAGTCATATTTTTCGATAACATCATCTACACTTACATGGCATTATAAATTACATACCTGATACTGTATGTACATATCAGGCGTCTAAGCCCGCATTAACATTAGATAAATTATTAACCTTTGATCTGTGTTGGTATAGGATCCTGACAGACTTATTCGTATGTGTATGTTACGGATCCTTATCATTAGTAAACCTGTCTAATTTTACGATTTTAAGCTGTATTCTTACAAAAATACGGTATAAAACACTACGAAAAATAAAGTAAATGAATGAACCTACCACTGTCAATAAATCTTTTAAAAATTGTTCAAATAGTTTGTCGACTATGAGCTGTCAAAGCCACTCATCAACCGTTACGAGTACGTGAATGTCACTCTGTGAGAAAAGTTTGTTTTTGGTGTATAATTATTGAATTTGGTAAGTAAATGCTACATTTTATTGCTTCTTTAGTATTTTTTAGGTCATGTAAGTTCAATTTTGATAAAAACCCAATTGTTACTTTCAAATTATTCGAATCACAATGTAACCCATAAGTTTCAGACCAACATTTCGTTATTTTCTTTCAATAGTTTTGTTGTTAAACTAGCTTGTATGTTTTCGTAATTTATATATTTTGTCTGAAATTTTATGAAGATTCTGGATATCTACTTCAAGGTACGCAATAATTCCAAAATATTTATCTAAATGTATATTTTCAGAAACATCTATGGGTTTGAATTGAAAAACGCACTCACACATACGCATGTTCAAAATGGCGGACGTGTATACGTACATGGTTATAGCCATTTTGTAGTCTGCTGTGTATGATACGGATCCTGACAGAGATACAGGGGATGCTACTTTTTACGATTTCATTGTAATTAGAGATTGTTATAGTCGGTTTTCAAATATTTATATAATTATAATAAATAATAATTTATATTGACGACCTCCGTGGCGCAGCGGGCGAAGGTCCGCCTGTGACGCAGGAGGTTGCGGGTTCAATCCCCGCCTCGGAACAAATTTGTGTACGATCTGCAGAAATTTGTTTCGTTGGTCTGGGTGTTTTCTATGTATAATAAAAATATCTATCTATGTAATGTATTGTATTAAGTATATCAGTTATCTAGTACCCATAACACAAGCTCTGCTTAGCTTGGGGCTAGATAATGCTGTGTGAATTGTCCAGCATTATTTATTTATTTATTTATTTATATAAATAATATTTATTTATTAGACGACCTCTGTGGCGCGGTCGGCGAAAGTCCGCCTGCGACTCAGGAGGTTGCGGGTTCGATTCCCGCCTCGGGACAAATATTTGTACGATCTGCAGATATTTATTAAATTTCTAATAAATAGCTTCAGGAGTTGCTGATATATCCAATAGGGAAAATAATATTTACGATTGAAAATATTTAGCTAACTGCAGACTGTTGCCAACAGTCTAAAGGTAGCTCAACTGATCCATTAGTAGTTAGTAGGAGTTCCTGTAATAAATTATGTAAGATAACAACACAAAACACTGTTACCTATACTTAAGTTTTTTCTTAGCTGAAATAAATATTTGGTACCTTTACTATTTTTGTTTTTGTTGGAATTATAGTCAATAATACCTACTGATACTTTTATTAGGTAAATCTGTGAATAAAAGTAAAACATCCTTTATATCTGTCAGGATCCGTAACATACACATGCTACTGATTCTTGACTGAATCAACAGTAAGTCAGGATCCTAATCATGCACAGACGAACGTATTTGAAATGCACACACACATGCACATCTATCATAGCCCCAAGTAACTTCTCATTCCAATAACGGGTTTATTTATTTATTATTTTGTAGCTAATCCAATAAAATTAGCAGAAGTATGATGTATCGTTAGAAAGCCCTATGTTTTTAGATTATGGTTATGTTCTGACATTCGAAAATAGTCTATGGTAGATTGCGTGTAATTGCTTTGAAAATAAGCTTGCCTATGGGCAGTTGTTTCGTGTTTATCAATATAAAAAAGGTTTCCCTATCTAAATGTATTTTTTTTTATTTCGAAATGGATAACTAAATATATTTTCTAAATAAATAACCAATTATCATCATCTTACGCTAAGATTTCACGAGTAAATAGTCATGTAAAGTAGCGTCGTAAAAATGAGGCCAATGGCGGAAACTCGCAAAAACGTCACACAGACAGGGGTGGTCTCTTTTGCACTGTTTACGCAGACCAAAGGTTAATCATCAGTAAAACCACATTATACCTTACTGCTGCGCGACAAGGTTAATATCAACCTACACGCTACATTAAATAAATAGCTGTACAACATTATGCCTTACACCATTATAACAAGGTCCAACTCACCTTCTCGCCAAGTACACATAGCAAGTGATATCGGATAGCGCATCAGATACATGATGCGGGATCTGGTCTGGTGCGCTGACGTCATACGTCATATCTAGCTGCCTGTCGCCTTTGTTGAGGCGATACTTCGATCGGGATAGGTCTCGCCAGTTTCTACCTAGAATGTTTAATAAAATAAAAAGAATGCTGGACAATTCACACAGGACTATCTAGCCCCAAGCTTAGCGGAGCTTTTTTTATGGAATAACTAGTTAATGCCCGCGGCTTCGCACGCATTTTTTTTATGTACGCGTTTAAAGCTGATTTCTATCCCATGGAAACTGATTATCGGGATAAAAAGTAGCCTATGTTTGATTCGAGGATTAGTATTACCTGGATGCAAAATTTCACCCTGATCCGTTCAATAGTTTTGACGTGAAGAGGTAACAAACATCCATCCATCCAAACTTTCGCATTTATAATATTAGTGGGATAGTGGGACTGTTATACTTTGTTATACAATACATTACATAGATAGATATTTTTATATTTTTTTACTATATAAAACATCCAGAACAAACGTAACACGTATCTGCACACAAACATTTTGTGTCGAGGCGGGAATCGAACCCGCAACCTCCAGCGTCGCAGACGGCTTTGCCACAGAGGTCGTCATTAAAATAATATTAAACAAAAGCCTTTACACTGATTTTAAAACTATGTATACTGCTTGCACAATAATTCACAAAAGTATGAAATGGTGGAGATAATGGTGATGGCATTTTCTACCTGGGAAACCAATGGATGCTCTAGTCTTACTATAGAGCCTGGCTTGAAATTGCATGAAATAAACTTATCTAACAATGCTGAAAGGCAAAACATTCTGATTACCGATACAGAATAACTTCAAACCAAAGTCTTATACCGAAAAAAATAAAATGTATGTAAATTAGATTAGCATTGTTTAATAAAGGCTTTTTGAATTGAATTTGAATTAGTGTTCTCAATGAATTGTCCAGCACTTAAGTGTGACAGGTTTATGATAGCGAGACTCAGGCTCCTAGTTTAATAACTAGTCATTGTTTGTGCTTCCTAATGTAAAAATAGGTCTCTCTGCACCTAGTTAGTAAATCGTTTTTTTGAAATTTTTCATCACTTTACAAGCTTTAATTATGGCATACATAATTTGTTTAAAAGACAACACTATCTGCTTAGTTCCTTACCACATCTCGAAGCAAAATCTGTCACCCAAGGCACCATGAAATGAGCCTGCGGGTCATTGGCACTTCGCCCGGCTAATACATTAAGATGGATGATATAGTCCAGGTTCGAAATCCGGCCCCTAACCCACAGCATACACAGCTTTTCTAACTGCACAGCATCATTCCGCCAGCAGTCCTCTTTCTTCCCTTGATCTTTATTTCCCTGTGTGCTTATAGCAGGGCTTTGCTTACTTCGACTCTGCTCATAAATCAGTGATGCATCTAAGCAGTGTATATTATTTGTTATCACAGGCATCACTTGGAGCCACAGGTCCTCAGATAAAAATATATCTTGTAACATCAGCATACCCATGCTGAGCCCTCTATCGCTTAATGCTTTTGAGAGATGTAGTAATTGGTACACAATAAACAAACCACGGCCATAGTTCAAATCTATAAGGTTTGGACTAAAATTTAAGCAGTCAGCAAGAGTATTTTCATAATGCCCTCTGAACACTACAAATATGTTATTGTCCGTTTCTAAAGCAAATAAGGCTGCCAATAAATTAGCATGTGTTTCATAAGCTTTTAAAATATTTTTGTTTGCTATCTCCTTGTACTCTATATGGTTACCAGCACTGTCTGTCTTAATCCTAATTATATTACAGCCGTATAATCGCAGCAAGACCTCTGAAACCAGCTGGTCATGCTCTAGTAAATTAACTATTGTACTTTCTTTACTGCCCTCTACATTCTGACAGTATTTCTTGTAGGATTCTTTCCATAGAGATCTTTGGTTGCTGTGAGAGACATACTGGAGGAGTTGAGATATAGTTAAAGGTGTATCCGAGTTGGTTTCGCCGAATTTATAGCGTGGAAGGGGCAGGACCTTGGATACCTTCTTGTTCAATACCTACGGTGACAACAAAGAAATCGGTATATAAATCAGTACAAAACCTTACTGGTCATAGAAGAAGCTTTAGGGTGTTCATAGATACCTTTATAAATACATTTTTCCATGGATATTGGACAGTTTCAGCAGGATTCAGTGTAAAATCAATGTTGTTGGATATATTATCTATTTCGACGTTTTTTAACCATTTCTTTAGCCAACTCGTGTGCACAATCACAGAATACAAACTAGGCGAAGCTGTTGCATTTATTTGCTTAGCATTTAAGCATAATTCCCTAACAATTTGATCCATTTTCACAATGTTTTGATTTGTATTGATTTCGATTTGCTTGCAGCCATTTCGCTTGTCTTTGACATTTGTGACATTTCTTATCAAAATGTCAAAAGTGTTGACCTAAACACTTGTCACGAAAACAGATCAATGTTCGATATTAAATCGATTCATTTTTAAATCGCTGTTAAGCAAATCAATTTTAAAATATAAACTGGCAAAGTGCTCAGATAGTTTAGGTTCCTAATAAGAATACAATAAAAATAATTGAGTTCACAGTTTAACCGCTAATCGGATCTTGTCGAATACGGAACCCTTAGAGTACGAACTCTTCGTTAGTCACGAAAGAATAACGGAGACAGATCTTCAGTAATAAATAATAATTCTAATTATATTTTTTAAACCCCTACAAAAATTGGTGATTTATGTTAGTAAAATTATAATTTCTGGTTTTATCAAAGTTTGGTTTGTCTGTATGTGGCATCGTAGGTCTCAAACGGTAGAACAGATTTTTTTAAATCACTTATTCCGTTTTTTCATGTTGAAACAAAGGACTATGACGTATCAATTATACATGAACACCATTGGGGCACTACAAAATAACTTAGCTTTTAACTCTTTTTTTTAATTTATGAGGTAATTTTGATAACGTGCGTGGGCACTTTCAAAGAATTGAACTTAGCTATGTTTGATGTGATGTGATGACAGTCGGTGCAACCATTTTAATGTTAAGTTATGTGTAACGTACATATTGTATATCTTTCAAAGTAACATAGTCATTGGGGTTTTCGAATTTTTAGTAAATTAGATTGTGTTTTAATGCAAGAAAAAACATTTTTTTTTCAATAATTTTTCATGGCAGTGTAGAGTGCTAATAAAAATAAAAATCAATTGCTTTAAAGTAAATTATATTATTTCGATAAAATATATTTTTTAAAGCTTGTAAAGATTTAAAAAACGAATAAAAATAAGAATAGGTAAGGCAAAAATTGGTCCCACAGTGATAATGGTGCTTAGGTATTGTATACTTATGCTTACTAACTAAATAACTAGGTATTACTAACTTCATAATAAGGAAAATGTTTTAAACGTAAGCGCTACACGTATTTGATCCATTGAACACTTAATGGAATGAATAAAATTCATTTGAACGTCTTAAAAATTCATTAACAACGCAGCTAAATCATTTATATTTATGGCAAATAACGAGTTACCTACCATTAACTGGAACGCGCACTTTCAACAAAAAAATAAAACTTTCCTCAAGTGGGTCGTGTTAATCACTGAACATTATTTAGTTACCAGAAACTCGTGTTAAGTAATGTTCCCACAAAGCGTTTTTATACAATACCGCCTCTGCCTGAGGATTTTTCGAAGCAATAATGCCACGGCCTACAACGATAACATCAGCGCCGTTTTCCAATACCACTTTTTCTGGACTATTATACACTTGGCCTAAGTCATCTTTAGAACTTTGTAGTTTCACCCCCGGGGTCAATTGTATCTGACCGGGGTCCTTGAACGTGTTTTTTTTCTGGCAAACGAACCCTGTGATCAACTCGGGGTATTTTGATGCCATGCTCACTGTTGCTTCTTTGTATTCTGGTGAGATGAGATTACCCTGAAAATAATAAGAGATATCTAAATGGTGGTCAATGACCATAATGTGTCACTGCTGGGAAAAGCCACCACCCCAGGTTCCCTGAACGCGGCCTTCAGCCAATCAATTTTAATACAGAGGATGAGTTTAAATTGACTGGCGCGGCGTTGATTTATCAATAAAATGCAACGCCTGCCGTGCCTTGCCTAGCACAAGGCACAAAAGTTACGTTGCATTGTGCTATTATGCATTGTGATATTTAAAATCATTATATTGAAAATTATTCTCTTGTCTTTGCCTTTGATAGAGAAAAAATTATCAACGATGAAATTCATAAACTATAATCATAGTCATAATGAATTAGATATTGGTGTCTATTCAGATGTCACAAAAATTAAACAATAATAATTTGACAGCACTAAAAATGATGTCTTCCCTTTCATGTTGATCGAAATAAAAAGGATGGCATCATTTTTAGTGCTGTCAAATTAGTTTAGTTTAGTTTTGACAACATCTGAATGTTTTCAAACATTATAAAAAATATATTTTACAAGAAAATTAGGGAACGATTCCTACCTCACTGCTCATCTCAGCCAACAAGAAGACGCCTCGCCTGAGCCCTTTAGAAACAGCACTCAGAGCTTTCAGTACTCCATCTCCAGGCAAAGAATGCACTGTGACACAATCAGCCCATTCAACCACTTTAAACAGCCCTTTAGAATATTGCAGCGACACAGTATTACCAATATCAGCATATTTTCTATCTTCTAATAGAAGGAAGTTGAATCTATTTGCCAATTCTTTGAGACGAGAGACAAAATCAAAATTAAAGTCCTCAATGATATCAGCGTGAGTTTTCACCAAGCAAACGTGTTCGCCTACTTTTTCTAGTAGACCAAGGACTTGTGTCGTTGTTGTCAGATCAACAGATAAGCATAGATTGGTTTTCTTTACAGCCATTATGTTAAACAGTTGTTTAGCTACAGGGTTTGTTGCTAGCTCAGCCCTTTTCTCGTAAGATAGCGTTACCCGGTCCACAGATTTTTCTGGAATGAATAAAAATGTTAAGCCAATAATTATAAACTTATCTTGTTTAGTAAGCAGTAAGTTAGGTAGTTAACACCACGGAATTAGGGTTAACGCGAGCACAGTACAGTAATCGATTCAAGTAGGTATTAATAATAGTCTTAGAGAGATAGCACCTGATGGCCTGAGAGTATGCAGGTTGGTTTATAGATTCCTAGCTACATACCAATAACTGGAGCTTGTGTTTCTTTCAAATAATCTTTTACTTTCTTTACGGTTTCTTCTGTAATTTTTCCACTGTCGAAGAGAATTTTAATCAATGAGGACATGGTAAACAAGGAGGTCACTTGAACATCATTTCCGTTTAGATTCTTAACTCCACCTTGCTCTCTATCTAATATAACGATCGTGTTTTTAACAACTAGTCCTTCTGTACGCAGATCTTTAACTGTTTCCAGAACGCTAGATCCAGAAGTTACTACATCTTCTATGATAAGGCAGGATTCTCCGGCTTTGTAATGTCCTTCAATTGACTTTTTGGTGCCGTATGCTTTGGTTTCTTTACGCCTCATTAGCATGGATTTCTTTACCTTAACCCCAAGTAGGGTTGCTAGCGGTAAAGCTGTGTAAGGCACGCCGCATACGTGATTATATTGAATATTCTTCGCTCCATAATCGTGAAGTAGAGATGTTATTAGCTCCTGAAAATTGAACACATTTTTAGAACGTCTTGTGACTCATAAACTAAATACTTAACAAAGAAATACTTAATACTTAACAAAAAATTAATAAATATTAAATAATGCTGGACAATTCACACAGCATTATCTAGCCCCAAGCTAAGCAGAGCTTGTGTTATGGGTACAAGATAACTGATATACTTAATGCAATACACTACATAGATAGATATTTTTTACTATACATAGAAAACATCCAGAATACCCCTGGTCGACGCAGGAGATTGCGGGTTCAATTCCCGCCTCGGGACAAATCTTCGTACGACCGACAATCTGTTAATATTTGTTCCGGGTATTCTGGTTATTTTATATAAAATAATAAAAAATATGTAGTTAAACTATGCAACGTGTTGTATTTTGTATATCAGTCATCTAGTACCCATAACACAAGCTCTGCTTAACTTAAATAAGTATGACTTATTTATTTATGCTTAATTGATTTAGACATTTATTTTATTGTTTATTAGAATGGCGATTGCCAATTTACACTAATTTATTAATTATAATTTTATATAAAAACAATGAAAAACACAAAACTAACATAAATTAGATTGTGTTTGGTACTTTACTCACCCCATACCTCGGTTCTAAAATCCTAAATATTTTTCGTAAACAGTGGGGTTGCAAAACCAAACAAATATGAGAACGACACTAATATTTTCAAGGATCAAATCACAAAAGTTCGAAACAATTTTGGTTTTGAAAGTTTTCATTCATCGTCTCATTTGTTTCTCGTCCGTTTATGAACTCGAATTTAAGCCTAGGTATTTCGATGCGCAAACTGGTTCATTTGTGTTTTTGTTTTTTTATTACCTTATGGTTTTCTATTATTTTAACCAGTTTTTGTTAAGTTTTCATTAATAAATGTCTTTGTTGATATAAAATATTTTGGATTCTAGAACCGAGTACCTATACCATGGTTTAAATGGGTACCTACCAACATATTATATCCCTTACTAGGTACCTAGCCTATAAAATAACCTATAAAAATAAGATTTAGGTAAATTTAGAACTGCCTCCCTAAGTAAAACTCTACTTTATACCAGGATAGATGGTACCAGGATAGATGGCATGACGTAATAAATATAAATTAATTAATTTAGGTACATACCATTACTTCCGGATAACTAACTATGACTCTTAAATCAAAGTAAATAGGAGTTTTAATACCACTTTTTGTGGTAAATTCCCCAAACTTAACAGCGTCTATTGTGAACAGCTTATTAGCTAACTCAACAAGTTGTTTGTCCGGGCTCATTTTTAATTATTTAATTGGTATCTTACACACGTTATAAACTTTAAAAATAAAATAATAACACCAACAACCTATCACAGCGTCAAGCGAGTCCACACTACTTCAAAATAAAATTAGGTTATGTTTAATCGATTGAATGCATTGATCAAGAAAGAACAAATCGATTCTGTAATTTTGTTCATAGGCATCACTACAGTACTAAGATTCGCACAGATTAAAAACCACCGTTGGCGGTTGGCGGGTTTGCGGCTCTGAGTACTGAAACCAATGGAGATGGCATACCTACGAAAAAACGTGTATACCTAAAGTTCAGAGGAAACAAAAATGGCTCCTTTCCGTAGTGCTGCCCTATTGTATATCGATATATTCATCGACACAGATACTTTGGTGACCATACTTTATCTTATTGATTTAATTTTCACCTCGATCATGTGAAACGGAATTGTATAGTATAAAAAAAATTATGCACAAATTACAGAGACAATGTGTACGTGCATACATGCACCCAACCATGGCTCGACCGCGCTCGTGAGACGCATCAACTTGTTACTAAGAAAGTGCAATTTTATCAATGTTTATTTAATAAAATAGGTACTGAAATAAAACAAAAAGCTACATAATTATTTTTATAAAACAAAGATTTTAATGACAATATTGAACCCGTTTTACTAAGTAGGTACCTATGTAGTGACCATAAAAAGTTTAAATGATATAATTTTGAATAACACACTTGTAAAACCTTCACAATACAAATCTCAGATACACAATCGCTTATGTTTTCATACAATTTTCCAAACAATTCAATCAGTCGCATTAATTTACAATCACAAAACCTTAAACAATCGCATTTGGTGAATGCAGAAGATATTAAAATCTTCTGCATTCATCCAATGCGATTGTTTTAAATCTTTGATAATATTTGAAAAATCTACAATATTCTTTTTTTGTCTTCTTACTTTTTCATTTAATGTTTTTTGTTGTAGTTTTCAGATTTTAAATTTAATTGTTTAATAGTTTCCAGTGTTGCATCCGGTACCTGTAAATCAAAATAATACATAAATATCCCAGTGCTAATATATTGAGGACAAAAATAAGAACCAAGAATGTTCTATACAGCTTTTCATTCAAGTCGTCATGTCTTATATTATAAATCGACTGGGGAATTACAATATTTTTTGTCATTATTGAGAACTTGGGACATCATCATCAAAGCTGGTTATCAGTTGTTTTCTTAAAAGAATCAAAGCATGAAATTATATTTGACTGAGTGATTGCATTTTCTGCATGTCTGCAGTGCAATGAATTCCTAACCGAACTCTTACGAATGTCAATAAGTGTTTTTTTTATTATCACTCTAATAATGCGAAAGTTTGGATGTATGCTTGTTACCTCTTCACAACAAAACTACATAACGGATCGAGCTAAAATTTTCATACAGGTAGTTCAAGCCTGGAAGAAAATAAAATATAAACCATTGTCATTTCATATACATACCGGTAAATTTGAGATACTCTCATTGGACGTACTGGGGATTCGATCTTGACAATTAATGTGTGAACTCACATTTTTAACCTGAAAATTATAAATTAAAAGTTTAGCGTTCAACTTAGGATTAAATAAAAAAAAACTAATTGTAAAATAATTTCGAACTAAAATTTTACATCACTAAATAGTTCAAAATTCCGAAAAAATCCAAATCTTGAAAAAACAAAAAAAGCCGCAAGCTCTTGCACTCGGTTCCACCTACACCAAGTTACAGTATGGCACACGGTCTGCCGAACACCCTGTATAATAACTACGGTTTATTTTATAGTATGACATAAATAGGTAAGGAGTAAAGCGAGTAATAAATAAAGATATTCACCTCATCTGACGCATCACATAGGTATTTTATAAGTAGATGGAGTCTGGTTTGGGTCTATTTCTGATAAAGTACTGGATGTACTCGATCGGGCTGGAGGCTGAAACATCATGACGGAAGAATAAGTATAAAATAAAACATTATTTGTCAGCCAAAACTAATAGACTCTAGAAAGCTGACGTTTAGGAAGTAAATAAGTTTATTTTGCAAGGAAATAATTTGCTGGGAGAGGTTTTTGTAAAAATACATGTTAAAAGGGATTTGAAGTATGGGCTATAATATTACTTTGGGTCAGATTTATTTACTAACTTAATATTCATTAATAGTTAAATTTAACCCCTTTGGAAAAATGAAGGTGGTAAAGTTTGTAAATATACACGATGAAGTTTATGGGAGTAAGGGTCAAGTACGAGTCAAGTAAAATACTTACTAAAAAGATTCGTGATGGTATGGTATCCTTTCGCAATGTCGTGATATTTAAAGTTCTATTGAAACACGATTGGTTCGTCAAAATGAAGAGAGCAAACGAAAATCGTTTTCGTACGAGACGTTAAATTTTCCACGCCTATTGTATCCAGTCACATTTTTCTTCTACGTTCATTTTAGGGCAGCCTAAAACGAAAAATACATTTAAAAATTAGTACACTACAATTTACACTTGAAAACATCGATATGAAAAATGCCTTGAAGGACAACACTATCGCCAAACAAGCATTTTTATATTTTATTGAAAAACGCTATCAAAACCCACAAAAATAGGTAGTACAGGTTTCATTCGGTATTAATTTTATGTATACTATTCATAAGAAAGCCAAAAGATGAGGCATTTGTGGTATTTTTGCAAAATAATAATACATACCGGTGAAATGTAATGTTTGGACGATTTTCGCTTTTTCTGATCCCGCAACCTACCACACTGCATTTAGGCATGTTCCTTGTTGCTTTCTTTCACTTATTAGATAAGTATTCACTAGATAAATCACGAATTCAAATAATTTTTGCACAAAACACAGCAAATGCATCTCGCGTTGACAGCTAACATACCATAAACATTGGGAAACTAAAATGGCGAACCGGCCTCAAACATGCATTGCTATGACGTCACATTTTAATGTTGCCAAAAATAGGTAAAGCAAATATATCGTTGTCTCTTTTTACATGTGGTATTGTAGGTAAGTTAAAACGAGATAGCTACAAGTTTATGAGTACAATGTCGATTTAGATCATATTTGTATAACCTATGGTTCATATAGAACAATATGCCCTCTCCATTAGTTTCAGTACTCAGAGGTTTGCGGACTGATGAATCCATTCCGTAGAAAGAGTATGCTAAATTTAATCTAGTTATATCTAGTTATATTTAATCTGTGATCCATTCGATGTTCATTCTCTGCATAATTCATTCTTTCATTCACTCCACACTCACTCACTCTACTCATTCATTCATTCATTCATTCATTGGTCGTTAGCAATTTGCCGGAGGTGGACGTTGTTGTTGTGGTTGATTTTCGTGATATTCCTATTTGTGTTTAATTTCGTTGTTGTGTAATTTAAGTGCTGCTTTAGTGTTTAAAAGGGCCGTGCTACTTGGTGCTCCATTTTAAAATAGGTAAAATGACATTCTTGGTTCATTTAATATAAAAAAAAACTTACGCGCGCAACATGTTCTAAAATAAAAGGTTTATTTTGGTTTTACATTTCAAACTTGACCTCAGAACAGTATTTTGTTAGGTTCATGACGCATATTATTATTACATCACTCAAAGCCGGGTTAGAAACTCAGGTAGAGGGATTTTGAATCGATGTCGGCTCGCCACCCCTCTAATAATAACGGAGTGGGGTCCCCTCCCTTCCCTTATGGGATGTTAGGTAGACAAAGGGTAGTCGCCCCAAAACGGAGGGGAGCGCGGCTTAGGGGCGATATCAGTAGGTAGGGGAAGGTTCAACTCCAACTTTTTTCACTCTAGCAGCTGCGAATGTGGAAGGAGTCCCGTCTAATAATTTGTTTTTCTGCAGATACCAAGCTAAAAATAATGGATGTCGACGAAGAATATTCTGATGGTATGTACCTACTACCTACCTACCTAAACTATACCTTATCTAAACCCTCGGAATTAAAATATTAGTAAAAAGCTACCTACCTAAATTAATATGATACCTATAGACTAGAACTAAAAATTGCAAATCCAAACATCCCTGCTCTAACTTCTAGAACCTTTTAGCATCAGCATAAGTACATCCGCTGTGCTGAATGAGCCTCCCTCTAACTACTTAACATTATATCCACCCACTACTTTATTTGCCTACTTGCTACATTGTTCTTCAGCCCCTTAACTTTTACTTGACTTGTTCTGCTGATACTAAGCGCTCACATTTCAATTTATTTTTATTTATTTATTTATTTATTTACTTATTAATTAGAACGGCGATTGCCAATTACACTAATTAATCATAATTTATATTTAACAGAACAATTATTTTACAAAGTAACATAAAATCTGATCCCTGAAAAATTTGTAACTTACTAGCTGCTGCTAATGTCTGTCCCCGTGATTCCATTTACCTCCCTGCCAAATTTCATTGAGATCCGTTCAGACGTTTAGGCATGAAAAGGTTACAGACAGACAGTTAAAAGTTACCTTTTAATTTATAATATTTGTATGGATTAATTGACATTCGACCATATTATTACAGATGCCTCCAAATTGTTTGTAAGTTACACATAACTGTTACATTAAACTTGGCTAAATCACTTCTAATTTCCAGATGGCTCTTCGATGGAGACCATCATGAAACGGAGCCTCCTAGCCAAGAACAAGCTGGCCATTATTGTGAACCAAGGGAACTGTACACAATACTGCTGCGTGCAGTGTCCCGTCCGAAGCACCATTAAAGATGAGATGGAGAAACATCTGCTTACGCATAATAGAGAGTACAAGCATTTGTGCGGGATTTGTGGAACGGGGTAAGAACGATTTTGTCTGTAATTTTCATAACGTTAAACATGCTTTTCTATGTTAATGTTTTATGGTGTAGCTATGATTTTAATTTATTAGAGTAGATATAGTTGCTAGGAGTTTTGAAAATAATAATTGTCCTAATACTCAAATGCAAGTCATTTTTAAGCACATATGAAATCTAAATTCAATTGGGGCGAAGACATCACCAAAACTACTAAATCATAATGGATCAAGTTGAAATTATGCATATTATTTGATTGTAATTTACTTTGCTAATAAAGGTTCGAAATGCATTGATATAATTCCAAATCTAAAATAATAATAGAATAATTTTTACAGAAAAACTCGTTCAAAGCCATACACAGCACCAAATATTTTCATGGCATTATATTCAGTGCTTACAGTCATGACTTGTTACACAGGTTAAAGCGCAAAGAGCACCTAGACCGGCACACAATGGAGCACCAGCAAGTCCGGCCCCACATCTGCACAATATGCAACAAGGCCTTCAAGAGGAAAGAACATCTGAATGTTCATCTCAGCATACACAGCGGGGACAAGACTGAAGTCTGCATGCTGTGTAACAAATGTG
This sequence comes from Eupithecia subumbrata, assembly GCA_949316285.1. Classification (NCBI taxonomy): domain Eukaryota; kingdom Metazoa; phylum Arthropoda; class Insecta; order Lepidoptera; family Geometridae; genus Eupithecia; species Eupithecia subumbrata. The sequence continues at coordinate 15,348,562 of OX438643.1, read as the reverse complement.
AGTCCTACATTAATAGCTCCAGGGCCCAATTCTGCTAAGGGGGCAGTGGCGATTTTTCGAGCCTTCAGATTTTTCAGAAAGTACTTTTATGAAAATAAGTTAATGTGTGCTTGATTGCATTGCATTGAGGACTTCTAAGAACAAAGTAGTCTGGAATCACAGTCACAAAATCGAATTTTTTTTTTTATTAGGATTGTTAATATCATTCGTGTTCGAGCTTTTATTTTTTTCCGTTCAACAAGGAATAAAACGGAGTTGTAATTTTCCACAAATTGTAAACGATTTTCTATAAAAAATTTGAATCTCGCCAACACGAACGAACAACCTTGAGTAGGAACTGCTAAAATTCGATTTACCGAGACCCCACCTCTCCCACGCGCATCTATGGTGAATTCCTATGGGCTTTTCCGTAACAGGTTAAAAGAATAACAAAATTTTTGATGTTGCAGACTTCGAGATTTCGTGATGATAAGTATCTTGTTTCTCCACACCTCCTTTGTGAGTAGAAATTGTCAAAATGTGAAACACGTGTCTTGTTATTATTAATAAGCAATTTATTGTGCTCAATTTCATAGCTCCATATCTCCCCTAAAAATGTATATTTTATAAAAACTGACCGCATTTTTTGGGATTTCGTAATGATACATAGCGTTTCCTCAGTCTGATGTGTGAAAAGCCTCAAATGCCAGTGATGATCATGATTTTCCTGAGCTCTACATTTATTCAATAAAGTTTATTTCTATCGGCTTTAAAAGCCATATTAAACGTAATTATCGCCGGCTCCAGACTGGCGAGCACCGGCCGAGGCACCCTCACGAGGCAACGCCAAGCTATTATTATGTGAAGGCTGCCTCATGAGGACTTATTCCCAAGATCGCGCGTAAGACGTGCCCATTCCCAACGTCTCGCAAAAGTCAGTGACAATCAACCTACATCATTACAAATGTAAGCGGGTTAACTGCGAACCTTATTTGTGTTCAAAGAACACCAACGTTTCATCCATAATTAATTCGTCAAATGTGTCGTCAAACTACGATAGTTTCTTATAGTAAAATCTACATCATCTCGCGAGGCTGCTCGTCCAATATGGAACCTGCTATTGAACAAATAGAAACTAGCTCGGGGAACATTATCATCACTAGATTCACTAGAATTTGCACCCAGTAAAGATTTAATGAAGATTAGTATTTGTAGACTACGTTTGTATAGCTTAGGGACCTATCAGACAGAGAGAGCGGTCACGCGGTCAAGCGTTCAAGCGGTCAGTTTTGCGTTCTTTGTATTCTATTACGTTACATAGATACTCACACAGGAGGCATTCTGACCGCGGCGGCGGTCACGTAGAACAAACGCACGCACGCGCGAACGCAGAACGCGAACGCAGAACGCTTGACCGCGTGACCGCTCTCTGTCTGACAGGTCCCTTACTAAACTTGTGTAACGCTTTATATTATATCCCATGCCGAAAACTATTGCAGATAGGAGACGAAACGGGGTCGAAGTAAACGCGTGGGGGGCCACGCGTCTACTTCGTCCCCGATCCTTAGGCGGGTTAGATACGAAATTTCCGGCAAATCTGTTTTGCCTTTAGCACCACCTCAAAGTTATTTAATGCTGAGTACACGTCACCATTTTAGAGGTTACTCCCTTAGATTTTTCTGGGTCTTTTTTCCTTTTGCATATTGAATATCATAAGGGTTGAAACAATAACATAATGATATTGTACCACTGCAGCATTGTGCACTTTTACTTTTCCTCTAGACTCGGTAAACCTACTGGAAAACACCAGCAAAATCCGACCAAACAAGATCTCATAGCAAAACTCCTTTATTCTATTTCGTACTCAGAAAAGCTCTCCAAAAACCTTCCTCGTTCTATCCGTTAGAAATAAATAGATACAGCAACTATTGCGTATTCTGGTTTAGGCAGAAGAGAGGGTCGCCCCTAGCAGGTTCTGGGTATTTCCAAAAATAAATATAAAAGAAATTCGAAAGGGATGGAAGGTACGGCATCCCTTCTCGGTGGGTTGCGTGATTTTTTGCCAGCTTATTTTACAACCCACCCTTTCACATGAATAGGGGAGAATGGGACCTTCGTATTTTTGTGATCCTATCGCCAAGGGAATTTAGTTATGAATCCTTATATTATCACTCGAAATAAAATATGCGAAATTTGGTGCACGACCATGAGTTCCCAAGACTAAATCTCTGAGAGATCATGGTCATGCTCGTTTTTTCAACCTTGTATTGTACTTTGTAGTACGTCCTTATGGAATTACTAAGGTGCTTCGTAGGGTCACTTTATGTAAATTAATTAGAAATTAACGCTCAAGATAAATTACAAAGTTTCCTTTTAACACTCTTATGGCCTTATGATATGACGCACTCGAACTTTTCCGTCTCGTGGAGTTGCGTTGCCTGCGCCCAGTCGCGCGTCGTCGTCGCGTCGTCGTCGGGTCGCAGCGCAGGCACTGGGCAGTGAATGCGTACCCCACGTTTTTGGCGCTTACCTACTAAAAGTTCGGTTGTGGTTTCTTTTAGCACGACTCTTCCGTGGCTCTACTTGTTTTAAAGCTACGAACACTCAAAGAAAAATGCATTGAAATGGTGCACTTTCGTAGCTACGAGATCACAGACGGGCACGCTTAGGGTTAATGTTTTTATTATATTTTTAAAGAAGTTAAGTTTTTTAAAACACATATCAATCAATCAAAATCAAAATTGATTTTGATTTTGAACTAAGTAAGTATGGGTACCTAGACCTACATGTTTGACCAAATTGCTCTAAACAGTTCGTGTTCTTTCATACCTACTACTGCTTTACTTACTTCAAAATAACATACGATAACGCGCGAGTAGCCGCGGGCGCAAACTATTTAAAAATAAAATACCCTTGTGAAATGGTAGGGGAGAGAAGGGACAAGGGACCTACGGTTAACTACCTGCGCTTTTCCCACCGGGCAAGGTATTTCGGTTTGATGGGGGGTGGGTACAAATGACAGCTTCTCCTACCGTTTACCGGTTAAAAAACTTCGGTTTCTGTTCCTTGTCTGTTCTTTGTATCCTTCGGTTTTGATAAAAATGTTTTAGGGTACCATTCTCAGGGAAGAGTTTGTTAGTAATTCTTCAAATAGATGGTTGGTTTATTCTTATACTTTTAAACTTTACTTTTTTTTTTGGTCCTGCGCTTGACCTCTCCCCGGTCTTGCGTGTCGGTCTGCCGTCCCATCGAATTATGAGAGTCAGGTAATAGAGAGTGCACCTGTGTTTGCGCATACACTTGTGCACTATAATATAATATGTCTTGCGCATCTGGCTAGTCGGATGAGACTGGCCGCCGAAATTCGGCTCGGAGAACATTAATATTATACTTTTACCATTTGTGTTTAGGTAGTATGTATACAATATATGTATAAATGATAATATGTATATCTTTATGATGATGATTTTCCAAGTGTGTAGAAATATTTTGTGAAAGCATCAAGCCATTACAAGCAATAAATCTTTTAAATCAAATTCAAATTCAAATTCAGGTTATTAACACAAGTCATTTACAACGGGATATTTATATTTAACTAGCCGGAAATTTCAGAAAATTAAAGCACGCCCCATAGGGATAGTTTGAAAAAAATACTTGATTCATTATTTACTTTATATTTGACTAGCTAGCTAGCTACATTCTTACTACCCGTTGTCCTATTACCCGTTTTCCCGTAGGGATTAAGCATTTTCCCGCGGTAAAAAGTAGCCTATGTTCATCAGGAATAATGTGGGCTTCTAATGGTAAAAGAATTTTACAAATCGGTCCAGTAGTTTCGGAGCCTATTTAATACAAACAAACAAACAATCAAATCTTTCCTCTTTATAATATTAGTATAGATTAATACCGAGTTTTGAGTGAATCGAACCAAGGAATAATAATTTTCCATACAAACTTTACCACCCTTTTTAACTCTCTCAGAGTAATTTATTTTTAAATTAGATTAGGCTATGTTTTATTCTAGAACCTAAACTATCTACATTAAGAATTTCATCTAAATCTGTTTAGTAGTTACGGAGATACGTGATAACTGACATTCATACAAACTTTCGCATTTATAATATTAGTAGGATAATTAGGTTAAGTAGGATATGATATTATCAGGAAAGCTCAAAATTCAAAACTCAAATCATGGTAAATCTAAATATCACGTTGTAAATGATTTTACAAGCAAGACGGTTCAGTCTACGTTAGTACCCCAATACTCTTCACTATGACCTCTCCCCGGTCGTGTCAGCCTGCCTCTCATCGGATTATGAGAGTGCACTTGTGTTTGCGCACACACACGTGCACCGTGGCGTAATATTTGGCTAGGAGGACATCACCCTTCATTCTTGAAAGATTAAATTCAAAGTTACCATATATATTATACTAAGTTTACTAACGGTTACGAATATTCACGTTATAAGGATTTTTTTACTATGAAATATGATCTACATATGACGCAGGAGTTTGCGGGTTCATTCCCACCTTGGGACAAATGTTTGTACGATCTGCAAATATTTGTTACGGGTGTACTAGGCATTTTCTATGTAGGTACTACTAGAAATATCGATCTATGTAATGTATTGTATTAAGTAAAACAGTTATCCAATACCCATACACAAGCTCTGCTTAGCTTGGGGCTAGATGATGCTCTGTGGATTGTCCAGCATTATTTATTTATACACTCGCCAAACTCGATGTAGAATGTTTGTAAACAAACCGCCCATACATTACCTAAAATTTACTCTGTTGCTGCGACTTTTATACGCAAATTTACATTGTCGATTTGAGATTCTACCTTCCCATCAATATTGCTTACAATTATATCTGAAACTCGACACCAAGCGCGAGTCGTAAGTTTTTTGTGTCTTGGTTTGTTTAGAAACATTCTACATCAAGTTTGGCTAGTATAGAAATCATCTAGTTTGAGCAAGTTCTTAGTAAGCCCCTATCTACTTCTTCAACATAATTTCTATAAAACACACATGTTTTTATAAAACACACTATTCCAACTCATCGGTAAAAAAATCGAGCAGATGTTCTAACTGGTAGAATGGGAGTCCCCCTCCCCTCGTTACGATTGCTTTATTGAACATCAACTACCAAAGGGTTCTACGAAGTCGTAAGGGGGCTACTATAACTAGTTTTAGTATTATTTAGTCGAACTTAACACTAATATTATAAATGCGATAGTTTGTATGTTTAGATGGATGGATGGATGTTTGTTACTAGGTACTTCACGCCAAAACTACTGAAAGGATCGGGCTGAAATTTTGCATAACTTAGGCTACGTTTTTCCCATAAATCAGTTCATACCAGATCGTTTATTAGGTTAAGATTCTAAGGTTTTCTGTTATTATAGTGCGTAACCCCATACTCAGGGTAATTTTTCTAAGAGATCAAATAATATCGCAAAGGAAGAATTCAAAAAATAATGCTGTCGAAATCGAAAATTTTTGCGATATTATTTGATTTCTTAGAAACTTAAGATTGTTATTATTTTTTATTTTCATCATTGATAATGTATTGCTTTTATTTAATTAAAATTTTTAATATAATTGTTATTATGGTAGTACCTATGTACATACGTAGGCACTAACCTATGCATAAAGTGACGTATAGTTCTATAAACATATGAAATAAATGATTATTATTATTATTCCTAGTTAGAGCACCCACAAAGAAGTAGTGTCTAGTGATGGGGTTTTGATATAACTAACTGTAACTTTGCAATTAGATCTTGATATACGATAAACATACATAGTTTTAGAACTACGTACTAGGTAGACGCTACCCCGACCCAAATCAGCGTCCCCACCTATTTTATCCTATTATTCTGTTCAACGAAGGAATTTTCAAAAATCGATTTGCCAGTTTGTGATACCAATCATAAGCTTGGCCAATATATTTTTGAAAATTCCTTCGTTGAACAGAATAATAAGATAAAATAGGTAGGGACGCTGATTTGGGTAGGGGTAGCGCCTTAAGATCCGTCGTTAATTTTCAAAGGTTAAAGATAAAGAAATTTATTTGCAGTAAACATGTACCTATTCGATAACGCGATAACGTATGTATGTAACAAAAAATATGGGCGAAACAACATGCTTGACCGTTTACGTATGCAAAAATAATTAGAGAGATGAAATATGATTAAAATTTGATTTCTTATCTCTTAAAGTGTGTCCACGCCAAAGTTACGTATTTTTGAGAAACATTCCACATAACATAAAAATGTTACAGTATGTTGCTTGTGTGTTGAAATGCGAAAGCTTTCTAGTTCTACCCACACTCAAGCACAACCCGTTTTAACTCTTGCCTGCAGCTTAGTATGTATTATTATAATATTCTCTGCGACAGCTACGTGCAACACCCTGTTAGAATTCCAAACTGTTAGCTAACCGATCTAACCGTTTTGAACCGGCATCAAAAAAGGAGAAGATTTTCAATTCCTCTGGTATTCTTGATGGGATAATTACTTATCTTCGCCGATTCGACTATCCGATTTTGATCATTCTTTCGGTTTTGTAAAAATAATTATAGATCAAATCAAATCGTTTATTTCTGACACAGTAAAATGTTTACAATATTATGTTGAATCCGAAGGATCCCGAACTAGCCAAAGCTGTATTACAGGACCCAAGGCTTCTCTTAATCGTTAACAAAATTGTGTCCTTAATTGACTATTTAAAATGTATCTAAAAAAACTTAATGCAGAAGGTAAATTAATATTAATTTAGTAATAATAAAAGTTTGTTAAACCAAACAAAATATTATTAAAAAAGTACTTTGTTGTAAAAACCAAAGAAACAAATTAAATGTAACCCCACTTTCTTAACTTTTATAAAACTTAAGAAAACAGTGTACCTAAACTGAAAAAAATTGTTTACATTGATTAAGATCTTGTCTAATGTGATCATCACGCACATGAATCCATAAGAGCCTGATAAGATCTTGTCTTCTATGACTATGAGAACTTAGTTAAATCGTAATAGCTCCTACCAAGTAATGAATTGGCCTTATAAAGTGTAGTTATTTCATTTAACTCGAGAGATTAAATGCAACAAAGTTGTTTGCTAGCCCTATGCAAAAAATGTTTAATTTGACAAAGTGAATATTTATTTTGACTAAGAGCATTGATATAGTATTGTTTGTTTTAAACAAATTCGATATGTTGCAGCTACCATGTATTCTTGTTTGTTGCATGAGATATTTATCATTCCAACTATTTTGATACCAACTAAGATAAAATGCGTCTTCGTTGGACTATATTTTTTTCAGTGTATTTCCCTGTCCGCACGGTAGAGGTATATTCCTGAGAAATATTCCCCTTAGTGGCTCTTATCATTCTGGGGTAAGTAAATCCATAATCCCTACGCTGGGCATGCGGGTTGGGGATCAGAGAGCCATTTTCACCGAACTCTTTAATCACGGCGATCTTGATTTGAGGTAATGCGTTAAGTCTTCCCAATCCACGTTAATCCTTTAGCAGATTGAGTGCCCATGACGATGACGGTAAAGCTCAACAGCGTGTAGGGCGATCCAGTGAATTCTTGCTGTACTTTTTTAAGTTTATGTTCAGAATAGAGAAAAAAAAACAAAATTAAAAAAATTAAAAAACTCGTCTGATTTTTATGAGCTAAGAACACTCGGGATTAAATTATCCATGACACAAAAAAAACTGAACCAAAATCGGTTCGTCCGTTTGGGAGCTACGATACCACAGACAGACACGTTAAACTTATAACACCCCTCTCTTTTTGCGTCGGGGGGGTTAAAAATTAGGTCACTGTGTCATCGAATGCATAAATTATTTGAAATAACGATCGATGCAATGTCATTATTGTCTATTCTACCATAGAGAACAAACCCCGTCCTTGGCCTACTGATGACAAAAATTAACGCGCGTTTTTAAACGCGTCTAGACATCCTGGTATTTACTTAACAACCGCTTACATGCGCACGCGTTAACGCGTATCAGTGCGCGAAACATATTAACACCTTTATAACCCTAGATGCACATGTTTATCTGGAGCGCCTAGTGGCCGAAGCTGGGCATTGAACGCGTTAACGCAGCGCTCACAAAAAAGTCTCTAGACACAGGCAAACGCGCGTAGAGGCGCGCTTCGTTAACAATGTAACGTCCGTTTCCTGTTTTCTGTTCAGTTGAGCGCGCGCTTTCATCGCGATTTGACGTAATTTTTTACCAGACTGACGCGTATTCCAACGCGTGGTCATCTGAGGGGTTTTAAGATTTTTTAAGGCCCTAACTTTTGTATATTTTAGTTCAAATCGCCGCGTACAATATAATTTATAATATATTTGGATAGAGAACACTAAAACAAATAAAAAATTACTTATAAAATTATGTCCTAAAGCGTCAGATTCCTGAGATTTTCACAGATGAAAAAACTTATATATTTTCTTCAAATTATGTGAATATCTCATCTCTCGTTAAGGCCAAATGTTCAAACCCTTTTGATCATGCGTTAGCCATGTGAAGTTAGCCTTATGCTACTGTTACCGAAATTTGCTGAGGCTGGGATTTGAAGGGCTGATTCCTTCAAGGCTTCCGCGTAAAAGTAACAATAATCAGACGAAAACAACAACTCGCAGTTCTAAATCAAAACTCTTAAGAGATAAAAGAAAGCCATTTATTTGTTACAAAGAAGAAAACTTAACCCTCCTTGCGCGACTGAAGTAGGTGGACCTAATTGAACCTAATTTGAGCGTTCTACCTTCGAGAAGCTAGTACACAATCTCCCGAATTTTACTTATATCGATGATAAAAGTAACAATTATTTCGCGAAAAAAAATCTCGTATTCCGTACTCGAAACCTGTATAAAAGAAAAGGAAATTTTCTTTTTACTATATCTAATAAAAAGACGACGATAAATGGCGAGAAGAATTGAAGGAATCTCCTAAATATAGTTCCTCTTTCAGCATTCTACAGAAAAGATCACCTCCAGAAGCACCTCCAAACGCACGGCAAGATCCTCATGGAGCAAGGCATGCAGATCCTGGGAGACAAGGACCTACTGACGCTCAAGTCGGAGGTGATAGACGAGGATTACCAGAATCATAGCTCGCCTGAGGTAAGTTCTCTGATCTGGCTTTATACGTGCTTTATTTACATGTGAATTTAATTTATTTTATTTCTGTCATGATTTCATTATTATTTTCTCAGTTTATTATGACTGAAATCGATGTACCTACATTAATTTTAGTGTAGTTTGACAATGCCCTTATACAGCAACATACTTTGACATACCATTAAATTTATTTATTTATTATTTATTTGACTCTGACAATTTTTTTTACTTGTGTAGCATAGGGAAGCATAGGAAGCATCCTATAACGAAGTACCTATGTGTGTTATCTATATATAATAGTACTTATATATAGAATGTCAACATCAAGTGTACCTACGGTGGTGGAATAAAATAATACAAAATGAAGTGGTCACACAATGGGCTAATGCCTATTGTCCCTACTTCCACTTTTTTACAGACTTTATACATAGGTCTACTGCCGGACGTAGGCCTCCCCCTGATAAGCGCCTTATTGGCTTATCAGGGGGAGGCCTCCGTTTGGCAGAGGACCAATATAGGTAAAGAAGTGGACATTTTGTGGATAGTATAGATCTTATTAACATATTCTACAGTCAATATCAATATATACCTTAAATCTAACATACATAAAAAATATAAAAATTACTAAATAATTATTTTACATAAAATTTAAGGCCAACACCAAAACTCGTCCACTGCCGTACAACACAAAAATGAGCTTTTAAATATGGGCTTAAACTGTAATATAGGTACATTATACAGTAACAATATGGCGCCCGCGAGCGGTATGTTATGGTATCTGATGTCGTCTATAAAAATGCACTTTAATAATACGTGTTAAGGCGCTACCTCGACCCAAATCAGCGCCACCACCTATTTTATCGTATTATTCTGTTAAACGAAGGAGTTTTCAAAAATCGATTGGCCTGTTTGTGATGCCTATCATAATCTTGGGTGTTTTCTATGTATAATAAAAAATATGTAGTGTATTGTATTAAGTATATCAGTTATCTAGTACCCTTAACACAAGCTCTGCTTAGCTTGGGGCTAGATAATGCTGTGTGAATTGTGTCCAGCATTTTTTTTTAATGCCTCTATAAATGTTTTAGAATGTATAGTGTAGGCAGAAATGCGAACCTGCTTCTTTTTTGCCACCATGGTGGCTAAAAAGAGCAACTTCGCATCTCTTAACTCTTAAGGTATAATAAATAAAACTTTTACAGAGCCATTACAAAAAAAGCGTATTATAGGTATCACAAAATGGCCAATCGATTTTAGAAAATTCCTTCGTTTAATAGAATAATAAGATAAAATAGTTGGTGGCGCTTATTTGGTTGGGGTAGCGCCTTAAAACCCATATTTGAATGCAGATTTTTGAGTTGTGCGGCAGTGGTGCGGTCAGATCTACGACAGCCTTAATACTGGTAATTTTCGATAGTTTATCTACACACACAGACACAGGAATTATCATAGTGAAAAGTTTATAGCCCTATCTATGAACTAACATAATTAAGTACCTTCATAAATTTAAATAACCTACCTACTCTTTTCCTTTTATGTATGTCTAAGCTGTCTGTGCCTTAAATAAATAAATAAATAATGCTGGACAGTTCACACAGCATTATCTAGCCCCAAGCTAAGCAGAGCCTGTGTTATGGGTACAAGATAAAGATTACCGATAATACAAACACTGCATACCTAGATAGATATTTTTTATTATACATAGAAAAAAATTAAAACTGAATTATTATTACTCGTATCTCTCGACCGTGGCTGTGTGGCGCCGGCTTAGAATGAGCACCACCCCAACTCTTGCCGTGGGGTGTCGTAAGCGGGCTGCAGCGCCTCCCGCAAATAAATTTTATCTCTTAACAGGGATTTCCAACCCGCATGCCCAGCGTGGGGATTATGGGCACTACCCCTCATGATAAAAGCCAATAAAGCGCTTATCAGGGAGTGGCCGGCGTCCAGTAATACAGGGTGGATTTTTTCGACGGGGCAGTAAGGGGCAGTTTGTTTGCGATTTCTGACTATTTTAGTAAGCTAATCTCAGTTGGTCCGATAGAAGTTTTTGTTCAGTATAAGAAGCAGGATCGATTGTATCAAAAATGTTAAGATAATTGGCATCCCAGAAATCAGTTCCCATGGGAAAGAAATCACCTTTGAACGTTTCCATAGAAAAAACGCGTGCGAAGCCGCGGGCATAAACAGCTAGTTTCAAATAAAAGAAAGTATAGTCATCATACTTGTCAGAATGCGGTATAAAAATGTCTCAAGTACCTACAATACATTTAATATTTAGTCAAATTGAAAACTTGGGAGTGACGACCCCTGTGGCGCAGCGGGCGAAGGTCCGCCTGCGACGCAGGAGGTTGTGGGGTCGATTCCGCCCTGTGACAAATTTTTGTACGATCTTCAAATATTTGCTCTGGGTATTTTATATGGATAACTAGCTTCTTCCCGCGGCTTCGCACGCGTAGTTTAGGTAAAATAAGTAGCCTATTAACTAAGTTAGGCTTTGCTCTAAACGTACGCTAAATTTCATCTTGATCCGTTCAGTAGTTTTGGATATCCTAGGTAACAAAAATTCACATTTTATAAACTTTCGCATTTATAACATAGTAGGAAAAATCTATCGATCTATGTAATGTATGTATTGTATTATGTATATGAATTATGTATCAGTCATCTAGTACCCATAACACAAGCTCTGCTTAGCTTGGGGCTAAAAGCTGCTGTGTATATTTTCCAGCATTATTATGTATTATTATTTACTATACATATTTTCGCAGCTTACTGTACAGTACTGCACAGGGTTGTTAGAAATTAAAAATTACGCAAGTTTGTGAATCTAACTTTGTTGGCGTTGTTCACTTACGTTACCTAACAATCAACGTACAGCTGAAACGTGCTATTAAACGTGACATTTTCAGTATGGTTTCCTTTAGTTAAATTTTTTTACCGCTAAAGTCTTTGTTTTTTTGTTTGTTTTTAATTTAAACGAATTCTTTAGGCAGGTTAGGCAGGTAGGGACTTACGTGTTTCTTTTAAGAGAGTGGAACAAAGCTAAAAAACAAGTCATTTGTTTAACTCTTAATTGTATACGTTAACAATAGTAGGTTTATTCAGATATGCAAACGTTTACGATAGTAGGTTTATGCACGTATGCATACGTTAACAATAGTAGGTTTATGCAGGAATGCATACGTTAACAATACTAGGTTTATGCAGGTATGCATACGTTAACAACAGTAGGTTTATGCACGTATGCATGCATACGTTTACAATAGTAGGTGTATGCAGGTATGCATACATTAGCAATATTAGGTTTATGCACGTATGCATAAAAAACCAAAAGGCAAATACTAAAATTACAAACTCCCACAGGAAATTGCCAACTGCGAAATGCCAGACCCGCTATACATAGAGCCGGCCGTGGAAGAACCCCGTCCGTTCGCTTGCAACCTCTGTCCAAAGACGTTCAAACGGAGGGACCATCTCAAGCTACATATGAACACGCACTACAAGAGCGAAGGCAGGCCGTGCTCCGAGTGTGGGCAAGGTAAGACAACTCTTGTAAATAACACCAATAATCCCTTGAACGAACCTCGACCGTACGCTTGCGCCCCTTGCATGGCCGAAGATAGAGAAACATGCATCACAAGAATGAACGCAAGCCGTGCAGTATGGTAAGACAGACTACTATAATAGTATAATCTATATATATAAAAGAAAGTCGTGTTAGTTACACTATTTATAACTCAAGAACGGCTGAACCGATTTCGCTGAAAATTGGTGGGGATGCAGCTTAGAACCAGGAGACGGACATAGGCTATGTTTTGTCCCAGAATTACCACGGGAACGGGAACTACGCAGGCGAAGCCGCGGGCAGCAGCTAGTATTAGGATAAAACAATATTTAGTAACAATTCCGTCCTCGTTCGTCGTTCCGTCAATTGAGTCCTGCCAGTGTTGCCTCTCTGAGCTCCCTGCATAAAGTCTTTTTAGTCTTTCGTTGTTGCTTGGCGGTCTCAGTGTCAAAGTCGAGTATGGTTATGGTGTCCTGATGATGTCTCGTGGAGAGACGAAACTATTTGACAACTTCCTTTTGATGAGTTTTTTCGTTGTGTGGTTGGTGTGGTCTTTTCTTCGTAAATTAAGTTGTGTTCGTGCTTGGAGTTGGAGGGTAATTTACTGGGCAATTTTGTATTGCGTACGTCTGTTGTTTACCTTCTCTGATTGCAAGTGGGAGCAATTGTGGGAGGGCGGGGGTTCACGCGAATGACATTTTGTTGGATCTTGTCGGAGGAGCTTTTGCGCGGAAATGTTACTAAATATTGTTTTATCCTAATATTGTACAATGGATTTCCGCAAAGTAACGTCTGCATCTATTTTTTTATACTATAATAGTGCCAAAGATGTCATAAACGAACTCCATCAGTACACTTGCTATTGTCGAGCAGAGTGGCAACAGAGGGTTTGGGTTTGCACCCTCTGTTCGCCACAGTCCGGTAAAGCGTACATGGCCATCTACGGAAAACAGCATAATTATAATCCTTTGAAAAAAAATCTTGCACCCTGTGTACGAAGACAGACAAACGTGAGGACTATCATAAACTACATATATCTAAACATGCACTTCAAGGGTAAAGGCCGGCCGTGCTCTTAGTGTGGGAAAGGTACCTATGGTATGACACTCTTATCCAATGGTGACTATAACATTTAAAACCGATGGCAAAAGGCATTGGGACATACCATACAGCATTTATGTACTATTATTTGGTTTACTTCCAAAATAATTTTATTCTAAGGTTTTTTAATTATGGTCCAACATTAAAAACGGTAATCGTTTTGAGAAATTCCAACATATTTTTAGCCATGACATAACATAGCAAAGCACGCAAAAATGTCGGATTTTCGCTTTGCATGCAGACCGTAGATCTTGATCATAATGACATTCAGATCACTTAACTTTTTCCAAGAAGAAAGATACTTAGACAAACATAGTTGCCATTTACTTTTGTGGGTCTAGGACCCTCTTTAATTTCGTAAGTCACAAGACGCCTAAAGGATCTGTGTTAGCAATAAACTCCAGAGAACAAAATAACACCTTCACTGCGGTTAACGACCAAGTTTGAGCGGTGTTGTAAAAACATACAGTAATCGTAATTTTAGCAAACAGCGCCAACGTAAGTTTTCTTTACTTTTAGATTATGACTTTTTCCAAGTGGTGCATCTTCTGTAGTTCCGGTGATACAGAGTTTTTGACTTTGACTTAAAGAAATAATCAAAAGCTTATAATTTTTGTTGTGTCGATGATAGGCACTTTTATTCGAAGTAGGTATTTAGTCGGCTTCACTTTTTACGAACTGTTTAATAGTATACTAACTAAAAAAAATTGTTTCGTATCTACCAAAATAATGATCCAAAAATACCATAATTTCCACTGTAGGTAAGGTATGTATTCCCCTCCCACCCAACATATCGATCGTACGAAACCCCAGCTTAAAATATCCCTCGCGCAAATTGGATCTCCCCCTAAGTCCCCTAACCTAATCCCCTCGTGGGGGGCGCTAGAAAGGGGGGGAGAAAGGTCAGAGTAATTCGACCCGCACATGTGGACTTTAACCTTTATAACGGTCGAGCAGGGTGGAGGGTTGAACGGCGCTGCCTTTAGGTTATTGATTTTGCGTGAATCGGTATTTTAGTTAGAATTTGAATGGCCTTAGTTGGTTATTTATGTGTCCAGTCAGTCCAGTGGTGCTATATTTCGTAGCTGTAACTTAATTAAGTGCAGTTTCTGAATAGCGTAAGAGTACCTAATGTTTGTAAGTAGGTTCTAAGTTAGGGTGTTTTTCAGGTTTAAGAATATTTTATTTCTCACTAAGAATAAATTCACTTACATGAGAAAAGAGACTTTTTATGCAATGTAGGGCTAACTCGTACTAAAACTAAGTTAAGAAAAAATAAAATGCTAAATTTTTTAACAGAAAAATACTGGGTGGTTTTTTAAGTAAACTTAAAGGTGTACCTACTGTTGTACTTATGGCCGGAAGACGAACAGGATTTACTACAATGCTATATTCATTCAGGATTACAATTTTGCTCTATGCCATTGTGAACACTAAAGTGTTCCTTCATTTCACATGCATAACTACTACCATAGAGAAATGAAACTAATTTGTTCATGGTAATACGTACTACGAATCGAAACGTACTTAGGTATATGTATATAGCAACTTAGGACGGTATGTGACCTACGAGTAGCTAGTAGGTATTTGGTTGATAACTTTCTCGAAACGCCGTAACGGGTATGACGTGATAGTATGACTATAGGATAGGTAAGTAAACTGTTCATCGGTCTTTATACGACCTACAAAATTACACTTATAACTTTGTATATGTATTGTAATTTTAAAGACTACGACCTTTTTTTATTTTGCTGTTTTAACCGGCGCACGTTGCGAGACCCCCCCCCCCCACAAGGTGAGCTGAGCCGATGACCTGATGAAGGTCGCGGAAAACGAAGGATACAGAACGCGCAGGACCGGTCCTTCTGGTGATTTTCGGGGAGGCCTGCATATGACCAGCAGAACTGTATTGTGTCGAGTGTTTCGTTGTCAGTGATATGGTTTACGATAAAGCTAGAAGACCAGCTCTGTAGTTAGCACCGACTTCTTCCAGCAAACGCTGAGTGGCAGCCATATTGGTGTCAAAATGTTTTTTTTTATTCAAGATAGATAAAAAACACCTTCCTATACCTATATAGAAAGAACATAATACAGACAGAATTGCTTAGAATAGAGGAATTATAAAGGGCGGCCTTATCGCTATGAGCGTTCTCTTCCAGAGTACCTTTGGAGAGATCGCTAGCGTATATCTTAGTATACTGGGCGTCCCACGGGTATGCCACATGGAGGGAAAGTACCTTGAATATTGTAGATGGAACATTTTACTGAAAGAAGACATTATTTGAATTTAAAAAACAATTTAAATTGCATTCATAGATTTTTAAATAATTACATGGTTGAACCGGGAATCGAACCCGTTACACGAGAAAAATAATCAAATCTGTTGAGAATGTTAAAATTCATGGTCTTCCTTTTATTTCTGACAGTATGTTATTTAGCAAAAAACAATCCTTATGATGAATCCTTTCGATCGGTATGATAAAGCTACAGGTGATTGTTTTTCTCGTGTAACGGGTTCGATTCCCGGTTCAACCATGTAATTATTTAAATATCTATGAATGCAGTTTACATTGTTTTTTATATTCAAATAAAGTCTTCTTTCAGTAAAATGTTCCAACTACAATATTCAAGGTACTTTCCCTCCATGTGGCATACCCGTGGGACGCCCTGTATATTGTGTGTTCTTGTGAATCAATTATTTATTCATTACGGATGTAAGCGGGTTAACTACGAACCTTATTTGTGTTGGAAGAACACCAACGTTTCATCCCTTAACGAGGGATATCTTCAGGGTGAGTGCGGTTCTAGACGCGCGCGTTCCGCATCTGTCCGAGCACTATTATTATTTACTAGCTGTACCCGCGACTTCGTTCGCGATTGCCATACCTGCCGACTAATTAAGTTCACATTTCACCACAGTTTCTCTGATATTATGATACGCCGCCGTGCAAAAAAACTTCGATGCGCAGAATTGGACCTGTTACACTTTTAATATAAGAATCTTTATTTAGGTACCTAGTTAAATAGTGTATAAATCGTGTGGGGTCTACGGCGGATAGCATGTTGTCATCTTCAATCCCATTCTTTATCGACAATACTTTCAGCTACGACTCGGCCAGCGTTAGTGTTAAGAAGTGTCATACTCGTTTCACTTCTTACTCATGGTTCCGTTCAGCTGGGGCCCTATTCTGCTAAATTAATCGCTTCACTATGACAGGGACGTCACAGACGTCACGGAATGACACGTTTTGGTATTCTACCTTAGATGAAAGAAATTATGATGAATGCAGATGTAGAGACGCGCGTCAAGTTTGAAACTATTAATTTATCTCGCACGCACTATCTGGAGTTTTATTAATCTAAAGATTCTACGTAATGATTCTGCGACGATTCCATTGTCATAGTGAAGCCATTGTATTACAGAATTGGGCTCCTGATCCATTTGACTGGACCACCGTAATTTTTTTTCGTTATTAGGTAGGTACAATTGATTGTGTACCACAGTCAAAAATATTTTTCTGTGGTCCAGTTAATTTAATTGGACCACTTACTCCAACCAAACTTCGGTGGTACAGTTAACTGGACCAGCTAAACCACCAAATATCATGTTCATGAATATTGCATGGACCATTTGTACATTTTACTTTGCCTGAAATAGGCATTGACGGACTCATTAGTTAGGTTCCTACCTACTAAGGTAGAACCCTATGAGAATGGAAAATTCTAATGATTTTTTTGTTTCATTGAACTGATTTTCTACTCGACTTTCTACTGATTTAGTCAAATTCGATCTTGCAACACTGTTTCTGATAAAAAGAATGCATGAAATCGGCGACGCGTTAATGAATTACAACTAAGAACACATTTTGACTTTTATCCCCTCTCCCAAGAGAACCGTGCTGCTACTGATATCCCAGATAAAATGCATCATTTGATTTCATTCTGTACTTTTGGCGTGATGCGCGACCCAAGAATTTGACTATTATCCCCCTCCACGGGAACCTTACTGAATTCCGGTATAAAATGTATCTTTCCCCGTAGTATGAACTCAAATCGTGCCGACTTCCATTCGAATTCATTCGGCGATGCGGGGATAAATAATTATACTTTTTCCTCTCTCCCAGGGGAACCTTACTGAATTCCAGGATATAATGTATCCCATGTCCTTCCTTGTAGTATGAACTCAAATCGTGCCAGGTTTCATTCCAACTCATTCCGCAGCTTCGGCGTGATGCGCGGTGAAGGAATCTTACTTTCATCCCCTCTCCCAGGCGAACCTTACTGAATTCCGGGATAAAATTTATCTTTCCACGTAGTATGAACTATTATCATGCCGAGTTGCATTCGAATTTATAAAGAAGTTCCGTCGTGATGCGCGGTTAAAGAATTTTACTTTCATCCTCTCTCCCAGGGGAACCGGATAAAATGTATCCCATGTCCTTCCTTGTAGTATGAAATCAAATCGTTCTAGGTTTCATTCCAACTCATGCAGCACTTTCGGCGTGATGCGCGGTGAAGAAATTTTACTTTCATCCCTTCTCCCAGGGGAACTTGACTGAATTCCGGGATAAAAAGTATCCTATGTCCTTCCTCGTAATATGACCTAAAATCATGCCGAATTTCATTTCAATACCTTCAGTAGTTTCGGCGTGACGCGCGGTGAAGAAATTTTACTTTCATCCCCTCTCCCAGGGGAACCTGACTGAATTCCGGGATAAAAAGTATCCTATGTCCTTCCTCGTAATATGACCTAAAATCATGCCGAATTTCATTTCAATACCTTCAGTAGTTTCGGCGTGATGCGCGTTTAAGAAACAGACAGACAGACAGACAGACAGACATGAATGAAAAAAATTACAGTTTTGGCTTCAGTATCGATAATAGAGTGGCCTCCAAAAAAAAATTTCAAAATATCTTCAATGTACAGAATTGGACCTGTTACAGTTTTATTATAAGTATAGATTCATAGTCAGTGGTCGTCGTTCGGCTGTGTTGATGATGCTGGCTGAATAGTTTTACTGTTTTAAATCACTATAGATTGGTTTCACTGTTTTAAAGCTATAGATTGGTTTCACTGTTTTCAAGCTGTAGATTGGTTTTACTGTTTTAAAGCTGTGGATTGTTAATAGAAACGTTTGTCCCCAGTGTTCCCGAAGGAAGAACAACTTCTAGAGCACATGAGCGTCCACCTCAACCAGTACCCGATCGCGTATGATGCCGATAACAAGACAGATCTGCACGCAATGCTGGCCGAAAACGTTATTGACCCTTCTACTTTTGTAAGTTACCAAATTCCTTATAGGTGCTTGTTTATTAGTTTATTTCCTATCTCAGAGCAAGTCCCCGGATAAAAGTAGGTAGGTACCTACTTACTAGGGATTCCAAAATCGGGTCCATTTCGAGGAACCGGGAATCCCGGGAAGTTTCAAAGTCGGAACCGGGAATTCCCGGGAATTCCCGGGAAATTTCGAAAAAAATTTTTTACTGCTATACCACTACCGAAATAAGATAATTTAATATACTTCACGTCCTTTTTAGGCATTTCGCTGATATTAGGTACCTATGCGGTATTAGGTATCTTACCTCAAGCTGTATTTCTTTTCAGATGTTAATAAAATGAATAACTCATTCTTAGGTCCATGTCTTTTGTCCCCTCGTTCGACAATAAGCCTGAAGGCTTTTCGTTCTATAGAGTCTTGACAGAACCCAGCATAACACATTCATTTGCTGTCATGTTCCACAGCAAAGTGCTTTGCTGATACTCCATGAAGCCGGACTTGAGCTATCCTTGTGTGAAATATCGCCTGATCTCGTATAGTATGAGACGCTTAGCTTTGTGGCCACCGTTTTAGCTTCGATTCGTTTCTTCATTTTAATCCAATGAAAGTACAGAAGTTCAGAGTTGTTGTAAGAGTGACACCGAGGAGCTCCCGTTGTTTTTCGAGTCCTCTAAGCGAAAACATCAATCTAAAAATACCTTATTACGTACCCACATAATAAACCATATAATGTTCTTCTATCCAAATACTAGGCCACGGTGGCCAGGCTCAACGGAGACAAATATAAAATTGGATTAAGTGTTTTTTGTTAGCCCACGGTATTAAAAAAATAAAATAAATTGGATTATGACTTCCATTCGTGTCGGTCGTCATTGATGACTGTTCGTCTAATCAATTGGCGATCAACGTCGTCGGGGTAGGTACTTCAGAGGTCTCTTCCTACTATGCATTTATTTCTGCCAGCCGTAAACGGTCGATTCGTTGTGTTCGAATACATTTGAATTCTCTACCTGATACCAGATGCTGGTATCTGGTATTTTTACCTAATAATACCCACGCAGGCGATATCATCGCGCTTTACAGGTTCAGAAGTCAGAGCCGTAACATGCACAAAGAGGATAATAAATTGCAGCAATGCACTTGACTTTGGTACTTTCTCTTTGCAAAGCTCAAGTCCAGCTTCATGGAGTATTGCTGTCATGTTGCTCAGCAAGGTAATTTGCTGAACAAGATGGCAGCAATCGACTATGTAGAGCTGGATTCAGTCACGGCTCTATAGCAAGAAAAGCCTTAAGGCTTGTTGTCGAACGAGACAATAGACAATGACCCCAAAAAATTATAATTAATTACGGATCAAAAGTAATATAGCTATAACTAACATTTCTTGTAACAGGTTTGATAAAAATCATGGTTAAAAAAGAAAATACGATTAATTTGAATAAAATCGGAATTATTTAATTTAATATTTTTTTTTCTATCATAAATTCATAATCGCTTTGGTCCATCCAGTTTTAAGGTTTTTATAGGTTGGTAGGAAAGGTAGGTTCAAAGGTTTAATCACACGAAGAACTAGCAGAAAGGAAAGACACCAAGATTGAAACATTTTCATTTCTGTCTTACATGTTTGGTTCAAGTTTTTTTTTTCGGTGTCTAAGTCCGTTTATCACACTTCCTACTAATATTATAAATGCATGAGTTTTTGTGAATGTTTGTTACCACGTATCTCAGTAACTAGTTAACCGACTTGGTTGAAATTTGGTGTGTAGATAGTTTAAGTTCTGAAATAACACATAGGTTTTTCTAATTTGCAAAAAATAATCTCAGGTGGTTAAAAAGGGTGGTTAAGTTTATATGGATAATATTATTATTCCTTGGTTAGATTCACTCAAAACTCGATATAAATAAACTATCAAGTAAACAATGAATTACGTATTTCTTATTTTTACAAAACGACCCCTAAAGTTATTAATTATTGCAAACCCCCTGTTGTGCAATAAATAACTGAAATTTAGACGCGGGCGAAGCCGCGGGGCGCAGCTGATAATATTAAAATACTCGTATATTATAAATATGAAAGTTTGTACCGTTCCTTCTTCACGCCAAAACTACTTAACGAATCGGGCTGAAATTTTGCACGTTTCCAAAAATAAATTTTAAACGTTTCCAAAAGCGCGTGCGAAGGTACGGGCAGAACGTTACCGGAGTACTAGCTCTTTATACAAATTGTAAAACAGATATGACTTGCCGCAAATATGTTGGCTAAGCATCTTTTTTTCGACAACTCGCATTATTTGAACTTTATGGCATTATTAATTTCGGAGAATTTCCTGAATCCTCAACCAATAAAGCGGGTATAGGTGCATTGTGCATGTGTACACGGAAGCTCAATTTTGGGCACTCTCATACATTTTTGACTGCTCTCTGTTTTCATTGCAGGGAAAAATAACAATTGATGTATATATCAAGTGATACAAATCATATCAACCCTGCCTAATACCGCGTAGGTTAGGTACCTGATAATGTGAAATGCTATAAAAGGAAGTGAAAATGTTGAGTTACGTTATTTCGGTAATGCTATATAAGTAAAAATATTTTTCCCGAAATTTCCCGGGAAATGATTTTGGATTTCCCGGTTCTTAAATCAGCCAAAAATTTCGGGAATTCCCGGGAATTTCGGGAACGGGAATTCCCGGGACCAATCCCTACTACTTACCCTACTATCACAGCCTACCTATATACGTTCGACTAAGGCGTTTAGACAGGGCAATCGTGCGGGGGCCAAGGGACGGGTCAGGGGGGGACAATCCGGAGTTACTTCGGCGGTGATGTATGCAACTCGGGAGCGTCCCTCCCCCGAGCCGTCCCTTGCCTTACGCATAGGGCATCGAGAATCGGCCATATTTTAAGAACCGGTTCTTTCGATTCCAGTTCCAACACAGAACCGGGTACCCGGTTCTTTCGGTTCTTGCGGAGCTTTTATTAATTTATTAGAATTTTGTTAGTAAAATCTTACAATATTCTACAATAGGGTCAGAAATCGAAAAGGGAATTTGTAATCACAGCAATAATTTTTATTTCTTAAACAAGCAGTCTTGTAACAATCAATTTTTTATATGTTATACTTACAATATTTTAAGCTACAGCTAGTGAACTCTAACTCAAGATATAGCACTAAATCAGGATTCGCAGGTCCATTCTGTTTAGGTTGAATAGGCGTTTTGTCAGCCTCGGTGATGTTGATGGAAGCGCCGTTCTGGTTTGTCTGCACTCTGGAAGGCGTGTCCATCGTTCGTTATGCATATCTCTGGTTTTGAGCCTGGTCCATGTCTGGGGTATCGAGAATGGTAGCGGGAGGAAAGGTGATGGACCTTCTATGGTAGTATCCGATCCCCTCCGTGCCAATTCATCGGGGGTGTCGTTACCTAGCGATCCGCTATGTCCCTTGATCCATTGAAGAATGATCCTGTTCTTGGTGGATATCCTCTCTAATGCCAAGTGACATTCGTACACGAGCTTGGAATAACAGCTGTTTCCTTCCAGGGCCCTGAGTATGGCAGCGTTGTCGGAGAGAATACATTGGTCGCTCATTGCTCTCTTCTGCACGGCTGTGACTGCCTGGGTTATAGTTTCGCATTCATATTGGAATATAGAGCTGTGTTTACCTAGTGCTATTGATATATTTATGTTAAAGTCCATTGATAGAATCCCAGCACTCGTGCCCGTATTTGTTTTAGAGCCGTCTGTGTATATTCTGACTTCGTGGGCGCCTGATTCATCTTTTCATTTTGGTCCTCATAAAGCTGTATCTGGTAGTGTTTATCTGGTATTGGTTTGCTGGGCATTTTGTCACAGGGGGCGGCTATGAGAGGTTCGTGTAATATGGCCCTGTCCATGATCTGATCTGTGGCCTACCTGTGACTCCCCAGAGCCCCATGTTGTGCAGTTTTAGCGCCGCCATCGTCGCTTCTTGTTGTATTTATGTACAGGTCTAATGGTACTAGATCTAGAATGATGTCTAGGGCAGCACCGGGTGTGGTTCTCATGCAGCCTGTTATCGCTGAACATGCCATTCTTTGGAAGAGCTGTAGTTTGGTTATCACAGTGTAAAGTTCCGTTCTGGTCCACCAAACTATCGCTCCGTATGATAGTGTTAGCCTTATGATAGCGGTGCAGAGACACATTATGGTTATTTTCGGTTTAAGTCCCCATGTTTTCCCTAGCATTCTGCTGAATTGGTAGAAGGTAGCGGTAGTTCGCTGTAGTTTGTAGTCAAGATGTTTGTTCGACACCAGTTTCCTATCTAGTATGACCCCTAGATACTTTACTTCTGTTTTTAACTTTATCTCTATGTTGAACAGTTTTGGGACTTTCAGATTTCCTTGATGTCGCTTATTTGTGAACATTATTAGTTCCGTTTTTGTAGGGTTCACAGAGAGTTCATGGTCGTTGCACCATGCTTCGATGGTTTTGAAGGCGAGTTTGATCAGGTCACATAGTGTATGTGTATTCTCGAAGAAAACATTAGCACTACAAAATAGGAGATTTTTACACACATTTTATCAAATAAAATAATCACTATTATAAGTTTTATAAGAATTTTACGCTATAATTTTAATCTCTTAAACAATCAGTTTTTATATCTATATTCTATAGTAATCTTTTTAGCTACTGGTAGTCAACTTAAAAACTTAAAATATCGATGGCCAAATTATGATGTCATTTGTCGTTACAGGATAAAATTACCCTTAGGTAAAAAATCGCAATAACACACGGAATATTTGATTTTATGCACCCGAAGTAACGGTTCGCCGAAATTTCTAGTTTTCAAAGTGTTGTTTTATCGTGAATTAATTGTTTGTGATATCGTTGTGCCACTCCACCACCACCCACCACTGTGCAACACCTTGATGCGTGGCTTGTGATTGTCACAATCTGCGATATTAATAATTTAATAAAAGAATCGAAAGAACCGAAAACCCGGTTCCTAATATTTTGAGAACCGGTTCTTTTCACAGCCCCAAGAACCGGGAATTCCCGGTTCTTGCGGAACCGGGAAAAACCGGTTCCGATGCCCTACTTACGCACGATTGCACTGTCGAAACCACGTCAAAATGTCTCTCGTTGAACGACTGTATGCATATAGATAGGCTCTGCTAATATTCAGGTCTGTTGTGTTCTACATATACGAGATTTTTTTTATGATTTATGGGGTGCATGAAGGTTTTGCCTTACATGGCATGTCACCCCCATAATTCTAAATAACAATAGTGCTTAATCCAACAAACAAAATATTCTATGTAACAAAATTCTATGTAACAAAACAAAATAAACCTAACAGAAACTTAGTCAGAATGTCTGAAATTTTCCTCGACGTCTATCTTATAATTACCTAAATTTTAATTATACATCCAACAAAATAATTTATCAAAAACTAATGTGTGACATACTTATTACAATAACATTTTATTATAATATACAAGCAAACTTTTTAAATAAATTAACTGAAAACTAAACTATGAGATATCTATCACCAAAACTTTTCTAAAACTACAAAACAGATCAAGATGAGATCTATTATGTAGTTTTTGAGATAATGTTATTTATTTATTTAATTCGGATTGCCATCAGCTTAACTAATTACAATAGAAATTAAAATAGTCACAGAAAGCTAATAAGAGGCATTAGCTAATATAATTATAATAAACTACCTAAGTATGAACACTAACAATTTTCCGTTGACAATTGCGTACCTTCATAATGAAGCAATATAATTATACAAATTTAAATTAAGAAAAAAAAAACAAATATTAAAATTTATTCGTAACAAACTTGTTCGTTCACGTACATCTTTACGCAAAAAGATAAAGGATAACATCCTAATTTCCCCAATTCTCCAGTTGACAGAAAACAGCCTACTGGTAGAACGCGAGTTCCAGCCAGTTGTCAGCCAGCCGGAGCCGGTGGAGGAGCGCCGCCACGAGTGCGATGTCTGTCACAAGCGGTTCAAGCGGAGGCAGCATCTCAAGGTGCACTACAACACGCACACCAAGACCGAACCGCTGCTGAGGTGTCTCAAGTGTAACAAAGGTAAGACATACTGGTATGTCGGTGATAAAGGAAACAACCGTTTAGCTCCGTAGCTGGTTTATTACTGAGGTAGGTACCCAACAACACACGTATATATAGTGACATAGGTCTTAAGCTAGGTACAAACACCACACATACACTTCAATAACTTTACCTTAACAGCCTATGTTGGTCCACTGCTGGACGCAGGCCTCCCCCTGATAGACGCCTTATTGGCTTTTATCTCATGAGGGCTAATGTCCATAATGTCTGGAGCAAAATCTCTGGGGATCTCAGTTAGGTAGTAGAATTAAGTTAGGGTGGCTTAAATTCGAAGCCGGCACCACACGGCGCACACTTAAACTTTACTTGTTGCTTATTATTTTAGGAACAAAGATTAAAATTGATAATTGAACGAAAACCTCTCGCAAGGCG
This sequence comes from Eupithecia subumbrata, assembly GCA_949316285.1. NCBI lineage: Eukaryota > Metazoa > Arthropoda > Insecta > Lepidoptera > Geometridae > Eupithecia > Eupithecia subumbrata. The sequence continues at coordinate 15,322,999 of OX438643.1, read as the reverse complement.
TTACACATTCCATAAAGAACATCCCCATCAAGAATTCTTGTAATGGCCATCATGCTAATCGACCAAAACGTGTTAAGGCAAAAAAGAAATGTCGTGTTTTGCACGTTTTTTGCTTTCAAATTTATAGGTTGTCTTGTAGCCATATCTGGCATGTCGTATTAAACATCCCAATCAAAGTTGTATGTTGTGTTTGTGTGGTACATTAAAGAGTTATATGTCTATCTTGTTCGGCAGGTTTCAACTCGGACGCAGATCTAGACAACCACCAGTGCGACACCGTGGCGCCGCCCATTCCCGTCATGGGCATCAAGATAGCCCCCGCCACCGACAATAGGAAGGAGAACCAATATCCGGTCACGGGATGTACTATACTGCCGGTAAGAATAATAATAATAATAATAATGCTGGACAATTCACACAGCATTATCTAGCCCCAAGCTAAGCAGAGCTTGTGTTATGGGTACTAGATAACTGATATACTTAATACAATACATTACATATATAGATATTTTTATTATACATAGAAAACACCCAGACCAACGGAACAAATTTCTGCAGATCGTACACAAATTTGTTCGGAGGCGGGGATCGAACCCGCAACCTCCTGCGTCGCAGGCGGACCTTCGCCCGCTGCGCCACGGAGGTCGTCGTAGAATACGTACTAATATAACAAATGAAGAATAAGCAATGTCTGATGGATGACAGATTAACCGGAATGAGATGGCACTTTGTATCCTGCAAAGAACAATTTTACTTTACATATTAGGTATTTATTTATTAGCCTGTGATGGCTAATAAATAAAAAATTATGTGTCTCACTGCAGGGCAAAGGCCTCCCTTTTATTTCTTCCTTTAATCTAAAAATGGTGTACCCACCATGTGAGCGAAAAACTGGAGGCAAAAAACCAATTCCTTCTCTATTCTTATACAGATAACCTAAACTTTGACCAAATTTGCGTTAGAAAAAGATAGCTTAATTATAACCTACTAGTTTCTGCCCGCGGTTTTGCACGCGTTTTTTCTAAAAACCGTATAAAGGTTATTTCTATCCCATGGGAACTGATTTAAGGAATAAAAAGTATGTTTGATTCCAGGCTTAGAGCTACACCGATGCAAAAATTCAGCTCAATCTGTTCAGTAGTTTTGGCCTAAAGAAGTAACAAACAACCATCTATCCAAACATTCGCATTTAGTATACTAGTTTCTGCCCGCGGCTTCGCACGCGTTGTTTCTATGGAAACGATTAAATGTGATTTCTATCCCAAGATAACTGATTGGGATAAAATGTAGGATTAGAATTACCTTTATGCAAAATGTCAGCCCGATTCGTTCAGTAGTTTTGGCGTGAAGAGGTAACAAACATCCATCCATCCATCCAAACTTTCACATTTATAATATTAGTGTGACATTGACTTCTGCCGAATATCCAGCGACTTGTGGGCAAAGATCACGACAGAGTGGTGCCCACCCAGCGTTAGGAGGTGACCTGGAAGGTCCAGGATGAGATGGCGAGACGAGCTTGACGCAAACCATCCATCATCGCCTGTGACACCGTTAAATTGCGAGGAGTGGAAGGAGGAAAGAGAGGCTTTTGCCCAGAAGTGGGACAGTAAATGCTGAAAAAAAAATTGTTTTCCAGCTGGAGCCGCAGCCGGATGACGAGACTCACTACATAATCCAAGACGAGAGCGACATCCCCGTGCCGCAGAAGGTGTTCGTCTGCAAGTGGTGCTCCAAGCCGTTCAAACGCAAGGACCACTACAAGATACACCTGCATATACACACTGGGATCAAGTCCTTCTTCTGCCCTGACTGCGGGAAAGGTGACTCAATTTGTTCCATATTAAATCTGGTCTTCGATTCCTTAACCTCACCACCTCAACAGCCTGTATTGGTCCACTGCTGGAAGCAGGCCTCCCCTGGTAATAGCCTTATTGGCTTTTATCTCATGGGGGTAATGCCCATAATCTCCACGCTGGGCATACGGGTTGGGGATCGCAGTTCGGTGGTGGAATTGTTCTGCAGGAGGCGCTGCTGCTCGCCCCCGGTGTATATCTCTTAGTCGCCTCTTACGACACCCGCGGGAAGAGTTGGCGTCGAATAAATTCAAAGCCAGCACCACACAGCACAGATCAGAAGCCGTCCCTTTCATAACGATCGAAATAAAAAAGATGGCTTCAATTTAAGTGCTGTCAAATTAGTTAAGTTTAGTTTTGGCTACACCTGAGTCGTCACCATAAACTCTGTAAAATTTTCACGCAACATAAAGCTACATTTCATCCAGGAAGAACGCGTGCGAAGCCGCAGGCTGCTATATATCTGACGACCGATGTGGCGCGGTGGGCGAAGGTCCACCTGCGACGCACGAGGTTGCTGGTTCGATTCCCGCCCTGGCACAAATTTCTGTACGATCTGGAGATATTTGTTCCGGGTGTTCTGGGTATTTTCTATGTATAATTAAAAAATGTCTATCTATGTAATGTATTTTATTAAGTATATCAATCATCATCTGGTACCCATAACACAAGCTTTGCTTTGCTTGGGGCGCGATAATGCAGTGTGAATTATCCATCATTATTTATGAAATGAAAATGTTTATTTGACACGACACATTACAAAAACTAAACATTTATAAAAAAAACTGAATTAGATATGAATTTATCAGTAAGATAAGTGAAGTGAAAAAACGGTTAGCTACTTAGTGCAAACAAAAATCACCAAATTGTTGGAAATCTTAAAATTAAAGTAGTAGGTACCTACTACTTTAATCTAATTAACATAGTAACTTCCGCAACCGGTGTGCGCAACCTGTTCCGCAACCAATTTATTTATTTTAAATCTCGCCCATAGTCTAGTTAGCAAATATGGTTGTTAGTATTCTATCCGTCCTCAATCTAACCAAACAACACTATACTCAAAGGAATATAAGTCCTACTAACCTAGCAGTACATTAATATTCCTCGCCGTAATGCAAACTCATTTCATATTAATAAAGCGTTCACTTGGTTTAATCATGTATTTAGGATTGCTGCAAATAATCTTCGATCAAGCATCAAACAAAGCAACTACTAAAGCCATTTACAACGGGATATATACGATGATTTGAATGGAGCTTGAAACTGTGCCGAAATATTGGAAAGCTCAAAACTCAAACCATGGTAAATATCCCGTTGTAAATGACCTAAGTTTTAATAACCATGATGGATTTAAAAGATTTAACCAACTACTATTAGAAATCACTTTAAAAAACACAAATATAAATAAAACTAATAAAATAGAAAAAAAGAAAGAAACTCAATTTACTGGCTCACTGACACATATACAATACAATAATAATTTAAAAAAATCCTTAAAATATAAAAAAAGTATTAATTGTGTGTGAACCAAAAAGGTCCTGCCTCAGCTTCATGTTGCTCAATGCTCAACTCAACATAAAGTTGAGCAACGCTGGTTTTCTGGTAGGACCTTTGGTGCGTGCGTGTCTACACGGCTTACAGAGCAATAAACACAAAAAAGAAAATATGTCAATTTATAACAAAAATAAGAATAAACAATAAAATGGCGAATAACTCGTACTAACATTACTCTGTGTCTATTTCGAAATGGCTGCACTGCGAAGATCGCCTTTTGTAGTCTCTTGAGGATGTCAAAGCAACAAGCTGTTGGAAAACAAACTGCCCCTCCCCCTCTTCATAGAGTATCTGAAAATAGTTATATCTGCGCAGGTTTCTACCGCAAGGACCACTTACAAAAGCACACCTTGGTGCACACGGGCAAGCCCAAAGTCAAGAAGCCAGTGCCCGGCCTGCTGTCGCTAGACTTGGTGAAGAGGAAGGAAGATGTCCCGGACATTAAACCGGAGATTACCATCACTGTGAGTATAAATAAAGAGCCATCCTATAGCCAGCCTTGCTACTATACAGGGTGCAACAGAAAGGGTGTACCAACCCGAAAGATTCCGATTCTGGAAACCGAGGAGAGCAACTTGTGGATATTTTTTTTTTTTAATTTTGAAATATTTCACAAATTAACGTCTATTTTCACAAAGAAAATTGCAATCAAATAATATAAATAAATTAAACTAGTACATATTTACATATGCAACAAATGAGATAACTGCAGACAAACAATCTACAAGTAGCTCAACTGATCCATATCACCACCAGTAGAAAGCGTCCCCAAGACGCAAAATAAAATATTTCACAAATGTTTTTATTTATTTATTTTATTTATTTATTTATTTAATTCGGATTGCCATCAGCTTAACTAAATACAATAGAAATTAAAATAGATACAGAAAGCTAATAATAGGCATTCGCTAATAGAATTATAATTAACTACTTAAGTGTGAACACTAAAATTTTTCCGTCCTAAATTGCGTAACTACATAAAGAAGCAATAAAATTATACCAATTAAAATAATAACAAAAAAAACAAGTAAGCGTAAAACTACATCATGTGCAAAAGAAGTTAAGAGTCATGCATCGCCTTGCCCTGTGAATGCTGGTATTGAAAGGGTCAATGCTCAGCGTCCTGCTGAAATCATTGACTGTTCTACTCGCTCGCACTACAAATGAATTTTGTCTATAATTAGTTCCAACATGTTGGACATGTAGTAGGGGGTTGTGTCTAAGCTGCTTACGAGGTACATTGAAGTCTAATTTGCTAAGAAGTTCTGGACAATCAACATCATTGTTGATAATCTTAAGAATATAAAGATAATCAGCTATAAGCCGTCTGTTCTTGAGTGGCAAGAAATGGAACCTCTTGCAGAGTTCATCATAGGTAAAAGATTTGTAAGGGATCTTTACTCTAAAACACAGGTATCTTAAGAACCGCCTCTGAATACTTTCGATACGATCTATGTACTTCTGGTAACGCGGGTTCCATATAAATTTTACGTGTTCTTTTCAGCAAAACCAGTGTTTTGTCATGAAATTATTACAAAAAAATTATGTCAATCGTTTAAAATTTCGAAACAATAATAATAATGTAAAAGTATACGAATATGAAGAAAGAAAGTTACCCTTTCCGTGGCACCCTGTATATTGGAGCCGGCCTAGTTTATAGTCCAAAGTCAAGAAAGCCCAGCCTGGCTGACCTAGACACCTAGACATTTATTTATTTATTTAATTAAAACGGTTATCAAAACCAATTACATTAATTAAAAGAAAAAACAATTACATTATATGTTAGGCACAAACATACAATAGTGATATTCTAGAATTTCGGTAATATCAAAGAAAAAAATTAAATTAATTAAGACATTCACAATAAAAAACAATCTCTGTGGCGACCTCTGTGGCGCAGCGGGCGTAGGCCCGCCTGGGACGCATGAGGTTGCGGGTTCGATTTCCGCCTCGGGACAAATGTTTGTACGATCTGCAGATATTTGTTCAGTGTTCCTGGTGTTTTCTAGGTATAATAAAAAATATCTATCTATGTAGTGTATTGTATTAAGTATATCAGTTATCTAGTACCAATAATACAAGCTCTGCTTAGCTTGGGGCTAGATAACGCTGTGTGAATTGTCCAGCATTATTTTTTTATTATTTTTATTTATTTATTATATTTCATTTATTCAGTCCACCTGTCAGCGAACAAGTCAACATCGGGGTAGTCGTCCAGGAGAACGTTGAGTGCGTTGAGTACTCGAGGGAAGACTTTGTGAATAGGAAGGACGATGGTGCATCCATGATGCCACACAATCAATCTTACAAATTTTATAACCACTTTTTAAAAAAGTTGGGTAAATGCAAAAGTTTAACTCTCACTGTTTGTAACAAAACCAGTTAACATTATATCTTAACTATTACGTGCCAAGCGGTCATAAGCTAGTAACTTATAAGAAGTATTTTTAATAAATATTAATCTTGTTACAGGCACCATCCAGCTCTAAGCTCCGCGTGCCGCTGCAGATCAAGGTGCCCTACCAGATGGTAATGGCGATGGACAACGGCGAGCGGACAGCCGTCACCTACGACCCGCAATCGCAGCAGATCTCTTAGGTTAACTTAATGTACCGGCAGTGCACACTGACTGAACAGTCTCCTCAAGAGTCTCGGACGCCATGCTGCACCATCAGCAGTATGCATGATGTACAGGCATCGTCAGAATTAGGTAACCCCGCTGCATAACACATGAGGTTTGAGATATTTATTTATTTTTCTCTTAAGAATTTACAAATTCACTTAAAGAGAAACTATAACTAAATTAATAAAAGTTGGCCTTTCAGCTTTCCAAATAAAGGTAGATAGTCAAACTAGGGCATTAAAATGGTATATAAACTAATACCTACTCTGATTGTTAGGTCGAAGTAATACTTAACACCTCAACCTCAACAGTCTGTATAGGTCCACTACTGGACGCAGGCCTGCCCCTGATAAGCTCCTTATTGGCTTAAATAATGCTATAATCCCCACGCTGGGCATGCGGGTTGGGGATCGCAGTTCGGTGGTAGAATTGTTTTGTAGGGGGTGCTGCTGCCCGCCCCCGGTGGATATCCCTTAGTCGCCTCATACGACACCCGCGGGAAGAGTTGGGATGGTGCAAATTCTAAACCGGCATCAGTGTCTGTGTCTTCTCAGATATATTTTACAAATTGTATTATATATAATGCATTTCAAATGTGTAAAAATATTACATGAATTTAGATGGACAGACTATCAACCAAACATATTTCCAGATATATTAGCAATTTTTATGTAAAATGCATTTTAATTTAGGATCATTCCTTCCACCTAGAACGATTTACGACTGAAAACCTTATATCCCCTCTTATGACTATAATTTTAATTTATGTGATTCCTTGTGTTATTTTTCTCATTTATTATTTCAATGCAATTGTGTATTCTATACAAAAATTTGACATGTAAATTGGTTTTATCAATAAATTTTAACCCTTTTCACAAAGAAAATTACTTAATTAAATAATAGAAATTAATTAAATTGTTTTTATGTGTTTCCAATATTGAAACAAGAAATTTGTAATCGGGATAGGTACAATAAAATGCAACTATAGATACATAAGTAGAAGATAAATCCAACCCCAATCTCAGTTCTAATACAGTTACCAAATATCTATATGGTATTCGTAAAAATCTAATGCTATTGCATAATAATTTTAACTTGTAAGAAATTACTGTAATTTATTTTGATTAACGTAAGCGTCTCCATTCGGCATTGCTCCATAAAATCCAGTTTCCCCTTTACTGAACTGGTTAATGGACAATTCGACTAAAAACATTTCGACTAGTAACAATTCGACTAACGACTAAAAGAATTCGTTTCAACAACAAAAAAAAATTGTGTTTTACATATACACACCGTTTCAGTCAAAGTCGCCACGACCCCTAAGCTTCGTGGGGGTTGGGCGGGCTTCGGTCAGGAGACAGGTCGGGTGCATACCCCCTTCCGTCACCCCCATGGCGGAAGGGAAGTGCGAGGGCATTTCCCCCCTCCAAAAAAAAAAAAAAGAAGGACAGGTCGGGTCAACTCAAGGTTGAATTGCTTTACTCGAATTGTCATTAGTCGAACTGCTTTAGTTGAGTTTTATTAGACGAATTGTTTTAATCGAATTTTCCGTAGATGCATTTTTTTGTATTATGTGTAATATTTTGAAATACACATAATCATAATCACTTATCATATTATAATAGTTTGCTTTTACGAATTTAACTTAAGTTATCTTCATTGTAAATAGTATTTTAACGATCTCAAATGTATTTTGTAACAATAATATTATTTTAAGGCTTTTCTTTACAATTTACGCAGATTTACAAAACAAATATGAAATTGCTGTAAATATTAGTTTGAAAATTTACTGAGACTTGTCTTGATCATGCTGAAAACCATTCCCGATAAATTTTAATATTAAAGGGGTCCAAAACCTGTCCCTATAAAATAATACGGGCGTGTATGAACATATCTAGCGTTTTTTCGTAATGGTAGAATTCTTTTTTAGTATAAATATTAATTGTAAGAACAACTATGTTAACAGTTTGTATTATGTACATAGATAGTCATTTTTCATCTTTGGCATCTTGAAATAAGTTTAAGATATAAGGGTTCACATAATCGTGCCATGTGAGTGGATATTTTAATGTCTTTTATGTTTTTCATTAACTTTTTACACCAAATTTTACGTTTTTCATAAATTAAGCTCAGTTTCTTCTCCCTGCACGTCTTATAGAATCATTGTGAATGTATTGCTATTTAATTATTGAGATTAAAGAATTTCTTGAGCTTTTTAAGGCAAAATAAATAAAATGTATGCGAGTTGACCAAAAAAAAGTATGTAAAGGATGTCCGTTAAATTATCTTTATGAAAATACGCCGATGTAAAGTACAACCTTTGATCTCACTTGTTTTTGAGGCATCCTGTATCGAGTTAAGGTGTTACTTACTTTTACCAAAAAAAAATGTCTAATATTAAAATTCTTAGGGGTTTGCGAAGTTCCTCGTTTTGAAGTTTTCGTATTTTAAGATATTGTGATTTTATTGTAAGTCCATAAAGTAAGTACAAAATTAATAAAAATATTTTGCACACTTAATCTTGACTCTTTTTTTCAAACATTGTAAATAACTACTTGTCATTGAAGTAAAAAACGGTGGGATTTAATAAAAATATTTTTTTTTCATAAGTTTGTAATATGCTTTAACAATTCGTCAAAAAAGAGTTATTTCATCTACATTACTTAAATTATGAATAATATCGGAACTATTGAATTATTAATCTAGGAAACTTTAGGAAACATCTAGGTATAGTAGGTCGGCAGCTAAGAATAATTTTAATATGTCTATTTTAAAGAAAGTAGGCAACATTGTCGACATCTATTCGAGTCTATATTAATAACTTTCTATTAAAAATATCTAAGGCAGTACATTAAAAGTTCAAAAACATCTATTTAACATTATTTTCTATAAATAGTAAGATCAAGCTTCCTAGATTCGATATTTTTATGGCATTGGATAATTATTTATATAGACAAACCAAATTACTACAATATAACAAATTCGTTAAAAAAAACTCTTCATAATAATATCAACGTTAAACTTGAAATAAGAAATTTAATTTTGGATCACAATACCAATAATATTTACAAATATATCTAACTTGCTTAATAAAAAGGAATAGGTAGGTACCTACACTAATATCTTCGCCCTTGCAGTCAATTTCATGAACACGATAACTTTATCATAGCAAAAGGCAGTTACAATCAGGTGGTTGCATCATCGACGCTCTGCGCTACAGGATCGCAACTTTTAGTTTTATTATGAGTTAGATAAGGCCTGTTCAGACTTAGGTACGCGGTATTCACTACGAGCGAAAAATTCGCTACCCATCAGCGAAAAATTTCGCTCGGTTTGCCCCGGCGCCGGGCATATTGTATGTAAGCTTTCGCTACCGCTCTGTGTAGCAACTACCGCGTAGATCTGAAAAGATTTTTAGCCTCCTAGTGGCGTAAACCCAAGCTTTTCTGTTTAACGCATTCACTGGGTCAGCTGTACCACTGCAAGGGCACGCCGCCGATGCCCTAAAAGCTGTCCAATCTAGTCATGGGCGTCGTGGACACTCAACGTATTATAGTCCTTTTCTTACACTTGATTTTTTACGTGTTTCAGCTTTTTGTGTGCATTAGAAACACGAAATGTGCGTTGACATTGTTTAAGGTCATCTCAGTGCGTTCGCGCATTCGGATTAACAATTACTCAAGGAATTGTCAGAAGTTATTACAGGCACTTTGATGGAGCCTACAATATTCATACACTGAAACGTCGTACCGACCCGCCTGGCTGTGTTAGGCCTTGGTCTCAACTCAGTACCACTCGTAGACTTTTTTCGTACGATTTTGTGTCCGGCGTAGCAAACCGTAGCGTAGTGCGTTGTGACCAAGATTTGCTGCGGCTTTGGAGAGTTCAGTGTGTAGAGTCCTTATCGTCACCAACCCATTTGTGCTCTCTTCCATGCTCAGAGCAGAAAAGAAACTCAACAAGTTTATTTATTCAATAAATAGACCAGCATCCTGGTGCTGATGTGTCTTTAACAAACAGTGTCAAGTTTATGGTCAATGCGTAACTTTTTTTGAGTTTAGGACCTATGTCTCGTAACCAGTTGTGAGTTGATACTGGACCGCGCGGATCTTGAACATGTTGAGTTGACTCTAGAAGTCTTTACTGGCGATGATCCTAACGACCTCGCCCTTGGCCTCGCGTCAGGAGGGCGCAGGGTCGGGCTCCGCGGCGGCCGCCGGAGCGCCTTGCTGAGACATCTCGGCCTTGACGCGCCGCGCTATGTGGGCGCGAGTGTGCTTGCGAAGGTGGTCTTTGCGGTAGAAACCTGAGAACAATGTCTTCCTTTAGTAAGGGGTGGTGATTATGAAACTTGTGGGGTTAATATTGTCAGCCGCCATCTTTATTTTGAACCACCGGCACTATAAGAGAGAATAACAGCGTACTAAGAGAGATGGTATTTTTTAAAAGGTATTTGATTGTTTTGTGCTTGAAGTGACAGCCTGTTTTTCATCGTAGCTCCAAAACGGATGAACCAATTTTGATTAAGTAAGTTTTTTTTGTTTGAAGGGAGACTCGACAAGTATTTTCTTGGCTACAAGTAGGTAAGTACGTTTCATAAAATCTGGCGCAGCCTTTCTAATGTTACGGTGGTTAAGTATTCAATCATTTCTGTACCTAATCTATAGACTTTATGTCCTAAACTTTTTCTGCGTACAATCCCATAAGGTGCTTCCTTTTTCCTTTTGTAAGTAATAATAAATTGTGTATCTAATGTAATAGTCCTATTTGAATTTAGTAAACAACGACATCAAGTGTGCCCTCAGGAACCATCGGTCTATTTTCCCTATAGGTCTACTTGTTCAAACGGTCTACTTGTTCAAATAGTCTACTTGTTCATACGGTGGAAATAAATGAAATACTAAACTACATGCTCACCTTTCCCGCACTCGTTGCAAATATGCCTCTTCTCCCCGGAGTGGATCACGAAATGCAGCGTCAGTTGTTCTTTACGTTTGAACGCCTTGAGGCAAACTGTGCACACATGGGGACGTGCCGGGTTGTGCGACTGCTTGTGGCGGGTGAGGTGGTCCTTGCGCTTCAGAGCAGCGTTGCAAATATCGCAAATAAACCTGGGGGCGAAAATATAGCTTTTGTTTCTGCTCCTGGTGGCTAAAGGGGGCAAAACTTGGCTAAGTATGTGCTTTAGCCACTGTTGATAAGGCAAAAGTTTTACCAGAAGTTCTGCTCCGGTAGGTAGGTACTTCAAGGAATTGGGCGGGTTATGGCTTGTTTAGGCAGGTGAACAATTTACAATACACTCTCATGTCAGTTCCCCCACTTAGCTGAAATTCTGCGCAGATGTATACCTACCTAGGTTTGGATGTGAAATAAAATAACTTATTGGCAAGTTTTACCTAGTGAAACGTGGGAAAAGCCGTGGAGAGAAGCCAGTTTATGATACATGGTGTTTCAATGCAATATTAGAGGATCGAACATCGAACAAAGTGAGTAGGCTAATTCTGCAACAGCTCCGAATGGAGAAATGAAAAACTTTTACCATTTTTCGGGAGGGTAGATTGGAAGTAATAATAATAACAATAATAATGCTGGAAAATCCACACAGCACCATCTAGCCCCAAAGGAAGCTAATCAAAGCTTATGTTAAGGGTACCTACTAGATAACTGATATAGTTAATACATTATATACATAGATAGATATATTTTTTTTATTATACGTAGAAAACACCCAGACCAACGGAACAAATTTCTGCAGATCGTACACAAAGTTGTTCCGAGGCGGGAATCGAACCCGCAACCTCTTGCGTCACAGGCGGACTCTCGCCCGCTGCGCCACTGAGGTCGTCAAAGTACCTAATGAAGAGTAAAATTTGGATGTGCATACCTCCTCTCCCTAGTGTGTCCCTCAAGATGTTGCTCCAGCATGTCGCGGTCCGGGTACGCCATGTGGCATTCCGGACAGCAGTACAGAATGCTGCCGTCTGCGGACAAACAACCTACATTTATAGTCACTGGACGTTCTGATTGGTCCCGCGTTTGAGATGAGCCCCCCCTCACTGAGAACGCACCCTTAGGCGTGTGTTCGTCCACCTGAAAGTTGTCGCAGATCAAATGCGACTGCTACAGCACAGCACAAAAATGTGAATTTAAATATGGGCTTATACTCGTTACATTAAGATGCATATCTAATAGATTGACGGCATCAGATAAGAGACAGCTCGCGGCTCGGCGCGTACCTACCTAATACCGCAGACCGCGCGAAACCGAAATCCAAGCGAAACTTATCGCTACCGCTCTGAACTGCAGGTCTGAACATGCCTTTAATTCTAAAAGGTAAGTATCAAATCGGCCGATTTCATTTAATTTTACTATCAGATAATAAGTTCTGCTTCTCAAACCTGTAGAGGTACCTATTTATGTCTTTCTTGGTCAAATAATGTAGATATGTTTAAATTGACGATATTAACAGAAGATTTCACAACGTCATAGTTAACCGACGAAGCTACTAATGGTTCGATTATCTTTCTGAGACGCCACCCTAAACCATTTGGATTTGCTATTGCACTGATTAATTTCTTGGAGGATGCTGCTTATCCCGAGTGCCTTAGCGCTCCTCAACATTTCCCCGGGCCGTTGGGCCGGTATAAACCTCCGCTCCTTAATTCAACGCCGCTACATTGTAGCACAAAAGTGTGCATTCAAATATGGGCTATCTTAAAATACATTTTACAGTGACAAAATGCATTCCCCCAAGCTTCAAACGTGTGATATGCGAACTGTCTGACATCTGATTCCGTCAATATGAAATGCATCTTACTGTTTGCTTTGCGGAAAATTCGACTAAAACACAATTCGACTAAAATCAATTCGACTAGTAACAATTCGACTACCAACCAAAACAAATCGTTTCAAAAAAAAATTCTGTCAACATATGGCTCTGGGTGCAATTAAACATATACACACCCTTTCAGTCACAGAGTCGCCACGACCCCCTCCCCCCTTCACGGGGGTGGAACGCCTAAAGATCGGGTCAACTCAAGGTCGAATTGCTTTAATCTAATTGTTTTTTGTCGAACTGTTTTAGTCGAATTGTATTAAGTACACGAATTTTTTTAGTCGAATTTTCCGTAGACGAAATGTTTCGAGTTCTAAAATATTTCAATGCACGTTTTTGTGCTATGCTGCAGCATTGCGCCTCTGATCTGTGACAACCTTTCCACCTGTCAGCAGGATTCTTACCTACGTTGCCATGTGTTGCACTTAGCTTAAAGTTTGCCTCCCCAACCCTTCCCGCGGGTGTCATAGACTATGGGATATCCCGCGGGGGGTGGGACGCAGCGCCTCAAGCAGAATACATCAGATCCACCACCAAGCGAACTCGAACCCGCATGCTCAGCTTGGGGATAATGCATTACCCCGTAATGAGAGCCATTAGGGGAGGAAATGTCCATCAATGGACTATAGCAGTACGCTATAGATTTACGATACTTACTCACCTCAACAGTCTAAATTGACCAACTGCTGGACCCACACCTCCCCCTGATATAAGCTCCTTCTTGGCTTTTATCTCATGGGGCAATCCCCTTAATCCCGCTAAGCATTCGGGTTGGGGACCGCAGTTCGGTGGTAGAATAGTTCTGCAGGGGGCGCTGCTGGACCTCAGTAGATACTTACTCACTAACTGTCGACAATCTTCTAGCGATTCGCTGGTGCATTGCTCCTTACCTTGGGCAAAGAAATAGAATAACATATTTTTGTCTACGGTACCTGTAACCAAGGGGCAGCGGAATGTGACTAACCCTACCAATACTTCATCATCAGCCTATGCTGGCCCACAGCTGGACATAGGCTCCTTTTATGAGCGCTATACTTATACCGATTAATTTTCAAGGTCACATGGGGAAGGCTATAGCTATATATCAAGCGATCCTATGCTAAATTTACTGAAGAGATTGGGATGACATTTTGCACGCACGAAGATCTAGACCTAGAATTGGTTTACTTAAAGGTTACTTTTTATTGCGGAGAAAACGTGTGTGAAGCCGCGGGTGAGAAGAAGCTACTTAATCATATTCAGTGCTCAAAATGTAAATGGCATTTCATCATCACGTACGGGAAGGCCTATGCCACTGATGGGCATAGGCCTTCCCGTACGACGCCACACATAGCGGTTCTAGGCCCGTACTTAAAAAACGTAATCCGAAATTTCTGATTAGTTTTCTTGCAAAACCTACTCTTACGTGTACGATAGCATTTGGCAGAAACTTCGATTTTCGCCGCCATCCATCCTGAAATTCTGAAATGCCAGGTCGTACAGCATTCCTGCTGTTTCAGAATTTCAGATTTCACAAAAAGCATAGGAGAGAGTGGGAAAATAAACCATCTCAAAGTCAAATAAAAAAAAATACCCAAAGCAGTAGTAAGTCGGATCTCGCCAGGCTTGAGCACACTGTCCTTGCTGTTGATGCTGCTGCTGCTGGAACATTTCTTCTTCTTCTTCTTGATCACGCCTGGCTTGTTGGCGAGCAGTTGAGGTGGAGTCGAGTTGCAGTTGGTGAGAGGAGGAGGTGGGTTCAGGATGGTGGCTTGATGGACCACCACAGTCTGTGCCTGAGGTACCTGTGGTTATCAATTATGAATTTCTAGTTAATGCTTGCGTTGTTTCTATAGAAACGTTTAAAGATGATTTCTATCCCATGGGAACTGATTTATGGGATATAAAGTAGCCTATGTTTGATTCCAGGATTAGAATCAGGTACGTGTGTGCAAAATTTCAGCCCAATCCTTTCAGTAGTTTTGGCGTGAAGAGGTAACAAACATCCATCCATCCATCCAAATTTTCGCATTTATAATATTAGTGTGATTTGTCGACCGTCATCACTCATCAGTGACGCAGCAGGCAAAAGTCCGCCTGCGACGCAGAAGGTTGTTGTGGGTTCGATTTTCACCTCGGGACAGATGTTTCTTCGGGGTGTTCTGGGTGATTAGTGATTACTGTATAATCCTACTTATATTATAAAGGCGAAGTTTATGCCGTTGTGCAGATGTTTGGCCGAAGATAACGCCAAAACTACTGAATGGATTGGGCTGAAATTTTGCACACATAAAGGTCTAAATTACCTTAATTAAATTAAATGACTTAATTAAATTAAATTAACATATAGGCTACAAAAACGCTTAGGAAGCTACGGGCAGAAGTTGTAATTTTTTTATAAAAAAACACTAGTATTCCCGCTTTGGGGTAGACGATGTTTTCGTGTCAGCAAGTGAAAAGGCATGGTACAATGGCAAGGTGATTGGTCCTTATCAGCAACAAAATCCATTGGTTCAATAATACAGGTGTCTTATTTTTGAAAAATCATTATTGTCGATTTCGGTTAAAAAAAAGGTTAAAAAAAACGAAATATGCAGTTATTATTTTTTTATAAATCGAGGGCATGAATCCTTTCACTTTTTCTCTAACTCTCGTGGTATCGAACTTGGCCATCACCGCCCTTCTCAAAAAACTACCTGTAGATATATAACCACATCTGTCCGTCTTTCAAATAAATAAAATAAAAATATATACAGCCGGGTGAAGCGGGGCGGTGCGCCCTCGCGGGTCGCACCGCCGAGTTTCGGCAGTGAATGCGATTTTTAAACGCACCTGTGTGATCGTAGTAACGGGTAAAACATCTGGGTTGACCGCCACTATAGTCTGCTCCTCGCGCTTGCCCTCAGGCGGTGCGTATTTCAACAGCTGGTGGAGAGGCAGCGGCAGCGATGAGAGATATTCCGTTACTCCGTTGCCGGTCAGCGCCTGCCAGGTGGCCGCGTCTGATACGTCTCCTATGCCTGAGAACAATATCCAATCATCTCTACATAATATAAAACAAAGTCGCTCCCGCTATCCCTATGTAAGCTCAGATCTTTAAAACTACGCAACGGATTTTGATGCGGTTTTTTTTTATAGATAGAATGATTCAAGAGGAAGGTTTATTTTATAGTAGGTACATGCATAATATAGTAGAGATATACTGATTATTTTAATTTCAAACACATTTTTTGCGCTGATATTGCAAACGCTGGCTGAACCCTACGAGATAGATCAAAATAATTTACTACAGTATTGTACACCTTAAAAGGTCTACAAAAAATCCGTAGACATATCCGATGGTATGTGTCTATCTCTTAGGGATAACCCATAATAACAATTTTTTATCCTTTAGGTACCTTTTACGATAAATAATGACTTATTTACGAATCGATTTTAAGCAATACAGCATTAATCCTCACCAATTCAGTACTTTAAATACATTGTGCATTTGATATAAATCAATATGGCCCTTATACCATATTACCATGTTATTTAAATGAATGTTTTCGTAGATATTACAGATTTAAATAGCAGGGACACAGCGCTTGCGGCGTCGCGTGGCGGTACCGGCCGGGGGCCAATTCTGTACTAATATTTAGTATCAGCATTGCACCCGTGTGAAGCCGGAGCGGGTCGCTAGTTAATATTATAATTTTTAAAAGCTGCCGCAAATGTCTTTATTTTTAACCCCCGACGCAAAAAGAGAGGTGTGTTATAATAAGTTTAACATGTCTTTTTGTGTCTATCTATCTGTCTGTGGTATCGTAGCTCCCAAACGGATGAACCGATTTTCGTTTAGTTTTTTTTTTGTGTCATAGTAAATTTTATCCCGAGTTTTCTTAGCCATGTTTCACAAAAATCTGTCAAGGGGGGTTTTTTAAAAAAAAAAATTTTTTTCTTGTTACTTTATTAGGTAAAGGTAACTCTTAGATGTCCCTTACTGATAAACTCCTGGTTTCTGTCCTGCCTGCCGTCGTTCTTGAAGGCGCGCGCGATCGCCGCCGCGTCCTTCGGCTCGTGAAGCACCACCAGCAACTGCTGGCCTTGCTGGAGAGGTTGAGCTACTGGAAATGTAAACATATCTATTAGCTTGCGGCTTCAACTGTAACAGAGTTACTTTCAAAGTGTTACAAAGGGTTATATCTATACATAGGGTTATATATATACATAGGGTTATATGAGTTACAAAAAGAGAGGGGTGTTATAAGTTTAACGTGTCTGTCTGTGGTATCGTAGCTCCCAAACGGATGAACCGATTTTCGTAATTTTTTTTTTGTGTCATAAATTTTATATCAATTGTTTTTCATGAAACATGGCTAAGAAGCCATATTTCATGAAAATCTGTCAGGGGTTTTTTAAATTTTTAATTTTGTTATTATTCCTGGATAATAAGGAGCTAGACATAGGGGCTAGAACAGCCCCATTGAGTCGTTTTAGCGTGAAGAGGTAGAACAAATCTAAATTTCGCATTCATAGGTCATTGATTACTTAG
This sequence comes from Eupithecia subumbrata, assembly GCA_949316285.1. Lineage (NCBI taxonomy): Eukaryota > Metazoa > Arthropoda > Insecta > Lepidoptera > Geometridae > Eupithecia > Eupithecia subumbrata. The sequence continues at coordinate 15,305,618 of OX438643.1, read as the reverse complement.
TGTTAATGTAATGCATTGTTCACACTTCACTATTCACCTTACCTAACCGAACAACCTTACCACCAAGTTATTTCAGGCGCGTCACCAACTCACCTTTCGTTTCAGATCTTACATCAGACTTCACATCACACTAATCACACTAAAATTATAAATGCGAAAGTTTGGATGGATGGATGGATGGATGTTTGTTACCTCTTTACGCCAAAACTACTGACCGGATCGGGCTGAAATTTTGCACACAGGTAATTCTAATCCTGGAATCAAACATAATCAACATTTAATAAGTATTTTTTATCCCATAAATCAGTTCCCATGGGATAGAAATCACCTTTAAACGTTTTCATAGAAACAACGCGGGCGAAGCCGCGGGCAGAAACTATTTAACAAAGAAATAAATAATAAATAAATAAATAAAAATAAAAAGTTTGTTTATTCAGACATAATTTTGTCCATAAATTACACACACATGTCATATAAAACATTACAAATAGGTATCAGAATCATTTTCATAGTGGCCGTACTATGAAAATGATTTTGATATTTATTTTTTCTATGATTATTTTCTTCTAAATATTCCGAGAGAACGGATTGGCCGTCCTTCGTTTTGTGCAATCCGAAATCATTCGTTCGTTTTTCAAAGTAGTCTTGTAGTACTCCTATTTTGTTGTTTGTCGCAAAAAAACGTATAATTGTTCTTAGATCATTATCTTATCTTCCTTGATAAGCATGCCAATTGAAAAAAAGGCTGCTGCTCTATTTATTTTGTATTTGTGTCTAGAATTTCAATCGTTTCATTTGGAAATACTAGTTGTAGGTAGGTACCTAATTAGTTTCCTAACAATTATCTCTAACTAGTCTATGACTTTAACTTTTTTGTACATCGCCGAAATAATACGCATAAATACTAATAAACGAAATAATTTCGCGGCTCGCTCCGCTCCCCGTTACTCATACTTTCTATTGTTGCTACTGTACTGACGACCGGACACGCTCTTACCATCAAGGCCTGTTACTGTTACTTAGATTAATCTATTTATTACCTACTCTCTAACAATAACTTTTAAAATAAGTTCTTGGGTTATTTTTTTGTGTATTCATGCTTGATTTGTCTTTTTTTGATTTGTTTATTTATTACTATTCTCCAAATTAGCGTCCGTAACGTTGTTGTCTTTATTGTAAATAATGTGTCTATTAGTGGCATCTCGATACTCTACGTAGCTATTTATGTTAATTTTAAGAAAATAGTGTAATACATCCCACGGCCGGTAGGCCTGTAAAGGCGGCCGTAAAGGCCGTAAAGGCCTGCCCCGCACCCTTCCAAACTTCTCGGTCTTCTGCAGGCTCCCACCACTCCGGGTCAAAAGCTACCAGATCGTTCCGCCACCTTTTACGTGGCCGACCCCGTCGCCGCCTCCCATCTGGCTGCCAGGATGTTATAGCATAGGCCCATCTCTCCGGGTGCATACGACTGACGTGGCCGCCGGCCCAAACCCACTTAAACCTGGCGGCTTTTTCCCTAGATCGGCAATGCCTGTTAGTGAACGTAGCATTACGAGTATGTTGGGCATTCAGTCAATCCGTTTGAAGCCTAGAATGCTACGCTCTATCTGTTCCACATGTTTGTGCCTTAATAAACGAAAAATAAAATAAAATATTATATTAATATAGTTTCGCCTAAGACTACCTGACAATTTGGGACACCTTGCATTGCAGACACGCGCTGTATTAAATGAGGTTGGATGTCGACATGATCATCAGCCTACATTTATCCACTGCTGGACATAGGCCTCCCCTAACGAGCGCCATAGCGCCCTGTCTTCAGCTTGCCGCATTCAGCATCTGCCTGCAGTCTTTTGCAGATCATCCCACCTGGCCGGAGAGCGTCCTACACTACGTTTGCCGAGTCGTGGTCTCCACTCAAGAACACGTGTGCCCCAGCGGTTATCGGTTCTTCGCGAGATATGGCCGGCCCACTGCCACTTGAGCTTGCTAATTCCTTGAGCTATGTCGATAACTTTGGTTCTCTGTCGGATGTAGGTATTCGTTACGAATTCTATCCTTCAGAGAGACTCCGAATATGTAGTTCTTTCCATAGCTCGCTGAGCGACTTTGAACTGGTAGACCAGCCCTACAGTAAGTGTCCACGTCTCAGCTCCGCAGGTCATGACGGGTAGGACGCACTGGTTGAAAACTTTAGTTATCAAACATTGCGCTATGGATGACGAGAAGACTCGACGTAGTTTCCCAAACGCTTCCCAGCCTAGCTAGATCCTCGTCTTGGCCTCCTTCTCAAAATTATTTTTACCTGCAGCAGAATTTGCCCAAGTATACTCCGAAATAATTTCGAGAAGGTGGCCATGTACCAAAAGTATCCAAATTCATGCCAAGGCCGATGCGTCGCGAGGCTGAGGCTAGGCCGTCCAGCATCTGGTTCAGCTCCTCTAGCGACTCCGCCATTAAAACTATGTCATCAGCGAATCGTAGGTGTGAGTTGTAGTCGCCGTTTATGTTAATGCCCTTACCTTTCCAGTCCAGCGTCTTAAATTTTCCAACGCGCTCGTAAATAGTTTCGGAGATATAACATCCCCCTGTGAGACAGGGGGACCTCTGCGCAGTTGGATGGGTTTAGACTGCTGGCCCTGTACTTGGACACTCATGATGGCGGCCTCGTAGAGACATCTCAGCACCTCGATATAACGATAGTCTACTTGGCATCGCTGTAAGGATTCGAGAACAGCCCAGGTTTCGACAGAGTCTTTTCATAGTTCACAAAAGCCAGACACAGAGGCTGACTCTTCGGACTTCTGTATAATCTGCCTCACTGTGTGAATGTGGTCTATGGTGCCAAATTCTTCCCGGAACCCGGCCTGTTCCGGTGGCTAGAACTCATCGAGTCTCCTGGCGAGACGATTCGTGACCACTCGTGACAACAGCTTATAGACGTGGCTCAGGAGTGTGATGGGTCTGTAGTTTTCAAGGAGGGTTTATCTCCTTTCTTAAAAAAGAGCATCACCAAACTCCCGCTCCACGCCTTTGGAATTCTCCCACTGTGAAGAACGGCGTTGAAGAGGTTCTGTAGTACCATCTTTGCAATTCGCTTGTTCAGGTCTGACCTCTCTGACGAAGACGCTTGGGTGGTTTCCCGTCTTTTTGTGATCAGCCCGAGAATCCCATCCGAGAGTTTGGATTTCTTGCCAGTGCGCTGCTTTTTGCAGAACTTGATGCCCTCATCCCTCAGCGTTCCGACCAGATTGTGTATGGTTGAATATACCTAGTTCACTATAACTACGGCAAGTAATACCTATGCGACTAAGACAGACAAAGGCATCATTTTAGGAAGCTTACAATGCAGTTGTTAAAAGCGATATCAAACAATTGAACGTCATACATTTCCTATCGGAAGGATGAGGTTTATGGAAATGTTTTAAACTAACCTTGATGTTGTTGCATCATTGTAGTCATCAAATCGTGATGCAGTTCCTGACTGAACTCCCGCTTGTCCATTCTCTGTTCCCTCATCTGGTGTACCGCCTCAGCCTGCACGTAGCTCGTCTGTCCGTACGCGATGTTATTCAGCGTAGACGACGAGATGGCCTGGTACTTCACTCCGGTAGCGTTTACGAACCCGCTGTCCACTTCGACGCACTTCCCCATATCTTTCTCGAAGGAGATTTCGAAGGAAGGCAGCTTCTTGCGATGGTACTGGCCGACTTGCAGAGGCGCGAGCCCCGCCAGCGTGACCGTTCCCGGCTGCGCGCCGCTGACCACCACGACGCTCTCAGCCTGGCGATACTTGACGCCTTCCACGGTGAGCTGGCCCGAGGCCGGGCTGACCGCGAACTGCAGGTTGTTCCCCGCGGCACCGTTGTGGTACCGCGTCTCCTGCACGACGCCGCCGATGCCCGCATTGTTGTCGTAGCCCAGCTTTGCCGCGAACTGGTGGATGGTAGGCAGCGCGTTCGCTGACGGGCTGTGCCCGTTGAACTGCGCGAAGTTCATCTCCGATCAGACCTGAAACCGCGGGAAACATTGCAATCGCGACGCCGGTTCGGACATTAATGCAGCAGGCAGTGGAAAGGCGCGGCCCAGGCAGGGAGCCTCAACCCCCGCCATTGCCTCACCCCAGTCGTTGTAACGCTTTATTTTTCCCGGCCCGTCCCACACCATCGATGCGGGTGAGGGCTCCGAGCGGACGGAGCTCGCGATCAACTGACGGGGAAGGTGGTTACCTTAGTGAGCTCGACACTGTGGGTTTTCATAGCGTTTTTAATTGTTCTTTGTGGCTGAATTGCGATTGTGGAGGGTTATTGGGGTGCGCGGCTGTAATGCGCAGTGGGGTGGCGTCTGCGCGCTGGCGCCCGCCGAGCGTGGGCGAGGGTGCGCGGAGGATGAGACTCGGCCGCCCTACGCCGCGGCGAGCGTACGCTGTTGGTGTGGACTGCATTTACTACGAAAGCCTACTGGCACTACTACTATCAAAAGTTCAATGTCCTCCATCATGAACCTTTGGTTCAAATAATGTCCGAAGTCATGTTAATCGTGGCTCGCTAAAGATTAGTAGGTATTTAACATAGGTAGGTAGTTGAAAGGGTTGTAATTTGATTGTTATGGAAAAACTATAAAACGACTCTGAAAAAACAAAGGATAGATATGCCCTTTTTTTTGTTTCACTCTGGAATACAAAAAATATGAGACCATTTCGGGATTATTCTTTAAATAGGTATACAATAACGAAAGAATCATCAAAATCGATCCACATAGAAAATATACAGCCGTTCGGCTGTATGATTATAAATAGAATCTCTTGTTTTGAAGTCGGTTAAAAATAAAAATATTTCTAGCAAATGTAACTCGGGTACAAATCCAAAGATACAATAAATAACCAATCTTGGTACCTACCGATATCGTCAGTTAGTGGTACCGGTTGTCGGCTCCGGCCACCTGCTTTCATTCTGAAAATCCTGAGATCAGCTGTAGTAATATAGCCTCCGTGACCGAGTAGAGCTAGGTGTGGTGTGAGGCACCCTTGTACCTTGAACCCCATCCTTCAATGATACCTTCACTTCAACACACACCATTCTTGTGGTTACGGTCTGTGTTCTATATAAAGGGTACCGTAGGCAAACGAAACCAAGAACTTTGTTGGTGTCAACAGTGCTGGAAAGAATACTTGATGCCCTAAGCAATCCATGCCGTGGGTTATCCATAATTTTACCGATTCAGTGCGGAAGACGCCGGAGGGGCGTCGTAAAAATCTTTTCCACCTGGCGTATACTTTTAAAAGATTTACTTTAAACCAAATGTCTTTATTTTGTCACGAAGATCATGACTACAGCATTCATTTGTGGATATTGCGTGAATTCAAAGACTTCAGAGGTTGTAAACCTGTTATAAACGGTATTTTGGCCTTTTGGCCTAGGCTCACTCCACTCGCTGTTTTTATGTCGTCTTTTCTTCATTTTCTCTACCACGATTGGAAAATTTGAGTAAGAAATGACCAAACGTAACAAGACAAGCGTAGCGAGCCTCGAAATTTTCAAAGATTTTTTGGCGACGATTGGAAAATTTGTGAGAGAAAAGGAAGAAATTCCAATCTTCACTAACAAATCTTTGAAAGTTTCGAGGCTCGTTGTGGTCGCCGTTTTTTTATAGTCTTTTCTGTCTCAAATTTCCCAAAAGTCGCTAGTCTCCGTTAAATATTTCGACGTCTAAAAGGGTTCCGTCGCTAAAAAATTTGAGAAGCGCTGCTGCTCGGATTTTCAAACAACCTCTCTTTTTTGATTATTTTTTCAAAAATCATTAACCAAAATTTAATTACAAAACCCTAGCGACCACATTTTGATAGGCACCCTAGTAGATAACCCTGTTTATTCTCTTTAATAAGCGTAAAATTTGGTTTTTAGCTAATACTCGATGAATGCACTAATTCTGCAGCCGGATCTTAGACTGTAATAATCAAAAGATAAATATTTTCAAAAATCAGTGTTTTTATTTTTTAATCTCAATAGACCGATACCTAATAAGTTAAAATGTTCATACAAAAGTTTCCTTAGATCTAACTTACCTATTCCGTACTAACTATAATACTAGCAACTATAATTTCGAAAAGAGGTACAAAAATATCAATCTACCTTAATTTTTGACAATTTATAAGCTAATCTTAAACAACAAGAGAGAAATACCACAAAAATTAAACAAACCAACCTAAAAATTAGACCTTTTCTTAGGTACTTTAATTTAAAATATGCCACGATTTTGATGTGTCATTTCATTTCCCTTATCTTAGGTACATAATTTAATTTATAATATGCCACGATTTTTATGTGTCATTTCATTTCCCTTATGATAAAGGCATTTCTTTGTTAACTAAGATATCAAGTAGCTTACTAATAAAATTCACTATGTGCAGAAAATATCATTTCAGTTAAACATAACTAAGGGCACAAAATTTACAATTAAGAAAATTCTACATAAGTATATATCGGAGCACCTTGATACCTACATTACACACACTACGCAGGACACTTTAAGTAGGAATCTAATCCCAGGATCAACGAAGTAATAGATAAAAAGTACAAACCTGTTATCTTTTACATTCTATCCTGGCTATTATTACAATAATTTATTGATAAAAGGTTAGTCTTTATTTGACTGGGCTCAAATAAAGATACATACAAATAAAACACCGACATGTTTCTCAATTAAATTGTAACTTACATAACCTAATTAAAAGATTTATCATACGAGACTAAAAAGTCCTACGTTAAAGCTGACATTCTTAATACCTACGCGGTATAACGCGCCATGCAAGTATTCACTCGAAAACGAGCACCATATAAATCCATGTGCCATCTTAAGCCATTTGAAGTGTTTAACCTCTATCTCACTTAAGAAAGTGAGATGGGAGGTCAAACGCTTTACCATTTACAATTTCAAAAAATATACACTATATTTAACAAAGCCGCATTTAAAACTGATTAGAACACTGCAACGCATGCAAAAATATACCAAAAATAAAACGTGCTTAAACAGCTACTTTTAAAAAATGTATTAATATGTCGTCATTCAATATACAAATAATACATATAAAACTGATTTGTTTAATCTTCATTTTACAAAGTTGGAATACTCTTTATCTGCTACTTCACTCATAATGAATTATTGTTTTGAATATTTGAAGCGAAAATTTCTTTGTATAGCTACTGTCTTTCAAAGATTATTTTCAAGCTTCCGAAATAATACACATTATGTGTACAGGGTTTCACTTTTATAAATAAAGTAGATATACATATCACAATTATAATGATATTTACAATTAAGTGATGTAAATATTTACAATGAACACAACAGTATTTATCCAAGCCTTGTGCGTTACTCTACATTTATGATTAATTTAAAAAAATACTTTCTATGTTATACCATGCTTTTCGGGTAGTAAGTTCTAAGGCAAATTTTTACCTTAAAATTCATGTTTTCTTTCTTTTATCAATGGACTCAACCACCCACTCGGAAGACAATTGGCAATATAAGAATAGGCCTACGCTAGGATAACAAGAGATAGCTTTACTCGTAAACAACAGTATTAAAAACGTTTTAGCAGTGAAGGCGTTATCTAAACGGTATTTTATTGTACTGGAAACAAAGTTATCCAGCCTTTTGTCGCTTAACGCATTCACTGGCCAGGCTCGCGACATGAGGGAGAAAACTGCGTCTTGGGCCATGAATGTGTTAGTTTAAAGTCTTTCGTCATTATACTTGGGCAATAAGTATTTAGTTTTTTACATAATGATATCTTACTTTATTATGTATTTTAAATATCTAAAAGTCAACAATGATATGTTGTAAATATAACTCAGTAAAATATTGAAGTAATCTGCTTATAATCTGATATCTGTATAAATATTTCGTCTATACATGCTACGTTGGCCTGGGACAAACATCAGACTCGCACTTCGATTCACGGTTTCATAGTTTTGGCGATTCGTACTTTTGAATGATTTATTTATTAATGATTGATTCTACTTTTGGCGGACAAAAATCGTTGATAGATCTCTATGTTAAGATTCGTTTTGAATCTAATCATATCTCTATCCATATAGCCACGGATATTGCTGAACGGATTGTGATTGCGCTTGGTTTTTTTTTAGGAAATCTTTAAGGCTTGCAAACGCAGTCTGCTGTGATCTACTAGAGCTGAGCAACATAGGTTAGTGTTATATGTCTAACCCACCTAATAGGTCGTGACGTATAAAGCCAGTCTAAGGGCCTTTGTCCACACACGTTTTTTTACGCCGTGTAAATCTACGGCTAATTCGCTGAAGGCGCCGCCGTGCATACACACGGCGAATTAACCGTAGATTTTTATGGCGAAAAGCCCGATGTGTCAACAAGCTTCCATAGTGATCCATACAATACTGGTGACCATGCCTACGCACCGCGAATTAACCGTAGATTCTCAAGGTGAAATAAACGTGTGCGCCCTTAGGGTGTTTTTCTACCAGATATAAGCTACGTAGCTTAGCGGCGGAATTTGTCAAACCTAACCAAAATAGGGTCGTCATTTTCTACTACACTAACTAAAGGTTAGTGCACATCCTAAGTGGCGGAGCAGAGTGGAAGCCGATTGTGGATAAGTACTAACATCTCGAGTAGCTAGCTATTTGTTTTGGTCGGCAGACTTGCGCGATTTGACGCCGTCACTCACAATCACCCATGTGACTTTACCAAGCATTGCGGGTATGCTTAATCGTAAAAAAATGTCTTCTATCAAACATCCCTCAGAAAAAATTGTTTTGACATGCGTATGGAGGAAGCAATGAGTTACGCTCATCTATGGTAATATCTCAAATCCGTTCAGCATTTCTGTCAGTAGGAGTTAAAAGCAACAGTCGCTGCTGACAGCGGCTGTCACGAGTGCTGCGCCAGCAACGCCTCCAGCTGCGCCTGCGTGTCGTGCTGCTGCTGCTGCGTCTGCGCAGCCTCCAGGGACGACACCACGTGCTGGGGGATGTTTATCTGCACGGGGACTGTGCTTGAATTGGTTGGTACCTGCGAATGAAAATAAATAAATTATGCTGGACAATCCACACGGCATCATCTAGCCCCAAGCTAAGCAGAGCTTGTGTTATGAGTACTAGATGACTGATATACTTAATACAATACATTACATAGATAGTTTATTAGTAGTATTTTTTATCATACATAGAAAATACCCAGAACACCCGGAAAATAAAGGTTGATTTTGTAGCTTGATTTACTATCTAAGACTGCAGAACGAGCGTTTTTCTTAGATTTTTAAGACATTTTATCGCTTACAGCGTCTCTGTTTCAACATGGACTGATCAACTGGAAATGAGGACGATTCTCATATTTAATGCACACATAGCAATAATAAGTCGTTCAGTATTCTTTGAATTGAAACTCTCTATTACAACTGTTAGGGGTACCGTGAATGATAAGTCCTCCAACAGTTTGATCGCAACTAACGTTCATTAAGATTTAAGATAACATGAAGGTTGCATATGGAAGATAGAAGTCACGTTTTTAACGCCCGACGCAAAAAGAGAGGGGTGTTATAAGTTTATAGTGTCTGTCTGTGGTATCGTAACTCCCAAACGCATGAACCGATTTTCGTTTTTTTTTGTGTCATAGATATTTTTATCCCGAGTGTTCTTAGCCCTGTTTCATAAAAATCTGTCGGAGGATTTTTAAAAATTTTAATTTTGTTCTTGTACAACAAACATCACGTTTTGTAAGTAGACATTCTAATGTAGAAATTTAGGTGAACTAGATCTGCGGCCTGACCTGACACATTGTACTTTGTGCAACAACATACACGAATTAGCATCGTAGCGGCATTCGTCTCGCCTCTTGTGGTTTTTTCATTCTATACCTTTCAAGGTACGAATGAGGCAAAAAATGTTGAAAAGGCGATGAGGCGAAGAGAGACCGGTCTGTGTCAAGTATTTATTTTGCATTTCTAATACAATGTGACAGAGAGGTCCAAAAAAATTCATAACCTCAACCTCAACAGCATGTATTGGCCCACTGCTGGACGCAGGCCTCCCCCTGATAAACGCCTTGTTGGCTTTTATCTCATGAGGGGTAATGCCCATAATTCCCACGCTGGGCATGCGGGTTGGGATCGCAGTTCGGTGGTAGAATTGTTCTGCAGGGGGCGCTGCTACCCGCCCCCGGTGGATATGAGTTGCCTCTGAAGACAGCCGCGGGAAGAGTTGTGGTGGTGAAAATTTTAGGCCGGCACCACACAGCTAAAAATTTGTATTTTGTATTGTATAAGTGAATTTTTTAAGACAGAAACATAGCCAGGAGGGAGAAACATAGCATGGCATTCCACGCATTTTATCTTAGTTGGCGTCAAAATAGTTGGAATGGTAAATATCTCATTCAATACAAACAAGAATGCATGGTAGTTGCAATATATCGAATTCGTTTAAAACAAAAAATATGCAAATCATTGACATATCAATGCTCTAAGTCAAAATAAATATTCACTTTGTCATATTAAACATTTATTTGCACGGGGTTAGCAAACAACTTAGTTGCATTTAATCTCTGAGTTAAATGAAAAAACTACAGTTTATAAGGCCAATTCATTACTTGGTAGAAGGAGCTATTACGATTTAACGAAGTTCTCATAGTCACAGAAGACAAGATCTATCAGGCTCATATGGATTCATGATGCGGATCACATTAGACAAGATTTAAATCAACCTAAACAATTTTTTTTTTCAGTGCAGGATTAGAATAACCTAGAGGTATATGCAAAATGTCCGCCCGATCCGTTCAGTAGTTTTTGGCGTGACGAGGTAACAAACATCCATACATCTAGCAGTCGACGGCAGCCGTTGACGGGTGCAGTTGCCTCGTGTATTGTATATGAGCCCTAAGGTACACTCACGTGTATAGTAATCTCTGGCAGGATGGAGTTGGCAGTGGTCGTCGGCTCGACCTTGTAGATCGGCGTGCTACGGGCCTGTATCTCGTCGCGCGCGCGTTTCGTTTCGTGCGAGCGCGCGTGTTTGCGGAGGTGGTCTTTTCTGTAGAAACCTGTGGGGGAATTATAGTTTAGGTTTCTACTTCTCACTTCTGTCATGGGGCCAATTATAAGTTTGTTCAAGACGACACTGGTGAATTTTCAACTTTTGTAAGATTTGTGTGCCTACCCACACAAATTAATACTATAAAAAAACATTACGATTCATATTGTGTCGTTGTTGTGATGTGCAAAGGATAAAAAATCGCGACGGCACAATGACGATAAAATTCGTTACAATGGGAACAGCTAGACGATTTTTTTATACCAAGGTGACAAGTAAACATGCGGTCCGCCTGATGGAAAGCGGTTACCGCAGCTTTTGGACGCCTGCAACATCCGGGATAGGATAACATACAACGATAGTCGTCCAACGATAATTTACGGTTACAACACAGTGGGACCCACTCTAACTAAGCTAACAAGCTTACCTTTCCCGCACTCTGTGCACATCTCAGTCTTGACCCCTGAGTGTATTACCGTGTGCAGGTTGAGGTGTTCCCTCCGCTTGAACCCCTTGCGACAGACCCCGCACACGTAGGGTCGCTCCGGGTTGTGGCCCAGCTTGTGCCGCTCCAAGTGCTCCTTGCGTTTTAAACTGCGGAGATAATTATACTGTTAATAATTAAAAGAAAATAAAAAGGAAGTGCATTATTTAGATATTTATTAATTACTAGTTTATGCCCGCGGCTTCGTACGCGTTGTTTCTATGGAAACGTTTAAAGGTGATTTCTATCCCATGGGAACTAATTTATGGGATTAGAGGTAGCCTATGTTTGATTCCAGGATTAGAATAACTTGTATGCAAAATTTCAGCCTGATCCGTTCAGCAGTTTTGACGTGAAGAGGTAACAAACATCCATCCGTCCATCTATCCATCCATCCATCCAAACTTTCGCATTTATGATATTAGTGTGATAGTGTGATGTGATGTGATGTGATGTTATGATGTCGACGATTTGCATGAACTTTGCATGTAGTCAGTAGGTAGGTACTTAAACAATGTTTACTAAGTTTGTACATATAAATATTCTTATTGGTTGCGGGTGCGAGTCCCGCCTCAGGACAAAGGTTTATACGATCTGCAGCTATTTGTAAAGGGTGTTCTGGATGTTTTTCTGTGTAAAAAAATATCTATGTAGGTAGTGTATTGTATTAAGTATATCAGTTATTTAATACCCATAACACAAGCTCTGCTTAGCTTGGGGCTAGATAATGCTGTGTGAATTGTCCAGTATTATTATATTATATTATTCTATTCTTATTCAATTGTATGAAAGGGCTGTGGATTTTATAGCGCTTACATCCTTAATCAAGACTAGGGAACTGGAAGCGCGCTTGACAAAGGACTTTGCCTGTGACGTTTTAGTTATCTCGGAAAATTGCCTAAAAAGCTACGAACTAGCCTCGGTTAAGCTATATAATTGAGACATTTACTGTCCATCCTCCGCATCGCGACCCGCAGGGGCTAGCTGCAGCTACATAAATAAATAAAATAAATAAATAATGCTGGACAATTCACACAGCATTATCTAGCCCGAAGCTAAGCAAAGCTGGTGTTCTGAGTACTAGATAACTGATATACTTAATACAATACACTACATAGATAGATATTTTTTATTATACATAGAAAAATATCCAGAACACTCTGAACAAATATCTGCAGATCGTACAAACATTTGTCCCGAGGCGGAAATTTAACCCGCAACCTCCTGTGTCGCAGGCGGACCTTCGCCCGCTGCGCCACTGAGGTCGTCGATATGTAGACGTTGAAGAGGTGCGCGTGAGCCATGGGCACCAAAAGTGTTAGTGACCGAAACTCCCCATGGTTAAGGTAGCATATTCGACATTACAAAAAAGACACAAACACGATTCTTGTGAGTATAAAATAAAATGCTACTAACCCAGCGCCGCAAATCCCACATATGAACCTCCGCACTATCTTATGGACTCCTAAATGCTGCTCCAGCTGCTCTTTGTCCGGGTAAGCCATCTGGCACTCCGGGCAGCAGTAGATGGGCGTGCCGTCCACCGCCTGCGCTATAACCACCTGCCCCGGCTTCGGTCGCGCTGGCTTAGTTGGTTTCTTCTTGTACTTCTTCTTCTTTTTACTCTGTATCCGTACTGAGCCGTCTGGAAAAAGGGGTATATTTTTACAAAGGGATTTCATAATAATTCTAACAACCCAAAGATTTTTACTTATACTCTAGCCAAATTAGATGTCGATGTTGGTCCGATTATCTTGTTGCCAGATCAGTTGAGCCTGGAGAATTTGATGCTGCCAGATCCTTATAGGGTGGCGGAGAGTTTTTTTCTGTGCCCATCGAGTCTTAGTTGGTATTTTTTTGCTAAATAAGAGTATAAACCTCAACAACTACCTCTGTGACACAGCGAGCAAAGGTCCGCCTGCGACGCAGGAGGTTGCGGGTTCGATTCCCGCCTCGGGACAATTGCCTGCAGGTATTTGTTCAAGATGTTCTGGATGTGGTCTACGTATAATAAAAATATATAATAAATCTATGTAGTGTATTAATTATATCAGTCATCTAGAATCCATAACATCAAGCTCTGCTTAGCTTGGGGCTAGATAATGCTGCGTGAATTGTAGAAAATTATTTATTACTGATTTATTTATTATTATTACTATTTCCTTCGCCTCGTTGGGGGTGGGGTTCAGTCGGAGGAACTGCTGCAGGTACATTGGTAGGGTTTGCTGGAGGAAAGAGTTAGTGACAACTCTAACCTTCTCCAATAATGGCCTACGCCACCGCCTTCTCCTCCTTCCTCTCCTCGACGTCGACCTCGACCTCCTTCTCCTTCGCCTCGTTGGGGGTGGGGTTCAGTCGGAGGAACTGCTGCAGGGACATCGATAAGGTTTGCTGGAGGAAAGAGTAAGTGACAACTCAAAGACTTACCTTCTCCAATGATGACCTCCGCCACCGCCTCCTCCTCTTTCCTCTCCTCGACGTCGACCTCGATCTCTATCTTCGCCTCGTTTGCGGTGGGGATCAGTCAGAGGAACTGCTGCAGTGACATTGGTAGGGTTTGCTGGAGGAAAGAGTTAGTGACAACTATAAGACTTACGTTCTCCAATAATGGCCTCCGCCACCGCCTCCTCCTCCTTCCTCTCCTCGACGCCGACCTCGATCTTCGCCTCGGTGGGAGTGAGGTTCAGTCGGAGGAACTGCTGCAGGGACAGCGGTAAGGTTTGCTGGAGGAAAGAGCTAGTGGCAACTCTAAGACTTACCTTCTCCAATAATAGCCTCCGCCACCGCCTCCTTCTCCTTTCTATCCTCGACAGCGACCTTGATCTTCTTCGCCTCGTTGGGAGTGAGGTTCAGTCGGAGGAACTGCTGCAGGGACAGCGGTAAGGTTTGCTGGAGAAAGAGTAAGTGACAACTCAAAGACTAACCTTCTCCAATAATGGCCTCCGCCACCGCCTCCTCCTCCTTCCTCTCCTCGACGTCGACCTCGACCTCGATTTCCTTCGCCTCGCTGGGGGTGGGGTTCAGTCGGAGGAACTGCTGCAGGGACACTGGTAAGGTTTGCGCTTGCTGGAAGAAGAAGAATACAATGAAAAATACAATACAATACGCCTGCTCGCGGCTTCGTATGCACTTTTCAAGTAGCCTATATCCATTCCTGGGATACCTACCAAATTACATTAACATCCGTTTGACCGTTTAGGTGTAAAAAGGTAACATGCATACGGACAGTTATTAGTACGGATTTATTGTGTACTTATAATATATTCAAAATCATGTTTCAAAAGTTTTGATAGTCTATTTGATATGATATTTTACAAGGATACTGACGTGAAGAAGAATCACAATTTCTATCAGAATTTTCTAACAAAATATGTCGTAGATGGGAACAGTGTCAAAAGAAATTGCTGATTTGAAGTTGATAATTCATATTCCTGCCCTTATTCCACTGCAGGTGGGGTCGATACAACATATTTTATTAAAACATGAAAATTATTGGTAAAATATTATTCCTGAACGATATTTTAACATCTTTATCATAAGGTGAGGATAGCAGAGCAGGACTTTTGTTGATTGACAGCTCGTTTCAGGGGGGCCTATACCCAGCAGTGGACCTTTTTGGTTCATATCGAATTAATACTATTTTTATATTTTAATGATTTTTTTTTTATATCGTTATTATTTTTGTGTGAGACAATAAATTTATTTTCTTTTTCTTTTCTTTCAGTGGGTTCCAATCCTGCTGTGGATGATGATTTAAAGTGAAATTTGCATGTTTGTGGAGCACGAGTAATTATCGAAACTACTGAACCAATTCTAAATATTCTTCTATATCCTTAAGCTATATAGACTATCCCTGAGGCGACGTTTTACCCAGGTTTTAGTGTACGTTGTCGACAGGCAAGAGCTAGTATCAAATAAAATCGGACGCAGTGTTTTATGATAAGAAGAAACTACCACATCTGCACAAATACATCCACTGCTGAAGGTCTCCAAACAAGGGGGGTTCGCCATCATCACCACGCTTGGCAGACGGACTGGTCATCGCAAATAATAAATATATAATAAACAATGCTGGACAATTCACACAGCATTATCTAGCCCCAAGCTAAGCAGAGCTTGTGTTATGGGTACTAGATAACTGATATACTTCATAGATAGATTTTTTTTTTATTATACATAGAAAACACCCAGACCAACGGAACAAATTTCTGCAGATCGTACACAAATTTGTTCCGAGGCGGGAATCGAACCCGCAACCTCCTGCGTCGCAGGCGGACCTTCGCCCGCTGCGCCACGGAGGTCGTCAAAAAAGGTGCTGATTCTCCTGCTATTCCTCTGGTAGCATCCATTAGTAGGATGCGACATCCTCGGGCTAGGTTGGAGGGGTATATTCTAACGCCGCTACCGTCAAGGCCAAGTAGTAAGTTAACACTTTCATTGGCCATCATGACACATGCACATCTCCATGTTCCAGATAGTAGGCGCACCCCTTGAGATTGCACCGCAGATGTTGAGCTGGGCAGTGAATGGGTTAAGTACCTGTGGTGCCAAACTGTTGAGATATTTCACGAGATCAGCATGGCTGTTGGTCATCGTCCAAGATGTACTTTCGCTTGTTTCTGTGCCTTGCGAGCTCTCCTGAAAATAAGAGGTTTGATTAGTTTAGTACTAGATGGCGCTGTAAAATATAGCATTAGTCTGTTCATCTTTGCGAAATTTTTAATCCTTTTTAATACTTGTGTGTGTGTATGTTTGGGATAAATAAATGGATTTCCTTTCTTTCTATGCTGATCTCAGTCAATATAATTACAGACGACCGGAAACTGCTCTAGTTTAAGAATCTATTGCTTTTTGTTTCCTAAAAAAATTAAATAAAATTAAAATAAAACCACCCACCCACAAGTGGTACTCACATCATCATTAGTGGTGTCATCACACTCCTCTTTGATGACCACGTGCTCATTGTTGTTGTTGTTCAACGTTTTACTGCATTCTGGTGAGTTGATGATGATCTGCTGGTTGGGTGTTATGAATACCTGCACAATACAAAAAGTTCGATTTCAAATAAGCTCTTATACACATATTGAGCTAAGCTATATTATTTTTTAACACATATTACGCAAAAGGACTATACTAAGACGAAAAGGGGTGATTCTGGACATCGAGGGTATCAACTTGTGAGTAACAATTTATTGAATTTCAAGTATTTTTTATTTATTATAAACGCGAAAGTTTGTACATAAGTATGGATGGATGGATGGATGTTTGTTACTCTTTCACGCAATAACTACTGAACGGATCTGGATGAACTTTGGCACAGAGATAGATTATAGCCTGGAATAGCACATAGGCTGTATTTTATCCCGGAATTCCCACGGGAACGGTGTTTTGTAATGAAATTATTAAATCCTTTGAAATTAAGACGTAAGAATCGAAACACAAGTAACTTTAATAGACCGTAAGGTTCCTGAGATTTCAACCAAATTATGTGCGAAACCGTGCACCTTCTTAATATTTTTACGTATCGTATTTTTTTCTCAATCTTCTTTTCACATAGACCAAAGAAAAAAATGTAGAATTTTATGTAATTATAGTATTTTACCACGGGGATCCCGAGAGTACTGTGATTTAGGCCTATACTCTATCCATCGAGCTTGTAGAATTTTCAATAACAAAGCCACTGACAGTTCAATCAGCTGATGCAGGGGTGAAAAACATTTTTAATAATGTGGTTGGCTCTTGCCTGCGGCTTCGTTTGCGTATTTAGGATATACATAATTTAGGTCTTATTTGATTTCTAACTGACGCAAAGAAAGAAATAATTATAAAACCTATGACATACCTAACTAAAATTGAACAAATTAGTACATAACCTACCAAGCTATACTCATATGGCGGCTATTTTGAGCTTTGATAGATGTCTCTGGGTAGTGATATTTAATGTGAATAATAGTTGGCATAAGTAAATAAGGTAGTCTTGTGAAATCAGTACTAGGTACTTTTTATTGTTACCTATCCTTAAAAAGGAAATACAAGGTAAAGGAGATGAAATAAGACTATAAATGCAAATTATAGGAATAATTTATTGTTGCATCATTAGTTAATTTAGTTATCATCATTTTATGTCATTACTCTTTAGTATACATGTGTCTCTCTTCTGGGACATTATCATTAGTTAATTTAATTATCATCATTTTATATTTTCAATCTTTAGTATACATGTGTCTCTCTTCTGGGACATTATTGATAGACAACAATCAATTATCATCATCACTGTCAGAATCTGAGCTACTTGATGTATCTCCGGACACCTGGATGATAAATTGATCAATTACATTATCTGTAATACCATCCAGTTCCCTCATTTTTTTCTCTTCTTGTATAACATGGTCTATGCATTTTTGCCATGCTGCAGGTGTTATCAAATTCATAGATTCTTCTAATAAAATCTTCAATTCATGCATTTTAAATGTTTTATTTTTATCTGCAACATGGCCTTTGACTTGCCCCCATATCATTTCTATTGGGTTTAATTCACAGTGATAGGGGGGCAATCGCAAGACTTCAATATTTTTTTCTTTTGCGAATGTGTCAGTGGCATAGGCCATGTAATTATGTTTTATTGGTTTTATCAAATCGATAAGCTCCCTTTTTATCATAGTGTCCTGGAACGAGATACCCTTGCTATTTAACCAATCTTGGATGTCAGCTTTTTTCCATTGCATGTTTGGTACTCGTTCCAGGCGACGAGAGTGAAAGGGAGCATTGTCCATTACTATAACTGATTCTGGCTCAATTAAATCTATAATTTTTTTGAACCACTTTTCAAATACTTCTGCGTTCATTTCTTTGTGATAATCTCCATCACCACTTTTGCTTTCGAATATTAATTTTCCACCATTCAAAAATCCATCTTCGTTTCCTAGAAAAAAAAAACAAATATTAAACTTTAAACAGTTGATTTGATGTTATTGACACAAGTTTTGATACATTTAACTGAAAGCTACCTAATTGTCCGATTATCTATTGGTGAAAACCGACCTTATTGCATCACCACCCATAAAAATATCAATGATATTACAAGATGCAATAATAATACTCAATCTATACATATTCATACTTGACCATGGTGCTACTTCTTTGATATGTTGATGCTATTGTTTAAATAAATTATCCTGATTCATGAAAATACAACAGATAACATACCAATATGTACTATTATTAGGCGTTTTCCTTTTCCAGAAGGCCCTTTGAGTCCTGTAGAAAGGCCTTCCAGGTGTGCCTGCCTTGTTGACTGTATTGTCATGTCTTGCCACACCTTCGTTTTCGTATGACCTACAAAAACAAGAAACAGTGTTAACATAACATACAAAAGTTCAGTTCAGTTCAGTTTAGCGACTACATGTTTGATATTTAATATAATTATTTACTAAAAAGGATAATAAACAAAGAGTAAATTACCTTCGTTTAACCATGTTTCATCTGTATAATATATCTTGCGCCCTTCTTCTCTCATTTTGGCAATTTTTAGCAAATAATTGCGCCTCCATCTTACTATTTCATGTTTTTCAATGAGACTGCTGTTACGTGATCTTTTCAGGTGTTTTATTTTTAGCTTTGCTAAAAGCTTTGCAAATGTACTCCTTTTGAAATTTGGTAGGTCATCATCTTCGTTAACCGAATTTAACACTTTGTTTAGTGTGGGGATTTCATTTCTGAAGAAGAATTCATGCACTTTTCTTCGTATGGCACTTAGTTCAAAGTCCAAGAGTTTGTCAATTTTGGCTACTCTTGGAGGTAGAGGTGCTGGTGACTGAACGCGATGCTCAGTAGAATAGCCTTTCAGGACTTTCCACACCGTACTGACGCCAACTCCAGCGGTATCGGCAGTCCTTTTCACCATCTCCTGCTTATAGGGAAATTGGTCTCGAGGCCAAGTTTCTTCCACCAGTTTATAAATATTAATAATCGTGAGCTTCTCTGCAGAACTGAGAAGCGTTTTCTTTTGACGCTTCTTCTTGGGCGAAGCAAAGAGCTTCAACGAACTCGGGCCAGGTTCATTGCTCATTGTATCAAAACAAAACAAACGTAACAAACAACAAAAACTCAACAGTAACACTCAACAATAACAAAAACTCAAGAAACAACGATAAACTCAACGAAAACAACGTAACGTAAGCAGAGAGCACAAAAGGAGAGAATTACTTGAACTAACCACAACAAAGCAAGAAAAGAAAGTCAAGTGAGGAAATAAAATGGCGATCGTGGGTAGTGTTACCCACTCTGTCAGAAAAACGGGGAAAATAAAGTTATGTTATCATTCGTTCATTCATTCAAATTTCATTGTAATAATTCTGTAGATTTGTAAGTATTAGCACAGCCAACTTAGCATACAGTTGTTCGACGAAGGAATTTAGACAGGGCAATCGTGCGGGGGGCAAGGGGCGAGGCATTTGAAAAATCACCAAAAATAAAATCATAATGTTTTATTTATGATGATGTTTCCTTATAATAAATAATTAGAAGTTTTCATTTAACACTAGCATTGTGCTAGCATGGTGACAACCCTGGCCTGATTACCTGGTCGCGTCACTTGTCGGCAGGTTCCGCGATATCAAAGGCCTACTGTATATTATTATTTATACTGTGGCATTAGTATCTAGGTAAAGTATAAGACACAATGGTGCCCAAGCAGGGTGCAGTGACAGCAGTGGCTACATTATTATCCGCATACTTTTACACACATAATTTTACGTACGTAGATTTACATATTTTTGTAATTTTACACTGGTTTTGCTGAAAATTCTCAAGTCTCACTCGGTCTTGAAGAAAGCATTGTTCAAATCATTGTTAAATAAAAAAAAACATAATCCAAGAAATAATCTTGTAAATGTAAAAATGAAACGATTTTTACTGGTAGAGTTCAATTCATAAATCAATAGTGTGGAAGATTTAGATTAGCTAGATTATTATTTGTCAATGAGGTTCCATTGGAAGGAAGGCGTTTCAGGCCCAGGCCCATTAGTAAATAGACGTTCTTAATTTTATGTCTTTACATTGACCATATTTTCCAAGCATCATTGATTTCTTAGATTCTTCCTGGGTCTATGATAATATTTAGATTTTTTTGTTTAGCCATTTTAAGGATTTCAATTATATTTATATATCATATTATTTTATATTTAATAATAAAAAACTAAAAGTACTTCATATTTTTTCTCTCATTGCAACAATTTACTGAAGAACAATTTACTCAGGATTCAGATTAAAAATAAAATTGAAAAAAAAATGCAGTAAACAAGGTTAAAAGACCATCACAGGTTGTAGACGATCTCGATTTTTTTTGAAGTGAAAACTTCTTTAGCAGCGTTGAGCACTTTTTCTGTAATGGGTATAAAATCTTAAACTCGCATCAGGACACGTGACCTGATAGGAAAAGCGTAAGACGGATGGAGAGTAGACAGCTATCCCCTCTCTACGGCGCGGCGAAAATGTATGCCTGGGCCTACTGTTTCGTTTAGGTTGTCATGTTTGTGTACGATAGCGCAATAAATGAATATTGTATTCTACCACATAAATGATAGTAATTTTATACTGATAAAGCAATTGGTGCAAAATTATTCCCTAACCATTCCAAAATATAAAAAATGCTCAACGTTAATAATCAAGTTTTCACTTCTGCCGGCACTCCCGGAGTGCAACCCGTCTTTTTTTTATATTTACCTTTTCTTTACAAATAGGTCACTTAGATTTTTTTAAATTTCTTGTGATAAATACCCTGACTTGGCCTGTCACTTGTTTCCGTCTTGACGTGGAGTTTTGGGACATCGTGTTTACAAGCCACGATGCTTTAAACTGCACGACTATCTATCGTCACTAAAAAAAAATGGGAACACACCCTAAAGCGCCCTAAAACTACACTCAATAGGGTAGCTAAGACCAGCTGGCAGCACTCGCTCAGTGTTGAGTTTACGTTCCATTCGTTCTTCAATAATCCGGCTAAAACTAAAATACTGCTCTGTATAGGAAATAAGTATGGTCATAGTGCTATCCTAAATTGGGAAGCATAGTTCAAAAGATACCAATTGTTTGCATCCCATGACGTCAAAACTAAGATTCGTTAGGGTTGGCACTTTAACAAAAGATAAAAATATCTGGTCATTTGAATCTTCGTTTTTGACCAAATAATGACGATTTGTAAATTGCTACAACTAGATATTGCATAGATATGAAGTAAAGATTGAAAAAAGTAACAAATCTAACGGAATCTATGGGTGAAATCATTGGAATTACGTTAGGCCTGTGTCATTTCATGGTGATAACCCTAAAAATCAGCTGATTACGTTTGTTTACGAAAAATCTACAAGCTCGATGGATAAAGTATAGATTTTAATTTATCAGTAAGATAAGTGAAGTGAAAAAACGGTTAGCTACTTAGTGCAAACAAAAATCACCAAATTGTTGGAAATCTTAATATTAAAGTAGAGTAGTAGGTACCTACTATTTTAATCTAATTAACATAGTAACTTCCGCAACCGGTGTGCGCAACCTGTTCCGCAACCAATTTATTTATTTTAAATCTCGCCCATAGTCTAGTTAGCAAATATGGTTGTTAAATAAATAAATAAATAATGCTGGACAATGCACACAGCAACATCTAGCCCCAAAGTAAGCTACTCAAAGCTTGTGTTATGGGTACTAGATAACTGATATATTTAATACATTATATACATAGATAGATATTTTTTTATTATACATAGAAAACACCCAGACCAACGGAACAAATTTCTACAGATCGTACACAAATTTGTTCCGAGGCGGGAATCGAACCCGCAACCTCTTGCGTCGCAGGCGGACCTTCGCCCGCCGCGCCACGGAGGTCGTCAAAGGGTTGTTAGTATTCTACCCGTCCTCAATGTAACCAAACAACACTATACTCAAAGGAATATAAGTCCTACTAACCTAGCAGTACATTAATATTCCTTGCCGTAATGCAAGCTCATTTCATATTAATAAGCGTTCACTTGGTTTAATCATGTATTTAGGATTGCTGCAAATAATCTTCGATCAAGCATCAAACAAAGCAACTACTAAAGCCATTTACAACGGGATATATACGATGATTTGAATGGAGCTTGAAACTGTGCCGAAATATTGGAAAGCTCAAAACTCAAACCATGGTAAATATCCCGTTGTAAATGACCTAAGTTTTAATAACCATGATGGATTTAAAAGATTTAACCAACTACTATTAGAAATCAATTTAAAAAACACAAATATAAATAAAACTAATAAAATAGAAAAAAAGAAAGAAACTCAATTTACTGGCTCACTGACACATATACAATAATAATTTTTAAAAATCCTTAAAATATAAAAAAAGTATTTATTGTGTGTTAACCAAAAAGGTCCTGCCTCAGCTTCATGTTGCTCAACTCAACATAAAGTTGAGCAACGCTGGTTTTCTGGTAGGACCTTTGGTGCGTGCGTGTCTACACGGCTTACAGAGCAATAAACACAAAAAAGAAAATATGTCAATTTATAACAAAAATAAGAATAAATAATAAAATGGCGAATAACTCGTAATAACATTACTCGGTGTCTATTTCGAAATGGCTGCACTACGAAGAACGCCTTTTGTAGTCTGTTGAGGCTGTCAAAGCAACGAGCTGTTGGAAAACAAACTGCCCCTCCCCTCTTCATAGAGTAGCATCTGAAAATAGTTATATCTGCGCAGGTTTCTACCGCAAGGACCACCTACAAAAGCACACCTTGGTGCACACGGGCAAGCCCAAAGTCAAGAAGCCAGTGCCCGGCCTGCTGTCGCTAGACTTGGTGAAGAGGAAGGAAGATGTCCCGGACATTAAACCGGAGATTACCATCACTGTGAGTATAAATAAAGAGCCATCCTATAGCCAGCCTTGCTACTATACAGGGTGCAACAGAAAGGGTGTACCAACCCGAAAGATTCCGATTCTGGAAACCGAGGAGAGCAACTTGTGGATATTTTTATTTTAATTTTGAAATATTTCACAAATTAACGTCTATTTTCACAAAGAAAATTGCAATCAAATAATATAAATAAATTAAACTAGTACATATTTACATATGCAACAAATGAGATAACTGCAGACAAACAATCTACAAGTAGCTCAACTGATCCATATCACCACCAGTAGAAAGCGTCCCCAAGACGCAAAATAAAATATTTCACAAATGTTTTTACGTGTTCTTTTCAGCAAAACCAGTGTTTTGTCATGAAATTATTACAAAAAAATTATGTCAATCGTTTAAAATTTCGAAACAATAATAATAATGTAAAAGTATACGAATATGAAGAAAGAAAGTTACCCTTTCCGTGGCACCCTGTATATTGGAGCCGGCCTAGTTTATAGTCCAAAGTCAAGAAAGCCCAGCCTGGCTGACCTAGACACCTAGACATTTATTTATTTATTTAATTAAAACGGTTATCAAAACCAATTACATTAATTAAAAGAAAAAACAATTACATTATATGTTAGGCACAAACATACAATAGTGATATTCTAGAATTTCGGTAATATCAAAGAAAAAAATTAAATTAATTAAGACATTCACAATAAAAAACAATCTCTGTGGCGACCTCTGTGGCGCAGCGGGCGAAGGCCCGCCTGGGACGCATGAGGTTGCGGGTTCGATTTCCGCCTCGGGACAAATGTTTGTACGATCTGCAGATATTTGTTCAGTGTTCCTGGTGTTTTCTAGGTATAATAAAAAATATCTATCTATGTAGTGTATTGTATTAAGTATATCAGTTATCTAGTACCAATAATACAAGCTCTGCTTAGCTTGGGGCTAGATAACGCTGTGTGAATTGTCCAGCATTATTTTTTATTATTTTTATTTATTTATTATATTTCATTTATTCAGTCCACCTGTCAGCGAACAAGTCAACATCGGGGTAGTCGTCCAGGAGAACGTTGAGTGCGTTGAGTACTCGAGGGAAGACTTTGTGAATAGGAAGGACGATGGTGCATCCATGATGCCACACAATCAATCTTACAAATTTTATAACCACTTTTTAAAAAAGTTGGGTAAATGCAAAAGTTTAACTCTCACTGTTTGTAACAAAACCAGTTAACATTATATCTTAACTATTACGTGCCAAGCGGTCATAAGCTAGTAACTTATAAGAAGGATTTTTAATAAATATTAATCTTGTTACAGGCACCATCCAGCTCTAAGCTCCGCGTGCCGCTGCAGATCAAGGTGCCCTACCAGATGGTAATGGCGATGGACAACGGCGAGCGGACAGCCGTCACCTACGACCCGCAATCGCAGCAGATCTCTTAGGTTAACTTAATGTACGGGCAGTGCACACTGACTGAACTGAGTCTCGGACGCCATGCTGCACCATCAGCAGTATGCATGATGTACAGGCATCGTCAGAATTAGGTAACCCCGCTGCATAACACATGAGGTTTGAGATATTGTTTATTTTTCTCTTATGAATTTACAAATTCACTTATAGAGAAACTATAACTAAATTAATAAAAGTAGGCCTTTCAGTTTACAAATATAGGTAAATAGTCAAACTAGGGCATTAAAATGGTATATAAACTAATATCTACTCTGATTGTTAGATCGAATTCGTACTTAACACCTCAACCTCAACAGTCTGTATAGGTCCACTACTGGACGCAGGCCTGCCCCTGATAAGCGCCTTATTGGCTTTGATAATGCCTATAATCCCCACGCTGGGCATGCGGGTTGGGGATCGCAGTTCGGTTGTATAATTTTGTTGCAGGGGGCGCTGCTGCCCGCCCCCTGGATATCCCTTAGTCGCCTCTTACGACACCCGCGGGAAGAGTTGGCATGGTGCAAATTCTAAGCCGGCATCAGTGTCTGTGTCTTCTCAGATATATTTTACAAATTGTATTATATATAATGCATTTCAAATGTGTAAAAATATAACATGAATTTAGATGGACAGACTATCAACCGAACATATTTCCAGATATATGTTTATGTAAAATGCATTTTAATTTAGGATCATTCCTTCCACCTAGAACTAGTTACAACTGAAAACCTTAAATCCCATCTTATGGCTATACTTTTAATTTATGTGATTCCTTGTGTTATTTTTCTCATTTATTATTTCAATGCAATTGTGTATTCTATACAAAAATTTGACATATAAATTGGTTTTATCAATAAATTTTAATCCTTTTCACAAAGAAAATTACTTAATTAAATAATAGAAATTAATTAAATTCTTTTTATGTGTTTCCAATATTGAAACAAGAAATTTGTAATCGGGATAGGTACAATAAAATGCAACTATAGATACATAAGATAAATCCAACCCCAATCTCAGTTCTAATACAGTTACCAAATATCTATACGGTATTCGTAAAAATCTAATGCTATTGCATAATAATTTTAACTTGTAAGAAATTACTGTAATTTATTTTGATTTACGTAAGCGTGTCCATTCGGCATTGCTCCATAAAATCCAGTTTCCCCTTTACTGAACTGGTTAACTTTGCCCATGTTTTGCTTTGCGGAAAATTCGACTAAAAACATTTCGACTGGTAACAATTCGACTAACGACTAAAAGAATTCGATTAAACAACAAAAAAAAATTGTGTTTTACATATACACACCGTTTCAGTCAAAGTCGCCACGACCCCTTAGCTTCGTGTGGGTTGGGCGGGCTTCGGTCAGGAGACAGGTCGGGTGCATACCCCCTTCCGTCACCCCCATGGCGGAAGGGAAGTGCGAGGGCATTTCCCCCCTCCAAAAAAAAAAGAAGGAGACAGGTCGGGTCAACTGAAGCTTGAATTGCTTTACTCGAATTGTCATTAGTCGAACTGCTTTAGTAGAATTTTATTAGACGAATTGTTTGAGTCGAATTTTCCGTAGACGCATTTTTTTGTATATGTGTAATATTTTGAAATACACATAATCATAATCACTTATCATATTATAATAGTTTGCTTTTACGAATTTAACTTAAATTATCTTCATTGTAAATAGTATTTTAACGATCTCAAATGTATTTTGTAACAATAATATTATTTTAAGGCTTTTCTTTACAATTTACGCAGATTTACAAAACAGTAATAAATATGAAATTGCTGTAAATATTAGTTAGAAAATTTACTGAGACTTGTCTTGATCATGCTGAAAACCATTCCCGATAAATTTTAATATTAAAGGGGTCCAAAACCTGTCCCTATAAAATAATACGGGCGTGTATGAACATATCTAGCGTTTTTTCGTAATGGTAGAATTCTTTTTTAGTATAAATATTAATTGTAAGAACAACTATGTTAACAGTTTGTATTATGTACATAGATAGTCATTTTTCATCTTTGGCATCTTGAAATAAGTTTAAGATATAAGGGTTCACATAATCGTGCCATGTGAGTGGATATTTTAATGTCTTTTATGTTTTTCATTAACTTTTTACACCAAATTTTACGTTTTTCATAAATTAAGCTCAGTTTCTTCTCCCTGCACGTCTTATAGAATCATTGTGAATGTATTGCTATTTAATTATTGAGATTAAAGAATTTCTTGAGCTTTTTAAGGCAAAATAAATAAAATGTATGCGAGTTGACCAAAAAAAAGTATGTAAAGGATGTCCGTTAAATTATCTTTATGAAAATACGCCGATGTAAAGTACAACCTTTGATCTCACTTGTTTTTGAGGCATCCTGTATCGAGTTAAGGTGTTACTTACTTTTACCAAAAAAAAATGTCTAATATTAAAATTCTTAGGGGTTTGCGAAGTTCCTCGTTTTGAAGTTTTCGTATTTTAAGATATTGTGATTTTATTGTAAGTCCATAAAGTAAGTACAAAATTAATAAAAATATTTTGCACACTTAATCTTGACTCTTTTTTTCAAACATTGTAAATAACTACTTGTCATTGAAGTAAAAAACGGTGGGATTTAATAAAAATATTTTTTTTTCATAAGTTTGTAATATGCTTTAACAATTCGTCAAAAAAGAGTTATTTCATCTACATTACTTAAATTATGAATAATATCGGAACTATTGAATTATTAATCTAGGAAACTTTAGGAAACATCTAGGTATAGTAGGTCGGCAGCTAAGAATAATTTTAATATGTCTATTTTAAAGAAAGTAGGCAACATTGTCGACATCTATTCGAGTCTATATTAATAACTTTCTATTAAAAATATCTAAGGCAGTACATTAAAAGTTCAAAAACATCTATTTAACATTATTTTCTATAAATAGTAAGATCAAGCTTCCTAGATTCGATATTTTTATGGCATTGGATAATTATTTATATAGACAAACCAAATTACTACAATATAACAAATTCGTTAAAAAAAACTCTTAATAATAATATCAACGTTAAACTTGAAATAAGAAATTTAATTTTGGATCACAATACCAATAATATTTACAAATATATCTAACTTGCTTAATAAAAAGGAATAGGTAGGTACCTACACTAATATCTTCGCCCTTGCAGTCAATTTCATGAACACGATAACTTTATCATAGCAAAAGGCAGTTACAATCAGGTGGTTGCATCATCGACGCTCTGCGCTACAGGATCGCAACTTTTAGTTTTATTATGAGTTAGATAAGGCCTGTTCAGACTTAGGTACGCGGTATTCACTACGAGCGAAAAATTCGCTACCCATCAGCGAAAAATTTCGCTCGGTTTGCCCCGGCGCCGGGCATATTGTATGTAAGCTTTCGCTACCGCTCTGTGTAGCAACTACCGCGTAGATCTGAAAAGATTTTTAGCCTCCTAGTGGCGTAAACCCAAGCTTTTCTGTTTAACGCATTCACTGGGTCAGCTGTACCACTGCAAGGGCACGCCGCCGATGCCCTAAAAGCTGTCCAATCTAGTCATGGGCGTCGTGGACACTCAACGTATTATAGTCCTTTTCTTACACTTGATTTTTTACGTGTTTCAGCTTTTTGTGTGCATTAGAAACACGAAATGTGCGTTGACATTGTTTAAGGTCATCTCAGTGCGTTCGCGCATTCGGATTAACAATTACTCAAGGAATTGTCAGAAGTTATTACAGGCACTTTGATGGAGCCTACAATATTCATACACTGAAACGTCGTACCGACCCGCCTGGCTGTGTTAGGCCTTGGTCTCAACTCAGTACCACTCGTAGACTTTTTTCGTACGATTTTGTGTCCGGCGTAGCAAACCGTAGCGTAGTGCGTTGTGACCAAGATTTGCTGCGGCTTTGGAGAGTTCAGTGTGTAGAGTCCTTATCGTCACCAACCCATTTGTGCTCTCTTCCATGCTCAGAGCAGAAAAGAAACTCAACAAGTTTATTTATTCAATAAATAGACCAGCATCCTGGTGCTGATGTGTCTTTAACAAACAGTGTCAAGTTTATGGTCAATGCGTAACTTTTTTTGAGTTTAGGACCTATGTCTCGTAACCAGTTGTGAGTTGATACTGGACCGCGCGGATCTTGAACATGTTGAGTTGACTCTAGAAGTCTTTACTGGCGATGATCCTAACGACCTCGCCCTTGGCCTCGCGTCAGGAGGGCGCAGGGTCGGGCTCCGCGGCGGCCGCCGGAGCGCCTTGCTGAGACATCTCGGCCTTGACGCGCCGCGCTATGTGGGCGCGAGTGTGCTTGCGAAGGTGGTCTTTGCGGTAGAAACCTGAGAACAATGTCTTCCTTTAGTAAGGGGTGGTGATTATGAAACTTGTGGGGTTAATATTGTCAGCCGCCATCTTTATTTTGAACCACCGGCACTATAAGAGAGAATAACAGCGTACTAAGAGAGATGGTATTTTTTAAAAGGTATTTGATTGTTTTGTGCTTGAAGTGACAGCCTGTTTTTCATCGTAGCTCCAAAACGGATGAACCAATTTTGATTAAGTAAGTTTTTTTTGTTTGAAGGGAGACTCGACAAGTATTTTCTTGGCTACAAGTAGGTAAGTACGTTTCATAAAATCTGGCGCAGCCTTTCTAATGTTACGGTGGTTAAGTATTCAATCATTTCTGTACCTAATCTATAGACTTTATGTCCTAAACTTTTTCTGCGTACAATCCCATAAGGTGCTTCCTTTTTCCTTTTGTAAGTAATAATAAATTGTGTATCTAATGTAATAGTCCTATTTGAATTTAGTAAACAACGACATCAAGTGTGCCCTCAGGAACCATCGGTCTATTTTCCCTATAGGTCTACTTGTTCAAACGGTCTACTTGTTCAAATAGTCTACTTGTTCATACGGTGGAAATAAATGAAATACTAAACTACATGCTCACCTTTCCCGCACTCGTTGCAAATATGCCTCTTCTCCCCGGAGTGGATCACGAAATGCAGCGTCAGTTGTTCTTTACGTTTGAACGCCTTGAGGCAAACTGTGCACACATGGGGACGTGCCGGGTTGTGCGACTGCTTGTGGCGGGTGAGGTGGTCCTTGCGCTTCAGAGCAGCGTTGCAAATATCGCAAATAAACCTGGGGGCGAAAATATAGCTTTTGTTTCTGCTCCTGGTGGCTAAAGGGGGCAAAACTTGGCTAAGTATGTGCTTTAGCCACTGTTGATAAGGCAAAAGTTTTACCAGAAGTTCTGCTCCGGTAGGTAGGTACTTCAAGGAATTGGGCGGGTTATGGCTTGTTTAGGCAGGTGAACAATTTACAATACACTCTCATGTCAGTTCCCCCACTTAGCTGAAATTCTGCGCAGATGTATACCTACCTAGGTTTGGATGTGAAATAAAATAACTTATTGGCAAGTTTTACCTAGTGAAACGTGGGAAAAGCCGTGGAGAGAAGCCAGTTTATGATACATGGTGTTTCAATGCAATATTAGAGGATCGAACATCGAACAAAGTGAGTAGGCTAATTCTGCAACAGCTCCGAATGGAGAAATGAAAAACTTTTACCATTTTTCGGGAGGGTAGATTGGAAGTAATAATAATAACAATAATAATGCTGGAAAATCCACACAGCACCATCTAGCCCCAAAGGAAGCTAATCAAAGCTTATGTTAAGGGTACCTACTAGATAACTGATATAGTTAATACATTATATACATAGATAGATATATTTTTTTTATTATACGTAGAAAACACCCAACCAAGGAACAAATTTCTGCAGATCGTACACAAAGTTGTTCCGAGGCGGGAATCGAACCCGCAACCTCTTGCGTCACAGGCGGACTCTCGCCCGCTGCGCCACTGAGGTCGTCAAAGTACCTAATGAAGAGTAAAATTTGGATGTGCATACCTCCTCTCCCTAGTGTGTCCCTCAAGATGTTGCTCCAGCATGTCGCGGTCCGGGTACGCCATGTGGCATTCCGGACAGCAGTACAGAATGCTGCCGTCTGCGGACAAACAACCTACATTTATAGTCACTGGACGTTCTGATTGGTCCCGCGTTTGAGATGAGCCCCCCCTCACTGAGAACGCACCCTTAGGCGTGTGTTCGTCCACCTGAAAGTTGTCGCAGATCAAATGCGACTGCTACAGCACAGCACAAAAATGTGAATTTAAATATGGGCTTATACTCGTTACATTAAGATGCATATCTAATAGATTGACGGCATCAGATAAGAGACAGCTCGCGGCTCGGCGCGTACCTACCTAATACCGCAGACCGCGCGAAACCGAAATCCAAGCGAAACTTATCGCTACCGCTCTGAACTGCAGGTCTGAACATGCCTTTAATTCTAAAAGGTAAGTATCAAATCGGCCGATTTCATTTAATTTTACTATCAGATAATAAGTTCTGCTTCTCAAACCTGTAGAGGTACCTATTTATGTCTTTCTTGGTCAAATAATGTAGATATGTTTAAATTGACGATATTAACAGAAGATTTCACAACGTCATAGTTAACCGACGAAGCTACTAATGGTTCGATTATCTTTCTGAGACGCCACCCTAAACCA
This sequence comes from Eupithecia subumbrata, assembly GCA_949316285.1. Classification (NCBI taxonomy): domain Eukaryota; kingdom Metazoa; phylum Arthropoda; class Insecta; order Lepidoptera; family Geometridae; genus Eupithecia; species Eupithecia subumbrata. Next base: position 15,274,175 of record OX438643.1, on the reverse strand, counting down.
TTTGGATTTGCTATTGCACTGATTAATTTCTTGGAGGATGCTGCTTATCCCGAGTGCCTTAGCGCTCCTCAACATTTCCCCGGGCCGTTGGGCCGGTATAAACCTCCGCTCCTTAATTCAACGCCGCTACATTGTAGCACAAAAGTGTGCATTCAAATATGGGCTATCTTAAAATACATTTTACAGTGACAAAATGCATTCCCCCAAGCTTCAAACGTGTGATATGCGAACTGTCTGACATCTGATTCCGTCAATATGAAATGCATCTTACTGTTTGCTTTGCGGAAAATTCGACTAAAACACAATTCGACTAAAATCAATTCGACTAGTAACAATTCGACTACCAACCAAAACAAATCGTTTCAAAAAAAAATTCTGTCAACATATGGCTCTGGGTGCAATTAAACATATACACACCCTTTCAGTCACAGAGTCGCCACGACCCCCTCCCCCCTTCACGGGGGTGGAACGCCTAAAGATCGGGTCAACTCAAGGTCGAATTGCTTTAATCTAATTGTTTTTTGTCGAACTGTTTTAGTCGAATTGTATTAAGTACACGAATTTTTTTAGTCGAATTTTCCGTAGACGAAATGTTTCGAGTTCTAAAATATTTCAATGCACGTTTTTGTGCTATGCTGCAGCATTGCGCCTCTGATCTGTGACAACCTTTCCACCTGTCAGCAGGATTCTTACCTACGTTGCCATGTGTTGCACTTAGCTTAAAGTTTGCCTCCCCAACCCTTCCCGCGGGTGTCATAGACTATGGGATATCCCGCGGGGGGTGGGACGCAGCGCCTCAAGCAGAATACATCAGATCCACCACCAAGCGAACTCGAACCCGCATGCTCAGCTTGGGGATAATGCATTACCCCGTAATGAGAGCCATTAGGGGAGGAAATGTCCATCAATGGACTATAGCAGTACGCTATAGATTTACGATACTTACTCACCTCAACAGTCTAAATTGACCAACTGCTGGACCCACACCTCCCCCTGATATAAGCTCCTTCTTGGCTTTTATCTCATGGGGCAATCCCCTTAATCCCGCTAAGCATTCGGGTTGGGGACCGCAGTTCGGTGGTAGAATAGTTCTGCAGGGGGCGCTGCTGGACCTCAGTAGATACTTACTCACTAACTGTCGACAATCTTCTAGCGATTCGCTGGTGCATTGCTCCTTACCTTGGGCAAAGAAATAGAATAACATATTTTTGTCTACGGTACCTGTAACCAAGGGGCAGCGGAATGTGACTAACCCTACCAATACTTCATCATCAGCCTATGCTGGCCCACAGCTGGACATAGGCTCCTTTTATGAGCGCTATACTTATACCGATTAATTTTCAAGGTCACATGGGGAAGGCTATAGCTATATATCAAGCGATCCTATGCTAAATTTACTGAAGAGATTGGGATGACATTTTGCACGCACGAAGATCTAGACCTAGAATTGGTTTACTTAAAGGTTACTTTTTATCGCGGAGAAAATATGTGTAAAGCCGCGGGCAGAAGCTACTTAAGCATATTCAGTGCTCAAAATGTAAATGGCATTTCATCATCATCATATTAGCAAAAAAATTCCACTGATGGGCATAGGCCTTCCCGTACGACGCCACAAATAGCGGTTCTAGGCCCGTACTTAAAAAACGTAATCCGAAGTTTCTGATTAGTTTTCTTGCAAAACCTACTCTTACGTGTACGATAGCATTTTGCAGAAACTTCGATTTTCGCCGCCATCCATCCACTGAAATTCTGAAATGCCAGGTCGTACAGCATTCCTGCTGTTTCAGCATTACAGAATTTAAAAAAAAAGCATAGGAGAGAGTGGGAAAATAAACCATCTCAAAGTCAAATAAAAAAAAATACCCAAAGCAGTAGTAAGTCGGATCTCGCCAGGCTTGAGCACACTGTACTTGCTGTTGATGCTGCTGCTGCTGGAACATTTCTTCTTCTTCTTCTTGATCACGCCTGGCTTGTTGGCGAGCAGTTGAGGTGGAGTCGAGTTGCAGTTGGTGAGAGGAGGAGGTGGGTTCAGGATGGTGGCTTGATGGACCACCACAGTCTGTGCCTGTGGTACCTGTGGTTATCACACTAATATTATAAATGCGAAAGTTTGGATGGATGGATGGATGTTTGTAACCTCAACACGCCAAAACTATTGAACGAATCGGGCTGAAATTTTGCACACAGGTTATTCTTATCCTAGAATCAAACTTTTTATCCCATAAATCAGTTCCCATGGGATAGAAATCACCTTTAAACGTTTCGAAGCCGCAGGCAGAAACTAGTCAATTATGAATCATTTGTCGACCGTAGTCAGTGACCCTGCAGTCGAAAGTCCGCCTGCGAGGCGGTTGGATTCCAAAGGATTTCTGGAGGATTTCCGACAAAAGTATTAGGTTTAAAAAAACGAAATATGCAGTTACTATTTTTATATAAATCGAGGGCATGAATCCTTCCACGACTTTTCTCTAACTCTCGTGGTTTCGAACTTGGCCATCACCGACCTTCTCAAAAAACTACCTATATATCCATGTAGGTACTGTCTGTCTTCCAAATAAATAAAATAAAAATAAATACAGCCGGGTGAAGCGGGGCGGTGCGCCCTCGCGGGTCGCACCGCCGAGTCTGGGCAGTGAATGCGATTTTTAAACGAACCTGTGTGATCGTAGTAACGGGTAAAACATCAGGGTTGACCGCCACTATAGTCTGCTCCTCTCGCTTGCCCTCAGGCGGTGCGTATTTCAACAGCTGGTGGAGAGGCAGCGGCAGCGATGAGAGATATTCCGTTACTCCGTTGCCGGTCAGCGCCTGCCAGGTGGCCGCGTCTGATACGTCTCCTATGCCTGAGAACAATATCCAATCATCTCTACATAGTAAAAAACAAAGTCGCTCCCGCTGTCCCTATGTACGCTTAGATCTTTAAAATTACGTAACGGATTTTGATGCGGTTTTTTTTATAGATAAAATGATTCAAGAGGAAGGCTTATATGTATAATACTTGAATAATAGTAGAGAAACACTGATTATTTTATAGGTTTCTAATGTGATGTCGTAAATAAACACATTTTTTGCGCTTACATTGCAAACGCTAGCTGAACCGTATACGAGATAGATTAAAATAATGTACTACAGTATTGTACATCTTAAAAAGGTCTACAAAAAAGTCCGTGATGGTATATGTCTATCTCTTAGGGATAACCCACAATAACCATTTTTTTCCTTTACTTTTTACGTTAAATAACAGCTTATTTACGAATCGATTTTAAGCAATACAGCATTAATCCTGACTAATTAAGTACCTTATACACATTCTGCATTTAATATAAATCAATATGGCCCTTATAGCATGTAATTTATATGAATATTTTCGAAGATAAATTACAGATTTAAAAAGCAGGGACATAGCGCTTGCGGCGGCGGCGCGCGGCGGTACCGGCCGGGGGGCCGATTCTGTACTATATTTAGTATCAGCATTGCACCCGTGTGAAGCCGGGGCGGGTCGCTAGTTAATATTATAATTTTTAAAAGCTGCCGCAAATGTCTTTATTTTTAACCCCGGAAGCAAAAAGAGAGGGATGTTATAAAGAGGCAAAAATAACCCTGTACAAATCCTACTGTCAAACGTTATACAGAAGTAGCCTATGGACCACATACACTCTAAAAGCGATGAACACCCTTCGTGTCCAGTTTAATAATGCATTCAGGATGCTGCTGGGGCTCCCGCGGTTCTGCAGCGCATCCGGCATGTTCGCGGAGGCGCGAACGGACGGCTTTCATGCATGCATGCGGAAGAAAGTCGCCTCGTTGCTGTGCAGGCTGCACGGGAGTACCAACACCATCCTGAGTGCACTATCCAATAAATGGGATAGCCCGTTTCTCAAGCACTGTAATCGAATAATGATGAAGTAGCTTCATCATTAAGCGATTGCAGTGTTTGGGATTACCTTATATTTACTTAATAATGTTTGTGCATGAATCTCAAATATGTAACCACTAACATAGACTAAGAACAATTTTTGACTAACATAATATGGACCTCAATTGATTTTGTTGTGTTGTCTGAAATAAATGAATTTATTATTATTATTATTATTATTTATAAATTTAACGTGTCTGTCTGTGTATCTGTCTGTGGTGTCGTAGCTCCCAAACGGATGAACCGATTTTCGTTTAGTTTTTTTTGTGTCATAGTAAATTTTATCCCGCGCTTTCTTAGCCATGTTTCACGAAAATCTGTCGGGGGGGTTTTAAATATTTTAATTTTTTTCTTGTTACTTTATTAGGTAAAGGTAACTCTTAGATGTCCCTTACTGATAAACTCCTGGTTTCTGTCCTGCCTGCCGTCGTTCTTGAAGGCGCGCGCGATCGCCGCCGCGTCCTTCGGCTCGTGAAGCACCACCAGCAACTGCTGGCCTTGCTGGAGAGGTTGAGCTACTGGAAATGTAAACATATCTATTAGCTTGCGGCTTCAGCTGTAACAGAGTTACTTTCAAAGTGTTACAAAGGGTTATATATATACATAGGGTTATATATATACATAGGGTTATATATATACATAGGGTTATATGAGTTACAAAAAGAGAGGGGTGTTATAAGTTTAACGTGTCTGTCCGTGTATTTGTCTGTGGTATCGTAGCTCCCAAACGGATGAACCGATTTTCGTAAATTTTTTTTTGTGTCATAGATAATTTTATCCCCACTGTTTTTCATGAAACATGGCTAAGAAGCCATATTTCATGAAAATCGGTCAGGGGTTTTTAAAATTTTTAATTTTGTTATTGTTCCTGGATAATTAAGGAGCTAGACATAGAGCTACATCTATGCAAAATTTCAGCCCCGTTGAGTCGTTTTAGCGTGAAGAGGTAGAAAAAAATGTTTTGTTTCTTTAAACATCTAAATTTTCGCATTCATAGGTCATTGATTACTTAGTGTTATGTTATGCATTGTTCACAATTCACTATTCACCTTACCTAACCGAACAACCTTACCACCAAGTTATTTCAGGCGCGTCACCAACTCACCTTTCGTTTCAGATCTTACATCAGACTTCACATCACACTAATCACACTAATATTATAAATGCGAAAGTTTGGATGGATGGATGGATAGATGGATGGATGGATGGATGTTTGTTACCTCTTCACGCCAAAACTACTGACCGGATCGGGCTGAAATTTTGCACACAGGTAATTCTAATCCTGGAATCAAACATAATCAACATTTAAAAAGTATTTTTTTTCCCATAAATCAGTTCCCATGGGATAGAAATCACCTTTAAACGTTTCAATAGAAACAACGCGGGCGAAGCCGCGGGCAGAAACTATTTAACAAAGAAATAGGTATCAGAATCATTTTCATAGTGGCCGTACTATGAAAATGATTTTCATATTTTTTTTTTCTATGATTATTTTCTTCTAAATATTCCGAGAGAACGGATTGGCCGTCCTTCGTTTTGTGCAATCCGAAATCATCAGTCAACTTCGTTCGTTTTTCAAAGTAGTCTTGTTGTATTCCTATTTTGTTGTTTGTCGCAAAAAAACGTATAATTGTTCTTAGATCATTATCTTATCTTCCTTGATAAGCATGCCAATTGAAAAATTCTATCTATTTATTTTGTATTTGTGTCTAGAATTTCAATCGTTTCATTTGGAAATACTAGTTGTAGGTAGGTACCGAATTAGTTTCCTAACAATTTTCTCTAACTAGTCTATGACTTTAACTTTTTTGTACATCGCCGAAATAATACGCATAAATACTAATAAACGAAATAATTTCGCGGCTCGCTCCGCTCCCCGTTACTTATACTTTCTATTGTTGCTACTGTACTGACGACCGGACACGCTCTTACCATCAAGGCCTGATAATCTTAATCTATTTATTACCTACTCTCTAACAATAACTTTTAAAATAAGTTCTTGGGTTATTTTTTTGTGTATTCATGCTTGATTTGTCTTTTTTTGATTTGTTTGTTTATTACTATTCTCCAAATTAGCGTCCGTAACGTTGTTGTTTTTATTGTAAATAATGTGTCTATTAGTGGCATCTCGATACTCTACGTAGCTATTTATGTTAATTTTAAGAAAATAGTGTAATACATCCCACGGCCGGGTAAAGGCCTGCCCCGCACCCTTCCAAACTTCTCGGTCTTCTGCAGGCTCCCACCACTCCGGGTCAAAAGCTACCAGATCGTTCCGCCACCTTTTACGTGGCCGACCCCGTCGCCGCCTCCCATCTGGCTGCCAGGGTGCCAGGGTGGGTTAGGCCCATCTCTCCGGGTGCATACGTTCAGTCAATCCGTTTGAAGCCTAGAATGCTACGCTCTATCTGTTCCACATGTTTGTGCTTTAATAAACGAAAAATAAAATAAAATATTATATTAATATAGTTTCGCCTAAGACTGCCTGACAATTTGGGACACCTTGCATTGCAGACACGCGCTGTATTAAATGAGGTTGGATGTCGACATGATCATCAGCCTATATTAATCCACTGCTGGACATAGGCCTCCCTTCATGAGCGCCATAGCGCCCTGTCTTCAGCTTGCCACATTCAGCATCTGCCTGCAGTCTTTCGCAGATCGAAAAATAAAATAAAATATTATATTAATATAGTTTCGCCTAAGACTGCCTGACAATTTGGGACACCTTGCATTGCAGACACGCGCTGTATTAAATGAGGTTGGATGTCAACATGATCATCAGCCTACATTAATCCACTGCTGGACAAAGGCCTCCCCTAACGAGCGCCATAGCGCCCTGTCTTCAGCTTGCCGCATCTAGCATCTGCCTGCAGTCTTTCGCAGATCATCCCACCTGGCCGGAGAGCGTCCTACACTACGTTTGCCGAGTCGTGGTCTCCACTCAAGAACACGTGTGCCCCAGCGGTTATCGGTTCTTCGCGAGATATGGCCGGCCCACTGCCACTTGAGCTTGCTAATTCCTTGAACTATGTCGATAACTTTGGTTTTCTGTCGGATGTAGGTATTCGTTACGAATTCTATCCTTCAGAGAGACTCCGAATATGTAGTTCTTTCCATAGCTCGCTGAGCGACTTTGACCTGGTAGACCAGCCCTACAGTAAGTGTCCACGTCTCAGCTCCGCAGGTCATGACGGGTAGGACGCACTGGTTAAAAACTTTAGCTAACATTGCGCTATGGATGACGAGAAGACTCGACGTAGTTTCCCAAACGCTTCCCAGCCTACCTGGATCCTCGTCTTGGCCTCCTTCTCAAAATTATTTTTACCTAGCTGCAGAATTTGCCCAAGTATACTCCGAAATAATTTCGAGAAGGTGGCCATGTACCAAAAGTATCCAAATTCATGCCAAGGCCGATGCGTCGCGAGGCTGAGGCTAGGCCGTCCAGCATCTGGTTCAGCTCCTCTAGCGACTCCGCCATTAAAACTATGTCATCAGCGAATCGTAGGTGGGAGTTGTAGTCGCCGTTTATGTTAATGCACTTACCTTTCCAGTCCAGCGTCTTAAATTTTCCAACGCGCTCGTAAATAGTTTCGGGGATATAACATCCCCCTGTGAGACAGGGGGACCTCTGCGCAGTTGGATGGGTTTAGACTGCTGGCCCTGTACTTGGACACTCATGATGGCGGCCTCGTAGAGACATCTCAGCACCTCGATATAACGATAGTCTACTTGGCATCGCTGTAAGGATTCGAGAACAGCCCAGGTTTCGACAGAGTCTTTTCATAGTTCACAAAAGCCAGACACAGAGGCTGACTCTTCGGACTTCTGTATAATCTGCCTCACTGTGTGAATGTGGTCTATGGTGCCAAATTCTTCCCGGAACCCGGCCTGTTCCGGTGGCTAGAACTCATCGAGTCTCCTGGCGAGACGATTCGTGACCACTCGTGACAACAGCTTATAGACGTGGCTCAGGAGTGTGATGGGTCTGTAGTTTTCAAGGAGGGTTTATCTCCTTTCTTAAAAAAGAGCACCACCAAACTCCCGCTCCACGCCTTTGGAGTTCTCCCACTGTGAAGAACGGCGTTGAAGAGGTTCTGTAGTACCATCTTCGCAATTCGCTTGTTCAGGTCTGACCTCTCTGACGAAGACGCTTGGGTGGTTTCCCGTCTTTTTGTGATCAGCTCGAGAATCCCATCCGAGAGTTTGGATTTCTTGCCAGTGCGCTGCTTTTTGCAGAACTTGATGCCCTCATCCCTCAGCGTTCCGACCAGATTGTGTATGGTTGGATAAACCTAGTTCACTATAACTACGGCAAGTAATACCTATGCGGCTAAGACAGCCAAAGGCTCATTTTAGGAAGCTTACAATGCAGTTGTTAAAAGCGATATCAAACAATTGAACGTCATACATTTCCTATCGGAAGGATGAGGTTTATGGAAATGTTTTAAACTAACCTTGATGTTGTTGCATCATTGTAGTCATCAAATCGTGATGCAGTTCCTGACTGAACTCCCGCTTGTCCATTCTCTGTTCCCTCATCTGGTGTACCGCCTCAGCCTGCACGTAGCTCGTCTGTCCGTACGCGATGTTATTCAGCGTAGACGACGAGATGGCCTGGTACTTCACTCCGGTAGCGTTTACGAACCCGCTGTCCACTTCGACGCACTTCCCCATATCTTTCTCGAAGGAGATTTCGAAGGAAGGCAGCTTCTTGCGATGGTACTGGCCGACTTGCAGAGGCGCGAGCCCCGCCAGCGTGACCGTTCCCGGCTGCGCGCCGCTGACCACCACGACGCTCTCAGCCTGGCGATACTTGACGCCTTCCACGGTGAGCTGGCCCGAGGCCGGGCTGACCGCGAACTGCAGGTTGTTCCCCGCGGCACCGTTGTGGTACCGCGTCTCCTGCACGACGCCGCCGATGCCCGCATTGTTGTCGTAGCCCAGCTTTGCCGCGAACTGGTGGATGGTAGGCAGCGCGTTCGCTGACGGGCCGTGCCCGTTGAACTGCGCGAAGTTCATCTCCGATCAGACCTGAAACCGCGGGAAACATTGCAATCGCGACGCCGGTTCGGACATTAATGCAGCAGGCAGTGGAAAGGCGCGGCCCAGGCAGGGAGCCTCAACCCCCGCCATTGCCTCACCCCAGTCGTTGTAACGCTTTATTTTTCCCGGCCCGTCCCACACCATCGATGCGGGTGAGGGCTCCGAGCGGACGGAGCTCGCGATCAACTGACGGGGAAGGTGGTTACCTTAGTGAGCTCGACACTGTGGGTTTTCATAGCGTTTTTAATTGTTCTTTGTGGCTGAATTGCGATTGTGGAGGGTTATTGGGGTGCGCGGCTGTAATGCGCAGTGGGGTGGCGGCTGCGCGCTGGCGCCCGCCGAGCGTGGGCGAGGGTGCGCGGAGGATGAGACTCGGCCGCCCTACGCCGCGGCGAGCGTACGCTGTTGGTGTGGACTGCATTTACTACGAAAGCCTACTGGCACTACTACTATCAAAAGTTCAATGTCCTCTACCTTTGGTTCAAATAATGTCCGAAGTTATGTTAATCGTGGCTCGCTAAAGATCAGTAGGTATTTAACATAGGTAGGTAGTTGAAAGGGTTGTAATTTGATTGTTATGGAAAAACTATAAAACGACTCTGAAAAAACTAAGGATAGATATGCCCTTTTTTTTGTTTCACTCTGGAATACAAAAAATATGAGACCATTTCGGGATTATTCTTTAAATAGGTATACAATAACGAAAGAATCATCAAAATCGGTCCACATAGAAAATATACAGCCGTTCGGCTGTATGATTATAAATAGAATCTCTTGTTTTGAAGTCGGTTAAAAATAAAAATATTTCTAGCAAATGTACCTCAGGTACAAATCCAAAAATCCAAAGATACAATAAATAACCAAACTTGGTACCTACCGATATCGTCAGTTAGTGGTACCGGTTGTCGGCTCCGGCCACCTGCTTTCATTCTGAAAATCCTGAGATCAGCTGTAGTAATATAGCCTCCGTGACCGAGTAGAGCTAGGTGTGGTGTGAGGCACCCTTGTACCTTGAACCCCATCCTTCAATGATACCTTCACTTCAACACACACCATTCTTGTGGTTACGGTCTGTGTTCTATATAAAGGGTACCGTAGGCAAACGAAACCAAGAACTTTGTTGGTGTCAACAGTGCTGGATTAAGAATACTTGATGCCCTAAGCAATCCATGCCGTGGGTTATCCATAATTTTACCGATTCAGTGCGGAAGACGCCGGAGGGGCGTCGTAAAAATCTTTTCCACCTGGCGTATACTTTTAAAAGATTTACTTTAAACAAAATGTCTTTATTTTGTCACGAAGATCATGACTACAGCATTCATTTGTGGATATTGCGTGAATTCAAAGACTTCAGAGGTTGTAAACCTGTTATAAACGGTATTTTGGCCTTTTGGCCTAGGCTCACTCCACTCGCTGTTTTTATGTCGTCTTTTCTTCATTTTCTCTACCACGATTGGAAAATTTGAGTAAGAAATGACCAAACGTAACAAGACAAGCGTAGCGAGCCTCGAAATTTTCAAAGATTTTTTGGCGACGATTGGAAAATTTGTGAGAGAAAAGGAAGAAATTCCAATCTTCACTAACAAATCTTTGAAAGTTTCGAGGCTCGTTGTGCTCGCCGTTTTTTTATAGTCTTTTCTGTCTCAAATTTCCCAAAAGTCGCTATAGTCTCCGTTAAATATTTCGACGTCTAAAAGGGTTCCGTCGCTAAAAAAATTTGAGAAGCGCTGCTGCTCGGATTTTCAAACAACCTTTCTTTTTTGATTATTTTTTCAAAAATCAATTAACCAAAATTTAATTACAAAACCCTAGCGACCACATTTTGATAGGCACCCTAGTTGATAACCCTGTATATTCTCCTTAATAAGCGTAAAATTAGGTTTTTAGGTAATACTATACAGGTAATACAATGAATGCACTAATTCTGCAGCCGGATCTTAGACTGTAATAATCAAAAGATAAATATTTTCAAAAATCAGTGTTTTTATTTTTTAATCTCAATAGACCGATACCTAATAAGTTAAAATGTTCATACAAAAGTTTCCTTAGATCTAACTTACCTATTCCGTACTAACTATAATACTAGCAACTATAATTTCGAAAAGAGGTACAAAAATATCAATCTACCTTAATTTTTGACAATTTATAAGCTAATCTTAAACAACAAGAGAGAAATACCACAAAAATTAAACAAACCAACCTAAAAATTAGACCTTTTCTTAGGTACTTTAATTTAAAATATGCCACGATTTTGATGTGTCATTTCATTTCCCTTATCTTAGGTACATAATTTAATTTATAATATGCCACGATTTTTATGTGTCATTTCATTTCCCTTAAGATAAAGGCATTTCTTTGTTAACTAAGATATCAAGAAGCTTACTAATAAAATTCGCTATGTGCAGAAAATATCATTTCAGTTAAACATAACTAAGGGCACAAAATATACAATAAAGAAAATTCTACATAAGTATATATCGGAGCACCTTGATACCTACATTACACACACTACGCAGGACACTTTAAGTAGGAATCTAATCCCAGGATCAACGAAGTAATAGATAAAAAGTACAAACCTGTTATCTTTTACATTCTATCCTGGCTATTATTACAATAATTTATTGATAAAAGGTTAGTCTTTATTTGACTGGGCTCAAATAAAGATACATACAAATAAAACACCGACATGTTTCTCAATTAAATTGTAACTTACATAAACTAATTAAAAGATTTATCATACGAGACTAAAAAGTCCTACGTTAAAGCTGACATTCTTAATACCTACGCGGTAGAACGCGCCATGCAAGTATTCACTCGAAAACGAGCACCATATAAATCCATGTGCCATCTAAAGCCATTTGAAGTGTTTAACCTCTATCTCACTTAAGAAAGTGAGATGGGAGGTCAAACGCTTTACCATTTACAATTTCAAAAAATATACACTATATTTAACAAAGCCGCATTTAAAACTGATTAGAACACTGCAACGCATGCAAAAATATACCAAAAATAAAACGTGCTTAAACAGCTACTTTTAAAAAATGTATTAATATTTTGTCGTCATTAAACATTCAATATACAATAATACATATAAAACTGATTTGTGTTATCTTCATTTTACAAAGTTGGAATACTCTTTATCTGCTACTTCACTCATAATGAATTATTGTTTTGAATATTTGAAGTGAAAATTTCTTTGAATAGCTACTGTCTTTCAAAGATTATTTTCAAGCTTCCGAAATAATACACATTATGTGTACAGGGTTTCACTTTTATAAATAAAGTAGAATATACATATCACAATTATAATGATACTAGCGACCCGCCCCGGCTTCGCACGGGTGCAAATGCTGATAGTAAATATACTACAGAATCGGCCCCCCGGCATCCATCATCCATACGTCCATTACATAGCTGTCATTTGCGATTTGTTATTCCAAGTCTGATTCTTTTTTGTTATAACACGTTTTATAGTGACTGACGTTTTATGTCAAGTCACACGGGAGCGCTGTCGAACGGGATAAACAGTATCCTATGTCCGTCTCCTGGCTCTAAGCTACCTACCCTCCAATTTTCAGCCATATCGGTACAGCCGTTCTTGAGTTATAAATAGTGTAACTAACACGACTTTCTTTTATATATATAGATTTACAATTAAGTGATGTAAATATTTACAATGAACACAACAGTATTTATCCAAGCCTTGTGCGTTACTCTACATTTATGATTAATTTAAAAAAATACTTTCTATGTTATACCATGCTTTTCGGGTAGTAAGTTCTAAGGCAAATTTTTACCTTAAAATTCATGTTTTCTTTCTTTTATCACTTTTACCCACTCGGAAGACAATTGGCAATATAAGAATAGGCCTACGCTAGGATAACAAGAGATAGCTTTACTCGTAAACAACAGTATTAAAAACGTTTTAGCAGTGAAGGTGTTATCTAAACGGTATTTTATTGTACTGGAAACAAAGTTATCCAGCCTTTTGTCGCTTAACGCATTCACTGGCCAGGCTCGCGACATGAGGGAGAAAACTGCGTCTTGGGCCATGAATGTGTTAGTTTAAAGTCTTTCGTCTTGGGCAATAAGTATTTAGTTTTTTACATAATGATATCTTAGTTTATTATGTATTTTAAATATCTAAAAGTCAACAATGATATGTTGTAAATATAACTCAGTAAAATATTGAAGTAATCTGCTTATAATCTGATATCTGTATAAATATTTCGTCTATACATGCTACGTTGGCCTGGGACAAACATCAGACTCGCACTTCGATTCACGGTTTCATAGTTTTGGCGATTCGTACTTTTGAATGATTTATTTATTAATGATTGATTCTACTTTTGGCGGACAAAAATCGTTGATAGATCTCTATGTTAAGATTCGTTTTGAATCTAATCATATCTCTATCCATATAGCCACGGATATTGCTGAACGGATTGTGATTGCGCTTGGTTTTTTTTAGGAAATCTTTAAGGCTTGCAAACGCAGTCTGCTGTGATCTACTAGAGCTGAGCAACATAGGTTAGTGTTATATGTCTAACCCACCTAATAGGTCGTGACGTATAAAGCCAGTCTAATGGCCTTTGTCCACACACGTTTTTTTACGCCGTGTAAATCTACGGCTAATTCGCTGAAGGCGCCGCCGTGCATACACACGGCGAATTAACCGTAGATTTTTATGGCGAAAAGCCCGATTTGTCAACAAGCTTCCATAGATCCATACAATACTTGTGACCGTGCCTACGCACCGCGAATTAACCGTAGATTCTCACGGTGAAATAAACGTGTGCGCCCTTAGGGTGTTTTTCTACCAGATATAAGCTACGTAGCTTAGCGGCGGAGTTTGTCAAACCTAACCAAAATAGGGTCGTCATTTTCTACTACACTAACTAAAGGTTAGTGCACATCCTAAGTGGCGGAGCAGAGTGGAAGCCGATTGTGGATAAGTACAAACATCTCGAGTAGCTAGCTATTTGTTTTGGTCGGCAGACTTTACTTGCGCGATTTGACGCCGTCACTCACAATCACCCATGTGACTTTACCAAGCATTGTGGGTATGCTTAATCGTAAAAAAATGTCTTCTATCAAACGTCCCTCAGAAAAAAATGTTTTGACATGCGTATGGAGACGCTCATCTATGGTAATATCTCAAATCGGTTCAGCATTTCTGTCAGTAGGAGTTAAAGGCAACAGTCGCTGCTGACAGCGGCTGTCACGAGTGCTGCGCCAGCAACGCCTCCAGCTGCGCCTGCGTGTCGTGCTGCTGTTGCTGCGTCTGCGCAGCCTCCAGGGAAGACACCACGTGCTGGGGGATGTTTATCTGCACGGGGACTGTGCTTGAACTGGTTGGTACCTGCGAATAAAAATAAATAAATTATGCTGGACAATCCACACGGCATCATCTAGCCCCAAGCTAAGCAGAGCTTGTGTTATGAGTACTAGATGACTGATATACAATACATTACATAGATAGATATTTTTTATCATACATAGAAAATACCCAGAACACCCGGAAAATAAAGGTTGATTTTGTAGCTTGATTTACTATCTAAGACTGCAGAACGAGCGTTTTTCTTAGATTTTTAAGACATTGTATCGCTTACAGCGTCTCTGTTTCAACATTATGGGAATTAACTTTCTGGAAATGAGGATGAGTCTTATATTTAATGCACATAAGCAAACAACGGATCCATAACAATAAGTCGTTCAGTATTCTTTGAATGAAACTCTCCATTACAACTGTTAGGGGTACCGTGAATGATAAGTCCTCCCACAGTTTGATCGCAACTAACATTTATTAAGTTTTAAGTTAACATGAAGGTTGAATACGGAAGAAAGAAATCACGTTTTTAACCCCCGACGCAATAAGAGCGGAGTGTTAATAAGTTTAACGTGTCTGTCTATGTTTCTATCTGTGTCCCAAACGGATGAACCGATTTTCGTTTAGTTTTATTTTTGTGTCCTAGATAATTTTATCCCGAGTCTTCTTAGCCATGTTCCATAAAAATCTGTCGGAGGGTTTTCAAAATTTTTAATTTTGTTCTTGTACAACAAACATCACGTTTTGTAAGTAGACATTGTAATGTAGAAATTTAGGTGAACTAGATCTGCGGCCTGACTTGACACATTGTACTTTGTGCAACAACATACTCGAATTAGCATCGTAGCGGCATTCGTCTCGCCTCTTGTGGTTTTTTCATTCTATGCCTTTCAAGGTACGAATGAGGCAAAAAGTGTTGAAAAGGCGATGAGGCGAAGAGAGACCGGTCTGTGTCAAGTATTGATTTTGCAATCCTAATACAATGTGTGAGAGAGGTCCAAAAAAATCCTTAACCTCAACCTCAACAGCCTGTATTGGCCCACTGCTGGACACAGGCCTCCCCTGATAAACGCCTTGTTGGCTTTTATCTCATGGGGGGTAATGCCCGTAATACCCACGCTGATCATGCATGCGGGTTGGGGATTGCAGTTCGGTGGTAGAATTGTTCTGCAGGGAGCGCTGCTGCCCGCCCCCGGTGGATATGCGTTGCCTCTGAAGACACCCGCGGGAAGAGTTGATGTGGTGAAAATTTTTGGCCGGCACCACACACAGCTAAAAAATTACACGTATAGCCTAAGTGAATTTTTAAGACAGAAACATAGCCAGGTGGGAGAAACATAGCTAAGAGCATGGTGCTCTAACATAGCCTATAACTATAAGTTATAGGCCACTAGTTTCTGCCCGCAGCTTTGCACGAGTTATTTCTATGGAAACGTTTTCTATCCCACGGGATCTGATTTATGGGATAAAACGTAGCCTATGTTTGATTCCACGCATTTTATCTTAGTTGACGTCAAAATAGTTGGAATGAAAAATATCTTATTCAATACAAACAAGAATGCATGGTAGTTGCAATATATCGAATTCGTTTAAAACAAAAAATATGCAAATCATTGAGATATCAATGCTCAGTCAAAATAAATATTCACATTAAACATTTATTTGCACGGGGTTAGCAAATAACTTTGTTGCATTTAATCTCTGAATTAAATTAAATAACTACACTTTATAAGGCCAATTCATTACTTGGTCGAAGGAGCTATTACAATTTAACTAAGTTCTCATAGTCACAGAAGACAAGATCTATCAGGCTCATATGGATTCATGATGCGGATCACATTAGACAAGATTTTAATCAATCTAAAATTTTTTTTTTTCAGTGCAGGATTAGAATAACCTATATGCAAAATGTCCGCCCGATCCGTTCAGTAGTTTTTGGCGTGACGAGGTAACAAACATTCATACATCCATCCATACATCTAGCAGTCGACGGCAGCCGTTGACGGGAGCAGTTGCCTCGTGTATTGTATATGAGCCCTAAGGTACACTCACGTGTATAGTAATCTCTGGCAGGATGGAGTTGGCAGTGGTCGTCGGCTCGACCTTGTAGATCGGCGTGCTACGGGCCTGTATCTCATCGCGCGCGCGTTTCGTTTCGTGCGAGCGCGCGTGTTTGCGGAGGTGGTCTTTTCTGTAGAAACCTGTGGGGGAATTATATTTTAGGTTTCTACTTCTCACTTCTGTCATGGGGCCAATTATAAGTTTGTTCAAGACTACAATGGTGGATTTTAAACTTTTGTAAGATTCCCATTGACCATGACCATTGGTAATGTACAGTCCTGATTATACTATAGCGTTATATGTTGAGGGTAATTATGTGTTTTGTGATGATTATGGGCGAAAAACGCGTTCAAATTGTATCGTGACGACAGAAAGTCGTGCAGTTTAAAGCATCGTGCTTTGTATATTTCAGTGGAGGTGTTCACATACAGGACGACACGATTAACTGTCGTCCACGACTTTTTTATTGTTGTGACGATAAATAAATTGTCGTTATAATGGGAACAGGTGGGTACCACGATGGTCGCACGATAAAAAAACGTTAGCATTCATATTGTGTCGTTGTTGTGATGTGCAAAGGATAAAAAATCGCAACTGCAGAATGACGACAAAAATTAGTTATGATGAGAACAGCATACGCATGCGGTCCCCCTGATGGAAAGTAGTTTCCGCAGCCTATGGACGCCTGCAACATCTGGGATAGGATAACATACAACGATAGCACAGTGTTTTATGGGAGCCCATTTTGTGACATCCCTTTTTTAATGCAGATTTTTTTAAGGATGTACCTGTTAAAAAAATAATAATTTTCTAAAATTTATTTATCAATAACTATGATTAATAGACACGCGGGAGTTTTACTCTCGCATTTGAATTGATTCAAACTATAGGAATCTGCATTAAAAAAGGGATGTCACAAAATCGGCTCTCATAAAACACTGTGGACAGTCGTCCAACGATAATTTAAGGTTACGACACAGTGGGACCCACCCTAACTAAGCTAACAAGCTTACCTTTCCCACACTCTGTGCACATCTCAGTCTTGACCCCCGAGTGTATGACCGTGTGTAGGTTGAGGTGTTCCCTCCGCTTGAACCCCTTGCGACAGACCCCGCACACGTAGGGTCGCTCCGGGTTGTGGCCCAGCTTGTGCCGCTCCAAGTGCTCCTTGCGTTTTAAACTGCGGAGATAATTATACTGTTAATAATTAAAAGAAAATAAAAAGGAAGTAGATTATTTAGATATTTATTAATTACTAGTTTATGCCCGCGGCTTCGTACGCGTTGTTTCTATGGAAACGTTTAAAGGTGATTTCTATCCCATGGGAACTGATTTATGAGATAAAAGGTAGCCTATGTTTGATTCCAGGATTAGAATAACTTGTATGCAAAATTTCAGCCTGATCCGTTCAGCAGTTTTGACGTGAAGAGGTAACAAACATCCATCCGTCCGTCTATCCATCCATCCATCCAAACTTTCGCATTTATTATATTAGTATGATAGTATGATATTAGTGTGATAGTGTGATGTGATGTGATGTTATGATGTTGACGATTTGCATGAACTTTGCATGTAGTCAGTAGGTAGGTACTTAAACAATGTTTACTAAGTTTGTACAAATAAATATTCTTATTCTTATTGGTTGTGGGTTCGTTTCCCACGTCAGGACAAATGTTTATACGATCTGCAGCTATTTGTTCAGGGTGTTCTGGATGTTTTTCTATGTATAATAAAAAAATATCTATGTATGTAGTGTATTGTTTTATGTATATAAGTTATCTAGTACCAATAACACAAGCTCTGCTTAGCTTGGGGCTAGATAATGTTGTGTGAATTGTCCAGCATTATTATATTATATTATTCTATTCTTATTCAATTGTATGTGAGCGCTGTGAATTTTATAGCGCTTACCTCCCTTATCAAGACTAGGAAACTAGAAGCGCGCTTGACAAAGGACTTTGCCTGTGACGTTTTAGTTATCTCGGAAAATTGGCTAAAAAGCTACGAACTAGCCTCGGTTAAGCTTTATAATTGAGACATTTACTGCCCAGCCTCCGCATCGCGACCCGCAGGGGGCTAGCTGAAGCTATATAAATAAATAAAGCTGGACAATTCACACAGCATTATCTAGCCCGAAGCTAAGCAAAGCTGGTGTTCTGAGTACTAGATAACTGATATACTTAATACAATACACTACATAGATAGATATTTTTTATTATACATAGAAAAACATCCAGAACACTCTGAACAAATATCTGCAGATCGTACAAACATTTGTCCCGAGGCGGGAATTGAACCCGCAACCTCCTGTATCGCAGGCGGACCTGCGCCCGCCGCGCCGCTGAGGTCGTCGATATGTAGACGTTGAAGAGGTGCGCGTGAGCCATGGGCACCAAAAGTGTTAGTGACCGAAACTCCCCATGGTGAAGGTAGCATATTCGACAATACAAAAGTTACGCATAAACACGATTCTTGTGAGTATAAAATAAAATGCTACTAACCCAGCGCCGCAAATCCCACATATGAACCTCCGCACTATCTTATGGACTCCTAAATGCTGCTCCAGCTGCTCTTTGTCCGGGTAAGCCATCTGGCACTCCGGGCAGCAGTAGATGGGCGTGCCGTCCACCGCCTGCGCTATAACCACCTGCCCCGGCTTCGGTCGCGCTGGCTTAGTTGGTTTCTTCTTGTACTTCTTCTTCTTTTTACTCTGTATCCGTACTGAGCCGTCTGGAAAGAGGGGTATATTTTTACAAAGGGATTTCACAATAATTCTAACAACTTAAAGATTTTTACCGATACTCTAGCCAAATTAGATGTCGATCTTTGTCCGAGTATCTTGTTGCCAGGTCAGAGGTGCTTTCTCTTGAGCCTGGAGAATTTGCTGCTGCTAGATCCTTATAGGGTGGCGGAGAGTTTTTTTCTGTGCCCATCGAGTCTTAGTTGGTATTTTTTGCTAAATAAGAGTATAAACCTCAACAACTACCTCTGTGACACAGCGAGCAAAGGTCCGCCTGCGACGCAGGAGGTTGCGGGTTCGATTCCCGCCTCGGGACAATTGCCTGCAGGTATTTGTTCAAGATGTTTTGGATGTGGTCTACGTATAATAAAAATATATATCTATGTAGTGTATTAATTATATCAGTCATCTAGTATCCATAACATCAAGCTCTGCTTAGCTTGGGGCTAGATAATGCTGCGTGAATTGTAGAACATTATTTATTACTTATTTATTTATTATTATTATTATTATTACTATTTCCTTCGCCTCGTTGGGGGTGGGGTTCAGTCGGAGGAACTGCTGCAGGTACATTGGTAGGGTTTGCTGGAGGAAAGAGTTAGTGACAACTATAAGACTTACGTTCTCCAATGATGACCTCCGCCACCGCCTCCTCCTCTTTCCTCTCCTCGACGCCGACCTCGATCTCTATCTTCGCCTCGTTGGGGGTGGGGATCAGTCAGAGGAACTGCTGCAGGGACATTGGTAGGGTTTGCTGGAGGAAAGAGTTAGTGACAACTATAAGACTTACGTTCTCCAATAATGGCCTCCGCCACCGCCTCCTCCTCCTTCCTCTCCTCGACGCCGACCTCGATCTTCGCCTCGGTGGCAGTGAGGTTCAGTCGGAGGAACTGCTGCAGGGACAGCGGTAAGGTTTGCTGGAGGAAAGAGCTAGTGGCAACTCTAAGACTTACCTTCTCCAATAATAGCCTCCGCCACCGCCTCCTCCTCCTTCCTCTCCTCGACGTCGACCTCAACCTCGATCTCCTTCGCCTCGTTGGGGGTGGGGTTCAGTCGGAGGAACTGCTGCAGGGACATCGATAAGGTTTGCTGGAGGAAAGAGTAAGTGACAACTCAAAGACTTACCTTCTCCAATGATGACCTCCGCCACCGCCTCCTCCTCTTTCCTCTCCTCGACGTCGACCTCGATCTCTATCTTCGCCTCGTTGTGGGTGGGGATCAGTCAGAGGAACTGCTGCAGGGACATTGGTAGGGTTTGCTGGAGGAAAGAGTTAGTGACAACTATAAGACTTACGTTCTCCAATAATGGCCTCCGCCACCGCCTCCTCCTCCTTCCTCTCCTCGACGTCGACCTCGATCTCCTTCGCCTCGTTGGGGGTGGGGTTCACTCGGAAGAACTGCAGCAGCGACATCGATAAGGTTTGCTGGAGAAAGAGTAAGTGACAACTCAAAGACTTACCTTCTCCAATAATGGCCTCCGCCACCGCCTCCTCCTCCTTCCTCTCCTCGACGTCGACCTCGACCTCGATTTCCTTCGCCTCGCTGGGGGTGGGGTTCAGTCGGAGGAACTGCTGCAGGGACACTGGTAAGGTTTGCGCTTGCTGGAAGAAGAAGAATACAATGAAAAAAACAATACAATACGCCTGCTCGAGGCTTCGCATGCACTTTTCAAGTAGCCTATATCCATTCCTGGGATACCTACCAAATTACATTAACATCCGTTTGACCGTTTAGGTGTGAAAAGGTAACAGGTAGATGGACAGTTATTAGTACGGATTTCTTGTGTACTTATAATATATTCAAAATCATGTTTCAAAAGTTTTGATGGTCTATTTCATATGATAATTTACATGGATACTGATTCAGACCTTTGTCTGAATCCCCGTCCCCGAGTAGAAGAATCACAATTTCTATCAGAATTTTCTTAACTTACTTTTTAACAAAAGATGTCGTAGATGGGTACAGTGTCAAAAGAAATTGCTGATTTGAAGTTGATAATTCATATTCCTGCCCTTATTCCACTGCAGGTGGGGTCGATACAACATATTTTATTAAAACATGAATATTATTGGTAAAATATTATTCCTGAACGATATTTTAACATCTTTATCATAAGGTGAGGATAGCAGAGCAGGACTTTTGTTGATTGACAGCTCGTTTCAGGGGGGCCTATACCCAGCAGTGGACCTTTTTGGTTCACATCGAATTAATACTATTTTTATATTTTAAGGATTTTTTTTTGGTATCGTTATTATTTTTGTGTGAGACAATAAATTTATTTTCTTTTTCTTTTCTTTCAGTGGGTTACAATCCTGCTGTGGATGATGATTATAATAAAGTGAAATTTGCATGTTTGTGGATCACGAGTAATCATCGAAACTACTGAACCAATTCTAAATATTCTTCTATATCCTTAAGCTATAAAGACTATCCCTATGGCGACGTTTTATCCAGGTTATAGTGTACGATGCGACAGGCAAGAGCTAGTATCAAATAAAATCGGACGCAGTGTTACATGATAAGAAGAAACTACCACATCTGCACAAATACATCCACTGCTGAACGTCCCCCAAACAAGGGGGGTTCGCCATCATGACCACGCTTGGCAGACGGACTGGTGATCGTAAATAATAAATACATATATAATAAATAATGCTGGACAATTCACACAGCATTATCTAGCCCCAAGCTAAGCAGAGCTTGTGTTATGGGTACTAGATAACTGATATACTTCATACAATACACTATAATACATAGATAGTTTTATTTTTTTATTATACATAGAAAACACCCAGACCAACGGAACAAATTTCTGCAGATCGTACACAAATTTGTTCCGAGGCGGGAATCGAACCCGCAACCTCCTGCATCGCAGGCGGACCTTCGCCCGCTGCGACACGGAGCTCGTCAAAAAAGGTGCTGATTCTCCTGCTATTCCTCTGGTAGCATCCATTAGTAGGATGTGACATCCTCGGGCTAGGTTGGAGGGGTATATTCTAACGCCGCTACCGTCAAGGCCAAGTAGTAAGTTAACACTTTCATTGGCCATCATGACACATGCACATCTCCATGTTCCAGATAGTAGGCGCACCCCTTGAGATTGCACCGCAGATGTTGAGCTGGGCAGTGAATGGGTTAAGTACCTGTGGTGCCAAACTGTTGAGATATTTCACGAGATCAGCATGGCTGTTGGTCATCGTCCAAGATGTACTTTCGCTTGTTTCTGTGCCTTGCGAGCTCTCCTGAAAATAAGAGGTTTGATTAGTTTAGTACTAGATGGCGCTGTAAAATATAGCATTAGTCTGTTCATCTTTGCGAAATCCAACTCACCAATCTTTTGGAGAAACAAAAATATTCCTACTTTTCTTTCTTTATTGCTTTGAGTATATTTATAGATTTGCCGCTAGGTTCGACTCTTAATTATTTTTTTTACGACTACAGTTGACTGTACCTACAAATACAAAAACAAAATAAAAAATGTATTGACTACCACATGCCATCCGAGGTATACAATACCATTGGATCCCGCACTAGGAAAATCCGGTGTCGCCCACACGGTGAAAAATATTTTTCTGTGGTCCAATTAAACGGACCACGGAATGAAAAACCTTAGATGGGACAGTCAACTGGACCACGGAAAAAATATCTCACTAGAGACTGAATTCTTATGTCAAATCTAATTTTTTTTTAAATTTACTTTGCAAAATATGTCAGTCTTATCGGTATCATCGCTGGTGGCTCAATGATGCCACATTGCTATGCTTTTTTTAATTTAATTTAATTTGTTTGTGTACTTTTATTATTATTGTTATTATCATTATTATTATAAATTAAATTGAAATTTGTAATTGTGTATTGTGTTTTTAAAAGTGTGTATGGATTTATGTCTGAAATAAATGATTTTTTTATTTTTTTATTTATCATAACCTAAACTTATTAGGTTATTATTAACAAACAAAAGAAAACAAACAACAAAATTAAATAACCAGTCAAGTTTTAGGTATATCCAAAGGGAGTCACAAATGCTTGTGTATTCATTGTATTTTCACCATCTTCGTGCCACCACACTAGGCCCTGTCTGAAAATCAGCGCCGCTACTCGCTGTGGCTTATAGCGGCATAATGCTGAGACAGGGACCTTTGTGGCCCCTTATGTTATTTTTAATCCTTTTAAATATTTGTGTGTGTGTATGTTTGGGATAAATAAATGGATTTCCTTTCTTTCTATGCTGATCTCAGTCAATATAATTACAGACGACTGGAAACTTCATTTGCTCTAGTTTAAGAATCTATTGCTTTTTGTTTCCCATAAAAATTAAATAAAATTAAAATAAAACAAAAAAACATAAAAGTGGTACTAAATATAAATAAATAAACAATTAATATAAACAAGTGGTACTCACATCATCATTAGTGGTGTCATCACATTCCTCTTTGATCACCACATGCTCGTTATTGTTGTTGTTCAACGTTTTGCTGCATTCTGGTGAGTTGATGATGATCTGCTGGTTGGGTGTTATGAATACCTGCGAAATACAAAAAGTTCGATTTCAAATAAGCTCTTATACACATATTGAGATAAATAATAGGTTCAGGCGTTACTTTGCGGAAGTTCTCTGATTGTAAGTAGGAACAATTTGTGGGAGGGCGGGCGGTACACACAAATCACATTTTGTTGGATCTTGTCGGAAGAGGTTCTGCGCGGAATTGTTACTAAATACTGTTTCATCCTAATATTATACACATATTGAGCTAAGCTATATTATTTTTTAACACATATTACGGAAAAGGACTATACTAAGACGAAAAGGGGTGATTCTGGACATCGAGGGTATCAACTTGTGAGTAACAATTTATTGAATTTCAAGTATTTTTTTATTTATTATAAACGCGAAAGTTTGTAAGTATGGATGGATGGATGGATGTTTGCTACTCTTTCACGCAATAACTACTGAACGGATCTGGATGAACTTTGGCACAGAGATAGATTATAGCCTGGAATAGCACATAGACTGTATTTTATCACGGAATTCCCACGGGAACGGGAATTACGCGGGTGAAACCGCGCGGCGCTGCTAGTTTAAATATAAATAAAGTTTTTTGTCTTCCTATTTGTGTTCTTTACACGCACTCTTGCATCATTTAACATTACAAAATATTTCACATATGTTATTTTTTTATAAAAGCCAGTGCTTTGTTATGAAATTATTAAATCCTTTGAAATTAAGACCTAAGAATCGAATCACAAGTAACTTTAATAGACCGTAAGGTTCCTGAGATTTCAACCAAATTATGTGCGAAACCTTCTTAATATTTTTACGTATCGTATTTTTTTCTCAATCTTCTTTTTACATTTAAGAAACCAAAGAAAAAATTTAGAATTTTATGTAATTTGAGTTTTTTTACCACAGGGATCCCATGAGTACTGAGATCTAGGCCTAGTTTGACAAGCAAACCAGCTAGGTTCGCCCCTCAGAGTAAGTATATTAAATCATGGACTAACATACCTACACACACTAACACTAACAGCGCCTTTCTACTCCTGAGTGGTAAGGCATTTATGCTGAGCCGAGACGTCTTTGCTGCTGTAAAAACAGTACAGTCTCTCTCTTTTTATGGTATTTTTTTGTGTAATTTTACTATGTAATATTTTTTCTGTCTGTTTTGTACTGTGTAAGTAGCAAATAAATGATTGTCTATACTAAATTTTATATTGTTTATAATAAATGATGTCTATACCTGATGCATGTTGGATTGTACTTGACTCTTGTCGTCCACTTGCTGCTGAACGATCTGCATCTCTTGTGGTATCGTGGTCATTATCATGTCTGAAACATTCATTAAATCAAATCAAATACTTCATTATGAAAGTAAGCGAGTTAACTACGAACCTAGTTTGTGTTGGAAGAACACCAACGTTTCATCCCTGAACGATACTTACTTTCATACTGAATTCGTCAAACTACGAAAGTTTTTATAGTAAAATCAAATACTCTTTATTTCATAAATACAATAAATGTACATTTCCCCAACAGTCTATATTGGTCCACTGCTGGACGCAGGTCTCCCCCTGACAAGCCGCCTTATTGGCTTTTATAACATGGGGGTTAGTGCCCATAATTCTCACACTGGAAATCGCAATTCGGTGGTAGAATTGTTCTTTCGAATGGAACAACAATACAGATAAATGTACAGAGAGGTAAAAGTAGAGCATTTTTATGTTTGCTCACGGCAAGTGAGTATTTACATGTAGGTAACATTTTATTTTATTTTACTGTAACTAGTCTATTCTCACCTTAACACTACTATATGTTATTGTTTTACTTACTTTCCGGTATCGTGTTTTGGGACAGAAGCTGCATAGCATCGCTCGCTTCCGGGGAGTAGGCCACAGTTAGGACTGCGCCCCCTAAAACAGACATAATAATCGTTTTAGGAAAGTTTATCCTCAAAGTCAATAAAAAAATTCATTAGTAAGTACTCAAAGTCTCATAATTTCCTTAAAAATATAAATAAAATAAAAACATTTAATTTTGGACAACAAAGAGATCCATAATTTTTTAGTAAATATACACAAGCACTTATAATTACAATTAGGGTTAGTTATTTGACTTAATACTAGGTACTCAATACTAAACATTTAAGTAGATCACTCTCCTCACGAAACCATGCCACGTGGGAGAAGTGACTCTACCAGCAACAGTTTGAAGGATGGTGATGGGGTTGTCACGCACTCTGCGCATCAGGGATGCGGTCTTTTTACGGAGAATGGCAGTAAATCCATCCGTCTCGTATTCTGCAAACATCCCTGATGCACTGCAGAAACGGAGCAGTCCCAACATCATCCTAAAATTATAATAGTTAAGTTATTATACAGAAGAACCATAAATGTAAGTAGATATACTTAGTGAAAAGGTCAAATTCTTAAAATTAAACTGTACCGTAAAATGGAACTGCATCAATCAATCATCATCAGTGAGAATGAAAACAAAAGAAAGTATATTTATTTATTGAGAAGCAGTATATCACCAGTACGGTATATATTATTATAAGAAAAAACAAACCTCCTTGGTACCCTTGAATGGGTATCTGCATTTGATACTTCTGTTGCTGCGGCTGCAGTAGGTTCGGGTTGAGCACCTGGATCTGCACCATGGGTTGAGGCTCGCCTGTTCAACAAATAAATAACTCTTTTAAAAATATATAAATATATCTCTCTTTAAATATCTACGTAGTTCGAGAGAGAGTGAGAGAAAATATTTTCATTTACCTTAAAACTACTTTACGCAATTAGGACTAAATTAATTAATACTACCAAATAAAAGTTACAAAAAAGATTATGTTTTGTGCGTAGCAGCAGCAGCGTTTATGGCAAATATGGCTCTTCACTCAGCGTTGTGCTGGATACACTCTGGTGTGTCCTTTCTGCGCTAATCATCTCTACATAGTTTAAAACAAAGTCGCTTCCCGCTGTCTGTCTGTCCCTATTTAAGCTTAGCTCTTTAAAACTACGCAACGGATTTTGATGCGGTTTTTTAATAGATAAAGTGATTCAAGAGGAAGGTTTATATGTATAATACATGCATAATATAGTAGAGAGAAACACTGATAATTTTAGAGGTTTCTAATGTGATGTCGTAAATAAATACATTTTTTGCGCTTACATTGCAAACGCTGGCTGACCCTACGAGACAGATCAAAATAATGTACTACAGTATTATACACCTTAAAAAGGTCTACAAAAAGTCTATATCAGCATTGCACCCACGCGAAGCCGGGGCGGGTCGCAAGTTCTCTATACTATACAGGGCGTCCCACGGATATGCCACATGGAGGGAAAGTACCTTGAATATTGTAGATGGAACATTTTACTGCAAGAAGACATTATTCGAATTTAAAAAACTGCATTCATAGATATTTAAATAATTACATGGTTGAACCGGGAATCGAACCCGTTACACGAGAAAAATGATCATTCTGTAGCTTTATCATACCGATCGAAAGGCTTCATCCCTGTTGAGCCCTGTTGAGAATGATCTCTGGATGGATAAGTGGTCCCATAAAAATAGAGTCTATACAATAGCGAAAGCGAAAGTGTACCTACATGCTCTGCGCCAAGTTAGAGCTGCACTATCTTTGTCACTTTCAATTTCGAGTTACTGTAACATAATATATGTTACAGTAACTCGAAATTGAAACCTAAAATTAGTATGACATCTAGAAGCTTCACAATGTGCAAAAAGAACCACACGAGTGCTTATTTAAGGTTTATTTATTTATTTATTTTGCTCACATGATAACTGCCACGATCTTGTGATATCTTTACAATATTTCTAGTTTGCGAGGGTCTAATTCATTTTTACGCTGCTGCGACGCGTAAGAAATAGGGTTATTTTATTACTCAGATTTAAGCATATCAAAAATATATATGTATGTTTTATAAGAATTTGAAGAGTACCGTACTGTACCGTAAAATGGAACTGCATCAATCATCATCATCGGTGAGAATGCAAACAAAAGAAAGTATAATTATTTATTGAGAAGTAGTATTTCACCATTACGTTTTACAGGGTGGTTTTTTGAGAAGGGCGGTGATGGCCAAGTTCGGACTTGGCCATCACCGCCGCCCTTCTCAAAAAACCACGCGAGTTAAAGAAAAGTCTTGAAAGGAGTCATGCCCTCGATTTACAAGAAAACAATAACTGCATATTTAGTTTTCCAACCGCGGGGAAAGAGATACAACTATAGTCAAATCTATGCGTTAGAACAGGCAGTTTCGCTAGTGTTCCGCATCTCCTACATACGGACAAGACATGGCGAAATTACTGCGGTTCCGCTGTTATGGTTTCGCAGCGGAGGTGTGCCAAGGGCGTGAGCGAATTAGCGCGGGTAATTTTAAGCCTAAGTTCATTCTTCAGCACTGGCAGACTTAAGCCAAAACAGGCTTATTTATGATTTTATTTTACCCTTTCCTCTATTCCTCAACGCAACAGTAAACACGATGTTAGACGAGAGTCAAGCTAGTCACGTCATCTCTCGATGTGATGGTATGTTCAAGTGGTGATGAAGCATCCCTTACCAGGCTTAGATCCAGGCAAATTGATCGGCACGGAGATGAACTGCGGCGCGGCTTGGATACCGCCGTATTGGATGCCTTCGCTTCCAACGACGCTCACCACCTGTCAGAATCAGAAATATATTATTATTATTATATGCTCGAATTATAGGAAAAAATTATATATTATTAATCACAGATAGATAATTACAAAATAAAAAATATTAATAGGTATGAATTAATACATGAAAATTGCATGTGTTTAAGCAACACCACAATAGAGACTACATAAAAAATACAAACAAACATCATAAAAAGGTGTTAAAAAATAAATTAAAAAATACCTCTACGTGTAGTCTGATGAAAAAAGTTGGTCTTTCCCTAGTGCGTGGCTAAACAGGTCCAGCCTCAGCTTGATGTAGAACCACGTCACAGTTAATTAACGCCAAAAGTGGCGTTTGTTACTGTGTTTCGCGTTTGTTTTCTTATTGTGACAAGGTTCTACAGAGATCCGCCAAGAGTTGTGTGGTCTACCTATAGGGTGTCTCTATCCAAAAAAAATTCAACGCGGGCGAAGCCGCGGGGCGCAGCTAGTATATTCATATATATTATTAACTGCTGTTCAAACATGTGTAGGCAATAAATAATTTTATATTGATCATGGGTTTCTTGATTTCTAAAAGAAATAAATTATTGCAAATGGAGAATTGCACTAACTGAATAGTATCCATTAAACGTGTAAAGATCTTTGATTAACCCATAGGAACAATTCTACCACCGAGCTGCGATCCCCAACTCGCATTCCCAGCGTGGGGATTATGGGCATTACCCCCCCCATGTGATTAAACCCAATAAGGCGCTTATCAGGGGGAGGCCTGCGTCTAGTAGTGGACCAATACAGGCTGTTGAGGTTGTGGTTGAGGTTATTTTCGTGCATTCGTGAGTGTATCACGCATTCTATTTTGGCTGCTTAGTGCTTAATTTTCCTTTGTTTTATTCATTTTCAGAATGCAACCAATGAGTGGCGAAAATAGAGTGCATAAGTAAATGCACCTGAATAA
Organism: Eupithecia subumbrata; assembly: GCA_949316285.1. Classification (NCBI taxonomy): domain Eukaryota; kingdom Metazoa; phylum Arthropoda; class Insecta; order Lepidoptera; family Geometridae; genus Eupithecia; species Eupithecia subumbrata. The sequence goes on along the minus strand of OX438643.1, from coordinate 15,244,968 downwards.
ACCCAATGCAGCTTGCATTGGCTTCACCAAATACATTTTTACCTCATGCATGTCAGATAGAAATAACTAAGCTACTAGCTACCTACTCCAGAATCCAGGATTATTCAGAGAAGCATTTAAGGGGCGAACCTAGTGGGTTTGCTAGTCAAACTAGGCCTAGATATCAGTATTCAGAGGATCACTGTGGTAAAAACTAGAATTACCTACATAAAATTCAATATTTTTTTTCGGTTTGGAAAACACGATTGCGAAAAAAAATTACGATTAATAAAAAATCATGAAAGTGCACTGTTTTGCACCTAATTTGGTCGAGATCTCAGGAACCCAGCGGTCTATAGAAAATATTTTTCTTTTGGTTCGTAGGTTATTATTATTACTAATTCTTTGGTTCCTTAATACAGTTTCTTCAAAAGTTATGTAGTTTTCTTGTAAATAAGCAAAATCAACATTTTTGCGCATACGCCGTTCCAAAAACGTATGTTCTGTCCCGCTCCTATGAACACGAAATCCAATGCCTATCCTTTTCACAAAATGGCGCGCAATGCGCCCTCTTAAAGTCTTCTCTATTGGAAAAAACGTTATTGATTCTGATACTAAATGGTACGAGAATCTTGTGACATCAAACTGGACTTTGTATCTTCACCTCAACAGCCTATATTTGTCCACTGCTGGACGCAGGCCTCTTTCTGATAAGCGCCCTATTGGCTTTTATCGCATGGGGGGTAATGCCCATAATCCCCACGCTGGGCATGCGGGTTGGGGAACGCAGTTCGGTGGTAGAATTGTTCTTCAGGGGGCGCTGCTGCCGGTTCCTGGTATATATCCCTTAGTCGCCTCTTACGACACCCGCGGGAAGAATTGGGGTTATGCAAATTCTAAGCCAGCACCACACAGCTTGGACTTTGTATAAATGAGTGTTAATTGTCGGGTTTACCTGAGGCATGGAATTGCTGGCCACCCCCTGCTGTATCTTGGCGACCGGCACGGGGCCGCCGGTGGTCATGAAGTGCGTCCCCGCACCCCCCACCGCGGAAAACGCCGCGAAATTCATATCGCTGTCCTCCTCACTGGAACAAAAGAGAAAAATAAACTTTATTGCAGGTCAGCTTTAAACTTAAAATGAACTGGAGAAAAGCTTAGGCTTTAGCTAGTATTCTACTGGATCCTACAATTAATAATAATAATAATAATAATGCTGGACAATCCACACAGCACCATCTAGCCCCAAAGTAAGCTACTCAAAGCTTGTGTTATATATAATAAAAGATATCTATGAGTATTTCAGTCATCTAGTAGCCATAACACAAGCTCCGCTTAGCTTGGGGCTAGAGAATGCTGTGTGAATTGTCCAGCATTATTTATTTATTATTATTTATTTATTCTTCAGAAGGTGTCAATCTTGAAAGAGTTCCGAAGTATCGATATCTAGGATCCTGGTTAACGGACTCATGGGAGAGCGAAACCAAATTAAGTGTTCGCATCGAGATCGCCAGAGCAACATTCGTGAGAATGAGCAAAGTAGTACTGTGCTCAAGGAGATGAACATCATCATCAACTCCGCACCACAATTGTCCAATGCTACATCTGGCCAGTAGTTCTGTATGGCTGCGAGGCATAGACAATAAAAGAAGACCTTCGCAAACGAATAGAGGCGTTTGAGATGTGGGTGTACCGTCGCATGCTGCGTAGGTAAGTATAAGTTGGACTCAAAAGATCACAAACATTGACGTCCTCAAACGAATAGGAGTCAAAAGACCTAACCTGATAAGAACCATCAAACAGAGAAAAGTTGCCAATCTTGGACATGTCTTACGACATGATCGATACCAACTGCTGTAAGTGATCACGATGGGGAAGCTACAGGGTAAAAGAGCAGTTGGTCGGAGGAAGACTTCCTGGCTACACAACATAAGGCAATGGACTGACATTAAGAAGGCAGCAGACCTATTCAGGCTAGCCCTGGATAAGGAAAAATTCAAGAGGATGACCACCGACCTTCAGTAATGGCCTCTCCATTACTAAAGGTCGGTGGTCATCTATAAGAAGAATGTAGATACCTGCTGCACCATTGTTGGGGAGGTCAATGGGGTGGTTGGGAATATTTCCAATTTTGATTCATACATAATACAAGTAGTTATATTAATATTCTAAATAATATACCTAGTAATATTTAGTCTAAGATTATTTGTTATTGAATGATTATTCATAATTAATTTGGTTTAGGTGTTATTTGCATGCTTAATCATTAATATGAATAATAATTTAATTTAGTTTATTTGTTGTATTTGAATGGAAGAGCAGGACATCCTGGCACAAGTATATTTATATATGTACTTAAAAGGATGTGCTACCAACTGTTTAGCACGGAATGTAAAATATTTTTATACAAATAAACAATTTTCATAATATGAAATTACCTATTCATTTTGTCCCATCCATGGATTCATGAATAGAGCGTATTAGGTTAGGTTAGCACTGCCTGCTGTGGATGATATTTGAAAGTGAGACAAAGTACCTTAGTATGTACCTATAATACCAAAATTTTCCAAAGCCGGTGAACGTATTGAATTGCAATGCCTGAAATGAGGCCGCGGCCCTACAATATCAAATCAAAGTTAATGTATATAAAGCAAGCTTCTAATACAGAATGTCTTAAATCTATTGTTGCAAACATGGGCCCGGCGGCGGCTAGGGCACAACAATGTACTTTCACACGATATTAAAATTTACGAGCGAATCGGGTACCGTATAATCTCGAAGCCACCTTATGGTACCATTTAGAAGAAGCTGGCAAATCTTGATCAAAACTAAGTCTAAACTTTCCATTTCGGCCATTAGGAGAGTTAGCTAGGCTCATGAAATAAATTCACGTTTATGATTCCACATTTACGTGGTAATTTCTTACATAAAAGTGAAAGCAGGAAGGATCTGAGTAGGTAAAGTGGCTTTCATTGTTAGCGGACTGAACTGTTACGTTTGAATTCAATTTCTATGAATACAGAGTTATTTTAAAACGAAAATATTTCGGTTAAACGAAGATAGTAACCCGTTTTATATAAAAACAACAAATTTATTGACATAAAACCAAAACGTATGTAATTGCGAGACTTGGAACCTGCCAGGGGGGCAGTCTTGTTGTACTTGTACTGCAGATAACTTGGTGTAGGGGAGATTAGTCCAAAACCGGACTACTTACATTGATCATGATTACAATAACTATTTAACGGGTATTTATTTACCCATTTCTCCCGACGTTTCAACAGGTTTACACACATCAGTCACATGAGTCATCGCGTGACCACGACATTGTGTAAACCTGTTGAAACGTCTGGTAAAATAAGTACATAAACGCGATAAATACCCATTAAATTGTTCTGTTATTTATAATGTGTTCCGATCGCATAGGTTTAAAAAAATATTATCCGTAAGTTTAAAAAACTTGATAATGATGACGATAGTACATTTATATTTAGAGTAAAATAGTCAAAATAGGAAGTAGATAAGGATGCTAAACTAATGTGAGTTGTATTTATCATGTTCAGTGAATTAAAACAGGTCTGACCTCATTGGTGTTGCGGAAGTAAGTGGCAGCTGATACCTATGCGATTTGAAAGAATGAATGTAGAACAATAATCGTCAAATGAGAAGTAGGTAGGTCTTCTACAGGGCTCGTAAGTTCTACCATCATGCTATTTCATTGCCAGTAACAATTTGTATTTCTTTGGGACATTTAGGCGCTACCCCGACCCAAATCAGCGTCCCCAACTATTTCATCCTATTATTCTAAACGAAGGAATTTTCAAAAATCAATTTGCCAGTTTGTGATGCTTATTAAAGGCTTTTTTTTATGCCTCTGTAAAAGTTTTATTTCGTCTACTTTAAGCAGAGATGCGATGTTGCTCTTTTTGGCCACCATGGTGGCAAAAACGAGCAACTTCGCATCGCTGCCTACACTATCGAAACTAAAACTTTTAAAGAGGCATTAAAAATAAGCTTAAAGGTATTACAAACTGGCCAATCGTTTTTTTTAAATTCCTTTATTGAACAGAATAATAAGATAAAATAGGTGGTGGCGCTGATTTGGCTCGGGGGCCTTAAGACCTGTCACGATTTGTAAGAGAATGAATACCTACTACACGTAGTGTAAACGTCAGTTGCACCAAAAAAATCAACAGCAGGTAACACAATGCAGAGACACATCTTAAATCCATCCCTCTCTAAAGCCTGGTACTGACCGTTGTTACAGGGTAATGTACCATTCGCAACGAGCATGTTACGCCGTGTGCTAAAATCAGTCAGTTGTGAGAGCCTTTCCTCGTACAGACTGCAAAAATGCTCGCTATTCTCGACGAGGAAAGGCTGTAACACGTTACATTATGCCCCGAAACGCTGGCCAGTGCCCACCTATAAACACTCGTGAGGTAATATTAAATTCTAAATTCAGAACACGAGCAGAATTTTTAAAAATCCTCATACCAATCATCTCTCGGCATTTTCTGCATGTCACACATAGTCCACGCCGCGAGGGGAGAACGAATCCGAAAAAAAAACAACACTGTCCCACTTTCCTCATTCACTATCCCCACACGAACCCCACAAAAATCCCACTACCGGGACGTGGGACATGGTAGGGCACCGGTGAACACCACAACACCACAAACAGATGAACACTAAGACGCAAGCAACGCGGCCAGAGAGCGGTGGTCGCTCCGCCCAAGAAAGTAGGTTAAAGAAAGTTTTTATGGTCGATCTTGGATACCCGACTGACGAGTTAAGTCGTACCTCTACATGCTAGTGTGTAGTCTGTAGGTATGTCTGACATGCTCACTTTCTCTTTGTACTTTCACAAGACGCTGTGTGAATGGTTGGTTGGGTCTGGGAATGCCGAGAATTGTTTTAGAGAAGGTTCGTACTATATCGTGCAGATAATTCGAGAATCTTAATATGTTGATTAGGTACACTGAGGTACAAGTAATAGGTAAAAATGAAACTTTAGAAGTTTAGACGATCTGCGACGCTGTCGACGAGACGCAGCAGACACAGAAGATGGCGGGTTCAGTTTTCGCCGCGAGACTAATATTTCTGCAATCTGCAAATATGTTTCTGGTCTGTTTTTGAAATGTTTCCAAGTAGGTGAAGGCAACATACTTCAATAAATTCATATATCAAAAAAAAAATATTTCATGCAATGCATTGATTTCATGCAACATAATAGTTCTTATTCGTAGTTTTTAGAGCTAGAGCCCTAGTTTTTATTCTTAACTAGCTACGCCCCGCGGCTACGCCTGCGTGGTATTTTATGTTTCCAACTTTCTTATTTTTTTTTCTTTTATAAGAACCATCTGACAATAACAAACACAACAAAAAAAGAATTAGCGAAATTGGTCCAGCCACACACGCGTGATGCCGTGACCAAGGGAAATAGGGATTAATTTTTATATATAAATAAAAGAAGATTTAATATTTTAGGATATATTCATTAGAAAGATCTCATTCAATTTACCTACTTTTAAAAGTTTTGTATTGTTACCTATTTATGTACTAAATATTTAAAATGCTAAATTTTTTAAATTTTATATCTGGATGAATTTTTGTATATAAATAAAAGAAGATTTAATATTTTAGGATATATTCATTAGAAAGATCTCATTAAATTTACTTACTTTTAAAAGTTTTGTATTGTTACCTATTTATGAACTAAATATTTAAAATGCAAAATTTTAAAAATATTATATTTATATCAAGTGTTAAGCTTACAATAGAAAGAACCAGCTGCATAATGTTAAATGTTGTAGTGCTCAGGGTGCATGCTTAATACCATTTTAAATTATTTTAAGACCTTTGTACAGCATGTTCCGCAAGAAAATATCTTGAATAAAACTATAAAATGTATTATAGTTTTATTTAAGATATTTTAATGACAGACTGATCTATACACTAGCCAAATCGATGTAGAATGTTTGTAAACAAACCGACCGTACTTAACCTGAAATTAACTGTGTTGCAGCCTCTTTTTATTTGCAATTTCCATCACCTTAATACTTGTCGATTTGAAATCCATCCTGCAATAAATATTGTTTACAATTATATCTGAAACCTAACCCCTAGCCAGTGAGTTTTAGTTATTTGTGTTGTAGTTGGTTTACAAACATTATACATCGAGTTTGGGTAGCTGCTTACTTCGAGCTAGAGTCTAGCTCAAAGTAAACAGTGCTAGATAGATGATGCTGTGAATTGTTGAGTGTTAAGAATTATTTATTTATTATTACGAGAAAACCCACTGTTTTAAGTCAGGGTGCTGTGATGAAAAATAACAAAATTGTTGTAGTCTTACTTAAGGTTAGGTAAATTCAATGTAGAGTGCATTAAAACTCGAGCTTTAGATGGTATCGGCTGTTCCCCTAATAATTTGAATATCTAACTACCCTTACATTTATTTAAGACGCATACCTGACCCCAACTAGCACTACCACCTATTTTATCTTATTATGTTAAACAAAGGAATTTTAAAAAATCGATTTTGCAGTTTGTGATACCTATCATAAGCTTATTTTTAATGCCTCTGTAAAAGATTTATTTTGTATATTGTAAGATTTATTTTGTAGGCAGAGATGCAAAATTGCTTTTTTTGCTCACAACTATGGCCAAAAAGAGCAAAATCGATTTTTAAAAATTCCTTTGTTTAACATAAAAAGATAAAATAGGTGGTAGTGCTAGCTTGGGTTGGGTATGCACCTTAAACTTAATAGTTGGTCATTATCATTACACATACTTAATATAGATAGAACATTGGTTTATTATGATTTTTAACTGGTAATTTAATTTTATTAGCTTTTAATAAATGAAATATACATGGTGCCACATATATGTGTACTAGGCTGAAAGGGGGTAATTCTGGACCGCGAGGGGATCAACATGTGTATATTGATTTTATGAATTTAACTTTTTTTTTAATTACAGCTCTCTAGTACAAGAAGACAGTTCAAAAAGGAGCAAGACCTCACAAACCCTACCATAAATAAATAAATAGAGGACTGCGGTAAAACTTCTCGTGGTTAGACAGAATTTTGCACTGCAGAGATAAAAGAACATTAATTTGTCATTTTTCTGCAATTAATTTCATTTTAGCTTACAATTGAACATTTAATATAATCACTTTGCATCAATCAAGGCTACTTTTAAATCATAATTTATTTTAATTAGATATGGAATTTAATTGTTTTTCTTCACCCGAAAGACCTTGATAGCTTAACAGAGAGTTACAAATGAGGTCATTTGCAGCATGTCAATGACCTTCATTTTCTGTAAATGGATAGAATGGTCATTTTAACAAGTTTATTGCATGGTTTTTTTATTGTAAGATTGGTCAAGTTTTAAGTATTTAGCTGCTGAGTCAAAATTCTTGAGACCTGTTTACAGGTCAAGAACATGTCAAGACAAAGAAATAGCAACATGGCTGTACGGAACGAAACACGCAATATTGTGCGAAATAAGTTACCAAGCTACCTAATTCATGAAAGTTCTGAAATCTGAAAGCACATGGTAGTGGGCGGGTCCAGACGCAAATCGGGAGGTTGTTCACCCCTACCAGTTCCTCTCGACCGATGACAGAGTGGAGCGCATCCCCACCAAAACTCGGGATCCCCTCCATGCGCGGTTTCACTCCCGCTCCCGACTCCTTCCACCACCGGGAAAACGAGAGGAGGGGTTGCGCGGGCCTCCACGTCTCGGCAGCTCGGCACTCTTTCACTCCGAGCCTCGGGGCCACGCGCGTCCCGTCTAACGGTACACTGTACCGCTTTAGAAATAAGGTCATGGATCGGATGTTGTAAACAAACGACAAATACACTCACCTGTTTGTATGACAAAATTCAGTGGAAGTGTAACAACTTAATAAATCACACACTTTTCATTGAATTGCATATTTTTTTCTATTCGTGTCAATTTAATTTAACCCCCCTTCACTTTTACAATTTACAACATGAACAAATGAACTGCCATGTTGTTTTTTTTTTGTTTTACGACGTTTGACGTTTTCCGCGAGATGGCGTAAAAGATCTCGAACATGATTGGTCAGTCTGTTTGACATTTTGAGAGATAAAAGCTTGCTATAACCAATAAAGATAAAGTCAAAACGAATGTTGCCATTTTATTTAGAAATATATGCTGTTACTGCTATCTGTGTTCGTTGGTTATAAACGTGGTTTCTACAGATCAAATATAGATGGCGATATGTTAAATTTATGCTAAGTAGGAGCCAACAGGAGAGCGATTTTTCAGATATACTCGAGCGCGGGAGATTACATGGGCACAGATTTTATAGTATATTTATAGTACAGATGCCTCATCTCATCTCATAGTAAAAAATGTGACTCGCTTCGAGCGAGATTTGTGCGGGCCAACCAGTTATTGTTTTAAGTTCACTAGATGGCGCAAGACTTAGCCCGCAACGAATGAAAAAATAGGTACCACTTTTAACTACTAGATGTCGACTCATGACGCCATCTAGTAAGTGAGTAGACTTACTTTTAATTTTCTAAAAAGTGACTATAGATACTTAAAGCCGTCACACACAGAAGCCGTGGCCGGGCCGGAGGCGAAGGCGTGCGGGTTGTTCATACGACACCGCCGGGCGGCGGCGTGTGTATGTAGTCTCTCATATAAATTCGTATGATACAAAGCGCACGCCTTCGCCTCCGGCCCGGCCACGGCTTCTGTGTGTGACGGCTTTTACGGTTTATCTATTTTGAGAACTAGACTTGAAGAAAGTTTTTCATCTTAACTTTAATTGTGTTACCGTACTTTAAAGATGTTGATACGGTACCTAGTTATTTTATAATCCTACAGCAAGTACCACTTTTGTGGGGTAGGTACCTAGCATGGACAAATAAAACCAGTTTTAATTAAATAAAACTAGTTTTAATTCGTCTATGCTAGGTACTTATGGTGGGTATCATAGAATGGATCCCCAATGATCTGATTCCGTGATGACTAAAAGGATTTTTAGATGAAAGGGTAAGAACTAAGAAGAAAGTCTAACTATAACTAAATAGGTACCTATTGGTATTATACAGGGTTAAGCCGGCTTTTCACTATGGGATATATATTACATCCCGAGATATAATATTTTATCGCTCACCATACATTTTGTATGGCACCGTTTACACTGTGCTATAATATATATTACATCCCAAACTATAAATATTTTTTCGACCGAGTGAGCGATATTTGAAGGTCATTTGAAGGTGTATATTTTACACAGATTAAATATAACCAGATGTGTGGCCAGCGTGCCGATGAGCAAGACCAAAGATTGCAAGGTGGTGGGGGGAAAGTGTTGCCATGCAATTTTATTATCCCGATTTTAGGTTTCTTATTTCATGTCTCTGTTGGTGGATTGGATTTGCGATTTTCCAGTTCATAAATTTGGGTGTTCAAATTCAGAACAGGAAATTCCACCAAACCTTGGTTGACCTTTGTAGTGAATGTTTTAAGTACTGGTGTGTTTAGGTCCTTACTTTTTGTTACAGCCTGCAGGTATTCCTCGGTCCGGTAGGTCTTATTTTATTACTTGCGCACTTACAACCTATTGATCCTGTTCTGTTAGGATTTAAAGCAAACTTTTAACTTTTTTGTGTATTTGGTTAAGTTTAATCGTTCCAGTTCCAGTAAAGTTATTAGTTTTCTAGTAAATAAATATATAAGTAGGTACTTAAATTAGGTACGAATGTGGGAATAAGTAAACATTTAATTTAACTAAGCCTAGAAAGGAAACAACGTTTAGTTAGGTACCTATCAATTTTGTTTTGTTATGTAGGTATAGGCACTTATTACGATACGAGTAGAAATAATTTTAAACACTAGAATATAGAAAAATAATATCAATAGTTTTGTGTTAATAGTAATTAAATAATATTTTTATTAGGGAATTAAATTCTTACACGTTAACCAGGCTTAGCCAACAGACTTCGAAATCACATTTCTCCTAAGCTTTGCTAAGGTAACCTTTAATACGAAATTTAATGGCACTTTTAAAATTATTATGCAGCTAAAAAGAAAAAAGTGCAAATACAACAAAATTAAATGACACTTTTACACCACAATATTACCAAAATTCCTGCCTACTAATCCAAATATTTATATTCTGTTATAATTAATAAGTATGTATGATCAGTCTTTAAGACGATTATTTCAATATGTTCTTAATCAAATCACATAGTCTTTAGTTAAATAAAATTTATTATTTTTTATACTGGATTGCATTTCTTTTACATTCTCATCTATATTATGGTATGTAAGAATATTGAATCATAATTATTGATAATGAATAATATACAGGTTGTAACAAAAAGTAAGCACTAAACTTTCATGGGTGGGTTCCGACTTGATTATAGAACCGAAGAAAAATTCCCGAATAGTTTCGAAAAAAATTAAACTACGTACGTACCTCTTTACAACTCCTTTAAAACACAAAACACCTTCGTCGTGGGTCGTTGACCGTGGAGTTCAACGACCCGCGACGTGTCATCGCAGCGGACAACGCCTCTTAGATGTGATAGGTAGGTCTTACAAATGCATTTTTCCTCGGTTCTATGATAATAAGCAAATGACAACAGTCATTCATTCATTACCCAGTCTAGTGATAATTTCGTTTTTATTTATTTGTTTTAAATTTTCATATTTTCCTGTGTTCTTTGATCGAAGCTAAAGTTTGGTCCTTACTCTTTGTTACACCCTATATAAAAGTAATACTACCCAATATTTAAATATTTTGATTGGTTATTTCTATATTTGTTTGGAAGGTAGATTATAATACAAAGTAGGTATGACAAACTTTCTCAGAGTCTTAAACAGACTTTCATTCTTTTTATATATATTACGTACCAGCCTTGAAACAGCATGAGCGAAAAGATAAGTTCGCTGTTTCATTTTTATTAATAAATTTTCATAGAAATGTTTACTACAAATTTTGGACTATATTTTGGGTCCCCAATCTTTGCAACCCGTTGCTTCTTTCCAACGCAAACGTAGATGTTTATCTGCAGGAAATCTGTAACAAATAAAAACATGACACTTAAATAATAAATGCGAAAGTTTGGATGGATGGATGAATGGATGTTTACCTCTTCACGCTACTTACTACTGAAAGGATCGGCTGAAATTTTGCATACAGGTATCTAATTCTAAAATACTTTTTATTCCATAAATCAGTTCCTATGGGATAGAAATCACACCCTTAAACGTTTCCATAGAAACAATGCGTGCGAAGCCGCGGGCATAAACTAGTTTTAAGATAATGTTTCTCGTTATGTACGTAAGTATTCAAAAATATTTCAACGCGCCATTTGGGGAATTTTATTGTCGAGTGCAGGCAACCCTAAATTTTCGCAATGTTAGGTTATATGAATTAAAATTTTCATAAAACATAACTTTTGAGTCTTGTACCTCTTAATTGTTCATGTAAATCTATGAATCTGTAAATTTTGAACCTTTTTGTAGTCACAAGAACTTGTACTTACGAGTGGAATGATAAATTCGGCACTTTTGCTTCACTGTCACTTGTACATTCGAAAACACAGCACCGCACCATTGTTGCCTTTAGTTTTTATTGTTTTTAGGTGCGGGAATGTCCACAGGAACACTTTATTCACATTTATACTTAGAAATCAAAATTTTACAACAATTTCGATGATTCTCGTGTCGAGCTCCGTCGATGTGTAGGAAATTTGTTTAGCAACTAGAGTTGCTAAACAATGAAAAAACCGGCACGCGAGAAAGTGATAGCAAGCCATTCGCTCTATCTCATTTCTTCTTAGGTTTTAGGCATAAGTCGTTCTCTCTTTATGTGTGAATGCGATAGCATTTGCGCGTGTTCTATAGCATACTCTTTCTACGATATTTTACCTCACGTCCCCGGACACCGCGCCTCCCCCGCTTCGCCCTCCGTTTGAATGTTGGCGTTCGTGTGCAGACGTGTAAACTGATCATTGTGTGCTCCAAAATATATATCTCACAGTGTGAATAGCAATCGCGGGATGTAATATATAGCACAAGATGTAATTTATATTATATCCCATAGTCAAAAGCCGGCTTTATTGGTAATTCACTGACACTGCGTAAACTGCAGGTTCTGCCCATCATCATCACGAAGACGTTTATTTTGAATAGGTATTTTCAAATATAATTATCGTTATTGATTCCTGGCAGACAATGTGCTTCCTGCAGCCAAAGTTGCATTGTTGATGGAGCTGCTAATATTATCCCTGATTTTCATAAATTTATAAACCGCAGGTGATTTGTGATTTAGGGACATGCAAAAATCCGACAACTTGCCAAAAATGGATCGAATATGAAAGAATGCAAGTGCAGTTAGAAATCTAACCGGTTCACTAAAATGTCACTGAAAAGAAAAACTGTCAGTCACAGATTAACTGTCAGTTATCAAACGGCAGGGTAGACTTCAACTTCAACTTTTTGTTAAATGGCTGCATCTGGTTTGACATTTTGGTTTGCAGGGTAGACGGACGGATACAGTGTGAAGTCCATCAATCAAATCAACAAAAATAAAGCCTCTACCCCACAACCGCGATTTTGAAGCGCGTCTCTCTGTCGCGCGATTTGTTACGATATTTGTTTGCAGTACATTTAGTAAAACACTTATACCTACACTACTGCAATTTATCGATAGAAGTTGGACAGCGCGTTTCCGCGTCCTGCGATTTTACGATACTTAATTATTCACTAAACATTTTGTATTTAGGACGCATGCGTCTTGCGTTTTATGGGGCGCCGCCGGCGGCGGCGCGCGGGCTTTAGAAATTGAGCTTACAAAAACGCAGCTGTGTGTAAGGAATCGCGCTACAAAATCGCAACAAATCGCGCTACACAAGACGCGCTTCAAAATCAAGTTTGTGGGGTAGAGGCTTAAACCGCTCGCTCGTGACACTTGACTTGACTGACAATAAGTTTGCGTTTGGTTCATTCTGTGGTTCATTCGGTCACGGTGGAGCCGTGTTATAAATACGTATTTAGAAAATAAAACAAACAAAAAACGAAACGCTTTTTAATAAAAAACCTGTTTCGCCATCTGTCAAGGAGTAAGGAGTAAGAGTAAGGCTCTACGCTAGTAATAGTAATTCAATGTAGAGTGCAGACATTTTTGTAATAAAATTCTATACCTATTGATTTATCAGTTTAAAGACAAACCTCGATAGCTAAGTGGTACCTAGTAGGTACCTACCTACATCTAACGCCATCAATCGTACCTAATTTTTTTGAACCGTAAAACTTTTCTATGGAATCTGGAATGAGACCCCACTATTGCTAACGGGGAGGAACTTGGAAGTTCACAGAAAACTAAGTCACAGTATCTAGATAAATAGTACATACTACTATACATAGAGTAAAAACTCGCTGCTGTCTCAGCAGAGGGATAGTGTCATTCAACAATTTGACAATTTATGCAACCAAAAACCGATCTATGTGTGTTTTGACAGCACGTTAATACAGTGTTCTCACTCACACATTCAAATGATTGAATGTTGCTAGTGAATAGCATTTTCCCTAAAAAATTGGGTAACTGAAGCAAAGTTCCAATTAAAAAAATAAGCCATTTATTTTTTTATCACCTTACTTTTTATTTTCGATATTATCTTATTTCTTTTTTAATTAAACGAAATATCAGCTAGTAGCTTTTGTTACTATCATTCTTCCTCGGTCAAACGACAAAAAGTTTTTACTCCAAGTCCGCAAAATAAGATCGGCTCCGATCGTTTACGGAACAATAATTTAAATAGACGGTCAAGTGCGTGTTCGACCACGTGCAGTGTATTCAGTATTCAGTATTTTTATTGCGAAACAAAAATATTACATACAGTAAGTATTAATGTACCCTGTCAGGTAGGGTATGGCAATATATCTTAATCTAGGACTTAAGTTAAGGACTAAATTAAGTATTTTGTATTTTATACAAAATTAGGAGATCTTTTATGAACAATAAATAATATTTGTGTAGTTTAGAATAATATAAATTTACTTAGGTAGGTACAATAACACTTTTTAACAAAATAGTTTACTTTTTATTAATTTGTGTGACTAGGTTATACTCATACATCTTATTATTAATCAATATTATAACCTATTATATTATTAAGAACACTTCGAAGCTCTTCCATTGTTAAAAAGAAAATGTAGGGATTCTATCCTAATAGTTTGTCTTCAAAAAAGTCTTTTATGTCATAATAGCATTTTTTAATAAGCAATTTTTGTAGTTTTGATGCGAATATATGGTGTTTGGGTTCAGATTTAAGGAATGTTGGTAGTTTATTATGTATTTTAATGGACATGTAATAAGGGCTCTGTCTATATAGTTCAAGTCTAGGTATTGGAAGGATGAGGTTTGTTTTTCTTCGTGGATTTTTATCAAATTGGTATAAATTCAGGTTTTTTCTAACAAATAATGCTGTTTCATATATATAAAGGCTAGTCAAAGTTAGTAATTTTTGTTCTATAAAATGTGGTCTACAGCTGGTGCGTCTTCTGATATTAACAATAATACGTAGACATTTTTTCTGCAATATAAATAATTGGTTTGTATCTACACTGTTGCCCCAGATTACTACCTATGCCATAGCGTAGCCATGAATAAGCATATGCATAGTAGGCAGATAAAGCTGTTTTAATGTTTGTGTTACTTTTTAAGATAGATAAGGCATAAATAAATTGTGATAGTTTGCTTTTGGTTTTTTCTATATGTCCTTTTCAATTAAGGTGAGTATCAATTTTTAGGCCTAAAAGGGTATGATCTTGGACTTCTTCAATATTGAGGCTACTTGTTAGTGGAGATAGATCTAGAGGTGTTTTCTGGTACGGGGTAAATTGTATGATTTTTGTCTTTTTTGTATTTGCTTCCAAATTGTGAGCTTCTAACCAGGTGGTTATGTTATGAAAACTTTCTTTTATTCTGATAAGTGAAATTTTATGGGGGGGGGGGGGGCATTTGAAAAGAAGGGACACATTGTCTGCAAAAAGGATGCAGAAGGAGTCAGCAATTTTAGGCAGGTCATTCATGTAGATTAGGAACAGAATGCATCCTAAAACACTTCTACTGTTTGTATAATCCCTGAATTTTTACAACAATGTTCAATTTGGACAAACTGTTTTGGACAAATTTAGTATTTTTCCCCTGATTCCGATTTCAAAAAGTATTTTATGGGAGACTTTATCATATGCCTTACTCATGTCTAAGAGTATACCTATTGCATAGTATTTGTCTCTAATATAGTTAAGGGTTTCGAGGTTGTACTTAAAAATAGCAAGAGCTGTTGAGGAGTTTTTACGGAAGCCGTATTGATTTTCACTTAGGAGATTATATTTTTCTAAGTAGTTATAAATGCGGTCTGATATTGCACGTTCAAATATTTTAGACAAGTGTAAGTAATTGCACGGTTCATGGCGTATCTAAACAAACTTATTTACCTGTTTTACATATCGAACCACCTTAATTAAGTTATTTTAACAAAATTTGTTCAAATTTTCCTTTTTACCAATCAAAGTACCTACATATTTTAAGTTGATTAGGACTATTAAGTACTCAACTAGTAAATATATTGTAGCTGTGCAGTTTTCCTTTTAAATCACACCACCCACTACCAGCATTTTTTCCACGAATGATAATGCCCAAGTTAGACAAGTACCTACACTGAAAAAAACCAAGGTTTCGTTTTTTTTTCGTAGTTTACAATATGAATCTATTCAGAATATCGACGAGTGACAGAAATTTTAAAATTATGATATTCCGCGCAGTTTGATTCCTAAGTCCTAACTTGAGTGAAGTCCACCCTCTCCTCTACTATTTTTATAATGTCCTCCTAGCCAAATTTCGACCACGGCGGCCAATCTCATCAGAGACTAGCCAGATGCGCAGGACATTTATAGTGCACAAGTGTGTGTGCAAACACCGGTCCACTCTCTATTCCCTCACTCTCATAATCCGATGGGACGACAGATCGACACGACCGGGGAGAGATCAGGTGCAGGACCAACGGCTTAACGCGCTTTCCTAGGCACGGGGGTGTAACACCGCCAACTTCCTGACTCCGGGCTGCTACTGTGATTTTTTCTTGCTGGAAAAACCCCAGTAACAACTTTTGGCCCGACCTGGGATTCGAACCCAGGACCTCATAATCAGCGGTTAAACAAGCTGACCGCTTGACCAACGAGGCAGTCAACTATTTATATATACCTATACATAGTATTATAATATCTGTGCCTATACTAAGTAACAAAACCGGGGTATTTTTTCCCCAGTGCATAGCAACATTTTCACGAAAATGGTGGACGAAATTTTTAAATTTATTTATGAGTTTTGATGACTGTTTTAGGCAAAATTACAAATGTAATATGTGTGTAGACTAGTAGAATGAGATATATGCAGTATTATTTTTCTTGCTACTGGTGTTTAAATACCCTTACACCGCACAACACATCATTTTTATATTTTTATGTGAGAGCTGCTTTCCGCGTCATTTCAAGTATTGTACTAACGGCTCAAAATGAAAATTGCGACGTTTAGTCGCAATTTTTTAGATTCACCTCGTTTGTGTCAACTATCATTCTAAGCCTTCTTATTCTAAGCTACTATACAATATAATATACCTACTTATATAGGTTTCTCCGTTACCATTCTTTAATAATCTGTGGTTCCTTCCTACACATCATCGTTGCTTTGTTGGCAAAATAAATCGAAAATGTCCCTATTCTAAATTTAATCAAAATGTCGAATGCGATATTTTCTATCGAGTACCTACCTACCTACAATTCTAATACCTAGTCAAGACAAAATTAAATTATTTTTGTTTATAATAATGAACAATGAATGAAATTAATATTGTTTACAATAATTATGAGTAGTTTAGGTAGTAGTTCTACCTATATAATCGATTTCACCAAATCAACCAAACAGACTTTTTTTTAATAACAGTCCTTGATTGGAATGGAATAGTTTCTAGGAAAGTTAGCAAGCACCCTAGCTGGTGATAAAATAATTCACTTGATGTATACGACCAATTGAAAACGAATAGTAGTTAGACAGGTAGGTACCTAGGTATTTTTTGTTTTATAATAATTATAACGAATCGTGTTGTTGTTATGCTTAGTTCCGATCGATTGACCTTTGTAGTTATGTTCAATAATGTGGGTAGGTATAGGTACTGACTGACTAGTTTCCTACAATGAGATGTTACTTTCATAAAGTTCCGTTCTTCACATTACATTCAAACTTTCTCTACTCATAGGTAAGTTACACTTTCCAGTGATCTCTTCAAGAGAACTAGATTGCGGTTATAGGTGAGATGTGATGTTAATTTTTTTAACCTATTTTGTAACTGATAGACGTAAAATACAATGAAATAAATGTTGATTGTTTTTAACAGTCTGCAGTTAGCTCAATTGTTTAAATTGTAAAATACTAGTTCTTATTTATTATTATTATTTGATCGTAATTTTCTTTGTCAATTAAGTTTGCCTACTTACGTATGTTGCATTGGATTGTACCTGCATGCATAATTATTTATATTCGAGGCGTATTGGTTTAGATTAGATTTCATTTTAGTAAATGAAACAGATCGAAGGATATAATACTGTACGAAAAAAAGTATACTATCTATCGACCTAATTAAGCTGATTATTACCTATTTTATTCATGTCGATAGCGAGACCACTAAGTTCCTGAAATTGTATTTATCTTTTACGGTATCAAATACTTTAGATTAATGTGAAATATTTTATCACGTTTCGAATTACGACTATTACAGGTAAATTTATGTGTATATTCATAAATTAATGATATTTGACTTAAACAAAATAGGTAGGTGTTATCAGGTGAGCGTGACCTAATCACAAGTGACTTAATCACATTTTTAAGGAAAATATTCGAGTAAGTAGGTAGGTACATACATTATATAAATGAATAACCTTTATGAAATAGGTAGGTAGGTAAACATAAATTTGACGTTTTAAACTGCATTTTTATGGGTAGTTTTCTCTTGTAACTGTAATGTTGGATAATGCAATAAACTAAGTAGGTATAGGTATATATGTTAGATAATAGTAGATAGGCTATGGCTGGCCACAGTGGCCTGGCCACACAATGTAACCAGCCAGCCATATAGTTAGACCGATTTTTTTGACAGATATTTTTATTGATCAAGCAAACAAATAGTAAGCATTTTATAGGAACATAATCTAAAAATATTTTTTGTTTCTACTTAGTGTTCCTGAAAATCGTGGTGGTCGGCGTGATTAATACTTAGTCTTGCAACACATACCCAGGTAAGGTGCTTGCTTACAACCCATACTAAAAACTTGCTCATATAAGCAGGAAAGTATTATTTCTTCAACTAAATATTGCTGTGTGGTATTGTGTTTACGAGCTATTGTTTCAGCAATAGCTCGTAAAGACAATACCATAGGTACCATCCATACTACGTACGGCCTACCTATGACTTCATTCAGAGCTTTAGCTACTCAGAACTTCTAAGTAGCTACATTTCTGTATTATTAGTAGGTATGTATGATATTACTGCTAACGGTTAGAAGTAATTATAATATCACATAAACATACCCACTAAAACTTATGTACAGGGCTACTTGTAAGTAGATCCGATCCTTTCAGTACGTGATAGTAGGGTTCAATAGAAATCAATTTCACTATGAATGAGGTACCCTGGTCTAAAGTTAACCCTCTTCGAGATAGGTATTTGAATTTTTAATATATTTAGTTAAAGTGTCACCTTGAAGTAGAAGATTGATGAATTTTTTTAAAAAACGTCCCTTTTTGTAGATATTTCTGTTATTTTTATAAAAAATAACTCACTAAATCAGAATAGCATATAAAAGTCTAAGAAATAATGGTTAACGCTAGAGCGGTAGGCCCTTTAAATCTGTATTTGAATTAAAAAATTGATAATGTATTTTTTTCATCGACGTTTTCTCGAAAATATCTACTAACATTATTTTGTGCAGATTATTTCAAAAAGATCTACATGTTTTTAGCTATCCAAAAAGGTGCAATAGTTGGGGCACCTGTGTACGATCTTTTTAAAAATTCGATATCAAAGGAATAACAGAAACACAGCAACAGAAACATTACATTACGTTGTTATACAATGTAATGTTGAGATATTTGTTACCTCTTTACGTCACAGACGAATGAATCGGGCTGAAATTTAGCTCAAGTAGGTAGGTAGTTCAAAATCTAGAATAACATACTGGCCGGCTTCTTATTATCCCGGAAAAACGCGTTCAAAGCCGCGGGCAGAAGCAAGTCTATTTACATATTTGAATCCTCACGCGTTGTTGACAATCTAACAAACAGTTCAAGAATTTCAGTTTAGTGTCTGTCAGATATTCCGTTGGCCAAATTCGTCGGTTACGTCAATGAGCGAATACTTGCGCTTGCGACTTGAATTCAAATATCAACGGACGCGCTGGGGCCAAGGACCTAGGTTTCGGAAGTACGACCGCCAATTGGTGATAAAGTAGGTACCTACCTACTTGCCAGAGCGTTTTTGTTGTGAATGTTTATCAAAGAGGATTTTTACTTTGTTAGAAACGTAGATTTTGCTATATGAAAGAGTGGTTATTTTAAATTCAGAATAAGTTAGCTACCAGCCAAAGGTGATGATTATGTCACCACAGACAGCCCTACAGTTTTATAGAAGGTTGGATTCCTGTTCCTTCCAAGTCTCATTATTTCCAACGATTTTTTATTTATCGTCATAGAAAAGCTGCTGTGATTTCCTGACCGGGATTGATCATCCCTTTCGGTGTAAAAGTGAAAAGGTCAAGTAGGTACCCATAATGTCCTACCTAACTCACCCTATTCGTACATACTTACTTATTCTTTTATAATAAATTAATTACGTGTTGTACATACGACCCTTTTTCTAAATAAAAACTAACATTTTGCAACGTATTCTTCAGTGAAACAGCACTTTTTTTTTTTACTCCACACAGAAGGCTTTGTCGCTGAGTGACTTAATCGCCTAATTTTTACATATTTACAAATGAAAACTACAGACACTTTATGGACATAAAATATAACTCTAGACTAAACTGGTTCATTGAAGGTCAAATCATCCATCCAGTCTAGACATCAAAGCAAACCCGAATAAATCTTGTGGATGTTATAAAGGCTCATTGAATCAGAAATTACGATTAGTTAGAATTCGAAATGTCAAACTTGAAATAACTGAACCCAATCAACAATATTTTAAATAGCCTACATATTTATGCATTAAGTTATGGTAGAAAATTTAAAGAATTAGGGAATTTTCTTCTGAACTGGATCATAGGTGCTATTAGTAGGTAGGTAAGTAATTTAGTATTGTGTATAGGTAAGTAATTATTGTATTATAGTATTATATAATAGATTCAAAGAACCTAAACCTGTATGCTTTTCGATTACAATACCTTCGACAAACAGAATCATACTATCCTACTAACTAATATTATAATAATAAATTATAACAGATCTTTATTTCGAACAAGTCCAAAACATACATACATACATTTATTATATATTATAAATGCGAAAGTTTGTGTTAATGTTTGTTTGTTACCACATAAGTAGGTAGGTATAGGTATCTCTAATAATCTCCATAATTACTTGACTTAGAAATATTACTTGACAAAAGTTAAAAAATAATTAACTGATGATAAGTGATAAGATAACGATTATTATCCCTCAAATATTATTCAATATCTTAAAAGTAGATAGATAGGTATTGTACTTGAGTAACTCTTTATTTGCTTGTCACGTCAGGCTCGGCTTCGGATGTAGCAAGGTGTGAATAGGTATAGTAACATCCGCATTTAATTTACTAAGGTACCTACGTAATGTGGCCATGGCCTTACTAGGTATCAATGGCGAATTGCCAGTTTCCTTTAAAACATAATGGAAATAAATAAGTAGGGAGAAAGAAAGATTCATGCCGTAAAAACCTCGCGTCAATGACAAATAAATCCTTTATCCCGACGCTAAGGCTTATATAGATAAATTTTTAACAGCTGGCGTGATTGTCTTTTGGTTTTTTCATGCAAATATCATCGCTGACGTCACGAATCCAGGCCTTCAGTAAACGAAAAACAAAAGGGGATCGCGCCAGATTCTAAAAACTTACCTATTAATAGTCTTATCTCAATTATTTAGTAATAAATAATGCCAAATTCTCTCCAAAACAACTGATTCGCTTTCGCTTTACGACAAAAAAATGCAGTCTAACAGGTTAACCTTGACTCAATCCTCAGTGGATGTCTGTTTATCAGGCACTTCCTCCGGTTCCTTCCGCCAGATGTTTTGCCACCTGCATAATATTATGGCAAATTTTAGAATAACCATAGTCACAGATTATATTTTATGGCAAATTTTAGAAAAACCATAGACAGATTCTAATGATAACACATAAATAACCAAACAGAAAACGATGGTGACTTCTTACTATAAATAATTAATAAATTATGCTTTATTATTATTAATTTAAGTATTTGAACAAAATACTTTGCGTAGCTTGGGGCTAGACAACGCTGTGTGAATTGTCCAGCATTATTTATTTATTTACTATTTATCTTTATATTTTATTTATATTTATATTTATTTAAGTATGTATAAAATAATCAAAGAACTTACAAATCAACAAGCAGTAAAGGACACTTTTAACACGCATTCATCACCAGGAAAATGACCATGGCTATCCTGTTTTATGTAGGTAAGTAAAGTACCTAATTGTTTGTTTCTAATTTGTAGGTAGGTAAGGTACGGTACTCTGCATATCGAATGGACAATACAAATTCTAATAGGTATGAAGTACCTAGCTTCAATTGGTTGTACATGTACAATATTAGGATATTTAATAAATGATTTGATCTTTATGTAAGAGTTTATGGGCAGTTCATCTGAATAAACAAAGCATCCTAGTCGACAAGGTTCAAATTCACCCAGCTCACCCAAAAAGGTTTGCATTCGATTCGCATCGCCCCGCCGCCGCGCCGCGCCCGCGCCGCCCCGCGCCGCCATGCGCCATGCCATCGCGCCTCGCCTTCGCCGTACTAGGCCTTTTATGGCTACCAGGCTACATTTAGATGGTTAACAGCTTCGACCCATTCGGTCTAGCGAAGGTGATCGTCTAATAGGGCGGAAATTATCCTAGAAATGTAACGCGTCTTATTTGGTAGTGTAATACTTATAAGGTGCTTTAGTTCCTCTCCTAGACTCAACTCAATGCCTATTAAAACTGGTAAATAGAAGACTAAAAAAATAAGGTTTCGTGGTTATACAATTTTAAAGTACTAGGCTGACCACATGTCTACAATAATAATAATAGTATAAAGAGGTAAGATTTGTATGTTTGTAACGAATGAACTCAAATGTTACTGGACCGATTTAAATTTTGTCTTCATCATTAGAATCCCTATGATTATAATGCTACATTATCCCTGAGGCTGTATTTGTATGTATAAAAAATAAATGTCTACCCGTGCGTACGAAGCCGGAACGGGCCGTTGTTGCTAGTATAAAATAAATCAACTCAGTTCTCAATTTGGGAACAGACAAAATTGAGTTTCCCTGTGAATTAAGGAAACAAATAGTGTCAACAGGATTATAATTTATAAGGAAAAGTTATAAATAAAGCCAACACTGGATTGCGGTTTATCCTGTTGTACAAAAAGGGATTGAAAATATTATTGTTTAGACACAAGAAGCTTTTCAAATACTAAGAGTGGATGAACATTAACTGGAAATTATTTTCCTGTTTGTGAACATTTTTCCTTTGCACTAATCAGTTATCTCAGAATTTTATTAAACATCTCTGACGTCGTTCTAATCGATGATTAAATCAACGAGACACATTGTCACTTGGGCGATTGCGACCTGTGTGAGTCACACTTCAAGTCAACATTAACACCGATGACGAAAGGTTCTAAGTAACCTGTCAGAATCGATTGGAAGATTGCCTGACTCACGTGTTTCTTCTGATTTATTCACTGCATATATCCCAAAGCCATGTTGATGAGTAGTCGTGAAGTGTCTCTGTAACCAAGGTTATTAGGACCATATATCGATAACCTTTCAGTAGCAACTAGCAAGTAACGAAAGTAATGTGAATCATCACTTCCTATCCTAGTGATCGTGTAGTTTTGCAGTATTGATATCTGAACTGTAACGAACAACACATGCCAAAGAATTACCTAAGTGTTTTTCAAATTTAAAGAGACGCGGATTCAACAAATCACCTTTGACTGTTTCTGATGTATTATTGTTGGTATTGATTTTTATTTATACATTTATAAGATTTAAAGGGTGTGGGTGAGGGAGGGTGTGTCAGATGAGTCATTTGCAACCCCTGATCTCCGCACCCCGCCAGACAGGGTGCGGCAATGCACCGGCGGAAATCGATAAGCGCAGACGGGCAGATGGCAGGAGTGTTACCAAATAGGGAGGAAATGGTTAACGTAACGATATGATTCATTTTAAAAAAATCGAGTTTAAAATGCATAGAAATTGTCTCGACGAATCACGTAGGTACCTAGCAATTGCAGATAGATCGGAATAAGAAATTGTAAAAGGCAATCACAACCTATAACTACTAGGTGAATATGAAACATCACGTATCCAGGATGGTTATCTGTTTTCGTAAGCAAGATAATTTTTATGATCATTCCACACCGCACATCGCAGTGCCCCGCTTAGTGAATAACCGGCAATATAAAGTAATAGAGCTATCTTGAATCTTTCTCTCCATGTAGTTAGCAATGCTTTCTGATCTCTTCATAATTATAGCGATAATGTTCTTCAACGCTTACTGTAATTACGCAGCAGACGAGACAGTGCAGAGAATTCTAAGTTAATTAAATATTTTTAGGTTAATCTCGGCGTTTGTGGCAATTAGCGCGAAACAGCCGACTCACACTCACACTAGAGAAAGCAATGAAACATTGGAAAAGATTCAGCTTTTTACGCAGAAGGAATGCAATCATTGAATTAGTTGGAATTTGAATCACAATAATCCCTGTCCCATTCCACGTGAGCGGTTACGCGTAACGAAATCTAATCATGTATGGAGGTGTTATCAGATGTACTGTATGTACATGCTGATAAAGTCGAGTAGCCTTACCATATATGGTGACAAAAATTGAGGCTGCAACATAAACCTCACGATTGGTGGAAAAATATTCTTTTGCCGATGTAGGTATATGTGAACTCTGATAAGGCACGTTTTATATAGTTTATCCTCGCGAGACCGCATTCATTTAGTGAGAAGTGCTCGGTCGAAGCACTACGGAGTATTTACTAGTCATTTAATTTATTAAAACAGTAAGTTTATTTGTGATTTAAAATTAGTTCATTTTTTGAAATGCAACTATTTACATCAAGTAGAGAATTTGATTAATAATTTTTTTATTATGAATTTAACTGGTGATGTCATAGCGTTTGAGTTACATAATAGGTAACACGTAAAAGTGTTGCGTAATCAACTCGCTATAATCACAATCAGTGATACACTGCGATTGCAATTTGTGCAAGTATTTTCATTATTATAAGTGACCCCAATGTTTGTATGGATTACTTTCTGGAATTCCAATCTTAATTCCATAATTATGTAGGTAAGTCACTTAAAATAAATTATTAAAGATTTTTTCTATTACAGTCTAACTCAAAATGTGCGACGAAGAAGTTGCCGCGTTGGTAGTGGACAATGGCTCCGGTATGTGCAAGGCCGGGTTCGCGGGAGATGACGCGCCTCGCGCCGTCTTCCCCTCGATCGTCGGCAGACCCCGCCATCAGGGCGTCATGGTCGGCATGGGCCAGAAGGACTCGTACGTAGGAGACGAGGCCCAGAGCAAGAGAGGCA
Source organism: Eupithecia subumbrata (assembly GCA_949316285.1). Classification (NCBI taxonomy): domain Eukaryota; kingdom Metazoa; phylum Arthropoda; class Insecta; order Lepidoptera; family Geometridae; genus Eupithecia; species Eupithecia subumbrata. Next base: position 15,220,057 of record OX438643.1, on the reverse strand, counting down.
TCCTCACACTGAAATATCCCATCGAGCACGGCATCGTCACCAACTGGGACGATATGGAGAAGATCTGGCACCACACCTTCTACAACGAGCTGCGTGTGGCGCCCGAGGAGCACCCCGTGCTGCTCACGGAGGCCCCCCTCAACCCCAAGGCCAACAGGTGAGTGTCTTCGCGGAGGCCCGTCTTCCGTCTCAGCGCCACCCGCACCCGTCGAGTGCGCTCTTTCTGACCGCGTTCATTCTGTTTCAGAGAGAAGATGACACAGATCATGTTCGAGACGTTCAACACGCCCGCCATGTACGTGGCCATCCAGGCCGTGCTCTCGCTGTACGCCAGCGGTCGTACCACCGGTATCGTGCTGGACTCCGGCGACGGCGTCTCCCACACCGTGCCCATCTACGAGGGATACGCGCTGCCGCACGCCATCCTCCGTCTGGACTTGGCTGGCCGCGACCTCACCGACTACCTCATGAAAATCCTCACCGAGCGCGGATACTCCTTCACCACCACCGCCGAGCGTGAGATCGTGCGCGACATCAAGGAGAAGCTCTGCTATGTCGCACTCGACTTCGAGCAGGAGATGGCCACCGCCGCCTCCAGCAGCTCACTCGAGAAGTCCTACGAGCTTCCCGACGGACAGGTCATCACCATCGGAAACGAGAGGTTCCGTTGCCCCGAGGCTCTTTTCCAGCCCTCATTCCTGGGGATGGAAGCCAATGGCATTCACGAAACCACCTACAACTCGATCATGAAGTGCGATGTTGACATCCGTAAGGACTTGTACGCCAATACAGTGCTGTCCGGAGGTACCACCATGTACCCTGGAATCGCCGACCGCATGCAGAAAGAAATCACCGCCCTCGCACCCTCCACAATGAAGATTAAGATCATCGCGCCCCCAGAGAGGAAATACTCCGTATGGATCGGAGGATCCATCCTCGCTTCCCTCTCAACCTTCCAACAGATGTGGATCTCGAAACAGGAGTACGATGAGTCCGGCCCCTCCATTGTCCACAGGAAGTGCTTCTAAGCTGAATGTAAGACTTTTGATAATTTATGATGCCCTACACCAAGCCCCTGAAAGGGCGGCTCAAATTACGCTTGTGATCTTTTTGTGTAAGTTCAGTATTTAAATAGGTTGTAAGGTATCGTAATATGCATATTACGTAGATACGTGTAACATTGTCGTTACCGTTTTTTGACAAAGATTTTTATTTATTTTTAATGACTGTTACTAACCTAAACATTTTTAATATAAAATAAATTAAATACCGGTATAAACTGTATTTTTTAATGAAGAAACTAGTTTATGCCCGTGGATTCGCACGCATTTTTTCTATGGAAACATTAAAGGTGATTTCTATCCCATGGGAACTGTTTTATAGGATAAAAAGTAGCCCTCGTTTAATTCGAGGATTAAAATAATTTGTATGCATAATTTCAGCCCGATCCGTTCAGTAGTTTCGGCGTGAAGTGGAAACAAACATCCATACATTTATCCATCCATTCAAACTTTCGCATTTTATAATGTTAGTGTGATTTGTCGTTGTTCACTATGTTGTTCACCCTAGACAGATCAGTCGGATTGCCTTGACAACATCGTTAGCTGAAGTTTTATTATTATTGAGTTTTGACTTTTATAGCTATGTACTTAATGCGTTCGTTGACTCGCTCATATTTACCTACAAAGTTTTTTTTTTTTTTTTAATTACTTACTAAATATGAGCATTAACTATTTTCAATTTATTCATTCTTACAAAAAAAGGCTAGTTTATTGTAGTAGCTTTCCTTGTTCTACTAACAACAGGAGGAAACAGGAAAAAATCCACAATACCTAAGTAAGTAAGTACTGTGGTACAAGGCCTTTTAATCAGCCAAACCGATTTATCATTTACATAACCATTTTCCTTCCCTGTTTTTAAATTTAATGAGTTGTGTCTATTAACTTTTAATAACTGTATTGAGCCTGTGTTTATCGTCCTGAAATAGGTACCCAGTAATAAATGCAAGTAAATACCTACCTACCTAAAACCCAGTAGAATACCCAGTAATAAATGCAAGTAAATACCTATCTAGGACCTTCTCGTATTCGTATAAATTAATACCTAGGTACCTAGGTAGTGTTTTATTATTTTAAAGTAGGTGCTGCAAACGAGTGTTTGTGTCTTAGTATCTTGCTCGACGACGACAATCTGCCTGATGATGATGACTCATACATAAATATTTTACAACTGACGTAAACGTTTTTTTGCGGAATACCTTACTGGTGTGTGCATGAGTAAACAATATAGGTAGGTAGGTAAGCCTTACCTGGTAAGGTTCCTGCAATTATTCAAGGTACTTAACCTACCTATTTATATTTTATTTCCAGCATTAGGTAACGAACGCCACTGTGGGGTACCTAGTACCTAACGCAAATATCGCACTCGCTCGACATCGTGTAGGTGTATATTGTCTAATCAGCGAGCTATTCGATACTTACCATAATGTCGAATAAAAATATAACATGAGAATAGAGGCGTGGCGTCCCAAAACCTCAAATCCATAGATAAAATTGCAATTGCTCATGATGATAATGAATTTGAACGAACGAAATCGAGATCTAGATTTTGGTTGCTTACCTACGTGTTACCTACCCTGCGAGTTTCGAAGACAGTAACCATAGATAATTTTACTAACTTGACAGGGGTCAAGGGCGGGGCTAGGGATGGGCGCCGCCGTGGCAAAATCGATATCGAGCGAGAGTACGTTCGTTCAACCGAACATGAGTATTTTAGACGGTCGCGATTTTTCATGGTATAGGTAGGTAAGGTATACGTACGGACGGAGTTACTTTAGTCATGTGAAATTGTGGATTTAATAATGAAATATTTGTTTGATTTGATTGATTTACCTACCTCTGATATAATTTGGACACAGGCAGAGAAATTATTATGAAACTAGCTGTAATCCGCGACTTCGTAAGCGATAGGCGTACAGTACAAGCCTCAAGGAATCTTATATCTTCCGAATTTCTGAAAACGATGAATGAAATGTGTGTTCTTTTTGTAAGGGAATTCTACATGTAAAATATTGTAGTTTTATTGCAAACGGTTTCTAAGATACAGAGCATTTTCGTTAAAACTTAGTTAAAGAAAATACTGTCATAATTTCAGAGAACGATGAAATAAATGGGAATCTACATGTAAAATTTTGTACTTTTTTGCTAACGGTTGCTGAGATACAGAGCATTTGCGTTTTTAAACTTAAGTGTTTTCGTTAAACTTGGATATTGGAAAACACCGTCAGAATTTCAGAAAACAATGAATGAAACGTGTGATCAGAGTAGGTAGGTAGTAGGTACTCTCTATAATATAGGTATAATAATAAAGGTATACTGAATAAATAATATAGGTATACTGATTAAAAGTGAGAAAAGAAGCAAATTTTTTCCTAATTAGGTACCTATCATAGTTCAGATAGGCAGGTACTTGTCTACTTATATATTGTTTCGGTCTTGAAACAACTTACTAGGGTAGGTAGTTAGGTCTGGACGGATGCATGAATATTTGTAGGTACCTTTACCTTACCTATCATGTTTAGATGCCAAGGATTTACAATGCACCTGACCTTATAAGTACGATAGATATAGATGGCATAATAAGGACATGCTGGAGCCAGTCAGATATGGTCAGGTATAGGTTATCGCTTGAATCTTTGAACTAGACTGGGCATATCGGTAGTTTTGTTGTCATATTAAGCCGTTTGCACCCACTGTTGCGTGTAAATAAGCCTTCTCTTTTATAGGCTACCTTCTGCCTTCTGTCTCCTGCGAGCGAGTTGCATCTCATCGCACAAGCAATGGTTCTTTGTTCCTAGTCAATTTTGATGTGGCCGCGCAATCGGGCGGGTGGTGATAATTTTTGAGTACTTATATAAATTAAATACAAATGATGAGATATTAAAATTAATAATGACTGCATAGGTAGGTACAGGTAGGTTCTTGTCAGTTTTACCCCAAGCTAACCAGTTCCCGAGACATGGCGGCGGGGTGCGAAATTGCGAATGGTGCGATCAATAATTTGCCTCCCTAAAGCTTCATTCAATGCGTCTTCTAATGCTATACCTACATGATGTTTTTCACGGCCTATTCGTGTCCTTCTTTCTGAAAAGCATAGCTAGATAATTGGCGTTTACATTTTCATGCTTTTCTATATAAATCACTAAAATAGTAATACTTCAGGAATTTTGTTAACTTTTCTAATACTTAAGTAAAACGTACTTAAGTAAAACTAGCTCTGCGCAATCTATAGCAGGCCAAAGCGTAGGTAGGTATCAAACAACACAGGCAGGTTTACAAACAGCACAAGAGGTGAACCTGTTCTGTCAGTCCTTTGTCAGAAAAGTCCCTTGAATTTTTTATACCATAATCCCATTTATGTATCTTCAAATATGGCTCTTATTGCATGGTTTTAAAACGTTAATTGGCTTTGATACAACACACCGCATTCCATGCACGTAAATGGTAGAGTAGCAAGGGTTCTATATTTTTAGTAAGTAGGCCAGTTTGCATCAGATCACAAATAAATGGTGCGATCACTCGTGAAATGTGATCGTGGACAATTTATGTTCTAGTAACAGTTGCCTCCATTGTGTGGTTATGGAGCCACTCGTGTGTAGGCGAGTACCTCTATACAGTAGCTGTAATTTAATTTTTAAGCAGCATAACCATAGCTTTGGATAATGCTAAGCTTGATTTCATTTCTCTCAACTTTTGTTTCTTGAGATTTGTGATGTTACCGTCAGTTAAACATAGTCATAGTCAGTTAACAGAGCTGTTAATTTTAACTCTACCCTTAAAATTAACAGCTCTGCTTGAATCCTTCTGTTAACCGTTTGTTTATGTGATGGGTGATTGTCAAATTATTATCACATCGGGATATAATCATAATTGATTTCAATTCTTTTTAAAATTCAGTAGTTATCGTTTTCAGTACCTAGGTTCATATTTGGTCCATTGTTAATGATGACTGAAACAACGGCTACCTATCACATTTATGTAAAGCTACCTTATTTCTTTGTACATTGTAATGATTCATTCATGTCATGAGAGTTTAAGTCGACTGGTCGACACTTACATTATTATATTCAAAACTTGACTCTGCTTTCAGTTGAATGCTCAACTCAATTATCATTCTGACTGCTGCACCCTACTGTGTTTCCTTTGAGTCATGTTTTATAAACTTGTATCCTTTTTCGATTATAAATCCAACAACATTCCGTAACATTAAACATTCTCTGTTGATCATTAATCTAGGTGAGGAAAGTACCTTACCTACCTAATCTCATTCAAAGTCGATAAACACTGCTAAAATATCACTATGTAGATATTGAATTCAATTTAATTATAATTAATATTTTAGACCTTAGCTTGCGTAATTTAGCCTACAATTTGATCACCGTTATACTTATTATTAAAACAAGCTCTGCTTGGAGCTAGATTAATTTTATTTATTTATTTTGAATGAAAAAAACACAGGTCGAAATACTACCTATTTGTGTTTCCTTCTGAAAAAAATCGCAGGCGTCGTCGTTAACTTTTGGGATAGATTCTTATATTGGTGATTCTTAGAATTCTTGCTTAAAAGTTATTAAAAATCACTTACAGGGATACAAATTAATATCTAGAGCAATTGAAAAGTAAAATACCTATTTATTGTTTCAAATTAAATAAACTGAGAGATCTGTAGTAACAATAGGGGTTCGGTTAAGTAATTCCTTGCCGAATATTATATAAAACAAGCTATCTGTTTGCGTTGCGTTGATAACAATTAAAAGATTTTCCGTTGCGTTGCGAGTTGCGACGCATTTTTAACCGACTACGAAAAAAGGAGGAGGTTTTATGTTCAATTGTAAGAATGCATATTTCTTTTACGTATATTTGTCGATTTCGATGGACCGATTGAAAAATTATTTCGCTATTGTACGGGGAATGTTTCCAAGGTGGTCCCATAATTTTTACTCTCGATGTTTAATGTATTTATACCGTAAAACTTAAAACAGTGTAAAATTAATTGATTCGAAGTCGATTTTTAGTTTTTCAAAACAATCAAATTATTTATCACTGGATTTATAAATCAAGATGTCAATCAAAATCTCTGCTGATCTCAATCAAAATCTCTGAAACCTAACAAACAAAAGACTGTCTAAATAAAAAAAAAGGTTTCTGGTCAAACTAGATGATGCTCTACTTTGTGGCCGACACTATTATTATTGACATTAATTTATGGTTTTATTTGAATTGTATGTATGAGAATTTTTTCATTTTAAGGAAGGTACCTAGTTTTGTATCTGAATTTATGAATTTTCAGATGTATTTCGTAAATACCAAATCTGTATCTAACTTATTCTAAAACAGTAGGACCGAGGTTGATCAAATTGTATTAGTCATGTAAGGTGACAAAGAAGTGAATTAGTAGGTACCGTGGTCCCCTACACGAGACATTGACTCACCGGCATAGTACGCAAGTCTCGTCGTGAACTGAACTGGTTATGGATGACTCATGTTTGGGGAGCCAGATTATGCAGTAGGTAGGTTTAGGTAGGTATGTTAGATAAAATGAAGCTTTACGTATCGCTATGTTTTATAAACAAATGAAGGTTAACGGTCAGGAAACGATCAATGACGAACTGATTCTTATTAGGTACCGAGGCACGGTTCATATTCACAAGGAAAATAATTGATATTTTTATTGATAAAACCTACATTGACATCATTTCTAAATAAGTCATTTCATCTTTTTAAGTATCTACGACCATATTACGTTACGACGTATATAATATACCTACTACGACCATAAGATAAGACCTAATTTTTAAACGAAATACCTAGTTGAATTGTGTAATTATTAAATAGAGTACCTTACCTAGGCAGGTAAGTATAGTACCTAGGCATTGATAATGTTATTTTAATTACCACATTTCTAATGCAAACCTAAGGCATTAAATAAAACAATTCCAATACAGTAGCTAAAGTTATCAAAATGCTATTGTAATGCACTCCCAGCCAGGGTTGATCCCTCAAGGCATTATTATACCCTGCCTCAAGGCTCCGCCATGTCATATAGGGATGGTTAATATTTTGATTACGGACCTATCGAGCAGTGTGGAAGACACTGCTCGATGGAGGCACTGTGTGTTAAAAGATCAAACTTACGTTTTATTAGAGCATTGACTAATATATTATTCCTAATCTAATTAGGTAGGTACGTGGTACCTACCTAGACCTACCTAGGTAGCTAATGATGGGTGCGAGTTTTTTTTGTTTGATAGCATAATTTCAATTATTAAACTAACTATACCTATCTAACTAAATGTTATGACTTTTTATTCAAACCTCAGTAGAAACAGCGAAAGTTTTAAGAAGAGAGTTGATGAATTGATTAATAAATTTAGATAGGTAATTTTACATAATGTATTGCTCTCAGCGAACGTTTCTTATAATGCATATTTATTTAATAAGTTTCTCTTTATGTACGTAGTTTAGGTACTAGGTTTGCTATAGTTAAGACGACGCATTGAAGATATTGGCGTCAGGGATTTCAACTTTTTTCAGCAATTACAAGACATTCGGAATTTATTTTTTATGTTTTGAATTTTTCATGTTTTTTACTTTAAATTGGTAGTAGGTTTTCACGATTGGTTAACTTTCATAGCAGAAAAAAAAATCCCGAAAACTGCTCTATAAAAACATGGTTTTTAACTTTACAGGCAAACGGAACCGATTTATGCCTCTAAATTTTCTGTACAAATAAGTTTATACACCCTCTTCAAAATGGTGGTAGGATTTTTCATAATTACCAATAGTTTTTATTTTAAACGAGAATTACTGTTTTGGCGTTTACGCCTTTTCGTTTCAAGCTAGTTCTCGCCTCTGTTTGTATGCAGGCGGCCCCCTTCAGTCCGCTTTTGACCATTGTCTTGTCAGCGTCGGACGTGTGCCAATTGAGCTCGCCTCCCGCGCACAAGTTGCTCTCGATTGACAAATCATCAATATTATCTTCTGAGTAAAAAAAATCTTATAAATTATTAAAAATGGGAAGAAAGATGATTAAAGTTTCAAAAATAAAGATGAAAGGTCTTTATGTTGAAAAATGTAAGGAAATGGAAGGTAGTAGTAGAAGTAAACGTTAAATATTTTTTCCCTAGCACTAGATAGGTAACTACCTAGTGTATCGATAGCCGTGAATCAATATTATCTTGCGAGTAAAATCATAAGCAACACCTTGAAAACATCGTGAAGAAACGTCAAATAAGTATTTTGCCTAGGTACTGCCTCTGCCTACCTATCTATAAGATATAAGTACATAGTATTATAATAATTATAAAGTTTATTTTGTTTTTTGTTCTTAGAAAATAAAAACCTAAACTACTACTTACTAATTGTCCGAACATAGAAAACCATGGAGTCGTCTTAGTCCGGTCAAATTTGACCAAAAATTAGGGGTGAGGTTACAATAATTCGCACCCAGCTGAAAATTGGTAGGATTATTCAAAAGCCCATTATAAATGAATTGTGAAAAGTAATCATCGATCCGACACCTGAAAAAAAAATTACTCGGGGTCAAAGATCACAAAAACGGGTGTTTCGCGATTTTCAGCAAAACGGTAAGTTTTATCAAAAAATTATCGCGGTCAAAATTGTAGATCAGATAATTATCTATAAAAAATGTCTTAATACTTTTTTTCCTAAGAGGCGCCGTTTTTGAGATATAACGATTTACTTGTTTTACTTTAAAAACTTTTAACTCAACGCAATCAAAAATACTCAACCTCAACAGCCTGTATAGGTCCACTACGAGACGCAGGCCTCCCCCTGATAAGCGCCTTATTGGCTTTTATCTCATATGCCCATAATCCCCACGCTGGGCATGCGGGTTAGGGATCGCAGTTTGGTGGTAGAATTGTTCTGCAAGGGGTGCTACTGCCCACCCCCGGGAAGAGTTGGGGTGGTGCAAATTCTAAGCCGGCACAACACAGCTCAAAAATCAAAGCCGTTTATCTCCGAATATAATCTAATATAATATCACCACCGAATCCTTCCACCCATTTAGGGCATGCAAAATCGGAAGAATACCCAAATCCGGTTTTTGTTCGTATTAGATTTTTAAAATAGTTTTTTTCGGTTTTTTCGATTTTTTCGATTTTTATTGATTCAATACAAATAAAAATGCTTGATTATTTTTGTAGTCATTTAATAAAACATGAAATCTAACCCCGCGCTTGCTGAAAATACGATCTCAAAAAGCTCTTGATCAGACAAATTGTCAAATTTTCCAGTCCTCTGGCGCATGGCGTGACATTTTCGCAGGCATTGTGCAGTAATGTGAGCTTTTTATTTGCCGTAAAAGGAGGTTTAGTATTATTTCTGGCTGCGTGACCTTTGACGTAGGCCCATATCAGTTCGCTCGCTCGCTCCGCTCTCCGTTCATTCTATATTGTATGTGATCTTCCTATGTTGTTGTTAGTCTTTAAAAAAACATAAATTGGTTCTATCTTAGCTACCTTGTCATTGCCGAGAATGCCACTGCTACACCAATTACAGAATAATCTGCGGTTTATTACAAGCGCCGATATTTATTTTGTATTAGTTTCTCAACAATTTTTTCAGCTGCAGCCGCCAAAAACTCCGAAATTTTCAGAGCCCACTCCACTCACAGTTATTTATTTTATACAGGGGTATTGGTACCCCCCGCCATTCAATAACTCTTCTTTTAAGAGGCTTTATTTGAAAATAAACTTACTACTTCATGGGTTCCGGACAATCGTATATTTTAGTAGAAGTGATTTAAAAAAATAAGAATTTGAACCTGGCGTCTTCACGAACGTGTTCGTGATGATGGGCAGAAACTGCACTTCACGCAGTCAGTGACCTAAGCCTATACAGGTTTAGGTTAAAATAAATAACTTCGAGCGGAGTGGGCTCTGAAAATTTTTGAAATTCTCCTCTACCTTTTTTGTCACCACCCTGTGAACCACTCCATATAGAGTAACAAACATTTTGGAGACTCGATCCGTCGTTATTTATTTTTTCGTATTTTTATTGTTTAATTAATTGTATTATTAATAATGTTATTCGAATAAATAGTTAATAAGCTATCGAAGAGACTTAGTTCTGCAGCGTACGCAGTCAAAAAAATTCGTCATCTTACAGACGTAGATACATCTAGAATTATTTATTTCAGCTACTTCCATAGTATTATCTTTTATAGTATATTGCTGTGGGAAACGCTACAGATATTAACACCGTATTTGTGCTGCAGAAGCTCTCTTCTGACGAACAGCTCTCTGTTCGTCCAATGTATAATATGGGATCCAGAGACGAGATACGTGATAAATTCAAAGAAATAAACATAATGACAGTACCATGTAAATTATATTCATGAAAACTTGTTATACACTCATAGAAATATAAAACAGTTCCCTAAAAATAGCGATAAACATAATTTTGATACCAGAAATAAACGTAAACTAGCTGTGTCCACAACTAGGCTACACAAAATTAATGAATCTTTTAAAGGGCAATGTATACGCTTCTACAGCTAAACTCCTAGGGAGTTGCAAAAACTATCCGTAAATAAATTGAAAAACATTGTCAAAACCTTGTTGTTGCTATAAAATATCAGATAGATAGATGCATAGAAAACACTTTAATATACCACACAAATACAGGAAACAATACAAAGAAAATGCTTAGAAAAAATGAAGTATAAAGGGCGGCCTTATCGCTAAGAGCGATCTCTTCAGATTATCTAGCTAGAGGATACAAAGGCTTGGGACGGGTTTTTCTCTAACTCGAAAAATAACAATTAACAGGCTAAAGGTTACTTTGTCGCTTTTTTACTTTAGTCTACATACCGAAGCGACAGAAATAAAAACATATCACTTTATATCCTTAACAGTGGTTAATTTTGTAATTTGAACTTTTCTAAGTGTACATTTATTGTACTTATGGAAATAAAGAGCTTTGACTTTGATTTTGCGCATTCAATAGACCGAGGTACTGGAGTGAAAGTAACCTCAGCAGTGGTCCAATCTCCCCATAGTACACAGGCATGCGACCACAGGCGAGTTTTTTTTTTTTTTTCAATAATAGATAGCGAAATGGGCAGCTCCTATACCGTAAACATGTACTTAGAGGTCGTACGCGTTTTATGGAAACTATCTGCTTTCTCGCTCGCGCAAGACGACGTTTTTAAAGATTTTTAGTTTAAGTGTGTTACTGAACATGTGTATCGCCCATTATTTTAATAATATTAAATATATAAATAACACATTTTGAAATAAACTTTTGAACTTATCGTGATCTTTGTAAAGATAATAGCCAAATACCTTTCGTTTTTAAAATGATAAGTTATGTTATGTCTAGTCGCAAACTTTAGGTAACTAAACATAGACCAGCTACTTATTCGAATAAAATTATTTTTTAATGTACCTGAGTGATGTCCGGAATTTCGGAAAAAATATTTTCGGAAGGAAGTCTCCGATTCTTTTCACTGTTCCTCAAAGTTTAGGTAAATCAGCCCTACCTATTCCTATCACTGCTTATTACCCTACTTTTAGTTAGGTAACCTAACCTACGTACCTACCACGCTAACGAAGTTGCAGGTAGTATCCGTGCCGTCAAATTATATTTTTTTATCGATATACTACCGCCAAAAAAAGCTTATAATTATATTGTAAAATATTCAAATGGATATAAATAAATAAATAAAGGTAATGCGACTCCATGACGTCTTGTCCCAGCGCGGCAACGCACGACTGAGAAGCGCGCTAGTTACGGCGGCGCGGCCCGACGGCACGATTGCAAACCGCGTAAAATTACCGCGGGGTATGTGCTGCTTGCGGGGAGCTCATGGGGGGCGTAGCGCCCGATTTCAAATTATTGTTTATCAATGCGTCGCCTTAATCATTCGTGTACGGTTTAGCCTAACTAATAAGCAAAATAAGCCACTCAAACACGCTAGATAGATAATTAATGAATGGTTAAGTTAGGTTACCTAGTAGGTTTGGTAGTTCTATCCTACCTAACCTAATAGGATTTTTTTTTAATCATTTGATAAAAAAAATCAGAGTTTCTACCTATTTATAGGTACCTAATGTTCCTGGTTATCTAGGTCATACTTTACTTATAGCTTACTTGTTTATACCTATTTGTCAAAAAATTTGGTAGGTAGGGTAGGTAAGGTACCTAACCTACCTAAAAAGCAAAAACTAAGTAAGTAATTTTCTATTCATAACCACAATAATAAGTTGGTAAATCCCTACTTAAGTAATAGGTGACGATTATGATTATTCATCGATACTTTTAAATCACGATTACATAACTTAGACGCACTATTTTCCGCCTTGATGGAGAGCGAGCGATACTATTGAATGGAACGTTTTGTTACTACTCTACGCACCAACACAAGTAAAAATTGTTCGTTTTCTCTGTGTGCGCCTTGTACGAACAGTGACCGTTGCTACCGTGCACCAATCAGAATCCAGGATTTCACCGATGCCCTTATATGGTAAGGCCATCGGTTGCGCCAAGTGGGGAGGTCGGACGAGTCCACATTGCCGTTATTATTTTTTAACCTTCCTCTTTTGAAATGAGAATATTTTCCGTCATTGTCGCTCATTATTTGACATTGGCTAAAATTCGTAGGTCGTTTTGGTAGGCTGTCGACGTGTATTTTATTGAAAAATTAAGTTATTTTTAGCACACGTAGAGGTCTGTTGGGCGAGTCCATTGTGTTGCGGAGCGCCGGCGTACGGTACGGTACGGATTCTAGTGAAGCTAATCGACCGACCGACCTCAACGTGCGAGCCAGTAACAGAAGTAAACCGGCCGGCATTTATCACGGTTCGTTCGCGATCGCTCCGGTGCTAAAATCTTCTCTTGTGTGCAAATTCATTGGTAAGTCAATTTAATTTTCTTTTTATTGAATTCCGTGTGCCAAAAGGTAACATTTAAAATTTGGGTCATCCGCATGCTCGCTTAACCTTACCTTTAATTCACGGTCAAGTCTACGATCTGTCTGAATGTTAGTAAGATATTTTTAGATGCATTCAACACTACCGGGATCCCCGTGTTATTATTAGCTGCGTCATCTCGTATCTCCCGCATCTACTTAACGTACCTAAGTAGGAACCTACGTAACGGTTTTTGGAAGATCGCCAAAAGAATTACCGTTGAACTTATATACCTAATTGGGGGTAGTTGTGTGAATGTGTTTATGATTAGGAGGTTGGATTTGTAGGGTTCCGGAATGTGTGACTGGATGTGGTGAAGTCAAGAAGGCAATGTGAGGATCGGCTGAAGATGCCGGCGTTATCAAGTGGCGCTCTATCACAGACAGGCCGGGCGCGGGGCGCGGCGGGAGGGTAGCGCAGGCTCCCTGCAGCGGAATACCATATATGGCCACGTTTTGTGCCGTACCGCTGCTATTGGTCGAATCGAGCTGAGGCGGGGGTAGGGGGAGCCTCCACAACCTGCCTCATTTATATACTCCGACTGCCGCGTTCGCCGACATTCCACGGAGTGAGCTCGAGTTGAAGCGTTGTACAGCGATCTAGGCTGTGCAATAGCAAGTTTAATTTATTTAAATAATTAGGAATATTTATAAAAAAGTAAGTTGATAAATCGTGATTAGGATTTGTGTGAAATTGTTTTGGTGATAGTGGATATTGTGCGAATTATCAGTGGCTGCGGTCAGTGACACGCTAGGGTTGGGCGATGCCATCGATCCGGGATTCGGGATACCTAACTAGCCGGTTGCGGTAGGGCGTGGCCGAACTTGTGCGACAATCTAGTTCAATCTTCACCTATTTTCCCATACTTCAATTAAATATTCAGCCATCCAATTAGAAAGTGTCTTCTCGCGTGGACTTTCTCGCGAGAAAGAGCGGTTGTCTCGAAATGTGGTCGTGTCTGCCACGTTCACGCCTGGCCGCGGCTACTTCGAGCCTTATTTGGTTCCAATTTGAGAGTTCGCCCACTTAACGCTGTCCTGCATTACCTGCGTAGGCAAGCTGCCCACCTGACTCTTTTTATGGGATATCGAGGACATACGTATTCTGTAACTCGTGGATCTCGTGATTACAAAAAGATTCCACTTTGAGTTACTACAACTAGGTACCTACCTAGTTAATACCCAACCTGTCATTTTCTAATCTAGAGTCAGTGTAAGATTAACATAGCGGATATTATTTGTTCTATTAAAATCTTTTCGGATCCCGTCTTAATCCCGGTAAACAGTTACCTAGTCACATAACAGTAATTCCCGGTTTCTGACAGTAGGGTACCTACCTATTAGAAACCTATTCCCGGATTGTTAAAGTAGTGTGGGTCCCGGTTATTTCTCAACTAACAAAACTCCATGGATAGGTGTAGCGGTTTGTACCTCTTACGCATAACCCATGATTATTTAGTTAATTTTGTGTTTCGTCTATTTCAGACTAATTCAAAATGTGCGACGAAGAAGTTGCCGCGTTGGTAGTAGACAATGGCTCCGGTATGTGCAAGGCCGGGTTCGCGGGAGATGACGCGCCTCGTGCCGTCTTCCCCTCGATCGTCGGCAGACCCCGCCACCAGGGCGTCATGGTCGGCATGGGCCAGAAGGACTCGTACGTAGGAGACGAGGCCCAGAGCAAGAGAGGCATCCTCACACTGAAATACCCCATCGAGCACGGCATCGTCACCAACTGGGACGATATGGAGAAGATCTGGCACCACACCTTCTACAACGAGCTGCGTGTGGCGCCCGAGGAGCACCCCGTGCTGCTCACGGAGGCCCCTCTCAACCCCAAGGCCAACAGGTGAGTGTCCTTGCAGAGGCCCGTCTCCCGTCTCAGCGCCACCTGCGACCGCCGAGTGAGCTCTTTCTGACCGAGTTCCTTCTGTTTCAGAGAGAAGATGACACAGATCATGTTCGAGACGTTTAACACGCCCGCCATGTACGTGGCCATCCAGGCCGTGCTCTCGCTGTACGCCAGCGGTCGTACCACCGGTATCGTGCTGGACTCCGGCGACGGCGTCTCCCACACCGTGCCCATCTATGAGGGCTACGCCCTGCCGCACGCCATCCTCCGTCTGGACTTGGCCGGTCGCGACCTCACCGACTACCTCATGAAGATCCTCACCGAGCGCGGATACTCCTTCACCACCACCGCCGAGCGTGAGATCGTGCGCGACATCAAGGAGAAGCTCTGCTATGTCGCACTCGACTTCGAGCAGGAGATGGCCACCGCCGCCTCCAGCAGCTCACTCGAGAAGTCCTACGAGCTTCCCGACGGACAGGTCATCACCATCGGAAACGAGAGGTTCCGTTGCCCCGAGGCCCTGTTCCAGCCCTCGTTCCTGGGTATGGAAGCTTGCGGCATCCACGAAACCACCTACAACTCGATCATGAAATGCGACGTTGACATCCGTAAGGACTTGTACGCCAACACAGTACTCTCCGGAGGTACCACCATGTACCCTGGAATCGCCGACCGCATGCAGAAAGAAATCACCGCCCTCGCACCCTCCACAATGAAGATCAAGATCATTGCGCCCCCAGAGAGGAAATACTCCGTATGGATCGGAGGGTCCATCCTCGCTTCCCTCTCAACCTTCCAACAGATGTGGATCTCGAAACAGGAGTACGATGAGTCCGGCCCCTCCATTGTGCACAGGAAGTGCTTCTAAGCGACTCGGCGACGCTGCCTCGCGCAGCCCGCGGCCCGGCCGGTTCCGCGGCCGGCTGCTCAACTCAGGCTTGTAATCTCCGTTTAATTTAATTGTACGTAAGATATTATTATGTAATTAAACGTAATAGTGACGGCAGGACGGCGCGCGGCGCCGCGGGCGCGCCTCGCCCTCCTCGGTACTGCACTCGCCAAAGGATTTTTTGTAATCTCAAGAATGATGATTGTATGTGCTGAAACGGATAAGACTACTTTCTTACTAGGTCATTTATAAATTATAAAAAATGTGAAAATTAAAAAAAACTGAAAAATGTTGAACGGCTTTCTTTTCCTACCCTCTTCGAATGCCAATGCAACGGCAATGACCGACATTGACCTAGGTTTAGAAATAGAATACTCACGCGCACAATCATGTGGCGCCCGCCAGAAATAGCTTAGGTATTGTCCGTTTCCTTTCAAGATAATGTAAAGATTTATTTAAAAAAAATTGAGGAATTTTTGTTAGGAGCTACGCTTGGAAAGAAATATTTATGTTGATTTCTGATCAGGGGCTACCAGATGATGCTGTGTGTATCGTTCCCAATAGCAAGGCAGAGGATCTTCGCATCGTTTGGCAATCGTAGTCATGAGGCAAACCAATGACGTCATTAATTTGAACGCGAGTGTTCATCTTGTTGGACATTTGTTTTTCAAACCGATAAGCGATGACTCATGGCATGCATATACCTACATGCCATTTATAATTAGGCCTTTGTGTGAGTACTACCATTGATGGTACAAGTGACTCAACTTTGTATCCTTAGTAAAAAAAACTCAAAATGTCTAGCTAATCAATACGATTGCTATGAGCACCATCCCCATCCCAGATTTTACGAAGATCTACGCACTTTCCTATCGATTTGACACAATTTGTTCATTTTCTACCAGGTCATAATCCCGAGAGTACTGCAAAGCCCGGGACTTGCGTAAATGTCATGTCCGATGGAATGTAAACCCTGCCACTTAGAAGGAATTTTTTGCATTCTCTTTGGAATTAGTCTTGAATAATCCATAATCTGAGCTCTATATAAATCTTTATATGAATCTTTGGTTAGATTTAGGTTCATGGCTCTATCATATTCAGATGAATTCTTGAAACAGAAGAAAAAATTTTGACGAAGCAATTCCGGGGTCTACGTAACACATTATTACGAAGCCCAGGCTTACCTACTTGCTTAGTAAATGCAAGCCCTAATTTCGGGTATTAAAAATAAAATAATAATAATAATGCTGGACAATCAACACAGCACCATCTAGCCCAAAGTAAGCTACTCAAAGCTTGTGTTATGGGTACTAGATAACTGATATATTTAATACCCACATTATATACATAGATAAAAATTTTTTTTATTATACATAGAAAACACCCAGACCAACGGAACACATTTCTGTGATTTCTGCAGATCGTACACAAATTTGTTCCAAGGCGGGAATCGAACCCGCAACCTCTTCCGTCGCAGGCGGACTCTCCCCCGCTGCGCCACCGAGGTCGTAAATATAACCCAATTAGATTTTTCTAATCCTGACGACCTCTGTGGCGCAGCGGGCGAAGGTCCGCCTGCGACGCAGGAGGTTGCGAGTTAGATTCCCGCCTCGGGATAAATGTTTGTACGATCTGCAGATATCTGTTCAGTGTTCTGGATGTTTAATAAGTAGGTATATTAAAAAAATGTCTATCTATATAGTGTATTGTATTATGTATATACTGATATAGATATGATAGCTTGTGTTATGGGTACTAGATAACTGTATCTAGTACCCATAACACAAGCTCTGCTTAGCTTTGGCGTGATGATGTTGTGTGAATTGTCCAGCATTATTATTCCAACATATAAGAAGAGTTCTATGTATTTTTTATACCCATAAACAATCCATAACAGAGCGTTAGAATATACAAAAACAGTGCATACTTAATCATTGATTGATCGCCACTGCAATTTTAAAATGTAAGGCAAAGGAAGTCTCGATGCAGCGATTGAAAGACACATGGTTCACGTTTGACTTTTATTATGAACATCACAAATATTTGAACATAATTACAACAATAGTTTCAATACATCAATGGTTAGTAAAAAAGTTTATGATTAAAAACTTAAAATACCTACTAAACAATGAAGTCAGTTTATAAAACTGCCCACACTATTGAGCCAGTTAATAAATAAGAGAAAATTATAGATATAAACAACACAAAACTTAGACATTAATAAGTTAAAACTTTTGGTACTTAAGGTTTGTGAAAGAAGACTAAAAGACATCATATCTAGGCCTGTCTCGTTATACTAATACGCTAGATAAGGATCTAATCTTATAAAATATTTAAGCATGGTATGTAAACATGCACTTTTTTGTGCCAAAATGGGTTAGTATAGAAATAGTTTTTTTTTTGCTCCTTTACTATTGAACTAGGAAGGTATAAGAACGTTTTATAAAAATTATATTGGATCTTTGGTTTCTACAAATGCTTTCTGCATGTGACACGTAACCAAATTGTACAGATTCGCAGGCTATAAAAGCTGCATATTAAATAATTAAAAAGACAAATTCACAAAATTGTGCCTGGAGACCTAGAGAAGCATTTACAGTGCGAAAATACATTTTAGAATAAACTTGATTGATACAATATACTGGGCCGATGTTATGGTACACAAATTAAATTGAAGTGTGGGTACTTTTCTTATTTACTGTAAAGAGATGGATAGTATAGCTTATTTAACACCAGCCTAGATATACCAAACAAAGTATAGTTTAAGAGTTAGTAAGGACGTTGGGATTCCACTAACTTGCTAAGTTAGTTTTTGAGACAACTAGTGTACTAAACATTATGTTGGCATTAACATGTTACATTTAAAGTGGACTAGCTCCTTTTCTATTTCTATACCTAGAATTACACTGTGTTTAAAGAAAAGCGAACGAGGCACTTTTTTAATATATGTATGTATGTATATATATTTTGTGGAAGAAAACTGAAGCTTTGTAAGAGAAAACTAGTAAATGTGCAAAGAAATAGTTAAAACATGCCAAGCCTATTTCAAATAGAAATCAGCCATAAATGTGTATACTTTATAATAACGTTTTGTGTGAGGTGCCCTGTCCACAATTCAGACTAACGACAAATCTATGTATAAAAACCTTTTAATATTTTAAAACCTAAAAATACAAGCCATGATTTAAACTTATAGAGTGTCCGGTAATTAATGGTTAACCCATCAGGTACTTGCTGGGAGCTCCGCGGCCACTCAGGAAAAGATATTTAAAAAAATCTACTTATCTGCTGCAGACTACGATTTTTTATATAATAACAAATTATATAGTTCACATTATTGGGCACTACGGCTATAAATTCAATGACAATGAATTGATTTTCTCTGGGAACACCCGTGAATAACAAATTAATTGGCCTTGGTATCGCGCATAACAGAATATTTCTAGCTGCAACTGTTGATTTTTACAAAGATACAAAATGAGAACAAATTTCTATTTTCAAAAATTAGTAAAAACAAATAGTTGCAGCTAGGAATATTTGTAATACGCGATAGCAAGGCCAATTATTCACGGTTATTCCCGAAAAACAATTCTTCATAATTAAATTTGTAGCCGTAGTGCCCAATAATGTGAAGGTATCAAATTTCGTACTTTTAAAAAATCGTACACTGCTGCAGATTGATTTTTTTATTATTTCCAGCGTGGCCGTGGTGCCCTCCACAAGTGCCTTCGGGTTTATTCATTATTTAGAGGACACCCTGTATAATAATCGGCAAATTCGATTACAGCGTTGTGCGGTGTACAATTTATAAATTATTTTATTATTATAGAGATTTTTAGTGTCATTTTGATGTTGATTCTGAGTTATTTTCCAATCATCCATATTTAAAATCTATTTAAAAGTGAATAACTCAGGATCAACTTTCTAAACTGTAAAAACTTATATTCACAATTTGTACTCCTATTCAATTAATAGTACATCAATAAGGCCACAGTTATTTTATTATATTTATAATTACATTAAAACTAGGAATGATATCCAAATCGAAAAGAACATATTTTAGGACGTTATTCAATTCCATGATTGTGTTAATTTTGTAGAGGCTATATTTTATTCACACACTCTTAGAAAATTTGCATTAAGAACCCATCGGATGAAATTAATACCTTTACCGCCGCGCGGTTAAATACTAAAATAAGACCCGTGTGTATTCGAGAATATTACTTAGCCTGAAACTAAACATAATTTTTTAACACACTCCACACATTCAATTATAAAATGGCCCGCATTTTTAAAAAGTCATGTCTGAAGGTTTGTCTTCTCATTTACATCTTCGACAATCAAGTATAGTACATCTTTGTTTGGAATCCAGCAATTAATAGAAACCAGTAAAGTCACACAACCTAAAGATTTGGTATCTTGGTCACAACGCACTACGCCGCTGTATGCTACGACGGACACATAATCGTATGAAAAACGTCTAGTGGTCTTTTGTTCCGTCGAAGTGTGCGTCAGCGGTGAGAGGCAAGCGCGGTGAAGTGGGGAGTGGAAACTACGCACAGCGCGGTGTGTGATGCACACCGCGCTGTGCGGCGTGTGATGCACACCGCGCTGTGCGGCGTGGACAACGGATATGTTTGTGACGCATACTGCTGCGGCAAAATCAAATGACCGCTTTCCACAGACATTTTTTTTAAATTGATTATTATGGTCAAGCGCTTGGCCACCAAATCACTTAAAGTAAGTGAAAATGTGGCTTAAGATGGAACACACTTTCCCAGAAGGAACTAATTTACCCTGGACTTGATACCTTTTAAAACCAACTAATACAAATCTGCGCTACGGTGCCAATTTTATGTCCCGCAGTGTACCTACACGAGGACGAGTATTAATTTGGTAGTAAATGTGTGGAATACCAGGTAATTGAAAGACTCCAAGATAGTATTCTAACGGGAAAACAGATGCAGGAAGCTCATTCCACCCTTTGGCCGTGCTTAGTAAAAAAATTGAGCAGAATTTTTTATTTCGGCTATGGTATATCATATATCGGTACATACAGTTTACGGTGCGTCGTGACGCTACGTTGAGCCGCAAATCGCAGTGTAGTGCGTTGCGAACAAGAAACCAAGGCTTTGGATAAACTAGCGTCCACTTTCACACAAGTATTAATTCACAATCACAACACTGGTCTCTCTACATCTCACTATCCAAAATACTGTCTTCCGTAGCCTGTCGAATATCACTCAGTGGGTTCCCATGCACTCTGAATCTGTAGACGCAAGTGTAAGTGGGGTTGCCGTGGTTGCTCTCCACGCGTAGTTCTATGATGTCGTAAGCGACGGGGTATTCCACTCCCCCAATGAGGGTAGTCTTCGGGTATTTGACTGGGAAGTACTGGATGGCTGTTCCGTTTGCTTCGTACATGTAGTCGCCGAAGAGATGAGGTTCCGGATCTTGCTCGCCGTGGAGACCCTGAAAGGCAAAATGTTAAGTATAAGTCTATGGACTCCAATTTATTCGTTTTAATGTTAGTTAATTTTACGTATTTTTGTGTGTGAGCAACATTATCCGACAAAGAATCTGTTATTTGTCTATAGATTATCATAGACAAATAACAGATTCTTTATAAAACTTTTAAATCCATCATGGTTATTAACATTAAAGTCATTTATAACGGGATATTTACCATGATTTGAGTTTTGGGCATTCCAATATTTCGGCACAGTTTCATGCGCCATGATCACGGAATAACTGAAACTCCTAAAAATAAACCGGATAAATGGCGCATGAAACTGTGCCGAAATACTGGAAAGCTCAAAACTCAAATCATGGTAAATATCCCGTTATAAATGACTTTAACAGATTCTTTGTCGGATAACATTGCTGATTTGTCTGATAAGAATTAGATACGAGAGGGTTTCGCGCGCAATTGTTACTTCTTCCCCAGGAACTCATGGTGGCGGCGCGCGGTATTAAATGTGTGCGTTACTGGGGCGGCAAGTTGACTCGGATCAAGATGAATATATATAGAAAAATCAGAGCGCTATGTCCTGTAAATGTGCCCAAAAAATTATATTTGTGCGTCCTATGGTTTCAGAGTAATTCGAGAAAATAAGATTCCGCTGCAGTAACGCCTGAAAACGTTACTGCAGCGGCAACATTTTTAAATATTAGCCTTAGCCAAATTTAAAGTAGCTTAAAAGATAGCTTAGATTTGTGCACCTCATGGGCCGAGCAGCGGCATTTGTGCGCCCTGTGGTTTTTGAGATATTGCAAATGCCGCTGCAGTAACGTTTCCAGTTCTCCGGAACGGCTAAATGAACAAGTATGGTTTTTGGTGAGGAAGTACGGTATAATTTGAGCCAATTTTGTGCCCTAGTTGTTTTTTAAAATAAATGCATGGTGTATGAGATAGATGGGTTTTTCTGAAAATCAAAAACAGCCGCTAGCTCATGAACTACATCAGGAAGGCGCTCTGTGATTGCATTGGCTGATGCCTTTTACGAATACGTATCTTCTGACAAAATTGTGAAACCCTACATACAATTTTCGATGAAATAAATCAATTTTAGCACTGAAAATGGTTTACTTATTTCGAGCCTTAAATAAGGAAGTTTTTAACAAGATACAACTTTAAATGATTTGCCAAAAATCATAGCGCATATTCAAATAAATGCACACTGAATTTCAGCTTTCTACATCCTTTAATTACCACTGAATAAGTAAAAACAGCCTGAGGGGAACTTTTAGACAGTTATCCGACCAAATAGGAAAGGCCATAAAAAAGCGGCCGCTCAGTACTTCTAGCCAACATCCTTAAATCGGTAGCTTTGTCATGTTTAAAATTAGGTACACTTGCGTAGACAAGTTTTAGTGTGGGTGCACAAATCTAAGCTATCTTCTAAGCTACTTTAAATTTGGCTAAGGCTAATATTTAAAAATGTTGCCGCTGCAGTAACGTTTTCAGGCGTTACTGCAGCGGAATCTTATTTTCTCGAATTACTCTGAAACCATACGGCGCACAAATTTAATTTTTTGGGCACATTTACAGGACATAGCGCTCTGATTTTTCTATATATATTCATCTTGATCCGAGTCAACTTGCCGCCCCAGTAACGCACACGTATTAAATACAATTTTAATACCCTTTTGTATTATTTCTACCGTACCACTAAGTGACGCTAATTGGTAAGGTTCCCACAAATTTCTCGCCCATGCCAAACATTTTGGTGGTAATTAATGCCTTACCTCGAATTTACCAGACTGCCAAAGAAACAGTTAAGGTTGGCCGCCGCCGGTTGAAGCGCCACACATAAAACACTCGTAAAAGACACATACGATGTGTTTTCAGCACTCAACGTGTGGTTGGCAACCTATGCATGCAGATTATGTGTATGTTGTTTTAGTATCTACATGCAGTCATGCAATCCCTGTGCAAGGCAACAGACAATATATTTTCATGCATCATGTAGTGAGCAATATTTAGTAAGCAAGGTTACGTATATTTAGCACTCACCAGTGAAGTTTATTTTAGAACCAATTTAACATATTTACATTACATGCAAACCACACATTTGGAAGAAGTTTTAATCTTTTATCACAAAAGCAATCACACAAGCAAATTCTGTAGTAATTAGATACAAGTGTTACTGCGCAAAGGAGAGCGAAAACCATTTATTTTATGTGGGTCAAGTTTTGTTTCTCGCATTCATGTGAGAATGGAATTTGATTGTGAAGGTTATTAATTTTTAGGGTATTGTTTTATCTCATAACATCCACTGTTCTTGACTGTTCATAAAAAAGCAAGCATGTTGGACTAAATCGAAATAAAAACTTAAAGACCAATAGTTTGCAGTTCAGATCATGTAAAAATGTAAAGGAACATTCATACGTTTTGTTCAGCCTTACCTATATTAATTATTGGCATTACCTACCTATACTCAAGCCATTCTCAAGATATAATGTTTGTAAACAACTCATAACACCAAATACAGAATTCTAGCTTTCGCGTCGTATTTAAATAATTAACCCAAGAATTGTAGACCTCAGATCGTCCTAGTAGTGCAACTTCTGTCAAAATAACAAAAACAACAACATATTAAGATCTTAATTTTTTATTATTTCTGACATTATTATAAATTCCAGGCCCTTTTACAGCCAAGTATTTATTTGATAATTATGTGTTTAAATAGGAATCACTGTCTGTCTGTTTTTTCTTCGCTCTTCTTCTGCGTACAATCCCTTATGGTGTTTCCTTCCTCACAAAAATCTTGTGTGTTTTTTTTTCTTTATAAATAGTCATAATTGAATATTATGTTTAATTAAGCAATAGTAAATTAGATTTCAACGACATCAAGTGTATATAAATATGTATCTACGGCGTAAGAAATGAAATGAAACAAAAAATAATTTTTAGGTCATGTAGGTATTGCTTGCAAACATTGTATCTTGAGTTTGGCTGAAGTATACTAATTTGTTGTTAACGATAACAAAATGTACGTTCATTTATGTACAGTTTTAATGTGCAATTAGGTATAATTATATCACTCGAGGTTGCATATTATGTGAGACTCACATAAACGGAGAAGTTTTTGGGTGCTGACTCTATCTTCCCTTCCACTGCGAGCAGCCTCGACATGTGCTCCACTGAGAATCCCGTCACTTCTATAATCACGTACGTTCGCACCACTGGAAATAAATATTTATGAATATTTAGAGGCGACATCTAGTGATGCTAAGTTAAACAAGTATGCAAGAGCAAGTATGTTATGTGAACCAGAATCAAATATTAAAATCTTATTTTGATTTTATTACAAACCAGCTGCTGCCCGCGGTTACCTTTTCACGCCTAAACGGCTGAATGAATTTTAATAAAATTTGGCAGGGACGTAAATGGTGTCTCGGGACATAGGCTACTTAAAAAGCGCGTGCAAAGCCGGGGTAACAGCTAGTCTTCTATTAAAAAAGGTCTTTGGAAGCATAGTAGAAAAAAACGTTATAAATATCACACAGGAAGAAAATACCCATAGTGGCTTTTATATGTAATCTAGTGAGTAGTACACTGCACAGCCACAGAGGAAGCCAGACACAAGACGGGGCTGAAGAGGTTTGAGGGATTGAGGAGTCAACCCCATCCACACCCATAGAAAAAAATAAACGAAGCTGTCAGTCACCAAAAGTCCTGCTCCGGTACTTTAAGGAGTTGGGCTGGTTAGGGCATGGTAAGGCTCGGGACAATGCACCATACACTCCCGTGCAAGATGTCCGTGCAGATCTCAGTTCCCCCAATCAGAATTAGAATTAGTGAGTAGCAGTCAAGTAGCTACATATACGTACCTAAATATCCGGGGAAACCCTGGAAGGCCCAGCACTCGGCGGGCATAGCGCCGGGCGTCAGCGCGTACCGGGGCGATGTGTATACCCACCACACAGGTATGCCCAGGACGGAATACTGTTTCGTCTTTATCTGGTATAGCTCCGTGCATTTCGTTGAGATCACTTGTCCGCCTAGAACGAAATTCAAGATGTAAGGCTGGAGCTTTCAAACAGCGCCATCTATCCCCGGAAATAAGTAAAGCTTTGTTGTATTCAGAGTCAGTTGATTGATGGAAAGATTATTTCACTTTCGACGTTATTGGAGCTTTATTTAATTTGAACTTCAATACTTTAACTGACCGAGCGATGCTCACTTCGTGAGCGAAGCGTCTCTGCATCAAGTCTAGCAAAATTTGCGTTTCTGTCAGTATGTCCCTACTCTTCTACAGGTCGTATTTTACAACCGATCGGTACGAATCTTGGTTTACAGATTCTGAGTTTTTATAGATTTTTTTGTCGTCGGGGTTTTTTGATTAAAGGCGTACTTCCTCCAAAAAAAGGAAAAAAGGGAACTTTAGAATATCTTCGCTTTTAGAGATCTGATTTCGATGATTATATTTTTAATTGTAAGGTAGTAACTCTAAATTATTCTCATAAAAATTTGTTAAATATCTGATGAAGATTTTCGGCATGAGGTCCCGAGGTATACTGTTCGTAGAACTACTAGTTTTAAAATGTTTACCAGAAACTTGAATACTTTTTATTGGATAAGTAATCAATTATCGGCTAAACAGTTTTGGCTCTTGCGGTTAATGATATTATTGGTCGATGAAAGGGATCTTAATCCTTATTGCGCATATATTTAGAATTGACGACAGTCAGAAGTTCAGTGGCGCAGCGTGGCGAAGGTCCGTCTGCGACGCAGGAGGTTGCGGGTTCGATTCCCGCCTCGGGACAAATGTTTGTATAATCTGCAGATATTTGTTCAGGGCGTTCTGGATGTTTTCTATGTACATATATAGTAAAAAAAATATCTATCTATGTAGTGTAATGTATTAAGTATATCAGTTATCTAGTACCCATAACACAAGCTCTGATAATGCTGTATGAATTGTTCAGCATTATTTTTTATTTATTTAAAGTTAACTCTATATACCTTTCTACGTGCCTAATATGCTGAAAAATGGTTGTTTTTGCTGCAAATAAATTTATGAAATGTTTTGTTTATACCTGCAGACTCCAGTGCATAATCCACAAGGCCGGTCTTATCAGCATCATAAACATTCAACATGCCAGCTACAATCCGCTTCACCGCCTCCAAATCTGTACCCATCTCCGTATGAGAAGGAGAATGCACTTCAATCTCCCTCACATATTCCTTCAATCTCTCCATTAAAACCACCATTTGTTTCCTTTCGAACACCGCCATGTATTCTTGGATAATTCTGCGTATTTCATCTCCGTCCATATCAGGTTTCCAAGTAGATATCAACCGCTCATGTACTTCCTGGCTTAGAATATGCAACTGCTCGCTGGACATGTAGTGTTTATCAAAGTAACCCTTTAGTTTCTCAGCAAGTTGTTCGGTATTTTCTGGGTTGAATATTTGTATTAGATTCTGCTGGAGGTATTTGAATGAATACTGCTCGATTTGGGCTTCGATGTTGTCGATTTTTGATAGCTTTTGGTCGAAGAATTTGAGGCGATTGTCGACGTTCACCGCCCAGTCTTCGAGAGCTGCCATGCGCTTTGTAAGATCCGGGTTTTGTGTGATAACTGGTGCTTGGTATGTGTCTATTGTAACTGGTTTCTCAGTAACTTCTGGTAGTTTGATTTGATCGGCGTAATTGTAACCTGAAAATAGAAATGGTAGGTTAGTTCTGTCGTCCAGGATCTGTCCTTCCCACATAATTCTGTAAAGAGATGGTTTGAGTACAGGGAAGGACAGAGTAATATAATTAAATAATTATAGATACGAAAAACTCACCTAAAAGTGTAGCGTCCTTGAGTACGTCCACTTTGTTAGGTGATGTTTCCTCTATCCTTCCCCAACTTAGCCTAATTACACGAGGCAACCAAGAATTATCTTCTTAATTAGTTCTAGTTATATTCTTTAAAACCACGTGACTAACTACTAACCTACATAAAGCATTGATATTTGTCACTGAAATTCTGTATCGGAAAGAAGCTCCCTCCACAATCATAGCACTACTCTACTCTTGCGCTAAAGATTCTCAAACTGTACGGTTGCGACGTGTAAAAAGGTCCTCGAAATCATGTGCATAGGGAAGAATTATGTGGGAATAAAAGAAACATTGCATAAAATTGTATTATTAATAGTTGAATTACAAGGAAAGGAAATGCTAACATAAATTAAACTTACATTACTATCCATAAACCCAGAAAAATTAAATAATAAGAGCTATGCCGTCGATATTTGTGACATTATCGCAATAAGTATTACATTACATGGCATTTGCCAGAAAATATACCATTTTAGCGTAAACAATATAAACTCACAAAACTTGAAGAATTTGAATTAAAGCTTTAAAGCAGACACCAAACACAAAATTACAGAATTTATGACTAGGTGTTAGTCTTTTTATGAACACGAATACTTTAAACCAATTATTTTTAGTTATAGCTACACACAAATTTAACTCAGAATAATATGGCCACGTAATTTAAGGTACAAAATAAGTAAATCTTCATAATTTTACATAGGTACATGTGATGATAAAACGAAATAAATTATTCATAAATTGCAACTGAAATACTATAATATTCATTAATATGTCCAATGACATTACAAACAAATTAATCAACAAACATAAGAAAGCAGTCTGCATAAATATTTTGTACTTAACAATGACATGATGGTGATGATAAAACAAAATAAATTATTCATAAATTGCAACTGAAATACTATAATATTCATTAATATGTCCAATGACATTACAAACAAATTAATCAACAAACATAAGAAAGCAGTCTGCATAAATATTTTGTACTTAACAATGACACTATTTAATCACATAGAAAACTCATTTACTAATTCATAAAACGCGCAAATGTGGTTCAAGAAATGGGCTCATAAAGATGGAATTTGCATGATAGGTAATAATGGAAAATACTACATTTCAACAGATTTTTATACCAACTGATGGTGCCGGTCAGGAGTTCATTAACCTTGGCAATTGTCTGCATTCCAACAAACAGTGGGTCAACAGGATTCAAAGTTGAGTGCCCCTGGTCTTTCTGGTGATAAGCCTGGGGGTCTTTGCATGACTTGTGGGCTTTTTAAGTTTTTGCGCGAACTATCTACAGAACTGACTTATAAATTATCCACGTAGGTTAACTTACAAAATATCAAAATAAATGTTAACGTTTTATAAACCTTCATTTTGAAATTACTGCAACACAAAATAAGTACATGTGCACTTCACAACAGTTAATTTTATTTTACTTGTTGTAAGTGATACAAACTATACTCAAGCCAAATTCGTTATGAAAGTTTGTAAACAAACCTCAGCAAAAGAAAAAACTAACATTCAGATGCTTGGCGTGGAGTTTCAGACATTATATTGTTAGCATTATTTATTTGTACGTATTGTGTTATTATTGTTGACTTGTGTTTATTTTTATGTTACTAAGTAGTCTTTTATTTTAATATTAGTGTAGTGTTTAATAAACAATTTTCTTTCTTTCTTTCTATTTACCAGGTGGGATGACGATCTGCGAAAGACTACAAGCAGATGATGGATGCGGCAAGCTGAAGACAGGATGCTATGGCGCTCAAAAGCGGAGGCCTATGTCTATCAGTGGACCAGTCAGTATAGGCTGATGATGATGTTTATTTATTGAAGTGAACATCTTAATCGACAAGAAATGTAAGTTCCATACACACAGAAACAAAGTGAATTTTAGTTTAAGTATGGGCGGTTTGTTTACAATATTTATTCTCAAATTTGGGCGCTGTATATGTAGGTATAATCATATAGTTATAAGGACACTTATGTGCTGATTAGATTTACTTAATCGTATTAAGTAGTATTACAGGCGGATCTTGAAGAATCCTAGTATCTATTTTAATAATTATTAGAGAATTGAATTATACATTGAATTACGCAATTAAATTCCGACTTATAACTACATATTTAAGTTATAAATATAAGGTATAAATCGTACAAAATATAGTCTGTTTAATTGACTTTTTTATAAGTTATACAAGCTTTATTTTATCAAAAGGTCGAAACATTTAAGTCAACGTCAAGAGCACAGGGGTGAGTCCAGTTGACGTCTCCTTTTTCTACAGGTTTTGGTACAGCGCCTCTAACGTGAGGACAGGGAACTACGCAAATCCTGTACTAAAATAAGTCATGACGATCATCACGTCTTGATTCTTTCGTCAACCGGACTCGGGGCTCTGTTCTGTTGGTCAACATGCCAAATGCCGTTGCTTTAAATATTACTTTTTGATACTTATTAAATAGTTATAGCCACTGCGGAGAACAAGTTATCAGAAATTTAAGAAGAAATAATTGAAAGCGTTCTTTAAGCTCCTTTGTGAGCTTTGACAATTAAATCTTAAGCTCTACGTTCATTTATCCAACGCCGCTACCGCATAACACAAATGTGCATACACAATGGGCTTGAACTCGTTACCGATACATCTTTGACATCTTTGACCATGATAGGTTTAACACAAGTATGTTGGTACTACATAGATTACTAAATGTCAGGATAATCATTAAAATAGTCTATAAGTTAGTACCAACTTTGTAAACGTACCTTTTGAAAATAAACATTTACTGTCATCTCAAAAATGCAAAATGCATCAAAATTTTTTCGTGCTCATAATATATTTGAATGCACATTTGTGTAGTAGCAGTGCGTATTTAATCTACGACAACCTTTACAATGGACAATGGTACCTCAAAATCGTTCTGTACCATATAAACGTGTTACAAAATATCAAATTGACTCTAAATACTTTCTATTTCAAAAAGTAGGTACACATATTAGCTTATACAAATATTAGCCGATGTGTCCCACAGCTGGACAAAGCTCTCCTGGGTCACTGACCCTGGGGTATTTATAATAAATAATAATAACGCCGCTTAAAAGTAGTACTAAACAAAGAACAAATAGAATACATTATTAAATGACACCGCGCCAGAACCGTCTAATCTCTTCAAAGCAGCTCTCAGCAACCACCTTCATGTAATCCGACGCATCAACCATTCTATTCTGCACAATATCTTTGTATTCGTTGTACGTCTTCCTTACTTCTGGTAAATTCTCACGTATGTCCGGCAAAGTGATGTTTATTTCTGGCAAGGTTAGGTTCATTTTCGGTAGGATGTTCAGATCGGCGAGCGTTAGGTTTGGTATAGGCATGTTGCTCGCGAATTCTTTGAGGTCGAGATGGAAATCGGTAAAGTTAGGGACTGCGAGGTGCTCCCAGTTTTCGTAGGTGTAGTGCGCTGGAAGGAATCATTATTTTTACATCTATAATTTTCTATACCTATGTATTCTTGTAAGCAATTTAGTCTGAGATACAGGTTTTACCTCGTTCAGGCACACGTAATTTATAGAGTTTAACCCTAGAAAGATAACCTACGCCTCAGAGGCGCACGCCCAAAAAATATTTAGATGTATCTTTTTATCCGATGCGTGTAATAAGTAATTCTTCTCAACCAACTCAGTAGTCTGTGTAGTATATCGTGAGATAACTGTTTCAATGCGGTAAATAATATACTTTGGCAGTTACGAAGAGTTGATGCGCTCGAGCGACGTTTGGTTATCTTTTGTGTAACTTTGAGCTTCCGTTAGCAAATAAGATTAACTGGTTTAGAACTTATTTCTAATTATTTTTATTTTGATATTATGAAATAATATTTACTAAGTTATCATGAATAGTAGTAAAATTTGATGATAATTTACTAAATTTAACCGTAAAGAGAAGACAGTTGATTCATTATTTTTGTCTAGAAGTCTACTCAATTAAAATTAGCTTTAAACTACTCAAAATAAACAAAATAAACTATAATTGATATTTTATTTAAAACTATTTTTGTTCTTTGCAATGATGAAGAAAATTGATATACCTACAAATTACTTTTTTAATAAAATAATCACATTTAAAAATCGTGCGCCTCTCAAGCTTATAGTTATCTTTTATGTACCTCGCAATATTATCGTTCTAGGTTTAAGTTATTATTATTCTTATGTTAAGCTATGTCTCAAGATATTTTTGAATAATTTAGGATGTCATATTTGGGGTGGCAAGAACGGTAGTGCGACTTGTTATCTAAAATAGCTTTTGAGAACACCAAAGCCCAATTTATAGGCTAGGCCTGTCCCTATGTAGGTCGTAGGTCGTTAAAAGACGGTTGTTCACGAAAACATTTGCAGCAACAATCAAGCGGCAAAACCGCTTGATTTGAAGCTTGGGTTAATGGTTAGTTTTCGAGATGTATGACGTCACAGATATATATCTCTGACAGCGTTTTCGCCTGTATACGAAAAGTGAACTTTTAAATAAAGTTTTGCGGTTTTCTAGGTCCTAAGAAATATGGTAATATTTTGCCCCCTCTAATTGGACAATAAATAATAATTGAAGACCTACTTTAGAAAAGAGTCAACTAGCTTATTGCTTCAGTAATAAACAGCACGCACTGCGACTGGCTGTTTCACTTATCTCCATACATCTCACTTTGCCTTTCCACCAATGGAACGACGAAGTCGAAAAAAGCTCGTCGCGTAACTTGTGAATTTTACTTGTGAGAAGACATTTAGTCAATGTGAGACTACTTACATCCGTGAAGTCATTTACAACTGGATATTTACCAAGATTTGAGTTTCGAGCTTTCCAATATTTCGGCACAGTTTCATGTGCCATGATCACGGAATAACTGAGGGCACTGCGAGTGAGTTGCTATTGGCAGATATATCGATCTACCCTCATTTGTCTTTTGCTACGAACGTTATTACTACCACCGGTTTCATTATCGAACACTATCGAACATTACTTACATCCGTATCCAACAGCAGGCAAGAGAAGCAGCAGCAACCACGGCCACCACCGACGCTTGGCAGCAACCGGCGGCCGGCCCACGTACGTTTCCTGAGCCACGTGGTTGGGGGTTATCTGTAACGTGCATTATGTATTTGTATTTATTTATTCCATCGTAGGTTCACTTGATGTTTCACTTGATGTCGTTATATTCTATATTTAATTTCTATTTTAACAATAACACACAGGTATTTCGCTATAGGAAACACCATAAGATACAAAAAAAACAGACAGACATGACTGAATAAAATTAATAAAAATAATCATATGGATTCAAATAAATGTAAAATTAAAATTTATTTAAAACTATACTAAAAATATGTTATGTTAGGCATTCAGGGTTAGACTATAATGATAATTAATGATGATACGTGATGGCAGCGTCTCCGGACTTTTAATTCGAAGACGATTGATATAATACATGTTGATCTAAGAGCCGACCCCACGGTCTCCACGGAAGACCAGCGCTATGACATGATCTGCTTACCATTACATACTGAGTGGAGTCCGATTTTGTCAGTTTTTCTGTTATTCAAGGTTTATTTTAATATGTATCATTTTCTCTTTATCAGAAAACCAATGGACCTTTTCACGTAGGAACCATTCCCTGAAGGGTTGCTTTTGCTTTGTTTCACACAAAGCAAAAGTTACCCTTCCGAATTAATTACGGACTGAAATTATTCAATCGAATATGCATTAACATTTATTAGATGTAAGATTCAGCAAAGCAAAGATAACATTCCTGGAACGATTTCTATGTGAAATGGCTTTTAGTGCCATCTAGTACCCACAACACAAGCTCAGCTTGGGGCTGAACTGTGGATTGTTCAGCATTATTTATGATTTATCTATTTTAGGTGGCATTTTAAAGGCATCGATAAGCGCGGAAGTGAGGCGATTGGCACTGTCATAGAGAGGCCTATACCCAGCAGTGGGTCGGCAAAAGCGATTTTGGGAGCATAACTACATTTACCGTTTCAGTGATCGTGGTAACAGTGGTGTTGACGATCGTTCTGATGGCAGTGTAGATCCAATAGAAAGGCGCTGCCGCCACCGACGCCGTCCGCGAAATCAAGCTCGCTGTGAACAAAAAAATAAGGTTACACAAGTCATCGGCGCGAACTCGTCGGTGGGTGCGGCCTGAATGTATGCTATCTCACCTGACATAGTGTACGAAAGGCGCGCTTGGCCGAAAAGCTCAGACTTTTAGCACAAAGGTTGTAATAGAAAAACTATTGAGTGTATGTTTCCAAAATAAAATTATTTCAACTTTTGAAACTTAACCATGTATTATGTCGGAACGGACTTTATTTTAGACTTTTCTTTCTCCGTATTTTATTTATTTTAACTCAAAGTTGTGCTAAAATCAGTGTTGACATGAAGAAGGCTTTTGCCCCCGCCTTTTAACACAAAAATGAGGTAGCTGATAAAATGAATATTTTGTTAGTTACCTTGAGCTGGATGCCTGTCCGTGTACGGGTACCGATGGCTGGGCCCCGCGATCCGCCTGTACGTGCTACTGGCGGCAGTGGTGATGCTAGTGATGACGCTGATGATGATCTGCGTGATCCACCATCGCTGCGCCGGCTGGTACTTGGCAGGGTAGTAGTTTTCGTCGTCTGAACTGTCTAGGGCCTGGAAGAGAGGTGGTCGGTAAATTATACTGATCACGATGATGAATGAACACATGCAGGAACTTGTGAGCTTTTAATACCAGAAACGGCAAAAAATTGCCAGGAGTGACATGAAAAGGTATCGAGAGAAAACAAGCAAGACAACAAAAAACCGCCCCGGATACCAACCCACGCTACACAAGTTGCTTTTTATGCTTAGAAAATACGCTGACCCAGACCAAACTGTTGGCATAATCAACCTGTAAGTTTCGCTATAGGAAAGAAATAACCCTCATACTCTTATAAATACGCATTATTGTTATTCAAGTAACTCGGACTATTTGAGGATTACGGTGAATACTGAATACTCGCTTCTGTTTGCGAATCCTCCGGTCAGTGGCCAACAATCAGTTAATTCAACTGATTTACATAATAGCGGTATCTATGAGCAATTGTGGTTACCTAGCTATCTTTTGTACAGAATTTCGTGGTTTTTTTGCTATTTTGTTAGTACTCTGGGATCTATTGTGGTATTTTAGAGTTTCATTTCATTTATTCCACCAGGAGGGCGATTACGGTGTAGTAAGGCACGGCATTACGGCTCAAACGTTAGCAGTTGAAACGTTCGGGTGCGCGTTCACAGGCCGGCATCGGACAAACCGCTGACAAGTGCGTCCACTGATCGGCAATCCGAATGACGTCATTCGCATTAAAATTAAAAATTGTCTTCAAGAATCCTCGCCGGCATTGCCGACAGTTCGCTCCGTGCGGTACGGATTTTTTATATTAATCCATTGCTGGGGCTAGTGCGCATTGTCCGATGCCGGCCTGTGAACGCGCACCCGAACGTTTCAAAGGCTAACGTTTGAGCCATAATCGACCTCCAGGTACATAATTATATACACTTGATGTCCTTGAAATCTAATTTACTATTGCTTAATTAAACATAATATTCAATTATGACATACACAAGATTTTTGAGAGGGAAGGAAACACCATTAACAGCGATTCCTATATAAACACATACCTAATTATAAAATTACAAATGGTTGGTTGTAGGGACCTAGAATTAATAAGTCAGAAATAAAATTAAAAAATAAGATACATGTCAACAAATGTCAATAACAAGAACAAAATTTAAAAATTTAAAAACCCCCCGATAGATTTTCATGAAACTATGGGTAAGAACACTCGGGATAAAATTATCTATGACACACAAAGACTAAATGAAAATCGGTTCATCCGTTTGGGAGCTACGATACCACAGACAGATACACACACAGACACGTTAAACTTATAACACCACTCTCTTTTTGCGTCGGGGGTTAAAAGCAACTGTTGGGTTTGTCAAAATAAACGAAACTAACTTAAGGTAAGTATTAACCTCCATGGTCATTTTCCTGGTGATGAATGCGTGTTAAAAGTGTCCTTTACTGCTTGTTGATTTGTAAGTTCTTTGATTATTTTATATATAAATAATAAATAAATAAATAATGCTGGACAATTCACACAGCGTTGTCTAGCCCCAAGCTACGCAAAGTATTTTGTTCAAATACTTGAATTAATAAAGCCCTATATTAAAATATAGATAGTGTTGTTGTTTAGTAGAATAACATAGCTACTTACTTAGCCACAACAATGTAAATTCGTAGTAGAAATTTGAGGAACTAGACTTATTGAAATGATTCTGGACAACGCCGATATACTTAGGGTATGATACTTACACTGTCCCGTGGCGATAAGAATCACAACACCTGGGACTCAGCCCGGGGATGTCGTAAGGGACGACTAAGAGAACCTACCACAGGAGGGGGGCAGCAGCTTCCTACTATGCATCACCAATCCGCCTGCCAAGCGTGGTGATTACACCAAAAGCCTCTTGTTTGGAGACATGTTCAGCAGTGGATATCTGTTTTGATCATGTAGCTACTCACATGGAGCTATTCGAGGTCCTAGCGAACATAGCGGAGATGGCAACCACCCATCATCAAAAGGCTCATTTAATGATTATTTCCTCTGCGATTCTAATACGTTAAAGTGGTCATGGGGCGACTGGATGTACTCGGAGTTACAGCCGAGAATTGACTGCGGTATCCACGACTACCCTCGAATTTATCTTCGTTTGATTTTGATCTTGTTAACTAATCGCGAAAGTTTAAAAAGCATTGATTTGTTTTGTGGTAGAATTAGTGGAAGCTCGCTCAATTGAGAAGTTCTAGACACCGTTGGCTATAGTACTCACAGAATACCGTTTCCATAGCGTGGTGGAGGTCATCCGCAGTGGTATTGGGGCACGCGAAATTGTGTGAGCGAGCGTCGAGACATCTTCAGCATCTTCTCCATAGCTACTTAGCCACATCAACAAGCATTCGTAGAACTTTGAGGATTCTAGATAAATTCAGAAGGTTCTAGACACCGTTGGTTATGATACTCACAGAGTACCGCTTCCGTAGCGTGTTGGAGGTCCAAGCGGAGGTCGCAGCCAGTCGGTCCACCTCATCCGCGCTGGTATTGGGCCCTTGCACTCGGAACTGCGTAAGCGAGCGTCGAGACATGTTCGGCATAGCGACTTGCCCCGGGGCTAGCTCCACGCGGTCTTTGGACATGTGCGAGTAGGTGTAGTCCGTTTTGGGGTATTTGCTGTGGAAGAAATTAGGGTTTAGTTAGACAGTTATGTCGCTTACTTGCTGTAGGTGGAGGAAGTAAAAAAGAAAAGTCTAAGTCAACCCGAGATAGTTTTAAATAAAGACTACATAGTGTAATAATGGTGTCGATTCAGATGTCGCCAAAGCTAAACTGACACCAATAAAAAAAAATATCGACACCAATATAATTATAGTATGTTGTGGTGTACTATTGCAGGTTTTTAGAGACTTAGTAGCATAGCAGTACTATGCGTATTTTAGTCAAGGCCATTATTACTCCACTGCATCAAGTTTTACGACTTTAGGTATTGCCCTTGAATTTATCATACACGTTAACATTATTTTGAGAGCTATTCCCAAGGAATAAATTGGTTATTCCAATAACCTAATTACGTAGGCGAGTGAATTAATCTGCATCGGAATGACGTGATCCAAACAATAGGACCATATGACCAGGTACCGACTCTCAAGGTTTCTTTGAGTTATTTTATTAATGAGTTTTAGTGACAGATGAGTAATAGTCCTTTAGATCAGTTATTGTTTGCGAGTTTGACATTCATAAATACAACTCCTCAACCGCCTATATTGGTCCACTGGTGGACGCAAGCCTCCCCCTGATAAGCGCCTTATTGGCTTTTATCTCATGGGGGTAGTGCTCTTAATCCCCACGCTGGGCATGCGGGTTGGGGATCGCAGTTCGGTGGTAGAATTGTTCTGCAGGGGGCGCTGCTGCCCACCCCCTTAATCGCCCCTTACGACACCCGCAAGCAGGAGTTGGGGTGGTGCAACGTACAAGATTTGAAGAAAACAGACAGATTTATAAAAGAAACTTTATCTAGCTATCACTTTAACCTCTCAGTGACCAGACCAGCCCACCAATTACAGTAGCAAATGAAAATAGGGAACGCAACAATGGGGATCATTTTGGCAGCCTTAGCGCTGTCCAAATATTTTGAAACTGGAAAGGAGGAATATTTAAGCCAAAAAGTTTCCCCTATTCAAGTTTTATAAGATTTAGATACCATTAAGGATGCCAAAATGATCACCATTGTTGCTTTCCCCATTACCATTCGCTACTTTAATTGGGGGCCAGCTATCTGAGAGGAGTAAATTGAACACCAGCGTTGCTTGCATATAATGCATTACAGCAAAATGCTGATAAACTTACTCATTATGTCTTAATTTTTTGTTTTATATAAATGGGTAATGTCTTATTTTATTTTGTGTTTTTTTTTTATTAAGGCGGTAAATGGTTTTCCTTTTCTATTCTACATCGATCCTGACTACAATTTGTTTTCAATAGGTATGTAATGTACATAATGTAAGGTACCAACTTACCGCACAATATCAGAAAACCTGAGCCCTTCACACATGACTGAGCGCCTAATTATGCAAAACGTTTCATTAACACTTGACAATTTTTAACAATGTTAACTCCACTCTTTAAATACACCAGTCATATCCCCATCACACACACCCAACACACAAGTTCATAAGCACGTTAAAACTTTATCACCAGCTTATACAAATTTCTACAAAACTAAAGCTTTCTTTCGAAGAACTTCGATAAACTTTCAGTCTCACCCAAACCGTACCAAAATCAAGACACATCTGAGAACAATCTCTGATCAACACAAGATATTTTATCACTATGTAAACAAACTGTCATTACACCACACAATCTACACACTGGACTAAGTAGATATCACTTTTTTAATTGTTTTAGGGCCATTCAATGAAGTGAATAGTGAATTTGAATAAGTAAAGGTGTCTAAGATTGCGCGTTTGGCATTTGACTGGGCGCCGCCGCAAGGCGAATATAGACGCATACTGTCTAATTTTATTGTTACCGTTCTAGTTAATTTTGTTGGTTTTGTTTTACTTGTAGTGCCTACACGGCACGGCTTTCGACTTCCAAGAAAGGTTACTGAGTTAAGATTAGTTTGGATTCAGCATGATTGCTCCAAACAACGCGAACGATTCAGTAGCATGGGAATGTAAGCTCCCAATAACACAAGATGCATAAGTCACACTAATATTATAAATGTATGGATGGATGTTTGTTACCTCTTCATGTTAAAACTATTGGACGGATCGGGCTGACATTTTGCATAAAGGTTATTCTAATCCTGGAATCAGACATAGCTTACTTTTTATCCCATGAATCAGTTCCCATAGGATAGAAATCACCTTTAAATGTTTCCATAGAAAAACGGGTGCGAAGCCGCGGCCAGGCAAGAATGCAGCTAGTATCAAGATAAAGTTTTTATGAACAAAGTGCACAAGTAAAACAAACCTGACGGTCATATTTGACTCAATAACTTCGGTCTCGATCACAGTGAGTAAATTAGCCATCACGATATCGATAAAACAATGTCAAGAATAAAATCACAATAAATAATAATCACATAATTCAAATAAAATTAATATCTCAAACACATTA
Organism: Eupithecia subumbrata; assembly: GCA_949316285.1. NCBI lineage: Eukaryota > Metazoa > Arthropoda > Insecta > Lepidoptera > Geometridae > Eupithecia > Eupithecia subumbrata. Next base: position 15,181,232 of record OX438643.1, on the reverse strand, counting down.
TGAATTGATTTGTCTGGTTATGACAGTCTGGCAAATGTAACTGTTTAGTTTTTTAAAAGTACCCTCATAAATAAATTTATTTTCTGTTGTCCTGTGTCAAGCAATGTTTCGCGTCTACGTTTATATGCATGATGATTTGAAGCATAATTATTTGCCATTCTCGGAGTGAGCGAAGCTCTCAGTGGCAGGTTGAATAATTTGTCTGGATGGTGCAAAAGTCACTTCGTGTCAAGCAATGTTTCGCGTCTACGTTTATATGCATGATGATTTGAAGCATAATTATTTGCCATTCTCGGAGTGAGCGAAGCTCTCAGTAACAGGTTGAATAATTTGTCTGGATGGTGCAAAAGTCACTTCGAGCATAACTGTCCAACCGTTGCGTTTATCCGATTTGCATGAAATTTGACAAGTTACTTACACAAGACAAGTTGCTACTTAGTGAGGTCGAATCGGTCGGCTTTTTGAGATTCCTCCAAAGGGGGATTTCCAAAGGGGGTTAAAATCAATCAATTAAACCAAGTGAGGTTTTAAGAGAAAAGGCTATTCATGTGCATTTCAAATAGCTTTTTTTCGGCGTTTATGTTTTTTTTTTAGTTATTTACAAACTAGATAAAAAGCGCTAATGACCACGATTACGTTGACATAACATATCAAATGCATAAAATGTTTTGATGTAAATTATGCATTGCATTTTTTTCTTTGAATAATAATTAAAGTCTGGCCTAAATTAGACGGAGCTTTGTAGTACTCCTGTTCATATAAATTACCAATGATGCTATACTCCTAAACTCAAAATACAAAGTTTGTAAACTTCGTCAACAAAATGTTATTTTAAGGCTAAGTACTATATATAATTAAGTATTTAAGTACCTTAAAATAACTTAAAGTTAATGATTTTTACAGGTTTTGCACTAATTATCGATTTGAGCGCTTTCCTACAGCATAGTAATGCTGACTATTAATTTTCAATCTCGATGCCAAAACAGTGTTGAATCTTTGTGTCGAGTTGGTAAGAAACATTGTACGTTGTGAATGTTTGGGTTTATGGAGGCATAAACAAGAGGGAACTTAATCGTCGCGGTTCGGCTAAGCACCCTACTTTTCAGATATAGCTACACATTTACACATCTAATAGAGTAGTGTCCTGGGTAAAAAAATTGTATTATTCTATTTAGTCTGTGGGTTAGTCCCCACACTCGGGGTAATTTCTAAGAAATCAAATAATATCGCAAAAACTTTCGACTTCGACGGGACTTAAACCCGTATCCTTCCCTCATTGGGACCATCCACGGGAATGTCCTAACCAACTACACCACGAGGTCAAGTGACGAGTCGAAATTTTTTGTGACTTCCTTCGGACTCTAGCGCCGCGCCGTTAGCTTCACCTACAGGGGAAATATTGAAGTTTATCCAATCCTGTTTATAGACTAAAGTTACATTTAAGTAGTTCTTTTGACGAGGTGTTGAAATTTTTGCGATAGGTATTATTAGATTTTTTCTTTTGTCAAACAAACAAACATGTCAAAAATAAAGCGCGCCGAAATTGCTAGTGAAGTCACACATTGCTAAAAAGTGTCACAAGGTGTGACGTCACGCGGAACTTTAACTGGCTCTATCTTCATATTTTTTTGTTTAATCGACAGAAGAAAAAATACGTGTCCAATATCTTCTAATAATCTAATTGGTGGACTAATTAGAATGTTTTAGGACAGTAGATTATTTATTATCATTATTATTTCTTCTTCTAAGGATTATTATTTCAGGGTTTACTTACTTCCAGTATTCGCCCGCCATTTTGTACAGCCTCGACGGCAGATGGTCGCTGTTAGGGTTTACGTTCACCAAGATGCTGGTGTCTGCTGGGGCTTGTTCCGATTGAGGTTGCTGGACTAAACTTTAGAGGGGATTATGAGGATAGTTACTTACTTCCAGTATTCGCCCGCCATTTTGTACAGCCTCGAAGGCAGATGGTCGCTGTTAGGGTTGACGTTCAGCAAGATGCTGGTGTCTGCTAGTGCTTGTTCCGCGAAGGAGCTGTCGGTGGAGCAGATTGAGGTCGCTGGGCTGCCGAATCGTCTAGACCTGGACAGTGGAACATGGAATTAGGATTTTTTTCTAAATGCTTGGCGACCTCTGTCTTATCTTGGTGTTTGAGACACAGAAGGTTGCGGGTTTGATGCTTGCGTGGGACAAATGTTTGTAGTATACATACAACAGACATTTTCACTCAGCCCTAAAGTAGATAGAGTGTTATGTATGAGTACCAGCTAATACACTTCACATATTTTTTTTATCAATGAAAAACTGGTCCACATTCGCAAATATTCGTAGAACATCATATTTGTCCCAAGGCGGAAATGGAACCAACAACCAAAGGAAATCGAACAAACACAGAGGTCGCCAATCCATGTTTGTTTCGGAGGCAACGTGCGACACATTTGGACCTTACACGAAGGAACCTACCTATATTACGGTATTTTTACAAGCTTTTATTTAACTTGCAATGTATGTAACTGTCCACCGGGGGCGGGCAGCAGCGCCCCCTGCGGAACAATTCTACCACGGAACTGCGATCCCCAACCCGCATGCGTGGGGATTATGGACATTACCCCATGATATAAAAGCCAGTTGTATTGGTCCACTACTGGACACAGGCCTTCCCCTGATAAGCGCCTTATTGGCTTTTATCTCATGGGGTAGTGCCCATAACCCCCACGCTGGACATGCGGGTTGGGGATCGCAGTTTGGTGGTAGAATTGTTCTGCAGGGGACGCTGCTGCCCGCCCCCAGTGGATATCCCTTAGTCGCCTCTTACGACACCCGCGGGAAGAGTTGGAGTGGTGCAAATTCTAAGCCGGCACCACATAGCTATAGCAATATAATTTACGATAAAGGTATCGTTGAAAAAGTCGTCAGTTTATGAGCATCTCTTTAGGTTTGCTTACGAACATGTTATTTTTTTTCGAGACATTTTATGTTTTCAGCGATTATAATCCCTCTGCCAGCTGAACGGTTGGTTTCGTCATGGCGCATTGGATTAAGACTAATTTAGTAACATCGTCATGAAACTCACCGTTCGTGACTCAGGTTGTATGACGTTTGTATGGGACTGAACGTGACGTCATCGAGCGCGCTGTACTGCTGGGAGCTAGTCGACACTCGCTCATATTGGTTGTTGATCTCGTTCTGTTGACAAAAAATAACATCTTAACTTCGCGAACTTTATGCATGGTTTTATTCAATAATAAAGAATGGTTAGATTTCGTGATTTTTCAATTACAATGAGTCTCACAGCTGAGCAAAGGATTCTCTGCCGCAGAATAGAATAGTTAAAACTTGAAAAAGTTACACGATACGTCACACACACATTGGCGCTTGTAACGGGGCTTTTGATTTTGAGTTCTGGACGAGTGTCCGGTGGTGTGGCAAAGGCAGAACCTCTGCACCCCTCACGCATCTTGAGTATCGGGCAGTGTGAACCACGCTTTAGTAAAGATACTTGACCGTTGACATTGTGGTTGTGGTGGGAAGTAGGAATAGATACTGTGGTTTCGCGACAGCCGCCGATTCTTCACGTGACAAATGTTTGTACGATCTGATATTTGTTCAGGGTTTTCTGGATGTTTTTCTATGTATAATAAAAAATATCTATCTATGTAGTGTATTGTATTATGTATATCAGTTATCTAGTACCCATAACACAAGCTTTGCTTAGCTTGGGGCTAGATAATGCTGTGTAAATTGTCCAGCATTATTTATTTATTTATCTCCAATATGACAATAAAAAAAAACATATCTAATTACAAATTTTGGTCTGCCCTATGAAAACACACTTCGGATCACTAAGCCATAGAAGTACGTAAGCAACGACAAATTAATATCCCTTGTTGGAATAAACGGATTGACTTTTAGCAGTATTTAAAAGCAAATTGCATATTTATACATATTATGTTAATGTGTCTTTATCGTGATATTAAAATAACCGTTATCTTGCACTCCAAAAGGATGTAAATAGCAAGTGTATGCATATAAATTGGCATTCAATTTGAAAGGCAGATGACAGAACGCATCTGCTTAGTTTTTGAGTTGTAGCCAGATCAAGTTTGACAACATAAAATGCTAATTAAAATTGGTTAACGGCAACCACAAAAAGTTGTTTCTCTGATCCTATGGAGGCGATAAGTCTACTAGAGATCTGAAAATACTTAACTACATTTTGAAGATTACGTATGAATTAAGGCCCTAAAATTGAAGACACAGCTCATGTTTAAGGGCCTATAACGCCCTAAATGCTAATTTAACCTATCACAGTCTTCGTCAACATGTCAACATGGCATACCTATTTGGTATCACAATGGCGTATTTTACAAATAAGGTCCACTTACAGATATCTCTCCTTTATGATCACAATAGCTTTGTATTTTTTTGTATTTCTGCTTTAAATTTCCAAGGCGAAAATGGTGGGACAAGATTGTTTTTTTTTTACACTAATCTGGGTCTTAATAGTCACCCTAGCACGGTAGTATTGTTCTGCAGGGGGCGCTGCTGCCCTCCCCCAGTGGATATCCCTTAGTCGCCTCTTACGACATCCGCGGGAAGAGTTAGGGTGGTGCAAATTCTAAGCCGGTACCACACAGCTTGTCTGTTGTGCACTGGACAAAAAACGCTGTGCTTGTCCATCCGTAAGACAATCTGAGCACCTTCCAGGGAGGGCTCCTCGAAGAATAGAAAGGGCATTGCCAAGTGGCATTGAATCTTTGCCATGGAGTGGATTAGGTTTCTACACGTATCTATACACTAGCCACTAGCCAAACTCGATGTAGAATATTTGTAAACAAACCGCCCACAATTAACCTAAAATTCACTCTGTTGCCGCGTCTTTTTATATGTAATTTACATTATTTGCCGATTTGTGATCCTTCCTTCAACAAATATTGCTTAGAATGACCTATAGCTGAAACTCGACTCAAAGAAAGTGAGTTTTACTTTTTCTGTTGTGGATTGTTTACAAACATTCCACGTCGAGTCTGGCTAGTGTGTAAGTAAAGTACAATTTAAAAGCCTCCATAAACTGGTACAATAAAAACCTCATCAGTCAACTTACGAGGCCGTCTTCGGTATGACATCATCAGTTACTGCTTAACTAACTATAAAACAATCTGTGCACTATAAAAAAACACGCTGTAACTATTTCTTACAGGCTTGTGAAGCGAAGCGAGCTGCGTCCGTTGGTATGAATCATAGGGGATTGACATTGGGTGTTGGGTTGCTAAACTAGCGAGAATTTGCTAAAACAATATTTCGCTAAATGATAATTTGGCTAAGCTAAATATTGTGGAGGCTTTTGAAACTTTCAGACTATTTTATGATTCAATATTCTATATGTCGCATCCAACACGAACGGAGGCGTTGCGAAAGCTAAATTCACAGCGCGCGCGCCTGACAGAGTCGTGTCGTCAAGTGCCCGGTCGACGAGCGGCAGCTCACAGTCAATATATTCCCGGCCCTTGGCGGAGACAGACGCGAAACTGTCACCCCGTCCGTGTTACACTATTGCCTACCCTGTTCAAATTAATTATTGTAATATACACTGTGATTCTGCATAACACCTATTATTTGCCTAAACTACCCTGGACACGCACACAGCAGCTAGGTTGGAAGAAAATGGACCAAAATCCTGACGCCCCGTCATCAGAATTGGGATCGGATTCCACGTACACTAGCAGCGGGAACGAGTCACAATGGCGGGTACTGTTCGAGATGCAAAATAAACAAATTCAAGCCCTTATTCAAGCACTGAGCAAGCCTACAGAGAAACATGACGTCATTTTGCCGGAATTCAACCCAGATAAATGCGAAGCGGACGCTCAATCTTGGTGTAGTACCGCCGATTTATGCTTCGAAGGAAGAAATGTCGAAGGAAGTCAACTCATTATGACGATTAGTAAGGCGTTAAGAGGATCAGCTACCACGTGGTTGTCGCGAATAACCTATCCAGGTATGACGTGGGTAGAATTTAAACAATTATTTACTCTCGATTTGTCTGTGCGGAAACTTCTGCCGCTACCCTCATAAACCTTAATAGTGACAATCCAAAAGAAAACGAATCGTATGCCGCGTATGCCAGCCGTACCGTCACGTCATTGTTGAACAAATGGAAAGATTTAAGCGTGGAGCAAATAGCCATTTCGACGGTAATTGCTCACTTGTCTCGAATCGACACTCGCCTACAACGTCTAGCATTTACAACGGAAGTTGCCACACGTCAGCAGCTGCAACAAGAGCTTCAAGCCTTCACGTACTTGAAACGAAAGCTTACAACGGACTCCGGAAACGACGCAGGCAAAGAAAAACGACAGAAGCTTACACCGTCGCCGATCAAATGCCATTACTGTGGAAAAATGGGGCATAAACAAATGGACTGTCGTAGAAAGATAGCGGACGCGAATACTTCAACGAAGCCCTCTAAACCAGATTCCGGACAGCGGCAACACACCACCGGCGGCAGCAGCTCGGTTAAGTGCTACAGATGCGGTGTGACGGGCCACATAGCGAGTCGCTGCACATCGGCGGAGACCAGCGCCTCGGCAGCACTGGCAGAGCGACGCGTCGACCAGTGCGTGGTCGAGTCGCCGTCAGGAACACTATCACAATCTGGTAGGTGTTTTAGATTTGATTATGATTCAGGTGCTGAATGCTCTTTGATCAAAGAGAAAGTAGCTAGTAAACTTAGCGGTAAACGAATTGTCAACGTAGTGTCTCTTGTAGGTATAGGCAATAAAAACGTACAAAGCACTGTTCAGTTGCTAAGTAAGGTGGTTATTAACGGGTTCACGGTTGAAATATTATTTCACGTTCTTCCAGACATATACTTACGTAGTGACATAATGTTAGGCCGTGAAATTTTAAACAACGGGTTTCGTGTGACTATGACTGCAACTGACTTTACACTGACAAAAGACAACAATTTGAACGTGAACGCGTGTAAGATTGCTCAGGTTAAATTACCAGCTATTTGCCTCGACTCGGTTGACACAGATATGCCAATAGATAGGAAATCCGAACTTATTGGTATTTTACAGCAATACTCCGAGTTTTTCGTAGATGGTTTTCCCACCACTCGTGTAACTACCGGCGAACTAAAACTAAGGTTAATCGACGCCAATAAAACCGTACAAAGGCGTCCATACAGGCTTTCTCCGGATGAACGTAGGGTTATGCGTGATAGGGTAGATGAATTGTTGTCCGCGAAAATTATTAGGCCAAGCAACTCACCTTTTGCCAGTCCAGCTTTATTGGTCAAAAAACATGATGGTTCGGACCGCATGTGTATCGACTATAGGGAATTAAATTCCAATACGGTACCGGACCGTTATCCACTACCTTTAATATCGGACCAAATACCTAGGCTTCATGCGGCTAATTATTTTACAAAATTAGATTGCGCAAGTGGTTTCCATCAAATCCCAGTAGAAGAAGAATCGATTGAACGCACAGCTTTTATCACAAATGAAGGACAATGGGAATATGTTACTATGCCTTTTGGTTTGCGCAATGCGATTTCAGTGTTTCAGAGGGCAATAATGAACGCACTAGGTAGCTTAGCACATACGTACGTCGTCGTATACGTTGATGATATTCTGATTGTATCAAATACTGTAGAGCAAGGGCTGGACAGGTTACAAGAAGTACTGACGAAACTGACAAAGGCCGGGTTTTCTCTTAACCTAAAAAAATGTTCTTTCCTGAAAACAAGGGTAGAGTTTCTAGGTTATGAGGTAGAGGCAGGTGAGATCAAACCTAACAAGCGCAAGATTGAGGCTCTGTCATCGTTACCAGCACCTCAAACAGCTACACAGGTAAGACAATTCTTAGGAATGGCATCTTACTTTCGCCAGTTCGTGCCAAACTTTTCACGGCTGGTATCCCCGCTCTACCGACTTACATCCAGTAAGTGTCCATTCGAATGGAAGCCAAGTTGTGAAGAGGCGCGTCAAAAGGTAATTGAAATTTTAACTAAAGAACCGGTCCTTATGATTTTTGATCCGCAGCACCCAATAGAGCTACATACCGACGCTAGCGCAGAAGGTTATGGTGCAATATTATTGCAATCTGTGGAAGGTAAACAAAGGCCTGTTGCCTATTACAGCAAACGTACAACTTCTGCTGAGTCGCGCTATCACTCGTACGAGCTGGAAACACTCGCTGTAGTCAATGCTGTAAAGCACTTTAGGCAGTACTTGCATGGCCGAAAGTTCACAGTAGTCACGGACTGTAACTCGCTGAAGTCGTCACGTAATAAAATTGACCTTACGCCAAGAGTACATAGATGGTGGGCATTTTTGCAGTCGTTTGATTTTGATGTCAAATATAGAGTAGGTAAGCAGATGGCGCATGCAGATTTCTTTTCACGAAATCCCCTACCAACGAAGCTACAACAGCAGGTACTAAAAGTGGAGCAGAAGCGGGTCAACGTCACAGAGCTTGCAGAAAATTGGCTACTTGCAGAGCAGCAGCGAGATGATGAAATTAAAAAGGTAATTACGGACCTAAACTCAGGACAGCTCAATGATGACGTGGCAAAAACATATGAGGTAAGATCTGGTGTCCTCTTTCGCAAGGTACAGCGAAACAATCGAACCAGATGTTTGCCGATTGTTCCTCGGGCGATGCGTTGGTCTATTATTAACAATATTCACGAGTCCATCATGCACCTTGGATGGGAGAAGACCTTAGAGAAGATTTACAATCATTATTGGTTTGAAGGTATGAGTAAGTACGTACGGAAGTTTGTGGAGAGCTGTGTAACCTGCAAAATTAGTAAACCACACTCAGGTAAAGTACAGGCGGAGCTTCACCCAATACCAAAGGTAGCAATTCCTTGGCACACAGTGCATATAGATGCAACAGGTAAGTTGACAGGCAAGAGTGACAAGAAGGAGTATGTCTTTGTGCTGATTGACTCATTTACCAAGTACGTATTACTTTACCATACAAAAAATATTGACAGCAAGGGTAGCATCAAAGCGATAAAAGACAGTTCGACTCTGTTTGGAGCACCTGCTCGAATCATTGCTGATCAAGGTCGGTGCTTCGCTAGTAAAGAGTTTAAGGACTTTTGCGATAGTAAAACCATTAAACTTCACCTTATTGCTACAGGGTCATGTCGTGCTAATGGGCAGGTGGAAAGGATAATGAGCGTGTTAAAGTCAATGTTAACCGCAGTAGAGTCTGACAAAGATAGGTCGTGGCAAGATTCACTAGGTGAGGTACAACTCGCGTTGAATTGTACAGTCAATCGCGTTACGAAGGCCAGTCCATTAGAGCTCCTTATAGGCAAAGTCGCGCGTCCTTTGGACTTGGTAGCTGACGACAACGACGAACCCTTGTCTCTCGAGGCAGTTAGACAATCGGCGACTGACGGTATAGAGACATCCGCACGTTATGACAAAGAGCGTTTTGATAAAACAAAAGCAAACGTTTCTAAATTTTCAATCGGGGAATTCGTTCTTATTGAAAATGAAGAACGCAATCAAACGAAATTAGACGCTAAGTTTAAAGGACCATTTCAGATTGTTGATGTATTAGATGGGGACCGTTACCTGTTGAAATCATTAACTAGCAAGCGTACCTATAAGTATGCTCATGATCGTGTAAGGAAGATGCCTGAGGGTCAAGTACCTATTGACATAGACGAGATTTTGGGTGACTCAGACGTTGAGTAATAATCATTTGTGTAGACAGGTTAAAAATTTTATGGGTCGGAGACTGTACCAGAGTATCGTAGCTGTAGCTCGTTAGAAATCGGCGTCTACCCCTGGGTAGTCCGTGAGTAGGCAGCAAGCGGTAGCTCTGGGTGGTGCGGTCGGGTCTTGCCTTGAAGCGAAGACCATAGAGTTATGGGACAACTCGACTTATGGAGCAATACTATTTGCTGAGACTAAGGTTTAGTCGGGGACCACGAAATTGATACTGTAATTTGATTGGTGGAAATTAAACTTAAAATCTGTAATGGTTTTGTTTTGTTTGTGTTTAATCTTTGTCAATGGTGCTCGATCTCAGGATTCTTCTAGCATTTTAGTAGTTTAGTCCTCATAGCATAGTTTTGATTTATTTTGCCTTAATGTTTAGTTAATCTAAAGTGATATTATCCCCATTGTATGGTTTGAATAAAAATCACTTTAGTAAAATAGTTTCTTTATTCTAAAGACGCTGATGTAGAATCAAGCCCTGGCACACAGGGTTGGCCGAACGGAAATTGTGCTAGTTGCTCTGTTGTTACAGATTAACACACGAGGACGTGTGTCAGCACACGGATGGCCGTGTCGCATCCAACACGAACGGAGGCGTTGCGAAAGCTAAATTCACAGCGCGCGCGCCTGACAGAGTCGTGTCGTCAAGTGCCCGGTCGACGAGCGGCAGCTCACAGTCAATATATTCCCGGCCCTTGGCGGAGACAGACGCGAAACTGTCACCCCGTCCGTGTTACACTATTGCCTACCCTGTTCAAATTAATTATTGTAATATACACTGTGATTCTGCATAACACCTATTATTTGCCTAAACTACCCTGGACACGCACACAGCAGCTAGGTTGGAAGAAAATGGACCAAAATCCTGACGCCCCGTCATATATTTAGAGTTTCTTTTCCACACATGTTTATGTGAAGTTTGTGTGATTTGATTTAACTGTAGTAGGTTGGTAGAATTGAATATTGAGGTAAACATAGGTAGATTTTGCGTAAGAAAAAAGTAAAATAATAAGATGTAGGTTGTGAAATGCGCGCATTAAGGTTTCCGGTTCTTTTACACTTAAATATTTAAAGAAATAAATATATGTTTTATGTTACACCCATAGAAGAAGGCTTAGAATGATAGTAAACACAAACGAGATGTAGCCAAACAATTGCGACAAATTAGTCTCCATTTCCTATTCATATACGGGCGCTCGTGTTCGTGAAAGCACTGAAGTTATATGCAGATAAACATTTTATTTATAATTTGTCACATTATACGCAAATGATATGCTTATCAAATAACACATAAGATTCGTTTTTGGCTACAAAATCATGAAAATTGTTGATTGACCTCTCTGCTGTGACAGCAGTGTGGCCTCCTATATTCCCATCCGCTGTAAGATTTAGCAGAAGTCATTTCAATATATCCTTGCCATATCTACGTTCAGTTTTAAGTCGTGATAGATAACAAATTTTCTAAAATTATCAGATATACAGGGTTACCGGTTAAGTCGACCTAGATCCTGCAGGGGGTGGTACCTCCCATAATTCCTGACTGATTTGACTATGAAACACCCTACCCCAAACTTAACCGTTTTCAAGATATTGCACTTTGAAGTTTTTTTAAGAAAATACCGATTTTTTTGTCTATTGGCTTATTTTTTTGGGATTTTGGCCTCTATTTTATTTGCGTTTGCGATTTTTGAGTAGTAGATGAGTTGCTTTCTTATTCTTAATACTAAAATTTCAGTTAAATTAACCAACTGGGTCGCAGTAGACGATTGATAGTTGGAAATGGAAATAAATTGGCAAAAAATATTTTTTTCTTTCATAAATATTTAAAAAAATGTCTATGACAGTCATGCTGCAGATGTGCTTAAAAATATCTACGTTTCATTAGCTATCCAGCAAGGTATAACAAGCTAGGGTATTATTAGAATTCTTAAAAAAAAACTTTGATGAAAGGGTCCCAGGTAGCAGTAAAAAAGAACAGTATTTCGTTGAGTTACTTGCTGCACCTATTGTCCTTCGTGGGATTGCGGTGCGTGCGAGCGGGATACCATACGATGTAAGCAGGAGTGAGCGAGAAAACACAATCTCGGCCATTTATAATGGTTTGGTTAACTTTGTTTAGTCTGCTTACGCGATTCGTCCGTGGTAGATGCGATACTTAGTGCTCATCGTTTCTTACTCGACTTGGCTTGGATTTCTGCACTGTTTCTTTCTATTCGTGACCGTGCTTGCAAACTGGACTCTGATTTGTGCTTCTGATTTGGAATGTTGAAGATGACTACGGTTACGAACGATGAATATGCTGATATGTTGATTTGTTACGGGTACTACTGTGGTACCCGTAATTGTAACAATTGTGTATCTGCACGAGCTCGTCAGGAATACATATCACTTTTTAAACTTTCGCGATTTGTAAACATAGTTAATGGTTTAATCGGGTATTTATCGCGTACCTCCCACCCCTCGTCGCCCCGTGACCACGATCGCTGTAACGCGGTAGAAACGTAGGGGATATAAAAACAAAAGGTACGCGATAAATACCCGATTAAACCATTAAATACATATCACGTTATCCGGGCCGCCGAATACCGGATGTTAGTGTCTTTAACGGAGTTTATCGAAGACTTAGAGAGACTGGCTCTGTTTCGAGGCGACGAACAGACCTGGGTGGGTAGGCCACGTGTCAATGATGAAGAAGAGCAAGACAATGAAATAATACAACGGTTTAGATTGGATCCAACTACTTCAACTAATATTGTTGCCCGAGAACTTGGACTATCGCAGTGGAAAGTTGCCCTGCACACTACAGGAGGAGTGTCAGAGAATGGCTAGACACTAATTATCCCAATAACTGGATCGGAAGAGGTGGACCCATACCGTGGCCAGCTAGAAGTCCAGACCTGACCCCGATGGACTTTTGTGTGGGGTCACATGAAAAGTTAGTATACAGCGAACCTAATCCAATTACATCTGTTGATGTTTTGAGACAAAGAATAATCGATGCGGCGAATGAAATAAGAAGGGACTTAACAACTGGTGTAGTAAAAAGTGGATTAAGACACAGAATGAGAGTTTGTGTGCGAAACAGGGGCGGACACGTGGAACATGAATTATAATTGTAGGCATTTATGTAAAAATAGTAATAAACGTAATTTTGTACCTATTTGGATTGTTTTATTGTTTTCTGACGCAGGTACCATTATTTTATACCACTACCTAGGACCCTTTCATCAAAGTTTTTTCTAAGAATTCTAATAATACCCTAGCTTGTTATACCTTGCTGGATAGCTAATGAAACGTAGATATTTTTAAGCACATCTGCAGCATGACTGTCATAGACATTTTTTTTAATATTTATGAAAGAAAAAAATATTTTTTACCAATTTATTTCCATTTCCAACTATCAATCGTCTACTGCGACCCAGTTGGTCAATTTAACTGAAATTTTAGTATTAAGAATAAGAAAGCAACTCATCTACTACTCAAAAATCGCAAACACAAATAAAATAGGGGCCAAAATCCCAAAAAAAATAAGCCAATAGACAAAAAAACGGTATTTTCTTTAAAAAACTTCAAAGTGCAATATCTTGAAAACGGTTAAGTTTGGGGTAGGGTGTTTCATAGTCAAATCAGTCAGGAATTATGGGAAGTACCACCCCCTTCAGGATCTAGGTCGACTTAACCGGTAACCCTGTATAAATAAAGATTCTGAGAGTAGAGAAGTACTTTCGCATTTATTGTATGGATCAGTAGATCTGGCATTGGATACAAAAGGCTGGCAAAAGCGAAGGGAGGTTATGCCCAGCAGTGGGATTACCCACTGGTATTAACCAGGCTACTATGATGATGGTGGATCGGTAGATTTTTTAAATTGTCGTTGGTATGAATGGATTATGCAATCAAAGTCGCGGTTTTAATAGCCCCGAAGAAATGGCGTAGCGTGTAGCGTGCCTAAATTCGACAGTAAACGCAAGCCCAAAAGCATTGCACGCGATATCGATCAAATGAATACATAATATGAATAATTCCAGAGGAATTTCGATGTAAAGTTCACCAGTGAAATATGTATCGGCAGATGTTGGTAGTCCAAGGTAAATATCACGGCAGCTGCAGTGCTCAGGTGCATTCACAGTCTTAACAGTATACCTACTATACACTAGACTAGGCTAACTCGATGTAGAATATTTGTAAACAAACCACGACACAAATAACTAAAATTCACTTGCTTGGCGTCGAGTTTCAGATAGTAATTGTAAGCAATATTTATCTATTGAAAGAACGATCTCAAATTGTAAAAAGACGCGGCAACAGAGTGAATTTTAGGTTAAATATGGGCGGTTTGTTTATAACCATCGTGTTTGGCTAGTGTAAATGTAATTACCACGAATACTGATGAATAGTTATTATAAGTAAACAATAGGTACTTTTAAAGCAATTACATCACAAGTTCAATGCTCGAGCGCCACATCTCGCGAAATGTTTAGGAAGTTAAAACAGACCTTGAGAGAACCGCAAAACATATCCGACAACCACAAAGATTGAAACCAACTGAACGATAACATAAGACAACCATTTCCATAGCAACAGGCTAGACGTACCTCCGGGTGCCTCCTCCGGCTTGGAAAAAATCCTCTAAATAGAAATCAGGTCAAGAGCTTCGTTCGTGAATTCACGTTAAATACACCAATTGAACGCAGAAACCGCGAATGCCGCTGACTCAGAGGGCTTGTAACGTAACGACTGAAAGTCAACAGATGGCTTGGAATAATAATGCCCATATGCAGAGCTTCAGAAATAAAACCATGCGGGGGAATGCTTGCTCTTATTTATGGACCATAGGGACGTATTAAGTTATTTAGTTGAGACGAAGCTTTTGATAAAAGGTGATATTTCTTTGAACCTGAACTTGATCGATGTTTGGACCTTTAGTATCTTTCACACGTCCCGGTTTCCGGGTACCCGGTGGCTAAGTGTATGGGAATGTAAGATATTTCACACGTACCGGTATAATTAGCATAGAATTCGTCGCCGGGTACTCGGCACCGGCTACCGGGCACTAGCTAGCTACCCGCCCCGGCCGACCGGAACACTTAGAATTGGAAAGTTCAGAAAGAGTTTTCGTTTGTGATTGTATATGAGACTGGTCGATCGTGAACTCAAGTTGTATTATTTTTAGTTAGAATAGAGAGTGCACCTGTGTTTGCGTACACATTTGTGCACTATATGTCCTGCACACACGGGTAGTAACCGTCGAGACTGGTCGCCGTGGACGAAGTTCTAGGAGGACATAATCATTTATTTTTCATTTATTTAAAACTTTTTTCCACTGAGGTACAAAGGGTGAGCTTTCTGCCGACCCATGTTTTTACAGGGATAGATATTATAAGTTTTACAGATTAGATAACTATATTTTTTCTGATACATCAACATTTCTTTACGAGCTAGCTTCTTCTATTCTGTGACTCGGTTTGTCCTACATTATACCGTCCACGGGATAAACCTAATAGGTACTTATTAGTAAATGCCCCGGATTAAGAGCATTACATTCGACGACTAAACAGTTTAATATAGATCTAGTGGCATATAATCATAAGGTGCATTCTGTTGCGCACAAGGAAATACTGTCTTAGCCGGTGGGCGTCTGTTCTATTCAATTGCTTTATTGATATTTATGTAGAGGTTATAATTGTAATACACTTAAGATAGACGCAATGGACGTATTTTTCTGTTGTAACTGTAAGAGGCGGATTAGTTGCATTTCGTGCGTCGACATTTTGGAGTAAACAACCTTGTAAGTCCCATTTCGTGCGTTCTTCTACCCGGCGAAAAAATAGAGAATCCTTTTGTTGCATTTCGTGCGTCGAGTGCGTATGAATAGCTTGAACTAGTAATACCATAGATATACATAAACAAAACAGAATTGGCAAGGGCATAAAATTTCAACATTTTTAATCACTAAAAGAATTCTCATTATTTGCTATGACCCTGTATGTTCATTATTCTTAGTCTAATTTGTTAACAGGTGTTTGTTGTATATCACCTACCTGGGTTATCCGTACCTATGCTGTCTCTATCTGTGCGACAGATAAGCCGGCTGGGCGCCTCTGGTCAAACATGTAAAAAACAATAGGTAGGTGTAGGTCGCGTACGTAAAAACATCGCTGGAAGAAAGTGGAAGGGGTGTGTTCGCGCATGGGTACTCTCGCGCACGATAGTACTATGCCAATTTGCTAAGCCTATTTTTAACTAATATTTCGTTCGCGGCTTGGTATTGGTTATTAGAAAATAATGTTAGATAAAATTAAAAACATGTTCGATTCAGTTTAGACTGTTTAATATATTTACAAAAATTTATCTAATGTAGCAACACCATCCATTAAGTTGTCTTGGATGACGTGAAAACGTTTCATACACTGTTTTAAATTATCAACAGCATTATTATCTGCGTCTCTCTTCATATAACAATGTTTGTCTTATTTTAATTTTTCTCACTTTTCTACGTTAAACAATTTCGTAAACTTTTGTGCGCGATGGTATTTTGACAAGAAAAGTGACGTGGTCACAGGCGGAAAGCAAATGACAACCAATAGCGCACCGCCAGGCATGTGGCGCGTGACCCGCCCGCCCCGCGCCCCACAGCATACCACCAAATAGACCTAAAAATCGCCTACTGCGCAGCTTGACCGCCAGCGTTCTTTTTACATGACGCGAACTATACTCAGTCTCAATTACACTTTCTTTGTTTGCAAAAGGTTTATTGTGATTGTTTGCTTTACCGCCCTTAACTTAAACGAGAACTTAAAAGTGACCTTTGCAAAACAAGGAAGAGATAAGACGACGATGAAACATTTAAAAATTGATTTCGAGAGTGGAACCTTGAGCGCTTTACGCAAACACTTTACAAGCGGTAAAGAAGAAAGCAAAATCATAAAAGATGACCTATTTCAAATTGATCCAGCTATGTACTTCACTGGCTTTAATTCTTCAAAACTACATTGACAACGGCTGGGACTAAATTTTATTTCATGATAAACATTTAAAGACTTATTAGATTACTGTAAAAACTCTTGTGTTGTTGATTATTTCAAATAAAGTTTTAGGGTAGAAAACGTAAAAATATGAATCAAAACGTACCTACTGAAACTGTCATGATTTTTTTGTAAAGAAGCTCATCCAAAAAAGTTCGTTTAGTAAAAGTTCGTAATCTAAAGAACCTCTCTAACTCTAGTTGAAAAAACCCGTGTTATTGGTGATTATTATTATGTTTTGACTAATACCTACTTGCTATAATGCAAAGGTATAAGGTAAAACACTTTATTTATTATTAATCTTTCGTATAAATTAATTATGTTACCAGTAAAGTTAACTATGTACGCCATCACTTGCTTTTTATCCCAAAACATTGACCATATTGTATTACCATATTTGTTATCATAAGGAAAACAATGCAACATAAACAGAATTATGTACTTATTTTAAATTTATACAGGTTATTTACACAAATTTTTATTTGTATTAAATCCCTCAATTATAGAACAAATGTATGATAGGTACTTCTAATAATTAAAATGAGACTTCTAATAGTTTTGCAGCTCTATGGTTAAAACTTAGTTATACAAAATTATAGTCTACTCGACGCACGAAATGCAACAAAAGGTTCAGCTATTTTTTTCACCAGGAAGCAGAACGCACGAAATGGGACTTACTTGGTTGTTTACTCCGAAATGTCGACGCACGAAATGCAACTAATCCATAGTAATACACAATTAAGGGGCGAATGACCCACGTGAAGTAGATTTTAAGGTTCTTAAAATCTTAATCTTATCTCTTTGATTGTGTAACGTGTGCTTTTGAAGTGGAAAAAATATTATTAAGCTGGTTTTAGTTAGTTGGATTGTGAGTTCATATTGTTAGCATCCATTGTAATGAGTAGGTATTATAATTAATTTATGATTTAACTATTTTATGCCCGCGGCTTCGCACAATTTGTTACTATAAACGTTTTAAGGTGATTTCTATCATGGGAACTTATTTATGGGATAAAAAGTAGCCTATGTTTGATTCCAGGATTAGAATTCCCGGGGCCATTCATACTTGTTTTAATCCAGGAACAGCGCGTGCGAAGCCGCGGGCAGAAACTAGTTGGTCATACACATTCATAAACTTTAATTGTCTGGCAGAGAATCAACTGAACAAAGCCGCTTGCATTTACACTGCCCTTCAAACCAGATTTGTAAGTGTGAATGATGTAAAGCACGATCCAAATGATAGCAAGCGCAAGGTTGCAAATTTCCAAAGAAAGACGAATTTTAGATGAAGTTTAATCATCATCATCAACCTATATTAGTCCACAGCTGGACATAGAGGCCTCACATAATGAGCGCCATGTCTTTAACTTGCCGTATCCAGCAGCAGTCGTTCGCAGGTCGTCATTCCACCTGGCCGGAGCGCGTCCTACTACACTACGTTTGCTTAGTCGCGGTCTTCACTCAAGAACACGTTTGCCCCGTGGTTGTCGATTCTTCGCGAGATAATATGACCGGCCCACCGCCACTTGAACTTGCTAATAGTTTTGTGACTTTGTTCTCTGTCGGATGTATTCGTTACGAATCCTATCTTTCCGAAAAACTCCGAGTATCATCATCTTCAACCTATATTAGTACACTGCTGGACATAGGACAAAGATTATTTATTCTTAAGTCTGCCTACGTGTACCTACGCGAGGACTTTTGCTCGCTTTCTGTCAAAACTTGACTCAGAAGTGATGCAAGAACTCGGGTAGGTATTTATTATTATGTAAATATAACCTTGTAGTATAGTGTAGTACTATTATTTACTCGCGGTCGTGTGGTTGTAGCACCTCTGTTTACCTAAACTCTCGTTTATTAAACTGATCGATCGATAGATCGCAGTTATCAACTCAGCCCGTAATCATTGAGGTCTCGGCCTAGTTATGAACTACATAATTTCAGTTCAACAAATCGGTTTTAGCGAGCGAAAATCAGGCATTTTAAGCCTGATTTTCGCTCGCTAAAACCCATTTGTAAGTTAAGGCAAAGATGGATATAATGGCATTAGAATAGAACCGAAGCCATATACTAAGCTCGATTAACTCGAGTATTAGTTAGTTGCAAGACGGAAGCGGAGATAAGTTGGTGGGATCGAACAAGACCTAAAAGCAATTGTCCTTCCAGCGGGTCACTCCAATTGCTTTTAGGTCTTGTAGAATATAATCGAATGGAGGAATTTACTCGACCAGACCAAGGCCCACCTGCGGGCCCTGCGCTAATTAAGCCAAAGATAACGATAAATTGTGTGTCGATTTCGATCGTGGATTATGTTCGATTAGTATTTAGGCGAGTAGGTTAGGCTTGTGTAGGGTTCCATGAGTTCCATCACAAGATAAAAGTTTGTATCTAAAGAGGATCGTATAGCACAAGTAAAAATACTGATGACTGCACACATCACATCATGTCGAGAGATTCAAAAATATGATGTGATACTCATTTTGTTTTTTGTTTTAATGGCATGTCAATGTGTTACAATTTTTAGGTAGAATCTACATGAACCGGGCGTTGCAATATTCTTAGTTCAGCGTTTTTAGTTATAAAAATATTTTTTCATCCATTACAACATATTAATTTAGTCCTCATATCAATTTGAAAGTTAAGATACTTAGCTTGGGGCTAGATAATGCTGTGTGAATTGTCCAGCATTATTTATTATTTATTATTATTTATTTATTATTTATTATTCTCTTCGCATTTATAACTTTCGTGTGATTTACAGTCTAGAGACTGATTCAACTTAAAAGCTAGGCAGACCTAGAAGATAGAAGTTGTATCCCAAACAAATTAACGCATATTTACTTACTCCTGCGGTTTAGGAACCTAAAATGGATATTGCATGGCCACCAACTCAAGACTCCTCCAGGCATGTCGGTTCTGTCCGAGTGTCTTTCGCCAATTCTCATACAGCATTTGACAAGTGATTACAGATATACTAGGTTCTAGATTAATAGATATTTTTTGTTATCAATGGCGTTTAAAAACCAAAGAAATGTTGTTGGAAAATATTTTACGGCATTGGATCTGGATCAACAGAGCAAATCGCAGAAGTTCGAATAAGTTTTTGGTTTGAAATCAAATTCGAGTTCGAATCGGACGAGAGACGAATTAAATGATGAATGAAAGATATGTCATTTCATTTGTCTCTCGTCCGTTTCGACTCGAATTTGATTCGAAGTTTTCGCAAAGTGTGTGCGATTAGTTACGCGAAGTAGAAGTTTAATTTATTGTTATTTATTAGTTACCTTGCCGTCCGTCACCTTTTTGTTTTCTGATATCAGTATTTGTTAGGTTTTCCGTAAGAACCATGTATAGGTAGGTACATGTTACTCGGTTAAAGTTCAATCATGGTTTAAACTCACCTGAATGATCTCCTTCCGATGTCCCCGAAGCCTGTCTGACCCTTGCGGAGAGATGTCCTGTGATTCCGTCTTCGTAGAGGTACGAGTGCGGTGCGCGGGCGCCGTTGAGTACTCCTCGGTGATTTCCGTTATTGTTTCGGTTATCTTCGTGGACTTCCCGAGCTGTCTGTTAACATGTATAATTTTTAACCGACTTCGAAAAACGGAGGAGGCTGTATGTATGTATGTTTTTTTTAATAAGTTGATAGAGTGTTAGAATAATCCCAAGGTGGTCGCATACATTTTTTATTGCCGGGGAATTAGTATTTATCCCTCAAAACTAAAAAACAGTGTTATTAAGAAAGAAAAGGTTAAATTAAGGGATTCAGAGATTCGAAGGCGGTTTTGAGTTCTTTTTTTTTATTTGCTTTTGGTGGCTTTCGTATCACTGCGGGCGGCCATGATAGGCCGATTGTGATTGCTACTTAATGTGTTCAGCCTCGAAGCAGCGGCGTTCACAATTCGCCACTAACCCCTGCAGCTGCTAGGAACTGTAGGATCATCTTCGGGGTGGAGTCTCTTAGCTCATCTGGACTAAGCAGGTGCTTGCCCAGATGGATGCTATGTTTTTGCATCAGTGCTCCGCACTCTCCTAGAAGATGGTGAGGCGTTTCCACCGCCTCCTCACAGAACCTGCAGGATTGTGTGTCGCTTAGCCCCAGGTTCAACATGAGTTCTTACAAAACTATCAAAATTTACTATGACTGACCGCAATGGACACTATCAAATTTTTCATCATGATGATCTGTTTAGGTGAGGCATCTATCAAGGGAAATACCAGAATATAGACAATGCCTTTCTACCCTCCTAGTGACAAGCTATGTTACACACTTGCGGTTTGGCCCATTCCCAATATTTTCATACAAACTCCTGCCTGCGGCTTCACACTCGCTTTTTAAGTACCCTATATCCCTGGGATACCATTTACTCCCTGCTAATTTCATCCAGATCTATTCAGCCGTGCTTGAAAAGATAAGTGACAGACGTTGTTACTTTAGAATTTATAAGATTGTTTGCAACAGTCTGCAGTTAGCTCAATTGTTTCAAGTGTATATACAAGTTCTAATTTATTTCTATTATTTTATTGTAATTTTATTCTGGACATGAATTAATTATATAATATTAGTATGCTCGCAATATCTATGGCTTACCTGACATTGCAAGCAGATGCCACCCTATCAACCCTATCAATAACCTTATTGATAGAGTTAAAATTCACTGAATACTGTACAAACAGTGTTATCAATTTGGCTGACATGTATAAATAAATTTCTCTCCTTATCACAAGAAAGTAGGGTAAAACATTGAGTTTCAATGTCGTTAGCTTACATACATATAATATACTAATGTTGTAATTTGTAGCTTTATCAACCAAATCTTATTTATTGTTTACTAGCTGGTGCTTGCTCTTTACCAAGTTAGAAAGTAGCCTATGACCGTCCCCAGGATACCACCTATCTCCATGCCAAATTTCATTAAGATGCGTTCAGCCCTTTGGGTGTGAAAATGTAACAGACAGACAGAGTTACTAGTATGGATGGTTTAGTGCCATTTTATGGTATACAAGTTTAGATTAATGATTAAATTCCTTAAACAGCAAACAAACCGAGCCATAGCTATCACAGCTTCAAGGTTTATTTGCTATTGCCTAAGGTCACTATGGTGTAGCGGGGACCCATGACCTCATTTGGGTATGTGATGTGACATCATTGTTAACAAATATGTTTTTTCCTCTTTGTTGCCTTGGATCACATTTAATCTAACTTAGCCATGGATTTTTATTTAACTTGGCAAAGTAGTTGTACGAAGAGATCCTCTCATACTAGCTCTTCAGTGACGTGTGGAGGTTGATATGACCAGCTTCTTCAGTTCTTTTGTAATTTTATAGATGCTGCAAGTTTTATTGCATTGGTTAAAAGTTACGTTTCAAATATTAAGTAAGCAAGTAAATCATTTATTTGTCACATAAAACATACACATACAATTGGTTTAGGTACGTATTACAAATTGGCAAAATTTAAACACTATAATTATAAAAATTAAAAGTAAAAACAGAAAGTAGAGGCACATATATTGAGGATAAGTAGATAGATTCAAGAAGTAAATGGGATCATTCTCAATATTGTGTTAGGTACAATAAATGTTGCAACAACTTTTATCATTATCACTGAATGATAAGGATTTCTGAGTCAAGTCCACATGAAGAAGTAATAATAATTCAAAAGCTTCAGGCAAGAATTTCAGATGGCATTGTTTAAATAGCTTTCACAAACTAGTTATATCCCTGTTTATCAGGTTAGTATAAACTGAAAAGAAACTATGCTCCACCCTTAGTAGAGATTTACAGCCTTTGCCATGCCATAGACACCAATCAAAGCCAAAACTTACTTGTTAGGGGTGCTCCTTTTAATAGGGGTTTTTCTTCCAGACTTGTGTGTATGCTCTTCCGTTTCCGTGCAGCTCTCATGGTCGCAGCTAGATCGCAAGAAGGGTGTCTTCGAACGAGACCTTGACCTCAATCCAAGCGTTTGGTTTTCCATAATTTAAAGCACAACAAAATTGCTTTTTCATCACTCAACAGCTATCATTGTAACTTGTAAACCGAGCACATAATGTTCCAAATATTAACCTTGTCCGAACTAGATCACTAGATTTTTGTACACACTGTTTGTTGCACAAGGAAATCTATTTTTGTGGCTTGATTCGGTGCCGCCAAAACTAACGTAGGTAACGCGTATCAGTGACTATGAAAGAAAATAGGTTATCTGTTCAGTGTTCACTTACACCACATTTTAATTTTATTGAGATTATTTTTGCCACAAAACATGCTGCGTAAGAATAATACGCAAATCACGCGCGTTGAAGAAATTCGTAGATTTCGTAACTTTACGAACAACAGAACAGATCAACTCAACATAAACTGATGACGTCATCAAAAAGACGTTATTTGACTTTAGGGATGGGCACGCACGACGACTGTAATAAAAAACGGGACTCATCATCAGACTTGTTTAGTTCAGAGTGACTATTGGCATGGAACAAAGAAAGCTAACTTCATAGCTACGAACCTTATTTGTGTCGGAAGAAAAGAACATGGGAGGGGGACCTACGTTTCATACAATGGTGTTCTTCTTAAACAACTTAGGTTCCATTAGGTTCGTAATTATCCCACTCACATCCGTTATGAGTTCGTCAAACTACGATAGTTTTTAAAGTAAAAAAGCTTACTTAAAGATGTAATAATAATAATAATAATGTGTAAACACATACACACACACCCAAACACACATAAACAAACACAATAACAAGAAAAAATATTATGTAGTGTAGTATACAATGACAAATTCTATATTAACCTCTGTGGTTTTTACGTTCATTTCTTTTCAAATTTTAGTATGGATTGTCTTATTTATTATGTACACAGTTTTCTTGGTTTATATTCGATAAGAAGGTTGATCGTGAAGGCCATGCATTAACTTTTATGCTGATAATTCTTGTTTTATATTTTGTTATTATTTAAGCTGTAGGCCTTCCTTAAATATTAGCAAATTAAAGTATTAGCTTAAAGTATTAGCAAATTAGCAAATAGATATCGATCTTAGATGTAACGCATTGAAATGTACTCGGTAATGTTGGTTTAAAACACACGAATAGAATTAAGACCAGTCCCGGTCTTCGCATTTACTTTAAAACTGAAGCACATCACTTAATTTCCTTCATAATTTTCACTGCTGAGCTGTTACTGTCAATTTCAAATTTTAACGTGATGTTACTGTATAAATCAGTATTGTTTGTCTGTCAGTGTCAAACCGGTTAAACCTAACTTTTAAAAGCGGGAATACGTTTTGTTTTACAAATAATTGTCGCGAAACAACCAATTTCAGTATAAAGATGTCTGAACAAGTTTTTATCAAAATAAAAGAATTAGGGCGGGTTAATAGTAAGCGTGATGAACTACTAGAATTATGTGTTCAGCAATTTGATCAGGTAGGTAACCGCTTAAACACGAACCACTTCCAACATCGACGATCTCAAACATAATTTCCCTTTACAGATTGTGAAATTTATACCAAGACGTATCATAAATAGTGATGGCGAGTGTTTACTGGATTGTATTTTGAATGGACTCCCTAATAATTCATCCCTACTTCTAAGAAACAAAGCTAAGGTTAGTATGTACTTTTAGCAGTTAAAACTTTTGCACAACATGGATACAATAAACATTGAATTTAGTTCCCACATACAATACGGCATAGGCGGCATGCATACAGCTTGTTTCCACCTACTGTCTGAATAAGCCTCTCATATGGAAATAGTTCTGCTCTTGGCTCTTATTTTTGTCATTTTACATCCTTATGCCTGACCTGCCCATAATGCTTAATTATTGTTTTCTAACAGATCATAGAGTTAGTGCTGAAAACAATGAGGAAGGAGTCAACCTCCCTTACCCACTGCGGAGGAGTAATCGGCAGATTGTGTATGGAGCTGCCGAGGATGCCGGTGGAAGATCTTGTGAGATGGTGCAATGACTGTGTGCAGTCTATTGTTGATGATGGTGATGTTAATATGATGTAAGACCTATTTTACAAAAAGAACAATCATAGCTTAAATATTTCATATTAAATGCATGCATGCTGCATACATTCATAATGGATTTAAGAGCCTTTATCTTTACTACAATTGTCTTGAACTTTATCTACTCTTTGTCACAGGGTATCCTGGTAAACTCATGAGTTCACCAGGATCCCTCAGGATGATAAATCTGGTGATTTGGGGGCCTCCCTTGGCAGAATGTTGTCAAACCAGATGAGAGCCAACTAAAGTTGAATTTGAATGGTTATACCATATATTATAATGGGTATACCTATAATAATTTCTATTTGAGGTAGCCAACTAACCTTTAGCTGAATGCCTTATCAGCACTTCTCAAGAGACAATGTTTGTATACAATTCACAACATATTTCAGCAAACTAAGCATGCTCTGCTGGTTACTGAGTCTCGAAGAGTTTATTAGGTAATTTTGTATGACATAATTTTTACCTAGTTTTTATCACCATGGGATCCTGGTAAACTCCGAAGATAGGGGATCAGGGGGATCCTTCTGGCATTACTAATTTTTGAGGCAAGATGCCTATGCAAATTACTAGTGCATGTATTATTTAATTTTGCAGTTGGCGAGATGTGCTTCCAGAATGCTTAAGTATTCTCACCTCAACCTACGATACAGTGAAGCACTGTGACACGGAAATTACCAGTGCTGAGTTCAAAGAACAATCTGTCACCACACTATGCCAGTGCAGGTGGATTGAGCGGCAGTTGGTGCAACTTGTTGCTATGTTCAAGTGAGTTAAACTTAATTGATTTAAATAAATAAATAATTCACACAGTATCATCTAGCCACAACAGCTTGTTTAATATCCAATGTAGTAGGAAATTCTTTTACTATCTTTTCATGAATTAATACTTCTGATAAATGTGCCTTATATTGCTAGTTTTTTAGTCAAGTCCCTTTTTTAAAAAATACTCTGTATTAGTATCAAGTTTATCAACAGAAATTGATTTATCTATCAAAATCTATCGTCATCTTCTCCTGAAAGTTCAAACTCAATACATCCTCAATTTTCTGTTGTACAATGTATTACAACACAATATGTTACAAAAAACAAATAACTTAAATACACTAAAGGTGCGCCCGTCCGCGCCGTAGGAGCCGCACGCGGCGCAGTCAATTTCCTCATGGCCCCACGCACCTGTCCGCAACGAACGCGGCGCAAACATCGAGCGCGCCGCACGCAGCGAACGTGACGAATCGCATTCATCATTGAACAGACGTGTTCTATGGAACTCGAGTCGAGAACGATAATAATAATCTTATCATTATAACTTGATCCTGTTATCGTATCGCCGATTGCCTATTATAAGAGGAAGGAAAAAATGAAAGAATAAAAAAAGGCTGGGTTCATGATATTAACTTAAAACAAGAACGTCAAGTGCGAGTGTAACTCGCGCGTCGAGGGTTTCGAACGTTTGTCGATTATACATACATGTACTAAAGGTACCGGTTAGAGCCATCGCTATTTGATGAATACCTACCTAAAAATAGTAGGTACTCTACTCTACACTCTCAAACTACATTTTAGATGGATTGCTCTGCATAATATGTACTTTGGAGATTAAGTCAATTTATTGACTTTATTCAAAATATTTCAAAGAGTGTTTACAGAAATTTCAAAAACTGTTTTGAAACATGCAAAGTGCAAACCAATACCATTCATTTCAGACGACCTCCGTGGCGCAGCGGGCGAAGGTCCGCCTGCGACGCAGGAGGTTGCGGGTTCGAATCCCGCCTCGGAACAAATTTGTATGCGATCTGCAGAAATCTGTTCCGTTGGTCTGGGTGTTTTCTATGTATAATAAAAAATATCTATCTATGTAGTGTATTGTATTATGTATATCAGTTATCTAGTACCCATAACACAAGCTCTGCTTAGCTTGGGGCTAGTTAATGCTGTGTGAATTGTCCAGCATTATTTATTTATTTATTTATTATTTATTTGATAACCCACTCGGTGAGGTATCCTCCCTTTTTAAAATCAAACACCCCTTTCTAACCATTTTTACTATTATATTATTTACTATTACTTTTCTATTATACTATTATTTTTCCTGTAAAATTTAGATCCATATCTACAAATGTTACATACATTTCAGATAGATCACTCTGCATCTTTGGAGATAGGGGGTGGAAATAGGTAAAATTTCGACTCCTCGAAAAATTACAAAAAGTATGAAATCTATAGTAATTTCAAAAACTGTTTTGAAATTTACAAACCAATACCTTTCATTTGATACCCCACTCGGTGAGGTAGCCTTTTGAAAATTATTCCCCCCCTTTTTGACCATTTTCAAAAAGTGTTCTTTTTACAAACTTCTCTATATTTTTCCTGTAAAATATAGATCCATCAAAAGGTTGCCTGGCAGACTCGCTTAAAGCGATAAGGCTACTCTTTGTTTGTGCTCTGATGCCTTCTGAATGAACGAAATCACCCCCTAAAAGGGTGATTTCGTTCGTCCACAAAATCATCCCTTTGAAGCTTTGACCATAGAGCTTGATAATTAACTTCTTTCTTCCGAGCCTTTGACCATCCTACGATGGTATTACCTGTGGAGCTCCCTCTCGAAGGGGTATGTCCAGTAGCGGACGTAAGAATCGACCCTTGGAGCTTAGCTTGTGGATGTCCTAATTGTCTCTAAGTGAACCCACCAGAGGAAGGGCAGTAGCTTCTTTCTGTGTATTTTAACTGACAAGCATGTTGATTATGGCAACACAGCTCGTTGGGGGAAGCGCGTTCAGCAGTGGACACAAGTGTGCTGACGAGGGGTGATGGTATTAACCGGTAAGGTGTTCTTTCCAAAAATAGCTTTTAACTATCAAGAATCACCCTCAAGGATCACGGGTGGCGCGCGGCGCGCGTTTTTCCCGATTCCCGCACTAAAATGCTTGTATCTCATAAAATACTAAGAATTTATTTATTCTATAAAAAGATATAGAATCTAGACTAAGTATTCTTTCTATTAGTCTATTTATTATTTGTAGGTACATGCTTATTATTTAGAATTTTGTCGATAACTCAGTATACAAAAATCGATAACTCATTATACAAAAATGAACCTTGTTGCTTCCGTAATAAAGTCGAACCGAATGTGTACAAAATGGCGGCTAAATGCGTGATTTTGTTACCTGATTATTTCTCGAACTTCAAACCGTTCGATCACCATAGACAAACTTTTAGTAAAGAGGTTCGTTCATTCCGAATCGAATGAGACATAGATTTCAAGCCATAGTGTTCCTTATATTTTAAAAATAAGGTTTCAATTGGTCTGAGGTGTCGAGCCCGGAGCGGGCATCGTGATACCTGACGGTATGAATTTTTTTCTGGCCCGCTCAGGGCTTCATAAAACTTTAAAGGATTAGTATTTCTACGAATAGTAGACCTCCCGAGCACTAACTTTTTTTCAACAATTAATTTACTTACTACAAGTTATTTTAAACGGGATATTTAGGTAGGTACCTACCATGTTTTTATAATTTCTGTTTGAAGGTAGGTATAATATTATATAGTGAGAACTTGCCCTTGCCTTGCCCACAGGAAATGTTAATTCGTAACAGATACCTTACGGTATGTTTTTCACCAAGCAACTTTTTGCCTTACATGGGTAGAAATAATGTTCCTAACTCTCTGCCCGCTGTAAGCGAGACGGCTCGCTCAATATTCTGCTCGTAATGCTGAAAATCCTCATCAGGTCCTTACCAAATTTTTATGAAAACTATTTAAAGTTATTACCTGAAAGGTAAAGGTACCTAAATTAAAAATATAATCATCGAAATCAGATCTTAGAAACTGGAGATATTCTAAAACTCCCTTTTTGCCTTTTGTTGAAAAAATTATATAAAATCGTAGAATCTGTACACCAAGTTTCGTAACGATCGGTTGTAAATTACGACCTGTAGAGGAGTACGGACATACTGATAGAAACGCAAATTTTGCTAGACTTGATGCAAAGACGCTTCGCTCACTTCGTTCGCTCGGTCAACTAACACTTTCATGGCCCAAGATGTACATATCGGTCAGCGGAGGCTGGGCAGTAAATGCGTTAACAGCAATTTTGTTTTCCAGAGATATGCAGCTCTCCAAGACCTCTCACAAGCTGGTGGTGAACAAAATATGCTCGCACATCATAGACATACCGCCCGATACGTTGCCTCCGCTGGTTCATCAGTTAATGAAGTAAGTAACTAACTTTAAATTTTTATTGAAATAAAAATCTTTAAAAACCATTAAATAGTACCTATATCGAAATTATCGTGTCCGTGCATTAAAACCTTTGAAGGGATAAATATGCTATGGTCAGCTGTTATTCCGTGATCATGGCGCATGAAACTGTGATCATGGTAAATATCCCGTTATAAATGACTTTAGTGTTAATAACCACGATAGATTTAAAAGTATTAATGTATTTATTTCTGTGCATTTACAATTTTTATTTCCATTATTATTTTCAGGCTCTGCAAAACTTACAACTTAGAGATAGTGTTAGCACACTTGAGTAATTACTTCAGGGTGCGACTGTACAGCAAGCTCGAGCCACCTCCTCAAGATTCTGAGTCCACTACCATGGATATTGATGATATAGGTAAGTAAACATTTCATTATACATGTGCATAACTTCACATAATATAAGTTTTATGATTTGATAAATTTTATCATAATTATTGACAAAGAAAATTACAATCATATCATATCAATAATAGAAATAAATTAGAACTACCATTTACAATTGAAACAATTGAGATAACTGCAGACTGTTGCATACAATCTACAGGTAGCTCAACTGATCCATATCAATACCAGTCAGAAGCGTCCCAAGACGCTGGCTGCGTTGCCCCGCTGTATGGCAATGCTGAAGCGCTGCGCTGATACTCATCAGCACTCGGGTCACGCGTCGCTTCGACCAGACAAAGTTGAAAAATAGAAGAAATATTATTACAAAAAAATGCGTACCAACCTTCTTTATATCCCAAAATTTTCTTAACTGATGATGTCGGGCGGGGAGTAATATTTGTACTTCTAAAATATTAACAATTCGCTTCCGACTATTATTGATATTATCGGTTGAGCTACCTGTAGATTGTTTGCAACAGTCCGCAGTTACCTCAATTGTTTCAATTGTAGTTACTACTTATAATTTAATTCTATTATCCGATTGTAATTTTATTTGTGGATAACACATGAAATTTTTAAATATCTGTCAACCTTCCAGTCCCCCACAGCGCAGCTGAACTAAGCCGGTGCCTCTCCACCTGCATCTACCACATATCGCAAGGCGCAGTGGAACCGGAACTGATCAGGAAACACATTAAGATGTGGCCGAAGACGCAGCTTCTACGAGCACCCTTTATCATAGACCTGGCACTTGCCATATCGGATAAAGGCAGGGATTTTAGATCCGTCTGCTTGGATGTGAGTATTATAATAATAATAATAATAAATAAATAATGCTGGACAATTCACACAGCGTTATCTAGCCCCAAGCTAAGCAGAGCTTGTGTTATGGGTACTAGATAATTGATATACCTAATACAATACACTAAATAGACAGAACTTATTTTGAACTTTATTTTATGAGCTACAAGGGTTCGATATTTGTAAAGCAGGACAAATCAAATGCTCTTTATTTTCATAAATACAATAAATGAAAGTGTACGTCTAAAAAATCTTTTTATTCACTAATGAAAGTACATTTAGCAAAGGAAAAATTATAAAATTAAACACTGACACGGAAATAAAGTGATATTTTTGATTTCTGTCGCTTCGGTATGTAGACTAAAGTAAAGAAGCGACGAAGAAATCTTTAGCCTGTTAGTTATCATTTTTCGAGTTGGAGCAAAACCCGTCCCAATTTTTTTATCCACATAGGTAACCAATTAGCTTAGCATAAGTAGGCTATATTAGCTTAGCTCACTTAGCTCGTCGCAGTTTTTCGTACTTGGGGCAGACAGCAAGCTTTGCAAAATGCTTCGGGCGAGCTAAGCGAAGCTAAGACAGATTAGCTTTCGGTCAGCAATCTGCATAATGCTGGCATATGGTGCGGGTACTAAAAAAATGTTTTAATAATGGACATCATCATCATCTTAGTCATAAGACGTATATTTCTTGGTTGGAGATAAGGCTTCTTCAAAGATCACCACAATGACCGATGAATGACTTATTTAGGATATTTTCTCGCACTCAAATCTAAAAGTTCACGTGAGAATTCACTCATGGTTATTCTTTGACCTTTTTTCTCCACCTCTGTTACTTTGTAAATAAATAAATAAATAATGCTGGATAATCCACACAGCGTTATCTAGCCCCAAGTGAAGCAGAGCTTGTGTTATAGATAGCGATAATAGATGACTTATGCTGCTATTATAAAGCCGAAAGTTGAAAAAAGTGAATTTTTGTACCCTAAGATCTCCAAAACTACAACAGATCAAGATAAAATTTGACGTACATTTAGAACATAGCTTAACTGAGATAATAGGCTAGGTACTTATTATACCGAAAATACGCGTGCGAATTCGCGGGCAGAAGCTAGTAGGTAATACAAACATTAAATAGATAGATATTTTTATCATACAAAGAAATATCCAGAACACCCGTAACGAATTAATATTCGATCTGCAAATGCAGAGCGGACAAACATTTGTCCCACGGCAGGAATCAAACCCTCAACCTCCTGCGTCGCAGGCGGACCTTCGCCCGCCGAGCCATATCTATCGTGTAGGGAATAGATGACTAAGTCGTGCATAATACATAATTATTCAGGCTTAGAGACTTTTAGCGTAAATTGTCTGCCGAATTATTAAATCTCATCATTATTCTTTAGGCAATAAAGTCCGCAATCGAACAGCGAGTGATGGATGAGCTGAGAAGCAAAGAATCGGCCTGGGTGCGCTCCGTGTTACCGCCGGACGTAGATGTCGCTAGTGTGTTCAAAGTGTTGACTGCTGAGAGGTAAGAATCATCTTTATTTTAGAAATTAGAAAAAACTTGTTTGAATAAATAAATTGAAATGGAAATTATAAAGTCCACAATCGATCAGCTAGCAATCAGCCTGGGTGCGGTCCGTGTTATCGCCGGACGTAGATGTCGCTAGAGTGTTCGAAGAGTTGACTGCTGAGAGGTAAAAGCCCGGCTACACGCTCCGTCATACCTGCGAGTATGCCTGCACAAAAAAATTTGCGCAGGTAAGAACGTGCGTGTAGACGGTTGAAGCGCCGCCGCTTGTGCAATCGTTGACTTGACATGCTGAAGATTGGACTGCTCAGTTGGACTGGGCAGGCAAGACGGAGCTTGTGGCCTGGCTGTAAGAAACATGTTTTAATCCAGGTCTAGACCTACATCTAATAAGCTAAAATTTATCTAAAATCAAACAGGCCATTTTGATTCCATAAATTTGTTCCCTTGGGATATAAATAACCTTTAAACGTTTTCATAGAAACAACGCATGTGAAGCCGCACCAGAAACTAGTTGTAGGTATATATATTACATAACTAGTTATAATATTACTTATTGTAACTAGTTAAATAATAATTACTTATAAGCTATAATATTACTGTAAACTAATATATGAGTGTTATTTTCTTATATCTACTCTTGTTTTTAGCGCCAACCACCGGCAACTAACCGTGGTCGGTCTCATCCACCTCGCATTCTCCCTGCTCGCTGTATCGCGCGTGAAGCAATCCGCGGCCGCTTGCTGGTCGCTCGGCAAGTTGATCCTGGTGCGGCTCTGCAAGTCGCAGGCGGAGACCGCGCCGCATGTGCTCGCCCAGCTGGCGGATAGGCTGGCCACGGATTGCAGCTTGAAACAGTATTCAGGTAGGAAATAAATCGGGTAGGCTGTATCAAATGTACGTAAAACTACGCGAGCCGCACTGTGTCGTTTTCTCTATAGGGTTTGAGGCTCGCTTCGCTCGCCGCAATGAGATAGTCGTGAGCTCTGTCGATTCGAGCGGGAGTGGTGGCCACTCCCGCTCGAATCGATGAATGTGGTGTTGATTAATCCTTATAAACACAGCGAAGCGAGAGAGCGCCAAATACTTAATTTAATTCCGAAAACGTCGTGCAGCGTGTGATTACAGCGACTGCACTAACGAGTAATGGCTTCTATCCTTGCAACTAAATTATGGTAATAAAACAATGCCGGTAGTGCTTCCAAAGTAGTGAGTGATTTTGTCTGTTTTAAATACAGATAAGTTATAATTATAAGGCAATGCTGCTCCATTTCTGGATAAAAGGCTAAGGCCCAGATTACCAAAGCGGAGATGTGCGGAAATCTCCATAGCGGAGACGAGGAGATACGTTTTTCAGCTAGGGTGTCTCCATCTAGCTGGGGTATAGGCGACCTCTAGGCGACGACGGCCGAACTACAAGGCTAACGTGTCAATAGAGGCGCTAACACCGAAATAACTGAAGCTAGTAAACCTACCTAAGCGCTTCAAAGAGTAGCCGCTAGATATCCTAAAGACAAAAATTCCAACTTATAGGAGAATGCAAAAAGTGAACCATTCCTAGATTGCGCAAACGCTTGATTCAGTTACAAGTGACCATATACGACTATCCATCAACTGTTGGTCGAAAGACCACCGGGCTCAGTGGACTAGATGGGTCGGGCCCGGTTTAGAGGAGATCTTCCTCTGTTCCTATTTGGGGGAAATCCACCTTTACCCCCTAACTGGTGACCCCGACGTGATCCCCAATGTGGCTGGAATGGAGCGGAGAGCTGGCTAGAGGGCCGAGCTCTGTGCGGCGAGCGTCGGATGCTTGTTCACTTGAATGCACTAGCGTCGCCGCTCACTGCACGCCGCTTAGATCTCTTGTCTCCGCTGCGTCACGTCGCCAGCTTGTGACGTAGGGCTCACATTTCCGCTTCGATCTTTCTTTGTTGCTTCGTATACAAATATGTTACATTTCCGCTCAGTGGTCTCCAAAAAAAGCGTTTCGTCTCCGCATTTTAGAGTCTAGCCCGTAAGTAAGTTAGTAATTTTTCTTGTATAATTTGTTTCAGACTGCCTCTACATCCTATGCAAGTTAAGCCCAGTATCAGTGGAGCGCTGCAGCGAGCTCGCTCGCATCCTAGAAAGCTGTCGTCCGAGCGTGACGTATCGGCCCGCAGCCACGGTGCTGGACGCTGTGCATCCGTTGATCAACTTCAGCACCAGGACAAGAGATACGCTGTTCATGGTCTGTCGGAAGGGACTTTATTCCCGGTGGGTAGAGTTGGATTTAGATTGATATTCAGATGTGATTGAAGGAAGAAACGACGTCGTGCATTTCAGTTGTACAGTGTCATATCTACATATTAGTGTTGAGGTTAGTCGAGTTGACTGAAGAATACAATTCCTATAAGTTAGCCTTTGGCTGGTGTAATACCAGCCTCTTATTTTGTGACACAGAAAAAATACATTATATACGTTTTACTTAATTTTAGCACAGGGTGGATAAATATTATATGTATCTTATTCTAAAACTAAAGATACATCTGTGCAATATACAGCGCATTCCATTCTGTTGTGTAATAAATGACAAATATCTGGAACATCTAAGTAAATCCATACTATATTTACATATAGAAATGAAGTGAGATGCTTTATTGACAAAGAAAATTACAATAAAATAATAGAAATAAATTAGAACTAGTATTTACAATTGAAACAATTGAGTTAACTGCAGACTGTTGCAAACAGTCGGAAGCGTCTGTTGAAGCTTAGAAATTGAGTTAACTTTGTAATACTTTGATTTAGTGATTAGCTTACCTACCTCTCAAGATGCGTGGCGCCCTAACAGGGCTCCTAATACCTAGCCTATAAGTGAAATTTTTAAGACCTCACATTGTATGGATTGCAAAATATACTTGAACATTACACGAATATTAGAAAGATTATTGTTACGTAATTCTATGTATAAAAAATAAAAAAATATCTAGCTGTCTAATGAAAAAATATAGGTTGGTTTACAAACATTTCACATCAAATTTGGCTCAAGTTTAACTTTTCGTTCCAGGGACTCCCAACACCGCTGCCTTGCCCTCTCCGGCTTCCTAACCGTCCTCCGCCACATGCGTCTGTCCCGGAACACGTTCTCAAGCAGCCAATGCAGCAGCGAACTGTACGCCAACTCCACTACCTCGTATCTCACGCAGCTCACCGTGGACTTCCACGCGACGGAGCAAGGAGCCACGTGAGTGACATTCTAGTAAAGTAAAAGTATATTTATTGGTTAATCACATCACACTAAATGTGAAAGTTTGGATTGATGGATGGATGGATAGATGGATGGATGTTTGTTACGTCTTCACGCCAAAACCACTGAATAGATTGAGTTAAAATTTTGCATAGATATAGCTCTAAGCCAGGAATCAAACATAAGCTACTTTTTATCCCACAAAACAGTTCTCATGGGATAGAAATAACCTTAAAACGTTTTCATAGAAACAACGCGTGCAAAGCCGCGGGCAAAAACTAGTTACATGATAAATTAGATGGTACAGTAAAATGATAGAGGAATGAATTAGTCCATAATGTCAAATTAAAGAAATAAATTAGGCCAGTCAATAGAAAAAAGAAGTAATTTGGTTAATTGTCAATATTCTTGTCATTTATAAAATCTTTTGTTGTATTATAACATCATATAGTAAAGTTTTAAGCTTTCTCCGAAACATCGTGGTAGGGCCTATTAGAAGCGGAATTTTGTTGTAGACCGATGTTGCCATAGCAAAAAAGCTTTTGCGAAAAACCTATTTTTACAGTTAAGAGTGCAAATTTTAAACTAATCTCGCCTATTCTGTAGCACGGCGTCAGATTGCCGTATTGATATTGGTTATATTTCGTGATTCGTTTCATTACTTTGAATAGATTCGTTATAGTGAAATATTTAAGACGGTGAGAATGGTATTGGACAATTTACAGCGGAGCCCTCTTAATAATTCCTCTCTGTTTTGTCCAGTGTGGCTTCCCGTGTGCACAACGAGGCTGTGTGTATGGAGGTGGTATCCATACTGCGACGCTGCCTCATGCAAGACGCGTCGGTCAAGCAGCTGCTCTATACTAGTAAGTAGTTTTTTTCCTTTACTTGTATTAGATTAAGTTGTTTTATTTTCTATCATTGCTATTTTCTTTGTTTTGTTTCGTACCAAAAGAGTCCGTATTTGGGATAATTACTTAAAGTAATAAAATATTTTACGAAGAAACAAAATGTGAAATTTTGACACGTTAGTTTCTGTAGAATGTTGCTTGTCACTTACCAACTTCTCTACAAGGTTACATAATCAATTAAAAATCTACTGTGTCTCTCGCACCAAACTGATGCAGAATCATAAACGAAAGAAAGCCTAAACCCAGCAGTCGGTCGGCTGCTCATAGTATATAAGCCTTATATGCTTACAAATACAGAAATACAGAATTCATTTATACTACACCTGCTGGGAAAGTTGCCTATTCCTTTTCCATTTATAGAATAGAAAGTATGTCTTTGCAGGCCTATAGGAAACCGGGAGGAAAAACTCTATGGAATTTCATTTCTCACGTGTTTTAGCGGGAGGAAAAAGTGTATGGAAATCCATTTCTAACGTGTTATTTTTTTTTTAATTTCCTAAAAGATCGGCCGGTTGCTATGGTTATTTTCGTTCGGTCAAACGACAAAAAGTTTTTTCTCCAAGTCCATTCTCAGTCAGTCCTCCTCCGATTTCCGAACAATATTTTAAAAAAAGAACCCAAAGGCTGGCGCGGTCAATGAGGTTTTACCAACATCGTTGGGCGCGGTAAGTTCTTCTAAATTTCAATAAATAATAAATTCTGCTTTTTATTTTCCTCGAAGGTGTAGTATAAAGCACTATTTATCACTCGGCAGAAAGTGCGATTCCTACCTCGTGTGTTTTAAGGCCCTCGGCTGCGCGTCGGGCCCAAAACGACACACTCGGTAGGAATTGATCACTTTCTCGCCTTGGTGTAAATTCACTATTATTTACCATTATAAAAAAGCTTACACAGTTTACTGGTGGTCCCCGCACTAGGTTCTGAACCTGTATCGCGGGAGGCCGAATTACAAACAGAATTACTTATATAAATTCAAGACTGTATATATACAGGGCAGCAGTTCACTCTAGAAAAGATACATTATAAAAATATACTACTGCTAACAAAAATAAAATTGAAGGACTTTATTACATTTACATTTAAAACAATAGTCTAGAAGTATAATAAGACAATGAATCGAAAGACTGGATAGATAAAATGATTTGGATAATGACGAGGACACAACACGACATAAGGGCGGGACTGTGAATGCTTATACAGTCATAAAGGACATTGAGTAAACGTGATTAATTAATGTTTCATTTTTATGATGAATATTGTATTTCAGGTATCTATGAGTGCGCAAAAGAAAAGCCGGCGCTCCACGAATGCATCCTCGAAATGTTCCACGAACACCTCAGCAAGTATCTACCGGAGAGCGCGCGCGTACAAACTGAACCTCCGCTGTGGAACAAATGTGTGCAGATGTCAGGGGCTACAGCTGTTTTGATAGTAAGTGCTTTGAGGGTACTTAATGTATTCTAGAATGTTCCACAACTCAGCAAGTATCTACAGGAGAGCGCTCGCGTACAAACTGAACCTCCGCTGTGGAACAAATGTGTGCAGATGTCAGGGGCTACAGCTGTTTTGATAGTAAGTGCTTTGAGGTTACCTAATGAATGCATTCTAGAATTTTCCACATCTCAGCAAGTATCTACTGGAGAGCGCGCGCGTACAAACTGAACCTCTGCTGTGGAACAAATGTGTGCAGATGTCGGGGGCTACAGCTATTTTGACGGTTAGTGCTTTGAGGTTACCTAACTGTATGGTGGATGTATTCTAGAATGGTCCACATCAGCAAGTATAAGATTGCCTGGAAAAAATTGCTTTAAGCAATAAGGCCGCCTATTGTACGTTTTTATTTTATTTAACCCAGTAAGTATGTATTTATTATATTTAATTAATTTTGTACAATAAAGTGTTCATTCGTTCATTCTACCGGAGAGCGCGCGCGTACAAACTGAACCTCCGCTGTGGAACAAATGTGTGCAGATGCCAACATCACTCAAAACAGCTGTAGCCTGAAGCTACAGCTGTTTTGATAGTCAATTAGGTTAATGAATGTATTCTAGAATAAATAAATATAAATAAATAAATAATGCTGGACAATTCACACAGCATTATCTAGCCCCAAGCTAAGCAGAGCTTGTGTTATGGGTACTAGATAACTGATATACTTAATACAATACACTACATAGATAGATATTTTTTATTATACATAGAAAACACCCAGACCAACGGAACAAATTTCTGCAGATCGTACACAAATTTGTTCCGAGGCGGGAATCGAACCCGCAACCTCCTGCGTCGCAGGCAGACCTTCGCCCACTGCGCCACGGAGGTCATCAAAAAGAATATTCCATATCTCAGCAAGCATCTACCCAATTCGTTATATTTTCAATGTGGGTAATCTAACTATAGAACGAAAAATTCTGACTACTTCCCCCGGTGTCCATGCAATTTCGCAAACTGACTACTATCGAAGAGACTACTGCACAGGGTGCTAACTTTTATGAGGGTGGCCACATATGACCACACAATGTATGCTGTTAGAGTTTATGATGATGATGAGAGAACAGCTCAGATTCAGCTACCGTCACTTTAGCCCTCTGGACATACCTAGACCTCTTCTAATAAGCGTCGCTCAGCCAAAACTCAGGCACTTTTTATTCAACTAGGGCAAAGCCAAGCCAAGTTATTAAATTAAAATAGGCTACATTTTATTCGAACGAAATCAATATGACGGAAATTACATCCAAAAACATGGGACTCTGTTTTTCCTCGCATTTTAATATAAACCTAAATACTAATTTCTAAATACCTTGTTTTTCTAGGAACCTCTCCCCCGCCTAATCTACGCCATATCCCAATTCCTGCAAACGACGGAAGAGGAGTCGTTGGAAGACATTCTCGCGAGCCAGTCCGTGGAGACCGCGAGCGCGCACTTGAAGAGCACGCTCAACATGACCGTAGACAAACTGTGCAGTAACGAGGCGATCGGAAACGTTGATATGGTAAGATACTATGTATTTACACTCTTATAAATATCCACGCCATATCCCAATTCCTGCAAACGATAGAAGAGGAGTCGTTGGAAGACATTCTCGCGAGCCAGTCCGTGGAGACCGCGAGCGCGCACTTGAAGAGCACGCTCAACATGACTGTAGACAAACTGTGCAGTAACGAGGCGATCGGGAACGTTGATGTGGACTTACACATCGTACTGTGGATTTACACATCATCATCAACCTATATTAGTCCACTGCTGGATATAGGCCTGCATATAAGGAGCGCCATAGCGCCCTGTCTTCAGCTTTCCGAAACCAGCATCTGCCTGCAGTCTTTTGCAGGTCATCATTCCATTTGGCCGGAGGGCGTCCTACACTAAGTTTGCCGAGTCGCGGTCTCCATTCAAGAACACGTTTACTATAAATACTTTAAGTAAACGTGAGAAACGCCAACCGCTGGTGGCGTTTCTTGTAAGATAATGGTGTATTTAAAAGGGCCTAGGCCGCGCAAAACTGTATGTGCAATAAAATATGGGCTTTAACTAGCAACATTTAGATGCATTTTATATTCACGGCATAAGATAACAGACAGCTCGTGGGTCACCGTCACTAAAGTTTACAATATTATGCCTAAATTTTGATTGTTGTGACATGCGGAAGCGGTGCTGGATGAACATATGTGCTAAGTCTTTTAACAGTCCAACTAAAACTCTGATTTTGCGATGTAATTGTACGCAAACACACTGTGTGACCTGTCTTCTCTTCGAGCCCTTGAACCTTACATATTCATATATTCATAACAATACTTTTAAGGTAATTCTTTCCAGGATGACCTCGGCCTAACTGACCTGACTCCGGAATCCAAAGCCAAGTGCATCAAAATCCAACAAATGATACAATTCTTCGAAGCGCTTGTCGCGTATAAAGTTATGACATGGAATAGAGGCAGCGACTTCGCAAGCACTGTGTACAAATTGTGCAAGGATTGCAATCAGCTCTTGGATTTGACTAAGGTTTACCTACTTTACTATACTTTGTGTACTTTAACACCTTACATTATATTCCAGCGTTTGCCCGGTATTTCCGGGTAAATCCGTATTTTCGGAAAAAAGCCTAAGTCGGATTTCAACCTACGCCAATAGGTTACAAATACAATAATATGTAACCTAACTAACTACTGAAACTGTACATGTCTCGTTTTTCTGGTCACTTCAGAGGGTATAACTGAAAATTAGTGTTTGCTCTTCGAGCAAAACTATACGCTGAGTGATTGCCTTTTTGCTGGGCTGCAGCCACAAACTGTATCTACCTATTTGTAATTTTTTTTATTTGTTCTTCTTATTTTCTTCTATTACTTATTTTATTCTTTTTTCCTTGTCAAGTCATTATATTTTCTGTAAAATGTTTATAATCATACCTATGTACTGTGTGTTGCAGAAGCAAGTAAATGAATCTATCTACATGCACATATTAACTTTCGCCTTTATAATATACTAGTTTCTGCAGGCGGCTTCGCACGCGTTGTTTCTGTGGAAACGTTTTCTATCCCATGGGAACTGATTTATGGGATAAAATGAAGCCTATGTTTGATTCCAGGATTATAATTACCTGTACGCAAAATTTCAGCCCGATCCGTTCTGTAGTTTTGGCGTGAAGAGGTAACAAACATCCACCCATCCATCCATACATCTAAACATCCAAACTTTCACTAAAATAAAAATAAAAAATATATAAAAAT
The DNA here is from genome assembly GCA_949316285.1 of Eupithecia subumbrata. Taxonomy (NCBI): domain Eukaryota; kingdom Metazoa; phylum Arthropoda; class Insecta; order Lepidoptera; family Geometridae; genus Eupithecia; species Eupithecia subumbrata. The sequence goes on along the minus strand of OX438643.1, from coordinate 15,140,588 downwards.
CCAAACTTTCACCTCACCTCAACAGCCTGTATTGGTCCACTGCTGGACGCAGGCCGCCCCCTGATAAGCGCCTTGCTGGCTTTTATCTAATGGAGGTAATGTCCATAATCCGCACACTAGGCATGCGGGTTGGGGATCGCAGTTCGGTGGTAGAATTGCTCTGGAGGGGGCGCTGCTGCCCGCCCCCGGTGGGGATATCCCTCAGTCGCCTCTTACGACACCCGCGGGAAGAGTTTGGGTGGCGCCAATTCTAAGCCGCCGGCACCACACAGCTGCCAAACTTTCGCATTTATAATATTAGTGTGAAGAAGGATTTCGGTAGGATGTTTTATAATTGGTGATAATACTTATTGGCATCAATTTAGATGGCACAATAAATAATTATTTAACATAAATATAATAAATAAATCAGCAATTGATAATATTATTGCACCCACTGCAGGGCAAAGGCCTTTGCCCTGCAGTGGGATAATACAGATTGAAAATAAACAACATAAAAAGCAACGTCGAAAAGAGGTGATTCCGTACAGTAGTTTTTATTTAGATTTGGTAGAATCAGCTCTAATACCTATTGTTTATTTCCGTTTCAGGGAGCACCAAAAGCAAAGAAAAAAGGTTCAAAATCCCTGAACGAGACAAAAGAAACCGTAAAGTCACAGAAAAGTCAGAAATCCCAGAAGGAAAACAAGAAAGGCCCTACGAAAGTGGGCAACCTAGTCAAAGACAGGGCTGGTCCCTTCAAGCCATTGCCGTGTGTGTGGGATGTTAGGTTCTGCTTGAGGATACTGCAGTTGCTTTACTGGTAAATTTTATAACTTACTAGCTTCAGCCGCGGCTTCGCACGTGTTTTTGTCATAAAAAGTCTCAATGTTATTTGTAAAATGCAGGAAGAGAAACCAGCCAGCTATAACAGAAATCCGAATTTATTGAGAACGGGTACAGTAGCTGTCTAATTGACAGATGTAGAAAGAGGCCGAGCCTAGACCAAAAATCTATTTATATAATTCGGCACAGCGCCTCTAGTGGCGGCTATGCGAACTACGTAACAAGCAAAGGATTTAACTTGGTAATGTGTTCTTGCGAACCTGATGGGTATGCAGTGCATCCGTTAAGACACAGATGACGCTGTGCGCTGTGTTTAACATTATTCCAGGTCCAGATCTTTGTGTGCAAAATTTCAGCCCGATCCATTCAGTAGTTTACGCGTTATCTTCGGTCAAACATCTTTACAACGGCACAAACTTTTGCCTTCATACTATTACTGGGATTTTACGTTATTAGATTAGATTCTAATAACATCTCATTTAGGAGATGATTTTAGAAGTTGTTTTCAAAAGTTTCCGTAACAAGTATCATTATTTGATAATATGAAAGGTCGTTGTACTGAAAAAAAAAAACAAGTTAAACCGAAATTTTAACATTTTCAAATGTACACAAATATGATAAATAGGAATATTTGTATGTTAGCAACGAATAAACTCAAAATCTACTTGACCAATTTCAAAAATTCTTTCACCATCAGGGTTACCACATTATCCCTGAGTAACATAGGCTATATAGGCATAGCCGAGACGGGCCGCTAGTTATTTGTATTGTCCCTGTTTTTGTTGGAGATTGGAAGTTAAGTAGCTTGTCATACATCAATAGATCAATATTGTCATATATAACAACAACAATTTTAACGTTTTCAAATGTACACAAATATGATAAATAGGAATATTTGTATGTTAGCAACGAATAAACTCAAAATCTACTTGACCAATTATAAAATTCTTTCACCATCAGGGTTACCACATCATCCCTGAGTAACATAGGCTATATAGGCATAGCCGAGACGGGCCGCTAGTTATTTGTATTGTCCCTGTTTTTGTTGGGGATTGGAAGTTAAGTAGCTTGTCATACATCAATAGATCAATATTGTCATATATAACAACCATCAAACTCTCGCCAAGCGTGGTGATTATAGCGTCCCCCTTATTATGGAGGCATGTTCAGCAGTGGACTATGTATGTACTGAATCGGACGTAATTAAATTGTAATTCATTTCACCAGCGAGGATGTATCCTGGTGTTCATCAGAGCAGCGAAACCAGCTGATTGGTCGCCGTGACTTCCACCACTGGACGCTGCGTTGTGTGCTCTCCGCGCTCACAGAGCCCGTCGATAGGAGAGCTGTGCCGCACCTGCTCAGTGTAGCCACCGTGATGTACCAGAGATGTGTCTGTAGGTAAGGAAACAATCAAGCAGGCTGTATATAATGCACGCAGGATTAGAGTCGCGAAACCAGCTGATCGGTCGACGTGACGTCACCACTGGACGCGCTCACCGAGTCCGTCGATAGGAGAGCTGTGCCGCACTTGCTCAGTGTAGGGACCGTGCTGTAGGTAATAAGAGAACTTGTTCGATCCGCGGTGTGGATCTTTTTGGTCCACCACAATGATGTTTTAAAAGAAGTGACGTCACACTTTCTGATTGCTATTCACGGTCACGTGACTACCATTTTTTCGAATTTATAATTTCCAAAAATAATAACAATCTGTAATTTTTTTGAACAATTGTTTTGTTTTTGCCTAACTACGTATCATAATTAATAATAAGAAACTCTAAATCCTTCCGATTTATTCTTAGTGGACACAAGTCTATTTCTATAATAGTTAAATGCGCATAAGTGGCGAAAGAAGGGGAAAAATATAGGCGTTGTTTTTCATAATTTCGTAAACTTTGACTTCTTCCCCCCAGACTGATATGATCAGTGATCATCATCATCAATACACAGCAGTGTCCCGTCGGACGGCTGACCGACATGACCGGGGAGAGACCTGACGGAGAGTGAGAGAATAGAGAGTGCACCTGTGTTTCCGCGCATACTTGTGCAATATTAAAAATATATTGAATTACCTTCCTACCCAGTTATTATTACAATTGTTTTTATTCTTGTAGCTGACGTTGCCTATATTTTTACGACTTCTATGTTTCTAGCTAGGAGGTCATCATCATCAAAGACAATGAAACAGGACGCCGCCATCCAAACCTATCGATTAACCAATTGCTTATTTGTTTCAGATTCCAATCAATGTGTGAATTCGACGACCAAACCGCCCTGAGTTGCCTAGAACTGTTCAAGACTTGCCTCACGTTGTTGCTCTCGCCTAGCTACCGCCTCCCGATGGAAACTATTTTCCCCAAAATAAGTATGCAATTTTCCTTTAAAATCTTTGTACTTTAACTTATAACTTTTACACAATCACGTAGGAAAACATTTTCTAAGCATTCCAAGCATTTGTATATAATTTGGCCCCAAAGTAAGCAGAGCCTGTACTGATAGATCGATTTACATAATACTTATAAGTACATACAACGGAAACCAAATCCGCAACCTTCTGCGACTCTGTCGGACCTTTTACTACGCCACTGCAGTCAGAAAAACGACAGAAGCTTATATTTTTTTTGCTTATATAGGTTGCCTGGGAGAAATCGCTTTCCACTGGCCGCCTTTTGTACAGTATTATTCTTATTATAAGATTTTATTTATGTTAACTTCAAGCACAATAATGTGTTCATTCTTTACACAAGCTCTGCTTAGCTTTGGGCTAGATGGTACAGAATTTTTTCTGGAATTGATAATTACAGCTCTAATAGAACTATCATTTTCCAGCTGAAACCAACGAGGAAGCACCAATCTCAACCTCCATAGCAAAGATCTTAGAGCACATTTACACCGCACTCATGCAGATCGAGTTAGAAAACGAACTAGACGAAAGAGATCTTATGGTCAAGAAGCTACTGTCGGCTCTTATAGCGACCGCGACTGTGTTACTCGAGGTGCCTACGCATGGCTGTGCTGATATGTCTAATGTGAGTATCTAAGAAGAATAGAATAGAAGAATAAACATATATATCGACAAAAGTACAAAACAATATAAAACAAACGGAAAACAAAAACAGTAACATGCAGGGAGGTAAGTGACAAAACCGGTAGATAGGTTGCAGAAATTAGTTGGGTCTACCCCCCATGACCCTGCGCCATAATAGGGGTTGGCTCAGCATATGCTGAATATTTCATGGTCAGCGTTGTTTTCAGCCAAAGATTATTGGCGGCTTCGGGATGATTTATATTAAGACTGGTCCGTGTCGGGGCTGGGCCGAGGCCGGAGCGGGAGCCGAAGAGAACGTTAGTAGACGGGCCCGGACGGGACACGGATCATGCACTGTTTAATATAAACTGCTTCATACAAAATGTATGTAACGTTTCAAATCCGTGCCCCGTCCGGGCCACGTACACGGCACGCCCCGGGCACGGCCTTAGACCGGGCCGATAATTCTTCCCTTACGGACCGCATCCCATCATTATAAAATAAAATAAAATAAATAATGCTGGACAGTTCACACAGCATTATCTAGCCCCAAGCTAAGACGAGCATGTGTTATGAGTACTAGATAACTGATATACTTAATACAATACACTACATAAAGAGTACTCGATAACTGATATACTTAATACAATACACTACATACATAGATATTTTTTATTCATAGAAAACACCCAGACCAACGGAACAAATTTCTGCAGATCGTACACAAATTTGTTCCGAGGCCGGAATCGAACCCGCAAACTCCTGCATCGCAGGCTGACCTTCGCCCGCTGCGCCACGGAGGTTGTCATTATATCTAATTTCTAGATATATTTCTGTGATCAAAACTATCACAAATTTTCCTTTATTTCATTCTTCTGAGTCAAGCTAATTGGTAACGTGTTGGTAAAACTAACTCTTTGTAATTGAATTTAACTCCCAGGTGATAGTGAAACTAGAAGACTACGTGCGTACAAGCAAGCAGGACTGGCTGGCGTTGCTGCCGCCGTTGCTGACAGCAACGTGCCGAGAGCAGCAGGAGGCGCAGTTGCTGGACGAATTGCTGACAAAACTAACTGCTGCGTTAGGAAGGATTGATGTGAGTGGTCTATTTTGAAAATTGCTTTACAAACTGTTGTTTCAAAACCGAATCTATTAACCTAAATTGTAGCTATTAACCGGAAGCTATATATATTATGGTATTCTATGTTCCACCCTGAATTAGAATATTAAAGTAAATCATAAATTCACACAAACTTTGTACCATGCAAAGTTTGTTTGAATTTATGATTTATAGAAAACTAACAAAAATACTAACTTTATTGGGATCTGTAAAACGGGATAGGGAATCTACAGTTCAACTGAGGGCTGACTACCTACCGCAAATAATAAAAAATAAGTAGCGGCAAGCTGAAGACAGGCCACTATGGCAATCATTAGGGGAGGCCTATGTCCAGCTGTAGACTAATATAGGCTGATGATGATGAAGTAGCGGAGTCAGTCAACAAGTCTAAGACTAAATTGTGAATGATGAAACATTACAGTGTAATTTTTTCTCCTTTGCAGGAGGAAGATACATCAGCCGGCAGCGAAGAAACCACCACATTCCCGTACATAGACACTCGCACCGGCCACACGGCTCTCTCGCACGTGTGCGCTCACCTTGCTGACAGATTCCGCAGCGTTACGCACTTGCTGACGCGAGCGAGGGACCTTAGTGCCGCGCTGACGACGGACCTGCCCAGGGAGCAGAGAGTGGACAGAGGTAACAGAGAACTGAGTCAGTAACAGCAGAGAAACCACGACATTCCCGTACATAGATACGGTCACCGGCCGCACGGCTCTCCAACTTAGAAAGCTGTAGGATTTTTCGATCAGGTAGTATACCTCTATGGGTAATAAACTCCACGGTGGGAATCTGCGGACAAACGAAAAATTATCCATGCTATCCTCCATGGTCGAAATCATAAAGAGAAGTGATCGTTCTATTTTGAAATATTTTTGAATAAACATCGGTAGATCCACGTCAGAAAAAAATGATAATCAAAGAGTTCCAAATATATCAAATTTCATTCAAAAATAGAAAAATGTAACGTCAATATGATGTCTAATCGGAGGGTTAGTTAGCATTCTATTTTTGAATAAACTGAAATAAAGACAAAAAAGCTTTCCGGTATACTTTTAAATCACTAAAAAGGCATAAGCGATTTTTTAAAAATAAGGTGCATTTCGTTTCATCTCATCATCAACATCTAGCCTACGTAAGGTTAGCGGTTGTAACACAGGTTTTCATAAACCTAAGTTTATGAAAACCTGTGTTACAGGTCACCAGGCTCCCACTCCGCGGCAGAAGTGCAGTTAATACATTGTATATTACAGTTAGGTTAACAACATTATGGCAAGTGTAAAACTTGTCGATAATAATAATAAAAAATAGGTACTTATTATAATAGCACCACTGCAACTCTCCTCGCGGGTCTCGTCAGAGGCTAAGACTAAGGGATATCCACCAGGGGCGGGCAGCAGTGCCTCCTGCAGAACCGTTCTAACACCAAACTGCAATCCCCAACCCGCATGCCCAGTCTGGGGATTACGGGCGTTACCCTCGAGATAAAGCTAACAAGGCGTTTATCAAGGGGAGGGCCACTATAGGCTGTTGAGGTGATGTTTTATTCACTTAACTATTCTGCCTTGCCAGAACTGAAAGAGCTGTACAAGTCCATCGTGATCCAACTGTGTCAGCTGACCAACTGGACGTCCCGGTGCACCAAACTGAGGTGCACTATCGGCGCGGGCAGTGACAAGGTAATCATGGAAATAAAAAGCTGTAATTTACTGAAATACTTGATAAGAATGCACACAGGCGAAAATAACTACATTCCTGGCCAAAATTAAAATAGCAAAAATACTGAAACCCAAAAAAAGTAGGTAATTTTATGGCCTTACAATATATTCAAAACTTGTTTCCGACTTCATCCGAATTTATAACAAATTTAACGTTTTACTTAACATTATTCGGGATAATTTTCGAGACTTAAACGCTAAAAGAAGTCTTTCATAAGCTCTTGGCAACATCTGACCCATACATAACAGGGATAAGAAATACTCCAAAATAGCAAATTGTATGCTATTGCCACAAGGGAAATAAATGTTGATTAAAGAACCAAATGTATAATATGTATTAAAAACCAGAAACCATTAAACATTTTCTCCTTTAATTTTGTAGTAAGAAGCCAAAATTTTAAATCTCAATTAAAAAGCATGATTAATTTACAAAATTTTTTTTTGTTTTTTTTTTTTAGGTGCTCAACACTTGCGTCAAGCTGTATTCGCTGCTAGGGACGCTGGCGAAGCAGATAGATGGCGCTACCGCACAGATTGTCAGGTAATACCTATTTTATTCAATCTAAAGGACTTGCAAATCTAACCCACCAACGCGCCAACACAGCCTGTTGGATTTGGAGGATTGACATTGCTAAACGGGGACTTGCGGCTACATTTCAAATATCAAAGTGCTTTATTTCCTTTAGACCGGACAGGACTCTTGGACACGTCACAACAATTCAAATTACATATAAGTAAAACTAGGAATAAAGTGATCACTTTAATTTTTTGTTCACTTCAATCGTTAGGTAAAGTAAAGAAGCGAACAAGAAACCTTTACCTTGTTAGGGCGTTAGTTTTTGAGCTGGAGTAAAACTCATCCTAAGCTTTTTTATCCTCTAGATAATCTGATATTTTGGAGTAAGCTATTTTACAAAGGATATGTTGGACAATTTGTTTGAATTTATTTATTGATAATTTTTGCAACTCACTTGGAATTTCAGTGTACAAATATTCTAGGCTGATAAATTGAAATTTTGCCTACAGATTCGAACGCCTACTCAAACTCAGCGGCAAGAAGCTATCATCAATAATGGACAACTTCATAACATACGTAGAGGCGTCGCAAACGAGCGACAAGCGAAGCGCAGGCGTTTTACGAGACACGCGACTTATACCGCGCGCTGTGTTGGAGGCAGAGATCTACTGCAAGCATGTCATACTGCGGGCGCAGAAGGACAAGGTGATGTAACGAGCGATAAGCGAAGCGCACGCGTTTTACGAAACACGCGACTTTTCACTATACGAGTACTCGCGGACCGAGTGACTCGGACGCTACTCGTAGCGTGTAAAACATGTTCCGAGAGCACTCGGACTGCGTCATCCGATCAGAGTGGATTCGGACGCAGTTCTATTTTTATACGTTCACTCGCACGTAGGGTTAAGCCAGCGTTTGCTATGTAAGCGCAAAAATGTGTTTATTTACGACATCACATTAGAAACCTCAAAAATTATCAGTACTACTACTATATTATGCATTTATTATACATATAAACCTTCCTCTTGAATTATTCTATCTATTAAAAAAAACCGCATTAAAAATCCGTTGCGTCGTTTTAAAGATCTGAGCATATATCGGGATAGACAGACATAGGGCAACTTTGTTTTATACTATGTAGAGATTTTAAGTTCAAAATGTATCCTAATGACGTACAACATAGCGGCATATTCTGCTCTTCCTTCGGTCGAGCGAAGAGGAAACTTCCATGTATACTAAATTCGCAAAAAATACAATTTTTCCAGAAAAAACCGCGAAATTAATGAAATAAATTGACGGAGAGACGGACGATCAATCAACATATCAAATACACTTTCTGCTAAACTCAACATCTTTTGGATCTATTGCTGTTTATTCCAAAAACTTTTGTCCTACTTTTTTTGATATTGTAAGAATGGGACACCCTAAAACTTCTTATAAAACTAGATGTTGACACCACATTAACATCAAACCTTATCCCACAGCTGGACTGGCAGCAATACCTATCTCTGGGCACTGCGCGAGATTTCCGCATCAAGACAAATGTTCTGGAAGACGTGCTGAATGCGAGGGACCGGCCTCATGATGACGAGACGAGAGACGAAGGTACGATATTAATAAATAAATAAACTTCGTCTATTTCCGGCATTTATAAACTTACTAGCTTCTGTCCGCGGCTTCGCACGCGTATTTTCGGTATAATAAGTAGCCTGGTATCTAAGTTAGGCTTTGCTCTAAATGTACGCCAAATTTCATCTTGATCGGTTCAGTAGTTTTGGTGATCCTAGGTAACAAAATATCAGATTTCACAAACTTTCGGCTTTTTAATATTAGTTGGATTATAAAATTAAGGATTCATACAGAAGCTGTGGACTAATATAGGTTAATGATGATGATAAGATTGAAATAAAACTACACAAGCAAATTTAAATAAAAATTCAAAAAAGGCCGTAATTTCTTGTTACCACCCATGTGGACGGAATGCTGGAAAATTCGGGTTATTGCAGGTACTACATACACCGTATCAGATAGCCCTCAATGTACTATACTGTTTTAAATTGAGAGAGTTTTTATCATAATGTACGAAACATATGATAAAAACTCTCTCAATTACATATTTGTACGTGATTTTTTTACAGATGCCATAAACGACGCGTCAACAGAAGTAGTGTCTCCCGCGGCCAGCGAAGACGACGGCGTTAGAAGGAAAAAGCGACGGGTGTCGTGATTTAACACTTTCAGTGCCGACGATGCACATGTGGATCTGCGTGTCCCTGTTTTGTCATACCAATGTATACCTTATGGGATTTGGTACAGCGCCTCTACCGTGCGGACAAGGAACTACGCAAATCCTATACAAAAATGAGACGTGACGACCACGTGTCGAAACTATCGTCAACCGGACTCAGGGCTCTGATCTGCATCTCCCTGCGCGCCTCTTCTGGTTAACCAGAAATACAAAGTGCCACAGAAAACGATATTTTTGAAAAAAATTACGGAATTTAAAAAATCGTTATTCATTAGTTGATTCCCTCGAGGTCTAGAATCGTCCCCTTTCGGCTAAGTGCACCCTTTCCGTAGCACCCTTTATGTATATTGTCTGCCTTCGGGTTGTACCGCATAGGGTCCGCTTGTGAACGCCTTAAACATTTTGTGACGCCAATGTGATACTTTATACTCCAGCCAAACACACACAAGACCCAATATTTTGTAAACAAACCAGATAATCACTTTCATTTGAGATCTTTCCTAGAATGTATAATCTGTCGCTGCCAGATCGCAGAATCAGCCCGTTTGTAGAATAGCTAGGCGGTTTACTAAATGGCGTCATTCACTTAATTGCCTACGCCGATTGTTGTTCGGTCAACGTTCCACAATATGACTTTACGTATAGGTCGCGCAAATCTTTATGAATTCTGTGAACATAGCCGCGAATATCGAAACTGCGCATGATACAGTAGAGTACGTAATCATTCATTCCTTCTGACACGTTAAAATAAGCTGCTGCGCAAGTGCGCAGCCACTCGCGCGTACTTCCGAGAATTTATAAATATTTGCACGTTATTATACCAAATGTTAATAATGATCACCTATTAGATTGTATTAGATATAGTTATTATACTTATGGTTATGATGTTTGTGTACTTTGTATTACTTTGTTTATAGATAAATAATAATAATATTAATAATAATGCTCGGCAATCCACACAGCATCATCTAGCCCCAAGCTAAGCAGCGCTTGTGTTATGGGTATTAGATAACTGATAAACTTAATAACAATCATATTTTATTGTTCATAGGTTATTGTTTGTACCACAATTGTGCCAAAAAGTTGATCTGGATGCACCGGTTGCATTGAGTCTAGGCGTTGAACGTCAGTGTCTTGGATTTAAGCAGATTAGCATTATTAGCCCCCCCCCCTCCCCCCCAGGTGGGAGTCATAATACCCACCTCAGATCCGAATTACTCGAATGTGTAGGTACTTTTTTAAATGAATATTATACCTACGTTAAGAGATTCAACAATTATACGTGTCCGAGTCTCTATTCAACGAAATCCAATAATTTTATTATCAAAATCCTTTATTAAAAAACTATTAATAAAAAAAAACTGGCTTAAATCAAAAGGGGGACCACGTTACCACCTTCTCTAATTTAAACCTGTCATCACCATTTTCCATCTGCCTGTACATTTGTTCAATGATTGAATAAACTTTTATATTAATACCATTTTTCTTTGATTTCAACACTTCAATGTTAAAAATTAAGGGTATGGCTTGGCATTTTCACTCTTCCACCGCTTCGCGAGGGTGGGACGCCTACAGGTCGGGTTAAATCAAGTAGGAACAAGTTAAACAAGGGCTCATTTATATTCATGAAAATTGCGTAGGTACTAACTTAGAAATCCTATTACAGTACATCACCCTCGCGGACAACTGAACTGTATTTAGTTGTCCGCGAGGGTGATGTACTTCGCCAAAACAGCAGAAACAACGAGTGCATTACCTGTAGATTTTTTTCTGCATTTTTCCGTTGAATGAGTTAGCGGAATTGTAAGAAAATGAGTTAACTTAAAATAAATGAATTCGGATATAAGAAAATGCGTTGACGACACAATCGAAACGGGCTGCTCTGCTTTGTTAGAGCAATTGAAATTTGAAGATCCTGCGGAATACAAACTGGCTCATTTTCAGTCACCAGCGGGATACGACGTCACCTAGAACGGAGCGGTCAAGACGAACAGTCAAGTCAGTGCGTGCGTGGTCAGTCACTGGACTGACCACACACGCACTGGCTTGACTTTTTACACGGGGTTTTTACCGCTGGCGCGGTAGGGCGCGGTTTGCGGGGGGCGCCGACTGACCTCAAAATATTTGTGTGCGAATGCACAAGTCAACGCTGACTTCCCACCGCTGTTGCATTGACTTCAAATAAGTTTGCATTGGGTTTTTTTCGGGTCAGCGCTGACTTGTCTCGAATTCGGAGTCAGTCACTGACCCTGGCTTAAATTCAAATTCAAATTCAAATTTAAAGCGCGTCTTGTGACGCAAGATTTGACGACACAAGACGCGCTTCAAAATCGTGGCTGTGGGGTGGAGGCTGATAGGTATTATAAAGACAAGATCCTAACCAAACTCTATATTGTAACCATAAAGGTAAATCTTACCCCCCTGTAACCATAAGCCATAGAGTAAGCCATAGAGGTACCTAAAGCGCCCTACTCACACATCTGCCGCAGGGGCAATCTAGGGTGTAGGAGTGGGGATGACCCTTAATTGCATCCTTAATTGTGATGTGTAGGCATGCAGGGGCAATTTGGAGGATTGGCCCGGCGGCAGGGCGGCAGGGGCGCGAGACCATCCTTGATCCCTAAGTCGTCCCTGCCGTCGCTGCGTGTGTAGTCAATTTCTCCACTCCAAAAGCAATTTTTCCACCATTGCAAGAAGCTCTTCAAAAGAGTCAAAATCCATCCGTAAAAAGTTATTGAAGTCATCTACTTCCAGTTCTTTTATAATATTCATGTGGCATAACTCACTTCTTTTCTGTAGCCATTTCTTCACCCAGTCAGTATCTCCTTTTCCTTTTTTTTTGAGGTAGCACCACAGAAAGCGCCAAGGCTACTCCAATCTTTTGATTGGTCGATAATACGGGTGCCATTCTCAATACGTGTGCTCAGCTCAGCTTACTCGGAAACACTGCACGGCAGGCAAGTGTGTAGAGATACTCCCGATATCGCCACAACCGCCATGCACCCTAGATTGCACCTGCGGCAGATGTGTGAGTAGGGCGCTTAAATCTTACCTCTATGGTTGTAACGAACCCCTTTCACCTACCTACAACCTTCACAACTTTTCACCTGTTTGAAATGTTATAAGGTAGTAAACCTTTTTAGTGTTATTTCTGTATTTTTAAAAAACTTTTCATATTTCACGACCTCTTTAACCATAGCAAAAAAGAAAAACAACTTTCAAATCATTAAAAATTCCTATTTTTGAAAACTGAGTTTTCTTCATAGATGTCTCCGATGAAAAAAGCATAATACAATCAAACTTCAAACCTTCAACGACATCAAAAATAAACAAACTTAAGTGCCAAATCCTCAAGCTCTCAAACTCCTGTTTCAACCGTTACTCGCTGGAAGCTAGCTCCCTCGTTCTCAAGATGCCTTGCTACCCGTGTTGCAGCCCTTGTTGCAGCCCTTGTTGCAGCCCTTGCTGCAGTCCTTGCTGCAGCCCTTGCTGCGGCCCTTGCTGCTACTCCTGTTGTAGTCCTTGCTGTGGGCCGTAAGTACCTACCTTTTACCGTCAGTTTATTCCACTGCAGGCTTGCGCTAGGCACCGGCTTCGATCATACTTTATATGCAATTCCTTACAACCGAGTCTTCGATTTACAGATGCGGTCCTTGCTAAGACGTGCATAATACGAGATAGTCCACGCTGAGGGTTGACGCGGTGCCGCCCGCCCCGCAGCGTTGCTAGCGCCCGGTTCCGCCGGCCACCAACCGGTGTCGAGCCAGACGCGCGCCTGACGTGAGCTGGACTCCCTCTGGCGCCGCATCTCGGGCCTCCAGAGCTCGGAGGGCCGTCTGCTGCCGGAGCGGGCGTGCTGGCTGGATGGAATTCGTTAAATATAGCAGTCATCCTTGCTGGCTCAACGCGTCTTGCTACTTTCAGTGATGTCGTGGTTTCCGTACCGTTCCAGTGTCATTTTTATGTATGGATTTCTTAATAAAAAAGTTCAGGTCCCTATTTTCATTTATGTTGGCTAGGTAGCCGCTGGTCTGTAGGTAACTGTAGGAAATGCTGAGATGCTGTGTAGGCCGACGCATTGCAGGAGAAATGCTAGTCTGACAAATCTGCATAAGGCTGACACGTCGGCAGGAGAGACGCTTTAGGCTGACACGTCAACAGGAGATGCTTTAGGCTGACACATCCATCGATATATATGTACTACGCACTAGATTTCGCGATCAGAACACTCACTCTGTTCGACTGAACTGTACTGCAATCCGTACACCTGACATTAGTGTGGCTTCGACATGCATGCAGCTTGGACGCATATGGAGCCGCGCTAATAATACGAAAATCCAAATCTAAGTGTGACCCTGGACGTAAATAATGAAAAATAACAACCCAGTAGTCAAGTAAGTAAAATTATTTCTTGTATTATGTGAATAAATAGGTAATAATATCGTAATACCTCAACAGATAGAAATATTTTTTTTTAAATATGCACGCCATTGTAATCATAGACTAAAACATGCAGATGTTCCATTTCAAAACCGGTTGTAGGTAAAAATAATGTGATTGATGGAAGACAGATAGGGTGACAGACTTGACGCGGTGTTTTTTTTAAATGATTGAATTTTTTATTATTGATTTTTAACCAGTTTCATATTTTTAACCGACTTCGAAACAAGGAGGTTCTATGTTCGGCTGTATGTAGTATGTTTATAAGTATGTTCGTCGATTTCTCCGTCATTTGATTGACTGATTCCGGACCAATTTGGTGATCTTTTCAGTTGTTTATAGGTGCTCCCAAGGTGGTCCCAATATTTTATTCCCCAGGGATTTCTATTTATCCAGCAAAACTTAAAAAAAAAAAACAGTTTAAAACTAAGGGATTCGAAGTCTGTTTTAAGTTTTTTCAAAACTATTTAATTATTACATTTTCAAAGAAATCAAATTATTGAAAATTTTATTATTTTTTTCCTTTCAGAACATATCAAGTTATGAACAAAGTTCAGAAAATATGACGACGTGCGCATTTCGATACTGCAAAAACACATCAATTAATAAAAAAAATCTATACTTATAATAAAACTGTAACAGGTCCAATTCTGTACATTGAAGATATTTTGAAAATTTTTTTTGGAGGGCACTCTATTATCGATACTGAAGCCAAAACTGTAATTTTTTTTATTCATGTCTGTCTGTCTGTCTGTCTGTTTCTTAAACGCGCATCACGTCGAAACTACTGAAGGTATTGAAATGAAACTCGGCACGATTTTAGGTCATACTACGAGGAAGGACATAGGATACTTTTTATCCCGGAATTCAGTCAGGTTTCCCTGGGAGAGGGGATGAAAGTAAAATTTCTTCACCGCGCATGACGCCGAAAGTGCTGAATGAGTTGGAATGAAACCTTGCACGATTTGATTTCATACTACGAGGAAGGACATGGGATACATTTCATCCCGGAATTCAGTCATGTTCCCCTGGGAGAGAGGATGAAAGTAAAATTCTTTAACTGCGCATCACGATGGAACAACTGAATGAATTCGAATGGAACTCGGCATAATTTGATTTCATACTACGAGGAAAGATACATTTTATCCCAGAATTTAGTAAGGTTCCCCTGGGAGAAGGGATGAAAGTAAAATTCCTTCACCGCGCATCACGCCGAAACTACTGAATGAGTTGGACTGAATTGGTACTATTTGAGTTTAAGGAAGGACATGGGATACATTTTATCCTGGAATTCAGTAAGGTTCCCCTGGGAGAGAGGATGAAAGTAAAATTCTTAAACCGCGCATCACGACGGAACTACTTAATGAAATCGAATGCAACTCGGCATGATTTTAGTTCATACTATGAGGAAAGATACATTTTATCCCGGAATTCAGTAAGGTTCCCCTGGCAGAGGGGATGAAAGTCAAATTCCTTCACCGCGCATCACGCCGAAACTACATAGGTAATGAGTTGGAATTAAACTTGGCATGTTTTGAGTTCCTACAAGGAAGGAAATGGAATACATTTTATCCTGGAATTCAGTAAGGTTCCCCTGGGAGAGAGGAAAAAGTAGAATTCTTTAACCGCGCATCACGACGGGTCTACGCGTCGTCCGATTTCATGCATTCTTTTTGTTAGAAACAGTGTTGCAAGATCGAATTTGACTAAATCAGTAGAAAGTCGAGTAGAAAATCAGTAGATTGATGAAATAATCTGGAGTTAGAAGAAAAAAAATTAGTAGATAGAGGGTAGGTAAGTTCCTATCTATGTATTTTTCCAAGACGCACCCATTAGTTAGGTTCCTACCTACTAAGGCGTCTTGGAAAAATAAGTTGGGTTCCTACCTTACATGATATATGGTGGTTTAGCTGGTCCAGTTAACTGTACTACCGAAGTTTGGTTGCAGTAAGTGGTCCAATTAAACTAACTAGACCACAGAAAAATATTTTTTACTGTGGTACACAGCCAACTGTACCTACCTAACCTACTAACGAAAAAAAAAATTACGGTGGTCCAGTCAAATGGATTAGGAGCCCAATTCTGCAATACAATTACTTCAGTATGACAATGGAATCGTCGCAGAATCATCACGTAGAATCCTTAGATTTATAAAACTCCAGATAGTGCGTGCGAGATAAATTAATAGTTTCAAACTTGACGCACGTCTCCATCTGCATTCATCATAATTTCTTTCATCTGAGGTGGAATACCCAAACGTGTCATTCTGTGTCGATATATTCCCCTGTCATAGTGAAGCGATTAGCATAGCAGAATAGGGCCCCATCTGAACGGAACCATCAGTAAGAAGTGAAACGAGTATGACACTTCTTAACACTGACGCTGGCCGAGTCGTAGCTAAAAGTCGTGTGGATAAAGAATGGGATTGAAGATGACAACATGCTATCCCCCGTAGACACTACACGATTTTTTGCACGGCGGCGTTTCATAATATGAGAGACTATGGTTAAATGTGAACTTAATTAGTCGGCAGGTGAGGCAATCGCGAACGAAGTCGCGGGTACAGCTAGTATAGTAATAAATGCTAATGTGCACTCTTAATTCAATGAAAAGTATGTAGGTACTTGAACACAATAATTAACTCATTAACTGCGCCCGCGCCCCGCGCGCGCCGTCGCTGCCACCATAGCTTGGAACATGGCGGTGGAGATTCGCGTCATAGGCAATGGAAGTGTTAAATTAGTGTATTAAAAAATATCTTAGGACAAAATGTACTAATTTATTTGTCTGCTTATTTTAGTTGATTTTAAACTATTGCTATTAACTATTTATATTAATGTTTGAATAAACGCATAACAATCCATTTTTTTTAAATTTTCTACTATTTTTGCAAACTAAAATTTTTGAAATAGAGAATAAATTCTTACTAAGTTATGTAGGTACAAAATCTGTGTCACCTCTGCGCGGTGTAAAATCTATAGGGGCGACATGTTGTCAGAATACGTTGAGAAAACAATACTCTTTAAGCGATCTAGCGCTGAATGTTTTAATTGTTTGGTTAGCCGACTTAGTTAATATTTTGGCGCTGCAGCGCTTGCCGCGCTCAGGCCACCGCTGTCATGAGAATGAGACGTTTTTTGTTTGAAATTTCTTCTCTAGGTACATTTAACTCAGTGGACACATCTGCAGGAGAGATGCTTTAGGCGGTCCCTGCCCGTGGTCCACCTACATAGTAGGTACACCTGGCATTTTTTTCTTCCCGTGGTCCACCTCAAGATAACTGGGGTGTTCCAGGGGAAAAAAAATCTTTCCATGGTGCACCAATGTACCTATATGGTTTTAAAAATGTATTGCCCGTGGTCCACCTAGAGAATACGAGCATGTAGGTAGGTACCCAATCTCGAGTGAGTTTTATGATTCTAAAAACAAGTAAATAGGTAACTAAATGAAAACTGTGTAACCGTGTGTAGTTTCTTTTAAATGGCTATTCGCAAACCTTCAGGCCCGGAATGTTGAATTTGCCAAAATGTTGTATTCTTATAATGTTGAATATACCAAAACGTTGAGTCCTAAAATGTTGACATGGCAAAAAAGTTGAGTCCCAAAACGTTGAATTCTCATAATGTTGAAGTTACAATTAAATTCGGACCCACTCTCAACTTTGACCACTTTGACAGCAAATGTCAAAAATGACAGCAAATTTTGACAGCTGTTATCGAAAATGTAGATTTACTTCTTAGCTTTCATTCGACATTAGACCTGAAACTCTTAGCGCAATCTTATTACACTAATAAACGCACGTACGTGCGTTTGCGCGCGTTAGTGCGCGTTAGTGCGCGTTTGCGCTTATAAACGCGCGCAAACGCACGCAAACGCACGTACGTGCGTTTACGTGTGTTTGCGTGCGTTTAGGCACGTGCGTTTATTAGTGTAATAAGCTTGCAGGGGTAGTTTCCGAGATATAGCCAGTTTTAATTTTGACAGCTGTCATCGAAAATGTAGATTTATTTCTTAGCTTTCGTTTTAATATTGTTACTGAAACTCTTGCTCGGATAGTTTCCAAGATATGACAGTTTTAATTTTGACAGCTGTCATCGATATGACCTAATGTATATTGGCTAAAAGAGAACTTGGGGAGCAATGAATTGACGAATAGTGGATTAGACTTGCAGAAGTAGACTGATGGAGAAAATAGACGTATTGGGAAATAGACAGATTAGGAAAAATAAGTGTACCTACGGTTTAATAAAATTGGCTAATAGTAAAAGTAGACCGATGGAGAAAATAGACGTATTGGGAAACAGATAGATTAGGAAAAATAAATGAACGGTTTAATAAAATAGGCTAATAGTAAAAGTAGACCGATGGGGAAAATAGACCGATGGTTCCGGAGGGAAACGGTCGTATCTCTGAAACTACTCATGCTAGATTTTCAGTTTCTGGCTCAAATGAAAGGTAAGAAAAAAATCTACATTTTTGATGACAGCTGTCAAAACTAAAACGGGCGTATCTCTGAAACGCATTATTTCATATGAGCAGTCAGTCACCCTGACTGCTCATAATATAAATGTGAAACAAGGAGAAGCAAGATATTTTGAACACCTTGACTGCTTACAACATTATGGTGATTCGAACTGCGTACCTATATCAAATTGTTTTTATGTTTTTGGATCATTTTGACTACTCTAGACGATCATAATCAATTTGACGCTGACTGTACCACGGGCAAAGACAATGTGCTGTAGGCCGACCGACACATCTGTTTTGCTGTAGGCTGACATCTGTAGATGCTGTAGGTCGATATCCGTGGGACTGCAGGCCGACCGATATTAGAGATGGTTTGGGCCGACTTAGAGATGCTATAGGCTGTAGAGATGAACAGAATATCTGTAGAGATGCTGTAGGCCAATATCTGTAGAGATGCTGTAGGCCGGTAGATGCTTTAGGCCGACTGGGTATTCCCAGCGGCCATCCCAGTGAAAGCAATACTTTTTTAGTTTTTATAATAGTTTATTGTGAATGTCCAAGTAAAATTGCATTTCCGAAAAGAATCCCTGCACACCGATTGTAAATAGAATCACAAAGACAGCCAGTGAAGTCACAAAGTAGACATTTTCTTGTAGCAAACGCACGGAATTTTCTTCAGGTGATATCTGTGAATTAATAGTGAATGGTTATGATAGGTTGCACTTTAGAACGAACGCTTTGCAGTGAGGTTTCGGAATAGAGATAAGAGACAACATTTTGGCCGAGTACCTATAGTTTTTGTAAGTAGGTAACATAGACTAGGAGGGCTATTACGGTGTAGTAACGCACGGCATTACGGCTCAAACATTAGCAGTTGAAACGTTCAGGTGCGCGTTCACAGGCCGGCATCAGACTTTTATGTCAATCCATTTATGGGGCTAGCGGATTGTCCGATGTCGGCCTGTGAACGCGCACCCGAACGTTTCAACTGCTAACGTTCGAGCGTTGGTTTCAGGTGTTGAGAGGACAAGCGCCGGAGACATTCGACGAGACGTCACGACGACTGTGTAACTAGGTAAGTACCTAAGTGTAAAAGGTACTTACACTGTAATGTAAATCCTGCTTCTACCAACCAATAAGCAAAGTAAATCCTGCTTCTAGTATGTAATGTAAATCCTGCTTCTACCATCCAATAAGGAAATTTACACAACTGAATTTAATTAGGTCTGTTTAGTGGTTTGTTACATTATTCTTACCAAATCAACCAGACAATGAGCAGCAGGGCTCCTGAGCACAAGGATTCGGGCAGCCTCCGGTGCACGGGTTGCAACCTCTGCAGGAGAACATGCAGTAGCCGCCTCCGTGATGGCTGCCAACGTACCCCCCATAATAAACAGGCATTCTGAAAGATAAAAGTCAAGAAATAAAGAAAGATTTGATAAGTCAACGAGAATTTCGTACAGTGAGGAAGAGGTTTTGGAAAATTATGATTATATGGAATTTGAAAATGGAAGTGGTCTATTTATTTTCTGACGCGGATGTGCCAGTGTTATTTTTGATTAAACCTTATTATGTCTGGCCATTGGCATAGCTAGTGGATTGACAAAGAAGATTAAACGCATTGCAGCACACAGGTTTTAATATATTTAATCTAAAATCTTCGCTTTTATTAAAAGATCTTTGACGAACAAAGAGGTTTTACGAGCGTCATTTCTAGCGAGTCGATTTACATTGTGAGGCTGATCCATTTTTTTGTGCGGTTTTTAGTATGTTAGATGTAAAAAATACTACAAAAATTGTATTTCTACGTAAATCAAACGCCCATTATGAAATCGAAAATATTTTTTTCGGTTTGGGCGCAAGGTCCCAGTCACAGAATGTCCCATAGTCCCTTTCGCTAAAGGTCCCTTTTGTAAATGTCCCTTTCGTAAAACAGTCTATAAAATAATAATAAATAAATAATAGTAATGAAAAACATCACGTTCCGTTTTTGTATGCCACGTTTCATAATACGTCTCTTTACCAAAAATATCATCGCTTCCGCAAAATTTCCATATTAGTTAATGTCCAAATTTTTTTATGTTGATTCGCAATCCTAATACCTACCTATATTTATATTTTTATACATCCTAATACCCATATAAATACAATTTTAGCTAGTTTAGTTCAACCCGATTACAAAAAAACATTATACAACTTATAGGAAAGTCCGTTCTTCTAGATATCCAAATTATCCAATCATGGACCCAAATCTTTCTCTTTCTTTTCTTTTTTTGCGAGCTGATATAAGCTTCTGGATGCATTGCATCGCCAGCAAAAGGATGATCTTATTCAGCTCCATACGGATAGCTGTTTGATTGTCCATGGCTTTGTTTGAACTGAGACAGAGAGCGAGAGAGCATGCTATTAAATGGCATGTGTCTAATTGGAGTGTTTTCTTTGAGCATGCTTATTCAGGAGCATACTTAAAACTAGCATGCTAATTGCTAGCAAATGTAAACTACTCATCAGCATACTCAATAGCACGCTTTTTAGCATGCTATTTTAGAGCATGTGTAACAGTAGCAGTCTTGAACGGCTAGATAGCTCAAGGGCTGCGCGGGGGTAGGTAAGACGCAAGCCATTTTGTAAAAAAAAAGTTAGAGCACTACTAGTTCAAATTTCAGAAAAAGAATAAAAAACTATAAATAGCCAGGAAGCTTTTCATGGTCAAAAAAACCGCCAAGCCATTCCACTTGGTTCCACCTCCTCTTGTTAACATTAGACAAACTTTCTGCTAAATACACAGGTGTTCAGTAAAAAGTGTGTCATGAACCTACAACTTTATGACTACCTACTGTCAGCAAATAGATAACTTGGAATCTGTTATTAACTCTATTGCAAAATAATAGAAGAATGACCTTTAAAATGTATGTGGTAGAGGTATATAAAGATACATTATATTATTATTATTATTATTATATTAATTATTGTTTTCTAATTATAAAAAAAAAAACATAGTACGTAAGCAAATGTTTAGTAATAAGTTATTAATATAAGTAAAGTTAGGTAGGTTTAGGTTAAGTGCATTAACCTACTTACTCATTATAATAATAGATAAGTTCATATTAAGATACATATTGTTAAATTCTGTCTAGTAGATACATAAGGGAAGATACTGTTCGCCTGTAACACAGCTACATTGTAGCTACCACAGGAGACAGTGATCTAACTCAATTGTGTCAAACATTTCTGAAATAAACGTTTTTGTATTTTGTATTTGTATTATATCTCTCTCATCTATGATCGGAGGTCTTGTTTTTCTGTAGGTACCTATACCTATTTGAGAATCTTGCAAAAGGGCCGTTTTGCAACTGGATCATTTCGCAGACGGGACGTCCTGCAAGAGAACATTCTACGAAGGGTCGCATTGCGAATAAGTAATTTTAAAGAAGGAACCGTTCGGAATACCAAGACCCAGATCGATACGGAATATCAGGGGGATGTTTGGCGAATGGGGCGTTATTATGGTGAAGGGACGTTTTACGACAGGGACCTTATGCGCCCAAACCAATAAAAACTATTCCAAAATAATGTAAATTAGAACGATGATCAAAATGTAAGGTTATGAGGTGTCTTGATTAAACAACTGATAACATAAAAGTAAGTAGGTACTAATTTTAGCGTTTAGGGTTTATTATTGCCCAACCCTCTTTTCCATGAGCGGAGGGGTCTAGTTTTTCTGTATGTGTCTTCTTCCTACATATAAACCGATATGGGAATCTTGCAGGCGGGACGTTTTGCGACTGGGTTTCGCAGAGAGAACGTCCTGCAAAATGGATGTTTCCGGAAGGGATGTTCTACGAAAAGACGTTTTGCAAAAGGGGTGGGATCTTTTGAGAAGGGGACATTGCGATTGGTTTATTTTTTACAGAAGGGACCTTTTGCAAAGGGGACGTTTTGTGAACGGGATCATAATAAAAGCAACCAGACAATTTTATCAAAAAAATATTTTTTTCTTGTATTTTCGATGCGTGGAGTACCTAACCTACCTACTCTGTTTATAAGTCCTATCATGGATAGACACTGATCGAGATTTTGTCACCTGGCTTGGGAGCCTGGCTTGAGCCAAAGCAAGACGCATAGAGCAATGATGATTTTTGAGCAACCTGTGAGCAACGTGGAAATTATTCATTTACTTATTTATCTGACATGGTGGGTATTCTACCCACCTAGTCAGCCCTGTAGTGTTCCTTTATTAGTCTGTGACCCTGTCTGTGCCTCATCGTCATGCATCTCCGATCAGTCAGCTCCCTGACTATAGGGAGGGTGATTTCGTTCGTCCAAGTCAGGGTACTCTCCCCCTCGGAAAAATCGTAGATCTGGCACCAAGCAGCGCTATACTTATAGCGTTTATGCATAGTAATGTCATGTGTGAGAATAACCAAAGGTCCACCAATTTGTCGTTGACTGCACCTAGGTACCTAATAATGGTAGTTCCTTTTTTACCAGCTAAATAAAAAGACCTCATTGAAGTACATACACAATAGACACCATTTAATTTTATACACAATGTTGACTACGTTTCAACTCAAGGGAAACATCTCCAGTTGTAGGTAGGTGAAGTGTTTCTCTCTCGGGCACTTTATTCGGCTGAAAGATTAAGGGCAGCTTCCAGGTCTGAACCGCCAGCTGTAGGTGCCGAAAGGTTTCCCGCAGGGTGAGTAGCAGACCCCGCCGCGGCCGCCGCAAGGCCCGCTGAACGGCGCAGGGTAGTGGGCACCGGCGACTTGGCCGCAGCAGGGCATCCCGCAAGTTGGGAAACACATATTTTTAGGGATTTTAGCTTTTTGTAGAAAAAAAGGGTAAAACCTGTTGAGTTTCTTGAAGGCGATGTTCAGAATGTAGAAAGGGACAGGAAAATTCTTGACGAGATGTCAAGATTTTACCGTCATTTTTTGTTTTGTTTTAGCAAAGAGGTTGGCTACCCCGATGGCTACTAATACCAAGCAATCTAACCTCTATGCCATGCAACCAAGAGCATCCATAGGGCGTTTCTTCATTTGGTCGGCCCGGCCCGACCCGGCCCGCGGTGTCGGGCCGGGCCAATGAGACAGTGTGCCATACAATTTTATAAAATTATGCATGTACCGATATCTGAAGAAACGCCCACAGATGCGCTTTGTTATGAAAGGATCTTCTTATTTGCGGTAAGAATAGAGAAACCTCTTTTAAGTTCGCTTGAAAATAATGTTTTTAAATTTGACACAGAAGTACAATGTACGGCGTGGGAATAGCGTCATTGATATGTCACTGTTTTCTTGAGTTGTGTTTTCACATATTTTTTTACAAAAAATACAAATCTACAAAAATATAAAATAACAATCTGATAAAAAAATTAAAATCTCAAAATTTCTTTAAGTGCTACATTTCTCGTAAGTTTTTCCTTTTGTACCTAAAAAAAAATCCCATAATCCCTTTTAAATAGGGGCCAACATAACTACATAACAATACAGAAATTTAAGGCTTGTATGAATCAATAATGAAAGCGACTTGTATGAATGTTAACTATAAGAATGCTTTATGTGTAGTACGCTGTTAGCGTTCCTTATTAATAAATAAATAAAGCGACTATATTTCTCTACGGGGACCAAATTTAAAGAGTGTGATGGTATGTAGTCAAACACAAATAAGTTCCTCACCTCTTCAATTCATCTGCATCGATATCGTTTTCCGTGAGCTTCAAGCGAAGCTGTTAAAGCTTGGGCTTTCAATCTGTCCGGAAACGACACTACATATTTTTTTTGTTATTATATTATGTAATAAGAGTGTTTATCTTTGTATTTTAGTAAACAATGCCAGTCCGCAACTGCTGTACCGGCTGCCAAGGTCCCATGGCGGGTCCCTGCGGACGTTGTGGACCCATGTCGTGCCGCGGCGAGTGCTGCGGCAACGCCGTAGGGCCTTGCTGCGTGAGCGCCGCCTATGGGTACTGCAACGCACCTTGTGACGTGAGGCCGGGCGTTCTGCATGGGTACGGAACCGACCTTTATTATCTTTTGAGCAGATTCTACCTAGCACCGTACCAACACGCAGTTCGAGATTCAAGATTGTTTCGAAGTATGCCTAAACTAGATACAAACCACGACCCTAAAGATAAACACATGCTTGGCGTCGTCAGATATATGTAAATAAGCAATATTTATTTGAAGGAAGGATCTTCAATCGACAAATAATGTAAATTGCGTATATAAAAACGGGGCAACAGTGAGAAATAGCGAATCTTATGTTAAATATGGGCGATTTGTTTACAAATATTCACAGACCTGCCTCTGTGACAGGCCTCCCTCTGTGATTGATCTGCTTCTGTGTGTGATAGACCTGCTTCTATGCCACAGACCTCTACGCCATAGACCTGTTCTACGCCAAAGACGTGTCACAAAATACTTTTTGTTATTACAGGGCCCGAGGTGGAATAGCCGCGTCCTACTTCTCTTGCGGCGGGGAGGGCTGCATCGGCGGCTGCAGGAGCGGCCTGTGCGCCTCTTGCTGCGGACCCGCCTGCGGCTAGCTCCCTGCTGTTAATTTCATTTTGTAATAAATTGTGATCGTTTAATTTTGTTTGGTTTTCTCATATCAATCATTTTAGATAATTTCTAATCAGCAGGCTTATATTAGGTCCTTACATATGAAATTGGCGTTTTTCGTACTGGCCACTTTAATCACAAATTTCTCCTCTTTGGTAAGGAATTCCAAATTCAAATTTGTACAGCTATAGACTCGTGTATTTGTGCTTCGATGATCGTCATTCATTTGTTTTTTTTCTTCTGTTTTTTTCTGTTTGCGTCACTCATTTTACAAAATGGTAAACTTAAAATATCGCATTATTTACGAGTACGAGTTCCGCCGTGGCACTAGTGCTGCGGAAACAACTCGAAGGGTGAATGATGTGTATGGCGGTCGTGTTGCAAAAGAAAACACAGTTCGTTTTTGGTTCCAACGTTTTCGTTCTGGAAATTTCGACTTGCAGAACAAGCCCCGTGGACGGCCTGAGACTCAAGTTGATAATGAAGAGTTGAAGGCTATTGTGGAAGCGGATCCATCGCAAACCACGTCCGAGTTAGCTGCAGGCTGCGGTGTTAGTGATAAAACTGTTTTAATTCACTTGAAGCAAATTGGGAAGATTAAAAAGCTTGAAAGGTGGGTACCTCACGAATTGACTGAAGCAAACCGGCAAACGCGCGTCGACTGCTGCGTTACATTACTAAACCGGCACAATAATGAAGGTATTTTAAACCGAATCATTACCTGTGATGAAAAATGGGTTCTTTACGATAATCGGAAGCGCTCAGCGCAATGGTTGGATCCTGGCCAGCCAGCCAAATCCTGCCCCAAGCGAAAATTAACCCCAAAAAAGTTACTTGTAAGCGTTTGGTGGACTAGTGCCGGTATTGTTCATTACAGTTTTCTCAAATCTGGCCAGACTATTACGGCTGATGTCTATTGTCAGCAATTGCAAACCATGATGGAAAAGCTAGCGGCTAAACAACCTAGGCTGGTCAATCGCTCCACGCCACTGCTGCTTCACGACAACGCTAGACCACACACTGCGCAACAGACGGCTACTAAATTAGAAGAGCTTCAATTGGAAAGTCTAAGACATCCTCCGTACTCCCCGGACCTTGCTCCAACAGATTACCATTTTTTTCGAAATTTGGATAACTTCTTGCAAGGGAAAAAATTCAACTCCGATGGGGCAGTCCAAATCGCCTTCAAAGATTTTATTGATTCCCGTCCGACTGGTTTTTTTAGTAAAGGGATCAATGAACTACCTATAAGATGGCAAAAGTGCATAGAAAATAATGGTTCATACTTTGATTAATTAAATATATTATATTAAAAAATATTCGACTTTTTGTTCCTCCCATACAAAACGCCAATTTCATATGTAAGGACCTAATATTATAAAGCGTTGAAATAATTACATGAAATACGGATGTGCTCTCGATAGGCGGCCTAACGCGCGATCGGCCTGCCTCTACACCACAGACCTCTACGTCAAAGACTGGTCTGGTCTCCACACGCCACAGACAAGACACCCTCTACGCCACAGTCACGCCTCCACGCCACAAACAATAGCCTCTCAACCACAGACAAGACAGCCTCGCGCCACCTCCAAGTACAGCTCTGAGCCATAGACTTACGGTACCTCTACGCGTAGACTATAATAGTAAATGCACGTCTTAAATGTCTATCCTAGGTAAGCCTAGATTCTCGGTCTACACCTCTACGCTACACTACGCCATAGACTAGCCTCTACATGGCTGGCCTCTAAGCCACTACGCCATAGACTGGCCTTTAAGCCACTAAGTCATAGACTGGCCTCTACGCCACAGGACTGGCCTCTACGCCACAGGACTGGTCTTTACGCCACAGGACTGGCCTATACGTCACAGGACTGGCCTCTACGCCACAGGACTGGCCTCTACGCCACAGGACTGGCCTCTACGCCACAGGACTGGCCTCTACGCCACAGGACTGGCCTCTACGCCACAGGACTGGCCTCTACGCCACAGGACTGGCCTCTACGCCACTTCGAAAATAAAACCAGAAAAACTTTTCGGACAACATTTTATTTCTTAAATTACGTCACGGACATCCATGTAAAAATGAAGGCGACCATGCCACGTGCTTGTGAAAGGGCGTCACACACAGGGAACATTTGGTGCCTAGATCTAGTAAGAGCAGTTATAATTTCGACACGGCACAATGTCAGGGCACCTTGGCGGTGGCGCGCACGCAGGTATGCACGGCCCGCACGTCGGATCGTAACACGAGCCGCACGATGCGGGCGGCAGCGGATCCGGACAGACTCCGAAGGAAGGCGGCACTGAACAGCAACCGCGGCTGCAAGGTCCGCAAGGGCACGGGCAGCAAGCTGGCAAGGGGCTGTAACACGGCCCATTGTTAGGGTAGCGAGGTCCACAGCAAGACATTTTCAGATCTTGGAGACTTTATTGATAAAAGATAACTAAAAAATATTTTATTTGGTTTTCTGAGCTTTCCAATTTATTTATATATTTTTGTAAATTTAGTGTGTCCTTTGTAAAAAAATATCGGAAGTGTTTTGATTACGACATGTTTCAATAGTTTCGAAATAAATACTTCCTTATTCAAAAGAAAGTTTAGAAGAGTTTCAGTACCTACTGAACTCCATTTATACAAGTTGTCATGCAGGCCCGCACTGCGAAATGTCGCCCCGCGATTACTCCTTCAGTACACCTACGCAATCGCATGCGACAGCGAAACGACGAAAAACTGTAAGTTGTATGGCAACGTTTCGCATGTGTTATGTCTCGCTCTACTATATAGCTAGATGAAATAGTTGCGTCCTTGTCGGTATTGTTTCGCAAGTAACTGCAAATGGCCGTTACACAGACGCAGCAGTTTCGCTAGTGGAGTTTCGCATCGCAAGGCGTAACCACGCGTTCTGTCCGTGAGGTGAGGACAGAATTTCGCACAATGGAAGCCATTCTGAAACGACGTCTGCACCTACAGCCCACGAAAGCTGCAATGGCATTTCCTTGCGAAAGAACTGCAGTGTACTAACGTTCCGCAGATGTTTCGCTACCGCAATTATTTCGCAAAGACTCGCAGTCGCATACGAACGCGTAGGTGTACTAAGGGCGTTACCGCAGGATTCTGTGACATTTGGAAGTTGTATGAAGTTGATAGCGAAAAAAAAAAACAAATTCAGTAGTTACGCGGATTAAATTATCAGCCGCTATAAAGTTATTATAAGCCGCGTGAGATACTAGTAGGATCAGTACCTATGCGGCTTACAATCCGCGAAAAAAAATCGCGCGGCGAGGTATTTCAATGCGAACGAGGCCGTTTTCTGGCAACGGCACTACCAGCCGCACTACCAGTAGTGTCGTTGCCAAATGAACGACACTACCGCGCCTATTTGGATCAAATTGTACAGTCAACACAAGTAAATAGCAACAGCTATCTTAAGAAATGTAACTCTTTATTTTTATAACTAAATAAAAGCAAACTTATGACGAACCACAATGAGGAAAAAAATTAAATCATACTTCGATAAAAAAAATTGTACTACCTTAAATTGTGTCCGTTACGACTGAGGGTCCACATTGGAATTTCATGATTCTGAATACGCTATTCTTTAGTAAATGTTCTGAAACATTTGTTACTACAGTCTCTAATTTGTAAAAGTATCCAGTCAATAGTTACAACCGGTTAAATGTGGTCCCTCAGACGTGGCTTGGAGATCGTCATATCTCATGAACTGAGCAAAGCTCACGGATTTCATAAATTACAACATTTAGTAAATCATTTGTTGGAGTAAATTAAAAAAATCAGCCCTTTCCGTTCACTGGAACAAACAAAATCAACTGCAGAAGGTGGTCCCTCACACGTGCACATACGCCCCTATTATCTTAGGAACTATTAGTAATGTTGAGATTATCAATGCGTGTAGCTTTAGTAAAAGTTCTTGGACGATTACAAATGAAGTCCCTAATTTGTAAAACAAGCCAGTAAATAGTTAGGACTGTTTAAAGTTGTGATTTTTACACAAAATAAAACTTATTTTAGAGAGGATCCGGAGGATCAATAAACATTCAGAATATACCAACCTGTAGTTAAAATGTTTACTACATATTACTTCAAGAATTATTGTTAAAACTTGTGTAGTTTTCGAATAAATCGTAAATTTACTTACTGGGAACTAAGTAAGGTTAGGGTGACCACACAGTAGGTTTATTTTCTGCCTTACATATTGTGTAGCCCAAGAGTGATAAAAACAGCCTTTAACTAGAATGTCTTTGTAAATTTCCGTCAAAGCATTTATAGGTGCTATTTCATAATCGCAATGCACTTTTGTGGGCGTAAACTCCGGTAGCTGTGATTTGATTAAGCTAAATAAAATTAAATAACTAGACGTCTTTTTATCCGTCATAAAATAAAGGTCTCACTTTGTTTGAATTGATAGAGCTACTACCAACATCGCCGTGAATTATGTAAATCTGAACAAACGTATTGGATGGTGGGCATTCTTCAATGAAATAGATTATACACAGTGGTGGTATATTAATAGAAATAAATCATGTTAACTTAAAGTTATCTTCTAGACAAGTAAAACACAAGATGACACACGTAAAAGTAATACAACTTGTTGCTATGGCTACCAACTCTACCGAGTGCATAGTGCATTACAATAGTAGTAAAACCTTATTTTACAACACCCCCACTTAATCCACTATGCTGTATGCAGAACATATGCTTCTGCTTACCAACTCCCTTTGTCAACATATCAGCAGGCATAAGAGTTGTCTCACAATATTCAATACGGATTACCCCTTGCTCTGCTAACTCTCTAACGAAGTGATATCTTATATTAATATGTTTGGATCGTTTTCCAATAGCAGCTGTATAAACTAACTTACTGGCACTTTGGCTGTCACTATAAACCGTAACAGGAGTGTCTGTGTCAGTCAGTTCTGAATATAAACCATTAACTGATATAACTTCCTTAGCAACTTCACAGATTGCGATGTACTCAGCCTCAGCAGTGCTTAATGCAACGCAACGCTGTTTTACTGATTGCCAAGCTATGGCAGCACCACCAAAAACCAGAGTATAACCAGAGAAAGATTTCCCATCAGGTCCATTACCCCAATCAGCGTCCGCATAGGCAACCAAAGGTTTATTACATTTTTTATAACACAACGATAGTTCTGCCGTTCCCTTCAAATACCTAAGCACACGCTTCAGTGCCGCAATGTGCGTTGAATCATTGCAGTTATTGAATTGACTCAGCATTGTAACTGCATATGATATATCTGGTCTTGTACAGCACGCCAAGTACATAAGTGAACCAATCGTTTCCTGATACTGCGTATTGTCACTCTTCTCACCGGATTTCAGACGAACATTTAGTTCAACTGGTGTGCTAACTGGTTTGCAATCTGACATTCCATATTTCTTCAAAATTTTGGCAATGTATTTCATTTGTGACAAGCAGATCTCATTTCGATTCTTCCACTCAATTCTGATGCCTAGACATTCTCTTGCTTCACCCAAATCCTTTATTTTGAATGCTCTTCCAATCTGGAACTTAACCGTCTCAGTTTCTGTAAGCTTGTTTGAGAATATATAAAAATCGTCCACATACAAAGCCAGGACAGTAAATACTCCTTTAGTTATCTTTGTGTAAACACACTGGTCAAACTTAGACCGAACAAAACCCATTTTCACTATATGATCGTGAATCTTTTGGTTCCAACACCTGGCAGCTTGTTTGAGGCCATATATAGCCTTTTTTAATTTACAAACCTTGCCTTCATTCCCCTCTTGAACAAAAGATTGCGGTTGTTCCATATATATGTCTTCCTGCAGATCTCCATTGAGGAAGGCGGTCGTAACATCAATATGATGTACATTCAGGTTCTTTTCGACTGCCAATGCCAGCAGAAGACGAATCGAAGACATTTTGACAACTGGTGCAAATGTTTCAAAATAATCTTCTCCAGGTTTTTGTGAATAGCCCTTAGCAACCAGCCTGGCCTTATGGCGCTGCATGCTTCCATCAGCTCCAACCTTCAACTTAAAAACCCATTTTGTTTTTATGACATTAACATCCGGCGGTCGATCTACCAATTCCCAGGTACCATTCGCCTTAAGGGAATTAATTTCATCCTTCATCGCTTCTACCCAAAGCTTTTGATCAGAACGCTCCATAGCATCTTTAACAGAAATGGGATCTGGATCATCCAACACATGGAAATTATAAACCATGTCCTTTTCCCGTTTTGGAACCCTATTCCGAGCAGGGTATCGACTTGAATGTCGCACATCTTCTGCCACGGGACCCTCAAAGTCGACAGAAGCCGAATTTTGCAAATTATCTGGTACAGAACTCTCTAAATCGACAGAATCGTAAAAATCATCACCAGAATTCGATCCTATCGGTGACCCAGCCCTCGATAAACTAGATGTACTTCCATGAACATTTACTTGTATAACAGGACTCCTCGAATCTCTGGATTCTTCATTAATCTGGGCATTCGAGCTAGCCACCGGAACCACCTCTACTGCAACAGGTCCTGCACTTCTTGGGAACTCTTGTTGAGTAGTGGAACGACTAACTCCAGGAATGTCATTCTGTAAATATATGTCTACAGAATCCTTAGAAATAGGAACAGCAACTTGGTGTTTCTTAGCAGTTTTAGGAATGTCTTCCATAAACGTTGCGTCTCGAGCAATTACAATCCTCCTTGGATCATTGTTCAAATTGATAAATCGGTACGCCTTCGAATCGATCGAATACCCAGTCATTATCATTTGAACTGTTTTTGGATCAAACTTCTTTCGACTATGATCCTTTATCAGAACATGAGCTCTACATCCGAATAACTTCAGATTCGATAGATTGACTCTCTCTCCGGTGTAAGCCTCCTCTGGAACTTTATCCTTAAGGGCCATTGTTGGAGATCTGTTCTTCAGATACACCGCACAACCAACAGCTTCTCCCCAGAACCTTTTATCCAATTCAGCGTCGTGCACCATACTCCTAGCCTTTTCGGTTATAGTACGGATTGTACGCTCTGCCACTCCATTTTGTTGAGGAGTGTAAGGTACTGATCTCTGATGTTGGATCCCATGTTTCTTCATAAATACTTGGAATTCTCTGTTGGTATACTCAGTGCCATTATCGCTACGCAGTTTCTTTATTTTCTTTCCCGTCTGATTTTCAACCAGTGCCTTAAATTCTTTAAATTTAGCGAATACTTCAGTTTTTGATTTCAGTAAATAGCCAAATGTTTTTCGGCTATAATCATCCACAAAAATCAAATAGTACCTGTTACCGCCCCAGGATTCCACCTCCATAGGGCCTGCTAAATCTGAATGCACAAGTTCCAGTAAATCTTTAGCTCTCTTACTTTTGCCTTTCGGGAACATTTTTACGCACTCTTTACCTTGACAGCATCCCTCACACGGTTGCGTGCTCACCTCACTAAAAGTTAGCCCATCTGCACAACTTTTTAGCCTTAACATCAGTGGTCCACTTAGATGACCTAATCTTCTGTGCCACAATTCGAATGAAGCATAAGAAGATTCTTCTGGAGGACACGTCAGAACCAACGCTGTCTCTTTATCTAAAACATATAAACTCTATTTTAGTGGTGCTGTTAATACTGGCTTACCAGTTATTATTACGTCACAAGGACTTTTATAAACCTTGCAACAAGCCTCATCAAAAACAACAGTGTGACCCTTGCTACACATTTTACTTACTGACAGCAGGTTTGCCGTCAAACCTGGAAGCATGAGTACATCGTCAAACCTCACAGAACGCCCCATGACATATACATCCCCTTGTTCACTAGCTAAAATTTTGTCATTGTTTGCAGTCGTCACTAATTTCGAACCAATGTCTTTCCGATTTTCAAGGGTATGTACGTCAGACGTCATATGCGATGTTGCTCCGGAATCTACGACCCAATCACCCTCGCCAACCCTTACAGATAGGGCGGTCGCAAGACCCGAGGTCTCGCTACTGTCCTTCTTCTGAAACAATGTGTTTTTGTTGTTTTCAGGCTTCCGGCTATGACACTGCCATTTATAATGCCCTTTTTTCTTACAAAGATGGCATATAACGCCCTTCTTAGTTTTTGACATCAGTGCCGTCGCCTTGTCATCTTCACTTGTGTTCTCTGTGCTACCTTTTCTCAAGCTTTCTTTTATCAACGCTGCCTGTACAGTCTCTGTTGAAATCTGCACATTTGAATGCTCCAATGTCATTACTAGAGGGTTATACTCATCGGTCAAACCAGCCAGCATTATGATCCCGATGAATTCGTCATCTAGACCTGCCTTAATACCAAGTAGCGACTGACTGGTATTCATGATATCTGTGATATATTCCTCCATGGACTTAAACATCGTCAGTTTCACATTGAATAGTTTTCGCAACAGATATAGTCGTCTTAGTAATCCGCTGTCAGCATACGCTTTCTGTAAAGCTTGCCAAGTATCTCGTGCAGTTTTGAAGTTCATGATCAAGGGATAAATATTTTCCCTGCACATTAGACAGATCTTACTCCGAGCTTTGGCATCTTTTTTCTGAGCATCTTCAGAGTCTGCCTTGAACTTCGTGTCAATACACTCCCATAGATCCACTTCAGTTAGTAACATCTCCATGGCAAAAGCCCATGTGCCATAGTTAGATTGGCCGACTAGTTTTTCAAAACTATTATGGGTTACTGCCTGCATATTGAGATTTGAGATACTTTACTTAGTTAAGAATTCATTTAAATCTTCTGGGCCCATAACCTATTGGATGGTGGGCATTCTTCAATGAAATAGATTATACACAGTGGTGGTATATTAATAGAAATAAATCATGTTAACTTAAAGTTATCTTCTAGACAAGTAAAACACAAGATGACACACGTAAAAGTAATACAACTTGTTGCTATGGCTACCAACTCTACCGAGTGCATAGTGCATTACAATAGTAGTAAAACCTTATTGGATGGTGGGCATTCTTCAATGAAATAGATTATACACAGTGGTGGTATATTAATAGAAATAAATCATGTTAACTTAAAGTTATCTTCTAGACAAGTAAAACACAAGATGACACACGTAAAAGTAATACAACTTGTTGCTATGGCTACCAACTCTACCGAGTGCATAGTGCATTACAATAGTAGTAAAACCTTATTTTACAACAAAACGGATGCGGGCAGCTGCTAAAAATTCCATCCATAAACATATCTTTTATATTTTCAATTTTCTTACGTGCATCCGCATCCAACCAGCAAAACACTATGATTCGATTACCGTTATCATAGTAAAAGTAACGCACCAAAAGTAACGCAATTTCACCATTTGTTGGTAAATATTGTAAATCTAATTCACTTTCTAACTGATCAACTTCCGACATTTTACATTTAAATGTTACGTAGGTATATGAAGATAGAATGAAGATAATGTGAGTAAATAGTCTCGCAATTAATTTTACCATTGAAAGTCAAAACAAATTATTGTAAATTTCATTTGATCATTGTGTCATTTATAGTTTCGTAAGAATAAAATAAATTCTGAAAAGAGGTTGATCATAAGTTAGAACTTTGAGTTAATCTCTTTGGTCTCAGTACTAACGAAAGACATAATGAGATCTCTATGCGTAAGGTATAATTACTTACTTTACTTAATATTACTAAACTTCAATCCAATCCTGGTAGTACGGCTGATAGTGTCGTTGTTGACTGTACAATTTGATCCAAATAGGCGCGGTAGTGTCGTTCATTTGGCAACGACACTACTGGTAGTGCGGCTGGTAGTGTCGTTGCCAGAAAATCAACGAGGCCTAATAGAATTTCAAGCAATGATGGAGTTTTTCGTTCGTCCACGCCATAACAAAAAAAATTGTCCATGCAGTCAACATAGAGGTAAAATCCGACAATGTCGCTACCAAAGAGAATACAATACTACTGCCGGAGTCTCTACGCTTTCGTTCTAGTTGTTGCCATTGGATCGTGACGACATTTAATGCTAAGCGTAAACGGACCACCCGCCACCGGCCACACCCAAGTATCACAACACAAAACTGCCGTTTGATGGATCAATAACATCTCGCTTACTCCCAAGTCTGTATTAGAAGGCTTTATGTTGCTATGTTGCGCTTATACATCTCTTGTAACGCTTATTTGGGCCCCAAATTAAACGGCCTTTGGTTTTAGAACGCTTTTTTAAGTCTATTAAACAACATTCAGTTTTAAAACTTCTGTTTAGTGGCTATAATCGGCTGTCCAAGAGAAGTATAAACAGTTAATAAAGTCTGAGAAACTTGCTTAGGGCAAGAAATAAATTTTTTAAACTATTCTTACCCAGTTGGTGGAAACCAGCAGGGGCGGATCCAGGATTTCATTTCATTTTTCATTTTGACAAAGTTCGGAGAAAGTAAACAAAAAAATAAGGTTTTTATAAGCATTTTTAGAAAATAAACCACGATTTCACGCGCGGGCGAAGCGGGAGGCGGAGCGGCGATGTCGAAAAAAAATTCATTCTCTGAGGTAGCTGTTCTTAAACTCTTTTAGATACGCAACCCTTTTGGACATGAAATATTTGACGGAGCCCTAAAATAAGTTCATTGCCGAAATAAAAAATAGGCGAGCGGAGCGAGCCTCGAAATTTTCAAATTTGTTTTAGCGACGATCGCGTAATCTGTGAGAGAAAAGAAAGCAAGGATGACACAAAAAAGGTGAACGGAGCGAGCTTCGAAAATTTAAAAGACTTTTTAGCGCCAATTAGGACATTTGTGAAAGAAAAGATCAAACATATAAATAGGCGAGCGGAGCGAGCCTTGAAAATTTTGAAGTCTTAGCACCGATTGGGAAATTAGTGAAAGAAAAGACGATATAGCAGAAGGAACCACGAAATTTTTCAAGATGTTTTGTGACTTTTTGGAAATT
This sequence comes from Eupithecia subumbrata, assembly GCA_949316285.1. NCBI lineage: Eukaryota > Metazoa > Arthropoda > Insecta > Lepidoptera > Geometridae > Eupithecia > Eupithecia subumbrata. The sequence continues at coordinate 15,104,739 of OX438643.1, read as the reverse complement.
CGTGAGTGAAAGGGAAGAAAAGACGTTATTAAAACGGCGAACGGAGCGAGCCTCGAAAATTTTCAAGTCTTAGCGACGATTGGAAAATTGAGTCTCGAAAGTTTTAAAATTTTTACGGTATTTTGGAAATTTGTAAGTGAAAAGGAAGAAAAGACGATATAAAAACAGCGTGGCGAGCGGTGCTAGCCTCGAAAATTTAAAAGACTTTTTAGTTTCGATTGGAACATTTGTGAAAGAAAATACTATACATATAAAATTGGCGAGCGGAGCGAGCCTCGAAATATTAAATTGGTTTTAACGACGATTGCGAAATTTGTGAGACTAAAGAAAGCAAGGATGACATTAAAACGGCGAGAGGAGCGAGCCTCGAAAATTTTGAAGATTTTTAGAGACGGTTGGGAAATTTGTGATAGAAAAAGAAGAAAATACGATATAACGCCGCTGACGAGCGGTGTCAAAATTTGAGGAAGAAAAAAAAGCCAAAGCAAAAACAATGGCGAGGGTAGCGAACCGCTAAAATTTTGCGTCATTTCTAGAGACTGATGGGAAGAAAAAACGTATCTATAATAATATTACAAATTCGAAAGTAACTCTGTCAGTCAGCTTGTCTGTTACCTTTCACGCTTAAACGGCTAAGCGGGTCTTAATAAAATTTGGCAGGGAGCTAAACGGTATCCCGGACATTGGCTACCTGAAACGAGCGTGCGAAGCCGTGGGCTGAAGCTAGTTATAAATAAACGAAATTTATTCTGTACTAGTAACTGGTGAAATATCTAAAAATTATTAAAATATCTGGTTTGACCCACTCAGGAATATCGGCGCGCTCGCACTAGGTTGTGTCCTTTCGCTCTTATTGAATTTATGTCGCTTCCTAGGAGCAAGTAGGTAGGTATTCTAGCATTCACCTGCGCCTATCTCGCTATACAATTTTATGCCAAAGAAATTTTAGCCTTTCTACAGAAAATTACAAGGTATTAGGTGAGAAGTAGGTTTATTCCGTGGATCACTACGCACCTAGCAGTTCAAATTAGATTTTTTTTACACCTGAATTGAATCGAAATAATGAGTCCAAAGTATGGAATTCCTGGGTCTTTTGGGGGGGCCATGGCCCCCATGCCCCCCCCCCCTGTATCCGCCACTGGAAACCAGCTAGAATTAATTACAATAGTAAAACAAAAGAATTTCGTAAATATTTTTTTTCCTAAACGAAATTACTATCTTCAGTCAGACATTTCTGCAAATTTAGTGAATGCAATCAACTCCGCACCCTCTGTCCTTTTCGCAGGCGCACAGCGCGCCACTCAACGGCGATGCTGAGTGGTTTATGAATCAAGAGTGTAGGTAACCGATATATATTTGCTCGTAGACCTACTACAAAAAAAAAAAATCTTTGCCCTACCCAGTGAGTTGTACGCTAGTAATAGTAATTCAATGGTCCTACCTACATCAAACACTTTACCAAATAAAAGCAAATAGGTATATCAGAATTCGGACAACATTTATTTCTTAGATAACATTCACGGAGACAACCACGTGGCTTGGGCAAGTCTGGGGGCCTACTCGTAGAAAAAAATCGAAGGTTTATATTCGTTTTCATGCTAAACCAACTCCTATATCGCTTGCATAAGATTAGCGTTGGCACGAAAACAAATCGGAAACTTTGATTTAGCTATAACGAGTACCTACGAGTCCGGTATGGTTATATCCACTGTTATATCTCGCGGCACGGCCCGCACTGCGGGTCGCTCTGTGGGCACGTAGGGATGCAGGGCACGCACGGCGTGTTGTAGCATGCCCCGCCATACACAGGTGGGCAAGAAGGGGCGCAGCACAGTTGCCGCCCGCAACATGATGCGGCCGCCGCCGCCCCGCCGCGCCGCGCCGCCGCCGCCGCCGCCGAACACGGCAGTCGCGGCCCGCAGCAAGACCCGCACGGCCCACAAGGAAAGCATGGTCCACCATAGCAAGCCATTTCTAGAATGAAGAGTCTTTTTACTGTCGAGTTTGTTACAGATTACTTGAAAATTTAGTCTAATTATTTTGCCAAAATATTTTTTGTATTTTGTGTCATTTGTAAATTACATGTTACTAAAAAAAAAAGACTGGTATCGATATAGATCAGTTGAGCTACCTGTAGATTGTTTGCAACAGTCTGCAGTTAGCTCAATTTTTTCAATTGTAAATACTTATTCTAATTTATTTCTATTATTTATTGTAATTTTCTTTGTGAATAAAGGCTTTTTGTAAATGAATCAGAGACCGGGATCAAAAGTATAGCCTATGTGTGTCTTAATCCAGGATATACTTAATATATCCTGGTAGATACCACATTTAATCCAAATCCGTTCAGTCTTTTGAGCGTGAAGGAGTTACAAACATACACTATACATGATGTCCCATGCAACCTGTACCAGCGAAGGTCTGTGGTCAGGGGACACCAGTACCTATTTATTGGACCCCCATGTATGTTCCGCGATTTTTGGTAGTTTTCGAGATATGAGTTATTTTTTTTATTTTCAAGATTTTTTAATTTTGGACATTTAAGCTATAATTTATTCTGTGAAGCGATTCTTTGAGATTTTTTTGTTAATATCATGGCTAGCATACGTGTTTGTCTGTAAAATACTAAACACCAAAATTCTCACAACAAGTAGCTCAGATTTTAATCACGAAATAAAAAATTCTGTTTGAGAGAAATTTTAACTTGATATCAACTTGAAAAAAAAATACAACTGTATATAGTCATACATAGACACTTCCGTTTTTATAATATCAAAGTGATAAGGTTTTATATTTTTTGTAAAACGCCTCATCGCCTCAGACGACCTCCGTGGCGCAGCGGGCGAAGGTCCGCCTGCGACGCAGGAGGTTGCGGGTTCGATTCCCGTCTCGGAACAAATTTGTGTACGATTTGCAGAAATTTGTTCGGTTGGTCTGGGGGTTTTGTTTTTATGTAATAATAAAAAAAAAAACTATCTAGGTAGTGTATTGTATTAAGTATATCAGTTATCTAGTACCTACCCATAACACAAGCTCTGCTTAGCTTGGGGCTAGATAATGCTGTGTGAATTGTCCAGCATTATTTATTATTATTATTTATTATTATTATTTATCATTGATGACCAATTAGTTTTATATAGGCTTCAGTGGAGTGCAGGCCATAGAGATTTTTATGAGATTTTAGGTTTTTTCGGTGCACCCAGATCAGGGTGATTCCACTCGTCTTCCGGGTGCACCGCTACGCACCAGCGCCACTGTAGGTCTTAGGCCGTGCTCACTTTTTGGATACGATTTCATCCGAATTTGATTCGCGCGTAAACGTACGACTAAGCACGAATGATCCCGAACTTCCAAGGACTATGGGAGCGAACCGGAACGTGGTCATAGGATCTTTGGAGCGAACACACACTTGCGCGAAGGACACTTGCGCGAATGGACATTTGCGCGAATGGACACTTTCGCGAATGGACACTGGCGCGAATGGACACTTGCGCGAATAGACACTTGCGCGAAGGACATTTGCGCGAGTGGACACTTGAGCGAATGGACACTTGCGCGAATGGACACTTGCGCGAAAAAATCACAAAACTCCTAATATCTCTCGAAATAGACGTCGTAGAGAGTTGCGGATTTCACCACTGTGTAGGTAATTTTACTCTCTTTCTTGTGATTTATTTCACTTTCCCCTACCCCTCCCACTTCCTTCCCAATAACGAGAAACCTACTTTTACGTAGACGTTCGTAGCACGTGCTACGATTCTAGGAGGGAATCACAAAACTCCTAATATCTCTCAAAATAGACGTCGTAGAGAGTCGCAGATTTCACCACTGTGAAGGTAATTTTGCTCTATTTCTTGTGATATATTTCATTTTCCCCTAACCCTCCTACTTTCTTCGCAATAACGAGAATCCTACTTTTACGTAGACGTTCGTAGCACGTGCTACGAAGCTACGAGGGATCGCCGTAGCATACAAAAGACTTCAACGCGCACGCACTTTCATCCTACAATGTAATTTCGTAGATCAACGTAGCAAGTGCTACGATGGCTACGGGTGGCTTAGCGGCGTGGCTACATTCAAAGCTGCCAAGGAGTATTCAGAACATTGGTGACTGGTCTTCTTTTAGATCTCTTCTCTTGAACATACGAGTAAGTGAAGTTACCATTCACTCCACTTTACATACAAAAAAATGTCGTAGACCTTCGTAGCACGTTCTACGATGCTACGAAGGATCGACGTAGCATACGAAAGATATCAACGCGCACGCCCCTCCTTACTACAAAAAAATGTTAGTTCGTAGACCATCGTAGCATCGTAGCTACGGGTTCACGTATTCATGTCAGTGTAAAGTCTGTGACCCATTCAGAGCTGTCAATTGCACACAGTAAAGAGGTGACACGGACTTCTTGTTTACTGAAAACTGGATTTATGTACTGTACTTAGTCTTAGTCGCTTTCAACTAGCTCTAAGGTGTAGATTACGAATTGGCTTATTCTACAAAACCACTGCGACCAGTTTTGTCCCAGTAATTCTTGTAGCTAATGAATGAATAAATGATGAACACTTTATTATACAAAATTTATAAAATAATTTATATTTTATTGAAATAAAAACGTTCAATAGGCAGCCTTATTGCTTAAAGCGATTTCTTCCAGCCCACCTTGCTGTGTGACGTGTGTGTATTGTAGTTCGCTTTGCTCACCGCAATCCGACTCACGCCAACAGATTTCGGGCTTCGCTCACCGCAATGCTACCCCACCGTCATGAAATTCGAAATTCTCACCCCTATATTAGTCAAAAACTATACCTATATCAAATTTTTGGATGAGGGTTCATGGAGCTGGAGGCGCGGTTTTACATTCCCGTGCCCCTACAGAGCCCCCTCGCTCTGAATCTGGGGAGAGCAATGCGACTAAGGGGAACAGCATGGCGACAGAAACGAGCCATGCTACGACCTCCCACGCCTCCAGCCCCGCTTGAACCCTCATCCAAAAATTTGATATAGGTATAGTTTTTGACTAATATAGGGGTGAGGATTTCGAATTTCATGACGGTGGGGTAGCATTGCGGTGAGCGAAGCCCGAAATCTGTTGGCGTGAGTCGGATTGCGGTGAGCAAAGCGAACTGCAATACACACACGTCACACAGCAAGGTGGCCCGGAAGAAATTGCTTTAAGCAATAAGGCTGCCTATTGAACGTTTTTATTTCAATAAAATATAAATTATTTTATAAAATTTGTAAAATAAACTGTTCATCATTTATTCATTCATTAGCTACAAGAATTCCTGGGACAAAAGTGGTCCCAGTGGTTTTGTAGAATAAGCCAATTCGTAATCTACAACTTAGAGCTAGTTGAAAGCGACTAAGTACAGTACATTAATCCAGTTTTCAGTAAACAAGAAGACCGTGTCACCTCTTTACTGTGTGCAAGTGACAGCTCTGAATGGGTCACAGACTCTACACTGACATGAATACGTGAACCCGTAGCTACGATGCTACGATGGTCTACGAACTAAAATTTTTTTGTAGTAAGGAGGGGCGTGCGCGTTGATATCTTTCGTATGCTACGTCGATCCCTCGTAGCATCGTAGAACGTGCTACGAAGGTCTACGACATTTTTTTGTATGTAAAGTGGAGTGAATGGTAACTTCACTTACTCGTATGTTCAAGAGAAGAGATCAAAAAGAAGACCAGTCACCAATGTTCTGAATACTCCTTGGCAGCTTTGAATGTAGCCACGCCGCTAAGCCACCCGTAGCCATCGTAGCACTTGCTACGTTGATCTACGAAATTACATTTATGTGTAGGAAGAAGGTGCGTGCGCGTTGAAGTCTTTTGTATGCTACGGCGATCCCTCGTAGCATCGTAGCACGTGCTACGAACGTCTAGGTAAAAGTAGGATTCTCGTTAATGCGAAGAAAGTAGGAGGGGTAGGGGAAAGTGAAATATATCACAAGAAAGAGAGCAAAATTACCTACACAGTGGTGAAATCCGCAACTATCTACGACGTCTATTTCGAGAGATATTAGGAGTTTTGTGATTTTTTCGCGCAAGTGTCCATTCGCGCAAGTGTCCATTCGCTCAAGTGTCCACTCGCGCAAGTGTCCTTCGCGCAAGTGTCCTTCGCGCAAGTGTCCTGATACCGCATAAATGTTATATTGATATCAAACCTATATCTAACTATCTTGAAGATACAGATTATTCATCGCAACAAAGATGACTTCACGTACGCGATATCATCGGTGCCGTGCCTATTTGAGGTAGAAAAATGTATTCAGTGTGAGCACTCAATTCGTACGAACAGTACTCGTACGTTTACGTACGAACAAATTTGTATCCAAAGTGCAGCATCGGCCTTGGCTACTTGACTCATATCAAACTCGGCGCAATAAATAAACATTTTAAGTAGTATTTTTTTTTTTTTTTTTTTTTTTTACTGTAGTCTAGCATACATTTCTAAATACACTAGAATAACATTACAATCTAGCCATAGATTTGACTAATGGGTAATTTTGTTTTAACTTAATTTTATACATAGGTACATTACACTAAGAACGTGTCCATCGGCACTTTTCTTATTGTCTCTATTTAAGGGGAAGACACTTGGTTCATGTGTTCTTTAAAATTAGCACTTATGCACTTTCACTATAACTATAACTACACTAACTCGAAAGGTTTAGTTCTTTTGAGCCTTCTCACTATGTCCGTGTTGTCCAGGAGCTGGATAGCCTCGACGTTCACATGATGATGAAGCCTCAGTTCATGAGCCTCTGCGTATTTTTGTATTATTCTATCGACGTATTCAATCTTCAGGTCCCGATGAAGATCGCCATTTCTTACATACCAGGGAGCGTTTACTATTGCCCTGAGTACTTTATTCTGGAATCTTTGTATAATGGCTACATTTGTCTTTTTGGTACAACCCCAGAGCTGTATACCATAGGTCCAAATTGGCATAAGGACTTGTTTATATAGTAAAACTTTATGTTGTACTGCTAGAGTAGAATTTCTTCCAATTAGCCAGTACATCTTTTTGTAGCGAATCTCTAGCTCTTCTTTTTTCTTTTTGACGTGAGCTTTCCAGCGTAGCTTGGCGTCAAGGGTCATGCCCAAATATTTCGCTGTGTTAGCATACGGTATTACGACTCCGTTGATGAATACGGGATGATAGTCTTCTCTTTTGTTTGTGAAGTTGATATGAATAGATTTAGATTCATTTAGTTTGATTCGCCAGGTTTTTGTCCAGTTGTGTATTTTATTCACTGCCACTTGGACTTTTTCGGCGGCTTCTGCTTGAGTTCTTCCTGTGGCTATTATAGCAGTGTCATCAGCAAATGTTGCGATGGTGCTGTTTTCAGGTTCTGGGAGGTCATAAGTGTATAAGAGGTAAAGGACCGGACCCAATACACTTCCTTGTGGCACCCCTGCTTTTATTTCCTTTATTTCAGAGAAGAATTCATCTTGTCTTATTCTAAAGGCTCTATTTGCTAAATATGATTTGATTATTTCAACGTATTCTATGGGTAGAATTCTTTTTAACTTAAGTACTAGGCCTTCATGCCATACTTTATCAAAGGCTTGTGCGACATCTAGGAAGATTGTAGAGCATACTTCTTTGTTTTCTAATGTTTTTTCGATTAACGTGGTAATTCTGTGGACTTGATCCACCGTGGAATGTCGTTCTCTGAATCCAAATTGATGTTCTGGGATAAGTTTTTTAGTTTCTAGTAATGGCTTAAGCCTTTTTAGCAATAGCTTTTCGAATAGCTTCGACATTATAGGCAACAGAGAAATTGGCCTGTAAGATGTTGCTTCCTGTGGTGGTTTTCCTGGTTTTGCTATCATTATTACTTCCGCAATTTTCCAAAGATCTGGTACGTATTTTAGTCTGAACGCAGCGTTGATAAGATTAGTCAGTTTAACCAAGGCTTTTCTTGGAAGGTTGTGCAGAACTGCTCCTGTGATTAAATCGAAACCAGGAGCTTTCTTTGCATTTATCTTTAGTTTTATTTCACTCCAGACCTCTCTAGGTGAAACAAGCTTAATGTCTAGATGTTCATTGCAAATTTCGGCTTCGTCAATGTTACAATTTTCTCGACCTTCGTGTGGGCTAAAGATTTTCTGTAGGTGTTAGTAGTATTTGACTTAAAAAACTTAAGAAACCAATATTTATAGATTTCTGATATTAAAAGTGTAAGATGACTACATTTTCAATATAAAAATGGTTTTTTTTAATTTTCAACCCTGAAAACGCTGTCGGCCATGTTGACTAGCCAGAAATTTACTAGCGTTTCCGTTCAGTACCTACCAGGTCGTCTGAATCGCACACAAAAGAAACAAATTTTTAAAAACTTCAGCTTTCTATAATCTTACCCACAAACTCTGCTTACTTATACAAAGTAACATTAGGTACCTAAGCCGTGCTTTGGGGTTGGGTGCATTGTCCGGCATGATTTATTTAGTAAGTGTACGTTCACTCAGCAGTTTGCTGTGTGAACGTATCACAAAATATGGTTTCTTAAATTAATACGTTCAAAAAGACACCACATCGCAGAGCACGTTGCTCGCAGATCTTATTAGTCGATCCCCGGCCACGGCTCGCGGCGCGGCCCGAACTGCTTGCAGCCCCTCCGGCATTGAGGTATGCAGGGCCCGCACGTCGGGTCGTAGCAAGAACCGCACCCCCCTGGCGGGAGAGGGTCCGGGCAGTATCCGCTGCGGGTGGGAGGGGGACAGGGACCTCCGCACGACGGCGGAGATCTACACGGCGGCCACGGCTGCGCGGCCGGCGGACACGTAGCGCAGCACGAGCCGCAAGGGTTGCAGCACAGCGAGGTCTGCGGGCAGCAAGGGCAGTTCGGGCAGAGCGGGCCGCGTGGGCACGCCGGGCAGCACGACTGCGGCCCGAGGAACGGCCCGCGTGGACAACAGGGGTAGCACTGTCCACTTGGACAAGCCATTTTACTAGTTAGTTTATGTTTATTAAGTTATTAATGTGATTGTAGAATATCTAGGCACTTGAAAATTTAGTTTTTTGTTTTATTTTCGCAAAATAAATTACTTTCTAAAATGAATATTTTTTAATTTTTGTCCTATGTGTCAAAAAATCTAATGCAATGTAATCTAATTACACACTCGTCGCGCAACCACGAGACAGGCCGAGCACGAGTGTGTACCTACTTGGTGCGCTCGTCTCGCCTCGGGGTCACGCGTAGGCTCTCGTCGATGTCTCGGTCACTCGTCGGCATTATGATCCAAGTCAAAGAGCCTCGCGATGCAAATGCAACTACCATATACACACTCGTTCGTTCCGAATTGTAAAAAGAAGACTGTACAAAAGAACGAAATAACAATCGTACCGTCGCAGTCGGCCTCCGCAAATTAACTGACGACAACGAGTGCTGTAGATGGTGCTTCTCGTTGAGCAAACGCGTGACGTCTCGACGAGTGTGGAATCCCGTCATAAAGTAAGTAAGTAAGTAAATCATTTATTTGTCACATAAAACACACACATTTACTTATAACAAGTTGGCAAATTTTAACATAATTATAAAAATTAAAAGTTGTTGCGGACGGTTACCAGGATTGGCCTGATACGCCCTGGGAAAGTATCCCACTTAAATTCGACGCGCGTTGTCCTTTTCTTCCGCTGCTGGTAGACGCACGCCGCCACGCACCCCTGAATGCGTACTGTTCGGGTGGTACAATATCCTAACTTCACTTTTCCTTCCTAATGGGGGCTTCAACTAGCTTCGAAATAAAACACTGATCCAATCTTGAAACTTGATCCGGGTTTCGGCTTATTCCCTACCACTACTTGCTGGCTTCGTTTTCTTGCTGACTACTTCTTGCCTCTCCGGAGGCTAGGCTGCGACTGCGAGTGCCGGCCCCACGCTTATATTTATATGGTCGTGTTTTACCGCTCAGACGCCGGCGTAATTTTGACCTACTTTCTATCGAGTTTTGCCTAAGCCGAAACCTTTAGATCTTTATTTATTTATTATTTCCTTACAAAAACCCTTATAAATTAAGTTTATTATATAGTAAAAACACTCCTTCTTATTATAAAACCTTCCTATCTAGGTATTAAAAGGTAGTAAAAAAGTTCTAAGCCTAAAACCTACAAAAATTTACTTAGGAACATTTTTTCTTACACAAATATTGCAACTGATTCTAATAATTTAAGCTATACACTATTCCTTAAGCCTAAGCCTTGCTCCTAAGGGTGTTTTTATCGTAAAATTTTATTAAATAAAACAATACCACACTAAAATTTTATATAACTTAAAACAAAATAACAAGGCTAACCAAGTTCAAATTTTAAACTTATTTTACGTAATTATCCTTTCGTATCGCCGACATTCTCCCCCTCGTGCGTCGCACCATCCTCCAGACTCGGCGATCCCTCTGGCACCAACAGCACCACTCTCGAACTGGGTCTGCGCAGTACTCCTCCTCTGGTCTCGACGTCGACGATTCGGGTACGCCCATCCGGTCCAGGGTATACTTGCTGGATTCTTCCGCGTGGCCACGTGCATCTTGGTAGGGTGTGGTCGACAATCAGCACGATGTCTCCAATTCGTAGGTCTATGGCGCTGGTCCTCTTCAAATTCTTTCTCGGCAGCAGAGTGGGCAGGTATTCTCGCAGCCAGCGTTGCCAGAAGTGGTCGGCAAGCCGCTGCGCAGCCTTCCAGGTGTGTCTGCCCACGAGCTCGTGGTCCTCGAAGTTGCCGATCCTCGCAGCGCCGCAGGAACGCCCGAGGAGGAAGTGGTTTGGAGTCAGCGCTTCCTCCTCAAGGCTCTCGGAGAGGTGGGTGAGAGGCCGGGAGTTGACAATGTGCTCGGCCTCTAGCAGGAGGGTGTGGAGTACCTCCTCTCGTGGATGCTTCTCGTAGAGTGTGGCGTCTAGTGCGGTTTTGATGGATCGCACCAGACGCTCCCATGCACCGCCCATGTTTGGTGCACCAGGGGGAATGAACTTCCATTTCACGCCGATCTTTTCCGCTTCTGAGACGAGGTCTTCTTTTTTCATTTGGTCTACAGCTTCCCTGAGTTCCTTATTCGCGCCGACGAAGTTGGTCCCATTGTCCGTGTATATGTTCTTTGGCATTCCTCTTCTTGCAGCGAATCTTCGTAGTGCCATGATCATGCTGTCTGTGGAGAGAGAGGGAGCAAGCTCAATATGCACAGCTCGAGTTGTTAAGCATGTGAACAGAGCGCCCCATCTCTTCTCATGGCGTCTTCCTACGGTGATCATCATTGGGCCGAAGTAATCTATTCCGGTGCAGGTAAAAGGTGGATTACTGTGCATCAGCCTCTCAGCAGGTAGGTTGCCTGTCGGTAGCTCGTGGGGTTTCGCCTTCCGTGTCTTGCACCATTGGCATTGATGTTGAACCGCCTTGATCGCTGACCTCAGTCCCAGCACCCAGAAGCGTTGCCTTATCTCGTTCATGACCGTAGCGTGATTCCCATGGATGAAGCGGCGGTGGAACTCTTCTATGATGAGTCGCGTCGTCTTGTCCTTACTATCGAGCACAATAGGTCGCTTGTAGTCCCTTGTGACGCCTTGTATTGCGTCGATTCTTCCTTTCAGCCGCAGTAGTCCATCTTCCAGCGTCACGTCGAGTCTTCTCAATTTACTGTCGCCTTGTACTGGTCTTCCTTGCTGAAGAAACCTGATGTCTTCTCTGAAGCTTCTTTCTTGACTATTCTTCAGCAGTAGAGTTTCAGCTTGCTCTAGTAGATCTGCTTCTAACGGTATGTGGTTAACCGCTTTTCTTGAAGATGGAGGTCTTCGCGTGATGGCTTTCTTTGGTTTCCTTTTCGTTTTCCTCCAATCGGGGTCTGCTTGGCTGACGTTGACCTTCTCCTTTCTCCTGCAGAGTTTGATGAACTGCAGTACTCTCGCTGTGGCTCGTAATAACCTCTTCCACGATGAAAACCTTGCTGGATCTGGTGATGGATGAGTGAAGCCCGTTGCTGCTGTGATGTCCGCCGTCTTCTCCTCGCCGGTGGTTTCCTTTTTGAAAGTTCTCGTCGCAGGCCAGTAAACTTCTTCTTTCTTCAAAAAGTCCGGCCCGGTGTACCATCGGTGATTGCAGTTGAAGTCTTCTGGAACGTCACGTGTTGCATCATCTGCAGGGTTTTGCGTTGTGGGGACCCATCTCCAGTCTTGAGGTTTGGTGAGATCTTCTATCTCAGCCAGTCGATGGGCCACGAATGTCTTGAAGGTTCTTGGGTCCGTCTTGATCCAAGAAAGCACGATGCTGGAGTCCGACCAGAATGTCTTCTTTGTCACCTTCAGCTCCATCTCTTCCTTGATTGAATGCGCTAGTCTGCTTCCTAGGAGAGCCGCCTGCAGCTCAAGCCTTGGGATGGAAACTGGCTTCAATGGAGTTACTCGTGCTTTTGCTGCTATCAAGCTGACATGGTAGATTCCGCCTTGGTCTTCCGTCCTCCAATAGACTGTAGCTGCATACGCTGTCTCGCTGGCATCCGTGAAGGTGTGCAGCTCCCCCTCGGTGCGATGTGGCGTCAGACATCTCGGGACCTGTAAGTCTTGAAGCAACTTCATCTTCTCCAAGTAGGTCTTCCATGCTGCGTACTCTTTTGCCTCGATCTCTTCATCCCAGCCGACGCCGCTTCGCCAGATGCCTTGAAGTAGCTTCTTGCCTTGGATGAGAACTGGTGATGCCAACCCCAGTGGGTCGAAGGTCGACATCACGGCGCTGGTGACTTCTCTCTTTGTGGGCACTTGGAGCCCCTTGGCTATTTCTTCTGGCGTGTTCCGGAGGTTTGCTCTGAAGCCGATGGAGTCCCGTTCCGTGAACCAGCGTAGTCCCAGAGTCTTCTCCTCTTTCTCGCCGAGGTCCACTTCTGTTCTCTCTGTTGCTTCAGTCTTCAATCCTTGTAGCAGCTCTGGTTGGTTTGATGCCCAACCTCTGAGTTCGAAGCCCGCTTTCTTGTGTATGAAGTTCACTTGCGCTGTCACTCTGCGGAACTCTTCTTCTGAATGGAAGCTGTGAAGATAGTCGTCCATGTAATGGTTCAGCTCGATTGCCTTTGCCGCCTCTGGATGTTGTCCCTTGTAGTCCGCTGCATTTCTGTTCTTCACGTAGATTGCTGTGCTTGGAGATGATGTTGCGCCGAAAATTACTGATGTCATCCTGTACTTCTTCGGCTGTACGTCGCGACGATCTCCTCGCCACAGGAACCTCAGGCTGTCTCGATCCTCCGGTCTGATGCGAACTTGCAGGAACATCTCCTTGATGTCGGCTGCCACTGCGAGGGGTCCTTGCCGAAACCTCAGCAGAACTCCGAAGAGTGACTGGAGTAGATCTGGTCCTGGCAGTAGAGCGTCGTTGAGGCTTCTTCCTTTGGACTTGGCTGCAGCATCGAACACGATCCTTATCTTCTTTTTCAAGGGGTGAACCACTGAGAAATGCGGCAGGTACCACATCTTCTTGGACTCTTCTTGTCCATCTGGTGCTTCTTCTGCGTAATTGCTTTCGATAAGATGTTGGATCTGCTTGTCGTACTCCGTTTTTAACCGCAGATCTTTGTCGATTTTTCTTTCGATGTTGAAGAGGCGGTTCCTAGCAGAAGTGTAGCTTTCCGGCATCGGCTCCTTTTCATTCTTCCATAGGAGTCCAGCTTCGAAACGCCCATCTTCCAGTCTTCTGCAGGTTTTCTCCAGGATGGCGAGTGCTCTTCCTTCAGAGTCCGTCGTTGGTCTTCTGGGTAGCACACCGAGCGCTTCAATGGCGAAGTGGTCCTTGATAGCCTGGTGCATCTCCTCTTCCGGTGTACTGATGTGTAGGCACGTGTTGAGAAAATGCACTGGTCTTGCACCCCCGATGTCTGTCCCATGGAGCACCCATCCAAGTCCTGTTCTGGATGCGACGGGTTCACCTGGTTTTCCTTTTCTAATTTCTTGAGTCACGATTAGCTCCCAATTGTCTTGCCCGATGAGCAGCTGCGGTGACTCCCCTTCGTAGTGTAGATCTTCGGCGATCTTTTCCAGATGTGGATATTCTTGTATCTTCTTCTTGTCCAGGAACTGTGGAGTAAGCTTCAAGTCGTCGATGGTCCGGACTCTCTTCAAGGTCTTGCATTGTCCTTGATGAACCCCTTTCAGCACGAGGTCCAGCACCTGTGAGTCCTTCTTCTTGATGAGCTTGCCTCCTACTGTTTCGATGACCAACTCTTCCTTGTTTCCACGAGCGCCGATTTCTTCTGCCACCTCCTTGTCTAGAAGTGACACTGTTGACCCTTCGTCCATGAGGGCCAATATCTTCTTGGATGCCTTTGACCCGAAGACTTCTACTGGAACGATCTTCAGGTAGGCCCTTGCGTTGTTGACTGTGTTCACTGATCCAGTGACGCCTGATGCCTCTGGTGATGCTTCCATCTTTGTTGCTTCTTCACCGGAGGTCCTTTCTTCTGACTCGACGTGCAGTAGGTGATGATGCCACCTTTTGCACTCTTTGCATGACGGCTTCCTGCAGCTCTCCTTCCTATGTTTTCCTTGAAGGCACTTGAAGCAGACGCGACTTTTCTTGACGGCTGCCCAACGGTCTTGAACCGACGCTTTCAGGAACTTCTGGCATTCCACGAGGAAGTGTTCGCCCTCGCACATGGGGCAAATTTTCTCTGCCTTCCTCTGGTCCTTTTCCTTTGTAGAGTGTACCGCTTGTCTGGTCCTCTTGAAGCCGCCGCTTTTGTCCTCAGATGTTGCGAAAGCCCCGCACTTATCCGCTTCCATGTTCAGGAACTTGGAGACCAGTGTCAGGTCCGAGAACTCGCCTTCTTCTGATGCCGCAGTGAAGTCGTACCAACGGAACTTGAGAACAGTTGGCATCTTTTCCACGATTTGCTTCACTATCTCCGGTGAATGCAGGTACTGTGGCTTCTTCAGTCCCTTGATTGCTGCCACGCTGTTGTTGATTTGACTCGCGAAGATGCAAATGTCTCTTGGGTTCTCCGTGATCTTCGACAGTGCTCTGACTTTGTCAAGTTCGGCCAGTACCAGCGCGTCAGGTCTTCCAAATCTTCTTTTGAGGGCTTCCATTACTTCCACCGGGGAGGCTTCGGAGTACAGCAGACTCTTGATAGCTTCTCTTGCGTTGCCCTTCAGTGCTCTTCTTAGTCGAGCCATGTTCTGGACATTGTTGAACATCGGTGCTGTATCGGCGTAGACAACCTTGAACGCCAACCACTCGCTGCTGTTCCCGTCGAAGTAAGGTAGCTCGTGGATGTAGTTAGGCTGTGATGCTGAGCCTCTTCCTCCTGCGAAAGTTTCCTTCAAGGCTGTTGTCAGCGCTTGTATCTCGATCATGGCCCCTCTTGAAGAGTTCTCTTCGGGCTTTACCCCCTGGGGGTCTTCCGGGGCACTTTGATTTCGTTGCTCCGGTTCATCCTTGTTTTTCTCCAGCACGGATGTTTGGATCCAGCTCTGCACCTGTGCTGTCCTTTCTTCTTGTTCTTCCTGGTCTTCACCCACGGAGTCTTCGTCTTCACATTGTGCCAGCTCCAATCTGACACGGGCCAGCTTCGTTGCAGCCTGGGCTTGCTTCAGCTCCCGGCGCGCCAATTCCTCCTTGGCTTCCAGCTCGCGTCTTCTGGCTGAAGAACTCGTGGTCTTCGTGGACCGGGCTCGACGACTGACCTCCTTTGGTTTCAGGGTCGCGGCTGAACCATCTTGGCCCTTTTCTTTGGCATTTTCTGAGGTCTTCTTGGCCGTCTTCTGGGCTGCTTCTTTATTTTGTCCCTTCCCGGACGCAGCCGTGGTCGCAGTAGCCTCCGAAGTAATAGTTGTTCCCGTTGTTGCAGTAGCTCCCGTGCTAGTTGTACCTTCCGTCGTCGTTGTACCCGTGTAAGAGTCCGAGGTAGTCCCCATGGTTCCCGATGATCCTGATTCTGTCGCAGACGTGACCGCTTCTGACCCTGATGTTCCTTCCGTATCTTCTTTCGACATCGTCTCCAAGAGACGGGACACAGGGTGTGAGGGGCCATCCTTCTGCGACCTGGTGTTCATCGGCATCTCGAGTATTCTATTCTTCCGGGTCCTTCCTCTTGAATCTTCTAACTTCTAGCAGGGATCCGGCTCGAAGGACCAACTGTTGCGGACGGTTACCAGGATTGGCCTGATACGCCCTGGGAAAGTATCCCACTTAAATTCGACGCGCGTTGTCCTTTTCTTCCGCTGCTGGTAGACGCACGCCGCCACGCACCCCTGAATGCGTACTGTTCGGGTGGTACAATATCCTAACTTCACTTTTCCTTCCTAATGGGGGCTTCAACTAGCTTCGAAATAAAACACTGATCCAATCTTGAAACTTGATCCGGGTTTCGGCTTATTCCCTACCACTACTTGCTGGCTTCGTTTTCTTGCTGACTACTTCTTGCCTCTCCGGAGGCTAGGCTGCGACTGCGAGTGCCGGCCCCACGCTTATATTTATATGGTCGTGTTTTACCGCTCAGACGCCGGCGTAATTTTGACCTACTTTCTATCGAGTTTTGCCTAAGCCGAAACCTTTAGATCTTTATTTATTTATTATTTCCTTACAAAAACCCTTATAAATTAAGTTTATTATATAGTAAAAACACTCCTTCTTATTATAAAACCTTCCTATCTAGGTATTAAAAGGTAGTAAAAAAGTTCTAAGCCTAAAACCTACAAAAATTTACTTAGGAACATTTTTTCTTACACAAATATTGCAACTGATTCTAATAATTTAAGCTATACACTATTCCTTAAGCCTAAGCCTTGCTCCTAAGGGTGTTTTTATCGTAAAATTTTATTAAATAAAACAATACCACACTAAAATTTTATATAACTTAAAACAAAATAACAAGGCTAACCAAGTTCAAATTTTAAACTTATTTTACGTAATTATCCTTTCGTATCGCCGACAAAAGTAATAAGTAACAGAAAGTAGAGGCACCTCATACCAGTGCTAATCCCGCCGCTAGGTTCCTTTCATTTACAAAACTAACGACGTTTTCGACGTTGACATGATTTTATAGTAGAAACCGGGATGAAACACTAAGTACCTGCTAACAATACAAAACGCTGTTGAGTATTTTAAACAATAATACGTGTGTGTAGCAGTGGCAAATGGGTAATAGCTCAGTGATAATATTGCTCTATGAGCAAACACTGATTTTCAGCTACCACCTTCAGGGTGTCTACGTCAAAAAAAAAGTCTACCTAAAGTTAATGACATTTTCGAAAAATGTGGTAATAAGAAAAAAAGGAGTTGTTAAGTTACGCGTTCCCTGAATCGGTATCGGTCGGAGCAAACGGAGCGTAAAGATTTATTGCTTTGTATTGATTTCCATGGTATGTCCACTGGATCGGCATATCTGCTGATACCGATGCCATGTATAGGTATTTTTGCCGATGGCTACACCCGCAACAATATCCGAGTCACTACGAGGATATTGCGGATTGCGGATGACGTCATCGGCAAATCCGAAAATCCGACACCAGTAGACGCACCATATCGGCTTATTGTAAATACCGACTCTCCGATTTGATTCTATGATCGCGTAACTTTATCCTGCAAGAAACGTCATAAAGAAGGAACGTAGGCTACTAGAATGTTTGGTAGAGAATGGTAGTGTCATAGATAAAATGTAAGTAAGTACACATTCCGTCTCGCCTAGGGGTCGCGCGCAAGCTCTCGTTCGGTCGACAAGAAGTCTCGGCCTGGTTATGGTCGAGTTTTGCAGTCAAGTTGATTTCTTCCGCCCACGACGACGTGGGTAGGCGCAGGTCTATGGCGAGAACTTTAGAATAGAATAATCTTTGGAATTTAGTCTGCTACGATCTTTGGCTGCTACGATTCTAAGAGCGTTTTCACATTATCCGATCCGATATCGGGGTAAGTAAAATGTATGAAATATGTACCTGTCTTTCATATTGTCCGGCCCGATATCGGATATCGGAGCCGGCACCGATATCCTGGCGGCACCATCGGACGCCCGTGAGCCGTCGGGCGATAATGTTTGTATGTGTGCTATACGTGTATCTAAATTACCTGCCCGCACTAAGCTATCGAGCAAATGGCCGTATCAGAACGATTTTGTCGGAAATTATGTGAAAATAGCACATGGTGTCGGCTATCGGATGCCGGCTGTCGTCGTCGTCCGACACCGATATCGGATCGGATAATGTGAAAACGCTCTTACTATGTGGGTAGTAATCGGGGGTTTGTTTACATTTTTCACTACGTCACAAAAGCCTGCCTCTACGTCACTAGCCTGCCTCTACGTCGCAAGCCTGCCTCTACGTCGCAAGCCTGCCTCTACGTCGCAAGCCTGCCTCTACGTCCCAAGCCTGCCTCTACGTCCCAAGCCTGCCTCTAGGTCCGAAGCCTGCCTCTACGTCGCAAGCCTGCTTCTACGTCACATTCCTGTCTCTACGTCACAAGCCTGCCTCTACGTCACAAGCCTGCCTCTACGTCACAAGCCTGCCTCTACGTCACAAGCCTGCCTCTACGTCACAAGCCTGCCTCTACGTCACAAGCCTGCCTCTACGTCACAAGCCTGCCTCTACGTCACAAGCCTGCCTTACGTCACAAGCCTGCCTTACGTCACAAGCCTGCCTCTACGTCACAAGCCTGCCTCTACGTCACAAGTCTGCCTTTACGTCACAAACCTTCCCCGTGGCTGCCTGTCAGTGTAATCATTAATATTTGAATTCTTGACGTCATTAGCTTACATTGCAACTGTAGGAATATTACATCAAACAGGAATATCTACATCTCTTCTACGAAAATCATGAATCAAAAGCAGAAAATAAATTACGGATCACATTTATTTCTTAATTTATTTTCACGGAGACAACCACTTGGTCTTAGAAAACAAGCTCGCAGAGAGCACAAGCACCTTCCTCGCGAGTATGAATGACCACAACAATGTTCCAGGGCCAAGTTCACGGTGAGGACGCTTCAGCTCAGCAGATTTGCCCACACGGTGTCGGCGTTGGGCATAGCCCAGAACGAGAGGGAAGGCATTGCCCACAACGCGATTGAGGACATTGTCCATAGCAAGGTGTCGGCGGAGGCCCACCGCACGCCGACTGCGGTGGTGGGCACTGCCCACAACGCGATTGAGGGCATTGTCCATAACAAGGTGTCGGCGGGGGCCCACCGCTCGCTGACGGTGGGTACTGTCCACAGCAAGGCGACGGCGGCGGACATGACCCATAACAAAGAGACTGCGGAGGGCATTGCCCACAGCAAGAAGGCTTCGGGCTAGATTGGGGCGTGCAGGATCCTCCACAGCAGTACGGTTGACAAGGGCTAGGCCCGCTGCCACAGAACGGGCTCCGGCACGCCGCCGGTGGGCAGCACGACCCGCTCGGCATGCACGGCCTGCACGACCCGCAGGGCCCGCAGCACGGGAAGCACGACCCGCAGGACCCACAGGGCCCGCAGCAAGGGAAGCATGGTCCACCACAACAAGCCATTTTCTACGTGGAGTCTTTAGTTATTCGATGAGATTACTTGAAAATTTTAATTTGTTATCGAAAGAATTTTTATGTTTTTTGTTTTTATTTTGTTTTTTATGTGTCCTAGGTTAAAAAAAATCTAAAATGAGCTTTGACATTCATGGTGCAGAAGGTAAACTTTTATTTTAAAAAATTTAATTTTCTGCTAATTCGAGTTTTACTAGTGTTTTTACAACAGAAAAGAGGTTGACAAATAACTCCATTTCTTGTAGGCCTGTTCAGACGAGATACTATCGATCAGATCATTCTGGCAACTCTGCCAAAGTAAATACTGTCTGGGACCACCCGTACTGATTTTACTGTTACCTATAAATTAGAAACACCAGTCTTTGTGCTGCGAAGAATTTCAAGCACCAGAACACACTCGAATACCTACCCTGGGTGAGCTCAACAAACTATTGACAGCCATCTAGGCTTACTCCGCATAGCATTGAATTACTACTATTAAGCGTAGGTAAACTCACTGCCGCACAGCGGAATCTCACCGCGTGAGTTTTTTTCTCATGGTTTATAATCCGCGTAGGTACTGAATTACACATACAGTTTTGCCGAGCCGGCAGGGAGTGGGCCCCGGGCCGTCGCCGGCCACGTAAGTGAAAAAACGAACCAAACATTTTCATACGTTTATGCTTCTCCGGCACCGGCACGGCGACGCCCCGTGCCGGTGACGGAGAAGCATAAATGTAGCTGTGGAAACTGTAGCCTAGTGTTTGAAATTTTCAGTTGGTTCCATATAAACATTGAATTCAAAGTAACAGGTCCCACCCAATCTGTTTAGTTACTACCACCTACTAGTTTATTTTTTTTAGCACACCCAGAATCCCCTACATCTAGCGACAAAGTCGCTAAAACGGCTGCACTGCCGATCGCGCCGCGTGAATTTTTTTCCGAAATAGGGTACGGTCAGAAGCATACAACTCTATGGAAATGTTCACTAAAAATTCGCGCGAATTTTAATCCCATCTCGGCGAGGTGGAATCTGCGGCAAAATATAGATTTGGTTGAGGAATATTTATTGTTTGTTTATTTATGTTTCCGTTACGTAGGTACTGGTTGTACCCGTCACCCATAAACGCCTAAATTTTTCAAGTAGCAAATACGCATTGAAAATTTCTGTACGCACTCGAAACCAACGGAAGATTGTATTGAAAACGGAACAATAAATATTATCACCATGAAAAGCGCGGGGTGTACGATTACAATAAAAGAGGCAAATACAAATAAGAGGGCTATTTTGTGAAAAGGATAGGCTTTCGCCGTCATAGGAGCGGGACAGAGCATACCTACGTCTTGTTTTTTGCCTATTTATAAAAAAACTAGCTGCATTCTTACTACCCGTTGTCTTTACACATATTCCCTTATGAATGAAGCATGTTCCCGCGGTAAAAAGTAGCCTAGGGTGGCCTAGGTATGTTCATCAGGAATAATGTTGGCTTCTAATGGTAAAAGAGTTCAATCAAATCTTTCCTCTTTATAATATTAGTATAGACTACACAACTTATGAAAAAACTGGTTCAACTTCAACCTAATAAATTATTAATAGTATTATCTACTATTACTAATTATTTGATTGAACCCACGTATCAAAACACATGTCGAGGCTGGAGGAAGTTACTTCGTCGCTCTCATTCGCCAATGACGACCTCTGTGGCGGCGCAGCGAGCGAAGGCCCGCCTGTGACGCAGGAGGTTGCGGGTTCGATTCCCGCCTCGAGACAAATTTTTGTACGATCTGCAGATATTTGTTCAGGGTGTTCTGTGTGTTTTCTATGTATAATAAAAAATATCTATGTATGTAGTGTATTGTATCAAGTATATCAGTTATCTAGTACCCATAACAGAAGCTCTGCTTAGCTTGGGGCTAGATGATGAATTGTCCAGCATTATTTATTTATTTATTTACTACCTCTATTTACTTTAGCAACATGCTAGAGAATTTTTCTAAATTTATTTTTAATTTAGTGGCATAACCTCGATCACTTAGAGAAAATACTCGCAACTTGCTCGTTTGCAACTACAATAGCAAGTGGTAGCAGTCTACTACTAGCTGCTTTGAGTAGGTACTCAAAGCTAGTGACAGACTGCCTAAGGCACCTTCCTATAAATAAACCCCGGTAATCGCGACAATTCGGCGCCAGCGATGAAAATAAACCAGAAATGAATTTCCGAGAAGCAACAAGTACTTGCATGTTTACAGCGGGTTTTATTTTCGTTTCAGGCGCCCTTGAAATACCTGAAGTATGTCTGGAATATCTTGATTTATTTATTACGTTTGCGTTTGATAAATATATTAGTTCTTTATACTCGTAGTAAGCAAATACTATTGTATGAAACTTCGTTTAGGGTACCTATTGAAACAATAAAATGCAACACAAATTCTCTTTATTACACATAAAATAAAACAGAAACACATGACAGTAAAAGACAAATAGGTACAGGTGACGTTGCACAACATGTTGATATCATCTTTTAATTAAATGTTTTTTCCGTATAATAAGAGCATGCTTTTTGCCATATGTTATAATTCTAGGTCAACGGGAAGTACCCTATAGGTTTTGGTCCATGTCGAGAATCATAAATTATCTTTTTGTAGATGAGAAAATTCAAAATTTCAACAAAACTTCGGACAGATTGCTCAAAATTAATACTACGCTAGTAATAGTAGTTCAATGCATATTATGGCTTTTACAATTATTCGGTTCTGTCAATTTGTACCTAAATTTAGGTACGTATTCTTTTTGAGATGTAGTCAACTGTGGAAACACAGCGAGCTCTTGGAAGGCTTAGATAACATAATAAAGAATACTTTATCATCGGTTTTGAATATTGATTAAGATGACAAGGCATGGTCGCAGGCCACAGACAGACAGATAGACAGACTGACAGACAGAGTTACTTTCGAATTCATAATATTATAAGTAGGTATGGATATCAGCTATCTAGTACCTTCCCATAACACGAGCTCTGTTTAGCTTGGCGCTAAATGATGCTGTGTAAATTGTCCAGCATTATTTTTAATGACTTCTGAATAAAGTATAAAAATATCTGCTTATAAGTCTTTTACTGTAATCAAATGAGATTAATTCAAAGTAAAGTGCGTTAAAAAGCGGCTCGCCGGTACCAGGAAAGCATTGCAGCAGCGGCATTGTGCGCGCGTTCTGCGAACACTCCGGCGCAGCTTTCTACAGCGGTAACAATGCAACATGATTTCAGAGGACACAAATACCCGTGAATATTAATATTAATGTGTTCTGTTTGCGTAGGTTTAAAAACCTTTAGAGGAGACTACATCGACGACATAACGTAGGTAATTATTTTCAGATGTTTTTTAGCCTGCATTGTCGCGCTGCAGGGCAAAGGGAGGCACTTGCTTCCCTTTTTCCAGCTTTTCATGTCTCTAGATGCCATGGAATAATCTGGAAGGTGAAGGGAATCTAATAAAGTAAAGTAAAGTAGGTAAAAGTAAAAAAGTATTTATTCTGTGTCACAAAAATTACAAGTAAAGTTGGTACAATAACTCGATAACATAATCGCATATATTCCTACATTTGTGTATGAAGTTTAGTGAAGGGGGCGTGCATTTCGGCGTGCATTTTTAGAATGGTTTATCTTTACTCTACATCTGTGAAATTAAATGAGCTAGGTAAATTAATTTTAGAGTTTGTTCGCTACTATCGCAGACTTCGGCTTAGCAAAGCATTTTTGGTGCAGGCAGGTTTACTTTAATGTAGTACTTATAAAAAATTGTAATAGTAGGTAACCACAGAAATAGCCAGTAAAAATATTAAAATTCGGATGTAATTCGGAACTTACTTACAAAAATTCACAATAAATCCTATCCTATCCTACTAATTTTATAAAGCCGAAAGTTTATGAAATATCTTTAAAACTAATGAACAAACAGATCACGATGAAATTTGGCGTACATTTAGAACACAGCCTAACTTAGATAATAGGCTACTCATTATACCGATAATACGCATGCAAAGCCGCGGGCAGAAACTATTATCTAATAAACAATTTAAAAAAAAATTCCTTCGCTCTAAAATTCCTTGGAAGTATTTTATCGCAGTAAAACTCATGGTCGCCCTACATATAGCAGGAGTATCGTGAAACGGCCCACTCGGGCATATTTGTATGGTTTTCCATTCTCTTCTCGGTAAATGAGAGTTCGGTTTGAAGTTTTAGGAAATGACTGTCCATGTGTGCCAATCCGATTGTAAATAGGTGGGCCGTTTGGGCCATTATGCAGAGCTCTGAGCTCTGTTTGACGGTGGTAGGTACGAGTATCTGCCACTGTAAAATTTTTGTATGGGATTTGGTGCAGCGCCTCTATCGGGCGGCACTGCATCAATCCCATACAATAATCTGATACTTTTGAAATATTAGGTCCTTACATATGAAATTGGCGTTTTGTATGGGAGGAACAAAAAGTCGAATATTTTTTAATATAATATATTTAATTAATCAAAGTATGAACCATTATTTTCTATGCACTTTTGCCATCTTATAGGTAGTTCATTGATCCCTTTACTAAAAAAACCAGTCGGACGGGAATCAATAAAATCTTTGAAGGCGATTTGGACTGCCCCATCGGAGTTGAATTTTTTCCCTTGCAAGAAGTTATCCAAATTTCGAAAAAAATGGTAATCTGTTGGAGCAAGGTCCGGGGAGTACGGAGGATGTCTTAGACTTTCCAATTGAAGCTCTTCTAATTTAGTAGCCGTCTGTTGCGCAGTGTGTGGTCTAGCGTTGTCGTGAGGTACCCACCTTTCAAGCTTTTTAATCTTCCCAATTTGCTTCAAGTGAATTAAAACAGTTTTATCACTAACACCGCAGCCTGCAGCTAACTCGGACGTGGTTTGCGATGGATCCGCTTCCACAATAGCCTTCAACTCTTCATTATCAACTTGAGTCTCAGGCCGTCCACGGGGCTTGTTCTGCAAGTCGAAATTTCCAGAACGAAAACGTTGGAACCAAAAACGAACTGTGTTTTCTTTTGCAACACGACCGCCATACACATCATTCACCCTTCGAGTTGTTTCCGCAGCACTAGTGCCACGGCGGAACTCGTACTCGTAAATAATGCGATATTTTAAGTTTTCCATTTTGTAAAATGAGTGACGCAAACAGAAAAAAACAGAAGAAAAAAAACAAATGAATGACGATCATCGAAGCACAAATACACGAGTCTATAGCGGTACAAATTTGAATTTGGAATTCCTTACCAAAGAGGAGAAATTTGTGATTAAAGTGGCCAGTACGAAAAACGCCAATTTCATATGTAAGGACCTAATACTACGACCCGACATCGGATCCCATTTTTATGTTTTGCGGTATGAATAATAAATCACACTAATATTATAAATGCGAAAGTTTGGATGGATGGATGGATGTTTGTTACCTCTTCACGCTAAAACTACTGAACGGATCGGGCTGAAATTTTGCAAACAAGTAGTTTTAGGGCTGGAAAAAAATAGGCAATTTTTTATCGCATAAATCAGTTCCCATGGGATAGAAATCACCTTTAAACATTTATAGAAACAACGCGTGCGAAGCTGCGGGCATAAACTAGTAACCGAATAAACTAGAATAAATGGGACCACCAATAGACAAAGGATTTTCAAAATCGGTCCGTTATTGACGGATAAATTGACGAACATACAGAAAAAAATCATACATACAGCCGAACATAGCACTTCCTCCTTTTTTCGAAGTCGGTTAAAAAGTACACGTCTCGATACTATCGCCAAACTGAACTCAGGGCACAGTTTTATGATTTTTATGCAACTTATCACTACATAGTATAAAACAAAGTCGCTTACTGTCTGTCTGCCTGTCTGTCTGTCCCTATGTATGATTAGATCTCTAAAACTACGCAACGCATTTTGATGAAGCTTTTTTTAATAGATAGAGTGATTCAAGAGGAATGTTTATATTTATAATACATGTAAAATATAGTGGAGAAAACTTTTAATATAATAATGTCCTCCTAGCCGAATTTCGACCACGGCGGTCAGTCTCATCGGACACTAGCCAAATGCGCAGGACATATTATAGTGCACAAGTGTGTGCGCAAACACAGGTGCACGCTCTATTCCCTATAAAAACTTTCGTAGTTTGACGAATTCATTATGAAAGTAAGAGGGTTAACTACGAACCTACTTGGTGTTGGAAGAACACCGGTGTTCTTCCAGTTAGTTTCGTAGTTAACCCGCTTACTTTCATAATGAGCTCTATTCCCTGTATTCCCTCACTATCATATTCCGATGCGACGACAGACCGACACGACCGGGGAGAGGTCAGGCGCGGGACCAACGGCTTAACGTGCTTTCCGAGGCACGGGGGTGTAACACCGCCAACTTCCTGACTCCGGGCTGCTACTGTGAATTTTCCTTGATAGAAAAACCCCAATAACAACTTATGTTACATGCATTTATGTTGCCATCCGTCCGTATGAAAATATACTTAAACTGAAATATTTTCCTGGTGTAGTTATGCAATTATTTCTAGTATTGCCTAGGTCATGTTGTCTCGCAATAAAATGGCCAAGAACCTAATCACCATAATTATAAGTTGCTGCAAATACATTTTTACATCTAGGTAACTACATGCTTGTACCTATTCCGATAAGTAATAATAATAATCATCACAACTTAGTTCAGTTCAGTTATTAATTTATAAGAAATTTTCTTACATGTCAAAGTAGTATAGCTAGGTACAAAATAATGTAAAAACTAAGTAGAAATAATTGTCTTTGGTAGTCTTACCAAGAGTATTTAAATATTATAGTATTATAAGTGTGGATCTACGACATCGGCGTCAGCAAATTTATCAACGAAGAACTCTTCTAAATCGTAGTATGCCCTGTCTACTAGGATTCTCTTGAGTTTGTTTCTTTTTACTTAACATCATCATAGGTAGGTCCACTGCTGAACATGCATCCCCCAAACAACGCCACAAATAGTGGTCCTCCATCCATCGTCTCCCGCGACCGCTTCAATGTCGTCGCTTCAATGTCGCACACTCACCCCCATATCTTTAGACATTTCTTCAACTCATCCTCCACTCAAACTCGTCTGAAGGAACTCGAGCATTCCTCCAAAACATACTCGAGTTCGGTATGCTTAGTCGTTAATTTGGTTAAATCTCAACTCCATTCGAAAAAGGTTGAATCGAGTCCATGCATCGTAAATGTAATTGAGATAGTCCCCAAAATTTATTTTAAAAATGCAACTTACTCTTTTGTGGAGCATTCAAGGTAGATCGCGAGGTACCTTGAGATGACAGCTCACTTCTCCACTCGTATGATAATTTTTCTAAGGTTAGTTCGAGTGAATTTCGCACGATCAAGCATACCGAAACGCATATTTGGAGTTTGAAGAGGGGTTGAGTCGAGGTTGAGGTTACGACTAAAGATATAGGTCAGTTTCGCATTGCGTCGCGGTCGCCACTCGAGAACTTTTACTCCCCAACGGTTATCGGTTCTGCGAGCTATATGGCCTGCCCATCGCCACTAATTCATCCTGATAATTCTGAGAGCTATATGCAATGTCGGTTACTTTGGTTCTTCTACGGATTTCCGTATACCGGATTCTATCGTAGAGAAACTCCGAGCATAAATAGCTCTCTCCCAGCAATATTTTATTCCCAACTTGAGTAGGTATTTGGTGTATGCAGAGAGCGTTGACAAGACTTTTTAAAATTTTCTAAGGGTTGATCATAGATATAATGTAAAAGTAGGCATGAATTTTGAGGCATGTCCGCAGCAGTAAAATCCGAATGATGATGAAGTATTTACATCACCAGTCTAGTTTTGTACTTCCGCGTATACTCACTTAAGTACTTAAAAGTGCATAAAAGTTTTTGATACCCATTATCCTTAATCGTTTATCGGCTCCGAGAATCGGGCCCCCGACTCCACATTAAAAGTAAAACTGATTTATTTGCGAGTCCATGTCGAAGGGTATACGGCTTTCTTGGTATTATGACTCTGGTTTAACGGACTTTCCAATGTTGTCATAGTCACTGTTTTTTTTTTATTAATACTACGGAAATTCCGTGTTCATCAATCTTCACAGTTCTGTTGATAAAAACAAGCGAGAAAAAGTTTGAGGAAAAAAGTGAACTAAATTTGGTTAGAGTTACTTTTTTACTCTATTCTGTTTCCGCATTAATTGTTTTTACAAATTATTTTCCTTATAGGTTTCCATTTTACATGGGTTTGAGGATAAATGATGGTTGTCATGGGGATGTAAATTTTACGAAATAATCGGATTTTTCAACCAATTGCTAGGTACCTTACTGTTGTATAATTCTTTATACCTATTAACAAAGAAAGCTATACAATCAAATAATAGAAACAATTTAAAAATCGTTTTTACAATTGTAACTATTGAGCTAACTGCGGACTGATACAAACAATATACAGGTAGCTCAACTGATACAAAAATAGGTAAAATCGGAAGGTGGCAATTCGCGCGAACTTGACGAATAAGTCAAAATAACAACACCAGACGGAAGCGTCTCCCCAAGGCGCTGGCTTATGTCTCAAATTATTATATTCGGTTTTACAAATTTTTCCTTCTAATATTAAAAGGACATAATTTTATGAATGAAGTTGTGAACATTTTTGTGTTCTAAAGGCTACTGAATAGATCAAGAAGTTTGAATTTAATTCATGTAGGTACCTACGTACCCACTTTATTTTACATTAAGTACCTACTGTACACATATTATTTTAACATAATTCTACTTATTTTACTATAAAAACTTTCGTAGTTTGACGAATTCATTAGTCAGTGCGCGCGAACCGCACTCACCCTGATGAAGTCCCTTGTTAAGGGATGAAACGTTGGTGTTCTTCCAACACAAACTAGGTGTAGTTAACCCGCTTACATTCATAATGAATAATTCTACTTAGGTATTTACATCATACTTTCCCGAGCTACTTTTAACGGAAACAGCGCATGTAAAGTCTTTGACAGAAACTAGAAGATATCAGCATGCATGTAAGTAATAGGTACCTATGGTGGGAATCCGACAAACACACATGAAACAAGATCCGTCAAGAACGAGTGCGACTCGCGCGCCGAGGGTTTCGAAAGATTGTCAATTATACAAATAGTTCTACTGGTACCAGTTAGAGAATTCGCTTTTTATTGAAAACTCTAATAGGTACCTAAAAACGGTTATTTCTATTCTTATCTGATTTGATAATGTATGCAAAATTTCATTGAAATCGAGGATGTAGTTTCCAATTTTTTTTTATTGATAATGTCAAGCGTTTGGCCAAAAATTCGCTTAAAGTAAGTGAAGATGTGGCCTAAGATGAAGCACGACTTGAAGACTCCAAGATTATACTCTAACGGGAAACCAGACGCAGGAAGCTCATTCCACTCTTTGGCCGTGCTTATTAAAAAAGTAGAGCCGAATTTTTTGATTCGAAATTGTGGTATGTCGACCAGGTACGGGTGGTATTTTTCTGCGCGTCTAAATGAATCGGAGAGTACGTTTGTATGGGGTTTAAGTGTTTTCAGCTTTCTTAAGAGGGCGCATTGCGCGCCATTTTGTGAAAAGGATAGGCATAGGATTTCGCGTTCATAGGAGCGAGATAGAGCATAAGTTTTTGGAACGGCGTAAGCGCAAAAATTAGGTTTTTGCTTATTTACAAGAAAACTACACAACTTATGAAGAAACTATATTAAGGAACCAAAAAATCAAAACAAAAATCTTTTCATAGACCGCAGGGTTTCTGAGATCTCGACCAGATTAGGTGCAATTTCATGATTTTTTTATAGTATTTTTTTTTCTCAATCGTGTTTTCCTTTTAAGGAACCGAAATAAATGTTGAATTTTATGTAATTCTAGTTTTTTTACCACAGAGATCCCGTAAATACTGGGATCTAGGCCTAGCATAGGCCTAGTTTGACAAACCTGCTAGGTTCACCCCTTGATGAAATCAAGAGGTTTCAATTTGATTTTAATTTGACTCACTCTGGACACAGAAGAATAAAATGTATGCGTGAGTAATAAAATCTTGTTTCCTGAAATATAATTACTAAAACAAAACAACTAAAACGGTTTCCCACGTCAATTACGACTCAAATAAACCCGCATGCGCCTACGCAGCAGGAAACTTCTCAATGGAATCCCATCACGTGGTAATCCCATTCAAGAAGCGAATGATAAAATCTTTATGGGGCTAGTTTATTGAGACGTTTTATGCTTTTTACGAAACTGTACTTGAACCTTAATTCTCTACCGAGAATAAATGCTAATTCTCTTTCTCTACTAAGAATTAATTCTATAAAGATCTACCTAATGGTTCTTTCGAGAACCAAAGATCCTACGACTACGTTCCTCGAGAACCATGAATCAAAAATTCAATAACTGAGCTTAATATAATGCTTACTTTGTTGAACCTACCTACTCTACATTATACTAAATTTCCAGAACAGCGATCTGCGCCAGTAATTCTAATTATTTACCTCAGAACCTTATTTACCGCTTAACCGGGCCGGCAAACACCTTTTTAGGGTTTCGAGATCGAAGATCGGTTTTGAAACCCCTATCTGTCCCTTTTTCCCTCCTTAATAACTCAGCAACTACTGCAGCTATCAACTTGAAATTTAAAATTATAATATATTTCATACGCCTGTACAGATTGAAATGAAAATAAATGAAAAATTAAAATGAAATTTTTCCATACAAATTGTGATGCCGAAATTTTAAAAGATACTTACCTACAGGGTCATGTGGGGTATCAAATAAAAGGTATCGGTTTGGACATTTCAAAACAGTTTTTCAAATTTCTGTAGGTTTCATACATTTTGAAACATTTTGAAAAAAATCGAAAAGTTTACCATTACCCACTTTAACCGAAGCATGCAGAGAGATTCATCTGAAATGTAGGTTGGTAGGCCTACTATTCTTAGGTATTCGTTAAATTGCGAAGTCTCTAACCTAACCGGTACTTTTGGTACATACATATTTGTTGACAAACGTTCGAAACCCTCGGCGCGCGAGTTACACTCGCACTTGACGGATCTTGTTTATTGTTTTTTAACGTATTCACTGCCCTGCCTCAGGGTTTCGCTGCCCTGCCTCAGGGCTTCACTGCCCTGCTTCACTGCTATACAAGTTAACAGTTCCAATCTAATAACATCACCGCGAAAAGTTTTCGCAGAATCAAAAACCCTGATTAAACAAAACAAACAATAAAATTATACTCTATTTCGTTTTAGGTTACGAATACTGGGTAGTACGGTGATAACTTGATAAGCCTATCTTATCGTGGTTAATTATTAAAGTAGACAAACGCACGCGTATTTCCACGAAAATACGGAACTGTGCGAAAAAATAATGCGAGTAGAGTTGGAGCGCTACTTTGAAAAACGTGTTGCATTGCGTTTTAGATGTATGCTGATTTTCTATTTCTAGTGATTGATAGTGCCTTGGAATAGCTTCGAAGCCGTGGTTAGAGTATAAAATTTAAGAAGTAGTATTTATACGCAAAGGATTCGAAGAAATCCTGACTCTACCAACTGTTTTTTTAAATAATATAAACACACTAAATGTTATAAATGCGAAATTTTGGGTGTATCTATGGATGTTTGTTACCTCTTTACGCCAAAACTACTGAACGGATAACGCTGAAGTTCGAATAGTTCTTAGCCTGGAATAAAACATACATGTCTACTTTTTATTCCATATAACAGTTCCCATGGGATAGAAGTTAAACGTTTCTCGAACTAGTCAAAATTAAACTGAAAATTCGAAATAATTACAAACTGACCTATTTATTCGGTTTAGTTTGATCGTAAATATCGAAACTATAACTATTTGTATAGAGAAGAGGATTCACCTTTGAGTTTAGCATGTTTTTATCGCTCTAATTATGTAGGTAAATACTGGTAGGTATCGTTTATCGCTTTATAGAGTAGATCTCTGATAACGCTCGGCGCTCTGGGAAATGTTGACTCTTGTTATACTGTGGCGGATTCAAGGCTGCCCCGTTTGACATTGTCGGTGTATTGACCGCGACAGTGTATCGGAACTTTAGTTAGTAGTTACATAACAACAGATACCAACATGAATGAAATTTTAGTTTCGAATTTTAGGAAGTTTTACAGCTAGAAAATTGCAATATATGAAATATTAATACAAATATATGAAAATTACATATATAATGAGGGCTATTTATGAAGTTTTCACTGGTAGCAAAATTCCTAGGTAACTTTAAGGGTATGTAGGATTGAGTGGGTATAATTCACATGATCTTGGATTTCTGACATCGGACCATATGATTAGGTAGAAATGGATCGGATGTATAGTAGCTAGCTAGCTTCTGTTCGCGGCTTCGCACGCATTTTTCAAGTAGCCTATGTACAGTTTGTACATAGTTAATGGTTTAATCGGGTATTTATCGCGTACCTTTTATTATTTTCCCTACGTTTCTACCGCGTTACAGCGATCGTGGTCACGGGGCGACTGTAACGCGGTAGAAAGGTAAGGGATTGCTTTTTTTAAATTAATTTTACAGTATAATACAAATTACGGGAATAATGTATATAATTTATGTATTTAATATATAATTTAAGGGATTAATAGTACAAATACGTACTGTGTTAGATAAACACAGTTTGTATTAAACTGTTTTTTTTAAGTTATACGGGATAACAAAAATTTCCTCAAATTTATGAACAGTTCATGTCAGTATGTACAGTTCAGAAATTTGAGAAAAATTTTAAGTCGGTTTTATTTATGGGATAAAACTATCTTAGGTAGGTACCTAAGTATGTGTTGTTCTAGTCTAAGCGTACAACTATGCAAAACTACAGCCCGATCCGTTCAGTACTTTTAGCGAGAAGACGTTACAAACTTACATCCATCCATCCATTAGTTTACTAAAACGAATCATCTGATTATTACAAAAATTAAACTTGCGCTACTATTCCTAAGCTCTACATTGCCGCGGCTTCCACAGAAATGCTCACGATAATGGTAGGCACATTACAGCAATCATTCTATTCCTAGAAGTAACATTACATGTGCAGAATGTTGACGTTTCCATTGAAATGGGGAGGAAATACAATTAGTTGCTCTACTGAATTTATTTTATGTGTCTTCTGTCCCGTGACACGACATGTGGGCTTCAATTTGTGTTTCCATTTTAACGTTATACTGAGCGTACACATGACCGTACTCGTAGTACGGTCATGTGTAGGTACGCTAGATTAATCGTCAAGCTAGCTTACTCACTACGAATGGTCATTATTTCTTAACGCATTCACTGCCCAGCCACGGTGGTGCGGCCCGCAGGGGCGCACCTTGCGGGTCGCACCGCCGTGATTAGCGTTTGCACGAAAACGAATCCCCAGTAGGTACACTTACAAATTACAATCTTCGTATCTATCTACACTATCTACATGTTTATCTATTTAAATTAGGTATATTATATATTATGTAGGTTTATGAATACGTTCGTGGAAGGGTGGATTACTATAGCCGATTGATTGATTACTGCCCCGGGCTGCCCGGGCCTATCAATAATATCAGATTACTTGATTGCTGCTTGCTACTATAATATTATCTGGTGATAATAATTTGATTATTATTATTATAAAATTACGATCAAAGAACACTACGAACTAATATTTAAAATTGAAACAATTAAGCTAGATGCAGACTGTTGCAAGCAATCTACAGGTAGGGTAGCTCAACTGATCCATCCATAATAAAACTGTAACAGGTCCAATTCTGTACATTGAAGATATTTTGAAATTTTTTTTTGGAGGGCACTCTATTATCGATACTGAAGCCAAAACTGTAATTTTTTTAATTCATGTCTGTCTGTCTGTCTGTCTGTCTGTCTGTCTGTCTGTCTGTCTGTCTGTCTGTCTGTCTGTCTGTTTGTTAAACGCGCATCACGCCGAAACTACTGAAGGTATCGAAATGAAACTCGGCACGATTTTGTTAATGTTTTTTGGTCATACTACGAGGAAGGACATAGGATACTTTTTATCCCGGAATTCAGTCAGGTTCCCCTGGGAGAGGGGATGAAAGTAAAATTTCTTCACCACGCATGACGCCGAAACTGCTGAATGAATTGGAATGAAACCTTGCATGATTTGATTTCATACTACAAGGAAGGACATGGGATACATTTGATCCCGGAATTCAGTCAGGTTCCCCTGGGAGAGAGGATGAAAGTAAAATTCTTTAACCGCGCATCACGACGGAACTTCTTGATGAATTCGAATGCAAGTCGGCATGATTTTAGTTAATACTATGAGGAAAGATAAATTTTATCCCGGAATTCAGTAAGGTTCCCCTGGAAGAGGGGATGAAAGTAAGATTCCTTCACCGCGCATCACGCCGAAACTGCGGAATGAGTTGGAATGAAACCTGGCACGATTTGAGTTCATACTACAAGGAAGGACATGGAATACATGTTATCTTGGAATTCAGTAAGGTTCCCCTGGGAAAGAGGAAAAACTAAAATTCTTAACCGCGCATCACGACGGAACTACTGAATGAATTCGAATGGAAGTCGGCACGATTTGAGTTCATACTACAGGGAAAGATACATTTTATACCGGAATTCAGTAAGGTTCCCCGTGGAGGGGGATACAAGTTAATTCCTGGGTCGCGCATCACGCAGAAAGTACAGAATGTATTCAAATGAGCAATACGATTTTTCCCGGAATCAGTGCTGTTCCCTTGGGAGGGTGGATGAAAGTAAAAATATGCTACTGATTTGAGCTCATACTACGAATGAACATAGGATGCATTTTATCTGGGATATCAGTAGGCACGGTTAAAGATCAAGGAGGGGATAAAAGTCAAAATGTGTTCTTATTAAGAATTCCCGGAATCAGTGCTGTTCCCTTGGGAGGGTGGATGAAAGTAAAAATATGCTACTGATTTGAGCTCATACTACGAATGAACATAGGATGCATTTTATCTGGGATATCAGTAGGCACGGTTAAAGATCAAGGAGGGGATAAAAGTCAAAATGTGTTCTTATTAAGAATTCATTAACGCGTCGTCCGATTTCATGCATTCTTTTTGTTAGTAAGTTTGTTGCAAGATCGAATTTGACTAAATCAGTAGAGAGTCAAGTAGAAAATTAGTAGATTGAAGAAATAATCTGTAGATTGGAGAAAAATATCGGTAGATAAAGGGTTCCTATCTATATATTTTTCCAAGACACACCCATTAGTAAAGTTCCTACCTAAGTAGGTAGGAACCTAAAAGTAAGTAAAATGTGCAGATGGTCCATGCGACATTCATGGACATGATATTTGGTGGTTTAGCTGGTACAGTTAACTGTACCACCAAAGTTTGGTTGGAGTAAGTGGTCCAATTAAACTAACTAGACCACATAAAAGTATTTTTTTCTGTGGTAAACAACCAACTGAGCCTACCTACTAACGAAAAAAAAAATTACGGTGGTCCAGTCAAATGGATCAGAAGCCCAATTCTGTAATAAAATGGCTTCACTATGACAATGGAATCGTCGCAGAGTCATCACATAGAATCCTTAGATTAATAAAACTCCAGATAGTGCGTGCGAGATAAATTAATAGTTTCAAACTTGACACTTTGACGCGCGTCTCTCCATCTGCATTCATCATAATTTCTTTCATCTAAGGTAGAATACCAAAACGTGTCATTTTTTGACGATACATCTATCATAGTGAAGCGATTAGTTTAGCAGATTATGGCCCCAGCTGAACGGAACCACGAGTAAGAAGTAAAACGAGTATGACACTTCTTAACACTGCCGCTGGCCGAGTCGTATCTAAAAGTCGTGTGGATAAAGAATGGGATTGAAGATGACAACATACTATCCCCCGTAGACTCTACACGATTTATACACAATTTAACTAGGTACCTAAATAAAGATACTTATGTTAGAAGTGTAACAGGTCCAATTCTGAGCATCGAAGTTTTTTTGCACGGCGGCGTTTCATAACATGAGAGAAACTGTGGTTAAATGTGAACCTAATTAGTCGCCAGGTATGTCAATCGCGAACGAAGTCGCGGGTACAGCTAGTTATTATTATAAAATTACGATCAAAGAACACTACGAACTAATATTTAAAATTGAAACAATTAAGCTAGATGCAGACTGTTGCAAGCAATCTACAGGTAGGGTAGCTCAACTGATCCATATCAATACCAGTCGGGGCGTCTCCAAGACGCTGGCTGCATTGCCCCGCTGTATGGCAATGCTGATGCGCAACGCCAATTATTCACCAGCTCTCGGGTCACGCGTCGATTCGACCAGAAGCTCAGATAATTTTTAAAATCCGAAGAGCCTCGGCCCTCATGGACCTAGGATCTCGGCTCCAAGTGGAGCAAATGTGTAGGCTCTGTCGAGACTTGCATATTTGCGCTTCTTGATAAAAATTGGGAAAAATGGTTGTATAAATTTGCAAATATTTATTCTGTGTGTTTTGGGTATTTTCTAATCTATACTTATAATAAAACTGTAACAGGTCAAATTCTGTACATTGAAGATATTTTGAAATTTTTTTTTGGAGGGCACTCTATTATCGATACTGAAGCCAAAACTGTAATTTTTTTCATTCATGTCTGTCTGTCTGTCTGTCTGTCTGTTTGTTAAACGCGCATCACGCCGAAACTACTGAAGGTATTGAAATGAAACTCGGAATGTTTTTTGGTCATACTACGAGGAAGGACATAGGATACTTTTTATCCCGGAATTCAGTCAGGTTCCCGTGGGAGAGGGGATGAAAGTAAAATTTCTTCACCGCGCATGACGCCGAAACTGCTGAATGAATTGAAATGAAACCAAGCATGATTTGATTTCATACTACAAGGAAGGACATGGGATACATTTGATCCCGGAATTCAGTCAGGTTCCCCATCGAGAGGGGATGAAAGTAAAATTGTTTAACTGCGCATCACGACGGAACTACTGAATGAATACGAATAGAACTCGGCATAATTTGAGTTCATACTACGAGGAAAGTTACATTTTATCCCGAAATTTAGTAAGGTTCCCCTGGGAGAAGGGATGAAAGTAAAATTCTTTCACCGTGCATCACGCTTAAACTGCTGAATGAGTTGGGACTGAATTAGTACGATTTGAGTTTATAATACATGAAAGGACATGGAATACATTTTATCCTGGAATTCAGTAAGGTTCCCCTGGGAGAGAGGATGACAGTAAAATTCTTAAACCGCGCATCACGACGGAACTTCTTGATGAATTCGAATGCAAGTCGGCATGATTTTAGTTAATACTATGAGGAAAGATAAATTTTATCCCGGAATTCAGTAAGGTTCCCCTGGAAGAGGGGATGAAAGTAAGATTCCTTCACCGCGGATCACGCCGAAACTGCGGAATGAGTTGGAATGAAACCTGGCACGATTTGAGTTCATACTACAAGGAAGGACATGAAATACATGTTAGGTATCTTGGAATTCAGTAAGGTTCCCCTGGGAGAGAGGAAAAAGTAAAATTATTTAACCGCGCATCACAACGAAACAACTGAATGAATTCGAATGGAAGTCGGCACGATTTGAGTTAATACTACGGGGAAAGATACATTTTATACCGGAATTCAGTAAGGTTCCCCGTGGAGGGGGATAAAAGTTAAATTCTTGGGTCGCGCATCACGCCGAAAGTACAGAATGTATTCAAATGAGCAATACTATTTATCCCGGAATCAGTGCTGTTCCCTTGGGATGAAAGTAAAAATATGCTACTGAATGAATTCAAATGAAACTAGGCATGATTTGAGCTCATACTACGAGGGAACATAGGATGCATTTTATCTGGGATATCAGTAGGCACGGTTCTCTTGGGAGAGAGGATAAAAGTCAAAATGTTTTCTTATTTAGAACTAGCTGTACCCGCGACTTCGTTCGCGATTTACATACCTGGCGACTAATTAGGTTCACATTTAACCACAGTTTCTCTCATGTTATGAAACGCTGTGCAAAAAAACTTCGATGCCCAGAATTGGACCTGTTACACTTCTAACATAAGTATCTTTATTTAGGTACCTAGTTAAATTGTGTATAAATCGTGAAGAGTCTACGGGGGATAGTATGTTGTCATCTTCAATCCCATTCTTTACCCACACGACTTATAGCTACGACTTGGCCAGCAGCGTCAAGAACCAGTGTTAAGAAGTGTCATACTCGTTTCACTTCTTACTCATGGTTCCGTTCAGCTGGGGCCCTATTCTGCTAAACTAATCGCTTCACTATGACAGGGGTATCGTCAAAGAATGACACGTTTTGGTATTCTACCTTAGATGAAAGAAATTATGATGAATGCAGATGGAGAGACGCGCGTCAGTGTCAAGTTTGAAACTATTAATTTATCTCGCACGCACTATCTGGAGTTTTATTAATCTATAAGGATTCTATGTGATGATTCTGCGACGATTCCATTGTCATAGTGAAGCCATTTTATTACAGAATTGGGCTCCTGATCCATTTGACTGGACCACCGTAATTTTTTTTTCGTTAGTAGGTAGGCTCAGTTGGTTGTTTACCACAGAAAAAAATATTTTTCTGTGGTCTAGTTAG
The DNA here is from genome assembly GCA_949316285.1 of Eupithecia subumbrata. NCBI lineage: Eukaryota > Metazoa > Arthropoda > Insecta > Lepidoptera > Geometridae > Eupithecia > Eupithecia subumbrata. Next base: position 15,066,644 of record OX438643.1, on the reverse strand, counting down.
TTTAATTGGACCACTTACTCCAACCAAACTTTGGTAGTACAGTTAACTGTACCAGCTAATCCACCAAATATCACGTCCATGAATATCGCATGGACCATCTGCACATTTTACCTACTTTGCCTGAAATAGGCATTGACGCACTCATTAGTTAGGTTCCTACCTACTTAGGTAGGAACTTTACTAATGGGTGCGTCTTGGAAAAATATATAGATAGGAACTTGCCTACCCTTTCATTATTAATTCATTCAGTAGCATATTTTTACTTTCATCCACCCTCCCAAGGGAACAGCACTGATTCCGGGATAAATTGTATTGCTCATTTGAATACATTCTGTACTGTCGGCGTGATGCGCGACCCAGGAATTTAACTTGTCCTCCACGGGGAACCTTACTGAATTCCGGTATAAAATGTATCTTTCCCCGTAGTATGAACTCAAATCGTGCCGACTTCCATTCGAATTCATTCAGTAGTTCCGTCGTGATGCGCGGTTAAAGAATTTTACTTTTTTCTCTTTCCCAGGGGAACCTTACTGAATTCCAAGAAAACATGTATTCCATGTCCTTCCTTGTAGTATGAACTCAAATCGTGCCAGGTTTCATTCCAACTCATTCCGCAGTTTCGGCGTGATGCGCGGTGAAGGAATCTTACTTTCATCCCCTCTTCCAGGGGAATCTTACTGAATTCCGGGATAAAATTTATCGTTCCTCATAGTATTAACTAAAATCATGCCGACTTGCATTCGAATTCATCAAGAAGTTCCGTCGTGATGCGCGGTTAAGAAATTTTACTTTCATCCTCTCTCCCAGGGGAACCTTACTTAATTCCGGGATAAAATGTATCCCATGTCCTTTCTTGTATTATGAACTCAAATCGTACTAATTCAGTCCCAACTCATTCAGCAGTTTCGGCGTGATGCACGGTGAAAGAATTTTACTTTCATCCCTTCTCCCAGGGGAACATTATTTCGGGATAAAATGTATCTTTCCTCGTAGTATGAACTCAAATTATGCCGAGTTCTATTCGAATTCATTCAGTAGTTCCGTCGTGATGCGCAGTTAAAGAATTTAACTTTCATCCCCTCTCCCAGGGGAACCAGACTGAATTCGGGGATCAAATGTATCCCATGTCCTTCCTTGTAGTGTGAAATCAAATCATGCAAGGTTTCATTCCAATTCATTCAGCACTTTCGGCGTCATGCGCGGTGAAGAAATTTTACTTTTATCCCCTCTCCCAGGGGAACCTGACTGAATTCCGGGATAAAAAGTATCCTATGTCCTTCCTCGTAGTATGACCTAAAATCGTACCGAATTTTATTTCAATACCTTTAGTAGTTCCGTCGTGATGCGCAGTTAAAGAATTTTACTTTCATCCCCTCTCCCAGGGAAACCTGACTGAATTCCTGGATAAAAAGTATCCTATGTCCTTTCTCGTAGTATGACCTAAAATCGTACCGAATTTTATTTCAATACCTTTATTAGTTCCGTCGTGATGCGCAGTTAAAGAATTTTACTTTCATCCCCTCTCCCAGGGAAACCTGACTGAATTCCTGGATAAAAAGTATCCTATGTCCTTCCTCGTAGTATGACCTAAAATCGTGCCGAGTTTCATTTCAATACCTTCAGTAGTTTCGGCGTGATGCGCGTTTAACAAACAGACAGACAGACAGACAGACAGACAGACAGACAGACAGACAGACAGACAGACAGACAGACAGACAGACAGACATGAATGAAAAAAATTGCAGTTTTGGCTTCAGTATCGATAATAGAGTGCCTTCCAAAAAAAATTTTCAAAATATCTTCAATGTACAGAATTGGACCTGTTACAGTTTTATTATAAGTATAGATTCATTAACGCGTCGTCCTATTTCATGCATTATTTTTGTTAGAAACAGTGTTGCAAGATCGAATTTGACTAAATCAGTAGACAGTCAAGTAGAAAATTAATAGATTGAAGAAATAATCTGTAGATTGAAGAAAAATATCGGTAGATAAAGGGTAGGTAAGTTCCTATCTATATATTTTTCCAAGACGCACCCATTAGTAAGTTCCTACCTAAGTAGGTAGGAACCTAACTAATGAGTGCGTCAATGCCTATTTCAGGCAAAGTAGGTAAAATGTGCAAATGGTCCATGCGATATTCATGGACATGATATTTGGTGGTTTAACTGTACCACCAAAGTTTGGTTGGAGTAAGTGGTCCAATTAAACTAACTAGACCACAGAAAAATATTTTTTTCTGTGGTAAACAACCAACTGAGCCTACCTACTAACGAAAAAAAAATTACGGTGGTCCAGTCAAATGGATCAGGAGCCCAATTCTGTAATAAAATGGCTTCACTATGACAATGGAATCGTCGCAGAATCATCAGTCACATAGAATCCTTAGATTAATAAAACTCCAGATAGTGCGTGCGAGATAAATTAATAGTTTCAAACTTGACACTTTGACGCGCGTCTCTCCTTCTGCATTCATCATAATTTCTTTCATCTAAGGTAGAATACCAAAACGTGTCTTTGACGATATGTCATAGTGAAGCGATTAGTTTAGCAGAATAGGGCCCCAGCTGAACGGAACCATGAGTAAGAAGTGAAACAAGTATGACTCTTCTTAACACTGACGCTGGCCGAGTCGTAGCTAAAAGTCCTGTGGATAAAGAATGGGATTGAAGATGACAAAATGCTATCCCCCGTAGACCCTACACTATTTTTTGCACGGCGGCGTTTCATAATATGAGAGACTATGGTTAAATGTGAACTTAATTAGTCGGCAAGTAAGGCAATCGCGAACGAAGTTGCGGGTACAGCTAGTAATAAAAATATATACCTATCTATGCAATGTATTGTATTAAGTATATCATTATCTAGTACCCATAACACAAGCTCTGTTTCATATTTTGTATTTAGTCATAGTCTCAACCACATTAGATAATTTAACTGAAGTTTAACCTTTTATTTTATATAGAACACCAACGTTTCATCCCTTAACGACTTCATCAGGATGAGTGCGTTACGCATCGCCCCTACGGAATTAGAAAGGTCTTCTCTGTTCTGTGGTCGCGCCTGTACTGCGTCCTTGCGCGCACTACGGGCAGCACGCAGTGCACGCACGGGTCGTAGGCGCGGGGGCGGGGATGGTGGGGGGCACGCTGCTTGTCGATGCTGTTGAGTAGGAGAGGAAATTTCGCGCGGAGATCTCATCGTGGCGGGTGTTGTAGGTATACTCTGTGTACATACGGAATTAACAGTATCTACATCCGGCTCTATACTGTTATTCCGACTTCCCATGGAGACACGGTTTCCAAGCGGGTGGTAGTTTCCAACCTCTATCTCTATTGAAGTTGGGCGTCATCCAATCTCTATCGCCTCGCGTATCTTCCTGGGAACAAAGAATTATTATCTAGACAAGACACGGGCTTTGTCGAAACGAACGTAATGCGATGGTCCTTCCTCAATACAGTGTTCGACCGCACTCACCCTGATGAAGTCCCTCGTTAAAGAATGAAACGTTGGTGTTCTTCCAAAACAAACAAGGTTCGTAGTTAACCCGCTAACATTCATAACGAACGAGAATTATTTTTACTATAAAAACTATTGTTTGATGAATTCATTACGGATGTAAGCGGGTTAACTACGAACCTTATTTGTGTTGAAAGAACACCAACGTTTCATCCCTTAACGAGGATCCTCATCAGGATCATCTTCAGGGTGAGTGCGGTTATAGACGCGCGCCTTCCGCATCTCTCCGAGCATCTCTCTCCTTGTTAAGGGATGAAACGTTGGTGTTCTTCCAACACAAATAATTCGTAGTTAACCCGTTAACATCCGTAATGAACGAGAATGATGTTCAATCAAAGTGTATTTTGGGTAAATTTAAAAATAGCGAATGCTTGATGTTCTGTTACAAGTAACTGCTCTAGTCTATAATCACCTTTACATGTTGTCATATCTACCGAGAACTGTCGGTTACGGTTTAAGACTCAGTTAATGTTTCCACTAACTTTGTAAAAGGCATCATGTCTATTTGTCATTCTGGACAAATTATAGATCATTGGATTAGGGCTTCTACTACGAGAAACGATTGTGATATCATCATCACTGCATCAATTACGTTACTTGCGTGGGGTGCCGAGGCTCTTCGGGTTTTTGTAAAATTATCTGAGCGTCTGGTTGAAGTGACACGTGACCCGAGAGCTGGTGAGTAGGTATCTGGCGATCAGCATTGCCATACAGCGGGGCAATGCAGCCAGCGTCTTCTTAGGGACGCTTCCGTCTGGTAATATTATGAGATAAGGATCAGTTGAGCTACCTGTAGATTGTTTGCAACAGTCTGCAGTTAACTCAACTGTTTGTATTGTAAATATTAGTTCTAATTTTATTATTATTTTTTCTTTGTGAATAAAATAAATAATTTTAGAATCAAAATTATTTTCCAAAAGACGGCTCTGTCGGAAGAAAGCGTTGGTGCGCATATACAATTAATACATGCTGAGATAGAGACCGTTTTATAAGTCCAGCAAACTAACTATCTTTTCAATGTTCTTTTCTTTTAATTTTTGTGAGGCGCTGCTACGCATCTGATCTGGTTGAAATTTGGCACAGAGATAGATTATAGTCTGGAATAGCACATAGGCTATATTTTATCCCGGAATTACCACGGGAACGGGAATTACGCGGGTGAAACCGCGAGGCGCTGCTAGTTGTATATATTTTTATTCAGGACAAATACGATAACCCAAATCTCTTAAAAGCTATCTGTTTGGTTCTCTTCACTTCAAAGGAATAAGGTAGACTAAAAACCAGCTGGTTCTTTGTATTTGTACGCTTTTGTGATCCTTCTGTTGGATGTCCATTTTGTCCATTAATAAATAAGGGAAAGAACCTTCCCATTTTTCCCATAAGTAGTTTTTGTACTATAAATAAGTAGGTATAATCATATTCTCAGAAAACAACCTACACAAGGGAAAAAAACCGTTCAGATATAAACCTACTACGAAACGAAACTCAATAGAACAATTACTAAGAAAAATCTCTACTGTAGCAAAGGCCCCGATTCCGAGAGACGAAACGCAATATAACAATGCTGAGAATATTCCCCGTAAAGGCCCCGACTCTTGGAAACCTAGCTGCCTCTGCGCGTAAAACTTTTTAATTAGTCGAAGCAAGCTCTCGCTATGCCATAGAGACCGCACGTTTAATAGCATTTAATTTAAACTTGTAGCAAATATTAACAGAAACTGTATGCCTAGCTTTTCCATCAGATCTTATCTATTGTCTTAGGTGCAATTTCACCGTTGAAATTAAATAGGTTCAATTGACGTTAAAACTCGTTTCCGCATTAACTGTGTTCAGTTGGTGCATTTTACATTTCACCAGCATGAACTAAACGCAGTTAACGCAGAACTCGTTTAAACATCCTGAACACCCGATAATGGCGGTTCAGCGTCTATAAACGCGTTTAAGAACCGTTAATGTCGTTGCATTAATTTTTTTGTTATTGTCTATGATTTTATGTAAATCAGCTTTGGTAAATGTTCGTTTCCGTAAACGCGATCAAAAGTTAGCTCCAAAAAGCCGGTGAAATCGGTTTGACTTTAATCGAGATTTAACTCAATATATGAACTCGTTTACATAGAAACGATTTTAGTAGAACGCGTTTTAAGATACTAACGGTTATTGATATAGATTGTTAGTATCATCTCTCATCAGTACACATAGTTACGTCCACTGTTGAACATGTCTTCCCTAAAAAAGGGGGTTTACTATAATCGCCACGCTTTGCAGGCGAATAGGGGATCCTATTCGATGAATATAAATCAGTTCCCTTCCCATGAAATAGAAAGACCCTTTAAACGTTTCCAAAGAAACAACGCGTGCGAAGCCGCGGCAGAAACTAGTTAATTTATTAACCCGCGACGCAAAAAGAGAGGGGTGTTATAAGTTTAACGTGTCTGTCTGTGTATCTGTGTCTGTCTGTGGTATCGTAGCTCCCAAACGGATGAACCGATTTTCGTTTAGATTTTTTTGTGTTATAGATAATTTTATCTGAGCTATGTTTCATGAAAATCTGTCCGGGGTTTTTTTATATTTTTAATTTTGTTCTTGTTAATAGTAAAGTTCTTCCTTGGTTCAAAACCAACAACAAGGCTTAATCCTCGCATAACCACACATCCTATCAATTTAACATTTCAATAAATACATACTTAAAGTAGTTAAATGGCGGGTAATTTCCACTTAAAATGTCCGTAATACCCTCGTTAATTCGTTCCGAGTCACAATTTGTACAGTTCACGGTGCGATGCTTCCAAGCAGAGTAACAACTTAGGGTACCTATAGAGTAGGTACCTGCCTGCACTGTGTGCGAATTGAGAGCGAAGTGGGTATGAACAAGTAACAGTATTAAAAGATCTTTTTCGATTTAAGAAAATCACCTTCCTTAGAAAAGCTTAAACTAAAATACTAACACTATCAAAACGTAGATGCCAGTCTACTCTGAACGATTGTCTTAGAGAATTCACTAGAATTATCATAATTTTAAAAATAAATATAGGTATTTTTGTTTAAGAATGTCTTATTTTCTTTTTTGTGATTATTGGCCTGTAAGCCGTGTAGACACGCACGCACCAAAGGTCCTATCAGAAAACAAGCGTTGCTCAACCACCAGGACATTTTTGTTTATATAATTAATACTTTTTATTTTGGGTTTTTAAAATTATTATTGTATATTTTATGTGTGAGCAAAAAGAGAGGGGTGTTATAAGTTTAACGTGTCTGTCTGTGTATCTGTCTGTGGTCGTAGCTGGATTCCCAAACGGATTAACCGATTTCGTTAAAAAAAAATTGTGTCGTAGATAATTTTATCCCGAGTGTTTAGCCAAGTTTCATGAAAAACTATCGGGGGTTTTTAAAATTTTTAATTTTGTTCGTGATCTTACTTAATTCTTAGTTTCCGTATCGCCGTCGGCGAGCCCCTGCGGGTCGCGCCGCCGAGGTTGGGCAGTGAATGCGTTAAGCTTGTCGCTCACCTGGAAAGCAGCGCTGCTGTACATCGAAAAATATGCATTCAATTATGGGCTTTAATTCGTAACATTAACTAAACTTTAATAATTTGATTGTATAAAAAACTGACTTCGAATTTCTTACTTTAGGTACACTGTTTTAAGTTGTATAAGCGCGACGAATACTAATCGAATTAAATTTGATTTTAGGTACATAGGTAAAATCTAAATCATAATTGACGGAAAAATCGATGAAAATAAATACATAAAAAACCTACATAATATAGAACCTTTTCTTCAAAGTCGATAAAAAAATAATGAGCCCGATAACTTACGACAACTAGATTTCCGCTCTTCTCCGTAACCAATCCTTTCACAAATCCAGTTCCTACTATTTCAATATATATTTTACATAATACAACGTTAGTCTCACAATTTTTAGCCTGGCACATCGTTTCCCCGAACACTCGCACCTACATAATTACAGCAAAGAGGGGCCGACAGCTACCGCGAACCGAGTAATTAGTCCTTCATTACTCTGATACTCAGAACCGTGGTAAGTACGAGCGAGATGTAAAAACGAAATCGCTCGGGCAAATAACGAGTTTAGAAATTACAGATATCGCTTCTGTTTTCCCTCTGGCGCTAACATTTCTAAGGGGTTCGCGTACCCAATTAGTCGGGAGCAGGGCTTGAAAGCGGTATAGGTATAGGGTTAAGCTACCGGTAAAAAACTACGGTACCGTTTTGATTTAAAGGTAGACCTATACCGGTATACAATAACGGTATTGGTACAGGTATAAAATAACGGTACCATTATTTTAAGGGTACCGGTAGCTACCTGTATTTTTCTGGTACCGTAACGTAATTCATTTCGGTACCGAAAAACGCGTGAGTAAACGACGCTAGTGCTCTGTTTACAGTTCGCTCGATAGGAATGCCACTTGCCTTGTCGAACGAGGTTTCACTCACACACACTTCTTAATACACAGCTATGACGTCGCGGTCGTTCTTATATTCGTCGATTCGGCTTCTTTCCTTGTAAAAGGGAAGCATGGGGAGAATGCGAAAATATGTTTTTTATTGTTTCTTTTCATTCAGCGCGGAGACTAGATTGTCTACACTAAGTGCCAAATATTAGCGTTATAAGTGCCTTGCATTTTTGCATTACAGCTAAATGCTGAATTTACTCCTTTTGTCTAAGTTTATTAGTTTTAATTAAGTAGTACGTATATTTTTGTTTAGTGTATTTTCTAAATTAAGGCAATAAATGATTTTCTATTCTATTCTATTCTAATTTAATTCGTACTAATACTAATTTTCAAACATTTTAAGCAGTGCCTTTTTTTTGATTTCATGAAGGTCAACGACCTGTATTGCCAAGATATCTGGCATCTGGTTTTCTTATAACTGTTTGGTCCCTGACTGTGACAAGGCATTTTCACACAAGAAAAACATTTTTTTTTTCACACAAGAAAAACATTATTTTATACCGGTATACATACTGGTACCGGTATAAATACCGGTATACATACCAGTATAAATACCGGTATACATACTGGTACCGATATAAATACCAGTATACATACTGGTACCGGTATACATACCGGTACCGGTATAAATACCGGTATACATACCGATATTATTACCGCAATACATACCGGTATAAATACCGTGATTATTACTGGAAAACACATAAATACCGATATCGGTATACATACCGGTACCGGTATAAATACCGGTATACATACTGGTACCGGTTTAAATACCAGTATACATACTGGTACCGATATAAATACCGGTATACATACCGGTACCGGTATAAATACCGGTATTATTACCGCAATACATACCGAACGGTATAAATACTGGTTCCGGTATAAATACTGGTATACAAACCGGTATTATTACCGCAATACATACCGGTATAAATACCGGTGTTATTACTGTTAAACATACATAACGATACCGGTATAAATACCGGTATACATACCAGTAGCGGTATAAATACCGGTATACATACTGGTACCGATATAAATACCAGTATAAATACTGGTACCGGTATAAATACCGGTATACATACCGGTACCGTTATAAATAAAGGTATACATACCGGTATTATTACCGCAATACATACCGGTATAAATACCGGTATACATACCGGTACCGGTACACATATCGGTATCGGTATAAATACTGGAATACATACCGGTACCAGTAAAAATGCCGGTATGCATACCGGTACCGGTATTTATAATACATTTATAAAACATACCGGTATAAATACCGGTATTATTACTGGATAACATACCGGTACAAATACCGGTATACATACCGGTACCAGTATATATACCGCTGTTTATACTGGTACCGGTCTGTATACCGGTATGTATACCGGTATTTATACCGGTACCGGTATGTAATCTGGTATTTATACCGGTAACAGTAGGTAAACATACATAACGATACCGGTATAAATACCGGTAAACATACCGATATGATTACTGGAAAACATACCGGTATAAATATCTATCTATCTATCTATAGCTGTCTGGTCCCTGACTGTGACAAGCAGGGCTTGATACCGGTACCAAAAATACCGGTACTTTTACGGTAGTAACGGTACTTTCATTTCGTTAAATTCGAGTATCGATACTTTTGAAGTACCGGTACTTTGCCTAAAAGTACCGGTATTCTAAGCGGTTCTCGCGACGTTGCCAGCTCTCCGGTCATAGCGTAGGTACCGACCGGGGGGCGGGCGCGCGTGCTTGCCAACTTGTGCATATTTCGCGCTCGGACAGAACATTTATTTATACCGAAGTCGATTATTGTATTGCGTATCGATTCGTACGCAACGCGACGCGACGTAACGCCAAGTTCCTGTTCACAAAAATAAATAGTAGGTAGTTAAATAAATGTGGGCAATGCACAGTGTTTAGTGGGACCTAAAAAAATTCCTTATGCTGTTTACAGCATTAATCGATTAACGAATGGATTTTAAATGCAAGAGTTGAACACCCACATCTTTATATCAAATACTTTTTTTAATAAAAATTAATGAACTTTAGGTGACCTTGACCAAGAAAAAAGTTAAAAAAATCTGTAGAAGTAACTGGTCAAGATATTTTTTTTTAATAAATATAATCTGACAAAAGATTCTAAGGCGCATTTTTTCAGTTTTTATTTTCGGATTATCACCTCTGAATACCGAGTAATTAATATTTTTCAGACTTTCGTTTTTATTTTTTTTCTCCATAAACCCTCAAAAGTGCTGTTTGTTACTAGCACAGAAAGATTGCTCTTAACAAGGCCTATCCGTGGTAAAAATGCCAAGTTGCACTTGCGCGGTCTTTGGGAAGAATAGATTTTCAAAATATAGTGTTAGGGCTGTCACTCAACATGACCTTTCATTGAATTCAGTTTTGAAATAAATTATTCCCTAAATTTCAATAATTTATCTTATTAAGACACTAGCTGACCTGCCGCGATTTCATTTGCATGGACTTTAGTAATACCCCAAGTAATGTTGGTTTCCATGTAAACTATCAACGCCAAAGTTTAACAACCAATCCTTTACAATTTTAAAGTTATTATGAGAAAACCTATAAATCCCATTTCATCCTTCTACGAATGCTTGTATAAAAATTACTTATTCGATTACGACCCCATTTTAACTACCTTAGAATACGAATTTCCATAATCCGTTCTTAGCGAGTGCCTACTTTCTAAATAAGAGTTATTATAAAAATGACCCTTGACCCCGTTATACACGAATTTCAAAAAATGTGCCTAAGAATCCTTTGTCAGATTAAATTTATTTAAATAAAATATCTTGTCCAGTTACTTTTACAGAATTTTTGAAATAATTTTCTAGGTCAAGGTCACCCAAAGTTCAGTAATTTTTATAAAAAAAAAGTATTTGATACACAGATGTGGGTGTCCAACTCTTGCATTGAAAATGCATTCGTTAATCGATTAATGCTGTAAAAAGCATAGGGATTTTTTTTAGGTCTCATGAAACACTGTTCAAGGGCATGAGCGCGCGGTGGGGTGAAGAGGAACGAATCGCTCAACGTCATTCGCTCGGACAAGCGCCTTATAGAGAATTTCGACAGTGACCAATGTTGAAACTCGCGTGCATGCGGGTGGTAGCTATTACACTACCAAACTAAAACAACGAACAAACACAAAAACCGCTGCGCAATCAGCCGGCACTCTAATCAGTTTTCTCTCTCGCTTGCACAAAATAAAATTGTTCAAAAGTACCGGTACTTTTCGTGCATAATATCGGTAATTTTACCGATACTTATAGAAAATACCGATACTTTAGTACCGGTACCAATGAAAGTACCGGTACCACACTAAGTCCAATTATACCGGTTCTCAAAAAGTACCGGTATAATTTGTATCGATACCAAAGAAGTACCGGTATCACGTCAAGGTCAGTCGAACCGGTATTTAGAAATACCGGTATTCCAAGCCCTGGTGACAAGGCATTTTCACACAAGAAAAACATTTTTTTTCACACATGAGAAACATTATTTTATACCGGTATACATACTGGTACCGCTATAAATACCGGTAAACATACCGGTAGCGGTATAAATACCAGTATACATACTGGTACCGATATAAATACCAGTATAAATACTGGTACCGGTATAAATACCGGTATACATACCGGTATACATACCGGTATACATACCGGTATTAATAAAGGTATACATACCGGTATTATTACTGCAATACATACCGGTATAAATACCGGTATTAATATACCATACCGGTATAAATACCGGTATTATTACTGGAAAACTTATAAATATCGATATCGGTATACATACCGGTACCGGTATAAAAACCGGTATACATACTGTTACCTGTATAAATACCAGTATACATACTGGTACCGATATAAATACCGGTATACATACCGGTACCCGTATATATACCGGTATACATACCGGTACCAGTATAAATAGCGGTATGTATACCGGTACCGGTATGTATACCGGTATTTATACGGGTACCGGTATGAATACCGGTATTTACACCGGTATGTATTGCGATAAGAATACCGGTATTTATAAAACATACCGGTAATACCGGTATTATAACTGGAAAGCATACCGGTATAAATACTGGTATACATACCGGTATTTATACCGGTACCGGTATGTATACCAGTATTTATACCGATACCGATATGTGTACCGGTACCGGTATGTATACCGGTATTTATACCGGTATGTTTTATAAATACCGGTATGTATACCGGTATTTATACCGGTATGTTTTATAAATACCGGTATTATTATCGCAACACATACCGGTGTAAATACCGGTATACATACCAGTATTATTACTGCAATACATACCGGTATAAATACCGGGGTATTTACACCGGTATGTATTGCGGTAATAATACTGTTATTTATGAAACCTACCGGTATAAATACTGGTATACATTTCTGTACCGGTATACATACCGGTATATAATAATATAATAATAATATAATCGGTAGGTAATAAAACCGGTATGTATACTGGTAATGATACCGGTACCAGTATAAATAGCGGTATGAATACCGATATCGATATTTATAAGTTTTCCAGTAATAATACCGGTATTTATACCGGTATGTATTGCGGTGATAATACCGGTATGTATACCTTTATTTATACCGGTACCGCTATGTATACCGGTATGTATACCGGTATTTATACCGGTACCAGTATTGATACTGGTATTTATATCGGTACCAGTATGTATACCGGTATTTATACCGCTACCGGTATGTATACCGGTATTTATACCGGTACCAGTATGTATACCGGTATAAAATAATGTTTTTCATGTGTGAAAAAAAATGTTTTTCGTGTGTGAAAATGCCTTGTCACAGTCAGGGACCAGACAGCTATAGAAAGATAGATAGATATTTATACCGGTATGTTTTCAAGTAATCATACCGGTATGTTTACCGGTATTTATACCGGTACCGGTATCGTTATGTATGTTTACCTACTGTTACCGGTATAAATACCAGATTACATACCGGTACCGGTATAAATACCGGTACACATACCGGTATACAGACCGGTACCAGTATAAATAGCGGTATATATACTGGTACCGGTATGTATACCGGTATTCATACCATTATCGCAATACATACCCCCATAAATCAGTTCACATGGGATAAAAATCACCTTGAAACGTTTCCATAGAAACAACGCGTGCAAAGCCGCGGGCATAAACTAGTAGTAAATAAACAGAGCCCGCCGCCGCCGCCGCGCCGGCGTGGCCAGTGCGCGGTGTGGCCCTGTGCGTGCAACGCAGTGAGGGATGTGGATATTTCGACCACGGCGGCCAGTCTCATCGACCAAGATGCGCAGGACATATTATAGTGCACAAGTGTGTTCGCAAACATAGTGCACTCTCTATGCCCCACCACCCAAAGGTTAGCAGGTAGAGAATGCTATCTAGCATTATGCTCGCCCATGTACAACTTTTGTGCAATAAAGTATATTCTATCTATCTATCTATCTATCTATGCCCTCACTCTCATAATCCGATAGGACGGCAGACCGACACGGCCGGGGAGAGGTCATGCGATAGACCAACGGCTTAAGCCGTCTAACACCGCCAACTTGCTAGAAAAGACCCAATAATACAAATCTTGGCCCGACCCGGGATTTGAACACGTGACCTCATTTTCAGCGGTTGAACAAGCGACCACTAGACCAACGAGGCAGTCGGATAAAAGTAAATGTCCTGCCGCAGAAATAATAGATTATTTATAATTAAATAATAGATAATAATAGATATAATTAAATAATAAATAATAATAGATACCTACATTTACTCTACGTTTATTCCAACATGTTTAAAAATAAATGTCCATCCGTGCGAAGCCGGGTCGGGCCGCTAGTTATTAAATATAATGGCAACTTGGCTCAGCTAAGCAAACGGTTATACGAAATAAAACTTCGAAACGCACGAGTCACACGACTGTCCGGTCTCACTCGCTCGACTAGAACGGAACTGGCTCGATAGAATCTGCAGCTGAGCCGAGAGCTATTTATAGTTTTCTCATTTCGGTACTCTTATTTTAAAATTACGCTACTGCTAAAAATAAAGCTATCGCTATTTTTCGGTATCGGAACATAACGGTACCGTTATATAAGGATATCGTAATATAAAGGTATGACGTCATACCGTTAACCTTTTCATACCGGTATTTTCCGGTTATTCAAGCCCTGGTCGGGAGGTGTAAGCAAGAAATTTATTGCGAATGTACAGAATGAATAAGGTAACTTTTTTAAATTAAATGTCGAACAAAGTAACGTAAAATAAGAAAGAAGTATGTGAAGGTAACACGTAGGTATCTTGATTCAATAGATTCTATGAAAACTTGACCGAACGAACCAAGAGAGTTCATATGCAAACGAATTCCACCTTATTTATGACCAACCATCAACTGGCTGTATTCTTACTACCCGTTGTCCTATTACCCGTTTTCCCGTCGGAATGAAGCAATATCCCGCGGTAAAAAGTAGCCTAGGTATGTTCATCAGGAATAATGTGGGCTTCTGATAGTAAAATAATTTTTCAAATCGGTCCAGTAGTTTCGTAGCCTATTCAATACAAACGAACACACAATCAAATCTTTCCTCTTTATAATATTAAAATATAGATTAGCAATGTTTTGATGGGTCGGCCGGTCGGTATATTTAGGACTACAGTAGGTACATGCCGGTAACCAGTAGGTAGGTAAGGTCGGTACCGTGCGATCTAAGCTAAGGTTAGATATGCTTATATCGCAATTTCGCGATAAATCTAAATCTTGTTTTGACTAGTTAGATTGGCCAGTATGGTAACTCTGCTTTGGTTAGTTCGTCCCACCAAAACATCCACAAAATGGTCTAAGCGTTAGACTATTTTGGACTAGTTGATTTAAAACTTTACTAGAATAAAGATTTGATCAACTGACGATTTCATCGACTGCCATTGGGTTGAACAAACTTGAAAAATTATCTGAGCGTCTGTACGTGTGACCCGAGAGCTGGTTTATGGCGCAGCGCATCAGCATTGCCATACAGCAGCGGGGCAATGCAGTCAGCGTCATGGGGACGCTTCCCCTTGCTAATGTTGATATGGATCAGTTGAGCTACATGTAGATTGTTTGCAACAGTTTGGAGTTAGCTCAATTATAATACTAACATAGTTTATTTTTATTTAGTAACAAAGTCAATTACAATATTATTATGTACTATTATTTGCTTATAATTTTCCTAGTTAGTTAATTGTGAAAGCTCAAACTACTTATATACACCAGTTCTATAAAAAAGTCCAAGAAGTAGACTTACAAGTACTTAGGTAAAAATTTAATTATTGGCAATGAAACTTCGTCTAACCGTCTTACAATATGTAGTCTGGCGGGCACGTTGCTTCCCCGAACACAACCCTTATTAAAACATACCGATGTACCTACATACATACATACCGTTTGAAGATTATTACGTTATATAATGTTCTGTTGAAAATCTCTTCTGAAACCGTTATATTTTGTGTTTATTTGTATAGGATTCCGAACCCGAAGGGTTAAACCCTATTACTAAGCCACGCTGTCTGTCCGTCCGTCCGTTTATCTTATATCAAAATTTAATTGCAAAAGTTACAGATAGTTACATCAAAACCATCAGTATATACTACTTCTTTGTGGGTGCTCTACCTGGGAATAACATAGGTGCCGTAAATGTGGTGCCGTTAAAATTGGTGCCCTAAATTGGAATACCTATAGTTCTAGTGGGTTCTAGAAATACTTTAGCAATAATGGAATATCTATCGCGCTTTATAGCGGTCTACTAAATGAGAACGGTGCGGTGTTGAAAAGAGTTGAGGAGATAATGTTTTGGATTTACACCATTCAAAAAAGGCAGGGATAGTTATTGGACATCTTATACGACGTGATGTATAAGATGACTAAGGCCTATTTGTGCCAAAAGTTGGAGTTAAAAAAATAACTCGGGGCTTCCTAACTCAGTGTAATGTTTTGAATTTTTCAGCTCACAGTTTATGTTGCACCAGTTGAAATTAACCTAGAGTCAACCAACCCGAGGTTAATGTCATGTTCATTCATTCTTTTTACATCCGATCAAATATAGTAGGACGAATGCTGAATGATTTTAGTGTACTGCACTCTCTCGCTCTACAGTAATTTGAATAAGTCTATTCCTTCATGTCAGATTTGAAATGGCATGTGGTTCTTGATCGCATTATATTAACTGTTGTTTATTTTCTAATTAGTTTCTGTCCGCGGCTTCGCACGTTTTGTTTAAATGGAAACGTTTATAGGGCATTTTTATCCCATTGGAACTGTTTTATGGGATCAAAAGCCTGTGTTTGATTTCAGGCTTAGAGCTACATCAATGCAAAATTTCAGCCCGACCGATCCGTTCAGAAATCATGGTGTGAAAAGGGAACAAACATCTAAACATCTATCCAAACTTTGCATTTATAATATTAGTGTGATTAAAACGTATGTAGCTAGATACTTACTTGATATGAATGAACCGTTCTGCAATTCTTCTATTAAAAAGTCCAAACTAATGTATTTAATGATCTATTCATTATCATCAGACAATCAACCAGTCATTTATTTAGGACAAAAAAACCGATATGACAAACTCTACCAACATTACCTAACATAAATAACATCGCAGCTTTCATATTTTTGACATTACTAGCCCAGAGTTAGTTGACCCTCCCACATCAGTGGGGTAAAAATTTCAATATTTAACACAAGGCTAACTCCTAACTCTTGGTGGTACAAGAAAAATTAGAATTTAACTCCAAAGTAGAATTTAGCTCTGAGTTAACCGTGTTAACCTACCCTGGCGCTAGTGGACCTTATTAGACATCTGATACATGACAGCTTCATAAGGAAAACTAGAAGGAAGACGAGAAGGAGCCAGTCCAATAATTAGCTTTATAAGTCAAATCAGGGAAAAAATAGCTGTCTGTCGTATAAAGAAGTAAAAAACATTGCATTGGTAAGAGGAAAGTGGAGGAAGTTGCATCATTACCTTCGAACGTAACATGATAAATTATATCCCTCAAAACACATTTTGCCAGCAATGTTATCTATCAGTTCTTCATACATTTAAACCGAGTGTTCTCCTAAATTGAATGATACAATCTTCAATTTAAAAAGAAATAATTATAACCTAAGTGACAATTGGCCTTATCGCTCAAGAGCGATCTCTGCCAGACAACCTGGTATGGATAGGATCGTCGGATATGTACATGGGGTAAGATCTGTGTGCATCTGTTATTGTACTACTTAAAAAAAATTAATAGGTAGTAGTAAGAACTTTGGTTCCTACTCAAAAATAAATAATAACATAGGTACTTCAATAAAATTACAAAAATACATACATACCTATTCCTATAAATTATAAATATTAATAAAAATTCTAAATACTATTGCTATTCATGACGCCTTCACGCAATTTGTGGAAAAGAGCTAGGCTCTTTAATTTATAATATTCTATAGCGGTAGAGAGGCGTGGCCTTCGACCTGTTAGACGCAGTATAGTAGACCCAGACTGACGTTATCAAGAGATTAGATTATGATCATAGTTAATTTTAAAGATGGTCAGCCTACGAACAACCGGCTATAAAGTTGCCTTTCCATTCATGTGCATTATGCAGGTGGCTCCGACGAATGTAAAAGTAAAGTATGGTTGAAAAGTATCGGGACTAACAGAGCTTCAATATAATATTGAGCTGATATACCTACCTACCTACGTGTGCAAGAATAAACTTTTTTTTTTCACTATCAAAGAAAACCAATAGAAGCGGATAAATACGAAAGACTGCAACGCTAATCGGGAGGAGGTTACCTATTCTAAGAACTTGGTAATACTCATTCTCATTATATTTATTCGCCGTTGGAGCACAAGGCACACCTGAATTGAACTTGGTTAAGTCAATTTACATTATAATAGAAATAACTATTAATACAAATAAAAAATTAGAGTAACACAAAACAATGAAATTAATATTTGTATCTGCTGTAAATGGGCATTGTCAATAATCAAATTAAACAGAATTATTATAAAATTTATTACTAGAGCTGCCGTAAAAGGGCATTGTCAAAAATTAAGATTCTTTTTAAAATATTAACATTATGTAACTAATGTAATCTATATATATAAAAGAAAGTCGTGTTAGTTACACTATTTATAACTCAAGAACGGCTGAACCGATTTGGCTGAAAATTGGTGGGGAGGCAGCTTAGAACCAGGAGACGGACATAGGCTATGTTTTATCCCGGAATTACCACGGGAACGGGAACTACGCAAGCGAAGCCGCGGGCAGCAGCTAGTTGGTTAATATAATCGTGTTAGTTGCTAAATAAATAAATACAAATAAATTAAGAAATATTTATTTTTGTCGTCGACTTTTAATTAAGTGAGAGCCGTAGGTATTCACTAGAAACAGATTAATCTAAGTTCAGTTACGACTAGATAAGCTGACGGCTGTATCGTAAAGACGTTTGATCATAATTTAGCCAGAACTTGGCTATTACTAGAATTAGATTGGATTATTCTAGTTAGAAACTCGGTTTCGGGCTGTTTCAATTCGAGGAAATGAAGATTGGTTGATGTACAAGTACAACTAAGGTACCTAAATAGCCTCACAAACCTAAACTAACCTTTCAGATGAGAAACATGCTTAGATCATACCTACTAACTTATGTAACTTGCGAGAGCTAAGAAACATGCGTAGATCATACATATTAAACAGCAAATTATTAAATGGCCCGTCCATACCTACATATGCACGATTGTGAAAAAAAAATTAAAATGAAAATTTTCTTATTACCTATACAGGGTGTCACAAAAAAGAGTAACCAAACTTTCAGGTGGGGTGTAGAATCGAACACTGAATTCAGGAAAAATATTGAAAAAAAATCCCGATCTTTAGTTTTCGAAAAATTAAATAAATAGGTACGAAATTTTCACAACAGTAGGCAATAGACTCTAATACATGTTTCTTTTTGGAATTAGAAAAAAATGGCCTGCGTACCTGTATTCATATCTTTTATAAGCCCATAACACCTAAACGGTGCCCTAATGAGCGGCCACCGCGGTCATCGACCCGCGACATCATTGCAGCGGAAGCGAACAGGCTGCACGGCGTGCTTAGATATGGAGCCTACGTACAACAAATACATTCCAATTTTCCTCTAGGAATTAAAAATAAATAAATTATTTTAAGTCTTTACACACGTTCTATCGCGAAAATGCATAGTTAGTAGGTACATTCATTAAGCATGCACCTTCCTTCCTACTAAAAGATATTCACTACTAGCTTTTATTTTTTCATATCGTTGACTACCTAAGTACCTACCTACCTTCACATTGAACTTTAAAAACACGGTGAGTAACTAACAATGAAAGGTTGTTACAATTTGCATTTCCGAAGCACCAGATTGAGACAAGAAAAGGCACAAACTTTTAGCGCGCGAGAGCGAGATAGGTATACAAACTTAGTTCATCCGAATGTTCACCCAATGCTAGGCTTATTGTTAGTTTTGTCAAACTGTCTGTTATCATAGGGTCAATGGCCATTTAGTTGCATCATTGCAAGCGCAAGGTGAAGGTCGCGGCGGCGCTTATCGGTTATTTGTGCGTAAAAATGGCTCGATGATGGGAGTGTACTATGGGGAAGGGGAAAACAATTTGCGGGAAACAGTGCGCATTTATTTTTTGTTTGCTTGACCTAAAGTTTTAGTGTGGTTTTGTATTTTGACGGTCCTAAGCCCGTAAAGTACGAAGGGAAATTTGGAATGCATTGGCTAGCTTCCTACTTAACTACAACACGTGCAGCCCGCCGCCGCGCGCGCTGCTGCGATATCGCGTGTCCGGTCGTGGGTGCCCCCCGTAAAAAGATGTTTATCTGCTAAAAAGGTGTACACAAGGTACGTAGACCTTTTAATCAAATTTTAATGCCAAATAAACACGTGCATCAGTCGTTTGCGTAATGTGGTGAAAATTCCGTATTTATTTAATTTTTCGAAAACTAAAGGGCGGGATTTTTTTTCAATATTTTTCCTGAATTCAGTGTTCGATTCTACACCCCACCTGAAAGTTTGGTTACTCTTTTTTGTTTCACCCTGTATAATATGATGCCGAAATTTTAAAAGAGATGTAGGTACCTACAAAGTCACGTGGGATATCAAATAAAAGGTATTGTTATGTAAAAATCAAAACAGTTTTTCAAATTTATGTAAAATTCATACTTTTTGAAATAATTTGAAAAAAGTCGAAATAGTACCATTTTTCCCCTTATCTCCGAAGTTTGCAGAGCGATCCATTTAAAATGTATACAGCGTTTGCAGATATAGATCTATGTTTCACAGGAAAAATATGGAGAAGTCTGTCAAAAGAACACCTTTTGAAAAATGCTCAAAAAAGGCAGGAATCGTTTTCAAAAGGGGGGGCTATCCCACCAAATGGGTATCAAATGAAAGGTATCGGTTTGTACATTTTAAATCAGTTGGTTGGTACCTACCATACCTACTATATTAAGGTATTCATTGAATCACGAAGTCTCTAACCGTTACCTTTAGTACATATTTTTTTACGTATAATTGACTAACGTTCAAAACCCTCGGCGCGCGATTTAAACTCGTGTAGGTACTTGATAGATCTTGTTTATGTTTTAATCAATTGTGATACAGAATGAACCCGAAATCGTCCTATTAAATATTAATTCTCGAGACACTACTAATTGTCCCGCAAAACACAAAAACAGACATAAATAGGAGTTCAAATTCGATTCAATTATTTTGACGATCGAGGTAGCGTGACATGCGAGCGTCCGCCTTCGGCGGTTCACGCAGTAGGTTGCGGGTTCGATTCCTGCCTCGGGAAAATGTTTATACGATCTGAAGATATTCGTTCTTGTTGTTTTCTATGTACAATGTATTAAGTATATCAGTTATTAAATGTATCAGTTAGGTACCCATTACCTAACACTTCTGCTTACCTTGGGGCTAGATGATAATGTAGCATTTTTTTAATTTTATTTAGATTGATATTTTTCTAGCTCACTTATTCAAATCAAATCAAAAACTCTTTATTTCCAATAATAAAAACAATATATTAACACTTATAAAAGGTCAAATTATAAAATTAAACACTGACACGGAAATAATATCCTACTGACTACTTATAATGACTACTGACTGACTGACCCATAGTTCCGTTCATGCGCTCTCCCTATTCCATAAACAAAATGGACGTTATATTTCGGAAAATTTAAAGCACCAGGAAATGCCATTCAGTTGGGCTGGTTACTGGTTACCCAACTTCGTAGAATCGAAATGAGGGGTCGAATTTCGTAGTAATATTATAATGGTCTCAACGAATCTAACCGATGACACAACGTAACATTCGTTTTGCTCCGGATCTCTGTGGTTTTCAATTGACTTCGAAAAAAGTAGGTGGTTCTATGTTCGGTTGTGTTTTTTAGGGTTCCGTACCTAAAAAGGAATAAAGGAACCTTTATAGGATCACTTTGTTGTCCGTCTGTCTGTCAGTCCGTCTGTCAACCCCTTTTCTTAGGAACGCGTTAACGTATCGAGTTGAAATTAACGTCAAAAACTCAAGTCCGTAACCTCTTGGAGCCGCGATATAAATAAAACTTCTAAGTCAACGCGGTCAAAAGTTACAGCCGATTATGTCCGAATATTTTTAAATTTCCAAGAATCACATGCATACAAAACCTATAGGGTACTTCCCGTAGGCCTAGAATTATGAAATACGTCAAGAAGCAAGGCCTTATAGCACAAGGAAAAAATCCGATACAAAATTTGTAGTTAGTTTATTCACATTTTTTTTTATTCTCGCCATAAACCACAACCTACAGGGTACTACTTCCCGTTGATCTAGAATCATGATAATTTGGCAAGACACAAGGTCTTACTGTCTTACTAAGGTTTCCCTTAGTGCGCGAGTTTGACTCGCACTTGACGTTTTATTTTATGTATTTTCGTTGATAACTCCCTCATTTATGGAAAGATTTCGAAGATTATTTTGCAGTTATTTACAGAATGATCCTGAGGTGGTGATAGATAATCTTATTCCTTACTAGCTGTACCCGCGACTTCGTTCGCGATTGCCTTACCTGCCGACTAATTAAGTTCACATTTAGGTAACCATAGTCTCTCATATTATGAAAAGCCGCCGTGCAAAAAATCGTGTAGGGTCTACGGGGGATGGCATATTGTCATCTTCAATCCCATTCTTTATCCTCACGACTTTTAGCTACGACTCGACTACGAATGACACGTTTTGGTATTCCACCTTGGATGAAATAAATTATGATGAATGCAGATGGAGAGACGCGCGTCAAGTTTGAAACTATTAATTTATCTCGCGCGCACTATCTGGAGTTTTATTAATCTAAGGATTCTACGTGATGATTCTGCGACGATTCCATTGTCATACTGAAGCAATTGTTTTGCAGAATTGGGCTCCTGATCCATTTGACTGGACCACCGTAATATTTTTTCGTTAGTAGGTACAGTTGGCTGTGTACCACAATAAAAAATATTTTTCTGTGGTCCAGTTAGTTTAATTGGACCACAATAATTAATTAATTAATTAATTTAATTATACTATTGTACAGTTAACTGGACCAGCTAAACCACCAAATATTATGTAAGGTAGGAACCTAACTGTGGTGGACTGTATACTTGGGGTTTTATTCGGTTTTCAGGATTTTCAGGATTTTCAGGATTCTCAGGAAAACACTTCTTTTTCTTTCTTCGGGCTTTATTTCTTCTCTTTTCTTCTTATACTGCTACCGGAACCACTGTGTGTCGCAGCACACTTCCGTGGTAGCTTACCTACCTCTAGGCTATACCGTGCAGAGGACGGCGTATTTTTAACCTATTTTTCCTACAATTTTCACTTAGCCTATTGAGGTTTTTGGCTTATATCTTTTTATTCCTAGGCCCTATTTACATGTTTTTGGTGTCATTTTATAGCTTACGTTATAGGCTTTCTACCTATACCTAATCCTTATATCTAGGTCTTACGGTAACTAAGTATTTTCCATTTATTTTCTTACAATACTAAAATTTAGCCTATATCTACACTTAAAACACACTTAAAACTATGCAGGCTCGTCGTGTCCTCAACATCCTCCCCCCGGCGTAGCTCGCGAAGCCTCCTTTTTCTCCAACACGATGAGTTTGCTGGTCGGTCGCTTGAATACGCCAGTCTTCGTCCGGACATCCGCCACTCGTACGCCTCCGTCTGGTCCCTCGTAGGTGCGCTCGACGATTCCCATTGGCCATATGTTCCGAGGAAGAGCGTGGTCCACAACGATGACAATATCTCCCGTTTGCAGTGGTCTTCTGTTGCTTGTAGGCTCGCCACGGGGTACCAGTGTGGGAAGGTATTCCCGAAGCCAGCGCCGCCAAAAGTGGTCGGCAAGCGCTTGGCTCGCTCTCCAGGTCCGTCGATCTGTCTCGCTGCACGGACCGGTCGTAGGGAGTCCGTTCGATGATCCCAGCAGGAAGTGGTTCGGAGTCAGCGCCTCAGGTTCCTCGGGGTCCACGCTGACGTGCGTAAGTGGCCTCGCGTTGATGGAGAATTCCGCTTCAGTCAGGAGGGTGATTAACACTTCTTCGGGAGGTTCCTTCTCGTTCAAGGTGGCTGCTAGTGCGACTTTGACTGATCGCACCAGTCGTTCCCAGGCTCCCCCCTGGTTCGGTGCGCCAGGAGGTATAAAGCGCCATTCCATTCGATGCAGTTGACCTTCTTCTCGCAGTGCTGGTGTCCATTCCTCGTAGGCAGCCCGAAGTTCCTTGTCTGCACCTCGAAAGTTCGTCGCGTTGTCGGACATCATGATACGGGGCCATCCTCGTCTCGCAGCCATTCTTCTCAGTGCCATGATTGCAGAGTTGATGGAAAGCGTCGGCACGACCTCTATGTGTACAGCGCGTGTGGTGAGGCACGTATAGAGGGCGCCCCATCTCTTCTCTCGGCGTCGTCCAATCTTCACTATCATGGGCCCGAAGTAGTCAGTTCCGCAATGGCTGAACGGTCGCTGAAAGGGCTCGAGGCGGACTCGCGGCAGGTCTCCTGTAGCTGGTGGTTGAGGCTTCATCTTCCGTACTTGGCAGAGTCTGCATTCCTTCTCGATGCCACGTACTGTCGGTCGCAGATGAATCACCCAATATTTCTGTCTGAGGTCGTTAGTCACGCGCTCCCTGTTAGCGTGACCAGCTGCACAGTGTTCCCGCTGAACGATGAGTCTCGTGATGCGGTGACGGCCGTCGAGTATAACAGGCCGCTTCATCTCAGTCGGTACGTCGGCGGCTCCAATGCGTCCTCGTACTCGTAGAATGCCATCTTCTAAAACTGGGTCCAATCGGAACAGGCGACTTGATTTCGTGATTGGACGAGACGTCTTCAATCGTTGCAGCTCGTCTGAGAAGCTCTCCCTTTGTGCGTAGCGAATAAGCGCGCGCTCCGCCTCTTCGATGTGCCGGTTCTCCATGTTCGTAGCGCGTCGTTGACATCTCTCGATGAAGAAGATCACTCGTGCTGTGGCTCGGACTAGTGTCTCGTACTTAGAGAAGCGTGATGGATCTGGCAGCCAATCATCCTTCTTCTCTTCTTCCAGTCGCGTGTGTAGAACTTCTTCTTCGTGGTTGCTGTCCGGTGTCACCTTCGGCCACTGATGCTCTGGTTGGCGAAGGAAGTCCGGCCCGTGGAACCATCGATCTTCTGCTGTTATGCGTGTGTTCGTCAGCCTTGTCGCGTCGTCTGCCGTGTTCTCGCTGGTCGGTATCCACTTCCAATCTTCTTTCTGGGTAAGTTCGGATAGCTCCCCCAGACGATGTGCGACGTAGGGCGTATATCTTCTTGCATCCTGCCGTATCCAATGTATGACTGTCATCGAATCGCTCCAGTAGATTGTTCTCTTGACTTCCACACGATGTTCCTTCTTGATGGCGTCGGCCAACCTTGCTCCGATGACTGCTGCTTGTAGTTCCAGGCGGGGAATGGTTTGCGTTCGCTTTGGAGCAACCTTGGACTTCGCAGCGACGAGGCGAACGCTGAAGCTTCCATCAGGTCTCGTGCTTCTCCAGTACGCCACGGCTGAATATGCTTGTTCGCTGGCATCACATAACATGTGTAGCTCCAGGTCGGTGTGATCTTGAATCGCGTAGTGTCGCTCCAGTCGCAGAAGACTCAGGTCGTTCAGTTGTTCCAACCACGCGGCGAACAGCTCATTCTCCTCCTCCGGAATTGGTTCATCCCATGACATCTTGATTCGCCATAGATTCTGCAGTACGATCTTCGCTCGTATCGTGAAGTGACTCAGCAGCCCAAGTGGATCGTAGATAGACATCACCGCGCTGAGTGCTTCTCTTTTCGTCGGCGCGCGGACCCGTGCACGTACATCGGCAGGAACTCTGTTCATGGAGGTGTTGAATCCAAGCTCATCTCGTTCGGCGTTCCAGTAGAGTCCAAGGATCTTGTTCTCCGATCCCTTTCCGTCGAATTGCGTCGGTGTTGTAGCCCGTAGCTCATCCGGCACGTCTTCCAGTACGCAGTCTTCATTGCTGTTCCATCCTCGCAGCGTGAATCCAGCAACCGCATGCACTGCGCGTAGTTCCGTGACTGCTTGACGGGCTTCCACGTTGTCATCGTAGCTTGCTACCAAGTCGTCCATGTAGTGGCTTCTGGTGATGGCTTCGCAGGCAAGTGGATGAGTGTGAGCGTGTATCCTCGCGTTGTGATCTCGCACGAAATGAGCCATGAATGGAGAACTCGCAGCACCAAATATCATGCTGGTCATCTTGAATCGTTGAGGCGTCTTCTCTTTCTCGTTGTTTCTCCACAAGAATTGTTGCGCCGGCTGGTCCTCTTCACGAATCTTGATCTGCAGAAACATCTCTTGTATGTCGGCTGTGATTGCTACTCGTTTCTCTCTGAATCTATACAGGATGCCTGGCAGGGACATCAGGAGGTCAGGTCCCTCCAGCAGGTGGTCGTTCAGGCTGACTCCATTGCTTTTCGCTGCTGCATCGAAGACAAGCCTTATCTTCCCGGGCTTGTTGGGATTGCGTACGGCGAAGTGAGGCAAGTACCAGCAGACAGTGCTGGTCTCCTCCGATCCATCGCACGGTTCAGCATACCGCTTCTGCAGCAGATTCTCGATTTGCTTCGTATATTCTTCGGCGAAGACTGGGTTGGCGTCCATCTTCTTCTCGATGCTCTGAAGACGACGTAGTGCCATGTTGTAGCTTTGAGGTAGCTTCGTGTCTTCTTTCTTCCATGGTAGACCAACTTCATATCCCTGGTCGATTTTCTTGATTGTCTGTTCGACGATCTTTGTAGCCCGGAGATCTTGTTCACTCGTACGCGGCTTTTGGTTGATGCCAATTGCTTCCATGCTGAAGTGTTTTTCTATCAATTCATGCAGCTCCTGGTTTTGCTTCTCTATGGCCTCGGGTGTGTAGATATGTAGCACGCTGTCTTGATTGATGATGCCGCGTGGTACACTACGTTATAGGCTTTCTACCTATACCTAATCCTTATATCTAGGTCTTACGGTAACTAAGTATTTTCCATTTATTTTCTTACAATACTAAAATTTAGCCTATATCTACACTTAAAACACACTTAAAACTATGCAGGCTCGTCGTGTCCTCAACACTAACTTATTTTTCCAAGACCCACCACCTTAGTAGGTTGGAACCTAACTAATGGGTGCGTCTTGGAAAAATAAATAGATAGGAACTTACCTACCCTCTATCTACTAATTTTTTTCATCAATCTACTGATTTTCTACTCGACTTTCTACTGATTTAGTCAAATTCGATCTTGCAACACTGTTTCTAACAAAAAGAATGCATGAAATCGGACGACGCGTAGACCCGTCGTGATGCGCGGTTAAAGAATTCTACTTTTTCCTCTCTCCCAGGGGAACCTTACTGAATTCCAGGATAAAATATGTATTCCATGTCCTTCCTTGTAGTATGAAATCAAATCGTCCTAGGTTTCATTCCAACTCATTTAGCACTTTCGGCGTCATGCGCGGTGAAGAAATTTTACTTTTATCCCCTCTCCCAGGGGAACCTGACTGAATTCCGGGATAAAAAGTATCCTATGTCCTTTCTCGTGGTATGACCTAAAATCATACCGAGTTTTATTTCAAAACCTTTAGTAGTTTCGGCGTCATGCGCGGTGAAGAAATTTTACTTTTATCCCCTCTCCCAGGGGAACCTGACTGAATTCCGGGATAAAAAGTATCCTATGTCCTTTCTCGTGGTATGACCTAAAATCATACCGAGTTTTATTTCAAAACCTTTAGTAGTTTCGGCGTGATGCGCGGTGAAGGAATTTTACTTTCATCCCCTCTCCCAGGGAAACCTTGCTGAATTCCGGGATAAAAAGTATCCTATGTCCTTCCTCGTAGTATGACCTAAAATCGTGCCGAGTTTCATTTCAATACCTTCAGTAGTTTCGGCGTGATGCGCGTTTAAGAAACAGACAGACAGACAGACAGACAGACAGACAGACAGACATGAATGAAAAAAATGACAGTTTTGGCTTCAGGATCGATAATAGAGTGCCCTCCGAAAAATTTTTTCAAAATATCTTCAATGTACAGAATTGGACCTGTTACAGTTTTATTATAAGTATAGATAGACTAGTATTTTATAAGTGCGCGAGCTGCAAGCAGCTCGCGTCGTCGTCTGTGTATATTGTTTGATTTTAATTGTATACCCCTTTTCGTAACCTACACCCGCTCAAACGATCGAACCCGATCGAAATCGATAACCAAGAGTGGAGACTGCGATATAAAAATGTCACCCATCTTGGATTTGGAAATGGACATCTTTTTCGTAATCTACGAGTTCGAGTTGATCGAAAACGATACCCATATCAATTTGTGGATGGGGAGGGGATTTAGGGGGGGCTGGGAGCGAGGGATCACAGCACGGCTCGCTTCTCTCGCCGTGCTGTTCTCCTATAATCGCATTGCGGTTTGCTTTGCTCACCGCAATACGTCCCCGCTCGTGGGGACGTATTGCGGTGAGCGTATCGAGGGGGGGTAACAGCACGGCTCGCTTCGCTCGCCGTGCTGTTCCTCCGTAGTCGCATTGCGGCGAGCGCCGTCATCAAATTCGTAATCCTCACCCCCATGTTAGTCGAAAACGATACCCATATCAGATTTTTCATGGGGCAGGGTTCGGGGGGGCTGGGCTTCGCTCGCTTCGCTCGCCGTGCTGTTCCCCTGTAGTCGCATTGCGGTTCGCTTCGCTCACCGCAATACGTCCCCGCTCGTGCTGCCACACGGCAAGGCTCGCTTCGCTCGCCTTGCGGTGTGACGTATTGCGGTTCGCTTCGCTCACCGCAATCCGACACATGCCCGCCGACATCAAATTCGTAATCCTCACCCCAATGTTAGTCGAAAACGATATCGATATTAGATTTTTTGATGAGGGAGGGGGTTCAGGGAGCCTGGGGGCCTGGGGGCCTGGGGGGGTAACAGCACGGCTCGCTTCGCTTGCCGTGCTGTTCCTCCGTAGTCGCATTGCGGCTCGCTTTGCTCGCCGCAATGCTCCACCGGGTTCAGGAGGAGGGGGTTCTGGGGGGCAAGGGGGGGGATTGCGGTTCGCTTCGCTCACCGCAATCCGACACACGCCCGCCGACATCAAGTTCGTAATCCTCACCCCAATGTTAGTCAAAAACGATATCCATATCAGATTTTTTGATGGGGGAGGGGGTTCAGGGAGCCTGGGGGCGTGGGGGGGTAACAGCACGGCTCGCTTCGCTTGCCGTGCTGTTCCTCCGAAGTCGCATTGCGGCTCGCTTCGCTCGCCGCAATGCTCCACCGGGTTCAGGGGGAGGGGGTTCTGGGGGGCAAGGGGGGGGGGATTGCGGTTCGCTTCGCTCACCGCAATCCGACACACGCCCGCCGCCGTCATCAAATTCGTAATCCTCGCCCCCATGTTAGTCGAAAACGATACCCATATCAGATTTTTTGATGGGGGCGGGGCTGAGCGCAGGGGGTCACAGCACCCCTGTAGTCCCCGCTCGTGCTGCCACGCGGCAAGGCTCGCTTCGCTCGCCTTGCGGTTTGACGAATTGCGGTTCGCTTCGCTCACCGCAATCCGACACACGCCCGCCGACATCAAATTCGTAATCCTCACCCCAATGTTAGTCGAAAACGATATCCATATCAGATTTTTTGATGGGAGGGGGTTCAGGGAGCCTGGGGGCGTGGGGGTTAACACAGCAAGGGAAGGCTCGCTTCGCTCGCCTTGCTGTGTAATCCTCGCCCCCATGTTAGTCGAAAACGATACCCATATCAGATTTTTTGATGGGGGGGCTGGTCGCAGGGAGTCACAGCACGGCTCGCTTCGCTCGCCATGCTGTTCCCCTGTAGTCCCCGCTCGTGCTGCCATACGGCAAGGCTCGCTTCGCTCGCCTTGCGGTGTGACGTATTGCGGTTCGCTTCGCTCACCGCAATCCGACACACGCCCACCGACATCAAATTCGTAATCTTCACCCCAATGTTAGTCAAAAACGATATCCAA
Organism: Eupithecia subumbrata; assembly: GCA_949316285.1. Lineage (NCBI taxonomy): Eukaryota > Metazoa > Arthropoda > Insecta > Lepidoptera > Geometridae > Eupithecia > Eupithecia subumbrata. The sequence goes on along the minus strand of OX438643.1, from coordinate 15,037,000 downwards.
ATCAGATTTTTTTAATAGGGGAGGGGGTTCAGGGAGCCTGGGGGCGTGGGGGGGGTAACAGCACGGCTCGCTTCGCTCGTCGTGCTGTTTCTCCTTAGTCGCATTGCGGTTCGCTTCGCTCACCACATACCATTTTAAAAAGGGGGCGAGAGGGGGGTGTTTTTTTTTTACTTTCAATTGGAGAAGAGACCTTCTATACGATCCCGCAATCAGAACCCCTCTATCGCGACGGCATCTCGTAGCACTCTCAAAAGGGGGGGTCTTGGGGGGCAAGGGGGGTGAAATTATTTTTGCAATCGAAATCGCTTGACCCCCTCTATTCAACCCCCTTAAAATTATTCATCAGTATGACTCCGTTACGAAGCCCCCCTGGGGGGCGGGGGTTCCGGGGGGCAAATCTCAAAAAGTCGGAATTTTCCCCAAGTCACCCCCGACCCCTCTACACGATTCCGCAAAAAAAAACATACCTTCCCATCCACCATCAGGGAGAACAATCGTGTCAGTCAGTCAGTGAGTCAGTCAGTCAGTCAGTCAGTGGTAATCGAGCTTTATATATTATTATTATATTATATATTATTATATAGATAATAAGGAGTACCTTAAAATCGAGAACATATTTATTAATTATTATTTGAGCTTTAGGTAGTACCTAACTAAAAAACTAAACTACGTAATTAATTGAGCTAAACTACGTAATTAATTGAGGTTAACTACATAATTAATTGAGCTTTAGTACCTAACTATAATACTTACCTTACATAATTATCAAAGAAAAGAACAGACAAATATTAGAAACCAATTAGAACTAAACATTAGAAACCAGTAGGTATGTTTATTGCATAAGTACAGTCAATTTAGTGTCATACATAAAGTTCTACATAATGTATGAATACCTATAGGTACAACTTAAAAATTAGTCATTAAATAACCCGCCCCTGACCATTCCCGGTGCAAAGGTGCATAATGCTTGCATGCAATTACCTCGCTGAATTGCGATCATCGCAATTAAGTGAGGTAATGCTCGCAATGCGATGGCAATCCTTCGCACCGGAGCGGGAGTCTCCTGTCACTTAGAAACCAATTAGAACTAGTATTTATAATTTAAACGATTGAGCTAACCGCAGACTGTTGTAAATAATCCACAGGTAGCTCAACTGATCCTCACTTCTTCATTGATTAGGAATGGCAATAAAATAAAAGGGTTTACCTATTTTTATTTTACTAATGGGGTTAGGCAAATGATTCATGTGGATTGATGATTCAGGATGAATCCAGCAGTAATAGACTGCTCCCACTGACTAGATAATCTAGCTAGATTCACAGTCTAGATGATAATCTAGCTAGATAATACATGCCCAGCGTGGGGGATCATGGGCATTACCCGCATGAGATAAAAGCCAACAAGGCGCTTATCAGGGTGAGGCCTGCGTCCAGCAGTGGACCAATACAGGCTGTTGAGGTTGACGTTGAAGAGGAAACGTTACTCAAGCATAGATCTATGACTGAGCTAGCTTTCTTAATACGGGCCTGAGTTTCAAGGGTCTCTGATCTCTGAGAGGGGGAGCCTCTGAAAGGTTTCGGCTCCCCTTGACCTTTGACCTCTGACGACCTCGGAGGCGCAGCGGGGGAAGGTCCGCCTGCGACGCAGGAGGTTGCGGGTTCGATTCCCGCCTCGGGACAAATGTGTGTACGATCGATTTGCAGATAAAACTTTTTAAACTTTCGCGATTAGTTAACATAGTTTATGGTTTAATCGGGTATTTAGTTTTTTTTGTTCAGGGTGTTCTGGGTGCTTTCTATGTTTAATAAAAAAAAAATCTTTCTATGTAGTTTATTGTATGAAGTATATCAGTTATCTAGTACCCATAACACAAGCTCTGCTAAGCTTGGGGCTATATTATGATCGTTATAGCTGTGTGACTTGTCCAGCATTATTATTTTATTATTATTATTAATGAAGCGAGCAGTTCTCAAAACCAAAAGCATCGCGAACGTTAACGTTCCAATCCAGACTAAGTAGGTACGCTCAGACTAAATACACTCACGGATTCCAAAAATCGGAGCGGATGGCCCCTCTTGGAAACCGTACCCTCACGCGATTCGCCGTACTCCAGCAAAAACAATGTACTGTGGCTTCGGCGTACTAACTACGGCGACTGCTGTGGTACTGGCAAGCACGAGCGAGCACAGATGAGACACTTTATCTTAGGCTTTGTCGTACGTACCTAGTAGTAGAAAACAGTATCTACCCAACCCATTGTGTGCTAGGTATAATCCGCATCGCATGCCGGACTGGCTACCGCTGAAAAGCGCAAAAAAAGAAAAGAGTGGAAACGCGTTGCATTTTGATTTGCCAGTTTATCTGTGTGAAACGTGGGAGAATATAGTTACAACTCGAATCAATTCATGCAAAATTTACTACAACATTGTAGGTGAAACCAACCCAGACATTTTTGGAGAACCTACCAATTAGTGTACTCTATGGACAAATTTTAGTCAAAACACAAATTTTGAAATGTTGCCATAAAACTGACTACCTACAAAAAAAGAAAAGATGTTCTTAACTCAGCCATATGTTACTTTTCTTTCATCATAATTTTCGGGGACACAAAAATTAATTCGTTTTTCGCCGATGAAAAAGAGACTCTTTCAAGTCCCCACCTTCACCTCAACAGCCTAAATTTGTCCACTGCTGGACGCAATCCTTCCCCTGATAAGCGCCTTATTGGCTTTTTATCCCATGGGGGTAGTGCCCATAATCCCCACGCTTGGCATGTGGGTTGGGGATCGCAGTTCGGCCGTAGAAATTGTTTGCGGTCCTGCCTGCCCCCAGAGGATATCTCTTAGTCGCCTCTTACGACACCCGCGGGAAGAACTGGGGTGGTGCAAATTCTAAGCCGGCACCACACAGCTCAAGTCAGCTCAAGTCAAGGCTCAAGTCCCCACATCGGTACCTATTTATCTTTATCTCTCTCTATCCTTAGTCCTTTAGAACCTTTTTGGTACACATAGAATTAATACTTTTTTTATATTTTAAGGATTTTTCTTTAGTTATTATTATTATTTTTGTGTGAGACTGTAAATTAATTTTCTTTCTTTCTTTGTTCTTTCTTAGTAATAGGTATATTGAGGAATTTGTTTGAAGTGTCCGGGATATGTACACTAGCATTCCTTCCGTGGTTTCAGGCAAGAACTGATTCCCTGAACCGGTGCTTCCTGGATGACTGTTCCGCTGGCTGCGCAATTCCACACCGACTGTACTCCGGGAACTGTTCCTTTCCGAGCTGACAGTACTCTAGGAAGAACATGGCACGTTACTTCACTAGAACCTCATCATCATCATCATCACCCTAATTAATTGACGAGCGAACGAAGTGAGCGAAAGTCTCTGCTTCAAGTCTAGCAAAAGTATACAAGTTGTTGTAAGTATTCAAAAATGTGACGAATTTACATGGATTTTATTTATATGGAGTACATTGAAAGTAAATACGTCACATGCGTTAAAAAATAATTATGTGCCGTCCTACACTACGTTTGCCGAGTCGCGGTCTCCACTCAAGAACACGTTTACCCCAGTAGTTGTCGGTTCTTCGTGTGGTTCATAAAAGATATCACAGATTTAAAATGCAGGGACATAGCGGTTGCAAGTGGTACTGGCCGGGGGGCCGATTCTGTAGTATTTAGTATTAGCATTGCACCCATACGAAGCCGGGGCGGGTCGCTAGTTTATGTTTATTTTTTGTATTTTTGTATTTTTTAGTTAAATCATAATGATAAAAGAAAACTGTTAGTAGCACTGACAAATATTTTTACTATTCCTTTTCACATAGCAAGTACATACCTATTAGCTTTTATTATTTATCAACTCAATTCAAACGGATAAGACAGGGAAGTTATAAATGACAGCAATCCACATGAAATCAGGCTGCTGTGTTTATGAATAAGCCACTCAGCGCAGCGTCCCGGTTTGCCAGCAAACGAATTCAAAAAGGCTTTTTGTATAAAAGTTTCGGCAAAACTCGATTCAATTTCAATTTGCTGGTTCCGTGTATTCACTCATCACATCATTCGGGGCAAAAGGACGCTTTACATTATTTTAAATGTATGTATTATATGAGCTTGTGTTATGGGTACTAGATAACTGATATACTTAATACAATACACGACATAGATAGATATTTTTTTTATTATACATACATAGAAAACACCCAGACCAACGGAACAAATTTCTGCAGACCGTACACAAATTTGTTCCGAGGCGGGAATAGAACCCGCAACCTCCTGCGTCGCAGGTGGACCTTCGCCCGCTGCGCTACGGAGGTCGTCAAATTATTTCATTTATGATTGATTTTGAAGCAATTTGGTAGAGTCGTACGTAGGTTCTTTTATATATACCTAAGCTAGTTAGAAAATTTCGGAGGATTAAATTGTATTAGGTAAGTAGAGATAAACCATTCTTAAAAAGCAGTGTGTATGACGTTTTGTGGAGGGGTCGTGCATTCTTTAAGATTATAAGCGGGTTAACTACCAACCCTATTTGTGTTAGAACAGCACCTACGTTTCATCCTTTAGGTACATCCGTAATTAATTCGTCAAACTACGATAGTTTTTATAGTAAAAGGGGTATGCATTTTTAGAATGGTTTTTCTCTACCAGGTACAGTGGCTATATAAGGGTACCGTTTCCAACGTTTCTAACATAAGGCAGTAAACCAGTTTTTCTTTAATTTAAAGTGCGTGGCTACTACGTAACATTTTTCTTCAAACAATGATGATGAAATCAGAAGCTAAGTACATACCTATCTTTCCTTAGAAAAATAAAACAAATAGACACCTACATATGTTGAAACTGTAAACGACACAGTGACACATAAAAAACAAAATTCTGAGAAGTTTAATAGGTGTAGCATATCTATGATACTCGGAACGATTGTGCAAGAGCATCTTTCAAGTGAAGCTATTTCGTTAATGTAGCTTTAATTGAAAGATAATTGCTAGTCATTGAGCCGTAAAAAACAAATTACCCTGGTATAATTTACTTCTAGGAAATTTGGTAATAAACGGTTTTGCAATTTGTTATTTTGTTAATTTTGCAACATATCTAACAACAAAATTATATGCAGGGAAAATTACTATCAATTAATAGAAACAGATTATAATACGAAATAGTATTTACTATAGAAACATTGATGTTCTGCAAGGTGGATTATGGTAGCTCAATAGATCCAGAACAATACCAGTCGGAAGCGTCCCCAAGACGCGCTGCTCGCTGTATCGCCCCGCGCTGTCTGGCAATGCCTGCAACATGCGCTGCGCGTGCGCCAGATCCAGCGCGGTATCACCAAGTATCTCTTATGCATGTAAACCTGATGCATGATTTCTGTCTCCCTCGGGCGACTTTGACATTTTCTTTGCAAAATTAAATAAAATAATAGACATTTTAAATACAATAAATAAACAAATAATTATTGTTGGGGACATGAACCTGAATTTACTAGTTAAAAATAAATATACTAAACAGCTAACTGACTTCTTAAAATCTGTAGGATTAAAGTCTATTGTAAAATTTCCGACCAGAACGTCAACTATACAATCATGCATAGATCACGCCTACACTAACCTACACATAAATTCGAGCATCACTTCAAAGCTAGTAGATCTGAACATCTCCGACCATCACGGAGTAGTGCTAACCGCAGCTCTACCTAATAAATCTGAATCGAATCCTATAGGCTACAAGCGATTGTTCACTGATATTAAAATAGATGACTTTATAAATAGTATCTCCTTGCATGATTGGGAATATGTATTGAACAAAACGCAATGCCCCAGCGTCACTTTTGACAATGTATGTAGAATAATAAAGCACTTTTTTGACATTCACTTCCCGTTGAAGAAATATCCAATTCGCAATAATGTAAAAGTGTGGATCAGCGATCGCGCTGTCGAATTAAGTAGACAAATAACCACCACTAAATATCTCTTGACAGACAGACAAAATGATAAATCGTGTTTAGAACTGAAACTAGCATACTTAGAAACTGAATACTCCTTGGAAATTATATCAGCTCGTAGGCAGTTCATTAATAAGACAATTGCTAAATCTGAAAATATTTGTCGCGGCGTGTGGCAGATAATAGCATCAGAAACTGGTCATAATAATAAATGCAGCGCTCTGGATGCACTTGTCAGTCGAGCTCCAGGCAACTGCGACTGCGAGCGTTTCGCTTCCACTGCTGGTCAACTAAATCTATTTTATGTAAACGCAAACAAAAACTCCAACATTTCGCCATGCATAGTTAAGGCTATGATCTACCTATGTAAATTCGTACACAAACGCACGACAGATTTTCTCTGCGAACCGTTCAGCCTAACAGAAGTCATAAAAACTATTAAAAATATAAAACGAAAAAACTCAAAGGACATAAATGACATGACTACACGGACATTTGACTACCTACCGCCTTTTATGAACGATATTTTATGTAAACTTTTCAACCAGTGCCTGCAAGCCGGTATATTCCCAAACACCCTGAAGCTAGTAAAAGTGCAACCGATCTACAAAGGAAAGGGTGAAATGACGGATTGCAAAAACTTTCGGCCCATATCTCTTATTCCAATAATGGCTAAAATACTCGAAAAACTTATGAGCAACAGATTAATGTCTTTTTTCAATGAATTTAGCTTACTTAACCCGCAACAGTATGCCTATCAGCCGGGAAGATCTACAGTAGATGCGACACGTGACGTAGTGCATAAAGTGATGAGTAAGTTAGACCTAGGACAACACACAGCGGCGATCTTTTGCGACCTATCACGCGCATTTGAACTAGTAGATCACAAGCTCCTCATCGCCAAACTCCAGCACTACGGAGTAAATGGCCCCTTTCTAAGGATGATTACTTGCTTTCTGTCGAACCGAGAACAAATAACATCTGTACATGACATAAAATCGGACACTCTTCCTCTAGATAGCATAGCCGTTCCCCAGGGTTCGATTATGGGAAACAACCTATTTTTGATCCTAATTAACGATCTAACGGTAGCCTCTACACAAGCAGAATATGTCATGTATGCGGACGATGGATGTTTAATAATATCTGCGGAATCCCACAGCCTGCTTAACGCAAAGGTCAATCACGTGATCGAAAAAGTAGCTGGATGGTTTTCCGCGAATGGAATGGCACTAAACATAGAAAAAACAAATATTGTCCACTTCTATTTAGGCGCAGACAAAAACAAAGGCCAACTCCATGTAGTTTGCAATGGACTTAAAGTGCCCATCGTCGACTCTGTTAAATACCTGGGTTTCACTCTAGATCAAAAACTAACTTGGGAACCCAATATAGATATAACTTGTAAAAAGCTATCTTCTGCGTGCTTTGCACTGTCCCGCCTGAGTGGAAGCCTCGATCTGCACAATAAGCAAATGGCGTATCACGGATATGTTCATTCTGTATTGACGTACGGAGTAGAATTTTTTGGTCAAGCGGCGGAACGCATAAGACCGTTTCGTCTACAGAAACGCGCGATCAGAATCCTGTGTGGTGTAGAATGGGACCATCCTGCTCGGGAACTATTTAAGGAAACTAAAATACTAACGTTACCAAGCGAGTTTATTCTCCAAGAGGCCAAATTTGTCAGAAGTCACCTTAAGGAGTTCCCGACGTGGGCTGAAGCCCACAACTACCACACTAGGAATCGTCACCGACTCATGCTACCCAAAATAAGATTAGCTAAAGCAAAACACAAAATTGACTATATAGGAGTGAAAATCTACAATAATCTGCCGGACTCTATAACTAGTGCCGCGTCGACTGCAATATTTACAAATAAACTAAGGAGAATCCTAGTGGACAGGGCATACTACAATTTAGAAGAGTTCTTCGTTGATAAATTTGCTGACGCCGATGTCGTAGATCCACACTTTTAGTATTGAAATACTCTTGGTAAGATTACCAAAGACAATTATTTATTTGTTTGTTTACATTATTTTGTACCTAGCTATACTATTTTGACATGTAAGAAAATTTCTTATAAATAAATAACTGAAACTGAAACTGAAACTGTCTGTCATGGAGTATATCGTTGGAAAGGGTAATAACACTAATAATAATAACTAAAGAGCTTTCAAAAGAATGCTAATTTTAAAATTACCTTATTTTTTTTTATTTCAATGAATTTAGAAGTTTTCACTTTTCTTAACATTTCCACAGATTTACCACTTTGAAAGATCAGAAGTTTTTATTTTGTTATGTATTGTAACAAGTAATGATTTATTTAGAATAGGAATACATTGCAGAATACAAGCATAAGTTATTTTGTAGTATTGCAACACACAAAAAAGTTATTTTATGGCGATTTAAAGGCAAGATATCGGGTGATTAAAAAAAAACTAAAAATAACAAATGTAAACTACCGTGACACTTTGAACATAGGTCGGGGAAAATCGGGGAAAATCAGCGCATGATCCCCCAACCCCCCAAAAACTCCGGGGGTCCATGCGCCAAACATCCTGTATAATATTTGCATGGGGAGGGTTTTGTGTCCTAAACCCGGAAAAAGTATGAAGGGAACAGTTTTAACAGTTTTTTTGGTAACTAATCTAAATAAAAACTGATTCGAAAATTAAATATCGCCGTTTGTGTATCTACCACAGCAAGCTAAGCCACCGTAAGTTAAACGCGTTGGTAACGTTCAAATCTGCCCTCCAATTAATTTTCTGAACAACACCCGTTTTCGTGAACATCTAAAATAAGTTTACTTTTATAATGATTATCAAATTCGACCTACGATGTTCTTAGAACAATGTGTTCGTAAAAATATTGACCTGGTTAAAGTTCCAGTTAAAAACTAAGTACAGTCGGCTGCTCGTTCTCTTGGTTGGCATTTGAACACGGGTCTTTTGGAAGGAAGGTTAAGGGAAATTCAATATTTTTCTGGGTTTATGTTTTAAAAAAAACTGGAAAACCGACTTCGAATCCCTTAATTTCACACTGTTAAATATTTGCGGATTTTGAATTCGGATATAAGTTTTTTTTAAAACAATCAAAAATATTAGTTACTTATCTGTGTTCTACAAGTAGATATTATGACTAGCAGATTATATGTATTTGCGTACATTGTACTTAGGTACCTACCTAAGCCATTTTTAATGGAACGTAAGCAGGTAGAGCTCCCATCTTGCTTTTCTCTCTTCTATTATTCCAAAATAGACTAGTAACATAATAATGAATGAAATATTAATGGACTGGCTAAACATTTTTGTGGCTGACTGTATGCGTACCATCTGTGAAATTCTTCTGAGAACGGATCGTGTATTGAATACTAAAATTAGGCGTAATGTAGTCTGCGAACAGTAGTAGAGTAGTTGGCAACATAGAGGTGATTTGCTACTAGCCTATGCCCGTGACTTTGCCCGAGTGCTACCCGCCAAAATATATAGCCTAAAATCAGGAATAATGTAGCTAGCTACCTATGAGGTGAATTCATCGTTTGGGGGGGGGGACGGAATTTCACCCAATCTCACGTGGGTGACCCAATCTCACGTGGGGGAGAGGGGGCGTCGAAAATCGCCAAAATCGTCTCACGTTTTATGATGTCCCCCTTATTAAAATAATTTTAGAATATAATCAGACCTTAGTTCCTTAGATTAATTAGAAAATTTGTATAGGCACTCGGAATCCTAGATTTTTTTCGGTACCTAAATATGGGGGAACATCAAACCAAAGATATTTTACTGGAATATATTTTTCGACACTTTATAGGGATAGGTTTAAGGAATGGAACGCGTGAATGAAAGAAATATAATATCCTCAACCTCAACCTCAACAGCCTGTATCGGTCCACAGCTGGACGCAGCGTCCCCCTGATAAGCCCCTTATTGGCTTCAATCACATGGGGGTAGTGCCCATAATCCCCACGCTCTGGGCATGCGGGTTGGGGATCGCAGTTTGGTGGTAGAATTGTTCTGCAGGAGGCGCTGCTGCCCGCCCCCGGTGGATATCCCTTAGTCGCCTCTTACGACACCCGTGGGAAGAGTTGAGGTGGTGCAAATTCTAAGCCAGGAATATAATATAAAGAAATATAATATACTTACGTCTAATACCTAGATACAAGGTATATAAAGTGTAAAGATAATAAAGTATGTTTCTGTATGCCCATATTTTTATTATTATGTACGTACCCCAACGAAAAGTTTGTTTAATTTGTACACTTTTAGACACTCACTTAGGAAACATTTGTTAATTCTTCAAAAACCACCACTAATGCTTTGTCGTTCTTGCTCGTTTTCTCCAAACCTATCACTTGTTTATTTTATCCATCTATTATCCTATATATTTATTTCAAACACCTACACACACACACACACACACACACATACACACTCACACACTTACACACTTATGTATTGTTGGTTGCTCCTGTTGCCTGGACTCTCATGAGATCGGTGTACTCTGGTGCAGTCGACACAACACGCACAAACACACATACACACATTACACACACACACACATACCTACATTAAATTAAAATGGGTTATTTATTTATTTATTTTCGAAATCTATTTACATAATTACTAGCTACCGTTAAGAATGTTCTACCGTTATTGTATAAATGTGTAATTTTGTATTATAATCTTTAACTTAATTTAATTAGTGTTAGGGTATTGTGTGCTCATTTTGCTATGTGTGTAAGATTGTTGTAGCGAGTAGCGCTGCACTTATCACCCGGCACCACTGCGCTGAAAACCAGCGCTGCTATGGCCTTTAGCCCTAGCATTAAGCTGAGCTGGTGACCTTTTTGTGTTTCGCTAAATTTAGTATACCTAAGTTATAAGTTTTATATTATGTCACACAAATAAAGATTTTCTATTCTATTCTATAAAAGGAATAAAAAAAATCGTTAATGTTCCAATAGAATAAATTGACAGATGTTGTAACGGTCGGTACGGTACACAGAAGCGTAAAATCAATAAAGGTACAATTCTTCTAACATAAAACGGTCATGCGTGATAGATGGTCACAAAAAATAAGAAAAATGGCCGAAATAAAAGTTGAACAGGGGGAAGAATACGCTCGGGTTACACATAAACAGCAGCTGAGGTATTAATAAAACGTCAGGTGAGAGACGGACTAGCGCACTGAGGGTTCCGTACAATTAACCTTGTTTCTTGCCAAATATCATTATGATTCTAGGTCAACGGGAAGTAGGAAAGTGAGGTTTTTTTTGTTAATAAACTATAAATTTATGGTTTTTGGATGTTTTCCTCTATTTGTGCTGTAAGACCTTGCTTCTTGACAAATTGTATGATTCCAGGTCAACGGGAAGTACCCTATAAATAATTAATAAATAAGGGTTCCTTTTTTCCTTTTGAGGTACGGAACCCTAAAAATAGTGACAACTTTCTAGTGTCAATAAAAATAATAGATGGCGCCAAGAACACGGTCCTTCACAGTTGTTAGCCAATGGACCGAAGCCACTCCAAACCCGAAAAAATTGGTAGGTAGTTAGGTACCTAATATTGGACGAAGTAAAATTAGTACCACATGGTCACCATCTGTTGAAGAAGGTACACTCAACGACAAAAGATAATTGGAGGATATAGGTCAGTCACGCAAGCGCTAGAGCGTAAAATTACGAGAAACGTTACGTAACGTAGATTAATTATTGTGTAAGAGAATGCCGAGCGGAAGTGTATTACTTACTAATTTCAACTTTTTTTAACGCGGCCGCACGCGGTGTTTCTATGGAAACGTTTAAAGGTTATTTCTATCCCATGCAAACTGATTTATTGAATACAAAGTAGCCTAAGTCCGCTTGATGATTATATCGGGACGTGAAGGTGACTTCCAATTTTTCCATAGGACAATGTTAATTTTTTCTTTGGTACAGCGTTTCTTTCATGAACATGACACTTGACAGGGAACTACGCAAATCTCGTACAAAAATGAGACGTCACGTCACGATAATGTGTCGATACTATCGTCAACCGGCCTCAAGGCTCAGGTCCTACATCAATGCAACATTTCAGCCCGATCCGTTCAGTAGTTTTGGTGTGAAGAGGTAACAAACATACAAATATCCAAACTTTCGCAATTCTGTTGTTAGTGTGATGAAGATCACAGAATAAGTTTGTTGAGTATAAAATAAAATAAAAAAATAAACAGTGCTGGACAATTTACACAGCATTATCTAGCCCCAAGCTAAGCAGAGCTTGTGTTATGTATGGGTACTAGATAACTGATATACTTAGTTAATACATTACACTACATAGATAGATATTTTTTATTACACAAAGAAAACACCCAGACCAACGGAACAAATTTTTGTAGTATAACTTCGCAAAACAAATTAAGGGACAAATTATTTTTAGGTCGAAAGTACCGAGCTCAAGTTAATAGAAGTTTAATAAAACAGTATGTTTGATTAATTTTTATGCAATTAAAAACAAATTATGGACATTTTTATTGTTATCAATAATTAAGGCCGTTTACATCCTATAGGATATGATGAATCCTATAGGATGTAAACGGCCTTAATTATTGATAACAATATAATACAGTCTGTAATACAGCCTAAAATACAGTCTGTGATTTTATGATTATTCACGGGTTGTACCTACTTGTACCTACGTGTTGTTGACAGTCTTCTCAGTAAGTAATTGAATCAGCTGTTGCTGGTTGAGCACTTCTGCAGCTGCTCGGCCTTAAGGTTTATATTAGCCCAGCCCTGAGGTGGTTAAGGTTAAATAAAAATCTGTTAAAAATCTGTACAATAATTATGAATCCATGTTCCAAGTTTTTTGTTCTAGTTATTCATAATCGATGAAGATTATAAGTTATATTTAGACGAGGGTTCTTTTAAATCCTTAATAATACACAAAAGATTATGTTTTCGTGCGAGTTGTATTGTAGGTAGGTATGTTTATGCAGATATTAAAATAAAAGGTAACCGCATGTTAAAATAAAATAGAAATAAGTTTATTTAAACACCTAATGCCTAGGTTTATTCTTTTCTATTCTAGGTTAAAATCTCATCAGATGTTATTTATGAGGGAGCCAAAAAACATCAGATCTGTGTTGTTACAAATAAAATTAAAACTCAATTTCTGGAATTTTCTTGCGACTTGCGTGAAACAATCACAATCATAAAAGACCCAAGATAGATTTTTTTTCAGATAGACAGCTGAGTGAAACAGCAGAAATGAGGACAAAGAGCTTGTGTGCGCGCGTGTACGGGCGTTCGCAGAAGTGTGGCGCATGTCATGTCACCCGCGTTTTTCGAGGAAAAGTTATTATCTCGTATATTGATTATTGTATAGGTACTCTTAAAGAAATCCACTATTGTTACTGGCTGGAAAGACTTTTGTGAGTGAGAATGTAGGTAAGTATAGAATAAAATAACATAAGTACCTACTTGTCCTTAGATGTTAAAATATTTGAAACTAGGTAGGTATGGTAGGGAAGGTAAGTAAGTTAAGTACATACGTTTAAGTTTAAGGTAGAGTCCGGGTAAAAAAATAATCAATTTAGTCCGTGAGATAGATTACATAACAGCATTCTATTATCGATACTGAAGCTAAAACTGTAATTTTTTTCATTCATGTCTGTCTGTCTGTCTGTCTGTCTGTCTGTCTGTTTCTTAAACGCGCATCACGCCGAAACTACTGAATGTATTGAAATGAAATTCGGCATGATTTTAGGTCATATTACGAGGAAGGACATAGGATACTTTTTATCCCGGAATTCAGTCAGGTTCCCCTGGGAGAGGGGATAAAAGTAAAATTTCTTCACCGCGCATCACGCCGAAACTACTGAAGGTATTGAAATCAAATTCGGCATGATTTTAGGTCATATTACGAGGAAGGACATAGGATACTTTTTATCCCGGAATTCAGTCAGGGTCCCCTGGGAGAAGGGATGAAAGTAAAATTTCTTCACCGCGCATCACGCCGAAAGTGCTGCATGAGTTGGAATGAAACCTAGCACGATTTGATTTCATACTACAAGGAAGGACATGGGATACATTTGATCCCGCAATTCAGTAAGGTTCCCCTGGGAGAGAGGATGAAAGTAAAATTCTTTAACCGCGCATCACGACGGAACTATTCAATGAATTCGAATGAAACTCGGCATAATTTGAGTTCTACTCTTTGAGTACGAGGAAAGATACATTTATCCTGGAATTAAGTAAGGTTCCCCTGGGAGAAGGGATGAAAGTAAAATTTCTTCACCGCGCATCACGCCGAAAGTGCTGCATGAGTTGGAATGAAACCTAGCACGATTTGATTTCATACTACAAGGAAGGGCATGGAATACATTTGATCCCGCAATTCAGTAAGGTTCCCCTGGGAGAGAGGATGAAAGTAAAATTCTTTAACCGCGCATCACGACAGAACTACTCAATGAATTCGAATGAAACTCGGCATAATTTGAGTTCTACTCTTTGAGTACGAGGAAAGATACATTTATCCTTTAATTAAGTAAGGTTCCCCTGGGAGAAGGGATGAAAGTAAAATTCTTCACCGCACATCACGCTGAACTGCTGAATGAGTTGGACTGAATTGGTATGATTTGAGTTCAAACTACAAGGAAGGACATGGGATACATTTTATCCGGTTCCCCTGGGAGAGGGGATGAAAGTAAGATTCCTTCACCGCGCATCACGCCGAAACTGCGGAATGAGTTGGAATGAAACCTGGCTCGATTTGAGTTCATACTACAAGGAAGGACATGGGATACATTATATCCTGGAATTCAGTAAGGTTCCCCTGGGAGAGAGGAAAAAGTATAATTATTTAACCCCGCATCACGACGGAACTACTGAATGAATTCGAATGGAAGTCGGCACGATTTGAGTTCATACTACGGGGAAAGATACATTGTATACCGGAATTCAGTAAGGTTCCCGTGGAGGGGGATAATAGTCAAATTCCTGGGTCGCGCATCACGCCAAAAGTACAGAATGAAATCAAATGATGCATTTTATCTGGGATATCAGTAGGCACGGTTCTCTTGGGAGAGGGGATAAAAGTCAAAATGTGTTCTTAGTTGTAATTCATTAACGCGTCGCCGATTTCATGCATTCTTTTTATTAGAAACAGTGTTGCAAGATCGAATTTGACTAAATCAGTAGAAAGTCGAGTAGAAAATCAGTTCATTGAAACAAAAAAATCAGTAGATAAAGGGTAGGTAAGTTCCTATCCATTTATTATTCCAAGACGCACCCATTAGTTAGGGTTCTACCTTAGTAGGTAGGAACCTAACTAATGAGTGCGTCAATGCATATTTCAGGCAAAGTAAAATGTACAAATGGTCCATGCAATATTCATGAACATGATATTTGGTGGTTTAGATGGTCCAGTTAACTGTACCACCGAAGTTTGGTTGGAGTAAGTGGTCCAATTAAACTAACTGGACCACAGAAAAATATTTTTGACTGTGGTACACAATCAACTGTACCTACCTAATAACGAAAAAAAATTACGGTGGTCCAGTCAAATGGATCAGGAGCCCAATTCTGTAATACAATGGCTTCACTATGACAATGGAATCGTCGCAGAATCATTACGTAGTTCTTTAGATTAATAAAACTCCAGATAGTGCGTGCGAGATAAATTAATAGTTTCAAACTTGACGCGCGTCTCTACATCTGCATTCATCATAATTTCTTTCATCTAAGGTAGAATACCAAAACGTGTCATTCCGTGACGTCTGTGACGTCCCTGTCATAGTGAAGCGATTAATTTAGCAGAATAGGGCCCCAGCTGAACGGAACCATGAGTAAGAAGTGAAACGAGTATGACACTTCTTAACACTAACGCTGGCCGAGTCGTAGCTGAAAGTATTGTCGATAAAGAATGGGATTGAAGATGACAACATGCTATCCGCCGTAGACCCCACACGATTTATACACTATTTAACTAGGTACCTAAATAAATATTCTTATATAGTGTAACAGGTCCAATTCTGCGCATCGAAGTTTTTTTGCACGGCGGCGTATCATAATATGAGAGAAACTGTGGTTAAATGTGAACTTAATTAGTCGGCAGGTATGGCAATCGCGAACGAAGTCGCGGGTACAGCTAGTACCAAATAAAATGCGAACTTTGAAAAATTTATAAACCCCTGCCCGATTGAAGATTTTTGGTATGACCCTAACGTTGTTTTTTTATAAAATTTTATAGCTTTAAGCTTTAGGTATGTTTGGATAGAGACACCAAAACAGATAAAATAAATGTCTTCTATAAGAATATCCTGAAGCGTCAGGTTTCTAAGACAGGTAAACCTATGCAAATGAAAGTAACTATACAGGGTTATTGGTAATTCACTGACACTATGTAAACTGCAGGTTCTACTCACCATCTTGAACAAGACCGTGAAGACGCCCTAATTCTTAAGCGGTCTCAATTCTTAAAATTGGTTATTTTGTCTTTATGTGAACATCTCAGAAACCTGACGCTACGACATTACCTATTTCAGAGAAAAAAAAATTTATTTGCTTTAGTGTCTTCTATCCAAATATATAATTTTTAATGTGCGCGGTGATTTTGAAAAAAAATAACAAAATTGTGGCCGAAATGGCCTAGGCACAGATATTATAATACTATACTAGTAGGGCTACTATACTAGTAGGCCTAGGTAACATTGGTCACCTTTTAAAAATCAGCAGATTTCTTATCATGGTCTGATTTCTTATTATGGGCCTCTCAATGGCCTCTCACTATTAACGACGAGCGTACTCTGCTCGCTTACAAAAAAATAGAACACAAAGCGAATGAACTTTCCAACGTTAACCATAGAAGGGGCCGGCCTTTAATTTGATTGATAGATACGAGCATAGATATAAATAAATCTATGGATACGAGTATTACAAACGTTGTTCGGTCACGGAAGGTCAGCTTGCGTACAGAACATAAGTTTTATAAATGAGTGACAATGGCTTGAGTTAGGTGTTTCGTGGAAGCAGCAAGGCTGGCTGTTCTGGGAAGGCAAGTCAGGCGAGCGAGCGAGGCGCGCCCCCCGCCACTGGTGCGTGTTTACCTCGCACGCCGCCGCCAGTCTAAGTTTGACTACGCGCGAGGACAGACGCATTTTCGCGGCGAAAGCCGAACTTTCACCTACGATATCGTTATCTGTGATAAATACAAGTGAAATTGTATGTGCGCGTTTAGAAAGCGTCTCCTCGACGCTGCAGGCGGCAATTTCTGCAAATTAATTTCTCCAGTGCGTTCTGCTTCCGAGAAACTGCTTATAAAGAGTTTTACCGAGAAACGAAACGGCCGTAAAGTGGTTTTGAGGAAATATACCGAAGCAATTACAAGTGAACGTTGTGTTTCCGTGTTCAGTTGAATTTAAGGCGTTTACATTGGATCCCAATAAACCCATCACACCTCCAATGGTGGTTAAACTGCCAGGTGAGAACTTGTTTACACATACTTAGTTTTTGCTTATACGTCTCTAACAGACACGAGGTACTAAGGCATTCCAGTTAAAAATATCATATTGTTTACGACTACAACACACGTGAAGCAAAAATAACAAGCGGCGCCAGCTGGTACCTTTATCATTCCACAGCGTGGGTCGTTGCGTCGCGAATGATAAGCTGTACTGTAATTGCTCGATGGCGTCACATCTAGACATTGAGTAGGTACCTATACCTAGATATATAAGCTATATGAAGACCGGCACCCTCCATACATCATTGTGTGTCATGCTTGTCACACACACGCGTAACACCAATTACCTAGCTCCTATCATGAATAACCCAGCGCATGATCAAATATTGGGAATTTAGGGATTTTGTCAGTTCAATTTGAAATTTGTAAACCATCCTGAGTTGGAAGGATTCAAATGAAATACCTACCTGGAACTCTTCGGTCTCTTCGACAGCGCGATTTGCGAGCACTTCCTGTATTCAAAATTATTCATAGTAGACGCATTCCTCAGCCCAAATAGCATTCTATAAATTCATATATGTAATAGGTAACATCGCCAGACATACGCAATGTCAGTCTCCTGTTTTACAATTTCTATTTAAACTAAGTACATCATCACAGGTAGGTACTTAGTTCAGAAGATTCTTTCGTTATACTTAAGGCGTATTTAAAGTCGATTGTGATGGAATAGGAAGTAATAATAGCAAAAAAGAATATGCAAATAAGGTAATTGTAAGTGTTTATGCAAAGTCGTGTGGCGCTGTGCTAATGACACTTGGAGTGTCTATGTGTCACTGTATAGATATCAGTTCAGTAGAAAGAATTATCGCGATATCACGCTACTGGTTTTCTAAGAACTGTTTTGAAAACAATGAATTAGAAACATAAGCAACCTCGTTGTTATTCCACTCTATTTACGCAATATGCTTCTCAATTATCTAATTCTAATCTAATGTCCGTTGAACCAAAATAAACAAAAGAACGTAACAAGAAATTAGCAATACCAAGAAAACGAGTAATCATTCTAAATCAATACGTCTACAAAGAAAAAACATGAGCAACAAATTAATAGGTAGCAATGGAAGTCAATAAAAAGGGACGAGTAAAAGAAACAACAAATTAATTGATACCACAGTGGGGAGTCTCCCTTCGAAACATGATCCCGTGAATAGTGATATCATACGAAGAATCAATTAAAGATAAAAAGCATGTTTTAAACAGGTGATCAATAGGATTTAAAACATTATCAATAGTAGAAGACGATTTCAAGGAAGGATAAGATAACTGAGCTTTAGCAGAAACTCTGACGTCTAAAAGGCATATCAGGATAGGTACTGATAAATCATTATCATTTGGAAATGGATTTTGAGAATGTGCATGTCAACTTTGAAACAATAGAAAGCCTGGAAGTCATTAGATTTCCATAGAAATAAGTATGATTGTAAACTACAAGAACACCACGCCAATTCAGACAATAGCTACCGCACGCTGATTCTAAGGACTGGGTAACGAATCGATTCAGCTGAAGAGATTGTGTTTGTCGTGGCTATTGTTCACCGGTTACCATTATGGACACAATCATATTTTTTCAACTTACTTTTAAGGCTAGAAATCCTATTGTTGTTGACATTTATAAGTTTCGTAGAAGAACTTCTTTATGAAGGTCGTGAGGGGCATCTTAATTTATATAACTCAAGTATATAGAGAACATAATCTAAAAAATTGTATGGAAATTTACCGTTGATCTTTATCAAAATGTTTTTCGTATGTTTCATCTGATCTATCGAATTACTGTTAGTCTGGTTCTTTACACTTCCAGATTTTTTGAACAGCTGGTTTTTCAAGGTTATGACAAATAGTATATTTTGCTCTCGTTATTTTTGTGTTGTTATATAGTTTTGTACGGTTTCTGCGATAAGTAAGTACATAGATGATTTATTAACGCTCAAGGCAACAATACCATCGTATGAAAGATACCTTACCTACCTCTACCTACCTACTTTTATGTATAAAATAAAGGTAGGTAGGTAGGTACTATCTGTATGCCATGGACTGTATCTACAAATTCAACTGAAATGATTACACGGAATACGTTAGGTAGGTTAGGTAGGTACATAATATGACAAGCTTCCTAGAATTTCCTATTATAATGTTTGTACACTTTGTACCCATTATTTTACTTAAATTAAATGTTAGTTAGTACCACGAACTCGATTCACTAGTTTGTGTAATAGATACTTTTCAGTTCAATGAAAACACACAGAAACAAGAGTAAGGTATCTATACAGATAACATGTTAGGGAAAACAGTGTACATAAACGCCGGTTACCTACCTTTATTATGAAAGAGAAAATGTTGTTAAGAATAGTACTAGGAAAATGTGTCGTTTCTCGAATCGTCCGCGTCGTCGTCGGCGGAACAAGGTGGGATGCAGCGCGGGCGCAGGTATGCGTCTTCTCAGAACGCGCCGCGTCCGTTTTTGCTCGTTTTTCGATTGGAGTTTACCGAGAATCGAATGGCCCGGTGGCGGCCCTACTCGGAACTCGTAATTAATCCTTGGAAGCCTCCGACACAGGGTTGTTATGAGAAATCGCCAGCATTATGACTAAAATTTTTATTTGTTTTTTGCATTGTCTCATTTCGAAAATTCGTATGCAGGTTATTGTTCGGAGAAGGGCCCGTAATATGCTCTAGGTATAATGCTTTTCAAAATTACCCTGACCCCAGGCTGAAGAATGTTGTTGACTCATTGATCGTCCGGTGCACCGGAGAATCTGTTGTCGGACTCAATTTCATTGTTCAGCTGAACGTTGTTTCTGTTTCCTTCTAGCCAGTGGAGTTGCCAACCAAGTTTCATGGAATTAATAAAGCAAGCTTCATATAACTGTATGCAGGTCACGCAGTAGGAATGTTTTCTATTGGCAAATACAGCTTCGGTTTGGATGCCGGTTCGGCAAATAAATAATCTATTCCCATTTACAGATTCTCGGAATCCTTTTGATAAATAGTGCCTAACTAGGCCTGGTAATCGGAAAAAAGGATTACCTACTCGACATGACAAATTATGTTATATAGGAAATAATTTGTCGATAATTTCTCCGTGACGAAGTTACTCTAATGAGGGACCACCACGGAGGCCCAGAAAGAGCTATTAATAAGGACGAGATATTAATAAGTGAGCACTTATATTGATTCGCTTCCCTGTGGGAGTCCGTTCAGTAAAGACCGACTGATTTGAAGACAAATGTACAGATACAGAGCCATGTCTCCTTTCCCAGAATGTTTGTTTATCAATGGCAAATTCTGCGAGCGAACGACATTTTCGTATAATAAAAGGCTAACGGATTTTCACCCCTATACTAGAATGTCCCAAAGTTCTTTCAGCAATTTTGTTTCGATTATTTCAATTGTAACGTACTCTTTGCTTTTCCGATTCACTTGAATTTGTTTTGCATCCTGCACATTACTTGATTTGCTTTTGTTTTTTATTCACAAAAACTACCTTATACTCTATACTCACATAGGTACCTTACCTACATATGTACTGATTCTGAGAATTCAAAAGTCGTTAACTGAATGTCTACCTACCAACGAATTCATTAATAAGTAACTAAATAAGGTTAAGGCAAACCATTGGGTCACCTCTATAGGCTCTATAGTTTACGTAGTATCAACGACCGATGTGTTTACTTAAGTAGGTACGTCACAAGTCAAACGCAACACAATATTTATACTTTACAAGGATGACGTGGAAGCATTATTGAACATCGATTTCGAGAGAGTTATATATTGGTCTCCGTATCAGCTAGATTATGTGAAGATCAGAAGAAACCAGCATTTTATTGCTAATGAAAATGATTAAAACAGTACTTAATTAAAAATAGCTAAAGCAAAGCTCCCATCTCTGTTGATGCAGTTATATATAGATCACAGACTTTATTTAAAATGCAGAGCTTAGAAACTGGTCGTTCTCCGTCCGAGCATCAAAGAGAAAAGTTTGTAAGTCAATAACCCGTTTCACTTATTAAGGAAACCCCTTTCACTTGGAAACGAGTTGGTCGTGGATAAAAATAGTGACTCTAGATTACACCATTACACAAGCGTTCCATAAATCTGGGCCCATAGCTTGTGGAGCTCACGTATAACGGAACGTGTCTATTTTAAAAATCGAAACTGCGGGTCGACGTTCCGTTCCGGGAACGCGCACGAAGCGACCGGTCTGGTCGGTGGGTTCTCGGAATCGGAATACGTGAAGGTTGCCGCTAAACTCTTTGAAACGGAACGGTTATTGCCAAAGTCTTGTCGGAATTCATTGGCCATTAGCGCTTTATTGAGGTCAATAACTACAATTCTGGCAGTTGCGAGAACGCGAAATCATCTTCAATTACTTCAAACCCCGAGCCGCTTTCGATAGAAACTGGTGTAACAACCTTATATACAAATTGAAGTTTTCAGTGAACTAGGTACCGCGTTACATAGCCGCTAGTTTCAGCATTTAAGCTACAGGATCAATGAAAAGTTACCTAAACTGGTTTCAGTAGAAATCCCAGTGATAGTAATCAGATGACGGCGCCTTGCCTGCGCTCTTTAGTTGAGCATGCGCAAGTTCCACGAACTCGAATCGGCTCAAAGTTTACCTACGCTACACCTACTCATGGTAAAATGTATTATTTTACCATGCTTAAACCCAACTTATTTGTTTCGACACTTAATTTTTTTTTTTGTTTTTTTTTTTCTCTATTTTTGAATTAAGTCTGTTGTAGAAGTATAGTTACTTTCACAAAGAATAACTTTGTTTAAATGATATATCTAGTAGGTATAGGTAGGTACCTTACCTACTGACCTTTCTTCTTTTCCCGTACTGACTGTACGTGTTCGTACAGTCAGACAGACACACCATTTACCCCCGCAACACCCGGCCAGTACCCGGCAAACCTATACAGGACTATTTTTTATTAGCTGACAAAAAACCAAGTTAGTAGGTAGTAGGTAAGGTACCCTACCTACACTTACCTTTTCAATTGTACATAGTAAAACAGTCAAGCGTGGGATAAATTCCTAGAATAATAATATCAACTTTTATTTATTTTCAAACCCTGTTTTCGTATAAAAATGTTAATATACTTTCTAGCTTTCAAATATCGTGAAGCAACAGATAGGTACAAATCTAGCCTTCCTATCAAGTACCTCCTACCTATCTACCTATGTAGAGTAATGGTAGAGTCCCTACTCTACTCTACTTTGAGTAGTCCTTGATATGAAGTTCTTTGAAAATAGGTTTAAAACTAACTAACTGTTGTAAACCTATTTTCAGAGAACTTTGTAACAAGGACAAGGCAGAGTCTACTCAACCTTCTTAGAAAGCCGAGACGATCGGTTCACGAATATCAAAATATTAATATTAATACTGGCAACCAGCCCGGCTTCGGCCGTGTAGAAGAGCGTTGGTTTGGTTTGAGAAACCATAGCTATCTCCTCAAACTTTGAGGAAACCTCAAACTTTGAGACCTCAAACTTTGAGGAGATAGTGGTGTCGATTCTGTTGTTTTAGAATTGGCTAAAATTAAGATTTAGGAATGTCAAATAGACGAAAGCTATTCTATTTTTGAAAAATTAGACACAAATTAGAAAATTAGACCTAAACAACTCAACTTAGTTAAAATATTTATAACCCTATGCCTTGCATTGCATTTTAGCTATAATTAGAAACGTCTACCTAATTTTAGAAGGCATCTAATTTGGTCATGACTAAAATTTATTCTAGTGAAAAACGGGCAGGTTCTTTTGAAAAAAGTAAAATATGGATATTGTGGTATTTTTGGATACTTTTAAGATCTGCACATTGTATTATGGAGACCATTTTTCGGACATCGGCTTTTTTTGGCAAAAACCGATAGATCTAATGATTTCCAACATTGGAGTAGAACTCCCGATTGCCAAATCTGTTTAATAAAGGAGAAATATTTTTTTGAAATTTGCATTATTTTTAACGGATATAATTTAAAAAAAAATCCTGTGCCTAAATTATAAATTCTTTAATAAAATAACATAAACAGTTCAAAAGCCTATCTTATGCTTCACGTTTGAGAATGGTCACGAACCTTGTGACTATCTTAAAATACAATATATTAGGTCCTTACATATGAAATTGGCGTTTTTCGTACTGGCCACTTTAATCACAAATTTCTCCTCTTTGGTGGAGGAATTCCAAATTCAAATTTGTACAGCTATAGACTCGTGTATTTGTGCTTCGATGATCGTCATTCATTTGTTTTTTTTCTTCTGTTTTTTTCTGTTTGCGTCACTCATTTTACAAAATGGAAAACTTAAAATATCGCATTATTTACGAGTACGAGTTCCGCCGTGGCACTAGTGCTGCGGAAACAACTCGAAGGGTGAATGATGTGTATGGCGGTCGTGTTGCAAAAGAAAACACAGTTCGTTTTTGGTTCCAACGTTTTCGTTCTGGAAATTTCGACTTGCAGAACAAGCCCCGTGGACGGCCTGAGACTCAAGTTGATAATGAAGAGTTGAAGGCTATTGTGGAAGCGGATCCATCGCAAACCACGTCCGAGTTAGCTGCAGGCTGCGGTGTTAGTGATAAAACTGTTTTAATTCACTTGAAGCAAATTGGGAAGATTAAAAAGCTTGAAAGGTGGGTACCTCACGAATTGACTGAAGCAAACCGGCAAACGCGCGTCGACTGCTGCGTTACATTCTCAGTCTAAGACATCCTCCGTACTCCCCGGACCTTGCTCCAACAGATTACCATTTTTTTCGAAATTTGGATAACTTCTTGCAAGGGAAAAAATTCAACTCCGATGGGGCAGTCCAAATCGCCTTCAAAGATTTTATTGATTCCCGTCCGACTGGTTTTTTTAGTAAAGGGATCAATGAACTACCTATAAGATGGCAAAAGTGCATAGAAAATAATGGTTCATACTTTGATTAATTAAATATATTATATTAAAAAATATTCGACTTTTTGTTCCTCCCATACAAAACGCCAATTTCATATGTAAGGACCTAATATTAATATTTTTCGGTTTTTCGATTTTATTTTTTTTCTCCGTCATTCCACACTATTGGGAAAAGTTATTTATAAGGAAATAAAGATCTATGTTTTCTGTACCTTTCACAAAAAAATCATATCCCAATCACGTGGAGTAATGAAGTTAGGGCCAGTTATATTAATAACCGGACTTTTGTCTCGTAGGGTTGTCACTAATTCAAATGATAATATCTAGTATCCGGATTTATTTAGAAATGTAAAATAGTGTTTTATAAAATCGCAACGGATAGACAGATTTCGATTAATTAAAATTATATTGATAAGAAAGCTTATTATAACACAATAGTGTTGGTTTCGAGTTAATTTGTCGACCTCAAAACAAACCTCAGTGAAGGCTTTTTTTCCCTTTATTTTCATTTTATGAGGACAGAACGTACCCCCTGTTATTTCCAATCGTCATTCAGTTTGTTTCATCGTGCTAGATCGTTTAGTTTAAGAGTTACTAGCTCTTTACAGTATGTAGTTTAAATGAACATTTTCGAAGATATCACAGCTTTCAAATGCAGCAGCACCGGCCGGGGGGCCGATTCTGTAGTATATTTAGTATCAGCATTGCACCCGTGCGAAGCCGAGGCGGGTGGCTAGTCATATTATAAAACTTTAAAAAATCCATCATGGTTTTTAACACTAAAGTCATTTACAACGGGATATTTACCATGATTTGAGTTTTGAGCTTTCCAATATTTCGGCGCAGTTACATGCGCTATGATCACGGAATAACTGAGGGCACGAGTGCGTTGTTATTGGCAGATATATCGATCTACCCTCATTTTTTGTCTTTTGCTACGTACGTTACTACTACCATCACTTTCATTAGCGAACGCAAATTATCCCTGGCATCCTATGACAGTAACGTTACACAAGATATGGAGCAAGCATCAGAATCGAGAAATAAATATTGGAGAAGTGATCGAGAGCACCATTCCCGAAAAATTGATCGTATAAAAACCATGACTGATCTATTTCACAGGGCTCTGGAATCATCGGATCCTTTAATATCAAATGCACGACTTCGTACACGAAAGAAAAAACAACAAAGAATACCACTACCTGAAGCTGCTAGAACATTATTAAAACCTATGGCCAATCCAGACTCACTTGAAGGAGTTAGTAATATCGACGAAACACAAAACTTTGATTCAGACGAAAGTGTGGTACTTCGCAATGAGGAAAATTTCTGAAGTTCAGACTAGCTAAGTTTCGGATTTACAATTTCAAAAAACCGGATATCACAGTACCTCAAAAAGTGACAACCCTAATAGACGCGAATAACTGGCCCTAACTTCATTACTCCACAAAATTGGGATATGATTTTTTTACGAAAGGTACAGAAAACAAAGATCTATATTTCCATATAAATAACTTTTCCCAATAGTGCAGAGTGACGGAGAAAAAAAATAAAAACGAAAAACACAAAAATATTAATATTTCGTGTTCCACCAAGATAGTCACAAGGTACTTATCAGCTCTAAAACGTGAAACTTAAGATAGGCTTTTGAATTGTTTTGGTTATTTTATTAAAGTATTAATACTTTAGGCACAGGATTTTTTTTTAAATTATATCCGGAAAAAAAAGTGCAAATTTCAAAAAAATTATTTCTCCCTAATTAATGTCTTTTAGCATCCGGGGATTCTACTCTAACGTTTGAAATCATTAGAACTACCATTTTTTACAAAAAAAAGCCGATGTCCGAAAAATGGTCTCCATAATACACTGTGATCTGTAAAGAGAATACCATAATTTTAGGTCAACCTAACTTAGAAAATTTAGAAATCGTAAATAAGTTAAGAATCCTAAAACAACACAATCGACATCAGTGAATAGAGAGACACACAGACGTGAATGCGACTTTATTGTATACCGAGAACTAAGGTAAACTTATACATAGCTGCTGATTTATTTACGGCCGGCTATTAGGTTCCTATACAGGGTTATTAGCAGAGATCGGAGTAGGTAGAATGATTTAGGACCAATGACCTCAAACGCTAAGTTAGTATGGATATGCCTCCGGAAATCCGGTATTTTATAATTATGAAGCCATTTTTTCCGTAATTTCTTAGATATTACATGGAGGCGTAACGGACAAATATGGTTAATGGACAAACAATCCGCAATTCGTATTAGAATGTTTAGAAAATCTATGGCAAGACTCTTTTGAATCTAAAGTTGGCAATGTTTTAATGCTCTGCACTGATAGTGTAGCGTACATGCTATCTGCAGGGCGAAATCTCAAAAATTATTTGCCTGAAATGAAACACGTGACATGTTTGGCACACGCGCAGTAGAAAAGGAAAATTTACAAATTGATTTAAAAGACATTGGAAAAAATTACTTTACCATTCAACTTTCACTTAAAGAATCACCAAAACATGATCTATCCTTAGCTGATTCATTGTTAGCATTGGGCCAAGTCAGAGCTGATATTAAAGATTGCAATTCGGAAAATATAAAAAATAAAATTGAAAATGTTATGGAACGAAACCCTGATTTAGACACACTCAGAGAATACAGTGAAAAGAATGAAATAAATGAGGCAAATGATGTAGTTTCATCTTTTAAATTCTCTACGTTGACGTCAGTAGATGTAGAACGATCATTTTCCATCTATAAATGAATTTTAGACGTCAAAAGAAATAAGCTAAGCATAGAAAATATTAAAAATCTTATGGGTATTTATTTTAATTGTATAAAGAAAGATCAGAATGTAGAAATTGTGATGGATGTCGATGAAGATTAAAAAATATTGTGAATGTGAGCTCTAAGTAGAGCTCACAATCACAATTATTTTTAATCTTGGGGCTAGATGTTGCTGTGTGGACTGGCCAGCATTGTTTATTTATTTATTATTTATTGTAATTGTGAAATACCAAAGAATTTTTTTTATTTTTACCTGTTTTTTAATCCATTTTTACCTACACTATTTAGGTAGACCATAAAAAGGTTGTATATCTAGACAAAGTATCCAATAGACAAAATAATGAGAATTAGGTAAATTTTCAAACATTGGTATTTTTGTGCACAAAGCCTCCGAAATAATTAATATTATACAAAACAATAGCGAACTGTCAACTTTATTTAGCAAAGTAGACCTGAACATTTTTTCATGGGAAACGATTAAATGCTTAGAAAACGTCACAAAGTTGCACACAGCAACTCAACAAAGCTTCAAATCAATCGGATGAATTTCATAGAATCGCATACGGCGGAAACAAAAAAAAAATACAAAAAATCATTAGTCGACAGTAATAAAAATCAATTACCTTTTTTTACGTTTGACAATCGCTTCCGATAAGTTTCAAATGTAGTAGTTACTAAATTTCTACCTACTTTAATTATAATATTTAACTGAATCCGGTAAATATCGGAACTTTCCGGAAAAAAAGCCATATCCATGCTATAAAACCATGATGCAAGTACGTAAAATCATTCTACCTACTCCGATCTCTGGTTATTAGTTATTCACCGACACTGCGTGAACTGCAGGCCCATCAAATAACACGTTTGTGAAGAGGCCAGGTCTTAATTCTTAAATTTGGTATTGATAGTAGGTTCCCTTCATTCAATAATCGCCATCGTCGAGACTCGCGAGAGGCTTTATTAGAAACTTAAAAACGGCTCTACCTTGTATTAACACTGGCTGTGGGATTGGAAGATCGTTCAGTTTCGGAAAACGTGTTTTTTTTAAGTATTAGAGATGATTCACGAAAAAAAATTAAGGGTTAAGACCTGGCGTCTTCGCGAACGTTTTCGTGATGATGGCAGAACCGTTCACGCAGTGTCAGTAAATTACCGATAACCCTGTTTATCTCTGGATTAGCCAAAGCACCATTTGTTTAACTAACTAAACTGTCCACGTGTTCGCCTTAAGAAAGGGGGAAAAGCGAATGCACCATTGGTATTGCATTACAGTCAACATAAGAGAATGCAGTGTACTGCACCTAGCTGCATAATAACTTTATATGTTCTAAAGCCACTACCAGTTTTCTGTTGTGTCGCCTAACAAGGTCGTTTGGAGCTTGCATTCGTCAGGTGCTATGCTAGGGCTATTTCTAGAATAGACGAGGTAATTATAGAGACATCTGTCGTTAGTAGACACCATGTTCGATTCCTCAATAGTTTCGTTAACGTGAAGATAGGGACAAAGGATTTTTATAAAGCTGTGGCCAAGTAGTGTTTATTAATATTCTGTTCTTGATAGACTTCAAATTTTAAAAGAATTTACTGTCAATTCAACGGTTGATTTTGTTATTACAGAATATCTGAGTGGATAAGCTAATGCACTCAGATATTCTGTATATGCTATATGCTATATATGCATATTTAATATATAGCATATATTAAAATTAAAAATAATAATAATTATGCTGGAAATTCACACAGCATTATCTAGCCCCAAGCTAATTATAGCTTGTGTTATGGGTACTAGATTATTATATTACAGGGGTATTTAAATTCACCGATTCGTTTCCGAATCGAATCCGACGGATCTTTAAAACGCTATTTTGTTTTCGCCTCGGGTTGATGATCGAAAATAAAGAGCTCCTCCTCATTGACATGGCCATTAGTCAACAGATTCGCTAGGAATTTTCGAAGGTATATAGGTTTCCTATTAGGTACCTAGACTTTTCTTGGTATGTTTACTGCGTTTCTTTCAAAAGAATAACGGTGTTGATTATTAATTGAAAGACCATCAAAGGAAATGGACGTTTGTGGAACAAAATCATTATTAACATAATTAATGAACATTTTTTATCCCGGAAACACGCATGCGAGGCCGCGGGCAGAAGCTAGTAAAACTATAAAAATTACCACATTTCCAATTAATAAATCGCTTGGTTTGTATAATAACGGCTGTAAAATGGATTTGAACGGTCTAACGGGAGATATCCGTTATGCAATTTACATCGGTTTCCTTGCATATGCGCAAAACCGCTATGGATAGGTAGGTACCTAACTGCCTGATTGCTTTTCTGATTGACATGATAGGTAGTTATAATTCATATTGCGTAGATGGTGGATTGAATGCTTAATTTTTACCTTGCCATACAATTACCTCTTTTATCATCGGCTGGCTTTTAGGTAGGTATTATCATTTAAATAGCCTAGCTCTTGTGAATTATAATGATGCAATTTCCTCGACTTTTCTCTCTAATGCAATGTCTTTTACTTCTTTATACGACATGACTGCGACTTTCTTGATCTGACTCATATATATTGACGACCTCTGTGGCGCGGCGGGCGAAGGTCCGCGTGCGACGCAGGGGGTTGCGGGTTCGATTCCCGCCTCGGGACAAATGTTTGTATCATCTGCAGAAATTCGTTCCGTTGGTCTGGGTGTTATCTATGTACATATAATAAAAAATATATATATCTATGTAGTGTATTGTATTAAGTATATCAGTTATCTAGTACCCTTAAATAAGCTCTGCTAAGCTTGGGGCTAGATAATGCTGTGTGAATTGTCCAGCATTATTTATTTATTTAATTTAAGTATTCAAAAAATTATCTGAGCGTCTGGTCGAAGCGACGCGTGACCCGAGAACTGGTCAGTATTGTAAGCTGATCAATATTTTATAAGATGAGAGTTGGCAATGCTATCAATACTAGGAGTTTTTAGAAAGTAAAGGTGGAAAGACTGGCCAGACGACGTGAAGGAAAAACACAACTATGTCGACAATCGCTATTCATTATAAATTTATAAAAGTAGAGACAAGACAAAATAAACGATTATTGTATGTATCTCAGTGTTTTAGTGTGTGAAATCTACAGTCAGAAGTGCGAAAAAACTCGCTTGCCAGGTGGTTGGTAATGCTGAAGATCTGTGAGTTACTTTGACATTTATTTTTCTTCAACGATGGTTTACTGGTGATAGAAGTTCTTTCCTGACCTTTCCACCAGCAAGGATTAATGCATCGACAGATCCTGTTATGCTTTCGAACCTCCCAATGTTCTGATAACAATGAAGAAAAGTTATCACTGAATTTTATACCTACCTGAAAGGATGGCCTTACAAAGACTTCAGTGATGTTAAATTTTGAGTGATTATTGTACCATATTTACCTATGATTGTTGAGTGAACATTATTTATGTTGTTTCTAACAAAACGCGAACAAATAAGTTATTTATCAACGCACCGGACTTATTATAATAGCATGATGCTATCAAAGTGAATTTTAGCAAAATAGTGAGACAAATACTCGGGTATTTGTTAGCCAATTGATTTGAAGTGATTTAGTGTGATTAAAACTTACATTTTACAATAATATACTGAAAAATACTTGTCAATAATTACCAAAAGAAGGTGTTGAGGCGGCCACACATTAACTTTTATTTTGAAGAAAGAAGTTTCCATAGAATGTTTTCTTTAGTTATTACAATTTAAAACTGAAGTTAATAGTCGTTTATTTATGGTGAAACTAATTACATGAATGATACATATTATTTGTCTGTAAAGATTACAAATGTTTAATTTAGTTTATAGCTATCGACACCTTATTGTAAATATTTTCTCTGTTTCATAACTTACAAGAAACCTTCAATGTTTCATAAATTTTAGTTAGGGGTACCTGTTGTCTATTTGTAGAAACACTTCTCAAGTGATTTGAGTTCCTTAATTTGTTTTTAAAATTATTTTTAAGTTTAGTGTTGAGTGAATAATTTGCTTTTGAAGTTTTGTTCTATTATTTTTTTGTTTATTTTAATAAAACCGAAACAGCAAACACTAATTATGGGATCAGATAGAGAAAGTAGGCCTCGTAAACGACAAAAAGGAAAACATAAGCACCGCCGTCGTCGTAGGTCGAGCTCTGTAGATACAGTATCCTCACCGAGTTCGACTTCATCGGCAAGTAGTTATGAAAATCTCAAAAGGTGTAAATCGCGATCCAAGGGGCGTAATAGACATCATAAACATCATCATCATCATTCTAAAAAGACAAGGAATTCAAACCCTTCAAGATTGACCCATGATAATGATGGTCAAACGCCCTTGTACTAAAGGTCACCGGCTAACGCACATTTAAATGAAATGGGTGCACATCTGCCAACAGTTAGTAGTCATCCAGTACCTCAAACTTTTTCAACCCACTTCAATGCTGTACCCGAATTCGACCCAAGTGATGGTGCTCAAAATGTTGAAGCATGGATACACAAGGTAAATGAGTGCGCTCTGATCTATTCATGGACTGACACACAAGTTTGCCACTATGCAATGTCAAAACTTGCTGGACTTGCCAAACGCTGGTACCAAGGATTACCATCATTGCTGTTCACCTGGGAACAGTGGACAGAAAAAATAAAATCTGCTTTTCCTTCAACGGAAAATTATGGAGACATGTTGCAGAAAATGTTACAGATACGTTGCAAAATAGGTCAGCCCTTAGACGTTTACTATTATGACAAGATTAATTTAATTAATAAATGCGAAATATATGGTCGTAAGGCCGTAGGGTGCCTAGTTCATGGCATTGATGATAAATTCGTCCGGATGAGCGCAAACGCATGCCGTTTTGAAGAACCAGACCAACTGTTTGCTTATCTGAAAACCCTGGCGCAAAATGATATTTATTTTATGGACAAACGCAGGATTCACTCTAAAAATACAGGAACTCATCAACAAGAAATATCAAACAGCAAACATAATTCTTCGAACCCGGGCATTATTTGTTTCAACTGCGGCGAAGCAGGGCATATCAAAACAAAATGTACCAAGTCACCCAAAAGATGCAATAATTGTCGGAGAGCTGGTCATTTGGCCAAAGATTGTCGGATTGGAAATACGACTAAATCAACTGAAAATGGAAATAAAACTAACTTACTCCAACTAACAGCGCCACCTAGTAATAAAGAAGTCATGCGGATCCAATCAGTCAACTGCGAAACTGAAAAATTTTACAAAGACGTCAATATTGAGGGAAGTGTAAAACGGGCATTTATCGATTTAGGCAGTAACTGTACTTTACTTAAAGAAAGTATAGCGAAAGAAATCTTTGAAAAAATTGACAACGAAAGAGATATTCCTAACCTTCGAGGTTTTGGCAATTCAAGTGTAAAACCAGTAGGAACAGTTAAAGGAACAATATCTGTTGACGATGTTCCGGCTGATGTTGAAATGATGGTAGTAGCAGATCATTACATGCCATGTGACGTCATTGTTGGACAAACGTTTACTGAACTGCCGAATATTGTGATGTACAAGAATTCTAATGACCTGATATTCTATGAAGCTCCTAATATGGAAACTGAAAACGACGACCCAAAGCTGAAACTGGTTGCGCGGGAAAATAATGTTATTGAATCATTTACTACCTCACCAGTAGAAGTAAACACTTCAATACAATTTTCTGGAACCCTGTATGTTCCGTCTGGATTCCGAGACTACTTTAACAAAAAACATCTGATATTACCAGGTATTTATGATTTCACGGATAATACTGGGTATATTATGATAACAAACTTAGGTGATACTAATCTCGAGATCGACAAAGGTCAATCTTTGGCAAGAGGATGTAATTATGATGAAATAAATGAAGCTTATGTTGGGGTTACTACGACGTCGATAGAAACAGACAACCTTGAACCCTTGGAAGATGTTAATGTGGGAACCAAATTAACTGAAACGGAAATGAAAAGCCTTAATAAACTTATAAATAAATATAGAGATTGTTTTGCAGTAGATTTATCTGAGCTTGGAAAATCAAATCTCGCTGAAATGACTATTAAGGTAAAAGATGATGTTCCTGTGGTGTATAACCCATATCGTATGTCACTTAAAGAAAAAGAACAACTCACGGAAATAATAGAAGATCTACTCCATAATGGAATTATTCGAGAAAGTTCTTCTTCGTACGCCAGCCCTGTTTTATTGGTTAGTAAAAAAAATGGGCAAAAGCGGCTATGCATCGATTATCGTGCACTCAATAGAAAAACCCTGAAAGACAAATACCCTTTACCCCGCATCGAAGATAAATTAGACTGCTTAGGTGGTAACAATTTGTTCACGAGTCTAGATCTTGCTTCAGGATATTATCAAATCCCTGTAGCAGAAGAAAGTAAACATTTAACGGCGTTCGTGACTCCAGACGGATTATATGAATATAATCGTATGCCGTTTGGATTGGCGAATGCCCCAAGTGTATTCCAACGAGCTATAAACTCCATGCTAAATGGAGTTGGACAAAATTTAGTACTGGCATACATGGATGATCTTTTGGTTCCTTCTAAATCGGTTCAAGAAGGCCTTGATAAATTGGAAAGAGTATTCATCCTTTTAAGAAAATCCAAGTTGACTCTCAATCCCAAGAAGTGCGTGTTCTTTCAAGAGAAAATAGATTACCTTGGATATGAGATTTCAGGAGAAGGTATTAGACCTGGAGCATTAAAAACAGAAGCTGTTAAACTTTTCCCTGTGCCGAAAAACGTTCACGAGGTACGTCAATTCGTCGGACTGGCAAGTTATTTTCGGAAATTCGTGCGAAACTTTTCAATTATTGCACGGCCTCTTACTAAGCTCACTAGAAAGAATGAACCTTGGCGGTTTGGACCCGAGCAGCTGGAGGCCTATAATAATCTAAAAGAAAAATTAGTGAGCCGGCCAGTACTAACCTTGTATAATCCCAAAGCAAAATTGGAGGTGCATACAGACGCAAGCAAATTGGGTATAGGGGCTATTCTATTACAAAATGATGGCAAAGCTCTTCAACCTATATCATATTTTAGCAGACAAACGTCACCAGAAGAACAAAAGTTCCACTCGTATGAATTGGAGACCCTTGCTGTAATCACAGCTCTAAATAGATTCAGAGTATATTTACTAGGTACGGAATTCAAAGTCGTGACCGACTGCAATGCAGTCAAGAGTACTATGACCAAGAAGGATTTGATTCCTCGCGTTGCGAGATGGTGGATCGCAATGCAAGAATATGATTTTACCATTGAATATCGAAAAGGTGAGAGAATGACACACGTGGATGCTCTCAGTAGAAATCCGATTAATGCAGAAAATCCACCATCTCGCGATGACGATGAACACATATTTTACATAGACGTTGCAAATATAAATCTGGATGACGATAATTGGCTTCACACGGTGCAACAGGCCGACACTGAACTGCAAAGGATTGTTGAAATTCTAAAAGATCCACAAAGTAGTAATGTTGTAGAAGTGAAAACAAATTTTATAATTAAAAATGAGAAACTTTATCGGGTCATAAAAAAAAGAGGATGCTGTTCAACTACTATGGGTGGTACCGAAATCAGTGAGATGGCAAATCGTTAAGAACAACCATGACGACGTTGGACATTTCGGATTCGACAAAACATATGACAGGATACGGAAAGTATACTGGTTTAAGAAAATGAGACGTTTTATTAAAAAATACTGTGAGTCGTGCTTGCAGTGCGCGCACAATAAAATTCCGGGGGGGCCGAAGGAAGGTATGTTACATCCAATACCAAAACCAGACAAGCCTTTTGAAGTTTTACACGCGGATCACTGCGGGCCATTTCCTCGTAGCAAAAAGGGGAACTGTTACATTCTAGCTATCATTGATTCGTTTACGAAATACATTTACATAAAGCCTGTAAAAAATTGCAAAAGCAAAACGACCGTAAATATTTTCAATGAATATTTTTCTCTATTCGGAGTCCCTCGTCGGTTAATCACAGACAGAGGGACTAGTTTCACTAGTAGGGAATTCACAAATTTCACCAAAGATAAAGGTATTAGTCACATACTTAATGCAGTCGCAACCCCTCGCGCTAATGGACAAATTGAGCGTTATAATCGATCTATTGTGGATGCCCTCACAGCTAGTAATAATGATCGCCCTGATAATGAATGGGACATAATGATTCCAAAGGTTCAATGGGGTCTCAATAATACTTTTAACAGGGCTACGGGCAAAACACCTTCTGAAGTTTTATTCGGTATTGTACCCACAGGAATCTCAGATGGCGCTATGAATTCTGTAGTGTCGGATATTCATATACCCGAAGATCGAGAGAGTTTAAGACAGAGAGCTAGTGAGCGTATGATGGCAGAGCAGATAAAACAGAAAGCAGTCTTTGACAAAAGACGCAAAACAGCTCATGTATACAATGTTGGAGATCTGGTACGCGTTGAGAGGGAGTTAACCAATGTCATACCGGGACAACCAAAAAAATTGCTTCCAAAATGCAGAGGCCCATATAAAATTGTAAGGGTTATCGGTAATGATAGATACGAAATTGAAGATACTCCAATAACAAGGAAAAGCGGTAAATCTTTATACAAAGCTGTTTTTGCGGTAGACAAAATACATCCATGGTTGGTGTTTTCTCATGATCCTTTAGACAGTGGTTCAGAGGGTTACAATTCCAAAGATGAACAATGATGAACAAACTGCAGATGGCTATTGTCACTTTATAAAATACTGCTAAAAAAAAAAAAAACATTATTCAAATGACAATTTTGCGGGAATTAATATCTTCCGATTAGCCCTCGTGGGCGTTTCTTGTATAAGCAAAACAGTCATTCAAGCCTGTATTAACGTTATTAACTCTCGTGAGCATTATTTGCTGTTACTATAATTGCCATGTATTGATGTGAGAAGCCCTCGTAAACGAAACTTATTATTATTATTAGCCTGTATTGGCGTTTAATCAATCTTGGGTGTTACTTGTCACCATTTTTTTAGCCTGCTTTGGCGTTATTAGCCCTCGTGGGCGTTTTGTTACTAACCCTTGTGCATTGTCGTGAACGTAACTTGTTATTATTAGCCTGAATTGGCGTCATAATCACTGTTGGGCGTTACTTGTTTTCATTATAAGCCTGTATTGGCGATATAAGTCCTCGTGGGCGTTATGTCATTAGCCCTCGTGGGCGTTATATTATTAGACCTCATGGGCGTTATGTTATTAGCCCTCGTGGGCGTTATGTTATTAGCCCTCGTGGGCGTTATGTTAGTAGCCCTCGTGGGCGTTATGTTATTAGCCCTCGTGGGCGTTATGTTATTAGCCCTTGTGGGCGTTATGTTAGTAGCCCAAGATCATTGTTGTTATTTTGTGATTTAGCCCTAGTCGGCGTCGTTAGCCTAGTGTGTGTGGATGGTTAAAAAAAAATATAATAACAGCCCCTGTGGGCGTTACTAGCCCTTGTGGGCGTTACTAGCCCCTGTGGGCGTTACTAGGCGATACTAGCCCCTGTGGGCGTTATTAGCCCTTGTGGGCGTTACTAGCCCCTGTGGGCGTTACTAGCCCTTGTGGGCGTTACTAGCCCCTGTGGGCGTTACTACTCTAGCCTTTGTAGGCGTTACCAGTAATTTTCATTTTATTCATTTATTTAAATTTAGATACTATGTATAAAAAAAAAAAGTTTTAGTTTGATTTTTATTGTGCTGTTATTTTATCTTGATCGGGTTTGATTAGATTCGTTATAGTGCGCGACATATGCTATTTTGTATTCTGTATTTTTAAATTAGGACAGGTACAGACTGGAAATGTGTTTATGGTTGTGAATTGAAAGGTGTTAAATTACTCAGATTATTATAATTACCCTTCACATTTTGCTTTTGATTATTGTTTGATATTTTGATTTCCTAAATTAAATATAACATGTACATGTAGATGTAGTTTAATCTAGAAATTTCTTCTCGTAATTATTGTAATTGAGACATACTGTGTCCTTTATGCACACGCGAGGGCGCATGCGGGTAGAGTCAGTTTGGCCGAGTGTAAGCTGATCAATATTTTATAAGATGAGAGTTGGCAATGCTATCAATACTAGGAGTTTTTAGAAAGTAAAGGTGGAAAGACTGGCCAGACGACGTGAAGGAAAAACACAACTATGTCGACAATCGCTATTCATTATAAATTTATAAAAGTAGAGACAAGACAAAATAAACGATTATTGTATGTATCTCAGTGTTTTAGTGTGTGAAATCTACAGTATCTGGCACAGCGCATCAGCATTGCCATACGCAGCGGGGCAATGCAGCCAGCGTCTTGGGGACGCTTCCGACTGGTATTGATATCGATCAGTTGAGCTACCTGTAGATTGTTTGCAACGGTCTGCAGTTAGCTCAATTTTAAATACCAATTATATTATAATTTTCTATGTGAATAAAGATCTCTATATAAAAAATAAAATAAAAAATAAGTATTTATTA
Organism: Eupithecia subumbrata; assembly: GCA_949316285.1. NCBI lineage: Eukaryota > Metazoa > Arthropoda > Insecta > Lepidoptera > Geometridae > Eupithecia > Eupithecia subumbrata. The sequence goes on along the minus strand of OX438643.1, from coordinate 14,999,343 downwards.
TTTATATAGCTATTTCTTGGTCTTCCCCTTCTCGCCTTCCTTCTACTTTTCCTTCTATGATGTTACCTAGGAAGTAGTCATGATCGGATCAGGCTAAAATACCAACATCCAATTCTACATCACTGAATAGCTATAAAATACTTACTTCTAATCTTCGATTTTCCTTTTGGGATTTACCAAATATGTATAATAATTTCATAATATGTTACTTAATGTAGACCAGGGGACATGATTTTCCTTTTGGGATTTACCAAATATGTATAATAATTTATTAATAGGTATGTTACGTAATGTAGAGCAGGGGACAACTGTTAATCGCCCTACCTTATCTAATACCGGTTTGTGAGTAACAGCGAAAATGTAACAGACCAGTAAGAACCTACTTCAACGATTTTTTTTAAAGTCCTACGACCGCAAATCATTACCTTCAGACGTCTGATTTTAACAGTACCTAATAATACCTTTGACCAACGCAAATGAAAATTCAATTTTTTTATTGATACAATGTTGTTTGTTGGTCTTATATAAAAACAGTTCCAAGCATGGACCCGGTTAGGGTACTACAATAATTATCTACCTATGTCGAAAGTATCAGAAATAGCTAAGTATTAAAAACTTAAATCCAACACGACACGACATAGGAATGATTAATTCTACGGTATAAAATTTTTACGAAATAAGAAAAATATGAATTAAAATTTAACAAAAATAGAAAATAATTTACAAGGAAACACACTAAATACCAGTAAATAACTACCTACGCTTGATTAAGATGTCGTTGTAGGTGGGTACAACTACCGATGGCGCACCCCTTTGCAGATCAAATTTGAAATAACATCGGACCGAGTAGTAGTATGATGAAATCAGAATCTCGTGACTGTATAGGTTAGGTATGTGGGTGTATTCATTGCGTGATGCCTTCATCTTCTTACCCAATCTGTGGCCCGTGATCTACGTAATCCGTCGTCGCTGACCGGACCTCTCTGATTCTCGGAACACGTTATAATGATACTTTGGTGTTTTTATTCCGAGAAATATGTCATTGAGATATCGTAATGTGACCTTTTGTTTGATATTTGCATCTGAATAACATATTTTATTGAATGAAGCAATCTTTAAAAATAAGATAGGTAGTTTATTTAGGGGTAATATTTCAGATAGGGACATTCACATTACATATTGTAGTAGATGGCAGATTGGTGTTACTAATAGCTATTGCATGAGGTGTCACAAGTCTTAAGAATCCGATAGAAAACACCGGCTTCGCAATGAGTCAAACGCAGATAAAGTGATAAGAAATTACGAGAATGTATATCGTAACAACTAAACAGAAATTACTCATTTCACACGTGTTGTACTTGTTAATAAGATACAAATACTATTTAGTTTACTATAGCAGGCAAAGTACATTATAAATAAATGTATAATATATCCTGCATGTACTATAAAGGAGTTGATAATAATAATTGAAATGTAAAGCGAAAAAAATTTAGTAGGTAGGTACCTAGGTATCATTTACAGACTACTAACGTAAATGAAACGTACTCAATTTTTTTATTTATTCATCTAAATATTGTGATGTGAAGGAACCATCATGGGCGAGTAGGTAGGTACTTATTTAATAAACTTGTCTTCTTTCTCTTGTCTTGTCGAGATCTGAACCTAAAAGTCTGAGGCCTTCCAATACTAGTAAATGAAGTTGACTTCATTGATCCTTAAAAAACCGGGCAGGTACATAACGACGTCTTCTTGAACTGATTGGCGATACTCGCTGTCCCGTTGTTTTCCCCCACTATGAACGCACGTGCTAAATGTGCAAATTTAGACGAAGTTATCAATAATTCTGCTGGTCACGCTCTCTAAATAAACAGAACAAGCAACTATTAGAGCGGTATTTGAGAGGTACTACTCCGTAACAAAGTCGATCAACATAGAAAAACCGTTTACACCTGACCAACACTTGACTCAATAAATAATTTATAATTGTATCCAAGAAAATCCATTGTTTTTCCCTGAAGCTCTATTCTGTGGGTAATCCTGTTTTTTAGATAGTTCGGATCAGCTGTGCTTCTTTCCTGCTTGTTAGTGTTTTTTTTGTGACTGTTTGATGGTGATCATTCACTTATTTTGTGGCCATGGCCCAAATAGGTACCAATACAACATTTCGATTAATTCTGAGAATTATTCTCATTACCATAATTAACCAGACAATACGTATAATTTTAATTATTGCCGATGTTTTTTTCGATTTTAAAAATTTGTATATAAATAGCATGCACACAAAACTATACCAAAGCAGAAGGAACAAAATTATCACCGTTTTATTTTTATCTTTGATTCCATTTAAATGAGACGTGAACGTGTCACGACGGTAGGCAGCCGCTGCAAAGAGACAGAAAGTTATTCCTGGAAAGACATCGTCATTCAACGGTTTCGAGAAACCTCTCAGTGACAAGACAAATACGGTAGGTTAGATGTTAAGTTATAAATATATAAAATATTACATGTAGTAGGTACCCACCTACTTAGTTTTCGCATACCTTTTCTTTTACATGTGATATGCGAAACAATAACTTTTTTCTAGCTCATGTAATTATCTAGAAAAGAAATCTGTACGTTACGTAAGTAGTACGACATGTCGTGGTGTCGTGAAATCTAACGACGCATTTTCACAAAACCTTGATTATCAAGACAAACAAAATGTTCCACTTATTCTGCTAACAATACATTTGTTCCAAGAACAACTTTAATTACGGACGGACATAGCCAAACAACCATAAAATTAAACTTTAATATACCTAACACTTGGCACGCGTTAGACAATCAAAAAGTTTCTTATTTTTAAATTCTTGGCCGATGAAAAATGGAAATTGCTTATATGTAACCTACGATAAGAAAACCTGTAATTATAATATTATAACATAATAAGTTATTTTCTCAAAAAAATATCTTAATAATACAGTTTCTATTTTATGGTGCAGATACTTTCACATTTTCTTATACTTAATTACTATAATGTTAAATAAGGTGTTAAATAATCTAGGCTATTAACATGCCAACATAAATAAAGGCCGGTACTTTATAAGGTAGGTATACCTGCCGTTTCTCTCGGGCTTAAAGGTTGTCATTTCGCTCGTTACTCCCTTTTATGAATTTTGAATGAGCGGCAGCTGCAAGAATAGTATTTTTATTTACAATAGCAGGAGGCAGGAGGCAGATGGTTGTGAAACTGTGAAAGCTGCGCGGCCAGGTACGTACGCAGTTCCGAGAACTCGAATCGAAATTATTAGCAGTAGGTAGGTAGGAACCTACTTGGAATTGGAACTCGCTTGGAATTGGAATTGGAACTCGCTGGCGCGGAGGGATCCACATGGCTCAAATGCGAATTGAACACCTGCTCACACACTCCACAGATTAGATGTCAGTATGTGATGGAACTATGTAGAAATTATTGGTATAGTCCTCTTTATTTACCAAATTGTTAAGTAGGTAAGTAGGTACCTACTCGATTTAAATAATTGTAAAATTAATTTAAAAATCCTGCAGTAAGTAGGTACCTACCTTGGTACTTAACTTTATTGTTGAATTTAAACACAGTTTAACCTACCTACCTACTTATCGATTTGAGATCTTTTCTGTACGGTAAATAATATTGTTAACAATTCTATCTATTATCGGCTTAGGCTCTTTTACCTTCCCGCTTGTTAGGGATAGGGTAGGACCTAATTTCTCGTAGGTAGGTGGGTACCTAAGTCACTAATATTATAAATGCGAAAGTTTGGATGGTTGGATTTCTTCACGCCAAAACTACTGAACGTATCGGGCTGAAATTTTGCACAGATGTAGTTCTAGGCCAGGAATAAAACATAAGTTACGTTTTATCCCATAACTCAGTTCCCATGAGATAGAAATAACCTTAAGTTTCCATATAAACGAGCGTTCGAAGCTGTGGGCAGAAACTAGTAGCGAATAAATTATTTTCTACACAATTTTTTGTTTTGACAGCTTTCATTATTTCATTCGTATTAGGTACGTCGTCGGTTTTCGAATTCGAATATGCACCGGTTTCTTACGTTTATATTTAATATATATTTATATTTAATATAGTACAAGCACAGAGCACACCTTTCTGGTACTACGTGGGACAAACACACCAGTAGGTACCACCTATTTTAGCGCCGTTGATGATTTATTTTCGCGCCATTCCATAGCGCCACCTATTCGTTTCTACCTATTAAAGTCAATGTCAACTGTCTCTGTCAGACTGATTGTCACACAGTCCATCCATCATTTTGTTTGTTTTTGTCGTTTTTGTTTTGTGTTTTACTTACGTTTTAGTGCGTTGCGTTGTATTCATTTTAATATTTTTACGAAAAAATGTCATGAAAAATGGTTTATTCTGAACCTATAAGTTGTTATATTCATTGAAGTGCCTTTACGGTCCGTAAATCGTGATTTCGTGATTAGGTTAGGTATATCGCGTAAAAGAGGGACGACTTACTATAACAAGGCACCTTATTTCGGTGGCTTGTTCAATTGAATAGGTCTGTATCTTAATTTTCGATATTAACCTATTATAGAGGTTTAGTTAATGTACCTATTATAAGTGTAAAATGATTCTAGTAGCGAGAATGCCATCTCAAAGTAAGTTTACAAGACAATTATCATGTTATTTCGATTTGATTGAGGTTAGTTCCAGATTAAAATTTCATTGATCTCATGTTTTTCTCCTTTCTCAAATTCAAAGTTCGAGTTTAGAATACGATTGGTTTTGTACAACAAGTACCTATATTACTAAAACAGACGAAATTTGAAAAGGTGTTAAAAAATCATTTGTTTGAATTAAGAATTCAGACATCACATCATGCATGATCCAAAGTAGGTATAGTAAACCATGTTGGACAGGCTTTTAGCGCGTAATGTAAAGGTACATTTAGATCTGTTCAACATCGGGCGATTTTGTGGAAAGCAACATGTTGAAAGCAACACTGTTGCCGTTTGTGGAATGAGTCATGCAACAAAACGTCGACCGTTCTACAAAATACGACATGTTGAAACGTGTTGCTCTTGTACCCACATTTGATGGGTTCATTCAACATTATTGTATCTATATCTACAAGTCATAATTTTTTGGTCAAAAATGAAAATTGAGTGGTATAATGATAAAGTTAAGAAGTTTATTGAGGACTACAGAAATGAGGAAGTGCTTTGGAATATCACCCTGACTGAATATAAAGACAATAAAAAGAAAAAAGATGCGTATTTAAAACTAGCCAATCAGTATAATTGTTCAGAAGACATAGTGAAGAAGAAAATAAAAATATCAGAACAGCTTTCCAAAAGTTCTTCAAAGTCACTTGCAGATAGCCTTGTAAAATTGTTAAATAACAATCCATCATCTAAATAGTATGTCTTTTAGTAAACTGTTTCGGTATCCACTTCTAAACATTGCCCGTTTCCACAACCGTCTTTTTCTCCTTTTTTCCGAGTAGGTACTGTCGTTCAAAATTAGGAAAGCCGCAGCAGCAATGACCTGCTCGGTAGACATCACTGTAGGCAACTGTAGAACGTATGTAAAATGAAACTGTAGAATCAGTTGCTGCAACAGATGTCGATCATTGTTGAACATACAACATTGTGGAACAGTGTTGCGTGCGACATTCCCGTTGCTTCAACGAATTGTTGAACAGATCTAAATGTACCTTAAAGCAAAGCTATTCAACAGTTTTGATAACTTTTGGGCAATGAATCTATGAATAATGAGCAGGGAGATGACAAGGTCCTAATATTTAGCATTATCAGCTCTGCATCAAATTACAATGCTGATAACTGCAAATACATAACTCTTTATTGTGTATTGGTGTCATTTGATAACAAATATTACCAAACAACTCATATAAAAGCTAAATTTAGTCTTATAAAGTTCCTGGAATTTGATCATACAAATATTTTCCCGAGGGAATATAACCAGCAACCTCATGCATTGCAGGTGGACCTTCGCCCCTTGCGCCACTGAGGTTGTGAAGTTGAACTCTAGCAGACAATGACATACAAATAACTTATAAATAGTCCGATGTAATAAATCAGTTCTGACCTTATCAGCTGTTCATTCGCCTTTCTAGTAATACTATCAAAGTACTGATATGGAAAAATTATGTTGAATTCAGATATTGTTACTGGAACTGGATATGCTGCTTAAAATATAATATCCGTCTAAAATTAAATGGAGCATGTTTTTGTTTCCAATATTATTTGCTCCACTATTTTACACTTATTTAAAACAACAAAGGCTTGAGTAATATAATATCCTCTGAATATCTTCTGAGTCTATACTCAGCAGATAAACATCTTCTAAGATGAATAAGACATTCTTATTCATCATCATAGTCTAGTCCACAGCTGGACATAAGACTCCCTCAATAAGTGCCGTAGCACCCTATATTCATCTTGCTGTAGCCATCATCTGCGGGCAGTCTTTCGCAGGAAGTCATCCTATCTAGTTTGCCAATTAGCGGAGTCCAAGTCTTATTATCTCATCATGTCCACTGCTGAACATGTCTCCCCCAAAAGGGAAGCTTTGCCATAATCACCACTCTTGGCTCCAGATTGGTCAGCGGAGGAGGTCTGAAATATACATAGAAAGAAGCTGCTACCCTTCATCATAAGCTTTTTTTTAATTTTTGAAATGAATGTGGTGGTGCTGATTTGGGTCGGGGTAGCACCTTAAGTTTTAATATAATATACCACGGACATAAATAATTAATAGATAATGCTGGACAATCTAAATAAATAAATTACTTTGAAATACAGCATCATCTAGCTAGCCCCAAGCTAAGCAAAGTTTGTGTTAGGTATGGGTACAAGATGACTGATATACCTACCTACATGGAATACTTCCACCTGCTCCAGGTGCGGCGCGTCCCTGCGGGTCGCACCGCATGGCTTGCAGTGAAAGTGTTAAGAAATAATTCCTAATGAAGTGTTCGTTATTTCCAGATGTCTGCATGGAAGTGGGCGTTCCCCTGGGCAGCTGGTCCTCATGCTGCCCCAACTGCCGGCACGAGCTGCGGGTGTCCCTCACGGCGGGCAAGTGCCACAGCCCGGGCACGCCGCCCCCTTTCACGATACAGCCCTACTTGCCCCCTTACTCTACGCCAGTGGCAGCCGCACCTTATAACGATGAGCTGAAAAGGCTGGCGGAGACGCTGAGGGCTTTGAGGCTATCGGGGTGGTACTATGGGAATATGGACTGGCAGGTCAGTGTACGTATTTTTTTACTAACTATTTGTGCACTTTTTTGGCTTACTAGCTTTTGTCTGTAGATTCGCTTATGTGATGTCCTTCTGGCCGATTTTCGGCATACCGACACTACAGGTCATCATAAGATTAACATACAACCGAATTGAGCTTAGTCTGATCCCGAGATGGTCTCATAAAAGTTTTATTCCCGTGCTATTACTATTTGTTCCGTAAAACTTAAAAAACAGTATAAATGTCAAAAATAAAAAATGGTTTAAAGTTTTTTAAAAAACATTCAATGATTGTTACCTACTTATTTGGCGAAACCATTCCAAACGTATTAAACTCTTTCCTTCCCCCTATAAACTATTTCCATCAATTCCTAGAATTATATGCAACAATGAATAGACATCACAACAAAAACCGCATAATTCGAAGCAACAATCTGTTACGTAGTTATTATAGAGTTTCCCACAGAAGAATTTATTTATTAACCTAAGAATGTTGATTCCTTGTCCTATTACAACACCAACATTACGCGTTTGGAATTTCCATTGATAAAATATTAAGGTGGACATTATTTGCGATGATTTTGGTTATGGGTAAAGAGATAGATTATATAATGATAATCAAATCAAAGAAGGATTATTTGTTGATGTTTGATGCCGGTTTCGTCACGGTCTTTATTTACCGCGGACGGTAAATCAAAAGCGTCAACATCTTCATACATTTTGCTTTTCTATTTTACCGTGACGGGAAAAACCTGTCATGCCGGTAAATTACAATAACGCGTATTTCTGTATCGAACTGTAGGTATTCTATTTTATGTAGATACTGAGGAAACCCGTGACTTAGTCATCTGGCGTAGGTATGTAGACATTCATGTAGATATCGGGGGAGCCTGACCTTAACGTGCTCAGGGTAAATTGAATTAATTTCACGTATTTGAAGGTAAAAAACGTAGAATTTGTGATTTTTTAAACTGTAAACTCGTAGCGACACTTTACATCTCTGTGTTTTGCAACAGTCTGCAGTTAGCTCAATTGTTTCGATTGTAAATACTAGTTCTAATTTGTTACTATTATTTGATGCAATTTACTTTTGCTATTCGTAACTAGAACTTAAGTGACCTATGTATTATCAATTATTTAATTAACTTTGTTTGTAACGTGAACATTTTATTCCAGACTGGCCGCAAGCTCCTCAAGGAAGCTGGAGTGGGCGCCTTCATAATTCGTGACAGCGGCGACAGAAACTTTATCTTCGCTCTCACAGTGCAAACCGAGAAGGGACCTACCTCTGTTCGACTCCATTTTGAACAAGGCTTCTTTAGGTAAGGATCTCATCTCACTTTAACCTCAACATCCTATATTGGTCCACTGCTGGACGCAGGCTTCCCCCTGATAAGCGCCTTATTGAGTTTCATCTCAAGGGGGCAATGCCCATAATCCCTACGCTGAGCATGGGGCCGGCTTAGAATGCTGATGCGCTGCGCCAGCTACTCGGATATTGGTGGTACAAATATTATTGATAGTCGATCCTAAAAGATAGATATTACTGCAGAACGGATACAAAGTCTTGTATTCAGAAACATTATTGTTAGATCTCCCACGCGTTGAAGAGAAATGCTATTGCGTCAACATCTTGCGCGTCATTTTACACGAAACGTGAGGTGTGAATCACAAGAACACTTTGAGCGCTCTATTCGTGGATTTAATGGTAGTATTAGTTTGACTTTTCTTCGAATTCATTATACAAAAGTACACTTTTACGACTGTGTCGAATATTACCGTTAGTTTATCGAAATGGCTGGATTGGAGATCGATATTCACAGTAAATGCTCTGGCAACCTATGGCTTTAAAACTTCGTACGTTTTTAGGAGTTCGAAGAAAACATTAGGTACTCTATTTCTGTAAATGGATGTTATATAGGTAAAGGTCAAGTCTTAATCGACTCTAGTATAAAAAGAAATATATAATAAACTATACCTATTAACATCCCAAACATTGTAAATTTTCAAATTTTAAATAAACATCACACTAATATTATAAATGCGAAAGTTTGGATGGATGGATAGATGGATGGATGGATGGATGTTTGTTACCTCTTCACGCCAAAACTACTGAACGGATCGGACTGAAATTTTGCACACAGGTAATTCTAATCCTGGAATCAAACATAGGCTACTTTTTATCTCATAAATATGTTCCCATGGGATAGAAATCACCTTTTAACGTTTCCGTAGAAGCAACGCGTGCGAAGCGCGGGCATAAACTAGTATAATTGTTGATAAAAATTGTTAGATAACTTAGGTTTGTTGGTACTTGATTATGAATACTTCTTAAATTGTAAACATGAATTGCCTTGCCTTGACAACTTTCAAGCAAACAATAAGTTTTCAAACCAACCTACGTCATCGTTATGAAATTAAATTTGTTCTGAAGTATTGAGCAAATTCCAATTACCTACTATACAATCGATGCTTATAACTTTTCCTATCGCTCATATATTTTTACATGGCTTCAGCTATTCAATTACAGTTTCTATGAATAGCCAGTTACCTACACCAACTGTAACCTACCTACCTACAATAGCTATAGATAAGTTCTCCGAACATTAGAATAGTTATATTTGTGGAAATGCCATTAAATCAGCGCGCGGTAATGCCAGTTCGTTGTATTTTTACACGGCTGTTTGTGGAATGAATCATTACAGTCAATTGCTGTTTTGTATTAAATTTCTTAGTAACGTGAGTTGATGAGCAAATGTACTTTTGCACTGTGAAACGAAACAGTTTATACGACTTTCAACAGAATAAAATTGAAGATTTTGATAATGGTCAAAAAATGTTCTCAGGTTCCCATCGGAATCGAAACTTTTGGTTCTGCTATCGTTAAACTAGGTTCTCTCCGCGACTTCGCACGATCTTTTCCTGCATAAAAATAGCCTATGTTCTTTCCCTGATACCATCTAATTTGGCCTAGCTCCTTGCCAAAATTCATTAAGATCTGTTTAGCCGTAAATAAGGATGGACAAGTAACCTTGGCGTTATTAATAAGTTTAGAGGTATGGATATAAATAGGCTTCAATATCGGAATGCAAATGTAATGGCGAGAAGTTTTAATAGGTAGATTGTGAATGGACTTATTTAATATATTTTTTAACCCATCCCTTGTTCTTCAAACAAGGGATGGGTTATAAAATATATTTATAACGATAATAAGTTAGTTAACATTAGGGTAGTAGTTAGAAGTCCTGAACTCAATTTTTTATTACTTATATTTAACGGGTATTTATTGTGTTTATTTACTTATTTTACAACTCATTATGGCTACAGCTATAGAAACACTGTACTAATAAATTAATAATTACGAAAAATGTAAATTGTTTTATAAATAAACCACCGTTCTATTGTAACCAAACCTTTATCTCTTCCAGGTTAGACTGCGCGTTACACCTAGCGAAATACATGCCCCGGTTCCGCTGCGTCCTCGAATTGGTTCAACACTACACCCGGATAGGGGTCCAAAACTCAGCAGGCACCGTGTGGGTCGACCGAGAGGGCTGTCCCCATTCCCCAGTCCTCCTCAAGAACCCCATGAGGAAGAACCCCCCGAGTCTGATGCACGCGGCAAGGCTCGCGATACACAAAGCCTTGGACTCGAACCCCCATACGCCTAAGCTGTATCTTGCGCCTAGGCATAGGCTGCTGCCGCTCCCTTCCGCTCTTATAGACTATCTCGGTGAATATCCGTACTCGATTTAGTTTAGTTTAATGATGGTACTGTTGCTTTTGGTTTCTGAACGATTTTTCCAAAGGTGCGTTTTAGGTAGCTGAGCGGATTTTTGACAGTTTTTAATAGTTAGTCTTTAAGTCGCGTAGATAAAGATTGGGATTAAAATGACCGCCTCCTTAATGCTGTCCCACTTAGATCATATTGTATCAATGATGATCTAAGCGGGATAGCATGAGAGAGGCGGTAATTTACAGTCCCAATCTTTATCTACGCGATTTGTACGCGATATTTCCTTTCAGATCTGTCTAAAATCCGCCACCGCTGTCAACTGATAATGCACCCTAAAACTAACCTCATTATGTATTTTTTAATTCGATATTCATAAAATTTTCACATGTTTTCTTCACATGTGAAATTACCGGATAGCTATAACCACCAATATAATAATGGGGTATAGTAGTTCAGAAATGGATGGCAAGAGTTCACAGTAGAGCATCGCCAATGGATCTGTTTTTTCTCGAAAGCCGTAGGACGCTTAGGACAGAGTTCTTATAGCTATAGACAACAGATTTCCTATAGCTATAGCCAACAGAGATCCTATAGCTATAGCCAACAGAGTTCCTGCTATAGCCGACCGAGTTACCTTATACACCGAATGTTAAAGGTTATTCTTGTTATAAATTGCTCCAATTATTCCGAAAGGTCAAATCCGTGGCGCGCTATACTTAGCTAATTTCTTGCATTATTAATTGTACAAAATAACTAGATAATCTAGTAAAGAGGGCCGGCTCCTTATGATTCTTATTTATGAATAGTTTAATAACCTGTCTGTATTATTTGTAAGTAAGTATAATATTGCGGACTCAATGGTATTTAGTGAAATTTGTTTGTCCATTCTGTTTGTATAATAGATGTTTTGAACGCAAGACTGATTCCTTGAATGTTTATATTAACTGTTTGTTGCTTGCGTTTCCGTTTTTCTGTTTAATGTTCTAATTCTACCCTTTTAGGGTAAAGTGGGGATAGTCGCACGACTGGTGTGGTGATACCCCAATGCCAATAAACTAGCTTCCGAAAATCGCAAGCATAATAGGGTTAAAATATTTATCTTAATTTTCTAGCAACATTTTAGAGTGTCAAAACTCGATTGCGCATCTAAGATTGTTGCTATTATAGTACGTAGGTAAGCCCTCGCCTCGAGGGCGTAATTTCAAAGAAATCAATAAATTAACCCAAAAATTTTCCTCTTCGACGGGATTTAAACCCGCATCCTTCCCTCTGTAGGGAATGCCCGAACCAATTATGTCACGAGTCAAGTGACGTAGGAATGAATGCGATTTTCAGAAGTTGGATTATTTGGACCCCTTCAATCTAGTTTGGCTCGGTTTGGTTCCTAGGGCGTCAATCCGGACTTTACCCTTTTCAAAAATACTGCGACTGGACTTAAATTTCCACAAATTCATAGGATTTTCTTATTAAATACCACAAGTGTTCTGTATAACTACAAGAGTGAGGATTCCGTTCCGATAAAGCGCTTCCTAAACCCTCAAATGTATTTTATAGTTTTTCTTCTATTGTAGCAATCACCAGAATTGGTAGTATTTAAATACTAAATTGAAAAAGATCAAATGCCGACCTGAAACCTCATGGCAGTTTAACTAAACAGAAAACTCAAAATATACGGAGAAATCTGTCTCGCTCCCTCGTATGCTTCTATTGCTCTGAGAAAAGAGCAAGGCAGATCATACATGGTATGTTTTGAGTAACGCTGCGTACTATGTAACCTATAGTCCTAGGTAAGCGACAAACGCGACGCAATGTATATAATACAAGAACTTATTTACTGTACTGCAAGGTGCACATTTCAATGAGAGCGGGAAAGCGAACGGCGCGGCTGTCACTGAAATGTGAACCTTTTAGTGTAGTTTATAAGGTGTATAAGAATTTATACAATTGAAAGCAATATAAGGTGTTGCTTTCTCGAAGGTGAGCGACGGATTAAATGCATACCTACTTTCAAATAATTTAATTATTGTGGGCGTCGCGTTACTTTTCTCGTTCACCTAGCTAGGACAATAGATTTACAAGAGTAGAGAGAGATTCTAGTTTCTGTATTTCTTAACGAAATGTCTTCTCATATCATTCAGAGCTCGCTCATGTCATATCTTATGAGTCCTGTTCACTAATGCCTAATCTTGTCCAATGACTTAAGAAATCATCACACTAATTATATAGCTATATAATTTATTCTCGGCTAAGTTAGTTTTTATTAGGTTTTCCTTTGTTCCTATTTGTTTTGTTGAAATTGTAATCTGTAATCTTCAGCTGAATTGGCACCTCGTTTCCGGAATCTTAAGTTAAGTGCCATTTAAACTTGAATATAATTCAAAAGGTGGATTTTTGAGGCTGATGTTGTAAATAATTATTTATTTAGTAAATTGGTCATGCAATACCGTTATCATTGGTCTACAAATATGATAAATTATCGCATTTGCTGCTGATGTATGATCTTGCGCATTTACAAGCAGCGAATGGGTTAAATTGCAAAGTAAAAATCTATGTTAATATCAAAATTGGTATGGATTTTTGATGTTAATGGAAACAGAGAAGTCCTGGCAATTAATGATAAGCTACAGTGGTAGCCGAAAAAAATCTGGGTACAAAATTTCGTCTAGTAATCAATTTATCATTCTAGTTTAATTTATAAGTAGGTAAATAATCTCAAATAGAATATTAAAGCTTTGACTACTATAATAGTAGGTAGGTGCCTATTTATAATATAAAAAAAATGATATTTCATTCAGCCTCAAATTTAATTAGATTATTTTTGTGTATATCTAAGTTATTTATAAAGTTTATTTGATGGAAAATAAGCCATTTTTGTAATTAAAACACCAATTATAAGTTTGACATAATATATCGTGTAAAGTTTCTAGAATAATGAACAGAACTGCAATTAATTTATCAAAAAAATATACATTCTCCGTAAAATTGTATTTTTTTTTGTTACCTTTAGTTCCAAATAGGCAACAATAAATTACCCTATTGCTACCTTCGCTTTCGTTCTGCAACCAGGCTTGGCTTGAAGTTCTGCGCTCTTTAATTTTATCCAATACCGCTACTACAAGGCCTTAAGAATCCGGCGACGGTCGCTCTCAACTTCAATTCGAAGCGCGTGCAAAAATTGACATCTCTGTTTAACTCACAGATGTTAGAATTATCCAGATTGAAGGACGCGCGTCGAGAGTGAAGAGATTGAAACTCATCTAGGTTAGACTAGGTAGCATCAGCAGGTAGCATTTTTTTTACAGTTAAGTATTTTTTTTTAGATTTGTTATATTTCATTTCATTTTATATAAGTATTTTGAAAACAAATCTATCCAGGAACCGAGATAAATAATACTATTATAATATAAATAATACAATAATATAGGTAGTGGAAATATGCTAGAATTAGAAATTATTTTGATGTTACGTTTGTATGGGCAAGTTGTCTTCCGCTGGCCCATACTTCATTAAATAAGTACAGTAGGGAGTTATGAAATTGGTCAGTTAAGTTATAAATAGTAAGATAAGTAGCGTCCAAACGGGGTTTAGTCCAGTAGTCATCATAAGTTGCGGTTCCGAGAAGAAGACTGACTAGTCTACGCGACTGCGATAATATTTTATCGCAGTCGCGTAGACTAGTTGTTTTACTTGACTTCCTCCGAAACAGTTGTTTTAATCCAGAAAATGGACCTTGAATTGCTTGACAAAAATTTACGTGCTATAATAAAAAAAATTGTGTCTTTAATTGTACAAAATTTTGAAAATGAAATATTAATAGATATGAATAAACCATCATAATTTAAGGTATTCTTGTAGAAATGCAAGGGTAGTATTATCAGACCAATTCATTTTTACACTAAAAACACGAGTACCTACGCGGCCGCTGTGTGCAAACTTAATGGACTGTACTAAACTCGCCCGTCTAACTCTACATGCCGGTCAGATAAGTTAGCGGGGTGCGGGAGACGCGAGAGAGGGGGCTACTTCGCACTTGGACATGCCTTTATGGCCAAGTATTCCTGCAGCAGTAGGCATTTAGCGCTTTTCCCGGGCCGCGCGCGAAATACTTAGCGCGGACGCAGCGGCAGTGAACTCGCATGACGCCGCCGCCAGCGACATAGTATAGTAATAAGCAGTAGGATAATTTTATTTGATTGTAGAAATGCATTTTATACAATCAAACTTTGTTTATAGTATAGTAATAAATTAGTTTCGTAAATAAGTGAACTCCTCCAGTTCCCTCTCTATTTTTTCTGTTTGCGTATTTATTATAATTACCTTAATTTTATACAACATGGAGACGGAACAAGCAAATTACCTACCTACCTGATGTTAGGTGCAACTATTGCCTGTAACAAAGCCTAACTGCTGTATTTATTCTTGTTACTCTTTATTTGATTTTTTTATTTCAAATTCTATTTAGCACAAATATAAGGATAAAGGCTGCGCAGAGGAGTGAGACAGGGGGATGTTATATCCCCGAAACTGTTCACGAGCGCGTTGGAAGATATGTTTAAGACGCTGGACTGGAAAGGTAAGGGCATTAACATAAACGGCGACTACATCTCACACCTGCGATTCGCTGATGACATAGTCTTAATGGCGGAGTCGCTAGAGGAGCTGAACCAGATGCTGGACGGCCTAGCCTCAGCCTCGCGACGCATCGGTCTTGGCATGAATTTGGATAAAACCAAAGTCATGATCAATGGCCTCATTGATCCGGGACCGGTCGTCGTACATGGCCACCTTCTCGAAATTGTTTCCGAGTATTACCTTGGGCAAATTCTGCAGTTGGGTAAAAATAATTTTGAGAAGGAGGCCAAGAGGAGGATCCAGCTAGGCTGGGCAGCGTTTGGGAAACTACGTCGAGTCTTCTCGTCATCCATACCGCAATGCTTGAAAACTAAAGTTTTCAATCAGTGCGTCCTACCCGTCATGACCTACGGAGCTGAGACGTGGACACTCACGGTAGGGCTGGTCCACCAGTTCAAAGTCGCTCAGCGAGCTATGGAAAGAGCTATGCTCGGAGTCTCTCTGAAGGACAGAATTCGTAACGAATACATCCGACAGAGAACCAAAGTTATCGACATAGCTCAAAGAATTAGCAAGCTGAAGTGGCAGTGGGCCGGCCATATCTCGCGAAGAACCGACAACCGCTGGGGCAAACGTGTTCTTGAGTGGAGACCACGACTCGGCAAACGTAGTGTAGGACGCCCTCCGGCCAGGTGGGCTGACGATCTGCGAAAGACTGCAGGCAGATGCTGGATGCGGCAAGCTGAAGACAGGGCGCTATGGCGCTCATTAGGGGAGGCCTATGTCCAGCAGTGGACTAATCTAGGCAGATGATGATGATGATGATGAGAATAAAGGGTATCAAATAAAACAAATTTATAAAATTTAAAATATTATTGTAGTTATAATAATCAAAAGTCTTCAAAATTTATTTCTCGTGTGCTTGTACCCGGTTGCGAATCTGATTGTGGCTCAGTAGATAATAATGCTATGGACTCCAGAATTATCATTTCCCATTTGTGGTAAGGCTAGGGAGTCTACATAATTTACATTTTCCTTGTCATCTTGTAAGGACAACGTTCTTATTGACATTCCACGTGCGTGTCTACTGTCTAAGTACAATTTCCGGCATTAAACATTTCATGTAAAATTTTATCAACTTTGGCTCCATATGTGTTTCCCAGAAATTATCGTCCCTTTCGATCTGTTTTGTAAGTACATGTTCATTTTCTCCAGCCCAAATTCCTAGCAGACAGAGTCGTCTGTCACTGTCAGTAACGTGAAGCTGCCCCTGTATTTGATAGAACCAATTAGATTTTTTATTTATTGTGCTGGTGCACGTCTTTTTGTCGTATTTTAATATTTGTACTTTGTTTTTTTGCTGCAGTTAAAGGGCACTTTATTTCCACTAGTATAATATCATCGCCTAATATTCCGTCAGGAGTTGCTCCAACAAATGGATAAGTTTTGTCGATAAACAAACCGCAAGGCATAATATTTATATTTTCTTGAATTTGTAGTTGTTGAAGTGCTTGCCTTTCGTGCTCTATTCCGTGTGAAACAGCGGCTACACAAGTCATTTTTTTTTGTAGTATGTTTTTCACCAAAGGAGCAGTATTTAAACTAACTTTTCTTTTACATGATTTACCCAAAATTAGATGATTAGATTTTTCCGTATCTCTAACCATTCACTGCTATCTCTTTGCAAAACCGTAGCTCTCTCGATAACATGTCTATCAGAAGTAAGCGTTTCTAAGTTATTTAAAAACTCTTCTTCTGCTTTCTTTAATTCTTGTGGAGACATATCTGGTGCTGAGCTCGCTGGACCATAGTCATGTTGCTTCTGATTAACTTGTTTTAATTTTCGTATTCTTTTACCTTACCGGATGCTCTAAGTTTAGCAAGTGCGGATTTGCAATTGAACGAAACAACTGCTGCTGAGCATCTTCCTTGGTATCCTCCTTTCAGTGCGTTCGTTTCCCACCAATGAATTTGGCAATGACACTATTAAAACACTCAACAGTGTTTGTGTCAACATCTTCGACTAAGCTGCGTGACTTTGCTGCAACGTTTGAAACAATTGCGTTTATCCTGAACATGAATGTGGAATTCTGGACCTTTTTGAGCTAGGTACAATAATATTCTTGGCACATTCTATGGTCGCCAAAAGCATGTGCTACAGTTAATAATATCATTGTGAAGACTTGATATGACGAGAACCTTCCGAGGCTTTGTGATGTCATAAACATTGTACAATTGATATCCGCATCGTCAAAATTTTGGTAAGCATTTTACGGTGCGCTAGAACATAATTTTGTTTCTGTTGTCAGACTTCGAAGTTTTTTGCAAAAATTACGCAATATTATTATGATTCCGACATTAAAAAAAATCGACGTTTTTTTTTTTGACATTTTCCGTCTTATACGGTCTGGTTTTGAGGATTGCAGAAGCATCTCCGTCTCCTATCAATAATTATTTCCGTTTCCATGGCACTTGAAGAGCCTTCATAAGTTTTAAAGCATTAATGTTGTTTTGGTGAAATATTTTTGTACTCAGCTCGAGCGCATACCAAGCAATATTTATTATTTATTCCAATGTAAAGGACTTGACTTGTGGCTGCTGTGGCTGATGAGTGATGACGCTTTATAGTTGGTGCCGTAAGATCTAGCGCACCATGAGCCGTCAACGTAAACATCAATCACGGGGTAGCCGTTCCTAGTTCGACCTTGTGCGATAGCGATATCCTTCTCAATTTGAGCTGCAGCTTCCATAGAAGCATTTGCCGTCTTTTTCCATTTTTCAAATACTTCATCCTCTAATTTCGAATACCTAGTATTTTGAACTGAATACCGGAATATCCATCGCTGAACATAATTCCTCAAATTGAGAAAAGCCGATACTGAAAGCCACAATGTCAGTAGGTAGTGGCGGCTATATTTAGATTCACTTGTTCTCTATCGTTTTCGTCTTCAGAGTTAATCGAGCAAACTTCTTTGCACATATTGCATTCAAAACTAAATACCGATAAAAGTCCTCGTCGTTTTTCACTTATTAAACGGATGTTACCTAATGTGTAGTTACCTAAATAAACCGTTATGACGAGCTTTTTCTTGCAACTCCTGTAAAATTTAATTTATATCAACAATTCGCCGTCACGAAACAGGTTGAAATTCATCTTCTTTGAGTTCATTCTCTACGTTATGGGAATTTTCGTCTCTTCAGTATCTCTGAAACAGTGAACGCATATGGTACCTAAGTATAACATCTTTTAGATTAATATAATATTTTTTAATGTAAGCATAATGAAAAGATAATTACTGAAAGAATAAACATAAAAATGTTAACATAAATGTTATCATACAAAATGTGACCCTTACGTACCTAAAAGTTACAGTTTGTTGTGGATCGTCAGGGTTCAATTCACTAACAGAGTTTTCGGACATGTCAGCCATGTTGCTACATTTTACAATATCCATGTGCCTGAAAACCAACCACATTATGTTAGGTGTTGAATAGTCTTCATTATAATTTAATCTTTACAAGTCTAATATTATAAGAAGATTTATATATTAATGTAAATTTAGTTCACGGTTTAGCTTATCATCTACGTTATTGTTACCTACGTAAAAAAATTTATAACGTTTTTGTACCATAGCGAAAAATTTACACATACCTATTCTGATTAATTATTTGCCTATTTTCAGCTGAATCCGCAGGTAGCAGATTTTTTTCTGTGGCGGTGTCCATGTTAGTTTTCTGAGCCTGCCCCATGGAACTACGATAAAAGAAAATGGAGTGGGTACATAATGCACATGTGAAGAATTTCCAGATATTTTCTTTTCGTTATCAAACGGCACGCAGAGGTAGGTACAGACAAAATATAAATTATCATAAATTAGTAGTTATACCTCAGTTATACCTACTGATATTATTATACTATGGCCACAGTAGATAAATCTATGGCACTATGACCGTTACCCAGGCGCCAGACATAGCTTCAAAGATTTTCACATTTTATGACGACTTTGCAAAGCTTTGAACACACATTTGAACACATATTGACGTACCTGCCACACCTGTTTCGCAAACACTTTTCTCCACAGTATGCTGGTAGACAACAAACAAAATGGACGACGATTTCGTGGACTCAGTGTGCCTAGGTATATTATTTGTGTGCATGTAATTATTTTTTACATGTGCAACAAAATCTAAGGAAACGTCCTTCGTCCTTGAAGTAACCCTCGAGCAACTGAACTTTGCAAGTGTGGCAACCTACGCAAACATTTGAACACATTTCAACTTTGATCGCTTTGATGTGTCGAAAAAAACCGATACCGCTTGGCAAAGTGCAAATCTTTGTTGAAACTTTGAACACATATCCAAAGTCCCGTGCCACACATAGCCACCAAACAAGTGTTCAAACATGTGAATTTAAGTCTGGCGCCGGCTTAAGCTTAAGCATGATATCTTTATGATTTTATCAATCGGAGATTGAAGTAAAATTAAATCTAACGTCATTAGGTCAAAGACGAAAATGACATTACCCAAGGAACATTTACTTACTTTTTCACATATCTTTGGAGTGCATTCTTTTTATTTATTCTTTTTATGGCAGTTAACGACTTTTTTCGCTTGCGTAGTTTATTACCCATTATGGATAACTTGCACCAAATATATCAATTCGTCAAAACTGATTGAATGGTGCACGAAATTGTCACGGAAAAAAATTAAACAGATCCGTCGTCCGTGAGCGCCTAAGGTGAGCGCCAACGCGCGATACCAATCCAACCAGTAATAATAATAATTACAACATTCTCTTGGCGCGACTGATCGCCAGTGTTGCCAGAGCCTACTCAGCCCAGATTGCCGTTTTTAGGTTCAAATGTTGCGATCTGAAACCAAAGGTTGCCATTAAAAAATCTGCTGAGCTGTTCTCGAACCTACTGTAGTGTACTGGTACACCGAATACATCGCGCTTGTTGTGTCTTGCTCGACACTCGCGCGAAATGCGAGGCAAAATTGACAGGAGTTTTAGTTTAGAGGAATAAATTCTGAATAAATAAATAAATAATATTAATGCTGGACAATTCACACAGCAATATCTAGCCCCAAGCTAAGCAGAGCTTGTGTTATGAGTACTAGGATAACTGATATACTTAATACAATACACTACATAGATAGATATTTATTATACATAGAAAACACCCAGACCAACGGAAAAAATTTATGCAGATCGTACACAAATTTGTTCCGAGGCGGGAATCGAACCCGCAACCTCTTGCGTCGCAGCCGGACTCTCGCCCGCTGCGCCACTGAGGTCGTCGAGGAATACAAAGTAATATTCAGAAATGTTTCTGAATTTCATTAATATAAATTTAGTAAGGTTGTGTATAAAAAAAATATAGGCTGAAATTTACATTATTTGAGACACAATCTGAATAAGAATAAGAATATCTTTATTGTAAAATTGTGTACAGCGGGTCTTAAATTCAACTAAAGTAAGTAAGTATATACAATCGTATCCATTTGGGACAAACAATATTATTATAATATTGTAACAATTCAATTCTATTAAATTGTTCCCTAGTCTAGAATCTAGGATGGTTAGTTACTATCAAAAAACTCCATAAGGTTATACACACACAATATGTATACACATATGTATATATTATGTGTAGGTACACTATTTACCGAACAGATTTCCATTTAGCTGCTTTATTTCTATTGGTAAATTGTTAAATACTTTAATAGCCTCTGTATAATGTGCTTTTATGGAACACGGTATTATTTACTTGAGGTATAGATAAGTTAAATTTATAATTATTTATCAAGCTTTCTGATCGATTTGATTTAATATTAAAAAGGATGGATTATTTTTAAAAATAAACAAATTTTCTAAAATATAAATACCTACCTGTAAGAGTAAGGATATCATTTTCTTTAAATATGTGGCGTAAATTTTGGTAGGTACTTTCTAAATTAACTTGAAAAAAAAAACTAAAACTCGAAGACAAAACAAAAACACTCTTTGCAGCCAAAATTACCTAGGTACTTAGGTACCTTATGTCGACACCAAAAACTGTGGCATTGTTTTTGAATGCGTGTGTTAGCAAAATGCCGACGCACGCACACTAACGAGTAGATGGTTAAAAAATCGTGTTTCTGCCATTGTACTTATCTGTTGTTATTACCATTTCATGTGCAATTGTATTGCACACACTTTTCTGAAAAAAGTATGCCCTTAGGTGCCCTGAAATCGAAAATGTTTGAATGTGTGCGTTAACATGGCGTCCAAAAACTGTGCAATTTGTGTAGAAGGTACGTAGTTAGAAATAGTGTTTTTGCCAATAAACCTAATTATTATTATTACCATTTCGTGTGAAATCGTATAGCACTGACTTATGTGAAAACATAAAACCGGCTTTTCACTATGGGATATTAATTATATCCCATAGTGAAAAGCCGGCTTACAGTGTGAACAGCAATCGCGGGATGTAATTTATATAGTTCAAAATGTAATTTATATTATATGATATAATATAAATTAAACATAAAGCCGGCTTTTTACTATGGGATATAATATAATATATATTACATCTTGAGATAATTATAATATTTTATCGCTCGCCATACATTTTGTACGAGACCGCTTACACTGTGCTATATTAAATATTACATCCATGGATGTGAGAAGAAGCAACGCCAGAGTTGCCATCTTTGCGAGCTCGTGTGGAGAGGCTTTATGATCAATGGCATGACAGTGACAGTTGTTTTGTTGTGTTTTTTTATCCCCACTCCATGGATCGCTCGCTCGCTTCGCTCCGCCGCTCACTCATCCGCTCCGTCCGCGCAGTCCGCATCGCATTCCGCCGTCTGTCTGTTTTGTATTTATTGATTTTTGCGTGGAACAAGAAAATCAAAAGAACATCATTGATTTCTCTAAAAAGCAGACCGAATCTTTTATGAGAAGCCGGAATACGGTCAATATCGTGTTGTTATACAATGTAAGAAGTAAATAGACACTGAAAATCATGTCTAATAACGGAACTGGAGGAATTTATGCACCCCTGAAACAGATACTCTCCGACTCGGAATCCGAGGATGATCACAAGCTAGAAAATACAACAATCAAAGCTACCGACAGCTGCAACAACCTGGATTACAACAGCGGCTTGCATTCATCCAAAAACTATAGTATTAGTGACATGGACGAGTTCAATACAAACATGAACACGGTCGAGAGCACGATGGATAACGTTAGTTTTCTGCAGTCCGACATGTCTAACAAAATGTCTTTCCCCCGCCGCTGCGCCTTCTTCGCTTCGATTCTCACGTGTGTGTTCACAGTAGTGATATTCCTGTGGGGTATACCTTGTTCGGAAGTGGGCAGCTGCGCTATCGGCGAGTGGCAAGATAAGACAACTAGCTGGGAACTGCCGTACGATGAGATTGAACTTTCTGGAGCCGTTCAAGTCGTGACAGGAGCTATCCCTAAAACCAAGAATCTTATATTCATTTACCGAGGCAATCACATGAAGCAGGAAGAGAAGACCAATGAAAATGTTAATGGAGTACTTCTTATTGTTGGCAACTCTGGTAAAGTAGGCTGGTATACCCGGGAGAGTAGAATTCCTACAGAAATTAACTGTCATCTCATAGATGTGAACCGGGATAAGCTCAAAGATTGTATTGTCTCTGGATCAGAGGGACTTCTTGCTGCCTTGAACCCTTTATCAGGAACTTATTACTGGTACATTCACAAACAAGGAAAGATCTTCAGCAACATTGCAGCTATAGATTTTCCCATTATCATGAAAGATATGGACAAGGATAAGGTGAATGATCTCCTTACTGTAGCAACGGTACTTCCAAGTACAAACCACAATTCTTTGATCATAATTTCTGGACTAACAGGGAACATCATCGGAGAACCAATGACTGTAGATGACTGCTTATCAGTGAAGCTCTTAACTGAATCAGAAATGATAACTTACATTTGTAAGAATGGCACTTCTGAAGCTGTGAGGCAGATAACTTATCCTATGTTGTATAGAAAGCTACTGAAACTGGATCAATCAGTTAATCTAACTACATCATCAATACCAGTATCAAAGAGAATCAATCAGAGTCTCAAAAAGAACATAGGCAATACAAGAGAGCTATTCACCAATGGACCTGGAAAACTCATTGTAGAAAATTCTGGAGAATGTCCCAACTCTTGCCGGGTCAACTTGAAGCTTATACTTGAAAGGAATGGCACAACAAATGTGAGTTGGGAGTATGCAGCAAACCATGTCTATGCCATGAGACCTAGCTCTTTCTCTTTTGCAAACTCTATAAGAGGGTTTGTGTTGAAATTATGACAGTGGAACAGTGCACACCTGGCAAAGGGTGCACTAACAGTCGATGAAGTCAGATACAACAACATACAGAACCAGAGCCCCAAAAACAACTACGACTCATTCAATTACCGACCATCAATCAATGTAGCATCAATTTCATCTTTTATCAAGTATCCTGAGTTCACAGCACATGACATATCGGAGAGGATAGTGCTAGTATCTTTCGATAGATTCCAAACGCACAATGTGAATGTGAGCCAGACAGACATTGTACAGATTTGCGCCAGAGGTCCTGTGGATACTCATGCACCGCTGCCTCTCTGTCAACCTGATTTGGAGTACCAGGAAAAGTCACTAATGATTGCAGACTTGGATGGTGATCAGTCCCACGAGTTGATTTCCTATCACAGCACTTTTATACCACCTGAATCATACACACCGAAGAAATCGAATCCTTACGATAATTGGCGATTAACATCAATAGTTAGAGTGATTCGTTTAGAAACTGAATTGCCAAAACTGTTTGTTTCTGATAGTTAAGATTGTAAGATTCTTTCTCTATTTCCTGTTAGCTTGTTTTGAATAGGCCTGTCTAGTCACTATAACATAATTATAGCATAGTAAAGTAAGTAGGTAGCAGCAATGCATTTGCATTGCATAGATAGTGCATCAAACCTTTTTCCTTGCCTGGAGTGTTCAATATGTAAACATAATCAATTTAGATTTCTAAGTATTTTCTAATTATTGAGTCTGAGCCTAGTTTAGTCACAATTCTGTTGTGTAACTTAATTAGATCTGAACTTATTATTACCCCTCAAATTAATGATGAAGTATTCACCTGTTCGTAAAAAGGAAGAGGCACAAAAATGCAGGATTTATTATAAAACTAATTTAACATTGTTTGCATTATCATTGCCAAAGCCATTTACCAAGTCTTCATGTTCGACTATTCCAAAGTTGAATAGACACTCATGTTACTTTTAATATAATATTTTTATGGTGAGAGGAAGTGCCTTAGTGAGGGGTAAGCTTAATTTTAATTTTTATTATAATTTAGCTAGAATTAGCAGTGCTTGAAATTAAAATACCAACTTTCAATGAGTTTTTTATTGATATCTTTTTTCCATCCTAAATGAAAATATTTGTAGTCAATCAAAATTTCGAAGTGTTTTAGGACTAGGAAATTATTTTATAAATAAAGTGTTTGTTAGTACTTTTAATGTAAAAAAAAAAACTACATTTTTACAAAATAAATCTGATTGTATTCACCTTAATTCTCTTAAACTTATAGAAAAATAAAACTTTATTCTCAAGGTTAGCTAGATTGCTCTAGAAGTGAGGAACATTAACACTATCATGGCCCACGTAGATGTCAGTCTACTACTCCCCGAGTCGCGGCGGCGCGCACCGCCGAGGCTGGGCAGTAAATGAATTTAACAAAGTTTAAAGGAACATTAAACAAAGGGCCGTGTCAAACAACGACATGCTTCTTTATTCTTAGAAAATAAATCTGATTTTATTTACTTGTACGAACTTTTACAGTCGGCTGTTCGTAGACTGATTAATCTAATCAATGATCAAATTTCTTGTTTGATTAGTTAATTAAAGTCTCCAAAGCTATTAGGGCGTTCGATTTACATTGTGCGAGAGATTAAAATATTTTATGTGAATAAAACCAAGAGAAAAGTAATTTGGCGCAAATCATTAGCCATTATCCTATGAACCCATAATAATAGATCCTAACTTTGATTCAATGTTACTTATGTTGAGTATTTTTGATAATTTGAACAAAAATTAACATTATCCCAAGTCGAAGTTCGATTTTATATCGAAGTTTCTACATAGTTTCATAGAAAACATGTATACAAACCGTAACAAATTACTTTTCCACTAGTTAGTTATATTTCTCGCAGAAAAAACTAAAACCACAAAAAATTAAATCCTCTACGCAAAGTAAACCGATCCACCATCAACTAATCTATTCTCTCGATCGTCTAGAAACATTAAACTAAATGCAGAAACAGGTCAAGGAACGACCTGTTTCTGCGTGACACCAACGTCGTACGCCACGGAGTACTCTCCTAGCGCAACCAATCCGAGGTCTGCTAAGCGCTCCGCCACGCTAGCGCCGCGCATCGCTTCCTCACCCTCTTCGTAGGTAATAAGCTCGACTATTATCTCGTCGTATTCACGGGCACTGAAATAAATAAAATAAATAAATAATGCTGGCCAATTCATACAGCATTAACTAGCCCCAAGCTAAGCAGAGCTTGTGTTATGGGTACTAGATAACTGATATACTTAATACAATATACTACAAAGATAGATATTTTTTATTATACATAGAACACACCCAGACCAACGGAACAAATTTCTGCAGATGGTACACAAATTTGTTCCGAGGCGGGAATCGAACCCGCAACCTTCTGCGTCGCAGGCGGACCTTCGGCCATTGCGCCACGGAGGTCGTCAAAAAAAATAAGCCATAAAATAAAGCCATCATTAATTTGGAATTATCTAAAGCTTCTACGAGCCTTCTCTGTTATATGCTTTCCGCTATCGTCAATCCCATCTTGGATGGCTTTTGTTTATGTATAAAATGAGTAGGTTGTTTAGTGAATAGGCAATCTAACTATAGTTTGACCGAAACCGCTGTACCGCTCCTTAAGAAAGTGCGGCGAGGTGGGGGCCTATATAGATTTGTAAAACGAACATTTTAAAAAATGGTCAAAGGGGGGGGGGGGGTTGATTTTAAAAAGGGGGGATACCTCACCGAGTGATTTATCAAATGAAAGGTATTGGTTTGCACACATTTCAAAACAGTTTTTTGAAATTTCTGTAAACACATTTTGATATACATATTTTGAATAAAGTCAATAAATTGACTTAATCTCCAAAGTACCTATGCAGAGTGATCCATCTAAAATGTGGTTTGGTAAGTACCATGTAACATACTCACATAACATGGGCCAGTATCTCTCTGTCCAACACCATGTCGGCTAGGGCTCGCTTGGCGCGCGCCCACAGCGTGGAGTCTGTGCTCTGTAGCACGCCCGCTAGCACGCACTGGATGGCTTGTATCGGCAGAGATAGGAAGCGTGGCTCTAGCGCGCGGATTTGGTCTTCCTTCACCCAGAGTACGGTGCCGTAGTCTATGAATATGACCTGGAAATGGTGATACAGTTGGATTTATTTATAGAAAGAAGACTTGGTAATAATTTTTAAATAAGTCATTATCATCTAGGGCCAGAGTAATTAGTGCGCTTTTGATTTATCTTGACAAGTCTTGTGAAGAAACAAATCAAAAAGTACCTAACTTGACGGTATATTGAGTCCATGGTCACAATTCGGTTCCATTATCAGATCAGTTCTATATTGCATTGTCATCCGATTTACATATCGTCGGTTGCAGGTTCAATTGGCGTAACCGACAATTCACGTAAAAGTTGAGTACACAGTTTTGTTAGTTTTTTCTGCTCTTTCGAATAATATATTTAAAAAAAAACTAGCTTTAAAAAAATGTCCGTTACTCCACACATTTTAGCTGTGAATTTTTCAGATTTCTTTGGAAATGAGATGAATAACTGCAATATTTTAAGCAATCTTGACTGCAAAATGGTGTAACTGCCTCAAGCATAAAAAATTTTGGTGCAACTGAAACGTATCCAAAACAAGGCTATTATTGACAAACTTCATAGTTCGCCCGAAAATTCAATGAATTATAAGCTTTTCTGTCTAAAACAGATCCAAAGGTCACATGCGAATTAAGTTGTGTTCAGTTTATTATGAAAAGATCCTTGATATGCTTCTACTGAAAAGTCGTTTTTTTGTCGCTCACCCCAATTAAACCTGCAACTGACGATATGCATCTTCAGCTAAATTGGAATCTGGTGATCGCACTGGAGGTGTTGAATTATACACCGTAGTGATGCTAGAAGTAAGCTGCTGCTCTTTCTCTGGTAAGTCTCTTAGTTAACTCTTACAACAGCCACGGGCAGCGGGCTGAACCAAAACGAGAGTTTAGGATTTATGTGTTACGAGTTGTTCACAATCATTATTTCTTGATAATGTCTTGAGCTGTTGTACATACCTCAACGCACTGGTCAGCGCGCGTCACGGTCCGTACTCTCGCTCTGTACCACCATTTGTCAGTGTACATAGCAGCCACTAATTCTCCCGGGGCTGGAGAAATCTGCAGAACATAGAAACACATTCATAATAGGCTAGTGTCCTAAAAATTATATTTAGTCCGTCAGTTAGATTACTAGAAGATATTGGTTAGGTATTTTTTCTTTTGTCTATTAAACTAAAAATGATGAAGATATAGCCGCTTAAAGTTCCGCGTGACGTCACTTTTTAGCAAGGTGTGACGTCACTAGCCCCCACTGCCAAACTTTGTCGCGCTTTATTTTTGTCTTTTTTGTTTGATTGACTAAAGAAAAAATATGTGTCCAATGTCTTCTGAATCTAACTGACGGACTAAATAGATTTTTTTTTTACCCAGGAACACAAAATTAAATAAATGCACATTTATTCGAAATGAAGGACGGAAACTAAGGATTGTTTACTGCGCAAGCATCTAGATTGTAGAACTTTATCCCCCATGATATTTGAGCCAGTCCGTGTCTTAACATATTAAACTAAGTTAAAATAGCACTTCCTACTCATAAATATTATCTAAGGTTTATAGTATATGTACATATATTATTATTATAGTAGTATTTATATAATGTGATTTTTTTTTCAATTATAATGCCTGAAACACAGGATTACCTAGTTCAGGCTAATTTGTTATACTTAGCTGTATTTATTTGTTTAGTGCACTTATGTATTGTCTATTTCCGAGTTTCTTTGAATAAATTTTATTATTCATTTATTCTATTAAAGGTATTTTAATTGTCAGATTATCTGCTGTTCAATTAATTATTTGTACACTTCTATCTCTAACTGTTCCATCGCTCCTATTAAACTCTAAGGTTTGCTGGAAGAAAACTCTTTCTAGAAATTAAAATACACATAAATGTCACAGAAATAGTTATAGTTAAATAAAGTTTTTTATTTAGATCGATGTTGTTATCCCTTACCGGCAACCGTTTGTAAGCCTGGATGGTAGCAGGGCTGTTCATATCCCGCCGCAGAGAGTCCAAGGTTTTCGGCGGAAGGACGTAGCCGAATTCTGGGATTTCCTCTGCAAAGACCATGTTTGATTAGCGATCTGATGTCTTCTGCCACATTGTTTACAGTTAGAACCCAATTGACGTCCTCCGTGGCGCAGCGGGCGAAGGTCCGCCTGCGACGCATTGGCCCGCTGCGCCACAGGAGGTTGCGGGTTCGATTCCCGCCTCAGAACAAATTTGTGTACGATCTGCAGAAATTTGTTCCGTTGCTGGTCTGGGTGTTTTCTATGTACAATAAAAAATATCTATCTATGTAGTGTATTGTATTAAGTATTTCAGTTATCTAGTACCCATAACACAAGCTCTGCTTAGCTTGGGGCTAGATAATGCTGTGTGAATTGTACCGCGTTATTTATTTATTTAATTCACCACTTTACGCAGGGAGTTCAGAGAGTCATCTCTGGCAAAACTCTGTCGTTGTTGCTTGGCAGTCTCAGTATTAAAGTCGAGTATTGTTATGGTGTCCTGACGATGTCTCGTGGAGAGACGAATCTAGTTGACGACTTACTTTGATGGGTTTTTTCATTGTGTAGTTGTGGTGTGGGGGTGTAACACCGCCAACTTCCTGACTGCGTGCTGCTACCGTGAATTTTTCTTGCTAGAAAAACCCCAATAACAACTATTGGCCCGACCCGGGATTCGAACCCAGGACCTCATAATCAGCGGTTGAACAAGCTGCCCGCTAGACCAACGAGGCAGTTATTAACTCGTATAATACGATACTTAAGACCAGGGCTCAGGTCTCAAATCCATCCTATAGACAGAGTTGGTTACACTCTTACCTTCTTCTTTCTCGGTCACAAGCTGTACGAAGACCCTGTCAAAGTGACAGACAGCGGTCACGAGTACTTTCACGCAAGTGCCTGGCGCAGGCAGTGGGATCGACTCGCACTTGGCCAATATCGGCACCTGGTCCAAAGTCCATCCATCTGCAAATACAGAGTCTATTGAAAGAGGCTTGTGTTTATTTATTTGCATTATTCGGATAGATGGAAAAATTCTATGTTGGACATCTAGGTAGATCGAAATAGTTTATTTGAATCATGTCTAGTTTTGTAATACACTCATACGTTGCTTGATCAATCTTATGTGCAGGTGTGCAAGATCCACTTAAGTTTGCTGAGTAAGTAATTAGGAACTCTGGTTCCTATAATTAACCTGTTTGTTAAGGCTACATCATGTGAATGAAAACAATGTGACATTTATAAACGAAAATAAGCTTTACCTGGATGGTGCAAGATATGTTTCTTGGTGCAACGGGTGCCCTTGAAGCAAGTCTTCTCGGGAGGACCTTTGTAATGACTGCAGATATCAGCCTCGTCGCGATTGTGGTATCCCTAGAAAGGATATGAAATGAAATTTAAAAACTTTATTTAGCACAATACAAAACATACACAAAATATAAACATAATGGGTCTGACAAAAGGGTCAAAATATTACTATCAAATTCACCTAACATCGGAGCGTATATCATGTACGTTAGATTAGTTTTTATTTCATTTCAATACATGGAGTATATCCGTTATAAGTAATAACGACGAGAAGTTTATGCCCTTTTTGGAATTTCTGAGATTTCCCGCGCTCATACTATGACGTCACATCATTGTTCAGCCCGCGACGGCAGCACAGCGCGCGCCGCGAGGCACTGTGCGTGCGAACGAGAGCGCGACTGCTGAATGACCCATGTTGTGACGTCATCGGCTAGCGAACGCCCGCGCGCGTTTTTAAAAATCTTCGGCCGGAAATACGCTTTTTGATCGTAAATATCTCAGCTATTTTTTAAGATATGAAAAAAGTAAATATACAGTTTTACTCGTAATTTTTTATACATTTATTTGGCATGCATTAAAGGGCATTAAAGGAGAAACTCAGGTCAAAAAGTGTAGATACGGCATAGTAATCAAATTGACGACTACCAATTTTCGTATATTAATATTGTTTCTTTGTCCTTATGTTACCTTTTCACGACTACACGGCTTAATTTTACCAATACCTGATTACTTAAACTTGTCACTCGCACTTGATACTTAACAAAGTGTAAATCAGGCTTAGTAGAGCAATATGGCAAGAAGATACTCATAATCATTTATTCGCCGTAGGAGCACAAGGCACACTTGGAAATGTCAGTATAATATAAATTTTGTTTGCAACAGTCTGCAGTTAGCTCTATTGTAAATACTAGTTCTAATTTATTACTAGTATTTGATTGTAATTTTCTATGTGAATAAAGGCTTCTGCCAATAAAAAAATAGCTTACAATATGTGGTGTTTCAAAGCCATACAACAGACAAGACAGAAAATAGTGTCCTAAGAGAAGGACGTGTAAGGATATTTTCTACCTTTTGTGTCAAAACATGAAATGGTCATTTTTTCAACAAGTGGGCAATACGATTTTCTGTTGATCGTGCCGATATTAAATCCTGAGCTAGCGAAGCAGTCTAGAATAGAGCCACGAGCGTAGCGAACGCTCTACTGTAAATAAATAAATAAATAATGCTGGACAATTCACACAGCGTTATCTAGCCCCAAGCTAAGCAGAGCTTGTGTTATGGGTACTAGATAACTGATATACTTAATACAATACACTACATAGATAGATATAAACTGCTGAGGTAGATAGATAGATAGATAGAAAAAAAATTATTTGGTACTACAGACACACATACTATTAACAAAAATATACAAATTTTAAACACAAGTACAAAATACAAATTTGAAACACAAGTACAATAGTTTGTTTAATTCATCAAACAAGCACTTTAAAAAAGAAAGAAAAAAAGTAAAGTAAGTACTTAGGATTAACATAAATAAAGTGAGGCAAGTTTGTGTGTGCTGCAGCACGGCAAATAGGCCATGGCTCAGTGAAATTTTTTGCTTAAATGCAAAAACACTGATTTTCAGCCAAAACCTGATCGAGAGCGAGCAGAACGAGTACAAACGGATAATGTGTGCTATCCCTCGCTACCTGCGAGGGATTTAAAAGGCACGAAGCGTAAAATATTTGCCCTCGAGTCAACGTACAACTTTTCACCACGACCATACCACGACTAACGAGAAAATATTTTGTAATTTATAGAAGAGGCTGAATGTCAGAAAGTCATTTTGGTCAACAACCTTGGAAAATTCTACTAATCTCTTTGAGACCATGAACGGTCGATATTTTTTTTAAAGGTTTTGTTCTAAATTCAAATTACTTGACTTTGACGACCTCTGTGGCGCAGTGGGCGAAGGTCCGCATGCGACGCAGGAGGTTGTGGGTTCGATTCCCGCCTCGGGACAAATGTTTGTACGATCTGCAGATATTTGGTCAGGATGTTCTGGATGTTTTCCATGTATAATAAAAAAATATCAATCTATGTATGTACCTAGTGTATTGAATTAAGTATATCAGTTATCTAGTACCCTTAATACAAGCTATGCTTAGCTTGGGAGTATAGTATTATTATATCTGTGGCTTGGGGCTAGATAATGCTGTGTGAATTGTCCAGCATTATTTATTTATTTATTTACTTTTTCAATAAGTTGAATAATATCCTTTATTCCACATGTGAGCAAACCCCGATTTTGCTTACTGTTTGAGCAGCAAAGTCACCGTTTTCGAGCGATAGTGGTGAAAAATAATTTAAACAGGGTAAGTAATAGGATGGTAGACTATTCTGTTTTTTGTTGTCTAAGCTAATCACACTAATATTATAAATGCGTAAGTTTGGATGGATGGATGGATGGATGGATAGATAGATGGATGGATGTTTGTTACCTCTTCACGCCAAAACTACTGAACGAATCAGGCTGAAATGTTGCATACAGGTAAGTCTTACCCTGGAATCAAACATAGGCGACTTTTTATCCCATAATTCATTTCCCATGGGATAGAAATAACCTTAAAACGTTTCCATAGAAACAAGGCGTACGAAGCCGCGGGCATAAACTAGTTTCAGTATAATTAAAGTTTTTTTTTTGGTAGGTACATCCGCTATGTATAAGGAATTGAAGATGCAAGGTTCTAGTAGCTTATCAAAAAAATATTCAAAACTCCTGCAGAAAATAGAAAAGGAAGACCTCATAACAATTGGACGATTTTAATTTGTGCGCAATCAGAAAACCAACAACATGCATAAAGAGTTGCCAGTTTACAGTAATGTTTCGTTCCTTGATAATTAATTTCTACTATTTTTGGTCGGATTTGTACCTATTGACATCCACGTTTTCAACAAAATTTAATTGCTAAACGCAAGGATCAAGACCGTTTGCGTCGTAGTATTCGTGTTGCCATCTAAACGACAGCAGCGCCCTCATTTATTTTCTACTCTTTTCGGTCACACTGTATATGATAGTAGACTATTCTGTTTTTTGTTGTCTAAGGCAATAAAACATACCGTAACAGCTACAACAGGGTCCTCATACTCCGGACACTGCAAGATATCACTCCACTCGTCATCACCGGGTGGAGGCCCGTACGTAGGCCCCGTGTTGACAGGCAGGGGCTTCGAGAGCGGCTCGCGGCGCGTGGGCGTCTGAGCTTTGTCCTCACGTTGTAGGAATCGAGTTTGTTTGTCTACTGTAAAAATAATTAATTTGACGTTTTTGTTTTTATAGTGCGTAAGCCTCACACTCTGGCAAATTTCTAAGAAATTAAATAACATCGCAAAAATTTTTCTCGACCTCGTGGTGTAGTTGGTTAGCACATTCCGGTACTTACGGAAGGATGCGGGTTCGAGTCCCGCCGAAGTCGTAAATTTTTGCGATGTTATTTAATTTCTTAGTAATTAATTTGACGTTTAAAAACAACAACAAACCGACATCATTCCTGAGTATTATTCTGTGTAGCAGAAAATTGGGTTTGGAACATAGATCTAAGTAAAATTGTGTAGATATGGTACGTTCTCCCAGCGCTAACTCGACAAATGGCCTGTGTTGTGTTACAACTAAACGCAAAGACACGCTATTTCCAATCTTCTGGAATATACCTACCGAATGAACAAAAAAAGATGGAAAGACATACATACACCGAAGTGCGACTGAGACAACAATACGCACGTGAAACACGAACGCCGGCGGCGCCGGTCCGACTATGACTGAGGTGAGTGGACCTAATAATCTTACCCAATCTCCCGAATTTAACTAAAGATCGATGGTTTGGAAGTCTTTTTGAGCCTGGAACTCTACGATAGCACGATCTAATTTTTCTAGTGGCGGTCTCTATACACTAGCCAAACACGATGGAGAATGTTTGTAAACAAACCACGAAACTAAAAACGAAAACTCACTTGTTTGGTGGCGAGTTTGATCTCACATCGACAAGTAATGAAAATTGCGTATTAAAAGACGCGGCAGCAGAGTGAAATTTTGGGTAAGTATGAGCGGTTTGTTTACAAACATTCTACAGCGAGTATGGCTCGTGTATAGTTCGAAGATTTATAAATAACTAGTTTATGCCCGCGGCTTCGCACGCATTGTTTCTATGGAAACGTTTATAGATGATTTCTATCTCATGGGAACTGATTAATGGGATAAAAAGTAATGGGGTAAAAAGCTGATTCCAGGATTAGAATTACCTGTGTGCAAAATTTCAGCCCGATCCGTTCAGTAGTTTTGGCGTGAAGAGGTAACAAACATCCATCCATCCATCCAAACTTTCATATTTATAATATTAGTCTGATTAGTTAACTAGTTTGATGACATGATGACACATGGATGAAACGACTAAGAAAGATCGGGCGCCGAATGTCCGTTAACATGAAAATCATTAGTATCCTTACCTGATTTTCAACTGTAATGTTACTTATATGATGATAAACTAACCAACATGGATGCTGGTAAATTAATTTATTTATTTGTTACAAAAATCCCTTGCACAAAGGGGTGAATGACGGGGGACGGGTGACGACCTCCGTGGCGCAGCGGGCGAAGGTCTGCCTGCGACGCAGGAGGTTGCGGGTTCGATTCCCGCCTCGGAACAAATTTGTGTATGATCTGCAGAAATTTGTTCCGTTGGTCTGGGTGTTTTCTATGTATAATAAAAAAAAATCTATCTATGTAGTGTATTATATTAAGTATATCAGTTATCTAGTACCCATAACACAAGCTCTGCTTAGCTTGGGGCTAGATAATGCTGTGTGAATTGTCCAGCATTATAATTATTATTATACTAGCTGCTGCCCGCGGCTTCGCCTGCGTAGTTCCCGTTCCCGTGGTAATTCCGGGATAAAACATAGCCTATGTCCGTCTCCTGGTTCTAAGCTGCCTCCCCACCAATTTTCAGCCTAATCGGTTCAGCCGTTCTTGAGTTATAAATGGTGTAACTAACACGACTTTCTTTTATATATATAGATTATAAAATGCACGCGAAGGCGATACTTGCACTTCCTAGAGAATTGGACGCTTCGGTTCCACTCGACTGCGTCAGTGTGCCTGGACCCTAGGCTATAATAGTCACATAACACTTACAAGGCACAGCCAGGTTTTTTTCCACGAGTAACTCATTCAGGGTATTGCCTGAAGGCAGCACCACATACACGCCGAGAGTTTCTGACGAACTGAAAATAGAACTTTATTTATTACAAGTGAAGGCTTAAAATGATGTATGTCAATAATTTGATCAACTATCAGTTCTACTTATTTTATTTATCTATTGTTGATTGTTTCTATTTGTAATTTTCTGTGTTAAGGCGCTACCCCGACCCAAATCAGTGCCACCACCTATTTATCATATTATTATGTTAAACGAAGGAATTTTCAAAAATCGATTAGCCAGTTTGTAATACCTCTCATAAGCTTTTTTTAATGCCTGTGTCAAAGTGTTATTTTGTATACTCTAAGCAGACATGCGAAGTTGCTCTTTTTGGCCACAATGGTGTCAAAAAAGAGCAATCTCAGGCTACACTATACAAACTAAAACATTTATAGAGGCATTAAAAATAAGCTTATGATAGGTACCCCACACTAATCAATCGATTTTTGAAAATTCCTTCGTTTAACATAGCAATATGATAAATAATTGGTGGCGCTGATTTGGGTCGGGGTAGCGCCTTATGGTTAGTGATGCTCGAAAAACAAAGTCGCGTTTTTACTATATTTTAGGTTCTACAAGTGATTTAGGTAGCAGATAATAAGTTTTGCGTACATTGTAAGACATTTGCTGTGTATCGTTGCTAAAAGAAACTTTGAATCAATTGTAGTTTTGTAGTCTATCGACAATGTTGATTTCAGTAAAAAAAATCTCTGAATGTCAATACGCTCCAAATAGACAATTGCTTCGTAGATTGTTTAAAATCAAAATCTCTTTATTTCCATAAATACAATGAAATTACACTTAGAAAAGGTCAAATTATAAAACTAAACACTGACACGGAATTAAAGAGATGTTTTTGATTTCTATGGTTTCGGTATGTAAGACTGCAGTAAAGAAGCGACGAAGAAACCTTTAGCTTGTTAGTTGTTATTTTTCGAGTTGGAGCAAAACCCGTCCAAGCTTTTTTATTCTCTAGATAATCTGATATTTTCTAGTAAGCCTTTTTGAACAGAAAGGTTTTGTCAATTTTTCTGATAATTTTTGCAAATCGCTAGGAGTTTTGATGTAGAAGCGTATACAATACATTGCCCTTAAAGGCTGTGTCCCCAGTAGGCAAACTGTTAGCGGCTACTAAACTGAGACAGTCGGCGCACGTAACGCTGCAAACTGCGTAAAGTGAGCTAACAGTTTGCCTACTGGGGACACAGCCTTAAAAATACATTAATTTTGTGTAGCCTAGTTGTGGGCAAAGCGAGTTTATGTTTAATTTCTGGCATTAAAATTATGTTCATCCTACTTCCTACTAATATTATAAACGCGAAAGTTTGTAAGTATGGATGGATGTTTGTTACTCTTTAACGTAAAAACTACTAAACGGATATGGATGAAATTTGGCACAGATCGATTATAGTCTGGAATAACATATAGGCGATATTTTATCCCGGAATTCCCACGGGAACGGGAACTACGCGGGTGATACTGTGAGGCACTGCTACGCAAAAACTACTGAACGGATCTGGCTAAAATTTGGCACAGAGATAGATTATTGTCTGGATGGAATACCACATAGGCTATACATTTATCCCGGAATTCCCACGGGAACGGGAATTACGCGGGTGAAACCGCGAGGCCCTGCTAGTCGCTCATAATCATTTATTTGTCAGAATGTAGGTACAATGGTTCTTAAAATTAAATAAAATGTCCATTTACAATCTAACGATTAAGGTGTACAAAATTTATACATTGATGTTAACAAGTTTAATAATTAATGATTCTTAATGTAAATTACAAAAAGTACATATACACAATAAAAACGAAAAAAGTTAGCATATAAACAAGTAAGATTAATTTTTAAAATTCAAAAAGTCTTATCTTATCAATATAGAAACCACTAGCTGGTGCCGGCGACTTCGTCTGCACAGGATAAGTATTTCGAGTAGCTTATTATTATCTACTTTAAATACCAGAAGCGATAAAAGTATCTATTTTCATTTAGGAATCAATTTGTTACTACCAAATGTGCATTTGAAATATCAATTTTTATTGTAGTTCTGGTTCACTATTTTGGCTATAATGGCTTACACATAAGATATAGCCCATAACACAAGCTCTGCTTAGCTTGGGGCTAGATAATGCTGTGTGAATTGTCCAGCATTATTTATTTATTTATTTATAGATATATACTGTGGCGGGCTTTTTTGTAGGACTATTTAAGATGAACATTTCCATCATACATTACATATGTGTAACTCTAGCGGTTTTGGCAGCGCACGCCAGAATAACTCGCAGATGGTAGATTTTTTTCTAATTACTTGACACTTATCGTCATATATTGGAGAATTCACACAATCTTATATATATAAAAGAAAGTCGTGTTAGTTACACTATTTATAACTCAAGAACGGCTGAACCGATTTGGCTGAAAATTGGTGGGGAGGAAGCTTAGAACTAGGAGACGGACATAGGCTATGTTTTATCCCGGAATTACCACGGGAACGGGAACTACGCAGGCGAAGCCGCGGGCAGCAGCTAGTATTTTTATAAAATGTAGCCTATG
This sequence comes from Eupithecia subumbrata, assembly GCA_949316285.1. Taxonomy (NCBI): domain Eukaryota; kingdom Metazoa; phylum Arthropoda; class Insecta; order Lepidoptera; family Geometridae; genus Eupithecia; species Eupithecia subumbrata. The sequence goes on along the minus strand of OX438643.1, from coordinate 14,961,219 downwards.
TGTTATTCTGATGTATAAGCTATATTATTTTAAAGTTTCATTAAATCCATTCAGTAGTTTTTACGTGAAAGAGTAACAAACATCCATCCATCCATCCATACTTACAAACTTTCGCGTTTAATATTATATTTTAATATTAGTAGGATAGAAACTATTATCTAAAAGCCAATAAACAAGTTTAGCGGCAAGTCTTTAAAACTATTATTTAACTATTATTCGCTATTTTTAGGGAACCGATTGATATTTCTGTTTTTGTGTTTTAGCGTGGATTTGTAGCAAATAGCTTACCATGTGCAAAATTTATTATCTGTTTTACTATAAAAACTTTCGTAGTTTGACGAATTCATTACGAATGTAAGCGGGTTAACTACGAACCTAGTTTGTGTTAGAAGAACACCAACGGTTCGCGTTGCGCCTGTACCGCGTCCTTGCGCGCACTGAGTGCGCTTACATTCCTAATGATTTCTTACCTGCTATCTAAATTTCTTGTAGAACCCAGAAATTAGTAAAAATCCGATTTTTTTCGAGCGTCACTAACCATTGAAGCCTCCACCCCACGGCCGCGATTTTGAAGCGCGTCTTGTATCGCGCGATTTGTTGCTAAATTTGTTTGCATTTTGTACTCGAGACGCATAAGATCCTACACACTGCTGCGATTTCGCATTTGGCGTGCTTTTGAATTAGTCATTCTCGGTCTCGGGGAAAAAGGGTCTTATCATGATATCTTTACTTGCTTTGAAGATTATTACTTTTCAAGTGTATATGTAATGTAATTATAGAAATTAGAATTTCTGACTTTGACTTTGTTCATATCTGCTTTTGAGCGTGATTTGTCGAGTTGTTTGGGCCGGCGCGTCTAGAAATCGCGCTTACAAAAACGCAGCTATCCCGCTTTTTTTGTAAACGCGATTGTGCTAAAAACCGCAACAAAGCGCGCGACACAAGACGCGCTTCAAAATCGCAGCTGTGGGGTGGAGGCTTTATTTTACCACCTTAATTTTTTTATTGAAATTTTAACTTACTTTTCGTCTACCACAATAGTACATTGCATGTTGCAGTAATTCTTCAAAAACTCCTCTTGTTTTTGCAACAGCGACGCATTCCTTGAGCCCTCCGATAGATCTATCTGGAACAAACGTTTTTGAGGTTTAGGAAAGCGGACCTTGTTATCATAGGTATTACTTTCTTATTTATTACCAAGGTTATATAATATACTTGTTTCAAGAGTTTATTTAGTTCCTATTGGTGGCCACCAAGCTCTCGAAACAAGATATCTCACTGAATAACAAACTATTACAAACAAAACTATTACAGATACATTAAAAAAAGCGTGTGATAGTCACGTCTACGCGCGGTTCGATTTTTTGATAATTCCTTTGTATAACGTAATCATAAAATAAAATATGTAGTGGCGCTAGTATCGGGGTATAGTATCGCCTTTACTACTAGGGTAATATAAACGTGAAGGAGTGATGAGTTGCGACTAACCCCCGCTAGATGGCAAAAGCGCGCGTACGGCGGGCGGCTGCAGAACTGCTTGTGGAGAGGCCGCAAGCTGTCCAGCCGAGCCGACTGGATCTCGCCTGTATCCACCTCGTGTACACTACTATCTCAACTACTAGGGTAATATAAACGTGAAGGAGTGATGAGTTGCGACTAACCCCCGCTAGATGGCAAAAGCGCGCGTACGGCGGGCGGCTGCAGAACTGCTTGTGGAGAGGCCGCAAGCTGTCCAGCCGAGCCGACTGGATCTCGCCTGTATCCACCTCGTGTACACTACTATCTCAACTACTAGGGTAATATAAACGTGGAGGAGTCATGAGTTGCAACTAACCCCCGCTAGATGGCAGAAGCGCGCGTACGGCGGGCGGCTGCAGAACTGTTTGTGGAGAGGCCGCAAGCTGTCCAGCCGAGCCGACTGGATCTCACCTGTGTCCACCACGTACACACTCACTGTCTTTTCATCGTCCTGAAAAAAAAACATTAGGTACATTAGTCAACTTGACACAATCACACCAGTTAGAAATTAATAAATAAATAAATAATGCTGGACAATTCAGACCGCATTATCTAGCTCCAAGCTAAGCAGAGCTTGTGTTATGGATACTAGATAACCGATAAACTTAATACAATACACTACATAGATAGATATTTTTTATTATACATACAAAACATCCAGAACGCCCAGGAAAAATGTCTGTAGATCGTACAAATATTTGTCCCGAGACGGGAATCGAACCGGCAACCTCCTGCGTCGCAGGCAGACCTTCGCCGGCTGCGCCACAGAGGTCGTCTAATTGTCATACTCATTGCAACCAACTTTTAATATAAATGCGAAAATTTTGATGAATGGATTTATTTATTTTGAACTGCGATCCCCAGCGCGCATGCCCAGCGTAGGGATTATGGCATTGCCTCCAAAGATAAGAGCCAATAACGCCCATTTTAGGGGAGGCCTATGTCTGAAGACAGGAAATTTACTGGGCAATTTTGTATTGCGTAAGTCTGTTGTTTACTTTCTCTGATTGCAAGTGGGAGAAATTTGTGGGAGGGCGGGCGGTACACGCAGATCATATTTTGTTGGATCTTGTCGGAGGAGGTTCTGCGCGGAATTGTTACTAAATATTGTTTTATCCTAATATTATACTATGAGAACTAGTTAAATCGTAATAGCTCTTTCTACCAAGTAATGAATTGGCCTTATAAAGTGGTTATTTAATTTAATTCAGAAATTAAATGCAACAAAGTTGTTTGCTAACCCCATGCAAATAAATGTTTAATATGACAAAGTGAATATTTATTTTGACTTAGAGCATTGATATGTCAATGATGTGCCTATTTTTTGTTTTAAACAAATTCGATATGTTGCAGCTACCATGCATTCTTGTTTGTATTGAATGAGATTCCTTCCAACTATTTTGACGCCAACTAAGATAAAATGCGTCTTAGATGGAATTTGTATTGAATGAGATTTATTCCAACTATTTTGACGCCAACAAAGATAGAATGCGTCTTAGTTGGACTATATTTTTTTCAGTGAACATGCCCTCTTAACACATTCATGGCCCTCGACGCACTCGCTCATCTGGAGCTCCCTGTAGCGGCACCGCGCCCCTGCGGGTCGCACCGCCGAGGCCGGGCAGTGAATGCGTTAAGTAAATACTTACCTTCGGTTTATTGAGAAGCATGGCTCTGTAGAAGAATCCATCGTCGCTGTAAGCACAGTAGGTCATCTCAGCTATCTGCGCTGGGCTCAGGGTTGTCTGCTTATTTTCGTAGTAGGTTGTCATCTCCGACATGAAACTAGAAGACACAATAAAAAAAATCAAAATTATGAGAAATAGAATACAAAACAAATGATTTTGAAATTAACTTTAATTTACTTAATATTGACACTGTTTTTTAAGTTTTACGGGACAAATAGTGCTAATCCCTGGGGATTAATTGATAAAATTTGATAATTCCAAATCTGACGTTAATTTGCGGTCGTTCTATTAAATTGAAAACCTGACTAAACCTTATTCAATTCAATTAATTACTTATTCTTGCCTTTTATAATAACTACTTATTTTAAAAATGACATTCCTAAACTATCTTATTCCATAAATATGAAGTAACAAAGTTTTCAATCTAACATGAGCGAAACCAAAATAATTGTAGCGCCCTGACAGGGTTTTTATGCATTGTGTACCCACTAAGACTACCTACACTTAAGAACAATACCTGTATGCATAAAATCACAATAAATGATTTGAATATGAATATTATAATTTACGGGACCATCATGGGATCATTCTCCATGCAATAGCAAAATATAAGAATAGTATGCTATGTTGTCCTAATACCCGTTTTCCCGTAGGAATGAAGCATTTTCCCGCGGTGAAAAGTAGCCTATGTTCATCAGGAATAAGGTAGGCTTCTAATGGTAAAATAATTTTTCAAATCGGTCCAGTAATTTTGGAGCCTATTCAATACAAACAAACAATCAAATCTTTCCTATTTATAATATTAGTATAGATTTACACTGTTTTTAAAGTTTTACGGGACAAATAGTACTGATCCCTCGGGATTATAATTTATGGGACCATCATGGGATCATTCTCCTTGCAATAGCAATATATTCATTAAATTCGGTCCAAAATTTTACTGACGGAAAAATCCGCGAACACACACAGACGAAGCTATTTTCGGTTTATAGAATTACTAGTTTCGGCCCGCGGCTTCGCACGCGTTGTTTCTGTGGAAACGTTTTCTATCTCATGGGAATGGGAACCGATTTAAGGGATAAAAGTAGCCTATGTTTGATAGCCTATGTTTGATACCAGGATTAGAATTATCTGTACGTAAAAAAACGTTTTCTATCCCATGGGAATGGGAACCGATTTAAGGGATAAAAGTAGCCTATGTTTGATTCCAGGATTAGAATTACCTATACGAAAAATGTCAGCCCCATCCGTTCAGTATTTTTGGCGTCAAGAGGTAACAAACACACATCCATCTATCAATCCATACACCTAAACGTCAAAACGTAGTGTAATTTACATTACAATACAAGTCACTAAATAGACACCATTGGGTCCTCTAACCTTTATTTAAAATATTTATTAATGGTTTAAAATATACTGTTTTTTGTGTACCAAATAAATAAATAAACTGCCAACAAGTCTCATTTTTGCGAATTAAACAAAATAAGTATCTATCGATATAGATAATGTAGTTCAATGTGCTACCTTGTTCAGCCTTGGTCCAGTAGCAGCTCAAGTAGCAGTCGATGGTCGACCTATCACGCGAATGTCAATCTTAAGTCTAACGCAATTAAGTTTATAATTGCGACCACTGAAAATACCGCCATCTATGGTCAAGTAGCGGAATTAACTTGTCAATCGAATGTATACCGTAAATACGTTCCGATGCTAAAGTAAAATAAATCTTATCCGTAGAAGTTAAGGTTTATTTCCAAATCTGTGACGTTGGATAGTTTTGACTAAACTTAAAACTACTAATCAAACGAATTGCTTCTTTGTAATGCATTATATGAATACTGGTTTATTTGTGTAAGTTTGACGACACCGGTGTCCTTAATAATTTTGTTGCATTGCACTTTCACCTAACTTTCTAATTCCGTGGTTTTTATAGTTAAACTGTGCAGAAGTATTCTATGTATTTTGCGAATGGGAAGTTACCTAGTAAATAGCTTTCTTTCCTTTATGTTCGAAGCACAAACTTATCAATAAACAGGCAGCAAATGCTACCGAGCGCTATAGACAATTTGTAAGATGGATTAGGTAAATCTTTCACATTTTTACGCTATTGTTTTCGGTGTATTTATAATTTATTGTCGTTGTTGTAATTATCATAATAATACGATACGGATTTGTGCGGTGCGTGTAATTGTTTGCGTTTGACGTGAATTTCGACGCTGTACGAGACTCCACATATTAGCTCTACTGCTCCGACCGGCCCCTCTAAGCTAGCGCTAAGCTTGCCCGCCCAGTGAAGTACAGATCTCCAAGGTATAGTTTTAGCCGTGACGCCCCGAGGAACTCTGGAAAGAGCTGAATACTGCTACGCGCCTCTGATTCAAAGGTTAGTGGTTTTTCGTAACACCCTCGATACACCTCATTCACGCAATTCACGCCTACTCTCATATTCTCGCTCCAAGATTGTAATCACTTTCGTTGCATTCGTGTCTCGCAATTTCGGAGTCACACAAACATTCATTAACAAAAAATCTACAGTCCATTTATCCACCATTTCATAAATCTAGCAATCGAACATTTGGTCATTCGAACCGGATTTAACTAGCTTTCATTTTCGCTTTATCATTTCATTTTGCATCATTGTTTTGTTTATAAGATAGTATTGGAATCGGTAAATTTGTCGTTTGTTACCGTTCCGACAATATTATTTAGATTCGCTAAAAATATTGAGGGTACGTATTTAAAACAATCCAACGGTCATAAATGTACTTTTTCGTTTTATCTATTTGTATTGCTAAGCTCGGTTGACAAATAGGCGTCAGTTGTAGCCACTAAAAAAGAAGTGGAAACGGCAAAATAGCCGTAGCTTTGTATTTGTTTTGTTTACATTTGTTATAGAATACTTTTTTGAAATCTCAACTCAATAATAATAATGGAAACCGAAGGCGGAGATAAATACAGGATCGCTCGAGATTATTCCTATATGCGGATCGAATTTCTGGAGTCCTCGGATCTCGAAGGGGTAACAGAAGAAGATCTCAACATAATTAGTAAAGAGTTTCACTCGGCGCAAATCTACGTATTGTCAGGTACGTCTAAGGCAGATCGTAGCAATGAATTTTCGCACACCATTTCTTTTGATAAGAAATTATTAGGTCTCAAGTCAAGGTTGTCAAAAATACGTGAGCAGATAAACAAACCAACTATCCAGAATGGCAGTATGTTGGCAAAATTGCCCAAGATAGTTTTAAAGCCATTTGATGGAAGGTTTGAGAACTGGGTGTCTTTTAAGGAGCTATACGACTCGCTCATACACAGTAGGGAGTTGCCAGATGTAGAGAAGCTACATTATTTGCTGTCAAGTGTACAGGGTGCTGCCTTTGATCTTATAAAGAATTATCCACTGACAGGCAGCAACTATATGGCAGCATACAATGCACTGCACAAATACTATGATAGGAAGAGAACCATTGCCAACACCTACTATGAAAAGTTATTAAAATGTGAGTTGGTGAAGAATAAAAGTGCCTCGGAGTTGGAACGGGTTCATCGGACATTCACAGAGAATTTGGCCATACTGTCAAGGTACACCCTTCCAAGTCAGGATTTCATGCTGTTTCAGTTGGTATGGTCAAAGCTGGATGGGGCTACTCGGGAAGCGTTCGAGCTTCAACTTAGCCCGGATATTGACATTCCACTGTTCGAAGACATCATGGAGTTTTTGGACAAACGTGCTCGGGCTCTAGAAAACTGCCATGGGCCACCCGCAACCTCTAAGCCAGCACCAAAAAATCGAACATCATTAATTGTATCCCCCGACTCCACTTGTGAGTTCTGCCCCAATGAAGGCCATGGTCCAGAAAATTGTCCGGAGTTTCTGAAATTGAACCCAGCAAATAGGTTCCGGGATGTGAAGGTAAGGAGACTGTGTATTTTGTGCCTAAAGCCTGCACATTCGGTCAAAAAATGCAGCTCTAAAGTAACATGCGGAAAATGTAGCCAACGGCACCATACTTTGTTGCATTTTGATGAAGCTGCTCCTATCTCCACTACATCCCAAGAATTGGCACCGCCAGTGGCTCTGGCCGCATATTCATCCAGTACCGATTCATTATTTTCTACCGCTGTGATTTTGGCAAAAAATAATAATAATGAATTTGTTGAAATTAGAATCTTGCTGGATAGCGCCAGCGCTTGTAATTTTATGACCTTGTCGTGCGCACGCCGGCTGGGACTAGAGCTGAGCCCAAAAGCCCAATCTGTCGATGGAATTGGCAGAGCTTCTACCAGAACACTTGGATCGGTTATGTGTGAATTGAGTCCCAAGAGTCAGGACTTCTCAAGCAATTTGGTTGTGGAAGCTGCTGTGCTACAGACTATTTGTCACGACATGCCACCTGGTTTTATTGATACCTCATCATGGGAGCATTTAGATGGTTTGGATCTTGCCGACCCTAGTTTTTATAAACCAGGGCCTGTTGACATGCTTGTAAGTGTCAACATTTTGGCGTCGGCACTCAGACCTGGTTTGGTTAAGGGTGCATCAGGTCAACCCGTCGCTATCCCCACTATCTTCGGGTGGATAGTGATGGGCGAGTGCACTATTGGCACCGGATTCGCTCGCCTTGGCAACAATGCCAATAGTCGTAAAAATTGTTTTTTTGTGTCCAACCTGTCACTAGACAACTCAATAAAAAGGTTCTGGGAATTGGAAAGTGTCGAGCCGCCCAGACCAGTAGTCTTTTCGAAAACTGAAGTGGCTTGCGATAGGCTTATGGAAGCAAATAGTTATCGAAATTCTGAGGGAAGATTGGTTGTCCCGCTGACCTTTGCTGATCCTCAACTTAAACCAGTCTTCTCTAACTCTCGCGATATTGCTGTGAAACGGTTCTTTCACTTAGAGCGTAAATTTAAAGTGAACGCCCAGTTCCAGTCAGCGTACGTCGACTTTATGAAAGATTATCTGGAGAGTGGTCATATGGAGGAAGTGGAGCCTCCTACCACCAATGTCGGTCCTTTCTACTATATCCCTCACCATGGTATCCTGCGCCCAGAATCAGTCACCACGCCACTAAGAACAGTGTTCGATGCTAGCGCCAAAGATGCTGAGGGTAGGTCGTTGAATGACGTGTTGTTGCCAGGTCCCAAACTCCAAAAAAGCATCTTTGATATTTTGATACGTTTTCGATGGCACGAAGTGGTCTTCACGGGAGATATAAAAAAAATGTATCGTCAATTCCTGGTAACCCCTGATGATGCTGATTACCAACGAGTAGTATGGCGCGAATCTGCTGATTTACCTATTCGCGATTTCAGGCTACTTACGGTCACATATGGGGTTTCGTGTGCGCCGTACCAGGCTCTTTGGTGCATGTCTCGTCTGGCGTCCGAGTTTGCACCCCGTTTTCCCCTTGGAGCATCGGTGTTACAGCGGGACACTTATGTGGATGATGTTGTCTCGGGAGCAGACTCGGTGGAGAATGCGATTCAAATTCGTCGTGATCTTACGCTAATTCTGTCATCCGCCGGTCTACACTTGAGAAAATGGACTTCGAACTCTAAAGAGTTCCTCCGCGACTTGCCGCCGTCCGAGTTGTACTCGGAAAAGATGTGCAACTTTGAAGACCTTCAGGATTTGTCCTTGAAAATCCTCGGAATGTTATGGATTCCCACCGCAGACCAGCTCACATTCAGAACAGCTGCGCTCGAAAAGAGGTGTACAAAGCGGTCCATCTTGTCAGACATAGCTCGGATCTTCGATCCGTTAGGCCTTTTGTCTCCTGTCGTATTCCTTGCCAAATATATAATGCAGCTATTGTGGCTGTCTGGTGTTGACTGGGATGAGGATGCTCCTCAATTCATTTCGTCTGAATGGCTTAAGGTCAAGAACCAACTGTCGTCGCTGAGTGCTGTGGCACTGCCTCGGAGAATGGTTCCTTCGTTTGCATCTCTTCAACTTCATGGCTTTTGTGATGCTTCTGAGCGAGGTTATTGCGCTGTTGTCTACTGCCGCGCGTCGTGCAGTGACGGGACAACTGAGGTCCGACTTTGTTGTGCCAAGTCGAAAGTTGCCCCCCTCCGCAAACGCTCGATCCCTCGTTTGGAGTTGATGGCAGCTGTCTTGCTGACTGAGCTTATGTCTTCGTTAACCCTCGCCCTAGATGGTCTTCATCGTGTCGGTGCCCTCTTCGCTTGGTCAGATTCCAGCGTTGCATTAACCTGGATCAATTCCTGTCCGTCGCGTTGGAAAACTTTTGTTGCCAACCGTGTTACGGAAATCCAAGACGGTATACCCTCCGAATTCTGGCAACATGTTCCTACAGCCGATAATCCAGCCGATCACGGTTCGCGAGGTTTACTGCCCGAAGATTTAATCCGGTGTCAGTCATGGTGGTCGGGTCCGAACTGGTTGTTGAACCCTCGTGAAGAATGGCCGCAAAGTTCGTACGCTGCAAACAATGAGTCCGCACTCGAGGAGCGAAGAATATTGACTTTTATGACAGAAAACAATATTGGTTTTGTCGACGGACTTTTAAACAAGTTCTCGTCACTTTCGCGTATAGTGAATATCGTCGCCTACTGTTACCGATTCTCTAAAAATTTAAAGGCATCGGTGAAATCAACTGGCGCCTTATCGGCTGTCGAAACTAACCATGCGTTGCAGTTCTTAGTGAAGCATGTACAGGAAGTCGTGTTTGCTTCAGAATTTCGTGCGCTAAATAAAGGCAACCCAAATTTGCTCCCCAAAGTCTTAAGAAAATTATGTCCTTTCGTAGATGCCAATGGGTTGCTCAGGGTGGGCGGCCGCCTCGTGCATAGCGATCTGAGTTATAGCCAGAAGCATCCGCTGCTGCTTCCTCGAACTCACCGTCTGACCTATCTACTAATCGACGAGTACCATAGGAAATTTTTACATCCAGGACCGCAGACATTACAGAGTCTTCTCGCACAGGATTTTTGGATCCTCTCGTCAAAGCGAGCAATTCGTTCCGTGGTGTCATCCTGCGTCAAATGCTTCCGTGCAAAACCACGACTGTCCGCACCTCCCCGGATGGGAAATTTACCGTGTTATCGTCTAAGTCAACTGAAACCGTTTTCATCGGCTTCAGTGGACTACGCAGGGCCGTTTGACATAGCCCTTGGTCGTGGTCGTGGCGTCAGAACATACATAGCGTATGTATGTGTTTTTGTTTGCACAGCCACCAAAGCAATCCATTTGGAGCTCGCATCAGAACTCACTTCGGAGGCATATTTGGCATGTTTGAAGCGATTTATAGCTCGTAGAGGTCGTTGCTCTAGATTGGTATCTGATCAAGGGACGAACTTTGTCGGAGCAAGTAACCTGTTAAAAGACTTAATGTCGCAGGCGACGCAGGCCGAGAAGGTGGAGTTCACGTTTAACCCTCCTGGTAGCCCACATTTTTCGGGGCTAGTCGAGGCAGGAGTTAAATCGGTTAAGACTCACCTCGCTCGTGTCGTTGGTTTGCAACGCCTGACTTATGAGGAGTTTAACACGCTGCTGATTCAAATCGAGGCCTTGTTAAACTCACGGCCACTTTCACCACTAAGCTCCGACCCAAATGATTTTTCGGCGTTGACCCCAGGTCATTTTCTTACACTTGAGCCTTTGACTCTTCTGCCTGAGGAACCAATCCTAGAAAAGCACGTAAGTCCTCTTCGTCGATGGAGGCTCATCCAACGAATGCACCAGGACTTCTGGCAGAGATGGCACCTCGAGTATGTGCACACGCTGCAGCAGAGACATAAATGGGTGGATGCGCGAGAAAATATAGTCCTTGGAACTCTGGTTCTCATTGCCAACGAGCAATGCAGTCCGATGAAGTGGAAACTCGGTCGGGTAACGCAGCTCCATCTTGGAGCCGATAATGTTTGCCGAGTAGTTACTCTAAGGACGGCTTCAGGAGAATGCAAACGGCCTGTGGTCAAATTGTGTGTCCTTCCCATGAACGAGGACATCGAACCTGATGCCCAGTCCACCTAATTCTAGCTGAAAGGATTAGGTAAATCTAGCTATTGCTAATTGTAAATAATATTTGTTTTTTGATAATTTGTTTCGTATCATAATTCTATAAATTGATTAATTATATTTTTTTTTTATTAAGTTGCGGAAAATACTGCGCATTTTGGTGGTCGGAATGTTCAGAATTGGCTATCACCTTTTATAAAGGTAACGTTGCGATTTGTCGTTGACGTATCTGACATTCGTGACTCTGACATTTCTCACGCCGCGTACATTTATGACCGTTAGTTTTTCCCGCGATTTGAAATAAATAATGTAATTCCTTCTTGGAAAGTCGAGTTGAAAGTACACATTTTTACGCTATTGTTTTCGGTGTATTTATAATTTATTGTCGTTGTTGTAATTATCATAATAATACGATACGGATTTGTGCGGTGCGTGTAATTGTTTGCGTTTGACGTGAATTTCGACGCTGTACGAGACTCCACATATTAGCTCTACTGCTCCGACCGGCCCCTCTAAGCTAGCGCTAAGCTTGCCCGCCCAGTGAAGTACAGATCTCCAAGGTATAGTTTTAGCCGTGACGCCCCGAGGAACTCTGGAAAGAGCTGAATACTGCTACGCGCCTCTGATTCAAAGGTTAGTGGTTTTTCGTAACACCCTCGATACACCTCATTCACGCAATTCACGCCTACTCTCATATTCTCGCTCCAAGATTGTAATCACTTTCGTTGCATTCGTGTCTCGCAATTTCGGAGTCACACAAACATTCATTAACAAAAAATCTACAGTCCATTTATCCACCATTTCATAAATCTAGCAATCGAACAGTAAGTAATTTACATACCTGGTGACCTCAATTAGGTCGTCAGTGATGACGGTTAAGTTACCCCCCTCAACATTCATTATGGTTGCTGGGTACTCATGGTCCACCTGCAAAAAAAATAACTTCAGAGCAAAGCGAGAGAGAGAAATAGTTTATTTTACCAAAAAAAAACACATTAAAAGATACAAGTCTACATACAAGTACATAATTTTAGGCAGATGACAACAACACAGAATACAATTAATTTACTAGGTAGTAGGTACTTATATTAACAGAGTTAGTGATCAAGGGTAAAATGGGGTCCCTGCCTCAGCATTTTGCAGTATTAAAGCATTTGACCAATTCTGCGCTGGTTTTCAGGCAGGGCCCTTGAGAAGTGACGTCTGAGAGGATAAATGTGTGAACTATGTAGTCTGCATATATATTAGCTTCAAACATAAGTGGGTAACATATCATATGAAGCCAGATTTTTTGCGTGTTCATCTATTCACAAAACAGATTATAGGTTATAGGCTATTTTTTATCCGAAAAAAGCGCAAGCAAACCTGAGTGAAGGAGCACATAAATAATTAAATAATGCTGGACAATTCACACAGTATCATCTAGCCCCAAGCTAAGCAGAGCTTGTGTTAGAGCATTGATATGTCAATGATGTGCCTATTATTTGTTTTAAACAAATTCGATATGTTGCAGCTACCATGCATTCTTGTTTGTATTGAATGAGATTCCTTCCAACTATTTTGACGCCAACTATGATAAAATGCGTCTTAGATGGAATTTGTATTAACTGATATACTTAATACATTTGATAGAACACTATGACCATTTACTCAGATCCAAGATCCTTTCCGAAATAATTGAAGTTACTAAATCTATCCCTCAAAGAGGCGTGATTGGGTGTGTTTTATTTCTCATCTATATTATTGATTTACTGCTCTCTATTTGCACTAACCTATAAAAATAACTCAGCTGAGACCATACCAAAACCGAATATTTATAATTAATATAATTTTTTAATTCCAAAACAACGTACTTAAAATATGAACCCCTCCTTTGAAACATTGACTGTAATTTGAATTGGAAAGTCCATATTAAAATAAAAACAGCTATACTATCCCAGTTCACATAAGCATAGTACGAACTCAAGAAAACCACAGATATAAACACAGCATCCACTGCCTATTACGCCTATGCCCACTCCTGGCTACAATATGGAGTAACACTTTGGGGCAACAGTACAGATGTCAATCAATTATTTATTTTGCAGAAGTGGTGTTTACGCTATCTAAAACCTTAATGAAATTGTTAGCTCCAGACTATATTATGTAAACTACAGTATTATATTAAACTTCCCCGGAATATTATCTTAGAAGCCAGTTTGATTTTAAAAAGAACTCATCCTTTCTAAAATATATACTAGATCTGAAAATTTAAGACCACGAAATAGGCTTGACATACCTTTTTCCAAACTCCAAATGTTCCACTCCGGAGCATGAGGGAAGCTATATCGGTAAAAATATATAGCAAATTACCTACTTTTATTAAAAGCGAAAACAACATAAAATATATTTTTATTAATACAACATAGCTTTTATTTTCTGCGGAGTTTTTTGAATTAGAGTCCTAGTTTTTGTTCTTAATTTACCATTTTAGGAAATACTCGCTAAATAAAGATTTCATTATTATTCTGTAAGTACCTACTTTTAAATTTTATCGTTACCTTTTTAAAATGTGTACGTAGTTATCTAAGTAGGTACTTAAATGTTACTAAAATATTAAAATTTTATATTCATAGTATAAGCTTAGGGACACCTACTCTGAACACCCATACCTATAAATCGGTATGACCACCTAGCATAATGTAGCAGGGCATGCTTGATACCATAAGTTATTGTAAGACCATTATACAGCACTAGCTGTTGCCCGCGGCCTCGCACGCGCGTTTCAAGTAGCTCCCGGAATACCATTTAGCTCCCAGCCAAATTTAATTTAGATCCGTTCAGCCGATTAGGCATGAAAGGTAACAGAAAGATAGACAAGAGTTATTTTTGAATTTATAATATTTATATGAATGTTCCGAAATAAATTATCTTGAATCATTATACTATGTATAAGATCTATATTTTTATTATAAATAGAAAACACCCGGAACAAATATTTGCAGATCGTACAAACATTTGTGCCAAGGCGGGAATAGAATCTTCGCCCACCGCGCCAATAAGCGCGTAAATACCCCCGAATGAGAAGAGCCAATGAGACTAAACAATCGCCGAAATAACCCGAGCACGAGTGTGAATATGGTACACTTGTCTCGCTTTGCTCAGCTCAAGTGATATAACGAGTGTGCTACCCCGACCCAAATCAGCGCCCCCACCTATTTTATCATATTATTCTGTTCAACGAAGGAATTTTCAAAAAGCGATTGGCCAGTTTGTGATACCTATCATAAGCTTATTTTTAATGCCTCTTTTTTGTCCACCATGGTGGCAAAAAGAGCAACTTCGCATCTCTGCCTACACTATACAAATTAAGACTTTTAAAGAGGCATTAAAAATAAGCTTAGGAAAGGTACCACAAACTGGCTAATTGATTTTTGAAAATTCCTTCATTGAACAGCATAATAAGATAAAATAGGTAGGGGAGCTGATTTGGGTCGGGGTAGTGCCTTAAGTGTGAGAACTGAGCTGCACTGACATCACTTTACAAGTGTATTGGTGTAGAGACATTCAACATCTCGGGGTGTGTGTACTGCCGCCATTAAATAAATAAATAAATAAATAATGCTGGACAATTCACATTAGAGCAGGCCTTGTGCAGCAGTGGACTATTATAGGCTGAAGATGAAGTACATACCTCTAATAGAGTCTGTGCAGATGAGATGCAGCAGTCTTTGATATGATTATCAGTATCCAGCGATGGTGACTGAGACACGGAGGCCTTTTCCTTAGGTTCTGAAATGCATGTTACAATTAATAAATAAATAAATAATGCTGGACAATCCACACAGTACCATCTAGCCCCAAAGTAAGCTATTCAAGGCTTGTGTTATGGGTACTAGATAACTGATAATATATTATTTAATACATTAAATTCATAGATAGATATTTTTTTTTATTATACATACATAGAAAACACCCAGACCAACTGAAAAAAAATCTGCAGATAGTACAAATTTGTTCCGAGGCGGAAATCGAACCCGCTACCTCTTGCAGGCGGACTCTCGCCCGCTGCGCCACTGAGGTCTTCGAATTGAAACAAGTCTTATTTATATTTTACTCAATAAGAGTAGGTTTATTTATTTTACTACTTATTATTATCTTGTACTATATTTAGATTATAAGTGTTGTTTTATTTCATAAATATTTTATAGACTGCTTAGTTTTACATGTAAACTTAAAATGATTTTTGAATATTTATATAAGCTAGATTGCAATTTATGATTGAATCTGTGTAATAAGCACTTTATAAATTATTATTGAACTTAAATGTTTTCAAAAAAAACTTTTGAAATGTAAGTAATTAATAATTGATTTCAAATCAAGCACTTCAAGAACTAATGGATCTAACAAAATATGTTTACTCTGAAATACAAACTTTAAAATGCACCAGCCAAAATCTATTTATTTTTTTTGTAAACAAACCACCCATACTTAACTTAAATGCACTCTGTTGCCACATCTTTTTATACGGAATTTACATTACTTGTCAATTTGTAATGCTTCCAATAAATATTGCTTACAATTATATCTGAAATTTGACACCAAGCAAGTGAGTTTGAGTTATTTGTGTCATGGATTGTTTACAAACATTCTACATCCAGCTTGGTTAGTGAATACATAATTTCGACTTGGTTTCTGGTCTATAGTTACAGCACCTACACTTAGTGCTAATTTGCAAGTATTTTATTACCTTTAATTGTTAACCTGGCCACAGGATCCACCATTTCACACTGAACTTCTCTCTCCGACTTCCCCGGCACACTCTCAGCTGACGAAGAGCCGGAGAAGACAATCAGCCTCGCTTCTCCCTTCTCAGGCATCCTGACTGGCTCAGGTTGCGGACAGAGGTTGGGGCAGACATGAGAGGTGGTTGGGCGGGGCTCAGTCAGTACATCCATGATGTTGAAAGGACTGAGTGAAGCTGGGACGGTTTGTATGGAGATATCTTGGACAGGACTGTCCGCATCAGAGGATTCAGCTGTAAGGGTCAAATTTTAGTAGATAATTATTATGATTAAACTGTACATTATATAAGTCATGTTTTTAGTAGATAATTATTATGATTAAACTGTACATTATGTAAGTCATGTTTATCTATGACTTATGTTATGAGAGACTAGTTTCTGCCGGCGGCTTCGCACGCGTTGTTTCTATGGAAATATCTTATATTTAATTCCAGTATTAGAATTACCTGCATGCTAAATTTCAGCCTGATCCATTCAGTAGTTTTGGTGTGAAGAGGTAACAAACATCCATCCAAACATCTAAATATCCAAACTTTCGCATATTTTCAATATTAGTGTGATAGGTGTGGCACAGGCCTGACAATTTATGTCATTTATTGAGAAACTCAGTACTAGCTCTGTTACTAAATTTTTTTTTAATAATAATTACTATACTATTTACCATCACTCATTGGTTCTTTTTCTGTGTTACCTATTCAAAATGCAGCTTAATTGCAAATTAGTATCGAGTCCTTCACTGAATTTCATAGCTATGTATACAGGCTCGACTAAATGGTGCATTAGAGAGGAGGCAGTGGGCAGATTATTCTAATTATTTTACGATAATGATACCCTTTATTATCGAAGAAAATTACAATCAAATAAGAGAAACAAATAAGTACTTAAGTAGCCAAACACAAAGGTTTTTTGGCTGAATAACTCTCAGCACATGTTGAATAAATATCTATTTCGGCACAGGGTCATCGGGGCTAAACTCGATTTGAAAATTTGACAAACAATCCACAGGAAGCATCCCCAAGATGCTGGCTGCATTGCCCTGCTGTATGAAAATGCAGCCAGAGCCATTTTTATATTAGTATTAAATAATGTTGAATATCAACTACAACAATTCTTCTGAATATGATTTTTTATCTTAATTAGGTACCTGTTTGTGCTAAAGCCAGGTTGAAGTCAGTTACCAGATACATGTACTCATCCAGCTTTTGCATAACACTTAGGAAGCGTTCCTTCAGCTCCGTTGGATCACAGTTCAGTTGATTTATAAAGCCATGTGCCTGTAATCAAAGATTACTATCAATGGACAAAATGATAATGTTTACGATACATACCAACTTACAATAATGCAAGTGCAACTTGAGAAGTTACGGACATATGACACTGTTGGTTAGGGTGGAGCGAGATTTTTTTTTTTACATTTGCACTTTTGAATACCGCCTAAAAGTTGCATCTCATTACAAAGGTTACGAAAAAAAATAAAATAAAAATATTGCAACCCTTTTTCAGCCCTCTACTGCCCTTTAAATATTTCAAAATAGTGTAAAAATAGGACCAAATAATAAAAATCGTTATTATTCATTTAACTACTTTTTTATGTTGAATAACATATTTTCGTATCTCTTAATATAATATATGTCATATATAATAATTTGTATATCATTCTAAGCTTGTTATGAAGTCAAACGATATGTTAACAAACGGGCCGATCTTAAACAAAATTCATTGATTGATAACAGTCGGTGCGTAGCTTTGCAACTTGAATTTTTGACATTAGAATTCCTATTTCGAATTCGAGTTACCTATTTTTCAAACTACCCTCGTCTTATGAATTTATTTTATTTGTTTAGTTTAGTATTCAATAAGTTAAGCTCGTAGTTGCGTGATCTAATTGTGCTAAACACAAAATAACGTCAAAAATAAGAACTCGAAGTGAAATAGACTGTCCTATTTATGGATTTCCTTGTTTGTTTAGTGAATCAATATTACCAACGATGGCTGATGTTTTAAAACATTTGTTGTTTATCAGGAACAAATAGAAAAGTGAGAAAAATGGTGAACAACCCGCCATTTCTGAAGTTTTTGAGATTGCAGGAAATGATTTGATCAAAGTTTGGAGGAAAGCTTCTTTGCTTGTTGTTACCATACAGCTTGTAAAAAAATGATTACAGTGCTGTTATGATCAGTATTTACATTTTATTCGCTTTCCAAAATTAAAACAAACTGATAACTTTAAATCAAAGTTACAGCCATGGAAAACTGAATACATAAAAGGACTTTTTGATATTTGTGCTTGCTAGTGTTGTCATTTTAACACTTATAATTGTCCAAAAGAAAAGAAAGTACCTGTGTTAGAAAGAGCATTTTTTGCTCACCCCGAATATCTGTTATTGGTTATGCTGTTCGGTGAAAAAAATTATATCAGAGAACTGGGCTTGAGACGAATAATCGCAGCTAGAAAAAATCTAAGGCCTCGTGTTCGAATATTCAAACTTCGAAGTTGAACTTTAATGCCAGGGACTATACTGATATGATTATATGGGGTCAGTAGCAAATCACACCCCCTCCCATGTTATACAAAGTCAGTGACAAAGAGTTGGAAGATTTACTTGAAGCACAGCCACATATTATTATCTTGGAGTTTCTGGATTTTCCTTGTTATACTCAAGCAGTTGGGCGATGTGTTAAAATGGTGACTGAGGCATCGATGACTGTGTCTGGTGAGAAAGCCAGAGATGGATTCATTCGAAGTACAATACAATCGCGGGCGATAATGCCATCGTTTGAAACCATAAAATATTTTAATGTTTCAAAGAAAACCTAAAAACGCACAATTTCGTAATTTTTAAATACTGTTTTTATTTGTTGGAAGCAGAATATTTTTAAATAAAACTTTTGTTATCATATAATTGATGTTTTATTTACACTACCCCTTTAAAATACATCGTTATTTTATAGTTGTGTTTAGTAATAGACAGATTTTAGTATGTTGCGTAAAAAGAAAATATTTCAAATTTCAAACGACGGTAGAGGGCTAAAAAGTATATTTAAAAAATTAAATAAAAATATACTTGTTATTGTATTGCCCCTATGCAACTTTTAGCAGGTATTCGAAGTCGATTACGTTACTTTTTTTTTCTTTCATACATTGACGCTCCACCCTACTGTTGGTGCACCTATTACACAGACATTTTATTTGATGCAGAATCAGAACACAGTGGATAGGTAGGTTTGAAGTTCACAGGTTTTCTTCTTCTACCCTAATAATATTGAAGTATTTATTCAAATGAAATATTTGATCTAGCTACCTTCAGTTTCATGTTTTTGAGATCATTGATTGCGCGATCACATTTTGTATCAAAATCGTGAATCCTGCTTTCAAGTTCATGCCGTCGGTGTGAAGTCAAAGTAACGAGATCCACGAAACTCCTGGAACCAATCAAATTTACCAAACATTTTGTAGAAAAACTACGATACAATCGAAATGTAACGAGTTGTGAGGTAGGTAGGTGTTACTTACATGTTGTTGATTGTTTCTTGTTTTTGCAAATATTTAGAAGATTTTTTCATTAAATTGTGTCCATATCACCGAGTCAAGAGCACGTGCAATGTATCATGGGAAGGTTGAAAAGAAATAAACTTGTTTCGAACGAACAACTGTCCGTCAAATCAATTTATGCATGCACTCCTCACCTTCCGAAAAAGTTTACAGAATGAAAAAGAAAAAGAAAATATTTGGAAAAATGAATGAACGACTGAGTGAGTGACAATCACATTAGTGCTGCCACGTTACCCAAGAAAAATGCGCTTGGAATTTAAAATTTAAACCGTAGTACGTGAATGTAATTAAATAAAATGACAATCTCTGTAAATCCCAAACACGTCTATTATGCAACTTGCAACTTAGTAAGTAAGTGATGGCTTGTCATACATTAAATTTTCTGGCCTGTTTTGGCCTGAAATATACATTTGAGATTCTGCAACGCAAATTGATTTCAGTTTGTACTTCTCCGACACAGCGCTTTTTATCTGACAGCGCTCTTTCTGCGTTGAAATAGAGGGCATCTCTTTCTAAAATATGCAAACTGAGTCAGACTTCAGACCCAGATAGAGAAATAGTGCACTGTAATCCGGATCAGTAAAGTTATAGCAATTTCAATAGAACTAGTATCCATGTTATTCTTTACAACATAAGAATGATATAAATATATTTTTAAATTAGCCAACTCGGACCATTATGTACGAAGAAAGAATAAACATTACGCCGTTACTGCTGGTAGAATCCAATTACGCGGGTGCGTGTAAAAGAACCTGATACACCCAGTTTTGAGAGACCCATCGAAAAAAAAAAATATTCAAATATAAATAAAAAAAAAATCATTCGGTGAGTCTCTCAAAGCTGAATCTATCTGGTTTGGTTATTTTTTTCATAAATTTATAGTTTCGGAGTAAATCACTAAATCTGCCTACGGTTAACGGGCGGTGACCAAGCAAGTGACGTCACATGCACCCGCGGGGCGCTCACTAAGTGAACTTCGCTAGTAATTTAGTCATAACTTCGGTAAATTTTTGTCGGAGAACAAAAATTTTAACACTCTGTGTTACGATTTATTATTATTTATTTATTTTTTAATAGCTAGAGTGATTCAAGAGGAAGGTTTATATGTATATAACATGCATAATATAGTAGAGAAACACTGATAATTTTAGAGGTTTCTAATGTGATGTCGTAAATAAACAATTTTTTTTGCACTTACATTGCTGGCTAAACCCTACGAGATGGATTAAAATAATTTATTACAGTATTGTACACCTTAAAAAGGTCTACAAAAAACATGCAAGAGTATACGTCTATCTCTTAGGGATAAACCACAATAACCATTTTTTATCCTTAACTTTTAACGAGAAATAATGGCCTATTTACGAAGTGATCATAAGCAATACAGCATTAATCCTTATCCAATTAAGTACCTTAAATACAGTGTGCATTTAATATAGATCAATATGGCCTTTTACAGCATGTGATTTATATGAATAATTTCGAAGATATCACAGATTTAAAATGCAGGGACATAGCAGTTGCAGCGGTACCGGCCGGGGGGCTGATTCTGTAGTATATTTAGAATCAACATTGCGCCCGTGCGAAGCCGGGGCGGGTCGCTAGTAGCTCTATATAAATCTGCATTCTCAACTAATAACTTTACAGATCCTCAATGCCAATAAATTGATTTTCTTTCTTTTTATCCATCGTTAAGTACCTATTTTCTTTTAATTTTTGGTAAGTGTGGTTCTGTGCATGTGTGCATAATATTATCTGCCCACAGTTCCCACACCCCAGGCAGCGCACGACGAAGACGGTACAATATCTCTTGATCTGGCGCTGATCTTTTTGTACTGGCAATCAAGATAATGCAAAACGCTAACCATAGACTAATAAAAAAATTGAATGAATGTACCCGTAAACCATTGCCAACTTTGCTAAGGACGAAAGCGTAAAAAGAGAACGCAAAATTCATCTATGGACGAAAGAAATACAACCTTCCCTTCCCCTTCTGGAGCGTAGATTGTTCACAGAATACTATTTTGTTTGCTCAAGTAGGTAAAGATTCTTCTACTTGGCCACCATGAATCTTTACAAAGGTTCATGAATCATCAGCCTACCTATCTACTACTACTCAATGCTAGATGGCATTATCAGCTAAACAAATTTGTTTTATCTAAATGGACATGATGTTGCAGGTCTGAAAAGTTCGGCTACTCGACGTTAGATGGCGTATGCAGTATAAAGTAAATCTTGGTAAAGCGTGTTTACCACAGTAAGTATACATTATTGTTCTGATAATTTGGCGAATTTATATTACCTACCCATTTATGATAAGTTTACTAAAATTATCCTTTACCTACTGTTCCACTACTGGGCAAAGGCCTTCCTTCCCTCTTTCTTTCCACACGATAGGTAGGTACCTAAGTTATTTATAACACTGGTTATTATAATATCATTGGGTTATGGTAATAAATGTGTTACCTATTTATTTATTGTACCCATATTGTACCTAAGTAAATAAATTAGTTAGGTACGGAAATTAGGTAATTATCTAGGTACCTAATACCTACCTAATTTGTAAGTGCCTTCCTACCTACTCAACATGGTCGTTACGGTTCTTACCTACAACCTACAACAGAACAAGAAAATATACCTACGTAAGAAGCAATAGGTAGGTATAAGGTACTACCTTGTTACCTACCTACTCTTCAAAAATATACGTGAACGAATACTTTTATAAGTTAAGCTTCACGTAGGTAGCTAAAAGACCAACAACAAAAGTGAAAACGTTCCCAAAGCAGTCATGTTCATTACCCACCGCGGGCTACGCACTACGTTTCAATTAAAAACACCAACAAACTAAACAAGAGCTGCGTAATAAATTTACGTACCGCTCTCGTACTAATTGGATTCAGAGGCTCGAGCAACCAATTAGTGGGAGAGAGACAGATTCTGGTGTGCTGCCAAATTATGAAGGGGATGGATGTTAGGCTTAGGTATAGGTTGGGTTGGGGCGGTTGACCCCTTCTATAGATTTGCAAAACATGTTGGAAATCTTTTTAGAGTATCTAGGTACATTGCAAGTAGGTAGGTACATCAAGGCGCGAAAGTGCCTTCCTATCGAGTGATACATAGTGCTTTATAAGTACTTACTAACCTTTGAGGAAAATCATCGTTTTATACTTCAAAATCAACCGTAAATTAAAATTGTAAACTCAAATGTGGCAATAAATTCGCGCACGCGCGATTTTCACATGTTTTTTTTTTTAAATTATGGTTCCGAATACGGAATATGCCAATTTCATATGACGGATTCGGAGTAAAAACTTTTTATCGTTTGACCTAAGTAATATGAAAATAACCAAAGCTACTGGCTGATATTTAGGAAAATAAAAATAAAAATAACACGTTAGAAATGGATTTCTATACCTACAATTTTCTAAAATGAAATTCAATAGAGCTTTCCCTCCCGCATTTCAGTACGCCTGCAATGACGTACTTTCTGCCATGTTTGGAAAAGGAATAAGCAACTTTCTGAGCAGGTGTAGGTAGTATAAAAGTTTTTGTCATTTGACCTAAAACATAGGCTACCGGATGATATTTCAGAAAATAAAATAAATAAAACTTTACAAATAGATTTCCATACACGTTTCACTCCCGTTTAATGCGTGCGAATTTTGGATTGGGTAGAACGGAGCATATGTTTTGGGTTGAACGGGGAAAAATAATATTGGGTAGAAAAATTGTGGGTTGAACGGGGAAGCACTCGAGAAATGTGGAATTTCCACAGAGTTTTCCGTCCCGGTAGGTACCTTAAATTTGGAAATGGAATAAGCAACTTTCTGAGCAGGTGTACCTAGTATAAAATAGGTTTCATTGTAGGGACTCTGTCCACGGTTCCATGAAGGCATGTTGAGGAGTGGCCGTATTGTGGATTGTGCTTACATTTTGTAGCTAGATGATCTGATATTTATATGACCTAAGCCTTTTTGCACAGGAAGGTTTTGAAAATTTGTTTGAATTTATTTACTGATAATTTTTGCAACTTACTAGGAGTTCTATTGTAGAAGCTTATACATTGCCCTTTAAAAGATAGGTGCCTACATTAATTTTGTGTAGCATATTTGTGGGAACAGTGTGTTTTTTTGTTTATTTCTAGTATTAAAATTATCGCTATTTATAGGGAACCGATTGATTTTTCTATGAGTGTTTATATAACAAGCTTTCATGAATATATTGACATGGTACTGTCATCATGTTTATTTTTTAATTATGTGATATTTATCGTACTTACTTAGCTTGAAATCTAAATGCTACATAATGCAAACCTAACAATACTAGGTTCCTTTTTTTTAAGGTTAGGTTAAAATTATGTGGGACTAGACGCCCTGAGAAGGACATACCTAATACCCACCTAAAAACCTCTCCGGTGTCCCTCTCTCGCCATTTTCGCCGAACCACGGGAACATTTAAAACCTACCGCGGCCCTAGGTGCCTCATAATCTAAACTACGTAAAACACATCGCAGCTACATTATCAAATAACTCAAACCCCGTAACAGCTTGCAATCTCAGGCTCACGAGTTGAAACTCTAGCATTAGCGCAATTTGCCGGCAACGCTTGCAACCTAATACCTAGGCTATATCAATAAAAGCCATTAGCATCGATCAACGTAAAGTATTCCGCTGGGTATTACCTCAAATTGAGTTAAATGCTCTCTGACACTAATATCACAGGATGGATGGCTTCACCCAGAAGGGATGGTGAACGGTCGAGCGGCGAAATGATGAAAGCAAGGGAATGAAATGAGTGACGTCTTGTGACGGGGGACGGCTTCAGGCAGAGAATCCTTGTCGATTCTTGCAAGACAACATTCTTGTTCGAAGTGGGTTTTTTCTACATGCTACTAAATATTATAAACGCGAAAATTTGTAGGTATGGATGGATGGATGGATGGATGTTTGCTACTGTTTCACGTAAAAACTACTGAATGGATTTTAATGAAACTTTACAATATTATAGCTTATACATCAGAATAACACATAGGCACACATAATTTGTAAAGATATTGTGTGAATTGTCCAAAATATGACGATAATAATAATTGTAAGTAGGAAAAAAATCTACCATCTGCGAGCTATTCTGGCGTGCGCTGCCAAAACCGCTAGAGTTACACGTCATATGTAATGTACACCGCAACGCTTGCAACCTAATACCTAGGCTATATCAATAAAAGCCATTAGCATCGATCAACGTAAAGTATTCCGCTGGGTATTACCTCAAATTGAGTTAAATGCTCTCTGACACTAATATCACAGGATGGATGGCTTCACCCAGAAGGGATGGTGAACGGTCGAGCGGCGAAATGATGAAAGCAAGGGAATGAAATGAGTGACGTCTTGTGACGGGGGACGGCTTCAGGCAGAGAATCCTTGTCGATTCTTGCAAGACAACATTCTTGTTCGAAGTGGGTTTTTTCTACATGCTACTAAATATTATAAACGCGAAAATTTGTAGGTATGGATGGATGGATGGATGGATGTTTGCTACTGTTTCACGTAAAAACTACTGAATGGATTTTAATGAAACTTTACAATATTATAGCTTATACATCAGAATAACACATAGGCACACATAATTTGTAAAGATATTGTGTGAATTGTCCAAAATATGACGATAATAATAATTGTAAGTAGGAAAAAAATCTACCATCTGCGAGCTATTCTGGCGTGCGCTGCCAAAACCGCTAGAGTTACACGTCATATGTAATGTATCATGGAAATGTTTATCTTAAATAGTCCTACAAAAAAGCCCGCCACAGTATATATCTATATCTTATGTGTAAGCCATTATATCCAAAATAGTGAACCATAACTACAATAAAAAATGATTATTTATTTCAAATGCACATTTGGTAGTAATAAATTGATTCCTAAATGAAAATACATACTTTTATCGCTTCAGGTATTTAAAGTAGATAATATAAGCTACTCGAAATGCTAATCCTGCGCAGACGTAGTCTAGTTACACTAGCTAGTTAGCTTAGGTATATTTGAAAGTAAGGCAGCGGAATAACTGACGTTTTGTGATGGCGACAGCTTTGGGTGGAGAGTCCTTGCCGAATCCAACAATATGAAATTCTTTTAAAGCTAGTTAGAGAATAAAAACACGAAAAACAATATTTTAGTCATGTAGTCTTCATCATAATCATCGGTCGATCTCTATGCTCTTGGTTTGACTTTCGCCTCGGTGGTGGTCCGGCGACGATTTGGACATGGACCATGGTTTGGACCGTTGTCACCTCACGGTCTTGATCTTACCATAGACTAAATAAATACTTACGAATGTTGCCAACGCTTCACGCCAGTGGACGCCTCCTATCTCGGCCAGAACTCGGTCACTCGGTAGTGTCACGGGAGAAAAAAATTCTATGACACTAGGTATTGTGTCCAGCAGTTGTCACGGGGGATGAACGCTGCGCCGCCGCTAAGTTATGGAACTTGCTTCCTGCTTCTGTTTTTCCGGTCAGTCCTGGGTCTCTTCAAGACAAGATTGAATAGGTGTCTTCTAGATCTTCGGGATACATCCTCGGCCACATCGTCACATAACATGAGGTTAGATTCTGGTCCATCGAAGGTTATCATCGTTAATAAAAACTCGTGTCGTCACTCCGTCTGGCCGATTCCAGATAAGAAATGTATGATGATTCGTAAAAACTTACATTAAAGCTTTCTGTATATGAAAACAGAAATCAATAACTTTTGTTTTTTTAGGCTTATAAAATTTACTGGCTTACAAACTTGTCTAAGTTCTTATTTTGCAAAATAGTAACACCGTTTGTTTCTGAGTAGTGTCACCGGAAATCTAATGTTGCTAAATAGTTTAAAATTTGACTTGTCCTAGTCAAATTTTATACAGTTTAAGCATAAGCTTTGAATAAAATCTATAAGCATGTTTAATAACAAGAAACATTAGTATATGCAAGAGCTTTGAATAAAATCTATGAGTAGGTATGTTTAATAACAAGGAACATTGAAAGTTTTTAGGTACCATTGACAATAATATAGGCACCTTTCACACTAATGTAGGCACTAGTGAAAACTACCCCTTAAGTGCCATTAGCGTAGCATGTGTAACATTTCTATTAAATTCATCTCCGAGGCGTGAGTTTGATCCTAACTATGTTTTAATTGCTGTGGAGATTACTTCATGTTGATAATAAGCATTAATAACAGAGGAGAGTCGATTGAGCCTCGTTTACACGAGTAAGTTACTGTTACTAGCTTGCTCTATTCGGATCAAATTGACCCCGTCTAGTCATTACGCTGGTCGCAGTTAGGCTTGGTAGTGGCTAGTATTATAATATCTGTGGTAGTGGTATGGACCCGGGTTAGTCGAATAGAGGCGTGTGATTTAATTTAATGATCACGTGGAAATGTAAAACATATCACAATACAAAAATGCTTTGTTGCACTTACACCAAAAACAAGATCCGTCAAGTGCGAGTGTAATTCGCGCGCCGAGGGTTTTGAACGTTTGTCAATAAATATGTACCAAAAGTACCGGTTAGAGACTTCGCAATTTAACGAATACCTAAGAATAGTAGGTACCAACCTACATTTCAGATAGATCTCTCTGCATGCTTCGGATTAATGGGTGGTTCGGTTAAGGTGGGTAATGGTAAATTTTTCGACTTTTTACGAAATATTTCAAAAAGTATGAAAGCTACAGAAATTTTAAAAACTGTTTTGAAATGTCCAAACCGATACCTTTCATTTGATACCCCACTCGGCGGGGTAGCCCCCCTTTTGAAAATTATTATTTTTTGACCATTTTTCAAAAAGTGTTCTTTTTACAGACTTCTCTATATTTTTCCTGTAAAATATAGATCCATATCTACAAACGCTTCATACGTTTTAAACGGACCGCTCTGCAAACTTCGGAGATAGGGGGGGGATGGGTATTTTTTCGACTTTTTTCAAAATATTTCAAAAAGTATGAAACCTACAGAAATTCAAAAAACTTTTTTGAAACCTACAAACCAATACCTTTCATTTGATACCCCACTCGGCGAGGTAGCCCCCCCTTTTGAAAATTATTCCCCCCCTTTTTGACCATTTTTCAAAAAGTGTTCTTTTTTCAAACTTCTATATATTTTTCCTGTAAAATATAGATCCATGTCTATAAACGCTCCATACATTTTACATGGATCACTCTGCAATCTTCGGAGATAGGGGGGGGAGAATGGGTATTTTTCGACTTTTTTCGAAATATTTTAAAAAGTATGAAACCTACAAAAATTTCAAAAACTGTTCTGAAACGTACAAAATGATACCTTTCATTTGATACCCCATATGACTCTGTAGGTATCTTTTAAAATTTCGGCATCACAATTTGTATGGAAAATATTCATTTTCATTTTTCATTTATTTTCATTTTTTTTTCTCGAAATCTGTACAGGCGCACGAAATGTATTATTATTTTAAATTTCAAGTTGATAGCTGCAGTAGTTTTTGAGTTATTAAGGAGGGAAAAAAGGACAGACAAAGCGAGACCATAAGGGTTTTGAAACCGATCTTCGATCTTCAAAACCCTAAAAACAACATTTTAAAGAGACATTACATAGGAGAAGGAAATGGAAAGTTCATCTTAAATTCTTTATTGCACACACAAGATAATTCATACATAAAAGTTTACACATAATGGACATGTACAAAGGCGAGCTTAACCCTAAAATAGTTTTCTAACAGCAAACCTATGGATATAAAGAGAATTTATGAAAAGAGTGTGGATAGAATGTGTACATTACAAAACAGAAAACATTATGACATATGAGACTAACAAACTAACAGAAAATAAAATACGTAAACTAAACTAAATATATATCTAAATACTATAATAAATACATCTATATATATAATACATATAAATATCTGCTACGACTGTAGAGAGAGAAAATGCTCTTTTACTTTAGCCTTAAATACGCTAAGTGAAGGACTGGCTTGTATTGAGTGGGGAAGGGCATTCCAGAGTCTGGGTGCCATCACAGTAAAAGAATCATGATAGCGGCTGGTTTTATGCTCTTGGGTACTCAGACGAAGGGATATAATTGTTCTGCATGGCTTACCACGGGGGACAAGAAACTCGAAGCGATCACGAAGATAAGAAGGAGAGAGAGGATTAAAGAGGATAAAATAAAGGAAAGACAAGATATGGAGATCTCGGCGACGACGTATGGGAAGCCATTTAAGCTGGGATCGGAACTGAGACACATGATCAAACTTGCGCAGTCCATAAATAAATCGGATGCTCAAGTTCTGAAGTCGCTCTAGTTTATTCAAAAGCTCTTCCGAGACGTCTGAGTAAGAAACATCTGCGTAGTCAAGGATGGGAAGTAGCAAAGATTGGGCAAGAGTGATTTTGGTCTCGAGGGGTAGAAATTTTTGAAGACGTTTAAGGGACTGAAAGGAGTAGTTGATTTTACTGCTGACGTTGTTAATGTGTGAGGACCAAGACAATCGGCTGTCAAAGATAACACCCAGATTCTTGGCCTTTTCTGAGTACGGGATAGGTTCGTTAGCGAACGTCACTGGGGGAAAAGAAGTCAGGGAAAATTTGTTAAGCATATAATGAGAACCAAATATGATCGCTTGAGTTTTGGAGGGATTAACCAAGAGTCCGAAAGTGTTTGCCCATTCGTGAATTTTTCTAAGGTCTCTATTGATTTGGTTAATGCCTTCCGAGATTTCACTTGAACCAAAGTGAGTATATATTTGCAGGTCATCTGCATAAAGATGGTAATGGGACGTGATATTATGGGTAATGGCATCTATAAAAACAGAGAAGAGTAAGGGAGAGAGGACACCACCTTGTGGAACGCCAGCAGTGATGTTGCACCAATCCGAGCTCAGCTCGTCTAAGCGAACACACTGCAAGCGTCCAGACAAATAAGATTTGAACCATTCGATTGCTGAGGAGGAGATATTGTGAGAGGAAAGGATGGAAAGAAGGATGTCATGGTCAACGGAATTAAAGGCGCTGCTGAAGTCTAACAGTACTAAACAAGTAAAAAACCTGTTATCCATGGCCCAGCGGATGTCGTCTGAGATCTTTGTCAACGCTCCCACCGTACTGTGGCCTGACCGGAAACCTGATTGGAGCGGACTTAGAAGACAATTCTTATACATATAATCAGACAGCTGTTTTTGGACTACTTTCTCCAATATTTTAGAAAGGACAGGTAAGATAGAGATAGGCCGAAATTCAGAGACTAAAGTTGGATTAGAGGTCTTAGGAAGGGGAATGACATAGGCCGATTTCCAAGCAGTAGGAAAGAAACTAGTTTTGAGGGAACAATTGATAATGAAAGTGATAGCGGGTACGAGTTCATCAGAAAGAAGAAGTAGCATCTGAATGTTTATATCATCAGTGCCTATTGCTTTTGTCGTGATAGAGGATAGGATTTTCTTGATGTCCTGCTCTGCAACTGCCGGATGGAAAGTTCATCATTTTCGCGTTCCTACTGCTGTTTTGCGATAATGCCAGATTTTGCCATTGTGCTTTCTGTGTCCAATGTGGGTACTCAACGTGCCTGAGGCGGGCAAACTTATTGTACTTAGACGTAACAATATTTCTCAGGCTGGACTCCTGGAATATTGTGTTAAATTTACCACTGACTCAACATCCTACCCTTTGGATGTAGAAAGAAGTTTTAAAATAAGTATCCTAGCTTAGACTGTACGTTCTACCTCAACCTCAACCTCAACAGCCTGTATTGGTCCACTATTGGACGCAGGCCTCCCCCTGATAAGCGCCTTATTGGCTTTTATCACATGGGGGCCCATAATCCCCACGCTGGGCATGCGGGTTTGGGATCGCAGTTCGGTGCTAATTGTTCTGCAGGGGGCGCTGCTGCCCGCCCCCCCTGGATATCTCTTAGTCGCCTCTTACGACACCCGCGGGAAGAGTTGGGGTGTTGCAAATTCTAAGCCGATACCACACAGCTACACAGCTACAGCTATGTACGTTCTAACTTAGAATCAACTGCGAAACTATTAACGTTGTATAAAAATTAATTACCATGGTTATTAATGATATATTGTTATGTATTGTTATGTATTGTTTCGAGAAGACTACCATCCTGTAGTTGGAAAAGAACTTTAGTTTGACTGTCAGTCGTTTCAGTCAAATAGCAGCGCAAATATAGCATGCCAGTACCCAGTAAACTTGCCAGTAGTCAACACCGAGTCCTCTGGCCGATGTAAACGCGCCTCTGGGCGTATTGACGCCTCTAATAGAGTTGTTATACTTAGTAATTAGAAACACGGACTGCGGGAGAATTTAATGATTGGACATAATTGCGGAAAACGTAACGCTTAAAGCTAATGATCAGTCATTTTGTAATGCTCTCGGTTAGGTTTTAAGTATTCCTTTCTAGAAGCTTTTAACCGCCCGTAACAGAAGACCTCTGTGGCGCAGCGAGCGAAGGTCCGCCTGCAACGCAGGAGATTGCGGGTTCGATTCCCGCCTCGCGACAAATGTTTGCACCTCAACCTCAACAGCCTGTATTGGTTCACTGCTGTATGCAGGCCTCCCCCTGATAAGCGCCTTATTAGCCTTTATCTCATGGGGGTAATGCCCATAATCCCCACGCTGGGCAGGGGATCGCAGTTCGGTGGTAGAATTGTTCTGCAGGGCGCTGCTGCCCCGGTGGATATCCCTTAGTCGCCTCTTACGACATCCACGGGTAGAGTTGGGGTGGTGCAAATTCTAAGCAGGCACCACACGGCAATGTTTGCACGATTTTCAGTTATTTGTTCTGGGTGTTTTCTATTATTAGTAAATAAAAATACCTATCTATTTATGAAACATATCCTACTAATATTATAAAGCCGCAAGTTTGTGAAATCTGAATTTTTATTACCTAGGTCCAAAACTACTGAATAGATCAAGATAAAATTTGGCGTACAAAAAAAACCCTAACTTAGATAATAGGATACTTATTGTATTGAAAATACGCGTGCGAAGCTACGGGCAGAAGCTAGGTAAGTATCTCTATTGTGTTATGGGTACTAGATGACTGATATACATACATACAATACAATACACTACATAGATAGATTTTTTTAATAATACATGGAAAACATCCAGAAAACCCGTAACAAATATCTGCAGATCGTACAAACATTTGTCCCAAGGCGGGAATCGAACCAGCAACCTCCTGCGTCGAAAGCGGACTTGAGCCTATCTCACCACAGAGGTCGTCTTTCTTTTATTCTGTCTCTCATTTACAATCAAAAGTGAGTAAGTGACCCGGAGCTGGTGAGTATCTGGCACAGCGCATCAGCATTGCCATACAGCGGGGTAATGCAGCCAGCGTCTTGGGGACGCTTCCGACTGGTATTGATATGGATCAGTTGAGCTACCTGTAGATTTTTTGCAACAGTCAGCAGTTAGCTCAATTATTTCAATTGTAAATACTAGTTCTAATTTATTTATATATTAATTGATTGTAATTTTCTTTGTGAATATAGGCTTTTGCCCTTACTATATTAAAAGTTTAATACAGCAGAAAAAAGTACTTTTCAACAGTTCTTAAAAAAACTAAAATACACCAAATGAGAAAATATACCCATGTGCAATGCAGCCAGCGTCTTGGGGACGCTTCCGACTGGTATTGATATGGATCAGTTGAGCTACCTGTAGATTGTTTGCAACGGTCTGCAGTTAGCTCAATTGTTTCAATTGTAAATACCAATTATATTATAATTTTCTTTGTGAATAAAGGCTTCTTTAAAAAAAAATACACCAAGAAAGTGAGGAAATTTGATGTTAAGGTTTTCCCCGACCATGATAATTTGAAATTTCGTCAAATTATAGATTATGGCATTACCCCATTTGATTTTATTGAAACCTACTCAAAACAACTGATTTTTTCGATCACTAAAAATACCTAAGTATCAATAAATTTTCCAGTAGCACACACAATAAGTCATAAACGATTTGAAAACCGCATCAATAACTAGAGGGCGTTACATACAAAACAATAGGCATTGTGCTCTGCGCAAGCGCATAGGAGCTGATCTCTATGTTGATCGTCTTTATGATGTGACAACCAACCTCTTTTGAGGCACACCTCCTCAGTTAGGAGCCTTTTTCAGATGTGTCATCGACTTCAAGTTCTAAATCGAAGTCTTCATGGAATGAAAAATAAAACCTCTATGGTACAGTTGCAGTCAAAAGTGATGACCTAGATTATATAGACATTGGTCATAATTACCTACTATAATTTTGAGGCTTAATATATCATTTATATTTCATAAGGAAATATATAAATGATGTGCATAATGTGCATAGATCTAAATAAAATCAAAAGATAGCTCTATAGTACGTTCTCCCAGCTCTTCCTGACCAACTGGCCTGTGTATACCATAGATTTACATAAGTAAAATCTGTAGATATGGTACGTTCTCCCAGCGTTTAATCAACAACTGGCTGTATCACAACTACGCGCTAACACTCGCTCACAGTTACATTTCCAATCGTCATCACGTCTTAAGTTAGCACAATCACAATTGAGCTAACATTCAGTCTTAAGTTAGCACAGTCAATACCAGTCGGAAGCATCCCCAAGACGCTAGCTGCAATTTTGTTGATGAAAGATGCAATTTTTTTATCCATTCATAGTCCATAGTCCAGTTAACGTGGGACTTTTAGTATGTTAGTCTAACTAGTCCAAACAGACGGCCGATGTGGCGCGGCGAGCGAAGGTCCGCCTGTGACGCAGGAATGGTTCGATTCCCGCCTTGGGACAAATGGTTGTAGGATCTGCAGATATTTGTTCCGGGTGTTCTGGGTATTTACTATGTATGATAAAAATATCTATATATGTAATGTATTGTATTAAGTATATCAGTTATCTAGTACCCATAACACAAGCTCTGCTTAGCTTGGGGCTAGATGATGCTGTGTGGGTTGTCCAGCATTATTTTATTTATTTATAACGTAAGTATATCTTTATTTTATATTATTTAAATCTTTATTCACAAAAAATACAATCAAATAATAGAAATAAATCAGAACTAGTATTTACAATTGAAACAACTAACCTAACTACAGACTGTTGCAAACAACCTACAGGTAGCTCAACTGATTCATATCTATACCAGTATTCATTAATATTCAATTTCAATATTATTTTTATTCATATAAAATATAAAAAATTAACAATTGTCCCAACTTTTTGCTGAAAAGAGTTGGTTGGATGGAAAAGTTGATCTTTTCCACACGACCATTGACTGGACTATTACGCGGCTGTATTTTCCTTTTAATGTAATTTTAAATAAAGTACCATTGATAACCTCCTTTTCCGATGTTGGTTAAGGGAACCTTTTCCTAGTCCGCAAAAACCGATATCTCTAACCTTTTCACTCAGGTTTTACCACGGCCTCTTCCTAGAAAGTCGCAAACAAATTAATCTTACACAAGTTTCTATATCACCAACAGTTCAACAGTTTAACAATGCGTGACAGTACACAAAGTACAGTCGGCGCGACAAATCGCAGGACATTACAGCCTGTCACAGAAACATCAAATTAATATGGGAACTCGATTGACGCTGAAGAGTGTAGAGTGGCAACGGTTTGAGGCTTTTTTGGGCAGTTGTCGGAATGAGTCGAGGAAGTAGTCTAATTTGGTTTGTGTAAAAGTAAAAATATTTAGTTTTGCTCACAAGTACAGTTCCCCACCCGGGCTCAGGTTGGTAGCTGTAATTTATTTATAAATTTTCAGGGTCGCTTTCTACCCGCAGCTTCGCATGCTTTTTCCAAGGATACAAAAAGTGGCTGTGTGCTTTCCCGGGAAACTATGTACCTATTCAGGGTGTTCAATTTCATAAGGTCCCGTTCAGCCGTTTAGGCCAAAGGTTTAGGGGTGAAAAGGTAACAAATAGATGGTAAGAATTAATTCGCATTTATAATAATATTAGTATAAATACGTAGAAAATAGAATAGAAGTCTATAGTTTTATTAAAAATATTACTTTGTTTACGTATCTGATCCACTTTTGAAGTTACAACACAAAATATAGAGTTAACTTAGAGATAACTTTATCTCTGTCTCTGAGGCAAGCCTGTACATTTTACAGCGACTTCATTGCACTAGTGCTGGGTCTATTGCTATTTACGTATTCTGACTTTTCTAGGCCATTGAGATTTCCAATTAATTTAACAAAATAAGTCCCGTGTCGGCACTTTACCACGGATTATCTACGAATATCTTCAGACACAAAATCGTGCACACCCTACTCTTAAGATCGAGGTGTTCTCACGGACAGTTACACAAATAGCTTAATTCAACTTTAATGAGCCCATTGCGTGAAAAGAATTGATTTGACAGATAGACTTTTAGTTTTGACTGTACTTTTCCGAACATAAGTACCGTAACCCTACTAGTATTTTAATAAGCTCGCGTTTAGAAGGTTTTTGCACAAATGTATGTTTTTAATAATTCTCTTGCCCTAATCCCTCACAAAAGGAGACGGTACAACAGATATCTTCTTCCATTCACTTCTAGCAGATGTCATCACAACACTCACTTTCTGACTCATATAATCTTTCAGTTCATTCATATTTATTTTGAGTCGAGACCCTAGGTTCGTACGGCACCGAGGCTCTTCGGGTTTTTAAAAAATTATCTGAGCGTCTGGTCGAAGCGACGCGTGACCCGAGAGCTGGTCAGTATCTGGCACAGCGCATCAGCATTGCCATACAGCGGGGCAATGCAGCCAGCGTCTTGGGGACGCTTCCGACTGGATATGGACCAGTTGAGCTACCTGTAGAGATTGTTTGCAACAGTCTGCAGTTAGCTCAATTGTTTCAATTGTAAATACTAGTTCTAATTAATTTCTATTATTTGATTGTAATTTTCTTTGTGAATAAAGGCTTCTGCCTTTTTGACCTACCTCTACTCCCATAGTATTTTGCCAAGCGTCGTCATGCCTGCAGATTCTGTGGGGAGGCGGAGGAAACGCCTCTCCATCTTCTAGGAGAGTGCGGAGCACTGATGCAAAAACGTAGCATCCATCTGGGCAAGCACCTGCACAGCCCAGACAAGCTACGAGACATCATTCCGAAGAAAGGTTAGTGGCGAGGCTGAACATATAAAGTGGCGACACAATAGGCCTATCAGTGAGATAAAAAAGCCAAATAAAGAAAAAACAAGAACGTCAAGTGTGAGTGTAACTCGCGCGCCGAGGGTTTGAACGTTTGTCCAATTATACATAAATGTATTAAAGGTACCGGTTAGAGACATCGCTATTTGATGTTTACCTACCTAAAAATAGTACCAAACTACATTTTAGATGGATAGCTCTGAATAGGTACTTTGGAGATTAAGTTAATTTATTGACTTTATTCAATTATTTCAAAAAGTGTGTACCGACAGAAATTATAAAAACTGTTTTGAAACGTGCAAACCAATACCTTTCACTTGATAATCCACTCTGTGAGGTATCCCCCTTTTTAAAATCAACCTATTTAACCATTTTTCAAAAAAGTGTTCGTTTAACAAACTTTTCTATTATTTTTCCTGTAAAATTTAGATTCATATCTACAAACGTTACGTACATTTCAGATAGATCGCTCTGCAATTTTTGGAGATAGGGGGGTGGAAATGGGTGAAATTTCGACTCCTGCCGAAATATTTCCAGAAGTATGAAACCTACAGAAATTTCAAAAACTGTTTTGAAATGTACAAACCGATACCTTTCATTTGATACCCCATTCGGTGAGGTAGTGTTCTTTTTACAATCTTCTCTAAAATATATTTTTCCTGTAAAATATATTATATTTCACATGGATCGCTCTGCAATCTTCGGAGATAGGAGGGGGGGGGGGGGCGAATGGGTATTTTTTCGACTTTTTTCAAATATTTTAAAAAGTATAAAACCTACAAAAATTTCTAAAACTATTTTGTAATGTACAAACTGATACTTTCATTTGATTCCCCACATGACCCTGGAGGTATCTTTTAAAATTTCGGCATCACAATTTGTATGGAAAATATTCATTTTCATTTTTCATTTATTTTTCTTTAAATCTGTACAGGCGCACAAAATGTATTATTATTTTAAATTTCAATTTAATAGCTGCTGTAGTTGCTGAGTTATTAAGGAGGGAAAAAAGGACAGACAAAGCGAAACCATAAGGGTTTCGAAACCGATCTTCGATGTCGAAACCCTAAAAAAGCATCATCATTATGGAAACACTCCTTGTTTGGGGAGATATGTTCAACGATGGACGTACAAGGTAAACCCCTGTCAGGTTCCAAGTTTCGTAATTACATTAGTTTTGTTATTATTATATTACATTTGGTGTTTTTATAAAGAATGCTGAAAGATCATGTAATTGAAAGATTCTTGTCTTAAAACTATTACTGTATTAATATATTTTTTTAATTATAAGTACCGGCAGAGTGGAATGACGCTTTTTGCATCTGTTTTCCTGGTAGAATATTCTCGGTGTCTTCAAATCCAGAATGAAATAGTACATTTTACACCTAGGGGAGAAAGTGATCAATTCCTACCGAGTGTGTCGTTTTGGGCCCGAGGCGCAGCCTTAAAACACACGAGGTAGGAATCGCACTTTCTGCCGAGTGATAAATAGTGCTTTATACTACACCTTCGAGGAAAATAAAAAGCAGAATTAATTATTAATTGAAATTTAGAAGAACTTACCGCTTTACCGCTTACCACATTAATGATGTTGGTAAAACCTCATTGACCGCGCCTTTGGGTTCTTTTTTCAAAATATTGTTCGGAAATCGGAGGAGGCCTAATGGACTTGGAGTAAAAACTTTTGTCGTTTGACCGAACGAAAATAACCATAGCTACCGGCCGATCTTTTAGGAAATAAAAAAAAAATAACACGTTAGAAATGGATTTCCATACACTTTTTCCTCCCGCTAAAACACGTGAGAAATGAAATTCCATATAGTTTTTCCTCCCGGTTTCCTATAGGCCTGCAAAGACATACTTTCTATTCTATAAATGGAAAAGGAATAGGCAACTTTCCGAGCTGGTGTAGTATATAAGAGTATCTTTTAGGTAAGCGTGCTCCATCTTAGACCACATCTCGCCAAATGCTCGACCATAGACAGTAAAAAATAAAACGCCAAGAGCGAGTTGGACTCGCGCACCGAGGATTCCGTATAATACCTTGTTTCTTGCGAAATTTAATGATTCTAGGTCAAATGGAAGTACCCCATAGATTATTAGTACAGAGAGAAAATATTTTATTTGCAAATAAACAAAAAAATTACGGTTTTCTGATTTTCCCTTTACTTGTGCTATATAAGACCTTGCTTCTTTCCAAATTTCATGATTCTAGATCAACGGGAAGTACCCAATACGTTTTGTCTACAAATGATTCCCATGGAAATTTCAAAATATTCGGACGTAAACGGATGTAACGTTTGATTTATATCATGGCTCCAAGATGTTACGGACTTTATTACTGCATGCTAATTTCAATTCAATACCTCCACGCGTTCCTGAGAAAACAGACGGACAGACGGACAACAAAGTGATCCTATAAGGCTTTCTTTTTTCCTTTTGATGTACGGAACCCTAAAATATTACTTCAAACTTAACTGGGGGCTTAGGTCTGTATCGATGAACGTCACTGTACCTTGGTGATGATGAGACCCCAGCAGAGTAAAGTTAGTTTGTAAATGATGGTGGTACCTACGAGCTAGTTAGCTACTCTAATTCGTTTTTAATCACTTGACGCCTGCGCGCGAGTCATTACGGCACCTGACCGGACGAGATTGGCTCTTTACCTTCATGGCTGTTTTTATTGCTGCGTGGCTATTTCTAGCTAGTAGGTACTACTTAAGATTTTTTTAATCGGCGAGGAAATTCGTTTACGAATAAACTGGAGGGCGATTACGGTGTGGCACGGCATTACGGCTCAAACGTTAGCAGTTGAAACGTTCGGGTGCGCGTTCACAGGCCGGCATCGGACAATTGTCCGGATAGAGCTAGCTCTAGCAATGGATTGACATAAAAAATCCGTACCGCACGGAGCGGAGTGTCGGCAATGCCGGCGAAGATTCTTGAAGGCAACTTTTCCGTTTAATGCGAATGACGTCATTCGTATTGCCGATCAGTGGACGC
Organism: Eupithecia subumbrata; assembly: GCA_949316285.1. Classification (NCBI taxonomy): domain Eukaryota; kingdom Metazoa; phylum Arthropoda; class Insecta; order Lepidoptera; family Geometridae; genus Eupithecia; species Eupithecia subumbrata. The sequence continues at coordinate 14,922,537 of OX438643.1, read as the reverse complement.
TCTTGTCAGCGGATTTTCCGATGCCGGCCTGTGAACGCACACCCGAACGTATCAACTGCTAACGTTTGAACCGTAAAGCCGTGCCTTACCACACCGTAATCGCCCTCCAGGTCTGGGAAGGACCAGAATTAAAAAATAAATAAATAAACTATGTGGGACTCGATGCCCTAAGGAAGTAATATTTTTTTTGTAGAATCTTTTAATTAGCCTTTAGTTACCCACCATTTCTGTAACAACAGTTACCTAGCTGTTAGTTTCCCTAAAATTGTAAATAAATAAAACCCACTAAAACCTCTCCGGTCTGAACTCTACCACTTTTCTGTACATAAAAATACATATGATGGTAGGTGTTGTGGGAGGACATTGTTTTATTTGTCAATATTGTTTCGAACGAATTCAAAAATCTTTATTCACAAGTTGCTCCCCTCGGGGTTCAGAATCACCCCCTTTCGGCTTAGTACACATGTTTACAGGAAAAACTGAATGGCATTTATCTCACCAATTCATAGAATAATCGAATAAAAAAAGTTCGGTAGATTTTGTAGAGTTTGTAAAGAGCCGGGCGTTAATAAAATTAGGTAGAAACTCATTGGTTGGAATGGGAGGTTCGAATTTTCAAATTTGGAACGGGCGGCCATCTTCCAAATTGCCGCCATAAAAGCGATAATTGTATCAGCTCATTGGTCGGTAGCTAACTGAAACCAACTGTTAAATGCTGAGTTTTTATTAGTATAATGTTGGTGTAAACGTTTTATTGTGTTCTGTGTTGTGTGAGTGAATACATAAAATTCAAGGGTTATAAAATAGAAGTACCTCAGGAGATAGATACCTAGTACAGTTGAGCTACCTGTAGATTGTTTGCAACAGTCTGCATTTAACTCAATTGTAAACACTACAGAAATGAATTAAAACTAGTAATTCATTTCTATTATTTGATTGCAATTTTCTGTGCATAAAGATTTATTTTTATTTTGAATAGGTAAACAATAAAAAGGAATTAATAGTAGGTACCTTATCATATGCTAAGCTCTCTCATATTTTTTTTAAAGCTACGTATGTTTGTTTTTTTTTATGTATGTCGTTGATTTTTTCTTCAATTAAGGACCGATTTTGAAAATTGTTTGGCTATTATGTAAAACTATTCCCGAGGGCAGTATTTATTCCGCAAAACTTAAAACAGTGTAAAATTAAGAGATTCGAAATCAGTTTTTCAAAACAATCAAATTATGTAGGCATAGAGTAAAAACTCGCTGCTGTGTCAGCAGAGGGATAGTGTCATTCAACAACTTGACAATTTGTGTAACCAAAAACCGATCTATGTGTGTTTTGACAGCACGTAAATACAGTGCCTTCACGCACACATTCGTATGATTGAATGTTGCTACTGAATAGCATTTTTCCTAAAAAATCGGGTAACTGAAGCTAAGTTCCAATTAAAAAATAAGCCATTGTATTTTATCACCTCACTTTTTATTTTCGATATTAACTTATTTCTTTTTTTAATTTTACGAAATATCAGCTGGTAGCTTTGGTTACTATCATTCTTCCAAGGTCAAACGACAAAAAGGTTTTACTTCAAGTCCGCAAAATAAGATGGGCTCCGATCGTTTTCGGAATAGTAAGTTTATTTATTATTTATTTTATTACTTCTAGTACTTATAGTCTCTGGATTAAACTGCAGACAAAGCGACGACGGTGGACATGCCGAACTATAAGGGATCCTTGTTGACTACGGAATCCTAAAAAAAAACCAAGTGAAAGTGCACGTGCAGGTATTGCTACAGATAAGGTGATGGGATTGATTGCAATTTTCAATTTGAGTTTATTGCATTTGCTCACCTTGGAGTCGAAAGAGGTCTAGGTCCGTGTGGTATCAAGATTTTCCGAAATTTAAAAAAAATATCTGAGCATCTGGTCGAAGCTACGCGACGGCGATTGTTTGCAACAGTCTGCAGTTAGCTCAATTGTTTCAATTGTAAATACTACTTCTAATTTGTTTCCATTCATTGATTGCAATATTCTTTGTAAAATAGTAATTTGAGTTTACAATATGAATCTATTCAGAATATCGTCGAGTGACAGAAATTCTAAAACTGTGATATTCCGCGTAGTTCGATTCCTAAGTCCTAACTTGAGTGAAGTCCAGGGTGGACTTCACTCAAGTTAGGACTTAGGAATCCTCCTTTACTATTTTATAATTTCCTCCTAGCCGAATTTCGACCACGGCGGCCAATCTCATCGGAAACTAGCCAGATACGCAGGACATATTATAGTGCACAAGTGTGTGTGCAAACGCAGGTGCACTTTCAGTTCCCTCACTCTCAAAATCCGATGGGATGACAGATCAACACGACCGGGGAGAGGTCAGACGCAGGACCAACGCTTAACATGCTTTCCGAGGCACGGGTACTATTATTATTTTTACGGTACTATTTTTATATACCTATACTAAGTAACAAAACCCGGGTATTTTTTCTCCAGTGCATGGCTACATTTTCACGAAAATGGTGGACGAAATTTTTAAATTTATTTATGAGTTTTGATGACTGTTTTAGGCAAAATTACAAATGTAATAAGTGTGTAAACCAGTGGAATTGGATATTTGCAGTATTATTTTTCTTGCTACTGGTGTTTAAATACCCTTTCACCGCACAAAACATCATTTTTATATTTTTATGTGAGAGCTGCTTTTCGCGTCATTTGAAGTCTTGTACTAACGGCTCAAAATGAAAATTGCGACGTTTAGTCGCAATTTTCTAGATTCACCTCGTTTGTGTCAACTATCATTCTAAGCCTTCTTATTCTAAGTATGTAGGTATATTTCATCATACCGCTTGCCTAACATAGTAACCTAACATCATCCTCAGGTTAGTAAGGTGCAAACAAAAACAAATAAAGAGTTCTCAGTTTAAAAATACAATAAATAACACTGGCCACGAGCTCATTTCGAATGTAAAAAGGTTCTAAAAAATGAAGCGTTCGAAATTTAATTTATTCAAAATTGAAACGTCATGGGGCACAAAGGCGCGAGGCACAATGGCGACGCCGCGCGGCGAGTGTTAACACGAAAATTAAATGCTGATATCACAATTAATCAAGGGTCCATATTAATAATTGGCTATTCACTCCGTGAGGTGTCAAATTATATAGCTCAATTAACTCAGGATGGAATAGGGCGGTGGAAAGCACCTTGTTGTCTATTTTGGTATACCTTTTAATCCGGGTACTGATACCGGTGTTATGGGGCGTAACGTAACGTGTTACGCAGCGAACGTTCGTACAGTCAGTACGGGGAAAGCAGGCGCTCGCAATGAGCGGAGCGAGCCTCGATTTTTTCAAAGATTTTTAGCGATGATTGGAAAATTTGTGAGAGAAAAGGAAGAAGACGATATAAAACGACGAGCGGAGTTTGCTTCGAAAATTTTAAAGACTTAGCGACTTGGGAAATTTTTGAAAGAACAGCCATACGCCGGACAGAAAGATTTTAATGGTGCCCCTCCGGCGTCTTCCGCACTGAATCGGTTAAATTATGGATTGGAGGCCAACAGGCGTGGATTGCTTAGGGCATCAAGTAGACTTAATCCGGCACTTAGCGTAACCTATTAATGCTTGTTGTGAATGGTCATTAGGTCCAGACTGAGGCTGGACCTGATTAGCCGCGCACATAGATAGGGAAAGACCAATTACTTTTACCCTTGGGACTCTAATACACGCTGCTGCTAATAATATGTTCTAAACATAAATCCAAAGGTTTATGTTATTCATTATAACGTATATGTTTGTATTTCCCTTTATGTATAAGGTGTGTGTGGCTATGATTAAATTATTATATTCTTATATTCATTACTAAAACGCGTCTACAAGTTTAAATACTTAGGGGATTACGTTACCGATGACCTTGATGAGGACATAGAGAGGGAGCGCAGAGCGTTTGTGGTCTGCTGGCACGGACCTGATTAGCCGCGCACATAGATAGGGAAAGACCAATTACTTTTACCCTTGGGACTCTAATACACGCTGCTGCTAATAATATGTTCTAAACATAAATCCAAAGGTTTATGTTATTCATTATAACGTATATGTTTGTATTTCCCTTTATGTATAAGGTGTGTGTGGCTATGATTAAATTATTATATTCTTATATTCATTACTAAAACGCGTCTACAAGTTTAAATACTTAGGGGATTACGTTACCGATGACCTTGATGAGGACATAGAGAGGGAGCGCAGAGCGTTTGTGGTCTGCTGGCACGCAGGTTTGCTTGTTGCAGTAGGCAAGTGAAAAAAACTCTCTTCAAAGCCTACTGCCAATCTTTCTACACGAGCAGCGTGTGGTTCAGCTGCACTCAGAAATCGCTCAATGCTCTGCGCGTCCAATATAATAATGGTTTTTGGATGCTGATGGGACTGCCGCGCTTCTGTAGTGCATCCAATATGTTTGCGGAGGCACGGGTCGATGGTTTTCACGCCATCATCCGTAAGAAAACTGGCTCATTGCTCAGCAGAGTGCAGGGCAGTTCCAACAGCATCCTGCAGGTCATTCCAGATCGCTACGACCTGCCAGTAATGAAAGCATTTATTCGGGTCCTGTTCAAGTAGAAAGTCTCGCTTGAGACAGATTGATCAGGACACGAGTAAAGGTCCTTACCTTCCTTTTCAATTTTGATTTATTGTGCTTATATTATATTTAACATAGATTTTAAGTAAATTACTAACAAAAAAATGGACCTAAATTTTTGTCTGATTTAATAAATGAATTATTATTATTACGCCCAGTAAAACCGGTCAGTACCGGCTTGGAAACTAAACAAAAACACTTTTAAGTAGATTATAAAAAGTGTGCTTTTGCAAAACTAAAACAAGATTTGTTTTTTCGCCTAACAACCGCATGTTGATAAGCCGTTCGAAGTAGCAGAAGCCGGTATTTACCTAGCTATATTTTACTACCTTACCAAACAATTTTTTCATATAAAATAATAAATTATAATGGATTAATTTTATGGTTAAGCCTAAAAGCTATAAAATGTCAACGGCGGCAATAAGATAGCCAGCATGCTCCGTGAATAAATACTGCGTATTTTTTTACAAAGACGTAAATCCTAGAAAGTTGATACAGTTACAAGGATCAGAGAGCTGATTTCTCGATCAAAATAGGATTAATGTAACTGTTTAATATTTTTTTTTATAATTCGGTAAGGATTTAGGGAAAAATGAACTCATAAATAACATTTACACAGCGGTGAAGTGTCGTTACTTCGCGAATAAAAAGATTAGATTCACGGATTTGCTTGTCAGATTAATGCAAGGAATTGTATTGGCTTTCTAACTTTTACTAATAAAATTACTTCAACAACACACTCGTAAATTACTGTCTCATTCAAATTAGCCTTTGGAGCGATTGCTATTGATCCCGTCTTTTAGACATTACTTTTCCTTTAAAAAAATTAAGATAGCTATTTGAAACCCTAGCCTAACTTCTCTTTGAAACTATTACAGGCAAAGAAGTGAAATAAAAGTTAAAATTAAAAAAATATATATCTGAGCGTCTGGTGCGACGCTGGTGAGTATTTGGCGCAGCGCATCAGCATTGCCATACAGCGGGGCAGTGCAGCCAGCGTCTTGGGGACGTCGACTGGTGTTGATATAGATCAGTTGAGCTACCTGTAGATTGTTTGCAATAGTCTGCAGTTAGCTCAATTGTTTCAATTGTAAATACTAGTTCTAATTTGTTTCTTTTATTTGATTTCTTTGTCAATAAAGACAGAATGAACTATATGGGCTGTTATTTTTGATTTCGTTGACCTGGACGTTTTATTTATATCGAGGCTTCAAGAGGTTACGGATTGAGTATTTGATGTTAATTTCAACTCGATACCTCGACGCGGTCCTGGGAAAAGAGGGTTGAGACGGACAGACAGATAGACAGACAGACAGGCGGAAAACAACTCAGCCCAGTAGTTGACTAAGGGACTCTACTAGAGGAGAGGCGGCAGCTTATTTAGGTACTGTGTATTTTTATCACTATCCTGCACTCACCAATCCCAAGTGTGGTGATTATGGCAATACCCCCCTTTGTCTGAGGGGGGGGGGATGTTTGGCTGTGGACATGAGTTCTGATGAGATCACGCATTAAAAGTCCTGACCCCATAAAATAGTATTACAGGCTCTAGAAAGTTCCAACCGATGACAATAAAACAAAAAAATATTAACCAGTCGATACAGGCCCACTGACATTTAATCTACACAAAGTGTCTTATTGGATCGAATTTAAGTATTAGGGCTGTCTAGGGCTGGTTGGTTAGCACATTATCGATAAAGATCATGTCGATAAAGAATGATTAGGCTAGGGTTTGTGCCACCCTTTTTATCGCTGCTGTGTGGTGCCGGCTTAGAATTTGCACCACCCGGACTATTTCTGCGGGTGTCGTAAGACTAAGGGATATCCACCGCGGGCGGGCAGCAGCGTCTCCTGCAGAACAATTATACCACTGAACTGCGATTCCCAACCCGCATGCCCAGCGTGGGGATTAAGGGGATTACCTCCCGTGAGATAAAAGGTAATAAGGCGTTTATCAGGGGGAGGCGTGCGTCCAGCAGTGGACCAATATTGTTGAGTTATCGCTGGATCGTCTGAGTAGTGGAAGTGGATACCGATCTCCGCGAAGTCGGCGCCATTAGCTGAAGAGAGACAGCTCGGAACCGAGATCCTCATGAGTAAGGTATAGGGTTTGTGCATTAGCTTTCTATCTATATATATTCTATCAACGAAAAACACTACTATTAAGTAGGTAAGGTAACTATAGTTTTTAGTAATTACTGTGAGAAAGATACTTTATACAATTTATACAGCTAAGTAATATGGAGCAGCCTACATTGTAGGTTCTATCTATCGATAATGATGTTATACAATGTACAAAATATCGATACATTTAGAATTTAGATCGTTACATCACTATAATAGGGCTTAGACAGACGATACCGCTTATTATTTACGACCGATATGGATTCGGCTTAGGAAGAAAATTATTTCATTTAGAGACCGCATAAAGTTGTCACGTTACTTACAAAACTACTTGTCGGTATTAATTCTTCGATATTCATTTGATTTATTTAATTTTTAAGTATTTTTGTTCAGCTATTGTTAGAATATGACTACTTGTTATAATTTATTTAATTACCTTGACCACTTTTGCTGCTTGTTGATTGTGGGAACGATTACCCATGATCCAAAAAAAAAAGGACTGACGTTCCGGAGTGACATTTGCTTACGTCACTGTCCAGTCGACACTTTATTGCAACAAAACTTAAAAGTATGTACAATATACTACTTTTTTGATTTAAAAATAATATTTTAAGTTAATATTTCAACTAAACTTTTTTTTTAGGGCAGAAGCCTTTATTCACAACGAAAAATACACTAAAATAAAAGAAATAAATTAGAACTAGTATTTACAATTGAAGCTTACTGCAGACTGTTGCAAACAATCTACAGGTAGCTCAACTGATCCATATCAATAGCAGTCGGAAGCGTCCCCAAGACGTTGGCTGCATTGCCCCACTGTATAACTATTATTATCTATTATTATTATTATCAACTAAACTACATTTACAAAAATGAATCTGTAACTGATTTACCTACCAAAAAAACGTTACGTGATAAAGTGATCCCAATTTTTTTTAAGTTATTCTATTCTGCGTTATTAAAAGTGTTCATTCTATTTTAAAACACAACAACCGTTTAATTTTAACAATAAGTGTTGACAGTCACGCTGACGATAAAGTCTATTATTAGACTTTATCGTCAGCGTGACTGTCAAAAGAAGTTTTGTTTTACACCGTGACAAGCAATTATAGGTGTTAACGAAATATTGTTAAAAAACAAAAACGGATCAGTTAATAGGTGAACATCTGTTGTGATTCGAGTTACACGGACGAAAGCGTGCTACACACTCTACTTGGCCAAAAAAACTTTGGAGAAGGTTCTCCTCAAAGTATTGGACAGGCACCTATACCATTTATTAGTTTTGGACACAGTACCTATACTATTTATAGGCCCATATGGTAGACTTTTTAAAAGACACGATACGTATACCTTATAAAAAAAACTCTATTTATAATTAGCTCTAAGTAAAACATCTAAATAACAATGTGTGTGGATTGTAAATCATTGATTGCGATTGTAAACACACACCATAAAATCACACAATACACTGATTCCAAATGAGTGAGCTATCTCATTTCGCTTGGCAACAACACGGCGCGATCTCACTACGGTAAAGGCCTATCTAACGATTTAAATCTTTAGCACGAACGATTTAATCTTTGCTGGGAGCATTATTATTATACACTTTTATTTAAAACCTTGTTATACAATAATTTTTTACTATAGAAATTATAATTTTAAAACTATTCTACAGTTAAAAATACATCAAAACGGTGGATCACCGGCTGCGAAGCTAGGCTCAAGTGGCCTGTAACTATGGTTGCAGAGAGAAGAACTTCCTGACGATGATTATTATTATCAATCGTAAAAATAAAAAATAAAATGTTGTACGCCCCAGTTGCAAGATGGGTCGACGACGTGGTACGCGTCGGGGGCGTCAATGGAGGAGCTTATCACAAGACCGTGGTGGCACAAACTTCGGGAGGCCTATACCCAGCAGTGGGTAAATCCGGCTGCGATGATGATGATAAAAAGATCTAAGTTTTGCCGCTTTTTAGGGTTTCAGTACTATGTCAGCTGTTATTAGATAGATTATTATTGAGTACTTACAAATAACGCGGATTACTTTACCTCATCAGCACGCGTACGCTGAGCTTTTTCTTAATATTTAAATAATTGCAATCTTTGTACGTACATTTATAGGTCTTAATATCTACATAGGTAATAGTAATATTTATGAGACAAAATGGTACCCAAGCAGGGCGTGGCAATAGGTACTGTGAGTGGAATTGGACAATTCTCTAGTTAGGTTAGGCAGCAGAAAAATATAATTCAATAACATAATTTTTCCGGGATCGGTCGTCGTAATAGCCACCTTTTCGAAATTGTTTCTGAGTATACTTACCTTGGGCAAATTCTGCAGTCAGGTAAATATAATTTTGAGAAGGAGGCCAAGAGGAGGATCCAGCTTGGTTGGGCAGCGTTTGGGAAACTACGTCGAGTCTTCTCGTCATTCATACCGCAATGCTTGAAAACTAAAGTTTTCAATCAGTGCGTCCTCACGGTAGCGCTGGTCCACCAGTTCAAAGTCGCTCAGCAAGCTATGGAAAGAGCCATGCTCAGAGTCTTCCTGAAGGATAGGATTCGTAACGAATACATCCGACAGAGAACCAAAGTTATCGACATAGCTTAAAGCATTAGCAAGCTGAAGTGGCAGTGGGTAGCCATATCTCGCGAAGAACCGAGAACCGCTGGGGTAAAGGTGTTCATAAGTGGAGACCACGACTCGGCAAACGTAGTGTAGGACTCCCTCCGGCCAGGTGGAATGACTATCTGCGAAAGACCGCAGGCAGATGCTGGATGCGGCAAGCTGAAGACAGGGCGCTATGGCGCTCATTAGGGGAGGCATATGTCCAGCCGTGGACTATATATATATAGGCTGATGATGATGATGATGAACATAATTTGCCTCTCCTACCGAGGAGGTTATGTTATACCAGGCCGCCGATATGATTATTTTTACTATTTCTTTCCTTCCTTATACATCGGCCTCTGATGTAAGATTTTTAAGTGACAAAGTCCACTGTGATTGAACAAGCGACATCGCTTGTTACAAACACATGTCGATCATCGAAGCTCTGGTCAAAATATTTAATAGGAAAACTTTTCAATTTCTTCGATGTTTTGAACTAATGGAGTCCGTGGGGTACCGAGGCTTTTCGGGTTTTAAAAAATTATCTGAGCGTCTGGTCGAAGCGACGCGTGACCCGAGAACTGGTCAGTATCAGGCACAGCGCATCAGCATTGCCATACAGCGGGGCAATGCAGCCAGCGTCTTGGGGACGCTTCCGACTGGTATTGATATGGATCAGTTGAGCTACCTGTAGATTGTTTGCAACAGTCTGCAGTTAGCTCAATTGTTTCAATTGTAAATACTAGTTCTAATTTATATCTATTATTTGATTGTAATGTTCTTTGTGAATAAAGGCTTCTGCCAATCTTTACTAATGTGTAAACATCAACTTCATCACATTATACATTATAGATTTAGTAATGTCCCATTAAAATAAACAAAAAGGTCAGATAAAGATCGTACCCACAGAAGCGAAGTTGTTTTATTTATTGTTTTTAAACTCAAAGATAACTTTAATGTGTGAGACTTGAGCTATGTTTATGGTTAGATCGCGTGTTTCGACTTAAAGTCGCTACTGATGCTTTCACAGATTTTAAAATTAAAAGGATTTGAGATATTGATTTGATATTATCTTTTACTGCGTCTACAATATTATACCAGCTTTAGGAAGAAGTTTTTTTGGTGGCACGAACCTGTACAACCTCCTATACGTATTCCATTCTCAAGATATAATGATTGTAAAGAACTCACAATCACAACACAAAAATAGTTTTAGCGTCGAGTTTCAAACCCCACCTCACCTCAACAGCCTGTATTGGTCCACTACTGGACGCAGGCCTCCCCCTGATAGATAAGCGCTTTATTGGCTTTTATCACATGGGGGTAATACCCATAATCCCCACGCTGGGCATGCGGGTCGGGGATCGCAGTTCGGTGGTAGAATTGTTTTGTAGGGGGCGCTGCTGCCCGCCCCCGGTGGATATCCCTTAGTCGCCTCTTACGACACCCGCGGGAAGAGTTGGGGTGGTGCAAATTCTTAGCCGGCACCACACAGCGAGATTAAGAGCGAGAGAGAGTTTCAAATATAATTTGTAAATTTTAATTTTAAAATTTTGTATTTTTCACGTCTATACTGACAAACTTTCGCATTTATAATAAACAAGCTCCTCCCCGCAGCTGCATGCGCTCTTTTCCGATAAAAAGTAAAGGGATAAAAAGTAGCCTATGATGTCTGTCCTCGGGATACAGTATCCCGAGGATCTATCTCCATGCCAAATAACATTAAGATCCGTTCAGCCGTGAAAAGGTAGGTAACAGAAAGACACACATACAGACCGAAACATAATTACTTTCGGAATTACAAAAGTAGATGAATTAGTGTGATAGTGTAAAGAGATCCGGAAGTTATATTTGTTAATCTTTACGCCAAATTAAATTAACTTGGCTTATAGTAATATGTATAAAAATGGCTTATAAGCAAAACCGATTTTACCCAGACACTAAAATATGTCATTAGATGCTGATTGGGCGAGCGTGAGATTAAAAAACGTAGGTATCGGGAATCGATAAACGTTATTAATTAATTGAATATTCGATGGGCTCATTATGAATTTTAACGCGCCACGCTAATGAGTCGGCCACGTAGCGATTTGTCTTCGTTATTTGACAATATTGGTAAGCTGTGATTTTGGAGGACGCGACTTTTAGACGCGACTTTGTGCCTCAGCCTTATAAAGTGTGGAAGGTCTCTAAGACGCCCCCAGTAACAAAAGAACCTGAGCCTATGGTCATCTTTCTTGATTTTTATTTTTATATATACTATTTTGTGTGAATATGTGTGAATATATATATATTCCATAACTCTACAGTACTTACTCCACACACCTTTAAAAGTGCATGTAAGCATCTGCAAGTACCTGGTGACGTGACAAAATAAAAACTTCACTATTAAATTAGATGCAAAAAAAAACACCGGTTGTTAAAAGTTTGTGAGTCTTGGCTCTACCCTGCTAACTACAACATGGGTCTTTTTAAGACACGACTGAATTGAATAGGTGTCTTCTGGACCTTCTCAATACATCGTCGCCTCATCGGCCACATCGTCACTTACCAACGATTAGAAGAAGGTTTAGAAGGAGATTGTGGTCAAACGCAGGCCTATTCAATTAAAAAAAATCGCAGCGACTCGGTGCGACTAAAAATCGCGTCCTAAAATATTTTTATTCCAAAAATGCATAATTAAATTGAATAATATAATGTGATTTACTGTAAATTAAACGCAAAGTCGCCTGATTAGGTCGGGAGATGATTCTATCATCGGAAACATCTGCATTAATTTATTTTATCATCATCTCGTTTCGAATTAAATAAGTTTTGTTGTTAAGTTGTTGATTGAAAACAGATAAAATTGGATTGTTCATTTAGGAATGTTTTCGTCATGAGATTCCAAAGTTTGACGCAAGTTTTATTACTCTGACGCATCATGGATGCAATGAGATAGACTCTTTGGTCTCACAAAGTCTATGAATTGACCGAAAATCTTACTATATTCGCCTCAGTTTTTGTGAAGGAGTCTGAAGCCCGTATTAGGGCATCCTAATACGGGCCTCAGACTCCTTCACAAAAGCAAAGAACGTGGTCTAGCAAGCTTTTGCTAGACCACGTCTTTCTTCGCTTGAGTAATGCTTATGCCATAGATTTGCCTCGTTGGTCTAGCGGTCAGCTTGTTCAACCGCTGATTTTGAGATCCTGGATTCGAATCCCCCAATAATTGTTATTGGGGTTTTTCTAGCAAGGAAAATTCACAGTAGCAGCCCGGAGTCAGGAAGTTGGCGGTGTTAAGCCTCCGTGAATCGGAAAGGACGTAAAGCCGTTGGTCCTACGCCTAACCTCTCCCCGGTCGTGTCGGTCTGTCGTCCCGGATTATGAGAGTGAGGGAAGAGAGATTGCACCTGTGTTTGCGAACACAATTGTGTACTATAATATGTTCTGCGCACCTGGCTAGTCTCTGATGAGACTGGGCGGCGCTGCGCTGCGCCGTGGTCGAAATTCGGCTAGGAGGACATTATGCCATAAAAAAGCGTTAGAAAAGCACAAATCGATGACTAAGCAAACTCTCATTAGGATTACTCCAGAGTAAAATATCCTACTAATATTATAAACGCGAAAGTTTGTAAGTATGGATGGATGTTTGTTACTCTTTCACGTAAAAACTACTGAACGGATCTGGATGAAATTTGGCACAGAGATAGATTATACTCTGGAATAGCACATAAGCTATATTTTATCCCGGAATTCCCACGGGAACGGGAATTACGCGCATGAAACCGGTAGGCACTGCTAGTCAAATATAAAAATCGGCAGAATTTGACATATGTAGTACCTACAATGATATCTGTAATTTTTTTATGAGGTTTTCTATGCAGAATTAAATATTCCTGGACTTTTTTCAGTGGCTACCTTAGTCCGTTGATGGTTACGTGAACATCCGTATACAGGGTTATGCTGACAAAAACATCACTATAAAATATACCTCGTGGTATTTTAGTCCACCCACCTGTTTCAATGAATTCCTTACAGTATCGGTAACAAGTTTACAAGCTGTTACTTTACAAAACATATTTGTTTTCTTGCCGTTATTTATGGCTAACACTTGAATTGAATAGATCAGTATTAATTCGAACACGATTATAACTTGTCCAAGTTTCGGTTGTGGGCTGTTAATCTTACTGTGTCTGATGCACGGTTGGAAGCTTACAATTCGACCAAAGGTTGTTTATATTTTCACATAACAGCGCAAGACTTAAGCCGGCTTTTGACTATGGGATATAATATAAATTACATCTTGTGCTATATATTACATCCCGCGATTGCTATTCACACTGTAAGATATATATTTTGGAACACACATGATCAGTTTACACGTCTGCACACGAACGCCAACATTCAAACGGAGGGCGAAGCGGGGGAGGCGCGGTGTCCGGGGACGTGAGGTAAAATATACACCTTCAAATGACCTTCAAATATCGCTCACTCGGTCGAAAAAATATTTATAGTTTGGGATGTAATATATATTATAGCACAGTGTGAACGGTCTCGTACAAAATGTATGGTGAGCGATAAAATATTATATCCCGAGATGTAATATATATTATATTATATCCCATAGTCAAAAGCCGGCTTTAGGCAGGGCGCAAACGTGGACACTTTTGTGTCTTGTGTCAGTTACAAGCTACCGATGAATATTTGATTTCTATAGAACCAGAATGAAATTATCCACTCCCTGCGCATACGTAAACATTTTTTGTGTCCAGTTGCTCTCACTTAACACATACTCATTGACGATCAAAAAGTGATGGTGTGCCGTGTCGACAACAAAAAGTGTCTACGTTTGCGCAGCGCCTTAGGCGACGAAGAAGTGGCCACATAGATATAGCAACACCATTACTTGTCGTCGGATCTGGGCGTACACATCTTGAAAAACTTAAGAAGATTTTAATAGATTTTGATATAACAGCATAGCTAATTTGTATGAAAATTATGTTATTTTGTGTTACCTCTTGAAAATGATGATGAATGATCGGGGGTTGGTTGTAGGTGGTAGATGTCAATAGTTGATCCCCAAACTTCCCTTTAGAGTGGTATTTGGTACCTATGTATTGTAATTGGTATGTGGTCAAGGAAAGACATTAAATTAGTATGGTATGGCGCGACTGTATTCACAAGGTAATATGAGACACTCAAACTGGTGATAAAACGAATGCCGATAACTTATGGGTAAAAATGGTACAAAATGGTTCAATGGTAATATTGGTTTAAACCCACGATGATAGCGGTCAATTGCGATGTGAGTAAATTTAGTTAATCTCGAGCAAATATGCATTCAATTGCAAGCGAAGCTAAAATGCATATTTGCTGCGTTGTCGGTTTACCCAAACACCACACTGACCAAATGTTTTTATTTTATCATATTTATCATAATTATTATTATCATCGTCAAAACTTTACAAAAACGAGTAAAGCAGTGAAAACCCCCGTACGTCAACCGTAAACAAACTTATACGCACAGCACCTATTAGGCGGATTGACTGAAAAACCATGTATAAAAGTTTAACTGTCGCGGCCCACGATAATTTAAAGCCTAGGTATGAATTAACATATTTAAATATTTTAACACTTTATTGATTGTCGTTTTTATTTATTTTTTGATTTATACGTAGTGTTGGTTTGGTAGGGGCTAATTATTATAAGAATGAAATATCTAGGGTTCCTTGCGAAATAAGAAAATTATCGCTATAATTATTTTAAGTTATTTAATTCTAGTAGGTATCAAAACGTCTTTTTTGTTAGAACAAGCCGTTTTTGAATAATTTTCGAATCTTTATTTATCGAACCTAAGTCGCCAAAAGCTTTTATATCCCTCTAAATAAATGACAAAGCTCTATGTACCTAATAATTACTTGGTTTCTGAGGTGAATCATATACTAAAGTACATAATGTTTGCTACGACCTTTATATTCATCGTCCGTTTTAACTTTAACAAAGGTGTGAAACATGCATAAAGCAAAATCGGATAAAGCCAAATCCAAGAATACCTAACCTGCCATTAGTTTTGTTCGTTAGTCCTCATATAATTATTATTATGAGGCTAAAACACATAAATCATAATAATTTAATGCATGCCTTTCTCGCGCCGACTCACTAACGCTTTTAGGGATCAACAGGGATGAGAGCAAACGATGGGATAGAAGGCGGCTGCGCGAAAAATAAGGATGGTCCATCTTGAAAGACAGGAGAAACTAAAAAAATTGTAGTTTCTCCTGTCTTTCAAGATCCTTATTTTTATGGTATCCACCTTTTAATGGTATTGTTTTTTATGCTAAAGTGCTACATTTTAATATTTTTTGCTACGATTGGTTTTAGGTTAACTTAGGTATTTTTACAGTTTATTATTTGTTTGCAAAAAGTCTTTATAGTCGTGTTAACAGTCAGTTTTATGACGTCGCGGTCCTATAGAACAATTGGGAGTTACCAGTCAAAACAGCTGAATTTCAAAATACATGTAAGTCATAATTGTTTTCTTTATCTTATTATTATACTGAAAGTCGTGTCCGCTTGGAAAGCCGTCGTCGAGATGACCAGCTGCGTCCACGCCACCTTGTTTTCTGCTTGTCTGAGAGCAGTGGTCACTCAGACTACCGAGATCTATTTCACAATGACAGCCCAGTAGTACGTTGTCGTCGTAATGAGTCGATATAATAAGATCTAGCTAATTTTTCGCAAGGATCTAGTCATTTTCCCAGATCACAGATCAAAAACATAGACGGAACCCTCATTTAACCCATAACACACACTACCCAGTGTTTACATCCTGAGTTACGACCGTATTCGCATCTGCTCTCTCGCCTCAACCCGAAACGCACACGATTGACAGCTAAATAAGACGCAGCTATTGAGAAAGCCAGTGTTTACGGTGTTTTATGATCATTACGATTATTTTTTACCCGACTGACCCTGTATTATGGTGCAGAATGACCACTTCGAAAAATGAAGTGGGCGTTTTGCGACATTGAGAGGTGAAACAATTGTCTGAAGAGAGACAAGATTGATATTGACGTTGAGAAAAAGGGTTTGCGTCATGTTATCGTTTTGAGTACCTACCTAGACATTCTGCACTGGGCAGTTTGGACATTTTGGACATTAATGATAAGAGGATATACATAAGTATCCACAAATCAACATACTTTAGTTTCTCTCCTGTGTTTGGCTTACATTTGTTGGTATGTATAAAGTTCACGAAAATAAATATGTAGAACTTACTTATTATTGGGTCTTTTCTTGTAAGTAGGTAGGTACTGTTTGTTCTGAGCGTATAGAGTGGTGGTTGTAGTATTTTTTTTTTATTAAATTACGTAACTTGGAACGTAATTTTACATAATCCATCTTGCTCTTTGGAAAGTGCACAAGAAACCAATCTAAGTATTTCTACAAATCACACCAAATTACATGTAAATGCACACACATACATACCTTCTAAGTAAAAATGTGATAATAATAACCTTCTTGTCAATCCGATTCGCCACGCTACAATCAAGTCGACAGCACCGCAACTGCAAATAAAAACAAACTCTCCACACACGACTTTAAAATCCAATTCCCAACAAAACTTTTCAGCCCATCTAAACAGGTATTAAAATGCTTATTTCTATGTAGATAAGGTTGAAAATATGTACAAGGAAGAAAGTACAGATAGAAATCTTGTGGCAATCCGGTGACCGCGCGAGGTAATGACGTTGTCGGCGAAGAAGTCATTATTCATTTTTTTAATACAGTGTTTTGTTGAAACGACATTTCCACTAGTGTAATCACGATTTGTACAGGCAATATATCAAGGTAATAAAAGCCACATTACGGGCAGAGTACACAGAATATTCAGTGTTTCAACTGAAAACTTGCAGCAGGCAAAGTCGATGCAATGTTACAGGCAGTAAAAAGTGTAATTTGACTCACAACCATTTATTTGCTGCTCACGCAGTACAAATCAGATATAAAATACATGTACATTTTGAATAAAAGTAGACAACGGAAAAAATATTAAGTGTATATTTTGTAAATATAATTCAGTAATGGGTGGTTCGCATTTGCTTTTACATTTAAATAATTACTTACCTTTATAATTATTGATTTAAATATTTGAAATAAGCAAATGGTCCTCTTTTTGGTTGATTGAAATTGCTGAATTTTGCTGAAATTTTGTTTTAAATCTTTACTCACCTCATCTTAAACAGACTAATACTAGGCCACTGCTGGACATAGGCCATTCTTTTTAAGCCTAATATTGAGAGTTATTTCACAATGCGATTATGGCCCCCTTCTTGCGAAGTTGAAGTACTGAATCTACGTTACTAGGTTATCGACTGGTAACTGTTGATGGTTTTCAATTTGATGTCTTCATCGTGTTTATATGATCACTCAATCAAGCCTCGGTGTCTCGGCGAGAAGTGACCAAATTACTATCACAAATGAGCCGAAACATTTTTTAAAGTTATTATCATACGAATGAGGGTAGATTTAAATGTCATTAAACCAACAGTGAAATAATCACTTGTTGACAACTGTCCATTTAAATTCCGAACGCGTCGGCCATGTTCGTTTTAGGTTCCAGGTTCCGGAATAAAAGACAGTAATGACATATTTCAGAATGATGACTGAATTAAAATGTAACTAGGTAAGTACAGTACTTAGATAAGCTCCATTCCAATAAGTTCAACGAGTAGATAACTGAATAAATTCAGATAATCTAATCGATTTTTTTTACTAACACTACGTCTAAGCTCGAATTAGAATCTACAGAAAAATTCATTGGCATTGTAGAGAAACAATGGCACTATTCTTTTATGCTACTTCGTTTTATAGATGAAATTTTGTTGTTCATCCAAAACATACTAGGTTCGAAGTTAACCCTCTTTTATTCATACCCAATAGAATAGAATAGAATATAAATGTATTTGTTAAAAGACTTACACATACTAAACTTAGAATAAAATACATAATAAACTTAGATTTAAATACAAGGTGTAAACCCAGTAACAAAATGGCTCTGCCTCACAATGAGTTGGTTGACTAGCAAGCTAGCAACCAACGCTGGTCTTCCGTCAGAGCCACATGTTGGCTTTACGGACTAACTACTCAACAGACAAGAAAAACAGACAATATATAAAACAAATAATAATAAATAATAATAAATCTATCAATATACTAAAAATAAAAAAAAAAAACAAATGTGGGACATGCTCGTTTTTGAATAAAGTGCAGTAGGTATTTAATGACTATTTTAATTAATGAATTCTTCGTTTCATTGTTATTTAGAAAATAACTAGGATTTCTGTGAAAGAGAATACAGAGTCGGAGACATCAGAACTATCTACTTAGAGACGTAAAAAAGATCACTCCTGCGCAAGTATATGTCGGACGAGGGATATTACAACCGATACCTATATTTCGTAACAGGAACCAGTGTTTCAATGGCATTCCTTCAACAACCCATTGTTCAAAAAACACTTAAAACAATAACGTACCTCTTCGACACTATAGAATGGCCTGAACCGTGCAAAATCCTTTTTATTTAAAAAAAAACCTTCCCCATACAATGTTGAGAAACCGCAGTATATAATAGTTTCCGACTGCACATCTGAGTTACTGCTACAAACTTCAGCGAAAACCAACATAACTTCGTACTTCCCCAACAAAATTACACTGAACTTACGACTCTACGTGGTACCACAAAAAGGTTAATGGATCTTCTGAGGTGGTGTATGGTAAGACGGTCAGGATGAGCTGCTCAGCTGAAATAGCGTTTCTGATGGCTCAATCAATGGTACCGTGTTTAGACATGTCGTCAAGAAAACAATTTGCTTTACAATGTACGGAACTGCGATGGGTGCTTTTTATTGCGATTGCACCTTTGGAATGGACTGAGATGTTTCAATGATTTTTTAGGGTTCCTTGGGAGAGCGGGACTCTATTCTCTAGCTAGATAACTTTAACCGTGAAAAGCTCTTACTACCTTCTGCTTCGACTTCTTTTATATAATTTGTACGTATGTGTTGCTGGTTTTCCTTGTAGATGATGAAGAATGAATGAGGATGACGAATCACCCTTCTTTCAAACATCTAACTATCACCAAGCAGGCGCTATCGGTTCCATTATCAAAAATAAATTCTATTAAAATGTTATGTTTCTTCTTTGTTTATGGAATACCAAAAAGTCGAGTCTTTATGTAAAATCAAAAAGAAAAGTCCTTGCAGCTCCAGAAATAAAACTCGAATTTTAGTCTCGCTAATGATAATGACACACTTTTTGAGCAAAAATAGTAAAAAATCAATTTCCGAATGTCTAGTTAAATCGATATACACAAAACAAAATTAAAAATTGTAAAAACCCCACGACAGATTTTCTTGAAACATGGCTAAGAACACTCGGGATAAAATTATCTATGACACAAAAAAAAAACTAAACGAAAATCGGTTTATCCGTTTGAGAGCAACGATACCACAGACAGATACATAGATACACAGACAGACACGTTAAACTTATAACACCCCTCTCTTTTTGCGTCGGGGGTTAAAAACAGAATCCACCGTAAATAGAATGCACCGTAGATAAAAATGCACAATAGGAACGGGAAAACGATGTCTTTTGAAGTCTATCCTGACGGAAAATATTATTAATCTCAACTTTACAATTATTTCATCAGGGTTCTACAGGGTGGTTTTTTGGTGGTTTTTTGTCCGAAACCACGCGAGTTAAACTAAAATCGTGAAAGGAGTCATGCCCTTCGGCTAGGAGGAAATCTCATCATCTAAAGAAACAAAACATTTGACTTTTTTTGATAATGGAAATAATGAAACAAAAGACACAAACACAAGTCATTAAAGACACAATCAACTTCAACTTCTTTCAAATGGCTTTTGCAAAGACACAATCACAAGCCATAATCAAAGAAGCCAACTCAACCGGACACAGACAGAAAAGAAGTGACATTTCAGATATTAGCTGCCAATAACAAAGAAGTCAAGCCAAGTCAAAGCCAGAAAACAATATTAAAGAAGATGTTTATGTAAAGCCATCTAGTCCAGCGTCTGTAGAGCTAATCACGAACACGGTATATAACACTTGCTATGATTAACGAGCGACGGCTGAGTAAATCAATGGAGGTAATTAGGATCTTACGGAGAGTTTGAGGGGAAGGGCTTGTAGCTTACTTTTGTGTGAGCTAGGTCAACCAGGAAGGTATTTATTTAGTAAACGAAATACATGAGAAGGAACACGAAATTAATATTTATTGAAATCATATAAAAAGCTTGGGACGAGTTTTGCTCCAGCTCGAATACTAACGCCCTAACAAAATCAAAATCAAAAACTCTTTATTTCCATAAATACAATAAATGTACACTTAGAAAAGGTCAAATTATAAAACTAAACACTGACACGGAAATAAAGTGATATTTTTGATTTCTGTCGCTTCGGTATGTAGACTAAAGTAAAGAAGCGACGAAGAAACCTTTAGCCTGTTAGTTGTTATTTTTCGAGTTGGAGCAAAATCTGTCCCAAACTTTTTAACTTCTAGATAATCGGATATTTTATAGTTAACCTTTTTGCACAGCAAAGTTTAAAATTTGTTTGAATTTGTTTACTTATAATTTTTGCAACTCACTAGGAGTTTTGTTGTAGAAGCGTATATATATTGCCCTTTAAATATACATTAATATTGTGTAGCGAGTTTATGTTTTTTTCTGGTATTAAAATGATGTTTACCACGGTAAAGGTTTCTTGTTCGCTTGTTTACTTTACCTTAAAAAGATTGAAGGGAACAAAATATCAAATCACTTTATTTCCATCCATACATTCATACATATGAGTTTAAATTAAAATAGTTATTTATCAAATAGTTATTTCAGGGTCAGGTATATAATGTATGTCATCTTAATTAAACTTTATTTCCTAGTTTTACTTATGTAATTTATATTTTTGTGACGTGTCCATGAGTCCTGTAATGTCTAAAGGAAATAAAGCACTTTGATATTTGATAATAATAGAAACAAATTAGAACCAATATTCACAATTGAAACATTTAAGCTAACTGCCAAAAAATCTACAGGTAGCAATTACAATTGCAATAATACATAGAAAAAAATATTTGATTCCTTGTTAGTTTTTTTTTGTTTTCTTGTCAATTGTGTAAGTATAATTTTATGAGTATCTACAACACGTGTTAAAAAATAGAAATAGGTCGTCGAGGTAGATTGGATTAGTTTTATCAAACATTTTGGACATACAATATCGTGTTAACCGGGATCAAAATAATTAAAAAAACACTTTGTAACTTTACCCAAATTAAGATTGAATTCATTTTTTGTTTGCAATGTGGCAACACCGGCACATTCAGAGCGCAGCGGGGCGCGCGCGGCGGGTTGCCTCGTTATTAGCACCTCTGGAATCAAAGAGTGCCGCATTCCCCCTTCCTTGCGAGGGGTATAGGCGTGCAGTCAGTTTACTTAATCTAAGTAGAGTAGACAAATGAGAATATTTCTTTGTCCTGTGAGTTATATAGTGGAATGTTTGCCGTTGAATGATAATCACGAACTTAGGTACGAGTACTAGATAATCGTTAATAGAGGTAAATGATTAAATAGTGAGTAACTACCTACTTAATTCATGTAAAATATAATGTATGTCTTTTATAACTTATTCTTGTATGTACCTGACGTTGGACGTTTTCATTTTAACTGTACCTAAGTCCAATTGTAAATCTATATATATAAAAGAAAGTCGTGTTAGTTACACTATTTATAACTCAAGAACGGCTGAACCGATTTGGCTGAAAATTGGTGGGGAGGCAGCTTAGAACCAGGAGACGGACATAGGCTATGTTTTATCCCGGAATTACCACGGGAACGGGAAGTACGCAGGCGAAGCCGCGGGCAGCAGCTAGTAAATAAATAAAATTAAATGATTTTTTTTAACAAATTTCAATCTTATCGCTACTCATTTTGTGTGTGCAAAGCTTAACTCATTCTGAAAACGAATTTTACTTATTCAGAAGGACGTTCTATTTTTGAACACACGCATCTATCTTCACGACGCGTCGTGAACGCAGCATTTCTATTGGCTGCTGAAATCCCGCCCATTTCACAGCAAATACAATGTTACGTGTAGACTTATAATTAATTTAATTAAAAAGAAGATACAATGCCAGACAGTAATTAAAATGACTTGTGAGATGTAATTTGCTATAATTTGGTTCTATTTTCTTAGTTTAATTACTTAATTAACAGAAAGTGTAATTTAAATTAGATTTTGTTTATTTTGTTGCAAGAGCAATGTTAAACTCTAAATTAAAACAGCCCGAAATGAAATGACGAAATGAATACGCGTTGATGTCTTTTGTACGAAAATAAAAAAGTGCTACGTCGCTAGTCGCTACGGCGTAGCATTTTTATGTTACGCTACGACGTAGCTGTGTAGAGCTTATCCTAAAAGATGCCCAGTAATTTTAGTTGATTTAAATAAATTTTAAATTTTATTCGAAGATATTCAATTCATTTTCAAAACCATGGTAAAGGAGCACTATTTGTCCTGTTGTCACTGAACGCATACCTGAGTCCCTATGTATATAAGTAGGGTATGTAAGTATATGTAGGTATATAATATATATAATGTTTTGTATGTAGTATATTTTAAGCGTAATATATATTCAAAGTATTTATTTATATAACTTTCATGAGCACACAGATTCCCTAGCACTATCCAATGATCCTATCCATCCACGGTTGTCTGGTAGAGATCGCTCTTGAGCGATAAGACCGCCAATTATCACTTAGTTTTTAAGCTGTTTGGTTGTATTGTTTCTATCGATGAGTGTGCACTAAAGAATTTTCTATCTATCTATCTATTCACGACCAACATGGTAGGTACGTAGAATACCAACCTATTACATTTGTGTTAATATTCCTTCATTTTGAAATATAACTATTGTTTTTTTTCATAGTCATCTCACAATAAACATATCTACTGTAGGTATGTAATACATATAATAATAATAGCATTTTTAAATACATTTCTTAACCCCATAAGTCCTTAATAATAAATACCGTTAACACTTCAGAAATAAACCGCTATTTTATACACTCACAAATCACCTGCTAATAAAATATCATTGACAATGAGATATGTCAGATAGAGATATATCTCTAATAGAGATATCACAATATGATGTAATGATTGGTGATCCGAGATAGTGCCCGGCACCTTATTGAATCAGACAATTGTACCGATTAGCTGGGCCTCAATACAAACCTGGAGTTACATGTTGGTGGAGAAGGTTCTTACGCCAACAATAATCATTCAATATGAATGAGTTGGTCAACTACGAATCTTATATTTCGTTGAAATCGAAAATTTTTGTGATTTTATTGGATTTCTTAGAAATTACCCAGAGTGTGAGGGCACACGCACTGTAATAACAAAAAAACTTATATTATTACTTATATAAGGAAGAATACCTTTTCTGATGTGTCCAAGTGTCATCATAATGCATAGCAAGTTCTTAGGGAAATAAACAATAAACACCCCATTGACTTTTGACACCAATGTTCCATCTCGAGGGACTTTTTCAAGGTGAGTGAGAAGAAGTCCCTCGGTTAAGGGATGCAACGTTGGTGTTCTTGCAACATAAACGAGGTTCATAGTTAGTCCGCTCACATTCTTATTGAAATCGTCAAACTACGATAGTTAAAAAAATAGGTAATTTGTTTACCAAAAAGAAAAACATATTATTATGAAGCGACAAATATTCTAAGTGACAAAGCATGCCCGATATCGGTAGGTATGCAAAATAATATACAGGAGTTGGAAAATCTTACTGTTCCTACAAGAAGCTGATTAATATCGTTAATATTTATCTTAAATGATCAATGATGTTAGTATTTTTCTTTAAAGATCATCATCATCAGCCCGTATACGTCTACTGCTAAACATAGGCCTCCCCCAAACGACGCCACAAATAGCGCTCCTGAGCCGCCTCCATCCATCTACTCCTGTGACCGCTACAATGTCGTCGGTCTATCGAGTGAGAGGTGTTCCCACACTCCGTTTCGCATTGCATCGCGGTCGCTACTCGAGATCCTTAACTCAGCGGTTATCAGTTCTGCGAGCTATATGGCCTGCCCATCGCCACTTCAGCCTGCTTACTCTGAGAGCTATGTCGGTTACTCTGGTTCTTCTACGGATTTCCGTATTCCAGATCCTATCATCATGTTCTAAGGAAATTGCTTTGATTCTAGGATTTTTTTGCTATCAAAAAGTCCCGAGAAGCTTGACTACTAGATGAATGCTTTGGTATTGGTAAAATTTATGTCCAGCTGTGGACTAATATAGGCTGATGATAATGATAATGATGATCTGTAAATTGATGACAAATACTTGACTGTTATGTAGTTAACAAAAATATCACTTTTGAATAGCCAGTACGGTAGGTAATCTACCATCTCTGCCACATCACCTCTCCCATCATTCTTTGTCACCAGGAAATCATGTAGACAATAATAAAGAACCTAAGTTCGATTCGCAATAAAAACGTCGTCGTCACGCTGCAAATCAACTTTGATATCTTAATTATTTTCCCATTTCATTACTCATAATAATTTATTATTATCTTCGTACATCTTTGTCTGCTTAACACCTCACGATTAAGTTTGCCGGCGCGCCGACGCACAAAGCAGATCGTAAAGCATGGAGTTTAAAAAAGAAAAAAGAAAAAAACCATAGAGTATAATAAAGAGAGTCAATTCGCTCCGACTCAGGTGTGAAGCTGTCACGGCGAAATGATGGCTCCATTATTAACCGGCTAAATAATAATCTCGGATCCCGTTGCGCGTGATGTGTTAATTTGAACTCGGTCGGGTTATAGCACGAATGTGTAATTAATATGGGTTGCCAGCTTTTGTTCTGTTTTATTGTTTTTGTTTAACATAAATAAAGTATCGGTTTTGAGCGCCGAGCAAAAGTTTAATGAGGTACCTAATCATTGGAAATTGATAAACTAAACTATAGCAGGTAATAATGTATGTTCCTGCATTTAGTTACGACTTAAGACGTAATTCCTGCGTCGTAATGTATTATATTCACCAATTGATAGTTTAAGAAGGTGAGTTAGTGAATTTACACAATTTCGCGGCTTTGTAGTCACAACTTGTTTTAATAATTTTACAACCGATCTTTTCAATAAATAATTTCTGCCGTCGGCAGTTGTCATCAAGCTATTTCAAAATTAATTTGAATAGTTAATTTGCTTGACAGAAATCAAGTTATTAAAAGCTTTAATATTAAAATCGTAGTCGTATCTTATAATAACTTAAACATGGCAAAACCAATTAATGCAAGCTTAAATCTTGTTAAGTTTCACTTATCGATGTGTATTAATTTTATGGAATAAATCAGTCGAGAATGGCCACACCCAAAATTGTAGATCTATTATCTACCGGTTATACTTGTTCTATTAAAATAGTTGATTATGTCTTCAAATATACTTATTTCAGTAAATAAATAAATAATGCTGGACAAGTCAGACAACCCCAATCTAAGCACAGCTCGTGTACTAATTAACTGATATACCTAGATACAATAGGTACATACTTAACTAAGATAGATTTATTTTCTTATACATTGAACACCCGAAACATATCTACAGATCGTACAAACAACTTTTCCGGGCGGAAATCGAACCCGCAATCTCCTGCATCACTGACGGAACTTCGCCCGCTGTGCCACAGGTGTCGTCATTACTTTTATTTTCTATATCGTTTGTTACACCTACTACACCACGTGTTTTAAAATTTTCATATACTTACCTTGAAACTATTGTAGAACTTAACTTTAAACTTAGATAAAAAATTCATAGAACAAAAAAAAGTCAACCTTGGGCATAAAAGTTCTTAAGACAGTAGATATTTAACAAAACGAGTACAAATAAAATAATACATAACAATAATACTTATTTGGAAATAATTAATCTCATCTTGAACCCGAGTTCTCTTCATTCCTTTAATTTATTAATGATGAAATGAATAGGTAGGTATAATAAACATTCGGGTTATATTTATAACGGACTTTGAAAAAAGGAATTGTTTCTATGTTGGCCTGCATGTATATATTTTTTTTATATGTTCGTCGATTTCTCTGTCATTTATACCTAGACCGATTAGGATGATTCTTTTGCAGTTGTATAGAAGGTAATTCCGAAGTAGTTCCATAAAAAATATTCCCGAGGGATCAGTATAAGATAACTCACCAAACTTAAAAAAAAACAGTTTAAAACGAAGGGAATCGAAACCGATTCAAAACAATCAAATTATTTAACATTATTATATAAAAATTTCTTCATATTATGTAGAGTTGCTATATGAAGAATTTTTTCGATTCTCACAGCTTAATCCAACTCCAAATAGAAATAACTTTTTGCGTGCTACCACAGAACTTAATTAAACGAAGCCAGTTAATTGAATTTATAATTTATAGCTCATTATGTACCTTCTTGTTTATGTGCGCACGATATATTCATTAACATAATTTAATTTAAAATGATACTGAATTAAATCAGGCGATTGTTATTCAATGCTGTTCCAGATCAGTGAAGGTTTATGATTTTTTTACGTGTATTGATATCATGTGAGTAATCATAATCACAGAACAGTAGTTATATAGTTTATATAGTTAACTACAGTTACAATTGTACATAACAACAGAAACTAGTTTTTTTATCTATAAATAAATATTTTTTATGAATTAATATTTTCAAACTTACGCGATCTGAACACATTATTATTAGTATTGTTATACGGGTATTTATCGCGTTTATTTACCTATTATTCCCGACGTTTCAACAGGTTTACACACTGTCGTGGTCACGGGATGACTGGAGTACTGGATTTTTATGAATTAGTTTGTTTCTCTTTGAAAGGTACACTATTTAGTTTATATACAGGTCAAGCGAAAACTTTGCTTCTAGGTAAACTGAGTGTATTTTATAGGAAAGTTTCCATATACAACGCATGCAAATTAGGGGATAATATATCATATTAGGTTATGCGAATTAGGTGAACTTTTTCATTGAGAAGCCAAGAATTTAATTTCGCGTTCATAGGAGCGGGACAGAGTATACATTTTTATCCTACCCTTTTCACAAAATTGCGCGCAACGTGCCCTCTTAACGAAGACTAGTCAATAATGCTATGTTATCGTCAAAAATAAATGACGAACCTTGGAAACACGAAGCTAGTGGTATTAAAATGATGATGGTAAATTACTCAACTAATTTTATGACAGTAATAATAATTTAAAAATTCAAAATGAAGTAATAATTTCAAAACTCCATTCAAATATTGACATGACAAAATCCTAAGGTCCATAACTCAAGGGTCATTCTCACAAAAGTCAAGGGAAATCTTAAAATATATAAATTTGTGATGTAATGACAGCCATCAGGTTAATATGAAGACATCGATTGAATTGAGTATTAATGACATTGGAATTTTATTTATTAACATTGGGACGGTCGGCTTATTTAAAAAGACATTTTGTTTTATTACATGGTATAATATTTTTTGTCTGATTAAGAAAATTAGGTAAATTCATTTGAAGATGACACTAAAGAAGCTTTCGTCTTGGTAACTATGTAACCTGTTACTGAGGAATTCACACTTTTCGAAATTTCTATTTTATTTAATAGTTTAGGAAATGGGTTTAAAGCTATTTTCATTTACTTAAAGGTACTGTCAAAAAAAGAAAAAAAAGACATCTTCGATATTCGACCCAAATACGCCGAAGCAGGCAAAGTCAAATGAAAATTATCACTTCTGACTTGATGTTTACATGATTTGAATGAATGTATTAGTATGATCAAACCTAATATCCCCGAAAAAAGCCTTCTTCGTACCTATTACAAAAGCTAGCAAGTACAACGAATTCTAAAATACACCGTGTATACGTCTATAATCAATCAAATCAATCATATCAAAAACTCGTTAATTCCATAAATACAATATATGTACACTTCTTCTTCTCTGTTGTATTCTTCATTGCTGAAGGTCATGCCGCTGATGATCTGCTTCCACTCTACTACTCTCGTCTTCGGCCTGTCTCAGGCCTGCAGGCAAAGTGAGTCCCGTTATTGTGACAGACAGTTGGTAAGCGTCCTCTTTTTCTTGTTTTCTTGATGTACCCTTAGAAAAGGTCAAATTATAAAATTAATATAATCGATCGTTTATGTAGATTACCCGCGGCGTTCTTTAATTAATAAGAAACACTAATTATTAAAAAGTGAAGTATTGTGGGGCGAGAGCTCGGCCGATGCAAATCGTGAAAAGCTCACGCCTCACTCGGACAGTGGGCTGGTACCAAATGATCTGGACTTAGTTTTTAAACCAATTGATTTATGAAAAAAATTGGGCTGTTCTTTGTAGGTTTGGAGCAAAGTCGGCCGAAGTAGATTTAACTTAAATATTTGATTTATTTGTTACAAGCTTTTATTTAGTTAGAATAAACATAATATACGGAGTAGGTACATACATAACTATAATATGTGATATTTAGAATATAAGTTATTTATCTCTTTTGTTAACCTTTTGCCCTAAAATATTTTTGAATAGATTATTTATTTCTTTGAAATTATATATATATGTGTCCGTTGTCTGTTGGTAATCAAATCTTGCAAGTTCAATTCGACACTTTTTTCGGTTTTCAATTACAGTGATTAATTTGAGCGTGTAAGTAAATCGGATGGTAATGCAATGTTATGATGACATCGAGCTGATCTGCTGATGAAGCTGGAATGCGATTGTGGGAATTCTGTTATAAAAAGATGCAAACCTATCGAGTTTGAAATTTTTTGACTCATCTCGATGAGTACTCTGGTCCTAGATGATATCCAGGATCTGATGGTTGGACCAGAAGGTGGCACCCTGAAAAGCAGCTATGGGAATTCCAAAACGACGCAACCTCATCGAGCTTGGTAGATCCAAAAATTAGCATTGATATCTTATTTTTCTGGTCCTAGATCATATCCAGGGTCTTATGGTTGAGCCAGATGGTGGCACCCTTAAAAGCGTTGCGTTCTTTTGGGAATTCCAAAACAACGCAACCTCATCGAGTTTGGTGGGTCCAAAACTTCGCATTGGTATCGTATTTTAAGTAAGTACATTTCCGCGCGGTTTTTATAAAATTATCTGAGCGTCTGGTCGAAGCAACGCGTGATCCGAGAGCTGGTCAGTATCTGGCGTAGCGCATCAGCATTGCTGCAGCGAGGCAATGCAGCCAGCGTCTTGGGGACGCTTCCGACTGGTATTGATTTGGATCAGCTGAGTACCTGTAGATTGGTGGTAATTCTGCAGTTAGCTCAATTGTTTCAATAAGAAATACTAGTTGTAATATATTCCTATTTTTTAGGTGAAATTTTCTTTGTGAATAAAGGTACCTACCCTTTGAGCAGTAAGTATCATTCTGTAAGTTTATTTAAATAACCTCAGCTTTTAAATGTTTTAAAAATGTAAAGACATTACCAACTGTTCCAATGTGTGTTCCTATGGTTTTTAATAAATGAACTGAACTGAACTGATTCTTTACTAAAATTTTACATCCAGAACCTTAATTCTCCTGCCCCCAGTCCGCGTTCGCCAATTACATAAAGGCGTTTCTTGCAGTGTTATTGCGCGACCCCGTACGATCGTATCGCGGGTTCATGAGGTAACGCTTAGCGATAATAGCCCTTATTGAACACGATCTCATCCTTGTGCATTCTTCATTGCTTCAATAGCTTTTTTGTTGGTCTTAAGTGACCAAGAAATATCAATGTATACACCTAATTTCAGCCCGATCCGTGCAGGCATTGGTGTGAAATAGTTTTCTAATAACCAAAAATAATTATTATGTATTTTTGGTTATTAGAAAACTATTTCACTTTAATATGGACGCAAGTAACTGTACCGTCGCGATGCTTCATCTTTCACAGATGAAAAGGCCTATTATTATTATTGTTCTCCTAAATAATTTATAATAATTTTCTTTAAAAAGTCTATCTTTCTATCTAAATAAGTATAAACTGTGAGATTCTGTCTGTGAGCCTCTCCAATAGGCATTTATGCCAACTACAATACAACAGGCATAAACGAAATTAAAGAAACGTATGAACCATTCAATCCAATTTGAAGGTTACATAAGTACCTAAAAAGCCCTACAATCAGCTGAATTTATCAAAATACGGCGTAAAGCGAATACCTTTAATAGTTTGTTAAGCGTTATAACGCTGAAATAAGCGGTCAGCTATAACAATAACACTGAAAAATAATAACCAACCCATAGGGAAGCAAACGAACTTATTTGAACCCTGTTCGTTTGATAGGCTGAATAAAAAACTCCGAATGAAACCTCTTTGAATTAGAATAAATAAATACTTTTTGGATTATCACATTATGAAACCGCCTTGTGTAGGTACTGTAAATGCAAGGAGTTTGTATTTTTATAGCATGTTTTATACTTAACCTCATTTTCATTTGTTTTTTTATAGATACAAACTTTTTGAAGAGGTTTAAATGCTTCGCTAAAATGCAAACTTTGTGGATAGATATAAGTAAAATTCTGTAGGTAGTTAGGGTATAGAAACGTTCTCCCAGCGCTAACAAATGGCCTGTGTTGTGTTACAACTAAACGCAAAGACACGCTATTTCCAATCTTGTGCAATGTATCTACCTAATGAACAACAATTATGAAAAGTTCATTTTTCATTTTTCAAATCGGTCCAGTAGTTTCGGAGCCTATTTAATACAAACAAACAAACAATCAAATCTTTCCTCTTTATAATATTAGTATATGTAGATGTAAAAAAAACAGTTTCCAACTTTCTCCAAATTACCTGAATAATTTGGCTTGTAGATAGAAAAGCCTCTATAACCCACTACTAAGCTTTTGGTCCTTACCTAAGGCCTATCGGTGCTTATGGTATTGGTAGGTACCTGGATGGGCAGTTTTATACAAGCCAGCTAAAGTGGAATGCGGGATAATAAATTATTTAATTTAACGCTTTCCCATCGATCGGCGCGGGATTTGGCACAATACAAATGGCGGGGCGTAGTGCGCGCACGTTTGCCGATACTCGATTTAAGCTGCGCGCGCGCATTGCACTTTTAATTACGCGCATTTAAACTGTTTAAGGTTTTATTTTTAGAAAATAATTTAGATTAGGAATTTCTAAGTGTAAGAAAATAACTTTATTACCTATGTAGATAGGCACATAGTTACATACCTATATTACGTAACTTTTGGAGGTTTTCTTAGAAATCCAATAAACATGCTCTGAGTAACAAAGAAAATTACAATTAAATTCAATAGAGACAAATGAGAACTAGTATTAACAATGAAATAAACAAATAAATAAGTCAAAAAAATCCGTCATCTAGACTGGTTTATTTCAGCTACTTCCATAGTATTATGTCTTATTATGGTATACTGCTCTGGGGGAACGCTGCAGATATAGGTAAACACCATATTTATGCTGCAGAAGAGAGCTGTTTGTGCAATCTATAATATGGGTCCCAGAGAATCTCTACTTGATAAATTCAAAGAAATAAACATAACGACAATATAATGTCAATATATTTATGAAAACTTGTTGTACACTCTATATATAAATCGGTTCTCTAAAAATAGCGATAAACATTATTTTAATATCAGAAATAAACATAAACTCGTCTCTACGAGGCTACACAAAATTAATGTATCTTTTAAATGACAATGTATACGCTTCTACAACAAAACACCTAGGGAGTTGCAAAAATTATTAGCAAATAAATTCAAACAAATTGTCAAAACCTTGCCGTGCAAAAAGGCTTAAGTACTATAAAATATCAGATTATCTAGCTAGAGGATAAAAAAGCTTGGTACGGGTTTTGCTCCAACTCGAAAAATAACAACTACCAGGCTAAAGGTTTCTTCGTCGCTTCTTTACTTTAGTCTACATACCGAAGCGACATAAATAAAAAATATCACTTTATTTCCGTGTCAGTGTTTAGTTTTATAATTTGACCTTTTCTAAGTGTACATTTATAATACATAATATAATAATAATATTATAATGCTGGACAAATCCACACATTATCTAGCCTCTAGCTAAGCAGAGCTAACATTAATTGTACTTAAGGAAATGAAAAGTTTTTGATTTTGATTTTGAATGAATAAATAATGTAAGCAGTTGAGCCAACTGCAGACTGTAGCAAACAATCAAGAGGTAGCTCAACTGATCCATTATCAATACTAGTCCCATGTGAGTTGGGGAGGACCATTGTGTTGGAAGTTAACACATTTGACACACACATCTTCCGAGGACATCCGTGAGAGCTGGTGCTGTAGCTGTACATTGTTTGCAACAGTCTGCATTAATCTCAATTGTTTTAATTATTTGTTTTTAACATTTTAATTTACTTAATTGTTAATACTAGTTTTAATTTGTTTCTATTAGGTATTTGATTACTTTTAATGTTCTTTGTTTCTAAATTTTACTTATTTTTATTTCTATGCCTATATCAACTTGTTATAAGATTCTAACTAGGGTCTGCCGGCGGTTTTGCTCTCTATTCCGGGAAAAAGTACATAGCCTATTATCTATCTACCTGACAAAATTCATTAGCATCCGTTCAGCCGTTTCGTCAGTTAGAGAGACATTACTTTTTTGCATATATAATGTTAGTAGTATGGATGAATGTATAAACTATTTCCGTTCTTTGTAAACCAATAAATCTAATGTCCCATGACCCCGGATATTGGCAATATCTATCAAAATTTGACCACGTCCATCATAATGGTCAATTTAGACAAAAAACGCTTCCAATCCATCACGGATCGTTATTATAGGACCCTAAGTAAACATTATAAAACCTAATCGCTCAACTTTGTAGACCCGAATAAAAATAGATTATAAAATCGATTTTCATATTAGCATCGGCCATTGGTGATCTAATGGTCCGAATGATCTTTGGTTTGATAAAGTTCCTATAGAATAGGCTTGCGTCCACTTACAATCTTATACAAACAGTTGCTTTGAAAGAAGTGACGTCATTCAAGACGCCATGACAGTCTTGAGCGTTTTCGAATGAAATAGATTTTTTCAAATGCACAACTTATGGTAAATATTAGTTTTTTTTTAATATTGTGTTTTTAAGTAAAATAAATTATTTATCCTAAAGTTATTAGTATTTACACTATAGTTCAAATTTATTTATATTATTTTATTGTAATTTTCTTTGTAAATAAAGGCTTCTGCCCAAAAATAAAAATTGGATGGTATGTAAACTGAATTTTTATTATTAAGGCGCATGTATCACTCAAACTAGCGTCGCTGCCTTTTCTTTCTTATAATTACGTTAATCAAAGGAATTTTAAAAAATCCATGGTACAGTTTATGAAACCTATAGCTTTAGGTATCATAAACTGTACCACTTTAGTTTAATCCCTCTGAAATAGTTTAGTTTCGTATAATTAAGACAGGGAAGAGAAAACAGAGTTCAGTGGCCACGAAGAGAATTCTGCATAAAGAAATAAAAGAAAACAAATTTATGGGCATAAAAATACAATGGACTTTTAAAAAATCCTTTGATTAACTTAATTATAAGAAAGGAAAGGCAGCGGCGCTAGTTTGAGGCATTGAAGTGCCTTAACACTTTACTTAGGGACCTAAATGATTTAAATTATCTTTCAAAGCTTACTGATGTGTCAATACCTAGGCGTTTTCTTTATTGTTTGCTTCGGTAGGTAAGAAGTAAATATGTCGCCACCGGATCGTGGAATCAGCTCGTTTGTAAAAAAGCTAGGCTGATTGTAAAACAAATACTGATTTGTAAGGAATACCCAATTAATTTCATTCGAGGAGATAGCTAAGTGACGTTTTGCCAAATTGTTGAATGTTGAACGTTCAACAATCGGGATAGGCGTACACTGTATTGCGCCGTTTTGCAATCGGCCTAGACATTACAAAACGGTTTGATTTTACAATCAGGCGGCGGTGGCGGTGATAATACATAACTTGAAGTAACATATGATAATTGTGAAGTACCTAGATATAAATAAAATTACAATGAAATAATAGAAACAGATTAGAACTAGTTTTTACAAGCTGAGAGCTAACTGCAGACTGTTGCAAAATCAAAATCAAAATCAAAAACTCTTTATTTCCATATATATAAAAGGTCAAATTGTAAAACTAAACACTGACACGGAAATAAATTTGAAGATTGTTTGCGACAGAAATAAAAAATATCTGATTTCTGTCGCAAAAAATCTACAAGCAGCTCAACTGTCAATCTACAAGCAGTTCAAACAATCTACAAGCAGCTCCACTGATCCATATCAATACCAGTCGGAAGCGTCCCCAAGACGCTGCTGGCTGCATTGCACCGCTGTATGTCCATGCTGATGCGCTGCACCAGATACTGACCAGCTCTCGGGTCAGGCGTCGCTTCGACCAGACGCTCAGATAATTTTATATATAAATTAAATCTATTATCATTATCACAAAACAACATTGAATCACCTCGCGGAGCGAAATATTTAATATATCTTGTTCAGAGGTGTGTTTTTGAGTAATTGCAGACCCGATACTGCACACATTGTTATGGCATATAAATAACCTACCTTATAGCCAGTCGATAAAACGCCTGGAGCGGTCTCACTGCTAAATAGTGAGTGTAGTTTTGACAGTATTGCTGTAGTTACAAGAATGTAGTGCTGATAGAATAGATAGCTTTTCTGTTCTAGTGAAGAAGATAAAAACTAAGGCAGTTTGTCCAAAGGATGACGACGGGAAATGTGTGAGCTCTGATACCTGATCTACCCCCATATACTACATCGTTTTGAAAAAATAAAAAAAATGAAATGAAATTTATGGTAGAAACTGTGTACAAAAAAGATCATTAAAGTTAGATGGAACAACAGTTTATCCATTAATTATGGATATTATAATTTTGACAACCTCAGTGGCGCAGCGGGCGAAGGTCCGCCTGTGACGCAGGAGGTTGCGGGTTCGATTCCCGCCTCGGGACAAATGTTTGTACGAACTGCAGATATTTGTTAAGGACGTTCTGGATGTTTTCTATGTTTAATAAAAAAATTCTATCAATGTTGTGTATTGTATTAAGTACATACATCAGTTATCTAGTACCCATAACACAAGCTCTGCTTAACTTGGGACTAGGTAATGCTGTGTGAATTGTCCAGCATTATTACATACAATATTTAGCTTATATGTACATATAACTAGGTAATATATGGATTATAAAAATTCTTTAATGTAGTAGAAACATTTATCTAAGAGCCACCTACGGAATTTTGTCTTGAATGCTGAACCAAAAGGTAGTTCCAAATCTTAGTCCGTTCAGACCTTTTTGTTCTGATAAACATTCTTCATTGCTTCATAGAAAGTCCTTAAAATTATGTATTTTCGGATTACCTACAACCTTGAATTTAGGATTAAAAGGTCACGTCACACCAAGCCCTCTCGTGCGTTGCAATAATAGATTATGAAGTTACAACTATTGCAATAGGTTATGGACTCAAGACATGAATGTGTCAGAGAGCATAGCTTGTTAATCGTGCGTGAAGTGATAAAATCGCTATAATGCAAACCTTCAATTTAACAGTGATAATAAACGAAAATAACACTTTGATATAAGCACATTTTGAAATGCTCTAAAGACAGCCAGGTTTGACTGATCTAGCCGCACTTCAATGTTTTCTGTGTTTTACAATATTTCTCGTTTTATGGACTGTGAATACATATGTTTAATTATGTGCTATGTCTTTGATATATGTCATTTCAATTTAATTTTGTATCTAACGGCTTCAATATTGCAATACTTTTGAGAATGGAAAATAAATGTCTTTTTTTAATGGATTTTTATGGTCATGACCATCACCTTATTGACCATCACCTTAGCCACCAACTCACTTAAGTAAGTGAAGATGTGGCCAAAGATGGCACGCATTCCTAGAAGGAACTTATTCTCTGTGGATTTGAAGACTCCAAGATTGTACTCTCTTATATTTATTTTATTACAGAGCTTATCTATGAGCTTCCTTCAACGATATAAATAATATAAGTATGCACCTCTCCTTTTTACACTAAAATACGCGTAGGTACATTTGATTAAATTTAATAAAGATTTTATTTATTTATTTATTTATTATTTATTATTAAATGCTACGATGCTAGCATTCAAAGAATTTTAACGTCCACTTATAAACAACAAACGAAATTCCTCGCAGCAACGAAACTAGAAGACGTTGACCAGTTACTCATTGTTTTAACCCTTTAAACGTCTCTTAAGGTGAACATTCTCTGAAAATGGTGAACTCTAGAAGAAACTAAACTTGGAAAACCTAAGTTAGATAGAAGCCTGACCTGAGCCTGAGCTTGAAATTGGTCAAACGAATAATGGAAAGAATTTGTATTTAACTGGATTAGTTCTATACTAACAGCTAATGCAGTGAAATACAAAATCGCAAGTCAATTATCATTTATGGCAATAAAAAACATTTAACAAAATTAAATGGTTAATTTAATTATATTCCGGGTCATTTGTATCGTTTCGGAAACAATTTAATTAAAGATACAGAAATTGACGAAAAAAGTAGAAAAAACTACTCGGCATACCTGAGACCCGGCACCTTCTGGCAAATTGAAAAAGGACGCGCATTATCCCCAAGCTAATAATAAATTCTCAAATAATAATAATTCATAAATAATAATCATGGCAGAAACAAAATAAAAATATACACGTCGAAATAATAAAGGATTTGGAGAGAATCGATAGACACGGGGTACTTTTTATCTTGTTGAGATTTATTTTGAATATCGGCGATTTAAAGGCCTATGATCTTCATTGAAGCTTTAAAGTACTACGAGCTTTTCTTTCTTTTCTTTTAGCTTTTATTTTGCAGTCTGAGTCAAAACGAGGAATTAAATAATAAGAAAATCACTCCTCACAAAAAACTTTATGGTTTAACATTATGTAAATTAATGAATCCACCTATTCATAAAAGTAATTTAAAACAATAATAGTAGAGAATTTTGTCTATTAACACAGTTTCGCCGGTAAGCTTGATACTACAATAACATAAATTCATGCTCACTGCACATTACTTTTATCATTCTCCTAAATATATCGGTTTAGTCCGCCGAAGGTATAATCAGACATCATAAAAGCGCCTTGTGTGCGTCTACACAGCGAACATAAAATTGTTTTTTCGTCCAACAGCTATAATTAGGCGATACGTTACGTTTTTGTTTGGCCCACATTTCTCGATCCTCTAATTTTTATGTTTTTTGCCGCTCCTTTTGTAGTCGTTAATATGATTACACCGTTGGGATGATGGCTTCATACGTGTTTTAGGTTATAACTTAATTTACTCGGGCTATTTGTTTTTTTATTGTTGTCCGACTTCCTGAGAGTCTGTTGTGTTTTTTGCGGCCGGTCGTTAGCTAGAGGTGATTGAATGTGATGGTGGGCAAATTGGTACGCCCGTATCTTGTTCACATACACTCCTATGTGGTCACGTATTGGGTTTGATTTGGATTGTGGATTCGGTGTTGCGCTCTAAATTGGAGTGATTCTTTTTGTTTTTTGTTACGTGATATCACGTATGCTCGTGTTAGGTATTTGTAAGCGTAAATTAATTTATAATGAGGTAGCGGTGCGGCCAGTCGGCACGTTAGGCCTGCGAATGTCTTAATAATGTTCGTGTCTAGAGCAATTCAGCGATCGTTTTATAGGAGAAGGGATCGCTTTAAGCGGTGTAATAGTTTAGACCTCAGCAATTACTTTTGGTCATAAAGCTTCAGTCAATTCTTAAATAATAAATAACACTGGTACATTGCCTTTCCATCATTTCGTTTAAGGATCTTCAACTTGAAGGCTTAATGACTCACTTACAGTCAAACTAAAATAAGGCTCTTAAATTTTTATTATTTACTGAATTATGCTCGAGTGCTTATCTGTTGGAGTGTTACCTGTACTAAAAATCTCAATTTTGCTGTCAAACTGACTGAAATTTCTGAGTTTCTCATAGATTTTTTTTTCGGCTGCTGGATAATCGGCTGTAGTGGTACGTGAAGCGGCTGGCTTGTACCAGGCGTGCAGTAATAGCAAGGAGGTCGGCTTGACAAGTAAATTGTGCGATCGGACGCGCGACGTGCAAATTGGCGGCAACGCCGCGCCCCGCACGCAATCACTCTACTGTGGTGGCGCTCACTGTGTCACTGACTTTGTAGAAATTACTAGAAAAAATCTATGTTTTACAGATCTTGTATATTTACGAGTATCTACATACAATTTTATCATTAATAAAACTTTTTAAACTTTCGCGATTTCATAACATAATTAATGATTTTATCGGGTATTTATCGCGTGCCTTTTGCCTCTATAGAAACTTAAGGGAAACAAGAACAAAATTAAAAATTTAAAAAACCACCATGAAACATGGCTAAGAACACTCGTGATAAAATTATCTATGACACAAAAAAAACTAAACGAAAATCGGTTCATCCGTATCGGAGCTACGATACCACAGACAGATACACAGACAGACACGTTAAACTTATAACACAACTCTCTTTTTGCGTCGGGGGTGAATAATAACAAGAGATTATTTTCACACCGTTAAATAGTAACTAGATAATTATGTCACCTCATAAAATAGCCTAAAACAGTTTAACCATAACTTTAAATCGTTGCGTTGTTGGTTGCTGGCTTGCTAGTCAATCAACGCATGCTGAGGCAGAGCCATTTTGTTACTGGGTTTACACTTTGTATTTTAATCTAAGTTTATTATGTACTTTAGTCTAAGTTTAGTATGTGTAAGTCTTTTAACAAATAAATTTATATTCTATTCTATTCTATTCTAAATGTATTCACTTAGGTAAGTACCTATGTATGTACATGCAGCCCCACTTCCACAACGATAATTAAGTGGGTTAAATATAATAAGTGAGTAGGGACTGCAAAATCCGGATAATTTCCTTATCCGGATAATTCAGATTCCATCATTCATATTATCCGGATATTTCGGATAACGGATAATCCGGATTGCAAACTCTATTAGTGAGTTGTCAAATCATATAAATACGTCAAAGTTAATCAAAATTAAACATTTAAAAATTGATGTGCAAGTGGAACTCAAAATAATAAAATAGAGTAGTAAAGGTTGGCCATATATACACTAAAGTGAAACAAATAATCACCTACCAACAAGTGATTGCTCAAATTCACTTCAAATGTATCCAAATAATTGTGTCTAACGACAACCAAGCATGTAATCATTGGCGTATCAAGTAAAATCAATTTTTCATCGGGCGAGGCCGATTTAAACATTATCATACAAAGTTGATGCGACGCCCACTGTAACAAGATACACCTTACATTTACAGGGTTCTATTTGGTTGTGTTTTCCTACTAATATTATAAATGCCAAAGTTTCTGTAAATGTTTGTTACCATTGTATCTCCGTAACTACTTAACCGATTTAGATGAAATTTGGTGTGTAGATAGTTTAGGTTTTAGAATTACATAAAGTCTACTCTATCTGATTTTCAAAAAATAATCTCTGAGGGGGCTAAAAGGGTGGTAAAGTTTCCATGGAAAATTATTATTCCATGATTCGATTCACTCAAAACTCGCTATAAATTATCTATAAAGTAAATAATGAATCACGTATTTTTTATTTTACAAAACTACTCCTAGGGGATTTGCAATAAGTTTCTGAAATTTCCACGCGGGTGGAGGCGCGGGGCACAGCTAGTATGTTATATTTTAAGGTTGTCGCAGATCTAGACTACTCCACTGCCGCATAGCACTAATGTGCGTTTAAATGACATAATATGACATATACTCATAATATTAAGATGCAATTTACATCATATTGACTACATCAGATAACATAACACACATGTACTTTGAATTAAGTAATTTGAATTTTGAGATTTTGTTGAATTAACACATTGAAATTTGATTTGGTGACGTGTCTAAGAGTTTTGTAAGATCTAAAGGAAATAAATCATTTTGATACTTGATACACAGCTAAAAGCTATACCTAAAGCTTGTGATAAGCCATGATGTCACTGTAAAATATATCTATAGATTAAGCCCATATTGTATGCATGTTAAGTATGTATGTGCCGTGCGGGACCGGTGCTGAATGGATGTGCTAAGTCCTTTAATACGTAGGAAGTCCTGGGGTATTTCAGGCCTACCACTAAAACCCACAAATCATAAAATAATAATAATAAATAAAGCTGGACAATCCACCCAGCATCATCTAGCCCCAAGCTAAGCAAGAGCTTCTTTTATGGGTAATAGATGACTGATATACGTAACACAATATACATAGATAGATATTTTTATTATACATAGAAAATAATCATAAAATGGTGTCAAATAGAATGATAGGATGTGAAAAGACCGCGTCTGTTTTTTTTACACGATCCAGTTCGACTCACTCTTCGCCAATCTTATCTCTGACGTAAGTGTCTTGCCTGTCTGGTCAGCTAATAGGAGCGAGTATTAAGTGCGGCGCTATTCGATAAAATTGATTTAGATCTACGAAGCGATTGATATAATTGCTATGTGGGTAGAGCACCAAATGCCTCAACTCTCAGTATGAGTTTTCCATAGAACCTATTCAAAAACTATAAAAGTTTACGTTTTCTTCAATACATTACAGTTACTTGCAGCGCTATTTACGTCACGTGGTTTGCGGTCCCAGTCGACGGATTCAAAGATGTTACGATGTGATAACCAGTACGTGTTGGGACCGAGGGTCCAGTTGACGGATAACATTTTTGAATCCGTCGACTGGGACCTCGGTTCCAACACGTACTGGTCCCAGTCGACGGAAGCCTTCCATACCCGACACCGAAAGGTCCTACTTTTCGTACTATGACGGCGCTCAAATAGTTTCATACTACAATCCAGTTCAACTCACTCTTCGCCAATCTTTCCTTTAATGAGTGTCTTGCCTATCTGGTCAGCGAGTATTAAGTGCGGCGCTATTTGACGAAATTGATTTAGATCTACGAAGCGGTTGATATAATTGCTATGTGCGTAGAGCACCAGAGGCCTCACTCTTAGTATGAGTTTTGCTTAGTATTTGAAAACTGTAAAAGTTTTCGTTTATTTTCACATATTTAGCTAGTTGGAGCGGACACCGAAAGGTGCTTGCACTTTTCGTAGCATGACTTTTCGTTCACACGAACTCGATAATTTGACCTTTTCTAAGTGTACATTTACTGTAGTGTTTTGTTTTTAAAGTGCGTAAGCCTCTCACTCTGGCTAATTTCTAAGAAATAAAATAATATCGCAAATATTTTACTACTATTTATGGAAATAGAGAGTTTTTGCTTTGATTTCACTTAGTTTAAATATGATCTTGAGTGATTTGCTTGACTCAGCACAATGCTGAGTATAGGCCATATTTGCTACGCACCTGCTACGCACAAAACTTGGATCTAAGATTTAGTTAGTGTTTAGTTAGATATTATTTTGTGAAGTATTAATTTAAGGAAAAAAAATATATTTTATTTCTTTCTTCTTCTTTCTATTTATTGGGTTTTGCGAGAGTACGAGCACAGAATAACTATATATAGTTGGTACAAGCACAAAGTTTGACAATGACAAGTAAGCGGTAGTAAACTGTCACGTTCTCGATTTGTTTCCACTATAGTATTTTGCAAACTCATACTCGACGTACAGTTACTACTAGCGTTGCGTTAAGTAGGTTGTTTGTCGAGGTGATAGTTGATCGGTTACTTATCCACTTTTGGACAAGCTACGCCTGTATTTCTGACTTGTGTCATTGAATTATGAATAGTTCATAAACATACATTATTCACCAAAGAAAATTACAATCAAATAAAAAAAAACTTAGAATTTACAATTGAGCTAACAGCAGACTGTTGCAAACAATCTACAGGTAGCTCAACTAATCCATTAACTAATAAACTAAATTTAAAAATATTAATAATTATGAATTGTCATAGAATATCGAGCTCATAGAAAATTATGGAAGAGCGTCAACATTTAAAAACTCACGAAATTTATTCCATAAACGGACAAACACCGCAACAGAACAGGCAACGTGTTAAATATGGTTGAAAGCTTGCTCTGTATAGTTTTTGTACACGATACCCTTAAATTAAAACACATCAACACGTGAAAAAGCTAATTCAGTCATTATTTCGTATTCGTAAAAGCACAAAATAGAGCAATTTTCATTAGAAGCAAGTGAAAATTGTAGCTTTTCGTGTTCCAAAACGGATGTGACTCTATTATACCACTGCCTACACTGCACGGGGAAGCAATGGGGTGACCATGACTTAACATAATGTAAGAAATCTCCTAAAAATACACTTCCTGGCCTCAAGCAGAAGCAACCTTCGCATCATGACAAAAACCCTAACTGGACACTGTCACCTCAAGAAGCACGTGTTCAAACTGGGGCTAAGTGACACATTCCTGCAGATTCTCTGAGGAGGCGGAATAAACGCCTCGACATCTTCTAGGAGAGTGCGGAGCACGGTTTGTTGCAAAAACGAAGCATCCATCTGGGCAAGCACCTGCTTAGCCTAGACGAGATAAGAGACATCATTCCGAAGAAAATCCTACAGTTCTTAGCAGCTGCAAGGTTTAGTGGCAAATTGTGAACGCCGCTGCTTCGAGGCTGAACACACAAAGTGGCGATCACAATAGGCCTATCATGGCCGCAGTGACACGAAAGCCATCTTGCAAATAAAAAAAAAGTACTGCCTCATTAACTTGGTGCCTTAATAATTGTGTCACATGTGCCAGAGCGAGCGATTATATCTAATCTTCCCTTGTATGGGGGAGAACGTGTGTTGAGAAGGTGTACCAGCGCCAAAATCACCCTATTCGTAAAAGTATTGGTAGGAGCAGGCGGACGTGAAAAATACTATTTACACTGACAAGGTTTCATCCCATTCTGATCGCGTGCGGACTATACCCTGTCGTAGAGCTTGGTACGATCATCATCTACATCCTTTGCTGATCCCATAATACGCTTTTATTATATAATAATAATGCTGCACAATCCACACAGCATCATCTAGCCCCAAGCTAAGCAGAGCTTGTATGGGTATACTG
Source organism: Eupithecia subumbrata (assembly GCA_949316285.1). NCBI lineage: Eukaryota > Metazoa > Arthropoda > Insecta > Lepidoptera > Geometridae > Eupithecia > Eupithecia subumbrata. Next base: position 14,878,991 of record OX438643.1, on the reverse strand, counting down.
TTCACAAACCGTTGGGTAATAATAGGGGTACACAGTAGTGTAAACTAGATTCGGTGTTTTAGTGTTCCCAATCTTGGGAACACGGTCCTTAGTGGAAAAATACCTGCTGGAAGAACACGGTACTTACTAGGAACGTACCTGCTGGAAGAACACCATCTTTACTACTAATAACCTGCTAAGCTAATGAACACTGCGAGATAAGTCCGTAGCACTGAAGCTGCCCGTTTCCTGCCAATCTCTGCTTGTATGAACAACTGTTGGAGGCGCCCATTGCTGACGCTGCTGATTCCCGGACTGGCGCTACGGCGGATGGGGCTGTCCTGAAATTGCGTGCGGTTACCGAATAACTTGACCAAATATCGTGAACTTTGACCCGGCCGACCTACGAACCCCTTATTCTTACTAACTAAATGAAATATCCTTGTAATTTTATCTCTTCTTTTATTTCCTCACCCCTAGGCTTGTCTGGCTAGGTGACATTAGGGATTACAGTTCGGTGGTAAAATTATGGGTTACAAGAGCTGCTGCCTGCTCCCTGTTGGGTATCCCTTAGTCGCCTCTTACGACAGTCGACAACCGCGGAAATAGTTGGGGTGGGGCAAATTGTAACCACACACCACATGTTTTGAGACCTTATTAGATTTTATCTCTGTTTATCACAGTATATGGTCACCCTTATCGGTAGCGTTGAAGAAAAGAATGGAAATTGTGAAGAATTGCTTCTTGTTACGACCCGATCGGGATTCGTGAGTTCACGGAAAGTCGCGACACTAATCATTTCGGGACATTTTTACATGCACATGTGAAAGTTATTGGGACATTTTTGTTTGTATTTCTACATGCACATGTGATAGTTGAAGGATATTTTGGGTGTATAAACTTATTAGTTAAATATTTCTGTTAAATCTGAATTTATTTTAGTTCAGGGGTATGAAATTCTTATTTCAGGATTTAGGGTTACTTAATCTTAGTAGACTTATGGCTTATGGTGTTTGGTATTGCGACCGATATAATTTTTTTAAGAGTCGGGGGCTCATGGTCTACATTTCTCTGGTATACTCATACTCAATCTCCTAAGTGTCACGGTTGCTAATAAGATAATGATTTTAAAGAATTTTTGATAACACCCAAATTCTCGCCTTTAAATCATCATATCTTTTTTGTTTGTGGTTGTAATGCCACAAAATAACTTGTTTTGTATTTTTCAATGTATACTTTTTCTAAATAAATTATAAATTATTACAACCGATTTTAATATTCTTTCCCATAAAAATAGCAAAGAGGCATTTTCTTTTGTCGTGGGTAGGCAAATTCATTTGTGAATGAATAGATGTACTTATTTAAACATACTGCAGTTAGTCGACAAAAAATAATTATATGGGTGCTGGCGAATATAATTTCCGACAGCGGTATTTCATGAGTGAAAAAACTAGCAAGTTCTTTTAGTACAGTCTTAATTTCCTGTTCCAACTTAATTAACTTTAAAAGGTTATTATATTTTATTATTTGGTAAATTATGGACGTTTTCAGTGAAAGTGTACACAGGGTTGTATCTAGGACTTTGATCGAGCAAACTATCTATAGCCTTGACGGGTTTCTAGGGCTCAAAATGACTTTTCATTTCATAATTATAATTGAATTGAATTGTTTTTATTATTAGTACCTACTAAATGTGTGATATCTATCTCTTATATATATTTTTAATGTTGTTTAACTGTGTTTGTAGCTACAATTTATAGAATTTTTTAGTTATTTTAGGTATAATCTAAGTAAGACTTAAATTTATCGACATGTAACATTATAGTTATAAATAAAGAACTATTGTTCTCTTAGTTCACGCCACGGGGACGTTAACTGGTGTCGGTAGCGCAAGACAGTGGATGGCGCAATGTTCGGGGATGTAAGTAAAATTTGACAGTAAATATTTATTCGCGGGCTCAAATAACTAATAAATTGCTATACCCACCCAACAAGGTGTATGTACTGACTTGAGCTGTAATTAGAACCGAAGCTATCTTTCCATGCACATACTACAATTAATAAATGAATTTGAATTTTGATATTGAATCCGCATCTTCCAGTGTCTCATTGACATTTTGGTAGGTTACTAGATTCTCGGTTAAAATGGGTATACTAAGAAAAACGTAGGTAGTTGATTCAGGAGTAAGATGCAAGTAGAGAATATAAATAAAGGTGGTATGGAGTAAACCTGATCCAACGTTGTTTGTACGTAAACACAAATAGCTTATGCTGAGACAGGGACTGTTTTGTTTTCATTGGGGATCTTTTTATTTTCTATTGTATGAGATACAATAAATGTTTCTTTGTAGATGTCTGATTGACCCCCTCCCTTATTACATCCCTGTGACTAATAGTTTAAAGGTTATTGTGATAGGCGTGGCCTGAAATATGATTTCTATTGCTGTAATGTTTGGATTTTGTTAATAGCGAACAATAAAATAGATAAAATCAGAAGTTAGATTGTAGTTTTACGACTGAAATTCATGCCGGGGGTGAATAACATTAGGATTTATTTAGGTAATTTTTTACATGACAATTATGTTCCGAAAAACGCCTATGTGATTGAAAGTTACTTAAATAATGGTCAATTTTAACTTGCTCTACTGTATCAAAGCTCCGAAGTTAGAACATGGCTCCCCTAACGTGCGAAGCCGCGGGCTGAAGCTAGTTAGTAATATTATTTTTGGTGCTCAGAACTACTGAGACAATTTATGTCCCAGTAGCTCTGTACAGAAATACAGCACAGAACTACTGGGATTTAGCGGAATTTACCATGAATGACATCACTGCGTCCTTTCATTGGGGTGCAAAAGCACGGTTATGCCAGACTTCTACCGGGTTCCTTACCAAAGCTCAAATAAAACGTATTATTAACAATATTTCAGTTAGTAATGCATAATATTACGAAGAAACCAAAGCTAGGCATTTTGAAGAAGTTATTAAGTCAGTGGCACACCAAATGGCGTGCGGACGGAGGCGTCAACTGGCACCGAGGCGCACGCGACATTAAATTGTTTTCACTGGCCCATTTGAATTTTTAAACGTGGAACGAAAAGTACAGCTTTTTGAATTTGATTTTCTTTTACTATGTTGTTTTTTCTGGCCCCTTTGAATTTTTAAACGAGGAACGAAAATAACAGCTTTTTGAGTTCGATTTTCTTTTATTATCCTTTGCATTATTAATCCATAGCCGATTGGTACCTGTGATTGGTCCATGAAATAGATTTTTTTAATTTTAAGTAGGTATTTGTAGAGATATAATTATTTTCCGATTGACTTTATAACAGATTCTTACTTACAAAGAATTATATTGAATATAAATGCTTACAATTCGATTCAATTCAGAAAATAATCTTTTGGATTTTGTCTGGCTTGGAGTTAACGTATTTTCCATTGCTAACTATTTGATCCTACCATTCAGAGTTATTGCAAAGAAGATTTTTATGCAACAAGGGGGTAATTAGTTAAAACGAAATATTTTCAAAAGTGGTATGAGAATGAAGTGGCGATAGACTACTAGAAAATAAAATGGCTTACGTGTATTTTACACTATACTAAGGCAAGGCAATATGGCTTGGCTTTCCCCTGTTCATTTAAAAGGAAAATATAAAAAAAATGGCATTCATCTAAGAGGCGTTAGCTCGTCCTTAGATCATCATTAACCTGTCCACTGCTGGACATAGGTCTCCCCCAATGACCGCCATAGCGCCTTGTCTTCAGCTTGCCATATCCAGCGGCTGAACGGCGTCCTACACTACGTTTACCTAGTCGCGGTCTCCACTCAAGAACACGTTTACCCCTACGTAGATTATTATAGTCGTTTTAAACGTCCATCGAATTAACCGTTCCCCAAAGATCAGCAAACGTCCGCCGTCAAATGGACTGACACATAAAATAAACCATTTCATTATATTCGGGCTCACGAAGGCCCATGAAGGCCCACGAAGGCCCACGAAGGCCCGCGAAGGCCCACGAAGGCCCGCGCTAATGATTGCGCCGCATTGATACAAATCGCGCCTCGGACACGCGTACCTAACGTAATCACTTAATTATTGGGCGACACCTTAACCAAGGGCTGTCACAATGTTTTAATAAAAACTTTCTAAGACTATTCAGCATTATAATTTTTACTATTATGTAGATTAAGTAGATAGATAGAAAATACTTTATTATACCACACAAAGACAGGAAACAATACAGAGAAAAAAAGGTTAGAATACAGGAAGTATAAAGGCCTTATCGCTGAAAGCGATCTCTTCCAGGCAACCTTGGGATGGACTGGACATGAAAAGAACAAAATAGACGGTGGCACTGAATAAACCTATGTAGATCACTGAATAGAGAATTCTAATTCCGTGATATATATACTTAAAGAAACTAAATACTTACACTAAATACTATAATAATACCTACAAAAATTATAATAAACTTACATAAACATAAAATAAGGTCATCTAACGTAATTAAGTAATATAGAAGTAGGGAGGTACTTTCTTATTTTTGGGCTAAACCAAAAATAGGTTTAGCCCGAAAAAAAGTAGCATGTATTGTGTTCAAAATGGCATTGAGCGGCAACAGCATTGGTGGACCCGTATTGGTCGCACGCACTAGGTTGGGCAGTGGATGGGTTAAAATTCAAGCCATGAATGTTTACAAACATTCTACATTGAGTTTGACTAGTGTATACAAGCGTATGAACGTGTTCAAATAATTATAAAAGAAAGGTAATTATTTTTATTACCTAATAATATCTCTTATTAAACCAGGTGAGAACTCTAGTGTCTAGTTAAACCTAACATAGCCTATGTTAGGTTTAACTAGACACTAGGCACTTCTAACCGAAATGTAATGTTGTTTTTTACCTGAATAAATAATTCTATTCTATTCTATTAAACGAATGTGTGGTGAACAAAGCCAAAATGAAGCGACAATCCCTTTCAAGGTGCAAATATTTTGGATATTTTTTGGTAAAGACACAACCCTAAATGCGCCCGCAGAGTCAGCGTTAACCATACTACTTTTTATTATATCAATTTGTGCCCATTGAAGGCGCAATTTTGGGCTAATTTCTTTATAATAGCGGGATCACCCTCTAGCTTCCCAATGCGATGTGAACTGGGCCTTATCTGATCTAGGAGGCACTGGCCGGATGTTACGTGGAAACCAGGTTTTTCTCTATTGAAACGGTCATAAAGACATTTTTTGGAAGTTTAGATGGTTGCCTTTTTATAAAAAATCGCACGTAGCGTTGGTACCTATATTTATCTTTTATTTTCATTATTTTTTCTTTCTCATTAGCCTGTTTTTCACTAGAAAATTTTGAAGCTGTTTTCGGAGAAGTGTACAACTCAATGGTATCAAAAAAGAGGTTCTATATTAGGCTTTATGTATGCTTTTAGGGTTTCGAGATCGGTTTCAAGACCCTTATGGTCTCGCTTTGTCTGTCTTTTTTCCCTCCTTAATATCTCAGCAACTTACCACATCTTTTACCTTGAAATAAAAAATAATAATACATTTCGTGCGCCTGTACAGATTTATAGAATTAAATAAATGAAAATGAAAATTTTCAGTAGTAGGTACTTACAAATTGTGATGTTGAAATTTTAAATGAGACCTAAAAAATCAAATGGTCAAATGGGTATCAAATGAAAGGTATCATTTTCTACATTTCAAAATAGTTTTTAAAATTTTTATAGGCTTAATTTTTTTTCAATATTTTGAAAAAAGTCGTCACACCCTCTTTCTACGAAGTTTGCAGAGTGATCCATCTGAAATGTATACAGTGTTTGTAGTGTGCATCTATATTTTAAAGTAAAAATATAAAAAAGTCTGTGAGTAGAACACTTTTTTGAAAAATGGTCTAAAGGGGAAGGGGGGGCTCGATTTCTCCGAGAAATTATGGACTGATTTTGATAATTCTTTCGCTATTGTATAGATAACGATCCCGAGGTGGATTTTTCCCGGGAAATTAGTAATTACACCGCAAAACTTAAAAAAATAAGGGATTTGAAGTCAGTTTTAGTTTTTTCAAAACAATCAAATTATATTCAGTAAATTCAAAGGGCCCACCAAAAAACGACGTTTTCATGGGCTATTCGCCATTTTACACAGTAGAGTTAAAATTAAAATAATTCAATTAAAAATAAACAAGAACAAAATTAAAATTTATAAAAACCCCCGATATTTATTCATGAAACATGGCTAAGAACACTAGGAATCAAATTATCTATGACACAAAAAAACTAAACGAAAATCGGTTCATCCGTTTGGGAGCTACGATACCACAGACAGATACACAGATAAACAGACAGACACGTTAAATTTATAACACCCCTCTCTTTTTACGTCGGGGGTGAAAAATAAATTGTAAAGGTAAACCGGAATCAACCAGCTTTTTGATGACAGAGCTTACGTTGTGTACACTCAGCTTATCAGATTCAGGAGGCAAAGTCAGAATCATTAGAGAAACGAAAAGTTTCGACTAATGACGCTTGAGTAAGAATAGAGCGTTTGCTTTTATTTACAATGCGTTTGTTTTCACCATTGACTTGTCAAAGGTTAAATTATGTTCTAAAACGTTTTTTTTTTCATATGCATATTTACAATAGAGTTTACTTACGTGACGACCTTTTTCAACGGTGGATATACGACCTTACAAAATAAATGTTTTTCTATTTCATATTGGTTAACAAAAAGCCTACTCAAAAAAGGAAAATCGACGTTTCGTTGTCGCTGTCATGCAAAACCAACTCTTACGTCGCTTGCATAAGATAAGCGTTTGCACGAAAGCTAATCAGAAACTTCGATTTCATTTTAAGAGTACGGGCCCAGGTTGTCTGGCAGAGTTTGCTCTTGAGCGGTAAGACCGCCAACGATGTCAATTCAAATGTCGCCAAAACTAAACTAAACTAATCAGACAGGGCTAAAAATGTTGCCGTCCCTTTCCAAACGATCGAAATAAAAAGGATGGCATAATTTTTTGTGCTATCAAATTTGTTTAGTTTAGGTTTCTCTGTCTGCATTGACACCAATGTCTCTAAATTATACTTGTTACTTTTGTAAATAAAAGTATTTTCTATCTATCTATCGAACAAAATACATAAAGGTTAAAATTTCATTTCATTTCTAGCATAAGTATAATGAAACCATCCATGTTATATTTTAATTTTACATATTTATAAATGGTAGGGCACCATACAATAATGATGGTTTGATAACCCTCCCCAATCAAATTAAAAGGCAAATGGTAACATAAAATGGAAACATAAATAGTAACAAATGATAAGTTTCCTACAAAAGGAATAATAAACTACAGATCACAGCGATAGTGGAATTAAATGAAAACTCGCCTCAAATCCATTTGAATTGAATCATTTGGGAATTAATGTCTTCATTTGCATACACTGTAATTAGTTTGTAATTCATGCCAGTAAGGTACAGTCGGAAATTGAAGTTCTTAGTTTTTTTTATTGAAAATGGTTGAGCTTTTCGTCACCATCGTAAGTGCAGATGTGATCTAAGATAGAGCACGCTTTCCCAGAAGGAACTTATTCTCTCTTTAACGCATTCACTGCCCAGCCTCGGCGGTGCGACCCGCAGGGACCGCAGGACTCGGAGATTGGACATGAAAGTGTTAAACTCCGATTAAGATTTACGCACAGCACAGTGCTTTGAAAATAAAACAATTTTATCTCCCTGGGAAGGCGTCCAAAATTTGGACTAATAAAATTTACCGTAAAGTGGCAAGTGTACAATATTTGGACGGTTTTTGACTGTCTTTTGTTTCGTCGATATTAAGGTACGAAGGGTCTATCTATCAGCAAAGTCAATCGTTGCATGGTCCCATTACACATTCAAGTCAACGTCAAGCCATAACCTAACCAAGTTTAGAAGAAATTTTAAAAAAGCAAATTCATACTAGGTCTCTGACGCGTGCGTCATCGCTTTTTTTCGTGTTTTTTTTTTGGAATAAGTTAACAACGTAAAAATAAAAAACTCAATTTTTTATACAATGTAAAAAATTGTGTTTTTTATTTTTAGTAAATATCATTATGAATTAGCAAGCTGAAGAGGCAGTGGGCCGGCCATATCTCGCGAAGAACCGACAACCGCTGGGGCAAACGTGTTCTTGAGTGGAGACCACGACTTGGCAAACGTAGTGTAGGACGCCGGCCAGGTGGGATGACGATCTGCGAAAGACTGCAGGCAGATGCTTAATGCGGCAAGCTGAAGACAGGGCGCTAGGCGCTCATTAGGGAGGCCTTTGTCCAGCAGTGGACTAATATAGGCTGATAATGATGATGATATTGAGTTTTGCCTCCATGACTCTGTGCCAAAATAGGTCCCGGCTCAGCATGCGCTGAGCAATTACCGCTCAGCGCTGATTTTCAGCCAAAAACCTTTGTATGGTTATATGTTAGTAATATATCTATTACGCTGACTGTACTTCCTACATAACTTCCTTACGTTATGCCGTCGGATTTCTTCTATTTAGTTACAAATAAGATGTTATTTTTATTTATTTTACGCTTCACAGACTTAATGGGGCACTAACTCTATTAAAAATAATTGTGCATAGAAATGATAGCTTCATAGTGAATTGTGAACAAGACATCAAATTGTTAATTTGCTCATCTATTTTATACGGTTTTTCCGTTCGGAATATAGCAACAAGTTTTTTTACTATTATTTAGCATGCTGGTGTACTTAAACTTTACTATGTAACGCTAAACGCACACTTATCGGAACCGAACGTGCCGAGAAGACCGAAGGAATCGAAATGAAGCGAACTAAAAAAATGCCTTACTCGGCATTTTTTTGTAAAGAGATTTACCACGAACAAAGAATTCTAAATACGATTCCATCATTTACCTCGGCGCGTTCGGTAAGAAATTATTTTATCCTTAATTTTCGGGCACTCTCTATTCCCTCCCTCTCATCATCTGGGGACGGCAGACCGACACGACCCGGGTGAGGTCAGGCGCAGGACCAACGGCTTTACATCCTTTCGCACGCGAGTAAACCCTTTCTTCCGGACTCCGAGCAGCTATTTTGAATTTATTTTTGCTAGAATAATCCAACAATTATTTTCGACCGACACAGGATATACTCAAACCCAGGACATCATTATCAGCAGCTGAATACGGAACCGCAAGACAAGGCAGTAAAATCCCAATAACATTAATACTGAAAAATACTTGCAACATAGTAAATAATAGTAAAACCGATTTCACCTGTACATCAATCAGCTATGACTGATGCAAATCGTTTCGGGCGGCGCAAAGTACCGTCGTTAGCGGTTTCTGTTATTATTCGCAATTTATTTGCGTAAGTGTAGACCGGGCCTAATAGTGCTGTTAAGGAAGATAGTTAAATTAAGGTTCTGCCCGTGTCTTTACTCTTTTTAAAGTTACGTTTACACAAAATCCTCTACACAGAGGGGATTTTCGGATAGAGAGTGAGGGATTAGAGAGTGCACCCTTGTTTGCGTACACACTTGTGCACTGTAATATGTCCTGCGTACATGGTTAGTCTCCGTTGAACTGGCCGTGGACGAATATTTGGCTAGGATGACATCATCAGAGGAGCTTTTGCAATGTTGAAATAATTTCAGCTAATAAATAAAAAAAATAATGCTGGAAAATCCACACACCATCATCTAGCTCCAAGCTAAGCAGAGCTTGTGTTATGGGTAATAGATAACTGACATACTTATTACAATACATTACATATATGGTTTTTTTTACTATACATAGGAAATACCCAGAACGCCCGGAACAAATATTAGCAGATTGTATTGTAGAAAACATTTGTCCCAAGGCGGGTATCGAATCCGCAACCTCAAGCGTCGCAGGCGGACTTTCGCCCGCCGCGCCACATCAGTCAAGTTAAAATCTCGCTCGAGACGCGTCGCTAAGATTTGATTCATTAAAATCTCGGCTCTCGAACATCAGCTGGTCAATTCATATGTATACGAGAGTGTACCACTAACTCCATTTTCTCCGTTTATTGGTTAATTTCCTTTTGTTTCTTATTCCTTGCCTCACATAAGCTTGTCAAAACTGGCCTATGACAAAGAAGTTTGAAAGAATAGGAGTCTGTCAGAGAAACATGGAGAGAAGCTTTATGGGAATACGACTAAAAGATAAGATCAGAAATGTCAGACAGAAAACTTATTCCTAAGTACCTAATAACAATAACTAAATAAAAAATTGCAAAAACCCCCCGACGGATTTTCATGAAACATGGCTACACTTTATTACCTTTTTTTTTTGCACTCGGGATAAAATTATGTACCTATGACACTAAAAAACTAAACGAAAAACGTTTCATCCGTTTGGGAGCTGCGATACCAATACAATACTAACAAAGAATACAAATCCAAAATCCAACTAAATGTGTGCAATTTTAATTGTAACGATTTACAAAAATCTGGGTACTTGTATATTTAAATTTAATTTATTAATTCATTCGATTTTACTTCAAATTCAAATATAATGTATACAAGCATTTATTATTTTTACTTATGCACGATTATTGTTATTTTTAAGTTTAAGGAATTATAGAATTTTGTTTAAACTTGCTGCGAAAATTGTGTTTAAATTTGCTGCGAAAATTGTCCATAAGTGATACACTCCAAAAACATGTGCATCGACTTGCTGGCTAGCAAAATGGTGTGGTGTACCTACTTACTTAACTTTTCATTCGACCACCCCCAAGAAGTCCATAACAGAATGACACATGTGACTCCCCAATGCAGCGAAATAGGGAACTGGCCCTAATCACCACGCTTTTGGAGCCGGCCTGGTGATTCCAGCATCGGTGTATGATTCTCAGGTGGATGCAATGAAGGATTTTGTCTAGATTTTGAAATAGCAAATGCATTGTTCTTGACGATTTTCCAAGAAACAACGCTGCGGTGACTAAAAATTATTTAATAAAAATAAAAAGTTTATTTACTAACACATATTTTGTCCTTATGTTAAACAGTACACATAAACATTACAAAAAAATACAAAGTTACTAGAGTTTCGCAGCCATTCAACAGAATCCCAACTTCTAGTTGAAGTAAAGAGTTAGGTAGGATCCTGCTGAAAGACTGCATGATGGGCGAAGCATTTACTTCATTACAATCTTGAGGATGGTGTTGTTCTGCGCAGCAGTGGGGCGTTTTAGTTATTAAGATTAGTGTTTCGGTGTAGCATTACATACTAATTTAATTATAATTAAGTAAAAAGTATATTTTTATTATCCTTAGTGTACGTACCTATCTAATTCGTAGTGGATAATGTTACCTACCTATGTTTAAAAACAATACCAAGCAGATTAGTGTCAACAGAATTATCTTCTCACACGTCACTTCTCAAGGGCCCTGCCTGAAAACCAGCGCAGTATTGGGAATATGCTTAAATACTGCATCATGCTGAGGCAGGGACCCATTTTACCCTTGACCATCTCTGTAAATATGTAGTACCTACCTAATAAATAAGCTGATAACCTGAGACAGCAGCGAGTTTTAACTCTATGTTGATAACTGTGTTGTCTTCTGCCTAACATATGTACTTGTACGTAGACTCGTGTGTGTCTGCTAATGTATGTAAAATAAATTATTTCTCTCTCTCTCTTTTTTTGCTAAAGCATCTAATTTTAAGTTGCTTGAAATCTGTTGTATGAAACCTTCAATGTTTGAAACCTTCACGTCGGCTCCAAACGCGCCGAGTCATACATTTGTTTCAACTTTATTCGGTAACAGAATATCAGCGCCTTTCTACTCCTGAGTGGTAAAGGCATTTATGCTGAGCCGAGACCTTTTTGCTGCTGTAAAACACAGTACCTACAGTCTCTCTTGTTTTGGTATTTTTTTTTTGTGTAATTGATTTTTTTGTATATTTAATATAAGTTATAATAAGTATAAGTAATATTTTTTATATCTGTTATGTACTGTGTAAGTAGCAAATAAATGATTGTCTATGTCTATGTCTAACATGACGGATTCCAAAAATCTCTCTTAGTGAATAGTGAAATCGGCTACTTCGGCGTGGTCGGCTTGTATCAGTCATTTCATTCAGCTGCAGGCCAAACTTAAAAGTATTCAGGTCAATCTGTTCAAAATACAGCCCATTTCACACCATGGCGAAGCTGCCATTACACGCGGATCACATGTCAAAGCCGGCGTTTTGGTGGGAACTCGAGCGAATAATTTGGCCATGTTGAAGTGCGTTTATGGCGTTTATATGCGCGTGAGTTAGTCACGGTGCGCATTGTAGGGAAAAATAATTAAATATCGGGAACATTCATAGCGTTTGGGAAACTTTGCAATATCTAATATCTTCTCGTCACAGATTCCGCAGAGCCTCAAGATGAACGGATCCGAGACGTGTTCGCTGACGATAGGCCTCGTGCATAAGCTAAAAACGCTTAGCCAGCTTAGGAGAGAGCTATGCCCGGAGTTTTATGCGATAGAATCCGGATTACGAAAATCCGGAGAAGAACCACAGTAACCGACAAAGAATTAGCAAGCTGAAGTGGCAGTGGGCCGGCCATATCTCGCGAAGAACGGACCACCGCTGACAAACGAAGCGTAGGACACCCTCCGGCCAGGTGGGATGACGATTTGCGAAAGACTGAAGGCAGATGCTGGATGCGGCAGGCTGGAGACAGGGCGCTATGGTGCTCATTAGGGGAGGGCTATGTCCAGTGGACTAATATAGGCTGCTGATGACGATGAACCGAGAAAGCTCTCTGAATTAGCAGGCTGAAGTGGTGGGTAGGGCCTAAAGCTCGCAGAACCGATAAGTGTTGGAGAGTTAAAACGGAGTGGGGGAAGACCTCTTCGGTAGACCGACGACATGGTAGCGGTCGCAGGAGTCGATGGATGGAGTCAGCTCAGGACTGCTATTATTGGCGTCGTTTAGAGTAGGCCTATGTCCAGCTATGGACGTATACGTGCTGATAATGGTGAAAAAATAAACTTTTTATATTACTACTGCTACATTTAGTCCAAAAGTAAAGTAAGGAAAGCTTGTGTGGTTCACCAAATATATATAGACCAGACCCGGAACAAATTGCGCACCTGCAAATCATAAAAACATTTGCACGGGGCGGCGGTAATCGAACCCGCAACGTTCTGCGTTGTAGGTGGACTTTCGCCCGCTGCGCCACTGAGTTCGTTAAGTTAGGTAGTCATTCGTTACTCATTCACCAACAATGCATTACTTATTTATTTTTTAACATAATAGTAAAGGTTGTCGCAGATCAGATACCGCACAGCACAAAAATGTGCATTAAATTATGGGCTGTAAGGCCTTAGCTTTTACTCGTAACATTTAGATGTATTTCACATTGACGGCATCCGATGACCGACGACAGCTCGCGGGCGTTTGAAGTTTTTGGAAAGCCATTTTGTCACTGAAAAATGTATCTAAATATATAATAAGGCCATATTTGAATGCACATTTTTGTGCTTGTTCTGTTGTTAACGGTTACTGAAAAGCAGAGCATTTCTTTAAAACGATCAACCCAAATTAGTACGAATTTTCATAATTCCTTTCTAAGTGCTCATTTTCATACCAAAACCTACACACCCTGCAATTTTCAAGTCTCTAGGATAACTGGATAAGGCTGTAGCTTGTATACATGTCAGGACAAAGAGTTTTATATTAGATAGAGAGGAGTATAGACAAGACTTTGTTAAACCTTTTTGGCCCTGAAAACCTGGTATCAGCTCTATAAACATAGGCCTTTCTTCTCTATTTAGATAAAATAAAAGTGAGTGAGTGAGTGATATCTTTTGTTCCATTTATTGTTTTTGGGTGTAGGTACTATTATAATGAATGCGATGTAACAACTTTAAGTACTTATTGTATTGTCTGTTTTGGGCAAAAACTACATTAAGTAGGTACCTACAGTACATGTACATACATAGGTACATTCAAGTAACATTTTTTATGTATCTATCAGTGGATTCCTGTCAATAGCCCATTAATTTCTATTGTAGTGTGCTGATGGTTTCCCTAATAAAATTATAAAAAAATAAAAATTAAAGACAAAAATCTTTGTTTATACGTGTTATATCTTGATTCAATAAATTACTCACATAACATACCTAAGTTTTTACATCTTAAGTAATTGTTATTACTTATTTACAGTACCTCATACTCTTTTAATAATAGTTTATAAATAACTTATAAATATTTGTACCTAATTTTAATTTCAGACTACCAAAATGTACATTGCTACATGTTTAGATTTTAAAACTATTAGAGTTTTGAGTCGAAATAAATAGCTAAAGGTAATTTCACACTTGTGCACTTGTTAGCCCAGAAGTTGCTCATTCTAAAGTACTAGGTAGCTTGTAGATAAAAAATAAACTATTTTATCAAGTTTCAAAATAAATAAGATATAAAATATAATATGATTTTGAAAAGAGAAGGACTTACAAAAAATAAATGTGGCTAGCTCATAAACTCTATGTTAAACTTTTTGTGGCTTAAAAAGTAGAGATGCTTATAATTATTGATTCAAAGCAAATTTCATAACACATTCTAAGTAAGTCACGAAATTATTATTTCCTTCTAGCATTTTTAGCCTTCAAAGTGTGAATACAATTAAGGATAATTTATATAACTTTTTAGTTAATTGTTTATTGCACTGATTTATAAATAATGTTTTACTTTATTTTTGTATATTATTCCATGATTATTGTTTCACATAACTATGACTCCATAAGAAATCTATATAAATCCATAAATCAAGGACAATTCAATAATTTCACGTGTCAGCGAGTCGAGACAATACCGCGTAGCAAATCGATTTGTATTGTTACCTATGAACAATAATTAGCAGCCTTACTGCAACGAACACAAAGTTTTAATTTCAATGGCATTGGTGGCAATGTGGTTGAATGTAAAAGTAAAAATGGCAATAAACCGGTCAGCCATTTTGTTTTGCTAATTGGCTCTTATCGGTCGTTTGGCATTAAACGTTCATTAATAGTTGTTATATTACGCACGTATTATATTTCTTGAAATATTTTACTGCGGGATTTTGACTCGTTTATTCATTAAAATATCAAATAATTAAAGACTTTATGTTTTCCTACCATTATGTACCTACCATTATGCACTCTGTAATTTTATGACGCAGAACGCGTAATTTTTTTCATTGAATTTTAATCATTATTTTTCCAAAGTCTACTTTTTTCGAAGTCTTTTACATAATGTTGTGGCTTTTGTATCTAAATGTGTGTAACAACTAGTCATTACTGTCATATAAATTAAAAATAATTGCAGATTGTACGCGACAAAATAATGACAACCCAAACCCATCTTTTTAATAGCTACGCGTCTCGGGTTAAAATTAAATGGTCTAGTGTAAAAGAGGCATAATAATTTGCCATATTTATGAATGTGTGGCGATCAAAACGGTAGCAGTCGACTATAAGTCAAGTGATAATTGTTATTTCTGATGTTTTATCGCCAGTTTGGTACATGTTATATCTAGAATCGTTACGTTGATGTTGTAACATTAACATAATTGCGCGGCGCGTGATAACATACCTACAGGGACTCGACTTTCAACTTTACGTGTGTCAATTGAACATGTTTAAAGTAATTATCAAACTGTTACAAATTAGACATGACTGTTACAAATTAGACTTTAGACATGTTTTAGACATATTGTTTAAAATAAATTATATAAAGTTGGATTTTAAATCATGACGTAATTAGGACTTTTAGATGTTGCTTTTACAGATGGCAAAGATACATTATGTATTAGTATGTGTGTATGTGTAGTAAGTATAAATAATTTTTTTAATGCTGGCGCGATGCCCTTTTATTTTTTATACTAGAGGCGTGGATTTTTGATGTCAACGTGGATAATTGTATGAAAAAGCAAAAGTCAACCGCGCCAGCTTTTAAAAATGTATCTATAGGTTGCTACATCATTTCTACACAAATAAAAAAAGTATTGGTAGTGTTTCTATTGGCATAAAACCTAAATTAAAGGCAACAATAATTTAAGTCATTTTTGTTTTTGTGCCAACAGAATCACAACCATTGTTTGTAGGTTTAATTAGCACAGATGTAAAATTAGCATAAAAAAAATGACTTTAACATAAAACAATAAAATCTCAATAAATTAAAATACAACAATAGCTATAAAATTATTGCCCCGAATCCAAATAAATAAGATCTTTATTCCAGAAATAAATACAAAGTTATATACACTACAATAACTATATAATACATTGAACTACTTCTATATTCACACGGGATATGTTAGGTGTCAAGTCTTAAGCTGCGTTAAGCTAAGGAACATTTTGTGAGAGTTGAAACACTTTACAACTTTTTGCTTCAACGTGCCAGCTTTGGTTGCATGACCAATGCCTATGCAGTCAAAAATGGCACATTGATGACTCGTAGATATTATTTAAATACACAAAAGAATACTTCACGTTGCAAGATGTATTAAATATTCTATTGCAAATAAATGATTTATGATTTAATTAAAGAAAATATAATTATGCCTTCGTGCCAGATTGTTATGCGATGTGGTGAGCTCTATAACTTTAACTACCAATCTATAAAATAATGGCAAATATAAAAAAAAATACTCGCACCAACCTTGGATAGAAAAAATGACTGATATTATACTGTATGATATGATACCCATCTAGGTAACTCAAGTCAGTTATGTATAACATAAAGCTGCTAACGCTATTTACTGAAAATTATTAAGGTTGTCGCAGATCAGTACCGCACCGCTGCCGCATAGCACAAAATTATACATTCAAATATGAGCGAATAATTAGTTACATTTTATAATGACGGCATCAGATTACAGACAGCTTGCAGACTCTCTTGAAGCTTGCGATAAGCCATTCTGTCACTGTAAAGTGTATCTAAAGATAACGAGTTAAATCCCATATTTGAATGCTCGTTTTTGTGTTGTGCGGTAGCGTTGCTGGATGTTTTCTAATATTATAGTAGGTACGTTGTTAAAAAACATACGACATCGCATATTATAACACTACATCCGCAGTAAAGTGTTTCAACTCAAATTATTAAAACCCTTTGAAAAGTCACTTGCACAAACTTATAAAGTCACTTTCACGTGTTAAGCAAAGATTCTATGCTGAACGGGTTGTGTTTCCTCTCCCCTCTCTTCGACAGATCTTGCTGAGTATTCCTTCCACCACTGAGGTCCAAAGAAACCGCCCTGCCGGAGTCGAAGTCAAACTTTTCAAAATTCGCGCTTGCTGCTCCGAACTGTTGGAAGAACGAAGTCTGGGGATCAGGCGTTGGACTGTAATGCCTCCCAGAATGTGCGTCTGATGTGGAACTGTCCGAGTTGTTGATGCCGTCGGCTCCTGAAGGCACTCGGAGCCGTCCCGTCATGGAGAAGTCCTCAGGTCCTGAGTGGGAGGAATCACCCCCAACGACATCGATCATGCATTCTTCCCCTTCCCCATCTCCATCGGAATCTGAATACATGCCAGTGTTTCGATGCTGTGCTAGATATTCTATCTTCAGGGCTTCCAGGTCGACGGCGATGCCTTTGGCTCGAAGTTTTCTTGCTTGGCGGTCCAGCGCTTTTGCCAGCTTCTTTCTTCTTCTCGCCCTGGTGAGGGAATAGGGCAAAATTAGTATAGAACCTTATTTTTGTGGGAATGAAGGCTTTGTATATATTTTCAAGAACTGCCCTTGAAAAAGCTAAAGCTATGTGTATTGTGTATTTATAATCACAGTAATATTATAAATGTGAAAGTTTGGATGTATAGATGGATGGATGGATGTTTGTTACCTCTTCAAACTACTGAAAGGATCGGGCTGAAATTTTGCTATATGGTAGTTTAAGGCCTGGAATAAAACTATAGGCTACATTCTTTTTGTTTAAAGATAAAATGAAATATATAAAGTTAAAAAACGTTTTTATAGAGCTTTTATAGCGAAACCGCGGGCAGAATCTACTTTTGATTAATTTATGTTATTGTCAAACTATGTCGGCCATGACTTTTCCTTGTGTACAATTACATGTATCGAAACGGAATAAATTAATTGAATTTGAATCTTTGACAATATTTCTGGAGTAACCTAAATCAATTAAATAATTTTACCTAAATCATAAATAATAGCCAAAAAAACACTCTTTTACTTTGTTTTGAGAAAATCAAAAGAAATGAAACCGGAATACATTACACTTGCGCGTTCTCGAGACTACATAAAGCCAAAAAGCACTCGATTCATCTTTTTGGCACACAAATCAGGTAGCACAACCATTGAGTACATTAGTATTATTGTCTATTCTGTTCGAGCTAAGTATCATTCCAATACGACTTAAGGCGCTACCCCGACCCAAACCAGTGCCTCCACCTATTTTATCTTATTATTCGGTTTAACGAAGGAATTTTCAAAAATCGATTGGCCAGTTTGTGGTATACATAACATAAGCTTATTTTTAATGCCTCTGTAAAAGTTTTATTTTGTATACTTGAAGTGGATATCCGAAGTTGCTCAGCGTTGCTGGTAGCGCCTTAAATTCAAAAGTAATGCCATCCTTTCCTATCCTACTAATATTATAAAGCCGAAAGTTTTCTGTTTTTTTTTTACCTAGGATCTCCAAAACTATGGAACAGGTCAAGCTAAAATTTGGCATACACATAGAACGTAATCTAACTTAAACAATAGGCAACTTATTATACCGAAAATACGCGTGCGAAGCCGCGGGCAGAAGCTAGTAATAAAATAAATCCAGCCTCAGTGTTTTTAAGATTCAAAGCCGAAGTTCATGTGGCTTTGGTGCGTGATTTCGATTTTACGTTGCCATGTACTTCAGCAGATCGCTACGCGCCGGGGATCATTCGCATAAAAAAAATGTATGGAATGTATGGAAAAATGCGAAAGCTCAAAACTCAAATCATGGTAAATATCCCGTTGTAAATGACTTTAGTGATAACCATGATGTATTTAAAAGTTTTATGATTTTAGGGACCTACGTAGAGCTAGAAAGCCCCGAAACTCGATTCGTTGAATGGTACTAGGGGATCATAATCAAACTGAAGTTTACACAGAATAAAGAGGTCTCATGAGGGTCTATGTTGTAAGTTCCTCACCTCTCTCGCGCCCTCAACTCATGAGGAGGTATAGGCTCTCCGGAGCAGGACTGGGGGTGTGCATTGTGAGCTGGTCGGCCTGGTCCCTTCTTGGTGTGTTCCTTCTTGCGCCACTTGGCTCGGCGGTTCTGGAACCATACCTGTGGAGGTAACTTGGTGTTAGTTGGTATACTTGGAATATCCAGTTGTTGTTTAGTTTTTATAGCTATGAATTGAGGACATAAATTATGAAATTATCGTGCAGTCGTCTAAAAAATCAAATAGAGTCCTGACCCGGATGTGACCCGAATCTCAGTGGTCCGGACAATGTATCCGACGCTATTTTCAGTAGGTAAATCGATTGCGTTTTCTTTATTATTATGTAGGTATTGAAGCCTATAGTTATAGTATGGCTATATTGTACAATATAGCCATATATATACACGGTGGCACGGAAAGGGTGTACTAAGCCGGGGGTGATGCTGGACATCAAATGGGTCAACGTTTGTTCTATGATTTTTTGAATTTCGAACATTTTTTCCTTTTTTTTAAAGAAATTAGAGACGTTTTTACCTCATATACGTATATTTTACATCATTAGTTATAAAATTTCAAAGGTATTACATAATTTTTAAACCCCCGACGCAAAAAGAGAGGGGTGTTATAAGTTTAACGTGTCTGTCTGTGTATCTGTTTGTGGTATCTGTGGTATTTTTTTTTGAGTCATAGATAATTCTATTTTGAGTGTTCTTAGCCAGGGTTCCTGAAAACCTGTCGTAGGGTTCTTAAAAATTTTAATTTTGTTCTTCTATTGTAATAATTTTGTGACAAAACACTGGTTTCGCTGAAAAAATAAGCAAAAAACATCTGTGAAATATTTTGTTATGTTAAATAATGCAAGAGTGCGTGTAAAGAACAGAAATAGGAAGAAAAAGAAACATAGTTTTTTGCAAAAAAATAAAAGCTTATTCGAAATTCAAAAAAATTTAATAACAAGTTGATCCCGTCAGGATCCAGTGTCACCTACTTTCAGCTTAATATACCCTTTCCGTGGCACTCTGTATTATATGATAGCCTGTCAGTCAGTTATCAATTGCAAACACAAATATAACAAGTACAAGATACATTCTGATGTTTGTAAGATACCTTTACTTTTCTGATCTAGACTATTGAATGTCAATTTGTTTCTTCAATCAAGAAGTAATCATAAAATAAATAAATAATGTTGGACAATCCACACAGCATCATCTAGTCCCAAGCTAAGCAGAGCTTGTGTTATGTGTACTAGATGACTGATATGCTTAATACAATACATAACATAGATATACATATATTTTTAAATATACATAGAAAACATCCAGAACACACGGTACAAATATCTGCAGATCGTACAAACATTTGTCCCGAGTAATATATATTTTTTAATTCAATCCGTTCAGAGAGCGTCCAATGTAACCTTCCAAAAATACATTCATACCGCATACACATAGGTAACTAGGTATTATTAAGATGTATTATTATTATGATGTATTATTCTATGGCAAAAGCAACACCTACGTAGAACCTGTGGGCGTTTTCGCATTGCGTCCGTTCCGTACGAAACAGCCCACGACTAAGCGATTAAACACTTCAAGCGTCAACAAAAACAAGGAGAATTGAGCTTGACTGGTCCATGAAAAGGTATGGCAGCTATTCTGTGAAGGAGGAAGCGAGAATAGGTACTGCTATACACTAGCCGAACTCGATGTTTGTAAATAAACCGACCATACTTAACCTAAAATTCACTCTGTTGCCGCGTCTTTTTACATGGAATTTATATTACTAGTCGATTTGTGTTCATTCCTTCAGTGAATATTGCTATTAAATGTATCTGAAACTTGACGCCAAGCCAGTGAGATTCAGTTTTTGTGTCGTGGTTTATTTACAATCATTAATATATCGAGTTTTGCTAGTGTATACTGAAGATCTGCTTTTTAAGCAGACATATAAAATGCCGACGTGATTGTTATATTTTAGAATTTCTATCACTTTATAAGTCTTCTAGAGATCTTGGTACTTTAAAGAATTAATTAGTAATCTTTATTATTTAATCTTTCACTATGTACTAAACTTATTTCATAATGTCAGACAAATTAAATATGTTATGTTTTTGAATGATTTTTTTTTGCAAGAAATATATTAATTATTAATTACATATATTTTTTATTTCACTGAATAGACTCGCCGGTTTATGGGTATGGGAATCGTCTGGTGAAATAAATAACAGGCTTAAGAGATATAACTAGGATATAACATCTTTGCCTCAGTTTGAACGTACGCAAGCAGAGATAGAACTATTGTCGAATTGTTAATTGCACTTATTTTTATTATTTTTCTTGATTTTCTATACATTTTTGTAATCTAGCACTACCTACTAAATTGTTGTCCACACTACCCAAAGGTTAGCAGGTGGAGAATGCTATGTAGCATTATGCTCGCCCATTTACAACTTTTGTGCAATAAAGTAAATTCTATCCATCTATTTATTGGTAGAAAGCATTCCATAAATAATGCTGGACAATTCACACAGCATTATCTAGCCCCAAGCTTGTGTTATGGGTACTAGATAACTGATATACTTAATTAATAAAATACAGTTTTGTTTTTATAGTGCGTAAGCCTCAAACTCTGGCTAATTTCTAAGAAATCAAATAATATAGCAAAAATTTTGGACTTCGACGGGACTTGAACCCGCAGCCTTCCGTCAGTACCGGAATGTGCTAACCAACTACACCACGAGGTCATGTGACTTAGGAGTCGAAAATCTTTGCGACTTTCTACGGACTGTAGCGCCGTTAGCTCCACCTACAGGGGAAACATTAATCTATAAATCTATATCGTCATATTGCTTTGTTTAATGCTATACGATGATTATACCGCTTAATCTACTTGTTCCTTCAATTAGTAGCACAAAATATAAAACGTCAGGTGCGAATCGGACTCACGCACTAAGGGTTCCGTAAGACCTTGCCAAATTATCATGATTCTAGGGTTATATATATATTATATATATAATGTTTATACCTATAGGTTGTGATGCGTGGCGAGTATTATATGTATTTAATTTTTTGTAAATTAATTAAAAATTTATGATATCGGATTTTTCCTTTACTTGTGCTATAAGATCTTGCTGCTCACCAAATTTCATAATTGTAGGTCTACAGGAAGTACCTTAGAGGTTTTGTGTGCAAGAGATTCCCTTGAAAATTTTATATCGCGGCTTCAAGAGGTTACGGACTTGAGTATTTGTCGTTAATTTTAACTTGATACGTCCACGCGTTCCTAAAGAAGGGGGTTGACAGACGGACAGACAGACAGACGGACAACAAAGTGATCCTATAAGAGTTCCTTTTTAGGGTTTTGATGATCGAAGATCGGTTTCAAAACCCTTATGGTCTCGCTTTGTCTGTCCTTTTTTCCCTCCTTAATAACTCAAAAACTACTGCAGCTATCAACTTGAAATTGAAAACAATAATACATTTCGTGCGCCTGTACAGATTTTGAAAAAAAAAATGAAAATAAATGAAAAATGAAAATGAATATTTTCCATACAAATTGTGATGCCGAAATTTTAAAAGATGCCTACAGAGTCATATGGGGTATCAAATGAAAGGTACCATTTCGTACATTTCAAAATATATTTTGAAATTTTTGTAGGTTTCATACTTTTTAAAATATTTCGAAAAAAGTCGAAAAAATACCCATTCCCCCCCCCCTATCTCCGAAGATTGCAGAGCGATCCATGTAAAATGTATCGAGCGTTTATAGACATGGATCTATATTTTACAGGAAAAATATAGAGAAGTTTGAAAAAAGAACACTTTTTGAAAAATGGTCAAAATGGGGGGGAATAATTTTCAAAAGGGGGGGCTACCTCACCGAGTGGGGTATCAAATGAAAGGTATTTGTGTGTACGTTTCAAAACAGTTTTTCAAATTTCTGTAGGTTTCATACTTTTTGAAATATTTTGAAAAAAGTCGAAAAAATACCCATTCCCCCCCCCCTATCTCCGAAGTTTGCAGAGCGATCCGTTTAAAATGTATGGAGCGTTTGTAGATATGGATCTATATTTTACAGGAAAAATATAGAGAAGTCTGTAAAAAGAACACTTTTTGAAAAATGGTCAAAAAAGAATAATTTTCAAAAGGGGGGCTACCCCACCGAGTGGGGTATCAAATGAAAGGTATCGATTTGGACATTTCAAACCAGTTTTTCAAATTTCGGTAACTTTCATACTTTTTGAAATATTTCGAAAAAAGTCGAAAAATTTACCAATACCCACCTTAACCGAACCACCCATTTAACCGAAGCATGCAGAGAGATCCATCTGAAATGTAACCTACTATTCTTAGGTATTCGTTAAATTGCGAAGTCTCTAACCGGTACTTTTGGTACATATTTGTTGACAAACGTTCAAAACCCTCGGCGCGCGAGTTACACTCGCACTTGACGGATCTTGTTTCTTTTTAGGTACGGAACCGTTAAAAACACGCAAAGCCCTTCATTACGCGCGGCTAAATGCTTTTAGAGCAATTCATTACTTTTCAATCCACCTGTCCAGGATAATCATTAAAATACTTTCCGCTCCGCTTGTAAAAGGTCTTGGCCTTTGAATTTGAATTGAGACATAAAATTTGAATGTGCGTTTACATGCTAATTTGATGCGTGTGCCCGTGCGCACATTTTATGCGCGTGCAGAGAAGCTAAGATGCAATCTTTTTAAGAGTTTGTAGGATGTTCTTCGGATGTGTGATTATAATTATTAGGGGAAAAATTTGCAAAAGAAGGTACCTAATGGGTTGTCCGTGGGTATTCACCATGTCTATGTCAAAGTAAAGATGCGCGACTGTGAATGATTTCATTCGAATTATTCGACTTCACAAATCAAATTAGTTAGTAAGTAGCGTCGAATAAAGAATAGATTTAGCGTCGACGACTGCCCGACTCGCCATTACTAATCAAATTACTAATTTGGTTAGTAATGGTACCTTGTTAGTTTGGTATGTAATGGTCGATTAAAGAATTGAGTTCGACTGCCCGACTCGGGCAGTCGAACTCAATTCGTTATTCGATGCCTCAATCAATTCGTAGAGGCATTAATAATTACTAAATAATAGTTGTCATTCGACTTTAAAGATTAGTATATTACTGATATTCAAGTCGAATGAGTAAATTAGTAGTTGTAGATCATTCGACTAGCCAGATCATTCGCAGTCGCGCATCTTTAGTTCAAAGTTCCAATCTTTTAAATAGCCAAGTTTTCAGGATTTACCTACACGAGGCGAATAAGCTACACATTTTGGAAACATGAGAATGTTTTAACCAAATAAATTAAGTGTAACAAGGAATAGCTTGCATAAAGGTGACACACCTACGATGAATGAAATTTTAATAAAATGATACTACCTACCGATATATAGAATTCAAGTCTGATAGACTTGAATTCTAGGTATAGGTTCTTATAACTAAGCAGAAAAGAAAATGAGTCCGATTGATATACCGACTCAGCTCACAGAGTAATTAAGTTAGGTACAGAAGAAAATAAAGAAACAAGTCACTCGATGTGAATTAATAGCGGGGAGAGTGGGGTGAGGGGGATACGTGCCTCATTAGGAGGGTTCGGTTGCTATTGGTTGTGGTTAGGGTTGCCTGCTTCAAATTAGATCAAATGAACAACCAAACCGAGAATTGCCCAGAAACATGCTGTTCATTTTCGTTAGTGTTGGATTTATAAATGGTCCAAAACATAGTAGGTATTTACGTATGATATAAGAAATCACTTTTAAACAAAATCGTCGGTAAAACATAATAAATAAGAAACGTTGTTTTTTTGAAAACACTCTTAGCTATTGGTTTGCGTATGCATAGATGTAATTAAAATTCTATTTTCAAAGGGAATTATTAGCTCTAGATCGTTAAATTTTTCTTGAGTGCCGGTAATTCTTAAACGGACAATGTTTACAATTTTTTTCGATGCTTAATTATCGAAAATAAATTAATTACTCAATAAAAAAATACTAACGAAGCCTATCCTATACCTACTAACGAAAGCCTATCCCTATACGTGGCTACCCTAATCCTCAGCAAAGTCACAACCAATGTCCATTACGGCCCGTACGGTTTCTATTCCTTAATCAATGTATTTCGATTAGCAGGTAGAAAGGCAGGGTAAATTAAAACGTATATTGGACTATCTTTATTGACGTAAATAGCGAATGACGTCGGTTATGACTCCATCTGGATGAGGTTTGAATGAAATGCCACAGATAATATAATAAGAATATTCCAGGTAATATAATGGAATGAGATGCTTCAGGGTTAATTCAAATTCAAATTCAAATCATTTATTGCAGGAAATATGGTCATAATACAGGGTCTTGAACATTAGAATAGTGTCACATACTTCACCAAAACACATTGGCATGCAAAATTTCTTATAAATAGGTACATCTGTAAATTGTATTAATTTAAATTGTAACAAGATTAAACCATAATCAAACCATAATAAGGTTCTCGGTTACTTTGCGTATGTTTGTATGACTTTATGTATGGCTTTCATTAAATAAATGAAATGTTTTATCTTAATAATTTATCGAGCAAATAAGCTGGGATGGCTATATCGCAAAGTAATGAAGAAAGAGCTGTGAAGGCTTAGTTGAAGGTTTCAAGCTTTGCCAGACTTTTATACCTACATAAATGTTATTTATTATCGATGTGTCAGTTTACTGCTTGGTTTTATTAAAATCTAACTTCTACCAGAGCTTATTTCTTATTCATCAATATCTAGAATAAGATATTCGCATGAGATCTAGAATTCACGTAAAATTCAGTCCAATGGGTTGCGTAGTTTTGACACGAAACGTATATCAAAATTTTTGCATTTATAATACTGGTATTATTAATTTCAAACACAAAAAACAAGAGATTCTGCAAATCAAACTGCAATCATTCCTCAAACACACCCCCTCACACAATTTCAGCAAGTCAAGAAAACATTTGTTAAAGTTCCGTGGCTGCGATTGCCACGTCTCCCCTCCGATCCGGTAAATAAGAAGGTGGCAACCACGTAAATAGGTGAACATGGTTTTTTCGCTTATTTCTCGGTTTATAAGGCCTTCGGCTGAGACAATGATGGTAAGAAAAGATAAAGGAAACAAAAGAAAAGCAGTTTCATAGGTTTTAAATTTAAATTTTTTATTTGGTTTCTATCTAGGTATAATATATTATTAATGGATAGATATCTACGTTAGTTGTCTCGATTTGTATAATGGCGTGTGATTGTTTTATAATCTAGGTACTAAGTACCTAGGTACCTATATATGAATAAATAGGTAGGAACTTACTTTAGGTACTTTGAAAGAGTTCTAATAATATTGTTTTGATCGGAACGTTAAACTAAAGGAAAATATTGCGCATGTGCTGAATTTCTGCCAGAGCAGTTTTTTAGGGTTGTCAAACTGTTGTTTGGTGACAAAATGTGTTAGGATAGGAAAGCAATGCCTGTAATCAAAAGGTTCTTCTAACAAAATGAATGATGTGTAAGGTGAGTTAGAGTTATTAAGAGTGTTTGAGTGCTTGTAAGCAACCATTACAGTAGAGCATGAAACGCCCTGCGTTCATAGCATCTGTTTTTATGACCTAGGTACTTACCTACTCACATAAATAACTTATGGCACCGAAACGACGCATCTAATTAGCCAGCCAGTCGGTAATTACATTATCCCACTTTATAACGAAGTAAATCATGTGTGCAGCTAGAAACTCGGATAATAATTCATCGCTCGGGGCAGCCCTGCGAGCGAGCTTCGTGTCTATCTTTTACCACTAAGCCTCCGGCGCCCATATCACCCTCTGAGCGAGAAAACAGATACAGAAAATAGGAGAGTGATAGGGATGGCGAGGGCTCCTTAAATTTTATATTCTATCCGCATTTTGTCGCCTAAGCGTTCCATTTAGTGTTCCATATTTAAACCTCGCGCCATTCTTTTTTCTTGTTCGGCGGGAATGTAAGATTTTTTTCTTGTGGGGTGTATTCGATGTGTGCGGAATACTGATGTGTGCGAGCGACCGCCGACGCCCTGTTAGGGAATGAAATTGGCATATAAATGTAAATTTTATGCTATGAATTTTAAAATGAAGTCGATACTTCGCGGTTTCGAGGAGTTTTCGTCAGGCCGGGGATGAAATTAGATTAGAGTACGCCACTTTGTGAAAGTAATGGGCTTTTAACGTCTGCTCCGATGTTATGTTATTGCCAGTTTAGTATCTGATGCTTCATGTCGGCTGACGCATTATAAAATTTAATGTCAAAGCCTTTATTACAATTTTCAAGCAATTATTTCATTCACGCATTAATTCGTTAATAACGTACGTTACGGTCTCTGAACTGAAAGAACCAAAGAGTTCCCTATAATAGAAAAGCATTAACGTTCAGTGACATTATAACTGGCCATAAAGAAAAACGATTGCGGCCCGAGACCGCCATATAAAACATCCAAGCGAAAGAAAATAGAGAAATCAAAGAAGAGGAAAAAATCCACTTTACAGACGCAAACAAGTCACTTTAACTTTATTGAGCTGTAATCGAATTGTGACGTCCCTGCGAGCTGCGGCTGCTTCGAGCGCGGAACCGCGCGATCTGCAGCCATCCTTATCTGACCCGCCCATTTAAATCTATGCTATTCAATCGTGCCGTCTCGCTCGCGTCCCAGGGGTGCTGCCGAGATTGCAATCTTTTGATTTATACCAACTATTAGGAGTGGTAGGGTATTCCGTCTCGAACGAGATTTTCGATAAACGTCGGTACAATAGAAGTTAGTACTGATTATAGACACGGATTAACTTATTTATCTCATGTATTTATGAAGATGGAGCTCTTTGTTTCTGAAACAGACTGATATCAAGTCGCTCCTAGCTTAAATACCTTAAGATACGTAGGCAGGTTACGTCTTCGGTCATCAACCTAACTCTGACTAAGACCCATAAGGCCCGTACCTACCTACTATGAAGGCTTGAGTAACACTTTTCCATAGAAAATCGTTACTCAAGTGTAGAACGATGACTGAGCAAACTTTCATAATAGGTACGCGCCTAAGGTATTATATACAAGATACTAACTTTTTCAGTGGAATCAAATCAATTTGGACTATATTTGAAAGATGTAATAAAAAATGCCTGAACACTTTATAAACGGAATCCCTCCCTACTGTTTTGTAAAATTCTATAAAACAAATGACACGTTTGAACTATAGATAATTGAGGTTGCTACTGTGATCGCGTGTCAGTGCCAACCCAGATCAGAATAAAGAATAACCTACACCTTGTAAAACACAAAGCCCTTACAACCTATCAATTTCGATATCAACCCAACCCACAAAATGGTCTCCATTCAAAACTGTATTATCTCAAGTGAAGGTATATTTTTTTTTGTTTATGTATTCTTTTTTTTACATTGGTTTAGAAACATCTTAAAAAGACAAAACCATAGATAATGACACCGGCAGTGTTGCTAGTGCATAAAATCCCTGAGTGGACTTAGAGACATCAGTTGTTGACCATTCAGTTGTTATATTTATTCTATTCTATTTTGTTTTTTTTTTGTGTAAATGTGTACCACTCGTAAATCTATGGACCCATATCTGAAATGAAGAATAAAGCATATTTATTTTTTATTTATATTTCGATGGGTTTTATTTTGATGATAGGAAGTTTTAACTTTAAAATGTTTCACTGCCTTATAGTTTCAGAATCTTGTCAAACTATAAACAACAGTAACAATGAGGAAGACAGCTCATTTTCATTTGACTTAGGACATCAGCCCATAACCTGTAAGAGAACTCTACAAGTCAAGGTTTTTATTGAATCTTAAATCAATGCGATAGAGAGTATTTTCTTTTGTAGACCGAATCAAGTGAAAGAGGAGGTAGGGTAAGGTTTATAAACTTGCCTGTCCCAAATGGCCGCTTAGCCCGAAGGTTCTGGAAAAATAAGGGAAAACGTCCCTCATTTATATTGAAGGGAAAATGTCCGAGGTATTTCCGTAATAAGTATGTATTTGAGTTGCATGTGGGTATAGTAGGTATAATAATAGGTATGCCATTAACAGCTGATATTTCAAATTTTATTTGTAAATGTTTATGGATTTTACAGAAACTGTTAAGTGAACAATTGCAAGTCGTATGAGTTAATTATTGTTCGTTTGTAGATCTTCTTCGCTAATTATCAGGACACTAAAATAAAGACATTAATTAAATGTTATTAAATGATATTTAATAGAAATTGTTTAGTAAAAATTACTAGTTTAACGAGCAAAAAGATTATTTCTGTGAACGCTCTCTTCGCTAATTATCAGGATACTAAAATAAAGACATAAAATAATCACGAGCAGCAGATTTAGCCAAAGGAAATGAAGACATTTAAGCGTAAAGTTGTAACTTAAGTGGCAACCCTAACTCAGTGCTAAAATTAAAACCAAAGCGCTTACATCAATAGGGCTATACGGCCGTAGCTTTGAGTGCTAACTCAGCAATAGATTTTAGTCTCGTTCTATCACGTTTACGATCTCTACCTAATCTCCCCTCTCCGTCTCATTTTAAGTGCAACTTGATACAACGTTGCTGTGACAAAAGAGGAACGTTAGCGTCGATCACAAAGTTCCAGTGTACTGGAAAACAAAAGACAAAAGTCGGAAAATAACTGAAAATATGTTTGACGTCCGAATTTTGAAAACTATTTTTCAGCCGCTTAGGGCTGCGGCAAACTTCAGATCATTAAACAAACAGTGGACCAAAAGATCAATTTACAACATTAAAACAAGAATAAAATTTTCATTTTAATAAACCCCCTGACAGATTTTCACGAAACATGGCTAAGAACAGTCGGGATAAATTATCTATGACACAAAAAAACTAAACGAAAATCGGTTCATCCGTTTGGGAGCTACGATACCACAGACAGAGACACAGATACTCAGACAGACACGTTAAACTTATAACACCCCTCTCTTTCAGCGTCGTCATTTGTCATAAAGCTATAGAAAATGACGAAGAGCGTTGTCGATTTTTCGACATCGCGTCTT
Source organism: Eupithecia subumbrata (assembly GCA_949316285.1). NCBI lineage: Eukaryota > Metazoa > Arthropoda > Insecta > Lepidoptera > Geometridae > Eupithecia > Eupithecia subumbrata. The sequence goes on along the minus strand of OX438643.1, from coordinate 14,848,761 downwards.
ATACAGGGTTACTGGTTAAGTCGACTTAGATCCTTTAGGAGGTTGTAGTTTTCATAATTACTGACTGATTTGACTATGAAACACCATTCTTTCCCCGTGCTGGAGGACTGCGGAAAACTTCAGATTATTAAACAAACAGTGGACCAATAGATCAATTTACAACATTAAAATCAGCGTCGTCATTTGTCATAAAAAATGACGAAGAGTGTTGGCGATTTTTCGATATAGCTTCTTATACAGGGTTACTGGTAAAATCGACTTAGATCCATAAGGAGGTTGTAGTTTCCATCATTACTGACTGATTTGACTATGAAACACTATTCTTTCCCTTACTGGCTGCATGAACACTCGCTCTGTAACACGTTACATAACTCCCAGTAAAGCCGGTCAGTGTCACCTTTAGCTTAAATATGTTGATACTAGCTGGTGTCGGCGACTTCGTCTGTGCAGGATTAGTATTTCGAGTATGTAGCTTATATTGCCGTGGCGTAGAAAAGAACTAACATTATGACATTAAATTATCATATCAGTAGTTTTTACGTGAAAGAGTCATAAACATCCATCCATCCATACTTACAAATTTTCGCGTTTATAATATTAGTAGGATTTCAACCGTGCCACTTTTAGGTCTAAACTAAACGGTTGATTTGAAAACTTTGCCAGATCATTAAACATTTCAAAATAAGCTTAACAGGAAACTCGTAGAAGTTAACGCAATTACCAGTCAAGCGTACGTTACCTTTAGTTATGGTGCTTAGACACTTCTAACCCTTTGATGTTGATCATATTAATTCTCCTAAAACTGCTTAGCAGCTTCTGGTGGCGTTACAAGTTTTGTTACTAACATTTGTTAGGTTGGTACAATATAAAGCTTCATTGGGTTGTATGAAAAAAAAGCTTGGCGAAAGTTGTAAAATCTTGAAAAATGGAGTTAGGAAAACAGATTCCACATTTGTCAGGAATCCAAGAACTATTAAAGGCAATACATATATTATTAATTTTATTTTACATAGTTATAAAAGTCGTTCAGCAATCCATTTTGAACAAAATATCGCCTGTGTCAAACATTGCTGATTCTCCAACATGATAACAAACGTCGAAATTGAAATAAATTACATAAGCGTGCAAAACCATAGCCGAATCTCTTAAAATATAATGTTCTAGATAAAAATACGTACATTAACTGTACTTACAGCTACTCTGCTTTCTTTCAGGTCCAGCCTCATAGCCAGGGCTTCTCTCATGAAGACGTCAGGGTAGTGCGAAGCTAGGAAAGCTCGCTCCAGCTCCTCGAGCTGCCAGGAGTTGAAGTTGGTTCTGGAGCGCCGCCGCTTGCCGCTGTCGCCGTCGTCGTCTCCGACTCCTCCTGGGGAGAATATGTCTGTTTTTGGTGATGGTGATCTTTTTGGGGTTAAGTGATGAAACCATGTGTCAATGGGACGACAGAGTGGAAGGTTTCGGGGTCCCGTCTGGTCGTTAGCTTTTGGGATATACAGGGTTATTGCTAATTTACAGACACTGCGTGAACTGCGGGTTTAACCCTGAATCACGAATACGTTCGTGAAAAGGCCAGGACATAATTCTTTTAAATAAATTATCTTTGTTAAAAAAATTAATAACCACGTTCGTCCGGAATTACTAAAGACAGATCTCTCACTTTCTCAGTCACTGTTAACTCAGGGCAGAGCCGTTTCTAAGTTACGCTTGAAATAAAGCCTCTCTACAGAACGGTTACTGAAAGGAGAGGGGTACCTCTACCAATACCAAGTTTAAGAATTACAACCTGGCCTCTTCACAAACGTGTTCAAGATGGCGGGCAGAACCTACAGTTCACGCTGTGTCAGTGAGTCACCAACCCTACATATATTCTTAGGATGACACTCTACATTTTAGCCTTAAAATTTAAACAGAAAATTAACCTGCACCCCTCTCTAAAACCGATCCAAATAATCGAACCAAGGTTTCTATGTCCCATACAATCGGAATTTTTGATGAGCTATTTTACCATTAAAAAGATGCTAGTGAAATAATATTTAAAATTTAAATGATCTATAATTTACTTAAGCTAAACTGAAACCAGTAACTTACAGTTACATGCACTAATTAACTACTAATAGTATTTTGTAAAAGATTTTAACTAGAAAATTAATCAATATTCAATAGGTTCACACATAACATCTCCAAAACGATTAAACTTCACACTAAAGCAGATAAATCAATGCGGGTATCACTTTCGAGAATTAATAAAGTTTGGAACCTGCCCAATCACGAGATTGAAATGAACAAGACATTATCGTAAAAGACACAGCTAGTGTTGCTATCATACAAAAGCTGGAGAGCCGGAAAAAAGGCCGGAAAAGAGGCGGAACTCTATCTTCCTCCACTCGGAAAAAAAGCATAGTTAAATGTTCAATCCTCTTGTTAGATAGATATAATTGGTAAGCATTAACCATTCATTAATTTGAAATCTATAAAAAGCCGACTCAATCTTTGCTTTTTCGCTTTTTTCGCAAAATAAGAGGGCGAACACCTACAAAATCTACCTAAGAAATAGGCAACCAGATGATTATTTTAACACCTCATTTATCAAAATCACTGTGTTCGTGTTGCTTGGAAGTAATAAACAGTGTCCGCCAAGCACATAGATTCACTCGAAAAAAATAACCCACGCCTCGCGGGTAAATAGCCGGACATAGCCTTTCAAATAATTTGAATATAGAACAGCTCTACTGACGTAAAACTCAAACTCAACTGGAAGACTCCTCGCCAGTTGAAACAAAGCCGCAACCAGAGACTCATAAAAAAGAGATAATCTCGAACAAACCGTCAGAACAAGTTTTTGAAAATAGAATATAATTTCTAATTTTCTCCCGGTGATTTTAATTAAAAATGGTCCCGGGAGAGAGAGACGGGTGCGCCGCGCAGCGTTAGGGGTACGAAAGGGATGGCTATAAATAACGAGCTCGGTCCTCCGAGGGACTAAATAAATTAGAAGTGATTAAGAGGTACGCTTCTGTTGCGTTCAATGTATCGTTGTTTTGTGAGTTTGATAATTTCGTAAATTAGCTTTTTACACGATTTAATTATAGCTCACCGTTTGTTGCCGGTGAATAAAATAAAAATACGACCGCATAATGAAGTCATTTGGTTTTTATCGCAAAACCTACATCTTTACTCGGGTTTTTATGATCTAGCAATTGAAACAATTGATTCAAATTGACCGGTCCTATTAAAGTCGGACAGCCTTGGTAAATCAATTACCTACCTATTATGTAGGTAGGTAGGCACCAAACAAAAATAAATCATAATCCCACTAACGAAGCGGAATAGTCTAACTTGTTATTTTGATAGATGCGCTACGCTGTCGCCTTAAGAGGAATCGCAAAGTTACTGCATAAGACTGAGATAGGAACACACAAACATTCACAGGAGCAAGAGAGATGGATGCAGTTATTGTATTAAAACAAACGGCCGCCTTGGGCCCAGAGACAACAGTTTTGGCGCGCTTTAATTTAGTCTGCTCGATGTTTTAATGTCACAAGAGGGGGAAGGGGGGAATTAGTAAGTATCTATTTGAGGGTAGAATGGTTAATAAATTCGCGTAATCTATCATTTTGCATCTTTATGATTATTTTATTATGTTTGTGGACAATGCAGCTTGTGGTTAGATAATTTTGTTGGAAATTTGTAGATAATTTGTCAGTACTTAGATACTAAGGTTTTCAGTTTAAGGATATCTACTGATGCGCTGCAACCGTTATAGAGTCAGGTCTTCATGATTTGATACCAGAAAAATGTTGACAAATTTTTTTTTCTTTAACTTTTACGCTTTTATTAACACTCATGGTCATCTATAGCTCCGTGGAGCGCCGCTAAGGCTGGGCAATTCTTTATAATTTGGCGTGTTTTAAAAAACGATAAACCGACTTAAAATTCTTCTAGTGGCGATATGTAGTTAAAATTCTAGTCTAAAAAACAATTATCGAAATCGTACTACTCTGTAAGAAGTTTTGCTTGGTCATACATAAAAAAAATATAAGCGTCGACTTGAGAACCTCCTCGGTTATTTGAAAATAATAGATAGATAGATAAATCTATAATTGCACACTTCAAAAAGATAAAAATAGCAAAATATGTGACAATTGGCGCTCATATCGATCTCTACCAGACAACCGTGGATGGATTCAATAATATGGAAATCTATGTGCATTACAACCAATGCTGACAGGGACCGTTTTGTAACTTTAACAAATTGTCTATGTTCTTTTGTTTTCAATTTTGTATGTCTGTGTTTGAGTTACAAATAAACGTTTCTATTTCTATTTCATTATTATGTAGCTTAAGTAAATTACAAAAATTTAATTATAAATCAAATCTCACATACAAATAATTTTTAATGTTACTTACTAGAAATAAATATAGAACTCTATTTTCTATTTCGTGTCAGAATATTTGAAGAAGTGGATAAGATTCTATGTGGATATAGGGCCTTAGGAAAATATAGAATAGGTGGAATAGACAATTCAGATTGTCTCTGGAGTTTCCCAAACTCTACAAACCCGTGCAAAGTCCTGAGCACTCACTAGCATTCAATAAAATCCTATCTTCCTTTTATATTTCTATTACTAGCAGTAAATCCAAATTCATACTGTTAGTCGCGAATCATAGATGAGTTATGGTTATATTTTCAAGATTAAATCTTTATTGTTGATTGTCTTTATAGAGCGGGGACGAAAATTGATATGAAGAAGCTTCAATAGTCCATTGACTAGGGTTATAAATTCTGAGAGATAAATCAGTATTTTAGGTGGATATCGAATCTTATTGTTTAAATTTCGCCTACAGTTTCTCTTGTATGTATTGTAATAACTGGCAAAATGATCGTGCGACAAAAAGCTATCACTAATGTGAGGTTTTTCTTTACGAAAAGAAAAGAAGGATGAAACCCTACCTGGGTTCAAGTTTTCTGAATTAGAACAGAACCAATGTTTGTAGTGCCTTTCACCGTAGAATTATAAAGATAGACAGTTTTCAACAGTCACACTAATATTATGAATGCGAAAGTTTGGTTGGATGTATAGATGGATGGATGTTTGTTACCTCGTCACGCCAAAACTGCTGAAAGGATCGGACTGAAATTTAGCATACAGGTAATTCTAACCCTGGAATCCAACATAGTTATACTTTTAATCCCATAAACCAGTTCCCATGGGATAGAAACCACCTTTAAATGTTTATAGAAACAATGTATGCGAAGCCGCAGGCATAAACTAGTTTTTAATAAACACTTGATTCTTTTCATATTTTGTAAACTGTTGTTTTTATTTAGATTATTAAGTAGCTAATAGGAAAGACATGATCATAATGTAGTTTTCATCTCAGGTATGAATTTCAAATGGCAAAATAGAAAGTAACAATCGTATGCCTAGGTGTAACAACTCGCACTGTAGATAGCCCCCAATTCTCCACGCCGGGTGTGACCAATCAAAACACTTCATCGACTTATAATTTTATTATTCCAAGAATCAATTGTCAAGGGCCGGCTCGGAAAGGCGAATACATCCATAAAATACCGTTGTAATCACCAAAAAGTACCAGTGTACGTTAATTTTTCCAATTCACACAGAAAGGCCCTGACTTCAGGCAATGATTTCTATAAACCGGACGAAACTCGACTCTGAGTAGGTACATTCGTCCAAAAATTGCACTGCGTAGGTATTAAGTAGTACTGCCTCAAAGTCAGTGCTTAACTTCTCGAAAATTGATAAAGTGCAAAGAGGACAGCCTATAAAAACCAATATCACCCGCCAAGTGTGAAAGAGAAGGGTGATTCTCGAAAGCGATAAAAATAGTTTACTTTACGCGTACGAAATTGCGGTTTGCGTAAGCAGGTAATTGGTTAATTTGATCAAATTGACGGTTCGATTATAGAGTCCTCGCGAGTATGGGGACTGTGATAAATGACTTATTCCTCGGTGTTGGCTTTACCTTCGGTTATTAAATTATAAGTTCTGCTGGGAAATTAAAGAGACCTGGAACTTTCTGATTGCATTACATTGTCGTCTTTATACTGAAGTCACAGGATATCTATACTAATATTATAAAGAGGAAAGATTTGATTGATTGTTTGTTTGTATTGAATAGGCTCCGAAACTACTGGACCGATTTGAGAAAAAAAATTACCATTAGAAGCCCACATTATTCCTGATGAACTAAGGCTACTTTTTACCGCGGGAAAATGCTTCATTCCTACGGGAAAACCGGTAATAGGACAACGGGTAGTAAGACTGCAGCTAGTATTGTTTAAAAACGATTAGGTATACAGGGTTATTGGTAATTTACTGACACTGCGTTCACTGTAAGTTCTGCCCATCATCACGAACTCAATCTTGAAGACAGAAGGTATTAATTCTTAAAATTGGTAGAGAAGTAATGTTATTAGTAGGTTCACTGAATAACCAATAACCCTTTATTTTATGCTGAGTATCCTATTTCGATCGGATTTGTGGTAGGCGTCCTAAAACTCAATTTACCTAACAGATTTGGTAGAAAAATCACGATGTATTGCATGCAGAAAAATCATCATGTATTTGAATATAGTAGAGTCATCGTCAATTTTTGCTGATTTTTGTTTCTTTTAAAGTGTCGTGAGTGGTTTGTTTATCAACTTTGAAAGATTGGCTCTGGTCATCGACTTTTGTCTTTGATTGTAAGTAGGATTTATGCGTGGTTTGTAGTTACAAGTAAAAAAAAGTTGAAAATCTCTATTCTTTTGCCCTGGTAAGTGAATTATTCGGCACAATTTTCGCCTCCGAAAGCTCTCTCATACCTTATTGAGACATTAAAAATAAAACTGTACCAAGTACCTAAAAGCCATTCACTCACGTTCAACCCCTCCTACTTAATGTCCTTATTAAACAAATATTTCAAGGCAATACCAAAACACCGCAAAATGGAGGATCGAATTATAAAAACGGCCGAAGCTCAGTGAAGTCGCTCACTATAATTTGGTTTCGATCCTCGGAAATTAATTTCCAACCGTTTTTAATCACCGGCAATAATAAAGTTATAATTTTAACCTAAATACGTACCTGCTGTGAGGACAGACACGCTTTCCAGGGGCGGACTTGACACTTTCATATGGTTCACTAACAAATATAATTTGATCCCTCCATCTGCGTTGGCAAAAGTGTTATACGAATAAAAATAGGTATTGAAAATAGTCCAAAATCTGGACTCGTAGCACTTACACCGTATAAAATGTTAAGATCTCGAGAAAAAGAGTGAGTGATGACGAAATAGCAATACTTTGATTGATATTTTTAGGAAATATAGAGATAAATAATTATGAATTGTTTTACGATAATATATAGGTTGTCAAGGTTGTCTGGAAGAGATCGCTTTGAGCGATAAGGCCGCCCATTGTGCAACTCTGTATCTCTCTTTTCCTGTAGTTTTATTTTTGTATTTTTGGTGTGCAATAAAGTGTTATTGTATTGTATTGTATTGTATATCTTTTATTAAAAACTAGCAGCGTCTCGCGGTTTCACCCGTGTCATTCCCGTTCCCGTGGGAATTCCGGGATAAATATAGCCTATGTGCTATTCTAAAATTGTCATGATTGATATTTCCTAATGATTTTTACTGTTATACTGATATTTTTAATAGTATTTTCCACCCAAATAAGTTAAGAATATTAGGATGGTTTGCATAATCACAAAATGTACCTGAGCGATTAAATTTCGTGAAGATTATCTATCAGGTATATCTTTAGCAAACTCTTTGACTTTGACTTTTTATGGCAAGGTTTTTACGGACAAAATATTATTCCTTGGTTTGTTTTACTCAAAACTCGGTAGAAATAAACTTTAAGTAAATAATGAATCAAGTATTTTTCATTTTACAAAATTACTTCTAGGGGTGAGTAATACATTTCAGAAATTTTAACGCGGGCGAAGCCGCGTGGCGGACCTTGTACTTAATCAATTCATCTTCAGAAATACCAAATAGATGATGACTGAGCAAGCTTTAATAATAAGGGTTATCTATGCTTGAGTAACGAATTTCTGTGGCAGAAACGTTACTCAACCATAAATCGATGACTGACTAATCTGAGCATAGTTTTTAACCTCCGACGCAAAAATAGATTGTTGTTAAGTTTAAGGTGTCTGTCTGTGTATCTGTGTATCTGTCTGTGGTATCGTAGCTCCCAAACGGATGAACCGATACCTACTCGTTTAGTTTTTTTTGTGTCATAGATAATTTTATCCCGAGTGTTCTTAGCCATGTTTTATGAAAATCTGTCGCAGGGGTTTTAAATTTTTTTAATTTTGTTCTTGTATAATACGTGACCAAGACTGAATTGAGTGATTATCGGAACCAATGATCAACCGCTTGAGTCCATCTCTGCGCCGCCTGTCGAAAGTGGCTTCATTAGCAGTTTCTGCGAAGCGCATTACGACTCTTCCAGCATAATTGAATTTCTTATGTGTCGCGAAACGATTGTTTTTATACTGGAAATTCCTCAAAGCTATAAAAACAACGGATTGGCCTGCTTTTTCTGACATTTAATGTTGAGGGAATTGCGCGTGGCTAAAGCTTTGTTCAATAATTGGAAAACGGTTGGGAAATCAATAATTTTTTCAATGGCCAAATCATGCTTGATTTTAGTGCAAAGTAATTTATGGCTGTTGTTGCACTTAAGTCGTTCTTATCAGCTTCAACGGCGTAACAATTATCATAAGTAGGTAGGTACGTAGGTACATATGTACAACGTACTCCAACAAGTATTGAAAAAAATAGCTAAAGTATTAAAACTATTATTCTCAATTTAACGAATTAAAACCAGTATTTACAATTTAAACAGTTGAGGTAACTGGAGACTGTTGCGTATAATCTGGAGGTAGCTCAACTGATGTATCATTATTACCAATCGGAAACGGCCCCAAGAAGCTGGTTACGATGCCCAAAATAAGTTTGATACCGAATAGCGGGATCTTTTTGGCAAAACTAAAATAGGTAGGTAGTGATTTGACTAAATCAAAAATAAAACGTCAAGTGCGGGTTAGACTCGGGCTCCGAGGGTTCCGTATAATTATAAGACCTTGCTTCTTGCCCTTCTTAACTAATTCTAGGTCAACGGGAAGTACACGTTTTGTGTGCATGTGATTCCTTTAGAAATTTCATAATATACGTACATAAACGACTGTAACTACTTTGATTGCGTTGACATAAAAGTTTTATTTATATTGATGCTCCAATAACTTACGGAGTTGAGTATTCGATGTAAATTTTTCAACTCGATATCTCCACGCGTTCCTGAAAAAAGCGGACAGACAGACAGACGGACAACAAAAGGATAATATTCTCATTTTGAAGGGTTCCTTTTTTCCTTTTGAGGTGCGGAACCCTAAAATGTCATAAATATATCCTCAACAGTAATTGTACTTCAAATAATAATTGCTAGAGTATAGGTTTATAAAGACAATTTAAAGACATTTGTAAAACCCTTCATTTACTTCATTATAAATACGAAATCTCACGAAATAACTGTAGGTAAAGTTTTACAACTCAACTGTGATGAAACCGACGCGTGTGTCGCAGCCATTTTAATATACAAATTAAGAGTTTGAATATTTTATTAAAACATAATATCGTGTAATAAGTAGCTTCGGTTTAATCTTTAAAATAATCTGAATAGAAAATGACTTTATTCTCGGGGTTCCTGCATTTTGTCGGCGCGCCGAGGCGCCTGCGGCCTTTTCGGAGATTGAAACATGATAAATTGAGCCTACTATACATTATACAAAGTTATAAACGCCAATTTTATGCCAGCGATAATAAAGGTGTAATAAAATTTAATATTTTACGTAAATTATATTGAAACGACCATCGGACGTGCGGCAGATTATGTTATTGTTTTCGGTTGTTTGGAAGATGGCAGTTTCTGACGATATATTCAAGATCAATCAAAGCAATTAATGAACGAAATAGATTAGTGTTATTTATATAAAAATATATATTCAGTGACTTTATGACGTCTTTCCAAGAAGATTGTAATGTTTTTTCAAGTCTGGGGGACCGGACTCTACTTATTTAAATTCAGAAGCGCCGTCTTCTTAAGAGCCGGAGTTTTTCAAAAAGAAGATTGATCAAAAAAGGATTTACCCTTTTGCTTAAAAACTCTTTGGCAATACATTTGTGACAAAAAAATATCCTAACCCAAACAAGAACAGCTGTGAGCTCCATACAGACCGCAATTCGTAATTATTAGGGGATTATTCCCAAGTGGTCACGCACCGTCTTGCTGTTATTCCGTCGCAAAGTTATACTTCGTCTGAGTTAGCCCACTGGTTATGACCATGAGCTATTTTCATTTATCTGAGTAGTATTACTTAATTTTAACCAACTTCTAAAAGTGGATGAAGCTATTTTATTGATTGACCTATTTTCTTTTTAAATTTGAACTTTTAGTTGGCATTAAATTTTGTTGGACCAGAGAATCAGTCACGATGATGATGTTAATAAATTATTTCGTGAAGTATCATTTCAGATTGTAGTGACAATATATGAAATAAGTACGTGTACCTATATAAGATATGAACCAAAGTATTTTTCAAAACACCTAGCATTTTACAAAAACTATTATAATTCCAAATAATCTTTCCCCACAAATCGTCCTGTCAAAAGTTATGTTTCCGACAAACAAACATCACGTCGGTATTTTTGCAAGTTGTACATTATCTGTTGGTCCCGCGGGACCAATATTTCAATGGGGTCTGAAGTGCGGCCGCGGCCAACGTGTTATTGCAGTAGGGGTTTGTAATCGACCTTCAATTTTATTGAGTTTTATTTATTGACGATTGATGAACTGATGATCTATTGAGCACTTGGACAAGGAGTTTTTATAGTTTTTGCTTGGGACGTGTAATTATTTATCTGCAAAGAAACTTTACTTTAGAAGTTTTCTTATCGGCTGTAAAAAACCGATAAAAATTTAATAAAGGTAAAATATCCATTATGCAGATTTTTTTGAGAATATAAAAAAAAAACCTGTTTTCAAAAACTTGTGATCCAAACTAAACGTGTATACAAAATTGCAGCTCAATCGGTTGAAGATATCTGTTTAAAATTGAGTTGCAAGATTTCACCCCTACAAACATAGTTACATATATTGCAAGCTAAATAAAAGCTTTTAAAAAATGGTTTGTTCTAAGAACGAGCCAAAGCCTTTTCAAAAACTGCTTATGGTTTTTCATAGTTTGTACTTACTGTGAAATTTCTTTATAAAAACCCACTTAAGTACATATTACATAGACTTTATTTGCTTTGCATTGTTATTTTCCGTTGGCGTAAGTGAATCTCCTTACATCCTTATACCCAAATCTGCATTATAATTATATTAGAAATTCTAAAAAGCAAAGGAACAAAGGGAATTCCGAGACTATAATCTATTGCCTTTATTACAGGACAGTGCTGAAGAGCTCCTCAGGGAGCGATAGATCAGGAATCACCACATTCTGACGTCGAGGGCTTAGCCCTTCCACTGACATGTGGAACTGCGAAGGGCTAATAGTACTAAAGAACTTAATGTTTAAAATAGCCCCATTTTCGCAGAAAAAATAATCGATGTTGTTAAAATAATTCAAGAAAAAAATATTTTTCAGCCCTCGATCGTATCTAAACATCAAAATGTTTAACCCTCCCCTAGTCTCATCAAACATAAACTGCCCAAAAATCCTAACGGTCTCTAAGACCCCTAACCAAAAATCGCCTACTTAAAGCATCGGACGCGTGGAGCGTAACGCACGGGTTAATTTTATGCTACATTACAGACAAAACAGGGGTCGGGTCGTTGGGACCACTTTTTAATAGGGTTAGTTATGGTGCCGGGTCCCATAGGCCCAGCACGCGCTCGGATTAGCAATATGTTTAGGATTCAACAGGATTTTGTGTGTTTGTATGAGATAATGCAGACAATCCTATTAATAGTTTGCTTTTTCCCATGTCGATGGTATTTTTATTGGGTCATTGAGGGTTTTGACTGATTGATCTTGATACTCATCCATATCTTGGTATTTCTTCATTTATTTCGTTTATTTTATTTATTACTAGTTTCTGTTCGCGGCTTCGCACGCGTTGTTCGTTGTTGTTTTGAGGTTATTTCTATCCCATGGGAACTGATTTATGGGATAAAAAGTAGCCTATGTTTGATTCCAGGATTAGAATTAACTGTGTACAAATTTTTTGCCCAATCCGTTCAGTAGTTTTGGGGTGAAGAGGTAACTAACATCCATACATCCAAACTTTCGCATTTATAATATTAGTGTGATGTCAAAAGTGTATAAATGAGAATAGTTAGTGATAGATAAGTCTGATTAAAAAATGTCAAAAGAGGAGATACCTACAATTTCTGGTGTAAGAGCTTGGCAACGCCACGTATGAAAGAAGTATGTCTGCCTCTATTGTATTATCTAATTAATACACAAATAGTTTATTTCTTTTTCATTATTTTACAATACATTTTAGTTTATTTTAAAAAATATTTTATTGACAGCCTCTAAACAGACTAAAAAATATAAAAACCTTTTTTATGACATTAATTTTGTTAGGTTTGACTCTTGTCTAACATTGAATAAAATTGTTCATTAGCCTATACTAGTCCACTGCTGCTCAAACGCCCCCAATGAGCGCTATGGCGCCCTGTCATCAGCTTGCCGCGTCCAGCATCTGCCTGCAGTCTTTCGCAGATCGTCATTCCACCTGGCCAGAGGGCGTCCTACACTACGTTTGCCGAGTCGCGGTCTCCACTCAAGATCACGTTCACCCCAGCGGTTGTCCGTTCTTCGCGAGATATACATACGCATACATAACTAAGAGTTCTTCCAACTTTAATTCCTTCTCATGACATTGAGCGAAAACAAAACTGTGGGGTGACTATGCCACCATAATTTTATTTATTAAATATTTCGGAGCGTAAAATTAGTTGTTTGTTTTTTGCGACGTAAAAAAACGTGAGCGACGTTTTTTTTAATTGTCCCATGAAATAAGTAAATGCTGATTGATTCGTTTCGATTATACCAACGACTGCGCGTGTATGTTGTTTTTATATCATTGGCATTCTTATGAGAGTTTTGAAACACGTGCAGAAAAAAGGAAATTATTGAAATCTACTTTCCGCCCGCGGATTTGCACGCTTTGTTTCTATGGAAATGTTTAAAGGTTATTTATATCCAATAGGAACTGTTTTATAGGATAAAAGGTAGCCTATGTCTGCAAAGTTTGGCCAGATCGGTTCAGTCGTTATGTATAAACATCCATCCAAACTTTCACAATTTTTCACTGAAATTTTGCGTACAGGTAATTCTTATCTTGGAATCAAACATAGGTTACTTTTATCCCATAAATCAGTTCCCATGGGATAGAAAACGTTTCCACAGAAACGACGCGTGTGAAGCCGCGGGAAGAAACTAGTTTAGTATAATATAGTGTAATTAAGTGAGTGTGACTTGTTTCTGTCCGCGGCTTGGCACGCGTTGTTTCTATGGAAAGGTTTTAAGGTTTTTTTTTGTCCCATAGAAACTAAGTTATGGGATAAAAAGAAGCCCATGTTTGATTCTAAGATTAGAATTACCTGTATGAAAAATTTCAGTCCGATTCGTTCAGTAGTTTTGGCGTGAAGAGGGTTACCTCATCAGTCATCAGTCATCACCTATCACATTACATTATTATTATCATAATGTACGAAAATGCGACAGTTTGGATTTATAGATGTATGGATGTTTGTTAAAACATCCATCCGTCGATCAAATATCATCAAATCGTTTATTTCTGACAAAATTTACAATATAATATAGAGTCCGCAGGATTCCGAACTAGCCTAAGCTGAATTACAGGACCCAAGGCTTCTCTTTATAACTAACAAAATCCATATGGCAGCGCATCAGCATTGCCATACAGCGGGGCAATGCAGCCAGCGTCTTGGGGACGCGACGACTGGTATTGATTTATGGATCATTTGAGCTACCTGTAGATTCTTTGCATCAGTCTGCAGTTAGCTCAATTGTTTCAATTGTAAATACTAGTTCTAATTTATTTCTATTATTTGATTGTAATTTTCTTTGTGAATAGAGGCTTCTGCCCTCGTTACCTAAAAACAAAATCCATACATCCAAACTTTGACTTTTATATAGTGTGATGTGATGTGATAAGGTCCTGTAAAGTTATTTTATGTCAAGTCAAACAACCCTGGCATAAAACGTGACCTATTATGCTAAAGTTCCATAATCCAGCCATTCTAAGCCCATCAAAATTCCATGGTGTTTATCTTAGACCCACGAGGACAATCAATAGCCAGAACCCAATAAACCGCTAAACTACAGGACATATTGGCGCGAAATCGGAAAGTCTCCCGTGGCCAATTTCTGAGGGTAGATGCGCACAGAATGGTACACACTGATGTACCTAAGTAAATACGGAGTCAGCGAAAGGGGCACGACACGGGTTCCGTATATTTTATGTGGCAACAATTTTTTCTCGACGCAATTTTTACTCTTTGCAATGATTATATCATTTGTCTATTTTGTCCCTGCGTGAGAATGATATTATTTTTATCACGTCTAATAATATTTTGAGGTATAAAATTATTTTTATTACTTAAGGGTATTCATCGTGTAAATAAATATCCGTTTAATAGAACTTATAAAATGTGTACAGAACGCGTAAGTTTAAAATGTCAAATATTTTTAATCAAGTTCTTACTTAAGGTCATATTATTTAAGTAAACATTTTCGAAAAGAACATGATACAATGTTCTGTTCGTTTCTTAAGTTTGCGAACTGTTTTTATAGTAGGCAAAAACTTGTAAACATGATCACAATAATATTAAATCCATAATAACGCCCGTCGATTGATGAAACACGCAAGCAAAAACTTTGGATTGCTAGACGTTTATGGAACCCTAAAAAGCGTGTCGAATTTGACAAATGCATGTTTTGGGGCCACGCGACGTTTTGTCACGGCCGATGCAGTGTGTATTTTTAGAAGCTAACAAAATTGACATTTGTTTGACAAAATGTGCTGGTAGTGTCGAGAAAAGTGTTAAATGACTACGGCCTCATAATTGGTGAGCTTCCCCTTAAGCTAAACGTTTTTTTTCTTCCGCCAAAATATAACTTTAACGTAAAATTTTCCTTTTATTTTTTTGAAATCTACTTTTTTTTATTTTTCGTACCAATTTCATTGTCATTTCTCATTTTTAGGTTTAAAGAACTTTATTTCTCATACAATCTATATAGCTCACTAGCATCTGCCCGCGGCTTCGCACGTGTATTTTCGGAATAATATGTAGCCTATTATCTAAGTTAGGCTTCGCTCTAAACGTACGCCAAATTTCATCTTGATCTGTTCAGTAGTTTTGGAAATCCTAGGTAACAAAAATACAGATTTCACAAACTTTCGGCTTTATAATATTAGTAGGATAGGTTAGAAAGTAGGATTAACAATGAGAAAACTGTTAAATATAGTTTCTTACATTTGTAAGTTTAAGCAATAATTTAAAAACATATAAGTAGGTACATAAGTACAGACCTATTAAACTTGCAGACAGTAAAGCCTACAGACTACAAAAACTTTTCCCCAAGGCTTAACCACCGCCGGCTCATGTCAGAATAACCTCCAACAAGCTCATTACAAACAAGTGACAAAAGGCCGAAAAGGGCCGTAATAAGGGCCATTACTCACGTCTGCAAGGTAGGAGTGGTCGTTGAATGAACGAACTGTTTTTGTAGACTGTTTGTTTGCCGTCGACTGCTAGACCGGTTTACAGTCCACTGATGAACCAGTTTACTCGTGAACGAAATTTGCATCGCCCAGTCCAAAGTCGAGCGTTGACGAAACTGTTTGTTTCTCGCTCTCTAGCCACTCGTCTATCAAGCATTCTGCTCTCTTCACACTTGCTTGTTTCGCTAATATGACTATCTCTCTTTCGCCATGCGCCAGGCCAGACTGTATATCGGCGGCGGCGTAAGTGGTGTTTTGTAAAAGTAAACTCTATTGCAATGCAATATGCATGTCAATGTATTATTCTATAAGTAGGCATTACCTACTAAACAATTACCTACCTATCTTCATATGGTAGGTAAGTTGCACTATGCACACAAGCGTAGGTTAGGTACCTAGGAGGGTTATTTATTTCTGATTTTCGGGCATAACTATCCAGGTAGAGACAAACCATTCTAAAAATGCAGGCCCTCTTCATAAAACGTCATAGGTAGGTACCTACTTACTTGGCGTGCATTTTTAGAATGCTTTATCTCTACCTACCTAGGTAGGTACCTATCCCGAAGGTAGGTAGGTAGTGTATGTTCCCTAGGTACCTACCTACTGACCTATGGGATTTTTCTTTTGACGCGTCAAAAGAAAAATCCCATTTATTTATTTTAAATAAATGGGAAAAAATTTATTTATTTAAATAATAAACTGGTGCTTAGGTATTCTGATAAGTGATACGATAACATAACACTATTGCTCCGTGCTATTTCACACTGGCTACTGGCATAGCGATTTGCAAGCGAGTTAACGCCGAAAGACATGGTACCTAGGTAGGTAGGTAGGTAGGTACCTAGGTAAATTCATTGTTGAAAAAAAAGTATAGTGATCGCGAGGTCTACTGTTCGTAGAACTACTAGTTATATAAAAATACCCAGAACACCCGGAACAAATATTTGCATATCGTACAAACATTTGTCCTAAGGCGGGAATCGAACCCGCAACCTGCGTCGCAGGCGGACCTTTGCCGGCTGCACTACATCGGTCGTCAAAATAGTTCATACGTCGCGTCGTCGATTGGCAACCGTTTACCTATGATCGTTTTAATTCTCGTCGTCGTTTACCAATCTGTGCATCAACGTTCAACGATCGATCATGTCCTGAACTAAACGGCATAAACTGGTCGAACAGTAGACTGTTTTATGAACTAGTTCATCGTTGACGGTAAACGGTCTCGTTTCGTCTATTGAAAAGAAGTCGACGACCCATTCCTACTGCAAGGTGCGAGGCAGACGAGCCAATTTCAAGGGCCATTTCCCAACACGCCCGCGTGGGGTGCGGTGAAGACGAGCTAGGTCGGACCACGGAAGCGTCGCGGAAAATAAACATGGATACCTAAATTATATCCTTTCAAAAGTTTGTTTTTTAGGTTTATAATAAAACTTTTATTGACAAAGAAAATTACAATCAAATAATAGAAAA
Organism: Eupithecia subumbrata; assembly: GCA_949316285.1. NCBI lineage: Eukaryota > Metazoa > Arthropoda > Insecta > Lepidoptera > Geometridae > Eupithecia > Eupithecia subumbrata. The sequence goes on along the minus strand of OX438643.1, from coordinate 14,831,511 downwards.
ATTTAAAACCTACCTGTAGATTGTTTGCAACAGTCTGTAGTTAGCTCAATTGTTTAAATTGTAAATACTAGTTCTAATTTATTTCTATTATTTGATTGTAATTTTCTTTGTTAATAAGAACAAGCTTTGTAAGTCAATTGCAAAATTGAAACAATTGAGCAGACTGTTGCAAACAATCTGCAGGTAGCTCAACTGATTCATATAACTAATACTTAATCGTTTTCTCTCAATAATTATTTGTTTTCTTTGCTTACCCAAACTTAAAACTGAATTCTAATTCCTGAATATTTGTACGGTATTTTATAGTTTTATGGGACATATCGAAATCTTCCGGTAATAGGCTTATTTATATGAAAAACTGGATTATCAAAGTACTAAAACGAAAGAATCAAGGTCATAATATACAAATTAGCGAAGATTGTTCGAAATCTTACCAACAAAAGTGAGAACCTCGTTGGATTTTTGAGAAAATATGAATATATTTAGATATATTACCTACCTACCTAAATGTAAGTATCACATACTAAGAAATCAAATAATATCGCAAAAATTTTCGACTTCGACGGGACTTTAACCCGCATCCTTCCGTCAGTACCGGAATGTGCTAACCAACTACACCACGAGGTCAAGTGACGTGGAAGTTGAAAATCCTGCGACTTCCTACGGACTCTAGCGCCGTTTTTGCGATAATATTTGATTTCTTAGAAATTACCCTGGTTACGCACTATAACAACAAAAAGCCTTAATATCACATTATCTCAAAAGTTAATGTTTTGCAATCGTTTTCTTTCAAAAACTCATCCCTTGTCTGAAAAATCGCTAAACTTGCTCATTTACTAGGTAGTTACTGCTACCGATTTATGTTGCTTTAAAAAGATGAAATTAATGAGCTACGTGTCAATTAAAAAAAAATTAAAAACAATACAATTTCTGGGTACAATTCCAGAGTAACCACTAAAGTCGCTAATATACAACCGCTCCCGCTTTTAGCCTAGCTTTAGTAAGAAAACTTAGTAACCATTTCATTTTATTTGCAAGCTTTGCAACCACCGGAATACAATGGAACACTTATTTATGCCATAAGGTTAAGTCCGAAAATGAAATACCTACCATAATGTTCAGTAGGTAAGAGCACAAAATAAATATAACTACAGGCTGGGCTTTTTCAAATTGGAGTGTTTTTTGAGATAGGAGAATTTTTTTAAGATTGGATTTTGTTTAAAGATTGGAGTTTTTTTTAAGATTGGAGTTTTTTTTTTTTTGAGATTGGAATTTTTGGGAGTGATGGACATCATTATCATATCATCTGAAAGCATGAGAGTGTGAGCAAAGTCGTGAATGGAGTCATGACATCGAATGAGACAACAAAAACTGCATATTCAGTTTTTTTTATTTTTACTTTAGAGTTTTTTAGAATATTTAATAATTAATTTTTATGAAATAAAAAATTATGTAATCTTTTTGAATAATAACTGGTGTGCTTTTCGCCAACCAGAAGCCTGGAGTTTGTCTTCGACAAAACATCTATTAATGTAATGTAACAATAAAGTAATGAGTTTTGTCAACTTAAATGCAAAACTCCGTATATTTTTAATAACTATTCAGATTTTATTTTCTCATAAACTTAGTCTTTTTCTAACTCATAGACGTTTCTCTAACTCTCATGGTTTCGAATTGGCCCTCCACTCCCATTTCAAGAAGCCACCCGGTATAGTAATACTGAAACTGTACTTCTAATCGGAATATTTGATATTGAAGGCGTTGTACTAAGACCCTCGTAGCAGAAAAATTAGTGGCAGCTTTCGGGGCTTTTATAAAACAAATACACGCTCAATAAAATAAACTTTTATACACAAAAAAATAACAAATTCCAGAATCAGAATATAGATCAAATCCCGCCTTTTGTTCTTCCAACACAAAATAGGCTCGTAGTTAACCCGCTTAGATTTATAATGAAAACCTGCTTGATTACATTAAACCGGTCAGCCTATCGCTCATCCCATGCGCGTACGCACCCCAAGATGTTAATTTCTTTGACTTTTACACAGCTGCTGTCTTACAGAAGTAGTAATGAATATGAAGTCACTGCCTTTTGAAGCGTTTTTTAGATTTTTTAGTTGTTACGAGACAGTTTTGAATTGAATTGTTGTTTATTTCTGAATAAATTGCGAAAACGGAATTGTTTTGACTTCTGTTTGACCATTAAACATTGTTTCAAGTTTCAACTGCATAATTACTTACATACTATACGAGTCGTATATAGTATGTACGTTATGCCTCCTCTTGTGATGAATGTGCTGCTACCTTTAAACAGGCGAACAGAAGTCTAAAAATACGACTTTCTTGTTAAGTTTTAAATCTGGAAGGGACGGGATATCATAATTAATTGCTTTTGTCTTAACAAAATAAACTGTAACTTTAACATAAAATATGTTAAGGATAAGAACGCGCAAGAAAAACCAATAGTACAAAAAAACATACAGACGAATTGAGAACCTGCTACTTTTTTGAAGTCGGTTAATAGGGGGCGCGCAGTGTTAAATAGATTTTTAGCAAAAAGCAAGAGAAAAACAAAAAAATCATAAGGCGGAATTGAGGACTTTTTTTCTATTTTTGAAGCCAGAAAATAGCATGTTTTGATCCGTTAATGTCAACGACATGAGTAGATACCTAACCTCAACCTCAACAGCCTGTATTGGTCCACTACTGGACGCAGACCTCCCCCTGATAAGCGCCTTACTGGCTTTTATCCCATGGGGGTAATGCCCATAATCCCCACGCTGGGCATGCGGGTTGGGGATCGCGGTTCGGTGGTAGAATTGTTCTACAGGGGGCGCTGCTGCCCGCCGCCTCGGTGGATATCCCTTAGTCGCCTCTTACGACACCCGCGGGAAGAGTTGGAGTGGTGCAAATTCTAAGCCGGCACCACATACCTAGAAAGCTTCTAATACTGCTTCTTTTAGGTACCTAAACAATAACGTTATCTGTGGATAAAAAAATAACTATTTGAACTCTGATTTAAAACCAAATAATTAAAAAATGTATAACATATAAGCTACATGTACCTACCTATACGAACCGTTGAACTTGCTCTAAAACAATCGTTTCTTAATTTTGAAATCTGCTATTTTATTTTTTAAACCCCGACGCAAAAAGAGAGGGATGTTATAAGTTTAACGTGTCTGTCTGTGTATCTGTGTACCTATCTGTCTTCGGTATCGTAGCTCCCAAACAGATGAACCGATTTTCGTTTAGTTTTTTTTTTTGTCATAGATAATTTTATCCCGAGTGTTCTTAGCCATGTTTCATGAAAATCTGTCGAGGAGTTTTTATAATTTTTAATTTTGTTCTTGTATCTATTACGTTAAGCTTATTTATTTTATCAAACACTGCAACGGTATCTTCATTTAAATTATTAAGACACATCATTACTGATTGGTATCTCGTTTTTCTGATCACCTCAGAGGGTATGAATGTGAACCATGCGAGAGTGCCAACCACAGAACAAGAAAACTACAAGGCTGCCAACCTTAAGAATTTGGTGCCTGCGCGGGCACTAAACAAAACTACCAACCTGTTAAAAATCGTTCGAAAATCAAATACAACAAAATACATACATTTTAAAGAGTTCTTTCTCCCCATATTTGCTCTTCGGATCCAGTTCAGTTGATTGCGGCTGCAAGGGGCCGTTATTCATGGGGTACACCCTCGCGCCCTTTATTGATGTACTTTTGACTAGTTCTGATTTCTGTTTATTATGCCATTTAGCTTTGTTTATTATAAGCTTGTTTTGGGTTTTGTTTGAGTTTGTTTTTGTGGGTGAGTGGAGTAAATCTTTAGTTGAAGGGAAGGGCTTAAATATAACTTTTTTAGTGTTTTAGAAATAAGAACTAAGCACTTTATAGAAAGAATTGTCATTATGGTGATTTTACGCTTTAAGCAATTTTAATGAAAGATTATATTTTAGACTAGTTTATGCCCGTAGCTTGGCACGCGTTGTTTCTTTAAATGTTTTAAGGCGATTTATATCCCATGGGAACTGATTTATGGGATTAAAGTATAAGGTACATATGTTTGATTCTAGGATTAGAACTACCTGTATGCAATTTCAGCCCGATCCGTTCAGTAGTTTTGGCATGAAGAGGTAACAAACATCCATCCATCCATCTATACATCCATCCAAACTTTCGCATTGATAATATTAGTGTGATAGGTAGGTAGAGATAAACCATTATAAAAATGCACGACCCCTCCACTAAACGTCATAAAATCGACGTGCATTTTAGAATGGTTTATCTCTACCTATTTATGGATACACTCATAAATCCCCGACACTAGGTACTTAAAAAAATATTCCACTAGCTAGAACCAAAACCTTGGGTATATTGTACATCAGCATTTCAAAATTCCCTACTCTACCGCGAACGAAGCCATGTGCAGAAGTCATAAATTAATTAAAATTATTTAATTATTTCCCCTATATTAGAAAGCAGGTAGTAGGTACCGCAAACAAGTTTGTTTAAAGAACCATCTCTTAGCGTAAGGACCTACTTAGTGGTCGGTCACCAATCTACAATTAGCAGACCGCTTTTCCTCCACCTTATCTTTTACTGGCCGCCAACGCATTATTATGATGATGAGTTGTAGGTTTTTATTGCTTATTGTTTTTAATAGAAGTTTTAGTTTGTTTTTAATAGAGTTTATTCTAAAGAGAATAGCGACCCGTACTGGCTTCGCACGGGTGCAATGCTGATACTAAATATACTACAGAATTGGCCCTCCGGCCGGTACCGCCGTGCGCCGCCGCAACCGCTATGTCTAAAATTCATTTCAATTACATGCTGTAATGGGCCCATATTGATTTATATTAAATGCTCAATGTATTTAAGGTACTTAATTAGATAAGGATTAATGCTGTATTGCTTAAAATCGCTTCGTAAATAAGCCAAATTTTGGTTTTTGTGGTTTATCCCGAAGAGATAGACATAAACCATAGGAGATTTTTTGTAGACCTTTTTAAGGTGTACAATACTGTAGTACATTATTTTGATCTATCTAGTACCTAGGGTTCAGCCAGCGTTTGCATGTAAGCGCAAAAAAATGTGTTTATTTACGACATCACATTAGATACCTCTAAAATGATCAGTGTTTCTCTACTATATTATGCATGTATTATACATATAAACCTTTTCTTGAATAGGTTTCATCTATTTAATAAAAAAAACCGCCTCAAAATCCGTTTTGTAGTTTTAAAGATCTAAGCATACATAGGGACATACAGACAGACAGCGGGATCGACTTTGTTTTATACTAAGTATAGATGATGCACATGTTTGATTAATACCTACTGGTTATGGCTTTTGCCAGATATGCATACTACTGATGCCGAAATAAATCAGCTTTCTTAAAGGTATGTCAAACGGCCACTGATGGTGCCTACACACTGAATTCCATCGGTATCCGGTAACCTTCTGTAAAACTCCACCAAACCATCTGAAACTTTGAAACTAACAGATCATCGGACCGATGATGTCGGTAAGTAGGTAATGCTAGAAGTTTGTCGATAGAACCTTCTCTTAGCATAAGAACCTACTTTGTGGTCACTCATCAACAATTAGCAAACCGCACTTCCTCTGCCATGTCTTTTACTGCTAACCGCATTTAAATGTAAGTAAGTAAAGTAAATTTATTCACCACAAATATACATGCATACAATCACATTAACTTAGAATTATCCTTTTTTTTTTGCTAAACATAATTAAGACCAATCGTGATCTCACTTTGATGTCTACACTAGGATACCCTGTGCTGTAGAGTCAAAAAATAGTATAGTCCTAGTTTAAAGTGACATAAAAAAATAATAATAATAATAATTCTGGACAATTCACACAGCATTATCTAGCTCTAGCTAAGCAGAGCTTGTGTTATGGGTACTAGATAACTAATATACATAATACAATACACTACATAGATAGATATTTTTCATTATACATAGAAAACACCGAGACCAGCGGAAAAAAATTCTGCAGATTAATTTATTCCGAGGCGGGAATCGAACCCGCAACCTCCTGCGTCGCAGGCGGACCCACGCCCGCTGCGCCACGGAGGTCGTCATAAGATACTGAAGTATCGTTCGAAACATGCCTGTGACTTTGAGATCTTGCTTGTGTTGACTATTATCGTTCTTATGAGGCTCTGTTCAGTTCTTATGACAATAGTTTAAAATTCCTTCATACACATACCTACCCTTATATTATTTTTTATACCATCACGTACCTACTTATTTACCTACAGTATGATAAGACAGCCTCCGTCTCATCATAATCTTTATCAAGAAGCCATGAATGTCTCTGACTATAAAAAAATGGTTGTTAAAGTTGTAGGTTTTGTATTATGATAGAATAAAAATAAAATAAAATAAATAAATAATGCTGGACAATCCATCTAGCCCCAAAGTAAGCTACTCAAAGCTTGTGTTGCTTGTTTAGTTACTTATTAACTTATTGATGATGATGTCCTCCTAGCCGTATTTCGGCCACGGCGGCCAGTCTCAACGGAGGCTAGCCATTTGCTCAGGTCATTATTTATAGTGAACAAGTGTTTGCGCAAAAATTTTCTATTCCCATATCTTCTGATTAAGAGTGTCAGCTGATTCCACCTAAATAAACTGAAGGGCGAGTCCGGTTGACGATATTATCGAGACGAGATCGTGACGTGTGACGTCTATGGGATTTGGTACTGCCTCTATCGTGCCCTGACTACGCAACCTCAACCTCAACCTCAACAGCCTGTATTGGTCCACTACTGGACACAGGCCTGATAAGCGCTTTATTGGCTTTTATCACAAGGGGGTAATGCCCATAATCCCCACGCTGGGTATGCGGGTTGGGGATCGCAGTTCGGTGGTAGAATTGTTTTTCAGGGGGTGCTGCTGCCCGCCCCCGGTGGATATCCCTTAGTCGCCTCTTACGACACCCGCGGGAAGAGTTGGGGTGGTGTAAATTCTAAGCCGGCACCATACTATGCACTACGCAAATCTCATACAAAAATGAGACCTACTATCGTTAACTGTACTTAGAGCCCTGTTAGTTTCTATTAAGATGTCAATTTATATTACTTAGGTCCGTCTAATAACAAGAATAAAATTAAAAATTTTATAAACCCCCCGACAGATTAACATGAAAAATGGCACTCGGGATAAAATTATCAATAACACAAAAAAACTAAACGGATATCGGATCATCCGTTTGGGAGCTACGATACCACATACAGATACACAGATATACAGACAGACACGTTAAACTTATGACACCGATCTCTTTTTGCTTCGGGTGTTAGAAAGGTCTCTGACGATAATGATTAATTATGTCGATAGGCCAATGAAGGGCGTTTACATAATTTTTCAATATTATTAATTAGCTATGTATTCGACTTATCGACGATTCAAAAATTCAAGGTATTTTGTACTGTCAAATTTACAACCTAATTTTATTGAGGCGTTATTTTATCCGCTCAGTATTAACTATAGGAATATAATAGACATGCAAAACTGTTAAAAATAATTTAGACCATTTTTTTTTAATTTTTGTTTAGCTTACTTCGTCCCACGGTTGGGCAAAGGTCTCTCCATTCCCTCCCCAGCTCGGACGGTTAGAAATCAAAATTCTTATTAGACTAAAATAGACAATGCTAAAGCGTAGCAATCGCCGTAGCAGGCGCTACGGCGTAGCACCGGGAAAATTGTAATAAATTAATTCTAAAATAGTTTAAATCAAAAGGGAAATGAATATTAAAATCATATTTTAATTGAAATAAATAACGGGTACGAAATTCATCCTCCATACTTGAGGGCGAATATGGGTAGTCAGTTGAAAATAAGGCACAGAAATATAAATATACGACTAGGGCCTCGGACCACGAGTGAAAATAAGGGCACAGAAATATAAATATACGACTAGGGCCTCGGACCACGAGTGAAAATAAGGCACAGAAATACAAATGGAGGGAGGAAGGGAAATGTCTCGAAATGAAGTGTCTTAAAAATCTGTGTCTCTTATACTTAGTTTGTTGAACTTCAAGCCTATAAAAACGATACGAAATGAAATACAAATATCTCAACAACTTTCATTTGCAACAATATGATAAGTCATATCATTGTATGACAAATAGTTAATTATGTACATGACAAATAAGATAAGAAATAGGTACCAATAATAATATGAAACAAAACAAGATACATATTAATTCTACACTGATTTAATTAGCTGTAAAGTAATTATCTTCATTTTATTTATGTGTACCTACATTATTTGCAATAAAATTGTTTTTAATTCTGCCTGCGTTTAATAACCTCTTGGGTGCTAATACCACACTATTGAGGTGATATTGTGTGTTCTGTCACAAATTAAAGTGAACAGAATATCAATAATGGCTCAATTGCTTCAATTGTAGGTATATACTAGTTCTAATATTTCTATTATTTTATTGTAATATTCTTTGTGAATAAAGGTGCCCTTTTATTAATAACACGTTGTTTCTTATTTGATAATAATTTATGGTAAAATATGACTTGTCTAAGCGCTTATTTTGTAAGGCTAAAGGTATAAAGATATTGAAATCTGAAAATCACTGTAATAATGAGTCTTTATTCATACTAAATGTATGAAACTGGTTGCTTTTCTGACGCGCTTCAGACGTGCTTCAACAGACCACTCCACAATTGTGTGGTTCCAGCTTAAGTATATTGTCACGGATACGCGACGGCCGCGCCGCCGCGCCGGCCGGCGGCGACAAAAGAGCGATAAAAAAAAATATTTCCGACTAAAGCAACGCGTTTTTGCCTTGGCAAAAAGTTACGTGTTCTTCAAAATAAGTAATTAACGTTTTAGGGTTCCGTACACAATAACCACCTTCTGAGTCTACGGCGTCTAACTGTCTGTCCGTCTGTTTTATCTTCGGCCTCAACTTTATTTGTTTTTATGATTACAGAGCTGATGCAACTATTCTAAATTTTCACAGAGTACGTATTTCTATGCTATCGCGACAAATAATTAAAATAAAATATTTGAGGAGATCTGGGGGGTACGGTACCATTTGTGCGCGAGTCTGAAACGCACTTGGCCGGTTTATGTAAATTAATTACAATATTCAATTTCAAATTTCAAAATTTCGGGACTCTATAGTAGATGCCAACTTAACTAATTATTCTGATTTGTATAAATATGGTAACAAGAACAAGATTAAAAATTTAAAATCCACCGACATATTTTCATGAAACGTGGCTAAGAACACTCGGGATAAAATTATCTATGACATAAAAAAAACTAAACGAAAATCGGTTCATCCGTTTGGGAGCTACGATACCACAGACAGATAAACAGACAGACACGTTAAACTCATAACACCCCTCTCTTTTTGCATCGGGGGTTAAAATAATAACTTATAGATATTTTTAAAGACGCGATTGTTTTTTGTTTTTCCGTGACAACACAAAACCTGGCTTCCATTATACGAAAAACAAAGAAGTTCGCGTAAGATTTTAAAAAATTATCTCTCGAGCAACTTCGTTCAGCCCATCCATTACGTTGTCTGTCTAGTCTAGTATAAAAATTGAGTATTTCTTTCTTATTGTCCAGCATCTCTCATATTCTACCTGAGGCGACTTAGCACAAAAAATGTATTTAAATAATTTCACACATTATCATCTTCATAATTTATTACGGTCTCCAAAAAAACCGATTGATATTTCTATTACCAAATCATAAAAAATATACAAAGCTGAATACGCCTAGACTATGCGTCATCCACAAAACATTTAACATCCTAATTTCGTGAGTAACACCTCAGCTCTAGTGCCGACAAAAGAGTCGATAAAAAGATTCGATAAAAATCTGGTATCGACATCGAGAGCGCGAGACCCGCGCAGCAGGAGGTACGGCTCGCCGCTGTAAGGTTGATCCTACGGGGGGATTAGAAAAGCCGGACTTTCTAACAAGGAACCTATTCAAATATTTTCAATTATATTTTTTTTGTTGTTAAATGTACCTTATTCAAATTTCGAAATAGGTTAGAAGAATATTTATTTCTCAAAAGAAACACATTTCCCTTTTCTTTTTACTATTCTTCATCTTAAACTAAAACTTCGAGCAACTTCAACAATATTTATTAACAAAGAAAATTACAATAAAATAATAAAAATAAATCAGAACTAGTATTTATAATTGAAACAATTGCTGTTGCAAATAACCTACAGGTAGCTCAACTGAACAATATTGAAATCAAGCGTTATTGAATGAAAAATAGTAAATGTTTTGTAAATCCTTTTAAGTGGGTCTGGTCTTTGGTTTAAAAACCAGTATTAACCATTCAGGAAGCTCATTCGGAAACGTCTTCACTACCAAAAACTATCAAGCAGCGTTCACATCACAGTCATTTATCACTGCCGGCCAACCGATCAAACAAAAAGCCGTACCAGTCCGGCTTTGCCCTGCCAGCCCTGCCCACAACTAATAACTTACATTTGGATTACGCTCGTTAGCCTCTTAGCACCTTGCCCGACGTTTACTTTTTATTAATACAAAATTTATTCAAACGAGCCCGAACATATTTCGGGAATAATGCCTTAATATTACAAAGGCAATATGTTATGCCTATAGGATAAGTGTATGAGCGACGGGAATGTGCATCTATCATTATTTATACCATTATTCGAATGATACTTTTAATCTTTTAAGGTCAAGAGTGACATTAGAAGATTGACCGCGACAAGGAGTTGCCATGTTCCTTTTGAATAGATTTTAAATTAGGATTTTTTTGTAAATAGAAATTGTTTTTGTTAGTATTTTTAGTATTATAAGTTAATATTTTTACTTTTAATATTTTAAGGTCAAGAGTGACCTTAGAAGATTGACCGAGACAAGGAGTTGCCATGTTCCTTTTGAATAAATTTAGGTTAGGTTTTGTTTGTTGGTTTTTGTAACTTTTTTTAGTTGGTACTTTGTGTTCTGTTTCCGTTATAATGTTTCCGTTATTGTGAATATATTTATAGTACATCAATATATTTCTATATAAATGGAATGGCCGCAAAAATTTGTTCTTTACTTAAATAATTTCCATTCTATTGTATGGTACTAAGACCAAAATTAGTTTTGGTTTTAGCGTAAATACATAATAAAGTTGTTTTCTATGTATCTATCCACAGGAAGTGCCCAAGTAATTTTGTTTTGTAAATGCAATAAAGTTATTTAAATAGATTGGTGATATTCCTTGATATTCCTCACACACTCTATAAAAATAAGAAATATTCTTATTATTACCTACCATCATTATAATTAATGCACCAAATTACATATTCTACGAAAGTCTTTCAGTGTTACATTATTTTAGACATATATTCAATTATGTTTATTTATATAGGCTACAGAAAGCTCTTAGTATAATTAATTAACATTCAATTAAGAAATGAACTGTTATTTGAGAGACTTCACAAAATTTTATTCAATCCTTAAGCGAAAAATAATTGCTTGGAGCTTAAATTTGATCGCTTTTAGATGTATCTAAGTCAGTTATTTGTACCTACACAAAACATCTTACATCTTTTACTTATGGGTACGGCTTCATTTAAAAAAAAATTAAATAAAAAAAAACAAAAAAAATTGATAATATTATTAAAAACAAATTGCATACAATTGTGTACAGACGCATGTCGTTTGTTTGTAGAAGAATCGAAGTTCGTGTAAAAACGAACGTGACAAACACTTCGTAAAAACGAAGTGTTTGTAATGTTTATGACTTGGTAAGCTAAATAATTAACAGTTTCATTGATAAGAAATGAGAGAGATATGACGTAAACACATCATGAATGTTTTAGATAAGTTGGTAATTTAGACATTGTTCAATGACAGAGTTTAATAATGATTGAGTAGGTAATGTATATTATATAAAAATATAAATAAAAATCATAATTAAAACATATTTAAAAATCGTTTTTGTAATTATCTCACTTGCTTATATTTTATTAAGGCCAAAGAACTAAATTACTTAAGAGGTTTACTTTTTTTATTTTAACCATGAAGCATAAACTGGACCCTTATTTATGAAAGTGGGATACCTACTTACATGCAATCTGTTACATGCTTTAGTGTAATTTAGATATTTATTCTACTTATTTTAATAAAGGCGTTCTTATTTATTGTTATTTAATATATATTTACAATAAACAATAGTAAAATGGATTAGAAAAATATTAAGCTGACTAAAACATTGACGGCTTTTCAAAAAGCCTCGTACATTTTTTCGTCCAAAAGATTTCAACGAGCACCTTTTCAAATCAAGCAAGGTGTTAGTAAAAATAAAAATAATATTTGGTGTATGTGAAATAACAATGTTGTATTTTTGAATATGACGTTATATTTTTGCCGCTATAGACTTTCCACGCGGAATCTAAAAAGCAAAGAACATTAAATTCTGTTTACCTTTACTACTTCCGCCATCTTCATTAGAATCTTCACTAGGCGGGCCATGGGGTGCTCTCGACGGCATAGGGTGCGCCAGCCGCGGCCTCGTTAGAAACGGCGGGGGGACTCCGAAGAACGGCAGGAATGGAGGCCAGGTTGGCCTCGGGGCCAGCTGCGCCGCCGCCGCCGCGTACAGCTGCAGCGGCGCCGGCAGACCTCCCTCCAGCACCATGCCGACGCCGCCGGCTCGACCTTCTCTCGATATCTTGGCTATCGACTACGCACAACACTACCCTCACGAGCCAATCGCATTCTCGACTGCCAGTCTCATATCAAAGAAGTCACTATGTTCCAATTTCAAAATCACTAACACTTTTTTTAATTTACAAGTTGACGTTTCGTTGTTTTTATTGCGGACACATTCCGCGAGTGGAGTGGTGCATTCGGCCGCGCCAGGCCCGGCACTGATGGCGCGACGCCGCGGGGCGGGGCCACCTCCCCCCTACCCCTACCAACGCACAAATTAATTCCCCGCCTCCTTCATATTATAGATTTATTCCTCCGACAGTACATCGTGGGCCGCTGCTAAACGCTTTCAAACCTTATGCTTTAAAGTTAGAGACCTGTATTGAATAACGGGTAATAAATTAAGGGCAGGCACACATTGAATTAACGACAGCGTAGACGTCGCTTGGAGGTGAATTAAAATCAGCTTTATTCGTTCGTTGATAGCGTTTATTATCGTTCGGTCGTTGGTTAAACATAGGATTTATAAGGTTTACGTTCCAGTGGTGGAGCGCGTGGGGTTGTCATAATCTTTTTAGCCGCATGGCGTGCCCGCCACAAAGATACATGCGGGATTCTGTAAGAACTTGTGGTATGGAATTTTACCGTAAAATGTATGGGCTTTGTACAGGCGTTTCTTCACAAGTTATTGTGAAATTTAATGTATGATGCCAAACAAAAGACCTATTTTAAATCAAATAGTGTTCATAGGTATGTAAGAATTTGCACTCTGCAAAGGTGAGAGATTGAGTATAGTAAAGATGGAAGGTATTATGTTTTTTTTTTAATAAATAATGAGTTGCTTATTTTATTATTGAATAGGTACCTGAATATTTTTTATTTATTAGCTGTATAACAAAGCAAAATAACTTTGCGACTAATTGAAATTTGATTAAAAATCTATCTCAACTAAAATTGCTTTATTATTATACTTAGGAGAGATCTCATTATAAATTTTACCCATAATTAAGGACAGGTGAGCAATCAACATCTAATTTCCCCTAGACAAGAGGCGGGCAGCGGCGTTATTAGCGCCTACAATAGTGTTGCGTAAAACTAGATTACATCTCGGTCTTTCTCCAATCGCCTCTAATGACGGCCGAACAATCAATCATACAAAATTAACACGTCTCAGATAATATTTTTGACAGTGATGAATCATAAGCGACCGAAAGGCAATCAATTTCACAACCAATTCCTTATTTTATTAAACAAAAAAAAGTAATAACGTAATTGACATAAATAATAATAAAATATGTCAAGACAGCGTAACGAGCTCGGACGCGACATGACAGCTCTATCAGGAATCTTGCACTGACTGTACTGGCGCCCGCCCCTCGCTTGTGGAAATGCCGCCGCGCGCGCTGATTGGTCAGCGAGCAGGAGAGAGGGGCCGGGGGCGGGGCCTATCAGGGGGTGTCGGGAAAGCTTAGTGTTGCATGAATTTAATTAGTGTGAGCAGCACCTCGAGCGCATTAGGAGTCGCGATGGGCGAAGCAATAAAAGATATAAAGGAATGAGTATAAATTAAAAGTTAAATAGAGAGTGCGGTGTGTGCGAGGGAGAGAGTGGTTTCTCTCTTTCCCTCTCAAGCTGCGGATTACCCACTCGTAATTGTTTGACGATCTTATTAGTATCAGTTAAATGTCGTGGTCTCTTTTTCTCTCGCGAATTTAATTACTTTTTAATTAGAGCTCGCTTAATGAGAGTTTGTAGGTTTCGTTTGTTCTTTGTTTTCTACTCGGTATTTTTAAACTTTGGTTTTTTATGGGGGTTATCAATTTTTTAATTAAATTCGAATTGCAGATGGTTATCCAGTAGGTAGTTATAAGTACCTTTTACGTAACTGACTTTACTTTTCGCTAGTAGTACCTAGTGAGTCTATAGTTTTATAATGTTATTTTTTTATCTACTTACCGATAAATAAACATAATATATCCACATCGTTTATTTACTTACATAGTAAATAAGTTAGGATCCCCGATGAATATGCCCTTTTATTGTGTATTTTTTAGTGTGTAATCATGTTCTCCATCCCTCGTCTCCATTTATTTCCTTTTATCTGACTAAATAACACTGGCGTCAGAAAACCTAAAAAAAAACTAGCAAACCGGAAGTAAATAAACCCATATGCTATCGCAAAAAGCAAAATGAATACAAATAGTGCCTTCCTTATTCTACCGCACTTCAGCGCATCCATCATCAATTTGCAGATTTCAACATCTCGAGGTTATCTTCCCTCTCTCTCACACCTCAGTGATACCCTATTTCTCTCTCGCTCGAGGATATTAAGCGGGCCATGCACGCGCTGGCCGTTTCTCCTCATTACGTCTGGCTTACGGGCGGCGCGTTGCAATGAATGGCGCGCTTTAGTTGTTTTTATCGGAGCGGTATTGTATCGCGGTTTTAAAGTATTTTGTATAACTGTTTATTTTTGCTCGCGACTGTACCTACACAAGTTTATTGTGATTTTACGCTATTGATATTTGTTTGAATAGGGCTGTAATTTTTATTTACTACTAGTTTATGCCCGCGGCTTCGCACGCGTAATATCATATGGGAACTGATATATGGGATAAAAAGTAACCTATGTTTGATTCCAGGATTATAATCACCTGTATGCAAAATTTCAGCCAGTTAAGTCCAGTACTTTTGGCGTGAAGAGGTAACAAACATCCATCCATCCATCCAAACTTTCGCATTTATAATATATTAGTGTGATGTGATGACCCCCATCTCGTGACTCTGTTTAAGGCTATTTAGGGACTAATTATTTATCAAATAAGTCTTTTGGATCTAGATTCCAATAATAATAATGTCCTCCTAGCCGAATTTCGACCACGGCGGCCAGTCTCAGCGGACACTAGCCAGATGTTAGGTGTACATAATATTGACGACCTCTGTGGCGCAGCGGGCGAAAGTCTGCCCGCGACGCAGGAGGTTGTGGGTTCGATTCCCGCCTCCGACAAATGTTTGTACGATCTGCAGATATTTGTTCAGGGTGTTCTGGATGATTTCTATGTATAATAAAAAATATCTATCTATGTAGTGTATTGTATAAGTATATCAGTTATCTAGTACCCATAACACAAGCTCTGCTTAGCTTGGGGCTAGATAATGCTGTATGAATTATCCAGCATTATTTATTTATTTATTTTTATTAATATGATAAATAATGCAGCCCACGACGCAATACACAGATTCCGTATGAGGTATTTAGTTACTCAAAAGTTCCGATAAAGTTTATAAACAAGCAGAACAAAAGATGAAGTATTTGGATGTTAGAAAAGAATTACAATTTGAAATATAAATTACTTGGTGTATATAAAAAAAAGATTGTAGTAAAAATTACGAAGAATTAAGCAGATCTTGATGGCATAATTTGCACAATGCCAGACATAAACCGGCCAGGTGGGATGAAGACCTGTAAAAGACTGCAGACAGACTACTGGATGAGTCAAGCTGAAAATAGGGTGCTTATTCATCATCATCATCAGCCTATGTTAGTCCACTGCTGGACATAGGCCTCCCCTAATGAGCGCCATAGCGCCCTGTCTTCAGCTTGCCGCATCCAGCATCTGCCTGCAGTCTTTCGCAGATCGTCATCCTACCTTGCCGGTGGGTGTCTTACACTACGTTTGCCGAGTCGTGGTCTCCACTCAAGAACACACGGTGCTCATTAGGGAGCCCCAACAGTGGCCTATAGTATCCGTTGATTATAATCATGATAAGACATACACTCTGGTTGGTACCCTTAAAACTAGGAACTTATAAAGTCAGATCCAAGATAGGATAGACCGGGCATTCACAAAATAAAATTAACTAGTTTTTCATAATTCATCATTTTTTATTGCACAACATAGGTAGTACAAGTAAAACATATCGCAACAAAAATAAAGGCCAATGCGAGCTTAACCCTAAAAAGAGTTCAGCAAACCTTATTGGGAGAGAGAGACAAATTTGGAAAAGTGGGTAACGTGCTTAAATATAAGATATAATTTTAACCTACTATTAAATATTTATTTATGTATACAAAGTACTTACACTATTTTTAACCCTAAAAAGAGTTCAGCAAACCTTATTGGGAGAGAGAGACAAATTTGGAAAAGTTGGTAACGTGCTTAAATATAAGATATAATTTTAACCTACTATTAAATATTTATTTATTTATACAAAGTACTTACACTATTTTACAGACAGATAATAGATTACTACATAATATAATACAATACATAAAATACTTTAACCTAACAAATACTATAAATACATACGCATATAAATTGAATAAATACAACAGAGTCATAAATATAGGTTCTTTGACTTTACGTTTTTTTCTTACTAATGATCAAAACCATTGAACCCGAACTAAAAACCAAAAAACCATTTCGCGACAACCCGTTCTCAGGAAACCGGGGCGTGACGTAGCTCTGACGTCATCAATCACGTTCTCTATTCTATTTTTAAATCAATTGGCATCGCGCGTGGCCAACATCCATCTTGCGTTATCAATATTTTAATACGTCGGCAGTTGACGGGTTAAGTTTTTGACAGGAAATTAAAAGTGTTATTCGATCGAAAAAGTATTAAAAATTTAAGTGGGGATGGTAGAGTCAGCGATAAAAATCGCTGGTAAGGGTCGATCATCTCCAAGCGATTTTAATTTAAAACACGGATTTAGTGTCTCTATTCTGTCCGAGATAGATTTCGTTTGAATATTTTTAACACACTACTATAGTTTGATGACCTCTGTGGTGCGGCGGTCGAAGGTCCACCTGCGACGCAGGAGGTTACGGGTTCGATTCCCGCCTCAGGACAAATGTGTGTACGATCTGCAGATATTTGTTCAGGGTGTTCTGGATGTTTTCTATGTATAAAAATATTTATCTACGTAGTGTATTGTATTAAATATACCTGTCAGTTATCTAGTATCCATAACACAAGCTCTGCTTAGCTTAGGGCTAGAGAATGCTGTGTGAATTGTCCAACATTATTTATTTATTTATAGTTTAGTGTTTAAATAATTATACTCTACTATAGAGAGTGTTTACAAAATTCAATGTTCGGCAACTTTTTTCTTTGAATATAGTAACCTCATTGGTGAAACTTTCCCTCTGAATCCAAATTATCTATATTTAAATGATTAATAAGGCATTTGATTTCTATTTATTTCGTCATAGTTTTGTTGATTTATAAGTGTAGATGGTAAAACGATCGATTTCACTATAACATGCTGTTAAAAAAACTTGGAAGAGTTTACTGACTAGTGTCTGTGCAATCTGTCTGCAGTAATCTGCAGACAGATTACTTCTATAGGTAGACCACACAACTGGCGGATAGCTGTAGAACCATGTCACAGTAACAAACGCCAAAGGCGGCGTTTGTTACTGTGTTTGGCGTTTGTTTTCTTAGTGTGACAAGGTTCTACAGAGATCCGCACGTTGTGTGTCTACCTATAGTAGTAGTAGTAGTACCACGAATACTATTTTCGCGCATTTTCTTTTGTTTTTTAGTCTATTTCAAAATGTAGCCATTCAGTGGCGAAAATAATATGAAGGATACACTCACAAATACATCCGAATTCGAGGGCTACAAATACCAACATAAAGTTCCAAAAACAAAGCACACCCTTGAAATAAAGCTCATTCCAAACCCACGCTACCTTAAACTTCACCTACATAAACACCCGTAAGACAGTCGCGCACAAAACTGCTTCCATCTACTTAACAAACACAACCACTTAAGGTACAAAACTACGACAAGGCCCCTTAACCGTTGGAGTCAAAAAGCTTCATAATCTTGTTAGCACTGAAATTTGCATTAATTAAGGCGCTGAGGAGTGTTGAGGTCTCAGTTACCTCTAAACTGGGGGGGTTGCGCCCCGGGGGGGTAGATAATATTCAAATGGTACATGTAACGGCGCGCCTCGAGACCAGCCACGCCGCCCGCAAGCAATATAGATGGTACAGGCGTGGAGAGAAATGTTTAACAAGATTTTTTAGCTGTAGATTGTTAGTTTGATCTGTACATTCCTACCCACTACCGTACTTACATACGAACCTGCACGTATTTTAAATGCCAATATTTTGATGGACGTTTGTTACGTTGTCTTCACTTCACACCAAAATTACTGAAAGAAACGGGATGAAATTTTTCACATAATATGTACCTAGTCTTATGTGTCTAGACGTCTTTTTATAATTACTAAAAAACACGCGTGGAACCGCCGGTAAAAGCCAGTAAGATTATAAAATGAATTTATTAAATAGCAGTAAATGGTCATCGACCATTTAATGCTATTTAATGCTATTCAACTTAATTCTAAAATTAAGTTGAATTGAAGCTAGAAAAGACAGTTACTAAAGAAATTGGGAAACTTAAACCAACGCTTTTGACGTCTGTGATGACAGATTTGACAAGCAGGGCGTGTTCCACAAATAATAAAGTAAAAATGTTATATATTTTCTTCATTACACGTAGCTGGTTGCCAATATAACAAAGGAAATTAGGGATTTTACCAGATAAATATTGACAGACCCTGTTTTGTGAAGACTGAAGTAGGTTCTAAGAAACTGTGTTACAGGTCACTAGGTTTTCACTCAACGGACTTTTACAACTGACCTGCACAATATACAGGGTTATTGGTAATTAACTGACACTATGTGAACTGCAGGTTCTGCCCATCATCATGAACACGTTTGTGAAGACGCCAGGTCTCAATTCATAAAATTGTTGGAAAGGGAATGTTATTAGTACTTACTCCCCTCCATTCAAAAATCGTTCAATATATGGGTTTTCTTTGAAACTAAACCTAAAAATGGCTCTGCCCTGAATTATCAGTTGGTGTGTGTGTGTTCGGCTGTCTCCCAGCCAGGCTAATGCTACTAAAATCATCTTGCGTAAAATAAGCCAATGATGATGATCTGTATTTAAATAGGTTTATTTAGTATAAATAATTACGTTTCGGACATTATTTTGTTTTGGCGTCTTCACGAAGGTGTTTGTGATGATGAGCAAAACCTGCAGTTTACGCAGTGTCAGTGAATTACCAATAACCCTGTATAAGTAAGTATGTAGGTATTTATATAAATACCAGTTAACTATCCAGTACCCCTGGCAACAAGCTCTGACTGGCCTGGGGCTAGATGAAGCTGTGTGGAACGTCCAGTGCTATTTATCATTATACAAGAAAATAAAGGTGGTTATTTAATATTTCTGTTTAGGTGCTACAAACTATACAAACAGTACACAAAACCTGCCAGAAGACAAGTGTGAGTGTGTTTGTGAGTGAGAGTAATGCGATTCCCAGGAGACACCAAGAAAGTGAGGAGATTGTGTGGTGTGTGAGCATGTGTGTAAAAGCAGAGTGGTCCTGTGTCTCCCGAGGACACCAGTCTCCTAGGAGCCTGGAAAAAATCCCATATAATAATAAGATAATGGAAAAAAGTGGAATTTAAAAAGAAGTCATCATAAATCCGACAACCAGCTCCAGCCTGACCGAGTCAAGATCACTCGCACATGACTCAACCGACGAGTAACTGCGTCATTAAAATATCTTCAGAACCAATAAATCTAGAAACACTTCTGCCCCCACCTGTACATTTCCGAGAGCATCGGGGGTACGCTCGACAATTTCCTCCTCGGGTAATTCACTAGGATTTAATTTAAATTAGTTTTGGCTTGGCTTAATAGCTACCCCCCACCCCGCCTTGAGGGGTGGATGGCGGGGCTCCAGTGGGCTTATTCTGGAGGTTGTTGGTTATAGACGGGATAGATTTGTAGGGTATTTTAAGTCGTAACAGTAAAGTTAGAAAACTAATAGTTTTCGTTAAACTTTAAAGTTATACTCAGCCCTAAGATTGTATGAGTGATTTTTGTATGAGATTTGCCTAGTTCCATGTCCGCACGGTAGACCGGCCCATCATCATCATCATCATCAGCCTATATTCGTCCACAGCTGGGCATAGGCCTCCCCAAATGAGCGCCATAGCGCCCTGTCTTCAGCTTGCCGCATCCAGCATCTGCCTGCAGACTTTCGCAGATCGTCATCCCACCTGGCCGGAGGGCGTCCTACACTACGTTTGCCGAGTCGCAGTCTCCACTCAATAAACACGTTTACCCCAGCGGTTATCAGTTCTTCGCGAGATATGGCCGGCCCACTGCCACTTCAGCTTGCTAATTCTTTGAGCTATGTCGATAACTTTGGTTCTCTGTCGGATGTATTCGTTACGGAATGCTATATAGACCGTCCCACGCTGGACTAAATCCCATACACCGTTCAAACCCAGGGCTCAAGTGGTGTGGCAAAGATTTTACTAACTACAAAATCTTACAACTAGATACTAATTTCTTTATTTTGTTTCTCGTATACTACCTGTATAAACTTAACCTTGTGTAGATACCTATGATACCTTCCACATCGAACTTACTTAAACAGTACAACGATCAAGATGAATGAATGAATGAATGAACACTTTATTGTAATAGTAAATAAACTTAATAAATATCGTATATCTAAATAACAAATAAGCATAGTACAAAAGGCGGCCTTATCGCTGAGAGCGATTTCTTCCAGGTAACCTTGACAGCCAACAAACCACCGCTTGATCTGTCAATCTATGCCTAAAATAACGACTACCTATAACTTACGAATAAAACTTTAAATTGCGAATTTTTCATTACTCTTAATTCTTTACTACACTTGAGAGCAAAAAAATCGCACATTCATGATTTTTTGACATAACTAAAAAAAAAACAAAAAATATTATGTTTCTGTAATGCAGATTCATAGTCTATTTTAATACCTATCCAGTGGTATCTGATTTGTCTTTCAATCATTACATAAAAATGCTTTTGTGGATCAATAACAAAAATGCATGTTTAGTAAAAAATTCTTTATTCAAGTATTGGTGTCAAAGTTATGAAATTAAAAGATAAAATTAATTTAAAGTTTGTTATTAATACCGAGTGTTCCCTCCCCTAGCCTGAATCACTGACTCCATCCGTGTTTTCATTGATGTTACTAGACTTTTGATAAAGTCTTGAGGAATAGCCTCCCATTCCTCTGCGATCGCCTGTTGCAGCTCCTGTAGAGTCGATGGAGGAGCATCTCGGCCTCGAACTCTTCTTTTCAGCTCGTCCCATAGATGTTCGATGGGATTGAGGTCGGGGCTTCGAGCTGGCCACTCCATAACGGTCACATCCACCTCTTGAAGGTACTCGATCACTATGCCAGCAGTATGCGGTCTTGCATTATCTTGCATAAACAGAAAGTTTTCGCCGATAAACCCAGCAAAAGGTACGACGTGGCTCTCGAGTACTTCCTCAATGTATCGTATGGAAGTCAATCCTCTTGATTGGCGACCAGTATTCGGTCCGGTGATGAAGGCAAGCTCGGTTTTTGCTTCCATAGACATGCCTCCCCAAAACATTATTGATCCACCGCCATAGGCGACACGTTCTGTTATGCAGCATTGGGCAAATCGCTCTCCCGATCTTCTATACACCTTCCCCCGTCCGTCGTTGCCATGCAAGCACATCCTGCACTCATCAGAGAACAGGACTGCACTCCACTGCTCTTCGGTCCAATTCAAATGGTCTCGAGCGAACTGAAGGCGGGCTTCTCGGTGGGCTGGGGTCAATTTCGGCCCGTTTGCTGGCCTGTGTGCAGTCAGGCCACCTTCTCTCAATCGTCTTCTGACTGTCCACCGGCTAACTTCTACTTCACGAACTTCTTGAAGTCGTTGGCCCAGTTGAACAGCGTTCAAACGACGATTTCTTAAAGATGTCGTTATAAGAAAGCGGTTATCACGCTCTGTTGTAGCACGGGGACGGCCCGATCCTTGTCGCCGTTGGTAGCCACCAGTCTCTTGATACCTCTGGTATACACGCCGAACGGTAAATCGGCTCAAACTCAATTGTCGAGCCACTTGACTTTGCTTAAGCCCCGATTCAAAAAGGGCAACCACTTGAGCGGCTACTTCTGGTGTAGTATCCATTTTCGTGTTCCGTTTGAAGCCAATATCAATAGAGAACCTTTCACACTGTACGTTGGTATGCAAATGATGACCATTCCCTCAATATGCACTCTTTTATACCTGCGATAAATCCCGCCGCCGGCCTTACCTGGATCGAGCGACATAAGGGGGTCTATTGTTTTGTTGCTAATGAGTTGTTTTTAAAGGTAAATGTCAACCCTTTATCAGTTCTGCGAATGCCTAGATTATGCACTTTAATTTAATTTGATTTTAATTTGCTGTAAGCTCCAAATAAAAAAAAATTTAACTTTTAAGTAAAAATGTGCGGATGTGCGATTTTATTGCTCTCAAGTGTATTTACACTAAATAAAACACATATAAAACTAGAGAAGGAATAGCAAAGGCGAGCTTAACCCTAAAAAGAGTTCCAGCAAACCTCGTTAGGAGAGAGAGAGAAAACGTTATGTGGGTACATGTGCATAATTTCTTAGAGAAAAAGATGGCTTACTTAACTACATAATTAATAGACTACTAGGTACATATTATTCCGCCATATCTAAGATACCCATTTTATTAAACGAAGCTTTCTTTTTGATCAAATTCGCAATTTTAACCAGCCCGTTTTGTCTGACTGCTTGCAAAACCTCCTCCAATGAAAAATCCCCCACACTTCCTCCAGAATACGTCCGTGGCAGAGCCAGTAAATGAGGAAGTCTCAACGGCCGCGGAGTGGCACATACCTAATTATTTGAGCTTGTGTAACCGAGGACGATGATTATTAGCCCTCATGTTGTGTGTTTCATATTTTGTACGATTTCAAGAATGAATAGGTATAAAGTTAATTTTGTTAAGTCCGCGTTTTGGAGAACTCTAATTTCAAACATTACACAGCTTTTGATGACTATGAAGCTGAAAATAGACGAGCTGAAAACTTATAATCTTTTTTCGAGGCATTTCTTTGTCCTAGTTTAAGTGTTCATCTTGCCGTGTTGTTTGTTTTGCCCCAACTCACCTGATCTAAATACTCAAAACTCAAAGTACTTCATTTCCTTTTGAAAGAAAGAAAGAAAAGATAGAAGAACTGGACTCGGGGACTAGCCGCATACGCAGGACATATTATAGTGCACAAGTGTATGCGCAAACACAGGTGCACTCTCTATTCCCCCACTTTCAATCCGATGGGACGGCAGACAGACACGACCGGGGAGTAGTCAAGCGCAGGACCAACGGCTTTACGTGCTTTCCGAGGCACGGGACTACCAAGACACTTTCAATACCTACATTATTTATAGTAGACCTATTCTCAAGTATGTGAAGGCGTTCTGTCTCGACCATCTCAGGGCAAAAGTAGCTAGTAAAGATAGTTCATTTTGATGGATTAATATCCAGCACAATAAGTATGTATTTGAAGCTAGATGACGCTATGTGCCGCATCATCATGATTCGAACTAGATCATGATGTGTACACATATTTAGGGATACATTCTAGTTTATATTATTTTGTACTTCTATTTGTATAATATTTGATTGTATTCTGTTTTGTGTGCCAAATAAATAAATAAATTCAATATCTAGTCTCAAAGTAAACAAGTTGTGTATTATGATATGAGTTGGCCAGATACGTACCTACTACATTTTATCTCTTGAAAATACATACATTTTGATACTCAAAGATAACATAGAAAAAGTGCATGCAACATCTAATGCCTTGTCTACAGTCGAGAGACGAGACAGACAAAACTTCGGGCCCCAACAGACAGATGCGCTAGTTAAAACTTACGACCCATTTGGGAGGGGGTCTCGGGAGACCCAGACCCCAGACCCCGGCGCGGGGTCGTTATCGCGCAACTGTGATTAGATTCCGTGATTGTTATTGATTTGTTTGAATTAATACGAATGAGGTTACCGAATGGATCTCGGGTTTACGGCAAGATTTAAAAACACCTTATTGATTTTGGAAAATAATGAATGCATTATTTTATCTGGACGCAGCATCAATAAACCAATGGATTGTTTCACTGGATCAGAGTGGAACAGGGCGCGTCATCGTGCCCATAAGTAGAATTAAGCTTTAAGGGTACATACTCTACAATGGTCTAGGTACTAGACATCTGATTATAAATATAAAGAATACAATCAGGTTTTTAATGACTGTCACGGAGGCTTAGACTCATGCGCACCAAAACACAGGACTTTACAGTCACTCAAGAAAGTAATAAATAAATAAGCTTTAGCCAGCAGATATAATAAATTCGAATATAATAAATTCACACACCATTATCCAGTCCCAAGCTAAGTAGAGCTAGTGTTTTATGGACTAGTAGTATAGGTACATACATACTTATTAAAATACACTACATAGATATATTTTATTATACACTAGCTTCTTCACGTAGCTTCGCAGGCGTATTTTCGGTATCCCTTCGGCCGTCTACGGAACCGGAGTTTCAGAACTGGTTCCGATCGTGGCTATTAATTTACTTGTATGGAACTGGTTCCGATCAAGTAATCATCCTATTCCATCAGCCGTGATCGGAATTGAAGTAAAGACACAGCGAGGTCAAATATGTAGACATGTTCTTTTTCTTTCACGGTATAACTATCGAATGGTTTTTAGACAAAACTTGGTGTATTAAAACGGTGTAGTCTCAGTAGTCCGGTTACAATTAACTCAACCGGACTACTGTGTCGCTCGATGTATCAGTAGTCCGGTTGAATTAAGTAACCGGACTACTGATACCTTTTTTGCAACTGTTATTTCGGTGTTGATGATACATTGCCGGCTCAATGTACTTATCGAAATATTTTCTTTTGATCAAGTGACGGCAGATGCTGGATGCGGCAAGCTGAAGACAGCGCGTTATGGCGCTCACTAGGGGAGGCCTATGTCCAGCAGTGGACGAATATAGGCAATGATGATGACGATGATGATGAAGTCATCATCATCATCAATAGCAAATGTGAAATGTGACGGCAAATTTCCAAAAATATAGAAATTGACAGCGAATGTCGGAAGTGACAGCAGATGTCAAAAGTATATAAAATGACAGTGCTTGTATGAGTATCTAAACATATCTAAGTAACAAGTGTATAAAGAATAGAATAGAACACAAATTAGGCCACAGGCTCGGCATCAAACACTCCATATCTCGGAAACTACTTGTGCTAGACTTTCAGTTAATGGCTCAAATGAAACGAAAGGTCAAACTCTACATTTTCGATGACAGCTGTCAAAATTGAAACTGCCAAATCTCTTGCTAGACTCTCAGTTGAAATGAAAGGCTCAAATGAAAGGTGGGAACAAAATCTTAATTTTCGATGACAGCTGTCAAAATTGAAATGGCCATATCTCGGGAAATACTCGTGCTGGACTCTCAGTTAATGGCTCAAATGAAAGGTGGGAACAAAATCTAAATTTTCAATGACAGCTGTCAAAAAAGACACCAAAAGTCAAAAGTGACAGCAAATTTCCAAAAATATAGAAAATGACAGCGAATGTCAGAAGTGAAAGCAAATTTCCAAAAATGTAGAAAATCACAGCGAATGATAAAAGTGACAGGAATTGCATAATTAAAGCAAATTAAAAAATGACAAGAATGACAGTTATTAAGTTCCTAAAAATCACGTTTATTAAAAACTTTTAGGAGTTCTTAAGACCTTCCTTTGGGCCTTAATTGGACCATTAACTGAGAGTCCAGTACGAGTATTTCCCGAGATACGGCCATTTTAATTTTGACTGCTGTCATCGAAAATTTAGATTTTGTTCCAATCTTTCATTTGAGCCATTAACTGAGAGTCTAGCACGAGTATTTCCCGAGATACGGCCATTTCAATTTTGACAGCTGTCATCTTAAATTTAGATTTTATACTCACCTTTTCTTTGAGCCATTAACTGAGAGTCCAGCACGAGTATTTCCAGAGATATGGCCATTTCAATTTTTACAGCTGTCATTGAAAATTAAGATTTTGTTCCCACCTTTCATTTGAGCCATTAACTGAGAGTCTAGCAAGAGATTTGGCCGTTTAAATTTTGACAGCTGTCATCGAAAATGTAGAGTTTGACCTTTCGTTTCATTTGAGCCATTAACTGAAAGTCTAGCACATGTAGTTTCCGAGATATGGAGAGTTCGATGCCGAGCCTGTGGCCTATTTGTGTTCTATTCTATTTTTTATACACTTGATAAATACTCATACAAGCACTGTCATTTTATATACTTTTGACTTTTGCTGTCACTTCTGACATTCGCTGTCACATTTGACATTTGCTATTGATGATGATGATGACTTTATCATCATCGTCATCATCATTGCCTATATTCGTCCACTGCTGGACATAGGCCTCCCCTAGTGAGCGCCATAACGCGCTGTCTTCAGCTTGCCGCATCCAGCATCTGCCATTACTTTTACTTGATCAAAAGAAAATATTTCGATAAGTACATTGAGCCGGCAATGTAATAAAAGAGTTTCTCCCACGGAGAAAACACAGCACAGACAGTCATGGTCATCTTATTAAGCATTTTTCGGTGAACAAGGTCCAGCAGTTCCATACAAACACATCAAGAGCCTCGATCGGAACCAGTTCCATACAAGTAAATTAATAGCCGCGATCGGAACCAGTTCCGTACAAGTAATTTAAAAGCCCCGTATGGAACCAGTTCTGAAACTCCGGTTCTGTAGACGGCCGAAGGGTTCGGTATAATAAGTAGCCAAATTTCATCTTGATTTGTTCAGTAGATTTGGAGATCCTAGATAACAAAAATTCAGATTTCACAAACTTTTAGTAAGTAGGATGGAAAACATCCACAACATCCGTAACAAATATGTGTATTATGTTTGTCTAAGCTGTCTGTGACTTAAATTAATGAATTATAAATAATATTATTATTACAGATCGTGCAAACATTTGTCCAGAGGCGGGAATCGAACTTCCTGCGTCGTCGCAGGCGGACGCTCACCCGCCACGTCACAGAAGTCGTCAAAGTCTATTTATTTTAAATTAAACACACCCAAATCTTACAAAATATCTCAAATATTCCATATCTATCTATAGCAGGACATTTTGGCAGCAATAAAACTAATGCACTACGTATCAAAATTACCCAAATGAGTGACAGCTGTCACACTAACAGCTTTTATTACGTCAAAGATAACAGTTTTTTCGGCGTTTAGCTGGCAACAATGCTTAAAGCTGTCAGAAGTAACGTGACACATGTTTCTATTAATTTTATCAGTTTATCTTTTATGATGTTACAATGGTGTTAAACGTGTAGGACCACAGTGACATGGAATGGTTAACGCATTCACTGCCCAGCCTCGACGACATCGACACGGGAGAGTAGACAACTGCGTCCTGGGCCATGAATGTGTTAAAAGATTCTGGAGTCATGAATAAAATGATGAAGCAATTCGATGAAATTTTCAATTAATTAGTGCACAAATAAATAAATAATGCTGGACAATCCACACAGCATCACCTAGCCCCAAGCTAAGCTGAGCTTGTTTCATGGGTAATAGATGACTCATATACTTTAAAAATCGAAAGAGCAGAAGCCTTTATTCACAAAGAAAATTACAATAAAATAATAGAAATAAATTAGAACTAGTATTTACAATTGAAACAATTGAACTAACTGCAGACTGTTGCAAAGAATCTACAGGCAGCTCAACTGATCCATATCAATACCAGTCGGAAGCGTCCCCAAGACGCTGGCTGCATTGCCCCGCTGTATGGCAATGGCTGATGCGCTGTGCCAGATACCTGCTACCAAAGCGACGCGTGACCTGGTCAGGTCACGCGTCGCTTTGACCAGACGCTCAGATAATTTTTTTCTCGACGTAGATAGATTTTTATTATTTTACAAAGAAAATACCAAGATAACCCGGAACAAATATTTTCAGATCGTACAAATATTTAACCCAAGGCCGGTACTGAAATATGTTGAGACTGTGGAAATTTGACCGTGGCGGTCGCGCGAATCGACTCTTCCAATCAGCTCGTGGATGTCGTAAGAATCTAAAGAAATCTACCAGAGGTAGGCAGCAGCTGCTTTCTGTGTAGTATCAAACACCTCCACTGCTATCACTGTTCCGCCTGCCAAGCGTGGTGATTATGACAAAGCAGGGGGGGGGGGGCTTTGGGAGAGGCAAGTTCTGCAAGCCGTGTGGTGCCGGCTTAGAATTTGCATGACCCTAATTCTTCCCGCGGGTGTCGTAGGAGGCAATTAAGGGATATCTACCTGTAATAGATTTAAACTTTACAACGGGAAGTGAAATTCCGAACCTTTTGAACGCCACAGGCCAATACATGACCAGCACTGGCGGGTCTTCAGCGCATAGGTATTTTGTTTACTTTGTGCCTTAGCGTAGAGGACACGGGAATGTGCCGCCATAAGCGTGGCGAAAAAGGTTTAATAATAGATTCAACCGTGTGGTGCTGGCTTAGAATTTGCAACACTCCAATTCTTCCCACGGGTATCGTAAGAGACGGCTAAAAGATATCCGACGACCTCCGTGGCGCAGCGGGCGAAGGTCCGCCTGCGACGCAGGAGGTTGCGGGTTCGATTCCTGCCTCGGAACAAATTTGTGTACGATCTGCAGAAATTTGTTCCGATGGTCTGGGTGTTTTCTATGTATAATAAAAAAAATATCTATCTATGTAGTGTATTATATTAAGTATATCAGTTATCTAGCACCCATAACACAAGCTCTGCTTAGCTTGGGGCTAGATAATGCTGTGTGAATAGTCCAGCATAATTTATTTTTATTTTATTTAATTTATCCACCCGAGGCGGGCAGCAGCGCCCCCTGCAGAACAATTCTACCACCGAACTGAGTTCCCTAACCCGCATGCCCAGCGTGGAGATTATGGGCATTGCCCTCCATAAGATAAACGCCAACAAGGTCCTTATCAGGGGTAGGCCTGCGTCCAGCAGGACCAATATTGGCTGTTGAGACGAGGAAGTTCTGCAGTGGACGAAGATTTGTACTATTTTGTATGTATGTTGCATACGCACCAAATAAAATTGTAGGAAAACTTTAGATGAATATTTATTAAGTAGTCCGACAGCGGTACATCTATCTATATCTATCTATACTTATAATAAAACTGTAACAGGTCCAATTCTGTACATTGAAGATATTTTGAAATTTTTTTTTGGAGGGCACTCTATTATCGATACTGAAGCCAAAACTGTATTTTTTTTCATTCATGTCTGTCTGTCTGTCTGTTTCTTAAACGCGCATCACGTCGAAACTACTGAAGGTATTGAAATGAAACTCGGCACGATTTTAGGTCATACTACGAGGAAGGACATAGGATACTTTTTATCCCGGAATTCAGTCAGGTTTCCCTGGGAGAGGGGATGAAAGTAAAATTTCTTCACCGCGCATGACGCCGAAAGTGCTGAATGAGTTGGAATGAAACCTTGCACGATTTGATTTCATACTACAAGGAAGGACATGGGATACATTTCATCCCGGAATTCAGTCATGTTCCCCTGGGAGAGAGGATGAAAGTAAAATTCTTTAACTGCGCATCACGATGGAACAACTGAATGAATTCGAATGGAACTCGGCATAATTTGATTTCATTCTACGAGGAAAGATACATTTTATCCCAGAATTTAGTAAGGTTCCCCTGGGAGAAGGGATGAAAGTAAAATTCCTTCACCGCGCATCACGCCGAAACTACTGAATGAGTTGGACTGAATTGGTACTATTTGAGTTCAAGGAAGGACATGGGATACATTTTATCCTGGAATTC
This sequence comes from Eupithecia subumbrata, assembly GCA_949316285.1. Lineage (NCBI taxonomy): Eukaryota > Metazoa > Arthropoda > Insecta > Lepidoptera > Geometridae > Eupithecia > Eupithecia subumbrata. Next base: position 14,801,035 of record OX438643.1, on the reverse strand, counting down.
AGTAAGGTTCCCCTGGGAGAGAGGAAAAAGTAGAATTCTTTAACCGCGCATCACGACGGGTCTACGCGTCGTCGTCCGATTTCATGCATTCTTTTTGTTAGATCGAATTTGACTAAATCAGTAGAAAGTCGAGTAGAAAATCAGTAGATTGATGAAATAATCTGTAGTTAGAAGAAAAAAATTAGTAGATAGAGGGTAGGTAAGTTCCTATCTATGTATTTTTCCAAGACGCACCCATTAGTTAGGTTCCTACCTACTAAGGCGTCTTGGAAAAATAAGTTAGGTTCCTACCTTACATGATATATGGTGGTTTAGCTGGTCCAGTTAACTGTACTACCGAAGTTTGGTTGCAGTAAGTGGTCCAATTAAACTAACTAGACCACAGAAAAATATTTTTACTGTGGTACACAGCCAACTGTACCTACCTACTAACGAAAATAAAAATTACGGTGGTCCAGTCAAATGGATCAGGAGCCCAATTCTGCAATACAATTGCTTCAGTATGACAATGGAATCGTCGCAGAATCATCACGTAGAATCCTTAGATTTATAAAACTCCAGATAGTGCGTGCGAGATAAATTAATAGTTTCAAACTTGACGCACGTCTCTCCATCTGCATTCATCATAATTTCTTTCATCTGAGGTGGAATACCCAAACGTGTCATTCTGTGTCGATACCCCTGTCATAGTGAAGCGATTAGTATAGCAGAATAGGGCCCCAGCTGAACGGAACCATCAGTAAGAAGTGAAACGAGTATGACACTTCTTAACACTGACGCTGGCCGAGTCGTAGCTAAAAGTCGTGTTTATAAAGAATGCGATTGAAGATGACAACATGCTATCCCCCGTAGACACTACACGATTTTTTGCACGGCGGCGTGTCATAATATGAGAGACTATGGTTAAATGTGAACTTAATTAGTCGGCAGGTGAGGCAATCGCGAACGAAGTCGCGGGTACAGCTAGTTTTACATAAAACAGTATAATACTTATGCTAATAAGGCCAAATATAGGATTACATAGAAAAAGTAAAGATTTACAACAGAAAGCCGGGTGAAGTTGTACCTATATATCCATCCATATCCATGTTTAATATTATAAATTCGAAAATAACTCTGTCTGTATATCTGTCTGTCAGTCTGTTACCTTCACGCCTAAACGGCTGAACGGATCTCAATGAAATTTGGCAGAGAGGTAAATGGTATCCAATCCAAGAGACTGAGATAGGCAACTTAAAAAGCACGTGCGAAACTGCAAGCAACAGCTAGTAATACATAAAAAAAGAATCGCATGCTTAAATTTTTTTCGATTTACTTACCTATTTATTTAGTGCTGATTGTTTCATTATTTTGAAAATATAAGCGGTACAATTGTCCCAATTATTTAAGGAATGGAAATAAATAAAAAGACTTGGAGATCAAAACAATTATACCCACTGAATAGTTTCGCTTATCTTTGTACATTCACCGCAATCAAATGTTGTACATTTTGTTGTCATTGCCACATCTGGCGAACAGGATCCTGGCAGATATGATCACAGCTCAAAGGTGAAATGGCTAGGTAAGTCTCCTATTCAAATTTCGGTCATTGGGTGGCCAATCTCAACGGAGACTAGCCGAGTGCGCAGGACATAGTATAGTACACAAGTCTGCGCGCAAACACATTCCCTCACTCTCGTAATCTGAGGGACGACGGCAGACCATCAAAACCGGGGAGAGGTAAAACGCAGGACCAACAGGTTAACGTGCTCTCCGAGGCACGGGTGTGTAACACCGCCATACTCTCTGAGTCCGGGCTACCACTGTGAATTTTTCTTACTAGAAAAATCACAATCTTGGCCCAATTCGGGATTTGAACCCGGAACCTTATCATCAGCTGTTGAACTCGCGACCTCTAAACCAACGAATGCTAGCCACCACTACCAGTTCTAACGAACCAGGTTTCGTGTTTCTATGTTTCAAACTCCACCGAAAAATTGGCTCAGATGAATTCCACGAATAGCGAATAATAAAATATTTCCCAATAAAGAACTCTTGACTCACTAATTTAAGGAAGAGACTAGATTATAGATAAAATTCTATACCATCATTTTGAATCAACATTAAAATTCGTCAGTGTAAACTATTTCAATGCAAAATTTTCTTCATAAAAGTTTTGTCGGTGTACACACTCAAAGCATTTGGTTTTAACAATTCTTTAAGAGGACCTAAAGAATTGTTACAACCAAATGCGAAATGCAAGTGTACCACCGGCAATAATTTAGGTAGGAACCTATTCTAAAGTTATATGACATATAGAATTGTAGAGCGATTGAGCTGTCTCTAAAAAGCTACATCACAGGGGTAGTTTCAAGTATCGTAGTCAAGGGTTGTACAGTGGTTTATTGTCGCTATTTAAATTGAATTGATGAAATACACAAAGAGATCGTGTCGTAGATAATCCTTTATCGAGTTACAACTGTTAAGAAAGTTTATGTGATAAATTATGACGACTAAGAGCACTTTGTGCAATTCATGATGACATGGACTTTAATAGTGCGTAGAAAGCTACGATCATCTTCGATTGATAGTATAAAATTAGATTTATGACTATAAGATACCTACTGGCTTCTGCTCGCGGCTTCACTCGCGTGAACCTGGATAAAACGGTGCAAATTCACAATTACACTAACATTAAAAATGCAAAATGTGGGTGGTTGGATGTATGATTTTACTTCTTCACGCCAACTGAACGGATCGGAAAATGACGGATACTGCAAAATTTTAGTAACATAGATTTTTGTCTAGACGTGGAATGCCACATAAACTTTTTCTCCCAAGAAAACCTCCCATGGGATAGAAATAATAAATAATGCTTGACAATTTACACAGCATCATCTAACCTCAAGCTAAGAAGAACTTGGGTTATGGGTAGGTACTAGATAACTGATATACTTAATACAATCAGTGCCGGATAAAGACTACTTGATGCCCTAAGCAATTCACGCCTGGTGGGCCCCCTTAATTTAACCGATTCAGTGAGGAAGACGCCGGAGGGGCGGCATAAAATATTTTCCGCCTGGATATGTATCGTATTTTCTTTCATTAAGTAATTTCCAAATCATCACTAAAAAAAATTAAAAAATTTCGAGGCTTGTTCTGCTCCCTTTTTTTATAGTCTTTTCTGTCTTCAAATTTCCCAAGAGTTGCTAAAAAGTCTTTCAAATTTCGAGGCTCGCTCCGCTCTCCATTTTTTTATTCATTTAGGCAACGAACTTATTTAGAGGCTCCGTAAAATATTTGATGACCATAAGGCTTCCGTCACTTTAATATTTTCAGAACCGCTGCTCTAGTCAATCTAAAATGCGCGGATTTTCAAACAGCCCTTACCCTTCATTTATGTGCCTGCAATTTTTTTCTGTTTCTGGTAACACGTGATGCCCTAAGCAATTGCTTAGTTTGCTGATAGGCTAATCCGGCACCGAATACAATATATTATATAGATAGATATCTAGAAATTTACTAGGAATAACAGGAACAAGCTAATATCCCTTATACAAGCTGTTGGTAGTTACCAACAGCCTACACCTATTGGTACTTTTAGGTACCTATATTATCTACACCCAAGCTCACAAAGTAAGGGTCGAATGAAAATATATATTTCCGCAAAAATCAAGGGAAATCATGACTTATGGCTTCGGGCTCCTGATGTCATTAACGCTCGTATTTTATGAGGAAACTCGCAAAAAGACGGCTAGGTAGGGGAGAACGGGGAGATATAGACCCTTAGCTATACAATAAAAATACTTATACCTACTGTATTGTGTTATTAGGACGGAAGTTAGGGGTTTTGTTTTGGCGATGTAATCGTACAAAGGTATGAAAAATTTATCTTCATTAGCCGGGCCCCCATATTCACAGTGGACAGATTTATTCGGAAAGTTGAATTTAGTCAATAATATTTTTTTGTTTAAAACAGTTATTCAATCAAATCTATCTAGAATCCTACGTGTTATTTTATTACAAAGCAAGATAAAACTGTTAGTAAGTATTCTATGAATAAAATGGTATACCTATGTATATTAAATTATTTCATTGCATTGTAATCTGTAAATAATGAATTTATGTAAGTCATCGCATTAGGTAAAAGATATCTTTTTGACGGTCATACATAACTGTCATAAGCTTGTGTTCGATATAATTTTTATTTACTATAGTTATAGCAAACTTTGAACTATGTACAACTTTACGAGTATGTTAATTGTCTACTCTAAACTACAATGTATTTAGATTACCTACTACTGAACATTTGCACGAACATCAAGTCAAATATAGTGTTAGTGATACTCTGTTCTAAGACCATCAATGCTAACCTATATTTATGCAAATAAATACTATTAATTCATCATCCATTTCATCATTTATTGAGTTGTTTCATGGTAACACACATACACATACAAAGTATGGTAAGACTTTTATGTGAACCCCGTTGGGGCGCTACAACCTAAATACCTTAATAAAATTAATTAAATTAGTGAGTACCTATAGATCTTTCTACATAAATGCATACTATATTATCACCATTCATATACTTCCAAAATGCATCTATAACTATAACATAATATACCTGCTTAACCTACCTACCTAAAGATTTTTATAATAAAAATCAAAACCACCCCACCTTCCATAAACCAAAGTAAAGCGTCATCAAACCGCGCCACTTTGTAGTAGTTTGTAGCAGGGGAGAAGGGGACACTAAGTGCCTTTTCATTTTTCCCGGCAGCCCAGCTTTATTTATTTTTCATCGCCCGGGGCCTCGCCCGATATACTCGTAATATCGGCCATTTTGTTTATTTTTATTACGATACACGCTCAAATGCTCATTTTTTTAAACTAGTGTTATGTCTGTGGTTTTGTGCTCGATTTATTTGTAGTAGGTGCCTACAAAAGAGATTTAACATATCAGATAATGTAGGTAAAAAAGAAGGAAGTACTAAACTGAGAAAACACGGCTTTGACGGCTTTTGATAATCCTGTAGTAAGCCAAGTAGGTACGAAATAATGATCTTCTTCTTCTTCTTAAGTCTTTGGCTCTGCATCTGATATGATACAAGAATGATCTTATTATATTGACCAAACATGGCTTAGACGGCTTTTAATAATCTTATGGTCATGAATATTGTAGTTTAGTAACAATGTGTTTGGTGATGTGGAGGAAAATTGGCACTTTTGGCCACTCGGCATTGGCTTAGGTTACTGCGGCCCATTTCTGCTCTGATAAGATCTGACGGCTTCTACGACAGTCCAAGACGTAAAATTTCTACCAAGTCACCTTAGCAACGCAGCAACTAAGCAGCAAGCACGCAGTCTTTTACCTTCTACATGCGAGGTTACATAAATGCTTATGAATTATTATGTAAGTTTATTTATAAAGTGTAAAACTGTTTGTTCTCCGAATACAACAAGTAAAATTATGTCTATGGTAGTTCTCGGTGACCCAATGATGGTGATGATGATGTATGTTTAGCTTGTGTAGATAAATAATGTGTCTGAAAATGACAAGGGGACAATTTTGTCCCGCCATCATCTTCAAACCGTAGACAAGAATCTAGGCTTACTGCAAACTCATTCGTTATCAACATGACATAAAGGTCTTATAACAACTTCGTTCCGTTTCTAATAAACTAGAAAAACTTAACTTTTTTTGCAGACTTCAGTCAGCCAGCATCTAAAAAGTTTTCATATCTAAAAAGAGACGCGCAAATGCTGCTATTATTTTTTATAGAATGTGCACAATAAACAACCTGTGCTTTGTTACATTGTAAGCAATTACTTGTAAATTGAATGGTTCGCCGGGATTTTACAGCGGTTACATTATTTTATTCATTGCGAATGGGAAAATGGAGGGTTTTCGTGAAATATAAAAAGATTATCGGCGTTAAGGAAAATTTGCTAACGTTTTTGTTGTTGTAACCTGAAATGGAGTAAGCTTGCCCTGAAAATTAGTACCGACAGGAACTTACGGAACGTTTTGAATGATGTATAATTAAATTACCAGTCCATAGTAGGTTTTTATTTCTGTCAATGTTTTCCACAGATTTGTACGTACATATACTACAAATAAATCCTGCCTACTTCAAGGACTTGGTAGGTACTACTGCTCTGGTACTGCATCACCAAGGCTAACCAAGCGCCTACTGAACTTGACCAGAACGGACCTACGTGTCCTAGTGGTGACACTCACAGGACACTGTCCACTGAACAAACACCTCTTCACCATCGGAGCAACAGACAGCCCTCTCTGCAGGGGGTGTCTTAGACACGAAGAATCAGCTGCCCAGGTAGTCCTGGAATGCGAGGGAGTAACAGCGCAACGACACGAAATCCTCAACCACCCGAGGTCACTCCGCGAAGCCTGTGAAGATCCCAGGAAGATTCTGCGCTCCTGGACGGAGTTAGGCTGGTTATACTAGCAAAACAAAACACGCACAATGGACCAAGCCGAGCCTCAATGCGGACAATAGAGTACATAGAACATAACATAACATAACTGCTCTGGTATCTATCGTTCAACAATCATCCTTGTCAAATTACTGAATTGCGCTGTTTTCTACAAACGGGCTGATTCTTCGATCCAGGGCGGCAACATTATATACCGTCACAATTCTGTTCATTATTGGATGTAGAAGTTTCATCTCCTCCGATCCTAAAAGCCTTGTAGCTCTAGTTTGTTTCGCGATCTGAAACCCTATCAGGTAAAATGTTTCACCTTACGTCCACCGTATCTCCGTGGAGCAGAGAGCATGCATCAGCAAGAATGTAGTCTGTAGCTGGACCGAATCTGCGTAGAAGCTGAGCGATAAGCAGAGAGGGATTGTAATTCTCTGAGCGAGTATCTTTTTTATTTAAGCACAGGGTAATGAAGGCAAAACTCGATCTGACGCCCATCGTTTGTGTGACCTCGGCGAATGGAATAAATAACAATAATAATAATCATAAAATAGTGCTGGACTGGACAATCCACACAATCATCTAGCCCCAAGCTAGGCAGAGCTTGCACCCGGAACAAATTTGCAGAGCGTACAAACATAATGTCCCAAGGCAGGAATCGAAATCACAACCTCCTGCTCCTGCAGGCGGACCTTCGCCCGCCGCGCCGCTATCTATCAAACTTTGAGACTGAAATTTTTATAGAAAAAACGAGAGATGTTATTTACCTACATTTGCGTGTGTATTTTACAAAACACTCGTCTGGACGGGAAGGCAAGTGGTAAAATTTTAAGCACACAGATTTAGCTTAAAAGTGACTGGCAGTGCATTAATTTTTTTATTTAATCTTCGAACATGATTTTAGTGCAGATAAAATAAAATATAGCAACCTCCTTTGCTAGTATTCGAGAGAATGGCCACACGCTAACCGCCCAGCGTGTCGCTCCGCTCGGTGTTCACTCCACAGTGGACACATAAAACAGAATTGAATCGCACTGCTGAGCTCAGCCCGTGTTTACGTGAGCCGTACTGTATTGTACACATTTTGTCTGCTACAGTAACATAGAGCATAAAATCTATGTAGTTGGAGAATAAACTCTACAAACTTGGCTGACCTGGGTCGCCTTGATTTAGGAAAAATAACTTTTAGAGTAGGTAAGAAGGTAGTCATTTCGTGTAATCGTCGAAAGTCCATTTCTGAGGCATCAGAATTTAATAAGTCTATGTGAATATTTCTGTTGTTTTGCACACAGAAGAAATTGAACATCAACAGCCTGTATTGGTCCACTAACATAGAGCATAAAATCTACGTAGTTGGAGAATAAACTCTACAAACTTGGCTGACCTGGGTCGCCTTGATTTAGGAAATATAATTTTTAGAGTAGGTAAGAAGGTAATCATTTCGTGTAATCATCGAAAGTCCATTTCTGAGCCATCAGAATTTAATAAGTCTATGTGAATATTTCTGTTGTTTTGCACACAGAAGAAATTGAACATCAACAGCCTGTATTGGTCCAATTCTGGACGCAGGCCTCCCCATGAAAAGCGCCTTATTGGCTTTTATCACCAGGGGGTAATGCCCACAATCCCCACGCTGGGCATGCGTGTTGGGGATCGCAGTTCGGTGGTAGAATTGTTCTGCAGGGGGCGCTGCTGCCCGCCCCCGGTGGATATCCCTTAGTCGCCTCTTACGACACCACCGGGAAGAGTTGGGGTAGTGCAAATTCTAAGCCGGCACCACACAGCTAGAAAGAGCTTAGAAATTGAACATCAACAACGATTCCAAAATTATAGTGAGGTCTTGGGTCAGTTTGTTTATAATTTACTGATAATTATATTATATACGGATAAATATTTACTAATAATTTACGAAAGATCCTGAAAGTACTTTCACTCAAAGATTTCTTTATTAATAGAATACGTCTCATATAAGTACTGCACGAGCGAAGCCCTGGGCAAAAGATAGTTCCATAAAATCCTAATGTATCCAACACTACGCCTTTATTTACGACTATCCACAAACATATCTACGGGATCAATCAGTAATTAAAAGATCCTCGGTACAGTCGCCGGCAAAGTGCTAATCCCGATAGACAAACAAGCAAGCCGGGAGTGCACGCGACAAACGCGTGTCGTACCATTACATACACATTAGAGAGATATCTCGACTATTACGGGACAGTTATCGCGTTATCTTCGGTATAGGATCATCTGGATTATGTATGGGAGTAGTGAGAGTTTGGTTGACGTTTTGACTGTTTGCTTTCTCAGGGTTTTTTGGAATCAATCATTATGAATGTTCCTAATCCGTGGTGGACTATGGACCTAAACTTAAAATGCTAGATACTCTACAAAGTGTCGATTCGGTCGGAGCATGACTTTTATAACGAGCAAGAATTAATTCCAATTTTAAGTTTTGAAATTCGATAAGCAGAATGGCTAAGTATTATGTCAAAGTCAGGATTATTTGCCAATGTTGAAGAAAACATCTTTATAAACGCACTTAGTAAGAGTACAATGAAAGTTTTTCTCAATTAAAAATACCGTTACGAAGAAAAGCCAGCCAATAAAAGAAATTTGCACAATACAATAAAAACGCCGTCATAACAGCACTTTAATAAGAAACATTGCTTCCGATCCCCGACACATCAAATTACAAAGCCGAAGGGGAGGACTCACTTAAATATGAATCATTTCATTATAATACCGTATTCAATCCAAGTAAACCTCACTCCATGTTGTTATTACAACAAGGGGAGCGTAAAAATACGTAAGCTCCGTGGAGACGATAACTGACACTTAATACCATAGAGCGTGACCGCATTACTCTGTGATCTATGGTCCGCGGAATAGTGCACTTTATCTATGAATCGCTGGCATATCTGTCAAAAATTGGAGGGAAACTAACTCGATTTCGTGCGGAACTGTACCCGCTCTCGACTCCTCGCGCAAAGTATATTACATCTTTTCACTTCGGTTTTAAAGCGCATTATAATTTGATTCATTCCGTGATTTCGCACTTGTATCACGCATTGCGAAATTAGTTTGAATGCTCAAGGGCATAGAGTCTAAAGTTGAAGGTGAGTGTTTTGTAAGGGGAGGTAGGGCTTTATGGGAACAGCAAATTCGGCACGTGTCAACCGATGGAATTAGCCGTAATACTTGCATTAATAAAGTGTGAAATTGCCACCGAGCGGTGTTTGTTATAATTCTCTATTAGGTTTTTGGGCTCCCCAGTCCCCCGGCATACGGGCTGGTGCTAAATTAGATTGCTCTTTTGCTAATAATCGTTTGATACTATTCAGTGGGCAAATTATTTAAAGGTGGTTTTAATTTATGAGGTTATTACCACGACTATCGAAATACACTAAGTAAGGGGCCATTCATTTATTACGTAAGACGATTTTCGCTAGTTTTTGGCCCCCTCCCCCTATTACAAGAAAAAATAAGAATAGGCCGACCCCCCCCCCCCCCCACCCCCTGTTTAATATTTACTACGTAAGAATCTAAAGGAAAAAATTAATACACGTTTGGTTTATTTTAATGTTTATTTTCAAGGAAAATATTTTTAGAAATGTTTATTTGTACTTACAAAGGTACCTACTAATAATTTTTATTTTTTGGTAGTAATAAACTTTGGTTTTGTGATCTTACGTAAGAACTATCGAGACTCCCTCCCACCCCCTTGTAAGAAAAAATAAGACATGGTCGCCCCCCTCCCCTCCTAAATCGTCTTACGTAATAAATTAATGGCCCCTATGTAAACTAGCATAACCTAGCAGTAGGGATCTATTGATAAAGCATTGAATTACCTATTTACCTGAATTACATAAAAAGAAAAAGTCAAACCATTTAGGTAAACTAAAGCAAAAACTAAAGCTAATAAATACGCAAAACCGCGAGCATTGCACTTTTCTTACAAAATAAAATGGTCATTGATTTTTTCGCTTTAATTTTCCAATGTAGCGTTTCTTGTAAAAGTATTTAATTCCAGTGGTCTCGGTCACAGCATTATTGATTGCGCCGGCCAGTCAGCCGTGTCTTCTCGGACTGGATAAACAAGGGCTAAAAAATAATAAAATAAAGATGGCTGACGGGCACCGCCCCCTGCTGTGAATCGGCTACCGTTTTCGAGTGTCATTCTGTTTTTAAACTAGTGTGTGATCTATCGATATCGATTTTTAAACTTTTAGTGTAAACTATCGACATCGATAGATTTAACCCGTAAGCCCAATTTGTCATTTTTTCTTTTCTGCTTAATGATAAAAGGTATTAAATTTTTGCCTGAAACGTATAAAAAGTGTGGTAATTCTATGAATGCCTAAAATCTTATATGAGATTCCAATTTTACTTCTTTGTATTAAAGAAATAAGAAATTATTTTTAATAGGTTCTAAATTTTTAATAAATACCTACTTAAGTACTAGTTTTTATTTTATTTTAGGAAAGGTAGAGCAAGAAATAGTAGCTTATATATTAAATATTTGCCTATTTACTCAAGCAAATAAATCTAAATCACAAATCATGTATCGATATCGACCCATCTTTTCCCATCCCCACTGTTCGATTTTCCATAGCTGACCGTAGAACCAAATCGATCGAATATTTTTTTCAGTCAATCGTCTTTCAATTCCAGCTTTGGTGATATCGTCTTATTCAATTTCTGGGGCCATTCTCATTTGACATGGCTCGATCGTTTCCGTTGGCTTTTTTATCGATAGTCGATAGCTTCGGCCGATTAGTGACGCGCATTCCTATCTTACAAAATACAGGAAAAAGATACAAAGCATTTGTTGTTAGAATTTGTTTGGAATCAGGTGGATTTTTCATTGAGAAAGACTGGTTTTGAACCTTGCTTTTATTTCCCCATGAAAAGCATAGCTCAGAACCTACCCATATAATAAAGGTAAGGCAGTACATCCTAGGTTGCCTGGAAGAGATCGCTCATAACGACAAGGCCGCCCTTTGTAATTCCACTGTTCATTGCATTTATTTATATACATTTTACTTTTTTCTGTCTAGTTTTTAGTCTTAGTTATAAAATAATAGTATATATAGTAGGATACAAATAACATAAGAACTTAAAGAAAAAAAAATCCAGAAAAAATCTACCTATGGAAAAATTGACCCCATTCAACAGGACAAAATCTATGCTGACTTTTCAATCTACGATAAATAGTACTTACAAGTTTTTTCTGCGTCATTAGCATTACCTATGTATACATAGGTTATACAAACTCTTAGAATTGTAAATACTAGTTAATTTTATTTCTATTAGTTCATTGATATATTTTTTGTGAATAAAGAGTATATTCCTTTTGAATAATAAGCAGAATGCTGAATGTTCGAAGATATTACCCTACTTAAAACGGGGTAAATCTGAGTTTTTTTTTTCGTATCGAGTGAAGTTCTTTCCATCTTGTAACTGAATGCGACTTTGACTAAAGTAGATCCTTAAGTAATATTTATATCTATTTTTCATAATTTTAAACACTATTTTCTATGTCGGATTGTATTGCGGACAGTATTTTTGTTGAGAAATATCATTGCTAGTTTTTTTATCTCACATTTATTATATTTTTCTGCTATGTATTATATTTACCTACTAAGTTGATTGTATTCTTGTAGGCTATCTGTAGGTGAGCGCTTGTTCACACTTCTTATGTATCTATTTCTGTTTCTATTTTCTAATTATTAATTTTTTATATGTGCTGCTAGTTTTCATTTCATAAATAAATGTGATTTTAAAGGTGATTTTAAAAATCACAAAAGCGTGGCCTCTGTTGGATTACCTGGCCTTAAATATCTCCCGTTAATTTCCAGTCTTTTTCAATCTTCAAAAGTCATTTGTTATCGAGAGTGGAATACTTAATTATTCGTTCAATTATCCCATTTAATCGACCTCGAGGGGTATCACTCGCCTCAGATAAATGATGACAAGTTGGAGAGTCATCTTATTGTCATCATCAGCTGATTGTTAACTGTATTTTTTATTAACAGTTAATTAATAGGATGTGACGTCATGGGGAGAGCGATCCTAGGCACAGCGGGTTGGTATCCTTAGATTGGTAGGGTGGCCATGAGGTGGTGAAGAAAAACTTAAACTAAAATAAGATATTTATGGTGTCAATTCAGATTAAGATGTCACCAAATCTAAACTCAACCTCAACAGCCTAATAATACCTACTAATCTAATGCAAGTTGAAACATAAATAAAAATAAAATAAAAATTATATTAAGTAAATATTATGTAATTACCAATATTATGTAAAAATATTGTACCTTCTCTTTCATAACCATCGCAATAAAAAGGATGGCATCATTTTGAATACTGTCAAATTATTTTAGTCACAACATCTGAATTGGCACCACTACCTACCATTATTATTATTATTTCGATTAAAATATTATGTTTTTCTCTTTACATATAACAAGTGAGTTTATACAAATATGTGAACAACTTGTAAAATGTGTTCTTCATTTATAAAAAACGATAATTTCTCACAACCAAATTATAAAAAAAAAGAAAAAAATTGAAAAATAAAATTTACTTCAACGTTTACAACTACACAACGTTTGGTCACCGTTTTCAAAAACTATGTCTTTTCCATTTGTTGAAATTGATTTGAAATGTAGACCGTATCGGATCATACTACTAAATAGAGATGACTTAGGACATTCCTACACCCTTAAAAGTGTCTCACAGTTATTTTCACTCCTCCAATTACAGAAGATTAATAAAATTATTTATTTTGTCTTATTAGGTACCTATTTCTTTTATGGTGAAATTTATATAACGTAAAATGCCTTGTGCTCCTACGGCGAATAAATATATATGTGTATGAGTAAGTTTTTCGTGAAATATATCCAATTATAATGGAAAAATGTTTAAAATTCGGCATAGCTAAACTCTACTGTGTAATGTAAGAAATAAAAAAAAAAACTGTTTCTGAGGATAAGAAGGGGGAAATAAGTAGGTTAACTACGAACCTTATTTGTGTTGGCCGAACCCCAACGTTTGTTCCTTAAACGTTAGTGTTCTTCCAAATAAGGTTCGTAGTTAACCCGCTTACATAATAATAATAATAATGCTGGACAATACACACAGCACCATCTAGCCCCAAAGTAAGCTACTCAAAGCTTGTGTTATGGGTACTAGATTACTGATATTTGTAATACATTACATAATACATAGATAGATATGTTTTACTATACATAGAAAACACCCAGACCAACGAAACAAATTTCTGCAGATCGTACACAATTTTTTTCCGAGGCGGGAATCGAACCCGCAACCTCTTGCGTCGCAGGCGGACTCTCGCCCGCTGTGCCATTAAAGTCGTCAAATCATCCGTAATGAATTCATCGAACTACGATAGTTTTTATGGTAAAATAAGGAAAAATACTTAGTGAGTATAAAATTAAATACCGTAAATATAAATACCTACATACGAGCACTTTAAGTACGTAATAACAGTAATAAGACAACTTTGTAAATAATTACACGATTCTAGAACACCTACTTAAATGTAAACAACCTGACATTAAAATAGGTAGGTACTCGCATAGATAATGAATTGACAACTTTATTGGTCGATAGCAGCACTTGGAAAATTAACATTCCATAAATATAATTATACAAGCAATTAACGACACGAAATTGATAAGCGAATAACATTTGTGGATGTCTCAGATATTCGCATACAACTACTATATGAAAATGGAAGAATAACAACCACACTCTTTGCCGAGACGGTTGCCAAACATAAAATTCACCAGTATTTATTTTAAAAGGGCTACGTAAAAATTACATTGGAATGAAATGAAGTACTGTTGAAATGAAATAGTATTTATTAGCTTAAATATAGGTTAACAATGATGGTTTTAGAATAGGGTTTATTAGACTATCTAATCTATCATCTATAGGGTTTATTAGAATATCTAATATATCTAATCGTGCAAATGTTTAATAGAATTTTTACACATTGGTTACAGTATAAAATTAACAAAATATATAATATTTATAGAACACCGGCATAAAACCGTCGTCGTAAAAAATCTTTATTAAATCAAGTTTTAACAATATTAGGGAGGAATACATGTCTAAAAAAAATTAATTTTAAAAATGGCTTAATAGTACATTACAGATCTTATCTATGTGTTTTTACACTTATGGGGCGCCGCAGCGTGTATTATTTATATTATTAACTTCAATGCTAAGTTTTTTGTGCAAGTCATCGCATTATAACATAAAATAACATACTTTGTAGAGCTAGTATTCATTAATAGACTCTAGCTTACGTACACACTGCAACACTGGATCTTTCAACAAAGAATTGAACAAATTTTAAAATGAAAAATTGAATTACCACCTCCTTATTAGTTAAACAAAAGTAGGTCTAAAATATTTTAATTTGTTTGATAAAAGCCAATAAGGTGGTTGTCATGGGAAGGCCTGCGTCCAGCAGTGAGTATTATTAGGCTGCAGATGCATATGTAATACATAACTCGGAAGAAAAATAATTATTAATTTGAATATGACATTATTCACGAGGAAAAAATATCCTGTGTTTCCTACTCGTCACTCTGTGTGAGAGATGTAGAAAAAAAATAAAGCCCTATTTCTTTGGATAATATAAAATTGGATCCCTACTATGTTGTTAAATCAGCATAATTATATTGAACCTATAAATTATAAAATTATAGTAGAATAATGAATGAACTGATAAGAACAGATCAGGGATCAATTTTGAGTCAATGGAACGGAAACATGAATGCATAGGTCTTAGGCCAGTCTAGATTTAAAATTAGGACACTGATAAATATTCAAAGTGTTTATGACTAACAAAATAACTGCTCTACAGCTTGATTTAAAATGCGCAAATAAAGCTTGGGAGGAGTTTTGCTCCAGTTTGAAAACTAACATCCTAACAAGGTAAAAGTTTCTTGTATGTCATGTAAATCTATTTTCTTTATTAATTATTCTTTATTAATCCATTTTCTTTATTAATAAGACCTATACGCTTCTGATTGCTATTGATTGATGGATCAGTTTTAACCTCTAAATTTTACTAGTTCTAATTTCATTCCATGATTCTCATGTAATTTTCTTTCCTAATACTATACCAATAATGGTGATCAAGCCAGCCAACCGCTGCAGTCCATCAGTTCGCACCTTTACAAACAAATGATCTGCGCAGTGCCACCATTAATCATGGCGTAATTAACACGCGGACCGCTTCAATTAACTACGGGACCGAATAACAAGTCGATAGTTATGTGTGTCTTTATTTATTGTCTACACGGGTCGTAAATACTGACCAATATTATAAATGCGAAAGTTTGTGACGATTTGTAGAAGTTTTTGATAAGACTACGTCGAAACTACAGAATTTTGCATCGATGTACGTAAAATTCGGGAAATTGGGTACTAACTTCTTGAATGTGGGACGCTCAAATTAAATAAATAAATAATGCTGGACAATTCACACAGCATTATCTAGCCCCAAGCTAAGCAGAGCTTATGTTACTACGAGTATAATATATATGTGTACTCGATAACTGATATATTTTAAAATACACTACATAGATAGATATTTTTTATTATACATAGAAAACATCCAGAACACCCTGAACAAATATCTGCAGATCGTAAAAACATTTGTTCCGAGGCGGGAATCGAACCCGCAACCTCCTGCGTCTAATTGTCCCGACGTGGGCTGAAGCCCACAACTACCACACTAGGAATCGTCACCGACTCATGCTACCCAAAATAAGATTAGCTAAAGCAAAACACAAAATTGACTATATAGGAGTGAAAATCTACAATAATCTGCTGGACTCTATAACTAGTGCCGCGTCGACTGCAATATTTACAAATAAACTAAGGAGAATCCTAGTGGACAGGGCATACTACAATTTAGAAGAGTTCTTCGTTGATAAATTTGCTGACGCCGATGTCGTAGATCCACACTTATAATATTGAAATACTCTTGGTAAGATTACCAAAGACAATTATTTGTTTGTTTGTTTACATTATTTTGTACCTAGCTATACTATTTTGACATGTAAGAAAATTTCTTATAAATAAATAACTGAAACTGAAACTGAAATTATCATAGTAGTAATTACAAATAAGGAATAGAAACAAATAAGAACTAGTATTTACAAAATTGAAACAGTTGAGCTAACTGCAGACTGTTGCAAACAATCTAGAGGTAACTGTAATCTGAGGTAGTATTCAAGATTGTTTCAGTTTTTTCTCATTTCAAAAAAGCTCAAAGAATCATGAAAGTTCTTTCATTTGTGATAAGTGAACCTAATATTTTTAGTTCAGCTTTTTACATTGGTTATAAAGATATACAGCAGGATCATTTGTGCTACCTCTAGATTGTTTGCAACAGTCTGCAGTTAGCTCAACTGTTTCAATTACAAATACTCGTTCTAATTTGCTTCTTTTCATTAATTGTAACTATCTTAGTTAATAAAGTTACCAAGGTAAAGTTAAATTTAAATTCCTGAAGTAAAAGGCGAACTGATCCTGCCAAGAGTCATCAAAATCAGTAAAAAAACTCAGAGCAAAAGAGCGTAAAATAAACTGCGAGCATCCTCAAATAAATACAATTTAACTCCATATTTTATTCATTAAAACGGGATGAAGGTGTTATATTTTGGCAGGAATTAATCGAAAGGTGTTTATTATTTTTTGCTGAAGGTGCTACCTGCAGTTAAATTAACGCCACTTCTATAAACACTTCACTCAACTGAAGTCCTGGTTCCTTAAAAACTACATTGAAATGGTTTGTCTATAAACAAAGACGGAACTGGAAAAAGCTCGAGAAGTGGTCAAGTTAGAAAGAGATGAGCTTGAGATAGGTTAGTTTAATCTAGTTTTAAATTTTAAAATTTTCGATAACATCATGATGATTATTTTAATTGGCAGTCGCGATAAAATGGCTCTCTACTATGAGTTATAGGTGTTCAAGGCATAAGTGCTGTGTGGGCTTATAATTTCTACCATCCCAACTCTTCCCGCGGTTGTCGTATGAGGCGACTAAGGGATATCCACGAGGGGGGCCGCAGCTCCTCATGCAGAACAATTCTACCACTGAACTGCGATTCCCAACCCGCATACCCAGAGTGGGGATTACGGGCAGTACCCCCATAAGATAAAATAATAAGGCGCTTATCAGGGCAGGCCAGGGTCCAGCAGATGACCAAATTAGGCTGTTGAGGTGAGGTGAGAAAGTCTCATGCCGCTGTAATTTAAGAAGTGGTGCCATGTTCACATTATGTGTAACGCGACGCAAGCGCAAGTAATTGCCTGATATAAGGTTATTTCATTATTAACACTTCGACTGCTAATGAAAATATTCCTGTTCTTTCATTACAAGTTTTTTTATGAACTTCTGGTATATCGTCTGAGTTATGTCTCATCCTAAGGGCTTCGCAAATGGAAAGTAATTTATTAAACCTTCTTTTTTAATAACTCTGCAGCTGTGCACCTGTAGGTATTTCAAGCTAATTTAGTACTGTCGTGTATTTATTTTATTTGACAAGCGCCCCGCCCTGACTTTGCACGAGTAGATTTAGTTCGTGTCTGTTTTTTGTGGTTTCTTCATCAACCCTAACTTCTTTACTCCCAGTTTTTCAGTTTTTCAGTTTACATTCTTGTCTCAGAACGAATAATTTACACTTTTATTTCATTTATTTATTGTTGACTTGACTTACAAAATATTTATACCATGTAATGCTTTGTCTATCTTAAAATTAGAATTAACCAACATTTTTTATGAAGTTAACTTAATTGGAAATACTTAACTATCTTGTAGCGACACTCTTGGAACACATAATATAACAATTAACTCCTTTACTAACAAAAGTCTGTCCACTATAAGCAATATTTATAGTATACTAGCTGCATTCTTACTATCCGTTGTCCTATTACCCGTTTTCCCGTAGGAATGAAGCATTTTCCCGCGGTAAAAAGTAGCCTATGTTCATCAGGAATAATGTGGGCTTCTAATGGTAAAATAATTTTTCAAATCGGTCCAGTAGTTTCGGAGCCTATTCAATACAAACAAACAATCTAATCTTTATTCTTTATAATATTAGTATAGATTATATTTATATCACAACTTATGCTGAGTCGTACGCCATTTTGTAGCTTTTAGGTATTTTATAAGAGAGTAATATTTTATGTATAAGTAGTTTAAATGGTGTTAGTAATTTAACATTTTCATGACATATTTTTCAGCTACAAATAAAGTTTATCTTATCTTATAATACACCTATACTCAAGTAACACAAACACTGCTTAGTTGAATGTTCAATATCGAAGCAGTGTTTTTTTCTTATTCTGGCTCAAAGCAATATAAGAAAATAGACGACTCTTATGGAATATAAAAAAATAATGCCGACCATTCACACAGCATTATCTAGGTCCAAGCTAAGCAGAGCTTGTGTTATTGTACTAGATAACTGATATACTTACTACTCACTGTAGTATGCACTTTGAGGCAGAATGAAGTGAGCTAACTAATACTTACCTAATCTAATACCTACACTGTACCTACATTACAGCAATAAAGTATTGAATTGAATTGAATACAATACACTAATTAGATATTTTTTTATTATACATAGAAAACATCCAGAACACCCTGAACAAATATCTGTTACCTAATCTGACAAACATTTGTCCCGAGGCGGGAATCGAACCCGCAACCCCCTCCGTCGCAGGCGGACCTTCGCCCGCCGCGCCACGCAGGTTGTCAATAATTAAATGTAATTTCAAGACGCACTATCACGTCTATCACCCATTCAATAACTCTAAATAATCAAGTAATTTAACATTTAGGTTACATGAATGGCGGCTCTCTCAATGAACGCGACAGCGGGTATTCAATGAGTTCAAATAATAATTAACGTTAAATTATCGATGCACAAATTATGGCACTACCGTGTTTTATTGTCCAATTAAAGTTTGGATGGTGTAATGCAGTAGGGAGGCAAGTATGCTGTTGGTATGCTACTCTATTAATGGTCCCTGTTATAAACGTTTCAAACCGAGTTAGTATATGGCTGTCGCTTGCTACTTCTAGCCTACCTCCGAAGCATAGCCGGCTAAGGCGTTATCTATATCCATACAGCTTCATGTAGCCCCAAAGAATATAATAATAATAATAATGTCCTCCTAGCCAAATTTCGACTACTGCGGCCAGTCTCTCGGAGACTAGCCAGGACATATTATACATACATACAGGACATATTATAGTGCACAAGTGTGAGCGCAAACACAGGTGCACTCTCTGTTCCTTCACTCTCATAATCCGATGAGACGACAGATCGACACGATCGGGGATAGGTTAGGCGCAGGACCAACGGCTTAACGTGCTTTCCGAGGCACGGGGGTATAACACCGCCAACTTCCTGACCCCGGGCTGCTACCAAAGAATATATGCAATATACATATTTAGATTAATAAATATACCTAAAAAAAAGATTAGCGAAATTGGTCCAGCCGTTCACGCGTGATGCCGTGACCAAGGGAAACGGCCGTTTAGGTGAAGCTAACGGCGCGGGCGCTAGAGTCAGAAAGAAGTCCTAACGTTTTTCGACTACGATCCTACTAATATTTATAAAGCCGAAAGTTTGTGAAATCTGAATTTTTGTTACCTAGGATCTCCAAAACTACTGAACGGATCAAGATGAAATTTGGCGTACGTTTAGAACAAAGCCTAACTTAGATAATAGGCTACTTAAAATACTGAAAATACGCGTGCGAAGCCGCGGGCAGAAGCTAGTGCTAAATAAAAATTAATCCCTATTTACCTTGGTCACGTCATCAGGCGTGAACGGTGGACCAATTAAGCTAATTATTTTTAGGGTTTCGAGATCGAAGATCGGTTTCGAAACCCTTATGGTCTCGCTTTGTCTGTCCTTTTTTCCCTCCTTAATAACTCAGCAACTACTGCAGCTCTCAACTTGAAATTTAAAATAATAATACATTTTGTGCACCTGTACAGATTTAAAGAAAAATAAATAAAAACAAATGAAAAATGAAAATGAATATCTTCCATACATTAGTATGAAAAATATTCATTTTTATTTTTCATGTTTGTGATGCCGAAATTTTAAAAGATACCTACAGGGTCATGTGGGGTATCAAATGAAAGGTATCTGTTTGTAAATTTCAAAATAGCTTTTAAAATTTTTGTAGGTTAAATATTAAAATACTTTTAAAATATTTTGAAAAAAGTCGAAAAAATACCCATTCGAAAAAATAACGACTATGGCGGGACTTGAACGGGGCTTATACAGGAATGCGTTACCAAATTTTCTACTGTGTCAAACATTAAACAACCCAGATAACCAGTCGAAAATCTTTGGACAGCTCAAATACCCTGTGAAAATATAACTAATCTACGTATTGCTACGGCGTAGCAGCTCTGCCAATATTTTCGCTACGCACAAAAATTATTAGTTGTATGTAGTACTTTAGGACAGCCATTCTAGGGTAAAACTTTTGAAGTTTTACTAATGAATTCGATATTTTTCCACTTATTATATTGGAGGTTTTAGAGGTTTCAATATTATTGTCGACCTCTGTGGCGCGGCGGGCGAAGGTCCGCCTGCGACGCAGGAGGTTGCGGGTTCGATTCCTGCCTCGGGACATATGCAGGGATTTGTTCAGGGTGTTCTGGGTGTTTTCAATGTATTATAAAAAATATCTATTTATGTAGTGTATTGTATTAAGTATATCAGTTATCTAGTACCCATAAAACAAGCTCTGCTTAGCTTGGGGCTAGATAATGTTGGGTGAATTGACCATCATTATTTATATTATTTATTTTTTGTTTAACCTTTTTTGCTAACGTCCTTGTTGCATAAAGCCATCCATGCGTGCGCGCAGATGCCAAAGGAGCTGTTGGTTACGAGATAGTTGGCCGTCTCGCAATAGGTTAGGTTATCTAGATACGTTTGTGCAGCATCCGCTCTTGATAACGCTGTCGGCAATTTGCAAAACATCGCTTTTTGTGGGACACTTACAAGATATCTGTTTCGTATATAACTTACTCATATATAAATATAGTTATATCTATGTAGTGTATTGTATTAAGTATCAGTTATCTAGTACCCATAACACAAGCTCTGCTTAGCTTGGGGCTAGATAACGCTGTGTGAATTGTCCAGCATTATTTTATTTAATCAGATAAAAATATAGTCAATACGCATAGATTGGTAGTTTTTGAACAAGTCCAGCACAGCTTTATTTCAAAAGCGGAGTTATAAGTGTTGTCTGGATAACCGGTATTTATTTTTATTAGTGTTGGACTATCCACACAGCATCATCTAGCCCCAAGCTAAGCAGAGCTTGTATTATGGGTACTAATTGAATGATAAACTGAATAGGAAACAAAGCCTTGTTCTAAATATATGCCAAATTTCATTGTGATCTGTTTAGAAGTTTTGGATGTCTTAAGTAACAAAAATTCAGATATCACAAACTTTCGGCTTTATAATATTAGTAGGATTAATCAATAATAATAATAATAATAATAATAATAATTTCAGCTGTGTTTTGAAAATCACAGGTTTACATCTTGTACTATCTTAGACACATTTCGGACCAGGGGTTGGTATCAGCCAAACGAGAGAACTCCGATTTCGAATGCTGTTTCTTTTACAACACCAGCTTATAGGGGCTTATAGGCAGTTGTCATCCCCAAATAGACCTTCTGAGCCTGTTAAATACTTACCTCTGTAGCTGTTAGCTCCATTATTTTCCAATACTATCACCGTGCGCGTATAAATCCGGCCGTCTGTCAGCCTCTGGCGCTTTTGATCTGGCGCGCTAAGTTATACGTCCCCTGTGACCAGCCTTGTTGCTCTGATGTACACTCTGTTTGTATGGGTAAGTTATGGCTTGAGAGGTTAATTTCTTTAGGCTCTGTCCACTTAAAAATGCTGTTTTAAATGGACAGTACAGGCTAGCATCTTCAGAATAAGAAAGAGTTTATGAATAGACGACGGTGGCCTTCAATGATTAGAAAAATCATAAGGATAGTGAAAAAACAATTGCTTATTTGTGTAAAATACTAGCTGCATTCTTACTATCCGTTGTCCTATTACCCGTTTTCCCGTAGGAATGAAGCATTTTCCCGCGGTAAAAAGTATGTTCATCAGGAATAATGTGGGCTTATAATGGTAAAAGAATTTTTCAAATCGGTCCAGTAGTTTCGGAGCCTATTCAATACAAACAAACAAACAATCAAATCTTTTCTCTTTATAATATTAGTATAGATGGTACTCTACATGCTAAACAGTAGTTAATTAGAACATCCTTTTACACATATATTAAAAATTTACTTGCGCCCCAGGATGTCTCATAACAGGTTGACATTCTTACCCATGATTGTAAAACTAACCTAAAGAACAAAGGAGTTACAAAACCGAAAATATATTGCTCAAAGTATTTTACTACATTGTTATCATCGGAGCGAAGTTCGGAACAATTTTTGGTTTGTTGTAACCATATTTTGATTGCTATAGCTTTAATTTATAAAGTTATTTGTCTCTCGTTCGTTTTCGAACTCAAATCCCTACAATTTCGCAGCGCGTTTGCAATTGTGCGCTGTTGAAGGTTTTGTTCTTGTTTTTAGTGGTTGCCTTAGTGTTATACTTTGCTGTTTTCTGTTATTATTATCAGGTTTTTTTAAGTATTCATACATTCATGTCTGTGCTTACAAAAAATACCTTCGATTTTAGAACCAAGTGTAGAAGACTAAAGAACACAGTTTGTTATCTCAAACGATCGGTGCTAAAATAGTTTATGCTGATTATTTTAGTGCCAAGCAAGAGGGGAATACTACCAAAAGTTTCCCCGCTTAACATGTAGCTTAACCAAAACAGAGGTTTTGAAACGAGGCCAACCGATTACCAATAGCTACCTCCATTGCCATTGGCAAACGACAATATATCAGAAAACACATAGGTAGGTTAAAGTTACGTTACAATAGCACCATAATTCAGGGAATTGCTGAAATGCGCTGCGGAATTGCCCATAAAGATGATTCATACGTACCTACACCCATAGTTTTATATTATTACTGTGATATTTTTAGATAGAAATAGAGCCCGGGTTCTGTAAAATGTGTGACTGGGCTTTGTTGGTGTAGTGGATAGACGTACTTATAAGGGCTTAGGTTCAAAGTTCTCTGTATCTTATAGCCTAGTATATTTGTTAAAAGAGCCGTCTATAAGGCTTAACTGTCCCACTTATTGCCAAAAATACATATTTGATTGATTATTTCTACCAGTAACTATTTTGGTAACGCATAATGCAACTTCCTATTTCGGACCATAAAACATGCTTGTTTTGAGCTACCTACTACAAAAAAGTTAAAGGAATATCAGCAAAAAACATAACTACACGCGTGTGAGATCTATAGAAGTTACTTCATAGTGTTTTTCTTTTTTTAACCCCCGACGCAAAAAGAGAGGTGTTATAAGTTTAACGTGTCTGTCTGTCTATCTGTGTATCTGTCTGTGGTATCGTAGCTCCCAAACGGATGAACCAATTTTCGTTTAGTTTTGTTTGTGTCATAAATAATTTTATCCCGAGTGTTCTTAGCCATGTTTCATGAAAATCTGTTGGGGGGTTTTTAAATTTTGTTCTTGGTACAGTCAATTGATCATCATATCTAACATAATAACAATGACGTCCACCAACTCTCTCTTACATATTGTGTGCCCAACAGGGTCTATAACAGTTGGGCACACAAGTAATCTACATAATGGAGTACTTATCACGTACTCCATTATGTAGATTACAAACACCTCTGAACACCTATAGAATACAATTAATGATTTTTACATCTTTATTGACATAGAAAATTACAATTAAAAAACAGAAATAAATTAGAACTAGTATTTACAATTGAAACAATTGAGCTAACTGCAGACTGTTGCAAGCAATCTACAGGTAGTTCAACTGATCCATATAAATACCAGTCGGAAGCATCCCGAAGACGCTGGCTGCATTGCCCCGCTGAATGGCAATGCTGATGCGCTTGATGATTAATTATTGACTATTGAGTATCTTCGTTCGACTTCCACCTCACCTGATGGAAAGACGATGTGACCGACGATGTATCCCGAGGGTTAGTCCACCTAGTTATACTATGAGTTATACGATATAACAAAATGAACAAAAAAAATCTGAATAGTTATAAGTACTGAGCAGTAAATTATATTCGTAAATACACAACTGCCTAATGAATTTCATTAGGCGGTTGTGTATTTACGAATATAACTAAATGGACGAGCCCAATCCAAAATAATCGGATCCGTTTAGTTATACTGCTCAGTATAATAACTATTCGGATTTTTCTTGTTCATTTTGTTATATCGTATAACTAATAGTATAACTAGGTGGACTAACCCTATCCCGAAGGTCCAGAAGACACCTATTCACTCTTGTCCGATGATGACGCCTCGTCACGCACAAACAAGCGCATATCCGCGCCTCTCGACCCTTGCTTCATATCTGTTCTCATATAAAACATCGTTATCGTGTTGTATCTATTTCCTAATTATTAGATGTTTTGGTTTTATTCTATTTTTTGTATGTTATTGATTCTGGATCGGCCTTGCTGGATTTAGGGTTCCAGATTGAATGGTTGACAATAATGTTTACCAACATGTATTTACTTATGTATTTCGTTTTTTTTTTATTTACTTGACATGATGTGAGACCCTTGATAATGTGGTGCCGGCTTAGAATTAGCACCACCCCAACTCTGTTAAACAAAAATAATTATATATAAATAATGTTGGACAATTCACACAGCATTATCTAGCCCCAAGTTAAGCAGAGCTTGTATTATGGGTACTAGATAACTGATATACTTACTACAATACACTACATAGATATTTTTTATTATACATAGAAAACATCCAGAACGCCCTGGACAACTGTCTGCAGATCGTACAAACATTTGTCCCAAGGCGGGAATCGAACCTCCAACCTCCTGCGTTGCAGGCAGACCTTCGCTCGCTGCGCCACAGAGGTCGTCAAAAATAAAATATATCAAAACCCCTTGCAAATAGCACCGCACCGCACTATTTAGAGTTTATATCGTCTATGGACGATTCTGCGGCGATACCATAATAGTAGAGCGATTCGTTAGAAAAATTCGGCCCCAGTACGTATGTGGCTTAGACAATCATGGAATTTTGCGGCGAGTTGGTCGTAATGCATGTTGGATGAACTGTGTGTGTTAGACGAAATACGTGTTGCATGATATGCGTATAAAATTATAATTTGACGAATCGGGTTTTGGACTAACAGCTAATAAAATCAGCGAAAATTTGTTACTTTTAGAATACTTTCTGAGAGCGAGTAACGCGGTTCTTTTACGTTTTCTTATCACTATTAAAATGTTTGTCTCCTTCTTGTCCGATAATTCCTTCAAAAAGGTTATCAATGACAACGCCTAATAAATTACGGATGCTTCTTCAAGTAGCCGCTGTTACTGATATGATGTTTATTGAAAATTAATATCACCGAATTAAATGAGGTTGATTTTTAACCGACTTTGAAAGAAGAGAGGTTATCTCTGGGTATGTAGGACAGTGCGGTCATGCTGCTCTTTGTCGGTACGTTGCTTAAGTTTTTAAAGTCGGCAGATAATTAAAAGTGAAATAAAATACATGTCAGTAAGTACCATTGTGCGCACTTAATTTGACGCGTTACTAATATTAATATTATAGTATTATTTAACGGGTATTAATCGCGTTTATTAATCTTTTTTCCCCGAACAATACTAATAATAATGTTCCAGATTGCGTTTTTAAGAAATCGAAGTTTAAAAATATTGATTACGATAATAAAAGTAACCTTTATTGACAAAGAAAATGAGAATCAAATAATAAAAATAAATAACTAGTATTTACAATTGAAACCGTAGAGCTAACTGCAGACTGTTGTTAACAACCTACAGGTTGAACTGATTCATATCAATAGGTACCAGTTGGAAGCGTCTCAAAGACGTTGACTGCATTTCCCCGCTGGCAATGCTGATGCGCTGCGCCAGATACTCACCAGTTGTCGGGTCACGCGTTGCGACGACCAGACGCTCAGATAATTTTTTAAAAGCCCGAAGAGCCGGTTCCCCATGGACCTAGGGTCTCGACTCCAAGGGGAGCAAAAGCTCTGTCGAGACCTATTGCGCCTCTTGAGATCTTCGGCCAAATCTGCCATCGCACCCGCCCTCACGGATGTCCACGGCAGATGGGAAGGCTCATGTGTGTCGAAGCATGGAGCGTCCCACACAATGAGCCTTCCTAACTCCCATGGGACTAGTGTCATACCGTCGTCGGGCCTCTTACCATCGTCACGTAACAGGCCATTCGGTTTGAGAATAGCTGGTAAGTTAGCGGTGACAAAGGCGCGCCGGATGATGTCTTTAAGGCTTGCGTGGCGAGATATCCGACCGGCGGCGGCCCTAGTACATGATCACCCGTGATGACTTTTGATGAAATTCCATGATAGACCAAACGAGATGGCTTCCACAAAATTCAACTAAAGAACTAGTGCTGTAGACAGATGACAAGAACGCTGGTAGACACTTGACATTTTGCGTATACCTAAGTCTCTCAATTTGACAGACAGGGAGGCCTGCAACCATGCCTTGTCATCTAAATGGATATCAAAATCGATGATAAAGTATTCTCTATTATGTTGTCTAACCCTTCCAAGAGCTCGCTGTGTTTCCACAATGACTACATCACAAATAATAAGTAATTTTTGAGCAGTCTGTCCGAAGTTTTGTTGAATGAACTTTATTCCTGTAAATTAATCTTGAAGATGCACAACATTGCCAGAGAAAAGGTTAAATTTCTGGAATTTTGTCATTAATTTCTTCTAGTAAGTCACCCCTGTCTACGGAATTTTTTGACATCTACCTTCAGAATTACCTCCCCATAATTTTATTACGTTACTAATGTCCAAAAAAAAATTTAATCAAGTAATACAAAAGTCTCACCGACCACGTTGCTAATGACATCCATTTTAATCTATTTGTCCAAGAAATTTAATCACGAGGTACTTACACAATTACAATCAGTAGGTACTCAAGTTTCGATAACCTTGCTTTGTCCCATAGCATCAGAAGACGTTTTATAATAATTTACACACTCTACAATACTCTACAAACAGATTCAGGTATCTACATACATATCAGTTGGTATACCATCCAAAGTCACATAACACCCAAATTGGAATATGGGACATAAATTAATGTTTTCATAAACAATTATTGACGTTGGTCAATAACTGTTTATTATAGGTACATAAAGTGTACTCTACATAATTTAGCACAACAGTTGCTTAAACCTGTTATGGTATAGGTACTCTATTTACTCTATACGCTATACTTACGATTTAACATTATAGAAAGAATCTATACTAATGTTATAAAGAGGAAAGATTTGATTGTTTATTTGTTTGTATTGAATAGGCTCCGAAACTACTGGACCGATTTGAAAAATTCTTTTACCATTAGAAGCCCACATTATTCCTGATGAACATGGCCTACTTTTTACGGCGGGAAAATGCTTCATTCCCACGGGAAAACGGGTAATAGGACAACGGGTAGTAAGAATGCAGCTAGTAGAAAATATAACATTAACTAATAAATAACGCGAAACAATCAGGGTACCTAAATGGGGTCCTAAGTTAAAAACTTTTGTAGTTTGTATGTAAGTTAACTACCCATTAGCTGAAGGAACTACATATCAGTATGCTTCCATCCAAAGTCACATCACAGTTAAATCAAATGTCTAATAAATATCAAACATCAAAATGCTGTTTTTCCTTTAGACCTTAGGACTCTTGGACACGTCACAAAATTAAAATTACATTAGTATTAACAATAAAGTGATCACTTTGATTTTTTGTTCACTTCAATATTTTTAAGGTAAAGTAAAGAAGCGAACAAGAAACCTTTACCTTGTTAGGTTGTTAGTTTTCGAGTTGGAGCCAAACTCGTCCCAAGCTTTTTTAAACTCTACATAATTTGATATTTTGTAGTACGTAGGTACCTACTACAAAATACCAGGTTATCTACACCTACCTACTTAAGGCTTATTACAAAGGATATGTTTAACAATTTGTTTGAATTTATTTATTCATCAAATAGAAATACTTAACAGATTATCTAAAAAGGTTATCTTAAACCATCGTTTGTTAAATTATTATTTGTTTAAATTTATTTATTGATAAGAAATAACCTAATACATTAGGGAATGTAATGTTATACAGAGGTATTACATTACATTACATTGCCCAATGTAGAGGTTCGAAATCACTCCTCATATATAAGGAATACATGAGAGAATGTAGAGGCATTTCTTTTCGAGATTCGAGAGAGAGTTCTGAAATCTCTTCTAGTAATACCTGAGGTAAAATAATCAGCAGACGGTGTGACCGCGACTCCTAGTGACAATGACTGCCAATTCTCAGTGCATTACCTAGAAGCGATAAATCTGGAGACGTTATCTACCCACAAATCATCTCTCGCTCCGCTGTGGCTACACTATTTAAGATTTCACGCCACAGGCTTCGGGCTGCGGAGTTTGCAGGCTCTGGGATACAGTCTTACAAGATTTTGCCATGTCTTCATCATCAGCATTCATACGTCCACTGGTGAACTTGGCTTGACTAACTTCCCCAAATGAGGTTTGGCGGTAATCACCACTCTTGACGGATTAGTTAATATAAGTTTAATAAATAGTATGTGAATTAATATAAAAATGCTGGAAAATAAAGATGATGTTGAATAATATCCAGCAGAAAGCTACTGTCCTCTGGTCCTTAGAATGTACCATTGTTTTACGACGACAACATTGAAGATTGTGTGGTCGCTCTTGCGTGAAAAGACCGCTTATTGTCTTCGGAATCGTTGGCTTGCTTATTTGCTTGTCTTGAAGATTTGACAGATACTGAAAATGCATATAGGTGTAGTATGGATGGTCACTTGACGCGTTTGGACAGCTAAAATTTTGTTAAAATAAAGTTGATTTTAAGTAAACGGACAAGTAGCTAACTTTGATCGTATTCAATTTCTAACCCAAGCCTTTTAGGTATTTCTCGTAAAATGACTTGTTTAACTTCATCAACAATCTCACTCAAAATTAATCGAACCACTTGTGGACGATGTTGATCGTCCAGTTTGAATCAACTAAAGAACTTATCTACTTAATACGTTTCGACGCACATTAAAATTAAGCTCGCCAAATCGCTTAAATAAGTTAAAATTTAGTTACCTACTACTTGACAACTAAATAAGTGCGAGAAAATTAGGCCATTTGATACTTTCACAGCTAAACCGATAGGTATAACTGAGCTTTAATAAATAAGCAAGGAGTTAGTTTGTATCCCGGGGAAGAACGTAGGGTGCCTTTTGTCTCGGGGAAAAGGGAAAAGCGGGCGAAGAAGTCACGGCAGAGGCTAGTAAACAAATAAATACTAAACCTACGACATTTACGCCTTACCATAAATAATAAATGTCATACCTAGTTCGTAAGCACACAGTTCTACTGGTCGTAAGAATGGACCATAATATTGTGGAGTGCATTAACAAGATGAACACTGGCTCAAAACAAACGAAAAATAATTTGAATAAAGAATGGAAACGGCATTGCGGGAATATACGCGATGCTCAGTGTTGCCAACGGAATAAAAATAAATCAAGTGTGATTTATTCTAGCTGCGAGGTTGCATGCTAGTTCCGGATCGTTGCAGGCTGCAGAATGTATGATCCCACATGTGAATGGATACAATTTTTAAAAAGAACTATTTCTTTGTGATTTTGCCAAGTAAAATCAAAGAATGCACCTAGTACCGCATTGCGTTTCTTACATTGACTGGTAGATATTTGCAAGTTAGGTACGAAGATTTACTTCAAGCGAATAACCAACCATATATGCATTAATAGAAAAACATTAAAAAGTAGGTTCCTAAAGTTTACAGCTGCATTCATGCTGGATATGTAAAGATTTTATGGTGCGACATAGGATATCAATCAATGAGATGACATTAACAGCTGATGACAACTTATTTTATAGACATGTTAAAGAAACGTAATGCTCTACCATTCAATAAAATTCTCTTTTTATCACCGTAATAAATATTAAAATGGCGGGTATCTATCAACTTTTGAAATATCCTTCAACTACAAACTAGCGCGGGATGATTGATATGTTCCTAAATTAAATTCGAATCGAGGAACGCCCTCCGGAAATTGAAGGCGAAGACGGAAGCTTGACCCGCGTTGTCAAAGTGACAGCTGTCAAAACCCTTGCCGCCATCTTCTATTTCAGTCACGCGTAGGTGCTACGTACCTACTGAATTTTTCACCCTTTTTGGCATTTTTGAAGGCATTTTGACCATTTCACTCTATCATACCGATGATGAAAGAATGTGAAAAGGTAGTTCCTAATTTTCCATTTATACATTAGATTTCTCTTGGAAGAAATATTTTTACTCGCAAACTAATCTTATAGTCTATCTCGATACTAAAAAACGCTCATAAAAAGTATTGACTAGACCTTTACTAAGAGCAAAGGTCACAACTTTAAGCAGTTATTCCAAAATCTTTTTGAAATTAAAACCAGTTTTTAATGTACTTTCCACATCAAAAAAACTAAGGCACCTACCACACAGGTCTAATGCTAATCTAAGTTAACATCTAAACATCCTAATTACTATCGTGTCTAAAAAATAATAATCTCATCCATCCGTTTTTATCTCAATATAGAAACTTAAAAATCAATTCATGACCCCCGAGGTTATTCTCGAGGTATCACGCTTTGGGAGTTAAGTGCCCATCATGCCGCATTTACCAATAAATCCAGCTGTTTCCCAGTACCAATGGATAAAGTACCAATAGATAACATCCTATGAGCCTGTATCGCTCTTCCTTGATGCTGCGATTGTGTGGAGTAGGCTTTGAACCGATGTTGCTGAAATAATAATTAATTTTTAAAAGGTGGACGATGACCTTACTTTGGGCATTTTAATGCTTATCAAAAGTTTCCCCTGCCGCAGCGCTGGAACCAATTTAGCCAAGTCACATTGGTAAACTTTTGAGGAGCTTTTTCATAAAAGAAGTTGATCAGACCAAGTATTATACAGTTCAATAATAACTCAACTCAACATGCAATCCAAAAAATCCCAAAAAAAAGATTAAGAATTAGAATTGTCAGCTCACGTTACGTTGTCTGCTGAGCAACGTCCCCCAGACATGGGGGGTTGCCCCATGTCTGCCAAGCGTAGTAGTTATGGCTACGACGCTTGGCAGGTGTTAAAAATAAATTGAAGTAAGCCATCCTCTGGTAAGTTTCCTTAATCAGCTCTTAAGACATCCACGGCCTGAGTTGAAAGAATCAATTGTAACGCCACGACCGCCATGGCCGTACCATCTAAGAATGCTTCGCAACTGGAACTGCTACTCCATTACTCACCTCCCTCCTGATTCTGCAACGATAGCGACAAAAAGAGTTCCCACTTAGCTCTCACAACGCAACGTCCATCTTCAAGCCCAAAAAGCAGTTTCCACACCGGCCAACCCACTCTTGTAATGAAGACATACAGTACAGAGCCACGCCTCCGCTAAGCGGGTAATTGAGTCATTACAGCCGCGCGCGCAGGCTATCTGCGATCGAGATGCGATCGGCCCCGGGGATCGAAGGTACGGTTATAATTAGAGTAACGAGACGTAAAGGGCAGACTATGACTAACCTGGTTAACCTGGGGTAGTCATTCGTCATCATCATGGGTTGGAAAATCCTCTACAGCTTGCGCGTCAAAGACGCGGGAAGCGAAGCGGGAACGTCAGCTGCGAGGAGGACGCTGCTGTGGCGCCTAAGTGGAGCCTTGCACACCTACGCGACCGAGTTGCGGGATTTTTTAAGGGAAAAAGTTCTCGTTGTCGACGCTCTCGCGTGTTTGACGCGCAGGTATGGCCGAAGCTTTACTTGGATATGTGCGTGCACACAAACAAAGAAAAAGATGACATTCTTTCATTCTTTTTCTCTGCCTGCAAAGAGGTTTACTGTAAAGTAAAATAACTCTTTTATTAAGGTTGATACACATTCTCGTACTGTATGTAGGAGAATTTTATTATCTTTGGGCGGCTTATAGTTTACCGTACAAATTTTCACTACACAAGTACACAACGCATCGTATCGCTTACCTACCATTTTTTTTATTAGCATAAGTTAGTTTTCTTGTCGCTACGGCCATAATAGTCCTATGGTGATCGCCAACCCCGGTGGTTAAGATTTGTGTTATTGGGATTTTTCTAGCAAGAAAAATTCACGGTACCTAGCAGCCCGGAGTCAGGAAGTAGGCGGTGTTACACGTCCGTGCCTCGGAAAGCACGTTAAGCATAATCATAATCTCTTTATTCATTCACAATTATAAAATCGTAATGAAGCTGTTCGCCCTGCGCCTAACCTCTCCCGGGTCGTATCGGTCTGCCGTCCCATCGGATTATTAGAGTGCACCAAACTCAAAAGCACAAAAAGTGTTTGCGCGCAAACTCGTGCACTACAATATGTCCTGCGCACCTGGCTAGTCTTCGTTGAGACTGGTCGCCGTGGCCGAAATTCGGCTAGGAGGACATCATCACCATCATTATCATCATTGTGATCGCCACTTTATGTGTTCAGTTTAGTTTAGTTAGCTTAACTAAGCCTTCTTCGAACCACGGAAAGTAATACCAGTGGTAAATGGTAATTTCTCGAAGACCTAATCCACCGAGCATTTACGATTTATGACGCTGATGGTACAAAAGAAAAGTCCCAATAAGTTTTGAGAGAAACTCCTTCTAATAAAATCAAAGTTGAAATACCTCAAAAATTGTCGACTGTCAAAAGCAGTCAACTGATGTTTTGTTGATTATTTTGGAATATTTTGGTTTTTTCTAACTGGATCTCATCAAAACGAAGTATTTTCATCAATGTTCTCACCAGAAAGCATTCAAAATCTTTACACCACTGCATCGACCGATATTAAATCAATGACCAGCAGTTACTTGCAGCACATTTTCTAGTGGTATCTGTACTTATTCTCTTTGCTGTCACTGCCCAAGATGATCAGACGAGTTTTTAGCTGGCACATAGAACATTACAAAAAGCTGTCAGTAAAACGTAGGTACGTAAACAAAACGTGAAGTGACAGAATCGTGTCAAACCAGACGCAGAGTTAGAAACGTAGATAAAAAATCGTAGTTCACGTAGCTGTGTATACGAAGACCGAAAATACAAGAAAGACTTGGTTTTCTTGGATCTTGTCGTAAGACTTGTTAATTAAGAACGATGGCCGACGCACCACCGAGGCTGATAGACAAAGAGCAACATTATGGGCCGATTTACGTACTAAGTGCAATTTTCGGTGCTATATTTGTTATCGTACCACCTTTGATCCGGAAAAGCGAGCATAAAGGGTATAGTTTGATTGTTTGAAAACCTAAAAACCAAATTCGAATCCCTTGGTTTTACGGTTTTTTTTATATTGCGGGATAAAAATCCCTCCAGAATAAGATTTTTATGAGACTACGTCGGGTTCATCTTCTATACAACTGCAAAATAATCATCCAAATCGGTCCGTCCGTATATGACGGAGAATTCGACGGACATACACCAAAAACACATAAATAAATAAATAATAAATAATGCTGGACAATTAACACCGCATTATCTAGCCCCAAGCTAAGCAGAGCTTGTGTTATGGGTACTAGATAACTGATATACTTAATACAATACATAACATAGATAGATATTTCTATTATACATAGAAAACACCTAGACCAACGGAACAAATTTCTGCAGATCGTACACAAATTTGTTCCGAGGCGGGGATCGAACCCGCAACCTCCTGCGTCGCAGGCAGACCTTGGCCCGCTGCGCCACGGAGGTCGTCAGAAGAAACATACCAAGCAATGTTTGCACCTCGCTGGAATGCGGCGCCATGGACGCGATTTGCAAACTTAGCTTGGTCGACTTGTACATCCGAACATAGATGGAACATAGATGCCCCTTATGTGGGGCAGCGACCCAAAGTAGATCTTGGTCTGAGAAGTCTTTTCAAGGCGCCTCGGTTCTTAGCTGCCTCTCGCTAGCTAGTAGAGGCGAGTTCACAGAGATCGGCCTTTCCCACTTCGTGAATACAAGTATACCTCATCACCATCTATTATCCCACACTCGTGGGATGATAGATGATGGACTCACTGCTGGGCATAGGCCTCCCACATACGACGTCACAAATAGCGTTCCTAAGCCACCTCCATCTATCGACTACCTGGGAGGATACCTAACAATCTGCTGTGCCTAAACGTGAAGTTATTTTGCGTAGATGTGAATTGATTTGGCATTACTTTTTGCGTCTATGTCAAAATGCGTATTGCACATATTGCGTAAATGTCAATTTGCGTATTTAAAATTGTCAAAAAGCGTGTTGGGTCATTATGCGTCACAAGGAAGTTTCATTCATTCATTCCTAACAGTCACCAAACTTTTTTGGTTCTTAAAGGCCTGCTGTTTGGTGTTAACTTTGTTAAAGATGTAGAATGCCAAGGCTGCAAAGTGATAGGGTCGTAATCGAAACCAGCTCTTTCTATTTGTTTTATATTTTCTATTTTTTTTATATTTGTATTTATTTCACAGAATCATACGATGCTGCATCATGTTGACAGCCTTTTGTATGTGGATTTTGTAAGTTTTTTTGTCCTTTTCTATTTTCAAGTTTGTGAGCTATCCATGTGTAGGTCGTACTGAGCTGATAGATAGATAGATTATTACTTTATCGCACCATCAATACATAAAACAATAAACAAGAACTTAGTACTAACTAAATCTAGTTTGGTACAATACAATCGGCAGCCTTATCGCTAACATCGATCTCGTCCAGCCAACCTTTGGATGGATAGAATCGGTACGTAACTGATGACTAAATAAAAATAAATATTTTTACTACGTAAAAGTACTAAAAACAGAAACTGCAATATTCAAAAAGAGTGTAACAAGACACATTCATAAACTTAGTATGTTTATGATAATAATTTTTTACCCTTTCAGACCCAATTTTATTTTCTTAAAATCACGTTTTATTTGCATAGGGTCGGGGGATGTTAAAAGGGTATACTATAACAAATAAAAAAAATCCAAACTACAGTATTTCATATTACTTTACAATCTGTCTAAATTTATTGGAAAGAATGGTCTTCATAATTTTACGTTGACAAAAGATGTTCAATTGCTTTTCAGCTGGGTGACGGTATACATAGCCCAAATGGATCCTCTGGTGGGACCACGCCTCAGCAGAGAAACCTTGGCATGGGTTTCGCATAAATGGGTGAGTTATTATACCAAGAATCATATCCCTATTGACCAGTAAGAGCACATCACATCACACTGGCGATTTGCGAGCAATTTCAAAGCGAGGCGATTACACGAGCGAGCTCGCCGCGAGTTTGCAGCGCACTCGCTTCGCCCCGCTTTGAAATCTCTCGCCAGTGTAATAACGCTCTTAGAAAGTGGTAAAAACAACTTGAAATTTCAGTGTGTAGGATATAATAGATAATAGGATGAAAATCATACTTCCGAAAGTGAAAAGGCAGCTCAGAAGCTACCGTGTGAATAACGAACTTCGCTGAAATTTCTGTTTTCGATTAGAATACCGAACGAACGAAACGAAGCACGTAATTTCGTACTTCGGTATATTAAAATAGGCCTCTAGATGTTCCTAAGGCTGAACAGCTGATGATATCAGATGATAAATAAATAAATAAATCAATCAATAACGCTGGACAATTCACACTGCATTATCTAGCCCCAAGCTAAGCAGAGCTTGTGTTATGGGTAGGTACTAGATAACTGATATACATAATACAATACACTACATAGATAGATATTTTTTATTATACATAGAAAACACCCAGACTAACGGAAAAAATTTCTGCAGATCGTACACAAATTTGTTCCGAGGCGGGATTCGAACCCGCAACCTCGTGCGTCGCAGGCGGACCTTCGCCCGCTGCGCCATTGAGGTCGTCGATGCTGCATGATGCTTACTTTAACTTGCCATACCTGCAAAAGACTGCAGGCAGATGCTGGATGTGGCAAGTTGAAGACGGGGCGCTAAGGCGCTCATAAGGAGAGGCCTATGTCCAGCTGTGGACCGATGATTACCTACGACTTACCATGACATGGCTACTTGCTTGTTGCAGGGTTTGGTGCCGACTTCGGATTAAGACAGTCCGTTGCGCGTTGCTGTGTACATACTACTTAAATAAGTTTTTTTAAGTTTTAGCAAGATTTTGTATGAAGGTTTTGACAAATAAACGGGTTCACTGATTAACTTTAACTAGATATATCTTCTTATTATATCAATTCCTAACTAAAGGACTTATTTTGTTGAACTGCAAACACAATTTTTGACACTAGATTTGTTGTTTGTTTTACTGCCTCGTTGGTCTAGCGGTCAGCTTCTTCAACCGCTGAATATGAGGTCCCGGGTTCAAATCCCGGGTCGTAGAAAAATAACAAAATGATGTCCATTTTGTTATTTTCTACGCACTTTTACACTCACGATGCACAGTATGCATTCGAAGACGCATTCTTCTTAATAAAACTGACGTGGACGAAGGTCCACATAATCATCTCAACTGGTGAACCCACTGCGGCAGATGTAGGTAAATAGGCCTCTTCTGCACGCAAGGCCAATCGGCCTTGTGCGACTCCACTCTCTACATTAAAGTCGTCCTACCTACCTTACAACCTACACAGCCTTTTGGACGCAGGTCTCCCCCTGATAAGCGTCTTATTGGCATTCATCTCATGGGGGGTGTTGCCCATAATCCCCACGCTGGGCATGCGGATTGTGGAACGCACGTTTGGTGGTATAATTGTTCTGTAGGGTACGATATCCCATAGTCGCCTCTAACGACACCCGCAGGAAGAGTTGGGGTGGTGCAAAATTCTAAGTCGGCACCACACGGCGCCAAAAGTCGTCATCCACACCAAAGTCGACAAAGCACTATCGCCTGCCTGCAATATTCATGCACTGAAACGTAGCACCAACCCACCGGGCTGTGTCGCATACTTGGGTATGTAGACTCCATTAGTTAAACAATTTGTATTGAGCTGGTCATCACAGTACTAAGTACTAAATTGACAACAGCAACAGATCACGATCCCGTATTCATGACAAGTTTAATACAAACATTAAATTTTAATCCGATGCTCGTCAACAAGTATTAATGACATCCCCACAAAGATGTAATTCCCTTGGAACGCATTAGCGATCTGGAGTTAGGGTTCGGTCTGATTCATAAGCGAAGCGAGAGCTAGTTATAACGACTTGTTTCCTGGATACCGACTCCGCGGAAGTCGGTTCCTGCAACGTCGACTCTTTTTCTCATTTTTCGAATGTAAAATCAATGTTTTATAGACGTTGTGCTGTTAAAAATTTATACAGGTCTCGAGTAAAAATTCAATGTAAACGTCTTAGGAGCAGTTTAATTGACGACAACGAAGACCAACGAAGGTGAATGGCAGTTCGTGCTCTACATCTTCAACTAGGTAACGAATAACCGTAACCGCAACCGCAACAGCCTGTATTGGTCCACTACTGGACGCAGGCCTCCCCCTGATAAGCGCCTTATTGGCTTTTATCACATGGGGGTAATGCCCATAATCCTCACGCTAGGCATGCATGGGTTGGGGATGGTGCAAATTTTATGCCGGCACTACACAGGTACGACGAATAACAAGCCAAGCCAAAGTTGAATGTGCACCAGCTGTTTGCGTTGTAGCGCATCCTATAAAGACACAGCTTATCCCTTAGCCGTCGACGGGCAGCAGCGTCAAGCGGAGCGTAAATAGCTGTGCCGTAATCCCCACGCCGCTGGGCATGCGGAGCAGCTTGGGGTTTACGCCCCAATAACTCTGCCAATAAGGTCCTTATGCCACGTCGCGCGTAAAAAAGGCTCGTGGTGCACACGACTAGCAGAATAGAGACCATGGGGCAAAAAACGACTACAGGGGGTACCACAAATGCGTTGGTACGATGAAGTCAAAAGATCAGCTGGAGTCAAATGGATGGAAATTGCACAAGAACGCAGGACATGGCAAAGTATGAAGGAGGCCTATACCCATAGGGATAGAAGATGGCTAAGAAAAAGAAGGTGCTATAAGGGGAGGCCTATGTCCAACAGTGAACTGGTATAGGCTGGTGTTGCTGTTGAATGAGACAGAGCTCGTCAAGTGTATATGAATATATTTTATAAACTAACTTATAAAACACCCGCTCAAATCGCCCGCTCCTATGTCACACCACTTGCACCACACAATCATAGCGATAGGCCGAGGGGGAAGCAGGGCGCGGGAGGGAGTGCCAAATGGAAAGAGAATCTGTTCTGATAAATGATTTCGGTACAAATGTTATTTTGATCTTTCGCGATACCATTCCATTTGTTTCGGGGCTCGGCGATTACGTTCCGTTTTGATTGCATTGCGGAGGCGCAAATAGTTTTATGTAAAACGGAATGGTTGGATCTTGTGCTTTGTTTGTTGTTGCATTTTTATAGGTTGCTTTTTGCTTGTAAGCTCTATTGGGAGGTATAAACCATATGATGAAAAACACATACCATGATTTCCACGACTTAGGACAGTACAATTTTAAAAGTGCCTTACCCATCGATATATATGTACTACGCACTAGATTTCGCGATCAGAACACTCACTTTGTTCGACTGAACTGTACTGCAATCCGTACACCTGACATTAGTGTGGCTTTGACATGCATGCAGCTTGGACGCCTAAGGAGCCGCGCTAATAATACGAAAATCCAAATCTAAGTTTGACCCTGGACGTAAATAATGAAAAATAACAACCCAGTAGTCAAGTAAGTAAAATTATTTGTTGTATTATGTGAATAAATAGGTAATAATATCGTAATACCTCAACAAGATAGAAATAATTTTTCATAAATATGCACGCCATTGATTTCATAGACTAAAACATGCAGATGTTCCATTTCAAAACCGGTTGTAGGTAAAAATAATGTGATTGATGGAAGACAGATAGGGTGACAGACTTGACGCGGTGTTTTTTTTAAATGATTGAAATTTTTATTATTGATTTTTAACCAGTTTCATATTTTTAACCGACTTCGAAACAAGGAGGAGGTTCTATGTTCGGCTGTATGTAGTATGTTTATAAGTTTGTTTGTCGATTTCTCCGTTATTTGATTGACTGATTCCGGACCAATTTGGTGATCTTTTCAGTTGTTTATAGGTGCTCCCAAGGTGGTCCCAATAATTTATTCCCCAGTTTTAGTTTAAAACTAAGTTTAAAACTAAGGGATTCGAAGTTGGTTTTAAGTTTTTTCAAAACTATTTAATTATTACATTTTCAAAGAAATCTAATTATTGATTTTTTTTTTCCTTTCAAAACATATCAAGTTATGAACAAAGTTCAGAAAATATGACGACATGCGCATTTCGATACTGCAAAAACACAGCAATTAATAAAAAAAATATATAGTAATAAATGCTAATGCGCACTCTTAATTCAATGAAAAGTATGTAGGTACTTGAACACAATAATTAATTCATTAACTGCGCCCGCGCCCCGCGCGCGCCGTCGCTGCCTCCATAGCTTGGAACATGGCGGTGGAGATTCGCGTCATAGGCAATGGAAGTGTTAAATTATTGTATTAAAAAATATCTTAGCACAAAATGTACTAATTTATTTTGTCTTCTTATTTTAGTTGATTTTAAACTATTGCTAACATGTTTGAATAAACGCATAACAATCCATTTTTTTTTAACTTTCTACTATTTTTGCAAACAAAAATTATTGAAATAGAGAATAAATTCTTACTAAGTTATGTAGGTACAAAATCTGTGTCACCTCTGCGCGGTGTAAAATCTATAGGGGCGACATGTTGTCAGAATACGTTGAGAAAACAATACTCTTTAAGCGATCTAGCGCTGAATGTTTTAATTGTTTGGTTAGTCGACTTAGTTAATGTTTTAGCGCTGCAGCGCTTGCCGCGCCCAGGCCACCGCTGTCATGAGAATGAGACGTTTTTTGTTTGAAATTTCTTCTCTAGGTACATTTAACTCAGTGGCCTTACCGCTAACTAAAAGATATGCTAATCTATTCGGTAGAGCTAAACGGGCGGCAGTTGAATCATTATTTACTTATTATTAGGATTAGTAGGCCAGCAGAGGCCGCATGTAATAGATATACATTTTTAAAGATCTAGTCTAGTCAAAGTCGCATTTAGTTACAAGATCTAATGAACTTCACTCATAGAAAAAAATCCCAAAGTTACCCGTTTTTCTAATGTTTTTTCAATACTATGACTAGCGAACTACTGATATCACACTTTTTGTTGTACTCAACTAAAGACACTTAATATTTCTAAACAAATTCGCAGAGTTTGACTTGATAAAATGTATAATTTAAAGTTTTATATTGATAAAATGTTTCTTTTTAATCGCCATGTTTAAATAACTACAAAAAACACGAGCGTGGCGGCTTGGCAGGCGCGCGTTTTCCCTTACGCCTACTGCTGCAGGAATACCTGGCCTTAAGTAGGTTAGCATATTAATTAATTGTGATGATCATAGGTGAAAAATCTGCCTCTTACTTAACGCAGCTGAACTCTGAAGTTCATACTGCTCCTAGCAAACCGGCTCATAAATAAATAAGTCCCTACACCATAAAATAGGTGCGATTACAAAAATCCCCCTTAATCCCTGTAGAAAAGCCATCCCTTACCGTAACTCAATTGTCGTGTCGCCTTTTTTGGGCCGACGAGTCCAAATTCGCGCCATATTGCCCACCGCCCCATCTAAATGATAATTCCGGGACCCTTCTTACAATAAAAATTATTGAGGCCAGTTTACTTTATTACACTTTGTATTGTGTTCAAATAAACACACAAAATGATACACTTTGATAGACAAAGCTCACGGTATTTTGGACTATAGTCCTTTGAGATAGAAAGTAGTTTTATAATATCACGGATCAGCGTATCTTTGTCGATGTGTTTGAACCTGTCACACTATGTCGAATTCGGCAAATAGACAGTGATTTCACGCCTTTACCCTTTGACCAATTTGGTGCGATTCGACGAATTTACATTTGGAGAGCAAGGCCTTTTTCCGTGGTTTTACTGTTGTAGTTTTATTGCGGTGAACGGGCGATGTGTTTTGATGGGATTTCGAAAAAGAAATGATAGTGGCACCTCGGCTAGATTAGTTTCATGGTTTATTTTTTTAAGTTATAACTGCGTCAGCTACTTAGGCAAAGTACTCATAAAATACGTAAATTTATAATAAGTCGACAATCAGCGAACAAATACATAGGATTTTTTAAAGTCGGCACTCCGCTAATACTTACATTGAATATTGCAAAAGTCGGCAAAGTGCGAAAGTCGGCACTCCGCGCCTAAATCATATAAATTTGTATGGAAGGGTAGGTCTATCAATGGAGCCCAGCTATTTTGAACAAGTGCGAACATCCTGATAAATCTGATCTCGCATTACAGCAGCCACAATGTCCTCAAATAATTTACTATACACAACCAAACAGTAATCAAATGCAAGACAAAGTAACCACCCCACGCTATCTCCCTTTCAGATCTCAATCAGTGCCGCCATGTTGCCATTATGAATCAAATTCCCGCCTTTTTTTTCATTCGCTAGGCAGTGTCAGATCTCTCAGACGATAAGTTCTTTATTATCCTGGATGATTTTTTAATCTGTGCGACTTGTGGGCTCGTGTTTCGCATTAACACATTTTGCGGGTACTTGGAAATTGCAAGAGAACAATGGGTTGGATGGTGCGTGATTGCTTCTTTGTTTGAATAGCTGTTTGTTGATGGTAAATGCTTGCAGTAAATTACTCTACTCAGGATAGTTTCTGTTTAGTAGTCTAAGTGTAGACCTAGTCTAACTGTAACCTACAAGACAGTGGGGTTTGCTTGCATCCATTGGTAGCCCAACGTAGGTTGGTACTTTCTAAAAAATATTTTCAAAACTATGCTTTAGGCATTCTCTAAATCCATTGAGGTTATGGTCTAAAACCCACGAAATATTTCATCTATTTTTTACTCATCCTTTATGAACTTAACTACTTACTAACGCATGTGTTTTTTCGGGTTAAGATTGCAGCCTATTTCGATTACATTTCGCTTTTCTCTCTAAAGGGAGTCGTAAACTCGTGACGTTATTCTGAGCTTTTCTCTTTTCAATATTCGACATGACATTTCATTTACAGTTTTCTCGACCACAGACTATAAATAACTGACACTGACAATTTTCATCTGTCCAAAGTTCCCGCGTAAAAGTTGCTCGATAAATCCTCCTGGTTCTAGTGAAAAACCTCCTTTCCCGCCTGTAACGAGTTCTAAATTGGAAAATCTACTTACAGTCAGAGTTCGAGAAAGGAGGATGGTTGTTTTTCTAATTTTCTTTTTGGATTTTATTTTTTTTAGTAAAGTTTAAATAGGTTTAGTTGCACGTGGAAGTTCTCAAATATTAGAAACGCTTTTTGCAATGCAGGTAATAGGTACCAATAACTTACCAAATTCGTAAATTTAATAACCTTTATCTAATATTGTTGTAGTGTCTGTCATTAGCCTCTCTACTTTTAAGTAGGTACCTGTAAAATCATCTAGAGAATATAAAATCAAACAAAATTAAGCATCAGAGTCCTAATATTTTTTGCCAATAACCATCGCCTATTTTGCAACAAACACAAACAATGCAAAGTAATTATTTGAGCAGCACTAGCGACGTAATGGCCTCGCTTCCGGTGCGGCCGCCATTAGTGCCCATTTCCTGCCAACTTCCGGTCGATAGTAACGCCGCCTGGTGGAGTTTCCTAGCAAATTCTGAAGGCGTTAACTGCTTCAGTCAATTACGCTGTAATGATGATGTTATCAGTTTTTTCTTTCAGTTTGTTTTGAGTTTAATTGATGTTGGTTGACGACGTTTAATTCTAGTTTGCAATACACATTAGGTGTTCAGAACTAGCTCTGATAATGGTTTTGTACAGCTGTCTGGGTCCAGAAACTCACTTGCTGGCATACAATCCACAAGCGGCCCTAAAGAGCGTAATTTTTTGAGTTTATGATTCGCGTAAGATGCGTATGTACTTTCAACAGAAATGGCAATTCATTTTGAAGTGACAGGACATTTTGCAGACACAGGAATTACGTATGAACCGTGTCATATTACGCCAAAAAAAATATGATCGTTTGACCTCGGCCTCAGAAGTGAGTTTCTGATTGGTGAGCTAAAGCTATTTCGTGGTATAACAGTGTTGCCACAATACAAACAGTGGTAAGTGGCGGAAGCATGCCAAGCACGTGTCGCCCACTCGGAAATGACCCGGCTTTACCCACCTAAGTGACTTTGATTTAGAAATGATATTAACTTGTTTGAACAGTCATCAGGGGAGAATCAACGGCCATGTCGGCCATTAACAGAAACTGCCGCCATTGAAGATGTGGTTATTTGGCAAAGTCATGTTTTCTCATGGATTAATAAAATAAGGCTAGATTTTCATAGAAAATACATATTGAAACCGTTAAAAAATATTATTTAGGCATAATATTGTTTCTGAAAGAGTACCTACCTAACCCAGTCTTTGGTAGAGTACTTACCTAGGTACATGTATTGACAATTTTACCTATACAAAGGACTTAAACGCCTTAGTTATATGTCGTTAGGCTTAAAGCCTTGTTACAAAAGAGCCTCCGTTTTAGGAAATTACTAGGAATCGATAGCTACTCCACGCGCCTCCATTAATATGGATCAATAGATCCAAGCCCACACTAATAGATTATGTAAACAAAGTAAACTGTCAGTTCTTAAGACATTTTCACACCCTTAAAACAAAGTTCCTATAAATCGTCTCACGCTAAAAAAGCAAGATGTCTGCCGAGCGCAACCACCCGATTGATCGACGGGAGTTGAACTGAATTTTAAAAGGTTCTCCCTATTTTTAATAATTTAGCATCCTTGTTTGAGTTTTTTTGAGCCTCTTACGCGCACCAGCACTTATAATTTCCAAATAAGCGTTTTGCCAGAATCACCAAGCTTGGCAGGCGGTTGGTGATCGCAGGTGTTAATAATACACATTATGAAATCATATCAATATGTACGTACCTACCAAGTTGCCTCGGAGATATCGCTCTCAGCGATAAGGCCGCCTTTTGCACTATGTTTATTTCTTATTTAAGTATCGAAAATAATTATATGAATATAATGAAAATCTCTGAAAGAAAATTACAATCAAATAAAAGAAATAAATTAGAACTAGTGTTTGCAATTGAAACAATTGAGCTAACTACATACTGTTGCAAACAATCTACAGGTAGCTCAACTGATCCATATCAATACCAGTCGTCGCGTCCCCAAGACGCTGGCTGCATTGCC
Organism: Eupithecia subumbrata; assembly: GCA_949316285.1. Taxonomy (NCBI): domain Eukaryota; kingdom Metazoa; phylum Arthropoda; class Insecta; order Lepidoptera; family Geometridae; genus Eupithecia; species Eupithecia subumbrata. The sequence goes on along the minus strand of OX438643.1, from coordinate 14,756,040 downwards.
CCGCTGTATGGCAATGCTGATGCGCTACGCCAAATACTCACCAGCTCTCGGTTCACGCGTCGTTTCGATCAGACGCTCTTCAAATAACAGATTACCTATTTAGAAAGATCATCGATGTGTACTAATGTTGTATAGCGTGTCGGCGTCCAATAGAGTCAGTTGTAAATATGCACCTACATATCATTAGGTAGGTATAGGTACGTGCCTACATTGACGCAAAAACATGGCTGATTATTATATTACAAAGGAACGCATTAAGATAAGAACAAAGTAGGGGCTCACCTAGTTAACATATTATTGAACATTAGTGATCTTAAAAAAACATCGCATTACTTGATCACCGGCTGGCGAGGTAACGACAGCGCTCATTTGCGTAAGTAGCCAATATAAAACGATCCACCACGTCCAGTGACTAAATGAGCAAAACCACAGAATGCGAAAATGGCGCTGCCCGCTTCACCATTATATTGATTTCGACGCCATTAAAACGAACCGGAAATTAAAAAGAAATAAAAACATATTGCTTTCCCGCGCGCGTCGAACTTCACCCAATTTGTACACGTTCTGTTTTCGAACGCTTTTTTCTTGCGTTCGGAAATGGCATAACGATGATGTGGACTGCAGTCAAATCAGCAATTTGAGCTGTGTTCCAATCTAATACACTTGAATCATTTATCCGAGTCAAGATTGCGAGCGAAACTCTCTGTTACGAGGTGATTATGGTAGGTAGGTTGATTTTATTTGGCATGCCATTATTGTCGTGATATGATTATTATATTATCGGGCGATAAACGGGCATAAAAAAGATATATCGTCGGCAAAGCAATCTTCTGAACGAGGATTATGGCGATATTACACTGTTTCATGTGGGTTATAGAGAATGTTTCGAGTTAATTATACCATCGCATTTACACAGTTGCTAATATGAAGGTGATAAATGAGCTTTTTTTGGTTTTCTTGATGATTATGACTGTAAAAGACCGGTGAAGTGGAAGTTATAGGTCTTTGTATGTACATGTTCCGTATGTAGGTATGCGAGTAGGGTATTCGTACACGGTATATTCAAAACCATTATAAAAACTAAGGGTACTAGGTAATTAAATTAAGAACACCTATACTTATACCAAAAAGGTATTTCACAAAAAAGGTCCGGTACCTTCGGACCTACTTTTAGTAAATTCAATTTATTGACGTATCGAAATTAAACTAATTTTATACTACACCTGCTCAGAAAATTGCTTATGCGTCATTGCAGGCACTGAAATGCGGGAGGGAAAACTATGTAATTTCAATTCCTACGCGTTTAGCGGCAGAGAAAAGTGTATGGAAATCCATTTCTAACGTGTTATTTTTTTTTTCTGAAAGCCTATGGCTATTTCCATAATAGTTCACACGACAATTTTTTTTATTCCGAATCCGCCATTTATGGTATTCACCTCTTCCTTACATATTCGGAACAATAATAAAAATAAAAATTTGAATTTGCTCGACTCTTTTTGAATATTCTAAAACGATGATTTTTCTCGAAGGTGGGAACAATAATTGAAAAAAAGAAGCATGTGAAAATAACAAGAGTTTACTCGTGATTTTGAAGATTCTAAAACAATGATTTTCCTCGAAGGTGTAGTATAAAGTACTATGCATCACTCGGGAGAAAGTGCGATTCCTACCTCGTGTGTTTTAAGGCCCGAGGCTTACGCCTCTAGTATTAGCCAGTCCGCACTAAATTAGAGATCAAAGTAAAAATTAATTAACACCATCCAATCCAGCCCTGCGCAACTCAGGTGTACAATGTACTAATACAGGACTAAAAATGTGGCCGTCCCTTTCATAACGATCGAAATAAAAAGGATGGCATCATTTTAAGTGCTGTCAAATGAATTGACACCTATAGTAGACCGAGATGTCAGTGTATTTTTTAAAATAAGAATTAGACTAAGAAGGTTTACATACGAGTTTGGATTTAAATCTGAGTATAGAGTTAGTAGAGAGTAGAGAGGGGTGTTGAAAGTTTTATGTGTCGGTCTGTGTATCTGTGTATCTGTGTATCTGTGTATCTGTCTGTGGTATCGTAGCTCCCAAACGGATGAACCGAATTTCGTTTAGTTTTTTTTTGTATCAAGTGTGGCTAAGACTAAACACTCGGGATAATTTTATCCAGAGTGTTCTTAGCAATGATTCATGAAAATCTGTCAGGGGGTTTTTAATTTTTTTTATTTTGTTCTTGTTTCTTTACAGGATGGGTAGTGTCCTCAGACGATTTTCATATAGCTTCAACGGCTAAGGATTATATTAAAAATGTTGGTTTGTTTCTATACTTTACTTGTAATTGGCAGAGAAAAGTGTATGGAAATCCATTTCTAACGTGTTATTTTTTTTTCTGAAAGCCTATGGCGATTTCCATAATAGTTCACACGACAATTTTTTTTTATTCCGAATCCGCCATATATGGTATCCACCTCTTCCTTACATATTCGGAACAATAATAAAAATAAAAATTTGAATTTGCTCAACTCTTTTTGAATATTCTAAAACGATGATTTTTCTCGAAGGTGGGAACAATAATTGAAAAAAAGAAGCATGTGAAAATAACAAGAGTTTACTCGTGATTTTGAAGATTCTAAAACAATGATTTTCCTCGAAGGTGTAGTATAAAGTACTATGCATCACTCGGGAGAAAGTGCGATTCCTACCTCGTGTGTTTTAAGGCCCGGGGCTTACGCCTCTAGTATTAGCCAGTCCGCACTAAATTGGAGATCAAAGCAAAAATTAATTAACACCATCCAATCCAGCCCTGCGCAACTCAGGTGTAAAATGTACTAATACAGGACTAAAAATGTGGCCGTCCCTTTCATAACGATCGAAATAAAAAGGATGGCATCATTTTAAGTGCTGTCAAATGAATTGACACCTATAGTAGACCGAGATGTCAGTGTATTTTTTAAAATAAGAATTAGACTAAGAAGGTTTACATACGAGTTTGGATTTAAATCTGAGTATAGAGTTAGTAGAGAGTAGAGAGGGGTGTTGAAAGTTTTATGTGTCGGTCTGTGTATCTGTGTATCTGTGTATCTGTCTGTGGTATCGTAGCTCCCAAACGGATGAACCGAATTTCGTTTAGTTTTTTTTGTATCAAGTGTGGCTAAGACTAAACACTCGGGATAATTTTATCCAGAGTGTTCTTAGCCATGATTCATGAAAATCTGTCAGGGGGTTTTTAATTTTTTTTATTTTGTTCTTGTTTCTTTACAGGATGGGTAGTGTCCTCAGACGATTTTCATATAGCTTCAACGGCTAAGGATTATATTAAAAATGTTGGTTTGTTTCTATACTTTACTTGTAATTTTCTTTGTTACTTTTTTGTTATTAACCATACTAACTAATATTATAAATTCGAAAGTAACTCTGTCTGTCCGTTTGTTACCTTTTCACGGCTAAACGGCTGAACGGATTTTAAAATGTTATCTCGGACGCATATGGGCTACTTGAAAAGCGCGTGTAAAGCCGCATCCAGAAGCTAGTAATATTAAGTGAAACAGATAGGTACCTTGATTATGAAAAAACTCCATTAGCTCGGTAGGCAACTAATCTAGCCACTTCAACGCTATCAATATTTCAAAATATTACTATTAGCGACAAAATGCTAATAAATCCGTCATAGATTGTTATCCTAATCCTGCGGCGAGTCTGTACTATCACTTGACGGCTACATGCAAAACACATTATAAGATAATGCCATTAATGGATGGCAAATATTGGCGTTAAGTTGAAAGCTATCCCATTATCTGCTAGCCTATGATAGGTTAAGTACTTTAGGTAGGTAGGTATGGGTACCTACCTAAACGTTAAGGCGGTCATCATCATCCTGAGTGTAGACTCCTTAGCTTTGTCACCGAATGCGTAAATTACTTGAAATTCATTCATCTAACTTCAAAACGGTACGAGACCTACCCAGGTCTTCATCAATAAGCTACACAAGACCCTACAGGTCTTGATCAGTAGGTAAGCCAAGCACGGGGACCGTTCTCTAGGCTAGAAATTAGAATAGACAATATGACATCGCATCGTCATACATTGCGTACATTTTTCAAATTAGAAATTAGAATGAATTTCAAGTAATTTACGCATTCGGTGACAAAGTGACGTAGTTTTTCTCTATTCTACCATAGACAACAATCCCCGTGTTTGCCCTGGGTCGAGTAAATTTCTCCATCCTATTCTCTTATTCTTGGTTTTTTCCTGCTGGTCACTCCCATTGCCTTTAGGTCTTTTTGGACTCCATCAAGCCATCTGAGTTTCGGTCTTCCAGGGGGTCTTCGGCCATCAAAAGACGCTTTGGTGCTATATCGTCTTGCATTCGTTCTAAGTGACCAGCCCATCGAAGACGGCCTTAACTTTACGACATTTGGTTCTTTTTTTATTTATTTGTTCTTTATTCACAAAGAAAATTACAGTCAAATATTAGAAATAAATTAGAACTAGTATTTACAATTGAAAAAATTGAGCTTACTGCAGACTGTTGCAAACAATATACAGGTAGCTCAACTGATCCATATCAATACCAGTCGGAAGCGTCCCCAAGACGCTGGCTGCATTGCCCCGCTGTATGGCAATGCCGATGCGCTGCTACAGATACTCACCAGCTCTCGGGTCACGCTTCGCTTTGGCTCTTGGTTAAGGCGGTGGTGTGCGTCAGACTAGAGCCACCGCCTATTTTTTTCTATTTACGCTAAAGGCGTTACCCTGACTCACACTAGCGGCGCCACCTATTTTATCCTATTATTGCGTTAAGGCGTTAGGTACCCCGACCGAAATCAGCGCCACCATCTATTTTATCTAATAATAATAATTAGGTATGTTAAACGAAGGAATTTTCAAAATTGTTTGGCCAGTTTGTGATTCCTATCATAAGCTTTTTTTTAATGCCTCTATAATTTTTTTAGTTTGTATAGTGTAGGAAGAGATGTTGCTCTTTTTTGCCACCATGGTGGCCAAAAAGAGCAACTTCGTATCACTTTTTGGAAATTCCTTCGTTTAACATAATTATTAGATAAAATAGGTGGTGGCGCTGTTTTGGGTCGGGGTAACGCCTTAAACAAAGGAATTTTCAAAAATCCATTGGGCAGCTTGGGTTACCTTCAATAAGGTTTTTTTTAATGCCTCTGTAATAGTTTTAATTTGCAGCGTTAAGGCAGAGATCCGAAGTTGTTTTTTTTGGCCACCAAACTCTATTTCTAAACCTTCTCTTTTATTGTATGTATTATTAAGACTAAATAGGTGGAGGCGCTAGTTAGACGCCTACCTGGTGTGGTGTGGATCCTCCCCTCAACTTGAAGCAGCTAGCACAACCAGAAAAGCAACGTTTCGATATTTTTACTAACTACCTAGGTATGACAACTGGGACAAGAGAAAAGTCACGTTTGGACATTTCTACTAAGGTAAATTAGTAGCAGATAAAACTACCTACCTACCTAGGTACAAGATCTTAATTTTTGCTACAATTTGCCTATTTTTTAACAGAAATCCGTTTATTCTTATCCTCATAATCCCATCCATGGTCATTTGTGTTTTAAAATTAACCGACCTAGTCTGTGAAATTAACCGTAGGCAATGAGATTTTACCAATAGAGACGTCATACTCATTAGAAAGAAATTAAAACATGGCGATATTTTACTATAGCTACCTGCATAGGACTATGGAACTTTATTTGTATCACTGAGTACGTTAAAAGATCACAGAGATATATAGGACCCCGTTGTCAGAAAGAGATGAACATACTGTTCACACTTTACACGAGCGGCCAGCGGGCTGACGGCCAATGACAGCCTATGACGTCATCGGCTAGCAGCTAAGGAACGAACTAGGGGAAACGGGGGTAACGAGGCACCACTAAGAAAATAAACAGTAAATTTTAAATAAAAATGTTTATTTACGAATTATAGTATTACATTCCTAGTATAGGTACATTTATGTGAGCACACTAGAAAAAAATCTTTTACTTAACTTAAGTGCCTTCAAATCGCTACATAGTATAGTACAAAGTCGCTTCCTGTCTGTGTCTGTCTGTCTGTCTGTGTCTATGTATGCTTAGATCTTTAAAACTATGCAACGGATTTTGATGCGTTTTTTTTAATAGATAGAGTGATTCAAGAAGAAGGTTTATATGTATAATACATGCATAATATAGTAGAGGAACACTGATAATTTTAGAGGTTTCTTATGTGATGTCGTAAATAAATACTATTTTTGCGCTTACATTGCAAACGCTGGCTGAACCCTACGAGATAGATCAAAATAATGTACTACAGTATTGTACACCTTAAAAAGGTCTATAAAAAGTCCGGGTGGTATATATCTATCTCTTAGGGATAACCCACAATAACCAGTTTATATCCTTTACTTTTTACGAGAAATAATTGCTTATTTACGAAGCTATTTTAACATCGTGCATTTAATATAGATTAATTTGGCCCTTTACAGCATGTAATTAAAGTAAATGAATATTTTCGAAGATATCATAGAATTAAAATGCAGGGACATGGCGGTTGCAGCGGTACCGGCAGGGAGGCCGATTCTGTAGTATATTTAGTATCAGCTTTGCACCCGTGCGAAGCCGGGGCGGGTCGCTAGTTACTATGATAATAATTTAATAAAGTTTGGTTTGATAGATGGATGGATGTTTGTTACTTCTTCACGTCAAAATTACTGAACGGATCGGGCTGAAATTTTACCTGTCTAATCAAACATAGGAACACACAACCGAATATTAAAAGTATTTTTTTCTATTTGACCTTAATTACCGGCACTGCATTCATTATCAGTTTGTGATTTTTTTTGTGACGTACTTGTCAGTATCTACAAAGTGTTTGGAGGATATTGTGGAGTATGCCGTTGGCATCCATTCATCGTCTCGTCTTTGGGATCTAACGACTCGTACCCATTTCTCCCTAATTAATTCGTCTTTAGGAAATCTAAAACAAAATAGAAGCAAATGTTGAAAGTCAAATCCATCTCTTTATTATCCTACTACGAAAAATAATTGGAAAGAACTGGTGAAAAATAATATTGTTGCATTGCGTGATCATATTACCCATATCACCCTAACCTCCCTTAGCGTTGGTCGAACCGACAACACCGCACGCCATTATCTCGTTCTCTCTGTCACTCATGAATGCAACGCACTACGTCTTGTCTCGTTCGTGTAAATGGCAAAGCGGCAACGCCGCGGCAGTGATTTTTTAATATAAAATTAATGATTTTCCATTTTAAATAGACTAAACAGTACTTACAAATGGAAAGATACATCCTGCCTGTTTTTTACAGCTGTCCCAGTATAATTTTTGCACTTTAGAAACACAAAATGTGGCATTTTCGTTTGTTTTACTTTTCTCTAAAATCCCGCAACGTACGTTCGTATCGCGGCGCGACGCAGAGCGGACTGAGTTCAGTCAAGTGAATTCACCTGGTTTTGTCTTGCCGCGCAGACCTCGGTAAAACGCATCTACCTCAGTTTATATATAATATCATTGACCGTAGGTACCTAGGTACTCCGTGCCGTGGTTTCCACCGCCTTCGGGATTTTTGCATAGCTGCGCCATCTATTGCTGAGTAGCAATACTTTTGAACAAAAGTTACAGCTGATAGATGTCAGCCCAGTCGACAGCTTACTACCAGTCAACAGATGGCGTTAAATAAGGTCAACGTTCTTTTCTCGTTCACTCATTTATGATCTGTGGTTTGCTGTCATAACAATACACACACTTGTAGAATTTGTAGGTGTGCAGCTCCATCCAGCCAATCAAAATACTTGTCGCTATCAAACAATTCGTTTGTGTGTGTGCGTGTTCTGTTCTGTGGCCTGCCTTGTGTGCGTTTTTTGTTTTGCACCGGAGTCCAGTCAGGTGTACCGCTTGTTGTGTTGTGTTCTTTTATTTTACAAACATTTTGTACACGGAAAAACTAAAACAAAGTGCAATTATATCGTACCATAGAAACCTAAACTGACTCAATTTGGAAATTGATTAATTTGTTTCATATAATAGGCCCTGTTATCTGTGACGAATTTATCTAAAACTTTCACTGCGAGTTTCGCGTTGCCTAATTTTTACTAAACTGTAAACATGAGTTGAATAAACTTCAATGTGTCGACTGTAACTATTGGAACATTATTGTTGTGCTAGTGTTTTGTTAATAATAGCGAAAATGACCACAGACAGGTTTCACAAGTAAGTAAATTTTTAAACATAGAGTAGGTACCTAGTACCTATACCTACCTACTACAGTACGTAGAAGTAAGTGCCTGCCTTGGAATAATAGCCCTGCTGGTAATTCTGATAAGATTAAATTCTTATTATTTTGATAATAGCTAAGTTATGTACCTACTACCACCTACTCTACCTACCAACTATAGATTTTGTTATATTATACCTACCTACCTGTTACCTTACTTATGTTTCCGTCCGTGGAGTAGATAGGTACCCACCTTCTGTCCGGCACCTTACTACTTAGTGATGTACAACCTTCCTTCGTCCTAGACTATAGTACCTTCTCAAAAATCCGGACTTTTATCCGAACGTTGCCCGTTTCCGTCGTTAACGTGGTCATTTCAGGTGGTAGGTAGTTGTGTGCTGAGTGTCACTCCTACGAAGTATTTTCTTCCGCTCACTGGTTCTTTTTCTTTTGTTTTATAATCGTTCAAATTCATGCAGCCAATGAACGGCGAATACCTAGTACCTATGAGTGTTATACCCATGAAATAGTTACCTATAGGTATATATGAATCGGTCAGCTGTTCTAAATTCAAGTCATACGTACCTTTTTATGTGTCAGTATACTATATTATACCTACGTAGTTATATACCTAGAAGTCACTGATACACCAATTCTGCTGATAGAGTTTAGGTAGGTAGAGGTAGATAGATAGATAGATAGATAGACTTTTTATTGGGTACATACACAAACAGCACAGGAAAGATAACAAAAGAACAGTAACATAACATTATTTAAGGTACACATAATTAGGTAGGTAGGTAAGCAGGTACACCATTATAAATTGATATGATAACGATAACACATGAATATTATTATTATTAATTATAGTAAACGCTTTACAACCTTATTTAATATAAATAGGCACCTACCCACCAATAGTACACTCGCCTAATAATGATGGTAGGTAGTCACCGCCCATCCAGGGCGGGGGCATGTACATGCCTACGCGTTTCTGCGCTGCCGTGATAAGCCCAAAAGGGTCAGTCTCAGCTTAATGCTGGTCTGCACCAGGATAGGTACAAACCAGCGCTGGTTTTCAGACTGGCCCACTTTGTGTGACACCAAGAGCCGAGACGAGAGGTATTGCTCTCATTACATGATTTAGAAGCGATTTTTAACAATTCATAATGTCAGTGCCAACGCCAACCGAAAACCTTATGTCAACGTCAGAACAAAGAAGAGAGGTTATGTGCACATTACTATGACGTCACCAAAAGAAAGTTTTGTTTACGTGGCTAAATTAATGTAGATTATTTATCTTTTTAAAAGCTTAAACCAACCAAGAAATGTAATAGATTCACACTGTGCATGGTAAATGGAGAAAAACCTCGTCAAGCTTAAAACCACAACTCGCACACAAATACCAAAACAAGTGAATAGGTGGTGAATAATAAGAGAGTGGTACCAGTTCATGTGGGAGTGGAAGATGACCAGAGGGGATTCTAGATCTAGAGGACAGAGGAAGGATAAGAAAGTGAAGAGTATTAGTGTATTGGTAAGTAGCGATGGAGATCATTATATTGGGGTTTTCACGATTTCTGCCTACTTAAAAGTTCCTTTTTTAGTTGTGCTTTAAAAGAACCAACTGTTTTTAGGGAGCGGAGCGGAGGCAATAAAACATTCCAGCACCGTGACGCGGCAAATCGGAAAGACCCTCTGAAGGCCACAGATTTATGTCTTGGCGTAAGAAAAATGAGGTTAGAACATGTCCGCTTCGGGTAGCGACTATATTCCCTAGACCAATTAAGTTTGGAATAAAGATAGGGGGGAGATTTATGTAAAATAAGGCCAAAAAGAAGGGTTGCTAGGTGAAGATCTCTACGCTCTTTCATTTTCAGTAGACTTGATGAGTTGAGGAAAGGGGTTATATGTGTGTGTGGAGGAACATGAAAGCAGTAACGTGCGCAGGCATTCTGCACACGTTGAATAAGATTAATAGTTCGGCTAAGAAGGCAGGGGCCATAGACAGTGTCACAATAGTTAAGGCGGGACAAAACTAGAGATTCACACAGCATTATTCTTATATCCTCACTTAAGTATGGACGAATTTTATAAAGAAGCTTGAGACGATAGAGAGATTGACGCACTGTTTCAGCAATGTGGGATTCAAAACGTAAATGACAGTCCATTGTTAACCCAAGATTTTTTGCTTCTACAACACGCTCGACCAATTCCCCATCTACAATAATATTAGGATGGGTAATCTTTTGAAGCATTTTTTTTGTGCCAAAGACCATAAATTTTGATTTTTTGGGGTTGAGTATTAATGAGTTATTACAAAATAATGAATTAATACCTACACATTGTTTTAGAAGACTTACAAGAACAACTGCTAACCACCAAATGCAAAAGACAACTAAGCTAAAATAGTGCACACAGATATTTATAAATCCTAGAATAGTTTTACAACTTAACAAAGAAACAATACATAAAATTGGTTTGAGAAAGTTCATACAAAAAATTTTTTCCTTTATCCACACATAAACAAAGAGAGAGAAGGTATTTTTATGCCCACAAAAAATTATAAATATGAGAACAATATAACAGTAGGTTAACATAGAAGAACTAGTATTAATATAACAACTTAATGTTAAAAACAAAATAATATAAACAAAATCATTTACAGGGTAACTGACACTAAAGTGGTTTAAACGCGAGCAGCCCCAAAAACCCTCGTGATGTCAGCTTCCGTGCGCAGCGGGTAGGCGGGCTTGCCCTCGGCCTCCCTCGCGAACACCCGACCTCGCTTGGTCCACGAGAACCTCCACTGCGCGCGGCGGCACTCCTCCCGCACACGGTAGAACAGCTGGCGGTTGGCACGCGTGAGCCGCTCGTTCACGTAGATACGTGAGGCCGCAGTCGCAGCTTCGCAGCCAGCGTCGGCGGCCGTCAGCGTGCGGCGCACGCGCGCGCCTTGCAGCAGGCGGTCGCGAAGGTCGCGGCGCGCGAAGCGCACCACGACGCGACGGGCGCGCGGCGGCGCCGCGCTCTCAGACCCATCGCCCCGCGCCACGCCCACCCGCTCCACGAACACCACGTCGCGCTCCTCCACGGCGACGCCCAGCTTGGCCGCCAGCACCGTGACGGCGTGCAGCACACTCTCCCCGCGCTCCTCCGGCAGGTTCCCGATCTCGAGGTCGGCGAGCAGCGCGTCCTGATCGCGGTCATTCAACTCCTGTTTTAGCTCTGCGACGGCGCGCTCCAATTCACTCACCTCGGCGCTGGCGGGCGCGGGCTCAGCGCGGCGCTGCTCGACCGCCTCCAGGCGCCGCTCGATTCCGTCCATGCGCTGGGCCATTCCCGACACGGACGCCCTCAGCTCAGCCATCTCCGTTCGAAACTCCCGAAACTCTGAGAACATGATGTTGAAATCCGTCTTAAAGGAGTTGATCTCTGTGACCAATTGACCATTCATCTTGGAGAGCTCCGCGAGCATATCCTCCCGAAGGGCGTGCTTGAGCAGCTGCTCCGCCTCCGTGAACTCCGTCGTATCCTCCTGCGCCAACGGTTCCTCCTGGGGCGCGTAGTTCTCCTGGACGAGGCGCACGGGGGTCGAAGGATCCCGGCCCTTGGGCGCACCAGCCTGGCAGGCTCCACAGCGCCAGGTGTCGGCTACCCTGGCGCCCCGCGGCAGGTTGACGCATTGGTAATGGCTGATGCTGTTGCACGACGGACAGACAGCGCCCCCTTTAAGGAATTTGCCACACGCCACACATTGCGCCATAATTGTAGGTTCTAATTTATCTCTAAGTATTGCAAGTTTCTACTACTCGACGGCAGGTGGCGGCTCGACCACTCGACGGCCACAGATAATATTACGATACTATGATAGAGGTACACCACTTCAATATTAACTATACACTGCCAGTGGTCAAGTTGTCATGGAACAGAAGACAGATGGCGCTGCGCGTGTTGAGAAAGTTGCTACGTAGTTGCACTCCCCTGAGAAAAATTCTGTCAAACAGGGTTTAGCTACTCCACGAGAGATGGCGCTGCTTACGCAGAAATTTAATGATTTGTCGATTAATTTGATAAGTCTTTATCACTTGGGCACTACTAGCACAGTATATGTATATCCCAAAAGTTTCGGGAGCACTCAAAAACGCGTAAAACAAGTCACTGAACGCGAGACTGCGCAAATACAATACAGTGAAGAAAGAAATAATTGTTTTTTTGCACTGGTTGAGGGTAAAAGTACTTGCCAGCGATCTAGGTTTAGGTTTTTGTCAAATATTTCAGATAACACAGAGAAACCTCCAAAACCTATTTTCACTATTTATGCACTGTATTCCAGTCTTTAGTATAACTACGGAGATAGGTAGGAACTCTTTTCAAAAACACTTGTTTCAAGTAAAAAACCGTCAGAGCAAAACCGAACTCGTCAGTGGTCGTGACGTCCCGTCCGTCCGTCGTGAGGTAGGTACCTAGGTTAGTTAATTAGGGCAGAGCTTAGTTAATTACAAGTGAGCATACCTAAATAGGAAGCTCGGTAACAGTATCGAGCTTGCTATTTATGTATGCTCACTACATCGCATCGCCATCGGCACATTCAAAGCATTTGCGTCAACATTTTGCGGTTCCGTTCCAACCACCTTCATGGTTGCTTGCTCCCTTTCATAAAGGGTCCAAAACATTGAACTTGCGGAGCCGTCAACACGACCCCTATACCATTAGAATAAAGCATACAAACGCTTGACAATGTTATCTGTCCATCGATTTATTTAGCGATAGGTTCTGTCACCTGGTGACCGACCACGGAAGTACTTTCGTAAGGTTCAATGACATCAGCTCATTATAGTGATAGACAGCCATATTAATAGGAAATAAGTGCAATCCCACGATTAACAAAAATTAGCTACGCACCTGATCAATGAATGTATTCCTAATAAATAATTCAAAAGGCATTCTTCTGAAAGAAACGAAATAAATATTTTCGAAGTAAAGTGAAGTAAAAGCAAAAAGGTTTTAGTATTCGTCACAATAACAAACACAGAAAAAAACAAATAAAAGACAATCAGTGGCAAAAATAGGTCCATGTCAGTCCATCCATGATACATCGCCAGCAGACACTGGACCAACCCAAGATACCTATTACGACCGTCCTACTATTTTCTCCTACTAGTAGGACCACGAGAAAACTGCGGCGGATATTCCCACTAATCTGTGGATATTAGGTACCTATTACCCGTAGATTTTTATAAGAGCTCCTACCTCACGGCATAGTCGTATCATACCACATATCTTTTTAAAAATATCTGGTTGAAACACGAAAGCGTGTTGATGTTGACAAATCTCTAATGATCAGCTCATAGGATAGGAATAAAGGCTAGGTCAACGTTCCTTAGATCACCAACAAGCCTTAGATCTTATCACGCACATAGATACCCATTATATGCGCAGATTCAGTAATCCATTAAGACAGCAGTAAATAGGTAGGTATATCTTTTTTGGTATCCCGGATACCAAAAGGTCTCATCGACACTCGATCTTCAAGATTCACGTATCAATCTAGCAAAGTACCTACCTATACTTTATCCATCGAGCTTGTAGATTTTTCGTAAACAAACGTAATCAGCTGATTTTTAGGGTTATCACCATGAAATGACACAGGCCTAACGTAATTCCAATGATTTCACCCATAGATTCCGTTAGATTTGTTACTTTTTTCAATCTTTACTTCATATCTATGCAATATCTAGTTGTAGCAATTTACAAATCGTCATTATTTGGTCAAAAACGAAGATTCAAATGACCAGATATTTTTATCTTTTGTTAAAGTGCCAACCTTAACGAATCTTAGTTTTGACGTCATGGGATGCAAACAATTGGTATCTTTTGAACTATGCTTCCCAATTTAGGATAGCACTATGACCATACTTATTTCCTATACAGAGCAGTATTTTATTTTTAGCCGGATTATTGAAGAACGAATGGAACGTAAACTCAACACTGAGCGAGTGCTGCCAGCTGGTCTTAGCTACCCTATTGAGTGTAGTTTTAGGGCGCTTTAGGGTGTGTTCCCATTTTTTTTAGTGACGATAGATAGTCGTGCAGTTTAAAGCATCGTGGCTTGTAAACACGATGTCCCAAAACTCCACGTCAAGACGGAAACAAGTGACAGGCCAAGTCAGGGTATTTATCACAAGAAATTTAAAAAAATCTAAGTGACCTATTTGTAAAGAAAAGGTAAATATAAAAAAAAAATCGAGATCGTCTACAACCTGTGATGGTCTTTTAACCTTGTTTACTGCATTTTTTTTCAATTTTATTTTTAATCTGAATCCTGAGTAAATTGTTCTTCAGTAAATTGTTGCAATGAGAGAAAATATATGAAGTACTTTTAGTTTTTTATTATTAAATATAAAATAAAATTATATATAAATATAATTGAAATCCTTAAAATGGCTAAACAAAGAAATCTAAACATTATCATAGACCCAGGAAGAATCTAAGAAATCAATGATGCTTAGAAAATATGGTCAATGTAAAGACATAAAATTAAGAACGTCTATTTACTAATGGGCCTGGGCCTGAAACGCCTTCCTTCCAATGGAACCTCATTGACAAATAATAATCTAGCTAATCTAAATCTTCCACACTATTGATTTATGAATTGAACTCTACCAGTAAAAATCGTTTCATTTTTACATTTACAAGATTATTTCTTGGATTATGTTTTTTTTTTTATTTAACAATGATTTGAACAATGCTTTCTTCAAGACCGAAGGGTGAGACTTGAGAATTTTCAGCAAAACCAGTGTAAAATTACAAAAATATGTAAATCTACGTACGTAAAATTATGTGTGTAAAAGTATGCGGATAATAATGTAGCCACTGCTGTCACTGCACCCTGCTTGGGCACCACTGTGTCATATACTTTACCTAGATACTAATGCCACAGTAAAAATAATAATATACAGTAGGCCTATGATATCGCGGAACCTGCCGACAAGTGACGCGACCAGGTAATCAGGCCAGGGTTGTCACCATGCTAGCACAATGCTAGTGTTAAACTTTTAATTATTTATTATAAGGAAACATCATCATAAATAAAACATTATGATTTTATTTTTGGTGATTTTTCAAATGCCTCGCCCCTTGCCCCCCGCACGATTGCCCTGTCTAAATGCCTTCGTCGAACAACTGTATGCATAAGTTGGCTGTGCTAATACTTACAAATCTACAGAATTATTACACTAAAATTTGAATGAATGAACGAATGATAACATAACTTTATTTTCCCCGTTTTTTTGACAGAGTGGGTAACACTACCCACGATCGCCATTGTATTTCCTCACTTGACTTTCTTGCTTTTTTGTAGTTAGTTCAAGTAATTCTCTCCTTTTGTGCTCTCTGCTTACGTTACGTTGTTTTCGTTGAGTTTATCGTTGTTTCTTGAGTTTTTGTTATTGTTGAGTGTTACTGTGGAGTTTTTGTTGTTTGTTACGTTTGTTGTTTTGATACAATGAGCAATGAACCTGGCCCGAGTTCGTTGAAGCTCTTTGCTTCGCCCAAGAAGAAGCGTCAAAAGAAAACGCCTCTCAGTTCTGCAGAGAAGCTCACGATTATTAATATTTATAAACTGGTGGAAGAAACTTGGCCTCGAGACCAATTTCCCTATAAGCAGGAGATGGTGAAAAGGACTGCCGATACCGCTGGAGTTGGCGTCAGTACGGTGTGGAAAGTCCTGAAAGGCTATTCTACTGAGCATCGCGATCAGTCACCAGCACCTCTACCTCCAAGAGTAGCCAAAACTGACAAACTCTTGGACTTTGAACTAAGTGCCATACGAAGAAAAGTGCATGAATTCTTCTTCAGAAATGAAATCCCCACACTAAACAAAGTGTTAAATTCGGTTAACGAAGATGATGACCTACCAAATTTCAAAAGGAGTACATTTGCAAAGCTTTTAGCAAAGCTAAAAATAAAACACCTGAAAAGATCACGTAACAGCAGTCTCATTGAAAAACATTAAATAGTAAGGTGGAGGCGCAATTATTTGCTAAAAATTGCCAAAATGAGAGAAGAAGGGCGCAAGATATATTATACAGATGAAACATGGTTAAACGAAGGTAATTTACTCTTTGTTTATTATCCTTTTTAGTAAATAATTATATTAAATATCAAACATGTAGTCGTTAAACTGAACTGAACTGAACTTTTGTATGTTATGTTAACAATGTTTCTTGTTTTTGTAGGTCATACGAAAACGAAGTTGTGGCAAGACATGACAATACAGTCAACAAGGCAGGCACACCTGGAAGGCCTTTCTACAGGACTCAAAGGGCCTTCTGGAAAAGGAAAACGCCTAATAATAGTACATATTGGTATGTTATCTGTTGTATTTTCATGAATCAGGATAATTTATTTAAACAATAGCATCAACATATCAAAGAAGTAGCACCATGGTCAAGTATGAATATGTATAGATTGAGTATTATTATTGCATCTTGTAATATCATTGATATTTTTATGGGTGGTGATGCAATAAGGTCGGTTTTCACCAATAGATAATCGGACAATTAGGCAGCTTTCAGTTAAATGTATCAAAACTTGTGTCAATAACATCAAATCAACTGTTTAAAGTTTAATATTTGTTTATTTTTTTTCTAGGAAACGAAGATGGATTTTGGAATGGTGGAAAATTTATATTCGAAAGCAAAAGTGGTGATGGAGATTATCACAAAGAAATGAACGCAGAAGTATTTGAAAAGTGGTTCAAAAAAATTATAAATTTTATTGAGCCAGAATCATTTAATTGACACATGTATACTAAAGAGTAAAGACATAAAATGATGATAACTAAATTAACTAATGATGCAACAGTAAATTATTCCTATAATTTGCATTTATAGTCTTATTTCATCTCCTTTACCTTGTATTTCCTTTTTAAGGATAGGTAACAATAAAAAGTAGTACTGATTTCACAAGACTACCTTATTTACTTATGCCAACTATTATTCACATTAAATATCACTACCCAGAGACATCTATCAAAGCTCAAAATAGCCGCCATATGAGTATAGCTTGGTAGGTTATGTACTAATTTGTTCAATTTTAGTTAGGTATGTCATAGGTTTTATAATTATTTCTTTCTTTGCGTCAGTTAGAAATCAAATAAGACCTAAATTATGTATATCCTAAATACGCAAACGAAGCCGCAGGCAAGAGCCAACCACATTATTAAAAATGTTTTTTACCCCTGCATCAGCTGATTGAACTGTCAGTGGCTTTGTTATTGAAAATTCTACAAGCTCGATGGATAGAGTATAGTAACTATGCAATATACTACGTTCAGTATCTTCTATAATTTCTATCATACATAAAAATGAATTGCTAAGTGCAAAATTCGAGAATGGCACACCTCAACCTCAACAGAATGATGAATTGCGCGCCAATTTACCAAATTAAAAAAAAATGTATTCCTTGATGTCAGAGGAAGATAGATAGATAGATAGAAAATTCAACCGTGGAGAGCGATCTCTACCAGACAACCATGAAAGGTTCTTTTGAAGCGAAAAATTTTGAAAATGCACAGAGCAACGTAAAAACGGGTAACGCCGCGGATCGCATAAAAATGTGCCCCAGAAACTAGTAAGTTTCTGGGGCACATTTTTAATTATTTAATATTTAGGATAACTATGTACTCTGCAGTCTATAGCCTAATGCTACTGCTTCAGGCTATAGAAGACTGCAGAGTACACAGTTGTCCTTGGCCAGTTTAAACAATGCCCCATCAAGCTAACTCTTGGAACATCCTCCGCTTCATTCACAAGAAATGGTGTAAAAATTAACAATGTAGCTGTAGTTTCATCACACGATTGTCTCTTCCTAAACAATTACCTAGGCGTGTGCCTATGACATGTGAATGCATAGGAAATCATTAGACGCATAAACGTATCAATTACATTGTTTGATTTCTGTGTATTCGATGCTTTGTGCCTTGAATTCACAGTTGTGATCCACAATTGAAGTATTTGGTTCATTTACCATGTTTGCTAGATATCAAGCAGCCTCTTAAGTGCCGATACTCATATTATAAATATTATTATTCACGCCTAAACTGAATTAAATTAATGAAATTTGGTAGGAAGGTAGACGGTACCAAATAGGCTACTTTTATCCCGAAATAGAGCGTGTGAAGCCGCGGGCATAAGGTAGTGCTAAATAAAGAAAACAAATAAATCCAGTGTGATGCTGGATATAGGTATACATGCAGCTTCATCCATCTAGTTCTCTAAATAAGTAGAATGGATGTTAAAGGTACCGAATGGCGAAGAAGATAGCAATTACCTATAATTTTTTTACGTAGAAATCACCCAGCTACCACTCTGAGGTCTACGAAACTTTGCCATAGTGAGTAGATCTCTTTCATTGTGTATTCTTAATAACATGCTAGAACGAGAAATAAACATTAATCATGCAATCATGGAAAGGCACGCCACTGTGACGTAATCGACTCAAACTTTCATTTCCCTCTAATTAAGCTTTCTGAATGTCAAATAGAAGTGTTTCTATTTTAATATTGATGAATGTTTTTAAAGTAGGTTCTCCTCAAACAGTTTTAAACCAATCTTCGGAAAATCAGCAGATCGGAGGTACTTGACTTCTTTTAAGTACGATGAGTAAAAGTTAGTTCAAACTAAAATATACTAAACGAAAAAGGTTTATTTCCACATGTTCCTATAATCTCTAAAAAGGTATTTTCCAGAATTTTACTTGACGTAGAGTACTTGTATTATTATCATTAGTGGACACTAAGTGCATTATCATTATCAAGTATCATCATTCGGTTTTCATATTATCATCTGTTAATCATCGGTTTATCATTGATGACGTCTCTGTAGCGACTATTACTATAGTTCTTTCATTATATTTTAACATAAGTAGTCGTTCGTTCCTGTGATAGTTTTAAACCTTTTTTTCAATTGTAAAAAAGGGCAGAGATGCTTAAGTTTGGGTGCCACACAGAATCCATAATCCATTGTGTTGTATCACTCCATAGCATTCTTTAAGTTTGATAGAATAGTATCATTATAGTTAAGAACCTGATATGTATGCACTTATATTCTAACTAGCTACTGCCTGTGGCTTCGCACGCGCTTTTTGAATAAAAATTAGCCTATATTCCAGCTCCAGATCTTTGTGTGCAAATTTCAGTCAGATTCATTCAGTAGTTTTGGTTTGTCTGCGGTCAAATATTGCTATTGCTGTGTGAGATAACTCACGAACATGCCTATCTGAGCTAGCCCTAAGTAACTTAAAATACGGCTTTTGTTTGTAATTTAATCTCTAATCGAAGTAGATTTGTGGCACCCACATTTGACGTATTTTACAACAAGATTACCTATGCCATTATGATTACGATTTTATCGTACACACAAACGATAACATAGTTCGCGATATATTTTTACAATTTCCGGATTCTGGTAAATGTTTCTGGCTTTTTCTTAAATTTTTATTACGCCTTAATATGTAGGCCTAAACCGGAATGACACAGAATACTTTTGCCATGCTCCCAAGAGCAAGAAATAACCTTTATACATTTCCATTTCATAGTAACAACACAACAACTTCTTAATAAACATGAAACAGATTAATTACGGATATAAGAGTGTTAACCTTATATTTTGTGTTGGAGGAACACCAACATTTCTACTACAATTTTATAGTTAATTATGAAATAGTTTTATCTTTCTGAGGATATAAAACCTATTTTTCCAGAGCAGCGAAGGACGGCCTCCTCGAAGTGCTGCGAGAGGCCACAAGGAAAGAATGCAACAACAAAGACGAGTCGGGCATGACACCGACGCTCTGGGCGGCCTTCGAGGGACACATCGAGGCTCTCAGGCTTCTATGTGGAAGAGGGTAAGTATCACTTCCCTTTCGTGTTGTTTTTACAAATGCCATCCACAAGAATCAAGAATCAAAAACTCTTTATTTTGGTAAGGGTAACAAGTATTTTGAAAAAAGCTTGTGAACGAACCTAAATAAATACTAATCTTATACAAACAATAGCAGACCATGGTGAAAATATCCTCAAATTACAAATAATTTTGGTACTACGTTTGTATAGGAAATTCATCAGTCGCCGGATCTTTAACACCGGTCAGTACCTACCTGGCTTTGTAGATGTAGGTGTTCTTTCTTGACTTTGTATTGTTCTTGAATTTATGTTGTCTTTAACCAATTAATGCCGATATGCTGATACGGGGATTATTTATCTTTATAGGTGGCAAACAATGATTATTTTATGACAACTTTTATCTTAGTCAACGGTCATAAATTTGAGTAAAAATGTTAGAATTGACTTTCCAATTTGTACCTACACCTTCGTAATCCAAAAGAAATAAACATCTGATAAACATAGCTTTTTGAGATGAATGGCCAAATCCGAAACCAGGGTAAAAATACAGGAAAATAAAAAGATTTATTTTCTTTTCCCGCATCCTATATTTGTACCCAGTTTGATTTCCAGCAAAAGAAAAAGATAAAAATCTAAATCTAAACATGTTTTTGTTTTCTCAATTGACTCACGCACGACTCCTTTCACGACTTTTCTCTAACTCTCATAGTTTGGGATTTAGCCATCCACCCCCATCTCAAAAAACCAGCCTGTATTTTTTTGACTTAAATGGTCGGACATCGCAAAATGTCTGATAAAAAGTCGGACGCTGACATGACCCTATTTCTGGACAGCACGTACTTTTATTTATTCCGTGACACTGTGAAATTAAATCAGCGAAAGTTTGGCTGTTACGCAACGAACCAGTTTTTATTTTACGTATGTAGGTACTAGGTACTTACCTAATTAAGTTCCTAAAGCCTAAAACCCTACGGCCTAAGAGTAGGTGATATGATAGCCAATAGTTATAAAATTACGAAACATAAAATACTTAGGTATACTGTAACAAAACTTACATGACGCGTGGACCTACGATGGTCATTTTCGACGCAGAGAGCTCGGTTTCAGCTACAAATGAAAAATATCTTATTTGTCTTATTTAAATTACGTTCTTCTGTGTAGCTTGTAGCACGCATATTCTTTAACCTATAGGTACTCGATTCAACATTGTAGGTATGTCAACAAAGGTAGGTATTTATGAACGAAAACTTCACAAAAACTGATAACAATGTTAACAATAACAGAAAACTACAAGGTTATGACTAAAAACAAAAAACACAAGCTTCAACAATGCGTACCTAATTGCACAAGTGCAGCAAAAAGGCTCAAATTCGAATTAGAAAACGCACAACAGACGTCAGAAGCTTTTAAAACCAAAAATTGTTTCGAATTTATGCGATTTAATCAGAAATTTCCTTGGATTTTTCAGCAGCGGGACAGTAAAGGCTAACAAAAAAATATCTTCATTCGTTTATAATTAATATCTGGAATTCTAGAAGCGAGAGAGACTCAGATTGATCCTCACCTCACGAACCAGATAAAAGCTGATGATTTATAAAATAGGCCCTTACTTTTTCCAGAGGAGAACCGGACAAAGCCGACTATTTCGGCAACACCGCGCTCCATCTCGCAGCAGCCAGGGGTCACAAAGAATGCGTCACATTCCTCATCAACTTCGGAGCCAATGTCTTCTCTATGGACGTAGACGGGCACACGGCTCAAGAACTAGCTGCCATCAATGGACGAGACGATATCCTGAGGTATCTGGATCAGGCGACTGCCAAACTGGAGAACAATGACAAGTAAGTGGAGAATATTGAAGCTTATGATGATAGCGCGAAAGTGGAATTTTATACCTTCGGAGCCAATGTCTTCTCCACGAACGTAGAGTCGTAGACGGTCAAACGGCATAGGGACTCAACGATATCCAGGGATATTTGGACCAGGCGACTGCCAAATTGGAGTATGATGCGAGTTAGACCCGAGTTCATCAACAGATGGTTAAATTTTAAACAGTTCATTTAACGTTTTTGACACAAGTTTTCATACCTACATTAAACGTCAACGTTAACCGACGAAGCAGTCTAATTGTCCAATTATCTATCGGTGAATATAGACGTGAGTAGGTAAATAGTAAATTGAACCTTATGACGATGAAACTTAGGTTTACCTCGTAAACTTCGGTGTTAATGTGTTCTTTATAGGCGATAACGAACACGATGAAACGTTGGTGGTCTTCCAACCCAAATAAGGTTCGTAGTTAACCCGCTTACATTCACGGACATAGCATAGAATCAAGGGCAATAGACGATCTCCAAAATCAAGAAGAGTGACGATTAAGCAGAGTATAATATAAAACATACATAATGATATTCATTGGTAAACCTTTATTATTTTAATTTATTTGATTTTACTGTGTGATTTGTGTGACATTTTATCAATTTGTACCTACATTTTTTATGGATTGTGAATCCGAAATAAATGAGTTAATTTAATTAAACCTCTTTGTTCTCTTCTAGGAAAAAAGCAAAATCCCTAAAAGAAAAAGCAAAGAAAGACTACGAGAAATCCCACAAGCAGTACCAAAAGCGACAAAGCAAAGCGGAGGTGCTAGCCGAGAAGGAACTGAAGAAATTAGCTAAGGAGTGGGACCAGGGATACACGGAGGAAGTGGGGGCGATGCCGCATCGACCCAGCAACGTGCTGATGGCTTTAAAACAGAAGATGACCCGGTCTTCTAGCTCAGGTATGGATATAAATAAATAAATAAATAAATAACGCTGGACAATTCACACAGCATTATCTAGCCCCAAGCTAAGCAGAGCTTGTGTTATGGGTACTAGATAACTGATATACTTAATACAATACACTACATGGATAGATATTTTTTATTATACATAGAAAACACCCAGACCAACGGAACAAATTTCTGCAGATCGTACACAAATTTGTTCCGAGGCGGGAATCGAACCCGCAACCTCCTGCGTCGCAGGCGGACCTTCGCCCGCTGCGCCACGGAGGTCGTCATATAAAATGATGATAGTGAGGTTCCAATTGAAGATTCCGGTCGATGGCGAATTTATTAAGCTTGACGCACAGCTGGAAACCACCGCTGCAGTACACCACAAAAATGTATTCATATATAGGCTCTAACTCGTAACATTTAGATGAATTTTTATATTGACGACGGCTTCAGATGACTAGTGTCAAAAAAGTTTTCAAAAAAAATCTTGTTCCAAACAGATTTTAAAGGTGTACGATGCACGCATCTGCCTGCAGTCTTTCGCAGATCGTTAACCCACCTGGCCGGAGGGCGTCCTACGTTTGTCGAATCGCAGTCTCCACTCAAGAACACGTTTACCCCGGCGGTTGTCGGTTCTTCGCGAGATATGGCCGGCCCACTGCCACTTCAGCTTGATAATTCTTTGAGCTCTGTTGATACCTTTTGTTCTCTGTCGGATGTATTCGTTAAACGTTATTTTTATTAAATTCCAGGTAATCTATTAGCTGAGGAAGCACCGCGGCCGACCTACAGCGCTCTAGTAGGCACTGTGAACTCTGGCGCGCGCGGACACGGCGCGGTCTACAAGAAAGCACTGGCCAGCAAGCTTAGGAACAATACTGTGGGCCGGAATACTACCACGCCTGATTTTAAGGTATGTATTTACTTACAAAATAAAATAAATTTTATTGATATCGCAAAATTCTACATAGGTATGTATACAACTTAAAAATTAGTCATTAAATAAATCGCCCCTGACCCTTCCCGGTTCATGACAGTTATCGTATATCTCTTTTGTATCGTTTATTTTTCTCCATATCGTCTTTTTATTAGAGTGTACTAACTCCACTGCTCCGATTTTTTTAATTCGATACAATAAATACCTACTTACATAAAGGTGAATCGACGGGTATCAAAAAAAATTGATTAATTTAACTCGTTTATGGCCGTTACTGCAAAAACATATTTTATGCCAAAATGGTTTTCTGTTCTTCCACAATAGAACTGATGTTTACATAAAGATATAATTATTTCGCCGAAATCGCGTAGGTTAATTATGATCATATTTGATCAAACATAATATAAGCGGAATAGCATGAAAGAGATGGTCATTTTCAATCCCAATCTTATCTACGCGGCTTATTGACTTATGTAAGTCTTGGCAGTGAAAATTATGTAATCTATACTTATAATAAAACTGTAACAGGTC
Source organism: Eupithecia subumbrata (assembly GCA_949316285.1). Lineage (NCBI taxonomy): Eukaryota > Metazoa > Arthropoda > Insecta > Lepidoptera > Geometridae > Eupithecia > Eupithecia subumbrata. Next base: position 14,731,652 of record OX438643.1, on the reverse strand, counting down.
CAATTCTGTACATTGAAGATATTTTGAAAATTTTTTTTGGAGGGCACTCTATTATCGATACTGAAGCCAAAACTGTAATTTTTTTCATTCATGTCTGTCTGTCTGTCTGTCTGTCTGTCTGTCTGTCTGTCTGTTTCTTAAACGCGCATCACGTCGAAACTACTGAAGGTATTGAAATGAAACTCGGCACGATTTTAGGTCATACTACGAGGAAGGACATATTTTACTTTTTATCCCGGAATTCAGTCAGGTTTCCCTGGGAGAGGGGATGAAAGTAAAATTTCTTCACCGCGCATGACGCCGAAAGTGCTGAATGAGTTGGAATGAAACCTTGCACGATTTGATTTCATACTACAAGGAAGGACATGGGATACATTTCATCCCGGAATTCAGTCATGTTCCCCTGGGAGAGAGGATGAAAGTAAAATTCTTCAACTGCGCATCACGATGGAACAACTGAATGAATTCGAATGGAACTCGGCATAATTTGATTTCATTCTACGAGGAAAGATACATTTTATCCCAGAATTTAGTAAGGTTCCCCTGGGAGAAGGGATGAAAGTAAAATTCCTTCACCGCGCATCACGCCGAAACTACTGAATGAGTTGGACTGAATTGGTACTATTTGAGTTCAAGAAAGGACATGGGATACATTTTATCCTGGAATTCAGTAAGGTTCCCCTGGGAGAGAGGAAAAAGTAGAATTCTTTAACCGCGCATCACGACGGTTCTACGCGTCGTCCGATTTCATGCATTCTTTTTGTTAGATCGAATTTGACTAAATCAGTAGAAAGTCGAGTAGAAAATCAGTAGATTGATGAAATAATCTGTAGTTAGAAGAAAAAAATTAGTAGAATGAGCGTAGGTAAGTTCCTATCTATGTATTTTTCCAAGACGCCCCATTAGTTAGGTTCCTACCTACTAAGGCGTCTTGGAAAAATAAGTTAGGTTCCTACCTTACATGATATATGGTGGTTTAGCTGGTCCAGTTAACTGTACTACCGAAGTTTGGTTGCAGTAAGTGGTCCAATTAAACTAACTAGACCACAGAAAAATATTTTTACTGTGGTACACAGCCAACTGTACCTACCTACTAACGAAAAAAAAATTACGGTGATCCAGTCAAATGGATCAGGAGCCCAATTCTGCAATACAATTGCTTCAGTATGACAATGGAATCGTCGCAGAATCATCACGTAGAATCCTTAGATTTATAAAACTCCAGATAGTGCGTGCGAGATATATTAATAGTTTCAAACTTGACGCACGTCTCTCCATCTGCATTCATCATAATTTCTTTCATCTGAGGTGGAATACCCAAACGTGTCATTCTGTGTCGATACCCCTGTCATAGTGAAGCGATTAGTATAGCAGAATAGGGCCCCAGCTGAACGGAACCATCAGTAAGAAGTGAAACGAGTATGACACTTCTTAACACTGACGCTGGCCGAGTCGTAGCTAAAAGTCGTGTTTATAAAGAATGGGATTGAAGATGACAACATGCTATCCCCCGTAGACACTACACGATTTTTTGCACGGCGGCGTGTCATAATATGAGAGACTATGGTTAAATGTAAACTTAATTAGTCGGCAGGTGAGGCAATCGCGAACGAAGTCGCGGGTACAGCTAGTGTTTGATATATACAAAAGAATTTGATTGTTTTGAAAAAACTTAAAACTTAATCGAAGGCGGTTAAAAATAATACAAAGTAATGTGTAAAAATAATGCAAAGTAATGTGTAAAAATAATTCAAAGTAATGTGTAAAAATAACGCAAAGTAATGTGTAAAAATAATACATAGTAATGTCTAAAAACACTCTGTTTAGGTACCTACACAAGTCGAACCGAACTTTCGAAGTTGGTCCTAATTCATAGCTAGATCTATCTTCCACCAAGTAATAGTAGGTATCTACAGAGACAATTCACCATTCTTTTTGCAGGTTGGTGAAGTAGAAACAACAGGACGCCGATCAGTGACCTCGCTGAGCGGCCTCCGTCGCGACTCCGAGGTTATGTACGTGGGCACATTCGGGACGGGGCCGCAGCAACGCGGGAACGTCGCGGATATCTTCGCTCAGGCCAAGGATAAGAATAAACCGCAGTTAACCAGGTACCTGCCTCATGAGATTTCCACTGGTGAACCTCCCCCAAACGAGGGGGTTTTGCCATAATCAAGATAAGATAAAAATAAAACGTCTAGTGCGAGTCGAACTGGCGCACTGAGGATTCCGTATATTATTGTAAGACTTTGTGTCTTGCCAAATATCATGATTCTAGGTCAAAGGGAAGTAGGTAGTACCCTGTAGGTTTTGGTCCATGGCGATAATCAAAAATTATTTTTTATGTAAATAATCTACAAATTTATGGTTTTCACTAGTCTTTCGCAAAGTACTTGTAGGTACCTACCACATCCCTGGCCTTCCGTGAAAGAACCCGGCCTGCCATCTATTGAGGGTCTAAGGTAAATAGGGTTTTTTTCTATTTTGGAAAACGTCTTAGTGTTCTGACGGGTAAAGTTTTCGTCGGCGATTTAGATTTTTTGTAAACTTAGAAATATATTTATTTTGATGGTATTCACCAGAACTTAGCTTGTTCATGTTAAATGTCCTAGCATGACAGAGTATCATTCTTCTATAGCTTTGCTTTGTCATACTATTTTAAAATCGCACATAATTTCAGATCAGCAAGCCAGCCTGACTTTGGCGCTGCGATCGTGGATGACAGCGGCATCGGACAGGAAGTGCTGCTTCAGGAACCAGCCAGCATCTTCGACCGGCCTGGCTTCGGCAGCGTTGCTTTTAGGTAACGAATTTATTTATACGTAACTATAGTAGGTGCCAGTTAGCTTGGCAATACAGGTCGTTGCCCTATCTCCTCCACCAAATCAAAAAAGGTAACATTTTAACCTCAAATTTTGACGCAAATTTTGCTATTTTTGAATGGGTTTTACAATTCTTTTGAAGCTTATTAATATACGCATAAAATTATAGACCGTTATTTGAAATTTATATACGTTTTTAATACTAAAATTCGTATGTTAAACACAAATCATACATTTTTTCGGTTATGTAAATGTAATTTGGCATTCTATTATTCATTAATAGAATTGTAATATGAACAATTAAAATATATATTGATTTTTTTAAATTAGTCTATAATGTAGTACGGCATCTGTTTGATTTTACCTCAAACAAAAAATCGGCCGTAGGGCAGTTGATCAAACGTCTTGTGCGTACTAGAAAGCACACAGCGATCTGTGACAGCGTGCGAGTCACTGCGCTCGCTGCACTGGCACAGCGTGGCGAGCGAAGCGAGCCATGATTATAATTTCATAACAAGGTTCGCCCTGGTCTTTCAAATCAAATCAATAGTTTATTTGCAATATGTCAGATTTTATAACTTTTTTGGTAATTGTATTCAGCCTGCAAATATTATCTGAGTTTTAATATTATATATATTTAATTATTCGATACTACTATAGATGTATTGTAAATAAACATTTAATTCTTGTTCCAGACGTTCAATAACAGCGACTCTAGGAGCCATGCCGGGTGCTCCGGGAGAGGAGTTGTCCATCGGGTCCGCGGGCTCGCTGGCGGCGCGGCAGACCTACCAGCCGGCTGAGTGGACCTCGCAGCATTCTGGTAACTAATCAATCGGGTAGGCTGTATCAGGGACGCAGCCGAAGCGACGTATGCGAAACGTTTTGTGCGTGCTCTAGCACGTTTCACGTACTCTAGATCAGCACAATATGTCACAAGGTCTTTTATGGCCGAAAACGTGACGATTTTTTCATTAATTTTTATTCGTTATATGAGTCCTGCTCAAATTTGTTTTGCGTTTGTGTATTCGGTGCTTATCGATATTTACTTATGAGATTTATTAGTAAAATCAACATCATTTATTTTTAAGTATATGTATCGAAGTTTCTTATATCAGAGATTCATAGAAAATGGTTTAAAATGTACGCAAAATCTCTTATCTTCTAGCTATACTTATCTCTATAATTTAAATTTCCTGCCACTCGCAAAAACTAAGCTGGAACCCAAGAATGTAAACTCAGTGTTATTGTGTTGTGCAAGTTATTTTGAGGCGTCGTCATAGAATTCTAAAAATCTCACTCATAAATTCCAGAAAGTTCCACAATAACATCAGACGAGGAGAACGAGGCAGACGAATCGGGCTACGCGTCCCTAGAACGGTTCCTAGCGGCGTGGGGGCTGGCGCAGTACGCGGCGCAGTTCAAGGAGGAGCACATCGACTTGGACGCGCTCATGCTGCTCACGGAGAGCGATATGAAGACACTGCATCTACCTTTAGGACCCTATAGGTAACTCTATAACCAAATGTTCTAGACTAGCTCGAGACCCTTACAGCCCGTTCCCACTTGTCGGGTGTCGGGCCCGACAGATAATCGGACATAACATTTTATATGAAAACGGTGTCGTGTAAGTGTGAACAGGTTCATATAAAATGGTCTACCACTAGAGCAGCCTATTTTCTGTCGGGCCCGACACCCGACAAGTGGGAACGGGCTCTTAGGGTTCTTCATGAGCAAACATGCGTCCACTGCTGAACATGCCTCCCCTGAAATTAGGTGTTTTCCCATAATCACAACGCTTGTCAGTCGGGTTGGTAATTGAGTGAAGGTGTAGGGTAATAGGTACACAGAAAAAGCTGACGATCTTCCTCTGATAGGTTCCCTTAGTCTGCTCCTGTAACATCCACGGGCTGAGATGAAGGGGTCGATTCTTACGGCGCGTCTGACGTGGATACGTGACCTCAGGGTTATCCAGGTCAAAAAAAATGTTTTATGTGAGACAGAAAATAAGACGGCAACAACATGATCCCTCAAAAGTAAGATGACCCGTAAGTGCGTAGCTCCCTAGAATAGTTAAAGCGTAGCCCGACCCAAAACAGCGCCTCCACCTATTTTATCTTATTATTCTGTTAAACGGAGGAATTTTCAAAAATCGAACTTTTAAATAAACTTTTTTTTAATGTCTCTCTAAAAGTTTTAATTAGGATAGTTTATTTATGATAGTATTCACAAACTGGCCAATCATTTTTGAAAATTCTTTCGTTTAACAGAATAATAAGATAAAATACGTGGTGGCTCTGTTTTGGGTCGGGGTAGCGCCTTAATCTCGCTAAATCAACAATCAAGTTGTCACATTGATAGGTTACCTAGCAACTGGGAGTGGACCAATTCTGTAGCTAGAATTGCTTGCTGGAACCAAGCAGATTTCATAACTGAGGCATTTTGTTTATTTTCAGGAAACTGGTGACGGCTGTCCAAGAAAGAAAACAGGCGTTATCACACCCGGGACCTATTATAGACACGGCCATATAAATAAATATTATAATGGACCCAGAAACGAGAGAATAACTTAGAAGTTGTACCGAGGTGTGTTTAAATTCTTAAACATTGTAGCTAGTTCGTTCAAACATAACCATTTACTATCATTATTCGCGGTTGTGCAAAAAACCTGCCTAAAGAAATGCCTTACCTAGTTAGGAACAATTTAGGTATAGTTATTTCATGGCCCAAGACGCAGACTTGCGTATCGATCCCCGTGTCGCGAGGGACACAGGGGAAACGCATTCACTGGGCAGCCCGATGCTGGGCAGTGAATGCGTTAACTTGAGGAGGCTATAATTTATAACTATCAAAAACACTTAGCACATAGCACTTTAAATGACGTTTTTGACATCAGTTTTCATACATTTAACGTCAAGCTTAACCGACGACGATGTTGCTAATTTTCCCGTCCCTGGTGGATATTCCTTAGTCGCCTCTTACGACACCCGCGGGAAGAGTTGGGGTGGTGCAAATTCTAAGCCGGCACCACACAACTATACACAATATAATATCAAAACTGGCCAATATTTAACTCACTTTTATTACATATCATGTTTATGAATTAGTGAGGCGTAACGATTCTGAACCTCGTATGATGAAGATGTAAATATGAAAGTAAAATAATCCAAGATTCTCAAATATGGATCGTTGAATTTTGAATTTTCGACTGATGTGTGATGAAAACTGGTAAATTAAAATTTCAATGTCGCATGCAAACCGGTAAGTAAATATTCCGATATAGATCATTATCGTGTTCACATTAATATGCGTAAACAGTTGTTTATGATTAATTGCCGATGTCGGACATGTGCCCATTTAACGGTTGGTTAGCATCGGTCAATTAATTAGAAAACATGAATCTGTAACGAGTTATATATTCGATATCTTCTAGTCTAGATCTTTGAGCTTCGTAGTTTTCAATTGATATTTGACCTCCTCATTGTATTACATTACAATATAATTTTATTGTTGCCTAAATAACTGATAAGTGTAATCTTTATTAACAAAGAAAATTACAATCGAATAAAAGTAACATTATTGGAACAAGTATTCACAATTGAAACAGTTTAGCAAACAATCTACTGGTAGCTCAACTTTGTGTAATTGGTTGTTTGTTTGTATGACCATTATAATTAAATTTAAATTGAAAATGGGTACGTAACGTACAGTTGACTGCATTATGATGATTGAAAAAATAAGAACGCTAAGGTAAGGTAAGGTCTTCCGCCGACATTTACTAACCTAGCGACCGCGCTTGGTAGGCCAGCAGAGGCCGCATTTTTGTGATTTTTAAAACCATCTGAGACTTAGAAAATTGTGTTTAGAATTCTGAAAAAAAGATATATATTACTTAAGGATCTAGTCTATTCAAAATCGCATTCAGTTACAAGATCGAATGAACTTCACTCGATAGAAAATAATCCCAAAGATATCCCTATTTTTAACGTTTTTTCAATACTATGACTAGCGAACTACTGATATCACACTTTTTTTTTGTACTCAACTAAGGAAACTTAATATTTCTAAACAAATTCGCAGACTTTGATTTGATAAAATGATTTGCTTAATCACCATGTAACTACAAAAAACACGACCCTGGCGGCTTGGCAGGCGCGCGTTTTCCCTTACACCTACTGCTGCAGGAATACCTGGCCTTAAGGTTCTCGCAGATCCGGGGCCCACCGCTACCGCGCACCACAAAACTGTGCATCCGAATTATGGGCTTTAAGGCGGTTGTATGCCTCAAACTAGCGCCACTGCCTTTTCTTTGTTTGTCTTCTTGGCTTTAAAGGAATTTTTAAGTCTTTTGTACAGTTTATGATACCTATCATAAGCTTTTTTAATACCCATAAAATACTTTTATTTCTTATGCAGAATAACGAAGTTGCTCTTGGTGGCCACCGTGCTCTGTTTTCGCTTCTCTGTCTATATTATACGAAACAAAACTTTTTCAGAGTAGAGGGATTAAAAAAAAGCTTAGGATAAGTTTACTGTACATTGGATATTTGTAATTTCTTGTGTTTAACGTAATTTTAAGTAAAAATAGGTGGCGGCGCTAGTGTGCGGCATAAAACCGCCTTAACTCCTAAAATTTCGATGTATTTTATATTGACAGCATCAGATGACAAACCGCTTGCGGGCCACTCGTTTGAAGCTTGATTAAAGTCATTTTGTTGCTGTAAAATGTATCTAAATAATTGTATGCACATTTTTGTGCTATGCAGTAGCCTTATTGGATTAATGTGCGCAGAGCTTTTAGTACAAAAAGGTTCCTATATCTACGCAAAAGGTACGGTACATATTACTTCTTAGTGGCAGGTGGAGTACTTATCTCGTAACCCAAACCTCTTAGGATAATCGAAGAAATATCTTAGGTACTTTTTATTTGTCAATAAAAATATCTAAAACAACTATCTCGTTTCTGGGACCATTCCATTCGTAAGTTCTATGCGTGAGTTGTGTGTTGCTGATACATTCCTTTTAAATCTATTTTATTTCGTGTGTTACGTCCACAGTCCATTTTACGTGTGTGCCTCATTTTGTGATATGATCATTCCATCCAGTAATCTAGCCATATATTTTTGTAATTAATTATGAAGTATATTTTGTATTATTTTTTATACGGTTTTTCATTTTAACAAAATGATTCATCACCCAACTTCATCATCAATGATGGAGGTTAATTATTATCGAATAGGATTCAGTGAAGGCCATTGGTTAGGTTAATAAAAATCAAAATATTCATTTAATTTATATTTATTTTGGAAAGTTTAAATACACGTGAAAATCAGCCGGGTAAATATCCCTAATCTCTTACAAATTATTGTCTCGAATCAAATTATCTAAATTAATATTATCTAAATGGTTATCTACCGCATGTGAACTCAACATTTGACTAACAATTAAATACATCAAATCATGGGAAATATCTAATTATTCTACTGAGGACGGTAATCGTCAGTCACACTTAACTAATTATCCTAAAATATATAGAAAAAAGAAATACATAATATATCAAAACTTAGATATATTACATTTCTTACATTCATCTTTGTATTATGTAAATGTATATAAGAGCTTGAGCTACATATAAAAGTCAATATAAAGTTAAAAATTAAATAGTGTAGGTACATATAGTTTTGATCGATATATTCTTAACATGAGCATTTATATAAAAACTGAAGGCACTTATTGCTTTGTTCATTACACCCTTATATAGTTTTTATATAATAAAATATCCTATAAGTTTGTTGTTACATTATGGCGGAGTTCACTCCTAACTCACGTGAAGTAAAAAATATTCTTATATATAAATTCGAGTTGAAGCCGTGTTAAGAGTTTCGTAAAGCCGTGCTTAGAACCGGGGAGTAATACTTTGATATGTCTTCTTTACAATACAAGCAAACCGGGAGATTCAACCTTATTCTTTCAACTTAAATATTTCAAAATGGCCGACTTTTGAAAGCCATCAAAAATCAGCTGATTCGTTTATTTTTGAGTAACTTAGGCTTGTACTTACTTAATTTAACGCTTTATACTATTAGTAGGTTTTTTATTTTAAGTTCTAAATGTGTTTGTGATTGTTTTTCCCTTTTTAGGGTACGTTAGGGCTACTTGGTACAGTCACGTGCATTAATATAAAGACACTTTAGTACCATGTCATACCAAGGTACACTTCTGACAAACGGAACGCGGTCGTTGAGTAAGTCTGATTTAAAGTGACATTGTATAAGGTGCATATGACCATAATGACGTCATCTCTCATGCTATCCTGCTCAATTCGAAACCGATCTGAGGGGACCAGATGATATGACGTCATTCTCAATCTCACGAAAGCTATATTAGAGCAGCTGACTGTACTATTTTCTCATTAGTGCTACTGGTTGAATCACCCTGGAATATTCCATCAGTCCCGACTACAACCCCGGTCAAATAAAACGTGCGTATAGCAAGTTCCTCTTTCTACCAGATTCGGGCCACCCATTTACAAAGACAGTGTATGGTTTTAGAATAGCATTTTAGGTATGGGTCTGTGGCGTCATACACTGTATCGGCTATCGAAATTCATAACCTCATACATTATGTACACACCCGCGCTAATACATGAACGCTAAATACAAGTTGTTCTTCTTAGATATTTTCTTTAACTTGTTCTTTCTTAATCGGTTCAACCGGCATCCGTCGTCGTGATAAAACGTATATTCTGGATATGGAATATACGCGCCCGTCGCAGGATCGATCGGCACCATAATTGGTAGATCGGTCATTGATGCGGGTCGGTCATCGTACGATGATGCGGAATCGCCATTCGGTTCCGCATATTGTGGGCTTCCGCTTTCCATTTGTATTTCGACCTCCTGGCTCTGATCGCAGACCGGTACGCTTCTGCTGGTATCAGCTGAGATGTTTGATCGGGAGCGTAAAATCGGTCGCGTGGACGAGAATTCTGTGGAGTTCTGTTGACTTATGGGTCGTGTTTCGTCGATGCGGGAGAGCGTGTGTCTCCGCACAGGGCGGTAGAGCTTGCGGTCGGGCATGCGGTTGCGGATGCGTTTGTGCGAGTTGAACGTTTCGAATGCGGTTGGTGTTTGCGTTCTGGGGGAGGGGTTGCGCGCGGGTGCCTGCGGGGCGGGCGCGTTCGCGAAGTACGCCGCCACTAGGTCCCTGGAACATACAATGTAGTTTTGTTATTATACAATGGATAAGATAAGCTATTGTGACGGCTGTTGGTATACCTTGTATTATGTCCAGCATTCTTTATTATATTTATAAGTATAATAAATAATGCTGGACAATTCACACAGCGCTGCAGCGTTATCTAGCCCCAAGCTAAGCAGAGCTTGTGTAATGGGTACTAGATAACTGATATACATAATACAATACACTACATATACAGATAATTTTTATTATACATAGAAAACATCCAGAAAACCCTGACCAAATATATGCAGATCGTACAAACATTTGTCCCGAGGCGTGAATCGAACCCGCAACCTTCTGCGACGCAGGCGGACCTTTGCCCGTTGCGCCATAGAGGTCGTCTAAATCCAGTTGTTTTGTACTGCTAGATGTTTCTGCCTACAATACACTACAGGACAAAAATAAAATTGATCACCTTGTCAGGTCGGATGCTCAGTACCTAGTTTAAATCGTTCTCAAACCAAGCTCTACTTTACACTAAGGGACACTAAAATCGCTCACCTCATCACATGGTAGCAAGCTCAGTGCAGATTAGTTTACATTTTTCTCCAAGCTCTAAACTACACTATGGGACAGTATAAATCCAGCTGTGCGATAACCCAAACCACCTATCCTTTAATCCTTTATTGGCCACAAAAGCCATTTTAATGGCCTTTGCCTTAAATTTGCAAATTACGAAGGCCATATCCTTACTCTTGTAAGGCCTGATCAGGACATTTTCCGCGCATGTGCCTGCCAGTGGGAGGATTTTTGCCTGTTTATTCTCAGGTGTCAGGAGGTTTAAGGGCTTTCAAATGTAAATATATTATGCGTAGTTTTTGCGTAATCGCAATGTCGGTTTAAGGGCTTTCAAATGTAAATATATTATGGGTAGTTTTTGCGTAATCGCAATGCCGATCGTTATTCTTCTTAAAAAGCTTCCGATATCGAATCCGACGGCCTTTCCGACGAATGAAAACACCCCTGCTGGTCGCATACTTAAAAAATCTCCAAATTCAAACACTACACTGCAGGACACTTAAAGTAGGCACCTACCTCATCTGGTCGCATGCTCAGTAGTTGTACGGTCCGTACTGCGAGCCGTGGTAGTAAGGCCCGGCAGGGTACGCCTGGGGAGGCGGGTATCCGGCGTATGCGTACTGTTGTTTTTGAGGGTACACTGTAATGCACGGGAATAAGGTTAGATTTGGCGGTGGTGTTTTGTATGTGTTTTTTAGGATATGTTTTGTAATATCATGTCAATTTAGTCAGGCAGCTGGATTTTAAAAGCTTTACGATTTGATCTAGGGCTATTTATACAATGGAGAATATCAAAATAGATTTAATAAACTGCGCAATTGTGCGCTATCTTGTATAGGATTAAATTAAACAAAATAGGTTATCGCATTATAAACAACATTTATGTAGGTACATCGAAATCCCCATGCAAAAGCCGTCACATCTGAAATGAATATTTACAAAAGATCTTTTCATGTAGAAACTTGCTTTGCGTGGAATGGAATCTCGTAAAAAAACAATACTACGACCAATACGACATTATTCCAGGCATTATTGGTCATGGCAAGCCGATAAACTGCAAGCTGGTAAAATTTCTGGTGCTCTGTATTCAAAATAGGTAGTTATTGCTGTAAAATTATGTGGTATGAAAAGCCAAGTTACCCGGCATGAGGTACTGCATGTTAAGCGCCTCTTCCCTCTCCCGCTCGCCGCGCAAGCAAATGGCCGCCGACGAGAACAAAATGGCGGACACCAGTGACAGGCCGACGCCACACCACGCGACGATGTATGACCAGTCGTACCAAACTCGCGAGTTGTCACGCAATATCTGGTTTATTGCCGATTTTATGCACGGTGGGGTCGAAAAGGGGTAGGGAATTGCATGTGGTGGTGCCAAATTTTTGCACGGATGTATATAGGGCAAATGTTTGGAATAAAATGTGCGGCAGGTAGTTTATTTAATTTATGTAGGACATTTTGAGATTATCAGAAGATAATTCAGTGTTTTTGGGATGGTGACCGTTAAATTCAAAGTTGAGAGAATCACAATCATCATCAAGCATTTGGTACAAAGAATTCGTTATGTTTATTTTTAAATTATGTACAACACCAGAGAAGTTATTGGTAAGCATGTTAGTAATGGCATAAACCAGATATTAATAATCGCGATTCGCATGGTCGCCGTTAACGCAGTAGCCAAGTTTCATAAAAACATGAAAAGAAAGAAAAAGCTTTTGTTAGTTCGAGATACTTGGGCAAGTAAATTACTATATAACAGTTTAACTTACGTTAGGAACTGGTTCAAATACAAGTACACAAATATTAAATTACAAGTAATCAAATACTAAACTTCAATTATTAGAATGCAGGTACAAATATTACTGTTCATACGGCTTTATATAAATAAATAAATAGGTAGGTAACTAGCTAAAATAATTAAATAAAAATAGGTACGTAAAATAAAAGATATCATATTAATAAAAAACAAACAAACGACGATGGTCTACAATCCTGAAAAGAAAAATGTACAAAAGTCGTCCTCTACCGGCAAGCGTTAACTTTAGCAAGATGGCGTTGGCTACCACAAAATGGCGCGCGCACAAGATGGCCGCCTAACCTGGCATGATATACTGCACGTTATTCTGCTGCTCGCGGTGTTTCTCCTTGCTCAGACAAATGGCGGACGAAAAGAAGAGAACGGAAGAGCCGAAGGATACGCCTACAGACAACCAGGCGAGAATGTACGACCAGTCGTACCATATCGACGAGTTGTCTTTTAGCACCTGTTAGGGAGGAATGTTCAATATTTTCAAATTAAGTATATTAAAAGTATTTTCAAGGAAATAAAGTAATAAATCAGAAATGATGTCTTTGGCAACTCGTTAACGCATTCACTGCCCCTGTGTGTCAATGTCTCCGCGACCCGGGGGGGGCGCCGCAGCTGCATGGGCTCGAAGGCTCGAAAGTGTTAGAACTTCCTTGTTTGTTTTGGCTTTAGAAGGTATTATAAGTATTATTGCATGTGATGGGTTACAACAACATGTACCTAATTCACTATATTGCATGTAATAAAAAGGATGATTAAGTAAGTAGGTCGGTACAACGGCAAATTTTTCCTATACCTATTATAAAAATAAAAAACACGCCGTTTTACAGGCGAGCCATAACTATTAGCTAAGTTAAAAATAAATTATCCTCCTCGTTTAAATACTTTACAGCATCAAAAACGCCTAAATGATTATAAGTCAGATGTAAACGTTATCTTACATTGGGCCATTGCTGGTAAAATTCCTCCCCAACAACTTTCTCCTTCTCGTAAAACTCTACTCCGTGCCAGAGGGCCATAGCGCCGGCTGCTAGTAGACCTGGAAACAATGATAGTAGGTATATTTAGAAACTATGGTTCATTGTTATAAGCCCTGCTTTTGCCAAAGAACTGGGTAAGGATACTAACAATCTTGTGTATGTACACCTGATAGTAAAATAAACATTCAGGGATATCATTCCATTTTTTCCAAATTTTTATTCGCTACAAGTTGAAGAAAATCTATGCGGGCAGTGAAAGATATTCGAGTAAAAGCTTATGGTTGGTACGGGTACTGAGATAGAAGTGGAATAGAAATAGTAGACGATAAAAGCAACCAACATCAGGTGGGTAAAATAAGATTTTTTTCTGATAGATCTTCCTTTGTTTCGAATCTCAACCGATGTATCACGAAGGTCTCTAACCTCCGAATATTCACCCGCAACTCAGATATAATCTCGTATCAAGTCGCGGTTTTCTGGCAGATTTTTATTGAAAACTAATATAAAAATCATGACTTAAGACGTGTTTTAATCTGACTTGCGTTTTGAGTATTCGGCGGAAGGACCACTTTTTTCTCTTGTCTTATTGAGTGTTTTCAAATTAAACTATACTAGCTAAAATAACAGCACTAAAATTAGCATTTAATAAATAAAGTTACTGTCCTTTTAATTTCGATCATAAAAAATAGTGTATCATTTAAGTGTTGTCAAATAAGTTTAGTTTAATCAATTCACCAAAAGAATCAACACCAACTGTTAAGAAAAAAAGAGCACAGCAGTGAGTTTCAATCCGCAGCAGAAACGGAGAGGTAAAATAAGAGTACTTACAAGTAAGCAGCATGAGTATAGCCGTGGCGGTGATGTTCCCAGGACTGCGCTTCCAACAGCCGACCACGCCGGTCCAGAAGGCGATGAAGAGAGACAGGAACGCGACCATGAACAGAGCTACCGTTGAACGCGCCATGTGTAGCCTGGAATGAGAGACTGGTGTTAGATAGAATGTTCTAGAAAATCAAGGAGCATTGGGTGACTGACATCATCATCAGTCCTTCACGACCCACCGCTGGGCATAGGCCTCTCTATGTTTATGCCATTCGCCTCGGTCCTGCGCTAGTCTGGGACAGGTGTAGCCCACGGTCTTTCGGATGTCGTCGACCCATCGTGGCGGCGGACGAAAAACTCAAATGGAGTTGGACAGGACACTTGGCCAGACGGAATGACGGCAGGTGGACCAAAGGACTGACCGAGTGGTGGCCGAGAGACGGCTGTACGGGGGTGACTGACATTACCAAAATAATGCTGGACAATTCACACAGCATCATCATCGCCGAATAAAACAAACGCAGTCTACCTTTGTTGTTCATGTGTGAAATCAGCAAGTCGATTTCATTTTACTTTTATAAAATGTCACTCAAACTCTTGTGAAGCATTTTAAGAATGCCAAAGTACTGATACCAAAATTTATCAGAGCGTCTGATCGAAGCAACGTTTACCCAATAGCTGGTGAGTGTCTGGCACTGCGCATCAGCATCGCCATACAGCGGGGCAATGCAGCCAACGTTTTGGAGACGCTTCCGATTTGTATTAATTGGATCTGTTAGGCTACCTCTAACTGCAGATTGTTTGCAACAGTCTGCAGTTAGCTCAACTGTGTCATTGTATTGTAAATACTAGTTCAGGATGGAATTTGATATAGCACCCTGATCGTAGACTGAGCCTGTTTTACACCGAGACAGTTTGAGCCTATTTTACAAGGCGAAATCGCTCAACAATCTTCAATAAAAGACTTGGTGTTCAGACAGAAAAACTCACATCAATTGGAAGGGATTCAGTTACATGCCAGGTATCTCCCATTAGGCCAAGGCTTCAACAAGCTAAAGATTACCATATCCCCATAATTACCGTTGTTTAAGTGTAGATTACATGAATTATCTAAAATCTATTCAAACAAGCTTCAGTCAGCAATGAGGTAAAGATGATGACATCAGTGATATCATCACTATCATGGAAATCATCCGACAAACAATTTAAAATGTCCGCTGAAGAACAAAGACGGATCTGCGTAAGAAGATGCTCACATTCAGTTAATCACCTGAGCCCAACTGCTTACAGGCAATACCTATGTTGCTTAATATTCAACCTTGCAAAACAGGGTAGGTACGTGTGCTGCACATCAAAAAAGTAATTTTCGACCGAATTTATTGTGAAATTCTTTTCAACATATCCTATGTAATGCAATCGGTTAGATGGTACAAACACGAGCTCATGCTTTGTCAGCTAAAGTTTCTGTATAATTTCTTTCTTTATTTATTTTTGTTTTGTTTCTTTAATTTCTGTTTCTATGAAGGTTACTCGTCCGACGCCTAAGTACAGTCATTAACGACATTGTTACTTGTTAGTACTAAATTTTAGGTATCATAGTTGAAAAAGTACTAGACAAGCATAAGTTCATTGGAAATTGAGAAGTAATATTAAAAAGAAAACACAAATTAATACACTGGTCCTTTTAAGAGGTCCCTTAAACAGCACCAATGAGTGCACTGACCCTTTATCAGTAACCACATAAAAGTTACGTCAATAAACATGACCCCAAACTGTTATCTAATGCTTACATTTTTGGGTCCTAGTTAGGAAGAATGGATTCCCCTTAGGAATAGCAGCGAATAATTTCTGTATGGTAGTCCCTTTTTAACATTCGTTCTTTTTTCCTTTACTCTCTCTTGGACTGCATTAATTAAACAGTTACTTCTAAATGATTAACTGCTTCTGTAAACTTGTGTTACCAGTGAGGAGTTCCTAATCAACACATGTTCAATATAAAATAAAATAAAGTCCGATATATAAATGACTTTTCTGTTTTATCGTTTTTACAGAGCAATGTTTCTATTTTATGTGACTTTTAAATCATTTATTGACTGTTGGTGTAGTGCCCATCGGGAAAAGTCATCAAAGTTCATATTTTACCTGTTCATAGCGTCGTCTGAAAGCCCTTTCGTCTCGTTGTTCTCATCAGGAATGAAGTAGTCCACATTGCTGCAGTGTGTCTCCACGGGTGACAGGTAGATCTCAACTGGAAAAAGGAAATTAATATATCTTTGAGTTCTACAAATTCTTTGGGTAGGTATCCAAATTGGTTCTGGAATGATATGATTTAGAAATAGAGTAAAAACACGCTGCAGCCTTTGACATAGATAATATTTCATCTCGTAAAACTGTATAGCACATTAGGTATTGATACGTTTAAAAGTTTTGCTCGCAATAAAGTGGAGGATTTACTCCACACCTTTGCTTAAAAAAAAATATGTTTATTGTAGGAACACGTCAAATAAACTTGGGCATGACGTCAGAATTTTAGAAGACAAAAACATAATCGCCAAGAATGAATTGTGAGAAATATCTTATGTTTGAGTCATTTCGACTTATCCGCATTAAACGCAACTGTACTTTTGTAGCAGAATTCCGCATGATTCAATATTTTGTACTATTTTTTATACGGCGGGAAAACGGAAATTGTGTGTTTGTTATAGAAAGAAAGGAAATTATTATGTTTTTCAATGTCACTTGTAACTATCATACTTTGTTTTTGATTTATTATAAATCATTTAGATAAGACGATAAAGCCTACACAACCCTGACCCCTTGAATATAAAAATTGGGCTCAAGCCAACCGTGCTTCTAGCATGAATTAGAAATGCTACGCATCATCATGATGCAAATCAGACGGCCTTTATGTGGCGGTGAAAGTGTGAAGGTTGACCACTATCCTCATTTCTATAGGTCAGCTGTTTGAGAAATGCATCTAGTTATCGAAACGACAGACTTTGAGAAATTCTTAGTGGATCAGGTTTTTCGAAATTGTTCTAACCGGGATCTCTATCATCTCAAAATGGTTTTCTACGCGACAGTTTACTTAGCTGCTTGGCTCATGATGCCTGTGGCGCCGGCCATAGGATGAGTCGGTCATCGTTTTAGAATCTTACTTTTTAGATTCAGGAACAACGTCTTCACAACGTATAAGATACAAAGGTCAAATACCAGGAAACAATCATTGTAATATTTGATTAGGTAGGTGCCGATAAAACAAAGCCTTGCAACTTCCATAATTGGCAGTTCATACATACCAAAATTCTCAAGTAGTAATCTTTACGACAAATTGTGCGTGATGTGACAATAAACGCTATATAATCACGAATATACCTACTCTTCAATTTTTTAACTAGCGGTCATTCTAAGAATTTCATACTACTTCTATCATAGTTGCTTTTATATCAGTGATCCGTATTTTATCTCCTAGATACGGCCGGACGTGCCCTTTTATCATAAGTATATCAAGATGCGCCTATTGTTCTGTTCCATCATCCGTTGAACCAGGAAGGTGGTGGGTGGCACAATGCTCTATAATTTCAATGCTATTGTTTTATTTCGCTGGGATTATGTTCGGAATAGAGGTTTTAAATGTCTAAAAGATGTATTGATTTATTGAGTTTTGTATCTGGAATCGCGGATTTAATGGTGACGAATGACGATATGGAGACAAAGAAGGCTAGAAATAGAAAATAATCTTGAAGTTATTGGTCAGCTTAAAGCTAGATTTGACCAGAATTTTAACCAGTCACCATCTAGTCATAAAGATTCGTTCTGATCAATGAAGTATTATAACTTCATAATGTAGTTACTAAAGATTCTAATACCAGAGCTGAATTTATAATTTGGTAAAAAAATGTCTCTTTCAACTGTAGAAATGATTGCATCCCAAAAACCCAGACTTATAACAATTAAGATTAATAACAACAAAAATTATTCCATTGTCTTGAGTCTTGACTGTTTCTCATGGAGCCACTCACTAAATACAAGCATATCAAGAGAGATATCTGTTTGTCTCATTCTCTCAAAACACCTGCTACTTGTAAATGAAAGTGACGGATGTACGAGGTGATAAAAATTACGTCTTACGACCGCATTTCGATTTCACTGGAAAAATTACTGCAAGGCGGCCAGATGCATGAAAGTGATTTAAGATAATGATCAGCTACGGGTCTTAACCCTACAAGAGACTTAAATCAACAATAAAATAAAACTAGCCATCAAAATTCGATAAAAAGCAACCTATGCGAAAATCTAAAAGCCTTAATACCTATTTACCTACCAATATCAATATGGAACACGTATTATTATGATTTAAATAAAAAATACAGTACAGAAATACTTTATTGTACGCCAAGAAAATTACACTGAAAAGAGACATTACATAAAACATAAGTGCAATGGGCGGCCTTATCGCTTGGAAGCGATCTCTTCCAGGCAAACTTAATACATTCAACGGTCACATCCAAAGCTCTTATTGAGTTGAGCGGTTGTAAATTATACATTGTTACCTGATGCTAGTTTATATAAAAACTTTAAACCATTCAACGGTTAAAAAAGCAACGCAGGTGTTCTTCATCTAACAGAGAGCTTGAATATTTTTGATTATTTATTTACAGTAGGTAATCAAAGAGGAAGCCTTTAACCCTGCATTTGGCAATCAGACTCTATATTTTTATTTGTTTTCCATCAACATGGAGTGGAGAGACCTAATAGGCCAGCCAGGACGTAAGGTACACACTGTTTTTACAAGGCAAGTAAATAGTCAAAGCCAGTGGATCGACAGCGAGTATGATGAATAAAGTTGTCCCACACATCTCAACCTCAACAGCCTGTTGGTCCACTACTGGACGCAGGCCTCCCCCTGATAAGCGCCTTGTTGACTTTTATCTCATGGGAGGTAGGTAATGCCCATAATCCCCACATCTAATCCTCATGAATTATTTATTTATTTCTAATTGTCATATCTTACGCCACGTTACTTTCGTGAATACTGAACAGGTTAGCAAGGACGGTAGACTTTCTACTACGTACGCCTACGTACGGTCGAAATACCGGACCGGGTCACCTATTTGTGGCGTAACTGCACGCTTCTTGATCAGTTATCAGGATGAACCGATCAAACGCAAGCCTAGTTCTTGGCCGAGATTAAGGCTAGTGAATACTTGGTCTTGCTTCATCATCATCAGTCTATACGAGTAGTAGTCCACGTCTGGACATAGGCCTGGTCTTGCCAGCGAATTCTTAATTTCGATAGTTTCAAAGTCCCGGCGCATTTAGCTTGGAAAGCTGTACGATCAGTCAATAAATAAATAAATAATGCAGGACTATTACGTAAAATCTATGATAAAATACCTAAATCATTAAAAAATCTTGACGACAATATATTTAGGACGAAATTGAAACAATTACTAATTAACAAATGCTATTATAATATTAACGATTTTATGACAGATACGTTTTGACATCACCTTATTTTACTATTGCGCCTGTTACTATTATTAATTGTGAATTTTTGACATTATATAAAATGACAATGTATCGAGTACTAATTTGAACTTACTATAACATTTGCATGCTAATTTTAGTAGAACATAATTGAAACTAAAATATTATTAACATCTGTGTAACCTACATTGTGTTCAAGCAAATAAACGATCTTTATCTTTATCTATTTACACAGCATCATAGCTAGCCCCAAGCTAAGCAGAGCTTGTGTTATGAGTACTAGATCTTATAGTGATCAAACAGTGCACAATTCTGTTGTGCTCATGACTTTCACAATCACAACAAATGAATGATTGAGGTATGCTAATTTGTCACAGACATGTTGGCAGTTATCTTTGTCACAGTCATGTAGGTGGAACAATATGCTATTGCATATGCATATAAATAAATGGGTGATCAACAATGGTTTGTCGTACTGGTATAATAATACCAAGTAGCCTTGCGAGGACTGATCAAAGTTTCGAGATATGTTTGCGCAAATGACCTTGCTAAAACTTGATACTATGCATGAAACTTGATGATATTGAGGAGCGAAAGTATGTCGGATTGTCTTCCGATGACCATTCTGTTAACAAACGAGAAGCATAGCTCTAAACTTATTTTCGAGTAGCATTTTATGAGTGAAAGGCCAGAAAAGCTTCTGAAAAGAAAGGAAACAAAATTATGACCGTACGTAAATACCAAGTATACTCCTAAATTACATTTTATGAGTGAAATAGGCCAGTTACATTACTGAAAGGAAAGGATACAAAATTATGGTCGTACGTAAAAACCAAGCTTCTCATAGAATAACTTTTTATGAGTGAAAAGGGTCAGAAACGTTGATGAAAAGAAAGGAAACAAAATTATGGCCGTACGTAAAAACCAAGTTTACTATTAGATAGCATTTTATGAGTGAAAAAGGCCAAATACATTGCTGAAAGGTAACAAAATTATGGCCGTACATAAAAACCAAGTGTATACTCTTAGATAACTGTATGAGATGTGTAAGATTAGAGAATTTAAAGTCATTTAAAAACAATAACAATCTAGTCACAGGCTGTTAGCCATTTTGTTGTTAAAACAATAATGTTTATTTACTTCCTAGATTGTTACGCAATTGTTACATAGATCATTATAGTGAGCAAAGAAACGTAAATAATATTATGACATAGTACACTCGTAGATAGTAAATAAATTAATGCTGAACAGATTTTCTTTTTTAGACCGAGGGCGTCTGCGGTCTTTGATAGAGCAAGTGATAGTAAAAGAAATAAACTTATTTGAAAAGCGTCCATAATCTCATTCATTTCCCATTATTAATACTCTACTAAGGTTTTTTTGAAGTGAAAACTTCTTTAGCGGCGTTGAGCACTTTTTCTGTAATGGGTATAAAATCTTAAACTCGCGTCGCGGCCTACTGTTTCGTTTAGGTTGTCATGTTTGTGTACGATAGCGCAATAAATGAATATTGTATTCTACCACATAAATGATAGTACTTTTATACTGATAAAGCAATTGGTGCAAAATTATTCCCTAACCATTCCAAAATATCAAACATGCTCAACGTTAATAATCAAGTTTTCACTTCTGCCGGCACTCCCGGAGTGCAACCCGTCTTTTTTTCTTATAGTGCGTAAGCCCTCACACTCAGGGTAATTTCAAAGAAAACGAATATTATCCCAATAAAAATCCACTTCGACGGGAATGAGGGATGCGGGTTCAAGGGAAACTTTAGTGTACTTAATAAAATAAACTTAAACTAAGTTGATTGACTTATACAGGGTTATTGGTAATTCACTGACACTATGTTAACTGCAGGTTATTCCCACCATCACGAACACGTCCGTGAAGACGCCAGGTCTCAATTCTTAAAATTGGTGGAAAAGGAATGATGTTTGTGTGTACCCCCCGCCATTCAAAAATCGTTCATTATAAGGTTTCCTTTGAATCTAAACCTAAAAACGGCTCTGCCCTGAATTATCAGGAGTAGTAGATCGATATTTAGTAACTAATTAGGTTTCGGAAATTACTTTGTATGCGAGACGATTTACAAAAAAAATAAAAATTAAGACCTGGCGTTTTCACTTACATGTTCGCGATGATGGGCAAAACCTGCAGTTTACGCAGTGTCAGTAAATTACCAGTAACCCTGTATAAAAGCAAACCTTGAAGCTATAAAACACTAATAGAACTCGTTAGGTAGAAAATGACAGGATAGAAAATATAACATGGCGGTCCAGCATAGGCATTTCCACACGCTTTTCTCGCTAATTACTAATGACTAGCTAGTTTCACTTTCAAGATTTCCCAATGCTTTTCTAGAAAAAGTATAGCCTTATTACCTCGAAATAAGGTGGTAAATAGCTATAAACCTACAGCGAAATTGCTTCGAGTATATGAGATGCCTGAGGCAAAGCAGTTCCTAACCACTTTGGTATGTAAATCGTGACCCTTCAAGGTGCGGTTTGCAAATGACAAATGTTTTAAAGATAGATGAAAAGTGGTACGAAGAAAGTGGCAAAGCTTGCTGCTTAAGTCTTAATGCTAAGCGTGATATATTCGAATACTTCTGTGTTGACACATCCCAAAGCATGCACGATTTGGCAAGACTTATACTCTGCCATGGTCGAGATAATCTAGAAATGCCTTACAAAGGCTATTTCCAAAGACAGTTCCTACCAGCCTTATCAGATCATAAATACAGTTTTGTCCTATCAGAATTTTCTCTATTTGAACTGCCCAGTATTAAATCAAGACTAGAAACTATACAAAAACTCTGGAACAAAACAGAAGACTTCGAAATAATGGTTGAAAATGGCACGAATGCAGGATTTCAGATTGTAAAGAAGCACGAGAGTTTGTCCTCTATCTCAACCACAATAACAAGGGATACGCATTCTCATTATGTCCGCATTAAGAGTAACAAAAGACTGTCAGCCTATATAAGAAAAGAGAGAATTCAAGATACTTAATAGTAAGAATAGTAAGAGAGAGGTCATCATCTTCGTCATCATCAGACTATGTTAGTCCACAGCTAGACATAGGCCTAGAGAGGTAGTAAGCGAAAAATGTACAGGATTGTCGCCAAATCTCGACTATTATGGCTTGAAGTTGCAAATTACATAATACGTTAACAAATCCGAACAGAAAAACTTGAATTCACAATCTTGGAGTCGAGATGAAGATATAATTGCTAACCATATTTATTGAAGAATTAATGATTTCAAATACCTAGTTAGATTGACAAGTACGTTAATTTTAGGTGAAGTGATGCGGATTGTTTAATTTTTTCCAGATAATTAACACCTGATTCGTCGATGCATACAAAGACGATAGATATCAGATCGAAGCCATTGGTCATTCGTAATTGAGTAACATCACAAGGTAGAGATATCTATCAACAATCGTGACACGTAACTTCGGTAGTTATAGCGTTACAAGGCGTTACGGACTCACGAGTTCACGATTCATATGTTAGAAAGACATGGTTTACTTTCCGACTAGGCACCTTTAGGTTTGATAACTCTATGACAGTTAATTTCTTTTGAAGACTCCAATAACTTAAGTTATTGGAGTTATGCGTTGCTTACCTGTTTCGCAGGGCTTATTCCATTTTTACCCCTTGACAAATCCCCCTTCAAAAACTGAAAATTTAATTTTAAAGAGTCCAGAATTCACCTTTTTAGGGTTTTGAAGATCGAAGATCGGTTTCAAAACCCTTAAGGTCTCGCTTTGTCTGTCCTTTTTTCCCTCCTTAATAACTCAAAAACTACTGCAGCTATCAACTTGAAATTTAAAATAATAATACATTTCGTGCGCCTGTACAGATTTAGAGAAAAATAAATGAAAATAAATTAAAAATGAAAATGAATATTTTCCATACAAATTGTGATGCCGAAATTTTAAAAGATACCTACAGAGTCATATGGGGTATCAAATGAAAGGTATCATTTTGTACATTTCAAAATGTTTTTTGAAATTTTTGTAGGTTTCATACTTTTTAAAATATTTCGAAAAAAGTCGAAAAAATACCCATTCCCCCCCCCAATCTCCGAAGATTGCTGAGCGATCCATGTAAAATGTATGGAGTGTTTGTAGTTATGGATCTATATTTTGCACGAAAAATATAGAGATGTTTGAAAAAAGAACACGTTTTGACAAGTGGTCAAAAAGGGGGGGGGGGGGGAATAATTTTCAAAAGGGGGAGCTACCTTACCGAGTGGGGTATCAAATAAAAGGTATTGGTTTGGACATTTCAAATCAGTTTTTTAAATTTCTGTAGATTTCATAGTTTTTGAAATATTTTGAAAAAAGTCAAAAAAAAACCCATTCCCCCCCCTATCTCCGAAGTTTGCCGAGCGATCCATTTAAAATGTATGAAGCGTTTGTAGACATGGATCTATATTTTACAGGAAAAATATAGAGAAGTCTGTAAAATGAACACTTTTTGAAAAAAGTCAAAAAGGAATAATTTTCAAAAGGGGGGCTACCCCGCCGAATGGGGTATCAAATGAAAGGTATCGGTTTGGACATTTCAAACCAGTTATTCAAATTTCTGTAGCTTTCATACTTTTTGAAATATTTCGAAAAAAGTCGAAAAATTTTCCATTACCCACTTTAAACGAACCACCAAATATAACCGAAGCATGCAGTGAGATCCATCTGAAATGTAGGTTAGTACCTACTATTCTTAGGTATTCGTTAAATTGCGAAGTCTCTAACCAGTACTTTTGGTACATATTTGTTGACAAAAGTTCAAAACCCTCGGCGCGCGAGTTACACTCGCACTTGACGGATCTTGTTTCTTATTCTAGTTTAGGTATTCTGGATAATTATTTTTTCGATTCCAGTTTTCCCCCTTAAATATCCTTTAATCTTGAAATGATACCTTAGTTGTGAAGGGAGATTTCTGGAATTCATTTTTTAAATTGTAGTCTTCTGCCTCAGGGAGGATTTTCAGGGAGAAAACCAGAATAAGTATTTCGTAGAAACTCTAAAACTATTTTTATTGGGTAGTATAGTATAGTAACGCAACGCTATTTTGTGCTTT
This sequence comes from Eupithecia subumbrata, assembly GCA_949316285.1. NCBI lineage: Eukaryota > Metazoa > Arthropoda > Insecta > Lepidoptera > Geometridae > Eupithecia > Eupithecia subumbrata. The sequence goes on along the minus strand of OX438643.1, from coordinate 14,706,881 downwards.
ATCAATTCTACTTCTTGGTTTACGAGGTAGATATGCCTAATAGGTAACGGACCAGTTGTTCTAGCTATTAACATAGGAATTGTGGATTGGTAGGTAAGTATTGTTGCTTAATTTGGTTTTGATATTACGCAATGAGTAGAGCAGGCTTTGTCTTAGAATATCTTTGACATTCCAGAGCAACCAGTCATATTGATTAACCTGTTTTAAACGATCCAAGTCGTCGCCACAAAGAAACCTTCTAAAATTATAATTTGATTGTTTTGAAAGAAACTAAATCCCAATTCGGTATATTACCTGAGTTAGGCTTTGCTGTAAACGTACGTCAAATTTCATTTTGATCTGTTCAGTCGATTTGGAGATCATAGGTAACAAAAATTCTGATTTCGCAAACTTTCGGGTTTAAAATATAAGTAAGATATACATAACCTAATATTCACTCTGTTGCCGCGTCTTACATTCTTATACGCAATTTACATTACTTGTCGATTTGAGATCCTTCCTTTAATAAATATTGCTTACAATGCGACGCCAAAAAGTTAATTCATTAATTATTTGTGTCGTGGTTTGTTTTCAAATATTTCGCATCTTGTTATACTTATATATATATTGGCTACTGTAAAGATAAGATGACGTCAAACTTGAAGACAGACCTCATCAAAACAGGTTGCTGAATATTCTCAACCTGCGCCAAATTACGGTATTACGGTACCTTCTGGCGACGCGTGCGCACCATCAGCCGTCCAGCTGTTTTCGCAAGAACCTCGTCAAAGGCCGACCAACGGTATTGGACTTCGCATGAATATGGAAGATAAATAAATAATGCTGGACAATGCACACAGTATCATCCCATCCAGTCTCAGATTATGAGAGTGAGGGAACAGAGAGTGCACCTGTGTTTGCGCACACACTTGTGCACTATAATATGTCCTGCGCATCTGGCTAGTCTCCGAAAGACTGGCCGCCGTAGTCGAAATTCGGCTAGGAGGACATTATCCAGTCCCAGCTAAGCAGAACTTGTGTTATCTCTGTCTCGTTGCACGAAAACGAATCGGAAACTTCGATTTCCTTTTTACGAGAGCCCTGAAGATTTTGATTATCGTCGGTGATGCAATAATTTCGGACTCTTGCAGAGCGAAAATTAATCATAAGTCAAATCAAATCAAATCAAATCGTTTATTTTTGACACAGTAAAATGTTTACAATAATATGGTGAGTCCGCAGGATCCCGAACTAGCCTAAGCTGTATTACAGGACCCAAGGCTTCTCTTAATAATTATCAATATTGTGTCTATAATTGACTATTTAAAATGTGTCTAAAAACTAATACTTAATGAAAAAAATACTTATCATTAAAAAAGTATTCAGTTGTAAAAGCGAAAGATTAATTTAAATCTAAATCTAACCTCAGAAAATTCTAATAGAATACATACACATACATAAAAAGAACACAGTAAATAAATGTTTTATTGATTTCTATTAAAATGAATTGTATATTATAAATAAATACCTACATAATATTAAATATTGTTAGGCAGGTAGGTAATACATTAGAAGTATAGGTCTGTAAGCATTTTTTCAATGCTATCGTAATCATAATTTTTAAGCCAGTTTATTAATATTTTTTTGAATTCAAAATTTTTTAGGGATTTTATTTTATAGTCTTTATTCAGTTTGTTGTAGAGTTGGGGGACAATATAGTTAAATTGCTTATTGGCAAAACGGGACTTGACGCTAGGAACAGGACATCGAACAATTCTTTTTTTGGATGCTGGCAAATGGGGAATTACTTTTTTATGGTATCGCTTAAGGCTTTCAAAAATAAATAACTTTCTTATACTTAAGACATCAGCTATGTTGTAGACTTCCGTAGTAGGATGTCTGTAGGGGAGATACAGAAGAACTTTAAGGACAGCCCTTTGGGCACGTTCTGCTACAATAAGGTGTGATTTCGCGGCAGTACCCCAAGAACAGATACAATATCTACAAATACATTCACATAATGCCTTATAAATTTGGATGCACAATTTTTTATCAGCAATAGTTCTTAATGTTTTACAAATATAGATAAGTTTCCTAATTCGGGAAGTAAGTGCCGTAATATGAGCATTCCAATTCAGCTTGTCGTCAATAAGTACACCAAGGTACTTTATAGAATCGACCTTGGAAAGAGTAGGGCAGCAGCAAGTCTCTCGTGTAGTGTTTATGTTGCAGGGGTAAGTATGAATTTTAAGATCGGCAATATTAGAACACCCATAGCTTGTCTTACTAAAACACATGTATTTAGTTTTGCTAGTATTTAATGTAAGTAAACTTCTTTCTAGCCAATGTGTTATAACTGCGAGATTATTTTCTGCTAGGAGAGTTGTCTTAGGCCATGTTTTATCATGTATGAGGAGAACAGTGTCATCCGCAAACATAAGAAGGTCGAGTCCATTTAGGGTAGTGCTACACAGGTCGTTTATATATATAAGGAAAAGAGTAGGACCTAGTGTACTACCCTGTGGTACACCAAATGTACACGGAGCACTCTCACTCACATGGCCATCTACCCTAACTTTTTGAGATCTTCCTGATAGGTAGTCGGTAAACCAGTCGAGTACGATTCCCCTTATACCCACACCAGCCAATCTAGACAAGAGTATTGGTATAGATACTGTATCGAACGCCTTCTGTAGGTCTAGGAAGATTCCAATACACTTATCGCCATTATCTACGTACGTTTTGATTAGTGATGTAAGCGTAAGTACGGCATCTTCTGTGGAGCGTCCATGTCTAAAACCATATTGATTGGTGCTTAAGAGATCGTTGTCCTCCAAGTATCCCAGAAGCCTTTTGTTAATTAGTTTTTCCATTATTTTGGAAAGCGCGGATAGCAGAGAGATTGGCCTATAGTTTGACGGGTTTTTCTTATCACCGGCCTTGTATACTGGGCTGACCAAAGCCTTTTTAAAAGATGCCGGGAAGGTACCAGTGTGGAAGCTCAGATTGCAAATGAAAGCTATCGGCTCAGCTATAAACGGTAGAGATTTTTTGAGCAATACCGTTGTAATTTTGTCCCAGCCCGGCGCGCTATGTGTCTTTAGTTGATAAACCATAGACCTAACCTCTGTCGGGTCCGTTGGTAGTATGGACATGGATTTGAGAGGTGCAGGTGCAGGCTTCAGTGCAGAACTAAGTTCAATCTCTGTGGTTTTAAGTTTAGTCAGGGTTTCGCTAGCAAGTTTGTCACCAATAGATGTAAAGTAGTGGTTGACTTCGTTAAGTGATGCAGTGGGGCTATTGCTAATATTCAAAAGATCTAGAGGGGGCACTTTGACCTGATTAAAGTTACACACTTCCTTTATTACCCTCCAGGTTTCTTTTACATTTCCTTTTTCTTTTTCTAGTTTATTTTTGTAATATATTATTTTAAGGTCTTTTATTATTTTGTTGCATGTGTTTCTGTAATTATTGTACTTTTCCCTGAGTTCTAAATTTTTTGGCGCTTTTTTAAGTTTTAAATGCAATCTATCTCTTTTCTTTATTGACCGTACTACACCAATTGTAATCCAGGGTTTGAGTGGCTGATTCCTCTTAGAGATAAATTTAGTTAGTGTGTTTTGACTAATTATGGAAAGCATTTTTGTTGTAAATAGATCAGAAGCAATATTTGCATCTTCAATTGTATATAGGTCACACCAGTCTTCACCTTGTAGTAATTTTTCAATTCCGACATAATCAACTGTAACTTTTTTATGTGATATTGCTGATCTAGAAATTTTAGCATTGTTAATATATAGTAGAATTGGAGAATGATCAGTCAGTTGTTGTTCAAATAGTATTGTAGTGTCTTCCATGATCCAGTAACTTTGACCATAAAATGATCAATGCATGTTAGAATTCTAGTAGGTAGGTTAATACCTTGTTTAAGTTCATGAGTGGCCATTAAGTTAAGATAGTTTTGGGATGATAATGATAATTTTTCGGATAAAATATCTAGATTAATATCTCCAGTAAATATTACGTTATTCGTACTAACATTTTCCAATACTGCGTTAATGGATTCTAAATATTTATCAGCATTGCGAAAGCTTGGTGGTCGATATGTACATATAATAGTATAGTGTGGTGCAATATTTAAAACAAGACAGTTTCCGTCAGAAAATGGTGGCTCAGTACATGAAGAATTAATTTCTCGCCGTACATAGGCTACCACTCCATCATTTTGGTTTAGTTTATGTTTAGTCCAATACATGTCATAGTTTTCCAAAGTAGGAGGGGGTTTAAGGCTACTTGTCCAACATTCGGTTAAAACAAAAATGTCAACCTTTATGTCTAGGCTCGAAACAAAAGCAAGGAATATGTCAAAATTACAGTTTATACTACGAATATTGAGTGTCAATATACATAGAGTAGAGTTACCACAAGGCATTGGACTTAAAGCCCGAAGACATCCACTAGTCTCAGCCACTAGTTGACAGTCAGGCAAGAACGTGCTATCAACTTCTGTTATTAAAAAAGAATTATTATCCATTTTGTTTATAAAAAGTAAAGGTGTGCGAGGTTGTCATCTTTGCATGCAAGTATTGTGTAAAAGTGTATTTACTTATGGCAGATTCGTGTATAATTCCTGTATAATTATTGTATAAATGTATATAGTGATGTATATATTGTATAATTATGTAGAGTAAAATTAAATATGGTATAAAAGTATAAAATTGTCTGAGGTTTAACAATTTTTGATTATGGAATAAGAAATTTTCTAAAAGGTACATTTTAAGTAACATGCAAAATACTAAACCGAAAAAAATAAAACTATTTACAGCTAGTCATTTAATCAATAGGGCTTCTAGGTCGCTCTCGCTGTTGATCTTCACCAGCGGGGATCCATCTGCCCTTCGCAGGTATACTTGGCCACGCGTGGTCCAGCAATATTTATAGCCGTTTTCTTTGGCGAATTCTCGCGCCAAGAAGAAAAGTTTTTTGGTTTGTGGTGTAAGGCATTCCGATATAAATACCGGTTTAGTCGGACCTTGCATCTTAAGATTCGACGTACTAAATTTACTAGTCTTAAATGTCCTATTATATGCCTTCGTGGAACCCACAAAACTTTCCTTTAGCAAAACACTTGTGAATTCTGCAATAATAGGCTGGTTCTCAGACTTATTATTTATGCGGTATACATCGCGTATGTTTGCTTTCTGTACCGGTACATTTAAGGCGCCTCCAATTTTTTCAACCAAGTCCACCAAGTCGGCCTTAGTCTCGCCAGATTTTTTGGGTATGTTACGTACTTCTATGCTTGAACTACGGAGGCTACGTTCAGCTTGTTCCAGGCGAGACTCTAGGGACTGGATATATTTCCGGTCAGCTAGCTTCTCTCTTTCAAGTGCGTCAATTCTAGCCAACATGGCATCATACTTTTGTCCTAAGAAATCAATCGAACCAGATATGTCTTTATTTTGTTCCGTGTGGATACGAATTCCATCACGGACTTCATTTATAATCGCAGTGAACCGTTTTTCTTGTTCTTTCACGAGTTGTTCAAACATATCACTAACCTCCGTTTTACTAATTTCGTCCAAAGGGCGCTTCATAGGCCGATTTATATTAGGCTCGCTCGTCGCATGCTCACGCAATAAACGATGAAGAGCAGTACTAGTCGTCGATTTTGTTGTATGCGGGCTGGTTATGTCCGTCTCGGAAGTTGAATGGGTTAGTATGACGGGCGGGGGCAATTCGCGGGGAGGAGAGCGTTGCAGCGGCATACTGTTGTATGGCAGTGAGTACCAGGGTCGCAGAACACGGCAGGCAGTGAATAAGCGCTGCGCGTTGTCGCGTCAAGCAGCGTAAGCGCAGCAACAGCGTGCTATTCTCCTTGCACTCAGGCGTCGCTTACAAGCGTTGATAAGACAAGTAGGCACGTGTAGGCAATAGCGCATGCAAACCGATAATCGATAATCGATAAATTATCGGTAATCGGCTCATTTATGTCGGCGATAATTATCGAAAAAATCGATAAAATATCGATAAAAGATAAATTCTTAAATAATCATTATCAAAACCATTCCCATCACGGCGCCTCAATCGCGAGTGTTTAAAATTACCCGCGCAAGCAAGCTTACCTGTGTTTATGGCTCTCTCGCTCACTCTTCATATGTGTGTGTGTATGAGCTTGCCTAACCGCTACGCGCGGGGTGCGTCAGTTCATTTTATCATTTATTCGGTCGGTAGCAGTGGTCATAGTCACTTGCGGTCAGCACCCCATTATCAAATAAAGAATTGATTAACAAACAAATCAGCAAAATTAGCTATGTTGACACGGGCAAAGGCAGAATTGGAAATGTTTCTACGGCTGGAGAAGACATTTTGACGCTGCTAAAGGTTGAAATGTTATTGTTTGAAAATGGAGATGACCGAGGACAGTAGTTGTTGTCTAAAGGTTATCGATGGCTTCGTTCAATGAAGCCAACGAGTGTCGAAAGTGAACCTGCCTTTTCTGCGGCTGGAATACTGTGTAATAAACTGCGCCCAAGTCTTAATGACAAAACAATTGATTGCTTGTCATTTCTCCACACTCAATTCCAACAGCAGAAAGTTAGTAAAATTAATCAACCTTCTGCTGTTGAAAATCTATAAATGAACTATTAACACGAATATACGAATAGTTCTTTTCCTAATTAGACCAAAAATGTCAAGTACATGTCAATACGTAAATTATTATTTTTTAAATTTGATTCCTTCATAAATAAACCATTTATAGAAAATGATTTCTAGTCCTAGCATTCTATTCACTCAATTGTTTCATTAGTTCGTTCTATTAAGACTGAAAGTGTCAACTAATTAAAAGTTATTCGATAAGTAACACTAATCGAAATAATATTATGTTTATACCTAAATGGAGGATTTTGTTTTTTGTAAGTAAGAAAATATTTCATTTAATTTTGTTCTATTCACAAATATCTATACTTATTATAATCATGAGCCCTTAAATGGCTCCCTAGACCGAACTTGGTCTTAAGTGCTATACGTACGTAATAAAACCATATTCTTGAGTAAATAATGAGTTTTCATTATCTTTTATCCATCAATAAAATAATAATGTAAAATTTAAACAATTTAAGTTGTTTTCCATATTATTAATGGAACATTCAATCTTTGAAACTTTAATGACCGAAAGCTATAAGGAAAAACATTTAATAACTAAATACATATATTTAATAACTAAATATATATAACGATATAGATAGATTAATAGTAGGTAATACATAAATCTTGCTAAGTGCAGCAGATTGGATAAATAGAGCAGTTAAATTAGAAACCGAAACGTAAAGATATTTTTCCTTCACCAAAACCGATAATTCTCGATATTTATCGATAAATAGAGCGATAAATATCGAATTATCGATTATCGAAAAGTTTCGATAATTGCATGCCCTAGTAGGCAATGAGCAGGCAATAGCTTAGTGTGCGTGAGCTGGTTTGGTTAGCACTCACCGATACACACAGGCAAGTAGGAGTAGCGTGGTTGCAGCGGGCGGTGCGGTGGGGCAGCTATGCGTAACGGGTGCTTCGTGTACTACTTGTCACTTTATGAGCTCCTAGTATTTAGAGAAAATAAATTTTTGATTTTATTTTGTAAATTTAAAATAATTTAATACGGGTATTGTGTTGACACGTCTGCACTGTGCAGGGGTCCGGGGGAGAAGTACATGGAAGCTTTGGTTTAGAGCTTGAGAGACGAACCAACCGTGTTATGGACATTTGATTGTAGGAAATGATCTATCAAATAGGAGTTTTACGATATCGTTGGCAGAGCATGTAATTTGATATAAGACTATGACATAATGTCTGAACATAAACATCAGTCGCGGTTACCCACCACTTTGCTCCTCTTCCGTGTACACGCAGCAACGTGATGTTAGATTCATCATCATCATCAGTCTGTATTAGTCCACCGCTGGAAATAGGCCTCCCTTAATGAACCTTAGCACCCCGTCTTGGCGCATCCAGCATCTGCCTGTAGTCTTTCGCAAATCGGCATCCCACATTGCCGGAGGGCGTGCTACTACTTTTGCAGAGTCGCACGCGGTCTCCACTCAACTACACATTTACATTTACCCAGCTGTTGTCGGTGCGCGAGCTATAACCGGCCCACTGCCACTTCAGCTTGCTAATTCTTTGAACTTGGGTTCTCTGTTGGATGAATCCGTTAAGAACCTATAATACTTAAAAGAAACTCCGAAAATTAGACACAATCCGTGTTAGATTCATGTTGCTGTAAATGCGTAACCATTTTTTGGCATAGATTAGATCACCAAATAGTTTTGAACGGCATTCCGAAACAAGGTAAGTAGGTTTCGAATTCATTGGGAGAACCATGTCTGCTTGAAATTCGACCTAAAATGTTCCACCGCAAGGTTCAACTGAAATTAATTGTTATTAACACATTTGAATGTGTAGCAGCTATATTTGATATAAGTTTTAATATTTTAAAAACCTTCTTTAAAAACAAGCCTTAATACATTGTTCGAAACGTGTTTACAAAATTTCAGCTCAATGGGTTGAAGATATCTGCTTCTAAATTGAGTTGCAAGATTTCACTCGTACAAACATAGTTACATACATACATTGCAAGTTAAATAAAAGCTTGTAAAATGTCTGACTTTATTGCAATATCCAGTTAACAAATAGTAGCTAGTCATCAAAAAGTGTTTTGTTAAGCACTTTTTGATGACCAGCAAGTCAACCTGTTAAGCAATAAAGCAATGGAAATAACATTTGAAGACTGAATTTCCCGTTTCTCGTGCCCACCGGTTTTCCAGTCCAGTTATAAATAACCGTGTCAAATTGCAAACAGACAGGCATTCCGCACATATTTGTTCAACAACAATTACCTACTTCATCTATGATTCACATATTTTGTGGACCAAAATCTAGAGTACTAGATCATTAACAGCGCGATTATTTGAAAACTATCTCGGTATGGCTTTGCTAATTGAATATGATTAAATGCAATAATGCATTGAATGCTTTTCAACCGATTTCGAAAAAGGAGGAGGTTTATTTGTTCGGCTGTAGTATGTTTGATTATATTATCCGTAATTTGTGGGCCAATTTTGATGATTTATAGAAAAGTAGCTGCGCCGCGCGGCTTGGAAATGTTATAAATGTATTGCACACGAGCGGTAGTTTTGTAAAATAAAAATACGTGGTTCATTATTTACTTTATAGTTTATTTATACCGAGTTTTGAGTGAATCGAACCCAGGAATAATAATTTTCCAAGAAACTTTACGTGTTTTAACCCCCACATATGTCATTTTTTGAAAATAAGATCTATCTCTACATACCAAATTTTATCTAAATAGCCCCAAATGCGCGCCACCACCTACTACGAACAAATTTTCAAAAATCGATTTTGCAGTTAGTGATACCTATCATAAGTTTATTTTGAATGGCTCTGTAAAAGTTTTATTATGTATATTGTAGGCAGATTGGCCATGTGGGCAAAAAGCGCAACTTCGCATCTCTTTAGATAAATGTTCCGTTTTTTAAAAACATCAAATTATAACTGAATAGTAAAAGAAGAGCTTGTAACTTTTTGTTGGATAAATACTATATTTATTAAACCTTCATTGTACAGAGAAATAGGAGGAGCATACGACCCCAGAATTAACCCATTATCTTTCGATTCATTCAAAGGATCAAAGGTCACAAACCAAGATAGGCGTAAAGGCTGTGAAGCAATGCACATTTACATTTAGCGGATGTCCGAGCCTCCTTAGATACCTTCACGGTACGCTGCTACTTACACAACCCTGATATGGACTTAGATTCGCCTGTTGTTTGCGAAACGGTCATTAGTTACGACTGGCTAAGTACAGTTTTCTCCTTCATCGGTAACTTGGAGCTTCGTGAGTGGTCATTTAGTTTTCACTGGTGTTGGAGGTTTAGCTAATTAGCAAGTGTTCTCTTGACCTAGTCGTGACTTTGTCATTGTCACAGGTTTGTATCTAATTACTCCTGTTAGCATTTGTATGGAAGGGACACTTGTTCCTTCCATCTACAATGTAGGTAATCTGTTAGCGATTTTTATAGCTAACAGAGTAAATTCGATATTATCAGCCAAACCTACAACTATAAGAAAAGAAAGAAATAAAATAATATTATTTTTAACTTCAATCACATTTTAGGTACTCACTAAATAATCACGAAAAATCAAGTAGATTGGTTATGGATTATTTGTCTATGATTGAAGTTAGAAACTGCGAGCTGGCTCAGCATAAATGCTACGTGCAAGCAGGATACACATACATAACGCTGTTCTTCCGCCGGTTCCCACAATCAGTAGCGGTAGTATTAGGAAGTGTTTGAGATAGATGCAGAAGGAAAACTTATTCCAGTAATTTGATTGTTTTGAAAAAACTAAAGACTGACTTCGAATCCCTTAATTTTACACTGTTTTTAAGTTCTGCGGGATAAATAATCCCTCCGGAACAATGTATGGGACCACCAGATCATTCTCTATAACATAGCGTAAGAATTTTCAAAATCGGTCCATAATTGACGGAGCAATCGACGAACAGACATAATGCTTGCCTAGTACTTTTTTAACTATGATACATAATTTTTTTTTCCTAATAATAATAATTAATTATAATTGTTACTGATTCTAGTTAAGCGTCGGACGAGTAGGGAAAGAGACGAAATAAAGCACGAGACGAGACACGAGTTAGGGAGACAGACTAGATGCAGACTAGATCCAGACGACATAGGAAAGTGAGGTGATAAATAAATAAATATAATATTGCTGCACAATTCACACAGCATTATCTAGCCACGAGCTAAGCAGAGCTTGTGTTATGGGTACTAGATAACTGATATACCTAATACAATACACTACATTGATAGATTTTTTTTATTATATATAGAAAACATCCAGAACACACTGAACAAATATCTGCAGATCGTACAAACATTTATCCCGAGGCGGGAATCGAACCCGCAACCTCCTGCGTCGCAGGCGGACCTTCACCCGCTGCGCCACAGAGGTCGTCTGATGATAAAGAGGGAGGCGAAATAGCAAAAGTTACGAGTGATCAACGCAACCAACACAAAATATACAGCCGAACATGGAATATACTCCTTTCTTCGAAGTCGCTTAAAAACGGGTAAGTATGTCAAATGCTAAGTTTATCGCGATGAATATCAACTTGTCAAAGCCGTATGTCGGAACACACTTGTTCCACTTGATTCAAATCTCAAAAAAACTAAACAGAAACAGCAAGCAAGAACCGTCTGAAAACAAGTTTCGATTACTCATTATAGAACCGGTCTCCGAAATGAAAGTATCACAGATAAGTCCAGTTTTCATACGTTATCTATAACGTATATATACGACGCTGTTTGATGAAGAACGTGATACAAAGTGGCATTATTTTACTTGACTGACATACAACGCAATAATATTACTAATATTAGCAGCAATGTACAGGAAATGCTAATTCAGGACCATCTTATGATTGCAGAGAATAAAAAGAAACAATTGAACGACTAATTCTTCGTCAGTCAGTCTGTGGAAATAATTCCTAGCAGTGCGAATATTAAACCTCAGTTAGTTAGTGAAGTAGGGAAAGTAGTGATAAAAAGTTTTGTTTAACTTAGAAAGGCTTGCAGCCGTTTGTAGATTTGTTTTTTATAGGTCGCGCAATTTTTTATGAATTCTGTGAACATAGCCGCGAATGCGAAACTGCGCATGATACAGTACAGCACAGTGCGTAATCATTCTTTCTTTGTGACACCTTAAACTCAGCCACTCGCGCATACTTCCGTGAATTCATAAATATTTGCGCGTAGTCAGTTCGGCAAGAGAAACAACTACTTGACACTAATTTGATCGTTAAACACACAAAATAGGTGACAAAAGCACCCTGCAGTGGAAAAGCCAAGCAAGTATATGTATTTGCCCAAATGTAGAGCATTTCAAAGCTCTTCTAGCTGGTTAAGGAAACAGTGCTAGATTCCCGAGTAGATTTTATTCAACACGTCATCAGAATAAGACAAAACCACTCATAGCCTCAACTTCAAGGTCTTATAATTATAACTCGAATAACAATTATCCGTGTCGGCAAGTCATCATCAATCGACGGCCTCGTGTCGACATCAAACTTGACATTTGAATACCAAAGTAATGGTAGACGATTCATCGTTGCGGTTAGAACAAGAGGAACACTTGGCTGGTGTATGTATCAGGCAATAAGAAACGTAGAGCTATTTGTGAAAGATCAACAAAGCATTGCCGGCACTATACGTAGGTTTTATATTTGTGTAGGTACCACAACTTGATATAGAATAGAATTTAATCTATTTTATTTATAGTATACCTACTAAGACTTACACAGAAATCACACTAATATTATAAATGCGAAAGTTTGAATGGATGGATGGATGTTTGTCACCTCTTCACGCCAAAAGTACTGAACGGATCGGGCTGTAATTTTGCACATAGGTAATTCTAATCCTGGAATCAAACATAGGCTATATACTTTGACTATCATCCTTCCCTCATATCTTTTTGTTAGCCTGTCTGGGGGGAAGTGCAAGTGAAGTAGCTTAATTCATTGCCACCTAATGGACTCAAGGGATCTAAAAGTTTTTGGGGAGATTCGTCGACGGACCACTGGAAAATTACGGAATTGGAAGAATGATGAAGTGGGTTTGAAATTAGAACGAATGATGGGGTATAAAATGTATAGAAATTGCTTCGAATGATGAAATGGGAAAATTATGAAATAGGTAGGATGTAATGTAAGCCCTTAAAAACGTGTGACAGTTATCAAAAGATGGTGCTATTCAATTCAAAACCTGTCTTTGCCTCTTCACAAGGCATGTTGCATTCTTACATAGTTTACATACGCCAACGTTCATTGTCCTGTTTCTACATAAACCGTTCGAATTCGTACCTAGATTCTTATCGTTCTCGGACCGGTTTAATTACAAAACACGTAAAAAACGCATTTTCTTGTAGAAAATGAACTTTTAAGTGACAAGAAAATTAAACCATGACGTGTTTTAATCTGGTTGAGAATGATCCAAACAAGAACTCGTATTTATTTTTGCTTATTTACCTAAGGACTATGCACAACATGAAACAACGAATAAATGCTTCTATTTTTGCTTCTGCCCGCGGTTTTCCGTCAGACCATCTATAGGTTGGCCAGAGTAAATAAACAGCTGCAAGATATAAATTGACCGGAGGCAACTCAATTATAAAAATATGGATTGCGTATTGTAGCCCTGTTGTTTACTCGGTAAAGTGGTGATAAAAACCGATAACTCAAGAGTTTAACTTCCTGTTGCTTCTTTACACAAATCTCGCAACCTCGCAAGTATCCGCTAATGGGAAATAACTCCCAGTACATACATTTCTGATGCCTAATAAGCTTCGTGAAGATAAGGAAGACATATCTGAACATGAGCTGGTCGTCAGGCATGAAGCCGGTGAAGTGTACCTACTCCAATAAATAAATAATGCTGGACAATCCACACAGCATTATCCAGCCCCAAAGCAAGCAAAGCTTGTGTAATGGGTACTAGATAACTGATATAGGTACTTAATACGTTAGGTACAGACAACCTTAAAAAATATATTTTTACTATACATAGAAAACACCCAGAATACCCGGAACAATATCTGCAGATCGTACAAACATTTGTCCCGGGGCGAGAATCGAATTCCAACCAATTCCAACGCAACCTTTTGATTCAAGGCAAGTCGAAACTTGACGACCTCAGTGACGCAGCGGGCGAAGGTCCACCTGCGACGCAGGAGGTTGCGGGTTCGATGCCCGCCTCTGGAAAAAATTTTGTACGATCTGCAGATATTTGTTCAGGGTGTTCTGGATATTTTCTTTAAATAATAAAAAAATATATCAATGTAGTGTATTGTTTTAAGTACCTATATCATTTACCTAGTACCCATAACACAAGCTCTGCTTAGCTTGGGGCTAGATAATGCTGTGTGAATTGTCCAGCATTATTTATTTATTTATTTATTGAAAACCAACCTTTTGGAAATTCTAAAATAGCTTATAGGAACAGTACCCACAGTCAGTACAATACCCAAGAATGTCATCGACATATTTTGACATACAAAAACACAGTATGCCACTTCATTGATGAGGAAATACAACGAGGCTGAGCTCATCTCGAGTCGCGCGGCCGCTTGCTCGAAGACCGGTCGAGACTCGGTTTGTAGCACACAGATTTCACCTGACTGAAGAAACCATTGATTCTGGTACAAAATGAATCGAGAAAGTAACGTCTATCGATTATTATGATTCGATCGATTTATAATTTGATTGTATTCAAAAACTAAAAACCTACTTCGAATTTCTTAGTCTTAAATTAAACTACTTTTTTTTTAAGATTCGCGGGATTCTTAATCTATCGGGAATAAAAACAAGGCCACCTCGGAAGCATCCTCTATTACAACTGCAAGAGAATCATCCAAATCGGTCTATGAATGACGGAAATCGATAAATAAAGATAAACGTAGGTACATAGTACATACCGAACATAAAAACTCCTCTTTTCTTCGAAGTTTAACCAACTAAGCGAAAATTAAAATAGTGTGTTTTGAAGAGTTTTTTACTATGGAAGAATGACACTACCCTATAAAAAAAGATAACGGGAACAACTGCACACTCGGAGTTAGTCTTGGAATTAACAAAATTTGGATATTACTCACAAAAATTCTGACAACTCACTTCAATTCAATGAGTCACGAAAAATTATTATACATTATAGGTAAAAGAGTAACGATTTATTAATAAAGAAAATTACAATAACAGGATAAAACAATTACAACTAGTATTTACACCTATATCTATTTCCTAAAAATCTAAGCCGTCAGCGGAAGGCAGAGTGCCTAGAATGCTGACAGTATCGCCACATTGAATGGCAATGCTCTAGCGAAATAGAAGCCAGCATTCCGATCATCTGTGGACTCTATGAGAAGTTTTGTAAAAACTTATCTTATATTGCGTGTGCCTAAGGACCTAGGGTTTCCACCCCACTTCTATTAAAAAATTTGTAACAACAAATTTGAGGCAATTTCAAAATAATCTTTAAAACAGCCGAAAGCACGCACAGGTGTGCCTTACCTATTTCTTCCCAGAGAATCAATAAGTTACAAAACTGTTCGCATGACCAATGACAATTAACTTAGTTAATAATGTAGGCAGGCATGTGGTTACTCAACTGATTCTTGTTCTATCGGAACAAAAACATTGACAGAAACTTTACATTCTTGTAATATAAAATTCTTCCATTTTGCTGTGTTTTCGTGAGGCCCTGAATCGGTGGTCATCGGTGGCTCTCGTCCAACCCCGCTGCCGCACAAGCGCACAATACAAAAATGAACATTCAAATAGATATGGTTAACTCGTAACATTTAAATACATTTTAGTAATTATTTTGACGACCTCAGTGGCGCAGCGGGCGAAGGTCCGCCTGCGACGCAGGAGGTTGCGGGTTCGATTCCCGCCAGTACCCATAATACAAGCTCTGCTTAACTTGGGGCTAGTTAATGCTTTGTGAATTGTCCAGCATTATTTATTTCATTTATTTATTTTATTGTGTGTTTGTGCGGCAGTGGTGTTGGACGTGTTGCTTGTAGCTTTATAGTTTGTGCGTCCACTGCATCGGTATCGGACCGTAGGAAGCGTAAGGATTTTCTGCTTTGTATTGGTTTCTATAGTGTCTGGTCTACCTACAGTACCTACACACTAGTGTCCACTGGATCGCCATATCTGCCGATACCGATGCCATTGACCGGTATTTTTGCCGAATACGTTGCGGAATATGTTGCGGATGACGTCATCGGCAAACACGAGCGTTTTGAAAACATATACTTATATTGCCCATGCAAAATCCAAAAGCAGTGGACGCAGGGTGCGTCGTTAATAAATTCCGATGCCACGTACGCCCCGATTCCTATCCAGTGAACACGCAACTTAAATGTCACCTATTATTGCTAAGCAATATTATTTGGACTTGGCTGACACTGCCACCAGGCCCACACAGCTAAATTTACTCGTAGACATAGGCAGCACCGAAGTTTACAAAAATCGTACCAAGGTTATAATTTAATTTAATAAATACAATTTGTTTCACACATTGCAACGCGTGTCGAATCGTTTTACGTAATTTTCATTGATAAAGGTCGAGTGCAATCAAATTTTGTAAACCTGTGGTTTCATCGTAGTTTTAGGTAGGTAGGTGTACTAAGGTATTGTTCCTTACATCAGGAATGGTACGTTACGTACCTACTTACTACGGAAAGAATCACCACAGTGCAAGTAGTGACGTCACTACTGTGTGGTGCTTAGAATTTACACCACCCCGATTCTTCCCGCGGGTGTCGTAAGAGGCGAATAAGGGATATCCACCGGGGGCGGGTAGCAGCGCCCCCTGCAGAACAATATCACCACCGAACTGCGATCCCCAATCCGCATGCCCAGAGTGGGATTATGGGCATTTCACCCTATGAGATAAAAGCCAATAAGGAGGTATCAGGAGGAGGCCTGTGTCCAGCAGTGGACCAATAAAAGGCTGTTGAGGTGAGGAAGTCACTACTTACAGAATAACTATTCTGGTGGCACCAAATCCATTACTAACTAACCTAAACACAGATTTGAAAAAGATCATGACTTTTTTTATTTAAACAAAAACATTTTTTTTTTAACTTAAATCGAAACTATGTAAATTTCATGATCATATATAAATTTCATGAAAATTATTGATTTCAGAGGATTCCCTGAATACTCAACCAGGCGAGCAGGTAGGTCCACTGTGCATGTGCACTGAAGCTTAATTTGGGCACTCCCTTACATATTTTTGACTGCTTTCAGTTTTTTTCGCCGTAATATTTTTTTTTAATCACGTGATTTAAATAGAAACATCAAGTGATTTCAATCACCTCAACCCTACCTAAAAAATTTTGTCGTATATACCTAGAGAAAGTAACATTTTTAAGTTTGTTTAGGTTTTGGTGCCAAGGTGCCAACTGAAATACTATCACTACCAATGTGCGCTAGAAGTATATCTTTGAGGATTGATTGAAAGTCCTCTTTTTTTTCATTAGAACCGTGTTCTTTAATCTAGTATAACCTAAGCCTAAAGTTGTGCGTCCACTCCATCGGAATCGGAGCGGTCCGGTGGCGATCCGGTAGACGCACAGCATATGATCTTTTCAGTAAGATTCTGCCTGCAGACTGGTTCCTCTTTACAGTGACCTAGACCTGGAGGGGATTTTAATTCATTCGATTCGTTTCCGATTCGAATCCGGACTGATTTATAAAACGCTATTTTGATTTCACCTCGGGTTTATGATCGAAAATTCGAAGCGAATCTGTGGACTAATAGCCATGTCAATAAGTAGGAGAGCTCCTTATTTCGATCATCAACCCAAGTCGAAATCAAAATAGAGTTTTATAGATCCGTCGGATTCGATTCAGAAATGAATCGAATGAATTAAAATACCCCTGCTGGAGGCTAGGTTGTCAGACTTACCAGCCATTGATAATAAACCATTAAAAACGTTAGGAATTTAGGTAAGCCATTTTAGTAACTCTAACCACAATACTTCATTGTACTTACCACTTTCATGGTGTGTTTAATGGTTGTAACGTTATCAAAGTTATGTCAATGGTACTATTATTTACGCTAATTTGAAATAAACAGGCGTAGTACTACAGTAAACAATCCAAACAGAGGTGTCAAGGCCGTTTCGTACAAAGTAGGCGATGACCTTTATCCTATGTCATTGTGACGTCGGTCATTGTGTTTTAAGCTTGTCGTACACCTGGAAAGCACCGCTGCAGCACAGCACAAAAAATGTACATTCAAATATGGGCTTTAACTCGTAATATTTAGATGAATTTTATATTGACGACAGCTCGCGGACCACTCGTTAAAAGCTTTTGGGAAGCCATTTTGTCACCGGAAAATGTATCTATAAGTAACGAGTGCACGTTTTTGTAGTAGCGAACTAGCGGTATGAATGAGCGCAGAGCTTTAGTTTTGCAGTGGCTAACAGCAGATCAGTATTGCGCCTTGCTAAAGCTGTGTGTCCACCGGATCGGAATCGAAGCGTACGCAGCGTAAGGATTTATTGCTTTGTATTGATTTCTATGGTACAGCGTGCACTAGATCGACATTTGCCGATACCTATTCAGTGGACGCACAGCTTTACTGTCGCGGTATATCGTCATCAACATTATAGCCCGAGATTGCACAGTCCTAGACGATACCGGCTATAGATTCATCTATGGCGGGTATCCATCCATTATGTTAGTAAATTAAACTCAATTTTTTACCCCAGAAGATGCACGACGACGGTAGCTCAGATGGGAAGAACTTGACACTTCCGTTTTTAAGTTTTAGCGAGACTTAGACCAGAGTAGAAGCCTTTAAAAATAATAAAAAATGAAAAAAATAATAGTAGGATGAAACCCATTGGAAAAGGAGGAGAATATTTTAAAAATGAAAGGAAAAACTATTTACGGGCGATCTGAGGTCGGGCGGGAAGCGGAAGGCGGTGAGTTTTTAAGGGTAAAAACGGTTTATCTCGATTTCCGGCAAAACTACAAGTCCTATGGAAAAAGTCGAATAGCAAAGTTGCAGGTAATAAAAAGTTCTACAACTTTTGTAAACACTTTTTTCACATAACCTCAAAATTTATGTGAAAAATTCAAAACCCAATTTTTTGGTTTTTTATTTGTATCTTTAAGCAAAAATTGTAGGATTGATGATAGATTGTAGATTGTGGGAAAAATAATTTACGAGCGGTAAATTATTTTTCCTTTAATTTTTATAATATTCTCCTCCTTTTCGAATGAGTTTCATCCTACTATTATTATTTTTTTTGTTTCAAAGATTATCGACCCTGGTCTAACAAACGAACGTCAAATTATTTTATTTTTATAGATTTTAAATCAAATTAATATCGTTAATACGAGCATCTTTGCACAGTTCCGGGATTTCGAATATAATTAGTAATTAATCACTTCCTAGTGGCATATTTAAAACCATTTAAGACTGATAGAGATAAAATCAATGAATACAAATCGCGAAAATTAAATTGGACTTGCCAAAATCAACAAATCTATATTCACCACATGTTCCTACATCCAACCTAGACCTTAGTAGCCCAAGGTCCAAATAAGGTAACTCTGGGTAAAAGCGGTTCGTAACAATTCCGGACAGTGAACCATACGATACGACTCAGGCAATAGACAATACTTTTACGGTGTGTTTACTCGGGTTGAATATGAAATTTAATTAAGGCCACGACTTTCGAACGGGCGGCGGATATTGTAAGGACGTTTGGTTCAAGGAAAGTTGCTTGTACCTAGTTGTTTCTATAAAACATTGGCACTGGGGAACTGGCGTGTTCCACGAAATTTTGATATACTAGGAAATATTTGGGAGTGTTGCAGAGTTTATCAGACAAATTTGTAGTTCTATAAACTACAATTTTTTTTGACAAATTCTGTCTTGCGTGTCAATATTAGAAAGGACTCTGTCGCACGTACAGCACATCTTTTGATGAGCACAAGTTTATTAATGGGTAAAAATATTATTACTAGTCGAATACGATTATATAGATTTATACGAAATATAGATTTACTGACACTTTAAACATATGTATGTATACTTAAGTATAGTTGGTAGGTACATAAAAAAACATTACAAAATTTAATAAATGAATTCCATTTTAAAAAAATATTAAGAATGAATTGACGTGGATAGCAACTACCCCTCGTTGTCTTGACGTCTACAATTCTAGAAATATTTTTACTTATGGAACATTTTAGGATGATGATAAAGTCGTACAAGCCGATTTCGGCTACAGCGACTCTGTAGCTGGAAACACGTGTTTTATAAAATTCGCTACGTAGCAGTCTTCACTAGGTACCACCTTCGTCACATTTTGGCATGTTACTCCACTGAACTCTCTAATTTCTCCGCGTAACTTTCTACGTACATACATAATTATTTTGCTCAGTTAGTCTGAAACTAGCCAACGGTCAAGTAGCAGTGAAACCGATTACTTCGCATCTCAGCATCGCTAATGCTAAGTTATGAATGAATCTCACGATGACCTTTAAAAATAGTTTTTTTTTTCGGATATTTTATGTAACAAGTACCTACGATTGAGAACTCTTTAGTTCATGGGAGAATCAGAGCATATCTTTTAATAGCAGGATTAAAAATAATTTGACAGACTTCGAATTCCTTTATATTTGCACTGTTTTTTAAGTTTTACGTGACAAAACTAAAAAAAAAATGTCATTTCGGAATCATTCTAGGTATAAACAATAGCGAAAGAATCATCAAAATCAGTTCATAACTTCGACGAACATACATCAATAGCTAAAGAATCATCAAAATCAGTTCATAACTTCGACGAACATAGATCAATAGCGAAAGAATCATCAAAATCAGTTCATAACTTCGACGAACTCACATCAATAGCGAAAGAATCATCAAAATCTGTTCATAACTTCGACGAACATACATCAATAACGAAAGAATCATCAAAATCAGTTCATAACTTCGACGAACATACATCAATAGCGAAAGAATCATCAAAATCAGTTCATAACTTCGACGAACATACATAAATAGCGAAAGAATCATCAAAATCAGTTCATAACTTCGACGAACATACATCAATAGCGAAAGAATCATTAAAATCAGTTCATAACTTCGACGAAAATACATCAATAGCGAAAGAATCATAACTGCAACGAACGTACATAAAAAACATAGGTACTTATTTACGTACAGCCGAATATAGAAGCTCCTCCTTATTTTGAAGTCGGCTAAAGAGATCCTCGAAAAGGAGGGTATTTAAGAATTTTCTTAAGTCAATCTTACAAAAATTCTACAGGGCTACAGCTTAGTTTTTCGTTTTTATAAGTTTTTATCGCACACGTATTTTCGGTATAATAAGTAGCCTATTCTTAGACTATGTTCTAAATGGTTACCCAATTTCATCTTGATCTGTTCAGTACTTTTAATGTTCACATCCGTTCGGCTCTATAATATTACTAGCTTCTGCCCGTGGCTTCGCACGCGTTTTTTCGGTATAATAAAGTAGCCTATTATCAAAGTTAAGATTTGCTCTAAACGTACGCAAATTTCATCTTGATCTGTTCAGTAGATCCTAGATAACAAAAATTCAGATTTCATAAACTTTCGGCTTTATAATATTAGTAGGATAGTAGTATTTTTCATATTCATAAGAAAAACTGTAAAAATCTGCTAAGTATTTAGAAATACCAAATTTATAGCTAATGAAAGTGCTTTAGTATCTCTTAGACTGTTTAACGTGGCTATAAAATCATTTACGATAGAAAGTATCATAAAAATGCTTAGATGATGCTTGAATAGTAAGTATTTCAGTACCTACAAAGTTTACCAGACTGTTCTTTTCCACTTAATCAAGCCAACATTTTGTAGATGTGGAAATGCTTTCAGCAGATTAACACCACAATAAGAAATGACGAAAAATGACCATTTCTGGAAATGACCACTTCTTACAATAACACTTCATCCACTTCTAATTTCTGAGCTAAAGCACAATATTTATCAAAATCTATTTCCGTAGGTAAGTAAACACCTATGTATGTACGTAAATGTAAACACATATAAGTACGTGCATAAATGCCGCATTTCCAAAATGCAATAGAAACCTTGGCATAGAATAATAAACAAGAAAATTCGATAGGTTCAAAACACGCCTGACTCAGAATGGTGCTAAAATTAACCCGTATGTTGCAGTATTTAATAAGTAAGATCATAGCTATCACGATCATTGTATCAACAGTTAAGGCGCTGTGTCGTGACGACAGAAAGTCGTGGAGTTTAAGGCATCGTGGCTTGTTTATTTGAATGGAGGTTTTCACGTATAGGACGACACGATTAACCCCACCCTTTTTCGTTGTACGACAGTCGTAAAACGATAAAACACGGCACGATTCGTACTGTGTTTTTGTTATGATGTGCAAACGACACTATTACATTTACTGTGTTTTTGTTATGATGTGCAAACGACATTATCATTATTATTTCAATGGAGGTTTTCAGGTATAGGACGACACGACTAACCCCACCCTTGTTGTGTCGTTAGATTGACGTTATATTAGGAACAGCTAGCACGACAGTCGTAAAACGATAAAACACGTCACGATTCGTACTGTGTTTTTGTTATGATGTGCAAACGACAAGGTGACAAGTCGCCTTGTCGTTTCACGGCAAGCCGTGAGCCGTAAAATGTCGTTACGATA
This sequence comes from Eupithecia subumbrata, assembly GCA_949316285.1. Taxonomy (NCBI): domain Eukaryota; kingdom Metazoa; phylum Arthropoda; class Insecta; order Lepidoptera; family Geometridae; genus Eupithecia; species Eupithecia subumbrata. Next base: position 14,684,542 of record OX438643.1, on the reverse strand, counting down.
CAATGGGAACAATTAGATAAGATAAGATAGTCTTATTGGCCGTAAGTTAGATTATTAAGGTTAGAATTGTTTAGGCATTAGGGCTGTTGATTTTGTTTTAACAATAAAAATAAATAAATAGTCGTTAACGTTAAAAAATCGCGACGACACACAGTCATTATAATTAATGTGAAAACTTATCCTAGCATTATCTGAGCAACTGAAATTAAACATACTTAACTTTTGGACAGGTTTAAAATCAATTCTGAGGCTCAAATACAATATCTTCCCTGATAAATCCATTCGGTATGACATAGTAAAGTTGCCTGCCCTAACAACATATTCTGCTAGTCCAATGCCAAAATATTGCCAACTGTAGACATTTATTTATAGCAAGCTTACAAGGGAACAGCTGGAAACGATAGTCGTCGAACGATAATTTACGGTTACGGCACAGTGGGACCGCTTTAGACAATTTAGACATCTGCTATTGTACCGTACGTTTGCTCCACTGACCACTCGTTACATTGTGCATTACAGACCATAACACGCACAAATTAGAGATCACTCTTTACTCAATCGAAACTGATAACATCTAAGAATCTGTGAAGATTTGAAATGAGATGTAACTCGGGTTGATAAAGTCGAAAGTGGTTTGAGGAGTATTGTTAACGCGCCAATAAGTTTGTATGATCAATTAGAGTAGGTAAACACTGATATTACCGTTTCTGGAATCTTCAAAGAGCTTGCGGGACATGCTTATTAAGAACTTACAAGTAGTATTTAGCGCAGTGATCTTCTGATATTAACGTGCTTAACATACTTTTGTGGTTCTTCAGCTTTATTAACTTTCATATTTTCTTTGATTGGTTTATTTACATACGAATTTATCTTTTTTGGGTTAATGAAAATCATGGTTAATGAACGTGTCGGGTTACAAGTTTGCATTGTCATTTAAAATGACCTCTAATTAACATTTTTGATTAAAAATACGTGTCTGTATCTTAACCATCATCAAATTCTGTTTCACGATCAACTTTTCTATTCAATTTACTTATTTCATTCCATATCTAATTTAATGATTCTGTATACTCCTTCATTCGATCTCCATCGATCGGTTTCTTTTAGTCACATACACATAAGGCTATGAAAACTATGTAATGTAGAGTGTCTGAATAAACACACAGCACATAGGTTCGTAGTTAATCCGCAATTTATTTCCAATAATCAGGAGGGCCTACTCGGAAAAGGTTCATCGTTTTCATTGTCATGCAAAACCAACTCTTATTTCGCTTGCAGATTGAACGTTTGCACGAAAACGAATCGCAAACTTCGATTTCGATTTTAAGAGTATGGGCACAGATATTATAATACTATACTAGTAGTATGGGTGTGTCTTACCTGTCGGCGGCCGCTCCTTGGGGTAGCAGATCCTGAAGAGTCCTCTCGTCCGCGTGTAGAAATAGTACTTGTTGTTTAGGTTCTCCAGTATCGCCATGTTGCTGGCCGAATTCTCCGCGGCATATGTCTGGAACAAAACGTTATGTTGTTATTTCACTAGTTTTTTTCCCATCAATAATAATCATCATCATTAACAGTCTTTAAACAATAGTTATGCTCGCGGACCGAAAGGTTCAAGAGGATCTTCCCCCGCGAACACTAAGGTTGTAGAATGATCTCCCTGTTGAGGTTTTCCCCATCATGGACTATATTATGAGCGCTTCGTGACCGCAACCTGCAGACGTAGGTCGGATCGGGGAGAGCGAAGCGAACCAACCGCAATAAGACACACGTCACACGGCAAGGCGAGCGAAGCGAGCCTTGCTCTGTGACACCACACCCACTAATATGGTTATATCGTTTTCGACTAACTCGACGGTGTATACTACGAAAAAGACATCCATTTCAAAATCCAAGATGGCTGTCATTTTTTAATCGCAAAACCCACTCTTGGCTATCTATTTCGAACCTCTGGTTGACTGCCACCCTTGTGGTATAAAAAAAGTCTTTACAGGATCCTTTCTTGGACAAAAAAGTCTGACGTTTAATCTGATATTTAAATGAAATTATACTACACTTGCGAGCTTTAAAATGGAATCGCTTCATCGCGAGTTGATCAAAACAATTTTTTTACAATTTATGTACAATAAACTATATATTGTGGCATATCATTTGAAAGGTAATTTTGTTACCTTTCAAGTGATATCAAGAAGATTTAAAATTAATTAAATTGGCTATCCAAATTTTGGGAATTATTGCAATAGGTCGAAGTTGCATCTATAGGCTTCTATCGGCGCCGGAGCTGGATTTCTCCCTCGTATCCGCTGTTTTAGCTCGTCCCACATATGCCAGATTGGATTCAAGTCAGGAATAAGGGCTGGCCAGTCTAGTGTGGGAATGCCGACATGGAAGACGTCTGTCGGTACTGTCTAGTCACTGCTGCGGTGTGGCAGCGGACATTATCGTGCATTAAATCAAAATTTATCGTCGCCAATAAATCCTGTGTAAGGGAAAACATAACTTAACTCATAGTTCATTGCAAAGAAATTGTAAAAATTAGTCTTGAACAACCCTTGAAGCGGATCCAGTTTAAAGCTCGCAAGTGTATTTTCATTGTTTACATTACCTACATTTATTGAATGAATTTAGTAAAAAAATATTTAATTTTCTTTGTGAATAAAGATTAATAACTTAAATAATGTTAATGTAGTATAAAGAATTTTTCATCGTTGAATTCATGACTCGTAAGTACGTATTTGTATTTTTCCAATAAAATGTCTATCGGTCTTGGTATACGGTCCTATTATATCCTATCATCTATACTTATAATAAAACTGTAACAGGTCCAATTCTGTACATTGAAGATATTTGGAAAAATTTTTTTGGAGGACACTCTACTATCGATACTGAAGCCAAAACTGTAATTTTTTTCATTCATGTCTGTCTGTCTGTCTGTCTGTCTGTTTCTTAAACGCGCATCACGTCGAAACTACTGAAGGTATCGAAATGAAACTCGGCACGATTTTAGGTCATACGACGAGGAAGGACATAGGATACTTTTTATCCCGGATTTCAGTCAGGTTCCCCTGGGAGAGGGGATGAAAGTAAAATTTCTTTACCGCGCATGACGCCGAAAGTGCTGAATGAGTGGGAATGGAACCCAGCACGATTTGATTTCATACTACAAGGAAGGTCATGGGATACATTTCATCCCGGAATTCAGTAATGTTCCCCTGGGAGAGAGGATGAAAGTAAAATTCTTTAACCGCGCATCACGACGGAACAACTGAATGAATTCGAATGGAACTCGGTATAATTTGATTTCATACTACGAGGAAAGATACATTTTATCCCAGAATTTAGTAAGGTTCCCCTGGGAGAAGGGATGTAAGTAAAATTCCTTCACCGCGCATCACGCCGATACTACTGAATGAGTTGGACTGAATTGGTACGATTTGAGTTCAAGGAAGGACATGGGATACATTGTATCCTGGAATTCAGTAAGGTTCCCCTGGGAAAGAGGATGAAAATAAAATTCTTTAACCACTCATCACGACGGAACTACTTAATGAATTCGAATGCAACTCGGCATGATTTTAGTTCGTACTATGAGGAAAGATACATTTTATCCCGGAATTCAGTAAGGTTCCTCTGGCAGAGGGGATGATAGTCAAATTCCTTCACCGCGCATCACGCCGAAACTACATAGGTAATGAGTTGGAATGAAACTTGGCATGTTTTGAGTTCATACTACAAGGAAGGACATGGAAATACATTTTATCTTGGAATTCAGTAAGGTTCTCCTGGGAGAGAGGAAAAAGTAGAATTCTTAAACCGCGCAACCCGAGGGGTCTACGCGTCGTCCGATATCATGCATTCTTTTTGTTAGAAACAGTGTTGCAAAATCGAATTTGACTAAATCAGTAGAAAGTCGAGTAGAAAATCAGTAGACTGATGAAATAATCTGTAGATTGAAGAAAAAAAATTGTAGATAAAGGGTAGGTAAGTTCCTATCGAATTTTTCCAAGACGCACCCATTAGTTAGGTTCCTACAATACAATACAAAACAATACAAAATTTCCTACCTACTAAGGTGGTGCGTCTTGGAAAAATAAGTTAGGTTCCTACCTTACATGACATATGGTGGTTTAGCTGGTCCGGTTATCTGTACTACCGATGTTTGGTTGGAGTAAGTGGTCCAATTAAACTAACTGGACCACAGAAAAATATTTTTTACTGTGGTACACAGCCAACTGTACCTACCTAATAACGAAAAAAAAATTACGTTGGTCCAGTCAAATGGATCAGGAGCCCAATTCTGCAATACAATTGCTTCAGTATGACAGTGCAATCGTCGCAGAATCATCACGTAGAATCCTTAGATTATTAAAACTCCAGATAGTGCGTGCGAGATAAATTAATAGTTTCAAACTTGACGCGCGTCTCTCCATCTGCATTCATCATAATTTCTTTCATCTGAGGTGGAATACCAAAACGTGTCATTCTGTGTCGATACCCCTGTCATAGTGAAGCGATTAGTATAGCAGAATAGGGCCCCAGCTGAACGGAACCATGAGTAAGAAGTGAAACGAGTATGACACTTCTTAACACTGACGCTGGCCGAGTCGTAGCTAAAAGTCGTGTAGATAAAGAATGGGATTGAAGATGACAACATGCTATCCCCCGTAGAACCTACACGATTTTTTTCACGGCGGCGTTTCATAATATGAGAGACTATGGTTAAATGTGAACTTAATTAGTCGGCCGGTAAGGCAATCGCGAACGAAGTCGCGGGTACAGCTAGTATATAATAAGGGGGTAATCATAATCCCCACGCTATGAATGCTCGTTGGGGATCGCTGTTCGGCGGTGGATCTGTTCTACAGGATGCGCTGCTGCTCGCCCCCGGTGGATTTCCCTGAATACCTTTACGACACCCGCGGGAAGAGTTGGGTGGTACAAATTCTAAGCCAGCACTGCACGGCGGCCTGCCCATGCTTCTGCTTCCTTTCAGCGCGTAAGGTTCGTGAAATGACGCTGAATTTTACTACTAAAACACAACCAAAAATTACTTGTAGAAACCTAGTAAATTTAAGTAAAAGCCCGATTTTTTATTTCACGCGTGACGTACCGTCTTAAACCTGTTCGACTTAAAATACATTCCAATAATTAAATTCTTATTAGGCACTATTAATAACTAACGAGTAATTAATTAATAGCTAACGAGAATAACAGTGGAAATGCGATTATAATGTAAGTTCAGGTAAGGTTACCTAATAATCAGGTGCAGTAATAATAGGGTTAGTCGGCACTTAAAAGGCCAAACGAACGGTAAGAAACTGGAATTTGGGACCGCATTCTTGTAGTTATTTCAATGGCGGACATGTAAAATTTTGAAGCTAGCTAGCCTCCGAAAAACGGTGATGACTCGATCGGATTCGGTAGTTTCGATCTGTGCCTGCGAGACCTTTCTAAATATTCTGCTAAAATAAAAGTAATCGCTTATAGGTTGTCGCAGATCAAAGGTGACCAAGCAGGACAAAATTGACATTCATACACAATATAGGCTTTAATTCGTAATATTTAGATCCATGTCTTATTGATGGTACAGATGACAGACAGCTCGCGGGCCACTCGTTTGAAGCTTATGGGAAGCCATTTTGTCACTGTAATATAAAGTTAACGAAATTAAGGCCATATTTGAATGCACGTTTTTGTGCTCGGTATTAGATTAATCAGCGCAGAGCTTTACTATAACAATGGTATCGTCAGAGAACGTTTTGGTATTCTACGCTTACAGTGTATGAATTGTATGATAGAATAGTTTCAAAGTTGTCGGTTTTGAGTCAAACGTCCAAAGTTTTGACGGGCGCCTCTTCATCTGTAGTTTCTTTAGTCAAAGGTAAAATGCCAACATGACAATGTGTCATCTATACTTATAATAAAACTGTAACAGGTCCAATTCTGTACATTGAAGATATTATGAAAATTTTTTTTGGAGGGCACTCTATTATCGATACTGAAGCCAAAACTGCAATTTTTTTCATTCATGTCTGTCTGTCTGTCTGTCTGTTTGTTAAACGCGCATCACGCCGAAACTACTGAAGGTATTGAAATGAAACTCGGCACGATTTTAGGTCATACTACGAGGAAGGACATAGGATACTTTTTATCCCGGAATTCAGTCAGGTTTTCCTGGGAGAGGGGATGAAAGTAAAATTCTTTAACTGCGCATCACGACGGAACTACTTAAGGTATTGAAATAAAACTCGGTACGATTTTAGGTCATACCACGAGGAAGGACATACGATACTTTTTATCCCGGAACTCAGTCAGGTTCCCCTGGGAGAGGGGATATAAGTAAAATTTCTTCACCGCGCATCACGTTCACGCCGAAACTACTGAATGAGTTGGACTGAATTGGTACGATTTGAGTTCAAGGAAGGACATGGGATACATTTTATCCTGGAATTCAGTAAGGTTCCCCTGGGAGAGAGGATGAAAGTAAAATTCTTTAACCGCGCATCACGACGGAACTACTTAATGAATTCGAATGCAACTCGGCGTGATTTTAGTTCGTACTATGAGGAAAGATACATTTTATCCCGGAATTCAGTAAGGTTGCCCTGGCAGAGGGGATGAAAGTTAAATTCCTTCACCGCTCATCACGCCGAAACTACATAGGTAATGAGTTGGAATGTAACTTGGCACGTTTTGAGTTCATACTACAAGAAAGGACATGGAATACATTTTATCCTGGAATTCAGTAAGGTTCCCCTGGGAGAGAGGAAAAAGTAGAATTCTTTAACCGCGCATCACGACGGGTCTACGCGTCGTCCGATTTCATGCATTCTTTTTGTTAGAAACAGAGATGTAAGATCGAATATGACTAAATCAGTATAAAGTCGAGTAGAAAATCAGTAGATTGATGAAATAATCTGTAGATTGAAGAAAAAAATTAGTAGATAAAGGGTAGGTAAGTTCCTACCTATTTATTTTTCCAAGACGCACCCATTAGTTAGGTTCCTACCTACTAAGGTGGTGGGTCTTGGAAAAATAAGTTAGGTTCCTGCCTTACATGATATATGTTGGTTTAGCTGGTCCAGCGAAGTTTGGTTGGAGTCTTTTTTTTTTTTTTTTTTTTTTTGTTTTCGAGGGGAAAAATCTGCGAACAGATACCATACTGCATGTAGGGTACAGTATGGTTATGTGGGGTTGTCGAAGAGAAGCTTCGACGACCCACTAAACAACCCCCCGGTGGCCGGCCTCTAAGCGTAATCAATGGGCCTGGGAACTCCGATGGACCGCGCCAGGCCCATTTCGCAGTGCCAAATCAGGCACGTCCTTGGGGGCGTTCACAACTACCGCCCCCAGCGTCCCGCAAGAATTAAGGTAGCACGTGCCACACAGTGCCATCGCCCTCCCGGGGTCCGCCTTGGAAAGTCGGAGCCCTCACTCCGACTGCCCGTGGACCCAGGTGGTTCCCTGAAGGGAAATGCCGCGATGCCCTCATGGGGCAGGCGGCGCAGGGCGGTAGCGCGCGCCTTGCCGCCGCCTCCTCCGAGTGGGATCAGCTCTCTCGCGATCCCGCTCGGCGGTCTCTTTCTGGACCATGACGGTCTCACAGAAAGAGACCACCTCCTTCCACGCAGTCTCATCCACCAGCATAGCCGCCACTACGCTGGGCAGAGAGAGATCCTGCCCGATCCTGTGGACCAGGATCTGCCTTTCGGCACTCCACGCCGAGCATTGCTCGAGCGTGTGCTGAGCGGAGTCCCGATCCCCCGCACAATGGTGACATTGCGGTGTCGGTTCGCGTCCAATCCTACTCAGGAACTCTCCGAAACAGCCATGCCCGGTGAGCACCTGAGCAAGTCGATAGGTGACGTTCCCTCCCTCCCTCCCCAACCAGGCTTCGAAGCTTGGCAGAATCGCGCCGACGGCGCGTTGGCGCGAGTTCCTCGGCTCCTCGAGCCGCTCGCGCCACCTCACGAGCGCGCGTTGACGCTCTTCTCGCCGCACTTCAGCAGGCGTAGCTCCGCCATCACCACCGTGACGGAGACGGACGTAAATAGATGCGTCCATCTCCGCCAGGATGTCAAAGGGCGGGAATCGCGCCAATAATGTCGCCGCCTCAAACGATACGGTACGGTACCCTCGTACAGTCCTAATGGCAATAGGACGCTGCAGGCTATTATACATAGCCCTGTAGCGCCCAACACCCGCCAGTCGATGTGACCAAACGGGTGCTCCGTAGAGTGCCATCGACCGTACCACCCCTCCATAGAGACGGCGAACACCCTCCCTGGGTCCCCCGAGATTAGGCAGTAGTCTGTGCAGAGCACCGACTACCCTAAGAATCCGGGGGACGGAGCGTCTGAAATGCTCCCCGAAGTCCCAGCGACTGTCCAGGGTGAGGCCAAGGTACTTGAGGTACGGGCCCACCTGGACGTCAACGTCCCCCACGCGAACCGACAAGCTGGGTTCCTGACTCCTACGGATCTTATGGAACCATAACGCCTCAGTCTTGTGAGGCGCTATCCGTAGACCCAGCTCGTGAATTTTATTCACGACGCACGTCAACCCAAGCTCGGCGAGCCTCTTGGTCCCTTCAAAGGAGTCTCCGCCAGCGAACACGAGCGTGTCATCTGCATAACAGACCACTTGCACGCTGGCGGGGAGATCGACGCGCAGGACCGCGTCATATGCGAGATTCCACAAGAGGGGTCCAAGAACGGACCCCTGCGGAACCCCACACACTACGTTCTTCCTATGCGCACCGTCCCTGCCTACATATTGCACGCACCTATCACGCAGGTAGGCCCCAACTATGCGCTGCAGGTAAGCTGGCACCGCATGAAACCTAAGCGCCTCCCTGATCGCTCTCCAGGGCAAGGAGTTAAAGGCGTTAACGATGTCTAATGACACCACCAGAGCCCTGCCGCCCCGGGACACAACCTGTTCCGACAAAGTACGGACGCGGAGAATCGCGTCCACGGTGGAACGTGCCCGACGGAAGCCAAACTGGTCATCCGATAGGTTGGGACCTACCTGCCACAGATGCATGCAAAGACGGTCGGCAATTATTCTTTCGAATAATTTGCCGCTCTCGTCTAGCAGGCAAATGGGGCGGTATGCAGAGGGGGAATCCGCAGCCCTGCCGTCCTTCCTCAAGAGGACCAACCTAGCCTCTTTCCAGTCCTTTGGGAACACGCCAGACTGGAGGCAGTTGTCAAATAACTGTCTTAGCCTGTCCCCCAGACCTGCGGATAGAGCCAGCGCCAGAGCCCGACCGGGAATTCCGTCAGGCCCGGGCGCCGTATTCCGAGCCCTCATGCGCTTTACGGCTCGGTCCAACTCCTGCCTCTGTACCCCCATGCTGTCAGTCCATTCCGCAGCCACTGCGTTTAGGCCCGACGGTACTGGAGACAAGGAACCGTCCTGGAACCCGACCCCCGGAAAAAGGGTGTCTACCACTCTTCCTACAAACTCCGGGTCGAGGGTTTCAGTCAACGGAGGGACCCAAGGTCGGAGTTTGCCCAGTACCATTCTGTACGGACGGCCCCATGGGTCCCTATTCAGTCCATCCAGGAGTTCACTCCAAGATCGCGACTTGGCATCGGCAATCGCGCCTTGGAGCGCCTTGGTTGCGCCTCGGTATACCTCGTACGCTCTATCCGTCTCCTCGGCTGTGGCCCTCCTTCTTCTCCGGGTCCTGGTGTACTGGCGTCGCGTGCGTAGGCACGCTTCGCGTAGCCTCGCTATCTCCGCCGACCACCAGTATACAGCCCTGCGCTTGGTCGACCTGGTCCGGGGCATCGCGACGTCACAAATTGACGTCACCGTATCCCGGAACCACATTGCCTCCCTCTCAGGATCTGGCGTATCTTCGGCATGGTTTTCCGGCCAGGCTGCGACGATGGCCGCGGCTTCTAACAGGTCCCTGTCAAGCCTCTTTAGAGCCCATCGTCGCGGCAGGTTGTCACCTCGACGGGAATCTCGGGTTGGGGAGAGGCGGAAAAACACGTCGAAAACAATGTGGCGATGGTCAGACAACGTGACCATCTCCTCCGCCACCCTCCATCCCGATACCAAGTGCGCGGCAGAAGGAGTCGCCCATGTGAGGTCCACAATCGACTCCCCCTGCCACCGTACACAAGTGCTAATTGACCCCCGATTCAGCAGCCGGAGATCATGTCCCGCCGCCCATCCCGCGATGGTGACTCCCCTAGGGTCATCTCGAGGACAGCCCCACTCACGCGAGTGGGCATTGAAGTCGCCCAAGACTAGCACGGGACGAGGTAGGCATCTACGTATGCAGGCTCCGACCTCGTCCAGGTACGCCTCGTAAGCGGCGAGGGTGCAATTTGGGGTGATGTAGCATCCTACGACGGCAAGGTGTCCCCATTCCGCTGCTACGAAACCCTGGCCTTTTTCAATAGAGACGCAGGGAGGATCACCTTCTCCACCACCCCAGTAGATAGCGACAGAACCCTGTACGTCCCCGAACCATCGTGGATGGTCAGGGATCCGATAAGGCTCCGCCACTACCGCACATGCAATCGACCACTGTGCAAGGGTTTGCATAAGCAAGTTCTGCGCACCCTGGCAGTGGTTCAGATTACACTGTAGGGCTTTTAATGGGTTGTGATCCATTAAGAGGCCTCCATGGCGTCCTGGGGCGGGCATAGGCCCGACGTTTCAGCCTCCTTCGTTGGGGCCGAACTCCTTCCTGTATCTGGGGCAGGAGGAGGTCTCCTTCCGCCTTTCGCCTTCTTCGGAGGGGAGCACTTTTTGCTGCCCATCCTATGGTCGGCCTTGCAGCCCATGTCCGAGCAAAGCGGACATTTTGGCGGACGCGTGCAATCGCTAGCCCGGTGACCGGGCTCGCCGCACGCATAGCACAGCGCACTGCGATCGACTGGGTTCTGACACTGGCTGCGTACATGCCCATACTCCAAGCACCGGAAGCACTGAAGTGGCCGTGTCGTCAGGTAGTCGACGCGAGCCGAGGCCCACCCGACGACTAGTCGTCCTATTGCTGCTATCTTGCGCACGCTAGCCAACGGACAGCGCACCCACACCGTGCCCAGGGCATTGGGTGGGCGCCTGATTACGCCTACCCGTACGTCGTCAGCGGAGCAGCCTCCATCGTGGGCAACCGCAGCGGCCACTTCCCCTGGTGTGACGCTGTCGTCGAGATCCTTAAGCCTCATCTCCCCCGTCTTAACGGGACGAGTGATGCGGACACTGAAGTCCTCGAGAGCAGCGCGCATGCGTCCTGCGAGTGTGTCGGCCTTGGACGCACATTCGGGCCCAGACACCTCCATTATGAGCCCCCCCGTTATAGCTCGTTTAGAGCGAATCATGTCCACCCCTACTTCCTCCAGCTTGATGCGGGCTCTAGCAGCTGCCATGACCGCGGCGTACGTGTCCTGTGAGCCTTCCGGAATGGTCACAGTTATCGCCGCAGATTTCGGCAGTCGCGATGGCTTGGGGGGACCAGGTGCCTTTTTGCGCCCGCGCCTGGAGCCAGCCGGGGGACTGGGCTTAGCCAGTGCAGTTCCAGAGCCGGCACCGGGTCCAGCTTTAGTAGCAACCGTGGAGCCCACAGCGGGGCTTATTGCGGCAACTGACGTCACCCCATCCGCCTTCCTCTTAGATTTTTTGGCCCTCCTGCCAACCACGGTCGTCCAAGGGGCGTTTGATGGTTTTGCTACTACCTCAGGTGGCTCACCCCGTACCACAGGCAGGGAGGTAGCAGCTTTTAAAGGGGGAAGTATCGCCTTTCCCTTTCCTTTCTCCTTGTCTACCCTGGGAGTCACGAGAGGAGATTCACTCGTGGGCGGCCGGGCTACATGAGCCGATGCCAGTTTTCGGTCCATTAGAACCTCTATCCGTTCCATCAGCCGGGTCTCCCAGTCTACTCCATTACCGGCGGCAGGTGCTGACGCCGCTGCCGGTATGGTCGCAGACTCTTTGCCGGCCCGGGCCTGCTGATGAATCGCCTCCGTCAATTTCTCCACCTTAGTGGAGAAAACCTCCATCTGGCCCCGCAGATCCGCGTTTTCTTTTTCCAGGCGCTTCACGTTGGCGTCAGTAGAGACTCTCTTTACCAACGCCAAGGAGGCCGCCTGGACCTTCCTAACTGCCATTCGGAGGCCGCGGATATAATCGCCCTTCAGGTTCTTAGACCTGTCTGCGATCTTCTCCACAGTCTCCAACTGAGAGTTAATGCAGGCGACCAACTCCTCAGTTGGTTGCGCCTGCATTTCCACTCCCAGCTCTTCTGCTTTGGGCAGCTTGTCCTTGGCCTTTGTCTTTGAGGGTGGCACTAACGGGTCGAAAACCTCGTCTTCCCCTCCTTCCTTCTCCGACCTGAGATACAGAGCCAGACCCTTGGACCCCTTTGGGTTCCCACCCTGCTCCTTCTGCGCTCTTTTGCGTCCGCGCGTTCGGGTAGACGTGTTGGAGGCCAATGAGGACGCGGACATAGCAGAGCTATCCGATTCCCCATCCGCCCCGCTCACCACTACCTCTGGTGCGCCTTTCCGCGTAGCCGCGAGCGGTTTTGCAAAGAAGCGCATTTCCCGTTCTCTTGACATTGACTGCGCGTCCGCGCCCGAGCCGGACACAGGCACGCAGGCATTGTCAGTACTATCATCCAACATCGGCTGCACGTCCGCATCCGAGCCGGATGCGGGCGTGCAGTCGACATTCACCTTCTGCACTAAATCGCCAGAAGGCCCCCTTACTTCATGACAGTTTTTGTCCCCCACGTATACGATGGGACGGTACACCGCGGAATCCGCGGTGCCATGGGATTCCCCGTTTCCGGGACCCACACGTGGACTGTTTTTATTACTGTCGTTTTCCATGATTTTCCTTTTAGGGGTGAGGTCCCCGTGTTTGGCGCCCTAGCGGCCGGGTTCCCCCCGACCATACTCCACGTGTGAACCCGGACCAGCGAGCACGCCCATAGTCGCTCCGTACATCTACACTAAGTGTAAGCGCACAGAGAAACCCCGAACAGCTCGCGGGCCCGGATTCACACACGCAATACTCCCCTCGGCGGGCGCCGGAACCATATATTGGGACTTGGTACCTTCTCGCTCTTTAATCCACTTTACACACGTGGATTTCCACCATCTCTCTTGACAGAGTTGGAAACTTCTTTCCTCTGCCGCGCCCCATTCACTGCGCTGTCTGCTGAGTCAGAGAGTCGCATGAAGAGGCTCCAAAACCCTTTGGCCCACCCTTGGTGTTTTGTCCGCGCTGGCCTGCCGATACCTCCCTTATGGAAGCTATCGCCAGGCCAGAACCCCCGATCCGCAACCTGGGGACGCGCCACGTCGGAGTATCACCTCTCCGCCCACTGGGACAACCCAGCAGGTCCGTGGAATGTTTTTATATGTACAATAAAAAATATCTATCCGAAATATAATGTAGTGTATTATATTATGTATATCAATTATCTAGTACCTATAACACAAGCTCTGCTTAGCTTGGGGCTAGATAATGCTGTGTGAATTGTCCAACATTATTTATTATTAATATTACAGACACATTACAAACTTTCTTCTTGTAGACGCTAATAACTGCTTAGCTATGTAAAGACTGGAGGCTAGTAGCCTCCAGTCTTTACATAGCTAAGCAGTTTCTTGTTTGCTTTAATAAACTTGCACACATCTCTATTAGTCCATGTTTTACTATAACAGCTTTCCAGGTGAATCAGGGAGTTCGTGTTATTATAGTAGGATCTCGCTAATATTATACTACAACTTATTATAAAGTACTACTAGCGACCCGCCCCGGCTTCGCACGGGTGCAGTGCTGATACGGATTTTTTGTAGACCTTTTTAAGGTGTACAATACTGTAGTACATTATTTTGATTTTTCTCGTAGGATTCAGCCAGCTTTTGCAATGTTAGCGCAAAAAAAGTGTTTATTTACGACATCACATTAGAAACCTCTCAAATTATCAGTGTTTCTTTATTATATTATGCATGTATTATACATATAAAGCTTCCTCTTGAATCACTCTATCTATTAAAAAAACCGCAATAAAATCCGTTGCGCAGTTTTAAAGCAGGAAGCGACTTGGTTTTATACTATGCAGAGATTAATATGATTATTACTTAAAACCTGGTACTTAGGTATATCATTAGGTAATCTGGCTGTGCACAAGGCGGGTCCATTTTTGAGACTGATTTAATAAATTTTGTACAATTAATAATAGTCCAATGAAATAAAATCCAAGTAATATTATAAACGCGAAAGTTTGTGAATATGTTTGGCTGAAGACAACGCCAAAACTACGAAGGATCGGGCTGAAATTTTGCACACAAAGATCTCTAGGTCCAGATCTTTATGTGTGCAAAATTTCAATAACAATGGTGATTATTGCAAAAAAATGCGAGCAGAAGTTAGTACGGTATAAATAAAGAAACTTCATCAACTTATAAATGAGAAAGGTAGGATATTTGGATGTTTGTTTTGTTACCTTTTCACGCCAAAACTACAGTTCCCTTCACACTGAAATTTGCATGGATGAAGTTTTAGAGCTGAAATTACATATAGGCTACTCTTTCTTCCGGGAAATGCGTGCCAAGCCGCGAGCAGAAGCTAGTAGATTACAAAGTAAAGAAAATGATGAGTCATTTTCTTTAGAAATCGAACAAGCTTGCAGTAGTTATCGAGCTGATAAAAACGAGAACTTATATGGTATTCATTTCCTTGTAGAACGAGCAACAATGTGAGGTAAAAACTGCATTACAATTCAATTCAATGGAGGGAGTGATCGGTATTATACGATAACTGTTAACATACATTGTACCATGTGTACCTAACCTATACCTACAATTGTGTGTTTTCATCCACAGAATCATTGCATTAAATACTAGTGAAGAACCAACTTTATCATACTTATGAATAAGAAAATCTACGCGCAAAAGTGACAACTGGAAATTCCCACACAGCAGATTGAAATAATAGAAAGTTTTAAGTATAGCTGCAATTAAAATCATAACTCCAATTAGATTTATCTAATTGGAGTAAAAACTTGCTCCTGTTCTAAAAGCCTTGAATTGTATTATTATTATATCGAATCACCTTTTACTATTATAAATTAATAGTAAAAGGTGATTATGATTATGAGTGATAGTAAATTAAAGACGTAGAAAACTATTATGAACTTGAAGAAAAAATACAGTACCATAGGCAATCACACTACAGCTGTGTTTGTTTAAGATCAATAAAAATGTCGCTAAACGTAAAATACAAAAAAAAAACTGGTTGAATCCTGTTGAATCAATTCATTGCCTTTTGTGATCATGATCACAGATTCAGCTACGAATTATGTAATTTATTTATTTGACCTGGGGTGTCATCTTCGCTGGAATAACCCATAGTAACAATATAAATTAAAGGATTTTGTTTTCATGGAAAAATAATATTATATTATTATTAAGTTGACAAAACACTGTCACTGCCTAGATAATTAGGAAACATAATGACAGTACCATGTCAATATATTTATGAAAACTTGTGGTATACTCATAGAAATATCAATCGGTTCCCTAAAAATAGCGATATACTTACATAATTTAAATACCTACTAGAAATAAACATAAACTCCCTGTGCCCACAACTAGACTTCACAAAATAAATTGTATCTTTTATAGGACAATATTTTCTACAACAAAACTCCTAGTGACTTGCAAAAAATATCGTAAGTAAATAAATTCAAACAAATTATCATAACCTTTCTATGCAAAAAGGCTTACTACAAAATATCAGATTATCTATAGAGGATAAAAAAGCTTGAGACGGTATTTGCTCTAACTCGAAAAATAACAACTAACAGGCTGAAGGTTTCTTCGTCGCTTCTTTACTTCAGTCAACATAACATATAGAAGCGACAGAAACCAAAAATATCAATATATTTCCATGTCTGTTTTAATTTTAAGATTCTGAGTATTCCTTCTCTAAGTAGGTATACAGTTGGAATTAAAGAGTTTTAGATTCTTGGTTTTCCTATAAATAAGTTTGAATTAGAACATGGATTGAATGAGATAAGATAAAGATAGTTGAAATTGATTCTTCTCCACCAACGTAGCTGTAAGATGAGCTAACCTTCATATCAAAATCAAAATCAAAAATCAAAAACTCTTTATTTCCATAAATACAATTAATGTACACTTAGAAAAGGTCAAATTATAAAACTATACACTGACACGGAAATAAAGTGATATTTTTGATTTCTGTCGCTTCGGTATGTAGACCAAAGTAAAGAAGCGACGAAGAAACCTTTAGCCTGTTAGTTGTTATTTTTCGAGTTGGAGCAAAACCCGTTCCAAGCTTTTTTATCTTCTAGATAATCTGATATTTTATAGTACCTAAGCCTTTTTGCACAGCAAGGTTACTTACATAGGGTTCACATAACGCCTTGCTTGATGAGTTCGGAAAACTCATCATCGGCCTGTTAACATTAACGAAAAATTATTTTGTTGATATCAGTTTGTTTGAGAATCAGCCGCACACTTTTGTCAGTCTACTGAGTCTGAAATAAAGTGTTTGCTCTGAATCTAGCATTGATCTGTGATTGATCGTCGGAGCGAGACGTTCTTTCAACTCCGGAGTTCATCGCTCGCCGTTTTTACCCGGTCGGATGACGATTACCGATGGGAAAGTTAATGAAAGTCATCTGGTTTAATATCTTGGGATATTTTATTAGCGTTTTACGCGAAGTCATGTTATGCTGGAGGAGCAATGATGGTTTAAGAGTCGTTTAAGTATTTTACGATTTGGAAAGATATTTTCATAAGAAACACTTTACCTTATAAGCATGATTCTGTTGCGGTATGCTGTTTTCTAGAAAAAAAATTATAATTAGATCGTTTTTAAATCTTTTTTCTTTTATTTTTTATAGCACTAGGTGCCCGCGGCTTCGCATGCGTCTTTCCGGGATAAAAAGTTCTGCCCGGGGATATCATTTATCTATCTATCCTTCTCATTTCTCATTATAAATGCGAAAGTTTGTGAAATGTGATTTTTTTTTTTACCTAGGATCTCCACAACTACTGAACAGAATCAAGATGAAATTTGGCATACATTTACAACATAGCCTAACTTAGACAATAGGCTACTTATTAAACTGAAAATAAGCGTGCGAAGCCGTGGGCAGAAGCTAGTCATCTACATCCTTGCCTTTCATTAAAAATCAAAATTTCATTATTTCCGTAAATACAATAAATGTAGGATTAACACTTAAAATAGTACAAAATCTTAAAAATAAAATTGTCTATTTTAATTTTAAGATTTTGTATAATATAATTAGTATTTACAATTGAAACAATTGAGCTAACTGCAGACTGTTGCAAACAATCTACAGGTAGCTCAACTGATCCATATCAATACAATACCAGTCGGAAGCGTCCCCAAGACGCTGGCTGCATTGCCCCGCTGTATGGCAATGCTGATGCGCTGTGCCAGATACTGACCAGCTCTCGGGTCACGCTCAATTGTTTCAATTGTAAATACTAATTATTTTATAATTTTCTTTGTGAATAAAGATTTTGTATTGGAATAGAACTAAAGTGATATTTTTTATTTCTCTATTAGGATCCTTTCAATGACGACCTCTGTGGCGCAGCGGGCGAAGGACCACCTGCGACGCAAGAGGTTGCAGGTTCGATTCCCCGCCTCGGGACAAATGTTTGTACGATCTGCACATATTTGTTCAGGGTGTTCTGGGATCAAATATTCCGCGGCCTCCCCAAACCTCGATCGATCAGTTTAATCCAAACAGGTGTACCAACCGACCTAGATTCAGTCTCTAGTCTGTAGTTCTACATGCGAATGTTCATTCCATGGTCAATTTCGGTCACTTTCACACATCTCAACGCCTCTAGCCGTTGGTAATTATTACACACTCATTGTCTGTCGACTTTCGCTGGCGAGTGCTTCCGCGTTACAATCTTTGGCACACAGCTCTTCAGGAAGTGCTACTAGGAAGTTAAGATGACTCTATCTCGAAATTAAACCAGTTTTGATCTTTTGTGTCTGTTATGTTAATTCTTAGTTTAGTGTGAAATCATAAAAGTTACATATGATCTTAGACCGCAATTTCTATTGTATCATTTTTGTATCCATTTAATACTAAATATCGCGTGACCCGAGAGCTGGTATCTGGTGCAGCGCATCAGCATTGCCATACAGCAGCGGGGCAATGCAGTCAGCGCGTCTTGGGTGGGCGCTTCATGAGCTACCTGTAGGTTTTTTGCAACAATCCGCAGTTAGCTCAATTGTTTCAACTGTAAATACTAGGTCAACTTTTTTCTAATTTATTTATATTTAGTATTTGATTGTAATTTTCTTTGTGAATAAATATTGTTAATTTATAATATGAGAAGGCTATATATGATATACTTACAGAAAGTTTTTGTTTAATTTCCTATCTGCGTCCGTAGGCTTTGTTATTATTATTATGTTTCCATCGAACTCAGTTGGAGGTAGATTACAACTACAGACATCTATTCTATTCTAGGTTGGCTTACGATTAAACTTTACCAGCTCTTTAACTCCTACAAAAGACATCAACGCGCTTCCTCAACCTCAACAGCCTGTATTGGTCCACTGCTGGACGCAGGCCTCCCCCGATAACCGCCTTATTGGCTTTTATCTCATGGGGGTAATGCCCATAATCCCCAAGCTGGGCATGCGGGTTGGGGATCGCAGTTCGGTGGTAGAATTGTTCTGCAGGGGGCGCTGCTGCCCGCCTCCGGTGGATATCCCTTAGTCGCCTCTTACGACACCCACCGGAAGAGTTGGGGTGGTGTATATTCTAAGCCGGCACCACACGCGCTTTTTTCACTGATTCTTTTCATAATCGGGCAATTACATGTTAATTTAAGTTTTGTGACACATGTTTTCATACACTAATCGTCAAAGTTAAGCGACAAAGCAGCAAACTGTTCGTTTATTTCTCGGTGAAAGACCTAAATCTATTACTAAACATGCATTTTGACAAGGGATCCTTAACCCGGCTTAAGGATCCCTTGTCAAAATGCATGTTTAGTAATAGATTTCCATCGCGAAAGGGTAAGGAACGAGAAATGATAGATGTGTGGGCGGGGTTAATTTCAACGCTTTCTGCTCGCTTACTCCTTTTCCCTCAACTATTTGTTGGTGGAAACACAAGTATGCAGTTTGTAGTTAAAATGTATATCTATCTTCTATCTTTCTATCTATAATTGCAAAGGCCTTTGTTAGTACTTTCCATACTTAATTGTTTTTAAAAGTTTAAAAAGGTTCACTTTTCTCAAGCAATCAGCAATAACGTGGAAAAAAATACAGTTAAAATCTGAAACCCGACACGTAATTCTTCACCGATTGTCCATATTATTTTCTTTTGATAGGTACATTAGGTACTTAGGTTAGATATTGAGAGGCTGTTTTATAAAACCGGCTTATTTTTAAAAGATTTTATTTAACTTAAAATGTATGTGACTATCTTCGTACGGGTGGAATCTTGCAACTCAATTTTGAAGCAGATATCTTCAACCGATTGAACTGAAATTTTGTGTACACGTTTAGTTTAGATGACAATTCATTAAAAGTTTGTTTACAATAAGGTTTTTTTGAATATTAAAACTTATTACTGGATAGGACGTTACTTTTCCTATTAACCAATGCATGCATAGAATCATGACAAAATATAGCCATGCATCGTCAATGTATGATTGGGCACGTCCAAGCAGAATCAAGGCTTTTTATAAAACCGAGCATATACCGGTGTGATAGAGTTCTTTCTGCAATGACACGCTCTGGTGAACCATTGGAACCGGTATTGTGTGGAATGGCAGCGTGATCTAGGTGTGTGTGCTCAACCCAGGTTAGGTATGTTATGTACCTACCTACCTCTTGTTATATATTCACAAATTCTTTGCGTTTCGGATCGAACATTGATCTAGTCGATTTTAGAGTTTGAAAGGAATATCCTTCTAAATAAGATTACTAAGGACATGGTGCTGAAGGTAGGTATGAATTTAAATACTTCAAATTATAGGAGACTATATTCTGCCCACGGCTTCGCACGCACTTTAGCGGGATACAAGGTCTATGGCACATATACATGGCATATATATAATATATGGGTCTGTCCCTAGGAGACCCTGCCAAATTTCATTAGGATCAGTTAAGCCGTTTAGACGTGATAACGTAGCAGAGAGTTACTTTCGAGTTTATTATATTAGTACTTATGGGTGAAATGCTATCTTAAAATATGCAGGTTTAATTTGCATCCTAGATGCCATGTTACATTAAATTATATAACAGTGCAAATAACTATCAAAAAAAGGTAGAGAAAGATATGTTTGAACAGGTTTAAGAGCTCAACCAAAATCTTTCTCAATTTCATATAATCCTTTTTTTGTTCCGTCTCCAAGCAAAAAACGGAGCAAAAAGGTCACTCACGGACGAAGTTAATCCTGCTTAACATCAAATACGTTCCCCAACCTTGTTTAAGTACCTTAACCTGTTTGGTTCCCGACAGCTGTCGCGTTATTCTTATTCTGCCGGAGTCATGGATCTAAGTAAAGTTCGGGAGATTTTGTACTAGATTCTCGAAAGTGGAAGGTTCAAATTAGGTGCAATTAGGTCCACCTCAGTCTTATTCGGACTCAGTCATTCAGGTTTCGCGTGCATTTTGTAGTCTCGGTGGCACTTCCTTCGGTCTAGATACGTCTTTCTATCCTTGTTGTTCATTAGGTAGACTATTAATATATATTTTACTAGCTTCTATATTTTACTAGCTTCACGCGTTGTTTCTATGGAAACGTTTTAAGGTTATTTCTATCCCATGGGAACTGATTTATGGGATAAAAAGTATAAGTTAAACTTACCTGTATGCGAAATTTCAGCCTGATCCGTTCAGTAGTTTTGGCGTGAAGAGGTAACAAACATCCATCCATCCATCCAAACTTTCGCATTTATGATATTAGTGTGACTAGGTTAGTATATTGCAAAAGATTGGAAATAGCGTGTCTTTGCGTTTAACTGCAACCCAGGTCATTTGTTGAGTGACCGCTGGGAGAACGTACCATATCTGCTGAATTTTACTGAGATCTATGGCCGGAGTCAACGTTTTTATAATGGGCTCGTGCACTTGATCCCGGCAAGGTCCTGCCCGGTTTACCTTGCAATGTCGACTGTAATCCGATATTTTCATATTGCTTTATGCGATGTTTCTGGTGAAATTTTTACGCGTTTGCTTATGCGCACAATTTCTTAAGGACTTAGGGTACCTACCTACGCAACCGCATGCTACGGACAACCGGACGGCTGACCGCATTCCGGCTAACCGCAAAGTGCTTAAGGTGCTGTACATGTTCTTCTGTTTTTCTTTTGTCTATTGACAGAAGTCCTAAACTTTATTTATTTTGTAAAAAACCTTCTAGAAAAAATCTTCTTGGAAAATAACCATTTTCAGGATTTTGTATTATTAATGTCTGGTAAAATCCTCATACATAAGATAGGGAAAAAGTACGTACAATAATGGTTATTTAATTTTAATAGCGAATATGTGCTGGATGAAAACAACGACATGCAAATGATATTGCAGTGTAATATCCTCGTTTGAGTATAAAATAAAAATTAAAAGCAACTAGCTTCTAATAATACGTGGAAAATATTTATGACACATTGAATAACAGGACTTAATGCGTTGTTCAGAAAGGCATCTACCTGCGAGGATGTGCTAATTTTAAAGATATCTGCTAAAGGCGGCTGTACACATTGGGCCAATGCGCTGGGTCAAGACATTGGGCCAACCGTGGAGAGATAGATAGAGGGATATCCTTTATTGGCAAAAGATTACATGTTTTTGGTTAATAGTGCCTTAACTACTAAGTTAGGTTTACCTAGACACTAGGGTTTTCAAGAAGTAGCAATAAGTATAGATAAGTTGTTAGCAGAGCAAGGCAGATCTACTTGGCGTATTATCTCGATAATTGGTTACCAACACTGGCCGGTAAACCGAATAGTGTCGGTAGTCCCGTGCACACATCAAAGGATCTTGGCATGCTCTGCAAAAGAAGTGTTTACACGTTGGCATCTTATTCAGTTCGTTTTTACTCGTTAGCCATCAGAGAAAATTAAAAAAAAATCAGGAAGTAACCAATATGTCAATAGTCCAGCCAATAATCACTCTAATTTGGTACACATAAACAAATTACTGCAAGAGATTCTACATCCACCTTTATCAAAGCTCCAATGCATTTGTACCTATACCTACGCCGATGTGGAAACAAAATCCGATATTTTGGCCCAACATGCTGGCCCAGCACCTTGGCTGAATATGTACAGCCGCCTTATGGTGTATAGACTCAAACAAGTAAAAAAGTTGATGACCTTGAATATCTACCAAAGGAAAAAAATGTTCTACGCCACACAACGATATTGAATAGTACTTTTATGAAAACACAAGCCGTTAAAAAATGACCATTCTGTAATTATGAATCATCAAGATTCGAGCTTGATACAAATGCAAATTTATATGGGTAACGTACTGAATTAACCAAACTTCTATACAACATTACGAAGAATAATTGACGTTGGATATGAAATAAAGACAAGAGCATACTTTCTCTTAAATTTATCTTACATAGATTAACATCTATGAAGAAAGAACGGTGGTTGTTAATCAGGCTTAGAAAGAATTATAAAATTAAGTAGCTACATATAATCGGGGGTACATATGTATATTTTTAGGAAAAGTAGAAATTAGTATATGCAGAATTCAGTAGAAAGTGCCTCCAAACAAGAGGATAGAAAGAGTTTAGTGATAATTGAACATAAATGCCAGTATCACTGAATAACGGCAATTTAATCGATTTTGCCTTGATACAAAGTCAAGATGTCAAGTCAATTTTGAATTTCACCCATCAGAAAGGTTGGACAAATTCGATGCAAGATATTTTCCATAGGTGTAGCAGGCTATTTGATTCATATCAAATTTGGCGCAATAAATACATATTTTCTGTAGTATTCGACTTAATAAACCAATTTTTATAGATTTCTGATATTATAAGTGTAAGATGATTACATACCTTATTATATAATAATTCTGAACTCTGAAAACGCTGTCGGACATATTGTGACGTCATAGGCCTTTAAGCAAATTTTATCTCGGATCTTATACGAGTGAAATTCGCTATCTAGGCTGTCTATATTTTTACAATAGTAGACGTTTGCTAATGTCAATTGTTTGTTTTCTAGGCGCAGGTAATATTGTCCGAGGTTGTCTACCCGTATGACGTCACAGATAAATATGGCTGACAGCGTTTTCGCCTGTTTACGAAAGGTAGACTTTTATATACAGTTTTGGGGTTTTCTAGGTCCTTAAAATATTTGTTTCCTTCTAATTGGACAATAATGAATAATTTAAGAACTAATTCAAAAGAGTCCAGTAGCCTATTAGAAGCGAAGAACAAAGACAAGCTTCGAAGGAGCAGAAATAGCACACACCTGGTAGTATCATCTGTTGATTGAACTGGCCTATGTTGTTATTCTACCCACCCGTTATAATAGTTCGTCTTACGTAGTTATAAATACATATACTTATAGTTTAAAATGATACATTACTAAGGTCATATTAAATTGGTCTCACTCATCTCAGCCTCAAGGTGTGCTGGTACTTACGACCAACACCAGCGTAACTCCGATTTTAAGAATTCAGATTTCAATACTAAGTACCTACTTACCTACTTATATTTCTATAACTAACAAAATAAGCATGTTTGATTAGACGGCTTATGTTTTTAAGAAATAGGTATAAGTGTATAAATTAGTAGTAATTGTTTTATTCTGTTACTGTAATTTTCTATGATTAGATTACTGATAATAATTTGTTTTTAAATAAAAAATAAAATGACCTTTGTTGTCCCTACATACACTTTATTTCCAATATTAGGTACAGTATATTATTTCTCTATTATTTGATTGTAATTTTCTTTGTGAATAAAGTATTACGGTATGATTTAAATTACTCCGTTTTTATTCTTTGATCGATGTTTTAGAAGGTTTTTTATAGTTACTGATGTACAACGTGCAACATTGCAATGCATCGCTTCCCTAATTAAATAATTTATTCGATTAGTTACACGCAATCAGTGTTCATTGATTTTTATTTTAGTTTGTACGTATCCCCCTCCCTATTAAGATAGATCACGCGATGTCTGTTTGATTTGTACCTCTACTTAACCAATTTCCCCCTTATGGATAATATTCAAGAGGGAAAACTGGAATTATTTTTTGTAAATTCCAGTTTTCCCCCTTACCGGTGATTTCACGGGGGGAAAGTGGAATAACCTAAGTTTTTAAACTCTTCAAACTGTTAAATTATAATAAAAGGTGGTCCTTCGTGGGTTTTTAAAATTAATATTAGTTAAGTTAAATTTATTTCCTGTTTCACAATAGGATTCCAAGCAAAAGAAAGGGTGTACTAAGCCGAAAGGGTGATTCTGGACCCCGTGGGGATGAACTTGTGAATAACGATTTTGTTAATTTCGAATATTTTTTGCAGAATAGATTCTACAGAAAATATTCGAAATTGATGAAATTGAAGTTACTCTTGCATTATTTAACATTAAATTATAAAATATGCATCAAATGTTTTTTTTTGTTTTTGCAGCAAAAACAAGACATGTCATGAAATTATTACAAAAAAATTATGACCCTTTGAAATTCCAAAACAATAATTATAATAATGTAAAAATACACGTAAAAGAACAAGAATATGAAGAAAACTCTTAATTTTTTTCAATAAAAAGCTAGAAAAGTTCGAAATTAAAAAATCGTAGAACAAACGTTGACCTCCTCGATGTCCAGAATCACCCCCTTTCGGCTTAGTACACCCTTTCCGTGGCCTGTATATCTATCCTCAGGTATTATGTTAAAGAAAACTTGTCTTAAAAACTGGGATCATAACTTAAAATTTGAGAAAAGACAAGTTTAAGTTGACTGACTATTGTTCAGTTGACTACAATTAAAATTCCACGTGACACAATCACGAAGATCGTGAGAAGTTGCGTCTTGCGAGGTGTGTGCAAAAAAATCTTATGCAATCGGGTTTATTGCCAACAGTGGCAATACTGGCAATGCATACCATAGTTTTTAGGTAGGTATTCATTAAATAGCGATGTCTCTAACCGGTACCTTTAGTACATTTATGTATAAAAGACAAACGCTCGAAACCCTCGGCGCGCGAGTTACACTCGCACTTGACGTTCTTGTTTTATTAAAGGCTCTTTCCAATTATGATCTATACAAATTAATACAATTAAAGTTTCTGTTTGTAACGTCCAAATTAAAGTTCTTTTACTGGATGCATATAAAAGTATTAGGTATGTCAATTTGTAGAATATTTGTCAGTCTGTTACTTGCGGTTAATCTCCGAAAAGTCTGGAGCGCTTTTTAAGGGGCTTTCAATGACTGATAGCTGATGTTATAGCAAGTAACTTAGGCTACTATCATTTTTGTAAAAGAATTAGCATTCCGCGTAAAAGAAGAAAACCCGCGAAATTGAATTCTACACGAACAAAACCGCGGGCACCGCTAGTAATATTATAAATCGAAGTACCTACTTAGCTGTGAATTCAGGGTAAAATAGTGGATATGTCGTGGCCATATCTTAGAATTGATCACTTTATGATGTAGCCGACCATTTCATGAAATGGTTGTAGGTATTTTATGAAATGGAAAATACGCACTGCCCACATCATTATGTAGTCTGGCAAGATCAATGAATAAATCAGCGTTTGACGATAAAAAAGCTAAACGCACAGCTACTTCATGATATGGTCAAACATTAGTGATCTTATCATAAAATGGTCAGTTACATCATGAAGTGATCAATTCTAGGATATGGCCACGACATCGCATCGGGTTTGATTCCCGCCTCGGAACAAATTTGTGTACGATCTGCAGAAATTTGTTCCGTTGGTCTGGGTGTTTTCTATGATAAAAATATCTATCTATCTATGTAGTGTATTGTATTAAGTATATCAGTTATCTAGTACCCATAACACAAGCTCTGCTTAGCTTGGGCACAGATATTATAATACTATACTTACTAGTATGGCTTGGGTCTAGAAAATGCTGTGTGAATTGTCCAGCATTATAAAAAAATATATATAATATACACACTCTTGGTTACTAAATTTGTCTCAGAAAAATTGCTTACTTTTCCTCAAACCTCGATGCTAGAGAAGTGTAGTGAAAGGCAAATCGTAATGACAAATTTAAATCTGTCTGGTGAGATTATCAACACTTTCCCAGATGTTTATTTGTTTCGAGCAGATTTAGTGATTTAGTTTCGAAACCTTTTATGGTTGAATTGTATTGTAATGTAATGTAACTAGTGGAAACAATATTTTCACTTATAAAAAAACAAGCTACGTTCAAGTCTAAAACGTTTTACTTATGTATTTTCAGGAAACAGTTTACTTAAGTAATATACTTATATACTTACTTTACTAAACGTGGGGATGTTATGATTCGACAGAAAAGGACCAAGTTTCAAAATTTGCTCTACAAACCTCAATGTTGTAAGGATATTTATAAAAAAAAAATGTTTTTAACATGTGCATAATTATTTATAACAAGCTACCAGAAAAATTGAAAGATTTAAATGGAAACCTATTTAAGAAACATTTAGATATATGGTTACTTTCAAATTGTTTCTATAGTGTAAACGAATACTTAAATTTTAAATAGTAAGAGAATTAGTTAATGATATTTTAGTGTATAATTAATACCTAATAATAATAATGACATTTTAACATTTGCACACCTGCTTGCGGGTCGAATACATTGTCTTCACATAACTTTAAGATCTTGTAATTATTGTATTCTGCAAATAAACGATTGATTCTGATTCTGATTATATTACGTTAATTCTGTGTGAATTTCGATTTGTGTGTTGAGATATTTTGTGTGATTTTTGTGGATTCGGAGATGAAATACCTTATTCAGTAGACCCTATGCACCAATTCTATTTTTGTGTTTAAATTAAACCGTTATACTTCATAAATGTTGCGCAAATGCTAACTTGGGCTGTGCTTTCTTTTGCCAGGTAAATGCTTTTTTTACTTTTAGGTTCATATATTATCTAGCTGTCTTAGATTCCGACGAGTTCCTGGTTCGCAAGACGTAGTAAAGCTAGTGGTTGCAACAATCTACCCTGCTATTATATGATGCATTGGCGCTTGACCAAGCAATATCCGAGACTTGTTGCAAGCAAATAACAGTTTAATTAAAGTTAGTTTTGTTTTGATCATACACTTATTTTCATGATGATGATAACTCGCCTAAGCTTTGTCGCCAAGCCATACATTTTTAACCATCAAGAAAACTGTCTGGAAAAAATATCGACCTTTTTCAAGTTGCAAGGTTTGTAGATTTAGAGCTGAGGGAGGGGTCGTCGTCTCCTTTTTACATACAATTTGATACAGCGCCTCGCCTGCGCGAACAGGGAACTACGCAAATCGCATACGAAAGGAGACGTCGCGATCACTTCTCATTACTAACGTCAAATAGACTCACCCCTTAGGTAGAGATAGGGACTTAGCTCTTCATGAGACTGATAAGGATAAAATGTTTTAGTAGCATATAAACAAAAAAATTACAATCAAAGAATAGAAACGAAATAAGAACTGGTATTTACAATTCAAACAGTTGAGCTAACTGAACTGAACTTAAATATAAACCTAAGTAGGTAGATACTTAAATATTAGTTAACAAATCTTGTACAAGATTTGTTTTTATCATTTATGTGAACTGTTGAAATGTTCTTTGAGAAAAAAAAAAGATTCTTTAAACCGAACTGCAGTCCGTTGTAAATAATCTAAAGGTAGCTCAACTGCTGGAACTCAATACCAATCGGAAGCGTCCTCAAGACGCTGCTGGCTGCATTGGTAGCATAATGATTTGGCACGGAATATTGCCCGAAGTTATCTGTTTTTGATGGGGTATAGAAACTGGTAATGAATTTTACGAAAGCGGAATTGTATAAAAACCAACAGAAGTCGTGAGAAACGGGTGTTGTCTGTCTAGAAGAAAGCAGGTTTCCGCAACATAATCGCCTATTGTCAACGCATCTTGGAAACGGTAGTATCGGATGTGCTTCTGATTAATTAGTTTATTAATTAGTACATTTCCACCTCACCAGCCTGTATTGGCCTACTACTGGACGCAGGGCTCCTCCTGATATTGGCTGTCATCTCATGGGAAGTAAGGCCCATAAGCCCCACCTTGGGCATGCGGGTTGGGAATTTCAGTTAATTAAACGTTCTTCATTTATCTGATAGGTATTTCTCGAAATTAGGTCACATGTCTCGTCACTCTATCTCATAATGGATCATTTCTCAGGATTATTCCAATTTTCCCCTTGAAAAATCCCCCTTATGAGGAAAAACTGTTGTTTTTATTTCACTCCACACAAAAGGCTTTGTCGCTGAGCGACCACATCGCCTAACTTGAAGTGGAATTTAAAAAAATCATTCCAGTTTTCCACCTTTCAACAGTGGCTTGGTGGTCACCGTCCACTGACCATTTGGTATCAATACCACTAACATACCTACTGTGTATTGTGCTTCCGCCGTTTCCCATAGGTACCCTATTGAATACGGTAACAGATCCTTTTTCACGCCCGGTGGGTCATGTTTATTTTGGTTGATTCAACATCCGGCCCCGACCAGGTAAAAAAGTAAACATGGACTATCATCTGTTCGACAGTTTTTAGATATTTATTTACTTTAGACAAAACTCTAATATTTTTGTCTAGCAATATAAATCCAACTGAGTATTATCGGCATCTTGTTGTAGGTATTCTAACCAGATGGCGCTGTCAAAACTTTTAGAACAGCTAGAACACGCAAATGAAGTGGTCAAGCGCCAATGAATCATTAATAGCAGGGTAGATTGTTGCAACCACTAGCTTTACCACGTCCTGCGAGCCAGGAACTCATCCGAATTTAAGACTGTCCGTACGATAGAGACGCTGTACTTACCAAATTGTGTGGACAAACGAGAAGATCACGTCTTGTTACTACCGTCACAGATATAATAATACTATACTAGCTACCGTCTTCGACATCCTAATAGACTAACCCCACACATCATCTCTTTAATTAACTTATTTATTATCAATTATCAATGATAAAATCTCTTGTCTATAGGCACTCCAGCCATTCTCAATTTGAAAAACAATTCTCAGCCCAAAAATCTAAAATTCTGTTTTCGGCGTAGTGATCAAAAAATTATTGTCAGCGTTACGCATTGTCGGAAAGTGCTCAAATTGACAAAAGTAGTGCAAATTCTGTCTCAAAATCGACAGCAAGAATAGTACATTTTACACCTAGGCGAGAAAGTGGTCGATTCCTACCGAGTGTGTCGTTTTGGGCCCGAGGCGCAGCCGAGGGCCTTAAAACACACGAGGTAGGAATCGCACTTTCTGCCGAGTGATAAATAGTGCTTTATACTACACCTTCAAGGAAAATAAAAAGCAGAATTAATTATTAATAGAAATTTAGAAGAACTTACCGCGCCCAATGATGTTGGTAAAACCTCATTGACAGCACCAGCCTTTGGGTTCTTTTTTCAAAATATTGTTCGGAAATCGGAGCCGGCCTAATGGACTTGGAGTAAAAACTTTTTGTCGTTTGACCGAACGAAAATAACCATAGCTACCGGCCGATCTTTTAGGAAATTAAAAAAAAATAACACGTTAGAAATGGATTTCCATACAGTTTTTCCTCCCGCTAAAACACGTGAGAAATGAAATTCCATAGAGTTTTTCCTCCCGGTTTCCTATAGGCCTGCAAAGACATACTTTCTATTCTATTAATAGAAAAGGAATAGGCAACTTTCCGAGCAGGTGTAGTATAAAGCTATTTGCAGGGGTGTATGGTGGCAATATTTACAAACATAGTATTTTCAGTTTGGCCCGAGTACCTATAGAATTAACTATTTGACAAGAGATTTGATCAGCGTCGAACAACCGGCTGCATAAAGTATTTAAATTTTGGTTTAGTGGGTTCCATCGTCTTTCCGGCGTGATTTAGCCAGCGGCATTCTATTTGCGTATACCTACATGCATTAGATCTTCTCACACAGATTTCGTCACTTTCACGATCGATTTCTCCTAAGCTTTCCAATGTTTGCTGTCTACAGAAGAGCTAACATATTACGTATATATGGTAAGTAAATACTTAGCAGATTATTCAATTCACTTTCCTCAGGTTAGGTACCTACCTACCTACCTAGACTTAGGTATTAGGTCCTTACATATGAAATTGGCGTTTTTCGTACTGGCCACTTTAATCACAAATTTCTCCTCTTTGGTAAGGAATTCCAAATTCAAATTTGTACAGCTATAGACTCGTGTATTTGTGCTTCGATGATCGTCATTCATTTGTTTTTTTTCTTCTGTTTTTTTCTGTTTGCGTCACTCATTTTACAAAATGGAAAACTTAAAATATCGCATTATTTACGAGTACGAGTTCCGCCGTGGCACTAGTGCTGCGGAAACAACTCGAAGGGTGAATGATGTGTATGGCGGTCGTGTTGCAAAAGAAAACACAGTTCGTTTTTGGTTCCAACGTTTTCGTTCTGGAAATTTCGACTTGCAGAACAAGCCCCGTGGACGGCCTGAGACTCAAGTTGATAATGAAGAGTTGAAGGCTATTGTGGAAGCGGATCCATCGCAAACCACGTCCGAGTTAGCTGCAGGCTGCGGTGTTAGTGATAAAACTGTTTTAATTCACTTGAAGCAAATTGGGAAGATTAAAAAGCTTGAAAGGTGGGTACCCACCTGACCACACACTGCGCAACAGACGGCTACTAAATTAGAAGAGCTTCAATTGGAAAGTCTAAGACATCCTCTGTACTCCCCGGACCTTGCTCCAACAGATTACCATTTTTTTCGAAATTTGGATAACTTCTTGCAAGGGAAAAAATTCAACTCCGATGGGGCAGTCGAAATCGCCTTCAAAGATTTTATTGATTCCCGTCCGACTGGTTTTTTTAGTAAAGGGATCAATGAACTACCTATAAGATGGCAAAAGTGCATAGAAAATAATGGTTCATACTTTGATTAATTAAATATATTATATTAAAAAATATTCGACTTTTTGTTCCTCCCATACAAAACGCCAATTTCATATGTAAGGACCTAATATTTTCCTTCTTTTTTTCAATGTAATTTTACGCAAAACATTAATTACTTAGGAGTAGAAATTTTGTACCTAGTGTCTGTTTTGTTTAAGGTAGGTACGTTTGTTGATTCTACGTTGGTTCAGTTGGTTTATTCTAGTACCTAATTCGAATCATTATTAGGTATTATTTCATCATCATCGTCAGCCTATATTAGTCCACAGCTGGACATAGGCCTCCCCTAATGAGCGCCATGGCGCCCTGTCTTCAGGTGCATCTGCGTGCAGTCTTTCGCAGATCGATATCCCACCTGGCCGGAGGGCGTCCTACACTACGTTAGCCGAGTCGTAGTCTCCACTCAAGAACACGTTTACCCCAGCGGTTGTCGGTTCTTCGCGAGATATGGCCGGCCCACTCCCACTTCAGCTTGCTAATTCTTTGAGCTATGTCGATAACTTCGGTTCTCTGTCGGATGTACCTATTCGTTACGAATTCATTATTTCTTTTTATTATTTCGTCATATTTTTATAGCTAGGTACCTATCACGTACCAAGCCTTCGGTCAAGATCGTTGCATAAAAAGAGCGCGGCAGGTAGACCGAACACGACGCAAGTTTCTTCGCGCCAATGCAAAAAATTCCGACCCCGACTTGAGAGAAAAATAAACCAGAACCTGTCGGACAAAAACTGCGAAGATAACAAGCAAAATAAGCGTGAGATCTTTCAGTTTTTGTAGCAGTCTGGGAATTACTCAAGTTTGTCTTATCTGAAACTTTTGCGACCGTTCCCTTGCGCCTTTGTTTTGATATTTTCCACTTGTCGTCTTTATTTACGCTGTGGTTTATGTGGCAACAATGGGGTTGCAGTAATATAAAGTATTACCTACATATGTAGGTAGTTCGTTTATTTACATGCAAGTCGCTTTAGGTAGAATAGAAACTGATGTAACTACCGAGGTAGGTACATCAGACCTAGTTGTGTTTACGATTATTTTGATCCAGGGCGGAACCAGGTTATTATACCTAGGTACCTAGGTAGTTTAATTTCTCAGCGGATGATGTTCAGTTTACTTAAGCTAACTTCTGAGAAATATCTAGGCCAGCATGAAAATAAAATTAGGTAGGTAGGTAGGTACCATCGAATCGTCATCGAATGCGCAAAATATATTCAAATTCGAAAATTTACGCTATGTTTCTCTATTCTAGCCTAGCCTAGACAAAATGTTGTCTAGGTTGTCCATGATATGGGACAGATAGGTAAATTGATATCGATGGCTATTTCTTTATCTCCACGTTTGGGTGGGCAGGGGCAACACGGAACAGTACAGTTACACACATTCGTGCCATTAATACGTGCATATTTATGCGTAACGTGTCTGCGCTGCAGTAACGGGGTATCAAGAAGGACTCGAGACGGTGTAGGTAGGCAGGTTAGATAGGCCTACGTGTTGAAAGTTGAAACAATCAAAAGGTGCAGACAATGGCTAGCTACCTACTTCATACTTATCAGACGTAGGAAGGTAGGTCGTAGTGAAATTATTGGTACCTAGAAGTACAGGTAGGCAAGTAGTTAAATTAAAAACAGGAAGGTTTAAACTCAAATATGTAGTAGTAGGTACTTGATACCTACCTTATTTGCAGGGTAGGTAGGTAGGTGTGACCTATGCAACTACCTACCTACTTAATGTAAACAAAACAATATTTTTAAAAATATCTTACCTGAATATTGCTGCGTTTTACTTCAATATAAAGCCAGTTATCTGTCGAGAATGCTATAGCCATCAGTGCAGCGGCCACGATTGCCGTAATGGTCGCAATGGACAAAGTTACCGCTGAGCAAGGCATTTTTAAAACTTTGTGATAGAAAGATAGAAGAACAAAGATTCAACACAACCACAGCACTTTTCTTAGAATCGTTCACCTATAAAGCATTTTTATAAACACTTTACGAAACGAATAGCACGCACACACAATATTTTTTTATAAAAACTTTATGAATGCGGTCATCGCCTGCCACTACAGCGTGTACAGAGTTCGCGCGCGAGTCTTTGCTTGCCTACTTCACCACACCACTTCGCCGCCTTGCCTTGCCGCTCTCTTGCTTGCGGATGTGAAACTTTCGAAAGTATAGTCTTGCCACTTGCGCTTCCAAGTGGCAGGAATGCTAACTAAAAACCGGTTTTGTTGTTGCCAGTACAACGCCAGTACACAAAACATTATTTACTTACACTGGCAATAATTTCACTCTCACTGATTATGTCAATGTCGATTATGTCTATAATGTCAGTGTCAATTTCAAAATAGTCGGCCAGTGTTGCTCACTCAACATAAATAAAGCAAGACCTAGCGTTTCAAAACGCTAGACTGAGGTGAATGCTAGGGCTGTTTTCATCAGTAGAAATTTTTTGATATATGCAAGCAATTTATCTTCTCAGGGCGGCGCGCGGCCACTCCAGGGTGGTGGTGGCGGTGCGGCGCGAGATTAGCAAGGCGTGGCTGCGTGGTATGGGGTGGCGGCCCTGGCGGCCGGCCGCGGCCGGCGGCGCACAGTGGATCGAAAAAGCCCTTCCTATAGACATAGAACTTTTTTTTTCTAAACATGCTTTTTCTTATTGGAAACCAAGACAGAATCTTATTAGAAGCCCAAACTATATCATATTTTATGAACCTAGGTTATAATGACGCAGAAAAGATTTTTTGAACTTTTATTTGTATGGAGAAAAACATGAAAATCGATATTTTTCGGCTCTCGTGCGAGTGCCCGTTATTTCCTCCGGCATAAATAATGTTCCTATTTTTTACTATCTTTTGACATATGGCACATATATGGCACTCGATGGACTTCAGGTGAAAAAAATTTAAATATATTTTTAAATTTTCATTTCGCATTTTATTCATTATACAAGGTACATTACGACCTAAAAATAATATTTCAACTCACCTAATTATTGTTAAAGTTTTAATGCAATATTTCACCTATCATAATAATGAAAATATATTAAATTTTTATATTTAGTTAAAGTAAAAGCATAATTATCAAATACAGTCATTATTTTTAAAAAGAAAAGAATAATAATTACAAACTACAAAGGCGATTAAACAATTCACACGAAATAAATATTACTATTTTTTAGACACAAGGCAAACTTTTCTATATTACAAGTTATCATACACAATAATTATTTAAAAAACACGTATTATGTACCTACATATAAGTTACAAAGTTTCTGTAAAACAATTAGAACATATTAAAAGACACATCCATATCAGCATCTGTGTCAGAATCTGTGTATTCTGGATCAATGTTACTTACATCTAAAAATTCTGTCTCAAGGTTTTCTGTGTTAATAGATATAAGACCTAAAGCTTCGGAACTTAACTCTTTCCTCCGTGCTGCATTGAGTACAGGTCTTGTGGAAGAAATGTAAGGGTCTGATGAAAGAAGCAGCATATTTAAAATATCCTGATTATTATTAACCCTGCTAGTCTTTCGAGCATGAGACTCCCTGTACTTGCGAAAGTCTTTATCTCTAGCCTCTGAGGCTTCTCCAGATAGTTTACCAATGGGTACAATCGCTACATGGCTATGTCGGCACCATGTATAAGAACTTTATGCACGGTTGCTAACATATAGTACCAATTATACAGTTCTGTGTACTTTTCTGCAGTCTTTCGGGTATATTCCTTAAATTTTTCTATTTTTATAGTTTCACCTGATGAAATGACTTTTTTCAGGGAACTCGAAAAACTTTCTCGCCGTATTCCCATCATTGGTTGTTCCCGATCCTTGCTTAACTACATCAATTAATAAACCTGTTTCTTTTCTAAACTTAGTTTGAATTTCTTTTTTCTTTTCTTCCAATATTCGTTTATTTTCTTCTCCTCTTACGGACCAAGTCTTTAAATCTTGCCTGTATGCTATGTGCAATAGACATTCCATGCAGTTTATGCGAGCGTGCAGTGAAGATATTCCAAATTTATATAGATCGGTTGAAACTTCTTTTTTCGTAACTGCTTCCAAATTATTCATTTCAGAAGGTTTTGCCAAGCACAAATAGCACGTTGCAGGTGAGGTTGCTTCTGAACGATAGGTGCATACCTTCCCATCTATCATAGTCATTATTAGATTGTGTGTAATTTGGTTTGTATCGCATTCGGTGCTACTCAGTGATCGTATTTCTTCTTCCATTGCGGACAGCTGTTCTTTTACGACTAATTTCGACTCTTTTATGAAGATAAACTGCACATGACGACAATATAACGCTGAACAAGGTTTTTTGTTTTCCCATATGACCTCATTTCCAGCAGTGAGTTTTAGCGGGACCAAAGTGGTCATGAAAATTGATTCATCACTTTTTCCATCTCCATAAAAACCTTCTTTGTATGTGCTCTGACTTGAGGCACCATCAAATCCCCATTTCGATATTAATATCATTGATTGGTTTGTAATCTCGCAGGTAAACTTTTTATTATTCTTTTAACAGTTATGTCAAGGAGTGCTTGAAGAGCTACTTTGGCCATTGTATCTGTAACAGTGATTGCGTCTTTCGGAGGAAAGCAATCCATCTTGGCTTGCTGCACTTTGTAATATGATGGATACAAATTTGTAATGCCTTCTTGAATGGCAGATTCTCTCAATGTTATATACTGCCACTTTGATAGTTTAAGTGACAGTAATAAGCTGAGCGCTTTGGTAGGGGTGAAAACACATTTATTTTTTTCATTTGCTTGTTCCACGATTTTTTCCGCCTCTTTTGGATTCTTTAGAATATGATCTATGGCTGCTGCCAAAATATCTTTAACCTCATTTTTCATATTAGCAATTTAAGCAAAGGCCAATTCTGAACTTTCTTGGCCTTTATAATTATAATTTTCAATCCTTCGTACCTTTTGTTTTGTTCCAAGTTCTGTGAAAGGTTTGCGCGGACTTGGAGCCGTTTTCGTTGATGTTCCAACAACAAACAAAAAGAAAACAATTCGCCAGCTTCACTTGTTTCTTGAATTGCAGTATTTAGCTGTTGTGGTCGTATATTTTCACGTACACAAGTTTGCCACTCGATATTCTGCTCCAACCAATCTGTATAGTGTTTTTTGAAAGTTTCTGTGTTACATTTTGCAGATTTCCATCTTTTTATCACAGACTGACTAAACCTTCGACAGAATTCTTGGAGAGTGTCTGTATCTTCTTCAGATAAACTCAAATTCAACTGAAATTTAACACTTTCTAACAGTTTTAAATAGTTTCCAAGCTTGCCAGACTGTTTTAGAATCACAAATAGATCCAGATTGGTCACCACACTATGCTTTTCCATTTTTAACGAAATTTCACAGATGTTTTACGTAGTAAGTTTTAATATAACTAAAAAAAAATTCAGAACCCAAGAAGGGTTCTGAATATTTTTTTATATTTACACTTACTTCATACCGGCTAACGACTACTAGAAAAAACTAGACAATGACAAATTGTTAATTAGGTAAGTACCTACTGAAATAACATCCATTTTTAATAACAAAGCAAAGGGGCTTAAGGAATTCTTAGAATAATAATACAATCATAAGTGACGGGTTAGCAGGTAGTTCAAGATAAGTAGGTAAACCTCTGCAGTAAATTTTGTAACAATGATAAGGTCGAGTACCTAACTTAATGGCTCCTTGTACATTTAACAAAAAAATATACAATAGGTATCGTCTTTAACGGCTAAATATCATAAAACCACCATATAATATGGAATTATCAGGTAAAATTATAAAGTATGGCTGGTGAAATATTGCATTAAAACTGTAACAATAATTAGGTGAGTTGAAATATTATTTTTAGGTCGTAATGTACCTTGTATAATGAATAAAATGCGAAATGAAAATTTAAAAATATATTTAAATTTTTTTCACCTGAAGTCCATCGAGTGCCATATATGTGCCATATGTCAAAAGATAGTAAAAAATAGGAACATTATTTATGCCGGAGGAAATAACGGGCACTCGCACGAGAGCCGAAAAATATCGATTTTCATTTTTTTCTCCATACAAATTGAAGTTCAAAAAATCTTTTCTGCGTCATTATAACCTAGGTTCATAAAATATGATATAGTTTGGGCTTCTAATAAGATTCTGTCTTGGTTTCCAATAAGAAAAAGCATGTTTAGAAAAAAAAAGTTCTATGTCTATAGGAAGGGCTTTTTCGATCCACTGTGCGGCGGCGGCGGCGGCATCGCGCCGCAACCGCATGCATGTCACGTTTTATCACATTAAATTCGGAAAAACTTCAATATCATTGTTGGCAGCACCGAATCAAAACAAAACAAACATCCATTGTTTTGTTTTGTCAAATCCAGGAGTGGAGTTTGATGTGATTTTCACTAGCAATTTTGCCAATTTTGTATTGAATTTCACGTGTGCTTTCAACATGTCGCAAGTTACAAAATATGACGATGTGTTAGCATCAATTCTAGTCAACGAAAAGTCTATTTTGGGGTTTCTGTCGACAATTTTTG
The DNA here is from genome assembly GCA_949316285.1 of Eupithecia subumbrata. Lineage (NCBI taxonomy): Eukaryota > Metazoa > Arthropoda > Insecta > Lepidoptera > Geometridae > Eupithecia > Eupithecia subumbrata. The sequence continues at coordinate 14,646,862 of OX438643.1, read as the reverse complement.
GCTTTCTTGGTAGACGGTAAGTTTAACCTTTAAAGTTTTATGAAGCCCTGAGCGGGCCAGAAAAAAATTCATACCGTCAGGTATCACGATGCCCGCTCCGGGCTCGACACCTCAGACCAATTGAAACCTTATTTTTAAAATATAAGGAACACTATGGCTTGAAATCTATGTCTCATTCGATTCGGAATGAACGAACCTCTTTACTAAAAGTTTGTCTATGGTGATCGAACGCTTTGAAGTTCGAGAAATAATCAGGTAACAAAATCACGCATTTAGCCGCCATTTTGTACACATTCGGTTCGACTTTATTACGGAAGCAACAAGGTTCATTTTTGTATAATGAGTTATCGATTTTTGTATACTGAGTTATCGACAAAATTCTAAATAATAAGCATGTACCTACAAATAATAAATAGACTAATAGAAAGAATACTTAGTCTAGATTCTATATCTTTTTATAGAATAAATAAATTCTTAGTATTTTATGAGATACAAGCATTTTAGTGCGGGAATCGGGAAAAACGCGCGCCGCGCGCCACCCGTGATCCTTGAGGGTGATTCTTGATAGTTAAAAGCTATTTTTGGAAAGAACACCTTACCGGTTTAAAGACATTGTTTTTTGTCCATAAAATACCTAATAAGAGGAAACTGTAGCCTTGAGGAAGTCTTGCAAATTGCTAAATTACCTACTATTCTTATTACAGTACTGACTTCTACCATGTGCCAGAAGGGCCGTACGAAAACGTGGGATTTCCCGCCGGTGTTGCTGAAGAGTTGGTTATAAAAGTCCTTCGTTCATGTAATCCAAACATAAAAGCACCTAACGGAGCTAGGAAACCCACAGACTTGAACAACGAGATAATGTGTTCAACAGTGACTCAGGAAATAGAAGTTATAGCTGATGGTGATGAAATTGATGATGAACTGCTTATTGCCCCTAATAGCGATCACCAATATGCCGCACCACCTCCACCAAGTCCTAAAGAGTCCACATCTAATAAAAACATCGGCAAAAACATTCCTACATGCTCTGCTATAAGTTCTAAGGAGTCTACAGATGCAAAAATTTCAGACAAATGTTCCAGTAAAGATATTAAGCCGACCTCCACCAGAACTGCTAACGATGTACCTGAAAAGAAGTCTCATTACACTCCTGATGGTTACAAGCCACCGCTTTTGCCAACGCAGAAGAATAGTGAAACATACAATGGTGCTGAACGTGGGCATTATTGTTGGTCTCAGAATATCATGGAATTAGGTATGTATACAAATCAACTAACTATACACTAGTAGTTACGTAAAATTTTTCTTATCATTAAAATTTCACATAACCTTAATAAAGCATCATCATCATCATATTAGTCCACTGCTGGATGTAGACCTCCCTTAATGACCGCCATAGCACCCTATCTTGAGCTTGCTACTTCCAGCATCTGCCTGCAGGCTTTTGCAGGTTGTCACCCCACCGGGCTGGAGGGCGTCCTACACTATGATTGCTGTGGTCTCCACCCAAGAACATGTTTACCTCAGCTGTTGGTTGGCAAAGAACCGACAACCGCTGGGGTGGCCCAGCCCACTTCCACTTCAGCTGACTAATTCTTTGAGCTATGTTGATAACTTTAGTTCTCTGTCGGATGTATACTTAACGAATCCTATCCTTCAGAGAAACTCTGAGCTCCTTCCATAGCTCAATGAGCAACTTTGAATTGGTGGACTAACCCTACTGTGAGTGTCCACAAAGAACAAACTGACCTCTTTTGCAGAAGTAACTATAAGGCTTCCTGCTGACATAAAATCCTCCAAAGATCTAAAGGTGGCCATCAATGCTGGCGATATCTCCGTAACTAAGAAGAATGGTGAAGTCATAGTCAAGGATGCCTTGCCGTGGAAGATCAAAGCATTGGATAGTTTCTGGAGTCTCAGCGAAGGGAAACTCTTGATGCATCTAGGTAAACTAACCCATTTTTTCTTTCATATGAACAAGTCGTTAAGATCAGAGTGACGATAGTATTGACATGTGATTGTGATGTCTAATTTTTCTATGTAATTTTGTACCTACAGCGCCTCTATCATACGGACATGGAACTATGCAAATCCTATACAACAAAGATATTTTAATGTTGGCTACCTTTGCCATACAAAAACTAGACATCATGATGACCGATCAAACCAAACTCTGTCCTTACCAGAGACAAGATGTTTTATTATGCAGACTATATAATAATGGTGATTTATATAGGCAAACAGTACCAGAGAGTAGAGCCCTACCATCATATCCTGTTAAATTGTTAGGGGTGGAAGGCGTTAGAAACAGCCTAGGCTCGAATAACGACATAGCAACATAAAAATACTAACATTAAAGTCTTTTCAATAGACAAAAAATTACACAATAACATAAAAACAAATATTTTCAGAAAAAGTACAAGAGAGATGGTGGGACAAACTTCTGAATGGCGAAGAAGCAATAGACCTGGATAAAATAGACTGCTCTCGACCATTAGATGAACTTCCTTTAGACCACATTGACAAGGTAACTCCATCATTATGATTTAATTTAGATTGAAAAAAAATTTGGTCTAAAAGACAGGCACCGCTTTGAGGTGGTAGCAGAGGGTGGAGATTGGCGATCAGAATAGGCCTATCTTGGCCCCAGTGACATGAAGGCGACTTAAAGCAAATAATAAGGGGGCAGTGGTATTGCACTAAATAATAAATATTGCCTCAATGGCTTTTAGATTTATATAAAACTATTGAAATTAAATGTATTTATTGAATTGAGTACAAAATATCTTAATAATCTAGCTAGATACAACAGTTTGTCCACTGGTTATGGGCAGAATATTTAAAAAATAATTTGAAAATAAAAAAATAACTTAATTTTTTTTGTGTATATAAATTGGGTAATTTATTTCAAATTGCTCAGTGTAACTGAGTAAGTGTAAATGAATAATTATGTTGGTGCTTGCAGGTGATGATGATTGCATGCAAATGGTTATTGAACCAATAAATGTTTTTGAATTTTAATTCTATGTTGTTGCTTACCAAAACCTACTCAAACGAAAAAAAAGTATTTCGTTTCACACAAATAAATTTGGTTGGGGATTTAGATCAGATAGTTTAAATTCTTCCTTATTTTTTGGGACCGTTCTGTCGTAGATTCTATCGGGCTTTAAACGATTTGTGTGAAGAGTGCATAATATTTTGCTTCTAATGATATGCAAACTTCTTGGTGTCACACTGTAATTTTTTTTCTTTTTATGTAACGTCAGTATCCATTTACACCCCCCAAGTCACGGTAAAGTTCGTATTCAATAACCCCGAATAGTACCAGTCGCAACTAACTAGATGTCGCTGCTAAAAACGAACGAGCGCTAGATCGCGCTAACGAAGCGTTTCACGTTTAGAATGGTTGGAGAACCATATTCAGTGGTTGTTTGTTCTGCTCGCTGAATAAAAGCTTAGCTTCGCTCGCTAAGAAGTTTTTGAAAGATGCTCGAATGGCGTCTAATTTATTTATGATGGATGATTCCACTAAAAATGTCTAGGAAGGAATGTTATTCCTTCCCATACCGTTTTTAGTTTTATTTTTTAACAGCGTGCGTACTGCGTATATAAATAAGGTGATGCGCTTTTTTGCCGTAAAGTATTTTGTTTTCTTATTGATAGTGAATTGATAAACCAGCAGCGTAAAAAATTAACGTTTATTAGTGTTTTGAGGACTACGCTAACAGTAAACAAGGTGGTTTTCGAGATAGGATGGGAGTGTATACCGTGTGGTGCCGGGGGGCGGTCAGCAGCGCCCTCTGCAGCACAATTCTGCTGCCATCCCCAACCCATAATGCCCAGCGTGGGGATAATAGGCATAACCTCCATGTGATAAAAGCCAGTAAGGCGCTTAAAAGAGGGAGGCCTGCGTCCAGCAGTGGACTTACTATAGCCTATATTAGTTAGGTGAGGTGAGGTGTTTTGCTAATCCGACTTTTCTCTAACTCTCATGTTAGAGAAAAGTCGTAAAAGGACTCATGGGCTCGCTCAATTTATTACAAATATAAATTAATATACATAATAAATAACAATGCGGTCGGGTTATTTTAAAAATATATTAATTCATTTTTGACACAGTTTTACCCAGGGTTAAGATGATTACAATTTTTACTAAATAGTTTTTTTTATCTATGTGATTTAAATCAATTGCTTTTCCTGTATCCTCTGAAATTAATAATTTATACGATTTGTCGTAGTTTCCTTCATACATTAATTCCAAAAATATTAAATATTACAAGATTTCGGAAAAAAGATGCTAAACCTGTGTTTGCGGCAAGTCATCAGTTTTATAATTTAAATCAAGCATAAATGGACATAGAAATCGAAATTGAAAAAAGAATTGAGCACAACATGTAAGACATTATGATAATGTTTCAATCTGGATGTCTTCTCTTTCTGCTAATACTTTGTGTGATTAAACCTTTGATTCTAACATGCGTATCTACCAATAAAAACCTTAAAATTAGATAGAGACCAAAGCTATTATCATATTAATAAAATAAATCTGATATAAAATCAATTAAATCGTTTTTTTTTTTAATAATAAATCGAGATTTTGCTCTAGTTTTATAGTGTTGTTAATTTGTGTCTTAGTTATTATTACTTATAATTATAAGCGTTGTAAGTAGGTACTTTAGTAAAATGTGTATTAAATAAATTCCTATTTCTTTTTATTTCAGGTCAGAGAACTCCAGTGGAACCAAGACAGGAAAATGAAAGGTCTTCCCACGAGTGACGAAATTCGGAATATAGAAATACTGAAGAAAGCTTGGAATGCACCTGGCTCGCCCTTTGCGGGCCAAGAATTTGATCCTAATATGATAAACCAAAATCTCGAACAGTGAACTTTGGACTAATATTGTGTAGTTGTGACATGTAAATTTTGGATGTGTTTGGTAAGTTAAAACATTTAAGACCGAAATAATTATAATGCCAATTGTGAAGATGAAACAAGATTATCAGATGTATAGAGATATTGTCAAAAAAATACAGTGTAAACAACAAAAAAAAATAAGTTAAATCAATATAATGTATTTACGTGTAAACAAAATTCAACTGAAAAAACTTTAAATAATTATAATGCCAAATGTAAAGATGAAGTGGCCGTTTGGAATAAATAAGTATATTGGATGCAAATAATTGGCTGGTTTTAAATAGATAGTAAAATCTTATAATAGGGCGAAGGGCTTATATCACAAAAAGTTAATAGATACGGTACGTACAATTTATTGTGGATATCAAGATAAATCTAAAGTGGTAATACACAATTATAATTTTTACGAGTACACAATGATAATATAAGTATAATATAGTATAGTATAATATAGTAGGTAAGGTACCCACTCAAAATTAAACTTAGAAGCCAGTTAGAATCAGCTTCCCTATCAAATGTTTTTCTTCAAGTAGCCTATGTGCTTCTCTCAAGTTGGCAGCATTGATCGGAGACAGCGTCTTAGTTAAGGTGTGATGCAGCTTGCCTTCATCCACCATCTTGGACAATTCCTCAAGAATAACATGATGCCTGAATTTATCTTCTGTATCGTACTTGATTCTTGTCGTCATCATCTCAGATGACAATGTGATACTCTTCTCTTTAAGCGGCTTGATATCAACCAAACCGCTGCTGTCCACGATCAAACAGATCCTTCCTTGCGGCTTGATAGCTTTCATCAAAGTATCCCAGTAAGGGAAGGGATCGTAGTTAACAAGTATAAAATCTACTCCATTCTGGTAGCCATTAGCTTCTAGTTGAGGCAGTAGGTTCTGAGAATGGTTTAGCAATAAGTCTGAACCGCACCGTTGTCAAGCTCTTTGGTTTTTTTCCGACTAAAATCTCATTTATAGCGACGTATTGAGCATTAGATCCATTTCTCCGTGTGTCCCCTGTAAAGAACTTCATCTCCAGCCTTGAATATGGTTGCGTTGGGTCCCGTAGCCACAACAACACCAGATCCATCCCATCCTAGGATTCTAGGCTTTGTTTCAACCTCTGGCTTTGGAGACCGTATTTTGTAATCAATAGGGTTCACGGCGATTGCTTTCACTTCAACCAAAACATCATTATTCTTTACTTCTGGCACTTCTATTTCTAAATCAAGAAGACTGTTTGTGTCACTGATTGGTAAATACTTGTACAAGCCGACAGCTTTCATATGTTTCGGTAAATCTTTAGCCATTATTGAATGCGCTGCGACAACTATCAAGGTTATTATTACACTGACTTTGAATAACATTCTGGTAGCTTTTATTGCCGTGAGATAGATGACTCTCGATTTCTTATCGCTCGTCGTACATGAATCAACACTTTATTATCGAAGCAGACGGATAAGACTAGAAAATAAATAAACGCCCAGGAACGATAATTAATATGCCTGCAAATTCTTGAGTCTGATGGACGTGTGAACTCTTAAACTGGTATTTAACTACTGTATCAAAAAGAAGTTATAGTACAATCCACACAAGTTAACAAGAAACGGGTTCCATTCACCCCGAACAACCTGTACTTATGAGAAATTACGTGTTTTGCTTGAATTCGATCTCGAAGTTGACATAACAAATTTAAACACATTTTCGTTTTACGTGAGGCATTATATTTCTTTCAGTAAGGATAAGGTTAGTTATGTATGATTACAAATCCTGAATGTGATTATTTCTCTATCTGTCTCCTACATAACATATAACATACATTATCTTATAACAATATGGTAACGTTGATAAGTAAGGGAGCATGTCCATGCAAATGTTCAAATAAAAAAATTAAGTTAAGTTCATTTATTAAACCAGAAACACACATTGAAAAATTGGTAATGTCAAATTTAGAGTTTAACAATATAATAAAGAACTGGCTATTGAAAAAAACTCATAGAATAAGAAGGCGAACACAATTGCAAAACAAGACTATCAACATTGACAAAAAATTACAATGACAGAAAAAAGTAAAAATCCATAATATAATGAATTCACGTGTAACTAACTAAATAACATAGAACGTTAAGTGCGAGTGGAACTCGCGCACTAAGGGTTCCGTTAAATTGTAAGACCTTGTTTCTTGCCAAATATAATGATTCTAGGTCAACATAAAGTAGGTACCCTGTATATTTTGGTCGAGGGAGAGAATCAAAAACTATAATTTTATTGTTAATAAACTACAAATTTACGGTTTTCAGATGTTTTTCGTTATTTGTGATGACCCGCTTCGTACCAAATTTTATGATTCTGGGTACACTAGAAGTATCCTATAGGTTTTGGTAGTATTTTTTTTTTTTGGTAAAAAAACTACAAATTTACTGTTTTCGGATTTTTTCCATCACTTATGCTATACAGCTTTGCTTCTTGCCAAATTTCATAATTCTAAGTCTACGGGAAGTACCCTATAGGTTTAGGACCTAAACCTATAGGGTACTTCCCGTAGACTTAAAAAATTACTTTTAATGCTCGCCATAGACCTAAAGTTTAGGTCTATGGCGAGCATTAAAAGTAATTTTTTTAGTGAATAAATTACAAATTTATGGGTTTTCGGATTTTTCCCTTTACTTGTGCTATAAGACCTTGCTGCTCACGAAATTTCATGATTCTAGGTCTACGGAAAGTACCCTATTGGTTTTGTGTTAATGTGATTCCCTTGAAAATTTCAAAATATTCGGACATAAACGACTGTAACTTTTGAGTGTGTTGACTTAGAAGTTTTATTTATATCGCGGCTTCAAGAGGTTACGGACTTGAGTATTCGACGTTAATTTCAACTCGATACGTCCACGCGTTTCTGAGAAAAGAGGGTTGACAGACGGACAGACAGACAGATAGACGGACAACAAAGTGATCCTATAAGGGTTCCTTTTTTCCTTTTGAGGTATGGAACCCTAAAAAATTGAGGTAAATTGAAACTTACAAAAAAGTATTATCCTTAGTATAATTCCATTTTAAACATTGCTAAAAAAGGATATAATTACATATCATCTTAAAATCCAGACAAAACCAATTTCCCAACCATGCGCTGTGACTCAATAAGTCTATGTGCCTCTTTCAAATTGGCCGCATTAATTGGCGAAAGTGTCTTCGTTAAAGTGTGTTTCAGTTTTCCTTCATCCACCAACTTGGAGACCTCTTGTAGGATTGCATGATGTTGGAATTTGTCAGGTGTGTCGTACTTAATTCTTGTCCACATCGATTCATAAACCAACGTCGCACTTTTGTCCTTAAGCGGTGTGATATTAACCAAACCACTACTGTCAACTAACAGACAAATCTTTCCTTGCGCCTTAATCACTTTTGTCAAGGTGTCCCAGTATGGCAAGTGATCGTAGTTAACTAAAATAAAATCAACGCCGTCCTTGAAGCCATTTGTTTCGAGTTGCGGCAATAGATCTTGAGTATGATTCAAGACCACATCTGCTCCGAATTGTTTGGAAAAATTAACAGTTTCTGGCCGAGACGCGGTACCGATTACATTAAGTCCGATGTTCTTCGCTAGTTGACTTGCAATAGAACCGACGCCCCCAGAACTATTGATAATAAGTATAGTTTTACCTTTATCCTTTTCTGTAATCGCAAGTCGATCGAATAAAGACTCGTGCGCAGTAACAGCTGTCAAAGGCAAGGCGGCCGCTTGCTCGAAAGTCAAGGTCTTTGGTTTAATTCCGACTAGAATTTGATCTAAAGCGACGTATTGTGCGTTGGATCCATTTCTTCTTGCATCTCCGGTAAAGAACACTTCATCTCCAGTTTTGAATAAGTTAGCATCTGGCCCTGTGGCAACAATAACACCAGATCCGTCCCATCCTAAGATTCTTGGTTTCGTTTCAACATTCGGCTTCGGGGCGCGTTGCTTAGCATCGATAGGATTTACTGCAACTGCTTTCACTTCTACCAAAACATCACTTTTCTGCAATTCCGGCACTTCCGTTTCTAAATCTTGTAGACTATTTTGGTCTGTGATCGGCAGATACTGGTACAAGCCAACAGCTTTCATTTGTTTTGGGATATTTTTAGCTACCGTTGAGTGCCCTCTTATGGCAGTAAGAACGTTTTTTGCGACAAACATGGTTTTGTGAATAGACTTTTAACTATTGAAAGATATTTTATAGACGCAATGTTAACTTTTATTTCTTTTTGACTAAAATAATCGGCTCTACTTGACTCAAGTATATAAATACAAAACAAATATTGATTAAGCTGTGTTTCCAACTAACAACTGATTCAAATTGTTAAAAAAGTTTAAATATTCAATTACTGATATGACATCGTAGTCCATTATTTAAAAGTCTGTAGCATAAAAAAGGGGTCAACCTCGGAATGAGAGATAATAAAATGAATTTTCGTATAAACCTTCATTATGGCGTTTCAAAAGTTGTCTCAAAAGTCTAATAAAATCTTGTGTCTACGTCGTCGTAAGTTATTCAAGGTCAAAGGTCAAAAACAACATTTTTATTGGTTGTATTACGTAAGTAGTTTGTGTTATTCACTATTTACCAAAGATAATTTAAATACGATAAAATAGCAGGATCTGCGTACATAGTAAATAAGTTCACATATCTAACTAAAATTACACTACACAACACAACCTTTGATTTATTGTTCAAACAGCTCTGCAAGCAAGCAGTCTTTTAGCTTCTACATGCGAGGATGCATAAATGGTTATCAGTTATTAAGTAAGTTTATTTTATAAAGTCTGTCAAACTGTTGGTTGTTCAAATTCAACAAAATAAAATAAAATCTTCAACCAGATTCTATAAATTTGACTTCTAATTCGATACTTATTTGACTCGACCTGCTGAAATTGAATGTGAGTCATCTAAAACCACAGGATGGCTTTAATTTGGCCATTTTTATTTACGAAGGGGAATGTTGGCAACATATACTGATAATATCTGGGTAGGTAAATGATTAGATACAGTGACATGGTACTAGTAATACAATACAAGTTCGCGGCATGACGAGCAAGAAATATAACGTGAACATTGTGCAACTGTTGTAGGTAGATGATAATTGTATTCAGAAATCCCTACCAATATTATAGATTCGAAAGTCTAAAGTCATTTATAACGGGATATTTACCATGATTTGAGTTTTGAGCTTTCCAATATTGCCGTCAGTTATTCCGTGATCATGACGCATGAAACTGTGCCGAAATATTGGCTAGCTCAGAACTCAAATCATGGTAAATATCCCGTTATAAATGACTTTAGTGTTAATAACCATGATGGATTTAAAAGTCTTATTCGAAAGTCTGTCTTTCTGTCTGTTACCTATTCACGCCTAAACGGATCTTAATGATATTTGGCAGGGAGGTTAATGATAACCCGAGGACGGAAATAGGCTATTTGAAAGGTGCAGCTGGTTATTGCGTGTGCGCAGATGAGAATATAATTTTTACTATATATTTTACGGAATAAACCCAAAAAGGGAAGGTACTATGATCGGTTGTATGAATGTTGCATAAGTTAGTCGATTTCTCCGTCATTTCTGGACCGATTTAGATGATTCTTTTGCAGTTGTATAGAGGATGATTCTGACGTATTCCCATAAATTTTATTCCCAAGGGAGTTTAAAACAGTGGATTCGAAGCCGGTTTTTAGTTTTTTCAAAAATCAAATTATATTTCAACCGTAAGTAAACTTATATTAAGGGATGGTGTCAAGATAATTTTGAATTTAGTTTACTGTATTATTCATAACTAGTTTATGCTCGCACGTGTTGTTTCTATGGAAACGTTTAAAGGTGATTTCTACCCTGCGGGAACTGATTTACCTATGGGATAAAAAGTTTGATTCCAGGATTAGAATTACTTGTACGCAAAATATCAGGCCGATCCTTTTAGTAGTTTTGGCGTGAAGAAGTAACAAACATCCATCCAAACTTTCGCATTTATAATATTAGTGTGATATAAATAATAAGAAAAATTGCTCATTGAATTTTCGAGGGTTAAAAAATCAAACTATATATTAAATGCCTGTTAAACCTTTAATAATAAGATATGACTATTTCGAATACATCTTACATTAGATTTTAATACACAATTTACAAGCAGATCATCTTTCATATCACAGAGTACGCGCAACAATTCACAATATGCGAAAATAGGTTTACATAAATTCTCGTAAGCTATATTTTGTTTTTATAGATGAGCACAGGTTTTAAAATCATAATTGACTAGGTGAGATACATCTAAGAAAAATCAAGAAATAATTGTCTTGCAATAGATCTTTATGCTATCATCCATTTTGTTCTCAAATCATCAGCAGCGATTGCGGGGGCAGGTTGGGGAGAACCTACAGCCGGATGGGTTTCCACCGCGAAACGGAGCGGGAAATGAGAGATGAGTGAACGCAGTTCATTTCAAAGTTTTCTGCTCGCTCACTCCTTTCCACTCGACTATTTGGTGGTGGAAACAAAGATTTAAATCCCCCTTGTCTGGAAATACAATTATTTGTATGTAGTTTACTTTTGCTAGTTAAACGGAGTAGTGAATGGGTCCGCTCCGCTCGCTGTGGAAACCCGGATTTATGATAATAAGATAACTAATTCATGGTTATTTTAACTTGTATCATATTTTGCCTATCATGCCGCTGGAATCTTCAATTAACTTATTTAAGAGTTCATGAGATCAACTGAATACGTCATATTTGGTTGCTTTACAACTAGGCTAAAATTAATAAAATTAAAGGTACCCTACACAAAATTAAACATCAAATTGTCTTTTGTAATGTATACCTTAAACATTCATAGAAATACATATCTATTAATAGAAAACCCGTCTAATTACTTAAGAAAAACCAGATAGTAATAAAAGGCGATACATTTCTAATACTAACATAATGTTTTAAAGAAAAAGTGTCTTAGATATACTTTGTCGAGTCACGAAAATGGTTGGTTGCGATTGCGAGGCATGACAAATCATCATTCATAATATGCCTAATAGTAAAATGCCTATAAAAAGGTAACTTCAGCATACATCTTTGGTATATTTACATTACGTGGAATAATTCAGGTACACACACGTACGTATTTAATTAAACATTGACAAGGTAACATTACATTTTCTATCAACATCAAATAATTAAATTTTTACTAAACAATAAAAGTAGGTAGGTATGTCCTGTCATTAATAAACTAAGGTTTAGTCAATTCAAAAACATTCATATGTATATGTGAATCTACCTACAGTAACAAACATTTTTGTAATTAACATCGTAATCCTAATGTGGATAAATAATTATATACACTAGCTAAACTAGATGTAGAATGTTTGTATACAACCGACCATACTTAACCTAGAATTCACTCTAATGCCGCGTCTTTTTATACGGAATTTACATTACTTTCGATTTGTCGTCTAGCAATATTTATTGAAACAAGGATTGGAAATCCTTGTTTCAATAAATATTGCTTACATTTATATGTGAAACTCGATGTCAAGCCTGAGTTTTAGTAAGGTATTTAACATTCTCCATCGAGTTTGGCTTGTGTTACATACTCGTAGGCTAATGAATATCTTAGTTGTTTCATGATGATATGTTTAGCCACATTAATTCTTTTACTCTACAAGCATAATACTGCGTTTTTGTACCATTTACGTACAATGTTCTACCACGTCTTTTATAAATTAAACGCATTCTTTTCGTAGACCTTTTTAGTTTTGATTTAGCTGCCTTTGCAATAATAATTGATTTCGTCCCTAATAGTTCCCATTCCAAATTTTCAGTACTTATGTCTTTATACATTTGCGGTTATAAATAAATTTGCTCAAATTTTCGCATTGTTACTTTGCTCATGTCTTTCTGACGACAGCTCACTTTATGCCTCAGGTAGTTTTTCCTACAGAGAGTTGAATTAGATTTATGGCAAAGACATTTTAACCAAGACATTTAACCGTAGTTAAATTGTCCTGGGTTTTTTTGGACACGTCATTGCAGTAAAAAAGTTAACATAGGTAGGTACTACATGTCTCTAGGATACTGACTTTGCCCAACATTCAACAAATTTGAACTACGAACAAAGTTACAATGCTTTTCGTACCTCTTCTTTCAGTAAACATTCTTACATTTTAAGCTATGGCAAAGTTACAATACTTTTTGGATTTCCTCTTTCATGCTTCTGAGATCGTGTTACCCCTTTTGGTTTCTAGCGTTTATGTCGTTGATGTCACAAGCTTCGGTCTATTGAACAGCGTATTGGCATATGTCATGCTCGCCGGTGCATTCCACACTAGGCCGGTGCGTGGAGTCCCATATGCCAGGACCGCAGCGCTGGCACATCCCCGCTAGGGTACAGGGGATTCTGACTAGCTGGCGGAACTGATGCAGCAAGCCTCTTGCTTTGCGGAGGATCAGCCGGCCATCCATGTACATAGCTGTAAATAAAACAAGATTTTGATTTAGTTTAATATTGTTAGGACTATGTACCTTGGGGGGGACAATCTTCTTTTCAAAAGAATCGGGAAATATCAAGCTTGCTAAGCAGTTGTACAATTTATTGAAGTAATAATTGCTTTGAGTATTGATATATCAAGGGATATAATTATCAATACTTGTTTTTAACCCCCGACGCAAAAAGAGAGGGGTGTTATAAGTTTAACGTGTCTGTCTGTGGTATCGTAGATCCTAAACGGATGAACCGATTTTCGTTTAGTTTTTTTGTGTCGTAGATAATTTTATCCCGAGTGTTCTTGGCCATGTTTCATGAAAATCGGTGGGGGGGGGGGGGTTAAATTTTTTAATTTTGTTCTTGTTGTAGGTAGTTGTTGAATCTTTCTTTACTCTGTGTACCTACTTCCCACCTCTAATTATTTTATTTTCGTTCTTTTATTTCTATTCTGAAAAACATGCGTTATTTTCGATTTTAGTAAAGTTAATCAAAAACTCTTACCTAAAGAACTAAAATGCAGCAGCATCTCATCAGTATTTAAATCTTGCGCGATAACATCATCCTGGTAGACGGCGATGATGGCCAAGCACAGGAACAGGTGAAAATAATCCGTCTGATAGTTCGCCCAGCAGGCTTCCCACATTCGCAACGCCACTGCTTCGGTGAACTCTCGTTTGAAACAACTGAAAGTAAACAACAACAAACTTGAAATCAAAATAAAATTAAAAACCTTGACGATTTTACTTCGAACAATCAGAACAGCTGCACCGATTTTTATGATACCTATCAGAACACTCGATAAAGTCACGATACGACAGGTAGGTACAGATAGACACCATGGTATAATAATATACTTCGCCAGGTACGGCACTCCGAAACTACGGTTACGTGGATGACACCGTCATCGACGCCATCGACGAATGGGAAGACGAATCTGTTTTCTGTTATTACCAGTAGGCCTAGCACGGGGATAGTTGTCTAGGGTAGAATAGAGAAGAATGACATCGCATTGTCATACATTGCGTAAATTATTGAAGTTAAAGGAATGAGTTTCTAATATATTACGCATTCGATGACGATGTGACGTAATTTTTCCCTATTCTACCCTAGACCACAATCCCCGTGCTAGGCCTACAGTAGCGTAAAATTGTAAACCAAATTAACGTTATGCATGTTTATGTATTTTTTTAATTGACTATTTGTTTCTCAACTTCCATTAATGTGTATATATTATGACGACCTCAGTGGCGCAGCGGGCGAGAGTCCGCCTGCGACGCAAGCGGTTGCGGGTTCGATTCCCGCGTCGCTCGGAACAAATTTGTGTACGATCTGCAGAAATTTGTTCCGCTGGTCTGGGTGTTTTCTAAGTATAATAAAAAAATCTGTAGTGTATTGTATTAAATATATCAGTTATCTAGTACCCATAACACAAGCTTTGAGTAGCTTACTTTGGGGCTAGATGGTGCTGTTTGGATTGTCCAGCAATATATATTTATTATTATTTATTTGATGTTGCATTAAATGTCATTCCCGGAATTACCAGACCTTGTTTTTTATGGATCATGCATGATGGACACTTCAGAAACAACTTATATAAGTACTTCGTTTTAGGATTAGAAATAATGATGTATTATAAGTAAAACTGGTAAAACAAGTACTTCGTTTTAGGATTAGAAATAATGATGTATATATAAGTAAAACTGGTAAAACAACTCACAGTAGTATCCAACGGTGACAGAAGAGCAACTCCATTGCATCAACGTGTTTCTCCAAGTGCTTGTAGAAATGCGGCAGCATCAGTCGAATCAACTCTCTGAGATAACTCTGAAACAATATTGAGAAACATATCCATTTTAACATTTTATATTTCCACTTCCACACTCGAGTTTGCTTAGATTGAAAGTTCTCGTAGGCTTTCATCAATCTTTGGATTCCCATCATCGGCTTCTTGACCTTTTGCCATTTATGCGGGGTTGGTACACGTAAATATATTAAGATACTATACATTTATGTGGGTCGGCCATCGATCAAGCTTTTCGCCGCCCCCGGGTAGGCAGACATGTAATTTACCTCGCTACACTTTCATCATTCATCTCAGCACTCGCTTCTTTTTTACTCCTGCGTGTCATCTTTCACTCAGTTCATTCAATACACAATAACATTTTTGGGATCACTTTAAACTTTAACTTACCTATCCAAAAAAACAATGACCAATCATTTTTCCTCAATTGGAACTAGTCTAGTCTAGTAAGTTAATTTTAAAGTATTTAAAGTTAGATATTTAACTAGTTTTGAGACCCACGAGCTGGTGAGTATCTGGCGCAGCGCATCAGCATTGCCATACAGCGGGGCAATGCAGCCAGCGCGTCTTGGGAACGCTTCCGAATGGTATTGATATGGATCAGCTCAATTGTTTCAATTGGAAATACTAGTTGTAATTTATTTCTATTATTTAATTGTAATTCTCTTTGTAAATAAAGGCACTAGTTGTGTAATTTTGTAGAGTTACGTTCAAGTTGAATAAATTTCGTTTCAGTTAACTATGAGTGTGAGCTTTCGGGAATCTTACAAGATTGTTATCCATGTCGTTGTCAGTGGGCGTGCAAACAAATATCGTTCTCTGCATGAGCCCCACGAAACACCAGAACGCCTCCGCTTCGCATTTGATTTCGCATAGTACCGGCGCCAAAAGGTCACTCATTCCTTGCGTGTATCTGGAAAGTTATATGCATGAAAATTTTAATAGAATATTCTAGAAACCTACAGATGGCAGAATGTTTAATGCAACGGACTGAAACGCATTATGTGCACATTTAATTTTAGATACTTCGAATTTTTGTATTGGTTGAATCAACTTACCCGAGAACCGGATTGTATACAGCATAATTCAGCAAAATGTTCTTCATAATCTCGACATTATAATTATTATCGCCCGCAAAATACGGATTTCCTCTATCAGTTCTCACAACGTCCTTTTCAATGACACATTGCACATTTTTCCAGAACAATGCGTATTGGTCCGGCGACATCTTTTCAACTCTTCTTCTCGTTATCTCTTCGTACTCTCTTACTCTCATTTGCAGAATTATTTCCCTCTCGTCATAAGTAGAGTTGTATGGATAACAATGCAGCAAGAAAGGCCAAACTTCTCTGCGCAGCTCTTTGTCAAGACCACCGAAGAAAACGCATTTCCTCAGAAATAGATCGTCTTCGATCACCCCCTTCCCGTTCTGAACTTTCTCGTAGAAGAATTCGGGGGTTATGTTAGAAACTTTGCCTTCCTCCGGGTGTTGTTCAGATTTTTGTACTTCTGGACGGCAGACCATGAAATGGCGATAGGGTAAGTTCGGCTCTTCAGAACCTGAAAGACCATTGGGTAGGCGTTTAAAAAAGTATTAGCCCTTACGAAATCCGATTTCAATAAAAAAAGTGATAAATACTTACCAGGAGTGAGTTTAATGTTGTGTAGCAGTGAATGCCACCTGTGTAGGACTTGTGCCAAGTGGTCCAGCCCTCCATGATGGAAGTGCAGGATCTTGTACTGCGATTCTCGTGAGGCTACCACCAGTTGGCCACAGGTGCAGTTGTCATCGTTGAAGAAAAGACGGAGGGAGCGCATCTGGCTCAGGTCTACCGAAAATCTGATGGGTAAACAATGGACATTAACATGGGGTTAAAAGTGAGGCCCTTAAATTAAGTAAAGTCACTGAAGTCACTCGTAAATATTCTAACCTTTATTCCAGCCTGTAACTTAAACATTACTAGTCGATTTCAGATCCTTCTTTTAGTAAATACCTACCTATTACCACTATTACTTACAAAATTACCTCTATCTGAAAATCAACGCCAAGCAAGTGACTTAGTTTTTTGAGTCGTGGACTCAAAAAACTAAGTTTTTTTAAAACTTTGTTACAAACATTTTACGTCGAGTTTGGCTAGTATATATATTATGTAGCCTACATCAAAGATTTCTATTGACCTTTAAACGAAATTATAAATTCGCTCATAAGTAATCAAATCAAGTCGTCAGACTACGACATTTGCCTAAATGATTTGACCTTTTGCTCAATTTACTCAACGTAACTTCATAAACTCATTATCTAGAAGGATTTTCTTCGTCAAACAATATGTAGGTAGGTCGATTAATGCCTGAAAGCTCCTGAAGGTCGAGAGAATATGGCATTCCGGAAGGGGCTGGATGGAATTATTGTCGTCTTTAATGAATAAGTGATGGGCGGGAAAATGCCTGCTATTCAAGGCACGCAAAGGATTCCAACCAATATTCATTTGATTTGATATTTTATTAACCGACTTCAAAAAAGGAACGGCTTTATGTACATACCTATATCTTGATTAGTATTTATTCCGTAAAAATTAAATTATAATTTTAAATTTTTCCTTTTATTAAATAATCCATAAGGATTCGAAGTCGGTTTTCACAATAACCAAAGATCGGGTATTTATCGCGATGGAAACGTAGGGGAAAATAAAACAAAAAGGTTAAATACCCGATGATAAATAATCTTTATATTAAAACTATTTAGGTCCAATTCTGTAGATTGAAGAAATTTTTGATTTTTTTGTCGAGGCCACTCTATTATTGATACTGAAGTCTGAAGCCAAAATAGTATTTTTATTTTCATTTTTCTGTTATGTCTGTCCGTCTGTATCTTGGCCACGCATATCGCCGAAACTACTGAATAAATCCGAATGAAACTTGGCACGATTTGAGTTTATACTACGAAAAAGGACACAGGATACTTTTCATCTCAAAATTTAGTAGGTTTCCCTTGGGAGAGGGGTTGAAAGTCTAATTTCTTGACCGCGCATAACGCCGAAACTACTGAATGTATGCCAATGAAACTTGGCCTGATTTGAGTTCATACTACGAGACAGGACATAGGATACTTTTTATCCTGGAATTGAGAAGGGTTCCCTTGGGAGTGGGGATCAAAGTAAAGTTTCTGGGCCGCGAATCAGTCGAAACTATTGAATGAATTAAAATGAAACTTGGCATGATTTGAGCTCATACCACGACCTAAGGCATAGTAAACTTTGGATCCCGGAATTAATGAATTCCGGGATAAAAAGGATCCTATGTCTTATCTCGTGGTATACCTCGAAGTACGGTTCCCTTAGGAGAGGGAATGAAAGTCAAAATGTGTACATTTTTGTAATCCATTCTCAACGCGTTATCCGATTTAATTCATTCTTTTTTGTTAGAAACAGCGTTGCGAGATCGATTTGACTAAATCAGTGGAAAGTCGAGTAGAAAATCAATAGATTGAAGAAAAAAATCAATCTGTACCATTTTCTGTCCCATAACACTTCGCGCGATTTTGATACAAGGTGTGAGTTTTTAAATTTTCAATGATGGCAATCATCCGCTCGCTTTATATACGCGTATGCACATGCACCCGTATCTTCAGATACATGGCGCCCCATTCTAGCTGATCGCTTGAAAATAGTAGGTATCGTCACAGAATCGTAACGAATTCTTTGATGAAAGAATCTCCAGATAGTGGGTGAGGTGCTATTGCACGGAGTATTGATAAAATAGTTTCATACTCAACAATTTTGACGTGCGTCCATCCATCTGTAGTTTCGTTCAGGTTCAGCTAAGATAGAGTACCTACCAAAACGGATATTCGATATCGTCATAGTGAAGCGTTACATTAGTTTAGCAGAATAGGGCCTATGTCCTGTGGTTACCGCAACGCCCTTAGGCTCTGTTACAAAGCGATGACTGTTTTAAATAAATGAAAATGAAGTTTCGTTCAGCTAAGTTAGAATACCAAAACGGATATTCGATAACGTCATAGTGAAGCGTTACATTAGTTGAGCAGAATAGGGCCTATGTCATGTGGTTACCGCAACGCCCTTAGGCTCTGTTACAAAGCGATGACTGTTTTAAATAGATGAAAATGAAGTTTCGTTCAGCTAAGTTAGAATACCAAAACGGATATTCGATAACGTCATAGTGAAGCGTTACATTAGTTGAGCAGAATAGGGCCTATGTCCTGTGGTTACCGCAACGCCCTTAGGCTCTGTTATAAAGCGATGACTGTTATTTTAAATAGATGAAAAAGGGCACACCACACCATGTATATTTCCATCTGTTTATAATGTTAGGTACCTATTTGTTTGTCTTTATCACGCCTTTATCGGCGATTAGCATTCAATAGGTACCCACACATTCGTGCGTCGAACGATTAAAAACGAACTGAGTGTAACTTTGCCATGATAACCTATCTTTGCCTATCTATGTAAATTATCGATTTGCCTTTGTCCGCTGTTAATTATGTGCATACTAAGTCGCGATAGCTATGAAGTTATCTACCTACATATTTATTATTTATAGTAATTCCAGGTAGCTTCCTTGATAAGTTTATCCAAGACCGAATGATTATACTATATATCTATATCTATATATCTAGTACCCATAACACAAGCTCTGCTTAGCTTGGGGCTAGATAATGCTGTGTGAATTGTCCAGCGTTATTATTATAATTATTATTATTATCTCACATCAAGTTTTGCCCTTTGACCGAGCGAACAAACATGAGGCTGTTCATTATAAAATCTTTTGTGTGAGATGAGGTAGGTTTATCAAGTGAGAAGGATCAGACAAACATTGCTGACCTGGATCAATCTAAACAAACAGCAAGGATATTTATATAAATATCTGGTTTACCCTGACTCTTAAGAGACTGGAATCATACGGGCAGCCTCACATTAAGTAAATATACCTGCATGGTGTAAGTATATTGTGTGTCGACCTCCGTGGCGCAGCGGGCGAAGGTCCGCCTGCGACGCAGGAGGTTGCGGGTTCAATTCCCGCCTCGGTACAAATTTGTGCACGTTCTGCAGAAATTTGTTCCATTGGTCTGGGTGTTTTCTATGTATAATAAAAAATATCTATCCATGTAGTGTATTGTATTAAGTCAGTTATCTAGTACCCATATCACAAGCTCTGCTTAGCTTGGGCTTAGATAATGATGTGTGAATTGTCCAGCATTATTTATTTATTTATGTATATTATCTAGTTTTATAAAATAATTTACAGTATTCGTTTTTTTACATATTTTTCTGTTCTCTTTATTCTAGGTTTAGATATTATCGGTATAATCCTTTTTGGCCTTATTGCAAAGATTATCTGTGCCTTATTGTTAAATTTTAAGTATTTTAATGGAATTTGTGCTGTGGTTTACCATCGATACTACTACAAATACATATTTAGCGGGCAGTATTAGTTATTAGTTCATTGTTAGCGGGTGAATGACGCGTGCCCACGTACCAATAGACAGACTAGGTACGAGTTTTCGAAAATTGGGATGTTAAGACAAATCTAATATAGAGTTAATCTATTTCAAAATCTTATGACTTTGAGTTACCTACATAACCTATTGTGGCAAATTAAAAACATTAGATACCTACATAAGACGTATACATAGATAAGTAACATTAGCAACTGACCTTCGACATTTGAGCGGTGCTTTCCTTTGAGGCACCGGCGAGCTGTGCACGCTATCAGGAAACACCAAGTTATGCTTCAGCGCCAGGAACTCAGGTGTGCTCATCCAGTTTGGGTTTCCCTCGTCACACGAGCTCATCGACAGAGACCTGATGAACCTCTCCCCTGTCACTGAATCTGGGGTCAAATCCACGTTCTCAATAGTAGGGTTCGCGATCGTTATGTTTACTGACGTCATAGACTGGGACCGCACATGCTTATCGTTTACAAACACCTCGTCTTTGTCGAAAGATTCAGTGAAAACATTGTCTTTAGAGTCAATGCTCATTACCGTAGGCTTCGAACTGGTGGATATCTCCGTGGTATCGTTGTATGATTGGATGCTCTGCTTGTCAGAGTTGGAAGTGAGACTTGTCGTCTCGGAAGAGTCAGAAAATGCATTGTCGTTGCTGGAATCCTTCTTCTTAGAATCATTTCGCTTTATTACTCTAGCTTTCGCTGGTTTGATTGCGCAAACCTCTTCGCTTGGACTGGTTTCGACCGCTGAAGGGCATCTACGCAGCGTCGAATTAGGAATCCAGTTTAGGAAAAGCGTCGGTCGTTTCGTGTTATTGTGTTGATCGGTGAACACTTTAGTCGTAACGGTTAGGTAACCGGGGTGGTGGATTATGTCGAGTTCGTGGCGGGCGACCGTGGGTGGATGCACGCAGACATTGTTCTTGCAGAAAAGTATTTCGTTGTCGACGTAATCGAGGGGCTCATCTTCGTCGAACTCTAGGCCGAGGAAGTAACTAGAGGCTCGTTTGATTAGTTCCGGGAGTGGCATTGTGGGCACATGTGTTTTTCACATTATTTGCTGCGGATTGTGAGAGCGTTTGGAGACAGTACAGCCCCATTCAAGCGCGGCGTGTGTACTAAGCGCGCGCATGTAAACACCCACGGCGCTGTGTTGATAACGTTTTATTGATCGCGACTAGAATAGCAGGCCTTTGAACGTCATAATGGTTCGCCAGGACTATTCGAGTAGAATAATTTAGGTCTTTCTTAGGTAATAGAGCTCAACTTAAAACCTAATTTGCAGCTTTGAGTTAGAGACGATTATTTGTAGAAAATAAAGGTTCTTTGGATCGAAGATCTTATTCAGCTAGGAACCATAAGTATTTAACATTTTTAATTAGAAAAAATACTAGAGTTTTGTAAGTACCTAATTAATAACTGTCGGATAGGATATGGCAACAGATCATAATCCAGGACTATTAAATTAAGTTTTGTATTTGTTTTACCTTCTGTTTAGGCAGGTAGGTCTAATGAGTACTTATAAAGGTAATTAGGTACCTATGTACCTACAATTAAATAATAGAAATAAATTACAACTAGTGTTTATAATTGAAACAATCGAGCTAACTGCAGACTGTTGCATACAATCTACACTACATGTAGCTCAACTGATCCATATCAATACCAGTCAGAGCGTACCCAAGAAGGCTGCATTGTCCCGCTGTATGGCAATGCTGATGCGCTGCGCCAGATACTCACCAGCTCTCGGGTCACGCGTCGCTTTGATCAGACGCTCAGATAATTTTTTAAAAACCCGAAGGTCCTCGCTACCCCACGGACTTAGGATCTCGACTCCAAGGGGAGCAAATAGCTACTATACTTTATCCATCGAGCTTGTAGATTTTTCGTAAACAAACGTAATCAGCTGATTTTTAGGGTTATCACCATGAAATGACACAGGCCTAACGTAATTCCAATGATTTCACCCATAGATTCCGTTAGATTTGTTACTTTTTTCAATCTTTACTTCATATCTATGCAATATCTAGTTGTAGCAATTTACAAATCGTCATTATTTGGTCAAAAACGAAGATTCAAATGACCAGATATTTTTATCTTTTGTTAAAGTGCCAACCCTAACGAATCTTAGTTTTGACGTCATGGGATGCAAACAATTGGTATCTTTTGAACTATGCTTCCCAATTTAGGATAGCACTATGACCATACTTATTTCCTATACAGAGCAGTATTTTATTTTTAGCCGGATTATTGAAGAACGAATGGAACGTAAACTCAACACTGAGCGAGTGCTGCCAGCTGGTCTTAGCTACCCTATTGAGTGTAGTTTTAGGGCGCTTTAGGGTGTGTTCCCATTTTTTTAGTGACGATAGATAGTCGTGCAGTTTAAAGCATCGTGGCTTGTAAACACGATGTCCCAAAACTCCACGTCAAGACGGAAACAAGTAACAGGCCGAGTCAGGGTATTTATCACAAGAAATTTAAAAAAATCTAAGTGACCTATTTGTAAAGAAAAGGTAAATATAAAAAAAATCGAGATAGTCTACAACCTGTGATGGTCTTTTAACCTTGTTTACTGCATTTTTTTTCAATTTTATTTTTAATCTGAATCCTGAGTAAATTGTTCTTCAGTAAATTGTTGCAATGAGAGAAAAAATATGAAGTACTTTTAGTTTTTTATTATTAAATATGAAATAATATGATATATAAATATAATTGAAATCCTTAAAATGGCTAAACAAAAAAATCTAAATATTATCATAGACCCAGGAAGAATCTAAGAAATCAATGATGCTTAGAAAATATGGTCAATGTAAAGACATAAAATTAAGAACGTCTATTTACTAATGGGCCTGGGCCTGAAACGCCTTCCTTCCAATGGAACCTCATTGACAAATAATAATCTAGCTAATCTAAATCTTCCACACTATTGATTTATGAATTGAACTCTACCAGTAAAAATCGTTTCATTTTTACATTTACAAGATTACTTCTTGGATTATGTTTTTTTTTTATTTAACAATGATTTGAACAATGCTTTCTTCAAGACCGAAGGGTGAGACTTGAGAATTTTCAGCAAAACCAGTGTAAAATTACAAAAATATGTAAATCTACGTATGTAAAATTATGTGTGTAAAAGTATGCGGATAAAAATGTAGCCACTGCTGTCACTGCACCCTGCTTGGGCACTTATTGTGTCATATACTTTACCTAGATACTAATGCCACAGTATAAATAATAATATACAGTAGGCCTTTAATATCGCGGAACCTGCCGACAAGTGACGCGACCAGGTAATCAGGCCAGGGTTGTCACCATGCTAGCACAATGCTAGTGTTAAATGAAAACTTTTAATTATTTATTATAAGGAAACATCATCATAAATAAAACATTATGATTTTATTTTTGGTGATTTTTCAAATGCCTCGCCCCATGCCCCCCGCACGATTGCCCTGTCTACATGGCTTCGTCGAACAACTGTATGCATAAGTTGGCTGTGCTAATACTTACAAATCTACAGAATTATTACAATAAAATTTGAATGAATGAACGAATAATAACATAACTTTATTTTCCCCGTTTTTCTGACAGAGTGGGTAACACTACCCACGATCGCCATTTTATTTCCTCACTTGACTTTCTTGCTTTGTTGTGGTTAGTTCAAGTAATTCTCTCCTTTTGTGCTCTCTGCTTACGTTACGTTGTTTTCGTTGAGTTTATCGTTGTTTCTTGAGTTTTTGTTATTGTTGAGTGTTACTGTTGAGTTTTTGTTGTTTGTTACGTTTGTTGTTTTGATACAATGAGCAATGAACCTGGCCCGAGTTCGTTGAAGCTCTTTGCTTCGTCCAAGAAGAAGCGTCAAAAGAAAACGCCTCTCAGTTCTGCAGAGAAGCTCACGATTATTAATATTTATAAACTGGTGGAAGAAACTTGGCCTCGAGACCAATTTCCCTATAAGCAGGAGATGGTGAAAAGGACTGCCGATACCGCTGGAGTTGGCGTCAGTACGGTGTGGAAAGTCCTGAAAGGCTATTCTACTGAGCATCGCGTTCAGTCACCAGCACCTCTACCTCCAAGAGTAGCCAAAATTGACAAACTCTTGGACTTTGAACTAAGTGCCATACGAAGAAAAGTGCATGAATTCTTCTTCAGAAATGAAATCCCCACACTAAACAAAGTGTTAAATTCGGTTAACGAAGATGATGACCTACCAAATTTCAAAAGGAGTACATTTGCAAAGCTTTTAGCAAAGCTAAAAATAAAACACCTGAAAAGATCACGTAACAGCAGTCTCATTGAAAAACATGAAATAGTAAGGTGGAGGCGCAATTATTTGCTAAAAATTGCCAAAATGAGAGAAGAAGGGCGCAAGATATATTATACAGATGAAACATGGTTAAACGAAGGTAATTTACTCTTTGTTTATTATCCTTTTTAGTAAATAATTATATTAAATATCAAACATGTAGTCGTTAAACTGAACTGAACTGAACTTTTGTATGTTATGTTAACATTGTTTCTTGTTTTTGTAGGTCATACGAAAACGAAGGTGTGGCAAGACATGACAATACAGTCAACAAGGCAGGCACACCTGGAAGGCCTTTCTACAGGACTCAAAGGGCCTTCTGGAAAAGGAAAACGCCTAATAATAGTACATATTGGTATGTTATCTGTTGTGTTTTCATGAATCAGGATAATTTATTTAAACAATAGCATCAACATATCAAAGAAGTAGCACCATGGTCAAGTATGAATATGTATAGATTGAGTATTATTATTGCATCTTGTAATATCATTGATATTTTTATGGGTGGTGATTCAATAAGGTCGGTTTTCACCAATAGATAATCGGACAATTAGGCAGCTTTCAGTTAAATGTATCAAAACTTGTGTCAATAACATCAAATCAACTGTTTAAAGTTTAATATTTGTTTTTTTTTTTCTAGGAAACGAAGATGGATTTTTGAATGGTGGAAAATTAATATTCGAAAGCAAAAGTGGTGATGGAGATTATCACAAAGAAATGAACGCAGAAGTATTTGAAAAGTGGTTCAAAAAAATTATAGATTTAATTGAGCCAGAATCAGTTATAGTAATGGACAATGCTCCCTATCACTCTCGTCGCCTGGAACGAGTACCAAACATGCAATGGAAAAAAGCTGACATCCAAGATTGGTTAAATAGCAAGGGTATCTCGTTCCAGGACACTATGATAAAAAGGGAGCTTATTGATTTGATAAAACCAATAAAACATAATTACATGGCCTATGCCACTGACACATTCGCAAAAGAAAAAAATATTGAAGTCTTGCGATTGCCCCCTATCACTGTGAATTAAACCCAATAGAAATGATATGGGGGCAAGTCAAAGGCCATGTTGCAGATAAAAATAAAACATTTAAAATGCATGAATTGAAGATTTTATTAGAAGAATCTATGAATTTGATAACACCTGCAGCATGGCAAAAATGCATAGACCATGTTATACAAGAAGAGAAAAAAATTAGGGAACTGGATGGTATTACAGATAATGTAATTGATCAATTTATCATCCAGGTGTCCGGAGATACATCAAGTAGCTCAGAGTCTGACAGTGATGATGATAATTGATTGTTGTCTATCAATAATGTCCCAGAAGAGAGACACATGTATACTAAAGATTGAAAATATAAAATGATGATAATTAAATTAACTAATGATAATGTCCCAGAAGAGAGACACATGTATACTAAAGAGTAAAGACATAAAATGATGATAACTAAATTAACTAATGATACAACAATAAATTATTCCTATAATTTGCATTTATAGTCTTATTTCATCTCCTTTACCTTGTATTTCCTTTTTAAGGATAGGTAACAATAAAAAGTAGTACTGATTTCACAAGACTACCTTATTTACTTATGCCAACTATTATTCACATTAAATATCACTACCCAGAGACATCAAAGCTCAAAATAGCCGCCATATGAGTATAGCTTGGTAGGTTATATACTAATTTGTTCAATTTTAGTTAGGTATGTCATAGGTTTTATAATTATTTCTTTCTTTGCGTCAGTTAGAAATCAAATAAGACCTAAATTATGTATATCCTAAATACGCAAACGAAGCCGCAGGCAAGAGCCAACCACATTATTAAAAATGTTTTTCACCCCTGCATCAGCTGATTGAACTGTCAGTGGCTTTGTTATTGAAAATTCTACAAGCTCGATGGATAGAGTATAGGTATATTTACGTATTTATTTATGTACTGCACAATCTAGCTATGATAGATAATCATAATCTACACATATTTACCAGCGTCTGCCCACGGCTCAGCATGGATAAATAAAAAGGAGCTTATTATTGAGGGGTGTTCGATTTACATTGCGCGCGAGATTAAAATTTTCGGCGATTCTTAATATTTGTTTTTGCGCTCTACTAGGAATAAAATAACTACCTACCGGAAAGTTAAATTGCGAAAATCGTACCTAGGTACGTACATTTTTTCCGAAGAAACTAGGTAGGTAGGTTACCTATATGTTACAAACTTCGACTCAAGGGTATTTTTGGATGTTGATCTTACTGATGTTAAAAATCTCTAATACATATTAGAGATTTCCAAATGCTCCAAAATTCGCTGAATCGAAGCTAGTTTTATCGTAGTCTATCTAATTGATTATGGTTTCTGATTTGCGGTAACTACCGATTCCGTTACAGTTTTATTCTTAGTAGAATCCAGAAAAAATTTAAAACCACAAAAAAATATTATTCTCGCGCCAACATGAAACAAAACTTCGGTTAGAATAGGTCTAGGCTAGGTAGGATTCCGGTAAAGGTAGGATTCCGGTAATAAAATTAGCCATCTAGTGCTTTAGTGCGTCCAGTTACAACCTAGATGATCTAGGTTGTAACTGGACTCACTCAGGGCGACCAACTTTCACCCAACCCTTTTACGGCCACTCTCGAGGTGGTATTCAAGAAGCTAAGCGACTCATGGGCAGCAAAGGGCAACAAGCGCCTAACTAACCTGCGTTTTGCGGACGACATTGCCCTACACAGCATAATAACTCCAAGCAATGCTCCATGATGCAGAGCTAGCCTTGAGGTTGGACTACAGATGAACATCACAATCACATCAACTAAGACATAGATTATGTCTAACAGCACGAGACGTAGGGTCTCGGTAGATGGGCAGGTCATAGAGTACGTCGACAAGCACATTTACTTGGCCAGCTAGCTAGCTTCGATAACAGGCAGGACAAAGAGATCGGTCTTAGGATCGACAATGCCTGGAAGAGCTACTGGTCCATGTAAGCGCATGAAGGGGAACCTTCCTCTGACATTGACACGCAAACTCTTCTATAAGTGCATCCTGCCGGTCCTAACCTACTACGGTGCGTAGACATGATCGCTGACTGAATTACAAAAGTCCAAGCTCAAGTTCTGCCGGAGGGCAATGGAGCGTAGCATCCTGGGCTTGCGGCGAATTGATCGCGTTAGGAATAAGATGCTACGCTCTCTGACAGGTATTGCCGACATGGGAGTCAAGACCGCCACACTCAAATGGCAATAGGCGGGGCGCATTAGCCGAATGCATCCCGAGAGATGGGCTGGTGCCGTAACACCCTGGTTCCCAGAAGGAAATCGCGGGCGAGGTCGGCCACGAAAGTGCTAGCGAGCCGACCTTAACGCCTTCTTCAGAGATTGGTGGGAGATCGCGCGAGTCCGCACCGAGCGGAATGATTTGGGGGATGCCTTGGCTCAGCCGTGGGACGAACTAGGCTAGATAAAAAAGGTAGCAGGTAACTATTAGGCAGGTACCTGCCTACGCCAAATTTCAACTTGATCTATAAAAGGATATCCCTTCCTTCTTATAAGAAGTACCTACTTAAGTAAGTAGGTAGGTACTAGTATAGTCTAGGTACCAACCTACCAACAGGTAAGAAGCATGTTAAGATCTTCACTATAACTATAGGTAGTTTATGTAGCTAGAAAGCCTGTTAAAGCTTGGCTTTGGTCCTTGGGAGGTACCTGTAACCTACCAAGTGTATCTAGTATACCATCTACTAAGTTAAGGCCTACCTGCTACCCTGCTAGATTAAGGTAGAGAATATTAAAGGTAGGTAAGGGAGTAGAGTATGGGTAGGTATACCTACTACCTAGGTATCCCAATGTGAACACAACTCATCCTCATAGGTAAGTACCTACCTATTTCTCATTCCTCTGACATCCCATAATCTTGTGGCTGATTCTAGCTAAATTATAGCTAGGTATTACTTTCCTAGTACCTATTTAATGATTCGGTATAAATCACCTGCTTCACAACGATAGGCAAAAACGATAGGCAAAAAGCATAAACATATACTACACGGTAGGTATGTAAGTAGCTAAACAAACTTGTACCTATCCTATTGTTTTCCATGTTTTGTTTTCGAAACCATGGTGAGAATCATGGAGTTGCACGGACTAAATCGGTACCTAAGTACGTAGGTAGGTAGGTATATTAGTATTCATCTATGAATCCATTAATATTTATAATCTCTGATAAATTATGACTTTGACTAGGTTTAAGCCATTCCCCCATAGGCGCGTTTTTATCGGTCGATATGTCGCATGCGCTAATGCGTCCTGATTCCGTACACAGCTGCGTTTTTATCGCGCCATATTTCTACACCAAATGAGTTAGGTAAGTACCATTTATACCTACTAACGTATTACCGGTTAACGCATTCACTGCCCAGCCTCGGCGGTGCGACCCGCAGCTGGCCAAGGGCGCGCCACGCTGCGTCACGGGGGCAAAGACTATTTGCATCTGCATCAAGATGCAAATAGTCAGATGATGCCCAAGATTGGGCCATGAGAGTGTCTATCGCAGTGTCTATCGCTGTGTGTGAGATCAAATCCAAATAAAAAAGACATCGCAATGACGACGCGTGCAATATTATCGACCGATAAAAACGCGCCTGTGGCTGAGAGGCTTTTATTGCTTGATTAGAATCTATGAAGATTTTAAGTTTTTGTAAATCTGTGGCTTTTCGTACAACACAAACAGAGTCCTAAAAAAAATGGCTTTTTTGACACTTCTGCGTGGAGCGGAATGTAAATAGTTCGAAGGCGATGCGTCAGATGGCGTTAGAACTAATATTGCCACCTTCTTTACTTTCTAGCGAGATCTAACGACTTTTTTTCGCCTTGATGTCGATGCGACATTTGGGCATCTATTACCATTCTCCGCATTCGACACTGTCGACAGTAATAGTACGAGATCCGGCTGCAGAAACAATGCACCAATCGAGTAAGAGCTAAGAACCACATTTTACGCATATTTGTGTTAAGGACAATATATATCTACTGACTATCAAAATGTGGCCGCTAGTATTTTTAATAAAATAATTGAAAATTAATTTTAGGAGAAAAATGTAAATATTTATTTTTTTAATTTGATTTAAACTAGCGGTAGAATTGTAATAGAGCCCCTGATTCGTGATTCCCTCTTTGTATCTCTAATACATATATGTTAGTTAGCGATCCCTCAAATGTATATTGTAGGATGTTTCTTCACTTTTACACCCTTCGAACATAAAGGGAAGGAAACGATTTACTTTACCTACTATCTCGCTTTCTCTCAGCAAAATACATGAGTAGGTACTAGCGTTCTGTTCAGTGTTAAGAACGTTTACTTAAGAACACAATTATTGTTGCGAATGTAATCTGGCCTTTGTGTGCTTCTTGTGCTATGTCAAATTCATATCATATTCATATTTCATCATTATCATCAACCTATACTCTGTCCAGCCTCCCCTAATGAGCGCCATAGCGCCCTCTCTTCAGCTTGCTGCATCCAACCGCCTGCAGTCTTCCCAGGTCGTCATCCCACTTGGCTGGAGGGTGTCCTACACTACGTTTGCCTAGTCGCGGTCTCCACTCAAGAACACGTTTATCCTATCAGTTGTCGATTCTTCGCAAGATTTGGCCGGCCCACTGCCACTTCAGCTTGCTAATTCTTTCGGATATTTCTATAACTTTTATTCTAAATCGGATGTATTCGTTACGAATCTTATCCTTCGGAGAAACTCCAAGCATTGCTTTTTCCATTGCTCGCTGAGCAACTTTGAATTGGTGGACCAACCCTACCGTGAGTGTCCACGTCTCAGCTCTGTATGTCATGACAGGCAGGCCACACTGATTGAAAACTTTCGTTTTTAGCATTGCGGTATGGATGACGAGAAGACTCGACGTAATTTTCCAAACGCTGCTGCCCAGCATAGCTGGATCTTCCTCTTGGCTTCCTTCTCGAAATTGCTTTTACTCAACTGCAGAATCTGCCCAAGGTAAGTGTAATCGGAAACAGTTTCGAGAAGGTTGGATTTCGTGAGGCCGGTATCCCGCCAGTGTGTGCATACGTGTTTACGTCACCTCTCAAAAAAAATTGGAAAAAATTGGAGGGGGTGTTCGAGGCATTTTTTGTAGATTAGGTACCTATAGTGATTCATGATCGGACTACATAGTAGTCGATAAGTAGTCAGTATTTATATGAGTTGAGTATTTATTTCAGGATGAGGTAGAACTCACTCAAGAGATAGCAAAACAGACAAAATTACATTATATCATAGATAGGTCACTGTCATTGTGTTGCGAGTTCTTGGTTGCCAGTTATACTACTTACCTTAATGATTACCATATCCATCTAATAGATCTGAATTTCTGTGGTATTACTACTTCTGGGAGAGCCGTAGCAAAAATTAAACGAATTTTTAACGCGACGGCCCGCCGCGCCGGCCGCCGCGGCGGCCGGCGCCTCTTCATAGTGTGGTCAATCAAACTATTTAAAAAAAACGCCTCGTGTGGCCGGAGAGCGGGGAGCGCGGCGGCGGCCATTTTGTTCAATCTCTGTTGGTAATACTTTCAGCTGCATATTTTATTGACGCATGCGCCACACATTGCAATCAGCTGTCAGAAAGAATTATCACGTAAAAAACAAAATTATTTGTGTCTTTTAGATAATTCCCGTCAATATGGCGGGGCAAAATCCAGGTTCGCCGACAGACTTTCAATATTTCTACGAAGACGAAGTGTATAAAATCAACAATAGCGGGCAAGTGGTATTCGGCCTCGTTCTCGAGAACTATGAAGCTAACTCAAGCGATCAGGAGAGCGACGTTGAAACACCCATTCAAAAAGGTGAAATTCGAGTTGTGTGGCACCCTTCAGGCACCGAAAGAGTGATATCCGAGAAGTCTGTAAGTAAAGTTCATGGTCCATTGTCTGTAAGCCACATGCCGACAAAGTTGTCTACCCTGTTCCCTAGGACACTTAGAAATGCGATTCTCATGCATTATTCCTTGGTGTTCGCTCCCCTTGGCCTCGGGACTGAATCAGAAGTCAATAATATTCTTTACTATTTAAAACCTGGCTAAGGAGCCAGGTTTTAAAAAAACAAATGATGGTAAATCAATAAGCCCATAAATCTTTGTAGTGATGGCACCTACCCTCTTTTTATTCGATCCAACCTTAAATCATCATGGTAACTCAAAAGACCTACTAACTATGTACCATATACTACTATAACGATGTACTAAATGATACAACAAAATCTTCAAAATAGGCAGTTGACTTATAATAAGTAGATATCAAATAAATGCAGAAGTTTTTTTATTTGGTACACAAAGAAACAAGGAGTTTTTTTCTTTAATATTACAATTTCACTTGGCATGTTATGTACCCTTACTGGTTATTAGCAAATTAGTTGTCAAATAAACACAATGCAGTGCAAGTTGTAGAATAGGGAGTTCAAGGACAAATAATAATAATGCTGGACAATTCACACGGCATCATCTAGCCCCAATCTAAGCAGAGATTGTGTTATGGGTACAAGATGACTGATAATTTATATTCAACATCCTGTAGATTTTATAGGCCTGGGGTGTTCCTTTATTTTAAAACTAGATAGATAGATTTATCAACACAAAGTTGTTAAATTTTACTGTTAATAGCGTCTTAAATCCTAATTTAGGTGTATGTAGAACCTAGGGTTCTCTTAATATTACAATAGCAGCAATAGATATGTTAATGTCCAGATACTTTTATTGATTGTCAATTTGCTTCGCAGGTGGGCCTAGCCGACCGTTCCTTGATGCCAGGTGATGTGGTGCGTCGCCTGATTGCAGGCAAAGACACGCAGCGCGGATATTGTCGCGATATAGTTATGAAGGCAGCACTCCAAGTCGTTGGCACGAAGCATGTTATACCGAAAGTATCTAGCGAGAGGCTGATGCCGTTGGAGGAGTTCACACCAGATCTTGCTGTGTGCTTGGACTCATGGGTTGGCACGTCTAAGGTAGATATCCAAGTCTCATTATTATCTGCAGCATTATTATTCTAATTCTAAGTTAAAGAGCCTTTACCTGACTTTACTTCTTGCTTGTATAGGTTATTTCACTATATTGTTGTCTCTACTAAAGTTTACGTCTCTTTTGGACACTGGCAGAGTTCTGTCAGCACAGACACAGGGAGCCAGGAAATAAGAAGTTGAACTATATTTGTACTCACAAAACAATGAATTCATTATCGATGTAAATGGGTTAACTATGAACTTTATTTGTGTTGGAAGAAAAACAACAATCAATACAATGATTTCAATTTAGCATATGCGCCTCACTAATCAAGACTCAGAAATCAAGACAATCTTTTGTAAAACTGAACACACAAAACAATGGGCTTAGAAAAGATTTTTATTTATTTATTTGACAGTATTATTAAAAGCCTCAATGTTCTTCTAAAATAGTAATAGTTACACATATGCCATGCCAGCCCCTTCAGTAAATTGTATGTTCAAGTAACCTTTTGCTTCCCCCATATGTACTGACATTTTGTTGTGTTCAGTACCTACTAAGTTATATTAAAGAAGAGACATAGTGCGAAAGGTTACCTTGCCTGAATTAGAAATCGATTATTCCGTTGCGTTATTATTTTAGTTTCCGGTTTTAGGAACACCAACCACTATTGTAAAAACACAATATTAATAGGAACAGATGTTTTAGAGGTCATTCAAAGATATCAGACAGATAAGATTCTGATCTGAAGTCACCATTACTGCTTGCATTATGCAATATTAATTTAATAGTTAAAAGCAAAATACAAATCAAAACATGGTGAAGGTTTATGAACAGTTGATAACAAAGTCATTTACCATATAAGTCATACCATATACCTTGATTTGAGTTTTGAGTTTCCAATTTTTTGAGACTTTAGTGTTAATAACCATGATGGATTCAAAAGTTTTATAGGATCACTCCTACCTACTGGGATATTAATGATTGTGTTGTTTTGTTTTAATGCGAAAGTAGGTATGGATGGATTTATGTTATTTCTTCACGCTAAAACTACTGAACAGATGATGTAGGTCTAGACCTGGTATAACACATGGCTTTTTATCCATAAATCAGTTAGTTCCTTTTTGTGCCTTTGTGATAAAAATAACCTTAAAACATAATATGTTTCCATAGAACAATAATTACATCTTTGTAGTCTTAGAAACACGCTTATCTAAAAGCTACCTTAACCCAGAAGCAACGCGTGCGAAGCCGCGGGCAGAAACTGGTTGTCTATCAATAATTTTACTTTCCTTGCAGGCGGTACACAGCAAGCTTCGACTAGTATCCTCGGACGGCTCTCGCCTCGAATACCCCGACTTAGATTCCTGTCCTCTCGAAGACTACTCCATGCGTCTCCGCCGGTCAACGCCCTACCAGTCTTCGGAGTTCTACCCGGGGCAGGTTGTGTATGGACCGCTTGGATCGTTGGAGAGCGCTAACTGGCTGAATCTTACCAAGGAAATGAAGGCGGCTAGGAAACATAAGATGCATGATCATAAGGTATGTTAAAAAAGCAGAGGCGATCAGAAAGTAATATAACTATTCGCGGTATTTATCGCGTGAAAAGGTAATTTGATGTGATTGTATACCTGTGAGTACCTACATTATTTATAAGGTTGGTGTATATTTAGATGTCGCGTCGCCAAAACTAAAGAGATATCCTTTCACAGTACTAAAAAGGTTGCTGTCCCTTTCATAACAATCAAAATAAAAAGGATGACATCATTTTTAGTCCTGTCTGTCAAATTAGTTTAGTTTCACGTTTTACTTAACACAATTGTTTCTAAAACAACCCGTGATAATAATAGGAACAACACAAACATTAACATTACCTAAGTCCAGAGTAGGCATATTTTTATCTCCTTTATTAGGCCCTGACTCTTATCTTATTCTTATTCTGTATAATTTGATTATTGACAATGCCCATTTACAGCAGATACCTACCTATGAATATTACTTTTTTGTTTTTTGTTATTTTATCTTATTAGTTATTTGTATTATAACGTAAACTGTTGACATAACCAAGTGTGCCTTGTGCTCCTACGGCGAATAAATATATGAGTATGAGTATCAACCAAGCTAAACTTATATTTTACATAACTGTTTGCGACTAATTTGCGAGGGCAAGTAGCACTTTACGCGGACGATACGTGCCTATTTTATCTTGGATCTTCAATTACCAAAATGATTGAAGAAGCACAACAGGATCTCAACACTTTCAATACAACCTCTTGACCATAAATATCTCAAAAACCTGCTATCTCATATTTAAAGCTAAAAACAAAATACCACAGTCATACTCACCTCTGACAATCAATGGAACAGACAGAAAAAGCATGATGAGAAATATTTGGGGTTAAGACTGGATACGAAGCTCAACTGGCACGTCCAAATAAACCACATTAAATCAAAGCTATCAGCGCTTGCTGGATCGCTTCAAAAGAGCGTT
This sequence comes from Eupithecia subumbrata, assembly GCA_949316285.1. Lineage (NCBI taxonomy): Eukaryota > Metazoa > Arthropoda > Insecta > Lepidoptera > Geometridae > Eupithecia > Eupithecia subumbrata. Next base: position 14,611,380 of record OX438643.1, on the reverse strand, counting down.
AGATGTTTCCCAAGGCGGGTCCGCTTAAACATTTACAACTCTTTAGTAAAATCACACCTAACGTATCTTATAGAAATATGGGGTAACGCACCAAACTATTAACTAAATGAGTTTTAAAGACTACAGAACAAAATTATTAAAATTCTATTTCACTATTTATTTTACACCTACAGCTAAAATCTATAAAGAAACTAAACTAATGAACAACTATACATCTATACAACCTGTTTGTTTATACGTAGAATCCTAAACAAAACCATTCATACAAATATCACTTTCGTCAAAAAGAGCCAACTACGCAGTAAATACAGTAGACGAAGAGGTGACCATCTTGTTTTACCTATCAGAACTCAACAGGGTAAAAAGACGATTACTTTCGAAGGGGCTCAGTTCTATAACAGGCTATCTGAAGACATTATGTTTGTTGTAAATGTGAAATAAAGATCTTTGAACTGAACTGTATCATCGTCATGGTAGAGGTGTCTTATTAATATTTTTACTACTGTACACACTATGGGCCTTTACGGCCAGTAAACTTATAAAATTTATTGGATTTAGGCTAACATGTTTATTCATTTAATTAAAGCAATGCAAACAAAACACATTAAGTATATTTTTTTTATAGAAACATTATTTATAATATAGAATGTGTGCTCATAACAGGCATTTGCAGCTGTTGTTTGAACACAAGTGCACCAACAACAACTTAAATAAAGAAATACTGAAACCAAATACAAAAAACAAATTATATATAACACAATATAACTTTGAATACAATACTCCACAAAGTCACCCACAGTTGTTATTGTCTCGAGGTTTTTTGTTATTATAGTGCGTAACCCCACACTCAGGGTAATTTCTAAATCAAATAATATCGGAAAAATTACGACTTCGACGGGACTTGAACCCGCATCCTTCCGGATCTAGAATCCTTAGGAAGTCGCAGAGATTTTCGACTCCCACGTCACTCGACCTCTTGGTTTAGTTGGTTAGCACATTCCGGTACTGACGGGAGAATGCGAGTTCAAGTCCCGTCGAAGTCGAAAATTTTTGCGATATTATTTGATTTAGATACCTACACTGATGATCGATCAATGTATGGGATTTTTCTTTAGACGCGACAAAAAGTAAGTGGCAACGATTATTACATTTAATACTTATGAGAAGTTTAGCACAACTATAGGCCGGTGCGTACCTGTAATAAGCTGGTGCTTATTGTGATAAGCACTTTTGCTCCGTGATTCATAACACGGATCAAAAGTGCTTATTAGTTATCGCCAGTTTGAAAGCATCATTGCTTTCACACTGGCGGCATGGCGATTTGCAAGCGAGTCCAAAGTGATACAACAATCGGTGATGCTTTGAACTCGCTCGCGAATCGCCAGTGTGATATGGTAACTGATAAGCAGGACCCTAAGCAGTGTTCCGTCGTCACTCGCGCTCAGTTTTGAGTTAGGTAAATATAGGTACCTACAGTTATCTTAGCAAGCAGAGATTTAGGAACATTATTTCTACCAATGTAAAAAACAATGTGTACATAGTTAGTCGGGTATTAAATTCAATTAAAGTAAGTATCATTTAATAGAATTGAATTGTTATAATATTATTGTATGTCCGAAATGGATATGATTGTTGATAAATAAATAAATAAATAATGCTGGACAATTCACACAGCATTATCTAGCCCCAAGCTAAGCAGAGCTTGTGTTAAGGGTAATAGATAACTGATATACTTAATACAATACATTACATAGATAGATATTTTTACTATACATAGAAAACACCCAGACCAACGGAACTAATTTCTGCAGATCGTACACAAATTTGTTCCGAGGCGGGGATCGAACCCGCAACCTCATGCATCGCAGGCGGACCTTCGCCCGCTGCGCCACGGAGGTCGTCTAATTAACATTGTCTCCTTTGTTTTCATATATATTCTGCCTTTGTATGCGCTGGATCTGAGATCGTGTCTGTCATTTACCCTACCTGGTCCTGACTGAAAACCAGCGCTCTTTCACAAAATACCTACCCTAGGTTTTTGTGTCTGAGCATCAAGCTGAGTCAGGACCTGTTAGACCTACACACACGCGCTCGTCGGCTTATTCATAAAGAACTATGGATAATGGTCTATTTCCGAAATGGCGGTCTTGCTAGTAAATCAAACTGACAGCCATAAACTGACAGCAGATCTACTATGAGAAAATAAATCTCATGGAAAAACATGGCTCGACTGACCAATGCAAAGCTTTGGTCCTTTATAGGAATAGGGCGTGCTTATTTTTATTTTTATTTTGTTAAGCCTTATCTAGCCCCAAGCTAAGCAGAGCTTGTGTTATGGTTACGAGATGACTGTTAGACATATTACAATACATACCATAGATAGATAAATTTTATTATACCTAGAAAATACTTAGAAAACCCGGAACAAATGCTTGCAGATTGTACAAACATTTGTCCCAAGGCGGGAATCGAACGCGCAACCATCTGCGTCGCAGGCGGGCCTTCGCCCGCCGCACCACATCGGTCGTAGGCTTGTACAGTCAGCGTCAAATTGATATGAGCGTCTAGAGTAGTCAAAATGATCTGAAAAACATAAAAGCAATTTGATATACGCCGTTAGAATCACCATAATGTTGTAATCACCCAAAGTGTTCAATATATCTTACTACTCCTTGTTTCACATTTATATTATGAGCAGTCAGGGTGACTGATTGCTCATATAAATATGAAATAATGAGTAGTAAGATATTTTGAACACCTTGGGTGCTTACAGCAATATGGTGATTCTAACGGCGTATATCAAATTGCTTTTATGTTTTTCAGATCATTTTGACTACTCTAGACGCTCATATTAATTTGACGCTGACTGTACCATACGGTTTTCTTTTCTCAATGCCTATTCCAGTGTCTGGTCATGTGTCCACCACTCTGGACAGTGTCAATGTCGCCCGTACTCAGTTGAAAATTAACCTAATTATCATTTTCTATTTCAGTTCACTGTAGAATCTGTGATAACGGAGAGCGTGAGCGTCCATTGGCAATGCCGCGCGCTTAGCACAACGCCACCTGACGGAAGCTCATCGCAACAGCCCAAGTTCTTAGTAGAAGGTACATAACATATAATTTTTATTCAATCAATACCTAAGCTCAACTCGGTTTTGAACTAAATAAATATATTACATAGGTATTTAAAAAGAGTTGTCACAAAATAAACCGCAAAGGATTTCATCATCATCTGAGCCCATTGGCTCCCCTGCTACATATAGACCTTTTACACGCCAGCTCAATCATGCCTTTGGGAGCCACATCCAATCTTTTGGATAAAGGACAACATTTTAACCAAAGAGTTTACTATGCGGGGCAATCGTATAAAGTAACATGACTGGATACCTTAAGAACAAGGAGCCTTGAATACAGCCGCAAGACACAGCTGCAACTTCATATCAAACATGTCCTTGGCAGAGCGTGCTGCGGCATCAGCCCACATACAAACCACTCAGTCTAAAAACACAGCCTCCGCGCACGGCGCCAAGTCAATTCAGTTTTATATACATTTATTAAGCATTTTCCAATATTGTAAAAGTCAAATCAAAGCTCGAAAAGACCGCCTCGTATTCTTATTTCCAAACATTATGTATCCTAAATTTATATTGCTTTGCTTCTGGATTTACAAATAAAGTGTTCCGTTGTTTTATCTTGCCTACAGGTGATGATCTGAAGAATCTCAAGTTGCTGAACGTTTTCGAGCCGTGCACGCTCCAAGTGGGTGATAGGAATTTCCTCGTTATCAGCTCTGAAGATACGTTCGTCAGCAAGAAACAATGGAGAAAGGAACAGAGTATGTATTTAATATTTTTTTAAGTGTATAAGCAGCTGCCAGTGCGGCGGGCGAGCCAACGATTTACCTATTTGGGTTAAGTCAGAGCTCAGTTTTGTTTTTTTTTTGTGCTTGTTTTACTAAAGTGCCATCAAACTGTAGTTCGATTTTTTTACAACATGACAACATGAATTTATTTAAAATAAATTACATCAATATATTTCAGAATACAAAATAGAGTCGTGCGTGATCTGATCAATTGAACCCGGTATTATATGAATTTTTTTATGAAATGAAATTATATGATTCGATAAAAACTTGCCTGATCAACCGGATCCGCATTTTTATGAGCTTGTGTTTGACGCGACAGTTTTGAAACGATGGACCTTTTTAGTTTTGAACATAAACTCGGCAGATATACATATAGAAAGATAATAAATAATGTGGTACTACAGACCCACATACAATATACAATTTAAATTTAAGTACTATAGTTTAAATAATAAACGAGCACTTTCAAAAAGTGACTAAGTAGGTAACTCAGGAAATAACTTAGTGTAGGTATGTTATGTTATTTTATTCGTAAACAAATACATTTGTACATACCAATGTACAAATGTATTCCTACCATACCTAAGTTAGTGTGTGCTGCAGCACGAGAAATAGGCCATGCATCATCAGTGGTGTTTTTTTTTTGCGTAAATGAAACTAACACTTTCATGGCCCAAGATGCTGACGTGCTTGTCGATCCCCGTGTCGTGGCGGCGCGCCCCTGCGGGTCGCACTGGACAGTGAATGCGTTAAAAGCAAAAACACTGATTTTCAGCCCTGATCGAGTCATATAAAGCTTCTTCATTCCAGGTAAAATCTACAGAAACATTCGCAAGGAGACGCGGCCTACGAAAAAGAGTTCTAAAACTGAAACTAACAATACGGAGCGTCTGCCGTCGCGGCCTAAGAAACGCGCCTCGTCGCACAGGAAATGGAAGATCGCTGAGGTGAGTCATTCTATAGCTACCTCAACAGCCTGTATTAGTCCACTACTGGACGCAGGCCTCCCCCTGATAAGCGCCTTATTGGCTTGTATCACATGGGGGGTAGTGCCCATAATCCCCACGCTGGACATGCTGGTTGGGGATCGCAGTTCGGTGGTAGAATTGTTTTGCAGGGGGCACTGCTGCCCGCCCCCGGTATATATTCGCGGCGTGAATAACCGGCTACGGGTACGTATTAGAACATCTAGAATTAAAATATCTATAAAATGCCGATGTTTAAAACCCCTAGGTCGGGTTAAGTTAAGTAGGAACAAGTTAAAACGAGGACTCCTTTATATTCACTAACATTTTTCTAGATCAGCAGGTGATTCGTCCGTTATTTCAATCAACCTTAGGTTACTTAACTGTAGTTGTTCAAACCGTAGATGAATAAACCATAGATGAATCAACCATTATGGATATCGTTCATTAATAACGAAATTATGTGAAACAACGATATTGTAATTTTAGGGGTTTTAAACATCGGAATTTTAACTGAAGATATTTTAATTTTAGATGCTCTAATACGTACCCCCGGCTACACGCATAAGTAAACACGTGCAAACTAAATATGCGCAGTCCGATCTTCACCATGTCATGAAGGTTGCACAAGCCGCGTTTCCGGGCGCGAGCTACCGTCTTGCCGTCCACACGCACCGTCTTACCTGCGCAAACTGGTTCGTGCAGGCTGCGTGTGGCCGGACTATTACCCAGACAAAGCGACAACGTAATCTGAGGGGGCAGGGGTTTTATTTTTAACCGACTTCGAAAGAAGTAAATAATAAATAAATAAATAATGCTGGACAATTCACACAGCATTATCTAGCCCCAAGCTAAGCAGAGCTTGTGTTATGGGTACTAGATAACTGATATACATAATACAATACACTACATAGATAGATATTTTTTATTATACATAGAAAACACCCAGACCAACGGAAGGGTTTTTTGTTCGGCTGTATTTATATTTTTTTGGTGTATGTCCGTCGATTTCTTCGCCATTTATTGACCGATTTGGATGATTCTTTTGCAGTTGTATATATAGGATGATCCCACGGTGGTGAATTTTATTCCCGAGGGATTATCATTTATCCCGCAAACTTAAAAAAACAGTTAGAAACTAAGAGATTCCAAGGTTTTTCTTATTATAGTGGGTAAGCCCTCACACTCAGGGTAATTTCTAAGAAATCAAATAATATCCCGTCGTCGATTTATTTTGGGATCTAAGGGATTGGAAGTTGATTTTTAGTTTTTTTCAAACAATCAATCTACTTTTTTGTGCCATGACGCAGATGGTGAGACGAATTATATATCCGTTCCCATTTTACAAGCTTTTATTTAACTTGCAAGGTATGATGTTTGTATGGGTGGAATCTTGCAACTCAATTTTGAAGCAGATATCTATCTCTATCAATCTCAACCGATTGAGCTGGAATTTTGTATACTAGTTTTAGTTTTAGTTGGATGATTTAGTTTAGTTTGGGTGACAATGCATTAAAAGATTGTTTTTAAAAGAGGGTTTTTAAAATATTATAAATTATTTCATCTATTTTTAGCGTATTATCTTCACAGTAGTTGAATTTTGTAGAAAATGTGTCTATAAAATCTTACTGTTCATAGCCAAAACGACGTATAAGAAACCACAAAAAAAAACAAATAAATAAATTTATTTCAACAAATGTTTTCATTTCATTTCAATTAAACAACCAGGCAGGGTTGTTTAATTTATTTATTCTTATAGTTTTAAATCAGTTACTTATAATTACGAGAAAATCAAATATTATAATATTTTACTACTTTATTAATATTTACCACCTTACTAATCATCAATATTCCCCAGAAGGACAACATGGAAGTTGACGCAGTGGATGAAAAGCTAGAATCGATGGACGACACTCTCACCGAAGTTGCCAACTGTCCTGCCATCAAGATCGAGCCGATGGGCGACGGCTCCGGCCAAGGCAGTCAGGAGGATACTGCTACTGAGGAGAAAAATGACTCCGGGATCAGGTAACACTGAATCCTTGAGACTAGGGGTGTGAGTAGCTAAGCACCGAAATGTTTCAAGCATTTTTGAGTACTTTTAGGCTGGGTTTTCATCGCTATTTTCTTACGGGCAATGTTTACCACTCATCTTTAGACAGAAAGAAAAAAATAAAATTTATTGGCTCACAAAATACCTTCAAAAATAATACAAAAACCTTAAAAAAAAAAAACTGTCCACCATGTGAACCAAAAGGTCCTGCCACAGCTTAAGGCTGAACGAGTCGCTCATCTTGCTATACAAACGTGGAAGGGTAACTACAACGCTGTTTGATGTTGACCGTCCAAAACTAACGATAATGTCAATTTATGTCGTCAATATGGAAAATCACGAAAATCGTGACATCTAATGACTCTAATGACTCGGAAAATCATGACATCTAATGACTTGTTGGTCTGGTCGGACTGGTGCATAATATGATAGTTCCGAAATTGAGATTCGTATCCCGTGTTGAACAGGCAAATAGTGTAAGTATTTATACATACACTACATAACATGTTTTAACAAGTAGGTAGTCCCCTTTTTTTTGTATTGTGAATAATAAATAATATTAATAATCGTAAGCTGTACTCTTAAACAATTCAACCCGCTGCTGTCAAGCTGTAGGTTGTAATTATTTTTTTATTTTTTGTCTGTGGTCTGGCACCCGTGTTGACACGCGCCAAAGGTCCTTTCAGAAAACCAGCGTTACTCTACTTTTTGTGGAGCAACATTATGCTGAGATGGGACCTTTTGGTTCACTGCGTGCAGCACTTGCTGCTATTATTTTATTATATCATTAACTAGGTAATTTTTTTTGTAATATCTTTATATAGTACTATAGGTATAATTGTAATAGTTGCAGGTTGTACTAGTGAACTAATTAATTTATTTTCTTTCTTTCTTTCTTCTTTCTATATGTATGTCTGTATGCACCCGAAACCGTAAAAACCCTCAAGAACGACTCAAGAAGACCCGGTATACACCTGTCCCGATGTATCTTGACCGATGTAAAGTTAGGCACACATTATAATATGCTGCCAATATTGCCCATGCTGGACAATTCACACAGCCGAACATCAACATTACCTAGCCCCAAGCTAAGCAGAGCTTGTGTTATGGGTACTAGATAACTGATATACTTATTACAGTACACTTCATAGATAGATATTTTTTATTATACATAGAAAACATCCAGAACACCCTGAACAAATATCTGCAGATCGTACAAACATTTGTCCTGAGGCGGGAATCGATCCCGTAACTTACTGCGTCGCAGGCAGACCTTCGCCCACTGCGCCACAGATGTCGTCATAAAACTAAACTAGTCGCAAGGCCCGTATTATAAAAGCTAGCTCAGCCTTCACGCTTTTCTATGGCATCATTAAACACTTCGTCGTAGATAGAACACGAAGTTTTATTATGAAAACGCGAATCTTCACCTCGTAGTGTGGCCTGAGTTGCGATTGAATATTCGGGGGTAACCCCCCAATACTCAATCGATAGATCTGTAAACTAAATGCCAGTTAGACGCAAAGTAACAGGTTTTAAAACTTTTAATTTTGCAGTCCGGAGCCAACGCTTAACGGAGATCTCAAGTCCGACCTCGTGAATGATGATGATTCCGACAACTGGGAGAACACTAGCAGCGATGGCAGTGATACTGACAGGTTTGTGTACAGGTCTACACTCTACAAACTATGTAGTGTTTATAAAGGTCTACACTCTACATAGTTTATCGCTCTTGACTACAATATACAGGATGAAACAAATGAACCTGCCTGGAGGGCAAGTACCCGAAATATTTAAGAAGCAAAAAAAAGTATTTCAAAAATAAGTAGAACGGCATTTATTTAATTTTGACAATTGTTTTGCCGTATCGTAATCGAACCCCCGAAAATCTAATATAATAACTCCCTGTATTTTTATGACACCGATCGGTACAGTCAATCATAAGAAAAAAATCCGTCGAATAAACATTGCTTATTAAATTAAAAAAAACCATGAAATTGCGAAAACCTGTAGAGACGAAGCACTTTTTATTGTTCGCTTACACTGATGTTCCTGGGGGTCTATATTGACAAAGTGAAAGCCGATCTCCGCCTACCCGACGTTACTAGCGATATACAGCTAAGAAAGGAGTTGCCCAGAGAACAAGATTCCTTGGGTCACTGAGCCAACGGAGGAAGTAAGTAATTGAATCTCATGATACCGTTGTGTTACAGTGGCGCTACATGGTCATCGCGCTGCTCGTCCGTAGCCTCGACTCGAGGCAAGCGCTCGCCTCAACTCGCCGTGCGTCTACTGCGAGGCAAGCGCCTGAAGCGAGCCGTGAGACGCGCGCCGCCCGCGCCTCCGCCGCGCCTCGGCGACCGCGTCGTCGTAGAGACTCTCCACACGTCCAGTGTCGCCAACGTAGTGTGGCAGGTAACGTGACTGCTGTAGGTATAGTGGCGTCTAGCGAGCGCCTGAAGTGAGCCGTGAGACGAGCGTATACATTATGAGATATACAGGGTGTCCCAAGAAGTAGTGATAAACTGAAGCTGAGAGGTAGAGGACCTAAAGGGCTATTTGAATCACCCCCATGTATGTTCCGCGATTTTTCGTATTTTCGGAGTTATGATTTTTTTTTTAATTTTTCACCTTTCGCCGAGTACGATGAGATTTTTATTTATGGTGACGTGAATTATTGCAGTAGATGCTTGATTTTTTTTGTGTGCTAAGCTGATAGATAGGCCAATTCAGTATGGTAACATTTACTATCGTTAGATCTTCAAATCGAATAAAAAAATTAAAAAATGCCAAGAAAGATAAAATTTACCCAGTTAACACTAAAGTGTTCTTGGAATGTCGATTCCCTTTTTAAATTAGGATTTTCAATTGCCCATGAGTGAGAATTGTGCATATTAAAAATCCCATTGCGCCTAAAGTGGGATTCATCCGTCCACAAGATTTGGTTAAAAAAAAAATCGTTTTCAGCTTGTCTCCTCAGCATTTCCTGACAGAATTCAATTCGCCTTCAATTCTTTTGTCTTTTGTTCTTTTTCTATTGATGGCCAGTGCGTGATTTAGAAATAAATTTATTTAGAAAGGTTTTGCTTTGCTTGCATTAATCGTCATGTAAATTAAAATTTTGCACTTACCACATTTAGATTTAAATTTTTTGATTGAAGCCTTATGAATAATAAAATGAAATTTTCAGAGTAAGCTACCTGATAGATAGAGCAAGTTTTTAAAAGCCAAATGGTATTTATTTTTTATGTGATTTTATTTTTTTAAGGGCCCTTGAAGTTGTGAACATTCTGGGTAAATTTTATCTTTCTTGGCATTTTTTATTTTTTTATTCCATTTGAAGATCTAACGATAGTAAATGTTACCATACTGAATTGGCCTATCTATCAGCTTAGCACACAAAAAAAATCAAGCATCTACTGCAATAATTCACGTCACCATAAATAAAAATCTCATCGTACTCGGCGAAAGGTGAAAAATTAAAAAAAAAATCATAACTCCGAAAACACGAAAAATCGCGGAACATACATGGGGATGATTCAGATAGCCCTTTAGGTCCTCTACCTCCCAGCTTCAGTATATCACTACTTCTTGGGACACCCTGTACGTCGTCGATTTATCACCGATTCTCGCTACCACCCAGTATAACTAAAGCGCACGCCTGTGCAACCAAAATCGACCGTCGATACTAGCAGTTCTTCGTAGACGATCGCTCCCCGCTACATTGTTTATTACCAGGTACTATTCTCAACTTGTTATTGTTAATAATCTCAACAACCTGTATTGGTCCACTGCTGGACGCAGGCCTCCCCCTGATAAGCGCCTTATTAGCTTATCACATGGGGGTAGTGCCCATAATCCCCACGCCGAGCATGCGGGTTGGGGATCGCAGTTCGGTGGTAGAATTGTTCTGCAGGGGGCGCTGCTGCCCGCCCCCGGTGGAAATCCCTTAGTCGCCTTTTACGACACCCGCGCGGGAAGAGTTGGTTTGGTGCAAATTCTAAGCCGGCACCACACAGCTAGGTACTACCCGCGCCTTGCTTATTCCAGGTCTAAATTTAGACTTTATCCTAGATTCCAGCCTCCCTGCAGTACTTATGGCCTGAAGAAGTACATAGTAACCCATCCAAACTTTCGCCCGTATAATGTTAGTACTATGTGATACTGTAATTGACCACCACGTTATCTTCCATAGGACGGCACAATAGAACTGGGCATACCTTCAACCCAGCTGTACCCGATACATCACCTGGATGGACAGGAGTGTTTCCCGGGGGATTTCGTCGTAAGTGGCGCGGCCAATGTGGAGGAACCCATGCAGGTTTGTAATTTCAAAATACGTTTAGATCATGAATAAAAGAAAAGTACAAAAAAACTTCAGGCACATTTTACTGGTAGCTTATATTAATCGACATCTTAACAAATTCTGTAAATTGTTCTTTAAAGCAGTGTTTAGTTGTTTACAATTTGTTAGGTCACGACCAAAGTAAAGAGTAGCGAAGATTTTTTTGCTGAGATGAAAACCAGAATTTAATTATAATTCTTTGTGATATCTTGCATTAAATGTATTGTGCATTTTCCCCCTGCCTAACCAGCACTACTCCTTGAAGTACTTTTGATGATTGACAGCTTCGTTTCAGCTTTTCCATAGGGATGGGGTTGAGGCTAATGAAAGAAACTCTTCAATCCCGTCTTTTATCTGGCCTTCTCTGTAACCGGTGCAGTGTACAGTATGCGTAAATCTTTATGAATTCTCGGAAGTCCGCTCGAGTTACTGCGCAGTAGCTTATTTCAAGGTCTCCGAAGGGCGGGGAAGGCGCGGGGAGGGTACCGCCCACGCCCCGCGCCGTAACCAATGCGCGCCCTGCAAACGCTGTGAGTTATTGTAAGTGCTACGTTCCTACACGATCTATGATGATGAATAATAATGCACACAACTGTATAGATGCGCAGTTTCGCATTCGAGGCTATGTACACAGAATTCATAAAGATTTGTGCGACTTATCACAAAGTGTTCCACAGTCTTTATTTTGACTTCGTTGCACTAGTTTATAGTCACGGTCCAATAGCGTTGATGAAATACACCATTTTAAGCTCTTTTTTATTTTGGTGTTATTGCTATTGTATCGGAATAACAATCAAATTGTTTTGCAGCTCAAACACAGGGAGTACGGGGTGGTCCAGAAAGTGGATCATCATGGCCGCACCGCCATCGTGCACTGGTTCCGCACATACACGAGCGCTGAGCAGCCTGTGTGAGTATTATACACACTTTTAAAAATATCTGCAGATCGTACAAACATTTGTCCCAAGGCGGGAATCGAACCCGCAACCTCCTGCGTCGCAGGCAAACCTTTACCCACCTCGCCACAGAGGTCGTATTGCAGTAGTCGTAGGTCGCTTTCCACCTGTATCTGGGCTGACTGCCAATTTTGCAGCCCGATTCTTCTCCATACGTAAGCACGTTGCCGAGCCAGCGCAGCTTATTGAAAGTGCTTTATTTCCAATTGACACTTGATTTATATGAGTTTCTTTCACCATTGATGTTAGGCTCGGCGCAAACGGACCACCAGCCACAGCCACCTGTGGCCGTCGCGCGCTACCGCCACATTTGCAGCAGTCTCGGAAGCGCGCGACAGCCACCGGTGTTCGGAAGCGACCACATTTTTGGCGTGCGGCGATGCGTAGGACGCCTAGCGGTTAACCGAGTGTGGGTGAGCAAGGGGCGGGGCGGCGCGACATTGGCGAGAGTCAGCGTCTTGCGTGGCGCGCAGCGGAGTCAAGCGAGTCGCGCACACTGCTGTAGCGAGTGGCCGCCGCCCGCCGACGACGCTTGTGCGGCGAGTTCGTACAAAATGTATGAAAAACCGTGTAAATAGCTTGTCGCTCGCCGGCTCGCCACCGGTGTGGTCGCTGGTCCGTTTGCGCTAAGCCTTAGAGCCGGCCGCTAGATTAAAAATAAATAGACCGGAAGGTCTTAAAAAATTTACCTCATCACACTAATATTATAATGCGAAAGTTTGGATGGATGGTTGGATGGATGGATGTTTGTTATCTCTTCACGCCAAAACTACTGAACGGATCGGGCAGAAATTTTGCATACAGGTAATTATAATCCTGGAATCAAACATGGGCTTTTTATCTCATAAATCAGTTCCCATGGGATAGAAATCACCTTTAAACGTTTTCATACAAAAAACGCGTGCGAAGCCGCGGACATAAGCTAGTTATAATATGAATCTTACATTCTACAGGCCACAAATGCTGAACGAGACCGAGATGAGTGTTTACGATCTGAAGGACCACCCGGATTTCCAGTACCGACCGGGGACTGTCGTCATCAGGGTTGCCAACTTTACCGGAGAGGACTCCAATTGTACTGCGGGACAGGTAGAATACATAGTTACTTAAACTTAGTCGCAGTTGACTGGCAACCTTAGGGCGCCAATGCTGAACGCAAATGAGTTCCAAGGGAAATTGGAATTTTTTTAATTGAAAATGCCTCGTTATGACTAATTTAATGTGTTTTTTTTATCAGGTCATTGACAACTTCCCGTCCGGTAGAGTGAAAGTCTGGTGGGTCGACGGACATACGAGCATGTGCTGGCCACAGGACCTTTATAAGGTAACATTTTATATTTTCAAACATTAAACATGTGTTGTCCGTGTCTAACGATCTAGCGCGCACACAAACGGTATCCAAAATTGGAATGTAGGTAGACTGGTAGCATATTGTCATACAACCCCGCCACAAATCGAACTGGTCGCTTCTGGTGGTTAAGATCGGAGTTCCTTTGCTGTCACTGTAAAGTGTAAGGTTACTAATTATGTTGTCACTGTTAAGTATAAGGTCACTCATACGTTGTACTGTAAAGTGTAAGGTCACTCATATGTTGTCACTGTAAAGTGTAAAGTCGTGCCGTGCACAATCGCGGTGAGTAGAAGAGGAAGGAAAACAGTATACAGGCAATAGCCCCGCAGTTTAACAATGCAGTCTCTGTTGTTTTATAATTTTATAATTTCATTGTTCAGGTTGGCGAGTATGATTCCGACGAGGGAGAGCTCTGGGCATCTGACGCGTCAGGCTCCGAGGATTCCTGGGAGACGCAGAGCTCCGCGCACGAGGGCGAGCCACGCACTCCGGAACAACTCAACCCACGGACACCTGTCACTGAGACCACTATAGGTAACTAACATCACTATAAGTTACTATACAGACGAGGGAGAGCTCTAGGCATCTGACGCGTCAGGCTCCGAGGATTCCTGGGAGACGTAGCGCTCCGTGCACACAAAAACTGGTTTGAAATGTCCAAACCAATACCTTTCATTTGATACCCTACTCGGCGGGGTAGCCCCCCTTTTGAAAATTATTCCTTTTTGACCATTTTTCAAAAAGTGTTCTTTTTACAGACTTCTCTATATTTTTCCTGTAAAATTAGATCCATATCTACAAACGCTCCATACATTTTAAACGGATCGCTCTGCAAACTTCGGAGATTTTGCATTTCGTGCGCCTGTACAGATTTCGAGAAAAATAAATGAAAATAAATGAAAAATGAAAATTAATATTTTCCATACAAATTGTGATGCCGAAATTTTAAAAGATACCTACAGTATCATGTGGGGTATCAAATGAAAGGTATCAGTTTCTTCATTTCAAAATAGTTTTTGAAGTTTTTGTAGGTTTCATACTTGTTAAAATATTTCGAAAAAAGTCAAAAAACTACCCATTCCCCCCCCCCTCCCTATCTCCGAAGTTTGCAGAGCGATCCATTTAAAATGTATGGAGCGTTTGTAGATATGGATCTATATTTTACAGGAAAAATGTAAGTCTGTAAAATGAATACTTTTTGAAAAATGGTCAAAAAAGAATAATTTTCAAAAAGGGAGCAACTCCACCGAGTGGGGTATCAAATAAAAGGTATCAATTTGGATATTTCAAAACAGATTTTCCAATTTCTGTAAGTTTCATACTTTTTGAAATATTTTGAAAAAAGTCGAAAAATTTACCATTACCCACTTTAACCGAAGCATGCAGAGAGATCCATCTGAAATGTAGGTTGGTACCTATTATTCTTAGGTATTCGTTAAATTGCCAAGTCTCTAACCGGTACTTTTGGTACGTATTTGTTGACAAACGGGCGAAACCCTCGGCGCGCGAGTTACACTCGCACTTGACGGATCTTGTTTTATGTTATGTTACCTAAAGCATCCTCAGGTATTGGTAACATAACATAAAAAAACGGGTAAGCTGTATTACGGACGCAGCCGCAGTAAAGTGCGTGTAACGTCTTTTTGCGTGCTAAAAGCGCCCAGAGCGCGACTCGCTCGCTGCAAATTTATTTAGTCATAAAAATCAACAGGTTAACCGTCGATTTAATTAGACGAAGGTTTCCTCATTTTGATTTGGGCGCATTATTTAATGAACTTAATAAAAGGACCCCACATTGTATAAAATTAATAATGTTATTCCTCAAAAATAAGAACGAACTAACAAAATTCACGTCTTAAAAGAAATTTTATTCTACAGGTTTCAAAATGACAACATACGCGTTCCCCGAACCACCAACAACAACCACCGAAGTGGTTGTCGTGCCGATTCAGACACCACCGGCCGAGGGCCCTCCACCAATTCCGAGGCTTCTGGAGCCCCGAGTGGCCGCTCATATCGAACGGGGCAGGATCGCCATGCATCGGCTTGAAGAGATATTCGCGAAACACCCTGTACTTCAGAGCCAAGAGGTAACTGTCGCACATCTCAGTCTACACACCAAATTTGCCGATCTGCCGACATAGCTCGGCGGTTTTTTTTGTCGGCGGCTTCAATATCGACAAAACACTGTTGGCTTGGCGGCCTGCAATCCTACTATCCTACTAATATTATAAATCCGAAAGTTTTTGAAATGTAAATTTTTATTACGAGATCTTCAAAACTACTGAACAGATCGAGATGAAGTTTGGCGTAAATTTAGAGCAAAGCCTAACTTAGATAATAGGCTACTTATTATATCGAAAATACGCGTGCGAAGCCGCGGGCACAAGCTAGTATTCAATAAAATGTTGCCACACGTCGCAAAATAGCAATGTCCCAAACATGATTCTCTAAAATAAAGCTGCAGACACTTTCCCACCGTGTCGGCTCCGTGGCGGGTTCGGTGTGTAGAGCCCTTACCTTAGACAGACCTCACAACTGGCGGATCCCTGTAGAACCGAAAGCGGCGTTGGTTACTGTGTTTGGCGTTTGTTTTCTTATTGTGACAAGGTTCTACAGAGATCCGCCAGTTGTGTGGTCTACCTTATAGTATCTTAGCTTGTAAGTCTGAGCCTATGAGGTATTCTATCATAAGCCTTGTCCTCACTCTCACAGCATACTCCATCAGTTTCTTTTCTTTGGGTGTAGATGGCCCGGTGTGAAGTGTGCACCGTTATTTGTTTTATTTATTTATTTATTTATTGACTTAGTACAGAATTACTATTCTAATCACACTAGTCATACACGAATAATTAAATGTTACATTTTATATAATTCAAAGATAAAATCAGTATATTTAATACTTATAAATTTCTTATAAAAATAATAATAATAATAATAAAAATTTATGTCAGCTGATGAATAAAACAATAAAACTAAAATAAAAAATTCAATTAACGTCAAAGTAAATATTGTATATAAAAGAGATCTAATTTATCATGTATATATTTAAATAAATAATTCTATCTAGTACCTAACTCGCAAAAAGTCAGGCAATTTAATGTCAGTAAATTCCATCCATCCGCAAATAGATCGCATTCAGGGTTCGCATCCAAGAGGGCATTGAGTGATGAGAGCGTACGTGGAATTGGAGATTGCGCGTGAGCAACAGTTCGGCAGTACGGCACCGCAAAAAGCCTATGATTCCTACCACGAAGGTAGTTGTCTGGGACGTAAAGCTGCAGGAGCGCATCGTTGACGTCCGGGGCGTCAATCTTGCCTCGAAGAATCTTCAGCATGATAGAGATTTGGTTGTTTGCTCTTCTGACCTCTAGACTGTTATAACCTATAGTCCAATTCAGAATCTTAGATAATTTATGTAAACAAAGAAATGTCATGATATGTCACTGTCATAATGACAAGTCAGGGGTAGAAATCATTTTTTTACCATGGATCACTATTAGTAGTGATGGCGCGCGGTTTTGCTTGTGCGATACGAAAGATACCCTACCTGTGGATGCGGCATTGTCGCGGCCTCGTTTCCCGGTGACCGTAAGGAAATACAAATAAAACAATATAAATAATTAGTTACATATTTTTATTGCTTAAATAATTAAATATTATTCTGACATCTCAGAATCAGAATCGGATTCTGAATCCGATTCCCTTAAATTTATAATAAATCTATCCTGTACATCATCAATGATGTGGTTTAATTGGTACATTTCATTTTCAACTTTTTTTACATGGTTGATGCAGTTTATCCATTTTTCGGGTGTCACCTCACTCAAACCTTCCTCTAACAATTTCTTTACTTCAACCATTTTAAATGTTTTATTGTTTCTTGCGACGTGCCCCTTTACCTGAACCCACACTAGCTCAATAGGGTTGAGCTCGCAGTGGTAAGGAGGCAGTTGCAAAACAGTGACACCCGACTGGGCAGCCAGCTCATCAACCACATACTTATTATACTGTGATTTATTTTCTCTTACAATTTTCATTAATTGAGCCTTGATTATAGTTTCTACATAGGCAATATTTTAAGAGCAGAGCCATGCCTGTATGTCTGCTTTTTTCCAGGCAGTAGTAGGGGTTTGCTCCATTTTCCTACTATGGTATGGAGCATTATCCATAACGAGCACAGAGTTTGGTTTTAGTTTAGGAAGAACCTGCCTCCAATCCTCAAAACACTCCGCATTCATTTCTTTGTGATAATCCTCAGAATTATTTTTTCAAACTGTAGCAGAGCTCCTTCTACAAATCCTTCATCACTTCCGATGTGGCTTATTATAAGTCTTTTCCCTTTTCCTGAAGGAGCCTTCAGCCCTGTGGTTAGCCTCTCCCGAAAAGCGTCTTTTGAAGACTTAACTTCAAGTTAAGTTAAGCTCCAAGTGACCAGACTTTACCCTGTGGCCAATTTTTATATGTATTTTTGTATACATTCATCACCATAAGTTTTTCTGTAGCACTCATAGATTTCTTCGGATGTTTTTTTTGTGGCGACAGATAGTCACTTGTTGACGATGTCGATTGGTCGATCGCCGCCGTCGGCGGCGCGAGCGCGGGTTGAGGTTCCATGTTGTGTGAGTGGGACACAACAACAACAACAACAACAATACAAGCACAACAGCAACAACAAGGTTTAAAACTTAACAAAAACTGATAACAATAACAGAAAACGATAATGTCAAAACGAAAACAAAACAAAAACTCAACAAAGCACAATTGCACACTGCACACGAGCAGCGAAAAAGGAACACATTCAACTTCGGCGGACGAGAGGCGAATGAAATGAAATTACAATGCAAGCAAACACGAAATAAAATGGCGTCTAATGTCAAAATGCGAAAATTGTTTCGAACTTCTGTGATTTACGCCCACTTTACGCCCATTTTACTCCGGTAATACCAGTGTCATAAAATATTTTCTACTAATATTTTTTCATCATTTTATAACTTTGTTAAACAAATGAAATAAAATATAATATGTAGCACAAAACCATTGCTATTTTCCATTCTATGGATATTGATTAGAAAATAAACCCTACCATAAGTATTTAGAAAAGTTGAGTAATCTTCTATGAACTTCTATTTGGAAACATTTTTTTTGATATGGTATCACCTTTGTTTACATAAATTATCTAAGATTCTGAATTATAGTATAGGCAGCCCAACAGGTACCGAGTTGGATACATGAAAGGGTAGTACCCTTTCATGTATCCAATTCATCTTAAAACCCAGACAGTTCAGTCTACTGATTCAAAGGCGAATGTAAAACTAAAAGCCTTTTTAAATTTATAGTTGGTTAGGAGTTCATAATAATCCTCCAAAGGGCGTATCAGGAATCGTTTTAAAAATGGTGGTTTTTCGACGCTTTGTTTGTTAAAAACTCTGCAAAAACTCAGACACACACAGTCCATCTTAAATATCTCACTCTCAAGGTAGAAACAGACTGCGCTTACAACACGCAACGTACGCTACGCATTAAGCCTCCGCCACACCGCCGCGATTTTGAAGCTGCATCTTGCGATTTTGCGGGGGGCGGTTGGTAGCCGAAGACAGTGTATTACGGGGGGGACAAGACGCGCTTCAAAATCGCGGCTGGGGTGGAGGCTTATGAGATCTCAACGCTTGAATTTGTATGAAAACAGCCATCTGTTACAATGTTGCGAACATGGTTCTCTAAAATGCCGATTGGCTTAGTTAGATGAAAGAAAATATACAGGGTTATTGGTAATTCACTGACACTGCGTTAACTGCAGGTTCTGTCCATCATCACAAACACGTCCGCCAGGTCTTAACTCTTAAACTTGTTTTTTAAAATAAACTTAAAAACGGCTGTGCCTTGAATTAATAGTGCAGGAGTTGAAGATCGGTCTTAAGTAATTCATTTGGTTCCGGACAAACGTCTTTTTTCATTTTAAAACAGAGGCAATTAACAAAACAATTTAAGAAATAAGACTTGGCGTCTTCATGAACGTGTTCGTGATGATGAGCAGGACCTGCAGTTCACACAGTGTCAGTGAATCACCAATAACCCTGTAGATAGTGTGTATGGGCCTGTAGACACACTTATCGTACGCCACGCCATCCGACGTCTCCTACATTTCGTCGCTCACAGCCACTTGCGTCAGTCATGAAGAAAATACTGCGCTGCACAACCATCAACATCGCTTCAAACGCTAGTTTTCATAACTCGTTTGAGGCATCACCTAAGAAGAGCTTCGTAGTATGGCTTTTGTGCTAAAAAGAACTCTATAGTAATGAGTGTAAATTATCTTTTAGATTATGCGCAAGCTGCTCAACCTGTACAAGGATTGTCGGTTTCTGGACAAACTGATGGGGACATCTTACTTCCATGAAGATCATTTCTTGGTAAGTCAAATAAACACAAATAATGTATTTGTTGTAAAGATAATTATATTTAAATATTAGAAACTAATTAGAACTAGTAAAGATAGATAATTTGAATCGCAAATCAAACAGGCTTTTTAATCTATAAAACAGTTCCAATGGGATAGGACCTTTGAACGTTTCCCTAGAGACAACGCGTGCGAAGCCGCGGGCAGGAACTAGTTCAATAAAAATCACTATTTTCACACAGGGCTTACTAGAGCGCGTACGTGAAAGAGGCGCATCAACGCCTTGCGCCGGCGAGCGCAGGGTTCACGAACAATTGGCTCGTTTGTTCACCCCTGACGAACCGCCGGTAGATCTGTTAGGAGAAGAACCAGACAAGAATACACAGGCTGTCATTGAGGAACCCATGGAGGTAAATATACGAAGGAACTGAATAAGTTGTTGCTATAGAGTGCAGGGTTGACGAACAATTGGCTCGTTTGTTCACCCCAGACGATCCGCCGGTAGATGTTAGGAGACGAACCGGACAAGAATACACAAGCGTTCATTGAGGAATTTATGGAGGTTAATATACTAACGAACTAGATAAGATGTTGCTATAGAGTGCAGGGCTGACGAACAAGTGGCTCGTTTGTTCACCCCTGACGAACCGCCGGTAGATCTGGTAGGAGAAGAACCAGACATGAATACACGAGCTGTCATTGTGGAACCTATGGAGGTAAATATACTAACTAGATTAAAATTTTACTATAGAGTGCAGGGTTGACGAACAATTGGCTTGTTTGTTCAGCCCTGATGAACAACCGGTAGATCTATTAGAAAAAATACCAGACAAGGAACAGAAGCTGTCATTGAGGAACCTATGGAGGTAAATATACTAAGGAAGTAAATAAGATGTTGCTATAGAGTGCAGGGTTGACAAACAATTGGCTCGTTTGTTCACCCCTGACTAAACGCCGTCACCGGTAGATCTGTTAGGAAAAAACAGACAACAATACATAAGCTGTCATTGATGAACATAATGAAGGTCAATAATTAAATATTCTGTCTAGGAAGCTAAGTCAAAGTGTAGTTCACGCAGGGTTCACGAACAATTGGCTCGTTACATACAAACTAAAGCCATATTAATCATCAGTCTTATAAGTCATATTAATAATCCACAGTATGTATATAACTATACATTTTCTGAACTATATATTCTCTGAACAACAAACGTTTGTAAATGTCATAAATTAGTCGATTATTATTGGTTCATTATAAACACAATTTTATTTTCGTGCGATTAGAGTCTTCTTTAATATACTTACACTGATATCATCGTTAGCAAACAATATGGTCGTACAAAAATATATTTCGACGAAATTTTTTAACTTGAAAATTGTTGAACCTTTTGACCTTATCTCGATTTAGTATTATTCGAAATCTTCTAAATATTATAGGTTTTTCTAAATTACGCCACAGTCTTGCAAAAACAGTATCTACGTAACTAAGAGATACATTTCTACAAAAAGACCTAGTTATAAACACATTTTTTTATTAACAAAGGTGTTAAATATAAGGACAGAAAAGTGAAAGAATCGCTGGTTAGCTATGCACTGCTTTATTCATAAAGATGAGGAGGGACTTCCGCCCGCCAACATGCCTGTAGACCTGGTAAACCTGTATAAGCATTATTTTTAATGTTAAACCATAGTTCAGTATAGTATTATATACTAGCAGCGCCTCGCGGTTTCACCCGCGTAATTCCCGTTCCCGTGGGAATTCCGGGATAAAATATAGCCAATGTGCTATTCCAGACTACTATCTATCTCTGTGCCAAATTTCATCAAAATCCGTTCAGTAGTTTTTGCGTAACAGTGCCTCTCGATTTCACCCGCGTAGTTCCCGTTCCCGTAGGAATTCCGTGATAAAATATAGCCTATGTGTTATTCCAGACTATAATCTATGTCTGTGCCAAATTTCATCCAGATTCGTTCAGTAGTTTTTGCGTGAAAGAGTAACTAACATCCATCCATCCATACTTACAAACTTTCGCGTTTATAATATTAGTAGGATGTTGTTCAGGTATACTTTATTTTCTTCTACGACCCTGTGTTCTTTATTGACATCAAGATATCCCTTTCTTTGACAACCGTCCATAGACTATCAATACTATATAGATTAGATAACCTACATAAAGGCTCAGATTCTACCAACCAAAAAGGTAATTTCTGCTAACGGTAGGGCAGCTAAGGATCGGACTGTTACAAATTCTTACAATAACATTATAAAACAACATAATTGCACTCTATCAATATCTAATTATTCTATTAAAACACCCGTTTTCAGAAGACCGGGACACAATTTTACATATCTAACAAAAGGCACTATACAGGGTGTTTGGTGGAGGGTTAGACAAACTCGGTGGGTGTGTAGGTGGACCTATTTGTGAAGTACAAATTGAAGGAAAAGACCCTAACTGTTTTCAATTTTTTTTAATCCTGTTTTTTGTATTTTTTTAAGATTTTCCGAAATTTTACCTCTCTACCCCTAGAACTTTTTTTTGGAACGTGTTTTCTAGTAAATTTTTTACTTGCTTTTGGTCTCAGATATATCCTTCGTCTTTTGAAGGCATTATTTATTTGAAAAAACTTGTAAATAATTAGTTATAAGCTCTCTAAGTTAAAAAAAGTTAAAAAAATAATCAAGAAGGACAACTTTGCATCGTTTTACAAAAAAAATTAATAGCGATCAAGAAGTTCAAATACTTTTAAAAATTTCTCTAAACATCGCTTATTATATTACAACGGTATACCACATGTAGCCGAAAAGTCTATGAACTTGTCAAAAATTACCACTTATAGGTAAAATGGGAGTAAAAACGCTAAGAATAAAACATAGTATTAAAACAATTTTGGTTCAAATATCACTTCCCTATTTCTGATACAAAGGTAGGAACGCTTAATTAATTTAAAAAAATCAATTTTTATCATACCTAGGTATCCGACTAATTCGAAGATTCGAAATTCGAAATCAGAATTTCGAATTCGAATCAATATTTGTAATCGTTAAATTTCATTCTTATTTTGGTTATTTGTTATGTTGGGATAAACTGTTTGTTGTTCTATTTTGTTATCGTTGTTTTTGTCACAATGGCGGAATTCAGCATTGAAGAATACGCTGATAAAATTTATGCGTACGGTCGATGCGATGGAAATACACGTGCAGCACAGAGACTGTGCAGAGCTTGGACCTTGGAACGCTTGGAGTATGGCTTCGTCCACACCAATATGCTGCTGCGTTGCACTAACTCGTGGTTCTCGAAGAGTTAAGTTTCCCGTTTCTCGAAGTAGCCGAAAGGTATTAGAAAATGTGCTATGGTGTGGCACACGTCTTTTGGGATGCAACTCTCTGTACAGTATCTGTGCTGCACGTGTATTTCCATCGCATCGACCGTACGCATAAATAATATCAGCGTATTCTTAAATGCTGAATTCAGCCATTGAGACAAAAACAACGATAACAAAACAGAACAACAAACAGTTTATCAAAACATAACAAATAACCAAAATAAGAACGAAATTTAACGATTACAAATATTGATTCGAATTCGAAATTCTGATTTCGAATTCCGAATCTTCGAATTAGTAGGATACCTAGGTATGATAAAAATTGGTTTTTTTAAATTAATTAAGCGTTCCTACCTTTGTATCAGAAATAGGGAAGTGATATTTGAACCAAAATTGTTTTAATACTATGTTTTATTCTTAGCGTTTTTACTCCCATTTTACCTATAAGTGCTAATTTTTGACAAGTTCATAGACTTTTCGGCTACATGTGGTATACCGTTGTAATAAGCGATGTTTAGAGAAATTTTTAAAAGTATTTGAACTTCTTGATCGCTATTAATTTTTTTTTTAAAACGATGCAAAGTTGTCCTTCTTGATTATTTTTTTAACTTTTTTTAACTTTGAGAGCTTATAACTAATTATTTACAAGTTTTTTCAAATAAATAATGCCTTCAAAAGACGAAGGATATATCTGAGACCAAAAGCAAGTAAAAAATTTACTAGAAAACACGTTCCAAAAAAAAGTTCTAGGGGTAGAGAGGTAAAATTTCGGAAAATGTTAAGAAAATACAAAAAACAGGATTAAAAAAAAATTTAAAACAGTTAGGGTCTTTTCCTTCAATTTGTATTTCACAAATAGGTCCACCTACACACCCACCGAGTTTGTCTAAACCTCCACCAAACACCCTGTATAATTTAACATCCCTTAATATTTCTACCTACAGATGGACGACAGACTCCTCAGCCAGTTCATAATCAAAATCTCAAAGCCTGGCAGTGTAACGGACGCGTCTGGCTCAAGCACGCCCGCGCCCGGCACCGCTGTGTTGGACGTCAATATCACGGACTCTAAGGGAGATACTAGTGAGTATAATTTAGGAGCGCGACATTTTATGATAGCCCCAGCCAGCTCACAATCAAAATCACAAAGCCAGAATAACATGAGCGAGAGTTAATAAGTTGCTGTTACTCGCAACTTTTTTTACTTAAATCTATTGATTACTAGCAGCGCCTCGCTGTTTCACCCGCGTAATTCCCGTTCCCGTGGGAATTCCGGGATAAAATATAGCCTATGTGCTATTCCAGACTATAATCTATCTCTGTGCCAAATTTCAGCCAGATCCGTTCAGTAGTTTTTGCGTGAAAGAGTAACAAACATCCATCCATCCATCCATCCATCCATCCATTCATTCTTTCGCGTTTATAATATTAGTAGGAAATTTAATACCTGAATTTAGATTTGTCCGTCTTATAGGCCTGCCCTGGGGGTTACACGTTGGTGATCATTAAAAACGATCAGTATGTTAATACACGTTGGTGATCAATATGTAACTAAACTATCAGTAGGTTAAAAGGTGGCATAATAAGTGTAACCTACCCTGGAGACTTGCAGTTACAGGTTTTTCTAGAACCTATAGCAAACTCCAGCTTCTCAAATACAGGTTTAACATTGATCTAAGCAATGTGCTTAATTTTTTTTTTATAAAAACGTCTAGTGACAAAGAAAACAAATTAGAAATAATATTTACAATTGACTATTGAGCTAACTGCAGACTATTGACACAATACAGTTGTAATACATATAACTGTGCTTATAATAACTTTATTTTAAGAAAAACCTATTCTGAAGGGATTTTTAACAAATTATTTATTAATTAGATTTCAGGCCTGTATTAAGAAACTATAAAGAATTTAAAAAATACTAAAATGCTGGGCCCAGTAACGCAGTCACCGTAGCCGAATTGGGCTGGGATACATCATCATTATAAAACTATGCTCAGTCATCAATCTCTGCTTGAGTAACGCTTTTGCCATAGAAAATCGTTCCGTGAGCAAGCTTTTTAATACGGGCTTTAGATATATTATTATTATGTGTACAGTTATCTGCCCGGCGACCATCGAAGCCATAGACGTGGACGCGAATTCAAGCAACGTCTGCTATAAGCTCTGCGGGCTGATCCACACGCAACTCGTCAAGGCTCATGCGGAAATCAGTCGGTATGTATCATAATGCTTATTCGAAAACTGGTTATTAAAAGTCGGTACTTTAAACGGAAAAGTCTCCTATATTTTTGACGAGGAATCGACTTGAGACGCTTCCTTGACTCACACTAACGCCGCCACCTATTTTTAACCGAATTCGAAAAAAGGATATGGTTCAATGTTCGGCTGTATGTATAATCGTTGATTTCTCCGTCAATTATGAACCGATTTAGAAAGTAATTTAGTTATTTTATGGAGACTGATTCTGAGGTGATCACATAAAACTATTAACTTTTATTCCCGGGGGATTAGTATTTGTCCCTCAAGACTTAAAAAAAAACAGTGTACCTAATACTAAGGAGTTTAAAGTGGTTTTTAGTTATTTTCAAAACAATTAAATTATATCTAATAATTACGTTATACAAAAGAACTTTCAAAACACCACTGGGCAATTTGTGATACATATCGTTAGCTTTTTTTCATGCCTCTGTAATACATAGTTTTATTTTGTATTGTTCAGACAGAGATGCGAAAACTAAGTTTGGTGTCCACCAAGAGCAACTTCGCTCGCTACTCTTCCTAAACTTTACTAAATACAAGAACTCCTTTGTTTAACGTAGTAGTAAGATAAAATAGGTGGTGGCGCTAGTGTGAGTCTAGGAAGCGCCTTAAAACAGTCAGAAAATTTGTTGTCTACGATTTAAGGTTGTAAAAGAAGTCACTCGCAATGCTGTCGGCTTATAAAATTAGTCTGTCTTTCGTGATTGATTCAAGCAGATTTCGGGTCGATAATATGCGGCAAGATTCCAATACCAGATGTAGTTCTTGGTTGATCAGATTTAATAAAAATTTGGTTCAAACTTAATTTACACTATTTAAATATATTTATGCTATAGGCAAACGCAATAAAATTATGTATGTTATAATTAACTACGACCTGAAATAAAGAATACAACGCAAGTGTATTTGGGGGATATTAAACTGTCGAAAGTTTTTTCTTTTATTTATAGTAAGTATTCTATTTTTTAGTGTAGTTTTATTCTCTGTAGCTCCCACTTGACGCAACGAGATACCATATATTTTTTGTTCACCATTTTAGTGTTTTTATATGTTTTTATTGACACTTATTTTCTTGTTTCGTGTATCTTTTGTATTTATTTGCTAATGCATTCTTATAGGAACAGGGTTGCAGTCGTAGCGTTGGCGAAAAATACCATTTTATTTAGATAAGTCAGTTTTTTTTCAAAACTTTCTTTAGTTACACGTTTGAACATTATATTTTTGTCACATGTTTAAGGTTGAACACAGATTTTATGGCAACTATAAAAAGTCGCTAAAATTGGGGCGTTTTTACAGGAATTTCGCTAACACTTCAACCGTAACTTTACTTGGGGGTTTTATACCAACGATAAAGTAAACTATACCCTAACTTGTATGAAATAAAGGCTAATTTGTTCCGCAGGCGAAGGCCGATCGAGCTGGCCGAATTCCTCAACAAAGTAATGCAATCGAGGAATACGTTTCCTGATGGGATATTGCCATATCACTTCTCAGTGTGAGCTCACATTTTATATAAGTTTTATATTAATCATCTTATTCATGTTATGCATACCATTTTAGAGGAATATTGTACCTATATGATTTTTTAACGAATACCTTCAGAATATTACAAAAATACATTACTCACACTTATTTCTAAAGCCGGAAACACATTATTGAAACGCCACGCGACGCAACGTGTCCACACCCAACACCCCCCCCTATGCGCATTTCGTCGCGTCGGGTCCTTATGAGTGTGGTTCTGGTCGTAAAAAATTAATACGATTCGATTCAACTCAAAACGCATCGCGTTTTGTCGGGTCGCGTGGCGTTTCAATAATGTGTCTTTAATCTTCACTCTGTTTAACTGGACCTCAAATTCTATATCATAATCATTTCTTCTTTCTTCATTTCTTACCAAACACCTTTACCAAATATCATATATCATGTCTACAGTCCCTTAGGTACCTACAATAAAATTGTACATCTTTCTTTTAAATACTCGTATCAAAACTACGTAACCTGTTGCTGCTTAGGTTCTAAAGATGCTTTAGTAACAATCAATAAATTCCAAAAATAATTGTTGCGCCCTGACAGGGTTTCTATGCATTGTGTATTGTCTACCCACTAAGGCCCGTAGAGGCTGTGGTGCGGCGGGCGAAGGTCCACCTGCGACGCAGGAGGTTGCGGGTTCGATTCCCGCCTCAGGACAAATGTTTGAACGAACTGCAGATATTCGTTCCGGGTGTTCTGGATGTTTCTATGTTCCTATAATAAAAAATATATATCTATCTATGTATTAAGTATATCAGTTATCTAGTTACCCATAACACAAGCTCTGCTCAGCTTGGGCCTAGACAACGCTGTGTGAATTGTCCAGCATTATTTATTTATGCCATAGGAAAACGTTACTCAAGCATATATCGATGACTGAGCAACCATTCATAATACGAGCCTAAGACTAAGACAGGTTTAAGTTAAGACACCTAAGACAGGTTATGTACTTGTATGCTTAGAATCACAATAAATCATACAAAATCTTTTTTTAAATTAACTTGACCAGCTCGTTAAATTAAATAATAATATCTCAGTTTGTTTCTCATTATCATAATGAATATAGTACCTATTACCTAGATTCATTAACAAACTAAGAAACAGCATAGCATATTTATGCAAAAGTTGTTTATAACTTTTAAATATTATGCCAAAGGCCACTGGCAAAAAAAAAACACGTTTTTCGCCGTTATTATCAATGTCTTGAGAAAACTTGTTTCCAATTCCTATTTACAACATCTTGTTCCGGATTCATTTAAATGTTGATGGTTTGTCAAGGAACGTTTTTGCTAAGATACTTCTACCTCAACAGCCTGTATTGGTCCACTACTGGACGCAGGCCTCCCCCTAATAAGCGCCTTATTGGCTTTTATCACATGAGGGGTAATGCCCATAATCTCCACGCCGAGCATGCGGGTTGGGGATCGCAGTTCGGTGGTAGAATTGTTCTGCAGGGGGCGCTGCTGCCCGCCCCCGGTGGATATCCCTTAGTCGCCTCTTACGACACCTGCGGGAAGGGTTGGGGTGATGCAAATTCTAAGCCGGCACCATACAGCTTTTGCTAAGATAAAGAGTCATTTAATGGCTCCTCGTCAGTTCACATACATCCGTCTACTGTTGAATATGCTACTCTCAAACAAGGGGGGGATTGCCATAATCACTCCGCTTGGCAGGGGAATGGTGATCGCAGTGGAGGTATTAAAAATACAAATAAATAAATAATGCTTGACAATTCACACAGCGTTATCTAGCCCCAAGCTAAGCAGAGATTTGTTATGGGTACTAGATAACTGATATACTTAATACAATACACTACATAGATAGATTTTTTTTTTATTATAGATAGAAAACATCCAGAACACACTGAACAAATATCTGCAGATCGTACAAACTTTTGTCCCGAGGCGGGCCACCCATTCTATGACAAAATGACGTAGTATTTTTCTCTATTCTACCCTAGACAACAATCCCTGTGCTTGCCCTACTCGTAGGTTCTCCTAATTTACTGGTTCTACATCCACGGACTGAGTTGAAGCAGTGAAATGAAATAGTTTATTAGACAACTAGCGACCCGCCCCGGCTTCGCACAGCAATGTTGATACGGACTTTTTTGTAGACCTTTTTAAGGTGTACAATACTGTAGTACATTACTTTAATCTATCTCGTAGGGCCAGCGTTCGCAATGTAAGCGCAAAAAATGTTTTTATTTACGACATCACATTAGAAACCTCTATAGTTATCAGTGTTTCTCTACTATATTATGGATTAAATATGTTGTAGGTACATATAAACCTTCCTCTTAAATCACTCTGTCTATTAAAAAACCGCTTCAAAATCCGACGCGTAGTTTTAAAGATCTAAGCATACATAGGGACAGACAGACATCGGGAATCCACTTTGTTTTATACCATGTAGAGATACAAGGTACAGACATATAAAGTTAGGACGTAATTTTTGAGAGTAAGGAGTCGATTCTTACGTCACGACCGCAACGGCCTATATGATTAAGACTTTTAAAAGAAACAACCATATTTTAAAAAATAAACTCAAATTTACTAAAATGTAAAAGGCTTTTTTATCTAGCCTTTTATGAACCAATTATAAAATACTTAATTCTGTCAATGGACTTAAATATGCATTACACAAATATTATAAATTTTTGATGGATGGATGGATGTTTGTTACCTCTTCACGCCAAAACTACTGAACAGATCGGGCTGAAATTTTGCATATAGGTAATTCTAATGTTGGAATCAAACATAGCCTACTTTTTATGTCATAAAACAGTTCCCAAGGGATAAAAATAACCTTTGCATAAAATTTTTGATAAAGGGCACCGCATGCGAAGCCGCAGGCGTAAATTAGTAACTTTTCTAGTTTTTTTACTTTCTTTTCTTCTTTGTAAGTTTTCCCATTTAGACAGTCAGGTACAATATTCCTAGACATTTTATTTGTCACCTTTAGATATATCATCACTGTAATTATTTTCCGTTCAATCCTATCGCACTAACATCATTTAAATCACACTATTATTTTAACAATAAACTGCTCATCGTAAACTACGAGGCTCGCTTTTACCACGGAAATGGGTTTACACTGTAACATTATATTTTACTATAAAAACTTGAATAGATTGACGATTTCATTATGAATGTAAGCGGGTTAACTATGAACCAAGATTGTGTTGGAAGAACACCAACGTTTCATCCTTGTACGAGGGGACTTAATTATTATGTTTAATGGCAGATAATTATAACTCTGTATTGTTTAGTATAGATTGATCATTCTATAAAAACTTTAGAAGTATTTTGTCAGATTTTAAAATGATTTATCTGCTATGTACCTACATACATAGCTACATTACTCATGAGGCTACCGTCATCAGGGTGCTTGACCGAAGTCGCGGGCGGTTAGTAATTATTACAGAAATCCATACACTTGACTAAACTGTGTAAACTTAACCGGCCGTGGGCGTGTTGTATTGCAACACGAGCGTTGGAACTTACAATCAAAACCACGGCTTCAACGCACGTCTCAGCTTTGTATCTGAAGTTAAATATAAAAGTTATTGAAATGTTAGAAGTCCTCCGCGTTCACAATGTGGTGTTTTCAGTGCTTTATTACTTTTGGAGTTGGTTGTTTCGGTGTGTTTTGCTTTTTTTACGTTCTTGTGTTGTGCTTTTATCAAAATTTTGTATGTTTTGGCATTGGTGAAAAGTATTAACTATCTTTATAAATAATCCCAATTATTATCCTTTGAGAGGTCGTGAGTTTTTTCTAGTTTCTTAATATGATATTGTAATAGAAAAAAACATGAACTTCCTAAATTTATAAAAGTAATAATAAAACTTTTAATATAAAAAGCAAGGTTAAATTCCAGTCTAGAA
Organism: Eupithecia subumbrata; assembly: GCA_949316285.1. Lineage (NCBI taxonomy): Eukaryota > Metazoa > Arthropoda > Insecta > Lepidoptera > Geometridae > Eupithecia > Eupithecia subumbrata. The sequence continues at coordinate 14,580,433 of OX438643.1, read as the reverse complement.
ATTTCTCACGGCCCTTTTTGCATGATAGTTGTGTTGTAAATATTTAACCAAAGAGCAGGGTGCAATGGACCCATGCTAAGGCTTGATGCCATCTATGGCACAGAGGGCGGATAGCCTTCTGAATCCCCAGAGTCGGGTTAGATTCCCGTCGCTGTATTAACCCTGGATTACCACCAGAAACCGGTTGTGTAACTTGTATCTTTTGATTTGTTTAACCTTGATATTGTAAATCGTGAGAGGTCGAAGCAAAGTTTGCAACAGTTCGTTTTATTTATTTAAATATATTCACTTCTGGGTACATCTAGTGCATTGACCGTGACGACTTATAATAATCATATGTTAGTAAACAGGTTTGTAGTGCATTATTAGTAAATTTGACATTGGATAAATTGATTATATGTAATTATCTTAGTTGCTGTTATAAAGAAACCTTTAAAGAAGTGCCATATACATATAAAAACACACGAGGTACTGAAAGCTAATGATGTACAGAAATCAGCATAAATATTATATGGTGTGCAAAGAAACCTCGTTTTTTGACGAATAAAAACTTACGTCATTTACAACGGGATATTTACCATGATTTGAGTTTTGAACTATATGATATGACCGTATCACGTTGTAAATGACTTTAGTCTTACTTAATAACCATGATGGATTTAAAAGTTTTTTCAGATACATCATATTATTTAAAATCAATGTTAAATAAGATATCTAATGAGCCTTATCGCACTGGCGATTTGCAAGCGATTTTAAGGCAAGTGTACAGCGTGCCCGCGGCGTTCTCACGGCGTGTTCACTGCGCACTCGCCACGCTTTCAAATCGCTCGCAAACCGCCAGTGTGAAGGTGCTAAAATCACTTTATAAACCCACGGTCGTTTTATCAAAATAAGTACAAGAGGTTTTAATGTTTTTATCTTATCCTTTGTATTTTGTTATCAAAAATAATGACCTTAGTTTACGTTTCTACCTTGCAAAACTTCCTTTGTTATTTTTTTATGGCCACTTAAAATCAGCTCTCTGATTTTGCAGTGTTTTCTACACCCAAGTTTATTCCAACTAGGGTTAAATCTAAAATAATTTGTGGCGTTGGTGGTGTTAATACCCATTATGATTCTCATTCGACGACTTCCGTGGCGCAGCGGGCGAAGGTCCGCCTGTGACGCAGGAGGTTGCGGGATCGATTCCCGCCTTGGAACAAATTTGTGTACGATCTGCAGAAATTTGTTCCGTTGGTCTGGGTGTTTTCTATGTATAATAAAAAAATATCTATCTATGTAGTGTATTGTATTAAGTATATCAGTTATCTGGTACCCATAACACAAGCTCTGCTTAGCTTGGGGCTAGATAATGCTGTGTGAATTGTCCAGCATTATTTATTTATTTATTTATTCTGAATTATGTCCACAGAAGAAAATAAACGAATTTAAGCTAAGGCCAAACCAGCGTAATTTTATGAGTTGATTAGTCGCGCTGTAAGTAAAATGCTGTATTCCATCAGAAGTCAAACTAAGCGTGTGGCACCAAGAGGACTTTTTATGAAGCGACTCATCTAACGCGACTCACAACTTAAAATTGCGCTCGTTTAGCGTCAGCCTTAGCTATCTTCTAATCTTAAAATTGACAGATTTGTGCAAGTCAAGCTGGGTTTCACATTAGGTCGGACCGACAGTTTAACCACAATGAAAATATATGAAATGTATGGAATAAAAGCTTTATCGGGTCGCTCTAATGTGAACAGTGCTATTTAAATACAAAATAATGCATCCGACACCTTTTTCGCTCAGATAAAGCGTCTGTTCGACCTAATGTGAACTTACTCTGTGGCCCGTATTATAAAAGTTTGTTCAGTCATCCATCTATGCTTGAGTAACGATTTTCTATGGCTTCGTTACTCAAGCATACCTCGATGACTGATCATAGTTTCATAATACTTGTTATCCGTATATCTCTGACCTTCAATATTCTGTATGCAGTCAGTACGGTGCGTTAGTCGTGAGCATGGCAAGCGACGCTACAAAGACGGAAGAAGGCGACGGTAAAACGGAGGACGATAAAAAGACGGAGGACGGGAAAACGGTCGAGCAGAAACCGGCCGAAGGTACCATCGAGGCTGCCACCAATGTTACGAATGCTGTTAGTGTTGTTGCTATGGAAACTACTACTGAAACTGGTGAGTGACGCTTCCAGATTCCTTGCAAACAAATCCTGTATATCAACTTTTTTGAACGAGTGGTCATTGATTTGGTGCTGAAAGTTTTGTATGTGCGTTATTGTTATAGTGACGATGATAAAGGTCATGTTCATGTTATGTTATGTATAAGTTTAAATTACCTCTTTTATCGATGAAAATAAAAAGGACATCGACAATTCTAGTGTCCGAAATCATAAAATAAAATTGTCGCTGTCCTTTAAAAAAAATATCTTGCACAAAAGATACTGACCCTTATGATGTGAAATTAAAATTTCAATAATTTTGTCCATCTAGCCACGGTCATATAGTTTTTTTTTTAACTTTAACTATTCTTAATTTTTTTAGCTCAAGTAACAACTGCACCACCCGAAACGGCGCCTCTCGCGACAGCCGAGAAAATAGACGTAGACGAGGCTCTCTCAGCGGACCACGACACAGGAATGGAAGGCTTCAGCTTACTGGAGTCAGCACCGGCCGGTCACCGCTTCAGGCTGTCTATGCTGCAGCCTTCTGAGCCTAGAACCTTCTACGCAGCGGTGAAGAGAGAAATCAAACTGCTAAAGAGTGATCTGCCTTCTGGGGTAAGTCTTATTTTCATTACAATAGAGTTCAGTGTATCACCTAAAGTCTACCTTGGTTGGGCAATAGACGAGGATCTCTCAGCGCCCCACTGCTCCGGAAAGTAAGGTGACCAACCGGTGCTGACTCCAGTAAACTGAAGTTACTGAAGTCAGCACCGGCCGGCCACTACTTCAGGCTGTCCATGCTGCAGCCTTCCGAGCCTAGAACCGTCTACGCAGCTGTCAAGAGAGAAATCAAGCTGTTAAAGAGTGATCTGCCTTCTGGGGTAATTCTTATTGTCATTACAATAGAGTTCATTGTATCGCCTAAAGTCTACCTTGGTTGGGCAGTAGACGAGGATTTCTCAGCGCCTCACTGCTCCGGAAAGTAAGGTGGCCATCGCTTCGGTCTGTCCATGCTGCAGAATTCCAAGCCTAGAACCTTCTACGCAGCGGTTAAGAGGGAAGTCACTGCAGAGTGATCTGCCTTCTGGGGTTAGTTTTATTGTCATTACAATAGAGTTTAGTCTAATAGATTACCGACGGTTGGTATCGCTGCTTTCCACTGTTTTTGTTTGATAAGCAAAGGGCATAGGCTCGTATGAACTGTGTTTTGTTTTGAACACATACCAACAATAATATTCTTTGTTTTATAAGTCAAGGGAACATCCCTTATGTTCTTTCTAGAGTCGATCATAAAAGTGATTTTCCACCAGAGCTGATAGGCGTAGTTAACCGCGGAGAATACTGCCAATTAGCATGTCTGTTTAACCATCGACAATAAAGAGAGATGTTAGAAGTCTGATGCGTTGTCTGCAGCTGTGTGGTGCCGGCTTAGAATTTGCACCACCCCAATTCTTCCCGTGGGTGTCGTAAGAGGTGACTAAGGGATATACACCGGGCGGGCAGCAGCGCCCCCTGCAGAACAATTCTATCACCGAACTGCGATCCCCAACCCGCATGCCCAGCGTGGGGATTATGGGCATTACACCCCATGATATAAAACCCAACAAGGCGCCAGGGTAGGCCTGCGTCCAGCAGTGGAACAATACAAGCTGTTGAGGTTGATGCGTTGTCTGTGGCATCGTAGCTCAATAGGGTGAACCGATTGGAATAGTTTTTTGGTGATTGATAGAGAGTGTTCTAGCTATGATGGAAGAAAATCAGTGGAGCCGTTCAAAAGTTATGATGGTTCAAAGTAGAATGATCATAGTAATTTCATTTATTTATATCTTAATTAATTTATATATAAAAATATCACTTTATTTGCGTGTCAGTGTTTAGTTTTATAATTTGACCTTTTATAAGTGTACATTTATTGTATTTATGGAAATAAAGAGTTTTTGATTTTGATTCGGGAATTTCACGTAGGTGCACATGTTATTAATGGCTAAATTAAAAGAAAAGAGCTTAATTATTACATTGATACAAAAAAAAAACGTACTAAACAGAGAATAGGATTACAATGTTAAATTAATTTTATACATAGAAAATTTAAAAACAATAATAATGTTTATTCAAAATATTTCCAGGATGTCAATATTACTTGAATCTATAATGATCAAGAATGTGAAATTTGTAATAATTATGTAAAATGCAAATTTTGATATGTTACATAATTATTACAATTTATTATATTTGTTATTATTTTAATTTTAATATAAATCAAAAATTTGCATAAAATAATGTCAGTTAAGTTACCTAAATGTTAAACTATTATTCATCACAGATTCTCAGACTTAAATTTGTCGGCGCTGAACTTCAGAACAGAATAATAGCCTACAAAAAGGATTTATGATTTTTTGTAAAATTAGCTAGTCTTTTAATGTCTGTTTGATTTCACAGGTGTGGGTCCGAGGCTTCGAAGACCGCCTAGATCTCCTCTCAGTGATGATAGCCGGGCCTACGAAGACTCCGTACGAGGGAGGCCTGTTCATATTCGACGTGCAACTGGGCGGGGAGTACCCGCGCGCGCCGCCGCTATGCCACTACCACTCCTACTGCTCCGACCGCCTGAACCCTAATCTATATGAGGATGGGAAGGTAATCTAAAGAAATGCGTCAGCAGCCAGTCACCCAGTTCTATGATGATTCCTTCACCCTGCAAGCTACCAGACTCTGGAACGCCCTTCCTGTTTCCATTCGGCATGCCAAATCCCTTCCTATCTTCAAAGGTTTGGTTCATCAGCACTATCTGTCCACTCATAATATATCCTCCTAATAGGTGTAATCAAATAATTTTATAGTCCTTGTTTTTTTTAATTTTTTAGTGCTTTAGTTTTAGTTTTCTTAGTATAGTTTCCGATCATATGTCATTCCAATTATATTTTCTTTGTTGTTCTAATTTCTAATTCTAGCCAAAATATTTATTTAGGTATTTTGTAGTATCTATATACGCCACCGTCAAGTTCTACACTAACCTATCCTGTCCATCCAAAGGTTGCCTGGAAGAGATCGCTTTCAGCGATAAGGCCGCCGATTGTGCCATACTAGATTTAATTAGTAGTTTGTAAGATATTTTATAAGCATTGATGGTACAGTAAAGATATTATCTATCTATCTATCAGCAATGTCGCCGCCAGTCACCTAAGTTGCACCATGCTCTCTGTATCTGCCGCTGTCGAAGACGCCTGCTCAAAAAAAAGGCATAAGTACGCTTCAGCAGCTTTACCTTTTTGCACCTGTAGCAGTGGAGACCTTGGGCAGTTGGAGTGTGGATGCGAAGTGTTTAGTGGGAGAATTAGGCCGTAGAATTAACGAAGTGACAGGAGACTCCCGCTCCGGAACGTTCTTGGTGCAAAGGATTACCATCACTATTCAGCGAGGTAATGCTGCAAGCATTATGGGCACCATTGCACCGGGAATGGTCAGGGGCGGGTTATTTAATGACTAGTTTTTTAAGTTTTTTATTCAATACATAAGTAGAACTATATGACTCGATTGACAATCTAAAGAAATAACTGACCTAGATCTATACTAATTTAGTTAATAGGCTAACCAATATAGTTAATAGACTGCCACGTTGGTCTAGCGGTCAGCTTGTTCAACAGCTGATTATGAGGTCCTGGGTTCAAATCTAGGGTTGGGCTAGGTTTTTATTGGGGTTTTTAATTACAGTAAACAGTAGTAAGACAGTAAAGTTAACAGATTTGTTCTCAGACAGTATTGTGTGTAGTATTGTTCTCAATTTAAATTAAATAATAATGTACATGTTTCTCCATATTTCTAATAATCAAATAATAATTTATTTCGTAGATTTCATGAACGTCACATTTTTTTGTAATTACATAACACATTCTTAATGTATGTACGTAAAGATTCTAAGTTATATTAAAAAATCTAGTGTACCACTTTCAAACACAATTGTAGGGTTAGGTTAGGTAAGGTATAAGTACTCCTATTTCCGCATTCGGACTCGCAGTTGGTCCATTATGCGTTAAAAATTAGCAAGCAAATCCAACCTAACTCGGTCCAGAAGCGCAGAATCTTCCTGGGGTCTTCACAGGCTTCGCGGAGTGACCTCGGCAAATTGAAGATTTCTGTTCGTTGTGCTTTTACTCCCTCGCATTCCAGGACACAATTGTAAACTGTTACTGAATAAATGAATATGATAATTATGGGTGTGGATACAAATCGGCATCTGTTTACACACTTTCTTAGGTAAAAGTGTATATAATTTAATATTATTTCAGGTGTGTGTGTCACTACTCGGCACGTGGTCCGGCCGCGGCGTGGAAGTGTGGCGCAAAGACAGCTCGCTGCTGCAAGTGATCGTGTCTCTGCAAGGACTCATCCTGAACGACGAGCCTTACTTCAACGAGGCGGGCTATGAGAAGCAGAAAGGTAAGATTGTACATCACACTAATATTATAAATGCGAAAGTTTGGATGGATGGATGTTTGTTACCTCTTCAAAACTACCGAACGGATCAGGCTGAAATTTTGCATACAGGTAAGTCTAACCCTTGAATCAAACATAGATTTTTATCCCATAAATCAGTTCCGATGCGATAGAAATGACCTCAAAACATTTCCGTAGAAACAACGTCGCAAGCGTTGTTTCTGTGCCGCGGGCAGAAGCTCTTCTTAAATAAAAAGAACTACGCATCATTTAATTGGCATTTGAAAGCAATTTAATGGCCTTCGCGCGTCCTCCATACAGTAGGGTAGTGTCTAAGAAATTCGAATTAGCCGTCAGATTATCAGAAGATATTGGACACGTATTTTTTCTTTTGTCGACGAAGATATAGACCGCGTAACGTCAACCCTTGCGACACATGCAAGGCGTGACGTCACTCGGCCCCTAAGGAAAAAATATGTGTCCAATATCTTCTGATAATCTAACTGACGGACTAAACAAAAATTTTTTTTTTACCCAGGCTCTACCTTATTGCAAATTACGATGTCCATGTTAATTATAGGATGGGTAATTTTATTGCGTAATTGCACAGCGGATCAATCATGTGCTGTCCACTTCCACCGATTTTACAAAACATATACGTTGTGGTCGAATAACATAATAGTCACGACATGAATTGTACTGTGGGTTTTCTGTAATTCCCAGAAAGAATAATGGGCTCGTCTTATAATAAGACATGGCATACCTAATACAAATTTCGCGATGAGAATGTATTACTAAATCCGCGACTCGCTCTGAGCTGTTATTTCGCTCAATTATGCTACGGCCACATTACAAAGCAAAGATTCGTCTTCGCGTTATCGTGATAAAACTTCGTGTTTATTCTACGACGAAGTGTATGGCCACATTGCAAAAAAACTTCGCGCGTCGCAAAGGGCATTTGTTGTCGCGATGATGATCAGTTAAGACGAACTTCTTGGCCAGACTTGTCGCGAAAACGCAAATCTTCGCGTTATCGCGATAGTGTCGCCGTAGCATTAGCGTTTAAAATCTTAAGCCAATTATAGTATTAAAGCTCGCTCTCCCCTCAAACCCTGATTACTTATAGTAACGATATTTCCAGGCACACAACAAGGCAAAGAAAACTCCCGCATGTACAACGAAATGGTCCTCCTAAAGCTCGTCCAGTCTATGACGAAGATGCTGATGAATCCTCCGGAGCCGTTCCGTGAAGAGATACTGCACCACCTGCGGAACAACGCGGCGAGTCTCTGCCAGCGGCTCGAGGGGCTGGTGCATCTCTCTTACGGGAACGGGCAAGGTAAACATTTTAAAACACTCTTGGTATATTTGCTGCCAAAGATCTTGTCCAGTGACGGGTAGCGAGAATCGGAAGTTTGCGCAGATACACTCACGGATATCACATTAATTATATTATAAATGCAAAAGTTTAGACGTATGGATGGATGGATGTTTGTTACCTCTTCACGCCAAAACTACTGCACGGATCGAGATGAAACCTTGCAAAGATGTTGCTCTAAGCCTGGAATCAAACATTTTTATCCCATTAATCAGATCCCATGGGATCGAAATAACCTTGAAACCGCGGGCAGAAACTAGTTATACATAGACGGGTAAGCTGTATCAGGGACCACGCAGCGCGCTTCGCTCGTCATGCTTTGTGAAAATTTGCGGCTCTCTTCGCTCCGATGGACATGTTCATTATCTCAGCAGCAATAGCGTCTGAATAAGAGATCTTGTACAGCCTGACGAACAACACGGCCAGTCTCAGTCGACGCAACGGCTATGCGAACAGACTATTTAAAGACTTTTTAAACTTTTGCGATTTGCAAACTTAATTAAAAAATAAAAGAAAAATAATCATTATTTATCTAATTTTAGGCACAAAAAGACAGGTAGAGAAAGCGATGTATTTTAACCCGAAACTTGTAGTCGATGGCGTTAATATTCCTTTAGTTAAAGAAGCACGTAATTTAGGGCTTATTGTTGACAGTGAAATCCGATTTGTATCTCATATAAATGAAAAAATAAGATCCGCATTTTATAAATTAAAGGTACTCTACGGAATCCGAAAATACCTGTCTAAGGATGTTAGATTGTCTCTATGTGATAGCCTGGTTTTATCACCTTTCAATTACTGTTGTGCAGTGTATGGCCCTAGGCTATGGACAAAAACTGAAACAGCTATTCAAAGAGTACAAAACGCCTGTATGAGGTATTGTTTTGATTTCCCAAGAAGAGATCATGTAACACCTTTTCTAGTTAAAAATAAAATACTAAATATGAAACTTAGAAGAGAGCTTCATATCGCGTGTACCACTCACCGAATTATTTGGAACAAAAAACCTGATTATTTATTCGAAAAGCTTATATGGATTAAAGACATACAGGCTGCTAACACGCGATCTAAAGCACTTAATAAGCTGGTTGTTTATAAACACAAAACTGTAGGGTTTAAAGGAAGCTTCAAATATAGTTCATCGAAAATTTGGAATAATTTACCACCACCGCTTCGCCATAAAATATGTACAGCTACTTTTAAAACTAAATACAAGAAATTACTTCTTCAAAGACAACTCAATACATTTGAAACTTTCTTTAAAATTAAAGCGGCTCCTAAGAAAAGGAGTAGCAGAAAAAAGCCTGTAAAGTAAAACAGACAAGAGCCCAAGTTTATCTGTTAGTTAAACTATTTACGTATATTATTATATTATGTTATGATTTATGAATGACCCATTCAACCTAATAATTCAAACACATTATTTTTAGTAACCATAATACTTAATTGCATTCTTGTATGTAATTCATTGTGCACTTACCTACCTTAACAGACCAATCCTGTACTGTACGCACACATTTACACACCCTCACACATGTGTGCTCTCAGGTTGCCCAGACTCTTACGAGACTGGTGCCTCAGGAGAGCTCACACATACGCAAACTTTCCCACAAACACACACAGACACCTTATCTGGACGCACCATTCTTGGTATAATAGAGCAAGCAAAATAAACTCGCAAAAAAAATACACTCAAATCTTGCCGACGATCACCAGTCGCGCATAGGGGTAAACTGAAAACCAGCGCCGCACATGCTTGATAAGCTTGTCGGCATTATGCTGAGCTTATCCCTATTGCCTGAAAGAAGCTATTGCTACTAATGTCATTATAATGGAATAACTAGATTATTACGTTAATTAAGTGCCCACATACTTAGTTCTACTTTTATTATATTGTTAGTTCTTTGTAGTATATTGTATACCTATGCATGCAGGTTTTTAAATATAAGCAGTGGAATTATTCAGGCAATAAATGATTTTATTATTATTATTATTATTATTATTATCGATTATATTAGATAGAAAACACTTTATCGCCACACAAAAACAATACTGGCGATAATCTAGGTTGTCTTGCGGGTGTGTCACCAATCAGCCGAAACAATCAAGCATAATTTACCTATAAGTAACCCTAACAAATATCGTTTATTATATAAAAATTAATCCCTATTTCCCTTGGTCACGGCATCACGCGTAAACGACTGGACCGATTTCGCTAATTCTTTTTTGTTGTGTTTGTTATTGTCTGGAGAAGGTTCTTATGAAAACAAAATATTAAGAAATTTGGAAACATACATCAACTCTGGCGAAGCCGCAGGGCGCAGCTAGTATTTTATAGTTACAACAGTCAAGTAGCCTATTCTCACAAAAAAATGTTATTTTCCAGGTATCACCCCACCGGAATACCCGCTCGTGCCCGCCTCACGCGGGTTCTGCCTCACTCTCAGCTCGTCACTGGACTCCTTCCGAAACGCGCTCCGTCGCAATGAAATCATCGTACCGCCCTCCACGTTATAGCCAAGCTTCCTGCACTGTAGTATGTAATTACGTCTGTGCAATACTCGCCAATGTGGGCTTTGAGCGTGCTAGTTCACTTGTTTATGGTGTTTCGCGATCGTTCTCATTGTTATCTGCAAATAACGGGCTACCTTATGTATTGTTAGAATTTTACTGGAGCGATGTGAAGCTAGGTTATAACAGCGCTAAAAAACCTGTATCCTTTTCATTTCGTTCTAAAAGGGATGCCATATCACATCGGCCCTTATTCGCTGTTTGAACTGCAAATACATTTGGTAATGGGTAAGGCCAGTCGACCGTTTCATTTGTCGGTAAACCTGAGAACTTTAGACAAAAACTCTGGCTCTTTGGTGAATGGTTGGAGCAGCGATATTTTGGCTAATTTATAGAAATAGCACGTCCAAACTCGTACAATTTAGATAGTGACACTTGGCCAACCTGAACTTAGCTGTAATCGTAGACAATGGCCAACTTCAGACAACTCTAGAATCTGAAAGGCTCAAATAAATGTGTGGTTCTTTCAATAGTGTTATTCAAAAGCAAACTTAGGATCACAGAAAATAAAGCTTGAAATTCAGAAACTTAGTTATATCTGGCGAAATAAAATACGCTTGTTACATTAAAAATTATGGCACTTTGGAGAGTATTGTACTACAAATTAGTATTCAAATAACTCGGTCACGATCAGTCGGGCTAGATTCGTCCCCGCACCCCTGCGGTTTCTCAACTTATTTAAAAACTTTATAGTAGTCATAGTATTTATTGTGATGTACCTTTTCGATTCTAGGATGTTAGATGTTCGAACCGAGCTATAGGTTTATTTATTGTTATCAAGTAAAATTGTATTCCGAACTTTTTCATTACCTATTTCTAGTACTGTGATAGATGACTTTTGGTCATATTTCTACGGAATATGATTTGATAGTCCTCTCAATCAAGCGTAATAAAATTCTAATAATTGTAATACGAGATCTTATGCTGATAATATTATTATAATGTAATATTATGAATGTCTATTATTTATTTTAAAAAGTAATGCGTACTTTAATTCTTTATACAGCTGTAGTTTACGAGTACTTATTGAAATTATTTTATACGCGCTGCCTTACGCCGTTATTAAAATTTTGCTACATACACTTAATTAAATATAAAGACAGGTTATTTTAGATAAAGTCTAGAATACATTTGTTCCTAATTCTATTATCATTCTATTAATGTACTCCTGTTATATTTTAGGTAGGAAATACTATTTTCTCATCGATTTGTTTTCATTTTATGTATCACATCACATCATGTATTATAAATTCACTAATTTTGTATATTGTTTATATGTGAGAAGTGTTGTTTTTATTGTATTCCTAATTATAAATAAAAGTACATACAACGTTTTTGTAGTAATTGGCAAATGTAACAGTAATGTTAGCGTTTCTTTGGATTAGAGTCTTTAACAAAAAATCGTATTTACTTGTTACCAAATAATTCAGTAGTTAATAATTTCACTCAGGTGGCATCTTATTTTACGTGCGTCACAAATGATGTAAATGAGGGTATTTTTGTTTATTTATTTGCATGTGTTTTTAGTTGAGTTACTTGCGTATTTGTGGAACAATGGCATAGTTTAGCGGTCTTCTGTGGCTTTAGGGTTCTATTTCTACTCTACCGGTATATTTTTTTTTTACAATAGCATGAATTTAAGTTCCACAAGTACAGAAGTTTGTATTACCCAGTGAGACATTGCCTACTTAGATATTTTGTCTAAATTTTTGTGTTATTTTAGAGAAAATGTAAGAACTTGTCTAGACATGCTGCTATTTGCGAGTCGTCGTGCTAAGCTCCGCACTGAGCAGCATGTAGTAAATCTTTGATGACGTCGCACCGTACAACAATCTATTTGGTATCTGCTATGCAGTTGTTACCTACGGATTTTTGTTGATGGCGATTCGAATACTAGGGCTTAGGTATGTTGAGCAAGGCTGCATCGCCGCAGCAGCACAAATACAGTGTAAACTTCATGCCAAAGTCAATTGAGCTATGGATGGCTTTCGTCGCTTGTGTACGCGAGATAAGTGACAACATGTATTATGAGGAGGATAATAAAAATAAATAATTTCTTCAACCTTATTTTTGTTTTATTCTGCATTTAGGAGAATCCTACGTCCTTTTCAATAGATCGAATTGAGGTACGAAGAGAAGAATCATGAAAGTTGCAAACTATCTATAATTTATTAGGTACCTATTTACTTATTTTAGTGAAGCGATTGGTTGTCAGAATTGGGCCCCTGACGAGAGAAGGGTCAGTTTCTGAGACCCTTCTCGTCAGTTTCTGTTTTGTTGCGATCTCACTTATACACTTGCTAGTGCCTCATTATGCGTGTCACAGTTTAGTAAGGACTACATTTATAATCTGTTGTAAAGTCTGTCATTTTGGAATTTTAAAAGACAGGTGGGTATAGCCGAATTTATTGAAGAATTATAAACTTGAGAACGTGCGTTCCAAGCCGAAAGAAGTGATTCTGGACTTTTTTTTAAATCATTTATTTGGTGCATGAGGGTTTTGCCGAACATGGCATGTCACCCCCGTAATTCTGAATTACAATAGTGCTTTATTCAACAAAATTATATTATATTCAATGTAACGAAATAAGAAAAACCTAACAGAAACTTAGTCTATGAGATCTTGTTTACCACAATCTAAATTAAATGTACATTCAACAACATTAATTTATCAAAAACTAATCTGTGACATAGGTACCTATTATAATAATATACAAGCAAACTTTTTAAACTTCTGGACCTTATAGGATAAACTTTTGCCCTACGAATTTTTGAAATATTTTTTTTATATTAAGATTGTTCGTATTCTCTTACGTGTTTTTAACACCACCCTGTTTGTATAGGTACCTACTGATTTCATAGCGGGTATCTTAACTATGGCTATTTTTATTAAAAAATAATTAGGGTTACGCGCAAAAAAATGGGTGTTACCCCGTGACTTAACTTGAATACCTAACTGGTTAGGCAGCGAAGAATTAATTTTCCTCGTGACCTATATGTTTCGTCACAGTGAGATAATAATAATAATAATGTCCTCCTAGCCGAATCTCGACCACGGCGGCCAATCTCGTCGGAGACTAGCCAGATGCGCAGGACATATATATAGTACACAAGTGTGTGCGCAAACACAACATTTAAGGCCAGGTATTCCTGCAGCAATAGGCGTAAGGAAAAACGCGCGCCTGCCAAGCCGCCGCGCTCGTGTTTTTTGTAGTTATTTATACATACATGGTGGTTAAGAAAATCATTTTATCAAACTCTGCGAATTTATTTAGAAATATTAAGTGTCTTTAGTTGAGTACAAAAAAAGTAAACAAGATCCGTCAAGTGTGAGTTTAACTCGTTTAAATCGCGCGCCGAAGGTTTTGAACGTTTGTCAACAAATATGTACCAAAAGTACCGGTTAGAGACTTCGCAGTTTAACGAATAGGTACCTAAGAATAGTAGGTACCAACCTACATTTCAGATGGATCTCTCTGCATGCTTCGGTTAAATGGGTGGTTCGGTTAAGGTGGGTAATGGTAATTTTTTCGTAATATTTCAAAAAGTATGAAAGTTACAGAAATTTTAAAAACTGATTTGAAATGTCCAAACCGATACCTTTCATTTGATACCACTACACGGTATAATTTTCAAAAGGGGGTAGCCCCCCTTTTGAAAATTATACCTTTTTGACCATTTTTCAAAAAGTGTTCTTTTTACAGACTTCTCTATATTTTTCCTGTGAAATATAGATCCATATCTACAAACGCTTCATACATTTTAAATGGATCGCTCCGCAAACTTCGGAGATAGGGGGGGGGGGGAAATGGGTATTTTTTCGACTTTTTTCGAAATATTTTAAAAAGTATGAAACCTACAAAAATTTCAAAAAATATTTTGAAATGTACAAAATGATACCTTTTATTTGATACCCCACATGACTCTGTAGGTATCTTTTAAAATTTCGGCATCACAATTTGTATGGAAAATATTCATTTTAATTTTTCATTTATTTTCATTTATTATTCTCTAAATCTGTACAGGCGCACGAAATGTATTATTATTTTAAATTTCAAGTTGATAGCTGCATTAGTTTTTGAGTTATTAAGGAGGGAAAAAAGGACAGACAAAGCGAGACCATAAGGGCTTTGAAACCGATCTTCGATCATCAAAACCCTAAAAAGCAGTACCTAGTTCGCTAGTCATAATATTGAAAAAACAGAAAAAGGGGTTACTTTGGGATTTTTTCTATCGAGTAAAGTTCAATAGATCTTCTAACTGAATGCGACTTTGACTAGACTAGATCCTTAAGTAATATCTTTTTTTCAGAATTTTAAACACAATTTTCTAAGCCTCAGCTGATTTTAAAAATCACAAAAGTGCGGCCTCTGCTGGCCCACCAAGCCTTAAGAACACCTTTGTTATCGAGTATTCGAGCAAGTACGCTCTGCTTTGTTTGGGGCTAATGATGTGTGGATTGTCTACCAATATATTTTTATTTATTTAGGAAAGTGTATTTTAAACCATGAAAATGTAGATTCAACGCGGGCACAGCTATAGGTACACCACACAACTGGCGGATCGCTGTAGAACCATGTCACAGTAACAAACGCCAAAAGTGGCGTATGTTACTGTTTGGCATTTGTTTTCTTAGTGTGACAAGGTTCTACAGAGATCCGCCAGCTGTGTGGCCTACCTATAGAACAGTTGATTATAAACAAAAACAAAGAGTATACATATAGAAAAAACTATCTTATAAACTGTTTTATAAAAATATACAAAACCGCTGAACAATAAAGTTTTAATTTGGGTTTCTCTGATTATGGTTTGTCTACGTCTCAGTAAACTTCTTTGGGTAGGTAAACTAAAATAACAAACAGCAGAAATAATTTTAACATTAATTTAATCTATAAAAATAGTTTGCACTTATAAAACATCGGCTAAAATAAACGCAATATTTGAAATGGTTTCTTATATCACAGTAAAAAATTAAATAATACAGTTTATTTAAAAATCCATCCGAAAAGTGGAACAAAACAAAATTATTTCACAATAAAATAATTAGCACAGTACCTGCCATACAACAATAAAAAGTTTTAAATGTGTACCCTTTTTCGACAAGCACTTTTATGTCTTTTCGTAATATAATTTCTCTTTTATTATTCCTACCATGTGCAAGAATGACGTTCGTCATTTCTACAATATTGGAACAAGTGTTTTGAATCTTTGGTGGCAAGGCGACGTCTACAAGTTTTTATCACCACTGTCACAAATAAAATTTAGTTAAAACTGTTGGTACATAATTTAAAATAACTGCTTTAAAATGCATTTAAATAACACGAAATACAATTTATCAAAATGCCATTTCGTTGATTCGATTATATTACAAGCAACAAATTAATCTTTGGGTTAATAATGACATAATTAATTAATTAATTAGGTACAAGGGTAACATGCAAAATCGTTACTACTAAATTATAGCAACCTTAATAAAATGTAAGTACAACATGATGTGCGTACATCTAAATTACAATAATATAAACTCTAGTAAAATACAAAAATATTATTAAATCCTTTATATTTATTATTGTCTGTTTCAACGAGAGGAAGACAGAAGAGAAGATGGATAGATTGTGTGAAAGAGACGGCAAGAAAGGTGTACAAGTACGAAGATGACGCCGATAGAGAGTGGAAGATTAGTACATTAATAATAATAATAATAATATAATAATAATAATTCTTTATTGCAGACACAAGATCCATTTTTTGACGTCATGAAAACAAATTTATATAAAAATAAAATAAAATAATAATTAACATATAAAATTAAAGGTACCTACTAGGTTCAGTACTCAGTACGTCAGGTGGCAATATTCACCCACTGTCTGTAAGTGTCTGATAAAATCAGACGGTCAGACAGGCTTACAATAATGTCGTTTTTACACATGTCAACTCTGGACATGAATGACGCAATTCTCTTTCTTTGGATGGCATTGAAAGAGTCTACACGGGCTTTTGTGAACATTTCTGAAGCGCTACAGTAGCGCTTCAGGCCCATAAGATGCCTAAAGATGTTATTATATGTCACTCTTATACCATCATGCGCTCTTCTGGTATAGTTAGTCCAGAGTTGACACGTGTAAAATGACTGACAAAACGACTTAAATAAGGTTATCTTCACATCAGGCGAGGCTTTAAAAAACTTCCTAGCGATCATGTTTCCAATAATGCAGAGTGACCTTCGCTGTCTTTCCATATCGTCATCGTCTCTCAAGGTGGAAGTGACGATATGACCAAGATATTTAAAGTTGTCCACTATTTTAACAGGCTGTCCGCTAAGACAAACCTCGGGTACATTGTCGGGACCTTTTCCTGATTTAAAAATGACCATCTCTGTTTTTTTAACGTTGTAAATTAAGTCGTGTTCCTTAGCGTATTTTTCACAAATACTTATCAGTTTCCTTAAACCTTTGATCGATGGGCTGAGCAGAACCATGTCATCGGCATAACTCAGGTTGTTGACATATCTGCCATCCAGCCGGAGCCCTACCGGGGTTCTGCTCAGCTCATCGATTAGTTCATTGACGTATACGTTAAAAAGGTCCGGCGAGCTGAGCCCCCCCTGTCTAACACCGCATGACAGCTGATAGCTGTCTGAGAGCTCCGTACCCCACCTGACATTGTTGATCTGATTGCTGTACCAGTACTCAAGCAGGTCAACAAGGTCAGGCGGCACATCTGTGCCCTCTCGCAGCTTATCCCACAGAAGAGAATGGTTGAGCGTGTCAAAGGCGCGGCTAAGGTCGAGGAATACAGCATAGACAGTAGTCCCATCTTGCTTATAGTAGTTGACAACTTGTTTCAGTGAAAAAATGGCCATGTCAGTCGACACTTGTGGACGAAAACCAAACTGGCCGTCATTAAGCCGCACGTTACCAAGATGAGACTGAATAACACGATCCAGTACCTTAGCTAGAATCGTAGCCAAGGAGATTGGTCTATAGTTGGCCATGCTCGAGATATCACCTGTTTTGTTTTTCGTTATAGGAACCACTATAGTGCGTATAAGGTCCTGTGGGAGGTAGCAGTGCTTCACACAGAGAGAGAAGAACCGCGCTAGTACTATACAGATCAGGTGGCCCGCATACAACAAATGTTCTAAGCTTAGGCCGTCGTGTCCAGGGGATCGACCACGTTTCATTTTTATTAGTAAAAGCTCTATCTGTTTAGGTGTTATAATCACGTGTTCGGTCTCCTGGAGACAACGGTCTTTGCTGACGTAGTTGTTATCATTATTTTTTAAATTTGGACAACTTACACTAAAATGTTTACTAAACGAATTTGCTATATTTTTCTGATCCTTTATTCCTTCTATATTTTCTGGTATACGATTCTTTTTATCCATTTTTTTTACTTCTTTCCAAAATTCACAAAAATTCCCTAGACTACAATGCCGGGCCAACATGTCCATTTTTATCTTATCTTCGTTATTTTGTACATATTTTAGAGCGGTTTTGAACTCCCTGCGTGTAGCATTCATTTTATCATAATAATATCCCGAGCATGGTCTACCATACTGCACCCATATTAGAAAGTGTTCCCTGGCTTTAACATGAGCCTGCCTGACGTGAAAATTCCAACCAATAATTTTCCTTTTCTTATTTCCTATTTTATAGTTATAACTCTCTTCAGCTGCCTTTTGTAACAAACATACTATATCTCTATATAAACTATCTATGTATTTGGTATAAGTATTTTTATCTATATGGGACACACACGATCTAGAAAATTCAGGATAAGTTAAATTATAATTAGTTATCCACCCCTGTAAAGCCTCATCACATAATTTTGTATATAACAACTTTTGATGTTCTTCCCTATTACCCCACAGGAACTTGTTAATATGTTTTTCCTTTTCACAAACTAGCGTAGGTCTTACAAGATTAAAATTACATTTTAATAAAAGTGGAAAATGGTCAGACCAGTAGGTATCGTATTTCACTAAGATGTCCGTAACTAAACTAACTGCCGCGGCAGTCACAAGGCAGTGATCGAGCCACCGGCAAGCACCGTTCATATCGCTGACGTAGGTATACGTGTCCGGCTCAAGTCTCTCTACATCTATACAGTGTAAAGATTGCTCACCACAAAAATCCATAAGCTCTTTTCCAAAAAGAGAGTTTGGATGCGCGTTGAAGTCACCTAACACCAAGACGCACTCGGTCTCAGCACTTTCAATCACAGCACTGACCTGCGCCAAACACTGTATAAACTCCGGTAAGTTATCCTCGTTATTGGTAGGCATGTACACACTAAATACCAACAAGCTACGGTCACCCTGAGATAAACGCACTGCCACTAACCGATCACTTTCACACTGCACAATTTCCGCATTCGAAAACAGGCTGGAGCGCCACATAAGAGCCACCCCTCCGTATGGGCGTCCCCGCAGCACCCCCGTCGACGTGTCGACGGCGGACTTCGACCAGCAGCCAAATCCCTCATCAATTTCACTCACGAAACCTAAGGCGTGTGGCATCAGCCATGTCTCTTGCAGTGCGATAATATCTGCACTTTTACACAGGTCTCTTACTTGCTGTACGGAACGCTTAACTCCTTGGCAGTTAAACGATACAATACCAGATAACTCATTCGGTTGTGCATACATTATTGTTTGGAATAGTGTTCGGTATCATTCCTTACGGAACGCTGCTCTCTATACCGTCTAAACACCAGTCCTTGGGGCCAAAAATCATTTTTTAAGAACTTAGCCAGTTTTGAAGAGAGTATTGTTAATTTAAACGAGTTAAAGTTGGTTTCTTTTGTCTGTTTTAATATTTCTACATTTATACATTCCTCCTTCATATTATTTATATATTCTTTAATGTCACTTTCTTTTATGTGTTTTTCTGTCCGCGATAAATATACATATGAGTATGTATCTACCGCTTTCAACTTACTATCGCTCTGCAAAGTGCCCCTTGTATTTCTATATCTGTAAGCGTATTTTTTTCTAGTAATCATTGTAAAACCTTGTTCATCCGTTTGAGCTTTGCTCTTACTCGTGTCGGCAATATCCCTATAGCTAAGTATGTAAGGCATATCATTAGACGCGCTCAGCTGTTGTCGCTGCGATAAGAGTTTGTCCTGCGTGAGCGTGCCACGCGACGGCGGCGCAGGAGCGGCCGGCGCGGACTGAGTAGGCGCTGGGCATGGCGCACGAGGCAGTTCCTCGGCCCGCGCGTCCGCGCCCCCCTCTCGCCGCCGCCGCTCACTCCCGCTGCAAGCACCCGCAGCCGGCTTCGACTTCACATTTTCGGTAATACCCACATTATTATTTGGTAAAGCTGATGTTTCGTGGTAATTGCTGTTGTTTCGTGTGTTCTTATCATAATGATAAGACCTACGAAACAGGTCGTCATATTGTTTAATGCTGGTATTATGTGTCTCTTTTAAGCCCTGTATTATATTTTTTAAGTCGTCGATCTCGCTCTTCAGCGAATTGAATTCCGAAGTTGTATTGCTGCCGCTGTCAATGCAGCTGGTCGATCTTGATTTTAGGCCTGATACATCGTTTTTCAATAGAGTTAACTCTTTAAGAAAAGTCGTTATGTCAATGTAGTCAAAGGTAACGCTCGGCAGTTTGTTTAGATTTCCGGCCACGAAAGTCGGCAAGGACTCGGGTTCACTTTCCTTAATTAATTTGATAATTTCTTGAATACTTTTTTGTTCGGCTTCTTTTCTTCTCGTAAATCTTTTCGTGGGGGCGAGTAATTTCAATGTTATCGATCTCGCATCTTCAATTTCTTCGGCAGAGTAAGCACTCTGGCATAACTGAATAATACTTTTTTCTGGCAAGGTATCAACTTTATTCGTAATAAAAGTCAATAGCTCGTTCACTATCACCTTACATTTACTACATTGGAACTCACAATCTATTGAGCTACTGCGAGTACTATTAGGAGCACTCGTAGGAGATCGTACGGTAGTCATTGCGCGTGCGGCGCTCGCGACAGCGAGAAGCGGACTGACATTGTACATCCAGGCGCGCAATGACATTGTACATCCAGGCGAGAAAGTGCTCAATTCATATCGAGTGTGTCATTTGAGGCCTTAAAACACCCGAGTTAGGAATCGCACTTTCTCCAGAGTGATACATAGTGCTTTATACTACACCTTCGAGGAAAAACGTCATTTTAGAATCTTCAAAATAACTCGAGTAATTTAAAATGTAAAAAATTCAAATGTAGCAACAATAAGGCGCCGATATCATATGGCGGATTCGGAGTAAAACTTTTTTCGTTTGACCTATTATGAAAATAATCATAGCTATCGGAAAATATTACAGAAAAAAAAAAGTTACACGTTAGCAATGGATTTCCATACACTCTTCTCTCCAGCTAAACGCGTGATGGAAAACTCTATGGAATTTCATTCCATAGTTTTGCGTCCCGCATTTTAGTACGCCTGCAATGACGTACTTTCTACCTTATATTTGAAAAGTTATAAGGAAGTTTCTGTTCAGATTCTAAGCAGGTGTAGTATAAAAATACATGTTGTGCCGACCCACATAGCCTGGGGTAAGGACCGGAAGATGATTTAAACCACTATTGTCATGATTTCTTCTCAAATATATTCACGGATACGAGTATAATGCACATAACAGACCACATTAAGACAAATATCGCCCACGCAACATGCGAAAATGGGCTTTTATACTTGTTCACAACCCCTAACCCTAGCAAACTAACACAGTGCCGCCTCGCTGAAACCACCAGGAAAGTCGGCATCAGGTATTGAATACCTGTACCGGCGTAGGAGCCAGTGAACTCAATGAGTATGCCTATATCCTCCAAGTAATACGTCAGCAACACTGGCGGTACTACAGTTACAATAGGAAATAGCAACTTTCTAAAGACAAAATTGTACGACTCCAACCGCGTCATATCTAAAAAGAGAGACTGCAGATTATTTCTTAACGTTATAGCTATAATAGGGAAGCTTGTAGATAGAGTGAAAACAGGAAATAAAGCTAGAAAATACTCTATTATCTCTAAGAAGATATTCTCATTATCTGTAGGCACGAAGTTTAAAGTATATAGATCGCTTAGATGTGAGAATGCGAAAGCTCCTGTGAAGGCTAGAAGGAGATAGAATACGCTTATGAGTGCGTAGTCTAGAGCGAGATGCAGGCCTAGGTGTGTCTTCCCTCGGATGGGGCTGATGAGTGCTGGTAGCGAGTGGTGACACATGAAGGAGTAGACACAGGCGCCGAAGAGAGTTGGCATCCCTGTGACGTCGAAGGATGGCGGGTGGCCCTGCGCGCCGCGTCCTATGAGGAGGTGGATCGCCAGGGATATCATTATTGTGAATGCTGGAACAAAAAATATGATTAAAATAATAAATATAAAATAAAATAATAAAATCACAGCATCATCTAGCGCCAAGCTAAGCACAAATTGGGGCTACATGTAGTATCGAGAAAATAACTGAGAGAGGTGAAGATGTAGGTATTCCTGGTTGTCTTACCTCGTCAGAGGTAGACATACATAAGGTATATTATCATAGTCCACAGCTGGAAATAAGCCAGAGTTAGTTGGTAACAATTAGAGAGTGAGCGAGGAGCTAGATACTTATATGCTTAGAGCCTGTGTTCGCAAGAACATCATTATTTTATAAAACCTGAGATTTTGTCGATTTTGTCTGTCCCGAGGCGGGAATCGAACCCGCAACCTCCTACGTCGCAGGCGGACCTTCGCGCCGCCGCGCCACAGAGGTCGTGAAACCTAAACGTAAAATATTTTTTCCTCACCTAGCCACCGCATCCCTGACGTCAGCAGCTGCAGATACTTTGTTTTCTGCACATTGAAGAACACAAACGGCCCCATAGCTCCCACAAACGTCAACAACGCGTAGCGGTAAAAATCCAGCCTCGTCACAGCTGGTATAGTGACCGAGGCAACCGTCCCTGGAGTGGTTGCTGTGGCCGGGGTGGATGGGTCTTCAGTTGGAGTTGTTGAGTTGGAGTGGAAGCAGGGGAGAGAGTCCCAGTCGGTTGAGTTTGTCATGTTTGCCGGGATAGGAGAGCTGGGGACAAGAAAATAATAATAATTCAGTAATTTATTAACTTAGAATAAATTATAGCTAGATACATTACAAAATTATTAAATATTATTATAGAATTAGATATTGTGAAAAAAAGCAAAACGCCAACATGAGCGGTCACCCATCTAAGTACTGACCGCGCCCGACGTTGCTTAACTTCGATGATCGGTACTCAACGTGGTGTGGACGTTGTTGTGTTGGCCCGTTTCATTAAATAAATATAAAATAAATAAATAATGCTGGACAATTCACACAGCATTATCTAGCCCCAAGTTAAGCAGAGCTTGTGTTATGGGTACTAGATAACTGATGTATGTACTTAATACAATACACTACATAGATAGATATTTTAATAATTTACTTTATTTTTAAGAGGCTAAAGAAATCCAATCTCTGTGAAAATTTCAACTGTCTACCTTTTACGGTTCATGAGATACTGACAGACGGACGGACAGTCAGCGGAGGCATTATTTAGTAATGGGGTCCCGTTTTCACCCTTCGGGAAGGGATTCCTAAAATTAAATTAACACATAGGGTTCTTAGTACTATACCTACATTATTACTCAGTAAGTATGTACCTTCCTAGAGCAAAGAAGTATTAGTCATCTACTAAAAGAGAGGATTTACGTAATCAATCAAGTGACAACGATTACGATTCCCACACTAATAAATAAATAAAAAAAATCTATAGGTGTACAGATCGATCATTAAAATCGGTCGAGTCGTTTCGGAGGAGTGTGACCACAAATACCGTGACACAAGGTTTATGTATACAGGTGGTTCCGAAACTCAATGTCAAGCCGAAAACGGACAGGTGGGTTTATGACGACCCAGACAAACCACAAAAACATGGGTCTAACTTCAATGGTGTCCGAGTTATAGGCTTTTTACTGAAAATCAATATTTTGTGATTTGTATTTTTGTATTACAAAGAATACCTAGCACATTAATTTATTCAAGTGCAAAATTAAAACAGAATGGCTTGACGTTGAGTTTCGGGACACCCTGTAGATAGATTGTCATTACTTTAAATTTTTATTTTGTTTAGTAACTAACACGATTTTTATAAACCAATTACACACATTAACTTAAGGGGCTCGATGAATGAAGTTTAGGTTTGAATCCAGGGTCATTTACGTTTGTTTTTATATCGTAAGGAGGATTAACAAGTTAAGAGTAGGTATAAAGGTCTCAAAATAATAAAAATATAATCACTCGACTTACCAATATTCAGACCTTGAAAACCTTGTAGGTAGGAATGGAAGAATAAAAATAGTAAAATTGTTTGATTAAACTCGACTTTCATTAAACATGGTTTCATATTGCTTTATAATGAAACAGGAAATGCTTTGTTATTTTCAATGTAATGCGGCAAACGCGCAGTGCTTATAGAATTACGATCTGAAGGTACCTACTGTACGAATAGGTTCGAATGAGGATCAGTAAGTATAGCAATTTCAATAGAACTAGTATCCACGTTATTCTTTATGACATAAGAATGATATATCTTTTTGAAAAATCACTGAATTTTTTTTAAATATTTTTTTTTTCATTCGATGGTTCTATCAAAACTGAACCAACTGGTTTTATTACTTTTTTCCTAAACTTATAGTTTCGGAGTAAATCACTAAAAACTGATATATGCCTACGGTTAACGGGCGGCCTCCGAGCGAGTGACGTCACACGCACCTGCGGCGGTCACTCAGTGAACTTCGCTAGTAATTTGGTCATACATAAGTCTTAACTTCGTCAATTTTTGTCGTAGAACAAAAATTTTTGCACTGTGTTATGGATTTCTTAGCTTTATAAATCTGAATTCTCAACTAAAAACGTTACGGATCCTCATTCTGAGTATGCTATTATAATAGGTAGGTATGTTTAACAGGGAAAAAAAGATGGTTAGAATCAAATGCTTTCTATTCGTTCAAAGAATTCTTTGATAAATGATGGTTTTCTAATAGTATCGTGTCCTATTTTTAGGTTATAAACTTCAAATAAATAGATGGGCACTAAAAAACATTATCCTAAATGTACCTATACCTAGATATAGGAAACTATTTTAAACTGTTATTGTACCTATGTCTAATAAAGATAAGCCGTTGGAACTATACACTATTTTATTTTTAGTTTCGAGATCGATTTCGAAACCCTTATTTGTACTACAGTTAACAATAAACATAGCTCAGATTCTGAATCAGGTTTAGTTCTGAATAGGTATTGTTGCCAACGTAAGTAAATCAAATATTTATTTTTCCAAAATAACCAGCTTGTATAATTTTGTTTTTTTAAGTTGGTTTGTTTAGAAATATTTCTCTTCGAATTTGACTGGTGTACCTATAGAAAGGAGCGACGCAAATAACAAAGAAACTTGTAGTAGGATAAAAATATTTAGTAACCATTCCGCGCAAAACCTTTTGTGATGAGATTCAAGAAAATGCAATTCGCGTGCAGCGCCCTGCCAATCCTCTCAGTTTCTCAAAGAAACTGATGTCCACGCCCAGCAGTGGGACAACAGAGGCTGATGTTGATGGCCAACTTAATTTTTAATAGCCACCACATAACTTACGTAGGTACGCCAACTTTACACAATAGTAGGTATTAAAATTGCCCTGGCCCACTCGCTGCGATCAAAGTTTATTGGCATTTACGACGGCCATTTTCTCTGCCATTCATGTAATCAACTTATCAGTAATTTTAACCAGACCACTTAAATTGGTTCTGTTAATAAACGTTGAAATGCCTACTGCACCGATCACCGATTATGTATATAAAGCTCTATGAGACTCATGTCTGTCGTTTTTAGGGTTTTGATGATCGAAGATCGGTTTCAAAACCCTCATGGTCTCGCTTTGTCTGTCTTTTTTTCCCTCCTTAATAACTCAAAAACTACTGCAGCTATCAACTTGAAATTTAAAATAATAATAATAATGAAATTTAAAATAATACATTTCGTGCGCCTGTACAGATTTAGAGAAAAATAAATGAAAAATGAAAATGAATATTTTCCATACAAATTGTGATGCCGAAATTTTAAAAGATACCTACAGAGTCATATGGGGTATCAAATGAAAGGTATCATTTTGTACATTTCAAAATAGTTTTTGAAATTTTTGAAGGTTTCATACTTTTAAAAATATTTCGAAAAAAGTCGAAACAATACCCATTCCCCCCCTATCTCCGAAGATTGCAGAGCGATCCATGTAAAATGTATGGAGCGTTTATAGACATGGATCTATATTTTACAGGAAAAATATACAGAAGTTTGAAAAAAGAACATTTTTTGAAAAATGGTCGAAAAAGGGGGGAATAATTTTCAAAAGGGGGGGCTACCTCACCGAGTGGGATATCAAATGAAAGGTATTGGTTTGTACGTTTCAAAACAGTTTTTGAAATTTCTGTAGGTTTCATAGTTTTTGAAATATTTTGAAAAAAGTCGAAAAAATACCCATTCCCCCCCCCCCCCTATCTCCGAAGTTTGCAGAGCGATCCGTTTAAAATGTATGGAACGTTTGTAGATATGGATATATATTTTGCACGAAAAATATAGAGAAGTTTGAAAAAAGAACACATTTTGAAAAATGGTCAAAAAGGGGGGGAATAATTTTCAAAAGGGGGAGCTACCTCACCGAGTAGGGTATCAAATAAAAGGTATCAATTTGGACATTTAAAAACAGTTTTTTAAATTTCTGTAGGTTTCATAGTTTTTGAAGTATTTTGAAAAAAGTAAAAAAAAAAACATTCCCCCCCCCCTATCTCCAAAGTTTGCCGGGCGATCCATTTAAAAAGTATGAAGCATTTGTAGATATGGATCTATATTTTACAGGAAAAATATAGAGAAGTATGTAAAAAGAACACTTTTTGAAAAATGGTCAAAAAGGAATAATTTTCAAAAGGGGGGCTACCCCGCCGAGTGGGGTATCAAATGAAAGGTATCGGTTTGGACATTCCAAATCAGTTTTTTAAATTTCTGTAGCTTTCATACTTTTTGAAATATTTTGAAAAAAGTCGAAAAATTTACCATTACCCACCTTAACCGAATCACCCATTTAACCGAAGCATGCAGAGAGATCCATCTGAAATGTAGGTTGGTACCTACTATTCTTAGGTATTCGTTAAATTGCGAAGTCTCTAACCGGTACTTTTGGTACATATTTGTTGACAAACGTTCAAAACCCTCAGCGCGCGAGTTAGACTCGCACTTGACGGATCTTGTTTTTTAATAGTTTCTGTCTGCGCCTAGCATGCTTTGTTTTTATGGAAAAGTTTAAAACCTACTGTAATAAGTATCATTGGCCTAAGGCCGTCCTAATTGCGTCAAAAAATTAATTACAAAGTTATTTCCATCCCATGGGAACTGATTTATGGGATGAAACGTAGTTTATTCCAGGCCTAGAATTACATCTAGGTATGCAAATTTTAGCCCGATCCGTTCAGTAGTCTTGGCGCGAAGAGGTTTCAAACATCCATCCAAACATTCATCCATCTAAGCATCCAAACTTTCACATTTATAATATTAGTGTGATGAGCTAATGACTGTGATGAGCCACCAGAATCTCCCAGCTTTAGCTTTATCACCAGGATTCTTTCTTGTTGACTGTACTACTGCAGGATAAAATTCTAGGTACCTCCTTAAATTTGCAATTATGTTTGCAACACCAATCTTTCCAATGCATCGACAATTATTTATTAAATAGTACATCCAACATGTGATCACACATTCCTACAACACTTCAATTCCGCTCCGCGTCTATGAGAATAAAATAAATAATATTTGTTTCTGTAACAAGTTTACAATAAGTTATTCGATAATTGAGACCCTCGTTTACGTAGGTATACAAAACTTTTATTAGAGGATCTCGCTTTTCTATATCAAACGTTACAGATAATGTAACCAAAAAAACATCAAGAAAAAGTTAATTTGAATCTACCCACATAGTTCTATTTTAATCGAATGCAATCTAAGTTTCTTCAAGACAAAAAACAACCTCGTGAAATCATTACGGATGTAGGTAAGCGGGTTACCTACGAACCTCATTTGTGTTGGAAGAACACCAACGTTTCATCCCTTAACAGGGACATCTTCATAGGGGTGTCCGTATGAAGATGTCCCTGATGTTTGTGTATATGTGTATATACACAAAAAGGATTCGTAGTTAACCCGCTTACATCCATAATCAATTTGTCAAACTACGATAGTTTTTATAGTAAAACCTCGGAAAAGACTAAAAATAGTATTGATAAATAAATAAATAATGCTGCTTGGGGCTAGATAAAGCTGGCACAGCATTATCTAGCCCGAAGCTAAGCATCAGAGCTTGTGTTATCGGTACTAGATAACTGATATAGTCAATACAATACACTACATAAATCGATATTTTTTTATTATACATAGAAAACATCCAGAACGCCCTGGACAAATATCTGCAGATCGTACAAACATTTGTCCCGAGGAGGGAATCGAACCCGCAACCTCCTGCGTCGCAGGCAGACCTTCGCCCGCTGCGCCACAGAGGTCGTCAGATAGGCACTTACCATATAACATCCATGACACTCCTCGCCACCGCCGCCGCATAGATGGAGAGATCTCCATACAAGTAAACACAGAGTGTACAGTAGAACAAGATGCGGCCCGTTTTAGTCAGGAACAGATTAGCCATCTCCCCGAGCTCGACCCGACGGTCCAGCCCGTAGTACCGCGAGGGGATGGAGTCTCCGCAGACTAGGGGCTCCTCCATGTCTCCGCTCTGCATTATTGGCTCTTCATCGGAGTTGTGATCTTCTATCTGGAATAGGGATGACCGATTTTGAGAAACTACTCCAAAATGGTGATTTGATATCTGCTGATAATAGAATATAGTTTATATTTATTGTTATTGTTTATAGTTATTTGTATCCCATGGGAATATATTTATGGATAAAACATAGCCTATGTTTTATTCCAGTCCTAAAACTACATCTATGTAACATTTCAGCCCGATCCGTTCAGTAATTTTGGCGTGCAGAGGTACCTAACAAACATCCATCCATCTTAACATCCAAGTGTTATGAGAGTGAGAGTATGGATGTTTTTTTACATCTTCATGCCAAAAGTACTGTAGTTTTAGATCTGAAATAACATATGGATAGGATAATTTTTATCCCATAAAAACGAAGCCTTGTTTCACATTTATATTCATTCATTAGTCAGTCATCCTGACTGATAATAACGGTCAGTCATCCTGACTGATCTAAATTCATTTAGGAACCAAGAGAATTTTATAAAATATCCTTTGTGCCTCCTCAACACATCACACTAATCACACTAATATTATAAATGCGAACATTTGGATGGATAGATGTTTGTTACCTATTCCCGCCAAAACTACCGAATGGATCAGGCTGAAATTTTGCAGACAGGTAATTCTAATGTTGGAATCAAACATAGGCTACTTTTTATCCCACTAATCAGTTTCCATGGGATAGAATTCACCTTTAACATGCATGCGAAGCTGCGGGTATGAAACATTTTTCTTTTTTTTTTATAAAATAAATAATGCTGGACAATTCACACAGCATTATCTAGCCCCAAGCTAAGCAGAGCTTGTGTTATGGGAAGTCAATAAACTTGTAATAATATATGTCAGATCGAGAGATCTCCATAGGACCACTGCTGAACTTATGGGGGTTTTGCCATACTCAACATACTTGCCAGGCAGATTGGTGATTGGTCTCACAAAATACACAGAAGGAATCTGGTACTGGTGATTGGTCTCACAAAGGAATCTGGTACCCTTAGTCTGGTAGGTTCCATTAGTTGACTCTTACAACATTGACGGGTTAAGTTGGAAGTGTCGATTCTTACGCCCCCACCAGCACCTTCTCTCCTCTTTGTAACAACATACAATACTCACACTGTCCCGCTTAATAGCCTGCAATCGTTTCCACTTATAAACTGCATTAGCACACGCCATCGTCTCAATGACATAGGTTGCGTTTAAGAAGCTCATAAAGGCGAGGAAGACCAGGGAAATGGTGCTGAGACCCCAGCCAGCTCGGGCGAATGCTGCCGGCAGCGTCAAGGCTCCAGTGCCAACAATCAGATTGAAAATGTAGATTAAGCCCACCTTATTAACAAATGAATAAATTTTTTAGTATCCATAATTATTTATTAAATTTATTAATTTGGCAAATATATATTAAATATTTTTTTTTTAATTTTATAAAATAATGGTAAGACTTGGTATAATAATTAGCTCAGTTGGTTTATTGTCGAGAATTCGAGTCCCTAGATAAGGGTGGGAGGTTCGATCCTGAGCGGCGTGATTAGTTTTTGCATGTGAAAATTGGTTACAAGTGAATATTAGTTATAGAAAATATTTTGGAGACAAGGGGGATACTTAATTCTGATGCGCACTGTACATGTTAATACACTTGATGTCATTTTAATATAACTTACTATTGCTTATAAGTAAAGTGGTGGTGAAATAAAGTTACCTATTAAATCATCCAAAACTAAAAAATACTGAACAACACTAGAAAAGTACTACCTACTAATACAGTACTGCTAACAATAAGTTAAAGAGACAACCAAGAGGATTCTTCTTTATGCAAAGCTCAAGAGCAACATCTTATTAAAACCTTTCATCAGTAGCTATTTATAGCTTTAACTGTTTATTGCAAACAAAGAACTTTTATTTTCCAATGTAGGTCAGCTGTTACTGATAAGTACCTTTAAAGCTAACTCTAGGAAGGTTAACCAGACACGTCGGCTTTATATCAGAACATATGGCATTACAAGATTGCTTATTTAACAGAGTCAAGATCAATTATTTTAATAATTTGGTAAACAAACTTACCCATATTGAATATTGATCCCCAACCTCGGTGATAGGCATCCTAAAAAGCCTCCTCAAACGCCAAAACCGACGAGGCATTGAAAGGTTCTGCGACACAACATTGCTGCCGAATTTCTGACACAGCAATGACCTAATAATTTGTAGTGATTCGTAGGAAATCGGTGAATTATCGACGAAAACAATTCTAGGTGCAGTAAAGTTCAAAAAGTCGGGAGTCGGGAAATCAAACCACTCACAAACTAACGTCAGAAACGTCACAAAGTGTTCCCAACTTAGCTAAATCAAATACACTATGACATTTAGAAATAAAATATATATTATTTGGGGAATTATAAAACGATCGTGTCAAAATTTAGCCGTGCGACTAAATAACTAAGATAGCGACTGGAAATACAGAGAGGGCAAACACGATACAACTAAAAAGTTTTTGAATACGAAAATATTGTAATAACAATTCGACTTCGAGTTGACCCGACCTGTAGACGTCCCACCCCCGAGAAGCGGAGGGGTCAACATTAATTTACTTCTAACGAAGCCCGCCCAACCCCCGCAAAGCGGGGGGGGGGTTCGTGGCGACTATCCGGTCGCTTTGAATTGTTGCGCCGCCGCACACCTGCGTCTAAACTAGTAGTTCTACGAACAGTGGACCTCGCGAGCACAATTTTTTTTCCAACAATTAATTTACTAATTACAAGTTATTTAAAACGGGATATTTAGGTAGGTATAGGTACCTACCATTTTTGTAATTTCTGTTTGTAGGTAGGTATATAGTGAGAACTTGCCCTTATGGCACAGGAAATGTTAATTCGTAACAGATACCACACCTACTCGTTTTCACCAATCAACTTTTTGCCTTACATGCGTAGAAATAATGTTCCTAACTCTCTGCTCTCTGTTAGCGAGACGGCTAGCTCAATATTCTGCTCCTTATACCAAAAATCCTCATCAGCTCTTTTCCAAATTTTTATGAGAAAAATTTAAAGTTACCCTTCAATTAAAAATACTATCATTGAAATCAGGTCTCTGAAAGCGAAGATATTCTTTTTTTGGAGGAAGTACGCCTTTAATCAAAAAACCCCGACTGCAAAAAATTCTATTATTAAATCGTAGAATCTGTACACCAATTTTCGTATCGATCGGTTGTAAAATACGACCTGTATAGGAGTACGGACATACTAACTAACAGAAACTTGATGCAGACTTGATGCAGAGACGCTTCGCTCACTTCGTTCGATCGGTCAACAAAGTGCCGCCTTTTGTCTCAAAGGAGCCGCCACCGATAGCTACTTGCGGCGGATAAGCGCAAATGATTTTGTCATTTAGAATTGGATAGAGCAAATCTTTATTTTCGGTAGAAACAATACAGTCTTGATAAACAGTTCAAAATGAAATAGGTTCATTTTTTAATACCCCGTATGGGAGGGAGCTTTCGAGAATACTCTCACGGCCCAGCAGCATGGCCCTATAAATCCTAGGGGATGTATACGACCTTTTGCTTCGGTATTTTTTTTTTGCGGACCTCAAGCTGGCGGGCCGCACCTAGATGGTCCACGGGCCGCCAGTTGCCCTGCTTTAAATCTACTGTCCCTTTTTTATTAAATATTTTTTAATTGTTATCAAATCATCATATACCTTCATAATATTTTCGGCCATAATAAAATAATCTGAAAAGACAAAGTCGATGCATCGCACTAGCTTAAATGTAACAAGTAGTTAGACGTGCCTGAACGAGACAACTATGCCATACCACACCA
Organism: Eupithecia subumbrata; assembly: GCA_949316285.1. Lineage (NCBI taxonomy): Eukaryota > Metazoa > Arthropoda > Insecta > Lepidoptera > Geometridae > Eupithecia > Eupithecia subumbrata. The sequence goes on along the minus strand of OX438643.1, from coordinate 14,548,213 downwards.
TATACGTCAAGCGATATCATGTTCATTGAGTGTCTTGGTACATTTAAATTAAACTTAAGGCTAGGAGTAACCCTTATTGATAGTGTCTTAATTTTAATTAAACTAAATAGATACTAAAATTCACTTCACTAAGAGTATTTTAAAAGTTTTATAAAATGTCCCATTTAAATTTAAGTTTTGAAAATTCCGAGTTAAAGTCACATTAAATTGTAGTAAGTTCACTGTAGTAAATAACGTGTAAAATAAAGAGTTTATCATTTAATTCACTTCGTAAACTTCCGCACTTTTCATAAATAGACCAATCACACGTACCTTTTATAAGATTGAATACACACCAAACCGCACTCTACGAACTTTTATATTACACTGTTCTGGAAGAACCACTTAAACCGACTCGTTTCGGGGACCACGACCATTCTTGAAATAGGCCGAGGCATCTCTACGCCGCCGTAGGGAACGTCGATTCATATGTCTCTCCAACCAGTGGACGAGCATCTTCTTATAAAAATGACAGAAAGCATACCCGGCTCCAGCCAGTATGAGGATGGTGATGATCGTCAGGAGAATATTTTGTGGTGCTAACACTTGCGTAGGTTTCCGTGATTGTGGAATTTTTGCCGTCACCAGCTGCGTTTTGCGCGATAACTGTTTTTTCCTTTGAGTAATATTTCCCCATTTTTCCGTATTCACGAATACTAAAAAAAAAATTTTGGGGATTTTTGTCACTCGAAACTATTTATGTCGGAGCGCTACTGAAATTTGTTTTATTTGCGGCTTAGGAATGCGCTTCAGCACCATATTTGGCAAGGTCGCCATGTAAGGACGAGTATTGGGACGACTAGTGAAACGCTTTGGTACTTGAGATAGACTGCTTAGTAGAATAGAATTTTCCTACTTCTTTCCATTACGAACCCAAATCAGACCATATCTGTGGCGTTCAATGAGAAAAGAAAAACCATTGGTCGCTTCTGTTCTGATACCGCAACCAATCAGACAGGTCTTCGCGATCTGTGTCGCCGTCAGAACTGGTGACCTGCGCGATTCACCTTACTCCTATTTCTCGATCTCTCTGGCTCTAGCTAGAGTCGTTGACACATCGCGCATGTGCTGCAAAACTTTGTCTTTTCTTTTATAATTATTATTTTCCTAAATAATCTGTTTCAAAATTTTCAACTGGCATATTAATCTGTAACCTTTGAACCGGCCATGATAATTTACTTGTACGTTTTCAATAAACATTTTATTTCGTGACTGGTTTTACTAAATCTCAGTAACCGGCCACACTCATCATTTTTACACATTATTTAAAAGAACATTAATAAAAAATAGTGCCCGATTTTCTCTCACGACACTTGAAGTACAATAGAGTGCCTAAATGAAGGCATTTTTTATGAGTGGGAAACATCCATTGACAGATTCTAGCTCTAGCTGTTGTTTTGTGGAACAATAAATTTCTTATTTTCCCTTTCACTAGGTATACAACTTTTGGGGAATAATTGATTACCAGCTAATACCTAATTCTTTTTGGTGCCATAAGCAGAGTTAAATTAGCAAAGGTACTATCTACGATTACCTTACAAGCCAGGTAATCGTAGAAAGATAAATTGATGTAGATAAAAAATAAACACTTGTGTTCTTAGCTCATGTTGCTCGAGGTGACCAACCTCCGGTGTGAACGCCTCTTCTCCTGTCACCCCTTAAAGTAACTTTGTAATGTGTCATCCTCTGTCACCGTTATCTCATCACATCACATCAACCATCCAATAAAAATAGTAGAATTGTGTCAAAACAAGCTGCAGAGCCAAATACAAAAGAAGAAGAAGATAACTGTAGATTGTTTGCAACAGTCTGCAGTTAGCTTAATTGTTTTTCAATTGTAAATACTAGTTCTAATTTATGTCTATTATTTTATTGTAATTTTCTTTGTGAATAAAGGCTTCTGCCACTAAAAAAAAATAAGAAGAAGATACCTCTTAATTAATACCTAATTAAATTACAAAAGCAAACACATACAACCAAAATATATCTTCTAATTTTTTTAATGATCTTGATTGAGATTAAATTATCCTCTTTTCATTTTGTACAAACTCAAACTCAACCATTGTATCATGGCGTACAACGACGACGTACGTTTTACGTAAAGAGTAGAGAGTTGTAGGAAGAGTAATCTGTGTATCATGGTCTTAAAATGCGCAATTGAAAACTGACATTGGCAGAATTGTGTCAAACCATGATGCAGAGCCAAATACAAAAGAAGACGAAGAGATTTTGATTAATGACAGATGACAGTGATGATGACAGTGCCCGTGGTTTTTGACATAAGTGACATTGGCAGATAAAAATAGGATACAAGGTCACACTATGGCGCGCGAGTTTTAAATTTAATGCGAAACGAATACTAATAATATTATTAAGAGGAAAGATTATTAGTAGAATATATATAATTATTATTAGATAGAAGACACGTATGTATGGCATGTTTTATCGATGTACCCATTGTCATGTGTTGTTTTTCTACTATAATATGAATAGGTACTTATATACGTATTGAGTATTTATGTTTTTGTATTGTATTACTTGAAAATTGGGGTGGTAGGATATCGAAACTTGAAACTCACATAAAATTCACATCTCGGCCGGGGGAGCCGGATGCGACTACGAATGGACCCAGAATACTGTTGTCTCATTCTTTTTAAGATGACATAGGGTATATTAATCAGTGTTGCCAACCCGTATCAAATTTTACCCCCAGTATTTTTTTCAAATCCACCTAAAAACTCCTAAAAAAAACCGTTTTTTTTTGTATAGTGCAAATCACTTCTCAAAATTTTTCACTTATTTTTCTATATTTTTAGTATTTTGGTCCCCAAGGCCTTAATCTTTGCAAATTATCACAACAACCGACAGAGACGCTTGCATCTATGAATGGTATGCATGTCTTTTTAACCAATACTTGAGTTTCTGTCGAAATTGTTTCTTCTAAAAGCCTCTAAAAAAAACGGTTATATTGAAATTGAAATTTCATTGAAAAAATAATACAACAGTATTGTACATATATCTGTTGATTAACATTCAAAAACTGCGAAACCAAAAAACAGATTAATTTGACTCTCTGTCAACAATTTCTGAATTGGTTAGAAGGAAAAATAGAAATGCTCCATTATTAGGTTAGGATGAGAACAGTGCTAGAAATAATTAATATACATAATGAAAGAATATAATGAAAGAAAACAAACCACAACACGTCGTCATAGACAAACAATTACAAAATACACGACACGCAGGCTAAGTTCTATTTAATTTAATTGCAGGTTTTATCAGGGCCCCCCTAAAAAAAACCCTAAATATTTTCTTCCCCTAAAATTGCCCCTGTTTAAATTTTTTACCCCCAAATTTAGGGGGAAAACCCCTAACTTGTCACCATTGGTATATTTGCATCGTGTTGACTAATGTCGACCGAAGGAATCCAAAATTTTCTTTTTCGGCCCCCATTTTATTGTTAGGTAGGTACTTATACGAAATGTTGTCAACGGTTAATGTGTGGCCGAGAACGGCATCATGTTTTTGATTAGAATTGTGGTTCAGCCAATTTTAATTTGTTCGAATAAATGAGGTGGCCGGAAGTTAAAAACCCTTTTCGTTTACGGATAATTTGCATAGATAAAATTCCTTGGTGAAATTTGGAAACTTTTGTAATGAGAAGAATAATTAACTCGAAAAAATCATATTGAGAACATGGCTCAGAAGTGAGATGGGTCTTTAATTTTTGAGAACCACTATTAACCTCCCGTGGCATGACTTTGTAGTTTTCCCTCAATGAAGGCCGGAATTAAAGAGGATCTGTATCTCCTGTACAGCGAGGGCTCCTCCTGTCTTTTAAAAGTTCTGATATAGTCCTCATCGATGGCTTTATTGTTATAATAAGCCGTCTTAAATAAAACTAACTCGATTTTGTCCTGACCGTAAAAATAATAGGTAGTAAATAATGCTGGCCTATCCCTACAGCATCATACATATTATAACAGATGCACTGATGTAGCAATACAGTGCCGGATTAGCCTTTAGGCAAACTAAGCTTAGGGCATTACGTGTTGGGGGGCGCCAGAAACAGCAAAAAAAATGCTGGCACATGAAAGAAAGGTTGTTTGAAAATCCGCGAGTTTTAAATTGACTAGAGCAGTGGTTCTCAAAATATTTTAGCGACGGAACCCTTTTGGACATCGAAATATTTTACGGAGCCCCTAAATAAGTTTGTTGCCTGAATTAAATGCATAAAAAATAGAGGTCTGAGCTTGCATCGAAAATTAGAAAGACTTTTTAGCGACTCTTGGGAAATTCGAGAGAGAAAAGCCTATAAAACAAGATCCGTCTGGTGCGAGTTTAACTCGCGCGCCGAGTTTTTCGTTCGAACGTTTGTCAACAAATATGTACCAAAAGTACCAGTTACAGACTTCGCAATTTAACAATACCTACCTAAAAATAGTAGGTACCAACCCACATTTCAGATGGATCTCTCTACATGCTTCGGTTAAAGTGGGTGGGTACTAGTATAGTATTATAATATCTGTGGTAATGGTCAATTATCGACTTTTTTCAAAATATTTCAAAAAGTATGAAACCTACAGAAATTTGAAAAACTGTTTTGAAATGTCCAAATCTATACCTTTCATTTGATACCCCACAAAACCCTGTAGGTATCTTTTAAAATTTCGGCATCACAATTTGTATGGGAAAATTTTCATTTTCATTTTTCATTTCTTTTCATTTGTTTTTCTTTAAATCTGTACAAGCGTACGAAATGTATTATTATTTTAAATTTCAAGTTGATAGCTGCTGTAGTTGCTGAGTTATTAAGGAGGGAAAAAAGGACAGACAAAGCGAGACCAAAGCGAGAGATAAGGGTTTCGAAACCGATCTTCGATCTCGAAACCCTAAAAATGGCAAGACGAACGAGCCTAGAAATTCTTAAAGATTTTTTAGCGACAATTGGGAAATTTGTATGTGAAAATGAAAAAAAGAAGATATTATAACGGGGCGAGCGGAAAGAGCCTTGAAAATTTAAAAGAATTTTCAGCGACGATTGGAAAATTTGCACGAGAAAAGACATATAAAATAGGCGAGCGGAGCGAGCCTCAAAATTTTCAAAAATCATTTAGCGACGACGTTTGGAAAATTTGTGAGAGAAAAGGAAGAAGACGATATAATATGGTGAGCGGAGCGAGATCCGAAAATTTTAATATTAGCGACGATTGGGAAATTTGTAAAATAAAAGACTATAATTATATAATAGGTAAGCGCAGCGAGCCTCGAAGTTTTTTTTTCTTGCTAATAGCATTGGGAAGAAAAGACTTCATAAAAATAGCGAGCGGAGCGAGCCTCAAGACAGAAGGCCAAAAGACCATATGGTATGGTACATATAACAGGCAAGCAACCCTGAAGTCTGTACGCTTTAGGCATGTATTCAGTCAGACACATTGTTTGAAGTAAATCTTTTAAAAAAGGCAATGGGTAAAATTTTAAGATTTTTATGGTATCCCTCCGGCGCCTTCCGCACTGCATAGGTTAAATTATAGGGGGCCCACTGGCGTGGATTGCCTATGGCATCAAGTAGTCATAATCCGGCCGAATACCTAATATATTCCTACATCTGTGCAAATACGGGTAATGGTGACAGGGGCGTAGCGTGCCTTGGCGGGGCCCCGTATAATAATTTGTTTGGGGGCCCTTATGAAGGGTAAAGTTTTCTCACAAATGAAAAATGTTTGCATAAAATTAAAAGAATTGCATTGACGACAGACCATACTTTCCATATGGAAAGACCCAGATCTCTGACGACCTTTCGAGTACGGGTAGTGGGATCCTCGTTGAACGCTTGGAGTATGGCTTCGTCCACACCAACAAGCTGCTGCGTTGCACTGACTCGTGGTTCTCGAAGAGTTAAGTTTCCCGTTTCTCGAAGTCGCCGAAAGGTGTTAGAAAATGTGCTATGGTGTGGCACACGTCTATTGGGATGCAACTCTCTGTACAGTCTCTGTGCTGCACGTGTATTTCCATCGCATCTACCGTACGCATAAATAATATCAGCGTATTCTTCAATGCTGAATTCCGCCATTGTGACAAAAACAACGATAACAAAACAGAACAATAAACAGTTTATCAAAACATAACAAATAACCAAAATAAGAACGAAATTTAACGAATACAAATATTGGTTCGAATTCGAAATTCTGATTTCGAATTTCGAATCTTCGAATTAGTCGGATACCTAGGTATGATAAAAAAAGGTTTTTTTTAATTAGTTTAGCGTTCCTAACGTTTGTATTAGAAATAGGTAAGTGATATTTGAACCAAAATTGTTTTAATACAATGTTTTATTCTTAGCGTTTTTACTCCATTTTCCCTATAAGTGCTAATTTTTGAGAAGTTTATAGATTTTTTGGCTACTTGTGGTATACCGTTGTAATAAGCGATGTTTAGAGAAATTTTTAAAAGCATTTGAACTTCTCGATCGCTATTTTTTTTTTTAAACGATGCAAAGTTGTCCTTCTTGATTATTTTTTTTACGTTTTTTAACTTTGAGAGCTTTTAACTAATTATTTACACGTTCTTTCAAATAAATAATGCCTTCAAAAGACGAAGGATACATCGGAGACCAAAAGCAAGTAAAAATTTTACTAAAAAACACGTTCCAAAAAAAAGTTCTAGGGGTAGATAGGTAAAATTTCGGAAAATCTTAAAAAAATACAAAGAACAGGATTTAAAAAAATTTAAAACTGTTAGGGTCTTTTCCTTCAAATTGTTTTTCACAAATAGGTCCACCTACACACCCACCGAGTTTGTCTAACCCTCCACCAAACACCCTGTATATTTATCAATCTGTCACTTTTTCCAAAATTTTTACAAACAATTCAAATATAGTTACACTTTCCTTGCCTTTTTTTCGGCAAACTGATTTATTAAATCATTAATAGCTGATGATGACTTTAGTTTTTATAAAGTGCCTTCAAGGACAATAGTGACAAGTCTGACAGGCGTTCATGTCCCATCGAACAAAAAGTTATTTATAAAACCGATATTTTTTTTACTTTTGTCATTTCTGAAATAAATAAAAAATTGAGAAGTTTTTATTAATTTTTGCTTACGCACATCGGGGGCCCCCGTGGCCCGGGGGCCCCGTATAATTGATACGGCAGCTACGGCGGTAGCTACGCCCCTGAATGGTGATGAATTGAATGATGGTGGCGAAGTTAACGAATACTTACATGGGTACTTTTTTTTAATTATAGGTATAAGTCCTGCAAGCAATGAAAACAAAGTAGGGTAGTTACCCTCTTACCATAGCTACCTGATACTTAAGTACCTATCACCTAAGTAGGTAGATATTGAGGTAGGTAATGTGCTTACATTGGTCTGGTCATCCCAGTGAGTTGTAAGTAGTATGTAATAGTAGTTCAATGGGTCATCCTCAGTATTTTCCTACTACCTGAATTATATCGTTCCGTGGGTAGGTCCTTCCTACTGAGAAGGACCAAGGTGAGGACGTGGTAGTCCTTCGATCCAGTGCCAAAAAGAAAATACCTACCTCAATGAGATTTTACCAATAGAGACGTCATACTCATTAGAAAGAAATAAGAACATGGCGATATTTTACTATAGCTACCTGCATAGGACTATGGAACTTTATTTGTATCACTGAGTACGTTAAAAGATCACAGAGATATATAGGACCCCGTTGTCAGAAAGAGATGAACATACTGTTCACACTTTACACGAGCGGCCAGCGGGCTGACGGCCAATGACAGCCTATGACGTCATCGGCTAGCAGCTAAGGAACGAACTAGGGGAAACGGGGGTAACGAGGCACCACTAAGAAAATAAACAGTAAATTTTAAATAAAAATGTTTATTTACGAATTATAGTATTACATTCCTAATATAGGTACATTTATGTGAGCACACTAGAAAAAATACTTTTACTTAACTTAAGTGCCTTCTAATCGCTACATAGTATAAAACAAAGTCGCTTCCTGTCTGTGTCGGTCTGTCTGTCTGTGTCTATGTATGCTTAGATCTATAAAACTATGCAACGGATTTTGATGCGGTTTTTTTTAATAGATAGAGTGATTCAAGAAGAAGGTTTATATGTATAATACATGCATAATATAGTAGAGGAACACTGATAATTTTAGAGGTTTCTTATGTGATGTCGTAAATAAATACTTTTTTTGCGCTTACATTGCAAACGCTGGCTGAACCCTACGAGATAGATCAAAATAATGTACTACAGTATTGTACACCTTAAAAAGGCCTATAAAAAGTCTGGGTGGTATATATCTATCTCTTAGGGATAACCCACAATAATCAGTTTATATCCTTTACTTTTTACGAGAAATAATTGCTTATTTACGAAGCTATTTTAACATTGTGCATATAATATAGATTCATTTGGCCCTTTACAGCATGTAATTAAAGTAAATGAATATTTTCGAAGATATCATAGAATTAAAATGCAGGGACATGGCGGTTGCAGCGGTACCGGCAGGGAGGCCGATTCTGTAGTATATTTAGTATCAGCTTTGCACCCGTGCGAAGCCGGGGCGGGTCGCTAGTTACTATGATAATAATTTAATAAAGTTTGGTTTGATAGATGGATGGATGTTTGTTACTTCTTCACGTCAAAATTACTGAACGGATCGGGCTGAAATTTTACCTGTCTAATCAAACATAGGAACACACAACCGAATATTAAAAGTAGTTTTTTTTTCTATTTTACCTTAATTACCGGCACTGCATTCTTTATCAGTTTGTGATTTTTTTTGTGACGTAGGTACTTGTCAGTATCTACAAAGTGTTTGGAGCATATTGTGGAGTATGCCGTTGGCATCCATTCATCGTCTCGTCTTTGGGTTCTAACGACTCGTACCCATTTCTCCCTAATTAATTCGTCTTTAGGAAATCTAAAACAAAATAGAAGCAAATGTTGAAAGTCAAATCCATCTCTTTATTATGCTACTACGAAAAATAATTGGAAAGTAGTGGTGAAAAATAATATTGTTGCATTGCGTGATCATATTACCCATATCACCCTAACCTCCCTTAGCGTCGGTCGAACCGACAACACCGCACGCCATTATCTCGTTCTCTCTGTCACTCATGAATGCAACGCACTACGTCTTGTCTCGTTCGTGTAAATGGCAAAGCGGCAACGCCGCGGCAGTGATTTATTAATATAAAATTAATGATTTTCCATTTTAAATAGACTAAACAGTACTTACAAATGGAAAGATACATCCTGCCTGTTTTTTACAGCTGTCCCAGTATAATTTTTGCACTTTCGAAACACAAAATGTGGCATTTTCGTTTGTTTTACTTTTCTCTAAAATCCCGCAACGTACGTTAGTATCGCGGCGCGACGCAGAGCGGACTGAGTTCAGTCAAGTGAATTCACCTGGTTTTGTCTTGCCGCGCAGACCTCGGTAAAACGCATCTACCTCAGTTTATATATAATATCATTGACCTACCTACCTAACGTTTCCGCACTAGGTATCGTGGTCGCTCGATAGATCATCTAAAATTCTAAATAATGTACCTACCTACCTACATACCAGCAAACGAGATTTTATTCGAGTGAGGCCTGTTTTAACGACGACTGCCGCGACAGTGCCACTTGTTTGTTGTATCACCCTAAAGTACCTACCTACCAATTTTACCAACTTAGCTACATGCTTATTAAATGTAAGTAAATCATAGGGCATCCAAAGATGTAAAATTTTTGAGGGCATCAATAGAATACGCACGCATACGAACACACAAACAACGAACGAAAATACGGCAAAGTGATGTGCCCATAGGATGTAGTACCTTTGGTAGATGCTGTGCGATGCGATGATCATTTACATTATCCTATAGATAGATAGGTAGGTAGGTATTCCATCCATATAAGTAGAGATGTAGAAAATTACTGTAGTGCGACTAAATTAGATATGCGCTAAATCCGCGTGTTGTTGCGCTGCCACGGAGGCTTGCCTTGATTTAGTAGTATTTCGCGCAGTTCTTCGTCGTGCGAACCCCGACGACGAAATCATTCCATCCAGCCGTCGTCGAAGTCGTGTTCTCGGGGGTTTGGGATTACGACCAGAAAAACTACAAAGTTGATGTGCCAACAACTAAATAAACGAAGGTACGACTATCATTAGAAGCATAGTAATTTTATATTTTAGAAAATATCCTTCATGACGTTGTAGAGGGCTATGGTTGAGCATTTATGGCATCGCTTCCTTCAGTCACATCTTTCGTCTCGCTCTATCTTGTGGAAATAGAGCAAAGCATTAATTTTGCTGTCTCACTCTCTCTAGTAATATAACACCGTTGTGCTCGGTCGTGTCACGTAAGATTTTTGTGTTTTTACATAGAAAATGAATGTTTTCCGAAAAAGTTTTATGATATCTTGCTTTTTTGTGTGTTTATGTGAGGAAAGTGATAATTTTTCCTAAGAATAAATGCGGTATTGTCATGATTTAGGTCGTGCTAACTTTCACTCTAACTATAGATAGCTGCTTGTAGCGTAGATAGATGTTATAGCATGGATACATGTATACGAGCTAGATATTCAACATCGAGTCGTCTCAAGGCCGAAATATACAAATATCTAGTTATGTGCTTGCTTACATCGCATCGACTCCATAGAAAAACGAATGGTGATGTACTGTACTATCCGATTATGATACAGAAGAGTGACTCTGTCCATTTTGCAAAAAGATACAGTTACACAAAGTTCGATAGCGTGTAGAGCGAGCACAGGTACAATTTAACCAAATCTACGCTCTTTATCAAGTGAACGCCTCTACGGCAGACGATTGTTAGTGCCTAACGACACAAAAATGTAAGGCAAATCTTGTTGCTTTGGGTAAGCACTGGATCAGCATCTTCCATTGTCTCTGTGACGTATTCGGTCAGCCTTAGGAATAACCTCAAAACTATGTACAGATGGACAGAATAATCTCAGGGAAGTTTGATCACAACAAAGCTTATCAAACCCTCAAGAAAAACCATTGGACAAACAGCTCTTAGATGAAAAAATCATAGAACTGAAATTAATTCAGCAGCTCTATAGCTAAACCTTTAGACAGACAATCAAATCTTATTGATTTCTAATACAAGGGTTATAAATTATAGTTTTAATTACAGATACTGAATGTCACGAGCTGCTCTACAGGATTTGCCGAGCCCGATTATCTGTGATATCAGCTCAGCCTATCGTCCGTCCTAAAAGGTTAGATTTTTCATCCATTCATTTTTGTGTGTATGTTTCTAATAACTGGAAAAAGCTGAGTGCATATGAACTCATTTTAGGTCACATTCAGTGGTACCTAATTATTGGGTAAGTACCAAATGTGAAAACAAAGCATTGTCAGCTAAATTTATGATTTTAATATTTATCAACTCAATACATAGCATTCAAGTTTTATTTAAATGACTGCAGCGCCTTCACACATTTTTAAAGAAATGATTTACGTATTTTCAAATATTATCTGTGCATTTTAAATTACATATGTAGGTACCTAGGTACATATTTAAAAATCATCACATTTATTACTTGGGCTATCTACAGATTGTTGCAAATTAAAGGTAGCTCAATTGATCTAAATGTCAGACCCCCCAATAGCAACTCAGATTAAAGCATGTCACAAAGCAAGATTTTTAAAGATTTCCATGAAAATCTGTCAAAAAAAAATTTACGTTTGAGTATTCATTGGCTAAATAATTATCTAACCAGTTATTTGTTTTTATTGTATTTAGAAAAGTAAAACCTAGGTCTATTTCTTTTTATTGTTATTACTGGTAATTGTATTCATAAGATTCCATCACCTTTTGCCAAAGGGAGGGGGTTACCACAGGACCATGGTGAATGGCACAAACTTTAGGAGCCCTTTACCCAGCAGTGAGTAAAATACGGCTGCAGATGATGATGAGCTACAACAAACAACACAAAAAATGCTGTTAATACTCCTGCTTTCTTATTGGAAAATACAATACATAATTCACAAAGAAAATTACTATCAATTAATAGAAATAAATTAGAACTAGTATTTACAATTGAAACAGTTGAGCTAACTGCAGACAACAACTAAACATAATATACTTAATATTTCAAACTCTACATAACACGCTGATAACATACCACAAAATCGAAGGGATCATTGTATTACAGAACAATAACAAAAAATTATTCAAATGTTTCTAGGAACAATAAACCTGAAGAACCCTGCTGAAGAGATGTATTTGTTTGTTGTAGGGCTGGGCTACTCAGGGCTTGTGGTGAGTCCTTGCAGCTTCCAGTGGTGATCTCACCTTGCCCTCAGCCACTGAGGCACTAACACTGATACCTGCAATCTTGACTGCATCACGACAAACCATTGTTACTTAGTGTATAAAAACATGCAATCTGTGAATAATCTAAGAGATATTGTAGAAAACTCTATTTATAATCTTCTGTAATGTGTTCCATGATTAATTAAGGATACCTACTTGTTACTTCAACATTACTGTTACTGAACCATTGCAATGTAATGATTCCACCTGGCCGGTGGTTGACACAAATTTAATTGGTGCTTCTAAGCGATTAGTTAAGGAGAATGAAAATAAGCTTTTAGTCGTAATGATGATAGATAAGAGTATTTATAATGTAGATATTGTTGAAAGTATTCACGAAAACCAAATGATTGGCGATACGCCTAACGACATTCCTTGTACGACAAACGCCATAACAGTCCAGGGTATCTCATACAGTGACCCGTATTTCACTAGCTTTAACTTAAACTATAAGATGGCGTTCGGAGCGCCAAAGTACATGAACAAGTCTGATTATGCTTTTAATTCCTTGGTACGTATACCTGAGCCTGGCAATTCATTATTGATAAGGCATATCATGAAGAGTAAGAGGATTGATGACATGACGTCAACGAAACACCATGACAATAAGGATGCGAAAGATATTGATGAGAGATTGAATCTGAGGTTCAAGAATGGTGATCTCACGTTTGCGGCGATGCTCGATCTGACGAGGGAAGAAGGGATGTTCGTTGAGGAGCTGAGGAAGGGTGGCCTTGTGGACAGTTGGGGTGTGCCACGGTGCCTCAGGCTGCGAGGAGGCGGCGAGAGCTCTCTGAACGCGGCCAGTGGTTGGGGCAGCCCACCAGCATCTAACACAGGTAATTTTACCATAGAGATCAACCTTCGCCGGATTGTGCTACCTTAGAATTTTCACCACCCCCACTCTTCCCATATCGGGTGTCGTAAGAGCCAACTAAGGGATTTCCACCGGGGGGCGGGCAGCAACGCCTGTTGCAGAACAATTCTACCATCGAACTCCAATCTCCAACACCCGTGCCAAGCGTGGGGATTATCGGCATTACCTGCCAGAGATAAAAGCCAATAAGGCTCTTATCAGGGAGAGGCCTAGTCCAGCAGTGGACCAGTGGCTGTTGAGGTTGAGGATCAATCCTCTTCCCTATAAATCTAACTTCAAGCATTATTTAAGTTTAGGTATTGTTTGCGTATTCACTTTTGCTCCATAATATGTTTTGCGCACATTGCTAGTCTCCATTGAGACTCCATTGAGCCGCGGTGGCAGAATTTTGCTTGGAGGCCATCAGAATAAGAAAAATCTCTGTTTAGCCATTGCTTAAAATTAACCGATTTTTACTAGTAAAGGGGCCTATTTAAATGTTTATACTACATGTATCATCGCAACTTTACTCTCTTCACACTAAAATGCTTATTCTTCATTGTAAATACCACTCGCGTTCACATTTTCACGGTTGATTGATCCAGCGATTTCATTTCCACGAAGAGTATGATTGCCAAACCATTTTATAACTCCAGGCGACTTTGTTGTCATATTTTTGTTTATCTTCATCACAACCATGGTAAACTTAAAATGTATGTCATCTTATCTTGTTTGTTTGTCAAAGTCCTAATTCTGCTATGCTTTAAAATTGATTTGAGTGAAGCTTATCTGAAATGAAGCGCTTACGAAACCAATGCAATATTTGGTTCTGAAGACAAACTACCGAATTTTTGTCACCATCAAAGCGTGACGCTTTCCTATCTTTGTTCGATATTCAGGGTTTACCTATATCAGGTTCATTGTTTGATTCTGTGGTTTTCATTATCAGCCGGAAATTGGGGAGGTGGCAACTCCAGCGGTCAATCGAATAACGGGACGAACAATACTCAGCAGTGGAACAACCAAGCACAGCGTCCTCCTACCTCTCAAGCCGATCGTAAGTTTTATCAAAAAACTTGACCCCACCTACTCTTGCTTCTACGGTTTGGTCTATGGTCTGGAGTCTTTAACATTGTGTACTATGCTTGTGGTAAAAGGATTATCTCTTTCAGTGAACAGTAACAAGGGGAATGGCAATCAGATGCCACCAACTAGTGCATCTTCTCAGAGTTGGCAATCTTCCCCGCCTAACATGCCAAATTCGCAGCCTAACAATAATGGGGCGCCTGCTACCAATGGTGCGTTGGTACTTATGGCATACTCGTTATAAAATAAAGAGGTGATGCTAGAGAATACAATGTCTTTGTCTATTTTAGGAGCAAACAATGGGAGTAACGGAAATGGAGGTCCTAACCCGCCGAATTCGTCGTCGAACGGTAATAACTCCCCTAATGGGAGCAACGGCGGGAGCAACAACAACTCCTCTGCCAAAATCGAGCAGCTCAACTCCATGAGGGAAGCGCTTTATAGCCAGGACGGCTGGGGCGGTGTAAGTGAATTATTCATAAGTACATTTAATATATAAATCAATTATGAAAACGTGATAGATACTCAGTCCCTATTATTCCTCAAAGGCTAACAGAGTCCTTTTTCGCAGCAGCACGTGAACCAAGACACCAACTGGGACGTACCCGGATCGCCAGAACCTGGCGCGAAGACGGAACCGAACTCGACAGCGGCACCGCCCGCTTGGAAGCCGAACGTCAACAACGGCGCTTTCCTCGGCACCGATCTCTGGGAGGCTAATCTCAGGAACGGCGGTCAGCCGCCTCCGCAGCCCGCTTCGAAAACCCCCTGGGGGCACACGCCAACTACGAACATCGGCGGAACGTGGGGCGAGGACGACGACGTTAGCGAGACTGGAAATGTGTGGAATGGCCCGCCACCGCCGCAGCAATGGAGCGGCGGCGGCGCTCCGCCCCCACACTCACAGCAGTGGTCCGTTCCCAAGAAGGACGACTGGAACGCTTGGGGCGAGCCGCGCTGCCCGGATCCGAGACTCGAGCACGGCCGCGCGGATCCCCGCGCCCCGCCTCCCGATCCGCGTATTGACTTACGCGGAGGAATCTCGGGACGCCTCAACGGAGGTGATATGTGGACGCAGCATCATCAACATACTGCTCCACCTAATAAGATGATGCCTCCTTCCTCCGGAGTGAACCAGTGGAACTCCCAGGTAAACATTTACCATTATTATGCCTTCATAGAAGTATATATAGTAGAAGAACATATATAGTAAGAAATGAAATCTAAGTTGAAGCTAAACTTGTGGATTTATTGCAGGGCCCTAAAGATTCGATGAAGGGATCTGGGGGCTGGGAGGAACCTTCGCCGCCCGCGACTCGTCGCACTGCTGGCGGATTCGATGACGGAACGTCACTTTGGGCCCAGCGCGGCGGCGGTATGGGTGGGATGGGCCGCGGGCCTCAGGGCCCCCCGCCGGGTCAGGCGCGCGTGCCCCCTACACCGACCAAACCCGACGCGGTCTGGGGACACGGACAGCGCAACGGCTCCTGGGAAGAAGCCCACACGCCTTCTTGGGATCAACGCGAGCCGGGCTGGCCCGACGCAGGCGGCCCAGGGTTGTGGCCGGGACAGAAACCCAAGCCCGGACCCGGCGGCTGGCCTGAAGATATCGGAGAATGGGGCGGACCTAAGCCCCCGCAGGGCGGTCCTATGAGCGGCAAGAATTTGCCTAAGGAGCTTGTTTGGAACAGCAAGCAGTTCAGGTCAGCTTCTTATTCATACACCTCTTTATCCTTCATTAGTCATTACACTTGTATTGTCTAATCTTCCACTTGACACAGGTTCCTAGTCGAAGTGGGTTTCAAGAAGGAGGAAGCGGAAGCGGCCTTACGCAGTCGCGACATGAATACTGAAGAGGCATTGGAGCTGCTGGCGGGCCGCGGCGATAACTGGCGCAGAGACGAGTTCCACCCGGGCGGACCATTCCAGCCGCCACCGAACGTTCCCACCGTGTCGCCCGCCGTTGTGCAGAAGATGCTTAACCAACCACCGCCGCAAACGCATCAGCACCATCCTTCTTACAACCCTAATAGGTAAGAAAATAGAGGTTCAGACGCAGTCTACTCTAGATGGAGATTGAGAAAACAGAGGACAGTCTCATCTGCACACAAACATCCACTGCTGAATATATCTCTCAAAATTTCCGTTCCGGAGGGATCTCTCAAAATTTCCAGGAGCACAGTCAATACAAGAAATTGTTAATAGACTTTTATGATGATTTGCCATGCTAATAACTAGAGAGTTTTAGACTATCGTTGAGTTGAACAGCTGTATCTGACATTACCAAACTACC
Source organism: Eupithecia subumbrata (assembly GCA_949316285.1). Classification (NCBI taxonomy): domain Eukaryota; kingdom Metazoa; phylum Arthropoda; class Insecta; order Lepidoptera; family Geometridae; genus Eupithecia; species Eupithecia subumbrata. Next base: position 14,531,607 of record OX438643.1, on the reverse strand, counting down.
TTTTAACCCACAAAAGCAACCCCCAGCCGATAACGACAAGGTTCTCTTTCAGTGGTGGTGGAAACAACGGGCAACCCAGTGCAGCTCAGCTACGTATGTTGGTACAGCAGATACAGATGGCAGTGTCGGCTGGTTACCTCAACCACCAGATATTGAACCAACCTCTGGCGCCACAGACCCTCGTGTTGCTGAACCAGCTGCTTCAACAGGTATGGTCTAACAGGTTCACTTTTTTCCATGTCGATTCAGGAGCGCGAGCATGGGCTTCGATGCGGATCACAGATCATTATTATAAAAAATAGAGAAACACCGATTTCGTCGCTGGTCTTTAAAATTCGGTAAGAATGAACCGTTATTAAACACACTTCAAAAAAGGAGGGGTTCTATATTCGGCTGTATATTTTGTTATGCATGTTCGTCGATTTCTCCGCCAATTATGGACAGATTTTGAAAATTCTTTCGGAGAAAAGAGAGTCCCGGCAAAAAAACAGTGTAAATACTAAGGAATTTGTAGGTTATATTTTAGTTGTTTTAGTATAACTTCAAAATTTAAAAAAATATATATCACCAATCCTTATCGAGAACCATAATCGCAATCTTTGTGTACAAGAACCAAACTACATAATTTGAATGCACTATACATGATGTCGTCCCTTACTTTGTGACTGAAATAAAAAAGTCAGTGATATTTTCTGACATATTACTTTAGTTTTTGTACCAACTAAATCGACACTATTTATGAGGAAATTCATGAACCAAAAATAAATCCCTCCCATTTGATGTTAATGGTGTCAATTCAGATGTCCCGAAAACTAAACTAAACTAATTTGACAGGATTAAAAATGGTACCATCCTTTTTATTTCTATCGTTATGAAAGGGATGGCAATGGCACCATTTCTAGTGCTGTCAAATTATTTTAGTTTAGTTTTGGTGACATCTGAATTACCAATGTACCTTAATTACATCTGCCAATGTATTTACGAAAACCCTTTCAAATTACCCACCGAGGTATTTTTGGTTTTGCGTGTGTCCCAAAGGTACATGGTATGGGTCAATGTATAATAATTGCATAATAATCACCATGAGTCTTATTCAAATGGAATATTATAGTGGCAATGAATTTATGGACATTGAATTGCAAATTGTGCCCTCAAAACGTTGGTCACGCATGATTTAATAAAGTAACAGGTAATTCTGATGTCATTCACACTTTATTTGCGTAGAATAACTTACTAAGCTATTTGTATCAAATACGGTTTGCATTTCTATTGCATATCATTCGTAGATTAGGGACCGGTTCTGTTATCAGAAAACTATCCGACTTGTATGTATCTTAAAAACTTCGACTTGGGTGTCGATTTTGTTGGTACAAAAACTAACTTAATTTGACAGCACTTATTTTTCCATCCTTTTCTAAACGATTAAAATAAAAATTTGATGGTTTTGAAAAATTAAAAACCGGCATCAGATTTCTTAGTACCTATTTAAGTTTTCGGGAATACATACTATTCCCTCGGGAGTAAACATTTTATGGGACCACCTCAGGATAATTCTCCATAGAAAAGGTAATGAATTTTCCAAATCGGTCCTTAATTGACGAAGAAACCGACGACATTAAAAAACACAAACAGCCGAATTTTTTTAGTAGTCGGTTAAAAATAATAGCGGCGTTTTCATTGCTCTCTATGTTTAGTTTGTCCCACCGAATCGACACAATTATTTATTTAAAATTTAATTGTTTAATACCTAGTCAAGTAAATAAATAATGTAATTATTGTATGTCACACAATAGTTACGTCACTATAGTTACGACAAATCGTCGGGACAGCAGCGTTCCCGTGATCTTTACACGTATAACGTCAGTGCTACGGTATATAGTTTGCAATGACTTCATTCAGATAACAATCTGCATTCAGATATCAGAAGCTAGCCAAACGTTTGACAATCTTCACTTGATATGGCTTATCGCCAGTTAATTTGAGTTAGCTGATTTAATAAGGTCCGTATTAAGAAAGTTTGCTTAGTCGTCGATATAATAATAATATGCTTGAATAAGGCTTTTCTTTTAGCGATCGAATACTGAGCACGCATAATACGGGGCATAATGTTACTTCTAGTGAACTATTACAAACTATAATAGCTACTATATTCTGTTAAACTATCGCTTCACCAGGATAATTGTATTGTCGCAAAATCGGCACCATAGGCACGTTTCGTATTTCCCCTTTAGATGAAAGAAATCACTGATCAGGATGGGAGTCAAAAGTGTCGAGATTGGAACCTCGACACTTTGACAAATGTGCAAATAGCAGCGACCGCACTATTTCTTTTTTCATCTAACCAAGGATTCTTCTTGGCGATTCTGCGACAATACCATTGTCATAGTTAAACGATGGGTCAGAAGAATTGGGCCCTTAGCTATCTTCCTAAATAATTAAATGAAAACAAAAAAGGTCAATGTAAAAAGGTCCCAGTTTTCACGCTTTTTGTTATCTAATTTTAACAGACTCTTTATCTTCCGTTCTTAGCTGTCTGTCCTAATCCTAAAAAACATAAAAATAGAACTAGAAAATCAATGAAACTAAGACCACAATTTCCAATTCTCACTTTACCCAGTGCCATAATCACTACTCGACACGACACTGATATACTGAATAACAGCTCTTCCAATTACCGCAATTGATCCCCCTATCGGCCCTTTCATCTACTAACCTTGCGCCAATTGCCTCCACAACTCCCCTAGTCCCCCACCGGCAATCATATCTACATAATTAGGTGAGAACTTGAGTCCGAATCGAAAATCCTGATAAAGAAAACCTTGAAAAAAAAGTCGATAAACAAGGTTGTATTATTAGAAATAAATGTGGGTGATAATAAAAATGTTTACGTTATTTGTTGGTTTTGTTTTAATTTAATGTTATTTAGTTTATTATTATTATTTATTGTATAATTAGCAGGGCGCGTACTCTTAAAACGAAAATCGAAGTTTTTGATTCGTTTTCGTACGTAACATAATGCTCTTATGTAAGTGACTTATGAATAGGTTTTGCACGGAAACGAATCAGAAACTTCGATTTTCGTTTTCAGACTAGGCTGAGTAACCGACGAAATTGGTATTGTTATAACGTTATTAACGTTAACTGATGTGTAGTTACTCATTACAAGGCACACTTGATTAATTAATTTACAGTTCACATTATAGAGATAACTAATAAGAGAAATAAATAATCAAATGAAAACACAACAAAGAAATGAATACCTATATCTGCTGTAAATTTGCATAGTTAATTTCATGAAAAATCTCTGATGTGAAAAGGCCAATAAAATGTAATTGTCCGATTATTATTTCATAGAAAAACGCAATTTACAGAATGAATGGACATGTCAATGTATTAGTAAAACACCCTATCGAATATCAATTCAAAAATTAATAAAGCAATACCCCAACGGCCATTATTTCACAGATCAAAGTACTGCAGCAGCTGATGCAGCAGAACTCTGTCGCGATGACGAAAGGGCACTCTACCCTCACTCTTCAGTACACCATGCAGATCACCAAGGCCAAACAGCAGATCACTGCTTATCAGGTACGAAACTCATCTATGGAATTGTATTCAGGTCATCAAACAAGGTATTTTGTAATTTCTTTGTTCGAAATCTACAGCCAATCCTTTGATTGTTCATGTGTGTTTTGATGGAGTATGAGAGTCATTGTCAGTCTGTTTTTTTTGTGTTCAATCCCTTATGGTGCTTCCTACTATAAATCAAAATTTAGAGACATCAAGTGTAACATCTACCTCGACTGGAATAAATACTGAATATGCATTATTTTACTTTTAGTATTTGTTAGTAGTAAAGTTGGAACTGTTACTTATGGAAAGTTTCATGTGTCTACCCATTATGGTTCAATCAACAGATTTACCCTTTAATTTTAATATTAATTTTATTTGTTGTTATAGCGGCAAGAGAAATATGCATACTGTGAAAGTTTCAACTGTCTAGCTCTTACGGTTCTTGAGGTGAACAGACAGTGGAGGCTTAGTAATAGGGTTTCGTTTGCACCCTTCGGGTACAAAACCCTAAAGAATGGGATATACTCGCACAGCATCACTTACCCCCATAGTAAGCAGAGCTTGTATTATATGATGGCCGATATATATCTTTTAACTTGTCTTGAGACCTAGGGCCACACATACTCATTTTATTAACAGGACAGTCATCTACAGTAGTCCACTGCTGAAACCAGGTCCCCTGTAAAGCGCCTTATTGGGTTTATCATATAAGTGGTCCCATAACCCCCACGCTGAGCAAGCGGGTAGGGGACCGCAGTTCCATGCTAAAATTGTTAGGCTCTGCTGCCCACTCCTGGTGGATATCCCTTAGTCGCGTTTAGCACTTGCGGAAAGAGTTGGGGTGGTGAAAATTCATAGACACACGGCCATTAACAAGACAGATTGTAACCTATTTCTCTATGTTCAGAATCAAATCGCCCAGCAGCAAGCTCTATACATGAAGCAGCAAGCCGGCGGTAACGACCTGTTCAAGCCCGGTCCGGATCCGCTGCCAGCTCTGCAGAACAACTTCAACGATATGAGCATCAATAAGGACCCACACGTAAGTAGATTGTTTAACTAGCACTTAGAAGTAAGTTAGGAAGCCCAAACGTTTCACGAGAATGAAACTAAAATTATAATGAAATAAGCCTTGAGTAGAAAAATGATAAATGAATTTATTGCTGTGTAACTAGGTGGTAATGGGATTGTTTCGTAATGAATTGGTCTTAGGTCAATCTATAGTAGGTGTCTCTAGTCTACCATGGTCAGGTTTACAGCATTGACATGCAAAATGAGAAGTTATGAGGAAAAAATTAAAATAAGCTGAAGTTAAACAAATCCGAAACAAAAAAATTTCAATGTAGGTAAAGTCAATGAAAAGCACAATTGTAATTAAAATTAAATAAATGAATTTTAATGAATATAGTAATTAAAATTAAATAAATGTGTAGAAGGTAACCTTTTAGGAAATCAAAAGTTTCACTGATTCAAAATCATTGCCTATAACTACACGTCACTTTCTTTCTTTCTGTCAAGCGCGTTCCATTATCTAAAATCTAAATCGTGCCTCGGAAAGCACGTTAAGCCGTTGGTCCTGCGCCTAACCTCTCCCCGATCGTGTCGATCTGTCGTCCCATCGGATTATGAGAGTGAAGGAACAGAAAGTGCACCTGTGTTTGCGCTCACACTTGTGCACTATAATATGTCCTGCGCATCTGGCTAGTCTCCGAGAGACTGGCCGCCGTAGTCGAAATTCGGCTAGGAGGACATTATATATTATAATCTAAAAGTACTAGTACCTTCACCACACCAAATAGAAATATTGCTGCTTTTTTTTGATTCTAAGAAGAAAAAAGCCATATTTTGGTTAATTCTGATGTGAAGTTTTGACGATTTTTCTTGCAGGCCTACGGTGGCGGTGGCAATCAACAATCCCGACTCAACCAGTGGAAGCTGCCTTCTCTAGACAAGGACAGCGATGGATCTGAGTTCAGTCGCGCTCCTGGTACCGCTAAATCAGCTACCAGCCCACTAATGGGGCTGCAAACTGATTCGTAAGTATTCACAATAATAAATAATGCTGGGCAATTCACACGGGATCATTTTAGCCTCAAACTAAGCAGAGCTTGTATTATGGCTACCTTTATTAACAAAGAAAATTACAATCGAATAATAGAAACAAATTAGAACTAGTAACACATAGACTGTTGCAATAGAATCTACAGGCAGCTCAAATGAACCATAGTGATACCTGTCGGAAGCGTCCCCAAGACGCTGCATTGCCCCGCTGATATAGTTAATATTACATTACACAGATGAGAGAAAACTGGAAAAAACTCCATCTTTAGACCTCAAATCTGATGAACACTTGAGTATTGGAGGGTGCGTGTAACACACTGATAACAGTATACTTGTCACGAATAATGATCTCATATTGAAATTATAAAGTACAGATAACATTTTAGCCTGTATGCCTTTGTTTACATGCCCTTGCTTTAGCCTTGTCAAAATGTTGTGTGCTCACTTGACTTGTCGAAGTGCTTATTTTGTAAGCCTGAAGAAATAAAGTTATTGAAATCTGAAATCACAAGAAATGTGCAAGCTTTGGTCATCATCCGTCGTACTAAGTTACTAAAATCAAGTTAAATGTTGCTCTATATTTGCATTACAAAAAGTTTATATCAAGTTCAGAAAAAGTTTGCATCCACCCACTGATATTCCTCCCCTCTATAGTTCCTTTCATATACTCCTGGAAGACAGTTCACAAGTTAAACCATTCCTTATTTCCAGAACGTGGGGCGTAGGCCGCGGCAACGAGGGTTGGGGCGATACCGGCGTGGGCGTGGACGCTGCCGATGGAAAGGATTGGCCTTCGCATCCTGTGCATCAGCCCGTCTTCGATCTCGTGCCAGAGTTCGAGCCTGGCAAGCCTTGGAAGGTATGCATAATGCTTCAATCTTTTTCCAACCTAATCTCTTCACTTGATGTCTCAAGTAGACTCATAAGTAGCCGCTTCAAACAAATAGTTCAATTTCAATTCATTTATTAATACCATGGGTTCACAAGAAACACTTACCGCCGAATACTCAAACGCATCTCAGATTTAAGCACGTCTCAAATGACGATTTTTTGACAGTTTTCAATGAAAATGTGTCAAAAACTCGTCACTTGAGACGTGCTTATATCTGAGATGCGTTTGAGTATTAGGGGGTTAGTCAGGTCAATTACTTAGAATAATAACATTTCAAAAACACATAAAATTCAATCATAAAATAATAACAATAATTTAAAGGGGTAGCTGCAAAAGCATTGTCAAAAATGTAAAGAGTAAAATTAATCATAATAATTAAGGGAATGTCAGATTAAATGTCAATCGTCAATCATAAAAATATTTTTGTCAGCAAAAGCTTCATCTAGTCTGTAATAACTCTTATTAATTAATCTTTTTTTAACAAATGAATTAAATTTTAGATCTGACATTGATTTAACATTATTTGGTAACATATTGTACAGTTTTATCGAATTACAAACAAAACTTTTGGAGATTTTAGTTAGTCTTGTTTTCGGGACTACTAAGTTATTTTTTTGTCTTGTATCGTAATCATGTCCCTCCTTAACATATTTGAAATTGTGTAAATTGTTTTTAGCATAAATCAGATTTTGGTAGATATACTCTCCAACCATCGTCAAGACGCCTACTTCCCTAAATTTCTCCCTACAAGATTCCAAATACCTTAAGCCCAGTAAATAACGTATTGCGCGCTTCTGTAACACAAAAACTCTGTTTGCATCGGCTGCTCTTCCCCAAAATAGTATGCCGTACGTCATAATCGAGTGGAAATAGGCGAAATAGACCATACGTGCTGCTTTTTTTAGTTATCAGGATAAAGGTTGTGTTTAATTCCTGTTTATCGCTATTTTGACATAGTGCATTAATTACATAGTACTAGGTACTATAATATGTGATGATCAGTGATCGGAAATCCGGGCGCTTATTTACCTAAAGTTGGCGAGAATACATAACATGGAGCAGTTGAAACCACCTCTTTCTCGGGAATTCTCGGGATTATTTTCCCGTGAATTTCGAAATTTTCTAAAATGTTGTTTTTTATTATACTTTTATTCACACACGTTTTTCACTATAGTCGGTATTTCCAGAGAAAAGTTTTTATAAAATTATATTAAAATTAGATCTATTAAAAAATATATTTACATATTATTTCGTTAAAAATAAGAATCCGGTGAATTTTTTTTTAGAAAATTCCAGAATATCCGGAAATTCGGAGGAATTCCCGAGAAGAGGTGGTTTTACCGCTCTATGTTGTGTCTTGACGCCAACTTTAGGTAATTAAGCGCCCGAATTTCCGATCACTGGTGATGTTAATAATGAATGTACGAGTTATCGTGAATTTTTCTTATTCGCCGCAGTCACAACGCAAATTTTGCTGTCAAAAGTCACAGATTTTGAAAATAGATAAATAATGTTGGAAAAATTCACACACCATCATCTAGGCCCAAGCTAAGGAAGGAAAGGAAAAAGTATTGTATCTGTGTGCTGTTGTGTCTTTCAGGTAAAAGGATCTTGATAGGACTAGAGTAAAACTATGCCCGGGCTTATAAGTGGGTATGAACCTAAAATCTGAGCACAGTTAAAACCTTGAGACACTCAAGTAAATAAAATAATGCAAAGAAAAGAAAACACGCATTACATGCAATTCATCCAACAGGGCAACCAAATGAAGAACGTCGAAGACGATCCAGCAATGACTCCGGGCTCCGTAGTCCGCTCGCCGCTATCCCTAGCCGCTATCAAAGACTCCGAGATGCTCGGAGGCAAGACTTCCCCGCCAGGCAACGAGAGATCGCTTTCCTCCTCCACATGGTCGTACGCGCCCGCTGGCGCCGGCGGCGGAGGGGTCAAGACAGGCGCTGATTGGGGCGCTAAGGTAAGGGCTTTAGAAAATATGCGGTATTCTCTCCCTCTCTCTTAGCTAAGCAATTATTATTTTAAAACGCTCTATGTAACGCAAAATCTTCTGAAACACTTCTGTAAAACGGATTTTATGGTTTTATTTGCTCTTTGCTTGTGCTGAGAACGTCAGGACAGTGGAGGAGCGTAATTTTTTAGGTGCATGCATGTGGAACGTGTGGTATGTAAGTTCCGTTGACTGTATCTGTAACACAAACAGCTAGACGGATTTAGACAAATAAGTTATCGTTTGGATACAATATCTTGATCAATACAGTGACAAAGGCTAAAATAAAATGTCAAATATACCCAAAATGGCGGTCGTAAAAAATTTCCATATTTTTACAAGTAAATTCTACCCACAGAGTTAGGTTCTGGTTCATTCCCTGCTGCTGCTGAAGCTAACGATATATTGTATTGCAGCCCCGGCCCGCGCCCCCGGGTATCTCCAAGCCGTGGCCGCAGCACCACGCGGCGCCGGTTGCCAACCAGCAGCGTGCACTGCCCACCTGGCAGGCGTCCACATGGCTGCTGCTGAAGAATCTGACTGCTCAGGTGACTACTGCGAACCTGCCTAGAAAATTTGGGTAGGCTGTACCAGGGACGATGCCGCGGTGGGATAAGGTGCATCGTCCAGTGCGTGCTAGAGAGCAGCACGCAACACGGCACGCTGTGTAAGGTTGTGCTAAGCACGTCAAATAATGACGACACACATCGAGGCTTACTTCGCTCGCCAAGCATCAATAATTTTTTTATTGATCGGTACATTATGGTACTCGTACAAGTGACCTAAAACTTTAAAAGAGTTACAAATCTGTTGTCTGTTACCACCTACAAACTTGAAAATGTTTTAAGGGCCGTAAAAAAAAGATTTTTTACGATCTGCCTCAATAAATTAGAAAGGATTCTCTTCACCCAGCAGCAAGATATCACAGGTTGAATAGAAAAAAGAAATCGGTGTCTAACCAGAAACTAAGGAATACCTAATCTCCATCCAACAGATCGACGGTTCTACTCTGAAGACTCTGTGCGTCCAGCACGGACCGCTGCAGAACTTCCATCTGTACCTGAACCAGGGCCTCGCCCTCGCACGCTACTCTACGCGCGAGGAGGCTGCTAAGGTAACTAAACCTACAAAAGTTTTTCTTTTCTACTTCTCTGTGGTTTTAACGGAAACCATTGCTTATGGAAATTTATTTATGTGGGTATAGCTAGGATAAGGATATGTGATATGTCACTACATATCATATATCCGTATCCCAGCCCTAACCAGCCCAATTCCTTATAGTAGCGAAGTAGAAATTGACAGCTTCTCATCTCGACGGGTGTAATTTAATTTATTTAATGTAAGGAAAACCAGCAGCACATACATACAAATTATAAAAATTATAAAAAAGAAATCGAAGCAGGAGGCTAATAAGAGGATTTCACGGTTAAAATAATAATAGTAACATAAAAAGTGTGAACAAGCTGAGTAAACTGAAAACCTACTATAAAAACTACAAACAACGGTTTACATTATACTAAGCAGACAAATAGAATACCTAAATGAAATATACAAATAATCAAACTACATCACCATCACCTTGGTGGTGATGAATATATAACATAACCAAAAAAAAAAGAATTGAATGAAAACCAAAAAACAAAAATCATGCCTGTAGAACAAAAATCATGCATGTAGACATAGTTGTTTAGCAGTTGTTACAGCCTAAACGGCTGTCGGATTTTGACAAATGAGATGTTGTTATAAATTACCTAGATAATTATTGAGATTGAAAATGAGAGCCTCTCTCATGCTGCCAGGGGAGAGAGTCGGGCATTTTCTATCCTAGTCTATGCGACTTCGTCTTCAATCACGAGAGTGACATGAGCTATGCAAAAAATCTAAACTCTGGCGGTTGTAAGCAGCCGTTTTCTATATGCGACTAAAAAGTAATCAGGTTTGTTATGCTAAATAAAATTTAGTTGTTATTGCTATCCTAATTCTCTGTTTAACATGCCTATCTTCGCTCCAGGCCCAAATGGCGTTGAACAACTGTGTGCTGTCCAACACGACGATATTTGCGGAGTCGCCAGCCGAGTCGGAAGTGCAGTTAATTCTGCAACACCTCGGCTCCGGTGGCGGCGGCGCCTGGCGCCCAGGCTCGCAATCCGGCAAGGTAACTAAAACTTTCACGTAATAGTAGAAAGAAATAATAGTGCATTGTATGTATTAAGGCGAGAAAGTGACTGATTCCTAACGAGGTTAAGGCATTAAAAATAAAATAACACGTTATAAATGGATTATACAATTTTCTCTCGAATTTTTCATCGAGTTTTCCCTCCCGCATTTTAGTACGACGGTAATGACGTACCTATTTTCTGCCTCATGTTTGGAAAAAGAATAATCCACTTTACGAGCAGATGTAGTATAAAAACATTTATTGGCCCAAACACTTAAAACATTATTTCACGTTGTTTCATAAACTCGTGTTTTCATGATGAAATCATCAGTAACACAACTTAAAAGATTATAAACTAATTAACTACCGTTTCCTGCAATTGGCGGTCTTATCGCTTGCAAAGATTTCTACCACCATGACCATTATACAAAGTCCTTATGTCTAAAGCTACTTATGCGCTAACAAATAGTTATTAAGTTATTATTGTTCAATCAAGAAATCAAATCATCAGTAACTTAACACATGTAACTTAAAAGACATACATACGGTCCTATCATTTAAAAGAAAAAGCGAAACGCACAAATATAATCTGAGATCTTCAAAAAACTTTTCACTACCCCATCCTAGAACTAACTATGGAAAGAACATAACCTTTGAAGGAGCAAAACTACATAATAACTTGTCAAAATATATTAAATAATCCGCTCTGATTTCAAGAAAAGACTCAAGAAATATGTATTAGCGAATATTCCCGTAGAATAGTCTAACATACATCACAACTGCACTGTAAGCGTCAACCATAACAAATAAATTTTAAAAATTAGATACGAAGAAAAACATTCTTGTAAGTGAATGTATAATCATGTTCTCTGAGAAATTAATATCTTTAACCATATGTATAACCTCCATCGTCCATTCACAGGAGGCAGGCTGGGGCAGTGGTTTCCCAGCCATGTGGCCCGATTCCCACGAGCAACGCGCCACACCTTCCTCTCTCAACTCGTTCCTGCCCCCGGACCTACTCGGCGGAGAGTCCATCTAAGCAGGCCACCGTCTCACATCGACGCCTAGTCACATCCACGCGGTACTACTACCAATAAGGTATTTGACTGATACCTTACCTGAGATACAAGAGTTTAGATAGGTGGAGATGCTCCACTGTTCCCACAGAGCGTTACTTCCGACAAGTGTAATACGCTTGAGGTAAAATTTAAACGCTTGTAACTGTTAGCTGAAATTTCAGCTTCAAGGGAATAAGTCAGTCGAATACCGTATTACGTGTACTGTCTGTAAGTGTTCACCTAGATAGTGTATAGCTCCTCTCTACCAAATGACGTAGGTATTTAGGAGTAGTTGCGGGCTACCTCAGTCACCCCCGCGGCATGTATCGCTGTATTTGTATTTATTTTGTTGCGCCTCCGGAGCTGTTGCTGTTTCGCACCGGGGGCTGTTGAGTTTCTTTCGTGCTAGTTTTTATTTTGTCGTTTTTAAAAAACCGTATTTTAATTATTTATTTCTACTTTTTTCGAGTCGATCGCGAGCCTCCTTTTTCCATTAGTGATATTTTATTCAGCAATAAGAGCATTTCGTGAAGTCGGTGCGAGTGGTGGCTCGCTCACAGATTCATCCGAAGCCAGCCGAACGCCCGCGGTCACGACCCGACCCGACGATACGTTTTTATAATTAGTTGTATTTTTATAAAGGTAACAAAATTTGAAATTATGAGATTTGAAGTGCATTCTTCTAGTGGTAATTCCTTTTAAGCAGCGATTATAGTCTGAGATATACAAATATTGGTTAGGAGGCCGCGCCAGTGGCGGCGGCCCTGTGATGTAAAGTATCTTGCCTAAGTAAGGATAATAATCTATTTCGTTGAGTCTAGCGCCGGCGGCGGTCGGCACCCGGCATTAGCTGATGCTGATTTCCCCAAATTTTTTCCAGTATTTGTGATTCAAGTGCCACTTTAAGTTATATTGAAATGATTATCTAGATTATACGATTAATGTAAGGATAACTTAATGAAGATTGTTTTATCATTTTATATATTACATTTTGTGAAAAATGTTACTGAAGTACTATAATTAACGGTAATTTAAATATTACACTTTTGTGTATAGTTAACTTAAAATTAGCCATATCAATAACTTATAGAAAAGATATGTGGTATTTTATATAGGCTCAATTTCAACGTTATTTAAAGTGAAAATAATGCTTTAGACATTGTATTCTGTTAATCATATACTTGTAGCGGTAGTCTCGTCGGTATTAATGAATGTATAAATGTAAGCTTAACCGTAAGTCCTACCTTAGTGAAGTTAAGAATACTATGATATTGACAGCAACGATAGTGGGTGTAAGTGTTTGTTCGATATGAGAAAGTTTATTTACAATTTTTATTTACTTTTTAATTTATCGATGGTGTGCCACAGAGTGACTCTGCCAAACTATATCATTACCAATATTTACGGGGAGTAGCGACGTGTTGGCGCTCGCTGCTCGGCGCCGGCGCCGCGCTCCGAACGCGTCCGCCGTGCGCCGCCGCGCCGTCGTATCTTCCAGTGATCCCTTCGTATAATATAAAACAAACGTAACGATTGTATTGCTAGGCTAGTACCGCGCCGGCGACCACTCTTCACAAATTATCTGATAAGTTAGAATACGCGACTTTGGACTTGTACTTGTGCGTCTTTAAATAAATTCTAATCGCTTTGGACCTGTTTAGTCTAGTAATAAATGTTTCTATATGTGTGATGTGTTCATCTAGTGACAGAATTAGTATTTGTCATGTCTACCTTATCTCATAGGGACCGACGTACTGTTAATATTTACATGAATTGCATATTCTTCGTTGCCTTGTTTGCATATCTCGATTGAGTGCAGATTTGATTTAGACGATCGTATATTTTCTTATCGATGGTTAAACTATAAGTGATAGTTGTGTGTACATTCGATTTACGACGTCGCATGTCGAGATGCGAGTGTCGTGGAGATGCCGCGGGCAAATCCCATGCCACCGAACAATTAGACGCGCCCCCCGGGGGCCGACGTTAGGTGCCAAAGAATTAATATCAAAGATATCCAGAAGCAATTTGCATTTCTCTGTCAGGCGATGATCTTCCAAATTAAACTCTTGGCGCTCGCTCTACGGGTTAACGATCTGATGTTCCTATGACACTCGTGTTGCGTTGCGTCTACCTGAACACAGCGTGCCTCGAACGGGCTGTTGTCAATTCTACTATTATTGTCGTAAAGCTCAATTTACGTGAGGGTCTTTATTTTTATTGACTTACTACGTCATAGAATAAAAAAATATTTATTATTTTTAAATCGATATTGTTCTGTCCACATTATTTGATAACGGATTACGCCTAAATCTCAGCCGTTAACTGGTGCAAATCGCAGCAATAAATACGTCGTTATAATTTTTATAAATTAGTGTTTTTAAAATTAGACAAGCCGAAGAAACGGAGAGTATAATGTTCCAGTGCCCTTTAGAATACGTTGTCCATAGTTTAAATATTAAAAGACGAATGTGTCATGCCTTCAAAATGTTTAGTCAGTTAAAGTTATCAGTACTTAAATAAATGGGTAATAAATAAAATATATTTGTATGATCATATAAAGTGTTTGTTGTAAAGGTTTAGGTGTCGTGTAGTGTAGTCGACGCACGGCAAGGTTGTGAGAATAACTGAATCTCCTTTCGGTTCAATGACTGCATCATTATTTCCTGCACACAATTATTGCGCCATGTGCAATTTAGTCTGTGTTATTACATTGTTGTGTATTTATAAAACTTACCTTATATTCTGTAATATGTATATTGTGAAATTATATTCGTAAAGAAAAAAAATATACGCTTCACGCTTTCATTTTTAACATTTTTCGTGACTTGTTTTTGTTATTTAGAGTAAATTTACGTACCTAAAAGTAATTATAATAATTATATTATCGTAGGCGTATTGTAAGAATAAAAAACAAAAATAAAAAAAAAAAAACAAAAATATAATAATAAAAAAATATAAAAAGCAATTAAAGCAACCAATGATTGTGCCTCAATGAACTGTGGTACGTTACCGTAACCGATGGCAGGTTTAATCGTTTCCTCGAAGATTTTATTGTAATGAATTGTACGGTCGCGCGGTGCCCCGACAACGCGCCCGCACCGCGTCCGCAACGCGCCGCGCCTCGCCGCGGTAGACAATACGGGGCAGCGGCTCCCTGGGGCCCGCGCTCCGCCAGAGCCTTTTGTAATCATTAAAGAGCTTAGCTGTTTTACTTTTGTAAGTGTTACTTCATCAATCATTTTATATATATTTACGTGTAAATATTTTTATCCATTTAATATTTTGGTTTTCATGAAGTTTACCCGAATTTAAAAGCGCATAATTTAGAAATTTTAGCGAGGCCGTTTGATTTTAATCAGGCGGGTTGCGTCCTCCGCATATCCACAATCTAATGCCAAAGTCGATTTCTGAATGCCATTTAGCGACCACTGATGTATAACCGTAGACTCGTTACATCACAAACATAGATCGTACAAATGGAACCATTTACTAGAACGCCGCCGATGTAGGTCGCCTCGCTCCAAGCTGCTCCGGTGTTATTTTAGCTCAACTATTATAATAGTTTGCTCATATTGTTGTTATTTTAATAGTTTTACGTCTTATTTAACGCTTCCTTTTGTGTGGAATTAAATTTTTAAATTATTTTCGTGGTAATCTCCAAATTAGTTTTATATTTCTGTGACCATTGCTGCTGCGATTCGTATGTGGCGAATTGAAAATGCCGCCTGTGACGCGTAGGACAACCGCGTCTGTGTTACTTGTATTGTTGTATGTATCGCTCGATTGCGCCGCGGGCCCGTATGTTGAGATTTGAATTTCTCACACCGCCTCTAGGTACTTTGATCGAGTCGCTCGAATAAAATCAATCGGTAAAACCGACATTGCAAAATGTAACTTAGTCAGGGACATCAATGTTCGTTTTGGAATAGCACGCTCGGGCAGGCAACGGGTCGCTATGGATATCGATCAGCTTTCTCCATTTAGCTTGACATCATTTCAGCTTACTCCATGAATCGTCGAGCACTATGTACTCACCTCTGACAGTTTTAGGGACCAAGTTATTTCACGTATAATGCATTCATTTAGCAACTTTATATAAATACGAAAAGACAATCGAGACATTGAATTGAAAGTTAACGTTCGTGTTCTATTGACGAGTTTTTTAATTAATTTAGTGATAGCGTTTGATATTCATAAAGGCCTTTTAATTTTAACATAAGATAAAGTTTTGCTTGTTGTATATTTATTTATATTTATGTACGGTATATACATATTTGAGTAGATTAGGTATTTGTCTTTGTCCTGATACAATAGCACATTAGGTGATATTCTACAATGAACTAGTCTTCCTTATGAATGTGGGTGTTGGTGTTGATGCGTATGGGAGGGTCGCTAGGCACTCGGCACAAGAGGCAATCATTCCTCTAGTCTTGTTATGTGGTGCGAAAACATAATACCAAATATTGAACGAAGGCTTAGAAGTTGTGTTAGCTGGTAGGAGCCCGGGCAGCTTGGATAGGAACAGCGCCTCCTCGATCCGGTGTCGTAGTATTATTGTAATGCATTTATTTCTCTTTGTCATAGTCACTCAATCATATTTATAATATTAATTATGCTAATGCCTAAAATTGGGAATATCAGATTTTATTTAGGATGTTTAATATTTTACATTTTTAGCGTTTAAATAACTAAAATTTACCTTAATTATAGTGAATGGATTTTGTATTATTATTGGTAAATAGCTGTAAGACAAAGGGTGTTCTTAATGGAAACACACAACTGAATAAATACAAAATAATAAAAAAATAATAATGTACTGAGTGACTTACGCGTAAACAGAGGGCCATTGAATAATGTTGAGCTAAGAAAAAATTCTTGTATGTGGTTATTATAAGTAATTGTGATGCTGCGTATATTTAAACGGCTATGTGTAGTGTAGTGGTTGTAAGCCAGTCCGCGCCGGCTGCGGCTGTCTGGGGCCGCTCCCCCCGCGTCTCGCCCCGCCCGCGCCATTGCCACGCCAGTGGTAACTCACTAAATTATATTGCATTTTATTCGTTATACTTATCGCTGTAGAGTTTATCAGATATCGTATGTATATGTATAGATCAGAGCCAACCCCCACCACGGTTAATTGATGCAGTAGACTCTGCTACTGACGACACAAGACATGCTTCTAGTCTCTCGCATTCGTGCTTGTGTATGGCGACACAGACCATACTCAATCCAGCATAATGGACGATCATTATCCTATTTAACTAGCTTGTATTATTCTTTCATTAGATCTCTGTTGTACCTGTGTCAAATTGTTTATATTCACGTTCATTCGTACTGTAAGTGTACTGAACCAGTCTCGAAGACTCCGCGTTTATACGTAATTGTGTAGTTCCAACGACCAAATTCCTTAATGTTTCACTTAATTGAACTAAAAGAACCTCTAGATTTTGTCGGTTGTATTCGCATCAAAACAATACTCTGCGGTCTTATTAGTCACTTTTGTACCTTGATTGTACTTGAATAATATCCTATGTAAGTGAGGAAGGAATAATCCAATTCTGAAATATACTTAATTTAAATTTTGACAGACTGATATCTGTGATTAATAAAATATTTTTAATATTATCCAGTGAGTCGGATGAAAATATTTATTTTGTTAGAGGTTTCCTACTGCCAGCGGCATGGTTACATGTCCTATGTTACTGCTTCGTATGTTTATTACTTTAGTGGTGTACTCCGTCGAGATTACATTGTCGAGAGCATTAAATGATACCAGTAGACTGCTACCGTTGTTGGTTATGTTGTACAAAGGAACAAGCTTAATTAGTGATAATCCCCACCATAATAACTAGGCACGTACAATTAGCGGTCCACCCGTGGACGCGCCCCCCTCATCGACCACGGACCAGCCTCCGGACGCGCCAGAGACTGATCCTTAAACAATTCTCAATTACCACCGATGTCACTTGGACGTTTACTTTCCCCTTGACTCATTCATTGATCTTGAACGTTGCATATCGATTACATTTCTAATTCGAATTATTTTGTGGTTATCATATTCGTAACTTCCATAAAGTGCGTTAAGTTAAAGTGCGGTAATAACATTAAGTTTAAAATTAAAGAAAACACTTAAAAAAGTCGCCTTTTAGCTTCGTTTGCACAAAGGATATTTAACTTGCTAGAAATTAGTGAGTTGTCAAACCATACAAATATGTCGAATTTTAATAAGATTAGCAATAAAAATAAAATCCTTGTGCAAACGGGTCTTAGTATTGTAGTTACACCTCTCTAATATAAAATTATCTATTGGCGTTTTTAGATAAAGTAATATTTTTGGTACCACCTTTAAGTTAAAGTACAACGTTAGTTAATATAACATGTTTTCAGTGACGTTTTATCGTAATTATATCAGGATGACGCTAATCAATAAGATAAGTGTAGACTTAAGTCTTCTCTTCCATAATACACCAATTTATAGTTCCCGTCGTATTTCTATTGGAACACTTAATGTAATATGCGGATACTAAATTATGACATAAATTATATCAATAGGCTTAAATTAATAACGAAAGGTTTCTCTGCAAATCTCTGTGATGGGAAAAATATTCTAAAGATCTAGTATTAACTGTAAACGAAGCAAGGGTCGTACCATGAGTCGGTTTTCCGGACTTTTACTATACTTACTATACTAACGTTCGTTCCGAAATAGTATGTAAATGCAGCTGTCATGTTAAGACCCAAGTTTCCCGGTGACTTAAAAAGTTGAACTTTTCAGTCTTTTCGCGCAAAGGGTTGTGTATTATTTTTTATGTAGTACAAAATGTGTTCGCAATTTGATTGCTGCTATAGTGTTCCTTATGTTCTTATTCAAATTTGTTGGATATTTATTTATAAAAATTTGTATTCTCTGCCTTTCGAAAGATAATGTAATCGGCACGCCTATTTTGTACTCTGAGCTATGTCCGGCTGCCTTAATAGTTGTATGACACGAATCCTGTAAGTAAGTTCCGTCACGTACCAAATAATAGAGTAGCAGGTGTTGGATACGATTGCCACCGCCCTCGGTTCTCAACTCTGTCGCTAGGCGGACAGGGCCATAGCCTCTGGGGAACGTTGCAACGTGCGAACACTACCTAATTTAAATTCAAATCGTACCGTATTGCTTGGTAGAGAAAATCCTACTTTTCTCTGAAAACATCAAACCCAACAAATAAAGTTTAAAGGTAAAACCGTTCATCGTTTCCCTCAGTCGGTGTCCTATTTTACGTACTTGTAGATGTCTTAGCGCGGAAATGAGAGGGTGTGGGATGCCTTGGCAGTCGCAGCCTTCAATTTATTATATGTATGTATCATTACCTCAATCAGTAACCTCACGGCGTGCCTGCGCCACATCGCCTCGTACTTATCAAAAACTGCACTGTTATTTGGTACACAATCAAATTTTTCTCTCATTTAAGTTAATTTTAAGGTGTTTTATCGTGAATTTTTATCAGTGTATCAAATAGTCAATATATTTTACTGTTATTTTTCTGATACTTACTAAAAAGCAATTTGTATAATACAAAATAAAACAGGAGAACAATAATTATTATGTAAGTGTAACAGTTAGTGAATTTAAGTGTGCTATTTTTCCATTCCAGAACTCAACGATGACAATGTTCTTGTAATAAATACTTATGTTCGGGTTTTAAAAGATGTTATTATTGTATAATTAAACTAAACCTTATGTGATTGAAATGCAATGTTTAGAAGTATTTTTATTCTTTATTTTTTACCATTAATTAATAATATTATATGTAGTTAGTAGAGATCTATTTGAGAGTCTAATGTATCAATTATTTGTAAAGTGGGCTGTAACTTAGTAGTTACAATAAGTAGAAATATTTTACTATAACATTTGGAGCAAATTTTATGTAGATGACATAGTTGTTTGAAGATAATGTGAAGTGTTGTATGTATCGTACTGTATCGTTCGTCAGCGCAACGCGTACGCAACGCACAACGATGAGTGGCGCGCCACGGGCGTCCCACGCGTGGGCCCCGCCGTGGGACCCCACTCACCGCACAGCACTGTTAGGATATTTTTCTTACATCTCGATAAGTGTAATGTTTATAGTTGGTAGGCAGTACATAATGTATAACAAAGTCCCTATATATTCGAACTGATGACAGAAATGCATGTTATAATTGTGGCCTCTTTACGAATAAGATCTAAGTTACATGTTAAAGAAAATTAATTTTGCTATGCAGTATGAACAGAGATGATACTCAATAAATTGCCAAAAAGTTAAATACTATATGCATAAATACGATAATTTCTTTTGGGCATATTATTTTGAATTTATGCAAAACTTAGATTATGATTAAGTAGAATGTAGATTATATTTAGTGTGAATGCATAAATATTATTCTATATTATATAAACTAAGTGAATTTGGAAATTATCAATTCTGTATTGTTCATAAGTTTAGATAATAAATGGGTTTAGCCACACTCTGGCTGGTTTGATATGTATGTTAACTTAATTGTAAAAAAAATAAAAAATCAATAAAATATCTGTAGTTTTATTTATCTCCTACTAGACAAGAACCATCATTATTTAAGTTTTCTCAGGCATTCATTAGGTTTATGACGGCGCAATACGCGCCATTTTGTGAAAAGGATAGCCATAGGAATTCACGTTCATAGGAGCGGGACAGAGCATAGGTACGTCTTAGGAACTGTGCAAGCACGATAATCAAGTAAAAGGAACCAAATAATTAGTAAAAACCTCTGAATCAAAACATAATGTCATATCAATAGACCGCAGGGTGCTTTATCCGCTCACCACCGCAGGGTTCCTGAAATCTCGACCAAATTATGTGTGAAACACTCATGATTTTTTTACCCTAATTTTTTTCCGTCTAATCGCGTTTTCACTTTAGAACCATTTTTACCACGGGGACCCCGTGACTACCTATATCCAGGCCTAATTTAATAACCAAACCCGTTAGGTTCGCTTATTATCCAGTTCCATTAGAAAGTAAATAAATTCGGCTACTTAAGGGTTGAAAAGTAAACAATCGTCTAGAATGAATGTTGACTTTCAACAAACAATACTGTTGGGCTGTACAATGGATTGTCAAAAGTAAATTAGCTGTTGTACTATGCAAAGGAACATACAAAGGGAATCTTCAAATATACATAGAAGTAGTGAGTTTTTGCAAGGCTTTGTGTCTTTGTCGTTTGCGTTCAGGTAGAATCAGAGTAGCACTAATGAACTTTGAGTAAAAGTACTGGGGCCCAATTCTGCTTACCAATCGCTTTACTATGACCATGGTATCGTTGCAGAATCGTCACGTGGAATCCAAAATGAAAGAAACTAGAAACTGCGTGCGGTGCTATTTGCACGGTACGACGAGATGGAATGGTTTCTACCCTGACACATTGACGTGCGTGTCCACCTCTGTATCTTTCGTTAGTGTCGTTATATGATGATGATATACGATACCATGGTAAAGCGATAAATTTAGCAGAATAGGGACCCCAGAGGCAATGAGAATATTCAGAATAGTCTTGGAAAAGAGAAGTATTTAGGTACCTAGTAAATTTATCTAGCTCTATTATAATAGTCAATGAACGAAAATTTCGGAATTAGGGCTTCTTTCGGTTCTAACAGAAATATCGTTGCTGGTGTTGGTGTAAAATCAAGATGGATGAAGACAGCATAATATCGGCCTATGCTGGATATAGGTAGGCTTCCCTCAAGAGTGTCGTTTTATAAAGGCATTAATAAAGCTTATGATAGGTATCACAAACTGCCAATCGCTTTTTTTTTTGGAAATTACTTCGTTGAACAGAATAATAAGATTAAATAGGTGGGGGCGCTGATTTGGGTCGGGATAGCGCCATTTCCTAGTCGTAGTTTTTTTTTTAAAAGACAGGTTTGATTGAACTAATCTGTAGATTGAAGAAAAAAATTAGTAGATAAAGGGTAGGTAAGTTCCTATCTATTTATTTTTCCAAGATGCACCCATTAGTTAGGTTCCTACCTACTAAGGTGGTGCGCCTTGGAAAAATAAGTTAGGTTCCTACCTTACATGATATATGGTGGTTTAGCTGTTCCAGTTAACTGTACTACCGAAGTTTGGTTGTAGTAAGTGGTCCAATTAAAGTAACTGGACCACAGACAAATATTTCTTTCTTACTGTGGTACACAGCCAACTGTACCTACCTACTAAAGAAAAAAAAATACGGTGGTCCAGTCAAATGGATCAGGAGCCCAATTCTGCAATACAATTGCTTCAGTATGACAATGGAATCGTCGCAGAATCATCACGTAGAATCCTTAGATTAATAAAACTCCAGATAGTGCGTGCGAGATAAATTAATAGTTTCAAACTTAATTTGACACTTCTTAACACTGACGCTGGCCGAGTCGTAGCTAAAAGTTGTGTGGATAAAGAATGGGATTGAAGATGACAACATGCTATCCCGTAGACCCTACACGATTTTTTGCACGGCGGCATTTCATAATATGAGAGACTATGGTTAAATGTGAACTTAATAATTAGTCGGCAGCTAAGGCAATCGCGAACGTTACGAAGTCGCGGGTATAATACTAGCTGTATTATAATATAATTATAAAAAAATATAACGTAGCGTTTATTCAATAAGCCCCATCTATTAGAACTTTTATTAGTCGTCCTGGATACGCACGAGACGGGTCAGCATAGATCTAAGTCAAATACGTCGATATGGTACGTTCTCCCAGTGTACGGACGTTTTGGCCATTTGAAGTAAAGTTAGTTAAGTAAGTTAATGAGTGCAAAGTTAAATCACTGATCACCTTTCAAAAGTTTATTGAAGTAGTTATACCTACGTAAAAACACATACAAAGTAAACGTTCCTTCATAGGGTGAGTGTCGCACTAGTTATAATAATAAGCCGATTCAGTAAAATTAGATACTCATGTACCTATTATAGTACGTCTTTGTACACTCACCGCACTCAAAAACTGTTACAACTGCCTTACATTTCGAATCTTCTGCAATAATTATAACAAACACGAGGGCATTACTGTAGTCTTTTAGTCAATAAATTACACTAAAGTACCTACGTCGTAGCAAGCACGCGTAACACGAACGCCGGTCTGACTACGACTGAGGTTAGTGAACCTAATTGCACCTAATTCGAGCCTTCCACTTTCGAGACGCTAGTACCCGATCTCCCCTTTTTTACATAAATCGATGGCCGTCAGGCATTAAATATGCAGGAGGCAGGCGGCTGAATAATGCAGAACTCCATTTCATTATCCTCTCTCTAAGGATAGGGAATAACATGAATTTCATTTTATTCTGCTGGGAAAATCATCCGCTTTTATTTTCCTCGGGGAATTTTAGCTAGGTAACTTATTTTGAATTACACTTGTTGGGTAGGCTACGTGCTATTTCGAATTATGTATAACTAGCGACCCGCCCCGGCTTCATACGGGTGCAATGCTGATACTAAATATACTACAGAATCGGCCCCCTGGCCGGTACCGCTGCAACCGCTATGTCCCTGCACATTAAATCTGTGATATCTTCGAAAATATTCATGTAAATTACATTCTGTTTAGGGCCATATTGATCTTTATTAAATGCACAATGTATTTAAGGTACTTAATTGGATAAGGATGAATGCTGTATTGCTTAAAATCGCCTCTTAAAAAAGCCTTTATTTATTGTAAAAAATAAAGGATAAAAAATGGTTATTGAGGGTTATCCCTAAGAGATAGACATATACCATCGCGGACTTTTTTGTTGACCTTTTTAAGGTGTACAATATATTCTATTATATAAACATATATTCTATTTACTCTATTAGCAACTGCTCATTGTTGTTTCAAGGTAGGAGAGGTTTTTAAAAAATAGGTACCCACTAGTTAAATAGATTAGATATTTTATGAAGAAGAAATAGGTTGGTTACCTATCAAGATTCAAAATTTTATTGGTAACAACGATCAAGGTTTCCGCCGACCCCCGCTAGGCGGCGAATACCTGATCGAAGATTGGGAAACATAAATTTACACGTATACAGAATAACATCACATAATCTTCGTTGCAATTTAATTAATTTTAACTTATATTAAAAGGGCAGAAGCCTTTATTCACAAAAAAAAAATACAATCAAATAATAGAAATATATTAGAACTAATATTTACAATTGAAACAATTGAGCTAACTGCAGACTGTTCTGACTGCTGACTTCCTCTAGATAGCATAGCCGTTCCCCAGGGTTCGATTATGGGAAACAACTTATTTTTGATCCTAATTAACGATCTAACGGTAGCCTCTACACAAGCAGAATAATGTCATGTATGCGGACGATGGATGTTTAATAATATCTGCGGAATCCCACAGCCTGCTTAACGCAAAGGTCAATCACGTGATCGAAAAAGTAGCTGGATGGTTTTCCGCGAATGGAATGGCACTAAACATAGAAAAAACAAATATTGTCCACTTCTATTTAGGCGCAGACAAAAACAAAGGCCAACTCCATGTAGTTTGCAATGGACTTAAAGTGCCCATTGTCGACTCTGTTAAGTACCTGGGTTTCACTCTAGATCAAAAACTAACTTGGGAACCCCATATAGATATAACTTGTAAAAAGCTATCTTCTGCGTGCTTTGCACTGTCCCGCTTGAGTGGAAGCCTCGATCTGCACAATAAGCAAATGGCGTATCACGGATATGTTCATTCTATATTGACGTACGGAGTAGAATTTTTTGGTCAAGCGGCGGAACGCATAAGACCGTTTCGTCTACAGAAACGCGCGATCAGAATCCTGTGCGGTGTAGAATGGGACCATCCTGCTCGGGAACTATTTAAGGAAACTAAAATACTAACGTTACCAAGCGAGTTTATTCTCCAAGCGGCCAAATTTGTCAGAAGTCACCTTAAGGAGTTCCCGACGTGGGCTGAAGCCCACAACTACCACACTAGGAATCGTCACCGACTCATGCTACCCTAAATAAGATTAGCTAAAGCAAAACACAAAATTGACTATATAGGAGTGAAAATCTACAATAATCTGCCGGACTCTATAACTAGTGCCGCGTCGACTGCAATATTTACAAATAAACTAAGGAGAATCCTAGTGGACAGGGCATACTACGATTTAGAAGAGTTCTTCGTTGATAAATTTGCTGACGCCGATGTCGTAGATCCACACTTATAATATTGAAATACTCTTGGTAAGATTACCAAAGACAATTATTTGTTTGTTTGTTTACATTATTTTGTACCTAGTTATACTATTTTGACATGTAAGAAAATTTCTTATAAATAAATAACTGAAACTGAAACTGAAACTGTTGCAAACAATCTAGAGGTAGCTCAACTGATCCATATCAATACCAGTCGAAAGCGTCCCTAAGACGCTGGCTACATTGCCCCGCTGGATGGCAATGCTGATGCGCTGTGCCAGATACTGACCAGCTCTCGGGTCACGCGTCGCTACGACCAGGCACTCAGATTTTTTTTTTTAAACTCGAAGAGCCTCGTACCCCAAGGACCTAGGGTCACGCCTCCAAGGGTAGCAAATGTGTAGGCTCTGTCGAGACCTGCATATTTGCGCCTCTTGGGATTATATTACTTATATTAGAAATAATTTCACTAAACTGTAGAGAGAATCTGATAACATCTAACATTGAGTTAAACATTGTTATTGTGTATTTCTTTTTCAATAAATATTTTCATTTCATTTATTCTTATCCGCTATAAACAGTTAGGTACTATTTAACTTTATTTCTTTTATGATAAATTTTTAAAACTTATTTTGTAATCTTTGTCTCTTTATTGTTGACAAAGGCCTCTATTGATTTGGCCATCAGCTCTTGATGACTTTTGGGTAGGTACAAAGAAAGGCACTAATAACTTTTATATAAAATTTATTTTCAAATATTATTCGTCGGTACAGTAAAATATCTACAATGTAGATTAAATACATTTTTGGTTTAATAAAATTGTACAATACATAAAAGAAAAATTTAAGCATTATTTACATTATATGAAAACCTATGAGCTATTTACAGGATATAAACGTTTCAAGCATTCCGTACAATTTAATTTGACCGCCCAAAAAATTGGCGATATTGTGTGCAAATAATATCTTTAAATTATTTCATATCGCATATATGCTCGTCCCTAGGATACCGTCAAAGACGTGATTTAAATGTCTTTTAAACACAGAAGGACAGACAGACAGTAACTTTCCAATTTATAATATTAGTATAGATGTAATAAAATAAAACACCAGGATGCTCATATGTGTTATGGCACCATCTTTGAGCTACAAGTGTTAGATATAAAATCTTAAAGAAGGCATCTATTCTATTGAGTTGCATGTTATTTAAATAAACAATTTATTATTAAAACGTTGCTCAATTCAAGGTGCGACTTTGTATGTGCTAACACGGTTGCGTCGGTAACCAATGTACTCGTTTCATAATAGGCTAAAACTACCTAGGTACTCTAGTTTTGTTCTTATAAAATCTATTTTAGCATTTACGACTTTTGCTGTTTCGCCATGAAATATCAGAAAGGCCTGTGTTCATCAACAAATAAATAATATGACGTGCTTCTAAAATAACAACCGAGGCCGTTAATTTAAGATTAATAACAGATTTTTAACAATTAATAGGCCCTCTACTAGGTTCTGTCCATTTTTGAGAAATTAATAAGCCTTTACTTTATTCCAGATTCAGAACGAAATCTCTGCAAAATTTCTTCCAAGTTTAGACTTAATTTGCTTACAATTAGTTCCTTAAAGTTCAATTTTCACACTTTCGCCTTTACAGTACCTAAAATACTTCATTGTTTGTAGGTAACTATTAGAACAAGATACGTGAGGCCCTACGAAGAAAACTTCCGTCACAAACTATTCGCTAATCCGAAATTGTGTCGGCTGAACTTGGGCGTATTCATAATTTATAGTGTTATCTCGCCGGGTTCAGCGTTTGGAATATGTGTTTGTACCAAAAGTCTACCGTCTTCCCCCACGCGCCGAGAGTAGCTCCGTCGAGTTTGAGGACCTCGATGAACATTGTCACGATTACTTGTTTCAGGTCCTGAAACAAACATTGAGCTCGTTATGAATCGGGTTTACTACGAATCTTGTTTGTGCTGAAGAACACCAAATGACGATGAATTCGTCAAACTACGATAATTTTTAACCGATTTCGAAAAAAGGAGGAACACACTTAAAATCATACGAGGTAGTAATAATTAATAATAATAATAATAAAAAATAATAATTATAAATAAAATAATTAGTAATAATTAATTAGTATTATGTATGTCCAGCAGTGGACTAATTTAGGTTGATGATGATGATGATGATGATGAATTAGTATTAGTAATTAGTCCCATAAAATTTGTATTCCCGAGGGATTAGTAGGATTAGTCCCGCAAAACTAAAAACAGTGGAAAATTCAGGGATTCGAAGTCGGTCTTATGTTTTTTCAAAACAATCAAATTATTATTTAATTCTAATCTACAGGAATACTTTGAAAGGAGTAAGGTGATAATTTATTACCTATGTCTAGTATTCTTTTATATTGTGTGCCTAACTAGTAAATATTACATGACATGCAAAATACAAAGATATATTTACAATATTTTTTGCACCAACTTAAAATCGATATTGCAACTGCCAAAGGTCAGGCGAATCAAAACACTCAATCCAAACCGAATGGCTTTTCAAGTGCACTAAAGTTTCCACCAATTAATTTCGGATTATTTTCATTCGATCTCAATTGCTCTAGGTAGGTACCGTAAATAAACTCTTCAACCGCGAAAAACAAGTCAAATAAAAAACAGTCTGACGGTAAATGTTATTGGTGTTCAATTTAATTCTGGTGACTTGCATGATTGGGATTTCATCTTTTTGTGGTGTGGTAGAAATAATGCTGGCTTCGGTTTTCGAATACGTGCGAAATACATATAAAGTTGACTATCGACGAATTTTATTTTCAGTGCACCTTCGTTTGACTATAGTCTACAATGTAGACTATAGTCAAACGAAGGTGCACTGAATCCGCCTGATGAAAAGTGACGATGTAGACTCTACATCGTCACTTTTCATCAGGCGGATGAAAACTGACGATGTGGCCAACCATATACGAAGGTCTGGAAGACACCTTTTCTACACTTTAGTCTTACCCTATTTGAAGAGTTTCTTTTTAATTACCTATCTCCATTCCTCCAATTTAGATTTTAAATAAGATTTACGTTAAAGATCCGGCGACGGATGAGTTTCCTATACAAAGGTAATACCAAAATGATTTGTAATTTGAGCATGTATTCACCATGGTCTGCTATTATTTGTATTAAAATAGTATTTGTCTAGGTTCCTGCCACAATTTTTTTTCTAAGTACCTTTCTGAAATTAAACCGAGTCGCATTTTTACATGAAGGAATTAATGTTTTCTTAGTATTTGTGTAGATAAGTATTTTGAAAAAAGCTTGTGGCAGGAACCTAAGTAAATACTATTCTAATACAAATAATAGCAAACCATGGTGAATACATGCTCAAATTACAAATCATTTTGGTATTACGTTTGTACGAACTTCTGGAGGCCTAATACCCAGCAGTGGGTACAACCTGATGATGATGATGAATACTTACAGTAAAATTCTTTTCCTGTATCTTCCTCCTCGCATGCGACTCTCCCAGCTTGTTCATCATAGCAGCAACCACTTCGGGCTGGTTGAGGTTGGTTACCGCGAGGTTGAGAGCTGTCATCAGATTGATGACATGGGCTTTGAACTGTGGGTTGCTGATGTATTCCTCTTCAGGCAGATTCTTGACCATCTTGAAAAAATCTTTTGAATCGGGGAATGTTGTGAAAAACCTGTGGAAAATATACAATTTAAAATCACGTATAGTTAGAGTCAAAATTTATTTCCGTGAGAGTAAAAAATACACGTTTGGAGAATTCTTAATATTTTTAAATTAGACTATGAATGGATATGAAGTGCTATTTTATTTAACTGATACACGATTGGTAGAATGAAGTTTTTTTAAGTGACTAACAAGTTAACGTGTCAAAATACTAAGTGGATAGGTCTATCGAGTTAGGATGGGTCACACACATCACTTTCCTACAAACATTTTCAAACAAAAACAGCGATCTGAATAAAAGCTGTAAAAACAAACATTCCACGGCCACCCGGTAATCAAATGGGAAACCCAATGATTTTCCATTTTATTTCAATGGGAAAACCAATAAAACCAATGTCTTCATTCTATAAAGCATTGAGTTCACGAGAGCTATAAACTAAATTATGATGCACCACAGGGCTATTAAAATTTAAGTGTGTTTATTTAGCTTTATAGTCTGGTCAGATGATAGGAGGGTTGGCCCGTGGCTTTGCTTAGAATCAGGCAACTATCAGGACTATTTTTAAATAATAGCAGACGTAGTTAATGGTTTAATGGTTTAAACTGAGTCTAGCAGGTGTTCCGCTATCGCCGACTTGTTCGTTTGGCTATTTTTGACAGCTGTGCTATGTGCTTTATCATTATCACCCTTTCGGCAATGGTTCGTTTAGATTGCCCTATGTGACCACGATCGCTGTAACGCGGTAGAAACGTAGGGGAAATAATAACAAAAGGTTCGCGATAAATACCCGATTAAACCATTAACTATAAAACTTTTAAATCCATCATGGTTATTAACACTAAAGTCATATATATAACGGGATATTTACCATAATTTATGGTTTAAAATAATGGTAAAATTCATGGTCTTCCTTTTATTACTGACACTATGTTATTTAGAAAAAAATAATCCTTATGATGAATCCTTTCGATCGGTATTATAAAGCTACAGGATGATTGTTTTTCTCGTGTAAGGGGTTCGATTCCCGGTTCAACCATGTAATTTTTTAAATATCTATGAATGCAGTTTAAATTGTTTTTTAAATTCAAATAATGTCTTCTTTCAGAGAAATGTTCCATCTACAATATTCAAGGTACTTTCCATCCATGTGGCATACCCGCGGGACGCCCTGTATATCTATTCATCCAAATTTTCGCTTTATAATAGGTACTAGTACTTTACGACCTGTGGCGTGGTGCTCCATCTGTACTACGGATAACCGGGTAATGTGGACCAGCTGGGTTGGTCCGGTTCAGAGGAGATCAGCTTCTGTAACTATTTGGGGAAATTCCACATTCACCCCCCCCAGACTGTCGACCCCGAGGTTTCCACTTTTACCCCCCTAATACCTGTTGTACCTACAAGCGACCAAAAGCCAGAAATGGAAATGAAAACGCTAAATATTAAAATAAAAGATTAAATGTTAAAAAGATAATAAATAGAACGGAGAATTGTCTGATTCACAGAACAGGATAATGTACGCCTGATTACATAGAGCCTGTTTGATTAGAACCTCAACGAACCTTTTGTTCTGTCCCCTTGTGGACTTAACAATCTGTTTGAACTCTGTATTTACCGACGATTATTACTGTTACGAACCCTATCGGTCCTCGTGGAACGAACGAAAGTAATTAGAACACTTTAATTAGCGTAACCGAAGTTACTGTACCCTTGCTTCGGCGTAACCGTCCTGCTGTATCTCTGCTGCGGCGTAAACATGATAATGCTGTAGACTTCCTACGGCGTAACCACACCTCTCTGTGGAGTCGCTACGACATAACCGCGCTTTGCTGTGGAGTCGCTACGACGAAACCGTTCTATGCTGTAGATTTGCTACGGTGTAACCGTGCTGCGCTGTAGACGTGCTACGGGGTTACCGCGCTACGCTGTAGACTTGCTACGGTATAACAGTGCTACGCTGTAGACGTGCTACGGGGTTACCGCACTACGCTGTAGACTTGCTACGGTGTAACCGTGACACGCTGTAGAGTTGCTACGGCGGAACCTATGTTGTAGTAGTACTTATTGGAAGGTAGGTAATGTTATTTCGACGCGGAGACGTACATTTTGTTTTTATAAAGCCGGCCTGATTTTTTTTAACGCACTTTCCTCTTCTCGGTCGCATACCGCATTAGCTATCGCGTGGGGGTTTCAGTGTGTGCACAAAGTTTTTACTATCAATTATAAACTTGAAAAAAAAAACCAAGAAAAAAAAAGTCATATACCAAGTAGTATCACTTAGCGATCACTGCTCATAAATAAGTCAAAGCATGTACTGTCCCTCGCCGCCGCCCCAAATATTCTTCCCTCGGGAATGCGAGCGTAAATTCCTGCGTGGAATGCCTACGCTGCCACGCGGGTCGTAGTAGCGTTATGAAGATCCTCAAAGACGTCTTGAGGTCTAAGTTACGCTTTTATTACAGAAAAATGCTTTTTAATATTGTCCTATGTTTTTTAAGCATGTGTAGGACACAGCTTAAGCGAGAAATAGACAAGGACGTTCGCGATTTGAAGCTTTTTAGTTAGAAGATACATAAATAATAAATAATGAATAAATAAATAAATAGTGCTGGACAATCCACACAGCATCATCTAGCCCCAAGCTAAGCAGAGCTTGTGTTATGGATACTAGATGACTTGATATACTTCCTACTAATATTATAAAGTCGAAAGTTTGTGAAATGTTCAATGTTTGTTACCTAGGATCTCTGAAACTATTGAACAGATCAAGAAGAAATTTGGCATACATTTAGAAAATAACCTAACTTAGATAATAGGTAAATTATACCGAAAATACGCGTGCGAAGCCGCTAGCAGCAGCTAGTTCTACATAAAACAATTTATCATCACACGTGACCGACAACCAATCTGTCGGCCATGCTTGCTCTATAATATTTGTACCTATATCAGGAACAAACCTTCGTGAAAATTAAAAGCTGGGTTCAATAGGTTGTGTCTTACCGTCTCAACAGCTCACTCCCATTGGGAACTGCATTAGCATAAACAGGGGCCCAGGACCTCTGCACCGCGTAGACCTCCCGCCGCGAGAGGCCCGAGACAGGACTGGCCGCGTCGGGGTCTCCGCCCCACCAGATGTAGCTCACCCATCCTCCCATGGTTGTCTGTAAAAATACTTCGTTGTAAGTTATTTGAACTGGCGTCTAGATTCGGTGGTCTAGGTGGAAGAATTGATCTTCTCAGACGGTGGATGTCATAATAGCCGAGTCGGGGTCTCCGCCCCACCAGATGTAGCTCACCCATCCTCCCATGGTTGTCTGTAAAAATACTTCGTTGTAAGTTATTTGAACTGGCGTCTGGATTCGGTGGTCTAGGTGGAACAATTGATCTTTTCAGACGGTGGATGTCATAATAGCCGACTAAAGCTTTGGTCCCTTTATCACCACGCAGTATGCTACGGAATGAGTCCTCAAAATCAAAACACAAAATTAAAAACGCTTTATTTCCATAAATACAATAAATATACACTTAGAAAAGGTCAAATTATAAAACTAAACACTGACACGGAAATAAAGTGATACTTTTGATTTCTGTCGCTTCGGTTTGTAGACTAAAGTAAAGAAGCGACGAAGAATCCTTTAGCCTGTTAGTTGTTATATTTCGAGCTGGAGCAAAACCCGTCCCAAGCTTTTATATTTTCTAGATAATCTGATATTTTATAGGAGGTAAGCCTTTTTGCACAGCAAGGTTTTGACAATTTGCTTGAATTTATTTACTGATAATTTTTGCAACTCACTAGGATTTTTGTTGAAGAAGCGTATACATTGCCCTTTGAAATATACATTAATTTTGTATAACCTAGTTGTGGGCACAGCTAGTTTATGTTTTGCCCCGTAGACAGAGGAAGAGCAGCATAAGTGAAGTAATTTGAAGATATTCTTGACTGCGCAATAAGCACTGAAGTGGCATGGCACAAATAGTTCTAAGGATAACTTTGATACTTAAGTGACGGATTTATGGAGGCAATAAGTAAGATGTTTTAGTAAATAAGATGTTTTTGGAAGGAATAGTGATGATCGAATGAGAGCTAGACTATAGACGGTCTAAAATCTTTCGACTTAAAATATGAAAGTACGGACGGTATAGTGAAAATTAGCCCACGGCCTGTAGGTACTCTTAAAAAATTCGAAGTTTCCGATTCGTTGTCATGCAAACGCAATGGACATAAGAGTTGGTTTTGCATGATTACGAAAATGAAACTTAGATTTTTCTCTTCCGAGTATATAAAATAATCCCTAAATGAAATATTCAATAATTAAAAACGGATTGGAATGGAGTACGACTTTCAAAATCCTAAAAATGAACCTAAACGAACATCAATTTATAGTTATAAGAACATCAGTAATTGATTTATTACAGACGTTCCTATGCAGCACTTTTAGCAAACACTTTCATCATCGTCATCAGCCTATGTTAGTCCACTGCTGGACATAGGCTTCCTCTAATGAGCGCCATAGCGCCATGTCTGAAGCTTGCTGCATCCAGCATCTGCCTGCAGTCTTTCGCAGGTCGTCATCCCACCTTGCCGGAGGGCGTCCTACACTACGTTTGCCGAGTCGTGGTCTCCACTCAAGAACACGTTTACCCCAGCGGTTGTAGGTTCTTCGCGAGATATGACCGGCACACTGCCACTTCAGCTTACTAATTCTTTGAGCTATGTCGATAATTTTGGTTCTCTGTCGGTTGTATTCATTATATTCATAATAATAATCATAATAATCTTGCAGAAACTTTACTATACACTATAGATAGGCACGACTAAAAAAAAAGTCTTACAGAGAGAAGTTCCTTTTGTCCGGTTCTAAGTCTCTTCAAAACCACGATAGCAGTGAGCAATAGAAAAATAGACGACAAATAAACGAAAAATAGCATTATCTTTACAACTTCCTCTCACCGTAGCCAGAAAACTACTGTCTAGTTAAATTACACATTAACATTGTTCCTGTGTAACTCATTAAACACAAAGTTATCTTAAAATTTATCTTGGTCACAAGACTTATGTTAAACAGACCACTGTGTAAAAGGCAAAATAAATATAAATAACTTTTGCTATAAACATATAACAGTCATTTTCTTATCATGATATGCACGTGCTTTGTTATTGTTAAAAACAAATACCGTCACAAAATGTTACTTATCTCTGATCTGATATCGTTCTTATGAATTGATTTTGTTGTATTTGGATATGACTTTATTTTTGAGCGGAATGATAACCTTTTGCTGCCAGCAAATAGCACAGGATAGGTACTGAGTAGATTTAATTGTTTGTTATGGAATTTCGTCAACATAATAAAAAGCTATCGTTCAAGATATTCGCGAAGGTGTAGGTACCTAAATTATGGAATTCTTTCCTGGTACTTTGCTTGAAATAAACGTAGTTAGAAAAATGCTACGGAAGCAATAATACTGAAGTGTATGTTTGACAGTACTTGGGCTACTTTTCTGTTAAAAATCTTAAAGTGGGACAATTATGAAACGATTTATGCATAAAATTTTATTTTCCGCATTCAGAGTAACGGTCTGAACGCAGTGGGTCGAATACAGAATAAGTAGTTTTTTTAATGTGATTAGAATTTCGTTTGTCCACAATTAAACGAAAGTCTAATAACGACTCTTTAGTTTCTGTTTCGTTTGAATGTTTAATTGTCGACGATGGTCTAGAAGACACCTATTCACTCATGTCTTGCAGAGACCCAGGTTGTAGTTGGTCAGAAAGAAGGCAGCCAATTCAGCGGTACGAAAAAGAAAGGCAGAGGTTCACCTCTAAGTAGGAGTTATTTATTTATTTTAAGAATGTCCACATATAGATAGAAGGATAAAGAAAGAAACAAATAAAAATTATTTGTACACAGGAAGACAATAATTAATTAGATACGTTACAAAAAAGTATATAAATAAGAACAAAATAAAAATTTAAAAAACCTCACGACAGATATTCATGAAACATGGCTAAGAACACTCGGTATAAAATTATCTATGACACAAAAAGAACTAAACGAAAATCGTTTCATCCGTTTGGGAGCTATGATACCACAGACATATACACAGACAGACACGTTAAACTTATAACACCCCTCTCTTTTTGCGTCGGGGGTTGAAAATAATACCTACCAACTTTACAAAAACCGAAACAAACGTCCCTGTCTCAGCATTATGCCGCTTCAAGTCGAAGCTAGTGGCGCTGGTTTTCAGACTGGACCTTCCGCGGTAGAGTGTGCTGAAACGGGGTGGGAACAGGGAGGGAGGAACAAAGGTTGATAAGTGGGACTAACAATAAATATAGCAAAAATCTAGTGACAAAAAATCTGTAAGTCTACCACTCTAATTCTTTAGTTTTTCTTCTAAGGCGTCTGGTTTAGCTTCACAGCCATAAACATTATTGTACCGGATGTTATAAAAAGCTCTACCGTGAACAATGAACATAAATGTGAAGTCCAGAGGGACCTGTCCTGTTTTACTTTCCACCCTCCCGTTCCTACCTGACATAGATACAGGTTCCCTACTAGCAATATGTATCTAGTGATGGAAATGTGCAAGTTTATGTCCGTACGGCGCGGGCGTCTGGACTTATCTAATGGATATTCCTAATAAATTATTCTTATCTTATAATATTCTTCCCATCTTTCGAGGACATCCGTGAGGGCGGATGCGGCGGCAGATTTGGCCGAAGATCTCAAGAGGTGCACAGATGGTCTCGACAGAGCCTACACATTTGCTCCCCTTGAAGTCGAGACCCTAGGTCTACCTAGGTCCGTGGGGTACAGAGGTACTTCAGGTTTTAAAAAAAATATCAGAGCGTCTGGTCGAAGCCACAAGTGATCCGAGAGCTGGTGAGTATCTGGTCAGCGCATCATCACGACCGGCTCACAGCGGGCGCATATATATTCGTATTTCGTGTTTCAAAGTAGGCCTTCTTTCATGTCGTTACATCCGTGTGTCATCAAACTGCAAAAATTTTAAGTCGGTTTATAGTTTTTTAAGCACGCCTAATTATTTTAATCAACGTTTATATACAAAGAAAACAAATTGTATTAAATGACCACCCGTGATACATACAACAGCTTTATACGTACATAGTTGACTTTAATTGAAAACTTAATAAGATAACTGATTGAACTTAGTAATATACCCCTTGAACTTGTTTTTAAATGTTAAAGCCTTCACAAAGAAAATTACTATCAAATTTTAGAAATACATTACAACTAGTATTTATAATTGAAACAATTGAGCTACCTGCACACTGTTGTTGCAAACAATCTCCATGTAGCTCAACTGTTCCATATCAATACCAGTCGGAAGCGTCCCCAAGACACTGGCTGCATTACCCCGCTGTATGGCAATGCTGATGCGCTGCGCCAGATACCAGCTCTCGGGTCATCGTTGCCTTGACCAGACGCTCAGATATTTTTTTAACAACCTCGGTACTCCACGGACCTAGGGTCTCGACTCCAAGGGGAATAAATGAGTAGAATCTGTCGAGACCTGCATATTTTCGCCTCTTGAGATCCGCGGCCAAATCTGCCGCCGCACCCGCCCTCACGGATGTTCTCGGAAGATGGGAAGGCGCAAGTGTGTCGACACATGTTTTTAATAAATATAATGTATTTGATGCCCACACAATTTGGCGCCAAAACAATTGACAAGTAATAATAAAATTAGACGCGCTGTGATAATATCTAGTAGGTATACCTAGACAAAATCGTGAACCGGCTATACAATGTGAATTGTCAATATTGGCAAAATAAACAGACCAATTCTCGACTCTACAAATAACATTAGAACACCTACATTATGGCATTGCAAAGATTAAAATGTCGTTTTAAGAGACGAATAACGGGATATTTTAAAATTAGGTTAGGGTACCACAGTTTTTGATTTTGAGACTTTATATTATTTGTTAAGTACCTATTTTGGTTTGATAAAGTGTTAAATAATTCATTATTTTAATTAATTTGACGAATTAATAATCAATATATCATTTCCTACAGGCTTACTAAGAAATATCAGATTATCTAGTCTAGAGGATAAAAAAGCTTGGGACGAGTTTTGCTCCGGCTCGAAAAATAACAACAGCCTACAGGTTTCTTCGTCGCTTTTTACTTGTTTTTCTTTGTCTACATACCGAAGCGACAGAAATCAAAAACATCACTTTATTTCCGCGTCAGTGTTTAATTTTATAATTTGACCTTTTCTAAGTGTACATTTATTGTATTTATGGAAATAAAGAGTTTTTGATTTGATTTGATTTATTAGTAAACATATTGATTATTAATTCGGCACAATTTCAAGCGTTTTAACCATGATAGTTTAAAAAATAGGTAACTACCTATATACATTATAAGCAAAGTATGTTTGTCAGAGTATCTAAACCTTTCAAAATAATTAAAAGGGCTCGTCAAAAACTAATTATTACACCAAAAACAAGTTTCGTAGTTAACCCAATTATATTCATGGTAAATTCATCAAACTACATTGGTTTTATAATTAAACTAGTTTCTGGAAACGTATAGGTAAAGGTTATTTCTATCCCATAACCCTAAGAACACATTTATGGAATATAAATTATTCCAGGCTCTCTACTTGCATTAAATTTCAGCGCTGTCCATTCAGGAGATATGGCATGAAAAGGTAACAAACATCCATACATCCCAACATCCAAACTTTCGCATTTATTTTTTGTGTGACCAACCAAGCTTTTTTTTGCGGACAATCGGGCCAATTTTGGTTGAAATGGGTGTCGATATCTAACAGAAATACGTTTTTGAATTCCTTAGGTCTAACTCTACCCGAGAAAAGAGTTGTAATTTGTACAACCAATAACGGAGTTCAATATAATATAATATCTAGAAGTGGTTTGTATTCTGCCAGCAAGGCGTCGAGTCGATTGAACCAATCAAGGGGAGGCATAACCAATTGAACTTCAATGATTGTATTAACCTCCGAACTGGAAGCCAGTATCGAGGCAATCCAGCAATTGTTTTGTCTGTAACTTAGATGTCTGGAGAGTGGAAGTAAGACCACTATTTAATAGATAATGCTGTGTGAATTGTCCAGCATTATTTATTATTATTATTATTTATAATTATTTGTTTTTTAGGGTTTCAAGATCGGTTTGTATTATGGTCTCGCTTTGTCTGTCTTTTTTCCCCTGTTTAATAGCTAAGCAACTGCAGCAGCTATGAACTTGAAATTTAAATTAATAATATATTTCGGGCCCCTGAAAAAAATTAAAATTGTCTATTTATTTTTTACAGGAAAAATATACAGTAGTCTGTGTGTCGAAAAAATTTTAAAAATGGTCAAAAATGGGGGAATAATTATCAAAAGGGGGGGCTACCCACCGAGTGGGGTATCACATGAAAGGTATCAGTTTGTACATTGCAAAACAGTTTTTGAAATTTCTGTAAGTTACTTAGGTAGGTACTTTTTTATGTATAGTTATTGAAAAAAGTGAACATATTTACCATTAACATTATCATTTTACATTTACCTAAATACGAATACCATAGTGTAAAAACTCGCTGCTGACGAATACATTAAATACGAAGTGTCTTACGAGTATGTACCTTTAGTACATATTTGTATTGACAAACGCCTGAAAGCGCACGAGTTACAATCGCACTTGATGGATCTTGTTTTTGTAATATTATGTGTAGATTGTTATCAAAATCGTAAAAAATGTAGCCCACAAATTGTGAGTGGAACGCTTCTACTGTGATTGTACCAGGAACACTAGATCACTGCGAAATTGTAGTTGTAAAATCCATATTCAAGCCACGTCGAATGATATCTCATTTCACCACATCCGAGCAACAGTTTCTGAAATATTCAAATTTCAGACTTTAAACTATAAACTAAACTTTGCCTTGCCGATTAGCCGTTTAATCGAGAGAAGTTAAGAGACAAAGAGACACCAGTTATATCACTTTTGCGTTTAAGTTATTACTAGCTTCTGGCTACAATTTCCGTTAGTTTTGACTCGTCACGACACGACATACCATACGATAGTAGTGTTACTTATACTCTAACGTACTTCTAACGTGTTATGGGTTCTAATCCCGGGTCGGTACAATAGTTGTAGTAGTGTGTAGTAGCGAAAACAAGATCCGCCAAGTGCGAGTGTAACTCGCGCGAAATTTTATTTGGTGGTGTTACACTCCCGTGCCTCGGAAAGTACGTGAAATATTTTGTCCTGCGCCTGACCTCTCTCCAATCGTGTGCGTTTACAGTTCCATCGGATTATGAGAGTGAGGGAATAGACATAAATAGTGCATAAGTGTGAGTGCAAGCACAGGTGCACTCTCACTTGTGCACTATTTACGTCCTGCGCACCTGGCTAGTCTCCGTTGAGATTGGCCGCCGCCGTGGTCGAAATTCGGCTGGGAGGACATCATCATCAATTATATTTATGCATGAAACCGATGCATCTGACGCGACACATCACAGTACCATATTTGGCTGGCGGCTTTCTGCAGGGCCACGGGTTATATTTTCGCACCAAATTCGTTTTTACATATTGTTTTTTTTTGGTATTCATAATGCAGCCAATAAAGCTGCAAAAATATAAAGCGATACATTATGTTGTTGTCCTGGCACTCTCTATGCCTTCATTCTCATAATCCGATAGGAATGCAGACCGACACGACCGGGGAGAGGTCAGGCGCAGAACCAACGGCTTAACGTGCTTTTCGAGGCACGGGGAGATAAATTTTTATAATACACTCACGAATGCACGTAGGTAGGTAAATTGTAACAAACTGAGAAGACCATCTTTATCAACATGAATTTAGAAACGTATTTTCACTAAATAAAATTTATTGTTTCAAACTATGAGACCATAGAGTAGGTTATCATAATCTCATTTATGCCCGGTAAGTTATCGGGCCAATGACCCATTGAATGATAAGATTGCAAATAATACGCGGTAGTAGAATTTCTACGCTGCTGGCCAAGTATCACACTAATATTTAAATTCGAAAGTTTGGATGTATGGATGTTTGTTACCTCTTCAGGCCAAAACTACTTTTTACCTTATAAATCAGTTCCCATGGGATAAAATTACAAGGGCAATTAGAAATCACCATAGAAACAACACATTCGAAGCCTCGGGCAGAAACGACTAACCTATCTGTGTTTCCGCACACTGAGACGGACACACTTATAATCGTCAGTGGAAAGGAAAAAATGCTTAAGCGCCAATATGGCCAAAATGAGTTATATATAATATCATTGGATTGGATTTTTTTTTAATACCGCCGCCAGAAGCTAGTAATTATACTATACTTAACTAATTTTGAAATAAAAAGTAGCC
This sequence comes from Eupithecia subumbrata, assembly GCA_949316285.1. Classification (NCBI taxonomy): domain Eukaryota; kingdom Metazoa; phylum Arthropoda; class Insecta; order Lepidoptera; family Geometridae; genus Eupithecia; species Eupithecia subumbrata. The sequence continues at coordinate 14,491,622 of OX438643.1, read as the reverse complement.
TATAAATTATTCCAAGTCCAGTTCTTAATGCATAATTTCATCCCGTTCCATTCAGTAGTTTTGGCGTCATCTTCACAACAACGGCATAAACATTCGCTTTTATAATATCGTCACCTTTATGGTATACTAGCTGCTGCCCGCGGCTTCGCTTGCGTAGTTCCCGTTCCCGTGGTAATTCCGGGATAAAACATAGCCTATGACCGTCTCCTGGTTCTAAGCTGCCTCCCCACCAATTTTCAGCCAAATCGGTTCAGCCGTTCTTGAGTTATAAATAGTGTAACTAACACGACTTTCTTTTATATATATAGACTTACGAAACTGATATAATGACTTTTTACAGGGAAACGTTTTAAAACATTAGATGGACGATATCTTTTGTAAAGAGATAGATGTCAGAAATCCTGCGATATATTTATTAATTCAAACACTGCTATTATCAAATACAATGAATGGTTTTTATATATATATATATACTCTCCATAGCATGTATGGGAGTAGTTTTGATAAAGCCTCCAATTACTCTCAATGATTGATTCTGTACTGATCGCTTGCGGGTAGTAGATAACTTAACTTTTTTATTCTGAGATGCTGGAAGTTTAATACTGTGTCTCCCCTAGTGGGGACGAAACCGAATTTCCTGTAATTACGATGTGATCATAACCAACAGTAGCAAACTAGCGACGAATTATATCAAACATTAAAAAAATATAGAAGTGGTAGTTTCGTAAGTTACGTATGAAACGTTACGAAAAATATCAAATTGAATACTTGGTAAATTTACGAAAATGCCAGATTCGTATGTTTGCAATGGGTTACTTAACTCCCAAATAATAAAATATATAAATATAAAATATATTCTCCCAATGTAAACTTACGAATATGACATATTCTATGTTTGCTATGGTACATTTTTATCAGATTTCATTATATTTGACTATGCCAAAACTACATATATCAATTTTGTATGCTTTGGGTGCATCAACAAAAAATGGAGATTTAACCTACTTGATTTCTATAACCGTTAGATAGAAGTTTAAAATTTTTCCACATTATGTACTACAATATAAGGTGTAGTTTTCTGTAGAAATTTCAAAATCACTACTGATTTGTAAGTTTGCCGTGATGACGATATTAGCACTTAGTAAGATCTTTGCCCTAATAGATAAAATACTTTAAAATATTTCTAAATCAATAAAAAAAATTAGGGCAGAAGCCTTTATTCACAAAGAAAATTACAATCAAATAATAGAAATAAATTAAAACTAGTATTTATCATTGAAACAATTGAGCTAACTGCAGACTGTTGCAAAAAATCTACAGATAGCTCAACTGATCCATAATCATTACCAGTCGGAAGTATCCCTAAGACGCTGGCTGCATTGCCCTGCTATATGATAATGCTGTTGCGCTGTGCCTGATACTGACCAGTTCTCGTGTCACGCGTCGCTTCGACCAGACGCTCAAATATTTTTTTAAAAACCGAAGAGACCTAGGGTCTCGAATCCAAGGGTAGCAAATGTGTAGGCTCTGTCGGGACCTGCAAATTTGCGCCTCTTGAGATCTTCTAAATAAAAACCACTTAAAGGATATAACTGCAATGTCGAAAATACTTATGTCGACCAGTTTGTACCAGTAATTATTAACATTCACACTTTACACAAATTTTATAAAAGCGAAAGTTGGTTTGCATGCATGTTTGTTAATCATACACTCCAAAACTACCAAACGGATTGGGCTAGAGATTTTGCTAGAATGTAGATCTAGGCTTAGAATAACACACACTACCTTTTATCCCAATGATCAGTTTCCATGGGATAGAATTAACCTTTAAACTGTTCATAGAAACAACGCGGAATAACAGAAACTATTCATATATGACTGGTTTTTGTAGCGGTTTTCCTAGCTGGATAATTTATTATTACTTTATATTTAGCTAAGAAAACCGCGGGTTAAAGCTTTTTAAAAATAACGTCATTTTCCTTTTTACCTTCAACTATTCACTCGATAGGTACTATTGAATAAAAAAATCTATTAGGGTTCAGCCAGGAACACATTCCGAAGAAACGGTGTTTCGCGAGACGAATACTAAATAGGGAAAAGAGTTTTTTGTTGCTAGGCGGATTTTTCCCGATCTCTCGATTTTACTATGGAACAATGTGGTTTTAAAATATTATTATCTGTATAATGTTTTTCTGTCTTGTACACAATACACATCTTTCTTTACATAGTATAAAACAAAGTCGCTCCCGCTGTCTGTCTGTTTGTCCCTATGTATGTAGATATATAAAACTACGCAACGGATTTTGATGCGGCTTTTTTAATAGATATAGTGATTCAAGAGGAAGGTTTATGTGTACAATACATAGTAGAAAAAAAGTGATAATTTTAGAGGTTTCTAAATGTGATGTCGTAAATAAACACATTTTTTTGCGCTTACATTGCAAACGCTGGCTGAACCCTTCGAGATAGATCAAAATATTGTACAACAGTATTGTAAACCTTAAAAAGGTCTACAAAAAAGTCCGTAATAGTATACGTCTATCTCTTAGGGATAATCCACAACAACAATTTTTTATCCTTTACTTTTTACGAGAAATAATGGCTCATTTACGAAGGGATTTTAAGCAATACAGCATTAATCCTTATTCAATTTTGTACCTTAAATACATTGTGCATTTAATATAGATCAATATGGCTCTTTCCAGCATGTAATTGAAATGAATATTTTCGAGATATTACAGACTTAAAATGCAGGGACATAGCGGCTGCGGCGGCGGCGGCGCGCAGCGGCAGCGGCGCGCGGCGGTACCGGCCGGGGGGCCGATTCTGTAGTATATTTAGTATCAGCATTGCACCCGTGCGAAGCCGGGGCGGGTGCTAGTTATTCATAAATTCTCTTTATATTCATAGGTTCGCTGTATGAAAAGTCTTATAGGGTTATTTTCGCTTTTTTACATGCCCAACATTTGATAACTTAGAAGTATGATTTAACTTGCGTGTGCAATAAAGAATTTAAGAATGAGTTTTTATCGTTCGGACCAGATAAAATGAACCTTTATAACCTACTAAATTATTAAGTATCCATAAAATAAGCTCTGCTTAGCTTGGGGCTTAGATGATGCTGGGTGAATTGTCCAGCATTATTATTATTATAAATTCAAGAGTCTAGGTTTGGTTGAGTCAATGATGCATTTTCCTCCACGTTTCTCTTTCCAATGCGGTCTCTTTAATTTCTTACGACCTGACAGCGACTTTAATAAAAGTAATTTTACATTAATTTGATGGGTGTTAATGGCGTTTCTTTACCTTTTAACCCGACGTTTCAGTAGGTTCACACGCTCCCGTGGTCACGGGATGACTGAGCAATGGATAGAGTGTTTGAAATAGGTAAAACCTACTGTACGTTACGCCATTGCACACTTATTAGGAATAGGTAAATTAGTTTGGCAAAAAAGTAATACAAATAGAGGAAACAAGTGTCACTGCTGACTGACACTAATGTTAACATAACAAAAAATTTTCAACTGACTTACCAAGTACGTAAAAATAATTTTTGAGAACATAACCACTTAGTTTACTTGTAAAAAATGTTCACAATTATCTGACTCTTTACCATCTACTGCGCATTTAGATCTTTTTTCAAACGCTGCTTATTTAGACTCATTAGAATTGACGCAGGCCGCTCAAAAAACAGGTCATATATCAATAATCAAAAGAGGTCAAATAGTGACGGTTGCCTATTGACATATTAAAATGGAATATCTTACTTGATGATTTGATTGCAGTATAGCCCAAGCCGCTGTGAATGCGTAATCACCAATGAAACTTCCAATGAATTGTGATTGAGGAATAAAGGCGATATCCGCGAGGTCAAGGGTCGCATCATCAATACACGATACTGTGGGGTCACGGTTCAAATAACATGTTTGTAGGTAAAATTCTATACAAAACTAATTAATTCCGATAACCGATTTAACCGATTTCGAAAAAGGAAACGATTGAAACCATTGAATTCATTGTGATTGTGGTAAGTAATCAGGTCTTATACAGGGTTATTGGTAATTCACTGACACTAAGTTAACTGTAGGTTCTGCCCACCATCACGAACACGTCCGTGAAGACACCAGGTCTCAATTCTTAAAATTGGTGGAAAGAGAATGATATTAGTGTATGTACCCCCCTCCATACAAAAATCGTTCATTAAAGGGGTTTTCTTTGAAACTAAACCTAGAAACGGCTCTGCCTTGAATTATCAGTATGTGTGTATATGTTCGGCTGTCTCCCAGCCAGGCTAATGCCACTTAAAACATCTTGCGTAGATATAAAATAAGCCAATGATGATGATCTGGATTTAAATGGGGGATCGGTATTTAGTAATTAATTAGGTTTCGGACATTATTTTGTGTAGGAGGCGATTCACAAAAAAATAAGAATTAAGACCTGGCGTCTTCACTAATGAGTTCGTGATGATGGGCAGAACCTGCAGTTTACGCAGTGTCAGTAATTACCAATAACCCTGTATATGTATAGTTTTCAGTCTACACAATCTACTCTTTCGAGCATACAAAGATTTTTTATTTTGATTTTAAATCGCATGCAGTCATAAATTGTAAAATTACTTACAACGAGGAGGAGCTGGTACATTACAGGAGCAGAAGAAGGTTCTATTCTATGTACAGACGAACATAGTACATGTTCATCTGTACATAGAATAGAACCTTCTTCTTCATTCGAAGCATAGAAGTAAAAGTAAAAGTCTTTATTATGGGAACATATGGGGGAAATAACAAAAAATAGGCAGCGATGCGACCTGCAGAAGTAAAATACTGTGTCGCAGATCGCAACGCCCGCCTCCGGGATTAGGGTAAGATAGTTCCACGAACTTTAGGTACTTAAGTTTAAACTATAATAGGTTACAACTTATTTACTAATGAAGTTATTTAAAAAACAGTTTCTAAAATAAAATCAAATCTAGAGCAAAATAACTAAATAAAAGAAAGTAAGGAATAGTGAAGTAGAATTTTAACATCTATCTAAAGGCTGTTGACACAGAGTGCGTGTGTGTGTGTGTGTGTGTGTGTGTGTGTGTGTGTGTGTGTGTGTGTGTGTGTGTGTGTGTGTGTGTGTCTGTGTGTGTCAGAGCACTAGGTGCTCCTGAGGACACCGGTCTCTTAAGAGTCCGGGCAACAGGAGCTTCCAAGATGCGTGTGTGTATGTGTGTGTGTGTGTGTGGTTTTGTGCGCTTGGCGCTCCCGAGGACACCGGTCTCTTAAAGAGTCCGGGCAACAGGAGCTACCAGGGTGTGTGTAAGGTGCGTATAAGAGACGTGCAGGTGTTTGGTGCTCCAGAGAACATTGATTCTTGTAGAGTGCAAGCAACAGGTGCTACTACTTTGTTTGTAAGTGAATTTAAATCACCCAAGGGTGGTCAATAGATCCTCTGTTTGTCCATAGGAGAGTGATTGGAGCCAAGATGCAGTTTTCAGTTTGCATTTGTACAGTGTGAGTGGGTAGATCTCTATTTTCCGGTTGATTTTATTGTAGAGTGATCCGCTTAGATAGTGATAAAGTCTGGAAACTGCACTGGTTCCTCTTGACTCCGTCACACATACTCTATCATGACGGCGTTTTGTAGAGCTAAGATTAGGGTCAAATACTAGCTTCGAGTGCTTGCGCAAGACCAGCGCTAGAACAAATAGCTGTCTTACCGTAAGTACCCCACAAAGGGTATATAGACTATCTGTAGGGAAACGTCGTGGCTTTGAGCACATAACCTTCAGGACAGCTCTCTGAGCACGTTCTACCCTTAATAGCTGAGTCTTTATGGCTCCTCCCCATACGCAAATTCCATAGGACAGAATAGTTTGTGCCAAAGCAAAATACACCGTCTTAAGACAAGCTAGATCCGCGGACACTCTCAGTTTTTTAAAAATGTAAATTAATTTCCTAACTCTAGATACTGTATATTCAATATGGGACTTCCAAGAGAGATGAGAATCTAAGTGAATTCCTAGGTATTTTAAACTAGATGTATGAGCTATAGATGGACAAGAACATACACGTTTACCTATATTAGAACAGTTGTGTGCAAGTAAACTAAACGCTGGGGGAGGTTGCGTGCGGGGGGAAAGAGAAAAGGTTACAAATTTAGTTTTGATAGAGTTTAGGGAGAGTGAGTTTAAGGACAACCACTTCAGAATCAGAGATAAAACATGTTCTGCAGATGCTTTAGTGTCATCCCAGGTCTGACCACTCACAATAAGCGCAGTGTCGTCAGCATATGTAATTATATTACAATTTGGAGAAGAGATTTGGCAAAGTTCGTTAATATAGACCAGAAAGAGTGTAGGCCCGAGGACACTACCTTGCGGTACGCCATAGCTTATATCCTCTTCAGTGCTAGTTATGCTGTTTATAGAGACAATTTGCTTTCGTTCGGATAGGTAACTATTAAATAGTTTTTTTACATCTCCTCGAACTCCGATGTGTTCTAATTTATTAAGCAAAATGGGGATAGACACTGTATCAAAAGCTTTACTTAAATCAAGGAATATACCAACTGTTTTGAGTTTTTTGTTAAGATTAATAGCGACTTTAGAGGTTAGGGATATAACAGCGTCTTCTGTGGATTTGCCGCTTCTGAATCCATATTGATTTTCAGACAGTATATTCCTTTTATCAAGAAAGTTGATCAGCCTAACGTTAACGATTTTTTCAAGGATTTTAGACAAGACAGTAAGAACCGAGATCGGTCTATAATTATTTAGATCGTCTTTAGCACCACCTTTGTGTATCGGGTGTACTATTGCTTTTTTAAGTGCAAGGGGAAAGGTACCAGACGAAAGGCAAAGGTTAAACACGTATTCAAGTAATGGAACAATAACATGCCTGGCGCGTTTAATTACAGAGGTAGATATTTCGTCCCAGCCTACAGCAGAAGTGTCTTTTAAACCAATGATAATACGATCTATCTCATGACAGTCTGTCTGAAGGAGAGCCATAGAGTCAAGCGTGGGAGGGGTGGAATAGATGATGTTGGTATTGGATATGCTTTGTGTGTCATTAGATCGCCCAATTTTGGAAGCCAGATTTTTACCTACATTGGCAAAAAAAGTGTTAACACTATTTACAGAAGCCGAAGGAGTGGATGAAAGTTTTAATAACTCTTCAGCTGATGATTGTTTTTGATTCAGATTAGCTACTTTTTTAATAACGTTCCAGGTTGCTTTAGGGTTATTTTTGGCTTTTTGGAATTCAGTACGTTCATATTCAGACTTAACTTGTTTTAAGAGATTATTACAGTAGTTGCGGTAGCGGATGAAGGAAATTTTGAGAATTTGATTATCTTTGTCTTGTTTAGATTTCTTGTAGAGTTTGTCTTTGTGTCGGATACATCTTAACAACCCTGGTGTTATCCAAGGCTTTAAAATTCTTTTTAAAATAGAATTTCTTCAATTAATTCTTTTTAATAGAAATCGGTCCACAATTGATAAAAACATAAAGAAAACATATGTTGATGTTTTATGTACATATGTTATTTTATGTATGTTAACCGTTAATTGTGGTTCGATTTTGATGATTGATTTGTATAGAAGATGATCCCAAGAAGGTCATATAAAAAATATAATATTTCCGACATTTACGGTCTGTAAAAATATAAAACTAAACAACGGTTTAAAATGGAAGGAATTCAAAGTGTTCAGTCAATCAAATTATAAACTTTAAAAATCCTATTTACAATGGGGCTTCACTCGATAAATATGGTATTGTAAATTTTGCTTATTTACTAGAAAACTACACAACTTATGAAGAAGCTGTAAGAATTAGTAATAAAAATAACCTAGGAACCAAAACAAAAATCTATATATATAAAAGAAAGTCGTGTTAGTTACACTATTTAAAACTCAAGAACGGCTGAACCGATTTGGCTGAAAATTGGTGGGGAGGCAGCTTAGAACCAGGAGACGGACATAGGTTATGTTTTATCCCGGAATTACCACGGGAACGGGAACTACGCAGGCGAAGCCGCGGGCAGCAGCTAGTATTTGATAAAGACCTTAGGGTTCCTGAGATCTCGACCAAATTATGCAAAATAGTGCACTTTCATGTTTTTTTTATCGTTATTTTTTTTCGAACTGGTGTTTTCCAATTAAGTAACCGAAAAAAATGTTGGAATTTATGTAATTAGATAGATAAATAGATCTAGGCCTAGTTTGACAAGCAAACACGAAAATAAATGCTGGGTTTGCTTCCTCCTGTAGGGTTATGATTATGAGTCAAGTTCTGGATTATCAACAAACTCCTCTTTTTTCAATTATAAAACTTTTTATGCCCGGGGCTTCACTATCGCTTATCTTTAATAATATTAGATTTGATTGTTTGTTTGTATTGAATAGGCTCCGAAACTAATGGACCGATTTGAAAAAAATATTTTACCATTAGAAGCCCACATTATTCCTGATGAACATAGGCTACTTTTTACCGCGGGAAAATGCTTCATTCCTACGGGAACACAGGTAATAGGACAACGGGTAGTAAGAATGCAGCTAGTTTGGGATAAAATGTAACATAATAGGTTAGTACGCAGTTAGCTCAATTGTTTCAATTGTAAATACTAGTTCTAATTTATTTCTATTCGTTGATTGTAATTTCCACGTTTAGAACTACATCTAAACAAAATTTCAGCCCAACCCTTTCAGTACTTTTGGTGTGCAAAGGTAGCAAACATCCATCCACTCAAACTTTCTTTATTATATAGTCTCGGGTAGGTATTTATCGATTTTATTCGTTAGATGTGGTGCGGTAGGCCTCGTAAATTACAAAAACTATATTATTTTACCTCGATTCGGGAATGAATAAGTAATTTTAGTGGGAAATGTGTGAAATAAACCCAGTTTCCTTGTTCATTCTACACGGCACTCTACTAATGGCGGTCGATCGAATAAAACAACGGAATTGGTCGTTAAAAGCTAAATTGTCGGAAACAATTTCAGCGATTCCCGTACGGCTCTTAAGAGTAGGTATTACTGAGATATTTCATAGTTATTTGATTTTTAAGAAATCTTAGATAATTGAGCTGGCTATAAAATTTAATTCGTGATTTAGGTTCCTGATGTAGACAACTAAGCTCATAAATTTAATAAATAATCATTCAAAGCCTTTTAGAAACTTAAATACTTCTTATCTTAATATATCTTTTGAATTTTAATCAAGTTATTTTATAAAAACCCGAAGTGCCTCGGTACACCTAGGGTCTCGACTCCAAGAGGAGCAAATGTGTAGGCTCTGTCGAGACCTGCATATTTGCGCCTCTTGAGATCTTCGGCTAAATCTGCCGCCGCGCCTGCCCTCACGCATGATTATTATCTGAACGTCTGGTCGAAGCGACGCGTGACCCGAGAGCTGGTCAATATCTTGCACAGCGCATCAGCATTTCCATACAGCGGGGCAATGCAGCCAGCGTCTTGGAGACGCTTCCGACTGGTATTGATATGGATCAGTTAAGCTACGTGTAGATTGTTTGCAACGGTTTGCAGTTAGCTCAATTGTTTCAATTGTAAATACTAGTTCTAATGTATTTCTATTATTTTATTGTAATTTCTGAATAAAGGCTTCTACCAAGTAATGAACTGAATTTAAACATGAATTTTAATTTTAATCCATACTGAATATTATAAATACGAAAGTAACTTTGTTTGTCTATCTGCCTGTCTGTTAAATTTTTACGGCTAAATGGCTGAACGGATCTTAATGAAATTTGGCATGGAGATAGATGTTATCTCGTTATAGGCTTCTTCCAATCTCGGAAAAGAGCGTGCGAAGCCACGGGAAACAGTAATTTATACATGTGAAAGATTAGATATAGAGTTGGAAACATTGAGGATGATTGTTACCTCTTCAAGCCAAAAAATTGCAAAGTGCCTAGTTCTAAGCCTGGAACAACAAAGTTTACTTTTTCCCCGAAAAACGCGTGTGAAGCCTGTGTATAGTAAGTGCCATGTGGTGCCAGACATGATTCCCATGGGAATTTCCTAAAATTCTTACTTAACGCATTCACTGCCCATCCTAGGCGGTGTGACCCGCAGGCCCGCCGCCACTACAAGGGGCCAGAGGAGATCATCTGTGTTTTGGGCCACGAAAGTGTTATCTAGTATAGATGTCCTTAAACCACAGAATACCTTGTACAGAACTACATAATACCGTTAGTATTATTATATTCTCTGTTAATACTAAGAAATCTTCTCTTATATTATACTAGCGATCCGCCCCGGCTTGGCACGGGTGCAATGCTGATACTAAATATACTACTATATAGAATCGGCCCCCTGGCCGGTACCGCCGCAACCGCTATGTCCCCGCATTTTAAATCTGTAATATCTTCGAAAATATTCATTTAAATTACATGCTGTTAAGAGCCATATTGATCTATATTAAATGCACAATGTATTTAAGGTACTTGATTGGTTATGGCTTAATGCTGTATTGCTTAAAATCACTTCGTAAATAAGGCATTATTTATGGTAAAAAGTAAAGGATAAAAAATGGTTATTGTGGGTTATCCCTAAGAGATAGACATAAACTATAATGGACTTTTTTGTAGGTCTTTTTAAGGTGTACTATACTGTAGTACATTATTTTGATCTATCTCATAGGATTCAGCCAATGTTTGCAATGTAAGCGCAGAAAAATGTGTTTATTAACGACATCACATTAGAAACCTCTAAAATTATCAGTGTTCCTCTACTATATTATGCACGTATTACATATAAACATTCCTCTTGAATCTCTTCTATCTAATAATAAAAACCGCATCAAAATACGTTGCGTAGTTTTAAAGATATAAGCATACATAGGGACAGACCGAAAGCGACTTTGTTTTATACTATGTAGTGAAGCCGTGCGACGTAACGACTCTATAGGTTCAGGGTTTCGAACAACAAAACATTGGAATATTCGGTATCAACAAAAACTCAAGCTGTTTACAAAATCTGCCAATCAAATCGGCGTACCTAACCTAACCGTAAACATTGGTGTATGTACCTTATCAATGAACGAGTATAATATATAATATGTACGATAAAACTCTACCTTATTTTTATCGCTATAGTTTTCAATCAAAACATGATTTTACTATACTGTTTTTACGTTATTCCCGTAATTGCAACCATAATATTTGTTATTTTATGTTTTTCCGTAGAGCTCTTACTCGAAATACCACACAAAATAAACAAGCGACACTATAAGTAACTGTGGAAACATGCAATTTTAATCCATACTGGTCGAAGCGACGCGTGACCCGAGAGCTGGTCAGTATCTTGCACAGCGCATCAGCATTGCCATACAGCGGGGCAATGCAGCCAGCGTCTTGGGGACGCGACGACTGGTATTGATATGGATCAGTTGAGCTACCTGTAGATTGTTAGCGACAGTCTGCAGTTAGCTCAATTGTTTCAATTGTAAATACTAGTTCTAATTTAGTTCTATTATTTTATTGTAATTTTCTTTGTGAATGTTATCTATACTAATGTTATGAATTCGAAGGTAACTGTGTCGCTCTGTCTGTTTGTCTGTCGGTCTTTACTTTTCACGCCTAAACGGATTTATATTAATTTTAGCAGGGAGACAAATGGTATCCCGGAAACGTACATTAAGGCTACTTGAAAAGCACGTGCGAAGCCCCGAGCAGCAGCTAGTTTGTATAAATACATATGTAAATTGAATATATACAAACTAGTAATAAATTAAATATTAATTAATAATAAAAAAAAACTAAATTAATTAAATAGCTATAAATTAAAATCTGGGATCATAACGAATGCCGGGAGAGTAGGTACCTACTATTAAATTGTTAGGTTCCAAAACAAAATACGTTTGCGATATAATAGTTTTGAGTGTTTTTCCAATAAAAAAATTGACCCTAAACCACGTAGGTACAATCAAAAAATACTTAGACTTGTGTAGTATGTAGTATGTTTATGATAATTATGTTTGTCTGTGTCTATAACTTCATGCCAAATGTGTGGCAACACGCTATAACTATCAACACTAAAAATATAATAACTTTATATTAATAAAGATATACAATACATTAAAAATTTACTGCTTCATAAAATAAGGTAATTTATTTCTCGTTTTCAATAAGTTTGTACCTGATTTCGTGATAAGAACTTGAACAGATAGTTATCTAAGGTTATCTGATAAATATTTATTGCCAGATTAGCCGACAGTTACCGATTCTTCGCCTTCTATATAAATTCCTAGACAGAAAGCAATCTTAATAAATTATATTTGTTTTTGAAAATTCCATTTGATTTATACTGTCGTCTACACTAAAGTTAACATACAAGTCACACAACTTAGCTACCACAACATACCTGTTAAATCTATATCAATTCACACATAATAAAACAACACTATACTAAAAAGTTTTACTACGAATTTGTGAGAGCTGCGGCCAACACGTGTGGCCACAACGCTTTGCGAACAGATACTGAGTGATATTATTTACCGCCCGCCCTACGATATTCGCCCTAGGCACCCGAAGCCCTTAAGTTATCGAGTATTACCTATTTAATATTTATAACTCAGTGACTGACAGACAACTTATATTAGAGAGAATCCATGGCAGCAAAAGCCCAGACCGGTGTTTAACCAACTGGTTTTATGCGAAGACCTCTGACACTGTTTACCGAGAAAATTATTATGAGAGTGAAGAAAATTCGTATTATCGATATTGACTGATATGATATTAGTCCATATTGACTTTAATAATAATTTAATATTGATAAAGGCATTTGTCTCGAGATATTTAATAATTCTGGTACCTACGGAACCCTAAATAATAGGCACTGGTTTAGTTTGAAAAAAGTCTAGGAGTAACTAAAACGTATTTGCAAAATGTTTTTAAAATATTTTGTCACTTGGAAATTTTGTTTCATGTAGGTCCAATTAGCATGATACCAACGTACCTATTTATTAGAAGCAAGCGTCTGCCTGCGGCTTCACCTGCGCTGTTCCTAGATAAAAAGCATAATAATAAATCGTAACCCGTATAACTTATGTGATAATGATAACGTCATGTGAGTATATCCTACGTGTTTCTACGAGTAGGTACTCTACATTTCATCTTTATTTGTTCAGTTTCACTTTGGAGTATAACTGGGGCGAATCAAAAACCAAGAGATTTGGTTGGGGCGAGTTACTCGCTATACCGCACCCCGGACACTCGACCATTTCTCCATACAAAAGTCTCGTCCCGGCACATACATGTGCAACTGCGTTGCGCTACACATACAACTTACTGTTTGTGTGACATCTGAGTCACTTCATTAATATATTCTGCGTGTGCGACAGCTTGTTTAGTATTTTCCTCTATAACTAAAGGTGAAATGAAACCTAAAAACAGAAGTAATTTCGTAAGTCTATAATCAAACAAACAAGATCCGTCAAGTGCGAGTGTAACTCGCGCGCCGAGGGTTTTGAACGTTTGTCAACAAATATGTACCAAAAGTACCGGTTAGAGACTTCGCAATTTAACGAATACCTAAGAATAGTAGGTACCAACCTTTTTTACCAATTTTTCAACTTTTTTCGAAATATTTCAAAAAGTATGAAAGCTACAGAAATTTTAAAAACTGTTTTGTAATGCCCAAACCAATGCCTTTCATTTGATACCCCACTCGGTGGGGTAGCCCCTCTTTTGAAAATTATTCTTTTTTGACCATTTTTCAAAAAGTGTTCTTTTTACAGACTTCTCTATATTTTTCCTGTAAAATATAGATCCATATCTACAAACGCTTCATACATTTTAAATGGATCGCTCGGCAAACTTCGGAGATAGGGGGGGGGGAATGGGTATTTTTTCGACTTTTTTCAAAATATTTCAAAAAGTATGAAACCTACAGAAATTTGAAAAACTGTTTTGAAACGTGCAAACTAATACCTTTCATTTGATACCCCACTCGGTGAGGTAGCCTCCCCTTTTGAAAATTATTCCCCCCCTTTTTGACCATTTTTCAAAAAGTGTTCTTTTTTCAAACCTCTCTATATTTTTCCTGTAAAATATAGATCCATATCTATAAACGCTCCATACATTTTACATGGATCGCTCCGCAATCTTCGGAGATAGGGGGGGGGAATGGGTATTTTTTCGACTTTTTTCGAAATATTTTAAAAAGTATGAAACCTACAAAAAATTCAAAAAATATTTTGAAATGTACAAAATGATACCTTTCATTTGATACCCCATATGACTCTGTAGGTATCTTTTAAAATTTCGGCATCACAATTTGTATGGAAAATGTTCATTTTCATTTTTCATTTATTTTCATTTATTTTTCTCTAAATCTGTACAGGCGCACGAAATGTATTATTGTTTTAAATTTCAAGTTGATAGCTGCAGTAGTTTTTGAGTTATTAAGGAGGGAAAAAAGGACAGACAAAGCGAGACCATAAGGGTTTTGAAACCGATCTTCGATCATCAAAACCCTAAAAAACATCAAACAATCTATACTAATATTATAAAGGGGAAAGATTTGCTTGTTTGTTTGTATTGAATAGGCTCCGAAACTAATAGACAGATTTGAAAAATTCTTTTACCATTAGAAGCCCACATTACTCTTGATGAACATAGGCTACTTTTTACCGCGGGAAAATGCGACATTCCTACGGGAAAACGGGTAATAGGACAACGGGTAGTAAGAATGCAGCTACTATACAGGGTGTTTCGTGGAGGGTTAGACAAACTCGGTGGGTGTGTAGGTGGACCTATTTGTGAAATACAAATTGAAGGAAAAGACCCTAACTGTTTTCAATTTTTTTTAATCCTGTTTTTTGTATTTTTTTAAGATTTTCCGAAATTTTACCTCTCTACCCCTAGAACTTTTTTTTGGAACGTGTTTTCTAGTAAATTTTTTAATTGCTTTTGGTCTCAAATGTATCTTTCGTCTTTTGAAGGCATTATTTATTTGAAAGAACGTGTAAATAATTAGTTATAAGCTCTCAAAGTTAAAAAAAGTAAAAAAAATAATCAAGAAGGACAACTTTGCATCGTTTTAAAATGAAAATTAATAGCGATCGAGAAGTTCAAATACTTTTAAAAACTTCTCTAAACATCGTTTATTACAACGGTATACCACATGTAGCCGAACAGTCTATAAACTTGTCAAAAATTAGCACTTATAGGTAAAATGGGAGTAAAAACGCTAAGAATAAAACATTGTATTAAAACAATTTTGGTTCAAATATCACTTCCCTATTTCTGATACATGGTAGGAACGCTAAATTAAAAAAACCTTTTTTTATCATACCTAGGTATCCGACTAATTCGAAGATTCGAAATTCGAAATCAGAATTTCGAATTCGAATCAATATTTGTAATCGTTAAATTTCGTTCTTATTTTGGTTATTTGTTATGTTTTGATAAACTGTTTGTTGTTCTGTTTTGTTATCGTTGTTTTTGTCACTATGGCGGAATTCAGCATTGAAGAATACGCTGTTAATATTTATGCGTACGGTCGATGCGATGGAAATACACGTGCAGCACAGAGACTGTACAGAGCTTGGAGCTTGGAATATGGAATATATTGGAATATATTCGTCCACACCAATACACACCAAGACACAGGTATTTGAACGCCGCATCACATCATCATCCGCACCACTTGCAGTCCGTTGTGTCATCACTTACAAACAGAGCTAACGCTCTGTGTGACCCTGAACATCTGGAGGATGAACTCAGACATGTTCAGAAGGTTCTCAAACAGAACGGCTATGTAAGTCCAAGACACACAAAGCGGAGAAGCCGAAGAACGCCTGAGGTCAGCAGACAACCCATCTTTTTGCCGTATGTGAAAGGGGTGACGGATAAAATTGAAAATATCCTGAAAAAGTTTTCAATAAAGTCGGTTCTCACCCCCCCACACAAAAGTTTCTCAGCAACTACGAACACCAAAAGATGTCATACCTCTACAAATGCCAGGCGTCTACAAGGTTGACTGTAGCTGTGGCCGCTCATACATAGGGCAAACTAAACGAACCATTGCCGAAAGGGTGAAAGAGCACATAGCAGCGGTCAAAAATAGACAAACATACAAGTCGGCGATAGCGGAACACCTGCTAGACTCAGGAAGCAACCACTGGATTGAGCTACATGACCCAAAAGTTCTATCCCGTGAACGCCACTATTACAAAAGGATGGTTCGAGAGGCGATTGAGATCAATAAACACCCGAATTTTAACCGTGAAGATGGTTTTCGTCTCTCTTCCTCGTGGAATCCTGTGATTAATATGTGTGTGCGTCGTAATCCGACTGTACTGCAATCGGATACGGTCAGTGTAGTGTGTCGTAGTGTGAACTTGGACATTCCTGATTCTGAAGACGAATTGAGGGTAGTCGTGGATACTGCCGTCAATTCTCGGCTGTAACTCCGAGTACATCCAGTCGCCCCGTGACCACGATCGCTGTAACGCGGTAGAAACGTAGGGGATATAAAAACAAAAGGTACGCGATAAATACCCGATTAAACCATTAACTATGTTTACAAATCGCGAAAGTTTAAAAAGTTTGATTACAAATATTGATTCGAATTCGAAATTCTGATTTCGAATTCCGAATCTTCGAATTAGTCGGATACCTAGGTATGATAAAAAAAGGTTTTTTTAAATTAATTTAGCGTTCCTACCTTTGTATCAGAAATAGGGAAGTGATATTTGAACCAAAATTGTTTTAATACAATGTTTTATTCTTAGCGTTTTTACTCCCATTTCACCTATAAGTGCTAATTTTTGACAAGTTTATAGACTGTTCGGCTACATGTGGTATACCGTTGTAATAAGCAATGTTTAGAGAAGTTTTTAAAAGTATTTGAACTTCTCGATCGCTATTAATTTTTTTTTAAAAACGATGCAAAGTTGTCCTTCTTGATTATTTTTTTTACTTTTTTTAACTTTGAGAGCTTATAACTAATTATTTACACGTTATTTCAAATAAATAATGCCTTCAAAAGACGAAGGATACATCTGAGACCAAAAGCAATTAAAAAATTTACTAGAAAACACGTTCCAAAAAAAAGTTCTAGGGGTAGAGAGGTAAAATTTCGGAAAATCTTAAAAAAATACAAAAAACAGGATTAAAAAAAATTTCAAACATTGAGGGTCTTTTCCTTCAATTTGTATTTCACAAATAGGTCCAACTACACACCCACCGAGTTTGTCTAACCCTCCACCAAACACCCTGTATAATAAATCAGAAATCTGAAATAAATCGCTATCGGCATAGTCTGTCAAAATCATTAATTCTTGGTGTGAAATAAAGTGTAATTTTGTATTGTATTGTGTTCTCTGACTCTATAGTTTTGTATAATTTAACCTAGTTAAATTATAAAACTACTAGCTGTTGCCCGAAACTTCGCACACGTTCTTCGAGTAGCCTATGTCAGTCCCTGTAATAATGTCTACGATGACATATTTCATTAAGATCCGTTCAGCCATTAAGCGTGAAAAGGTTACAGACAGAGATACAGATAGACAAACATGTATGTCTGTAGAGTTACTCTGTAGAGTTCGAAACAAAGTTCTATGTAACTCTGTAGAGTTACTTTCGAATTTAGTAAGATAAAGGTAAAGTCGTGACCGCACCGAGTGGAAAGATTTGGGGGAGGCCTTTGCTCAGCAGTGGGACGAATCAGGCTAGATAAAAAAATAAAAGAAAAAAAAAATTGCTGCAACATAATGTAGGTTACATAGGTACAATCTGTAGGTCTTAAATACCTAGATTAAATGTTTCAACCTATTAAATGTACTACCTTAAAATATGGCATGCAAATTTTTAAAATTATGATATTTGTATTACGTGATTTGTTCATAATAATTAAATGGTCAATGTTTCAGATCGTCACTTAAAAAGTCATTAATATTATAATAGCACTTACTTACTTATAATTGTTTTAATTTGGTTTTAAACATAATCACACTAAGATTTAAAAAGGTATATAATATTAGTATAGGTAGTAGGAAGCCAAATTAAGGGTACCACTACCACATAAATAGCCCTGCCTATTAATGCACCCGACCTATTTCCTGTGAGAGCGTAAACAAACAATAACTGAATAAAACCGATTTGGCGCCATACCAAACCCTGGACTAGCTGCCAGTCACGTAGAATTACCGACACCGATGTTGAGACTAAATTTCATAATTCTTGATTGCACTAAATAAAACATACATAAAAACATAAAACTAGAGAAGGAATAGCAAAGGCGAGCTAACCCTAAAAAGAGTTCTCTTCCAGCAAACCTCGTCGGGAGAGAGAGACAACGTTATGTGGGTACATGTGCATAATTTCTTAGAGAAAAAGATGGCCAACTTAAATAAATAATTAATAGACTACTACATTATATATAACTATCCATCCATCCAAACTTTCGCATTTATAATATTAGCGGGATATTCCTATGCGTCCTACCCAAAAAAATTAAAAGCGCATCCCTGAATTTTGGCAAGAACATAGAGAATATATCAACATCCTCATCTGCACATAAACTATTAATAGCACGAAGGGAAAATAAAATAATTTACATTATGCCACTTAAGCCGGTTAGGGCAGTGAAAATGAAACGTTACGCTATGTGCAAAATTCCGTCTAGTTGCTCGTTCCGAGCGCCTCCTTTCCCTGGGCCGCGATCACGATGTGGTAAGGCACTGCATTACGGCTCAAACGTTAGAAGTTGAAACGTTAGGGTACGCGTTCACAGGCCGGCATCGGACAATCCGCACTGGCCCTATCAATGCGGTTTGACATAAAAGATCCGTACCGCACGGACCGGACTGTCGGCAATGCCGGCGAGGATTTTTGAAAGCAACTTTTCCATTTAATGCGAATGACGTCATTCGGATTCCCGATCAGTGGACGCACTTGTCAGCGGATTGTCCGATGCCGGCCTAACGTTTCAACTGCTAACGTTTGAGCCGTAATGCCGTGCCTTACCACACCGTGATCGCGGCCATGTACAAGCTCGCTGTGTGCCACGTTACATTACGCCCTTTAACACCGGTATGTTCACGGCTTTAAATATTTTGCACCATTTTAGCGTTCTTCATCTATATGCCACAGCGCGATGCACATGCATTTTGTCGCCAACACAATGGGCAGTTAGGCGATGATTACCATCGAGTGGTCTGTCGCGCGTGATTCGAATGGTTATAAATCACACGGATTTATGGCAACACTAGTGGATGGCTTGGAGTGTTTACGAGGTCTTTTTCTTCAGAAAAATTTTCTGAATAAAAAATTTGGTTTAGGGTGCAGAGTGCAGTTATTTATTTGCTCAACCTTAGAGCAAATTGTTTTTTAACGTGCCCATATTAAAACCCGAGCTATACATGAGTAATTATTGAATATTATTCATGCGTTTGAGTGAACTGGTACGTAATATAAATTACTTGTCCATGGTATAGGAGTAAAAAAGCTTTGAAGTGAGAGCAATTCCTCAGGGAGGTATCAAAATCTCTCAAAAAAAATCCTTGAAGGGTTAAAAACCGAGAGGAATAATAATATTTATTTTTGTGTAAAACATGCAACTTTTCACCTCGACCAGCAATAAAATAGTTTTATTACCGGAAATGATTTTCGAATGGTAGAACTCATTTTTTGCTTTCTCATAAAGGAGGTTGCGATTTTTTTTAACCTCATTTGAACCATGAATATACAAAATATACGACATATTTTGTTTTGAACAAACGAGATATTTTGGTTGAACAAAATATCATTCGTTTTATCCTAACACTTCTAAACTTCAAATAAAAACTTTTTATTTAAGCATTCGATTAACCTACATGGCACATACCAGGTTCACGGACATCCTCTGAATGCATACATACCAAGGTCGATAGTGGTTCATTGACATTTAAACAATTTAAGCCACCACAGAAGAATTAAGAACTAAGATTAATAAGGTAGAGCTAATAGCCTAGTTGACTCTTTTTTAAAGTAGATAGGTCTTAAATTATTAATTATTGTCCAATTAGAGGGAAAAAAATAATACGATATTTTTTAGGACCTAGAAAACCGCAAAAACTTTATTATAAAAGTCAACTTTTCGTAAACAAGCAAAAACGTTGTAAGCCATATTTATCTGTGGTGTGACGTCATACGTCTCGAAAACAACAATTGATATTTGCAAACGTTCATCATTATAAAAATGTAGACAAACTGCATAGCGAATTTTACTCGTCTTTGATCCCATCATGAAAGCTGATGAAATTCCTATGACGTCACAACATGGCCGATAGCGTTTTCAGAGTTCAAAATAAAAAAATAAAAAATCTATGTTTAAATTGAAAATATGTTGTCATCTTACACTTTTAATATCAGATATTTTTAAATATTGGGTTCTTAAATCAAAATATACTACAGAAAATATTTATTTGTTGCGCCAAATTTGATGAGTCAAGTAGCCTCTTGAGCATGCCATCCAAACATGGCAGAGCTTAATTTAATTTTCATTCAGATTAAATCCGCGTTGACACGATCAGAGCCAGCTCGGACCGAGTGAACTCGGATACCTACTCGGACGTAACTCGGATTGTAGCAACCTCTAATCCGAGCCCACTTGGACGACGGCGTCCGATCTAAGTAGACTCGGACCGTGTTCTACTCATCCGACCTAGCTCGTATACGAGTTGGAAAACAAAATGGCGGCTAATAACAACAACCAAGAGTCTCGTGCGAAAAAAAAGTGGTCTGAGCATGAAACAAGTAGATTCGTTGAACTATCAACTAACTAACTATCTATCAGCAAGTCTGCGACAATTCCGATGCCACTTCGCACTAAATCCGTCATTTTTCGATGTTGACTGATAAAAATAATTGGATTAATGACGAAAATGATCCGAGTGAACTATGATAATATCAACAGCTATCCTAGTACACTCTTATGAAGCTACTCCTACGAGTCCACTCGGTCCGAGCTTGGTCCGAGCTGGACACGATCAGATGTCAACGCGGCTTTAAAGACTTTGGCATATTAAATTTTAAAACTTTTTGTTTGTAAAAATTATTGAAAATCGGGGTAAAAATTGAAAAAATGGATCAAGTAGTATGGGTACGTTCCGTTAATTGCCGAAAACAAATGCGCTTAGCTGGCTAAAGTAGGTACTTTAGCCAGCTAAGCGCATTTGTTTTATTTGTAGGAAGGTTCCTACTACATATTACTGGAACGTTAAGGAACAAACATATTGCAGCTAAATACTATGTTCATAAAAAGATAGGAAGCGCTAAAACACTAAAGTCAATAAAAAATCATAATAAAACGAACATCGCAAAAATCTAATAGGTAAATATTGTATAATTTAATAGATAATTTATACTATTGATCTTTAACAACAAAGCTGCCAAGATTTATTTACAGATCATCACAATAACAAGAAAAAAACCCAAAGTGCTGTTTTGGCTAGCGTTGAATGTAGACGCATTGAAACAAAAACAACCAGATGTTTTATTTAGAAACTTTTGTATAAGAACAAAGAAGCTTTCAGGAAATGAAAAACTGGGATGCGTAGAGGTGGTTTTAAAATTTGATAAAAAGTTTTAAAAAGCATTGAATTTTTTGAAAATCATTGAAGGGATTTAGTTTCTTAGAAATTTATTGTCTCAAATATTTTGTCAGGGAAGCTACTAGTAGGTAGTGTAGGTATTTCCAAACTTACAACGTCTGTATGACCGTCCGTCCGTCACAGGAGGCCCATTTCAATTCCCCAAAATACGCAATTAAAAGCACGCAATTGCTTATTTTGACGAATAAAAATAGGCCTAGGCTCTGTATCACGCCTGTAACTGTAAATGATTGTAGGTACCGTCTAGCTTTTTACAGAATATTGTGTTTCTATGGCCATACAACATTATAAAAAAGATTCTACGATGTAATACGGAACTCTGCGCGAGTCAACTCACATTTGTTTTTTATTTAATTCAAATGAGTTAAACCATCTGCTTTTTACCTATCTTATTACAAAAACAGCTGACAAACGCTGGCACGTTTTCAGCAGAGCGGTTTCTAACTAAATTAAGTATTTCAGTTGAAAATTAAAGATTCTCTGTCGTGTTGTCTTTAAATAAATAAATAATGCTGGACAATTCACACAGCATTATCTAGTCCCAAGCTAAGCAGAGCTTGTGTTATGGGTACTAGAAAACTGATAAACATTATACAATACGCTACATGGATAGATTTTTTTTTATACATAGAAAAATATCCAGAACACCCTGAACAAATATCTGCAGATCGTACAAACATTTGTCCCGGGGCAGGAATCGAACCCGCAACCTCCTCCGTCGCAAGCGGACCTTCGCCCGCTGCGTCACAGAGGTACATAAATAAAATAAAATAAAAAAATAATGCTAGACAATCCACACAGCATTAACTAGCCCCAAGCTAATCAGAGCTTGTCTTATGGGTACTAGATAACTGATGATTTGATTTTCAAGTTAGAGAAAAATTACTTACGTCACATTGTCATCGAATGCGTAAAATATTTGAAACTCATTCCATCAACTTACTAATTCACGCATTGTATGACGAAGCGATGTAATTTTTCTGTATGTACCCTAGACAACAATCCCCTTGCTAGGCCTACCTAGAGTCAATAATGTGACCCATGTGACCACATTATAGTGATGTTTTTCATGCGACTTGGAACACCAAGTGTCATTTAGATGTTCTTAGCGCCGATAGGAGTAGAGTCAAGAGCTGAACAGCATCTTTCAAAAGCTTTTCAACTGTAGAAGTCTAATCAACCAAATGGCCGACCTGCCGACACAGTTTAGTCGGCGGGGGGTTCTAAGTTGACAAAACACTGTCGGCGACGTCGGCGTTTTCGGTGCACCGGCTAAAAACATTATCAATTTTATTTATAAAAACATAATTTTATAAATAAAAACGTAGTTTTGGCGTGAAGAGGTAACAACCATCCACACAACTGAACATCCAAACTTACGGGTTTATAATATTAGTGTGATTTTTATGTATTTATAAAATGGTCAATGTTAATCAACTTTTCTTGTGCACAGTACACCCGAAAGGTGATAATGCACCATGTCCTTTATAGGAAGGTGTTTGCTCGTTATGCTACGCCCACATAATCTCGAGCCAGTTAACATGTTGCTGTTGTAATTTGTAAGTTACTTTGTAATATATAAACAAATCAGAGAGGTGTTAAAGTGGCATATAATGGTAAACAAATAGGCAGTTCCGTGAGGGCTAAAGCTCTGCGCACATTATTCCAACATCGCTACTGCAAGACACAAAAATGTGCGTTCAAATATCTTTAGATACCTTTTACAGTGACAAAATGGCTTGGCACAAGCTTCAAACGAGTGGCCCGTGAGCTGTCTGTCATCTGATGCCGTCAATATAGAATGCATAGAAATGTTACGAATTAAAGCCCGTATTTTAAATGTACATTTCTGTGCTGTGCGACAACCTTTATACAGGTGTCTTAGAGTTAGTCGTTAGATTACGTTTTAGAAATAGCTTTATTAGTAAGTTTTTTTGAATGATATTAGATTAATTAGAAAAAAATGGGAAGAGTGAATCATATTTTTTTAATTTAATGTTATAGGTACAAAAGCATTGTACCATAATGTATATTATTACATACATATTTAATATTATTCCTATATTCGCTGATGATTTCTAAAACCTTAACTTTCTAAAAGAGGACAATGTAAAATCATATAAAAAACTAAATGTAAAATGACTAGCTTCCAACCGCGGCTTTGCATGAAGTTTCCATGATAAAAAATGCCTATATCTTTCCGGGATACCAACTCTACTATACTATCTCGTTGCCAATTTTTATAATGATGCGTTCAGCCGTTTAGGTTTGAAAAGGTTACGGACAGACTCTCTGTCTGAACGATAGACAGAATTGCTCATCTCTCTGATAAAAAAAAATCTATACAATTTATAATATTATGTTAGTCTTAACACATTCCGGTATAGCTAACAACCATTTATAAAAATACATCCTCTGTGAGTAGGTACCTAGGTTAGTTATTAGAGAGGTAGATATTTCTAGTACTTACCTAAATAGTACTTATATAGCTGGCTCACAAAAAATGTACCTTTTCCAAATTTTACTTACTTACCTTTTTACGTAACTTTGAACAAACAAGAGTTTTTTTTTTTAATTCCAGGAAAGGATTTGCTGGTTTCTGTACACGCTTAAATTCACTAGTAATAGTATCAGGCCAACGCAGCAGTTAAAACATTTAAAATAACTACAAAAAAATAATGTAATCTGTAGGGATAATTTGTGGTTCTATAGAAAAATCAAATGTCTCACACCAAGTTAATACCTATCATTAAATAATTTTCCATCATTAAGCCTGTATTTAAAGGGCCATCGTATTCTTAAACAAGAATATTGAAATGGATCTGTTTTTGTTACAGGATAAATAATAAAAACTATCGATATATTTATTTTTAAATTTTATTGATTTTATGAAGTCTGTTTCTCACGGTAAGTAAAAAATAGAGTATTTGACGTCTGGAGGCTTGAAGCAAATACTAAATAGGACTAAATAATGTAGTTGTTCACTAAATTACATTGCATTTGAAGTTGCTACATGACCTTCAGGTTATTTTTCTTACGCGTGTTTGTTCACGTGTTACATGTGTTACGATATTTTGTGACGTGCCCCACGTGAAAAATATAAAGCTTACTGTTCATTACAAGAATGTTTCATCATCATCATCATCATCACGTGCATGATCATTTTCAAATGTTTTTTTTCGTTAAGATATTAAAATCAAAGTTTGCATACACAAAGAAATTCATTAACAATTTTATGCTAAGAGAAATACTTTGTATCACTCAAAACCGAATTTTCCCATCGATAGAGGTCATAAAAACATCTCTATTCATACCATCAATACTTATAAATCCAACACGCACACACAAATATTAATCTATTATTTCAAATCATATTGCGTAGGTTTTTCTCATAACTATTATTTTATTTAGTAAATTATAACACATGTGAACACTAACCTTAACATTAATTCCAGTGTGTCACGCATTTCCAGTGTGTTATCGTGTGTTACAATTTCTCGTGTGTGATGGTGCATTTTTTGTGAGCCCCACCTAGCTCTCTAACTCTTTTGCCTTAGAAATAAACTAAGGCCTGAGTCCGGTTGACGATAGTATCGAGACGTGATCGTGACATCTCATTTTTGTATGGGATTTGAGGCTGTACAAAATTGTATGTTAAAACTAGCTTCTGTCCGCGGCTTCGCACGCGTTGTGTCAATGGAAACGTTTAAATTTTATTTCTATCCCATGGGAACTGATTTATGGGATAAAAAGCCATCGCCTATGTTTGATTCCAGGGGTAGACTTACCTGTATGCAAAATTTGAGCCTGATCCCTTCAGTAGTGTTGGCGTGAAGAGGTAAAAACCATCCATCCATCCATCAATCCATCTATCCATTCATCCATCCAAACTTTCGCATTTATAATATTAGTGTGATTAGTGTGATAAGACGTCACGATCTCGTCTCGATAGTATTGTCAAGCGGAGTCGGGCCTCTGGTCATACCTAGGTATTGTCAGATAATAGTAAATTAATATTTCCTTGTATTGTCTATCTTATCTTTACTGATTATAAGTAAAGATAGATAACATAGACAATAATAAATTTCTATCATACATAATAATCATTATGAGTATCATCAATGCCGTTAATATTTCAACTTCTCGTAAATGGGCTTGTATATAAAATCGACGAAGAGACCCCAAGATGTCAGCACATTTTCGCCAACTTTCAGGTCATTCTGCAGCATGTCGACCAGAACTTCTTTGAAAACCTGATGAAAAACAACAATTGTTAGTTAATTATAAAGTTTTGTTATAAAGCTGATGAGTATTTGACGCAGCGCATTAGCATTGCCATACAGCAGGGCAATGCAGCGAGCGTCTTGGGGATGCTTCCGACTGGTATTGATATGGATCTGTTGAGCTACCTGTAGATTGTTTGCAACAATCTGTTAGCTCAATTGTTTCAATTGTAAATACTAGTTTTAGTTTATTTCCATTATTTAATATAATTTACTTTGTCAATAAAGATAGTATTGTATTATTTTTAGTAATCTGGGTATTTTCTATGTATAATCAAAAATATCTATCCATGTAGTTAATGTATTGTATTATGTATATCACTCATCTAGTAGGTACCCTTAACACAAGCTGCTTGATTGGGGCTAGATGATGCTGAGTGGATTGTCCAGCATTATTTATTTATTTAGAGTTTCTCTGAAGGATAAGATTCTTATCGAATATAGAGACAGAGTACCAAAGTTATAGACATAGCCCATAGAATTAGCAAGCTGAAGTGGCAGTGGGCCGGCCATATCTCGCGAAGAACCGACAACCGTTGGGGTAAACGTGTTCTTGAGTGGAGACCACGACCAAGCAAACGTAGGGTAGAACGCCCTCCAGCCAGGTGGGATGCCGATCTGCGAAAGACTGCAGGCAGATGCTGTATAAGGCAAGCTGAAGACGCGGCGCTATGGCGCTCATCAGGGGAGGCCTATGTCCTGCCAGTAGACTAATATAGGTTTATGATGATGGTTACGGTACCTACTTTATAAAAAACAATAGCATTACATTTTTTCTTTAGGTCTGTCTGTTTGTTTTTGGTTAAGAATATAGTTTTTTCAAATCATCCAGCCGTTTCAGAGATTCCGAAAATGTCACTTTAGAAATTGAGTTATTGTTCCTTGCAAAAAAAAGACAATTTTAGGCGGACAAAGCATCTAGTCAAACATAAGCGCCGCCTAAAGAACTCTACATATAGGATTTTAATGAGATAGCAGGTACTACTATGGTATTAAAATCCTTTATGTAGGGTTCAGTGCCGCCAAAAGAACTTCTACATAAAAGATTTTACTGCCATAGTTTATCATCGGCATTAAAATCCTTGATGTAGAGTTCTTTTGGCGGCACTTGACTTTTTGGGAGTAGTTTTGTAAACTACTCTGCATACAAAAGCTCACCTCGAACTGTGCTTTTTGAACTTTGAAAGCGCAATGTGAATCCCCCAGCTTACTCATTAGAGCTTCGACAACCTGCGGCTCCTGAAACGAATTATTGGATCACATAATGGTGGGTACAGACCAAGCGAGTGAGAGCGAGCGAATGCAAACGAGTGGGATTCCACGATCGGTACGTTCGTTCCATTTTTCATTATGAAGTGACAGCGAAGGCGAACGAGGGCCCTCGTTTGGGCCCGCTTGCTTTCGCAATGTCCACACTGGTTCATTCGCGTTCGCTCGTTAGCCTTCGCTTGCTCTCGCTCGCTTGGTCTGTAGGTACCCGGCTTTAGACTTCATTTAGAAGGATCAGGAATACCACAAAACGCCAATGTACACCTATGAAAAACTAGAGTTAGCGAATAAAAACAAAAGAAGGAACAAACAGAATGGGGACGCTTCCGACTGACATTGATATGGATCAGTTGAGCTACCTGACGATTGTTTGCAATAGTCTGCAGTTAGTTCAATTGTTTGAATTGTAAATACGAAGTGTTTTCATTTAGGGCATTAATTTTAAGGGCACCACATTTAAGGCACTTATTTTATTCCCAGTTAGAGCACCCACAAAGAAGAAGTTCTAGTGATGGGGTTTTGATATAACTAATTGTAGCTTACTAGTTCTAAGTTATTCCATTATTTGATTGAAATGTTCTTTGTCAATAAAGTCATGTAATTATATCAAAAACAGAATTAGATTATATTTATTATTTATTAGATTATAATTAGATATAATATAATATACTTAATAAAAAATATTATAATAATATAATAATAGTCCATAATTTGAATGCACATTTTTGTGCTGCTAGCGGCGTTGGTTTAATGTGCGCAGAGCTTTACTCTTCAAACTCAATAAAAAAGAAGTTCTATTTGTATTTAATTTTTATTGTATCTAATTCTATTTTGATATAAGTATATTTTAGTGTCTCAAAACTCAGTAATATTTAGATACATTTTACAATCCCACAAACCTTTATAAAAGCTTTTAAAAATCCTAGTACCTATGCTTTCACTAGGGATCATGCCCCATGAAAGCCAATGCCATGTCAACTCACATGAAGGTTCACCACTGCAGAGTCGATTGACGCCATCACGTTCTGCACGTGTGCTTTGAACTGAGGACTCTTCCTAATCTCATCTTCATTGAAACCACGAACTCTTTTGAAAAACGCTTGCGCGTTTGGATCTTTTCGGAAGATTCTGTAAGAATTATTTTGATAAGAAATCTAACATAAAAAAAAAAAAAAATTGTCTTGTTGAAGTTTTATTATCTTTGAAAACCAATGTTTTCTCTTTATTTGTTACTAGTTTTTGACCGCGGCTTCGCACGCGTCCTTTCTATGGAAACGTTTAAAAGTTATTTCTATCCCATGGGAACTGATTTATGGGATAAAAAGTAGCATTATGTTTTATTTCCGGTATGGAAATACAGTGTAGTATCTTTGCAAATATAGTGTGATTTAAGTAGCTATCTACTACATAGGTAAGCACTACGCTGCAGCGCTGGGCATGCGAGTTGGGAATTGCGGGCCGCGGCGGCGCCTCGCCTCCGCCGCCGACGCTAACCAAACGTAACCGAAGAAGGCAGTGAATCCAAATTAATAATTATAATATCAAAAGTAACTCTATCAGTGGCGTATTAACCCTAGAGTCACGTGGCCCATGGCCTAGGGCGCCAGGGCGCCAGCCTGGCATCCCGCTAGCTCTCCTCGCCGCCTTCAACATATTTTCCTACCTTTGGTCCGGGGCTCACTCCTCGTCAGTATGCAAAATACTGCAAAAAAATAATAGAACAAAACCACATAATTTTCGCAGCTCGCTTTGCTTGCCGGTCGCCTATTCTTGCTTTGTTAGGGCTATTGCTCTAGTGGCGGCATAAGGGAAGATCGGGGGCGGTCCGCCCGGGTACCTACCAACGGGTAACAACGACTACTCCAGAGAATACAAACTTACTAAATTTGGCAGGGGGGTTTACCTCCCTGCCAAATTAAGACAGGTATCTCGGGGACGGATACCTATATTATGCAAAAAAGAACATCACGTGCGAAGCCACGGAAGAAATATCTAATAATTCTCTGTAGGTACGCGTAGCTACAGAATGGACCTTAAGGCGAGGATTCCCGAGCGGCCGATGCTATTAGGCCAGGAGCAAGACGGTGCGCTGGCAGCCGAGCACGATTTTGTTGATATTTAGGTGTTTTGAAAAATATTTGTATAGTATATAAAAATATTTTCTAGTGATACACTGCGTAATAACTTTTGCAATGTTTTGATATACATATTGTGTTATTTTATTCATTTTTCTATTCACACTGATCATCCAAAGTTTCATTTAGAGGTAACTATTTAATTTTTTTCTATCGGATGAAATATCACCAATCGTGTTTTTGTCTAGTGATGCACTAGAAAATATCCTGAACTACAATTATGTATGAATTTCAAAACTATAGGCCTTAAAGTTATTGAGGTACAAACGGGATGGAGTTGTTCTTAAGGCGAGGATACCACTCGCCTTAAGAACAACTCCATCCCGTTGTCCATAGTTTGAGCTTTGATGATCGCCCAAGACTTCTGGACATGCTGGATATCCCTCGGCGACATGCCGGAGACAGGGTCTGGCTTGTCAGGCTCCTTGCCTAACTGCTCGCTTATCAAGTTGCCCATATCTGAAAAAATAATTATCGGTATTTGAAAAAGTGGTTCGTTTGAATGATGATGATGAACCATGACACTCTTATCTCATTCGTGTCATCATCAGCACATGTACCTATGTCTACAGCTGAACGTGATTTACCTACTTATTATGTGTTTGACTTGGCTTTTGAGCTTTTGGCGATAAAAAAACGTAATTATAAATAATAATAAATACCTATGCTGGACAATCCACACAGCACCATCTAGCCCCAAGCTAAGCAGAGCTTTTGTTATGGGTACCTACTAGATGACTGCTAAACCAACTTAATACATTACATATTTTTTACAATATAGAGAAATACCCAGAACACCCGGAACAATTACTTGCAGATCGTTCAAACAGGCAACTTCCTGCGTCGCAGGCGGACCTTCGCCCGCCGCGCGACATCGGTTGCCATTTTATTTAACTAACGACTTTTTTTCGTGTAACTTTGTATAAGCAATATGTACTACCTTCCTTCTTAGTAGGCAGGCTCTCTCCGTTATCTAATCCTAGGTTCCAGAAATGAGCACGCGTACTTACCTATACACCTCCTTTTATACAATCTTTAGTTGGGTAGGTACGTAAGAACCTATTTTAAGAAATAGGTAGGTACTTATTATGCTACGGCTTCACCTGCGTTAGCGTTGCCGTTAGTGTTTATGTCCATTAAGGCGAGGATTCCCGAGCGGCCGATTCTATTAGGCCAGGAGCGCGACAACGGTGCGCAGGCAGCCAAGCACGATTTTGTAGGTATTTAGATGATTTGAAAAATATTTGTAATGCATATCAAAATATTTTCTAGTGATGCACTGCGTAATAACGTTTGCAATGTTTTGGTATACATTTTGTGTCATTTTATTCATTTTTCTATTCACACTGTTCATTCAAAGTTTCATTTAGAGGTAACTTTGTCATATTTTTCGATAGAGTGAAATATTACCTTATAGTTATAGGCCTTATAGTTATTGAGGTACGGACAGTTAAAAATCCCGAAATCCGGGAATCCTCGCCTTAACGCGTTAAATAATGCGCTAAAAATGCACCTTGGGTATTAGTAACCAAGGTGCATTTGCGTCGTCAATAAATGAACACATTTAAACCTTGGCCACATCTGCGTGACGCCCAAATTAGCGGACGCAGGTGGAGCCGTAGCATTAGACTTAAGTATGAAGTGACGCGCAAAGATTGAAGTAGGTAGGTAGGTAATCAACTCACCGAAAGTGCTATGAAGCAAGAAACTTCAAAAGAAACTGGCTCCAACTCGGATAAAGTAAACACTGATGCAATATTAGGTTTATTGTTGATTTAAAGATATTATCAAAATATTTGCACACGATAGATACTACGCACGCACGTCTAACCATCGCAATGCTTCGTTGATAGTTGTGGTAGAGAAGTATCGTGCGTGACACACCACAAAAACAATTTCAATTTAGGTAGGTATTTTGTTTTACTGGCCATTGTGCAAGTACATTATACTTACGTAGTGTGGAATAAACACCTTATTTTTTTTCAAGTAACAACCTAGGTACAAGCAACCTACCTAGCTATGGTCTTCCTTCCATTCCACGACTCTACTGTAAGACTCTTCCATTAGATTCAGGCGTTATAGATCATGTGTTAACCATCTAATAACTAAAGGAACAAAAGTATTATTCATCGAAAGTATTCATCCAGTACCTATTGTTCGTCACTAGCGACCCGGCTTCGCACGGGTGCAATGCTGCAACTAAATATACTACATAATCGCCCCCCCGGTCGGTACCGCCCCGCAACCGCTATGTCCCTGCATTTTAAATCTGTAATATCAAAAAAAAAAAACATTTAAATTACATGCTGTCTATGGCCATAATGATAAATAAATAAATAATGCTGGACAATTCACACAGCATTATCTAGCCCCAAGCCAAGCAGAGCTTGTGTTATGGGTACTAGATAACTGATATACTACATAGATAGATATTTTTTTTATACATAGAAAACACCCAGAAAATCCTTAAAAATATCTACAGATCGTACTAACATTTGTCCCGAGGCGGGAATCGAACCCGAATCAACCTCCTGCGTCGCAGGCGGGCCTTCGCCCGCTCCGCCACAGGCAGACGTCGTCGTCGAATATTGATGTGTGGTGTGATGTGAACCACACTTACCTATACCTCCGTTACAGCTATGTTATAGCTTATACCCATTGAACTATTATTACTAGCGTACTACTTACATAATTACAACTCACTGCTTATACCGAAGTGAACGAGTACGTACCTACCCATGTCAAGGTATTTAGCATAAAATTACTTTCAACTTTCATGTGAAGCGCATTACGTGTTACTTCTTCTAAATTCTAATCGTTCCTTAATTTTTGTGACCTTTTACAAAACATATTGGGCCTTATAGCGCCATCTTCTGTGCAGTAGAATAATCATTATTTCAAATGTGTTGTGTATCGTGGTAGGTGTAGCTTGCATGTAGTTCGTTCTTTTCGAACTCATTTTCGAAGCATTCTTTTTTTGTCTTTGCTTTGACATCTGTAAAACATGAAAATGACATTGACAGAACTTGTTCACATCTTAGTCATGATGGAAATGCTGCCAACTAAGTATTTTTACGCCACACATAGCAGATTTTCATCGTCTTTTCTTTAGTACACAATATATTCTATTTTAAAACTCGTGTTGTGGCAGATCCGAGGTCACCCGTTAATTCTACAACCGATAGAATATTCTGCTATAGCGTGTTTTTTAGTTGTGTGCTCGGTATTCACCGAAGAGTTCCAAAATAGAAAAACCCATTTTTCTTAGAAAATGGTGTACGATTTGCAACAAACTACTTTTCTGCTGATTTTTCTCCTTGAAAGACGCATGTAGAAAATTTATAGCAAAGCAAAACCGCAAGCGTAGTGGAATTTCGCCTGAAATCGAATCAAACGAAGTACCTACCTACCCTATAGGCCAGTATTAAAATGATACTTCATTAGTACTTACTTTCAGTCTTCCAAATCCACAGCTCAGCTGCTGGTGACTACGATCAAGCTGTTTATAATACTTGGAGCCAGAAACAATTTTTCATCTCATTTGCATAATATATTTTAGCTTCTCCTTATAATTTCGATGTCTTACAGCGCGTTTCATACCTGCCTAGTTGGCAGCACATGTCATGATGTCATGTCAGTCCGTTGTCATGTCAGCAAGCTTATTACACTAATAAACGCACGTGCCTAAACGCACGCAAACGCACGTACGTGCGTTTGCGTGCGTTTGCGCGCGTTTGCGCGCGTTAGTGCGCGTTATTTAGGCTATATAAGCACGCTTATTTATTTGGTTCATTTTCTCACTCATTGAATGATTGAATGAATGAATAAAAGATCAATGTGTCAATTGTCAAATTAAGATGCTGTCAAAGTACTTGCAGTATGTATTGTCAACTTCAATGAGGTATATTGTCATGAGTGACTTATGACGGGGTAGTGATTTCCTTCGTCCGAGGTGAGAATAAACAAGACATTGTCTAGGTTACAGAATCTAGCCAATCTAATGAAAAATGCTACGGGCCATGGACCGTCGCGTCGGTAGTAACGTCTAATGATCTTTTACATCTTGCCCAATTCGTATACGCTTACGCACGGTACACATTTTACAAGACCCCAAAACGACAAGCTTAGAATAGACTAGAAAATCTGCACAAGCCATACCTTTCACACGAGTGAGAAAACAACCTTACGCATATAGCTTGAGAAGAAAAGAGATGGCGATCTGTCTCACCATACTCTTTCTACGGTCTCGCCCCTCACACGTCTGTGTCTATGCTACATGCATGACACATTGGCATCATGGCAACAAACGGGTGATTTTGTTCGCCCAACGAATAATGTAATTTTTAGGGTTACCCAAGGGGTGAAAACGGGACCTTATAAATAATAGAGATTTAACACTTGTAGTGCGTTATCTATCTATGTGGGTCTGATGTCAGGCTCCATTTGCATAGTGTAGAAAGAGATGCCCTTTATTTCAATGCAGAAATTAGACAAACAGCGCTCTGTCGGAGAAGTATAAGCTGAAATCAACTTTCTTGCGTTGCTATTAGAATCAAATAATTATGTATATTTTCTAGACCTAGATAAAAAGGCCAGAAAACGTAATGCATAACGGCCTAAAGCCTCCGCTGTCAGTCCGTCTGTCCACCCGTCAGCAAGCCGTATCGCATGAACCGTAATAGGCAGACAGATTAAATTTTCACAGAATGTGTATTATTCTTGCCAATGAACAATTAAATAATAATCAATAATATATGTATAGGTATATTATAAAATAAACACCGGGTGTTTGATATTTTCAAAGATTTGCTTAAATTTGCCACCTTCTCACCCCATGCAAACACAGCACGATTTTCTTATGTAGGCGGTGGTGGTAACTTTTTTTTTTAATTTAATTTTTATTTATTTTTAAACAGTGGTGTTGTGAATGCATTAGATGAAAAGGCAGTCAATTTGAGCAAATTTTGTGAGTAGAACAAAACATAAAAAAATGTTTACATAATCGTGACCGACGAGCAGTCAAGTATCCGTAGTACTTTGATAGATTTAATTACGATTTTTAATGTAGCATATCGTTGAAATGGGTAGTATAATAAATGAAGAACTAATTGAAAAAAAAACTTAACTCAATTTAACTTGTAGTTTTTTTAATATTTTTTTATATATAATCTAAAATCAAATATGTACACTTAAGAACAATACCTGTGTGCATAAAATCACAATAAATGATATGAATATGAATATGAATAAAAAAAAATATCACAGCAACCGTGACAACACTTAGGACATTGATTGAATCGGATAAAAGTAACCCATGACTCCCCGACTTCTAAAAAAATTATTCTGGTCGTAACGCAATACCAATACTTAACTCTTTGGAGGAGTGACCAACGTCCGTCACGTTGAGTACCGAATACCGATCACCGAAGGTAATCAACGTCCAGTGCGGTCAGTACTTAGATGGGTGACCGCGTACTGTTGGCTTTTGTTTGTTTATTAGGGTTTATTTTGCGAAATTTTTATACTATAGTAGGGAACCCGCCGTGTATGAGTTGACTCACACTTGCCAGTTTAATTGACTGTTGACATTGACAAATAAAGCAACATGTCATTTTCCATCAATTGGTACATATATGGCAAGCAATGTATTTCCACCTTAGCGCTTTTTGTGTTCAACGTAGCGCTTTTCCGCCAAATATTGAATCATGCAACCTACCCCGTTATTAATATTAAATAAGGTGCAAACAGGAATAACATAATTTATCAGTATTATTGCTATAAAAGAGAAACACTGACTAACATTATGTCAATGGATATCAAAACCAGCAAAATCCTTGCCAAAAATAAATAGGTATGGTTTATTAGATTTATCAGTAGGTAGCTAGCTGTTGCCTGCAACTTCGTCCGCGCGGAATTAAGTTTCCTAAATAAAAGGCTTTGTTTATTTATTTTATTAGAGAAACCATAAGTAAAATTGGAAGCACCAACATAAGTGATTCACCAAATCGGTGTCGTGCCTGTTTTCAGGAAGATTTCAGATAACACTGAAACACACGCTTGTTCATTAAGTTTGGAGAACCTAAATCTAAAATGTTGTCGGTCTACTACTAACAAAGGTATCATAATATACAGAGCATTGAGGGGTTGGACACAGAGCGCCTTTTTTCCCTTAGGTAATGACTGCACGAACGCTCGCTGTGTAATACGTTTCATTACGCCCCGTATCGCAAGTCAGTACCCAGATTTTATACACTATAGCAAGAATTTCCTTAGTGCATGCATCATTTCCGTAAATTTCTTATCGCAAAATTGTTCGTGTGTTTGC
Source organism: Eupithecia subumbrata (assembly GCA_949316285.1). Classification (NCBI taxonomy): domain Eukaryota; kingdom Metazoa; phylum Arthropoda; class Insecta; order Lepidoptera; family Geometridae; genus Eupithecia; species Eupithecia subumbrata. Next base: position 14,455,999 of record OX438643.1, on the reverse strand, counting down.
TGGCAACATATTATTATTATATCTAACTTAACCAAAAGCAACCAAAAAGAAAAAAGTGTTTTTGAAATATTTTAGCAGAAAAACCAAGTAAATAATCATAAAAAAGTATTGAAAATATTAATCAAGTTTACTATTGATAAAGACCCCGTAAACCCGGCAACCGGAGAGTGATTTGTTACCATCCACAAATCTGTGCACAAAAGTAAAGTCGAATAACGAGTGCTAAGAAAGCTTCAACGCAGACTAGGAACGAAATAAAACAGTGCAAATAACTTGTGCATCGATGTAACGTGTACCTATGGCTAAACAAAACAGTGCATCTGAATATTATTATATTTGGGTGCTGAAATTTACTATCAAACTAACCTTTTTCAACAAAATGAGAAACTGCACACTGTACAGGTTATCACAGAAATAAAGCAGAACTGTTGGATTAATAACATTGCAAACACCACTACCATCTACATGACGTGTAAACATATCTTCAGATATTTATCAAACTTGGAAAAACTCAAATAACATAACATTTTGAGACGCATAACCTGGGGTCTTATTATTGTGTCTACAGTCATGGTGTTGATAACTTGCTAGGTATTATAATGTGTTACAGCTTTAGAATACATTTTTTAAAGGAAATGTTCTTTTTTTTGATAAAACTTCCTACTAAAGTTTGGTGCAATTTTCATAACATAGTTTCACCAATGTAAGGTATAATGTATGGTTTCCGCATGTCTTACCTACCTTAAACATCCTCAAATATCTATCCTGTGCCCGTCCATTCCATTATGATGTAAACAATAATTCCATTATAACAACAGGCAAGTGAAGGTATAGGACTCTACTCTCATTCCTTTATCTATACAAAATATTTACCTACCTCCTATAATCTTCATAATATGACTTATCAATGGTCTTTAAATATGTATTACCTTAATGTCCCTATGGAAACTAGGGTATCACCATGCATAAAATAGGTTTTTTAGCTGTGAGATGATTGATATGACAAGTAAAGTAAAGTAAAATTTATTGATCAAATACATGTAAATAAGGTACATAGATATATTATGTATATGTTTAGATATGACACAATGTATTTCTACCGTTGCGGCGTGCAAAATCTGGATACAATAATACCTATTTCATAATATTATAGAAATTTGCCAAAGTGTGTGGCTTACGCTTTATAAAAACAAAAACTTTTTCTGAATCAGTGCGACTGGTAGTTCTCAAAGTGATTTTGGCAGACCTGAAACAAATTAATTCGCTGTAAATAGAATATTGATAGGTATTGACTTAAAACCAGGGACTGATTTGGTTACCCGTTGAAGGGGTTTTCGATAGGGTTTTTCGAAGCGGTTGTTTTAAAACCCTGTCCATAAGTTACCCTTTCAATGAATAATCCGCTTTTAGGGGTAACCCCTTCAAAACCCAGTCGAATGGGTTACGCTTTGAAAGGGTTTTGAGTACTCCATAGTTTTGATAACCCGGTCGTTTGGGGTCACCCTTTCCAACACTGTAACACAGTAACCCTTTGCATTTTAAGTATTGTAATATAATCTCTATTTCATTAGCGTAAGGTTGAAAATAAGATTTTTCATCTTCTAGAACCAAAGTAGGTTAGTAGGAACCTAACCTACCTACTTGTGAAGACAAACAAATCCCGTTGGATTTGTCAACCCAAACTTAACGGGCCTAAGTAAGTACTACTTTGTTCCGTGCCTCAGAAAGCACGTTAAGCTGTTGGTCCTGCGCTTTAATAGGTAGGTAGGTGGATAAGTTGAGCAAACAATCTAGAGGCAGCTCAACTAATCCATATAGCTAAGTTGAGCAAACAATCTAGAGGCAGCTCAACTAATCCATATAGCTAAGTTGAGTAAACAATCTAGAGGCGGCTCAACTAATCCATATAGGTAAGTTGAGTAAACAATCTAGAGGCAGCTCAACTAATCCATGTAAATAAGTTGAGCAAACAATCTAGAGGCAGCTCAACTAATCCATGTAGATAAGTTGAGTAAACAGTCTAGAGGCAGCTCAACTAATCCATATAGATAAGTTGAGCAACCAATCTAGAGGCAGCTCAACTAATCCATATAGCTAAGTTGAGCAAACAATCTAGAAGCAGCTCAACAAATCCATATAGCTAAGTTGAGCAAACAATCTAGAGGCAGCTCAACTAATCCATATAGCTAAGTTGAGCAAACAATCTAGAGGCAGCTCAACTAATCCATATAGCTAAGTTGAGTAAACAATCTAGAGGCGGCTCAACTAATCCATATAGGTAAGTTGAGTAAACAATCTAGAGGCAGCTCAACTAATCCATGTAGATAAGTTGAGCTAACAATCTAGAGGCAGCTCAACTAATCCATATAGCTAAGTTGAGTAAAAAATCTAGAGGCAGCTTATTTAATCCATATAGATAAGTTGAGTAAACAATCTAGAGGCAGCTCAACTAATCCATATAGATAAGTTGAGCAAACAATCTAGAGGCAGCTTAACAAATCCATATAGCTAAGTTGAGTAAACAATCTAGAGGCAGCTCAACTAATCCATAGATAAGTTGAGCAAACAATCTAGATTGTTTACTCAACTTAGCTATATGGATTTGTTGAGCTGCTTCTAGATTGTTTGCTCATCTGCCTCTAGATTGTTTGCTCAACTTAGCTATATGGATTAGTTGAGCTGCCTCTAGATTGTTTGCTCGACTAATCTATAGTGATTAAATGAGCTGCCTCTAGATTGTTTACTCAACTTAGCTATATGGATTAGTTGAGCTTGCCTCTAGATCGTTTGCTCAACTAATCTATACGGATTACTTGAGCTGCCTCTAGATTGTTTGCTCAACTAATGTATGTGTATTAAATAAGCTGCCTCTAGATTGGTTGCTCAACTAATCTATACGGATTAGTTGATCTCCCTCTAGATTGTTTGCTCGACTAATGTATGTGTATTAAATGAGCTGCCTCTAGATTGTTTGCTCAAGTGCCTCTAGATTGTTTGCTCAACTAATCTTTATGGATTAAATAAGCTGCCTCTAGATTACACATACCCAATAGAGAGGAAATAATATAATATATGGTCATTCGAATTCCGAAACTTCAGTGATTTGTAAATGTATATCATACTAGTGGTGTGTGGATATAATAATCTATGTATTACCTGTCTAAAGGTACTCCCGATCTAACAAGAAGTACCTAATTTAAATGTATCAATTTGACTGATTTCTTTTTGATCAGTGTAAGTTTTACAAAGGGGTAGTTCCACTGCGCTCCAAAACCCATTGTTCTCAATAATTTAAAGTTCATACTCATTGATTCCACAACGCTCCAATAATTTTTAAGCAATAAAATAACTGAATATTTGAGTTCCACCGCACTCCAAGAAACATTGTGTAAATATAAAAATTAAACATGTACCTATTTCAAATATGTCTATTCAGTCATAATCACAACGGCAAATGTAAAAAAAATATTTCTAAAATTCAACAACAATAAAATCACAGCTTCAGATTAAAATAGTTTTTTTAAAACTACAATAAGTACAATTTATACTCTACAACAAAATAACAGTTACCAAAACATAATCAGTCTCTCTTATAATTAAAGTAAATAGACATAAAATCTCACAGCTTCAGCTTAATAATAATAATAATCGCAGTTTCTTTGGCAACTCTTTATTGAGCCCATGATTCTACTATGATTCTACTTACTCCCACAAAAAAAAATCGATTGCTAAAATCACCAACTTTCTGATACATTTATTTAAAAAAATACCGGTTCGGTAATGGTTTTTGGTTAAAGTTCTCGATGTCACTTTTAAGCAATATCCTTTATTGCAGCCTATTGGATGTGGAATTACCCCACTCAACCTTACTTTAACCCTTTCTCTTTTTATATTCACAGTCTCATATGTGCAGTCTATAGCCGAGCACCGAGCACATTACAACAATTACATGCTTCTTTGCCTCGAAACATAATCCACTTGGGCTGAAAACATTCATCTGAAAACATAAGATGAAGGAAATTTCTCTGTAGGTGTCCTAATTCAAAGAACCACTTATTCATCTCTGTTATTTATTCATCCTTCACTGAGTGCTAATACTATTCTACTGTATACTATTCTGGCCTGTTCCTCGCTGGACCTGTGAGGTATCATAATAAGGCATCATTATAATTGTAAGGTACTTTAATGTTTTTAGGATTAGGTAAATAAGCAGTGATATATTTCTGAATGAGACCTTTAGACTAGACCGAAGGTTTGTTATTTTATTGTAGTAGTCTGCCGAAACCTGTTATTGGACCACACCATAGGTTCATGCGCTGGTCTGTGACAGCATGTTTAGTAGGTATGTAAATAACTTCCTATTCAAATAACACCTAGCTGTAAAATAGCTGTGAAATTTTGAAAATAAAATAATTCTACATAGTAAACCATAGTAAACTCACATATAAATAGTGTTGGCACTCCTCCTGCGCGGTTACGCTTTAGGTCATTTTCAAGCTTTTCGGTAAGATAATATTACCATCACTTTGTTGGCTCTAAGGAGCAAAACAAATTCCGGAGCTCAAAAGGGTAGCTATGATCTCTCGATATGAAGCTCGACGTTCCAAACACCTTTGTTTGCTTGCTCTGGCCCTACGCCGCATCGCCGCATTTCAATGAGGACGTAATCCATACTGTAAAAAGAACGAAAATGATAATCTTGAGGGTAGGTACCCATGGTTAACTACCCTTAGTTACTTATGTACCCCATGTGTGTGTTATGTGTGAATTGGAGTCGTTATTAGTCACTTAGCGGACGCCATGGGCATCATATCCCATGGGACCTTTCTTGACTAGCAAGTAGACCTTTATAGATTAATTTATATATCATCATAAGCAGAAGGTTTTGCGGCAGACAAAGGTGGGTATTTAACTATTGGATGGATTGATTGGACTGATTGGAAAGTTTACTGGGGAAACTCACTTTTAAATGTACTGGCACCCCTCCTGCGCGGCGAGGCTCGAGGTCATTTTTAAGCTGCTCGGTAATATACAGTACCATCGCTTTGTTGGCTCTAAAGAGCGAAATAAATTCAACCTCTGGGATCTCAAAAGGGTTGGTTTGATCTCGTATAGTTCTAAGTTCCAAACGCCTTTGGTCGCTTCTGGCCCTACGCCGCCGTCGCCACATTTCAATGAGGGCGTAATCCATACTGTGAAACGAACAATAATTGAAAAATATAGTACCTACCCATGTGTGTACCTACTGTCTTGAATCCTTTAGAAAAAAGGTAATTATCTACCTACATAAAGAGTTTTATGGACATCATCACTTCAACACAAGTAAATAACGATGAGTAACAACTTGTTTCGTTGATTTTACAAATAATTATGTATCTTACCTTATAAAATACCTACAAGACAAGATGATAACTCAGTAATTTTAAGAATCGTATGCACAAAGAAGCTATGCACAAAGGAAATACGAACAGAATAAATAAATGAACAAACAAATAACATAAAAATAAACGAATTGAATTGAAAGCACAAGGAAATTTATGACTTTGTCACACACGTGTGTACCTATCTACCTATATCGATAGCTCATGCGATGAATTGCGATGCGGCCATATTTGTTTGAGCGTTAATTTTATCCGCCTACAAATCGACCCCGATAAATTTTTGCACCAATTTCCACTGCCGGAGTACTTTTAGGCAGCAAATAAACGCACACGGCAACTACTCGCGTGAAATTTGCTAACTACACGCGCTAGGCAGGTTTTTGACAGTATTTACACGCGATTTGACATAAGAGAGTGATTTATTTAGGGTTCATTCAGTTATTTAGCCAATCAGCTTAATGAAATAAACGCGCACGTGCTTATGTGGCGCGCCACATAAGCACGCAAAATGGCCGCTAGCCAGCGTGTATTTCCACTTAACGCTATGTAATTAGGCTACAGGTCAGAGTTAGTCTCTCTCGTCCGTCAAGTCAAGTCAACCACAAAAACAAAACGGCAACGTGTGTCAAAGGTTTTCGACGTGAATTTATTTTCCGATTTTATCTGGTTTTTAATTCATAAAAATGAGCAACATCAGTGAAACAGCCGTGAAAAACATCGGAAAAGTTTTAAATGATTCAGCCAGGCCGATGAAAGAGCGTTTCCGGGCGTTATTTACATTGCGAAATGTTGGCGGAGAAGCCGCTATTCAATGTATCTCTCAATGCTTTGTGGATGAATCAGTGCTTCTAAAACACGAGCTTGCTTACTGTCTCGGTCAGATGCAGGATAAACGTGCTATTCCAATCCTCAGAAACGTGTTGGAAGACAAGAATCACGACCCCATAGTCAGACACGAAGCCGGTATGTCTATCAAAGTTTTATCAACGATTCTGCACGTATGCGATGCAAAAGTAATCGCAGATAATAACTATAAATAATAAATAATGCTGGAAAATTCACATAACATTATCTAGCCCCAAGCTTAGCAGAGTATAGATAGATATTTTTTATTGTACATAGAAAACACACAGACCAATGGAACAAATGTCTGCAGATCGTACACAAATTTGTTCCGAGGCGGGAATCGAACCCGCAACCTCCTGCGTCGCAGGCAGACCTTCGCCCGCTGCGCCACAGAGGTCGTCAAACTATGGGCTCTTGAGCTTCATTATAGCCATAAAAACTCATACAACACATTAAGAACTTCATTTGTTTTTGGAAATTACCATGAGGAATTTAGATTTTATACCTTTCCTGATTAAAAAAGTACTAATCTACTGTACATTCATACATAGTACATTCATACCTTACCATATTTTCATAAATTTCAGGTGAAGCTCTAGGTGCCATTGGGGACCCTAATCTTGTAGACATCCTGCAAAAATACAAGAATGACCCTGCAATAGAAGTGGCAGAAACATGTCAAATAGCTCTTCAAAGACTTGAATGGGTCGCCAACGATTCTAAAGAGGATCTATCTAAAAGTCTTTACACTTCGGTAGACCCAGCACCTCCAAGCCTTGAGAGTGATGTTGAGAAGTTAAAACATGAGATGATGGATGAGAAAAGGCCTCTGTTTGATAGGTACAGAGCCATGTTCAGTTTGAGGAATTTGGGGACCAATGAGAGCATCAATGCTCTGGGTGAAGGTAAGTCTACATACTTTAAAAACTCCACAATAAGGGAAACCCCTCTTCCCTTGTTGGATTCAAACTGTTTTTAGGGTTAAGCATGCCTTTGACATAGTGTCTCTACTTTTAAGTTTAACATGTAGGGTTTGTCTCGTGCAATAAAGAACAGAGTCCACATATATTGGATTAACTTCTGTCAGCATCTTTGCTTAAGTCACTTGATAAATTGCACTCAAGAATAGATAGATAACTCTTTATTGTACCACACCAACATGAAATACAATACAGAAATAAATGCTGATTAATGCAGCTTTTAGTGATAGAATTACTGAAATTGGACTGGTCCAATTTTAGTAATTCAGTTAATAAAAGCTGGATGATCCAGATCAGGTCTGATCACAGACAAACTAATGTATATCTCTATTATTAGTATAAAAAACCCAAATTGTCAGTAAGTCTATGTTCACACAGCAGTCTGTTTTACAGGCTGGTTTATCATATACTTTTTTATTGAGTGATAGCAGATGTAGCTGTATGAGCGAGTTCACACATATTACTAGATAATATACTACTGTACTATAATATAATACTGTAATACTTTCATTTGTGTAAGTTGATCATACAACTGCATCCACCATTGCCGATTAAAAACATAGACAATAACTTGGGCTTGTAAAAAGGACTCCCATGTGAATGCACCCTCAGTTTGTAAATCTATGGGTATTTTTAAATCATAACTCATTGACATAAAAGAATTAAATTATTAAGGCTGTCCCATCAACTACAACATTCTTAAAGACATACACATCAGATTAAGATTAACTCATCCAAAGTCTCTTTGAAATGTTACCTATACCACTGTTTGAAATATTCCAGGATTCAAAGCAACAAGTGCACTATTCCGTCACGAGGTAGCCTTTATTTTCGGCCAGATGCAAGATGAGAGAAGCGTGCCGTTCCTGAAGACAACCTTAGAAGATACATCTGAACATGAGATGGTCAGGCATGAGGCCGCAGAAGCTTTAGGATCTATTGCCACTGATGAGTGCACACAGGTTTTGAAAAAGTAATTATATTCTTATTATTTTATATTATTGACGACCTCTGTGGCGCAGCGGGCGAAGGTCTGCCTGCGACGCAGGAGGTTGCAGGTTGGATTCCCGCCTCGGGCCAAATGTTTGTACGATCTGTAGATATTTGTCCAGGGTGTTCTGGATGTTTTCTATGTATAAATAAAAAAAAAACTATGTAGTGTATTGTATTAAGTATATCAGTTATCTATTACCCATAACATAGCTTGGGGCTAAATAATGCTGTGTGAATTATAATAATAATAATAATAATAATAATAATGCTGGACAATTCACACAGCATTATCTAGCCCCAAGCTAAGCAGAGCTTGTGTTATGGGTACTAGATAACTGATATACTTAATACAATACATTACATAGATAGATATTTTTATTATACATAGAAAACACCCAGACCAACGGAACAAATTTCTGCAGATCGTACACAAATTTGTTCCGAGGCGGGGATCGAACCCGCAACCTTCTGCGTCGCAGACGGACCTTCGCCCGCTGCGCCACGGAGGTCGTCACTTGTCCAGCATTATTTATTTATTTATTTTATTCATATTCATATACATATTCACTGCCCAGTCTTTTTACGAGGGGCTGGGGGGGGGGGATATGTGCATACGAGGGGCAGCGGGCGCCTGGCACGGGCTGGAGGAGCATTTCTTGCAATGCGACTGCCACGGGCTTAGTTACTTTAGATTTTAAGTTGAACACTAAAACTCCTTCAGTGGCTCAATTCTGCGAAACAGTGCTTTACTATGACAATGGTATCGTCGCAGAATCGTCTTTATTTATATTTATTTGTAATAATGACACTACGCGCGCCCCTCCATCTGTAGTTTATCTCGTATATGATTGAATGCCAAGCTCTGTCATTCTGTGACGAATGTGAATGACAAACATGAATGACATTGCATTGCATTGTCATAGTGAAGAGATTAAATGAATAAAATGCCCTCTTCTGTGGACGAAGCATGGTGATTGACGAAGCATCATTGCATCGTCATACAGTGCATTCATTATTGAAGTTGAAGGAATAAATTTCAAATAATTTACGCATTCGATGGCAAAGTGACGTAGTTTTTCTGTATTCTACCCTAGACAGCAAGCTCCATGCTTGGCATATTGAGTTGGACCCAGATTGTAAACTATTGCTTTTAATTTCAGATACCTCAACGACCCTAGACCGGTGGTCCGCGAAAGTTGTGAAGTCGCACTCGATATGTCGGAATACGAGAATAGCCCCGAATTCCAGTACGCAAACACACTCTGTGCTGTCGAGGCGTAAACCAAGTATTGTTACCTATTTAAAAAAAAAAGGTCTTTACCACACCATATTTATTATATTATTTTAATTGTTGCACTATTGGAGTTGATTCAAGCCAAACGTCCAGTGAATTACGTAATGATGTTAAGGGAAAATAAAAAATGACAGTGATTTATGAAACAGCTACTAGAAAAGTGCTAACTGTACAAGAAGTGGACTATGTCAAACTCAATTAATAGGTTCGCTTGATTTTCATAGCTTAAGGCACATTTATGACTCAATCTAGCGCCGCTGCCTTTTTTTTATAATTACGTTCAATGGAATTTTTAAAAGTTCATTGTAGGTACAGTTTATGATACCTATCTTAAGCTTGATTTTAATGCCCATAAAATAGTTTTCTTTTATTTCCTTTATGCAGAATAGCGAAGTTACTCTTGGTGGCCAATGAACTCTGATTTCGCTTCTCTGTCTAAATTTAGGAAACTAAAATATTTCAGAGGGATTCAAATAAAGCCCAGAATAGGTTAGGATAGGATAGGATCATAAACAGTACAATGAATTTTTAAAAATTCCTTTAACGTAATTATAAGAAAGAAAACGCATCGGCGCGCGGCGCTAGTTTGAGTCATACATGCGCCTTAAGCAATGCTAGTATAGTATTATAATATCTGTGGCAATGCTAGTATAGTATTATAATATCTGTGGCAATGCTATCGGTTCTCTTTGATATGCCACCGGTTTTAGCACTGTTGGAAAACTTCCTATGTGTATGCAATTTGTTATTTTAATTGGAGTGGAGATGACCAATGTTTCTGTGAATTTCTAGTTAAGATTTTTATATTGAGCTGGTTCAAAGTTATTGTATAAAAATTACCATCCTTGTATAAAGCAGATTTTTTGTCTTCATCTAAACTAAGCTATGCCAGTTTACAAGTTGTTGCAGAATATGACCGCACGGCTACCGCATCGCACAAAAATGTGCATTTAAATATGAGATTTAACTCCTAAAATGTAGATGCATTTAAATTGACGGCATCAGATGACGATGACAGACAGCTCGGGGGCGGCTTGCAGCTTGTGGGAAGTCATTTTGTCACTGTGAAATGTATCTAAAGACAACGAGTTAAAGCCCATATTTGAATAAACATTTATTTGTTGTGTGGTTGCGGCGTTGGCTAAATGTGCGCAGAGCTTAACTCTGTAAAAACAGGACTAAAGATCTGCTAGCTAACAGCCATTCTATAAATGTTATGAACAAATACGTTGGTAAAATTAAACCAGCTTTTAACTAGCACCAAATAAAATATTTTATGAAGTAGTCAATGACGTAGCCAGCTGTATAAATTTAGTGTTTTATGTATTTTTGTGAATAAAATATATTTCCAAGTTGGTTTACGAGTTTGATTTTTCGTGCTTTCCTTCGATTCTTTCAATAAAAATAGGTACCGAGGTTTTATGTGACATTTTGAAATTGTTATTTTAGAGCAAACTGCAAAGCGAGTCGGTTACTCCTCATAGGATATGGATAGGGTCAAAATTATGAGTCCTAGCCGAATTTCGACCAGGGCGGATAGAAGTTTCGATCGAAATGTTCAATCAACAGTAGGTAGATTTCATATAGGCGTTTTGGTACTTCTGGAAGGAGGATCCAGCTAGGCTGGGCAGTGTTTGGGAAACTAAGTACATCGAGTCTTCTCGTCATCCATAATAATACCAGTCGGAAGTGTACCCAAGACGCTGGCTGCATTGCCCCGCTGTAATTTATTTTAAGACTAGCTTCTGCCCGCGGCTTTGCACGCGTATTTTCGTAAGTAGCCTATTGCGTAAGTTAGTAGTAGTAGTTAGGTATTGTTTGATAGTAGGATAAATTATGACATGATACAATTCACTTCTAAAAAAAGTAACGAGCACTCAATCTCAAAATTCGGTGTAAAAGTTATAAATCGTGACATATTCTAAATTCATTTACACAATAAAAAAAAAGTGATAGGTTGAATAAAACAAAAAGTGATGGTGTATTGAGTTTAGTTTTTAACCCCCGACGCAAAAAGAGAGGGGTGTTAGAAGGTTAACGTGTCTGTCTGTGTATCTGTGTACCTATCTGTCTGTGGTATCGTAGCTCCCAAAACTTTCCCAAACGGATGAACCGATTTTCGTTTAGTCTTTTTTTGTGTCATAGATAATTTTAACCCGAGTGTTCTTAGCCATGTTTCATGAAATATGTCAAGGGATTTTTAAAATTTTAATTTTATCTTGTTTACGTTTTGTTCTTCATGATTCAATTTTAGATTCCTTCGCTTGCTCGGTCATCAAAATTGAGATCGCGGTTACAAGCAACTTTGCAGTCTTGTCTATCCATTGAATTAGTACTTACTATTACTAGCGTGTCTATCAAATAACTATTTTACCACTCTCGGTCAAAAAGGTCGGAATTTGCTCCTTAACAACAGTAAGCAAAATCGAGTTTTGCTTACATGTGTAGGTACCTACTAATTAATATTATTCAACATGTTGAAAAAAAATGCAAGCTGCACAGAAAAAAATCAAAACTCTTTCAAGCCATGAACGGCATGGCTTGAAAGAGTTTTGATGAATTTTTCCTCCAAAGTTTGTTGACCAAAATGAGTTTCTGACATTTGACCTCTTTTTATAAATTACAAAATATTTTTTCACTATTCGTGGTAAAAAGTTGTACCTATGTTTAACTCGAGGGCGAATGTTTTTCGTTTCGTGCCTTTTAAATCCCTCGCTACATGTATACCTTATTACATAATGTACCTAGTAATAAGCGTATTTTTATAAACAAACTGTTTTTTGCCTCGAACGCCTACCTACCGACCCTGATTCGCTCTTGGTGTTTTTTTTCTATCATTTAAGCACAATGTTATGAAAAAATATTTTCACCGCTATAGTAATCCCAGTTTTCGTTAGGTATTTTATTATATTCTACTGATTTTACTGCCTATAAAACCGTAGCAGTAAAAGTTTTCGATAATGTCGATATTCGAGGTTCGTATTGCAGAACTAACATAAAATGAATTCTGTCGTGAAATGATAGCCGTTTTCAGTAGAATTATTATTTTTGCTGTTCTCATTGTTCGATTCACGGTACGTAAGTTATAGCCTGTAACTGTTTCAGGGAAGATTGAAAGTAGGTAGGTAGGTACTTGTATTGTTTCATTCGCTGAATCGGGTTGAGTTGTTGAACTCTTTTGTTCTCCATATCACATAGGTACACTTATCGTAGGTAATCCAATCCAATCGTTTCGCGTAGGTAAACTATTGGCTTGGCCAATCGATCTTATAAACATTCCCTAAAACCTAACATAGTAATTTATGAGAGAGTGTATTTAATGAGACGTTATCGTAACGTAATCGTCTCATTTTTCCATACAACTTGTGCACATATATATCGATGGGTACAGCGCCTCTATAGTACGAACAGGGAACTACGCAAATCAACAAATAGTTAGGTAGAGATAAACCATTCTAAAAATTCACGCCGAGTGTAGGTACCTATGACGTTTTGTGGAGGGGGCGTGCATCCATTACGGATGTAAGCGGGTTAACTACGAACCTTATTTGTGTTGGAAGAACACCAACGTTTCATCACCTACATCCGTGGTGAATTCATCAAACTACGATAGTTTTTATAGTAAAAGGGGCGTGCATTTCTTGAATGGTTTATCTCTACTAATCCCCTTGTGTCTATACTACCATTGATTTGTATCAATGGTACAAATGATACTACTATATGTCCTTAGTACCGTTGAAAAAGATACTAGTTTATACCGTGTATTTACTTGTGAAAAAAAAAAAACAAATCAAAAATAATAATTTCGTCTTAATCAAGATACTACGTTATTTTCACAAGCAAATACATAATATAGTTTATAATGTTGCCAAATAGAGTCACCGTGTCTAGTTTTAGTTTCTAAGAACCGAATGGTTTCCACGAAGAAAAACTCATCTGAAGGTTACCATCATTCAGACCCATTTGCAATTCCTGGCCATATTTGAAGTGAACCTCAGTATGTTATACTTACGAACTCCGTACTTAGAGATTGGGATTGAGAATGACGTCATCTCTCATGCTGTCCCTTTCTGATCAGATTCGATCTGCTGTGCGATTACTCAAAAACTACCCATCCTTTATTGACATTCTAAAGGCCTGGCGAAGGCCATTGGCCAAATGGCTTCTTGGCCATTCAAAGGGCTTTCAAATGTCAATATATTATGGGTAGTTTTTTGCTTAATCGATTAATTTTTATGAGATTTATTTTTTACTATACATAGAAAATACTCAGAACACCCGGAACAAATATTTGCGGATCGTACAAACATTTGTCCCAAGGCAGGAATCGAACCCGCAACCTCCTGCGTCGCCGGCGGACCTTCGCCCGCCGCGCAACATCAGTCGTCAATTGATATAGAAATGTTTGCATGGTGATTAATGGCAAATAAAGATAAAATTTATATGCAAAAGTTTAAAATTTTGATCTGTTCTATCATTAAAATGGCCAATGTGTGGCAAATGGCCAGAAGTGGAGGTCTATCGGTTAAGAATTCATAATAAAGCCTCTTTCAGGCATCGGACGTTCTAGAAGAGGAGAGATCTTCTTTCTTCGGCTTCACCCATGAGATCACCATCAGCCCTTCAACCCTGGACCTGGTGGAGAACTTAGGTGAATTATCATCGTATCTAATTTTGCCACTTACCATGTGAAGAGGGTTTGTTCTCAAAAGGACAGATTCTCAAAAAGACTGAGTCTCAAAGAGACAGAAATTGTACACGTGCACTAATCATAGTTTGGGATAAGTCTCACTTGTCCTTTTCCTCGTTCCTTTTTACATTCGCACAGAATTAAGATATTTTTACGGTTTATACTTTTTTTTTTTTGCGAGGAAAAACAGCGATTTATTGGTACTTTTGAATTCAGTAAAATTAGAGATTTATCGTTTTAGTTGGTAAAAATCAACGTATTGAAGTTACACTAATCGAAAGTTTGGATGGATAGATCGATGGATGGATGTTTGTTACGTCTTCACGCCAAAACTACTGAACGGATCGGGCTGAAATTTTGCACACAGGTAATTCTAATTCTGGAATCAAACATAGGCTATTTTTTTATCCCATAAATCAGTTCCCATGGGATAGAAATCACCTTTAAACGTTCCCATAGAAACGCGTGCGAAGCCGCGGGCATAAACTAGTTTGTTATAAAATGGGTTCATAAAATATGGTTTATTAACTAGGTACCAAGTAATTTTCCGACATCTTCAACAATCATAGGCTTGCAGCTAATTTTTATATTGTAAAGTCATTTACAACGGGATATTTACCATGATTTGAGTTTTGAGCTTTCCAATATTTCGGCACAGTTTCATGCGCCATGATCACGGAATAACTGATAGCTGAATTTATTAATTACTAGTTTCTGCCCGCGGCTTCGCACGCGTTGTTTCTGTAAAACGTTTTCTATCCCATGGGATCTGATTTATGAGATAAAAAGTATGTTTGATTCCAGGCTTAGAGCTATACCGTTGCCAAATTTCAGCTCAGTCTATTCAGTAGTTTTGGCGTGAAGACGTAACAAACATCCATCCATCTATCCATCCATCCATCCAAACTTTGGCATTTGTAATATTAGTGTGATGTGATGTGATTAGTGTGATTAGTGTGAATCGTCCGTCCGTCAATTTCTCCGTCATTTTTGGACAGATATGGATGATTCTTTTGCAGCTGTAGAGAAAGTGATCCCGACGTGGTCCTATAATTTTTTTATTCCCGCGGGATTAATATAAATATGAAGGAATTTGAAGGCGATTTTGAGTTTTTCCAAAACAATCAAATTATACAGAGTGTTCTTAAGACCGTGTGCCATGTGGCTTTTCAGGGTTAACCAAGATCCTCAAGTGCGAGTGTAACTCGCGCCGAGGGTTTCGAACGTTTGTCAACAAATATGTACTAAAGGTACAGGTTAGAGACTACGCAATTTAATAAATACCTAAAACTTAAAGAAATTTTAAAAATTGTTTTGAAATGTACAAGATGATGCCTTTCATTTGATACCCCACTTGACTTTTTAGATTTCTTTTAAAATTTCGGCATCACAATTTGTATGGAAAATTTTAAGCTTTAATTTTTATTTTCTTCAATTCTTTAGAGGCGCACGAAATGTATTATTGTTTTAAATTTCAAGTTCAAGCGGTAGTTGCTGAGATATTAAAGAGAGAAAAAAGGACAGACAAAGCGAGACCATAAGGGTTTCGAAACCGATCTCCGATCTCGAAACCCTAAAAAGCTATTTATTGCACATGGTTAATCTACCCCCAGTAACCATATGGCACACGGTCTGCCAAACAGCCTGTATAATAGATACGTAATTTAATTATGTTAGTTGGATACCAAACTTTATTGTAAAGAGTGTGTCAGCCAGTGACGCGCTCTACGCTAAGGTACCACGGATGACCAGCGCTGCCTTTTGGTCTCACGTTGTTTTTTATTTTAATTATTTTTATTTTAGTATTTTCTTGTGAACCAATAAATTTATCTTATCTTATCTTATATTTATGTATTTAGTGATTTAACTTATTCTTTATAGGTTCATCTGTCATGGACCTCCCAGCCGGGGAACTGCCCGTGCGCCGTTACTTCCAGCGTTACGACACGCCGTTTGTAGACAATGCCGGGCGGCGACAAGCGAAATAAACTTATCATTTTAAGTGTTTTTTTTCTACATCTGCAGCCTATGCTAGTCAGCTAGACCTAGGCCTCCCCTGATAGTTGAGGAATTCAATGCCCAGCAGCGGTATGAACAGAGCCGCGCCGCTCCGACGCGACACTCTGCCGTACCCACTGCTTGGCGCAAACGGACCACTGGCCACCGTCACCGGTGGCTGTAGCGCGCTACCGCCACAAGACACTGCTGTAGCGAGTGGCCGCCGCCGCCCCGGCGACACGCTTGTGTGGCGAGTTCGTACAAAATGTATGAAAAAGCGTGTACACGCTTGTCGTTCGCCACTCCGGTGGCTATGATTGGTGGTCCGTTTGCGCCTAGCCTTGGTGGTCTCGGCATGAACGCAAAGTTTGTTCGTGGTAAAAATTCATTTACAAAGGCTCTCTTTACACAACATTTACCTACATATAAAGTTTTTCTGGGAACTTTAATTCGATAGTTAGGTATTGCAGATCGAGCAAATTAAAAAACCAGAAGAAGCTGGTTAAAAAAATATACCGAAAAATGTCAAACAAAAGCTACAATTTCCCAGATGAAACCTAGCGAGGGGAGCTAAGGGCCTTTTTCACACACGTTTTTTTCGCCGTGAAAATCTACGGTTAATTCGCCATGTGTAGGCAAGGTCGCCAGTGTTTTATGGATCACTATTGAAGCTTGTTGAAACACTGGTTCATTTATTCAAAAATCATTTGTTAATTCGCCGTGTGAAAACACGATCGTCGAAGCGGAAACATACTTACGTGTCGTGGCGTTTCATGTCGTGACGTGCCAGAAGCATATCGGCTTCAAACATTGAGACCTACAAATGTGTCTCTAACCATACTAAACGAATGACACCGATATTTAGCTGGGGCGTCACGACACGCTACGTACGACACGTAAGCAAGCATGTTTCTGCCTTCAGAGTTGTTCGTCAGTGTTTACCTATGGATCACTCACTATGGAAGCTCGTTGACAGCGCCGTACCTACACATGGAGAATTAACCATAGATTTTTATGGCGAAAAAACCGGCGTTTCCACAAGCTTCCATAGTGATCCATACAACTAAAAATTATGTATTTTGTAGGTATTTTCATCTTATTTTTTTTTAACTTGCTCTGTTCATTTAGCTCTACATGTTTACATAATAGAGGAAATTATTTGGTTTATGTTTATTTAAGTGCTGTATTTTTATGTATAATATAATATACTGTTTATTTCCCAAATAAAACAAAACAAAACTCTGGCGACTGTGTCTACACACGGCGAATTACCTAACCGTAGATCTTCACGGCGAAAAAACGTGTGTATAAAAGAGCCCTAAGTTCTCCCCCGACAATTTTCTCCAATAAAATAGACAACTGTTATTACCGAAGAAGGTGGAAATTGCGACTCCGTAATAACTTCCGAGTTGTTACCGCAATGCGAATGTGGCTAAGAAGGATTCCGACAATTTAGCGGCAAAAGCTTCTAACTACCAGTCAGATGGACCTACCAGCTAGATAAACTTTTACGTTATTACCATTGGAAGAGTCGCGGTAAACGCCATGAAAAAATGTACATATCCCTAAAGGTACATTTTTAAAGGCTGGCGCTTGTTTGTCATTTGTTTTTTCAAACAATAGGCTAGTTGACTCTTTTTATAGAAGGTCTTAAATAATTAATTATTGTCCGATTTCCGAGAGTCCGAAAAAATATTGCCATATTTTTTAGGACCCAGAAAACCGCAAAACTTTATTTTAAAACTCTACTTTTCGAAAACATGCGAAAACGCTGCCATATTTATCTGTGCCGTGACGTCATACGGGTAGAAAACCATAGACATAATATAGTTGCGCCTAGAAAGCAAAAAATAGACAAACGTCTATTAATGTAGAAATATAGACAGATTAATAGCGAATTTCACTCGTTTATGATGCGACATGAGCGTATTCAGAGTTCAAAGTTAAAAAAACAATTTTAAATTTTATTTAAAAAATCATCTTATACTTTTAAAATCAGAAATCTATAAATATTTACAGAAAATATGTATTTATATTGTCTACGCTGACGTCACTAATCCAGGCCTCCGCTATACGAAAAACAAAAGGGGATCGCTTTTAAAAATTTATTTTACTTGGCGGGTTGATGAATGATTATAGTAAGGTTGTTAAAAATATACACAGAAGGAATCTAGCTCCTCTGGTAGGTTCCTTACGACATCTACGAGCTTAGTTAAGATGGTCAATTTTTTGGCGGCGGCGTAGTACGCGCTCCGGCCAGGGCGATCTGCGAAAATCAGCAGGCCGATGCTGGACGCGTGAAGCTGAAGACAGGTTTCTATGATTAGATTGGGGGAGGCCTGTGTCCAGCAGTGGTTTGCCCTGGATAAGGAAAAAATCAAGAGGATGACCGCCGCCGTAATGGAGTGTCACTACAAGAAGAAGAAACTTTAAATAATACCTATTCTGCTTATCAACTAACCTACTAAATTAACCTTCATTATCATAATTATTATTGCAGCTAGCAAACAAACAAAACCTATATGAATGGAATGGCTTAAAAACAACACTTCTCAAAATTCTTTGTGTGTTTTGTATTGCACAGCGAGTTTGAATGTTTAATTTATAGGATCTCCAAGATGGCATTGGTCTTGGTTGACGACCAATGATAAAATCTAAAATTTGTTTTGTTAGAAAGAATAAACAAAAGCGAGCTTTTATACCTTCTACATAGAAAACATTCTGTAATTCTTTATTGTACACAATCAATACAAAGCATGAACTTATATACCTAATAGGATATGTACATAGGCGAGCTTAACCCTGAAAAAGAGTTTTCTTCCAGCAGACCTTAGAGTTATAGAATAGGTATATGGATTAGGTAGAGGAAGTGTACAAATAATGAATCTATAATACATATAGTATAAACATACTTATATTAAAATAATAATGACTAAATAAAACAAATAAATACTTTAATAGAATATATAAATTTATATTTATAATACATACTATACTTCGATAGATTATATTTATGATAGTAGAAAGTGCTCTTTTACCTTAATTTTAAATATGTTAAGCGACGGACTGGATCGAATCGAAACATTCGACATCGAGAGTCTAAGACTTTTCATTAAGTAGGTATATCTGTTATCTAGTACCCATAAGACACGCTCAGCTTAGCTTGGAGCTAGATGATGCTGTGTGAATCGTCTAGCATTTTTTTTTCCTTGGCTTAGGTAACTGTGGACCTAATGGCTGGTAGCTTAGCTGCCAGCCATATAATCCCTCCCATGTACACAGACAATCAAAACTGGATGGTTTATATTTAATTCATTGGTTTTTAAATTCGCTCGTGGAGGAAAACATCGATTTTATGGACCGTTTGTCGATACAATGAAGCTTTTGGGACCTGTACATTTAATCCAATTGTTTATTTATTTATTTATTCGCTTCTTGGAGCTTGGGCTTTGAACTTTGGGATGTGTGCACACCCAATTTAATTATCCAATACAGTGTTAACAGTTTTAACAGGATTCTCATTTTATTTTTCACGTGAGGGTATTTTTTTGGTTTTATTTATACCCTATTTCCTTTAATGTCCTTCTAGCCGAATTTCGGACCAGTGTCAACGGAGTTGGCCATGAACGCTGGTCATTATAGGCTTGTGTCCACTATGAATAAATCGGATGGATTAGAGTTTCTTATTAATAATTACCAGTTTATGCCCGCGGCTTCGAACGCGTTGTTCATTTAAGGGTTATTTCTATCCCACGAGAACTGATTTATGGGATAAAAAGTAGCCTATCTTTTATTCGAGGCCTAGAATTACCTATATGCCAAATTTAAGCCCGATCCGTGTAGTGGTTTTGGCGTGAAGAATTAACAAACATCTATCCATCCATCCATCTATACATCCATCCAAACTTTCGCATATATAATATTAGTGTGATGATACGTGGTTAGGCAAAACAAACAAAAAAGATCAAAATATTACAGATTGTTGTTATTTTTAGAAAATATATTCAATAAAATAGGCCTTAAGTCACGTGACCCTGAACACCAATCAGAAAGTGTGACGTCACGTCACGTCTTTCAAAACATCACTCGATCGTGGTGGACTGAAAAGACCGACACAGGCAACGTGCGATCTTTTTGGTCCACCACAAAGATCCGCACGCTGGTTTTAACTAAATCTCAAACATTTATGTTTCGAAAGAAGTGACGTCATTCAAGACGCCGTGCCATGACAGTCTTGAGCGTTTTCTCGTCTCTTTCGTTTAATGAAATATCGTAAATATTAGTTTTTTTTAATATTAGGTTTTTTGTGTAAAATAGGTATAAGGGTTTATTATTAACCAATTTTTCAAATTTATTCAACTAGCCTATATTATTATATTATAATGCTCACTTCCCATTTTCCCGCCTTTATAGTACATTTATGCATTGTGGTTATAGCTAAATCCCTAGAACGAATGCCTCCTTGGTCTAGCGGTCAGCTTTCCGCTGATTATGAGGTCCTGGGTTCATTTCCCGGGTAGGGCCAATAGGTTGTTATTGGGATTTTACTAACAAAAAAAATTCACAGTAGCAGCCCGGAGTCACGCTAAGCCGTTGGTCCTGCGCTTGACATTTCCCCGGTCTTGTCGGTCTGCCGTCCCATCGGATTATGAGAGTGAGGGAATAGATAGTGCACCTGTGTTTGCGCACACTCTTGTGCACTAAAATATGTCCTGCGCATCTGACTAGTCTCCGATGAGACTGGCCGCCGTGGTCGAAATTCGGCTAGGAGGACATTATAAATCCCGTTATGGAAATATTATTAAGTAGACAAGTAGACCTAATTAACGCATCTAGAAATGGCTGATGGCAAAGCCCTAACCCATTTCATTCTCAAGCAGTCTAGTACCTACTCATCAATTTTTTTATGAACCGTCCTCTTGAAACCGGCTTATCTCCTCAGAGAAACTACCAAAATCATCTTAAAGATAAATCAACCTCATAAATCCACCAAGAATCTTCCTGAAAACATTTTCCCCGTACATATCCTTACAAGAATGTGATACAAGATAAAAAAAAAACGTCTAATCAATACAACTAGAATTCCGTCCTCGCATTTATGACCGGGAATAAGGATTTCCTTGAAATTTTCCTTATCTTTTGTGATTTTTTGGGTACCCGTAGTATTTTTGTGGGTACTTTACGCGACACTTAAGAAAATCTGTAGGTTCTTAACAAGATGTCGCTGTGAAAAATTAACGGGTTGAATTCAATTCAAATAAAAATGAGACATTACAGAGTACTCCAAATTGGAGTACTCGTGTTATGTATTCTAGATGAGGTGCATTGGAACCTCCAATGCGTTACCTACGTGGCGATCTCAGTGGCGCAGCGGGCGAAGGTCTGCCTGCGACGCAGGAGGGTGCGGGTTCGATTCCCGCCGTGGAGACCGCGACTCAGCAAACTTAGTTTTGGACGCCCTCCGGCTAGGTTTGCGAAAGACTGCCGTCAGATGCTGGATGCGGCATGCTGAAGACAGGGCGCCATGGCCTTGATTAGAGACCTAAGTCCAGCAGTGGACTGGTGTAGGTTGACGATGATGCCAATTTAAAAGCTATTGAACTAACGTGATCAGCTTTATTTACTTACCTACTACAGGATTTTTCAAGCACCGTAGTTAAGTGTAACGAAGCTGTCAGTACCAGGCTCACATGAACAAAGAGAAGCCAAAGCCAACAGGCGCTTGTGAAGCTCGCCACTTTGACTTGCCGGTGGGTGAGTGTTGACAAAAATGCGGGAATTTTACGAAATACACGATGCTTCGAACGCCCTAAGGTTTCGGATATTTTATTTTATGTTTTTTTTCCTCTTGGCCGTGGTTCACTAATAGCGAGCCTGCGTTTGCCGTACCTACGCGAGTTGAGTTAAATTCTAAAAATTCAAATTTATTAATTCATAAAAATGTCAGGTATAAAACGTCAGGTCTTATCGCTAAGTAGGTATTAGATTCACAGCTTACCTTAGGGTATGTCTAGGTTTGAGCGAGGTTCTACTAAGTTATATTATGGAACAAAATGTCTGTTATTTCAACGGGTTTTTCAAAAGGTGAAAACCCCGTTGAAGTAAGTGTAATTTTTTATTAAATTTTTATGCCATTTCTAACTATTATTTTTCAATTTTAATTTTTTTCCCAATGATTTGACTGCTTATTTGACATTGTACATTAATATTGCACTCCGTACCGGTAGAAAAACATTGTTTCTTATATTAACTTACAACACCCGTTCCTCGCACACATGTATCTGATGCAATAAAATATTAGATACCTACTTAACTACTTTTCTTTACTATTTTATTATGCAGGTAGACAATGCATGAACCTCAGTCATTATCTTGCTCCCATAGCTAAAACAAGATCCGTCAAGTACGAGTACATAACATCGAACTTTTGTCAATTATGTAAATTTGGAGTAGGTTGGTATCTACTAGTTTTAGGTATTCATTCAATAGCGAAGTCTCTAACCGGTACCTTTAGTACATATTTGTATAATTGACAAAAGTTCGAAACCCTCGGCGCGCGACCCACATTTCAGACGGATCGCTCTACATACTTCGGCAATTATTCGGTAATGGTAAATAATTAAATTTTTTTCATGATTATTTAAAAAGTGTATAACTAACAGAAATATAAAAAAATTGTTTTGAAATGTACAAACCGATTCCTTCCATTTGATACCCCACTCGATGGGGAAGCCCCCCTTTTGAAAGTTATTCCCACCCTTTTTGACCATTTTCAAAGAGTATTCTACTGAGAGATTTCTTTATATTTTTCTTGTAAAATATAGACCCATGTCTACAAACGCTCCATACATTTCAGATGGATCACTCTGCAATCTTCGGAGATATGGGGGAGGGCGGAATGGGTAATTTTTTGACTTTTTTCAAAAAAATTCAAAAAGTATAAAACCTACAGGAATTTTAATAACTGTTTTGCAATGATACCTTTCATTTGATACCCCACATGATCCTGTAGATCTTTTAAAATTTCGACGTTACAATTTAATAGAAACTGTTTATTATAATTTTTTTTCATTTTGTTTTCTTTAAATCTGCACAGGCGCACGAAATGTATTAATATTATAAAGTTTAAGTTGATACTCGTAGCTGCCGTAGTTGCTGAGTTATTAAAGATGGAAAGAAGGACAGACAAAGCGAGAAACTAAGAGTTTCGAAAACGATCTCGAAACTCTTAAAATGCCCTGCCCAGAGCATTAGGAAGTCGACATTTAGAAAATTCAAGCTCTTTTGTACTTAGTAGGTAATACACAACAACTTAACTTTTACAAACAACGTTAGTTTTAAGCACGTAGGTACGTTACACGTAAGGACCACGTTTGCGTAAATGTAAACGTGAAACGTGGTCTTTAATATTCCGTAACTTTCATAATTATGGTTATAATCGGCACCATTATACATTAACTAAGTTGCTGAGCACTTTACGGTTAGAGTCCATTAACGAAGTTTCGTACAGAACCAAAGCTGATAATTTCCTAGGAGAACAGTTTCGAAAGTGGGCTGTAGATTTAGGGTTTTCAAGTGACACGTTTTTTTTTTACCCACAAGTATATAATTTTTTTGAACGTAACCATGTGTTGCCTGGGGCGCTTAATTCCCTCAAAGCAACAAAACGGCTAAGTGGTTTTGATGACTAAAGGTTATCGCAGATCTAGTCCACACTATAAAAAAATATTTGCTGAATTCTGGAAACATCTGGGCCCACCACACAATGCGACGTTTTCAAGAGCTGTTCGCCATCTTTGTTACAGTGTTGTCTTAGTCCTGTTAAAATCATGAAATTCTAAAATCTAGTCTTGCGCATAGTAGTTCGCGACGGAGATCGCTCAGTTTAGTTCGCCGCTCCTAAACGAACTAGTTCGCTCTTCTAGTTCGTCAGCTCCCAGCTCGATTCAGAGGAAGGCAGATCGTTCGCTCGTTTTGATACAGATCCTGCACGGGCACGCGACAAGATTATGGATTGCTGTACTTTTGCCTACAATTTCTACACTATAAACAAAACACACCTATACGTAATATGGTATATTACAAACATTACTTATAGTTAAATAGTCATTTTACATTACAAACATAACTTACCTGATGACCACAGTTCAAATAAACACTTACTTTTGCCGCGTCAAAACTTTTCGTTTGAAAAAAGTTGCTTGCCGCTAAAATACCATAGAATATGTAGTTCCACCCACTGACTGACAGACCCAGACAGACCCTAATATTAAATAATATTAGTTCGGTTGACGCCACCCTTGCTCGGTCGGTTTTACCGGTAATTTGGTCACGAACTAACGAACTAGCGGAGCGGGGAGTGACGAACTAGTTCGCGTAGTTCATCTGTGGGAGCGCTCTTACGAACTAGTTCGTTCGCGAACTACACAAGACTACTAAAATCATAAAATAGCACAAAAATGTAGATTCAAATATGGGCTTTAACTCGTAATTTTAGATTCATTTTATATTGACTGCACCAGATAAAAGGCAGCTCACACTCGTTTGAGCCTTGCGGTAAGCCATTATGTCGCTGTAAAATGTATGTAAAAGATTATGAGTTTGAATGCTTATTTTAGGGCTGTGCTGTAACGGTGTTATTTATGTGAAAAAAAATCAAAGTCATGATACCAACATTGATCGAAGACCAGACACCGGTCTGGATCAATCTGTGCTCAGCAGCTAGGTACAAAAATCGGTTTTAAAAGGAAGCGTGGGAACTTACCTAAGTAAGAAAATAAAATCAAAGAACAGGAATAAATCTCAACTAATATTTACAATTGCAACAACTGAGCTAACTGCAGAAAAATAACCTACAGGTAGCTCAACATCCATATCAATACCAGTCGGAAGCGTCCCCAAGACGCTGGCTTCATCGCCCCTGAGGAAATTAAATCTGTTATACTATTTTTGCACTGAATCTGCTATAAATAGCCAATCTTCAGTGGCTCAAATATGAATTAGTCATATCATATTCATGAACGGGTTCATGCAGGTCTATGAATATCAAATGAGATTAAAAAAGTTTTCATGGTTCGTTCAAATTATAATGGTAGCCCAGTGTGTGTGCCTGCAAATTATCATTAACAGTTATCCAGCCCGTATTTTAGTGGAATCTGATTTATTGCTTTAACGGGAAACGGGCCTTATTAGCTTACTAGCGACCCGCCCCGGCTTCGCACGGGTGCAATGCTGATACTAATTATACTACAGACTCGGCCCCCCGGTCGGTACCGCCTTTAAATCTGTAATATCTTCGAAAATATTAATTTAAATTACATGCTGAAAAGAGCCATATTGATCTATATTAAATTCACAATGTATTTAAGGTACTTAATTGGATAAGGATAATGCTGAATTGTTTAAAATAGCTTCGTAAAGAAGCCATTATTTCTCGTAAAAAGTAAAGGATAAAAAATAGTTATTGTGGGTTATCCCTAAGAGATAGACATATAGGTACCATCGCGGACTTTTTGTAGACCTTTTGAAAGTCTACTATACTATACATTATTTTGATCTATCTCGAAGGGTTCAGCCAGCGTTTGTAAAGTAAGCGCAAAATATGTGTTTATTTACGACATCACATTAGAAACCTCTAAAATTATCAGTGTTTCTCTACTATATTATGCAAGTATTTTACATATAAACCTTCCTCTTGAATCATTCTATCTAATAAAATACCGCAGCAAAATGTGTTTAAAAGATCTAAGCATACATAGGGACAGACAGACAGGAAGCGACTTTGTTTCGACGCAAAAAGAGAGGGGTGTTATAAGTTTAAAATTAACGTCTGTGTATCTGTGTATCTGTCTGTGGTATCGTAGCTCCCAAACGGAACAACCGATTTTCGTTTAGTTTTTTTGTGTCATATATAATTTTATCCCGGATGTTTTTAGCCATGTTTCATGAAAATCTGTCATAAGGTTTTTGAAAATTTTAATTTTGTTCTTGTATACTATGTTGTAGAGATGAATGTCAGTTCTTGTTGTGGCTCGTTGTGTTTTTCAGTAATTCAGTAATTCATTTATTTGTTTGTGAATCAGGTCGATGCAGTCAGTTATTGGGACTTAGTGTAGATCGCTAGATTCTGCCACTTGTACATACAAACGTTCATTATTACAATAGAAATTGGTTTCTAGTATATATAAAAATAACATAATATAGGTAGGTATTTTACTAAAATGAAACAGCGTGCATTAATTACACACCATGTCCAATCATCGTTCTAAGTAAAAACAAATGTCAGGATATTAATGTCAAAACTATACTTTTAATATAATAAATACCTTAACAATGCTGGACAATTCACACAGCATTCTAGCGCCAAGCTAAGCAGAGCTTGTGCTATAGGCACTAGATAACTGATATACACAATACAATACATAGATAGATACTTTTTATTTATACATAGAAAACATCCAGAACGCCCTGGACAAATGTCTGCAGATCGTACAAACATTTGTCCCGAGGCGGGGATCGAACCCGCAACCTCCTGCGTCGCAGGCAGACCTTCGCCCGCTGCGCCACAGAGGTCGTCTAATATAATTAGTAAAATGAAATTACTTTTCGCTGACATTGATCAAGTTTATCTTTAATACAAATAATGGAAATCGAAGTAACCCGTGACTTTGCACACGTTTTTCCTAAATAAAAAGAAACGCATAAGTTATTCTGATCGAAGTCGACATCTATGCAAAGTTTCAGTCAGGTAAGCGCAGTATTGATTTCGCGAGAAACTTTTACAAACAAATCTGCATCCATCTAAGCTTTACCTCCTCACCTCTCCTCAACAGCCTCTTGGTCCACTGCTGGACGCAGGCCTCCCCTTGATAACCGCCTTATTGGTTTATATGTTAAGGGGGTAATGCTCATAATACCCACGCTGGGCATGTGGATTGCAGATCGTAGTCCGGTGGTAGAATTGTTCTGCAGGGGGCGCTGCTGCCCGCCCCCGGTGGATATCCGTTAGCGGGACTTAGGGATATCTTACGACACCCGCGGGAAGAGTCGGGTGGTCCCATCACTAAGCTTTACACTTATTATAATATAACTTTATATGATCATAAAATAATGTCGTTATTTTTCTTCTAGGAGTGGAAAAACTTTTACGTTTCGAGCGTCATTTCTTAGCTGGCGATATCAGTGGCAAGCTTTTCGCATATATGCCCATGCGCAAATTCGCACCAGCAGTCATTGTATCGTCCTTGCTTGTCTATGGAGCCACATGTGCGTCTGACGCTCTTCATGGATTCAGGCCAGTCGTATGACTTCCCACCTGGCTTGCCTTTCGCCCATACAGCATAGCCGGCCTTGTCGAGATTTTCTCCTGGAAGGAAGATAAGAACAATGAAGAACAGACTGCCATATTCTGCAGCAGCCCAGTGACTTTTTCTTTCACGTTACAGGTAACTGAAAGTAGATCGTTGATTTTGAAGTTCTCTTACTTTCTTATAATGTGCATCAGAACAGAACCAATTAGCTAGGTACCTACCTACCTATCTATTTTTATAGTAATTTCTCTTTTCCGTGTTACGGGCTAATTAGTTCATCCACTTGGGAAAACCTTAAATCTACCTACCTTCCTTTTTTATATATACTTTATTTTCTATTATAAAATTTCGTCTAAAAGCACTGCGGCAAAGAATGGTTGGTTTGAAAAAACATGATAAAACTCACCATTGATAGTTCTCCAAGAGTAAATGTCCTTTTCATAAATACCTACAAACATCTCGAAAGAATGTGAGGTGTCAATAAAGAAGTTATACTTCGCGTAGATCTTCTTCACGAAATTCGCCTCTTCAAGGCTGTTTATAACGACCAGATCCCCTCCGTCATTCTGACAGATCTCTCGAGATTTGTTCCAGTTCTTTCCATCGTTGTACAACTTATAGCAATGTCCAGTTCGAGGGTCGAGTGTGTATTCGTGAGGGTAATTAGTTCTAATCGAAAAACTAGTTGCGTTCGAAGAAGTTTCAGTTAAGGTTAATGTGGCATTCAACTCAAAAACGTTGTCTTCGAATGAATGATCTTCATCGTAAAAATCGTGTCCTTCCAGTGCATAGCCTGTGTTAAAAACATATGCTTAAAATCATTTAATTTCCAAAATATTTTAGAATAAAAAGTAATGCGTGGTTTTAGCTCACCCTCCGGTATCACAATATCACCGGGCAAAATTTCATTGTCACTGTTATGTGTTCCTATAACAATAAAAAAACTTATGTTATGAATATAAAGCTAACAGTTTTTATAACTACAGCAACAAAAATAAATGTCTCACCATCTCCGCAGCTGTATTTGGATGCAAAACAGATGTATCCATGCTTTTCATCGCATGGGACTCTTCCGATTGTAATGTTTGAGTTGTAGACAACGCAATATAATAACCACTCTCGCCGCGTGGTCCATTTTCCTGCAATAATATATAACAAGGTAAGTCAGTTAGGTAAATTCTACTTTCAAGACTGCTTCTTGTGACGCTAAAGGTTGTCGCAAAACTAAGGCGCACCGCTACAGAACGGAAATGTGAATTTACACTATGGGCTTATTTGCACTCATTGTGCACTTCGTATAGACAGACAGCTCACGGGCCACTCGTTGAAGCTTGTGGGTGGCCATTTTGTCACCGTAAAAGGTATCTAAAACGAAAGAGTTTACGTCCAAAGGGGTTTGAAGATTTTCGGCCTAACATCAGTCACCATTTTGTTCTTTTTTCAAAGTCGCCGCGTTCAATAAAATTTATATTTGGTTCTATCCAAGTACACTAAAACAAGTAGGTAAAAATGTTCTGTAACATAATGTTCTAAAGCGTTATGATGCTTGAAGACATTATTTTATATTATCTATTTATCTGTTTTAATGTTCTATATTGACATTATATTCAAATATATAATTTTTATTGTGTGCGGCGATATTTAAAAATATTACAAACTAGTTTATGCCCTCGGCTTCGCTTTGTTTCTATGGAACCGTATAAAGGTTATTTTTATTTACTATCCCATGGTATTTATGGGATAAAAAGTAGCCTATGTTTTATTCGAGGTCTAAAATTAGGAATATGCAAAATTTTAGCCCCATCCGATCATTCCATTACTTGATTCGTGGTTAAGGAAGACTTCAGTGGAATTTACTGAAAGACGATCGGACAATCAACAGCTGTTGTCGGTTCTCGGAAATTGCATAATAAGGGGGAAACGTACCTATCTCGATACCGTTAATTCAATGTAAACCGTCCCATAGTCTTTCAGATAAATCTTTTGGATGACCAACTCAATTTACGACTATAAGGTCTGCGCACATTTATACAATTCCGCTACAACACAGCACACGAATGTGCATTCAATCAAGGGGATTTTTGTATGGAGGTAGCCCTAGCATCGCAGTCGCACTAATAATAGAAATGCCAAAGTTTGGATGTTTAGATAAATGGATGGATGTTTGTTACCTCGTCACGCGAAAACTACTGAACGGATCGAAGTGAATTTTTCCTAATGGTACCTAATTCTAGACCTTGAATAACATAAATGCTACCTACTGTTTATCTCGGAAAAACGCATGCGAAACCGTGGGTGGAAGATAGCGTCGTATCAACTGACCGTTTTGCTTAAAGGAAGTTGTAGGTGGACCTAGCCATCGCACCTTTGCTGCTGTATAGACCGGTATCAGCTCAGTCGCGCCTGTGCTGTTTAATTGGGAAATAACGGTCCGGAACCCGGCAGCTCTAAACTCTTTAGTCCACGGATATAATAATGTAGCACCTGAAAATAAGTAGTAAGTAAGTAGAGATAAACCATTCAAAAAATTCACGGCGAGTGTAGGTACCTATGACGTTTTGTGGAGGGAGCGTGCATTCAATACGGATGTTCATAGTTAACCTAGCGGGTTAAATACGAACCATATTTGTGTTGGAAGAACACCAAAGTTTCATCCTTACCTTTTTATTTACTTATATGTAACTACAATAGTTTTTATAGAAAAAGGGGCGTGCATTTTTAGAATGGTTTATCTACATATAGATATAGACCTATTTATTTGAATTTATTTGACGTTGTAAATATATCATTATTATAATAATAATGTAATAATAATTAATACATAACATGGAAAATTACAATAAAATAGTAGAAATAAATTAGAACTAGTATTTACAATTGAAACGCTAACTGCAGACTGTTGCAAACAATCTGGTAGCTCAACTGATCCATATTAATACCAGTCGGAAGCGTCTACAGAGCCTACACATTTGCTCTTCTTGGAGTCGAGACCCTAGGTCAGAGGGGTACCGAGGCTCTTCGGGTTTTTAAAAAATTGCAGCTTATGGGCTGTCCGCTTACTGAGTTTTAACGGATCGTGGGTTTTGAACTCAGGAGGGATATCTTAAATTAAACGTGGACTTGGTAGAATAGATACTAAGCTAAAAAAATGATTTATTTTATAAGTATTTGTTAAAATTACTCTATTATAATATCTCTATTAAAATTAGATCAAAATCTGTACCGGACTTGGGAGAAACTTTAAAAAGTTTTTGTTTTATAGTGCGTAAGCCTCACACTCTGGCTAATTTCTGAGAAATCAAATAATATCGCAAAAAAATTTTACTTCGACGGGACTTGAACCCGCATCCTTCCGTCAGTACTGGAATGTGCTAACCAACTACACCACGAGGTCAAAAAAATTTGCGATATTATTTGATTTCCTAGGAACTTTATACTCTCGATGCTGGACTGTGAACCTATTAAGGGAACATGGGAAATGCTATACCTACCTTCGTTCAGGCAGTTCGCCTTGGCTGTCACCCAGTCGACTGGTCCCGCGTGCAGCTTTGTCCAACCATGGACCTTTTCATGGTAAATGTAATCGGAATAGCCTGGGCGCTCATTTGAACCTGAAAATCATGATTGGAAAATATTTTCACGTTTTAACGCACTTTAAATTGTTAGCATGCCTTCGACGGACAAAAAATATTTATCCTAGCAATATTTATAGGTAAAGGCAAAAATTAGTGCCGTTGTGAAGATAACGAAGATAACGGCAAAACTAATGTGTGGACGGAGCTGAAATTTCGCACCTGGATTTGGAATAACAAAACTAAGACTACTTTTTTAATTCTTAAAATTTTTATGTACTGGTTTCTGGGATCTATCCCATGGAAACTGACTTATGGGATAAAAAGTATGTTTGACTCCAGGATTAGGATTCTCTATATGAAAAATTTCAGCCTGATCCGTTCAGTAGTTTTGGCGTTAAGAGGTAACAAACATCCATCCATACATCTTCACATTCAAACTTTCGCATATATATTATAAGTGTGATGTGATAACGCTGCATAATACACTTAGCATTATCTAGCCCCAAAGTAAGGAGAGCTTGAGTACAATTTCTTATTATTTTAATTGTATAAGTACGTCAAACTCACCATCGATATCTGCAAAATATATCACACACAATATTAAAATAGTTTGAATAAACATTTTATTCATTCAGACTCCGTTAAAACTCCTAAATAGCAAATAATTGTGTTTAATGATGTTGTCGTAGACGGTCAAACAAAATTTGGTCTCTGATAAGATAAAAACAAGTCTTATTATTTACATCCACTGACCTTAGGCCAGTGATCAGTGATTTGAAAACTACTGGGAAATATTTTACTATTAAAACTTTAGTAGTTTGACGAATTCATTATGAGTGTAAGCGGGTTAACTACGAACCTAGTTTGTGTTGGAAGAACACCAACGTTTCATCCCTTAACGAGGGACTCCATCAGGGTGAGTTCTTCCAACACAAACTAGGTTCGTAGTTAACCCGCTTACATTCATACTGGGAAATAGTTTTAAAATCTGTTTGTCATGCCATAACTAGGTATTGAAATAATCGGCCTAAAGTTTTGCTTTATGCTAAAGAGCCTACTCTGAAGGCGCCAACCCGACCCAAATCAGCGCCACCACCTATTTTATCTTATTAAAATGTTAAACGGAGTTTAAAAAATCGATTTTGCAGTTTGCGATACCTATCATAAGCTTAATTTTAATGCCTCTGTAAAAGTTTAATTTTGTATAGTGTAGGCAGCGATGCGAAGTTGCTCTTTTCGGCCACGGGTGAGCAAAAAGAGCAAGCGCTTTAAAACCGAAAATTGTAGTATGTAGGTAAATTGTGGTAGTAGTTGTAGTAGGCTGAATACTTAAATTTAAATTTTATTTTAAACTATAATTTATACCTAAAAATAATAATGACATGTTTAATATTTGCACATCTGCTTGCGGGTCGAATACATTGTCATCACATAGCTTTTACATCTTGGCAAGTAATTATTGTATTCTGCAAATAAACTATTGATTCTGATTCTGCTTTCTGGGCGCGAGAAAATGTTTAGGTCTGCAACCTTTTTTGCTCTTGATCTTCTTTTCCTGTGTAAGTACCTCGGTATAACTTGGATGTGATTTATAGGCGGGTTTCTTTTTAATTATTGTATCATTATTCATAGAGAAAATTACAATCAAATAATAGAAATAAATAAGAACTAGTATTTACAATTGAAACAAAAGAGATAACTGCAAACTGTTGCAAATAATCTACAGGTAGCTCAACTGATCCATATCAATACCAGTCGGAAGCGTCCCCAAGACGCTGGCTGCATTGCCCCGCTGTATGGCAATGCGGATGCGCGGCGCCATATACTCACCAGCTCTCGGGTCACGCGTCGCTTCGACCAGATACTCAAATATTTTTTTTTAAAACCCGAAGTGCCTCGGTACTCTTCGCACCTAGGATCTCGACTCCAAGGGGAGCAAATGGATCGGGTTTGTTTATCGCATTTAATGTTTGCACTATAGATTAGATAATTAAAAATAAAACTTCCCGCTCCTCCACGCTGGGTACCTAGTTCCAGTTCCCCATCCACTCATGCGTCATTTTTAAGTAATTATCAGCTATGTTAGTAGTAGATACTCATAAAACACTTTGTGGTCCTTTGGTGGTAGGGGCGTGAATTTCTTCAGATTTGTTTAGTTTCATCTTTTCATCAAATAAAAACGAATTGAGAGTCAGTGTAGGTACCTTTTTATAAGCCAAAGGGCTCTGCTATAATGAACCCAGTAAATCAACGGTGCGAAATAAAATCCGTGAAAAATAATGGTCCCTTCTTGGTTGTTTAATATCGTGTATCAAACTCACATTTTGATTGTGTCAGCCTCTGAAAAAGTTGTCTCATTTTATGGTTGGCGAAATTATTTTTGTTTTTTTGTTTTTTTGGGCGGCAGCTGGAAATTCTGCTGCTGCAAATTTGTGCAAGAATGCTTTGGGATCGTACAAACCTTTTCTCTTGTACAAACATATGTCCCGACCGGGTCTCGGGAGAACGGGAATCGAACCCGCTACCTCCTGAGTGGCAGGTGGACCTTCGCCTCTGAGGTCGACCTATATTAAAAATCAAGCCTCTGAACAATTGACAAGATTTGATACCTATGAATATTGATTATCTAGTTCATCTAGATGAACTGCGTTTGAGAAATCGGCTGTAAGGGCCAAAAGAACTCAAATTAAGTAGTAGGTGCGTACCTACTTAATTTAACCTTTATCTAGGGTCAGATTTTATTTCTCAAAACCCTTTCGTATCTAGGACCTACCTGCAATAAACCTTCCTTCACATTATTGCTATACCCAAATCCTCGGCCAAAATTGACCGTTTTATAGACATCCTTTGCGAGCCCTCCGGCGGTCAGTCAATGTGGTGGCTTTTTTATTTTCATTGACCCTTATTACAATGTTATTATTGTTGTTTATTGTTCCATTTTTGGGAAAATGAGAAAGATTGGAATTAATAGGAAGGTCTTATCAACGTAGGGAACAAATATGATCTGCATGGGTCACGCTTGTTTAAAAAATTACTAGGGTATAGTTTGGTACATACGTTTAAGAACTTAGTTATTAAGGTTAATTAAAACCTCCAATAATTACAAAAAAATTACTAAGGTATACCTACTTACATTAGTTTAAGAACTTTTTTTAAATGGGCAGAAGCCTTTATTCACAAATAAAATTATAATATAATTAGTATTTACAATTGTAACAATTGATCTAACTGCAGACTGTTGCAAACAATCTACAGGTAGCTCAATTGATCCATATCAATACCCGCGTCCCCAAGACGCGCGCTGGCTGCATTGCCCCGCTGTATGGCAATGCTGATGCGTTGTGCCAGATACTGACCAGCTCTCGGGTCACGCGTCGCTTCGACCAGACGCTCAGATAAATTTTTAAAAACCCGAAGAGCCTCGGTACCCCACGGACCTAGGGTCTGGACTCTAAGGGGAGCAAATGTGCATATTTGCGCCTCTTGAGATCCTCAGCCATAAGAAGGTTGATTTATAATTTAAAGCATATTGTTTTCTAAATTTGTGTTTCCACCGCGAAAGGGCAATAAGCGGGAATAAGAGATGAGTGAGTGAAGTTTATTTCAAAGGTTTCTGTTCGCTCTGTCCTTTCCGCTCGGCTATTTGTTAGTGGAAATACCTAAAAGTACCTATGTAGGCGAAGATTCGCGTTCGCGTTGTCGCATTAAAACTTCGTGTTCGATCTAGACGAAGTGTTTGGCGACATTGGAAAAAAACTTCGCAACGTCGGTCGTCGCGAAAATCTAGAACGTCTCGATAATTCATTTTCATGGAAAAATGGACGAGGCGGTTTCTTTATGATTATTGAATACTCTTGCGAGTTCAACGGAGTCCTGAATGGGTCCGCTGGCAAACCTATTTATTTTTAGGAATATCAGATTTCAGGAAACTACAACTACAACTACACAACCAAAATTCGACTCTAAAACAAAACGAGAGTGTACAAAATCGATTGTTTTGTGATATTTTTATTCCCGTCACGTTTAAAGACAGGCTGCGCATGCCTGCAATGGATAACCTCGATCTTAACACACGATCATAGAACGTGAGCTTTTTCATATTTCGAGATGTTTGAATAAATCTATGCGGATTTCCTATGAGAGTTTATCTTGGGGTTGGTATAGAGATGACATTATTTTATATGCAGATTTTCTAGTATTACATACTCATGCATGAGTATGAAGCCGGCTTTTGACTATGGGATATAATATAAATTACATCTTGTGCTATATATTACATCCCGCGGTTGCTGTTTACACTGTGAGATATATATTTTGGAGCACACAATGATCAGTTTACACGTCTGCACACGAACGCCAACATTCAAACGGAGGGCGATGCGGGGGAGGCGCGGTGTCCGGGGACGTGAGGTAAAATATACACCTTCAAATGACCTTCAAATATCGCTCACTCGGTCGAAAAAATATTTATAGTTTGGGATGTAATATATATTATAGCACAGTGTAAACGGTGCCATACAAAATGTATGGTGAGCGATAAAATATTATATCTCGGGATGTAATATATATCCCATAGTGAAAAGCCGGCTTGAGTGTTGCATTGTTTGCAAGTGAAAATATGTATATACGCCTCCGGCCAGGTGGGATGACGAACTAAGATTTGAGATTGTGCTCCTGCAAAATGTCACAAGATACAAAAAAACTTTGCGTAAAAGTTTTGTTGATAAAAGCTTTATCTAGTCCAGGCTAACGAGATTATAATGGGTATCCTAGATTTATCCAGCTTCGCGAGCACGGACTTTGATAAAGATCTTTAATATGTAGCATTCAGTGCCCACCGCTACGTGTGCGTCTCGGGCTATTTGTGTTCATCAACGATTTTGTCTCTGGTCAGTGATCAGTTAGATACCATCCCACAGTGTTTTATGAGAGCCGATTTTGTGACATCCCTTTTTTAATGCAGATTCCTATAGTCTAAATCAATTCAAATGCGAGATTAAAACTAATCATAGTTACTGAGAAATTAATTTTTGAAAATGATTATCATTTTACCAGATAAATACCTACTATAAAAATCCAAACTTCTGCAATCTCAAAATAATAATCAAATCGATAATGATGGTAGATAAAACCATCGACGGCGCACATTTTAGTGCAATAAGAAAATATCTAAGTTCAACCGTTACGAATTAATTTGATTTTTTTTTCATTTTTTTTAACTCGATAATCCTTATCGAAGAAGAGATATTTCACCAAACGGTTGCTTAAGGTATCTTACATGTGCCCCAATAATATCACGACCTAATTCCATGGATATACTCTCGCATTTGAATTGATTCAAACTAGGTATATGAATCATCTCACAAAATCGGCTCTCATAAAACACTGCATCCGTGTGTCATTTTTTTGCCAAATTTTATCGACACGAGAGACGAAACCCGTTCTCGTCAAATGCGAAATTACAGCACTGTATAAGATCGTATGCATCTTAGTACAAAATGTACTTCAAACAAATATCGCAACAAATCGCGCGACACAAGACGCGCTTCAAAATCGCGTAGGGTGGCTTTAACCTCTCATTATCATCATCAGAATCAGAATCAGAAATATATTTATTGTTAACTGTTGTACAAAAAAGATCTTAGGTATAAAATAGTGTACAGTTTCAACAGCTTATCTATAATAGACATACAATAATTTTTTAAATAGGTACCTTTATTGCTAGGTATATATTTAGTAACATTCCAAGTTATTTATTTTACCTATGTATTTAAAAATATTAAACATACTATTGGGGAACCATCATTTATCAAAGAATTCTTTGAGCGAATAGAAAGCATTTGATTCTAACCATTTTTTTAATTTATTTCTAAATATATTACCATCTAATGTTTTAAGTTCTATGGGAAGATTATTGAAAACTTAAGGCTGTGATGAAAGTGCTTTTGTGATACATAGTGTTATTGACTTGAGGAATAGAAACATTGAATTTATGCTTGGACCTTTGAGAGGATGCACGAACAGATTTCTTTTCAAAAAAGTATTGCTTATTTCTTTTTACAAAAATACACATTTCTAGAATATAAATGGAAGCGAGAGT
Source organism: Eupithecia subumbrata (assembly GCA_949316285.1). NCBI lineage: Eukaryota > Metazoa > Arthropoda > Insecta > Lepidoptera > Geometridae > Eupithecia > Eupithecia subumbrata. The sequence continues at coordinate 14,418,833 of OX438643.1, read as the reverse complement.
TAGTATTTTTTCATTTTTAAAGACATTTCGGAGCGAATCTGTTCTACTTAAGTTATAAATACATATGGTGACCTTATCTCGTTCTTCATTTCGTTTTAGACCTCCTCGCTTCTCCATGCCTGAAGATCTTGTGCAGTTCTTTGTCTTCTCCACCTTGGCCTATCAGGGATAGATTTTCTTTCTCGATGCGTTAAGACGATATAAATACTTATTCGTCATATTAGTCCGCTAAACGTTGTCCTCTACCAATAGACAAAATGGAGTAGGTAGGTAGTTTAACATTTATTTGATAGAAGGAAAAGCAGCAGCACATCCATAAAAATTACAAAGAAGTCGAAGCAGAAGGCTATTTTCACGGTTCAAATAATATCTATTAGTTGATCCATAGATAGTAAAATCTGAGTTACTTGATGCTTCATCCTTCGGTGGATCGGCGTGGAAAAAAAAGTGGAAACTGATCCAATAATGGATTATAATATATATATATATATAAATGGATCAGAGTGGAACGGAGCTTTCTTCCAAAACGTAAAAAAACTAGACACTTGTTTAGCAGTTCGAAAGTTCTAAGATTTCTGTGTCTCGTTTAAATAACTTTATCCTCTAGTTTATAAACTGAATTTAAACTCTGAACTTCTTAGGAATAGAACAGAAATCAACATAGCGGAACGAGAAATAAGGAAACTGTCTACTGAACCTTAGGTCTTGAAGGCAAATCACAACCTAAACAAAACATCATCATCAATATTTAGTTACCTACCTAGGTGCCTGCCTACCATGTTTTTCGACGGTGACTCGCTTGCAAATCGTCATGCCAGTGTGAAAGCATCTTATCACGGAGCAAATGTGCTTATATAACCCCTCAGATGGCAGACCCTACGCGCCGATACACCCCTTGGAGTGGCACGGTTTCCGCCAGCATGCTGCCCGCCAGCGCGGAAATGGGATGTGGTGCATTATCGCTGATTTCTTGATTATTATCTAGTAATAACTCTTAACATCTATATTTATTTGTACCAGCCTACCTAATAGTGGTGCTAAACTTGCCTTGGTATGTATTATAGTATATGAATTGATTAAATCATCAACAGACGCCTTTTTTTACATGCAAAAATAGGCGTCTGTTTCTCCAGAACGGATTAGGTAAATCTTATTTGTAGTAAAGATGCGCGACTGCGAATGATCTGGCTAGTCGAATGATCTACAACTACTAATTTACTCATTCGACTTGAATATTAGTAATATACTAATTTTCAAAGTCGAATGACAACTAATAATTAGTAATTACTAATGCCTCTACGAATTGATTGATGCGTCGAATAACGAATTGAGTTCGACTGCCCGACTCAGGCAGTCACCATTACTAATCATACTATTGACTAATTTGGTTAGTAATGGCGAGTCGAGCAGTCGACGCGAAATTTATTCTTTATTCGACACCACTCGCCATTACTAACCAAATTAGTTACTAATTTGCCCTAGTTATTCGAATGATTTGTGAAGTCCAATTATTCGAATGAGATCATTCACAGTCTTCATTTTTTTACATTTTTTTTTTCACAGTCACTTCTTTAATTTGTAGGTACCTAATAGGTTTAAAATTAAGAAACTACTTAGGTAGGTAGGTACTTAATTATCTATATACACTTTTTGAACGAAATTTTGCACAAACACATGGGTATCGTGCCAGCTTCAACCATTAGGTACCTATAGGTACCGATTGCCCATACAAAGTTACGTTCCTCAGAAAAACTCGAAATTCGAAATATTACGTAATTAAGTTAGTGTGATGTGATTAATTATATTAATCTTAAATTACACTAATATTATAAATGCGAAAGTTTGGATGGATGGATGGATAGATGGATGGATGGATGGATGTTTGTTACCTCTTCACGCCAAAACTACTGAACGGTTCAGGCTGAAATTTTGTATACAGGTACGTCTAACCCTGGAATCAAACATAGGCGACTTTTATCCCATAAATTAGTTCTCATGGGATAGAAATAACCTTAAAAGTGCGAAACCACGGGCAGAAACTAGTTTAACATAAAAAAAACAAATCTAACAATAAAATAATTTAATAACCTCAAAATTATTTCACAGAAAATGGTTACAACGACGCGCGACGGCTCGAGCAAAAGTTGGCCAGAGACTGCTTTTGTCGAAATGCCATAAATTTAAATGTCATGTTTCCCGCTGATTGTATCTTATTAGGATCAACGTGTTGAATTGGCACTCAAGGGCCGCCAATTTGTGTTCTACCCGGATACCCTCACACTTTGATAGATATCAGCCTTGGTTGTTGGAAGATGTGCATCTACGTTGTTTCTAGTTTATTTTAAATTGGCACTAAATCTCTATAAAAAAGGTAGGTACGGCTTCAATTGTGAACTATTTTCTTCGTTGCATCTGTTAACTTAGCAGGTTTTTATTAAAATATAAATAAGACTAACTTTATATGTAAATAATACTATAACTTTGCATTCAGGTATAAACTGGTTTAGGTAATAAAACAAGGTTTAAACTTGGTAGATAAGACGGTTATAATAAAACATATTTAAATAACAGCAGGCGTTATCCGATGCAAAATATTACATACCTAATATTTTTATCGTAATGTTAAAAAAAAAATCAATCAAAGAAAATTTTTGCAAGGCACTGAAAATGCAGGTCCGTAAAAAAAATTTCATAAAAATTCGTCCTCAGAACGAAGTTCATCTTCTATTTCATCAGCAAAAGCAGCTTCTGGTCCAGGAATAATAGTAGCCATTTTCTCACAAATATGACCATGCGGTAGTTGACACCAACAATCAGAAAGATGTCCGTTCCAGTTCATGACACCACAGGTCTGCCTGACCCCTTTGACGTAGTCAGGCCAATCCGCCTGCCTGTTAGCTGGCTTACCCTCCCCCCAACCAGCATAGCCAGCTTCCTCAAGGGTCTCACCTGAAACCAATGTTGCAAGCTTCATGTTTCACATGTAGGTAACATTGTGAAATTTAATCCACGACAGAAAACGAAGAGGGTTATAATTTTTTTTTGTTATTACAGTGCGTAAGCCCAAAAATTTGTCGATTTCGTATATTACCTATTTGATTTCTTAGAAACTACCACAAGTTAAAAAAAATAATAAAATTATATTAAAATTATTATTTTTAGTAGGTAAGTAATAAAAAATTAATGAATAAATTACTCCAAATTAATTATATACCCCAAGCCCTCAAGCTTACAGAAGGCACTTACGCACTACCTCAACTTCAACCTCAACAGCCTGTATTGGTCCACTGCTGGACGCAGGCCTCCCCAGGCCCAAGCCCAGCCCAATAGCCCAGGGTTTACGCACTATAACAACATTAATAACAAAAAACCTTAGAATTAAGCAACGCGACCTCAAAATAACCTCTCTTCAAACGAACTAAATGTAACTTTAGTCTTTGTAATTGGTTACCGCATTCCCGTACTGAGGGAAGGTAGCGGTTTCAAAACCGAAATTTTTTGGGATATTTTTTGATTTGTCAAAAAATTGCTATGCAGATCTGTAGGTTTGATAATTGTATTCGAAGGTCTTAAGATACAGAAGGGACCAAAAGCGTGCCCGATGTAAAGAAAGTTACACACACACTGCTATTGCGTCGCTCGTTACTTTCTGAACTTGGCTGACGCTATATCGTGATTTTCGGTGTGTACCGTTCTCAAATCGTACAAAATTTTTGTGAATTCCCGGGAAAATCGGATCCGGGAATTCCCGGGACTAATCCCTACGACCTACACGTGTGCCTGATGGCATCGTTAAAAAAATGCTCCTAAACAGATGTAACGATTTGGTTGTTTTTTACTGCAAGTAATTTGAAGTGTTTACAATATTTTTCAAAAATAGCTATAGTTCAAGAAAAATGGTGCAGTCGTTTAAATCTTCTGATGGCAAAGTGAAATTTTCCTCGGGGTCACCCGGTTTTTCGTAAAAAAACTGCTTATACCTGATGACCTCTGTGGCACAGGGGGAAAAAGTCCGCCTGCGACGCAGAAGACGCAGTTGCATGTTCGATTCCCCCCTCCGTTTATATGTTTGTACGATCTGCAGATATTTGTTCCAGGTGTTCTGGTTTTTTTTATGTTTTATAAAAAAATAACTATCTATGTATTGTAATGTATTGATTACTAGCTGCTTCCCGCGGCTGTGCACGTGCTTTATAAGTAGTCATTCAAATTTCATTTAGATCTGTTCAACCGTTTAGGCGTAAAAGGACAGACCGGCAGACAGACACACAAAAGACAAACAGACAGACCGTCAGAAAGTCGGACAGTCAGACAGTCAGACCGACAGACCGACAGATCGACAGATCGACAGACCGAATATATCTAGTAAGTTCCAAATAACACAAACTCTGCTTTACTTTGGGACTAGATGATGCTGTGTAAATTGTCCAGCATTATTTATTTATTTACCTTCTATAGTCTTCCAAATTCCTATTGTCGGTTCATGAAAGCCAACAAATAATTCTTCGTTTGAACAATAAACGTCGGCAAAACTTTTGTGTCTGTTATAAAGCATCGTCACGAATTTGGCCTCTTCAGGACTGTTGATGACCACAAGGTCTCCGCCTTCCTTCTGACAGCTCTCGCGAGATTTGTTCCAAGTCTTTCCGTATATGTCTATCTTGTAGCAGTGTCCAGTGCGAGGATCAAGCTCGTAATCTGAAAATAGGTTTAATTTCATTTATGAATTGACTAAAAAAAAACATTTCAAAAATAAACTGCCTTCGAAAATGTATGTCTTTTTAAACTTTTTTTACTGAAGTAACTCTGCATCAAGTCTATCAAAATTAGCGTATGTGCATATTTCAAAGGTAAGGAAATAATTTCATTGGTTTTGAGCTTGGTATACTAAACCATTACCAACCACTTAAGGTACCTAGGTAAGTTGCACAATGCACACTAGCGTAAACAAATATTTACCTATGAGGGTTTTTCTGATTTTCGGGCATACCCTACCATTTATTGAATGTAAGGCAAGTTGATTGGTGAAAACGAGTAAGTACCTAACGTATCTGTTACGAATTATCAATTCCTCTGCCCTTAGGGCAACTTCTCATTATACACTTACACTATTCCTACCTACAAACAGGAATTATAAAAACATGGTAGGTACCATAGTAAATATCCCGTTTTAAATAACTTTAGTACCCAAGAAGTAAGTCAATTGTTAAAAAAAGTTAGTGCTCGCGAGGGCTAGGTACTGTTCGTAGAACTACTAGTGTATGTCGATTTCTCGATCTAATAAAGACCGATTTTAAAGGGCAAGGGCAGACAAGTATATGTCCAGAATAACTTAAAAAAAAACAGTGTAAGTAAGTACTAAGGAATTTGAAGCCGGTTTTTAGTGTTCCAAAACTTTCAATTATGTGTATTAGGTATTTAACAAGTCACTAAAATTCAAAGTTTTACCACCCACCTTTTCCAACCAACACATGATCTTTATCGCCGCAGTGGTACTTTGCAAAGGGTGCGTAGCATATGAACTCTAATTCTTGTTGGCACGCGGTCCGCTTCAGTGATCCGTCGGGTTTGAAGACTATGCAACGTGTGCGCATTTCCTGATAATATTTCAGGTTCCCTGAAATTGAATAGCATGTATTTATAAAAATAATGCTGGTGAATATCATCTGTTCTGTCTGAGTGGTCATTGTGAGTGTGCACAAAACCAAAAACGGAAAAAGTTTCGTTTACTACCGCTGTCAAATTTGTTGGTACTTTATTAAAATATCAGATTATCTAGAGGATAAAAAAGCTTGGGGCAAGTTGCTCCACCTCGAAAACTGCCCTGACAAAGTAAGTTTTTCTTGTTCGCTTCTTTAGTTTACCTTAAAAATATTGAAGTGAACAAAAAATCAAAGTGACCACTTTATTTCCTAGTTTTACTTATGTAATTTGAATTTTTGTGACGTGTCCGTAAGGTCTAAAGGAAATAAAGCACTTTGGTATTTGATATTTGTTATATGTACCTACTGCCAAAATGCAACAAAAAAAAGAAAACTCACCGTTTTCCTAAACTATGCAAAACTGATTTTATGACTTCTGATGACTAGATGCATGTGTATGCCAAGGAACGGGTCGGGGGTAGGACGCTCCCGAGTTACTAAGGCGGTGATGTATGCAACTCGGGAACGTCCCTTGCCTCCCGCACGATTGCCCTGTCAAAACCACGTCAAAATGCCTTCGTCGAAAGACTGTATGCATATAGGTAGGCTGTGTGTATGCATATAAGTAAGCAGATAGATAATTGATAATATATAAAATACATTGCATGGATAAAATCTATCAAAAGCTTAGCTTATGTGCATTTTTAAAAGGTAAGGATAATATTAGGATGAACCAATATTTAGTAACAATTCCGCGAAGAACCTCTTCCGACAAGATCCAACAAAATGTGATTCGTGTGTACCGCCCGCCCTCCCACAAATTGTTCCTCCTTACAATCGGGGAAGGTAAACAATAGACTTAAAATTAATTAAATCAAAAATCAATTTAAGTCCATTGTTTACTTTCTCTGATTGTAAGTAGGAATAATTTACTTAATTTAATTGATTTAATTAATTTTAAGTCTATTGTTTACTTGCCCTGATTGTAAGTAGGAACAATTTGTGGGAGGGCGGGCGGTACACACGAATCACATTTTGTTAGATCTTGTCGGAAGAGGTTCTGCGCGGAATTGTTACTAAATATTGGTTCTTCCTAATATTATATAATGGATTTCCGCAAAGTAACGCCTGAATCTATTATTTAAAAGGTAAGGAAATAATTTCATTAGTTTCTTGACGACCTCTGTGGCGCAGCGGGCGAAGGTCTGCCTGCGACGCAGGAGGTTGCGGTTTCGATCCCGCCTCGGGACAAATGTTTGTACGATCTGTAGACATTTGTCCAGAGCTTTCTGGATGTTTTCTATGTATAATAATAAAATATCTATCTATGTAGTGTATTTTATTAAGTATATCAGTTATCTACCCATAACACAAGCTCTGCTTAGCTTGGGGCTAGATAATGCTATGTGAATTGTCCAGCATTATTTATTATTTTACATAGAAACATCCAGAACACCCGGAACTATTATCCTTAGATCGTACAAACATTTGTCCAAAGGCGGGAATCGAAACCGCAACCTCCTGCGTAGTGGACTTTCGCCCGCTGGGCCACATATTATATCGTCGGTGGGTGCCCTGCCCTATTAGTTGCAAATCTGAAGTAGGTATAAACTAACCATTTTCATCGTCTAGGAAGCCTCCGTAGGGATAGACCACTTGACCACCAGAGTGTACCGCAAGCAAACGATTGTCAACGGTGTCATTTGACTGTATCAGTTTAAATGCTGCTTTTCTGAACTCTTCGTCCCACGGGAAGATCAGTGAGGCACCTGAAAATATATTAATATTTTTAAGGAACCACCGAAAAGCCAATAAATAATAACAATAAGCATTTATTTCAGATTACACAAGATCCATATTCGGGTTAATCTACATGTAAGTCTTAAGTCTATGTTAGTTTTAATTTAAGTAGGTAGGTGTAATTATTTAGTAAGTACAGCAATGCAGTGTCTGTATAGAGGACCATCAATCTTGTCCGCTATCATTCGCAGGATGTTGTTGGTGCTTCCACGGACTCTGCTCAGCAGTGAGGCTGCCTTTGTCCTCATGGAGGCGGCGAACCCGTCTGTGCGGGCCTCGGCGAACATGCTGGACGCGCTACAGAACCGCGGCAGCCCCAGCAACATCCTGAATGCATTGTTGTATTGCACGCGAATAGCATTGACGGATTTCTGAGTGTAAGTGAACCACTGGCTACTCGTGTAGAATGTCTGACAAAATGATTTGAACAGAGTTATTTTTACCTCTTCTGAACAACGAGCAAACCTGCGGACCAGCATGTTAGCTCTTACCGTCAATCTTCGCTCCCTTTCTATATCTCTTTCATCTCTAAGATTTTCAGTCACTAAATACTCATACTCATTTATTCGCCGTAGGAGCACAAGGCACACTTGGAAATGTCACTTTATATATTATAAATGAGTTACAATATGTTGTGCTTCAATTATAATTCAAAGCCATAAAACAGACAAGACAGAAAATAATCAAGGAACTTAGGAATGTATGTAGGTACATACAAAAATAAGTAATTTGATAAATTGATCAGCTGTAAATGCCCTAAGTATCGGAACTCATTTACTCTGTCTATTGCATTTCCATTCAATATAATTGGAGGCACGTAACTTGGGCTTTTGCCGCCTGGCCAGAACAACATGAATACACTTTTTTTACATTATACTGCAAGCCATGTCTTGCAGCATGGGCTTCACAATATGCTAGAAGACTTCTAAGAGCCCCGATAGATGGCGCCAGCCAGCACGACCATGTCATCAGCAAAGCTGAGATTATTGACACTAACTCCGTCAACAGAGCATCCGACTGGCATGCTGCTGAGGCCATCTATCAGGTTGTCAACGTACAAGTTAAAGAGCTTTGGTGAAGTTACCCCCCCTTGCCGGACACCACACTCCAGCCCGTAGGCGTCAGAGTGGGCCCCGGCCCATTTGACAATGTTGGTTTTATGAACGTACGAATACTGAAAACCAGAACACAGCTCCCTCGGCAATGAAGTGTCACGGAGCTTCTTCAACAGAACGTCATAACATACCTACAGTGTCAAACGCTTTTGACGAATCTAGGAAGCAAGCGTAGACCGGCGTCTGTCTATCCACACAGTACCTAACTGTGTGCTTGAGGCAGAGTATTGCACTCTCGGTGGACAGTCCGGGCCTAAACCCGAACTGCCCATCGTGAAGTTGTAGGTGTTGGTCCAGGTGTTTATCCAGAACCCGGTCCAAAACTTTAGCCATGATGGTTGCTAACGATATTGGCCTATGGTTCACGGCTGTGTAGTAAGTTAGATATTACACAATGCTATGAAATTTTTTAGCGGTTGTTAGAAAAGTAGTTATAACAAATAAATTGTCTATCATTCATTATACTCAAAGCTATTCTCAAGATTTTATGTTTGTAAACACAAAAAACCATAGTATTCAATCAGTGAACGGATAAAACATGGAAGCCTTCATTCAAACATTTTTACAAACATTGTTTGGCCGGAGTATCCGGTACTTTTATACATCAGCAGATTGAAAGACAATAATGCAAAGGTCCGAACCTAAATTAATGTTAAATTTTTATACATTTACAATGATCTGGCAAATTAGGAACTTTTCGAGTTTTCCCTATAATTGTCTTTGGGTATGAATGAGGGTTCTGTTAAGCAGAGAATATATAATAATACTAACGTATTAATACTAACGAATGGACTCTCCTCGCCCCCCAGCTGAGAGAGGTTCCGCACCCCGCCGGCCCCTAGGCGAACTTAATTGCGGTCCAAAGGTAAGGGACGTACGGCGCTCTCACGGGGCGCAGATATCACGATGGGTAGGTAATGATTTTGACAGACGAGATGCCGCGCCGATGGTTTTCGATATAATGTTTGTTTGGTCATGGACATACGAAATTTCTTTTGTTTTAACGTTTGATTTCTCTTTTTGTGAGAGGAAAAAAAATCCTACTAATATTATAAATGCGAAATTTGGTTAAATGTGAAATTTTTGTTAGCTAGGATCTCCAGAAATACTGAACAGATAAAGATGAAATTTGGCATACACTTAGAACGTAGCCTAACCTAAACAATTGGCTACTTATTATACCGAAAATATGCTTGCGAAGCTACGGGCAGAAGCTAATAAACAAGAATAAAATTAAAAATTTTAAGAACCCTCCGACAGATTTTCATGAAACATGGCTAAGAACCCTCGGCATAAAATTATCTATGACACAAAAAAAACTAAACAAAATCGGTTCATCCGTTTGGGAGCTACGATACCACAGACAGATACACAGATACACAGACAGACACGTTAAACTTATATAAAACACCCCTCTCATTTTGCGCCGGGGGTTAAAATAAAATGTCTTTGGGTTATTTCGCAACTATCTCACTCGCACAAATGTTCATGAAGTGACCCTAGACCTCATGAACATTACACACAGTTGCACGTGTAGTGCAACACAGTCACACATGTATGTGCCGAGACGTGACTTTGCTATGGAGAAATGTCCGGGGTGTGCTTTCGCTGAGATTACCTTCTTTTTGACATCTTTGCTGAGCTGTGTCAAAATCAGCTAGCTCGGAGTGAAGCTTCAACCAGCCCTTGATTTTCGAGCAGCGGTTGTAGCCTGGATAGCCTTCTCTGTCTTGCCCTGGAAAACATATTTTGGCTTGATAAAAAATCCAAGAAATATTTTTTTTATTACAACTGGGCTGATGTTTTTACAAATTTTCAAAATTATGTTGTGCAGTATGTAGTGAGAGTGTAAGGAGCTCACATTTATTCTTTAGACAGAATCAGATCACACTTAATATTATAAATGCGAAAGTTTGGAAGAATGGATAGATGGATGGATGTTTGTTACTTCTTCTCGTCAAATCTTTTGAACGGATCAGGCTGAAATTATGCGTAGATTATGGTCCAGTCCTCCAGGATTGGATCTTAATCTACGCATAATTTCAGTAAAGTATCTTATCTTGTGTTATTGGAATAACACATATTTATTTTTATCTTAACATATTAATATAAGTCAGTTCTCATGTGATAAGAATAACCTTGGAACGTCTCCATATAAATAACGCTGGCAGAAACTGTTTTTTGTAATAAGGGCGTTAAATGAAACAAAAAAGGCTGTTTAGACTTACCCAATTCATGCACGTCGCAGTCAACTTTAGGAGCCAGGGCAAAGCAAACGTACGGGTGTTCTTGAGTGCAGTCCACAGAACCAGTGGTACTGTTGTGGGTGATGTAGACCTTACAGTTTGAGACTGTAAAGTTGAAAATTAGAATTCAGTCCTCCTATATCTATCTAAAAATTTAAGGCGTCACTCTGGTGACGGAATACTGGCAGTATTGCCACGCCAAATGGCAATGCTAAGCTTATTCATAAAAACAAACACCAAGGTTTCTACCTAGTACATGTCATCTAAAACGACTACAATTTTTTATTTAAAGCAAATTAAAAAATTACTGATTGCACAGCAAAATACTCAACTCAAAATCGGGTTTTGTGTGCAATTATACATATACTTACACACCTTTTCACAAAGTCGCCACAAAACCGGCCCCCCGTTAGATTAATGTAGTTAAATGTTGAGGGACCCCCCCGTTTCCCAGGGGTGGCTCCAGGTCGGTACGCTCTGGTGAATTTGATATGGAATTTATTAATAATATCACTTTATTTTATAACTAGATCGAATTGCAAAAGTTACAGCTGGTTATATCAAAACCCCATCACCAGAAACTACTTCTTTGTGCGTGCTCTAAATGGGAAAAAATAGGTGCTCTTAATCTTAGAATTGGTGCTCTAAATTGGAATACTTCAATTCGTTGACCGAAATAAAAGCCAGCATTCCGATCACCTATGGACTCAATGAGGATTTTTTTAAGATCTACACATTGCGCGTGCCACAGAACCCTATACATAAACAACATAGGTAGGGTTTCCTGCTTTGTTATTTACTAATTTTCACAGCAAGGTAAAGTTCCGACAACAATCAATGTTGAATATTTGGTTGTTTTTAACATACCATATTAATATTACTTATAAACCTCTCTTATCTAAGTGTAGGCGATCAAATAAAACCACACTTGATTTTGGTCAGCGGCAGATTAAATCCAGGCAAATTGGATGCAGACAGAGTTGAATAATGTGTATTTCGAAAGCTATTACTTAAATTTATCACGGAGCCACGTCGTGTGTGTAATCGTTTGGGATATTTTTTTGCCTTGCTAACGACTTTTTATTATAACGTATAGGTACTTATTAGTAAAATATGAATTTCTTTGATAGTTCTTCTGCCCACCCTCAACATTCATCTTATATTGAGAATAAGAAAATCAACAACAGATGGCGTTACTTGTTGTTAAAACACAAATGTATGAAAAAACACAGGAAGCAAATTAGGGGTCTAGTATTTGGGATTTAGTAGCGAGATGCCTAATATAGGACTATCTCGCTAAATCTATCGACTAGCTCCATGTAGGTATAAACACAACATAGGATAAGGAAACAAATCAATGCCTTAACTTATAAGAAAAAATAACTTCCAAAAACATTTTTTCTTCTGAACTTTTTATATGAAACTATTGGTAAACTAATAAATAAAATTAAAATTAATTAAAAGTCTAGAACCAACCTCCAGAATAAACCGTCTTCGCCCCAATGTAGACAATATTTATAGATTTTTTCGAGTCCTCTATTATTATTTTCAGAGCATCGTTTAGTTTTTTCGAAGACGATGAAACCAAAACTGCGCCTGAAATTAATATAAATAGAAAATCATGAGCAAGTGGTAATAAAAACTAAAGCAATATCTACTGACAATATTCAAATGTCAGTGACATTTCTTCGGTGAATATCATCTAAGGTATCAAGGGCCACCGTTCTCAAGCACTAGTTTAGAGTATTACAAACATAAAATCCACAGAGCATCATGTAGCCCCAATTTGGCCCCTGTGTCAACCAGAAAGTCAAATGGCCTAAATCCGACTTCCTATTTATTTGAAAAAGCCGAAAGTTTGTGAAATTACACTTATTTACTCATTCGACTTGAAATGAATGTTCAAAGTCGAATGACAACTACTAATTAGTAATTACTAATGCCTCTACGAATTAATCGAGGCGTCGAATTACGAATTGAGTTCGACTGCTCGACTTGAGCAGTTGTATTACTAACCATATTAGTTACTAATTTAATTAGTAATGGCGAGTCGGGCAGTCGTCGCGAAATCAATTTTTTATTCGACGCCACTCGCCATTACTAACCAAATTAGTTACTAATTTGTCCTAGTCATTCGAATGGTTCGAATGATTTGTGAAGTCGAATAATTCGAATGAAATCATTCACAATCGCGCATCTTTATTACACACCTTCCTTTTGACAATTTTCAGATGCCGTTTTCCAGTTGGCTGGTTTGTCGTGTAGTTTTGTCCATCCAAGGAGATTTTTTTGGAATTTATATTCAGGGTAACCTTCACGTTCAAAACCTGGAACACAGTATTATTTTAGGTTTAGCTTCAGTGCTCACAGATTTTCAAGAAAATGTACAGTTAGCAAGAAAATCTGTATCACAATAACTTTTCTGATGCCAATCGAACCTGTTTTTTACACTGATAAAACTTCTATCGGACCAACTGAGGTTAAGAACTAAAAAAGCCAGATAACGCAAAAAATATGCGTACGTTTTGTAGGAAATCATCACATCTTCCAAAAACTTGTGAATGTTTAGAACCTAAAATACTAAAAAGACATAAGCAAACAAAAGACAAACTGATAACATGGATATTGGATATGGACAAACAAATAATTGACGACTGTCTGCGTAATCGGGTAATGTATTCTAAACAAATCAGTGTGAAATTTTGATTGGGTACCGTGGTCAAATAAGTTTTTTTTTTGAGTTCCTAATTTAAAGTTTTTTTCTCCCAAATATTTGTATCAGTCAACCGCTATGGCTTAGAATTCATCATTATCAACCTACATTAGTCCACTGCTGGACATAGGCCTTCCCTAATAAGCATCATAGCGCCTCGTCTTCAGCTTGCCGCATCCAGCGTCTGCCTGCAGTGACTGCAGTGCAGTCTTTCACAGGTCGTCATCCCACGTGGCTTGAGGGCGTCTAACACTACGTTTGCCGACTCACGTTCTCCACTCCAGAATAAGTTTACCCCAGCGGTTGTCGGTTCTTCAAGACATTTGGCCGGCCCACTGCCACATCAGCTTGCTAATTCATTGAGTTATGTCGACAACATTGGTTCTTTCTCGGATGTATTGTAGCTATTGAACCATAATAGGTAGACACATGAAACTTTCTATAAGTATGTTACAGTTCAACTTTAATACCGAGTTTCGTTTGAGAAATAGGTTTGAATGATGAGACGAAATCCTCCGTGTACGAGTATACTCGCACTTGGCCGGTTGCTGCCTCCCCGCACACTAGCGCCGCCACCTATTTTATCTAATTATTACGTTGAAGAAAGGAATTTCCAAAAATTACGTTAGACAGTTTGTGATACCTATTATAAGCTTTTTTAAATGTATACAAAATAAAACTATTACAGAGGCATTAAAAAAAAGCTATAGGTATCACAAACTAATTAACGTAATTTTTGGAAATTCCTTTCTTAAACGTAATAATTAGCCAAACAGGTGGCAGCACTAGTGTGCGGGGTGGCAGCGCCTTAAGTAAAGCTAATATAACAGATGATTATTTAGCAGAATATGGATGAAAAAAGTTTTGCCGCTTTTTGTTTGGTACTTACCCCGAATTTCCGAAAAATATAAAACTAAAAAAATAAATGTTGATTTTATCAACATTGTTTTGTTTATGTTTTACACTAACTAGCAAAGTTAAGATTAAATACACTTCCAATGATTCGTCTTGTCTTCACACAGTCCACGAAAATATGATTTAGTTCGAAGATAAGAATACTTTTGCTGTCAAATACTCCGTTGATGATTGCGACCTCAATGGCGTAGTGTGTACCTAAATGGCTTACATCCATGTGTGTGATATGCAAATACGTTTTCAGTGTAGGTAAGTAGAATGGAGAAGGCCTATAAGTTATAGGCTTTCTCTTTATTCTAAGTTATAGGTGCGAAACTTTTTTACGGATGTTTGGGGAAAAGTAATCAAGAAAACCTAGGACAACAGAAATGATAGCGAGCGAAGCGAGCCCCGAAAATGGGCATGGGGTCGCAGTTCACTGGTAAAAAAAGAGTGAAACCAGGCAAGTAAAGTCACGACCTGAAAATCATATACCTAATTAATATCTAATCACAAACTTTAAAGTTTTTGACCTGTTGGCCTTGTAAAATCAGACTGGTTATCATAAGTTAAAGGCCTTCAACGGTGTTATTAACGTTTATAGGGAAAAGTGGGTTAAATAGGACAAGGCTAAATAAATATGTACCTAAATTAAAAAAAATACTCCTATCTTAGTTAATATCATAATTGGTCATTTACAATACTAATTAATTTGAGGTGGATGATACATAGATAAAACTGTTTACGCCCGTTGCCATGGATACCATTAGTTACCAGAGGGTCTACTCAGAAAACGAAAACCGAAGTTTCTGATTAGTTTTCAAGCAAAAACAACTTAATTTAGTATTCAATATTTTATTGCTTAACATAATAATTATACATTACATTAAATGTAACCTGTCGGATAAGCCGAGGCAACAGATCATAAGTTAACTACTTAATTTTGTATTTTATACAAGAAAGAAGAACGTCAAGTGCGAGTGTAACTCGCGCGCCGAGGGTTTCGCACGTTTGTTGATTATAGGTACATACGTGTACTAAAGGTTTCACATCGCTATTTGATGAATACTTACCTAAAAATAGTAGATAATTACCAAACTACATTTTAGATGGATCGCTCTGCATAGGTACTTTGGAGATTAAGTCAATTTATTGACTTTATTCAAAATGTTGCAAAAAGTGTGTACCTACAAAATATTCAAAAAGTGTTTTAAAACGTGCAAACCAATACCATTCATTTGATAACCCACTCGGTGAGGCCCTTTTTAAAATAATACTCCCCCTTTTCGACCATTTTTCAAAATGTGTTCTTTTTACAAACTTCTCTGTATTTTTCTTGTAAAATCCATATCTACAAACGCTACATACATTTCTCATGGATCGCTCTGTAATATTCGGAGATAGGGAGGGGGGATTGGGTATTTTTTCGCCTTTTTTCGAAATATTTCGAAAAGTAAAAAACTATTTTGAAATGTACAAACTGATACATTTCATTTGGTAACCCACATGACCTGTAGGTATCTTTTAAAATTTCGACATCACAATTTGTATGGAAAATGTTCATCTTCATTTTTCATTTGTTTTATTTTTTTGCTTTAAATCTGAACAGGCACTCGAAATATATTATTATTTTAAATTTTAAGTTGATAGCTGCTGTAGTTGCTGAGTTAGAATTTTTTGTCGTTTTTAGTCGTGATTCCTTATATATTTTTTTGTTTTTACGGGATAAGTACTAATCCCTCAGGAATAAATTTAATGGGACTACCCCTGTATCATTCTCTATACAATAATGAAAGTATCAGGAAAATCGTTTAACCCATGGCAGAGATATCAACAACACACATACCTACATACATAAAAAACATACAGATGAAATGAGAACCTCTTCCTTTTTTGAAGTCGGATTACAAAATTATGCAATATAAATCAAATAATATCGCAAAAATTTTCTACTTGAAGACTAATGAATTTGAGACATGAACCCGCATCCTTCCGTCAGTACCGGAATGTGCTAACCAACTACACCACGAGGTCAAGTGACGTGGGAGTCGAAAATCTCTGCAACTTCTTACGGATTTTAGCTCCCTGAGTGTGGGGTTACGCACTATAATAACAAAAAACCTTTTGTAATTTACACTAAATGTGTTATTTTTTTAATAACTTACTTAAGTGCCATGCTGAGACATACATACCTACATAGACTACCGACCATGATACCCCTAAGCGAGGAAGGTTATGTGTTTGAATAGAAAAAAACAAATTAAAATTGGTTACAATTTCCCCCTTCTCCTCTATAGCGTGATTGCGTAATTTAATGATTGTTTTATAAAAAACAATAATTAGATATAGTGTCACTACCTAGTAGAAAAAGCTATCATAAAGGTCGAAAAAGAAGTTATCAAATTATGTTTGTAACAAATAGGAAGGTAGGTATTGTTTGTTACCAAGCCTCGATAAGTTATTTAGGAAAGTGGAACAATCACGGATCTCTATTTCTCTATCTATATGTAATTTAGATTTACTTTATTGATCTTGTATAACTTAAATTTAAAAATATCGTCACTGCGTTATGCCTTGTAGCACCTATTAATAATTTTATCCTGTGGCGATTACCGTTACTACCCTTTATTAAAATAAAAACATATTATTTTCTTGGAAAGTACAGTTTCTTTAGATCTGTAGATAAAACATTTTGTGGTTTTCCAGTTTCTTTTTGTTTTACTTCCTATCTTCAAAAAATTGCTTCATCAGCATTATATATCCTTGTAAAGAGTAGGACAACTTTATTTTATGTTTATGTATGTTTATTATTAATCTTTGTAGGTATTATGGTAGGTATGTAGTGTAAGTATTTGTTTCCTTTCTTTAAGTAGGTATCTATATATTTATTCAGTGCCACCGTCTATTTTGTTCTTTCATTTCCAGTCCATCCCAAGGTTGCCTGGAAGAGATCGCTCTCAGCGATAAGGCCGCCCTTTATATTTCTTTTTTTCGAAGCATTTTCTCTGTATTGTTTCCTGTATTTGTGTGGTATAATAAAGTGTTTTCTATATATCTGTCTACTTATGCACTTTTACTGTACGTTTCAACTGAATCAAAGGCTTTCTTGTAAAGATGATGTCCCTCTAGCCGAGTTTTCGGCCATGGTAGCCAGTTTCGTACGCTGACTTACCATATGAGCACGACGTTTATAGTGCACATGTGTGTGCGCAAACGCAGGTGCACTCTCTATTCCGGCACTCTCATAACCATCTCCGACAGGACGGTATCAGACAGACACGAGCGGGGAGAGATCAGGCGCGGGTTCAACGGCTTAACGTCCTTTCAGAGGCTTGGGACTGTAACACCTCCAACTTCAGAAGTTCAGGCTGCGACTGTGAATTTTTCTCGCTACAAAAACCCCAATAGTAATTAATGAATAAATAATAATAGTAAATAATGATGGACAATCCACACAGTACCAGTAGCCCCAAAGTAAGCTACTCAAAGCTTGTGTTATGGGTAATAGATAACTGATATATTTAATACATTATACATATACATATTTTTTTTATTATACATAGAAAACACCCAGACCAATGGAATCCACAAACGGTTGACATAACGGCCGATTATAATACTTTGATTTTTTTAATCTGCCGGAGCGTATAAGGTCTACGGTAGTAAAGCCTTTTGAATTCCAGCTTGTTCTGGAGACTGGAAGTCGTAAAACCTCTGAGAGAGATGATCTGTGATCACTATGGAAAACTGCTTAGAGAGGAGATAGGCCTACAGGTTCTCGAGTGTGTAAATGCGAGACCCACACCTGGTAGTAGCATGTTCCGACAATGCCCATCTGGGCACAGAGGTTGACATTCGCGGTTCCAACTGTGTCTGTCCTGTTTGTGTCCTAATCGGGGGGCGGAAAGGTGACGGAAGAATGGGGTCGGCGAGTGTGTGGAACGGTGGGCTCGCCGGCCATGTATAGGACGAAGAGGGGACGCCAGTCGGGCCGCGGAGGTTTTACATGTTCCCGTGGTTCGGCGAAAATCGCGAGAGAGGGACACCGGAGAGGTTTTAGTGGGTATTACGTTGTTTACCTACAGGACGTCGAGTCCACATAATTCTGGTCCCCCAAGACCAGTTTATTCGTAAACGAATTTCCTCGCCGAATAATAATAAAAAAGCCTACAGGTTCTTCAGAGGAGTCTTGTCATCCTTCATAAGGAACAATACCACCATACTCCTGTTTCAAGCCTATGGCGTTGTTCTTTTGAGAATTAAGGGGTGAACAGCCTCTGAAGGACTTTAAATTTAGATGATCCACCTACTTTCAGAAGAAATTCATTACATCCGTAATGAATTCGTCAAACTACGATAGTTTTTATAGTAAAATACTTTCAGAAGTATCATGTATGAACTTCAGCAAACTAACTTACTTAGTAACTTTCTTGTCATAATAATATTATATATGCTACAAAAAATATCATAAAATTAACTATTTTTCCTTTCTATTAGGTTATTCTATCAGGTTCAGTGGCCGCGTGGTGATAATTTTAATTAAAAGGAGGTACTTAAATAGAGTTCTATGAAAATCGTAATAAGGTCGATTTTCTATGCTCGATCCCTTCATCATCATCATCCGCAATCAGATTTCTACCCACGGATGGGTATAGGCCTCCCGATGTTTGTGCTATAGACCACGGTCCTGTGCTTAGCGCTTTCATTGGCGCCCCGCGGGGTGCCGGCCCCTTACTTTAAAATAATTATTCAACTTTTTTTTAGGGCAGAAACCTTTATTCACACAGAAAACTACAATAAAATAATAGAAATAAATTAGAACTAGTATTTACAATTGAAAAAATTGAGCTAACTGCAGACTGTTGCAGGCAATCTACAGGTAGCTCAACTGATCCATATCAATACCATTCGGAAGCGTCCCCAAGACGCTGGCTGCATTGCCCCGCTCTGTATGGCAATGCTGATGCGCTGTACGTTGAGAGTAGATATGACAGCTTAAAGCACGTCCTGGCTGGTCGTGCCCACAGCGACATCACTCTCTTCGATGCTTGTCAAGAGATATGAGGATAGCATCGTCATTTGGTGTCATCGTGTCATTTGAAAAAATTATGCGAGAGGCACCTTTGATATCACCATATTTGGTATTAATCTATTTGTGGACATCAATTTCATAATTGCCAATTTTTAAAACTATATAAAGATTGCACGATTTAATAAGATCTAAGAGGTTTTGCCCAGATAACCATTTCAATATAATTTTTCTCCCTTGTAAAACCGAGTTTTACCATCGGCCATGTATGCTAGTCTAGTCCAGAGCTGGACATAGACCTCCAACGATAAGCGTAAAAATGGCTTTTATCTTAACCCCCGACACAAAAAGAGAGGGGTGTTATAAGTTTAACGTGTCTGTCTGTGTACCTGTGTGTGTCTGTGGTATCGTACCTCCCAAACGGATGAACCGATTTTCGTTTATTTTTTTTGTGTCATAGATAATTTTATCCCGAGTGTTCTTAGCTATGTTTCAAGAAAATCTGTAGTGGTTTTTTAAATTTTAAATTTGTTCTTGTTGGAATGGTTTATCTCTACATGAATTGAAACAACATTGCCGATTGCTATTCAAAAACAGAAACTTTTTATATATGCTTTAAAAGTGAACAATATCACGTTTTCAGGTAATAAATAAAACAAATGCAAACTTGTGATATTATATTTAATTTATTTTCACCTTTTTTGTCAGAGCTATAGATTCTAATTACACCGTTAATCATCCACCTCGAATCAATTCAAGGTGAGCTCTAAACATGCTAAAGGCAACAGCGGGGCTATGGCTTCTCCTGCTGACAGTGGCCTTCTTCTCGCAAATGTAGCCATGTTTCAGTTCGCACCAACAGTCGACAAATTGTCCCAGCATGTTCACACCACCACAGCTCTGCGTGACTCCCTTTACGAACGGAGGGTCGTCGGATTGCAGGTTAGCTGGCTTGCCGTCAGCCCACGTATCGTAGCCAGCTTTCTCAAGAGTTTCACCTGAAATATGTTAAAATTCTTAGATATTTCCAGTAACCTAAATACTGCCTAGTTAATGGAGTAAATCTTCAATAAAATATTTATTTCGTGAACAACTTGCGGTTTGCGATAGTAGTTTTGCCACAAATCTATATCCCGACTCTAAAAAACTTTTGAACACATACAAATGAAATAAATGAATTTTGTGTCCCTAGTGTCTTGAATTTGGTCTTTATTAGGATTTAATACGAAATTAGCGGTTAAATTGTTGTCAATAAAAAAAATTATTTATCTATCTATGTAAATATCTACGTGTTTATTGGTATGATATCAAAGGCCTATTGAATTTTCATTGGGAATCAAGAAATGTACCTCCAATAGGAAAAGTAAAACTTTGTCAGAAATTCAGAATAGAATGTAAAGTTCTGGTTCATACTGTAGACAACGAGAATCCAACATTATTTAACTCTTCGACTACACTTCTATTGGAAGAGCTATCTATTGATGACGCTGACTAGCAGTTTACCGAAATCACTCCCGCTTTCTAGAAGGGATTTCCAGAATGGCATTCTTTTGTCTTACCGTTAATAGTCTTCCATGAGCCCTCGCTGTCTAGTGAGATGCCGACAAACATATGTGTTGGATGATAAGTTTCAAAATATTTGTTATACTTTGCGTACATGTCTGTCAGTATTTTAGCATCCCCTGTGCTCTTCAGCACGGCTAAATCTCCGCCTTCACTTTGACAGTGCTTGCGAGATTCACTCCAGGTCTTTCCGATGCTGTGGATCTTGAAACAGCGCGCAGTGCTTTCGTCGACCTGGTAATCTGCAAATAATTGCGTTTGTCATTTATGCCATGCCAATTCATTAGTGGTGATCTTTATAGAACCAAAGCTTAAAAGTTATGAATAATCTGTTATAAATGATAAACAACAAAAACATTTTAGAATCATACCACCATCGCCGCAGCTGTATAGATTTACGTATGGTGCGTAGCAAATGAATCCAAGCTTTTTGCTGCACTCGACTTGTTCGTCGATTGTACCGTTGGGGTACAAGAGACTGCAGAATGGCTTCAATTTTGACACGAACTTTGTTTTTCCTGCAAAAGATTTATATTTTTAAACTATTCGATGATGTCAAATACATAATATGAGCTTCGTTTACATGCAATATTCTAATATTGTAGGTATCAAATGGGCTGTTGATATTATTATGGTTATTATTATGGATTAAGGTGCAAAACGGATTGGTGTTGGCATACCATACTAATTATGTATTTAGCTCTATCAGTCAAACTAACCATCGATCTTGAGGAACCCTCCATGTGGGTGTATAATTTTAGTTTTACCGAACACCAATAACGGATTTTCATCGGTGCTGTTTGCCTTGATTAGCTTTAGGGCAATCTTTCTAAACTTCGGGTCATTCGGATCAATTAACTTTCCACCTGAAAAACAGATTACATTTTAATTCTTCAGCGTAAAATGTTTGCGCGGTATAATTGCTGCAATTTAGTCAATAAATTATGTAGCACCGTGTATTTACCTTCCTTTTCGCAAGTCTCTTTTGCTTCATCAAAATCAGAGGGCCCTGGGTGCACCTTCACCCAACCGTCGACGTCCGAGCAGCGGTTGTATCCTGGGTAGCCTTCTCTGTCTTGACCTAAAGTTAGACATAGTTATAAAGACGAATAAGTATTAATGTCAAAAGTTAATTACTTACATTTAAGGAATATAGTATTCTTTAGTTCCAGACCGTAATTAACGACTGTTTTAGTTGAAATTACAAAATGCTATGTCTCACCCCATTCATGGACGTCACAGTCTGCCTCCTCCATCGGTGCGTAGCAAATGAAGGGATGTTCAGAACTGCAGTCTACGGACTTTTTAGTGGCGTTATTGGCGAAGATGACCATACAGTCGATCTTTTTGGGTTTCGTCTCATTTATAACCTCGTTTTCTGTTTCTGCAATAAAGTTCCCCAATAAACTAATTAAAATAGAGTCACGTGAACGACCGTGACAGTAAAATAATGAAAAAATCACAGGTATGTTGAAGATTATGTAGTGTTGAATTTTACCGTCTGGCTTTGTGGGGGCCGACTGCATCTGCGAGCCGATGTACAGAAAGTCTATTTCTTTCTTCGAATCCTTCACAATTTTGATGAGAGTTTCGTCCAGTTCATTGTATTGCGATGTCGTCAGTATTGCACCTGTAATGTAATATCTAATCAATAACATAAATATGAAAACTAGCCTACAAACAATAAATTGAATTATTTATTCAGTATTAAAGTTACTAAAGTGTTAATAACATAGCAGCAATGCTCGTTCTAGAATTCAAAATATTTTATTATAACGAAGACATTTATGAAAGAAAACTTAACAAAAACTGATAACAGTAGCTAAGAAAAAACAAGGTTACAAGTAACCACTAAAAACAAGAACTAAAACTTCAACAACGCACACGTGTAGCGAAAAAGTTCCAAACTCACATTCGCAGACGGATGTGAAACGAATTAAATATTTAATAAATGCTTTTAAACCAAAAGTTGTTTCGATATTCCGCGATTTGCTCTGATGACGATAAAAATGTCTTAAAATATGTTCTATATTTCTATGGATGATAAAGTTTTCTTTTTGTAAATAAAGGGGATTAACTAAAAATATTTTTATTTCTAGAACCGAGTATATGGTAAAATATGAAAGATATAAGGTAAAATAAGAAGGGAATGTAAATTAAAAAAGTACCTATAGCATACCTTCTGCAACGCAAGTGTCGACGGCTGTCTGCCAATCAGCTGGCTTGTCGTGCAACTTCATCCATCCTCCAAGATCCTCGTGGTATTCGTAACCGGGATAACCTTTTCTTTCATAGCCTGAAAATATGACTGATCTTTAGACATCGGCATAGTGGTAAGTAGTATCAATAACTTGGATGGTCAAAAGGAACATCACACTAATGATATTAATGGTGCGCAATGGGTAACGCATTCCCGTGAGGGAAACTTGCAGGTTTAAATCCCGTTGATATTATTAATTTTTTTAATCACACCAATATGATGAATGTTAAAGATTTTTTTATCTACGTAAGTAAGACAGACCTTATAAAGGTTACAGGATACTGGATGCGGCTAGAGTAAGGTCCGGTCAATGTATACCTTTAAGGGAGGCCCATGTTCAGCAGGGGATATGTTTCAGCGGAGATGGTGGTGATTTAATTTTAATTTATTTATTGGTATAACAAATAGAAGACAATCGAATCATGGCGTTTTGAAAAATTATAACTATGGTATTGATAACTACATTGAGTTCCGAAACATGCATAAACAATATGATTTTACAATAGAGCATACCTCATAATAATGACAAAATACCTACCTTCGTTTTTCAGCTATTGACCAGCTATGATGTTTTAAATATACGATTAATTTTTGACTTACCGTTGATGGCTGTGAAATATATCACAAATAAAATAAACGTTGTTTTTATCATCGTGCCTTTAGAAGAGGCTCCTTCTGAGAATCTTCCTAAAGTAAGCTCCCGCGTATATCAATACGTATATTTATATAAAATAGTCTTACATAATCTTCCATATGTAGATACCAAATACAATTCCAACCAAAATATTATTAATCATTGTTCCTGACTGATAAGGAATTATCTTCATACGTATATATAAAAAACGCTGCTTGTCTGACTGGCATGGCACTATACATGAATAAAATTAAAACAACAATACCAATAGATATTAAAACAAGATCCGTCAAGTGCGAGTGTAACTCGCGCGCCGAGGGTTTTGAACGTTTGTCAATAAATATGTACCAAAAGTACCGGTTAGAGACTTCGCAATTTAACGAATACCTAAGAATAGTAGGTACCAACCTACATTTCAGATAGATCTCTCTGCATGCTTCGGATTAATGGGTGGTTCGGTTAAGGTGGGTAATGGTAAATTTTTCGACTTTTTACGAAATATTTCAAAAAATATGAAAGCTACAGAAATTTTAAAAACTGTTTTGAAATGTCCAAACCGATACCTTACATTTGATACCCCACTCGGCGGGGTAGCCCCCCTTTTGAAATTTTTTATTTTTTGACCATTTTTCAAAAGGTGTTCTTTTTACAGACTTCTCTATATTTTTCCTGTAAAATATAGATCCATATCTACAAACGCTCCATACATTTTAAACGGATCGCTCTGCAAACTTCGGAGATAGGGGGGGGGGAATGGGTATTTTTTCGACTTTTTTCAAAATATTTCAAAAAGTATGAAACCTACAGAAATTCAAAAAACTGTTTTGAAACCTATAAACCGATACCTTTCATTTGATACCCCACTCGGTGAGGTAGCCCCCCCTTTTGAAAATTATTCCCCCCCTTTTTGACCATTTTTCAAAAAGTGTTATTTTTTCAAACTTCTCTATATTTTTCCTGTAAAATATAGATCCATGTCTATAAACGCTCCATACATTTTACATGGATCACTCTGCAATCTTCGGAGATAGAGGGGGGGGAATGGGTATTTTTTTGACTTTTTTCGAAATATTTTAAAAAGTATGAAACCTACAAAAATTTCAAAAACTGTTCTGAAACGTACAAAATGATACCTTTCATTTGATACCCCATATGACTCTGTAGGTATCTTTTAAAATTTCGGCATCACAATTTGTATGGAAAATATTCATTTTCATTTTTCATTTTTTTTCATTTTTTTTTCTCGAAATCTGTAAAGGCGCACTAAATGTATTATTATTTTAAATTTCAAGTTGATAGCTGCAGTAGTTTTTGAGTTATTAAGGAGGGAAAAAAGGACAGACAAAGCGAGACCATAAGGGTTTTGAAACCGATCTTCGATCTTCAAAACCCTAAAAATGAACTGTATTAATGTTTGTTATAATAACTGAACTTACTATAAGACATAAATCCAGATCTATATTAATAATAACATTATAAAAAGGTAATGTTTACGAGTTTGGTTTTTCAGAACTAAAGGTTCGATAAACAAGAACAAAATTAAAAATTCTAAAATGCCACCGACAGATTTTCTTGAAACATGGCTAAGAACACTCGGGATAAAATTATCTATGTCACAAAATAAACTAAACGAAAATCGGCTACAATACCACAAACAGATACACAGACAGACACGTTAAACTTATAACACCCCTCTCTGCGTCGGAGGCTAAAAATACTTTTAGACAGCTAGAGCAATCGGTACTGCCAAACTGAATGATGACATAGGCCGAATAGCTGATTGGTCTCATCAGATCTTATTCTAAATCCCATAAAATCTTAATTTAAGATCCTTGGTTCACCGCGTTTGATAGAAGGTATTTCAAGTCATTCATCAAATATCAATATTCATGGTCAATGTTTTGAACGTGGCACGTGAGGCTAGAAATCTTACGAAAGATTTCACCCACAACCACAAAAAGAGTATTGCAAGAAATTGTCTTTATAGACTTAAGCTGCTATATAAAATAAAGACCTTAGAAAATACATCCGCGTAAAAGTTTGTGAGTCGATAGTTTTATCGAAACTTAATTATAGTGACTTGGTTTATGGCCCGCGTTTACTGTCGAGAACAGCTCGCCTTCTTTATTTTTTTTTTTTTTTTTTTTTTTTTTCAAAATATTTCTAAAAAGTAGGTACTTATGTAATTGTAGTTGAGTGTGCGCGGCACTGTGCCCGCGTGACAAGAATAAATGGTTTGAGTGAGAGTGTGAGTGTAAGAGTGTGTAAATGCGAGACCCACACCTGGTTGTAGTATGGGGCGATAATGCCCATCTGGGCACAGAGGTTGACATTCGCGGTTCCAGCGTCTGTCCTGTCTGTGTCCTAATCGGGGGGAGGAAAGGTGACGGAAGAATGGGGTCGGCGAGTGTGTGGATCGGTGGGCTCGCCGGCTATGTATAGGAGGAAGAGGGGACGCCAGTCGGGCCGCGGAGGTTTTAAATGTTCCCGTGGTTCGGCAAAAATGGCGAGAGAGGGACACCGGAGAGGTTTTAGTGGGTATTATGTTCTTTTCAGAACGTCGAGTCGCCACATAATTCTGGTCCCCCCCAGACCAGTTTATTCGTAAACGAATTTCCTCGCCGAATAAAAAAAAAAAAAAAAAAGGTACTTATGTAATTATCAAAATTTTTAAATATATTTTGAAATGTACAAACCGATACCTTTCGTTCGATACCCCACCCGGCGGGGTAGTCCCCCCTTTTGAAAATTCCCCCCCCCCCCTCACTTTATGTAATTTTTTCAAAAAGTGTTCAAAAACTCACAGACTTCTCTATATTTTTCCTGTAAAAGATAGATCCACATCTATAAACGCCTACCGCTAATATTTTGACTCTTTTCAAAACATTTCAAAAAGTATGAAACCTTTAGAAATTTTAAAAACTGTTTAGAAATGTACATACAACCAATACCTTTCATTTATTACGGCACCTGATGACCTGACCATGAAGTCCTCTTTTTAAATTTCGACACCACAATTTGTACCCAAAACATTTTTTTTCTTTAAATTTGTATAGGCACACGTAATGTATTAATAAATACCTACTATTGAGCCTTTTGATTGGTATCGTAATATTACTGATGTTTTTTAGGGTGCCGTACCTCAAAAGGAAAAAAGGAACCCTTATAGGATCACTTTGTTGTCCGTCTGTCTGTCTGTCCGTCTGTCAACCCCCTTTTCACAGGAACGCGTGGAGGTATCCAGTTGAAATTAACATCATATACTCAAGTCCGTAACCTCTTGTAGCCGTGATATAAATAAAACTTCTAAATCAACGCAATCAAAAGTTACAGCCGTGCATGTCAATATTATGAAATTTCCAAGAGAATTACATGCACACATATAGGGTACTTCCCGTAGACCTAGAATGATGTAATTTGGCAAGAAGCAAGGTCTTATATTACAAATAAAGAGAAAAATGAAAATACTTCCCGTTGACCTAGCATCATAAAATTTGACAAGAAGCAAGGTCTCATAATTATACGGAACCCTCGGTGTGCGAGACCAACTAGCACTTGACGTTTTATTTACAATTTGGCGGGTTCGATTCTGGTTCAGACAGGCGATTATTCAAAACTTTGAATGCAGTTTGAATCGTTTTCTTCTTTCAGTATAATTGTTTTTCTACAATATTTAAGATACTCTCCCTCCATTTAACATAGCACACCCTGTAGAGAAGAATTCCCTATTGGATAACGCCTCATTTGGTGTTGAAAAAATCCTGTAAACCACAAAACAAAAAAGCATCCCGTCAACTCTCCAATTTCTTGCAGAGTTGACGCGATGCTGCAAATTAATTGACGACTGTTTCCACTGACTGCGATTTTTCAACAATCTCTTGCTGTGCCCACGTGTTCACAACTTCACACATGTCATCACATGTGGGACTTGCAGCAATTTCGGCCAGTCACTAAAATTTGCAGTCCACTTGCGCGAGCGCTTACACGTTGGAAATCGCTTGCGCAAGACAACTTCCGCAAATTTTTTTGGTAGTGGATACTTCATATTATGCCTACGTCTGCTCTTCTGAGTCCTAGAGCGCAATGTTGAAGGTCAGGTTTGCTAGAACGCTGCGCTTCATAGGTGCTATAGGGATTCTATTACTGAAGTCATTTACTTTATAACGGAATATTGACCTTGGTTTGAGTTTTGAGCTTTCCAATATTTCGGCATAGTTTCATACGTAATGATCACGAAATAACGCTACTAATAAAGCTCAAAACTTAAATCGTGGTAAATATTCCGTTGTAAGATACTAATACCCATGATGGATTTAAAAGATTTATAGAGATTTTATTGTTGACATGAGGGCGCACTCCTCATTCTGTGTGGATTCTTCAGAATGCTAAATAATTTTCTCTTTTGAGTGTGGAAGTGAACTTGTATATCATTCCCCTCTAAAAAGCCTATTTTATTCACTGAAAACAGTGAATAAAAAGCACTTCTAACCACTATTTTAGTGTTTGAATTTAGAACACACCAATATATTCGACCTACATCTCAATGCTATTCAACCTCCTTGCGCAAAAACTACTCGATACAAACTCCTTGTGCAATGAATAATCGACATACAAACTCCTCGATATTTGATTGGTTCTTTTCTCGTAGATATAGTTTGATATAATCTCTAGTATGCAACTCTTGAATAAAACATATTTATATCGAGGGCCATGAATCGTGAGCAACGCGAGTGATTCATGGCCCTCGCTCATGATTCTAACAAACCTACCTACTTTTTAGCATTACGTCAGCAAACCGCTTTCATAAGATTGTAAGTATATTGTGTAGGCTACCTACCCAATTAAAAATACCGCGGTTGTACCTAAGCTACGGCCTATCATTTTGTTTCAACAAAAGTTTATCTGAAAGTTATCGTATAGTAACAACTAAATTTTATTTTTATTATAGTTAAGGTACCTACTAAAAAACAATCTTAGACCTACTCGTACCTACCTCAGCATTGCCATACAGCGTGGTAATGCAGCCAGCGCGCCTGTGGTATGCTTTCGACTGGTATTGATATGGATCAGTTGAGCTACCTGTAGTTTGATTTCAGATTTCATTGATTCATAAAGTTTCAGGTTTATACATAGATCTTACAATTATTCTTATAGTAACTGCCAAAACCTGCCTTTTCAGGCGTATGAATATAATATTAGAATTTAAATTATTATGTATTATATGCATATGACAATACAAATTAAATGAAATTTACAAATAAAAAAAAACATGTCACACTTAATCATGCAAATTCAATAAATATTAATAATAATAGTTACAGTTTGTATTCAAAGAATTCATTTATACTATAAAAACATTTTTCAGTAAGCCATATTGTCAAATTAAATTTAAATCTAGTTAATAATGTCATTTCTTTAAAATTTACAGGAATTTTATTGTATATTTTAATTGCCATCATAAAGCTGTTATTCGTGGATAGTGTCAATCTTGCTTGTGGTCTAAATAATTTATTTTTAAATCTTGATCGGATGCTATAATTATTCACTGGATTTGCCGATTGAAATATTATGTCTTTATTCTTAAAAACAAACACGTTTATATCGATTATGTATAAGCTAGTCAACGTTAAGATCTTAAATTGTCTTAAGTATGGCCTGCAAGAGTCTGTCATTTTAAACCCAAAATTAGCTCTCAAGCATCGCTTTTGCATTTTGAAATCCTGTTCTATGTTAACGCATCTACCCCAAATCAGTATTTCATAGCAGAGAAGAGAGTTTACATAGCCGTAGTACGCTCTGTATTAGCAGAGTCTTTGGATAGCGTCTGAGCGATACGTCTTAGTGGGTATACAAAACTATTTACTCTTTTACAATTAATGTGATCTACATGTTGTTTCCAAGAACATAAATAATCAATGTAAATACCTAAGAATGGTTTTTTTTATTTGTAAATTTCATTTAATTTGTATTGTCATATGCATATGACAATACAAATTAAATGAAATTTACAAATAAAAAAAACCATGGCACACTTAATCATGCAAATTCAATAAATAATAATAGTTACAGTTTGTATTCAAAGAATTCATTTATACTATAAAAATATTTTTCAGTAAGCCATATTGTCAAATTAAATTTAAATCTAGTTAATAATGTCATTTCTTTAAAATTTACAGGAATTTTATTGTATATTTTAATTACCATCATAAAGCTGTTATTCGTGGATAGTGTCAATCTTGCTTGTGGTCTAAATAATTTATTTTTAAATCTTGATCGGACGCTATAATTATTCACTGGATTTGCCGATTGAAATATTATGTCTTTATTCTTAAAAAAAAACACGCTTATATCGAGTATGTACAAGCTAGTCAACGTTAAGATCTTAAATTGTCTAAAGTATGGCCTGCAAGAGTCTGTCATTTTTAACCCAAAAATAGCTCTCAAGCATCGCTTTTGCATTTTGAAATCCTGATCTATGTTAACGCATCTACCCCAAATCAGTATTTCATAGCAGAGAAGAGAGTTTACCTAGCCGTAGTACGCTCTGTATTATCAGAGTCTTTGGATACCGTCTGAGCGATACGTCTTAGTGGGTATACAAAACTATTTAATCTTTTACATGTGATCTACATGTTGTTTCCAAGAACATAAATAATCAATGTAAATACCTAAGAACTTAATACAGGTAATATTTTTAACTTTATGGCCCGTATGAGATACTTTCAGGTTTAGTTGTCTTCTCTTATTTGTTTGAAATTGTATATGCTTTGTTTTTTCTGTTTACTTTTAAGTTGTTTTGATCAAGCCAAGTAATATCGGCTTTGAGTGCATCATTTACATTTAGTTCAAAGCTAAGTTTATCAACTCCTTCTACTACAATTGTTATGTTGTTTGCAATAGTCTGCAGTTAGCTCAATTGTTTCAATTGTAAATACTAGTTCTAGTTTGTTTTTATTATTTGATTGTAATCACAACTATTATTTACAAATATAACTAATCGATAGTATACTTTTGAGAATGTGTTTTTATCGGTTTTACAATAAATAAACGCGATATTATAAGGAAAACCAACAGGCTTCACAAGGACTTCAAATTCGTACATATTAAGGTTCCGTACCTCAAACGAAAAATAGGAACTCTTAACACTTTGTTGTCAATCAAATTAAATCAAAAACTCTTTATTTCCATAAATACAATAAATGTACACTTAGAAAAAGTCAAATTATAAAACTAAACACTGACACGGAAATAAACTGATATTTTTGATTTCTATCGATTCGGTATTTAGACTAAAGTAAAGAAGCGACGAGAGGAACCAGTTGTAGTTACCGTAAATTTTTAGTTTATTCAATATAATTACGTTTGATGCTCGCCTTGGACCAAAACCTATAGGGTACTTCCCGTTTACCTAGAATCATAAAATTTGGCAAGAAGCAAGGTATGACACCACAAATAAAGGGAAAAAGCCGAAAACCGTTAATTTGTAGGTACTTAATTCACAAAAAATAATTTTTGGAATATGCTATGGACTAAAATATACAAGACACCTACTCCCCGTTGACCTAGAATCATGATATTTGGCAAGAAATATGGTCTTATTGTACGGAACCTTTAGTGCGCGAGTCCAAATCGCACTCGACGTTTAATTTTACCGTGTTAAATAGATAAGGTTAATATGGAAGCCATTATTGCTATAGTACGAAAAATAATATTGATTATTTTAGCTACACGTAGCTCGAGTCTGAGTGAGTATAAGGTGAGGTCTAACAGAAAACAATTGTTTCTGTTAAAGTTTGAAAGAAAAAACCAAATGTTTCTGCGTGACCTTACAGAAGGAAATTTTGATATATTTTAGTGTGCTTTATTTAAGTATTTTACTTTTGCAATTTGCAGTGTCCACACCACATTTGCAGCACCTATCTCGATTACTTTCTATAAATAAAAATAAAATATAAATAATGCTGGACAATTCACACAGCATTATCTAGCCCCAAGCTAAGCAGAGCTTGTGTTATGGGTAGTAGATATCAGTTATCTACTATACTTAATACACACTACATAGATAGATATTTTTATTATACATAGAAAACACCCGGACCAACGGAACAAATTTCTGCAGATCGTA
Source organism: Eupithecia subumbrata (assembly GCA_949316285.1). Lineage (NCBI taxonomy): Eukaryota > Metazoa > Arthropoda > Insecta > Lepidoptera > Geometridae > Eupithecia > Eupithecia subumbrata. Next base: position 14,386,812 of record OX438643.1, on the reverse strand, counting down.
CACAATTTTGTTCCGAGACGGGAATCGAACCCGCAACCTCCTGCATCGCAGGCGGACCTTCGCCCGCTGTGGCACGTAGGTCGTCTACTTTCTTACTTCGATACTTTCTTAGGATCCATGTATAAATTTTAATTTTTAATGGAACGTCGATCTATAATTTAAGTATAATTCATGTGTCCCGAAGGTTTTTTTGTCAAACTGAAAATAATGTTTAGTCAAACTCAATTGGTTTCTATTGGCTATTATAATGTATTAATGGGGTCTTCCATTAATTACTTGATGTTTCTGCGCAACTTTTTTAACCCCTTGGATACGTGGTGGGGTTTTAGACCACGTGTTTAAGAAAACACAAGAGGTATTTAGCAAAGATTAATTTAATTTTCACAGCTCAGCAAAGTCAAGTATAATATTTGTCAGTTAAATTTATTGTACTTATTTCTAAAAAAAATTAAGTAAAAAAAATAATAATTTGATTTCCATATGAATTAGAGTTGGACCACTCTGATGAGGTTGTCTTCATATTATTCCTGGCATACTGCTGCCTTCGGGCCTCCTTGATGCAACTGTGAGATTATTTATCGAAAAACCATACTAATTATTTGAAGTTGTCAACAATACATGGGTCATAGAAGCTAATGGACTATTGCTTTTTCTGACGACAGTGGAATTCTTCTCACATAAGTAGGCATGTTTCATTTCGCACCAACAGTCGACGTATTTCCCTTGCATGTTCATACAACCACAGGTCTGTCTGACTCCCTTGTAAGCAGGGTTCTCGGATTGCCTGTTGGCGGGGTTGCCCGCGGCCCACACGTCATAGCCAGCTTCTTCAAGAGTCTCATCTGAAAAATATTAAAATCTATAGAACCACGCAGAATTATTGTTACATGCAATCAAACAAAATTATTACCTACAAGATAACGATGATATAGACATTTTTTCATGTGTTGTAAAACAAATTTTATATTGGTTTTCTTTGTTGGGAGTTACCATTATGTTTACTTGTTTTATTTGATGTCAAATTATAGCCTTATTATAACAGAGAGGTATAAAAAGTTTGATTGAATCACTCTTCATTTTACCGTCGCAGATAGTGTTATAATACCGTTACAATTAATAGTTGTCCATGACCTCACCTTCAATAGTTGTCCATGAGCCAACAGTCTTTTCTAGAATGCCAACGAACAGCGCCCAAGGATGGTAAGTTTCAAAGTATCCATCGTAGTTCGTGTACATGTCCGATAGTTTATTTGCAATTTCTGCGCTCCTTATGACTGCTAGATCTCCACCATCCTTTTGACAGTGCTGGCGAGATTCACTCCAGGTCTTTCCAATGCTGTGGATTTTGTAGCAGCGTCCGGTACTATTTTCAAGCTGGTAATCTACAAAACAATATAATTAAAATGTATATTCTTCTAAATTTAAGATTTTTAAATTCTCTAACTCTAAGTACTGATGCAAAAATTAAAAAAACAAACAAACAACATACCGTTATCACAAACAATTTCAGTTGGATATGGTACGTAGCAAATGAACCCAACCTTGGTGTCGCAGTCGACCTGATGATCTATGGTTCCGTTGGGATACAACAGAGTGCAGTATGGCTTCAGGTCCTTTACATACTTCTTTTTTCCTGCAAAACGATGTAAATTTAAAGCGTTCCGCGTCTAAATGTCCTGTGTGATGATGTTGTGACACTGCACATTTCTTCGAGAGGGCTCCATTCCATATATCACGCATTCAATGAATGTTTACTTACATTTTCGAAATGCGTTACGTTTTATGTGTGTGTAATACCCTTTTTTCGAGCAAATAAATGCATATCTATGATGGACGACGTCGCAATATTGACGATAATTTTATTATAACACTTATACATGATGCACTTACCGTCAACCTCGATGAAGCCTCCATGGGGGTGAGTTACTTTAGTTTTACCGAATATCAATAACGGATTTTCAGCGGTGCTATTAGCTTTAATTAGCTTCAATGCGATCTTCTTAAACTTTTCATCATTTACATTAACCAATTCTCCACCTAAAAATAGATTTTTGTACATTTAAGCATGTTTGCATGTTGTCCCCAAGATGTCATGGTCCTTTTTGAGTAAACTGTATTATAGTTAATTACGTAATAATTTATATTGAAATTGTAGCGTGTTCATCTTAATATTTACCTTCTTCATCGCAAATTTTCTTTGCTTCATCAAAGTCGTTGGGTCCTGGGTGAACTTTCACCCACCCTTCGATGTCCGAACAGCGGTTGTAGCCTGGCCAGCCTTCTCTGTCTTGACCTAAAATGATCAATTTTTTTTCTCTCAATTAGATCCTATTGAGATAAAGTTGGAAGAAAACATACATTAAGTCTCATAATTAATTTATTTCAATATTGATAATATGTTACTGGTTATTCGCACTATGTTCACTATTTTAATTATTTGTACTATGTAGATTAAGTTTTATAACACAACTAATTATTTATCATTATCATCTAATGATTAATCAAAAACAGATCTGATAAATTTGGTAATCTGGTAAATTTTCAGTACTCGTAAGTGATTCTGACACATTCCTCCAAGGTCTGCTTGCTTGCAATTCTGCAATTCTGCTGACGATAACAAAGTAGTGTTATGATTAAGTGGAAGTACAAGATACTATGTCTCACCCCATTCATGGACGTCGCAGTCTGCCTCCTCCATCGGTGCGTAACATATGAAGGGATGTTCTTCACTGCAGTCTACGGACTTCTTAGTGGCGTTGTTGGCGAATATAACGACACAATCGATATGGGTTGGTACAGTAACAGGTTCTGCAATCAAATAAATTTGACTAAGTTGGTTTGGATAAATCTGTGGGGTGTTAATTATGGAAGGTACCTTCCATTATTAATAACACCCATAGGTTATTTATTGGATAAAAAATCAATATTAGTGTAAAATATCGAAAATGTTATTTTACCGATTTCCTTTTTAGGGGCTGAAAGTGTCAAAGACCACAGAATACGTAGAAGTTTATGATAAATTGATAATACCTTCTTTCTGTGGGGGTGTAGGGGCTGAAAGAGCTTTCGCGCCAATGTACAAAAATTCTATTGATTTGTTGGATTCCTTTACAATTTTGATGAGAGTTTCATCTACTTCATCGAATTGCGAGGCTACCAGCAGTCCACCTGTAATTTAACACGATAAAGTAATAGCTTATTATAGTATATAGGTGATCAAAATCAATAACTTTAATGGATTAAATAAAGAGATAAAATTTTATATGGATCAGTTGAGCTATCTGAAGATTGTTTGTAACAGTCTGCACTTAGCTCAATTGTTTCAATTATAAATACTAGTTAAAATTTATTTTTATTATTTGGTGGTAATTTTCTTCTTAAATAAAAAATAATTTTGAGCCTTACAAAATGAGCTCGTACACGAGTCAAAAACACCACTAAATTACTATCAAAATAGAATTGATTTTCTTCAAAGTTTTCGGCTACTAGTGTTAGTAGGTTAAGTGGAGCAGAGTTAACCACCCAGTTGAACTCCAAAAGTGTACCTATGCGTCTCGAGCGGTGTCTTGGGTCTTGGCTCATAGTTGAGCCAAGACCCAAGACAGGAACAACAGGCTGTTTTAATTTATTATGAATTTGGCTCTCACTCCAAAACATGTAGATCTAAAATCATGATGTTAACAGGGGATTTCTAGAATAATCAAAACTATGGATTATTCTAGAATGTTCCACTGCTGGCTGGGTAAACGTGCCCATTTCCTTCCGCATCTAGAGGTACAAGCTGGCTACCACCAGACATCATGAAGGTGTCGATGTCAATGCTCAAAATCATCTCTTAAAGTAAAGCGATCTAAAATTACCTTCTTGCTTGCAAGTTTCGTCGGCTACCTTCCAAGTAGCAGGTTTATCATGCAGTTTCATCCACCCGCCAAGATTTTCTTGGAATTTGTATTCGGGATATCCTTTTCTTTCATAGCCTGAAAATTTGCGTGCTTATAAATCGGCAATCGGTATATTTAATGGTACTTACCTTTGCTAATCTGAATGGTCAAAAGGAATATTTGGAAAAATCTGACATTGAGGAAAATTTTCTTTACATCACCGGATTACTTTATTGGGGATAACCTTTTTTGTTAGTTAGTTCAAATAATTGATAGGAAAAAGCATATATTTATGTTATTTGATTGTTGCACCTTTGATTTACAAATAATGTTTTATTTTACCTAGTTATGTAATAGTTACTAAATTCTATATGAAATCAACGTGACACCCGCATGATTATTATTAATATTGAGTGCCAAAGACTACCCGATTTCATCAATCTATCTTTTAGTAAAATAATTTTCAATAACGGACCAGTAAGTATTTCCAGAGATTACTCAACTACACAACCAATGTTCTCACTCAATATATGTAGAAACAAATTTTACCTCTCTTACAGGTTTGTGAAAAACTGTTTTGTAGTCTAATATCAGTTATGCTAGTACGGATTCAAATCTGTCTCCAGGTATATTATATCTTCAGTATTAGGTTATTTTGAAAACTCTAGAACCTACGCAAAATAGGAGTGTTAATATTTATTAATCAATATTATATTAGTTGTAATTGTTTCTATGATTTCTGATAAATTAGTTGTAATTGTTTTATTCTGTTAATCAATATTTATTAATTCTTTCCTACCTACTCTTAACGATAAGTAACTATTTAATTTAACATTACTTACCTTGGATAGCTGTGAAATATATCACAAACAAAATGAATGTTGTTTTTAACATTGTGCCTTTAGTAGAAGTACACTCTTCTGAAAAACTCACTAAAGTGAGATGTCACGTGTTTGATTTGTGTTTATATACAGCGGTGTTATTCTTTCCCGTATCACATCAATAGCCAACCATAGTATCTGTTGGTTCCTGAAGATAAGAAAAAAATTAAATAATATATAAACCGTTCAAGTGCGTGTACGCGCAGTGTAGGGTTCCGTAGCTTACCTGTTTTACACAACTATCAACTTTATCTGAGTTATTTTCAATGAGATTTGTATGTTCTTTATACCTATCAAGTTACACTTGATTCCAAAAAAAAGATACCCAATGTTTCAGAAATGAATTTCTGAATTATGCCGCTCACACAATATTCTTAAACGTATCCTATTCAATGATAACCCACACAATAAGCTAGACAGAAAGATAGAAACCTGTAAGTTGGCATCGAAAATAAAATTGAATCGTTTAATGTGTTGCTAAACTCGAGAACGGCTGGACCAATTAAGCTATGTTTTAAAATATTCCTTGAAGTCCGATGAAGGTTCATATGATGAGAGAATTGGCTGAACGAATCTTAATGAAATTTGGCAGTGATATAAACGGTAGGTATTCCTAAAACGTACATAGACTAGTGTAGGTAATGCTAAACATAAATTTATCGTGACGATATTGCTATGGTTGTTTTACCAGTAGGTGTAGTGGTAAAAAAATCCCTCAGAAAACGAAAATAAGAAACAATTAAAAGTCAATAGGAAAATTTCGTACGTTAAAATTTGCAACCTACTTTTTAGCCTTACGTCAGCAAACCGCTTTCATAAGATTGTAGGTATATTGTGTAGGGTACCTACCCAATTAAAAATAACTCGGTTGTACCCAAGCTTGAGCCTATCATTTTGTTTTAACAAAAGTTTATGTACCTAAAAGTTATCGCAAAGTAACAACTAAATTTAATTTTTAGGGTTCTGTACCTCAAAAGGAGAAGAGGAACCCTTATAGAATTACTTTGTTGTCCGTCTGTCAACCCTCTTTTCTCAGGAAAGCGTTGAAATTAACATATACTACTCAAGTCCGTATCCTCTTGGAGCCGCGATATAAATCAAACTACAAAGTCAAAAGTAACTGTCATTTATGCCCGAATATTTTAAAATTTCCAAGGGAATCACATGCACACAAAACCTATAGGGTATTCCGTTCCGTTCCCGTTGACCTAAAATCATGAAATTCGGCAAGAAGCTAGGTCTTATGGCACGAGTAAAGGGATAAATCCGAAAACCGTAAATTTTTAGTTATTTCACCAAAAAATATTTTTTGATTCTCGCCATAGACCAAAACCTATAAGGTATTTCTCCTTGACCTAGAATCGTAAAATTTGCCATACATATAAATACACGGAACCCTCGGTGCGCGATTCCAACTCGCGCTTGACATAAATAATTTTTTTATTGATAGTTAAGGTACCTACTAAAAGACATTCTTAGACCTACCTACCTCAGCATTGACATACAGCGTGGCAATGCAGCCAGGGCGCCTTGGGTACGCTTTCGACTGGTTGGTAGGATTGATATGGATCAGTTGAGCTACCTGTAGTTGTTTGCAACAGTGTGCAATTAGCTGAAATGTTTCAATTGTAAATACTAGTTTGTTTCTAATAAATGATTGAAATTACAATAATTATTAACAAAAAAAACTACTTAAGCAATATTATGCTTCTGAAGCCGGCTTTTCACTATGGGATATAATATAATATATATTACATCTTGAGATATAATATTTTATCGCTCACAATACATTTTGTACGAGACCGTTCACACTGTGCTATAATTATATATTACATCCCAAACTATAAATATTTTTTCGACCGAGTGAGCGATATTTGAAGGTCATATGAAGGTATATATTTTACCTGACGTTCCCGGACACCGCGCCTCCCCCGCTTCGCCCTCCGTTTGAATGTTGGCGTTCGTGTGCAGACGTGTAAACTGATCATGTGTGTTCCAAAATATATATCTTACAGCGTGAATAGCAATCGCGGGATGTAATATACAGCTCAAGATGTAATTTACATTATATCCCATAGTGAAAAGCCGGCTTGAAAATGTGTAATTTAATCGGTTTAACTTTGAATTATAAGGAAAAATAACAGGCTTCACAAGGACTTAAAATTTGTACTTATTAGGGTTCCGTACCTTAAAAGGAAAAAGGAACCATTATAGGATCGCTTTGTTGTCCGTCTGTCTGTCTTTTTGTCCGTCTGTCAACCCTGTTTTCTCGGGAACGCGTGGATGTATCAATTTGAAATTAACATCTAATACTCAAGTCCGTAAAACCTCTTGAAGCCTCGATATAAATCCGAAAACCTTAAAATGGTAGATAATTATCAAAAAAAAAATATGAATCTCTTTACCTATGGACTAAAATATACAAGGCACCTACTCCCCGTTGCCCTAGAATCATGATATTTGGCAAGAAACAAGGTTTTACTTATTATAAATTGAAAAATAATGGTATTTATTTATGACACGTGGCTCGTGTCTGAGTGAGAATGAGGTGAGGTCTAACAGAAAACATCTGGGTTTCTGTTAAAGTTTTGAAGGAAAAACCTAATGTTTCTGTTTGACCTAACACCGAAGGTAATTTTGCTATATTTCAGTGTGATTTAATGCTTGTGCTTTATTTTAGTATTTCACTTATAAATTAAACTGATAATTTGATCAATGATATTATCTCGATGACTGTAGCTATAGCTACTTTCTTGGGATCCATGACGCCCGTACCACACCTCCGCTGCGAAACCTTAACAGCGGAACCGCATTAATCTCCGTATGTAGGAGAAGCGGAGCACTAGCGAAACTTACTGTGTAACGCATAGATTTGACTATAATTCTGTCTCTTTCCCCGTGCAGTTTCGTCGTTCTGCTCCGATGTCAGCCACACTTCCGCTATAGTTCCGCAACTCAAACTACACTTGATTGCTGCGAAATTCATGCGGAACACAAGTAGCGGGTCCGCTAATCGTGTTCCGCAGCAGAGGTGTGCTACAGGCGTATACCACTATTTACGGCTTCATTTTGAATACAAATAAAAAACAAAAGAAATTGAACCAATTAGCGGCTAAAAGTATATGTGATCTAATGATGAATCTGAGTTGACGGTGTGTGGACTGTCCAGCATTATTATTATATAGTTATTTATTAAATAAAAACTTCATCTCGGGTACACAGAACGTGCAATCAAATCGCTGTTTGTCGGTAGAAGAGAGATGATCAACATGTCATTTTGTTTGTACGCTAGGCTTTTTTTGGAGATAGATTGCTCTTGGGATTGCCTTTCCAGATGGTTTAAGTTCATAAATTTATGGATTGTTCTAGTAGGCTTCATATTTTACAAATTATGAATGACAAAAATCACAATTTTCAATCGAGAAAGCAACGCCTTCTGTTTTGGCGGACGGTAAAAGCGGATTTCTGTTAGTTTTTAAAACCGTCTATCACTGCTGGCTGAGTTTTGGCCTTTTCTTTATCTCGCCGCACAGTGGGCCAAGACTGGAAAAAATGGACTTTAGATTTTTTTCAAAATATTCCAGATTTTCTTACGCCAATCGATAAGAGTTTATTGATCGTATTAGAAATTATTCTATAAAATTTTGTCATAAAAATATAGACAAAAAAAAGTTTAAAAAATTTGTATGGAATGACATCTATCATACTCGTTTTCTACGAAGTCTTACTTGATCCAACTTTGAAACGCCTAGGTATCATAAAACAGCTCTTTACCTATCGTATGACACCATACAGCAATACGATTGGATTTTTTTCCATATTTTGTCACTAACACGCGAGCAAAAACGTTGACAGAACCTTAAAAACTTTGCACTCATTTCTTCATTCAACTACAGTCTCAGTTTTTCTCTCAAATGTTCATAAAGCTAAGCTATCAGATAGATATTCGAGATCTTGTCTCAATGGTATAAATAAATCGATATTGTTCACTAAACTGTCCATATTGATCGCAAAAAGGTCTTTAATACCTAGTAAGAAAGGAACTAGTGTAGGAGCACACTCGTAATGATTTTTTATTTTCATATTCAGTTATTTATATGGGATAGATCTCACCCCCACCCCATCATTCATCTTTATAATTATTTTAAATCTCTTTACCACTACTACGTCTTATTAACTAAACAATGAGCTGTATCTTTTTCTATGAATTATAACTTTTTTTTTATTTCACCTGTTCTACGACTGCTTACTTAAATATAACAATAGGTTTGTTATGACACCTAAAACGTAGTTAGTAGTAGAGGCTTATTGTCAATTTCCAGGTATGCAGTAAAGCAGATTATAGTGGTTTTTACATTTGTTAGTAGAGTAAACAAAGTTAAAAAATATATTTTCGTTGAAAAATCTTATTACTTATGTCAGTCAAAATTAATATTCAAAACATTATTTCCGCTTTTTAAATCTTCAAGAACTTGTTACAGTGCTTTTATTTCTTTGTGGAGTAAAAAGAAAACGATTCATTTTCAGCGCCTGTTACCGGACAAGGTTGCGGATGGACGCACATAGTGACATACGATAGGTAAAGAGCTGTTTTATGATACCTAGGCGTTTCAAAGCTGGATCAAGTAAGACATCGTAGAAAACGAGTATGATGGATGTCATTCCATACAAATTTGTTAAACTTTAATTTTTGTCTTTGTGAGGATTAGTTTTATGACAAAATTTTATAGAATAATTTCAAATTCGATCAATAAACCCTATCGATTGGCGTAAGAAAATATAGAATATGTTGAAAAAAAATCGTAAGTCCCTTTTTTCCAGTCTTGGCCCAGTGTGCGCGACACACGACCGCAGTTTTGTGCTAGCGGGATCCACTGACAGATTTAAATACTGCCTGATTTTTTAAATCAAAGTATCTACCCAAGTATTTTGAAAAAGTTTTTACTATTGTGCTCCATTTACCTACGTAGATGTTAATAAAACAAAATATAACCATTATAGATTTTATTTTAGATTTACTTTGTCATTTTGGGATTGCTTTAATTATAAATATTCCTATAATAATGCGGGTTGGCCATCTGAGGTTGTGCTTGGGCCCTGAATATCCCAAGACCAAGATCGAGATTAAGATCCAGATGCGCCCCTAACACGCTTTGTTGAATAGGGCCATAAGTTATCTTGGAGACAGAGACTTTCTTCTGACAAATGTAACCATGTTTCACTTCGCACCAACAGTCGATGTATTTTCCAAACATGTTCACACCACCACAGCTCTGTCTCTGTTCGTTAACTTGCTTCTTGGATGGCTTGCCTCGGGCCCACACGTTGTAACCAGCAGCGTCAAGAGTCTCAGCTGAAAAAGATGAAAATTTTGACATTTATTATGTAACTATATATTCATAACCTCAAAAGAGGTTAGTAACGATAGTACGAGTCGTTTGGAAATACTGACAAAATTAAATGCACATTGATGACGTATACAATGTAGGTACCGCTGATTTTCTTACCTTCGACGGTTAACCACGTGTTTGGGCTATTTTCTAGGATGCCAGCCCACATATGAGTGGGATGGTTAACTATGTATTCCGTATCGTGATTTGCATAGATTTCCTGAAGAGCTGTTGCTTCTTTTTCGCTTTTTATGATAACTAGGTCTCCACCATCAACTTGACATTGTTTGCGAGATTCGCTCCACGTCTTTCCAATACTGTACACCTTATAGCAGTTTCCAGTGCTTTCATCATATAGGTAATCTGCAAATTAATTTAGTCTATATTAATTTCATATATCAAAGTCTGTCCACGTATTGGGCGAGTCATCACAAACGGCGTTTGTGTGGTTTGATTGATTACCTGTACTCGCACCTATAGCCATGACTTGGCCAGCAAGTGGGCGCGCTACTTATGATCGAAGGAGTTTGAATTCAATCTTAAACTAACCAAAATCGTTTTTATAAAACAACAACAAAATTAAAAAATTTAAAAACCCCCCGATGGATTTTCATAAAACATGGCTAAGAAGACTTAGGATAAAATCATCTATGACACAAAAAACAACTAAACGAAAATCGGTTAATCCGTTTGGGAGCTACAATATCACAGACAGACACAGATACACAGTCAGACACGTCAAACTTATAACACCCCTCTCTTTTTGCGTCTTCGGGGGTTAATAAAAAACAAACATACCACCATCACCGCAGTTGTATGCTACTGGATACTGAACGTAACAAACGAATCCAGACTTCTTCTTGCACTCGGCCTCGTCGTCAATCGTACCGTCGGGGTGCAAGATAGAGCAGAACTCCTTATTTTTTTTCAAAAACTTCGTTTTTCCTGTAAATTTATAGGTCACAATTAAACATAGAAAGTACCTACTTGAAAGAAGGCTACGGAAGGAAGGATACGGAGTCGACTAGTGCAGTTTTATGACACAATAATCTTTTCATAAACAACGTATATAGTCGTATAGCGTATATATAATAATTATAGTTTTAACAGCCAGCCTTGCCTGATGGCCTTTTGCCCACATTTACAAAATATAATCCGATTTTATGAGGCCTTTATCTAATATCGTTGACAGAAGGGTAGTGTGTTAACTTACCGCCAACCTTGGAAAAACCACTGTCACCGCTGATCTTCTTGTTTTTACCGAACACCGACGTGCCATTTCGCTTTATGAGCTTCAATGCAATCTTTTTAAACTTTGGGTCTTCAAGGTCGATCAATACTCCACCTGAAATGAAGATCATCAAGTGAAGATTTCATTCATCATTTGGGATTTGCATTGCATAATACCCAACATGATATCTAACGTTAGGTTTATTACCTTCGTTGTTGCAAGTTTCTTTGGCTTCATCAAAATCATTGGGACCTGGGTGAACCTTTACCCAACCGTCGACGTTCTTGCAACCTTTGTAGCCTTCGTAGCCTTGTCTCCCTTCACCTAAAATTAAAGTGTTATTATGATTGTGTTTTCATCAACAGTAAGATTAATTAAATAATATCAAAAAAAATCGACTTCGGCGGTGATATTATTTAATTTCCTAGAAATTTGCCAGAGTGTGAGGCTTACGCACTATAAAAACAAAAACTTTAGTAACTTTAACTTTATGTCGAAGGTGCTAGACGAGATTTGGTAAGTACCTTTGGATCCATATCTCTGATATCTAAAAAAATATTTGTTAAGACAATTTAATAATTAATTAAATAATTTATTTATAATTTTTTTTTTATTTCAAGTTTGAAGTCGGAAAATAGTATAGGTTGTTGTTTCTATCATGGTCAATAATATGGCTCGCCAGACCGATTTTGGTTTGACATGTGCGCAACTAGAATAGAGTTTTGTGTGCTATAAAGATGTTAATAGAGTTAACTGTTAGAGCATCAGTATTTCTTTACATACATCTAGTCGTCTAGTAGGTATATTTATATTTGTGTTGTTGTAAACCAATTGTATTAGTGGCATAAAATAAATATTAATTAAATGCTGAACATTCGTTAAGAAGATGAAGCAAACATACCAGTGCAGATGTTATCATCTTCGAACGGTATATAGCAAATAAATCCAGCCTTTTGGTCACAACTGACCTCGTCATCGACTGTACCGTTGGGGTACACGACTGTGCAGAACTCCTCTTTTTTTTTCAAAAACTTTGTTTTGCCTGCAACAAAATTGATTAGTAAGTTACTGGAACACAAATAATGGCGATGTAAATTAACGCTAAAATAAATGAGATCAAGTTAGAAGGTCGGTTATGACACAGCATCGTTATTTTTAAGCCTCTCAGATCAGCAGAGTTAACCAACCCTGAATTTTTGTCTATTTTTTTCACTTTGTTTTTGGTCGGGGAAGTCCGGATACCCGTACAGGTAGATCCACTTCTGTGTGAAAGGTTATAATATAATTTTTATAATGCTGGACAATCCACACAGCACCATCTAGCCCCAAAGTAAGCTACTCAAAGCTTGTGTTATGGGTACTAGATAGCTGATATATTTAATACATTATATACATGGATAGATATTTTTTTTTATTATACATAGAAAACACCCAGACCAACGAAACAAATTTCTGCAGATCGTACACAAATTTGTTCCGAGGCGGGAATCGAACCCGCAACCTCTTGCATCGCAGGCAGACTCGCGCCCGCTGCGCCACAGAGGTCGTCTAGGTTAGAATTACCCTCGGTTCTTTCTGGCTACTGTGCTATCCCAGTCATCACATAATACTAAATAGACACCACGCCGGTATTTAAAACATCATGTCAAACTAAATTTTTATGTAACTTACCTCCTTCCTTCACGAAGCCATCATCAGGACGAGGCTTTCTATTCTTTCCGAATATCGTTAGTGGATTATTCTTTGTCAGCTTCAAGACTATCTCCTTGAACTTCGGGTCACTCGGGTCGATTAATTCTCCACCTAAAAACAAATGTTTGGTATGTTTGAACAAGTAAATTAAAAAAAGCTCAAACCGTCAAATGAAATGTTGGGTAATATAGGTAACTTGATCATGGGTCACTTAACTAAGTATTGTCATTTTCAATGCGATAATCAATTTCATTATGAAAGAAAACCATCGTAGTTAAACGAATTCAATATGAACAAACTATGAATTGCCAACACAAACAAGGTTCGTAGTAATTACTGGGATAAATTATATATTTATATATATATTCTTGTAATTAATTACCTTCCTTGTCACATGTTTTTTTAGCTTCGTCTTGATCATTTGGGCCTGGGTGAACCTTCACCCAACCATCTACGTCCTTGCATTTCTTGTAGCCTGGGTTGTCTTCTTTTTCTTGACCTAAAATTAAAGTAGGTATGAAACGTCGTTTTAACCGACTTCAAAAAAGTGACAGCAGCAGTCACGTTTGCGGCATTGATGTTATAAAAGTAAGTAGATAGAGCACCACCAACATAGCTTGATCATAGAAATACTATCAATCGGTGCTTTCAAAAAAATAAAAAAATAAAGCAAAATTTTCCCTTTCACAATTAAAATTACTAATATTTTGATTTAAACTAGGATAACTAAATAATAACTTAATGTTAAGGCTAAAAAAATGTCAGACCCACAGCGAAGTCCACGGGGTAAATCACATAAAGAAATAAAATAAAAATTAGCTTACCAGTACCGCAACCGTCCTCTTTAATTATTTCGTCAGGCTTTACCGTTGTTGTTGTTATTACTGGTTCCTCTGGGAAAGGCACGTGGCAAATGAATCCAACCTTCTGGTCGCAACCAACCCGGTGGTCTATTGTACCGTTGGGGTACAAGAGAGTGCAGTATGGTGGTAAGTTCTTTACATACACCATTTTTCCTGTAATAGAATAAAAAATACCACTATAGAACGGCTCCAAAAGTCAATTTAAACAATTTTTAATCAATTTTTGCGGAGAATGGCAATTAATTGTAACTAACAGCGCATCAGCATTGCCATACAGCGGGGCAATGCAGCCAGCGTCTTGGGGACACTTCCGACTGGTATTGATATGGATCAGTTGAGCTACCTGTACATTGTTTGCAACAGTCTGCAGTTAGCTCAATTTTTTCAATTGTAAATACTAATTATATTATAATTTTCTTTGTGAATAAAGGCTTCTGCACTAATTGTTTCTATAATAATACTGGTTCTAATTTATTTTTATTACTATTTGTTTGTAATTTTGTTTGTAAATTATATTATTTGAACAATATTTCAGATAAATGGCAATATTGAAAATCGATGGGAAGTATTTCTATTGTCGAGTTTCAATGGTCATTGAAGGTTATCTGTTCGCGGTGACTTGGTAAACTAGTTATATTCATAAACGAGGAATCAGCGAAGGTCAAGACAAAAGCTTTCACGACACGGTCACACCATTTACATTGTTGACTTAAACTTTGTTCGTCTATCTAGAATAGGTTATATTTCACTAAAGTCATTTATAACGGGATATTTACCATGATTTGAGTTTTGAGCTTTCCAATATTTCGGCACAGTTTCATGCGCCATGATCACGGAATAACATGGTAAATATCCCGTTATAAATAACCATGATGGATTTAAAAGGTTATATTTCATTACCAAAGAGGTTTTATTCTGTTGAAGTTTTGTTGAGGTTTTGTTCTGTTGATGATATAGATAGATGATGAAGGATATCTTACCATTTTTCTCGACGAAACCGCCATGGGGGTGAGTAATTCTGGTTTTTCCGTATATAACTATGGGATTTCCATCGGTACCCTTTGCCTTAATCAGTTTCAAAGCGATCTCCTTAAACTTCGGGTCGTCCGGATCGATCAATTCTCCACCTGATAAATAAACAGCAAATAATATACATCAATGAATAAACAAAGCAAATTTTTGTACAAATAATAATAATTTGACATTGATGAGTTACAATCGAGCTAAAGTACCTGCTAATGGGTGCGTATAAAATCGTCTCACCCCAAAATAAGCAAAGCTTGTGTTATGGGTACTAGATATATTTTATTAAACATAGAAAATACCCATAGCACGCGGAACAAATATCCGTAAATCATACAAACATATAGGCTGAGGACGATGATGACATATACATTTGTGACGAGGCGTGAATCGAACCTGTGGACCTAAGCCCGCCGCGCCACGAAAGTCGTCGATACTTAATTTTTTTCTTGATAGGCATTTTTATGTAAATAAACTGTCATGTTTTAAGGGTCCGGCGACGGATGAATTTACCATACAAACGTAATACCAAAATGATTTTTAATTTGAGCATATTTTCGCTATGGTCTGCTATTATTTATATTAAAATAGTATTTATCTAGGTTCCTGCCACAATTTTTTTTCAAAATACCTTTCTGAAATGAAATTAAACCTAATCGCATTTTTACATCAAAGAATGAATGTTGTCTTAGTAATTGTGTAAATAAGTATTTTGAAAAAATCTTATGGCAGGAACCTGTATAAATACTATTCTTACACAAATAATAGCAAACCATGATGAAAACATTCTCAAATTACAAATCATTTTGGTACTACGTTTGTATGGGAAATTCATCCGTCGCCGGACCCTTAATTGACATTGCTATTTTATTTACCTTCCTCTTGGCAAGTTTTTTTGGCTTCATCATAATCATTGGGTCCTGGGTGTACCTTTACCCAACCGCCGGTTTCATTGCAGCGGTGGTAGCCTGGGAAACCTTCTCTGTCTTCACCTACAAGTACAAATTTTATTAACATCCTACTAAGTGCAATGATATAATAGCGTTCTTAGCAGGATCAATAAATAGTACCGATCCAGCTTTAAAATGTGGGTCGTGTGGCTTTTTAGGCGGTGTAGTTAAACTAAACAAGGTGTTGGGAGACTCACCTGCTCCGCTGAAGTCACAGTCCTCGACCTCTATTCTGGGGGCATAGCAGACGAAGGGGTACTCATCATTGCAGTCTACCGACTTCTTTGTGGCGTTGTTGGGGACGAGGACGACACAGTTAACCTGGCCTTTCGTATCATTTACAACTTCTTCTGCTATAAAATTCAAAATAAAGTACAATTATGTTATAGTAGTCGCATGTTGAAGTAAGTAGATCTATAGAACACAGAATACGTAGAAGTTTATGATAAATTGTTTTACCTTCTTCCTGTAGGGGTGTCGGAGCTGATAGAGCCTGCGCGCCAATGTATAGAAAATCTATAGCTATGTTCGACTCCTTTACTAGTTTGATAAGAGTATCATCCACTTCGTCGTATTGCGATGCTACCAACACTGCACCTGTAATATAAATTAATAATGATGCCAAAGATCTGAGGGCAAGATCACCACCCAGTGTAGTCTAGTCACGAACAAAATACCTTCGTTATTTCCAGATGACCACACAAGGATCAGACTTATGAAAAGTAAAGTCAAAAATACCTTCTTTCACGCAAGTCTCGACAGCGGTCTTCCAGTTGCCGGGTTTCTCATGCAGCTTCATCCATCCTCCGACCTGTTCTTGATACTTGTAGTCGGGATAGCCTTTCCTCTCGAAGGCTGAAAATAAAACAGAAAATATTTATATCGAAACGTCTTATGCATGTTCTTGCATGTTTATCATTGACCTTCAATCACAAGGAACAGAAAAGGTCAATTGGTAAGTCCAATTAGTAGAATTGTTTTATATGTGGACTTACCATTGATGGCCGTGATATATATCACAAACAAAATATACGTTGTTTTTAACATCGTGCCTTTAGAAGAGCACTCTTTCAAAATACTCCCTAAAGTGAGCTCTGGAGTACGTCAACGTGTATTTATAATAAGCGGTGTTACCTAATCTCCCATTATGCCTACCTACATGGCCAGTCAAAATATATTATTATTCCTGAATGATAAGAAAAATATATATACTTAAAAACTATGCTTGACTGACTGGCAAAACAGTGCAAACTTAAGGGTCCGGCGACGGATGAATTTCCCATACAAACGTAGTACCAAAATGATTTGTAATTTGAGAATGTTTTCATCATGGTTTGCTATTATTTGTGTTAGAATAGTATTTATACAGGTTCCTACCATAAGATTTTTTTCAGAATACTTATCTACATAATTACTAAGACAATATTCATTCTTTGATGTAAAAATGCGATTAGGTTTAATTTCATTTCAGAAAGGTATTTTGAAAAAAAATTGTTGCAGGAACCTAGATGAATACTATTTTAATACAAATAATAGCAGACCATAGTGAAAATATGCTCAAATTACAAATCATTTTGGTACTACGTTTGTATGGGAAATTCATCCGTCGCCGGACCCTTAAATGGGGTTATTTGTATTCATGGTCTAGCTCTTTTTGTATTTCATATGTACCTGTTAGTATATCTTTTTATTTTTTTTATGTTTGTCTGCTATGTAATCTATGTGCTAAAATTTATATGTTAGTTAAATACCTAGCTCCTATTATCAAACTAGGTTTATTTATTTCAACAAACGTTTATCAAAAAAAGCTATCTGAAATGTTATCGCAAAGTTTCTTATTATAACATAAGATTGTTTAATTAGGAGAATTAGAATTGTTGCTAACAGATGTTATAACAATTTTATAGAATAACAGGTTGAATCTTAATTTATTAAAACTTATTATTATTCGTAAGTTTTTTGAGATGCAATGAGTATTCCCAGAATCGATTGGTCAGGTGAAGTCCTTACGGGATATTTACCAGGATTTATGTTATTTTGAGTTTCCAATATTCCGGCACAGTTGCATGCGCTTCTATGTCGTGTCGGTCTGCCGTCGAATCGGAAAATAGAAAGTGTACCTGTGTTTGCGCACACACTTGGGCACCTGACTAATCTCCGTTGACACTGGCCGCCGCGGTCGAAGATTTGGCTAGGAGGACATCATGCTCCATGATCACAGAATAACTGAAGTAACTGTGAGTGGCAGATCTACCCTCATATTTTGTCTTTTGCTACGATTTTTTTTGAGTCGATAATATTGGTGACTGGTTATTGGTGACCTACCTCACCGAGTGGGGTATTAAATGAAAGGTATTGGATTGTAAATTTCAAAATAGTTTTTTAATTTCTGTAAATTTCATACTTTTTGAAATATTTTGAATAGAGTAAAAAAAATTACCCAATCTCTGAAGTACCTATGCAGAGCGATCTATCTATAATAGTTTGGTACCTACCATTTTTAGATAGGTATTCATCAAATAGCGATTCCTCTAACCGGCACCTTTAGTACATATTTGTATAATTCACAAACGTTCGAAAACCTCGACGCGCGAGTTACTCTCGCACTTGACTGATCTTGTTTTGTATGTTAGTAGATTTCTCCTTCAATGGACCTATTTTGAAAATCTTCGCTATTGTTTAAAGAGTTAATAACACCTCGGTATAGGAATGATCCCCAGGTAGTCCCATAAAAATGTTATTCTCGAGGGATTAGTGTTAGGTATATCCCACAAAACTTAAAAAACAGTGTAAATATTAACACTTTCACAGCCCTCGACGCACTCGCTCATCTGGAGCTCTGTGTAGCGGCGGCATGCCCCTGTGGGTCGCACCGCCGAGGCTGGGCAGTGAATCCGGTATACTAAGGAAGTTGAAGTCGGTTTGTAGTTTTTCAAAACATCAATTTATTCAAATACTTATTATAGGAGTCGAAAAATGTACCTGTCACCCTGACTTGTATGTGTCGCCGCCAGATAGTAGAATCAACCCGTTTGTAGAATTACTAGGCCAATTGCAAAATTAATTTTTGAGGGAGGATGTGGAATCAAAATCATTCTACGAGATGGCTGAGTGATGTGTAGCCATATTGTTGAACGTCGTATACAGAGTGTCCCACTGCTATGGGACATGTAGTGCAAGATGTACCAGAAATATTGAAGATTGAAAGTTGTACTGAAAGACTAACTTCTTTTATTTTTAAAAATAGGTTTCATTCACAATGTTTCAAAAATTACTTGAATTACCTATTCGGTAATTGTATCCACTCAAATTGAAAAAAATAACTGCCGTGATTGTCGGCCTCGTTGGTATAGCAGTCAGCTTCTTCAACTGCTGATTATGAGGTCCTGGGTTCGAATCCAATAGTTGTTACGAGGGGTTTTCAAGCAAGAAAAATTCACAGTAGCAGCCCGGAGTCAAGAAGTTGGCGGTGTTATACCCCGTGCCTCGGAAAGCACGTTAAGCCGTTGGTCCTTCGCCTGACCTCTTCCCGGTCGTGTTCGTCTGTCGTTCCATCGGATTATGAGAGTGAGTGGAATGAAATAGAGAGTCCACCTGTGTTTGTGCACACATTTGTGCAAACTTTTCCTGCGCATCTAGCTAGTTTCCGATGAGACAGGCCGCCGTGGTCGAAATTCGGCTAGGAGGACATCATTGATGGGAAGAACTAGCACGATAGTCGTAAAACGATAAAAAATGCCACGATCTAATCGTCGATGCAAATATTGTGTTGTTGTTGCGATTATCTATCGTAGCTACGATAAAAAATCGTCTCGTCGTTTACACGGGTTTTCCAGTCAACTGGACCAGATGAACTGTACCACGGGTAACAAGTGATTTATTCATATGGTCCACTCTTTTACAACGCAAAAATGTAGGCGTATACGAGTTTCCAGCAGGAAGCTCTAATTGTTAGGTAAAACCCTAATATGCCTGGACAAGTATATAACGTCGAGAAAAAAAGCTATTATTATACTAACATAATGTTGAAATTCCAAAATGTATAAGTACCCACGGGACGTGGGTAATTATAAATTTTGAGATTTCAACATTTTGCAAAGTCAACCGAATGGTCCTAAAGGGTTAGGTATACTATGGCTGAACGAATCGTAAAATAAATTCCAATGATTTTACTCTTGACTCTGTCTTTTGTTATTGGCTTTTAATCGTCATTTTCGTCCCATCAATATCTATTGTTATGGTTTCTTTTATTTTGTTGTAATTTTTTTTTGTTTATGGCCACTGCCAATAAAATAAAATTCGGAACCCCAATTCGAAATTGAAACGCCAAATAGTCAGTCTACATGAATCGGTCTACCCATTCATATAGAATATAGGCGTTTCAAATTATCAAACCATCATAAAAAAAATAAGAATAGGATTTAAACAAGCAACCATGAGTTGCAAATAATTTATTTCAGTTTATTTCCCTGCATACTTTACAGATAAAATTATACCTACTGCATATTGAGTTTAACGGTGCTACTTAATTTTTAGTTAAGTTGTCATCATGATATAAATAAAATAATCTTAATCACTTTATTACATAAAATATGGTGTTTCCACGGAATTAACAGTTTTATTTATCGAAGCTGAAAGGTTTCGATAAGTCATAGCAATGGAAAGGTAGGGACTATTTGGTATGGAACGGTACGGGGACGTTTATATGGAACAGCTTATTTTTTTTATTCGCTTTCGGTAGCTTTCGTGACACTGCGGCCATGATAAGCAGCTAAGATCAGCTAAGAGATATTTTGAGAAATATAAAATAATTACTGTGGTATCACTATATATTTCTAAAAGTCTTTTAGAAATACATAGCAACAAAAAAAACTATCTACAAAAAAGACACTCATAAGTATAATTTAAGATTTAAGGAAAAAATTGTCAAACCTTGCAAAGGTAAAAAGCAGGGAGATTATATTAAAATACAATTATATAATAAGCTAGGGCGATGTGGTCGCTAAGCGACAAAGTCCCTTTACTATGATACAAAAAAAAAAAAAAAAATACTATCAATTAACATAACGAACATTGTCAATTTTGAACATTTTAAAACCAAAATTTTTTAAGCATTTCTTTGAAAGCCATGCATTTTATAGCATCAGTGAATTTATGAGTACTAATTTATTCCAATCCCACATTAAATGACATTGAATTTTATGATCTGGAATTAATTGAAATTTGTTTTTATTTGGGACTTTTAATTTTGTTTAGTGAATTATGTTTTGTCTTTTCAAATTGTACAATTTCTGACATGCCTTGTATAACGACCTATGTTAAAAATGGTAAATAAATAAATACAATTTGTGAATGCCACTTTACCTATATGTTCAGCCTTGAAGCAGCGGCGTTCATAATTCGCCACTAATACTTGCAGCTACTAGAAACTGTAATATTTTCTTCGGGGTGAAGTCTCTTAGCTCTATGAAACAGCTTATATGTTAAACCTTCCTTGAATTTTATTTTTGGTTGGTATTTCAACTGACAACCAAATTTTCATGTCCAAATCTCTAGAGATTCGATTTTTTTATGACAATCGATTTTGTTATTGTTTACGGACTTCTTCTTTTACTCAGGATGACTTTATGTTTAGAATTAGAATATTCAATAGAATAAAATAGTATTAGTTTTGTTGATTTATTTTATTTGCGGCTTGCGGCATCCTGCGCGTTTTTCCGTGATAAAAGTATGAGGGATTGAGTTACTGTGGTAAATTTTTATACCATTTTATTTTACATGGAAAAATCATCTAGAATAATCTTTGGTCATATAGAATAATTTATGTCGGCTCGACAAAAATCTAAACATTCCTAAATCCCCATATTTTTCGAATCGACAGATTCGCATCTGTCTAACAGAAAATAAACTTGAGGACGGGGTTTAACTGTTTATTCGTATTTATTAACAAACTAGAAAAAAATATTTTCCTCGCCTGTGGAAAAACACCAGTGTAGTATGCAAACAACAAGAACAAAATTTAAAATTAAAAAAACTCCCGACAGATATTCATGAAACATGGCTAAGAACACTCGGAATAAAATTATCTATGACGCAAAAAAAAACAAAACGAAAATCGGTTCATCCGTTTGGGAGCTACTTTTGTGGTACAGACAGATACACAGATACACAGACACATTTAACTTAAAACACGCCTCTCTTTTTGCGTCGGGGGTTAATAATGAATAAAGGCCGGATTTAAAGCGTAGATGAATCACGAGCTAGTGAAAAAATGTCGAGTATTCATTGCACAAGTACTTTATATCGAGTGTTTTTTGCGCAAGGAGGTTGTATAGCATTGAGATGGAGTACGAACACATCGGTGTGTTCTAGACTCAAACACCAAAATAGTGATTAAAAGTGCTTTCTGTTCACTGTTTTCAGCATCGATCAAGGTTTTAGTCGGCAGCCGCGGAATATCTCATCGATAAAAATAAAATAAAATAAGCTTTTCAGAGAAGAATGAAATAAAATAATAAGAACACAGCATTATTAAGAAGGTATATTAATAATTTCTATATATGTCTTAGTTAATCATACATTGCTGGACTCCAGTAACTCAAGAAGATTCCGTCAGGGTAAGCGAGTTGCAAGTCATATCTTCCGGGTTGAGGGAGAACTGTTGCGACTTTCTCGCAAATGTAACCGTGCTTCACCTCGCACCAGCAGTTCACGAGCTTGCCTTCCCTGTTGATGGCTCCGCAAGTCTGCCTGGCCCCTTTTAGGTACTCGGGTTCGTCTACCTGAATAAATGAGGGCTTTCCTACGGCCCATTCATTGTAGCCAGCGTGCTCCAGAGTAGAACCTAAAATTAAATAGTATATTTATTAAATTAAATTATATATTTATTCTAAAAATTGCTTGAAAGATTGTAACCTAAGTATTTTTATTAATATACCTACCTAATAATACCTCTTATTAGACCAGGTGAGAACTCTGTGCCTAGTTAAACCTAACATAGGCTTTATGGCACTTCTAACCGAAATGTATTTTTTTTTACCTGAATAAAATAATTCGATTCTATTCTATTTTTATGGAGCTAAACCACAGCGTTACAATTTACATTAAAATATGATGTATAAGATTGAAATATACTACACAAACATCTCCTCACCACAACAACCTATATTTGTCCACTGCAGGACGCAGGCCTCCCCCTGATAAGCGCCTTATATTATAAGGATTTATTCCATGGGGGTAATGTCCATAATCGTCGGGCATGCGGGTTGGGGATCGCAGTTCGGTGGTAGAATTCTTCTGCAGAAGGCGCTGCCCGCCCCCGGTGGATTTTCCTAAGTCGCCTCTTACGACACCCGCGGGAAGAATTGGAGTGGTGCATAGGTATTCTAAGCAGCACCACACAGCGTTTTCCAAAAATGTTGATTCATTTCAAAATATTTTGAATGTTTTTCAAGATTTCAATATATTATTACGAATTCTCCTCGAGAGGTTAATGAATTGAATGGAATTATAAACAAGTTGTACTTTTGACCTCTGTGGCGCAGTAGGTTGCAGGTTTGATTCTCGCAGATCTGCAGTTGTGTTCCGGATGTTTACTTTGTAAAAAAAATATCTATCTACGTGTATTATGTATATCAGTTATCTAGTATCCATAACACAAGCTCTGATTTGCTTGGGGCTATATAATTCTGTGTCAACTGTCCTGCATTATTTATTTCTTTATATTTAAACTTATTGAGTTCAAACACGTTTTGAA
The DNA here is from genome assembly GCA_949316285.1 of Eupithecia subumbrata. Classification (NCBI taxonomy): domain Eukaryota; kingdom Metazoa; phylum Arthropoda; class Insecta; order Lepidoptera; family Geometridae; genus Eupithecia; species Eupithecia subumbrata. The sequence goes on along the minus strand of OX438643.1, from coordinate 14,363,145 downwards.
CCTCCATTGCGGCATACAACAGAAAAAAAATATGTTTTAAAAAACCTCTTTTTGTAAGCAATCAAGTTATTATATACCATAAAAGGTAGCCTACACCGACAAGAGCTATCTTTAATTTAAATTGAAGGTATTACCAGTTATGGTTCTCCATACACCAGGCGATTTTTCATGAATGCCAACAGCCAATTCATGAGGATGCTGGGCATAGTATAAAGACAGATGGTTCTCGATCATCTCCCGCAGTAATTTCGCCTCCAAAGGACTGCTTAAGACTGTCAGATCCCCGCCGTCCCTTTGGCAGTGCTTACGGGCACCGTCCCAATTGTCACCCACACTGTAGATCTTGTAGCAGCGGCCAGAACGTTTGTCATACTTATAATCTGTGAAAATAGGAGGTTATATAAATAACGAGTCATTTTAGCAGTGTCATCTGGTACTAGTAACAATTTGAATTTCAATTAGTTTTATGTAAAGCATGATTACAATACAAGACAAAAAATAACTAAGTAGTCCCGAAAACAAGATTAACTAAAATCTCCAAAAGTTTTATTTGTAATTCGATGATACAGCTTTTTCGAGTTACAGACATTGATTTAACATTATTTGGTAACATATTTGTACAATATGTTACCAAATAATGTTAAATCATATGAGATAATGTCAGATCTAAAACTTAAATCATTTCTTATAAATCGATTAATTATTAAGAGTTATTATAGACTAGATGAAGCTTTTTCTGACAAAAATATTTTCTTTTGATTGACATTTAATCTGACATTCCCATAATATGATTAATTTTAATTTATTTTTACTCTTTACATTTTTGACAACGCTTTTGCAGCAACTCCCTTAAATTATTGTTATTATTTTATGGTTGATTTTTTTTTCAAATGTATTTATTCTAAGTATTTGACTTGACTAAGTGTTTCTTGTAAACCCATGGTATAAATAATCGAATTGAATTAATAGTAGGTACTTGTTTCGTACAGGGGCCTATTTCTGCTAAGCAATCGCTTCACTATGACAATGGTATCTAAAATGATTTCAATCTTGACACTTTTTACACGCGTCCCTCCATCTGTATTTTCTTTTATCAAAGGCAAAACAAGAACAAAATAAAACATTTTAAAAACCTCTTGACAGATTTTCGTGAAACATGGCTAAGAATACTCGGGGTAAAATTACCTAATGATGTATATATATTAAAATAATCTATGACACAAAAATAACTAAACGAAAATCAGTTCATACGTTTGGGAGCTACGATACCACAGACAGATATACAGAAAGACACGTTAAACTTATACCACCCCTCTCTTTTTGCGTCGGGGGTTAGTTATATTCTAAGACGTTATGGTGAAGCGATTGATTTAGTTGAATTAGGACCCAGTTGGTTGCTTTATCGCAAAATAGCTAGGACTACCTAATACATTCATTATTCATTAGATTAAATATCAACAATCCCATGGTAAAGTTGGCAATCAATTTGTATACTTTTTTGTATTTTTGTGTTTTTTGTATGTATAAAACTTGAGATATTATGAGAGTTAAATGAAGGTAGCTATGTATTGCACCCAAATTCGATGTACAGTGTTTGTAAACAAACCACGCATACATGACGACCTCAGTGGTGCAGCGGGCGAGAGTCCGCCTGCGACGCAAGAGGTTGCGGGTTCGATTCCCGCCTCGGAACAAATTTGTGTACGATTTGCAGAAATTTGTTCCGTTGGTCTGGGTGTTTTCTATGTACCATAAAATATCTATCTATGTATATAATCTATTAAATATATCAGTTATCTAGTACCCATAACACAAGCTTTGAGTAGCTTACTTTGGGGTTAGATGATGCTGTGTGTGTGCTGGACAATTCCAGCATTATTTATTTATTATTTATTTATTTTCTTAATTTCATTCGGTTGCCGCGTCTTTTTATGCGCAATTTATATAACTTGTCGATTTGAAATCTTTCCTTCATATTGCTTATGTCTGAAACTCGACGCCAAGCAAGCGAGTTTCAGTTTTTTCAGTCGTGGTTTATTTATAAATATTCCACATCGAATTAGGCCAGAGATAGTAAAAAATAGAGTGATTACATACTACCATCACCGCAAGTGTATTCAGTGTAGGGCGTATACGGCGCGTAGCAAATGAACGAGAGCTTGGCCGTGCAGTCCGTTCTCGAGACGGTACCGTTGGGTAGCAACACAACGCAATAGTTATCTAACTTTTGTTTGAAGACCAGTTTTCCTGTAACACAAAATAAAAAAATATAAACACTTTTTAGAGGCTTTTCGGGTTTTTAAAAAGTATCTGAGCGTCTGGTCGAAGCGACGCGGCGACGCGTGAAACGAGAGCTGTTGAGTATCTGGCGCAGCACATCAGCATTGCCATACAGCGGGGCAATGCAGCCAGCGTCTTGGGGACGCTTCCGACTCGTATTGTTATAGATCAGTTGAGCTACCTGTAGGTTGCTTGTAACAGTCTGCAGTTCGCTAAATTGTTTCAACTGATAATACTAGTTCTAATTTATTTCTATTATTTGATTGTTATTTTGTTTGTGAATAAATATATTCGCTTTTAGAAAAGTTTCAGAATATTTTACATGTAAAATATTCCCTTCTTTAATTAGAAAAATAGAGAAAATTTTATGTTTGTAAAGATAAGTTAAGTACATTATTTCCTACATTATGTTGAAATTTTGGAAAAATTGAGTTCAAGCATTTGAGAGAGCTTTATACTGTTTGATTGGATGAAGAAGAAAAGAAAAGGTATGGCTAGGAAATAATCAGCTGAGTTTAAATTTCATAATGCATTTACTTGGCGATAGAAAATACTTACCATTTTCCTCAACAAATCCTCCATTAGGAAAGCTAAGTTCCTGTCCTGTGTATATTGCCAAAATCTCCTGTCCAGCTGTGATGTTCGCATTGATCATCTTCAAGGCATGCTTTGTAAACTCTCCATTGAAAGGGTAGATCAGGGTAGCACCTGGAATTTTTAAACATTTATTTCGTGAAAAGGATAGGCATACAATTTCGCGTTCATAGCTTTTGCGGCGTAAGCGCAACAACCAAGTTACTGTTTATTTACCACTAATTCAGAAACTGGCTTAGAGAAACCAAAAATTAGTAAAAACCTACGAATATACAAACAAGTAAGTCATTTCATTAGACCGAATTCATGTGATGAAACAGTACACTTTCATGATTTTTTTATCTTAATTTTTTAGGGTTCCGTATCTCAAAAGGAAGAAAGGAACCCTTATAAGATCACTTTGTTGTCCGTCTGTCTGTCTGTCTGTCTGTCCTAGACCTAGAATCATGAAATTTGGTGAGCAGCAAGGTCTTATAGCATAAGTAAAGGGGAAAATCCGAATACTATAAATTTGTAATTTATTCACTAAAAAAATACTTATAATGCTCGCCATGCACCAAAACATATAGGGTACTTCTCGTAGACCTAGAATTATGTAATTTGGCAAGAAGCAATCCCTTATACCACAAATAAAGGAAAAAATCCAAAAACAGTATTTTTTTTACTGTTTTTGGATTTTTTCCTTTAAACAGTAAACAGTAAAAACAGTAAAAAGAACTCCCTTGACCAAAATATACAGGGTACCTTCTTCATGATATTTGGCAAAAAATAAGGTCTTACAATTAAAGGGAACGTTTAGTGCGCGAGTCTGACTCGCACTCAAAGTTTTAGGGTTTCGAGATCGAAATCGGTTTCGAAACCCTTATGGTCTCGCTTTGTCTGTCCTTTTTTTCCTCCTTAATAACTCAGCAACTACTGCAGCTATCAACTTGAAATTTTAAATAATAATACATTTCGTTCGCCTGTACATATTTAAAGAAAAATAAAATGAATATTTTCCATACAAATTGTGATGCCGAAATTTAAATCGTTAGCGCCTTAGGGGATGTTTCGTGCTACTGTCAGCCGGACGGCTGACCGCATTTCGGCTAACCGCATAGTGCGTAGGTACCCTAAGGCTGTGGGTTTTCTGACCCGTGGCGCGCGACTGACGACGTGCGGAGACGCGTCGACTAGAGCGCCGCCCTCCGTCGGCTGCGGGCGCGTGGGTTCTCAGGACGTTTCGTTTAGCTTACCTTCCTTTTCGCATTGAAGCTTTGCTTCTTCACGATCAGCCGGCCCCGGGTGAAGCTTCAACCAGCCCTTAACCTTCGAGCAGCGATTGTAACCCGGCCATCCTTTTCTGTCTTGACCTAAAATCATAGATACATATTAGTAGAATCTGTAGATATGGTACGTCCTCCCAGCGCATACTCAACAACTGTCCTGTGTTACAACTACACACAAACACTCGCTCACAGTTACATTTCCATTCTTGTGCAATAACTAATGGACAAACACGAGGGCATTCTCAATGATATTATAAATAAACTGAGGTAGATGCGTTTACCGAGGTCTGCGCGACAAGACAAAACCAGGTAAATTCACTTGACTGAACTCAGTCCGCTCTGCGTCGCGCCGCGATACGTACGTAACGTACGTTGCGGGATTTCAGAGAAAAGTAAAACAAACGAAAATGCCACATTTTGTGTTTCGAAAGTGCAAAAATTATACTGGGACAGCTGTAAAAAACAGGCAGGATGTACTATCTTTCCATTTGTAAGTACTGTTTAGTCTATTTAAAATGGAAAATCATTAATTTTATATTAAAAATTCACTGCCGCGGTGTTGCCGCTTTGCCATTTACACGAACGAGACAAGACGTAGTGCGTTGCATTCATGAGTGACAGAGAGAACGAGATAATGGCGTGCGGTGTTGTCGGTTCGACCGATGCTAAGGGAGGTTAGGGTAATATGGGCAATATGATCACGCAATGCAACAATATTATTTTCACCACTACTTTCCAATTATTTTTCGTAGTAGGATAATAAAGAGATGTATTTGACTTTCAACATTTGCTTCTATTTTGTTTTAGATTTCCTAAAGACGAATTAATTAGGGAGAAATGGGTACGAGTCGTTGGAACCCAAAGACGAGACGATGAATGGATGCCAACGGCATACTGCACAATATGCTCCAAACACTTTGTGGATACTGACAAGTACGTCACAAAAAAAAATCACAATTTGATAAAGAATGCAGTGCCGGTAATTAAGGTAAAATAGAAAAAAAAAACTACTTTTAAAATTCGGTTATGTGTTCTTTCTTATGTTTGATTAGACAGGTAAAATTTCAGCCCGATCCGTTCAGTAATTTTTACGTGAAGAAGTAACAAACATCCATCCATCCATCTATCAAACCAAACTTTATTAAATTATTATCATAGTAACTAGCGACCCGCCCCGGCTTCGCACGGGTGCAAAGCTGATACTAAATATACTACAGAATCGGCCTCCCGGCCGGTACCGCTGCAACCGCCATGTCCCTGCATTTTAATTCTATGATATCTTAGAAAATATTCATCTACTTAAATTACATGCTGTAAAGGGCCAAATTAATCTTAAATTCACAATGTATTTATTGGATAAGGATTTATGCTGTATTGCTTAAAATAGCTTCGTACATAAGCAATTATTTCTCGTAAAAAGTAAAGGATATAAACTGGTTATTGTGGGTTATCCCTAAGAGATAGATATATACCACTCCGGATTATTTTATAGACCTTTTTAAGGTGTACAATACTGTAGTACATTATTTTGATCTATCTCGTAGGGTTCAGACAGCGTTTGCAATGTAAGCGCAAAAAAAGTATTTATTTACGATATCACATAAGAAAACAAATTATCAGTGTTTCTCTACTATATATTATGCATGTATTAAACATATAAACCGTCTTCTTGAATCAGTCTATCTTATCTATAAAAAAACCACATCAAAATCCGTTGCATACTTTTAAAGATCTAAGCATACATAGACACAGACAGACAGACAGACAGACACAGACAGGAAGCTACTTTGTTTTATACTATGTAGCGATTAGTAGGTACTTAAGTTAAGTAAAAGTATTTTTTCTAGTGTGCTCATATAAATGTATACCTATACTAGGAATGTAATACTATAATTTGTAAATAAACATTTTTATTTAAAATTTACTGTTTATTTTCTTAGTGGTGCCTCGTTAGCCCCGTTTCCCCTAGTTCGTTCCTTAGCTGCTAGCCGATGACGTCATAGGCTTTCATTGGCCGTCAGCCCGCTGGCCGCTCGTGTAAAGTGTGAACAGTATGTTCATCTCTTTCTGACAACGGGGTCCTATATTATCTCTGTGATCTTTAAACGTACTCAGTGATACAAATAAAGTTCCATAGTCCTATGCAGGTAGCTATAGTAAAATATCGCCATGTTTTTATTTCTTTCTAATGAGTATGACGTCTCTATTGGTAAAATGTCATTGGGCATTCTGTAGTATTTTAGTCAATAAAACACAATAAAGTATGTCGTAGCAAGTCTGCGTAACACGAACGCCACGCCCTGGTTCGACTATGACTGAGGTGGGTGGACCTGATAGCATCTTATTTGGGTCTGCCACTTTCGAGAAGCTAGAACCTTATCTCCCCTTTTTACTTACATAGATCGATGCCTAAAATCCCTTTTTATATGCTTATTTACTTAGGTCTATTTGTTTTTACATCGCTGGTGGTTAAACTTTAAGGTACCTCTGAGGTGTCGTCCATTAGTCACTCTGGTGTAGACATGTGCGCCGACGTTAAAATCATCGGCGGCGGCGGCGTGATTTCGGCGTGAACTCGGCGCGTAGGTATGAGTAATAATAATAAATAAATAATGCTGGACAATTCACACAGCATTATTTAGCCTCAAGCTAAGCAGAACTTGTGTTATGGGTAATAGATAACTGTTATACATAATAATATACGAAATTACGAATACATTAGGGGGTGAATTTCGAAACTTCGAAGTTTCGTAAATTCGAAGTTCATAGCCTTTATTGGCCATTTTTCAAGTTCGAATGCGGTGGCCACGAATTCGAATTTTTTAGTTTCTATTATTTACCTACGCAAATAAGGCACCTTACGCAGTCGCGTAACGCACACGTACTATGAAAGAGTAAGTGCGAGCTTTTTATTTCGGACTCTTGTGTAGACAAAAACAATATCATTGGAAAATTCTTTAGTTTTGCCTAGGTATACGCAAAATATCAAATGTAGCCCTACAAGCGATCTTGTCTTCTGTCTACAGCACTAGTTCTTTAGTAAAAAAAGTTCTAAGGACATCTCGTTTGGTCCCACCTGGAATGTCATTAAAATTTAATTTTTAAACGAAGCTGGAACGGCTTGGCTCAGTGCTTGCCCCGATGCTGCTCCCCCAAAATCACTTTTGTCCCAACGGCAATGGGACGAGCCCTATGTCAGTTGACACGGAATTGTTTGTTACAAAAGTGCTCCAGCACTGCGGATCGTTCCCGCCTCGTGGCCGTTTCTAAATAGGAGTCAGGACATTGGTTGCAAGCATTTCCTTCATAATTATAACACTGTTACTTTATTGGATCCCGTAACTTTCCGTATCGCAACATGTCATCGGTTGGGTGCAAGGTGTTGCGCGCCTCATCAATGCCAATGCCAGTGCGATACTGCTGTCGAACAGCTTGATCATCACGGATTATCGTGTACTAGGGCCGCCAGTCGGATATCTCGCCATGCCAACCGGCGACATCATCCGGCGGGCCTTTTTCATTGCTAACGTACCAGCTATTCTCAAACCGAATGGTCTGTTGCGTGACGATGGTAAGAGGCCCGACGGTATGACACTAATCCCATAGGAGTTGGGGAGGCCTATTGTGTGGGACGCTACATGCGTCGACACACTTGCGCCTTCCCATGTTCCGAGGACATACGTGAAGTCAGGTGCGGGGGAAGATTTCAGGTGCAAAATGTGCAGGTCTCGACAGAGCCTACACATTTGCTCCCTTGGTGTCGAGACCACTGGTTCTTCGGGTTTCTTAAAAAATATCTGAGCGTTGAGTTGAAGCGACGCGTGACCCGAGAGCTGGTGAGTATATGGCGCAGCGCATCACCATAGCCATACAGCGGCGCAATGCAGCCAGCGTCTTGGGGACGCTTCGGACTGTTATTGATATGGATCAGTTGAGCTACCTGTAGGCGAAGCACGGATATTATTCTCTAGGGTAGAATAGACATTATCGACATCGCATCGTCATACATTGCGTACATTATAGTAGAAAAAGGAACGATTTTCAAACCATTTACGCAATCGATGACAAAGTGACGTAATTTTTATCTATTCTACCCTAGAAAACCATCCCCGTGCTCGCCCTGCTGTAGATTGTTTGCAACAGTCTGTAGTTAGCTCAATTGCTTCTATTGTAATTATCACAGATCATAATCAACGAAAATTATAGAAGTAGGTTAACCAGTTCTCTGCCAGGCTTCAGCGATTCGACCCGGAAAGGCGCTTCGCCGCTGCTATACGTGCAGTGCAAGCGCGTCGGTGACACTTAAGTGGAACGTAATCAAAGTATTTTCGTATGTTTTGAATAAGTAAATCCTTTTCCGATTCTAACTCTATCTGTAAAGGGACTCGCAGATCTCGAGAATAAAAGTTATATTTTCTATCTGAACTTCGAACTTTCGAAATTGAGTTTCCGAATTTCGAAAGCCAGTTTCGAAATTGAAAAATACATATAAAGCCTGACGTTTCGTACCCCTAACAGTGTTTGTGCTTTTGTGGTAACTTTGTAAGTTTTTGAAATTAATTAAATGCAATTAATACTATAAATTTAGTCTGAATCTTTCTTGTGGAATTGTCTTGGTATTCGTTAAAGTTTATATTCGTACGGTGTCATCTTCATTTATAATCGGCACCTATATCAGTCTGAAACAGCGGCGACTTCTGATACCGTTCGGTTTGGGGTGGTTTTTGACATCGCGGCACCCTTTGACATCGTGGCGCGGCGCGGTTCTTCTTTGACTACAACTTGGTTATAGGTAGCAGGTGTCGCACAATGTAATAATTAATAAAATTACGGAGTTTTCAAAGCGTCTAAAAGAAAACGTTCCACGCCGAATTCACGCCGATTGGCTGATCGGCGGCGGCGGCGTGGAAAATTTGCCGGCGGCAGCGGCGGGTCGGCGCGGCGCACATGTCTACTCTGGTGATACGTGGTAAGTTTTTAGACTACCCCCCAGCCAAAAAATTGAGAAAATTATTTCTGAGTACAGTACGAGCACCTAATTGGAAAAATAAGCACTATGAGAAAAATATCTGTCTGACTTTGAAATTGCAGGTTGTTTCTGACATAGACGTGATATCTGACTGGGTTAGCTACCCCCATGTCATTATATCAGCACCCCGTCCCCCTTTCGAGCCTCACGTGATCAATGGACGATCCCTAATCTACAATCAGGAAGCTATCTTCAAGTTGCATCTCCTAAAAATCATCATCATCAGCCTATATTTGTCCACTCTTCATAGCATTGTGAAAGCTTCCAAAAATCCTTGCTTTCTGTGACTCGGTTTATAGGAGAATAGTTACAATACAATACATAACTCTTTTTGTACACCACAAAAATTAAATAAAAAAGATAAAAATAGACACAAAATAGAAGGGTACAATGGGCGGCCTTATAAACGATTTCTTCCAGGCATTTTTTGGATGGATAGAAAATTGAGAATTTAAGAAAGGCAGGGGTGTTTGCAAGTATAATACATAATAATAAATATTCTTATGCAAGTAGAAATGTAAATGAAATAAAATTATGGTATAAAAATAAATATTAAAAAAAAATACACAAACACCAGGAACAAACTAAATAAGTAGTACCTAGTACAGTATTATTATATCTGTGGTAGTACCTATATTCACTTTTCTGACGAATAAAAATTTTGAAAACAGGTTGAGATCCAGCTTACTTAATGAACTAAATTGTTATTGTTTTTCAGAGAATCAGACGAGCTCAGCTACCTATGTAATTAATAAAAATGATGGCAAATGAATCAAATTCAAGATCTTACCCAATGGGTGCACGTCGCAGTCAATTTGAGGCGCGAGCGCAAAGCAAATGTAGGGATGTTGTTGGGTACATTCTACTCGGCCAGAGGTACCATTGCTGGGGTAGAAGACATTGCAAAGGGAAACTGCAATAAAAAAATAGTTTCTATTATTATTTATATATTTATATTATAATGCAATTATAATATAATATGCGATTTAGACCACAGTGGCGCAGCGGGCGAAGGTCCGCCTGCGACGCAGGAGGTTGCGGGTTCGATTCCCGCCTCAGGACAAATGTTTGTACGATCTGCAGATATTTGTTCAGGGTGTTCTGGATGTTTTCTATGTAAGTATAATAAAAAAAATCTATCTATGTAGTGTATTGTATTAAGTTTATCAGTTATCCAGTACCCATAACAAAAGCTCTGCTTAGCTTGGGGCTAGATAATGCTGTGTGAATTGTCCAGCATTATTTATTTATAATTTATTTATATTTTACTATTATTTAAACCTTTATTGCACTGAGGTACAAATGGTGGGCTTAATGCCGAGGCATTTTCTATCTGCCGACCAAAAACACATGTTTTTACAGGGGTTTGGCGTGCTACTACAAAGTTTTAATTATTATTTTACCTACTCGAAGTTATAAGGAATGGTTTTGGACTCGGTAGCAGAGAGTCTGAATAGCCCTACAGTTTAGTTTGATTGTTCTTTTGTTTATTTTAATTTTCAGTGTTTGATGTACAGGTTACCTGGATGTAGCAACGTCTGTGCCCCAATATAAAGGACATCTATCTTTGTGTTCGCGTTCTTTGATATTTCGGTCAGGCGATCGTGCAGTTCATTGGACCATGACGATGCCAGCACTGCACCTGTAATAAGAAAAGTTATTTGTGTACCATCATTATTGTATTTACCATCTTTATTCACAAAGAAAATTACAATCAAATAAATTACAACTAGTATTTACAATTGAAACATTTGAGCTAACTGCAGACTGTTGCAAGCAATCTACAGGTTACTCAACTGATCCAAATCAATACCATTCGTAAGCGTCCCCAAGACGCTTGCTGCATCGCCCCGCTGTAAGGGAATGCTGATGCGCTGCGCCAAATACTCACCAGATCACGGGTCACGCGTCGCTTCGACGAGACGCTCAGATATTTTATTAAAAACCCGAAGAGCCTCGGTACCCCACGGACCTAGGGTCTCGAGTCCAAGGGGAGAAAATGTGTAGGCTCTGTCGAGACCTGCATATTTGCGCCTCTTTAGATCTTCGTCCTTCATTGTATTTAGAGAAACTACAGATTCAATATTGGCAATGGTAGCATTTTCCTTTTGATTTTTACAATGTAATTTAGGAAAAGCAAACGCTGATGCATCCTGTTCAAAACTTGTGATACTTTTAACATGATCTTCGAAAATAAGCTTGATTTTTTCTAGACCCTAAATTCTTGGCATATTCTCTTATGCAAGGTACTGACCGATGTAACGGGGGGTTATATAACGTGTTATATAGTGTGCGTTTGCAGTCAGTATGGGGAAAGAAGTGCTCTTAACGAGCAAGACGGATTTTAGCACACGAGGCGGCGTAACGTATCATCCTCTACCTCAACCTCAACAGCCTGTATTGGTCCACTGCTGGACGCAGGCCTCCCCCTGATAAGCACCTTATTGGCTTTTATCGCATGAGGGTAATCAAAATCACTACGCTGGGCATGCGGGTTGGGGATCGCAGTTTGGTGGTAGAATTGTTCTGCAGGGGGCGCTGCTGCCCGCCCCCGGTGGATATCCCTTAATCACCTCTCAGGAAACCCGCGGGAAGAGTTGGAGTGGGGCAAATTCTAAGCCGGCACCAGCACACAACTAACACACAGCACAACGTTACATGATCGCTTCGAATGGTATAAAAATATTAAAACCAAACCCATTCATTTATTGTTGACGACTGCATATCCAATTAGAACAATATTTGCAATTGCAATCAAAAATAAGTTGATGATTTTGTCTTTGGTTTCTTAAAAATTTAAAAAAATCGTATACACAGTTCACACAGTGTAGGAACACACCATTTTTTTGGAGTCAAAGAAACAAAAGACTACATTTGTTACTAGCCAGATTAAATCTAGAACAGCTCTTAGCGAAGGCCAATCCCTCCACCTTTCATGGTCCTGCCAACTTTGCGGTTATACGAACCCGAACTGCAAGATAAGAGCCACTCGGGTGACTCAAGACTCTACAAATCCTACGCACTTTGTCCCGAACACAGTCCCCCTTTTTGGGGCATGCCACATTACAGCACAGACTTCATTGCCGGGCTGCTCCACCCCATTTCGGTGCTGCTCTGAGCCTTCCCCATCCCTTAGCGAAAATGTGCTCTCCTCAGCGCGCCAAAGGTCTTAGCGAAGGCCAGAAGGAGGTTTTAATACCTGATCAAATTATAAGTAAAATTAAATTTACAGCATACCTTCTTTTTGGCAGTTGGCTACGGCAGTGTCCCAATCAGCCGGGGTCTCGTGCAGTTTAGTCCAGCCATAGAGGTCTTCGTGGAACTTGTAACCAGGGAAACCTTCTCGCTCATAAGTGCCTGAAAAATCGAAATATGTAACGAATAAAATACCGGTATAAATTCGAAGTGCCAAATTGTCGGCTTAGATCTCGGTCCCTGACGAGGACCCTAAGCACTACCTACTAGTGATTTTTTATGAGCGTGGATGTGAAAATATGTAGCTATTTTCACAATAGGCTCTTCTCAAGTTTGTTGTGCTGACAAACTGTAAGCTACCCACACCTATGTTTAAATAATAAGGAGCTTTTCGATCGATCCTTTTAAAAAAATATGAACAGTCGAAGCACTTGTTCTAAGTAGAGTGTTGTTAGCGAGAACAAGTACCTTTAAATTAAAGTTAAAGTTTTGCATGGAAAATTAAGTTTATTTGTTTATAACGGGTAAAAATAAATTTATCGATCATTATTAGCTAAGGTACCTTCAGTGGCCGTAAAATATATTAAAAATAAAACAAATACTGTTTTTATTAACATTGTAGAGCACTATTCTAGCAAACTCTCCAAAATAATGTGAACGAGCGTGATCTGATAACATTACATAACATAACCTTGATTTCCTACTATATTCATCACCTACGACTTTTGATATGTAAAGAAGTAGTTTTAAAAGACAGTTTTTTTTTATGGTATAATAGACTTTATTTCCCACAAAAAGATTGGAAAACATTCAAACATTAGAAAAGAGTCACATCTCGCAATTGATAGTAGTTAATTTTTATTTTTTTATTTTTTTAGATAAGCAAATGACTATATTCACAAAGATTATTGCAATCAAATAATATAAATAATTAGAAATAGTATTAACAATTGAAACAGTTGAATTATTAATTATTTATTGAAAATCTTACAATTAATGTTTTACTATATATTTTTAATCTCAGAATACCAATTCAATCAGATGAATCTGTCGGTCACGAACGACATATAATCTTGAGTATACATAATATTGATACAAATTTTACGAAGTTGATATAATGGTCAACTAGTATCTTTTGTTTCTCTCGATAAATAAACTAAAATAAAGCTATGTTAAAATAATTGTGTTATGTATGTCCGACTGATTACTCACAGTAAAAGCGATTACCTAAGTAGTTTTTTACTTAACCTGATTTTCCGTCTTATTTTTTTTATTATCGCAGACATTATTTGTTCAAGGTGTTCGGGGTGTTTTTTGTGTATATTAAAAATATAAATATATTAAGTAGGTATATCAGTTGTATCCTCGTAGTACCCATAACACAAGCTCTGCCTAGTTTGGTGATAGATGATGCTGTGTGAATTATCCAGCATTATTTAATTTTTATAAACATTTTTATTCACAAAGAAAATTGTAATCAAATACTTAGTAGAAATAAATTAAAACACACTCGTGTGCAACTGAATCAACTCAGGCCACACGTACTATCGCACATGAATCAGATTTTTCGGGAAACGGATTTTCCGATTTACTTACAACATTTATAATTGAAAACCTGATATTTTTTCTTCAAAATGTCATCTAGTCTATGGTCCTTACTTCCATCCATAGGTACGGTTTGTGGAGGTGTGGTCAAAACATGAGCGTATATCACAATGAGCTCGCTGCGGTACCACTGGTTGATAGACTTAATCAAATTGAAGACTCAGGTGACCTATATTTCTTATCAGTAACTCATTAGAGTGACTGCAGTTCACCGTCAAGCCTGGCTTCAATTTGCTCGAGAACACCTTAACTAAAAACCTTTGAGCAATGGAGCTCCGTCCTGTTTATTGACGAGAGCAGAATATATCTCCGTGGTAACGGCAGAAGAGGCAAGAGGCGAGTACAAGAGGCGAATACAAATTTACAATGAAAATATTGAGCTAACTGCAGACTGTTGCAAACAATCTACAGGTAGCTCAACTGATCCATATCAATACCAGTCGGAAGCGTCCCCAAGACGCTGGCTGCATTGCCCCGCTGTATGGCAATGCTGATGCGCTGCGCCAAATACTCACCAGGTGTCGGGTCACGCGTCACTTCGACCAGACGCTCAAATATTTTTTTAAAAACCTGAAGAGCCTCGGCACCCCACGGATCTAGGGTCTCGAGTCCAAGAGGAGCAAATGTGTAGGCTCTGTCGAGACCTGCATATTTGCGCCTCTTGAGATTAATTAATTTATTAATTACACTAGCTGTACCCGCGACTTCGTTCGCGATTGCCTCACCTGCCGACTAATTAAGTTCACATTTAACCATAGTCTCTCATATTATGAAACGCCGCCGTGCAAAAAATCGTGAAGTGTCTACGGGGGATAGCATGTTGTCATCTTCAATCCCATTCTTTATCCACACGACTTTTAGCTACGACTCGGCCAGCGTCAGTGTTAAGAAGTGTCATACTCGTTTCACTTCTTACTGATGGTTCCGTTCAGCTGGAGCCCTATTCTGCTATACTAATCGCTTCACTATGACAAGGGTATCGACACAGAATGACACGTTTGGGTATTCCACCTCAGATGAAAGAAATTATGATGAATGCAGATGGAGAGACGTGCGTCAAGTTTGAAACTATTAATTTACCTCGCACGCACTATCTGGAGTTTTATAAATCTAAGGATTCTACGTGATGATTCTGCGACGATTCCATTGTCATACTGAAGCAATTGTATTGCAGAATTGGGCTCCTGATCCATTTGACTGGACCACCGTAATTTTTTTTTCGTTAGTAGGTAGGTACAATTGGCTGTGTACCACAGTAAAAAATATTTTTCTGTGGTCTAGTTAGTTTAATTGGACCACTTACTGCAACCAAACTTCGGTAGTACAGTTAACTGGACCAGCTAAACCACCACATATCATGTAAGGTAGGAACCTAACTTATTTTTCCAAGACGCCTTAGTAGGTAGGAACCTAACTAATGGGTGCGTCTTGGAAAAATACATACATAGGAACTTACCTACCCTCTATCTACTAATTTTTTTCTTCTAACTCCAGATTATTTCATCAATCTACTGATTTTCTACTCGACTTTCTACTGATTTAGTCAAATTCGATCTTGCAACACTGTTTCTAACAAAAAGAATGCATGAAATCGGACGACGCGTAGACCCGTCGTGATGCGCGGTTAAAGAATTCTACTTTTTCCTCTCTCCCAGGGGAACCTTACTGAATTCCAGGATAAAATGTATTCCATGTCCTTCCTTGTAGTATGAACTCAAAACGTGCCAAGTTTAATTCCAACTCATTACCTATGTAGTTTCGGCGTGATGCGCGGTGAAGGAATTTGACTTTCATCCCCTCTGCCAGGGGAACCTTACTGAATTCCGGGATAAAATGTATCTTTCCTCATAGTATGAACTAAAATCATGCCGAGTTGCATTCGATTTCATTAAGTAGTTCCGTCGTGATGCGCGGTTAAACAATTTTACTTTCATCCTCTCTCCCAGGGGAATCTTACTGAATTCCAGGATAAAATGTATCCCATGTCCTTCCTTGAACTCAAATAGTACCAATTCAGTCCAACTCATTCAGTAGTTTCGGCGTGATGCGCGGTGAAGGTTTACTTTCATCCCTTCTCCCAGGGGAACCTTACTAAATTCTGGGATAAAATGTATCTTTCCTCGTAGTATGAAATCAAATTATGCCGAGTTCCATTCGAATTCATTCAGTTGTTCCATCGTGATGCGCAGTTAAGGAATTTTACTTTCATCCCCTCTCCCAGGGGAACATGACTGAATTCCGGGATTAAATGTATCCCATGTCCTTCCTCGTAGTATGAAATCAAATCGTGCAAGGTTTCATTCCAACTCATTCAGCACTTTCGGCGTCATGCGCGGTGAAGAAATTTTACTTTCATCCCCTCTCCCAGGGAAACCTGACTGAATTCCGGGATAAAACGTATCCTATGTCCTTCCTCGTAGTATGACCTAAAATCGTGCCGAGTTTCATTTCAATACCTTCAGTAGTTTCGACGTGATGCGCGTTTAAGAAACAGACAGACAGACAGACAGACAGACAGACAGACAGACATGAATGAAAAAAATTACAGTTTTGGCTTCAGTATCGATAATAGAGTGCCCTCCAAAAAAAATTTTCAAAATATCTTCAATGTACAGAATTGGACCTGTTACAGTTTTATTATAAGTATAGATTATTAACTGTTTGTGGAAAGTTAATACCTACCACTGCGTGCTTAATTGTAACGGGCTCTACAGCAGGGCTATTCAGACTTCAGACTCTTCGTTACCGAGTCATCGACACAATTCTGACACAGAAAAACGCGAAATTTAAATATTTTAACAGTTTTTAATATATTCTGCGTTTTATAAGAAACTAAACTACCAGAAAAGTAGTTTTCCACAAATCCTAGACAATTTTCTATGAATCCATGTAACAATAAAGTATTATGTTAACGGTGTCATAGAGATGAGCTTCGATCAATATCTCAAGAGACTTTCGCTAAGAAGTTGGATCAATGGCCAGATTCAAAAGGTATCCTGGATTCGGCGCGCATCGTCAGGAAGTTCCTCTCTCTGCAGCCCTAGTCACCGACCGCTCGAGCCTATTTTCTCGGCCGGTGATTCACCGTTTTGATATATTTTTTAAGTGTAGAATAGTTTTATAATATATTATTTTTTACAGTAAAAATGTATTTAACGAGATTTAAGAGTAACTACTGAGGTACATATAAAAGTGGTAGGTGTAAGTTTGGTGAAAGTTTTAGAAAGTTCTTAAAAATTCATAAACAAAAATTGCGGTTTTGACTTACAGTTTGAGTTTTATTTTAAAGTTAAGCATCATATTGTTACAATAGAAACAGAACAGAACACATTTCCAAACAATTTTTACACAATAAGCTCATAAAAAGAAACAAGATCCGTCAAGTGCGAGTATAACTCGCGCGCCGAGGCTTGGTACATATCTGTTGACAAACGTTCGACGTTTGTCGACAGATATGTACCAAAAGTCCCGGTTAGAGACTTTGCAATTTAACGAATACCTAAGAATAGTAAGCACCTACCTACATTTCAGATGGATATCTCTGCATGCTTCGGTTAAATGGGTGGTTCGGTTAAAGGTGGGTAATGGTAAATTTTTCGACCTTTTCAAAATATTTCAAAAAGTATGAAACCTACAGAAATTTGAAAAACTGTTTTGAAATGTCCAAACCGATACCTTTCATTTGATACCTCATATGACTCTGTAGGTATCTTTTAAAATTTCGGCATCACAATTTGTAAGGAAAATATTCATTTTCATTTTTCATTTATTTTTCTTTAAATCTGTACAGGCGCACGAAATGTATTATTATTTTAAATTTCAAGTTGATAGCTACAGTACCTAGTTTTGAGTTATTAAGGAGGGAAAAAAGGACAGACAAAGCGAGACCATATGGGTTTCGAAACCGATCTTTGATCTTCGAAACCCTAAAAACGATAAAAAATGGCGCACGTATCAAATTAAAATTTTGTAGTTGCGATTATATTTTTAAATTTCTTCCGAACTATATATAACTATTTATATAACTTCCAAATAAGTTTATGGTCTTGACGTAAGCTTGAAACTGTCATGAAACCAATAGAGTCTGTACAAAAAGAGAACCGTCGTGGCGTTACGGTGAACTAACATTAAGATTTTTATATGGCAACCCAATCGATGTGTCATCTGTCTCATCATTCAACTGTCATAATATATTTTCAACTCGGTAAATTATTGTTGATCTTGTTTTTGTGGAAATTATTGCTTTAATTATGTCGAAAAGAGGAAAAACGTTACGCAGCACTGTGAGGCAAATAGTATATAATGTTATACAGTTTTGTCAACGCGAAAAAGCGTCAAAAAGCCCAATCATCAACCTGAACAAAGCTACGGAACGAGTAGCCGCAATGACTGGTATGTAAGTCTTGTTGTTGTTGTGAGAACTTTACAAAATGGGTAACAGAAAAACTTATACCCAATCTTACCGAAAAATCGGTGATTGTGATGGATAATGCATCTTATCACAGTGTACGTTTAGATAAACCTCCAAATTACAGTGACAAGAAAGACAAAATGAAAGAATGGTTAAACGATAAAGGAATATCATTCCCAGAAAATGCACTTAAAGCTGAATTATTCGATTTAATAAAAAGTAACAAAGGTGATCCTGTGTACAAAATAAATAAATTACTTGAAGCACATGGTCACACAGTTGTCAAGTTACCGCCGTATCATTGCGATTTGAATGCAATAGAATTAATATGGAGTTTAGTTAAACGAGATGTTGCAGCAAAGAATGTTAATGTATCAGCCAAGGAATTGCTGCCCATAATAAACGAATGCTTCAATAATATAACTACTGCTCAGTGGCAAAAAGAATGTGAACATGTGAAACATGTTGAAGAAAAATATTGGGAACAGGACCATTTGATGGACAATTTACAAGAATTTATCATAAATGTAACAGAATCAGAATCCGAAGATGAAACAGAGTCTGATAGTGAATGCTCCAAAGCTAGCTCAGACATAAGCGGCATTGAATACTTAGATTCAGATTTTGATTATGGTACTGATTAAATTATTATCTATAATTGTAAATTTTTACTGTATATTAAGAAAATGTAAATAAAATCATAAAATGTCTCTATGTTTAATTTTTTAAGTCCGTTATTAATAATTTTGATTAAAGCTATCACTTAAACCAAAGTAGAATCATGCATTTATTTTTGGCTCATCACATTCATCACATAACACCTGTGCAGTGCTATGGTAGCCAATTTCAATCACCATTATGCGAAGATACATATCAGCAAGAAGTACCTATTCATGACAAAAATTGGTGTCTGTGCATGATTTCTTTCTACCAAGTATCAAAAACTCTTAGTCGCACTAGCAATGACAGAGCAGTGTTGTCAACGCAACAAAAGTAGTAAATTGGCACACACGCGACCTCAATTCCTACGACGGTTCTCTTTTTGAACAGACTCTAACAGCACTGTCACGTGCTGTTATTGGTTTCATGAGTTTCAGTTTGTTGTCAAAAGTTGACTTTCTGTACCCTAATCTCGACGAAAAAAAAGTAGCCAAAAATCGGCCTTATTAAGGTCGCTTGCCACGCAACAGAGAATTTCAATCAGCCACATTATGAACTCTTGCCACGTGAGCGGTCGAGTGTATAATAATATTTTTTTCATATTTCATATGGACGGCATCAGATGACTGACAGTTAGCGGGCAGCACTCGTTTGAAGCTTGTGGGAAGCCATTTTGTCACTGTAAAACATATCTAAAGATAACGAGTTAAAGCCCATATTTTAATGCATATTTTTGTGCTGCGTGGTAGCGGGGTTGGTGTGCAGAACTTTAGAGGGTTTAGCTTGGCCGAATATATCTTTTTAACGTTTGTTCGATTCATTAGCTCGATCATCGAACTAGTCAGAAGTTTTTTCGTCGAACTTATTATAATGCATTCACTGCCCAACTTCGGCGGTGAGACCCGCAGGGAAGTGCCGCGCGCCGCCGCCGCTACACGGGGCCCGTCCCCATGACTGGCATCTGCGTTTTGGGCCATGAATGTGTTAATCTAGAAATTAAAAAATATATAATGACATTAAAAAACGCCTGTTTTGTCAAAAGGGTTAATGTTTGTATAAATAATTATGTTTTTTCATCTCTACCACATCCTTGACCAAATAAATAAACATCTACGTTCGGGTAGGAAAACGGTAGGTAAACATCCATTCAAACATGTATGCTCCTATTCACCCCAAATACCTACATTTTTTATTGTTTCATTAAATTGTGATTAAGAATTAGGTTTAGTTATTCTTGTGAGTCAGATAATATTAATTTGTTAATTATGTAGGACCTAGGTCACAGAGAAAACAACTTGTTTGTTTCCTTTAAACCACAGATAAATAATAATAAACTTTAGGTGCGGTAGGTAATATCACGTATTTCTAGAAGCTCGCCTAGTTATCAAATAAAAGAGGTAGATAATGAAATATTAATTATAAATATGCCTAAAAACATGTTGTTTTCCTACTAGGTACCTTATCTACCATTGACGACCATGTTCCATGGTAACAAAATTGTATTATATTGCTTATCCAAAATTATGACCTTTAGGAATTGACCTTCGTTTGATATGGCAAACAATTATTCTTGTAGACTAGCTGCGCCCCGCGGCTTCGCCCCCTTGGAAACTTATGTTTCCAACTTTCTTATTTTCTTCTTTCATAAGAACCTCCTCCTCATAGTAAAAATGTTTTGTTAAAAAAAAAAGAATTAGCCAAATTGGTCCAGCCGTTCACGCGTGATGCCATGACGAAGGGAAATAGAAATTCATTTTTATATTAGAATATAGATAAATATATATAGATAAGTACCGCTGGACAACGCTAGATAATATAGAGCACCATATTTTACTATTTAACGCTGTGTTAGTTAAAGGTTATCTAAACACCAAAAGCCCAAACATGTTTAGAGGAAGCTCTTATCACATCTTATAAGTGATAATAATATTATGTAACTTATAATAGTAGATTGTTTTACAAGGGACTAAACCATCCCATTATATACGAGGTTGTTATACTCCCGAGCGTAGCGAGGGAGGATGACAAGACCGAGTTATAATGGGTGGTTTTGGTCCGAGTAAAAAAAACTCTACTTTTCACTTCGATAGCGGGAAAACCAATTCAGACAGCAGCGAGTTTTTACTCTATGAATTCAAAATTACACAATTTTCAGAAATTTTATTAAAATTGCATATTAGCATCTTCACTATCACTTGATGAATTTTTCACGTTCACAATTTGGAAGTAAATGTCAGGAAGTTATACGTAAAAGATTGTGATTTGGAATGAAGAAAATTCTAGAGATTTAGCGCCAATACCATCTTTTTTTTTTAATCTCTATCTGACCCGCAACGAAACAGTTCGCATTCTACAGTGAAGGGAAGAATCAACCTTCATAAAACATCTCCAAGAAGGTTCTATTTAAAAAACAAGATACGTCAAGTTAGAGTGTAACTTTCGCGCCGAGGGTTTTGAACGTTTGTCAACAAATATGTACCAAAAGTACCGGTTAGAGACTTCGCAATTTAACGAATACCTAAGAATAGTAGGTTCATTTCAGATGGATCTCTCTGCATGCTTCGGTTAAATGGGTGGTTCGGTTAAGGTGGGTATGGGTAAATTTTTCGACTTTTTTCAAAATATTTCAAAAAGTATGAAAGTTACAGAAATTTGAAAAACTGTTTTGAAATGTCCAAACCGATACCTTTCATTTGATACCCCACTCGGTGGGGTAGCCCCCCTTTTGAAAATTATTCCTTTTTGACCATTTTTCAAAAAGAGTTCTTTTTACAGACTTCTCTATATATTTCCTGTAAAATATAGATCCATATTTATAAACGCTCCATACATTTTAAACGGATCGCTCTGCAAACTTCGGATATAGGGGGGGTAATGGGTATTTTTTCGACTTTTTTCAAAATATTTCAAAAAGTATGAAACCTACAGAAATTTGAAAAACTGTTTTGAAACGTACAAACAAATACCTTTTATTTGATACCCCACTCGATGAGGTAGCCCCCCCTTTTGAAAATTATTCCCCCCCATTTTGACCATTTTTCAAAAAGTGTTCTTTTTTCAAACTTCTCTATATTTTTCCTGTAAAATATAGATCCATGTCTATAAACGCTCCATACATTTTACATGGATCGCTCTGCAATCTTCGGAGATAGGGGGGGGGAATGGGTATTTTTTCGACTTTTTTCGAAATATTTTAAAAAGTATGAAACCTACAAAAATTTCAAAAAATATTTTGAAATGTACAAAATAGTACCTTTCATTTGATACCCCATATGACTCTGTAGGTATCTTTTAAAATTTCGGCATCACAATTTGTATGGAAAATATTCATTTTAATTTTTCATTTATTTTCATTTATTTTTCTCAAAATCTGTACAAGTGCATGAAATGTATTATTGTTTTAAATTTCAAGTTGATAGCTGCAGTAGTTTTTGAGTTATTAAGGAGCGAAAAAAGGACAGACAAAGCGAGACCATAAGGGTTTTGAAACCGATCTTCGATCATCAAAACCCTAAAAAAAGATTAACGGAGCACCAAGACGTCGAGTTTTTATGTAAGAGAACGAATGCTTTGTACGGGCTGATGATTTTAGACAAAAATTAAAAAGAAAAAATACTTTTTAGCCCTAGGTATTAAACTCGAGTTTTAGGCCCGCTAAGCTACACTATTATGATACACTTTTTGAGCAAGAGAAGTGAAAAAATATTAAATTTTAGTTCGTTATTGAGATATTTATGACTAGTTTTAGCCGGCTACCGCGGCGCCTTTAAACTTTATGTACCTGCCTAACTTCTGACTGACGCAGAGCGATCCGTTTAAATATATGGAGCGTTTGTAGATATGGATTTACATTTTGCACGAAAAATATAGAGAGAATATACAGAACATTTTTCAAAAAGTGTTCTGTAAAAAGAACACTTTTTGAAAAATGGTCAAAATTCCCCCCGAATTATGTTCAAAAGGGTAGCTACCCCACGAATGGGGTATCAAGTAAAAGGTATCGGTTTGGACATTTCAAAACAGTTTTTCAAATTTCTGTAGGTTTCATACTTTTTGAAATATTTTGAAACAAGTCGAAAAATTAACAAGGTTATGGTATTCTCTACCACACGATATTCGTGCTAGTCCCTCACTCTTCATTTTCAAGCGTAAAGTCAAAGAGCATTACCTATCTTTATGACTCTGTTGTATTTATGTATTTACTCAATTTATATGTGTATATAATTATAGTATTTGTTAGGATATATTAGTTTATGTATTGTATTATATTATGTATTAGTCTATTTAATAAGTAGGTTAAAATTAAATCTTATACATATCCTTTGTTTTAGCACATGTACCCACTTCTGCAAATTTGTCTCTCTCTCCCAATAAGGTTAGCAAACCTTATTGGGAGAGAGAGACAAATTTGCAAGTAGGGTAAAATTGGGGCATCTGGATCAACAGTTCTCAAGTATTCAGTTTTCACACGTTGGAAAACTGAATACTTAAGAACTGTTGATCCAGACGCCCCAATTTCACCATTGATCTATTCAAGTTATAAAGTATTCATTCAAGTTATCTAGTCACTAATCGTAGCAATTCTACTAAATATTCAAGTTTTCATCTTTTCACTAATTCAAGTATTTAAGTAGGTACCTATTCATGTTCTGTCCTATGAACTTAACGCCAACTCAACCATTCAAGTTTGCCTATAAGTATTTATGTTTTCAAATCAAACTCTTCTGCCAATCAATTAGTATTTTCTACATGCCAATCTACCCTACCCTACCTAGGGAACTCAGGAATGAATGATGATAATGATTAATGTTATTAAAAATAAAACTATGGTTTTTATGAAACTCTTTATTGCAGTAGCCCACAACTATAACTAGTTACAAATTTATATATATTTTGTTATCCATACATTTGAGTATTTCTCTTATTCCAGCAGGAAGAGAACTCTTTTTAGGGTTAAGTTCGCCTTTGCCATTATTTTTCTTGCGATATGTTTTACTTGTAATACCTATGTTGTGCAATAAAGAATTATGAAATTATGAAATTATGAAAATTTTCCATTACCAACTTTAACCAAAGCATGCAGAAAGATCTATCTGAAATATAGGTTGGTACCTACTATTCTTAGGTATCCGTTAAATTGCGAAGTCTCTAACCGGTACTTTTGGTACATATTTGTTGACAAACGTTCGAAACCCTCGACGCGCGAGTTACACTCGCACTTGACGGATCTTGTTTAATTAGAGGCTACTTTCCACTACCTATTGGTAAATCATAAACATTCGTTATAAGCATACATGCAGATAAAAAAAAACAATCTGCACAAGCTTAAGATTAAATTGATTGACGACCTCCGTGGCGCAGCGGGCGAAGGTCCGCCTGCGACGCAGGAGGTTGCGGGTTCGATTCCCGCCTAGGAACAAATTTGTGTACGATCTGCAGAAATTTGTTCCGTTGGTCTGGGTGTTTTCTATGTATAATAAAAATATCTATCTATGTAGTATATTGTATTAAGTATATCAGTTATCTAGTACCCATAACACAAGCTCTGCTTAGCTTGGGGCTAGATAATGCTGTGTGAATTGTCCAGCATTATTTATTTATTTATTTTATTATTTATTAAAGTCATTTATAACGGGATATTTACCATGATTTGAGTTTTGAGCTTTCCAATATTTCGGCACAGTTAACTGACGCAAGGAACATTATACTGAACTGACGGCAATGCGAGTGAGTTGTTATTGGCAGATATATCGATCTACCCTCATTTTTTGTCTTTTGCTACGAACGTTACTACTACCACCGGTTTCATTATCGAACGCAACTCGATCACGACACACAACACTGACGGTATCAGAACGCGGCACGGTTAGTACATCACTTCTTCGGTTTTTGCACATTCTCACAACAGGATTCCAGGTTTCGGATAGTTGGAAACCTTCTTCTTGGTTGAAGTTTCTGTATTTGGTAATCTCAATGGCCTCCTGTACCAATCTTGGTATGTAGGTACTAATGTCGCTCTGTTGAGATTACTTGTGGATTGTGTAACTCAATCCAGTGGTTTGAACCAGACTCCAGAAGATGCTCCGCTATGGCAGACGTCTCTGTTGCCAGATTTTTATCGCTCGTATGTGCTCCTTGACTCTGTAGTTAATAGAGCGCTTCGTTTGGCCGCAGTCAATCTTGTACACCCCTGGTTTCTCAAGTGGGAACGTGTCTTTAGGTGTGCACAGGTACTGTGTGATATTGGAAAGCTCAAAACTCAAATCATGGTAAATATCCATTTATAAATGACTTTAGTGTTAATAGCCATGATGGATTTAAATGTTTAAAAGCATATGATTGTTTATTAGTTTCAGTAATGTTTTAAAATCCCCTGGAACACCCAGTCATCTTGGGGTGGACCACGGAAAAAAAAAAATGCCCCTGGTACAGCCAGGTGTACCTACTATGTAGGTGGACCACGGGCAGGGACCGTTAACAAGTATGCTCAATTTTCAGACCACCTTATACTCCCATCTCCCATAGACTAAACCATCCCATCACATACGAGGTTGTTATACTCCCGAGCGTAGCGAGGGAATATGACAAGACCGAGTTATAATGGGTGGTTTTAGCCCGAGTAAAACATCCTACTTTTCACTTCGATTGCGAGAAAATAAAACAATTCAAAATTAAACAATTTTCAGAAATTTTATTAAAAATTAAATGTGCAGTTAGAGCAATTTTGAATGTTTAGTGATATGTTTTTCCCGGGCAATTTTATTTCGGTTCTCTGTGATTGGGATGTGATAATATTTTGAGTTGATTGTTGTGAAGTAAAAGTTGGAGATACTCGATTCATGCTAGAGTTTCCTGCATTATTAAGATCTGAGTGCGGCTTCAGCTGAGTTGACATATTCATCCAATCCTGCGATGTAGATTGATATTGATATAGATGCTTGGGGTTCTGTAATATTTGATAGAATATTGATTCCTTCCGTAATTCGCTGCGTGACGTGATACTTGTTTTGTATAGAGTCCTCTATATAACCTTCAGCCACTTGATCGGACCTCCATCCACCGTGCCGTTTTAATGTCGTTATATTCGCACCAGAGTCCGCCAACAGAGTCGCGGATGTTCTGCGGAAACAATGGCCCATGTAGAGTTCCGGATTTGGTAAAATGCCTATGACTTGCCTTGTGCATTTACCATGAAAATTCTAGAGATTTAGCGCCAATACCATCTTTTTTTTTTAATCCTTGTCTAACCCGCAACGAAACTGTTCGCATTCTACCGTGAAGGGAAGAATCAACCTTCATAAAACATCACCATGAAGGTTCTATTTTCAAAAAAAATATTGACCAAGAAGTCGAGTTTTTATGTAAGAGAACGAATGCTTTGAACGATATGCTGATAATTTTAGACAAAAATTAAAAAGAAAAAATACTTTTTAGCCCTAGGTATTAAACTCGAGTTTTAGGCCCGCTAAGCTACACTATTATGATACACTTTTTGAGCAAGAGAAGTTGAAACCTTATTTATAATATTTAACTAAACATAAATAAGGCCTTGTCTCTCTTAATTTCGACTAACTGAAGTCACTTTCAGAGGTCTGTAGGTATCCGTTCCACTTTCCCAATGTAACTTGTTTCTTGTATCTTGATAAAAATGAAGAAAACAATGGCAACTTTAAGATTATTAATTTACTATAATGTTAAAATCAGATAGTTTTATAAGTTTTAATGGTAACTTTTTATTAGGGTATGAAATTAAACTAACCAATAATAAATAACCGTGTGATTCTTTATTAAATTAGGTCAACAGGGATTTCAATAAAGTTAATACCTAGTTCACTTTTTTGTAAAATAAGAATTTCACTGTCAAAAATTCGTAACTAGAAAACTTGAAATAATAAGATTTATACAATGGTAATTTAGATCATTATTCCTTTAAACATCGGGGTTGAAGTATGGCAGTTCAAGGCCTTCGGGGGCTGTCAGGAGCTCGGGTGTGTCAGCCAGTTGGGGTCCAAAGAGATCGGCAGCAGCAGGGTTCCTAGCGTAGCAGATGAATGAAAGCTTGGCTTCGCATTCAGTTCTTCCGAGATTACCGCTAGGTAAGAAGATAACGCAATACTGCTTGTTCTTGGTTACCCACACCATTTTCCCTGAAATAGAATATAACAATTCATAAAACTTCATCAAAATGTAACTTGTTGATATATTTTCCACCATCCTATTCATGTGTTCAAAGTTTGAACTCTGATTGAACTTCAAACAGAGATTCAATTCAACGAGGCGACAAAACTAAACGGAATGATCATACGGTGCTTGCAATGGGAATTGGAACTCCGTTTTAGAACATGTTAAAGAACATGTTAAATAAATATAAATATTGCTGGACAATCATATCAATTACACCGAAATGACAGCGGTAGGTAGATCTGTAATAGTAGTACAAAATAGTAGTAGGTATGTTAACTAACCGTCAACTTTTTCGAAGACTCCATGAGGGTGGATGACCTTAGCTAAGGAGTATACTGCCAAAATTGGCTCCTCAGCCGTGCTGTTGGCCTTAAAAAGTTTTAATGCGTTCTCCTTGAACTCGGGGATGTAAGGGTTGACCAACTGTGCGCCTGAAATTTAAAAAAATATAAATAACCGTCTCTTAACATAAGATTTCTAAATCGACCATTATTATGATTTCTGATCCTTACTAATACCTATCTTTTAGTAAAATATAACTTATTTTATCGTTTACCAGGTATTTACAGAATAATCTATTGTAATTCACAATCTTCGATTTCAGTAGGTATTAGTTATTTACATTATATGGTTAACTTTTTATTATTATTTACCTTCTGATTCACACTTAGCCCGAGCAGTATCAAAATCGGCTGGTCCCACGTGCATCTTCAGCCATCCCTTGACCTTGGAGCAACGGTTGTATCCTGGCCAGCCCACTCTGTCTTGTCCTGAAATTACATTAAAATTGTTTTATCTCTTAATTTATTCTTAAACTGAGGGTAAGGTCATTTTCTAGTTATTTATGATCACGAAGGACCAACGCCTAATTTGTACACTATGCATCGTAGAATGCACCATTAAAATGTTTTTTTTTTGTGGAGAACGTATGGCATGAAAGTCCTACCAAACTCGACGATGTCGCAGTCTACCGGAGGAGCTGGTGCGTAGCAGACATAGGGGAACTTCTCATCGCAGTCTTTATGGAAGGTGGTTCCGTTGTTGACGTAGAAAATCTGGCACTGGTCTTCCTTCTTGTTATCTTTATTCACATCTGAAATGGCAAAACAGTTAAGTACTTCTAGACTATGCTAAAAAAAAAACTAAACGAAAATCGGTTCATCCGTTTGGGAGCTACGATACCACAGGCAGATACACAGACAGACACGTTAAACTTATAACACCCCTCTCTTTTTGCGTCGGGGGATAAAAATAAGACCTCTCACATTGCAAAAATAATACTTGAATACTAGAAAATTCTACGAAATTGAACGATGAACTTTATAAAAATATATAAAATCTGAATTCAGACAGCAGTGTATTGATAAATATGCATTATAAAATAATGTAGTAGGTACTAGAAAAGCTTAGTAGGTATTGAAGTTTCAGCCAGACTGTCAGTGTTCTAAAAGTACCACTTTGGTGATTGTGCGCAGGCATTGCACGACCTTATCCCATCTTCTCCCTTCCACCATAGTACCAGCAGACGCACAGAAAAATACCACCCGTACCTGGTCGACCATAGTATACCACAGTGTCGAACTAAAAAAATTTAGTCTAGCTTTTTAATAAGCTCGGCCAAAGAGTGGAATGAGCTTCCTGCGTCTGTTTTCCCGTTAGAGTATAATCTTGGAGTCTTCAAGTCCAGGGTAAATAAGGGAATTTTGGGAAAGCTTACTCCATCTTAGGCCTCATCTTCACTTACTTTAAGTGAGTTGGTGGCCAAACACCATTATCAATAAAAAAAAAAGTTTTACCGTCAAGATTGTTGTAGCCACCTCCAGGGAAGCTCGTCTTGGCACCGATGAACAGTATGTCGATCGTCTCGTTCGCTTCCTTTGCAATCTCGATCAGTGTGTTTTTTAATTCATTGGACCATGATGATACTAAGACCGCCTCTGTAACAAATATGTTTTATTAATATTTTAACCACCACATAAAGGAGCCCACGCTGTGTGGTGGCGACTTAGAAATTGCAACACTCCTACTCATTCCACGGGTGTCGTAAGAGGTGTTTAAGGGATCCACTGGGGGCAGCAGCGCCCTGCAGAACAATTCTACCACTGAACTGCGAATCCCCAACCCGCACGCCCAGTGTGGGGATTAAGGAAAAAAGGGAGGCGTTTTCCCAGCCCCGCAGTGTAGTTTTAAAAATATATACTAGTATTTTTTAAAAAATACACCAGCCTCCAGAATTCCAATGCTAGGACTGCAAGCCATGCAAGCTCTAAAAGAGTACAACGGGTTTTACCATGAACACCACACAGGTTTATTATTTTTATGTATGTGTGTTCACCAATTTCTATATCAATAACTGAATTAATATTTTTATTTATCAAACCAATAATTCCATAATTATAAACCATAAAGCTATCATCCATTACAAAATAGGAACAAACTACAACTCTAGAATAAAAATACAGTGAAACTGTAAATTAAAAAAAAGTGAAACTGTGAATCAAGTGTTTAGGAAAAAAAATTAAATAGGAACAAACTTAATGGTAGACCGATTACTATGATTGTTTTGCTAGTGTACCTACAAAGATAGAGAATGGCACAAAAAGTTCTCGAGGAATTAGTATTTTGCACGCAAAACTTAGGAAACAGTGTGCATTTGAAGAAACTTGAAGTCAGT
Source organism: Eupithecia subumbrata (assembly GCA_949316285.1). NCBI lineage: Eukaryota > Metazoa > Arthropoda > Insecta > Lepidoptera > Geometridae > Eupithecia > Eupithecia subumbrata. The sequence goes on along the minus strand of OX438643.1, from coordinate 14,333,245 downwards.
TTATATTATTTTCAAAACATGCAAGCAATTAGCACAGATTTATGATTAGTAAAGTTAGTGTTGTGTCTACCTATCAGAGGTATGGCCAGGTATTCCTGCAGCAGTAGGCGTAATCGACATCACGCGCCTGCCAAGCCGCCGCGCACGTGTTTTTAGTAGATATTTAAACATAGTGATTAAGAAAATCATTTTATCAAGTCAAACTCTCCAAATTTGTTTAGAAGTACAAAAAAAGTAAAATAGCAGTGGTTCGCTAAATAGTCATATTATTGAAAAAAACAATAGAAAACGGGTAAATTTAGGATTTTTTCTATCGAGTGAAGTTCATTTTAGATCATGTAACTGAAAGCGACTTTACTAACTGAACTAGACTAGAACCATAAGTAATAAGTATCTAATTAAAAAATTTTGACAATATATTCTAAGTCTAAGATGATTTTAAAATCATAAAAGTGCGGCCTCTGCTGGACTATCAAGCCTTAAGTAAATACAAGCTATGAATAGGTATACTGTTGGTGAACCTTATACATAATTGCAATGATTCTATTACCTTCACTTTGGCAGTTTTTGACGGCAGTTTCCCAATCAGCTGGCACCTCGTGCAGCGACGTCCACCCAGTCAGATGATCCCGGTATTTGTAATTAGGATAGCTTGGTCTTTCATACAAGCCTGAAAATATGAACTTATACTTTCAATTTGCATAGGTAGATATTTTACAGTCCATAACGCCGCGGTAGACGCGGTAACAGCATTGTAGACTATTCGAAAAAGAAATGTAGATATTTGTTGACTCCTTAACTTTGATGGTAAAACTTTAAAAATAACTAAGTAAGTTAACTAAGTTCTTTTTGGGTTAGAACTTACCCTCAATGGCTGTAAAATAAGCAACGAAAAAAATTAATGTTGTTTTAAACAACATTGTGATGTTATTTGAGAGTACCGTTCCTCAAAGGTCTCAAAGTAATGTGAGCAAATGAGAATATTTACTGCTCTTTATAAAGATATGAACGAAGTTTTATTTCTGATAAGCTGAATAAGTGTGATAAGAAACACGCACGCATAACAACTAGGTTACTGAAAAGCAATCGTAAAGTGTTCAAACAGACTTAATGCTTTTACTGCCGAACTTCCGCAGCCCGAAGGAGCGTGTTGATGCTGCACATAGAGCTACAGATGCGCATGTGCGACGTGTACTTCATGGGCAGTAAAAGTATTAGTTCACAAGGTCTCCTCTTTGTATAATCAGTTTAGAGTTGATCAGGCTTAGTCACAATAGTTATATAAACATTAATTTGCTTCTGCAATACACATAGCATAGGTGGTTTGAGCATAAACATTTGAATAAAAATAAATACACTTTACATCAATACTAATATTATAAAGAGGAAAGATTTGATTGTTTGTTTGTATTGAATAGGCTCCGAAACTACTGGACCATGGCCCTCTCATTCGTCGTCACATACATCTATCCCTCCTCATGGTGCCGCCGTGCTGGGACACTGATACGGCGACAACCCCTCTCCTCTTCGAGCGGCAGAGGCCTTTCCCCAGGCCTCGCGCCCAAAGATCTCTCTGAGTTCGGGTGCTACTAATTAGCACCCAAATCCAAAAGGCTCCCGAGGTGACCTTGGGAGTCAAAAACCCGTACTGGCACACGCGTAGATGCGCGGCCAAGTACGCCTCCAGCCAGCCCACAACACCGACAGTCATTTGTCGTCAACATCAGGGGAAGGCCTGCGTTCAGCAGTAGACAAATACGGGCTATTGAGGTGAGGTGGGGATTCTTAAAAAAAGTTCTCAGAAAAATATAATACATTTAATGAACTTTTTTAGTTAAAGATGCTAGGTAAAGTTGGTACCTAATGAAAACCTAGACACAATAAGTCCTGTCGTCCAGCAATGAAAATCTACGTAGATGGCATCGTAATTAAGTATATCAGTCATCTATAGGTGGACCAAACAACTGGCGGATCGATGTAGAATCATGTCACAGTAACAGACGCCAAACTGGCGTTTGTTACTGTGTTTGGCGTTTGTTTTCATATTGTGTCAAGGTTCTACAGAGATCCGCCAGTTGTGTGGTACCTATAACACAAGCTCTGCTTAGCTTGCGGCTAGATGATGCTGTGTGGATTGTCCAACATTATTTAAATATAACTTTATGTGGAAGATTTTAAATCATTGGAGTTAATGTATGGCGTTTCAATGCCATTGGGCACAGTCCGTAGCTCGGGTGTGGGTCCAAAAAGATCGGCAGCAGCAGGGTTCCTAGCGTAGCAGATGAATGAAAGCTTGGCTCCGCATTCAGTTCTTCCAAGACCACCATGAGGCAAGAAGATGACGCAATACTGCTTGTTCTTAGCTACCCACTGCAATTTCCCTGAAATGAAATATTGAAATTTATAAAACTGTAATTTTTTTCAACAGGGACTGATTTATGTAACTTTTTGTAAAAACATCAAGTCTATAATGATAATGTCCTATGATTATATGAAGGTTATCAATTAGTTGTAACACAATTGCGCAATTATTGTCTTTTGTTTTTTCATACAATTATCCACTCTGACATCACTAATTCAGGCTTCCAATATACGAAAAACAAAATAGAATCGCGCCAGCTTTTAAAAAGAGGTTTGTTTCCAATAAAATAAAGTCCTAAAAAGTCAGGTTTCTGAGTTATCCACAGAGGAAAAAAACTATATCTTATCTTCACATGTAAATATCTCAGAAACTTGACGACTTAGGACATTAAGTTTTTTTTATTTATAAAATATAAATAAATAAATAATGCTGGACAATTCACACAGCATTATCTAACCCCAAGCTAAGCAGAGCTTGTGTTATGGGTACTAGATATGTTTTACTGTCTTCTATCCAAATATATATTCTATTTCACTAAAAATATTTTTAAATAAATATTTGTAAAAAAAGATGTTGACAGATGTGAGGGCCAAAATTTTTCCACACCCTTTACCTTACATTCTATCAAAAATATGTAAAATCAAAGCAATAAAACACAATCCCCATAGTATAAACAAGCATTGCTAACCGTCATTTTTCTCAAAGACACCGTGGGGGTGGATGACCTTAGCCAAGGAGTATACCGCCAATATCGGGTCTTCATCTGTGCTGTTAGCATGGAAAAGTTTCATTGCATTCTCCTTGAATTCAGTAATGTAAGGGTTGACTAACTGGGCATCTGAAAAATTATAACACAAATGCTATTAACACGCTGCCACGCATCACGCTGCATATTGCGTGTCGACTGCGCGTTTTCTATAGAAACGGAGCGCATCACGCAGCATTTTCCGTGTCGACTGCGCGTTTTCTATACAAACGGAGCGCATCACGCTGCATATTGCGTGTCGACTGCGCGTTTTCTATACAAACGGAGCTCCGTTTGTATAGCAGACGGCACGCAAGACGCAGCGTGATGCGTGGCAGTGTGTTAACCGCCAAATTGTATTAGCTAGCCATGAGTGTAATTCATAAAATTAATCAAAAAAAATCTAATAATTTTTTTTTCGGTTATAGAGAAGACCATTTTAGTGCCAAAACTTCCTCGTCACTTTTTGTATACTTTTGAATTGTAAGATCATTGTAGATGTTAAGAGATTACTTTTTACGCGTTAGTTATTGAAGGATTTATTTTTCACTTTACTTCCGACATTTAACTTTTTTATCACGTTTACTTTGATTTTGTCATATTTACCTTCCGCTTTGCATTTAGCCCGTGCGGTGTCATAATTGACCGGGCCCACGTGAAGTTTCAGCCATCCCCTGACCTTGGAGCAACGGTTGTATCCTGGCCAGCCCACTCTGTCTTGTCCTGAAATTACAATTTTAATGAATTCTATGTCTAAGGTCAGGTTATCAGGTATTCTGAAAAGAGTTGCCGTGACACTTCCTTCAATTCTACATTCTACTAATATTATGAATGCGAAAGCTTGTGTGAATATTTGATACCACGCATTACTACCGATTTAGATAAAACTACCAATTTAGATAAAATTTTGTATGTAGATAGTTTAGGATAGACTACACACTTATACACAATAACACAGGCTAATCCAATTTTCAAAAATTAACCTCTGAGGGGGTTAACAAGAGTGTTACAGTTTATATGGAAAATGATTAATTATATTATATTATTAATTATTATATAGAAATAATAAAGGCTTTTTAAAAATATAAAAACGATATCCTTTTCAAGAGCCGTCATACAGTCAGCTATTTTTTTTTAATTGGTGAAAACAGTTGCAGAATCTGTTCAGCAATTTTTGAGGTCATTGCGTTCAGTCAAACAGACGCGGCAGAGAACTTTGTTTTATAGGTAAAATTGTACTCAGTGATTTACCTATTGATAGAAGAATAGAATAGAAAAAACATTTATTTGGATACAGCTACAAAAAAGTAAAATAAAATATAGAAACGGAAAACAAAATGGTATCACATCGAGGTAAGTGACACACCAGGGTGGTAGCGCAAAATATAAGGTGGCTTTTTCTTCACGTTCCTCCGCCGAATTTGATATATTTTTTAATTGAAAAGGTAAGAAGTCATGTGATGAATGTCTTACCAAACTCAACGGTGTCGCAGTCTACATTAGGAGCTGGTGCAAAGCAGACGTAAGGGATTTTTTCATTACAGTCTCCGTAAGCGCGGACGGCGACTTTGTTGACATCGAAAACCTGACAATATTCTGTCTTATCTGAAATTATAAAAAACGTTAATTTAGGCTAAGAAATAATAAGTCCTCAAGCAAAAACAAGAAAATTATATTCTTACAACATTTTCAGTTAAATTTACGGTTAGATAACTTTTTTAACCTCATCATTTAAAATTAAAACGACTCAAACCCATAATTTTCTCGATAACTCAAAAAATACGTGAGCCTATATGAAAAGACTCGGCTTATCAAAACATTAGTGTTTTTACCCATATTTTACAATAATTTTAAAATTTTCAAAGTGCAACCTCATTGAAAAATCATCATATAAACATTAATTGTGAAAATAATGCTGCTGTGATTGAATGAGGCGATGTGATTGGTTTTGGCTAAACAAAAAATCAAAAATACATATTCGAAATTAAAAAAATCGTTACAAGTTGATCCCCTCGGGGAATTACGCCTTTTCGGCACAGTAGATAAATATATACCTATATCTACTGTGCTTTCGGCTTAGTACACCCTTTCCGTGGCACCCTTTATATTCTCTAGTACTAAATGTGTTGGTACTACAGACGCCTATTTCTTATCAGCGGCACTGTTTTAAACTATACCTTATTCTAAACCAACTTCAAAATAAAACCGGCCAAGTGCGAGTCGACTCCTACACGAAGGGTTCCATTCCATCGTACAAAACTATTTCTGTTTTTATATGTTTATTTCCCAGTCAGTTATGGACCGATTTTGATGATTCTTTCGCGTATGAAAATTATGCTTAGTTGGAAAAATGATTTCCAAGGGATTAGTATTTGTCCCTCAAACTTAAACAACGGTGTAAGTGTAAAGGAATTTGAAATTGGTTTCAGTTTATCAAATTATTTTAAAGAATAGTTATTATAGAATAGGTTCTACCGTCACTATACTGTACAAACCTCTAAAGGACTCTGCTCGACTCCCGACGTGCAATTTATTTATGGTCTTGTTTGATTCCTTGACAATCTCGACCAAAATGTCGCCTAACTTATCTGTCTGTGCTGCTACTAAGACTGCATCTGTAAACACAAACAAAATTTGTATAAAATTGTTTCGTTTTTAGTGCTACGCGAAGCTCTATAAAAACAGCAAATGCATTAGCATCGTCGAAGGAAATATTCAGCTCGAATCATTCAATTCTAAGTAATTGTAAAATTACAATAACAATAAGCCTGGTGTGTCCCACTGTTGCACAAAGGCGTCCTCCTTCACACATCGCGGTTCTGAGCGAGCTGGACCGGCGTCCAATTCGTCACGCCATCGCTTCATCTGTCTGCCGCGGCGGCACCATACGCTGTTGGGACTCCACTGGGTGATGGCCCACATGTCTTCAGGCATGCGGCAGACATGATCAGCCCAGCTCTTTTAGAGGTACATCAGGAATCCGTGATTGGGTGCGTAGTGTCGTGTTCATGATTCGGTCTGTCTGTTTTACACCAAGTATGCTGGGCTCGATTAGTCGTTGGCAATCCTCGAGTTTGGACTTGATGTTTATAAGAAATTAAATAACATCGCAAAAATTTACGACTTCGGCGGGACTCGAACCCGCATCCTTCCGTAAGTACCGGAATGTGCTAACCAACTACACCACGAGGTCGAGTGACGCTGGAGTCGAAAATCTTTGCGACTTTCTACGGACTGTAGCGCCGTTAGCTCCACCTACACCTACCTAATTTTTGCGATGTTATTTAATTTCTTAGAAATTTGCCAGAGTGTGAGGCTTACGCACTATAAAAACAAAAACTTGATGTTTATAAGTGACATAGTTGCGCCATAAGTTGGTAAAAACGCGTACGAAGCAGAGAAGCTACTTTTTGGTGATTCGCAGGTTTTTGTATGCTTTACTTAACCTTCATCTCTGCAGTTTTTGCTGGCGGTGTCCCAATCAACTGGTTCCTCGTGCAGCAACGTCCAGCCAGAAAGCTGATCTTGATACTTGTAATTGGGATAGTTCGGTCTTTCGTACAAGCCTGAAAAATCACCAATACATTTTCCATTAATAAAACCTTTCACTTTTTAAAGAATTCAATATTAAAAATGGCATTAATTCAGGCTATTAAGTAATACTAGGTATATATTTATTATGTGGTATAACTTACCCTCACTGGCCGTAAAATAAATCATAAACAAAATAAAAGTAGTTTTAGATAACATTGTGTATCATATTATAGAGCACTGGTTGTACAAAATTCTTTAAACAAAGTGAGCAAGTGATTTTATATAACTTCCTAGAATACGGTCAATATAACTAGGTATGTTTTTCTTCTGATAAGATAAGAAACAAAATTAAGCTCATTTATTGAGACATCTATGGCGCTTGTGACGCGACGCAGCGGATTGTGAGTTCGATTCCGGCCTCTGGACTAATGTTTGTACGATTTTCCAATATTTCGGATTGTTCGAGGTGTTCTGGGTGTTCGGTATTATGCTACGTTAAAATATCTATCTGTGAAATGTAGGTAGAAATCTAGTTGAAATGAGTAGGACCTATTGGGTAAGTTTATATGTTACTAAATACCTAATTTAAATAGTAAGTGCTCAAATTTACTGTATTTATGTAATATTTTTTCTGTAATACCTAGAAGTTAAAATAGAAGCCAAATTGAGCAATATTTTTATGTTTCAATGAATTTTCCGCGGATCCGTTGTTCAGCATTACTATTACTTTTAATAAGTTTGTTTTCACAAAGGTAAACCTGGATCCCTCCGAGATCCTCGAATTCGTTGGTAAGTATTATTATCATGTACCTAGGTAGATAAATAACACATTGAACACCACTGAAACCGAGGCAGAAGCTGTTCTTGGAGATCGCGTCGCTGAATCTTGGTAGAACGCACACGTGCAAATAACCGTTGTTTTCCTATTATTCAAGTTCCAGTGTAATTAATTATTTTGATCAAAAACAAATTACACATAGAATAAAAGAAAGCAGATAAGATATCGAAAAAGCTGTCTCTAAATGAATAAAAACTACATAAGCCCAAATTATAACATTTATTTGCAATGCTTGGTTTTATTTTTACAACGGGTTAGACCATTCTTGTTACAAAATGCTCTTTCACATACAAGACGATATGCCAGTTCAAGAATACCTACTTAGGTACTTAACAATAAAACGAAATGAACAAAAATAAATATTTATTTCAGTTTTCTTACATAATAACAAAACATATGGCTAGGAATTGCTTACTGAGGCCATACAACCCCATACGATAAGAAACAATATAGCGCTTAAGAGGGCACGTTCCGCGCCATTTTGTGAATATTATAGACACATTTTGTGATAGAATTTTGTGTTCTTAGGAGTGGGACAGAGCATACTTTTTGGAAAGGCGTAAGCGCAACAATTATTGTTTTATAAAGAAATCTACACAACTAAAAGAAAATGGCTTAGAGCTTACCAGCCAAATATTTAGTAGTACCTAACCTACGAATCAAAACATAAGTCATTTTAATAAAATTATGTGTGATTAACAGTGAACCTTTATATTTTTATAGATTTTTTTTCTCAATATTTTTTTCACTTCAGAGGAACCAAAGAAATAATGTAGAATTCTATGTTATTCGAGATTTTTCAAAGGGGATCCCATGAGCACTGAGACCTTAGCCCTAGTCAACTGATGATGAGATGTCGCTATTGGAGTAATTAGAAGCCAACATAATGAAAACCCCTTTGCCAGAGGATTGTCGGTGAACAGTATACTCTTGGGGTGTGGGTACAACAGTGGCATCTTGCTCACATATGTAACCGTGCAGCATTTGGCACCAACAGTTGGAGTAGTGTCCTTCTCTGTCCATAGCTCCGCAGGCTTGTCTGAACCCCTTGTAAAGTGGATCATCGCTCAGCAGATCGCCTGGTTTATCGTTGCCCCAAACGGCATATCCAGCTTGTTCAAGACTCACACCTGAAAGATTATTTAGGTATTTAATTGTTTATTAGGTATTTAATATCAATTGTCGGTTTTACGTCACTTTGAGGTCGATGAAAACAATGACCGGGTTTCGTTTTTTGAGTATTTTTGTTATATCAAGAAAACTTGATGCAACAGATGCTGAACAGATGCTGGATGCGGCTAGCTGAAGACAGGGCGCTATGGCGCTCATTAGGGGAGGCCTATGTCCAGTAGTGGTAAATATTGATGATGATGATGAAGAAAACTATGATAATTACAATAACAATAATTTATATCACATCCAACATCATAATTTGTTTATTGCCTAATCATTTTTACACTCTTTTTTGCTGTGTTAGATCGACGAACATTGAGCTGTTCCACTCCAAAATAAACAGTGGAAGCGTGACCCGAGAGCTGGTGGGTGTCTGGAGCAGCACATCAGCATTGCCATATATTAGAGCAATGCAGTCAGCGTCTTGAGGACGCCCACGATTAGTGTTGATATACATCAATTGAGCTACCTCCAGATAAATTGCATCAGTCTGCAGTTAACTCAACAGTTTCAATAGTAAATACTTGTTTTAATTTGTTCCTATTAATTATGTAGCTGTAATATTATTGAACGGCTCAGGACTGCTATTCGTGGCGTCGTTTGGGGGAGGCCTTTTTCAGCAGCGGACGTATAAACTGATGATGATGATGATGATTATTAGTTGACGATAAAATTTACTGTGTATTAAAAAAAACTTACCACTAAGAGTCCTCCAGTTGCCAATACTCTCTTCCTTAATACCAACAAACACCTCCCCATGATGGATGTCGTTTAGACTTTTATGCTTCGCATATAACTCTTTCAGGAACACCGCTTCGTCAAGACTGTTGATGATGGCTAGATCCCCTCCTTCTTGTTCGCAACGGTCCTGGGCGTCTTCCCAGGTCTTACCAACATTGTACAGCTTGTAACAACGACCTCCGAGGGGGTCCAGGTCGTAATCTGTAAGTGAAGTCCAAACGAAAACATTTAAACTCATTTACCAACAATGCGTTTTGTAGGGCACCTGTATATTAGAGGAGGTATGGGTAAAGTTTCATAAAAAATATCAATTCATTTTTGAGAAAGCCATTTTGGAATAAAAAAATAGTTGTCAAGCGTGAGTAGAGCCGTAAATGTCTTTGATAACGATCGTTTTAGTCTCATTTGCGGAATCATTTAGCGGAAGTTTCTCATATTTGATAAATAATAAGTATCGATGTGTGGAAATAATTTTAAATGAAATTTCGTGTTGCAGATCTATCCTTAATGTGACTTTCTGAGATATGAGTATACACTCCTAAAAAACTGATGTGATATTTTTTGAAAATTAATTTGTTTGATTTACTCAGTTTTTTGAACTGTTAAAGAAAATTACAGTCAAATAATAGAAAAAAAAAATATTAGTATTTACAATTGAAACAAAATCAATTGGTTCGTTTTCATGCAAAAGTCAAAGTCTGAAAAACTTAAATTATTATGCAATTTTTGTTTTATCATAAATCGAGATAGTCCTTAAGGTTACACTAGTTTTCGGCGCGAGCTCGTCGGTGGGCTCACCTGACAAAGTAGAACGTAACCGCGCGCTAGGATGAAATGCATGATGATTCATTCGTAAAACGTTCGCGTAAAAATGTTAACAGACTTTAGGACATAATGTTATTATAGAAAAACGATTGCGTGTATCTTTTCAAAATAAATGTATTTCAACTTGAATAACTAAATTAAGTTGAAACGGGCTTTATTTTCGAGTTTTCTTTCTCCGTTTATGAGTTATTTTCGCCCAAAGTTGGGCTCAAATCAGTGTTGAAATACGAAAATTTAGAAGCTTGTATTTTTCAGATGTTTACTTTTTTACGGTTTTGGGTGTATACAAAAATAGATACAATGACGAGATAAATATATATTATCCTTAGTTTTTTTGCGACTTGTCAAAAGCATTCGATTGCGTACACCATGAAACATTAATCAGGAAACTACATCACTATGGAATAAGAGACACCTCTTTGGATCTTCTTACATCTTACTTGAGTGATAGGATACAAAGAGTTGACATTAATGGGAAACGGTCTTCGGGGTCTGTAGTTACAATGGGTGTACCGCAGGGTTCTATCCTCGGTCCTTTCCTATTTTTAGTTTATATTAACGACCTGCCTCACCTAGTCAAGAATAATCATGAGATTGTGTTGTTTGCTGACGATACTTCATTAATTTTTAAAATGAAACGACGAAACATAAAATTTGACGATGTGAATAATGCAATCTCAAAAGTAGTACACTGGTTTAATGTCAATAATCTTTTGCTTAATGAAACTAAAACGAAATGTATAAAATTTGCTCTACCTAATGTAAAACACGTTAATATTGATGTAAACGTAAAAGGAGAAACGTTAGAAATTGTAAACAGTACAGTATTCTTAGGAATAACCTTAGATAGTAAACTTCAATGGGGCCCACACATAGATAAGCTATCGAAGAGACTTAGTTCTGCAGCGTATGCAGTCAAAAAAATCCGTCATCTTACAGACGTTGATACTTCTAGACTAGTCTATTTCAGCTACTTCCATAGTGTTATGTCTTATGGCATACTGCTGTGGGGGAACGCTGCAGATATTAACACAGTATTTGTGCTGCAGAAGAGAGCTGTTCGTGCAATCTATAATATGGGTCCCAGAGAATCCCTGCGTGATAAATTCAAAGAAATAAACATAATGATAGTACCATGTCAATATATTTATGAAAACTTGTTGTACACTCATAGAAATATCAATCTATTCCCTAAAAATAGCGACATACATAATATAAATACTAGAAATAAGGATAAACTCGCTGTGCCCACAACTAGGCTACACAAGATAAATGTATCTTTTAAAGGGCAATGTATACGCTTCTACAACAAAACTCCAAGTGAGTTGCAAAAATTATCAATAAATAAATTCAAACAAATTGTCAAACATATCCTTTGTAAAAATAGAATAGAATAGAATAGAATAGAATACTCTTTATTGCACACCAAATAAAACAGAAACACAGGACAGGAAAAGATAAATACAAATAACGTTGCACAATGGGCGGCCTTATCGCTATGAGCGATCTCTTCCAGGCAACCTTTGGATGGACCGGAAGTGAAAGAACAAGTATAGACGGTGGCGTGTTGCAAATAGTGATAGCTATAAATACAATAAGTATGACAGATACATAAAATAAATATATAATAAACATAAAATAAATATATAGGGTGTATGTAAATAAACTAATTTGATACTAACAGTTTGAAGTAGAGGCAAGAAAATGTTCATAGACCATATGTTTGAATATAGGGAGAGACTTAGCTTGTCGAATTGAAGTGGGTAGGGCATTCCACAGCTTTATGGCACGTACGGTAAAGGATGAGCTATAGGAATGGAAGGGGCGGAGAGTTTGCAGTTGAAGAGTGTGTGTTGAGCGGAGGGAGCGGCTATGGGTTTGGTGGAGGTATTGAAATCGTTCCTTGAGTTAACGGGGTGTATTTGGGACAAAAAGTATGGAATAAAGGAGTGAGAGGAAGTGTGCGTCCCGGCGAAGACGGATGGGTAACCATTTAAGCTTTTTGCGGTACTCTGTGATGTGGTCGTACTTTCGCAGACCGAAAATGAAGCGTAAGCTGAGATTTTGAAGCCGCTCAAGCTTATCAAGCTGTACTTGGGTTAAATCGGGATAGCTGGCGTCAGCGTAGTCTAGGATAGGGAGCAGGAGTAGAAGAGCCTGATATTTTATTCTTTTGTAATAAACTTTGGGTAAGCCGCTGACTTCAAGGAAAATCTGCTTATGATCAGATAGTGACGAGTCTATTAGGGACATACTAAGTGACTGGTTATCTAAGTTTGAGTAAACATGGTCAATTATTGTGTTAGTAGTACTCGTTTGACGCGTGCAGTACTTTTCTTCTATTTTGTTTATTATTGTAAAGCCATTTTCATTTATTTCATTTATATACTGTTTTACCTTTGGTTCTTGACTCAGTAAATCTATATTAAAATCGCTGAAAATAATGGACCTTTTCCTTTTCTCTAGCTGTTGTGAAAGTAAATCTAAAAAATTACTCAGGTTGCCGTCTCCAGGCCTATAAATAGCTCCAATATTTAGTGATAATGTGTCTATCTTTAACCACAAATAATGACAGCCGTCTTCAAACAATTCCTCTGTAATGTCATACTTGAGGCTTTCGTGTACAAATATAGAAACACCTCCTCCTTTCCTTTTTTCCTTCTTGCCATCTTTATTTTTCTGGTTAGTGTCTGTTGGTCTATAGTTGTAAATATGCGAGTAGTTAGGGATTCGATATAATCTGGCTTCATTTTCCGATTTAATCCAGGTCTCCGTAAAGATGAGTATTTGAGTAGTTTTAGCTATCGAGTTCAGGATGCATTTTATTTCATCGAACTTTCCGGTAGTGCAAATGCTCCGCAAGTTGGCGTAGAAGAAACGAAGTGATGAGCTGTGTAACTGTAAGTCCTTGTAATTATCCACTATATGGTGAATCAAAAATATCACTTTATTTCCGTGTCAGTGTTTAGTTTTATGATTTGACCTTTTCTAAGTGTACATTTATTGTATTTATGGAAATAAAGAGTTTTTGATTTGATTTGATTTTGGATCGTCAACCACAGCGTAGTAGTACCCTTCCACGTTTGTATGGAGAGATGAGCGAATCGCTTAACCATAAACGATTTTTTTTCAAATTCAAATTCAAATCATTTATTGCAGGAAATATGGTCATAATACAGGGTCTTGAACATTAGAATAGTGTCACATACTTCACCAAAACACATTGGCATGCAAAATTTCTTATAAATAGGTACATCTGTAAATTATATTAATTTAAATTGTAACAAGATTAAACCATAATTGAACAATACACATCAATAATGTTGATTACTACTTATTTCTAAATTTTAGTTCCATAAGTTCCCTAACACTATAAAAACCTCTATTTAGTTTCAAATTTGTTCATACACTTCCATTTGACCAAGCCACAGGTGGCTTAGGTTCGTGATCTGCGGCAATCTCACTGATCACATCATCATTCTAATATTACACAATGCGAAATTTTTAATAGATGAATGGGTTTAAGAGCTGTTTGTTACTTCTTCACGCCAAAATTACTGAACGGATCGGGCTGAAACTTTGCATACAGGTAATTCTAATCCTGGAATCAAACATACTGTTTATCCAATAAATCAGTTCCCGTGGGATAGAAATCACATTTAAACGTTTATCGAAACAACGCGTGCGAAGCCGCGGGCATAAACTAGTAATAAAATAAATAATAAAATCAAAATCTTACCCAAATCCTCATCATCGCATTCGTATTGTGCAAGCGGTGAATAAGGTGCGTAACACATGAATGGGAGCGTCGTATTGCATTCTGTTATACCGGTAGCATTTTTCGATAGCAAGGTAACGCAGTATGTCCTCATTTTAGTTACCCACTGCAGTTTTCCTGAAATGAATTATTAGAAAATCTGTTATCTGTTTATTCGGGTTATTCCAGTTTTCCCCTTCGACAAATCCCCCTTAAGGGGGAAAACTGGAATTAATTTTTTTGGAGTCCAGTTTTCTCCCATGAGAAAAATTTTTCAGGGGGAAAACTGGAATCTTTTTTTATTCTGCCACCAAAATAAAACTGTTACGTCGTTATTTTCTTAATAAATACTCATAAATAAAATTAAAGTCATATACAACGGAATATTTATCATGATTTGAGTATTGGAAAGCTCTTATATCTTAAATCATGGCAAATATCCCGTTGTAAATGAGTTTAGTGTTAATAAACATAGAAGATTTTAAAGTTTTATCATAAAAAAAAACGCGAATATTTTTAAGGATGGATGGATGGATGGATGGATGTTTGTTACTCTTTCACGCAAAAACTACTGAACGGATCTGAATAAAATTTGGCACAGAGATAGATTATAGTCTGGAATATCACATAGGCTATATTTTATCCCGGAATTCTTACGGGAACGGGAACTACAGTAGAAACGTAGGGGAAATAATAACAAAAGGTACGCGATAAATACCCGATAAAATCATTAACTATGTTAACAAATCGCAATAGTTTAAAAAGTGTTTTAGGTACAAATGCATGTATTTTCATGTATTTCACGCAATCCAATCAGCCCTACCTAAGCCTATCTACATTGAAGTTATACAATGCACCATTTGGTCCAACTGACCCAGTACAAATTTCAAAAAGAGAGATGTCAAGAATAAACAAGATCCGTCAAGTGCGAGTGTAACTCGCGCGCCGAGGGTTTCGAACGTTTTTCAACAAATATGTGCCAAAAGTACCGGTTAGAAACTTCGCAATTTAACGGATACCTAAGAATAGTAGGTACCAACCTACATTTCAGATAGATCTCTCTGCATGCTTCGGTTAAAGTGGGTAATGGAAAAATTTTCGACTTTTTTCAAAATATTTCAAAAAGTATGAAACCTACAGAAATTTGAAGAACTGTTTTGAAATGTCCAAACCAATACCTTTTATTTGATTTCCCACTTCGTAGCCCCCCTTTTGAGCTGTAATACGTCTTTTCTTGCTTTAAAAATATTACTGCTCACACATAATGCAAACCTACCATTAACTTCTTCAAAAGCTCCGTGTGGGTGAACCTCTTGGCCGCCTGTGTAGACCGATGATAGGGGCGTTTTGGCTGCGTTGTTCAGCTGAATAAGATTCAAGGCGACTTTCTTCAGCTCGGTGTTAAATGGATTCACAAGTGAACCACCTGAAACATTAGTCTTTGAATTTAGGATCGACTCATTTCTTAATCAAATTGAAGCTCATTACGAATGTAAGCAGGTTAACTACGAACCTTATTTGTGTTGGAAGAACACCAACGTGTAGATACTGTTAGTTCCATATGTACCCAGGGAATACCAACACCCGACATAGTAGGATCTTTACGAGAAGATGACTCTCTGCTGCAGGGCGAGCATCTACAAGCAGCGCACCCTCCACCACCCCCACCCCCGGCGCTCACGCTGCGGGCTCAACGCGCGCTCGTGCGTAGTGCTCAAAGAGATGCGGAACGCGCGCGTCTAGAACCGCACTCACCCTGAAGATATCCCTCGTTAAGGGATGAAACGTTGGTGTTCTTCCAACACAAATAAGGTTCGTAATTAACCCGCTTACATCCGTAATGAATTCGTCAAACTACGATAGTTTTTATAGTAAAATTGAAAGTCTCACGGTTAACTAAAATCACTTTCAAGCGGGATATTTTGCCATGATTTTATCAGCTCATCAGCTTAAATTAGTCCACAGCTGGACATAGGCCTCCGCTTATGAGCACCGTAACGCCCTGTCGTCAGCCTGCCACATCCAGCAGACGACATAGGCCTGCAGTCTTTCGCAGGCCGTCGTCCCACTTGATTGGAGGGCGCCCTCATTATTTAATTTGTAAGAAATTTTGGTTGTTTTGTTATTCCGTGATCATGACGCCATCTGTGCCAAATCTTTAAAACTCAAAACAACACAAAACATTCTACTAACTATAAGTCTAAAGAGTCTACACGGCGACCTTGGTGGTCGCCAACACCGCCGAGCCGACACAGCCCAGCGGGTTGGTATCACATCTAGGAGTCAAAACACAAAAGACACTGGGTTGTTCGATTGGTAAACATTGTCAGCGGTGCGAAAAAATCAACTTTTGACAAGTACCGGAGTATCGTGGACATGTCGTTGACATTTT
Source organism: Eupithecia subumbrata (assembly GCA_949316285.1). Classification (NCBI taxonomy): domain Eukaryota; kingdom Metazoa; phylum Arthropoda; class Insecta; order Lepidoptera; family Geometridae; genus Eupithecia; species Eupithecia subumbrata. The sequence goes on along the minus strand of OX438643.1, from coordinate 14,316,878 downwards.
TTGTTGCGGACTTGCCGCTGACGATTTCGCAAGAAGTCGGCGGGTACTGTCGTCGATATGATTCTATAGAAGAATATTGCTGACATCAACCCGTCGGGCTATTTCGACGGCGTTGCTGACCTTGGTGTGTAAAGTTACTATTACCTTCTTTAATACATGTCGCGTTTGCTGTACTAAAATCTGCGGGCCCCACGTGAATCTTCAACCAGCCTTTGATTTTGGAGCAGCGGTTGTATCCAGGGTAGCCATCTCTATTTTGACCTAGAATACAGTTTTTTTTATTAAAAACGTATTTATTGCAGCAAATAATACAAATAAGAACAGATGGACTTAATCTAAAACACATGATACATTTTATGGGTAATTTTGTACTTAATTTGCTGAGCGACTTTCAACGGTGATTTTCGTCGAATTCTTCACTAGGCTGGGCCTGTATCGAGGAAGCCAGACTACATCATTCGAAATTTACAGAGGTTTTGCTCTCGGTTTACAAGTCAATAAGGCGCTTATGGCCTGCGTCCAGCAGTAGACCAATACAGGCTGTTGAGGTTGAGGTTGAGGTTTGCAAACATTCGACATCGAGTTTGACTAATGAATAATTAAAAAATAAATAAATAATGCTGGACAATTCACACAGCATTATCTAGCCCCAAGCTAAGCAGCGCTTGTGTTATGGGTAGGTACTAGATAACTGATATACTTATTACAATACACTACATAATTATATAGATATTTTTTATTATACATAGAAAACACCCAGACCAACGGAACAAATTTCTGCAGATCGTACACAAGTTTGTTCCGGGACGGGAATCGAACCTGCAACCTCCTGCGTCGCAGGCGGACCTTCGCCCGCTGCGCCATGGAAGTCGTCGAATAGATCTACTTTTTCCCCAAACTAAAATGTTTGAGAACCACCATATCCATCGATAACGTAGAATTTGTGTTACCTACGTGTCTGTGATGTCACGGCTATGCCTGGCGTAATAATCATATAATTTATACTACACCTGCTCAGAAAATTGCTTATTCCTTTTCTAAACTTAAGGTAGGTAGAAAGTACCTCATTGCAGGCGCACTGAAATACGCAAGGGAAAACTCTATGGAATTTCATTTCTCACGGGTTTAGGGGGAGAGAAAAATGTATGGAAATTCATTTATAACGTGTTATTTTTCTAATTTTTAGAAGTATCAGCCGGTTGCTATGGTTATTTTCATAATAGTTCAAACGACAAAAAGTTTTTACTCCGAATCCGCCATTTATGATATCGGCCTCTTCCGTATTCGGAACAATAATTCAAAAAAAGAACCATGGAAAATCGCACGTGAGCGTATTTAATGCTGCATTTGAGTTTACAATATGAATTTACTCGTGATTTTGATGATTTTCTTCGACGGTGTAGTTTTGAAAGCACTATGTATCACTCGGGAGAAAGTGCGATTCCTTCCTCGTGAGTTTTAAGGCCCGGCTGCGTCTCCGGCCAGTTTGTCTTTTGTGTCAAATGACAAACTCGATAGGAATTTGGCACTTTCTCGTCTAAGTTGTACAATGTACTATTCCTCTATTAAGTTTTGTATGTAGTAGCTTTATATTTGATGTATGGTGGTTTTTTATTTGTTGTATGGTAGCCATAAGAGGAATTGGGCACTTTCTCGCCTAGGTGTACAATAATAATAAAAATAATAATAATAATGTTGGACAATCCACACAGCACCATCTAGCCCCAAAGTAAGCTACTCAAAGCTTGTGTTATGGGTACTAGATAACTGATATATTTAATACATTTTATATAGATAGATATTTTTTTATGATACTTAGAAAACACCCAGACCAACGGAACAAATTTCTGCAGAACGTACACAAATTTGTTCCGAGGCGGTAATCGAAACCGCAACCACTTGCGTCGCTGGCGGACTCTCGCCCGCTGCACCACTGAGGTCGTCAATATACTATTATATCATGTTCTTACCAAATTCATGCACATCGCAGTCAATTTCCGGAGCCAGCGCAAAGCAAACGTATGGGTGTTGCTGGGAGCAGTCCACTCGGCCGGTGGTGTGGTTGTTCGGGAAAAAGACCGAGCAATATGTGTTGTTCTTCAAGTCACTTGTCATCACACCTGTGGTGAAGTGCAATGAAGACAATATTAGATATTTTACTGTAGAAGAACCAAAGTTATATAAATGGATAGAAGACATTATAGCAATAAGAATGTAAAGCATTATGTTCCAAAGCGTCAGGTTTCTGACAGATATGAATAAAATAAATAATAAAGAAAATAATGAAGAAAAATATAGTTAGATTCATCTGTGAATAACTCAGAAACTTGACGGTTGAGGACATTATTTTATACGACATATTTTCTTCTATCCAAATATATCTGTTTTATTGTGCACGGCGATTTTGATAAAAAAAAACAATGTAAGGGTGACCCTCTCTATAAAAATCTCCGAACCCTTTTAAAAATGCTTCTAAGTATATTGGTCCAAAATTGTTTCACAATCGTGTTTTCATTCAAAATAACATTAGATACAAACTTTGACAATGAACAACTATTTATATGAAGTTATAAATATATAAAACCCCTCTTATCGAGTGTTTTGTGTATCTTACATTTTCACCCGCTTTATGCTATTTCTACTCATACTTGTCAAAGTAAAGCCATTTCAAGGTACAATGTTTGTAAACAACTCACAAAACAAAAACTCAAAATTCTCTTATTGGCAGATAGTTGGAAAACAATTGTCACCATTGTGCATTGAAGCAAAGAACTCAAAATTGACAAGCGTGTCCCGAGAGCTGGTCAGTATCTGGCACAGCGCATCAGCATTGCCATAAAACGGGGCAATGCAGCCAGCGTCTTGGGGACGCTTCCGACTGGTATTGATATGGATCAGTTGAGCTACCTGTAGATTGTTTGCAACGGTCTGCAGTTAACTCAATTGTTTCAATTGTAAATACCAATTATATCATAATGTTCTTTGTGAATAAAGGCTCCCTTAAGGGTCCGGCGACGGGTGAATTTCCTATACAAACGTAATACCAAAATGATTTGTAATTGGAGCATATTTTCACCATGGTCTGCTATTATTTGTATTAAAATAGTATTTATTTTATTTGGTTCCTGCCACATTTTTTTTTTCAAAATACCTTTCTGAAATTAAATTAAACCGAATCGCATTTTTACATGAAAGAATGAATGTTTTCGTAGTATTTGTGTAGATAAGTATTTTGAAAAAAGCTTGTGGCAGGACCCTAAATAAATACTATTCTAATACAAATAATATAAAACCATGGTGAAAATATTATCAAATAACAAATCATTTTGGTACTACATTTGTATGGGAAATAGATCGGTCGCCGGACCCTTAATATTAAGAACTCAAATAGACAAATAGTGCAAATTCTATCAAAAAAACAACATGAAGAAAGTGCTTTTTAGGTTATAGCGTGGCTTAGACCAGACGCTCAGATATTTTTTTAAAAACCCGAAGAGCCTCGGTACCCCACGGACCACGGAGGCTCTGTCGAGACCTGCATATTTGCGCCTCTTGAGATCCTCGGCCCAATCTGCCGCCTCGGCTGCCCTCACGGATGTCCTCGGAAGATAGGAAGGCGCAAGTGTGTCGACGCATGTAGCGGCCCCCACACAATGGGCCTCCCCAACTCCCATGGGACTAGTGTCATACCGTCGGGTCCTTACCATCGTCACGTAACAGACCATTCGGTTCGAGAACAGCTGTGAATGTTTACCTTTATTAGTTTCATAGACTCCTCCAGGAAACATTATCTGCGACCCCATGTACAGAGCATTAATTGACTTTTTCGAGTCAGATACTATTTTGCTTAAAGTGACGTTCAGTTCGTTCAACCACGATGTTGCCAGTACCGCACCTGAAATAATTAAGTCTGTCACACACCTGGAAAGCACCGCTGCAGCACAACAACAAAAATGTGCATTCAAATATGGGATACTCGTAAGTACATCTCTGCCATCGCTCCTGTCTGCGGCGCCTTGCGCGCAAAAAATCATCTGCCTTCGTGGGTTGTACGCGCGCGCACGCCACTCGGTAATTGATTGATGATTGTCTTATATTTTACTATTGTAACTATTGTATCATTACCTATACCTTTTTGAAATCAGCTTGAGATATCCTAACTAACTGAATAATAATTATGACTTGTTTACAAATATGCACTTCGCTACTCGAAGTCAAGGATTGAGTAAACGGATGGATCACCGATTTTTGTGTATCGACTGAATTTTCGAACTTTTATTATTTGGGAGCCACTGTTATGAATGTTTGCTATCTCTGTCTGTTCTTCAACGATGCCACTGACTAGGTTAGAGGAGTGTGGCGATAGGCGTTTAACGCGGCGTTTCCGCGAAAAAACTGAGTCCGTATCGGCCCGGAGCGGTCATGTGGGCAGCAGCGCCAAATTTGAATGGAGCCTGGAGCGGGCTCATTGCCAGCCAAAAATTTCTGATAATACTTGTCTTTATTTATCTTTTTAAACTTTGCCTTTTCTCTTTTTCTTCTTTCTTAAAATGGGCTACAGAAAGAATGACGAAATAATTTGCGGTGCAGCGGCGTCCATGAGTTAAAAATACATGCTAACAAAATCAGTTTAGAAATAAATGCTACCAAAATACGAAACAAAAATGGAAGGGAACATTGCAATGGCATATTATATTATCTAGCATTCCGTGTTCGAATTTATTTGCTGCCGGCTAAGGTTCTTATGGGAGAAATTAAAATATCAGAGATATATATGAGAATGGTGAAGAGAACTATTCTTCTGATGGTGAGGAATTCAAATATAACTCTGGTATTGGCTGCTGCAATCGATACGACCAATAAATCGAGACAACTAAGTACCTTGTAAGTCTCCTGGACCCAGCTGGAATGCTGGCTATTAGGAACTGCTGTTAACACACAAACTGAAAGACCTGTTTGGTTTGTTCAACTGTAGTAGAATTTTTTTTCTAAACGTTAGGAAATTGGTTCTCAATGAATTGACTAATGTTAAACGAGGACAAAACTAATGTTATGATCTTTATTGCAGTGTCTGCTAGACGACCCTCACTAAATATTCCTTTAAAAAGCGGTAGATCAATAGGTAGCGCAAAATTAACAAAACTGTTGGGTTTTGAACTAGATCCAGCCCTAACTTGGAAAAATCATATAGACTCTACCTGTACAAAAATGGCTAAAGGCATATATGCTTTAAAGCAACTGCGTCCTATGACATCCCAATTAAATCTCAAAGATATTTATTTCTCATATATACACTCCATAATGAGTTATGGTATTATACTGTGGGGCAACTCTACCGACTGCGAAAGAATATTAAAGATGCAGAAACGTGCAATTAGGGTGCTGGTTAGCGCCAAATTTAAAGACTCCTGTAGAGAACATTTTAAAAATCTAAAAATACTAACTTCTGCCTCTCTATACATCTATGAAATTTTAAAGTTTGTTATACAAAATATGTCTCAATTTAAGGTAAGAAGAAGCCAAAGCAAATACAGTAATAGACATCAAATGTACTTAGAGTCAACTGCTCATAGACTCAGATACATCTCTAAAAAGCAGCCGGAAGTTATTGGCCCTAAACTTTTTAACAAACTTCCATTGTGTATTCGACTCATAACTTGTGAAAAATCATTTTTTAATAATGTGAAACTTCTTTTGCTCGATAAAACCATATACTCTGTAAGTGAATTCCTAGTCAATGACTATAAACAATTTGTAATTCCTCAAAGACGAACCTTTTCCTGATCTCTACATGCCTATTTTAAACTGGGTAATTTAATTGTAATTTAATTTAATTTATATTTAATTTTACCTGACATATACCTTTTTGAAATCAGCTTGAGATATCCTAACTAACTGAATAATAATTATGACTTGTTTACAAATATGCACTTCGCTACTCGAAGTCAAGGATTGAGTAAACGGATGGATCACCGATTTTTGTGTATCGACTGAATTTTCGAACTTTTATTATTTGGGAGCCACTGTTATGAATGTTTGCTATCTCTGTCTGTTCTTCAACGATGCCACTGACTAGGTTAGAGGAGTGTGGCGATAGGCGTTTAACGCGGCGTTTCCGCGAAAAAACTGAGTCCGTATCGGCCCGGAGCGGTCATGTGGGCAGCAGCGCCAAATTTGAATGGAGCCTGGAGCGGGCTCATTGCCAGCCAAAAATTTCTGATAATACTTGTCTTTATTTATCTTTTTAAACTTTGCCTTTTCTCTTTTTCTTCTTTCTTAAAATGGGCTACAGAAAGAATGACGAAATAATTTGCGGTGCAGCGGCGTCCATGAGTTAAAAATACATGCTAACAAAATCAGTTTAGAAATAAATGCTACCAAAATACGAAACAAAAATGGAAGGGAACATTGCAATGGCATATTATATTATCTAGCATTCCGTGTTCGAATTTATTTGCTGCCGGCTAAGGTTCTTATGGGAGAAATTAAAATATCAGAGATATATATGAGAATGGTGAAGAGAACTATTCTTCTGATGGTGAGGAATTCAAATATAACTCTGGTATTGGCTGCTGCAATCGATACGACCAATAAATCGAGACAACTAAGTACCTTGTAAGTCTCCTGGACCCAGCTGGAATGCTGGCTATTAGGAACTGCTGTTAACACACAAACTGAAAGACCTGTTTGGTTTGTTCAACTGTAGTAGAATTTTTTTTCTAAACGTTAGGAAATTGGTTCTCAATGAATTGACTAATGTTAAACGAGGACAAAACTAATGTTATGATCTTTATTGCAGTGTCTGCTAGACGACCCTCACTAAATATTCCTTTAAAAAGCGGTAGATCAATAGGTAGCGCAAAATTAACAAAACTGTTGGGTTTTGAACTAGATCCAGCCCTAACTTGGAAAAATCATATAGACTCTACCTGTACAAAAATGGCTAAAGGCATATATGCTTTAAAGCAACTGCGTCCTATGACATCCCAATTAAATCTCAAAGATATTTATTTCTCATATATACACTCCATAATGAGTTATGGTATTATACTGTGGGGCAACTCTACCGACTGCGAAAGAATATTAAAGATGCAGAAACGTGCAATTAGGGTGCTGGTTAGCGCCAAATTTAAAGACTCCTGTAGAGAACATTTTAAAAATCTAAAAATACTAACTTCTGCCTCTCTATACATCTATGAAATTTTAAAGTTTGTTATACAAAATATGTCTCAATTTAAGGTAAGAAGAAGCCAAAGCAAATACAGTAATAGACATCAAATGTACTTAGAGTCAACTGCTCATAGACTCAGATACATCTCTAAAAAGCAGCCGGAAGTTATTGGCCCTAAACTTTTTAACAAACTTCCATTGTGTATTCGACTCATAACTTGTGAAAAATCATTTTTTAATAATGTGAAACTTCTTTTGCTCGATAAAACCATATACTCTGTAAGTGAATTCCTAGTCAATGACTATAAACAATTTGTAATTCCTCAAAGACGAACCTTTTCCTGATCTCTACATGCCTATTTTAAACTGGGTAATTTAATTGTAATTTAATTTAATTTATATTTAATTTTACCTGACGAGAAACTGATAACACCTTACTTTAGCTTAACATTGAGTTAACCATTGTTATTGTGTATTTCTTTTTCAATAAATGTTTTCATTTCATTTCATTTCAAATCACTATTTGTTGATAGAACGTATATCTGGACAACTTAACACGGTTATGTTATGACGAAGAATAGTACCCCCTCATCGGCACGCTAAGCGATTGTGTCGAGTTGTTTGTAGTTTTCCCGAAAGCTTGTCAGTTTAAACTACCCTCAAATTATCAGCGAAATTGAACAAAGTTTGTACCATTTTTGGTGTTTTTGAGTAGAAAGAATATTATTATTCCAGTAGTAACCCCAAATTAAATCTCAAATCAAAATCAAAATCTCGATTTTCCATCTCCATTTCAATTGTCGTATGCCACCGTGCCAATAAAATTACAGTTTAGCCCGCTGGGCAATATTGCTGTATTTTAGATGCCCTAGCGACGCCCAGCAACATGCCGGCAATCATCGGATAAGTATAACATATTTGGTACGTAGGTAACCTACCAAAAATGTTTGGTTGGTATAGCCACGTAAAATATTTACTATACCTTATTAAACATATCTGCAATATAGCTGGCAATACCAGCCATGTTTCCGGGCACTTACAAATTGAAAGCTAGTAGTAAATGTGTAGTTTAGTAGCTCTAGCACGAAGAGGTTAATACACCAACATACCTTCTCGTTCGCAATTTGCGGCTGCTGTCTTCCAATCAGCTGGCTCAACATGCAGCTTTGTCCATCCTTGGAGGTGCCTTTGTGCTTTGTAATCTGGATTACCTTTACGGCCGCTGTAGCCTTAAACAAGAAAGTGAAGTTTTGACCTGGTCACGGTAGCTGAGCGGGTGGGAGCGAAGTTTATTTGACATGAATAATTGAAATCTGTTTAGATAACTAACATAGTATTTAGGTAGTTGTACTAACATTTATGGCGAACAACCGAAATAAATTAATTGAATTGAATTGAACGTCAGTAGTTTTTTCTTTAAATGGACTGACCATTTCATTATGTTCCAGCCCTCGCGTCTAGTTTTACTTAGTTAGAGGGAGGAGTCGATGCATTTACAGCACTAAGGTTTTAGGGTAGAGTTATATACTTAAAGGTGATAAAGTCACCAGTCAGTCATTTTATACAGGGATAATATCATTAGTTTAAAGTACTCTGTTAACCTGTTCAAACCATTTTTTGGAAATAAATACTTTGTTTATTATTTATTATTATTATTTCACATCGAAATCATGTTACGTTACGAGAAGAGTGTGTATGAATGTGCAAAAACAAACTTAATAATTCCTTCTTCAATAAATTTCAATCAGAAAATTAATGAGTAAACGATATCAGATATTAGTATTATTCCAAATACACATAGTATAAAACTATACCAGATACATGTACCTATAACTATAGTTTATATATATTATAGTAAACGCGAATATTAGCCTGTTATTATAATTATTGATTTTAGTAAATTTGTAAACTGTTTCTATAAGTGTTAACACACGTCATCGCTATTATGTATAATGTGCTGAAAGATCCCCTTATATAAATAAATAAAATAAATAAATGTGGATGGACATAGGACTAGAGTTAGGCCTAAGATAAGTATATACTGAAATCGTTTTATATGTTAATTCTGTAACTTCTATAGTTTGGAAAAAAATTAAAAGAAACCAGTAGAGTTGTTATAGGACAAAATGCTTGAACAATGACCAATTGATATCAACTCACCCTCGCTATCTGAAAAATATAGAAAAAACAAAATTAATACTGATCTAAACAACATTGTGTGTGAAAAAGATTTTAAAATCGTAGTTTTTTTAAAGTCCTCTTGTTTATGTACGCATCTAACGCAAAGGTCTTCCCTGTGTTCGGACAACTTAAATAATGTTGTAGATAAAGAAACTTTTATTGTATCGACATATAAAAAATCATTACATGACTGGCTGACCAGCTACAAACTCTCGATGCTAACATGTGACAAATCAGGTCCACGATAACGGTGTGGTAAGGCACGGCATTACGGCTCAAACGTTAGCAGTTGAAACGTTAGGGTGCGCGTTCACAGGCCGGCATCGGACAATTCGCACTAGCCCCAGCAAGGGATTGACATAAAAAATCCGTACCGCACGAAACCACACCTGAACGTTTCAACTGCTAACGTTTGAGCCGTAATGCCGTGCCTTACTACACCATAATCGCCCTCCAGGTCTAACAAAATTATAACCTTAGGTTTAAGCAAGGTATAACCCGCGTTGTAAGATATACGCAAGGTGTATATAAGCGTTATGAATGGGATTGAGAATTACTTTATCTGTTAAGCTGTCATAAGTTCATAACTGTCGAGCTAAGGGCCTAAGGGATATCCACCGGGGGTGAGCAGCAGCGCCTCCAGATCAATTCTACCACCGAACTGCGATCCCCAACCCACATGCCCAACGTGGGAATTAAGGGCATTACCCCCATGAGATAACTGCCAATAAGACGCTTATCAAGGGAGGCCTGCGTCCAGCAGTGGACCGATACAGGCTGTGGAGGTGAGGTGCGGTGAGGTGATACAAAGAAGCAATGTCATGGGCAAGCGCTAGTTTCACCACAATTGTTCCGTTGAGTTTATTTATCTTAGGTTTGTTGTATTTTAAAAACATTTTAACCTGTGATAAACTAATAGATTACGAATTTGTGATATTATAAGTGGACTTATAGATATAGAAGTGGTAGGTATTTTTGGTTTGCTACGGCCGTGGTTGTTTCGTAATTTTATTAGGCCACGTTATCCAACAGCTGGGAAATTTAATAAAATTAATTTTTAAATTGTTTCCAGACAACAGGACCCTGAGCTACCCCTGTCACATCAACCAGGACTTTTTTTCTGAAGAAATCCTCGCCGATAACTGGCTGAGACAGAGCAATATTACTTTAATCCTACTAATTTTATAAAGCCGAAAGTTAGTGAAATCTGAATTTTTGTGACCTAGGATCTCCAAAACGAATGAACAGATAAAGATGAAATTTGGCGTACGTTTAGAGCAAAGCCTAACTTAGATAATACGGTACTTATTATACCGAATATACGCGTGCTAAGCGGGAATAGGCTAGTACTATTATATGCAAAAGTTTGGATGTTGGTTTCCTCTTCACGCCATAACGACTGAACCGATCGGGGTGAAATTTACTTGTTATGCCATAAAACAGTTGTCACCTTTAAACGTCTCCATATAAAACACGCGTGCGAAGCTGCAGGCAGAAATAAAATATTTTAACGACATACCAACATCCACATACCAACCAACTCTACTTACAGAAGCAATAGATATTAATAAACTATTAAAGACTTAACTTAACTTAGTAGTAATTATTCTTTACCGCACATGCCATAAAGCTGTATAATGTCCATTCAACAAGCTAATTCTCTCCCTACATTCAAACATATGGTCTATGAACACTTTCTTACCTCAACTTCAAACTGTTAATGTCAAAAAAAATATTAAAATCTATACTAATATTATAAAGAGGAAATATTTGATTGTTTGTTTGTATTGAATAGGCTCCGAAACTACTGGACCGATTAGAAAAATTCTTTTACCATTGGAAGCCCACATTATTCCTGATGAACATTAGGCTATTTTTTACCGCGGGAAAATGCTTCATTCCTACCGGAAAACGGGTAATACGAACGACGGGTAGTAAGAATGCAGCTAGTATTAGGTATGGATATATTTATTTTATGTATCTGTCATATTTACTATATTTATAGCTATCAGTCTTTGTTCACGTATGTTTAATCCAAATATTATTATGTATTATACGCCACCGTTTAAACTTGTTCTATCACTTCCAGTCCACCCAAAGGTTGCCTGGAAGAGATCGCTCATAGCAATAAGGCCGTTCATTGTGCAACGTTATCTGTATTAATCTATTCCTGTCCTGTGTTTCTGTTGTATTTGGTGTGCAATAAAGATTTTATTTGGCGTGTAATAAAATATTGTAATTGTAGTATTTGTAATGTATTGTATTAACTACAAAATAAATAAATAAACTGACCGCAATCTCACCCGATGGAAAGCGAAGATGTGGCCGAAGTCTAGAATACACCTATTCCTTCTTGTGTTAAAGAGACCCAGGTTGTAACAGGCCGAAAAAACAGAAGCAGGAAGCGAGTTCCTTCCGTAGCGGTGCGAATCGTGAAGGTGGAGGAAAACAGCTTAGTGCGAGTGAGTATATCCACCAAGTGGGGTATTGCGTTGTGCGTCTGCTTGTCATGGAGTGGAAGAAAACTTGGCATTAACAATTTAGTCTGCATCAGAACAAAGAGTTTAGTGTTATAAGTAGGTATAAACTAAGGGGGGTTTGAAGATTTTTGTATGGAGGGTGGCCATTTGACTGACTTTTCAAAACCACCGCGTATAATACAAGAACAAAATCAAAAATTGTAAAAACTCCCCCTACAGATTTTCATGAACACATGAGATAAAATTATCTATCACACAAAAAACTAAACGAAAATCGATTTATCCGTTTGGGAGCTACGATACCACAGACAGATAGACAGATACGCAGATACACAGACAGACACGTTAAACTTATGACACCTCTCTCTTTTTGAGTCGGGGGTTAAAAAGTAATATATTTGGGTAGTGGACACTAAAACAGTTAAAAATGTCTTGTAACAAAATGTCCTAAAGCGTCAGGTTTCCGAGATAATCGCAGATAAAAAATACTTTATGTTTAGGGTACCGTACCTCAAAAGGAAAGAAGGAACCCTTGTTGTCCGTCTGTCTGTCTGTCTGTCTGTTTGTCCGTCTGTCAACTCTCTTTACTCAGAAACGCGTGGACGTATCGAGTTGAAATTAACAAATACTCAAGTCCATAAGCTCTTGGAGCCCTCACATGCACACAAAACCTATAGGTACTTCCCGTAGACCAAAAATTATGAAATTTGGCAAGAAGCAAGGTCTTACGGAACCCTTAGTGCGCGAATCCGACTCGCACTTGACGTTTTATTTCTTCACAATACCTATTTAAATATCTCAGAAACCTGACACTTTAACACATAATGTTATAGTACGAATTTTTTATTTGTTTTAGTGTCTTTTATTCAAATAAGTATGTAACTTTTATTGTGTGCGGTGATATTGAAATAAAAACAAAACGGTGATCGATGTACTCGTAAGGGCCAAAATCTTCAAACCCTTTAAAAGCTGTTCGCGAGCCGATTTTGTTTTTCGTATACTGGAAGCCTGAATTTGTGATGTCAGCGTGGAAAATTTCATGAAAAAAACCGAAGACAATCGCGCCAGTTTTTATTTTTTTAAACATGACTTATACATTAAATGTACGTAAGGAAAGCACACCGGGAAAAATATCTGCAGATCGGAAAAACGTTTGTTCCGAGGCGGGATTTGAACCCGCAACTACCTGCGTTGCAGGCAGACCTTCGCCGCGAAAGTCGTCGCATTGCATTGCATTATAATAATAATTTATTTACACGTATTAACAAAACAAATTACAATCAAATAATAGAAACAAATAAATGCAAGACTGTTGAAAACTTACAGGTAGCTAAACTGATCCTGCATATTTATTTACAAAACCATAATATGGTCGATCACTGAACGGAATCTTTCAAAAGCTTTTATTACCACATCTTGTCTTGAATATAATTCAGGAGTTAGAGCTCGGCAATGAAATACGATAATGCCTTTACGACCGCGGGAAATTTGCTAGAAAAGTGGAAATAAATTTAAACACGGCTATCATAAACCATCTGTTCATTAAAAAGATTAGCCAATAAGGATTATAGTTTTGTGTTGGCTAGAGTTTTTTTTTTGTGGTATTAGATTTTTTCTGCGTTGTAGGTACTTTGTAGAACGCAGAAAAACTTTTAACGCAAATGTAATTTGCCGAAAATTATAAGCTATTTTCTGTGAACTCATGATAAAAACAACGTAACAAAACAACAACACAAAAAAAAATTAAAAACCCCGGACAGATTTTCATAAAACATGGCTAAGAACACTCGGGATAAAATTATCTATGACACAAAAAAAACTAAACGAAAATCAGTTCATCCGTTTAGGAGCTACGATACCACAGACAAATACACAGATACACAGACAGACACGTTAAACTTAAAAGCCCTCTTTTTTTGCGTCGGGGGTTAAAAATGTTGATTTTTGTCCCAAAATCTCTTATTTTCCCAAATGCTCCAAAAATATTACAGGGGTGATTCACGATCACATTTCGTTTCTAAAGTCAAATAGACTCACCCCTCAGTAAATCGAAAGTATTTTTTCATAAGTAGGTACTTAAATATACAATGATTTACAATTTACGGCAAATTGCAGTTCCGCTAGTTTTATTCCTCAGGTGCGAGAACCCATTGTTTTGTGAATTTAAATCTGTGGTTTTGAAACGATCAACCATAGTATGGACTATTTCATATAATACGATGCTTTTCGCATTGCTTCTCGTTAGGAGCTGTTTTACTCACTGTGATTTTTTCATAAACTTAATAGGGTAAGGGTTCTTACGTAACCCGCTCCCATTCAAAATGAACTTAACGCATTCACTGCCTCGGCGGCGGAGAAGGAGATCAGCCATCTTGGGCCATAGATGTGTTAGTTTAAGGCGCCACCCCGCGACCCGCGCCCCACTAGCTCCGCCACCAATTTTATCTTGTAACTAGCTGACCTGGCAAACTTCTTTCCGCCTTAGAATCAGAGATGGCGTTGTATACAAAAAATGTATAGGAACACGAATTTTCGTAAATTCATCCCTGGGCACACTAGTATTATAAATTCGAAATTAACTCTTGTCTATTTGTCTGTCTGTCTGTTTTCTTTTCAAGCATAAATGGCTGAACGGATCGTAATGAAATTTGGCAGCAAGGTATTATAGTACCTACTTAAGACGTGGGTGAACAAATACGGGTGCAAAAAAAACACAGGACGGCAGACCGACACGGTCGTTAATTTAAAAACGTAGGTATACGATAACACGGGCCTATAAAACGGACTGCTGGGTGAACTTACCCTAAGATGGAGATAAAGGACAAGATGGGCCGACCCCAAATAAATCTCCATAAAATCCTGATCAAAAATCTCAAATGTATGGTCTGGACAACATTATCAACGAGCGGATATAAAAAATGCCGTTTCAGAGTTTTATAAATCGAGCTCATAACTTTAAAAACAACTTTTGTCTATTTCTCATAGCTTAGGATCTGATGGAACTATTCTGATAGTCTGACTCTAGGTACATTTATTCTGATAATCTGGCTAACCTACAACAACATCTCAAAAATCTCTATAAACAAGAACAATATTTAAAATTTTAAAAACCCCCGCCAGATATTCATGAAACATGGCTAAGAAAGACGGGATTATCTATGACAAATAATAGATTCAGGCGTTACTTTGCGGAAATCCATTGTATAATATTAGGATAAAACAATATTTAGTAACACAGAGTAGTATTTAGTAATATTTAGTAACATTATTTAGTAGTTGCGCGGAATTGTTACTAATATTGTTTTATCCTAATATTATTTATGACATCAAAATATCTAAACGAAAATCGGTTCATCCGTTTGGGAGCTACGATACCACAGACAGATACACAGACAGACACGTTAAACTTATAACACCCCTCTCATTTTGCGTCGGGGGATAAAAAATGAAATGTATGGTGTGGACAACCATTATCAACGAGCAGATATAAAAAATGCTGTTTTTGATTTTATAAATCGAGCTCATAACTCCAAAAACAACTTTTTTCTATTTCTCATAGCTTAGGATCTGACGTATATTCTCTGTTCTGATAATCTGGCTATATCTACAATCCCATCTCAAAAAACCACCCAGAACGTAAATAACTTGCTTCGTAGGTATTATAAAAAAACCACCCTGTTTATAAATAACTTGCTTCGTATTAAAAACAGAGCATTAAAGGTGTGGTTCTCCAATAAACTAATTTCTGTTCGTGTCAATGGCCTGGGGGTGAAGACGCAATATTTCACAATCAAGACACTCCTCTCTACCTTAGTAGTAATTTATTATAGAAACAAAGCCGTTATTAATCCGATATCTGAATATCTGGATCATGTTCGAAAACTACAAAAACATAAATCGCACGCCATTTTGTACATTTAAGTTTCATTAATGTAAGTCGAAGTAGTGCGTAATTGTTTTAAGTTCTTAATTTACAAGTTCAATACCTATGTGGTGTTGTTTAGTAGTAATTATAACTGTATCATACTAAATGCATATCTAGGTACTAATTCCAAATACTGTGTCTTAGCTACAAATGAAGATGTTCATATTCTTATAAATCGCAAAAATGATATCTTATGAAATATAAGGTTCAGTTCTGTAAAAGTAAAAGATGACAAAACATGTTGTAGAGTCTGGATGATGATGACTTTACATTAAAAATGATGTTAAAATGAGTAGGTTTTTTGTTATTATAGTGCGTAACCCCACACTCTGGGTAATTTCTAAGAATTTTTGCGATATTATTTGATTTCTTAAAATTAGTAGGACCATAAGATTCACGGTTTAGTTAAGTATAGTTACGATTTAAGTACAACAAGGTCAAAGTGGCAAATCTTCCCTGGATAGTGTCTCTTTCTCTAGAGTAGGTCACGTACTGAAGAAGATTATGTAATGAAAATTAAAACAATCAAAGTAAAATGCAGCGCGTGCAAAATGACGCTTTCGTGACCTTAGAACTGAATTTCAAAACAACTTTTTTTCGATACACCTGAATCCCAAAAAACCTTTTCCCAAAATGCCTGAAAGCCAAAATGATTGAATATTGTTATGTGTGAAAAGTTGAATGACAGATTGATGTATTACAGACAATAAAACGATATAAATTTTATTTTCTACAATTTTCTACATAGCGTGCGCGATTTTATTTAAGTATGGTGAAACCGTACAAATGTAATGCCTGGTTTTCAAATAGATATGAAGTTGGTTTGAATGCCACATTCAAATAATATTGCAAGTAATCGACGTAATGCATCCTCTGCTCTAGCCAATAGCAGCCAATAAAGTTTGCTGAGAACTTTATCAGAGGCGTACCAACTCATAGATTGCAAAAAATAACCAAGTACTTACCTACGTTGGTATTTGAATCTCAGCCGTTTATTATTACGTTTTCTTCGTATTTTTTATGCACAATCCGTAGCTAAAGTACCTGAATGTTTTTTCGCAAATAGATTTGAATAGTACATGAAAATCAAGATCAATAAATTTGTTAAAAACCAAGACATGACGCCAACTCAAATTCAAATTTTGAAGTGTTGCCTACACTTATTTGGTAGGTAGGTAGGTATAGAAAAAATCAAATAACATTTTAAAATAAGAACATCCAGAGGGTTGTTATTCTACAGGAGCCATCATAAAAACTTTTCCAGCTTCTTGGAAATCATTTTGAAACGAACATTCGAAATGGTTGGTCGTCGCACGTTCGGAATTTGGCGTAAAAACTGGTAGAAACAACATTGACCGCACGCTTCCCACCAAAATGTGCGATGTTTTTACAAGATAGATGATCTTTAAAAAACATCGAACATTTACGCGGGAGATCAAGTTGAATTTAGAATTCCGAGTTTCCGGTTCAGCAAGTTATGTTTTTTCAAACATCAACCGGCCGTTTAAAAAAGGAACAAGCTGGGTTAGAAAACCAACTCGATTGTAAAATTGCAAAAGCCAATATGGCAGCCAAACCAGCATTTTACGTGTAGGTAAATTAAAAAAAAAAAACTTGTTTCTGCCCGTGGCTTCCCACGCGTTGTATCTATGGAAACTTTTAAAGGTTATTTACGTATATCCAATGGGAACTGATTATGAAATAAAAAGGTAGTCTTTGTTTTTAATCCCCGACGCAAAAAGAGTGTTATATAATTTAATGAATTCGACATTCTTATACCTAGTCATAATTCCTGATAGTCCTAAGTCGCCAAATGCAGTGTGTCTGTGTTTCTGTGGTATCATAGCTCCCAAACGTATGAACCGATTTTCGTTTAGTTTTTTTGTGTCATAGATAATTTTATCCCGAGTGTTCTTAGCCATGTTTCATGAAAATTTGTTCAGCCAATAAACATCGGTGGATTTTTAAAATTTTTAATTTTTTCTTGTATTCCAGGCATTTGATGGACCCTCTGGGAAAGGAAATATTATATATTTTAAAATGTCGTGGACCCCTTAGGAATTAAAGTATGAACCTAATTTTTTTTAAAACTATGGAGTCGTAGACCTCTGGGAATAAGCCTATAATATTAGCACAGCCTACCTATATGCATACAGTCGATCGACGAAGGCATTTTGACGTGGTTTTGACAGAGCAATCGTGCGGGCCCATGACGCCTTTAGGGGTTTTTAAAATTTTGTGCTTGTTAGATCGATGGGTACGTCATGGTGTTTGTGTCTAAAATACTACCAACTTGCCCGTTTCGATGAATTAGGACCACAATTACCCACACAAGATACCAACATGAAATCCAGGATCTGGTGCAGTCCTTTAAATAGTTCAAGCAAAGCTTCAATTTAACTTAAGCCAAACCAAGTACCAGCAATCCGCCGAGATTTTACCAACAAATCGTGCATAACATCGTGCGTTTCAGCCACAAGCAATGAGAAACACTACTGCGCTCACGTTTTGAAATTGGAATGTTAGTCAACTGCCATAATTTCCAGTTGCGTCACATCCGTAACTCCTAGTAACTGGACAAGCCACAAACTCTACTTTAAAACAGAAGTAAACTCGCCTTAGCATGATTTCACCGTTAGCCCGTTTAAACTTTAGATTCAGTCCAGGTGGTCCAGTTGAATTTAAAAGCCCAAATAATTGTTAGCATAATGTACTGTATTTTGTGTATTGTGCTGGCAAATCCTATTATACTACACCTGCTCGGAAAGTTGCCTATTCCTTTTCTATTAATAGAATAGAAAGTATGTCTTTGCAGGCCTTTAGGAAACCGGGAGGAAAAACTCTATGGAATTTCATTTCTCACGTGTTTTAGCGGGAGGAAAAACTGTATGGAAATCCATTTCTAACGTGTTATTTTTTTTTAATTTCCTAAAAGATCGGCCGGTAGCTATGGTTATTTTCGTTCGGTCAAACGACAAAAAGTTTTTACTCCAAGTCCATTAGGCCTGCTCCGATTTCCGAACAATATTTTGAAAAAAGAACCCAAAGGCTGGCGCGGTCAATGAGGTTTTACCAACATCATTGGGCGCGGTAAGTTCTTCTAAATTTCAATTAATAATTAATTCTGCTTTTTATTTTCCTCGAAGGTGTAGTATAAAGCACTATTTATCACTCGGCAGAAAGTGCGATTCCTACCTCGTGTGTTTTAAGGCCCTCGGCTGCGCCTCGGGCCCAAAACGACACACTCGGTAGGAATCGACCTCTTTCTCGCCTAGGTGTAAAATGTACTATTAACCTACTAATATTATGAAGCCGAAAGTTTGTGAAATCTGAATTTTTGTTACCTAGGATCTCCAAAACTACTGAATAGATCAAGATGAAATTTGGTGTACATTTAGAACATAGCCTAACTTAGATACCTCAACCTCAGCCTCAACAGTCCGTACTATTGGACGGCTTCCCCCTGATAAGCGCCTTATTGGCTTTTGTCTCATGGGGGGTAATGCCCATAGTCCCCACATAACTTGGATATTTTTTTTTATTGATATTGGTAAAACGTTTGGCCACCAACTCACTTAAAGCAAGTGAAAATGTTGTGATTTACCAATAAAGAATAAATAAATAAGTTCGTTAAAAAAAAAAAAAAAAAAAGTGGCCTAAGATGAATCACGCTTTCCCAGAAGGAACTTATTTACTGGACTTGAAGACTCCAAGATTAAACTCTAACGGGTAAACAGACGCAAGAAGTTCATTCCACTCTTTGGCCGTGCTTATTAAAAAAGTAGAGCAGAATTTTTGGTTCGACACTGTGGTATGGATGATGGTATTTAATTTACAGCAGGGCAGAAGTTAGTGATATTATAAATATTATGAAAGTTTGTGAAATATGAAATTTTTGTTACCTAGGATCTCCAAAACTACTGAACGGATCAAGATTCAATTTGGCATACACTTAGAACGTAGCCTAACTTAAACAATAGGCTACTTATTATGCCGAAAAGAGCGAGCGAAGCCGCGGGTAGCTAGTAAATGATAAAGTAAATAGAATAGGTAGGTAATAAAAGTATGGAACGATTTCTCTATTAAACATTATATAATACTTACCAGAATAAAAATATCTAGATGGAGTTACTTTCATATTTTTAATATTAGTATGGATATAGTTTATAGAAAAAAAAACTCTTCGGGACTTTGAAATTATCTGAGCCTCTGGTCGAAGCAACGCGTGACCCGAGAGCAGGTGAGTATCTGGCGCAGCGCATCAGCATTGCCATACAGCGGAGCAATGCAGCCAGCAGAGCCTGTGTTATGGGTATTTGGAGACTGATCTACCACTAAAAAGATAGATATTTATATAGATATTATTTTCTTTTTTTTAGGGTACTACCATCTATTTTGTTCTTACATGTCCAGTCCATCCCAAGTTTGCCTGGAAGAGATCGCTCATAGCAATAAGGCCGCCTTGGTACTTCGTCTACTCCTAGCATTTATTTCTGTATTGTTATTTATCTCTGCGTGGTACAATAAAGTATTATAATACCTACATATAACCTATAAATAATATTATAAACTTACATAAACATAAAAATATAGTTGTCTAATTTTGCAAGGATATATATATAGCTGATGAAGCAGTTTTTCAAAGATAAGGAGTGATTTGGCTCGTCTGATGACCAGGGGGTAGCTCGTACAGTGAAAGATTTGTCGTAGAAATTGGTAGTGTGGGCAGGGACTTTTAAAACGAGTGTTTCAGAGGAACGTAAAAGAGAGAGAGTGAGAATCAGAAAGGAATTCAAAGCGCTCCTGGAGATAGGAAGGGCTAGAAGGATAGAACAATATACTGTACAAAAGAGATAGTATGTGAGTATTCCTGCGAAGTCGAATGGGCAACCACCTGAATTTAGCGCGATATTTGGAAACGTGGTCATATTTGCGAAGGCCAAATATGAATCTGATGCTGAAATAAATAAATGTTATGTGTACCTAGCTACTAAATCTCTGTGTTTGTGTAGTAAAAATGAAGTCCTTAGATTAGAACATTGGCGTTACCTACCTCCTTAATAAGTAAGTTATTTGGCTTCAGTCCCCGGACCTCGCTCCCAGGAGGACAAAGAGTTAGTAAAATTCTGCTTTTAAAACGTAGTGGCGAAGCTAATTAAGTCCAATTTAAAAATTGCTAATAAAAGTACTAGTTGAGTTGATGAATAGAAAATTATCATCGAATAATATAAATAAATTAGAACTAGTTTTTACAATTGAAACAAGAGCTAAATGCAGACTGTTGCAAACAATCTACAGGTAGCTCAACTGATCCATATCAATACCAGACGGAATCGTCCCCATGACGCTGGCTGCATGCCCCGCTGCATGTCAATGCTGATGCGCTGCGCCAGATACTGACCAGCTCTCGGGTCACGCGTCGCTTCGACCAGAAGCATTCATGAATAGATGATTACCTAGAATGGAGGATTGAATGTGGCTTAAAGAACGCTTGAAGAGGACTTAAAATGCTGAATTATTTTTCACTAGGATCTGATAAGAATGGCCTTTGTAATAATGAAATAAAATAAATAAATAATAAATAATGCTGGACAATTCACACAGCATTATCTAGCCCCAAGTTAAGCAGAACTTGTGTTATCGTTACAATACACTACATAGATAGATATTTTTTATTATCCATGGAAAACATCCAGAACACCCTGAACAAATATCTGCAGATCGTACAAACATTTGTCCCGAGGCGAGAATCCAACCCGCAACCTGCTGCGTCGCAGGCGGAACTTCGCCCGCTGCAGCCACAGAGGTCGTCAGAGATCTATGTTATACCAGATCAAAAATAACATCTAAAAGAGAGTTTAGACTAGAGCATTTGTTAGATTTGTTAGATAGCATTTCAATGGAATGTTCTTACGAATTATACAATACAGAAAAATGCTCAGTTTCCTAAAGAATTTCCATGTAATGTAACGTTCTTGCGAATGCTCGATGCTGTGTTCGACCTACTATGCGAAAGTATGTGTGAATGTTTGTTACGTATATCCGTAACTATTTAACCGATCTAGATGAAATCGCTATGTGGTGCCGGCTTAGAATTTGCACCACCCCAACTCTTCCCAAGGGTGTCGTAAGAGGCGACTAAGGGATTTCCACCGGTGGAAGGCAACAGCGCCCCCTTCAGAACAATTCTACCACCAAACTGCGAACCCCAACCCGCATGCCCAGCGTGGGGATTATGGGCATTACCCCCATAAGATAAAAGCCAATAGGCGCTTATCAGGCCTTCGTCTAGCAGTGAACCAAGACAGGCTGTTGAGGTTGAGATGAAATTTGGTATGTAGATAGTTTCAAATAGCACTTAGGCTGATTTTATGTTCGAAAATTAACCTTTGAGGGTGTTAAAAAGGGTGATAAAATTTCTATATGAAATTATTATTCCTTGGTACGATTCACTCAAAACTTGTTATAAATCCTATCCTACTGACTAACTCACTAATCCTATCATTATTATATGTCTGTATAATGTGAAAGTTTGTGAAATCTGAATTTTTGTTACCTAGGATCTCCAAAACTACTGAACAGATCAAAATGACATTTGCCGTACGTTTGGAGCAAAGCCTAACTTAGATAAAAGGATACTTATTATACGAAAATACGTGTGCGAAGCCACGGGCAGAAGCTAGTACACTTGAAACTAAATGATGAATCACGTATTTTGTTTACAAAACTGCCCCTAGGAGCTGTTCAATAAATTTCAGAAATCAGTCATAATGTACTGTCAGAAGAATGGAAAACATCAAGTGAACCATAACCCCATAGTAGATTGGCACCCCCTACATTCAGCAATATCCTACTAATATTATAAACGCGAAAGTTTGTAAGTATGGATGCATGGTTGGATGGATGGATGGATGGATGGATGCATATTTGTTACTCCTTCACGTAAAAACTACTTTATGGATTTTAATGAAACTTTACGATAATATAGCTTATTTATACATCAGAATAACACATAGGCTACAATTTATAAAGATATTGTGTGAATTGTCTAATATGACGGTAAGTGTCAAGTAAGTAGGAAAAAATCTACCATCTGTCAGCTATTATGGCGTGCGCTGCTAACAACCGGTAGAGGTAATCTATGATGGAAATGTTTATCTTAAATAGTCCTACAAAAAAGCCCGCCACAGTATATTTCTATATCTTATGTGTAAGCCATTATAGCCAAAATAGTGAACCATAACTACAATAAAACTTGATTATATATTTCAAATGCACATTTGATAGTAATAAATTGATTCCTTAATGAAAGTAGATACTTTTACGCTTCTGGTATTTGAAGTAGATAATATAAGCTACTCGATATACTAATCCAGCACAGACGAAGTCGCGGGCACCAGCTAGTCATAGATAATAATGTCCTCCTAGCCGAATTTCGACTACGTCGGCCAGTCTCTCGGAGACTAGCCAGATACGCAGGACATATTATATTGCACAAGTGTGTGCGCAAACACAGGTGCACTCTCTGTTCCCTTACTCTCATAATCCGATGGGACGACAGATCGAGACGATCGGGGAGAGGTTAGGCGCAGGACCAACGGCTTAACGTGCTTTCCGAGGCACGGGGGTGTAACACCGCCTACTTCCTGACTCCGGGCTGCGTTTCTTGCTAGAAAAAACCCAATAACAACTATTGGCCCGACCCGGGATTCAAACCCAGGACCTCATAATCAGCGTTTGAACAAGCTGACCGCTAGACCAACGAGGTAGTCGTCATAGATAATACCGAATAGCCGACATTGTGTGGCTGGTCTATTCATTTGGTTGACAATGTATCGAGATTGAACTCAGATGAAACACGGTATTGATTTCAATCCATTTGGATACCATTGTATGATATATAACCCATGGGTAATATAAATCTACTTTTAGGGTTCCGTGTCTATACCGTTGCAAAGGGATCCTGTATCTAATCATGTCAGTTTTGTACCTATATTGCTAAGCTGTTTTATGGCTTTGAATTTTAATTTAAGAAAAATTTACAGTAACGTTTAAATATAAATTGACGTATCCAAGTGCGCCTTGTGCTCTTTCAAATTCAGAATAGTACAAACATAAAAATATTTCTTTACTCACAAAGAAAATTACAAGCAAATAATAGAAATAAATTAGAACTAGTATTTACAATTGAAACAATTGAGCTAACTGCAGACTGTTGCAATAAATCTACAGGTAGCTCAAATGATCCATATCAATACCAGTCGGAAGCGTCCCCAAGACGCTGGCTGCATTGCCCCGCTGCGCAATGCTGATGCGCTGCGTCAGATACTCACCAGCTCTCGGGTCACGCGTCGCTTAGACCAGACGCTCAGATATATTTTTAAAACCCGAAAAGCCTCGGTACCCCACGGACCTAGGGTCTCGACTCCAAGGGGAGCAAATATGTAGGCTCTGTCGAGACCTGCATATTTGCGCCTTTTGAGATCCTCGACCAAATAAAACATTATTTTATTTTCTGCGACCTCTCATCCGTAAGTAACAAAAAACTTCATGCCTTGAGTTTTTTTACAAAAGGAACTTTTCTTGTAAAATAATATCTGTATTTCAGTTTCCAATGAGTTATGATCTCTTCATGCGGTAATAAAATGAAATAAAACTTTTCCGGAGTTGTTTCATTGTAGCTTTTTACAGTTTTCAATACCAATGTATTGAAGACTGTAAACCTTTTATTTTTTTCACTCATTAAAATTACGAAATACACAAAAGACAATGCTTGAAATATTATTTTGCTAGAAAATACAAGCAACATGAACAAAATTAGAGCGGCGTCGCACCCGAGTTTGATCGCTCAGCATTATTTCTAAATTGTACGTTATATGGCTCAGAACCGAGGTCCAGGACCAACTGAACAATTTATAATTATCTAACAGAGCTTATGTTCAGTTGATTAGCATACATAATATGCAATTCAGGCCAAACTATTACTAACATAAAAATCACTTTCTTGTCGATTTCGAGACAGATTTTGTACTACTTGACAATTTGAACTCTTTCTTAAAATGCCTAACGCTCACAATATTTTTTAGCACTCAGCGCCAAAAAGAGAATTTCGCAATTTTGTGTTGAGTGTTGTTACTAACATTGTATATATTGGAGAATGGCTGGAGTATAGTTAACGGATTTTTATTACTGAGAGGAAAATAAAATCTACCAATATTTGACGTTATAGGAAGTCAATAACAGGCTTACGCATTTACTTACTACAATTATGTAGAAACAAACTTATTTCTAAGAACTGTTTTAATGGTCATTTTAATGTTTACGTTCTTTAATGTGTTATTGATGAAGAATTATTTTATTTTATTTCATAACTGTGAAGTTAGATGTGTGAGTGGCGGCAAGTTAATGATTTTGTCTATTTCTATTTAAAAAATAAGATAGCTATAACTTTCCAGTGGCTAGATTTTGAATTTGGCTAGATATCAACCGGGCTTTAGCGACTGACGCTTTCAAAGCTGCTAATGTCAATCACGTAGGCCTCTGCCAGAGGAAGCGTTACTGAGCGAGCGTAGGCTTTGTATTGGCCACGGACTTGAAAGTGTTCAGAGGGGTTAGTCGGTTTGACGAATCGAGTAATGTACACGATGATTTGACGATATTATAGAAACGTGGTCGTGGCGTCCCTTTTTCCAAACAACTTCGCAAATCCCAAACAAAAAGGAGACCTCACTTCGTTACTAATGTCAAAAAGATTTACCCCTCTGTTAACTTAAAACTAGCTTTTGCCCGCGTCTTCGCATGCGTATTTTCGGTATATTATGTAGCCTATTATCTAAGTTAGGCTATGTTATAAATGTACACCAAATTTCATATTCATCTGTTCAGTAGTTTTGGAGATCGGTAACAAGAGTTCAGATTTCTCAAACTTTCGGCTTTATAATATTAGTAAGATGTGTGCACACGCACGGCGGTGAAACACGATTCTTAAGAGGGCTCAATGCGCGCCATTTTGTGAGAAGAATAGGCATAGTAGGCATAGGATTTCACGTTCATAGCAGCGGAACAGAGCATACGTTTTTGCAGAGCATACGTTTAAGCACAAAAATCAAGTTATTGTTTATTTACAAGAAATCTACGCAACAAATTAAGAAACTGGCTTAGAGGAATTGAATTTTCGTTTTGTAATATTATTATATTATTATTAAAAGTCTAGTTAAGTAGGATTACTACCTGCCTAGTTCTTCATATACTTTATTCTTTCAGCTATGTTTGGCGACAATTTTGGATCATGTGTCAGGGTGCATGCATAGCTGATTGTGTAAAGTATGATATTTCTTACAATGTTTGTAGGTAGTCTATCAGAACGCCCTAGCATCAGGCGCTAGAATAACACAATAAGTGGCAACACAATAGGAATCTGGTACACTTGTGCGAAAGACACTTGTGCGAGTGACATTTGCGCGAGAGGACACTTGCGCGGAAAATCACAAATCTCCCAATATCTCTCAAATTCGATGTTGTAGAGAGTTTCCGATTTCACCATTGTGTAGGTAGAAGATGTTTTCTCTTTCCTGTGGTATATCTCACCTCCCCGTTCTTTCCTCTGAGCAATAAACATTTCAATGTAGATGTTCGTAGAACGTGCTATGATGCTACGACGACGGACCGGCGAGCATACAAAGGATTTCAATGCGCACCCACTTTTCTACATTACCTTAAATTCGTCATAGCTCCGAAACTAGTAGACATATCAACATGCGGTTTTCAGTGTGTTAATAAAAGCCCTTGCTTTTTATTTTTATATACTGACTTTCCTACCCCTCCCCCATCCTAGTTAATAAATATGTTAATTCTTACACCTTCGTAGCGCGTGCTACGATGTTACGGCGGACCGGCGTGGTTTACTACCACGCCGGTCCGCCGTATACGATCACTATCATGCACCATTAGCCATGATAGTCATGGTTGCTGTGGTATCAAAACTACTCCAAGCCAACAAAAAGAATTGGAATAATAATTGTCTATGCCCAATGCAAAGAGCCATCTAGACACTCCTTAAGGCGGTTCGCAGACAGAAATAAAAAGGCCATCCCCTCACATTAAATGGGGTCTGGCACGTAATTACACTGTAATCTTGTAATAAAGCAGTTGGCAATTTCGCTTTCTGCCCTACGCTGATAAACGCAGTACCACACGAGAGGGGCGTGGTGATTTCTAAGAAATTCCGTTAATGCTTGGGTAATGGTCTGTGAGGCCACAGCAATTAGAGATAAAGTATGGATTTTATGAAAAAATAAAATTACAATCAAATAATATAAATAAATTACAATTGAAACAGTTGAGTTAACTGCAAACTGATGCAAACAATCTACGGGTAGCTCAACTGATCCATGTCAATACCAGTTGGCAGCGTCCCCAAGACGCTGCCTGTATTGCCCTAGTGTATGGCAATGCTAATGCGCTGCACCAGCTCTCGGGTCACGCGTCGCTTCGACCAGGCGCTCAGATATTTTTTGACAAATCTGGTGACCCCACAGACCAAGGGCTCCGACTCCAAGCGGAGCGAATGCGTAGGCTTTGTCTAGACCTGCATATTTGCGCCTCCTGAGATCCTCGGCCAAATCTGCCGCCGCACCAGTCCTCACGGATGCCCTCGGAATGGGAAGGCGCAAATGTGTCGACGCATGAAGCGTCTGGATGGGAACTGATTTACCTTTGGGATAAAAATAACCTTGGTGTTATGGCAACTCTAGACCTAAGAGTAGAATCTGCAGTTAATTTCAGCCCGATTCGTTAAGTAGTTTTGGTGCCAAGAAGTAACAAACATACATTCGTCCATCCATCCATCTAATTCATTATGATGATGTCTTCGGCTGAATTTCGACCACAGCGGCCAGTCTCATCGAGACTACCCAGATGCGCAAGAGATATTATTGTGCACAGCAGGGGTATTTTGATTCGGATTCGATATCGGAAGCTTTTTACGAAGAAAACGTTTCCGATATCGAATCCGACGGCCTTTCCGACGAATCAAAATATTCCTGCAGGTGTCGTGCCTGCCCCCCGTAAAAAGATGTTTATCTGCTAAAGAGGTGTACACAAAGCCAAATAAACCAAATAAACACGAGCATTAGTCGTTTGCCTAATGTAGTGAAAACTCCGTATTTATTAAATAGTTCTAAAAATAAACGGCGGGATTTTTTTTAATGTTTTTCCTGTATTCAGTGTTCGAATCTACAGCCCGCCTGAAAGTGTGGTCCTTCATTTTTGTAACACCCTGTATACTACGAGTACATAAAACATACAAACAGCCGAACATTTATAACCTCCTCCTTTTTTAGAAGTCAGTTAATAAAAGTGATGACAGACTGACTTGAAGAAAATCTGAGTTTCTTTAACCTAAAAAGTAACCATCAACCTCGTTAAAAAGCTCCAGGTAGAAAGTTCAATTTAAAACTTCTTTGTTGTTTTAAAAATAAACGAACCCGTCGAATTGCTTTTACCCCTCCATTTAGAAACACTATTTATCTTTCTACTCTAACTTGAAATTTGAAAGAGAGAGAGAGAGTTTGTGTCGCTCTGTTTATTGGAAACTCTGCGTTTCCGATTCATTATTTTAAAGTTCTGTCCTCGTTAGAACCGCAAACGGTAGTCCAGAGACTATAGGACTATTGGACGTGATTTTTTCAAAATACAAATTTAACATAATTTTCATTATTGATAAAGGTTGCGGGTTCGATTCCCGCCTTGGGATCTGCCAATATTTGTTCCGGATGTTCAAATGTAAAAATAATTTTTGACTTTTTGAAACTTGATCGATGTCAAAAAAACCCTGACGAGGTCATCAATCTTATTTTATGAGCACAGGGGGGCGAGTCTTTTTGACGTGTGTGACGTCTCCTTTTAGTATGAGATTTGCGTAGTTCCCTGTCCGAACGATAGAGGCGCTGTATTAAATTGCATGGAAAAAGGAGACGTCACGATTACGTATCATTACTAATGTATCATCAGATGTTGTTATAATTTTTCTTACATTTTTGTTCTATAGATGATGTTTTTAGTTTTTAGATGGTTAAAGTTCTTCTTTATTTAAATTTATTTTGTTTTAGCTGCAACACTTCGCTTTTATGCATTTTAATTTGTAATGGGAATTATAGGCCCCAGCAGAAAACCAGCGCAGATTTTTAACACCTGCATAAGCTGAGTTGGGACCATTTTGTAGCTAAAACTAAGTTTAATAATATTATATTATACCGTATATCGTTATATTTGTATTAGTTTTTAAATTAAGTAACGGTTTATTTAATTGTACATACCTACATATTTATATTTAGTTACAAATAAACTTTTTTGATTGATTGATTTATTGATATAACGTCAAACAGACTCGCCTTTCAGACATCGTTGCTCAGATATTTTGCTGTCCAGTCTCCATCCATACCTCCTGGGCTCAGCTCATTCGTTCGGAACCAAAGCGCCGGGAAACCTTTGTCTGCAATCGTCAACAAATTTAACTCGAGATGGGTTTGAGCTAAAGTTTAGAACCTGCTTCGAGAGACAAAGGTGTTTATTTGGGAATCGAGGATAGTGGAAGGTGCATTCGAAGTAATGAACTCGATGTGCACATAAAGTAGTTTAGGGGTGTATTCTCGGTGTGTACAGGGTGCCACGGAAAGGGTGTCGAAAGTTGGAAGGTGATTCTGGACCTCAAGAGGGTCAAAGTTTGTTCTACAATTTTTAGAATTTCGCAATTTTTTACCCGTCAAAAGTTTTTGTTATGTTATTTGATTTCTTAAAAAAAAATATCACACTAATATTATAAATGCGAAAGTTTGGATGGATAGATGGATGGATGTTTACTTTTTATCTTCTTTTTATAAATCAGTTCTCATGGGATAGAAATGACCTTTAAACGTTTGCATAGCAAGAACGCGTGCGAAGCTGCGGGCATATACTAGTTTAAAATAAAAGCACGTGCAATAAATAAAGTCACTAGTGGTTATATTAAAAACGTGAGTCTCCTATTACAGCTGGACTCTGCACCAAGGATTTTACTTTGCACATATATAATTTTTCGGTGGATAGCGCATCGACATCCCACTTTAGTTTTTCCGGTTTCGTCTTGATTCGTCAAACTTTTTTCTTTCGGATGTTATCAACGACTTGTACAAAGCTTTCCTAACAACAACACTTATTGCGAACTTGTTTTTGTTTTGTTTTGTTTCTGTAAGTGATTGAGTCGGAATGATGTGTTCACAGGGTGGATATTATGCGATAAGCAATTATTTGTATTGAGAATGAATGAATGAGAATGAGAATATTTTATTTGCAACACTATCAACAAACATGTATAAAAAAAAGATAGTACAGCTTCTGTCGATTAGAGTCACAAAACTCTGTCTCAGCATGAGCTAGTTGTAAACACGTTACAACCAACGCTGGTCTTCCGACAGAGCCATTTGGCGACGTCACGGAAGATAACACTTAAGACACTTAACAATCAAAAATATACTTAATAACCATAAAAAATAAACATAATCTACGGCAACGGTTGACAAATACAAGATACATACAATACAGATGTCATGATATCATATACATTACAAGAACATAGAATGAGACGCTGAACTATACACAAGTAATTTCTACACACACCGACATTGACAGGTCAATTTTTGTATTAGAAATGTGTAATCTTGAAAACCCTAAATTGGTAACCGCTGCGACGAAATGGCCAGAAATAAAAGCCTGTGCCAATGCACAGGCTTTTATTTCTGGCTTAGATTTCTTTTTCACCTACGGCATGCAATCATGCCGTAGGTGAAAAAGAAATCTCTACTAATGACCTTAATTTGCCAATAAAATCGTATAAAACGTGCGATCCGTTTTTTTAACACTAGCGTCGATGGCGTCGTAAGTGAAAAACTTGCTTAGGCTGTAGCCAAAAGAGCGTAGTTTTTTGAGTCGTGAGTCGCGTATTTTCAGTAGCATAAATTCTGCCCAGTAGAAAATCTGTTAGGCTGCCAGACGGGCGCAATTTATTCAGTTGCTTTTTGCCAGCAAGAAACGTGTCGACTCTCACACATTCTGTACCTGACTGACGCATTCCTCGCTCCCCTCACCCCCGCGACCACAATTCGGTTGGAACGATACAGATAACTCATTTTGCGTCGCCGTGTAAATCAAACAGGACTTTTCTATGAAACCAAATTCAGCAGAAATTACGCGACCGAAATTACGCGACTGACCACTCAAAAAATTACGCTCGTTTGGCTGCAACCTTATAGGTACTATTACGCCCACTCATCATCATCATCAGCCCATGTACTTCCACTGCTGAACATAGGCCTCCCCCAAATGATGACGCCACGGATAGCCATCCTCAGCCGCCTCCCTTCATCCATCGAATACCTGCGACCGCTACTATGTCGTTGGTCCATCCGTTAGAGCCACTCTTTGGCTGTATTTTCAATTAGGACCAGGTATTCCTTCCTCCAGCAGTAGGCGTAGGTAATGGAAAACGCGCGCCTGCCATGCCAAGCCGCCGCCGCCCTCGTGTTTTTTGTAGTTATTTAAACATGGTGATTAGGAAAATCATTTTATCAAGTCAAACTCTCCGAATTTGTTTAGAAATATTAAGTATCCTTAGTTGAGTACAAAAAAAGTGTGATATCAGTAGTTTGCTAGTCATAGTATTGAAAAAAAAACGTTAGAAAAGGGGGTAACTTGGGGATTTTTTCTATCGAGTAAAGTTCATAAGATCCTGTAACTGAATGCGACTCTGACTAGACTATCCTTGAGTTTTTTTCAGAATTTTAAACACTATTTTTTAGGTCTCAGATGATTTTAAAAATCACAAAAATGCGGCCTCTGCTGGCTTACCAAGCATTAAATTTTAGCCGCGGCTTTGCAAGAGTTTTTCCGAGATTAAATTATACTCTGTCCACGCATTTATAAACACGATATCTGTCAGCTCAATAAATACCGAAGCGTCTCGTTGGTCCAAATATTTTTTGAGTCGACATTCGCAATACTCTTTTTTCAAAAATTTGGCGTGTTTTAAAAAACTATAACCTCAACCTCAACAGCCTGTATTGGTCCACTACTGGACGCAGGCCTCCACCTGATAAGCGCCTTATTGGCTTTTATCACATTGGTGTAATGCCCATAATTCCTACGCTGGGCATGCGGGTTGGGGATCGCAGTTCGGTGGTAGAATTGTTCAGCAGGGGGCGCTGCTGCCCGCCCCCGGTGGATATATTCGTCTCTTACGACACCCGGGGGAAGAATTGGTTTGGTGCAAATTCTAAGTCCACACAGATAAACCGACTAAAAACTATAAACTATAATCCGACTTCAAATTCTCCTGTGGCGACATCTAATCCTTTCAAAATCAAAAATTAACGGATCGGTCATCCTTCGTCTTATGCGATTCGCCACCCGTCAACTTTGTAATTTGTTTTTGTAGGTAGACCCCTTGTCTACGCCCTTTGCTATGGAAACCATTAGTTACCAATGATTGTGAAAATTATCATGTGATGATTTTTTTACGGTGCAAATCATCAATTTTTCGAGAGACAAACTTTTATGAGATCACTTAAAAATCAACCTTTATACAACATCGAAATAATTATCAAAATCTATTGGCGAAGATATCACCAAAATTGTTATAGCTAATCGGTATTTTTCAAAAAGTATTATGTTTTTTATGCTTTACGGGATAAACACCATTCCCTCGGAAATAACATTTTTATGGGACCAATTCGAGATTAGTCTCTATACAATAGTGAAAGAATCAGTAAAATCGGTTAACCACAGGAGGAGATATCAAGTAACATATAATACGTACATAAAAAAATAAACATACAGACGAATTGAGAACCTCTCCTTTTGTGAAGTCGGTTAAAATAGTAACAAACACATTCATTGGTCATTCGTAGAAACTTTCGTATTATTATAATATAAAATGTGATCGTCATCCCTACGCCAAGAAAGCAAACTTCCGAACGTTAAATTATATCCGACAAACGTTTTATAAATGGCAAGTCACGCCTTAGTAATAAATTAAAACACGCTACGTCAATTTTCAATTAGGCTAAACAAAAAGTAATAAACTGGTCAAGTAAGAGTCAAGAGGTTACTAGGGTTCCGATTTGATTTTAAGTCAATACTTAAAATCAAATCGGAACCCTATACTTAAAAAATTGGTCGGTGATTATGTACCTACCCGTGTCAAAATTCTGCTTACTTTGGGGGCTACCTAGACGGTGGTGTGAACCACACAAGTGTACTTTATTATAAGTTTCTGTCAATAGCGAAATTTGAAATTTTTGTTACATAGGTTCTCCAAAACTGAACAGATCAAGATGAAATTTGGCGTACATTTAGAACATAGCCTAACTTAGATAATAGGCTACTTATTAAACCAAAAATACGTGTGTTAAGCCATGAGCAGAAACTGGTAATAAATAAATAATGCTGAACAATTCACACAGCATTATCTAGCACCAAGCTAAGCAGAGCTTGTGTTATGGGTACTGCTTAATAAATGGTTTATTTAATACAATAC
Source organism: Eupithecia subumbrata (assembly GCA_949316285.1). Lineage (NCBI taxonomy): Eukaryota > Metazoa > Arthropoda > Insecta > Lepidoptera > Geometridae > Eupithecia > Eupithecia subumbrata. The sequence goes on along the minus strand of OX438643.1, from coordinate 14,283,553 downwards.
ACAACATAGATTATGTAGATATTTTTATAATGCATAGAAAACATCCAGAATTCCCGGAAACCTCGTCGTCCAATATAAAATAACTAGTTTATCCCCGCGGCTTCGCACGCGTTGTTCCTATGGAAACATTTAAAGGTGATTTCTTTCCCATGGCCACTGATTTATGGGATAAAAAGTAGCCTATGTTTGATTCCAGGGTTAGACTTACTTGTATGCAAAATTTCAGCCTGATCCGTTCTGTAATTTTGGTGTGAAGAGGTAACATCCATCCATCCATCCATCCATCCATCCATCCATCCATCCATCCATCTATCCATCCATCCAAACTTTCGCATTTATAATATTAGTGTGATACATAAAACAAAATATAACTAACAACAAGATAAATATCATGTTTAGATTAATTTATCTGGAGAAAATACAATGCTTTTTTGCTAGCTTATGTTTGTTCTCTTATGAAAAAGGAGTTCGGACAATACAAAATTAAAATATTGAGGATAATTTTCGTTTCGCTATCGAACTCTAAAAGGACCCACACTTTTACTAACGCTTATCCAAGTGAAATTTCAAATAAATGAAGTTAGGACTTCATTTACACCTTGAGTAAGGATCGACTCCTTGTTAATGGATTCAAATACTTTTATTGTTGGTGCAAGATTAAAATTTTGGAAAATTACAGTAACAGAATAAAACAATTACAACTAATTTAAACACTTATATCTATTTCTTAAGAATATATGTGTGTTTTAAATTTTTCTGCATTCTACAAGGAATAAAACTACGGCAAAGTAACTTTCCGCGTATCATAAACCATTTTCTGATGAACCTATGATGAAACCAACTTCGATTTTACGGTATTTTGGGACCATTTGGGAATATGTTAATTTTTAGCCCAAAATCTCTTATTTAATAAGAAATTCCCATATGGTCCTAAAATACAGTTGAATCAAATATGGTTCCCAAACTCACTTATTGATTTTGGGATAAAAATTAACATATTCCCAAATGTTCCCTTAATCATACAAAATTTGAATCTTGCACCAACACGAAACGATGAACCTTAAGAGAAAAGGTACACCCAAGGTTTTCCCAATGACTTTCGACTGCCATAATAGTAAATTTTAATGCGAATATGCCAAGTTATAATAGACGCACTATTTAACCCCTTTGTAATTTTAAGTCGTATAAAATTTTAGGACGCACATGAAGTTGTCAGTTATTCAGAAAATAACAGGGATCATGTAGGTAGTGTAGGTACCGAATATAATAGTTAGAAGATATAACAGATAATAAATAGAATAGAATAGATAGATAAATAGAATAGATAGAAGAATAAGAAGTTATCATCGAAAATATTTACAACTTACACGCTAAACTTACACAAATTACTAAAATAAACTTTTAATTGGCGACAGAAGTATCTAGAAGGCGAAATCACACTATCAAAAATTTATAAGTGCCAAAGTTTGGATCTTTGGATGGATGTTTGTTTGTTATTCAAGCCAAAACTAATGAACGAATCGGGCTGAATTTCGCATAAGCTTAGTTTTAGGTCTGGTATAAAACGTAGTCTATTTTTTATCCCATCAATCAGTTCAGTTAACAGAACAAAATTAAACATTTTAAAAACCCCCGGACAGATTTTCATGAAACATGGCTCAGAACGGAAGAACACTCGGGATAAAATTACCCATTACACAAAAAAAACTAAACGAAAATCGGTTTATCCGTTTGGGAGCTACGATACCACAGACGATACACAGGCGCACAGAAAGACACGTTAAACTTATAACATCCCTCTCTTTTTGCGTCGGGGTTAAAAAAGGAAATGAACGTGTGGACTGATTTTAATTAACTGTATTTTTCAGTTTAGCCCGAGTTAATTTTCAACCAAGTTGTTTTGTACTGCTTAAATGAACAACATTTAAAAAAAATATTTAGAAAGCAAACTATTGCAAGAACAGGCACGATTATGCTACAGGCCAAAGGCAATAATATAGAGGTCAAATTCATAAGTTCCAAGGATAAGAAAGGAAATAAAGTAGTTTAGTCGATTGTTAACGATGCCTGGACGGATACATTGTGTATTCAGAAGGATGTCTGTGTAATTTGTTTTAGATTTCCATATCTGTTTCAGTTCCGCAAATCCCACAGATCCCGGAAGTGTAATCCCGGATTTTCGATCCTGCAAAAATGGAGCAGGCTCCCAAGTTTGCGGGATTGGACTCCCTAACCGCCACTTACTACTAAGTTCAATGCTCCTTGCTACATAGACCAGGAGGGCGATTACGGTGTGGTAGGGCACGGCATTATGGCTCAAACGTTAGCAGTTGGAACGTTCGGGTGCGCGTTCACAGGCCGGCATCGGACAATCCGCATTAGTCCCAGCAATGGATTGACATAAAAAATCCGTACCACACGGAGCGGACTGTCGGCAATGCCGGCGAGGATTCTTGAAGGCAAATTTTCTTTGATGCGAATGACGTCATTCGGATTGCCGATCAGTGGACGAACTCGTCAGCGGATTGTCCGATGTCGGCCTGTGAACGCGCACCCTAACGTTTCAACTGCTAACGTTTGAGCCGTAATGCCGTGCCTAACGACTTCGTAATCGCCCTCCAGGTACTATTACTACCTACTACACCCAAAACCATCAAGGTCCACATCAACCAAAAAAATACATTAATACCGTTCTTATCAGGATGTAATGTCTGATAAGGTAATATAAAGACAGTATGCTCAGGTATAAAGATACCGAAGCATACTGTTTGATATAAACCCTCGACCTTTCCATTTTAATGATGAAGATAACTTAACTGCTAGTTCTGCCCTGGCTCATTTACGGGTGTAATGAAGCTGTGCGATATTTAATCTTTTAGATAATTTTCTGACGGTGGTATACGGTTATTGTTTTTGGAGAAAATAAAATAGGAAATATAAGAGAATGGTTCCGAGCGTCTGGTCAAAGCGACGCGTGACCCGAGAGCTGGTTAGTATCTGGCACAGCGCATCAGCATTGCCATACAGCGGGACAATGCAGCCAGCGTCTTGGGGACGTTTCCGACAATTGTTTCAATTGTAAATACTAGTTTTAATTTATTTCTATTATTTTATTGTAATTTTCTTTGTGAATAAAGGCTTCTGCCATTTTTCCTTTAAGAGAATGGTGAAGAGAGGTATTAGTACTATTCAGCTGAAGTTGAGGAAACAACACACCACGTACCTGGTACTAGCTTAGCTGCAGTCAATACGACCGAAGACTCAGGACACTTAGAAAACGAAAATCCAAGCTTCTTATACCTTTTAGTGCAAAACCAACTCAGAAGTCGCTTGCATAACATTAGCGGGACGTTAACACCAAACATTCATGGTAGGCACAGACCAAGCGAGCGAGAGCGAGCGAATGCAGACGAGTGGGATTGGGCGATCGGTATAGGTACGTTCGTTCCAATTTTCTTTGATGTAGCGACAACCGCTGGAGCACAGCTGAAGATTTCAGATTTCAGATTTATTTATTTATTGCGTACATATACGTTAGTTACATTACAGAGTTTTAGCTTAGGTGGTAATTAGCTTAAAGGTACATGTACCCTGTAAGGGCGCAGCAATTAGTCTAAATATTGTTATAATAATAGGTAGTTACACAATCTATTTCTTGCTAGGAACATAGAAATCGGAAAATATAGACATTGTCAGCTACAACAATCAAAACAATTGTACTTAGTAATAACTGGGTAGGTAGGTAGGTATGTACATTTTTTACGCAGGCGGCAGTCCAAATAATTATAGTTAAGATTTATCATTTAAAAACTCGTCAACGGAGTAGTAACATTTAGAAATAAGATATTCTTTGAGTTTATTACGAAAAGCCGAATCTTTTTAAAGTTTTTTGATGGAGCTAGTAGTAGTAGTAGTTCTTTGAAGGCGAACGAAGGCCCTCGCTTGGGCTCACTTGCTTTCGCAATGACGTCCACGCTGGTTCTTTCGCATTCGTTCGTTAGCCATCGCTTGCTCTCGCTCGCTTGGTCTGTATCCGGCATCACACGATACCATAATGACGATGACACGGTAGCTCGGCAACACGGTTAATGCGAGAGAAAATAATTTAGAACGTCTCCACTCATCGGCACGCAAAGCGATTTGTTGAGCCATTCGTAGTTTTTTCGTAGGCAGTGTAAAACTACCCTCAAATTGTCAGCAGAATTGAACAGAATGCGAATGTAAGCTTTTTACGACACTAACAAAACAGTTTTATTGATCCTAAAAACAATAATTTTGCTAGAAACATAGAACATTTTTCAACAACCCTTTTCGCCGTACGCTACTCGCTAAAGCAACATCATTGTTTGTTTGCTCCGTGATTTTAATTTGAAAAAGTGGAAAAAAGTGACGTGACTCTGTTGTGAATTAACGCAATTTGTGACCAGTGAAAACACCTTTCTGGTAACTGTTACTTTTTTCTAATTGACCCAGTGGTTCTGCAGTTATAAGAAAATACATTTCAAAATATTTTACCAACCGTCCAGTAACTGACCTAGGACAACTCGCGCTCAGCGCTCTTGCACCGTGCAGTGAGTCACCACCCGCGCGCGCTGCATTGACCCTGCTGCCTACCTACTGGACTCCGCCGCGCGCCTACGACTTTTGTCATAGTTGCACGATGAGTTGCTCTGCCTGTGACGGTGGCATACTTCCTGACGAAGACTATCTTCGATGTGTGATCGAAGGTTGCAACAAGCTGTATCATCTTCTGTGCGTCGGTGGGAAAAACTCGACTCTCAACGAAAAGAATACCTGGGTATGTCCTGAATGCTGCTGCGCTGCCAAAAAAGGAGGAAACAACAGCTCTACTCCTGTGGGTAAGCGGGATCACATCTCAAATGTAACTTATAGAAAGATAACACCTCTCCCCACTAACGTGGATGCATCATTTAAATGCGACAAGCCTGCCGATCTTTCTACAGAAATCAAAAGCTTAAGATACGAAATGTCTTCCATCAAAGAGCAGCTCACCACAGCTATTTCGCTTATATCAACCTACGAGGTGAAATTAGATAAATACACCCAGCAAGTGGTTAACCTCAATGCTAAACTAGAGGAATATGAAAATAGAGTACCTCGAGAGCACCGGGAGTTGACATATACTGCTCCTAGTAGATCTGCGCAGGCTACACCGGCAGGGCCGAGTATACAGGAGCCAAAACCCATCAAAGTACCTAAGCCAGACAGCGCTGCACCACTGAACACTAAATCGCGTTTGATGAAAGCTTCAATCACTGGAGAGAAAAAGGCGCAGGAGAGTACTATTGTCAACGGCACCCCGCTGTTAGCTGAGGAAGTCGGTCATGATCTCGAACCTGGCCAACAATGGACTGAGGTAAGGAGGCGTAAAAGTAAAGGACCAACGTCTCTCTGCGGAACCGCTGGACCAGCGATAACTACACTTAAGGCGGTCGAGCCTGTAAGGTATCTGCACCTGTGGAACATGGCATCTAGTGCCGTCGAAATTCAAGAGTACCTTAAAGAACTGTGCCCAACGGGATCCTGCACGGTGGAGGAGTTAACCCCAAAAGGGAGTTACAAGTCCTATAAAATAGGCGTCCCTGAAGAACATTATAACACGTATTACTCTGTCAACGTATGGCCGGTAAATGCTAGATTGAAACCATGGATCAACTACAGAAGACCAGCCAGTCTGAGAAAAGCCGACAGTGAAACGGAAACTAACGCCACTTTAGGCACGGCACGGCAGTCCTTTCGTGGCCAAACCAGACAGCAATAAAACGATGTGCTTTCGAGCTTTTTATCAGAATGTCCGCGGCCTAAAGACAAAGCTTTCAATGTGGCGTAACAATCTTGCCCTAACTGAGCATAACTTAGTGGCCGTGACGGAATCATTTCTGGACACCTCTGTGGAAGACTCCGAATTAGTATGTGGCGACTGGTCCATCTTGCGGCGGGATAGAGGAACACCATGCGGAGGAGTGCTGCTGGCCGCGCGCGCGCCCATCTCCCTGCGTCGGCGGCTGGACCTCGAGACGGACGGCGGCGAGGACCTGTGGGCGAGCTTTACCTGGGGCGGTCGCGCTTTTCACGTATGTGTTGTCTATTTGAAACCTAGTTCTACCGACCAAGACTTTATGCGGTGGTTTTGTAAAACAGAGAGTTTTATTAATGATTTAAAGGGAAATGTAATAATCATGGGCGATATAAATTTAAATAGTGCTTCTGTAAATATTCAAAATTATTATTGTTATTTTTTATCTTTTGCAAATTTTATTGAAAATAACGTAGTGCTGAACTTTCATGGCGGTATTCTGGATATTGTTCTGGCAAGGGAGAGCGAGGGGTTAAGGGAGGTACTGGTCTCTGGCACGGAGGGTATAGTTCCCATGGATGCATACCATCCTGCTCTAGATGTCGAGGTATTGGTAGAGATGAAACGTAGTTCAGATCGCATTGAACCGAGCAATATAAATCCAACTAGAGACTGGAACTTTAAACGTTGTGATACTGAGCTTTTGCACAACTGTCTCTCAAACGCTTCTTGGGAACAAGTGTTACTCTCTGTCGATATTACCTCAGCCACAGAGGCTTTCTATACCACTATCTATGAAATCTTTGATAAGTGTTTACCGACAAAAAGTCGCAAGAAAACTGGTGCAAGGCGTTATCCCGTCTGGTTTACCCCCGACATTATAAAGGATACTAGGCGAAAGGGGAAACTCCATGCCAACTGGAAAAAAACCAAGTCTGTCGAAAACTATAGGTTATTTTCGGAATTGAGGGCGTCTCTGAAATCGAGGGCATCTAGTGCTTATAATTTGTACCTAAAAAATATTGAAAATAACCTTGCTCTAAGTCCAAATGCATTCTGGAGGCATGTCTCTAGTTTGCGAGCTAAGGGTGGATTTGAAGCCAATGTTACCTATAAAGGAGAGTCGTGTTCGGGTGTTGCAGCAGCTGAGGCGTTTGCCAGTTTCTTCGGAAGTATTTTTCTGACCGATATTCCAGCGCTAGACGCTGAAAATATTAATCGCTGTGACCAGAGCTGTAACAGCAACTATGTTAATATTGTTGAATTTACGCCGACAGATGTACTCTACGGAATTAAAAAGTTAAAAGCTAGAAGCACTATAGGGCCGGACGCCGTACCACCGGCTCTTATAAAGTCAGTTGGTAAAAGCTTGGTATCCCCACTGTATCACATTTTTAATTTGGCATTACGGACAGGTAGGTATCCAGCACAGTGGAAGGTGTCAAGGGTAACACCGATCCCAAAAAGCTCGAATAAACTTGCTGTCGAGGAGTATCGTCCAATCGCCATCTTGTCTTCTCCCGCTAAGGTACTTGAAAACGTCTTGCACAAAATAATATACGCACAAGTCAAGACTTTCTTATGCAATGCCCAGCATGGTTTTAGAGATAAGCGGTCGGTCAACTCCAACCTTCTGACACTTGTAGAGTACATCTCAAGTAACTTAGATCTCGGCTGTCAGGTGGACGTGCTCTACTTCGATATCCAAAAAGCGTTTGATAGAGTCAATAACGACATACTGCTGGCCAAACTAAGCGCCATAGGCTTCGCGCCCGATCTTCTCAGACTTCTCGCCGACTATCTGCGCGATCGCCAGCAGTATGTTAAACTTGGAATTTATGAGTCTGCACCCTATCACACGCGGTCAGGGGTGAGTCAGGGTTCTATTTTGGGTCCCTTGCTTTTTAATTTAATGATTAATGACTTACCAGACGTTGTAGAGCACGCGGAGTGTCTGTTGTACGCTGACGACTTGAAGCTCTACACTGTTATACGTTCCACGGCAGATTGTGAGGCGCTTCAAGTTGATGTTAACGCGGTATGTCAATGGTGCCTTGACAACAAGATGGAGTTTAACCCTTCCAAATGCTCCGTGATGACTTTCGGTCGAAAGAAAAACCCGGTATGCTTTGATTACTCGATTCATGGCAACATGATCTCTAGAGTAACGGTAATCAAGGATTTAGGAGTAACTTTTGACCGAAAACTCACATTTCACGACCACATCACTACGGTCGCCAAGCAGTCCTTTCAAAGACTTGGCTTTGTGCTGAGAAACGCCCGAGACTTTCGCAGTGACAGTGTTGTGCGGCTTCTGTTCGGGGCTCTAGTGCGGAGCAAGCTAGAGTCAAGTAGTTCCGTCTGGAACCCGCACGAAAGTACGTACGCACTGTTACTGGAAAAGGTGCAGAAGGCGTTTCTCAGGTCTCAGTACAAGCGAGAATTTGGGTATTACCCATATATGTACCCAACTAAGTTTCTCCAAGGGTGTCTTGGGTACAATTCCCTACAGACCAGAAGAGCGTACGATCAGACAGCAACAATGTGCAAGGTGCTCCGTGGTATGATCGACGTTCCTGATCTACACAACCTTCTGTTTCGGCTCTACCTCCCTGATAATTATGTTCGCAACAGAAGCCACAGACTTTTCTCTGTGCCCTTTAGTAGAACCGTCGCTCGTGCCAACTCTCCACTGCCTCGCACCCTCGCCGGGCTCAACAGACTTCTTGACCAGAACCCAGACTGTGATATCTTCGCAGACGAATGGAAGAGTTTAATGTTGGTATGTCTGAGGTTTTGCGAGAGTGATGGATGACTGAAAGGATGCCTGTTTGTTTTTGTTAATGTTAATTTAATTTGTCTTAATCATGTTAATTTTATGAAAATCTTATTTATTATTTCAATTAATTAATTTATTTGTCTAATCGAAAATTTTCAATGTTAATTATTCTTTATTGATTTATTTTATGAAATGTTTTAAAATTGTACAATAATTTTAAGTAATTAGATAATTTATGTTTTTTAATCTTAAGTAACTATTGTAATTGGTTTGTAAAAATCGTGTTAGTTACTTATCAAAATAAATAAATAAATAAATAAATAAATAAACAAAAAATATTCGCGAATCTTTGGGCAGGTAACTACTATGTTGGAAATTACGCTCACCACCACACCTCCAAAGTTCAAAGCAGAGCTTGCTACCTACGGAAACTGGAGTACCCAACCTACAGATAATGTTATTCATCAATCCTACTGAGCTAGCCAGTCTATACAAGACCTGTGCTAAAATTTGAAATAAATTTTTTAAAGGGGTTTGAAAAATTTTGTACGGAGGGTGGCCCTAATTTTTGATTTATTTACAATATCGCCGCGCACAATTGACGACCGATGTGGCGCGGCAGGTGAAGGTCCATCTGCGGCGCAGGAGGTTGCGGGTTAGATTCCCGCCTTAGGACAAATGTTTAAACGATCTACAAATATTTGTTCCGGGTGTTCTTGTCATATCGATTTATAAAAAAAATATTTATCTATGTAATGTATTATATTATGTATATCAGTCATCCAAGCTCTGCTTAGCTTGGGGCTAGATGATGCTGTATGGATTGTCCAATAAAAATGTTGTATAAAAAATGTCCTAAAGCGTCAGGTTTCTGAGATATTGACAGATGTACATAACTAAATTTTTCTTCGTACATTATGTGAATAATATCTCAGAAACATGATGCTTTGGAACATTATTAAAAAAAAAATTGTTTTAGTATCCTCGATCCATAGGTATATACAGGGTTATTGGTAATTCACTGACACTATGTTAACTGCAGGTTCTGCCCACCATCATGAACACGTCCATGAAGACGCCAGGTCTCAATTCTTAAAATTGCAGGAAGGGAATGATAGTTGTACCCCCCTCCATTAAAAAATCGTACATTATAGGGGTTTTATTTGATACTAAATCTAAAAAAGGCTCTGCCCTGAATTATCAGTGTTTGTGTGTGTTCGGCTGTCTCCCAGCCAGGCCAATGCCACTTAAATTATCTTGCGTAGATGTAAAATAAGCAAACGATGATGATCTGGATTTAAATAAGAGTGAGACATCGTTATTTAGTAATTAATTAGGTTTCGGACATTATTTTGTACGTGAGGCGATTTATAAAAAGTTTACGCAGTGTCAGTGAACTACCAATAACCCTGTATAATTCTTATTGTGCACGGTGATTTTGAAAAAGAAAAAACAAACGGTAACCGATGTTAGGGCTCAAATCTTCAAACACCTTTGTTTATCTTCCAATAGTATTTCTATGTTTTTTATTCCGCATTTAGACAAATCAGCATAAGTTTCAGTAAAATAGAGTCCATTTTAAAACAAAATAGTTAGCTATTTGTGGTGTGGAGCTCTTTGACAAATAATGGTTACGACCTTTGGGTAAACTCTACCTACCTACGTCATGGTAGAAGATGAGCTTACAAATGGCGATAACATAACGATAGATGAAGGTGCCTAGTTTCATAGTCTGTCAAAGAATAGACACTCAATCCTGCTGCCAAAATCCAACCAACCCATCCCTTCAACCGCAGTTTGCTAAAAGGCCATATTTCCACTGAATTATTTGTAAGGCCCCTTGTTCCTATGATTAATATTTCAGCTTTAGCCAGGGTTTTATGAAATCGCGGGCGGTCAACATTGAGGCCCGTGTCTAAACAAGACAAGAGTGAATAGATGTCCTCTAGACCTTCTTAATCGGCCAAATAATCATTCACTAGAAAAGTTATTTTCCAAAGACAATAAACATTTTCTATGAACCCATGTGATAAGAAATCTTAATTTATTTCTACTATGGAGTATAATTAATAAATATTACTAAAAATCAGCATATTACCAAAAGCTTTGGGATATTAATTGATTTCTCAAATCAACATACTTACCTATCTGAGAAATTAAATAATATCGCAAAAATTTTCGACTTCGACTTTTGATTTCTTAAAAATTAACCTGAGTGTGGGGTTACACACTATAATAACAAAAAGACATACTTACCTATTACCAAAAGCTGCATTATATCATACTTTTATCTCGGAAACAAGCGCAAAGTCTAGTGGAGAAGTTAGATATTCATGAATAAGTTTTTAACCCCCGACTCAAAAAGAGAGGGGTGTTAAAAGTTTAACCTGTCTGTCTGTGTATCTGTCTGTGGTATCGTAGCTCCCAAACGGAAGAACCGATTTTCGTTTAGTTTTTTGTGTCATAGATAATTTTATCCCGAGTTTTCTTAGCCATGTTTCATGAAAATCTGTCGGGGGGGTTTTTTAAATTTTAAATTTTGTTCATTTTTATTAATGGAAAACTATTTTTCTGGTAGTTTAATTCCTTGTAAAACGTATAGTAAATAAAAAAAACCGCTAAAGGTTTTCACAATTAATACAGCTATCATTGTATTTACATTATCATTAGTACCTATGATGAAATTGAAGATATCGCGCCCTAACAGATGCAACGCTGTGGTTGAGCAGTGATTGCGTTAAGTTGAAATATGTATACGACCGCTTTATAACGGCAACAGCTTTTGGTAAATTCCTGGCAACAGATGAAGGGCTTAGCCTTTTGCGTAAATTGTGGGCCTTTCCCACATTTGTATTGTTGTTGATTGAGTTGCCAACTTAGGTAGGAATATCTACATACGTAGGTAGATGGAGGTTTCCCGAGGCCTCGCGCGCTTTGTTAAAAACCTATGCTATCCACGTTTATTTCAAAAGTATAGGACATCATTGTTGATGTTTTTAAAAAATTATTTGAGCGTCTGGTCGATGCGACGCGTGACCCGAGAGCTCGTTAGTATCTGGCGCAGCGCATTAGCATTGCCATACAGCGGGGCAATGCAGCCAGCGTCTTGGGGACGCTTCCGACTGGTATTGAAGTGGATCAGTTGTAGATTGTTTGCAACAATCTGCAGTTAGCTTAATTAATAATAAATAAATAAATAATGCTGGACAATTCACACAGCATTATCTAGCCCCAAGCTAAGCAGAGCTTGTGTTTCAATTGTAAATACTAGCTCTAATTTACTTCTTTAATTGATTGTAATTTTTTTTGTGAATAAATCTTATTATGTTTTTGATTGAATGTGATATTATTGACATAAGAATTAGTAAATAAGACGTCATTCAAGGTCCTTTATTTCTTGCTGTTAATGAAACTTCCCAATATTAATTCATATCCATACAATCGTTCTATCAACTTGGTCACATCTACTAAGTACTATCTGTGTTAGGATATAAAAAATCTATATTTCTATTCGAAAGTCTCGCTAAAATTTAAAATCTTCGGTTTATAATTTTTTTTTTGTTTACTTTAAAGGGTTTAGGAGAAAAGGAGGAAGCGTTTAAAAGGAAAAAAGGGGTAAATATTGTATTGCTGTGCGGCGCCGGCTTAGAATTTGCACCACCCAAACTCTTCCCGCGGCTGTCGTAAAAGGCGACTAAGGAATGTCCACTGGAGGCGGGGAGCAGCGTTTATCACTACAGAACACTACAGTTTAGCACTACAGAACCCCAACCAGCATGCCAAGCGTGGAGATTATGGGCATTACCCCCCACGAGTTAAAAGCGAATAAGGCACATATCAGGCGAAGGCCTGCGTCCGGCAGTGGACCAATACAGACTGTTGTGGCGAGGTGAGGAAATATTGTAGGTGATACAAATTTCACGGGGTCAAATAGTACCTATATAATAAATGACGGCCTCTGTGGCGCGGCGGGCGAAGGTCCGTCTGCGACTCAGGAGGTTGCGGGTTCGATTCCCGCCCCGGAACAAATGTTTGTACGATATACAGATATGTGTTCAGGGTGTTTTGGGTGTTTTATACACATAATTTATTTATTAATTGGTTAAACAAAATCTAATAATAAATAAACCATGTATAGTATAATGTTTTAAGATTTTCCCTCGTCCATGTTATCTAGTATTTCAGTACCCATAACACAAGCTCTGCTAAGCTCCGAGATAGCCTGCTGTCACTTAGGACTAGATGATGATGCGTGAATTCCAGCATTACTTATTTGTATGTGTAGGTGCCGATTGCAGCTAGAGAGCCTCGTTGTTCAGCCAAACCTGAAATACCTACTCTTAAACTAATAAATAAATAATAAAAAAATATATAACAAATAAATAATGTAGGACAAAAACAAAAAAAAAATATAACTTATGTTACTCAGGAATTAAAGAATTTTTGAAATCGTTCCAGTCACAGCTGCTGTGCGATTACGGTAAAATATTCTATTCAATGGATCGCCATCCGGGGAGACTAGGTATAAACAATTTCGGTTTCCTTCACATGGTACAAAAACAAATACATACAATTTTCTGGCTGGATTGAGCCGACCGATGACGAAGCTGTCAACGTTATAATATCACAAATGTCAAACTTAATTTAATGTTTTATTTTATTTATTTGCTAGTACTTGTGTTACTCGTGTTATCGATAAAATTCATACTTATGTTACTCACCCTAGACCTTGTTCTGAAATGTATTGACTGTATGTAACTTTGAATCAGAATTACTGTAATCGATAAAAAAAGTCAAGTTTGAGTAATATGACTATTGACTTTGACTTCTTGACGTTGACGTTAAAATTTCCGTCGTCGATCGGCTTCGTCACGTTGTATTTTTTTATTAGAAACTGAATTTGTTTATGCCCAGTCTCCCCGGATGGCCCATTATATGGGAATGGGAGATTTTAGCACGGCACTACTTTTTGAGATTATTCGTTACAAACATACTTATTAGTGTAGATTGGAAATGTTCATGTTATCTCATGGAAATAGGAGGTTACACTTAGGTACCTACTATTTTATGAATAAGGAGGGATAGTAGATATATTTCCCTGTTCTGAAAGAACTACGGTGATATTTTATACTAATACAAAATGTAGCACACAAAATAAAGGAACACATTATTATTACTTTGCACTTAAATTTTTTATTGACAAATCATATTGACACACGCATATTTGGAATGTAAACCACTGGAAATATAGTATGGCAGGGATTCATTATTATTTTTCCATGTGAATTATTGTCTGTTAGGCACTTGTGGTTTGTTTCTTTTCATCGATTTCTTATCTTGAATGGATAGCATTCGAATAGCTAAGTCCAAGAACTGAGAGAAGATCATAGATCTCATAACAGGAGCCATGTTGAGGCAGTGAACGGATAAAACACAGTTTCATCCGTTCACTGTGTTGAGGTACATATTATCTTTGAAATTGAGCCAGTGCTGTTTGGTGAGGTAAAGTATACTTCAGAGACGTCTAAGGATATATAACAAGGTATGGGGCTTTGTTGCGGGAAGTTTCCTAGGCTCCCCGCAACAAGATAGAAAATTTTTGATTCACACAAACCCGTCACGTATTTTACTGTTATTTTATAATAAACATATATGTTTAGTTCATGTTATTTTATACAATTTGGTAGCATAAGATGTTACCAAATTGTAAACTGGGAACAAGATTGGTGGAAAGTTACAATATCATTATTTTTTATTGTTTAGCTTTAACTTTTGCGTTTGTTATCCACATCCGTGGTCTTTGGTCTTGTCAAATAAGATGTTACATTCTCTTTGGATGAAGCTGCCAAGTTGCCAAACTAACAAGTTTACTCCTTTTCAGAACTCTTTAAGAAAGTGGAGCGAGCGATGAGTATCTATCCGAAAAAGGACGTTGCCAGACGTTGCCACACCGTCATGTCAGGTAAATAAATCTAAAAATTAATAGGGCGCCAGTATCATCAAACATATCCTTTGTAAAAAGGCTTACTACAAAATATCAGATTATCTAGAGGATAAAAAAGCTTGGGACGAGTTTTGCTCCAACTCGAAAAATAACAACTAACAGGCTAAAGGTTTCTTCGTCGCTTCTTTACTTTAGTCTACATACCGAAGCGACAGAAATCAAAAATATCACTTTATTTCCGTGTCAGTGTTTAGTTTTATGATTTGACCTTTTCTAAGTGTACATTTATTGTATTTATGGAAATAAAGAGTTTTTTGATTTGATTTATCGAGTTATGTGGCCAACTAAATTTTACGTTAAAATGTTCTTGATAGATTTACTAAACACATTAATTAGGCGATCTCGGAAATGTCAAAAATTGTTCGACCAGACTGATGATGGCACTTTTAGTTTATAATTATCAGTCTGGTCGATCAATTTTTAGGGGTAGGTAGAGACCCTGCATAGTTTGACATACTACCACAACCTTTATTCTTCTGCGAAAGATCCGCGCCACCATAGAGTTCTTAGGTAAATTGGATTTTTTCCTTATTTGGAAAACATCTCACAAGTCCAAGTCTTGTACAAATGACTTGTCTCAGCATAAGCATAACTATCTAAAATTAATCCTAATGTCCTATTTATCTCCTCCTGATTTTCTGCAATACTCGCAAAAAATTATCTGGGTGCATTAGGTCATTCGGGCTAATATGGTCGTTGAAGTCAGATAACATCCTATGTTCATTACCTTCTAGTATCTAATGGCGTTATAATAACGCGCCGCATCTGAATGATCCAAGTTGCCAGTAACGCGTTTAGTTAAAGATCCCAGACCATAAATTAGACTTCTTTAGACACGATTAGGCTCTAAACCTTTCAGCTGGGAAGTTACTTTATTAAGCTTTTTAGAGAACATAGATCTTTTCGAAATACAGCTTGAACATCAGCAGTAGCGTAAAGATATAGAGTATTATTTTCCAATTTAATCGTAAAATAGCTAATCTGGTCGCGAAAACAGTCAACCTAATGTTCTAAGTCCGTTAATTCTACATTTTGTATGAAAGAATGATAGTGGGTGATAAGTTTATCTTGACCAACAAGTTTGAAGGGAAGAAGTCCTGGTTCATTGTAAAGGTTCTCAAGTCTTAAATCCAGTGCCGCCGTCAGATGCAGTATCAGTAATAGTTGAATCTTGTAACAATTTGGACTTCTTAGGTGGTCATTATGTTTTAATTTTGGTGTTGAATAAATTAATGAATTATTTGAGTTTGTAATGCAAAAAAAAATATTGACATCTAGTAGCTAGTAGTAACAGCATAAAAGAGTTTGACACCGCGCAGAGAATTTATGATTTTCAGTAAAAAGCCTCGAAAACCTTTGAATATAGACCCATAATTTTGTGGTTTTTCTGCGTTGTCATAAACCCACCTGTCCTCCATTTTCGGCTTGACTTTGAGTTCCGAACCACCCTGTATATTATGTGAATTGGGAGGTCAGCTTAAAACATTATCTTGAGTGAACCGTGGTGGTAGCTTTTGCCTTGCAGCAAAAGGGTTATTGACAAATACCTGCTGGCCTGGTTCATATTTTACTTCAGGTACCTACTCGAGTTTCTCGAATTACAGTGATATTTTACACGATCTTATACACAAAATAAATGAACATAGGTATTATTATTTTGCTCTTACATTTTTTATTGACAAACCATATTGACACACGCACACACTTTGGGAATGTAAACCACTAGAGTTTATCCTAGTATAGGGGTTCTTTATATCATTTCCATGTGAATTATTGTCTTGCACTTGTGGTACCTATGTCTGTTTTCATTGACTTCATATCTTGAATGAATAGCATTCGAATAGCCAAGTTCAAGAACTGAGAGAAGCTCATAGATCGCATAACAGGAGCCATGTTGAGGCAGTGAACAGATAAAACACAGTTTCATCCGTTCACTGTGTTGAGGCAAATATTATTATCTCTGAATGTTGAGCCAGTGCTGTTTGGTGATGTCAAGTAGACTTCAGAGATGTCTCAGGATACAGAACAAGGTATGGGGCTTTGTTGCGGGAAGTTTCCTAGGCTCCCCGCAACAAGATCGAATTTTTGATTCACACAAACCCGTCGCCGTATGTTACTGTTTTTTTCTTATAAACACATTTATTTATTTTATTGTTTATTTTGTACAATTTGGTCGCATATGGTTTTCCAAATTGTGAACTGGTAACAAGTTTGGTGGAAGGTTTTAGTATCATTATTTTTATTTTTTTTACTTTTACGTCTTTTGCGTTTGTTGTTCTTTGTTCATGTCAAAGAGAATAGAATAACTACCTACGTAAGAGGTCTTGTCAAGTAAGATGTCGCTGCCGTAGACTGAGAATAGATAAGCTCAAAGAGAATGTAATGCTACGATAAGCCTAAATTCTTGGTCTACGGTAGCTGCCAAATTTCTACCAAGTTTACTCTTTTCAGACCTCTTTTAGCAAAGCGAGCGATGAGTACCGAAAAAATAAATAAGATCCGTTAAGTGCGAGTAACTCGCACGCCGAGGATTTCGAAGGTTTGTCAATCATACAAATACGTAAAGGTAAAGACTTTGCTATTAAATGAATACTTAAAAATAGTAGGTACCAACCTACGTTTCAGATGGACGCTTGGCAAACTTCGGAGATTAGGGAGTCAATTTTGCGGCACTTTTCAAAATATTTCAATAAGTACCAACAGATATTTTAAAAACTGTTTTGAATTGTACATAGAATTCTACCTTTTATTTGATACCCCTCTTGACCTTGGCTTAGGTCTCTTAAAATTTCGACATCACAATAATAATTTAAATGCAAAAATTTTAGTTTCTTTTTTCATTTCATTCATTTTTCGTGTTCCGTACCTCAAGAGGAAAAAAGGAACCCTTGTATGATCACTTTGTTGTCCGTCTGTCTGTCTGTCCGTCTGTCAACCCCTTTTCTCAGGAACGCGTGAAGGTATCGAGTTGAGGTATCGAATTAACATCAAATACTTATGTCCGTAACCTTTTGGAGCTTCAATATATATAAAACTTCTAAATCGACGCAATCAAAAGTTACAGCCGTTTGCATGCATGTCCGAATATTTTGTAATTTTCAAGAAAAATTACAAAATATGGGAATATTCAATTCCTAGAATTATGAAATTTGGTAAGAAGGAACTTCTATGATACAAGTTAAGCAACAAATCCGAAAACAGTAAATTTGTAGTTTACTCACTAAAAAAATTACATTGGATTCTCATCGTTGTTGGCTAAAACATAGGGTTCCTACTTCCCGTTGATCTAGAATCATGATATTTGGCAAGACACAAGGTCATACAATTATACGGAACCCTTAGTGCACCGGTCTGACTTGCACTTGACGTTTAATTTTTAACTCTATACAGGCGCACAAATATAATAGTATTTTAAATTTAAAAATAATAAAAAGGACAGACAAACCGAGACCTTATGGGTTTCGAAACCAATCTCGAAACTCTAAAACTACATTGCCACCACCTCACCGATAAAGACCTGAAGTAATGATGGTTCGTTGCTGTGTTTTTGACTGAGGTTTTTGAGTATAAAAGTGACAGTGGAGTAAAAGTGCCAGATTTATCAGTTATCTTATCACAAAGATCCTATGACTACGTACAATATCTTTGTCTTATCACGCAACGCCGTAAGTTCCTACGCTTCTAGGTACTTATGAGTGGCATGATAAATCCGTCGTCAAAAGAACTTTTTTTGACGACAAAAAGGTTTAAATTTACAGTTTCTAACCATTGAAAACATAATCAAAAAATTAGGGTCTATGTTAATTTTAATTAATTATTATTACCTAAAATTACAAAACTTAGGGGTGCCTGCATTCGAAAATAAAATTCCCCCAAGTGCGCATAGAAATATTTCAATATTGTAACATAATAATAATAATTCATGGTAAAATATGTTTTTATTTTTTCTGCTTTAGGTATATTGAATCTATTAACTAATACAAAACATCAAAAACATAGTCTAGGCCCCTTCATTTTAAAATTAAAAATCATAGATTCATAGAGGTGTATTTTTTCGAAGTTGTCGGTTCTGAACTGTTTTATTCGTTATCTATCCTTCACACACACTCATACCAAATCTCGCCATGAACCAAAACCTATAAGGTACTTTTCATTGACCTAGAAGCAAGGTCTTATAGCACAAACAAAGGGGAAAATCCAGAAACCATAAATTTGTACAAACAAAACATTTTTTGAATCTCGCCATGGACCACCAAAACCTGCAGGGTGCCTACTTCTCGCTGACCTAGAATCATGATATTATGAATAGGTCTTACGGAACCGTTAGTGCGCGAGTCCTGTCCTAATATTATAAAGGGGAAAAATTTGATTGTTTGTTTGTTTGTATTGAATAGGTTCCGAAATTACTGGACCGATTTGAAAAATTCTTTTACCATTAGAAGCCCACATTATTCCTAATGAACATAGGCTACTTTTTACCGCGGGAAAATGCTTCATTCCTACGGGAAAACGGGTAAAAGGACAACGGGTAGTAAGAATGCAGCTAGTTTATTATAAAATCCTTTTTTACCAAATCAGCTCCTCTTTCAGCGATCATAATGACTGGTGCATTAGTGTTTCCAGTTGTTATAGTCGGCATAACACTTGCATCTATAACCCGAAGATTCTTTACACCATGCATTCTGAGGTCACCATCTACAACCGAAGTCTTTTTATCTAAGCCCATTTTAGCTGTACCTACGGGGTGGTAAAAAGTGGTACCTGTGTTCAAGCTAACACATTTCCAATAATCATCACTTCCTACGTCGAACTTGTCGCACGATGACCAACCTATTTCACCCAAAAATGCATTTATAGATTTGAAATATTTTGTATCTTTTATTTGAATCACTTTTCTTATCGCGGCAACTATTTCATTCAGGTCTCTGGAGTCTTCTAAATCGTTGGGTTGTATTATCGGTTGATCTGTTATATTATTAGAGACAAGTGTAATATTTCCTGTAGAATATGGATGTAAAAGATTAACAGCAAATACAAATAACGTGTGATTCTTATTAAGGTCAATAATTGAGTTAACGTATTCGTCTTTATATCTTAGTAATTTTGAATATGCTAATTGTATTATTTCAGAAGAATTTTTTGGTATGATTCGTAAATGATTTTGGAACATTGGATAAATAGGATCATCATTGATGGAATAATAAGCTTGTATATTAGAGACAGAATTTTGTGCTAACCTCCCAGTTCGATTAAAAAGGTACTGAATCGCATCAAAATTCAGACCTGCCTCATTTTGTTTTTTAAGGACATCATCAGTGGCTATGTGGATGGAAACAAAAAAATGGTCTTGAAGATTTTGCCCTACCATGGGCAAATTCACTTTGCATGATATATTTTTAGAATTTAGATGCTGTTTTGGACCAATGCCTGATAGCATCAAAAGCTGTGGGGTATTGACTGCTCCAGCACTTAGAATAACACTAAGTCGACTTAAATATTTCTTACTTATACCAGTTTGGTTTACTTGAACTCCATAAGCTTCTTTATTAGGACCTATCAGAACTTTTGTGACCAATGTGTTCCTCAGTATTTTAAGATTATCTCTTTCTCTTATAGGATACAGGTAGCATTTAGCAGTGCTCTGACGAATTCCATCAGCTGCTGTTGCAGAAGATATGCCACAACCTACATTACCAGCAGCATTTAAATCAATTTCTCTTTTGATACCTATTTCCTCCCATGAGTCTAAGACCTTTTCTAATATATTGAAGTCTGTATTGTTAAATCTGTTTACTACTTGTGGTCCATTGAGGCCATACTCATTCTTTACTGATGGGTTTTCAAGGAGATCTTGGTATTGATAGCTTTCAGCTTTTTTAAAGTATTCGCGAACGATTTCTGGAGTCCAATTTTTACTGATATTACTCCAGCGCTGGTAATCAATATCATTGCCTTTTACGTAAAACATTGCGTTCATATTTCCGCTGCCTCCCAACATCTTTCCTCTGGGCCAAGCAATTGATCCATTTATATGGGCTTGATTTGTTCTTCCGTTATTCATTGTTACATATTTCCAATCAAAATCAGAATTGTACAATGCCGAATCCAGCCCTGGAATCTAAAGCATGCATTAGTTCATATTAATATTACTTCCAAAAATAAAGATTGGTGAGAGCCAACTGTTTTTAGATTTTCTTTGACAGAAAAGCCTAAAACGATTTATACTGGGGTTAATTCATAAAAGTGTTAATATAATATTTTAATATTTTGAAAAAACTAAAAACCAACATGGAATCCCTTAATTTTACTCTGTTTATAAGTTTTGTGGGATAAATACTAATCGCATAGTACGAAAAAAAGAGACCATCGCGTATCATTTGAATTTTTTAGATCAAATTCTAATTCAAATCACATTAATTATATGTTACCATAATTTTCTATACAATAGAGAAATAATTTTCAAAATCGGTCCTTAATTGACGGAGAGATACTGTGATTTATCGAAATTTTAAAATGGCCGTCGTTATTTTTAAATTTTCGATATATTATGACAGTTTGTATTGAACATTTTAATTTTAATTTTAGTAAATAGAACAAACATAAAACGTTTTGCGAACGTGAAAGGTTTTATTACTTTAAATTAAACTAGCTTCTGCCCGCAGCTTTGCACACGTATTTTCGGTATAATAAGTAGCCTATTGTTTAAGTTACGTTCTAAGTGTATACCAAATTTTATCTTGTTACGTTCAGTAGTTTTGGAGATCTTAGGTAACAAAAATTTCTTATTTCTCAAACTTTAGCATTTATAATATTAGTAGGATGAGTAGGATTAGTAGGATAGTAGAATTTCAAGTTAATAGTTGGGGTAGTTGCTGATATATTAAATAGGGGAAAAAAGACAGACACAGAGAGACCGTATCAGTTTCTAAGCCGATCTCAAAACCTTAAAACCAAACATACAGCCGAACATAGAACATCTTCCTTTTTTCGAGGTTTGTCAAAAAAGGTAATATAACATTTACACATTTACAAGAGTACAATAAAGTGTTCATTCATTCATTCATTCATTTAACATTTTAGCTTAGAAATAGTAGGTAGGTATCTATTTTTTTCACTTTATCAAAGATACTAACGTCACTTTCTACAGGTGGATCACCGCCAGCTTCAATAAGGAGCACTTTCCATTCCTTTACTTCACTTAGTCTATTAGCAAGCACGCAACCTGCTGTACCAGCACCTACTATTATAATGTCATAGGAATCGGAATCACCTGTAACCAAAATATTATTGTCATTATTACTTTACAACTTAGTCAAGCTATCAGTTTTTGCTTCTTTAAATGTATCTTGTTTTAAAATTTATAAAAAGTTAAGATTTATTAGGTTTTTGATTTCTGGAATTATGTTGTTTCCTTACCACAATCTTGTGTGTTGGCTGGCCAATGGTCGCCAATGAGGCACTGCGCTGCAGCAAAGAATTGCAGTGCTGATCCAAATGTCTCAGCAGCAACGTTTGTTGAAGTACCAAAACTAATAAAGAAAAAAAAACAGATAAGGGCCTTGTAGAACTCTAAGTCTGGAAGGCAAGGTTTTTTTTAATACGGCGGAGGGTTCTTTTCTGTCGTATTCTTCATTACTGAAGGTGGAGGGTACTTGCAATAATTGTTTGATAAAATATGTACAAATATAAATACAAGTAGTGGCACATTATTTTGGAAATCACTTACCAATTCATTTTAAATTGTTATTTGTGTTAAGTTTTCATTGAAACGTTTATTGGGGTAACCAACGTCTCTCCATCAAGACATTGCCTTCGTCACTTATCAACTAAAACACATAGGTCCTATTATAAATTTATTTTATCACTAAACAAATGTAACTTCCTTGTTAATTTTAAGGTCATTTTCTATCAGAATAGTAAGATACATCTCGTATCATTCTGCTAATCTCTAGTTTTACCCAGGATGTTATTCGGCTTCAGCATCTTGGATAATGTTGACTTTTATGAAATCCAGCTTAACATGATGATGTGATGCAGAAAATCACAACTATGAAATTTTGTCAGAACAAAGTGGTCTTAGGTCTTGTGGTTCTTCAATAACAGGGTGCCACAGCGTGTGAAGTATAATAAGATAAGGTACTTATACCTTATCATAACCACCTCCTGGTACCTAGGTATAGGTTTGTAAACTAACGCTAGCGGTAACAAGCTAAGATAGCTAGCTAGGTAACGGTAGCCAGTATTATCACTGGCGCTAGTTTGTCCCGTAAATTGCGGAAAAACAATAAAATTGCGAATAACTAGTTTAATTAGTAAAAAACTAGAGGAAAACCTTTATAGAAATAAAAAGATACCTTGAGTTTAAACTTATTCAAACAAATAACAAGTGAGAGGAGATAACACAAGGACATTTTCAAAACCACATTAACCTTTAGGCACACGATAAACATGTTCATTATTTAAAATTTTCTTTATTTGCGTCCTCTTTGATCATTTCAACAACGTTCTATCGTAGTGATCGTAGTAGGGATGGTTTTACTACCACTAATAGGGGTTGGCATGACACCAGCATCAGTTACTCTCAAGCATGACACTTTGACACCCCTTTCACCTTGTCAAACTCATCATCACTATCGTAGTTTAACGAACTCCTAAGACAAGGATCGTGGTTAACCCGTTCACATCCTTTATGATTTTTCTATTTTATTTCTTTATTTAAGGCGGGTACGTGGTACCTTGTGGATCAATGCAGTCAACATCAAATATTGTTGAAAAATTCATTATACATAAATTTTTTAAATCGCGTGAACGGCTCGGACCGAAAGGTAGTACCCTAGTGATCCCTCGAGTTAAGATTAACCCTTACCTACGATTGTGGGAATATTATCAACGTAATCAAAAAAAGTAATAAACAACCAGCGAAATTTGTGGTGTGTAAGATCTGGAGTAGTTTCGTTGTAGATGATAAAATGCATTGAATTTTTGTATTAAGTTCAAATTTTGTGATTAAAAGGTCAGCACACCCCGGTCAAAAACGACGAGATTGAGTTTGTAGCATTATTCTTTTACTTAATCTATTTAAACTCATATACATATTCCATTTAATATTCAAATGAGTTTATTGAAAAAAAAAAAAATTAAGGGGCCAGAGGATTGCCGGGGGTGTGTACTAGTTGGCCTGGCGACACTAACTAGCTAGATTAGGCCCTCGTGGTACGAGATTCTCCCTAAAAGAGGTTTCTCAAAAACAAAAATATAAACAATGAGCATATAAACGAGTATATTTAGAGTTCTGAATACGTATGACACTAGCTAGTCTGATAAAATTACTATCGAATGTTCTTAATCTACGAGTATTTTGGAAGTTACCTATAGCCATTCTCCCTTAGGAAGATCATCTTGTAGATAATTTCCCTTTTTATGAGCAGGTATGGGCCATAGGTACATTTGTACATACTCGAAAATTATTACCTACCTTGTTCTGCCATCCACCGTTTACAGTATACAAAAATCCTGATATTTTTTTAAATTGGCCTGGATTTCACCACACACATACATACACAAGCAAACAATTACGAGCTAGCTATATAAAATATAGATATTTATGTTAATAAATATATAAGTATGTATAATGTAGGTATATAGGCACTATAATAAGGTATATTTGTAATTTTGTCGATATTTTTTATTTGTAAAATTTGTATTAGGTACCTAATAATGCACACAGATCCCCATCTCTTATCCAACGATCCTATCCATCCACGGTTGTCTGGTAGAGATCGCTCTTGAGCGATAAGACCGCCAATTGTCACATATTTTGTAAATTTTTGTTGTTTTTTTGTGAATTATCTTGATAAGTGTGCTATAAAGAATTTTCTATCTATATATCTAGCTAAAAAAATCTACGAGTATCTTTCTTTCACTAAATCTGCTCCTCGCTCGCCAATCATTATAGTTGGTGCATACGTATTACCACTTGTTATTGT
The DNA here is from genome assembly GCA_949316285.1 of Eupithecia subumbrata. Lineage (NCBI taxonomy): Eukaryota > Metazoa > Arthropoda > Insecta > Lepidoptera > Geometridae > Eupithecia > Eupithecia subumbrata. The sequence continues at coordinate 14,258,966 of OX438643.1, read as the reverse complement.
CGGCATAATACTAGCGTCAATAACACAAAGGTTCTTTATTCCATGCACTCTCAGTTTACTATCAACCACGGATGTTTTTGGGTCTGTTCCCATCTTACAAGTACCTACTGGATGGTAACACGTCCGTGTCATGGTTAAGCAAACACACTTCCAGTAGTCTATGCTGTCAAGCTCGTATTTATCACAAGGTGGCCAAGTCATCCGTCCTAGGAAAGCGTTAATTGATCTGAAATATGTTGTATTCACTATCTTAGACAACATTCTGATTCCAGTAGCAGCAGCATCTAAATCTCTCGGATCTTTAAAATAGTTGGGGTATATGCGAGGATGGTCTTCAGGATCATTTGAGTTCAAAGAAATGTTTCCCCTTGAATAAGGGTGCAGGAGATTAAACAAGAAGTCGTACAATATGTGTTTCCTATTCAACTCTACGACATTATCTGCCACTGTTGCGTTATATCTAAAAAGATTTGAGTAGGCATTTCGAGTGTTAGTAAAGTTTTTCCAAAATATTGCAAGATGGCTTTGAAATTCCGGATAATGGAAGTCTTTTGATGGTGAATAAAATGTAAGTAAATCTGCAAAACTTATCTGGGCCAAATATCCTGTTCGGTTGTATAGATATTTGATAACGTCTAAATATCTCGTAGCTTCGTCTACTTGAGTAGGGCCATCTCCATAAATCGTCACAGAAACAATAACATGGTCTTGAAGATTTTGCCCTACAGGCAAATCAACTAAAGTTGATAAATTTTTAGACTCTAAGTGATCTTTTGGACCGATACCAGATAACATAAGTAGCTGGGGTGAGTTGATAGTACCGGCACTTATGATGACTTCATGCTTCGCGCGAAATATCATAGTTTTGCCATTTCTCTTAACTTGGACACCGTATGCCTTTTTGTGCTTTTATCAATGAGCACTTTTGTACAAAGAGTGTTTTTCAGAACTTTTAAATTAGGCCTATTTTTTACTGGATTTAAGTAAGCTAAGACAGAACTCTGTCTGATCCCAACGGCTGCTGTAACTGGAGATATACTGGATCCCATAACGTTAGCTACATTAAAATCTTCAACTCGTTTCATGCCGTTTTCATCCAAAGCGCCCAGAACTTCTTCAGTCAACGGGCGGTAAGTGCTATTGAATCTATTAATAATAAGTTTGCCCCCGTCTCCGTACTCATTTCTAACTGCAGCGTTTTTCAACAATGCTTGGTATTGATAGTTTTCTGCTTTCTTAAAGTATTTTTCTACAGTTTCTGGATGCCAATCTGTGTTGCCGTCATCATACCAGCGTTGGTAATCGTATGTGCTTCCTTTCACGTACAGCATTCCGTTCATGTTGCTGCTGCCTCCAAGCATTTTCCCTCTTGGCCACGATATGGAGCCGTTAATTTGGGCCTGGTTTGATCTTCCATCGTTGGTAGTGAAATATTGCCAGTCGTATTTTGATTTAAACATGGCTTTGTCAAGTGCCGGTATCTAAAAGTAAGTGTAGAAATAAAACAACAAAACCTATGTTTTATCATAGAATGACTGAGCTGACTGGCTTTCACCCTAAAAAAATCTGTCCTGCGGGCGAGTTGTCCCATTTCTAAAAGTCATGGTGGACAACTAGCCCGAATCAAAAATCGGGCCAGTTGTGCCCTACCCTAAAGTGAAGTGGGCAACTCGCCCACGTGTGGTCGTAATTTATAGTACTAGGGTGTTATGCACTATATCGGAAATTATGTAGTTTCTGAGTGTTACAAATTGACGTTTTATAAAGCGAAGCTAACTGAGTGGGTGTAATTTAGCAAGAAATGTGATACTGACAGCAGCTTCTACTGGTGGATCCTCCCCGGCATCAAGAATGAGAACAGACCATGATTTGTTTTCACTCAACCTGTTTGCCAGCACGCATCCTGAAGTACCAGCGCCCACTATGATGATATCGAACGCTTCGTTATCTGAAAGAATGACTCAAGCTCACTCACTATCTGAAGTTTGTTCAACCACAGCTAATTTTGTTTTTTTTTTTTCAATAGAAGATTATGTTGGCTTGATGTTGTAGAATCTATATTTACCATAGTTACATTTAGCATTACGTCACCTAACCCTCAGTCAACTCTTACGATGTCCACGGACTGAGTTGGAGAGGACGATTCTTACGCTTGAACCGCCACAGTCAAAATGTAACTATGTACTAAACCTATCAGTTGACACTGATAGTTTCACTAGAAACGGTTCTACCTAGAGCTTCTCCGCTTTAACAAAAGCTAGAAGGTCTAAAATATTAAATTTACTGGATTGGACAAAGCGTGATAGTCACTCCTAAAAATACTAGGTATGCTTACTGCAAACATCTGCATCGGATGGATAATCGGTTTGGAGGAGGCACTGAGCTGCAGCAAAGAATTGAAGAGCCGCTGTGAAGGTTTGAGGCGCGACGCCTGTCGTAGGCGATAGGCAACTCGCATTGCCAGTGCTACAAATAAAATAAAGGGTACTAGGCACGTAGTGGTACCTGGTACTCACGAATTAATAATTTAGTCCAAGGATATTGTTGGAAGTCAGCAGTATCTAAAAGGGGTTTGAAGATTTGGGCTCTAACATCGGCTACCACATTGTTTCTTTTTCAAAATCGGCACGCATGATGATAATAGTTAAGAAGACGCAATGCCATTTTAATTTTTTGACGTGTCCAAGATGTATTAGGTCTAAAGGAAATACATCTTTGATATTTGAAATACGAATAAAAAATGTCTCATAGCATGATATCCTAAAGCGTCAGGTTTCTAAGATATACACATGTGAAAAAAATAGAGTAAGGGCATTTTCATCTGTGAAAATCACAATAACCATGAGGACATTTATGTTATAGAACATTTTTATTGGTAAGTGTCTTCTTTCCAAATATTAAGTCATTTTTTAATTATAAACTAGCTGCTGCCCGCGGCTTCGCCTGCGTAGTTCCCGTTCCCGTGGTAATTCCGGGATAAAACATAGCCTATGTCCGTCTCCTGGTTCTAAGCTGCCTCCCCACCAATTTTCAGCCAAATCGGTTCAGCCGTTCTTGAGTTATAAATGGTGTAACTAACACGACTTTCTTTTATATATATAGATTAGAACGGCGAAAACACCAATTACAATAATTAATTATAATTAAATGCAAACAATGAAACATAAAACTAACATAAAATTGATATAAACTTAATAAAAATCTCAGACTAAAATTATGCATGGTTAAATTATAATTTAAACAAGAAAGAAAATAATAATAATAATAATCGATTATCCCTCTCACAATAGAGCATATTATATAAATTTTATAGTGCGCGGCGATTTAAAAAAAAACATTGTTCTCCTTACTAAAATCTTCAAATCCCTTTACAAAAGTAAACGTATTCATAATAAAGCTATAAAAAAGCGAAGAAGCGTAGGAAGCCGCGAGCAGGACCTAGTAGTTTTTAGACTTGTTCACATAGATTTCGATCAGATTGATTATTGGAGTGTAAGGTTTTATTTTTGACTAGCTAAGTCCGTGGCTTAGCAAGCTTCACAAAACTCCATTTTAATTTAATTAATTTTCAGCCCTTATCATTTTATTAAATAGAAGACGCCTAATTGACCCGCTGAAAATCTTTTATCGGCCAGTGAATGTAACGTCAAATTCAGTTCAGCCAGGAGATTAGACAAAATCAACTCGCACACATTTTTTTTTAATTCGGTACTTTATCCTGAGTAATACATATTCAAAAGCTATTTAGATATTTACAGCAGATATTTAATTTCATAACATTTTTTTATTTTATCATTTAAATAGATGATGACACTCATCTACTAGTTACAAAACTAAATAAATAAATAAATAAATAATGCTGGACAATTCACACAGTGATAACTAGCCCCAAGCTAAGCAGAGTTTGTGTTGTGGTCACTAGATTACTGATATACAATAAACAACACAGATGTATTTTTTATTATTATATAGAATATTATATTTTTATTATACATAGAAAACATCCAGAACACCCTGAACAACTACTTCACTTACCAAGACATCCTACAAATTGAAATACTCTCGGTTATTTTCTTAGATCACCACTATCTATCATGTTCTCCTTTTTACAGTAATTCACTGAAAAAATATCAGTGAGCACGTTTTTATTTGTGTCTTCTTTCCGTCTCAGTTGTTACTGTCGTTTATATAAATATTTTTACAAGGCAATAGACTTGAACTATGGATAATGTATTAACTTGTACAAAACAGATACAAGAAAGTCGAAGGTGATCGGAATACAGGGTTTTACCTTGTCAACGAATTAGTATTGCTATCTAAAGTGACAACGGCCTTATATATTTTTTGTGTGTTATTTAATTAATACATTCCATGTCCTAAACAAAAAGAAAAGTTGAGCCGCAAGTTAAATATTGTTTTTATGATAGAAGACAAGAAGAAAAGTCAAAATAAATAATAAATAAAAGTCATCGTAGAATGTCCCACCCAAATTTAGTAGCGTACTAAAACCTTCCGTAGAATAGCTATATAAAATTGCATGTGTTCCCTGATACATATATGGCTCAGGAACGTAGGTATTAGTGCTTTCTAAGTACTAGTTTCCTGATCCGCATATGGTTGAGCGGACAGGAAATGTGTTAAACATGTGCCTTCTTACTTCATTTTATTTATATTGGAGTTATAAAGACACGTATTATTATATTAAAATTTATAAAGTTTTCGAGTTTCAGGCTGTGCTATTATATTACAGCAATGTTTTTCAGTTTATTTGCTTAATGAAGGCACTTACATTTTATTTCGCAGATGGGACCATAACTTTATCATTTCCTTACAGAATGTATTCTTTTATTGCATTAATTAAGTATTTTGAAGTCGAACATTCTTTCTTGGGACCCAATGTGCCAACAAAGCAAGCAGTTAGTTGGCCTTGGGTCTGCCAAAATTCATCTGAATCAATATGTCTTGGCCTACGTCACGGTATAACAAAACGTTGATTAGCATTAGCTACAATAATTATAAAGTGTTTTATCAACGTCTTTGATATGGCTCATGTTTATTTTAAAATTCTCACTGACGTCCACACGTGGCTTCAGTTGCATTGTGTGTGAATAAAAATTAATAATGCTGGAACACACACTGGACACAGCATCATCTAGCCCCAACCCAAACAGAGCTTGTGTTATGGGTATAACTTATATGGTACTCAATAATATAAATACAATACAATACATTACTTAAAGGCTAAGGTTGTCTGGAAGAGATCGCTTTTAGCGATAAGGCCGCCCATTGTGCAACTCTGTATCTCTCTTTTCCTGTAGTTTTATTTTTGTATTTTCTTGGTGTGCAATAAAGTGTTATTGTATTGTATTGTACTTAACACAGATCATTTTGATTATCCTATATAGAAAACCCAGAACACCCGGAACATATATTTGCAGAGCTTAAAAAGAGGCAGGAATCAAACCTCCTGCATCGCAGCGTCATCCTTCGTCCGCTGCGCCACTAAGGTCGTGAATAACTAAGTACTAAGAGCCGAAAATGATGATAAAATATAACTGTCCTCCATAAAACCTTTCATAAAAGGTCTAACGTATTTCAAATAGTGTTTCCTATTTCGCTTTTCGATTATAAATAAATATGAAGTTGCCAAAGATTCTAGAAAGATAGATAGAAAACACTTAATATGTGGGATTTACGGGATTAAAAGTTTATTTTAGTTTTATTCCAGGCGTTTTATTAAGTGTTTTTTTAATTATCTTTACATAGTATAAAACAAAGTCGCTTCCTGTCTGTCCGTCTGTCCCTATTTTTGCTTAGATCTTTAAATTGAACGCAACTGAATTTGATGCGGTTTTTTTATTAGATAGAGTAATTCAAGAAGAAGGTTTATAATACATGCATAATAATAGTAGAGAAACACTAATAAGTTTAGAGGTTTCTAATGTGATGTCGTTAATAAACACATTTTTTGCGCTTGCATTGCAAACGCTGGCTGAACCCTACGAGATAGATCAAAATAATTTACTACACTAATTGCCTTTTATATAAATATACATAAAAAAAAAATCTTTTATTTCCTTTATGCAGAATAGCGAAGTTACTCCTAGAAATAGAGAAGTTACTTATTACTACTACGTTAAAGTTATCAATTTAACACGAGCGAACCCAAAATAATTGTAGCGCCCTGACAGGGTTTTTATGCATTGTGTACCCACTAAGACTACCTACACCTAAGAACACTACCTGTATGCATAAAATCACAATAAATGATATTAAATATGAAAAAGAAAATTAAATACACTTGAATAAAAATAAGACTAGCGGCCCCAACAGACGTTGTCCTATCCTACAAGAAGACTGCCACGGCAGCGCCACCTACCAACACACTCAAACTTTCACAAAACACGGTCCAGACCAGACCAACAATATGATCTACCTATCTACGAACCCAATAGCAGTGCCACCTAGCGGGTCCATTTTCAAATCATAAATAACGAGATATTTACCACGATTTGAGTTTTGAGCTTGCCAATATTTCGGCACAGTTTCATGCGCCATGATCACGGAATAACTGACTTTAGTGTTAATAACCATGATGGATTTAAAAGTTTTATCATTTTCAAATCGACCATCTAGAGACTCACTTGAACATTATACACAAAATTCATCTGAATCGACCGAGCCGCACACCGGGGGCGGGCGGCAGCGCCCCCTGCAAAACAATTCTACCACCGAACTGCGATCAACCCGCATGCCCAGCGTGGGGATTAAGGGTATTAGGTGATAAAAGCCAATAAGGCGCATAACAGGGGGAGGCCTACGTCCAGCAGTGGACCAATACAGGCTGTTGAGGTTGATGTAGTTTTGCATTGAAAAAATAATACTTAGTTAATTGTAAAAAATATCATTGCCTAATTAAATAGTCTGCTCTTAGCTACTTCTAAACTATTCTTAGCGCAATATTCAACTTCAAGCACCATCAACTTTTCATTCTGCAGTCCCTCAGTAAATCTTAATACTTTGCAGTTTGTCTAAAGAAAATAGAACCACAGAGTAAATAGAAATTAAATTAACTCTGGCTGAGGACCGAGTTTCTAACACAATAAGTCATAATAGCCTGGATTCTATTCAACGCGTTGAATTAAAACGGGTCTGGGAATAAAGGTTTGAATGTTCTGAAGCGTAGCGTATCGCTCTGCTCCTGAGACATGAACGTTTGGTAAGTAGCGTTGTTGGTCCACTTCTTACGGTCTAAATGTTTAAAGTTTGAAACATAGCGCTGTTGCTCTGCTTACTATGGTTTTAATTGTTATCGTCTCAGCTGGCACGAGGCCATAAAGTGGCCTGTCAAAAAATAGCCCTGCGTGGCAAGCTGAGGTGGCAAGCGACCATGTTATGGCCGATTTGCGTGATTTTCAGCTTGTCTTTTGTTTCGTCGAAGTTTTGTTACGTAGAGTCAACTTTTGAGCCATGTCAATGTCTTAAAAGTTGACTGACAGTTTCAAGACGTCAAAACCATAAACAAACCAAGTTTAGAAGACATTTATTTTTAGTTTATTTTTCGAGTTACTCTCAGTAAACCCTTTCATTTCATACCCATATTGTAGGAGTGCATTAAAATAACTAGACCGCCATCTTGAGTGGATTATGGGCATTACCCCCATGAGATAAAAGTCAACAAGGCGCTTATCAGGGGGAGGCCTGCGTCCAGCAGTGGACCAATACAGGCTGTTGAGGTTGAGGTTGAGGAAATAATACCTCATATTGAACCAGTGAGTACCTACTCTGTGAATTGTTTAACCTAACATAGGCTTTAAGGCACTTCTAATTGGAATGTTTGTTGCTAACTTGAATAAATAATCATATTCTATGTATGAACATCAGATTTATCGTCCAAGTGCATTTTGTTGACTTGTTGGCTGTTTCAAAATACATCTAAGTTTTGATAATTATGGTAATTACATTATACACGGAGTGTTTTATTGGCGGGGCAGTAAGGAGAGGTGTCCCAACCGGTGGTACCTACAGGAAAATGGTCTTAGGAAACTATCCATTATTTTTAGAGAAACTTTGATTCCCACTCACAAATTAAAAAAAATTACAGATATCAAGAGAATGGGCATTTAAGCGCAGCTATTTATAAATGTCTGTGCATTTTATACAAAAACTTTTTTTGGTGCCAATCTATCTTGTTTCTTTTACAGATCAAAAACTTTTATCTGACCATCTGAGGTTGAATTATTCATTGGAAAAAGGTTATGTTCTACTTTTTTTCGTTTTCGCTACCCTAGTAGGTACCTGCATGATTGCTGTATAATGGTCGTAGTACATATCATTTTCCTGCGGTCATTGCAACAATAGCACTTTTCACACACCATCGATGTGAAGTTTTAGAAAATACGACATGGTTCTAAGAAAATTATATGAACCTTCGGGTTTATAAAGGAATTGTAAGAATGAAAAAATATTCTTGTAGGAGACATTTTATTACAGTTGTAACATTTCTCTTTCAGTTGTAGGTACCTATGTAATTTGTCATAGATTATGATGTCACTATTATTAGTAAACTTTTTGTTAAATAATAGATTCAGGCGTTACTTTGCGGAAATCCATTGTATAATATTAGGATAAAACAAAATTTTTGCCCGGAATTGTTACTAAATATTGTTTTATCCTAACATTAAACTTTTTGTTGAAAATTTATTGAAATAAAGAAGATCAGAAAATCAGTCTATTTTGCTTGGCGCGTTGGGGTTGAAGTGATCATATGAAAGTGAATGTGATAGCTCGGGTTCCTCATCCATAAAGACTCCATTGACAAAAGTACCATTGTTAAAAGCGCAGCAAACAAAAGGAAGCTTATTTTCACATTCTGTTCTATAGAGCTTACCTTTAGGCTTAAAGACAAGGCAATTTATTTTATAGTGCCTTAGGTACACAATAACATCTGAAATAAAAAAGTACTTGTTAAAATGGTTTCAAATTCACCCTAAAGAAATATGACACATTGAAAAAGCAAAAACCAAGATAACCTGGAGAAACAAGTTAAGGTGGGCAAAGTGGATACACTACGAGGCCAATCTCCTAGCTGCGCTGGTCGAACATAGTGAAGGAGATCACAGGGCTCCCAGTGACCACTACTCAGACAAGCTGAACATAGGGTGCCTTGGAAGCAGCTGGTCAACTCCTCATCGAAGACTTTCCAAAACGGGCACGACCTTTAGTAATAAAGAATACCACGAAGAAGACGAAGAACTAACCGTTTCTTTTTTCGAAGCCTTCTGATGAAGCGTATTCGACCTTTGCCAGGGAGTGCAAAGCCAATATCGGCTTTTCAGCCGTGCTGCTAATGTTCAGTTTCTTTACGATTTTTTTGAACTTGGGGATATACGGATGAATTAAATAGGCACCTGAAAGATAAAAAAAAATAAACCTATCGAATGTAACTACACTGGCCTGCAAAACTAAGTATCACACTTTTAATTTTTTTAATTTTTTCTATTCTATAGAAGTTAAATCAAATCAAAAGCTCAATATTTCCATAAATACAATAAATGTACACTTAGAAAAGGTCAAATTATAAAACTAGACACTAAAATGGAAATAAAGTGATTTTTGATTTCTGTCGCTTCGGTATGTAGACTAAAGTAAAAAAACAACGAAAAACCTTTAGTCTGTTAGTTTTTTTTTTAAGCTGGTGCAAAACTCGTCTCAATTTTTTTTATCCTCTAGATAATCTGATATTTCGTGGTAACCTTTTTTACAAATGATACGTTTGACAATTTGTTTGAACTTATATGTTGATAATTTTGACACCTCAGGACGCCCTCCGGCCAGGTGAGATGACAATCTGCGAAAGACTACAGGCAGATGCTGAATGCGGCAAGCTGAAGGTACTGCCTAAGACAGGGCGCTATGGAGCTCATTAAGGGAGGCATGTCCAACCATGGACTAATATAGGCTGATGATGATGATGATGAATAATAGTGAGAGTAACTCTGTCTGTCTGTTACATTTTCACGCCTTAACGGCTAAACGGATCATAATTAATTCGGCAGAGGGTAAGCAATATCCCGGGGACAATCAAAGGTTACTTGAAAACCGCGCAGAAGCTTGTTTACAATAATATTATTATTATTATTGTAAACTACCTCTCTGACGAATTAATTAAAATCCGTTCAGCCGTACTTTAGGCTACTGTTTTCCACGAATTGAAATAAAAACATGAGATCAAGATCAATGTAAATACAAAGATGTTTGATAACTACCTTTTTTTTATAGGGCAGAAGCCATTATTCACAAAGAAAATTAGAATAAAATAATAGAAATAAATTAGAACTAGTATTTACAATTGAGCTAACTGCAGACTGTTTCAAACAATCTACAGGTAGCTCAACTGATCCTTATCAATACCAGTCAGGAGCGTCCCCAAGACGCTGGTTGCATTGTCCCGCTGTATGGCAATGCTGATGCGCTGTGCCAGATACTGAGCAGCACTCGGGTCAAGTCATTTTTCATTATAATTATTATCAACCTATATTAGTCCTCTGCTGTGCATATGCCTCACCATATGAGTGCCATAGCGCCCTGTCTTCAGCTCGCCGCATCCAGCATCTGTCTGCAGTCTTTCGCAGGTTGTCATCCCACCTGGCCGGAAGGCGTCCCTCACTACGATTGCCATGTGTTTGTTGTTAGATTTGGTCTTTTTAATTTTAACTTTGGTTTGCTTTGCTACGCTGTGTGGACTTAGAATTTCCATCAACTCAACTCTTCCCACGGATATCGTAAAAGGCGACTACGGGATATCCACCAGGGGCGGTGGCCCTGCAGAACAATTCTACCACCGCTCTGCGATCCCCAACCCGCATTCTCAGCGTGGGGATTATGGGCACTACCCCCTATGTGATAAAAGCCATTAAGGCGCTTATCAGGTGGAGGCCTGCGTCCACTAGTGGACCAGTTCAGGCTGTTGAGGTTGAGTTTGCTTTGCTGTGCTATAATTTGAGTTTTAGTTTCGTTTACTTTGATTTTGACTTATTTACCTTCTTCATGGCATTTAGCCACAGCGGTATCATGATCAGCTGGTTCCAAGTGAATTTTTACCCATCCCTGGATCTCGGGTAAACTGTTGTATCCTGGCCAACCTTCTCTGTCCTGACCTAAAATAAATATTATTCCTTTTATAGGTTTACTATTGAGTGTTGTGTGGTCTACCTACAAAACAAATTTCAAAGTTGACGGATGGCGGATCGCATAAAACAAAGAATGACAGATCCGTTCCTTTTTGATTTTAGATTTTGAAAGGTCTGGTGGCATTTAGTGTCATAACAGAAGCAGCGTTGTTAACGTGCGTTGCTTCGGATGTGATATTTAGCAGTAATTGTTCGTTTCGTGCGATCCGTCTAACGAAACTTCGTATTTCGGTTATAGTCTCAAATTTTTACTATATGTCGCCACTAGAAGAATTTGAAGTTGTTTTATAGTTTTTTAAAACACGCCAAATTATTTCAGCAGCTGTTTTTAAGCAGAGATCAGGAAAATCAATATCAAAAACAAAACCTGGTTTGAACCTCAGAACAGGTAAATATACCAACCGGCTTGAACCGTATGAATACCGGGAGGTATTCTTGCTGGATTAGGTTAGTGTTTCCACTTTTAGGGATTTCACCCTTTTCAGAGTGAAACCGTGCACTGCGTGCTTTAGCCCGTAGTAAGTACATTCATAATGATTCGTCAAACTACGAAAGTTTTTATGGTAAGATTAAAGAATCTTAAAAAATGTTGTAATTAACCTACAAGTGCTATGCTCGCTCAATTCCGCAAAAACCTGCAAAAGTGATGCTTCATTTTCTGAGTTTTCTAATTAATTAGTTGAGTTTAAATTATTTTCGAATTAAAATATGCGTAAAATGATGTTTTTTATTATTATTGAAGGGCCCTAAATTAGGGAATTTCGAAAAAAAAAATAGGGATTCTTGGGGATAATTTCCAAAGAATTTAGGGCAAAACCAAAATCTTAAGTGGAAACACTAAGTGAACGAATAAAAATACACAACGAAGAATTGGTTCCTGAATATAGCCCAATATTACATAGATAGTTTATTGAAGAAGTTAAGAATTAAGTACGTCTTACGTCAGAAGTCAGGGAGTGTATAAATAGAGTTACATTTTTTTAAATCCATTTTAGGTTATCTTATCACTTACCCTCAATGGCTGTAAAATATATAACAAACAAAATAAATACCGTTTTAGATAACATTTTGTATTTATTCTAGAGAAGATTCTACCGGCTCCTAGAAATTCTCTTAATAAACTGAGCAATTGATTTTAAACATCCAAAAATATGTACATAGAACGTTCGATTGAACTATGAACCTACTTTATCTATGTATGATAGTTGTTTGACACAAAATATAATCTCGCACATAATTTTTTTTAATATACTACATAGAAAAACATCCAGAACACTCTGAACAAATATCTGCAGATCGTGCAAACATTTGTCCCGATACTCTTTAGTTATCGCTGGGCAGGTTTCTTAGTCTGTTCATTTCATTCAACACATCATTGTTCTAAGGTCGTTTGCCGGTTAATTTCGAACAGTCTAGCTCTTAACAATATTACAATGATGCAAACCTACTCCACAAAAGTTTTACCGTCGAGTTAGTAAAGTTTTACTTTGCTTCAAGTAAAACTGCAGCACGTCCTTTACGTCCTTTACGTCGAATTCTTTTGCGTTTACCAGAATTTATTTCAGCCACAGTAGTATTCGCTTCTGACACATCCGAGATTGGAGCAACGGATTTCATGATCACCATCTTTTTTTTTCAAACTCGCATTTGTATTCTCAGCAAGTCCTATTATTTAACACCCATATTGTAGGAAAGCCAAAAAAACTTAGTCCGCCATCTTAAGCAGTCCGCCATATTGGATATATAGTGACGTCACTTTCTTTTTCGAGTTATTCTCAGCAAGCCCTTTCATTTGATAATCATATTGTAGGAGTGCATCGACAATAACTAATCCGCCATCTTGGGTATTCCGCCATGTTAGATTTAGAATGAAGTCATACAGCTAACCATGCATTTTTATCCAAACTAAACGTGTAGTAATACAAAATTTCAGCTCAATCGGTTGAAGATATCTGCTTCAAAATTGAGGTCTGCCATATCGAATTCAGACTGAAGTCAGTTTATTTTTCGAGTTATTCTCAATAAACCCTTACATACCCATATTGTAGGAGTCCATTAAAAATAACTAGACCGCCATCCATCATAGTGTTCCGCCATGTTGGATTAAGAATAACGCCACACAGCTCACCATGCACTGTCATACAAACTAAACGTGCACACAAAATTTCAGCTCAATCGGTTGAAGATATCAGCTTCAAAATTGAGTTGCAAGATTTCACTCGTACAAACATAGTTACATTGCAAGCTAAACAAAAGCTTTTAAAATAGCTCGAAAGATTATTAGGTACCTAAGTATTTCAATTATATGCCTAGCCTACCTAATAATACCTCATATTGAACCAGGAAAGAACTCTATGTCTAGTTAAACCTAACATAGGCATATTAGGCATGCGCTAAACGTGTCCACTACTGGATCGGATCTGGCTCGATTCCAGTAGGGTGCGGACACGTGTCCAGGAATCGTGTCCGTGTATCCGTTTGGATCCGCCTGCAGTTTCGCTTCTACATGTCCATTAGATCAGTTTGTTTCAGTGGATCGGTTAGGATCCGCTTTTATTAACAGTTCCTACATATCTATTCGATCTGTCTGTTTGTAGGACACGTTTGTTTCGGTGGATCTAACGAATCAATGACTAATAAAAACATAGAATCTGTGACAAATACTAGTTTAAGTTAAGGTATTTAAGTTTAAGTTAAGGTATTTAAGTTTAAGTTAGGGTGTTTAATTACTTTTTTAGGGTTCCGTACCTCAACCCTCTTTTCTCAGAAACGCGTGGACGTATCGAGTTGAAATTAACATCGAATACTCATGTCCGTAACTTCTTGATGCCGCGATATAAATAAAACTTCTAAGTCAACGCGCTCAAAATTTACAGCCGTTTTTGTCTGAATATTTTGAAATTTCCAAGGGAAATTTGCACACAAAACCTGTAGACCTAGAATCATGAAATTTGGTGAGCGGCTAGGTCTTATAGCACAAGTAAAGGGAAAAATCCGAAATCTATAAATTTGTAATTAATTCACTAAAAAAATTATTTTTAATGTTCGCCATGAATCAAAACCACAGGTCACTTCCCGTTGACCTAGAATTATGAAATTTGTCAAGAAGCAAGGCCTTATAGCACAAATAAAGGAAAAAATCCAAGTAATAGTAAATTTGTAGTTTATTCACAATAAAAAATACTTTTGATTCTTGCTATAGACCAAAACCTAGGTATAGGGTATTTCTATTGTACCCAAAATCATAAAATTTGGTACGAAGCAAGGTCGTATAGCACAAATAACGAGAAAATTCTGAAAACTTAGAGCACTTCTAATCGAAATGTAACAATAATAATAATAAATATTGCTGGACAATCCACACACCACCATCTAGCCCCAAAGTAAGCTGCTTATGTTATTTCTTACCTGAATAAATAATTCTATTCTATGTATAAACATCAGATTTATCGTCCAAGTGCATTTTTTTGCAATGTTGGCTGTTTTGTAATATACATATAATAGAAGTTTTGATAATTATTATGATACATTATACTGGATGTGTTTTATTGGCAGGGCAGTAAGGAGAGGTGCCCTAACCAGTGTAGGTACCTACAGGGAAATGGTCTTAGGAGACTATCCATTATTTTTAGAGAAACTTCCATTCCCATTCACAGATTAAAAACCAAAATATCAGTTATCAAGAAAATGGGCATTGTCCGTGCATTTTACACGAAAACTTTTTTGTTACCAATCGATCTTGTTTCTTATACTGATCAAAAACTTTTATCGAACCATCTGAGGTTGAATTATTCATTGGAAAAAGCCATTATGTTCTACATTTTTCCGTTTTCGCTACCCTAGTATCTACTAACGGTCGTAGTAGATATCATTTTCCTGCGGTCATTGCGACAATAGCACTTATTAGGTCATGAAGCTATTATGCCAAATTAAAATTTTCACACACCATTTCCACCACACGATTTTTTTTACAAGAATTATGTCGAATTTTCTAAAATTTCACAAGTTGGTGAAGTTTTAGAAATTCGATAATTCTAGGGCTCTAAAAATTATGAACTTTCGGGTTTTTTAAGGAAATTGTTAGAGTGAAAAATATATTTCTGTAGATAAGTGAATTTTTATTACATTTGTAACATTTCTGTTTCAGTTAAAGGTACCTATGTAATTTGTCATAGATTATTTGATTATGATGTCACTATTATTATTAAGTTATTTGTTGAAAATTTATGAAAAAAAAACGATAAGAAAATTAGTCATTTTGCTCAGCGCTTTGGGGTTGAAGTGGGGGGTATATACTTATGGTGCATTTGATAGCTAGGGTTCCTCATCCGAATAGTCTACAGTGACACTATAGTCAAAAGCGCAGCAAACGAAGGGAAACTTCTTTTCACATTCGGTTCTAAAGCGGCTACCGTTAGGCGTAAAGACAAGGCAATTTGTCTTATAGTGCTTCAGGTAGACCATTTCACCTGAAATTAAATAACATTAAAATTGTTTCAAATTCACCCTAAAGACATATGACACATTGAAAAAGCAAAAACCCAGACGGGTTAGTCCCTGAGGGCCCCGATCCCGGAGGGCCCCGGTCTTTAGAGATCAATTTCGATAAATTTTATGAGACGTGCTTTTGTTAATTTTTCCATTGTAACCTGGAGAAACAAGTTGTGGTGGGCAAAATAAATACACTACGAGGCCAATCTGCTAGCTGCGCTGGTCGAACATAGTGAAGTAGATCACAGGGCTCCCAGTGACCACTACTCAGACAAGCTGAACATAGGGTGCCTTGGAAGCAGCTGGTCAACTCCTCATCTAAGACTTTCCAAAACGGGCACGACCTTCAGTAATAAAGAATACGACGAAGAAGACGAAGAACTAACCGTCTACTTCTTCGAAGCCTTGTTTAGAAACGTATTCGACCTTTGCCTTGGAGTACAAAGCCGATATCGGCTTTTCAGCCGTGCTGCTAGTATTCAATAGCTTCTGAACGTTTTCTTTGAAGTTGGGCATATACGGATTTATTAATTCGGCATCTGAAAGATTCCAAAAACAAATTAAACCTATAGAACGTAACTACACTGGCCTGCAAAACTGTTTATCTGTCTGTTACGCTTTCATGCCTAAACGGCTGAACAGATTGTCCAGTGCGTAGTTTTAAAGATCTAAGAATAGGGACATACAGACAGCGGGTGAATTCGTTTTATACCATGTGGAGATTTATTGTTCATTTTATCCATACTAAAAATAGTGATTGTAATTCTGTCTGTCTTTTACATTTTCACGCCTAAACGGCTCAACGAATATTAATTAATTCGGCAGAGGTGTAAGCAATATCCCTGAGATGGACATACATAGGCTATTTGAAAACCGCGCGCAGAAGTTAGTTTACAATAATAATATACAAATACATGTAGGCATACATACTGATAAATCTAGACCTGTCATTTGTGATAATTATGTAGTTATTAAACCTCTTTGTATTTATATTGATCTCATGTTTTTATTTCAATTCGTGGAAAACTGTAGTTTATTACTGATAACGCTTCTAGTAACACTAAGTAAAATTCTAAAATTCTTAGTTAGTCCTGAATGTAATTGATTGTTTTCCTGAACAAATAAAAATAATATACCGATACCACCACAATATTCGTTAAAAAACTTACATTTATGTTTCATCATCGTCATTATTAACCTACATTAGTCCGCTGCTGGGCATTGGCCTCACCTATTGAGTGACATAGCGTCCTGTCTTCAGCTCGCAGCATCCAGCATCTGTCTGCAGTCTTTCGCAGGTTGTCATCCCACCTGGCCGGAAGGCGTCCCTCACTACGTTTGCCATGAGTTTTTTGTTAGCTTTGGTCTTTTTAATTTAACCTTGGTTTTCTTTGCTACGCTGTGTGGTGCCGGCTTAGAATTTGCACCACTCCAACTCTTCCCACAGGTGTCGTAAGATGTGATTACGGGATATCCACCAGGGGCGGGCAGCAGCGCCCCTGCAGAACAATTCTACCACCGAACTGCGATCCCCAACCCGCATGCCCAGCGTGGGGATTACGGGTCTTACCCTCCATGTGATAAAAGCCAACAAGGCGCTTATCAGAGGGAGACCTGCGTCAGTAGTGGACTAATACAGGTTGTTGAGGTTATGCTATAATTTGAGTAATATTTTTGATATCATTGATTCTGTCTTATTTACGTTCTTCACGGCATTTAGCCTCAGCGGTATCATGATCAGCTGGTTCCAAATGAATCTTTGCCCATCCCTTGATCTCAGGGAAACTGATGTATCCTGGCCAACCTTCTCTGTCCTGACCTAAAATAAATTTTATTTGTTAAATAGGAATACTATTGAGTGTCATTACGGTCCTTTCCTTCCACCTGAAGGTATGTACATTTTACTACAATCTAACTTTTTCTGTCACGTCTAAAAAATAAAAACCGGACAAAATAAACAGGCCAACCTCAACAGAGTACTTCACTCACACTAAGTAAGGAATGTTGGCTAACAACTGCTCAATTTCGGAGTCGACGAGTGCCATGCTCGCTCAATGCTAAAACTTGCAAAAGTGATGCTTCAGTTTCTGAGTTTTCTAATTAATTAGTTAAGTTTAATTTATTTTCGAAGTTTAACTTTTTTTTTATTATAATTCATGCGCCCTAAATTAGGGAAATTCGAAAAAAAATAGGGATTCTTAGAGATAATTTCCAAAGAATTTAGGGCAAAATCAAAATCTTAAGTGGAAACACTAGGTTTATTTTTAGGAATACACAACGAAGAATTGGTTCCTGAATATAGCCCAATATTACATAGATAGTTTCTTGAAGAAATTTAGAATTAAGTACCGTCTTAAGTCAATCAATAGTCAGGGAGTGTATAAATAGAGTCACATTTTTTTTAATCCATTTTAGGTTATCTTATCACTTACCCTCAATGGCTGTAAAATATATAACAAACAAAATAAATATCGTTTTATATAACATTTTGATTTTTTTCTGGAGTACCGGTTCGTCTAAATTCTCTTAATAAACTGAGCAAGTGATTTTTTAACATCCCAAAATATGTCGGCACATAGAACGTTCGATTGAACTATGAACCTACTTTATCTATATAATGATAATTGTTTTACATAAAATATAATCTCGCACATAAAAAAGCAGCAAAAGCATTTTTTGGTGCCAATCGATTTTGTTTCTTATACAGATCAAAAACTTTTATCTGACCATCTGAGGTTGAATTATTCATGCCATTACCTATGTTCTACTTTTTTCCGTTTTAGCTACCCTAGTACCTACCTGCATGATCGCTGCATATTGGTCGTAGTAGATATAATTTTCCTGCGGTCATTGCGACAATAGCACTTATTAGGTTATGAAACTATTATGAAAAATTGTCATTTTCACACACCATTTCTACCGCACGAATTTTCTAAATCTTCTCCAACATGTGAAGTAAATTCGAAATAGAAAATTCAACATAATTCTAGGGCTCTATGAAAATGATGAACCTTCGAGTTTTTTAAAGGAATTGTTGGAATAAAAAAAATATTCTTGTAGGTAGTTGTATTTTTATTTCATTTGCAACATTTTTGTTTCAGTTCAGGTACCTTTGTAATTGGTCATAGAGCTTTGCACGACTGATGTCCAAAATACAAAATGTCCAACTAGGACTAATGTCCAACACGAATTTTGTTCAACACTAATTTTGTCCAATATGAAAATTATCCAACCTAAAATATTTCATGAATAAAAAGAAGTCCTTGTTTTAAATTGTTGCTACTCGAGTTAACCCAACCTGTAGGCGTCCCACCACCGCGAAGCGGGAGGGATCCCTCAACATTAACTTACTCCTAACGAAGCCCGCCCAACCACCGCCAATTTTTCGTAATTGGGCATTAATCGTGCAAAATATTATAATACAATTATGATATCACTATTAAAACTAAACTTCTTGTTGAAAATTTATTGAAACAAAGAATATTTAGATAGGAAAATCAGTCATTTTTGCTTGGCGTGTTGGGGTTGAAGTGAGCATAGGGAACATATGATACCGCGGGTTCCTCAGAAATTAAGGCTCGATAGAGAAGATCATCAGTGTTAAGAGCGCAGCAAACGAAAGGAAGCTTGTTTTCACATTCGGTTCTGTAGAGCCTACCGTTAGGCGTAATGACAAGGCAATTTATTTCATGGTACTTCAGGTACACAATATCATCTGAAATAAAATAATATTAAAATTATTTGAAATTCGCCCTAAAGACACATTGAAATAGCAAAAACCCAGACAACCTGGAGAAACAAGTTGTGGTGGGCAAATGGATACACTACGAGGCCAATCTGCTAGCTGTGCTGGTCGAACATAGTGAAGGAGATCACAGGGCTCCCAGTGACCACTACTCAAACAAACTGAACATAGGGTGCCTTGGAAGCAGCTGGTCAACTCCTCATCGAAGACTTTCCAAAATGGGCACGACCTTCAGTAATAAAGAATACCACGAAGAAGACGAAGAACTAACCGTTTACTTTTTCGAATCCTTCTGAAGAAGCGTATTCGACTTTTGCCAGGGAGTGCACCGCCAATATCGGCTTTTCAGCCGTGCTGCTAATTTTCAGAAGATTCTTTATGTTTTTTTTGAACTTGGGGATATACGGTAGGGCATACGGATTGAGTAAATAGGCACCTGAAAGATTCCAAAAAAAAAAAAAATTAAACCTATACTAACAACACTGGCCCGTAAAACTAAGTAACACACTTTTAAAATTTCTTTTTTTTCTAAACTACAGAGAGATTTAAAGTAAAAAACGTTTTATAGCAAATTTATCAGCTTTCTTCGAAACTATAGTGTATTATACATTAGTAAAATTTTAACTAAAAAAAGATTTAACAATAAAATAGTCATTATAAGCTTAGTGTCCAAAAACTCAATAAACATTATTTATGTATATTTTATATTTTGTAAGTTATTTAATTTTTAATAACGGGTATTGCCTCCTCGGGTTCTAATAACAGTTTCAAGCTGGTTTGGCTTATAGAACACGAGGTTTCGGAGCCGATCCGATTTTGGGGAATATTCTTCCATTCTTCTATCAGGGCCTGTGTTGGTGCCCTGGGGGTGCTAGGTGGTGGTCTGCGGCTTCTGACTAGCCTTCCTAGCTCATCCCAGGCGTGCTCAATACTTAAAAAGTTGTGTGTACTTAAAAAGTTATAGCAATTTTAAAAGTGTGATACTTATTTTTGCAGGCCAGTGTAATACGGTCATCGTACAATTTTTAAATTCCATCCATTTTAATTCTATTAAAACTAGTTTCTGCCCGCGGCTTCGCACGCGTTGTTTCTATGGAAACGTTTTCTATCCCATGGGAACTGATTTATGAGATAAAAGGTAGCCTATGTTTGATTCCAGGATTAGAATGACCTGTATGTGAAATTTCAGCCCGATCAGTTCAGTAGTTTTGGCGTGAAGAGGTAACAAACATCCATCCACCCATCCATCCAAACTTTCGCATTTATAATATTAGTGTGATGTGCTATTCCAGACTATAATCTGTCTCTGTGCCAAATTTCACCCAGATCGGTTCAGTAGTTTTTGCGTAGCAGTGCCTCGCGATTTCACCCACGTAGTTCCCGTTCCCGTGGGAATTCCGGGATAAAATATAGGCTTTATGCAATTCCAGACTATATAATCTATCTCTGTGCCAAATTTCAGCCGGATCCATTCAGTAGTTTTTACGTGAAAGAGTAAGAAACATCCATCCATCCATCCATCCATACTTACAACTTTCGCGTTTATTCGAAAGTACTCTGTCTCTCTGTCTGTTACGCTTTCATACCTAAACGGCTAAACGGATTGTATTGAAATTCGGCATGGAGATTGATAGCCTATGTTCATCAAGAATAATGTGGGCTTCTAATCGTAAAAGAATTTTTCAAATCGGTCCAGTAGTTTTGGAGCCTATTCAATACAAACAAACAAACAAACAAGCAAATCTTTCTCATCTATATTAGTGTAGATAGTGTATGTATAGGTAGGTAATAAAAAAGTGTCATAAAGGGTAGGCATGCATTTTAACCATGGTTTGCTTTGCTATAATTTATGGTTAGTGTCGATTACTTTGATTTTGTTTTATTTACCTTCTTCACGGCATTTAGCCACAGCGGTATCATGATCAGCTGGTTCCAAGTGAATCTTTACCCATCCATTGATCTCGGGGAAACTTTTGTATCCTGGCCAACCTTCTCTGTCCTGACCTAAAATAAATTTTATTCTTTATTATTGGTAATTCATTGACACTGCGTCAACTGCAGGTTTCACCT
This sequence comes from Eupithecia subumbrata, assembly GCA_949316285.1. Lineage (NCBI taxonomy): Eukaryota > Metazoa > Arthropoda > Insecta > Lepidoptera > Geometridae > Eupithecia > Eupithecia subumbrata. The sequence continues at coordinate 14,237,468 of OX438643.1, read as the reverse complement.
GTCATCACGAAACGTTTGAGAAGACGCTAGGTCTTAAATGTAAAACTTGGTATTGATAATATGTACCCGCTCCATTTAATAATCGTTCTTTAGAGAGGATTTTTTTCAAACTAAGCCTAAAAACTACTCTGCTCTGAATAAACAGTGTTGTAGTGTAAGATCGGTCTGTTCTGTAGTAATTCATTGGGTTCCGTGCACATGAGTTTTTTCATGTCTTAACAGAGGTGATTTACAAAAATAAAAGAATTAAACCTCGCGTCTTGCAGAACATGCAGTTCACATAGTGTCAGTGAATTACCAATAACCCTATTGAGTGTTGACACAGTACTTTCCCTCCCCCTGAAGGTATACGTACCTAGGTACATTTTACCACTATCTAAGTTTTTTTGTCACTAGGGTATTAGCGAATAGATAACGAATAGCACTATTTTTTTTGATTTAGGCTACAATCCCTCACTGCAGAAAAGTTTTCTAATTGGTCACAATTAGAAAACTAGTCTAATTGGTTCAATTTATTTTCGAATTAAAATATACAAAAAAAAATGTGTAAATTAATTATTATTCATGTGCCTTAAATTAGGGAGTTTCGATAAAAACGGCACTATTAGGAATCATTTCCAAAGAATTTAGGGCAAAACGAAAATCTTGAATAGAAACACTAGGTTTATTCTTGGGCATGAATAAAACTACAAAACGACGAACGAAATTGGTTTCCTGAATAAATCCCAATATTTTTGTAGATAGTTTTTTGAGGAAGGTTAGAATTATGTACCGTCTTACGTCAAGAGTCAGGAGTGTATAATATAAAGCTACATTTTTTTATCCGTTTTAAGTTATCTTATCACTTACCCTCAATGGTTATAAAACATATAACAAACAAAATTACTATCGTTTTATATAACATTTTGTATATATTCCAGAGTACCGGTTCCTCGAAATTCTGATAGAAAACTGAGCCGATTTAACTATGAACCTACTTTATCTATGTTTGATAATTATTCAGACACAAATATAATCTCGCAGATAGAAAAGCTGCTATTGAATTTGTCAGAGTGATTATAATAGAAAGCTTGGATCACATAACATTTGTTGTACATTTATGTCCGGTCTTAAGTTGGCGATATCTATTATCGGAACAAATTTGTGTACGATCTGCAGAAATTTGTTCCGTTGGTCTGGGTGTTTTCTATGTATGATAAAAAAATATCTATCTATGTAGTGTATTGTATTATGTATATCAGTTATCTAGTACCCATAACACAAGCTCTGCTTAGCTTGGGGCTAGATAATGCTGTGTGAATTGTCCAGCATTATTTATTTATTATTTATTTATTTATTTATTAATAAAGAACACCAACAGCATATAGTACATAAAGCATTCTTAAAATTTACTTATCTAAGCTGGTTTAATAATAGGCGGACACAACATTATCAAGAATTCAATTACTATATCATATACTATACTAAATTAAATAAATGAGATCAAAGTTAAACAGAATGTAAGTAATAGAAAATATAGTCTTATCAAACATTATTGAATAACAAAAATAAATACTTTATATCGCCAACTTCAGACTGATATCAAGTTCTAGGCCGTAGGCTTTAAGTTAAGCCTTTCTTTGTTTCTCCTGATAATGGATGCTCTTACATCGGACATATGTATATGAGGAGTCATTTGCATGTTGTTCGTTGAGGACATAGTTCTTGTTGTACTTAGAATGTCGGTTTGCGGCTCAGCCGGTCTAAAACCGAACAGATGTTCCTCGACTTCGGCGGAGCCTTCAATATTTGCAATTTTGCCTTAGATTTGTTTAATCCTTTCACACGTTACTTCTCAAGGGCCCTGCCTGAAAACCAGCGCAGTATTGGGCAATTATTATTAATATTACAATTACTTAGCTTTAATACTGCAACGCATGCTGAGGCAGGGACCCATTTTACCCTTGACCACTAACTCTGTAAATATAAATAAATAAATAAAAAACATAATGCTGGACAATTCACACAGCATTATCTAGCCCCAAGCTAAGCAGAGCTTGTGTTATGGGTACTAGATAACTGATATACTTAATACAATACACTACATAGATAGATATTTTTTATTATACATACAAAACACCCAGACCAACGGAACAAATTTCTGCAGATCGTACACAAATTTGTTCCGAGGCGGGAATCGAACCCGCAACCTCCAGCGTCGCAGGCGGACCTTCGCCCGCTGCGCCCCGGAGGTCGTCGATATGTACTTAACTAGTAAATAAGTTGTTATCTGTGTTTTTGTCATCTGCCTAAAATGATGTACTTGTGCGTAGACTTGTTGCCTACTAATATTTTTTTTTGGGTTAAATAAATTATTTCCCATTCTCTCTCTCTCTCCTTGGTTGACTGATCCAAAACCACGACGTCGGACCAGTAGGGCTATTCAGGGGTCGCGACTCGTGGTCCCACTAATTTGACCCACTGGTGGGACAGTGTGTCGATTTAATGGGCTCGTGGTCCCACTGTTTGGTTGGACCATCAGTCAACGTAATGCAGTAGCTGGTGGTCCCACTGATTTGGTCATAAGGGCTATAACACAAATATATTTGGTGTAGTCTCAGTAGTCCGGTTGACTTAACTGTAACCGGACTACTGAGACTACACCATATTTTTTGTGAAATTAACAGAAAACTAGACTAGACTCTCACACAGATTCTCGCGAAACTCAAATTATTATTTTCTGTTTTCTGCAAGGAATAAAACTACCAGAGACACAGTTTTTCATAAATAATAAAACAATTTCTATAAACCCATCATTTAACAAATTTAGATTTAGTGCTACTTTTGGAGCAATTAATAACATACGAGCTTTATCACTGAAATTAACAAATTTAATATTATATTATTAGTATCCATTAGTATCATACTTATTGTAACATGGGTTCATAGAAAATGGTCTATGGTTTGCGGAAAACGACTTTGCAGAACACAAAAAAATATTTAAGATCCGCTACAATACTTGGATTTTGCGCGAATCTACGTCATATTCCGTGAATAGTTCTGCTGGCGGGACAAGAAAAGGATTAGGAAGAAGTTCAGGTGACGAAGAGCTGATTAAGGTTAACTCAATTTCATTTTTAGTAGGTAGTAGTAGTTTGGGCGTTTACAACTAACGCCCGGCGCCCCGAACGTCCCGCGAAAATTTCGATGGCACGTGCCACACAGTACTCCTGTACTGTGGTCGAGCATAAGTATTGTCACGGTAATATTTGTATATAATATTACCGTGGTATTGTTGTCTAGGGCAGAATAGACGAACACGACAACGAGGTGGTAAAGTTTTTCTACGCTTTTTTGTCTATATCGAACATTTTTTTTTATTTCTGAAAAAATAGAGTCGTATTTTTTTATATTCGTGTTCTTTAATCATTTTGTAAGTTATGTACCTACCTACTATTTCTGTTCTGTGCTGTATCAGAGTTCTGTTTCTCAGACTCAACTGAAAACTTCTGCAAACATTCAGCTAGGTAGGTAGTAGGTAGGTATATATTATATGAGAGTACATACTATTTACCAGAATCAACGCGCGATTTGGGTATTTATATCACCATGGGAACCATTACAATTCAAAATAATAAAGGTAGACTGACCCAACTCAACATTCAAGCTGTTTTCTATGTAATATACCGATAATCAATATCGATAATAAATATCGATATAAATATCTATCTTTGCATATACCTAATGTAAAAAGTATTTAAATAGGTACCTATATCACCAGGTCTACCTACCTTGGGGCTATATGCTTTGTGGATTGTGCAGCATTAGTTAATTTTATTATAAACATGTGTTATTCGGGTTTATACCAAGTATTGATAACAACGTAATTGTTTTCAACGTATTATTACTTTGATTTTAAACAAATTACTCTGCATAAACAGGAAAACCCACCAACAATCTCGTTTTGCAGTTCCCTGTAACAAATACCTATTGGATTAGAATAACACTTGAGTAGTTCTTGTAACACTTTGATAAAAAGGTAATAATATAAAAAGTCCAAATGTCATTCATTTTTATAACCTAGGAATAACTGATGTATATCATTGATTTCCAACCGGGATACAAACCTTCCACGTTGGGTTCCAGAGCCTTGAACATACTTTAATTACCTGGGGAGATACTTTTTTGGGTAAAACCTATACTGACAAAGAAAATTACAATCATATAATCAAATAAATAGTATCTGCCGCAGCGCATCAGGATGGCCATACAGCGGGGCAATGCAGCGAGCGTCTTGGGGACGCCTCCGACTGGTATTGATATGGATCATTGAGTTACCTGTAGATTGTTTGCAACAGTCTGCAGTTAGCTCAATTGTTTCAATTGTAAATACTAGTTCTTATTTATTTCTTTTATTTTATTATAATTTTCTTTATCAAAAAATAAAAATAAATTAGAACTTTACAATTGAAACAATTGACTAACTTGCTAATTGCAGACTGTTGCAAACAATCTACAAGTAGCTGAACTGATCCATAAATCTACTTGGTCGATACCTAGTTCACTAATGAAGCTGTTTATTAAGGTCAACAACCTAAAAAAGGAATGCTTGTGAGTCATCAACTCAACACTCATCACATCCACTTAATGGGTTTTTGATTGACTAATATTTTGGATAGTCATATCAATAATAAATAAATAAATAAATAATGCTGGACAATTGTCGTTTCCTTGACAAACATAAACGCATTACCCGATTGCGCAATAAGGTAAAAAAAGTTTTATATTTTAAAATTAAAATAGTAATGTTAAAAGCACTGTTTTGGTACATTATCGATGTTGACATTGCTTTTGCGTTTAATTTTTAAGTATTCTTAATTGGTCTGTCCATCAAAATATTTTATCTTCTTCGAACAGTTCCAATTAACTAGTATTGTTTACGTCACCTTTTGCCCCGTGCTTATCATCGCAGGAATGAGACGTTGCGTCTACGAGCAGTGAGAGCAAGTGAGATAGACGTATGTTCCCAGAACTTGTTTTTGTATCAATTCAAAAAGTTTGCGTGTGTTGAACGAGATTGAAACGAGTTAGCGGTCTCGCGTCGCTCTGACGCCTCGCGATGGCGAACAGTAAAATATTGTTTGCCCTTTTGGTATTGTGTTTATCGGTATTAACAGAATGCAGGAGATCGAGTGGTGGACGAAGCAGCGGAGGCAGTCGTGGTGGCTCGTCGTGGGGCAAGAGCTGGGGTGGATCTAGCGGCTCTAGTAGTAGCCATAGTAGCTGGGGATCAAGTTACAAGCCATCATCGTCGTGGAGCTCTGGATCCTCAAGTGGCAGTTCATGGAGCAAACCATCATACCCTTCATCGTCTTCAGGATTATCAGGTTCTTCTTGGAGTAAGCCATCATATCCTTCATCATCTTCAGGATTATCTGGTTCTTCTTGGAGTAAGCCATCATACCCTTCATCGTCTTCTGGCTTGTCTGGATTTGGATCATCCGGGTCATCTTGGAATAAACCTTCATATCCTTCCTCCTCTTCTGGGTTGTCTGGGTCAGGATCATCCGGATCATATTGGAATAAGCCGTCGTACCCATCCTCATCTTCAGGATTATCTGGATCAGGATCCCATAGTTACCCTTCATCGTCGTCAGGATTATCCGGGTCTGGCTCTAGCTCCTGGAACAAACCGTCAACATCATGGTCTTCGGGCAGTGGATCTGGGTCCCATAGTTACCCATCTTCTTCATCTGGATTATCCGGCTCAGGGTCAGGAAGTAGATACCCATCAACTTCTGGCTCAGGTTCACACAGCTACCCATCTAATACTGGATTATCTGGAGGTTCAAGATACCCAAGCACCAGCTCAGGGTCAAGTTATGGAAACAAACCGCATTATAACATAAACACAGGAAGATACGACACTCCTTCGTACCATTATATTCCACAATCTTACTATACCGCCCCTCAACATGTTTACGTCACGCAATACAGGAACTCTGACAGTAGGTATGGTGACTTACTCACTGGGCTAACGTTGTACAACATGGGACGCTCACACAGTCACTACCACGATCATTACTACTACGATGACTACTACAGGCATAGATACAACGACAACAGTTACAATACCGGTAATTACAACAATTACAACAACGGAAATAATTATCACCAATCACAGAGCTCTTACAGCCAACCACGGGACGAAGCTACGTGCTCTTTGAGAATCAACAATAACGGGAAGCTAGAAGTTCTAAAGATACCATGTGAAATTGTTTCCACATTCACAGAGGGCAGTAAAAAGGTAGAAACTGTGACACACGTCAACACGAAATGCACGACCAATATTACTGTGATCCCTAATCCTATTCCAGTTAATTCATCAAACGTCACTGCAGATAATGTTACAAAAGATAGCATTATTCAGTCAGTTAACCAAAATGTAACAGCTGATTCCAGTCGTAATTCAACTTTAAACACTACTACCACTTCTCCTATAATGACTTCTACAGTTGCTCCTACCCGAATTGATGTATTAACTTTAAACGCATCTTCAATTACTACTTTCACCAACAAAAGTGACAATACATTCATAGAAACCACGACAACTGTGTCTAATAACCAAACAATTGTGAACGTTACAACTTGTAGCAATCAAACATACACCGACCCTCTTAGCGTTAAAGGAGGTCCAATCACTGCTTTCGATAACATGGAATGCTCTGTGGATATAAGAACTAAAAACGCTCATTTCCAAAACCCGGTTGACTGCAAAACTCTGATGGAATATTCAAAAATGCCTGAGCCTAAGCAGGAAAAGAAACCTCTGCTACCTCCGAGGGAAAAACTGAAGTCGTGGATGGAAAAGCCCCCATGGTGGTTGGCTATGTTTATTGCTGTTTAGTAAAATGCTAGATTAGAACATAGTTGTCATTTCAATGTCTTTACTTAAAACTTCATTGGAAATTCGTTCTAAACTTAAGTACACTTTTAAAATAGAACTATTTTAGGTTCATAATTTTTTGCTTGAATGAAGATCTTAATTTTAATTATCATTCAAAATAAATTCAAAGATCTACAATACCTACATATTTTTATGACAAATATTTTTATTCGAATCAGTATCATTCAGCATTTAATTAGAACAAAACGTTACTTTTGTTAGTAAAATTAATAATACTCATTACGACTAAATATTAGAAGTGTATAATTTTATATTACTATTAGTTTTATTGTGTAAAAGCAAACAGATGCTTGTCTATAGATAATACAACTTTATTATCAAATAAATAAAATTGTGTTTGTTCTTGATTTGTCCTTCATCATACCCGAATACAGAAATGTTTGGAATACCCTGAGGCAATTAACTGATTGCGTCATGCTTGCTAAAAATAAAACATGGCTCAGCTTATTTGTAACGAGCTCGCGTAATGTATTTTTCAATCACTAGTTAGACCTAAGTAGATAGTGAGAATGCGATTAGGATATTGGACAGCTTTGTTCTATTTTTTAGCCGTATAAAATGACCTCATTGTATGACCATGTAGATAAATTATTAAAAGCGCGGTTATCTTTTGTTTTTTATACATTTACTAGTTTATGCCCGCGGCTTCGCACGCGTTGTTTCTATGTAAACGTTTAAAGGTGATTTCTATCCCATGGGAACTGATATATGGGATAAAAAGTAGCTTATGTTTGATTCCAGGATTACAATTACCTGTATGCAAAATTTCAGCCCGATCCGTTCAGTCGTTTTGGCGTGAAGAGGTAACAAACATCCATCCATCAATATAAACTTTCGCATGTATAATATTAGTGTGATTCACGCTGACGTCACAAAGTTAGGCCTCAAATATAGGAAACTTGAAAGAGGATCGCATCTGTTTTAAAAATGTATCTATACTACTAGCTGTTACCCACAACTTCGTTTGTGTGGTTACCTTACCCACAACTTCGTTTCCGTGGTTACCTTACCGTATCTTACTAAAGGACACATCAGTGAACGGAAAAAAAACATTTGCATAGAAAAAGCAAATACATCTGTGACTTCTTACGCTACAATATTTAATGCTTCGTGCATTAAATATTTTATTATGCATAGAATGTACCTTTAGCAATTAATTGAATAATTGCGTTTCTTTGCTGGAGAAAAACCATTTTGTTTAATTTTCATATTTTACAAAGCAAATATGAAAACCAGGACATCACAAATTCAATCAATATTTTGAGAAAAATAGACTGCATAGACGGAATTTTTATCTAAGTTTTGGTTTCTCGTTGGACGTGATGTGTAAATTATCAAACCGATTGGGGCGAAGCCCTAAAAAAATGTCTATTGTTTAAGTAAGGATACATTCTAAACGTATGCCAAATTTCATTTTGCAGATCAAAAGTTTCAGTAGGTAGTTTTAGAGATCCTAGGAAACAAAAATTTCACATTTCACAAACTTTCGCATTTATAATATTAGTGGAATATGATATTAGCTACCTACTTTATTTTGGATAAGTATATCTACATTTGTGTCGATACTGTTGAACTACACCTTACTAAAAGTATTTAGCAAGCCTAATTACAACACATTTAAGATTCTTTAGCACGCCTCACTAGCTTTGCTTGCACAACAAGGATTAAATAAAATATTTAAAAACCCCCGCAGATTTTCATGAAACATGGCTAAGAACACTCGGGGTAAAATTATGTATGGCACAAAAAACAAGATCCGTCAAGTGCGAGTGTAACTCGCGCGCCGAGGGTTTTGAACGTTTGTCAACAAATATGTACCAAAAGTACCGGTTAGAGACTTCACAGTTTAACGAATACCTAAGAATAGTAGGTACCAACCTACATTTCAGATGGATCTCTCTGCATGCTTCGGTTAAATGGATGGTTCGGTTAAGGTGGGTAATGGTAAATTTTTCGACTTTTTTCGAAATATTTCATTAAGTGTGAAAGTTACAGAAATTTGAAAAACTGGTTTGAAATTTCCAAATCGATACCTTTCATTTGATACCCCATCTACAAACGCTTCATACATTTTAAATGGATCGCTCTGCAAACTTCGGAGATAGGGGGGGAATGGGTATTTTTTCAACTTTTTTCAAAATATTTCCAAAAGTATGAAACCTACAGAAATTTGAAAAACTGTTTTGAAATGTCCAAACCGATACCTTTTATTAGATACCCCACTCGGTGAGGTAGCTCCCCCTTTTGAAAATTATTCCCCCCCTTTTTGACCATTTTTCAAAATCTGTTCTTTTGTCAAACTTCTCTTTATTTTTCCTGTAAAATATAGATCCATGTCTATAAACGCTCCATACATTTAACATGGATCGCTCTGCAATCTTCGGAGATAGGGGGGGGGGAATGGGTATTTTTTCGACTTTTTTCGAAATATTTTGAAAAGTATGAAACCTACAAAAATTTCAATAAATATTTTGAAATGTACAAAATGATACCTTTCATTTGATACCCCATATGACTCTGTAGGTAGCTTTTAAAATTTCGGCATCACAATTTGTATGGAAAATATTCATTTTCATTATTCAGATATTTTCATTTATTTTTCTCTAAATCTGTACAGGCGCACGAAATGTATTATTATTTTAAATTTCAAGTTGATAGCTGCAGTAGTTTTTGAGTTATTAAGGAGGGAAAAAAGGACAGACAAAGCGAGACCATAAGGGTTTTGAAACCGATCTTCGATCATCAAAACCCTAAAAACTAAACAAAAATCGGTTCCTCTGTTTGGGAGCTACGATACCACAGACAGATACACAGATAAACAGACAGACACGTGCAACTTATAACACCCCTCTCTTTTTGCGTCGGGGGTTAAAAATAATATTCTGCCGTCATATAAGAAAAGCGGTAGTAAGTAAGTACCTTCGTTTGGGCTGAGTCTGTCCAAACACGAGTTATCCCGCGGTTTGCGTCTTTTTATGTAAAAGTAAAAAACATGATCTTCCTTCTTGTGCAGTCAGGTATAGATATTTATCTATAGGTGCAAATCCTTAATTACCTACTTAGTTTTATTAAACAAGGTAGGTAGATCTTAGGTAGAGTCACAACTAACGCACAGAAAATAAATAAAAATCAAGATTAAGAAACTAAACTAGTTTTGGTTTTGGTGTTCACAATTTTGTTGTTATCTATCTATTTATCTACAAATATGTCAGACAGACATAAAACAAGGTAGGTAAATATCTTAGGTGGAGTCACAATTAACACAGAAAATAAATAAAAATATAGAATAAATCAAGTTTTGGTTTTGGTGTACACAATTTTGTAGTTTTCTATGTATTTATCTACGAATATGTCAGACAGACTGCAGACTGCTAATATGATAAATAATATTGTTCATTTGAAAATCAGACTGGATTGTCACATTGTCGGTTGATTTGTTTTTGATTTTTATTTTTAAAAAAATTTACTCAAATAATGTACCTCTGTCTCATGGTCTCTTCGCTGATTTCAGATTTGATACAACTTATTTTGGTCAAAAACTCTAGTCTTCTTTTTTCTTCTCCATGATCAGCCTATGTTAGTCCACAGCTGGACAAAGGCCTCCCCTATTGAGCGTCTTATGAAATGAAACATATTAAACACTAGCTGTACCCGCGACTTCGTTCGCGATTGCCTTACCTGCTGACTAATTAAGTTCACATTTAACCACAGTGTCTCATATTATGAAACGCCGCCGTGCAAAAAATCGTGTAGGGTCTACGGGGGATAGCATGTTGTCATCTTAAATCCCATTCCACACGACTTTTAGCTACGACTCGGCCAGTGTCAGTGTTAAGAAGTGTCATACTCGTTTCACTTCTTACTCATGGTTCCGTTCAGCTGGAGCCCTATTCTGCAATACTAATCGCTTCACTATGACAGGGGGTATGGACACAGAATGACACGTTTTGGTATTCCACCTTAGATGAAATAAATTATGATGAATGCAGATGGAGAGACGCGCGTCAAGTTTGAAACTATTAATTTATCTCGCACGCACTATCAGGAGTTTTATTAATCTAAGGATTCTACGTGATGATTCTGCGACGATTCCATTGTCATACTGAAGCAATTGTATTGCAGAATTGGGCTCATGATCCATTTGACTGGACCACCGTAATTTTTTTTTCGTTAGTAGGTAGGTAGGTACAGTTGGCTGTGTACCCCAGTAAATGTTTTTCTCTGTGGTCCAGTTAATCTACTAAATTTTTTCTTCAAGTTACAGATTATTTCATCAATCTACTGATTTTCTACTCGACTTTCTACTGATTTAGTCAAATTCGATCTTGCAACACTGTTTCTAACAAAAAGAATGCATGAAATCGGACGACGCGTTAATGAATTCCAACTAAGAACACATTTTGACTTTTATCCCCACTCCTCTCTCCCAGGGGAACCTAACTGAATTCCAGGATAAAATGTATCCCATGTCCTTCCTTGTAGTATGAAATCAAATCGTGCTAGGTTTCATTCCAACTCATTCAGTACTTTCGGCGTCATGTGCGGTGAAGAAATTTTACTTTCATCCTTTCTCCCAGGGGAACCTTACTAACTCTGGGATAAAATTTATCTTTCCTCGTTGTATGAACTCAAATTATGCCGAGTTTCATTCGAATTCATTCAGTTGTTCCGTCGTGATGCGCGGTTAAAGAATTTTACTTTTATCCTCTTTCCCAGGGGAACCTTGCTGAATTCCGGGATGAAATGTATCCCATGTCCTTCCTTGTAGTATGAAATCAAATTGTGCTAGGTTTCATTGCAACTCATTCAGCAGTTTCGGCGTCATGCGTGGTGAAGAAATTCTACTTTCATCCCCTCTCCCAGGGGAACCTGACTGAATTCCGGGATAAAAAGTATTCTATGTCCTTCCTCGCAGTATGACCTAAAATCGTGCCGAGTTTCATTTCAATACCTTCAGTAGTTTCGCCGTGATGCGCGTTTAAGATACAGACAGACAGACAGACATGAATGAAAAAAATTGCAGTTTTGGCTTCAGTAGCGATAATAGAGTGCCCTCCAAAAAAAAATTATAAAAAATATATTCAATGTACAGAATTGGACCTGTTACAGTTTTATTTTATGTATAGATAGATATAGATAACAGTATTTTTTGTACTAGGCCGTTGTTTTACTACACTTCCTATCCTATCCAGTTTATGCCGTTGTAAACATGTTTGGCCGAAGAACACGCCAAAACTACTGAAAGAATCGATCGCAAATTTTGCACACTTAGATATATATTATTTGTCTATTTTAAATCTCCAAAACACGCAATCGATTGTTTCGTTTCGTAGGTATTTATTGTACAAAAATTTGTACCTACTCTAATTTTGTGCATTAGAGTACACCAATTGATCTAAACTTGTCCAAACCGTCAAGGAAGAGTCTGTTTTAAAATATCCAAAATATGCAATTGATTGTTTCGTTTCGTATTTTTTGTGCAAATTTGTACCTACACTTTAATTTGGTGCATTAGAGTCCACCAATTGGTCCAAACTTAACTCGAAATTTCGTGGTGGAGAAATAAAGTAGGCCCCCTGAACCTGGAATCTACTTACTACTTCTTACTACATAGTACTTTTTATCCTAAAAGGCGTGCAAAGCCCCGGGCAGAATCTAGTTAGTGTTATAACCATGAACGCTATATCGATAGAAGAAAGTCAAATATAAAGCGATAAACCTTGCCTCCTTCAGTATTATTTTAAGTCTGCAAAAATATTAGCTCTGCATTGCATCCACACTCCTTTGGCTTCTGAAAACGAAGCCTTAATTAATTGAAATTCTTTTGTTTTCTGTTGCTTTTTGCAAGTTGTTTTAGAGAAGCTGTACGGTTAATGGCTTACTTAGTTTCAAGTTAATTATAAATTAATATATGTTTTACTTTATTACCAACTAGTTTATGCCCGCGGCTTCGCACGCGTTGTTTCTATGGCAACGTTTTAAGGTTATTTCTATCCCATAGGAGCTGATTTATGGGATAATTTTTTTTTTGATTCCAACGCCTTTGTTTGATTCCAGGGTTAGACTTACATGTATGCAAAATTTCAGCGCGATCCGTTCAATAGATTTGGCATGAAGAGGTTACAAACGTCCATCCATCCATCCATCCAAACTTTCGCATTTATAATATTAGTGTGATGTAGAAACGTAGGAAATAAAAAAAAGACGGGTTGCACTCCGGGAGTGCCGGCAGAAGTGATAACTTGATTATTAACGTTGAGCATGTTTGATATTTTGGAATGGTTAGGGAATAATTTTGCACCAATTGCTTTATCAGTATAAAAGTACTATCATTTATGTGGTAGAATACAATATTCATTTATTGCGCTATCGTACACAAACATGACAATTTATATTACAGTAAAAATTTAACACTTTAAAACTATTACAATTATTTTACAATATTAAATAATATTACAATTATTTACAGCCGGTTGCGCGCAAACCATTACCCGCTACAAAAATCTGATTATTTTTAAAGTCCAAAAATAAATTCCGTTTCCCAGCAATTATTTTTGCGCAGTGTTACTTAGTTTCATGTACAGAATGCTTGGTTGACGGCTTCGTGAAGGGTCTGTTTACACCCGTTAAGCAGTACGATAGACTCGATCGAAACCTAACCTTAATTATAAAATTATATTAATGAATAAATGAAAATTTTTGTCCTTGTCTTTCTTTTCGATTCGTTCGAGAAATTAATTATCTATAGATACATAAGTAGGTAGGTATAAGCGAGCCGGACGCTAGCAACTATTACGTAAGCTAGGGCCTATTGTTGTTGTCGGAAACTAGTACTATTATCTATTCTGTTTACCTAAAAATAATGTTCGATTTTGAACTCTATCTCAAAACAAAACTTCAAGAAATTTCCTAGCTATAATGAAGATCCTGCACAATTTTGAGCTTTATTCCTTCGGCATAAGGTCGTCGTTGCTCCATCCGTCTTACGCTTTTTCGATCAGGTCACGTGTCCTGACGCGAGTTTAAGATTTTATACCCATTACAGAAAAAGTGCTCAACGCCGCTAAAGAAGTTTTCACTTCAATAAATCAGCAAAAATGTTGGACATTTCTATACTACACTCAATTGCAGTTTATCATGGATACTAGATAACTGAATAATTTGATCATATACGTTAGATCACCCAAAACAAATATCTGCGGATCGTACAAAATTTTTCCCGAGGCGGGAATCACACGCGTCACAGGCGAACCTGCTCGACCGCTGAGATCATAGTGTTTTCTGTCATCTACATTTTTTATTTTATTTTAAAATATTTTCTTTGTTTTATAATTTATATGAGTTATTTAGATTTCCGAAAAGTATTTTCAGTTAACACAGCGGAAATATTTTCACACGATAAACCGAGTTTATTGTATAGTTATGAAAATACTTCCCTCCATATTTTTATCGGGTTAAGGACACCATACAAGGGGGAGGCCCCTTAATTTTTTTTTGATAAGCTACATAATAAGCCCCTTACGCAATATCTTCGAATCCAAATAAAATAAATATATCGTCTCTACGTGATCAGCAGAGCTCTACAAGAAAAACTATCGTAGTTGACGAATTTATTATACATGTAAACGGGTTAACTACGAACCTTATTTATGTCCCTCGTTAAGGGATAAAACGTTGGTGTTCTTCCAACCAACCAGTTTGCACCACCCGAACTTTTCCCAAGGGTGTCGTAAGAGGCGACTAAAGGATATCATCCTGGGGCGGGCAGCAGCGCCCTCTGCAGAACCATTCTACGGAACTGCGATCCCTACCCGTATGCCCAGTGTGGGGATTATGGGCACTACCTCCCATGAGATAAAAGCCAATAAGGCGCTTATCAGGGGGAGGCCTGCTTCCAGTAGTGGACCAATACAGGCTGTTGAGGTTGAGAGGTTGAGGTTCATCCAACACAAATAAGGTTCGTAGTTAACCCGCTTACATCCGCAATGGGAGTTCTACAACTTGGCTCCAAGATAATTTCAAACCGTCATAATCTCGAAACTACTCGAGATAGACCCCCGTGTTTGGGTCTCTAAAGAAATCAGGAGAATGAGCTCTATCACATGGAGCAATAACCTTTCAAAAACCTCTCATACTATATCTCCGTATCCAGGGGGGAAAACCCATTAGTGGGGGTATATAAGTGATCAGCAGGAAGTGTTCTACAACTTGGCTGCAAGGAAATTTCAAACTGTCATAACTCTGGAACCACTAGAGACAGAGCTCCGTTGAAAGG
Source organism: Eupithecia subumbrata (assembly GCA_949316285.1). Classification (NCBI taxonomy): domain Eukaryota; kingdom Metazoa; phylum Arthropoda; class Insecta; order Lepidoptera; family Geometridae; genus Eupithecia; species Eupithecia subumbrata. The sequence goes on along the minus strand of OX438643.1, from coordinate 14,222,247 downwards.
AATCAGAATAATGAAACCAAAACGGTTACTACGATATTGTTAGCGGCTTATTAACAGTTTTATTCAATCTCTCATTTTCATTCATTCAATCTGAAACTTAATAGTAACCTTTATTTCAAAAAGCGATAGGTAAATGTTTTCAACGAACTCAATTAGATAATATTAGTTTACTCATTACTGAGGTATTGTGAAGTAATGTGCTAGCTAACCTATAATTAATATTTTCATCTAGATTTGATCAAGATTATAACTTAGGTATATAATCTAGGTCCCACTCCAAATTTTCATCATCAAACCACTTTAAAAATCAAGTTAGAAGAAAGAAGTAATTTTTATCAGTGCTTAGGGGATCTACGAAAATTTCCCGTTAAGCATAAATGTTTTTTCATCGTCAAAATCTAATAAAATAATATACTGTTGTATTGTACAAAGAATAAAAGATTTATTGCCAGTAAGAGCTCCATTTGTAAGATTGCGCCTTTATGGCATCTTTGTTCTTATTTTATTTAGGGTCATATTGTAGCGAAGTGGAAACATTAGCTTTTCCAAGTCACTTTGTCAGATTCAGAGGCGGCATTCACTTTGTCAGATTCAAAGTTTATGTTCGAGTACCTACCATAACAACAAACATTTGACTTTGCTTCTCTTTTCTAATTGTCAAAACCTTGCTGTGCAAAAAGGCTTACTATAAAATACCAGATTACCTATCTAGTCTAGAGGATAAAAAAAGCTTGGGACGGGTTTTGCTTCAACTCGAAAAATAAAAACTAACAGGCTAAAGGTTTCTTCGTCTCTTCTTTTTTCTAGTCTACATACCAAAGCGACAGAAATCAATAATATCACATTATTTCCGTGTCAGTGTTGAATTTTATAATTTGACCTTTTCTAAGTGTACATTTATTGTACGAGTATTTATAAAAATAAAGAGTTTTTGATTTTGATTTTACTACTCAACTGTGTAGGTGGGTAGGAAGCGAATGAAATGAAAACAAATATTAGCAACTAATAGTTTTAAATGCCTTTAAAGAAAAGAAAAACAATCAAAATAATAAAAACAAATTAGAACGCTACGTCATTATTCTTTCGCATAATGATACCAGTTGTGAAGAAAATCCCATTACTAAATTATCATTACCCCATTATCATTATCATCAGCCTTTAATAGTCCACAGCTGGACATAGGCCTCCCCTAATGAGCGTCATAGCAGCGCCCTGTCTTCAGCTTGCCGCATCCAGCATCTGCCGGCAGTCTTTCGCAGATCGTCATCCCACCTGGCCGGCGGGCGTCCTACGGTCTCTACTCAAGAACACATTTACCCCATTGGTTGTCGGTTCATCGCGAGATATGGCCGGCGCACTGCCACTTCAGCTTGCTAATTCTTAGATATGTTTATATGTACCACTATTTACGATCGTATCGAGTGTCTACGAAAATAATGTTCGCGCTAAAGAGTTGAAGGCTTAAGTTGAATGCTACTTTTCCAAGCTTTTTCGTCTTTGGCACTATATTTACCATAATTAATGATCAACTGACGCCACAAACAGAAATGTTTATTAAATAAAAAACATGTCAAACTAATTGCCCTCTGTTTTTGTCGGGGTTAAACGGATTTCGGCGAGAACCATGAGACACAATTCTTAGTCAGGTAGCAAGCTAAAAACTGTACGGTACATGAAAAACCGTAAAATACGTCGGCGAGGAAGCCATTCTGTGCTGTGAACCACAGAATATCTGCAGTACAAATTGGAGTGGTGAGATATGACCACCAACTGGTACCTAACTTTTCCGCTTTTGTGCTATGCCGACGGTGAATATATTGGTGCTCGTAAGTCGGAGTAGACTATTTACCGAGTTCTAATAAATTTTGGTTTGTCGAACGTTAGGTACTTCATTTGCATTTATGTTCGACCATATACGCTAGCTAATTTTGACATGTTCAAATAGTTTCTTCAGGAGTTGGACATTGTCACACCAAAGTGACATTTCCATAGGTTTCTTAGCTTAGTAGAGTGCCTAAATTGCGTTTAAGCTATGTACCTCTTTACTCTTACATAAATACTCTATTTAGGCTTCTGCTCGATATTGAAATATGATATACAAGTTTCTGCCCCCGGCTTCGCACGCGTTGTTTCCATGGAAACGAAGAAATGAGTCAAATTTTTATAAATACGATTTTAATTCGCGCTTTCCTCGCAGACCAATTGGTCCGCTTAAAGCTTGAACAGCTTGGCAGGATGAACTTGGAGGACCAATAAGACTGCTTGATCTTCTAAGAGGTAAGTGTAATAAGGTTCAATTAAACATGAACATTTTCCTGAGTTTATTGTCGAGTGAATTATTTATTGCAAAACGTTTCTACTACTAGAAATTAATAGCAATCCGATCAGTGGTTGAAGTACCTACATAAACCTCCATAGCAAAGATAGTTAGGGTACTTACTTATCCATTATCATCTAAAGTTTCTCCCATATAAATTTATTGTGATCTCTTGTGTTGTTAATATCAACCTTACTACATCTCAATAAGACAAGAAATAGAAGGTCTTCTACCTTTGAGTGTGGTAGACCGTGTTGGTCATTAAATTAAAAATTCAGGCTCTGTAAAGTACAAAATGATTATTATGGCGTTGGTTTTAGATGAAACAAGACACGATATTATCTTCTCATAATCATCATCAGCCTATATTAGTCCACTGCTTGACATATTATGCCTCCCCTAATGAGTGACATAGCGCCCTGTCTTCAGCTTTCCGCATCCAGCATCTGCCTGCAGTCTTTCGCAGACGGTCATCCCACCTGGCCGGAGGGCGTCCTACATTACGTTTGCCGAGTCGTGTTCTCCACTCTAGAACACGTTTACCTCAGCGGTTGTCGGTTTTTCGTGAGATATGGCCGGCCCACTGACTGCATAACACACATAATACAAAAACTTAAGTTGTTCTTAATAAGATTACTTATAGGAAACAAGAACACGTTTACCCCATTGGTTGTCGGTTCATCGCGAGATATGGCCGGCCCCACTGCCACTTCAGCTCGCTAATTCTTAGATATGTTTATATGTACCACTATTTACGATAGTGTCGAGTGTCTACGAAAAAAAAGACGGGTTGCACTCCGGGAGTGCCGGCAGAAGTGAAAACTTGATTATTAACGTTGAGCATGTTTGATATTTTGGAATGGTTAGGGAATAATTTTGGACCAATTGCTTTATCAGTATAAAAGTACTATCATTTATGTGGTAGAATACAATATTCATTTATTGCGCTATCGTACACAAACATGACAATTTATATTACATAAAAAATTTAACACTTTAAAACTATTACAATTATTTTAGAATATTAAATAATATTACAATTATTTACAGCCGGTTGCGCGCAAACCATTACCCGCTACAAAAATCTGATTATTTTTAAAGTCCAAAAATAAATTCCGTTTCCCAGCAATTATTTTTGCGCAGTGTTACTTAGTTTCATGTACAGAATGCTTGGTTGACGGCTTCGTGAAGGGTCTGTTTACACCCGTTAAGCAGTACGATAGACTCGATCAAAACCTAACCTTAATTATAAAATTATATTAATGAATAAATGAAAATTTTTGTCCTTGTCTTTCTTTTCGATTCGTTCGAGAAATTAATTATCTATAGATACATAAGTAGGTAGGTATAAGCGAGCCGGACGCGCAACTATTACGTAAGCTAGGGCCTATTGTTGTTGTCGGAAACTAGTACTATTATCTATTCTGTTTACCTAAAAATAATGTTCGATTTTGAACTCTATCTCAAAACAAAACTTCAAGAAATTTCCTAGCTATAATGAAGATCCTGCACAATTTTGAGCTTTATTCCTTCGGCATAATGTCGTCGTTGCTCCATCCGTCTTACGCTTTTTCGATCAGGTCACGTGTCCTGACGCGAGTTTAAGATTTTATCCCATTACAGAAAAAGTGCTCAACGCCGCTAAAGAAGTTTTCACTTCAAAAAAATATTTGCCATTTACAGTAAGATTACTTACAAAATCGAAAATTTTTATAGTAAACAAATTGTGTCAGATCTTTGATAGGCTGCTAAAATTAAAAGATTGGTGATCCTTTTTATTTAAAATGCACGCAAGCAGTCTCAAACAAACAATAGTCTACATAAACTCTTGGCCTGCTTGTACACTTTAAGATTTTACAGCGGTTTTGAAGAGTTTTCGAGATGTACAAAGGTCCATAAAGTTGCGGTTTCATCTTCAGTGGAGTGGGTTCCCGCAACCTCAGCGTACGTGACGAGTGTTGTAGCGGTAAGGGTTTGCTCCCACGGCTACTGGGCAGAAATAATCACGAACGATAATGGCCCATTCGATCGGACCTGCCTGTCGTACCTTGAATACTGGATATTTTTTGTAAATAAAGAGATTACAAAATCAATAAAATATTGTTGGAAAATATTTTTTGACGCTGGTATCATCGAAGCAAATCGCAGATGTTCGAAACTATACTTGATTTTGAAAGCTTTCATTCATCATTTTATTCGTAAAATTTTCGCTGCGCTTGGGCAACTATAAAAAAAATGTTAGACAATTCACACAGCCAAACATTATCTAGTCCCAAGCTAAGCAGGGCTTGTGTTATGGGCACTAGATAACTGATATACTTAATACAATACATAGATATATTTTTTATTACACATAGAAAATATCCAGAACACCCTGAACACCCTGAATCTGTAGATCTTACAAACATTTGTCCCGAGGCGGGAATCGAACCCGCAACCTCCTCGCAGGTGGACCTTCGACCGCCGCGCCACGGAGGTCGTCAAACTATGCGTTGTTGAAATTTTTATTTTAAACTTGCTGTTTTTTTTCTGGCTGTTAGGTCTTAGAATTTGCACCACCCCAATTCTTCTCGCGAGTGTCGTAAGAGGCGACTAAGGGATAGCTAACGGAGCGGGCAGCAGCGCCCCTGCAGAAAAATTCTACCACCGAACTGCGATCCACAACCCGCATGCCCGCATGCCCGCATGCCCCATGATTATGGGCATTACCCCCATGTAATAAAAGCCAATAAGGCGCTTATCAGGGGGAGGCCTGCGTCCAGTAGTGGACAACTGCTGGCTGTTGAGGTGAGGTTGAGGTTTTTTTCTGATATTGTTATATCAGTTTGTGTGTTGTATCAGTTTGTGTGAAGTTTTCATTCATCATTCAGCCTTTGTTGACATAAAGTATCTTGGATTCTAGAACTGGGCACAGAAAAATATTTCTCCGCTGATAGCTAAGGTGTGTCACCCTATGTGTGCTGACGTTTCCGATGACTCAAAAAACGTTTAGATGGATCATTTTTAACCCCCGACGCAAAAAGAGAGGGGTGTTAAAAGTTTAACGTGTCTGTCTGTGTATCTGTCTGTTAGGTACTGGAGCTTACTTCGGGGCGAAATAATTCAGTATGACAAAATGTCTGATTATCAAGTTTTTCGTAGGCAGATAGGGTTAATTATCTATTTCCTTCAGGACAGGTGTAAGATAAAAGGTCTACAAGAACAAAATTAAAAATTTTAAAAACCCCCGACAGATTTTCATGAAACATGGCTAAGAACACTCGTTATAAAATTATCTACGTCACAAAAAAAACTAAACGAAAATCGGTTCATCCGTTTGGGAGCTACGATACCACAGACAGATATCAAAATATACAGACAGACGTTAAACTTATAACACCCCTTTTTTAGTCGGTGGTTAAAAATAGGTGGCGGCGCTAGTTCTAGCTTTTGTATGCCGCAGCATACATCCGCTTTAAACTAACACATTCATTGCCCAAGACGCAGATGCCAGTCTTCTCCCCCATGTCGCGGCTGGACAGTGAATGCGTTAAATCACTGACTCGATAGGTACCTATCAGTACCATAATTACTTCGCCAAAAGTTAGCAGAGGTGTGATAAGGGAACCAATAGTTTAGTTCATTGAATTCGTCTATTACCAACCGACCAACCACGCTGTCCACCTAGTTGGATGGTTAGTAATTATTTTTCTTAACCGAAAACCTGGTTTGTCGGTTGATATATTTTATAGCGTTTCTAGAGTTTCGTGGATCAGAGCCACTTCACATTACTAATTTTCTACCCTGGTATTGTGTCTATATAACCTTATTTTGGATTTAAGACGCTATTAACTGTAAAATTTAACTACTTTGTGTTAATAAACAGAAATCAATCAATCTTTTTATGTGGCCGCCTGCAAGGGGACACCGCCGTTGTAATCTGTTTTTCGCTTTAGCTCTCTCTAGGCAGGATCCTTACCTACCTAATTTAGGTAGGGCCTGCCGATTTACCTCGTGGCCTCTACCACGTCACGTGGCGCCGTGGATCGTCGTCAGCTGACACCCTGATTGCGTCATTTACACCTGGTCACCGCAATAATAATAATTTTCGAGTCATAAATTAAGTTTAATATTACTTTATGTACCTATGTTGGTTTTAAGGTATGTATCACTACTAGCTGCGCCCCGCGTCTTCGACCGCGTAGAAATCATACAAATTTTAGAAACTTTTTGCAAACCTCCAAGGGGGTTTGTAAAAAAATAATATTTAACTCAATATTTACTTAATAGTTTATTTATGTCGAGTTTGGAGTGAATCGAAGCAAGGAAAAACAATTTTCCACAAAAGCTATAACCCATTCTAACCGGGGTTAGAATCCAAGGGTAGAGGTTCAATTTTGAAAATTTGTTTAGCCTAAGTATGTGTTATTTTAAAACTTAAACTTGGTTTTAGAATAACACTAAGGCTAATCTACATACCTACCAAACTTCATTTCAATCGCCGCGGGCAGAAGCTAGTATAGTAAAAAAGTATAAGATAGCAGGATGGACCGTAGAATAAGTTAAATATTATGTATAACTGTTCTAAGTTGTCTGAAATAAATGATTTATTCTTATTTTTCCCTCTGCCTCGTTGGTCTAGCGGTCAGCTTGTTCAACCGCTGATTATGAGGTCCTAGGTTCGAACCCCGGGTCGGACCAATAGTTGTTACTGGGCTTTTTCTAGCAAGAAAAATTCACAGTAGTAGCCCGGAGTCAGGAAGTTGGCGGTGTTACACCCCCGTGCCTCGGAAAGCACGTTAAGCCGTTGGTCCTGCGCCTGATCTCTCCCCGGTCGTGTCGATCTGTCGTCCCATCGGATTATGAGAGTGAGGGAATAGAGAGTGCACCTGTGTTTGCGCACACACTTGTACACTATAATATGTCCTGCGCATCTGGCTAGTCTCCGATGAGACTGGCCGCCGTGGTCGAAATTCGGCTAGGAGGACATTATTATTATTATTATTTTTATAAGCTGTGGGAACTCGGCCTAAAGCTAAGAATAGCGTATACAGGTTGGTTACAAAGTCTTACCCAGCTAAATAGATTCACTTACAAGTAGATTCTGCTTAGTGAGGTAACTTTGTAATGAGTCGGAGAGGGTGCGAACATTTTGTAGAACTAAGTAACCTTACACGTTCCCTGTGCAGCCAAGATTTTGGAGTCGACCCCTACGTGCAAAAACACTTTTGATGGTAAGATACCGGCAACCTTATATGAAAAGTCTTCCGGTTTTGTTATAATTTTTTTTGGCTACTCGTGTATGCCGATAAAAGTGGAAAAGCTCACGCGTTTTCATGTTTTAATATTTATTTGAGTTGAATTTTAAATATTTTATGCATTGGATGACTGATGACGATATGATTTTTCACCGATTTCAAAAAAGGACGAGGTTCTATGCTTAAACGTAGGTTTTTTATGCATGTTCGTCGATTTCTCCGTCAATTATGCACCGAGGTAGTTCCAAAACAAATTCTCCTAGGGATTAGACAAAATTAGACAAATACTTACTAATTTATTTCGTATTTGTCTCACAAAACCTAAAAAGCAGTGTAAATATTCAAATGTTCATTCAAACGTTCAAATTATTCTCTATTCTACTATAGACAACAATATATGTGCTTGGCCCACAGTAGCCATAAATGGAACTGAATCACAAATAATTAGAACACGTGATGTGTTCACACCGCATCTGTTCCATCCAGCCAGGTGGGAAGATGACCTGCGAAAGACTGCAGGCATATGCTGGATGCCTATCAAAGATATGACATATTTTTTTAATTTTCGATTTTGTAAGTAATCGCAAATGACAATTTTTTTTTCTTTTATTTTCTTCTTTATAATCTTATTAAGAACTATGTAGTTAAATTTTTGTATTATGTGTGTTATGGAGTCAGTGGGCTGGCACTATCTCATGAAGAACCGACAACCGCTAGGGTAAACCTGTACTTCAGTGGAGAACACGACTCGGCAAACGTAGTGTAGGACGCCCTCCGACCAGGTGGGATGACCGTCTGCGAAAGACTGCAGGCAGATGCTGGATGCGGCAAGCTGAAGACAGGGCGCTATGGCGCTCATTAGGGGAGGCTTATGTCCAGCAGACTAATATAGGTTGATGATGATGATGATGATATGTTAATGTGATATCAACCCTACCTATGTCCAGCGGTGAACCGATTAATGGGAGGCCTAGTTTCCCTTGATAAGCGGCTTATTAGCTTATATCATTAGAGGGTAATGAATGACACAATGCCAATACAAGCAAGCGGTTTGTGGTATTAGAGATTTCGTGCTGCTATTAGAATCTAAAATGTTTTTTTTTTTTCATTAGAAAACGTAGTTTATAATGCCCTTTAGAGGACGCATTACACGCCATTTTGTGAAAAGGATAGGCTTAGGGTTTTGCGTTCATAGAAGCGGGACGGAGCAAACGTTTTTGGAACGGCATAAGCGCAAGAATGTTTTGCTTATTTACAAGAAAATTACACAAGTTATGAAAAAACTGTATTAAGGCAACAAAGAATTAGTACCTAGTAACCTAGGAATCAATTTTTTTTTTTTCTAAATCCAGTAGGGTTCCTGAAATCTTGACCAAATTAGGTGCAAAACAGTGCACTTTCATGATTTTTTTATCGTTATGTTTTTATGCAATAGATTTTTCAATTTTAAGGAACCATAGAGAAAATGTAGATTTTTTTGTAATTCGAGTTTTTTTATCACGGGGGAACCTCAAGACGAAAGTCTTTAACCAATGTGTGATGACTTACGGATCCGAGATGTGATCGCTGACTATAGGACTCGTGTGTAAGCTCAAAGTCGCTCAGCGAGCTATGGAGAGAGCGATGCTCGGAGTTTCTCTACGCGATAGAATCCGGAATACAGAAATCCGTAGAAGAACCAGAGTAACCGACGTAGCTCTCAGCTGGCAGGCTGAAGTGGCGATGGGCAGGCCATAGCTCGCAGAACCAATAACCGTTGGAGAGTAAAGGTTTTCGAGTGGCGACCGCGATGCAATTCGAAACGGAGTGTGGGAAGAGCTCTCACTCGATGGACCGACGACATTGTAGCGGCCGCAGGAAGTCGATGGATGGAAGCAGCTCAGGACCGCTATTTGTGGCGTCGTTGGGGGGAGGCCTATGTTCAGCAGTGGACGTATAAGGGCTGATGATGATGACCTCGGGGATACCGTGAGTCCTAGTTTGACAACCAAACCCACTAAGTTCGCCCCTAACCAATAGGGTACCTACTTCACCCATTTTTGAAAAGTGTCTCAATTAGATTTTATGGTGCTAATGAACCGGTAAAAAATTCACAAAATTTTTATTCATTGTTAAGTGCGATAAAAATGCATATTAATTTTGACGAAAACGCTGGATGCAATGGACGCCATATTGCTCTGTGGTCATGACGTCAGTTGGCTGTGTAAGCAAATGCAGTGATATTTTGTATGTTATAGGTTATACGCTGATAGTTGACAGTTGACACTTCTAAGTTTTCTTAGCCGTATGACGTAATAACATGGCAACTAATGGCGACTACTATTTAATGGTGTTATGAAACAGATTAAAAAAGACGAAACCTTTAAATTCAATTTTAAAATTTAGTTTGCTATTTTATGAACTAAAACTAACGTTTTCCGACTGCTTTTTGCCTAAGCTATCTCAATAATATATTTTTAGATTTTTTCTCATATAGAGTAAAATACCCTATTATAGTTAAACTATCTATATGACCAAAGCCGGTATTCTCATCTAAATATTGTTCGTACAATGTAGATATACCAACACCGAAGTTAAGTTTAATTAATGTGAAAGTTATCCCACAGATCTCGGAGTCAGGAGTTCCGTTTGTGTGTACACGGCACTTGGACCGTAAATTAGCGTCACGTGTACAGTCGCCCTAATATGCTTTGCATATATGAATATAAATAAATAATGCTGAATTTTTCTAAAAAAGGTTTATTATATTTTGTTTTTCAGTTTTTTCGGCGGTAAAATTTTTTGTCAAGAAGGATTTATTAAAAATCTAAACAGTAAGGTATAAAAATAAAAAATAGCAAAACGCCTTCGTCAGACGGACCTTAAGAAATATTACTTTTTCTAGCCCTTCACCAGCATCACTAGATGAATTATTTATATTTCATACAAATAATATACATAGGTGCCTTTATTCACTAAGAAAATTACAATTAAAATAAATTAGAACTAGTATTTACTATTCAAACAATTGAGCTAACTGCAGACTGTTGCAAACAATCTACAGGTAGCTCAACTGATCCATATTATCAATACCAGTCGGAAGCGTCTCCAAGACGCTGGCTGCATTGCCCCGCTGCGCAATGCTGATGCGCTGCGTCAGATACTCAACAGCTCTCGGGTCACGCGTCGCTTAGATCAGACGCTCAGATATTTTTTTTAAACCCGAAGTGCCTCGGTACCCCACGGACCTGGGGTCTCGACTCCAAGGGGAGCAAATGTGTAGGCTCTGTCGAGACCTGCATACATGCGCCTTTTGAGATCTTACATATAGGTACATACTCGTAGGTACCTATATTGTTGTACTATTCACACAATGAGACAAGATTTGTCTCGCGAGAAGAATCGAATCCGTAGCCTTCTCTCTGTCTCCATTACAGGTAGACCTGAAATTTATGACGTGTCTAAGGCCCGTATTACGAAAGCTTGCTTCGTCATCGATATGCCTGAGTATCGCTTTTGTCATAGAAAAGCTTGAGTAATGCTTTTGCCATAAAAAGCTTGAGTAACGCTTTTCTATTGATTGAAGATGATGACTGAACAAACTTTTATAATACGGGCTTCAAACCCGTATTATGAAATTATGCTCAGTCCGAGACTTAGGACTGACGACCTCTGTGGCGCGGCGGTCGAAGGTCGGAGGAGGTTGTGGTTCGATTCCCGCCTCGGGACAAATGTGTGTACCTTCTGCAGATATTTGTTCAGAAAGTTCTGGATGTTTGCCATGTACCTATATTAAAAAATATTTATCGATGTAGTGTAATTGAACTAAGTATAACAGTTATCTAGTACCCATAACACAAGCTCTGCTTAGCTTGGGGCTAGATACTACTGTGTGAATTGTCCAACATTATTTATTTGTTTATTTAGGATTGAGTAACGCTTTTACCATAGAAAATAGTTCCTTATGCATAGATCGATGACTGAGCAAACTTCTACAATACGGGCCTAAGAGTCCTGTAAGGTCTAAATGAAATAAAGCACTTTGAGTAGGTACTTACATAAAGTAAAAATTAATCACTTACCACCGTGTAGTGTACTTACTATTATTTATTCTGCGCCCCGCCTCATGTGGTCAACAGTAAGCCTGCTGTTTACTAACCAGACTGTACACATCGTGCTTGTAACTTTGTATTCAATTGTTGTACGTAGATGTCCTACGTGGTGCTCGAAGTACCATCTGTCTGGTTAGGGCCGGTATATGGAACAAGCAACACGCCAATAGCTTGCTTTGTTTCGGGATATTATCTAACGGCCCCTTCCCACGGCAACATCCCGGTTTTTTTGCACGTTCGGTTTTTTTTGCAGGATCCCGTTCAGATAAGGTAGATAGAGATAGTTAGAAAATTCTTTATTGCACACTTATCTTAAATACTAAGTGACAAGTGGCGGTCTTATCGCTCAAGAGCGATTTCTAAATATATAGATAAACAGATAAACTTTATTTGTAGCTGAAAATATAACATTAATATGTACTAAAACTAATTAAATTACTAACACCATTTAAACTACATATAAGTGCATTTAATAATACCAACTTATAAAATACTTTAAAGCTACAAAATGGCGTTCAACTCAGCATAAGTTGTGATAGCTATTATTTAGTAATAGTTTAGTAGTATACGTGTTTCAATACTAGCATTCACAAGAGTTTCCTGTTTACCTCAACAACCTCAACAGCCTTTGTTGGTCCACTGCTGAACACAGGCTTCCCCCTGATAATAAGCGCCTTGCTGGCTTTTATCTCTTGGGGGTAATGTACGAAATCCCCACGCTGGGCATGCGGGTTGGGGATCGCAGTTCGGTGGTAGAGTTGATCTGCAGGGAGCGCTGCTGCCCGCCCCGGTGGATATCCCTTAGTTGCCTCTTACGACACCCGCGGGAAGAGTTGGGGTGGTGCAAATTCTAAGCCAGCACCACTCAGCTACGTTTACGGTATCCTGCAAAAAACCGATCCGTTCGAATTTGACATTCGGTTTTGCCACTACAATTTAGTTGTCCAGTTAATATTATTATTTGAAAAAACTAAAAATTAACTTCGAATAATATTTACACGGTATTTTTAAGTTTTACGGGATAAATGCTTATCCCTTAGGAATAAAATTTATATTAGGAGCAATTCGGGATCATTCTCTATTCATAAATAAATAAATAAACAATTTTTTATTTCGATAACTTAAAAAAATGATACATACAGACGACGATTGGAGCAAAATTTTCTTGTATTATAGGATACCGCTCTTATCAGAAGATATATAATAGCGAAACAAAATCAAAATTGACGGAGAAATCGACGAACATAGAAAAAAAATAAAAAAAACATACAGCAGAATGTAGAACCTCCATCTTAATTGAATTTTTGAAGTCGCTTCACAACAGAATCCAGTTTAATTCCACGTATAGTTTAATGGAAGTGTTACCAGTTCCTGCATACCGTTTTTTGCTGGATGGTGTGCCGAGCGGGGTAAATTTGGATTAATGATACAGTGGTGTATTATTTGTACAACTAGTTGAACTACTGTATCGGAGGGAAGATGGCCACTCGCCTATAACCGCTGGTTGCTCTACCGCAAAAAAACAGGATGCATACTACTATGGCTGGAAGAGATCGCTTCTAAGCGATACGGCCGCCCATTGTAATTGTCTTATGTAATGTCTCCTTGTAATGTTACTTTTATTGTGTACAATAAAGCATTTTTGTATTGTATTGTACTGTCTGTAAAAACACCAATGATTTTTGCGGGATCCGGTAAAATCCGTTCCCGCAGAATTGGACGACCGTGAGAAGGGGCCGTAACGTGTGTTGTATTGTAAAGTTTGATATGTTGGTTCTGTAAACAATATCAATTCGCTTAGGTACATATTATTCGAAAACTAGTTTCTGCCTGCTGTGATTCACAAGTTGCTTCTATGGAAACGTTTAGAGGATATTTATAAAATAAAATAAATAAATAAATATTGCTGGACAATTCACACATCTAGCCCCAAGCTAAGCAGAGCTTGTGTTATGGGTACTAGACAACTGATATATTTAATACCTGCATAAATAGATATTTTTATTATACATAGAAAACATACAGTACACCCTGAACAAATATCTGCTGATCGTATAAACATTTTTCCCGAGGCGGGAATCGAACCCGCAACCTCCTGCGTCGCTGGCGGACCTTCGCCCGCTGCGCCACAGAGATCGTCAATTTATAAAAATATATTTTAATCGTTTCCAAGGCATAAATCAGTTCCTATGGGATAACTCATGGGAATTGATTTATGGGATAAAAAATCCACACAGCATCATCTAGCCCCAACCTAAGCAGAGCTTGTGTTCCCATAACACAAGCTATCTACTAGATGACTGATATACTTTATAGAATACATTATGTACATAGATATACATATATTTTTTATACTTATAAAATACCCAGAACACCCAGAACAAAAATATTCACAGATCGTACTTAAAATTGTTCCAAGGCGGGAATCGAACCTGCAACCTCCTGCATCGCAGGCGGACCCCGCGCCACATCGGTCGTCATAGTAGGTACTTTTGTCAAAAGTATGTTTCATTATGTTTGCTATGTAAAATTTCAGCCCGATCCGTTCAGTTGTTTTCGCGTGAAGCACAAAACATCTCAAAAAAGACAAACATCCAAACATAGAAATATCCAAACCTTTGCATTTATAATAATAGTGTGGTAGCTCTGGTTTTCGTGTAATCGTGGTAAGAATTCCCTCCATCCCAAGGTTGTCTGGAATTGATTGCTCGAGGTAATCAGACCACCCAAATTATCTTGTCTCCTTTGTCATTATACAATTTTATATGTTTTTCTTCAGAGCCAAAGTTCCAAGTTCGGTTTGACGATAATGTCGATGACAATGTCTCATTTACATGAACAAGTTGGTACAGTCTCTATTTATGTAGGTATCCCAAATTATCGTGCGGATTTTCGATCATCAACCCGAGGCAAAATCAAAATATCGTTTTATAGATCCGTCGGAATCGAATTCAAATCCGTCGGGAACGAATCGAATGAATTATAATACCCCTGCAGGGGGAGGCCTACATCCAGCAGTGGAACATTAAAGCCTGTTGAGGGTAATAAAGAGGTAAAGAGTAGGTAATCTAAGATACTTACTCATTTCATATATCTTGGGTCAAACGACGCACGTCTTTATATAACCTACCTACATCTGGAAGGAAAAAGGTAAAATAAATAAAATACATTGAGGTATTTTATTACGTTTCCCATTTGAATTGAATTAATTTCGTGATGGAAAGCTCTTTCATGTTTTGCTTTGCGAAGGAAATTTTCTAACAATCACAATAAGCTTTGTGATTATTAACGAGTCTCCGTAAAAATGGAATCAGTTTCATCATCATCATTATCATCAGCCATATATTAGTCCACTGCTGGACGTAGGCCTCCCCTAATGAGCGCCACAGCGCCCTGTCTTCAGCTTGCCGCATCCAGCATCTGCCTGCAGTCTTTCGCAGATCGTCATCCCACCTGGCCGGCGGGCCAGAAACACAAGAAAACGGTTACCCAGCGGTTATAGGTTCTTCGCGAGATATGGCCGGCTCACTGCCACTTCAGCTTGCTAATTCTTTGAGCTCTGTCAATAACTTTGATTAGTAAATTTCTATCAGATCAAATAAAATTCTTCCTTAAAGTCCACTGGGGCTCTTACCTGCCATTATTATTGTATGTATCTTATTTACTTATGAAGATTTTTAAGACTTAATACTAAACTGTTTAATTAACTACTAAAGCGATTAACACTCGCTGTGCTCGCTGCTTCACCCGCGTAGAATTCACAATTGCATGGTTTTATTTCTTTTGCGCTGAGCTTACTTATTTATCTAAGATAAAGTAGCTTTAGTTACCCGTTATAACATCAACTGCAGCCTGTGCGAGTTCCGTCAAAATCGGTGCAGCCATTTTGGAGATTTTCAAAACAAACAGACCACACTCCATCATGGACTCCGTAGGTGGCTCTTAGATAAATGTTTTTATTTGTACATTAAATAATATTATAATCAAAAAATTACCTCGTTATATTAGTTAAATTTGTACGTCCATAATTAGTGTGTTAACTGTCGTTCCACCTAGCTTTTAAAATCTTTTTTGTACACAGTTTCTACAATAAATTTCATTTATTTTTTCACCAAGAAAAACATTTAAAAATTGGACTAATTTTATTTATTTGTTAGATAAAAACAAATTAAAATGATGCAAGGGAGGTTTATTTTCTGTAGGTAAGTCAAAACAAACATTTTATGCGGCTGTATAACAAGCCCAAGGCTGTCACACTAAGCAAGCAGTATGTAGGTGCGTCTAGTATGAGTGTGCAAACTAACAAACGAAAAAGTTTTCGAGAACGTGGCAGTTTACCTACTTGTCAAATTTGGAATTGGAACGTGTACTCCCAGAAAACATCAAACACCGCAAAATCAATCGAAAACTATAATCGAGTTCGTATCCTCACCTCACCTCAACAGTCTATATTGGTCCACTGCTGAACGTAGGCCTCCCCTGATAAGCTTCTTATTGACTTTTATCTCATGGGGGTAATGCCCATAATCTCCTAACTGGGTATGCTTGTTGGGGATCTCAGTTCGGTGGTAGAATTGTTCTGCAGGCGGGGCTGCTGCCCGCTTCCGGATATCCCTTAGTCGCCTCTAACGACACCCGCGGAAAGAATTGGGGTGGTGCAAACACTAAACCGGCAACACACAGCTTGCTAGCTATGTGTTGCCGAGTTCGTGTGATATTATTTTATCGCCGGCCGTTATTCTACGAAAAGTTGTTCCTCTGAGTATCCACTTCAAAGAGCTAAATTTATGAAAGGAAACGTAAACTTGTACAGTTTTCGTAAACTATGCAAAATTCATACCAAAGCCTCTGTAGGTATATTGACCACGCAAGCAATGCATTGCTTGCCGTGGTTAATATACAGAGGCGAAATTGAGCACGATGCATAGTGCTCAATTTCACCAAACAGCACGGCAGAGCATAACACTACTTAATTAGTTTGATTAAACGGCCGTTTATGGCTTGCCTAATGACGAGTCTGTATGGAGCAGCTATTATGGATATCACAGGGGTGGATTCTGATTAAACGAAGTTCTGAGTCAAAATTTTGGTGAATGCACTGATATTGTCCCTGGTATTGATACCTGAAACTCAAACAGTGGACCAATATTGGCTGGTGAGGATAAGCGCCTTATTGGCTTTTATCTCATGGGGCTACCCCCACGCTGGGCATGCGGGTTGGGGATCGCAGCTTGGTGGTAGAATTGTTCAGCGGAAGGCGCTGCTGCCTGCCCCCGTTTAAAAAAAGAGTTAGGGTGGTGCAAATTCAAAGCCGGCACCTTACCGCACCACACGGATTTAAATTGGTAATGGTAAAGTTAAATAAAATAATTTATAATTTGTTGTTTTGAAAAAACTTGAAACTGACTTCGAATCCGTTTTAAATTATTTTTTAAGATGTTCGGGATAAAGACTTAATGAATACCTTGGGAATAAACCACCTCGGGATCATTTTCTATACAACTGCAAAAGAATCATCTATATCGGTCCATTAAAGACAAAGAAATCGATGGACATACGTAAAAAAACATACATGCAGCCGAACATAAACCTCTTCCTTTTTTTACAGCCGGTCAAAAATAAAATATCTCAAAGTTTTAGACCGCGGCAAAAATGTATATATTTTTATAGAAATCCGGCTTTTGTTTTTCTAATAAGTCTTCACAACTTATGAACTTATATCATGCTATTTTTAAGTCTATCTGCGAAAACTTGTAATTCGTAAACTTGTAAGCCATCAACAAACATGCACTCGTCTATCCAGGCATGTTCTATAACGTTCATCTAAAATTTGTAAACCTAGCTATAGATTTTTCCAAAACTGTAAAAATAACAAGAACAAAATTAAAAACCCCCGACAGATTTTCATGAAACATGGCTGAGAACACTCGGGATAAAATTATCTATGACAAAAAAAAAACTAAACGAAAATCGGTTCATTCGTTCGGGAGCTACGAAACCTCAGACAGATACGTTAAACTTATAACACCTCTCTCTTTTTGCGTCAAGGGTTAAAAATAAAATAAATACGGTCCTCAGACAATGTCTTTGAAGATGGAAGATTCTCCCCTGTATCTGGTTCGGGTTAACAAGCAGCTCATGCAGCATAAACGTGCCGAAGCCAGCTATTCCCCCAATTAGACCGTCAGACATGACTGTTATTGATATATTATTATTGTTCTGTAGCTGCTAACGGCTGGGTTATGAGCTGCAGCTTATACTAATCTGAGGGTATCGCATTGTAAGGATAGAACATAACACATATACAGGGTTATTGGAAATTAGGCCAGAAGCTTTTAGGGGGCGATGGGGGAGGCCATTTGCAACAATTTTTACCCCATATTGTTTTATACAAAATTGAACCATTTTTGAGGTATTCGCATTTTCGTTATTTTTTGGGAAAACCCCGTTTTACTTCTTCAATATGTAATTTAAGAAAAAAGTCATCATCAAATACAAATTTTAGTGACAGGTTTAGATAGCCTAAAATCTGATTCTTAATAACCAATAACAAAAACGTATGAATCAGTATCCATAGGAAGCTTAGGGAAATGTTTATAAAAATAGAGTATTATTTTTAAGTAAATTCCAAACAAAATCCTTATTTTTTTATAAAAATACCCAATTGGTACCCAATATCCCTGTATAATCAATAAAATATGAGCTTACTCGTAATCTTTAGACATATCGTACTATTTCATTTATTCACCGTAGATACATGCTTAATACACCTGATGTTGTTTAAATATAACTTACTATTGCATTATATATAATAATAATAATAAATAATGCTGGACAATTCACACAGCATTATCAAGCCCCAAGCTAAGCAGCTTATCATAAGGCACTAGATAACTGATATACTATACGCAATACTCTGTATGGATAGATATTTTTTTATATTAAAACATAAAATTCAATAATTATGACTTTTTATAATACACACACAAGGAGGAAAAGAAACACCAGGGATTGTACGCAGAAGAAGAGCGAAGAAAGAAAAAACAGACAGACAGTGATTCCTATATAAACACATAATTATAAAATTGAGGTTGATATAAAAAAGAGGTTGGCAATTTATACAATTAAATTTTTTTGAAACAATTTTATACTTTTCTGGTTTTGGATGACTGCCCACATTTATAATAACCTAAACCTACTTACCTTGGTGCTGACTGTACCCCCTAATAAAAATCCCAAGTGTAACCTCATACATTCTCGCCGAAAGAATACATCGTAATTTATCTAAATTTATCCCGTGTTGAATTGGGACAATATTTAAATAGGCCACTTTTATGGTCCAAACATAGCGTAAAACTGCCGAGCAAATTTATGATAGAAGAGATAGATCACTCCATACTTCTACATTAATCAATCAAATAATGTCTTCTGTCATAAAATAGAACAAAATTATTTATTAAGGCGCTATCCCAACACAAATCAGCGCCCCCACCTATTTTATCATAAATAAGCACTTCAATCTTACCTGAACTCGATATTTACCTATTAGGTTTAAATCGTTTTTGGCTCATTATTAGGGTTTCGAAGATCGTAGATCGGTTTCGAAACCCTTATGGTCTCGCTTTGTCTGTCCTTTTTTCCCTCCTTAATAACTCAGCAACTACTGCAGCTATCAACTTGAAATTAAAAATAATAATATATTTCGTGCGCCTGTACAGATTTAAATGATAATAAATGAATATGAATATTTTCCATACAAATTGTGATGCCGAAATTTTAAAAGATACCTACAGAGTCATGTAGATTTCAAAATAGTTTTTGAAATTTTTGTAGGTGTCATACTTTTTAAAATATTTTGAAATAAGTCGAAAAAATACCCATTCCATCCTATCTCCAAGTTTGCAGCGCGATCCGTTTAAAATGTATGGAATGTTTGTAGATATGGATCTATATTTTGCACGAAAAATATAGAGAAGTCTGTAAAAAGAACACTTTTAGAAAAATGGCCAAAAAGGGGGGTAATAATTTTCAAAAGGGAGGGCTACCTCACCGAGTGGGGTATTAAAAGGTATCGGTTTGGACATTTCAAAACAGTTTTTCAAATTTCTGTACGTTTCATACTTTATGAAATATTTTGAAAAAGTCGAAAAAATACCCATTCCAATTTACTTGTTCGAAACCCTCGGCGCGCGAATTACACTCGCACTTGACGGATCTTGTTAAAATCAATATGTATTACTATATATTTATCAACTACGCTGTGACTTACCAATAAAGAATAAATAAATAAATAAGAGAGTAAGGCAAAAGAGAGTGCACCTGTGTTTGGGGACATACTTTTGCTTTATAATATTTCCAGCACACTGGCTAGTCTCCGTTGAGACTGGCCTCCGGGCCAAATTTTGACCACGGATCATCATCAGCTAGGTGTAATGATTGTCCATAGTGAACTAGCTTTTCTTACCTCTGTCTAGGCTTTTGTATAGCGCGTTTGTAACATTGCCGTTTCCATTCCAATATTTTATGAAATAGACAGCTTTATGGAACTTCCATTGCTTCCATGTATGTAGGAACTGGGAACCCATTCGGATTGAGAGCTGACCACATGAGATATTATTATGGGAACGCAATATGAGCCGTAAAACATCTCAGGTTACAGAAGGTAGGTAATAAATAATTATTATTCCATTTTTATAAGATTCAACGATGTTGTCTAGTGGTTTGGTTCCAGAGTTTTATTTATATTGAATTTAATCATACCTATAGGTCACAAATGCAATTTTTTTTCGATAGTCTGCTGTGGTAAACTATGTTGATTTTTAGTGAATAAAAGTTATTTTTGTGCGTGACAGTAAACATTTTTTATTTAAACTTAATAAGCCGTGCCGAACACAAGTATCAACAAAAATCATGATTAATTTCCCGTTTTAGTCATTTGTATTGCCTTCAAATCTTTGCTAGCATTGCTCTTTAACCAATCATTCACCCATCCATATGGTGAATGTCTTTACTTTGTACTCCATAGTACAAAGTAAAAAAAACGCCAAAAGCGCACACACTTAATCAAAACAATTTTATAAATAAGATTAATACCTACATATCTTTCGGTGAGAGCTAATCCAGTTTTAGTGTTCATAAAGTTAGCCACATGCAGGGCCCTAGTCATTCTGTAAAGTTGTCAGTTTCCTCGAACGCTACATTTAATCGTGCGACTTTTGCTAACTCGTTATAAAGTGAAAATTCTAAACTCATTCATGCGCTTTAATTATGGCTAGGCGCAAACGGACCACCGGCCACAGCCACCGGTCGCTGTCGCGCGCTACCGCCACATTTGCAGCAGTCGCGAACGCGCGCGACAGCCACCGGTGTTCGGAAGCGACCACATTGCATTGACACGTGCGATGCGCAGGAAAGATAGCGGTTATCTGAGTGAGGGTGAGCGGGAGGCGATCAACGAACAGCGATCCTCATTCCGCATACCCAGCGTGGGGATCAAGGAAATATATCAAGATAGAGTGTGTGTGTGTTCTGTCGATTATGGGCTAATGCCCCTGGCATGGCATGGCTTTTATCTTCTATCTTTTATCTCATGGGGGTAATCCCCCATGAGATAAAAGCCATGGAAGGTCTGCGTCCAGCAGTGGACCAATATAGGCTGTTGAGATGAAGTGAAGTGATCATCTGAGCCTCAGCTAATTTTAGCCACGTCAAAGGCAAACGTGTGCTTGAAAATAAAACCTAGCTAGTACTAGGTATGATACCATCTTTACAATTTAATAGTTCTATTTTGTAAATTGTGCTGAATGAAAGATCCCAAAATTAAATTAATAAAATATTCTGAAGAACTGTCAAAATTCTGGTGATTTCAATGTAGGTTCTCGTGAAATCATCGACAGATCTTGAGATTTTGGGGATTCTAAAAGGTGTTTTGTCGCGACCTAAAGTCACCACCATTTATATCCAACTGGACTTTACTCTAACCGCATTATTATTTGGGAATGTTGCAAGCGCGTGTCATGTAGTAAAGTTTCAGCTTTAAACTTTTCCAAACGATCAAACTTGAGCGCTTTCCGGGTAGTAGAGAAACTAACTGAATTACGAGGTCTTTTGACGTGACGAAGGCAATTCTGCGAAACACGTTCAGAAGTGTATAACGTTTTCAACTAGGATTTAAATCCTAGTTGGAAACTTCATATATGGGTTTAAATAAGAGAAAGTAATAATTTCTAATATAAATAAATAAATAATGCTGGAAAATTCACACAGCATTATCTAGCCCCAAGCTAAGCAGAGTTTGTGTTATGGGTACTAGATAACTGATATACTTAATACAATACACTACATAGATAGATATTTTTTATCATACTTAGGAAACGTCCAGAACACCCTTAACAAATATCTGCAGATCGTAAAAACATTTGTCTCGAGGCGGGAATCAAACCCGCAACCTCCTGCGTCGCGGACCTTCGCCCGCTGCGCCACAGAGGTCGTCAAATTATGTCTGTCTGTTTCCTTTTACGTCTAAACAGCTGAACGGATCTAAATGAAAAAGCATGCAAAGCCGCGTGCAGTAGCTAGTACTGAATAACTGTGTATTTGTGTCTAGTTCTAGGTTTGCTGTAGGGTATTTTGTCTGTTGTCAGAGTTGGTTTCGTTTAGCTAGTTCTTTCGCTAGTCGACGAGCTCAGTGGCGCAGCGGGCGAGAGTCCGCCTGCGACGCAAGATGTTCGATTCCCGCCTCGGAACAAATTTGTGTACGATCTGCAGAAATTTGTTCCGTTGGTCTGGGTGTTTTCTATGTATAATAAAAAAATAAAATACTATCTATGGATATAATGTATTAAATATATCAGTTATCCCGTACCCATAACACAAGCTTTGAGCAGCTTACTATGGGGCTAGATGGTGCTGTGTGGATTGTCCAGCATTATTTAGTCGTTAGACTGATAAAGGGTTTAAACATTTTTTCAGTGATAAAAGTAATCCATACTTATATTTTACATGAGGGAGTGAACATGAAAGCCGATGCAGTAGGTATAGGTACGGTAGGCCTAGTTAGTTATTTTATTACTTAAACTTAGACTACTAATAAAGTGAAACTTATGTGAGGAACAAATAAAGGTATAAACCTTGTATGCATACTGTGATTGTTTTTGTAATAAAGAAATATCTACAAAAAACATAAATTCAAAAGTAAATCCCCGGTGGATATTCCATATTCGCCTCTTACGACACCCGCGGGAAGAGTTGGGGTGGTGCAAATTCTAAGCCGGCACCACACAGCTATATGGTATAACCTACACAGGAATATTCTAGAAATATCTGCAAACACAGTTCATTGAACTGTCAGCTGCATTATAATCTGCCATCGCAATACCTCAACGAAATGCAGGAAAGAAGTCAGGTGAACCGTCCGCGAGCGACAATCCAATTTTGTCAAGCCTCTCAGAAGCTGGATTTTTGCAGTAAATTGGTATTGAAGCGAGGACCAGTGTGGAACACAATAGGGAAAGATGAAATGAAGACGACGGGCGCGGGGCTTTAAACTACTTTATAATATCCAGTAGGTACTTTATAGTACCTACCTTATAGTATATATTTAATACTTTATAGCAGGTAATTTATAGTAACTACAACCTACCTTCTCGATAATAAGAAGTAGGACCATGTTTTAGCTTTCTTCGAGCCCGGATACCTTGTTTCAAAATGCATTAGAATAATAATCACACGCTTGGATATTTGGATGTTTGCTACTTCTTCGTGTCAAAACTATTGATTGGACCGAAATTTTGCATAGGTACATTTGTAGATGTAGATTAGGATTAACATTATAGGCTGCTTTTTACCCCGGATATCGTTTGCGAAGCTTAGTTACTAATATTCAAACAATATCGTTAGAAAAAAGTAATATCTATATATGTCAGGAGATTTTACGAGTAAATAACTCAAATTCTAAAGGTATAACGCCCGTCGCACACCTCCGCTGCGAAACATTAACAGCGTTTCGTCATGTCTTGTCCGTATGTAGGAGCAGCGGAACACTAGCGAAACGCATAGATTTGACTATTATTATTATTATTAACTCATTTATTTCAGATGTGTTGTGTCTATGGATTGTAGTACAATCCATAGACACAACACATAAAAATTTACAATAAAATCTTAGCTTAAATAATAATAATGAATAAATTAGATATACATACAAAACAAAAATTATTTCATGATTACATTACAATTATATAATAAACTATTATAATTCTATCTCTTTCTCCGCGCGGTTTCGTCGATCTGCTCTGACGTCTGCCACACCTCCGCTATAGTTCCGCAACGGAATGTTTTTAAATTTTCATTGTAACGTTTTTCAACCCACGCAGCCTCGAGCGATATAGCGATATTCCCTTTAAAAGTTTTCAAAAATTCGCTTTGGCCGTTCACCGCGCGAAAATGCAACCAGAGTTTTCGTAACGTAATTCATTTGTAGTTACCTAACTAAGGTACTTTCCCATGTAAAACAGAGCGACCTAAAACCAATTTCAGCAAGGCGATGAGAAAAGCCAGACGCGTTCGCACTGACCTTGTTTCGGAATATTAATGTAACTTGAGAAAAAGATTGAAAAATTGGACTCGACGGCTATTTATTTTATAAATGATTAAATTTTATTGTTATTATGGCCTGAATTAATCGATATGTGTAGGTCCCATTGGCAAAGGACTCATCTCGGCAAAATCATCAAAAATTAGTATTAAAATATGGGCTTAGGCCAGTAAGTAATCTTTAGATACACTTTACAGTGACAGCATAAAATAGACAGCTTGTCGCAACCTAGCCGCTTTACGCTTTGCTTTGTTGGCTTAGCTCGCATTGCGAAATCTCGCCGCGTGAATTTTTTTCTCGAGGATTATAATCGTTACTTACGCGGTTTTTTATAATCCACGTTTTTCTCGCGAATCATAATCCGCGTACTGAATCGTTAACTACGCGTTTTTTTTTTCCGCAAGTGTGTGTGTGTGTAGTGTACATAGATTCATACAATTTACATATGTTGTAATCCTGGGGGAATAGTCACGTGCGAAATTTTGCCGTGCGGAGTGAGCCTTAGCTTGCCGGTAGCTGACAGCGGGAGCGGAGTGGGAGCAGTGCGTTTTAGATAAGCATGGTCACAACTTTAACTGAAAAGCTTTATTAACTTTACACGCAAGGTCAAACAAAATTTTTAGTTTAGGTGCATTTTCGGTGAACTCAGTTATAACATTCTTCCACGGAGAAATCACAAAATCTACATCCGCCCTCGTTCCTGCCGCCCATCGTAATCGCAGCATTACATCACCACTAATATCATAAATGCGAAATTTCGGATGTTTGTAACGTCTTTACGCGATAACTACTCAGCCGATCGGATTGAACTTTTCATACGGGTATTTCTAGGAATAAAACAAAGACAACTTTTTATCTCATAAATCAGTTCTAATGGGTTATAAACAACCTTTAAACGTTTCCACCGTAGCAACGCGTGCGAAACTGCGGCCAGAAACTCATAGAAAATATTCGAAGAAAGAAATTGCTGTATCAACACAGCTTTTTATATGAAAGCGAGTTTCCAACTTGACACCTCAAAGGGTTCACACGTAGGCTCAATCCAATGTTTGTATGCAAATATTGCCGCCACAATCCACATGGTACAATATAATAAGGAATTGTGCCAAGGACATGTCAGGGGAACGTTTGCTCTCTTACCAATATTTATTTTGCATCTCCATACAAAAAGCTAATAGGTTTATGTGCCTATTTTATAAGAAATGTTATTTGGAGATGACGAGTAAATGTTTTTCAAATCTAATGTGGTACTGGTAGGTATTAAGCCAAAGTCAGTTATGTATTTTTTGTACCATCAACAAAAGATACACCATTTATTTTGAGCGAAGGACGGAGCGTCCAATTTAGTAAATGATCGGCGAATATTAAATTATCGGAAAAAGTTTTTGCCAAGCTCTGTATTTTTTTGACCATTTTTTGTAACGTTTATTCATTGTTCTTTTCCTTACTTAAAACCAGTGTGTAGTCTTAAATTATGCAAGAAATTTGACATCCAAATTGAGTTTACAAAAGCTATTCAATTAATCTTGATCCTAAATTGTTATCTGATTTAGGTTCTCTAAGTTTAGGGCGATAAAATACGCCATTTATACTCTAAAGACGTACACCATCCCAAACAAGTACAAACCAACACTGAAACATACCTTATTGTCCCTGTTATAAAGGCTATGAGATTGAAGTTGGTGGATAACTGTACGCTGTTGTAGCACAAATCTATTCAAATAAACGATGTTGATCTTTACGTTTAGTTTCAAGCTTAAACGGGGTTAAAGTGTCGGGGATCAGAGGAATCTGGAATCTGCTTCTAATTAATGATTAAGTCAAGTCTAAGCTGTAATAAATATTGTCTTTGTAACTCTAACTCGTGGGATTTGGATTTAGCTGGTGTGAGTAGTAGGCTTTTATTCAATCAGAAAGATCTGTATCTAAAATCATTAAATTAGTCCAGAAACTTGGAATAACGATGTAGTCCTAGCCGAATTTCGGTCACGGCGGGGACCTGTCTCAAATGAGACTAACCACGTGCGCCGGAAATATATAACTTTAAATGAATTTGAAATGATTTATACGAAATATTTTAAGACTACGCATAAGGTGGTGAAGTGAAAATAGATAATTAATAGACTCAGCGTGCTTTTGCACCGGGTTGTAATACCGCCAACTTCCTGACTCCGGCTGATAGTGTGATTTTTTCTTGCTAGATAACATGCCACAAGAACAGGCTACTTGATGTTTGTTACCTCTTCACGCCAAAACTACTAAACGGATCAGGCTGAAATTTTGCATACAGGTAAGTCCAATCCTGGAATCAAACATTTATTACTTTTTATCCCATAAATCAGTTCCCATGAGATAGAAATAACCTTAAAACTTTTCCATAGAAACAACGCGTTCGAAGCCGCGGGCAGAAACTTTTAAATAAATATTATCTGTAATATTTGACTTAAAAACCCAATATTTATAGATTTCTGATATTATAGGTGTAAGATAACTACATATTTTAAATTTAAATTAATTTTGTGTGCCATGTTTTGACGTCATAGGACTCTTTCGGACGAAGCAAATTTCATGATAGGATCTTATAAGAGCAAAATTCGCGATGTAGTCTGTCTATATTTTTACAAAGATGAACGTTTGCTATGTCAATTGTTAGTTTCGAGACGTATGACGTCACATCACACAAATATGGCTGACAGCGTTTACGCCTGTTTAAAATAAAATATCAAATCAAAATCAAAAACTCTTTATTTCTAGGAGTTTTGTTGTAGAAGCGTATACATTGCCGTTTAAAAGATACATTAATTTTGTGTAGCCTAGTTGTGGGCACAGCGAGTTTGTGTTTATTTCTGGTATTAAAATTGTGTTTATCACTATTTTTAGGGAACTGATTTATATTTCTATGAGTGGACAACAAGTTTTCATAAATATATTGACATGGTACTGCCATTATGTTTATTTCTTTGAATTTATCACGTAGGGATTCTCTGGGACCACCCATATTATAAACTAGCTGTACCCGCGACTTCGTTCGCGATTGCCTTACCGGCCGACTAATTAAGTTCACATTTAACCGTAGTCTCTCATATTATGAAACGCCGCCGTGCAAAAAATCGTGTAGGTTCTACGGGGGATAGCATGTTGTCATCTTCAATCCCATAGACAACAATTTTTTTTCTTCAATCTACAGATTATTTCATCAGTGTACTGATTTTCTACTCGACTTTCTACTGATTTAGTCAAATTCGATTTTGCAACACTGTTTCTAACAAAAAGAATGCATGATATCGGACGGTGCGTAGACCCGTCGGGTTGCGCGGTTTAAGAATTCTACTTTTTCTTCTCTCCCAGGGGAACCTTACTGAATTCCAGGATAAAATGTATTTCCTTGTAGTATGAACTCAAAACATGCCAAGTTTCATTCCAACTCATTACCTATGTAGTTTCGGCCAGATGCGCGGTGAAGGAATTTGACTATCATCCCCTCTGCCAGAGGAACCTTACTGAATTCCGGGATAAAATGTATCTTTCCTCATAGTACGAACTAAAATCATGCCGAGTTGCATTCGAATTCATTAAGTAGTTCCGTCGTGATGCGTGGTTAAAGAATTTTATTTTCATCCTCTTTCCCAGGGGAACCTTACTGAATTCCAGGATAAAATGTATCCCATGTCCTTCCTTGAACTCAAATCGTACCAATTCAGTCCAACTCATTCAGTAGTATCGGCGTGATGCGCGGTGAAGGAATTTTACTTGCATCCCTTCTCCCAGGGGAACCTTATTAAATTCTGGGATAAAATGTATCTTTCCTCGTAGTATGAACTCAAATTATGCCGAGTTCCATTCGAATTCATTCAGTTGTTCCGTCGTGATGCGCGGTTAAAGAATTTTACTTTCATCCTCTCTCCCAGGGGAACATTACTGAATTCCGGGATGAAATGTATCCCATGTCCTTCCTTGTAGTATGAAATCAAATCGTGCTGGGTTTCATTCCCACTCATTTAGCACTTTCGGCGTCATACGCGGTGAAGAAATTTTACTTTCATCCCCTCTCCCAGGGGAACCTGACTGAAATCCGGGATAAAAAGTATCCTATGTCCTTCCTCGTAGTATGACCTAAAATCGTGCCGAGTTTCATTTCGATACCTTCAGTAGTTTCGACGTGATGCGCGTTTAAGAAACAGACAGACAGACAGACAGACAGACAGACAGACAGACAGACAGACAGACAGACAGACAGACAGACATGAAAAAAAATACAGTTTTGGCTTCAGTATAGATAGTAGAGTGTCCTCCAAAAAAAATTTTTAAAATATCTTCAATGTACAGAATTGGACCTGTTACAGTTTTATTATAAGTATAGATTGCACGAACAGCCCTCTTCTGCAGCACAAATACGGAGATTGAAATTTAAGAAAAGTAGAGTTTTAAAATAATGGTTTGCGGTTTTCTAGGTCCTAAAAAAATATGGTAATATTTTTTCCCTCTAACTGGACAATAATTTATAATCTATACTTATAATAAAACTGTAACAGGTCCAATTCTGTACATTGAAGATATTTAGAAAATTTTTTTTGGAGGACACTCTACTATCGATACTGAAGCCAAAACTGTAATTTTTTTCATTCATGTCTGTCTGTCTGTCTGTCTGTCTGTCTGTCTGTCTGTCTGTCTGTCTGTTTCTTAAACGCGCATCACGTCGAAACTACTGAAGGTATCGAAATGAAACTCGGCACGATTTTAGGTCATACTACGAGGAAGGACATAGGGTACTTTGTATCCCGGATTTCAGTCAGGTTCCCCTGGGAGAGGGGATGAAAGTAAAATTTCTTTACCGCGCATGACGCCGAAAGTGCTGAATGAGTGGGAATGAAACCCAGCACGATTTGATTTCATACTACAAGGAAGGTCATGGGATACATTTCATCCCGGAATTCAGTAATGTTCCCCTGGGAGAGAGGATGAAAGTAAAATTCTTTAACCGCGCATCACGACGGAACAACTGAATGAATTCGAATGGAACTCGGTATAATTTGATTTCATACTACGAGGAAAGATACATTTTATCCCAGAATTTAGTAAGGTTCCCCTGGGAGAAGGGATGTAAGTAAAATTCCTTCACCGCGCATCACGCCGACACTACTGAATGAGTTGGACTGAATTGGTACGATTTGAGTTCAAGGAAGGACATGGGATACATTGTATCCTGGAATTCAGTAAGGTTCCCCTGGGAAAGAGGATGAAAATAAAATTCTTTAACCACGCATCACGACGGAACTACTTAATGAATTCGAATGCAACTCGGCATGATTTTAGTTCGTACTATGAGGAAAGATACATTTTATCCCGGAATTCAGTAAGGTTCCTCTGGCAGAGGGGATGATAGTCAAATTCCTTCACCGCGCATCTGGCCGAAACTACATAGGTAATGAGTTGGAATGAAACTTGGCATGTTTTGAGTTCATACTACAAGGAAATACATTTTATCCTGGAATTCAGTAAGGTTCCCCTGGGAGAGAGGAAAAAGTAGAATTCTTAAACCGCGCAACCCGAGGGGTCTACGCGTCGTCCGATATCATGCATTCTTTTTGTTAGAAACAGTGTTGCAAAATCGAATTTGACTAAATCAGTAGAAAGTCGAGTAGAAAATCAGTAGACTGATGAAATAATCTGTAGATTGAAGAAAAAAAATTGTAGATAAAGGGTAGGTAAGTTTCTATCTAATTTTTCCAAGACGCACCCATTAGTTAGGTTCCTACAATACAATACAATACAATACAAAATTTCCTACCTACTAAGGTGGTGCGTCTTGGAAAAATAAGTTAGGTTCCTACCTTACATGACATATGGTGGTTTAGCTGGTCCGGTTATCTGTACTACCGATGTTTGGTTGGAGTAAGTGGTCCAATTAAACTAACTGGACCACAGAAACATATTTTTTACTGTGGTACACAGCCAACTGTACCTACCTACTAACGAGAAAAAAAATTACGGTGGTCCAGTCAAATGGATCAGGAGCCCAATTCTGCAATACAATTGCTTCAGTATGACAGTGCAATCGTCGCAGAATCATCACGTAGAATCCTTAGATTATTAAAACTCCAGATAGTGCGTGCGAGATAAATTAATAGTTTCAAACTTGACGCGCGTCTCTCCATCTGCATTCATCATAATTTCTTTCATCTGAGGTGGAATACCAAAACGTGTCATTCTGTGTCGATACCCCTGTCATAGTGAAGCGATTAGTATAGCAGAATAGGGCCCCAGCTGAACGGAACCATGAGTAAGAATTGAAAAGAGTATGACACTTCTTAACACTGACGCTGGCCGAGTCGTAGGTAAAAGTCGTGTAGATAAAGAATGGGATTGAAGATGACAACATGCTGTCCCCCGTAGAACCTACACGATTTTTTTCACGGCGGCGTTTCATAATATGAGAGACTATGGTTAAATGTGAACATAATTAGTCGGCCGGTAAGGCAATCGCGAACGAAGTCGCGGGTACAGCTAGTTTAAGAAATACTTTAGAAAAGAGTCAAATGTCTATTGTTTTAGCCCGGGACCTCATTATTACGAAATGACATTAGTACAAGTAAACATAATAATATTGTTTGAGCCATCGCTACCAAGAGTTAGATCTAATTTATCTGTTCACTCATTCATTCTGTACATTCATTCATAAATTGAGAACAGGGGTTCCTCTTTGCTCAAAATTTTAAACTGTGCCAAACTCTCTTGTTCACCATTGTCGTGCCGTTGTCCTTCTAAATGTTTAATTATCCCATCTCATTTATAATACGAATA
Source organism: Eupithecia subumbrata (assembly GCA_949316285.1). NCBI lineage: Eukaryota > Metazoa > Arthropoda > Insecta > Lepidoptera > Geometridae > Eupithecia > Eupithecia subumbrata. The sequence goes on along the minus strand of OX438643.1, from coordinate 14,191,206 downwards.
ATAAAAACACCCTTTTAGGATCGTTCATTCATCCTTCTGAATATTCGAGTTGTATTTAATCTCTGTGATTACAAATACGACAGAGAGGTCAACGTTGGGTTCTTTACCCTAATTTATACCGGTGCTACCGGCAGCCTTGTTAGCAATATTTTCAATGTAAGCCATGGAATTGTCTGCTTTGTTTTACTGTATTTTACGGGTAGTAATTTTTATTTACAATTATCAGAATTTATTGCTATTGCATTTGTTTTAATATGGACCTTGAGCCTGAATCACTTTTATATTATAAATGCGAAAGTTTTGATGTTTGGATGTATAAATGGATGGATTTTTGTTACTTTTTCGCCCCAAAACTGAACGGATTGGGCTGAAATTTTGCGTACAGGTAGTTCTACGCCTGGACTAAAATCAAGGCTACTGTTTATTTCGTAAATCAGTTCTCATGGGAAATAAGAAGCAGAAACTAGTTTTAAATAATTTCAAGAACTTGAATTTTTTCAAGAGTAATTACATCTTATCATGATAAAGAAATTTTGATATTGATACCTCATATTATTGATACTTCTTTTTGAAAACCATTTATACTAAAAGGTCCAATTTAACCGTTCGCTTCCGAAACCAAGTTTAATAGAACTAAGTTCAGCTTAATCGAATACAAATAGTGACATGACAGCTCTTGAATTCGGGTTAGCTAGGGTAAACGCCGAATATCGGGCGTAAAACCAAGTTAAGCCTAAACCGGATCCACTTGGCGCGGTGGCGCTAAACTCGTTCTAAGTGCTGAGTTATCTTATCATAGAAATCAAATAATATCGCAAAAATTTTCGACATTCGCATCCTTCCGTCAATACCGGAATGTGCTTCCTACGAAGGAAGTCGGAGAGATTTTCGACTCCCACGTCACTTGACCACGTGGTGTAGTTGGTTAGCACATTCCGGTACTGACGGAAGGATGCGGGTTCAAGTCCCGTCGAAGTCGAAAATTTTTGCAATATTATTTGATTTCTATAATAAAATATCTTAGCACTTAGAACGAGTTTAGCGCCACAGCGCCAAGTGGATCCGGTTTAGGCTTTACTTAGTTTTACGCCCGATATTCGGCGTATACCCTAGCTAACCCGAGTTCAAGAGCTGTCATGTCACTCTTTGTACGATATTATTTGATTTCTTAGAAATGACTCTGAGTGTGGGGTTTACGCACTATAATAACAAAAAACCTTATCTTATCATGATCGCTTTCAATTGCAACCAGTGAAATTGAACCTAAGTATGAACTTTGAAAATGTGAACACCATTTGAACAATGCAAAGTTACATTTGTATTAAGAACAAGAAAATGGAGTTACCTATTTAATTTTACCTGTCCTCAAACTTCTCCCATGAAGAGATAAATGAAACAACAGACACCTGACACGTTATTCGCAAGAAGCAATTTCGTGTTATTTGCTACTTTATAGTTTCCTGTCAAGCTACCATGTCTAATGTGATCTTATGAGATCCGTGTCTTAAACCGGCTTTTCACTATGAGATATATCTAATATATATTACATGTTGAGCTATATATTACCTTCCGCGATTGCTGTTCACACTGTAAGATATACATTTTGGATCACACATTATCAGTTGACACGTCTGCACACGAACGCCAACATTCAAACTGAGGGCAAACAGGGGGAGGCGCGGTGTCCGGGGACGTGAGGTAAAATAAACACCTTCAAATGACCTCTAAATATCGCTCACTCGGTCGAAAAAATATTTGTAGTTTGGGATGTAATATATAGTCACGTACAAAATGTATGACGAGCGTTAAATATTATATCTCAAGATGTAATATATCTATCTATACTTATAATAAAACTGTAACAGGTCCAATTCTGTACATTGAAGATATTTTGAAAATTTTTTTTGGAGGGCACTCTATTAACGATACTGAAGCCAAAACTGTAATTTTTTTCATTCATGTCTGTCTGTCTGTCTGTCTGTCTGTCTGTCTGTCTGTCTGTCTGTCTGTCTGTCTGTTTGTTAAACGCGCATCACGCCGAAACTACTGAAGGTATTGAAATGAAACTCGGAATGTTTTTTGGTCATACTACGAGGAAGGACATAGGATACTTTTTATCCCGGAATTCAGTCAGGTTCCACTGGGAGAGGGGATGAAAGTAAAATTTCTTCACCGCGTATGACGCTGAAACTACTGAATGAATTGGAATGAAACCAAGCATGATTTGATTTCATACTACAAGGAAGGACATGGGATACATTTGATCCCGGAATTCAGTCAGGTTCCCCTGGGAGAGGGGATGAAAGTAAAATTGTTTAACTGCGCATCATGACGGAACTACTGAATGAATTCGAATAGAACTCGGCATAATTTGAGTTCATACTATGAGGAAAGGTAAATTTTATCCTGGAATTCAGTAAGGTTCCCCTGGAAGAGGGGATGAAAAGATTCCTTCACCGCGCAGCACGCCGAAACTGCGGAATGAGTTGGAATGAAACCTGGCACGATTTGAGTTCATATTCCAAGGAAGGACATGGAATACATGTTATCTTGGAATTCAGTAAGGTTCCCCTGGGAGAGAGGAAAAAGTAAAATTCTTTAACCGCGCATCACGACGGAACTACTGAATGAATTCGAATGGAAGTCGGCACGATTTGAGTTCATACTACGGGGAAAGATACATTTTATACCGGAATTCAGTAAGGTTCCCCGTGGAGGGGGATAAAAGTTAAATTCCTGAGTCGCGCATCACGCCGAAAGTACAGAATGTATTCAAATGAGCAATACTATTTATCCCGGAATCAGTGCTGTTCCCTTGAGAGGGTGGATGAAACTAAAAATATGCTACTGAATGAATTCTAATGAAACTTGGCATGATTTGAGCTCATACTACGAGGGAACATAGGATGCATTTTATCTGGGATATCAGTAGGCACGGTTCTCTTGGGAGAGGGGATAAAAGTCAAAATGTGTTCTTATTTAGAATTCATTAACACGTCGTCCGATTTCATGCATTCTTTTTGTTCGAAACAGTGTTGCAAGATCGAATTTGACTAAATCAGTAGACAGACAAGTATAAAATTAATAGAAAGAAGAAAAAATCTGTAGATTGAAGAAAAATATCGGTAGATAAAGGGTAGGTAAGTTCCTATCTATATATTTTTCCAAGACGCACCCATTAGTAAAGTTCCTACCTACTAGGTACCTAAGTAGGTAGGAATAGGAACCTAACTAATGAGTGTGACAGATTTCAATCAAATCAATTTAATTAACTGCCATCTTCCGCCAATGGGTAAACAAATAGACAACAGCTTTGCAAGCACCGTTCACGATTTAATATCCGCAAAAGGTAACAGGTGGCGCTTTTAGTTTCCAAAGAGAAAAACTCTGTGTGGTGTACTTGTTTAGCAATAAATTAAATTAATGTGTAACAATACATGAAGCTTACTATATTAATAAATCTATATTTGAATTTAAATAAAGTTTTGTATAAAAATAATTTCTCTAAATATAATCTTGTCATATTACCTTTTTATTGACATCCGATTTATTGTTTGTTTAGCAATTAAATAAACTAATATGTTACAATTCATGAAGCAAATAATATTCATAAATCGTTAATGTAATTATGGATTACTGTTGTTAAATTAGAATGTATTTAAATATAAGTTTGTAATTATTGCTTCATCAGCTAAATCCTGAATATGACGATATTAACCTCAGGGAGATAATGTACCCATTTTGATGACTGGCAAGAGTCTTAGAATAAGTTTCAACACAGGTTTACCATATTATCTGTTTCGAAAAGGGTTAGATTAAGAATAAAAGTAGATCTTGATGCTGATTGGCTCTTGTGATTCAACAAACATGACCATATTTGGATAGGAAAGAGATTTGGATAGGCCTTGGAGGGGCAGTATAAAAGGAAAAAGATAAGCCAGAACAGGGATCATTCTCCTTTTGCGACTCCGGCGATAAGTTAAGTGACATATTATAACTTCATGGCAAAGTATCTACCTACCTAAGTACCAGTACGTCCCTTATTGAAAACCAAGTTAAATTTGTGTTGTTACCTGAACAGAGGTATGTACCTACTTATTTTTCTCTATTGTGTGTTCTTTAATGTGATTTAGCTCCCGAGCTAAGGCCTTATGAAGGGACGTACCTACTTATGTTCGTATTACTCCTTTTATATGTACATACCCACTTATATATAGTTCCGTTAGTGTTTTTACTTGAGCAGGTACAAGCTATAAGGACTTTGTCTGGTATTGATCGTGTGTTTTTGTGTTAATATAGCCAAGGTACTTAAACATATTGGTCTGTGTTTCCTTATCCAACCTCCCCCATGTAGGTTACAGCGACAGCAGTAAGTAGGTACCTACCCTCCGTACCTACTCTTAAACTTTAGGACTATAGAAGAAGGTTGTTTTATTTAGTTTTCTGAAGCTTCTTGTATTTATCCAGCCAGTGAAATAGTGATCGATGATTGAATGATGAAAACAGCAGTACCTACATATTTGATTCAATACAATTACATGGGATTCTTAAGAATTATTTTAGTCACTTTTCAGATACTAAAACTTATGTGTAGTTTATAACAAGCTTCTTTTATTTATCTAGCCAGTGAAAAAGTGATCGATGATTAAGTGATGACAACAGCAGTATTTGATTCAACACAATTACGTGGGAATCTTTAGAATTGGTTTAGTCACTTTTCAGATACTATATCTTCTGTATAGTTTATAACAAGGTTCTTGTATTTATCCAGCCAGCGAAATATGATCGATGATTGAATGATGACAACAGCAGTATTGATTCAACGCAATTACGTGGAAATCTTTAGAATTGGTTTAGTCACTTTTCAGATACTATAACTTCTGTGTAGTTTATATCAATAGCTATATAGAAACCTACAACTTATCAAGGAAACATTAAAAATTTCAACAAGTGCGTCAATGCCTATTTCAGGCAAAGTAGGTAAAATGTGCAAATGGTCCATGCGATATTCATGGACATGATATTTGGTGGTTTAGCTGGTACAGTTAACTGTACCACCAAAGTTTGGTTGGAGTAAGTGGTTCAATTAAACTAACTAGACCACAGAAAAATATTTTTTTCTGTGGTAAACAACCAACTGAGCCTACCTACTAACGAAAAAAAAAATTACGGTGGTCCAATCAAATGGACCAGGAGCCCAATTCTAATAAAATGGCTTCACTATGACAATGGAATCGTCACAGAATCATCACATAGAATCCTTACTCTAGATAGTGCGTGCGAGATAAATTAATAGTTTCAAACTTGACACTTTGACGCGCGTCTCTCCATCTGCATTCATCATAATTTCTTTCATCTAAGGTATAATACCAAAACGTTTCATTCTTTGACGATACCCCTGTCATAGTGAAGAGATTAGTTTAGCAGAATAGGGCCCTAGCTGAACGGAACCATGAGTAAGAAGTGAAACGAGTATGTATGACACTTCTTAACACTGACGCTGGCCGAGTCGTAGTTAAAAGTCGTGTGGATAAAGAATGGGATTGAAGATGACAACATACCTACTATCCCCCGTAGACTCTACACGATTTATACACAGTTTAACTAGGTACCTAAATAAAGATACTTATGTTAGAAGTGTAACAGGTCCAATTCTGGCCATCGAAAGTTTTTTTGCACGGCGTTTCATAACATGAGAGAAACTGTGGTTAAATGTGAACTTAATTAGTCGGCAGGTATGGCAATCGCGAACGAAGTCGCGGGTACAGCTAGTACTTATAATAAAACTGTAACAGGTCCAATTCTGTACATTGAAGATATTTTGAAAATTTTTTTGGAGGGCACTCTATTATCGATACTGAAGCCAAAACTGCAATTTTTTTCATTCATGTCTGTCTGTCTGTCTGTCTGTCTGTCTGTCTGTCTGTCTGTTTGTTAAACGCGCATCACGCCGAAACTACTGAAGGTATTGAAATGAAACTCGGCACGATTTTAGGTCATACTACGAGGAAGGACATAGGATACTTTTTATCCCGGAATTCAGTCAGGTTTCCCTGGGAGAGGGGATGAAAGTAAAATTCTTTAACTCGCATCACGACGGAACTACTTAAGGTATTGAAATAAAACTCGGTACGATTTTAGGTCATACCACGAGAAAGGACATAGGATACTTTTTATCCCGGAATTCAGTCAGGTTCCCCTGGGAGAGGGGATAAAAGTAAAATTTCTTCACCGCGCATCACGTTCACGCCGAAACTACTGAATGAGTTGGACTGAATTGGTACGATTTGAGTTCAAGGAAGGACATGGGATACATTTTATCCTGGAATTCAGTAAGGTTCCCCTGGGAGAGAGGATGAAAGTAAAATTCTTTAACCGCGCATCACGACGGAACTACTTAATGAATTCGAATGCAACTCGGCGTGATTTTAGTTCGTACTATGAGGAAAGATACATTTTATCCCGGAATTCAGTAAGGTTGCCCTGGCAGAGGGGATGAAAGTTAAATTCCTTCACCGCTCATCACGCCGAAACTACATAGGTAATGAGTTGGAATGTAACTTGGCACGTTTTGAGTTCATACTACAAGAAAGGACATGGAATACATTTTATCCTGGAATTCAGTAAGGTTCCCCTGGGAGAGAGGAAAAAGTAGAATTCTTTAACCGCGCATCACGACGGGTCTACGCGTCGTCCGATTTCATGCATTCTTTTTGTTAGAAACGGAGATGCACGATCGAATATGACTAAATCAGTAGAAAGTCGAGTAGAAAATCAGTAGATTGATGAAATAATCTGTAGATTGAAGAAAAAAATTAGTAGATAAAGGGTAGGTAAGTTCCTATCTATTTATTTTTCCAAGACGCACCCATTAGTTAGGTTCCTACCTACTAAGGTGGTGGGTCTTGGAAAAATAAGTTAGGTTCCTGCCTTACATGATATATGGTGGTTTAGCTGGTCCAGCGAAGTTTGGTTGGAGTCTTACTCCAACCAAACTTCGTGTACAATTAAATTAATTAATTATTGTGGTCCACTTAAACTAACTGGACCGCAGAAAAATATTTTTTATTGTGGTACACAGCCAACTGTACCTACCTACTAACGAAAAAAAATTACGGTGGTCCAGTCAAATGGATCAGGAGCCCAATTCTGCAAAACAATTGCTACAGTATGACAATGGAATCGTCGCAGAATCATCACGTAGAATCCTTAGATTAATAAAATTCCAGATAGTGCGCGCGAGATAAATTAATATGTAGTTTCAAACTTGACGCGCGTCTCTCCATCTGCATTCATCATAATTTCTTTCATCCAAGGTGGAATACCAAAAAGTGTCATTCTGTGACGATAGCCCTGTCATAGTGAAGCGATTAGTATAGCAGAATAGGGCCCCAGCTGTGAGTCAGTCAAACGAGTAGTACACTTCTTAACACTGACGCTGGCCGAGTCGTAGCTAAAAGTCGTGTGGATAAAGAATGGGATTGAAGATGACAATATGCTATCCCCCGTAGACCCTACACGATTTTTTGGACGGCGGCGTTTCATAATATGAGAGACTATGGTTAAATGTGAACTTAATTAGTCGGCAGGTAAGGCAATCGCGAACGAAGTCGCGGGTACAGCTAGTATTATAATATATCCCATAGTGAAAAGCCAGCTTTATGTTGTTGATGTCGAAATTCTTAACCTTCCCCGTTTTAAATGAAAGTGAGACGTTGTTGCGTAATTTTACCTTCCCATCAGCATCATCATTGACCTATTATGTATAAGAAGCATTGAACTATTGAATATTGACGACCTCTATGGCACTGTGGGCGAAGGTCCGCCTGCGACGCAGGAGGTTGCGAGATCGATTCCTGCCTCGGAACAATTATTTGTACAACTTGCAGATATTTGTTCTGGGTGTTTTCTATGTATAATATAAAAGTATGATCTAGTAATAAATAATAATAATGTGGTGCCGGCTTAGAATTTACACCACCACAACTCTTCTCGCGGGTGTCGTAAGAGGCGACAATGGGATGTCCACTGAGGGGCGGGTAGCAGCGCCCCCTGCAAAACAATTCTACTATCATATAAAGTCATTTTTTCATATAAACTTTCCAAAAACAGCAACTTGAGACGAGCTTAACAGGTTCACAGTCCACAACCCATAAATATGGGTTGCAGGTCGATACGTCACGAGTCCGAAGTCCGCATATAGTCTGTCCGAATACTGAGTTTTAACGGGTCGTACGTTATTGTATTCAGGAGGGATGTCATAAATTAAACGTGGACTTGGTAGAATAGATGAGGAGTGTCTGTTCAAAAAGGCCTATTTCACTTTTCTAAAAGTCCTGTTTTTTTATCGTACTCTTCATGTTGAATCCTATAAGCCCTCCAAATATTAACGCGCTAAACGGCTTATTTCTCCATTTTTAACGCCAAAGTTTACAATTCTGTTCAAAAGGCCTATAAATTCATTAGGACGCACCCTCTATGAATGAATCCACAAAAAAGGACTATTTTTCATACTGGATTATTTTTTTATTAACAAAACGACCTATTTCTTAGGCTATATTTTATGTTTTTCTTTTTCTGAACGTACCCAAAGCTTTCAGTAAACCAAAAATGACATTGACAGACATCGAAGTACGACAGATGAATTATACCAATATTTTTGACAGCTGACATTGTCTGACAGCATGTCATCTTTTCGACGAATCGAATACCATCAATGAATCTCGCTCTAATGATGAAGAATGCGAATGCTTGGGCCTGATATGGGTTGTTTAAGAATCTAATCGGTCAGAAGCCTTTATTCACAAAGAAAATTACAATTAATTAATAAAAATTAATTAGAACTAGTATTTACGTATTTACAAATTGTAAATACTAGTTCCAGTTAATCTATATGGATTAGTTGAGCTGCCTCTAGATTGTTTGCTCGACTAATCTAAATGGATTAAATGAGCTGACTCCAGATTGTTTGCTCAACTAATCTATATTATGTATTAGTTGAGCAATCTACAGGTAGCTTAACTGATCCATATCATAATAAACGAATAATATTACGTATATAATAGATTAGGTTATATATGTAAAGGATAAACAATTATAAAACAATTTGTCAAATAAGAGTATTTTTATTTATTTTATTTTCATAGCAACAAGGTATTAAAAAAATCGCAGACAAAGTTACAGGTTTTTCGCGTTTTCCCAAAATTTTGTTAAGGTTATAACCTTAAAGACCCTTTTGAACAGACACTCCTCAGATAGTAAGCTAAAAAAAAATTTTTTATTTCTTATAAAACTCTATTAAAGTGGATCTAAATCTCTACCGGACTTGTCAGGTACTTTTTACTCTCGAAGCTGGACTGTGAACCTGAGTTGCGTTTGAGTAGACTATTAAATTAATTTAGGTCTCACAATTGCTACCTATTTAAGTCAGATATTGTAAAATTAGCTAAGCAATTGGCCAAGGAAAACTACAATAAGTAGTTACTTATTGTAGTTTTCCTAGGCCAATTGCTGTGTTCCACGTCAATAAAAGTAAAAAATATCGACTATTGTTTACATTTTATTGGCACGTCCTCTCAAAATGTATAGCTAGCAAAACTTCTTTTGGCATGAAACTTTTAGTGCAAAAATCTTATCGTCTACTAAAAACTGCTTTTTAGAGCTAAAAGCGCCGTGATACGTAAAAAGCAAAACAATACTGAAAATGCTCTTTGAAGTCCAGATTTTTAGCAAGAGTTGTAAGGACAGCTTGGCCAATGTACAGTTGCGGTCATAATTGGAGAAATACCTACGCGCTTGAAGGTTACTACGATTTAAAATAGTAAATTTCGTCCTCTTCCAAATTTCAGCTCAACATTATTTTATTACTTTAAACTACACGGTATGCATAAGCGAAATATTATAGAATACTTATGTCAAAAAATAAATAATAGTGGGCAATCCACACAGCGTTATCTAGCCCCAAGCTAAGCAGAGCTTATTTTAGGGGTACTAGATAACTGATATACATTACATAGATAGATATGTTTCATTATTCATAGAAACAACTAGAACACCCGGAACAAATATCTTCAGATCGTACAAACATTTGTCCTGAGGCGGGAATCGAACCGGCAACCTCCTGCGTCGCAGGCGGACATTCGCCCGCAGCGCCACAGAAGTTGAAAAATTATTTTTATATTTAACTAGCTGCTGCCCGCGGCTTCGCCTGCGTAGTTCCCGTTCCCGTGGTAATTCCGGGATAAAACATAGCCTATGTCCGTCTCCTGGTTCTAAGCTGCCTCCCCACCAATTTTCAGCCAAATCGGTTCAGCCGTTCTTGAGTTATAAATAGTGTAACTAACACGACTTTCTTTTATATATATAGATTTATAACGGTGATAAAGTAAATTATGGTATTTGTTTTTGCTGATTTATTTCCTAATAAAATTGATTATATTAGGCCTCAAAATTATGGTGATTAAGATTATTAGGTGTAAATGACTTTGTCGGTTGCAGTTTGTGATACCTATCATTAGCTTATTTATAATGCCTCTGTAAAAGTGTTTTTTTCTATAGTATAGGCAGAGATGCGATTGCTCATTTTGCTCACCATCGTGGCATTAAAAATAAGTTTACGATAAACTACAAAATCGATTCTTGAAAATTTCTTCGTTTAACATAATAATAAGATAAAATAGGTGGTAGCTGGTAGCGCTGATTTGGGTCGGGTTAGCGCCTATCTCAACCTCAACCTCAACAGCCTGTATTGGTCCACTACTGGACGCAGGCCTCCCCCTGATAAGCGACTTATTGGCTTTTATCACACGGGGGGTAATGCCCATAATCCCCATGCGAGTTGGGGATCGCAGTTCGTTAGTAGAATTGTTCTGCATGGGGTGCTGCTGACCGCCCCCGGTGGATATCCCTTAGTCGCCTCTTACGACACCCGCGGGAAGAGTTGGAGTGGTGCAAATTCTAAGCCAGCACCACAAAGCGATTAGCGCCATAAACTGCCTTATAGGCACAGTTTACTAGTTGCAAGTTGCCTGTTGCCACAATAGTTGCTCTGTCTACATAGCGCCTTAATGTTATTGGTGTAGTATTCGTGCAACATTCGTAACGCCTTTTTCCGAGATAAAAAGTAGCTTATGTCCTTCCCGAGGATATCATCTATCTCCATGCCAAGTGTAATTGTTTCATTAACATCCGTTCAGCCATTTACGCGTGAAGAGGAAACGACAGACAGAGAGACAGCTACTTTCGGATTTTTATTAATAGTATGGAGTTTGAGAATATTCACGTTATGAAGTTTAGTTTAGGGGAGCCCATTGAGGTTCTATACAGGATGCTATGTAACATTTTTATTTTATTTTCAAAATTTTAGGAAAACCTACAGTTATTTTAGCATACAGCAGTTTTATGAATAGTTATTTACATAATACATGCCGGTACAGGCTAGCGCATGTGTGCTGAGGGCCAATTAAAAAGTTTCCGATATTAAACATTATTGTGCCCTAAGCCAAAAAGGGGTGATTATGGACCCCGAAGGAATCAACTTTTGCTGTCCAATTATTTGAATTTCGAAAACATTTTTACATTTTTTGAAGATATTTTTCTTCACATTCGTGTTTTCTCCTGTCCTTGCTTTCTTTCTTCCTTATATTCTTAGAAAATTGGAAATATTCGTAATTATAAATATCCTTATTCACAAGATGGGGTCTAGAATCCTCTCTTTTGGCTTGGTACAAATTTAACGTGAAACTCTGTATACCCTTGTTATCTCCCAAGAGCAGACCAGGTAAACACAGTAACCCGAACAGCTTTTTCACAGGGTGCTCCTCTAAATCTGCACTCACTAATCTTGAACCCCATTTAGAACCCACTTGTTAAAATGACCCAGCTACGTTCCGTTCCACTGCAAGCTTGGCTAAGCTCAACCATTGCTGAATAATCTGAAACTAACTCATACGATAAGCAGAATTTAAAACGAAACGTTTTCCGCTTAGAAACTTTAGTGTTCAGTTAACTTTTCTTTGACAAAGAGAGTAAAGAAAAACGTCTAGTAGGCTAACACCTTTCAGTGTGACCAGACGTTTTGTGTTTAAAATTATAAATAAAAGTTATTTTTTTTGTTTTGTTTAAAATTACCAATAAATACTAACCACACAAAGGTTTCCATTAATAAGCACCTTATTGTTTCTTAGCATTCGTGATGGAAGAATGGGGTCGGCGAGCGTGTGGTGTGGAGCGATGGGCTCGTCGGCCATGTATAGGAGGAAGAGGGGACACCAGTCAGGCCGCAGTAGGTTTTTCAATGTGTCATGGTTCGGCAAATATGGCGAGAGAGGGATACCGGAGAGGTTTTTAGTGGGTATTACGTCATTCTCAGGGCGTCGAGTCCCACATTATTCTGGGGGACCAGAATTATGTGGGACTCGACGCCCTGAGACCAGTTTATTCGTAAACTAATTTCCTGCCGAATAAAAAGGGGGGTAATGCCACAATCCCTACGCGGATTTGGGATAGCAGTTTGTTGATGGATCTGTTTTTCAGGAGGCACTGCTGTCCGGCCCCCGGTGGATATAACTATCCTTTTACAAAACCCGCGGAAAAATTTATATGGTGCAAATTCAAAGCCAGCAAACAAAAAAAATTATATTGTTCCTAACAGCTGCCCGCTTTGCACGAACTTTTCAAGTAGCCGTATTCGTTTAGCCGTATAGGCGTGAAAGCAGTTGCCAAGAGCTGTTTATTATAAAGCCAGCAAGAGTGGAAGCGGTAACGGAAGCAGATTGTTGAAAGATTGCAAAATAAATTACACACACTTCGGGAATCGGCCGAAGAAAACCAACAAATCACAAAACTCGAGTTGTAACCATAAACTAAGAAGGTTGCCTCTATACCTTTTAGTTTTACTCTATACCGACGAACAATGGACAAAACAATTCAGTATTCTTCGAAAACCAAACGTGTGGTCATGTTGCTGAGTCAGTGCACCTTCCGACTTTGGAACATAGATTTCGTTTTAGCAAAATTCCAACTACTACACTTCGTAGCATTTATTTTTCATTCACACGTAATCTGTCAGATCGAAGCTCTCGTTAGCGTCGATATTTTTCGCATCACTATTTTTGATAATTGGATTGAGTTGAAATAACTATAAGCCGACTTCGAACCACAGACATAATACTAGCTCAAATCAAATCAAATCAAATTTATTTATTTACCGTAAATTCACAAGGAACACTTGGTCAAGTCAATTGCTACAAAATAAAATATTGGTACACAAAATAGTTATAATAGTCAGAAAACAATAAAATAAAATGAATGGCTGTAAAAAGGCCATGAATAATAGTAAGTTTAAATAATCAAAATATACATTAAAATGAGTGCGGCTGTAAAGTAGCTTTGTCTTAAAAACTAAAAATTAAGGCTAACTAATCAGTCCAGGATTTTTTGTCATTAATGTAGTCATTGATACAATATTAACCTTTTTTTGATAGGTTTTTATGAACATGTTTCTTAAATGCTTTTTCTGGCAAGTTAACAATATGACTAGGAATTTGATTGTAGAAACGAACAGAGTTACCCACAAAACACTTATTAGACTTTTGTAACCTATATGCTTTGTTTGATATCTTGTCTTTTGCTCGTGTATTATAATTATGTGTATCACCTCGTCTTTCAAATAGATGTCTGTTCTTTCTCAAAAACATAATATTTTCGTAAATATAAAGGCAAGGGACAGTCAAAATATTGATTTCCTTAAAAATCTCTCTAAGGGAGTCTCTACATTTTAAGTTGAAGATTGCACGTATCGCTCTTTTTTGAAGGATGAATATTTCCTCAATGTCCGCGCCAGCACCCCATAGTAATATACCATAACATACTAAGCTATGAAAATATGCAAAATATACAAGTCTGGCGGTTTTTTCGTCCGTTAACTTTCTGACCTCCCGGATGGCAAAGCAAGCAGAGCTTAGCTTTCCACCTAACGCAGAAATATGCGAACCCCACTGTAGTTTGCTATCTAAAACTACACCTAAAAACTTCGTAGACTCTACGGTGTCAATATTCGTACCCATTATTGCGATATTCGGTTTTGACGCCCGTACGTTTGGTAATGTGAATTTAACCATTTTAGTTTTTGTTGGGTTTAATACTAAATTGTTGGCCGAGAACCACCTACACACCAAATCTAAGGTTTCATTGACATGAGGTAGGTTCGATGTACCTCTTTTGATCTTGAAGAGCAGTGACGTATCATCAGCGAAGAGCACAACTTCATTGCTTGTTTGCTTTTGAATGACAAAGGGTAAATCGTTCACGTACACCAAAAACAAGAAGGGTCCAAGTATGGACCCCTGTGGTACACCTAGTTTAGTTTGACAGCTGGATGACCTTACTTCCCCAATTTCAACTTGCTGCTCTCTATTTGCTAGATATGAAGAAATGAAATTCATAGCTAGGTCGCGTACTCCGTAATAATGGAGTTTGAGTAAAAGCGTGTCATGATGGACACAGTCAAATGCCTTGGATAGATCGCAAAAAATACCCAAGGCATCAAAAGAGTCTTCCCACGCCTGAAGTATAAATGAAATTAATTTAGTGCCGGCATCAAGAGTTGAGCAACCCTTTGTGAATCCAAATTGATGTTTATGTAAAAATTTGTTTACTGAAAAATAGCTCAATAGCTGACTCAAAGCCATCTTTTCAAAGATCTTACTTAAAGCTGGTAAAATACAAATTGGCCTGTAGTTCTCCGGATTGTCCTTGCATCCCGATTTATGCAAGGGTATAATTTTACTTACCTTCATTAGGTTTGGGAAAATTCCCTGATGTAGACAGGAATTGAATGTAGCCGCTAAAACTGGGGATATTTGATCAATTATACTATTTAGCACTACAACTGACAGACCCCATAAGTCTGCAGTTTTCTTTGCCTTGAGGCTTCTGAAAGTTTTAAATACAGTGTCGGGTGTTACATGTTCAAATTTAAATGTGTGAGAAGAACGAGCAACATTGTCCCTGAGAAATGATTCTGTAACACCTGTGGGCTTATCTAGATGTTTGGTTAGTTCAAACGGTATACTAGTAAAATATGACGCAAAATTATTAGCTATAAGCATCTTGTCGTTAATTAGTTTATTATTTATTCGAATATTATCTATCCCTTCTCCTGGTCTTTGCTTACCTGTTTCTGATTTTATTACATCCCAAGATGTTTTTATTTTATTATTAGCTTTCTTAATTTTGGCTTTTATGAATAAGGATTTAGCACTTTTGCAAACAGCTTTAAAAATCTTTGAGCTGCGTCTTTGAACCCCTATTTTTAGACTGTTATTATGTTTTGCGGCATAAATACTAATTCGTCGGAAAAATATATTATGACACCATTTCGGGATCAATCTACTACAATAGCAAAAGTATTTTCAAAATAGATTCATAATTGACGGAGATTTCGACGAACATATATAAAAAAACAAACACACATAAAAATTCCTCCCTATTTCGAAGTCAGTTAAAAGAAGCCGAGCAGAGTCTATGAAATATGGCATTCTTTCATTCAGTCAAAGAAAATAAATACGCGGACGAAGCATAAACTAGCTAACATTTACCGAGTAGATTTTACTACGGAGTGTTTAGCTTAAAGTCTAGAGATACCCAAGAAACCCGGGCATTTCATTAGGACACAGGAGAGTCCTTTGTAAAATGCTCCCTACTGAGGGATTACAGAAATACAGGTGCACCAGAAACTGAGCTCATTAAATTATGAAGTACCTACTAACAACGCTTTCCCACGGCCACATTAAATTTTTTGCACGAGACCACCCAACGCTAGGAGGCGACGTGGAAGGCCCAGGATGAGATGGCGAGACGAGCTTAACGCACACCATCCACCATGGCCTGTGACAGCGTTAAATCGCGAGGAGTGGAAGGAAAAAAGAGAGGCTTCTGCCCAGCAGTAGGACAGAAATGGCTGAAAAAACAAGATCCGTCAAGTGCGAGTGTAACTAGCGCGCCGAGGATTTCGAACGTTTGTCAACAAATATGTACCAAAAGTACCGGTTTGAGACTTCGCAATTTAACGCATACCTAAGAATAGTCCTACAACCTAAATTTCAGATAGATCTCTCTGCATGCTTCGGTTAAAGTGGGTAAAAAATTATGAAACCTACAGAAATTTAAAAAACAGTTTCGAAATGTCCAAACCAAACCTTTTATTTGATACACCACTCGAAGGGGTAGCCCCCCCTTTTGAAAATTATTCCTTTTTGACCATTTTTCAACAAGTGTTCTTTTTACAGACTTCTCTATATTTTTCCTGTTAAATATAGATCCATGTCTATAAACGCTCCATACATTTGAAATGGATCGCTCTGCAAACTTCGGAGATAGGGGGGGGGGGGGGGGAGAATGGGTATTTTTTCGACTTTTTAAAATATTTCAAAAAGTATGAAACGTACAGAAATTTAAAAAACTGTTTTGAAATGTCCAAACCAATACCTTTTATTTGATACCCCTTTTATTTGAAACAGTTTTTGAAATATTTAGAAAAAAGTCGAAAAACTTTCCATTACCCACTTTAACCGAAGCATGCAGAGAGATTTATCTGAAATGTAGGTTGGTACCTACTATTCTTAGGTATCCGTTAAATTGCGAAGTATCTAACCGGTACAAAACCCTCGGCGCGCGAGTTACACTCGCACTTGACGGATCTTGTTTTTCACTATCTCGCCCCTGCATGCCTTTTTAGCCTGGGATGTGGAAAAGCTCTCGTGCGAGCAAGTCACCTAGTCAGTAAATTTGAACGTAATATGAGTGTTTTAAGACCGTGGCGGGTGCGACTTAAGAAGAGACCCGTCAAACTAAGCCTGTGTATGTCGTAAGAGCTTACAATAGCAAGCTACCAGAGAAAAGACAACAGCTTTCTTCTGCGTATATCGATACTATATTTATACTATATTTTGATACTGCGATTACCAATCCTGTATGCCAAATATAGTAAGTATGCAATATTCAAAAATTATGTTTAAGGTCGCGCTGAACAAGTGGAACAAGTAATGGTGCTGGCTGGTGAAGGAGAAAAAAAATTAAAACTAAATAAAGAAAAAAAAAAACATATTTATGAAGTTCAGTCATCTTATCTGACTGCTACCTGCTTCATAATGGCTTTTATTGCCGCCCATTTCATTATCATTTAAAAGGGGTTTATTCCTAACTGAACCACAATTTTTGTAGGATGAGCGAAAAATCATAATTTTGATAATAAATTTTAAATACTAATAGGTAATGTATAATGTAGCCTTTATGCAAACCTGGATTTGCAAAAAGTTTCTATATTGTTATTGGTTTTTAAGGATGAGGTAATAACAGTATATTCAGCACGATTTACGGATTTGCATGTTTTGTAGTGTTTTGAATTCCTACGTATCGGCACAATTGCATGCGTGATCAGATCACGTAATAACAGAAATCACTTGTGAGCAGGTTGTTATTCGCTGATATCGATACCTTATGATCAACCCCATTTTTGCCATTTGGGTGCCCACCACGCACAATAACGCACATGCCGCCAATTCAGAGACAGACATGACTTACGTAGGTATATTGTTCATTTTAGGTGGGTAAGTAAGTATGTAAATATATCTTATATTATTAATTTTTTTTTTGTAGTTGTCCATTACATTAGATAAGCTATATGGTAGGCATGTGTGCATAGATCTAGATACTCGACACTCGGTGGTTTGCCAAGCAGGCTGCGGAAGTTACTTGGTAGGGTGCCTACTATTTTAATTTTAAGATTTTTAACAATTTGGTGATTTTTGTTTGCATTGGGTAAATAACCGTTTTATAATTAACATATCTTCCTGATAAATTCATATCTGGTTAAGTTTTTTTTTTCGTAATTGTGTAGTTTATGTAGTGTGTTGTGTCAAATAAACTATTTCATTTCAGATTGAGGCGGCTCCTCGCCGCAGGCCGTGTGCTCCATCAGTCGAGCCCGGGAAGTAAATTCCTTTAAAAAATAATTGTTTTGTTCTTTACAAAAGTAAAAGATCGCTTGGAAACAAGCCCAAATTACTTAGATCTCTTCATATATCATTTTGTGCGCGATACCACGATCATTGTCATTATCTCGCCCGGCGAATTTTAATGATTCGTTTCTTTTCTGTGGAAATGCAACGCATTTATGGTATTCTAGCT
The DNA here is from genome assembly GCA_949316285.1 of Eupithecia subumbrata. Classification (NCBI taxonomy): domain Eukaryota; kingdom Metazoa; phylum Arthropoda; class Insecta; order Lepidoptera; family Geometridae; genus Eupithecia; species Eupithecia subumbrata. Next base: position 14,173,017 of record OX438643.1, on the reverse strand, counting down.
GACTGAGGTTAAGCCGAAAACAGGTGTCAAACTCATTTATTTGCGATTCAGTTTATCATAAATGTAACGGAGTAGGTACTTTATCTGTCACACTTGTGGGCATAATTGGGTGATTTCAGTTGAAAATAGAGCTATTAAACACAGACACAAGGCTAGAGCCACTGACTATACGAATCGCGAGAAGCTTCTACATAGTTTCTATGACATTCTAGAACTTTTTGCTATGGTCATAGAACGAGTACTCCACGTAGCTGATTTTCCAGTTCCTTCTGTCATCTTGTAGAATTGGTCTACCGTTAAACAACAGACGTTGGCGACTACACAGATAATAGGCGTATTCCAGGATATATATATAAGAAGGTTCCATGTGCAGGATCCCTTACGCATTCACTGCGAGTGGCATTGAGTGTTTAACCGTCAATTTAATTTTATATAAACTTATTTTTCACCACTCTTCTCGCTCGAAAACGGTGACTTTGCTGCTCAAAAACAAGCAAAACCGGGGTTTGCTCTCAAATGGAACAAATAATACTATTCAACTTGTTGAAAAAGTAATTTGAATTCAGAACAATGCAATCTTTATCGAAAAAAAGAAATTTCGTCCGTTCATGGCTTGAAAGAGGTTTATAGCATTTTACCCCACAAGGTTGGGGACCAAAATGAGTTATTGACATTCGACCTCTTTTGTATACGTACTAAATATTTTATAGCTAGTCGTGGTGAAAAGTTGTACCTATGTTTAACTCGAGAGCAAATATTTTTCGTTTCGTGCCTTTTAAGTCCCTCGCTACCTCAGCAGTCTACTTTAGAGTCACTCGCTACGCTCGTGTCTCTATAAATTTAGTAGTAAGCTTTGTAACAGAGAGTAGTTTTGAATTCGTTTTGTTAACTGACCTCAATCGAATCTCACCTAATAGAAAGTGACGATGTGGCCGACGCACAATGTTTTATGAGAGCCGATTTTGTGACATCCCTTTTTTAATGCAGATTAGTTATTGGTTTTATCTACCAGCATTGTCGATTTGATTTTAGAAGTTTAGATTTTTTTAAGTATTTATCTGGTCAAAAAAATATAATTTTCTAAAATTAATTTCTCAGTAACTATTATTATTAATAGACACGCGGGAGTTTTACTCTCGCATTTGAATTGATTTAAACTATAGGAATCTGCATTAAAAATGGATGTCACAAAATCGGCTCTCTTAAAACACTGTGCGACGGTGTATCACGAAGGTCTAGAAGACACCTATTCACTCTTCTCTTAAAGAGACCCATCTAGCTTAGATTGGCATTTACAAGCAGCGATGACCTGGTGAATGTGTAAATGCAGCCTTCCGCCCGTTGCTAATGGCACTATAACTGTATGATGAGTTAATGGAACATGAAACTCAAGGTTGTAAAATGAAATATAATACATTTCAGTTTGTTCGTTATAACCATTCGATTTATGGGAAAGCTTTTAGGTTTTAACAAAAATTGTTTTGAATTTCTGACACAATACAATGGCTCTTTTTTTAACCTTCGACGCAAAAAGAGAGGGGTGTTATAAGTTTAACGTGTTTGGCTGTGTATCTGTGTATTTGTCTGTGGTATCGTAGAAATCAAATAATTTCGCAAAAATTTTCGACTTCGACTGGACTTGAACCCACATCCTTCCGTCAGTACCGGAATGTGCTAACCAACTGCACCACGAGGTCAAGTGCCGTGGGAGTCGAAAAGCTTTGCGACTTTTTACGGACTGTACCGCCGTTAGCTCCACCTACAGGGGAAACATTGAAGTTTATCCAATCCTGTTTAAAGACTAAAGTTACATTTAGTTCGTTCGTTTTTAACAATGGACGCAAGATCTTTAATCCGGAATCGTACCTTAAACTCAGATTGCTATTCTAGAAATAGAGCTCAGGGTACAATGAAACGAGAATTAGAAATATTGCACACGCTACTGGATAATCTTGTTCGGAAGACTGTACCAGAGGGAATCCGATATTCAACAAAATACCTATATGAAGAAACTTAAATGAACTACTAGTCAATTCAGATGTATTTATGAATGTCTCGCTCATTATATCTAAGGGTAATACTGAAATCAGTGTTTAGCTCTTCCAGCTTTTCACTGAGCTATTGCCTTTTTGACAGGCTGTACTGCAGCCACACAATTTCTACAAATCTGTACTTCATCATCCTACTTCTTAAATTATTTACATATTATTTACTGTTCCCAAGATTTGTTCTATCAAAAAACTATTAAGTATCTCTGTGTTATGTTAAGAAGTGCCTTGGTTATTAAGATCTTTTTAAATTATGTGCTGCAGTGTCGAATAAATCTTTCATCTATCTATCTTCGTAGCTCATTGGCTGCATTTTGATTACGAATAAAATAACATTTTTGTGGGACCAATACGGGATCATTCTGTAAGCAATATCGAAAAAATGTTCATAATCGGTCCAAAAATGACGGAGAAATCGATGAACATACATATAAATAAATAAATAATGCTGGACAATTCACACATCATTTTCTAGCTCATTATAAAGCCTCTTGTGTTAAGGGTACCTACTAGATAACTTATTTACTTAATACCTTAGAAGAAGAAGGCTTAGAATGATGGTTGACGCAAACGAGGTAAATCTAAAAAAATTGCGACTAATCGTCGCAATTTTCATCTTGAGTCGTTAGTATAATACTGCAAATGACGCGGAAAGCAGCTCTCACATAAAAATAATATAAAAATGATGTGTATTGCAGTGAAAGTGTGCTTAAACACCAGTAGCAAGAAAAATAATATTACAAATATCTGGTTCCACTTACTAATATTACATTTGTAATTTTGCATAAAACAAATATACTTACTCATAAATAAATAAAAAATTTCGTCCACCATTTTCGTGATAATGTTGCTATGCACTGGGGAAAAAATACACCGGTTTTGTAACGGGTTAGGGTACATCTGGTCCGTTACTTGGTACTTATGTAGGTACATAAAAATAGTAAAAGAGAGGGTGGACTTCACTCAAGTTAAGACTTAGGAATCAAACCTAAGACCCATCAAACCCATCTTCCGAGTCATCCATTATTTCTAAATATTGCCGAATTTCGCTTTCTAATAAGCGCGGCATGCTGAAAACCAAAGAAAGAATCCTTCATAAAACATGCATTTATTTACCCAGCAATGCGCACTGTCGTTTTATTACAACACACCGATTTTTGCTCATTTCTATAAGGATATCAATTATTTTCAATATGTTTTCACTTCTGCGTTGAATTGAAAATATAATCATGCAGATAATAATATTTTTGTAAACTTACGTGATATTTATTGAATTCCAAGGACTGCTACAAAACTTGGTTCGCGCCAAAACTAGAACTTTCTTCAAAGTGACATTTCACTTTCAAATTTGGTTATAAAAAACAAAAATTTTATCATTGCCAGAATAAAAAAGCGTTTCTAATTTCTTTCCAAAACAAGAATTGGTAGTATTATTTAGAACAAAAAAAATCAGAAGTTCCTCGTAATCTATGGTTTTTAGTATGTCGTAAATATACAACTCCACGCATTTAAGGGTTATCGCAGTTTTTTGGTAACGCTTTTGTAAAACACGCGCTCAACAGGGGGGTGATTCACTATGACCAATGCAAGCGTGTTACACACCTACGACACGACAACGGCGTGGAATCGTACAAAACCGTATTCCGCATGCCCTAGTTGTCATTACTTACCACTGCACGGCACGATTTGAACTGTCAAGTAAACGAGCTCGTTCATAGCGTGTTAAGGCACAGATTAGCGTGTTCCTGCAATAGTTAGTATGGATCGTTTCGTCGTTCGTATTTTGAGGTTTTAATAACATCATTGATAAAATGCAACCCGTAAGATATCTTTTGTTGATTGTGTTTATCAAAGAACACAATAACAATAACACAATCCTTAGGAATGATAGATTTTTAGGTTATGATAATCAAAACAAACGTTCCGAAACTAGTCATGACTGACTTGAATGTATTTACTAATCATTATTTTTGGGCTTTTAATTTTCAAATCACACTAAAATATTGTAAGCTCAACAATAATTGATGGTTGAGCAAGCTTAAAATTCAAAATATTTATTAATTGGAAACAAAAAATAATTTATAATAAAACCGTAAATTTTCCGAGTAGTCCGAATGTAAGATTTTGAACGCACCGTGTGAAAAAATCGAAAAACAAAACACGGGGCATAGACAACCAGTCTTGTGGCATGCAGAATTCAATTTTTCGATTCCACACCTAGGCTCGTTTGAATCGTGTTTATGTTTAGAACACGTTGTGACGTCACACGTTTTGGGCATGTTATCTCGTAGGTCATAGAGAATCATGCCCCAGATGTCTAACTTTTTTGTAGTACCGCTGTTAGTAATTATTTTTCTTAACCGACAACCTGGTTTTTCGGCTGATATATTTTATTCTTAACCGGTAACCGGGTAACCTGGTTTGTTGGTTGATAAAACCACCGCCATGAAACAATAAGAGACGACGAATCGATCAGCTTAGCGACCAACCTACTTCCTGTTTATTTTATTTATTAATTTAGGGGGAAATATCGGTTCAGTGTACCTACTCTAAATAAGCAAGTTAAGTTACAAGAAAACAAAAGTTAGTACCGTGTGCTTGAGTTAAATTAATACACCTACATTATGTTGATTATATCGCTAGCACGATCATTCACACTCATAAACAAAATAAGTCAATATTGTTTTTCCCGAGCGACCGATGCTATTATGCCAGGAGCAAGACGGTGCGCAGGCAGCCGAGCACGATTTTGTAGCTATTTAGGTGTTTTGAAAAATATTTGTATGGCATATAATAATATTTTCTAGTGATGCACTGCGTAATAACGTTTGCAATGTTTTGGTAAACATTTTGTGTCATTTTGTTAATTTTTTGACACTGATCATGCAAAGTTTCATTTAGAGGTAACTTTGTCATTTTTTACTATCGTGTGAAATATCACCAATTTAGTTTTTGCTCAGTGATGTACTAGAAAATATCATCAACTATAATATGTATGAATTTTAAAACTAAAGGCCTTATAGTTATTGAGGTACGGACAGTTAAAAATCCCGAATTCCAGGAAACCTCGCCCCTACTTCTTGATTTTATATATCTCACAACTGAGGATATTGAGAGAACAGGATCTTGGTCACATTTTGTACTGAGCTGGATAATCTTTTTGCATGTTCAATAATTAAAGGAGTTTTGACGATATTTTTAGGGAGATATAACAGATTATTATTTCTTAAAAAACGAGATGGCGCGTATAATTGAATATTATGGAGGAGATATGGACAATCAATGGATGAATTCGAGATTTTAATAGATAAATAAATAACACAAGCGTAGTCACGTCGTAGTTTAAGGGGTAGCAGGTGTTCTTTAACGAAGTCTCACAAGTAGTCCGACTAATAAAAAATATTTAATTTATTTTTGATTTAGCGTAGAAATTTACCAAGAGCTAATATGAACGCGTGCAATACAAAATAACGAAAATACAATTTTCATGTACAAAAAAAGTCGTTTTATGTGCAGAGTTGCAGAAAAAACTTTCTTCCACTGAAAGATACTTTTGTCTACTTATGGTATTTCAGAAAATTCAGTTTTCTAATAAAAGTTGTGGATTTCATAACAAACAGCCGACAAACATTAATCTCTCATGAATAAATAGCATTTATGAGATGAAACTCGAATGCTGCATTTTCGGCGAAAGGCAAGAGCGGACGCGTTAGATAATTTTTACGAATTTCAAAATAATCTAATCCGTGCGCGATCAGAATGGGACGGAACTTTATCAAAAGCATCTGGCGAGTGTTGGTCATTTTGTAACCGTACCACATACAAAAAACCAAAAATAATTTAATTACTACGGTACTTCATAAATTAGTTACAAAAGAACGGTTTTGCCGTGTGGTGTCGACTTCGAATTTATACCAGCCAAACTCTTCCCGCGGGTGTCGCAAGAGGGACTGAGAGATATCCACCGGGGGCGGGCAACACCGCCTCCTGCAGAACAATTCTACCACCAAACTGCGATTCCCAGCCCGCGTGCCCAGCGTGGGGATTAAGGGCACTACCCCACATGAGTTAAGAACCAATAAGGCGCGTAGTAGGGGGAGGCTTACGTCCAGCAGTGGACTAATATAGCAAGTTGAGGTTAATGTTGTGAATGAAAGGCAAGTTGACCAAAGACTAGTTTTTATTCTCTACCCGCCACCTATATATAAAAATGTAACAACCCACAAGTATACGACATCTTCCCTTTAAAAAATTAAAAAAGTATACAATACTTTTTTTTTATAACTTATAAGTTATAATTATAACTAAGACAATACACTTTGTTTAATTTCTAAGTGTATCTAAAGAATGTACATTCAAAATAAACAGGTAAAATGCATTCAACATACCCTTAAGTTAAGTAAAATGTTGAAGTTTTATAAGTAAACAAACAATATCATTAAAAGTAGACCACTGGGCAATGCCCAATTATTTTACTATATTATGTTAAAGCTACCTATTATATACCTTACATAAGTACAGAGTAAGTAAGCACTATTAGTCAGACAGTTAGATAAACACATGATAAAGTCGTTTAACTAGGTAGGTATTTAGAATTACAAAGCTTTGCGAATTTTATCTGATGCAAGAAGAGCCGCCTGTCTTTTCGGGCGTTGTTTAATCTTTGTATTTTGTGATGAACTCGGACTGTCATCACCATCAGAGTCGGAGTCGAGCTCTTCATCGGGAGTATATTCACTGATGTTTGTGGGACTAGCCCATGTTTCATCGGCATCACTCATTGGCGCACAAGCAGAACTAGGAGATGGGGCTGGTTGGGCATCTTGGGCCTCGGAAGGCAACTTAACCAAATGTCGCCTATTCCGTCGGTACTTTTTACCAGATTCGTCGGTAACAAAGTACGATCGTGGTTGCGCAGCACGCCCTATAACTCGTCCGTGTTTACGCTGACCTTTGTCCATGATAAGAACTGGCTGACCCGACGGAACCTCAGGTAGTGGTTTAGCTCGCCTATCATAATAAACCTTATCGCTCTGTTGTTTACGTAACATTTCTTTATAATCTTTTTCGTTATTGCGACCGGGTTTTAATTTAATTTCATGAGATGGTAATCTCGTATTTAGACGGCGTCCAAACAAAAGTTCGGATGGAGAGCTGATACCATTGCGAGGCGTAGCCCTGTAATTCAATAAACCCAAGTAAAAGTCTGTCCCTGATCTGAGAGATTTGATTAAGATATTTTTGATTATTTGCACACTTCTTTCGCTTTGCCCATTTGACTGAGCGTAGTTTGGCGAACTAGTGATGTGCTTGATACCCCATAATTTACAAAAGTCGCTAAATTCCCTCGAAGCGTAGGCGGGTCCGTTATCAGTTATTAACTCCTGCGGAATTCCATGCCGTGCGAATTGGTCGCGCATAGCGGTCAGTACCGCCTTTGTGCCTATACTGGATAGCGGATTCACTTCTATATAGTTAGAAAAGTAATCCACCAGCAACATAAAATATTTGCCGGCATATTGAAATATATCGGAGCCTACCTTAGCCCATGGCAATGACGGTATCTGAAGTGGTATGAGCGGTTCACGCGCGGGACGATGCGCGCGCTCCGCGCATGCGCGACACCTGCGCACCAGCTCCTCCACGTCGCGCGACATGCCGGGCCAGAACATCACTTCCCTAGCATGACGCTTGCACCTATCTATGCCCATGTGGCCGTCATGCACACGGCTAAGCATTTCCGGTCGTACGCTTTTTGGAATGTATACCAGATTATCTTTGAAAATTAAGCCATTAATGTATGCAAAGCTTTCCCTATACGACCATTGACCCCTAATACGATTGTCTACCTCATATTTATTAACCGGCCACCCCTTTTGAATATATTGTTTAAGAAGTTGACATTCAACATCATCTCTTATTGCATTTTTAATAAGGTCTTGTTTGCTATCACTGAACCGAACGTTTTCTATTAAAAAACAAGATTGTTCGTATATTTCTTCCGATACTTTATTCGAGGTCGGCTCAGATAAGGCTGCCCGCGATAGCGCATCAGCTACATACATGTATTTACCTGGTTTGTATACTACGGTGAATTCATAGCCTTGCACCCGCAGCATCATTCTTTGAAGCCTAGCTGGAACCGAATCGAGCGGTTTCATAAATAACGCTTCCAACGGTTTATGATCGGATTCAACGGTTACGTCACTGCGCCCATACACGTATTGGTGAAATCGTTCTAGGGCGAAAACAATGGCAAGGAGTTCCTTCTCTATCTGGGCATACCTACATTGCGTGTCGGTGAGTGTGGCGGAGGCGAACTCAACGGGCCGCCCGCCCTGCAGCAGCACGGCGCCCAGCGCGCTGGCGCTCGCGTCCACCGACAGCAGCACGGGTTCGCGCGCCGAGTACAGCGCGAGTACCGGCGCCGCGCACACTGCGCTCTTCAGCTGTCGAGCTGCCGCGTCCTGCGCACTATCCCAAATCCACTCCGAATCTTTTTTTTAATAGGTTACGAAGAGGAAGAGCCGTCTCCGAATAGTTGGGAATAAATTTTGACAGATAATTGATCATGCCCAAAAACCGCTCCAGTGCTGGCCTATTTTCGGGAACGGGCATTTCTTCTATTGCTTTGACTTTGTTTTTATCTATGGCCATGCCTTTTCCGCTAAAAACGTGTCCCAGATAAGTCACCTGACTAACCTGAAATTCACACTTTTCATTGTTAAATTTTATACCTACTTCTCGCGCCCTATTCAATAATTTCTTTAAGCGTTCGTCGTGCTGCGCTTTCGTAGATCCCCAGCAAATAACGTCATCCACGAATGAATCTACCCCCTCTAAATCCTCCAGAATTTGACGAATTTTAGAATGGAATACTTCAGCTGCGCAGTTAATCCCGTACGGTAAACGTAAAAACTGGTACCTACCGAATGGCGTCCCGAAGGTACATAGGTCCGCACTGGCGTCGTCGAGCTGAACCATCCAGAAACCTGAGCGAGCGTCCAGCTTGCTAAACACCTGTGCTCCTTCCAGCTTGGTAGCGATCTCTGTGAGCGTCGGCAGCGGGTAGTGCGCGCGCTGCACTACACGGTTCAACGGCCTCGGGTCGAGACACACTCGAATGGAGCCGTCCTTTTTAGCGGCCACTACAATGCTGTTTACCCACGGAGTTGGATGAGATACCTTCCGAATCACTCCCATTTTCTCCATCCGCCCCAGCTCCTGTGATAATTTCTCTCGAACCCCAATGGGGATTTTTCTGACCGGGCAGACTGACGGCTGAGCGCACTGATCCACAATAATTTTGTATTTACCGGGTAATTTACCCAAACCTTGAAATAAGTCCGCGTACTCATTAACATTCAAAGACAAGATTCGCTTTACCATTCCTAACTCTTCACAGGCATATTTGCCTAACACACTCTGACAATTAAAATCAGCAACAATAAATCTTATTGTGTAAGCATTATTTTTATACAAACATTTAAGATTGCAATGTCCAGTTATCGGAATAAAATTACCACAAAAGGACTGGGCCTTTGTATTATCTGAACTCAAAATATTATTTTTAAAACCAAGCTTTTTAAATGTATTCAATGATATGACATTTAAATCCGATCCTGAATCTAGTTTGAAAGTTTCTTTTTCGCCTGTGCATGTGAAAATTAAAGCTTCATACCATTTAGAGTCTTTATGTTCCATGGGCCCCGAGAGGGCAGACACATAGTACAGTCCTTCGTCACCGCAATCTTCATCGTCGCCGTCGACCTCGGAATCGATATCAGCATCGATTTGCCACACGCGCTTACGTAACTTCGGACACATATTTTTAAAATGGCCTTTTTCACTACACCAAAAACATATGGCATTTTTAGCTGCACACCTAAAACCATCACAATTTCCGAAACCACACGCTGTACACAATATCTTCGCGGCACTCCCGGCGGGGGGGCGGCGCGGCGGCGCTCCTCGCTGCTGCTGGCGGGGCCCCGCAGCACCGCGGCCTCGGCTCGCCGTGCGGCCTCGCGTTCCGCCCCAGCCCGCGGCGCCGCTCGGGCCCACGCGTGGGGTTCCACGCGCGTTCATCACGTCCACTGCTGCAACCTGAGTCTTGGTCCCGTCTATCTGCCTCTGTTCCTCCGTAGACATTTCGTTGGCCTGGCATATTTTCATAGCTTTACTTAGGGTGAGGTCATCGGCTCTAAGTAAGCGATCGCGTATTTTGCCGTCTTGAACACCACACACGATTCGGTCGCGAATCAAACCTTCTTCGAGTAACTCAAACTCACATCGCTGAGAAAGTATTTTGAGAGCCGTAACGTACTCGTCTATTGATTCGCCTTCTTCTTGACATCTTGAGAAAAACTTGAATCGCGCCATTGTTGTGTTCTGTTTAGCTCCAAAATGTTCGTTGAACTTCTTTACAAGCAATTCTTTACAATCAATACATTCCTTGTTTTCTTCCTTATCGAATTTGAAGGTAGTGTACACGTCATATCCTTCTGATCCAATAAGGTTTACCATCAAACTCGACTTTACGGATTCGGATTCCTTCTCAACACCAGATGCTTTTAGAAACACAGTAAACTGTCGCAGCCATTTTTCCCACGCCTCGGCCCGACAGGCCGGTCCGCCTTCCAAGCATAATTCGGCTGGAGGCCGTGCGTGTTCCATTGTTCATGAACTTTGCGAAACGAATTTCACTACTGATTACTTTTTCAACGCGATTTATTGGTTTTTTCTACTAAAATTAATTTATTTTTATCACCGCTGTCACCATGTTGTGAATGAAAGGCAAGTTGACCAAAGACTAGTTTTTATTCTCTACCCGCCACCTATATATAAAAATGTAACAACCCACAAGTATACGACAGTTAAGACTGAGGAAATGAACGATAAGGCAGCAAGAGTTAACAACAAAACTGTGGAGCTGCTTCATCGCTATCTGTTAAACCTTTATCTTTGTACTAGCAGCGCCTCACGGTTTCACCCGCGTAGTTCCCGTTCCCGTGGGAATTCCGGGATCAAATATAGCGTTTGTGTTAGTCCAGACTATAATCTATCTCTGTGCCAAATTTCACCCAGATTCGTAGTAGTTTTACGTGAAAGAGTAACAAACATCCATCCATCCATCCATACTTAACAAACTTTCGCGTTTCTAATATAAGCTGGATGTATCGCTTAGCATAAGATTGCCTCGTTGGTATAGCGGTCAGCTTGTTCAACCGCTGACTATAAGGTCCTGGGTTCAAATCAAAATAGTTGTTATTGGGGTTTTACTATCCAGAAAAATTCACAGTAGCAGCCCGGAGTCAGGAAATTGGCATTGTTACACCGCCGTGCCTCGGAAAGCACGTTAAGCCGTTGGTCCTGCACTTGACCTCTCCCGGATCGTGTCAGTCTGCCGGTGAGGGAATAGAGAGTACACCTGTGTTTGCGCACACACTTGTGCACTATAACATGTCCTGCGCATCTGGCTGGTCCTATGTGACTGGCCGCCGTGATCGAAATTCGGCTTTTTTTAAACTCATATTTCATAAACAAGTCGTGCGTTGGCAGAATAAGATGGAACCTGGTCAAATGAAATGTCCGACCGCATTTGTTTAATTTCGAAATGGTTCTATCTCATTTTTCATTGGACGCGAAACATTATTACTATAGCGAACGAATCTTATATTGAAAACTAGCTGCACTCCGCGGTGCTACCCAAATTAAAAACGTATTTGAACATCCCACGGGAACACTGTACTTTTCCGGGATCAAAAAGATGTGTATTAATCCATATACGAGTAAGCTATCCTGGTACCAAATGTCATCCAAATCCGTTCCGCTTTTTGCGCGTGAAGGGGCAACTAGCATATAACCACACAATAATACAAACTGATGCCTTACTAATAAGTATGATTTTCATAAATCCGCTTCCGCTCACGCTCCCGCTATATACTGATCGCAACCGAAGTAGAAGGGAAGTTATCTTTTACCCGCCTAACTTTTGCTAAAGGCTTGAGAAATCTTCGAAGACGAACGCGATTCTTCGAGTTTTAGCATCAATCGGATAAAATGTTGCTATTAAACATTTTGAAGTCACAAACTGTGCAGGAAAACTTAGAAAACGTGGTAGTTGTGATCTGAGATTTTCAGTTTCTAAGTTTTGAGGCGATCCTAACGGGTTTGGTTGTTAAAATAAACCTTTAAAGATCTACGCTCAATTACATTTTATTCATAATTTTTCTTTGCTTCTATGAATGTGCAAAACACAATAGAGATAAAAAGTATCTACGATAAAAAATCATCAAAAATGCATGCAGAATCAAAAATGCATGCAAAATGGCGTGCATTGCGGCCTCATAACGAAAATCTGAAAATCAACCTCTTGTTACCTTAGAGCTAGTAGGTACCTACACTCAAACACCACTAACCACTAAATATATAACACACGCGCGATCGAAATGGGATGGAATCATATCTAATAAAAACAAACGTGTTCGGACTTCTACTCATACAAGGTTTTATCTAATTTTGTAATCGTTCCTACCAGAAATATAAAGTAGGTAGGTAGGTACTTAAAAAAATTTTTTTTGTTATTATTTTTTCATTTACATTGTTAAGGACTTTGACTTTACAAACTTTTGGCGTGAAGAAGTAACAAACATCCATCCATACATATGTACATACATCAATCCATTCAAACTTTCGCATAAAGTGTGATAGTGAGAAAGTTCACACCATTTCACACGTTAGTCAGTTATAACTTTTGAAGGAAACGCGGTCAACTTATTAAGCAACTATGAACACGCTTACAACCTCTTAAAATGACTAGAGTCGGCTATCACGGAGCTAAAGGGGCAATATTCTACTAGTGTAAGTCCCCAAGTAAAAATATATTTCTCTGTCCCCTATCTTGTAATTGAATAGGTTAAAACTTGGATTACATGTGTCCTCCCGAACATACTGGTTCAGAATCTTCCGAACAAAGCCGAATTCCACTAAATTCAACGCTTCACCATAGCCAGCGCTGTTTTTTAACCCGGCGCAAAACAGCATAAAGCTGAGACTTATCCGTTTTGACCCGACTCGGCAGCACTGGCACTCCTACCTGTCACAAATAGGATAGGTTGTGTCCATATTGTGCATAACTTTTAGAATATAAGCACTTATTTGTACCTACTCATAAGTTTTAATTCTAGTTTTTTTTGTATACCTACGTACCTACTTGTCTATGTTTGATTGTATTTTCAACCCCCGACGCAAAAAGAGAGGGGTGATATAAGTTTAACGTGTCTGTCTGTGTATCAGTGTATCTGTCTCTGGTATCGTAGCTACCAAACGGATGAACCGATTTTCGTTTAGTTTTTAGTGTGTCATAGATAATTTAATCCCGAGTGTTCTTAGCCATGTTTCATGAAATCTGTCGTCCATAGATGAAAGCATCTATGGACGTTTCTGCGATGATACCATAGTCATCGTAAAGCGATCGGTTAGCAGAATTCGGCGTCAGATAACTGAATAGAGTAGAGTTTAAAAACATTTAATAAATTAATAATACTGGACAATCCACGCAGCAACATCTAGCCCTAAAGTAAGCTACTTAAAGCTTGTGTTATGGGTACTGGATAACTGATACATTTAATCCAATATATTTATAGATAGACATAGAAAGGGCAGAACCTTTATACACAAAGAAAATTATAATAAAAGAATATAAATAAATTAGAACTAGTATTTACAATTGAAACAATTGAGCTAACTCAGAATGTTGCAAACAATCTACAGGTAGCTCAACTGATCCATATCAATACTAGTCGGAAGCGTCCCCAAGACGCTGGCTGCATTGCCCCGCTGTATGGCAATGCTGATGCGCTGTGCCAAATACTGACCAGCTCTCGGGTAACGCGTCGCTTCGACCAGACGCTCAGATAATTTTTTAAAAACCCGAAGAGCCTCGGTACCCCATGGACCTAGGGTCTGGACTCCAAGGGGAGCAAATGTGTAGGCTCTGTCGAGCCCTGCATAATTGCGCCTCTTGAGATCTTCGGCCAAACATAGATAGTTTTTTTTTTTTTTATTATATAGAAAACACCCAGACCAACGGAACATATTTCTGTAGATGGTACACAAAGTTGTTCCGAGGCGGGAATCGAACCCGCAACCTTTTGCGTCGCAGACAGACTCTCGCCTGCTGCGCCACTGAGGTCGTCAATTTATTTAATATTTATTTCAACACGCACGTTTATTTTAACTCGCAGCTATAAAAGTATACAAGAAATTACCATTAGAAATAAAACTACTGAATGGAAATACGTTCAAATGTAAGTTGAGGAAATGGTTTGTTAATTGCGTGCACTACAATCTAAAATAATTTTTTGATGTGGACTGTCGGATTACTGATCGCGACTGCGATCAGTAATCCGACGGTCAAGCGTGGTGATGATGGAAAAGCCTCAATTTATTTGGGGAAGGTGTGATCGGCAGTGGACTTATGTATGCTGACCATGAGGAAGGAGAAAACGGCTTACTTAGGACTAGGTAGGTATTTATTTTCACCGTCATCAGCCGCATCAGGATTTTACCCACTGCTGGGTATAGGTCTCCCAAAGTTTATGCCATTCACCAATGCACCAGCTAGCATAGGAACGGTCCTATGCTAGCTGTCTCCATTGGTAAATGGCATTGATGCCCCGTGACGAGTAAAATGTCATACGGTAATAGCTTTATTTTTCTGCGAAAAAAATCGTTATACATCGTTATGACATGTATATAATATATGAAGTAAAATGAGGAAGGATTATTGGGTTATGATTACATACAGTTAGCAATCACTATAATATAATCAATCATATTAATTAAAAACGTATTAAATTCAAATTCAATTTATTTATATTTATTTTACTTTATTTGTTTATCATCAAACATTAGTAGCCCACATAGAATTCGCACTACCCCAACTCTTCCCGCGGGTATCGTAAGAGGCGACTAAGGCATATCCACCGGGAGCGCGCAGCAGCGCCCCCTGCAGAACAATTCAGATACAGAATATAGAGGGCGTTGTCATCTGCGACACAGCTTTTTTAAACTTCTGCATATGACATCGTTTTTCATTTTACAACCATGTAACCATTGTTTTTGTTCCATACTAAACGATTTATTATTATTATTATAAATGTCACACGGTAATTGCTTTACCTAAACATTATAAAGCTCTTTTCATGTTTGCCGTACTAAAAAGCCGTGTGTCAGAACAACCCTCAGTCCGTTTGGACCCCACAATCCTAAGCAGAGCTATTAAGATAACAGCAGTTTCCACGCGATACGCACTATAATGTTCTTCTAAGTGATTGTAGATGGCGCACGGTGCCGCGGCTCGGCGCTAAACTTGCGATGGGTTCAGGTTGTCAGGGGCCGTTACAACATGGTAATGGTGTAGTATGTCAGGAATCATAAAAAGGCAGTTGAAAGCGTAACGATTTAGTAAAATCTATAATTATTTTTTCACCACTCTCGCTCGAAAACGGTGACTTTGCTGCTCAAAAACAGTGTGCAAAACCGGGTTTTGCTCACATGTGGAATAATTAATATTATTCAACTTGTTGAAAAAAGTACTTTGAATTCAGAACAATGCAACCCTCATAGAAAACAAAATCTCGTCTGTTCATGATTTGAAAGAGGTTTGTTGCATTTTTACCCTCCAAGGTTATTAACCAAAATGAGTCTGACATTCGGCCTCTTTTATAAAAAACGAAATATTTTCTCACTAGTCGAGGTGAAAAGTTGTATGTTTAACTTGAGGGCAAATATTTTTCGTTTCGTGCCTTTTAAATCCCTCGCTACCTCAGCAGTCTACTTTAGAGCCACTCGCTACGCTCGTGACTCTATTCTAGACTGTTTCGCTAGCTCGGAATTTTTATCAGCACGCTCAACAAAAAATCGTTTTGCCCACTTGTTGAACAAAAAACCAATGTCGACCTCTACGCGTGAGCACACAGCTGGTAGACCCGCTACGATCGTAGAGCCTCTACGAAAACCGTAGACGCTCTACGTCGCACTTCTACGCAGTATAGGAGATATCAACACGCTAAGTGTAACCAGAGAATATAATGTGTTAATTAACCTTTTGACCGCCACGCCCCAAACGCATTCTCGTATCCTCTACGCCAAAGCACAAAAGTGACCAAAAATACCTACGAAAAAATGGTGCTGCCAAGAGTCGATAAAATGTATATTGTCGATAAACACATGGAGATTTGATTTCGTTGGTTTTTTATGCAATAAACAACTTTTTAAAATCTGGGATGTTTTATTACCTTTTGAACGCCACCTTAAAATGATAAAATCTAACTCTCCAAGCCATCCAAGTTACAAAAAGAAGGGCTTCAGGTTAGAAGCACTGCCTTCAATTTTCGAGTTTTACTTGATACCAATTTACTCTATAATATATTAATTGTTACGCCGCAGTTGCCGATGTTTTGCCTATATAAAACCAGAAATCAGATCGACAACAAATATTTTCAAATAACAACAGCACATCACTATGCACCTGTTACAGACTCGCACTCAGTACATAAGTACTGCAGAATCACCCACCACAGTTTACCAGAATTGCACCCATAAATGTAGTCCAACCGTGGAAGCAGCGGCAACGTGACGCAGAGTCAGCACAACGTGACGCCCGCGTTCCGCGACCGCCGGCCTGACCTACTGACACTCCACGAGGCACTCGGCTTTACCTTACTTATAATTTGGTTCTCATATCGAACACTAGATTATTTTAGTTTTAATCTTTAAATGTAATTTCTTTTACTTTATTAAAAAGTCTTAATAAGTAAAAGCATTTTTTTGAAGCACCTTCTGGGAGCGCTCGTCCTAATTGGCGCAGGCGAGGATACTCTTTATATAAATCGCGACGGGAACTGTCGGGATAACCGGGACTCAAGGACCTACGACGAGAGCTGCCTGAAGGAGATCTAGAAATCGATCTAGCTGATACCAAAATGCATATGTGAGTACTTTAGTTTCTATCTAGAGTTGCTTCCTTTTATATCCTAAGAATTACCTTTAATTTCCAAGATTTTCCATCCAAGGCAAAATCGGCACCCTAGGTTAAATGGTAATAGTAGAATTTTAATGCAAGACGCATCTAGAGATTTAACATTAGATACGATTATTGAGGAACCGCAAGCACCGATAATGTCGGAAGGGTTGGACCACATTTATAAGGCTCTCCGCCTTTTACCCGAATTTGACGGTAACGTGAATGTACTCACGAGATTTATTAAATTGTGCGATCAGATAGTAAATGAGTACCTAAAAGAAGATCCCGCGTACGCTTTGACGAACTTAGCCTTATTAAACGGCATCCTAAATAAGATAACAGGCCCAGCAGCTCGCCTTATAAATTCAAATGGAATTCCTGAGAACTGGGCTGGCATTCGAAGTGCATTGATTAATAATTTCGCCGATCAGCGCGATGAAACATCGCTCTATAATGATCTTGCTTTACTGAGCCAAGGTCCCTCGACCCCGCAGGAATTTTATGAAAAATGTCAAAACCTTTTCAGCACTATAATGACATATGTCAGTTTGCATGAAAAGATTTCGAGTACCATTGAATCCAAACGGTCATTATATAAAAAACTGACCCTTCAGTCATATCTGCGCGGTCTCCGCGACCCGCTTGGATCTCGTATCCGGTGCATGCGACCTGACACTATGGAAAAAGCTTTAGAGTTTGTGCACGAGGAGGAGAATACATTGTACCTGCAGCAGCGCAACGAACATCTTCCGGAGAGAAGACAGATGCAGCAACAGGTTAGTCAACCTAAATATAATTTCATGCCGCCTATGGCCATGTTACCTCCGCGATCATTCGTCATGCAGCCGATGCAGCCTTTGCAGGCTCCACGTCCATTCAGCATGCCAGGACCATCGCACGCACAACCTCAAAGGACCTTACCGGTGTATAGGCCACCGGTACCCCAATATAGAGGACCGACAAGGACACAGCAAATTTTTGGTGCAGCCCCACCAAACTACAGACCTCAAAGTAACGTTTTTAAGTTAAGTCCACGAAACGCGTCCACAGGTCCGCAGCCCATGAGTGGAGTAAGCCACTACGTGACCAAACCATTCTCCGCTCCAAATCAGGTACATGATTGGTCTAAGTTCGGCAATCCACCACCCTCAAACTATTTTAAGACACGGGAGGCACATTTTAATGAATTGTACAACCAACCATCTTATAATGACCCCCAGACCGAGTACTATGATTACCACTCAGATTACTATTACCCCGACTTTGTCTATGACTTCTCATATGAACAACAATCTCCCTATGCAGATGGCTACTGTGTAGAGGAAGGGCAGAAAGCCACCCCGTCGACTGAAAAAAATGAGGAGGTTTTTCAGAAACCTACCACCTCAGACAAGCTAAAATAGAACTTAACTTGCAAACACAGCGACAGTTACCGTACATAGAAATATGCAATCCCCCACTTAAACTACTAATCGACACTGGTGCTAACCAATCTTTTCTTAGTCCCGAATCGGTTAAATATTTCTATCCACACGTACAGCCAAATTACGACCCCATCGAAGTGACGAATATCCATGCCACCACTCGAAGTAATTACTCTTTGACAATACCTTGTTTTCGAGAAATTAATGAGCAAGATGATATTACTATGTTCATTTATAAATTTCATGATTTTTTCGATGGACTTATTGGCCTGGACTTGTTAGAAAAATGGGAATCGAACATTGACTTAAAAAATAAAGCGTTAGTGACAAGACAATCAACTAACCCCTTACTGATGTATGACTCACGTAACTGCAACTTGTATGAAGATATTATACCAGCCAATTCTTCCAAGTTAGTTAACATCCCAATCAACTTTCATGACGGAGAAGTGTATGTCCCAGAGCAATCATTATCTAATTGTTTTATAGGAGACTGTGTTACAATGGTTAAAAATAACCGTGGCATCGTAGAAGTCACCAATACTACGCGTCATGATTTAGTTTTTTCAATGGACCGCCCAGTGAGTGCGGAAGCATTTCATGCTCAGTGCAATAGCACCGAACCCATATCAAGCCGCGCGAAAGAAGTACTCTCGCGTTTGCGTATGGATCATTTGAATCCAGAAGAGCGAGCGAACTTAGAAATTCTTTGCTCTCGGTATGCTGATGTCTTTTACCTAGAGGGTGAGCCGTTAACTTTCACTAACCAGATTAAACACAGCATCCGCACCTCAGATGAATTACCGGTATACACTAAGAGCTATAGATACCCGTTCATCCATAGACAAGAGGTTAAAGATCAAATTTTTAAGATGTTGGAACAAGGGATAATCCGCCCTTCTCAATCTGCATGGAACTCTCCCGTGTGGATTGTTCCTAAGAAGGTAGATGCGTCTGGGAAAACTAAATGGCGTTTGGTAATAGACTTCAGGAAGTTGAATGATAAGACCATAGACGACAAGTACCCTATTCCTAACATAGCCGACGTACTGGACAAACTAGGAAACTGTCATTATTTTACCACTCTCGATCTTGCCAGCGGATTCTATCAAGTCGAGATGAATCCCCAGGACGCACAGAAAACGGCTTTCAACGTCGAACACGGGCACTTTGAATTTTTAAGAATGCCAATGGGCCTTAAGAATTCTCCATCTACCTTCCAACGCGTGATGGATAACGTACTCAGGGACCTCCAAAACGTAGTGTGTCTCGTGTATCTGGACGATATAATTGTATTCAGTACGTCACTGCAAGAACACATGGTCAATTTAGAGAAGGTATTCGATAGACTCCGAGCAAGTAATTTTAAAATCCAAATGGATAAGTCAGAATTCCTTAAATTAGAAACAGCCTATCTTGGACACATAATCAGTAAGGATGGAATCAAGCCAAATCCAGATAAAATTAGAGCTATCGAGAAATACCCAATCCCCAAAACTACGACCGAAATAAAAAGATTTCTTGGTTTAATAGGTTATTATCGCAAGTTTATACCTGACTTTGCTCGTATAACGAAGCCAATGACGCAATGTCTAAAAAAAGGGTCTAGAATAACACTTGATGATGTCAATTATATTAACTGTTTTGAAAAATGTAAAACCCTGCTAACTAATGATCCTATTCTACAGTATCCCGATTTTAACAAAGACTTTGTTCTGACTACTGACGCGTCCAACTTTGCCATTGGTGCTATATTATCACAAGGCCCCTTGGGAAGCGAAAAACCTATAGCTTACGCATCAAGGACCCTTAATTCTAGTGAGATCAATTACAGTACTATTGAAAAGGAACTTCTGGCTATAGTGTGGGGAACGAAATATTTCCGCCCTTACTTATTTGGTAGGAAATTTAAAATCATTACGGACCATAAGCCTCTTCAATGGGTAATGAATATCAAAGAGCCAAACTCAAGGTTAACGAGATGGAGGTTAAAGCTAAGCGAATTTAATTTCGAACCCATCTATAAGCAGGGCAAAAATAATACCAATGCCGATGCCTTATCTCGTATTGAAATCAATAACGAAGAGTTAAGTTCCATCGCAGTTAACCCTTCAGGATCTGTTGTACAACACTCAGTTGCTGACCAATCCGCAACACTTACAGCCCACACCAGTGCGGAGAACCCAATTTTAGAGATCCCAATTTCAGATGATCCATTAAATAAATTTAATCGACAGATAAGCTTTATCGTAGTAGGAGACATAAAAAAACGACCGACTGTGACAAAACCATTCGAGACTCACACTAGAACAACTATCCAACTCTCAGAGTCTAATTTAGAAGAGGACATAATAAATGCAATCAAGGAGTATGTGAACCCTAAAGTAAAGACAGGAATCATCATAAATCCGCCCCTAGCTATGTACAAAATTATCCCAATTATTCAAAGTAAATTCAACAGTTCAGCCATGAATTTAGTCTTAACTAAGATTGAGCTAGAAAATGTTAAGGACTATTTACGACAACAAGAAATCATAAAGAACTATCATGAAGGTAAAACCAACCATCGTGGTATTACCGAATGTTTCTTAGCTTTGTCTGATAGGTACTTTTGGCCCAAGATGAAAGATTCTATCACAAAATATATCAATGAGTGTAGTATCTGCGGTCAAGCTAAATACGACCGAAATCCAATAAAGCAAAGGTTTTCTATTGTACCACCACCTACGAAACCTTTTGAAATACTTCATCTTGATCTTTTTACCGCCCAAAATGAGAAATTCCTCACGCTGGTTGATGCTTTCTCTAAATACGCTCAAGCTTATCTTTTGAGAGACGGCACGGCTCTAAGCGTTATCCAAGCTCTTCTTACTTTTTGTACTCACCACGGTGTACCTATAACCATTGTGACCGATCAAGGACCTGAATTTACGAACGCACTTTTTGCAGAATTTGTAAGGCTTCATAAGATACAGCATCATAAAATACTTGCACATACTCCCAACGATAATGGCATAGTAGAACGGTTCCATTCAACTATCCTAGAACATCTCAGAATTTTGAAATTAGAACGGAAAAACGAACCAGCCGTTAATCTCATGCCCTATGCAGTATTAGCCTATAATAGCTCCATACACAGTTTCACAAAATGTCGACCTATAGACCTCATTACGGGTCATTTTGACCCACGTGACCCAGTGGACATTGATATGACTGAACATTTACTGCAACAATACTTACAAGACCACCGAAAACGTATGACTCAGGTTTATGACGTTATCAATGAAACATCTTTGCATAATCGGACTGAGTTAACTGAAAGTAGGAATAAAGACCGTGAGCCCGAGAAAGGATATATCCTTGATCAACAAGTATTCGTACGGAACCCTATGGCCAATCGACAGAAACTCGCACCACGCTACACACAGGACACAGTCCTAGCTGACTTACCCATTCATATTTACACGAAAAAGAAACGTGGCCCTGTCGCTAAGTCTCGCCTTAAGCGAAGCCATAAGGATCCCGTTTTGTTGCAGGATACTACTATTGCTGGCGCTACCACTACAACTGACTCAAGGACAAGATGTAACGATTGACTCATTACAAGAAGGCCCTGGTTTACTCCCATTCAAGTTAGGCCCAACTAAGGTCGTATCTCACTATCATTCCTTCCTCAACTACATTAATCTCGATGGCATTTTTTCTCAAATTGTATTAGTAAAAACTCAATTATCCGAACTCGGCCCACAATTAAATAATAAGACTTTCTCTATTTACGAGCCTCATATTGAATATCTTAGTGCTAAATTAGAGCGAATATCTGATGAACTGCAAACATTTGAGCCTAATCGTAAGAAAAGAGGTTTGATTGACGGACTTGGTTCGGTAATTAAGAGCATTTCCGGTAACTTAGATTATACCGACGCTATTAAATACAACAATGCCATCAAAGTTCTCAAGGATAACGAACATAAATTAGAAACTGAAATTAAAGATCATATTAGTTTAAATAAAGAGTGGGTTTCGCGAAATTCTAAAATACTAGGTAATATTACTAAGAATCAAGAGAAGATAGCTAAAATTCTCAATCTTATAATGGAAAGTGATAGTACTAAGGAAACCGATCTGATCAAATATGCCCATATGGCACAAAATCTTTTAATTTTGAGTGATAATATTGATAGTTTGTCTGAAGAAATATTTAGACTCGAAAACGCTCTAGCTTTTATCAGGTTATCGGGGGTTCCTCATTCAATATTAAATATAGCAGATTTGAAGACGATTTTAGATAAGCTTAGGATTATGTATTCAAAGGACGAGATCCTGGACGTAGATATTAGGTATTTTTACGACGTCATAAAGCTAGGATATTTTTATATGGGTAACGAAGTAGTAATAGTTTATAAAGTGCCGATTGCCTTTCCAGTTACCTATGACCTTTACAAATTATCCATTATCCCTAACAAACACCATCAAGCCCTTATACCTAACCAACCCTTTATAGCAATCTCTGGAGAAGACTCTATGTACATGGAGACAGAATGTCCGAAGGTAAAATCATGGTATCTATGCGAAAAGAAGTACAACAACATGGTTCGTGATAATCCTGACTGCATTCACCAGCTCATTATCCAGCAAGACCTTCATCCAACCTGCAAGCTGACTACCGTTATCCTGAGAAGAGAAGCGATGGAACAACTCGATGATAAACACTACACCGTGAGTTTTCCCAACCAGACCAGAGTCAAGACATCATGTGGACTGGAGCAGCACAGAATCCTTGAAGGAAGCTACATAGTCACCATCCCGCTCAACTGCTACCTCAAGACGCCCGCATTCACTATCTCTAACTCAGGTGATCGCATAAAAGGATATCCGTTAAAAATCATGGATTTATCCACATCTAAGGACAGGGAATCCAACAAAGTTTCACCCGTCATCCTGAATTCAATCGACCTTGCGGATCTACATGCCATCAATGAAGAAATTTCATTGCACACACCAATCAATCTAGACGAAATCTCGGACAATAGCCTTTATCACACTACCATACCCATCTACACCATAATTCTATGTGCAGCTGCACTAGCCCTTGGCCTCGCATACTATCGAAATATTCGAGCAAAAACCATTCAAAAACATCCAATGGAAAAGATCGAAACGCCACCATCCACGGGAATCGATTCTGAAACAAAGGAAAGAAAATGCGACCCCCATGAAATCAAAGTCGATCACAACAACATTTCAGCGACTCTCTCGAAAAACATTCCGCAATAGTCGCTGAAGTACGGGGGGAGGTGTTACAGACTCGCACTCAGTACATAAGTACTGCAGAATCACCCACCACAGTTTACCAGAATTGCACCCATAAATGTAGTCCAACCGTGGAAGCAGCGGCAACGTGACGCAGAGTCAGCACAACGTGACGCCCGCGTTCCGCGACCGCCGGCCTGACCTACTGACACTCCACGAGGCACTCGGCTTTACCTTACTTATAATTTGGTTCTCATATCGAACACTAGATTATTTTAGTTTTAATCTTTAAATGTAATTTCTTTTACTTTATTAAAAAGTCTTAATAAGTAAAAGCATTTTTTTGAAGCACCTTCTGGGAGCGCTCGTCCTAATTCACCCACGTGACGTCTTCTGTTGTCGTGAATAGCCGACAAAGGCGCGGCTGGCACGATGTTTGAAAGCTTGCTTACATCTGAGGTAGTGATGTGGTAGGTTATAGTCGCTGATTATCGATAAGGGCAAGTATATACCTGTCCACTCTTGAAATGAAACTAAAATGGTCATCACATCACATGCATTGAATACCAAATAACTAGTTGGGTACCTACCTACCTACCATGTAGTAACTGTCAAACCACTAAAGATTGAAGACACAAATAATATTATCACTACACAATGCAGAGAAAGAAACGGTACCTACCTACCTACCTACCAGTTATACCAACATAGTCCCCACCCATCAGTGTAATAAGTAGGTAGACGCAATAATAAGTACCTACCTACCTACCCTAGTCAACTGCACTTAGGTACCTACCTAGGTACAATACAATACAATACACTTTATTGCAAACCAAGAAAATACAAAAACAAAACAGGGAAAGAGAAATAACAGAATTGCAGAATGGGCGGCCTTATCACTAAAAGAAGAGAAAAACTAACAGTATAAGACTAAAGAAAGAATCCCCGTATCGGGTGAATGTTGCATTATTATTATTTAGTGTTAGAATTTGTGTTCTTGGTAGGTAGGTCGAAGTAACGGTCAATGACCTTTCTAACCGTTATTGTACCATGAATGCTATTAAAGTATTTTATACCTAATTATCTTCCTTGCTACTTGCAGAATTTCTTCTCATTAATTATCATTCATGCATGGTACAAATTCTTACCGCTTTTTAGGAAATTTGACTAGGTAGGTAGGTACCTAGGTATTATTTTATTTCCTTCATTCTTTATTCATTGTAAATTTTCTACGCATTACCTATCCATCTAACATCTTTTATTGATTTTCTGTCCACGTAATTATTTCCTTGAGTCGGATACCTATCTCATAATCAAACCGATTTAGGTACCTACACTACCTACTTACCAATGATGAAAGTACCTACCTATCTAGTACACAAAAATTTCTCCCGTTCCCAACGTAGGCAGGCACCTACTCTAATCTTACAAGAAAGAAATAAAATGTAGGTAGGTATGTACCTACCTACCCACCGAACTACAGGGAACCTGTGTGCTTCGAAGCAGAAACATGCTTTTGTCGAAGTTTCAAACAAGAGATCTATGAACCTACAAATACCTACATTTTACCTATGAATCCAAAATCAATAGCAGATAAAATCCAAAATCAATAGCAGATCGGACATACTTGGAATGCACTTGCACGTCACTACCATTGTCTTGTTACGCTGATGACGTCACTTACGGTCGTGTAGTCCCGACCGTGGCGTACGCTACACTGATAAGGGATGATGAACCAGTGATGTGCTTTGGTGGGGATTATGAATTATCGATCCTGCTCATGGATCATTTTTATTTTCATTATGCGTTTGCAGAGTTAAAGTTTGGGTTTATTATGATATCTTAATAGATATTTATTTTTTATATCATGAGAATAAACATGAAATAAATAATAAATATCTTGTTTAAATGTAAATTGTCTATTTTTTATCACCTTCGCTTGGTAGCTGTATACCACAACACTAGCGGTCGTCTCCTGCCGACAATGGCGTGCGAATCACGCCCGCTGACGGGATTTTATTTCAATATTTCATCATCGAAATTTTTATACAACTAGGGGTTTTTCTTATAAACCTTTAATATAGATATATAATAACTAAAACAATGTTCCTTTTAGGATAAATAAAACGCAGAACTAACAGTTAAAAGATTGTGTATTTCGTTTTTTTCTTGGAGCAGTTTTGGTCGTCTAATAACGACACTGGCGTAGTAAGCACAATTTGAAATGTCGAGTATAGACGACGGTGGCGGTCAAAAGGTTAAGGGTACAGTTGTGGTCATAACTGGAGACATACCTTAAAGATCATTCTCGCTTGAAGTTTTCTAGGATTTAAAATAGTAAATTTCATCTAAGTTATTAGAAATTTTAGCCCAACATTATAACTGTATGCTACACAGTATGCATAAGCGAAATAATATAGAATACTTATGAAAAATTATTTTAATATTTATAATTTGTAATGGTGTTAAAATTATGTATTTATGTATTTTTTTTTTGCTGTTTTATGTCCTAACGAAATAGTAAGCCTCAAAATTAAGATAATTATTAAGTGTAAATGATTTTGTAGATTTGAACCAAATAGGACCCAAATAATAATAAATTTGAAAAAGGTCGTAAGCACTACGAATGACTGCAAGACGATATCTTTAAAATCTAGGTCACCACTTCTGACCGCCACTGTACCTATCGTACTTATTTAAAATACTTGTGTTTGAAATTGGTTTTTTGATGGATTAGCTGGCAACATCGTCCTGGCATTCGGATGAGGTATGGCTGAAAGCAAAGCAAGTAGACAGACGCGCTACCTATACTATCTTTATCCTACTAGTATCACAGAATAACCTTAATAGTAGTATGAAAAGAGGTAAAATTTGTTTGTTTGTAATATCTAAGAAATCAAATAAGATGCCAAAAAATTTGACAGAATAACCCCTTTCAAGTTAGCTCGTGGATATAATAATTATAATTTTCGACAATACACACAGCATTATCTAGCCCCAAGCTAAGCAGAGCTTGTGTTATGAGTACTAGATAACTGGTATACTTAATACAATACACTATATAGATAGATATTTTTGTATTATACATAGAAAACATTCAGAAAACTGAACAAATATCTGCAGATCGTACAAATATATGTTCAGAAGCGGGAATCGAATCCGCAACCTCCTGCGTCGCAGGCGGACTTCACCCGCTGCGCCACAAATGTCGTAAGAGTCAACTAAGAAAACCTACCAGAGGAAGGTTAGAAGTTTCCTTCTGTGTATTATTCAAAATCTCTACTGCAATCACCAATTCGCTTGTTGGTGACTATGGCAAAACTCATTGGGACGGGGGGAGGGGTCGGGGCTGTTTAGCATCG
Source organism: Eupithecia subumbrata (assembly GCA_949316285.1). Classification (NCBI taxonomy): domain Eukaryota; kingdom Metazoa; phylum Arthropoda; class Insecta; order Lepidoptera; family Geometridae; genus Eupithecia; species Eupithecia subumbrata. The sequence goes on along the minus strand of OX438643.1, from coordinate 14,145,899 downwards.
GACGCATCTGAGCCCTGAGTACGGTAGTCTCGAGACGTCAGCGTAATGTCTCATTTCAGTAATTTATGCTTAAGGCCAGGTAGTCCTGCAGCAGTAGGCGTAAGGGAAAATGCGTGCCTGCCAAGCCGCCGCGCTCGTGTTTTTTGTAGTTATTTAAACATGGTGATTAAGAAAATCATTTTATCAAACTCTGCGAATTTGTTTAGAAATATTAAGTGTCCTTAGTTGAGTACAAAAAAAAGTGTGATATCCGTAGTTCGCTAGTCATGGTATTGAAAAAAATTTAAAAAAAAAAGGGTAACTTTGGGATTTTTTTCTATCGAGTGAAGTTCATTAGATCTTGTAACTGAATGCGAGTTTGACTAGACTAGATCCTTAAGGATTATATAATCTTTTTTTCAGAATTTTAAACACTGTTTTCTAAGTCTCAGATAGTTTTAAAAATCACAAAAATGCGGCCTCTGCTGGCCTACCCAGCCTTAATTTAATTTGACGAGAAACTGATAACACCTAACTTTAGCTTAACATTGAGATAACCATTGTTATTGTGTAAAATTTAGTTACTAGGATCGTATTTAAGCCCACATGATAACACGTTTTTGTGATGTGTAGTAGCCGTATTAATGAGCACAGAGCTTTAGGTACGCTACGTTCTGTCCAGGTACCAAGAGAGCAAAGTTGCGGGCAGAGGCTTGTATATGTAGAATAAATCTTTAGGAAGATAGCTCAAATTCTTGGCTACGAGTCTTGCACCGATGAAATATTACGACGGTTTCGGCTTCGCTCAATTATTAATGGTATGCAGTGGATGATACGGAATTTATTAAAATTGTGCTTCATTGATATTCACAATGTTTTCTACTATTTAATATTTAATAGCCTTGCACGTGTTTTTCGTTGACAAAAACTAGACTTAGTTTTATATTTACTAGCTGCACCCCGCGGCTTTGCCCAATCTTTATTATCCCCTAGATAATCTGATATTTTGTAGTAAGCCATGTGTGCACGTCAGAGGCGGTGTACCAAATCCCGCACAAAAATAGAACATCTCGAACACGTCTCAATAATATCAAATAACTGAACCCAGGGCTCTGGTATATTCTGGTACTTAATACCTACTCTTGTAATAAATGCCTACTCCAGTAATAAATAATTATCATTCAACAGAACGCGTTTAACTTAAATCTCCTAAGAGGTGATGTAACACCAACTCCAAAGTGTTCCATTGAAACTGTTCCCAAGTTGAGGTATTGTTTGCTATAGTGCCGTAAATCACGGAGTAATTGCCATTTGATAGAACACACTGCTGTACCAAGTAACTACAAGGCGTATGAAAATACTTATAACACTTTTTTAATAAGACATAACGATACAATACCAAAAAGTATTTACTGGAAACATACAAAAAAATATTAAAAGAAAGACACTAAAAGAAAACACAATGCTAGAAAAAGTATTTTCAATTAGAAGCGATCTTTAAGGTTGATGGTATAGAAAATACCAGGATATCCGAAAGAGTAAAGTCCGCATTGATTCCGCAGGAAGTTTACATGCCCCACTGCCAAAAAAATGAACTACTGAAAATTGCAATCAAGTATTGATGGATTAAATATCTCTATCAATGAGTACTTGGTTGCAACTTTCAGAAGTATCACCACTGAGGCGACTATCTCTAAAATTAAGACATCTTAAACCAAATTAATTGAGCGTAACAAGTCCCTTGAGTCGGGGGCGGATAACAATATGACCGATGAAAAAACTCCAAAAAATCAAAATATACAGGGTTATTAACTATTATTATTATCAGGGTTGACCGAGGTTACGTATTTGAGCCGTTTGAGATTGAATTGGGGTCCTGTGGCACACGCAATTTATAAAGATCTTACCAAACTTTTTATAGAATCCACAGGTGATCGGAATGCTGGCTTCTATTTCGGTCAACGAATTAGCATTGACATTCAATGTGGCAATGCTGCTAGCATTCTGGGCACTCTGGCTTCTGGTGACGGCTTAGATTTTTAAGAAATAGATAAATAAGTGTATATATTAGATGTAATTGTTTTATTCTGTAACTGTAATTTTCTATTTTAATTCTTATAAATTCATTTTAATTCCCGACATTTATTTGATTGAATTAAATTACATTTTAATTTTACTGGATAATAAATCATCAGGTCATTCAGGGTTATTGGTAATTTACTAACACTGTGTGAACTGCAGGTTTTGCCCATCATCATGAACACGTTTGTGAAAACGAAGGTCTTACGGTGAAAACATAATGTTTGGCTTATTACTTTTATGTAGATAATATTCCATTTTACATAAAATTTTCTTTTAACTCTACCTGTCGCAGTTATTTATCATGAACCAAAGCTGGCACACCCTGTATATCTTCCAAGAATATTGGCGCATGTATTTCAATTATTAATGTAGTGGAAGGAATGGCATGCCGGCAATAAATCGTGTTTGACTGTAACATATCATCATCATCATTAGAAATACATATAGATACAAGCTAACGACGCTAAGGCCCTTTTCACGAGCGTGCGGTTACGGTACGGTCACCGTGCCGTGTAAAGAAAAAATGTATGTGACAGGCGACTTTTACAAATATTATAGTCCGACAACCGTACTGATGCAACTCACCGACACTTAGTGCAAAGGCATTAAGTGTCGGTGAGTTGCATCAGTCCGGCACGGCAACCGTGCCGTGTGAAAACTATCTATTTAACTCATACTTATACAGCACGGCGACCGTGCCGTAACCGTATGCATGTGTAAAGGCATTAAGTGTCAGTGAGTTGCCGGTCCGGCTTTTGGACTATAATATTTGTAAAATTTTAATATTTTATTATTTGTAAATTGCTTAAGCTTGTACAAAAAAAATCAAATTAAAAAAAAACATATATCGATCTAGTCCTCAAATTATTGTTTATTTAAGTCATAATGAAGTGCTTGAGTAACAAAAATTGGCAGAGCAGCTATAAATAGCAAGCTACGAATTCTTTTAGCCCTTTCACGCTATGGCTGACATTGATAAAGTAACGAAATAGAAATACCCCGTAATGTACTACACTGCTCGCCATAGGACAAAGTAGACTGCAAACAACATTGCAACTTTATTAGTTGAACAAACCCGTTGGTTATTCTAATCCTGCATTATTTCAGTGCTTTGCTTCAATTAATCGTGCGTCACAAACCGGCATATTTTGTGAATATGCAATTTATTATTTTTTGACTACTTCTTAATTCATTAGGAAAAAACTAAAAGTCAAATTTAATTTAGTTTTCTTTTAAAAAGTTTTATTCATTTATTTATCTTCACAATGATATGCTACCTGACGTAATAAATTATTTATTAGGTGGTCAAACTAAAAGATACTTGTCTCATGGGGTCATGATAAGGCGGACTCTTTTTTATGTTTTGTTCTTCAGAAATCATTTAAAATACCTACAAAATTTGCTCATACATATTGTCCGCCTTCTCACCTTATGCAGGCACAAAACCATTTTGTAATGTTAGTGGTGGTGGTTTGAAGTCGATTTTTTTCCCGTTTATTTTATATTTTATTTACTACAAAAAGTCACGGTGATACTTAAGACATTGATTATACTGAAAATATGTAGCTCATGACCCCCCCTCTCCAAAAAATTATGTCTGTCGCAATATCAAACACCCTATATATATATGTACCCTATGGATCAATTTGTATCTGCAATAAAAGTTTATTTTTTTCATAATATATTTGACTGTTGTAGTTACGAAAGGTAAGGTTGCGCTTCTGGACTGCAACGTTACACGGGTAAGAATTGGAGGACAAAATTAAGAAACGACCGATATGGAGACGTATTGCGGTGATCCATCCACATAGTTTCGGTCTTGGGTTGGTAGAAGGAAAGGTCCGGGCTAGATAGGTGCTTGCTCGAAAAGTACTTCTATTCCAAAAAACCGGATCAACGCAAGTCGATACATGGAAACTAGTAATGAATTGAAAATTAAAAAACCTGTTACTATACATCATCATCATCATCAGCCTATATTAGTCCACTGCTGGACATAGCATACATTCTTTTTTGTAATTTACTGACTCTGACTGAACTGCCGGTTCTTCTCATCATCATGAACAAATGTGTGAAGACGCCCAGGTCATTCCTAAACTTGATATTGATAGTAGATACCTCACTCCATTCAATAATCGTTCTTTAGAGAGTCTTTATTTGAAACTAGCTGCATTCTTACTACCCGTTGGCCTATTACCCGTTTTCCCGTAGGAATGAAGCATTTTCCTGCGGTAAAAAGTAGCCTTTGTTCATCAGTATGTGGACTTCTAATGTAATCAATCTATTTGACTTGACTAAGTGTCCCTGTGAATCTATAGTATGAATAAATAAAATGAAAAAAAATCTAATGGTAAAAGAATTTTCCAAATCGGTCTAGTAGTTTCGGAGCCTATTCAATACAAACAAACAAACAATCAAATCTTTACTGTTTATAATATTAGTATAGACTAAACTCAAAACAGCTCTGCGTTTGTGTGGAAGCAAGAGATAGGCTTTAGTAATTAATTTTCTTTATTTTTTTTTTCATTTTTGTCACGGGTTATTAAAAAAAATAAGAATTAACTCTACTGACGATGTGTCTTCACAAATGTGTTCGTGATAATGTGTAGGACCTGTCTTTCACGCAGTGTGAGTGAATTACCAATAACCCTGTACATGTATATTTTTTTTCAAAATGGGGGTCTGTAAAATGTAGCTAAGAAAGTAATTAGCGAAATTCAAACAGTTTTTTGATCCCTCATTATCATTTAATCCCTTATGTCCTTTTTATCGTTTATTTAGGGTTTGTTCAATTATTTCAACATGCCGCTTTGCGGTTTCGAATATTAGAATATATTTTGTTAATATTCCCAACCAACCACACACATAATACACATAGGCGGGAAATACAAACAGGATGGATTTTTGAGAGTGTAGGATCAAATCTGAAACCATGAAAGAGAAAAGTCGTGAAAGCATTCATGAGCTCAATTTTATGAGAAAAAAATTGCACGCGTATTTTTTTCTAATATGCTTTTAGCCCTTCAAATATTTTATGAGAGTACGAGAATATGCCTCAAAGTTATCAAAATTGATAATGAATCGAGTTTTATTGAAGTTAATCTTACAATTCAGGCTTTGTTTCCTGGCTAACGGTAATTAAACCAAGTACGAAATTACTATCCTACTATCTTACTAAAAACTACTGAACAGATTATTTATATCGAAAATACTCGTGCGAAGTTACTTGCAGAAGCTAGTTTAAAATATGATTGGTAGCAGTATTATTCAATAAAAATATAGTCGATAAAAGTAGTATTCCATAAAAAGCGAGCAAAGCTGCAGGCAGAACGTACTTAATACTTACGTTCTTAATAATAAAGTATGCTTTTTGGCAGTAAAGTGAGACATGCATGACGGTATAAGGACTCTTAAAAAGGCTTCCATAACTTTTAACTTCCGCATTTGAGTTCTTGGAAACATCCCAAAGACGTAGTAAATTTAATTGATGTTGAAGGATAAGTTTTGGTTTGAGCAGGAAAAAGCTTGACTTGCTTCTTACTTTTTATATTGAATAGAATGTTACTACTTCTACCTGCGGCGTAGGAGTTCTTCTTCAAGCGTTTATTCAGGATGAAAAGTAGCCTATTAGTTATTCCAGGTCTAAAACTACATTTTTGGAAAATAAATTTCAGCCCGATTCGTTTTGTAGTTTGAGCATGAAGTGGTTTCAAACATCCGAACACTTAAACATCCATACCTCACCTCCTCACCTCAACATCATATATTGGTCTACTGCTGGACGCAGGCCTCCCCCTGGTAAGTTACTTATTGACTTTTATCTCATTGGGGGTAAATTCCCATAATCCCCATAATCTGGGCATTCGGTCTGGGGATCGCAGTTTGGTGGTAGAATTGTTCTGCAGGGGGCGCTGCTGTCTGCCTCCCCGTGGATATGCCTTAGTCGCCTCTTACGACACGCGCGGGAAGAGTTCGGGTGGTGCATATACTAAGCTGGCACCACACAATTTACACATCACTAGCTTCTGCCCGCGGCTTCGCACGCGTTGTTTCTATAGAATTGTTTAAAGGTTGTTTTAATTTCTATCCTATGGGAACTGATTTATGTGATAAAAAGTAGCCTATGTTTGATTCCAGGATGACCATTACCTGTATGCAAAATTTCAACCCGATCCGTTCAGTAGTTTTGGCGTGAAGATCCGAGGTAACAAACATCCATCCATCCATCCATTCAAACTTTCGCATTTATAATATTAGTGTGAAGTGTGATGCATCAACATCAAAATCCATCAGAATTTTCGCGACCATACTAATTAATGTGATGTGATTTTATAAAGGGTTAGTGACCAATGAGACGGGCCGGAATGAAGAGTGGGTTATGCAAAATAATTGCCTAGTTTAATTTCGTAAATCTGTTAAAATATAAATAATAAAGCAAAATTATATAACGGTTGCTTTTTTTCCTTTTGAGGTATGGAACCCTAAAAATCAAGACAAATTCTTCAAAATATGTAATGGTAGTAAACTACAAATTTTCGATCTGTGCCTGTGGTCAGTAATACAGCACGCTGTCAGTGACAGTAATCAATCTACACCTAAAATTATTGGTACATCATTAAATTTTGGCAACCAAAATATTCAGGAACTCCGTTTTAATTAAATTTTAATAGCTTAATGTCGCCGAGTGCAATTTAAATATCTGTGGAATCGGGAATTCAGCATAAATTTGATATACTTGCGGTTTTGTTACTGCAGTTTTGGTTAAGTACCTACGTGTAACTGTGGCAATCAATGGTTTATTCAGTGCTTTTTATTTTAATCAGATGTTTTTATTGTATCGGTTGTGCATATTTACGAAAACTATTTTATTTTTCGTTACCTTCAAAAACATATAGCCAGTTCTTCTTTGTTTTTGCGACTATTTGCCACAATTCTGCCAATTTAATTATTTTATAGTTATTTTTTTCTACCATCTACCCATTTCCTTTACTTATACGTTCTTTGGTCTAGTATTTGTGATAAAAAGGCAATATGCAGGTCATATTAAAATATTTGGGTGCAAATAAAATGTATTTTCTTTCTATCTTACCATATCAGCCTAAACTTTGTTCCAGCGATTAATATAGCCACCCAGATAGGTCAGAGCCATTGCCGCATATAAATAAACTCTCACTTCCCTATCCCGAAGGTATCGTTAACCCATGGCGTAATCGCGTTAGAGGTCGTAAAACGCTTTACCGGTTACCGCAAACAAATTAACCGATTTTACTGCTAATAAATGGCGTTGAGCTTATTGTATTGATTTTGTATTTGACGCTGAGTTCCATTGTCATTATGTTCGTCAGTTGATTCACAGAGATAGGAAAATCCCTTTCGAGTTGATTCGATTTCTTTTTATTATAACGGCAAGTAGACGAGCACGTGTGTGTAGATCTAACAGGTCCTGACTCATCTTGTTGCTCTAACACAAAAACCTAGGATAGGTAATTTGTGATAGAGCGCTGGTTTTCAGTCAGGACCAGGCAGAGTAGATGACACAATCTAAGATCCAGAGCAAGCAAGACAGAATAAGTATGAAAACAAAGGAAACAAGGTGGCAATGGCAACACTGGTTATTTGTTAAAAACAAAATACCTAATCAACATAAACAATAATAATGGACTAAATGATGACTAAATGGCACTAAAACTGCCAGTAAACTTTATTTAATTTATAAAGTACTAGTTTATGCCCGCGGCTTCCAACGGATTTTTTCTATGGAAACGTTTAAAGGTGATTTCATCTCACGGGAACTGATGGGATAAAAAGTAGCCTATGTTTGATTCCAGGATTAGAATAACCTGGATGCAAAATTTCAGCCCGATCTGTTCAGTAGTTTTGGTGTGAAGAGGTAACAAACATCCATCCATCCAAACTTTCGCATCTATAATATTAGTGTGAAGTATGGTTTATAATAGGAATATAAAAATAAATAGGTCGGTACATAGAATACCTACTCTATGGTACACATAAACCTTACTCATTCGATCCATCATAGTTTCAAAACGAGACAAAACTCGGCATCGGCCCCTTAGATCTGTGAGTACCCATAAAAAGATTGATTTTGTTCGTCCAAAGTTATAATTTTTATAATAATAATCATTTTTATGCTGTAAAAAAGTCAACTTTTCTTCAGATTCAGGGCAGAACACGTGCATCAAATTGTAAGGACCGCGAAAGACTGTTGCGGTCCCTATGAAATGGACCTCTATCGTGCGGACATGGAACTATGCAACTTCCATACAACAAGAAAAAAATTAAAAATTTAAAACCCCGACAGAGTTTCATGAAACAATGCTAAGAACACATGGGGTAAAATTATCTATGACACAAAAAACAAGATCCGTCAAGTGCGAGTGTAACTCGCGCGCCGAGGGTTTTGAACGTTTGTCAATAAATATGTACCAAAAGTACCGGTTAGAGACTTCGCAATTTAACGAATACATAAGAATAGTAGGTACCAACCTACATTTCAGATACATAGATCTCTCTGCATGCTTCGGATTAATGGGTGGTTCGGTTAAGGTGGGTAATGGTAAATTTTTCGACTTTTTACGAAATATTTCAAAAAGTATGAAAGTTACAGAAATTTTAAAAACTGTTTTGAAATGTCCAAACCGATACCTTTTATTTGATACCCCACTCGGCGGGGTAGCCCCCCTTTTGAAAATTATTATTTTTTGACCATTTTTCAAAAAGTGTTCTTTTTACAGACTTCTCTATATTTTTCCTGTAAAATATAGATCCATATCTACAAACGCTCCATACATTTTAAACGGATCGCTCTGCAAACTTCGGAGATAGGGGGGGGGGAATGGGTATTTTTTCGACTTTTTTCAAAATATTTCAAAAAGTATGAAACCTACAGATATTAAAAAAACTGTTTTGAAACCTACAAACCGATACCTTTCATTTGATACCCCACTCAGTGAGGTAGCTCCCCCTTTTGAAAATTATTCCCCCCCTTTTTGACCATTTTTCAAAAAGTGTTCTTTTTTCAAACTTCTCTATATTTTTCCTGCAAAATATAGATCCTTGTCTATAAACGCTCCATACATTTTACATGGATCACTCTGCAATCTTCGGAGATAGGGGGGGGGGAATGGGTATTTTTTCGACTTTTTTCGAAATATTTTAAAAAGTATGAAACCTAAAAAAATTTCAAAATATATTTTGAAATGTACAAAATGGTACCTTTCATTTGATACCCCATATGACTCTGTAGGTATCTTTTAAAATTTCGGCATCACAATTTGTATGGAAAATATTCATTTTCATTTTTCATTTATTTTCATTTATAGGGGTATCAAATGAAAGGTATTGGTTTGGACATTTCAAACCAGTTTTTCAAATTTCTGTAACTTTCATACTTTTTGAAATATTTCGAAAAAAGTCGAAAAATTTACCAATACCCACCTTAACCGAACCACCCATTTAACCGAAGCATGCAGAGAGATCCATCTGAAATGTAACCTACTATTCTTAGGTATTCGTTAAATTGCGAAGTCTCTAACCGGTACTTTTGGTACATATTTGTTAACAAACGTTCAAAACCCTCGGCGCGCGAGTTACACTCGCACTTGACGGATCTTGTTTTTTCTCGAAATCTGTACAGGCGCACGAAATGTATTATTATTTTAAATTTCAAGTTGATAGCTGCAGTAGTTTTTGAGTTATTAAGGAGGGAAAAAAGGACAGACAAAGCGAGACCATAAGGGTTTTGAAACCGATCTTCGATCTTCAAAACCCTAAAAACTAAACTACAATCGGTTCATCCGTTTGGGAGCTACGATACCACAAACAGATACACAGACAGACAGGTTAAACTCTCTTTTTGCGTCGCGCGTCGGGGGTTAAAAATTAAACGTCACGATGACTTTTCGACACTATCGTCAGACTGAACTCAGGGTTCGGTCAGTATCACATACAATGATGACGAATGAGCGACATAAAATTTTTGCCTATTTCTGATAAAACCTTATAGGGGAGGGGTTCAACTAGGTAGAGATAAACCATTCTAAAAATGCACGCCAATTTTATGACGTTTAGTGGAAGGGGCGTGCTTTTTATAATGGTTAACTGTACCATTTTTATAACGTTAATTTTCTTAAGAACTAGTTGTCCTTCGAACCAATTTTCAGGGAAAGTTCGTGAAGTTTTTATGTTATTAGTTGTTCGACAGTTCCGACAGTTGTAATGACTCAAACTTTGTTATCAATAAACACGTCATTTTATTACTGACTAGTTTGTGTTGTTTCTATGGCAACGTTTTAAGGTTATTTCTATCCCATGGGAGCTGATTCTGTATTTCTGTATTTCTATTTCTATCCCATGGGTGCTGATTTATGGGATAAAAAGTCCTGCGTTTGATTCTAGGGCTAGACTTACCTGCATGCAAAATTTCAGCCTGATCCGTTCAGTAGTTTTGGCGTGAAGAGGTAACAAACATCCATCCATCCATCCAAACTTTCGTATTTATAATATTAGTGTGATTTATTTTAAAGGGAAACTATAGGCGTTTTATTTCTTAACAGTGCACAACAGTGAATCGTCACGCATAGGTCTGTTACGTTGAATCGGGTATATACTCGGCTCCAAGCTTGTCTTGTCAACTTTAATAGTTTATATTTTTCACTTCGACCGTGTTTCATACTGCGCACACGCTCTTTATTTCATATCTTTCGTGATTTAGGTAAGTTTAAGATCACCAGAACTTTTTGCAATGGTGCAATAAATGCAAAATGCAGCCGCAAAAAAGGCCACAATTCAAGAATTAACGTGCAACTGCGTAATCGCGGGAAAAAGTGGTTCTAACGATTGGGTGATGGCTTTAAGCTAGATTATATTTTTTATTTCCAACAATGAAAGAGAATCCTACTAAATCCCGCTTATAAATAACGTGTTTATTGTTTTTCTCGTCAGAAACGGCTTTCATCTTGTTTTATAGAACGGTTTGTTTCGACCAAATGTGTGTTTTATTTCATGATTTATTACCAGTTCTTTGTAAGAAAATAAGTTTATTTTGCTTTTCGTTGACAGTTGTTCAAATTTCGATTTGCAATAAATATGAGAAATAACATGAAGTACATCATACTTTATGTTCTTTTGTGAATATCCCTTGGATATTATATAAAAAAGTGTTTAAGTTATTAAAAAGCAGTACATTTGGAAGATATATGTTTAATTTAGGATTTATTTTATTGAAAACTTTCTACGTACCTAGTAGGTACAGTTCATCGTTAGCTGTACACCCCCCCTGGCAAATTCCAAGTCTCATCAGTTTTGGTTTAATATTATTTATTTTATAGTATTTTTTTTTGCAACAGTCTGCAGTTAGCTAATTTTTCAATTTTATATATTTGTTCTAATTTATTTCTATTATTTTATTGTAATTTTCTTTGTTAATAAAGGCTTCTGGCCTATTTTATTGTTATAAAAAACGGCTTGTTATTTAATTTTACCGAAAGATTCTAGTTTAAAAAAAATTATCTATATTCTAAGAAATTGACTTCAAACTTAACAGAAGGGTTAGCTAACAATGAATACTTCATCATCATCATCATCATCATCATCATCAACCTAAATTAGTCCACTGCTGGACATAGGCCTCCCCTAATGAGCGCCATAGCGCCCTGTCTTCAGCTTGCCGCATCCAGCATCTGCCTGCAGTCTTTCGCAGATTGTCATCCCACCTGGCCGGAGGGCGTCCTACACTACGTTTGCCGAGTCGTGGTCTCCACTCAAGAACACGTTTGCCCCAGCGGTTGTCGGTTCTTCGCGAGATATGGCCGGCCCACTGCCACTTTAACTTGCTAATTCTTTGAGCTATGTCGATAACTTTGGTTCTCTGTCGGATGTATTCGTTACGAATTCTGTCCTTCAGAGAGACTCCGAGCATAGCTCTTTCCATAGCTCGCTGAGCGACTTTGAACTGGTGGACCAGCCCTACCGTGAGTGTCCACGTCTCAGCTCCGTAGGTCATGACGGGTAGGACGCACTGATTGAAAACTTTAGTTTTCAAGCATTGCGGTATGGATGACGAGAAGACTCGACGTAGTTTCCCAAACGCTGCCCAGCCTAGCTGGATCCTCCTCTTGGCCTCCTTCTCAAAATTATTTTTACCCAACTGCAGAATTTGCCCAAGGTAAGTATACTCGGAAACAATTTCGAGAAGGTGGCCATGTACGACGACCGGTCCCGGATCAATGAGGCCATTGATCATGACTTTGGTTTTATCCAAATTCATGCCAAGACCGATGCGTCGCGAGGCTGAGGCTAGGCCGTCCAGCATCTGGTTCAGCTCCTCTAGCGACTCCGCCATTAAGACTATGTCATCAGCGAATCGCAGGTGTGAGATGTGGTCGCCGTTTATGTTGATGCCCTTACCTTTCCAGTCCAGCGTCTTAAACATATCTTCCAACGCGCTCGTGAACAGTTTCGGGGATATAACATCCCCCTGTCTCACTCCTCTGCGCAGTTGGATGGGTTTAGACTGCTGGCCCTGTACTTGGACACTCATGGTGGCGGCCTCGTAGAGACATCTCAGCACCTCGATATAACGGTAGTCTACTTGGCATCGCTGTAAGGATTCTAGAACAGCCCAGGTTTCGACAGAGTCAAAGGCCTTTTCATAGTCCACAAAGGCCAGACACAGAGGCTGATTATACTCTTCGGACTTCTGTATAATCTGCCTCACCGTGTGAATGTGGTCTATGGTGCCAAATCCTCCGCGGAACCCGGCCTGTTCTGGTGGCTGGAACTCGTCGAGTCTCCTGGCGAGACGATTCGTGACCACTTGTGAGAACAGCTTATAGACATGGCTCAAGAGCGTGATGGGTCTGTAGTTTATAAGGAGGGTTTTATCTCCCTTCTTAAAAAAGAGCACCACCAAACTCCCGCTCCACGCCTTTGGAGTTCTCCCACTGTGAAGGACGGCGTTGAAGAGGTTCTGTAGCTCCTGTATAACAGGGGCACCTCCGGCTTTCAAAAGCTCTGAAGTTATTCCGTCCTCACCGGGGGCTTTCCATTTTTAAGCTGCCTCAGAGCTAACACGATCTCGTCTTGACTGATGTCTGGCAGTTCGTCGGTATAGTGGCGTGTCAGGGTGGCTCTAGAATCATGGTCGTCTCGTCGGGAATGGGGGGCATGTGCAGCGTATAAACGGCCATAGAAATCCTCTACCTCGGCGGAGATCTCCGGTTTCGACAATACGGTCCTCCCGTCGTGGGTTTTAAGCTTCGTCAGGTGGCTCCTGCCAAGCTGCTGAGTGAATACTTTGGACCCTCGGTTTCGCTCTATCGCCTCTTCGATGAGGCGTGTGTTAGAACTCCGAAGGTCGCGCCGTACCATCTTCGCAATTCGCTTGTTCAGGTCTGACCTCTCTGACGAAGACGCTTGGGTGGTTTCCCGTCTTTTTGTCATCAGACCGAGAGTCTCATCCGAGAGTTTGGATTTCTTGCCAGTGCGCTGCTTTTTGCAAAACTTGATGCCCTCATCCCTCAGCGTTTCGACCAGATTGTGTAGGGTCTCGTCAGCGTCATCAGTGGGATCCAAGGCAACAAATCTATTCCCGAGAAGCTGCTGGAACTTCTCGGTGCCCGCCATGATTTGGATTGGGTTAGGTCGGAGCGTGGACTTCATCAGACGGTTTCTTTCAAGCTTCAGGTTGATATTCAGAGAGCCTCGGAGCAGTCGGTGATCAGATCCGGTATTGAACCTGTTGATCACTGAGACATCTCTGAATATGTGCTTGCTATCCGTCATAATGAAGTCGATCTCATTTTTAGTCACAGTATCGGGGCTTTGCCATGTCCACTTCCTTTGAGGCTGTTTCTTAAAGAAGGAGTTCATTAAGAACAGCCCCTCTTTCTCGAGGAAGTTGACAAGCATTTGCCCCCTGTGATTCCTAACTCCATAACCATGCGGGCCTATTCGGGATTCGTTGCCAGTCTGGGTTCCCACCTTGCCGTTAAAGTCCCCCATAACAACGTTGAAGTGGGCCTTAGTGGTGTTGTGTAAGGCTTTGGATATGTCTTCATACATATCCTCCACTTCATCATCCGAGTGTGTCGAGGTCGGTGCGTAGACCTGAATTACCTTCATGCTATACCGCTTGGATAGCCGAAGGATCAGGTACGCTACCCTGTTCGACACACTGGAGATTTCTTGAACGTTTTTAGCGAGAGCCTTATTTACGAGGAACCCTACGCCACCCTGGGATGTTTTATCACCCTCGCGAAAGTAGAGAAGATGGCCCGAGTCTAGAGTTACGGTGTCCTCCCCCTCTCTACGGACTTCACATAACCCCAGAACATGCCATTTAATATTCTCTAACTCCACTTCCAACTGCGCTAGATGATGATCCAGCCTCAGAGTTCGTCCGTTAAACGTCGCCAGGGTCAGTTTTTTGAGCAATGAATGGTAGCCTAATGTAGCCCGGGGATTCCTAGCACCCCCTGCCCCGCCGTTACCGTGGCCGCTACCATGGCCAGGAATAGCGAGGCGGCCGGGAACTGGGGGCCATTTTTTGGCTTCTTTTATCATTGGGGGTAATGCCCATAATCCCCACGCTGGGCATGCGGGTTGGGGATCGCAGTTTGGTGCAGTTGCTCTGCAGGGGGCGCTGCTGCCCGCCCCCCGGTGTGTGTTTCCCTTAGTCGCCTCTTACGACACCCACGGGAAGAGTTGGGGTGGTGCAATTCTATGCCGGCACCACACAGTCTATGATACATATAATGAATACTTAGAAAGAGATAAATCATTCTAAAAATGCACGCCGCTTTTACTATAAAAACTATCGTAGTTTGATGAATTCACCACGGATGTAGGTGATGAAACGTTGGTGTTCTTCCAACACAAACAAGGTTCGTAGTTAACCCGCTTACATCCGTAATGGCACGCCCCCTCCACAAAACGTCATAGGGACCTACACTCGGCGTGCATTTTTAGAATGGTTTATCTCTACCACTGTACTTTACTTACCTACCTAATAATAGTTTGTGAAATAAGAACCGCCAAACTGCCTAACGCATCTGTCAGAAATTTTACAGTTCTTTACAGAATAATTTATATGCTACTAGTCTATGCCCGCAGCTTCGCACGCTTTTTTCTATGGAAACGTTTTTGTTCCTTATGATTTCTGTTTTTGTTCAGTATGATTTCTGCGGGATTCCACGCACTGCTGGTGTAGTGGTATCATGCAAGATTCCCATTCTTGCGACCCGGGTTCGGTTCCCGGGCAGTGCACTTCTCCTTTTTTAGCCTCTCTACTGAGAGCTTGCGTGGATTGCTCCGTGCAATCTTCACGCAGCACCCCGCTCTTCTCGAGGACGTTATTACGTCCCTTCGAGCCCCCGCCCCCGCCCCTACCCCGGCCATTCCGGACTCCCCGGAATCGCCGACGTCCTCCCCGCTCGCTCCCTCTCGCCCTGCCTCTCCCGATGAGGTAGAGATGAGGGACGCGATCCCGCCCTCTGACGCATCGTCGGGCTCTGAGTCAGAGTCCGACTTCCCTACCCCGCCCGAATCTTCCTCTGATGACGGTTTCCAGCTACCTGTTAACCGTAAGAGGAGGTTGAAGAAGGCGAAATCCGCTGCCCCCGCCAAGGCTTCCCGCCCCTCCTCCCCCGCGGCCCCCGCGAGAGCCGCGACCCCCGCGGCTCCCGCGAAAGCCGCGTCCCCCGCGTCCCCCGCGCCCCAGCCCTCTCCCCGCAAGGAGAGACCGCCCCCTCCGATCTTTCTCCGCGAAAAAGCCAAATGGGCTAACGTTGAGAAACTTCTCTCCCTTAAGGGCATTCACTTCCTGAAGGCCCAATCCGTTAAGGAGTCTATCAAGCTCCAATTACAGACGTCGGACGATCACCGACGTCTCACCGCCCTTCTCCGCTCTGAGAACATAGGTTTCCATACCTATGCTCTAGAGAGCGAGAAATCCCTCCGGGTCGTGATCCGTGGCGTTCCCGCGGAATTCGACCCGGCCACAGTTCAGGCCGACCTCGTGTCCCAGGGCTTCCCCGTCAGGGAAGTCCACCGCATGTACAGCGGTCGGGACAAACGCCCGTTTGACTTAGTCCTAGTTATCCTAGATTTATCGCCCGAAGGGAAGGCGATATTCGGTCTTAAGACTGTATGTCGCCTCTCTGGCCTATCTGTAGAGGCTCCCTTCCGTCAAGGTCCCCCCGGTCAGTGCCACAGATGCCAGCTTCATGGCCACTCTGCGCGCAACTGCAACGCGCGTCCGCGCTGCGTCAAGTGCCTGGGCGACCACGGCACCGCTGACTGCAAGCGCACCCGCGATGACCCGACACCTCCCAGTTGCGTGCTCTGCAACGCTGAGGGGCACACCGCGAACTATCGCGGCTGCCCCAAGGCGCCAAAAGCAAGCAACAAGGCTCGCTCAAGGGCCCCGGAGCGCTTCGCTCCCCCCGCCCCCGCCCCCCAATACACCAAGACATCCGGTAAGGTGTCTACGGTGCCCTCTCCCCCCCGCCCCCCTGCTACATCGGCGTGGGCCAAACCTTTGGCCTACACAAGCTTAGCCCCTCGGGCGAAAGCTTGCCCCCCTCCCCTCCCCCGCTCACAGGAGCAAACGCGCGCCCCTGCCCCCTCCCTACCCCTACCTCGCCCCTCTAAGCCCAGCCAACCAGCACCCGCTGCTGCGACGGCTAGCTTGCCGGGTCCCTCCCCATCGGTTGACTTTGGCAAAGTCACTGCGCTCCTGCGCAAACTGAGCCAAGCTCAAACGGCCATTGAAAAATTGATGATTCTTTCGGATCATCAAGATATCATGGCGTCCTTAGACTCCCTCTCCTTTAAATCTCAATAATGGTTGTACAACCTGAGAGATTAAAACCCCGCTCCATCTCGTTAGCGTTTTTCAACGCTAACGGGCTTAAATCCCAGAGAGAACTCGTCCATCATTTCCTAGTTAATCATCAAATCGATATTTTCCTTGTGCAGGAGACCTTCTTGAAACAGGGCACTAGCAGTCCTAGGATTGCTAACTACCAAATTGTCCGAAATGACAGAACGAACGCCCCCAAAGGCGGTACTGCCATTTACTTCAAGAGGTCCCTGCACTGCATACCCCTAGATCCCCCCCCCCTACAAGACTTAGAAGTCTCTGTCTGCAGGCTTGCGATGACCGGTCATCAATCGGTCATCATTGCATCCTGTTATCTTAGCCCTAACAAGACGCTTCTTCAAAGCGACCTAGAATCAGTACTCAGTCTCGGAAGCTCGGTCATTCTGGCCGGTGACTTCAATTCCAAAGATCCGATGTGGAACTGCCGCCTTCGTAATCGAAACGGCCGCATCCTTACCCAATGTCTCGAATCCCTTGATTTAGACCTGATCGTTCCCATGTGCCCCACGCGGTACTCTCCCATCCCCGGTTACGCGAACGAGTACTTGGACCTGGCACTGCTACGGAATGTATCCCTCCGGATGCAATCCATATCGGTGATGCAGGAACTCGACTCGGATCATCGTCCCGTCATAATGCGGCTTGGCCCCCCTCCCAATGACAGTCCCCCCACCAAGACAGTGGTGCAATGGCATAAGCTTGAGAACGCTCTCAAGAATATACATTCACCCGCCTTGGAAAAAATCCCCGATGATATTAGCTCCTTAGACGACATCGCGATCGCGGTCGACTCTTTGACTAGCCACGTCCAATCCGCCATCAGCGAATCATCGAAACAGGTGCCAGCGGCGAACGATCGTCGCTGGGACCTGCCAGATGATATCAGACGGCTGATCACTGAGAAGAACGCGGCGACTCGTCGCTATAGTTCCTATCCCACCTATCTCAATCGCTTTAGAATGAACTTGCTTCGCCGTAAGGTGAAGAGAGCCATTCAAGAGCACCGTAACTCTTCTTGGGACGAACTGCTCTCAAAGATCAAACCGGGTCACCAGGCCTACTGGAACCTGGCGCGATCAATGAAAGCAGACGGACTCTCTATTATGCCCCCGCTTATACGTCCGAATCATCAAACGCCGGCGTTTGAAGATAAAGACAAAGCCGACGCTCTGGCCGAAAGCCTGGAAGCCCAGTGCTCCCCCAGTCTTGAGCCCGTCGACCCTGTTCACCTCGATACGGTAAATAGGGAAGTCGAACGTTTAGCGTCCCTACCCCCTTCCGCCACCCTTGACCACGTCAGGGCGGCGGAGGTCGCAGCGATCATTAAAGATCTCCGACCGAAAAAGTCCCCTGGCTCGGACGGCATCAGCAACAGGCTCCTTAAACGGTTCCCTGTTGCCCTCATTTACCTCCTCGTAAGCATCTTCAATGCAGCCATGTCCACCTGTTCGTTCCCTGATGTCTGGAAGGAAGCCAATGTCATTGGCATCCACAAACCGGGCAAAAAGGCGAACGAACCCTCCTCCTACCGCCCTATCAGCCTCCTCAGCTCACTGGGGAAGATCTACGAGCGACTCCTTCTGAGTCGCCTCTGGTCTCACGTCAATGAGCACAAGCTCTTACCCGATGAGCAGTTCGGCTTTCGAGCTCATCACTCTTGTCCCCAACAGGTGCTCCGCATCACGGAGCACATCCTGACCATGTGGCATCACACTTGGCCAGCCAGTACGGGAGCTGTCTTCCTCGACGTAGCGAAAGCCTTCGACAAAGTCTGGCACAATGGCTTGATCTACAAGCTTTCCACTCTCGGTGTGCCAGACAGACTCGTACTCATCCTGCGAGACTACTTGTCGAATCGTAGTTTTCGCTACCGCGTGGAGGGCACTCTCTCCGACCCCCGACCCGTCCGAGCTGGTGTCCCCCAGGGATCCGTTCTCGCCCCACTCCTCTTTACGCTGTATACCAGCGACATCCCCCGCCACCCGCAAGTCGAACTTGCCCTATTCGCGGACGACACAGCTTTGTACGCATCCGACTTGAACGCAAGTCGGGTGAGTATAAGACTGCAAGCCGCACTAGACACTCTAGGTGCCTGGTTTAGACAGTGGCGCATAGAAGTGAATCCGACGAAAAGTGCAGCAGTGTACTTTTCGCGGAATTTCTCTAAGCCCAAAACCCTCTCCCTCTTTGGCGAACCCATTCCCTGGGTTAAGTCAGCCAAATACTTAGGGGTGATTCTAGATCACCGCCTTAATTTTAAACCCCACATTCGCACTGTAACCAATCGCGCTAAGTTCATACTCAGCCGGTTGAACAGTCTCCTTAGAGCGAAGAGTAAAATGTCCCTTAGAAATAAGGTGACACTTTACAAATCGGTCATACGTCCAGTCATGACGTACTCCTCTGTAGTGTTTGGCCACTCGGTCAACATCCGTCCCCTTCAGGTTGTCCAAAATCGATTCCTGCGCAAAGCCACGGGCTGTCCGTGGTACATGCGCAACAAAGATCTCCATCGAGATCTTAATCTTGAATCGATCGCCCACTTCATAAAGACCGCTTCACAGCGTCATTATGAAACGGCCTCGGAACACTACAATCCCCTGATATCCACAATACCCGATTATCCCATTGACGATCCTCCCACGAGTTCTCTCCTCCGTAGACCGAGACACGTTCTCGGTGACCCCGTTGACCCAATCACCGCCGCTAACCCGGAGGTGACGGCAACCGATTCGCTTCCGCACACTACACAACCGACCAAAAACCGACCCCGCCGGAAGCGGGGTCGAAGAATTCCCCGTTTCCGCCCATAGGTGCACTCGTGCACCTATAGGCGCAACCTCCCTTCCCTCTCGTAGCATCTGGCAACAGCCCAAGCCGAGGCTCGCACCTAAGTGGTGGCCCTTGTGCGTGTTGCCCCAACCTAACTTTTAACCGGCGAGGCGCCTTCTGCGCCCGCCAAAAGTCCGGTAACGCTGTCATGGCCATCTGCGGTCAACAGCATTTTAGTCCATTCGAAAAAAAAAAAAAAAAAGCGGGATTCCACGGGAACTGATTTATGGGATAAAAGCAAATTAGCCTACTTTTGATTCCAGGATTAGAATTACCTGTAGGTATGCAAAATTTCAGCTCGATCCGTTGAGTAGTTTTTTGGCGTGAAGAGGTAACAAAAATCCATCCATCTATCCATCCATATACATCCAAACTTTCGCATTTTTAATATTGGTGTGATTTCTTTTCCGGAAAAACGCGTGTGAAGGTAGAATCGAATCTTGCATAATCTTCAAAAACGGACGGTAGAGTAATCTTTCTTTTCCCCACTGAATTCTCGTTAATTACACGAACTAAATTCCAGTCCATTTGCTGCCGAGCCGCAGAACAGTTTTAACGACTTTGACTTAAATTTGTTTATCGATAAACTTTTATTTTGAATGACTGGACGCTTTGTTATACTTTTAGTCTGAGCTTTCGTAACTTGTTCAATTGAAGCTAGCTTTTGTCAGATAACTGTTATTGCGCAGCTTTTTCCTAACTATACATACATATATAAGTTTGTAATCGGTAGCTTATTTATAACTTACCAATTTTCCATGACCCTCCTCAAAGTGTAAAATATATAAAAAATTAAGGCGCTAACCCGACTGGTTCACTGGACTGGTCATATGGTTGACTCAGTAGCGGAATTTGCAAACGAATTCTCGTACAGAAGGTAGGGAAGGTTACAGGTAACGCCTGAGTCCTTAATTTTTAGGTTAATGTATAAATTCTTATTAATAGCAACATTCATGAGTATTTACTAGGCAATGATTTTACCGCAAAAAAAGTTGCGGGTATAAGTTAATCTATCCATAAAACCATTCAGTAACACTGACTGTTGGGTATAGGATTAACAATAAACTATTCACGGGTATTTATCGCGTTTATTTACCCACTACTTTCTAGCGTCGTTTCTATGGACATGTTTTATGATTATTTCTATCCTATGGGAACTGATTCATGAGATTACAAGAACAAAATTAAAAATTTTAAAACCCCTCGACAGATTTTCATGAAACATGGCACAAGAATACTCGGGATAAAATTATCTATGACCCAAAAAAACTAAACGAAAATCGGTTCATCCGTTTGGGAGTTACGATACCACAGACAGATACACAGAGTGACTGATACACAGACAGACACGTTAGAGCTCATACACACGAGCGGCACGATGTCGACGGCAGATGCAACTTCAGCCGTCGACACCCGTCAACGGCAGCCGCCGACGCGTCGACGGCAGCCGTCGACCAATAGCGTCGCTTGCAGTTGTTTGTGTTTGTAGCGTGCCGCGTCCGCCATTTTGTCAGTGGACTGCACATAGTCCAGGAGTGCGCACGCGTCGCGGTTTTGTAAAATGAGCTCCAGTGAGAATATTGATGTGGAATTGCTGATTGTAGCAGTAAAGAAAAATGCTTGTATTTGGAATTGTAAAAAAATGTTGCTTGTATTTGGAATTATAAAAAAATGTCCATCTTGTCCTCTATTTATTAATATTTCTAAAACCCACGCACGTGTTTTTCTTTTTCGTTTTTGTCGACGTCGACGGAGTAAAAGCAATAACAGTGTTTCTTCTTCGGAATTCATTTTGCAACTGGCTCCTGTACAAAGAGAGTCGACGATGGCTGCCGCAGAGCTTCGATGTTGACAAGTCAACGGCAGCCGTCGACGCGTCGGCGGCTGCCGTTGACGGGTGTCGACGGCTGAAGTTTCATCTGCCGTCGACATCGTGCCGCTCGTGTGTATGAGCTCTTAAACTTATAACACGGGTTAAAAAGTAGGTAGGTATGCTATGTTTTATGCCAGACCTAAAAGTACCTGCATGCAAAATTTCAGCCCGATCCGTTTAGTAGTTTTGGCGTGAAGAGTTAACAAACATCCATCCATACAACTAAACATTTATAATATTAGTGTAATATTCCCGACGTTTCTACAGGCAGAGTATAGGTTTCTCCTTTATCACGCCACCCCAAGCAGTCTTGTGCAAGCTGTTCATAAAGAAGGAAAATAGTCTTGAAGACCACGCTGGTAAATGTGTCGAGCTGAGATTACAGAGCTTAGTTTATAGTCAAGGAAACAATATACTAGACATGACTAGGGGAGGAAGGCAAAATGCCAGTGAACTTACGCCCCATCGAGTAATAATATGATCTAGCGATGGGCGATTCCGAGATGTTTCAACAATCGAAAGAATCGGAGTCGTTAAAATAAACCATCGAGTCAACCACCGACTCGCCGTTCTACAAAACAATCGAATTGTTTTTCGATTGTTTCGAGTTAACGGAATCGACCGCTAGTTTTCGATTGTTCGAACCAGTAACTCTCACTCACCGAGTCTCGCTCGCGCTCGGTCACCGGGGTCAGTCGATTGCATGCATCGAGCCGAGGTGCTATCTTAGTATTCATACGTAAGTTAACTACTTACATTTTATTCCGGTATTGATTGACGGATTGAGGTATTGATTGTTTTCGATTGCTCTTATTGAAAGAATAACGTAAGTCAAGAACTCGCGAAACTCTAAACCATCGAGGAACAACTCGCGAGTAAACGCGCCATGGGCCAGCCGCACTATCAGACCGAATCGGACTGGAGTCCAAGTCGAAACAATGGAGAACCATCGAGATGATCGAACAATCGAAATAATCGAATAAAACCTCTCACAATTGCGCATCGCTAATATGATCGTTCCAATATTTATCGACTTATTTCTTTCAAATAAGGATAGCCATTGGTGATTGCGCCTCACTGCTGAAAAAACTTTTGTAAATCACAATCATAATATTGATAGGCTAAATATTTAGCTAATATTCTATTGTACTTGTCGCCGCAACCTTCAGCCGACTTTGAAAAAACCTTTATTTTAAAACGCGTTTTTATGATAAACTTAATAATATCTGCAAACTGCCAATTCTTAAAATAATATTGAAACTACGCGTTATCTTTTTTTGATTCGTTAACTTTTCTTTAAATTAATAATGTTTATTTTGCTGGCGGAGCATTTGCAGCCAGCGTCTTGGGGACGCTTCCAACTGGCATTGATATTGATCAGTTGAGCTACCTGTAGATTCATTATGAATGTAAGCGGGTTAGCTACGTATGTAGTTTGTGTTGGAAGAACACCAATGTTTCATCCATTAACAAGGGACTTCATCAGCGTGAGTGCGGTTCGCGTCGCGCCTGTACTGCGTCCTTGCGCGCACTACGGGCTAAAGCAACTACTCGAAGAGATCTCATCGTGGCGGGTATTAAGGGATGAAACGTTGGTGTTCTTCCAACACAAACTAGGTTCGTAGTTAACCCGCTTACATTCCGTCAAACTACGAAAGTTTTTATAGTAAAATACCTGTAGATGGTTTGCAATAGTCTGCAGTTAGCTCAATTGTTTCAATTGTAAATACTAGTTCCAATTTATTTCTATTGTTAATATTAACGTTATGAACAAAGAATTTTTGAAATTGGTAATTTGCTTAGATTTTTCTGAGATTGAGATTGAATGTAATTGGAATCAAAATATTCCAATTTTAAATTAATAATGAGTTCGCGGGAGAATGTTAAAACATAGGTGTAGCTAGCTGTATTTCTTCCTGAAAATTGTAAAATATTATCTACTGGATTTGGAAATAGATTTAAGGTTTAAACTGAACGATTTTGTAATTTACGGTTTTATGATCATCTGTCATCACGTTAGAACCTTGTTTAAAATAATTGTATGGTAAATGTTACGCCTTTGCCCAGCAGTGGGACGAACCAGGCTAGATAAAAAAAAATGTTACGCTATCTAGTTTAAATGGCTTTCTTAAATCTTTAGATCGTTATAATAAATTTAGAAGTATTTTACATAATCATCCTTGATTTTGGCGTAATATTGGAGCAATGAATGTCTAAATTACTCACAAGTTTAGTTTATTTTGTGTCAATCGTATCAAAAATACTCAAATATATTTAATTAATTTAGATAAAGTTTTTGTGTCGAAATCAACGTGTTATTTTAAGTGGCCATATTATTTTAATTTCATTTTCATTTCATATTTCCAGCAGTACCGACAACCGCAGGACAAAATACGACAACATGGGGTAAACTTGTTCTTCAGTGGAAACCGCGAGTCGGCAAATGTAGTGTTAATGTAGGATGTTCTGCCAGGTTTAAGCTACCTGGTTGGGAGTCTAACTGATTTTCTTTTGCTCCGTGATGAGATGCTTTCACACTGGCATGGCGATTTGCAAGCGAGTCACCGCCGTAAAACATGATAGGCACCTCGGTAGGTACCTAAATATTCCGTTTTAAATAACTTTAGTACTATTAATAAGTAAATTAATTGTTGAAAAATAGAGAAAAGTATTCGCGAGGTCTACTGTTCGCAGAACTACTAGTGTTAGTGTAGGATGCCCTGCCAGATTTATGCTAAGTGATTGGGAGTCGTCAAACACCACATTTGCCAACCTGCAAAAACTGCAGGCAGATGCTGGCAGCTAGCTATATGTCTGTCCTTGTCTTACCTTTTCATCACAAAGCAAGTGAACGTATGTACTTCTTTCGTAAAGAGTACTATTTTAATAACATACGACAACCTGGGGTAAACTGGTTCTTGAGTGGAGACCGCGAGTCGGTTTTGCTCCAACTTGAAAAATAACAGGCTAAAGGTTTCTTTGTCACTTCTTTGCCTTTAGTCGACATATTATAAGTGGTCATTTTAATTTGTAGCCTTATACCGCCGAAACGACCGAAGCGACAGAAATCAAAAATATCACTTTATTTCCGTGTCAGTGTTTATTTTTATAATTTGACCTTTACTAAGTGTACATTTTTTGAGAGTTTTTGATTTTGATTATTTAAGTAAGTACACAAGTTACCAAGAAAAAAAAACCGTAAAGTTTTACAATATTTGAGCTCATAAACAATGATAAACAAAACAATCTATCATCAAGTTGACTAACAAAAATAAAACAGTTTCAATAAAAACAGATTCAATCACAAATTTCACTGAATTTATTTCGAATACCTTTCGACCATTCATCGAGCTTCGTACTACAATTTTTGCTAAAAAGTAAACAATTCTAACAGCTAACAAACTTTTAATGAATTGTACAACAAAAATCAATGAGAACGCTAGCCGAAACTTCAAAATCTATATATATAAAAGAAAGTCGTGTTAGTTACACTATTTATAACTCAAGAACGGCTGAACCGATTTGGCTGAAAATTGGTGGGGAGGCAGCTTAGAACCAGGAGACGGACATAGGCTATGTTTTATCCCAGAATTACCACGGGAACGGGAACTACGCAGGCGAAGCCGCGGGCAGCAGCTAGTAAAATATATACAGGAGAGATAGAATAGAACCTTTTCAAAATCAGACACCATGGTTCCATCCCGTTCTGCACGCGGATCAAAGATCGATAAATAGAATATACTTTACTGCATAAAAGTTGTATATAGAAGAACATAATTATCATCATCATCATCATCATCATCAGCCTATGTTAGTCCACTGCTGGACATAGGCCTCCCCTAATGAGCGCCATAGCGCCCTGTCTTAAGCTTGCCGCATCCAGCATCTGCCAGCAGTCTTTCAAAGGTCGTCATCCAACCTTGCCGGGGGGCGTCCACTACGTTACACTACATTTGCCGAGTCGTGGTCTCCACTCAAGATCATGTCGGTGGCGTAGTCTCAGTAGTGTATGTGGCGAAAATAATGCTAGATAGCATTCTCTACCTGAAAACCTTTGACGTAGATTGTAGGGGCGGATTCGTACTGGATTCCATTTTCCCCCCAAAACTCCCTAACTCTCCTTGAACAAATTTTCTCAAGGAGATGGAATAAGAAATGACGTTGAGGGGGAAAACTGTGTTTTTTTTAATTCCAGTTTTTCCCCTTAAGGTCAGGTATTCCTGCAGCAGTAGGCATTAGGGAAAACGCGCCTTCCAAGCCGTCGCGCTCGTTTTTTTTTTGTTATTTAAACATGGTGATTAAAAAAATCATTTTAACAAGTCGAACTCTGCGAATTTGTGAAAAATATTAAGTGTCCTTTGGAATTTTTTTCTATCGAGTGAAGTTCATTAGATCTTGTAACTTAATGCGACTTTGACTAGACTAAATATAAATAAATATTTTTTTTTCAGAATTTTAAACCCTATTTTCTAAGTCTGAAATGATTTTAAAAATCACAAAAATGCGGGCTCTGCTGTCCTACCAAGCCTTAAGGGGGATTTGTCAAGGAAAAAAGTGAAAGAACCCGATTGTCGGACGAGCAGGTGGAAGTAGCAGTTCCATCGATTGTGAACATCATTTCTACTCACACCGATCGTTCGTTCATCATGTGTATCGCCAAGCTTTGAAACTCCGACTTCTGGTTTCCCAGCTAACTTCAACAAAGGATCCTCAAGACAAGAGTGAATAGAAGTCATCTACATACTACAACTGTGCCGTTACTTCTTAAGGGCCCTAACTGAAAATCAGCGCGGTATTGGGCAAATGCCTAATAAATACTACAAAAAATACTAAAAAATGCTGAGGTATGGACCCATTTTACCCGTGTTCAGTAAATTGTTAGATTAAGTACTTATAATTTTTACTTCTTTTAGTATTGTTTGCAAATTTTTGTGTTTTTTTGAGTTTTTGTTTATATTCTTGTGTTTTTTTGAGTAAAATTAATGAATATTATCTAATCTAATCTAGACCTTTGTGATACTGATACATCGTTGGCCATATCGTAATTTACCAACAGGTGAAAATATGCTTAAACGAAGGTGTATCTAAAACAATAACTATATACCATAGAATAACTAATACCTTAGAAGTAAACATACCATAGAATACTAATACCATACCACCCAATATAATAATAATACCACAGAATAACTATTAGTACCTACTCAATACCTACTAAGGCAATGAAAAGGTGTTAAACCATAAAAGAAGGGAACTAATTTGATCAATGGATCTCATTGGTTATGTAGGCACAGGTGATAGGTTCAACGAAGGTTCTGTTTTGGGTACGGAATACGTTAACCTTTCGACAATGTGTTGTATTCGATAGCGAAAGGTACGCTACCCATCTAAAATTGTTTATTTTTGTTTGAAATTGGTAGCGTTCCAAAGTAAAGTGATTGATAGGTAGGTACCTTTTTACTATCGGATGAGTCATAAGCGTGAAATTTCAGAAAACCGGTTTAAAATTGTTGTAGTTACTTATATACATTCCTACACTGTACAAAGAGCTATTTGGATAATAACATCCAAAACCCCCTCGAAAATAATACAATATGAATTATTATAAAGTTTGATCACTCTTGATCAAGTCACGTCTAAAATGAAACTTTCTTTTTAAAAGGTGTCATTTAGTGTCACTCCGAATCAACGCACGTTAGCAACGTGCGTTGCTTCAGACGGACTTGACATTCAGCAGTACGGTGGTACGTTTCGTTCGATCCGTCTTCCAAAACTTCGTATTTCGTGTTTTAAGGTAGGCCTTCTTTCATTCGTCGTTTCATCCGTGTCATCAAACTAAATTAAACTCTAATTTTAACTAGATGTCGATACTAGAAGTATTTGAAGTCAGTTTATAGTTTCATTTAATCGTTTTTATCTTGGCTGAAAAGCTCGAAGTTGGTACAGGAAAACATTTTAAAGTGAAAAAAGTAGATATAAAATTTTATTTATAATCAGCCCTATTGATTGATGTTGATGACCGGAAGGTCATTAACGGCAGTTCTTGCGTCAACTACACTGAATAAAATATAGTCCAACTAAGACGCATTTTATCTTAGTTGTCGTCAAAATAGTTGGAATGACAAATATATCATTCAATAAAAACACGAATGGTAGCTGCAACATTAGGAATTTGTTTAAAACAAAAAATAGGCACATCATTGACATATCAATGCTCTAAGTCAAAATAAATATTCAATTTGTCATATTAAACATTTATTTGCACGGCACGGTTAGCAAACAACTTTGATGCATTTGTCTCTGAATTAAATTAAATAACTACACTTTATAAGGCCAACTCATTACTTGGTAGAAGGAACTATTTCGATTTAACTAAGTTCTCATAGTCACAGACGACAAGATCTTATCAGGCTCATATGGATTCATGATGCGGATCACATTAGACACGATCTTAATGAATGTAAAAAATTTTTTTTTCAGTGAAGCTTCCTATCTTCCGAATTACGGCCACGACGACCAGTCTCAACGGAGATTAGCTATGAGCGCGGGACAATTTAAACGACACAAGTATATGCGTAAATATTTTATTTATTAAACACCTATCAACAGTTGCTTCGAAAATTGAGCCAGAGACACACTTCTATTGCCTCTATTCTCAGGAAGTAACTGCTTAGAGATACAGTTTCCAGGAATGTTCCACCACCCTGTGAAGTTCTCATATACTGAGAACTTGTTTACTGATTTTTCATCATTTAGTAATGCACAAATTTTACAGTTCACATTCGTGTCTGGTGCGTCAGATGATCTCTTATAAAGGTAGTGGTTCTTCCATCTAAAATAGTCAGCGTATTTTTCTGGTTCTCTTATGAGATGAAGCATTGCTTCTGTTAGTTTTGCAATGCCTAATTTTCTTGCGTCTAAATACGAGTCTTGTGGCAGGAATCTGTAATTTAAATAAATAAAATAAATAATAAAAAGTTTGTCCATGAGTTAAACAGTAGGTACACTTAAAAAACATTACAAAAAATCAAAGATAAAATAAAAATAAAAAGTTAAAAGAGTTGGGCAGTTATTCAACAGAATTTCAACTTATGAAGTCACCTTTGACTGTCAATATTTGGTTAGGTTCTGTCAGTTTTGCTTTGCTTCTACATTTTATTTTTATTTACATTTAGTTTCTATGGAAATAAATTGTTGTATTATGCTGGTGCAGGTTTTTGTAGGTTATATTCATGTCATTCGCAAATCTGCCAAACATTAAAGAGAAATTGGCGCAGTGCGGTCGCATATTAAAGTGTCGATTGAGTGTTGTAATGGCCTACCGTGAAGAACGCAGTAAGAAATGTCTTATTAGTGTAATGATTTCGGTGTTTGTTTTGAATGAACTTGTAAATCCAAGTCATTTTGATTTATAATAAAGTAATAATAACCATTAAAGTAATTTAACTGCATTTTTAGTTTTTTTAAAGCTTTTACTAAGGACGGAAATCGACACAATGATTTTTCAAAAAAAGGACAGTATTATTTTACCAATTAATTTTGTTGCTGATAGGGTCAATCTTTGCAAAGAAATGTATTACTAAAAATAAAAGGAAAAAGCAAATTATTACCAATTACTTTAATTACTCATCTCGATTTCGTTCAGAAGTAAAGATTAAAAAAAACTAAATAAAGCAGTTATTGTTGCTTTATAAATCGAGGGCATGACTCCTTTCACGACTTTTCTTTAACTGGCGTGGTTTCGGACTTGGCTAAAACCGCCCATCTCAAAAAACCACCCTGTATATTGTGCGTGCCCCAAGATCCCAAAGGCCTAGAGTTTCCCGCCCAAACGGCTCAAATCTGTAACCTCGGTCAAGATTAGCGTATTTTCGCCTTTTAAAATGGTAATCTGATCTAAGTTTAACTTTTTACGACAAAAACGTACTTACGCCTTTCACCAATCATTCGTCCGCTTCTGAACGTACCTCCCCCAAACGTGGGAGATTTTGCCACAATCACCACGCTTGGGGGATGGATTGGTAATAGTAGTAAAAAAGTACAACATCCTGTTGTTTGACGACTTCTTTGGCGTAGCGGAAAAAGGTCCGCCTGCGACGCAGGGGTTGCGGGTTCGGTTCCCGCCTCGGGACATATGTTTGTACGATCTACAGATATTTCTTCAGGGTGTTCTGGATGTTTTCTATGCATAGTAAAAATATCTATCTATGTAGTGTATTGTACCCATAACACAAGCCCTGCTTAGCTTGGGGCTAGATAATGCAGTGTGAATTGTCCAGCGTTATTAATTTATATATTATTGTCCTCTAATTATTTACTTTGAGCATATTCTAAGTAAAAATCCCCATGAAGTAAATAAATGATATGACCTGTCATGTATTAAGGATTTTCCAAAATAGTTAAATGCTGTTCCCCTTTGTTCCTCGTTCTTCTTATGTAGGTTAGATTAATTTCTTACCTTGAATAATCAGCACCTCCATACACAATTGGAACGACATTGTTGTGAAGAGCTCTTAACAATATCTCAGAAACGTAGTCCGGACTAAGTGCTTGTTCAAATGCTAAAAAGAAATAGTATTTCTGTCCAATAAGTTTATAACACATCTCGTCTTTATCCTTTAAACACTTGCTTATTTCGTTCTTTCCGTACATATCGATTCTGCAAACGTCGTATGGACACCCCATTCTATAGAGTTCCTTTTGTAGTTCTTCCACGAAATATCTTCGTTTTATGGTGGTGTCATAGTTTGGGGCGAACCATACGGCAGATATTTGCTTTGTCAGCAGTCTGTTTTTGAATTTCGAGTTCATAGGGGTCATATCTTCTGGTTTTAACCACGTCATATTCTCTTTTGGTCCAATAATATTATTATGTAAATCCCTTACTGTAATATAACCCCATTGAATTTCAGAATCCAATTTGAACGTCCACGTCCAGTTGAAAAAATTGTTGTAATTTTTATTGCATAATGAGTAGGTATCAGGCGAATCTACGCTTGCGAAAACATATTTTTGATGCGGAGAACGAAATTGTGGCATTCTTAATAATTCATAATAGTAATCAGCTAAGTCTGTTCCTGAAAAGACGATGACGTCAAATTTTCTGTAATCGTCGAAGTATGACACGTTTGTTGTTAGATAGCAGTTTGTGAAGGGGCAATTTCTGCTGATAAAACCTTGCTGCCCTATACCCATGTAAAAGAACGGGAAACTCATTTCTTGGATCTCTTGTGTCCATAATAATATAGTTTTCATTGCGTGCTTGACTTGCGCTCTTGGCGTCGCTTTTTGGTTCTTGTTCATCACTTTGATTGTATATAATACTAAGTTAAGTGCTATTATGATAGTACATAACAATATAAGTCTTATGTGTGGTTTCATAGCAGCAAAATACAAATTTACTAATTTGTGTTAATTATTTTACAAGTTTCTTTTACTTCTCTGAGCCCTTTCTTGCAGAAGACCGAGATTAATGGAAGGAGTGGAGGGAAGCCATTACCCTGCAGTGGGACACTCCTGGCTGATATAATTTCTTTTAGGAGCAGGAGTTTTTATCACTTCACAAATAAGCAGCAATAGCCAACAATGGGTGTCATATAAGTTAATAATTGGAAAAATAATTAGCACCGTAAAATGTACACGTTTTCCACCGTAACGTTACTACAGCAACTGTTCCAACATAATTTGATATATGAGTTTATTTATACAATCGAGTTTGTTGATACATAGTTAGGTTAGTTAGGTACCTTCCAGCCTAACTGACGGAAATACGAGGAATTTTTCTTTTCAATCAACATCCCAAACTGTGTGTAGGTACCTACATACGTATATTCAGTTATAATATGAAAGTTTGGTAAGATGTTTGTTACCTCTTCATACAAAAACTACTGAACATGTGAACATATCGGGCTATAATGTTTCGAAAGGATAGTTCTTAGCCTGGAATAACTATGGGCTACTTTTATCACAGAAAACCGATAGAAAAAACCAGAAGCCGAGGGTTGAAACTACTTCTAAAATAACGATTATGGTTCAAAACGAATCCATCTACTTTATCTGGTGCATGTTCTTTCAAATGCCGTTTATTCGAGAAACTCAAAGAAAACCAGGATCTGTTAGGAAACTACCAAACTCATTATTTCTTTACAAACGCTCTTGGAAAAAAGATTAAGATAATACTGCGGTAATAGTTATTCCTAAGATATTTTTGTATACGGGCAACTTAACACGGCAACAATCAGCAACCTAATATCTACCAACCAGCCTACTAGCCAGTGATGCTTATTGGCGATGACAACATAACAACTGAACAGTCGCTGGCTAGAGTTACGCGTCGGAATCAGAGCGTAAGCAGTGTCCGCGGCGTCGGTATTTACATTATGCCCATAGGGTGTGTCTACGGAAACAATATACATACTCGTACTGTGACGAACGGAGCCAGGAGTTGAAGATCAAGTTTCAAGTTTCCTTTCGAGAGGGATTGATTTGTAACCCCGTCGTTTTAGAATGGCTTTTCGCATGTATTTGAACAAGAGAAATTGTTAATATGAATGGCGCCGATGCTGCCGTATGAAATTTATAGTCAGCCAGACATCAACAAGTAGTAGTAACCAGCAAATACGGCGCCAAAAGTCAAGAAGAATAAGCCTAGTATACAGTCCAACGTTGTTTCATTAAGCCAAAGAACGTGGAGGAATACCCTGCTAGTAGGACATCACAGTAGGAGCTAGGACATACTATGCTTAACCCCAATTCAAAGCATGCCATTTGGCATCTAACAAACCAAGCCTACCTTTGACAAAAAAAGAGATATATCGCCAGCGAAACAATATCGTGCAGGCTAACAAAACTAGCACTGCTGTCCAAGTGAGGTCGAGATACCTGTACAATATGAACATTTCTTGCTGGCAGACTTGCATATCAAAATGCGAACTGTCAATAGACGCACGAAAGCGCTTAGAAACTTTAGAGGACTATGGATGGAATCTATCAAGCCTATGCCTTTTCGACAGATTAATGTCAAACAAGGAGATGTAGGCTGACAATAGAGGTATACAAACACTATTCTCCTTAATTTAGAACCCAGGTTCCAGAGTGGCAGCCCAAGAGAGTGGCAATTAATTTTGAAAAAACTGCATGGCATGTATTATCGAAATTAAAATGTAGCGAACCAATGGTTGCCACATTAATTTTACGAATGGCCTATTCCGTAAAGCTTTTTGCTTTAGGCATAAAGATAACCAGAACCAATAGAAGTAATAATTTCACTATGTTCTTTACTTGCTACTTGAATAAAGAAATAAAATTAATAAAAATAATTGCTAGAAAATCCTCACACAGCTACATCTACAGCCCATACTGGTCCACTGCTGGGCGTAGTCTTCCCTCTGAGACACGCCTTATTGGCTTTTATCATATGGAGGTAATGCCCATAATCCCCACGTTTCGCATGCGGGTTTGGTATCGCAGTTTGGTGGTAAATTGTTTTGTAGGCGCTGCTGCCCACCCCGGTGGATATCCTTTAGTCGCCTCTTATGACACCCGCCGGAAGAGTTATGGTGGTGTTAATTCTAAGCCGGCACCACACGGCCACACACAGTGTCATATAGCCCCAAAGTAAGCAAGGCTTGTGTTCTATGGATACTAGATAACTGATATACTTAATACATTATATTACATAGAGATGCGTGTTCCGAAATATATGAGATGGTAAACACTTCTCACAATTATGCGTCCAAAGATGTCGGTGATACTGCATAGCTTCTGTTTTCGCCGTTGTCGGTGCCAGTGTCATGTGTCGTGTCGGATCGGCTAGTGAAGAATTACCCATTGGCTTGGTGTTAGATTCTAATATGACCCTTGGAGCGAGTTTACATTAAGCGTTTTAAAGCGGACTTTTGTCACGCGCCACGACCGTTCTTACTAAAATTTGACGCGTGCGTTTGAGTGTATGTGTACAGATATATCGAACGTCATGGTTTTTAAAACGCGCGTTACGTAAACGCGCGCTTCAGAATGTTTAATAAACTTATCACATTCACTGCCCAGCCGCTATGAGATGGAATAGAACCGTCGTCGTGGGCCAAGAAAGTACTTATGTGTAAAGTACCTACATAGTCTTTTGGGTAGGTACGGAACTTTGGGAAGGTACAGTAACACAGTAGACGATTGATAAATTGTCGGGTAAAAGTTGCTAGTTCTACCGAGGATTTATTTTCTCTGAAGATTTTCTTACATAGCTGTGTTAACGATGGCTTTATCCAAGTTATGGTCGATTAAAAACTTGAAACTAACTCTAGGAACTTTGCCGCCTATTCATAAATTATGTAGCTTCAATGGTGCAGTGAGTGAATAAATTAAAATACCTATCGTATAACACACGCTTTGCCTTGGGACAAATGTTTGTAAAGTCTGCAAATATTTAAGCCGGGTGCTCTAGTGTTTTCTATGTATAATTAAAGATATATCTTTAATCTCTGTAATGTATTTTGTATGATGTAGGTACATCAGTCATCACACATAACACTTAGCTTCGGGCTAGATGATGTTGTGTGGATTGTTTGTCCAGCATTATTTATGCATTTCTTTATTTATTTGATGTTGATGATATTGTGAGGAAAAAAACTAGCAATATTTTGAATCATTATTCGGTTATTTTATGTTGGTAAAAAAGATTCTCAAGTTAAAAAAGTATAGTAGAAACATGAATCACTTTTTATTTTTTCCTCTCCAACTCAACGTAATTTGAGACAAACTAATCTTATAAAACAGGGGAGGTCTTTGACCAGCATAGCCTCATATTTTTTTGTAAAAAATTTAAAAGAAATTTCTATGACTCACGTAACTTTTTTTACATTTTTATACAAAGCAAAACAGAACTTCATCCAGCAGTCGGCAGGTAACTGCTTAAACATAAATAAACTTCAAACCATAGTTACAAACACACATACAAACGCAAAGTTTGCCATGTGGGATTTGTTTGTACCTACACAAACTGTTCATTTGTAATATTCTACATCTTAGAGCTACGAATAACTGTAATTACATCAATAAAGAACCTATTTCATCATTGCTGAATAACGATTGATTACTTATAATTATGAGTAACTTCATACACATTCGAGTGTCCTACTTAAAGAATCCTACTAATATTAAAAACGCGAAAGTTTGTGAGTATGGATGGATGGATGGATGTTTGTTACTCTTTCACGTAAAAACTACTGAACGGATCTCGATGAAATTTGGAACAGAAATAGATTATAGTCTGGAATAGCACATAGGCTATATTTTTCCCGGAATTCCCACGGGAACGGGAATTACGAGGGTGAAGCGCGAGGCGCTGCTAGTTAGAGAATAAGGGCGCCTGTCCACTCGAGTGGAGCGGAGAGGAGTGGAGCAGTGCCAATAATCTCCGCCCTGATTCAGTGGACAGTGATTTGCGAGTTAGTTTGAAAATTCACACAAAACGGGGAAGCAGAGCGAGGAAGCGGAGCCCCCGCTCCGATTCCTCACTCTGCTTACCAATACATAGCAATAGGAATACCCTGCGGATAGTTTCTTTCCGCTTCCCCAAGCGGAAAAAAACCAGCCGCAGGGTATTGCAGCTGCGGCCGCCCGCTCAGAATACTCGCTGCGTGAACTCAGTCTAGTTTCACTCAGTCCACAACTACAATGCGAACTACTTCACTCCGCGTTAATGGACAGATACAGTCCGCAACTCCGCTCCGCATTGCTCCCTCGCTCCGCGTCAATAGAAAGGCAGCCTAATGTCGTCTTGCATCTTCTTTTGTTTGAACTTTTAGCCGTACCTAATACTTTTGTTCAGTTGTTTTATGTGATTTGTCTAAGGGTTTGTGAGATGAAAAGGTTGACAAATGGAAAGTCTTTTGGATAACTAAATTCGTGGCATGTTGGTCAGGTTGGAAACATTTTGGTTAGAACCAAGATTTACAATTATTATAGATTTTTTTAAGCGCTACAGCATGGCGACCACATGCTGGAGCATCAAGCTGAGCTATGGGCCATTTCTCTGCCACAATAATATATCACTTAACCAATGTATGATCGACGAAAGATCTACCAATCCAATTAAATAATAAATTTATGAGCACAAAAGAAGACCTAACCGCTCATCTTGACCAAAAAGTTAAAAAATATCTATCTATTTAGTGTATGTTATTAACTAGCACAAGTTCTGCTTAGCTTGGTACTAGATAACGCTGTGTGAATTGTCCAGCATTATTATACTGTAATTCAACCAAAACTTAATCAAAAGTTCTAATCTAAAGCCATATCTATACCTACGTCCACAAGCTAGTTAAGTTTTTAGTCATAAAACAATGGAACCCTAAAAGTAATTATTTTAGTCACAACGTTCGAGTTTGGACAGGACCCAAAGGCACCTTTAAAAGTCGAAAGTTCGTAGTTAATTATAAGCATCGTACATTGGCATCGGGCTGTCGAATGAGTTAGGTTTGGTTCACCGAACCTTTTAGAATGCATTACTATACAGGGTAGAATTTTCAGAAAGGGCAATAAGGGCAGGTACCTTAACCGTTGAAGCTACGTGAAAATTGTCTTACCTATTCTTTTAGAAAAAATATAATTCCCATTCACGGATTTTCAAAAAAGTTACAGTATTCAAGAAAATGGGCGCTTTTGTTAAAACTTTTTTGATGCCAGTGGATCCCATTTCATATACCTACTGATCAAAAATTTATTAAATTAGGTACCGAAAATTTTTATCTACATATATGTTTAGTGGCTGTGTGTTTTCTTTTTAGTTTCAATAAGAAATGTGGCTAGATATACCAAGAAAAGGAGTGTCACTAAAAGCTCTATTGTTAAATAAACCTGCTTAGAAACAAAAACCTATCTGCGAATTGGATAAAGCTTATGAAAGTCCAAGTAGATCCAAAAATGCCTCCGTAAAAAATACACTTGATTTCAAGTGCGTTAAGCCCAACCCACTAAATATTTACTAAAACGTTTGTATCGGCCCAGCATCCCTATCCTCTTAACCGTAAAGGTAATCAAATCTGAAACCCTTCCCCAGAACGGGTTTTCTAATTTTATACCAGTTCAAGGTAAAAAAATCCATTAACTCTGAGTCTTAAGATTAGGTTGTTTGTTTACGGAATTTTATCGAGCGAGTGATTTTGCGATTCCCTAGTTTTACTGGCCTGTGTTTTTTTCTGGTGACTGATTTTGTGTTTCGTGGGGGATGTGATTTGATGAAAACGAGTCGGGCCCTGATAGCCCATGCGTAGTTTGAATGTAGGAAACGTCGTTGGTAGGAAAATATCTTTACATAGACATAGATATAGACATAGACATATTATTTATTTGCCACAAAACACACATTTACATAACACAGTAAACATAAAATATTATTATCTTAAATTAAATAATTAAGAACATAAGTACATCTAACAAAATAAGTACGTACATAGTACAAAGTAGGTACATTTAACAAACGATGTAAACAATATTTAGGAATAAGTAGGTAGGTTTGCGACGGTTGCGACGATTATTTTGTGTTGTAGCGCCCCAACGGCGTTCAAATTCGTATTGAATTTATTGCAATCATTGTGTTCGTTTGTAGGTCCTAAAGTATTTAGGTATTGTTTATATAAGAGACACACTGGTACCAAAGCAAGGCGTGGCAATTGGTACTAAGAGTGGAAGAGGAGAGGATTTCTAAAAAAATCCCTAGTTTGTTTTCAGGATAAGATACCATATTATCCAGTATGGTAATGTCCTCCTTGCCGAATTTCGACCACAGCCAAGAAGAGACTGACTTCTCTTCTTAGACTAGCCAAATGCGCAAGACACAAGTGTATGCGCGAACACTGGTGCTCTCTCTCTATTTCCTCACTCTCATAATCCGATGGGACGACAGACCGACACGACCGGGGAGAGGCAAGGCGCAGGACCAAGGGCTTAGCGTGCTTTCCGAGGTATGGGGGTGTAGCACCGCCAACTACCTGACTCCGGGCTGCTACTGTGAATACAGGCTGCATTTTTGAGACGGGACTTAAGGGCGGGTCCCTTAAAAGTTATAGTTACAGGAAAACGTTCCTAGAAGACCTTCCATAACTTTTTGAGATATTTTGAATTGCATTCACCGATTTTGGAAAAAAATTACCTACAGTCAGCCAAAAAATTGTTAGTTTACACAAAACCTTTTTTCATGCCAATCAATCATGTTTCTTCTATGGATCCAAAGTCTCCACTGGACTGACTCAGGTTTGAGTACTACAAATGTCAGAAATCGCAAAAAACTTTTTCCATACATTTTGTACGGAAAAACTTTTTACCAACTCGAAATATTCTTCTACAACAGTGTTCAGGAGCTGAAAGATGCATTAACAAGGTTTTTAAATGATATCCATCCAGAAAATTATCAGCTGCTACTTGTTCAGCTTAAAAACCAGTTCAAAGTATATCAAAAAGTAATCTAAGGTCTCCTAGGAACGTTTTCTTGTAACTATAACGGTCAAGGTACCTGCGCTTACTGTCCCGTCAAAAATCCACCATGTATACCTGGTACCTAAACGACTTTTTGTTTTAATTGTTCACTGTTATAAAGTCATGAATTGTTGTTGCCATAAAATATTCTGTTTTCATGTACCTACTGACAGAAATTACCATTCAGTAGGTACGTTTAGGTATAATTCTGTTTGTGTGGGTTTACCCACATAAACAAATTTTCAACAAAAACCATCATGCCGCTCTTCCGATGTAAGTACCCATTACTCATTCCGTCTACCCCAACTTTAAGATATAGGCACATCTGCGTAATGTATTGTGTATTTTTCGAGAGGTGTAAATAAGTAATCTTATGAGAAAAGTTTGAGGAAAGTTGGTAATGTCGTTTTTTACGCAAAACGTCCTTATCTACGGTTTTCACACTTGGCGATTACTTTTAAACAAATTTCAGGATAATTTTGTCTATTTTACCTACTACTGTAACTCATTAGATATATGAGCAATATCAAGATTTTCGAAAAACCGACTACCACTGGGGTATACGAGTCCTTGAGTGGAGACTGCGACTCGGCAAACGTAGTATGGGGCGCCCTCCGGCCCGGTTGGATGACGACCTGAAAAGGATTCTGAATGCGGCAAGCTGAAGACAAGGCGCTATCGCGCTCAATAGGGGACGCCTCCGGTGTCCACCTGTGGACTACTATATACAATAACCTCAATAACCTATATTGGTCCACTGCTGGACGCAGGCCTCCCCCTGACAAGCGCCTTATTGGCCTTTGTCTCATGCCCATAATCTCTACGCTGGGCATGTGGGGTGGGTTGGGGATCGCGGTTCAGCGCACATTAAGATCGGTCAGTATGGGAAAGTCTGAAACTATAAAGACATACGAAGATCTCTTCTTAGGAACCATGTTATCCATTTTAGTAACAAGAAAAACTGCATTCATATATTTAAAAAAACTTGTTATGAGCTCGGTAATCAAACCCAGACGTTTTGAAAAATAAAACTAACAATATTTTTATTTAGTTATGTATCAATTGTGTAGGTTTTAAGTAGTAAATGTTACTATGAAACATGATGTCTAAGATGAATTAAATGCCTTGTTTTCACATCCTTTAATTTATTTTAGTAAGTTTATAAAATGACCACTATTTTCTTCAACTTTTTACTACATTTTATCCAATAAATTAGTTCCCATGGGATAGAAATCACCTTTAAACGTTTCCACAGAAAGAACGCGTGCGAAGCCGCATGAATAAACTAGTAATTTTATAATCTGATCTTTTATAAGTGCACATTTATTATATTAAAAGAAAAAAAGAGTGTTTGATTTGATACCTAGATTTTAATAGATCAACGTTGATTGACCTTAACATGGATTGATGGAAGCGGGAACCCAATCTAGCACCCGTTCAATCAAAGGATGTGGTTGGATTGACAGCAAATAGATCTTGTAGCATATTGATTGTATCTCGTAGGTGTCGGAAACAGTACGCTTTGTATAATTGTGAATAGTTCGATTAAGATAAACTTGCGAGAGCTCGATATACTTTAACTTTTATTCTACCTCGCTTACACATAGATAAAAGAATGAGTTAAATACATTATATCTCTGTCAAACCTCTCAAAACCATTCGCCTACATTGTTATTTTTTTTATTATTCGAAAACTAAAATCAAGTTCGTATGAACAACAATTCTACTAGAATCTTTGTTAGCCTGCGAGCATGAAACTATTCAACCGCTGCCAAACTACGAAAATTAGTTCCTCTCTATCCGGTAAAGGAAGGCGCCAAATTTATGAAAAGAGACGAAAACTTTTTTCGTCATCGAAAACGAATGCACAACTGTTACTAAGGACTTGTATCCGCAGTAATGTTGAGCAACATTTTTATCACCCGATGCAAAATGGGAAGGGTGTTATAAGATTAACGTCTCTGTCTGTGTATCTGTGTATCTGTCTGTGGTATCATAGCTGCCAAATGGATGAACCGATTTTCGTTTAGTTTTTTGTGTCATAGATAATTATATCCCGAGTGTTCTTAGCCATGTTTCATTAAAATCTGTCGGGGGGGTTTTAAAATTTAAAATTTAGTTCTTGTTGATTCATTTATCCATTTTTTACGAATTTATATGGGATATCGATAATGTGACTTAACAAAATAAAATACTAGAGCAATTATTTTTCCTTACTTTGAATAAAAATTAGAACAAGGCTTTTAAATGGGCATTTTGTAATGCCATAGTAGAAAAATGGGCGACTTTATGTTTGAGGTTTTGGTTGCCTGATTTACTTTTTCGAGTATACGAGAAGGCTATGAGAGGATTATTCCAGTGTTCCCCCTTGATAAAGCCCCCTTAAGGGGTAAACTGGAACTGAAAAAAAATTATTCCAGGTTTCCCCCTTTAGAATTTTTTTTCAAGGGAGAAAACAGATACCTTAAGGTTAAAAAAAATTACTCGACCGCGATGAACCGAAGGGCTATTTAGGATAATTAACGGTAAGTTTCAGAATCGAGAAGTTTAACATGGCAGTGAAAGTGTTCAACGTAATCAACGCTCCTAAACTCAAACACCTGCGTTCCTTAAACTCGAATACTCTGAATTTAATTTATTCGTATAAAAATCTCGTTGAATCGCGTAAGGGCCGATCGTGACACATCTCAGTAATATTATTAATGCGAAAGTTTATATTTTTGGATGGATGGATGGATGTTTGTTCATTCTTTACGCCCAAAACTAGAGAACGGAGTGGGCAGAACTTAAGCCGACAGTAGTTCTGGGCCTCGAATAAAACATAGGCTTACTTTTTATCCCATGAAAAAATTCCCATTTAATATAAATAACCTTTAAACGTTTCCATATAACAACACATGCGAAGCCGTTGGCATAAACTAGTTTGCCATATTTGTTTTTTACAAAACATCTCTACTCTGCGGG
The DNA here is from genome assembly GCA_949316285.1 of Eupithecia subumbrata. NCBI lineage: Eukaryota > Metazoa > Arthropoda > Insecta > Lepidoptera > Geometridae > Eupithecia > Eupithecia subumbrata. Next base: position 14,104,797 of record OX438643.1, on the reverse strand, counting down.
TTAATGTTTATCGGAATCGAGCCTTTAGTTACTGAACCAATTTGGGGAGAAAAATTCTTCTAACATATTCTAGAAGTTCCAATCTCAAACTAGTACCAATAAATTTGAAAGTCTCTGAACTTTCTAGCCTCTGCAAACTGCGGAACAGAGAAACCAAGTTTTGAGGCAAAAATTCCAGTTCAGTTTTAAGTTGCCTAAAGTTATTTTGATGAGTTAAGTCCTTTTCAACTTTGAAGTGTGAATATTATAATTTGGTTCGGAAGATACTTAAGTTTGATTTTCGTTAAAAGTAGTAAGTTGTAGTAAGTAGTTCTAATGCCCATGAAATATTTTTCTTGTTCGTAACTGAAGTTACATGAAGCACTTGAAGTTTTTTTTACATAAATAAATAAATAATGCTGGACATTTCATACACGCACAATGAATGGAGACCACGACTCGGCAAACGTAGTGTAGGACGCTCTCCGGCAAGGTGGTATGACGACCTGCGAAAGACTGCAGGCAGATGCTGGATGCGGCAATCTGAAGGCAGGGCGCTATGGCGCTCATTAGAGGAGGCGTATGTCCAGCAGTGGGCTAACATAGGCTGATGATGATGATGGCGGGCAATTCACACAGCCATCTAGCCCCAAGCTAATCGGAGCTTGTGTTACATAGTATAATTACAAAGATTGATATGTTTTATGATACGCCTGAAATCAGTTGTGTCCAAGATGGCGGCGTATAAGCATCAGTTAACCACATGGTGGTTACTCGCAGACAGGTGTTGGAAGAATGTATGATTCATGTATGACGTGTATGAGTCATAATTTCTCAGGAATTTCGTATGCGAAGGCCTATGTTGTATTAGTTTCCTTTGAACCTCATAAGATAACCTTTTAAAAAAACAAAGCATTAGCTCATTTAACTAGTTTATTTTGTATGAATTAAATAAATTGGGCCATTCAAATATCACATCTCCTATTTGCTGTCTCTTTCTAACCTACTGAGGCTATCAGATGGGCCAGTTCTGTGGTGTCGCCTCACTGAGGCGATCAAAGTCCGACAGGTTAGAAAAGGCTTATTCCAATAATCCCCTGCCATGATCCCCTGCGAAGGGGATTTCTGGACTTTTTGTCCAAAAATCCCCTGCCGGTTCAAAGAGAAGAGGCACAGGGGATTTGTGGACAAGAGTTCCAGAAATCCCCTGATCCACTTATTTACACCGTAAGTAGTTGTTCGTTCTTGAAATAATCAAATGCAAACAACTGAGTAAAATACCCCGGATCAGATATTTTAGATCGTACAAACATATTTTGTCCCAAACCGGAAATCGAAACCGCAACGTACTGCATCGCGCCACATCAGTCGTCATAAATATGATTTGCTTTCGGACAGATTCCAATCTAACTGCTGGTAGGTCCTACGCTGACTATCTCTCTCGCAGAGACATAACTCTGCGGGCCAACTCTGCTGTCAAACGTACTCGTAATTACGGTATTCAAGACGATGTTCGGTCAAGCGCGCCATATGAGGGCCAGATTATAGAAGTCGGTAATCTCTATGGCCCAATTCATCGAAATCGATGAGGAGGCCTATACAGGGTCATTGGTAATTCAGTGACACAATGTGAACTGCAGGTTCTGCCCACCATCATGAACACGTCCGTGAAGACGCCAGGTCTCAATTCTTATAATTGGTGGAAAAGGAACGGTATTTATGGTATTAGTATGTACGCCTTACATAAAAAAATTGTTCATAATAGGGGTTTTCTTTGAAACTAAACCTAAAAAAGGCTCTGCTCTGAATTATCGGGTGTGTATGTGATCGGTTGTCTCCCAGCCAAGCTGATGCCACTTAAATCATCTTTCGTGGATGTAAATTAGCCAATGATGATGATGTGGATTTAAATAGGAATTACTAAATACCGATCGGTATTTAGTAATTTATTTGGTTTCGGACAATATTTTGTAAGTGAGGCGATTTACAAAAAAAAAATAAGAATTAAGACCTGGCGTCTTCACTAACGTGTTAGTGATGATGGGCAGAACCTGCAGTTTACGCAGTGTCAGTGAATTAGATAAGATAAGATAAGATAAATTTATGGTTCACAAGAAAATACAACGATAAAAAAGAATTAAAAAGAAAAAACAACGTGAGACCAAAAGGCTGCCACTCAGCATGTGCTGCAGAAGCTCGGGGAGCAGCTGCAGCGCTGGTCTTCCGTGGTACCTTAGCGTAGAGCGCGTCACTGGCTGACACACTCTTTACAATAAAATTTGGTATCCAGCTAACATAAATTACGTATCTTAAATTTTATAAAAAGAGAAGGTGATGACTGATGAACTAAAATATTTTTTTTTGACATGACATATAAATTCAAATAGAAAAGTAAAAGAAACAAAACACAGAAAAATTACAAAACAAACAAAACAGAAACCATGATCGACCACATTAATGTGAATTACCAATAACCCTGTATACATATCTCCATAATTATCTTATATAATATTTATAAATTAATCCTTTTTTGTTGTATTTTTATTGTCAGATTCTTAAAAAAGAAAAAAATAGGAAAATTGTGCGGAACATTAGAAAAATAAATTTTCACGTAAGAGAGGCAGCGGCGCGTAGCTGATCTATTATAAAATCACTTTTCAATGTCAATTTGGTGACATATTTGATAATTTGAGATAGTGTATTGTATCAAGTATATCAGATATCTAGTACCATAACACAAGCTCTGACGAGCTTGATTGGCTTGATGATGACATGTGAATTATCCAGCATTATTTATTTATTAACAGCTGGCTGTATAAACTAGTTTCTGCCCGCGGCTTCGTTATTTTTATGGAAACGTTTTAACGTTATTTCTTTACTAAGGGAATTGATATGTGAGATACAACGCAGCCTATTTTTTATTCCAAACCTAGAACTACATATATCTATGCAAAATTTCAGCCAGATCCGTTCAGTAGTTTTGGCATGAAGAAGTAACAAATTTAATATCCATCCATCCATACATCTAAGCATCCGAACTTTCGTATATAATAGTGCGATGATTAGAGTTCTCAAAGACTTTTAAACTACCTTCTTAATAACTAGTGATGAGCTACAGCCTAGGTACTACCATTTTTAAAATCTAGCCCATGTTGTCACGCTGCTGGGCAAGGTCTCCCACAAAAACTCTTCCAGTCGGATTCGTTGGTCAACTGCTTTATTTTATTAACGAGTTATTTGTGGGATCCAATTACTCGTTAAAAAAACAGTTGCCTATACTAAATTAAGAAACAGTAAAAAAAAAAAACAATTAAATTATATCTTCAAAATTAAATAGACCCTTCTAAAATTTACAAGCTTAATCTGAGGTATGTACAACTTTTCTTCTGTTAATATTCATAAAAAAACATCCCTGATGAACTCGAGCGCAGAGTCGCTGCTCGTGCGTGATTGGTGGATCGCCTGAATGCGGCCCGAGCTACTCAGCGGACAGCGATGTCACTGTGCTTGTGTGCGTGGCTGCCTACCGCATTAATCTCCGATGCTAGCTTATATTTACAACTGGTTTATGCCCGCGGCTTCGCACGCGTTGTTTCTATGGAAACGTTTAAAGGTGATTTCCATCCCATGGGAACTGATATATGGGATAAAAAGTAGCCTATGTTTGATTCCAGGATTAGAATTACCTGTATACAAATTTCAGCCCGATCCGTTCAGTAGTTTTGGCGTGAAGAGGTAACAAACATCCATCCATCCATCCAAACTTTCGCATTTATAAAATTAGTGTGATGTGAAGTGTGATGTGATGATTTATAATTAAGTATTATTAAGAGAACTGACTTTGTTAGGATTTAAGACGCTATTAACGTTAAATTTTAAAAACTTTGAAACAATTATATAACTATCTATCTAAAAATATAAATCTCAAGCTCATCCCTATGGTAAAACAGCTTACGAACGACGAACATGATCACGTGACGTGACGAACGAAAACAGGCAACGCCGCGTCAATTTTGATGGATTTCCCCGGAGATAGTCATGTTAATGTTACTAATGGTTTTTGGAATGTGATCTCTAGCGACGTTGATATAAGGACTACGGATTTGTTATGATTGTTTCCTTCGACGGCTTTATTTGGAAATAATTTTCCGTCAGCGATGTCATTAAAATTTGACTGTGTGCCGATCCCGAGAGCAAAGCGGGGTCAATACCGCTTGCTTTGGTTGAGATAAATGATTGTTTTTTTGTTATTTCCTATGGATCTTTGTTTATATAAGACAAAAAAAATGATCAAACTCATTCGCGTACGGCCGCTACAGTAGGTATATTTGGTCTAGGTATCCAAAACAGGTCAAGATTGACCTTAAACTTTTAAAAAGTTTAAACTTTTCTCCTTCTACTCGTTGTGTAGTTGCATAGAAAAAATAAGTAGGTCTATAATGTCATATTTCGATATACTTCAACTTCTAGTCAAATGGCTTCTGCATGTGGTATTTCGATATACGAAACATAATCTAAATCACGCTGAAACTGGCGTCAATTCAGATGTCGCCAAATCTAAAATAAACTAATTTGACAGAACTAAAAATGTTGCCATCCCTTTCAAAAAGATCGAAATGAAAAGGATTGCGTCATTTTTATATTAGTTTTAAGGACATCTAAATTGACACCACTGTAGGTATTGACTGAGATCTATATCTGTTTACACAGTTACAAAATGAAATTAAACAAAAAAATATTATTAGCCTGATTTGTCTCACAGCTGGGCATAAAATAAAGTACATACCTACTCAAAAATAATATTCGCACCTAGCGGTCCCAACCCATTCATTTTCATGTCAGGTCAGAGGCTGTAACTTTTTTCTTACACGTGACTTCGATGAGATCGTTTCAGGGGAACAGTGGGAACTAATTACGGAAGTCAATTGATGTCCTCGAATTATTACTTTATTGCTTCCAGGATTTATATTGTCAACAAAAAGTTTGCTTAGTTTTATTTCTGACTTTTCCGGTAGGTACCTTCCTTACAAAAATTTATAAAAGTTGTTTTGATGACACGTTAATTGACAGGATATTTTGCTTGTATTCCAGAATATTTCCATTTTTTTATGGCGTCAGAGATTAATGATTCCCTCTTCGAAGGACCCTATAATCCTAAAACCACCATCATCATTACAACCTATATTAGTCCACAGCTGGACAAAGGCCTCCCCTAATGAGCGCCATAGCGCCCTGTCTTCAGCTTGCCGCATCCAGCATCTGCCTGCAGTTTTTCGCAGGTCGTCATCCCACCTTGCCGGAGGGCGTCCTACACTAGGCCGAGTCGTGGTTTCCACTCAAGAACACAAAATCCTAAAACTATAACAGACTTTAGTTAGATGTTTGATAATTAGAAAAAAAATCTAGGACACGCACTACCAAAGTCATAAAGTTGTTAGAACTCGGTGTATGTATGTGCTCAGCAAAGTACCTAATCACTCATTTTATTTACAACTAGGTCGGTTTGATCCATCATGTTCTGTCACCACAAATTCAGCGAACTTCCTGTGAGATGGATTTGTCGATGTTTTATTACGTGTGTTTTACAATTCTGTCGCTTTGCTGGAGTGGTTATGTTAGTGATAAAGGGACGGTTGAGAACTAGGCAAAAATGTCAACAGTTCTTCTGATTACAATGGTAGCTAGCAACTTCCCCTTGCAACTTTAGTTATTGACTAGGTGACGGTTAATAAAATTCAAGCCAATTATAAGGATGAATAATATTTAGTAACAAGCAAAATATCCGATAAGATCTAACAAAATGTAGTTTCCGTGCAAATCGACTTGCGATGCAAACAGAGGAAACCAACTAAACTTTGAAGAGTCTATCAAAGTAAGTCGTTCTCTACTACTTAGATTTAAAGGTCTAACAAACAAAATTGTCATTTTTATTCCCAACTTCCATATTTTTTTTGCAATAAGTGGCAACTAGATAGTGATAAGTGTCACTAACAGAATGCCAAAACTTGTTTTTTTTTGGATCATGATATTCCGTAGGTTGGTTTTTTACCTTCTCTGATTATTTCCTGCGGATTTCCGCAAAGAAACGCCTGAATCTATTATTTCCATTTCAAAAATTTAATTGAAATAGGAATCTTTATTTGTGTGACATGATATAAAACTTATAACTAATATTAAACTTAACGAAACACAAAAAGGTCACCAGCTCAGCTTAATGCTGCTACGAATAGTGGGATAATTGAATCAATATGTCTATTCTATGATGAAATTTTTAATTGATAAAATTTACTACTAGATGCTAGCGGTTTCAAACGCGCTTTTCCGGGATAAAAGTAGCTTAGACCCGTCCCGAGGATACCTACCGTCTACCACCCTGCCAAATTGAATTAAGATCCGTTCAGCTGTTTATGCGTGAAAAGGGCAGAATTACTTACGCTTTTGTATTATTAGTATGGATGGTTGATCTGAGCCGAAACTGGATAATATTAGTTTGTCCATGGGAAAAGCTTTACAATAATTAATTTTTTGCGTTACTGCCGATTCTTTATCCATCCTAGCCCGATGCAAAGCCATAAATAATAGAAATATCTCGGTAGGAACTTAAAAAACATAATAAAGAAAATATCTCAGGTGATTATGGTTTTTTAATAAAATAAAATGAAAATAAGATAGTTAGGAGCAGGGTTGTTGCTGATGCTGTTTTTAGACACATTTGCAGATGCTGATGCTGATTTTTAATCTTGACACTAGCGGATTTTGATGCTGATATTCGCAACAACCCTGGTTTGGAGTATTCTTTTCATATTTGAATAGACAGAGATCTGTAAGCTTTTCATAAAGCGTATAATTATTAATTTCTGAAAGGTAGAACTTGGAAAAACTTCCGTCTCAAGAGAAATCGCAATGATAAATACTTATTGCCAAGTTTCAGAATTTAATTCATTCATTAATTAACAGCGCTTAAGATTAACATAACTTGAAATATTTGAAAGAAAATACAAATAAGTACCTAAAATAATTTCTTATTGAATTTATGACAGACTAATTTCAGTCCGCGGCTTCGCATGCGTTGTTTCTATGGAAACGTTTTAAGGTTATTTTAACTTCTCTTGCTTAAAAAGTGTCATTACAGCGTTGCTTGGTGGAAGTTAAAATACGAGTTTAAGTTCTGGCCAAAACCACCCATTATAAATCGATCTTATCATCCTCCCTCGCTGCGCTCGCGAGTATAACAACCTCGTATATAATGGCGTGGTTTAGTCCCTGGTACAACAATATACTATTCTATCCCATGGGAACTGATTTCTAGGAAAAACATCTTATGTTTTTCCATGCCTAGAACTACCTGTATGCACGATCCATTTATTAGTTTTGGCGTGAAGTCGTAACGAACATCCATTCAAACTTTTATTTATTTAATGATTGTACTTACCTCCCTTGTGCCGTAGACGAATCCATGCTGCTATTATAAATGTCAAAGTAATTTTGAATCTTTGTCTTCTTATATTTTCAGTATAAAACAGCTGAATGGATCCAAATGAAAATAAGTAGAGAGAAAGATAGTTAGTTGAAATCCTAAGGAAGGATATAGGCTACTTTTTATTTTGCTGTGATTTTGGTCCAAGACTGGTCATAGTTACTACAATGACTAGTTTCGGACCATTTAAAAAAAATTAAAGAAAAAGTTCTTCTTTTAATTCTGCCCTTAACTTTTCACCTTTATCCGGGTATGATGTGTGCAAAGCCCGGCTGCCTAGAACTACTGTATGCACGATCCATTTATTAGTTTTGGCGTGAAGTCGTAAAGAACATCCATTCAAACTTTTATTTATTTAATGATTGTACTTACCTCCCTTGTGCCGTAGACGAATCCATGCTGCTATTATAAATGTCAAAGTAATTTTGAATCTTTGTCTTCTTATCTTTTCAGTATAAAACAGCTGAATGGATCCAAATGAAAATAAGTAGAGAGAAAGATAGTTAGTTGAAATCCTAAGGAAGGATATAGGCTACTTTTTATTTTGCTGTGATTTTGGTCCAAGACTGGTCATAGTTACTACAATGACTAGTTTCGGACCATTAAAAAAAATTAAAGAAAAAGTTCTTCTTTTAATTCTGCCCTTAACTTTTCACCTTTATCCGGGTATGATGTGTGCAAAGCCCGGCTGCCCCGGGCATAAGCCTGCTTGTGATTGTTTTAAAAACTGGAACAAACATTACTAACTGCATAACCAGGGGTCGACCTAGACTCTAATTACATCCGGCATCCGGACCGGATATGTCTCAGTAAAGTATTTGCTGGGTTGTTGCTTTTGTTAAAGAGGGATTTTCCTCAAATTATATTTAGGATTTCACTCAAAAAATGGCGTCATGGGTCGGAAAAGTGGGCTATTCGTCTTTTGGGTCTACGACATAACGGCTCAACCAACGAAAAGGTAGTAATAAAACCTTTATAAAATGAAATAACGTGTGTGGCATACCACAAGTCAGGATTTTTAAAATTTCTGGCCATCATCGTTCTTTGAAGATACTTCATAGGAAAAGTAACTACTTATTTTAGGACGTTATTATTTAAAAAAAAAAAGAATTTTATGGGGTATTTTGATTAAACTCTTCGCAACTTCTGGTACGATTCCGATCGTCAGGCGCTGGTTAAATAAAGTGTAAATTGATTTTACTTTTCGTCCAATATTGGTCAAAAATTAAAGTAAGAACGGAATATGAAACCACTAGCACGTTTTATACGTAGTTACGTAGTAAGTTGCAGACAAAACCTAGTACCTACTGCTATTCCTTCAAATGCAAACATTATTGCACAGCTTGGGAAAGCTCGTCTACATAATTTCTATTTTAGTTCCCGTATTTAAAGCAGCTGTTCCACGCAAATGTGCAACGAAGCTAATTCTGCAAGACGCATTCAGTAAAGTGCTGTTTACATGTCACTGTCTCGGGAATAGATTGAGGCTTTTTGTTTTACTTTAAGTTGGAGGATTGTTATGGTAGAAGTATCTATTAAACTATGCTTTCTGTTTGATGAATTAACCATATCCTGAGTTTGGGCACCAGGTGCGACACAGTTTTTAACATATGCGCTTTCCAGTGTTCCATTGTATTTTTGCTACATTATGTATTTGTTCATTCTTAATTAATATAAAATAATATGGCGTGTTTAGTTTGATGTGATGATATATGGATAAAACGACGAATGAAAGAAGGCCTACTTTGAAACACGAAATACGAAGTTTCGGTAGACGGATTGCACGAAACGAACAACCTTACTGCTGAATATCACGTCCGAAGCTACGCACGTTAGCAACGTGCGTTGATTAGGACGTGACACTAAATGACACTTGACCTTTATAAAGCAAAAATTAAAAACGAACGGATCGGTCATCTTTCGTTTTATGCACCGTCCGTCCGTTTTCAGGCGCGGAAAGAGTAACAAGCTGATAGAGAGACATACGGGGTAACTATAGCTTTTATTATTTTAAATCCCTCATTCACGAAAATCCCGCGTGGGCACGTTTATTATGCAATTGATGTTTTATCCTGGCCTAGCGGTGTGTATTAACACTTATAAGTATTCACACAAGGGGACTACACTCAGAGAGTGTGTTTCAAACAAATATAAAACTTAGTATCAAAATAAACGGGTTAACTACGAACCTAGTTTGTGTTGGAAGAGCACCAATACTTCATCAAGCGAGGGACTAACATCAGGGTGAGTGTAGATACAAAACTAAGGTATACCTGCCAAGCTCGCGGTATTCATCAATAAAGCGCTGTAAAATAGTTTTCAAGCATGAACACGCGTTAACAACGCACCTGGAATGCAGCGCTACAAACGGCCTCGGTCATTCGCTCGAACTGAACTATGCGAGTAGATATTTCTTTGTAACCTGCATTCACATCCTTTTTTAAAATAAATAGGTAGGTTAAAGTCTGGATAGTCGTATTGTTACGCAAAAAAAATGATTAAACGAACTTACACATGTGAAGTTCTGTCATACGAGGGATTCTACGTCTGAAGACATTAGTTATAAATAAGTTTGATTAGTTGGAAATAAGTGAATATTCATAACTATATTTATCTTTCAGTTAACTAATATTAGGACTTACATTACGAAATATTTTTTTTAATTCTTTTTTTGAATATCACTTTCGCGTCCAAGTTAAGTTATTTTTGAACCAATCAATGGTTCAAAAATAACTTAACTTGGACGCGACTTTCGAAACTTGGGTTTTTGGGTGGGGCATTAATTTCTTCTGGGGCACCAATTTGCATTTTACCCTAGACATTCTGCAGTATCCTTTTTTCAATAACTAAGAAGGTCAATTCCAATTTTACTTTTATTCCGGCAACTATACACAGTACCTAAGTACTTCTTACTTCAACTATATATATACAGTAAGAAGTTCTTACTGTACAAAAAACTTCTTTTACGCAATGGTCGTTTTAAAAAGTTGTCCAAACCTCGCACACTTGTCTACGCCGAGTGGGACGAATCGTCAGAGCTATAATTTTTAAAGCGTTTCCTTTGTCCGCCGTGCGGCACTCATGTTTTCTCTTCAGCACATAAACGTTAATTAAAAGACTGCAGGCAGATGCTGGATGCGGCAAGCTGAAGACAGGGCGCTATGGCGCTCATTAGGGGAGGCCTATGTCCAGCAGTGGACTAATATAGCCTGATATGATGATGATGACATAAACGTTCAATATTGAACGTGCCTCATTGGTTTTTGCAATCACCACGCTTGGCAGGAGGATAAGTGATACCAGTGGAAATATTTTTTTAAATAAATAAATAATTTGAACACAAATTTTAATATAAATCACAATCATTTTTCCGTTCCATTTTCACAAAAATATAACAAAGACTTTTTGTTGTGTCGATTTTCAGCGTTCTCCAAAAGCCAATTCCGACATAAACGGGCTAACCTCGAGAAAAAAATATTCAAATAACCTTCATATACGTTCATCCCACCAGTGGATTACGAGTACACGGCTTTATCACTCTGAAAACCTACATAGAAACAATCTTTCTATGTAGAATAAGTTCTTTATATTTTTTCCATCGTTTGTCTTTATATAATAATAGGTCGACTATTATTTGAAATGTGAGCTTTGGTATCAAATTCAGTTTTGAGTAAAACATTTGAGGTTACTTAAGTAGGTACTTTTAATTTTTACATACATACTTCGGTAAAAAAATCCTTCAACCTTTTGTTCGTGTTTTATTCAGGGCCAAGTCAACTACGACAAATATCAAAGAATGAATAAAGTATTATCTTTTTTTTTACTATAATTAAGGTAACAAGCCCAGACACTGTGTACCTATCTATCAGACGATTAGCAGACTGACGGACACACAGATCGCCACGGTTAGCTATATACAGAGTTGAATTTTGTAATGCCACCTGAAGGGAAAGTAGATAGAAAATTTTACTTAAAGAAAACATACTTTTATTTTTGAAAAGAAAGAAAACTGCATTCAAAGATTATCTTTCTTTTCAAAAATAAAGTAAAATGAATAAATAATGTTGGACGATTCACACAGCATTATCTAGCAACAAGCTAAGCAAAGCTTGTGTTATGGGTACCAGATAACTGATATACTTATTAAAATACACTACGTAGATATATGTATATTTTTTATTATACAGAGAAAACATCCAGAACACCCTGAACAAATATCTGCAGATCGTACACACATTTGTCCTGAGGCGGGAATCGAACCCGCAACCTCCTGCGTCGCAGGCGGAACTTCGCCCACCGCTCCACAGAGGTCGTCAAAGGAATGTTTTGTTTGAGTTAAATTTTCTATCTACAGTATTAAGAGTACTTTCCCTTCAGGTGGCATTACAAAATTCTACCCTTTATATGTTTATTGATATGTATCTAAAATCGCATTAAATTAGATTTTAATAGACCAAACAAACATTTGGACAAGTAATTTTGTGCTATGGATAACCAATGTGGCGCGGTGGGCGAAGGTCCGCTTGCGGCGCTGGAGGTTGTGGGTTCAATTCCCGCCTTGGTACAAATATATTGAAAAATTGAAGTGAAGTGAATCAGTTAACACTTTATTTTTTATTTGATATTTATTTAGTTAAAAATCTTACTTGTCTATGACCTTATTTTGTAAGTCATAAGAATTAAACGTTATTAATTTCTGATTTCTGAAAGTGGGATCGTGTTGATGCGAAACCCTAAACAGGTGAGCTTTTTCAGTTACAGTGTCCTTCAGCAGCGCCCCCTGCAGAACAACAATTCTTGGTAGAATCAAACTTGGTAGAACCAAACTGCGATCCCCATGCCCAGCGTGGAGATTATGGGCATTCCTCTCAGCTGTCAGGCCCTGCGCGCTGCAACATCCGTAGCGTGGCAGGGCATGCTGCGCAGCATGCCGCGCGTCCGCGCGGATTTGGGATGTGATGCTTATGATGCATTATTTCGCTGATTTCTTAAATATTATGTAGGAATGTTAAGTACCTAACTTAGTGTATGGATTTGGATTCTCCATATTGTTAACATAATTTTAGCATGTAAATATTCTGAAGATGTGTAACGTAACTACTGAGGTGCATGTAAATGTAAGTGTGGTAGGTGTAATTTTGGTGAAAGTTTTCGAAAGATTTTCTACCTCATCAAAGTTAGAAACCAAGCGCGGAATTGATATTTTGCAGTCTAATAACCAACTAGAATGATACGACATCGAGATTAAAGTGAAGGTTCTACAAGCAGACTACGACCATCATCTGTGAAAACACCATATTTTTGGAACGCGGACGCAGCGTAATAAAACTACCTACATGAATATCGTTTAGCCGTACCCTTTCTGACCCCGATTTTATAGATATTTGAGCGACAATTCTCATTGTTGTGGTTTAACCTTTGCTGCCTTTAGTTATGATTATACCTATATGGCAAACAAAATTATATTTTTTTTGTTTAGAAGGGCAGAAGCCTTTATTCGCAAAAAAAATAGCAATAAAATAATAAAATTAAATTAGAACTAGTATTTACAATTGAAACAATTGAGCTAACTGCAAACAATCTACAGGTAGCTCAACTGATCCATATCAATACCAGTCGGAAGCGTTCCCAAGACGCTGGCTTCATTGGCCCGCTGTATGACAATGCTGATGCGCTGTGCCAGATACTGACCAGCTCTTCACGCTTCCACGCGTTGCTTCGACCAGACGCTCAGATATTTTTTTTTTAAACCAGAAGAGCCTCGGTTCCCCACGGACCTAGGGTCTCAAGTCCAAGAGGAGCAAATGTGTAGGCTCTGTCGAGACCTGCATATTTGCGCCTCTTGAGATCTTCGGCCAAATCTGCCGCCGCGCCTGCCCTCACGGATGTCCTGGGAAGATGGGAAGGCGCATGTGTGTCGACGCATGTAGCGTCCCACACAATGGCCCTCCCCAACTCCCATGGGACTAGTGTCATACCGTCGTGCCTTTTACCATCGTCACGTAACAGACAATTCGGTTCGAGAATAGCTGGTACCCTACGCTGGCGGCCCTAGTACACGATAATCCGTGATGACCAAGCTGTTCGACAGCAGTACCGCACTGGCATTGATGAGGCGCGCAGCACTTTCACCCAACTTAAAACATACGGAAAGTTACGGAATCCAATAAAGTACCAGTGTTATATGAAGGAAATGCTTGCAACCAATGTCCTGACTCCCATTTAGAAACGGCCAGGAGGCGGGCACGATCCGCAGAGCTGGAGCTCGTTTGTCACAAACAATTCCGTGTCAACTCACACAGAGGCTCGTCCCATTGCCGTTGGGACAAAAGTGATTTTGGGGGAGCAACATCGGGGCAAGCACTATGCCAAGCCGTTCGAGCTTCGTCTAAAAATGAATTTTTCTATGACATTCCAGGCGGGCCCAAACGAGAAGGCTTTTAAATTTTGTCAACTAAAGAACTAGTGCTGTAGACAGAAGACAAGAACGCTGGCAGGGCTACACTTGAAATTTTGCGTATACCTAATCCTCCCAAATTGACAGGCAGGGAGGCCTGCGACCATCCTTGTCATCTAAATCAATATTCAAAACCGATGATAAAATATTCTTTATTATGTTATCTATGCCTTCCAAGAGCTGGCTGTGTTTCCATAGTTGACTACATATTAAAGAATACGGTTTCGAAACCGATCTCCGATCTCGAAACCCCAAAAATGTTATCGAAAGATAATAAAAGTCTACGACGATGTTACTTATTACGTAGGCTATGTGGTTGCTCAACACCACAAAGCCTTTTGTTGTGTGGTGTGAAATTAAAAACTGTTTACGAATTCATTTCGGATGTAGGCGAGTTAACTACGAACCTCATTTGTGTTGGAAGAACACATATAAGGTTCGTAGTTAACCCGCTTACATCCGTCAAACTACGATAGTGTTTACGAATTGGTTACTTAGACGCACCAACAATAATTCCGAAGAAGAAAAGAAGAACGAAAATTCAATTAAGTAAACCTAAGCAACCATTTATCGATAGATAAAGTGAATAAAAGGTCAAATTTTCATTAACACACAGATATCTCGGGCTGAACAATCATCGGGGCAACTCATTGACAATGCGGCGTGCGTGTGACTTTATCACCAACAGAATTCATTAAGTTTCCCTTACTATGCAAAAGCCGTGAAATCTTCGCACGTGACTTTGGATTTTCGAATCGCTGTGTCTTGTCACGCTTTTGAAAGTTATAACAGAATGTACAATAATATACAAAGAGACGCTAAAGTTCTATCAGCTGCAGGTTAATTTCACATTCGTGAGTGCATGCACGCAATCTGGTTTTCCCCGCGAAAATCCAGTGGATGACGACTGCATTTTCGTAACGAATAAAACAAAAAAAAACAATAAGCGACGAAATTAGTATAAGTGAGACACTCGCGAATACATTTGAATGTGTTATTGTACATTTGCCACAAAGTAAATTCGTCACGAAAAAACGCTTGTGAAAATTCGACATAATTCTATTTTTTTGAAAAGTTCCTCCGTTTATTAATTTTGCATATTTTAATTTCGACACATTACTTTGCGCATAGACAGCAGAAAAATTATGAAATAAGTAGAACAAAATAAAATAGTTTTTGACCTGCAGGTGTACTTCAGTGGGAAGTCTAATCCGTAATGATTTCTGCCACGGGGATCTATTACAGCAAAACTAAAAAAAAAATATTACAGAAACTTTCACTATTACCGTTTCTTGGCAATAATTCTGAAGTAGTCTAATCTTATCTTCCGTGTGTATGTAGAGCTCACTGTTTCTTGTTCTACTGATAGAACTACGGACAAAAAATTGCCCGAAGTTTAATCAGGAGGTCTTCGCGGTAGGACGAAGGGTAACGAACGGAGCTTGGGCCTCTCTTTCCTTAACTGGCGTCACGTTCTACGCATGCCAACTCTTCTGCCATACGTGTCGAAGGATATTTAAGATCAAGTTAGATCTGGCGAGGCATGTCAGGGCTTCTTAAAGAAATGACAATCCGTGATGTTTCGGGCTGCCGTCATCGAAAGCGATAAACAAGCCTATCTATACTATTATCATAAAGAGAAAAGATTTGATTGTTTGTTTGTATTGAATAGGCTCCGAAACTACTGGACCGATTTTACCATTACAAGCCCACATTATTCCTGATGAACATAGGCTACTATTTACCGCGGGAAAATGCTTCATTCCTACGGGAAAACGAGTAATAGGACAAAGGGTAGTAAGAATGCAGGTAGTATTTAATAAAGGTACAAAGTGCAACAGCAATTTCATTATCAATCACGACAGTAAATTTACCTACCAACCTTACCCCACAGTTAATTACCCTGAATTCCTTACACACCGTTTCTCTCTAACTCCAAGCAAATACGAATACCTATACAAAAGAAAATTAACAATTTTTCCTTGGTAAGTATAATTAACTAGCTGCAACCAAAGTTGATAAACAAATTCGAATTATTCGATCATCCCACGGGGACTTACAAACATACACACCCACATATACAAACTGTAGCTCTTATAAATTAATGTGATTTCTTTCCGCTTTCTCTTTTCTTCATATAGGTTTGTAAAGCGAGGCATAACGCGGCTAGTCTGTCTTTCTATGAATATTTTATGTGCACATTAATCAAGTGCTCAAGGTTGAAGGCAGTCATTCTGAGTAAATCTACGGATTATTTTGCTTCAGAAGTACTCTCGACTACTAAACACACGAAAAAATATTATAAAATATTATATTTTTAAACATACGTTTTTTTTCAACTTATGTACTATGTGTTCTGAGTATCTGGCGCAGCGCATCAGCATAGCCATTCCATGGGGCACTGCAGGTAGCGTCTTGGATTGCGTTGATGCCGGCTTACAATTTACAGCACCCCAACTCTTCCCGCGGGAGTTGTAAGAGCAGCGCGTCCAGCAGAACCATTTTACCACTGAACTGCGATCCCCAACCCGCATGCCCAGCGTGGTGATTATGGGCACCCCCCCCCCATGTTACAAAGGACAATAAGGCTTTTATCAGGAGGAGGTCTGCGTCCAGCAGTGGACTGGTGTAGGCTATAGATGTGTGTTTGAGATGAGATATTTATTTCGGGTTAGGGTACATCTTGCGCGAGAAAAAACTCGCCTGCGGGCGAGTCGTATCTTTTCGAAAAAGCGTAGTAGACAACTGGTCAAAATCAAAAGTCTTGTACTTTTATTAGGTAACAAAGAAAATTACAATCAAATAATAGAAAATCATCTCGTTGTACCTGACCTAAGATGAAGTGGAAAACTCACCCACGAGTAGATTTGTAGAGAATATACAATAATAATGCTTAGGCACAAGCTGTATTTTTTCTTTGTTACCAAAGACATTCAAATAAGTATTAGCTACTTCTTCAAATAAGTATTAGCTACTTAGCTACTTCAAATAAGTATTAGCCTTCTCGTTCACCTGGGCAATCTGTGCCCAGGCAGCCATTCCAGGCAAATCCAAGGAAGCTCAATATACACAGAATGGGTTAATATTAAGTATTATTTAAAAGTTCCTCATGCATAAACAACTCATGTTGAATGTAGTAAAGGCCCAAGTTTTGTTGTATATTGTGTGTAAGTTTGCAAAGTATGCTACATAGGCGTATATTCAATGAGCAAACGACAGCCATTGTTGTTCTACTGAGAAGAAACTGGCAATAAATCACACGGTATCTGTGTAACCGCAATCTGAATATGCGTGACACACAGACGGGAATATTATCAAGCATGTTGGTTGGTAAGTAAGTTTGGGTATGATCGGACGCGGGGTAAAGTACGTAAGAAATTAATTTTAGCCAAATTAAACGATTTTTCCTAATGCTGCTTACATTTTCATAAGACGCCTGATCGCCCCAATGCACTATTACTAAAGATTTTTAAAAATAGATTTATTTTGTGGCACGCACACATGAAAAACAGAGAAATAGCAAAGAATAATAGCTCAATCAGTGGTTTAATCTCTATGTTTTCGGTCCAGGTTTTGTTATTAGGATTTTTCTAGCATGGTAAATTCACAGTAGCAGTGCGAAGTCAGGAAGTTGGCGGTGTTACACCCCCGTGCCTCGGAAAAAACGTTAACCCGTTGGTCTTTGGCCTGACCTCTTTTCGGTGGTGTCGTCCCATTGGATTCGGAGAGTGAAGGAATGGAGAGTGCATCTGTGTTTGCACACTCACTTGTGCATCATAATTATTTCCTGCTCACATGACTAAAGTTCGTTAAGACTTGCCGATGTAGCTGAAACTCGGCTAGGATGACAAAACCAATCATTTGTCTTTATAACGTGCTTACTTTACTTAACTTACTACTTAAGTAAAGCTTACTTTTTATCAAGTTTCCTTTCTAGTTTCCAAGTTGTCTTCGTTTTGTTTCTTTGGGTCTTGCTATAGGTACAGTTCTGCATTATATGACCAGTACCCTACTACTATAGAACGGCGACCCAAAGTGTGTTGGCCTCTGTTAAGAGAAGTCGCCATTTTTTCCCGCCATTCCTCCGCTTGTAGGTCTCGGAGGTCAGATTCCATCAACCACTGGAAAGACCAGCGCTTGCCCCTTTAGCCAGGCCAGCCTCATTTATTTATTTATTTATGGAAACTCCGAGATATAATACTGGACATTTAGCCGGCTAAGAATGTGTAACACTCCTTCTCTTCTCGAGGGTGTTGTAACAGGCGACTTAGGGATATCCACCAAAGGGCGGACAGCAGCGCCTTCTGCAGTGTTATTTTTTACTGCCGAACTGCGATCTTCAACCCATCACGCCCAGAGTTGTGCTTATGTTCACAGCAGTAGACGAATTTTAGGCATAGTAGTATAGGCTGTAGATGAGAAGAGTTGTATTTTTTTCTAAATGGCTTTTAAATAGCTATTGTCTCTATTAAAAATCCGTATGTAGTCACCCATAAACATATTTTGTTAGACTTGGGGTGTAATAAAATAGGCCCAACATCAAATGCTAAAGCAGAGACCGCAGATCGTTCGCAGTTTCGCGAAATTATTCAGCAGTTTCGGTTATGCAAGAGTACTCTTAAGCTGGCGATCGACTGCGGCACCCGGGCGCATTACTTCGATGTTACGTAAGCCGACTCATTACATAATCCAATTGTTGATTGGCCTTTACGACCAAGGCGGTTGTGGTTTGCTCGTGGTCGCAATCAGTGGACGTCTAGCTTAAAGAAGCCCTTGCAATGATCACAGAAAATCTAAACGACCTGTGGAATTCTGAGCAATTGCGTAAAAAGTACTCAATTTGGGTTATTACAGTTTTCCCCTTGAAAAATGCCCCTTAAGGGAGAAAACTGGAATTAATTTTTTCGAGTCCAGTTTTCCCCCTTGAAAAATTTTTTTCAAGGGGGAAAACTGGAATCTTTTTTATACTAATACCAGTTTTCCCCCTCAACGATTTTTCGCGTTCCAGTTTTCCCCCTTGAGAGAAGAAAACCAAAGAGAAGCAATAAAAACTACAGTACTCAAAAGTAAAAGCAATTTTTATTTTGTATCCTGACAGCAATGTCAAAAATTACAGAATTTATAAAAAATGGCACCAAATGTCAAAAATGACACTAAATGTCTAAAATGACACCAAATGTCAAATTGTACTTGCACAAATTTTCAAGTTTACGGTATTGGAAGGTTAAGACTCACCGTTTTAAAAACTCCAAAGAGTTATGACATCCTTAATGGCGCGTAGGTAGGTACTCAGTTCTTTAACTTTTGTGGGTGTTCCTTTTTGCACTTGAGCTAAAGTGGGCAGTAAGCTACATAATTGGCATATAAAAACTTTCGGGACGGCAATGGTCGGGTCGTTCGCAAATCACTTGTTTCTCTCATGATACAAACAAACTTCAAACAATTGACCTTTTTGCGAACACAATGATCATAAACATTGACCTTCTATAAGAAGCCAATTGTCACATTTTTTGTAATGTTTTTTTGTTGTTTTTGTAAATTATCTTGATAAGTTTGCAATAAAGAATTTTCTATCTATCTATCTATAAGATTTCTTAAATAAATAAAGAACCAGAGATTCTATTACATTTCTGTTATGGATGTATTTTCAATGGACAATGGTGGATGCACAGTTTTTTTTCCGCTATCAAAGACAATATTGTTATGAACGGTGAGCAAAAGATTTATTGAAAACTGATGACAATTCGGCGCACTCTTTCATAAAGAAAATAATTAAATATTTTAAAAAGTTGTATGATTGTGCAACTTGCTCCTAGCTTGTGGTCCACGTGGTTAGAGTGCCCGAAACTCGTTTGTAGCTTGCGATGAACAAGGCGTAAACCAACGATTGGCTAGATTGCGGCAAGCTCACTTACAGCGCTGTCGGCTATTTTATGCCGTCACCGTAAAATGTATCTTAAAGATTTCGAGTTTCGGCCCGTATTTGAATGCCCATTTTTGTGCTCTGCGGTAGCGGTGCGGAATATACGAACTTTGTCCTTAAGGGTGCATAAGTGAAGTGCGAACGTACGATGTTGAACCACCGCGGTCGGTATTTCTCTATTTTTATATGCAAACCCTCATTAATGTTCCGGGTACCACACCCGCTTCCAAATTACGTTATGAAAACTCTTTTCGTACCTATCGCATTTCCTTTTACGTTGGAAAACATGATTGCAAGATTCTTTAGTTTCAGAATGCAAATTATGGAACATAAAATTATATTTCAACACATACGAGTGAAATGAAATATGATGCTTTGTTGTTTTAAATTAAAGATCCTGGCTTTTGTCGGTGTATTGATGCAATTTCCGCCAATATTCTCTCTCCAATGTAATGTATTTTACTTTTTTATACGTCATGACAGTGACCTTCTCCTTGATCTGACTCATATAGATAATTCTTGGTCTTCCCCTTCCTGATCTTTCTTGAAGATGCTTTTAACTGGAATAAAAAAACCAAATATCCGCACAATTACCTGACATTAATTTTGTTAAGACTAAAAGCGACCCACATTTAAAAAAGTTTCGTGCGCGTAAACGTTTTACAAAAACCACCATCTCAAAACTTCCTAGCTAAGAGTTTTAAATCCATCATGGTTATAACACATTAACACTAAAGTCATTTATAACGGGATATTTGAGTTTTTCCGTGATCATGGCGCATGAAACTGTGCCGAAATATTGGAAAGCTCAAAACTCAAATAATGGTAAATATCCAGTTATAAATGACTTTAGTATTCCTAGCTAAGCTAACAGCATCAGTGTAGAGGCAGCTCAACTCCTGCAATTTAGCATCACAGCATGTCTTACATCTAACTTCACAGCCGTCATTAAGTTTGAACTATGAACACCCACTGCAAGACTAGACAATCTGCATATCTTGTTTGTGGTTGTGTCAGTCTCCAATCTACTTGTCTTGTGTTGATAGTTGTTATGCACAATATTATTTCATTGTGTCTCTTCAACCTAAGACTATTCACTGGATAAAGAACCACCTAATCAGTATTGGCAAGTCTCCGTGGATACTGGCCGCCATACCCGAAATTCGACTGGAAGACACACGGGACATTCATGGTCAAATCAAAAACTCTTTATTTCCATAAATACATTAAATGTTCTCTTAGAAAAGGTCAAATTATAAAATGACTGTCCTACGGAATACCGGAAGTCAACATACCGGATAACGGTATGTCGAAAGTACACGAAACCGCAGATCGAAATGCCGAAAGCTCACGAGGCCGCATCACGGAATACCGAAAGCACACAACACCGAAAAACTGTAGACCAGACGAACACAATCTCGAATGCACGCTATACCGGAAGATCACGAAATCGAAAGTACGCAATGTCGAAATTTTCTTCAGGTCTTATAAAATTAAACACTGACACGGCACTAACGTGATATTTTTTATTTCTGTCGCCTCGGTATGTAGACTAAAGTAAAGAAGCGACGAAGATACCTTTGGCCTAAAAGATGTTATTTTTCGAGTAGGAGCAAAGCCCGTTGCAAGCTTTTTTATCCTCTAGATAATCTGATATTTTATTGTAAGCCTTCTTGGACAGCAAGGTTTCAACAATTTATTTGAATTTACTAACTGATAATTTTTGTAACTCACTAGGAGTTTTGTTCTATGTAGCGTATATATTGCCCTTTAAAATATACATTAATTTTGTGTAGCCTAGTTGTACGGGTGAATTACGGCATCTCGACACACGCTATCTCGATGCACGGAATCTCGACAAATATCGACAAACGTTAGATCGACGCACGGAATCTCGACAAACGTTAGCTCGACACACGGAATCTCGACAAACGTTAGCTCGACACACGGAATCTCGACAATCGTTAGCTCGACACACGGAATCTCGACAAACGTTATCGCCACGCACAAAATCTCGGATGAATCTTTTTAGAACCATTTTAGTAACAAAATAAAGAACATAGGTAGTCGAAGCATCATTAGTTTACAAATAAAATAAAATCGAATAGTCTGACATAACAATGCATATCAAATTGTGTACAGGCTTATTGGTAATTCACTGACATTGCGTAAAAAGTAGGTTCCTCCCTAGGATCTAACGATTTTAATAATAATAATAATGCTGGACAATCCACACAGCACCATCTAGCCACAAAGAAAGCTGCTCAAAGCTTGTGTTATGGGTACTAGATAACTGATATACATATTTAATACATTATATACATAGATTTTTTATGATACATAGAAAACACCCAGACCAACGGAACAAATTTCAGCAGATCGTACACAAATTTGTTCTGAGGCGGTAATCGAATCCGCAACCTCTTGCGGCGCAGGCGGACTCTCGCCCGCTACACCACTGAGGTCGACAAACTGATTACAAAGCACCATGTATTTTAGATCCAGAATTGGGTTCTCACAGGCATTTTAATGTGTCTATTTTTTACTATTCCATTCTACAAACAGTAAATTAATCCATAAAAATAGTGAATACTGGATGTTTTATATGTCAGTATCTCGCCTAGAATAAGACCCAGAATTGGTTTCTCACAGGTATATTATAAATCTATATTTTGCCATTGTAGTGTATAAACAATAAATAAATTAATAATAATGTTGAATACTGGATGTTTTTGTTTGGCATCTCGCCCACTAGTAAGACACACTTTCTCATTTTATTTATTTATTTAATTTGGATTGGCATCAGATTAAATAATTTATAATAGAATTTAAAATAGACACAGAAAGCTTATAAATAATAGGCATTCTATAATATAATCATAATAACTACCTAAGTGTAATCACTAAAACATAATGTTTTATTCTATCATTCTAACTTTCTATATGCTTAATAAATGCTTTAATCACCTATATAATAAATACTTATACTTATAATAGATTCGTTTTAGAGAAATCTTTAAAACGGTGAGGACAGAATTGGGCAATTTACCGCGGAGCCCCCATAATGGAAATTTAAAAATCCACCCTTTACACGAGTTTTGTTCAAAACAATATTATAAAGGACACAAGGGATGTAACGAACACAAACAAATCTGATTCCCCTTCTCGAGATTTCCTCTTACATTTGAATGTTTTAGATCCACCTTTGGGACGGCGTTGAACTCTTCAATTTGAATTGGGAGAAAGGTCAACGACCCGATTCAAAGTAAAAAAGCTTTGTTAAAACATCAACCGCTTTAAATATATGGTTAATAAATATTTACTCTATTTTCTGAGTTCATATACACTGTAAATTATAATAATATTACTTTAAAACTTTTAAATTAAAACTTATAATGGAACCCAGAGGCAGTAAAACTAAAATTATAATATTAAAATATCATTAGAGCAATATTTTGTACAACCTTTGTATGTACTTAATTTTAAGATTAAATTAGATGTGCTATAAGCAAGTTCATTCATTCAATTCAACTTTAAAATATAATCTGCATACATAAAAATGGGATTGAGAATGACGTTATCTCTCATGCTATCCCGCTAGGATCTTCAAGACTACTGAACAGATCAAGATGAAATTTGCCGCGGGAAAAAGCTAGTTTTTTTACAGCTGGTGCCTTTGTTATGATTTCGCGCAGATATCGATATTCGTAGCTACTCGTAGCTCTTCCTCTCCCGTAGACCCTCTACGCTCGTAGCTTCTCTACGCTTGTAGACTCTCTACGCTCGTAGCTTCTTATTAATGTAGATTTGGTACCTTTATAAAAATCAATTGCTGTTCGTTAGTCTTATAAAACTTATAAAAGGCTTGACCGATTTTAATTTATTTATTTGTTT
Organism: Eupithecia subumbrata; assembly: GCA_949316285.1. Taxonomy (NCBI): domain Eukaryota; kingdom Metazoa; phylum Arthropoda; class Insecta; order Lepidoptera; family Geometridae; genus Eupithecia; species Eupithecia subumbrata. Next base: position 14,081,067 of record OX438643.1, on the reverse strand, counting down.
TATTTGCTAACACATTGGGGGTGGTTTTAGGGAAAAATAATTATAAATCTTTATTCACATAGAAAATTACAATCCAATAATAAAAATAAATTAGAACTAGTATTTACAATTGAAACAATTGAGCTTACTGCAGACTGTTGCAAACAATCTACAGGGAGCTCGACTTATCCATATCAATAACAGTCGGAAGCGTCCCCAAGACGCTGGCTGCATTGGCCCGCTGTATGGCAATGCTGATGCGCTGTGCCAGATAGTCACCAGCTCACGGGTCACGCTTCGCTTCGACCAGACGCTCATATAATTTTTGAAAAGAATAAAAAAAAGAAAATTATAAATTGTAGGTGATACAACGTTTACCGGGTCACCAAGTTTTCAATATTTTCAAATGATACGTCTCGATGATTTTATCAAAGCAACGTGGTATTGAAATACAGGCATAAGATCGTGTGTATCTGCTGTACTGCTGCTGTGATCGTTTGCATAATGACACGTTCATTTATAATACCGGTATGGATGGTATGGATCCATACCGGTGTTATTAATAAAAAAAAATTACTCTGTCTCTTTGACTGCTTACCTATCTGTAGCATTTCACGACCAAATGACTGAACAGATCCTAACGAAACTTGCAAAGGGGATAGAAGGTATCCTGGAAAAGTATGTAGGTGATCGTATGCATAAGCACGTTAGTTTATAACACCGGTATGGATGGTATGGATCCATACCGGTGTTATTAATGAAAGAAACTTACTCTGTCTCTTTGACTGCTTACCTATCTGTAGCATTTCACGACCAAACGACTGAACAGATCCTAACAAAACTTGCGAAGGGGATATATAGTATCCTGGAAAAGTATATAAGCTACTTTATCCCGGAATAACTGTTGCGTAGCCGCGGTTACAAGCTAGTTTTCCAAATTACCGAACGTTGTGTCAAGTCAGGTGTCGCCAAAACTTTACTTATTTATCAGGGCTAAAAATTTAACCGTTCATCCATCGATGTAAGTAAAATTCAGGAGATTGGGTTCTCGAAAGTGGAACGCTCAAATTAGGTCCAATTAGGTCCACCCAAGCTGTGTGGTGCAAATTCTACGTATTATACGACATGTCGTAAAAGGCCACTAAGGGATATCCACCGGGGGCGGGCAGCAGCGCCCCCTGCAGAACAATTCTACCACCGAACTGCGATCCCCAACCCGCATTCCCAGCGTGGGGATTATGGGCATTACCCCCATGAGATAAAAGCCAACAAGGCGCTTATCAGGGGGAGGCCTGCGTCCAGCAGTGGACCAACACTGAGGTGAGGTCCACCCATCTCAGTCATAGTCAGACCGGTGCTGCCGGCGTTCGTGTTTCGTGTGCGTATGGTTTTCTCAATCGCACTTCGGTCTAGGTACGTCTTTTTGTTGTTCATTCGTTAGATACATTTCAAAAGATTGTAAATAGCGTGTTTTGGCATTGAGTTGTCATACAACACAGGCCATTTGTTGAGTTAGCATGCACTGGGAGAATGTACCATATCTACAGAATTTTACATCTATGCGTTCATCACTATCGAAATGAAAAGGATGTCATCGTTTTGAGGGTTTTGATGATCGAAGATCGGTTCCAAAACCCTTATGGTCTCGCTTTGTCTGTCCTTTTTTCCCTCCTTAATAACTCAAAAACTACTGCAGCTATCAACTTGAAATTTCAAATAATAATACATTTCGTGCGCCTGTACAGATTTAGAGAAAAATAAATGAAAAATGAAAATGAATATTTTCCATACAAATTGTGATGCCGAAATTTTAAAAGATACCTACAGAGTCATATGGGATATCAAATGAAAGGTATCATTTTGTACATTTCAAAATATTTTTTTAAATTTTTGTAGGTTTCATACTTTTGAAAATATTTTGAAAAATGTCGAAAAAATACCCATTCCCCCCCCTCTCTCCGAAGATTGCAGAGTGATCCATGTAAAATGTATGGAGCGTTTATAGACGTGGATCTATATTTTACAGGAAAAATATAGAGAAGTTCGAAAAAGAACACTTTTTGAAAAATGGTCAAAATGGGGGGAAATAGTTTTCAAAAGGGGAGGCTACCTCACCGAGTGGAGTATCAAATGAAAGGTATCAGTTTGTACGTTTCAAAACAGTTTTTCAAATTTCTGTAGGTTTCGTACTTTTTGAAATATTTTGAAAATAGTCAAAAAAATACCCATTCCCCCCCCTATCTCCGAATTTTGCAGAGCGATCCGTTTAAAATGTATAATGCGTTTGTGGATCTATATTTTACAGGAAAAATAAAGAGAAGTCTGTAAAAAGAACACTTTTTGAAAAATGGTCAAAAAGGAATAATTTTCAAAAGGGGGGCTACCCCACCGAGTGGGATATCAAATGAAAGGTATTAGTTTGGACATTTCAAATCAGTTATTCAAATTTCTGTAACTTTCATACTTTTTGAAATATTTCGAAAAAAGTCGAAAAATTTACCATTACCCACCTTAACCGAACCACCCATTTAACCGAAGCATGCAGAGAGATCCATCTGAAATGTAGGTTGATCCCTACTATTCTTAGGTATTCGTTAAATTGCGAAGTCTATAACCGGTACTTTTGGTACATATTTGTTTACAAACGTTCAAAACCCTCGGCGCGCGAGTTACACTCTCACTTGACGGATCTTGTTAGTCTTGTATTATTACTTTAGTGAAATCTAAATTGACACCGTCTGCGTATGATCATGGCCACTTTAAATTAAGAATAGAACAATAAAAACAATATTATAAATAACCGGGCAGGGACCTTCCGGTTCAACGACTGAGAAGTGAGATATCCAGGCAAATTCCGTGGAGCGATTCTGTTTGCATTCAAATCCGTATGTATTCATGTGAGATGGCGTCTTCGCAAGTCTTTTCCCGTGACATAGTGTGAATTTGAACCAGTAAGACGACTGAAAATCGACTGCAATTTTAAACTTAATTAATAACATCGGTTACTATAATGCGTACTCATCGATTTATACATACACTAGTTTATGCCCGCGGCTTCGCACGCGTTGTTTCTATGGAAACGTTTAAAGGTGATTTCTATCCCTTGGAAACTGATTTACGGGATAAAAAGTAGCCTATGCTTGATTCCAGGATTAGAATAACCTGTGTGCAAATTTTCAGCTGGATTTGTCCAGTAGTTTTGGAGTGAAGAGGTAACAAACATCCATCCTTCCATCCATCCATCCATCCATCCAAACTTTCGCATCTATACTTATAATAAAACTGTAACAGGTCCAATTCTGTACATTGAAGATATTTAGAAAAATTTTTTTGGAGGTCACTCTATTATCGATACTGAAGCCAAAACTGTAATTTTTTTCATTCATGTCTGTCTGTCTGTCTGTCTGTCTGTTTGTTAAACGCGCATCACGCCGAAACTACTGAAGGTATTGAAATGAAACTCGGAATGTTTTTTGGTCATACTACGAGGAAGGACATAGGATACATTCAGTCAGGTTCCACTGGGAGAGGGGATGAAAGTAAAATTTCTTCACCGCGCATGACGCCGAAACTGCTAAATGAATTGGAATGAAACCTTGCATGATTTGATTTCATACTACAAGGAAGGACATGGGATACATTTGATCCCGGAATTCAGTCAGGTTCCCCTGGGAGAGGGGATGAAAGTAAAATTAATAAAACTGTAACAGGTCCAATTCTGTACATTGAAGATATTTAGAAAATTTTTTTTGGAGGTCACTCTATTAACGATACTGAAGCCAAAACTGTAATTTTTTTCATTCATGTCTGTCTGTCTGTCTGTCTGTCTGTCTGTCTGTCTGTCTGTCTGTCTGTCTGTCTGTCTGTTTGTTAAACGCGCATCACGCCGAAACTACTGAAGGTATTGAAATGAAACTCGGAATGTTTTTTGGTCATACTACGAGGAAGGACATAGGATACTTTTTATCCCGGAATTCAGTCAGGTTCCACTGGGAGAGGGGATGAAAGTAAAATTTCTTGACCGCGCATGACGCCGAAACTGCTAAATGAATTGGAATGAAACCTTGCATGATTTAATTTCATACTACAAGGAAGGACATGGGATACATTTGATCCCGGAATTCAGTCAGGTTCCCCTGGGAGAGGGGATGAAAGTAAAATTCTTTAACTGCGCATCACGACGTAACTACTGAATGAATACGAATAGAACTCGGCATAATTTGAGTTCATACTACGAGGAAAGATACATTTTATCCCAAAATAAGGTTCCCCTGGGAGAAGGGATGAAAATAAAATTCTTTCACCGTGCATCACGCCGAAACTGCTGAATGAGTTGGGACTGAATTAGTACGATTTGAGTTCATAATACAAGAAAGGACATGGGATACATTTTATCCCGGAATTCAGTAAGGTTCCCCTGAGAGAGAGGATGAAAGTAAAATTCTTTAACCGCGCATCACGACGGAACTTCTTGATGAATTCGAATGCAAGTCGGCATGATTTTAGTTAATACTATGAGGAAAGATAAATTTTATCCCGGAATTCAGTAGACAGTCAAGTAGAAAATTAATAGATTGAAGAAATAATCTGTAGATTGAAGAAAAATATCGGTAGATAAAGAGTACGTAAGTTCCTATCTATATATTTTCCAAGACGCACCCATTAGTAAAGTTCCTACCTAAGTACGTAGGAACCTAACTAATGAGTGCGTCAATGCCTATTTCAGGCAAAGTAGGTAAAATGTGCAAATGGTCCATGCGATATTCATGGACATGATATTTGGTGGTTTAGCTGGTACAGTTAACTGTACCACCAAAGTTTGGTTGGAGTAAGTGGTCCAATTAAACTTACTAGACCACAGAAAAATATTTTTTTCTGTCGTAAACAACCAACTGAGCCTACCTACTAACGAAAAAAAAAAATTACGGTGGTCCAGTCAAATGGATCAGGAGCCCAATTCTGTAATAAAATGGCTTCACTATGACAATGGAATCGTCGCAGAATCATCACATAAAATCCTTAGAATAATAAAACTCCAGATAGTGCGTGCGAGATAAATTAATAGTCTCAAACTCGACACTTTGACGCGGATCTCTCCATCTGCATTCATCATAATTTCTTTCATCTAAGTTAGAATACCGAAACGTGTCATTTTTTGACGATACCCCTGTCATAGTGAAGCGATTAGTTTAGCAGAATAGGGCCCCAGCTGAACGGAACCATGAGTAAAAAGTCAAACGAGTATGACACTTCTAAACACTGACGCTGGCCGAGTCGTAGCTAAAAGTCGTGTGGATAAAGAATGGGATAGAAGATGACAACATACCCCGTAGACTCCTCGTAGACGATTTATACACAATTTAACTAGGTACCTAAATAAAGATGTATAATGGTGAATGTTAGAAGTGTAACAGGTCCAATTCTGGGCATCGAAGTTTTTTTGCACGGCGTTTCATGACATGAGAGAGTGGTTAAATATGAACTTAATTAGTCGGCAGGTATGTCAATCGCGAACGAAGTCGCGGGTACAGCTAGTTTATAATATTAGTGTGATACATAAATACCGAAAAGCACGTTATGCAGTATAGTCCTACGCTTGACCTCTCACCGGTCGTGTCAGTCTGTCGTTCCATCGGATTATGAAAGTAAATAGAGAGTGCACCTGTGTTTGCGCAAACACTTCGCCAACCTCTAACAACCTCAGTGGCGCAGCGGGCAAGAGTCTGCCTGCGACGCAAGAGGATGCGGGTTCGATTCCCGCTCGGAACAAATTTGTGTACGATCTGCAGAAATTTGTTCCGTAAGTCTGGGTGTTTTCTATATATAATAAAAACATAATATATCTATGTATATAATCTATACTTATAATAAAACTGTAACAGGTCCAATTCTGTACATTGAAGATATTTTGAAATTTTTTTTTGGAGTGCACTCTATTATCGGTACTGAAGCCAAAACTGTAATTTTTTTCATTCATGTCTGTCTGTCTGTCTGTCTGTCTGTCTGTCTGTCTGTCTGTCTGTCTGTCTGTTTCTTAAACGCGCATCACGTCGAAAGTACTGAAGGTATTGAAATGAAACTCGGCACGATTTTAGGTCATACTACGAGGAAGGACATAGGATACTTTTCATCCCGGAATTCAGTCAGGTTTCCCTGGGAGAGGGGATGAAAGTAAAATTTCTTCACCGCGCATGACGCCGAAAGTGCTGAATGAGTTGGAATGAAACCTTGCACGATTTGATTTCATACTACAAGGAAGGACATGGGATACATTTCATCCCGGAATTCAGTCATGTTCCCCTGGGAGAGAGGATGAAAGTAAAATTTTTTAACTGCGCATCACGATGGAACAACTGAATGAATTCGAATGGAACTCGGCATAATTTGATTTCATTCTACGAGGAAAGATACATTTTATCCCAGAATTTAGTAAGGTTCCCCTGGGAGAAGGGATGAAAGTAAAATTCCTTCACCGCGCATCACGCCGAAACTACTGAATGAGTTGGACTGAATTGGTACTATTTGAGTTCAAGGAAGGACATGGGATACATTTTATCCTGGAATTCAGTAAGGTTCCCCTGGGAGAGGGGAAAAAGTAGAATTCTTTAACCGCGCATCACGACGGGTCTACGCGTCGTCCGATTTCATGCATTCTTTTTGTTAGATCGAATTTGACTAAATCAGTAGAAAGTCGAGTAGAAAATCAGTAGATTGATGAAATAATCTGTAGTTAGAAGAAAAAAATTAGTAGATAGAGGATAGGTAAGTTCCTATCTATGTATTTTTCCAAGACGCACCCATTAGTTAGGTTCCTACCTACTAAGGCGTCTTGGAAAAATAAGTTAGGTTCCTACCTTACATGATATACGGTGGTTTAGCTGGTCCAGTTAACTGTACTACCGAAGTTTGGTTGCAGTAAGTGGTCCAATTAAACTAACTAGACCACAGAAAAATATTTTTACTGTGGTACACAGCCAACTGTACCTACCTACTAACGAAAAAAAAATTACGGTGGTCCAGTCAAATGGATCAGTAGCCCAATTCTGCAATACAATTACTTCAGTATGACAATGGAATCGTCGCAGAATCGTCACGTAGAATCCTTAGATTTATAAAACTCCAGATAGTGCGTGCGAGATAAATTAATAGTTTCAAACTTGACGCACGTCTCTCCATCTGCATTCATCATAATTTCTTTCATCTGAGGTGGAATACCCAAACGTGTCATTCTGTGTCGATACCCCTGTCATAGTGAAGCGATTAGTATGGCAGAATAGGGCCCCAGCTGAACGGAACCATCAGTAAGAAGTGAAACGAGTATGACACTTCTTAACACTGACGCTGGCCGAGTCGTAGCTAAAAGTCGTGTTTATAAAGAATGGGATTGAAGATGACAACATGCTATCCCCCGTAGACACTACACGATTTTTTGCACGGCGGCGTGTCATAATATGAGAGACTATGGTTAAATGTGAACTTAATTAGTCGGCAGGTGAGGCAATCGCGAACGAAGTCGCGGGTACAGCTAGTGTATTAAATAAATCAGTTATCTAGTACCCATAACACAAGCTTTGAGTAGCTTACTTTGGGGCTAGATGGTGCTGTGTGGATTGTGCAGCATTATTTATTATTTATTTATTTATTATTTATTACACTTGTGCACTATAATTTGTCCTGTGCATCTGGCTAGTCTCCGATGAGACCGGCCGCCGTGGTCGAAATTCGGCTAGGAGGACATTATTATTATTATTACATATAGATGTTCCACTACAAAAAACCAAAGATCATGATTGGAAAAAAATTGTTAATGAAATGCCGGTTCTTGCATGCAAGTGGCTATGAATGAAATTGTACTGACTTTTTGTACATTTGAAGTAAAGTTAGTTAAGTAAGAGTGCTGTGAGTGCAAAGTTAAATCACTGATCACTTTTCAAAAGTTTATTGAAGTAATTACACGTAAAAACACATACAAAGTAAACGTTCCTTCATAGATTTAAATCGCGTCGCGGTCAGTGTCGCACTAGTTATAACGGGCGTAAATATGCCGATTCAGTAAAATTAGATACTCATGTACCTAGTACGTCTTCGTACAGAAATATTGCATTATTTCATTCAGTCAAAGAAAATAAATGTGTGCACGGGCTGAAATTTAGCACACATTTAGTTAGTTAGTTTGCCTGGTATAAATAAAGCATGAAATACATATAGACTCTTTATATTATCCCGGAAAAAAGACTTGTGTAGAAACCGATATGTGCATGCAAGAAATTGGTTTGTTTACCGCATTTTCGTGACTGTGAGAGAGGCTTAGGAACTCGCTTTTGTTTTGCACTAGCTTTTATGTCGGGCACTTCAAGTAGCGATTATCTCTCGCTACTTTTGTAGGTTTCTAGATTATAATTCTTTCGAACGGTTTTCTCACTTAGCTCAGAAAGTTCGCTGTGCCCACAACTAGGTTACACAAGATTAAATGTATCTTTTACAGGGTAATGTATACGCTTCTACAACAACACTACAAGTGAGTTGCAAAAATTATCAATAAATAAATAAAAACAAATTATCAAACATATCCTTTGAAAAAAGGCTTACTACAAAATATCAGATTATCTAACTAAAGGATAAAAAAGCTTGGGACGAGTTTTGCTCCAGCTCGTAAAATAACAACTAACAGGCTAAAGGTTTCTTCGTCGCTTCAATCAAAAATATCACTTTATTTCCGTGTCAGTGTTTAGTTTCATAATTTGACCTTTTTTATGTGTACATTTATTGTATTTATGGAAATAAAGAGTTTTTGATTTGATTTGATTTCAAATGATCTAATCTTCTCAGATAAACCCTACTATTAAATAAAAATAGAATAGAATATTTTAATTTGCAATTCATACAAAAACACGCTGTAAATAATAAAGTTAGTACAGACAAACATAGTTATTTTTGTATTGAATAATTTTCCTTGCTATCGCGCATTACACAATATTTCTAGCTGCAACTGTTTGTTTTTTACAAATACTTAAAAATAGAAATTTGAATTTTCAATTCGAATTATTTGCCGCAAACGTAATGATTAACTCTAGTCTAGGAATAACAGTTATTCCTAGATAATCATTACGTTTTTATTGAATTTGTAGCCGTAGTGCCCAATAATGTGAACAATGATATCAAATTTCGTACTTAAAAAAAGAAAATTAAAAATCCTTGACTGCTACAGATACATTTTTTTTATATTTTTTCCTGCGTGGCCATGGTGGTGGTGCGCCACAAGCATCTGCGGGGTTATCCATTAATTATAGGACACCTTGTATAAATAAAATAATGTCGGGTTAGTGACATCATTAAAATTTATAATTCAGAATGGCTGGATCGATTTTAATAAACTTTAATTTTTTGGATTTTTCTTCGTTCTGAATTGCAGAATAACTATTTAAAAATTAAGGTTCCGCACAAAAATCAATTTTCCCATATTTTCTATCAGCTCGACAGGTGTGCTATTCTGGCTGTAGAGATGTTTTGACAGGCCGAAGCTTAATCATATTAGTGTTCAAAACTTGAGATGTTGTGCGAAAGTAAACTAAATGGTACCTTTTCAAAAAGGTTACCTTGTGGGCGTTTGTTGATACACAGCTTAATTCTATTTCAGCGTTTTTACAAGCTTTTATTTAAGTTGGAATTTATCTATGTAGGTGTTTGTTTAGGTCAGACCTTGCAAGCACAATTTGAACATCATTACAACTTATTTATACTAATATTATAAAGAGGAAAGATTTGATTGTTTGTTTGTTTGTATTGAATGGGCTCCGAAACTACTGGACCGATTTGAAAACTTATTTTACCATTAGAAGCCCACATTATTCCTGATGAACATAGGCTACTTTTTACCGCGGGAAAATGCATCATGCCTACGGGAAAACGGGTAATAGGTCAACGGGTACTAAGAATGCAGCTAGTAAAGGTTTATTATAGTTTATTGTGTAATAATATAGTGTATACCTTAGACCAATAAATAAGTTAAGTTGTACCTAGACATAACATCACCTTAGGGTTTCATAAAAAATCCTGTAATGAGTTTATTTTGAGTGACGCGCTCTACGCTAACTAAGGTGCCACGGAGGACCAGCGCTGCAGCTTCTCCCCGAGCTTCTTCATCACACTTTGAGTGACTTTTGGTCTCACGTTATTTTTTCTTTTTAATTTTTTTTATATTTTTTTTTCATGTGTGTAACCAATTAAAATTATCTTATCTTATTTTTAACCCCCGACGCAAAAAGAGAGGGGTGTAATAAGTTTAACGTGTTTGTCTGTGTATCTGTCTGTGGTATCGTAGCTCCCAAACGGATGAACCGATTTTCGTTTAGTTTTTCGTTTATTTTATCCCGAGTGTTCTTAGCCGTGTGTGTGTTCATGAAAATCTGTCAAGGGTTTTTAATTTTTTTAATTTTGTTCTTGTATCATGTAAACTTACTTGTTGTTGAAGATAAACTGTAAAAAAGTGTTCACTGGTCCTGGTTCCAATTTAAAAAAAAATCTTGCATTGATATAGCTTTGTATTGAGTTAAGTGGCTGAAGCCGCCGGAAGCATTCAGTTCATCATATTTTCTTTGATTTATATAAAACAGACGCACTGCTTAGTTTGCAGCTTGATGATACTGTGTGAATTGTTAAGGATTATTTTATTTAGGACAAAACTACCCAGTTAACCAGCTATCCTGCTACCCAGTCACTGTTCCGACAATTTGTCAAACCACGCGTGAAATTTCGCCAAAGTTATGCCCCAAGTTTGGTATGGGCTTTGTGAAGTCAGCTCATATAGAACCTTATCGCATTGTGTTTATGTAGAAGGCTGTTAGCTTTATGCCCACTAATTTAACGTTGTTTTGGGCTCTTGTTGAAATAAAAGGTAACTTCATCTGAAACTTTTCCGGAAGCAAATCGTTGGACCAAAATAAAAATATTTTGAAAGAAACTAAATCTCCGTTTTTCGAATATCTTTTATTTGGGTGTGTTTTGGTACACACCCAAACAAAAGATATTTAATTTTTTATAACATTTTTTTATTGTTTTTTTTTTTTATAACCTTTGCGTTTTCGTTTCTGTCGTAACTTAACCCAACCTAACCGTATATCTTTCTCTCTTGATTAACAAACATAATGTCCACTGCTGAACATAGCCCAAACTAGGGGGTCTTTTACCATAATAACCACGCTTTACAGGCGGATTAGTGATCGCGGTGGAGGTGTTGAATAATACACTGAAGATAAAGATAAAAGATAAGTACAATTATATTCACAAAGAAATAATAAAAATAAATTAAAACCTACAATTGAAACAATAGAACTTACTGCAGACTGTTGCAAACAATCTACAGGTAGCTCAACTGATCCATATCAGTCGGAAGCGTCCCCAAGACGCTGGCTGCATTGCTCCGCTGTATGGGAATGCTGATGCGCAGCGCCAGATACACTCTTAAAGATAAAAATGTTTATTTCGTCTTAAGTAACACATCAACATTTCTAAATAAGTGTAGGTACTTACAGGTTTAGTCTTAAGAAACTTGGTACCTGATGTGTGAAGAAGACCCATTTTAAGGCTTTGCTAATTAGTTCCTCGCTCTTGCTAAGTCGAAACTTGTATTAAGAAGCGAGGGGTCCTACTCTGGCTAACTTAGGATTTTTTACTTAATGGTATACATTGGAATGGTAACAAATTATAGTAAGTTAATAACATAAAACATATCTAATTTAGTATACCTAAACATAAATGAAACTACTGTTTAGCCTAAAAAGCAAGACGATCAAGTTACTAAGTAGATACATATTATATGTATAAGGGATTAGGAGGCTCTTTAGGATATTCTGCGAAATAAATCCTTAGTCTGATCATAGGTTAGGGATTTAAGTTAATAAAGTTAAGTTAGTTAATATTATGTTAGTTATTATGCTTTGATTTACAATACGAAAGGTCTTGAAGAGAAGAAAGCTGCTACCTCTTTGGTTTCCTTAGTTAACTCCTACGACGACGTCAACTGTTAGAGTTTTTGTTGATATTCTAAAGTCCCTACGTATTTATATGTTAAACCGTTTTTCAAATTTAATTCAAAACTTTTTCGATGAATGAACTGAGAATAGAATGACATTCAACCAATACAGATTTGAGTTTGATGCTGTGAAAATTGGTGCTATAAACTTTGGAAAATCGCTTGATATGAATCGTAACGTGTTTTCAATAAAACAGTTGACTTTCAAACGACAAGCGTGCTTCGGGCAAAGGCTGGTAGAATGTGGGATGTCATTTTTATATTGAATTTTAAAACATTGCATTAAATTTTAAAACACGACGTATAGAGAACGTGACAGTTTACTACCACTTAGTTCTCAAAGCTGGCCCTCATACTGCCAAAATGCAACAATGCACTCAAATTAATTAAAAACTATTAAATAATAAATGAATAAATAATGCTGGAGAGTCCACACAGCATTATCTCAAAGCTAAGCAAAGCTTGTGTTATGGGTACTAGATGCTTGATATACCTAATACAATACATTATCTTAAAAGATATTTTTTACTATACATAGTAAATACCCAGAACATCTGGAACAATTTCAGATGGTACAAAAAATTGTCCCAAGGCGGGGATCGAACCCGCAACTTCCTGCGTCGCATGCGGACCTTCGCTAGCATTGCCACATCGGTCGATTTATCTATTGGAATGGAAACTATTGGATTGCCATCTAACTACGAAAAGTAATTCCTCTCAGTATCAGGCAGGATCATTGCAAGGAGCTAAATTAAGGTAAGAACACGTAACTTCTATAGTTTTCTGTAAACTCTGTAAAACTCATACTAAGACCTGTGGAAAAGTTGAGAATCAATGTTGACATCGTAAAAAGCAAAATATGGTGTCGCATTCAAGTAGATATCTATCAATACATAAACGGTACAGTGAAAATTAAACACACAACTTCCGTAAAGTGTTTAATATTTTACTGAAATTCAATGATTTTATCAACAGAAATATTTTCAGTTGAATAAAAAAAATTCAGTGTCGGGTGGATTTGTAGAAACATCAAGCAAGTTGAACACCACGTGTGTGACAAAATCGTATTTTATTTGACATTCCGTCATTTTCTTTACTTGGCTATCATCATCATCATCAACCTATATATATTAGTCCACAGCTGGACATAAGCCTCCCCTAATGAGCACCATAGCGCCCTGGTTTCAGCTTGAAGCGTCCAGCATCTGCCTGCAGTCTTTTGTAGGTCGTCATCCCACCTGGTTAAAGAGCGTTCTACACCAAGTTTGCCTAGTCGTGGTCTCCACTGAAGAACAGTTTACCCCATCAGTTGTCGGTTCTTCGTAAGACATGGCCGGCCCACTGCCACTTCAGCTTGCTCTCTGTCAGATTCGTTACAAATCCTATCCTTCAGAGAAACTCCGAGCATATCTCTTTCCATTTGCTCGCTGAGCGACTTTGAACTGGTAGACCAGCCTTAGTCAGTGTCTACGTCTCAGCTCCGTCGGTCAGGGTGGGTAGGACGCACTGATTGAAAACATTCGTTTTCAAGCATGGCGGTATGGATGACGAGAAGGCTGACGAGAATGCGATGGATTACTTGACTAGTCCTGATTTAATTGTATCTCTGCAAGGTCCAAGTCTTTGAAAAATCTATGCTTAAGCTTTTCATCGGAGAAGCTTACACCCAATAAAGCTTACAGAACCACAATAGTAAGCCCTCAACTCGTCCTCGACTTCAATATAGGATATAAATAGAGGTATTAGTAATAACTCAAACGGTACGGAACCCGCATTATGTTATTGTTCGACCGCAAATTGCAAATCCCCTTTCCTTTGTTTCACCAGATTTGTTTTTACATATTCTTTGGATTGTTTCTCTTGTCGTTGAATATTTTGGCAAATGCAGAAAGGGGTAGGAGTTGTTTTCTTTTCGGTTAGCTAATAAGCATTATAGGATGAAATGTTTGTGTTGTTTCAATATAAACTAGGTTAATAGTTTACCCGTTTACGTTCCTGCATTTGTCAAACTACGATAGTCTTTTTAGTGAGATAATATGCTGTATTTTGTTTTGTAAGTACCCCCGACGCAAAAAGAGAGGGTTGTTATAAGTTTAACGTGTCTGTCTGTGTATCTGTGTATCTGTTTGTGGTATCGTAGCTCCCAAACGCATGAACCGATTTTCGTTTAGTTTTTTTTGTGTCGTAGATAATTTTAACCCGAGTGCTCTTAATATGTCTCATGAAAATCAGTCGGGGGGTTTCTTTAAATTTTAAATTTTGATCTTATTGTTGCTTCCTATCTTTTGTTATTGGCAATCGGTAAATTAAAAAAAAAGAACGACTAAGGCTGATTTGCACCATAATATAATCGGACAGTTAGCAGGTTCGTGGTTAATTTTGATGTTTAATGGAAAAATTCTGTCGAAAACACCAGTTACTGCTATGGATGATCGTTCCGTGTTGGCGCAATATAAATATTTTTTTTAATTTTTGCGTTCTGCAAGGAACAAAACTAGCGGAAAAGTAATTTGTCGCAAATCTTACCATACAAAGTAACTTATTTTCTATTAACTTATGAAAAAATCAACTTCGGTTCACTAGTATTTTTGAGCATTTGGGAAAATAAGAGATTTTGGGCTAAAATCATCAAATTCCCAAATAGTCCCAAAACAAAAGTGAATCAAAGTCTGAAAATTTAGCAAAATAAACTTTTATTTTAAATTATTTTACGTACTTATTTATGACTACACATGAATATTATAAAAAGGAAAGTAATTTTTCTTTCATATTTTGTCTCGGAAAAGCGCGCGAAGCCGCGGACAGAATATAGAATAGAATAGAATAGAATCGTTTATTCACAGAATACATGTCAAATATTACAATGCTGTTGTTGTATCAGTTTGGTATCAATGTAATACTACCAGTAATCTTGGACTGGTGTGTGAATTTTAATAAACCTACCTGCGTAAATAATAACAATGATAAAAAATTAAATCAAAAATGTCTGATCTGCCCTAAATTAAAATATTCCTCCACGCTATAAAAACAGTGAGTCAGTAACCATTTATTGAGTCTATTTTTAAACAATGGCAATGGCAAGTCCTTTAATTCCATTGGTAACTTATTAAATATCTTAATTGCCATGCAAAACGAATTTCGTGCGAAAAGCGTAGAGTGTTGATTTGGCATAAAAAACTTCTTTTTATGTCTAGTAGAGCTAGTTCTCTATAATTTTGAAAACCTTTTTAAAAAGAAAAATTCTCGGAACCTTTTCCTACGGAACCCTGATTATTTACATCTCAAAACCGCCGGCATTTTAAAGTGTTGACAGTGTTAATAAAGGCTCAGTTGGTCGCAAAAAGGTTTAGCCGTTAAAATTATTCAGCCCGTTAAATCTCGTTAAATAGGTTTGTTTTAGTCGTTTATGAACTAAGCTTGGTTTTTGAATGTTGTTTTAACTTTTACCTATTATTATTGTAATAATTTTAAACGAGGCTTTTGGGAAAGCAAAAAAACTGAAATTGTTTCACTTCCGACGCGGAGACTGTATTTAATCCCACGAATGGTACATTGATGAATACATGCGAGATTCATTTTTAGGGTAGGTTCATTTTTGGGTTACCCGAAGGGTAAAAACGGGACCCTTTTACCAGAGAATATAATAATAATACTATTACTAAGCCTCTGCAGTCCGTCTGTCTGTCTTTTCATCTGTCAGCGAGTTACAGCTCGCTGACAGACGGAAAGACAGACAGACATCTCAGAGAAACATGTCATGAACCATATTAGGTGATGGTTGAAATTTTCACAGAGTGTGTGTTTCACTTACCGCTGTAATAATAACTCGAGTAAACACACCCTGTGTTGCAGTTGTAACAAAAAAAATAAAAATTAATAGGAACCGACATACCACATTGAGCCCCGATCACCGAAATTAAACAAAGTTAAGGAAAAATTGTTTTGTACGATAGAATGGAACCCTCCGTGTGAGAATTGACTTGCACTTGGCCGGTTTTATTCAAGTGTATGTGCTACCACGAATACAATTTACGTTACGTAGACTAGACACAAAGCTGGTTCGTCTTCACTAAAGTGCCCTTAGATAAAGCGGTTTTCGTACAAACTCTTCTAAAAGCATTATTTGATGTAATTTAAAGCAGTAAATTCCGGATGTAATATTATTCTTGCTATTTTAAAGCAAATTGTTATGTATTTGTATTTGACGACCTCCGTGGCGCAGCGGGCGAAGGTCCGCCTGCGACGCAGGAGATTGCGGGTTCGATTCCCGCCTCGGAACAAATTTGTGTACGATCTGCAGAAATTTGTTCCGTTGGTCTGGGTGTTTTCTATGTATAATATAAATATCTATCTATGTGGTAGGTAAGGCAGAAGCCTTTATTCACAAATAAAATTATAATATAATTGGTATTTACAATTGAAACAATTGAGCTAACTTAACCTTAACTTTAACCGTTGCAAACAATCTATCTACGTAGTTTATTGTATTAAGTATATCAGTTATCTAGTACCCATAACACAAGCTCTGCTTAGCTTGGGGCTAGATAATGCTGTATGAATTGTCCAGCATTATTTATTTATTTATTATTTAAACAGCAATTTTTAATATTTTCTGCGTTCTGTAAAGAATTAAACTACCAGAAAACTAGTTTTCCACAAATTGCACACTATTTTCTGTAAACCCATATTAAAAATTTCTTCATCGCCGGCCCACACTGCGGAGAGTCTGAGCATGTCTTACTTTCTTGCTAAAAATATACATATTACATAAGAGTTTTATATTTATATTATATAAGAGTTTTTGCGTTCAGGCGTCTGGCGCGTGCCCGTTTGCACCCACTGTTTGTTATAGGCCTCCTCTCAAACAAGCCACTTCGAGCGGTCTCTTGCGAATCGCATCCAAAGATTCGTTCAAAAAAATACTGAGGGTGTGTTAACAAACTGTTCGCACACGAAACCATGAATCCAAAAATGTTTTGGATTCATCACGTTGGATTCATCTACGTGGCACATTATTAAAGATAAAGTAGATTGTGAACGATCTCCAGACAATATTAATTCTATAAATTATAAGGGGGAATTACTGACCGAACCTCAACTTATAGCCGAGGGTTTTAATGATTATTTTATTAATATAACAAACAAAGATCATGAAGGCAAAAACAAAAAAAACACCAATGTTCTTCCTAGAATTAAAACGAACTCTCACAGTATCTTTCTACAGCCAATAACCGACGCTGAAGTTATAAAGATTACACTTTCGTTAAATAATACAAAATCAGTAGGTTTTGATAATATTTCTACTAACATACTAAAACAATGTGTTTTCATAATCTGTCCTGTTCTAAAGTATCTCCTAAACCTATCTATCTCTCAGGGCACTTTTCCTGAAAGGCTAAAACTATCAGTCGTAAAACCTTTACATAAAAAAGGAAGCTACAAAGAGTTAAATAACTACAGACCCATAACTCTTATTCCTACTTTTGCTAAGATCTTCGAGAAAGCTATTCATCGTCGATTGACCGAATTTCTTGATAAATATAACATAATAGCGGAGGAACAGAACGGATTTCAGAAGAACAAGTCGACTACACTAGCAGCATTTGCCCTTGTGCGCAAGGTTGTCGATTTTGTTGACAGACGTATACCAGTTTCGGTTATATTTTTTGACATGAGCAAAGCTTTTGACTTTGTAGACCATAATATACTATTGAAAAAATGTGAATCGTATGGAATAAGAGGCCTTGCTCTAGATTGGCTGAAAAGCTACCTGACTGGCCGGAAACAGTACGTAGAAGTTAAAAACTTAAATAATTATAATAAAGGGTTATTAACTACCTTTAAATCTAACGCTAAGCTCAATAATTTTGGTGTGCCACAAGGCAGTATTCTAGGCCCGCTGCTATTTCTTATTTACATCAATGATTTGCCGAATATCACAAAGAATCAATGTGTTCTTTTTGCTGACGATGTCTCGATCGTAGTTGCCGATGAGAAGAAGGATGGAACTTTAACTGACTGTCTTACCTCGGAGGCTGAATCAGTTGTAAATTGGCTGGAGTCTAATAATTTACAAGCTAATATTTCAAAAACTAAATATGTACATTTTAAAAATTATAATAATAACATTAATTCGAATTATAATAATAATATATTTAATAGCACTCTGACATGTAGAAATGAAATAATAGAAAAGACTGACGAAATAAGATTTCTTGGTATAATATTGGACAAAAATATAAATTGGAAATCGCATATAGAGCAAATAAGCAAAAAACTTAATCGTTTCGTTTTTGCACTGAGAAAATTAAGAAGAACATCAGGCCAACAAACAGCTTTAACCGCATATTTTGGCTACGTCACCTCAGTACTAGGGTATGGTCTTTTGCTTTTCGGTAACTCTACGCACATCAAAAGAGCTTTCATTATTCAAAAAAAGTGTGTAAGAGCCGTTTTTGGAATAGGCCCATTAGAGTCATGCAAGCCTCTCTTTAAGAAACATAAACTCTTAACGCTCACTGGTTTATACATTTTTCAAATTGGCTGTTTTGTAAAAGAGCACGCTTCATTTTTTAACCAATATAAAGATAAAAACAACTCTGTTATAAAAAATAGAGATCCCACTAGGCTTATATTGCCCCTTCACAAAACTGCACTAAGTGGGAAAAATTGCTCTACCATGACTGTTAAAGTATTTAACAAAATTCCTAGAGACATAAGAGAACTGCCTACTAGTAAATTTAAGACAAAACTCCGTAGGTGGCTCTTAGATAAATGTTTTTATGATATTAAAGAATTTTATAATCAATAAATTACCTAGTTATATAAGTTAAATATTGTACGTCCATAATTAATGGATAAACTGTTGCTCCACCTAGCTTTTAAGATCTTTTTTGTACACAGTTTCTACAATAAATAAATTTCATTTCATTTCAATTTCATTTCATTTCATTTCATTTCATTTCATTTCATTTCATTTCATTTCATTTCATTTCATTTCATTTCATTTCATGGTTGTAATAAATATAATATATATAGTGTAATAGTTACAATTCTATCACAGCTAAGTTTGCTTTACTATTTAACGAATAATAGTCAGGAAACTTTGGTATTTTTTTGTATCGAGTCAAGTTTTGTCAATCGTGTTACGACTCACATAACTTACTAACTAGAATCCTAAAGTTTTGATGTTATCAAAAAATTATAAAAAATGCAATGTTTATTTGCCTTAAAATTGATTTTCCGCATAGTCCAAACGTGTGTTTTAGGACTCACTTCACCTTAAGTTCCGTTCAGCCGTTGAGGCGTGAAAAGGTAAAACAGACAAATAATTACTTTAAATTTTTTATGGTATGGATCTTAAACACTGTCATAACAGTTTGATGGCACTATAGGAAGACCACACAACTGGTGGATCGCTGAAGAACCACGTAACAGTAACAAACGCCAAAAGTGTGTGTTTGGCGTTTGTTTTCTTATTGTGACAAGGTTCTACAGAGATCCGCCAGTTGTGTGGTCTACCTATAACACTTGCGTATGAAAAAAGCATCACGCCGTGAACATACAAAGGCGGACAAATAGCGTGGCATTATGCAATCTCACGCAGATTCAAGTGCTATTTTCTGGAATGCTCCATTTCCTTAGTTCCAAGAAGTTTTAGTGGGAACAAATTCAGTCGGAATCAAAAGCAGTTCTAGCTACTCGTGAATAGTGGTGAATAAAATAGAGGATCGCGGTAGAGTGCGGCGATATCTGCAGTAATGCCCAGGTATACCACACACAGAAAAAAATTTGTTTATATTGATTAAGATCTTATATAATGTGATCCGCATCATGAATCCATATGAGCCTGATAAGATCTTGTCTTCTGTGACTATGAGAATTTAGTTAAATCGTAATAGCTCCTTCTACCAAGTAATGAATTGGCCTTATGAAGTGTAGTTATTTAATTTAATTCAGAGATTAAATGCAACAAAGTTGTTTGCTAACCCCGTGCAAATAAATGTTTAATATGACAAAGTGAATATTTATTTTGATTTATAGCATTGATATGTCAATGATTTGCCTATTTTTTGTTTTAAACAAATTCGATATGTTGCAGCTACCATGCATTCTTGTTTGTATTGAATGAGATATTTATCATTCAAACTATTTTGACGCCAACTAAGATAAAATGCGTCTTAGTTGGACTATATATTTTTCAGTGTAGCATTACTGCACAATAAAATCATAAATAAATAAAAATCCTCTATTTTATTCACAACTAAGTCTTCTTACAAATAAATTTATATTCTATTCTATTCTATTCTACAACGATTCACGAGTAGCTAGAACTGCTTTGATTCCGACTGAATTTGTTCCCATTGAAAATAACTTAATTAAAAACGTGATTTTTTACTTTAAAAACGAACTTTTAATTAAGTTATTTCTAAGTGAATTTTAAAGGTAACTAGGTTTTTGCTAAAAGTTTCTTCTGCTCTAGGCCACAGGGACAAAGCAGTCGTAGTGATAAGGCAGAGTTGAAATTGCAAAAACGTACTAGTGCGTTTCTACGTTCTACTTCCACTGTCTGTTTTTCGTAGCCCAACGTAACTTTATGACCAAGATATATGTACTCAGCTAGTATAGCTATAGAGCTATTCTAGCCCGAATGGATGCGTCACGTTCGACCAGGACAGTCCTGGAATGGAGACCCAGAGCAGACACTCGAGGACGAGAGCGATCACCGAACCGTTGGGTGGACGATATTGATAGATAATATATTTAATGTACCATCAATACTTATAACATATCTTACAAACTATTAATTAAATCGAGTATGGCACAATCGGCGGCCTTATCGCTGAAAGCGATCTCTTTCAGGTAACCTTCGGATGGATAGGATCGGTATGTAGAACTTGACAGTGGCGTAAACGACACTACAAAAAGAAATATTTCGGCTGGAATAACAACACAAAAAGAATGTAATTGGTCCGACGACATGGAAGCCAGGATTGGATAAAATGGGTCCAAAATCGCGAGGAGTAGAAAATAAGAGAAGAAACCCACACTCCTCCAAGAGTGGATCCCGAAAAGACCAACATGATGATGATGATGATACCGGTGCATCTGAGACAGTTAGTGTACGTACTTACCTCTGTTATATTTATATTGTGTGCCCGTGCGACGGAAAGCACTTTAAGCCGTTGGTCCTGCGCCTGACCTCTCCCCGTTCGTGTCGATCTCTCGTCCCATCGGATTATGAGAGTGAGGGAATAGAGAGTGCACCTGTGTTTGCGCACACACTTGCGCACTATAATGTTATGTCCTGCGCATCTGGCTAGTCTCCGATGAGACTGGCAACCGTGATCGAAATTCGGCTAGGAGGACATTACATTATTTATATTATGTTCCGTGAGTTGATTTGCTATCGATTGCTGTCACATTTGCATGTTTTTCAAAGACATTTAAAATTTATACATTCACATGCACGTGATAAGGAGTCTACACACCAAATTCGGTGGGCAGGGGATAAGTAAGTTGACAAAACACTATCGGATTTCCACAACATTCATACCACACACTGAAATGTCGTCACACCCCACCGAGCTGTGTTTCCGACTTTGGTGAGTTAACCCCATTTGTACCACAATAAATACCTTAATAAGTAAATGCTGCTGGACAATTCACACAGCACCTAGCCCCCAAGCAAACCAGAACTTAGCTACGAGATACCGAACTGATGGAAAAGGCAAAGGAATTCTAAATTTGGTTTTAATTTTTTTTTTTTGAACTAGCTTTTTCCCTAGTAATTTCTCTGCCTGAAACCTGGATATTACATCTCATCGTTAAACTCGAGTGAACCGCTGACAGTTCGTTCGTGGAAATTATTCTCATTTTTGAATTAAGGCTGCCAGTGGGTTCCGTGCAGGTAAGAACAAAGTGGAGCATAAATCGCTGCAATACGTGTTTTCGGTGGTGGCCATTGCATTAGCGATTTCGTGTCTTTAACTTGGTGACCCGCGGAACATATAATCCAAGTGTTTCTTTGAATTGCCAAAATCATCCAAGTGTTTCTTTGAATCGCCAAAATCACGTGACCGCGAACTTGTTACATAAAATTGTCCGATTTTACCGTAAAATAAATCGCAAACTTCATTCACAGACAAGAAAATTTTACACAACATTCGAAAGATCGATTTTCGGTCTTTTACTTGACTTTGACTGTTTTGAGACCTGAAAAATTAAGGGTGGCCTGATCAGATCTTACTCGACAAGACGCGTCGTGGCCAGATCTGGCATCAACAGCGCGCGGTCGATGTAATTTAGTGGCCAAATCTGGCCTGGCGCAAATCTCATAGTATGTGAAGACTAAATAAAATGAGATAGAGTTGTATGCTTATTACCCACAGAGCTTTTATGATTTGTGTTATTACCGCACGATAAACGTGACATTCGTGTCGTGATTCTAATTGCGATTGCTTGTACGTCTACTAGAACATTTCATTCCAAATAGGAGTGGTCGTTGAATGAACGAACTGTTTTTGTAAACTGTTTGTTTGCCGTCGACTGCTAGACCGGTTTACAGTCCACTGATGAACCAGTTTACTCGTGAACGACATTTTGCATCGTCCAGTCCAAAGTCGAGCGTTGACGAAACTGTTTGTTTCTCGCTCTCTAGCCACCCGTCTATCAAGCATTCTGCTCTCTTCACACTTGCTTGTTTCGCTTATATGACTATCTCTCTTTCGCCATGCGCCAGGCCAGACTGTATATCGGCGGCGGCGTAAGTGGTGTTTTGTAAAAGTAAACTCTATTGCAATGTAATATGCATGTCCATTAGGGTGTCCCGTCGATGTATGGGAATTTTTTTTCTTCAAGTTACAGCAACGCAAGAGGTATCGAAAGTTGCGTTATTTCACGTAGATTATGAAACTGGTAAAAAAACTGAAATAACTCCCCATCTTGAGGCCTCTACCGCTCTTTGAAGTTATGTAAATTTCAGGTTGATAGTGACCTACATCATGGGTCTAAAATAAAACAAAAGTAAAGTTTAGGGGGTGTTTAATGAATTTGAAGGATAAAACAAAGCATTAACAATGAAAATAAACAAAATATATCTTAATGTTGCTGACAAATAATTAAAATCCAAAATTATTTTTGTGACCAAAATTTGACATTTCAGCACGCGATTGCATCCGGGCTCTAATGAATCCATCTCTCAATTTAGCGTGAGTTACGCTTTGTGAGGCCTCTGTCACTAATTTCACACACCTCTCAACAGATGTTGATACGCAAATTTTTATCTATTGTCATTTTTTGAAGGTCCTAAGTTGAAATGTGTCGAAGAACCGGGGCGGTGCGGTTTCTTGACATCTTGCCACATAATCCTTTCGGTGTAATCACTGCCATCGAAGTTTATTTTAGGAGGCCTAAATATTCGAGGCGTTTTGAATTATTTTTGGCTTCTCCAGCTTTAATTTTATACACAATCCTAGCTCCCGAATGTGGTCTCTTTCATCAAAAATCATGGCGATAAGTATATTCTCTGGATGAGCAAAAAATGCGTTTCTTGCGATCACAGAATCTACAACAGCTTTGAGATTTTCAACTATGAATCGAGGGAACATAGTCAGTTGATATAAATGCTCGGCTCTATCCTAAAAAGATGCCTTGACGATTAAGAACCAAATCGGTGCGTTAACTCTAACAACGTAGTTGGTAAGCATTTGTAGGTTTTCAGATGGATTTGGAGTACCTACTCACATAATGTCTGAGCAACCGATTAGTTGTAGTAAGCCATCTCGAGTGCACCATTTTCCCAGGTTTTCGGATAGCTAACTCAGGATTGCAGGAACCAGTTGAAACAGCTTGACATAACTCATAAAGATAGGTTTTATCCGTACTTAGCTCTTCAATCACATTTTTCGGCTCTCGATTCTCAGCTGTTGTTTTTTTTTAATATAGCTATATTTCTTGTCTGTCTAAACTGCTGCTAACCATTTTCCTTTAATTACTATGGTCCAACAAAAAACTTCGCTCAGCGATGGGAACTTCTGATGGTTTTGACCACAAACAAGATTCAAATGAAATTAATGTATTACAAGCAGCAACATAAAGACGATTCAACAAAACATTTCAGTATGTTTTCATAACTATATTTTCGTTTGCTTTCGGGGTATCCTTTTGAACTGAGTTACCTTTTCAAATAAGCTTGTAACGATTGGAATTGAAGCTTTCGTCTAAATTTTGTTGATGTCCAAATATAGAATATGTAGTTTCACTTCGCCTCGAACTCCTTCTTTAAAAGTCAATAATATTCACTTTTGATACTATTGTAGGTAATTGAAACTGTACGTTATGACATAAAATTTACTTTGGATATAAACAAAACACTCGCGAATCACGTAAAGAATATAATTAAAAAAAGTTGAAAATTGAGGGTAGTTGGAGGTGGAATTGAGGGTAACCCTAACAAATACGAAGCTGTTGGTAACGTTTTTAACCGCGCAGATTAAATATCCGTTGAGGTACTACACTAAAACACAGTAAAATAGTAATACTTTTTTCAGGATTCAAAATTATAAAGAGTAAATATCGACATGAAAATGTCATTTTTTTAAAACTTTGAAGGCCGGTAGAGGCCTAAAGACCTTTCATTAGATTTTTTTTTAAATTTTATTCGTAATCTACATACAATTTCGCAACTTTCGAGTGGTCTTACATTACGGAAATCCAAAAAAAGTTTCTACGGGACACCCTAATGTCCATGTATTATTCTATTAGTAGGCATTGTACTAGGTAAGTACCTACTTAATTTGTTATCTACTAGGTACCTACCTACAAATAAAATTAAATCCATTCTCGAGAAACAGACGCCTACCTATTCTTGCATAGTGTGAATACCTACCTAGGTATTTCATTTCAAAAGTAGGGAAATCATTTAATTTTGTTTGAGCTAGCTAAGTATAACATTACCTACTCAACAATTACCTACCTATCTTCGTAGGAAGTTGCACTATGCACACAGTTTCGTAGGTAAGTTGCACTATGCACACAAGCGTAGGTTAGGTACCTAGGAGGGTTATTTATTTCTGATTTTCGGGCATACCTATCCAGGTAGAGACAAACCATTCTAAAAATGCAGGCCCTCTTCATAAAACGTCATAGGTAGGTACCTACTTACTTGGCGTGTATTTTTAGAATGCTTTATCTCTACCTACCTAGGTACCTATCCCGAAGGTAGGTAGGTAGTGTAGGTTCCCTAGGTACCTACCTACTGACCTATGGGATTTTTCTTTTGACGCGTCAAAAAGCAAGAGGCACCGATACTTACATTTTAATACCTACCTACTTATGACAAGTTTAGCAACACTATTAAAGGTAGGCCTACCTATAATAAACTGGTGCTTAGGTATTTTGATAAGTGATACGATAACATAACACTATTGCTCCGTGCTATTTCACACTGGCTACTGGCATGGCGATTTGCAAGCGAGTTAACGCCGAAAGACATGGTACCTAAGTAGGTAGGTAGGTAAATTCATTGTTGAAAAAAAAGTAGTGATCGCGAGGTCTACTGTTCGTAGAACTACTAGTTATATAAAAATACCCAGAACACCTGGAACAAATATTTGCATATCGTACAAACATTTGTCCTAAGGCGGGAATCGAACCCGCAACCTGCGTCGCAGGCGGACCTTTGCCGGCTGCACCACATCGGTCGTCAAAATAGTTCACACGTCGCGTCGTCGATTGGCAAGCGTTTATGATCGTTTTAATTCTCTTCGTCGTTTACCAATCTGTGCATCAACGTTCAACGATCGATCATGTCCTGAACTGAACGGCATAAACTGGTCGAACAGTAGACTGTTTTATGAACTAGTTCATCGTGAACGGTAAACGGTCTCGTTTCGTCGACTGAAAAGAAGTCGACGACCCATTCCTAATTCCAAAAACTGTTAGCCCTGTACAGCCCTGAAGAAAATTTCGACATAGCTTTCTTTCGATTTCGTGATTTTTCGGTATAGCGTGCATTTGAGATTGTGATCGTCCGGTCTACAGTTCGGTATTCCGCTATGCGGCCTCAGGTGCTTTCGGTATTTCGATCTGCGGTTTCGTGTACTTTCGAAATACCGTTCTCCGATATTTCGATTGCCAGTATTCCGTAGTACAGTCAGGTATAACGTTTAGCATGCCATTCAGAAAAGATATATCTAGCGCAAGGCTAAAAACATATAAGGTAAAGTGTGGGTAAAGTGAATTATTAACAAACGTGTCTTAGTAGTTAGTAGTTTCAACAGAAAGGAAGAAAAGAGAATCAAGTAGTCTAATCTCATCGAATCGCATCTTTCTTTCAAAACTCATCGCTCGTTTAATAGCCACATTTTAAAAGCCGCTTACATTTGGCAGATGTTACTTCGAGACGAAATCGCACCTGCTAACGTAATTTGAACAATTAATAAGGAATTTTACTATTTTCATAGATTTCATCTCATTATTTTAAAAACCTGCGTAGGTTTACCGTTTTATCGGGTACTTATTTCGCGTACCTTCAAGTTTTTATGTAACAAATAGAAAGATATCTTATAAAAATAATTTGATGTGTTATTTCAGGTGAATTTGGAGCCAAAGTCTATTGACTTTGGTTACGCACACAACACTATACGACTGTACTCTGTGTTGGGAAAGTTACACACACCCTACACAAACCTCAGGGCGCCAGACTTTGTGTAAGTTCGAAGTTTTCCGAGAAACTTCGAGGCTCCCACGTGGCCACGTGACTGATAAGACCACGTTTATCGTGCGTTTTGAGCCCCTAGGCAGCGCGGTTCTACCTTGGAACGGTGTAAAAAGCTGTGAGGCAAATTTATACTTGTAAATTTCAATTGCCATTAGCACTACCTACATTTTGTTATTATAACGATATACAAAGAACTTGAGAGGGTTAACTACGGACCCAGTTTGTATTGGAAGTACACCAACGCTTCATCCCTTAACGAGGAACTCCACACGGGGGGGTCACATTCATAATGAATTCATCAAACTACGATAGTCAGATACAAGGTATTATCGTAAAATCCAAGTAATTTTCAAAAATTCTAATCGCCAAGCCATGATACCCTAAAAATGCTTATATAATAATTTAGTTTTGTTTTGAGATTTTGTAAGCAGAAGATGCGAACAAGAGTTTTGTGGCCACTAAAAATAGTTCGCATTTTCTGCTTTAACTATTTAAAATTAGAGTATTTATCGAAATTATTATGCGTAAGAGTCATTATTAAGAAAACGTTTAACCGTGCTTTACAGCCATAATTAGAAACGCTCACTCATCATACTCATCACCTATCTAGCCACAAGAAATCTAAAAATAAATCAAAAATAATAGGTAATGGTGGAGAATCTACACAGCATTATCTAGCCCCAAAGTAAACAAAACGTGTGATATAGGTACTAGTTTATATGTTTGTAACAAACTGAAAACAAAATATTGTGTGTACGGAATGGAAACTCTCTGTTTTTGTCATTAAATACTAGATTCTATGACTATAAAACAATAAAATCATCTAGGAATGTTAATAAATCAGACATTACAAGCAAGTGTGCAAACTTCTCACATTAAATGTTTTATGCCAAAAACAAAAGGTCACTAACACTGTGTGCATGATGCTGCAAACAATTTAGGGTAGCTCAACTCATCCAAATTAATGCCTAGGTTTACATTTCTGCAGGGATATTTTGATTCATTCGATTCGTTTCCGAATCGAATCCGACGGATCTTTAAAACGCGTTTTTGATTTCGCGTCGTGTTGATGATCGAAATAACGAGCTCCTCCTCATAAACATGGCCATTAGTCAACAGATTCGCTGCGGATTTTCAATCATCAACCCGAGGCGAAATCAAAATAGCGTTTTATAGATCCGTCAGATTCGATTCGGAAACGAATCGAATGAATTAAAATACCCCTGCTGAGCTTTAAAGTGTGCATAGAGTATAGAAATGACAATAACGTTCTTACGAATAGTACAATACAGTCAAATGTTCAATTTCCTAAACCATTTCTTGTAATGTAACGTTCTTGCAAATTCTCGAAGCTCTGTTCGACATAATGGTCACGGCGAGAGAGCATTTCCCAGTAACATTTTTTTGTACCTTGTGTACCTACATATCCCCTTTCGGCCCGCGCACCTCTGCCTAATAAAACGTTACAACCGCCCGTTCGTTTTTAAAATCTGGTTGTAACAAAACATCGATTGTCATGTCCGAAGTGTGTTTTTTGTTATAACAGTGCGTAAGCCCTTACATTTTACAAATTACCCTGATAATTTCTAAGAAATGAAACAATATCCCAAAAATTTTCGACATCGACGAAACTTGAACCAGCATTTTCTTTGCTTATTTGCTTTATTTCCATAAAGAGTCTCTTCTATCTTTAGTGATGAAAATTGAGAAACACAATGACTTACTATTCCCTTACGAAATTCAATCTACAGTTAACGAGATAAAGCTCATTTCAGATCACAAGCAGTGTAAAGTGAGTTACACTTGGCACTTGGTTTTGTGCCTTGTCTAAAATTCTACCTTATTAGGGTACCGTCGACTTCGTTCTGCCCTATTCAAATATGTTTTATGTTAATTCTTGCATAATAAGACTATTCAACTAACGACTGCGCTATTAACATAGTTCGTAACGCTAACGTTTGCGATTCGAGTTTCGTTTGGTTCAGAGTTTACTAACGAGGGATTTGCCGCTTACCTGCAACGCGTGCGAAATATCGGGTTGAAAGTAGGGACAAATTGAATTTTGTGTTTGTTTGTCACAAAAGGACAACAGTGTCAATTCAGTTGTTGCAAAAACTTAAGTAGGACAGCAAAATTGCTTGTGCTACCAAATTATTTTAGTTTAGCTTAAAATACAACCGAATCTTCCCAGTGCTGTTATTATTGTCAAAGTGGACTAACTTCGTGGCTCTAATCTGTTGAGAGGGTAACTTATTTATTTATTTATCTTAAAGAAACAAAAAGATTTAGAACTAGAAAATTAAACGCATAACCTTAGAAAAATTAAGCTAAGTAGTTTTCACTCATAGAAAGAGAATAAATTATCCAAAAATATTTAATATATTGGTTACAAAAATTCAAGATTATAAAGTTTTTAAGAGACGATCATTCGCTGAAATGGGAAAAGGATAGGTTTATAGTCAATAAATTATTCAACAAAAACAAAAATCACATATTTATATCTAAAATATCAAAAAAAGTAAAGAAAAGTTAATAAAACTTATTTTTGGAGCATAGCCATCTACTATATCGATGCGAAACATGGAAACACCGCGGGATAGAGAAAATTTAGACGTATGAAATATGGTGCTGGTGGAAGATGAAAAGGATTAGCTGGACGGAGAAGGTTATGTAATGAGGAGGTGTTGAAAAGAGTTGAGGAAAAAGGTTTTTGATGAAAACCACTCAAAACAAGAGGGAAAATAATTGGACATCTTATAAGTATGACATAACAACTTCATAAGTAACATCATAGAAGGAAAAGTATAAGTAAGACGAGGAAAAAGAATTAGCCATATGAGTCAGATCAAGGAGAAAGTCGCTGTCATGTCGTATAAATAAGTAATAGTACATTGTACACCTAGGCGAGAATGTTCCCACTTCCTATCGAGTGTGAGTGTCATTTGAGGCACGAAGCGAAGCCGAGGGCCTTAAAACACACGAGTTAGGAATCGCACTTTCTACTGATATAGTGCTTTATAAAATACCTTCGAGGAAAATCATAATTTTAGAATATTCAAAATCACTCGTGTAAATTCAAATTGTAAACTCAAATGTAAATATTTTTTTTGTTATTGTGCCGAATACGGATAAGGCCAATAATATCATTCGGCGGATTTGGAGTGAAAACTTATTGTCGTTTGACCTTTTATGAAATAAATATAGCTACAGGCTGATATTTAAGAAAATTAAATAAAAAGATAACACTTTAGAAATGGATTTCCATACACTTCTCTCTCCCGCTAAACGCATGAGAAATGAAATTCTAGAGAGTTTTTCTTCCCGCATTTCAGTACGCCCGCAATGACGTACCTTCTACTTTACGTTTGGAAAAGGAATAAGCAACTTTCTGAGCGGGTGTAGCATAAAACAAATTGCATTGGAGAGAGAAAAGTGGAGACAAACTACAGTTTGACTGGTCTGTGAGGCTCCCGGAATGATGTATCATTCCACCGACAAGAGCTAGGCTATTTTATTTATAACAAACTTTCCATCAGATATTTGGTTAAACTAATTAATTTCCCTTTGTTATTACACAAAACAGTAACATAACATACCGGTATTTGATTCGGCAACATGTAATAACATAGGCCCTTTAGAGCAATACATTACTATTGACAAAGGGATCCGCCTACACTAAGCCTACGGGGAGGCTGTAACCGACTGCTACAGGGTGGTATCTAGGACTTTCTTACGATTTAATGATTTTTGGAATAAACCTAAAGAACAATGGGCTAAAATTTAGGGAACCTGGAACCACCTTCCAATAGCAGTAAAATGTATGTATGTCGTTGGATAGGTCTATTCAACCGAAACAACTATTGCTATGACGGCTTTACTGTTACCTCTGTCCGTTCAGAGAATTATAATAAGATATATATAAGACTTGTTATATATGCATAAGACTTATAATATATAAGACTTATAAGGTTTGATAAAATGTTAAAATAAATAAAATATTTTTATTCCATATTTTCATCCAACGACATACATTTTATTGCTATTGGAGGGTGATCCCAATCTGCCCATAGGACTTTAATTTAATTAATAACATATAATGCTGGACAATTCACACTTCATCACCTACCTCCGCGCTATGCAGAACTTGTGTTATGGGTACTGGATAACTGATATACTTACTTAACACATTACATACACGTGTTTTTACTGTGCATTGAGAACACTTAAATAAAATATCTGCAGATCGTACCAACATTTGTCTCCAGGCGGAGATCGAATCCGCATTAGCCCGCTGCGCCACGTAGGTGGTCATTTATTATTAACTACCCTCTGGATAGTTTGCAACAGTCTGCAGTGAGCTCGAGTTATGCAATTGTAATTACCTACTAGTTCTAATTTGGCTCTATTATATTAAATTTAATTTTCTTTGTGAATAAAAACCATTGAGGTCATAATTTAGTAACAACTGAATTAACTACCCCCTAGATTATTTGCAGCAGTTTACAGTGGGCTCAAGTTTTTCATTAAATTGTAAATAAGTATGTAGAGATAAACCATTCTGTATGACGTTTAGTATGACGTTTAGTGAAGGGGGCGTGCATTCATTACGTATGTAAGCGGGTTTACTACGAACCTTATTTGTGTTGGAGGAACACCAACGTTTCATTCCATACATCCGTAATGACTTTGTCAAACTACGATAGTTTTTATAGTTGAAGGGGTGTGCATTTTTAAGATGGTTTATCTCTACCAGTTCTAATTTGTTTCTATTAGCAACATCTGTCTTATGGCAGGGCCAGCTGCACGGCATTCTTGATTATTATCTTTCGCTGATTTCTTGATTATTATCTAATAATGCCTGGTAACATCTATTTCGATTTGGTTTCTCCATAAAATTTCCTACAAATGAGCATGTAAATATTCTGAAGTTGTATAACGTAACTACTGAGGTTCATGTAAATGTAGGTGTATAGTTTTTTTTCTAATAACGCATCCTTTTTTCCTTTTTCTGAGTACAGCCCCTTATTCGAGGCTTGCGTGCCTATGAATACAGTTACAATAAAAGCCAGGATTTGACTAATAGTCGAGGCGAGAAAATTGGGTATAGCCGCGGCTTGGTTCCACGGCTCAGTGCGGAATTCGAGCGGCTTGCTTGCGGCTTGCCCTCGATTTTGAAACCAAAATCCCTGGATTTTGAACTTGATTTAGTTTAACATAACTGTGAAAAACTTTTAAAACTCAAAGGCTCAAGAATCACTGTTCTGCAGTGTAATCACTTGAGTACCTACCTATTTTGAATAAACTAAAAACTGACCTGGAATCCCTGCGTATTTATTTATATGGAAGTATGTATTTATGTAAGTATATATATTTCTTTAATTGACCAACGTTCGAAACCCTCGGCGCGCGAGTTACACTCGCAGTTGACGGATCTTGTTTTATGTACTATAATAATCAATTCCTCCGTCATTTATGGACCGGTTTGGACGATTCTGAGAGATTAGTATTAATCCCACAAAACTTCAATCTCGAGAGTAACTCGCGCGCCGAGGGTTTCAAACGTTTGTCAATTATATAAATATATAAGTACTATAGGTACCGGTTAGAGACTTTGCTTAATAATGTAGGTATACCTAAAAACAATAGGTACCTACCTAAATTTCAGACGGATCGCTCTGCAAACTTTGGAGATTGTTGGGAGTGATGGGGATAATGGTAAATTTTTCGAAATTTTTCAATAAATATGAAACTTACAAAAATTTCTAAAACTGTTTTGAAATTTACAAACTGATACCCCTCATCTGATAGCCCACTTAACAGTAAAGGTCTCTTTAGTCGACATCACAATATTTACTGAAAATCTTGACTTTTCTTTGAATCTTTACAGACGCACGAAATGTATTATTATTTGTAATTTCTAGTTAATAGCTGCTGTAGTTGCTGAGTTATTAAGAAGGGAAAAAGGACAGACAAAGCGAGACCATAAGGGTTTCTAAACCGATCTCGAAACTCTAAAAACATAGAACCTCCTCCTTTTTCGATGACGACGACTCAGTGGTGCAGCGGGCGAGAATCCGCCTGCGACGCAAGAGGTTGGGGGTTCGATTCCCGCCTCGGAACAAATTTGTGTATAAAATGTTTTAAGTAGAGGTATATCAGTTATCTAGTACCCATAACACAAACTTTAAGCAGCTTACTTTGGGGCTAGATGGTGCTGTGTGGATTGTCCAGGATTATTTATTTATTTTTCCAATTTTGTTCAAAATCGGTAGCAATCACTTAATATGATATGATAGACACACACATTAATTAGACGGCAACTTAATACGGGTTAGGTATGAGCATTGAAAGCACTTGTAACGGGACACCTATTAAGTCGGGTATTGACCCGTTTAACGGGGCTTAATTTACCATTCGCAAAGAGCATGAAACGTTACGCCGCGTTGTTGCTAGAATCCGCTCGTTGTGAATGCCTTCTTTCCTCATACTGACTGGACGAACGCTCACAGTGCAACACGCAGTTAACACTTCGCATAACGACCCATAACAGTGTTCAATTGAAACCCAAAATAACACAAATCATATAAATAAATATATGAATAAAAATAAATAATGCTGGATAATACGCACATCATTATCTAGCCCCAAGCTAAGCAGAGCTTGTTTTATGGGTACTATATGACTGATAAAGGTACATAATACAATACATTAAATAGAGCAGAAGCCTTTATTCACAAAGAAAATTATAATATTATTAGTATTTACAATTGAAACAATTGAGCTAACTGCAGACCGTTGCAAACAATCTACAGGTAGCTCAACTGATCCATATCAATACCAGTCGGAAGCGTCCCCAAGACGCTGGCTGCATTGCCCCGCTGTATGGCAATGCTGATGCGCTGTGCCAGATACTGACCAGCTCTCGGGTCACGCGTCGCTTCGACCAGACGCTCAGATAATTTTTTGAAAACCCGAAGAGCCTCGGTACCCCACGGACCTAGGGTCTCGACTCCAAGAGGAGCAAATGTGTAGGCTCTGTCGAGACCTGCATATTTGCGCCTCTTGAGATCTTCGGCCAAATCTGCCGCCGCGCCTGCCCTCACGGATGTCCTCGGAAGATGGGAAGGCGCAAGTGTGTCGACGCATGTAGCGTCCCACACAATGGGCCTCCCCAACTCCCATGGGACTAGTGTCATACCGTCGGGCCTTTTACCATCGTCACGTAACAGACCATTCGGTTCGAGAATAGCTGGTACGTTAGCGGTGACAAAGGCCCGCCGGATGATGTCGTTAAGGCTGGCGTGGCGAGATATCCGACCGGCTGCCCTAGTACACGATAATCCGTGATGACCAAGCTGTTCGACAGCAGTACCGCACTGGCATTGATGAAGCGCGCAACACCTTGCACCCAACCGAAGACATGTTGCGATACGGAAAGTTACGGGATCCAATAAAGTACCAGTGTTATATGAAGGAAATGCTTGCAACCAATGTCCTGACTCCCATTTAGAAACGGCCAGGAGGCGGGCACGATCCGCAGAGCTGGAGCAAATAAAATATTAAAATATTAAATAGATAGATATTTTTTATTATAAATATAAAATGCAAATATTACAAATATTAGCAGATCAACCTTCTGCGTTACAGGCGGACCTTTGCCCGTCGCGCCAGATCTGTCGTTGAACAAATCATAGTAAATAGCTATCCCGTTCATAATGCCGTTGGTTTTTGGATAATATAGTTACGTACTCCTGTGGCTCAGAGAACCCAAAGTGGATGCATCCTAAACGAGACTTCTTCAGGCGTCTCGGCTCTGAGCTGTCTCGGCGTCGAGTTCATAGTTGATAGTGAAAACTTTAAAGCCTGGAATCCTTGGTTACCATACTTCATTCTCCGTATCTCATTTCATTTTATATATTTTCACCGTAGATTATTACTTGGGTACTTTACACTTTCATATTTATGTGGTAATTTATACATATGTATTCGTTGTAAGCAATTTTGCCTGAGATACAGGCTTTACCTAGTTCAGGCACACGTCATCTATAGAATTTAAATTATTATTATTATTCTTATGTTATGCTTATGTCTTGAGAATTTTTTGATAAATTAGTTAATTTTATATACACTTAATGTCGTTATTTACTAAATTTAAAAAGGACTATTACATGGTTATTAATACGAAAAGAAGCACAATAAGAGATTGTACGCAGAAAGAAAAACAGACAGACAGTGATTACTTTAAGAACGTAATAAAAATTTATAAGAGTTGGCTGTAAAAAGCCTGGTGTTCATAATATTACAATAATTAATTAAAATAATGTCAGAGATGAACATTTATTAAGCATATAAGCATATAGAAAATTAGAATACCTAATAGAATAAAACAATTACAACTTATTTAAACTTAAATCTGTTATGTCAAAAATCACTAAAGTTTATTTCTTTAGGCTGTTATGTACCATGTTCCCCAACACTTAATCCTTTAGTCAGAAGTTCCTAGTCGTATCCATCAATCATCAAAACAACTCATTATCCTGTTTATCACATTCTTACTTCTAATGTATTTCGATAAGTAACAACTTGACTTATCTCAATGTTCTCACAAACATTTATTTCTCAACATCTTAATAGTTAAATTGTTTATCAATAAGTTAATGATAACTATTGTTTACTACTCTCAAGACTCATATGCCCTTAGTATTTATGAGTAGACTTAAGATAGATAAGCGTCAGTTCAATCCCGTCTTCGAAACTAGCACAAATTCTTTGTAAAAATTCTGAATTCAACAAAGTTTTATGTTTTTAAAGTGTTTTACAACGTATCAGTTGTCAAGGCTTACGAAATGAGCTCATAGACACAGCTTGCGGACAGAGTGCGGATAGCACGATGTTGGAAATAAATAGAATTAAGATATTATATGTCAATAAATGTTATAAGAGCTGCTGTATACGGATTCCATCTAACTACCTATCATTACTCATGCTGAACGAGCCTTTCCTAAACAAGGGGGAATTTGCCATAATCACCACGCTTGCCAAGCAGATTCGTAATCACATAGAGGTGTTAAAAATAAAATAAATAAATAATGCTGGACAATTCAACGTTAATTTCTGGACGTCCAGCGGCAAGATGGGCAGACGATATTTCTAACACCGCAGGGCGAACCTGGATGAGATTGGCGCAGGACCGTGTGGAGTGGCACAAAAGTTTGGAGGCCTATACCCAGCAGTGGGTGAAGTCGGGTTGCGGATGATGATGATGATGTGATGCTGGACAATTCACACAAAATGAAGGAAACTGTTGTCCTTCCTCTGGTAGGTTGCGATAAGCCGCCTCTTACGTCATCTGCGGGCTGAGTCAGGAGGTCTATCTATCTTGTCTTATACAATAATTTGATTGTTTTGAAAAATCTGAAAAGCGACTTCAAATTCCATTGTTTTTTTAACTTCTGCGAGACGAATAGGTGTAGGTACAAATCGCTCGGGAATATTTTTATTGGAGCCTCTGATCTCAATGGTGATTCTACAATAAGAACAATATAAATACTCTTTATTGCACACCAAGATAAAATGCAAAATGCACTTATAATAAACATCATTTTATGGTCGAAACTAACACAAAAACTCTCATATTTACAATCGGATGACGAGGTTATATAAGGCAGCTGTGTAGTAAAATAACTGTGTCCGGTATAACACGAACGTAATAATTATTCAAATATTAATGTTTGAATAATAATTACGTTCGTTGTATTTGTATATTTAGAATTGTGGTGGACGTTATAGATAGTTCAGATGTTGGCAAAGGACTGACCTTTTTATGACATTATAAACGAAAAGAGAAATTGATACATTTGTGAAATTACAGCATATTAGAAGAGAAGCAGTTTTCAAAAATACGTTAGAACTATTATACAGAAAGTGACTTTTTTAATCTTGAATTTATTTGGCAAGTTGGACATTATTTGAGCACAAAGTGCGCATAATTTTATTTCAGATTTGTTTTTTGATAAATGCAAACTGAAAATCATGAATGTTACAGTTAAAACCATGTAATATGCATACAAATAAGCCCTCTTACACACAAACCTCTTTAACTTTAAACTTTAGCTTAGGGTCGTTTATTTCATTCTGTTGACAAACGTTAAGCCAGAGAAAAAAAACACTTTACCATCTTGGAGTCTTCAAATCCAGGATGAATACGTTCTTTCTAGGAAAGCGTGATCGATTTATGTAAGTGCAGATGTGGCCTAAGGCCAAATCTTCACTTACATAAATGAAATGGTGGCCAAACCCTTGACCATTACCAATCGAAAACTCATAAGCCGTCACTGCTTAAATTTGACTGGTTTTTATATGTATGCGGGCAACGATATTATTACTACAAGGTAGGAATTATTCAAGGCCTACAATAAAACATTCTATAAAAATTCTCGTGAAGTAGAAATGTTATTTTACACTGGTACAATTTATGCATTTACTCTTTTCATCGTAAAATTGGTAAAAGCTTGGGAATGCAATTCGTAAATTGATTGAAAATATATTAATTCAATAAAAGGCATCGACATAAAATGACATTTCACAGAGCGTTGCGGGGAGTGTAAAGTAAATTTGTACCTACTTAAAAGCTCTATTACAAAAGGTAACAGGCATGAAAATAAAAAAATCTACAATACCGCGAATCAGACAGCGACCTTTTTATTTCAACCACTTTATAAAATCAAAGGTAGGTAAAGACAAGTGGCCCTTGAGAATAGCTTCCCTTTTTTGTAGCAGACTCGCGTCGGGTCGGGTCTAGTGAGGAAATCGCGGAAATGATTACAAGTGTTCACTCAACTCTTTTTATGTTTTGTACATAATGCTTTCGTGTCTTCTGTAGTACCTTTTGTCATTGAACATTAAGAGACGGCACTCATATCTTAAGGAATCTTTGAACTTTTTGATAGAAGAAGCTAATCAGGCTTCGTATTCTAACCTAAGCCGCCCATCGGACCCCACTACAGGGCTATGTCCTACCTCTTCTTAAATATGTTAAACCTCGCAACAGGGTAAATGGAACCTTCATTTTTCCTCGTAGAGTTTGAGTTACTGAGCTTAGTAGATAGAAAATTAGTAATTTCCGGCCCGGTTGACATTTTCGTCCTCGCGGCGACTTCAGATAATGCGACAAGTATGAAATTGTGTTGAAATTATAGCATTAATTTGTAAATGGAGGGTTCCTTGTTGACAGTTTTCTGGCAACGAAATTATAATCAGAATTAGTTTATTGGGCGCTAGCAGACGAGCCACTTGACGATAAATTTTACAATTTGTGCAAAACTGTTATAGTTTTGCACAAAATTATTTTACACTACAGCCGAACGACCACTTTTATTAATATTGTTTTGTGAATTGTAAACACAACTAAATAAGTTATGTTGGCTTCAAGTAAATGACTGTGTTTTAGTTTAGAATAATTATCTTTGGAGCGAAACCTAATGAAGCGTTATCCCCTTATCTATAAGCATATTTATTTGCTTCTGTCAAAAAACAGTGTTTAGGGCCAGAGTCCACCAAAGTACAAGTTTGTCTCCTTTCCGAGACAAACGAAGAAGAGGTATCCACTGAAGCTGAGCGGAGACGAGATGTGCGTATAACGACATTCTTTCTATTGGTTGTTTAAAACATATGTTTTATGAAACCAATAGAAAGAACGTCGTTATATGCACATCTCGTCTCCGCTTGCTTCAGTGGATACCACCGAGCAGAGATGTATCATATTTGTATGCGAAGAAAACAAAAAATGTAAGATGTGCTTTGCAAGATGGCGACGACGTCACGCAGCGGCGACGAAAAGAAATGTGAGCAAGATGCAGTGAGCGGCGCCTCTATGAATACACTTCATTTGTGTTGACGACCTCTGTGGCGCAGCGGGCGAAGGTCCGCCTGCAACGCAGGAGGTTGCGGGTTCGATTCCCGCCTCGGAACAAATGTTTGCAGATATTTGTTCAGGGTGTTCTGGATGTTTTCTATGTAGTGTATTGTATTAAGGTACCCTTTTATTAGAGTAGAGAAAACAAAACGAAAAATATATTCAAATTGGTCAAGCCGTTTTAAAATTTTATATTGAGACTAACGAACAGCAATTGGTTTTTTTTAAATGCACAGATTCATTGATTATTTTATACTTACAGACCAATTTAAAGTAAGCTTATTCAAGAGTTTTATTAAAGGTTGTTTGCTCATAAAAAACGACTTAATAGCAATTTGTTTTTTATTAAACTCGTAAATACAGCGTTTGGATTAAGTGGGGATAAATGAAAAGTTAAATTTTATATTTGGGGTTATGTTATTTTTACGCCCTTGACCGTCGTATTAATAATTTCACCACGGGACTTCATTCGTGCCGTCACGTATTTATCCTTATTACCTACTTGTTTCGTGGTGGGAGTCTGCAGAAGACCGAGAAGTTTGGAAAGGTGCAGGGGAGGCCTTTGACCAGCAGTGGGACGAAAAAAAAAACGTATCTGTATTTCCTCTTAGTTGACTTCGTTTTATTTTACTGATTCGGTTTTAGTGTGTAGAAGCAAATCTTCTAAATACTTAAACCCAACACAAAATGCCACTACAATTTTACATATTTTTGGACTATATGCGATACAGAGATGTAGGTATCCACGATATATTAGTCTTTTTTGGGTGAGTTGTTTTTAAACTCGGAGTTTTTGCACACCGTGTTTTTTGTGGACTTTTTTTAGGTGAGAAAAAGTCTTTTTTTAGGTTCAATCGAGGCGCAATCTATACTAATATTATAAGTGAGAGTTACCAGAGGGAAGATTTGATTGTTTGTTTATTTATTGAATAGACTCCGAAACTACTGGAACGATTTGAAAAATTCTTTTACCATTGTAAAATAATTTTTCAAATCGATCCAGTAGTAAAGGAATGATGTGGGCTTCTAATGAGAAGCCCACATTATTCCTGATGAACATAGGCTACTTTTTACCGCGGGAAAATCCTTCATTCCTACGAGAAAACGGGTAATAGGACAACGGGTAGTAAGAATGCAGCTAGTATGTTTATACAAACAGGTAGGAAGTTGCTAAACGGTAACTAAAGTGGTACCTACTTAAAACCCGAGCAAAAACCAACTCAGTCCATTCTCGATTCGAGAAAATACAATGAAGCCGACCAAATTTTCAACAATTACGCTTAGAATTACAAGTACATTTCCGATTTGTTTCAAACCATTGTATGAGGCTACAATAGAATGAAATGGGTTCTTCTGACCTCTGGATCGGGACTCAATGGGATCGTGACAGCTTACCCTCGTCTTTGTATTGAAAGATAACTAAAATTAATGAACAAGACTTCTGGAAAATAGGAAAAGGTACAGGCAGCAGCGCCTCCTGCAGAACGATTTAACCACCGAACTGCGATCCCCAAACCTCATGCGGGAACAACTGTCCAGCGCCTATTAGAGGGAGGCCTGCGTCCAGCAGTGAACCGTATAGGATGTAGGAAAAGGTATTTATTTATTTATACTTATACTCGTATATTTATACACATTATGGCTTAATCGTACAATACAGCTTATTCCTTTGTGTGTGGTGTGGACACGACGACGTGTCCCCTGTTACAAATATATGTTTCCACACTTATAGGACGCCGT
Organism: Eupithecia subumbrata; assembly: GCA_949316285.1. NCBI lineage: Eukaryota > Metazoa > Arthropoda > Insecta > Lepidoptera > Geometridae > Eupithecia > Eupithecia subumbrata. Next base: position 14,040,681 of record OX438643.1, on the reverse strand, counting down.
AGCGTGCAGGTATCTTAGCTCACCCAGCAAGGAAACCTGATGGAACTTCTAAAATACTTCCCAAGAGGCATTGCTGGCCATTGTACTCCACAAATAACGTCCATTGCTGAACATACCCTACTTACACGGGGTTTTTGCTATAATCAACACGCTTTGCAGGTGTATTAGTTTATGACGACCTCCGTGGCGCAGCGGGCGAAGGTCCGCCTGCGACGCAGGAGGTTGCGGGTTCGATTCCCGCCTCGGAACAAATTTGTGTAAGATCTGCAGAAATTTGTTCCGTTGGTCTGGGTGTTTTCTATGTATAATAAAAATATCTATCTATGTAGTATATTGTATTAAGTATATCAGTTATCTAGTACCCATAACACAAGCTCTGCTTAGCTTGGGGCTAGATAATGCTGTGTGAATTGTCCAGCATTATTTATTTATTATTTATTTATTTATTATTAGTGATCACAGTAGAGGTATTCCTAATCTATCTATTCTTAGCATCGTTCTTAGTAAATAAAAGGAGATGAGGTACTAGCTTCTTGAAACTGGAAGGCTCAAATTAGGTGTAATAGGTCCACTCACATCAGTAGTAGTCGGACCGGGGCGTTCGTTACGCATGCTTGCTACGACGTTAGTACTTGAGTCTGATTTATTGAATAAAAGACTTCAGCAATGCCCTTGTGTTGTTCATTATAATTGAACAAAATTGGAAATGTAACTGTGAGCGAGTGTTTGCGTGTATTTGTAACATAGGCCAGTTGTTGAGTAAGCGCTGAGAACGTACTATATCTACAGATTTTAATTATATTTATGATTCTTTGAGAGAAATTTTCGAACTACTCCCACTTTGATTCATAAATGTTTTACATATGCAATATGCATTTAAGATAGGTGAATAAACAACTACGTATAGCAATGATTACTATTCTCGTTTTGAACAAATTACAAACCAACCAACGAAAGTGCCTAACTCCATTGAAAAACTCGGCAAAGCTCATATTACCATTTCAATTCATGTCGTTTAGTTGCGTTGCGGACTATTCGAGAAAAATCGTCCATTTCCAGCTCATGAATTTATGAATAGGGAATTTTAAATCAAAATGGCGCTCTGGTTCCCATTATCGTATTATGATAAAAGCCCTTGTCGGTTATAGATTTTAGTCGAGGCTTTATTTCCACTCGTACTAAACGGTTCTCCTCTACCGTTATCATTTATATCTCTATTATTTAGAACTCGCTACATGCGTGCTTCTAAATCTCTTCAAGACAAGACCTTCAAGACAACAGAGAACAGGAATCTTCCAGATCTGCGTGATACTTCGTCACATACGATCAGCGCTGCCTTACACATAATATGTCCGCGCTAATTCGAACAAAGAGAAATAAATTATTCCATCGGCTCGACTCGTTCGATTCCGATTACAGTTTTAATCTGATAACATTTTATAAGAATAAATATAAAAATATTTAATTTCTTAAATATAAAAAAGTCTACTAAATAAGAAGATCTGGTTTAAAACAGGTACCTACCTAAAAAGAATCTTTTGCGCAACAAGAAGATCTAAAAACCAATTTTCATTTCCAACTCTAATCCCGCATTTCAATATTTCTCCAAAGTACAAAGTAAACGTAGCAAACTATTTAGAAATTAAATTAAAGCAGGAAACGGCACGTACAGATTACGGTTATTCTAAACTGTTGTTATAATAAGCCTTGTTTGGAACTCAAGCGGTCATTCGTGGGAGGAACTCCTTAAGTATTAAATGGCATAGTAAAGCTGGGTCTCTTACGTCCGGTCTGTGATACATAAAAACAACAGGTAAGTTATACCTGATGTTTTTAGGTAAAATTTCCCCGGTACTTCATTTCAGGGAGTGAGCAAGGTAAGGTACTCGAACTGTACCTACAATTGAATGACATAAACATTATCATTCTACTATTGTTTTGTTTTTTTTTTTAATAATAATAATTCAGTCTTTCATGCATAGTCATGAAATAAGCTGGCTATGTATCATCAACACCGACATTACAGTAGCAAGAAAAAGGCTCAAAAGTCCCGTCTACTTAATTGTAACCGGACTTCTGAGACTACACCATTTTTTTGGTCGGTTTTCATTGAAACTTTCAAACAAAATTGTTGAAACAGTACTTTTAGTATGGTACAATATGTTCTATGAGGCGATGAAATAAAAGTATGCATCTATCTATCTTGTTTGGGAATTGGGGGTCTGTATAACTATTTTTCGTAGGTAAATAACTAAGTAAAACTAACAAGAGACGGTTTGATTCATCGATGCAAACAACATAAAACAAATCAAACTAATCTTATAAATGCGAAAGTTTGGGTGGATGGATGTTTGTTACCTCTTCACGCCAAATCCGTGCACTACCAACTCTTAATTAATTTATATCTTTTAGGGTTGCCTGGAATAAATTGCTTTAAACAAAAAGGCCGCCTTTAGTACTTGTTTTTTATTTAACTTAGACATAAGATATTTTTTGTATTCTGTCTTATGTAAAATAAACGTAATCAATTAATAAAACCACGTTCCCACATATTCACCGCAAGAGACACGGCTTTCCTAGGCACTACGTTCAACACAGTAATGATGGCTTTTGTTTCGGAACTGCGTTGCGGTAGACCCTCCCAAGGGACGGTTCGAAGGGATGAGGGATGAATCCAAATCTTCTATTCTGGACTTGTGTGTTTTGGTTTTTTCTTTGAATCCAAACACCTAAACTACAAAACTAAACACTTTGGTATGTTTTTGAAAAATATTTTTTTCTGTAAAAGGTCTGGTTAAAGAGAAAAATATCCATTATTGTAAAAATAAGTCCATTTGTCAACTTTTATTTCTTTGATTTCGAGTGTTCTGGATGTTTCCATGTACATATACTAAAAACATATATCTATGAAGTGTATTGTCTTATATATATTAGTTATCTGGTACCCATAACAATCCTTCCGTGGCATTCTGTATATTTTACTCGCCCTGTATATTCTTTACTGGTGATGAAGAAAGAGAAAAGAAAAGACCAAGGCCTAATTATAGATTTTTGACTAACGAGACTGATTTTTTTATATTTTCATATCAAAAGGCTTGCTTCGTCTACTTTGATCGAGATCTAACACATTTAAATTTTAGATTAACATCAGTTTTATCAATTTAAACTTCAAGCTTCACAAAATTGCTTTTTGATAACGGAGATCGAAGCCCTTTATATAGCTCTGATGAATTTTAATGGCGTTCTTTAAAAGGTTAAGTTATATTAAAACGTTTTTTGGGACTTAACTTGGCATTTATTTTTCTTGGATGTTATTCTTATTAATTCGAGAGATGTAAATAGGTATCTCGAGTATTTTTCAAGGAGAACTCCGATTTCTCATAGCTTTGTAGCTATGCCTATTAGGTCTGAAATCATCATCGTCATCAGCCTATTTCACTGTTGGACTAAAGCCTCCCACAATGAGCGCCATATCTTCAGTTTGCCGCATCCGATTAGGTCTATCTTCACCTCACCCCAACACCCTCTATTGGTCCACTACTGGACGCTGGCTTTTGACACTCATAAACTCATACTCATGTATTTATTCGCCGTAGGAGCACGATGTAAAATGTTGACTTAACCAAGTGTGCCTTACACTTGGTTCAGTCAACATTTTACATTAAAATAGAAATAGCTATTAAGATAAAATAAATAAATAAAGTAACACAAAACAAAAAAGTAATATTCATAGGTATCTGCTGTAAATAAGCATTGTCAATAATCAAATTAAACAAAATATAGATAAGCGCCTTATTAGCTTTTATTTCATGGGGTGTAATGCCCAAAATACCTATGCCCATTCTAGGCATGCTGGTTGGGGATCACAGTTCGGTGGCACGCTAAAGAACTGAGGAGTGAAGTGAAGTGAGGGGCCTTATTTTTTAGACTGTAGGTACAAATGCCATGCTTCTTACGCAGTGTTCTCACTATTGAGTTGCGTAACCGAAACATGCTACCCAAAATCATTTTATGTTCATTTACGAATAGCCTACAATTGTCAGTTTGTGCCGAGAATCAAATGGCAATTGGAAAATCAGTTGGAAACGACCATCTTCTCGTTAAAGCGAGTATACATCAGGAATTTGTAAACGCGCCCTTTGGCGCGTTTACAGATTCCTTTTAAAAGTCACCTGGTCTGATACAATTGGATGTATATTCATTAATTTATTTATTTCACCGTAGGTACATGATGCTACGCTTGATATCGTTGTACTCCAATTTACTATTACTTAATATGTTACTTAGTATGTTACCAAATTATGATTATTTAAACAAACACAAGTTTTTTGGAAATGATGGAAATTCCATAAAGGCAGTGTACGTATACATGTATTTTTCATATGCAAAAATAAAGTATGGTCTATTTTATATACCAAAAGCGCGTGTTAAGTCTCGAGCAGAAGCTAGTTTTTCTCAACCTCAACAGCCTATAATGGTCCACGGCTGGACGCAGGCCTCCCCCTCATAAGCGCCATGTAACCAAATGGTTTTTAAAACGCACGTTACCAAAGAGCGCGCTTCAAAACACCTCATGTGTAGGTACTTGCTCTTCTTGTATCTATTCGGTTATAGTCACAGCTCGTATAATGAGTACCCGAATAAAGGACGACGGGAAGACGTCGAAAAAAAAGATCGTTTTACACAATAGGACATCGCACATACCCACATCGAACACCGTTACCGCACATAGCAGCCAGCGCGGAGTAACCGACACAAGCTAAAAAAAATGCAGTTCATAAGCTAAAGCCACACGTTGGTTGACAGTTCAGTTCAGTTCAGTTCAGTTCATTTATTTATTCCTTTTTGATACAATCACGTACACTCGGAAAAGTCATAAACATTGGTATGATTACATACAAAATTCATAAACATTGGTATGATTACATAAAAAATTCATCAGCAATAGCTTCGTTAAAACACCTTGTTTCAAGTAAGAGGCTCGCACGATGTAACCCCGTGAACCGCAAGTTAGCAAGTTATACGATCACATGCCTTTTTGCTGAGCGTGTGTGGACAGCGAGCTTCCTGCAAGTTGTCGCTGCATCGACAGCGCGTGGAGAGACGGAGACGTGCGGGAGTGGAGCTGGAGCAGTGTGGCCTTTGTATGCGACGACCTTTACACTTGAAACCCTGGTTACGGTTACAGCTCGCTAGTGAAACCCCAGCTTAAGCCATGTTTTACGATCTCCAATTCTTCAAACGCGTTGCCATGTGAGCCTATGGATGTTCGATGGAATATGCAAATTACTTTTCTGTGACGGCAGACATGATTTGAGAGATTGATTCGGGAGATGGCTGAAGATGAGAATCGTTCTATGTGACGTTAACAAGAATGATGTGTGTTTACGAAATGCGAGTTATTTTCTGCTTTCGTAACCTAAGAATATATATATCTTATCATAAAAAATTAAGACCTAGACGGGACTTTGAACCTGCAACTTTCCACTCGGTACGAAAATGTGCTAATCTATAGGACCAAGTCAAGTACCTAACTAAATAGTCAAAAATCTTTGGGACCATAGAGTAAAAACTCGCTGCTGTAGCAGCAGAGGGATAGTGACATTTAACAATTTGACAATTTTTGTTGCCAAAAACCGATCTATGTGTGTTTTGACAGCACGTAAATACAGTGATTTCACTCACACATTCATATGATTGAATGTTGCAAGTAAATAGCATTTTCCCTAAAAAATTGGGTAACTGAAGCAAAGTTCCAATTAAAAAAACACGCCATTGTATTTATCACCTAACTTTTTATTTTTGAAATTATCTTATTATTATTTTAATTTTACGAAATATCAGCCGGTAGCTATGGTTACTATTATTCTGCCTAGGTCAAACGACGAAAAGTTTTTACTCCAAGTCCGCAATAAAAGATCGGCTCCGATCGTTTTCGGAACAATAATTTAAATAGACGGTCAAGTGCGTGTTTGGACACGTGCAGTGTAAGTAATTGCACGGTTCATGGCCTATCTAAACAAACTTATTTACTTGTTTTACATATCGAACAACCTTAACTAAGTTATTTTCAACAAAAAAAAAACTAATTTTCCTTTTTACCCTACCAAAGTTTAACCTACCAAAGTAAATTTTTAAGTTGATTAGGACGAATTTTAGGTACTCAACTAGTAAAGCATACTAAAGCTGAGTAGTTTTCATTTTAAATTCACACCACCTACTACTAGCATTTTTTTCACGAATAATAATGCCCAAGTTAGACAAGTATATTATTATTATACCCATGCCAAGTTACAGCTTTCTAGTACTAATAGTCTTCGAACTAAAATGCGGACGGAGCGACGGACATGGCGAACTATAGGGTTCCTTGTTGACAACGGAACCCTAAAAAAGAACCAAGTGAAAGTGCACGTGCAGGTATTGTGACAGATAGGTTGATTGCAATTTTCAATTTGAGTTTATTGCATTTGCACGGAGAAAAAAATGTTGTGAAATCAACAGGAAAAGGTTGTTAAATGGGAGCCGTCATAGTTGGTTTGTTAGCGCAGCAACCTTAATTTTGCGAAAAAATATTGTGATTATGACAATGTAGAAGTATTTACTTTGTTAATTACTACATAGCGAATTTCACAAACGCATGTTTTCACAAATTTACACTGACGGCTCCCATTTAGCAATGTGAAACTTGAATAAAATTGCAGTGTTTTGCCTATGGTAATATAGCAACGTATATTTTGCTATAAAAGCAACTTTGACATTTGGATTTGCACAACGTATAACATTGTTATTCTAGCTATGTTTACTTTGTTATATTTGAGCTTTTAAAAACTGTGGTTCTATCTATGTACATTTTGCTTTAATGGCAACCTTAAAATTGTGGTTTTAATAGAGATACGATCTAACATTGCGAGGATAACATTGCGATAAACGCAATATTACGTTTAAGCCTTGTGGTTCTAGCAATTTACACTTTGCGTTATTGGCAATCTTGAAGTTGTAGTTCTAGCAGAGGGAGCAGAGTATAGCAATGTTACTATTGAAAGATAGCAATAATACCATTGCTATAAACGCAATATTGCCTATGTGCCTTGTGGTTCTAGCAATGTACGCTTTGCGTTGTTGGCAACCTTTAAGTTGTGGTTCTAGCAGAGGGAGCATCTAACATTGCGAGTATGGCAATGTTACCATTGCAAAGATAGCAATGCTACCATTGCGATACACGCAATATCGCCTACGCGCCTAGTCGTTCTAGCAATGTGCACTTTGCGTTATTGGCAACCTTTAAGTTGTGGTTCTAGCAGAGGGAGCATCTAACATTGCGAGGATAGCAATGTTACCATTGCGAAGATAGCAATGCTACCATTGCGATACACGCAATATCGCCTACGCGCCTTGTCGTTCTAGCAATGTGCACTTTGCGTTATTGGCAACCTTTAAGTTGTGGTTCTAGCAGAGGGAGCATCTAACATTGCGAGGATAGCAATGTAACCATTGCGAAGATAGCAATGCTACCATTGCGATACACGCAATATCGCCTACGCGCCTTGTCGTTCTAGCAATGTGCACTTTGCGTTATTGGCAACCTTTAAGTTGTGGTTCTAGCAGAGGGAGCATCTAACATTGCGAGGATAGCAATGTAACCATTGCGAAGATAGCAATGCTACCATTGCGATACACGCAATATCGCCTACGCGCCTTGTCGTTCTAGCAATGTGCACTTTGCGTTATTGGCAACCTTTAAGTTGTGGTTCTAGCAGAGGGAGCATCTAACATTGCGAGGATAGCAATGTTACCATTGCAAGGATTGCAATGCATTGTTATTATTGCTATCCTTGCAATGGTAAAATTGCTTTCCTCGCAATGTTACATGCTCCCTCTGCTAGAACCACAACTTAAAAGTTGCCAATAACGCAAAGCGCATATTGCTAGAGCGACAAGGCGCGTAGGCGACATTGCGTGTATCGCAATGGTAGCATTGGAAATGGCAATATTGGTATCCTCACAATGGTAATGCACCGTCTGAAAAATAAAAACAAAAAGCTTATGAAAATGACACAAACATTTATTGAATCAAGGTATTTTGAGTTACTTAATTTACTCTTTATCTTATCTAACTTACTTACTAAAAAGTCCTTAGCACACAAACAAAACTTATTTTTATACATACATAATAGAACCTTACTTGTAATCGTTACTTAAATGTAATCAATGTTTTAAATTGTCTGTCTTTATTAAATATTTATTAAATCAAGGTATTATGAGTACTTAATTTACTTAGAAGTACCTAAACACAAACAAAACTTATTTTTATACACACATCATAGGGCCTTACTTGTAATCGTTACTTAAATTTAATCGATGTTTTAAATAAAGTTGACAGAGCATTTTAAGCATTGATTTTTAAGGTTAAGTAACGATTATAAGTAAGGAAGGGCCCTCTTATTAATATTGTTAAATACAATCAATGTTTCAATCAATGTTTACTAAAGGTACCTAATTAAGACAATATCATTGACTCTACCGGTTGCTGCTATGAATGCAGTATTCTTACTTTTACAAATAAAATTAAGTAAAATCTAGCTATTTGCAATAGATTATAATACGTATTATTATAGTTTATTGATCACTCTCTTTTTCACACCAGAGTGAACAACAAGAGAATTTCGAGAATGATCCTTATGGTATTATACTGGGTGTTTTATTACACGACGGACGTACTTTATAGAGTCATTGTACTCATCATTACGAACAACTTTTATCATGGGACCAACCCTGAAATCGCGAAAAAAATCAGTTGTGCAAAACAGCTGATTTTTTTTTTGCGATTTCAGGGTTCAAGTTGTTTGTAATGATGAGTACAATGACCCCCTAAAGTATGCCCTTCGTCTAAAAAAACACCCGGTATAGTATATTACAGTGCTAAATTGAATTAAATGGGCTTGGTAAGGACAACATGGAACTCAGATAGATTAATGTCACATCCTATGAACACGCGATTACATACAAATGGATGCTGCATTGATTCCTGATTAATGAATACTGACTCTTGAGATAATGAATCTTGTACTTTGTAAGCATAGTAGTGCTCATCAAAAGAAAGTGTTTTTAACAGCTTAGCCTTAATTATTATTTTACATACTCCATCAACATAAACATCTTCTACCATGGCAAAGCAAACACTTTCCTCCTCAATCGAAGAAACAATTATAGAATTTACTTTATACCGCTCAGAACACTTTGCAGCCCATGTGACTTTGTAAATTTTTTTAATATCAGATAGTTTTATTTTGTCTAAAATTTGTTCAACTTCTCTACTGGATATTTCTGTTAGACCTCCAAAAGAGACAGGCGAACCAACTGTTCGTTGAATAAAAATATCATTTAACATCAACTGATGTTTTCGAGCTATTGTTAATGTCATATTCATTCGATTATTTGAGGATTTTGCGGCTAACTTGTTGGGGCGATGTTTAGCTTCAAAGCGCATAGAAGATAAAAACTGTAAGGGACCAAATCGTAACATTGCCGAGTGGTAATGTAACAGGTTGTGAAATTTGGGCTTAAGAGTTTGATTAAACAATTTGATAAACATTTCGCACAGGTCAGCAACTAAAAACTGAAAAAACTGAACTTGCTCAGGTGCAAACGCAGGCGACAGAATAAAATGTAGAACTTTCATTAATTGAATATATAGTTCCCAATACCTGTCGCCTCTTGGGACGAAATCGCCGAACATCACCCCAAAATACTTGCAAAACGTGTACATTTCGGCTGCGTTTAGGCGAATGTTTCCCTTTCGTAAATTAGAGATTACCAATGTAACAGGCTTATCTTTTTTATCAGGACCAAATTCAAAAGAAGAGATTTTGTCATTAACAGTATTAATTGTAAAATATTTGAGTTTGTCCACAAATACCAGAAGCAATGAACACATTATATATTTCGAACACCCTTCGTGCATGTCATGCATTACATCAAAACCCATTTGTGAAAACAAACAAAAATTTTCTATCTGCAGCCATACACATTTCTCTTTCACGCCTGTCAGAGATGGATTACCTATTGCTAAATCTTCCTGATAGTTAGATTCCGTCCTTAAAAGAGACACATCTTCGTATAATTGCTTTTCCATTACTTTTTTTTCTATTTTACAAGTCCGACAAGAGAAATTGCAAGAAAAACTTTCGACAAAGCCACAAACACTATGCAAACCTAAATTATCTCCCAAAATTAGTGCCAACTCAAAGTAGATAGTTCCTTTGAAATCTGGCAGATCAAAATATATTCCGTTTCGAATTATGTCATTTAACTGATCAATTAAGGGCTGAAATATGATCTGATTACCAAATTGAACTCTGTCATTCGAATGATAAAGTAAGACCAAAAAAATGTTAGTCAACTGAGAGGCATAATAGTAAGGCAGGCAAGGAAGAGAAATGTAGGCGGCTCCCAGTTTATGTATACCACTATGACTGCCTAAAGGGTTTAAAGTCTCGAAATCATCGATTTGTAAAAACATTGGCATGACAAATTTTTCCCCATGTCCTTTTTGTCTCCAAAATGAACCATGCATGAAATGCTCTATACTTTTTGATGTATCGTGGGCCATTAGTTTTTTCATACTATCTATAGTCTCAGGTAGTAAATGGGGCAAAGAGAAAAACTTGAGCAACACATCACGTATGGGTATTTTATGTGCTATGCATTCTACTGTCTGGTAAAAAGACCTTCCATTTTTTTTTACGAAATCAAATCTTTTTCCTACCACATAACCCTGAGGACTAATTAAAGACCTGTTTGTTTCAAAGTACTGCAACCTTTTATGTGTTGAACTAAAACTCTCTAAATCACTCGTCATTTTTTCTACAGCAGAATCTGGTGTACTTGGTAATAAAGGTTTGATTGATAAGTTAAACATGTTTTCAATACCGCTATAAACTGTATCTACCACATTGTTTGGCAAATTAGGATTACGATAAAGAGATGAAAAAAGTTGAGCCAAGGTGTAGCTAAGTGAAACAGAGCGCAAATTATTGCCTTGACTTTTCACATTGATTTCTTCGCTACCTGATATAGAGCATCTTTTATCCTCACCTTGTAACTCTGGTGTAGTGTGCATATGTGAAGGGTCCATATTAAATGAACAGGATTCAAGTTCAGAAGCCTCCGAGGCCAAATGGCATTTCAAATAATGACGTCTAAATGAGGTGTAGAGTTGATAACTTCTTCCACATCCAGTATTTGGACAGACATACACATTGCCCGGATGATAAAATGTGTAGTGACTTTTAAATTCCCTTAAATTACTAAAAGATCCTTTACATATTGCGCACTGCACCATCATGCCTGTTGGAAACAGAAGCAAGTAAATCTAGCATAGGAACACCTTCAGTGTCGTATTTGCTTTTCATGACAAAAATACTTCTTTGGATGAACATCCAAACTGGCACACAGTCTTTGGAATAGGGCAAATCTAATGTCCATAAGATTTTAAAAGCATTCAAAACTGCCTCGCAAATGTTATCAAAGGTGTATCTAATGTCTTTGGCTATGATGACATCATACTGCGCAACTTCTTTCCAACTTGGACCGATGGCAACAATATATGGAAGTATAGGTAGCTTCTTCTGTGCAAGTTTCGCTTCTCTCTCGGAGCAATGGGTTTCGAGATCAGAGTTAGATGGCACCAAACTAAGAAAGGCGCTGCTTACTTCCGTCCGCGAAGGATTCCAGGGTTTTCTGACGCCTTTCACAGGTATTGTGTGCATCTGCTTCAGCAGCAATGGAATGGACAGAAAAGCCGCAACATTAGCTTGTTCCTCTCCAACTGAAAATAGATTTCATAATTCATTATCATCACCAGCCTATTAAATCAAGTACCTATAAATCGAGTGGCGTTTCGGTCTTTATTTATCGACACGATTTTTCACTAGTACACTCTAATTTCTCTGACTAGTTTATAGTGATCTGTGCTGCCATTTACCAAGAAGTCGAAGAAAGATTTGATTTGCCGAAACAATTAGTTTTTTTTTATTATACATAGAAAACGACCAGAACACCTTGGACTAATTTGCATATCGTACAAATATTTGTCCCGAGGCGGGAATCGAACCCGCAACCTCCTGCATCGGACCTTCGCCCACCGCGCCACAGAGGTCGTCACAATATAATAAATTGTGACATATTGTGTGTATATTTTAGAAGCCTGAAGTCACTTATTCATGCCTTATAATCTAAATTCTAACAATTTTGAGACAACTCACAGGTTCCAAGATCCAAAGTAAGTTGAATAGAGATGTCAGGTCGTGCCAGTTGCTGGGCCTTCTCGTCCAATAATGTTAGCAGACGACCCTTTACTAAAGGGAATTTTTCTTCAAACTTTCCTTTCACTTCTGGGTGGATTTCATCGAAGTCACTAGCAAGCTGCACAAAACAAATGATTGTCATACGTTATGCAGGTACACAAAAATCTATACTAATATTATAAAGAGGAAAAATTCGATTGTTTGTTTGTATTGAATAGGCTCCGAAACTACTGGACCGATTTGAAAAATTCTATCACCGTTGGGAAACTACATTATCCCTGATGAACATAGGCCATAGAATATACTCGTGCGAAGCCGGGGTGTACTGCTAGTATGTAAAATTATTCTTACACCACAATTGTTAAAATGACACTACAAGGAGCCATAGGGCATAGCATAGCTGGCCTAGGTGATTATAAACAATTACTGAAGTTAAGCAATATTTAGCCCAGTCGAACACCCTGAACAAATATTTGCAGATCGTACAAACATTTGTTCCGAGGCGGGAATCGAACCCGCAACCCGCGGACCTTCGCCCACTGCGCCACAGAGGTCGTCGTATATATGCTGTCTTCATTTTAGTCATTTGTTTATTAGGTACTAGTTACTCACCAATTCATAGCCCCATGGGCATTGCAGTGATGGGAATATTTTAAAATACTGGAAATAGTCAATTTCTTTTAATAAAGAGAGTCTTTCCCGCAGGCAGCTTTGCCATTTGGAGATCACTAGATCCCGGGGCGAAGAGGAAGCCTTCAGCCACTCTACGCAGCTATCACCATCTTCATTAATTTCTTTGAACACAAATGATTCAGGCAAAGGCCGAATTCGTCCAGGAGTACCACTTTTTCGCCTTCTCTTATTTTCACTAGACGTGCTTTCATTGCTGCTGAGACTCCTGCTACGTCGGTTTTCTGCACTTAATAGCTTTCTTCGGACCGTTATGAGCCGATTCACAATGAGGCCACTGGCCTGTATAATCCGGCCATCAATGATTCGGAAGGGACTGTAATATACAGCTTTTGTTTCTGATGGGAAAAGTGTGGTTATTTCTGTCGTCCAATTTTCCCACACTTCTTTTCTTATGGCGTCCGTAATCTTATTAAGTTTACGGACTTCTGCCTCCACTATGATTGCTGTAATTATTTTTCTGTCTTTCGTAGATAGGAACTGTTTTGTAAGAAGCGGTTTCCCAGCTGATGTTGACTCCAAGATATGTTTTAGCGAACCACCAACCAGGACTCTAGTAAAGTCAATGGTCGCTATTTCGTCTTCATAATTGGTAAGTTCCCATTCCTGAAAAGCAAAAAAAACTTCAATTTGGCACATTTTTCTTTCTAATAAATGTTTTATAGAAACTAATGTGAGCATCATTCATTATTAAAACTGAAAAACGTTTTTGATTTTCTTTCTGATAGCCAAAAAGTAAACTGCTAATTGGTATGTATGACGGTGACACTTTTGTAGAGAAAATTCATATTATTTTTTTATGCTTGTTCTCGATTGATGATCAGAGGAACGTAGAGCAGCTCCAAATTTCAACAAAATTTATTCAGTCATTACAGCGTAGTTAATAATAAACAATCATACAAAGTTGCTAAATATTTATAATATTATAGATGTATGTGTATTATATATGTGTTGGGCGCTTGGATGTCGCAACCCCGCGGTATTGTTCGCTAATTTGACTAACACCTTGTATATAATTAAAAAGTCAATGGGGCAAAAAATCCCATCCACCCCATTACTCAAGTCAATTTTTTTCCCAACCACCCCATTGATGGGGAGGTTAATGGTGTGGATGGGAATATACCGTTTTTGGAACAAGTCCTTGAACAGAAAAAACATCAAAACCAATCTCACCCAAAAAAAAAACAATTATTTAAGTTTATTAAAAGTCAATTATTATAACAATTATGATGTTTTAACTTACTGGTCCATCGGAAGCTGATGAGCTAGAACCAGGGCAACTAATTGCAGAAGAATCTCTTGCCAAAGGTGACAAAAATGTCATACATGTAGCAGTCGGAGCAGTGGCTGAAGTATCTGGAGCTGGTGAAGTTGGAGTAAATATAAACTCGTCTAGCCTCAACGGAGCAGCCACTGTCATTTGGCTAGCAAGATTTTCTTGCTTCTTCTGTCAGGAAAAATACACATATTTTAATATATCAATATACCTATCAAGTCGCCAATCCGCACTTGGCCAGCATGGGGACTACCGGCCTAAATCCCCCTTGGGGGACCATGACATGCAAAAGGTTGATGTGAAATAACATATCAATGCTCATAGACAAGTCACAGGACATTACATTACATTTAACAAAAACATACATACAACCGAACATAGAACCTCCGCCTTTATTAAAGTCGGTAAAAAAAAATAAGGTAAATATGCAGTCAAAGCTACTCACACATTCTTTAAATCGATCCAGTGCCATGCGTAGTTTTCCTTTATTAACCACCCCTTCGACCAAAAGCGAAAGCTCGTGATCGTTCGCATCAAGCAGGAATTCTAGATCTGCACCCTGATCTAGAAAAGCATTTTTATTTTAGCCATGGTGGCACAGACCGGGGACCGGGCAGCAGCGCCCCTTGGAGTACAACTCCACTGAACTGCGATTCCCAACCCGCATGCCCAGCGTGGGGATTATGGGCACTACCCCCAATGATCATCATCATCATCATCATCAGGCTATATTAGTCCACTGCTGGACATAGCCCTCCCCTAATGAGCGCCATAGCCCCCAATGATAAAGAGACTGAACCAATGGCTCCAGTTCCCGGCTGCCTCGCTATTCCTGGCCATGGCATGCGGCCATGGTAACGGCGGGGCAGGGGGTGCTAGGAATCACCGGGCTACGGCAGGCTGCCACAAACAACTGAAGACAGGGCGCTATGGCGCTCACTAGGGGAGGGCTATGTCCAGCAGTGGACTAGTATAGCCTGATGATAATGTCACTGCCGGCTTGTACTACCACTGATTTATCAGCCCATGCGCGGGTCGCAAGCGGTAAGTACGTGGTTTGAGTTTGAATGTTCAATTCATCAGTAGGTAGACATTAATAAATTACTCTGAATTCCGGCATCTAGGATACATCAAGCAGTAAATAAACCCATTTTCACCCCCTAGGCTGTCTTGCACTATTTTGACTGATAAAACGTGCAAACTAATAAAACATTTATAGGTTATAAAAACAATGTGCATGTGCATAAAATTATTACATAAACAAAGGAACTTACCGTTGAGAGGTCGCAGAAGATGATATAAACCGTTGCTAATTAAAAAATCGACCAGTGGGTCTTCCTTATCCATTTTACTGTGAAGCCGGCTTTTGACTATGGGATATAATATAAATTACATCTTGTGCTATATATTACATCCCGCGGTTGCTGTTTACACTGTGAGATATATATTTTGGAGCACACAATGATCAGTTTACACGTCTGCACACGAACGCCAACATTCAAACGGAGGGCGAAGCGGGGGAGGCGCGGTGTCCGGGGACGTGAGGTAAAATATACACCTTCAAATGACCTTCAAATATCGCTCACTCGGTCGAAAAAATATTTATAGTTTGGGATGTAATATATATTATAGCACAGTGTAAACGGTGCCATACAAAATGTATGGTGAGCGATAAAATATTATATCTCGGGATGTAATATATATCCCATAGTCAAAAGCCGGCTTGATTGTCACAGAACACCGGAGTGGTTTTATTCTCTTTGCACAACACAAGCACAAACCAAAGGCACAAACTAGATAAATGATACTCTAACACAAAGTGCTAGAAAGTTCCGGCCGGACAGTTCGACTTCGACGGACGCGCGGTCTTCCCGTTCAAGTGTTGCCAATGAAATGACCGAAACTGACTGAATGTGCAGCGTTCTGATTATGCTCTTTTCGCAATGTTTAAACATTACAAAATTGACTAATACGTCAGCTTGTGCTTTTATCAATGTCTAGGAATGAACGTTGTGATTTTCACAAACATGAATAATGCTTTTTATCTAAGTTACTTATTTTCTCGCTATGTTGAAACTGATTTTCTAACAACCTAAACATTGATAGAGCTAGCGCTTCATAATTTGTATAATTATTCAAATGTTGTAACGTAGTGATTTTCACAACTATGGATTTGTGAAAATGTGTAGGTACTGTGGTCATGTACCAACCTACACCTGTGCCTACACTAACAAATTATGATTTTCTAAATTTGTAATTAGATACCTACTAACTAGGTAGGTACCTACCTAATTTTTATTTATTTTATTAAAATGCCTTTCTTTTATTAAGTCCTCACCTATACCTACCTACCTACATTGAAGTCCATTGCATCATTTAGATCCATAGGTAATAAAACTTGCTAACACCACAACGTATAAAATCAACATACAACTGACATTGTGATTGTGATCCACACAAACTGTAACTATGTGAACCCCCCAGATTACTGCATTGTGATTTTAGCAGAGGGACCAGAACTTGCTAACACCACAACCTATAAAATCAAAATACACCTTACATTGTGATCCACACAAACTGTAACTATGTGAACCCCCCAGATTACTGCATTGTGATTTTAGCAGAGGGACCAGAACTTGCTAACACCACAACCTATAAAATCAAAATACACCTTACATTGTGATCCACACAAACTGTAACTATGTGAACCCCCCAGATTACTGCATTGTGATTTTAGCAGAGGGACCAGAACTTGCTAACACCACAGCGTTTAATATCAAAATACAACTTACATTGTGAACAACACAAACTATACCTATGTGAACCCCGCAGATTACTACATTGTGATTTTAGCAGAGGGACCAAAACTTGCTAGCACCACAACGTATAAAATCAACGTATAACTTACATTGTGAACAACACAAACTATAACTATGTGAACCCCGCAGATTACTATGTTGTGATTTTATCAGAGGGACCAAAACTTGCTAACACCACAACGTATAATATCAAAATACAACTTACATTGTGAACAACACGAACTATGACTATGTGAACCCCGCAGATTACTAAGTTGTGATTTTGGCAGAGGGACCAAAACTTGCTAACACCACAACGTATAAAATCAACGTACAACTTACATTGTGAACCACACAAACTATAAGTAACTATGTGAACCCCGCTGATTACTACATTGTGATTTTATAAGAGGGACCAAAACATGCTAACACCACAACCTATAAAATCAAAATACACCTTACATTGTGATCCACACAAACTGTAACTATGTGAACCCCCCAGATTACTACATTGTGATTTTAGCAGAGGGACCAGAAATTGCTAACACCACAGCGTTTAATATCAAAATACGACTTACATTGTGAACAACACAAACTATACCTATGTGAACCCCGCAGATTACTACATTGTGATTTTAGCAGAGGGACCAAAACTTGCTAGCACCACAACGTATAAAATCAACGTATAACTTACATTGTGAACAACACAAACTATAACTATGTGAACCCCGCAGATTACTATGTTGTGATTTTATCAGAGGGACCAAAACTTGCTAACACCACAACGTATAATATCAAAATACAACTTACATTGTGAACAACACGAACTATGACTATGTGAACCCCGCAGATTACTAAGTTGTGATTTTGGCAGAGGGACCAAAACTTGCTAACACCACAACGTATAAAATCAACGTACAACTTACATTGTGAACCACACAAACTATAACTATGTGAACCCCGCTGATTACTACATTGTGATTTTATAAGAGGGACCAAAACATGCTAACACCACAACCTATAAAATCAAAATACACCTTACATTGTGATCCACACAAACTGTAACTATGTGAACCCCCCAGATTACTGCATTGTGATTTTAGCAGAGGGACCAGAACTTGCTAACACCACAACCTATAAAATCAAAATACACCTTACATTGTGATTCACACAAACTGTAACTATGTGAACCCCCCAGATTACTGCATTGTGATTTTAGCAGAGGGACCAGAACTTGCTAACACCACAACGTATGATATCAAAATACAACTAACATTGTGATCCACACAAACTGTAACTATGTGAACCCCTCAGATTACTGCATTGTGATTTTAGCAGAGGGACCAGAACTTGCTAACACCACAACGTATAATATCAAAATACAACTTACATTGTGAACAACACAAACTATAACTATGTGAACCCCGCAGATTACTACATTGTGATTTTAGCAGAGGGACCAAAACTTGCTAACACCACAACGTATAAAATCAAAATACAACTTACATTGTGAACAACACAAACTATAACTATGTGAACCCCGCAGATTACTATGTTGTGATTTTATCAGAGGGACCAAAACTTGCTAACACCACAACGTATAAAATCAACGTACAACTTACATTGTGAACCACACAAACTATAACTATGTGAACCCCGCAGATTACCACATTGCGGCGATAGCAAAGAGCCTCAAAATTGTTAATGCAACAAAAAAATTATTGTTGCGTTCACAATTTTTGCGTTTCGCAAAAAAAAAGTTGCTGCGGCAACATAGGGTATTTTGCTAATATCTCAAAATTATTTTGTAATTTTCGCAAAACTTGGCTCGCAATGTAAAACTGCATACATTGCGACCGGTTTTTTCTCTGAGTGTGCTCCCCTTGGAGTCGAGAGAGGTCTAAGTCCGTGCGGTATCAAGGTCGAAGCTACGCGACGGCACATGACCTGAGAGCTGGTGTGTATCTGGCGAGCGCATGAGCCTTGCTATACAGCGGGGCAATGCAATGTGATATTGCGCGTAGTTTGATTCCTAAGTCCTAACTTGAGCGAAGTCCACCCTCTCTGCTATTTTTATAATGTCCTCCTAGCCGAGTTTCGACCACGGAGGCCAATCTCATCGGAGACTAGCCAGATGCTCAGGACATATTACAGTGCACAAGTGTGTGCGCAAACGCAGGTGCATTCTCTGTTCCCTCACTCTCAAAATCCGATGGGATGACAGATCGACACGACTGGGGAGAGGTCAGGCGCAGGACCAACGCTTAACGTGCATTCCGAGGCATGGGTACTGTTATTATTTTTACGGCACATATTTTATATACCTAAACTAAGTAACAAAACCGGGGTATTTTTTTCCCATTGCATAGCAACATTTTCACGAAAATGGTGGACGAAATTTTTAAATTTATTTATGAGTTTTCATGACTGTTTTAGGCAAAATTAATAATGGAATATGTGTGTAGACCAGTATAATGAGATATTTGCAGTCTTATTTTTCTTCCTACTGGTGTTTTAATACCCTTTCACCACACAACACATCATTTTTATATTTTCATGTGAGAGCTCCTTTTCGCGTCATTTGAAGTATTGTACTAACGGCTCAAAATGAAAATTGCGACGTTTAGTCGCAATTTTTTAGACTTACCTCGTTTGTGTCAACTATCATTCTAAGCCTTCTTATTCTAAGTTTGGGACTTTCTATTTTCGGTTCAAGTGACTTGCTCCATTGGACATGGGGAAACATTGAAGTAATCCAATCCTGTTCAAAAACGAACGAAGTTAATTTTTCCTGGGCCACTAAAGAGTTAATCTGACTGTTTTACTGAACTGTTTTAACTATTTACTCCAAAATTTTCAACTAGCTTCCAAAAAAGAAGGAGATATTCAATTCGGTTGTGTGTGTTTTTTTTATTTCAATAATTGTTTTCTCATTTTGAAGATTCTGTAGTTTTTGTTTAAATAATGATCTCGGAAAAGTGTTATTCCTGATGGATCACTATTTTCCGTAAAATTTAAAAAGTTAAGTTAGTTTTTTCAAAAATATAAAAATCATTAAAAAACAAGAAAAATATCCGTTTATAGTGGAAGGTACTTTCAGATCAATGATCGATCTACCTACATTCTTCCAACTTAAAACTAAACCACAATAGTAAAGCAAGTTGGTAAAAGATTTTAACATTTTGCACAACTTATTTCACAAATACCCTACAAAATGTCCATTTTAATACCATTTCCTCAAATAATCCACCTGTCGTAGTTTCCTTGATAAACAAGAATTGCTGACAGTAAACGAAATTACGAGGAACGTTCCAGACCAAATTGGAAAACTGTGTCACAGTGGTAACATGATTAAATTTGAAGCAGCCCAGCCGAATAAATAATAGCGTAGAAGATTTGGTTGTTGGTAAACATTTCAAATGAATAATTGTAATTGAAAATGGCCCAGATTCACGATGTTTATATAGAATAAAGCCTTGCCCAGAAGTGGGATTAGCACAGCTTATATTATAATTCTCTGTAGGTAACTAATCCCAATTCTTTACCTATAAAATAACACCATTAAAAAAAGCCAGCGTAAGAGGCGTTTTTTAATTGGCCTAAATTAATTGAACCAGGGTTAAAAGATTGAGTCCAAAGGTTATTTATTTTTCGGAAAACGCCTCATTAAATTTAGTATTTTTTGTTACTGGTTACGTAAGTTTTTATCTTACACTTACAAGTCTATCTGAAAAATTGAGAAAAATCCCAATGGTTCCACTGGTTGCACAAGTCATGGCATACTAGTATTGGCGGTCAAATCATCAACATGTGGACGGACCATTAAGGTTATCGCAGACCTGGATCGCACCCCAAAAAACGTAACATTTAGATACAATTTACAGTGACTGCATAAAATAGATGACAACGCGGACACTCTATTGAAGCTTACTTCAATGTATCTAAAGATGACGAGTTTAAGCCCATATTTGAATGCTTATTGTTGTGCTGTGCGGTAGCGGTTCTGGATTTTGTGCTTTTACACTTTAATATCTTCTGAGAGGCAGATAAAATATTTGATGGAGTTGGTAGGTAACTTACTTGCCAATCTAACCAAAAAAAAATTAAGTTATACCCAAAAATTTCACAAAGAACTTCCCAACTCTTAAACTTCAACAAATTAACGAATCCTGTCGACTATGCGGACACTTATGTAATTCCAACTTTCAAAGAAACTCGACCTAAATATTTTGATGTCATGCTGACGTTGAAATTAACGTGAAACTTTGACAATATGGCGGACTGTGGAACAATTTTCATTATTTGCAAGCTTGGCGGTTTAGCATTTTTTTATAAAGCTCTGTTTGGTACGAGTATTTGATGTGTCTTGAGATATTGAGAGAGAGGCAATAACGAACTTTTACGGAAAAGATGTAACCAATTTTTAATAAGTTTGGGCATATTTTTGTTGTGCCAAAGATAAATACGATATAAGAAATACCGAAGATCAAATAGTATTACAGATGGACCATCATTTTCGGTATCGTGTTAGCTTCTAGCGTGCGTGTTACCTGCTAGCTTCTAGTTATTTATTTGGCAATGTAAATTAGAAGTACTACGATTTTATATATATATTTTGCTTTTATTTCAAATAGCTGGCCGCGAAGTCGGTTTTAATTTTTTGCGCGGAAGCCTTATACTTTTTATAAATTCAAAGGTAACCGTTGATTCCAATATCGAACTTTACGTCACATCGAAATCGGTTAAGTCGTTTCGGAGATTATGTCAAACTAGACGCAGAGCCTTATTATAGAAGTTGAAGTTGAGATCAGCGAAAAAAATTATGTGTAATATACCGTCTATCCATTCATAATGCATCTAGTAAAAAGCTCTTGTTTCGATATTACAACAAGACACTTCAATTTTATTAATGTGTTGGTATACCTAGTCTTTTATAAATCAGCCGGTAATTATAGACAAGACGAAAAAACTCTTATAAAGTTTTACAGCACCTAGAAAAATCAAGCGTGAACATAACCGCAAAACTGTTTCAGGGCCAACAAAAGCGTTATCTCCGTCGAGAGTTGTTGTTTGGTAAAAGTGTCGAACACGAAACCATTGAATGTCGGCTTCGTATCTTTTGAAGCTTACTCAGGCTACAGTTTTACTGTTCCGAGGCTTTCATTTTTACGATAGAGCGTAAAAATCTTGATATGAAAATCGAATTGTAACACACTACGCTGTGTTTGGTTTTTTACCTGTCTCTCTGCAAAAAAATAATATACTATGCTGTTACTGTTACAAATAATGCAGATGGACATGACATGACAGCGTTACCAGACGTTACATCACAAAATAATAAACAATTTGTTTTAAGGCGCTGCCACCACACACACTAGCGCCGTAATTATTACGTTTAAAAAGGAATTTCCAAAAATTACGTTAGCCAGATTGTGATACCTATTACAAGCTTTTTTTAATGTCTCTGTAATAGTTGGTATTTTGTTTTGTATAGGTAATCTTCGTTTTTGTAATTAAAAATTTGTAATGTCATAGCGACAATTTTGGTGACTGTCGTCTTAAGTTTTTAAAATTTATATAATTTAAATCCTGTTATTGGCTGTAAGTGATATTCTTATGTTAAGTTACTTTTATTTAGGAGAGCTGTGGATTTTGTGTAATTAATAAAATAAAATAAAATAGTTTTATTCTGTATAGCTTAGGCAAAAAAATGAAGTTGCCCTTGGTGGCCACCAAATTCTATTTTCGATTCTCTGTCTAAACTATACAAAATAAAACTATGACAGAGGCATTAAAAAACGCTTATAATAGGTATCACAAACTGGCTAACGTAATTTTTGGAAATTCCTTTCTTAAACGTAATAATTAGCTGAAATAGTTGGCGGCGCTAGTGTGTGGGGTGGCAGTGCCTTAAAAGATATTTCGCAAAAAAATCTTACACAAATATTTAAAACAAGATCCGTCAAGTAACTTCCGCGCCTAGGGTTTCGAACTTTTGGCAATTTTAGAAAGAAAGAAAGAAAATACATTTATTTGGACTATACATAACACAACACATTACAATCATTATTATATAGGTACAAAGAACACAGTGTTATATAGAAAGTATGTAAAAGGTAGCTATAGTACATATTTTACAAATATGTACTAGTTAGAGACTGCTATTTTTGCTATTGAAACAAAAGTCAGATTGTTAAACTTATTTCTTGTCTTCTACCCGTTCAAAGTCGCTGAGCGAGCTATGGAAAGAGCTATTATATGCTCGGAGTTTCTCTCGAGGATAGGATTCGTAACGAATACATCCCACACAGAACCAAAGTTATCGACATAGCTCTAAGAAAGAGCAAGCTGAAGTGGCAGTGGGCTAGCCATATGCAGCGAAGGACCAACAACTGCTGGGGTAAACGTGTTCTTGAGTGGAGACCACGTAGTGCAGGACACCCACCGGCAAGGTAGGATGACGACCTGCGAAAGATTGCAGGCAGATGTTGGATGCCGCAAGCTGGAAACAGGCCGCTATGGTTTTTAGGGTTTTGAAGATCGAAGATCGGTTTCAAAACCCTTATGGTCTCGCTTTGTCTGTCCTTTTTTCCCTCCTTAATAACTCAAAAACTACTGCAGCTATCAACTTGAAATTTAAAATAATAATACATTTCGTGCGCCTGTACAGATTTAGGGAAAAATAAATGAAAATAAATGAAAAATGAAAATGAATATTTTCCATACAAATTGTGATGCCGAAATTTTAAAAGATACCTACAGAGTCATATGGGGTATCAAATGAAAGGTATCATTTTGTACATTTCAAAATAATTTTTAAAATTTTTGTAGGTTTCATACTTTTTAAAATATTTCGAAAAAAGTCGAAAAAATACCCATTCCCCCCCCCCCCTATCTCCGAAGATTGCAGAGCGATCCATGTAAAATGTATGGAGCGTTTATAGACATGAATCTATATTTTACAGGAAAAATATAGAGAAGTTTGAAAAAAGAACACTTTTTGAAAAATGGTCAAAAAGGGGGGAAATAATTTTCAAAAGGGGGGGCTACATCACCGAGTGGGGTATCAAATGAAAGGTATCGGTTTGGACATTTCAAACCAGTTTTTCAAATTTCTGTAGCTTTCATACTTATTGAAATATTTCGAAAAAAGTCAAAAAAATTACCATTACCCACCTTAACCGAACCACCCATTTAACCGAAGCATGCAGAGAGATCCATCTGAAATGTAGGTTGGTACCTACTATTCTTAGGTATTCGTTAAATTGCGAAGTCTCTAACTTTTGGTACATATTTGTTGACAAACGTTCAAAACCCTCGGCGCGCGAGTTACACTCGCACTTGACGGATCTTGTTTCATTAGGGGAGGCCTACGTCTAGCAGTGGACAAACATAGGCCGATGATGATGATCGCGAAGGCAGTTTGAAATTACCCTTGTGAATTTTGCTAGTTCACTATGTACTTGTCTTCTTGGACGGTCACTCTTGGCTTGGTTATGACGCGGCCTGATGAAAGGCTGCTCGTTCGTGCACGCGCCATGATCGTTTTCTGTTTATTGCGGTGTTGCAGTGAGCAGCAGACGGTCATGGACTGTGTCAGATGAGGTCCGTCTATCTCGTTCGAGAGCGAGACCACACACTCCATTCTGCCCTGGACCACAAGACGCTTCATAGAGTCTTTATTCCTTACCACGTGCCAAAGAATTTCGGTAGGTATACACGAGTATACCACGAGTGAATAACTGCTTTTTTGCAAAGTACATACGAGTGTACTTTGCAAAAAAGCAGTTATTCAACTCCGGTCAATAGTTGAACAGAAAAGCTATGAAAATGAGAATATTCCAATAACTGGCGAGCTAGTCATTAAAAAGAAAAAATGTGCGCGCTGACATCGATTCCACTAAATCTCTTTTACAACTCTACAGAGAAAGCAAAGAAACAAACCAACCACGGCATTGTTTATTTTCATAAAAACACAGGCGCTAATAAAGCATTGCATTGCAACACATTGATCGTAATGGGTTGAGTTATCGTGTAAAATAAAACGCAAATGATAGGACAAATGTTTGTATGATCTGCATGAATTTGTTCCGGGTGTTTTGGGTGTTTTCTATGTAAAAATAAAAAAATATCGAATTGTATTTCAGATATCTAGTACCTAAATCACAATCTCTGCTTACTTTGGAGCTAGGTGATGCTGTATGGATTGTCCAGCAGTATACAGAGTTTTTTGCGACCGACATAATTTTTTGAACCGACATAGTTTATTTAAAGCTAAAAAGCGGCCAATTTAGCAGACATTTTTTATATTTTAATATAAAAAAATGTCTGCTTCATGACCCTACCAGTCAAATATCTCATAAATTTTTAACCACATAATAAAAAAATATTTATGTCATGTAGCATATTGGTGGAAAGAGTAACAACTTTTGAAAAGAAAACTATACTCAATTTAATCTTTTTAAGTCTTGAAAACACCTATTCACTCCTGTCTTGAAGAGACTCAGGTTGTATTTGGCCGGAAAAACAGAAGCAGGCAGCGAGTTCCAAGTTTTAGCAGTATGAATGATAACCATAGAGGATAACCGTTTAGCGAGTGGAAGGAATACCCACAAGAGGGGTAATGCACCGTACTTGTCTTGGAGTTTAAGATGGGGTCAAGCCATGAAGATAATGTGAGCATTCTCCAAAAATTCCGAAAAGCATTCTCTGAAATTGAGTCACAATTTGCCAGGAATCAATGGCTAATTGTAAATGAAAAAGCTTTTTTAGTATTTTTGCTAACCCCACGGCAAAGGACCTACGACAATGGGTATATTACGAATTAGAAATGCAGCCTTCTCAATACATTGAGCGCATTGTAGACATTGTTTCTAAATTATTCAAGTAACATTACCTTGTACAAACGTTCGGACCTAAGTAATAACAAAAACGACAAGCGATTATTTTTAATCCAAGTCCAGGCTGAAAGACAGCTTTGTACTTTTACAGGAAAATAACACGAGGGCTCGAGCTAATAAAACTGTGTACGTGTTGTTGTTCGGAATAGTTAGGATTCTGAGCGGTTCTTCGGCTGTGACACACTGCTCTTAAAGCAATAGTAATACATTTCCCATCGTGTAAGTGTGCGCATGAAATAACCCTGCTCCGTTGGTGGTCAGTGCTAACAGTGGCATATTAGAACTAGAACTGAGATCGGAGAAATAGTCACGTTCATTTAGTAATGATCGTTTTATCGTTAGTAGACTTCTAAGATTTACTAAGTCTTATTTATAACATAAACAATAAGTGGGTTTTGATTTTTATTTTAATTATTAAATTATGATTATACTCCGGCTTGGGAATCGAGTTAATATTATTTTTAATAGCTATTGACAACTATGCAAATGCTACTTACTACTATGGTAAATTAGGTATGTGGGTTGAGACAATAATACGATGCCAGCTGTAGATACTATGAAAGGTTAGTCCTTTAGCTCGATTCTAGCTAAGGACTTGCTTACATATCCTATCCAACTAATACTTAATAAAGGGGTCTTCTTTTTATAAGTATAGGCAGGATACACAAATTACACAACAAAGGTGGTTTTTCTTTTAAAATAATATTTTCTTTGTGTAGTTATTAACTTGTTAAATTGTACACTTCGCGGATGCCCAAGCTACAAATCCTTGTGTATCGCACACTAATCCCGTTAGTCACAAGCCCGTCAATGTGTAATGTATGAGTCGCTAGCCTCTCTAGGACGTTACTCTCATATTATATTATGAGACACTTTAGTGTTCAATAAAAAACTCATGCTGTGTGACCGTTTTGTATTTTTATTCTACGTTTATGGTATTACCCGACAGACGGATCAAAAACCCTTACAAAAAGGCAAAAAAACGTTCCTGTATTTTAGATTTTCTGCGACCACTTTTTTAATGATCTTTCCATAAAAACCTGACTAAGATTTTGCATACCAAAAATGCTGGTGCTAACACCCCAACTTGTGTCAGCTAGCAGCAAGCTCTCTTTACACAATCGGCAAGATATTGTATGATCAAGATACTTGCTTGAAAGGAGTGGACTACGCTACAGCTCGCGGGCCACTCATTTAATGCTTTCGGTAAGCAAGATGTAAACCGACGAGTGGTTAGCTAGGTTGCGGTAAGCTCGTTTACTGCGTACTGTCTACTATTTTATGCTGTCACTGTACGATAAAATTCCCTGTAAAAGAAAAGTTTATTAAAAGCAAATCTTCACACTAATATCCCATCACACTAATATTATGAATGCGAAAGTTTGGATGGATGGATAGATGGATGGATGTTTGTTACCTCTTCAGGCCAAAACTACTGAACGGATCGGGCTGAAATTTTGTGTAGACATAGTTTTAGGCCTGAAATAAAACACAGGATATTATTTTATCCCATAAATCGGTTCCCATGAGATAGAAATACCTAACCTTTAAAGCTACTACTATTATACACAACAATCACATTAATATAAAGTTATTCTTATTATGGTTAATTATTTAAGACTTACTATCCTATTCTGGCACAACGCATCAGCATTGCTATACAGCGAGGCAATGAAGCCAGCGTATTGGGGACGCTTCCGACTGGTATTGATATGGATCAGATGACCTACCTGTAGATTGCTTGCAACAGTCTGCAGTTAGCTAAATTGTTTCAATTGTATATACTTGTTTTAATTTGTTAATTTCAATGCTGTTGTCGCGACTCAAAAAATAAAGAACACAAACAAAGGTTACTCAGGTAGGCATACAAACAGCAGCTCTTTTTATAAAGGATTTCCTCAAAGGATTAATTAAATTGAAAATTTAATTATTCCTCTTCAGAACCTACGTGTCCTCATCTTGTTTGTGCTCGTTTGGATAGTCTATTCAACACATTCGCTGCCTAAGTGAATTAAGCCGCGTATTCATAACAGCGGCCCTGATATTTGACGGCCGTTGTATTTATTATGGTTAGGGTTTTTGTTCACGGCACGTTGTTTTAACCGTACGGCGTGCTAGCCGTTAAGAAAACGCGATTTCGCTCAGTTCCAAACCGACAATAGTATGTAAAACATTCAATGTTGTCTTAGCTTTATATACATAAAATTTATGCGATTTAGATACATGTATATATTATTATTATTATTATTACATGCATTACATTATCGTCTCCACGTCTTTTATTAATTATTTTATCTAAATTGCTATAAATCCCGAGAAATTCAGAGTGAATGCAAAGAAAAACACATAATACGTGTGTACAAGTGTTTTCTTGAAGAAATATTACTTAGAAGCTGAGAAAACAGCTGGTCCAAAAACTGAAACGACCGACGCGAAAAAACGACCAAAAACTGCATAAATGTGAAATCAACACTCAGTACATTGGTAAATACACTGTTTGAAGACAAAACAGAAGGAATAAATCTGTGAGTAAAGTCCAAGCATCCAAAAGTGTTCGTAAACATAACCTAAAAATTGTGTAAAAAAAAGACAAGTCATCCTTTCACAACTTACTTACATAAATCACCTAGCAAAAATGGATGAAATGATGGAAATGCTTAGAAAAATCGAAGAAAATATGCGAACGCAACGTAATGACATAGATAAAATGAAAGATACAATAATTTTGGACATAAACAAAAACATTGACTCGAAATTCGAAAATATGGAATATAAATTTATTAGCCTCGAAAAACAAATAGAAGACCAACAAACATCCATAGAAAGAATGGAACAACACTTAAAAAAGAGAAATCTTATATTTTTCGGCTTTGAAGAGAAAGAAAAATCATACCACGAATTGGAAGGGAATCTAGTGAGACTGATAAATGAAAACATGAAGATACCATGCGAGAGACGAGATATTGAGCTGGTTAAACGAATTGGAAGACAAACAACAAATGAGACAAACCATATCCGACCGGTTGTGCTGACTGCAAGTTCTATGGGCCTGAAAATACAGTTACTGAAAAACAAAATGTTACTAGAACAATCCAAAATTTATATAAAAGAAGACTTCACACAAAAAGTACTTAAAAAAAGGAAAGAACTTCAGGTTGAATACAAAGCCCGGAAAGAACAAGGTGAAAATGTGGCACTGCGATACGACAAAATTATTATTCTTAACAAACCTAAGGAGTCGGTGACTCTGGCTCCATTCCAACACCGCCAACCACTAGATAGTACAAACATAATCAACAAGAGAAAACTAAACTTCTCTCCAGGAAAAGAGAACCCACAAAAATCAAAACAGAGAAGTACTGCCTACAATGTAAAAAATAAGAATAATAAACCTATAATCGAATCTTTCATGAAATCAAGAGCTATTTCACAGTCTAGCACTGCTGAACCAGAAATACCAATTATGGATAAGGAATAGCAATGACAAACGACCTCCCTCTATCAGAATGAATACTCAAACAAAGAAAATCACATAATAAAATCTATATCTCCCAATACGGTTGGTCCCCGAGGGAGAAAAAAGACTAAAACCCTCCATCCATCGAACAAAGGTAACAAAAAACCTACTTCACATATGCACTTTCAATGTAAGAGGCCTGGTCGGAATGGGAAGATTGGACGAACTCGAACATTGTCTGAAAAACATAAAATGGAATATCATAGGACTATCGGAAGTAAAAAAGAAAGGCACTAAAAAAGAGCAACACGAAAACTATATACTGATGTACACAAGCAAAAAAGTGGAGAAAATGGAGTTGGTTTTCTGATCAAAAAGAAATATAAACAAAACATAACCAATTTCATCTCTAGACCTCACTACCTTACCTCAGATGGAGTATGTCGAATAGACCTGTCCCTCCCTCCTGACCTACCCTTCTGACCACAGACTAGTTCGAGCTTTTTTAAACTTAGAGTATACAGTAAAGAGAAATAGAAAAACCTTCAAAAGTCAAAGGAAGGAATTAACATCCATGGAAAAAGAAGTTATGAAAACCCATTTTGAAAATTTATCACAAAACATGGAATATGACACATCAATGCAAGAAAACTATTCTAAAATTATAAGAACAATACATAAAAGTGGAGGTTCTGCCAAAAAGAGAAAAATCTGACATGTACCAACTTACTCCTGAAATAATGAAGCTTTTCGAGGACAAAACAAAATTAAAATCCAAAGAAAATAAAAGCAAAGATGAAAAGAAAAAACTACCTAACTAAACCATACAGAAAAATCAAGAAAAAAAATTTACAAAAACAAACTCAAACACCAGCTTGCTATAATTGAAGCAGAAATAAAAACCAAGAGTTCTTGGCCACGACACGCCGCAGACAGGACTCTATGGAAATGGATGGAGGAGGCCTTCACCCGAAGATGGGTTCCCAAATCAGTAGAAAATTAAAATGCATGATATGACTGATAAATGAAATTACTTTTAGAAATATTCTTTACCTAAATTATTCAAAAATTTATTTATAATTTTAATTTAATCTCAAAATTGTTATTTAAGATTTGGAAATAAAAGGCTTATTATTATTATTATTATTATATATTATTATTATATATTCACATTTAGATACTTAGGCAAAATAAACAAATATTAGACACACACCTAAATGATATAAATATAAATGAACTAGTGGTTTCTTTTTTACCTTTTCCACTTTTTGTGTGGAAAAAATCAATAACACCTTATTTCGCTCTAATTTGTTTCTGGCCACGTCTATAATTTGTATGGATAGGTTCAAAGGTTATTTCAATCCCATGGGAACTGAATTTGGTTCTTAGTTTTTATTTATTCGGGGTAACAAACAATTACTTGTACTCGCGGGATTACCGCGTTGGAGACAACTGCATAAATATGTTATGATACACGCAAATTTAATTACCTACTTGTAGTTACAATTATGGGATAAAAAGTAGCCTACGTTTTATTCAAGGCCTAGAAATTGTCTAAGTGCTTAGTTTGTAAACCTAAAGAAATAAACATAATGAAATCTGAACAGAAATCCCTGGCTGAGTGAGCGGTAAATACGGCGCATGCGATGGCGGCGCGGTGGCATCTTCTATAGAAATATTATATTTAATCAGCATAGTTTTTATGTCAAAATGGACCTCACGTAAATCCAAGACAAAACTGTTGTCGTCCGCATTATGGCGGTAGGGCCATCACTAAAAAAATTCGTAATTTCTATGAAAACTCATTTCAACCCTCGTAATTCGCCTGAAGTCTTTGAAATTCATGATTGATGTTTGAAACGAATGTTCATCAATAGAATCCTCATTACACCTGCTCTTTTGTTTAGTAAGCGTCCATACTTTTGAGTAGGAAACCGTTACACGGGCGAATGCTTGTGTTAAGACTTACCTACTTATAATTGAGCTCAAAAGGGAGTGGACAACGGGTACAGACCAAAAAACTGACCGGTGGCGCACCTGGTGCATCCACCGTGAAACGTACGCGGCATCAGGCAACACATAATGAAAATCATATCATCCGTTCATTCGCAATTTATCTAGTACTTACCTATATTATTTTGTATTTTTGTATGGGTACCATTTTTTGTATTATTGCATGGGTACGATGATAAAAAGCATGTAGGTAGGTATTGACCGTGGAATTTGTTAATACCTTTCTAATCACCAATTAAAAAACTATTAGAAGAAAAAATTAAAAAGTTAGAAGCCTTCTTGATAATCAAAAGCCAAAATAACTGATTCGTTTTAGTTTAAAACCCTTATAACACTTATGTTTGCATTTTATTTACAGGAAAATGAGTAGGTAACTTCGATTTTGGTTTTTACGAGTATGAACACCACACCCACATTTTAGTTTGGTTGGATTGTTACATTACAGGCGAATGCTTGCTAAGGGAGCTCCTATGGTATCATCATCATCATCATCAGCCTGTATTAGTCCACTGCTGGACATAGGCCTCCCCTAATGATCGCCATAGCGCCCTGTCTTGAACTTGCCGCATCCAGCATCTGCCTGCAGTGTTTCGCAGATCGTTATCCCACCTGGCCGGAGGGCGGCCTACACTACGTTTGCCGAGTCGCGGTCTCCACTCAAGAACACGTTTACCCCAGCGGTTGTCGGTTCTTCGCGAGATATGGCCGGTCCGCTGCCACTTCAGCTTGCTAATTCTTTGAACTATATCGATAACTTTGGTACTCTGTCGGATGTATTCGTTACGAATCCAATACTTCAGAGAGACTCCGCGCATCGCTCTTTCTTTTTCCTTTGGTATGAACATCAGGAAAGACAAATACCTCAAAAAATATTAAAACTCCTTATAGTAATAAAACAAGTGCAAAATAACCGTCGCATTACAGTACCGGGGTTAACAGCTGTCGCCCTATGAATAAGTCCCATTTGCACCCTAACCACGTTCTACAAGCGCCCGGAATTAAAACTCGCAAGATGAATAGAGGTTAGTAATTGTTATGTTTCTATCTCGACACTTAATAAACATAAATATTGTTGATGTGTGGTGTGTAGTAAGGACGTTTGTATAGGTTATCTCTGGAATATTTAGCTACATCCACGCATTTATTTTCTTTGACTGAATGAAGGAATGCAATATTTTGTGAGTCTGCTTGTTTTTATGCGTATCTATCGCCTCGAAAAATATCGGGAGGAACGAGAGCTTCGATATTTTATCAATCTGACGCTAAGTCAAAGAAAGTAAATGCATCGACCTCCAGACGGAGGTCCACGCATTTATTTTATTATTTTAAAGCGAGGACACGCTTTAGAGTGCTTTGCAAATGTGGGTTTTGGTCTTGCATCTTTAAATGTTGTGCTTTTGTGTATTATACGAAAAGCACAACATTACGCACGCACAAAATATCTTATCACGCATAAAACTGTCATGGCAGCATTGAAAAATTAATTGAAATTCACTTTTCTGCTGCTTGCTTGTTGGTTGATATAGTAATTACCAGTTTCTGTCTGCGACTTTGCACGCATTTTTTCTATGGAAACGCTTAAAGGTATACTGTTATCAGGTATATTTGTATGTATCCCATGAGAACTGATTTATGGGATAAAAGTCCAGGTCTAGACCTATTTCAGTGCAATATTTCAGCCCAACTGATTCAGCAGTTTTGGCGTGAAGAAGTAACAAACGAACAACCATCCATACAAACATTCGCATTTATGTATAATATTAGTGTGATGAAGTCATACAAAGACCATCTCTGCAATCTCCTTGTAGGTTAAGCGTATGGAAATAAGAATCAAATCCATTTGTAAAGGTCAATGTCAAGGACCCAATTCTGTGCCGATTTATTTGAGAGTGAGATTGATTCATTGTGACATACATATTCTTTGGATGAATAAAGATGTCGCTCTTCTTTTTGTGCAGGTTACTTAAGGTACGTAGGTATGCCTTGACTATGAAATAAAAATATATGTAATTATGAAATAAGATTGTGCGTAGTAAAACAATTTGATTTTGTTTCCAAAACCCCCCTATATATTCTTTTTTATTTAGTGTCTGTATAAAGTCCAATTTGGTCTGAACAAAAGATAATTTTATTTCGTAATAAAACTTAGTTTAAAAAAGTTAAATTATTTATTGCATCAAATAAAAACAAAATAAGCTTAAATATACTTTAACCTACATACAATAAATACTTGAATACATTTTGACGACCTCTGTGGCGCAGCGGGCGACGCAGGAAGTTGCGGGTTCAATTCCCGCCTCGTGACAAATAAGTATTTGTACGATCTGCAGATATTTGTTCAGGGTGTTCTGGATGTTTTCTATGTATAATAAAAAATATCTATCTATGTAGTGTATTGTATTATGTATATCAGTTATCTAGTATCCATAGCTCTGCTTAGCTTGGGGCTAGATAACCCTGTGTGAATTGTCCAGCATTATTTATTATGATTTATTTATTATTATTATTTTATGCGACTTTCACCTCAAAATACCGGTTTTATTCTTCTCGGCCTGAACAAATGAAAAGGGATATTTTGTAATTTGCGAATTTTAATTGTGATTTTCTTCGCTTCCTCATTTGCCTGTATCGAAGTTAATGGATTTTCGTCCAATAACAGTATTATGTTTTATAGTTAGACAAGCGGACTTGTCAAGGGCACGTAGATACCCTGAATCCTTCCCTGAGGGTCAGCAGACTGGATGAATAGCCTCCATCAGCTCCCAAGTCACGTAGGGCGGAATTAGAAGTCACAAGTTAGATGACGCGTATGGCATCGAGTTGGGGAAAGGTTTGCGAAGAAAATAGCAGGCTTTTATTGCAATGGTGAAAGTCACGGAGAGTAAACAGCGGGTTTAAATTTAAGACACATTGCCTTAAATTTATGTAGGTATTCACACTAGCGCAGAAACTGACTTGAGGATTTATTAAAAATCCTTTGATATAACGTGATAATCAGAAAAAGTAGTTTTTTAAACTATAGCGTTAAAACAATAACCTTTGTTTTAACGCTATAGTTTAAAAAACTAGTTTAAAAAGCATACTAATTATAAGCTATTTCATATTTCTAATTTTTATTTATTATGTTATAGTATTTTTAGATCAGGGAGTTTGCGAAGGAAATAGCAGGTTTTTATTGCAATAGTAAAAGTCATGGAAAGTACACAGCGAGTTTAAGGCACTGTAGGTTCTTATACGATACTTAAATATGTTAGATTATTAAGGTTTGAGCTGTTTTTTAAGGGCTGATTTTGTTTAAGCAATTAAGCTTTGTTTCTCTTTATTTTAAGCTATTTTTAATGCTGTTGTAATAGATTTCTTTGATTTCTATAATACAGGCACAATTCCTTGGTGGTCACTAAGAGAAATGCTCTAGTGTTGATTTATCGAAGCCGAAAATGCAGATTTCTGCATTTTCGGCTTAAAGGGGTTTGAAGATTTTGGTCCTCAAATCAGTCACCATATTGTTTTTGCTTTCAAAATCGCCGCGCACAATAAAAGGATAGGTTACTGAGATATGACATATGAAAAATATAGCTTTTTTTTCATCTGTAGAGAGAGAAACCTGGCGCTTTGGGATATTATTTTAAGAGAAACTTTATACATAATTTAGTGTCCTCTATTCAAATTTACAACTTTATTGTGTGGGGCGATTTAAAAAAAATCGTAGGGCCGCCCACCATACAAATATTGAAAAATTGCCTATAAGTTATGAGATTGTCACCAAAAGATTTTTGAAATGCCTCGTAAAACATAGGTCCTTAAATAATAAGAAATGAGTAGGTAGCGGCGCTGGTGTGAAGACCTAAGGCGCCTTATGGTGCGTTTTCAGCGTTCAAGTTTTCGACATGGTTTTAATTGAACTTTTATACGCCGCTAGCGATATTGAAAAACAGTCGAAAATTTGCTCTCGTTTTCCAACAAAACTGCAGCTTTTATGGGGTGCGGACGTAATCACGCCACTGCATAACTCGTTACCTGATTGTTTTTGTTTTATTCCAACAAGTATGTACATTTCATATCGTCAATGAAGGTTATCCACTAAAGACAAGGATGTGTCGATCTGCTGTCCCATCGGATTATGAGAGTGCACCTGCGTTTGCGCACACACTTGTGCACTATAATATATCCTGCGCGTCTAGCTAGTCTCCGATGAGACTGGCCGCCATGGTCGTAATTCGGCTAAGAATATACTACTGTAGATGAGGAGGGTTTTGCCAAAATCAGCACGCTTGGCAGGTAAATTATTAATCGCATTGGCGGTGATAAAATACACATACCTAAAGAATCTGCTACCCTTCCTCTGGAAGATTCCCTTAGTCATCTCTTACGACATCTATGGGGTAAGTTGTAGTGGTCTATTCTTACGCACACGACCGCCACCGTACCACCTATACCTTATACCACCTCCATATAGCGGAATGAATAAATAAGTTAAATTATTATGCGATTGAGCGTCCGATCCAAGATTTCAAAGGGCCTTATAACAAAACCACGGAAAATTTCCATTTAAAAAGATCATAACGAGAGAAAAATGCCGCCTAGCCTACAGTGATACCAACATTATGGATGCTGGGTGTCCATGGACTATTTAAACCTAGGATATGGTATTAGGATAGGATTAGAATAATGCAATCTCAAAAGTAGTACACTGGTTTAATGTCAATAATCTTTTGCTTAATGAAACTAAAACGAAATGTATAAAATTTGCTCTACCTAATGTAAAACACGTTAAGATTGATGTAAACGTAAAAGGAGAAACGTTAGAAATTGTAAACAGTACAGTATTCTTAGGAATAACCTTAGATAGTAAACTTCAATGGGGCCCACACATAGATAAGCTATCGAAGAGACTTAGTTCTGCAGCTTATGCAGTCAAAAAAATCCGTCATCTTACAGACGTTGATACTTCTAGACTAGTCTATTTCAGCTACTTCCATAGTGTTATGTCTTATGGCATACTGCTGTGGGGGAACGCTGCAGATATTAACACCGTATTTGTGCTGCAGAAGAGAGCTGTTCGTGCAATCTATAATATGGGTCCCAGAGAATCCCTGCGTGATAAATTCAAAGAAATAAACATAATGACAGTACCATGTCAATATATTTATGAAAACTTGTTGTACACTCATAGAAATATCAATCTATTCCCTAAAAATAGCGACATACATAATATAAATACTAGAAATAAGGATAAGCTCGCTGTGCCCACAACTAGGCTACACAAGATAAATGTATCTTTTAAAGGGCAATGTATACGCTTCTACAACAAAACTCCAAGTGAGTTGCAAAAATTATCAATAAATAAATTCAAACAAATTGTCAAACATATCCTTTGTAAAAAGGCTTACTACAAAATATCAGATTATCTAGAGGATAAAAAAGCTTGGGACGAGTTTTGCTCCAACTCGAAAAATAACAACTAACAGGCTAAAGGTTTCTTCGTCGCTTCTTTACTTTAGTCTACATACCGAAGCGACAGAAATCAAAAATATCACTTTATTTCCGT
Source organism: Eupithecia subumbrata (assembly GCA_949316285.1). NCBI lineage: Eukaryota > Metazoa > Arthropoda > Insecta > Lepidoptera > Geometridae > Eupithecia > Eupithecia subumbrata. The sequence continues at coordinate 14,003,694 of OX438643.1, read as the reverse complement.
GTCAGTGTTTAGTTTTATGATTTGACCTTTTCTAAGTGTACATTTATTGTATTTATGGAAATAAAGAGTTTTTGATTTGATTTGATTTGATTAGGACGTACTGCGGTTAAAATTCTTAGAAATGGAATAGTTTGATTTCAGAAGGTGGACCTTCAGATTAAACTGCATAGGAAGTAAATGAATAGTTAATAATGCTCGAAAATTCACACAGCATTATTTAGACTCTTGTAAGGCCTGATCGGGCTACGGTAGAATCGATTGACCTCTGTCATACAAGATTCTGAAATGATTTATAATTTTATATACTTCCTAGTAAGTAAAACTGATGATTATTCAATAATAAAGCATTTATTAGTATATCTATCAGTTTACTATTTCCTTACAAAGTCACGTATTTTGTAATAAACGCCTAAAATGTGGAAGTAGGGATTTTTTTGACTTTCGATTTTCCCTACAAAATTCCACAAACTAAATAGGCAGTCTAATACGGAAAACACAATTAATAACAATAGAAAAATTAACGTTAAATTCATTCCAGTTTTTTTAAATCTTGATGGTTTTAGTATTTTTTTACATTCTTGGAATTGATGAAAATCTTTTTTTAAATTTTCATCATCCGCCTTTTTCCACGCTTCCACGCCTGCGAGTCAGAGGAGGCATTTAATTTTTTTTGCTGAATTTAAAGTTTTCCGCTTACCATTTATAGTTTACGGCACAATTGAAGTAGTTGGTTAAATAAACTTTTCTTATAGTCTAATAATATAATATTCCATTTATACATATAGGTACCGGTCCTTGTAACCAGCTGGTCAAATTCCAGTGTCTCAGATGAAACGTAAAAATCATAGCAACTTCCACTATCGTCTTTTCTATCCTCAATGGTCAACCCAAAGCATATTGCGGCCCACCTGTCTCGGTCAAGCGCGGACCGCAATTTAATGATTTTTATTGGCGAACCTTTTCCTGTAAGGGACCGAAAATTTACCTGGCCATAGAAGCCACGTACAATCACATTATCGAACGTTTATTAGGCCGTATGAAGAGTTATTGTGAAGGGGCCCTTTAATTTTGTTTGCCCTTACTTGGGACCAGATGGGTAAAATTTTTGGCAACATTTTTTGTACCAATCTTCCGAATATCAAAGTTTATGTTCGGTTGGTATACACTTGTAATTTTACGGCAGGTACACATAGGTTAAAACTTTTAACTTTTATAGTTCTTGTGTTCTATAGGCAATTCGAAGATAAATATAACGTTTTAACAAATGACTTTACGTACAACACATCAGCGTCTCTGAATGACGACAAGGCCTAAGCCAAGAGCCATGTAAATTAATGTAACCGCGAGTAGGCAAACCTAGTGTAGGACGCCCTCTAGCCAGGAGAGATGACGACCTGCGAAAGACTGCAGGCCGATGCTGGATGCGGTAAGCTGAAGACAGGGTGCTACGGCGCTCATTAGGGGAGGCCTATGTTCAGCAGTGGACTAATAAAGGTTGATGATGATGTACTTACGTGATTCGTCACGGGCATGTTACTAGTTTTTCATAGGAGCCGGTATACACCATAAGCGCGAGTCGCAGTTGCCATTTCTTGACCAATTCAAAGCATTCACACCGGAATGGCAGCGGCTGGCAGCGACGCGGCGAGCAGTTTCAGTGTTAGACAAATAATTTCAAACTTTATTTACATACCAATAGGACCTTAAAAAGCACGATAAGGACACGCGGCTGTGCGGCCACGAGCGTCTTGTCAGTAAGTAACGTCTCGTCAAAATTTGCATTAAAATGTGGTCTTTATCTTGTAACATGTAGACGCATTTCATATTGACGGCATCAGCTGACAGACAGCTCGCGGGCCACTCGTTTGAACTTTGTGAGAAGTCATTTTGTCACCGTAAAATGTATCTAAAGTTAACAAGCTAAAGCCCATATTCGAACGCACATTTTTGTATTGCGTAGCAGCGGTATTGGGCAAAGGCCAGGTATTCCAAAAGCCTCGCTTTTGTGATTTTTTAAATCATTTGAGTCATAGAAATAAGTGTTTAAAATTCTGAAAAAAAAAACATATATACTTATTACTTATGGATCTAGTCAAGTCAAAGTCGATTTCAGTTACAAGATCTAATGAATTTCACGCGATAGAAAAAATCTTAAAGTTACCCCTTTTTAAACCCGACGCTAAAAGAGAGGGGTGTTATAAGTTTAAAGTGTCTGTCTGTGTATCTGTCTATCTGTCTGTGGTATCGTAGCTCCCAAACGAATGAACCGATTTTGGTTTAGTTTTTTTGTGTCATAGATAAATTTATCCCAAGTGTTTTTAGTCATGCTTCATGAAAATCTGTCGGGGAGTTCTTTAAATTTTTAATTTTGTTCTTGTTGTTATGTTTTTTTCAATAGTACTTAACTTATGACACAAAAGTCAAAACTTTATAAAATGATTTTCTTATTCACTATGTTTAATTACTTACACACAAACAAAATTAATAATTTAGAACTACAGATTTTCATGAAACATGGCTAAGAACACTCGGGATAAAATTATCTATGACACAAAAAAAACTAAACGAAAATCGATTCATCCGTTTGGGAACTACGATACCACAGACAGATACACAGATACACAGACCGACAAGTTAAACTCATGACACCCTTCTCTTTTTGCGTCGGGGGTTAAAAATTCAGGAGCGCAGCGGCTTGGGAGGCGTAAACTGTCGCGTGCTGTCGCTTACGCCTACTGCTGCAGGAATATCTGGCCGTAATGTCGACGAATCCACCATGCAACTGGGCGTACGAAGTTCCTGTCTTAATAAAGCAACATACATCTGTTTATATGGCATTTTCATGAAGGTGGTTGACGCGTAAGTTTTACTCCAAGGCTCACATCAGCATAAATTTAATTTCCCTTGCTTTGTGTTATTCAAAACACGGGTCAGACATCGGCTTAATGAAATACAAACATTCTGCTTCATTTAAAAATTCTGTGTGATTTATCGTCGCTTTACCTTACCCTACCCTGTCACAGTGTATTAATTATTCCACCGTGTGTTTATATTCTTGCAGAATTTTAATGAGTTTTGCAAACAAATTGTGCTTTTTGTTTTAGAACATACAATAAATTTTACCTATAGTGCTAAGCTAAAATAGCATAGCAGCTACAGTAGGTATGAGATAGTATTGTATTGGGCTAGATAATGCTGTGTGAATTGTCCAGCATTATTTATTTATTGTTTTCCATACACTAGCCAGACTTGATGTAGAATGTTTATTAACAAAACACCCATACGTAGCCGAAAATTCACTCTGTTGCCGTGCCTTTTTATAGGCACGCCATTTACATTACTTGTCGATTCGACATCCTTCCATAAATAAATATTGGTCATAATAATATTTGAAACTCGACGCCAAGCAAGTGAGTTCTAGTTATTTGTGTCGTAGTTTATTTACAAACATTCTACATTATGTATAGCTAGCCTATAATGTAGGTAAGAAAAATAGTTATAAGTAGTTAGTTATTTTTTCGAATCTGGTAGGGGAAAGGCGTACAAAATGACATACCCTCTGCTAAATCAGTCATAAATCGTGTTTTATTAATTGTTTTTAACATTATAACCAGCCTTTTTAAACATTGGTTCAGTACTTTATAGAAATTAAAGAGATCAATAAACTTAATACTAAAACAACAAACTTAAAGAACATTTAAAAAAAGATTGACAAAATCCGTTTTGTCCACCCTGTGCGGGTAAAATGACATATCATGTGGATAAAATGGCATACCAAAATAATAATTTTTCCTTTATCTGCAGAGTTCGCAAATAAAAGACTTCATCTTCTTTGGAACGTCTGCACATGATGCATCAGCCCATTTCTTGCAGCTCATACACTTTAACCAAACTTCCCTTGGCTTGGACCTGGAGTACAGGTTACTGCAATAGATGCAAGGGCAATCTTCGTCGTCGTCGTCGGCTACAGTGCTAGTTTGCATGGACGAGAAATCTTCTTCGCTGCTAGAACTAAAGTTTAGTGCTTTAAACATTTCTTGTTTTTTTGGAGGAGCCGATTTTCATCAATTTCCATCAGCCATCAGCCAACCCATTTCATTTTTATTCACAGCTTCAATAGCCTTTTCCATGGAGGTTTTATCCCAACCCTGTCGGTCTCTCTTTCTTGCATAATTTCGAGGCATGATTTTCTAACATAATGATGTACGGGTGTTTGAAATTATGATCTGAAAGAAAAAAATGGGTGGGTCAAACGACATAGTATGCCATTTTACCCGGACAAGGGGTATGTCATTATGTACACTTTCAAAATTTATAACTTCGGAAACAAAAAAAAATAATGCACTTATTTTTATGAGCTTTCAACACATCACCGAGCTTTTTTAGTTCAATGACAACAAACAGATACCTTCAAAGACAAATAAAAGTAAGAAATTACTTACTTTTACCGCGATACAAAATCCATCGGAACAAAACTCGTGGAGGTTTAAAATTTGTAAACCGCCATCCGCGTCAAACGGCCGAGCAGTCATGTCTGGCATTGCGACAGGTTGCTGTCTGTTACTAGACGGCCTCTGTGTATCGACACGGGAACTGAATAGACTGTGGTTTCGGAGAAAAGACCACTGTGTCGTTTTGTCCACCTTTGTCATTTTGTACGCCTTTCCCCTACCATAAATAAGTATATAAATAAATCATACTGGAAAATTCACACAGCGTTATTTAGCCACAAGCTAAGCAAAGCTTGTATTATGGGTACTAGATAACTCACTATAGGTAACTTATTAATTGATTTAGAAAATGAACGCCAACAGCTTATAAATAAAGCATATAAGATAACTTTGTAGACCATAAAAGGTTTTCAGACATTAGTTTGAAAAAGGCAAAAAATAAAAAAACAGCCCACAGGCGGACCGGAAACATATTGGTGTGTAGGCACTTTAAGGCCCAGCTCACTTTGGGTCCGTTATTGTTCGTACGTAAACGTACGAGTAATGTTTGTGCGAATTGAGTGCGCACACTGAATACGTTTTTCTCCGTCAAATAGGCAGTGCACCGGTGATATCGCGTACGTGAAGTCATCTTTGTTGCGATGAATAATCTGTATCTTCAAGATAGTTCGATAAAGGTTAGATATCAATATAACATTTATATCCGTAAATCAAGTTAATTAAGTAACTTTTCTGCATAATGTAAACGTACGTACATATACGTACAACTGATCGCATGCAGTGTGAGCGCTCCTTTAGTCCTTGGAAGGTCGGGATCATTCGTGCGTAGTCGTACGTTTACGCGCGAATCAAATTCGGATGAAATCGTATCCAAAGTGAGCACGGCCTAAGACTTTTTATTTATTTTCAGGTAATTTATTACAAACAATAAGTAAATTCTGTCGCCATCCTACCTCAAACCATCACAATATAGGTAACCCGGTAAGTATCTAGTATAAAAAAGCTTTAATTCCCGTTCAGACTGCATAAAGTGCTCCGGAATCTTCCCACAATAAATTAAGATCGTATTTTTCCTGATTTACGAGTGTAAACTGTGCTCGAAAAGGAATAGCGTTATTAATAAAATAACTATTACGGTTTCAACTAGATCAAAAAAAAAACGTTAGGACCAAAATTCAATTTATTATGGACAAAATTCAATTCAATTTGAGACCAATCAATAAAATGAGTTATGATTTTTGTACAGAAAAATTAAATGTATCTAACGTAAGGGTGCCTCTAGAGCAGACAGTGCCATAAGTTAACTCTTACAGCTGTATTCAGACTCGTTAATAATAATAATAATAACTGAAAAATTTCTTCCATATCGATGGATCTAACAAGTCTGAGTGCGGCTGTTAAACTTCAGCTTAAGCTTATTTTTTTACTACTAACGCGCATAAACTCGATATATCCGGACCCGTTGAGGAACAAAGCCAGAGTACTATTTTTGGGCTCTTAAATCATGTATGATTTATGTGTAGCGACCACCTTAGAGCTCCTACGCACTAGCGCGCGGTAAAGCCGTCGTCGCGGTCGCCATTTAATAATTTTAGGGTTCCGTGCCCAACGGGACCCTACGTCTATAATAAAATAATGTTGGACAATTCACACAGCATTCTAGCCCCAAGCTAAGCAGAGCTTGTGTTTAAGTATATCTAGTTATCTAGTACCCATGTACTAGATAACTAGATATACTTAATACAGTACACTACATGGATAGATATTTTTTTATTATACATAGAAAACATCCAGAACACCCTGAACAAATACCTGTAGATCCTACAAATATTTGTCCCGTAGCAGGAATCGAACCCGTAACCTCCTCCATTGCTGACGGACCTTCGCCCGCTGCGCCACGGAGGTCGTCTATGTCATCTGCCTGACTGACGTCACAGACCTTATTCTTTGTAACATTATTAAGTAGAAAGTCAAATTTTTCACGGAATACTTGTTACAGTTTCCTACCACCCGACCGGCTATTACCACGACAAAATAAATGATAGTAATAATAAATTTTTAATATCTACTAGTTTATGCCCGCGGCTTCGCACGCGTTGTTTCTATGGAAACGCTTAAGGGTGATTTCTATCCCAAGAGAACTGATTTATGGGAAAAAAGTATGCCTCTGTTTGATTCCAGGATTAGGTAGAATTACTTGCAAAATTTCAGCCCGAACCGTTCAGTAGTTTTGGCGTGAATAGGTAACAAACATCCATCTATTCATCCAAACTTTCGCATTTATAATATTAGTGTGATTGTACCGACTAAAAGGATTTGGATGCCTTTTCTAAGCAGTGAGATGTTTATTGCATCTCTCGCATACAAAACTTATGAGTTTGGAACCCAAAGCACGCATATCTGACTTGCACTTACCCATTTTATTTTATCTATTAACCAACCACTATCTACTTTTTAGTTGCTTGACGCGGCAGCTCTACCGCGCGGTAGAGCAGGTAGTGCGTAAAGGCTCTAATTCGTAATGATTAGGCTCTTAACGCTCTTCTGGCTCTACGCCCAGCGCTCGCAGAAGAATGGCCGGCACCCAATTTGCATATTTGTAGTTCTCAGAAAAGCTGGTTCAAAGTGATATGTTTTACTGGCCGGTTGACCCTATAAGTGCGTGCATTATAGCCTAACAGCTGTGTGTGTGGTGCTGGCTTAGAATTTGCACCATCCTAACTCCTCCCGCGCGTGTCGTAAGAGGCGACTTAGGCATATCCACCGGGAGCGGGCAGCAGCGCCCCCTGCAGAACAATTCTACCACCGAACTGCTATCTCCAACCTGTATGCCCAGGGTGGGGATTATGGGCATTACCAAGGGATAAAATAAGGCGCTTATCAGGGGGAGGCCTGCGTCCAGCAGTGGGCCAATATAGGCTGTTGAGAAGAGGAATGTAGCCTTGGTACTGTTGTATGAACCTTTTAATAATTTTGTATATAATAAGTTGTTCCAGTTTTATAGTGAAAACTTTAAATAATATTAATTTATATAAATAAATATCTACAGGGTGTAACAAAAATAAGTAACCAAACTTTCAGGTGGGGTGTAGAATCGAACACCGAATTCAGGAAAAATATTGAAAAAAAATCCCGCCCTTTAGTTTTCGAAAAATTTAATAAATAGGTACGAAATTATCACAACATTAGGCAATAGACATATTACATGTGTCTATTTGGAATTTAAAAAAAATGGCCTAAGTACCTGTATTCATCTCTTTTATAAGCCCATGACACCTAAACGGTGCCCTAATGAGCGGCCACCGCGGTCATCGACCCGCGACATCATTGCAGCGGAAGCGAACAGGCTGCACGGCGTGCTTAGATATGGAGCCTACGTAGTACAACAAATACATTCCAATTTTCCTCTAGGAATTAAAAAATAAATAAATTATTTTAAGTCTTTACACACGTTCTATCGCGAAAATGCATAGTTAGTAGGTACATTCATTAAGCATGCACCTTCCTACTAAAAGATATTCACTACTAGCTTTTATTTTTTCATATCGTTGACTACCTAAGTACCTACCTTCACATTGACCTTTAAAAACACGGTGAGTAACTTACAATGAACCCCATAAAAGGTTGTTACAATTTGCATTTCCGAAGCACCAGATTGAGACAAGAAAAGGCACAAACTTTTAGCGCGCGAGAGCGAGATAGGTATACAAACTTAGTTCATCCGAATGTTCACCCAATGCTAGGCTTATTGTTAGTTTTGTCAAACTGTCATACCACAGAAATGTTATCATAGGGTCAATGGCCGTTTAGTTGCATCATTGCAAGCGCAAGGTGAAGGTCGCGGCGGCGCTTATCGGTTTTTTGTGCGTAAAAATGGCTCGTATGCGTTATTCAGATATTGAATACCACGAGATGAAAATTGAAATGGGAAAATTGGAATGCATTGGCTAGCTTCCTACATAACTACAACACGTGCAGCCCGCCGCCGCGCGCGCTGCTGCGATACCGCGTGTCCGGTCGTGGGTGCCCCCCGTAAAAAGATGTTTATCTGCTAAAAAGGTGTACACAAGGTACGTAGACCTTTTAATCATATTTTAATGTCAAATAAACACGTGCATCAGTCGTTTGCGTAATGTAGTGAAAATTCCGTAATTATTTTATTTTTCGAAAACTAAAGGGCGGGATTTTTTTTTAATATTTTTCCTGAATTCAGTGTTCGATTCTACACCCCACCTGAAAGTTTGGTTACTTATTTTTGTTACACCCTGTATAATGCTGTACAGTACAATCCACACAGCATCATCTAGCCCCAAGCTAAGTTGAGCTTGCGTCATAGGTACTAGATGACTGATATACTTAATACAATATTTAAATTAGATATATGCTTCCAATGATATGCAAACTAAGTTTTCTAAATCAAAAACCATGGCGTAACAGTCTCCTTTAACTCACAAAACAATAATCTAAATGAGAATTTAAGATACATTTTGTATTTATTATGTAAATGTTTCGTGATCCTTTCGTTGGTAGTCTTATTAAATAAATAAATAAATAATAGCATCCTACATTTTCTGTGAAAGTACGAACGTTATCTGAGATATAATGAAAATTGATATATTTACTTTATTACTGTATTCAAATTTTGTCTTGTACATTTACCTAACTGAATAGTACGTTTTTCATTTTCTTTTTTATTCTCCCTTCTATTTCTATTCTAAGTTGTTGTTTTCATTTATTTTCCTTTAGTTTGTTAATCTTATGTAGGTTTTATAATATTATTATCTGTATAATGTTTTCTGTCTTGTAATGTAAAAATTGTTTTAGTTTTAAACACTGTATAGTAAAATTTAACTTTACTGGACCTGTTCGTGCTTCTTTTTGTATTGTTTAATGTATTGTGTTAGTGTACGTGACGCGTTGGTTTTGATTCCGACGGAAGATCAGCGTTGTGATAACTGTGCGTAATGGCTATCACAACATAATGCTGAGTCGGACGCCATTTTATAGCATTAAGTTTTCTTATAACACAGCTAGTAGTTAAAGTAGTAGCATTAGTGTAGGGTAATTTAAGAAACTAGCTTAGTGCACGTTTTGTATTGTAAATGCTATAATAAAGATTTTCTTAGCTTATCTTATCTTACATTATCTATCCACACTCTTTTCATAAATTCTCTTTATATCCATAGGTTTGCTGTTAGAAAACTTTTTTAGGGTTAAGCTCGCCTTTGTACATGTACATTATGTGTAAACTTTTATGTATGAATTAACTTGTGTGTGCAATAAAGAATTTAAGAATTTCATATTTTTTACATAAAGGCACATTGTGTAAAACTTTAAAAGGAGAAGCCCTGGATCCTGAAATACAGCCTAGGCTAGTTTAGGACCCACCGGATTCAAAATTATACTGAAACACTGTAATTGTGTCCAATAAATGATTTTTATGTTATTCGACAGGAGTAGAATAAAAATAAATAAAATCACTGTGCAATTAATTTATTATTAAATCGATGTACGACATAAAAAATTATCTGTACAGTATCTACAGTTAAAATACCAACTATAGCTATCGGCTCAGATATTGGTCCCTGGCAATCTATAGTAAACTTCAAACTTATCTCTAGAAATAAAAGTTCTACGCAATAGGTACTCTTTTTGTCATCGAGGGACCAAAATATAAGCCGAGAGCTATATTATGAATAGGCTAACAGTCAGTCATTTTGAAAATATTACGACCAATTTACTATCATAGGCACTACAGTTTAACTTTAAACTTAAATAAATCAAAAAAACATCAATTTTTATAAATACTCGTAATTACATAGCTGCCAATTATATGGACTGGTGGAATATTTTTTACCAAAAAGTGTGAAAGTTTATAATATTTTTTTAAATATTTTATCAATCCATAAATCTTTTTATCACATAACTTAAATAGTTTGATTGAGAAAACAAAATAAATTATTGACATTAAACAAAATATACTTTACCAACCAGCACCTAAATTGATGTCATCATGCAAACTAGTAAGTAATGCTAAACTTTGAAATTTCATGAATTTTCCTTATGAAATTTTGTATGCTAAATACTAATTTTAAATGCACATTCAAAAATTAAAAGCAAGCCTCTAAAATTTACTTCTCATAATAAATTAATAATTACACAAAAGTGTTCGTAACGAAAACTTGCCCTTTGTCTATGGCGTAGCACTTTTGCACGACGAACTCTTTGTTAACCGAAAGTTTAAAATTTTTTCTTCCATTGTTGAAGCTGAATGGTTTTTCTGGTATTTGTGGTATCTGGTGGATAGTAGTATCACAGCCTACCTATGTGCATATAGGTATGTAGGCTGTGGTAGTATGCACAAAAACACGCATTTAGCGAGAAAGGTAGCTTTCCAAACCAGTTGGTAGGTAGGTACTATTAGTTCAGGAGTCTTAAAAGATTCTAGTTAAATTAAAATGACAAATCTCTACATTAGCTCAATTTTCACTGAGCTTTATAATAGTTTAGCTTACAATAAAATATACGACCAAATTTTAACCAACCATAAATCTTTTTATTCACAATAATGTCAACTCTTTGGTTTTACAGACTTTTAGACACTGATGTTTACGTATCCTCATGCACTATCTTATACAAATTACCACATACATCAATAAAATATCAATTTGCAAATAATCTATGCATAACCTTAAAAATATATAACAACCCAAAGAATTTCGCTATCTAAACTGGTCTAGGTACTATAGTTCAAAATTAAAATACCGCTATAATGAGAGTTAATCAAATTACCATTATTTAATTATCATTAAAATAAATAAACTACCCATCGTGATAAGCCTCTTTAGACTCTAGACGACAATTTTGTTACGATTTTTTATAACTTACAATTTAAAAGCTACCAAGTCCACTTGAATAAAAAACTCTCGTCACAAACAAAGAATAACTTTAAAGTACCTACTCATTTTACTAATAAAATAAAGTTAATTAATTACCCATTGTGATGAGACTCTTTTACAGTCTAGACGACACTTTTGTTACGATTTTGTATAACTTCAAGTATAAAAGCTGCCAAGTCCACTTGACGAATACAAAATTCTCATTACATCAGTTGTCAAATCAGAAGTTTCTCCGGAGTTCTGCGACGTGAGTGGTTAATTAAAACAGTAAACATCAGCATCATTACTTCATTAAAAACCGATGTTTAATGAAGTAATGATACAATAGCTACCTTACTAGTGACTACCATCAACGCTCGTTCAGAAAGAAACTCCACCGAACTCAACAAGGAGGTTATATTTTCGATTTTTATATTTTCGAGAGATTCGAGGCCATTTGATTTTCGCCAGTTTGGCGCTGAACGTTTGCGTGAGCGCGTGACCGTCTATGGAACTGATATAACGGTTGTCACTTTAAAACTTTTTAAACTTTCGCGATTTGTAAACATAGTTAATGGTTTAATCGGGTATTTATATTAATATTTAATTTTAAAAACAAAAGGTACGCGATAAATACCCGATTAAACCATTAACTAGGTTGTCACTTTGTTTTAGTAAGTCTCAACAACTGTCATTTTTATACGACGAGAGATGAAACGGTTGAGAGGGGTGCTTTGAATGCAAAATAAAACACTGTCTTTCCTAGAATATTTCCTACTTATTAAACATCTCAGTGCGAAAGCCAACTGAAATCCAAACATGCCACTTGTTCTGGAGAATTCAATCTTCAAATACCATACAAAACGAACCCGATATGAAATTGTTACAACTAGACCCAACTGCAGTTGCCTCTTACTTGTCAAAGTTCGCACCTTGCCAAAACGCTATAATTTACTCGATATCCCCAAAATCAAGGTTTGAATTCTTTTGATATAAAACTATTGGATCTCAGTGTTGAGTAGGGGCTATGAAAGGAGCTGGTAACTTTATTGAAGGCACACAAGCTTTTATAGTTCACGCAAACTACGCAAAACTCATACTAAGGCTTCTGAAATTGAATCGAGTGTCGATGGTGGAAAAGATAGTCCCGACACAGTGTCTACAGGCAGAAAACGCAAATAATAGGAAAGTTTTCAATTAATATCACAGTTTCCATTTAAAAGTAGGATTACTCTATGATACACTGATAGTTACACTACACTAAAAACAGTACGTTCTGGACACATCACAATCATTGTCCTGTTGTCACCCAAAGTAGTACTGCGCGTTTGAATATCGGTATAAACTCCTTGTGTTAGGGTCCGTTTCGCTTTGGATTTGCACGCGAGGTAGCGTTTTCACCGCGACGCCTCTACCGAGCGTCCCATGAGGCATAGTTCGTAAAGGTATCGGCATATCTATAGGGAACTCCGCAACTTGTCCGTACATATTGGTCGTGACGTGAGGATAGGTGTTGGGGACGGGTCTTCCGACGTATCTATTGATTTTGGGGCTGAGAGCGACGTTTGTGAACTGCATGTCTGGTTTGAGACCGGATTCGGTCTCGACGGGACCGGAAAGATTGCTGATGTTGATGTCATTGTCGACCTCTGATATGCTGTCGTTGAATCCGTTGGGTATTTCCGTGGTGGCGGACACGTCAGGTCCTTTCGGTTGGCTCGTGGTTTGTCTCGTCTGGAGGCAGCGCACCGTTGTGATGATTATGCAGATCAGCAATGTTATTGTTATTCCTCCGATGATGTACACGTAGATTATGTCGAATGATTCTGTTGACAAAATTAATTTTATTACTATAATTGTTCGGGTACTTTAATTCGTGTTAAAATTATTTTGTTAGAAACAATAAACACATTGTGTTTTTAATTTCTGAAATTATTCACAAAAATGGTATAAATCGGTTTATTTCAAATAAAACACACAAATAGTGGTTTAACAAACGGCAGGTGTTCATGATTTCTGGTTTACTGCGCTATTTTTTTACTAAAATGTCTTGTTTTTTAACTCATTGGTCAGGTTAAATTGTGGTCATGAAATATACCATTAATTGCGTGGTAAGACGACCACCTTTACGTCAACAGTAAAAATAAAATGATACATGCCCCACTGCCAAAAATCCTAACTTTTGAAAATCAGGTACCTATTCGTTGGTTCAAAATGTAGCTTATTTTCAAAGCAAGTTATAAGATCAAAACTTGATTGCACTTTCAGAAGTCGTTTTTTTTTAGCTGTGGGCGGACGTTACCGGATTCATAACGAGATCTTGACTAATGCAACCTAGATCAATCAAACTAGGCCGAAAGCAACCGACCTCTGAATCTCCTTCACATCTGAGACTTACGTCCCAACCTTATCGATTGTAGTTTCACCCACGTACATGGATAATTACCTTACCTCGCAAGCCTCTAAAAATCATAATTGAAGAACAAGGTCAGGGTAGGTTTGATAAGAGACTGTTTTAGCTTCTGAAAACTAAGTTACCTATCATAATTTCATTAAAAAAGAAATCATTTGGGAGAGACTGCTATATTTTTCTTTTCTTCAAAATAGCATAAGCTTAATTTTGAAATATTTTCCCAGCAAAATATTCCGTTTTTTACATGGTGATTGACGAACGATAAATATACGCCTGTATAACGTGTGAGTTAACAAGGTTACTCGCTTTAGAAATAGGTAATTTTCCTAACATAAATCTATTACGGTGTCTTCGCATCTGTACATTACCCGTGAAGGCATTTTAAATATCTAACTGACAACTGAGAATATAAGATCCATGAAGACCAGTCTTTAAAAAAATCGAACATCTGCTTTACATGTTTCTAAAAGGCCACTTCTTCGATTTATCATAATCAACCTTAGAATCACAAAGCAAATGGTAGACATTTGAACTCCAAATTGCTGGCATTTCCCTTGTCTCTGTAAATCCATCCCTAATCAATCCTCCCAAGCAATTACCATATCTATACAATGTGACCTGTTATTGTATATGTACAACACATCTAATCAAATCTGCTTCTACAGCCTACGTCACTAAATTGTCTTCGTGAGATCCGTTGAATTAAGCTTTGGAGTAGGTAATATTGAGGAAGATCTTAAGCTAAGATCGGGGTTATGTGTACCTAATATGCAGTCAAATGGTGTCGTATGAACAAGTAAAATCATTTTACATAAACAGAATTGCTATAATAAACTACTACCCGGAACAAAACCAGGTAAAAAATGTTGGTGGACGCTTTCAATCGAATTTCATGAATAGTTTGAAAAAACATGCAGTTACAAAAAATATGTGATTGGCAATCCATTTGTGGAAATTCTGAACATAATAAGAAATGCAAGCACCTAAGGTTTTTGTTATTATAGTGCGTAAGCGTAAGTGTTAAATTATTCGAATCCTACTAATATTATAAACGCGAAAGTTTGTAAGTATGGACGGATGGATGTTTGTTACTCTTTCAAGAAAAAACTACTGAACGGATCTGGATGAAATGTGGCACAGAGATAGATTTTAGTCTGGAAAAACACATAGGCTATATTTTATCCCGGAATTCCCACGGGAACGGGAATTTCGCGGGTGAAACCTCGAGGCGCTGCTAGTTTCTAATAATTTAAATGTATATGGTAATTTCTTTTTAACCCCCGACGCAAAAAGAGAGTGGTGTTATAAGTTTAACGTGTCTGTCTGTGTATCTGTCGTATCATAGCTCCCAAACGAATGAACCAATTATCTTTTAGTTTTTTTTTTATGTCATAGATAATTTTATCCCGAGTATTCTTAGCCATGTTTCATGAAAATCTATCGGGATGGTTTTTTAAATTTGCAATTTTGTTCTTGTATTAGTTTATTAATGGTTACCATTAATCTGTATAGACAGATATTAAATTTGTGAGTTTACTTGAAATTTGACAAGAAGTCCCTGAGAAAATGCAAAATTTATTCAGCTTAAGCGATGAACAGCGGTGAACACACTAAGTTGTTACTAAAATTATGTTGTAAGGTAAATTTACCTCGACCCTTGAAATTACTAATTGTGTTACAAGAACCATAAATTTAGCTGGAAGTACTGAGAAGTTATTAGGTGATATATTACAGACCTACGCCAGGGGTATTGGTAGTAAATAGCCACTTTGTACTTTGTCTAAATCACGATTGAACTAAATGGATGGCATTATTAAATCATTTTGAGAACTTTCAGTTGGGGTCAATTAGCCCATCGTATGTTGTTTCTAATTTAAGTGTACAATTACATTCAACTGTTGAGCTTTGACTTATGAGAAGATCATCATCATCATCAACCTATATTAGTCCATTGAAAATCTATACATAGGCCTCCCCTAATTAAGCCCTGTTTTCAGCTTGCCGCTACCAGCATCTGCCTGCAGTCTTTCGCAGATCGTCAGCCCATCACAATGAGAACGACGCTGATAAATCTGTGATAGGACAATAACAGTGGTTGGCTAGCTCCCAATCAAATTGTCATCATCAGCTCATGCCAGTCCACAGTAAGGTTACTTACGTGCATTTGTTAGTGTATCACGCATTCTATTTTTGCTCCTTACATTCTTATCTCACCGCTTTTCGGTTATTATTTTTTTGTATTTTTTCGTACTCCGAATGCAACCAGCTGTGTGGTACTTACCGGCTTCGAATTTGCACCACCCCAATTCTTCCCGCGGATGTCGGAAGAGGCGACTAAGGGATATCCACCGGGAGCAGCGCACCCTGCAGATTAATTCTACCACCGAACCACGATCCCCAACCCGCATGCCCAGCGTGGGGATTATGGGCACTACCCCTCATGAGATAAAAGTTACTAAGACGATTTTCAGGGGGAGGCCTGCTTCCAGCAGTGGACCAATATAGGCGAGGAATGCACGTATATAAAGAAGCAGATTATATAGATCCATATTCTTTCCTGTTTAGCTTTCTGCATCCAGTATCTGCCTGTAGTATTTTGCAACTGGCCTAGACTATTATTGCAATTGTATAGAAGATGGTCCCGAAATGGTCCCATAAGAAATGTACCTATTCCCGACGAATTAGTCCAGTAAAACTTTTATTTTATTTTATGCCTATCTATTTCCCTTAAATAATCTATCTTCTTCTTTTATATATAAAATAATCCTTATTTCCTTTGGTCACGCCATCACGCGTGAAAAGCTGGACCAATTCTTTTTTGTTGTGTTTATTATTGTCAAGAGAAGGTACTCTCCTAAGCTTTTATGTCAAAAAACTGGGTCATGTTATAGCCCGAGATCATGGGTATTAGAAACTCAATAATAGTAATGTATACCTTCGTTCCATTGATGTCTCGGTGGTGCAGCAGACGGCTCGTCTCTGCTGATGCTGATGTTCAGCGAGGGAATCGAGGGTCGAGGAGGCACCGCCGCCACGGCTGGAGCAGGAGGCACTGCTGACTCCACCCACCAGCGGTCGTTGGAGTCATCTGTAAGGGTGGAACTAGTTAGCACCTTTTTGTTGGAGAAGTTTCAAAGTAACGCGGAAGACTTCGAAAGAGTCTTCAAGACAAGAGTAAAAAGGTGTGTTCTAGACTTTCGTGGTACATCGTCAGTTTCTATCAGGTGAGATTGCAGTCAAACGAAGGTCGACCATAAAAAAAGTTGAATGGTGGACCGATAAACCCAGCTTACAAATATTCCAAATGGTAATATTAACTTGAAGTAATAGAAAAGACTGAAGATATTGTATAAAATTTAATTGAAAAGCGACCAAGCATTGTGAATAAATATTTATTTGGAAAAATACGATTTTAATGATCAAGACTTCTATGGGTCGTATTAATTAATAGCCTTTAGCTAAATGTCAGTGATATTTTATAATAACTTCAACAGTTTGGTAATAATAAAGGTTGTTTGCACATTGGCTAATAATAATTCTGATATTTTTTTATATGAAAACGAGATTCAGAAATAATAACGTCTGAATAAAAGGACTGAAAGGAGTGATAACAATCGAACCAATTTTTCACCACGGGTACAATGGATCCAATTTTTTTGATTTTTTATTCCAGACTGTTTTGTAGTCAAAGTCACCTAACATAGCTATGGTAGGTAGAATAACTCCTCATTTTGACAGCCACCCGTAATTTGATAACCAGTTCGTAATTAATTATTAATCCAAACATTTTCCTTTATAAGCCCTCACAACCAAAAGCGTTAATAAGATTCTTAATAGAGTTAAAATATGAACCGTCACGAAAACACAGATTACCGAGAAGTTGCTTTCGTGTAATCTTAAAGAGATCTTTCAGAAGATGAACGGAGTACGAAAGTGAAACCTTTACGGAAGATTACCGGATTATATAAAAACTAATAGTTTTAAAATAGGTTGGTGCTGCAAAAAGAAATCGAAATCAGTATAAATTTAAACCTTATACACGTAATAAGCCCCGAGTTCACCAACAGATGGTTAAATTTTAAACGGTTGTTTTAACGTTTTTGACACAAGTTTTCATACATTAAACGTCAACGTTAACCGACGGAGCAGCCTAATTGTCCGATTATCTATTGGTGAACACAGACCTAAGTCTACTACCTAAGCCGAAAGGGTGATTCTGGACCCCGACGGGATCTACTTCTGATGTATGATTTTTTGAATTTCAAATATTTTTTTGAGAAAAATAATGATGTGTTTCCTTCCTAATCATGTTTTTTTACACGCACTTTTGCATTATTTAACATTACAAAATGTTTCAAATTTTTTTTAATTTTTTTTTATTTAGCAGAAGCAGCTAATGTTTTGAAATGAAATTATTACAAAAAAGTTGATGTAGATCCATTGAAATTTATAAACAACTAGAAAACGAAAAAAAAGTGTTTAATTATTTAAAAAAAAATATATAATTATACGAATTTAAAAAAATCTATACCTTTCGACATAGTACACATGTTACGTAATACCCTGTTTAAAACGTTTTTTGTTAAAGTGCACATTACAATCTTATTTTCCTTGAATTCCATTTCAAAAACTGGTAGACACACCAACATAAATCAACTTCTACAAGTCTAAGACATTGCAACAAGGGTTATTTTCATCTACCAACAGAACTCAGTGAAAGAACTGTTCCTTGTTCCAGTTCCCATCCCCTAATCCGTTTTTACATTGACAAAGCAAAGAGAACTGACACGGACAAACAAATCCCGAGATAGCGGCTTCAAATTAAGACAGGATTAGGCAAATTTCTTCTCCGCCCGTTACATTGAATAGATTAAGTAGTACTCTTACGGAAGTAGGTAGGTTCCTTTATTTTAAACCAGCTTTTGCCCGCTATTTCGCACACGATTTTTCGAGATGAGAAAGTAGCCTTAGTGTTATTCCAGCACTTGAACTATCTTTGCGTTTCAGTCTGATTCATTAATGGTTCTTCATCTAGACAAACTTTAGCTTTGTATGCCTTTAAGCCTTTTTTTGTGTTAACACTCCTTGAAGTTTGCGTAGTTTGCTGGTAGTTGTAATTTTCTGGGTAAATAAAGTCTTCTAGATTAGTGTGTGTTTTTGATCCACAGATACCACAAAACCGTAAAGTGTGGAAGGGAAAAGTAGGTTTACAGTGCTACTAGCCAAAAACTCTTCTTTTTCCAAGCAGGCTGATAATAATAATCTGTATTGATTGGAGGCGCTTATTACAATTAAACTTTAAATTTCATAATTTATTATTCATGGCCATAAATTCAGAGCTTTACTTTCATTGTATACTCACACGTCAATTATTGAGCCTTTTGTATGTCTGAAAAGGGTTTATTTGGGCTAGTATTATTGTCATATGAATTTGAAAACTAGTTTATACATTATTGTTGCCAAAATACATCTAATGGAACAATTTTTTTCGAATTTTGTTATTAATTTTCTCAAAATGTATAATTTTTTTTATATATGCCTACTTGTAAATCTTTGTTTATGATACCTCAAAAACAATACCTTTCTACTTCTCAGTCGGGCAAAAATCAGAACATTCATCTTAAATGTGTCCCTAGTGCGCACTGAATTCAGACCCAACATTTGTTGAAATTGACTTTACGATTTTCTACAATTGCCGATTAGAGAAAAAATACTTTGTTAAAACTTATACTGTTGTTGTAAGACTCTCTCATTTCTTATTGTTTTTCTCTCCGAGCTAAAACTGCCGGCAAAATCTGGATGTGGCAAGCTGAAGATAGGGTGTTAAGGGGAGGATTCCCGGATTTCGGGATTTTTAACTGTCCGTACCTCAATAACTATAAGGCCTATAGTTTTGAAATTCATACATATTATAGTTGAGGATATTTTCTAGTGCATCACTAGACAAAAACACGATTGGTGATATTTCACCCGATAGAAAAAAATTACAAAGTTACCTCTAAATGAAACTTTAGATGTACGTGAAAAACGAATAAAATGACACAAAATGTATACCAAAACATTGCGAACGTTATTACGCAGTGCATGACTAGAAAATATTTTTATATGCCATACAAATATTTTTCAAAACACCTAAATACCTACAAAATCGTGCTCGGCTGCCTGCGCACCGCCTTGCTCCTGGCCTAATAGCATCGGCCGTTCGGGCATCCTCGCCTTAAAGCGCTCATTATGGGGATGCCTATCTCCAGCAATCTAGTTACATCAGTAACTTGTACAACAGCAGAACATAAAGTAGATTTCGATAGCGTGACAAGATTGAAAAGGTGCTCTAACACGTTGGCCAAGTCAACACACGATCATGTTAGAGTGCGACATTAGTCGACGATGCGTTAGTCATTAAAGTTACTTTCAAGTTCGATGGATGTTAAATACAAATGGAATTATAAAGTAGTAATAGAAATAATTTAGAAATAGTATTTACAGTTGAAAGAATTGAGCTAACTACAGACTGTAGAGTAGTATTATGTATTGTATAGACACTACGTAAGAAATTAAAGGAGATAGTCCATTGACTTCCTCCTTTAATTTGTTGCCTTCATCGATGGATGAAGGCAGCTCAGGACCGCTATTTGCGGCATCGTATTGGGAGGCATATATGTTCAGCAGTGGATGTGTGTGGGCTGATTGTCCTCCTAGCTGAATTCCGACCACGGCGGCCAGTCTCATCAGAGAATAGATGCGCATGACATATTATAGTCGCAAGTGTGTGCGCTAACACAGATGCACTGTCTATTCCCTCACTCTCATAATCCGATGCGACGACAGATTGACACAACCGGGGAGAGGTCAGGCGCAGGACCAACGGCTTAACGTGCTTTCCGACACACGGGGGTGTAACACCGCCAACTTCCTGACTCGAGGCTGCTACTGTGAATCTTTCTTACTAGGAAAACCCGAATAACAAATATTCCCGACCCGGGATTTGAACCCACTCATAATCAGCGGTTGAACAATTTGACCTAGATCAACGCAGTCGGCTGATTATGATGATGATGACGAACAAATCAAAATTATCATTTGCACATAACGATTCTTGAGAGCTACTTAATCGGTGAAGCCACAACCCGAACGACCCGAACCTTACATCGTGTTGTGATTTTGATCAGTAAATTTTTCCCATTATAAATACCGAGAGGCCTTTCTAGGCATAGTTTACGAACTTCGATAAGGGGCCGGCGAAAACCTTGATCTATGTTTACGAAAGACATAAAAGTTTACGTTTCATTCCATACATTTAAGAACTTAGGACAATAAGAACTTTTTGAAAAGTAAACAGCAACAAACTGTCATGTTTCCGAAAAAAAATCCATTTTGTAATATTGCATACTCATACTTTATAATATTATAGTTTAGTAAGCTAGAGCTTTCAGGCAAAATTAGGAAAAACAATTATCTAAACTCAGTAAAAATACCCTACATTTTCACAGTAGGAACGAATTAAGCGGTAGTTCCATGTCGTTAGGTTCAAGTAGACTTTTTGCTCAGCAGCCGGCGCCGGTAAATATTGGGGGATGTAATGAACAATTTGCGGGGTTCAACTGAATTGCCCATTGGCGTTGTATTGTGGGGTTGTTTGGATAAACTTCTTGCCCTGAAATGTTTTTGAAACATTCGGCTTATGCGACATGACTATCATCAGAACTAACAAGTAAATATGACCATCAGAATCTGTTAGTCATGTTTGCTGACTCCTGACTTATTGTAAGCCTAGACTGTCAAATCTGGCATCTGGAAGTTTCGATCATTAGGGTCACATTCTAAAATTGAGTTCAAAACAGGTCCAAAATCAGTTCAAGGCCTCGATAAAATGTAATTCGTAGTATTGTTTGTTATGCATCTCAGACAACAGAACATTCTACTCATCTGATCTGCGATGGATTGGATCAGGCCGTCGTTGATGGAGTGTCTTGTGTTGCAAATTGTCAATGAGCGACCTTAACCGAATTACCATGATGTCTTCTTAGCCGAATTCCGGCAACGGCGGCCAATTTCAACGGAAAACCGAATACCTACTCAAACGCTACTTAAATTTCAGCAGAAAGGATTGTTTTTAAAAGCTTTTCATTGAAAACTGCACAAATTTTGTAGGTTTTATCTAAGTAAATGTGGTGTTTATTATATTTTATTTATTGAGAACCTGACATTACGGCTAGATAAACTTGTATAAAATAGTTAGGAGCCAAGAGAAAACAAGTTATTGTTTTCAAGTCTCAAACAAAAGCATTAGTATTTGTGTTCACAGCCAGACCGGTGACATTATTTAAACTCCATAAGCCTTTCAACGGAAGCCATGCTTTACTTCCCAGGCTTTGTACACTTCCCTTTATTGTACAGAGCTTGCATGCAATTTCAGACGCTTGCAGAAAATCGGTCAAGAGCCAGTCAAAGTCGTGTGCAGAGTTTTGCGCAATATTCGTTTCCCGTAGATTTCAAAGGCTAGACAGATAATTAGGTTTTTCCTTTTAACTTTGAGCGATGCCTCAAATTCCATAGTTTTTGAGTTCGTTTTTTAGTTTCGTCGGATTATCGAATGATGCGGTTTGTAGACTGGTTGAGTATTATGATTGGGAAACGATACTGGATTTTTAGAATCTTGTTTCAAAACTGAGTTTTCAATGGGTACTCTTTTTGTATTGAAAGACTTTATGGTTCACTTTCCTCTATTTGATAGGTCATACGTGCGATCTAGGGAACCCTAAATCCAACTTCATAATTCCTTGAACAAAATGTATATTAGCTGAAGCATTTTACATTACACCATATTCTAAAGGTGAAAACCATTATTTTACCTAACGTTTATCACGCTTTTTTAACTGGCAACTTTGCATACGAATTTCTCATAAATTTTCAGCTAGGGGTGGCACAAAGGCTCTTTTCTCACTAGATTCAGACAGTGATCATAGCAAGCTTTTTATGGCCCATACGATTTTTATGCTGGCCATAATCTTGCAACTTCAATTCCAATTTTTAAATTCGATATTTGGCACGATATTCACTAGACATTGCTCTTTCTTACAGCAATGAATTTAAATATTACCATAGTTTAAAATAGAAGGTACTTATTTGTGGTCTGAAAGGTTTTATGAATCATGTTTCTTAAAACCTAATTCAATAAACAAGCAAGTTTATTTTTATTAGTTTAGCTTTTCATAGTTTTTGCTGCTTTTAGCTAAACCATTTTTAAACTACATATTTGGGAATGAATTGTAAGCGTTGAAAATAATTACTTAATGGTAAATACCTCAAACTTTTTGGTATGCCAACGGCGAGCAAAAATGTACACCGAAATTCTACACCATTCGTACAAAGTAGAGGCTGCATTGTTGTTGGCATCCCCGAGTACAGTGCCACAATAACAACTTCGTCCCCTGTCCGTGGATCTGTTGAGGGTATAAATTAACGTGTTTCTACCTATATCCATTGCATGGGCAAATAAACTTGTGCTACTGACATGGCGTGGGTAAGTTAGACTGGTGGAGTTGTGACAAAGACTATGAATTTACACTACTGTGTGAATGAATTAGTTTAGTGCTAGTTTAAATTGTGTGATGTTAGTGTAATCTGGTTTAAGTATTTATATTATTTGAGTTCTCTTTAGAGATGGAAATATCGGGACTTCGTAAGACAAGCAACTTAAATTAACAATTATACATTGGTATTGCAGATACGAAGTTTGTTGTGTTGTTTTATTTTGAATTTTAAATGTATTTATATTATTCTTTGGCTAATCTAAGTATTCCCTTTGAATCTTTGGTATGAATAAATAAAATTGATAAGTTAATAGTCAATGTAGAATATTAGGAAATAAATGCAAAGTAATCTAGTTTTATAAATACAGAACTACATTTGAATGTGAAAGTTTTATGTCCATGCTGAACGTACTAAGACATAACATTTGATTTAGAACCAGGAAAATCCTATAGGATATACAAGAATCTTGCCAAAACTGCATCCCACCGAAATGCTATAAACTATCACCTACAAAGAAAATTGTCTGGCGGTAAAAGTTTCGCTACAAAAACTTAACTTGGAGCAAAGTTCACAACACATTTTTCATTTCTACAATTTGTCTGACTCTTTCTTGTTACTTGTTTCACTTGCTTGTTTTACTTTATGCTGCATGGAAATGGACTGGACATGTGACCATGCCATACCATGCTGGTTTATCAAGTATGAATACATGTGATATGTTATGGCAAAGAGTATTCGAAGCATTTTCTCCACAAGATGACAAGATGCCTTCTTTAAAGGTTATTTTGTTTTATGTGTAAATTTTGTTGATTTTTAATTTTGACGTTCTATTTTTACTGCAATTTTAAGAGTGTTTGTGTGTCTTTTGTGTGAATACTATTGTTGTTTTGTTTATATTTTTATACGACAAAATATTCTACTGTGTAATTCAAATTGTGAAAGTGTTGTTCAGTTGTATATAGTTCTAGAGTAATAAATAAAATGCATTTTTGTAACTTCACACTGAGGGAAAAGTTGTTAGAATTTATTATTGCGAAAAAATAACCACTCTGGCGGGACTTGAAACCCCAATTTTCCGATCTGCACGGGGGTTGTCACGATTCCGTGCATCGCGATAACTATTGTCGAGATCGCTTACGTGCATCTCGACATAACGTGCGTCGAGATTCCGAAATGCGTTGCCAATTTTGCCATGCTATTTTTCGACTGGGCAGGACTCAGTGACGCATTAAGTAAATTTTAGGGATTATACATTCTTAGAAGAGGATTTTTGTGATCGTGCTATTTAGTTAATAAGTTTTGTTCACTGTTTTTCACTATTTAACCCCTGACGCAAAAAGGAGGGGTGTTATAAGTTTAACGTGTCTGTCTGTGTATCTGTGTAACTGTCTGTGGTGTCGTAGCTCCCAAACGGGTGAATCGATTTTGGTTTAGTTTTTAATTTTGTTCTTGTACATTAAGAACAGCAGGGCTAATTTGAAAGGGTTCGTCCGAAGAAGTATTACCCTGCAACCATGACTTTTCTTGTCACCAAGCAGCATTACCAACTTATTGTGTTCTTGTTTGAAGCTTTGAAGGACTGCAATCTTAAGTGGTAGGTATCAGTTGCCTGTGTAGCTCAGGTTCATTTCAAGTATCAATTTGAAAGCTAAAACCACCCGGAACGTGTCTTCTTAGTCCGGACATAGTTCTGTATTGCAAAAACTAGAGTTCCGTACACAAGCCAGACATTCTGTTGTCCGCGTAACGGATTCTCTAAAGATACCTAGATTGTTTTTGATCTAATGAACTTTTACCTGATACTGTTGGAACGAGTTCAAAGTTTACCTTCATTTTGTTTCGTCTGCATTTCGCACCGCATTGTGGAGAACTCAATTCGTCATGTCTGATGCACTCTTTTGTGTAGCAACATCTTACATCTAACTTTCAGACTATTTTCTTACTGAATTTACTTGGCTTTTGCGCAAATTACTCTAGTTGTTCAATGTTTTCTTGAGTTTTGGCTAAACTATGGAAGTTTCAACATGTTTTAGTGCTGAAGTTTTGGTTTGCTTATCATAATATTCATATTAATGAACAAGGTTTTTAGTTTTTTGTTTTTGGCTGCTCAAAAGTAAGTTATTTTGTATTTTGATGAAAAGTATCAGTAAATAATAGACTGTTGCCACCATCTTGCCGCCGATGCACGCCCCTGATGCTGGACTTACCAAACCCCCCCCCCCCAAGATCACCACATCGAACAGTCCCGTGCTAGCCATATCCAGAGGATTTCGGATATAGATTGTGATGCTCTGCTAAAATGTCCAATAACCTCAGATATCTTGAGCCTTTTCTCATTTAAGCTTTCACAACCATCATCACAAACGATTATTGTGATGACTCGATCAACATGAAACCGTACTTTAAAATGATGATCATATCTTTCTAGCTGAATTTTGGAAACGGCACCTAGTCTCAAAAGAGAAGGGGCATATGCGCAGGACATATTGCAATGCACTAATGTGTGCGCAAACTCAGGTACACTTTCTATTTCCTCACTCTCATGATCTGATAGAACGGCAGATCAACACGACCGGGAATAGATCAGGTGCAGGACCAACACCTAATTGTGCTTTTCGTGGCATGGGGGTATAACACCGCCATTTTCCTGACTCAGGGCTGCTATTGTTCTTTATCTGTCAAAAAAAACCAATAATAATTTTGGCCCGAGCGGGATTTGAACCCCAGACCCCATTACCAGCGGTGGAGCACGCGACCGCTAGACCAACGAGGATGTCATCACGAAATAACTGTGTTATGTTAGCTCTACCCACAGACTCTATCACTCAGACCGCAATATCTAAGCCGACAACACGATTTTAGCTATTTACATAAATACATTACAGATGCGAAACAAACACGGGACAGTAATATCCCAGAACATGTTAATTTATCCCTTGTCCTAACCCGAAGACGGGTCGGTCTAAATGGTACAAATATGTTGTTAGTGCTGCATTGTTGAGTTTGTAGGTACCTTCCCACGTACCACATTACGGTAGACCTTATCTACGTACATTCCTATCCTACATACCAGTGGCTTTAAAGTACTTATTTTTCAACAGATCTACCCTTTTATTATATGTCTGGTGTTTTATCTTTAGAACAACAAATGTACTAATTGAAAAAAGTAATATAAACAGTAGGGTACCTAGTGTCCTGCGTAAAAAAGTAATATTCGTTTTCGTCCGTCAGTTAGATAGCAGAAGGTATTGGACACATATTATTATTTTTTCTTTTGTCAATCAAACAAAAAATTACGAAAATAAAGCGCGTCAAATTTTGGGAGTGGGGGCTAGTGACGTCACAACTTCCTAAAAGGCGTCGTAAGGTGTGACGTCATGCGGAACTTTAAATGGCTATATCTTCATCATTTGTTGTATAACTGACAAAAGAATAAAATACGAGTCCAATATCTTCTGATAATCTAACTCGAATTAGATCACCAGGCTAGTAAAAATTTACTATGTTCCTGAAAACCCTACACGAGGGTGGGCAGCATTTCCGTTTTTAATACCTTCACTGCGATCATAATCCGCCTGCCAAGCGTGGTGATTTTGAAACCGCCATTGTTTGGAGGCACGTTCTTGGTTTTCTCGTCAGTCATCGATGTAAGTAAAATTCAGGAGATTGGGTACTAGCTTCTCGAAAGTGGAACGCTCAAATTGGGTTCAATTATGTCCCCCACCTCAGTCATAGTCGGACCGGCGCGCCGCCAGAGTTCGTGTTACGCCTTTGTATCGGTCGCACTTCGGTCTAGGTACGTCTTTCTATCTTTGTTGTTCATTAGGTAGGCATATTGCAAAATATTGGTATTATCGTGTGTTTGCGTTTAGTTTTAACACAATTCAGGCCGTTTGTTGAGTTAGCGCTGGGAGAACGTATACCATATCTACAGAATTTTACTTATATCTATATCGTCAGCACACCAATAAATGGCCTTAGTTAGCGCTGGGAGAACGTACCATATGTACATAATTTTACTTATGTCATCAGCACACATCACATTCACGTGCGTTCGCTGCTGACATACCTCCCCTAAACCAGGGCCGTTCTGCCACATCACCACGCTTGGTAGGCGTATTCGTACTCATCATTAGAGGTGTTAAAAAAACAAAAGAAAGGTGCTACCCAAGTTCGTGTAAATTTCATTTCTCGACTCTTACGTCACTCGTCATACTCGGGCTTAGTTGGAGGAGTCGATTGCTATGCCGAGACCACCACGGCCACAGCGATCTCCACTTCCAAAAGAAGAAAATAATCTGTTATCTCTACTTCGGTTAAATGAAGATAACAGTTCTCTATCAA
Organism: Eupithecia subumbrata; assembly: GCA_949316285.1. Lineage (NCBI taxonomy): Eukaryota > Metazoa > Arthropoda > Insecta > Lepidoptera > Geometridae > Eupithecia > Eupithecia subumbrata. The sequence continues at coordinate 13,976,074 of OX438643.1, read as the reverse complement.
AACAACGATGACTTGGAAACTGTCACGAGGTAATGGAGCTCTATACACAAGGTTTTATATAGGGTCTTAAAATAGGAGGTAGGTATTCGTAGCGTGTTCTATGCTCCAGAAAGTTATTTCATAATCACAAACTCTAAAACATTTTCAAAAGAAGCTTAAGCTACAAAGTGAGACAAAGTAGGTCTGGATGACGAGATGAACTAGCCGGAACAGCTTTACGTGATCTTAAGTTTTATTGCACGATTCCTCTGCTTTATAATGTCACGTTCTTATTATACACTAGGTTCCGCCCGTAGCTTCGTTCAAATTGTACCAGAAACCAACAAAACCGATATCACTAAGGGATATTGTAGCTACTTATTTAGTAGTGAAATATTAGCTTAAGGGCAGTTGTTTCCGAGAATAAATTACTCGTTCTAAACAAAAAATGTACATTATTTAGATAGGTATATATAATAAAAGCTTTGTATCCCTCCGAGATTATATAAAATAGATAAGAACTCATTTAAAATTTGAGCGGGTTAACTACGAATCTTGTTTGTGTTGGAAGAACACCAACGTTTCATCCCTTATGGAGGTACTTCTTCAGGGTAATTATTTAATGGTGGAAACTTTGCTGGTTTAAGTGTTACTTAAGTATATATTTTTTAAGTTTATAATAACTGTATGTTTAACAAATAAATAAATAAAAAATAGTAAGTACACGTAGGAACGCGGAATGCACGACCAGAACCGCACTCACCTTGAAAAAATTCCTCGTGAAGGGATGAAACGTTGGTGTTCTTCCAACGCTAACAAGGTTCGTAGCTAACCCGCTTACTTTCATTACGAATTCGTTAAACTACGATAGTTCTTACAGTAAAGTATAGAAACATAGTTGAAATCAAGATAAACTTTCCAAATATCCAGTATAATACCCACCAATGTCATCATCAAGAGCTAACGGCACAAAAACCGTTGAATGTCCCAAAGATTTTCAACTGGTCAGGTGGTTGACTCCGTGGCGCAATTGGTACCGCGTTAATAAGTGGGAGATCACGGGTTCAGGTCCGGCCTGAGTCATTAATCTTTGGGATGTATAATTTTTAATCACCAACATCGTCATAAAGGCTGGCACATGAGATGGGGAAAGAACAAAACAGTCATTAAATTTTGTCTAATGGTCTTTAGTGGAGGATTATCGGCTATTGATGATGATGATGATGAAGGTGGTGAAATTAATTAACCTGTTAGTACCCGTAAGCCCAATCTATCTATTTATTAATTACACAAAGAATAATAAAAATAAAATTAAAAAACCCAACTTTACCAAACTAGCGGGCTTCTATCGAAATCTGAAAATAAATAAAATAAATTTAGTGACATAGGTAATTCTGACGCCCTTTATCGGTACGTATGAAAAGAGGGAAGACAGTCCTATGTCCAGCAGTGAGATCCAGCGCGCTGATAAGATAAGAATCTAATTCAGTATGGCGATATGATATCAGATATTTAATAATTAGGAAAACTATGGATTTTGAAGGTATTTAAATAAAATAAATCGCCTATATAAACCACATAGAATGCCTACGCCTGTCACTAGGATGCGTTCTTTGCAGGACGCACCACCACCACCGCTGAGGCTGAGTGAATGCGATTTAACAGCAGTATGCTAGCGGTACATTAATGCAGCTAGCGATACATTAATTTTATTACAATTGTATTTTTATATATTGTATACATATTGTATATATATATATATATATTGTAAGTGTTTTAATATGTACTATTAACTATTTTTTTCATTGATAAACTTTAGTAAATTTTGAGATATTGTACGTCATTCTCTCTCAAATCCTTTTGCACACCGACTACGGTCAAGCATGTTGATTCACAAAATGTATTTTCCTTACACGACACATGTTTTGGCAAATAAAAAAACCTTTATCTCTATTACCTCTAGGTAGTTCTCTGCTACAACACCGCATTTGTTCTACTCACAGATATATCTAGATACATTTCTGTGGTTCTACTTGTGCGGGACTCTGTACATAAGCATGGACGTATCTGACAAGGATTAAGTTGGATAATTGCGCAACTAACTGCGTACCTACATGCCATTAAAGGCACATGCCGGATGTCTATGGGCATGCCACTGCGTAATAGCTTACATTTGCCAGCACCACAGCACAGATAAAACAATGTTGCTGCTTGGAAATGACATAACTTTAAACAAAGCGCTGATTTCAGCTGATTTTAGATTGAGTTTAGCTCTTGCTTGGTCAATAGTCAATTTGAGTGTCTAGCTAGAGTGTTTACAGTTTTATGCCATGACTAGCTTCTGCTTGCGTATTCGCATGCGTTTATCTGGGAAATAAAGTAGCTTATGTTTTATTCCAGGTCTAAACTACATCTTTACAAAATTTCAGCCCGATCCGATAAGTGGTTTTAGTGTTGAAGAGGTAACAAACATCTAAACATTCAAACTATAGCATTTATAATTATTGTGATAAGCTTCTCCTGTGGCTTCGCATATTTCCTTGAAAAAGTAGAGTTATTATGTCTTTCCCGGGATACAATCTATTTAGTTGCAGGTACTCTAATTAATTAGGCTCAAAAAGATTTATTAATGTCATTTAATGATTCTGTCAATACATTGCAGGATTTTGTCCACTCGTTTGCTTATCCTAAATACATACGCCTAGTGTGAACAACGTAAAATGAATAAATCTTGAATGTTTTAAAGTATTGCTGTAAAATTGTAAGCTGTTCATATTTTATCCATGAAATTCGTACGAGGCCGCATGCGAAAGTTTGATAAAAATGCTTTTCCCTAAACATAAATTGTTACTATTTATTATTTATTTATTTATTTATTTACTTCAATTATTGACCATTATTTATCGCGCTAGCGAAACAAATGAAGATTTTAGTGGTAGCTTGAGTGATTTGGCTGTATGGTTAAATAGTCACTTCAAGCATAACTGTCCAAACTTTGATCCGATTTGCGTGAAATTTCATAGGCTTAGAGACAAAACTTGTAAAATGGGCTGGTAATTTCGTAAGGTCCCGTCGATGAGTTTTTGAGTTAGGGGGGTCCAAAGGGGGTTAGAATGAATCAATTAAATCATGGGATTAGGAAAATACTTGGGGCTAAATACTAGTTCTTAATTTTTTAGCTTTTAGAATGACAGCAAGCCTGTGATGCCAGAGCGTTGCTGAAAACCTTATAAAACAAGACAAAACAACAATACAAATATAATTAATCATAGCAATATGTATATATAATAGGTACTACAAATTGTCAAATTTGCAACATGAACAAATTTGCTAAAATATTCTACACATCACTACATTGTTTATCACGGGTTAGGTACATAACGCTTAATTCTATTTCTATTCTTGGATATATTTTTACCTTCATACTTCTAACTTGCCTCAATACTACACTTTGTATACCTACACTACGTATCACAATAAATGTATTCTGTTCTGTGATGTTCTATAATGTGTTCTGTCTGACCTGTTAATAAACAGGTCAGACAGAACAATACATTTATATAGCAAATTAATAATAATTTATCCTAATTCAGCAGATAAATAATAATTCATCCTTATCCATCCCAATTTGGTTTTGACTTTAATTTTAAGAGCGACGACGCACGATGTATTTTAGTTGAGATCTTGACTACGTACTAGTACGGAAAAAGTCCTGTTGAATTGGACAATTTTAGTTTGTATACCAAACTGGATCGACGCCTATATCAAACCAGTAAGAGCCTTATCACACAGGCGATTTGCGAGCGATTTCAAGGCGAATTCGCTGCGTGTCTGCGGCGCGGCGTCGACGTCGCGGCGTGCACGCTGCGCACAGTGCGCACTCTGCGCTTTAAAATCACTCGCAAAACGCCAGTGTGCTAAGGTTCTAAGATTCAGTAAAGGACGTTATCGAACTGGTTTGCATATCATGGTAAAATATTTTTTCTGCAAGCCGGTATAGGCTAGTAAAAAAACCGCATATTTTCGTCTCAGTCCATAGTCCGACCTAAAAAGAGGCTGTGGGCTTTGAAATTAAAGTTCCTTTCATAAAATGCAGACTGATATTAAAAACACTCTCAAGTCGTAACAAGACATAATTTTATTAAAAAATCACTTACCATCTTCATTCCCAAGATCGGAGAAATCGTGAACAACTTCATCCTCTTCGGGGGCACTTTCATACTTCTCCTTGAGTACTGTCCTCGGCACTGCAAGATATAATGCATTTTAACTACCAGGTTCTAAAGTACTATTTCGCTCAGCAGAATGTTCAAGTAGCTCGTTAAAGTTGTTAATTTTAGACTTTAGGGTGCGTCGCAAAGTATTTTTATGTTTGAAGGGCTTTTGAGCGTGGTGCTAGAATTGACGTAGTTTTTTTTACAAACTCCCAGCGTTTTTGGTGTGGATAATGAGTATTATGGACATGGGTTGACAGGTCGGGTCGATGTGGGGTTAGTAAAGTTGCTAAAAAGTAAATGTTCGGGTTTTTTTCCCAAGGGTGCAGATGTAGGCATGAATCTATAGCTCTCTACTGGCCTATAAAATTAATGTCAGCACCAGTATGCATACGCGCATACTCACATAAAAATATCTGTCACACTATTATTATGTATATAAATGCGGTTTAGGTGGATAGATGGTTCTCTATAGTTTTATTTTGTGTATTTTCTGAATTAAGGCAATAAAGGATTTTATATTCTACTCTATTCTATTCTAATCTATTCTATGTATGTATATGATACTTTTTCACACCAAATCTATTGAACGAATCGGGCTGAAATGCATACTGGAATAACACGCACTTTTATGCCATAAATCAGTTCTCATGGGATAGAAATAAAATTTAAATGTTTTCATAGGAATAACGAGTGCGAAGCCACGGGCAGAAACTAGTATGAGAATATAGGTAATGGACTTGTTTAAAAAATTATAATTCGTTTTCATCAAGTCCTTATTCAACTGAGTCTTAAAATAACTTGAATACACAATTTTATGAACACTGAAGAAAATTGAATAATTCAACACCATTTTACCGATGGAATTGTCCAAACGATTTGTCTTTGAAATTGGTGAAACACATTTTGCCAATACACAATTTTATGTCTTTCCCTTAGCTATTTCTGGAAGTCGAAAGCATTTAGCATTAGCAACGGTCTAAAGGGCAAGCTGAATGACGAATGAAAATATTCAAATTATTTAGATTCAATTCCGCTGCCCGAAGTCCGTTCCTGACGAACGTCGCTGTTAACGTTGCAATTGTGATTTGGCACGTTTCGGAATAGACAATCTAGAAGTTTTTCGTGTGGAAAAATTGCAATCCGATGTTATAAAATTGTAAATGGTACAGAATGGGCGATGCTGCGAAACGTTGGAACAATTTTATTTGGCTATTTTTGTATCATTTGGATTTTTTTTTACCATAAACGATTTATATTATGTTCGTTATTTAACATTCAATCATTTGTGTGTGTATAAAATAAATCCTGCAATCTGAGAATGTATCAATTTATGAATAAAAACTATTATCACAAATAAATAATTAATAAATAATGTTGGACAATCCACACAGCATCATCTAGCCCCAAGCTAAGCAGATCTTGTGTTATGGGTACTAGATAACTGATACCATATACTATAATAAACTTAATACCATAATATCATTAAACAGATATAATTTTTTTACTATGCATAGAAATACCTAGAACACCCGGAAAAAATATTAGCACAGCAGCATATTAGCAGTAAATATTTGTACGATCACAAACATTTGTCCCAAGGCGGGAATCGGACCCACAACTCCTGGGTCACAGACGAAACTTCGCTTTGTTTTTTAATATACTAAACCATAATTTTTAACACTAGCCAAATATTACCAAAACTTGAGACCGCGCTATGTCTTGAGGCATGAAGCCAAAAATTATTTACTCTAGCTTCCTAACTATGAAGTGAATCTTGTCCGTAGCTCGTCCAACATTTCATACTGTAGGATTTATTACGGCCGCCTGTCTGGCTGGGGAAGCCTCGCGAATGAAGGTAGGTTATAGCTGTATTTAAAATGCCAGTCTCGTTCACTAAAAGACTTCAAGAACGAGTTATAAATTCATATTTTATTCTTTAAGTTATTAACTTAACTCGCGTACGGCCCGAGCAGACCCGCTATTGTATGCAATTGGTGATTCACCAGTCACCACAGAGCGGAGAGGCAACGTTGATTATACAATATATCCAAGATGAGCACTCCAAGAGTGTCGTAAGGTTGGAATTTTCAAATTGCTTTTTATGATACTTCCCACAATGAGTCTGCAGTGTGCATTGAGTCGGACGAAGCGACAGAATCCATTTTTCAATTCGATTTCTTCGACTCCGCTGGTTGTATTGTAGATAGATTATGTTGATCTTAATTTTTTTAGGGTTTTGAAGATCGAAGATCGGTTTCAAAACCCTTATGGTCTCGCTTTGTCAGTCCTTTTTTCCCTCCTTAATAACTCAAAAACTACTGCAGCTATCAACTTGAAATTTAAAATAATAATACATTTCGTGCGCCTGTACAGATTTCGAGAAAAAAAAATGAAAATAAATTAAAAATTAAAATGAATATTTTCCATACAAATTGTGATGCCGAAATTTTAAGAAGAAAGATACCTACAGAGTCATATGGGGTATCAAATGAAAGGTATCATTTTGTACGTTTCAGAACAGTTTTTGAAATTTTTGTAGGTTTCATACTTTTACCCATTCCCCCCCCCTATCTCCGAAGATTGCAGAGTGATCCATTTTTTTTTTTTTTTTTTTTAATACAAAATTCATTTATTTACCATACCAAAAAAGCTTACACAGTTTACTGGTGGTCCACAAGGTTCAGAACCTGTATCGCGTATCCATGTAAAATGTATGGAGCGTTTATAGACATGGATCTATTTTTTACAGGAAAAATATAGAGAAGTTTGAAAAAAGAACACTTTTTGAAAAATGGTCAAAAAGGGGGGGAATCATTTTCAAAAGGGGGGGCTACCTCACCGAGTGGGGTATCAAATGAAAGGTATCGGTTTGTAGGTTTCAAAACAGTTTTTTTAATTTCTGTAGGTTTCATACTTTTTGAAATATTTTGAAAAAAATCGAAAAAATACCCATTCCCCCCCCCCCCCCTATCTCCGAAGTTTGCAGAGCGATCCGTTTAAAATGTATGGAGCGTTTGTAGATATGGATCTATATTTTACAGGAAAAATATAGAGAAGTCTGTAAAAAGAACACTTTTTGAAAAATGGTCAAAAAATAATAATTTTCAAAAGGGGGGCTACCCCGCCGAGTGGGGTATCAAATGAAAGGTATCGGTTTGGACATTTCAAAACAGTTTTACAAATTTCTGTAGCTTTCATACTTTTTGAAATATTTCGTAAAAAGTCGAAAAATTTACCATTACCCACCTTAACCGAACCACCCATTAATCCGAAGCATGCAGAGAGATCTATCTGAAATGTAGGTTGGTACCTACTATTCTTAGGTATTCGTTAAATTGCGAAGTCTCTTACCGGTACTTTTGGTACATATTTATTGACAAACGTTCAAAACCCTCGGCGCGCGAATTACACTCGCACTTGACGGATCTTGTTTGAATGGACTACAATGCTGTTGACCGCAGATGGCCATGACAGCGTTACCGGACTTTTGGCGGGCGCAGAGGGCGCCTCAGCATCAGCCTTATATACTACTCCACTGCTAGGCCTCGCCTCCCTTACTATATATAAACCCTTAATACAGAAGAAGGACATCTGCGTCTTCGGCCACGAAAGTGTTACTATGCGCCTAGCGCCCAGTCTTCTGTGATTTTAATTTTCAGACTTGTCCAAGAGTCGTGTAAGATCTGAAGGATATAAAACACTGAGGTTTTGGGCAGGCCTCTTTTGCAGATCATCATTCCACCCGGCCACTAAGCGTCCTACACTACATTTGCCGAGTCGCAGTCTCCACTAAAGAACATGGTTGTACTATGTAGTTGTCGTACATACAAACCTATAACAACGAAAGCAAGTATTAATAAAATTATAGATATCTCCGCTAACCAACGAAGATTGTCAGCTTGACGCAACAAACTCATCACGGTCTTCCGTTCATTCTACGGCGGATAGCTATTTTCAGAAGTTTAGAACAAAGATAAAAGGTATTCTTTACAGGTTATCAATATTAATTAAAGTCTCAGTCTGATTTTAAATTGAATAATTAACTTCGTTATTGTACATACTTTGCTTGCTTAATTAAATTGATTTTAAATTTAGATGGATCATTTTGTTGTGACGTTTATGACTTGAAATTATAATTATTGTGGTGCTGGTTCAAAATACTTAAATTATATTATAAAGATAACGGAATATTTACCACGATAGTTCAAAATATCTCCTCTAAATCTATTAGTATAAATAGCCTAAGGCGCATACCCAACCCAAATCAGCGCCACCACCTATTTTATCTTATTATTATGTTAAACGAAGTAATTTTTATTAATCGATTTTGCAGTTTGTGATATCTATCATAAGCATATTATTAATGCCTCAGAAAAGTTTTATTTTTTATAGTAGGTAGCGATGCGAAATTGCTCTTTTAGCTCACCATCGTGCCCAAAAAGAGCAACTTGCCTGGAATAATCTAGCACATAATACAAAAATTTATCTGAACTTAAGTATTATTGCAGTGTATTAATGTAGTGATTCGACAATTCATTTTTAAAACCGCGCTTTATAGTCTTTCTTTTATGAACAAGCAAGCATATTATCTTAAAATGATCAGAGCTATTCTTATACATTATTAAATTCAATAATATCATTCCATTTCCATTTCACGTGGCTCGTATTAGGTAGGTATGTCTGCTTTATCTTATTTGGAACAGAGAGAAACAGAACAACGCAATAATATTAATATCCAAATCCCGGAGATTAATATTTATGAAAATTCCCCGTCAAATTAATTTGAGGAATCTCCATTTCGTGTATTGCTTCAAGATATAAATGATTTGCGGGTAAATAAATACCCTAGTAAAATACTCGAATTTAGTTATAAAAGCGAACGGGCACTCTAACTGGTTTAAATTCAATTAAGAAACAATCTCAATTTATGGTAATGTAGAAACTGTCAGGGGTTTTCTGAAATTTTACGATGACGATCATTCATAAAGTTTTTTTACCTCCATTTTTCAAAGATTCATTTTGCGTTGTTTTCCTTGTCGAATATTTATTTATTGATCGTTCGGTTCACTTGCGCTTGGTTCTAGATTTATGTTGTTTACATCCGGTTGATTTCTTAGTATTTTTGTCTTATTTACGGTTTTGTATTTATGAAAAAGTAGTCTAATTGACTTCTAAGTAACAATAGCCAGTAAGTAGGTATACTACCTATAATAAAGTTTTTCTACAAAACCTTTAAAATGGTGCACTTCTCTTTCCTAGTCCTATCGAGAAGCTATTGGCCATTTCCTGTAAGGAAGGTGCCAATATATGGTTCCTTTAGGTACTAATATCTTTGGCAACGGGAACAAAAGAGCCATAAATAACTTACAAGTAGGTCAAACTACTTTGAGACCCATTCAGCTTGTCCAATTGTATTGCTGATAAATAAAATTCACAGCACTTCCAAAAATACAATACAAAACTGCACAAAGTTTTCGTAAGCGAAGTTTCAACTAGTCCATAAAGTGTGGGATTATCTACCAGGGTAAAGGAAAACGCTGAAAATTTCAGGCTTTAGTCGTACTTTCCAGTTTGAGATGCTGAAGATATTTTCTACAGTTTAGAATAGAATTTTAACGTTTTATTTTCGTATTGCTTAGGAAGTTCGTCGTATTAGATTTTTGTATCAAAACCATTCACAATTTAGAATAGAATATAATATAATAGATTTTTATTTAGCACACAAAACACCGAGAGAAAGTTAGAACAAAACAAAAAAGTTACACTAAACACTGCATAAAACAAACAAACAAACAAATTTAAAGGTACTTTTTTTATAACATTAGACCTGCCTCAGATACATATAACAAAGACGTGAGGCAAGTACCAACACAGACATAGCTTATGTTATATGTTTATTTTGTGTGGGTTTTATGGGGATGATCAACACATTTAAATAACCATCTATACTAATATTATAAAAAAGAAAGATTTGATTGTTTGGTTGTATTGAATAGGTTCTAAAACTACTGGACCGATTCAAAAATTCTTTACCATTAGAAGCCCACATTATTCCTGATGAACATATGCTACTTTTTAACGCGGGAAAATGCTTCATTCCTACGGGAAAACGGGTAATAGGACAACGGGTAGTAAGAATGCAGCTTGTTAATAATTTTAAACTTTATAGCAAAGAATTTGTACTTAAAAGCCTTTACCCTGTACTTAATTACGTTCCATAATGCCTATAAAAGTTCATATTGATTGAAAACCAATATTCTAACCAGCCATTAAATAATACTCTTCATAACAAGAACATAAACACCTTGATTTTATTCATCATCTTTTTTATGAGATCGTAAAGTATAACGATGCTTCGACTTAGTAAATAAACAAAAATTACGGATTTCGTTCACTAGCGGCGTAATGTGAACTTTATGAACTCTGCTGAGAGATTTTTTCTAACGAGAAGGCTTAACCGCAAGTTTAAACAAATAATATGGTGTATGTAGGTTAGCTTGGGTTATTCCCAACGTCTCACGTGAGACGTTCTTATTACAATCTACAACAACTGTTGATCATGTTTTTCATGACCAATAACAATAAGGCAGATGAGCTACCTCTGCATTGTTTACAACAGTCTGCAATTAGCGTATTTTCTTGTTGAAATTTTTGTTTTTGTTGAATATAATAATTTAGAACGAGTGGGATTTTTTTTGTTACCCAATAGTATAGATTACTTTTCACTCCTGAACACACTTAAAAGTATTGTTGTGTTACAAAGTATTTTTTATTTACGGAACACTTTTTTGGTTGATATTAGTTATTGAAAATACTGGTAAAAAACTGTTGTTTTTTTTTTTTGGATGAGTTGACCACTTAACATTTTGGATTGACCAACTTATCCAAACTGGATGAAATTAAGTGGATGAGATGACCACCTACTCTCTAGCTTTTCTCACGAATAGATAGTCAAAAATATTCTACGCTATCTACAGTAGCTATCGTGTTAAAGCTACAAAGAAACAAACGAGATGTCGTAAGTTTAATTTCCTGCCCCGCTACAAAAGGCTTATGCCAGTTTTCGAAGGATATATCTGACTTGGCATACCTTTTCAGCATAGCGAATGGCAAATTCGGCTGTTCTGGGTTTCAAGTATCGCAACAGTCTGGACTCTTAAGTGGTTCTCACATTGCTACATTTTGTAGGCATACCACCACCGAATTTTGCGAAAAAAAGTGAAAAAGCGGCGGCAGATGCTGTATGTGGCAAGCTAAAGACAGGGCGCTATGGCGCTCATTAGGGGAGCCTTATGTCCAGCAGTGGATTAATATAGGTTGCTGATGATATAGTTGAGTTTTTTTAAAGGTTTTATGATAAACTCATTAAATGACTTATTTCAAGTAGGTTTAATAGAAATACATCGTCATATCTTCACTCGCATACTGCAGGAAGAGATGTATCTTATGATTGGATGCCAATCATAAGATCCACTTACAGGACATTTTTAAAGGACTATGAACATAGGAGGCGGTTTTTTATTCGGCTGTGTATATTTTTTTGGGTTCCGTACCTCAAAAAGAAAAAGAAACCCCTAAAGGATCAATTTGTTGTCCGTCGGTCTATCTGTCTGTCCGTCTGTCAACCGTAGGTATCGAGGTATCGAATTGAAATTAACCTAAAAAACTCGAGTCCGTAACTTCTTAAGTCTCGACATAAATCAAACTTTTGAGTCAACGCAATAAAAAGTTCGAATCACGTGCAAACAAAACCTATGGGGTACCTACTTCCCGTTGAACTAATCAAGAAATTTGGCAAGAAGCAAGGTCTTATAGCATTTAAAGGAAATAATCCGAAAGCCTAGTAAAAAGTGAGTGGTAAATATATAAATAATTTGTAGTTAATTCACAAAAAAATATATTTTTGATCTCGCTATGGACCAAAACCTATACGGTCAACGGGAAGTTTCCGGAATCGTAAAATTTAGCAAGAAACAAGGTCTTACAACGGAACCCTCGGTGCACAAGTCCAACTCGCACTTGACGTTTCATTTTATTTATTTTAGGCAATTACTCTGTCAACTATAAATTCATTTTGATGTCTATTGTATAGGCGATGATCCCGTACCGGTCCCATATAAATTGTATTTTCGAGTAATTAGTATTTGTAACAAAAAATTTAAACAACTGTGAGACATGATATGACATCCGTGAGGGCAGGCGCGGCGGCAGATTTGGCCGAAGAACTCAAGAGGCGCAAATATGCAGGTCTCGACAGAGCCTACACATTTGCTCCTCTTGGAGTCGAGACCCTAGGTCCGTGGGGTACCGAGGCTCTTCGGGTTTTCAAAAAATTATCTGAGTGTCTGGTCGAAGCGACGCGTGACCCGAGAGCTGGTCAGTATCTGGCACAGCGCATCAGCATTGCCATACATCGGGGCAAATGCAGCCAGCGTCTTGGGGACGCTTCCGACTGGTATTGATATGGATCAGTTGAGCTACCTGTAGATTGTTTGCAACGGTCTGCAGTTAGCTCAATTGTTTCAATTGTAATAAACCAATTATATTATAATTTTCTTTGTGAATAAAGGCTTCTTCTTCTTAAAAAAAAACAACTGTGTATAATTAATGAATTAGAATTTTTTCAAAACTATCTAATTATTAGAACTAGGTAAGGGGCTTTTTTACATATTCCCCTGTATTTAATTTACACTCTAAAAAGCACGTTTTAAAGCTGAAATTCTCCAACAAACAAGATGATTTTGTCGAGGCGAAACGAATTTGGTTGGTAATTAAGGTGTATTGTACCAGAAAATTGTTTTGTGGTAAAGTGAATTTTAACTTCAGAAACAAGAAATCACCTATAGCACAATTTATTTATTTTAGTTTTTTGTTGTACAGCCCAGTCTTAGTTTTATTACGTACTAGCCACCCGCCCCGGCTTCGCACAAGTAGCTTTAAATGCGGTATAATCTGTTTCAGAGGTTCAATTCTGTAATTTATTGTTTTTATATTGGTTTTCGGCGCACACAGCTAATTTACGTAAAACCTTGAAAAAATCGTTCTATTTGCTCATAGTTCACATAAATTTTTGATTCTCGCCATGGACCAAAACCTATACGGTCAACGGGAAGTATCCTGTTGACCTGGAATCGTAAACATTTGACACAAAAGACGTCGTGTCGTCCTGTCTGAAAAATACATTAAAAAAAAACAAATAAGTACAGTAACAGTTTCCAATTTTCCGGTCACTTTTTCCGATATTCTTTCCAGAATTTCGATCTTTTGCAAACAAAAACATTTAAATTATCGAGCCCTTCACAACACAGTGATGCGCTTACTAACAAATTGCATGTCGTTCAAAACACTTTTTTCACTTTTGTTCACTTATCCAATTTCAAATTGAAATCAACTAACATCATAATAATATAGCAGCGTTCGGAAACTATTGAATCTGTTCCCCACTAGCATAGATTACTGAATCAGAATAGTTTAGCATATTAATGTTAAACCGATTATGCGAAACATGTCATGGAGTTTGAATCACCGGTGAACTCCGTTGTCATTTAAATCGGTATTTTGCTAGGATTAATCGGTCAACAGAATAACGGAGCCGTTGTGTGGCGCAAAATATTCAAAGAGCCACCTAAAATACTGATTTCAGTACTAAATTCTCGAAAGGACTGCGTGAAAGATGACATGAGTAGGAAAAAATTGAGAGCAGATAACAAATGACAAAAGTAAATAAGTGGGCAAATAGGCAGGTCTCGACAGAGCCTACACATTTGCTCCTCTTGGAGTCGAGACCCTAGGTCCGTGGGGTACCGAGGCTCTTCGGGTTTTCAAAAAATTATCTGAGCGTCTGGTCGAAGCGACGCGTGACCCGAGAGCTGGTCAGTATCTGGCACAGCGCATCAGCATTGCCATACAGCGGGGCAATGCAGCCAGCGTCTTGGGGACGCTTCCGACTGGTATTGATATGGATCAGTTGAGCTACCTGTAGATTGTTTGCAACAGTCTGCAGTTAGCTCAATTGTTTCAATTGTAAATACTAATTATATTATAATTTTCTTTGTGAATAAAGGCTTATGCTAAAAAAAAAAAATAAGTGGGAAAAGGGCATCAAAATGATAAATATTAATCCGTCAGGCATAACTCCATAAAATTAATATAACCGTTTAATATATCGAGGTTTCAACCTCGACACCATTGATTGTGCGTTACGTGCGTCCCTTCATCAGTAGTTTCTTTTATTTAAGGTAGAATGCCACAATGTGTCCATAGTGGCGATTTGCAACGATACCATTGTCTTAATGAAGCGATTAGCTTACCAGATTAAGGCCTCGAAAGGCATGCCAAATTTCTGTTGAATAATCGATTGGCTCTGAGTGGTGAAACTTTTTTTGTGTAAAAATCTAAAATCGTGCATGTTTGTTCTGGCTCAAGCACATTTTAGGAAGAGATAAACCAATCTAAAAATTAACGCGTATTGTATGACGTTTAATGGAGGGGGCGTGCATTTTTAGAATGGTTTATCTCTACATAACTACGTAATTATGAAAATTACGTAGGTTAGTGTCTGTTCTGATTACTCGGTAGGGTTTCGGTACAACATTAGCACGCTCGGATGTGGCTTACTGCACCGCCTGCACTTTCATACTTGTCTGCAAAAAATTATGCAGAGCCGCTTGTGACGTACCTAGTGAAATAATGTCGTCTTCAGCTCTTGTTACATGCATACGGTATATGAGACCACACAGTACCGTGTTTCGTCCGTATTTAACCATTTTTGACGCGGCAACCGTTTTTACAGTGGTGTATTAAAAAAATGTCTCCATGCTTTTTTATTATCAGTATATTTATTATGCATAGCATTACTCCTATTGCCTCCTATTATAAGGCTTTATACATTTTTCGTTCTATTTAATAATAAAAACGACCGAAGTGACGTCTTCAGTCTGGTAGGTACCTCGATAATACTGCGAACGCCGCCGTCGTTGCCGTCGGGCGACCGTGCGTAAGCAGTGTACATGTGAAAGCGCTTGCACGGTACGCGCGTGCCATTTTGACGGCAACATATGCATGTGAAAAGGGCCTTAGGTTCAAGTGATGAAAATACTTTCATTTGTTTCGTCCGACTCGGTAATTTTGGATAACGCTTGCAGTATAAGGTCTGTGTTCACCAATAGATAATCGGACAATTAGGCTGCTTCGTCGGTTTGCTTTGACGTTTAATGTATGAAAACTTCTGTCAAAACCGTCAAAACAACTGTTTAAAATTTAATCATCTGTTGGTGAACTCGGGTTTAAGTCTGTCTTCCAACATTTACCGCGCTTACCGCCTAATCAAGAACGCTTTATAGAAATATAGGCACTTCGTAAGGTTTCGGTACCGCGTATACCGAGCTTGCTGATGTCGTACCTAAACCTTACCGAGTAATCAGAATAGGCACTGGACCTGGTAGACCTGCACATACACGCTCGTCTGCTTGCTGAGTGGGTAGACCTAAACATACGCGCTCGTCTGCTTGCAGAGTTAGCTACTTCGTACCAACCCAATGCCTAGGTACTTATTGTGTAAGTACACTTAATTCACCTGTGTTATCTAGTACTCAATAGTCTGTAATTTTGTACAAAAAATTGTTTGAGTTAGATAGAAAATAATTTATTAGGCACTACCTAATAACTTATTTTCTATCTTTCTTTTATGTTTTGCGTTTGTTGCAGTCATTCAATCAGATCTTACTGACTAGGTGAGTTAAAAAAAGATCTAGATACTCACCACAAGTGTAAACAACTTTGAGATAGGCCTTGCTGCCTATCCGGCAAGGCTTTCCGAACATAGTGCTGTCTGCGGACAGCACGCAGCGTCTCTTGCCGTGGCATTCTCGCATCGCAGTCTCCGTGGCGTATGGTTCTAGGCACGCTGAAAGAAAAAAATCATCAGTCAAATATTCTTGGTTTATTTCACACTAGCAGCGCCTCCCAGTTTCACCCACATAGTTCCCGTTCCCGTGGGAATTCCGGGATATATATAGCCTATGTGTTATTCCAGACTATAATATTTCTCTGTGCCAATTATCGGCCAGATCCGTTGAGTAGTTTTAAAGTGAAAGAGTAACAAACATCCATCCAGCCATCCATCCATACTTACAAGCTTTCGCGTTTATAATATTAGTAGGACTAATATCAGCAAGACTTTTCTCTAACTCTCTTTTCAAAGGAGTCATGGGCTCAATTTTTGAGAAAAAAACTGCATATTCAGATTTTTTAAATTTTACTTTGTAATTACGTATTCGTACACAATCTCCAGTAAACGCAGAGCAACCGTTTTTAGCAAATTTGGCAAAGCGCGTTGTCAAACGCATTCCAATTTCAATTTCATCAACGCTAAATTCGAAATTCAAAGAAGCTGGGGACGAGTTGTTAATCAATGAATAGCGCCTCTGAATTAGCAACGCCAATTGCCTCTGCGCAGCGAGTGAAAGTCCACCTGCGACGTAGGAAGTTCCGGGTTTGGTTCTCACCTAGGGACAAATGTTTAAACGATCTGTAGATATTTCAACCAGGGT
Source organism: Eupithecia subumbrata (assembly GCA_949316285.1). Classification (NCBI taxonomy): domain Eukaryota; kingdom Metazoa; phylum Arthropoda; class Insecta; order Lepidoptera; family Geometridae; genus Eupithecia; species Eupithecia subumbrata. The sequence goes on along the minus strand of OX438643.1, from coordinate 13,959,327 downwards.
TCTGGGTGTTTTCCATTTAGAATAAATCTACATAATATGTAAGGACTGTTAAACTTATATTTCAGTTATCTAGTACCCATGAAAACTCCAACATTAAACGCCAATTTTAACCGACGAAGCTACCTGATTGAACGATTATCTTTTGGTGCACACCAGAATAAGTTAGTCACTCGCAGATTTTTATTTTTATTATTTACCAGGTCTATACTGTAAGGTCTACAATCAGAGTTGTTAGTACGAGTATAAAGCCGCGCCCACTTAGGACACGTTTTCGTGTGAAGTTAAGCGAGGGGTGCTGTATAAAGTAAAGGACGAGACGGGGCGCGCTACCAGTCCTGCTTTACACTTTATACGACATACATCTATCATAGCCTTACTATGGTTGTTTAATTCGTGCGGAAACGTACGAATACGCACCAATTTCAAGTACTATGAGATCGTGCAGACTGCGTGCGATTAGACGTACCTACGAATACATACGACATCCGAAATCAATCCAAACTTGTTTGGAACTTACCACTATTTTGTGCGTTGAACGCGAAATCACTGCCTATTTGACGGAGAAAAACGTATTCAGTGTGCGCTCTCAATAAGTAGATACGAACAGTATTCATAGGTACGTTTACGTACGATACAAATTAGCATCCACATTGAGCGCGGCCTAATGGTTGGGAAGGTACTGTAGCGTTTGAATTCGTTGAATCCATACGTAACCATTAATACAGCTAATACTAAGTAATGAGGGTTCGGGGAAAACTCATCTACTCGTACCTTAGGGGTGAAACTAACGGATTTGGTTGTCAAACTAGGCCTAGATTTCAGTACTCACGATCCGAAAAAAACTCATTATATAACTAAATAACTCATACAGAGCTGGTCAGTATCTGGCATATCGCATCAGCATTGCCATACAGCGAGGCAATGCAGCCAGGTATTTCAATTGTAAATACTAGTTCTTATTTATTTCTGTTCTTTTATTGTAATTTTCTTTGTGAATAAAGGCTTCTGCCTTACATAACTCATTAAACTATAATTATATAATATAAAAAAAAATTGTTTGGATCCTTGAATGTGAAAAAGCGATTGAAAAAAAATACGACGCAAAACAAAAAAACATGAAAGTGCACTGTTTCCCACTTAATTTCATAGATCTCGGGAACTTTGCGATCTATTGAAATAACTTATGTTATGATTCGAAGCCTATTAGTTATTCTGATTATGTTTCACTTCTTGGGTTTTAAATCAGCAGAGGTATTTTAATCTTAACTTTTTTCTTAGTAAAAAGTTTCCGATATCGAATCCGACGGCCTTTCCGAAATTACCCTACAGGATAGTCGTAGATTGACCTCAAATATTGCTAGTCTTATCAAACGATTCCTATACTCTGATTTCCGTGACTGTACTTCAGTAGTTCGCTACGAAACGCAACAATTCGGAGAAAATGTATATGGACTTACAATAGATAGGAATTCGCTACGGAATGTCTTATGATCTCATCCTAACCAAATTTCGACCACGGCATTCTCAACGGAGACTGGCTAGGACATATTGAATTATATAACAAAGAATTGTCGAGTATAGATATATTTAACTTGTCGTTGCCGCAGTATCGTAAAGAAGTTAAACTAAGCTGTACCAATGACTCAGTAAATTAATTATTAAGTTGTAATAATAGCCTTATTTTTTCTTTATATTTAGATTGTATATCTAATTTGTTCCGTTGGTCTGGGTGTTTTCTATGTGTAATAAAAAAATATATCTATGTAGTGTATTGTATTAAGTATATCAGTTATCTAGTACCCATAACACAAGCTCTGCTTAGCTTGGTGCTAGATAATGCTGTGTAAATTGTCCAGCATTATGTAATTAATTATGTGTGTTTTGTAGGTATTTTCATCTTATTTTTTTATTGCTCTGTTCATTTAGCTTTACATGTTTACATAATGGAGGAAATTATTTTGGTTTATGTTTATTTAAGTTCTGTAATTTTATCTATAATGTACTTACTGTCTATTTCCCAAATAAAAAAAAAAAAAATATTACAGTGCATAAGTGTGTGCGCAAACACGGCTGCACTCTCTATTCCCTCACTTTCAGACCGACATGACCGGGGAGAGGTCAGGCGCAGGACCAACGGGTTAACGTCTCGCTAGTAATAGGATAGGAATCATCGATTGGAGTAGGTATCACGTGACCGCTTTCAAGAAAACGCCGGCTTAGCAAACTTTCCTTCGACAACTCACCAAAGTACCAAAGTAACCCATTTCATCCAAACTCCGTTTAAGTGGGGGATAAGCGGTGGAAAAAACCATTCGATGACGTAGCTCATTATCCGCTGTTGGCATTGAAGCGTCTTACAAGATTGGAAAGTTGAAGGTTCTGTTTAATGACTTAACTTTAAGATTGAGATGAAAATAGATGTGACAAGTTTATGCTTGTTATTATTCTGTAGCTTACCCCAAGTGTAACCAGGTGGGACGTAATATTCGTTTCTGTTGTTAGGTAGATGTACCAAGACGGTGAAGGATGCTTTTATACATATTATTAAAGTTCGTCCTTGCTCCATTTTGCAAATTATTGTTTTACACTTGGTCGCCGCGAGACGGCCACGAATACAGAGTCAATAATTTTGATTTAAAAATGCATTTATTACGAAAAATTATAATGGGATAATTATTTCGCAGTACATGGAGGTAACTAATGCAATAAGAGACTATGCATTCATCTAGAATCATTATTATGTATGATATTCATTGCCCCCTCTACACAGGAGCTACATAATATGTGGCAGTAGGTTTGTTTATTTCAATATTTACAGTGTAATATATAATTTAAGTTACAGTATTTTTGAGATAGAATTTTTTTAGGGAAACTTTCCTAAGTTACGTTGTACAGGGTGACTGGTGGCTGGGTGGAAAGTTTCAAGAAAAAGCTAGAATAGACCATTTAGAACCATTTGAGCCAAGCTTGTCACCCTGTAGGTAAACGTGTAAGTGAAGTTTACGAGTGGTCCCACTCGCCCAACGAAATAAACAAGAAAAAACTAATCAGGTAACTGGGACCGCGGTCCCAGTTTTGTAGTGGGCCCAGTCGCCTGTATCCTCAGTTTATTGTTTGCAAAAATATTATTATGTCAAAAAAAAAACAAATTTAACTTACTTTGCGTAAGGTTGACAAATTCGACCCTATCATTAAAATTCAGTAAATAATGCAGTCATCATATTTTCCCTGATCATTGGTCCTTCAGCTCACAGAAAGCACGTATGAGCGTTGGCTAAATTTCTTAGCAGAGTGTTAAACTATTATGGCCCAAGACGCAGATGCCAGTTTACTCTCCCGTGAGGCGGTGGGCAGTGAATGCGTTAAAGTATCTGCCTAATTACCATGGTTCGAATATTATATTACTTAAGTTTTCAATCAGTGCGTATTACCCGTCATGACCTACGGAGCTGAGACGTGGACACTCACGGTAGGGCTGGTCCACCAGTTCAAAGTCGCTCAGCGAGCTATGGAAAGAGCTATGCTCGGAGTCTCTAGAATTCGTAACGAATACATCCGACAGAGAACCAAATTTATCGACATAACTCAAAGAATTAGCAAGCTGAAGTTGCCGTGGGCCGGCCATATCTCGCGAAGAACCGACAACCGCTGGGGTAAACGTGTTCTTGAATGGAGATCACGACTCGGCAAACGTAGTGTAGGACGCCCTCCGGCCAGGTGGGATGACGATCTGCGAAAGACTGCACGCAGATGCTGGATGCGGCAAGCTGAAGACAGGGCGCTATGGCGCTCATTAGGGGGAGGCTTATGTCCAACAGTGGACTAATATAGGCTGATGATGATGATGAATATTATATTCGTAAAAAACACTTACTTTCTTCCTTCATCCCCCGTGGCTGAGGACACTGTATGGAGTCGTACTCGGTCCTGCCATACCGCGCGGAGTAGATGGCAACTCTGGAGTGGGGGTTGCAGCTGAGGTGCAGCACGTCGTTCTCGCAGCCAACTTTACTTCGGAACTCATCTGTTGGAGGGAAGTTATTTATGAGTGGCAACACCAACAAATTAATAGGGGGTTTTAGTTTGTAATACGTAATCCCGGGAACTGCAAGGGTTTTTCTAAATATATTATGTCACATGTAGAGGTGCGTGTTGTGACCCGGAGCGGGTATCGGTGGGCTATCTAGGGTAGTTATCGAATATGATTTTTTTATATCTCATTTATTTTTAAAGACTTTTGTTATATTAATTAATTAACATGTCAGTCCTATTATATACACAACAATATTTTCTAAATATTAAGTTTAACAAAATGAAATAACGGAACACAAATATAAATACAACAAAACAAACAAAACTAATCTTTCTATCTCTACGGGACTAGCGTGGATAAACGTCTAGATTCGATTGTATAAAAATAAGTTAAAATTACGGATAAAACAGTGTTATTGCGCAAGATTCCAGAAAAGAGAAATCCCTATTTTACTTGGAACCCGAAAGGTTGTGGGATCTTTCGCGGAGGAGATTAAAAGAAAATCTTTTTTAGTCCCGTCGAAATATTTTCGAAGGTTTTTGTTATGAAATCATTGTATTTATACGAAAAAATACATTATCTTCGAGGTCTACTAATTAGCTTAGATTAATGAAACAAAGCCAACATCATAATGCGAGCTGCTGTGTGATTTGCTTTTTTTTCAAACAACAAGTAAAACATATCGCAGGTTATTAGGCAATTTTTTATTTAATAAGGTAAGGGTTTTTGTCTTAACCATAGTTTGGCAATATCAAAATCAGAATCAATAATGTTTATTTCTTTATGCACACGCACACAAAAAATGTGTATTAAAATTATCAAATAATACATTTTCTCTTCCCTAATTCTTTTGTATACCAGTGAAAGAAATCCTGAACGATAAATTGCTGGGTCTATAATTATGTTACCTTCATTTTAATAGAACCGTAGGTAGTCTTGTTCATCACCCCATTCATTAACTAAGAAACCCTATAATAAAAACCGTCGACACAAGAAATGTGATGATACAATACCAGCCTAGCGCAGGCCACGTTCCCTCCCCTACCGTAATATTAATTACAGTTATAATTCATAATGTGGCGAAATGAATTTCGTTGTTAGCGAGATGGGGAATCACTTTTCTAGCTTTTACTTGCCGTCAAGGTATCGTTTATTTGTATGGCATCAGTTACTGAGCGGGATTTAGGTCAAAATACAATGATGTGACAGGTCTTTTGTATAGTATAGGTTGATCACACAACTGGCGTATCTCTGTAGAAACATGTGTGTTTGGCGTTTGTTTTCTTATTTTGACAAGGTTGTACAGAGATCCGCCAGTGGTGTGATCTACCTATAGTATTATTTCATTATTTTAAGGTGGTATAACCAGCAGTGAAGAAATAAATGAGGAATTATGTTGACAGACAGCGCAATGCCTCCCATACGTTGTGGATATTCATTCCTTGGATCCTAAGTCTTTCTTCTCTACTTCTATCATTCGTATCGCTAAGGTTTCGAACTAGCTACCTTCTTTTGTGTTTCCGGCCTATATAAAGGGTCTCTTCAAGACAAGAGTGAGCAAATGTCTTTTATACTTTCGTGATATGTCGTCAGCCACATCGTCATTTACTATTGTGAGATTGTGATGTGAGTTTGTTATAGAAGGTCTGTTACACGATATAAAATGAATAAACTTCGATTGATTGTTATCATGACAACCACTGCAGATTAGTAAAGTTTAAGTATGATCTGGGCGGTTAGACCGACGCCGTTCTACAATTCACAGAATATTGGAGAAACTATTTGGTCAGTTAATACAAACTTGGCAGGAAACTGAGAGAAAGCTATAAAACAAATTACAGCGCCGAATAATTCTCTTTGTGCCCTCAATGAGTTGTCCTATTACTATTCTTGGCAAGTTTTTCGGTTATGAGTTATAATGGTTCAAATGAATCAGGTTTTTTATTTCCTTGTTCAGTACTGGGAAATTTTTGGCAATGTTAATTCGATAATACGTTAAACTAATTTTAAAATACTGCTCTATAGTAATTGTCTGTTTACTTATATAATTTCCTTTACTTAATTTGTATTTAATTTCTTTTTATAATGTACATATGTATGTGCTGCTGGTTTTCCTTGCAATAAATAAATTTCCCATAACAACTGCATGGCACAATCGTACAATAGGAAAAATGTGACTCATGTGAAGCTATTGAAATTATTGAAACGCTGGATGCGGTAAGGTGATGATAGGATGCATTCATTAAGGAAACCATATGCGAAAATGCTGAGGACATCTTCATGGGCTGATAATACTGTTCATGGTCATATAATAGTTACTAGTATAGTATTATAATATCTGTGGAATAGTAGACAATCGGATTACCGGTGACACTACACTTGCATAACAAATCTAGCTACAAGCTCTGCTTAGCTTGCGGCTAGATGTGTGAATTATACAGCATTATTTATTTATTCCTTTATTTAAAACATATGTAGATGATGTGATGAGTAATCTGAAGTTTATGGTGCATGAGAACGCTCAAACCAAAGCGGCTCGCCTTGAGGATGTTTAACGCACGTGTGAACAGAGATACGTATTGCTTAGCTAAGCTGAGTTTTAGCAAGGCAAATCTGCGACGCACCTCCCGGCGAGTCATGCTACAAGCTGAGGTAGCAAAATCGACGGATGTATTTTGTCATGCGTCATTTTGCTTCGACTCACTTCAAACTCTGTTATAGACCAGAGGGGTGAGTCTATTTGAGGTTAGTAACCAGACGTGAGCGTGACTTTTTCAATACAATTTGGTATAGTTTGACCGAAACCGCTGTACCGCGCCTGAGGTATGCGCGCGGCTAGAAAGGGGGTAAGTATCGGCCGCTCCGATCTATCAGTCTGCCAGACAACACAACAGACCATCAGCCAGACAATATCGATCTCATGTGTACTCTTGCTCTTTTTTCCTCGGCCCCCACCACGCTGCACTTTCTTATGGAGCGGTACAGCAGTTTCGGTCAAACCTACTAACGTCAAATAGATTCGTCCCTCTGGATCTAAAGTGTCGAAACATAACATAGTCAAATCGTTCATTAATCATTATGAATGAAAGCGGGTTAACTATGAACCTGGTTTGTGTTGGAAGAACACCAACGTTTTATCCCTTAACGAGGGACTTCATCAGGGTGAGTGCGGTTCGCGGCGCGCCTGTACCGTGTCCTTGCGGTTTGGTGTTCTTCGAACACAAACTAGGTTCGTAGTTAACCTGCTTACATTCATAATGAATTTGTCAAACTACGAAAGTTTTTATAGTAAAATAGTCAAAACGTATCGACTTCGGCCGGCTAGGCCTTAGCCTATAGTGCGTGACTTTCCAGTTACATAACTAAGCAAAAAAGGAGAAGGTTCCATTTTCTCTGTAAGATATTTTTTTTCTGTATTTATTTATGTACGCTTGTCGATTTCTCCGTCAATTATGGACAGATATGAAAAACAAAAAAAAAATAGAAACAAAAAATTAATATTGTTTTTTTTATGGAGAAAGATTTGTTTCTGTTACTGTTACTGTTATGGAGATAGATTTCGAGGTGATCCCATAAAAACTTTATGCCCGAGGGTATAGTATTTGTCCCGCAAAAAATAGAAAAACAGTGTACCTTAATAAAGAATTTGAAGTCGGTCTTTAGTTTTTTCATAACATTAAACATGTTCTTATTATTAAAAAAAATTCTGAGCGTCTGGTCGAAGCGACGCGTGACCCGAGAGCTGGTGAGTATCAGGCACAGCGCATCAGCATTGCCATACAGCGGGGCAATGCAGCCAGCGTCTTGGGGACGCGACGACTGGTATTGATATGGATCAGTTGAGCTACCTATAGATTGTTTGCAACAGTCTGCAGTTCGGTCAAATGTTTCAATTTGTAAATACTAGTTCTAATTTATTTCTATTATTTGGTAATTTTATTTGTGATTAAACTTATTTATATCACACCTAATTTTCATCTAGATGAGTTTGATTTTATTTACGAGATTATAAGTTTTATGAACAACATAACGATCAATTACGTATTGAAAGCTATGTTTGTATCTATCTGAAGTTGATAGGTATCTCAGCTCCCAATAATTTCTTGTTGACAAGACCTATGAGCAAATAGAACAGTCTTTGATGTTTGTGTGGGTGCTTGTTTTTCTTTACGTTACATAAAACAGTTTGATGTAACAGCCTAAATTATATGTAATGGAAATAACATTTTTCAAAAAGCCGTGTCTATTACGCGTGACTAGACCACCGCACCGCACCGGTGCTCGTTATGGCCGAGGCAAATTTGTCCGAAAATGTCGGTGCGCTGCTCTATGTCCGCGGCATGCGACGTAGTTAACCGCGTTATGATCATGCCGCCCTTCCAGTGTCGGTTAGAGCCGGCCTACTGCACATGGTTTATTAACGACTACGCCATACCAATGTTACGCCCCCTGAAACAAATGTTCTGTCAGGGGAAAAATTTACAGAAATCCCCCTTATTCCAATAATCGTCCCCTGTAAGATTGTTTTCAGGGGCGTAAATATTGGTATGGCTTAGCCAAAAAACACGTTGGTTTTGACCAATGATATAAATAATATAATTATGTGCCTCTTCGTGTTTCGTGAACTTGTACGGATCTAATCGTATCGAACGTAGGCTGCTACGATCTTTTAGTCGCATCTATCTCTAAAAACTCGAGTCATTTTTAATTTGTACTTAGTTGATAATAATTTGATTAAACTAAAAACTGACTTCAAATCCCTTAATCTTAAGCAGTTTTTTTTTTTTTTTTCGATTTAAATACTTACTAATCCCTCTGAAACAACATATTTACTATAAAACTGCAAAGAATCATCCAAATCAGTCCAGAAATCACGGAGATATCGCCGGACAAAGTTAAAAAACATTCATAAAGCCGTTAAAAGAGTATTATGCTGCACGAAAGTATGTTTTATTTTTTTCGAGTTCTGTTATGCAGGGGAGACGCCTGCTTGAGACACAGAAAGTTACAGTTTCTGAGTCAATGTACAAATAATAGAAAAGGCAAGCATAGTTTCCACACACCACTGGACTCAAATTATGTAGTCAGAGACTACTGCATATACGTACGTACTTTGAATCTCTGCCAAATTGACAATATTTCATAACTTTCTTGCAGTCAATAACCATCTGTGCGCAATTTATTGACTATTCCGATGTTTGCCAAAGAAGGATAGAAAATTGCACTTTTCGATTTAATTCAAAACAACTGGATTGAAGGATTTTCATTAAATAAATCTTCAATCCAGTTTTAGGAGCATATACTTGAAAACAATCGCAAAATAAAATCGTTACAGACAAATAAAACTGAAGTGTCTGTAACGTCAAAAAAACAGCTTTTTACTTACAAAGTATAAATAAAGTAAATTGAGTACGTTTGATTTTGACTAGACTTTCACCGGCAGATCGCTGATGTTATAGCGGGTTATTTATGCTACTTTTGAAGGAAACAGTGATCCGCGTAAAAAAATTAAAACCCATGAAAATATAAGTTCTACGCGGGCAAAGCCACGGGCACAGCTGACTTTCTACATACTTGGTAAACAGATAAAATTGTATTTGTTTACCAAGATACAAGAGCGTATATTTATAGCACATAAACGTAAGTTGTCATTACCTACTATTAATGTGGCGTAAAATGTCGCCCCCATTATACATGCCGTTGAATTTTGCGGCAGTTGACTTTGGCTTTGCCACAGTAGGTACTGTCAACGACATAAACCACGACACACCCATTTATGTGTAACGCCAGTTACGCCAGTTGTGTGTAACGTGTAGAAGACTGTAGACGTTTGAAAATCACACTTCAAACACACTTCTTTATCACACTAATTTTATGAATGCGAAAACTTTCCCATATTTGTTTCCTCTTCACGCCACAACTATTGAACGGATTCAGTATGAATGTAAGTGGGTTAACTACGAACCTAGTTTGTGTTGGAAGAACACCAACTATATTACTATTTTATAGTAAAATTGAACGGATTGGGTACAAACTATGTATACATAGTTTGTACCCAATCCGTTCAATTTTAAAAATTTTGCATAGATATTATGTATACATACATAATATCCATGCAAAATTTTTGCCTAATCCTAAGAGCTATAAGCCAGAAGATAGAATCACTTCTTCATCCCATAAGTCGTAGTGCGAAGCCGCAAGTAAAAACTAGTCAATATTGTTAAGTAATTGTAATTGTTTGCTCCGCGAAATTAAAAAATCTGTACGCAACACAGATGCTTTAATATCCAATCGCTCCAGGAAGGTTTACTCTGTTCAGCTATTTATGTCGTTGACTGTACCTAAACGTGAAGGTTATTAAACTGAATGTTTGCAGTTGAACCGATTGTTGAACTGGTGGCAGCCGTAACATCGACTTATCGATTGAACTACTGGTTGATTCAACGTCACGATAATATGTTATGATCATCCACAAAAACCGATTTTAAATGAAACCCAAAATTTAAGCATTTACATTATTTACAACTGACTTAAAAATAGGAAGGTTTTGAATTCGGCTATATTTTTATGTAGGGATTTTTATAACTAGATAATTTTTGTTAATAATGTTTCAATAAATAATAAATAATATTGGACAATACACACAACATTATCTAGCCCCAAGCTAGATAATGTTGTGTGCAACCATGTAATTCGTTACTAAAAATAAAAAATAAATACAAAAAAAAAAAAAAAAAAGCTAAGCAGAGCTTGTGTTATGGGTACTAGACAACTGATATACATAACAACAATATAGGTACTAGATAGATAGATATTTTTATCTTAAATAGAAAAACATCCAGATCACCCTGAACATATATCTGCAGATCGGACAAACATTTGTCCCGAGGCGGAAATCGAACCCGCAACCTCCTGCATCGCAGGCGGCAATTCGCCCGCCACACCACGGAGGTCGTCATTTATATAGATTATTTCACTTTTGTGTACAGAATCATCCCAAGTTGGTCCCAAAAAAATTTTGATCCCGTGGGATCCCTCCTTGATGAATTAAAAATACGGTATTACAGGAATTTGATGTTAATTATTAAACATCATACTATGAAACAACTGATCAAATCTTTACCAGGTACATTCAGACATGAAAGCAAGTAGAGTAAATACTTAGTAAGTTCAATTTAATAAAATATTAATATTAATATGCATTGCCATACAGCGGGGTAATGCAGCCAGCGTCTTGGGGACGCTTCCGACTGGTATTGATATGGATCAGTTGAGCTACCTGTAGATTGTTTGCAACAGTCTGCAGTTAGCTCAATTGTTTCAATTGTAAATACTAATTATATTATAATTTTCTTTGTTAATAAAGGCTTCGGCCAGTTTAAAAAAAAAATTAATAAAAATCTCTTAATAGGGACTTTAACGGCAAGGTGGGAACCCAGACTGGCAACGAATCCCGAATAGGCCCGCATGGTTATGGAGTTAGGAATCACAGGGGGCAAATGCTTGTCAACTTCCTTGAGAAAGAGGGGCTGTTCTTAATGAACTCCTTCTTTAAGAAACAGCCTCAAAGGAAGTGGACATGGCAAAGCCCCGACACTGTGACTAAAAATGAGATCGACTTCATCATGACGGATAGCAAGCACATATTCAGAGATGTCTCAGTGATCAACAGGTTCAATACCGGATCTGATCACCGACTGCTCCGAGGCTCTCTGAATATCAACTTGAAGCTTGAAAGAAACCGTCTGATGAAGTCCACGCTCCGACCTAACCCAATCCAAATCATGGCGGGCACCGAGAAGTTCCAGCAGCTTCTTGGGAATAGATTTGTTGCCTTGGATCCCACTGATGACGCTGACGAGACCCTACAAAATCTGGTCGAAACGCTGAGGGATGAGGGCATCAAGTTTTGCAAAAAGCAGCGCACTGGCAAGAAATCCAAACTCTCGGATGAGACTCTCGGTCTGATGACAAAAAGACGGGAAACCACTCAAGCGTCTTCGTTAGAGAGGTCAGACCTGAACAAGCGAATTGCGAAGCTGGTACGGCGCGACCTTCGGAGCTCCAACACACGCCTCATCGAAGAGGCGATAGAGCGAAACCGAGGGTCCAAAGTATTCACTCAGCAGCTTGGCAGGAGCCACCTGACGAAGCTTAAAACGCACGACGGGAGGACCGTATTGTCGAAACCGGAGATCTCCGCCGAGGTAGAGGATTTCTATGGCCGTTTATACGCTGCACATGCCCCCCATTCCCGGCGAGACGACCATGATTCTAGAGCCACCCTGACACGCCACTATACCGACGAACTGCCAGACATCAGTCAAGACGAGATCGTGTTAGCTCTGAGGCAGCTTAAAAATGGAAAAGCCCCCGGTGAGGACGGAATAACTTCAGAGCTTTTGAAAGCCGGAGGTGCCCCTGTTGTACAGGAGCTACAGAACCTCTTCAACGCCGTCCTTCACAGTGGGAGAACTCCAAAGGCGTGGAGCGGGAGTTTGGTGGTGCTCTTTTTTAAGAAGGGAGATAAAACCCTCCTTAAAAACTACAGACCCATCACGCTCCTGAGCCACGTCTATAAGCTGTTCTCACGAGTGGTCACGAATCGTCTCGCCAGGAGACTCGACGAGTTCCAGCCACCAGAACAGGCCGGGTTCCGCGGAGGATTTGGCACCATAGACCACATTCACACGGTGAGGCAGATTATACAGAAGTCCGAAGAGTATAATCAGCCTCTGTGTCTGGCCTTTGTGGACTATGAAAAAGCCTTTGACTCTGTCGAAACCTGGGCTGTTCTGGAATCCTTACAGCGATGCCAAGTAGACTATCGTTATATCGAGGTGCTGAGATGTCTCTACGAGGCCGCCACCATGAGTGTCCAAGTACAGGGCCAGCAGTCTAAACCCATCCAACTGCGCAGAGGAGTGAGACAGGGGGATGTTATATCCCCGAAACTGTTCACGAGCGCGTTGGAAGATATGTTTAAGACGCTGGACTGGAAAGGTAAGGGCATCAACATAAACGGCGACCACATCTCACACCTGCGATTCGCTGATGACATAGTCTTAATGGCGGAGTCGCTAGAGGAGCTGAACCAGATGCTGGACGGCCTAGCCTCAGCCTCGCGACGCATCGGTCTTGGCATGAATTTGGATAAAACCAAAGTCATGATCAATGGCCTCATTGATCCGGGACCGGTCGTCGTACATGGCCACCTTCTCGAAATTGTTTCCGAGTATACTTACCTTGGGCAAATTCTGCAGTTGGGTAAAAATAATTTTGAGAAGGAGGCCAAGAGGAGGATCCAGCTAGGCTGGGCAGCGTTTGGGAAACTACGTCGAGTCTTCTCGTCATCCATACCGCAATGCTTGAAAACTAAAGTTTTCAATCAGTGCGTCCTACCCGTCATGACCTACGGAGCTGAGACGTGGACACTCACGGTAGGGCTGGTCCACCAGTTCAAAGTCGCTCAGCGAGCTATGGAAAGAGCTATGCTCGGAGTCTCTCTGAAGGACAGAATTCGTAACGAATACATCCGACAGAGAACCAAAGTTATCGACATAGCTCAAAGAATTAGCAAGTTGAAGTGGCAGTGGGCCGGCCATATCTCGCGAAGAACCGACAACCGCTGGGGCAAACGTGTTCTTGAGTGGAGACCACGACTCGGCAAACGTAGTGTAGGACGCCCTCCGGCCAGGTGGGATGACGATCTGCGAAAGACTGCAGGCAGATGCTGGATGCGGCAAGCTGAAGACAGGGCGCTATGGCGCTCATTAGGAGAGGCCTATGTCCAGCAGTGGACTAATATAGGTTGATGATGATGAATAGTGAATAAATAACAAGTACTGAGGTAATAAACCACAGTAAAAAGTACCTACTATCAAGCTGTTAACTTTTATTGTATTTCGTTCAGCCTTTTCGTAAATGGATTAGTCGTGTAACAATGGATAGTTAAGAATGATCAAAGAAATTTTTGGCAGCACTACACGTGTCGATAAAAAGAACATAAAATGGATTAACAGGTTGGAATATTGTTATGACTGCTTTAATATGGTATTGGCTTACCGATTCCTGTAAGAATATTACCAACCAACACAGTACACCATAAAACAAGATCCGTCAAGTGCGTCGTAGTTTGGAACTTTTGTCAACAAATATGTACCAAAAGTACCGGTTAGAGACTTCGCAATTTAACGAATACCTAAAAATAGTAGGTACCAACCTACATTTCAAATGGATCTCTCTGCATGCTTCGGTTAAAGTTTCACAAAGTGTGAAACCTACAAAAATTTTAAAAACTGTATTGAAATGTCCAAACCGATACCTTTCATTTGATACCCCACTCAGTAGGGTAGCCCCCCCTTTTGAAAAATTTTCCCCCTCTTTTAGACCATTTTTTAAAAAATGTTCTTTTTACAGACTTTTCTATATTTTTCCTGTAAAATATAGATCCATATCTACAAACTCTTCATACATTTCAAATGGATAGCTCTGCAAACTTTGGAGATAGGGGGGAATGGATATTTTTCGACTTTTTTCAAAATATTTCAAAATGAAACCCACAGAAATTTTAAAAACTGTTTTGAAATGTTCAAACCGATACCTTTTATTCAATACCCCACTCGATGGGGTAGCTCCTTCTTTGAAAATTATTCCCCAACTTTTTGACCATTTTTCAAAAAAAAATCTATTTACAAAGTTCTCTAAATAGAAGAATAAAGTTTCCTGTAAAATATAGATCCATATCTATAAACGCTCTATACATTTTACATGGATCGCTCTGCAATCTTCGGAGATAGGGAAGGATGGGTATTTTTGCGACTTTTTTCAAAATATTTTAAAAAGTTTGAAGCCTACAAAAATTTCCAAAATATTTTGAAATTTACAAACTGATACCTTTCATTTGATGCCCCACATGACTCTTTAGGTATCTTTCAAAATTTCGGCATCACAATTTGTATGGAAAATATTCTTTTGAATTTTTCATTTAATTTTCTTTAAATCTATACAGGCGCACGAAATGTATTATTATTTTAAATTTCAAGTTGATAGCTGCAGTAGTTGCTGAGTTATTAAGGAGGGAAAATAGGACAGACAAAGCGAGACGAGGTTTCGAAACCGATCTTCGATCTCGAAACCCTATAAATGTCACGGAAATTCAGATATACTTACTTTTATTGCTACCTAAGAGCCTATCTGTAACTGCACAACTAAATCGCATCATACATGTGTATCTACCATCCTACTACATTTAGGTTGGAGGGAAAAACCGAACGTACACGAACGTATTATAAAAACTCCAATGTTTATGGTTATACTAAAAAAATAGAGGCATGCGTAATACAATTATTAGAAGCTTTTGAAAGCACTGACAAAAAACAACATCAGTAGCTTACAAGAAATAAGTACCTACATTTAATAATAATTTTATTTTATAGCTATTTTAAGCATAATATTGCAACCAAACCCCTAAAAAATATTTGCAAATCATTCTAACATTTGTCCCGGGGTGGGAATCAAACCCGCAACTTTCTGCGTCACAAGCGCATCTACGCCTCATCATCGGTTTTCTATCAAAAAAACAGCATGAATTTCTTTATTACTACAATTTATAAGGCTACGCTTCGTAGAGGCTCTACGCCGTAGCAAATATCAGGCACTTCTTTGAGGTTCTACGCCGTAGCAAAAATTTTGCACTTCGCAGCAATATAGTACATTTTACACCAAGGCGAGAAAGTGATCCATTCCTACCGAGTGTGTCGTTTTGGGCCCGAGGCGCAGCCGAGGGCCTTAAAACACACGAGATAGGAATCGCACTTTCTGCCGAGTGATAAATAGTGCTTTATACTACACCTTCGAGGAAAATAAAAAGCAGAATTAAAAAGCAGAATTTTATCTTAGCTTTTATCTCTTATTATTAATTGAAATTTAGAAGAACTTACCGCGCCCAATGATGTTGGACCTCATTGACCGCGCCAGCCTTTGGGTTCTTTTTTCAAAATATTGTTGGGAAATCGGAGGAGGCCTAATGGACTTGGAGTAAAAACTTTTTGTCGTTTGACCGAACGAAAATAACCATAGCTACCGGCCGATCTTTTAGGAAATTAAAAAAAAATAACATGTTAGAAATGGATTTCCATACACTTTTTCCTCCCGCTAAAACACGTGAGAAATGAAATTCCATAGAGTTTTTTCTCCCGGTTTCCTATAGGCCTGCAAAGACATAGATACTTTCTATTCTATAAATGGAAAAGGAATAGGCAACTTTCCGAGCAGGTGTAGTATAAAAGTAATTGCCGACGTCAAAGGAAGTTCAAGAACTCTCGCCTGCACTGACTAGAACACGAGGGAAAACCATCATCGGGGCATAGACCAATCGGCCGCCCTGGGCATTGCTGGATCGACGGGGTTGAAGCCAATCTCCACGAACTAGACGCGAATAGCTGGCGTAATACAGCTCAGAACCGAGGTGCCTGGAGAAGTCTTGTGTCGGAGACCAAAATTATCTTTGGGGCGCTGTTCCACAGGAGTAAGTAAGTCGGTCGGTCGGTCGGGTCGGTACCCTTACTTACTCCTGTGGCGTTTTGGCGTGAGGTAATCTGACTAATTTTATCTTTTTCGTTTGAGGAAAATTCTGATTTCGGAAAACGCCTCTAATGCGTAAATGCCTCTTAATTCGAACATACAATTATTATTTTTGCCTTGAGCGTACCTTGTCTAATAACAGAACGGTACTCAACCGTATTTCTTCACGTTAAGGTGTAAATTCTTTATTTTCAAAGCTTTGAACTCAGTGCATGTTATAAACAGAATTTATAACCACTTATTAAGCGTATATATACAGCGAATAACAAAACCTATGCACGGAAAGAAAATATAAGTATATTGCCTCGATAAACTAATATTTGATATTTAATTTTGTACAATGCCGTACAAGCCAAGCAAAGGGTTTTTACACACCGGGTATAAAAGCAGTAACATACCAGAGAAGGCTCGTAATAAAAAGAAATTCACAAAACAACGAGGTCAGTGTAACTTTTATACAACCATTCTAATGCCTATCATTCCAGCAAATGGCTCTTTGCTATCTACGCAACCTCATATAATAATGCTCAATGCTTAACCCAAGATACACCCGAATTGCAGTATAAAATAAAAAATAAGCACAACAGGATAAAAGGTACGACATAAAATGCGGGGAAAAATTCGTTATATTTCCGCTTAGAGCCAAGCGGTACGGACGCTAAAAATTCGAGCAATTTTCTTAATTCTACCTCATTATAAAGTTACTTACATGGACGGCATTTGTAGGCTACTTCGACGAACCTTCTGGAACCGGGACAGGGGTCTACGCCGAACGCCTTAGGGCTCGTGTGAAACTTGCACTGTCGCTTCTTTTGACAGGCTTCCACAACTGTCTGTAACAAGGAATACTACAAAATTAGTTAGTACGCCTGTTCTGGTTTGATTAAAAACTTTGATTAATATTTCGTGGGCTTATTAAAGCTTGGACTTTTAATTAAACGGCAATCGTGTTGAGTTTGTACAGGTAAAATAAGGACGAGAAAAAGTTGGAATTAGGCAAGAGAGAGCCATCAAATCCCTTGTCATTGCTTAGGGATGACAAAACGTGTTTTTTTTCTTGCTTTTTGTATCAAAGTGATTCTTTTTTACAGACTAAACGACGTTACATCTTAAATAAAACCTGTTTGAAATGAATTAGAAACTCGATACATTACACCATAGTATATTAATATATTCCGAAACATCACGGCATTCTAAAAAATCAAATAATATCGCAAAAATTTTCGACTTCGACGGGACTTGAACCCGCATCCTTCCGTCAGTACCAGTGAACAGGATTGGATAAACTTCAATGTTTCCACTGTAGGTGGAGCTAACGGAGCTAGAATCCGTGGATGTCGCAGAGATTTTTGACTCCCATGTCACTTGACCTCGTGGTGTAGTTGGTTAGCACATTCCGGTACTGACGGAAGGATGTGGGTTCAAGTCCCGTCGAAGTTGAAAGCTTTTTGCGATATTATTTGATTTCTTAGAAATTATCCTGAGAGTGGGGTTACGCACTATAATAATAAAAATCACGGCATTCATTTGTTTCATATCTAGATTGATTCACAAATCTCTCATACACCTGTGTCCGACTTATAACGTTCGCCGCTAACCACAAAGCCCTTGCTTATCCCCAACCAATTTCAGTTGATAGGCCAATAGATTTGACGAAGCAAAGTTTTGAAGTGTTATTGGGAATTACGGATACTATGTATATTGATTTGATAGGCAGGTTCTTCAAAGTTACGGGCCTACTTCAGAGTTTTGATCCACTTTTGTTATTGTTTCCGAATACACAAAGTTTGTGTGTACTGCCAAGCAATGGATTAGGATAGGAGTTGAGAATTGTTCTGATGGAAACACATTATTGATTGTAAGCTTTACCGCATTCACTGCCCAGCCTTGGCAGTGTGACCCGCAGGGGCATGCCGCCGCACGAGGACCACAGATGGACCATGTGCGTTTTGGGCCATTCAAAGTATTAAGACTCATTCGGGTCTTCGAAACTAGGATTGACAAAGGAAGTCTATGTTGATATGCTTTATCTAACCTAACCTCCTACGGTAACAGAGGTGCGTAATAATTACCACGTGGAAGGTTAGGAAAAACCAAATCTACATCATCAAGCTTAATCTTTTTCATATGCTGCAGAAGGTCCTACCTGCTCTCGCCGCTCGCACACCTTTTACAAAAGATAGGGATAGGCTTTTTACATAAGGGAAGTTTTTTTTTAATTGATCAGAAACGCAATGCAGATTAAATTAAATATATTGACATAAACGCCTAAGTAGGTTTGTCTTGGTACTGACATTGATCTGAATCTAAGGTGACTCGCCCATGTGTTATTACTATACATATTGTACTATGTGCACTACTAGCTTCTGCCAGCGGCTTCACACGCGTTGTTTCTAAGAAAACGTAGAAAGGTGATTTCTATCCCATGGTAACTGATTTATGGGATAAAAAGCCTATGTTTGATTACAGGTTTAGAGCTACACCAATTCAAAGTTTCAGGTCAATCTGTTCAGTAGTTTTGGCGTGAAGACGTAACAAACACCCATCCATCCATCCATCCAAACTTTCGCATTTATAATATTAGTGTGATGTGACTAAGCGATCTAGTCATATCTGCTGCCTAGTCAAATAGAGATGTAGTCGTAAAGCTCCTAACCCATCGTATCTACCCAACAGTAACTTAATTTAGAAAACTGGACACAAAATTAAGATTAAGTTTGTACTACTTTTACATAATTGTCTAATCACAATCAGCTTAGAGGACTTTACGGGGTAAGGACCTCCCGTACACCTATGACCGCTAGTTTATATTGTTAGAGGTAGGTACGTGCTTATTTTTATTTGCCCTGTTCTTATCTGACATCACGTAGGTAGGGTCAATATAATAAAATCCTATTTACAGAACGAGACGCAATTTAAGCTCAAACAAACACCGATTTTTTTAATATAAGTACGCCTTCGTACACACCAAATTAAAGTAAGTCAAATCTCGCAGCAATCATCAAAAAACATGTCTGGGTAAACAAAGAAAATGAAATCTAAATCAAACATAGCTACAGAAAACCATCAAAGAAACGTAAAACCTTAGACGGGATGGGCGGAACGTGGAAAAACCGAAATATCTCGTCGAATTTTTCTGCGTTAACTCAAAGATTTTTTAGATCTTATTTAGAGAAGTATTTGAAGCAATTTATTTTCGCTTACGAAACGTTTAATGAATACAAACATTTGATCAGGAGATACTTTAAAGGGTTCCATATTGGATGCGTCCGAACGGTAGCCGTTATCGAAATTGATGTGGATCGTACATTAATTTTAAATATACAGGGTGCCAAGGAAAGGGTTTCTAAGCCAAAAGGGTATGGGGTCCAGAACCCCGGAGGATTAACTTGTGAATAACGATTTTTTTTGAATTTCGTTTATTTTTGTTTAATAAGTTATTTTTTCTTCTTATTCATGTTCTTTTCCACGCACTCTTGCATTATTAACATAACAAAATAATTTACCTATTTCTTTTCAGCATTCCTGTGTTTTTTCATGAAATTATTGCAAAAAATATGTTAATCCTTGGAAATTTCAAAATAATAATTATAATGTAAAAATACACGTGAAATAACACGAATATGTAGCTTAAGACGTCTCTAATATAAGATAAAGTAAAAATGACTAAAATTCAAACAATCGTAGAACGAAAGTTTACCCTTCGATGTCCAGAATCACCCCTTTAGTACACCCTTTTCGTGGCACCCTGTATTTAAAGAGTTAATTTTATGGTATTTTTTTTAATAATGAATAAATCTAAGTTAGAAAAATTCCTAATTATTACCTAAGTACTTTTACAGAGTATATGACATGACTACTTACCGAAAAATGGGGGTATGTAATCAGACCATGATTTTGAACATACTTAGGGAAAAATAACCGCTGAAAAATATGTTGACTCATCAACGTGCTTTTTATTTTCTAAGTACATACCCATAGTACAATATTTTAAGAAGAAATCTACCTAATTATTAGTGATCGGAAATTCGGGTGCTTATTTACGTTGTTTTATTTTAGTAGGCGTGAAAAACATGCAGCGGAACCACCTCTTCCGGGAATTTGGAAGAATTCCGGATTTTTCTCGAATGTTGATGTATTTCCGGAGAATTTTTTTTTTATTTACATGTTTCTAAATTTTAATATCGACTTTAGCCTTTAACTGGTGACGTCGGGCCTCACAGGCCCGAGAGCACTAACGAAACGTTATTTCACCCCTTTCCCCGCGCGTCCCGGGTTTGTGCGTCTCAGTAGCTTCAAGTTTAGTTGCGCCCACGCCGTAGACAGGGATAATAGTGTTGGCGGGAGCGAATTCGGTGAGTTATGCGTATTTAAAGTTTTTCTGGGGCCTCTCAGGCCCTACGTCACCACTTGCGTAACTTTTTTGTCAGTGTTGTTTAATTGTTATTTGTGGTTTATTATAGCGTGTACCTGCAAAAATAAAGGATGGATGATATAGAACTGCCTAGAAAAAGACGTAGAGTACTGGAGCAGCGAAATTTAGTACCAAGTACTAGTAGACAAGTTACACTTGGACCCAGTTCAAATGTCGATCAACAAATCGAAGAATGGTTGGGGTGTGAAGACTCTAGTGGTTCTGAAGCTGATGATTTAGGAGAAAACTATGTTCCAGAGCAAATTGACCACAACTCAGACACTGAAGAAAGCGCATCTGATAGTGAGGAGCATGAACCACAGCCAGACCAAGAAAATCCAATTTCAAGCAGCGATACTGATGACGATCAGCCTTTGTCAAGAATGGCTAGTTGTTTCTATGGAAAAAACCGATTTATGAGGCAGAACCATTGAGAGGGGTATTTTCATCAAAACTTTGGCTAGAGGCATGGTTTTACAGCACATGCAGCGCAGAGTTTATAACTCACGAATGCCACTTGAAAAAAGGTCGAACATCAGACGAATTTTGGGTTCAGATTTGCCACCTGAGCCGCAAAACACGCAAATCACGCAGAAGACGCGAAAGAAATGTGCCACCTGTCCACCTAAGCGGGACCGAAAATCTTTTTACCAATGTGTTTCGTGTCAAAAGCATGTATGCCTGCATTGCGCGAAACAGTTGTGTCCTGAGTGTCAATAAAAAATTGTGAAGTTTACCCATTGTCAGTTTTGTGATAACAAATTTCATAAGAGATTTATGTTACTTTATAAGATGATTGAAGTTTATACTAAGATTTAAAAATGTTATTATTAATAAGAAAGTTGATTTTTGTATTTTATGACCAAATATTGATCTCATGTCGTTTTTTTGTGATAATACGAGAGCTAACTTTGATATGTCTGTTCTTAAATAAAAATTATAATTAGAGTACACAAAATAGTTTTATTTAATACCTCAATATTCATATTAACACAAATAAGTAGGCTTAAGTCATTAATTAATGTACATCGCAAATTATACTTATGATAATCCGAGGCCTGTCAGGCCTAACGTCACCACTAACGTTAAACAAATACCACGTCACCAGTTAAAGGTTAGTGAAAAACGCGTCAGGATGTCAGAAGTTTCTTATATTTCGATTATAAATAATATTCCGGCGACAGTAAAAAAATTCCTAATTATTACCTAAGTACTTTTACAGAGTATGACATGACTACTTACCGAAAAATGGGGGTATGTAATCAGACCATGATTTTGAACATACTTAGGGAAAAATAACCGCTGAAAAATATGTTGACTCATCAACGTGCTTTTTATTTTCTAAGTACATACCCATAGTACAATATTTTAAGAAGAAATCTACCTAATTATTAGTGATCGGAAATTCGGGTGCTTATTTACGTTGTTTTATTTTAGTAGGCGTGAAAAACATGCAGCGGTTAAAACCACCTCTTCCGGGAATTTGGAAGAATTCCGGATTTTTCTCGAATGTTGATGTATTTCCGGAGAATTTTTTTTTTATTTACATGTTTCTAAATTTTAATATCGACTTTAGTGAAAAACGCGTCAGGATGTCAGAAGTTTCTTATATTTCGATTATAAATAATATTCCGGCGACAGTAAAACCATATTTTAGAAAATTCCGGAATTCTGATAAATTCCCGCGAATTCCCGAGAAAGAGGTGGTTTCAACCGCTCCATGTTATGTCATCTTGCCAAATTTAGGTAAATAAGCCCTGAATTTCCGATCACTGCTAATTATTTAATATAAATAAGAAAAAACAAATGACATAAATACAGCAATGTATTCCAAAACGTTATCCGCCCGCACTCGCTGTCCACGGCTGAAATAGACTGACACGTGACACTTCCGCGACTACGAACTTATATTTTCCATAAATAATTTGTTAATAAATAATTTAACGTGGCCATGGCCTTGAAACCATATCAAAAATTGATTAGAAACATTAAAATTTAAAACACATTGAATTCTGTCCAAAATAAGTACTTACATTTGTTAAGAACAGCTGAGACACACGCGGTTATTTTCAGAGGTCATCGTCCTGACTAGAGAGTAATTCGGCGTTTATTTGACCGCACGGCGCGCAGTTGGCCTCAAAGGCCACCTTTGAGTTTTACCTTCAATTTATAGTACAGGCGCCTACATACCTACCTATTACCAACCTACAACCTACGTTATTTGGCATTTGCAAACTTACGTGTACATTGCTGGCTGGCAAAATTAAAAAATAAAAAAAAAATATGTCCAGCTACAAATTTTTTTCGTTTAGCGGTTTTTAGGGTTTTGAAGATCGAAGATCGGTTTCAAAACCCTTATGGTCTCGCTTTGTCTGTCCTTTTTTCCCTCCTTAATAACTCAAAAACTACTGCAGCTATCAACTTGAAATTTAAAATAATAATACATTTCGTGCGCCTGTACAGATTTTAAGAAAAATAATTGAAAATAAATGAAAAATGAAAATGAATATTTTCCATACAAATAGTGTAGCCGAAATTTTAAAAGATACCTACAGAGTCATATGGGGTATCAAATGAAAGGTATCATTTTGTACATTTCAAAATATTTTTTGAAATTTTTGTAGGTTTCATACTTTTCAAAATATTTCGAAAAAAGTCGAAAAAATACCCATTCCCCCCCCCCCCTATCTCCGAAGATTGCAGAGCGATCCATGTAAAATGTATGGAGAGTTTATAGACATGGATCTATATTTTACAGGAAAAATATAGAGAGGTTTGAAAAATGAATACTTTTTGAAAAATGGTCAAAAAGGGGGGGAATAATTTTCAAAAGGGGGAGCTACCTCACGGAGTGGGGTATCAAATGAAAGGTATCGGTTTGGACATTTCAAAACAGTTTTTCAAATTTCTGTAGGTTTCATATTTTTTGAAATATTTTGAAAAAAGTCGAAAAAATACCCATTCCCCCCCCCCTATCTCCGAAGTTTGCCGAGCGATCCATTTTAAATGTATGAAGCGTTTGTAGATATGGATCTATATTTTACAGGAAAAATATAGAGAAGTCTGTAAAATGAATACTTTTTGAAAAATGGTCAAAAAGGAATAATTTTCAAAAGGGGGGCTACCCCACCGAGTGGGGTATCAAATGAAAGGTATCGGTTTGAACATTTCAAACCAGTTTTTTTAATTTCTGTAGCTTTCATACTTTTTGAAATATTTCGAAAAAAGTCGAAAAATTTACCTTAACCGAACCACCCATTTAACCGAAGCATGCAGAGAGATACATGTGAATTGTAGGTTGGTACCTACTATTCTTAGGTGTTCGTTAAATTGCGATGTCTCTAACCGGTACTTTTGGTACATATTTGTTGACAAACGTTCAAAACCCTCGGCGCGCGAGTTACACTCGCACTTGACGGATCTTGTTTTTATTGCTTTTGTTATGAGGTTCTGCCCCCTATGATTTCGGAATAGATCTTGACCCAAACTGTAGAAGTTTACCGTAATTTTATTGATTTTACTAACAAAAGTACGTACTAAAGTGAGCTTCATTTTCAGGATTTAAAAAAAAAATTAGTAAAAGCTTTGAGGGTACAAACTAATGCAAAACTTTAAAATTTATACGGAACCTCTCCTATTTTTATGTTGATGCGCACTTAAACGCTTTTCTTGGATTACGCGAAAGGTTCTTTGTAATTTAAGAAAAATATTTCTAACAGGTTGGATGGATCAAAAGAATCATGGAAAGATTTTTTCAACAGTCGAACGAAAATTAACTATACAAAAAAAGTGGTGGAAAGTGGCTTTTGTTTGCAAATAATGGAAGAAAATGAAGATGCCCAGGTTTTTTTGTTTTCTTTTTTATGTTTGGAAGTGTGAATAGTTAGCAGTGGGATACTGTTCACCAGCGGGATAATCAAATATATGTTATCGGGATACTACAGGCTCTTAATAATAATAACAAAAAGGAACAATTTGTTTGTAGTAGTTAGTCTCCGGAACTGTTAGACCGATTCTAATAATTCTTTTACTGATTGATAGCTATATTATCTCGTATTTTTATAGAGGTAGATAGATAAATAACTCTTCGTAGGCACATAGGTAGATGAATAATACTTTTTATAAAACAAATTTTACATTTATTTTATTATTAAGAGACCAGCAATGGCCCTCAGGGCCGCTTGTGGCGAGCTGTTGAAGATTATCGACACCACGGGTACCGAGTGCTCCCGGAAAAGTTCCTGGTCCTCACCTCCGCTTGCGGAGTGGCCCCAATTCTTGCTTGCCTTCATTGGTCGGCCTCAGTAGAGTCGCGAGAGATGCATAGGATATAGACTCGGGGTGGAAGTGTCTCATGGCGTATAAACGTGGAAACCCGCTCACGGGTAATCTTCGTAATGGTGAAAATCGGGGCCACACCTCCCGACATCCCTCATTCGTTTGCGCCGATGTTGTTCCTTATACCGGTATTTTGAGGAACCCATCCAGCATTCGACAAACCACCGTTTGCCGTTTTTAACAGTTTTGAGACCGTTTATGGCCAGAGTCCGAAGTCACCCCTATAGCCCGGTTACTCATATAACAGTTCATCTTACCCATCACAATAAAAAAATAAATAATGCTGGACAATTCACACAGCATTATCTAGCCCCAAGCTAAGCAGAGCTTGTGTTATGGGTACTAGATAACTGATATACTTAATACAATACACTACATAGATAGATATCTTTTTATTATACATAGAAAACACCCAGACCAACGGAACAAATTTCTGCAGATCGTACACAAATTTGTTCCGAGGCGGGAATCGAACCCGCAACCTCCTGCATCGCAGGATGTTAATAACTGTTTATATCGCATAGCCTGGTTAATATCTATTTCCTATTCAGAAAGTTCATCACCAGGTGGACATGAACTCCGGCTACAGCTGGAGTATTATCCTCGGTCGCACACTATGATGTATCATAGTATAACATCCACCATGTATAGATTAAAGTTCGTAGCTCACTACACTCAGCAGCAGCAGGTGACGTGTCGTCACGTTACGACGCAGCGACACGTAGTGGAGTCTTGTAAAAAGCATTCGCGATTCCGAACCGAGCGACATGTTGTGACCGCATGTTGCGCCAACCAATTGGCGTTTCTTCAATGGCCGGCCCGGCCCGACACCGATACCGACAGCGACATCGGTGGACACATAATTCTATGAAATCGTATGGCACTCTGTCTCATTGGCCCGGCCCGACATCGGCATACCGGCGCCGGTGCGACATGTCGTCGCAGCAAGTCTCCCACTTCTGTCAGGCTAGCATCTTACGTATGTGTTGTGTGTACCTACGCAAGCTTCTATGTGGGCGTGCATGCGAGGTCTCTGTGGAATTACAAAGCCGTCATGTTGGTCAAATCAAATGAAGAATGTAGCTGTCGGTGCAGTGTCGTTCATTACTGTCGGTGTGTCGGTATGAGTACCGGGCTGAGCCGGCCAATGAAGAAACGTCCATTCCGTGAGACAGGAATCATTTTAGGTCGTTTTCGAGAATAGCGATCGCGATTGGTTGATGCTCGAACGCCGGCGTCGCTACTGGTCTGCGGTCGTTGTCTGCTCTTCGGCCCCCGTAGCGGCAAACGACCACAGAGGGCCAAGACTTTTTTAAACTTTTTTTTCAGTCTTAGCCCACTGTGTGACTTGTCGCTAGCCACAGAAGGTATTTCTTAAACCAGTGGCTTCCAAACTTTTACCGTAACTCTAAATAAAGGGCCTCTGTCCTGGGCTTCGGCATCACGCATACCTACCAATACCAAATGACAGGGTTACCATAAGTTCCGAGATCATGAAAATGAGAAATACATAAATAATACCTTCGTAAAATCCAATGTAATAAAGTTTCAACTTCATGATTCAATTATACGCTAGAATACAATTTGTATTTTACTACCGTTCGTCAATAGAGAAACCCAATTGATTTCACCTATAAATATAGCCCCTCTAATTTATTTGCTAATGAAATGTGTTTTATTACCTTTTGAAGGGGAGGAGAGAAGTTTCTTGAACATTGTGTCGGCCTTTGAGATTATTATTTGAGAAAATTTGTACGTTTTTACAATGAAGATACTTAGGAACTTAATTAATGAAAATTAAGAAGAAATATTGAATAAAAATGGAGGATTAATTAGATATTTATTGGATGAACATTTATGGCCGAGATATTATGTGAAGCACATACAATCAAATAATGGTAACAAATTAAAAATAACATTTACAGTTGAAATAGTTGAGCCAACTGCAGGCTGTTGCAAACAATATAGAGGTAATTCAACAGGTAGGTCGGGGGTATTAATTGAAAAGTACTCAATAAATAACTGGAGGTATCGTCTACAATTTTTAAAACTAACGTTATCCTTATTGAATATAAATATTTCATTAGTTGATACATCTAAACCTACATATTTTTGAAAAGATAGCTAGATAATTTATCTTTATTGTACCATCAAAAACTTATAAAATAACTTACAAACAGTAACTATTAATTACATCTACTAATTACTTATTAAATCTAGTATGGCACAAACGGCTACCATATCGCTGAAAGCGATCTCTTCCAGGAAACCTTTGAATGGACAGGATTGGTTAATATAAACCCTGACGGTGGTGTAAATGACACTATCCAAATAAACCATTTGGCTGAAACAAAATATTAAGCAAAAAGAAACCATTTAAAAAGCAAAATATATTCATACAAAGCTCATCCAAAAGAAAACCTTTAACTTCTATCATAGTTCACTTTCATTGACCCTTCTAACAAAAAACACATTAGCCTATTCTATGACGAAGCATAAAAATACAATTGTCCTAAAATATACTTACGCAAGGGTCGTTTGTTTGTACAAAAAGAACTTTGGATTTAACCCTTATCATTGAGCTAATAAAGACACCCTTACTCAGCACATATTTGGTACCTTCGTGTTTTACACAATTACGTACATTAAACAGTCAAAACATAGTAGCTAGTAGTAATAAAATAAATAGTAGTAATAGAAGCTAAGGTTACTTATACAGGGTGGCTATTTGAGATGGGAGTCTAAGGCCAAATCCAAAACAGTGACTCTTTTTATGGAAAAGTCCATGAAAAGAATCATGGGCTCAATTTATGAGAAAACAAAAACTAAAATAGTATTACTTTTACCGATTTTTTCAAAAAGTTTACAAATTTGATATCGATAATTTCATTGTTCTGAAAAAACTAAGGATCGACTTTGAATCCCTTAATTTTACCCTGTTCTGAGGTTTTGCCCAAGGTATTTGACCTCGGGAATATTTTATTATAGAACTACCTCGGGATCTTTCTCTATAAAATAGCCTCTCCCGTGGCAAGCGTCCTAAATTTGGAAGCTATAGAAAGAATTTTCAAAATCGGTAACTAATTAGTGGAGAAATCGACAAACATAGATTTAGCAAATACAATAAGCTTAAGGCGAGGTTATCCAAGAACTTTAGGCATTTCGCGCTACCTCAGCCCCCCCCCATGTTTAGCGCGCGACGTATTCATTTACGCTCCCGACAGGCCTTGCGCTACGCGCCGCGCGCGGACCAAGCGTGACCGCGTAAGATATCTTAGTGCCACAGTATATCAAATCCAGCAGTAGGTACAGGTACGTACATATGTTATGTACTTACTAACTGCTGTTACCTATGTAGGTAATATTAATAACAATTTTACCAATATTTTTATTACTTTTATGTCTAGATCTAGGTACAGTAGGTACAGTCACAATGCTAGGTCATTAAAATATAAAATTAGTCCAGTCACTTTTCGATTCGGCAACTAGAACATTGAGGTAAAATATACAACTTGTACAAGTAACATTTATGTTTATTTTGAAGAACAACACTTTTTTACTAAGTACTTCTGCCTACTTTAATTATTTTTGTAATCTTATTTATATACAATTAAAAAAAAGATTTCATGTCTGATAGATAATATACAATTTACATACAATTTCATGAATTTTAGTGCATCTATGGGTATTAAAATTCATGAAATTGTAGCCGCCTAGATTTGCATAGACCGAACTGGATACGAGGTTGGTTTGGACTTTGAATTTGACCCATGTGTTTACATGGCCCTGGCTGCATAGGTATGTCAATATTTTCGTCATTTTCTTTTAAAACTATGTCGTTTGGCAGCGACTTTCTCCCAATTTTCATAAACAACGTCTTGTAAACATGAGTAATATTTTTGGGAACAACAGGCACATTCTTAGCAGAAAGTATTTCTTCG
Source organism: Eupithecia subumbrata (assembly GCA_949316285.1). Taxonomy (NCBI): domain Eukaryota; kingdom Metazoa; phylum Arthropoda; class Insecta; order Lepidoptera; family Geometridae; genus Eupithecia; species Eupithecia subumbrata. The sequence goes on along the minus strand of OX438643.1, from coordinate 13,930,016 downwards.
AATTGTGCAAATCCAATGCCAGCAGCTATGATTCCAGTGATTGCAGCAACATTTGCGTACTCTCGCAATCCTGTCCGTTTTTCTCCAATTCAATTGAAATGTCCTACTTTGCAATCAAATAAATTCATTATGTTGCGCTTTTTTTGAAGTTGTGACATAAGGTAATTTATATATACGATTCGCCGTCCACTTGTAGATTTATATTCATTTCCTTTGTTGTGTTGTTCAGAGTTGTGAATTTTCAGAGAATAGTTGTCGATTTCCTCCATCCTAAGAAAAAGTGTTTTTTTACAATTGAAAAGAAAACATTTACGTAGGTAGGTACCTACTCAGTGTCCTCGTAATCTGGGCGTTTTGTCGCCGCGACAGCTCGACGACTAGAAGCTGCGGCCGAAAATATTCGTACAAGTCGTTCATTTTGTTCAATGCTCCGCACACTTGACGTTCGGGTCGGGAGTCGGGTGCAGACTCCCTTTCACACCAGTGTGACACAGAAGCATTTTTTTCCTCACTGTCACAACAGTGTGACACAGAAGCAAAAACCATATACGGACGGTGTGACACAATGGAAAATTATGACGGGGCGGGAAATAATAATCGCTTCCGTGTAACACTGGTGTGACTATGACATAAAAAATAGTTCTGTGTCAAACTGGTGTGACAGAAGAGTCCGCAATCGCAAAGTCGAATAGCGAGTAGACGCGGCCACAAAATGCCCATTTGTGTAGTGTAGTAGTGTGCGAACACTACTACACTAAAATATATAAATAATAATATAAATAATATATAATATAAATAGTAAAATATTCGTCGCTTAGATATATGTATGTACATTGTAGGTAGGTAGATATTTAGGTAGGTAGGTGTAGATAGGTATAGATATGTAGGTACCAGCTTAGGTAGGTTTTGTAAAAGTTATTGAAAATTGGAATAGGACAATGTCTGTCGGGTCAGCTAGTTAGTGTATCGAATAAAATACTTACGTGGAGCTATACCTAGATAGAAGAATCAGTTGTTTAGGCCTGAGCAACACCAGTGGCTTTGTTTCTTCTCATTGAAGCACTGTTTGCAGTGCTTCAATGAGTGAATGAATGTTTCTTACAAAGCCGTAAAACGTAGAATGTCTACCTTTTATTTTGATAAAAGGTAGACATTCTACGTTTAGACTTCGCATCGTTGTTATAGAGTGTGTAGGAAACAAATGACTTTGATATATGCACTGAAGCTATTTGAAATACGTAGTACCTAAGTCATTTATTTACACTTACACACTATAGGTATTCTATAATAATAACTAATTTTTATAAGTCATTTTAGTAATAGTTGATAAGTGTTAGGTTACTTGATGACTGATAATAAAATACAATAGATACATATTTTTTAGTATACATAGAAACTACCCAGAACACTCGAAACAAATATTTGCAGATCGTATAAACATTTGTTCCGAGGCGGGAATTGAACCCGCAACCTCCTGCGTCGCAGGCGGACCTTACCTCGCCGCGCCATATCTGTTGCCAAAAATAATTACAAATTCTATTTGTTGTTTGTTACAAATCACTTACCTTACCTACCTACCTACTATATTTTTTATACTGTGGGATTGTAGGTAGGGAACAATTGTTTGGAACTTAGCGGCATTGTAGAAAATCATTTATACGCATATCGTAATTATAAATATTATACCTTCATTCATTACATAGGTGCATAGACCGAACCTACATATGTGAGTGACAAAGAAACTATTTCTTTGTGTAAGTACCTAATTATGTACCTATCTACAAAATATAACTTTTATTACTTTGGTACCTACATACCAACAATCTGATAAAATACATAGGTAACGAGAAGTATCTACTTAGCATTTTACGAGTTACAATTTTCTATGTTCTGTCTTAGGTTTCAATTTTCTACTATTCTTGTTGTTACCCATAATTTTTATCTGCACTGCACCAATTTGAAACGCGGGGGGAATTTTTGGGAGACAAACGGCGTGCGTCCAACCTCGAAGACGTCTCGGCGGGCACTGACCGCCCGGCGCGAGCGCCTGAACGGGTAGATTTTGATAGTTTTCTTCCACAGAGATTAATAATAACTAATTTATAAAATTTTTTTTTACAATTCCCTAGTAAATCTTATGCCCTATCTTTTGATACAACTTAGACATGATTTCAAGAAGAAACCTCGTAGTAACAACCGTTTGAAATATCAATTTAGTGTCATCTTTGTGATTTTTTTTTATCGAGAAAATTTTTATTATTCATGTTTCTATCTTTACAAAGCGCTAGTGTATATGTTCAACTTTAATAAAATATTTTCTTTTCGTGGTACTTTTACATTTCAGTAGAGATACAGTTGTTTAAAAAACCTAAAAGTTCGTCCGCACTCAAACTACCCCGCCTTAACCGAAAACTTATGGGCAGGTGCATAAATCTATTTTTAAATCTAGGCAAGTACATTAAATTGAATTCCAAAAATGAAACGGGATACAACAAAGGCTGAAAATATTAAAAATAAATACCGTTAAATTTTTATTATGATAAAGTATGGTATAGTATAATAAAAGTAAATACATGAAAAAACATACAGAGTCGAACATAGAACCTGCTAATTTTTTCGATAGTCAGTTAAAAATAAGTTTAATCGAGGATAAACTCTAAAAAAATACAGGCTTTGTATCCTGACTAGCTAATCTACTCGCATCAAAATAATAAATAAAACTATAATTAAGCTTACAAAAATAAACCAATATGATGATTTTCGGACAGCATGGTGTTAACCCGCGTATGTTCTACCAAAATACCTTAAGATTTGTTTACACCAAGCAAAGCCAAATAGGTATCTAAAATGCACACAACGGTTCTTAAAGAATCTAAAATTGGTCAATAGAATCCAGAATAAGTATCAATAAAGACTAGGCTGGCAGATTAGCCGAGAAGCAGAAATATACACATCGCGGCCAGAATACAAACATTCCGGAAATAGCAGCAATTTGAATGTTTTTTGGTAGCGGCATCGACATTTCAACGACTAGGAGGATTAGCCTTGGACCCGACTCTGATAGGTATTAGTGTAACGATACTACAGACGAATATGAACTCTAACCTAGCAGAAAAACGAATTATGCTTAGGTAGGTAGTATATTATCATGATCGCCTTTGCGTCAGGGCCCGGGTTAAAGTATATCCTGTCTATAATTCTGTCAAAACCCACGAAGTACCCTAGTAATCTTTAGTTAGGCCAAAATTACCAACTATTTTTATAGAAATAACACGTGGCGAAGATAGGTAATCGATTTTAGGTTAAAACTTTCAAAAATAGCTAAGTTTATGCACTTAGTCTATGATCGAAATAGTTCTTTTGAACCCGGTTCCGGTACGGTTAAAAATGTTTCACAATGACCTTATGCACCAAATAAGCCCTTACGACCCATAGATATTAAAGAGCAGGTAGCATAACGATGCACAATAAAAAGGACGTGGCGCTAGTTTGGTCCCTATAACTACAGGTGCTGCCGGTTTCGACGTAAAAATCGACCCCCCAACTCAGCCTATGGATGTCCCAAGAGTCGATTAAGAAGACCTGTGGAAGGGCAGCAGCTTACTTAAGGCATTATTGAACATCTTCACTTAATCATCTATTGTGATTATAGACCTCACAAAAAATTAAGGGGACATTTCAAGAATAGTTAGGTATTTGTTCAGTAAGTGGGCAAAACTATTTTTTGTTGAACGTGCCGATAGTAAATCCCGAGCTAGCGAAGAAGTCTAGAATAGAGTCACGAGCGTAGCGAGTAGCTTTAAAGTAGACTGGTAGCGAGAGATTTAAAAGACACGAAACCAAAAATATTTGCTCTTGAGTTGAACATTCTACTTTTCACCACGACTATTAGCGAGAAAATATTTTTTTTAATTTATAAAAGAGGTCGAATGTCACAAATTCATTTTGCTGGTGCAGAACTCGTAGTTTTTACTTTTTTTGGCACTGACCATAGAGTAACAATTACTTTTCAGCATCGAAATTTAGTACTCTGAATTCAATATAAATTTTTTAACAAGTTGAATAATATTCATTATTCCACATGTGAGCAGCATAGTCACCGTTTTCGAGCGAGAGTGGTGAATAATAATTAACCTTGTAAATTGTGAATTGCCTCACGTATTTTTCTTTGGCACCTGTACTAACGCCAAAAATGATATAATTTTAAAGTAAACGCTTACCTGCAAAGCGCTGCTATACACGCACTCCGTATCCCCAACCACCTCGACAGCCACGGGTTGGTACTCCGTGAGATCATTCAAGCACGCCTTCTGCGACGCCGAAGCACCATACTGAGCCACCTGGATGCTGATCGTGGTTCCGCGCGGACAGATCAGCGTGACCATTTCTTCGTCACAGGCTGCCTTCTGGTGTGTTCTTAGCGTTCCGAGCAGGAGTTCTGTAGACAAAAATATACAAATAATTTGATGGTTGTATAAAACTTCAAGTCAAAAGTCAAAAAAAGTCAGTTTTGACTTCGTATCCCTTTATTATTATTTACTATCACTGTGTTTTTAAGTTTCGCGTAACAAATAAATCCCACGAGAGTATTTTTTTTACGAAATCAACACGTTATTATTTTTTTACGCAGAACCAAAAAAATCATTCGAATCGGTCTAAAATTAACGGAGAAAAGACGATCAAGCAAGCAAGATATATACATAAAAATAAAAATCGACACTACGTACAAACATGGCCAACCAACCTAATAACCCTCGGCCGTTGCTAGTCGGGTAAAATAGGTACTTTAATTACTTATTCATTGATATTTCGCGCCTTTATTTACCTTCGATTTTCCCGACGTGTGTGATACCTGTGTGCAATGAAGGTAAAAGAACACGAGAGTGCGAATAAATATAATACCTATATACCTAATGTCAAACAAATGTGTAGGTACACTTACGTTTAAACCACGTGCAAACGCAAAGACAAGATTGAGCCAAGCCTAGATTCTTGAGCTCGTTACTTGATAATATGAGTGTACTCTAAAGTTTCAACCTTAAGGGTCCGGCGACGGATGGATTTCCCAGACAAACGTAATACCAAAATGATTTGTAATTTGAGCATATTTTCACCGTGGTCTGCTATTATTTGTATTAAAATTGTATTTATCTAGGTTCCTACCACAATTTTTTTTCAAAATACCTTTCTGAAATGAAATTAAACCGAATCGCATTTTTACATTAAAGAATGAATGTTTTCTTAGTATTTGTGTAGATAAGTATTTTGAAAAAAACTTGTGGCAGGAACCTAAATAATTACTATTCTAATACAAATAATAGCAAACCATGGTGAAAATATTCTCAAATAACAAATCATTTTGGTACTACGTTTGTATGGGAAATTCATCCGTCGCCGGACCCTTAATGCGAGCCTAGCGCGGGCGTGAAGTATTAAACATATGAAACCGCCGCTTGCGTTCATACTAACGTGACTAAGGCGGGCGCCTAGTGCGACGAGCTTGAGCGCATAAGCACGCGTAATTTGCTAACGCGCCCGCGCAAGGTGCCCGCGCTAGCCTCTCAGACGATTGGCGATTGGAAACCGCCGCTTGCGTTCATACTAACGTGACTAAGGCGGGCGCCTAGTGCGACGAGCTTGAGCGAATAAGCACGCGTAATTTGCTAACGCGCCCGCGCAAGGTGCCCGTGCTAGCCTCTCAGACGATTGGCGATTGGAAACCGCGCCGCTTGCGTTCATCCTAAAGTGACTTAGGCGGGCACCTAGCGCGACGGGTTGAGCGAGTTAGCACGCCTAATTTGCAAACGCGCCCGCGCTAGGTTCGCAGGATGGTTGAAGCTTAAGAAATAAAGTTCCACCTACACCACTTATATCAGTAAATCGGACTCATTTCAAGATACCAAGTGCTAGTTATCTGAGCTTTAAGTTCTGTTAGAACAGATGGATACAAAATCAAAATATATTTACAAAATATATCTGTACTGACCTCATAAAGGCTCCTATCAATTTATTTACGCATTGCAACTTATTTTATGTTCTAGACATTTTGGAAATAAAAATTTACGCACTGCAATCAGTGGCTCAAACGCCCCATAATATTATATGCTGGTCAACGATTTAAATCGTTAGATACGCCCTGAAACCAAAAACTGAATGTGCGCGTGTTAACAAAAATGCCAACGCACGCACAATATGAGTAATTAAAAATAGTTTTTGCCAATAAACCTAACTGTTATTAATATCACTTATTCGCTTCGCGCTGGAGGCCAATTCTGAGTTTCACGTGATATTTTATCGATTGATATGCAGTATCACGGGATAAATATCACAAATTTATCGTGCCCTGCCAAAAATTGCATTCTCGTGCCACTTGTCGAGAAAGTTATCCAAGAAAAGCCCTCGATAAATATCAAATTGCAGATTTGTAAAAAACGCATTTTTGCTTCGAAGCAATCGTTCGATATTTTGATAGCTGTAGTCATTTTACGAGTAGATAAATTGCCAGAATTGCTCTCCAGAAGTGCTTTAATTTGGAGGAATATCATTATTAATAAATCCGTATTTTCAGAAATTCGGATAGCATGCAGTGCAAAACCGTGCTAAATTGTTATTCTGTACTGAAAGCTACAAAGACAATGCTCTGTCAACTCTCCAAGATTATATTAACCCGACTTAATAGCGTAGCGTAATCCAAAACCTATTTTCCTTAGTTATCATAGTGTTACGATGTTGTCGTCGCCTAAATGTGTTAGGCTTATTATCACTTGGTTATTATCTTGGTTATTATCATTAGCTTTTGTAAGCTAACGACAATTTTAGTGATGTTAAAATAGCTATGGGGCCTTGAGAAAGACTTGACTGGCTCGTTGGTCTAGCGGTTGCGTGTTAAACTGCTGATAATGTGGTACCGGGTTCAAATACCGGGACGGGCCAAAATTTTTGCTAGCATAAACAAAACACAGTAGCCCGGGGTCAGAAAGTTGGCGGTGCTCCACCTCGGTGCTTCGGCAAGCATTTAATCCATTGGTTATGCGCCTGACCTCTAGCTCGTCGTTTATTGGTCTGTCGTCCCATCGGATTATGGGTATGAGGGAATAGATTGTACACCTGCTTAAAATCAGTTTACCAAGCATAAGTATAAAAGCAACATTGTGCAAGATTGGAGCATTAGGTTTATAAAAACCAGTGATAAAAGGTACAAAATAGTACAAATACTGTAAAAATTACTTTAACTATACATAGATGAAATATTTAACTCAACATAAAATAAATAAAATAAAAATAGCTTTATTTTCCAAAACACTGTGATTGATTTAAAAAAATAAAATAAATGTTTGAAGTTAAAAAGGTTATAAAGGGTTAGTATAAAATTAAAGTTATCTTACTCCTAGTTGTTAGTCTATGGACCGCCCGTGGCGGTGAAAGCCTCCTCCAAACGTTTCCAATCTATTCTGTTTCTAGCTAGTGTCCTAGACCAGAGTTTTCCTGCAGTCTTTGCCAGATCATCGCTCAAGCGGGTTAGCGGCCTCCCTCTTTTCCGTTTTGAGTCGCGGGGGTACCAACTCGTGGTGATTTGACTCCATCTGTTTGCGTTTAGCCCGTTGGAGATGACCGGCCCTCAACTCAACATAACTGACATGAAATTCCTTTCTAAATAAGCATCAATACTTATACGATTTATGAGAGAAATAAATTTCAACATGAACAAGATTATTTTATCAAACAATGCTTTACCAATGTTTCCTTGTCCCATCTATAAATTAATGACAGAACAAAGGGGATCTTTTACTACAAATTGGTTTTACGGTAATATGAACCTTTCAGCTTTGTTTTGAAGTGAAAATCTGATAAATTATGTGAATTTCTGGGGTAATAGGTAAAAAGGGTATTATGTACCTATTACCCTTTTTCGATCGAACATAAATGTATTATTATATATATTTATTATTATACTAATAACATAACTTCCTGGTTATGACCACTATTTGCAATAACAGGATGTTTACTGCATCCACTTAAATTTTTCCGTGAACAAGGCTACTAAAACTGACATCGAAATATGGGGAACTCAAATATAGAGAGAATTTTAATATAAAGCGTAGGGTAGTAAAGAATAAACGACGCTGTCTGACTGGACGCATAACTAAGAGGGTGATCAGAATTGGCTAACAATAGAGAACGATGGAAAACAATTATTTTTTGCAATTGTGGTATTATAAAAAAGATCTTAAATTTAGATTTCGGGCAGCTCAATCTAGCATATATTGGCTTATACGCTTATATTTTACGCTACAAATCAAGTAATGACATATTTTTAATTATTGAATTGTTTTACATATTGACATTTGTATTTATTTATTTAGCTTGTTGATTTACATATTATAATTATTTAGGTGACTATTGACTGACTGTTGTATTAGGTATTACTTGTTAATTTCTTTACAGTGAACTATGAGTTAAGTTATGTTTTCCCTTACGCAGGATTTATTGGCGACGATAAATTTTGATTTAATGGACGATAATGTCCGCTGCCACACCGCAGCAGTGACTAGACATTACCGACAGACGTCTTCCATGTCGGTATTCCCACACTAGACTGGCCAGCCCTTATTACTGACTTGAACCCAATCTGGCATATGTGAGACGAGCTAAAACAGCGGATACGAGGGAGAAATCCAGCTCATCCAGCTCCGGCGCCGATAGAAGCCGATAGAAGCCGATAGATGCAACTTCGACCTATTGCAATAATTCCCAAAATTTAGGTAGCCAATTTAATTAATTTTAAATCTTCTTGATATCACTTGAAAGGTAACAAAATTACCTTTCAAATGATATACCACAATCTACAGTTCATTGTACATAAATTGTAAAAAAATTGTTTTGATCAACTCGCGATGAAAGCGATTCCATTTTAAAGCTCGCAAGTGTATTAGTAGGATAGGATAGTAGAATTTCGATTTATTTATTTATTATTTATTTATTGCATGAACTAAAGAAACCTTGTGCATTTTTTTTAAAGTTAGTGTATACATTATTATACTTATATGCATGACCCCCTAATGACAAGGTGAGCCAATAATGCACTTGGGAGAGGTCTATGTCAGCAGTGGACACTTCTTCCTCGTAACACTCTTATCATATCAGAGTGGTAGCAGTGGTCGTCATGTTGCTAAATGCCGAAAAGATATGCATTTTTTTTAAGTAAGATTATCCATTATTATGCTTGCATGACCCTCTAATGACGAGGTGAGCCAATAATGCGCTTGGGAGAGGTCTGTGTCAGCAGTGGACTCTTCTTCCTCGTAACACTCTAGTCAGAGTGTTACGAGTTGTCTTGGTAGTGGTAATTTCACTCACGATGTTATTTTTTTTTTATTTATTTATTGAGAGAATAACATCATAATATTATATTTAAGGCGATATGTTATATCCAGGTACTTAACATAACTTATTTATTTGGTATAAGGTACATACAAGCATCTTTCTAAATTTTTGGTCTTTCTCCTGCTCTCATATAAGGAATCGCCCACTCCGGATCTAATCTGGTCGGTCCATCGCATGGGTGATCTATCGCGCAGTTTTGTGCCCTCTTTTCTGCTCTGCACGACAAGACGCTCAATAGAGTCACTTTCCGCCTTGAGATGTGTCCAAAGTATTTGAGGATAAGAGTTTTGATTCAAGACAGACGCAAACTATGATACGGACCAGCAAGTGCTCTTGTTGATGATAATGATGCGTGTCAAAATTAAAACGACAGACCACTAAAGACTCAGAAGAACTAGGTAAGTACTTAAAAACTGTGGGTAGACTTTCATAATGCCCTAAAATTATTCTCAGTGGTGTCAGAGAGAAGTGAAACTTTGGTAGTTAGGTACATTTCTGCGAAAACTTTGGCTTATCGCCCGTTCGTGACTCGTTGGTGAAAACAACGAGATACTCGTAACTTTGAAACCGATACCATTTTAATGGCCTTGAGTTCAAGAAAAGGAAGAAAATAATGAGCAAAACGTACCTAAGAGCCAGTTCTTAGGAAACGAACTGTTTACATTTTATTTCTTGAAATCCGTTTATGGCCAGGTATTAATGCTGCAGTAGGCGTAAGGGAAAACGCGTGCCTGCCAAGCCGCCGCGATCGTATTTTTATAGTTATTTAAACATGGTGATTAAGAAAATAATTTTATCAAGTCAATCTGCGAATTTGTTTCGAAATATTAAGTGTCTTTAGTTGAGTACAAAAAAAAAGTGTGATATCAGTAGTTCGCTAGTCATAGTATTGAAAAAACATTAGAAAAAGGGGTAACTTTGGGATTTTTTTATGGAGTGAAGTTCATTAGATCTTGAAACTGAATGCGACTTTGACTAGACTAGATACTTAATTAATATATTTTATTCAGAATTTTACACAATATTTTCTTATTCTCAGATGATTTTAAAAATCACAAAAATGCGGCCTCTGCTGGCCTACCAAGCCTTAAGCTCGATAATTTTCCCCTGAGGGACGCCAACGTGACCTCTCATTTTATATGGAATTTATTACAACAACTAGCGTGCGGACGTGGTATAGGTCGCGTCACGTAAAAAGAACGCTGGAAGAAAGTGGAAGGGGTGTGTTCGCGCATGGGTACTCTCGCGCACGATAGTACTATGCCAATTTGCTAAGCTTATTTTTAACTAATATTTCGCTCGCGGCTTGGTATTGGTTGTTTGAAAATAATATTAGATAAAATTAAAAACATGTTCGATTCAGTTTAGAATTTTTAGTATGATTAATGATTACAAAAGAATTATGTAATGTAGCAACTTCATCCATGAAGTCGTCTTGGGTGACGTGAAAACGTTTCATGCACTGTTTTAAATTATCAACAGCATTATTATCTGCGTCTCTCTTCATAAAACAATAATAATGTCTTAATTTATTTTTCTCACTTTTCTATGTAAAACCATTTCGTAAACTTTTGTGCACGATGGTATTTCGACAAGAAAAGTGACGTGGACACAACGCGGAAAGCAAATGTCAACCGACGAACCAATAGCGCATCGGCAGGCATGCGGCGTGTGTCCCGCCCGCCCCGCGCCCTCACTGCATACCGCCAAATAGACCTATAAATCGCCTACTGCGCAGCTTGACCGCCTGCGTTATTTTTACATGACGCGAACAATACCTACTACGCAAATCCCATACAAAAATGAGGCGTCATGATGACGTCTAAAAACTATCGTCGAATCGATAAATAACTTTTTAGGTATGTTTTTGAGGGGTGCTTTTACCTTTCACTGAAATTCTGAAGTTGAAAATGATTTTAGCAAATGTAACAGTATGTTGTCCAATCCACTGTCCGAGGAAGCCCGCAAAATTTACAACTTTACCACCCAAATCAGCGCCCCCTCCTATTTTATCTTATAAATCTGTTCAACGAAGGAATTTTCAAAAATCGATTGGCTAGTTGGTGGTACCTTTCCTAAGCTTATTTTTAATGCCTCTTTTAAAAGTCTTAGTTTGTATAGTGTAGGCAGAGATGCGAAGTTGCTCTTTTTTACCACCATAGAGGCCAAAAAGAGCAACTTCGTATCTTTGCTTAAAGTATACAAAAATAAAACTTGTACAAAAGGCATTAAGAATAAGCTTATAATAGGTATCACAAACTGGCCAATCGCTTTTTGGAAATTCGTCGTTGAACAGAATAATAAGATAAACTAGGTGGGGGCACTGATTTGGGTCGGGGTAGCGCCTTAAGTTATTTATGTAGAGATTAGTTTTTAGTTTTCATTATAAAATTATTGTAAATATGTATGTAGGTACCAATTAGTAATCGATGTGGTCGCTCAGCAACAAAGCCTTTTGTTGTGTAGTGTGAAATAAAAAAAACTGCAGGGATTTATAGTATCTTCAGACAGGAAATTCTGTTCTCAGATCTAATACCCATCATTGTTTTGTATCTGAGCCAAAAATCTAGTCATACCTACTCATTTTAAACTCAATTCAAACTTCACCATTCTCCTAGAGATCATTCTCCTCCGATGAGTCCATAAAACCATAATGCACTAAATCGTTGAGCCAAGTTTGCCACAGAGTGCAATATGGCTATTATAAACCAACATCTGCAGCGAAAAAACAGCTTTATGGTCGTAAACAGACAGCCAAGGGTGCAATACTTTTAAAGTGAGAACAGATTTAAAAATAATTTTATAATAGATATTATATCAAACAATTTTATAATTTGGAAGGCTAATTGACTATTGGAGTAAATCTCCCAGTTGTTCGCCTGTATGTATGTTTTCTCTATTAATAGTTATCTAGGTACCTGCCGATTTAGATTATTTATTAATTATATTTATTTACTTTTCTTTTGGTTTTGTATAGAGAATGATCCCGAGCAGGTCCCATAAAAATATAATTCCCTGAGGATTAATATTGGGCCCGCAAAACTGAAAAACAGTGTTAAGTATAAGATTATTAGTAGTAAATAAAAAGGAATTCAAAGTCGACGCAAATGATAAACTTCTCGGAGGTGAAGTCCCTTAGCCCCCCTTCAAGGCTGAGCGGGAACGCCATTATCAATAATTTTTATCTTTTTGTAGCAGTACCTGTTTATATTTTTGCTATTGAGCTTACAATCAGAGTAAAGCGGTTGAACCCAGGGCAGTTAAAACCGCCAGTGTTGCCACTTTTCTATCACACTTATATCATAAATACGAAAGTTTGGAAATTTAGATGTTTGTAGGTACTTTACGCTATAACTACCTACGGATCTGACTGAATTTTTTACATAGTAGTTCTAGACCTGGATTAAGACAAAAACAACTTTTGAGCCAGCGACCTGATAATGATGAAGGGGGAATATGTACTCACAAAACAATTGAACCAAAGATGGTTTAATCATAGGTCCATAATTAAGTTTTATAATTTAAAAAACCTTTTTTTAAAACAAGCTTTTAATGCATTTTCATCCAAACCAAACGTGTACACAAAAAATTTCAGCTCAATCGGTTGAAGAATCTGCTTCAAAATTGGGTTGCAAGATTCAACCCGTAAAACCACATTTACATACATTGCAAGTTAAATGAAAGCTTGTAAAAAGTGGTTTACGATTTGCGGCAACTTACTTTTCCGTTGGTTTTATTCCTTGTAGAACGCAGAAAAAAATCAAAACCACAAAAAAAATTATCTTGCGCCAACACGAAGCGAACAACCTTAATCGCAAAAATTTGTGTGGCCTTCTTATTATTTATTCACGCCCGTGTAAAACATAAACGTAGGTATTATTCACAAATATATTATGTCGTTTTTAAATAAGTGTCTAAAATATATTAGTGAGAAGAAAATAATAAATCAAAATGTCCTTTAGTTATTTTGCAACTGTCTCACTCAAACAATATATTCATGAACCATTGAATTACTATTACTAGCGTATGGAACGGACACCCGCGAACAACAACTTTGCGCCATGAGTTGTTGCCGGCCGGCAACAACTCATTTAGTCGTTCGCCTACGCCCATCGCGACACCGCATGCGAATAAAATCAAGAAATAAATGCCGTCTTGCTTGTTAAAACGTCTAAAAATGAATCAACTTCGAAGAAAACAGATAGTGGCTTGACTTATCATCTATTAATAAACAGAATATCAACTAAAACCAACCAAAAATGATTTTTTAACATTATTTTCTATTGTACCTGATATTTCGTTTGAAAATCATAGATTATGAAAAGTGATTCGTACAGATGGGATGTGTAGGTACCTACTTATTTTTAACTCATATTACTCACCCTATGCCGTCTGTCTGATCAGTAACAGTAGATACCTACTGTAGGTATCTTTTGCAATCGTCATTATAAACTAAAACTGTATATACCTAGGTAGGTATAGGTATTGTCGTCTGAACAAATATCTTAAGGTTTATAAATTTGTAATAGATCGATTGGAGACCTCTGTGGCGTGGTGGGCGAAGGTCCGCCTGTGACGCAGGAGGTGGGTTCGATTCCCGCCTTGGGACAGATTTGATAAAGTGTGGGGTCTAGTTAGTGCAAGTACCTATGTAGGTACGTATAAAATAAAATAAATAAATAATAAATAATGATGGACAATTCACACAGCAGTATGTACCTACTTGTTGGATAAAATACCAATTTATTTTAAAAACAATGATTTAAACGCTCAACGATTCATTTTATTTTACTGTAAATCTTTTCATGTTTTAAACTATAATATAAATAGCTACTGTATTAAAATTCAGTTTTGTATGCACAATAGCTGTCTGAACTAGTCTGAAGTGTCCCTTCTGCGGTGAAAAAATCTATGAGCGCTGCAGCGAATACTTGTGGGCGGGGTCGAGCGCGCTGTCATCAAGTTGCGACACGTTTTTTGTTTGGTTTAGCTACTCTAACTACTTACAACTCACTGTCATGAACTGACCCTAAACGTTACACACGTTGCACGCACGTGTAGCGCATCACAGTTGCGCACGTATGTGCCGAGATGCGACCTTTGTTCGGGGAAATGTGCGAGAGTCCCGGGTGTCCTAGCCGCTAACAAAGATTTTAAAATCAAGCGATGGGTCCATCGAGCACAACCCCAAGGGTATGTGCTCGATTCACTCAAGGTCCCGTAGTGAGACCGCGCCGTGTTGTTGCCAAGCGAAAAGAGATAACTAACTCAGTGAAGGTACCTACTGTTTGTTTTTGTGGTTTACAAAAGTTCGTGCATTATGTATGATTAATTATGATAAATAATAAATGGTAATAATAACAGTTAGTCTTATTGGTAAAAACATTATTTTACCCACTCATGGTGTGCATGTGTCGGCATTGTTAATGCACGCATCCAAAGACAATGCCACAGTATTTGGTGTCAGGGCGTATCTAACGATTTAAATCGGCGGCGGGTAGTTTGGCGGCTAGTACGTATGCACTAGGGCGAAAATTACCTAGTCAATGCATATAACATCCTCTTTGTTCATAATCTTGTTGTTTTTCTACATCTTTAGTGCTCCATTAGGCATATTTAAATATTTATAGGGGTAATGCCGAGATGGATTGTTTACGCTATTTTATTGCCAGCTCTGTTTACAGACCACACACTTTAATGGGCAATGTAAGCGATGAGTTCGTCCAATGTTTGGTGCACTGTAGATTTATACTTGCACTCGCTTTTGGGGTATTTGCTGAGCTTTAAGTTTAGGCCACCTACTACATTTCACGAGGAAAATTATATTTCTAAGGGCATTATGATGACATGTGTTTTGGCTTAACTTGAAAACGGCTTATGCGATTTGGTTACTTAATGGTTTTTTTTAAAAGGAGTATAAAAAATCCAGATTATGCAGTTTTTTTTAAATAAGGAAACTTATTGTTTTTTGTTTATAGGGTTTTGTGCAGGAAAGGACAGTGGGGTCAGGTACATCTATAAGAAGACAGATTTTTTTATTTACATTTAATGGCATTCGTGTCACTGCGGCCATGATAGGCCTATTGTGATCTGATCGCCACTTTGTGTGTTCAGCCTCGAAGCAGCAGCGTTCATAATTCGCCACTAACCCTTGCAGCTTCTAGGAACTGTAGCATTTTCTTCGGAGTGAAGTCTCTTAGCTCGTCTGGGATAAGCAGGTCCTTGCCCAGGTGAATGCTACGTTTTTGCATCAGTGCTCCGCACTCTCCTAGAAGATGCAGAGGCGTTTCCTCCGCCTCCTCACAGAACCTGCAGGATTGAGTGTCGCTTAGCCCCAGTTTGAAAATGTGCTTCTTGAGGCGACATTGTCCAGTTAGGGTTCTTGTCATGATGCGAAGAAGACAGATAGGTCCAAGAACAATTATCCGTGTTCATGCCGGATCGTAGAACGCTGGTTAGTTGTAGCATTTATCTGAAATGTACCGATTTGCAATCCGCCTAGCCGTTCTACAAACGGGCTGATCCGGCGCGGCAACACTGATTCTAAGTTATTTTCACTCCTACTAAGTTTGTATACAAGCTCACTCCAAAGTTGGATTGTGCGTTGTGTACAGTGATACAATCACTCGGTATAATCTGCACTCCAAACAGTTTAGGTACCTAAGTGCATGGTCGTTAGAGGATATACTATCTATTATTAGCTTGAGTGCCTACATTGGGCACTCTTGGAGCTAAATGTGTGGTGGTTTGTATGCTATGCATATTAGAGAAAGCTGTAATGGTGTTATGGGTAGTTCAGCGAAAACTTATTTATGCTAGGTACAATGAAATAGATATCCATCTACTCCCGTTAAATTTGACCTATTGTAATGTCTACTTCATTTGGGGTAGTTACCTATTACTATAGAAGTGTTTATGAATAGGTTATGCTTACTAACAGTTCTACGTATTTGTGCATACCAGTTCTAAATACCATCACCATTATCATCATCAGCATTCGTTCACAGCTGGACATATGGTTTGTATTATGAGCGCCATAGGGCGCCATAGCCCTGTCTTCAGCTTCCACATCCACATCTGCCTGCAGTCTTTCGCAGATCGTCATCCGATCTGGCCGGAGGGTCAGAAAGCGTGAGTGGATGTTTAGACGTTTTTAACCTCTTTACGGCAAATTTCTCTTTACGACGAGAACTGAAATTTGGCTAGAAGTCATTACTTGGAATAACATTAAAGGCTACTTTAAATGTTTAATCCTGGAAGAAAACGCATGCAAAGCAGCAAGCAAGTACGCATATATTATAGGTAAAGTTTTTAAGTTTGTGTCAGAAATAAACATTTGACTTGATTAGAATGTGTATTCTCTGAAGCTTAGAACAAAGCAACCTCTTAATAAGTGAAGTTTGAAAATTATTTTAATTCTCTATACGGACGTTTTTCATCACCTCTCAAGCAGTTGCCATAAACACCACCTCAACTTAAAATAAGTTTGCCTACATTTGGTTTGTATAAAGTCTTCATTCATTAAACTCCGTAGTTAACAACGGCCCATTAAGGGGATGGCATCTATAAATAATCTCGTATATCATACTCGACGAGAGGCCTAATAGAGCACACGTGGCGGAGTGCGTCCGTTTGCTCTAAGCTATGGGATATAGCGATAAGAAAAAAAAAATAGTAGGTACCAACCTACATTTCAGATTGATCTCTCTGCATGCTTCGGCGATAGAGGGTAACGGTAAATTTTTGAACTTTTTTCTAGAAATTTTGAAATGTATGTAACTTACAGAAATTTAAAAAACTGTTTTGAAATGTACAAGAGATACACAGATGATGCAAAGGCGCACGAAATGTATTATTATTTTAAATTTCAAGTTAATAGCTGTGGTAGTTGCTGAGATATCAAAGAGGGAAAAAGGGACAGACAAAGCGAGACCGGGTTTCGAAACCGATCTCCGATCTCGAAATCCTAAAAGAAGGCTTTTATTGGAAAATTTTGATTTGGTGGCGAGATAAATTAGATTCCCACCTGAGCACTTGTACTGATAATATACGTAGGAAAGGCTTTGCCCTGATTATGGAGCACGTGGCAAAAGGAAGTTTTATCTATATATTTAATGCGCTTTTATATCGAGTTGTTTATTTTGTAAGGCTACTAGTTAGTATTTAGAACAGTTTTCGTTTGTTTTCAATTGTTTGTGGTAGATCTTAGAATGTAGTACGCGTTTACATTTTAGTACAAGCGTATAAACTTGATACCTATCGTCAAGTGCCGTCAAGTTTCTATAAGTAGGTATAACTTACCTATGTAGTGTATTGTATCAAGTATATCAGTTATATAGTACCCATAACACAAGCTCTGGTTAGCTAGGGACTAGATAATGTTGTGTGAATTGTCCAGCATTATTATTTATTTATTATTTATTTATAACTTGCTAAAACAAGTATAACTCTAAATCGGACCAACTAGAAAACAAGTTTACAAAGCTGGAAATTGAGTTGCAAGTAGAATCCGATGTTCTTAGCTATTTTCGTAACAGAATGAACTCATTTTTATATCAGTTAAGTAAGTTAGCAACCACTATTCTGAGCCCCATTCAAAAGTCCGAAAAACGTGGCTAAATTTAGTTTCGTATACCTTTTTAAAAAAGAGACAAAAACGTTTCGTTTGTTCCAAAGCTTTAAGCCAATCACAAACAACACAGATGTGCCCTAGAACCAGCCAGATTCCAGCTTTTGTTAAGCTGGCATTTTTATAACAACGGTGATAGGCTTTTTTATGGCCATCCACTTGTTATAGAACATATTGGGTAGATCAAATAGGTTAATAGCAAAGCCAAAAAGCCTGTGAAGTTCTCGATAAAAAAATAATTTAATTCTTTTTTTAGAGATACAAGTGCTTAAAAAAAACACAAAATATACAAATAATTTGGTGGGTACTTTTGTCCAAAAATGTGTGGTGGATTTAGAGAGATAATTCTGATAAATCTGGAATTATAATTATAATAATAGAGAATTAGCATTAAGGCTGCACAAGTCGTCCGTGCAAACTCATCCGTGGGCGCGGCCTAAATGTATGCTATCTCACCTGACATAATAGACATTCCCGCGCGCTAGGATGAAATGCACATAGATTCATTCGTAAAACGGCCGCGAGATAAAATTGGAATAGACTTTAAGCACAAGGGTTATTTATTATATTATAGAAAACCTATTGAGAGAATCTTTTCAAAATAAATTTATTTCAACTTTTGAGTAACTAAACTATATCGGTACGGGCTTTATATTTAATGTTAAGTTAATTTAGAGTTTTCATTCACCGTATGTTATTTATTTTCGCCTAAATTTGGGCTAAAATCACTGTTGAAATACAAAAAGTTTAGAAGCTTGTATTTTTTACGGTTTTGGGAGTATGCAAACATAAATAATGACGAGATAAATTGGTATTATCTAGTTATATTATTTAGTTTTGGATGGTCAACATGGAACAGCGTAATATTTACCCTTCCACGTTTGTATGAAAAATGAGCGACTCGTTCATCCTTAAGCTTAAAGAACATCTCTATAATCCGTGCTAGCCAAACAACTCATAATTTCAAAATGTTTGTTCGGAAGAAACGTCAGAATACATTGGTCGACTTCCTCGGCACGTTCGGAATCCCCTAAAAACCGTTCTAAGTCCAATTTCAACAGCGTTCTCACCCATTGCGTTTCTTTTATTTTCAATCACAAAAAAGTTACGAACAAACTGCAAGGTAACTTTAGGTTAAAATACTTGCAACGTCAGCATCTTTTAGCATGTAGTGGGGGAGCTCAGCCTGTCTAATGAGAACCGGCTCGATGAAGACGCGGTTACGGAGCCATCAATCTATGTCACTATTACGGTCTTGCTTACACTGTGCTCTGAATTTGAACTCCATTTGTAAGATATAAAGCTTAAATTGCTTTTCTGCTAAATCTAAGGAAGTAAGGATTCTAAAATGGTAGCTTTCGCGTTGTAATGTCAAAAAATATAGATAGTTCGGCAACAGACAAGGAGTTAGGAAACTGTTACCAAAGGCAATCTTCTTTATTGTCTGGAAGATAAAGTTCTAATTTGCGCAACCCATATCTAACAAAAGTATTATGATGAGTTAGCCTGGGCATATTATTATAGTCCTTTCAGTACATTGACGATTAGGGCGAAGGAGTTAGAAAATGTTTTTACTCTAGATGATACGCAAGTAACGTTTTGAATCTACGGTGCGAGTTTATTGGCATCAACCACTTAAAAATATATATGGGTACAATCGCATTAATACCATATGGTTGATAAAAAAGGGTTTGACTGAAAATAGGTGTTTTTGTGCTCGAAAGCAGCTTTTTGGCAGTCGTAAATGAAAAAAAGACGCAGCATAGAATAGTTCTATTGAAAAACAAAAAACCCGGTCGTAAAACCGAATGTACTATATAGTAGTTACCTACCAATGAAACACAGTAGAGCGATAAGTAACTACATGCGGGGCCTTCAATCAAACATGTCAACAACACTGGATTTAAATCCTGTACTTTTTGTTTACATCTTTAAGGTTGTTTGTAGCATTCCTGGGCTGCACGGCTACATCACAGTTCAAAAATGAGCATTGAAATATGGATCTTAGCTTTTTTAGATACATTTAACAGTGACGGCAAAAAATAACAGACACCGCGCGGTAAAGCTTTGGTTTCTTGATCACCACGCAGTACGCTAAATACTGCGTACTGCCCCTTACCGCTGACGCATATTCGATGGCACAAAAGGCCACTCTAGACGTTTTTCGCGCATAGCGCAGCATACAGCAGCGTAGTGATCACAAGCCTAAAGCTTTACGAGCTTGCCGCAGCGCAGCCACTCGTTAGTGACGCCTTGCTTACCGCCAGCGTAGCGCATCAAGCGTAGCCCGTGCGCGCAGACCTATGTGTACAATCATAAGACTCTTTGCCGTCCGTACGTGGACCGTACGTGGTGGCTTGCTGCTAGCTGTCTCCGCGTGGACAGCATCCGGTCATTACAAATTGAGTCGGAGTCGTCCGGAAGCTGTGCCATAGACATGATTTACAAGTGGGCTTTGTCTTTTACAATCATTTCATACATATCTGGACTTTCCGCTTAGTTGAACCAGTAACAATAGCTGAAAAAATACGACTAACTACGTATCTACCGGTGTAGACAAAATTCAGTCGTAAGAGTTAACGATAGAGTCTACTTTACAAAAGCCATAGGCAGCCAACTTGAAATTAGCTATTGGCAAGATTCACCCTGAAATTATATGGTTTCTTCCCATTTCAACTTGTAAGTTTTTATTACGGCTTTCAATAGACTAACTATTTTGTTTGTTCCATTTTCTAAAACTTTTCTTATTTTGTGATAACGAGCTTCGTGAATTATTATAGTTTCGATTCGGTGTTTATTTATGAACCAAAATCCTAATAAATTATCTTTTAAATCCCCAAATAGATAGAGATTGATTTGTGTCTGTGTGTTTGTCCATGACATCGGCTCTAAAGCGGATGAAGCACTTTGGATTTAGTGTTTTTGTATAGAAAGAAAGAAAGAAGAAAGAAACAAAATTTATTGGCTCACACAAAAATAATAATGTTTAAAAAAAAGTCCTTAAAATAAAAAAAGTATTAATTCGATGTGAACCAAAAAGGTCCTGCCTCAGCTTCATGTTGCTCAACATTTTGAGCAACGCTGGTTTTCTTGCAGGACCTTTAGTGAGTGCGTGTCTATGCGGCTCACAGACCAATCACAAAATAAAAAGAAAATATGACAATCTATAACAGAAAATAATTTAGTATAGTGAGTTTATCGAGTATTGTTAAGGTTATTCGCAGATCAAGAAACAAGAAGGCCCATTTTTGTGCTGTGCGATGGTGCCTTTAGATGAATGTGCGCAGGGCTTAAGTTGTGTTGGATGAACATTGGCGCAGCCGTTCTAATGTGATGGTTCAAAGATAAATTAACGTCGGGGATTTTACATATTTGCGAAATTAGGCGTGTTTTATTAAATAGATTTTAACTCTGAAATCATAAAGTTCAATTTGTAGCAAATTAACCTTTAAAATATCAATACTAATTGCAGACCTTGTTAAAGTATTCTAATTACGAGCGAATTCTGTAGGTTATTTTATAAAAGCCTTCGATTTAATAAAGGGATCAGCTTTCCTTAATTAACAAAGCCTTTTTCTATTGGTTCTGTTGGATACAAACATAGATGACAGGCCTTGAAAATATTAACTTACCTCAAATTAATTAATTACCCGTCTACGTAATTTTAACTTGATACATTTCCTTTCAAACCTTTCACATCATTATAAATTATTTTTTCAACGATTGAAGAACCTATAATTAGTTCATCAACGATTGAATCGCACATCATCAACGATTCAAGAAGCTTTAAATTAACTCTAGTTAAAATTAAAAAACCTATTCGTTTTAGAAAATATTAACTTACCTGAAAATTAAATTAATTACCCGTCTACGCAATTTCAACTTGATCATATTTCCTCTCAAACCTTTCACAACATCATTTTAAATTATTATTTTAACAATTGAAGAAGCTTTCAATTATCTCGAGCTAAAATTAAAAAAACCTATCCAAAGGTAAGTATTCTTGATTGCAGAGAAATTTTGTGATTGTCTGTCACAAGCGTTTTAGCACATACTTAATACTACTAAGTTAATACTTAGTTAAGACTACTAAGTTAGATTTAGACTTTTACGTGTTAACTCTTACATTTAACACATTAACTGCCAGCAACGCACATTAAGCAACAAAATCAATTGCTACAATCAATTGCTTTAAGCAATAAGGCCGCCTATTGTACGTTTTAACTTTATTTAGATATAAGTTATTTTATTAATTTTGTGCAATAAAGTGTTTATTCATTCATTATTCATTCATTCATTCATTCAATTAGTTCTGCGAGTCCTACTAGCTACAGCCCTATGCCCGCACGGACTGGGAAGTGAATGCCCTTCATGTACCTAAAATAAATAAATACAAACTACTAATACCTTTTCCCACAGTATTATTTCCAATCTCCAAATATACCTTCACGATCCTAAACCATTATCCATAGGTACCGTCAAAACTAAATTTCATTATCCCTGAGAAAGATTTATTATCATGAGTAAGGGCACATTTTGAGACTCCACCCATCTCATTGTGATTGCTTTTTGCTCTAAGGATCTCTACATGTTACTCATTAAGTATGTATGAAGGTACAGTCAAGAACAAAAGACTGTGGTGGAGTGTTATTCATAACTTTTTATAGAAGAACTGATCTGACAGTCTTTTTAGCTTCAAAATACAAGTGTTTGTTTTTAACAGTTGTGGCGCAGCGGGCGAAGGTTCGCCTGTGACACAGGAGGTTGCGTGTTCGATTCCCGCCCTGGGACAAATGTTTGTACTATCTGCAGATATTTGTTCTCGGCACTCTGCAGCACTGTCACACCTAGGGTACTTGTCACGAGTAGGCTAGGTTAGTGTGCATATTGTACATATATCACTTTTAGAATCTAAGCAATTATTTTGTACTACCTACTCTTAAGTATTAATTTTAAATTTGTTTTTATATACCTACCTACTTGTCTATGTTTGATTGTATTTTGTGCTTTCCATTTGTGAACCAAATAAACCATATTATAGCTATCTTGTTCAGGGGTTCTGGATGTTTTCTATGAATAATAAAAAAAAATATCTATTTATGAAGTGTATTGTATTATGTATATCAGTTAACCATAACACAAGCTCTGCTTAGCTTGGGGCTAGATAACGCTGTGTGAATTGTCCAGCATTATTTATTTATTTTGTTTATTTTTTAATTTTAATAAAGAACTGATCTGATTATCTGCGTTTTTAAAACAATGCAATGTAAAATTTTTTTTTTTAAGTTTGTAATAAACTAGCTGCTGCCCGAGGCTTCGCACGCGCTTTTCGAGAAGCCAATGTCCGTCCCCGGAATACCATTTACGTCCCTGAAAAATTTCATTAAAATCCGTTCAGCCGTCACGCCGTTAGGCGTGAAATGGTAACAGACGGACAAGACCCACAAATTATTAACAGTTCTTACTACATTAGCTCGGTACTTGATGACAGACAGACAACATAGTAATGGATACCTAGGCTTATCAGGAGTTAAAATATACACATTATTTTTATTGTATTTTAGATTTGAACACGTTCCTTCATCTTGTGCAAAACAATTCGACTGACGGGCAGAGATGTTCAATAGTATTTATTATCTTTAGCCCTCCTTACTCACGCCTCACATAACAAAAAATACACGTCAAAGAGACGTCTATCATTCCATTAATATAGGTACTCCACCTATTTTCAGTAAGACCGGTCATCTGTTTTCGTTTTCGTCTGTACCTTTCGACTGTCTCGTACATTTTATTTTTACCCTCCCACTTGAACAAAACTCGTTGTGGGTATATTTATCCCAAACAACGTTCCCTTGTTTCGATGGATCCGAGAAGATTTTTCTTTGATGCCGTCTTATAAACTTCTAAGCACACAGAATCTACTTAAACGAATTTTGTGTTCCTGCATAATTTCTGTAAAAAGGTAAGGAAGTATACTTTTTCAGAGTTTCCGTCCGATGACAATGTGTTTTAAAATGATTTTGGTTTGGGATAAGTTTTTCTTTTTGCCAGATTTTACAAGAACAAAATTAAAAAGTTTAAAAACCCCCCGACAGATTTTTATGAAACATGGCTAAGAGCACTTGGGATAAAATTATCTATGACAAAAAAAAAGGAAAAAAAACATTGATTAACAAATTTGTACAGAGAAAAACAATTTTACGACTCTATCTATATCTATCTATCTTTTAATGTGATTAGCTGTTAATACCATTACAACGTAGATAAACGAACAAAGAATCGCAAAAGCTAAATAATAAACTAAATAAAAGAATTAAAAATTCAGCTAACCACACTAATTTCTCAGACAAGACTCATTTTATACAACTTTAGTTCAACAAAGCTTTTAATTCACTTTTAAAATAGTGAAAGAATTACTGAATGTGACTGGCATCTTAATAATATCATTTAGAACTTCAAAGAATGTTATGAAAACGATATCTTTGGTTGAATGTCAAGTCCTTTTGAAGTGTCTGTAGTAAATTAAATTCATAGAAATCATTTAACACAGTTCAGTCACGTTTGGTTTACGATTCATGGTGGGTGTTTCCAACTTCGAATCGGAATCGGTGATGATAGTTCCGTATTTTTTTTCTGTAATGAATGGCTTTGACTTTTTTTAGTACCGTTTTGTATCCTATAAATAACTTTCTTGCAGTTTGTATAGAATTAAACCGTATTTCTAGAAACTATTGGTATCGAATATATTTTTATTTTCGAATATTATTTCATGAAAACAGGTTCCTACAATCTATAAAAATTACATGAACTTTATATGATCAAAAAAATGTCTGTAATCAAATCACAGATACCTAGGGCATGTTTTATTAGATTGCTTACATATTTTTAAATAAGGTACAAAAACAGTTCACTTATTGTTAAACTGGTCATTATTAGCAATTTACTGTTGAATTTTATTTTTTTCTCCCCAAAAACCGAAATAATTCGTAAAATTTCAATGGTGAGACTTACCCCCATATCTTTAGTTGTTACCTCGACCTCGACTTAAACTCTACTCGACCTCTAAATGCGTTTTGGTATGCTTGATCGTAAGAAGTTTCTCCACTCGAACTAATCTTAGAAAATTTTCTCATACGAGTAGAGAAACGAACTGTCATCTCAAGGTACCTCGCGACCTACCTTGAATGCTCCTCAAAAGAGTTTGTTGTTATAATTAATGGATTTTGGAGACTATCTAAATTACATTTATGACATTTACGACGATGAAGCCTACAATTACCCATCGCGAAGGTAGGTATTTAAGAGATGCTGAGAACCCCTTGGAGGTTTACGACGGTGGCGAATTCCGTAGAAGATGCCGCCTCAGCAAAGACTCGGTTGTGCACTTACTATTACCATTGCTGGAAATCAACAATAGTGACAACAATCGTGAGTTACCTTTGACGCCAATATTGCAAGTTTTAATTGCTCTGAGATTTTACGATGACGTAATGGTGACGTACTGACTCGATTCAACCTTATTCAAGTGGGGTTGAGATTCAAGCAAATTAACGACTAAGCATACTGAACTCGAGTATGTTTTGGAGGACTGCTCGAGACACCCTCAGACAAGTTTGAATGGAGGATTATTTCAAGAATTGTCTTAAGATAGTCTTTATCAACTATGGCTCAAATAGTTCTAAAAGGTCTATTCTAGCTTTTCCTTGAAGTTTTGCATCCAGCTACCAATCAGCCTGTATATTTATAGACGAGCAGCATACGCGCTGATAAACATTTTGTCACAGTGTTGAATACACACTTTACTTTGTAATAATACCGTTTTCTTTATATTAGTAAGTTTGTGCGTTCACTATTGAAACCGGATTTTTCCCTGATACTGATAAATATCATGCCAAAGAATTCGAGATGTCCAAAGACCCCTAAAATCTGTCAATTGTCAAACAGACTAGCCCCATAAACGTCCAAAATGCACAGTCTACCATACACCATAAAACATTTTAACGACAAACATGGTCAATAGCTGAAACGACTGATTTAAGCACTTTCTAGTAACATAAAGAGTACAGCTGCAGACATATTTAGCGGTTTATGGCGTGTTTCTGGGATGGCTGTTTTTGTTTGATTTTACAAAAAAAAATGTTTTTTCCCAAATGGAATAAGCATGGACTTAGTAGATTTATTTATTTATTGGTTAATACCATACCATAGGGAATGGTTATGTTTTATAAGATTGTGTATGTGAACTAATTGATGTATTTGGATATTATATTACTATTTAGAATTTTAAAGCGATGGTTTTAAACACTTTAGATCAGTTGGGCATCTGCCCTTTCAGCAGTTGACTATAAGTCAATTTTTGGTAAGCACCGACCTGCCTTTTCTAACTACTAAAATGCACAAAAAATAAAAATTCTGGGCTGACCCGGGCTTCGAACCCGGGACCTACTTGGAAAAATTATCTACCATAATAGGCAACTTTTTTTCCCGGACACTTGGGACGCCGGGGACAGAAACTAGTCTACACTAATATTATAAAGAGGAAAGATTTGATTGTTTGTTTGTTGTTGTGTGTTGAAACAACTGGACCGATTTGAAAATTCTTTTACCATTAGAAGCCCACATTATTCCTTATGAACATAGGCTACTTTTTACCGCGGGAAAATGCTTCATTCCTACGGGAAAACGGGTAGTAAGAATGCAACTAGTACTTAATAAACAAAATGAGTACATTCTTAAAGGAACAGCCAATGTCTCACTAGCTACTCAATTCCATTCACAAACATTGCCAATGCAAGTTGAAGCAAACATTTGGGTGGAGTTGGGCGCGTTGAGTATTCTTGATTAAGTTTTCTCCTTCTCAGAAGTTTTCTGTTAGATTATTCACGCGTTTGTTTTGTGTTGTTCTTGATACTTTGCTTTTAGTTTAACTATTTACCTAGGGTTTAGTTTACCTATAGCGTTCGGTATGGGTTGTATGGGTTTGCAACATACCAAAAATTTGGAGTTGGTTTCGTTTCCTTATGGTGATTTCACGTTTATTTGTCAAACATAATTTGAGGAAATGGAAATTTCCTAGACACCACAAAATATGTAGGTAGTAACTGCATTGCATTATTTAATCAATCTCTCGTATCAATGTCTCTTAATGACTAAGGGATATGCGGGTAGAAATACTGGAGTCTATACACCAAAGTCGGCAATGCTGCCGACACAGTCCGGCGGATTGACATCGGCAATATTATTCTATAGAATCATGTCGGCAAGAGTGGGCAGGCGCCACTTCTTGGGATATGTCCGCATTGTCGGCTGCATTATGCGACAAATGTAAGCGGCATGTTGGCGACACTCCGCGATCTCTCAAAAGTTGCTGATTTCGTGCTGCCAACGCGACAATGTCGTCTAACGCGGCGATACTTGAAAACTTGTTGTACACTCATAGAAATATAAATCGATTCCCTAAAAATAGAGAAAATTATAATATAATTAGTATTTACAATTGAAAAAACTGAGCTAACTGCAGACTGTTGCAAACAATCTACAGGTAACTCAACTGATCCATATCAATACCAGTCGGAAGCGTCCCCAAGACGCTGGCTGCATTGCCATACCAGTCGGAAGCGTCCCCAAGACGCTGGCTGCATTGCCAAAAATAGTGATAAACATAATTTTAATACCAGAAATAAACATAAACTCGCTGTGCCCACAACTAGGCTACACAAAATTAATGTATCTTTTAAAAGGCAATGTATACGCTTCTACAACAAAACTCCTAGTGAGTTGCAAAAATTATCAGTACATAAATTCAAACAAATTGTAAAAACCTTGCCGTGCAAAAAGGCTTACTATAAAATATCAGATTATCTAGAAGATAAAAAGCTTGGGACGGGTTTTGCTCCAGCTCGAAAAGTAACAACTAACAGGCTAAAGGTTCCTTCGTCGCTTCTTTACTTTAGTCTACGTACTGAAGCGACAGAAATCAAAAATATCACTTTATTTCCGTGTCAGTGTTTAGTTTTACAATTTGACCTTTTCTAAGTGTACATTTATTGTATTTATGGAAATAAAGAGTTTTTGATTTTGATTTTGATACAAACGGCTTCGGTGTGTTGATTCCAAGATGTGAAGAAGCCAACATGTCACCGACCAAAATACCTACTACCGGATACCGGAACTATAAATTCATGAGCAACAGAAGGTTAGAATTGAATGTAATGTTTTGAATCCTAAATAAATTGTTCCACCGGGTCCGGTTCACCCTGTAACAAATGACACTATTACTTAAATGTGCAAAGTCCGCGATTTCTT
The DNA here is from genome assembly GCA_949316285.1 of Eupithecia subumbrata. Lineage (NCBI taxonomy): Eukaryota > Metazoa > Arthropoda > Insecta > Lepidoptera > Geometridae > Eupithecia > Eupithecia subumbrata. Next base: position 13,901,698 of record OX438643.1, on the reverse strand, counting down.
ATCGATTTAACCCAAATTTAAACGTTTGATCTTCATTTCGAATTCTGAGTATTATTTAAAAGGATTCTTTTCAGTGCTTTATAATTATTTTTTTAAGTCAACATTTCACACTATATTAAAAATCAAATAGGTATCAGCCAGCGTTATCACTTTAAAAAGTTCCTCAACAGTTATTTTTTAACTTTTTGTATCAGCATTTAATAATAATGATTAATGGTAATTAATAATTATAAATAAAATTATAAATTTATTAATTATGAACATAAATTATTTGTTATTGAATGATTATTCATAATTCATTTGGTTTATATGTTATTTGCATGCTTAATCATTAATATTAATAATAATTTAATTTTGTTTATTTAATGTATTTGAATGGAAGAGCAGGACATCCTGGCACGAGTATATTTATATACCTATAAGGATGTCCTACCAACTATTTAGCACGTAGAGTAAAATATTTTTATACAAATAAAAAAAATTATTTTTTATTTTTTCAATTTATTCATACTTTAAATTTAGTATTTATTACCTATTGTTTTCGTTAAGGAAACAAAATTTTGAATAGTTTTCCTGGAGTATGTAGTTGTTGTTAAGCATCATTTAAATGATTTTATTATTATAACATTGAATACCTATGATTGAGTAACAATCAATAAGCTTAGCTGGGGTAAAACGCTAAGGGATGCTAAGTAGCTGAGGGAGGGTGTTGAAAAACGGTGAAGAGATTAAAATAACCGCACCCAGAGTGATGATCGAACACTGATTTTACAGCTTTCACAGTAGTTGCTAAAATATTTTAGTTAAAATGTACCTACTGCATGTACTTATGCGATAGCGTGTACATATTATAAAATATAGGTATTAAATTATAGGCTATAATCAAACCACTATGACACACTTGTTGTTGAGGTAATTTCAAAATATCCTGTCTGTAAATACCCAACTGAAAGATTCCTATAAAACGACCACAGGACGATCGCATGTTTTCATTTTGCAATCACCATCCGTGTGCTAAGTGCCAAAATGTTGTTGAATTTTTTAGTGTGTGGTCTGCTGGTTGGGGCTATCGAATGCCGAAGTCACCAGTTCTCTAATTATCAGGCAGAAGGTCAACTTGATCCAAGTGGAATTTCAAGCCAGTACGAGGTAGGTTATCCTGAGGAGGTGGAAAGCCTTGACTCAAGAAGACTCATAAGCCCGTTCGACGAAACTGATGAAACACGAGGTACCCAAACTGACTGCCCTTTTGGGTACTTTATAGCCGATGGAAAAAAGATATGTGCACAAGAATTTAATAAATTAAATGCTATCCAGAAACTTTTGCTAGCAGCTGCTCTAGACAGTCAACTTAAAGAAAGAGAAGATACTCATTCGATCGAGAAAAGGAACACCTTTGGACACCACTGCCCGCGAAATTCACGCTTTTTCATGACTCGTCATTCTTCAGTTTTTTGTATACCTCGAGCATCATTCTTTCTTTAAGAAGGTATAGCGATAATGAGTTTCTTATGTATCGGATAAATTAGAACTTTCATCGCTAAAATTATCTAGTGTTATTTAAAGTTTTATCATCTATTTCAAATATAGCATTCGATTGTATTGTAATTCACATAAATTTCATTACATGTCGTTTATTTTGTTGTTATCAAAACAATTAATAAATTATATCATAACGGAAAACTGACACTGTATTTTTAGGGTTTCGAGATCGGAGATCGGTTTCGAAACCCATGGTCGCTTTGTCTGTCCTTTTTTCCCTCTTTAATATCTCAGCAACTACAGCAGCTATTTACTTGAAATTTAAAATAATAATACATTTCGTGCGCCTGTACAGATATAAAAAAAAAATTAAAATAAATGAAAAATGAAAGTGAAAATTTTCCATACAAATTGTGATGCCGAAATTTTAAAAAAGACCTAAAAAGTCAAGAGTCGTATCAAATGAAAGGTATTAGTTTGCACATTTAAAATCAATTTTTGAAATTTCTGTATGCTTTATACTTTTCGAAATATTTTGAAACAACTCAAAAATATATACCCATCCCCCCCCCTATCTCCGAAGTTTGCAGTGCGATCCATTTAAAATGTAGATAAAGAGCGTTAGTAGATATAAATCTATATTTTACAGGAAAAATATAGAGAAGTCTGTAAAAAGAACACTTTTTGAAAAATTGTCAAAGGGGGGGGGGTTATTTTTAAATGGGGGGGGCTGCCCCACTGAGTGGGGTATCAAATGAAAGGTATCGGTTTGTACATTTCAAGCCAGTTTTTCAAATTTCTGTAGGTTTCATACTTTTTGAAATAATTTGACAAAAGTCGAAAAATTTAACATTACCCACTTTAACCGAAACCATGCAGAGAAATCCATCTGAAATGTAGGTTGGTACCTACTATTCTTAGGTATTCGTTAAATTGCGAAGTCTCTAACCGGTACTTTTGGTACGTATTTGTTGCCAAACGTTCGAAACCCTCGGCGCGCGAGTTACACTCGCACTTGACGGATCTTGTTTTAATCAACAATCCCTTTCCATTTTACCTACCACTTAATAGGTGTACTTGGTATTTACTTACTACTTCAACGGTGACGAAAAATGTTTTCACTTGTGAAACTTTGAATGAATAATTATTCATTCAAAGTTTCACAAGTGAAAACATAATCAACGTAATCGGTCCTAAAACAACAGTGTTGCCAACATAAACTAAAGTGCCGTTGATTTAGGTACGTATGAGTGACAAAAAACAAACAAGCAAAATCTTATGCGTAGTTAAGTTTGGGATCGGTCGGATTTAGCATGTTATTCGAATAAAAGTTCTTTACCATTTTTTATATAATTTTAGATTAAGTTTTTTAGATTATTATAGGTTTTATGTGTTTCCGAGGATACACCTAAGAAACAAATTAGGTATGCTAGTTGTCATAGGTTTATTTATGTAATTGTTATTACTGTTATTAGTGATCGGCACAGGAAAGAAACCCTTGCGAAAATAAGCCAATTATGGTGAAATATTAATAATCAAAGGAACATACCATCGTTGTTATTTGCCATCGTTAATTACAAGTATAACTACACTAGAGTCCTACATAGGCAGGAATGTTGTAATGTTATGGCAACACTAATGGAACACTCATGACTTTGCTTTTGTGGATTTTTTAGGTATTTTCATCATTTTTATGGTAGTGTAAATAAAAAAGAGTTAAAAGTTTTTTTATGGATACATGAAAAAGTTATCCTAAAACTTAGGTTTTTTTTCCTTAGGTACCTACGAATTTCTCGAGCTAAAAGAAAATTTTGACGCGTTATATTTGGTTTAGATTAACTTTATTTTTTCTTTATTGTTTTGTATTTTTTTTTTGTCTGGTTACAAAAAGTAATTCAGATATACGTCAGACATGGAACCGAAACAGTTTTTGAAAACCATGTCATTTGCAGACTGATACTATTTTCAAGCGACTTAAACTTTAATAGGTTAGTCAACCAGCATTGCAATATATATATACATTTAGGAAAAGTTCTTTCGTAAACATCGTCATAATATTTTATTTGGTCGGTTTAGCCTAACTTGGGAAGTTAGGAGAAGTCTTACTTGGTATTAATTAGATAACTAGAGAAAAATAAGATAATAGGATGTTCTTGATCAAAACATTAATTGGTCGTAATATCGAGTTAATATGACGGGAGTTACTAGTTAATATTAGTACCTACTATTTAACGGGTATTTATCGTGTTTTTTTATTCACTAGCTGCATTCTTACTACCCGTTGTCCTATTACCCGTTTTCCCGTAGGAATTAAGCATTTTTCCGCGGTAAAAAGTAGCCTATGTTCATCAGGAATAATGTGGGCTTCTAATGGTAAGAGAATTTTTCAATCGGTCCAGTACTTTCGGAGCCTATTCAATACAAACAAACAAAAAACAAACAATCAAATCTTTCCTCTTTATAATATTATAGTATGATTATTAGTACCTACTATTTAACGGGTATTTATCGTGTTAATTTACCCATTTTTAGATTCTACAGGTAACCTGTAGAATTAATAATAATGCGTTCAGTTAAAGTAGGTTTAAAAATGTTCACTATCAATTTGCGCCTTTCTTCTCCCCGGCAGTATCGGTTCGTCCGTCCTATCCTATCTGAATATGAAAGTGATGAATAGATATTGCACCGACGAGTAAGTTTGCGCACACGCTTTCGCACTATAAAACTAATATGCCCTGCGCACATGGGTCGTCTCCGTAAGACTGGCCGCCCTTGGCTAATTTTTTTGGCTAAAAGGACTTCATTTGGCAATTTATTTATAATACATTTGTTAAAAAAAGTCTTTGGACTTAAGTCTCAGTCATTTCATTAACAAGAACTAGCTGTCAGATAGAAACTGAGAACATATTTTGTTCTTAAATAATTTATTTCTGTCCTAAAAGAAGGGTGCTCTTAGTTTGACGTGTGTCTGTCAGAGGGATCGTCCCCAAAAGGATGAACCGATTTGTATTTTGTTTTTTTGTTTGAAAGATCACTTGGTGACTTTATCGAGAATGTTCTGCATTTACTTCAAAAACGGCAAAAGGTGCTTTTTTAGTAAAAAGCGCCCTTTTTTCAGGCTACGGGAACCGTTATTTAAAGTGGCATAGACGCTGCTTTTTTTGACATGCTTCCTTCTCCGAAAAATATCCCAACTCTACTTCTAAGATAAATAGGATGGGAATAAGTCTTTTGGAAAAAGGCTCATTGATGTTTAAAAATAATTTGTCATCGATGGTTGGTTAAACATTTTTGTTGAATTCGTAGCTTGTATTAACTTTTGTTTACCCTGGTTTCTCCTGACAAAGGTGTCGTTTGCAGTAGCTACAGATAATGGCAGCAACAGATTTTAGCTACAAAATTTATCTTCTATCACCCGTGTGTGAGGTTTATTTCTAACACTGTCAAAAATCTGTGTCCACCTGAAAATGCAGGTCACAGATAAACGAAGGTAAAACTTTCCACTAGATCAACGTTTCCTTTGCTCGGGTTGACAAAGTACAAGTTTTCCTCAATAATTTATATCTATACATAAAGCGTCCGTATCGACGCTCAGTGGCGCGTGACGCGAAAGCCAACACAACGCATTCTTCAAACTCAGTCAGTTTATCAGTGGGACAAAGGAAACTGGGCATGTATTCACTATGATTTCTTGCCAATAACGTGTGAATACCGCGTTATGAAAACTTGCGTTCTATTCAGTTTGTTTTATACCAAAAACACAAGCGTAACTAACTGTTCGAGCATAAAATGTATGTATGTTCTACAGGTTTTAACAATCAAGGCTTCTAAAGCTTTACATAAGTGCTTTTACGTTTAAAATCATCAACCAAGATATTCGCCGCCCTAAAAACGTAATTGTCTACGAAAAGTTGAGATTTAAAAACTAAAGGCGCGCGATAAAAACCCGATTGTACTGTTTTAGTATTCCCATTTTGGGCACCACTTTTAAGAGCACTAGAAAAATTACTAGGTTACTGCACCGTCGCGTCATATTAAAGTGAATACGGACTTTGAGCTGTGTTGTCGAGCTCTGCCAAATTCAGCTTACAGCTCACGTAATAAGAATACATATTGATTGTTTCCTAGTTGTTTTGTAAGGAATAAATGTAAACCTTTGCACCTTGTTTTGTTCAGCAGTACTTCAGTCAAATCTTGAATGAATTTCTGACGCGATAATTACCGTATAATTTTACTACTTTTTAACACTTTCATGGACCGGAAGTTTAGAACAAGTTACCAAGGGGAACCAAGGTCAGTAGTTTTGAGATTTTGATACGACTTACCAAGATTATCAGCCCGGTACAAGGGGAACGTAGCAACCCACAGAAGAACAAGCACCGTCCCCCGTTCCATCTTCAACCTTCAGATTCTGTTTGGAAGGCAACCGAAACGCATCCTGTTCATCAAGCACGCTTCAGAAGTACCATCTGAAAAGAAATATAATGGAATTAGAATTTGGGGTACGGAACCCATGGACGTAGAGATAATACGTCAAGTGCGAGTCGGACTCTCGCACCCGAGGGTTCCGTATAAGACCTTCTTGCCCTTGCAATTTTATGATTCTAGGTCAACTAAAACTGCCCTATAGATTTTGTGTGTGGGAATCACATGTTCCCTTGGAATTTCAAAATAGTCGGACTTATACGACTGTAACTGATTCAAATTGCGTTGAATTAGAAGTTTGATTTATATCACGGCTCCAAAAGATTACAAATTTGAGTATTTGATGTTTATTTCAATACGATGCCTCTACGTATTCCTGAGAAAATGGGGCTGACAGAGGGACATATGGACCAGAAGTGATCCTATAAATAAGGTTTTTTATTCTTCTGAGGTGCGTAACCACAGAACTAAAACTGAAGGACAACGCTAGTGGACTTCTTATGTGTGAGTTATAAGTAAATCGACATTATGATTGATTAATTAATTTATTTAATTAAACTGCATATTACATCAATCTGTATTTATGTACGCGTATGTACTAGAAGACTGATATACTATGAGCTCTTCAGTTATTTTCTACTGGGAACCTGTCCGTATTACGAAACCACTGAATGTAATGTGTATTCACAGATGACAGAATCTTATTGTATACTAGCTGCTGCCCGCGGCTTCGCCTGCGTAGTTCCCGTTCCCGTGGTAATTCCGGGATAAAACATAGCCTATGTCCGTCTCCTGGTTCTAAGCTGCCTCCCCACCAATTTTCAGCCAAATCGGTTCAGCCGTTCTTGAGTTATAAATAGTGTAACTAACACGACTTTCTTTTATATATATAGATAAGGATTCTATGTGATGATTCTGCGACGATTCCATTGGCATAGTGAAGCCATTTTATTACAGAATTGGGCTCCTGATTCATTTGACTGGACCACCGTAATTTTTTTTTCGTTAGTAGGTTGGCTCAGTTGGTCGTTAGTCTAGTTAGTTTAATTGGACCACTTACTCCAACCAAACTCTGGTGGTAGAGTTAACTGTACCAGCTAAACCACCAAATATCATGTCCATGAATATCGCATGGACCATCTGCACATTTTACCTACTTTGCCTGAAAAAGGCATTGACGCACTCATTAGTTAGGTTCCCACCTACTTAGGTAGGAACTTTACTAATAGGTGCGTCTTGGAAAAATATATAGATAGGAACTTGCCTACCCTTTATCTACCGATATTTTTCTTCAATCTACAGATTATTTCTTCAATCTATTAATTTTCTACTTGACTGTCTACTGATTTAGTCAAATTCGATCTTGCAACAAACTTACTAACAAAAAGAATGCATGAAATCGGACGACGCGTTAATGAATTCTTAATAAGAACACATTTTGACTTTTATCCCCTCTCCCAAGTGCCTACTGATATCCCAGATAAAATGCACCCTATGTTCCCTCGTAGTATGAGCTCAAATCATGCCAAGTTTCACTTGAATTCATTCAGTAGCATATTTTTACTTTCATCCACCCTCCCAAGGGAACAGCACTGATTCCGGGATAAATCGTATTGCTCAATTGAATACATTCTGTACTTTCGGCGTGATGCGCGACCCAGGAATTTAACTTTTATCCCCCTCCACGGGGAACCTTACTGAATTCCGGTATAAAATGTATCTTTCCCCGTAGTATGAAATGAACTCAAATCGTGCCGACTTCCATTCGAATTCATTCAGTAGTTCCGTCGTGATGCGCGGTTAAAGAATTTTACTTTTTCCTCTCTCCCAGGGGAACCTTACTGAATTCCAAGATAACATGTATTCCATGTCCTTCCTTGTAGTATGAACTCAAATCGTGCCAGGTTTCATTCCAACTCATTCCGCAGTTTCGGCGTGATGCGCGGTGAAGGAATCTTACTTTCATCCCCTCTTCCAGGGGAACCTTACTGAATTCCGGGATAAAATTTATCTTTCCTCATAGTATTAACTAAAATCATGCCGACTTGCATACGAATTCATCAAGAAGTTCCGTCGTGATACGCGGTTAAAGAATTTTACTTTCATCCTCTCTCCCAGGGGAACCTTACTGAATTCCGGGATAAAATGTATCCCATGTCCTTTCTTGTATTATGAACTCAAATCGTACTAATTCAGTCCCAACTCATTCAGCAGTTTCGGCGTGATGCACGGTGAAAGAATTTTACTTCCATCCCTTCTCCCAGGGGAACCTTATTTTGGGATAAAATATATCTTTCCTCGTAGTATGAACTCAAATTATGCCGAGTTCTATTCGAATTCATTCAGTAGTTCCATCGTGATGCGCAGTTAAAGAATTTTACTTTCATCCCCTCTCCCAGGGGAACCTGACTGAATTCCGGGATCAAATGTATCCCATGTCCTTCCTTGTAGTATAAAATCAAATCATGCAAGGTTTCATTCCAATTCATTCAGCAGTTTCGGCGTCATGCGTGGTGAAGAAATTTTACTTTCATTCCCTCTCCCAGGGGAACCTGACTGAATTCCGGGATAAAAAGTATCCTATGTCCTTCCTCGTAGTATGACCTAAAATCTTGCCGAGTTTCATTTCGATACCTTCAGTAGTTTCGACGTGATGCGCGTTTAAGAAACAGACAGACAGACAGACAGACAGACAGACAGACATGAATGAAAAAAATTACAGTTTTGGCTTCAGTATCGATAATAGAGTGCCCTCCAAAAAAAATTTTCAAAATATCTTCAATGTACAGAATTGGACCTGTTACAGTTTTATTATAAGTATAGATGGATAACCAAATTCTACATAGTTGAATGTCTACCTTTTTCACATTTTTTATATGGATAACCAAATTCCACATAGTTGAAAGTCCACCTTTTTCCTGGAAGGAATTTTTTTTTGCAAGTTATTTGCCTTAGAGCACAATATTGGAGCCAACATAACCGCGGCCCCTTGGACAAAAAAGGATAATGACAAAATCTCCTACAGAAATCACCTTTTGAAGATATAAAATCCGATAGTGGAATTCGAAATCGGCCGATCCAATGGGAAAAATATGTTTTAGGTATGATCATATAGAAAAATCCCATAACGATTATAGTACGATAAGACCATAGAGTTCCGGGGTATGACAGTAAATTTTTTGTGAGAATTTCCAAAGACCTAGTCGTCTATGGATACGCCCATAATATAAAATTTTCAAGTTATTGATATGGATACAATATTAGTACTTGGTAAAACAATAAAAATGTATTTCAACTGTATCTAGTTACTATCAAAAAATGACTGATAAGTTTGAGTTATTATGACTAAGTTTAAATTAAACTAAATCAGCTCAGAATCGTTTGTAGTTTTTAGGTGTTTGTAGGTGTTTCTTCTTCTGTTGACTTATTTCAGAATGAGAAAACCGCTGTTTTAATTGAGACAGGTTAATAAAAGGTAAACTGATTTCAGAGTTTCAATTGTCAATACTAATTCTAATTTGTTTCTATGCTTTTATTATAATTTTCTTTTTTATTAAATTACTAGCTGTACCCGCGACTTCGTTCGCGATTGCCTTACCTGCCGACTAATTAAGTTCACATTTAACCATAGTCTCTCATAATTATTATGAAACGCCGCCGTGCAAAAAATCGTGTAAGTTCTACGGGGGATAGCATGTTGTCATCTTCAATCCCATTCTTTATCCACACGACTTTTAGCTACGACTCGGCCAGCGTCAGTGTTAGGAAGTGTTATACACTTTTCACTTCTTACTCATGGTTCCGTTCAGCTGGGACCCTATTCTGCTATACTAATCGCTTCACTGTGACAGGGGTATCGAAACAGAATGACACGTTTTGGTATACCACCTCAAATGAAAGAAATTATGATGAATGCAGATGGAGAGACGCGCGTCAAGTTTGAAACTATTCATTTATCTCGCACGTACTATCTGGAGTTTTATTAATCTAAGGATTCTAGGTGATGATTCTGCGACGATTCCACTGTCATACTGAAGCTATTGTATTGCAGAATTGGGCTCCTGATCCCTTTGACTGGACCACCGTATTTTTTTTGTCGTTAGTTGGTAGGTACAGTTGGCTGTGTACCACAGTAAAAAATATCTTTCTGTGGTCTAGTTAGTTTAGTTGGACCACTTACTCCACCCACCATGTATCATGTAAGGTAGGAACCTAACTCATTTTTCCAAGACGCACCACCTTAGTAGGTAGGAACCTAACTAATGGGTACTTCTTGGAAAAATAAATAGATAGGAACTTACCTACCCTTTATCTACTAATTTTTTTTTCAATCTACAGATTATTTCATCAATCTACTGATTTTCTACTCGACTTACTACTGATTTAGACAAATTCGATCTTGCAACACTGTTTCTAACAAAAAGAATGCATGAAAAGGACGACGCGTAGACCCGTCGTGATGCGCGGTTTAAGAATTCTACTTTTTCCTCTGTCCATGGGGAACCTTACTGAATTCCAGGATAAAATGTATTTCCATGTCCTTCCTTGTAGTATGAACTCAAAACGTGCCAAGTTTCATTCTACATAGGAATACCTACTTATGTAGTTTCGGCGTTATGCGTGAAGGTATTTTACTTTCATCCTCTCTCCCAGGGGAACCTTACTGAATTCCAGGATAAAATGTATCCCATGTGCTTCCTTGAACTCAAATCGTACCAATTCAGTCCAACTCATTCAGCAGTTTCGGCGTGATGCGCGGTGAAGAAATTTTACTTTCATCCCTTCTCCCAGGGGAACCTTAATAAATTCTGGGATGAAATGTATCTTTCCTCGTAGTATGAACTCAAATTATGCCGAGTTCCATTCGAATTCATTCAGTTGTTCCGTCGTGATGCCCGGTTAAAGAATTTTACTTTCATCCTCTCTCCCAGGGGAACATTACTGAATTTTGGGATGAAATGTATCCCATGTCCTTCCTTGTAGTATGAAATCAAATCGTGCTAGGTGTCATTCCAACTCATTCAGCAGTTTCGGCGTCATGCGCGGTAAAGAAATTTTAATTTCATCCCCTCTCCCAGGGAAACCTGATTGAATTCCGGGATAAAAAGTATCCTATGTCCTTCCTCGTAGTATGACCTAAAATCGTGCCGAGTTTCATTTCAATACCTTCAGTAGTTTCGACGTGATGCGCGTTTAAGAAACAGACAGACAGACAGACAGACAGACAGACAGACAGACAGACAGACAGACAGACAGACATGAATGAAAAAAATTACAGTTTTGGCTTCAGTATCGATAATAGAGTGTCCTCCAAAAAAAATTTTCAAAATATCTTCAATGTACAGAATTGGACCTGTTACAGTTTTATTATAAGTATAGATTCAATTTTTCAAACAAGATAGGTTTAAAACAAGAGCGAGATTGTCTAGATAATATGATTTGATACAATGGCAAACTAAAGGAACCCCCTCTATATTCCTAGTCACATTAACATGCAAATCAAGAACGTTGGAAGCACAGATTTCTGCTATGCGCGCACGAAACAAAATGTAATTAACGTTATTATCACGGAATAGCTTTGACATTGTTCTATAACATTGTAAATTCTTGGCTATGTTGTACTAAAGGTCGGAGATCAAATTAGAACAGCTATACTCAAAGTGTGCTGTGCGGAGCCTTAGGGCTCCACGAAGCCTCCGTGACAATGCTTGTCATTATTAAAAAATACTAAGTACCTAAACAAGGATGCAGATTATCAATTATTATATTTCGCATTTTCGCAGCTCCGTTATATTATAAGCGCCGTTATATCGTCTTTTCTTCCTTTTCCTTATCAAATTTCCCAATGTTCGTTAAAAGCATTTAAACGTTCGAAGCTCGCTCCGCTCGCCTTTTTATACAGGGTGCCATGGAAAAGGTGTACTTAGTCGAAAGGGACGAGAGATTCTGGACTCCAAGGGATCAACTTGGACATAACGATTTTTGAAGTTCGAACAGTAATAACATGACATCGATTACATCTAAGAGTGCACCATTGTTGGCGGAGTCATGATAAGATCAGTCACTTTATGACATTTATTCGGTGACATGCTCAGACTAATATTCGTTGCTCATTGTCTAAAACGCTGTACAAACGAAAACAAGATCCGTCAAGTGCGAGTGTAACTCGCGCGCCGAGGGTTTTGAACGTTTGTCAACAAATATGTACCAAAAGTACCGGTTAGAGACTTCGCAATTTAGCGAATACCTAAGAATAGTAGGTACCAACCTACATTTCAGATAAATCTCTCTGCATGCTTCGGTTAAATGGGTGGTTCGGTTCAGGTGGGTTATGGTAAATTTTTCGACTTTTTTCGAAATATTTCAAAAAGTATGAAAGTTACAGAAATTTGCAAAACTGTTTTGAAATGTCCAAACCGATACCTTTCATTTGATATCCCACTCGGTGGGGTAGCCCCCCTTTTGAAAATTATTGCTTTTTGACCATTTTTCAAAAAGTGTTCTTTTTACAGACTTCTCTATATTTTTCCTGTAAAATATAGATCCATATCTACAAACGCTTCATACATTTTAAATGGATCGCTCGGCAAACTTCGGAGATAGGGGGGGGGGAATGGGTTTTTTTTAAACTTTTTTCAAAATATTTCAAAAACTATGAAACCTACAGAAATTTGAAAAACTGTTTTGAAACGTACAAATCAATACTTTTCATTTGATACCCCACTCGGTGAGGTAGCTCCCCCTTTTGAAAATTATTCCCCCCTTTTTGACCATTTTTCAAAAACTGTTCATTTTTCAAACTTCTCTATATTTTTCCTGTAAAATATAGATTCATGTCTATAAACGCTCCATACATTTTACATGGATCGCTCTGCAATCTTCGGAGATAGGGGGGGGGGAATGGGTATTTTTTCGACTTTTTTCGAAATATTTTATAAAGTATGAAACCTACAAAAAATTCAAAAATTCGAAAATATTTTGAAATGTACAAAATGATACCTTTAATTTGATACCCCATATGACTGTGTAGGTATCTTTTAAAATTTCGGCATCACAATTTGTATGGAAAATATTCATTTTCATTTTTCATTTAATTTCATTTATTTTTCTCTAAATCTGTACAAGCGCACGAAATGTATTATTATTTTAAATTTCAAGTTGATAGCTGCAGTAGTTTTTGAGTTATTAAGGAGGGAAAAAAGGACAGACAAAGCGAGACCATAAGGGTTTTGAAACCGATCTTCGATCTTCAAAACCCTAAAAAGTGATTAAAACATGTTCTGTCAGTCAATTTATGATATTAGCACTCGCATAGTCTATTTTCGCCGTTCATACTATTTTTGACTTCGCAGACTATTTTCGCTTAGACGCTGTCAAAACAAAACAAACAAAAATCAAACGGCAATGACTCGGCTGACATGTGGGCAGATCGTTACTATGTTACCAGAAATGGAAAGTGTAAAAAAACCTAAAATGCTCCACTAAAGTTGTCGGTTTTATGACAGTATGTATCAGTTCAGTAAAAAACTAAATCGTTTATTTGTGTTGGTGTGAGGGCAATGTTGCGCGTAACTCCTTTACGCTATGCGCTCCTGGTAGCTCGGTAAATTTACCTACATAATTTGTTTTCTTTCTAATAAACCTACGCTTTAAAATAATCTGTAGTTTGCTAATGTTGATCTGACTCTTTGTGGTGCGAAACGGAAACGAATTTTGGGTAGAAACGCCGAATTTTTTTTCAATCAAAATATCAAAAAGAAAAAAAAATTCAGCGTTTCAACGCTGAAATTTTTTGGTATGAAACGGCAAAAATTTCTGGTGAGAACTTGAGGTGCGAAACACCGCTACACCAATATGTGAGTAGGTACTAGTATGTACTATAGGTAGTTTAACAGCTTAAGTCATAAATGTTCGTAAATAAATATCGAATTCCTTTATTTCCTTTACACCTTATAGGACTCTAGGAAACGTCACAGAATTCAAATTACATGAGTTAAACTAGGAAATAAAGTGATCACTTTGATTTTTTGATCACTTCAATCTTTTTAGGGTAAAAAGTAAACAAGCGAACAAGAAACCTTTACCTTGTTAGGGTGTTAGTTTCTGAGCTGGAGCAGAACTCGTCCCAAGCTTCTTTATACTCTAGAAGTCTAGGTAATCTGATGTTTTGTAATTAAACATGGTCCTTTTTAAATAAAGTCATTTTTAAAAAGAGCCTCTCCTTACTATAAGCAATAGCTAGATGTTTGGTGTAGATGTTTGGCGTTGCAATTGCGAATAATCAACCCCTCCTACTCAACCCGTTCATGTTGTAAGAGTCCACCAAGGAAGCTATAACCAGTATTCGCTACCGGAAGCGACAGCGAATCCGAGTAGACATGCGGTAATTCTACTGTTACTGAAATTACACGGCGGAATACCGCGCACGACATAGAGCAACATCGATGTAAAACCACCGCTATCAATCTGGGTAGCGAATACCGCATAGATAAGAACAGACCTTTATCCCCCAGAACTATGAAAGGATGGAGTTTCTCTACGCGAAAGAATCCGGAATACGTAAATCCACATATGAACCAAACACCTAAGTACCCGTTATATCGGTTCCGATGGAACAGACATTTATAGCTCGTAACTGAAATGAACACTGGGTATTTGAATATCAATTATTATCTTCTGAATGGAGCACTCTACCAAATGTAAACAGGAAAACGTCAAGAGCTTCCGTATTACTTAGACTCTTTTCTTCTCATCTCAAACATTACGAAAACAATGGGCTTGTACGCCTTGATAATACGATCGCACGATCGCCTTGGAATATTCCACCAACGAAGAAAACCTCTTGTTTTTGGAAAAGGTCACGAATAAAATTTTAATGCACGTAATGGGTCGATCGGGACACATGTATCATACCGGTCAAATGCGAGTTGGACTCGCGCACTAAGGGTTCCGTAAGACCTTGTGTCTTGCCAAATTATCATTATTGTAGTTCAACGGGATGTAAGTACCCTGTAGGTTTTAATCCATGGTGAGAATAAAAAAAAATTTTTTTTTAATAGACTACTAATTTACGAATTTTGGATTTTTCCTTTTATTTGTTCTAAAAGACCTTGCTTTTTACAAAATTTTATGATTCTAGATCAACGGACAGCACCCTATAGGTTTAGGTCTATAGCAAGAATCAAAAGTATTTTTTTGGTGAATAAGCTACAAATTTACTGTTTTTGGTTTTTTTTATTTACTTGTTCTATAAGGCCTTGCTTCTTGCCAAATTTAATAATTCTAGGTCTACGGGAAGTACCCTCTAGGTTTTGATCCATGGCGATCATTAAAAGTAATGTTTTTAGTAAATAAATTTAAAATTTATAGTTTTCGGATTTTTCTATATCCTTGTGCTATAAGGCCTTGCTGCTCACCAAATCGCATGATTCTAGGTCTACGGGAAGTACCCAGGTTTTGTGTGCACGTGATTCCCTTGGAAATTTCAAAATATTCGCACATATACGGCTGTAACTTTGAGTGCGTTGACTTAGAAGACAAGTTTTATTTAAATTGCGGCTCCAAGAGGTCACGGACTTGAGTATTGACGTTAATTTCAACTCGAGACGTCCACGAGTTTCTGAGAAAATGGGTTTGACAGACGGACGGACAGACAGACAGACAGACGGACAACAAAGTGATCCTATAAGGTTTCCCTTTTTTCCTTTGAGGTATGGAACCCTAAAAATGATTTTACATTGGCAATTTACGCATTTTCAAGGCGCGTGAGTTTGCAGGTGACGTCATCGGCAGAACTACCGGTCACGGGCATCGGTATTGGCAGACATGTCGATCCAATATACGCTGTACCATAGAAATCAATACAAAGCATCAAATCTTTACGCTGCGTACGCTTTTATTCCGGTCCGGCATAAGCACAGCGTTAGAGTCGAGACTTGACATAGTTATATCCTTGAGTATGATAAGTTGGTCCAGCCCAGATTTATGAAAATGAGAAATCGGATGTCTATTGTGCCACCGACTTAGCTGAATGAATGAATGAATGAACACCTTTTTGTAAGTACTAGTAAAAACCTAACTAAACTATAATCTAAATGAGAAATAGATATAAAGTTTTTGTTTTTATAGTGCGTAAGCCTCACACTCTGGCAAATTTGACGGAAGGATGCGGGTTCAAGTCCCGCCGAAGTCGTAAATTTTTGCGCGTTAATTTCTTAGAAATAGACATAGTACAAAAGGCCTGAGATCTATTTCTTCCAGCCACCTGGGGATGAAGAAAAAGATATAAGAAAAAGGGTTGATAGTGCGCAGTAAATAACAGTACTTATATATACATACTTAATTAACAGTACAAAATTACCTGACGATATCATAATCAGGGTTTTAACAAGAAAATAAGACCTATAACATAGAAATTATAACTCCAAAAGAAAAATTGAGGTATAAAAATATCTTGAGCCTATTTTCCGCCGAAGGGAGGGTTATTATGACAGTATCTAAAAACTTTTGCGTTTGATATGCTGAAATAAAACGTGCCCTGGAATTTCTAAGGAAAAAGTTTGATTACCTACCTGTGTGCAGAATAACTCTTTGAAAGATTCCGTGAGTAGGTACTATAGAAGAGGCCATCAAATTGTTGTTGTTTTTTCCTCTGAGATTCAAATCGGATGGTCTATTCTGTACGGATTGCTATTACGATTGCTGTCAGTACATCAGTATTGACAAGAAAGTTTCTTTAGGTATACCACATAACTGGCGGATCTCTGTAGAACCTTGTCACAATAAAAAAACAAACGCTAAACACAGTAACAAACTCCACTTTTGGCGTTTGTTACTGTGACATGGTTCTACAGCGATCCGCCAGTTGTGTGGTCTACCTTTAGTAGACGCACCTATATAAATAACCTATAATATACCTATATACATATATATAAGTGTCAATTTATCGATGGACATAGTACGTACAAGTACGGGCCGCAGGCCGTACATACCTAAAGTTCTTTGAAAGATACATAGGTACCTAAGGTACCCACTGTGATTTGACAATGGGCCAAATTCATTGCGACTCTATACCCTTGACTTGGACTACCTGGACTACCTGGACTTGTTCCAGCGTCGCGGGGTGAACATGACCCGTGAGATGCGGAGCAACAGTTACTCGCACCGCCTCGTAACTCGTAACGTAAGACTTCAGAAATATCATCGATCGGTCTATGTCATGGCACCTTCCATCTATAACCGATTGCCAGTGAAGATACGTGACGCACCTTCCACGCCTATATTTAAACATAGACTAAGAAAATATTTAACGGAATCGGTATTCTATGATGTGCAAGAATACTTGGATTTACCGCCTATTTAAGTTTTATTTCTATACTAGCTGTACCCGCTACTTCGTTCGCGATTGCCTTACCTGCCGACTAATTAAGTTCACATTTAACCATATTCTCTCATATTATGAAACGCCGCCGCCGTGCAAAAAATCGTGTAGTGTCTACGGGGGATAGCATGTTGTCATCTTCAATCCCATTCTTTATCCACACGACTTTTAGCTACGACTCGGCCAGCGTCAGTGTTAAGCAGTGTCATACTCGATTCACTTCTTACTGATGGTTCCGTTCAGCTGGGGCCCTATTCTGCTATACTAATCGCTTCACTATGACAGGGGTATCGACACAGAATGACACGTTTGGGTATTCCACCTCAGATGAAAGAAATTATGATGAATGCAGATGGAGAGACGTGCGTCAAGTTTGAAACTATTAATTTATCTCGCACGCACTATCTGGACTTTTATAAATCTAAGGATTCTACGTGATGATTCTGCGACGATTCCATTGTCATACTGAAGCAATTGTATTTGCAGAATTGGGCTCCTGATCCATTTGACTGGACCACCGTAATTTTTTGAAGTGAAAACTTCTTTAGCGGCGTTGAGCACTTTTTCTGTAATGGGTATAAAATCTTAAACTCGCGTCAGGACACGTGACCTGATCGAAAAAGCGTAAGACGGATGGAGCAACGACGACATTATGCCGAAGGAATAAAGCTCAAAATTGTGCAGGATCTTCATTATAGCTAGGAAATTTCTTGAAGTTTTGTTTTGAGATAGAGTTCAAAATCGAACATTATTTTTAGGTAAACAGAATAGATAATAGTACTAGTTTCCGACAACAACAATAGGCCCTAGCTTACGTAATAGTTGCTAGCGTCCGGCTCGCTTATACCTACCTACTTATGTATCTATAGATAATTAATTTCTCGAACGAATCGAAAAGAAAGACATGGACAAAAATTTTCATTTATTCATTAATATAATTTTATAATTAAGGTTAGGTTTCGATCGAGTCTATCGTACTGCTTAACGGGTGTAAACAGACCCTTCACGAAGCCGTCAACCAAGCATTCTGTACATGAAACTAAGTAACACTGCGCAAAAATAATTGCTGGGAAACGGAATTTATTTTTGGACTTTAAAAATAATCAGATTTTTGTAGCGGGTAATGGTTTGCGCGCAACCGGCTGTAAATAATTGTAATATTATTTAATATTGTAAAATAATTGTAATAGTTTTAAAGTGTTAAATTTTTAATGTAATATAAATTGTCATGTTTGTGTACGATAGCGCAATAAATGAATATTGTATTCTACCACATAAATGATAGTACTTTTATACTGATAAAGCAATTGGTGCAAAATTATTCCCTAACCATTCCAAAATATCAAACATGCTCAACGTTAATAATCAAGTTTTCACTTCTGCCGGCACTCCCGGAGTGCAACCCGTCTTTTTTTTTCGTTAGTAGGTAGGTACAGTTGGCTGTGTACCACAGTAAAAAATATTTTTCTGTGGTCTTGTTAGTTTAATTGGACCACTTACTGCAACCAAACTTCGGTAGTACAGTTAACTGGACCAGCTAAACCACCATATATCATGTAAGGTAGGAACCTAACTTATTTTTCCAAGACGCCTTAGTAGGTAGGAACCTAACTAATGGGTGCGTCTTGGAAAAATACATAGATAGGAACTTACCTACCTCTATCTACTAACTTTTTTCTTCTAACTACAGATTATTTCATCAATCTACTGATTTTCTACTCGACTTTTCTACTGATTTAGTCAAATTCGATCTTGCAACACTGTTTCTAACAAAAAGAATGCATGAAATTGGACGACGCGTAGACCGGTTAAAGAATTCTACTTTTTCCTCTCTCCCAGGGGAACCTAACTGAATTCCAGGATAAAATGTATTCCATGTCCTTCCTTGTGGTATGAACTCAAAACGTGCCAAGTTTAATTCCAACTCATTACCTATGTAGTTTCGGCGTGATGCGCGGTGAAGGAATTTGACTTTCATCCCCTCTGCCAGGGGAACCTTACTGAATTCCGGGATAAAATGTATCTTTCCTCATAGTATGAACTAAAATCATGCCGAGTTGCATTCGATTTCATTAAGTAGTTCCGTCGTGATGCGCGGTTAAAGAATTTTACTTTCATCCTCTCTCCCAGGGGAACCTTACTGAATTCCAGGATAAAATGTATCCCATGTCCTTCCTTGAACTCAAATAGTACCAATTCAGTCCAACTCATTCAGTAGTTTCGGCGTGATGCGCGGTGAAGGAATTTTGCTTTCATCCCTTCTCCCAGGGGAACCTTACTAAATTCTGGGATAAAATGTATCTTTCCTCGTAGTATGAAATCAAATTATGCCGAGTTCCATTCGAATTCATTCAGTTGTTCCATCGTGATGCGCAGTTAAAGAATTTTACTTTCATCCTCTCTCCCAGGGGAACATGACTGAATTCCGGGATACAATGTATCCCATGTCCTTCCTTGTAGTATGAAATCAAATCGTGCAAGGTTTCATTCCAACTCATTCAGCACTTTCGGCGTCATGCGCGGTGAAGAAATTTTACTTTCATCCCCTCTCCCAGGGAAACCTGACTGAATTCCGGGATAAAAAGTATCCTATGTCCTTCCTCGTAGTATGACCTAAAATCGTGCCGAGTTTCATTTCAATACCTTCAGTAGTTTCGACGTGATGCGCGTTTAAGAAACAGACAGACAGACAGACAGACAGACAGACAGACAGACAGACAGACAGACAGACATGAATGAAAAAAATTACAGTTTTGGCTCCAGTTTCGATAATAGAGTGCCCTCCAAAAAAAAATTTCAAAATATCTTCAATGTACAGAATTGGACCTGTTACAGTTTTATTATAAGTATAGATAAATTATTTTTTAATAATTAATGTACAAATTATAATTAATTATAATTTTTTTTAATGACATGTTACTAGGAGTAATTAATAAATTCTGTATTTCTGTATTTCTGTACCTCAACCTCAACAGCCTGTATTGATCCACTGCTGGACGCAGGCCTCCCCCTGATAAGCGCCTTGTTGGCTTTTACCACATGGGGGTAGTACCTATAATCCCCACGCTGGGTTGGGGATCGCAGTTCGGTGGTAGATTGTTTTGCAGGGAGCGCTGCTACCCGCCCCCCCGGTGTAGGTATATCCCTTAGTCGCCTCTTAGGACAACCTCGGGAAGAGTTGGGGTGGTGTAAATTCTAAGCCAGCACTACACACAGCGATTGCGACTCTATTGAATAAATTTAATTTAGTAGTGACAGTTTTATAATGTACTAGTTTATGCCCGCGGCTTCGCGTTGTTTCTATGAAAACGTTTAAAGGTGATTACTATCCCACAGGAACTGATTAATGGGATAAAAAGTATGCCTATGTTTGATTCTAGGATTAGAATTACCTGTATGCAAAATTTCAGCCCGATCCGTTCAGTAGTTTTGGCGTGAAGAGGTAAGAAACATCCATCCATCTATCCATCCATCCAAACTTTCGCATTAATAATATTAGTGTGATGCAATAAAGAACTATCTAATTTTGTATTACGACAAGCAATCCTTAGTTAATCAATCTGTGGTACGGAAACGTTGACATGAATTAGTAAACTGAAGTGGCAGTGGGTAGGTCATATAGCTTGAACTGATAACCACTGGGGAGTAAAGGTTCCCGAGTGGCGACCGCCATTCAACGCGAAATGGAGTGTTGGGTAACCATCCACTTGGACCAACGACATTGGTCCCGAGGAGTGGATTGACAGAGGCGGCTCAGACCGATTTAAGGCATCGTATGGGATTCGCCTAAGGGTACCTACGTTTCCACTGACACGGAGCTGGGCGAAGCGCAGAGAAGCGGACCCTGAATCGGCCTCACAGTGTTGGAAATCCCCAGTCCACATCTGTGGAAACAGTGTAAGTGAAGAGGAGCGGAGCTGAGCGGACTTTCAAATAAAATATACTAGCGACCCACCCCGGCTTCGCACGGGTGCAATGCTGATACTAAATATACTACAGAATCGGCCCCCCGGCCGGTACCGCTGCAACCGCTATGTCCCTGCATTTTGAATCCGTGATATCTTCGAAAATATTCATTTAAATTACAATTTGTAAAGGGCCATATTAATCTTTATTAAATGCATAATGTATTTAAAGTACATAATTGGATAAGGATGCTTCGTAAATAAGCCATTATTTCTCGTAAAAAGTAAAAGATAAAAATGGTTATTGTGGGTTATCCCTAAGAGATAGACATATACCATCGCCAACTTTTTGGTTGACCTTTCTTAGGTGTACAATACTGTAGTACATTATTTTGATCTATCTCGTAGGGTTCAGCCAGCGTTTGCAATGTAAGCGCAATTAAATGTGTATATTTACGACATCACATTAAAAACCTCTAAAATTATCAGTGTTTCTCTACTATATTACTATTATATAAACCTTCCTTTTGAATTACTCTATCTATTAAAAAAACTGCATCAAATCGTAAGAACAGACAGCGGCAGCGACTTTATTTTAAACCATGTAGAGATGAACACGCGGCCCCGAGTTGGACAGAACGGAGTCGAACAGGCTGTAGTGCCGAGCGTAGGGCACGAAGCGGAGCAAGTATTTCCATTGGTTTCAATGGAATTACTTGCTGCCGCGAAGAACAGTGAAAAGTGGCAAGTAAACACTTTCCTCATTCTTCTCCGCTCCACTCTGTCCAGTTCCATATCAGTTGAAACGCACCCTAATTGTCCAGCAGTAATTACGTGGAGAAGGACGCGTGTGAGGCTGCTGATATGACGATGATAATGCCTTGTTATATAAGCGATACTAGGTAGAGCGATGTAAAAGCTGTTCATGAAATAAAACAATCAAGCATTTTTGACGACCTCTGTGGCGCAGCGGGCGAAGGTCCGCCTGCGACGCAGGAGGCTGCGGGTTCGATTCCCGTCTCGAGACAAATGTTTGTACGTTCTGCAGATATTTGTTCAGGGTGTTCTGGATGTTTTCTATATATATTAAATAATATCTATCTATGTAGTGTATAGGCCTATATACCCAGCAGTGGGCAAAATCCGGCTGTGGATGATGATGATGTAGTGTATAGTATTAAGTATATCATTTATCTAGTACCCATAACACAAGCTCTGCTTAGCTTGAGACTAGATAACACTGTGTGAATTGTCCAGCATTATTTATTAATTTATTATTTAAGCATGAACATTGAACTCTGCACAAGACAGCTAAAATTGATGATTGTCTGAGAGCTGGGAGATATCGTCTTATAAACAGCAGAAAATACTAATTCGCACTTATTACGGGATAATAAAGAGCTTTAAAGTTTCTTTATTAAAAGCAATCGCCGCCTAAGTAATTGCTACAGATTCCAAAAGATTAAACACGAATTTCAAAGTTATTTTCCTCTACAACTAAGAACAGTGGCGTTTGTCTTTAGCTGACCCTGCTTAAGTTCCAAGTATTGTTATAACATCCATTTTGGTTTTATATTATATTTATTTCGTTTTTGTATAAAACGGCTATCTTCATTAAACCGCAAGATTTTTGTTTCAAAACAGGTGGGGTCGGCTAACAATGGACGCCACTGTACATTATTATTCAAACACAATCGGCTGTCCTAAGATGTAAGAACTCTTTATTTGTCATACAGTTGTTGTCCATTTATTGGCACTGGCAGACTAAAAAGCGACTAATCAAGCTTTAAATCGGTCGATGAGTAATTCAAGTTTAAACCAACTTTACTCGGATCCAAGATATGTTTTGCAAACAGAGACAATGATTATGAAAACTTATTATAAACTGAGAACAATAACAGAAAACAACAAGGTAGCAGCAATGTTTAAAATAAAATTAGTACATGCACGGCGAAATAAGTGCAAAAATCAAGTTCGACGACGGACCAGAGACGAAATTAATGACGAAGCTGCCAAAACTAAAAAAAATTACGAACTTCTGCGATTTGCTCCGATGGTACCAGTGACATCAAATATTTTCCGCCAATATTTATTTGGTTTGGAAACCCCTTTGTTTACAAAAAAAGTAAATTGGATTCTAGAACCGAGTATAAATACTTACCAAAGTGCCCATCAGTACAGCCAACTGCTATTATTCAGAAAATGACATCCATTTTTACGAAACTACAACCGAAAATAAAACATTCTTACACACTTAAGTCCTAGCAAATATTGTATAGACATTTGGTCAAACCTTATATAAACCAAGAGCTATAAAAATATTTCCCAAATATATTTTGGCACGATGCCAGTTTTTTCTAAGCTTGCCTTAATACGGTTTTAATAGCTCGGTTCGTCAGTTCCGATTAATGCCATAAACGGGTAGGAAGTTCCACTTTTAGCGTTATGTGTTTGGTTGCTATATTTTTGATTGAGTGTATTTAGTGAAAACGGATGATGGTGGGTCCAAGTAGATTTAGGTTACGGTGACTGTGAGATTGGCTAGGCGTTTGTACTCTGACTTATGGACCGAGTCATTTGGTGTTCTACCCAATTTTGTTTAAGGTCCAATTCAATCGATCTAATTAATAACTTTTCACAAAGAAAATTAATTAAAATAATAGAATAAATTAGAACTAGTATTTAGAATTGAAACAATTGAGCTAACTGTAGACTATTGCTAACAATCTACAGTTAGCTCAACTGATCCATATACCAGTCGGAAGAGTCCCGATGAAGCTGGCTGCATTACCCTACTGTATGGCAATTATAAATAAATAAATAAATAATGCTGGACAATTCACACAGCATTATTTAGCCCCAAGCTAAGCAGAGCTTGTGTTATGGGTACTAGATAACTGATATACTTAATACCATACACTACATATATTATTTATTATATATAGAAAACATCCAGAACACCCTGAACAAATATCTGCAGATCGTACAATCATTTGTCCCGAGGCGGGAATCGAACCCGCAACCTCCTGCGGTGCAGGCAGACCTTCGCCCGCTGCGCCAAAGAGGACGTCGTATTATATTATTTTAATTACTGAATGAAAAAGAATCACAGCTAAAACGTACCTACCTTAATCATAATCGTAAACAAACAATGACTTTTCAAACATATAATACTCACACCGCCATTTAATGAAGATAAAGAATAAATAATGACAAATAATAAAACAAAGCTCAAAAGGGTTCAACATGAACCCTCAACTCAAATAGACAATTTTCGAGAGAATCGACCCTTCTCATGATAGCATCCTTTTGAAACAAAGACAGAAATATAAATAAACAATGATGTTTATTCTGAAAGAAATTCACAAAGGGTTTTGTTTCTTCCAATGTTGTAGTATTGGATGTGTATGAGCTGAATAAGAGGCGTGACAATTTGGCGTGTTTTAAAAAACTATAAACCGACTTCAAATTTATATGGGATCAACTTCGGGACCCCTCCAAAAAAAAAACAATTATCAAAATCGGAGTACTCTGTAAGAAGTTATGTGTATACAAAAAAAATATACGCGTCAACTTGAGGAACTCCTCCGTTTTTCGTCGGTTGTAAATAAAAACGTAGTTTTAATAATTACAAGAGAAAAAAGAAAAGACTAGGGTACTTGTCTACCCGACGAACGTTAGTTTACTAAACTTAATGAACTAGCTATTCTTTCTAAATTAAGAAGGAAGTAAGAATGAATATAGCTGCCATGGTAAACCACATGTACTTGTATAACTAGAAGGTATAACAAGAAACGAAGTAGGGTATAGATAGTGTGACTTCACTAACACCACCTCTTTCTTTCTTTTGTAACTTGCGGATAACGGCGCAGGTCATACTTTTAGTACCTATTTAGTTTCATCATCAACATCAGCCTATATAAGTCCACTGTTAGACATAGGCCTCCCCTTATGAACGCCATAGCGCCCTGTCTTCAGCTTGCCGCATCCAGCATCTGTCTGCAGTCTTTCGCAGATCGTCATCCCACCTGGCCGGAGGGCGTCCTACACTACGTTTGCCGAGTCGTGGTCTCCACTCAAGAACACATTTGCCCCAGCGGTTATCTGTTTTTTGCGAGATATGGCCGGCCCACTGCCACTTCAGCTTGCTAATTCATTGAGCTATGTCTGTTAATATTTAAGTATGATTGTTTGAAGGAAAAATAAAATAAAATTATGGTTATGATTTATGGTAAGAAACTTTGTTCTTAATTTACTCAAAATGAAAATATGGGGCTTTTTGCTAGCTAATATGTAAATTACATGTTTGACGAGCGTACTTTAACCTATTAGGTACTTGTAGCAACTGGGTCTAATTTAGTAGTTACTTTGGTAACCAAAACTGCCAACACATATCCATGCTTTTTTATCTTACAAGAAAATGTTATACATCATGTTAAGAACAAGGCAAGAATAACAAAAATGGATCGTTATTAAATACAATTGTGGTTACATATCCAAAGAAAGAAATAAAAGGAGGTTATGCCTACAATCACGAACAAAGTAAACATCTTTTCGAAAATAGTCCACTATAATTGGATAGATACATCATGACCTTGAAACGATTTCGCGGAAAACGAGAAAAATCTCCTGAGATTCAAGAAAGATTACGATGAACTAATGTTTTTTGAAAGGTTATTATTTGGGTACAGACAACGAGGAAAGTCGGTGAACATTAGATAAGTAGATAGATAGAATTAACTTAACAGTACAAAAGTTGTACATAGGCGCACATAATGCTAGATAGCATTCTCTACCTAACCTTTGGCTTTTGAAAACTACCTAACTATCCAACCTTTGGCTTTTGCTAACCTTTGGGTAGTGTGAACAACAATTTAGTAGGTAGTGCTAGAAAAAAGAACAAAGGAGAATAGTTATGTATGTAGTAT
The DNA here is from genome assembly GCA_949316285.1 of Eupithecia subumbrata. Lineage (NCBI taxonomy): Eukaryota > Metazoa > Arthropoda > Insecta > Lepidoptera > Geometridae > Eupithecia > Eupithecia subumbrata. The sequence goes on along the minus strand of OX438643.1, from coordinate 13,875,578 downwards.
ATTTTATGCGAAATATATATTGAAAGTATTTATTTATATAACTTTCATGAGCACACATATCCCCTAGTACTATCCAATGATCCTATCCATCCACGGTTGTCTGGTAGAGATCGCTCTTGAGCGATAAGACCGCCACTTGTCACTTAGATTTTAAGCTATTTTGTTATATGTTTCTATCGATAAGTGTGCAATAAAGAATTTTCTATCTTCTATCTATCTATCTACTATTCATCGTAACATCGATATAGATAAACACATTTAATAAAATATACTATTCACATAAATACTTAAGTACATTCTATAATAAAATATATAACGTACCGAATTATTCCTGAGAAGGAAAGTAATTAAAGACTCTAGATCTGAAAATATTTTAAATTTTCAAAACCACATTGATAGAACTTGAGTCCCACGTGTAGAAGAGCTTTTGAAAGACCCAGCTATGTAGTCGTTGACTATGGGAATAGGTACTTCATCACTCAATTTTGGAAACAAGATTTTCTTCTAGATTCTTAAAATTTTCGATTCCCTTATGAGAGATGGATTCCATTTTAGAGCATTGACATAATAAATCTTTATATTTTTGTATTTTGTATTTATTAATTCCATCGTAGTTACAATTGATGTCGTTACATTCTATATTTATGTAGGTACTATTATAACAATAACACATAGGTACTTCGTTATACGTTTATGGTAGGGCAAGACAGGCCAGTAGACAACGACAAAGATCATTCAAGATTTATGTCATCAAGCTTAGAAATCACTAGAGCTTATTGTGAAACGGCTTAGATCTGAAAAAATCCTGAAAATACCTTCTACCATAAAATTTCGTATCTACTTAGGCCATGATGCCTAATCATGTCTTATTACTATTATTAGTGTTTTGATTGTTTTATCCCAACGTCAAGCCAATGTCTCACGCATGACTATTCCCAGCGTCCAACGTAAGGTTCACGTGCGTCAGAGTGATTGATTGAAATTCGAGAATGAGAATTGAAAATATCGTTCGATATGCAGGTAGTCATAAAAACCTTTACGACAAAGAACCTAATTGGTACCTTTGTTTTAATGATACTAAGTTAAAAAACTAGTTTCAACCACTAACAATTTTGAGTACGATAAATTATACTAACATTTATTGTATGTTTATGATAATACTTAATTTATAACTTCTTGCCAAATGTGTAGCACCGCGCTGTGACCGTCGACACTAGACAAACCTCTGGTATAGTGTCTCTAGTAAATAATATAAGTTTTTGCTTAATTAATAAAAATAATTCATTGCAACTTTACATAGAAGTATCAAAACCAATTTTCTCTTTTCTAAAAGTCCACCTAGGCACCAGTCTTTACACTTCTTTGAACCTGCGATAGGTTCAATAGTAATTTAGGACAATCTAGTACTTATGAAGAAATTAAATGAACGCTACGTCTTGTATTGATTTGAATCAGTTGAGCCATCTTACAACTTGAGATACCTCTAGATAGTTTGCAACAGTCTGATGTTAGCTCAACTTTTTCATTTTGAAAATAGTAGTAGTAATTTCTCCCGCTTAGTTTTAATTTTCTTTGCTCGCAAAATATTATTTTTTTAATAGTACTTATTTCAAAATAAATCTAAACTCACCTTCACTCCTCACAAAACGAGTCCAAGTAAGAGCACAACACAGCACAAAACAAAGTTCATTCACAGTCCATAGTTTCGATACACGCGTTTTCAGCAGCACCGCACGACCGCACTCCACGAACGCGCGAGACCAACTGGCTTCAATCTGAGCTTCCAGATCTGCGCAAGGCAGCCCAGCTACAGTCAACGACAAAGATCATTCAAGATTTATGTCGTCAACTTGAGTCATTGTGTTTGTACTGTTTCTAATGGTTATGGGAAGTTTGAACTTAAATCTCTTTAGGGCTTGGGAGCTTTTTCCTTATTTTATTCAAACAAAGTGTTGGTTACAAAATAGCATTAGCGTCCCTGATGCAAAGAGTACTGTGCCACAGTGCTTTTCATCACCACTCTGGAAGTGGATTGTGCTGATGATTGAGGGTGATGATTATGTAATCCTTGCTGACCTTCGGTCATGGCGGCCAGCCTTATTGGAAACTAGCCATGTGCGCAGGACAGTTATTTAATACTCGTAAGACAGGCTCTGCTTAGCATGGGGCTAGATGATATTGTATGAATTGTCCAGCATTATTCAACTATTAATTTTTATAGTGCACAAGTGATTGCGCAAACACAAGTGCACTCTCTATTCTATTATTTTAAGTCTGCATTGTACAATTGTTTTTTATTCTGAAAAAAGAAAATTAAAAAAATAAAATTAGTCTCTCACTCACTGATAAGAATAGCACTGTGTAAACATGATGATGTTCTCCTTGCCGAATTTCGCCCACGGCGGCCAGGCTCAACGGAGACTAGCCACGTAGTGCACAAGTGTGCAAGAATAATCATGAAGGAAACTATTTTCTTGATGAATTATACAGCAACTCATCTTATTATAGTATTATAATTATTTTTAATTTTGTTTGAATATCTACTTATTAAAAATCTACCCGTAAAATTACGGAACACTTTATGTGGCCTGAAATAAAATATTTTTATTTTATTTGTTACTAATTTTGTGAAAAACAATAATCACCAATTTTATTTCTAATAGGTAGTTGATTTTAATTTTATTTTGTGTCGTTTTTATCACCTTTTTAGACGTTTACATTTAAATATCTTTGATTTATAGGCGACCAAGGAATATAAACAGGGAGCGAGCAGCAGCGCCTACTGCAGTCAATTCTATGGAGTCTACCACCGAACTGCGATCCTTAACCCTCATGCACAGCGTGGGAATTATATACAACCCCCCATAATGATAGGAAGTGTGAAACCAATGTGGCGCTTTTTATGGGGAGGCCTGCGTCCAGACGTGGACTAGTAAAGATTGTAGATTAAAACAGATAAATCAAAAAATAATAGATGTGAATCCTTCTTTCAAATACTAGATAAAACCCCAAAACCCCACAGTAATTGGAAATTTCACAAGCTTGTGTGCCTGACTGTACGCAATAATATTATGACATTTTGATATCGTTTCATTAGGTAAGCTGATTGAAATAGATTATTTATAAACTTTATGAGTTTGTAAGAGGTTTGGTTGAGAATTCAAAGGATCAAAAATAGATAGCTCAAATTGTGCTATGTAATTATTATTCTGCCATATTGGGTAAACTGAGAATAGATATGTGCCCCAAGGACGTAATATTAGTAAGTTACAATCAAATAATAGAAATAAATTAGAACTAGTATTTACAATTGAAACAATTGAGCTAACTGCAGACTGTTGCAAACAATCTACAGGTAGCTCAATCGATCCATATCAATACCAGTCGGAAGCGTCCCCAAGACGCTGGCTGCATTGCCCCGCTGTATGGCAATGCTGATGCGCTGGGCCAGATACTGACCAGCTCTCGGGTCACGCGTCGCTTCGACCAGACGCTCACATAATTTTTTATAAACCCGAAGAGCCTCGGTACCCCATGGACCTAGGTTCTCGACTCCAAGGGGAGCAAATGTGTAGGCTCTGTCGAATAGAAGGACGTGATAGATTAGTAACGTAGAACGTATATTTATCTATGTTTCATGGATGGATGCCTAGTTAACAGTGGACGGACAGTGATGAATATTAAATTGAAAATGTCTGATAACTGATTGGCTGAGGCAAGATTCTGCATATATTTTTCACAAGAACACAAGGAGAAAATAAATAAAAATTCAAATACAAAGCTTTTAGTACCTACATACGAGACCTGTCAATTTGTCCTGTGGCAGTCGGAAGTGGAAACACTAGCGTTATTTGATAGAAATTGTACTGCTCTTGCTGTAATTTTGTACGAACACTGAAGTTACCCTTTGTTGTGGCAACATTAAAGATAACGTTTCATTCATTTTTGACATTCACTGTCAATTTTCAAATATATATGAAACAATAAACATAACAATGTTAACTATTTTGGATAATTCAAGAATTGGACGAACTGCGCATGGATTCCTGACGAACCGCTTATTGGACGAAACGCTTATTGGCCGAATCGCTTTTTGGACGAACTGCGCATGGATTCTTGACGAACCGCTTATGGACGAAACGCGATATGGACGAATCGCTTTTTGGACGAACCACTAACAAATCGTATATTGACTAAAAATCAAGTCGCCAGTCCGTCGACAAGTTGACAAAACACTATGGGCTGCCTACAATCTATATATATAAAAGAAAGTCGTGTTAGTTACACTATTTATAACTCAAGAACGGCTGAACCGATTTGGCTGAAAATTGGTAGGGAGGCAGCTTAGAACCAGGAGACGGACATAGGCTATGTTTTATCCCGGAATTACCACGGGAACGGGAACTACGCAAGCGAAGCCGCGGGCAGCAGCTAGTATTCAATATTTATTATTCATAACGACGTGACCCGAGAGCTGGTCAGTATCTGACGCAGCGCATCAGCATTGCCATACAGCGGGGCAAAGCGGCCAGCGTCTTGGGGACGCGACGACTGGTATTAATATGGATTAGTTGAGCTACCTGTAAATTGTTTGTAACAGACTGCTGTTTGCTCAATTGTAAAACTAGTTCTAATTTGTTTCTTTAATTTGATTATAATTTGTATTCATTATGTTCCAAGGGTGTAGCGCTGTTTCGCACCAAATATTTCGCACTACAAGCTAAAAGTAATTATAGGTAATTGTTTCGTTTCTCACCGGCTGTTTTTAAGATTTTTGTTTTTTCCCACAAATCAAAGAGCCAAGTTTGGAATGGTACAGTCAGAGATAAAATCATCTAATAAATCCATTAAGAAGAAATTCTAACACTGAAATGTCGCACCATACCGACGCTGTTATGGTGATTTTTTTGTTGTTTTTATAGACTTGATAACGTAAGTTAGGTGGTGCAAAAAGCCAACATAAAGGAACTTGGTTATATGTTGTTAGATAATGCTGTGTGAATTGTCCAGTATTATTATTATTATTATTGTGATTTTTATTATTATTATTATGTACCTCTTAGCTTAGATATGGCACAACCAGACGAACGCGCGGATATGTACAGATTAATAGCAGTCAAAAGTCCGTCTGTTATAAATGAAAATGGTTCCCAAACTCGGTTCTAGAAACAAAGATATTTTTCGTAAGCAAAGGGGTTACAAAACCAAATAAATATTAGTGGAAAATATTTTACGAGACTGGTATTATCGGAGTAAGTCACAGATGTTCGCAACATCTTTTGGTTTTGACAGCGTTCATTCATCATTTCGTTCGTCTCTCAATCTCGACCGTCTTCGAACTGGAACTTGCGCCTTTTCGCTTCGCATGCGCAATTATAGGTTGTTGAAGTTTTACCTTGCCGTTACCATAATGTTCTAGTTTTTGTTAAGTGTTGGTGCCTACATACATAAAATACAGTTGCCTAACTACCTGTAGATTGTTTGCCACAGTCTGCAGTTAGCGCAATTGTATCAATTGTAAACACTAATTCTAATTTATTTCTACTAACTATTTGATTGTAATTTTCTTTGTTATTTTTTTCTATATAAAGGTCTTTGTTTACATAAAATACCTTGGATTCTAGAACCTTGTACAGACGCTTCAATGTTTATAGACAAGACAATGTTATTGTATAGCAAAGCAAGATGTCAAACAAAGGACAAACATTATTCTTTCCAGATCGTCTGTCCATGACCAAGGATAGGATAAAGAAGGTCCGCCTGTGACGCAGGAGGCTGCGGGTTCGATTCCCGCCTTGGGACAAATATTTGTACGATCTGCAAATATTTGTTCCGGGTGTTCTGGGTATTTTCTATGTATAACAAAAAATATATATGCTGTAGGTAATGTAATGTATTGTATTATGTACATCATCTAGTACTAATAACACAGTTCTGCTTAGCTTGGGGCTAGATGATGCCTTGTAGATTGTCAATTATTATTATCAAAATGCCCGATCAAGCCATGAAGAGGAGAAGAGCTACTTATAATAATAATAATAATAATAATGCTGGACAATCCACACAGCACAATCTAGCCCCAAAGTAAGCTACTCAAAGCTTGTGTTATGGGTACTAGATAAGTGATATATTTTATACATTATATACATAGATAGATATTTTTTTTCATTATACATAGAAAACACCCAGTCCAACGGGTCAAATTTCTGCAGATCGTACACAAATTTGTTCCGAGGCGGGAATCGAACCCGCAACCTCTTGCGTCGCAGGCGGACTCTCGCCCGCTGCGCCTGCAAAATCTCATTTGGTACTCTTTTTAACCCCCGACGCAAAAAGAGAGGGGTCTTATAAGTTTAACGTGTCTGTCTGTGTAACTGTGTATCTGCCTGTGGTATCGTAGCTCCCAAACGAATGAACCGATTTTCGTTTAGTATTTTTTGTGTCATAGATAATTTATCCCGAGTGTTCTTAGCCATGTTTCATGAAAATCATTAGGGACCTTTTAAAATGTTTAATTTTGTTATCGTCCTGTAGAGTCGTATTTTACAACGGTACGAAACTTGGTGTACAGATTCTACAAATTTCGGGAGTCGGAAGTTTTTGATTATAGGCGTACTTCCTCCAAAAAAAGGCAAAAGGGGGGCTTTAGAATATCTCCACTGTCAAATATCTGATTTTGATGATTTTATTTTTAATTAAAAGGTTTTTAAAAGGCACTTTAAAATAGTTCTCATAAAAAAAAAATTCTGATGAGGATTTTCGGCATGGCGAGGACAATATTGAGCGAGTCGTCTCGCTAACAGTGAGCAGAGAGCTAAGAACACTAGTTCTACCCATGTAAGGCTCAAAGTTGATTGGTGTAAGCGAGTAAGTGAGGTATCTGTTACGAATTAACATTTTCTGTGCTCTACGCGTATGTTCTCACTATATACCTACCTTCAAACAGGAATCACAAAAACATGATAGGTACCTACCTAAATAATTTTCACGTTTTAAATAACATATGTAATAAATAAGTATACATAAATTGTTGAAAAAAGTTAGTGCTCTCTATTGTTCGTAGGACTACTAGTAATATTAGTGTGATGAACAGCGTGTTTGGCCAGTTTAAAAGCATTATTTTCAATGAAAATCAGCTGTCCAAATACCAGGACATTTTTGCTAGTAAAATTTTCAGCACCATTAAAAAAGCAGTCTTTAACGACGCCTTAATTAGGATTGCAGATGAGGCAGCTCATGAAAATTATTATTAATTTAAAACTTCTTGCCAACTCAAAGCTCTTGAAGCTTACACGATAAAGAACACCTTACAAAGTATTTTAAATTTTTACATGAATATATTCATTGTAATTAGTAATAAATAATACGAAAGGTTGCCTGGAAGAGATCGCTTCTAAGCGATAAGGCCGGCCTTTGTATTTGTGTGCTAGGTAATGTCCCTTGTATTGTATTTTTGTTGGTGTACAATAAAGTATTTTATATTGTAAAGAAAAATACTGAGTATTAAAAGGCCACCGGTCAGTTGGTGTTTTGGGTATTTTCTGTATATATTAAAAACTAGCTGCTGCCCGCGGCTTCGCCCGCGTAGTTCCCGTTGCCGTGGTAATTCCGGGATAAAACATAGCCTATGTCCGTCTCCTGGTTCTAAGCTGCCTCCCCACCAATTTTCAGCCAAATCGGTTCAGCCGTTCTTGAGTTATAAATAGTGTAACTAACACGACTTTCTTTTATATATATAGATATTTATCTAAGTTATGTATTGTATTAAGTATGTACCTATAACGCAAGCTCTGCTTAGCTTAGGGCTAGATGATGCTGCTTGGATTGTCCAGCATACAAAAATTATATATACTAACTTATCAGAAAATTATTTGAAATAAAATTTGCATGGTTTTATTACCAACTTTCGTTTTAGGCTGTGAGGATACTGAGAGGTTTCGCTTCCCTTTGCTTCTCTTTCTTTACACAACTTTTACTCCACTTTCCATTGCGGCTGTCCTATCCCTGCGTTTTGGTAATTTGGACAGGCTTTTCTCGTACTTCCTCAACTCTTCCCGCGGGTGTCGTAAGAGGCTGGCAGGCTGCTGCCAGCCAGCCCTGCAGAACCATTCTACCCTCGACCTCGACAGCCTATATTGGTCCACAGCTGGACACTGGCCTCCCCCTAAAAAGCGTCTTATTGACTTTTATCTCATGGGGGGTAATGCCCATAATCCCCACGCTGGGCAGGCGGGTTGGGATCGCAGTTCGGTGGTAGAATTGATCTGCAGGGGGCGCTCCTGCCCGCTCTCGGTTCATATCCCTTAGTTGCGTCTTACGACACCTGCAGGAAGAATTGCGGTGGTGTAAATTCTAAGCCGGCACCACTCAGCAACTGTGGACCATTATAGGCTGTTGAGGTTGAGGTGAGGTTTCTCCTACTTTAGCCTCGAAATCTATCAAAAAGTCATTAAAAATCCTATTCACCCGCAGTAGGAGACGGGCATAAGGATCGCTCAACATTAAGTGGCTGTACTACAGAAACAACCAGGGTGTCTAATAGGAGTTTACGGAAAAGTTTCCGTTTGCGTAAGCAGCGGTATGACTTGTCAAAGTAGTACTGCTATAAAAACTTTTTACATAATTTGGCGTGTTTTAAAAAACGATAAACTGACTCCCAATTCTTCTTGTGGCGACATCTAGTAAAAAGTTATGCGTGGTCAAACATTACAATCAGTGAGTGAACAATTAATCACCCCCATCTCATGTTATCCTACCCTTCGGGATTTTTTATTTCAAATTTGAATGGGACCACCTTCGGGGTTACCCTTTCCAATAAAAAAAAATATTGAAATCGGACTATATCGTACATTAAAAAAAATATATACCTATTGACTTGAGAACCTCCTCCGTTTTTCGTCAGTTGAAAAAAATTAAACCGAGAAATAAAAAACTGAATAGCAAATAATAATAAACTTTTTTTATTAAACCTAAATAACTAAATTCTCAAACTACTGTAACAATACTACATACTACAACTAATAAACCCAAGTAATTTTGAGTAGCCGTCAAACAATCAAATTAGTTATTTACGTAAAACGTTATGCGTTTTTCACCGGTTATAAATGTAACAAATCACTAAAAATTGTTAATTAAAATTATTTGTGGTGCTAGCTGCGAAATGTATAAAGGAAGCGAAATCTCTTCGATTTTTTTTTTTATAAATATAAATAAATAAATAAATAATGCTGGACAATTCACACAGCATTATCTAGCCCCAAGCTAAGCAGAGCTTGTGTTATGGGTACTAGATAACTGATATACTTAATACAATATACCACATAGATAGATATTTTTATTAAATTCTATCTAATGGGCTGTTGATTTTCAAAGTTTTGTTTGTAATTGTATTTAGTTTTTACCTTTTTTAATTACTGTTCCGGACTGCTGTTTTGAAAATTGTATTGTGTTCAAAATAGTATTTTCTTTTTTTGTGGCCAGATTATCCGTAACTCCAACAAAATGGCTCTGACGGATGATCAGCCCATGCTGATGCAGAGGCCACTTTGTGCCTTCCGGCTTACATTTATAAGTATTTTTATTTTACTTTATACTGCAGAAAGGTTTGTAGGTCTGATTGCATAAATAAATCTATATTTTTTTTGTAAATCTTTTAAAGTTTTTGTAAATGATGCCAAACTCATCTGAAAATCTCTGAAATCTAAATCCTACCTCCGCATTTCTAATTCCCACTTCAAATCCCGCTTTACGCTCTATTGAATTACTAAACAAAAGCAAACTGGGATTACCTTTTGTTACGGTTGCATACAAACAAACGTAGTTCAAACGGCGACCAAAACATATCACAAGCAATATACATACAAATTAATCCGTCGATGACAATGACCAGAATGCAGCTAGAAGTTTAAAATCCTATAATCAAAATCAAAATCTCTTTATTTCCATAAATACAAAAAATGTACACAACCTGAGAAAAGGTCAAATTATAAAACTAAACACTGAATTGCAAATAAATTGATATATTTGATTTCTGTCGCTTCGGTATGTAGACTAAAGTAAAGAAGCGACTTAGAAACCTTTAGCCTGTTTGTTGTTATTTTTCGAGTCGGAGCAAAACCCTCCCAAAGCTTTTTTATCCTGTAGATATTCTGATATTTTATAGTAAGCCTTTTTGCACAGCAAGGTTTGACAATTTATTTCAAATTATTTACTGATAATTTTTGCAACTCACTAGGAGTTTTGTTGTAGAAGCGGTATACGCTTCCATTACATAAAATCAATATAAAATCCTATAAAAAGTATCTCCAAGAATAGGGACGGATCGCTCAATCTTTCGTGGTCCTACTACAGAACAACTCAGAATTCTACCTCCAGATTCTCACTTCACATACCGATTACGTCTCGCTTCATCGAATCACAAACGTAACTACAACAGCAAAATTATAGCTAGTAATTATTTTCTTTCGTCATTGTTCTTTTAACAACAGAATCAGTACCAATATAATACTTACCTGTAATTTATCTTATTATTCCGTTCGCTAATTTACGGCAGCCGAATTACACTGGCTCATAAATTTATATGCAGTGCTAATCTATTAATTTTGGCTTGAATCCTCAAAGGCTTTCACGGGTCATTCGTAAAGTAATAAATTATGATTTGCCGGCTCTCTCGCACTCATTGCAAGGGAACTGAGTGTGACCTTGTGGTTGTTTGTTTTGTAGGGGGATTTATAAACGTATGTTTATAAACGTACTTATTGTCGGATTCTGTGGTCTAATATGTATCTGCCAGTACAGATATTTTGTTCTTGGTTTTCTCTTATACTATTGATATAACCTACTCTTACCTTGATGGTGTGTAGTGCAGGCATGTTTTTAATTTAGTTTCTTCGTTTCATGTAGGTACCTACCTGCCTATGTGTGACTTTATGATTGACGTTCTTGTTTCTCCTATGGTTTTGTGTTTGTTATATTTATTTTTATTCTTTTTTTATTATGTCATCATTGTTTTTTTTTGTCAATTGATACAAGGACCTACTGATACTATGAATACCTAATATAAAAAATATAGATAAATAAATAAATAAATAATGCTGGACAATTCACACAGCATTATCTAGCCCCAAGCTAAGCAGAGCTTGTGTAATGGGTACTAGATAACTGATATACTTAATACAATACATTACATAGATAGATATTTTTTATTATACATAGGAAACACCCAGACCAACGGAACAAAGTTCTGCAGATCGTACATAAATTTGTTCCGAGGCGGGAATCGAACCCGCAACCTCCTGCGTCGCAGGCGGACCTTCGTCCGCTGCGCTACGGAGGTCGAATAGATGTTTTAAAAGTTCCCGGTTCGGTGAAAATGGCGAGAGAGGGACACCGGAGAGGTTTTTAGTGGGTAGGTATTACGTCCTTCTCAGGGCGTCGAGTCCCACATAATTCTGATCCAGTTTATTCGTAAATTAATTTATTTGCCGAATAAAAACAGGCAGATTGATGGTCGTAATGGTGTTTAAAATAAACAGTAAGAAACGAGGCATTCCTTGTAGCGCACCCAGATGAAGCGCACCCCTTTTGGTGCAAGTTTTTATTCCTCGTTGCACACCAATGATAATGTGGGTTGTTTTCATCTAATTTTAAATTATAAGTGGAAATATAATATACCTTAAGGGTCCGGCGACGGATGAATTTCCCATACAAACGTAGTACCAAAATGATTTGTTATTTGAGAATATTTTCACCATGGTTTGCTATTATTTGTATTAGAATAGTAATTATTCAGGTTCCTGCCACAAGTTTTTTTCAAAATACTTATCTAAACAAATACTAAGAAAACATTCATTTTTTCATGTAAAAATGCGATTCGGTTTAATTTCATTTCAGAAAGGTATTTTGAAAAAAAATTGTGGTAGGAACCTAGATAAATACAATTTTTATACAAATAATAGCAGACCATAGTGAAAATATGCTCAAATTACAAATCATTTTGGTACTACGTTTGTATGGGAAATCCATCCGTCGCCGGACCCTTAATATAAAAAAGTGGAAATTTATAATTGGTTTTCAGCTGACATGTATATTTCTGATAGTTAATTATGTTTTGTGTACCTACCTACCTATAAGTTTTCATAAAATTTTAAAATAAATAAATAAAATTAGGATTTGGGTAGATAATTAAATAAAAGTAATATAACTGCTGCCCTTCCTCTGGTATGTTCCTCGAGTCGGTCATGATACGACATCAACAGGCTGAGACGGAGGGTTGATTCTTACGCCGTACTGCCACGGCCACGTCCGGTTTACTTATTCAAATATTTCATAAATTTAAACTAGATACTTACCTTGCAAATAAATCATCTTGGTTCCAAAATATTCAACAAAAGGTTTCCTTGCTCTTGAAAATGGCTGAAATACGTGTGAATTCGTCTTAGCTCTTAAATCTTTCCCTCCGAAAGTAGACAGGAACCGGAAGTGACCGGAGACGTTGCCAATGGACGGCGCCAGGAGCCCCGTTCCTACACTCGACTACTGATTTATAACCACCCAGCCGTGAGAGCCGTTTACCGAAAGTAGGGATTCGAGTCCCGAAGTCTAGTTTACTTGGAAATTGGAAGAGTTTTATGCGTTGAAAACAAATGAATTCAGAACGAAAATTCAAAATGTAAATGTTTAAAACTTCAAATACATGAAGTTAGTCTTATTTTCAGTCTTTGGACTGAAAATAAAACGTAAAATGAAGCTACACCACTGGGGGTGAGGAAATTGGAACTTTTTAGGAACTTTAGCTTAAAAATTAGTATTAGCCAGGAAATTGGGACCATCTTTCAGTAGGATTCCTGTCTAAAACTAAGTTAATCAAGGTCAAAATAAAACGAAGCTCAAACAAAATACTTACGACTTGATGCGTCAATGACAATGAGCATCTATTTTATATTATTTGATGACATAAGTGCCAAATATTCATTGCTACCTTTTAATTCTGACATAATACAAACATTCGCATTTATAATTTAATGCGAAAAATGTCGTTGTATTATTATAGCAGAACGACATAAATGGAAAAATGTTGTAAATATTTCAGTACCTACACCTGATTTTTAAAAACGTTTTCGGGTTTGACCAATTGGACTATGTTAGGTGATATTTCGTTAATTTTACATTTATGTACGATAATCAGCATTCAAAAACTCGTTGTATACTTAAATACAATAAATGTACACTTAAAAAAGGTCAAATTGTAAAACTGAACACTGACAAGGAAATAAAGTGATATTTTTTATTTCTGTCGGTATGTAGACTAAAGTAAAAAAGCGACAAAGAAACCTTTGGCTTTTGTTATTTTTCGAGTTGGAGCAAATGTGTCCCAAGCTTTTTGATCCTCTAGATTTTCTGATATTTATAGTAAGCCTTTTTGTACAGTAGGTTTTGACAATTTGTTTGAATTTATTTGCTGATAAAATTGTAACAACCCACTAGAAGTTTTGTTGTAGAAGTCCTATAAAGGACACATTAATTTTGGATAGCCCAATACGTCAGACCAATGCAGTAAGGAATTTTCCACCTGTCTCCAACAACGAACAAAGTAGAAACGATGGAATTCGTTTGACTTGCAACTTCATATAACTTCACTCGTTTCAAGTGTTTGTATGATAAAGTTTGCTAGTAGAGGAAGCTGCTTGAAAATCACCTTCAAACTATGTGAAATCCTTGGAATATGGATAAACAAAACTGGACTGCATAAAAGGACAAGAACAAAATGAAACATTTTAAAACCCCCCGACAGGTTTTCATGAAACATGGCTAAGAATACTCGGGATGAAATTTTCTATGACACAAAAAAAACTAAAAGGAAAATCGGTGCATCCGTTTGGGAGCTACGATACCACAGACCGATACACAGATACACAGACTGACACGTTAAACTTTTAACACCCCTCTCTTTTTGCGTCGGGGGTTAAAATACGAAGGCATATAATAAGTAGGTATAATGGTAATAATAATAATAATATCTTCCTAGCCGAACTTCGACCACGGCGCGGCAAGTCTCATCGGAGACTAGCCAGATGCGCAGGACATATTATGGTGCACAAGTGTGTGCGCAAACATAGGTGCACTCTCTATTCCCTAACTCTCATAATCCGATGATCATAGGTAGATACATAATAATGGTCTAATAAGTATAAGTACCTACTAAAACAAGTTCCAGCTTCCCTAACTAATTGGACCACCAATTCGGAAAGTATCATATATCACACAGATGTGCGCTTGTTAACACATTCACTGCCCAGCATTCCTAACTCACGGCAAACCGCTCTAAGTAGGGTTGCCATCCGTCCGGGTTTCCCCGGATTTGTCCTAGTTTAGAAGGTCGTCCGGGGAGCGTCCGGGCGGCATTTTCACTTATAGTCCGGTTATAAAAATTTCAAGTCTTAGGCCGCCGCGACACACGCACTTTGCCCGCCGCAATCAACCAACGAACAGCCAGATAACAGGGTATAACAATTTGAAAAAAAAACATATTTAAAAGATTTATTATAACAAACTGTAATAAGGTTCAGTTTTATTACATTAAAAGATGACTCAATTTAATTTTAAAGCCTGAAAACAAATAAATCGTAGATGTAAGGTCAAATCAACAGGTTTTAGGGTTCCGTAAAAAAGGATCACTTTCTTTTATGTTTGTTAGTCTGTTCATCTGTCAAACCGTTTTTTCTCGGAAAGCGTGGAGGTATCGAGTTGAAACTAACACCAAATACTCAAATCCCTAACCTCTTGGAGCCTAAATATAAATAAAACTTCTAGGTCAACGAAATCAAAAGTAACAGCCCTTTTACTTCCCGTTGACCAGGAATCATGACATTTGGCAAGAAGCAAGATCTTATAGCACAAGTAAAGGGAAAATCCAAAAACAGTAAGATTGTAGTTCATTCACAATACAAATACTTTTGATTCTCGCCATGGAGCAAAACCTATAGGGTACTTCCCGTTGACCTAGAACCATAAAGTTTGGCAAGAAGCAAGGTCTTATAACACAAGCAAAGTTACCTGAAAATCTGGAAACCGTAAATTTGTAGTTTATTTACAAAAAAAAAAAATCGCCTTGGGCCAAAATCTATAGTGTATATACGTCCCGTTGACCTAGAATCATAAAATTTGGCAAAAATCGAAGTCTTATTATATTATACGGAATTATACGGAACCCTAGGTGTGCGAATCCAACTTACACTTGACGCTTTATTTATTATACTGACTATGATTAAAAAGAAACTGTTTATATGTCCCAGTTCTGGACTCCAAAATCCGGGTTTTTCGCGCGTCTTGTCCTGGTTGCAAAATTTTCAAATGGCAACCCTAGCTCTAATACACCTGATAATCAAAAATCATCCTTATTACGCACAGGGCACCAGGTGCAAAGATAAGCACATAGCTCCTATTAGGATAAGAAATATTTAGTAAATTTTGCAATTTTGCGCGGAATTGTTACTAAATATTTTTAGCCTAATATTTTGCGATGGATTTCCTCAAAATAACGCCTGAATCTATTATTTATCACATAGCTCAGTAAGCTTAATCTAATACATCGAAATATGAAACGTGAAACTCAGAGTAGGTACCTACGTGGCTTTGCACAGTTGGTTGGTGCATTGCATTCATATTGCTGAAAAGACAAGAGTTAGATCACTGTCTTTCATACAAACGGACGTGACCAGAAAGTATAGAAGCTTGAAGGAAGCAAGCTCACTTCAGAGGTGAACACATTTTTATATTCATGGTGAAACCAGAGACCTCAGCAGGGCCGCGATTACGGTGTGGTAAGTGTAGTTACCTATTGGCATTACAGCTCAAGCGTTAGCAGTGGGGCCATTCATTTATTACATAAGACGATTTAGGGGGGAGGGGGGTCGACCATGTCTTATTTTTTCTTACAAGGGGGTGGGAGGGAGTCTCGATAGTTCTTAAGTAAGGTCATAAAAAACCAAAGTTTATTACTACCAAAAAGTAAAAATTATTAGTACTTTTGTAAGTACAAATAAACATTTCTAAAAATTGTTACATTGAAAAATAAACATTAACACAAATCAAACGTGTATTTATTTTTTCCTTTAGAGTCTTAAGTATTATATATTAAACAGTAGGGAGGGGGTCGGCCGATTTTTTTTTTTCTTATATTAGGGGGGAGGGGTCAAAAACTAGCGAAAATCGTCTTACGTAATAAATTAATGGCCCCAGTTGAAACGTTAAGGTGCACGTTTACAGGCCAGCATACATAGATATAAGTAGATCAATGTATTCGAGAGTGTATCACTCATACTGTTTCCGCCGTTCATTGTTCCATTTTCTTTAATTTTCATGGTTATCAAAATGACCGGCTATACCCCCCACGCAATTATAAAAAGTTTGTTCGATTCCAGGATTAGAATCACTTGTATTCAAAATTTAAGCCCGATCCGTTCAGTAGTTTTAGCGTGAAGAGGTAAGAAATATCCATCCATCCAAACTTTCGCATTTATTAGTGTGATTGAACGTATTCAATTGCAACGTGAATGCGTTTAAGCGTTACGTGAACGCGTTCAATTGTAACGTGAACGCGTTTAAGCGTAACCTGAACGCGTTCAATTGTAACGCCAAAATTGAACCTTAATCTGTCAGCTCGATAGATATCAAAGCTACCGTTAGGCCGGATATTTTTCGAGTCGACAGCTTTGCATCACTATTTTTAAAATAAACAGAGTCTAGGATATATTGCGTTCTTTCATTCAGTCATAGATAATAAACGCGTGGACGGAGTATATACACTCACGAATACATCTGAATAGACCAGCTGGTACCTTGCTGACGTCATTGAAGCTAATTATTTTCTATAAGGGGTTTCTAACAGGGTTTCTAATCTTGGCTGCAGTAGTACGGCTGACTGAGAAGAAGCACTATGATTAATCCATCCCTATCACTACTCCATCCCTACTCATGTTATAACTGCTAATAAAGGTCTGTTGCCTATTCACGACCAAACGGCTGAGCGGACTAATAAAAGGCATGGAGGTGATTTAAGAAGAGAAGGACAAAGGTTACTTATATCGCAAAAATGCGCATGCAAAACCGCGGGCAGGAACTAGTTCCAATTAGAAGTACGTACACTAGCCAAACTCGATGTCAAATGTTTGTAAACAAACCGCACACACTGAACCTAAAACTGACTCTGTTGCCGCGTCTTTTTATACGAAATTTACATTACTTGTAGCTTTCAGATCCTTCTTTCATTGCTTACAATTATATCTGAAACTCTGACGCCAAGCCAGTATTTTTTAGTATTTGTGTCGTTATTTGTTTACAAAAATTCTACATCGCGTTTGGCTTGTATATAATTGCGTTGTCACAATTTATTTTTAGCATCCTTTGCATTTTGCTGTGTCGGACTATCACTCTCAGTTTTACCAAATTACTCATAATGTCAAAGTAATTCTGTAATTCTTTATTGTACACACAATCAATACAAAGCATGAACTTATAAAATAGGATATGTAGATAGGCGAGCTTCCCTGAAAAAGAGTAAAAAAAAGTAAAAAAATAATATATGTATAAAAAAGTAGCCCCCCAATAGTGTCAAAGTAACACGCAATGTCAAAGATTATTCTTAAAAAGAAACACCGTAAATCTATTACGGTATTTCTTTTCAAGAATGCAGTAAGCTATCTCTTCAGGTCACGTTTAAGTTCTTGTTCGAGGAGCTTGTCTAGAATGCTGTTCACTTTCGAACTGAAGACAGATTTTATTGAAGAAATAAAGATGGTATCTCCACAAATGTACAAGTATGATATTTTTATGATCCCTCAGGGAACGCTTATGGGTTATATATTATTGGAAATGGTCATCTCGTATTGTAATAAACATTTATATAATGTATTTACATATGTAAAAAATTTATTACTCTTCAAAATTATGGACCGAAAAGTTGCATACGAATTCCAAATTATTGTGATGAAATAAAATTTTGATAAAATGTTTTAAAAAAAGCGGTAACCGAAGAAACAATGAGTATCGAGCCAAATTTTATTCCCCACCTTTTTCACTTTTTGCGTTAAAAAACAAAAGAAAAAGCGTTCTTCTTTTTTTTCGAACGTGTATAAAAATGTATAAATATTCAAAAATTTGATCGAAGTTGTCGTTGTTAATATTTTGAACCGACGACGAAAAACAAAAGGACGAGTTTCTCAATTCAGCTGTTTGTTCTTTTTAATTGTGCTTATGTTACTTGATATCGTCACCAATTTTGACGATTCTTTCACGTTTGTGAAAATGATGGTGGTCCCATAAAATTATTTCAAAGGTGACTTTTTTTTGTAGAAATTTAAAAAACCCTTAAATAATAATACTAAATAAAATAATACTGGACAATCCAAACAGCACCTAGCCCCAAGCTATTAGCAGAGCTTGTGATAAGGGTACTAGATACCTGATATACTTATTACAACATTGTAAATGACTTAAGTGTTAACGACCATGATGGATTTAAAAGTTTTAACCGGAACAAATATTTGTAGATCACACAAACATTTGTCCCAAGCCGGGAATCGAACCAGCAACCTCCTGCGTCGCAGTCAGACATTCACCCTCCGCGCCATCGTCATCAAGTATTCAGAAATTTGAAAGAATTCAGAATGGTTTTTAGTTTTTTTACAAAATATCCAATTATTTCAATACCTTTTCTTACTAAGCACGAGTCCATACCCACTTCTCCTAATTCAGAGGACACGAGTAGTCTGGCGGTCCCTAGACCTTTTTACGGCGGTCAGTAATTAAAACAATAATTTACCGATGTCCCATCGCTAATACTCTCTCGTCCCAACATAAAAGATAGGTTTAGTGCCGATGTATAAAAATAAAACTGTTTTATATTGTCTGACTGTAAATTTTTGGAGTAATGCTGATTTTGTGTGTGGTAAATTATTAGCCATTTGTGATAAAAGTTGCATTGTTCAAAAAATACTGTTACCTACTGAACTTCATTTAACTCTACGTTGTATATCTTTGATGATACAACGTTCAACGAAAATAGAGGTCATGACTGCTTTCACGACTGTCATGGTTTCGGATTTGGTTGACATCTCAAAAAGCCATCCTATATATGTATATAGGATGGCTTTTTGAGATGTCAACCAAATCAATCAATTTAATAATGCATGATTATGTAATATGGATATGTATCCATATTACATAATCATGCATTATTAAATTAATTATTTTTATTGCTGCTTCGTTTCAAAAGTTTTTTTTTATTTGGCATTCACATTGCGTTTTATTTTTCTTCGTTTTTTGGAAATCATACAAATCTCAAAATTTTATTGCACACCCTAGGGGTAAGCGTAGATTAGTAGAAAAAAACGGGATTCTTTATTTACTGTATAATTTATTTATGAGGTTTGAGTGAATCGAACACTTTACCACCTTTTTTAACCCCTTCAGATGTTAATTTTTGAAAATTAGATTAACCTATATGTTATTCTAGAACGTCAACTATTTATATACTAAATTTCATCTAAATCGGTTTAAGAGTTACGGAGATACGTGGTAACAAATATTCACACAAACTTTCGCATTTATAATATCAATAGGATTAATAGCGTCAGTTGTCTTAAGTAGGTTTTTTGAATGTTAAATATTCAAGATATTAAAGGCTTATTATTTATTTTATTTAATAGAATCAAAGGAAAAAATCGTGAGTAAGTCCATAAACCGTCTAAAAAAACTCAAGCAAAGTCGCAGTCTTGGTTTGTCCTCCATTTTTACTACACGTATAAATTTTAACGTGCGGGGGATGTCGACCCTTATCTGGAGGTGTCTTAACGTAAAGAGTACCTACTCATGCTGTTATGTAACTGCTCCCTTATCCACTGACTTACTGTGGGTCGCAGATTTAAAATTATTGTGGCGTTAGCGAAATCCAGCGGCGAAATAAAACTAAAGCTAAAAACGGAGACAGAAAAAGTCCAGACTGACTGTGCCTCCAATGAATAAATAACGCTGGACAATCCACACAGCACCATCAAGCCCCAAAGTAAGCTACTCAAAGCTTGTGTTATGGGTACTAGATATCTGATATATTTAATGCATTATATACATAGATAGATTTTTTACTATATATAGAAAACACCTAGACTAACGGAACAAATTTCTGCAGATTGTACACAAATTTGTTCCGAGGCGGGAATCGAACCCGCAACCTCTTGCGTGGCAAGCGGGCTCTCGCCCGCTGCGCCACTGAGGTGGTCAAGCATTATTTTTTGGGTCCTAGGTTCAAATGCAAAAAGTCACGCTTAATATTTACCCTAATTTTGAGCCTTAATATTTTATCTATTTCATTAGGAAATAAAACAGCAAAAACCTAAAATATTTTTTTTAACACCGTTATTAATTATATATATTAAATTAATTTTTCATAAGTAGGTATTCTATAATATTTCGCTTATGCATACCGTGTAGAATAAGTACAGTTGTAATGTTGGGCTGAAATTTGGAACCAGATGAAATTTATTAGCGAGTATGGTGCATCGAGATAACGTGCGTCGAGATTCCGTAGTTCACCCGATCTTTAAGGTATACTTCCAATTATGACCGCAACTGTACCACCTTTTTATGATGCTGGACATTTTTCAGACACCACTTTAAAACGCGCGTTTTAACACTTTATGGCGCTCATTAGGGGAGGCCTATGTCCAGCAGTAGACTAATATAGTCTGATGATGATGATGATGATGACTTTAAACCGCAAAGCCTGTGTACTTACAGAATGGACCTGTGTACTCATAGAATGGAATTGAAAATGACGTCATCTCTCATGCTGTGCGGCTCAGTTCGAATCCAATCAGCAGGGGTATTTTAATTCATTCGATTCGTTTCCGAATCGAATCCGACGGATCTTTAAAACGCTATTTTGATTTCGCCTCAGGTTGATGATCGAAATAAGGAGCTCTTCCTCATTGACATGGCCATTAGTCAACAGATTCGCTTCGAACTTTCGATCGTCAACATTAAAATATCCCTGCTGAGCGGAACAGCATGACAAATGACGTCTTTCTCAATCTCATTTGTTAAGTTTGCAGGTTATACCTAATGTCCCAAATATGCCCAAAGAAAGTATACACCATGCGTTATAAACACAAGATTGACTGGTCCATCTAAAGAGGCCGAAGAGATCGTCACCCACAGCGGCACAGGGGTCGATAAAATTCAACTCGCAACGTATGGACGTTGGATTTTTGTGTTCGCACTCCATGGTGGGTGTTGTTGTAGTCTATGGTCTTAGTGTCTAAGCTGTCAGTGTCAAACATAATTGTCACCTGTCACTGGCTCGCTCTCAGATTGGTTCATGTCGTGTCATAGAGATAAGTCGAATGAGTTGTGGCAGCATAGACACAGCGAGCCATGAAATCAGAAGTTGAAGTTGAAACTATGGTCTCCGAATAAATGCCTTTCTATCTATGTAACGTCCCAGCCTCTGCCAACGACGAGACGAATAAATAAGCAGGTGTTGGATTAGTTTTTATTGAAAACGGCGGCCAAGGGGCTTCATCTAGAAAATTTTCCTCGGTCGTTAAATATGTAGGTACTGTAGCCAACAAGAAGCAGAAGGTTCAATTCAATTCAATTCATTTATTAATACCATTGGTTCACAAAAACACATAATCAAGTCAATTAGGTACTTAGAATCATAACATTTCAAAAACACATAACATTCAATCATAAAATCATAACAATAATTTAGGGGGGTAGCTGCAAAAGCATTGTCAAAAATGTAAGGAGTAAAATAAAATTAAAATTAACTAATTAGGTTGCGGATTCGATTCCCACCTTGGGACAAATATTCATACGATCTACAAATATTTGTTCCGGGTATACCTACTGGGCATTTTATATGTATAGACATTTAAAATACCCAGTAGGTACACCCGAAACAAATATTTACTACTACACAATATTTACAGCCGGAACAAATATATATACTTAATTTAATAGTCGTCAAAACGCTAATAATTGTAATACAATCATAGCGTTTTGACGACTATTAAATTTACTACTTTCGCATACTGTCAATTTTTTTAATCTTTATAGTAATAAAGATTAAAAAAGTTGACAGTATGCGATTTTTATAATTTTTTTAAGCATAAAAAATTCATAGTCTGCAATCCGCTATTACCTGAAAAAGTCGGCAAAGTGCGAAAGTCGGCACAATCTCCGAAATCAGTAAAATATCTATTTAGGCAATGGATTGTATTATGTTTATTTTATTAGTCATCTAGTACCCAAAACACAAGCTCTGCTTAGCTTGAGTTTAGATGATGCTGTGTGGATGGTCCAGCATTATTTAAATATTTATTCCTATTTCTATTAGCAGAACTAACAATAACTCGCTAGACCGAACATGGAACATATCGTCAGAACGGGGAAATATTTAGGTACCTATCATGTCTTCAACCTACATTGTATATCAAAACCCCATCACTAAACTCCACTTCTTTGAGGGTGCCCTAACTGGGAATAAAATAGGTGCCGTAAATGTGGTGCCCTTAAAATCGGTGCCCTAAATGGGAATATTCCAATTGCCTTTGAGTAACACGCAAAAGTGTGAAAACATTTCATAAAAATGTTTGCTGGCATATTTGATAATTATCCGGTGTCGATAGCACATTTCATCATCCCAAATAAACATTTACATGTTCCGATTAAAAAGCGCTCTTGGAAGAGCTGCCGGATATTAATTTTTAGCTTCACAATCACCTATAATGGGTTCATTTAGCAAATTACAATTCGATCCATTGTTCAATCGGGTCACGCCGTTTCACTCCTTGCTTTCGCAGTAAACGGGAAACTTTGATTTTATAGGAACTACTGAGACTTTTAGTACAACTTTTTTTTTATAGTGAACAGTCCTTCGTTTGAGTAAGTAGGAAGATGACGGTTGATAGAGGAGGGTGGAAGAATAATACATGTTGGGCAGACATTGAGTCTGCCTAACATGTATTATTCTTCCTCTTTCCACAGACTCCACCTAGCGTGAGACAAGGTCCGCAAGTAGAAAAGACTTTCGTTTGACCGCAATCTCTTCTGACGGTAAGTGACGTTGTGGCCGACGATGTATCACGAAGGTATAGAACTAGGAGACACCTATTAATTCACTCTAATCTTACTAAAAAGTAAAGTTGCTTGTCATTATTAAAACGGATGGAGTTTACACACAAAAGTCTGCTACACAAACGGCGCTTTGGTTCGATATTTCAGTGTTTGAATGTTGTAGGCAGCCGACAGAATCGGACGGTTGTCAATTTGTCGGAGGTCTGCCGATTTTGGTGTGTATATTCAATAATGGGGCATAAAGCATGGGCATGGGCATGGGCTGGCATAAGCCCAGAAATTATCAAGCTGAACCGTTTTGCAGGTTGAATATACCCCGGGTCCTACCATTAATGATTTTATTATTAAGTATACAATTTTGCACGTCAAGCAAAGCACGTCTAGTTCTGAACAGGTGTTTTATTATGCGCAAAAGGGCTGGCACTAATGGTATAAGCGACCGATGAAAGGTAAAAACACTACGTCCTAAATTCTAAAAGCCATTAAAACCAGTATTACAAGTCAGCAAACGCGTAGGAAATGTCTACTGAAAATAATGAACTTTTCTCCGTTACTTGTTTCTAATTAAACACGACAACAACATGAGAGTCTCACGACAATGATGGTGAGATTACCCCGTCTTGTTTCGCGCTGATGCACGATGTCAAATCTGCCATCATGGCACTACACGGTTAAATTGCTCAAAAACAAGCAACTTTAGTCGCCTGTCTGCAACGACTAGTTCATTATCGGATATATTACCGGTATCGGATCGTTCCATTTTAATCCATTACTGTACGGAGTTTACAGTGCTCCGGAAACAAACGATGATCAATGGTGTTAAATGTATTTGCAGACGGGAAACAAGTGTGTACGTACGTACACCTACGTAGCTTCTATAGGATGTGAACGCGAGGGTTAAGCTTTCTTTTGATTTTATGCTTACCTACCATTTCTACTTTTCAGTTATTCTTTTGGTAAAATTTTTGTTTGAGCAAAAATAATTAGAAAATAAGACATAATATTAACAAACGTTACGAAAACATTCCAGAGGAAATGCACTCGACTGTATGTTTTTATATTGAACTAGTTTCTGCCCGCGGCTGCGCACGCGTATTTTCGGTATAATAAGTAGCCTATTATCTAAGTTAGGATTTGCTCTATACGTACGCTTAATTTCATCTTGATCTGTTCCTTAGTTTTGGAGATCCTAGGTAACAAAAATTCAGATTTCACAAACTTTCGCCTATATAATATTAGTAGGATAGCATTTTTTTGTCACTTTGTAGGTATGAATACCTCAACTTTTTAAGGAAAATTACTCCATGTATCGGAATGAATACTTAATTTTAAAAATGAAATAAGTTTTTCAACCCCAAGAAGCTAGTTTTTTACCTAACCTGACTTTACTCACTGCTAATTCATCAAACTTACAAATAAAAAAACTCTGGTCCGAATGTCGTCCTGTGAAATATTAACCTATGCCTGCGATATAAAAGATATACTCCTTGCCTATATTTTTGGTGGAAAGCTGTGACTCATGTCAAATAAAAACCAAAAAAAATCTAAACTCTACCAATACGCTACCATCAATCGCGTTAGACAAGTGGTCACTAAAATTCGCCCGCCTAGATAAGGTTGAGGCGAGCAATGAAAGCAAACCAACCGGAAGACGATAACGTAGTTTGGTCTATTCGTCGGAGGCTCTATGACCCATGAGTCCTGTTCGGATAAGTTATTGCCTGGATTCGGATCGCAGGCGAGATTGGGATTTATGTTATGTTATGAGCATTCATTTTTGCTTGACCCTTGCTTTATATTGGGTTGGAATCGTGTTAAATGCAAGTTACAGGGCGATGGCCCACCAGTAATTTTTTTCGTGCTGTCTGCCTTATTGGTCTAGCGGTCAGCTTTTTCAACCGCTGATTATTAGGTCCTGGGTTCGAATCCCAGGTCGGACCAATAATTGTTATTGGGGTACTAGCAAAGAAAATTCCCGAAATCACGAAGTTGGCGGTGTTACACCCCCGTGTCTCGGAAAGCCCGTTAAGCCGTTGGTCCTGCGCCTGACCTCTCCCCGGTCGTTTCGATCTATCATAACATCGGTCGGATTATGAAATTGACGGTATAGAGGGTACACCTGTGTTTGCGCACACACTTGTGCACTATAATATGTTTAGTCTCCGATATGGCTAGTCTTCGATGAGAATGGCCGCCGTGGTCGGAATTCGGCTAGGAGGTTTTTTTTTCGCGATGCATTTAGGACACTAATCTAGATGAAGAGACAAGACAAACGCTTTATTAAAAAATCAATTGGTTTTACTTATTACCTTCTGATACTACAATATCAAAAACGTATTTTAAACATAGGCTCCAGGCATCCATAGCATGCCGAATCATGAACAAACATAGGTACTCGTAAAGTGTGAATATGTATTTAAATGAAAATTTTAAAGCGTCGTAAAAATTGGAGCCGCAAGCTGAAGTAGCAAAATAAAATAGCTTCACATCAGAGGTGTTCAAAACTGATGAACAGTCTGTTTTTGATCATAATGTAAAGGTAAAACATAGATTACCTGTCGATAAACATACCTGTAGATTGTGTGCAACAGTCTAACAGCATTGCCATACAGCGGGGCAATGCAGCCAGCGTCTTGGGGACGCTTCCGACCGGTATTGATATGGATCAGTTGAGCTACCTGTAGATTGCAACAGTCTGCAGTTAGCTCAATTGTTTCAATTGTAAATAAATTATATATATAAAGTAGACTAGTTCTAATTTATTTCTATTATTTTATTCTAATTTTCTTTGTGAACAAAAATATAGATTTCACTGATTTTTATTTAGATTCATTTCGTTTTGAATAAGGAACGTCATTGCAAAATTTAGATGATCTGTAAATCATTTCTGAATTGATCGAAATGAAATCGTGTTTGTAGGTAAGTACAAACACCATTTAATTTTCAAAAGTTGATGATATAGTGTGACTAGTTAGTCTGTTAGGTTATATTTTTTTTATTACGTAGGTACGTAAGTTTAATCACCGACAGCTACAATCACATTAAAAGCAATGTTACCTGGCAGAAGCCTTTATTCACAAAGAAAACAATAAAAATAAATAAAATAAATTTGATCTAGTATTTACAATTAAAACAATTGAGCTAACTGCAGACTATTACAAACATTCTACAGGTAGCTCAACTGTTACCTACTCACAACAATCTATCTATTAGCATAGCTAGGCTAGAATTATCAAATTGGGGGGAGGAAAGGTGATGGAAGAATGGGGTCGGCGAGTGTGTGGATCGGTGGGCTCGCCGGCCATGTATAGGAGGAAGAGGGGACGCCAGTCGGGCCGCGGAGGTTTTAAATGTTCCCGTGGTTCGGCGAAAATGACGAGAGGGGACACTGGAGAGGTTTTAGTGGGTATTACGTTCTTTTCAGGACGTCGAGTTTCACATAATTCTGGTTCCCCCAGACCAGTTTATTTGTAAATGAATTTCCTCGCCGAATAAAAAAAAGGCTAGAATTATGAACGGTAAAATTATAAATATCTTAGTTTAACGTGATTTGACTGCAGAAGCAGTATAGCAACTTCTGCTGCTATCCAACTCGTGTTTTTATATCACCCGAAGTTACACGAATAGGGGATTTCGATATCACATTTATTCACATCTACGGGCAGATTTTATTTATTTTAATATCAGTGTTTTTACTGAAAATTTCTTTATGAATTTCGTAAGTAAACTTTGTATTTTTTATATATTTTATATATTTTTATTATAGTTTTCAAGTTCAAAGATTTCTGTTTGCTTGAAAGGCGGCTAGCGTCCTCATAAATATTTATATACCAACCTCTACCTACACATAAAAAAAAGTATTTTCTGGTACTTGTTGTTATGATAACCTCACGTCATGCATTCGAGATTCTATTGGTAGATTTGAAACTTCTTGGGGTAGAAACTGGCCAATAGTATCTGAGGCATAAGTATGAGATTTAGCTTACGAAAACGTTACAGTCCGTAGGAAGTCGCAGAGATTTTCGACTCCCACGTCACTTGACCTCGTGGTGCGGGTTCAAGTCCCGTCGTAGTCAAAAATTTTTGCGATATTATTTGAGTCTTAGTTTACAAAAACTATAAAAGTTCTTTTTCTTTCTTTAATCAGCTCCTTGCAGCGTTCAACTGTATAGGTACTACGAAAAACTACTTTTCGTGTGACGGTAAACTAATATTTTCATACGACCTCGATTCTAGTTTTTAAATGATTATGAAATGAAATGAAAATATATTTTATTCTGATAAGTATAGGTTTAAGAAAATACACAGGTAAGCTGTGTGCTATGTGTTTAGCTAGCGCAACAAACACAACACAAAAATTATCACATCACATTACACTTCACATCACACTAACACATCACACTAATATTATAAACTAGTTTATGCCCGCGGCTTCGCACGTGTTGTTTCTATGGACACGTTTAAAGGTGATTTCTTTCCCATGGGAACTGATTTATGGGATAAAAAGTAGCGGAGTAAAAGCCTATGCTTGATTCCAGGATTAGAATGACCTGTGTGCAAAATTTCAGCCCGATCCGTTCAGTTGTTAAGAGTTGTTAAGAGGTAACAAACATCCATTCATCCATCCATCCATCTATCCATCCATCCGTCCAAACTTTCGCATTTATAATATTAGTGTGATGTGAAAGTCTGGATGGATGGATGTTTGTTACCTCTTCACGCCTAAACTTCTGAACGGATCGGGCTGAAATTTTGTATACAGGTAATTCTAATCCTAGAATCAAAAATAGGCTCCTTTTTATCTCAATTTTATGAGATAAAAAGGAACTTATTTTTGATCATGAAATCAGTTCCCATGGGATAGAAATCTCCTTTCGACGTTTCCATAGAAACAACAGGTGCGTAGCCGCGGGCAAAAACTAGTTAAACATTATAAGAAAATTGTTGAGTAATTTGTTGCTTTTGTAATACGAATGCCAACTTTGACAAGTAAACGGTAGTAAACTGTCACGTCCTCGAAAACATATTTACCTAAGAACGAAGGTCGTTATTAAAAGGAAACCTATTTTACAAACCAATATTAATTATTAACCAATATTTTTTGAAGTGTTTTGTAAACTCAGACTAGACGTACTGTTTCAGAATCCAGTGATCGTCTTCACGCTCTGCCTATTCAAGCTGTCAGCCACTGTCCGCCTCCACAAGCTATTTCAGTTCATTGACGGATTCAAATCGGAGCACAACCTAATAGGGTTCCTACACGTCGGAAACGACTATGCCGTGTTCCTCCGAGCACCGAAGCCACATGATAAGCACCTCGTCTACGAGCTGTACGAAGCTAAGAATCTTCCAGAACTGGGGAGTTATAAACCAAGGTTAGTTTTTACGTATAGTATCAACTCAGAAACGAATACTTCTTGTTTTACTCCAGTGAAACAATTTATTTATTGTGATTTTGGTAATACATGAGGTCATAAATATAGGTTTATAAATAAAGGTCTGTACGGCGCGATATTCAAATTTTGTGGATTTTAATTAATTTTTCCGTTTTTAATAAATTTTCTCGTTCTACGAGGAATAAAACTAACGGAAATTACTTTTCCGCAGAAAAAATTTAAACCACAAATTATTTTGTATTTCGCGCCAACACAAAACTTAAATAGCATGCAGTCTCAAATCATCAAATCATCGTAACATAATTATTTTATATCCAATTCGTAAATCTTATATTATAATTACATTTATAGGGTCCCACTGCAGGGCAAAAGCTGAGTGCTTCCCCGTTCAACCCAAGATTTTTCTACCCAATAGGTATTTTGCTCCGTTCGACCCAAAACATTTAATTTTAGTTCCCCTTTCTACCCACACCTACTTTTTCCAAATTTCTATTGTTTAAATTCAAATAAATGACACAGTGAAACATCGAAGTAGATGGGTCAGCAGACAAAAAAAATGTAGATGCTTATTATATATATTTTTATTAATTATAATAAAATCAGTCTTGTTCAGATAATAGTCAGACATATTTGTCTAACAATAACACTGATTAACCTTTAAAGTAACAAACATAATCAAATAAACATATTTTATGAAATAGCACAACTGTGGTTAGATTCAGGTAAATTTGATTAGGTAAATTTAAATTTTAAATAATAAACATTTCTAAGTTATCTACCCATCATTTCATTGACGACCTCCGTGGCGCAGCGGGCGAAGGTCCGCCTGCGACGCAGGAGATTGCGGGTTCGTTTCCCGCCTCGGGACAAATTTGTTTACCATTTCCAGAAATTTGTTCCGTTGATCTGGGTGTTTTCTATGTATCATAAAAAATATCTATCTATTTAGTGTATTGTATTAAGTATATCAGTTATCTAGTACCCATAACACAAGCTCTGCTTAGCTTGGGGCTAGATAATGCTGTGTGATGTGTCCAGCATGAAGAGCTTCTTCGGATGCAAATATTATTATTCTATTGTCACCACTTTGATGACTGTCAAACTGTGTGACTGTGTGACTACACAGTACGATATCTTCATAGTCTTTTGGGATTTCGACTTCTTCAAGATTACGAAAATTGGTTTCTTGATTTCTTCACTTTTGTTGCGAGCATTATATAATTTGTGATTTTTATTTTCAAACGACAGTATGACTGTTACTAAATTCAGTCCCTCTGTATGAAGGGTCTGAACGGTTCTCTATACAACTGGGTAATCGGGATCCTTGCTGGTGTTTTCGCTTTGCTCACGCATTCGTCTATTTATATTGGGTACACTCGAGTTTCTACTCTATTGACTCGCTTGCAATCGTGAACAGTTTCATTGAAAACACCTGCTCTTATTAAAAAAAAAAAATTGTCCATTGTGCACCAATATTTGTTCGCCACGGTTTGACTATATGAAATTCAAATTGTTCTCATTATCAAAACTTGGATTCGCTTCGTTTTCCGCCATATTTAATGTGAACCTTTAGGTTAGTAGGTCTAGGAACTACTGACAAGAGTGACAGATAGCATAAAAAGAGTAGAAGATCATTAGATCTCTCCTAGTGATGAAAAAAAAGGATAGGCACAAACTTACCCCTATGGATAAGAAAAACAATGGTAGTCCTTACCGTTGTTGATTGGATTATCTATTGTACAATAAGTCCACCAAATCACATAGGTAGTTCGAGGAATTGCATGTGCATTCGTTTGAAGAGAGCATAAACATTAGAATAAAATATCACTACCTCCATATTACAATATGGACATACATACAATATGTTACAAAATTTGAAGTTACTGTGAGTAATAGTTTCATCAAGTTCGAGTTTTTATAAATATTACTATGCCTGTACTGTTTAGAATTCACTGTGAAACAGATTTTTGGATTGGGTAGAACGGAGCATATGTTTTGGGTTGAACGGGGAAAAATAATATTGGGTAGAAAAATTGTGGGTTGAACGGGGAAGCACTCCAAAAGCTTCTTTTCTCCTTTCACTCTTTTCTCGTAATAAAATACTAGAAATTATCTTGGAATCAAAACAAAAGAACCGTAGGTTACCGAGCCTCTACGAGTTTTCGAAATTCGCGTCTACCCATCCCGATCCGTCCTTTGGCTCCCGCACAATTGCCCAGTCAAAATGGTAGGTACCTAGTTGTTCGTTTATTGTTAGTTATAGAGACGGAAGGACAGTGGAGGCTTAGTATTACTAAGGGTTTCGTTTGCACTCTGCGGGTACGAAACCCTAAAAAGCAAAAAAAATATCACATTTTTGAAACCAAATTATTTACCTTGAAGGAAGAAAAAGTTGTCAAAATTTATAAAAAAAGTTTTATTCAAATTTTCCATCTGCATAAACTCCAATCATAGTCAAACATAGGGCGTTCTGTCGCGCGGCAACTGTACGCCCTTTATACGCGCGCCGAGCGATAGCTCGCTGCACTCAGAATGCACCTTCCAACAGCGTTCGTCGTTGTATGGCGCACTGTGGGCTCGCGCACTAAAATATAAACGCACTGTCCGGAGCATCATTCCTAATAAGATGATTATTTTCAGGTTACTTGCTATCTCGAATGTACCAGTGAGCTACTTGAAGGAGCAGCTCAAGATGTACCGGTCGGAAGTGTACAAAGCAAAGTACTTCGACCCTAACGTGGTCCCTGGCACGCAAGTAAGTACGCTGAGGGAGTGGCAGATACAGAAAGCATTAGGGAATGACAAAAGTCGTGTGTTGAAACAGAAAATGCCAGTTTTGAGATCTATATTGTGATTATTTTGTGTATTGAGTATAAAACATGAGTTTTTTATGGATTTTGACTTTGTTTTATCTACCTGTTTCACCTCACCTCACCTATATTGGTTCACTGCTGGACGCAGGCCTCCCCCTAATAAGCGTCTTATTGACTTTTATCTCATGGGGGTAGTGCCAATAATCCCCACGCTGGGCATGCGGGTTGGGGATCGCAGTGCGGTGGTAGAATTGTTCTGCAGGGGGCGCTGCTGCCCGCCCCCGGTTGATATCCCTTAGTTGCCTCTTACGACACCCGCAGGAAGAGGCACCAAACAGCATTTTCATTTTTTCCCACAGATATAAAAACTAATAAGACTTTTGATAAAACACAGCATGAAGGTTGCCCCAGATCTAGACCGCACCACTGCCATACAGCACAAAAAGGTGCGTTCAACTATGGGCTTTAATTCGTAACAATTAGATGCATTTTACATTGACAGCATAATATAGCAGGCAGTGCGCAGTTTTTCTATGTAGTAGATTGCATTGCATTGTTCCGAATTCAATAAACTTTTTTCAACAAGTTGATTAGTATTATTTTCAATACACTTGCTCTTAAAGTGGCTCTATGGTCACCGCAATTAGGTACAGAATGACACCCACTAGTCAGTTATAGAATTTTACTAACTGCAAATTTACTAATTGTTTCTCTAAATTAACTTTTATCTACTGAATAAAATGAGTTTTTATTGTTATTTTATTCCCAAGTGTCTTGAAAAACGTCGTATGATACACGTGTGTATTGATGATTACCGTCCTCGGCTCTCTTATGACCCTCGCCTACGGCTTGGGTCTCAATGGCGCCTCGGCGGTAATCACCAATATAATGTACTATTATTCCACATGTAAGCAAAACCCGATTTTGCTCACTGTTGTTGAGCAGCAATGTCATCTTTTTCGAACGAGATTAGTAAAAAAATATTAACGTTTGAGTAGTACGCCTCAAAGCTATAATTCCTCTTTTACCAATGGCTAAAAATGTCATTAGTAGGCAAGTAAGATGAAAAATCATGAAACTTCTTTCCAGAGCAATCGTTTCTCCATTGAAAGAAATATTTTCTTGATAAATAACACTTAATATTCACTACTAGAAGCTCATTGACGATCATCCATCATTCCTGTTCCGAGAGCTCTCTTACTTCAGTTCGCCGCACAATTAATCTTTTGAGGTTATTTTTAGAGTTAGGTATTTATGCTAGGTAATGTTTTAATGAAGGATTTAAATTTATTAACCGAATTTGAAAAAAGGAGGAGTTTCTATGTTTGGCTGTATAGTTTGGTTTAATTTATTTATGTTTCCTTGCTTTCTCTGTCAATTATGGTCGATTTCAAAATTCTTAGACTATTGCATACAGAACTAGTTTATGCCCGCGGCTTCGCACGCGTTTTTTCTATGGAAACGTTTAATGGTGATTTCTATCCCATAGGAACTGATTTATGGGATAAAACGTAGCCTATGTTTGATTTCAGGCTTAGAGCTACATTTAAGCAATATTTCAGCCCGATCCGTTCAGTAGTTTTGGTGTGAAGAGGTAACAAAAATCCATCCATCACCACATATCATACATATAAACCTTCCGCTCTATTCACTCCATCTATTAAAAACCGCATCAAAATCCGTGGCGTAGTTTTAAAGATTAAAGCAAATATAGGGACAGACAGACAGACAGACAGACAGCGCAAAGCGACTTTGTTTTATACTATGTAAAGATTTATACCGAGTTTTAAGTAAATCGAACTAAGGAATAATAATTTTCTATAGAAACTTTACCCCATCTTTAACCCCCTCAGAGGTGAATTTTAGAAAATTTGATTAACTTTTGTATTATTATAGAACCTAAACTATTTGCATACGAAATTTCATCAAAATGGGTTAAGTATTACGGAGATAAGTGGTACCGAACATTCAAACCAACTTTCGCATTTATAATCTATACTTATAATAAAACTGTAACAGGTCCAATTCTGTACATTGAAGATATTTTGAAAATTTTTTTTGGAGGGCACTCTATTATCGATACTGAAGCCAAAACTGTAATTTTTTCATTCATGTCTGTCTGTCTGTCTGTCTGTCTGTCTGTCTGTCTGTCTGTCTGTCTGTCTGTCTGTTTCTTAAACGCGCATCACGTCGAAACTACTGAAGGTATTGAAATGAAACTCGGCACGATTTTAGGTCATACTACGAGGAAGGACATAGGATACTTTTTATCCCGGAATTCAGTCAGGTTTCCCTGGGAGAGGGGATGAAAGTAAAATTTCTTCACCGCGCATGACGCCGAAAGTGCTGAATGAGTTGAACCTTGCACGATTTGATTTCATACTACAAGGAAGGACATGGGATACATTTCATCCCGGAATTCAGTCATGTTCCCCTGGGAGAGAGGATGAAAGTAAAATTCTTTAACTGCGCATCACGATGGAACAACTGAATGAATTCTAATGGTACTCGGCATAGTTTGATTTCATTCTACGAGGAAAGATACATTTTATCCCAGAATTTAGTAAGGTTCCCCTGGGGGAAGGGATGAAAGTAAAATTCCTTCACCGCGCATCACGCCGAAACTACTGAATGAGTTGGACTGAATTGGTACTATTTGAGTTCAAGGAAGGACATGGGATACATTTTATCCTGGAATTCAGTAAGGTTCCCCTGGGAGAGAGGAAAAAGTAGAATTCTTTAACCGCGCATCACGACGGGTCTACGCGTCGTCCGATTTCATGCATTCTTTTTGTTAGATCGAATTTGACTAAATCAGTAGAAAGTCAAGTAAAAAATCAGTAGATTGATGAAATAATCTGTAGTTAGAAGAAAAAAATTAGTAGATCGAGGGTAGGTAAGTTCCTATCTATGTATTTTTCCAAGACGCACCCATTAGTTAGGTTCCTACCTACTAAGGCGTCTTGGAAAAATAAGTTAGGTTCCTACCTTACATGATATATGGTGGTTTAGCTGGTCCAGTTAACTGTACTACCGAAGTTTGGTTGCAGTAAGTGGTCGAATTTAAATAACTAGACCACAGAAAAATATTTTTACAGTGGTACACAGCCAACTGTACCTACCTACTAACGAAAAAAAATTTACGGTGGTCCAGTCAAATGGATCAGGAGCCCAATTCTGCAATACAATTGCTTCAGTATGACAATGGAATCGTCGCAGAATCATCACGTAGAATCCTTAGATTTATAAAACTCCAGATAGTGCGTGCGAGATAAATTAATAGTTTCAAACTTGACGCACGTCTCTCCATCTGCATTCATCATAATTTCTTTCATCTGAGGTGGAATACCCAAACGTGTCATTCTGTGTCGATACCCCTGTCATAGTGAAGCGACAGACAGACTACAGAATAATAAATAACAGAATAGGGCCCCAGCTGAACGGAACCATCAGTAAGAAGTGAAACGAGTATGACACTTCTTAACACTGACGCTGGCCGAGTCGTAGCTAAAAGTCGTGTTTATAAAGAATGGGATTGAAGATGACAACATGCTATCCCCCGTAGACACTACACGATTTTTTGCACGGCGGCGTGTCATAATATGAGAGACTATGGTTAAATGTGAACTGAGGCAATCGCGAACGAAGTCGCGGGTACAGCTAGTATTATATATACTATTAATTAGGAAGTAGAAGGTACCTATTTCTTATATATAGGTATCCTTTGTGTATCATCTATATCCTATACTAGTCCACTACGGATGCAAGCCTCCCCGCTATTAGCTCCAAGCAGCAAGAGGCACTGCTGCCCATCCCCCGGTGGATATACCTCAGTTGCCTCTAACGACACTCAAGCGGGAAGAGTTAGGGTGGTGAACATTTTAGGCCTTCACCACATGGCCACGGCCACAGCGGCCCTTGTGTATAGTTACTTAGGTATATTTACCTACTCCAAAGTTAATACGTTAAACCATAGATATAAGAAAATCTGTAGATATGGTACGTCTTCCTAGCGCTTACTCAACATCTGGCCTTTGTTATAGCTACCCGCAAACACTCGCTCACAGTTACATTTCCAATTTTGTGCAATAATTGTAATGAACAACAAAGATGGAAAGACGTACCTAGACTAAAGTGGGACCGAGATAACAATACGCACGCGAAACACGAACGCCGGTGTGGGCGCCCCGGTCCGACTATGACTGCAATGAGGTGGAAAGACCTAATTGCACCTAATTTGAGCCTTTCGAGAGTCCTCTTTTCATCTCCCCTTCTTTACTTAGATCGATGATTGAAACCCATAAATGGATATCTTCTCTTATTTATTCTAAAAACCCAGACATAAGTAAATCTTGTTACTCTACAAACGTAGACTTACTAGGTAGGCATAAATAGGTACTAACAAAATTCGGTTTACAAAACTCAACAAAACAAATTCCAAAAAAAACTTGAAACAAAAAAGTAAACACACAAATGAAAAAGTAAAACAAACCCCGAACCCCTACGGAACCCTTTTCAATCGTTTGTGAAACGAACTTGACAGACGCTTTTACCGTTCATTCAAAGAATCTTGGCTTTACTTGGAATAAAGTTTATTTGCCCCACAAAAGTAACAGGTAGGGTAAATACACGGGAGCTTTGAAAATACGGAGTTTGGAGCTTTTCTTTGATGTTACTAAAATCTTGTTCAAATAGATTTGGAATTATCAAATAGGATTTTAAAAGTAACAAGAACCTGTTTTAAAAATCACCCTAGGAAACCTTTTTGCAAATTAAATTTTAACATATCCGTAAATATTGTTTTATTAAAATCCAAAACGTATTTCATTGCACACAATATAAGCACATAGATAAATATAAGTTTAAATACTTTATAAGTGAAAACTGTTCAGCTTAAGTTGTACCACCAATGTCTGTACTCATCCTACTAATATTATAAAGCCGAAAGTTTGTTAAATCTTAATTTTCGTTACCTAGGATCTCCAAAACTACTGAACAGATCAAGATGAAATTTAGTGTACGTTTAGAACAAAACCTAACTTAGATAATAGGCTTCATAATATACTGAAAATATGCGTGTGAAGCCGCGGGCAGAAGCTAGTTTATAATAAAACAAGCTGTTAGTTTTCCATCAAAATTAAATTAAAATATAATAATACAACTATGGAATGCATTGCCAGTCTCGGTGAGGCGAGCAAAGTCGCTACCAATCTTCAAAACCATGGTAAAGGAGCACTATTTGTCCTGTTGTCACTGAACGCATACCTGAGTCCCTATGTATATAAGTACTTTGTGTAAATATATGTATATATATATATAATGTTATGTATGTAGTATATTTTATGCGAAATATATGTATATTGAAAGTATTTATTTATATAATTTTCATGAGCACACAGATCCCCTAGTACTATCCAATGATCCATTCACGGTTGTCTGGTAGAGATCGCTCTTGAGCGATAAGACCGCCACTTGTCACTTCAATAAGTGTGCAATAAAGAATTTTCTATCTATCTATCTAAATAAAGCTGGACAAACCCCACAGCATCATCTACCCCAAGCTAAGCAGAGCTTGTGTTATGGGTAACTGTTTTATTAGGTCATTGTAATTTTCCAAGTGCGACATAAAAATTTTCGTATTCTCTGCTAATAAAAAGCACGTAGAGATCTCGTTCTTTCCATTTAAAGAAGTCTAGGTAATGTATAAGTAGTTTTATTAAAGAATGCGATTGAAAACTTCATGTTGGCATGACATTTTTAATCCCATGCTTTATCTACATTGCTTAAAGACAAGGTGTTCTCAAAAATGTGTAAATTAAGCCGAAAGCTGCGTGTTAATCATTAAAATACGCATTTGCTAGGGCATATGCGTAAAACTTTTATTTAGTACTAGTTTATGCCCGCGGCTTCGCACGCGTTGTTTGTATGGAAACGTTTAAAGGTAATTTCTATCCCATGGGAACTGATTAATGGGATAAAAAGTAGCCTATATTTGATTCCAGGATTTGACTTACCTGTATGCAAAATTTCAGCCTGATCCGTTCAGTAGTTTTGGCGTGAAGAAGTAACAAACATCCATCCATCCAAACTTTCGCATTTATAATATTAGTGTGATTATTTGACTAGTTTCTGCCCGCGGGTTCGCACGCGTTGCTTCTATGGAAACGTTGTAAGGTTATTTCTATCCCATGGGAACTGATTAATGGGATAAAAAGTAGCCTATGTTTGATTCCAGGATTTGACTTACCTGTATGCAAAATTTCAGCCTGATCCGTTCAGTAGTTTTAAAGAAGTTTAAAGAGTTAACAAACATACATCCATCCATCCATCCAAACCTTCGCATTCATAATGTCATTGTGATAGTGTGAATAATGGATCGAATACTGGTATGTTGCAAAAGACAGGTAGAGCGTAACTATTCATACTGCTAGGTTGGTACCTACTTAGTTAGTTTTGACTTAACGAGGAGTTACTAACGGCTGTCATTAAAAAGTCCCTATACACGGTCGAAAATGCACCCCGTTTACAGATTTTTAGTAGGTACTACTGCGGCCTGCCAAGCGCCTCCGCCGTAATCAACTCGCAACGTGTTGTCTGTTGTTTTCTTTTATATGGCTATTGACTATCACATTAGGCGCCATTAAAAAAAGAAGTTGAAGTTGACTATCACATTAGTCAATAGTCAAAATTAAATAAAACAACAAAGGAACTACTATTTATTCGATCTAATCACTTTCTGTCAGAGAAACAGGTTTATCCTAGTTCAGGAACGTATATGATTTCAGACTTATTAGAAGTAGATAGATAGAAAACACTTTATTATACCACACAAATACAGGAAATAATACAAAGAAATTGCTTACAAAAAGGGAAGTATGAAGAGCGGCTTTATCGCTAAGAGCGATCTCTTCCAGGCAACCTTGGGATGGACTGGAAATGAAATAACAAAATAGACGGTGGCACTGAATAAATATATAGATACATACTTAAAGAAAAGGAAACAAAATATACTTACACTACATACCTACCATAATACCTACAAAGATTAATAAATAATAAACATACATAAAATAAAATAAGGTAGTCTAACTCTTTACAAGGACATACAATGCTGATGAAGCAGTTTTTTGAAGATAGGCAGTGATTTTGCACGTCTGATGTCCAGAAGTAATTACTTACTCGTAACCCTTTAGTCCTACGTTATTTTGAAAAAAATGTTAATTTATCATGATGCAGCTTGTTCTGTGGATATAATCTCGTCGCTCGAAGGATCGGTAATGGTATCCAAAGGTAGCAAATTGATATAAAAAAACGGGTAAATTTGGCGAAAATTTGTTAGAGTGATGTCAAAGTGCCACTTTAAAATATACTTTATTTAGACTTTCCAATGATAAGTAAATAATAAGTTTGTAATAGCGTTACAACTTCAGATGGCCTGCTGGTCAATTCTGTACTGTTGTTTACCTTCTCTGATTGCAAGTGGGAGCAATTTGTGGGAGGGGGGGTTGTACACGCGAATCACATTTTGTTGGATCTTGTCGGAGAAGGTTTTGCGCGGAATCGTTACTAAATATTGTTTTATCCTAATATTATACAATGGATTTCCGCAAAGTAACGCCTGAATCTATTATTAGCTTACTTTTATTTAGTGTGTCACTCACTATTTTCGCCATTGGTTCATTTTCCTTTGTTTTTTATTCGTGATCAAAATGCAGACAATGAGCGGCAAAATAGCAGGACTGCGGACAATAGACAATAGAAGATTTGATATTGCAATCAGGCTACAAATAGTGGGACATGGTAGGACGGATCATAGCAACCATGGATCCGGGGCTTAACGAAGCAGCAGAGCAGTGCACTATGGTAATTTTATTGCACATTTTCACACCGCTTATTGAAACTGATTACTTTTAAAGCTCTGAATATATAAAATACGTGCCGGTGCAGTGGCTTCTTCTACCGTCTAGCCTCTGGTGGTGTATTATACTAAGATTTGTTGTTTATTCTCATTTTTCACCTATAAATTTGTCCTAACAAAGAAAATAACAAGTAAAAAGAAATTGGAACAGTTGAACTAACGATTTCAATTGTAAATACTAATTCTAATTTGTTATTCTAACAAGTTACGGGGTATAAAGATCATTGAAAAATATTAGAAATTAGCTGGTGCCCGCGACTTCGTCTGCACAGGATTAGTATTTCGAGTAGGTAGCTTATAATTATTATCTACTTTAAATAGCAGAAGTGATAAAAGTATATATTTTCATTTAGGAATCAATTTATTACTACCAAATGTGCATATGAAATAAATTATCAATTTTTATTGTAGTATCATTCACTATTTTGGCTATAATGGCTTACACATATGATAGATATATAATGTGATGGGTTTTTTTGTAGGACTATTTAAGATAAACATTTCCATCATACATTACATATGTGTAACTCTAGCGGTTTGGGCACGCCAGAATAGCTCGTAGATGGAAGATTTTTTCCTACTTACTTGACACTTATCGTCATATTTTGAATAATTCACACAATATCTTTATAAATTGTAACCTATGTGTTAATATGATGTATGAGCTATATTATTGAAAAGTTTCATTAAAATCCATTCCGTACTTTTTACGCGAAAGAGTAACATCCATCCATCCATCCATCCATACTTACAAACTTTCGCGTTTATAATTTTAGTAGGATTTTACAATTTGAATTAGGAAAAAACGTTGATGTCTTTTAGATATCTCAACCAAAAGTCTTTCACTGGACGTATAATGTTATTTTGATCGTGTAAGCTTTAGAAAAATTAGGCTTGTTAATTTTATTAAAATAATGTAGAAACGAAAAAAAAAACAATTTCTAAAACTGGTAATTCTAGAAAATACTAGAAAAGTCACGATCTATAAAGCCTATAAAACTGGAAAAACCACATGGCTTTTGCTTTTCCACCGCTTCAAATAGAGGTTAATAAATAATTAATACTGGAACCATGCTATTTCCAGGTACACAATTATTTAATCAAATCCCAAGAAATTATAATATTAAAACTTTGTTAATTTAAATTTAGGGCAACGAATTAGCATTGCCATTCAACGTGGCAATGCTGCCAGCATTCTGGGAATGCATGGTGACAGCTAAGTTTTTTAGAAAATAGATTTATGTGTCAATACTAGTTGTGATTTTATTCTGTTATTGTAATTTTCTTTGTATTAAATCCCCTCAAACTTTATCGTAACATTTCCCAGAGTAAAAGTGATTTAATCGAATCCCGTAGCGGTTTAACTGCTAGTGCGTACGTATATCGTGCAGTTATATCGCTAGTGCGTACAGGCTCTAAGGTCTAGTTTACATGACGACCTAAAACACGAGTGGACTTTCGTTTTATTTTCCAATTCTGGAGAATTACCCCCAAAGGTCGGTCCACCTGAGCCCGCCGCCATCTAAATCGTGATACTAGCTAAGCCATTTCTGGAGGTACAGTCATCAACAGAAGTCACTACAGACAGGCAGATAATGAGGCGTTTTCCAAAAAGAATGAAAACTATTTACCATAAACATCAAAAGATGGCAGGCATCATTCGCGGAAGAAAGAAGGTTGTGGAAGTGTCTGCATAGGTTGACACCTATGCAGGGTTTATTCCATATAATTTTAAATGCCGTCTTTTCAGTCTGATTGAAGTATGTTTTTGACATTACGAAAACGTTTCATTCTAAATAAAAATAAATAAATCATCATCATCAGCCCATATTAGTCCACTACTGAACATAAGCCTCCTCTATTGAGCGCCATAGCGCCCTGTCTTCAGCTTGCCGCATCCAGCATCTGTCTGCAGTCTTTCGCATATCGTCACCCCACCTGGCCAGAGGTCGTCCTACGTTTGCCGAATCGCGGTCTTCACTCAAGAACACGTTTACCCCAGCGGTTGTCGGTTCTTCGCGAGACATGGCCGGCCCACTGCCACTTCAGCTTGCTAATTCATTGACGAATAAAAAAATAATCCTGAACAATTCACACAACATAGTCTAGGCCTAAGTTGGGCAGAGCTTGTGTTATGTGTACTAGACAAGATAACTGATCTATGTACCTTTTAAATATTAGGTATACTTCATAATTATATATTATTTATTACTGATCTGCAGATATTTGTTCAGGGTGTTCTGGATGTTTTCTATGCATAATAAAAATATCTATATATGTAGTGTATTGCATTAAGTACCTATATAAGTTATCTAGTACCCATAACACAAGCTCTGCTTAGCTTGGGGCTAGATAACGCTGTGTGAATTGTCCAGCATTAGTATTATTACAGATAGAAAACAGCCCGTACACTGCAAATAGAAATATCTGCAGATTGTGCAAACATTTATCCCAATGCGGAAATCGAACCCGTAACCTCTTGTATCGCAGGCGGACCTTCGCACGCTACGCCACAGAGTTCGTCATAATCATGTTTGGACTTAAACGATTTCGAAAGATCTCCGTCGAAAGCATTTAAGTGCAAACGAATCGTATGATCTGAACACTGCTCAGTAAATTTCGCACTGACTGTACCTAGACACCGGTAAGTTCTCTCTTCACAGGCTTCTCAGTATCGTCTTGCAAATATATGTGTGAACCAAACAGCTGTGTCGCTATATGTATAATCGCTCGGGTCATACTACCTCTTTATTATTAGCGGTTGACATGAAAATGACAGCAACCAATAGCAACTGAGAGTATAGGTAAAAAAAAAACACTATTTGATTGAAAACGGTGCCTTCGCTGCTCAAAAACAGTGAGCAAAATCTGGTTTTGCTCACATTTGAAGTAACGAATATTCTATTTGCTTAAATTTTTTTTTTATTAGAGCTTGTGTTATGGGTACTAGATAACTGTTATACTTAATACAATACATTACATTGATAGATATTTTTTATTATACTACATACATAATACCCAGGACACCCGGAACAAATATTTGCAGATCTTACAAACATTTGTCACAAGGCGGGAATCGAACCCGCAATCTTCTGCGTCGCAGGCGGACGTTCGTCCACCGCGCCACATCGGTCTTGGTATCCTATACAATAAACTTGTTAAAAAAAGTTATTTGAATTAATGCACCTACGCGATCGGCATCAATAAAATGAGTTCCTGACATTTGACCTTTTTATAAATTACTAAATATTTCCTAGCTAGTCTTGATCAAAAGTTGTAAGTGGAGCCTTTAAAATCCCTCGTTACCTCAGCAGTCTACTTTAGAGACACTCGCTACGCTCGTGACTCTATTCTAGTCTGCTTCGCTGGGTTCGAATATCGGCACGTTCAACAAAAAATCGTTTTGTCCACTTTTTGAACTAATAACGAAAAAGCTTGTGCGATCCCCTTTTGTTTTTCGTATACTGGAAGGGCTGGATTTGTGACGTCAGCATAAATTATTATATGAAAAAAACAAAAGACACAACTAATTCTAACTAATTCTTGATTTCGGTATATTTTCACAAAAAGCTATCAGAACAAAGTTCTGTAGAATATTATTCGTTGTCTTTGTGGTAATTTCCAGTTTTCATTTTTTTTTGTTCACGTGTTTCTACCCGTAGCTTCGCACACGTTGTTTCTATGAAAACTTTAACAGGTTCTTATTTTCTACGAGAACTGATTTATGGAAAAAACTAAACTTACTTCTATGCCCGATCCGATAAGTAATTTTGGCGTAAAGGCGTTACAAACGAAGGTCTATTGACTGTAAAAATGAAATTAAGAATAAAAAAGATTTAATTGTGCAGTCAGACTTCCAATCTTTCTACAGTTTAAAACAAAACAAAAAAACTTTTAATGAAAGCCCGAGGTCACAAAATGGCTTAAGCCTCAGCATGGGTTGGTTGCTAGCAAGCTGGTAACCAACGTTGATCTTCCGTCAGAGCCATTTTGTTGGCGTCACGGATAAATTCAGTAATTAAAAAAAAAAACTAAATACAATTTCAAAACAAATAAACTGGATTTTGAAAACCAACAGATAAAGTTAGAAATAAAATAAAATTGGGAAACTTAAATGAACGAAGTGAGTACCTACGGAAAAAAGTGTCACATACTGATGAACACTAAGAAGTTACAAGTTACTAACACCTATCCATCCTAACTTTCGCATTGATAATATTAGTGTGACTTGTGCCCCGTGTCTGACATTTCTCAGAAATCTTTACGGACTCTAGTTCCATTGTATCTCGTGTAAAATTACACCTCGGATGATTCACAAATGGGGCACTGGTGACCTTTATAGGATTTTTCCAGAACTATTTCCAGCTAGTGAGTTTGTGAAATACAAGCAAACGGCACGTTTCCTTGGTACAATATAATTGTAAACGAAACCAGAATATACACTAAAAAAAATACAATCCAATTAAGACGCATTTTATCTTAGTTGGCGTCAAAATAGTTGGAATGATAAATATCTCATTCAATACAAACAAGAATGCATGGTAGCTGCAACATATCGAATTTGTTTAAAACAAAAATGGGCATTTCATTGACATATCAATGCTCTAAGTCAAAATAAATATTCACTTAGTCATATTATACATTTATTTACAAGGGATTAGCATTTAATCTCTGAAT
This sequence comes from Eupithecia subumbrata, assembly GCA_949316285.1. NCBI lineage: Eukaryota > Metazoa > Arthropoda > Insecta > Lepidoptera > Geometridae > Eupithecia > Eupithecia subumbrata. The sequence goes on along the minus strand of OX438643.1, from coordinate 13,831,638 downwards.
TAAATTAAATAACTACACTTTATAAGGCCAATTCATTACTTGGTAGAATGAGCTATAACGATTTAACTAAGTTCTCATATTCACAGAAGACAAGATCTTATCAGGCTCTTAAGGATTCATGAGCGTGATCACTTTAGACAAGGTCTTAATCAATGTTAACTTTTTGTTTATGTGTACAAATATGATATATTTTCGCTCGGTGACAACTACTGAAACTGAACGGAGGCGGGATGTGTGAATAACGACGTTCCTTTGGTTGTACACATATTTTCTCCGCTCGTCTTGCCTCCGCTTTGGTGGAGTCTGGCTAAATTTTTCCGTTTTGCTGGAACCCTAAAAGCACAAAGTTTGTTAATACAATAAGATACAAGAAAAAAATTTAAAAACTTATAAACTCCCCCGACAATTTTTCATGAAACATGGCTAAGTACACTCGGGATAAAATTATCTCAACCTCAACAGCCTGTTTTGGGCCACTGCTGGACGCAAGCCTCCCACTGATAAGCGCCTTATTGGATTTTATCTAATGGGGGTAAAGCCCATAATCCCCACGCTGGGCATGCAGGTTGGTAATCGCAGTTCGGTGGTAGAATTGTTCTGCAAATATTATCTATCTCACAAAAAAACTAAACGAAAATCGGTTCATCCGTTTGGGAGCTACGATACCACAGAAGATACACAGACACACAGATACACAGACAGACACGTTAAACTTATAACACCCCTCTCGTTTTTACGTTGGGGGTTAAAAAGTAAGATGTAGTGGTAAGTTGTTAATTCATTGTACCTACAAAAGGCGAACGAACTTGGGCTCTTCATTCAGCGATCCGTCAAAACATGTGAAGGTAAATCAGAAGATCCTGTGTGAGTCGCAATCAATCAACGGCGATGATCCAACGTCACTCGGCTTGATGTACGCCATCATCAATCAAGTTGAAACTATTACACGAGGTATGTTGACTGGATAGGACTCAATATCGAATCCACATTTCATTGCCAAAAAAAACAAACGGCGAAAATCTTTGGTTTTTGTTAGGTAACAAAAAATTTTGGTTTTTGTCGGTACATATACCCATGTCCGATGTTTTGTTGTGGTGTTGTTAGAAAGGTGCTAAAACGCTTCATTAAATGTCATAAAGACGTAGCCATAGATGAGAATGAATTTATATTTTTATTTATTTCATAATCAGCCTATATTAGTCCACTGCTGGACATAGGACACCTCTAATGAGCGCCATAGCGCCCTGTCTTCAGCTAAAATAAATAAATAATGCTGGACAATTCACACAGCATTATCTAGCCCCAAAAATACCCAGACCAAAGGAACAAATTTCTGCAGATCGTACACAAATTTGTTGTGACGCGGGAATCGAACCCGCAACCTCTTGCATCGCAGGCGGACCCTCGCCTGCTGCGCCACGGAGGGCGTCGAGCTTGCCGCATCCAGCATCTGCCTGCAGTCTTTTGCAGATCGGCATCCCACCTGGCCTGAGGGCGTCCTACACTACGTTTGCCGAGTCGCGGTCTCCACTCAAGAACACGTTTACCCCAGCGGTTGTCGGTTGTTCGCGAGTTATGGCCGGCCCACTGCCACTTCAGCTTGCTAATTCTTTGAGCTATGTCGATAACTTAGATTCTCTGATATATTATATTGTTTATGTTTTATTTATTTAATTACATTTAAATAAAAAAAATAATTCATATACTTATAAGATTATTAAAAAAACAACAATAAGAAGACTACTTATATTCAACTAGCTCCATCTCTGTGTCATCTAATGAAGCATTTCAACACCTCAACATCGGGCATCGGTTACGTAGTTCCCATAAAAAAACCAAAAATATTCGCGTAAGTAAAATTTTTGTAAAAAAATGCCCGTTTGGGCACGCAAATGGATTATCTGTTGGAAGAATCATCGCAAACTTTATTTGTCATAACAGATTTGACAGCCTGTACCAGCCAAACCCAGATTTGCCATGATTCGGCCAACAAAATTATTTTCACCACTAAAATTACTGAAAGTCGCTGGTATTTTTTTTTAATAACTTAATATTTTACCTTCTTAGTAGAATAGAAGCTGGTGCCGACTTAGAATTTGCACCACCCCATCTCTTCCCGCGGGTGTCGTAAGAGGCGACTAAGGGATATGAACCGGGAGCGGGCAGCAGCGCCCCCTGCAGATCAATTCTACCACCGAACTGCAATCCCCAACCCGCATGCCCAGCGTGAGGATTATGGGCATTACTCCCATGAGATAAAAGTCAATAAGGCGCTTTTCAAGCAGGCTTCCCCTGCGTCCAGCAGCGGACTAATATAATAATAATAATAACTGGCCCATTTCGCAGCATTGTCGGTTAGCTTTGACGTATAATGTATGAAAATTTGTGTCAAAAACGTCTACGTACAGTGGCGGTCAGAAGTGGTGACCTAGTTTCTAATGACACTGTCTTGCAGACATGCGTGGTGTTTACGACCTTTATAGTTTTTTTTTTATTTTTGATTGCTAGGTTCAAGTCCACAAAGTCATTTACACTTGGTAAATACCCTAATTTTGGTACTTGCTTAATATACATAGTATTTCAATAGGAAATAGAACAGCAAACATAAATAACTTAATTTATTTTAACACCAGTCAGTTTATTATTTTGTTATTTTTTTTTATCAGTTGAGCTGTAGATTGTTTGCAACAGTCTGCAGTTAGCTCAATTATTTCAATTGTAAATACTAGTTCTAATTTATTTATATTATTTTATTGTAATTTTCTTGGTGAATAAAGGCTTCTGCCCTATTTAACACCAATAAAAATGAAATATTAAAACAATTTTACTATTTTATATCGGTATTTCTCCAATTATGACCGCAACTGTACCTACGTATAAGAGTACGATTATCGTTTCGAAGAACACATGTCTTGGGCGATGCTGGACAAATTCACACAGCATCATCTTCAATACAATGGTATCTGAAGATCTCAGAAATGAAATATCAATTTTGTAGTATGAAAGCTTTACTCACGCGCTCTACCACGGCTGCTGCTCTCTCTCTCTCTCTCTATTCTAGAGCCATCATGGGCATATTTACTGTTTGTTCTGTAGATTTTCCTGTTGTTATTTTTTATTAAAATTGTTTGTTTTAGTTTTGTGTGTCATTGTGGGTAAACATTGTATTGTAAAAAAATTACTTTACTGGACCTGTTCGTGCTTCTTTCTGTATTTATGTATTGTGTTAGTGTACGAGTTGGTTTTGGTTCCGACGGAAGATCAGCGTTGTGATAACTGTGCGCAATGGCTATCACAACATTATTCTGAGTCGGACTCCATTTTATAGCATTTAAGTTTTCTTATTACATTGCTAATAGTTAAGTAGTAGCATTAGTGTAGGGTAATTTAAGAAACATGCTTTTGTAAATGCTATAAATAAAGATATTCTTATTCTATCATTACGTTACATGTTATATTGGGAGTAATTCTGTTGGCACCAAAACATTTTCCAAGCCTGAAATTGTTGCCATCCCATTATAAGCTGCCAACAGAATCTCTACCATTTACCTACCCAATCTATTACCTAATCACTTCCAGTAAATTTATGTCAACGTCAATTGAAATTTATGCATGTAGGTAGGTATTTGATTATTGTAGCATGTAATTGAAATTGTAAACGTGTAAAAAGTGAACGTCATAATGAAATAATTAAAATTGTCAAAAGCATTAATTCAAAGACTTGCTCTTTTAAGTAGTATGCCGATCAAAATACAATAAAATCACCCCATAATGAGGTAACTCGACGTGGAGACAAATTAAACGAATAATCGTTACAGATTAAAGTACTCATTAATTCTTACTAATGAGACGAATTCGAGCTCGTGAAAAGCGTTAAATTAATTAGAACGACCCAATCAGGAGGCCGTAACCAGACCCACTCAGAAACCCATTAGGCGCATCCAGGTTTCGGAATGCTCAGGGTTTCGTAAAAGCAAGAACTTGTATACATTGTCAACATTTGAACCGCACGGATATTTGGAATAATATCTATCTATACTCGTATACTAATATTACCATCCATACTTAAATTCTAATTTAGAATAAAACTCTGTTTGTCTGTTACATTTTCACGCCTAAACGGCTGAACCTGAGATTTTAAAATCTTTGGGCTGAACTGGTATCCCGGGGACAGACATGGGCTTCTTGAAAAGTGCGTGCGAAGCGTTCTATACTATACTACTAGTAGGGAGCGGGGGGCTTGTTGTAACGGGGGTAAGTAGTAACAGCTTAATTACTCAGCAGGCATCGAATATTTTGTGTTGAAATTTGCGCTAGTCAACTCCTTATAAGATGGCGTGAACTCAGTCGGTATCGCACGGGAGCGCGCAGTGAGTGGTTGGTGCAGGTTTGTAAATGATGATTCTAGGTTACTATATTGTCTTTTTGAAATGAGTTTCCATAGATTTGTATAATCAAAATATTAAGCTATCGTATGTTTGTATTTTCGTTAGGCTAAATTTTACCATTTTTTTCAATAAACAAAAAATTACCGAAATATTGCCATGAGGCAAGTTGTAATGAAATCTTGGGGCATGTTGTAACATGTTACAACTCGCCCATCATGTTTTTAAATGTAATATGTAGTAGATAATATAAGTTACCTATGCTTGTCGTTATTTACATATAAAATAGTTTTTTATATCTCTAATTATACAATATCCCACAGAAAAAAGTAGCTTACCAGTGCGTATTTGTTACCTAATTAGTTTGCAAGAAATAATTTGATTATTAGTATATGTCAAACATTATATTTAAAGTATGTTAATGAGCGTAGTTAAAATTATGTTAAATGCTGTTTGCCAAACAATAAATGCCTGAAATTCTATAAATATGACATTTTAATAAGTTATTATTACCTGTCCCATACCAGTTACAACTTGCTTGCCCCAATAACGGGGTATGTTGTAACATGCGACTATGTTTGCAAGAAAAATATATCTGTAATTGTTATGAAGTCCAGCCCAATTATCATTCTTATGGATAAATACTAAAAATTGTTACAACCATCCCCCTAGATACATTCGAATGTAATTGTCTCTCTGTCTGTAACCTTTTCACGCCTAAACGGCTGAATGGATGTTTATGAAATTTGGTGGGGTGGTTTGTCGGGAAAAGACATAGCCTACTTATTAGTTTGGAAAAACACGTGTGAACCCGAGGGCAGAATTCAGTAATAATAAATAACATATCACACAGTATCATCTTGCCCCAAACTAAGAAGAGCTTGTTTTATGAATACTTAGTTATCTGGTAGGTACTGATACATAATAAATTATTAAAATAAATAGTTTTATTTTATTGTAGGGACATAGAAAGCACGTAGAACGGAAAAAATATCTGCAGGTCGTACAAACATTTGTTTGTTCCGAGGCGGGAATCGAACTCACAACCTGCGTCGCAGGCGGACTTTCGCCCGCTGCACCACAGACGTCAAATAAATGGTGATACCATAAAAGTATTTGTGATACACTGTACTATTCGGTGACAATAAACAGTGCACCTCGCCATAAATTTTGTATGGAGAGGTGCACAGTTAGGGATGATTCACATATATCAGTTTCAATTCAATTCAATTCGTTTATTAAAACCAGACCTAACATTACAGACTTCTCCAATGCGTTACTTCTAGGATCGTGTCTAGGACATTTACTTGCTAGGTAGTATAATTATTTTTAAATTATTATCTAAAAACTTAAAAATGTATGTAAACAACATGAACCGCCTTTAATTTATAGATTTAACTTTATAAAGAACCAACATCAATAAAGTTAAAATCACAGTAGAAATAAACCACAGTTGAAAACATAATATTATAAATGATTAAAAAAAGAGATATTAATTATCCTCACACAGTTCAGTTCAGAATTTCCAATTCCATACAAAATATTGACACGCCGTTGACGGACCTTTTATATTTTGTACCGAATTGGACACTCACTGATACAGAACTGTGACTTCACTGATTTGTATGAATCTGCCTTTATTGTAACCGAGTTGTAGAAAGAACGGTCTAATCACGTGTTTATAATACTACCAAAATTTAAGTAACTTTCGTCCAGTTACGGCCTTTCGTAATTCCAATGTGCCTAATGAACCCACTGAAGTGCAGAAAACTTCCCAACATAAATTCCGCCGCTGTAAGAAGCCCATCTATACCCTGCTCATTAAACTGAGAAGTTCCAAATGAACAGCATATTTCCTAACTTTTGATTGATGTAAACTTCCAGTTAGCAATGGCTCCGGAAAGGGATCTAAAGGCCTATAACTTTGGAAATTGAACTATAAATTGTGTTTGCGAAGCTGAAGGCCCAGTGGAATGTTACCTGGTTCGATCTGACGTTAGACGTGGTCGTGACAACTCATTTTTGTATGGGGATTTGCGTATAGTTGTAAAATGAGGTGTCTGCTAATTTATATTTTTTAGGAAAGTTTGTTCCTCCGAAATCGATTGTGTACGGTGGTGTTACGATACAAATAGTAGGTACAACAAGATTTTCGAGAAAAGTTGCTGATTTGGGAATGAATGTTTAGATTACTAGAGTAATTTAAACAAGTTACGCTTTCATTGAAGCCAGTTACTTGCATATTAATCACTCACGACTCAGGTAGAAGGAATTCTAAATTCAAGACCTTAATGTCCTTTATCTAGCAATGATACAGATTTCTCTGCCCTAACGCCAGATCACTTACTTGTTATGTAGATACTTAGTCAATGCCGCTAGATTCTTCGGTTTAGGTTCTCGGAACTGCTTCCTCCGTTCTTTCCTGCAGCTGTCAATTAGACGAAACTACTGTACCCGTTCCCAATAAATCTCTGGATTTCTGTTATGGCTGGCTGGTTTCTCTTCTTGCATTTTTCAGTAGTCGTGAGTCGCGAATATTTTTTGTGGCATTCGTAGATTTTTTTCAGTGTTCAGCAAAGTAGCTAAAGCGGAAGTCAAGTCCCGGACCACAGGCAGCCGTGGATGCAAACCAAACAGATTTAGGAAACCACGTTCCAAGTGTTCCAATTGGTCATATAACTTGAGGAATTGGACTATAAATTGCGTTTGAATCTCTTGACAGAAGTAGATGGCGTAGATTGATATACAACGATATCTACGAAATAACGGCCGACGTTTGAATTTATGGTGAGGATAAATAGATGTTCGGGTATGGAAAATGGGAAAATAATGGGCATGAAGCCCGGTCAGAAATCAAATCAGTTTTTGATAGAGAAACTGATAGCGTGTCGTATTCAAACAATAGATAGATAGATGCTGAGACACATTTATTTGCTTCTGTAACTCACAGTAAATAGGTAATCACTGTAACGCGATAGAAACGTAGGGGAAATAATAACAAAAGGTACGCGGTAAACACTCGATAAATAAATCACTAACTTAACAAATCGCAGAAAATAAATAAACACAGCACGGGGGTGTAACACCAAAAACTTACTGACTCCGGGCAGCTACTGGAATTATAGAGTTGATGATGACCAATGATCCTATCGATCCACGGTTGTCTGGTACAGATGATAAGACACTCTTGAGCGATAAGCCCGCTACTTATCACTAAGATTTTAAGCTGTTTTGTTTTATTGTTTCTATCTATAAGTGTGCAATAAAGAATTTTCTATCTATCTATGGAGAGGATTAAGAAAGTGAGGGAATAGAGAGTGCACCTGTGTTTGGGTGCACATAATAATAGTCCTGCACACCAGGCTAGTCTTCGTTGCGACCGCCGCCGTCGTAGCCTAATTTCGAGGGCATCATCATCATAATCTTTTGTACAAAATCTCCAAAGTAAGACATAAATAATGGCGCATATGATGCCTTCCTAGCCGAATTCCGACCAGGGGGGTAGTCTCATCGGAGACTAACCAGATGCGCAGGCCATAAGTGTGTGCGCAAACACAGGTACACTCTCTATTCCCTCACTCTCATAATCCGATGGGACGGCGGTGGACCGACAGTACCGGGGAGAGGTCAAGCGCAAGACCAAAGGCTTAACGTGCTTTCCGAGGCACAGGGGTGAAACAACGCCACTTTTCTGACACCAGGCTGCTACTGTGAATTTTTCTTGGTAGAAAAACTCCAATGACAACTATTAGACCGACCCGGGATTTGAACCCAGGACCTGATTGACAGACGACCTCTGTGGCGCAGCGTGCGAAGGTCCGCCTGCGACGCAGGAGGTTGCGGGTTCGAATCCCGCCGCGGGACAAATGCTTGTACGATCTGCAAATATTTGTTCAGGGTGTTCTGGGTGTTTTTCAATGTTAATAAAAAATATCTATCTATTTAGTGTATTTTATTAAGTATATCAGTTATCTGGTACCCATAACACAAGCTTTTGCTTAGCTTGGGGCTAGATAATGCTTCGTGAATTGTCCAGCATTATTTATTTAATTTTTATTTATTATTATTTTTTATTAAAAAAATAAAGTTATTTATTTATTAATGATAATCAGCGGTTGAACAAGCTGACCGCGCTAGACCAACCAGGCAGTCACATATAATTGGTATAGAATCTTACAAACATAATCCTACAGAGGCAATTTGAACCAACGGTTTCATTACATCGTAACTCGGTTGAATTGATAGTCAGCTCAAGTCGGCAACTTGTCTTTGAACAGTGATCCTATGGCTCTAACTTTACTAAGACATGCAGCGTTCTGCTTCGAAGTACGAGGCACACGGGCGTCTAGAATGGCCACCATCGTTAACTCGTTCTACTCGATTAACGAGTTCTACGAACCGCCAATATGTTAATAATAATTTAAAATTTTAAAACAAAAATTTTAAAGGTATATTAAAATCAATAATAATTAACTATAATAACAATAATAATTTCTTGGGCCTGTATTAAAAATTACGATTATTTGAGTATCGTTACTTAAATTAAATAATAGCTATTATTGTACTTTAGTAGGTACTCGACTTTTAACTTGGTGTTATCAATAAATATATTGTATTGTATTGTATTGTGTTGTTAGCTGACTGGCAGGTTCCAAGTCGATGTCAATTATTATCCTGTTAAACCTACACACACGCATTCGTCGGCTTGCTGAGTGGGCTACTTAGTACCAACCCAATGCTTAGGTAGGTCCTTGTGTTAATATAGGTACGTTTTGTGTTATTATTGTTGACTTGTGTTTATTTATTAGGTAGGTAGGTGGTACTAAGTAGCCTTTTATTTTAATGTTAGTTTAGTGTTCAATAAACAATTTCCTTTTTTTCTTTCTAATTACATCAGTTTTGGTTTTACAATTCTACATTTTGTCGTTTTTATATATAAAACGAATTGCTATATTCATTTATATTTTTAACTAGTTTATGCCGTTTTGGGGCAGTGGTCCAACTGCTCTGTCCAATTAGTTGGACTACGGGCCTAGCCTATGTTTGATTCCAGGATTAGAATTATCTGTGTGCAAAATTTCAGTCCGATCCGTTTAGTAGTTATGGCGTGAAGAGGGGCTTGGGGCTAGCTGTGTGGATTGTCAAGCTTTATGATTATTTATTTTACAGAAATTGATAACTGAGATTGTTATTAAATATATTTTTACCACAAAATATTTCAACACTTTCATGGAAATCACTTTAACAGGATATTTATTTACCCTGAATTTAACGCAATTTTAGCAACAGGATTTTGCAGATATTTTGATTTTATTTCAGTGGAAAGAGCGTTATTTTCACCTCACTTTCATTAATTTTTAACCGACCTCGAAAAGTTACTTTCTGAATTCAACTTCTCTCTGACGTCATCAACAGAAGCAATCCAACTCCAAATATAATCTGATTCCCATGAATCTTCCTTTTTTTGAAAAAGAACGGCTAAAATGTCCTGTGGCGTAAAAAACGACAACTTTGCAGGATTATCCCTCTTTACTTCCGTTACGAATAAGTAATTTAAATGACAGGTTGTTTACCCATGTTTTTAATCTTCACTGGCTTCTTCCCTCACCTTCGCTCGCTCAGCTGTTCTGGTTGAAACGGATTCCTTGCTGTGTTAATTCTACGAGAACAATTATTGTGAACACACTCGGTTTTGAAAACATTTTTTTTTTGTAAACAAAGATTTCAAAATTAAAGAAATATCGGTGTAAAATATTTTATTTTTTTACACTGGTATCATCAGAGCAAATTGCAGAAATTAAGATTTTATCATTTCATGGGCATGTCGCCCGTTTTCATTCTCGAATTTGAACCTTTTTTCAAGTGCCATAAGTACTATTAATTGTTGAAGTTTTCTTAGCTGTTACCTTGTTGTTATTTTCTGTTATTGTTTTCAGTTTTTGTTTTGTATTTTTGTATTTCGTCTTGGGGAAGCTTCTGACTGGTATTGGGATCAGTTAAGCAACATTTTGTAATTTTCTTAGTAAATAAAAATGTTTTTGTAAAGTTTTCATTCATAAGTGCTTTTGACATAAAATATTTTTGATTTTAGAACCGCGTAGGTAAATTTAAATTTTAAGTAAAAAAATTAAAATAAGTGTAGAATTTCAAAAAAACGTTCATTCATCCATTTATTTACCTAATAACTAACTTTCTGCCCCCGGCTTCGCACCCGCATTTCCGGGGGAAATTAAAATTAAAAATTATTAATTCTGTTCATAAGTTTCAGTCACATAATAATAAGGCTGGCGTTCTCTTTTCTCGCCTAGGTGTACAATGTACTATTGTTCTATAACCTGTTACACAATTATGTTACTTTACCCGGACTGGTGGGAAAACCGCACGAGACAGGAAAAAATGGGGACTTCTCTTATCAGAGGCAAGGCACACTTCGGGGTCGCTGAGTCATAGGAGTAAGTAAGTAAGCTTTTTCCTGCGGCTTTGCTTACAAAAATATCCATGAAAATCTACGTAGGTCTATAAGAAAAAAAAGCATTTAAAAATCTGTTCGCCCTAAATATCTGTAATATTACGTACTAAATATTACAATAAGTGGTTACTTTTTATATTATAGATGCAATAGAGTGGTGTATTCACAACACAATAATATATAACCATACTAGCTTCTGCCCGCGGCTTCGCGCGCGTATTTTTGGTATAGTAAGTAGCCTATTATCTAAGTTAGGCTTTGCTCTAAACCTACGTCAAATTTCATCTTCATCTGTTCAGTAGTTTTGGAGATCCAAATTCAGATTTCACAAACTTTCAACTTTATTATATAAGTAGGATATAATCATTAATAATAAATATAACAAAATATTGTCTAATATATAAAAGTTTTAGAAAGTTACATATATGCAAAATTTCGCTTAATATAACATAAACTGGTATAATAGTCACTTCGATCATAACTGTCCAACCGTTGTTGATCCGATTCGCGTGAAATTTCATAGATCGATAAATGAGACATGTGAAAAATGCTGGTATCTTAGTGGGGCCAAATCTGTCGAGGGGTTTTTGAGACAAGGGGACCCAAAGGGGGTAAAATCAATCAATTAAATCAAATTTGGTCTCATATGAAAGGTATACTTAAGTACATTTAATTTTTTTTTGTTTATCTACCGCTAATTTTTTAAATAATTTTTCAAATATTATGACCATTTTAAAGACCTCTCATTTGGTAAAGATTCATGACATCGGAGTTCTAAAATGAATGCACCGAATATGCGCTGAAAAATCCGTGAGTCATATTTTTTTTTATGAAATACGAATTCTACAACAATTTTGCTAACCCAAAGAGGTTAGCAAAATTGACCGTATACCGTTCCAGAATAAGGAAAAAAAGAAAACTCCAGCCAATTTTCGACAGTTTTAACTTCCCGACGATTTTCTGAGAAAATCATTGATTTTATTATGACTCCTCTTCACAAAAGGCGATATATAACTTTTGAATCGGTAATTATTTAGATTACCAGAAAAAAAAATATTTGCGTATTGTGAAATTACTTCTCTTCATACTATTTCCGGGCTTAGGACACCAAACCCTCCCCTTGCAAAAAATTATAATTATATGGTAAGCCAGATAACAAACCTCCTCCTCAACCTCACCTCAACAGCCTATATCGGTCCACTGCTGGACGCAGGCCTCCCTCTTAAAAGCGCCTTATTGACTTTTATCTCATGGGAGTAATACCCATGATCCCCACGCTGCTGGGCTGGGTTGGGGATCGCAGTTTGGTGGTATAATTGTACTGCAGAGTACCCTGCTGCCCGCTGCCGGTTAATATCCCTTAATCGCCTCTTACGAAACCCGCGGCAAAAATTGGGGTGGTGTAAATTCTAAGCCGGAACCACACAGCTGCATAAAGAAACCCTCACGCAATATCTCCGAATCCAAGGGAGAAAAGTCCCAACGTGTGAAACACCCCACACGTGATCAGCAAAAGGAGCTCTAAAATTTGGCTTCAAGGGAATTTCAAACCGTCATAAATCCGTAACCCCGCCAGACCCCTTTGTCGGATCTCGAAAAATCAGGAGAATGAGCTCTCACCTCAACCGCAACAGCCTGTATTGGTCCACTATTGGACGCAGGCCTCCCCCTGATAAGCGCCTTATTGGCATTTATCACATGGGAGATAGTGCCCTGCCCATAATCCCCACGCTGGGCATGCGGGTTGAGGATCGCAGTTTGGTGGTAGAATTGTTCTACAGGGGGCGCTGCTGTCCGTCCCCGGTGGATATCCCTTAGTCGCCTCTTACGAAACCCGCGGGAAGAATTGGGGTGCTGTAAATTCTAAGCCGACAACACAGCTGCAGAAAATAAACCCCTCACGCAATATCTCCGAATCCAAGGCAGAAAGACATATCGTATGGGACACTCCACACGTGATCAGCAAAAGGAACTCTACAATTTGGCTTCAATGGAATTTCAAACCGTCATAAATCCCTAACCACGCTAAACAGACCCCCGTTATCGGGTCTCGATAAATCAGGAGAATGAGCTCTACCACAATGGTATTATTAATACTCCCCACCCCCCCTCGAAAGACCCCTCACAACGTTATTATTAGGAGCTAACCACTAGTAATTTTAGTTTGATACAAAAATAGGAAAGAGGTAACTTCCTCATTATAAGCATGCTTTTATATGTAACGTGTGAGTCATCCTCATAATGATATGATTATTGAATGTAATAATGTTTCCTTCAATTAGTCATTTGTCTGTATCATGAAGTGTAGGAAGTGTGCGCGTATTTATTCAATCCTTTTAACCGTGCTTATATTCACCAATGATATGAACGCAAAATTTTATTGTTCAAAAACGAATCCAAGACTTCCCATGAAAATAATAGACAGAACATGGATTCCAAGGCTGACGCTATCTACGCGGGACGATCTATCTGCTTCAAGCTTTGTCAAGTTAATATCAATGTTGTGGAAAAGAATATCAGAAGAAACCTTTGCTGTACCAAACAGTATTTTATCCAAAAACTCTTCAAATTACTCTCTTCATTTATCAAAAACAGAAGCTTATCTTGCACTTTTCACTGCACCAAGAATTCACCACACAGTTTACGCAACATTACAAAGTTTTCGATTCAACTCTGGCACCAGTTTCTTTGAAAAATCTAACAACAAAATGACAACATTAAATACAAATGAAGGTATAAACTTTAAATACGGAGTTCAAGACCAATCAATCCACAGCAGTCAACACTCCAATTCAACTGTCGCTCAAAATGACACAATTTCACTCGGCAGCTATCCAGTGTACACAGGAAAAACTGTGCCATCATACGTGTTCCAATATAGATTGTCATACAGCAAGTACAGACGGCTTTTAGCTGGACTGGCACTTTATAACATTAGAGCTATTTCATCAAACCATTCAGTATATGAGAACCACAAGCACTATGCGCCCCAACCCGGAGAAATATGTAAATTTGGTGTACGATACGAGAACGGCAAAAGTGATGTAATGAGTATTGACTGCCGAGCAATAACTCACTTTATACTAACTGAAAGAGCTAATATTGGTTATAAAGATTCAGAAGCAACAAAGGACGTACACTCAATAAACAGTGCTAAAGAAAGATCAGTAAAGCTCGATGACTTTTCAAATACTACGGTTGTCTCCAAACCTATGAAAGTCGCTGCAACTTCTAATCACAATCATGCTTCATCCAGTTGTAATCTATTGTCAAGGCAAAGAGATGGAGTGATACAAACAGTGACTTCAGATACAGACGTGATAAATGCTACAGATCCTATATTCTATGGCAGGCCTGTGGATGTGACGTCACAGATGGAGTGCTACATCATATTAAGTATGAACTCCTTGTATATGAAAAAGGCTGTTCCGTGTCATTTTCTCCAGAAGCACACAGTTGGCTCTTTCAGCAGTAGCTGGGGAATTATAACGAAATCTTTGATCATGGTCGCGATGAAATTTTTGATTTGTTCTACGTAATTATTTGTATTTGTAGTTAGTCCAACATTATTTTTAATTTATGTAATTGGTTATAAAAAAAATATCTGAGCGTCTGATAGAAGCGACGCGTAACCCGAGAGCTGGTGAATATCTGGCGCAGCGCATCAGCATTGCCATACAGCGGGGCAATGCAGCCAGCGTCTTGGAGACGCGGTATTGTTATGGAACAGTTGAACTACCTGTAGATGTTTGCAACAGTCTGCAGTCAGCTCAATTGTTCTGTCCAATCAGCTAGGCCTAATTAATTTCTACTTATTGATTATAATTTTCTTGGTCAATAAAGAGATGAAAAACTTAATTAGTTGTTAACATCTGTTGTTAAAAATGTTACGCTGAAGGAAAACAAGTATCCTTATACGTTCTTTTCCGAAGAAGAAAAAGTAAGGAACAAGCAAATTTTTCATCAAATAATCTTAAAAGCAATTAAATGCCCTACAGCACATTGACACCATTACGAACTAGGTCGAATCTCATCAAAATCATAACAGTGTCATAAATATTAACAGATTAGTATGATACTAATAGGGCCAGAATAGTATCCTATAAATTTTATTAATATGAAACACATAAAACAATCTAAGGGCGTTATGCATTGACCGACACGACTCCAGTGGATATTAAGGAATCTTCACACCAAAGTCGCCAACGCTGCCCGACGAGCTAAATGTTTCAAATTGTCAAAACCTTGCTGTTCATAAAAGGCTCATAATAAAATATCAGATTATCTAGAGAATAAGAAGGCTTGGGACGGGTTTTGCTCCAGCTCGAAAAATAACAACTAACAGGCTAAAGGTTTTTTCGTCACTTCTTTACTTTAATCTACATGCCGAAGCGACAGAAATCAAAAATATCACTTTATTTCCGTGTCAGTGTTTAGTTTTATAATTTGACCATTACTAAGTGTAAATTTATTGTATTTATGGAAATAAAGAGTTTTTGATTTTTTTTTCGGATTTGTCAGTGACATGTGACTTCACATCTAGAGGTCACACCGAAGCCGCCGTGTTGGTAAACATCTTCGGTGTCACGCAATCCGCCACTTTTGACAAGTCACGGAGTGTCACGGTAATGTCATCGATAGTTTTCGTCGACATAATGATGCAATGTATGGAAATTGCTTCGATAAAATGGGGTTTAGCCGTTGCAAAAAGTCGGCGGGTACTGTTGCCGATATCGTACTTACGTATAAAGGCAAAAGCTTGTGCTGTTGTGAAGATGATTCGCCGAAGACAACGCCAGAACTACTGAATGGATTGGGCTAAAATTTTGCACACATAAAGATCTGGAACCCTACCTAGAACCCACAACCTTTTAACGTAGAATATGCTACTTTTTAAATTAAAAAACACGGGCCGACATCAAACCACCGGGCTCTGTCGGCGGCTTTGCCGACTTTGCTGTAAAGAGATTACCTAACCCGGCATAACCATAAAATTAACGAATAAAATATAAAAGTGGAAAATCCTCATCAGTGCTCAAACAATTTTCGCATATAAAGCCGCGAGCAGAAGCTAGTAAGCCATAGATTACTGTAAACAAGGAACCACACCACTGACGGAGTGCTGCTAGAACTCACTGCTAGTTGGAATGCCTTCATTTCCCTAGACAGCGATAATGGCAGTGCGTGGCCTAAGCGAAATTACTTCGGCTTAAGGGTCGGAGCAAACGAGCTACTAACTAAGAGACGTGACCATTTTGCAAGCGTCTCATGCTGAATCAATGCTGAATCGTTGAGGTAGGTACTGATAAAATCCGCGTGTGATCAGAATGTGATTCAATCATTTCAAACCTTCGATCAGGGAGTCTAAGGGCTTAGCTATAATGGACTTCATTTGCGCA
Source organism: Eupithecia subumbrata (assembly GCA_949316285.1). Classification (NCBI taxonomy): domain Eukaryota; kingdom Metazoa; phylum Arthropoda; class Insecta; order Lepidoptera; family Geometridae; genus Eupithecia; species Eupithecia subumbrata. Next base: position 13,815,385 of record OX438643.1, on the reverse strand, counting down.
AACTTATAAACGTTTATAAGTAGAGTTTGACCAACATTTTACATCGATGTAGTTGTCATTTTGTAAGCCAATAAATAAAATATTGCAAAATCAAAACACAAAATGAAGATAATAGAGAAGATATCTCTTGAAAATACTTATTAGTATTATAAGTATTTTAAAGAGCCGAATACACGCGGCTTTACACGCGTGGTCGATTCGATTAAATTCTTTCATAAATTTGAACTTCAAACTAAAATCAAATTTTATTGATGATTTAGTTAAGTGTCACAAGACAATTGAAGGAGGAGTAACTCAATAAAATAATGTTTCTTTGTATAGTTCATCCACAATTAACTTTTAACAACACGTCATCCGTCGGAAAATGTTGTTAAATTTAGTTTAAGAATGCTGCTATCGATATAGCTCCAATGACTACATGACTAGCAAATTTACGTCAAATATTGGTTACGCCTGCACAATGCCAATCTAGTTCACTTTGAATGGCATATATCTCCAAAGAGAAAAAAAAATCTCGATGTTTCAAACTTAAAAAAAAACAAGCGCGGTCGGAAATTGACGAAGTTCCGTTCCACTTTGACAACCCACGTTTTGAACTAGAAATTGTGATGAAAATTAATTTCTTTGACAAGCTTGCAAGGCTGATTCTGCAATGTCTTCTGTTAATTTAATATGTACTTACCATCGGTATCGGTACAACCCACGTACTTACAGAATGGGATTGAAAATGACGTGATCCCTCATGCCATCCTGCTCAGTTATCTTAATCTGATCAGAGAGAAACAGGATGAGAGATGACGCCCTTCTTAATCCCAATATTTAAGTACTAGTACTATGCAGTACAGACAGATGGACGACTTCAAAAATGAGGAATAGGACAAAAGTAATCGATTTTCTGCTAAAAATTAAAAATAAATAAATTGAACTGGACTGGCCTCATTATGAGAACGAATAGAGAAAGGTGGACGAAAGATGTAATGGAATGGTATCCTAAGAACGGAAAAAGACCTAAAGGACGTCAATTCAAGAGATGGGAAGGTGATCTACCAAAAGGTTGGAGAAGATAAGCTCATGACAGAGATGAGTAAAAGGAACAAGGGGAAGCCTATGTCGAAGGACACCCTGACCAGCAAATTGGTTGCAAAAAAAATAGTTTTCTATTTTTTCTATTTTATTTAATTAGCCCTTACTGTATAATATCATGCTATAAATGTACCAACTGTAAAATGGTCAGCGAATAAAGGCTTTTTTGATTAAATTTTTGACTATGCAGTACGCGGGTATCGATACCGACAATAAAAAGTTAGCTTTGCGGCTACAAGATCGAGGTGAAAAATTAACTAAGGTATGGTTGCTGGTTTGTGCCAACATAAATATAAAAGCTGGGAGTCGGCCGGAAGAATAAAACAAAAGCATAGTGATGGCGTTTTCATTCAACAGTATTAGGGTGTTTTCAGGCGTGGCCTCTTCGTGACCAAGATTGTTTTATTAGAATTAAAAGTGGCCATCCATTTCTGATTTAGTAGGTCTAATGAAGTAGACAATAATTTCCTTCCGGCATGACATCAGATGGTTAGTTTATACTGAATAGAGGGTTGTAAACTTGTGAGTCTTAGCCGAGGTGGTTGCGGTGTAAGAATTGACCCCTCGATCTCAGCCCGTGGATATCATCAGAGCCAGGAAAGGGAATCCATCGGAGGAAGGGCTGCAGCTTCTTTCTGTTTATTTTTAACACCTTCACTGCCATCACAAATCAAAAAAGCGGTGATTATGGTAAGACCCCCAATCGTTTGGGGAGGGGGGGGGGTCTGCATCATTTTCAGGAATGGACGTATATGTGCTGATGGTGCAGGGTTTTTCCAGAGCTAAAAACACGTTATTTTCATACTTTTAAACTTATCTTATTTATCCAAAGATAAGAATAAAAGTAAAAAAATAACGTAAGTAGATAGTAGGCAGTAGATAAGTTTTTGTTTTAGTTATTTTGTTTTCATTTGTCAATAGTCCAAGGAAAACAAGTTTCAATGGGATTTGTCCCTTGCAGCACAAAGATCATCATGGTTGAAAATCAAAGAATCAAAAAAAAACAGGATATACCTACCTACAGGAGTCCCGAGATTAGGCCAAATCACGGAATTTGCCATCCCACGGCAAAGAATGCAGCGAAACTAAAAAGTTTGACGAAGACATTCTGCCACCATCTTGAAATAGATCAGAAATTTCAGTTAAATTGCCCAACGAACAAAAGGTGGGCAGAATTGAAGACGAAACCGCGGGCCCTTAACTACTTCACAACGGCTAAAGTTAAACGGCCGAAGTTGAATGACTTCTAATGGACGCACTTTGCGAATGAAATTTTCACCGCCTTCAGCAGTTAGCAGGCACACTGACTCACACGCTGGCGTTCGGATATCTCGAATAGGGATTCAGAGAAGGTTTTAAGTTTGTTTTAAATTGACCATAAATACTCAAGTTTATGTCTGCCTAGCGACTTTCTACAGATTTTTAGGCGAAGAGCGAGAGATGATACCTAAAGTATATTTTTTAGAGAACCCTGAATAAAGAAATATTTAGTGGAAGATAATCACTATAGAAAATAAGTAATTCTAATAATAAAAATGTATGTTAAGACTAAACTGTTGAAGGGTGAACTATGGTAGTCGTTCCACAAAAAATGGTTGTAGTAGGTTGGTTAAAAATCGGGTTTTTACTATAGGTTCTACAAGAAATTAAAATATTTAATATTTAAATTTCTTGTAGAAACAATTTTAATTTAATTTTTAAATATTAATATTTAATATTAATTACTTGTAGAGCCTAAATCTAGTAAAAACCCTTTTTTCACGCTATCGCATTTGCTATGAATCTGCTGAAACAAGCTTTCAATCTGATGAATGAGATTTATTACTAAAATCAATAATAAAATCGATAGACTCTAAAACCACTATTGTTGACTTTATTGTTGATTTTAGTAATAAATCTCATATTATCATAGACTCCGAAACAACAATTGATTCACAGTGTGTTTTAGCGTAAGTTCATAGCAAATGTCTATACTGTCTTTAAAACACACGAGGTAGGAATCGCACTTTCTCCCGAGTGATAGTGCTTTATACCTTCGAGGAAAATCATAGATTTAGAATCTTCAAAATCACTCAAGTAAATTCAAATTCTAAACTCAAATGTAGCAATAAATACGCGCACGTACTATTTACACGTGCATGCATGGTTCTTTTTTTGAATTGTTGTTCCGAATACGGAAGAGGTCTATCTTAAGGCGGATTCGGCGTAAAAACTTTTTGTTGTTTGACCTATTATAAAAATAACCATAGCTACCGGCTGATATTTCAGAGTATTCAAAAAATAACACGTTAGAAATGGATTTGCATACACTTTTCTCTCCCACTAAACACGTGAGAAATGAAATTCCATACAGTTTTCCCTCCCGCATTTCAATACGTATGCGATGACGTACTTTCTACCTTATGTTTGGAAAAGGAATAAGCAACTTGCTGAGCAGGTGTAGTATAAAACTACATATCTGCTAGCTTAGTAACCTGTAAAAGCAGATCTCACTAAAAACCTGTTTTTCATTCATTTAAAACACGTCATCACGTCACGTCATATTTAGTCACTTTCTATCTTAATTTGATGCCGTATTCTTTATCAGGATAATAACGGCTTTTAACATTTATTTTCAAACTACAGCAAACATGCCATAAAATATCACTCAAAATCAGCAAAATGAATCAGTAATGCTCAAACTACCAACAAAATGTGGGTGAGCCTAACTTTGCAACATAGGAAGGTAGAATACAAATTCCTTTGTTTTGCAACATTCACACAAACACGACAACTTTATGAGAAAGTTCATAAATAAAATTTAATTTGACTCCATAATTTTGCGCATACGGGTTTATGGAGACTGAAATTTCGTTTTATTTACATAGATTAGAGTTACGAGAGACGTTAAGAGAGGTTGAAGTACTACCTACTTTTATTAGCTAGGCCTATGCCTAAGCCGGAAACGGTGAGATTATCTGTAAGTTGTCAAACGAAGGTCCATTGACTATGAAAAAAGAAAAAAAAGGTCATGACGACGTGCAGCTTGGCAAAAATGATCCGATATTTTTAAATTTTGAGTTATATTGCTACCCTTTTTGTTCTAAACATTTTGTCAAGCCGTAATTTTAGTTGTTTTATTATAAAACTTTAACTTCTGCCCGCGGCTTTGCACGTGCTTTTGTGTGCTACTCGCAATATTTGTTGTGTTATCTTCGCCCAAACAGCCTCGCCACTCTATTTTTTCACAATTTTTTGCCCTTAAGTATGCAGAGAGAAGGATATATTCCTTGTTTTTGTTCGTGGAAATGCGCAAAATTCTAGGAAATTCTCTCCTAGGGTAAATAGGTATTTTCGCCACAGATGTCGTCGAATCATCAAGTTTTCCGTGGTATAAACAACCCCTTGCATGATCTTCGCAATATATCAGCACAGTTACCGACACCTGTGGCAATAACAAGCAGTTCGTTTTTCTGCGACGTCCGGTGAAATATTGACATGGGTATAATCCGGTGAAGCCGCCTTATTTTGCTCTAAAAATTGTGATGAACTGAGTGAGAAAAGCTTAGAGCTTAGAGACAATCTTCTCTGATAAATTTTTCTTCTGTCTGTGTGACAGAAAATATCTACCTCAGCCGGAATGACATGTTTTTTGTGTTAACACCCTACATTGTCGAAATTAAACACACCAGACCAAAAGGACAAGAATAAAAATTCTTAAAAAAACTTAAAAAAATTTGCTGTGAAAATTCGTTCAGGGGCAGTAATATGGACAAGTTGTATATACTCGTATTATAATATGACGTAATGAGAAATACTTGGCTATTTTGACTTGACTTTAATTTCATCTATTCGACCAACAAACATTGATCTAGTGAGAATTAACACTCGATTGTTTAATCATTAGCATTGTTACATAGAATAGAACAGATTATGACAGAATACGGTAGACTTTTTGTTAAATTCCAACTCTTTACACTCCTTTAATTATTATTATTATTTATATTTATGGGCTTGAGGAGAATTAAAAAACATACAAAAAAATACAACAGTTTTATAGATATTTTTATCTATTTCCATGTCTTTAAAAATTGTGCCGGGTGTTTCATAGGTTCTGGATGATTTCTCATCCAATCTAAGTAGTATACATATGATCGTCATAACATGGGCGCATACTCCGAGTGTCCTGCGCCCATGTAAGCATGAACAACAGTACTCAAATATAGCATTTCTTCTCTCAAGTTCTTCGTTGTAAATCGTATAGGTATAGTACTCACTCTTCTTCTATTTCTATTTTAGTCTATTCTAATCTTTACAATGAACAATTCAGTTAAAACTTTTAAATCCGTCATCAGTCATTTATACCGTTATATTTACCATGATTTGAGTTTTGAGCTTTCCAATATTTCGGTCCAGTTACATGCGCCATGATCACGGAATAACTGAGGGCACTGCAAGTGAGTTGTTATTGGCAAATAATATCGATCAAGCTCAAAACTAAAATCATAGAAAATATCCCGTTATAAATGACTTTAGTGAACAAGTCAGATGTTTTTGATGGACCTTAACTTCGATGATGGATCTCCCTATCTACCTTTAGTTGAAGTCAAGTCAAAATAGCCATTATGTATTTCTCAATATTGTAATATAACGACGACTTCTGTTGCGCGGGGCGGGTCGTCTGCGACTCAGGAGGGTTCGATTCCCGCCTCAGGACAAATATGTGTACGATCTGCAGATATTTGTTCAGGTTGTTTTCTATGTATATTAAAAATATCTATGTATGTGATGTTTTGTATTAAGTGTATCAGTTATCTAGTACCCATAACACAAGCTCTGCTTAGCTTGGGGCTAGATAATGCTGCGTGAATTGTCCAACATTATTTATTTTTAATAATTGTTCATATTACTGCCCCTGAACGAATTTTCAAAGCAATTTTATTATTATGTTGGAGTGTAAGGAAGGTGTTCGGAGATATGCCATCTTTGTACAATCAATATCATAATTTTTTTGTGGTACATATCATGGCTGTAGTGCGTGGGTTAATTTTGTATAGACTCCAAAATTGACTTGCTTGACGCATGTTTGTGGTATGGTGTAATTAAAGAAAGGAGAATTATTGTCTTTTGATTCTTAGCGGAATCCACATTTCAATTTATTTATGGTAAAAATAATGTAATTTCTCCAACCTACTTCAATTTGTAAAATACCACGCCGTTTCCAATAAGTTCAAACTCAAATTAGAGCTCGCGACAGTCCCAAAATAGATGATCTCTGATTTCAGTGAAGAAATGCATTTTGTAAAAATAAAGACAAGCCCGTTAATTATAAACCAGTGTACGAGTAAAAAAGATTCAAAGGGGAGCTATTTTTATCTCAAAATCTGATGCTAAACGCGTTGGATATTTTTTCTTGACAGTTTCATAGTTTAAATTAAATAGCTGGAATTATTTGAGAAAGGATCCTCGCATGAAAATTTAAAAAGCTTTTAGCAATGGAAAAATAAATAACAGCTTTTTACGCGCCTGATAAATAACACAAGCAAAACAATCCGTATCTGCATTGCAACGTGCTCGACTTAAAATAATAGTTTGATCCTATAGCTTTTGTTTGCATTCACTCTTTTGCATTGTAGAGAATGTCTACTTTCTATTTTATTTTATCAACCGACGAAAAACGGAGGAGGTTCTCAAATCGATGCGTATACATATATATTGTAAATATTTTTTTATGTATGACCACGCATAACTTTTTACAGAGTAGTCCGATTTCGATAATTCTTTTTTTATTGGAAAGGTGATCCCATTTAAATTTGTAAAAAAGACTGGTATTGATATGGATCAGTTGAGCTACCTCTACATTGTTTGCAACAGTCTGTAGTTTGCTCAACTGTTTCAAATTACTAGGTCTAATTTGTTTCTATTATTTAATTGTAACTTTCTTTAAATAAAGTATTTTACTTATCGACATACTTTAATAACCAGTAAAACTTAATAAATTCCTTGGAGCCTTCTCTAGATGCCTTCTACGTTGACAAAGTATTTTTTCCACTTCGTTCATTCGTTTTTAAACCAACTCTGAGCCAGCTGTTTATCTTGACTCCTTGATGGAATGAAAAGAAATAATTAAGAGGGGAGCCGAGCCGTGGTAATAAAACACTTCGCGCTGACTGACGCGTCTTGCTGCGACACTTGGGCATTTTCAAATTCTTTTTTCTTTACAAGATTGTCTAATGATTTGAACACCTTGGTGGATTATCACATAGTCGAGTGCCGGTTGAATAAGATTAATATTCAAACGGAACTTTTTTTCATAGAACGGGCGAGGTTTATATTTTTCTCTAGCTGTTACCCGCAACTTCGCTAGCATGGTAGGTAGGTTACCTAACTAAAGGTAGGGCAATAAGATATCACTTTTATCTATTGACCGATAACTAGTTGATATCGCAAATATCAACAACTGATTTTGTTAAATATCATCTATCCATTCGCATCAGTGAACGGAAAAAAACATTTGCATAGAAAAAGAGAATACAGCTGTGACTTCATACACACGAACCAATATATATATATATATTATGTGTATTAGCTATAGAGTGTACCTTTAGCAATTAATCAAACTATTTTGTTTCTTTGCTGGAGAAAAAAATTCTGTTTAATTTTCATATTTTACAAAGCAGATTTATAATAATAAAAATAATAAAAAATCATTTATTTCAGACATAAATCCATACACACAATTACAAATTTCAATTTAATATAATATAATAATAATAATAATAAAAGTACACAATCAAATTAAATTAAATTAAATAAAGCATATCAATGTGGCATCATTGAGCCACCAGCGATGATACTGGTTTCAGCATCATCATCCAGTGGCCCATGATACCGGAGCGGAGGTCCTGCGCCACGGCGGCCAGCAGGCTGTTGGAGCTGCGGCGCATGCGGCCCACCAGGGATGCGACCCGCTTGCGCATGATTGCGTGGAACCCATCCACGTGCGCGTCCGCGAACATCCCTGATGCGCTACAGTATCGCGGCAGCCCCAACAACATCCTGAAGCCGTTATTATACTGGACGCGTAAGGCGTTGTAGGCTTTTAGTGTATATCTGGCCCACAGACTGCACTGTGTATGATATCACAAATTCATTCATTATTTTGACAAAAGTATACAACATTGCATCTTACGGACTTTTTATTTATGTTTTAGTTTCTTGTTGGACATGATGTGTAAATTATCAAATCCTTCTTTAAAACTTAAACCGGGATTGAAGCCCCAAAAAACTAGCCTATTGTTTAAACAAGCTAACTTAAGTTAGGCTACATTCTAAATATATGCCAAATTTAATTTTGATCTGTTCAGTAGTTTTGGAACCTAGGTTACAAAAATTTCACATTTCACAAACTTTCGCATTTATAATATTAGTAGGAAAAATTGAGTCTATTATCAAGCAGCGAGTGAAACCATCAACCTTGAATCTCTTATGTATGTACCAGCACAGCCAGATAGGTAGAGTCATTTATGACTGTTATCGTATTGTAAACAAAACACGGATCCTAAATTTCTTTTTTCGTAAAATTCTGATGGATTCAAATCTTTTTAACTAATAGTAGGTACATACTTTTTAAGGTTCCATACCCAAACTGTAAAAACAGAATCCTATTACTAAGCTCCGATGTCCGTCCGTCCATCCGTCTGTCTGTCAGAAGACAGAGAGACAAGACTATCTCATGAACCGTAAGAGGTAGATAGTTGTATTTTTCAGAGAATGTGTATTTTTTTTTTGCCGAATCAACAGCAATTAATAAAATTAAATTAAATAGCCAAGGGGGCTTCCATAAATAAAATATCGTATTTTTAGCTATTTTTGCTCTTTTTTTTGTCAAGGCTGTATTGTATATCTTGAACCACAATAGATCCACAACACAGTAGACACTTGAAACTAAAATATAATAAAGTTCAAAAAATTAAGGCATGTGGTTAAAAAAGTTGCCTGATTTTAAAATTGTTTTAAATATTAGTACGATGGTATGGTATTGAATCCTTCGTGTGCGAGTCGACTCGCATTTGGCAATTTTATTTTTACCTTGGAGTAGCCAAATTTGTTCCAATATTTTCAAATAGCTACTCAGAATAAACAGAGTTAGAGTCAATTATCGTTACTACCGGTATGCAAAGAAGATTAAAAAAAACTCTACACTTTGTGATATTAATGGAGTAATTTTTTGTTTGTTCAGATTGTTGGTACTTATTTGCATTTTAGTAGCCAAGATTTTTTCTATATTCCTGCTATTTTTACGGAACAGTGGGCAGTTAGCCAACTCAGAGCTCAACTGAAAGATCTAAAAGAACACATCAGTTACCTAATTACACAACACGAACTGCAAAATATATTCTAATCATTCAGTGACCAATACCTACCAATTATCTCTTAAAATGTCAACATCTTTCCCAGCTCGAGTGACTCACTGCTGGGAATGAACCGCTTTCACCAAAACCAAACAGTTTTTGTATGTAATGATTTCCATTATTATTTTACTTCTAATAACCTTGTTTTGTTCTTAAATTTTTCTTTTCTTGCTTTAAGACTTGGTAGGCCAACAGAGTCCACATAATTGTGATTTTTAAAATCATCTGAGATTTATTAAATAGTGTTTAAAATTCTGAAAAAAGATATAATATATTACTTCAGGATCTAGTCTAGTCAAAATCGCATTCAGTTACAAAATCTAATGAACTTCTCTCGAAAGAAAAAATCCCAAAGTTACCCCTTTTTCTAATGTTTTTTCAATACCATGACTAGCGAACTACTGATATCCCACTTTTTTTGTACTCAACTAAAGACACTTAATATTTCTAAACAAATTCGCAGAGTTTGACTTAGTAACATGATTTTCATATACAACATGTTTAAATAAATACAAAGAACACGAGCGCGGCGGCTTGGAAGTCGCGCGTTTTCCCTTACGCCTAACTGCTGCAGGAATACCTGGCCTTAATTATATTTTGATTTCACAAAATTACCTAGAATAGATTATTCGACCTCAGTGGCGCAGCGGGCGAACGGCGCAGGAGGTTGCGGGTTCGATTCCCGCCTCGGGACAGATGGTTGACGATCTGCAGATATATGTTCAGGGTGTTCTGGATGTTTTCTATGTTTAATAAAAAATATCTGTCTATGCATGTAGTGTATTGTATTAAGTTTATCAGTTATCTAGTACCCATAACACAAGCTCTGCTTAGCTTGGCTAGATAATGCTGTGTGAATTGTCCAGCATTATTATTGTTTTTTTTCCTACCATGCTGGTAGTACGTTACTTACATAGATTCAAGTTTAGTTTCAAAATCAAGCTGTACCTATTCTATAGTATGAAGTCCGTGGGGTGGGGGCCCTGAAGACTTGCAGTAACATTTTTTTTATGAAACCTATAGCAAGCTCCTCTCTCACAATACAGGTTTATTATAGTTACGCACTGTACTTATCACACTATCAAATCACACTAATATTATAAATGCGAAAGTTTGGATGGATGTATGGATGGATGGATGTTTGTTACCTCTTCACGCTAAAACTACTGAACCGATCGTGCTGAAATTTTGTGTAGACGTAGTTCTAGGCCTGGAATCAAACATAGGCTACTTATATAAGTCAGTAATAAGTCAATTCCCATGGGATAGAAATCACCTTTAAACGTTTCATTAAAAGAAATGCTTGCGAAGCCACGGGCATAAACTAGTTATAACTAAATTTACAAACCTATGTGAAGAGGAAATAAACAAATTATTATTAATATTTGTTAGTTTACCTGCATGGCAACCATGACGTCCGTACATCTCACAGGCGTGGCCTTCTGCTTAGGGGTATTCAATTAATCCTTTGACTAGAGCTATAGTATTATAAATATCTTTAGAGGTATAGGATCTGACTGAAGGTAGTGTAGAGCTGTAGTGGAAATAAAAATAAATAAAACAATTGTTTTATATATATGTTCCTTTTCTCTCGAAAAATAACAAGTGACAATCTCAGAGGTTTCTGTTGAGTAAGTCACTTTTCAGAATTGAACGTTTTAAAAACGCCATCTTAGCCATTTTTCACGAAAAAGATTTTCATGAAAAATGGCTAAGAGCACTCGGGATAAAATTAACTATGACAGAAAAAAAACTAAACGAAAATCGGTTCATCCGTTTGGTAGCTACGATACGATACGTGTCTGTGTATATGTCACAGACAGATACAAAGATACACAGACACACGCTTTAAACTTATAACACCCCTCTCTTTTCGCGTCGGGGGTTAAAAACTATACAAGTGGTATGAGGGAGAAAGAAATGGAATAAAATATACTAGCTTTTCGCAACTTACGAATAGTAAATGCACCCTCAAAGACAACATCATTATCATCATCATCATCATCAGCCTAAGTTAGGCCTCTGCTGGACATAGGCCTCCCCTAATGAGTGCCATAGTACCCTGTCTTCGGCTTACCGCATCTGCCTGCAGTCTTTTGCAGGTCGTCATCCCACCTTGCCGGAGGGCGTCCTATACTACGAGTCGTGGTCTCCACTCAAGAACACGTTTACCCGGTTATCGGTTCTTCGCGAGATATGGCCGGCTCACTGCCGCTTCAGCTTGCTAATTAGTAGAGCTATGTCGATAACTTTGGGTCTCTGTCGGTTCTCTCGTCCTTCGAAGTCGTAGGTACTAAGTTAGTATTTTTTCACGCAACCCCCAATCGCCTCTTGCATACTGCTGATGAGACGCGCAAGTGCCTATAGAGTCCTTATCAACAAACAAACTTCCACTGCTGAACATTCCCCCCTAAAATTGGTGATTTTTCCATAACCTCCACGCTTGGCCGGCGGATTGGTGAAGGTGTTAAAAATACACACAACGAAACTGCACAGGGGTGCAGCTTCTTTGTATTTTTAACACCTCAAAAACCGGGAACCTATGAGAGGACGGGTCCTCTGATGGGTTTCCTTAGTAGGCTTTTACGACCTCCACGAGCTGAAATCAAATAATATCCCAAAAATTTCTGACTTCGAACTTGATCCCGCATCCTTCCCTCAGTACGGAAATGTACTGACCAACTACACCATGAGGTCAAGTGACGTAGGAGTCGAAAATCTCTGGCACTTCCTACGGAGTCTAGCGCTGTTAGCTCCATCTACAGGGGAAACATTGAAGTTTATCCAATCCTGTTCAAAGACTCAAGTTACATTTAGTTCGTTTGACGTGGCGTGAACAGTTATTTATTTATTTTTGGGTTATAATTTGATTTCTTAGAAACTACCTCTGGGTAATTTCTGTTTGAGGAGTTATGCACTATAATAATATAATAACAAAAACCTTACCTTTTGAAACTTTCGCGATTTGTAAACATAGTTAATGGTTTAATCGGGTATTTAACGCGGCCCCGTGACCACGATCGCTGTAACGCGGTAGAAACGTAGGGGATATAATAACAAAAGGTACGCGATAAATACCCGATTAAACCATTAACTAAAAAACCTTATCCACGAGCTGAGTTGGAGTGGTCGATTGATTGTTACGCCGCGCCTGCAACGGCTCCACGACCACTACGGTTATAGTACTCTCTAATTAATAGGTAAACATTGGCGGTTGGCAGCAGCGCTACATTATTACTATTACGTAAGGTGTGCGGCGCGCCCGCGCCGCGACTGGCAGCGCAGGCGCCGCCGCCGGCCGGTTCGGCGTTCGTCGAACTATCACGTGTCCCGTTAGATTCGGTGCGTGACTTTGCCCTGTTGCTTGCTATTTGTTGTCTAGCAAGGTCTCTGAGGATATTATTGACAATAATGTAGAGCTCGACATGTATAATAAATACATAAGCCTATAGTGTCCTATTGCAGAAAAAATGCCAGCCTTTCCTCTTAACAGTGGGTTAAGAGGAAAGGCAGGCATTTTTTCTTTTTTTAAGTTTGCCAATTCTGGCCACTTTGAATTATTGTGTTATTTTATCCATTACAAAATTAAAATTACGTGTATTTCTTTGTCATTTCAGGATAATCATATAAACAAGTCAAACTTTAAACTAAAATATACGTTTTAATACGTTTTAAACAAGAAAAAACATTTGAGAAATTAAAATAATAAGAACAAATTACCAGTAAATCAGTCAGTAACAATAATTGAAACAGTTAAACTATCTGCAGACTGTTACAAACAATCTAGAGGTAGCTTAACTGGTCCACATTAATATCAAACCACCACTAAAGTGTTATTTGATACTGTTCACATTATTTTCTCCACCACCTGCCCACTAATGAGCAAGGCAAAGTCACTTTGAAAGAAAATACTTATCGCTTTTGGTTTCGCTAAGCGTGTCCTCAAAAGGAAAAGGTATGTTGAGATAATCCCTAATAAAATTGAAAATTATATTTATAAACCTCTAAAAACTAAAAAGCAAAAGCAAAAGCTACTCTTTTGTAAGAACCTTAATCGATATCACAATTCAATGAATAATTAATTAAATTAATGTTACTGGTAGGGTAATAAATGCATTCGTTATTAATTTAGGTAAGTACTTTAATTTAATTTCGTTACAACTAAAATTTAAATGCAAACGTTAAAAATATTATAATAGCGCTATAAAACCAAAATCGGTATCACAATTTTTGTAATAATTTATTTAATTGGTACCTAAAACTGGTAAAGTAGATGGAGACATTGGTAAAGTATTTATTTAAGAACACAATTACTATTGTTTAAATGCTATACATTTCAATGTAAATATAAAAAAAAATATAGCGCTATTGCTATGAGATGATGCTCCAAATCATTGGCCTTAGTCTATTTTAAGAGCATGGCTTACAAAAGATCTATCAGGCACATCTGGGTTTATCAGAATGCTAACAAGATTCAATGGCATGACTAAAAATCTTTCAGACGTCTTATTGCTACGTTAAGACCAAATATTTCTTATTATTATCACGATAAATTAAACAGATAATATTTACAGATAAGTACTTACTTACTATTGTAAACTAATACTATTTACTCAAAACAGAATAAAGACCGCTAAAAATTAGCCGATTATTTATTCATTGGTCAGGATTTCAGGAACAACATTATTTTTCAAATTTAAATTTATGACAATCCCAAAAATCTAAATTAATTAACCTAATCACGGTTTTTCCTCTTTTTGTTTTGAGTGGCGGCCATACAATATTGAGTGCTTTTCAGTAAATGTAAGTACTTTGTACTACTGAGTTACGGAACATTATATTAAGAGTTTAAATATACAACCGAAATAAGTTTAATTCTAATGATAGATAGAAGACAAAAAGATCAAATAAAATTATAAGCCTCACGCAAGAGCCAGTCACCTCGGGTTATGCGAGTAGCGAGAAGAGGACCACGGGACATAATTTGCAATTTTTAATCCCGTGGATCCCGTAGGAACTAAGCAGCCAGGGAATGAAGATTTGCTTGGAAATACGAGCAGCATACAAGTTTACAAGCACGATTATCATGAATAATGGTTTATGTAATGTACGTTTGTCAACACTTGCGTAGATCACTAGATTATGTTTTTTGTAAGTTAAACGGTATAATAACTAACTCCTCGGCAATAAAACTTTTACGGAACCACCTCAAGGTCATTCACTGTACACGAACTTCAAAATGAGACGAAAATTGGCGAAGATGTCGAGTAATAAACACATATAAAAACCTACAGGAATTGATAATCTCCTTCTGTTTTACGTCGTTTGAAGAACCGGCTACTTTCACAGAATTGTGGAAGATTTTTCTCTACTGTTGCCACTCGTATTTCTTTAACACATAATATGAGGTGACGAGCCCTTGTGCTAGTAAGTACTATTACGTGGAACCATATGCAACCTAAGTACATTTTATTAAATTCATATTTTAGACGACATTGCCATCCAGTATACATGAGGATCAGAAACATTCTCTCAACAATGAATCAAAAATTCTACCTTTATCAAAACAAAGTGTTTGCAAAATTCAGGTTCTGTTTTGTAGATTGAACATCCGGTATTTATGTAAAACATAGTGATTTTTTAAAAGCATGCAGACAACATAATTATTATCATTCACTGCAGTTTACATGAAAAAAACACAAACCGCAATCAAGAGTACAGATAACGATGATTTCAAGACAGGTCCAGAGTTCGGAAGCAAAGATTTTTCAGAGTATGTTTGAAGTAGACCGCATGGTATTTCTTTTTTGAACTCTGAAAAAACCTTCGACCTACCTACATTGCACTCTTTAAGTAGCTTGTAATCAACAGGTTTGCCGTTAAATATGGGCTCCGAGGCTCTATAAACTGTTGTGCCTTCAGGCCGCATGATCTGTGGTAGCGGCATTTTTGAGTCTGCGTACGTCAACTGATATGCAACTTTATCAGAAACTAAAGTGCCATTTGGAAGCATCACTTGAGTATCATTATTGATTCCAGAACTATCACCAGGAATAGGATTCTTATATTCATCCATGAAAATAAAATATGTCATTATTATGCAATCAATGGCCATCTCATCTGTGTTTCCTTTTTTGTATTTTGCTTCGAATGTGCAAATTTCGTTAGGCCTCTGAACGTATTGCTTATGAAAATTGTTCTTGGAGTGACTGCCAGATATCATGCCCAAGTTATATAAAGCTAATCCTGATAACAGATTCCTATATTTGTTCTCAGACTTCCAGTAATCATTGACATATGGAGGAACGTTGTGATTATTGTACACAGGATAGTTTTCATAACTTCCATGAGAATTTTTGAAGTGAATTGTATGAGGGGGAGCATAGACGTACGCAGGCCTATGTGTATTAATTTTCTGATGTGGCAAAAAACTACTGTGAGATTCGTAGGAATGTATATGATGAACTACAACTGGCTGGTAAATAACATTTGGATTATTTACTGGAGGTCTTACCGATGGCGGATAGAAAGCTGGCTTATGCGTTGTTTGATAGGATCCTGATGGACGGGATCCACCACCAGAGAGACCATGAGATGGTGGGTACGAAGTTCCAGGTTTTTGATATGACCCACTTACATTTCTTGGGGGTATTACAACTTGATTTGTCCAATTTCCAATTGATGATGTTGGAGGTCTTATCGATGAAGGATACATAACAGGCTTAGGAGTGGTTTGATAGGATCCTGATGGACGGGATCCACCACCAGAGAGACCATGAGATGGTGGGTACGAAGTTCCAGGTTTTTGATATGACCCACTTACATTTCTTGGGGGTATTACAACTTGATTTGTCCAATTCCCAAATGATGATGTTGGAGGTCTCTTCGATGAAGGATACATAACAGGCTTAGGAGTGGTTTGATAGGATCCTGATGGACGGGATCCACCACCAGAAAGACCATGAGATGATGGGTACGAAGTTCCAGGTTTTTGATTCGATGACACTTGATTTGTCCAATTCGAAGTGTTTCTGTTACCACTTCCTGATAAACCACTTGAGGTCGGGTACGAAACAACTGGCTTGTATGATGATCCTGTATTATTCCGGCTTCCTCCAGACATACCATTCGATGGTGGATAAGATGTTAGCTTAGCACTGTGTGGTTCAGTGTGATTTTTTCTCCCATTCCCTGATATTCCATTCGACGGGTATGAAACCGAAGGCTTATAACTATTTCCACTATTTGTGGAAGGATATCGGTTTCCACTTCCGGATCCATGAGTTTTATTGTACGAAGAAATAGGTTTACTCACTGGCTTATGTACTGTGGGATGTGAAATTCCAGAGTTTCCATACCGGCTTCCCGATAAACCTCCCGATGAAGGATATGAAGGTTTTTTCGATGAAGGATACTTGCTTTTACTGCTTGAATGAGAATTTTTATCAGCTTTTCGAGAGCCAGATAACCCACTGGAGCTTGGGTATCTGGAGGATGAGTATGAACGCTTGTGATGTATGTGTTCCAAATGATTTTCGTGGACACTATTTTTATGATGGCCGCGCAAATGGCGAACACGAGATTTCGCGTTCACATCACATATACAAACAGCTGCGGCTATCAAAGCCGTCAGCAATAAATATCGTTTAACGAATAGACGCATGCTCGCGCGCACGGATATCAGCGAACTAAAAAAGTTGCGAATCGTTCCGTAGTCCAAAATAAATAGCAGCCGAAACAAGAATACAATTGGTTAAAAAATGTGCGTGGCCTTGAATTCCAGTCTGCATAGCTCGGTTTGGTTGCGTCATCCGTTCGTGTGGATTTGTCTTATAGAGCATTATCTTATCGCTCTAATGGCCACCTAAATCAATAAGATTTAATTCATTTAGAATCTGCGAGTTTCTTATTGCTATGTTCAATTTCATTTTGCTATCGTTAGTTTCCTATAGATGTGAAAGCATGATTGATTATGACGTTACGATCTATGTTAATTTAAGTCTGTCTTTGTCTCTCTACCTTAAAACTCTATACACTTATTCGCTCTATCACCGGGGCTTTGGTTTTGTTACCTAACTTGCTCTATAACATTTAGCAAATACTTTTATTCAAATTAGTGTGTAAATAGAAAGCGCGCAGAAAATAGTAATTAAATTAGTTCGTGGAATGTGTGTTTTCTCTTTTAAAAATTCATTTTCAAATTATGAATATAAGTAATTGCGTACTATCCACCTTATTTTGGAACTATGGACTTTTACATCATAAACGTAAGTAGGTAAGTACCTAATTGAATTCAATCTTGAGATACTTCCTACAAACAATAGAATATTGCATATGAAAACGCAAAAAATAAATAATAAATAAATAATAGTGCGGTCTATAAATCTTACCCACTTTATTACCGGGTCAAACAAATGTCAACTTTATTACTTTACGTAGAAGAAACATTTTATCGGAAGCTGTAAACGTATTTATTTTGGGTACATTTTCTTTATTCATCAATTGGGATATATTGTGCGCTGCCTTTTATTTTACTACACAGCTGTGATCTCGGTCTCATGAATGCAGAATGTTCGTTTACATTATTGGCAGCGTTACCTTCTGTAGGTTGCCGTAACATTGCCTGGGAGACAAGCCGTTTTGATTTCATAGAACCCTTTTCGATATTTCTTACATATCCATTCCTATTCATGTTATTATTATTATTATGACACCAATATCATAAATGCGAAAGTTTGTATGTTTTAATATATCTAGTCTAAAAGTCTCTTAAATATTGTGTCACACAATGTCCTCCTAACCGAAGTTCGGCAAAAGCAGCCAGTCTCATAATCAAAAATAATTTATTTCCATAAATACAATAAATGTTCACTTGGAATGATCAAATTCTTTAAATAAATTTTTCATTGACATTGTATCAGATCCCATGTCCATACTCATGGTCCATACAATGGACATGGACGGACAAACCGATACGACCGAGTAGAGGTCCGGACGAACGGCTTAACGTGCATTCCGAGGCAAGGGAATGTAACACCACCGCCTGGTTCCTGAGTACTGAAAAGCCAATGCATGGCCACCCTATGTCAGTGGAATACGTGCGTCGGAGGTAGGAACTTACTACTAGGTTATATTGAATTGACAATACGGCTTGCTGTGGAAGGCATTCAGTGTGTACAGGGTGGTCCACGGCTACACAATCTGACTGACAAGTATACTTTCGTACATATACTTTTTTATAACATACGCCTGCGCTTCTCGAAACTCTGCCTTCCTGATACATTAATGGATGATGTTTAGTTCAGCTTTAATTTGGGCCGTCCAACGCATTGGTGATATGCTGCGTGCTCTTGTGCCGTCAACATTTCCTTCAACCACAAGGCGTTCCACAGATGCGTCCTTACGGGGCGAAACATTTTCAAAGAACTATCATCGTTTTCTTCCATTGTCCAAAGTCGTATACACACTTGAGTATACGACTTTCGACGATGGAAGAAAGACGCTTTTTTACATAGAGTTTGTCTAGTAGAAACGTTGGTTCGGAATTGGGTCCATGATATGCCAAGCATTTTTCTCCAGCACTTTTTCTCAGTTTCTCTCAGTGTCCAAGTTTCTGCACCTTAGAGGAATATGGAAAACACTAAAGCCCTAAAACAATTCGTGCTGTGGTACTTATTATAGCCTCCTAAGACCCCGGGTACATTATAATGTACATATTCAATTACTTTCATAAGTCCCATTACAACATCTGTCTCTATAGTCAGTGAGACCCGCTGTACAATTTTCTGTACATAACATTCAAACAACTCGGGGACTTTTTGATTTTTCGCGGGCTTGAATTTAGACAGTTGACGTATGTGAGTGATGTTTTTTGTCTATGGTTTTCAATACTACCAACCGTTTGACACCACCAGTCACGCACACGAGTGGACGTGGGAAAAGATGGCGCCGCCCGGCCGCGCTGGTGAGTATTTATCGTAATTTATCAAAATTATCATGATAGATATTACTTCAAACTAATATACGTTTTAATTGAGCAATAATCAATTTATTCGATTTTTAAAATAATATCTACTCGAATTTCACTTTTCTAACCTACTTTATTTCGCATGGAATAATTATGTACACATTTCTGCACTTTGGGTCTGAAGATCATTTCTTCGTCACACAATTTTAGTAAATTTTTCTGTACTTTGGGACTCAAAGTCACTTTTTTCCGTGCAGTATTTGTACATATTTTTGCACTTTGGGTCTCTAGAGGGGCGCTTCCAGCTTGAACGCGTAGAGTTTCATAAGTAAAGAGAACTACTTCTCCTTCCAGCTGCAATTGTAGCCAAATAACTGGATCTCATGAAAGATTAAGATTTTCATAGTTTTATTTGTAAATTGTACTGTTTTTTTTTTTTGCAAATTGAAGTGCAATTTTTAAGTTTTTTTTGTATCAAACACGCCAAATAACTGAATACGCAAATGTTAATTGAAACTAAGATATAACCAATTTGTGTTTAACGTTCCTAATATACTATAATAACAATAAATAATGAATATAAGTTTAATTTCATTTATATATTTCTTGTTTTATTTACTAAACTTAAGACCAATCATAGGTAAATGCTAAGACCCAATGTACATTTTTATGTACTAATTAAAAATACATTTTACAACTATAGTTGTATTCCAAACATTCTAAATTAACCTAAACAAAATAAATTTTCATCTCAAAAACTCAAAAAATAAAGTATTTTTAACCTTGGGTCTGATAACGAATTTTTAATTTGTACATTTTTCTGTACAGAGTGTACCAATGAGTACTCAAAAAATATAGTTCCGCGTCTTACTAGGATAGATAAGAAAAATATACGAAATTAAATGCTTTTGGTCCTATTATTCCAATGCGTTGTATTATTATGGGTCGGATCAATAAAAATACTTCAATCATTTTGATTGAGGCGCTGTACACAAATTCATATAAAATGGAAGGACTCTCAATAGACTCGATATTCTTTTTCACTTACCAGGTTAAATAAAAATGACAGCTTCTTTTTTATGAAAGTTATTGGCCAACCTGTACTTATATTCAACGAGGATTCATGAAACTCCGAAATAGGATACCTACTACATTATCGTTCATCAATACTACTCCATCATAGTCCAGATGGAACATCTGATGTTCCAGACTTTATTTTACTGAGATATACGCCGAACAAGCTTTTTTCCGCAGTTTTAGTAAATTTGTATTATTAGAAATCCTGTGTTTTAGTTTGACGATAAATCGCCTGATTTTTTTGGTACGCATAAGTCATTTATTTTTTTCATGAAATTACAACTCCTCCTAAAAAGAACCCAGCGAGATTTGGGTATAAACAATAGGTTAATAAGTGAAAAGATAAAGCAATTTGTTTATTTTATAGTAGCCTTTTTAAGACCGCACTCGATCGTACAGACCTAATAGAAGGATTTGGAAGGGTCTTAGCCCAGAAGTGAGACGTAATGGGCAGATTAGAAAAAAATTCAGCGAGAGCTTCAGGTAACCAAGCTCAGAGTTTGAGCTCCACCTAAAGTAAAATATATTGTACCTGTGACTGTGATCACGTTCTTATTCAGGACCACATGAGCAAGAAGTAATCAAATAATAACGTCAGATTTTCAGCAATTTTTTGTTACAATGGTTATAATAAGTACTACGAGGACTAAAAACATTTTTAATAGTTCCATGGACCAACAGTTAGTTCTATAGAACAAATGGGCCTGGTTTCGTTTCAATAGCTCTACCATGGAACTACAGGGATAAAAAAGTGGTAACAGTTTTGTGACGTCACAGTCCTATAGAACAAATGGGAGTTACCGCTGAAAACTTGGTATTTAGGTACATATTTGTTCGTGGCTCATTCATATTCACTTTTTCAGTAAAGTATTTCAAACAAACTTATTACCAGTACTTTCGCAGCGCAGAGGAGCGCACACGTTTTGTTTGCTTTCATTTCAAACTGATACATTCGGCAAGCCAATTCTAACTAACTCTGAGTAACTTTTTAGCCTTTTGCCTGAAAACTAGCTCAGCCTTTAGGGAAATTAGATGGGGCATTCCCCACTGGGGAAATGTCTGGTTGGTAAAGCACAGGTCTACTTTTATTTGAGTGGAGGTGGCAAATTTACATTCAGACGGACTTGATTTTGCATCATTACAAAGGGAATTTTCCTTAGGCTTTTCAAGAGTATTTTTTTAGAATTGCCCCTAAGGTTTGTTGGAAAACGTTGTAGTAAAAATCAAACACATGGTGGTCACAAGGCGACTATCGCCCCGTGATAACGATCGCTGTAAAGCGGCACAAACGTAAGGGAAATAATAACAAAAGTATATATAAATACCCGATAAAATCATTAAAAAAGTAACAAATCGCAAAAGTTTAAGAGATTGAAAATTAATGAGTCGAAAAGTCCAATATACAGCGGTTTCTTGAACTGTAGAAAATAGTTTTGGTGTAAATTGCATTAAATTTTTATGAAAAATATTATATGAAAACGTACGAGCGATGCTTATGTTGTTATGTTGTGTGCGATATATCTGGACATAAATTTCAAATTTCAAGTCTCAAATTCGTCCCAATAGATTGTAAACTCTCTCCAGCCGTACAATTAACATAGAAAATGTCCCAGCACAATACCCATAAGATCAAAGAAAAGCTAAGAAATCACAAAAGGTGTTGCTAAATAATTTTCTGGCAACGACCTTTAGATGAAAACTCACCTTTGTTATTCGTAACTTTGTGTTTTCTTCAAAGTTTCAAATGAAAATGGTGCATGATTTACGAACTTTATGAGGTGTGCAAAATATTTTTACGGCTTCGTAAAATTTTAGTAAGTTTTGATGTAAATAACAGCTGTAAGATAACAATGTAGAGCCGCAACTTATTGGCTTTTTTTTCTCGAAAGTTGCGTTTTGAAGCCATAAAATGTAGTTTCTTAAGAAATTCTTTCAAAGTTGAGATCAGAAGCTATAAAATGAAAGCGCTTTCTATTGGAAAATCTCTTAAGAAGGTAAGTCTACTTTGTTAAGACAGAAATAGGAATACTAAGGTAATTTGCAACGGGATATTTACCATGATTTGAGTTTTGAGCTTTCCAATATTTCAAGTACCTATTTGTTATTGGCAGATATATGTATCTGCCAATAACAACTCACTCGCAATGCCCTCAGTTATTCCGTGATGAAACTGAAATGATGCGCATGAAACTGTTCCGAAATATTGGAAAGCTAAAAGCTCAAATCATGGTAAATATCCCGTTGTAAATGACTTTAGTGTTAATAACCATGATCTTTTTTTTTTATAGAAATAGGAATGATAAGTGAATGTTCCCTTGAAATTTTGCACTTACAGTCTGGGCACATGCATACAAAGAGCTGTTTCTGTCATTATGGTATACAACATCTTAAAGTCTATGCATAATATACTGAAAATGCCAAGTCAATTGCTGTAAACGATCCCTAAGCCTACGACAAACATTCCTACTGGTTTAGGTGTAAGGTATAATTAACGAAAATAGGCCTCGGCTTGAGTAAGATTAATTAAACCAATAGAGCATCAATCATTGGTCCAGGATCCAGGGCGTAATTCACCAGTTCACTTTGGAGGTTTGTAAGCTCGATATTTTGTACGCACTGAGTTATATAGACGTCGAGTTATACGTTTTTACTGAACGGAAAATTTTGCGTTTTTTTAATGTTTTCTTCTACGAATTTGACAGGGAATTGTTAAATGCAAAATATATCCATTCTAATTTATTTTTCTGTTACGTACGTACGTTTTTTAGTTGACAGCCCAAAAACTCAAAATATTGTTTTAAAAATGGGTGTTGTGTAGAGTCTTGTCAAAAAAACGACTTAACGTTGCGTCGTACACATTCATATTTTTTTTTTAATATTCTAACAATGCATTGTATTAAATGCTATTACTATTAGCAGCCATTTCACTATTTAAAATTTTTATGCATCAGTGACTCCCCTTGAATATCTGACTGATTAGTTTAATTTTGTTGTTTGTTTTCTTTTGTGTGTTACATAAGTTTAGGTTATGATAGGACTGACATACTTTGAAAAGTAAAAGTCCTTAAAATAAATAAGATTAAAAAAAAAAAAAAAAAATGCTATTACTAAATAGTCATAGTTTAGGCACATACGTCTAAACGAAATTAACTATGTGTTTCCGTATAATTGAATATAACACGGTTCAGTTTTACACAAGTGCGAATAATCGTTTAACTAGCTGTAATTATTAGAAGGCCATGCTAATTTTTGCGATCAACAAAAGAAGACCGGCCTTGAATATGGCCACGTTCATTGAAATTATCGTTATCAGGTCATCTCTATAATATTACTACAAGCTTCTACCCACAGCAAAGCATGAGTTTTTCTGAAATAATAAGTAGCCCATAAGTTATTCCAGATCTAGATTTGTACATAATATTCAAAATTTGAGGTCAATGTGTTTAGGAGTTAGTAAGAGGTATTATTTTTTAAACCAACTGGTATAGTTCCACAGATTTGCGCGTTTATTTGAACATAAAATTCCATTTGTTTTTTAATAGAATAGTAAATAATTGCCGTTTCTTTCCTAGCAGTGCGTGAAAAGCCAATCAGGAAAGGAATTCGAATTTGTGACCGCTAGCGCGTAGTTCGAAACAAAAGTCCTGTAACATCGACCTTAGGAATATTAATGTTTTGCTAAAGTATTTTACTAGCGTCAGAAAAAGAGTATGATTATACTCGGTCCTAGAATCTTCGATATTTTTTGTTAACAAAGACATCTATATCGAAAGAACACGACAAAAACGGATAACAAGGTACAACAACTAAACTTCAACAACGCATTATTGACGAGATATCGATGAACATGGGTAGCAAATTCAAAAAAGTGTCACGTTGTTGATGATGTTGTCATGACGACTGAAGCACTGAAGATTTAAGTTCTAATTTCGTCTAATAGATAGCGCTGTTTGCTACTATATAAAAACGGTCATCATCATCATCATCATCATCAGCCCATATTAGTCCACTGTTGGACATAGGCCTCCCCTAATGAGCGCCATAGCGCCCTGTCTTCAGCTTGCCGCATCCAGCATCTGCCTGCAGTCTTTCGCAGATCGTCATCCCACCTGGCCGAAGGGCGCCCTACACTACGTTTGCCGAGTCGTGGTCTCCACTCAAGAACACGTTTACCCCAGCGGTTGTCGGTTCTTCGCGAGATATGGCCGGCCCACTGCCACTTCAGCTAGCTAATTTTTTTTTTTATAAAAACGGTCATATCTCAGAAACTACTCATCTCAGACCAACACGACTAGAGTAGACTAGAGTAGAGTAGAGAGATGTGACAGCTCTCGGTGAGATCTCCATTTCAGATGACAGCTGTCAAACTAAAAACTGTCATATCTCGGAAACTACTGATCTCAGACCAAGGGTTTGCAGTGAGATGTGACAGCTCTCGGTGAGATCTTAAAACTCAAAACTGTCATAGTTAATGTCAATGTCAAGTAAATGACGTTATCACATACAATTATCCTTCCTAAACGAGATAACTATTTTTTTTTAACTGGATGAAACCAGTGTCGTCAAATTTTGAGGACACACTGGTATCATCGTAGCAAACCGTAGATGTTAAGATCAAATTTTAGTTTTCAGCTTTCATTCATCATTTCATTCATCTCTCTTACGTTTTTGAACTCTGCACCTTTATTGCTGTGCGTCTGCAAATAATGCTTTAATAACATATTTTAATCTGTTATTGTTATCCGATATTGATATAAAATAAATAAGTATTTAATCCCAATAACTATCTAATACCAATAAGTATATAATATCAATATTTGGTTTTACAACAAAAACACGTATTTCGACAAATTCATTGCGAATGTAAGCGGTTTCGCTACAAACTACTGTGAAACGTTAGTGTTCTTTCAACACAAATAAGGTTCGTTGTTAACCCATCCGCAATGAATATTGGGTTTGTTCTTGTAACCCGTTTGTTTACAAATAATATGGCTTATTACCTAGGTAATACGCCATATTTGCCATATTTACCATAGGTATTGTTGTATACTTACACTTATTAATTAAGTAGCCAGGAAATGAATATTTTTGTAGGGTAGTTTGCTCCCGTACAAAATTGATTTAGTCAGGATGAACCAAACAAAAAACAAACATGAAACGACTCTCTTGGCAGCTTCCGGCCAAATCTTTGGAATATGTAGTAGGTTCCGTGTAGTTCTAGATTTTTGTAATGCTACGGCCACACTATCGGGATAACGGGCAGATTTGCGCTGTCTGGCCAAGAATTTCGTCCTATCACTAATCATCATCCCGACAACAAATGCTCTTCGCGACGCTGCTATCGGTAAACTGCTGCAGATCAAAGAGTTTTGTCGCGACAAAAGTTCGTGCGAAAACAAATGAATTAGGACGCCATGAACGCAACCGCCTCTTCCATTTTTTCCGTATATTAAATTATCGGGACGTTATAGATTATCGCAACTTTACAAAGTTCTTTTCCAATGGCCAAACCCTTCGTTGTAGATCTAACACGAAATTTGATCACGACAACGCGAAGACGAATCTTCATCTTGTAATGTGGCCGTAGCATAATGGCTATTACTGAGAGGTCATTAGATTTGTTTGAGTTTGGTAATACCTTCACCTTCACCACAACCGCACGTGAAAAAGGCCTTAGGTTTGAGTGATGAAAATACTTTCATTTGTTTTGTCCGGCTCGGTAAAATGTTGGATGACGCGTGCAGTACCGAATTTGTACCGTACTTACCCAATCAGGAACGCTCCATAGAAATATAGGCACTTGGTAAGATTTTGGTATTGTGTATACCGAGCATGCTGATGTTGTACCGAAACCTTACCGACAAATCAGAAAACGGCCTTAGGATAACATGACGTATAAAGTACGTTTTTCGAGCATGGAGTGTGAAAAATTTAATACCTATCAATAAAGCGGCAGGGTGGCTTGTAAAGCTTAATAAAGTTTAATATTAAATTTAACTCCGTCTACTATCCAATATTTTAATATTGATTTTCATTGACGTTGCGATTTTATTACAAAATTCGCCAGTTGATTTCAAAAAGCTATTTTATACGTCCCGCAGGTTTTGTCATGAAGGGTTGCTTTTGTGTTTCCATCAGGCACTGAATGTTGCGTTATATAAGAACACTTCGCGAACGTCGATGAAGTATCTAAGGAGTCTCCACACAAAAGCCTCCATCGACAATTTGTACAAACTACAAACAAATCACTGTCGGCTGCTTACACCAGTCATACACTGAAAAGTTGTACCAATCCACCGCAGCTGTGTTGCCGACTTTGGTGCGTAGGCTTCATTTTAGTTACTAAATAACGTATTGTTCACTGCGATCGCGTTAGGAAACTTCTATCGTAGTAATGCTTTCTATACAAGCTAGCCTGCGGTTATTTTATTTCTAGTATCCCTTTCCACAATATGGTAAAATCCGGATTGATAACACAGGAGCAATACAGCCATAAAATCTAACTTCCCGAAATTGAAAAGCAATTGTAGGCTATTATGTAGCCTAGAAATTAAGCTATTTTTCGGACGAATCAATACTTGATTGTATTTCATTTGCAAAAGTTAGAATTTTTGGGCTTACCTACCAGTGAAGCGACTATCCGGACTGTACCCTATCCCTTTCCTTGTAATAATAAATAAATAAATAAATAATGCTGGACAATTCACACAGCATTATCTAGCCCCAAGCTAAGCAGAGCTTGTGTTATGGGTACTAGATAACTGATATACTTAATACAATACACTACATAGATAGGTATATTTATTATTATACATAGAAAACACCCAGACCAACGGAACAAATTTCTGCAGATTGTACACAAATTTGTTCCGAGGCGGAAATCGAACCCGCAACCTCCTGCGTCGCAGGCGGACCTTCGCCCGCTGCGCCACGGAGGTCGACCTTGTTTACGAGTCATCATCGATACTTGATTGTTACAACATCAGGCGAATGATTAAAATTATGTCACAACACAAACAAAGCATCACATGTTACAGGCGTCAAATTAACGCTAATAGGTCACTGTAATCAAACTCAAACATGAGTCTAAATACATATTTGGAATACTGTGCCTCATTTGCACCAGCGCGGTCAATCAATTGTTTGCATAATTGTTGGGCTTGAAACTGACGTTTGCCCAACGAAATTCTACAATACTGATAATTGGAAATGTGATCCATGTACTGTCGTTGTCATCAGTGGTTGTCTAATTAAGGACACTATCACTACATATTATAAAACAATCCCCCGCCACGCCTGTCTGTCTGCACGCGATAACTCCAAAACTACCGAACGGATTTTCACAAGTAGTACCTATTTTATCAATTGATGGAGTGATTCATAGGAAAGATGTAAGTGTATTGTTCATTTATAATATAATATAATAATACAATTTATTTCAGACAACATTAGAACAAGTATAGATCTTATGAACTTATTCTAAGGTCTATAATAATATACCTTAAATCTAACTTACATAAAAATACGGCGACATGTACCTATGACGCAGTCAACAGCTGACGACGGTGCACGGCGGCGGTGTCCCCTTGCAGGCGGCTAGTAAACCGTCGGAACTTGACACCCTTCGGCCAAAACTCTTCACTGAAGTAGATGATGTCAAGATGTTGAGTTGGAACTCTCTCACCAAAAATGAACAGAAGCTTAAATTACCTATGGCGAGAGTCCAGCTTTTCGACGCGCAGCGAGAGCCTTGTCTTCAGGTAGTCCTCCACAGCCTTTGTCTGCACAGCGTAGTGGACGCGTGAGATGTAGAGCTGCATTGTAGGGACCTCCGCCCTGAAGCCAGATGTGATATCTAGCGGTCCAACACCGCACCGTTTTCGGGCTTCCGGCGAACAACCCTGATGAATCCATCCGAATCACAGGGTCCCTTGCCAGAATCCGGCTCAGGCGCAGGGACACAAGAAGGTTCACATGTCTGCTTCTTCTTTTTCCGCCTCCTTTTGGGGCGCGCTGCAGGCTGAGGGCGCGCAGCGGCTGCGGCACAGCTCGCGGCGGCGGCAGTGGTGGCGACGGTGGCGTATGCGCGCGGGGTAAAATTAAAATAAAATATTAATTTTAAATAATTACTGAAATATGACGATGATTGTTGAAGATGTCCCTGAACTATTTAAAACAGCCTTAAATCATGTCGACTGGGAGTTTTGACGGAGTGAGCGTAAACCAGAAGTGTTAAAAGATAACAACGTGGTAGGGAATTATTTATGGTGAAAATACCTATGTAACTGATCTGGTGCCCGTGCGTAACCGGGACGGGTTGCTAGTTTACATATAAACATAGTAGATAATACCTCCAAAATGACAAGGAGAGAAAGTCGTAATATATCTTGCAGAGTTCTATGTGCAAGGTTTTGACCCTAACATGGTCACGATGTTTAACTACCATGACTACATTTACCTACTTCTTTTAACATAACTACGATAATTATATCAATCTTATTCCGGCTAAACCCTTACTTAGACTATAGCAAAAAAACTAAAATTCACATTCTTGGCTTTGAGTTTGAGATTGACATAATTTAAAACCTAAACAAAGAAAGTGAAGTAAAAAGTTAGATGCGTAAAACATACACAGATTTTTAGATTAGGTAAATTCTGATGAAATAATAATTATTAACAAAACAGTAGGTATCGATATCGATTTATCAGAATGAATAGAACAAATTGTCAGAATAGATCTCAAAACCTCCGTAATAAGAGCAGCTCAACATCATGTTTTATATTATTTTATTATAGCGAACTCACCGTGTAGTGTACATACCATGTGAAGCCAGCTAAGAATTTGCACCACCTCAACTCTTCCTGCGGGTGTCGTAAGAGGCGACTAAGGGATATCCACCGGGGGCGGGCAGCAGCACTTCCTGCAAAACAATTCTACCGCCGAACTGCGATCCCCAACCTGCATTCCCAGCGTGGGGATTATGGGCATTATTTCCCATGAGATAGAAGCCGATAAAGCGAATATAGGCTCTTGTGGGAAAGCGAACTTAAAAATAGCAACTTTTAAAGCATACAATTTAGGTTTAAGTATGTGCTATCGAGTCTTATTTTATATTTCCTATCAAACTTTACTCTTACGACCACTTTTTTCTCAGATTTGCAGATCAAAATAATCAATGGACAAACCTCTGGGAGGGCGTTGACTTTTGTATACTTTTTGGTGTAAGTACATACCTAATGGGGTTAATCTTTTTGAAAAATTTGATGACCAGACTGTCTATTATCAAGTCTGATCAATAGGCTAGTTGATTCTTTTTTTAAGTAGGCACAGTAGATAAATATCTACTGTGAAGTAGGTCTTAAATTACTAATTATTGTCCGATTAGAGAGAAATAAATACTACCATATAAAAAAAAATCATATTATAATATTTATTTTAAAAGTCTATTTTTCTTAAACAGGCGAAAACGCTGTTATAACTGTACTATGACGTCATACCGGTAGAAAACCACAGACATTAAAAATATAGACAGACTACATAGCGAATTTCACTCGTGTAAGATCCTACACCACCTACAGGGGAAGTTTATCCAATCCTATTCAAAGACTAAAGTTACATTTAGTTTGTTTGACGAGAGGGGTCGCGTTTACTCAATTCTAAGGTTAAAGGAAAAAAAAAGAATTAATATCCCAAAAAAAATTGACTTCGACGGGACTTGAACCCGCATCCTTCCTGTCGAAGTCGACAATCGATGACCGATGTAGGGCGGCGGGCGACGATCCGCCCGCGACGCAGGACGTTGCGGGTTCGATTCCCGCCTTGGGACAAAAGTTTGTTTGTTCTGCATTTAAATAAAAACGTGCCCGTTAATGAATTAGCTGTCAATAAACTAAATAAATTCGACTGTAAATAAAGCTCTCAAGAAGCTTCTCACAGCGATTATACCAGTAAATTTATGCATACATCTCGGGGTAACACGGGTCTGGCATGGCAGGCAGACGTTATTGAAAACTGTCGACGGTGACCTTTAGGCTTGATTGTCTTGAACCTTTATTTAAATTTATCGGTGATTTAGGTACCGAAACTAATTGTCTACTGTTTAATTAAGATAGTCATAATTATTATGAATGCTTTAATAGATACATTGAGTGCCAATGACACACTTGAATGTTAGAGAGGTAAATAAAGCAGCAGCATCTAATTGCAGAATGAACTTCATCTCTCCGACTAAAATGTATATGAAAATATTACGGTTCTTTACTGATAAAAAAATTACAATAAAGAATAAAAACAAATAAGAACTAGTATTTACAATTGAAACAGTAGAGCTCACTGAAGACTGTTGCAAAAAAATCCAGTAGATCCCATCAACTGATCCCAATTCGAGTCGGAGTCAAGTCTCCATTCTCCCGCTGTATGGCAATGCTGCATATGTACGTAAAGTTGTAGTTTAACATAGCCACCTACTTACTTAATCATAGTTTGTTTTCTTCTGTTGCACGTTTTTAGGGTTTCGAAGATCGAAGATCGGTTTCGAAACCCTTATGGTCACGATTTGTCTGTCCTTTTTTCCCTCCTTAATAACTCAGCAACTACTGCAGCTATCAAGTTGAAATTTAAAATAATATCACACTGTATAGATTTAAAGAAAAATAAATGAAAAATTAAAATGAATATTTTCCAACCAAATTGTGATGTCGAAATTTTAAATGATCAGGGTCATGTGGGATATCAAATGAAAGGTATCAGTTTGTACATTTCAAAATAGTTTTTCAAATTTCTGTAGGTTTCAAACTTTTTGAAATATTTTAAAAGAGTCAAAAAATTTACCACTTTAACCGAAGCATGCAGAGAAATCCATCTGAAATGTGGATTGGTACCTACTATTTTTACCTGTATTCATTAAATTGCGAAGTCTCTAACCGGTACATATTTGTTGACAAACGTTCGAAACCCTCGGCGCGCGAGTTACACTCGCACTTGACGGATCTTGTTTTCTCATTAGGACACGTCATTAGTCATTGTCATGAGAGAAAAACCACTTGGCCATTGCTTAGATTTGACGGCTTTTTTAAATAGGTAGGTACTTACTGCATTAAACACGGCTGAAATACACTTTTGTACCTTTTCGCTTTAAGGCTAACATCTACAGGCATGCATCGGACGGTCCGCGCTAATCGCATCATACGGATTGTTAAGTGTAATTCCGGGTGGTACCTCCACTGTAACCGTAGCTACCGGATTGCCGACCATGTGCAAACGAAAAATCACCATCCAGAGATTATGATCATCAGACAGTCTGATGAATCTGCTACGTGCGGATCAGTGGACCCACTTTTGTGGCAAACCATACAAAGATTAAAAAAATCCGTTTTATACGGTGAATATGGAGCGTCCGGTGTCGGCCTGTTGACGCTAGCCTTGATTATTTAAATAAAGTGAACAGTACGTTCATCTCTTTTTGACCACAGGGTCCTATATATCTCTATGATCTTTTAACCTACTCAGTGTGATACAGATAAAGTTCCGTAGATCCTATGTACCTAGGTAGATATGTTACCTACTTAATTAACTTTGTTCTTGTTTTTCCAGTATTTTTCTATTCATTTTGTTTTTGTTTTTTCTCTAAGTCGTCAACTTATTGTATTTCATGCTTTTTGTAAGTATATCAGCGGAAACTTTAAATTAGCCGCATTGGTCGACCCAGGCATGTTCTATAATGTTCATCTGTAATTTGTAAACCTAGCTGTAAGTTTCTCCAAAATTGTAAAAATAAAATAAAATAAGCTATAGTAAAATATCGCCATGTTTGTATTTCTTTCTAATGAGTATGACGTCTCTATTAGTAAAACCCCATTGGTCAATAAGCAAGACAAGGTACCTACTTAAGTGCCGCTGACTTTACCGCTTGTCAGCTAGTATGAGTAACATAGCTGGAAGGGGTCTTTAACTTCACCCATGAAATAGCAGTAACACCGTGTAACACGTGAGTTTACGAGCGTTAACGAAGGTAGGTAGGCAAGTACGCCATCCATTAACTGCTCATAAACCATTTAGGATTAGGAACTGTTGCATTGCACGGCGTAATTCAAAGATCCTACCTATAAGAACTTTGCAAAATGGGGTGCTATGATAATCAAATTATTTTTAAATGGGTATAATCCACGCGGTATTAGAATGGAAGAACCCATTTTAGAAGAAGGAGAAGGAACCAGATAACTGAAACAAAATAGTAGCCGAAGCTACAAGCTAATCTTATGCTACATCTTTCTGAGTCGAATGCAAGCGAAGAGCAAATCGAATATAAATAAAATGAAGTCTGACTTTCTATTATAATCACAAGCTTTTATTTAACTTAACCTGTTAGTATAGATGTAAAGGAGCACAATTTGTCCTGTTGTCACTGAACGCATACCTGAGTCCCTATGTTATCAGTAGTTTATTTAAATATATGTAGGTATAATGTATTGTTATTTTACTAATTTGAAGTATATATTAAGCGTAATATACCTATATTTAAAGTATTTATTTATATAACTTTCATGAGCACACAGATCCCCTAGTACTATCCAATGATCCTATCCATTCTCGGCTGTCTGGTAGAGATCACTCTTGAGCGATAAGACCGCCACTTGTCTCTTAGATTTTAAGCTGTTTTATTGTATTGTTTCTATCGGTAAGTGTGCAATAAAGAATTTTCTATCTACATGGGTGTATGTACGTACATATGTGTGGGACAAAAGTTGTAACTGATTTTTAGACCAATCGAGTAAGCTGAAATTTAGCATAGTTATTACTTGCAAGTTCGGTGACAGTACGAATTTATTGTTATGGTACCATCGAGCTGATTTGATGATGGAGACAGGTGACATGGAAACTTCGACGTAACCCCGTCGACTTTGGGTTCGTTGGATTTGTCTTCCCAAGCACTTTGGTCCTAGATGAAGACCAGGGTCCTGATGATAGAGCCGGAAAGCGGCCATAAGAACTACTAAACGAAAAGACGTAACCTCATTGAATGAATAAAAGCTTTTTTTTTAATAAGTTTTATTAGGACTTCCGTGTGTGAGGTTTTTTTACGCGTTTGTCTCGGCAAAGTGCGATCAGCTTAAAAATTCAAATACTGAGGCGTTTTCTTTTATTAAAATAGTTCAAAAATAACATTTTGTATCAGAAATCATAGAAAATTACAGTAAAAGAATAAAACGATTATAACTAATATTATATGAATATATTGAATATGTTTATTGTTCAAAATGGTTCGATCATGTCATGACTGCATAGCGCGTTTTGCGTGGGTCTGCCAAATTAAAGTGACATAAACCCAGCAACAGTATCAAATTAAATAAAGTAACTGCATTCTTGCATAATTTACTTTGATAATTTAACATTAGAACTAGTAAGTATTTACAACTGAATTTAAATTTGTAAAACCTTTGAAGATTTTATAAACATAGGTTATATGTACATTAAAGATAGACAGCTATTCATAAATTTAATAATATGTTTATTTTTATATATCTTAAAAAATGTTATGGAACACTCTTTCTGCGAGGAGGGCGATGATGTCTGCGACACAGTTTTGAAATGAAATGAAATGAAATGATATTTTATTGCATAAAACATGGTATAAAAGGTGGTTCGTTATATTATGAGCTCATGTTTAACTATTCTATAGCATGCAAATTATAAACTTATGTCTTAAAATTAATAAATTCATTAATGTCATAAAAATTACGCTCATTCAGCCAACTAAATAATTTCTTTTTAAATAAATGGTCATTCAATGATTTAAATTCATTAGGTATCTTATTATAAATTTTTACACACATAGTCAAGCAGCTTTTTTGATGTCTCGCTGATTTTGAGGTTTCTTTTAGAATAAGCCTATGCGGGTCTCTACATTGTCTAGGATTTTTGTCACATGCTTGGTGGAACAAATATCTATGATTCCTTACAAAGTTTGAAATTTCATAGACATAAAGCGATGGTAGAGGCAACAAACCAAGATCCTTAAAAAACGGTTTGCAGGATTGATCAGGCGCGATTCCACATAATGCTTTTACTAAAAACTACCATGTAATTCGTTACAAAATAAATTAAAAAAGAAATTGACCTGAAAGATCCGCGCCATATTAAGTTGATGGTAACTACGAGGTCTTTATGGAAAACGTATTATTAAAAGACCACGAACAATAATTAAATTATATCCCTAACTCCATAGACATAGAGACCAAATTTTCCATCAAGAGTTCAATAAAACCAAACTTAAACAATGAAACTATTTAACACTACGGTTTCCGGTTACCAGCTATTAAGATACACAGAAACTTACACATAGTTGGGCAGTTTAGCTGACCTTAATTGGGCGGATTATCGCCCTTATAGCTATCAACAAACGGTAAATGCCCAAGTTCTGTGGTTCCCCAATTATACGTTTGACCGATCCTGATTGTACCCTATATATCTACGTACTAGGGTAAAGTAGGGATAGACGCTGCAGTAGAAATGAGACCCATCATCAAAATATTTAGCTCCTAAAAATCGTGATCAATACGAAATATTAAAACCTATTAAAGTCACTACTCACCGCAAGCATTTAATTTTTAGGTAACAATTAAGCCGGCTTTTGACTATTCCCTTCCCTCCGGACCCCTGAGCTGAGAAGTCGTGTTTTGTAATTGACTCCGCGTTTGATAATTTCTTAAAAAATAAATAAAACTTACTACTAAATTCGTCGCTATAAAATAGGAGAGCATAAGTCGGAAGGAGTCTCGCCGCAAGCTGCGCACACACTAATACGCTGTCTGCACCAATCTTCCTTACCACATACGCAAGTGAGTCTTTCCGCAAATAAACACACTACTCACGCACTCAGATAATCAAGAAATAGAGATAAATACTTTGAATAGCAAGTCCTGCAGAAAAACAGAGACGCCACTATACCACTAGGCTGGTCCACACAAAGTCGCAGGGATCTTGCTATACTGGACGGAAAGCAGTTTTGTACAAAATCTTCGCCTGCGACCAACACAAGCTGAGCCGCTTTGTTTGTGTAACTTGTAGCATTGCCTTACAATTGAAAGAGTCTGCTTACGCCTTGCCTTTGCTGTGTTCCTGGTACACAAAGCCTATTTCACTATGCCACTAAACCGTACGCCGCCCCCGACTTCACCTGTGCCGCCGCCGCCGGCGCCCACTGCTAGCGAATTTGAGCCTGCGCCTTCAGCACCCACTACCGCAGAAAGCGTCACCGCACCTTTGACACCAAAACCGTCGAACCGAATGTTTGCGCGATTCTTGTCTACTACAAAGGATTCTTTAATACTACCTGCAAACCGGCACATGCAAAGCTGCGGCTCCGATCCTAACTTATCGGATTCGAACTTAAGCGGAGTCAAACGCCGACGCCTGGATGGTGATGACGACATACTAAACGCGTTTATGACGGAGATTCGGCAAATGTTTTCGAATTTCATAACTGAGCAAGATAAACAATACGACAAACTATGCTCGACTGTCGAAGACATCCGCTCAACTGTCGACTTTATGGCTGAGAAATCTGAAACATTACAAAATCGATTGGAACAACTCGAGGTTGCACGACACGGCGACATGCAGTACATAAAGTCTCTAGAAGACAGAATAGATGGTTTAGAACGCAATGCAAGATCCACATGCCTGGAAATAAGAAACATACCGCCCTCTTCTACAGAAACCAAACTTACCCTACTAAATACATTTCTCGAGACGACAAAGGTCATCAAAGCACCCTTGCAGCAAAATGACATAAAGGACGTTTTCCGTATTAATACAAAAAGTAAGGCAAATAAGACCATTATTGTGGAGCTGGCTAGTGTGCTCCAAAAGGACAGGGTTATCTCTATGTTCCGCCAATTCAACAAGAATTCATCAAGATTAACTACAGAGCACCTACATATGAAAGGTCCCACTGCGCCTATATACATATCGGAGAATCTCACCACTAAAATGAAAAAACTATTTTACCTAGCCAGGGAATTTGCTAAAGAGAACGGCTACAAATTTTGCTGGGTGTCCCACGGCAAAATTTTCCTTCGGAAAAAAGAAAATGGGCCTCTGATGCGGGTGACCAGCGAAGCCGATCTAGTCATACAATCAATAATATGACTATATTTCTCAGATTTTGAAAATTATATCCGCATGTATACTCTTAAGAACTTATTCTATTCTTGTTGTGTAATAACAGTCAGGTCTCTAATTATAAGCTTAATCGTACACTTTCAAATAGCACACATCCCCAAAATTAGCGAAAAATACACAAACTACATCACAGAAACACACACATACTACTTCACAAACACACTACAAAAACTCTCTGCAAACCTCTTGCAACTCCTCGCGTATGCCTCGTCCCGGTCCCCTATGTCCACTCTACAGATAAATTTTAAACGTATTCAAATGCTTACTTTTAGTATCTATTATGGATGACATAAATTCCATAAATAGTGATTTAGAACTTCTCTCAGTCTCAGAATCTTTAATTTGTCAACCTGAAGATATTAATAACCACTTGTTACACATTGGCCCAGGTCTGAAAATCATTCATCTAAACATCCGTAGTATTAATCGTAATTTTGATCATCTTTGTGTTCTATTAAATAGAATACAAACTAAACTTGATATAATTGTCTTATCGGAATGCTGGCTTTCCAAATGTCCCTTTGTCCCTTCGTTGCAGGGCTTTGATCACTTCGAGTCAGACTTTTGTAATCAAAACGAAGGCGTGGTAGCTTACATTCGCAATGGAATAAATTGTAACATAGAGCGGCCAAAATTTTGTGATGCGAATTGTCTGATTCTAAAGATTAGTAACATTGCCATAATAGCGCTCTATCGCTCTCCCTCATTTAAGTCTATAGATCCTTTCCTAAACAGTCTAGAACTCACCCTAAATTCCTTAAAAACATTTAGCACAACCGTTATCATTGGAGACGTAAATATAAATATCCGGCCTCCTACACTCCACCCAGGAGCAGAGGAATACCTAAATTTATTAGCTTCGCATGCAATGCTTCCAGCACACATGCTTCCTACAAGAGAAGACAAGTGCATTGATCATGCTATACTCAGGTCACCGAACCCAGCAATAACTATGGTCCTTGACTCTTTTATAACTGACCACGCCCCAATTTTACTATGCTGCTACTCACAATTTCACGACTGTCCAAAAAAGCGCTATCTTCCAAAAACTGACATTCCCTCTATAGTAAAAAGGATAGAAAACACTGATTTCAATTTTGCAATGGTAGCTACAAATCCAGATCATCTTGCTAATGAGTTAGTGAGTATAATCTCTACCATCGTCAGAGAATGCAATAAATCTGCCCCGATTCCCAGTCGTAAACGGATTATAAAACCCTGGATTACACCAGGACTCCTGCGCTGTATCCGCAACAGGGACAGACTCTACCGAAGATTTAAACAGGATCCTAGAAATTACACCCATAAAATCACTTATACACGCTATAGAAATTTTTGTAACTCCTTACTCAAAAAAGTCAAGCAGGAATATGAGCAAAACGAAATAATAAAGGCAAATAAGAATCCTAAAGCTACATGGAACGTTATTAAACAAATAGCCAACATCCAAAAACGAAAGTCACATTCATCCTCTCTTCTAAGACTACAGAATACTGGGCCAGAGTCAGTGAATAGTGTAAATAACTTTTTTGCAAATGTAGGAAGTGTACTGGCATCTCAGATTAAGTCCCCTCTCTCTTCTTCTCCTCTTCAACCCCATATCGCACCTTCCCCATCTGTCTGTAATTCTATGGTCCTCTATGAGGTCGAAACCGAGGAGATCGATAACATTATCCTCAATCTAAAGAGCAAGAGCGCGGTGGGCTGGGACGGCATCTCTACATATATTGTTAAAGCAACTAGACACATACTTACACCCATTTTAAAAGTCCTTTTTAATCTTTCGCTCTCATCCGGCATCTTCCCAAAGGCCTTCAAGAAAGCAGTCGTTCACCCCATTTTTAAGACTGGAGACCGAGATAGTGTCACGAACTATAGACCTATTTCCGTACTCTCTGTTTTTTCCAAGATTTTTGAAAAGGTTCTAAACACTAGGCTTGTAAAATTTGTTAATTCCAATAACATTCTATCCATAAATCAATTTGGTTTTAGAGCTGGAAAGTCAACCGATGATGCGGTTTTAGAACTCACAGAAACTGTAATCAAAAATTTTGACAAAAAGCTTAAAACTTTAGGAATCTTTTTAGATCTATCTAAAGCATTTGACACAGTCTCGGTACCCATTCTTCTGAAAAAGCTTGAACAAATTGGCATCAGAGGTATTGCTCTTAGTATGTTCCGTAGCTACCTCACCTCACGTGAACAATGTGTCAAAATCGATGAGTATACTAGTTCCTACAAACCTATTCTGTTTGGCGTGCCACAGGGTAGCGTCCTTGGCCCTACACTATTTTTAATATACATCAATGATCTCTGTAACTTAATCCTTCCAAATTGTAAAATTATTTCTTATGCTGATGATACTACTCTACTTGTCCACGGTAAAAGCTGGGAAGACGCACGATTTCACGCCGAAAACGCACTAAGATCCGTTATGCTCTGGCTAACTTCCAACTTACTCACCCTCAATTTGTCCAAAACGCAATTAATCGCATTCTCACTTAACTCTACCAGTTCACCCGCTTCTTCCTTTCAAGTACGTGCTCATTCCTGTAATAAGGATAACTCTGCCTCCACCTGTTGTTGTACACAAGTAGTCCTAACGTCTTGCGTGAAATACCTAGGCGT
Source organism: Eupithecia subumbrata (assembly GCA_949316285.1). NCBI lineage: Eukaryota > Metazoa > Arthropoda > Insecta > Lepidoptera > Geometridae > Eupithecia > Eupithecia subumbrata. Next base: position 13,776,054 of record OX438643.1, on the reverse strand, counting down.
AATGATTGACAAAGCTTTAGCCTGGAAGCCGCAAATTGAAAATACAACCTCACGCATTAGAAAGCTTATCTTCGTTTTTAAAAAAATAAGATCTTGTCTTAATTTCTCTACCTTGAAGGTTGTGTATTTTGCCTTAGCACAGTCCGTCTTATCATACTGCGTGACTTCCTGGGGTGGAGCTGTAAAAACCCACTTCCTCAAAATTGAAAGAGCCCAGAGAGCCGTTCTTAAAGTAATGACTAAGAGACCGATTTACTTTCCCACTGCCGAACTCTATTCATTGTGCCAAGTCCTTTCAGTCCGTCAACTATTTATACTCCAAACGGTTCTTCGCAAGCATTCACAAATACCCTTTAATCCCCTCACCATCAACAAGCGTAGACAGTATAAAGTCTGCAATACGGAAAGTTGTCGCACAAAATGTGCGCAGCGTCATTTTTACTACATTAGCTCTACTTTTTACAATCGCCTTAATAAAGAACTAAACATATACCCCCTTACTCTATACAAATGCAAAATTAAATGTCTTGGATATTTACAGTCATTGTCTTACGATGACACAGAGGAACTGCTTAAATTTGCCGAATGATAACACATAATAACATGCACCTTGGAAGCTCCTGTTGCCCGGACTCTTAAGAGACCGGTGTCCTCAGGAGCACTCCATATACACGCACACACACCCTCCCATACACACATACATACACACACACATACAGAGATATACACACAATCACTCTCTCACCCTCACACACATCACACATAGACTCTCCCAGGCGACTCCTGTTGCCCGGTCTCTTAAGAGATCGGTGTCCTCAGGAGCACCGCCACACCCACACACCCACTCACACACACACACACACACACACACACACACACACACACATACACACATCTTACACATTTTTTCAAACAGAGACTGGCTAACTAAAAATATATGAAAAATCTAAATAACTTAGTAATTAGCTTGTAATTTTTCGTTGATTTCTATGTAATTTTTGTTTTTTTCTCTTATATTAATTTAAAACTATATTATCTTTATTATTCTGTATAATAATAAGTCGGTTTGTAAATTAAAAAACTTACCTACTGAACTATATTTTGTAATTTTTACATTTTTGGAACTCTTTCCACCTTAACTTCGGAGGAGGGCGTTGTCATCTGCGACACAGTTTTCTAAACTTCTGCAGATGGCATCGTTTCCATTTGTAACCATGTCAAATTTGTTCTGGTTCCACAATAAACGATTTATTATTATTATTATTATTATTATTACTATGGGATATAATATAAATTACATCTTGTGCTATATATTACATCCCGCGATTGCTATTCACACTGTAAGATATATATTTTGGAGCACACAATGATCAGTTTACACGTCTGCACACGAACGCCAACATTCAAACGGAGGGCGAAGCGGGGGAGGCGCGGTGTCCGGGGACGTGAGGTAAAATATACACCTTCAAATGACCTTCAAATATCGCTCACTCGGACGAAAAAATATTTATAGTTTGGGATGTAATATATATTATAGCACAGTGTAAACGGTCCCATACAAAATGTATGGTGAGCGATAAAATATTATATCCCGAGATGTAATATATATTATATTATATTATATCCCATAGTCAAAAGCCGGCTTTAGATTCGATCGAGCATGCATCTAGAGAGGGAGGACAAACGAAAATTACAGTGCGCGGCCTGTTATATTATAATACACCTTCGTCGGACATTATAACAACAACTAAATCGAAGATCGATCTAGGTCCATGGGGTACCTACGGAGGCACTTCGTTTTTAAAAATTATCTGAGCATCTGCTCGAAGCGACGCGTGACCCGAGCGAGAGCTGGTGAATATCTGGCGCAGCGCATCAGCATTGTCATACAATGCAATGGGCAATGCAGACAGCGTTTTGGGGGCACTTCCGACTGGTATTGATATGGATCAGTTGAGCTACCTGTAGATTATTTGCAACAGTCTGCAGTTAGCTCAATCGTTCCAATTTTAAATACTAGTTTTGATTTATATCTGTTATTTGATTGTAATTTTCTTTGTGACTAAATCGTCTACAACAGAATGCTCAAAATTTAAACTTGTTGGATTGTTACATTACAGGCGAATACTTGCGGTGACGGAGTTCCTTTTCCTTCTCAATTAAGCTACTAATATTGGATTTCCCGACCTTTCGATTTTTGAAAATGAGGCACTTATCTGCAGCGACTATCCCTACTTCACCCTATACTAACTTTACCAGTGGAAAAGTTTGTAATTCGCCTTTCAGAAGCTTGCCTAATTCGGGAAGTTACTGCGATATTCATAAAGTAGGTAAAAGTTAGATGAAGAGGTTAAACACCTTCAATCACTCTTGTCTAGAAGGTAAGGTTTGAACAGAATTCTTTGCTACAAAACACTGTAAATTAACTCTTGTTTAAGTAACTACGAAGCTACGCCAGATGTACCTTGGCACTCTACGAAATCGTAGCGCTTTTGTAGAGATATATCTCGACAACGTGCGAATCCATTTAAAAATTGAAGTTAATTATTGTGTTTAGGAGGAAAGATAGCATAAGTTCTGTGTGTTTAGTATGTACCTACGTATTATTTTACGAATACTTTTGTCGTTTTCGTGTCCTTTTCATACATTCAGGCCTTGCAGAGAATCCCTACATGATAAATTCAAAGAAATAAACATAATGACAGTACCATGTCAATATATTTATGAAAACTTGTTGTACACTCATAGAAATAAAAATCAGTTCCCTAAAAATTGTGATAAACATAACTTTAATACCAGAAATAAACATAAACTCGCTGTGCCCACAACTAGGCTACACAAAATTAATGTATCTTTTAAAGGGCAATGTATACGCTTCTACAACAAAACTCCTGAGTTGCAAAAATTATCAGTAAATAAATTCAAACAAATTGTCAAAACCTTGCTGTGCAAAAAGGCTTACTATAAAATATCAGATTATCTAGAAGATAAAAAAGCTTGGAACGGGTTTTGCTCCAACTCGAAAAATAACAACTAACAGGCTAAAGGTTTCTTCGTCGCTTCTTTACTTTGGTCTACATACCGAAGCGACAGAAATCAAAAATATCACTTTATTTCCGTGTCAGTGTATAGTTTTATAATTTGACCTTTTCTAAGTGTACATTTTGTATTTATGGAAATAAAGAGTTTTTGATTTTGATTTTGATTTTTGCAGCACGCCTACCGGTTCGAAAGTTCCTCTTTGAGTAGATATTCACTCAAGAGACTATGGGATAAGTCTGATAGATAGTTATCAACATCTATAAGTAAGTAGTAATTTCATATATTAGTTAGGCATATGTGGATAGCGCCGTGGGCTACATTGATAATATCACTCATCTTTACTAGTAAAGTACTAACACAAATGTATAAGTTTAATGTAGTCGTTAGTTATTCCTCAAGAAATAAATAAATAAGTTGTAATGTCATCTCAAAGTTCTTTACATACAAAACTATATATACAAGCAGTGGCATTCTTAGACATTAAGGTTTTTATAATTTTTTAAAGATAACGAGTTTAAGCCCATTTAAATGCACCTTTTTGTGCAGTATAGTAGCTTAAGGTTGATAATTCAGAAGTCTCTAAAACCCACTGCCACTGCTTCTACAATAGTTTTCTATGTAAGAAACTTTTGAGATAACATTACTACTTATGCTTAGTGTTTTGTCTCCAAGGAACTCCCGATATCTATAGGTACCTATAGATGTTGATAATTATCTATCATACTTATCCCGTAATCCCTGAGTGGGTACTCAATAAGGAAAGTTTTATTACTTTTGTTCGATTCTATCCCGTTTTCTGATTAGCTATGTGATTGTAGGTAGATGTTTGATCGTTTAATCGACTCTGAATTTGAATGGAAGTGTCTTAGAAGTTTAGTACGCTAGACTTGTTTGAATTTGTGGAAGTTTTGCGATTATGAATTAAGAATTTTGGTCTTAAGGCCAGGTATTCCAACAGAGGCGGCGCTTTTGTAATTTTTAAAATGATCTGAGACTTTAAAATGGTGTTTAAAATTCTGACAAAAACATGTATATTAATTACTAAAGGATCTAGTCTAGTCAAAGTCGCATTCAATTACAAGATCTAATGAACTTCACTCCATAGAAAAAAATCCCAAAGTTACCCCTTTTTAACCACCGACGCAAAAAGAGAGGGGTGTTATAAGTTTAACGTAGGGCGATGTGGTCGCTAAGCGACAAAGTCCCTTTATTTTGATATAAATAAAAAAAAATTAAACGTGTATGTCTGTGTATCTGTCTGTTGTATCGTAGCTCCCAAACGGATGAACCGATTTTCGTTTAGTTTTTTTTGCGTCATAGATAATTTTATCCCGAGTGTTCTTAGCCATGTTTCATGAAAATCTGTCGGAGGTAATTAAAATTTTGAATTTTGTTCTTGTTCTAATGTTTTATCAGTATTATGTCCGAACTACTGATATTTTACATTTTTTTTGTACTTCACTAAAGACACCTAATATTTCCAAACATATTCGCAGTATGACTTGATAATTTGTTTTTCTTAATCACTATGTTTATTTGGCAATAACCAAGGCTTCGCAGGCGCGATCAGTCGCGCGATGGCGCTTACGTTTAGTGCTGCAGGAATACCTGACCATAAAGGGGTAGAATTCAAAAAAAGTACTCATATTTTGTAGTAGCATGCTAGGATAATAATTATAAGTAATTTAATCATTGATTTATTTTTATTGTACACAAAAAATAGACATATCAAAGTTCTAAGTCGAAATAAATATTCACTTTGTCATATTAAACATTTATTTGCACGGGGTTAGCAAACAACTTTGTTGCATTTATACTTTATCCATCGAGCTTGTAGATTTTTCGTAAACAAACGTAATCAGCTGATTTTTAGGGTTATCACCATGAAATGACACAGGCCTAACGTAATTCCAATGATTTCACCCATAGATTCCGTTAGATTTGTTACTTTTTTCAATCTTTACTTCATATCTATGCAATATCTAGTTGTAGCAATTTACAAATCGTCATTATTTGGTCAAAAACGAAGATTCAAATGACCAGATATTTTTATCTTTTGTTAAAGTGCCAACCCTAACGAATCTTAGTTTTGACGTCATGGGATGCAAACAATTGGTATTTTTTGAACTATTACTAAGCTTCCCAATTTAGGATAGCACTATGACCATACTTATTTCCTATACAGAGCAGTATTTTATTTTTAGCCGGATTATTGAAGTACGAATGGAACGTAAACTCAACACTGAGCGAGTGCTGCCAGCTGGTCTTAGCTACCCTATTGAGTGTAGTTTTAGGGCGCTTTAGGGTGTGTTCCCATTTTTTTTAGTGACGATAGATAGTCGTGCAGTTTAAAGCATCGTGGCTTGTAAACACGATGTCCCAAAACTCCACGTCAAGACGGAAACAAGTGACAGGCCAAGTCAGGGTATTTATCACAAGAAATTTAAAAAAAATCTAAGTGACCTATTTGTAAAGAAAAGGTAAATATAAAAAAAAATGGAGATCGTCTACAACCTGTGATGGTCTTTTAACCTTGTTTACTGCATTTTTTTTCAATTTTTATTTTTAATCTGAATCCTGAGTAAATTGTTCTTCAGTAAATTGTTGCAATGAGAGAAAAAATATGAAGTACTTTTAGTTTTTTATTATTAAATATAAAATAATATGATATATAAATATAATTGAAATCCTTAAAATGGCTAAACAAAAAAATCTAAATATTATCATAGACCCAGGAAGAATCTAAGAAATCAATGATGCTTAGAAAATATGGTCAATGTAAAGACATAAAATTAAGAACGTCTATTTACTAATGGGCCTGGGCCTGAAACGCCTTCCTTCCAATGGAACCTCATTGACAAATAATAATCTAGCTAATCTAAATCTTCCACACTATTGATTTATGAATTGAACTCTACCAGTAAAAATCGTTTCATTTTTACATTTACAAGATTATTTCTTGGATTTTTTTTTTTTTTTATTTAACAATGATTTGAACAATGCTTTCTTCAAGACCGAAGGGTGAGACTTGAGAATTTTCAGCAAAACCAGTGTAAAATTACAAAAATATGTAAATCTACGTACGTAAAATTATGTGTGTAAAGTATGCGGATAATAATGTAGCCACTGCTGTCACTGCACCCTGCTTGGGCACCATTGTGTCATATACTTTACCTAGATACTAATGCCACAGTATAAATAATAATATACAGTAGGCCTTTGATATCACGGAACCTGCCGACAAGTGACGCGACCAGGTAATCAGGCCAGGGTTGTCACCATGCTAGCACAATGCTAGTGTTAAATGAAAACTTTTAATTATTTATTATAAGGAAACATCATCATAAATAAAACATTATGATTTTATTTTTGGTGATTTTTCAAATGCCTCGCCCCTTGCCCCCCGCACGATTGCCCTGTCTAAATGGCTTCGTCAAACAACTGTATGCATAAGTTGGCTGTGCTAATACTTACAAATCTACAGAATTATTACAATAAAATTTGAATGAATGAATGAATGATAACATAACTTTATTTTCCCCGTTTTTCTGACAGAGTGGGTAACACTACCCACGATCGCCATTTTATTTCCTTACTTGACTTTCTTGCTTTGTTGTGGTTAGTTCAAGTAATTCTCTCCTTTTGTGCTCTCTGCTTACGTTACGTTGTTTTCGTTGAGTTTATCGTTGTTTCTTGAGTTTTTGTTATTGTTGAGTGTTACTGTTGAGTTTTTGTTGTTTGTTACGTTTGTTGTTTTGATACAATGAGCAATGAACCTGGCCCGAGTTCGTTGAAGCTCTTTGCTTCGCCCAAGAAGAAGCGTCAAAAGAAAACGCCTCTCAGTTCTGCAGAGAAGCTCACGATTATTAATATTTATAAACTGGTGGAAGAAACTTGGCCTCGAGACCAATTTCCCTATAAGCAGGAGATGGTGAAAAGGACTGCCGATACCGCTGGAGTTGGCGTCAGTACGGTGTGGAAAGTCCTGAAAGGCTATTCTACTGAGCATCGCGTTCAGTCACCAGCACCTCTACCTCCAAGAGTAGCCAAAATTGACAAACTCTTGGACTTTGAACTAAGTGCCATACGAAGAAAAGTGCATGAATTCTTCTTCAGAAATGAAATCCCCACACTAAACAAAGTGTTAAATTCGGTTAACGAAGATGATGACCTACCAAATTTCAAAAGGAGTACATTTGCCAAGCTTTTAGCAAAGCTAAAAATAAAACACCTGAAAAGATCACGTAACAGCAGTCTCATTGAAAAACATGAAATAGTAAGGTGGAGGCGCAATTATTTGCTAAAAATTGCCAAAATGAGAGAAGAAGGGCGCAAGATATATTATACAGATGAAACATGGTTAAACGAAGGTAATTTACTCTTTGTTTATTATCCTTTTTAGTAAATAATTATATTAAATATCAAACATGTAGTCGTTAAACTGAACTGAACTGAACTTTTGTATGTTATGTTAACATTGTTTCTTGTTTTTGTAGGTCATACGAAAACGAAGGTGTGGCAAGACATGACAATACAGTCAACAAGGCAGGCACACCTGGAAGGCCTTTCTACAGGACTCAAAGGGCCTTCTGGAAAAGGAAAACGCCTAATAATAGTACATATTGGTATGTTATCTGTTGTATTTTCATGAATCAGGATAATTTATTTAAACAATAGCATCAACATATCAAAGAAGTAGCACCATGGTCAAGTATGAATAAGTATAGATTGAGTATTATTATTGCATCTTGTAATATCATTGATATTTTTATGGGTGGTGATGCAATAAGGTCGGTTTTCACCAATAGATAATCGGACAATTAGGCAGCTTTCAGTTAAATGTATCAAAACTTGTGTCAATAACATCAAATCAACTGTTTAAAGTTTAATATTTGTTTTTTTTTTCTAGGAAACGAAGATGGATTTTTAAATGGTGGAAAATTAATATTCGAAAGCAAAAGTGGTGATGGAGATTATCACAAAGAAATGAACGCAGAAGTATTTGAAAAGTGGTTCACAAAAATTATAGATTTAATTGAGCCAGAATCAGTTATAGTAATGGACAATGCTCCCATCACTCTCGTCGCCTGGAACGAGTACCAAACATGCAATGGAAAAAAGCTGACATCCAAGATTGGTTAAATAGCAAGGGTATCTCGTTCCAGGACACTATGATAAAAAGGGAGCTTATCGATTTGATAAAACCAATAAAACATAATTACATGGCCTATGCCACTGACACATTCGCAAAAGAAAAAAATATTGAAGTCTTGCGATTGCCCCCCTATCACTGTGAATTAAACCCAATAGAAATGATATGGGGGCAAGTCAAAGGCCATGTTGCAGATAAAAATAAAACATTTAAAATGCATGAATTGAAGATTTTATTAGAAGAATCTATGAATTTGATAACACCTGCAGCATGGCAAAAATGCATAGACCATGTTATACAAGAAGAGAAAAAAATGAGGGAACTGGATGGTATTACAGATAATGTAATTGATCAATTTATCATCCAGGTGTCCGGAGATACATCAAGTAGCTCAGATTCTGACAGTGATGATGATAATTGATTGTTGTCTATCAATAATGTCCCAGAAGAGAGACACATGTATACTAAAGATTGAAAATATAAAATGATGATAATTAAATTAACTAATGATAATGTCCCAGAAGAGAGACACATGTATACTAAAGAGTAAAGACATAAAATGATGATAACTAAATTAACTAATGATGCAACAATAAATTATTCCTATAATTTGCATTTATAGTCTTATTTCATCTCCTTTACCTTGTATTTCCTTTTTAAGGATAGGTAACAATAAAAAGTAGTACTGATTTCACAAGACTACCTTATTTACTTATGCCAACTATTATTCACATTAAATATCACTACCCAGAGACATCTATCAAAGCTCAAAATAGCCGCCATATGAGTATAGCTTGGTAGGTTATGTACTAATTTGTTCTATTTTAGTTAGGTATGTCATAGGTTTTATAATTATTTCTTTCTTTGCGTCAGTTAGAAATCAAATAAGACCAAATTATGTATATCCTAAATACGCAAACGAAGCCGCAGGCAAGAGCCAACCACATTATTAAAAATGTTTTTCACCCCTGCATCAGCTGATTGAACTGTCAGTGGCTTTGTTATTGAAAATTCTACAAGCTCGATGGATAGAGTATAGTCATTGAATTAAATAACTATACTTTATAAGGCCAACTCATTACTTGGTAGAAGGAGCTATTACGATTTAACTAAGTTCACATAATCACAGAAAACAAGATCTTATCAGGCTCATATGGATTCATAAGCGTGATCACATTAGACAATATCCTAATCAATGTAAATAATTTTTTTCTGTGTATGTTTGATCGTACAACTTGCTTCAAGTGAGTGGTCCACGCGGCTACAGCGCGCAGGCCACTTGCTCGAAGCTTGCGGTAAGCAAGATGTCAAGTGAACCAATGATGGCTAGGTTGCGGCAAGCTATCACTGTTAAGGATCATACCCGACCCAAATCAGCACCACCACCTATTTTATTGTATTTGTTATGTTAAACGAATTAATTTTCAAACATCGAACTTGCAGTTTGTGATACCTATCATAAGCTTAATATATTTAATGCCTCTGTAAAAGTTTTATTTTTAACCCCCGACGCAAAAAGACAGTGGTATTATAAGTTTAAAACGTGTCTATCTGTGTAGGTATCTGTGTTGACAAACGGATGAACCCATTTTCGTTTAGCTTTTTTTGTGTCATAGATAATTTATCCCGAGTGTTCTTAGCCATGTATCACGAAAATCTGTCGGAAGGTTTTTATATTTTTTTATTTTGTTCTTGTGTATGGTGCAGGCAGAGATGCGAGGTTGCTCTTTTTGCTCACCATCGTGGCCACAAAGAGCGACTTCGCATCTCTCTGTATCTAATTTGGATGCCCATTTTTTTGCCGTGCGGCAGTGGGATGCGGATGGCAAGTGTGTGCTATGTCTTTAACTTCTAGTGAATATAATATTAATCTGATAAAGGTTAATCTGATAAAAGTATCTTTGTAGTACAATGTAGGTAGCATAAGGTACCTATAGATTGAGAAGTGTCTTACCTTACTGAGCCTCACCTCGCCTCAATTCCATTAGCTGATATTGTAATCCAAAGCTTTCACTTTGGATGCGTAGGTATATCCGTCTACTCGGAGTTTGAGTACTTAGCTTTTGAACAATAAAGCCGATGACAAGATAATGGCATACTGTGAGACTTGAGCCTTATCGCTATTCCATGTGGTCATGTTGCCTTCCTATTCAGCTGTGCAGCTTCACAATGAAACTGTATAAGTAGTATATGTAAGTTTATATAGATGTATGTTTGTTATTTAACATAGGCTTTAAGGCATTACTAACCAATCTATGTAATGTTTTTTTACAAATAAATGATATAATATCTATCTATTTAATCACGCTAAAACTGTCAAATAGATGCGGCTGAGCAGCGAATAAATTTTGCTTAGAAATCTACAATATTTAAATTTTTCTTCATTCTTGACCTAGGTCTAGAATAGGCTACTTTATATCCCATAAATAAGTTGCCATGGGATAGTGAGATAGAAATAAATAACCTTAGAAACGTGACCATAGCAAAAATTAGATCTTTGTTGACTTGGAATAACGTGTCTTTAAGCTATTTTTTATCCTGGAAATAATGGGTGCGAAGCCGAGGGCCAGTTTTCTCATACCTTAGTCGGAAGTAGGTGGTAAAATTACTACCAATGTTTAATAAATTCACTGTTGTTTGCGTATCATTAGTTTGTTTTGTGAAGCTTGTGTTATATTCGAATTTCGAAGCTTGAATTTTATTTTTAAAACAAAAGAGTTTGCGATAGAGATCGAGTGTGGCGGTAACCATAGAGGTCCAAGTAGTCCCCACGGAGGTTGTAACCTACCTGAGCAGTGCTTTCGTTCTACAAATATGTTCAAAGCATCCTCACGTACGAACCGATCGTAAACTTCTAATAAACAGTCCATTGCACGTCCACGGAATATCTGTAAAAGCTTTTCCACTCCACACCATTTTCTACACTTAGTATCTGTCAGGTTAGCTTATGGTACAAGGCGAAAGTACAACCTAAATGAAGCCGTGAAGTGAGGAGATAACGTGGGTTTTAGAGTGGCAATGCTGCGCTTGAATGTAACGTGCTAATGAGGTTCGCAGCTTCTTTTAAAAATGTAACTCAGTTGGTTTTTCGTCTTAGTTAACTCGATTGTCCGAGTACTTAATGCTCTAATTCGTTGTTTTGTGTCACCCGTGTCACCATTTTTATTTAGAGCTCTTTTGGCCTAGTGAGATGAAAATTGTTACATATACCTACCTACTTTAAACACAGATAGGTACTTCCTATTTTCAGTCGTTTAGAGCTTCCTATATGTGGCATTGAACCGGAGCCAAAAAATTGTTCTTTGAACATTATGATAGTTTTTTAAACCTAGGTGTCCTGAATAGCGTGTTAAAAACAAAAATTCCACAATAATTTAATAACGTTAACAGAAAAAGAGAAAAACCAATTCGCAGTATCATTTCACAGCCACAAAACTATTTTGTGCAGAATATCAGTCCCTGAATACATTATGCAAAGTGCGATCTGCTTAAAATGTTATATTTCTTTTAGCACGAAACTACTTAGTTTAGAAAGCGAAACATCTTGACTTTCTTTAAAAAAAATATCTGGAGATTGAAGAGTGTAACCATAAAATATTTAGGTACGTGACGACAATACACCGACAAAAGTAAAAGACCTCTATAATCTCTATGGCGAATTCAATTTCATGGCACCTCCTTTGTACATGATTTAAGTAGAAAACCTCACTTTATATAACACTGGCTTCATTTAGGGTTTGTCTTTAATTTATAGCAGAGTAGATTCTCGGGGTTTTTCCCTTCCACTTCTTCTGTAATTTTAGGCTCCTTAAATTAATAAATTGCATAATTACTTACTGCACTGCATATGTTTCCCAATAAACCTACGGTCCAATGCCCAAGCTGTAATTCGTAAATTCGTACCTAAGCATCTAATTAAAAAAACATTCTAAGGCCAAATTGAACCCAGACTTGTTATTCTTCGAAGACAAATAAAAATTTACTAGAGTACAAGAAACTAGACTGTCCCTAAAGGAAACATTCGTTTTCCTTTCTTCGATTCAAAAATCCGGTCCATTTGGCCCCTTTCCATGTCGTTAAGGGTTAAAGATTTATTGTTATAGGATCCATTTGTTTTTATACTATGAATGTAAATCTGAAAAGATAGGGGATAGTAGAGCTATATTACGGCCTTGATTTGGAAATCTTGACAGTGTATTTTTTGTGGATTTGGCTGCCGCGGGCGGGACGAGGAAAGTCTGAAGTTTTCTGTGAACTTTCTTCAGCTTTTAGCTCAGCATTGACCTAGTAATTTAATTTTTGCTTCGTCTTTTGAATAGATTAGGTGACAAAACTTTAATCTCTATCCAAAAGGCCTGTGGAAACTCAAAAAAATTCAGGTAAGTACCTAAAGATTGTGATTGATAGTGACCGCCTCTCTCATGCTATCCCAACTAGATCTAGTCAGGATCAGCTTAAAAGAGACTGTAAATATCAGTCCCAGTATTTATCTACGTGACTTATAGTTCTACTTACTAAAAACTTACACACAAAATAACAATATTTGCTATGAGCGTCGAGTCTCTCGCTTATTTCATCTTTTAATTCATTAAAATCAACATTTTCTAAGGATTTATTAAAGAAACAAGCCATTTCTGTTACTAATGACCGCTCGTTACTCACTGACGGCACGAACCAACAAATAAAAGGCAATATTTAAGATTATTTATTTCAAAAATATTATAAACACCAAGCTTCACATTTCATGGTAAATCACAGATGAAATAAGAGTGCAAATTGATATGCATGAGTGTTCATTAAAAATACAAGATGTTGGAGCAGGTATGATGATTACAAATTAAAGTCTCGGTTACGCAATACTAAAGCCCTTTTCAGATGTAAAGTAGAAACGTATGGGACACACGGTCACGGCACGGTTGCCGTATCATGTGAAAGTTGTCTATTTTGTACATAAAATAATAATGCTGGACAATTCACACAGCGTTATCTAGCCCCAAGCTAAGCAGAGCTTGTGTTATGGGTACTAATTATCTGATATACTTAATACAATACACTACATCGATAGATATTTTTTAAAATACATACAAAACATCCAGAACACCCTGCACAGATATCTACGGAAACATTGTCCCGAGGCCTTACATTAAGGAGATATTTACTCATTACAAAAACAATCACAGTCTAGATTAATTTTGTACCAAATAAACCTTGTGAGGTTTGTCTAAGTTCTCACATTAGTTTTGACTTTATTTGTAGTCAGTAATAAAATAACGAATTAGGCCTACCGTACTACATCGACTTTCATGTTCCTCTCACTCACGACATAATCAGCGTTGTAAACAAAAGTAAGGTAAAGGTGAATACATTTTTTTTAATTTAATTTTCTGTTACGTAATTTATTTCATTGTCAATTACTTATGTTTAACAATAGTTTAACTACGAATTTTCGATTTGAATTACCTACCTACCTATTATATTGTGCGTACGGTTGTTTTTTTTAGGTATTTAACTAATACATTTCTACTTTTTTAGGCACGGTCGCCGTGCCGTATGAATGCTTGCATGTGAAAAGGGCCTTAGGTTTAGGTAGAATTTATTTTAACTTAGTAAGCAAGTACATAATGTGCATGGGTGAAGGTCTTATAGAGCTAAAAATCTCCCTATTAAAAAAACAACATTTATTTTACGTCCAAAGGCCAGTGAACATCGACAAGGGTAGCTGGAGCATTGATCTAGGACCAATATTGCTTGTATAGGGAAATAAATTCCTGACTCTATTATACAGGGTCGATTTTTTGGACGGAGCAGTAACTTATCCGGACTATTCATAATTTTTGGAGAAATTTTCGTCTCCATTCATAAATATTCAATAAAATTTACATTCAGCAAGAAAATGGGCATGTTACACAAAATCATTTTTTGATGCCAGTCAAGTCAATCCTGTTTTTTTATCGGTCCTACTGAGATTGCAGTACTAAAAAGGCAGAAATCGGAAAAACCTTTTCCGTCTCCCGTCCGGGTCCATGTACTAACGTACTGTTCGGCTCCGCTCCAGCCCGCAACGGCATCGGCCCTGTCCGGACTAATAGAAATCTTCCTTTATTGTTATCAGTTCTTGATACATAAATTTGGTGTAAAATTATTTACAGCAATCCTTTGAATTCTAGTGTAAATAGTCTTAAAGGAAACGTAAGCAACTCAAAACAAAATAGAACTTAGTTTACTAGGACACGACACGTGTTTCTCCATGTATGGTACGCCTGCAGTCTGTGGAAGACTGCAATGATTTCCATTTAAAATGTACATACACGATTTCTTAAAATGACTCTATCTAGTGCAAAAGTTTAATTGTGAGTTTAATATTTCTTTTAACATTTACTAGTAAGTTAAATAGATGTTAGAATAAGTTTAAGCGAAAGATTTATTATTTAAACAGTATTTTCTTCTTAGAAGCTGACAAAATGGACAATATTTAGGATACGAAAATGTTTTTCACCTCAGTCTATTCTGACAATTTCCCTTCAATCAAGATTTGGCTTTCAAGGAGCCCAATTAGCTCTGGGCATGCCCAAGGCCATATTTCGGATATTAAACAAATTTCAAGTACGAGTATCATCAACAAATTCAAATAGGCCCTTTGGGACTCTTTGAAAGTCAATTTAAACTTTGATGACCAGTTAATAATTCATGATTGTTCTAAAAATAAAATTGTCCCTAAGCCACTGTTACTTATAACGAACCTCCAAACAAATTGGAATTTGGCTTTTTAAACTTCATAACTTTTTAGAGCATTGAATAACATATTTTTAATCCCATAGAAATTGCAAACAAACAGCCACATCGTCACTTACCATCAGGTGAGATTGTGGTCAAACGAAGATCTTTTCTTATAAAAAAAAAATCGTAACAAAAATACTAGGAAAACAACTAAATCTAAAAATGTTTATAAAAATTCGCAATTTGTTAACATAATCATCGATTAATGATTATTTGTCGGGTATTAATCGCGTACCTTTTGTTATTTTCTCCCCTACGTTTCTATCGCGTTACAGCGATTCATGATTCTGAAGACGAATTGAAGGTAGTCGTAGGTACTGCCGTCAATTCTTGGCTGTATCTCCGAGTCCATCCAGTCGCCTAGCGATCATGATCGCTGTAACGAGATATAAACGTAGGGGAAATAATTACAAAAGGTACGCGACAATTACCCGATAAATATGTAATCCTGAATTAATTAATCTAAAAGTTTGTGATAAGTCTAGCTGCTGATCTAGCTGTGCTAATAGTTTAAAAGTTAAAAGCCTTAGATCATTAACCATACAGTCTACCCCGTAACTTAAAAAAATTACAGGGACAGATAATAATTTAGTCAAAAAAATAACATCTTCCATCAGCCATAATAAAACTGATTAACAGAATACGCCCCTAAGCTCTTAGGACTAGTCATCACCTCAGATTCAGTCGGTTCTTCTTCTTTACTCCGACTTCTAGTGAACCTCCCAGGTTCTCTAGGAACATACTCATTACCATACATTCTAGCAGCCGTCTCCGCACAAGGATAGATGGTAGAAAGCGGCTTCATAGCTCTTAGAGTATTTCTAGTTCCATCCGCATCCCTATAGAGTATCATATCAGGATGTACAGGATCGTAGAATGTTCCAGAAATGTGGCTGACTTCTACATCATTGTCCATTTCTGAAGCTGCGTCGAAAACGTTGGGTGCTTCGGTTGTGAACATGTTGCCGTTTTTGGCGTGCGCCTTCTCTTTGCGAAGGAAGTAGCAGCGGATGCTGATGATAAGGAGGATTAGTAGAAGGAGGATGATGATTCCGGCTCCGACGTAGAAGAGGATTTTGAAGTTGCTGCCTGTAAAGATGACGTGGTATTTAGAAACCAATTACGAAGCTAGTGTGAATTTCTTGACAAAATAGTCAATAAATCTGTTTGTTGTCCTTGAATGAGCGAATATCTTGGGAGGATGTGGATAAAACCTTCTCAAGATGAATATCTTAAGAGGATTTCTCATATCATAGCATGAAAAACCATGATTAAGTAAGATGTAATTAGTTTACGCTTTCGAGAGACCAGCTTGACGAGCGAATTATTCGTGGTTAGTTAAATAAAAATGAAATAAATTATCGCCTTTAAACGTTTCCATAGAAACAACGAGTGCGAAGCCGCGGGCATATATACACTATACAGGGCGTCCTACGGCCATGCCACATGGAGGGAAAGTACCTTGAATATTGTAGATAGAACATTTTACTGAAAGAAGACATTATTTTAATTTAATAAACAATTTAAACTGCATTCATAGATATTTAAATAATTACATGGTTGAACCGGGAATCGAACCCGTTACACGAGAAAAACTATCATCCTGTAGCATTATAATACCGATCGAAAGGCTTCATTATAAGGATTATTTTTTGCTAAATAACATAGTGTCAGAAACAAAACCACGAATTTTAACATTAGATGTAAAATTTTGTTCAGAGAAATGAAAAAATGTCCTTACGGCAATGCCAGCTTTTCATTTTTCTGAACAAAATTTTACATCTAATGTTAAAATTCATGGTGTTCCTTTTGTATATATATATACATACATATATCACAAACTGCCCAATCAATTTTAGATAAAATAAATAGTGGCTCCAGATGGGCATTTCTCTATGATCTATATTATAAAAGAGAAGAGAAAACTGGACTCATCAAGAGATCTCTGAAACTACAAAAGCTACGAAACTGAAATTTTTCATGGAGGTTTCTATTAAGACGTAGGCACCCGTTAAAAACGGACTTTTGGAAATTCGTATTTTAAGGGGATCAAAGGTCATTTTATAATAACTTTTCGAAAGTAGGCACTCGCTAAGAACGGATTTTGGAAATTCGTATTTTAAGGTAGCTAATGTACTTGAATAAGTAATTTTTTAAACAAGCATTCTTAGAAGGAAGAATAGGGATTTAAAGGTTTTTTCATAATAACTTTAATATCGTTGGTTGTAAAAGTGTGTTTGGCGTTGATAGCTTAGATGGAAACCAACATTACTTGGGGCATTAGTATTACTAGTCCACGCGAATGAAATCGCGGTAGTTCAGCTAGTTCTCTATAAGAAGCATAACATTTACTTACCGATAGGCAATCAATATTGTCCGATAGCTCGGATACGCAGCAAAGATAATGGCTATGGAGTGGAGTTACCAACTATTTGTGTAATGTACGTGATGTGGCGGTTTCGAACAGATTAACATAATGAATAGTACTACCTATAAGTTGGGAAACATAGCAAATAAGTTGTTTACTCCCTATTTGGATCTTTATTCCTGACTAGCTTCTGCCCGGGGCTTCGCACGCGTATTTTAGGTATAACCTCAACCTCAACAGCCTGTATTGGTCCACTACTGGACGCAGGCCTCCTCCTGATAAGCGCCTTATTGGCTTATCACATGGTGGGTAATGCCCATAATTCCCACGATGGGCATGTTGGTTGGGGATCGCAGATTGTTGGTAGAATTGTTCTGCAGGGGGTGCAGCTGCCCGCCCCGGTGGATATCTCCTTAGTCGCCTTTTACGACACCCGCGGGAAGAGTTGGGGTGGTGCAAATTCTAAGCCGGCGCCACACAGCTAGGTATAAAAAGTAGCCTATTATCTTAGTTAGGCTATGTTCTAAATGTACACCAAATTTTGTCAAGAGATGTTAAGTAGTTTTGGAGATCCTGGGTACTAAAATAAAATTCACAAACTTTTGGCTTTAAAACATAAGTAGGATATAATGGTACTGTATGATATATCTATACACCAGGCAAACTCAAGATATAATTTTACGATAAAAACTATCGTTTTTAATTAATTAAATTCATTAAGGATTAAAGTCATAAATAACGGGATATTTACCATGATTTGAATCTTGAGTTTTCCAATATTTCGGCACAGTTTCATGCGCCATGATCACGGAATAACTGACTTTTTTCATTAAGGATGTAAGCGGGTTAACTACGAACCTTATTTAAGTGGGAAGAACGCCAACGTTTCATCCTCAAAAGTCCCTCGCTAAGCGAGGGACTTTTTCAGGGTGAGTGCGCTTCTAGACGCGCGCGTTCCTCATCCCTGTTGGTTTTCTTCTAACACAAATAAGGTTCGAAGCTAACCCGCTGACATCCGTAATGAATTCAATATACATGTTTGTAAACATTGCTTTACTTTCTTGTTGTTGATTTGTCAACAGATTTTTTTTTTCAACTCGTCGATTTGACATCTTTCATACAATGCGTAATGCTGAAACTTATTTTTCAAAGTCGAAAACAAAAAGAGAATTGTACATTTTTGTGTTGTTGTTGACAAACACTGTACCTTGAGACTGGCTTGAGTATAGTTTATCATCATCTAACTAACTCAAACGTAAGAAGAACGTGTATTATGTGAGTCGAATCTACTTAAAAAGCGGGCGCGTGTGGCGGTAGATTTGGCCGAGGATCTCAAGAGGCGCAAATATGCAGATCTCGACAGAGCCTACACATTTGCTCCCCTTGGAGTCGAGACCCCAGATCCGACTCTAAGGGGTACCGAGGCCCTTCGGGTTCTTAAAAAAATATCAGGGCGTCTGATCGAAGCGACGCGTGACCCGAGAGCTGGTGAGTATCTGGCACAGAGCATCAGCATTGCCGTACAGCGGGGCAATGCAGCCAGCGCATCTTGGAGACGCTTCCGACTGGTATTGATATGAATCAGTTGAGCTACCTGTAGATTGTTTGCAACAGTCTCCAGTTAGCTCAATTGTTTCAATTGTAAATACTGAGGCTAATTTATTTCTATTATTTGATTGTAATTTTGTTTGTGAATAAATACTTATAAATACTTTTTTATTCTACTTTGATTGCCAATCTGTTCGTCAAAAGCGATTTCGATGTTGCCCTTTGTTTTGAATTTCAACACATAAAGATCTGCGCATTAATCCAATACCGCCACCACACAGCATAAAAACGTGCATTCATAATAATATTTAACTCGTTATCATTAGATACATTTTACAGTGACAAAATGGTTTCGCGCAAGCTTCACGCCCGTAGCACACCTCCGCTGCGACCGCAGTAATTTCGCCATGTCTTGTCTGTATGTAGGAGCAGCGGAACACTAGCGAAAATGCCTGTTCTAACGCATAGATTTGACTCTATTTCTATTTCATTCCCCGCGCGGTTTCATCAATCTGCTCCAACGTGAGCTACACCTCAGCATATATAGTTCCGCAACTCAAACTACTATTTCGCTGCGGACTAATTCATCCAGCGTGTCCGCTACTCGTGTTCCGCAGCGGAGGAGTGCTACGGGCGTCAAATGAGTTGTCCGCGAGCTGTCTGTCATCTGATGCCATATTTGAATGCGCATTTTTGTGCTCTGCTGCAGCGGTGTGTTTCAGGTTTGTGACAATTTTATGATCGTTTGACGATAACCTACGGCGTTCTGGTAACTTACTTTTCTCATTCTCCTTGCTAGTTCTGTATACTTCTATGCTCTTGGTGGTTGTCACTGCTTCTGTTGGCGGCTGTAACGCTGGATCAGCCAACGGCGTTATCGGCTCTCTCCATTTCACTGCTCCATCTGTATTAAACATTATTGTAAATTATATACTCATCTTTAATTTTTACCATAATATACGTATAATAATATACGGGCGTCCCACGGCCATGCCACATGGAGGGAAAGTATCTTGAATATTGTAGATAGAAAATTTTACTGACAGAAGACTTCATAAATATAAGGAAGACCCTGAAATTTTACATTCATAATGTCAGGAAAATTAATTCGTGGCATAACCGTGGCACGCCCTGTATACACATATAGGGCCCTGTATACGGCCTGTATATACATATATATATAATTATCTTTAACGCTTCAACATATCTCGACGACCTCTGTGGCGCAGCGGGCGAAGGTCCGCCTGCGACGCATGAGGTTGCGGGTTCGATTCCCGCCTCGGGCCAAATGTTTGTACGATTTGCAGATATTTGTTCAGGGTGGTCTGGATGTTTTTCTATGTATAATAAAAATATCTATCTATGTAATATATTGTATTAAGTATATCAGTTATCTAGTACCCATAACACAAGCTCTGCTTAGCTTTGCTTGGGCTAGATAAATGTGTGCTTGTTAAAGTGAGGGTGAATTTATGTGTGCCTGTTAAGTTAAGTTAAGCTGTGTAAATGTGCAGCATTAGTTATTTATTTATATCTGAGCATTGAGTTGAGATGACAGGTCACGGTCACGTATCGACACTATCGTCAAACTGAACTCAGAAGGCCTATTTTAATTCTGCAAAATACGCAATCGTTTGTTTCGTTTTTTTGTGCAAATTGGTACTCTATATCGGCGTTATAGAGTACACCAATTGGCCGAAACGAAACACGCACTTTCGTGTTGGAAAATTAAAATAGGCCTCTAGGGCTCCGATGGTTAATGTGAGCGATATTATTATGGCACAGATAAATAATGAATATAAATTTTATAATTAAGGATAAGGCAATGAAAAAGAAAACAATAAATAAATCAGGCAGTTTGGATGGGTGACCCACAATGGGTTTTCAGCACAAAATTATATTTATTCAGAAAATGATTCTATTTCTGCATAAATAAAGTGAGTGTACAATACACTCAGCTCGTAAGTCGTGAATAAGTAAAGCAGAAATGGCAGTAGGTACAGGTAGTAGAACTATTATAAAGTTAGCGCGCCCGTATATTGCTTTTCGGATACTGTGCCGACAAATTTTCACAATTAATGATTTTATCGGGTATTTATAGCGTACCTTTTGTTTTTAGGGGAAATAATAACTAAAGGTACGCGATAAATACCCGTTTAAATCATTAACTATGTTAACAAATCGCGAAAGTTTAATAAGTTTAAAATTTTCACAAATCTGTCAGCACATTTTAAAACAAAAGAATATCGCGCATGCTTTTAATAACTGAGCTACTTGTAAAACGATACCTGACTCCACGTAAGGATTTTCATTGACTCCGCCGCCGTTAACTTCATCGTTTTCAGCAACACTCTCGTATCTCTCTGCCAGCACACCTAGAGGAACTGAAAAAAATATATCTTTGAGCACGAAATATTAACTGAAACCCAGTTTATTTAGGTAAGAGAACATCTCGTTATCGTTACTCGTGGAACAGTCTTCCAATGGAATGTCGCGAGGCATCCTCAGTAAATGTCTTCAGATCTAGAGTCTTTAATCACTTTCTTTCTTAGGAATACTTCGGTACGTTATATATTTTACTATATTATGTATCTACACTTAAGTATTTATGTGAGTAGTATATTTTATTATTTTTATGTGTGTATTTAATTTATGTTAATGTTACGATTAATTGTATTTTTCTTTGTTCTATTTTCTAGTACTACCTACAAATTGTTGTCAACTTTTGTGCAATAAAGTATATTCTATTCTATTCTATTCTATCTCGCCCGCCCAAGAAGAACTGGCCTACGGATGAGTGGTCCCCTTTATGAATAATACTTGGCGACAAAACTCTCTGATAGAAATATAATACAGAACCAAAGTCTAACAACATTAAGTTTTTTTTTTTTGATGTTTTACGAAAAAATATTTATTTTTTGGTACTGAAAACTATCCCTAAAAATAATTTTACTGCATTTCACAGAAGTAAAACAAATAATTTCATAACAACCATTCCATGGAATTCGTTTTACAGAGTTTGTGGTTTCTCACCACACACTACCTATGCCTAGTTTGTGTAATTCACAGGATGGTCACAATAGAGTCTGCTTACAGTAGAACTTAAATAATAACCACGGATCACCTTGTTTCTTCTCTACATCAAAGTAATAAAATATCGCTGTAAATCAGTTTGATTAATGTATGGAAACCAATTCAATTCGAAAAAAATAACTTAGTAGATCTATCAAAATATATATCATGGATCTAGTCAATGTATCTAATGAGGCACTTATATCAATTGCCATCACAACGATCACTCCTTTCACACTTCCTTCCATCTTTTTTTGAAGTATTCCCATTTTTGGTATACCTCTATTCCATCCAAAATCAAAATGTCTTCGGATGCTGCGACTAGTGTTATTATGGTCGAACTTCACTTATGGTAAGTTTGTTCAACCTTCAATTATCTACACTCTAAGAATGAGTTGAAACAAATACGCATGCTTGCAAATATTGGCATCACCATTACATCCACAAACTCCACCTATTTTGACACAATGACTTCGTGTTCTGTAGGATTTACCCGGTAATCTTAATGGAAAAAATCTTTGAAATGCCGAGTTTCCACTAGGGTGGATTGGATACCTATTTAAAAGGTAGATTTGATCTAATCAAATGGGGAACCGTTTGATCCCTGGAAAGAGAGTTAAACGAAACGAGTTAAGAGAGTCTTTTGATAAATTTCTTTCATACGTTTAGTTAGCCGTACATAAAACAGCACGCTTCAATGAGGCGTCGAAACTACAACCACAAAATAGTTCGTCGCACCAAAACTTTCAGCAAAATTTTATTAACTAAAATTATTTTGAAGGTATCATCGTTTTTTCTTTTGAAGATAAACAGTTTCCTCTCATTGCGAATACACCTTTACATTTCCGTGATCGTAATAAGATACGTAAACGAGGAAATGAATAGCAAAATCTCTTTCAAAACTGGATTTCCATTTGATGTCGTTTTCTAATGGACTAAAGGTTGCTTCACAGAGACGCTGTGTCGTAAGATTTTTGTCGAAAATTTCGTTTAGAGCTACAATTCTAAGGATGACACAAATTTTTCTTTGTAAGAAGTCATAATACAAAGTTTAGTCTACGTCCTTTTAAAAAGCAGTGAATAAACTTGGTCATACTTTAGCTACAGAGAACAATGGTACCTATTATTTAATGTTCAAAGTTTTTATAGAACGTAAAAAAATCTTCTCTAGCAAGAGTAGAGCGGGAAATTCCACCTAGTTTTAAGACCTTTAGGCCCCTCTCGTAAAAATAATCAAACATAAAATTGTCAAGAGGAGTCCCACGTTTTTCGCTGTCGTCTTGTGAAACAAAATCTGACGTAATTACGCTGACATTTATTTTATTTTCAGGAAATTGAAGGCCTATTCTTTCAACTAATTTAATTTTGCTATAAGGCTTCCAAAAATACATGAAAGGAACAAAAATGGTTTGTTTTTGTTTTCTTTTTTTCTAATAAGGGTACCTAATCATTTTAATAATTTATTGAGTTGTTTTATGTGTGCATTTCGAGTTCTTCGTTCAAGTTGTTAGTTCGGGTGAAGCGGGAGAGAGTGCAGAAATTTACAGCATTCTAAGGAGTACCTAATCGGTTTGCACACTTAAAATTTTCACCGTAAACGCACGCAAAAATTTAAACGGGCGTTTGACATTTTTTCTGCAAATCAATCAAAATTACTTGCCAAACCGACTTTTCCCGTAAACCACTTGAACAAATCGAATCAAATACGACCTCTTTGAATAAAACTTCTCAAATTAAACCATTTTAAACCAATTTCATCGGATGTAGGTACATTGTACTGCCTTTTTATCTGCCAACTTACCTGTATGGAAAATATTGTAATGGATAATACCATAAAATATTGGATTTTCATTAACTATTTGGACACTGAAAAGTTTTTAAACGATTTCTGACGGAATTAGCTAGAGTGTGAGGCTTATGCACTATTAAAACAAAAACTTTCGATTTCTGACGGATCCAAGAATCCTGTAAGGAAATAAAGAAATGTGAGTTTTCTTAAGTTCAACTTACCACATGCAAACACCACCTTCATGTACGGCTTGGAATAAGGCTGGCAGGTTCGTGAGCTATCGAATGTCCTTCTGTTTGTGATGAATTGACATGTCCGCTTGCCATGGCAGATCCTCATCACTTTGTCTGTGGCGTACGAAGCAGAGCAAGCTGTTCAAAATGACAAAAAAAAGAAAACTTTTTAAAGAGTCTATCGGATTACTGGTTAATCGATCTTCGTATGTACTTTTCTGTATGATCAGTAGGTATCTTATCAGTGGAGTGGATAATTTTACTAAGATTAAATGGCGTATGAAAAGAATGATTGTTTTCTTAGGTTTCACAGGTCTTAACCTAGATGTAAGCATGTGATGCATGGTCTGCAAGGGGATTTTTTTCGATACTCCACCACTCTCCCAGAAGGCGTGATTTGCCTAAGGCCTGGGCAAATGACTCGGCCATTTGCTTACTGTATAGTGCCCAGCCCCTTTCTTTATATTCCTGGTATTTGATAAAAGCCATACAGTATTGTTTTTGAATGTTATTTATAATTTGAATGAATGGTAGCGAAATAGCGTTTCCGCAAAATGGTACTAATAACTTTTAATCTTTCATCTAGCAAAGAGGTTCAATGAATAAAATATTATTTTATGATGTATTTCCTTTTCCGTAGATACCGAACGTTGGGCCGATACACCGATCGCCTAATTTCCCTAAAGCGTCGATTACTAGGGTAGGGTACTCGCAATTTCGCCTTTATTGCTGTGTAAAGAGGAAAGAAATCGCCTTGTAAACTTCGCTGTGAAAATTTAGCTATTACTTAGTGAATCTTCATTTTCATCTTCGAGCTTATCGGGTTCATCAAATTAATTAATAAAGATATGGAAAAGCCTTTTTATATAATTTTGTGTCGGATTCTAAATAACACGAAACACGGTTTTTCCATTATCCAAATGAGACCTAGAGTCAAGGCCAAAACTGCTGAACAAAATAAAATTTCCAAATTCATTATAAGACGTAAATACGAGGCTTACTTATGTACCATTTTTGTTGTTAATTCTATTTACTAGCCTCCAATTCATAAAAGTTTACCGACGTTTCCGCCATCAAATGCACAATAAGCACAAAATGTCCCCACAAACTTCATAATACTACAAACCCAAATATCTCCGAAATCCAGAACGGAGTCAAGTGACAGATGCAGGATTATTCCGAAAGAGATGTCTACACAATTCCTATTTCATTTGCCAGCCACGTCACAATACACTGTGCTGCGTTTACACGGGGGAGTAGTGTTAGGTAAACAAGTATAAAGGTGACATGGTTAGCAAGCAGATATGACTGGTTAGCAAATATAAATAACGCATAGTAACAGAGTAAAATAGATTTGGATAATACTGTGATACCTATTTAGACGATTCAATTTGATGATTTCTCTTAACCGGAAAACCACGGCAGGCCAGCGCTATGGTAGTATGATCTGCTCTACCATAGCTCTTGCTAAGTGGAGACCGATTTTGATAGTTTTCTGTTTATTTAAACTTTATTTTTATATGTATCGTTTTTGTCTCTATGATCTGGCAAAAAAACATCATTTTAATTTTACTTTTCACTTTTTTTTTACAGCCTCAGTTAATTCTAATGCGGTATTTTTTTAATTGTATATTAATAATTTGACCAGATTTACTAGAGGCTGTCAAATTAAAGTGGCATTACACCTTTCATGGACTATGCTTATTTTGACATGATGAAACTTTACCTCATTATAATAGTTTCTTCCTGCGGTGTTTAGACCTACATAATTATGTAGATCGACATCATTTTCACAATACACTGTGCTTCGTTTAAATGTGGGAGTTAATTAATAAGCAAAGACGACATGGTTATACTAGAGCTAAAACATATTTCGATGATAATATTGTACTAAGTACCTTTGTGCTTTAAAGGTTCAATGTCAATGATTCGATCTCGCAGAAAGACTCCGAGCATGGCTCTCTTCTTTGCTCTCTGTGCGTCCTTCAGCTTTCTGACATAGGCCCATCGTAAGGGACCACTTTTCAGTGATTTATGTCATCACTGGCAGCACACACTGGTCAAAAACTTTCGTCTTGAGACACTGCGGTAAGTGAGACGAAAAGACACGACGTAGTTTCTCGAACGCTGCCCCATCCAAGCTAGATTCGGCGATTAACCTCTTTCGTGAATTTGGCACAGTGTTGGTAGGCCCCCCACGCGATGGATCGACGACCTAGTGAAGATCGCGGTAAATCGCTGGATGCGGGCAGCGCAAAATCGGTCCTCATAGAGATTTTAGGGGAGGCCTATGTCCAGCAGTGGACATCGATTGGCTGATATGATGATGATTATAAGGTCTTTAATTTTAACGTGTTTACTGTCAGGTTTGAGCAAGCAGCGGTGCAGCTGGTCTGTGTGGCTCGGGTCGGTTACGCTGAATCTGACTCTGCTCCAGTCGGTAACTTTCAAGATCTTTCTTTTTCTTTATTAGTCAGGCATTCCGACTGCGGGTAAGTAATAAACATCTACATATTTGACAAACAATTGACATGAAATGATGGAGGCCTTTGTCCAGCCGGTAGGACAGTTTATAATATGCTACAAAAAATAATCTTTCTAATATCCTGACGAGACTCACTTTCTATTAGTTCCAATCACTAGCTCGCGGCATACACGATAATGACGCCCTACGTTCCACACGCATCTTTATCGTGATACTGAATCGTCACACTTTAGTCGGTTACACTGAATAGTTACTCGGCTCCAATCGTCCACTCTTAAAGTTTTCACTTTTATCGTTTGATCTGTCATAAACACACATTTTTTTACTCGAGCTTATTTCATACCCACTTTGGACTGGAATTTTTCGACAAAAAATTGACATGAAATTACGAAGGCTTCTGCCTAGCAGTAATAGAATTCATGAAGTAGGTACAAAACAAATATTGACATAGCGAAGCCAATCAATATCCTAACTAGGCTCATTCCAGTCCATAGTTCCAGTCACTAACTCGTGTAAACGCACCAAACTATACAACAGTGACACACTACGTTCCGTACGTGTTATTAGCGTGACGGCGTTACATTTTTTAGTCGGGCTTATTGCATTCCGACTGCGGACAACTTAATGCCGGTTTTGGTGAAAATGGAGCAGGACGTGATGTTTATTCTGTTCCATTCTCTGTGTACACTGTTTGACTTTTTGAACAGTTTGTACAAATTCGATTTTTTTCGAGAATATCTATGCCTTTAGGTACTTGGAAAGCCCATTGTCTGATAATGACTGATTTGCGGCAAATTACGTTTTATTCCTTTTTAGGGTTCCATACCCAAAGGGTGCAAACGGGGCCCTATTACGAAACCTCCGCTGTCCGTTTGTCAGCAGGCTGTATTACATGAACCGTAACAGGTAAACAGCATGTGTATTTCTCTTGCTGACATAGCAAATATACCTAATAAAAATTAAATAATTATTAAAATTCAAGGGGGCTCTCAAATTCAGAAAACGTTATGTTTATGGCTATTTTTGCTCTATCAATGCTCTCTTAAACCGTAATAGGTGGGTAGATAAAATTTTGTCATGGTTTGTATTACTGGTGCGGTATAACAAAACATAATAAGAATAAAATTTATTTGATAATTCAGGGGGCAACGTCCATACCACGTTTAGTATCGATCACCGTCGGGCGCGGTCAGTACTTGGATGGGTGAACGCGTCATGTTGGCTTTTTGCTTAATTTTTCTATCTATGAAAAACTCCGTTTAGTAGGGTTTCTTTTGCGAAAGATTTATAAGTGAAGACTCGCACTTGCCAGTTTTATTTACGCCTTGTTTGATCCAGTTTGTGCCTGCAATGTTTCGCAGATCGTCATCCCTCCTGGCCGGAGGGCGTCCTACACGTTTACCCCGATGATACAAGAATTAGAATAATTTTATTGTAAAATTGTGAAAGTGAAATAAAAAGTTTTAACAATCTTGTTGCTTTATTTATTTGCCTGAAGTTAATTATCTATCAAGAAACACTGCGTGAGCTTATGTATAAAACGCATGAGGCTTACGTTAAGCTGTCCTAACTATATTCTGCTAAGACCTTGCGGAAGAAATTACCTTATAGTGAAAGCCGTATTAAAATTAATTCTGTTGATGGGCAAATTTTGAGAAATAACATAAGATGGAAATTAAACTTTATTGTGTACACAATAAGGCGATCCTTCACCCTGAGCATTCGCCTATAGTCATAGTATTATTAATAACGTTCACGTTACAGATCAGATAATTTATACATACATAAAATAATAGGTGTACAATACACTTTCAACAAAAGGATAACGACAGAAAGATTTCAAGAGACGATCTTGAAGACCTCAGTGGCGCAGCGGACGAAGGTCAACCTGCGACACAGGAGGATTCCCGCCTCGGGACAAATATTTGTACGATCTGCATCTGATATTTGTTCAGGGTATTCTGATGTTTTTCTATGTATAATAAAATATATATATAAAGTAAGAGGTAAAAATAAAATTAAAATAAAATTACGGTACTATACGACCTCACTGGCTGATGAGCATTCACTTGTAACAGTTGTAATGTATCAATCCAACAAGATTCGATTTCGAGCCTTTCGGCTGTATTCGTATCAGTGGTTTTATAAATTTCAGACGAAGCGGTCATATTGCCACACTCAACAAGTACAAATTGTATCAAGGATGTTACAAATTGCCTGGTTACAGGTAGCGCACTGTAATTTATTTATTTTACAATTTTAGGGAAGTAATAGCTAGGTAACTATACTAACAGAAATGGGGTAATTAACGGCTTATTGAATGTTATTGTCAGTCGAAAAAAGTAAATAAATAGACGGCGCGTTTGGTCAGCGATAAAAAATTAGAACTAAGTTACAATTTATACCTTATCAAAATGAGTAATCATTACTCAACAAACGTTTATGACGCTTGGTTAAGGTTTTAAAGAAATCTATATCTACTTCATTGTTCCTATTATTACACACAGTGTTTGCCATTAAATCATGAAAAGATTTGGATGCCCTTAGGATGAACGACTTTTGCCTGTAATTCGTCCTCACCAGTGGCTCATACAAGAGATTAGGCTTGCGAAGTGAGCCTATGTTCGTGCGCAAACCTATGAGCTCTAACAGCTCTGGACAGTCCACCGTTCCGTTCGTTATATTCACGAGATAAAATACTCGATTATCCTCTTTCTGATGTACCTAATGCATGAATCTAAACCGTTATTGTTACAGACAAATACTCCCGTGAGGGGCCTTAGGACTTACTTTCATCAGGCACTCCTTGCGGTTGTGGACAGTTGTTGTCAGCGTCATGAACAGTTCTTCCGTACTTGACTTCATAGATCACAATCCTGGAGCTCGGATTGCAGCTGATCTTCATCTCTTGACCGTCGCAGCTCTTCAGGCTACGGAATTCATCTGTAAAGAAGAAGCTTTGAGAAATGTATACCTCACCACCTCACCTCAACAGCCTATATTGGTCCACTGCTGGACGCAGGCCTCCCCCTAATAAGCACCTTATTGGCTTTTATCCCATGGGGGAAGTGCCTATAATCCCATCGCTGGGTATGCGGGTTGGAGATCGCAGTTCTATGGTAGAATTGTTCTGCAGGGTCGCTGCTGCCCGCTCCCGGTGGATATCCCTTAGTCGTCTCTTACGACACCCGCGGGAAGAGTTTGGGTGGTGTAATTCCATGCCGGCACCACACGGCAATACCAATTAGGGTTAGTTATTTGACTTGACAATACTATACGACATAGACAATACTGTTAAATGTTTGTACGATCTGCAGATATTTGTTTCGGGTCTTCTGGTCGTTTTCTATGTATAATATAAAATATCTATCTATGTAATGATTAAGTATAGGTATCAGTTATCTAGTACCCATAACACAAGCTCTGCTTAGCTTGGGGCTAGATAATGCTGTGAATTGTCCGTCATTTTTATTTATTTATTACTAAACATTTTAGTAGATCACTCTCGTCACGTAACCATACCACGTGGGAGAGGTGACACTACCAGCAATAGTTTGAAGAATGATGATAGGGCTGTCACGCATCAGGGATGCGGTAGTTTTAAGGAGAATGGCAGCAAATCCACCCGTCTCCTATTCCGAAACATCCCTGATTGTGTGCTGATGAGGATTTTAGTTTCTAGTCACAACCGTCAATTATGCTTGACGCCTTCCTGGATAAGCGCCATGTTTGTTTAACACCCACCCTTTCCCTGAACCCGTTGTTTTTCAAACACAATACAACCGGAAGCCCCTACAGAATAACGGCAGGTCTCCCATTAGTAACTCGACACCGATCGGTGAAAGCCATCAATTAGTAAGTGCTGTTTTGTGCTAATGACCGGTAAACGGGGTAAAAGAACGACGCTATATTTTGGGATGGGTTATTTGTCATTCGACCCCATCAGGCTTATGACTATTTGCACGTAATTCGACTTGATATAATTGGAAATGTATTGAAGACTATCTGGTGCCATCGGCTTCGCACGCGTTTTGCCTGAGTAAAAGTAACCTCTATATTAATCCACACGGAAAATTACCCATGGGATGGGTCGCCTAAATTCAATTCGCAGCGGGCGATCCCAGTATGAATACAGTAGAAAAAATGAAGAACCTACTTTATAGTTTAAGGACCAAATTAGAGAAATATTTATATATTTTTACTAAACATCTTACAAGGTTGATTGCCGGCATTACGAGGTGTAAAGTTTTTTAAACTTACGCGATCAGAACACATTATTATAATTATTCACGTGAACGCGGAACGTGTTAAAAAACACATAGCAGCGGTCAAAAATCGACAAGTAAACATGTCTGCAATAGCTGAGCACTTGGTAGACTCGGGACCCAATCACTGGATTGAACTAATAAACCGCAAGTTATCTGTAATGAAGACATTACTACAAGAGAATGGTTCGGGAAGCGATTGGAATTAAGAAATATCCTAATTTCAATCGTGAAGACGGTTTCCGACTCTCTGCCTCGTGGAAACCAGTTATGTGTACTCGTCGTAGACCGGTTACTCAATGCGTCGCGGACACGGTTAGTGTTGTGTGTTGTCCAAGTGTGCAGATGGGCATTCCTATTTCTGGAGAACAAGTGAGGGTACTTAGTTGCAAATAATGCTGCCCCGCTTTGCAGAGACGGTAGCTCCAGTACTCTTGTCATCCCGTGACCACGACACAGTGTAAACCTGTTGAAACGTCGGGAAAAATAGGTAAATAAACGCGATAAATACCCGTGAAATTAATTATAATAATTACGAGGTGTAATGCAACGTGTTACACAGCGAGCGTTTGTACAGTCAGTATGGGGAAAGAAGGCGCTCGCAACGAGCAATGAGACAGATTTCATCACGGAGATAGGACGGAGATCGGATTTGAACAGCACACGGCGTAACATATCATGCGCGCTGCGTATGATACATTACGCCCCTTGACACTGATCAGGGCTGCGATCACGGTGTGGTAAGTATTGGCATTACGGTTCAACCGTTAGCAGTTGAAACGTAAGTGCGCGTTCACAGGCGGGCATCGGACAATCCAGTGACAAATGCGTCCACTGATCGGCAAACCGAATGACGTCATTCGCACTAAACGGAAAAGTTGCCTTTAAGAATCCTCGCATTACCGACAGTCCGCTCTGTGCAGTGCGGATCTTTTATGTCAAACCATTGATTAGGCGAGTGCGGATTGTCCGATGCCGGCCTGTGAACGCGCACCCTAACGTTTCAACTGCTAACGTTTGAGCCGTAAGACCAATACTTTCCACACCGTAATCGCGGCCCAGCACACGGCGTAATCATGCGCGCTGCGTATGGTACATTACGCCCCTTAATGCCGGTCAATACACCGCTTAGGCTAGACAGGTGCCAAGATGCCTTGACATCGTGAGTCGACAACAGCCAAGAATCACTATGACTATGGCCGCTCTTACAAGAGTGGTAACAAGAAAGTACCTACATACAGCAAAATTTCAATCCGGTCCACTCATTTGATTAAGCAGCATCTACACCAAAGCGTGTAACGGATACTTCTGCTGATTAGCCCTTGTGCTTTAAACTGGTTTTGATAATGTAGTAGTATTTTACATTCTTATACTCATCAAAAGTTAGACTTTCGTGTTCCGATGGTACTTATACCCTATTTGTTCGGAGAGATAAGGAGAAATTAATCATTCCCAGTAAGTGTTGACGTGCAGTAAACAGTAAAAACTGACAACCCTACTAACTTTTACAATAAATTAGTCGAACATGCCCTAATATTGTTACACGGTATTGCGTCCACCACGCTCGTTTTAACGTAGACTTCCGAGCAACGGGACTCTGAGTCGTTCGTTGCTTAACCGTTATTATAAAATAACTGTTTTCGCATCCATACTATCCATCCCTAAACAATGTAGGTGGATAATGAGAATATAGGCAACATTTTCTACTTGAATTTTCACGGCTAAAAAACCCACTTAAGTAAACAGCTGGTTGGTAAATACTGTTTATACTCTAAAATTCGATTCATGTCTTAAAGCAATCTGGCTGCATATTAGAAGTAAAATTTGGATTGGATCCAAGCTAATATACTTACCATGAAAGCTCTGGTTGGCAGCTTATTATGTGACGTCACGGATTCTCGGAAGTCTACGTTTACAGCCGATTACCGCACCTTACAGCCGACCGCTCCTGCATATCCTAGCCGCACCCCGGGCGGCGACCCCAGGAATTTATTAACGAGGCATAAATCACTTCAAAATACTCCATAACCTGGTAAAAACCTCCGCGTCACGCGATAGAAGAATCTGTTGCACCCTCTTTTGTTTTTGAATGAAATTACTGGCAGATTTTGTTGACCGTTTTAAATTTGGAACTGCGTTTTAATAAGCGCCTGAAGTAGGGCAATGGTACAAAATAAACTACTTTAGACATTTTTTTTTCATGACACTATAATGTTATCACCTCACTTGTTTTGGTTTCACCCACCCATTTTAAAAATAGAACGTGATGTCAACTTTTTTAATAAAACGCGGCATTCCCTTCGGGAATTCGGGGTACCTTTTTATTTGAGAGCTTCAACGCTCTTTAGAAATATGGAATTTTTCAGATGGGGTTTTCTCGAGTAGGTTGCACATTTGGTTGGTTTGTCGAAGAAATTGTGAAGAGGGGATCTAGTGAGAATTTACTTGACTTTTAGAAGCCTCTATGAAATAATGAAATGTTGAAGCTCAATTTGGGACACTTTATGACAATCACTCTTATACAGGGTGGTTTTTCTCTCGTGGTTTCGGACTTGGCCATCACCGCCCTTCTCAAAAAACCACCCTGAATAATTTAACATAAAAATTAAAAAAAACTTTTAAATCTTTAAAAAATTTTACAAGACAAGCCTAAAACAATTTTCTAAGTGAGTAAAACAAATGCGATGTGTTATTTTTGATATTTACAAAAAAATATATATATTAAATGATATTTGCAAAAAAATATATTTACAAAAAATAGATAATTATTACTTTATTTTGATACCGTACTTTACCTATTGAAACCTACGTCCAATCATTCTGATAAGTACGTATCGTTCAAGATTCAGTCAGCATTTTGTAGGAGGAGTCAGTATTGTAATTAAATTATAAAGATTTTGTCAAAAAAAATATTGAAACTGCTTTTTTAAAATTCATTATGAATGTAAGCGGGCTAACTACGAACCTAGTTTGTGTTGGAAGAACACCAACGTTTCATCACATAACGAGGGACTTCATCAGTGTGAGTGCGGTTCGCGTCGTGCCTGTACTGATTCCTTGCGCGAAACGTTGGTGTTCTTCCAACACAAACTTGTTCCTAGTTGACCCGCTTATATTCATAATGAATTCGTCAAACTACGAAAGTTTTTGTAGTAAAATACGAGTAGCTTTTTACAACTTAGAGTAAACATTCATTCACTAGCTGAATTTATGAGCGGTTAGAATAAACAATTTTATATTAACTGCCATTTACAGTCTGTGAAATCTCTGAAATATTTAAATGGCTTAGTTAAACAATGCGAGGGGACAGTATCTTTGCAGTAATGGGGGCAACTAAGCTTGCTACTGTACAATATTGTACCGTTATTTAATTTAATGTTTGAATGGCAATTTAACGTTTAACGTTAAAGGGTTAAGGTTGGGTTTCGGGTAAATTCGAATATCTATCAATGTTTAAGATTATTTTCAATTGTTCGCGGTAATATTCAATACAAAGGTTTTTATCATGATTTTATATTGGGAAATAACATGATGGATTTTGCTGTTGGATCATATTCGCTTCAATGTAATAATCTAATTAGTACATTACCCTAACAGATTTTCCAATTTATTTATTGTACTTAAACACTAGTCATAAGTTGTACATTGATTCTTGCTATAGACCAAAACCTATAGGGTACTTCCCATTGACCTAGAATTATAAAATTTAATAAGAAGCAAGGTAGGCACAAATAAAGGGAAAAATCCAGAAACTGAAAATCAGATTTTTTTTTCAAATCAAAAAATAAATTGCATCTCGCCATGGATCAAAACCTACAGGGTACCCTACTTTCCGTTGACCTAGAATCATGATAATTTGGCAAGACACAAGGTCTTACGGAACCCTTAGTACGCGGGTTCTACACTCACTTGACATTTTATTTATTTTTTCTAATACTACTATTCCATTTTTCAAAACATGTATCGAGATACTCGTAGGACCTACTTGAAAAAGCACTCCCTCAAACATTTACTCACGAACTTAATTTTACCCAGGACATTTGCGATCCACAAAGTCGTCATTCGAAATTCCGCAGTTTCTTAAAGCATCCCTATGCTAATGGTCTCAAAGTTCAATATTTTCAACGAATTACCTCTTTGCTCAAAGCACTCTGCATTCCCAAGAGTGGTCCCATTAGAGTTCCCGGGTTCGGTACCTCAGACATGTTTTAGAGTTAAACATAAAACATACTTACGCTGGCAACATTTTATACCTTGTGGAACTTTCTACGCCACGGGTCATTTAGTAAAGATTTTAACCTGACCTCTTTAGTGTGTTAAATAAATCGTTTTTAATAAAGTTATGTCGGCACATGCCGACAAATGTCTGTACATAGAGACAGTAATTTTATAATGATAATTCGTAAACCTTATTAAAAAAATATCTAAAGATTTTTTATTTTGAGGTTACAGATATCAAAAGAGTAGATTAAGCACTAAGGCTGCAAAACCCAAGCGCAACAAAAAAGCGAGCGCAAATAAAAGTTGCCGGGATTCCAGAATAACTCACGAGCGTAGCGAGGGAGTAACTAGAATCCTGAGTGCGAGAGAGATTTAATCACGCCCAAGACGAAGACAGCTTTTTGCATGAGGAGAATGATATACTTTTCACACTTTTTGTGGGTAAATAGTAAATGTAGGTTACGTGTTTCGCGGCATTCGTTTTTTTATTCCACCTTGAGGGAGGTTAGTTCCAGTTTCGAAGATGATCTCATTTTAGACCTTGGAAAAAAAATCCCACATATTCTGATGTTCCGAATTTAATCTCATTATGCCCTTTGGAAGTAATGTTCATTATTCCCAAGAGAGTATGATTTTGAATTGTTTGGACCAAGGAGACTCGCACTATGAGATCTCATTTTATTTGTTTGAATTTGGTAAAACCTTCACCTTTTTCAGCGAATAGGCTATAATCACTTGCTTTCGGTTCGTGTAACATAACATAGTTATAAAATAAGACTTTCGAACATAGAGTGTAAAAACAATTCACGTGCAGAACCCTCGATATGTGACTCAACTTGAACCTACTTTATGCAATTTAATTTCAAGGAACCATAAGTTTAAATTCTTTATTTGAATAGCATTAAACACTCACCTCCTCCAACTTTATTCGAATTTCAGAAAGTGCCACGTTTAAAAAGTCACGAAGGTGCATCTGAACTTTTACAGATATTTAAATTGTTTTCCGCCGTCAATAAGAACAAACGACCCTTCCAATTTATTTAGAGGAAGATTCTCATCAGTTCACAGTCAATATTCCCTGGCCTGTAAGTAGAGTACTAAAGATATGTTAATTTAGGTATATGTACCTTCTGACAACAGATATAAAAAAAATACAAAAATCATCCAAAATTCGAAACTGCATTGCAGGAATTATTATAAATATTCGCTGATTACAGTATCACATTGCAAATCTGAATATCGTTTATGAATAAACGCTTTTGGTTTTCATAAATTATTGAGTAAAAACCACGGGCAAAACCGCATGTGTACCATAAACGTAAATATTTATTCTGCTTTGAAACGACTAAAACAACCCTTTTGGCTTCGCCTTCGGTATGAAAGTAAACGGAAACTATGCGAGCAAACCGCGAAGTCCCAAAGTATTCACAAACACTTACAGGGTCGACACTTGTACTGCACTTGGACGAACTTTCTAGAAGTTGGGCAGGGGTCGCCGAGGCCAGGGCTGGTACTGAAGGTGCAGCTAAACTTCTTCTGGCACACTTCCACCACGCGTTGAAGGAGGTTGTACTGAAATAATATTATGCATTAGAAACTATAAAATTTTCAGTGGACATTGCGACCAGTGCGAGTCGATTTTTGACATAGTGGTATGTATGGATAAATTTTTAAAACCTGGCGCGATCCCCTTTTGTTTTTCGTATACTGGAGGCTAGATTTGTGAGGTCGTCGTCCGCGTGGATAATTTTATAAAAAAAAACAAAAGACCAGTTTAAATCTGAAACTGATTATTCAATAAACAAAGCCCTGGCAAACGTTCGTCATGGATTTCCTGCTTTTGGCACCGTCCATATTATAGGTTACTAAATTCTGTCCTGTGTTATTTTTGGGATAAAAAGAAGCCCATACTCAGATGCAATACTCCAAGTCAACTAAGATCGAAAAATTATTTGAATCCATAAAATTTTAGGGTTTAGACCTACTTATATTATGATTTTTTTTACACGATGTATGTTTGTTACTTTTTCACGTCAAAACTATAGAATGGCAGTAGCTTATGCCTGAAAAAGTAACAAACATACTCGTACATCCAGCGGTATGTAACAATAAGTAATCCAAATTAAATTAATGAAGTTTTTGATCGGGATTCATAGTTTAGTGTTGATGCTCGAAATTGATTGGTCTAAATTGTGCGTCATATCTTTCCAACAACATCTTGATGTAAAAAGGTACTTAAATTGAACAAGATCTCGATTCGACTTGATCG
The DNA here is from genome assembly GCA_949316285.1 of Eupithecia subumbrata. NCBI lineage: Eukaryota > Metazoa > Arthropoda > Insecta > Lepidoptera > Geometridae > Eupithecia > Eupithecia subumbrata. The sequence continues at coordinate 13,738,833 of OX438643.1, read as the reverse complement.
CATCTCACTTTGAAGAGGCTAAATTAAGTCGATTTCAAGTTGAAATCTTAGTTAGATCAAAGCTAAAGTAAACCAATTTAAAGCCGGTCTACGTCAAATTTTGCAGTGAAATCCAAGCGTTATTCAAAGTAGATTGGCGAAACGTACGATTGGAGGACCTTTTGCTTCACTACTTCTTTCTAATCTTAAAAACGATACAAGTATCATATAATATACGATTCATAATAATAACAAGCGTCGCTTGTTAATTATGATTGAATTATTTTGTTATTTATAATGAAGATTTTTTCATTTTATTTTTATTGTTTTTATCCACTTAAATGTAATTTTGCTTACTTGAATAGTGAACCTTTTTACTAGTTTTATAGTTTGTTTATTCAATCTGAACAAACATTATTTCAAATATTTGGCAGTCCTTGTGATAGGTATAGATAGTACAGATGTATAGATAGTATAGATATACCTACCAGTTTTCTTAACGCACGTGCATAAAGCTAGTGTAGTACCCACTCTTTATTAGTTTATTTTATTTCATTGTTTTGCATATTTAAATATATCAACACCAATGTCAATGTATGTAATTCAACTTGTTTGTCTTTGTTTGTACTTATTTTTATACTCCGTGATGTCACGAAACGGCTCAGTCGGAAGACCAGCGTTGGTTGTACGCAAATACAACCAACTCATGCTGAGACTGAGACCGTTTTGTAACTCTGTCTTTGTTCTTTTGTTCTAAATTTTGTATGTCTGTGTTACAAATAAATGTTTTTCTATTCTATTCTATTCTATTCTACTTATTACGATAACTGAGGTGCAGCGAGCCTGCCTGCGTTTTCCTGCGACGCAGAATATGAATAAAATATGTGAGACTCAGGTTTTCTGTAATATAAATTAATTAGTAATAATATTACTATATAATTATTTTTCTACTTATGTATTGAATATACGATTTAAAAATTTGTCATTAAATAACCCGCCCCTGACCATTCCCGGTGCAATCCCGGTGCAAAGGCGCCAATAATGCTTGCAGCATTACCTCGCTGAATAGCGATGGCAATCCTTTGCACCAAGAACGACCCGGTGCGTCTCCTGTCACTTTATATAAATTAAATAAAACAAAAAGTATATTTCTTTCGACATATTTTGACCTTATGTATCATAAATAAAATAAATAAATAATGTTGGAAAAATCGAACCCGAAACCTCCTGCGTCGCAGGCAGGCCTTCGCCCGCCGCGCCACGGAGGTCGTCAAAGTAGACACAATACAAAAATACAAATATAAAATAAAAATACACGGTTACAATAATTGTGCAGGCAGGTACAGGTAAAAGGTACATACCTACTTAATATTTTAATTGAGACAAAAAACTACCTACATGTAAGCCCAGTTACAAAATTGTCTCAACGTGAGTTGGCAGACTAGGAAGCTCCCAGTGCCAGAGCCACTTGTAACTTATACTTGTTGCCCGCAGAATATTGCGGGTAAGATTTCCCGCAGGAAAAATCATCGTATCATCATCTAAGACGAACTCTATTTTATCTTTCAGTACACCAAATATGCCTTCAGACTGCCCAATGTTCATATGCCTGTTGCTATTAGTTTTCGGTGTAGAATTAAGTGACCCCCAAATGTTAGCAAGCAAATTCGCTATCCCATCGGATAATGAAAGTGAGGGAAAAGAGTTTTTGAGAGTTTTCATGTGTGTGCGCACACATGAAAACTCTCAAAAACTCTTTTCCCGTAACACAGGTGCACTCTGCACCCGTGTTTGCGCACACACTTTAGTACTCTATTTTCCATCCAAAGGTGGCCTGGAAGAGATCGCTGTTAACGATATGGACGCCGATTGTGCCGCACTAGTTAGTATTAAGTTCTTATTTCATTATTTAATTTATTGATGGTGCAATAAAGAAATAATCTATCTATCTTATGTCCTACGCGCATGGACAAAATTCGACTAGGGGAGGCTTAAAATACCTGAACTGACACATAATGAATTATATAATTGGCTCTGTTATAACTGTTTTCATACTATAACTGTTTATTTAAATTTAAATTAACATAATTTAATTTTTTGACATTTAATAAATATAATATAATTCGTCAGCGTCTTGGGGACGCTTCCGACTGGTATTAATATGGATCAGTTGAGCTACCTGTAGATTGTTTGCAACAGTCTGCAGTTAACTCAATTGTTTCAATTGTTTCTAATTTATTTATATTATTTGATTGTAATTTTCTTTGTGAATAAAGGCTTCTGCCCTTATATATAATCTAATTTCTCTGACAAAGATTATTTTTGACGGTTATCATTTTGAGCATAGTGTTCGATATATTTTTAAATGTTTTTAAGGCAAACCTTGAGTACAACTACGATAATATTAATTGTCTTTTCTAAACTACAATGTATCTAAATTACTTTTGAACATTTGCACGACTATCAAGTCACTCAAAGAAATACATACTCTATTTTAAGACCATCATTGTTAACCTATATTTATGCAAATAAATACTGTCATCATAAAACCTCACCTGCATTCTATTAGGCAGTTTGCACATCTGATCAGCAGCGGCGGCACAAGCATGGTCCTTAGGCGGGTCGCCTCCATACTGAGCGACCAGGATACTGATGCTGGTGCTGGTCGGACAAGACAATGAGACTACTTCGTCGTCGCATACTGCTCGTATCACTGGCTTCAGGGTTTCTAGTAGGAGAGCTGTAACAAAAGAGGTTGGTTTTCATCGAGAAGAAACAGTTGAGTGCAAACTTTTCCGATCCGATCTCGCCGAGAATTCGATGTTAATTTATTTACTAAATAGCTTCTGCCCGCGGCTTCGCATGCGTATTTTCGGTACAATAAGCAATTAGTAAACATATTGTTTAAGTTAGGCTACGTTCCAGGTGTATGCCAAATTTAATCTTGATCTGTTCTGTGGTTTTGGAGATCCTAGGTAACAAAAATTTCACATTTCACAATCTTTCGCATTTATCATATTTGTAGGATATATTTTAAATACCTAGTTATTTGGGTATCTGCGAATACAATATTTATAAATTGTGCAACAGAACCCACAGGGCCCGTTGCCGGCCTAGCCGCGGTTACTGTTACCTACATTGTTATTAACCATCAATTACAAAATTGTCGAAATAGTTTAGTAAGAACATCTCCACCGGAATTCTGAATCCACCAACCTGTTTACCTCCTCTTTGGTTTCAAAACTACAAAGCACCACTTTTTCCTTCTCTATCTTGTCCATTTTCGGACACCTTCACCAATTTATGCACAATTTATTATTTACTGCACAATCAGCTTTTCAATGACTGCAATATTCTTTCAGTTAGGAAACTATTTATATTACAAATTATCCTAAAACAACACAAGGAACCATCAATTAAAGATATATCCAATAAAAGAAGGAAAAATAAAGTTTTCAAATCAAATTCATATAAAACAAGCTTTGCTCACCACCATGCACAATTTTTAGCACCCTACCTCTATAATAAAATCAATAAAATAATAACTCTACATAAAAAGACCATTAAGGAATGTAAACAAACCGTAACGCACTACTTGCAAAATATTGACTACGAACAGGTAGAGCACCTGCTAAGCACTCTATCATAGTCTTGGGCTACATTATTATAAATTAGTATAATGCATGTATTTAGGTTATAAAATATTAGTAAATAGCTTAATAGGTTTATTCTTTATATGATTCACCTGTGTCAATTTCATAGTTTAACTTTAAAACTTCAATAAAACTTGTACTCCATATCCCTCAAGAGGCCGCAGGTCTGAGCCCTCCCGTCTAAACACAAGTGTAAACTTAGTTAGAGCGAGGATTCACCTTGACTTTGAAAGGTTATTATCTAAGTACTACTTAATTTTAGAATATTTTAACTGTAAAATAGTTTTAAATACCTACTTGTTAACCTTTTTCATGAATAAAACTTATTATTATTATTATTATTATTATTATTATTATTATTATTATCCGTAGCTAAAATAACCCTCCTCCGTACCAACGGAGGAAGGTTTTTTTCGACTACCAAGTCGGGAAGTAATTGATGTACCGCAAATTTATTTTAAAATCTACCTTCACCTATTAAACAAAAACAAAATTAGTGATAAAATCAAAACATGAGGCCCATCGATGACGCCGTAAAATAATTCAAATTTCGAAGTGGAACAAAAGAGTTTACATCAAGAAACAAGATCCGTCAAGTGCGAGTAACTCGCGCGCCGAGGGTTTTGAACGTTTGTCAACAAATATGTACCAAAAGTACCGGTTAGATACTTCGCAATTAAACGAATACCTAAGAATAGTAGGTACCAACCTACATATCAGATGGATCTCTCTGCATGCTTCGGTTATATGGGTGGTTCGGTTATAAGGTAATGGTAAATTTTTCGACTTTTTTCGAAATATTTCAAAAAGTATTAAAGTTACAGAAATTTGAAAAACTGGTTTGAAATGTCCAAACCGATACCTTTCATTTGATATCCCACTCGGTGGGGTAGCCCCCCTTTTGAAAATTATTCGTTTTTGACCATTTTTCAAAAAGTGTTCTTTTTACAGACTTCTCTATATTTTTCCTGTAAAATATAGATCCATATCTACAAACGCTTCATACATTTTAAATGGATCGCTCGGCAAACTTCGGAGATAGGGGGGGGGGAATGGGTTTTTTTTCGACTTTTTTCAAAATATTTCAAAAAGTGTGAAACCTACAGAAATTTGAAAAACTGTTTTGAAACGTACAAACTAATACCTTTCATTTGATACCCCATTCGGTGAGGTAGATTTGAAAATTATTTTGAAATATTTTTTTGAAAATTATTCCCTTTTGAAAATTATTTCCCCCCATTTTGACCATTTTTCAAAAAGTGTTCTTTTTTCAAACTTCTCTATATTTTTCCTGTAAAATATAGATCTACGTCTATAAACGCTCCATACATTTTACATGGATCGCTCTGCAATCTTCGGAGATAGGGGGGGGGGAATGGGTATTTTTTCGACATTTTTCAATATATTTTAAAAAGTATGATACCTAAAAAAATTTCAAAAAATATTTTGAAATGTACAAAATGATACCTTTCATTTGATACCCCATATGACTCTGTAGGTATCTTTTAAAATTTCGGCATCACAATTTGTATGGAAATTATTCATTTTCATTTTTCATTTATTTTTGTCTAAATCTGTACAGGCGCACGAAATGTATTATTATTTTAAATTTCAAGTTGATAGCTGCAGTAGTTTTTGAGTTATTAAGGAGGGAAAAAAGGACAGACAAAGCGAGACCATAAGGGTTTTGAAACCGATCTTCGATCATCAAAACCCTAAAAACAGTTGAGTAAAAACTTTTCCGATCCGATTTTGCCGAGGCAACAGAAGGAATAGAATTTTAGCATTCGATGTTTGAAATCGTTTCTGACGCGTTTTCCAAAAAAGAAAAAACCCTCTTTACTTCAGAACTCAATAGATGGCGGGGATCTTTCGCGGAAGAATAAAGGTTGTGATAAAATGTCAAATCAATCTTCGCAAAGTCTATTCCATTTTAATTTCAAAGTAAAAGCACCATTTTTCCAGTCTAGTTGAAATATTTTTGATAGTAAGAAAACGACTCAAGCCTTTGCCACTAGATTAGAACAGCCAATTAACAGTAGTCGTTTATAAGCTTGACAGAAACAACTGCAGAAAAGGACAAATAAAAAACTACGATTCAAATCCATTGGCTAGTTAAGCTTAACAGAGCATGACGTTAATTCTCAGCGCATTAGGTACGCACATAACCTACTTCTATACCTAATGCCACGTTGTACATTAGAAGAGTTTGTTAACCTTTGTAATTCTGATTATTCAAAGTAGGTATCAATGTATCACACTTCACACTAATATTATAAATGCGAAAGTTTAGATGGATGTATAGATGGATGAATGGATGTATGGATGTTTGTGACCTCTTCACGCCAAAACTACTGAACGTAATTTAGCATACAGAAAATTCTAATCCTAGAATCAAACAAAGGCTACTTTTTATCCCACAAATTAGTTCCCATTGGGTAGCGCTGGGAGAACGTACCTACAAAACGTATCTACAGAATTTTACAAATATCTAAGGTTCAATGATTTTTTATTAAGAACCCACGGTCAAGTTTATCGTTATCGCTTTAGCATAACGATAACCTAGATATCCCTTAGCAATAAAAGCATAAAAACACTTCTATCTTCATTCGTAACGAGATAACATCATCTAATACAGATAAAATAAGACAAAAGACCGACGGGCCGTCACTCCCGATACAAATGACGCCATCAGGGAAATCGTGTGAAACAATAGCTGGACAGATAATGCGTGTAAAATGTGTTTGCTGTACCCGGGAGATATAGGAGTTTGGTTTTTAGGGCGATACGATACCTAGCTCACACTTTTATTATGAATGCGAAAGTTTGGGTGGATAGATAAATTTATAATGCTGGAGAATTCACACAGCATGTCAATTTTAAGTAATACATAATGTGAAGAGGAAAAACCAAATTATTATTATTTTACATTATTCATAATTTTTTTTACTATAGAAAAAAAAAATATAAAACTATTCTACAGTAAAAAATACATCAAAACGGTGAATCACCGGCCGCGAAGCTAGGGTCAAGCGACCGGTGACTAAGGCTGCAGAGAGAGGAACTTCCTAACGATGTCGCCGAGTCCAGGAGTACCGCCTTTTGATCTGGCCCTTGATCCAACTTCCTAGCGAGAGTCTCTTGATATGTTAATCGATGTTATTATTATTGTTATCTAGCCCATCGCTCCGATACTGATCCATGCCCGCATAACTCTAGACAACTAATTTACTTAATACAATACAATGCAAAGACATATTTATATATTTTTATCAAAGAAGTAAACACCAAGAACACATTTCTTTGTATTTTGTACAAATATTTTGTCCTGAGGCGGGAATCGAACCCACAACCTCCTGCATTACGTTGCTGTTCGCCCGCTGCGCCACAGAGGTCGTCGATCCTGCTGTGCGATTACGCAAAACTAGCCATCCTAGATTGACATTTGAAAGCCCTTTGAATGGCCTTTTTAATTTGGTATCGTATGGACATGGCCATTGAAATGACGTTCAAGGCCATTCAAAGGGCTTTCAAATGTCAATTTTAGGATGGGTAATTTTTGCGTCATTGCACAGCAGATTGATGGATCAGATGGATGGACCTGGATGGACATCCATCCAAGTATGTTACTTCTTCACGCTTCTCACCAAAACTACTAAACGGATGTGGCTGAAAGGGCCTTGAAGATTTTTGTATGGAGGGTGGCCCTAACATAGGCTACCAGAACTTTCATTGTGCGTCGCGATTTTGAAAAAAAAACACTGGGGTAGCCGATATAAGGCACAAAATCTTCAAACGCCTTTGCATAAATGTAAGTCTAGAATCTAATAGAAGAATAGAAGACGCCTGAAATATTATCATAGGCTATTTATTATCACATACTTTATTACAATTCGACCAGCGCGGGCGGCCAGTCTATCATATATAGCCTATCATATCTAGACATATCATATTATAGTGAACAGGTGTGTGCATAAACACAGGTGCACTCTCACAATCCGATGGAACGACAGATCGACAAAACCGGGGAGAGGTCAGGCTCAGGACCAATGGCTTAACGTGCTTTCCGAGACACAGGGACGTAACACCGCCAACTTCCTGACTCCGAGGTTTCTTTGTGAATTTTCCAATAAGTAGCAGTATAATATCGTATCGGTTCGTGTAAAGAACCCTCGGGGGAGCGATTGTGCGTGCGACGAAGCGACAATACAAAAATACGAACAGAAATATTACATTCTATTTTAAAAGTAAGTAGTTCCTTATTGCTGGTGTAGAATCTTGGTACATTAGTAATCGTGTGTATACTTTTAGCTGCTTATTTATATTTTGGGGATACTTCAATGGAGACCAGAGAGCCTTTAAGAGCCCTGTCACATATCGGAGAATTGCAAGTTTAGGTATTTTACGCACCGAGTGGGCGGCGACCTGCACAAGCGTGCTTTCTTTTGCGACTAAATGATCTTGATCCACCGTAATACAAGTTTTCTTAGGATGGAGTTTGATGGATTGTTTTTTTATGTGAAGTATTAATTTTGTTCATAATAGAGGTACCTAATTTGTTTTGATATATTTTTCATTATTTTACGCAGTAATCGATTGCTTACCGACATCCGCAGCATATATAAACAGGGTGGAATTTTGAGACGGTTCAGTAAGGGCAGGTACCTTAACCGTTGAAGCTACATGAAAATTGTCTGAGGAAACTAAACATCCTTTTTAGAAAAAAATATCTTCCCCTTTCATAGATTTTCAAAAAAGTTACGTACTGATTTTTTGAACTTTTTTTGACGCCAATCAATCCTGTTTTTTATACTTATCAATAAGTTCTTTAGAACCAACTAAATTTTCTGTACTAGAAAAGTCAGAAATCACAAAAACAAGATCCTATACATTTTGTAGGGAGTTCAAATCAATTTTTTTTTTCCGTAATAAAACTTTTTGTAACTGTGGGTTGGATTGCAAAAACACTTGGTTGAATAGGAAATTTGTGTTTCAAACGCATGTTTCTTTTTTTTCCAACTTTATCATTAATATGTCAAACTCTGACTGTGTGTGGTTTTGTTTATTTATTTATTGTTTATTTAATTAAAACGGTTTGAGTGAGTTCTACGAATAATCAAAATAATGGACATTTTGAGCATCTCATTTCGTAAATTGAGATTGTACATAAGAGTGTAAACGTGTACAAATAAGAGTGTGAATAAGTATATTATTGTAAAATACTACATATCAACGTATTCAGTTTATCGTTGGTTTGATTTTTCGTATTTTTCTTTGACTTGGTTTTCAAGGATGTAATGATTTTCTTCGAAATGTATGGATTTTTTTTTTGCAATTAAATTGTTATTAAACCCTCTACACGAACGTGAAGGGGTGAAAATTGGGGAGGGAGGGCGTTGATTTTTTTTTCTTTCAATTTGAGAAGAAACCCTTATACGATCCCGCAATTGGAACTCCTCTATCGCGACGGCATCTCGTAGCACTCTCAAAAGAGGGGTCCGGGGGGGCAAGGGGGGTAATTTTTTTTTTGAAGTCGAAATCGTTTGACCCCCTCTATACAACGCCCCTAAAATTTTTCATCAGTATGACTCGGCTCGGGAGCCCCCACGGGGGGCGGGGATCCCGGGGGGCAGATCTCAAAAAGAAATTTTTTGTAAGTTAGCGATCTACACTCATAATGGGATACCGTATAGGTCAGTGCCCGACATAATATCGTGATTTGAAGTTTGACAACTGTCATCAAAAAAGTAGATCTCGACGAGTACTACAATTTCACTTTAGAAACTGGTGCTCTGCGATGGTCAGTTCCTGAGATATAGTGATTTGAAGTTTGACAGCTGTCATCAAAAATGTAGATCTCGACGAGTACTACAATTTCACTTTAGAAACTGGTGCTCTGCGATGATCAGTTCCCGAGATATAGTGATTTGAAGTTTGACAGCTGTCATCAAAAATGTAGATCTCGACGAGTACTACAATTTCACTTTAGAAACTGGTGCTCTGCGATGGTCAGTTCCCGAGATATAGTGATTTGAAGTTTGACAGCTGTCATCAAAAATGTAGATCTCGACGAGTACTACAATTTCACTTTAGAAACTGGTGCTCTGCGATGATCAGTTCCCGAGATATAGTGATTTGAAGTTTGACAGCTGTCATCAAAAATGTAGATCTCGACGAGTACTACAATTTCACTTTAGAAACTGGTGCTCTGGGATGGTCAGCTCCTGAGATATCGTGATTTGAGGATAGCTGTCATCCTAAATGTAGATCTTGACAAGTACTATAATTTACCATTAGAAATCTGGCAGCATTTGTGCTGGATGTATTTCGATTCAGAAACCTTGAAAAGTAACGAAGAGATTCGGACGAGATGTCCCTTTCACTTTTGATTGAGGGTACAACTGATCCGAATCTAAAATCAAGAGAATTTAGATTCGGACCAGATGTACCCCAACACAAAATTGAAGTGGACATCTCGTCCGCGGATCAGTTTGAGATTCGGACCAGATGTACTCTAACCCCTTACTGTGTTGGGATAACTATAATGAGTTATCTATCACGACTATATATATAATACTGTACGAATGTAAATACTTACAACGATCAAAAACTTTGGTCGTAGTTTACGATGTTCTAGCACGCACACTCTGACGTAGTGCGTGAAAAAAACTGACATAGGTCCGACCTCGACAAGCGCTCGCGCGGTACTGAGGGCAGATCGCCGGCGCAATGAAATATATAGCACTTTTAATAAATTCATAAAAAAATAATGGTAGTGATTTAATAAATAAAATTAATATTGTAGTTTAAGCAAATGTTGAGGATTATTTAGGTATAAAAATTATGTCAAAATGACGTAGAACTTCGGAGATATTGGGGTTTGTTTTGAAGCCTTTTCGGTCGATAATTGAATTCGGTTCAGGTTTTTTTTTGTTTACATAGAGGCCTATAACAAAAATGTATTCTATTATTATTGAAGAATAGGATATTTGCAATCTAAAAAAATATATTTTATTTATCTATATTCAATAGAATCTACAAATTAGATCAAATTAGATAGGTCTCGCGAGAGTTTTTGCGTAAACATGCATCGGTAGAATGATTATTATAAAATAAATAAATAAGTTTTCTAAAATTTGTTCTATTATTATTGAAGAAGAGAAAACGAACTATTATTAACAAGTAATTGTTATTTCAATCAACGAACGAAAACCATAGAAGTTGGACGAAATAAGCGTGGAATTTCTGGTTTATTTGTGAATTCCCTCTTAACTCATTCACCGGGTCACCGCGCCGCAGCTTGGAAGACTTGCAGAACTACAAGTGCTTCGTAGGCAATGAAAATGTTAGTTTTGATGAGTGGAGTCCACAGACCTTGAAGTAAAGATGCGCGAATGCGAAGGATCTGGCTAGTCGAATGATCTACAACTACTAATTTACTCATTCGACTTGAATATTAGTGATATTTTCAAAGTCGAATGACAACTACTAATTAGTAATATCTAATGCCTCTACGAATAGATCGAGTCGAGGCGTCGAATAACGAATTGAGTTCGACTGCCCGACTCGAGTAGTTGCCATTACTAACCATATTAGTTACTAATTTTGTTAGTAATGGCGAGAGGCGTCGAATAACGAATTGAGCTCGACTGGCCGACTCGAGCAGTTGCCATTACTAACCGTATTCGTTACTAATTTGGTTAGTAATGGCGAGTCGGGCAGTCGACGCGAAATCAAATCTTTATTCGACGCCAGTCGCTATTACTAACCAAATTAGTTACTAATTTGCCCTAGTCATTCGAATGGTTCGAATAATTCGAATGAAATCTTTCACAGCCGCGCATCTTAGCCTTGAAGAGTCAATACAAATAATTTATGCAACCATCTAATCGTTTATTTATATCAGGATCTTGAAAATAAGAAGTTTTTGGTATAGGTCAAACAAAAGTTTTTTCTTGAACTCTAAAAATCACACCTAATACTTACAACGCTGAACGTACCCAAGTCTAGCAGGAGATAATAGAAGACCACGTAGGTAATCCATCTTTGTGGGCCCACGGAGAATTTATTGACATCGCACGCCTCCATAATTTACTTCAAGAAAATGTGTGATATTTTCCTTTATGCAAGGTTTTGTCTCCATAAAAAGGTTTTTGTGAAAAAGTTTTTCAAAAGAAAATACTGCTAAAAATTTGACGCAGCAATTTCCGGTTAAAAACGTTCCATATATGAAATAGGAATTTGACAGCTGTAGGTCTAGTATATAGATAGTTGTCTAGGGTAGAACATAGAATAATGACATCGCATTGTCATACATTGCGTAAACTATTGAAGTTGAAGGAATGAGTTTCAAACACATTACGCATTCGATCACGATGAGACGTAATTTTTCTGTATTCTTCCCTAGACAACAATCTCTGGCTAGGCCTACTCGTCGTTCGTACACTGATCATCTCTGTAATTAATTAATCGATGCTCGAACCGCATCAAACGTCTATTCAACAAAAAGAACTCTTTGACAATAGATTTAATCATTGATTAGTTAATCAGTGTACAAGCAAACGGTTTTTAATATTGTTATTTTAGTATTATTAGATATTCTCTGGTATTGTGTCCCACAATAATTATATAATAATAATGTCCTCCTAGCCGAATTTCGACCACGGCGGCCAGTCTCATATGAGACCAGCCAGATGCGCAGGACTTAATATAGTGCACAAGTGTGTATGCAAACTCAGGTGCATTCTCTATTCCCTCACTCTCATAATCCGATGGGACGGCAGACCGACACGACCGGGGAGAGGTCGCAGGACCAACGGCTAAACGTTATTTCCGAGGCACGGGGGTGTAACACCGCCAACTTCCTGACTCCGGGCTGCTACTGTGAATTTTTCTTGTTAGAAAAACCCCATTAACAACTAATGGCCCGACCCGGGATTTGAACCTAGGATCTCATAATCAGCGGTTGAATAAGCTGACCGCTAGACCAACGAGGCAGTCGAAGACCCCAATTATATGCTACTAGCAACTATTAATAAAGGTGATTCACATCCATAATACGCTTGAAATTGTTAATTTTCTTGGTATTGGCATGCATTTTGCACAAAGGAGATTTTAATAACCAAGAAACTGCGTCAATATGGACCAAAGTAAGCTTAATGCTTAATGGTATCAAATCAGCTGGGGCGATAATACTTAATCAAACACACTATATTTCAGAAACCACATAATATCGCAAAAATGTTCTACTTCGACAGGGCTTGTACCCGTCAGTACCGGAATGTGCTAACCAAATACACCACGAGGTCAAGTGACGTGGGAGTCGAAAATCTCTGCCACTTCCTACGGAGTCTAGCGCTGCCGAGTGTGGGGTTACGCACTATAATAACAAAACACCACACTATCTTTAATTCTTTGTCTTTGACAAAAGGTTAATATCCAAGGAAAGTAATTTATAAGCTTCTGAAAGTACAAGTCTCAGCAAAAGCGTATCTCCGGATAAATTAAAAAGTTGTTGATGAGTAAAATATAATCTAAATAATTTATAAGGGTTAAAGTAAAGGTCCATGTTTTTAATGTCCTTTTCCACACGTTTCGAATAATCTCGTGTCACCACCGACCACCTGTCCTTTTACTTTTAGTTTGGACATATACATATGTGGAAAAGTTGAGAATTTCTACAACCGATATCCAAGCGATCTTACAACCTAAGCTTTTTGAAATAAAACGTCAATTTTGAGTCGGACTCGCACACCGAGGGTTCCGTATATTGCTTCTTGCCAAATTTTGTGGTTCTAGGTCAACGGGAAATACCTTATAGGTTTTGATCTATGGCCAGAATTTTATTTTTTTCTGAATAAACTACAAATTTATTGGTTTCGGATTTTCACCTTTACTAATGCTATAAGACCTTACTTCTTGCCAAATTTTATGATTCTAAGTCAACAGAAAGTCCTTATCCTGATCCTCAACAAAAAAATTGTTATTTATTGTAATTTTAGGAGTATACTTTTTTATAGCCAACGCAAACATTTTGCTTTGCAAATAAAGTCTATAAAGTGTAACTAAGTTAAATATAGTGCCCTAGAATATTCATTCAAGCATTCGAGGTTGATTCTAGGTCGACGTAATCAGCGTTCTGCTTTTCCATGTGTAAACATGTCAATAAAAATAGATAGAGTTGCGAAAGGACGTAGAAGATGTACAATATTATCAAGTTTAAAGCTTGAATACGCGAAATTTCTTCCTTTTTGGCCAGAAAAGTAAATTTTGTGGTGTTAAGCTCCCTTCGGCAGCATATGAAACCGCAATTTCGAAACTGGTTACGGTAAAAAAATTATGTTTCGTTCGTAACTAGTTACTAGGGAATACGTTTTTTTCCTCACACGACACTTCTGTTTCAAAACAGAAAACTTAGGTACAATTAGTTAAGAGAAATTATTTCTCATTCTTAATACGAAACCTTTATTTGAAGTTATACAGGGTGTCCTGTCACCGGTGTCGGAGACTTTGGAGTCGTGAAATACGAATAATTTTTTCGAAAAATATCTCTATTTATTTCACCCTCCATAATTAAATTGCAGGTTTGTAGAGTTAGGTGTCCGATTTTGCATAGATAAACTCTAATAAATATAAACCCTGAAGGTGTTATGTTCTTTTGATTCTTAGCGACTTGATCCACAAGAAATGGTTTGGTTTAATTTAATCTTGTATAAATAAATAAATAAATATAAACATATATAACGTCTATTTTTCTGACTAACAAAATATAAAACTGTTCAAACATAGATGAAAAAATCTCAGTTCATAGCAAAACCCACAAACGAAAAGAATGTGAAGAAATAAACATGTCGGTTACTATTATTGAAAAGATTGTGTAGAAAGAAATTGAGTAGCTACCGATGCCCTCCCGAAAATGTAATCAAAGCAGAATTTACTTGTATTGGGTCAAATGGGCGATATATTGGATCAAAGGATAGCAGCGGGAGAAATCTACTGGGCAGTTACCTACTCTGTGTAGGAATTTTCCTTTTGAAAATATGTCGGCTTACGGTGCTAGTTTTTTAAATGCCTACAAAGAAAATGACCCTGCTGATTTGATAGTAATTATTATTAGACGATGACGACCTCAGTGGCGCAGCGGGCGAAGGTCCGCCTGCGACACAGGAGGTTGCGGGTTCGATTCTCGCCTCGGGACATATATTTGTACGATCTGCAGATATTTGTTCAGGGTGTTCGGGATGTTTTCTATGTATAATAAAAAAAAACATTATCTATGTACTTTATTATATTAAGTACATCAGTTATCTAGTACCCATAACACAAGCTCTGCTTAGCTTGGGGCTAGATAATGCTGTGTGAATTGTCCAGCATTATTTATTTTATTATTTATATATTGAGTCTAGTGTTTATTCCAACTTGATTTTTGACAACACAGGTTATCCTGGGGTGGGAGGTAGCGCGATTTAAAAATTGAATTAGCAATCCTAAAGTTAAATTAAAAAGTAAATTAATAAAGTATATTTTAACCTATTTATAGGAACAATAATTAACCTATCTATTATTTTTGAGAAATGTTTCTTTAGGATATTGGCATTGCAATTATAAAATACTTTACTTTACCTTACTTTAACTGTAAGTGTATGGTTAAATATGGTCGCTTTCTTAGACTATGTATAAATAGAGTTTAAGACAATATAATCCACGTAAACAAAACACAAGTTTATCTCTCAATGCATACTGCATAGTAGTCCCATCGGATTATGAAAGTAAGGGTATAGAGAGTGCACACAGGTGCACAAGTGTGTGCGCAAACACAGGTTTGCGCACACACTTGTGCATTATAAAATGTCCTGCGCATCTGGCTGGTGTCCGATGAGATTGGCCGCCGTGGTCGAAATACGGCTAGGAGGACATTATATTATTATTACAGTACTTCATTAGAATATGGACCTTGATGCGCCCTTATTGCATTTAACACATTCACTGCCTCAAGGACCTACAGATAGACATCTGCGTTGTGCGTGGGCCTTGTGAGTGTTAACTGCATACTTTAAAGTCATGGTTAAACATAACTGAGTTTGCAACATCACTATAAGGGTATAAAGAAGGAATGGTGCTCTGAACTGTGCGTCTATGTGCCCACAGTGCGTCATATAACGACGAACGCTGTACGAAGGTGCATTCTGAGTGCAGCTAGCTATTGCTCGGCGCGCCCGTCTACGTCGCGCTGTGCGACTTCGCGTCACTTCATAGGGCGTACGTACAGTTGCCGCGCGACAGAACGCCCTGTTTAAATATAATTGGGGTTAATTTAAATGGAAATATTTGAAAAAAACTTATTTATAAATTTTGACTACTTTTTCATCCGTCTAGTTAAAAAAGTAGGTTTTAAATTTTTTATTTTTTTTTGCTATATATTTAAGTAGGCATATGAAATGTGGAAGAAATTAGTCAGATTTACAGCATCTGCAATCTATCGTTTCCGTAAAGCCTAATATAGAGGTAGTCTTCGGCGTAAGTGCCAAAAAACGAACACTACGTAAACCATCCTTCGTGGTTGTTAAGGGGTGGTGATGATGATGATGATGAATCACAATAATTATAAATATTCCTAACCTTAAAATATTCGACTTTCTCAAGATAAATAATTTGTTTTTTTAATGTTTATTCTCCAAAGTAAGCTTCGGAAAATTTCTGCTCCGAAATCTGTTGTTTATCTTTCAAGATACAACAGTATTTTCCTTAATACGGTCAAGTTTATTTTCAAAACAGGATAACATTTCTTCCTCCAGATAATAAAGAAAATTCAGAACCATGACTTCATAAAAACACAAATATTGTTAGAAAACAAATAGGCGTATTTATACGACATCAGTCAGTATGTCCTAAAAATATCAAAGGATCGATTGATATTTTTAAAAATGCATATTTGTTATTATATATATTATATATTATTATATATTAGCAGTATTTTTATTTTCCTAGAAGAAGCCTTTTGTATTCTCCTTCAAATGCGGGTAGATTCCAATTAATTTGGATCATTACCTATCAGTTGAATTAACTTAGGTACCTATGTAGATGATGTCCTCCTAGCCGGAATTTGAACCATGGCAGTCAGTCTCAAGTTGAGACTCTCAACGAAGACCAGCCAAGTAAACGAGACATTATTATACGTAGTTCAAGTGTGCGCGAACGCAGCTACGCTCTCTATTCCCTCACGCTCACATCTATATGTAGGTAGCTATTACTGTTAAACGGATTTTTAGTTATGTTTGCTCATGGAAAACTGAAAAAGCAGATTAACCATTCATATTATAAAACCTTTTTAGAGGCAAAAAATAAAAACGACAAACTTTGCATTACACAAAGGCTTTTGTACACTTTTGCGTGAATGGTTTGTATTTTATTCCGATTTCAATCGTTTAAACTGAACAAAGTATAATATCAAAGCCTTATACATTGTGTTTCTTTGTAGAATGTTCAAATAAATATTCTGTTAATACAAAGAGGAGATTATTATGGGTTTTTTAAATCTTGATTCTTGAATTGAAGTGTCAATTCAGATGTTTCCAAAACTAAAAATGTTGACGTTCGTTTCATAACAATCGATTTGTATGATTATTTTCGTTGTGTATAGATGAAAATAATCCCGGGGTGGTCCCAAATAAATTCGGGTTTTCGTTTTCGTAAAAACACCTAATGGATGGCATCATGCTTAGTCTTGTCAAGTTAGTTAAGTTTTAGCGACATCTCAGTTCACATAATAATAATAATAATGCTGGACAATTCACACAGCATTATCTAGCCCCAAGCTAAGCAGAGCTTGTGTTATGGGTACTAGATAATCATACTTATATTGTACTGTATGTAACCTTTACACGACGAAACGGGCGATAAATCGAAAATTAATATGTAGATACATAATATTTCAGAGATTGACATAGGTTTTAGTTATCTTGGAAATGCGAGGGTAAAAGCTAGTTTCAATAAATACCAAGATTCTTCAACTCAAAAGAATTACTCTGTACAAACCAGCACAGAAGTTGAGATTACCAGCAGCGTCGAAACTATTTCCACATCAACATTCACCGAGTCTCCGGGGAACTTGCAGTTTTGTTGAAATTCAGTATCGGGGCGTAATCTGAACTTAATAAGGCAAACTTTGATAGCTGGCAATCACTGTTCAAAGGTTCATTTTGCCAACAATTTTATTGTTTAACTCGAAGTTCAAACAGGAAATTTAACGTAAGCGGCTTTGATATCCTAATACCTACTATATTTGGCCCGAGGATTTGTGCCAGATTTAGATTCCTTTATCTTATCACACTTATATTAAAAACTAGTATTTTATAAGTGCGCGAGCTGCAAGCAGCTCGCGGCGGTGGCTGTCACAGGGAGGGGTGGGCTCTGGGGGGGGCAAATCTCAAAAAGTCGGGATTTTCCCCACTCCCGACCCCTCTACACGATTCCGCAAAAAAAAACATACCTTCCCATCCACCATCAGGTAGAACAATCGTGTCAATGAGTCAGTGAGTCAGTCAGTCAGTCAGTCAGTCAGTCAGTGGTAATCGAGCTTTATATTATTATCATAATCATGCGTAAGTTTGGATGGGTTTATGTAAGATTATAGCTTCTTCACGCCGAAACTACTGAACAGATCGGGCCGAAATTTTAGATATAGGTACCTAGATCTATAAGCACCCATTGGATGCTTTGCCTTATAAACCAGTTGTATATAAATGATGATGTTAGAGATTGGATGCTAGATGATGTTGTGTAAATGGTCCAGCGTTTTTTTTATTGACAATTCCCGGTGATAATGCCTATGAAATGGGACAGACACTAGTACATTGGTACTTACATAATATAGCTGACTAATTTGACGGTAAAGATAGTTGGTCTGATAACCAAAGGTCGTTTGATAAATAGAGTTAGTTATTACTTTTTAATTACTTTACGAGTAGAAATAAATAGTTAGGTTCAGTGTTTACTGTAAACTTTTAACATTTTCAACAGACTACAAAAAAAGGAGGATGTGTGGAGTCTGACGGATGTATGTTTGTTTGCCGATTTTTCCGTCAAACGAAAACTCGAATTTATATGCGACCACCCCGGAATTACTATCATGTATACAAAACGAAAATAATCAAACAAATCGGTTTTTAATTATTTACGTTTTGTATAAATGAAAATAATCCCGGGGTGAAACTATGGGATAACTTATAAAAATTCTCTATGTAATTATTTATAATATTTCGAGTTTACTTGAAGAAAATGAATATACCTACCTACCTATAACACTTTTCTTACCATTTTTCTAAAGCTTGAAGATTGATTACAGAAAATCGAAGTATGCTTTTTTAGACGACTACACGACAGCACTAAACTTTCAATACCATGGATCCAAAGGATATCTCAACGAGATTGCAAGATTTTCCTATATATTGGAACTGGATCCAAAAGGCTGCTGCCGGCGTGGCTGGTTTTATGCGGATAAAACATTGTATCAGTGTTTTTGATCAACCAAATTGCGTAAAAAGATTTGAGACCATTATTTTGATCATCCGATCAATACATATAATGGCCTCAAATCTCTGTAATTAACTTACCTTTGTACTGCCCCGTCGAAAAAATCCAAACTGTATATGATTTTGTATGTATGTTCATCGATTACTCCATCAATTACAATACTGCGATGCAGAAGGTTGCGGGTTCGATTCTCGCCTCGGGACAAATGTTTGTACGATCTGTGGATAATTGTTCTGGATGTTATCTATGTATACTAAAAATATATATGTATGTAGTGTATTGTATTAAGTATATCAGTTATCTAGTACCTACCCATAACACAAGCTCTGATTAGCTTGGGGCTAGATATAGCAAGGTAAAGCAGCCAGCGTCTTGTTGACGCTTCCAACTGATATTGATATGGATCAGTTGAGCTACCTTTATATTGTTTGCAACAGTCTGCAGTTAGCTAAATTGTTTCAATTGTAAAGACTAGTTCTAAATTATTTATATTTTTTATTATTATTAAGTATTATTCATGCAGAATGATTTTTATGATTTTATTGGTATTATAAAGGATGAAACCAAGATGACCCTTTAGATATTTTATCCCGAGGGATTAGTATTAGTCCCCCAAGACTCAAAATACAGTAGAATTTGAAGTCGGTTTAAAATGTTCTCAAAACAATCAAAATATTCAAGATAAATTTAATGTTAAATTTATTTAAAACAAATGGTCAAACCTTCACTGCCCACTCTGCGGTGCGAGCGGTAGTAGCGGCGGCGCCGGCGCAGCGGCGGCGCCAGCGAGCAACTACGGAATGTCCGTCATGGACAATATAAAGTGTTAAGAGGGCGCAATGCACGACATTTTGTGAAAAGGATAGCCATAGGATTTCGCGTTCATAGGAGCGGGACAGAGCATACGATTTTGGAACGGCGTAAGTGCATAAATCAAGTTTTTGCTTATCTACAAGAAAACTACACAACTTATGAAGAAACTGGTTCAAGGAACCAAATAAATAGTAATAACCTACGCATCAAAACATAAGTCATTTTAATAGACCGTAGGGTTCCTGATATCACCAAATAATGTGCGAAACAGTGCACTTTCATGATTTATTTATCGGAATCTCGTGAGGACTGGTCGAAGAGATGCCAATTTAAAAAAAAAACCCGTGGTGAGAAACAGGAATTACACAAAATTCAACTTTTTTCTCTGGTTCCTGTGTAAAAACAAGATTGAGAAAAAAACATGATTTTGCACTGTTTCACACATCATTTGGTTGAGATCTTAAGAACCCTGCGGTCTATTGAAATGACATAAGTTGTCAATCTAGGCCTAGTTTCACAACCCTAGCCGTTAGGTTCGCCCTCTAATCAGATCAGATTTTCTACACACTGTCAAGAAAAAAGAAACAAAAATAAGTCACAATTTCAGCGTAAATCTATATAACATTTTACTTCAAGTAGGTAAGCCATTTACTCACCAAAGACTGAGTGACACCGCATCAAAAAAATTGAAACCCGTTTACGTACCCAAGCATTACTCGGATCCATGCTTTTAGCGAAATTGCAAAGATTTCGTGCCGTTTGAAGAGGAACGTCAAGAAATGGAGGCTTCTAATAAATTTCGTTTATTTTAATGCTATGGATAGAAAGGCTTACTTCCTGAGATTATCCTACTAATATTATAAATGCGAAAGTTTGTAAGTATGGATGGATGGATGTTTGTTACTCTTTCATGTAAAAACTACTGAATGGATTTTAATGAAACTTGCAATAATAAAGCTTTATACATCAGAATAACACAATTTATAAAGATATTGTGTGAATTGTCTAAAATATGACGATAAACGTGTCAAGTAAGTAGGAAAAAATTCGAGCTTTTCTGGCGTGCCCTGCCAAAACCTCTAGAGTTACACATTATGTAATGTATGATGGAAATGTTTATCTTAAATAGTCCTACAAAAAAGCCCGCCACAGTATATATATGTATATCTTATGTGTAAGTCATTATAGCCAAAATAGTCAATCATAACTACAATAAAAATTGATAATTTATTTCAAATGCACATTTGGTAGGAATAAATAGATTCCTAAATGAAAATAGATACTTTTATCGCTGCTGGTATTTGAAGTAGATAATAGCTACTCGAAATACTAATCCGAAGCAGACGAAGTCGCGGGTACCAGCTAGTCATAAATGAAATTTACGCTAGGTTTGATCAGTCAAGCGTTCTTGCGGTGATAGGTGTTACAGTCAACGAAATAAATCGCTTACCGTGGTTGGTATAGTCAACCGGACTACTGAGACTACACCAATTATCCCACTAATATTTTACAGCCGAAAGTTTGTGAAATCTGAATTTTTGTTACCTAGGATCTCCAAAAATGAAATTTGGCGTACGCTAAGAACAAAGCCTAACTTATAATAGCCGCGGGCAGGAGCTAGTATTTTATAGGCGAAAGTTTGTATGTAATGTGTGAATGGGTGTACATATATGTGTGCTTGTTACTCTTTCATGCCCAAACGGCTCAAGGGATTTGAATAAAATTTGACACCAGGTTATCTTATATCCTGGATTTACGGATTATGGCTTTAGATCCCAGAAAAGTTAGGTTTTCGATAGGTCATACTAGAGTTTTAGATAATTAAAGATCTTCTAACAAGATAACTACTGCAATAGATAAGGCAAAGCCAAAACTCGCTCTGTCTGTAATCTGGCGTTTACAGACTTAATACATTTTAAAATTTTATGCTCTTTAAGTCTGTCCGATGCTTGAAAGCATTCAGTTATAAATATTGATTAGCATATCTTCCATTTTGTACTTATAATCATAAATAAATAGCAGTTTTCGGTTTTTTGGGCTTGTTTCTTAGTGTAGGTAGGTACTTAATTCTATTTTTTTCAGAACAGTAGAGCTAGGAGTATGTAAATCGTCAAGATAAGCGAGAGGTGAGTAATTAAAAAAATTGGCAGATTACGAAAACAAATAAAAAATTGAGCTGTTTATTAAAATTCCAGTATTTTTCACGGCTGGTGTACCTACCTTTTACTAGTCCTAGTGCAAGGGTAGTTCTTACCTTATTCTACCTATAGTAGAGCAAAAAAGTATGTCACATTATCTTTAATGCTTGCCCTAAATAAGTGGTACCTAAACGTTAATTAATGAATCCACATAAAGGCCGCGATCCCCGCCCTCGTGTCGTATATTAATTAAAAACGTGACAACCGAGAATTTAGCCCTTTTATGCCATGAGTGTGCAGGCAACAATAGAGGTGGTATGAAAGGTTTAAATGTTACCTGATAATGTTTGGAGGTGGACAATGTGTGAGAGCCTTAATCTTGTGTTGCCAGTATAGGAAAGTTAATTAATTTTACCTGTTATAAAACGATATATGTAGTTGTATATTGTATAATATTATACCAAAACGTTTATGGCCCAAGACGTACATGGTCCATCTGCAGATCCTTGATGTGGCGCGCCCCTCGGTATCGCACCGCCTCGAGGCTGGACGTGGAAAGTGAGCTTGGGTTACAAAACCAAAGGAAAAATTAGAACAAATATTTTATGACACTGGTTCGGAGCAAATCGCTGAAGTTCGAACTATTAGCACATCGCCGTACTGAGTGGAAGGTACGAGTTCAAGTCCCACCTATGTAGGTTATAAATTTTTGAGGTATATAAATTGTTGCGATACTATTACAATTTAGACAGCTTTCTATCAAAACCGTGACAAATATGCATATAAAATGTTTCTACCATCTCCAGTAAAATTAAAAAACTCGGTAGATATTTATTTGATGTTTATTTTCTAACTTATCTCGCGTACGGCTCGCGTGGACTCGCTAGTGTTTGCAGTCGGTGAGTCACCACGGTGGAAAGGTCTTTGAATGCAACTTCTTCATCGATTTAATTAATAACTTCAAAAACTTTACTCCCAAGTTGAATGATAATAAAAATTCCTGTGGCATAAGCCAAAGCAATTTCCTATGTTATGACCGCTGTAAAAATACATGTAGGTGCATTTAGTTTACGGCGCCGAAGCGGTGCAGCCAAATATTTAATGGATCATAAAACGTAATCCGAAAGTTTTGGGATAGATTTGAGTAAAACCATATTTACGGAACTATGAAAAGGCTGTGATAAACTTAGTACCTAGATATAAAAAAATAGTCATCATCGTAAACGGCCTGAGATTGTCAAATGTGAATATGGCGTCTTGTAAGCCTGACCGGTTGTGTAGAAGCATTTTGCAGGCAGAAATATGTATGAATTTTAGTCGGTTAGTATTTATTTTTTATTGATGAGAAAAAAGTTACCAAAAAAACAGTCGTAGTTTTACGAATACATTATGAATATGAGCGGTTTAACTACGAAACTTTTTGGGGTTGGTGGAACACCATCGTTTCATCCCATAACGAGGGTCATCTTCAGACTCAGTGCAGACGCGCGCGAAGAGTCGCGGGTCTCTACCCGCGACTCTTCGCGCGCGTTTGCGTCGTTTAGGTATGAAACGTTGGTATTCTTTGAACACAAAAAAGTTAGTTGTTAACCCGCTCACATTCATAATGGATGACAAATTTGGTTTAATTTTGAACCGAGAACCAAAAGATCGAGTTACTAAGAAGTGTTTGTTCTATTTTCGTATCTTTTTAATGACAAATTGGTATACCTACACGCACGGGCGTTGTTTTAAATCTCATTCAAAAACATAATGAGCACTATGGCTTCTCAAACTTCTGATTCTTGCAGTTAAGTCTTTGTTTTCTAATATTCAAAAAAAATTGCGTCATAGCTAACCCCTTGCCCCAAAGACCCACTACGAGTAAATCTGCAAAGTGCTTCAACTCTTGATTTTTTAATTAAAAACTTTTTGCATGAATCGCATTCCACCCAATCAGGCGTCAAATATCGGGTAACCTCATTCGATTTGTCTCCTCAGTGTACTTACGCATCTAAGCGTTTGGTCTCGAGGTTTGACCTAGTTGTTAGACCGATAGTGTTTGTAAGGTCGAGGGCTAGACCGATTGTGGTGACGTCTATCTCTGTTTACACGACCATGTATCAATGTATTGGCTTTATGTTGATCTTGGCATGATCTTTAGATACTTAGAATGACGTTGTCGCAAGGGTGCCTTGCATAGGCATGCGTAAATAAAATGTAGGTATTGAATGATAGGATGACCTTATGGTGCATCTTTACATGTTCGACTGAATGAAAGATTTTAAATGATACTCCATCAACGTCAGAGTATTTTAAAGTTGATATGAAATCTGGAAAAAACAACTTTTAAAATGGTAGCTATTTATATTACTAAACATCTTTTCTTGACATGAATATATAAACGATCAATCTTAGATAATAGTAAAGATCATATTATCAAATCATGTCAGGATTTGATACAATATACGTATTTCTTTGTAGCAAGTTGCTTCCCATTTGTAAAATCCTGGCTATAAACAGGCCCTTAGAATTTGTGTTTTCCGCTGAAATGGCCTTAAGATGGCCCAAATTCTACCTCTTTTTAGGTTTCTTAAGATAACCATTACCATAATGAGGTCGTTGAGAGGGTTGCTGGTTATTATTAAATTAAATATCAATGTCTCAATTAGGTATTAAAGAGGCTTATTTTACCCCCAAGCTATTATGGCTGTTGAATTAATCTCAAGGGCTTATGTTTGTCGATTTAAGTTTTTAGCGGGCATGAAATAGGTAAAAGTTTTTTTAGATTTTTGTACTCAGACAAACTGTCCATCTGTACGAAATTCGCAGAGTTAAGAAAAACCCTTAGGTTTTATTCTTACTGCCAATAAAATCAATGAATGGGGCCAACATTGGTACCGAGAATTTAACCTACTATGGTAACCAACGAACTTTAAATATTTAACGAAACATGCCATTGCATATTCATTTCATCAGATGGTTATTTGGCAACGAGAAACAAACAAGGTGCAACGAAGCAAAGCCAGTGTAGAGAAATCCTAAAGGTTCACATCCACTAAACTGATTCAGACGTGTTCCCCGCGGGATTCTACGGGCAAGTGTATCGCAGGTCTGAATTTCGTCGTGCCACTTATACAAAGTGAGGTTTTCGAGGACTTTGGAGGTTAGAATCTTAACAATTAAAGATTTACAGGAAAATAGTCTGATAGACGATGGGCTTGCTTTTGATGTGAATAGCATAAAACATTCTAAGAAATATTTCTTCTTATTCGGTAAATCCGATTTAGTTGAATGTTTTTTTAATTTATGTATTTTTGTGGTATTTTATTACTTCTATCACATTGATTATGGCCTAACCACCACAAAAAATGTTGTGGCTTGCTCTGCTCGCTGATATTACTGATTTTTTTGTATATACCTACCTTTTGTGTTTAATTTAGCTCGAAAACTACAAGCAGTTTTAAGTGGCTCGATCTGTTCTATTCACATCCGATTAATGATTGCCAAAAAAAACTAACAATAACAGATTTTTAGAGACTCGCTACGCTCGCCGACAACAAGGCGTGTCAAAGTAAAACAGCACTTAATTACATAATATAATTCGTTTTACCGATCGTAATTTCAGTATTAAATAGAATGAAAATAATATTTCCGAAAGTGAAAAGGCAGCTCAGAATTAATAATTGCGTATTTAGTGCCGAAATTCCAATTTTCGTACGATTAGTGTACCGATCGAACGAAACGATACACGAGCTTTCTTCTCATGTACTTTGGTGTATTGAAGTACATAGGCATCTAGATAAAGTCTGTCTAACGATAACGTATCGCAAACCCGCGTTTCCCCGCGTTAGCTTCCGACTAACTACTGGGTAATCCATCAATGACGTCGCTCGCATACCTTAATCAAGGAGTTAGGGAACCTCCCCCGGGATAAACGAAGTCCCGGGCTTTCGCTAGCTTAATTATAACATGTAGTAGAGTCGCTCTAAGATATCTGTGGAACATTTGACTCTTAGTTGCTATTGGTCGTTGTCATGGCGACCGCTACAGGTTAGTGAAGAGTTAGTATGACTGGAGGGATTTGGGAAATCCACCGCTCAAAGTTATAAATAATTTATTAAAGTGAAAGCTTCCAAAGTTCCAATTTTTTTGAATAGTAAATGAAACTGAACCGTCACGCTTGGGTTGGTTACGCTAAATCGAGTATACTCGGCTCTAGTCGGAAATTTTCACATCTCGTAGTCATAAGCAAACACACCCTTACATGAAAATGTTTTTTGAAAATTTTGTGCGCGGCCATTTTAATTATGGGTTTTAACTCGTTATCTTTAGAGACATTTTACAGTGACAAAGTGCCTTCCCAGCTTCAAACGAATGGCCTGCGACCTGTCTGTCATTTGATGCCGTCAATAAGTGAATGCACATTTTTGTGCTGCGTGGTAGCTGTGCGCAATAAATATTGGATGATTCTAAAGTACATAATAAGAATGGGACGAGCAGCGCAAGGATTCCTAACGAGTCGCTTATTGAACGAAACGCTTATTGGACGAATCGCTTATTGGACGAAACGCGATTTGGACGAATCGATTTTTGGACGAAGTGCGTATGGATTCTTGACGCACCGCTTATTTGACGAAACGCGATATGGACGAATCGCTTTTTGGACGAAGCGCTAACAAATCGGCTCACCAACCTCTTGGTGGAACAACTAACAGAACTTTGACGTATTTCCACAGAAATCTATTTGTCATTAACATTAACCTCCCTCCATTTCCATCATAGAAGAAAACTTTAATTGAGTTGGAAACTGGAATACAATTCTAGTTAATGGCAGCCCACGTTATGCAAGAACTTCGCAGCTTCTATTGAGCCAAAGATCTGAGATTAGAGAATGCAATAGCGCACTGCCTTATATCCAAGAAGTTTAGGTTCATTTTGCAACGGAGAGATCTATGCACGGCCACAGAATATATATTAGTTCGAATCTATCAGGATAGTAGTAAGATTGTACGTGTTTTTAGAAAGAGTAAATTAAATTTTGATAGTATTAGTAAAGAGAGAAATAAGAAGAAGAAAGAAAATAATTTTATTTGCCTTAAATTTACTACACAACACAATAACTAACTAAACACTAAGTAAATCTTAGACTAAACTGCCCAATTTTGTGCGTAGCAGGCTTAGGACAAATATGGCCCACACTCAGCATTGTGCTGAGTAGACCTGGTGTGACTACTCAGCGCTGGTTTTCTGTGCAAGCCAAAGAAGTAGTTTCAGCCCGCGGCTTTGAACGTGTTGTTTTTAGGTTCTGTTCTTCTTAATCAATCTCCTTGCCAAATTTTATTGACTTTCGTTCAGACGTTGAAGTGTAAAGAGGTAACAAACAGAGTTACTTTCGAATTTATAATAAGTACACGGATGTATTGGCACGAATGTTGATCCTTGGCAGAAACCCGCGATACCAAATCGAACTTTATTCCAATGACTATAAAGACTTCTCACAAGAAGCATTTGATAGTTTACGAATAAGGTGCACAATAGCAGAAGCTATTCAATCTGGCTTAGCTTACGCTATCCTTAGATATCCAGCGGATCTGTTAGGGTGATATTCACCGACGCGGTTTAACTGTCTACTAAGTTAAATACCTCATGGTTCATTAAGAGCTAAATGTGTTACTGGAGGAAATTATTTTGGTTTATGTTTATTTTAAGTCCTGTAATTTCATAATTAAAATATAATCTATTTTAATTAATGTATTGTTTATTTCCCAAATAAAACAAAACCTTAATTAAAGTTATGGATGTTTTTGTTAGAAAAAAAATTAATTCGGAATAGGACTGAAAGGGCTTGTGTTGTTGTAAGGAGACTAGACGGAAATATCTTTGAAAATACACCTAAGTTTTAGAACACGAGCACCCCGAACTGCAAGCACTCTATTAAGCTTCGTAGCTCCGTAGCTATGTAGATCTTCGTGACTTCGTAGCACTCCGTAGAGTTTCGTGACTTCGTAGCACTCCGTAGAGTTTCGTGACTTCGTAGCACTCCGTAGAGTTTCGTGACTTCGTAGCACTCCGTAGAGTTTCGTGACTTCGTAGCACTCCGTAGATCTTCGTGACTTCGTAGCACTCCGTAGATCTTCGTGACTTCGTAGCACTCCGTAGATCTTCGTGACTTCGTAGCACTCCGTAGATCTTCGTGACTTCGTAGCACTCCGTAGAGCTTCATAGCTCTGTAACAGTATGCATTCGTATAAAATGCATGGTCTTCTCCAACTCCAACTCTTCCCGTGGGTGTCGTAAGAGGCGACTAAGGGAGATCCACCGGTGGCGGGCAGCAGCGACCCTGCAGAACAATTCTACCACCGAACTGCGATCCCCAACCCGCATGCATCGCGTGGGGATTATGGGCATTTCATTACGCCCGTGAGATAAAAATCAATAAGGCGCTTATCAGGGGAAGGCCTGCGTCCTGCAGTGGACCAATAAAAGCTGTTGAAGTGAGGTGAGGCATGGTCTTCTGTCTATGACTTGAAGTACCCAACATATCAAAATTTAAAAATCGATAAATTTGGCTGCCATTTTCACACCCGAAAGTCTTAACTCAAGAGAATTGTATAACATAGACAGTATTCAATGCTTCACAGCATTGGTTAAACTTACCCGACTTTCAACTAAGCTTGGTAGCACTCCGCAGAGCTTCGTAGCAGAAACAGCTGACGTGGCAAATGCATTGTGCTATTCGTTGTGACAACCCAATGGATCCGGCGAGATGCGAAACGAACTCTTTAAATGGCTACTATACAAAGGTAAAAGTTTTCTTAGGAATGGAGTTACTGTTTATTTATTTGTTAGTAGTAATTTTAAGTAATTTTATTTAGTGTAAGCTAAGCACGGTAAGTAAAGGTTAACTGCAGTATCTGTGAAATAAAATCAAAATAGATAGATACTCGTAGTTCATAACTATTTTGTTTACCACAAATACTTATTAAATAATTTAACATAGAAAAATAATTTAATTATATAATGTTTGAAAAGAAAGAACCTGTTTATGTTGTGAAAATATGTTCTTGACATGTGGGTATTTTTCTTACTTGTAATATAATTTAGGTAAAGTCCCTGAATTATCTAAGTCACTGAAATGGTTAGTTATATTTAGTTGTAATACTAACCCATATAATACCTTTGTTATAAATCTCGCAAGATGCAAGCTCTTTTTGTAGATATACATACAAAATATGCCACCAAGTGATATAAAGTTATTTAAACGGTTTAACTGAAGAGTAAGTAGTTTTACTTAAGTTAGTGTCAGTGACGGGTGAAACACGGAAATAAATTGGACTGAATTCAAGTTAAACAGAGCTACAGAAACAAGGATATTTTTCCAGGAACCGTAAGAGACTTTTTCGAAATAAAAAGGATAAGTAATTAAAAGGTTAATTATTTGAAAAAAACATTTAAAGTAAATATTTTATTACGTACATGACATCAATTCAAATTAGTAAGTAGGTATGCAAAGTACTCATCCAGTCATTATATTTACAACAAAAAAGTCTACACGTGCACAGAAAAACTATAATAGTAGGTAAGTATATAAAAATAATTAAAACTATTGAATTAATTGAAGAAATAAATTGTATTGGTATTAGCAAAATAATTTCAAATGCATGCATATTTTACAACACAAAGCCCATAAAACAAAACAGATCAAGACTTTGCAAAATTCAATTAATACATTTCAAAACTAAAACGGGAATCCACTAACTAATAACCAAGAGTCTCCAACGTTGTCAACAAGTTACTTAGTTAAAACCATTAGTAGAATCCCATGTAATTATGTAAGTAATAAATCTACGAACCTAAATTATCAGAGTTTGTACAGGAAGGGCCCACCAGCAGGAAGCCGACGAGGAAAGCAAATCTACACATATTCGCGCCAACATTTAAATAGAGAATTTATTTGAACTGTCAAACTGGCCGAATGCTTTTCAATTAAAAAAAACGAATCACGTTCCACGCACCGCCGGAAGCTCGCGGCTTAAAAAGTAAATTTTGAATTTATTGGAACGGCTGGCGTCCCGACGATCTAACCAAGGAGACGCCAAATAAAAAGTTTGTATGTAAACAAAAGCACGTGACGTTGACGTATCACGTGGTGCCGTCAAGCCGTGTCCACGATTTACAGGCGTGTAGCCACAGTGAGTACGGTCGTGCTACTGGCGAAGTAAACGATACAAACTCGCGACTGTTGGTCACGGCACACGGCCATCTATTTCGCGTGACGTTCAAACGAGTAACCCTTCTTTCCCTGGAGAGATATTAGGGTGCCTACCCGGGTATAATTAAAAAACGCCTATCGATTTCACCCTAATAGAGTTTGTAAATTGTCCGTAGTTTATAGAATTTTTAAGTTGTTGGACTAAGGTGTGCTTACGAAGCAACGTTACCAAAATCCAATAAATACTTATTTAATTGATGTGAATCTATATCTATTGATGCACCATAAAATTAGCGGAGCTAAAACTTCTCCACTGATAGCTTTATGCCTGTGCCATAATCGCGCATAAATATCCCATTAATTTTCCCAACATTATTTTCTGTAATCCCAAAAGCACATTTAATTTAGTCAAATAATTGAAAATTTGTAGGTATTTACCTCATATAAAAAGACACACAAAAAATATGGAAACTCTCTCGCGAACGCATCAAGATTTTGATGAAAGCCAAATACGCTTTGGATAGAATATTCGCTTTGGGAGACAACTTTGTTTCTATTTTCAAGATACAATAATATTTATCCCCCTTGTTACTCCAGCGACGCGGATTACACGAACCTTTCAGGTGGGTAAAGTAAGCTTCAAGGCTGATTTACGTTTTGCACTTTGATGTGCAGCTTATGACTTAACTATTGGAACACTGGAACTTGTATCAAGAATATTAATATGGCAACCAACCTTGGTCCAGATTTTTGTGAATGAAACATTCTTTTGAACTTTTGGAAATACGTTTTTATTTTCTCATACATTGGCCTCAAACTATTAACAATCCTTTTGAATAATTTAACAGATGCTAAACACTGTTACTGCTCACTATGACTAATTTTATTGACATAAGTCAGAGTGTGAAATACCACTGCAAAGCAACTGTTTTAAGAGGGCGTAATGCGCGCCATTTTGTGAAAAGGATAGCCATAGGATTTCGCGGTTATAGGAGCGGGATAGAGCATACGTTATTGGAACGGCGT
Source organism: Eupithecia subumbrata (assembly GCA_949316285.1). Taxonomy (NCBI): domain Eukaryota; kingdom Metazoa; phylum Arthropoda; class Insecta; order Lepidoptera; family Geometridae; genus Eupithecia; species Eupithecia subumbrata. Next base: position 13,707,499 of record OX438643.1, on the reverse strand, counting down.
AAAAGCGCAAAAATCAAGTTTTTGCTTATTTACAATAAAACTACACAACTTATAAAGAAATTGGTTCAAGGAACCAAATATTTAGTAATAACCTACGAATCAAAACATAAGTCATTTAAATAGGCCGCAGGGTTCCCGTATTCTCGACCAAATAAGTCCGAAATAGTGCACTTTCATGATTTTTTTATCATATTTCTTTCTCAATCGGGTTTTCACATTCAAGGAACCAACGAAAAAAATTAGAATAGAACGAGAATAAATATACCTACCTACAAGAAGCTTGAATTAAATTTGTGTAAGGTTAACCAATCACACGTTTTTTATGGATACAAGCTTTGGCGCAATGGATAGATCGGATGTAGTAAGTGACACAAAATACCTGTAACAGGAAAAACACTTCCAGTTCCAGGACGATATTTATTTCTGACACAGCAGTTAATTAAATTAACATTCCTGAGCTTATCATCGATATGGTAATTTAATTTAATATGTGAATAATTTATACAGAAACAGTAAATATTTTCTAGAAAATCATAAAAATGAATCTAGAGCAAGTCAACGCAACACTAACGGTCAACATAATTCTTCCATCTGCTTTAGAATTCCTCTTTTCAAAGTTCTAATTAAGTCAGACTAATCCAAATGGACATTTTAATTAGTATACACAGTATTTCGATTGCCTCTTTGGGAGCTTGTTTATAGCTATTTCCAAGAGTTCCTACCATATGTTCGTTCTATGAAGCTATTCATTGGGAGTCTTTTGAACAAAACATATTCATAGCAGTTGGTCTATTCAGATGTGTAGTGAGGTATACTCATGTGGCTACTATTTTGCGCTGCAATGTTTACTGACTGATTTTTTTTTATGCATTGCTCCCTTGGAATCGATACCCTAGGTCCGTGGGGTACTGCGGCTCACCGTTTTTTGTTTTTTAATTATCTGAGCGTCTGGTCGAAGCGCCGCGTGACCCGTTATGTTGTGAAAATGTGTTCAGGTCTAGCGCAGCGCATCAACATTGCCATACAGCGGGGCAATGCAGCCAGTGTCTTGGGGACGCTTTCGGCTGGTATGATATGGATCAGTTGAGCGACCTGTAGATCGCTTGTAACAGTCTGCAGTTAACTCAATTGTTTCACCTGTAACCACTTTTCTAATTGGTTCCTATTATTTGATTGTACATTTCTGCATTTTCATAACAAATAAGATATTCTTTCAGACATTTGAGACGTTGATCTCGGTGGCAGTTCGCTGTGCACTCTGCTCCGATGTGTATTCAGAGAGAATATGCATCCCTATTCTCATAGAGAGAATAGTCACGCAAATATTTTCTTTTGTAAATATTTGCGTCACTGTTCTCATACAGTCCGCGCTTACTCAAATTGGGAAGGAGCCTTGTCGAGGTAAATGTCTGACGGCTTGTGTTTCAGTTCGAAATGGTTCTATTCCATTCTGATCGCGCACGGAGTACACACAGGCGTCGCATGCGATGTAGACGATGTGAAGTGAATATTGGATGTGCCGTGGTGGCGTAAGAATCGATCTTCCAACTCAGCACGTAATTTTTCTATATAAACTATGGTAGTTTGACGAATTTCTTACGGATGTAAGCGGCTTTGCTATGAACCTTATTTATGTTGGATTTATGTGGCGCGCGTTCCGCAAAACTGTTGTGTTCTGTAAACTTTGTGTTGTTAACGTTGGTGTTTTTCCAACACAAATAAGGTTCGTAGTTAACCCGCTTACATCAGAACTTAAATGTCATAAGAACCGACTTAAAGAACTAAGAGCTTTCTTCTGTGTATTCTTAACATCTCCACTGCGAATACCAATCTGCCTACCAAGAGAGGTTATTGCAAAATCTCCCTTATTTCGAAGAGGCATGTTCCTTCAGCATTGGACGTATGAGATAAATAAATAATGCTGGACAATTCACACAGCATTTTCTAGCCCCAAGCTAAGCAGAACTTTTCTTATGGGCACTAAGTAACTGATATACATAATACAATACACTGCATAGATAGACTTTTTTTATAGACAGAAAACATCCAGAAACATTAGTTCAGGGTGAACAAATATCTGAAGATCGTACCAATATTAGTCAGGAGGCGGGAATCGAACCCGTAACCTCCTGCGTCGCAGACGGACCTTCGCCCGTTGCGCCACATCATCGGTCGATAAGATGATGTCATGCGAATTTAAACTCTACCAATTTATTGATATATCTGACTAAATTTTTTGTTATTTTCTACGTCGGTAGATATTTAGTTTTCGTATTGTGTTGAACTAAGCTTTTGCGTGTGTGTGAGTAACTTTATTTGACTGTGTTCGAGGAACTCTCACGCGGCATGTTCCATGAAATTGTGTTCTAGATAGCTTCCAGATATTCAATTCATAACGAAAATATATTCAAACAGTTTCTGTTTTCAATGCATTTCTACATAAATTGAAGCAAGGCAATTATATTAATGCAAGGCATACCTTCATAAATTCAAATATTTTTTGTTTATGTTAAGTTTCAAGGAGGTTCCACCTTTATATTAATAAGTCCCAACCAAAACGTATTATTAAAACAAAGCAAAATAAAACGAGAATTGCTTAACAAATTGTCGCTGATTGTAATTAGGACCTAATTGGCAAAGCCCGTTTGATTGACTTTTGTGTGGTAAACAAAAAGCCCGCTAATTAATTTACGTCAAAGAAACGTTTCAACAAAAAAAGTCAAAGACTTCGGCAGGGTTTTCTTCTATTACTTTTCATGATCTGATATTTAGATTTAATTGATAATTTTGACATATTTTCATTTGTCATTCGAAATATGCCACCGAAAGGTCCATAAAGGGCATCGGTTCGTATATACATTAACTTATGAGGTCTTCATCCTTACCTAGGTCCTAAAAAAATTATTACCTGTTGTAATACCTGTTCCATAAAAATAAACAAGAAACCGCTCATTCTTGTTTATTTTTATAACACAGCCTAATTTAAAAAAAATTCAAAAAAAAACCGTCCTAAATTGTAGGTACCTTCGAAAAGCCCCTGGAAGGTATGACCAAAATCAAAAAATTTAAATCATAGAAACTAGCTTCAGTTCGGTAAGTTAGCTACACTGTTTACAAAAAAACACAACACTACAGAGAACAGAAAATATTTCAAAGTCTCCACGAGTTTCAGACAGGCGAAGAGCTAAAAAGAAACAAACGAGTTCCATTTGTACAGCCATATTTCAGTATTATCACATTACAGTGTCAGTGTAGTGAGAAAAGACCATAGAACTGCGGTTTAGCTGACGGCTGTGACAGTACACGAAACATGGCTTTTTATCATCATCATCAGCGGGATTTTAATAAATTCTAATGATAATGAGAACACAGATTCGAAGGCCAAAAGTTGTGATCGGGATTTAAAGAAATTAATGAAGCAAACTTTTTTGCATAGATTATTATAAATTTATCCTTCCAAATCCTTTTCAAACAGTTTTCTAGAGATATTTTCGCTACCAAGTCTGGGGACCAAATGCCCAAATGTCCAAAACCGCTTCTGTTCAATATGACGTCGACGAACCATAGACAAGACTGCGCTTATCAATTCAAAGACAATATGTCAAAGCCAAAATAGACGAAAACACGAGAAGTCGTTAACTTTCTACAAAGCGAATGCCTACATCTGATTCTGATTCTGAATGGGGGAACTGAGATCTGCACTGACATCTCGCATCGGAGTGTATTGTGCATTGTCCCCCTGCCTAACCAGGCTCTAACCAGCCCAGCTCTTTAAAATATCGGAGCAGAACCTTTGACGATTGACAGCTTCGTTTCAGCTTTTCTGTAGGCGAAGACGGGTTTGATTCCTCTATGAGAGTCTTCAGTCCCGTTTCCCGTCTGGCTTCCTCTGTGGCTGTGCAGTGTACCACTACATGTTCCACAGTCTCTTCTTCCTGGAAGCAGCTGCGACACAAATGATGAATGCCTACATAATAATTAAGTAGAGTTCAAGTAGTCTTAAGTTACTGTAATGGTTATTATTGTTTTATCCTAAATATAAGGCCAAAATGACCCGGGTTTACAATTTTATTCAAAACAAACAACGAAATCATTACAGGATTTTTGTACCAAGAACAATACACAATAGCAGCCCGTTCAGGAAAGCATATTATGCCGTTGGTCCTGCGCCTGATTTCTCTGCGGTCGTATCGGTCTGCCTTCCCATCGGGTAGTGAGAGTGATGGAATAGAGAGTGCACTTATGTTTGCGCACACACTTGTGCACTAAGACTATATAGCTATGTCCTGCACACATGGCTAGTCTTTGTGGAGACAAGCCGCCGCCGCCGCCGTGGCGAAATTTAGCTAGTAAGACATCATTATCATTCATAGAAAAACTTGTCATCAAAGTTTCGCTTTTAACGGGATTTGAACCTGCTCATCAAAAGTGAATTGCAGCGAAACTTTTAACAAGCATAAACCCACCCTAGTGTTAGTACGTGGGCAATTCAATAAATGCCTAAAAATTTTTGAAATTACAAGCTGCCCGACCTCATCAGAAACTAGATAAAAACTGTACTGAAAACTGGCAAAGACCTTCTACGTTTACTACATTTAACTAAAAGCATTCATAATAAAAAAACAACACAGATAGATAGGTTTAAAGGCATCAAACGTATTGTACTTCTCTTTCCGACATCGAATAATAAAACCTGTGTGAAAGTTAGGGTTGCCAACTTTTACTCTCTATTTGCTACAAGGAATCCGTTACGAGATCCATTTGTAGCATTGCCACATTGCTGTAGAAGGAAAACACCATGGATCTGACGGACGCCTCGGAGTGACAAAATAGACGATACGATCTCAATTCAATAAAACTTACGTTACTTGCGTTTGCGAAAGAGGGTTAGGGTTGTCGATTTCGACTTTTTTTCTATTAGGTGCTATTTTTTATCTGTTTACAAAGAGTTATAATTTGTAGGTATAAGTTGTAGGTAATAATTTGTTTGTCACCTCCTAGTAATTCCTAATTAATACTTAAACTACTTAACACTTTCATGGCCCAAGACGCAGACGTACTCTCCTTCCCCGTGTCGCGGCGGTGGCGACCCCCTGCGGGTCGCACCGCCAAGGCTGGGCAGTGAATGTGTTAAAGTGGTATGTGCACATCTTGGCCAATGTTGGCCAAATCATCGCAAACGTCTTTTTTGTCCAAATGTCAACTAAAATCATTGAATATAAATTGTTCGAGAGCGCAAACTTGGACAGACCTCCAGAGATTCGATAGTTCCTGCCCGCGGGTTTACTGTGTAATCAAAGTCAATTCCGGTTTTACATTAATATGGACAGCCTCGTTCATATCTTATGAGCTTTCCAGTTTTCTTTGATAGGTTTATCTGTTTGCGTCAAATGTTTAGCTAGTAAATCCACCAGATCATAGAATCGGTAACTATATTTCGTGTGTTAAAAATTCTCACAGGATGACGATGTATAATCAGGAATAGGTAATTTAAGTAATAAACTTTTTCTCACGTTTAGCGTTGGTATTAAATTATAATTAATCAAGTATTAATATATATTTATCTACATATATCTGCTAATTCTATTAACATTTTAGTTTAGATTTTTTTTCCGGAACGATAAAGTCTGACTCTAAGAGCGGCTACAGAATTATTTGTAAGTCTCATATAGAATTGTTTGTACATCCAGTCATAGAATTATAGTTTACGCACTAGTTCCGACATTATATTTCATATATAGTTTCCAATTCGGAACAGAATATTATTGTCATACCGAAGTAGCCGTGATACTGTTTGTATGAACGCTTGCGCACTAAAAAACTGGAATTTTCTTAAGAAAGTATTCAGGCAGTCAACCCTATATTCAGTGAAAATATCTTTGGGAATCGCAAGCGAATGTAGTGGGGGTCAGACCGTTTCTTTTTACTTGGTAAATCTTTCGAATGGGTTTTATCAGCGCTATGCTAAATTTTATTTGTTTTCATTTTGGCAAATCTAAATAACGGTAGGTGGGTAACCGACGAGTTATTACTAGTAAGTCATCGGACTGTATTTTTTATTTATTTATATGGTTTGGAAAACTGTCAAGCTCTCATACTCATAGGTACTCATTTATTCGCCGTAGGAGCGCAAGGCACACTTGGAAATGTCAGAATAAATATACATGGGTTACAATATGTGGTGCTTACGTTATAATTCATAAGTTATAATTCAAATCCATAAAACAGAAAATAACCAAGGAACTTAGGAATATAGGCACATACAAAGATAAGTAAATTGATAAATAGATCAGCTGTAAATGGGCATCCTTAGAGTCATGTAAACAAAATACCTAGTAATAAATATAAATTCATGGTGCTGCTGTAAAATGGCATTGTCTGAAACAATTAATTCTATATAAATATTAAATAGGTATCCAGTTACTATACCTAGGTAAAGTGTAGCTGCTAAGAGTGCATTGTCATTTGTGGACTAGGCTATGATAAAATAAACGCTATTATAAAAACATGCTTTTATTTAGAAACTTCAATTGTATTAAGCCCCCGCTGTTTTTGTGCGAATAGATTATTGAATAAATAAATAAAAATAAATAATGCTGGACAATTCACACAGCATTATCTAGCCCCAAGCTAAGCAGAGCTTGTGTTATGGGTACTAGATAACTGACATACATAATACAATACACTACATAGATAGATATTTTTATTATATATAGAAAACACCCAGAACGACGGAACAAATTTCTGCAGATCTGCAGACCTTCGCCCGCTGCGCCACGGAGGTCGTCAATGAATGAACAACGTTTATTGACAATTTTAGGCGCTTTCAAATATTGTGCAAAATTTCTGGGTACGATGGAGGAAGCGTGTCTTCAATAAATATTCTGTGCTTATATCTGTCCTCACGATATAATTTATCTCCTTGTCCTTTATCAGATACCTTAATTTAACACAGATTAAATAGCTAGACAGACAGTGCCATTTTTGCATTTATAAATTAGTATGTAGCATGGATGGATTCATACGACCTCAGTGGTGCAGCGGGCGAGAGTCCGCCTGCAACGCAAGAGGTTGCGGGTTCGATTCCCGCCTCGGAACAAATTTGTGTACGATCTGCAGAAATTTGTTCCGTTGGTCTGGGTGTTTTCTATGTATCATAAAAAAAATATCTATCTATGTATATAATGTATATATCAGTTGTAATACATCAGTTGTCTGGTACCCATAACACAAGCTTTGAGTAGCTTACTTGCGGGCTGGATGGTGCTGTGTTGATTGTCCAGCATTATTCATTATTATACCTAAAATAAAAGAACAACTAATGAAAAAGAAATAATTTGGTGTGTTTTAAAAAACGATAAACCGACTTCAAATTCTTCTGGTGGCGACACCTAGTTAAAATTCTAAGTGAGTCTAATTTAGTTTGATGACACATCGAGGTATACCTACCCTATCTAATAAAAAAAAGAATTATCAAAATCGGACTTCTCTGTAAAAAGTTATGCGTGGTCAAACATTACAATCAGTGAGAGAACAATCAATCATTCCCGGTTATCCAACCCTTAGGATTGGAATTTCTTTTTCAAATTTAAATAGCTTTGGGGTATACACTTTCCAACAAAAAAAGAATTATCGAAATCGGATTACTCTGTAAAAAGTTATGCGAGGTCATTTATATAAAAAAATGTACGTACGCGTCGACTTAAGAACCCCTCCGTTTTTTTTTTGAAAACTCGAAAACATGCAGGAACACTGCAATTTTCAAGATTTTCTTTTGAGCCGTAGAAAGTACTAAGTAACCTATTATAAAGATAGATCATTTGAATACAAAGCGATTTGCGATTTCTTTCGCTAAAACCCGTTCAACATTCAAAGGCCACCGGACGTGCTGATAATAGAGTTACCAGATACGGGCTTATCAGTTCCTGGATATTTTTGCCTGTCCAACTATAAATGTTTGCTATTGGACGAGCAATAGAAAAAATATATCAAAATTACAAGTTAGGTATTTTAAAAGGAAAACAAAAACATCAAGTTCGAGTCGGACTGCCCTGTATGTTTATAATTTATACAAAATATTTTTTTGTATTAACAAAAAAATATAACTAACTACAAATTTACGGTTTTCGCATTCTTTCCTTTTTGTGCTTTATGACCTTGCTTCATGACAAATTTTATGATTCTAGGTCTTCGGAAAGTACCCTATAGGTTTTGTGTGCATGTGATTCCCTTGGAAATTACAAAATATTCGGAAATAAATGGCTGTTACGGGCCTCAAGAGGTTACGGAGTACCTATTTAATGTTAATTTTAACTCGATACCTCCACGCTTGGCAGATGGACAGACGGACAGACGGACGGATAACAAAGTAATCCTACAAAGGTTCTTTTTTCCTTTTGAGGTACGGAACCCTAAAAAAATACAAATAAAATATCTCTTCATACGAACAGCCTGTGTGGTAAACCACAAAGATATCATATTTCCTGCTCCGACTTTTATAACATTTTTAATCATAACTTCTACACCCGCAATTGCTGATTTTTTCTGCATAATGTGTATGAATAGTTAGACTTTATCTCGGTAATGCTAATGACCGTGTTAAAATAGACCTTCTTGCAACAGTGAACTTCTGCTAGTGCCCTTGAGTGTTGTGTGACTCCCAAACAATCAACCTACCAGCTGGATCCAGGTTGTAGGGGTTCCGATGACTGATAATACACACAATCAGGGATACATCAGCTCGCCAGGGCCAAGGAATTCTATCAGCCACCTCCCACCCCCGTAGGCCTCCATTCAACTGTTAACCTGAGTTTTCGCTTTCTCAGCTATGTCCGGCTGATAGGAGACAGTGACAGCTTGATTAACAATACCTTGACACACGAGATGACGTTTTTGACCATGAATATAAATCATGGTCCAAATAGGTACGTCATCTGTATTACCAGGGCATACACTTTCACAGGTGATTTGTCGGTCGTGTTTGTTTGCCTTCTTTAATTTCTCGAGTATCAGAACACCGCCATCAATTTATCTAAAGATTATTTAATATCGCACAGGTATTAGAAGCTTTTGATCTAGTTATAATTAGATGTTCTAGAATGTAGGTACCTACAGTCCCACGGCCATGGGACATGGCGAGCAAGTTCCAGAAAATATATTGACGATCGGAAGGAGAATAAAACATTCCCTTATTTTTTAAATAAGTAAAACTGCATTCACGGAGTTTTGAAAACTTACATGCTTTGTCCGGTAATCGAACCCACTAAAATCCAAAAAAACCACCTGTATTTTTTATGGCATTTTTCGGTAGTGGTTTTGCTGTGGGATAGCCTGTAGATCGATTAGTATAAGTATTGACGAAATAAAGCGGATTTTTATTCTTAACCCCTGACGCAAAAAGAGAGGGGTGTTATATTATAAGTTTGTGTCTGTCTGTGTATCTGTCTGTGGTATCGTAGCTCCCTGTGGTATCCTACGTACTTTAATGTACCTAGAGGGTAGCGCAATAAAACAGTTGGATCGTTGACTCGTCGTTTCCATCATTGAGCTCCCGCTATTATACCTATCTATAAATATCACTCTCCCAAACGTATAAACCGTTTAGTTTCCGTTTCCGTTTAGTTTTTTTGTGTCCTATATAATAATTCTATCCCGAGTGTTAAAAAAAAATCATTCTTGTTATCCCTGACAAATAAAACATCGTAAAAGTTCTTGCATATAACTGCACTTTTCGCACCGTACCTTCAATGCAGTAGTGAAAGATATCTGCGTATCTTACATTTCTAGGAGAAATAGTGATTTTGCGAGTGGAATCTGAATGCTGAACTAATATTAAGAACGTGCAGCTCAAGTTAAATGGGAGACCTTCCTGAAATCTTTATCGTAGTGAAAATACGCTGGTGGTATATTTATTTCTAGATAGGGCTAGGTAAGAATCATTCGTACGGATTTCTGATGTCAATGTTTTAACTTTGTACCATAAGTGTAGTGTTTCGAAAATTGCTTCTTAGTAATAATAAGTATTGAATTAGAACCTTATTATGAAAAAAGTAAAATTTCACCATGGTAAAAAACTACAATAAAATAATAGAAATATATTAGAACTAGTATTTACAAATAATCTACAGGCAGCTTAACCTGAATGATCCATACGAGTATCAACACCAGCCGGAAGCTTCCCCGAGACGCTGGCAGCATTGCCCGTTGTATGGCAAGGCTGATGCGCTACGCCAGATACACACCAGCTCTCGGGTCACGCGTCGCTAAAAAAGTAATTTGAAATATCAACCGAGGGTAACTTATAAAGATTTTTATATATTTGACCCGACCCACCCCACTGTAAACACTAATTCATACAGTCAAAAGAATGCTAAGTAAATTCTGACACAGTAGGTACATTACGAGCACACGCGAGCCAACGCCTCGCGGCACAAAAATCCATTATTTAATATAATTTAACATGGCATTAGTTCCCCCATTACTTATGAGTTTTTATAGACATGCGATTGGCGCATTTGCACTGAATCCGGGCGTTACCTGCCAGTTCGACCCTCCTACGTTACTCGCGCGAGAGCTTGGCACAAAATATACAGTATGCAGAAAAAATTGTGTCCGACCGAAATACAGAGAAATAATAAAAGGTACGACTTTGGCTGAGTATATCTTACCAAGCAGGTAGACAAAACCGGCCAGAGGCTAGTTTTAAATAAATTAATTAATGTTTATTTTCGCTCACAATGTACCAATTTAACAATTATAAGCAACACGGTTATGTTGCAGAGGAGACACACCACACTGTAGAGTCTATGCACCAATTTATGACACGCAGGTTAGTTGGTGACATTTCAGTGTATGAATATCGTAGACAACCGACAGTGTTTTGTCAACTTGTAGCGGCACGTCGACTCTGGTTTGTAAACTCCATGAGCTTTACCATTCCCATAAATCCTACCCTATCCGTGAAAACCTTCAATAAGCTTTCTGTTATTTCTTCTTCTTCTTAGACGTTCTCTTGGCAGAGTGGTCGTGGCTATGATGGGGTCCTGATGAACGGCAGTTCGTGCAATGCGCCGCCATCGTTCCAGTTCAGTAGTTCTGTTATTTTTCGATTTGTAATTCTGTTAATTTTAAGCCCTTGGTTTTCCTTAAATAAATATGAATAAAAACTGTGTAAATGCGGCAATAGGGTAAGTTACATCCCCGATACACTTGGGTAAGTTTGGACTGATAGATGACCCACCCTCCTCGATGCTTATCCAAAGTTGAAATTCAATTTTACCGGTCAATTCGAGGCCGATGCCTTTTGATAACGGGTGGTCTCTTGACTGCCTTCGAAGGAAAGGGAAACAAGGAATAGGGAGATGAAACGAAATAAATATTCATGAGTAAGCAATCTACCATTATTTTACGAAATAAACTGTCATGGAAGACAGCTTATTTCGACAAAAAAATTATAATATCTTCATTCGCGTATACGGCCCGCACAGACTCGCTAATTGAATGTAATATCTAGACTCTAGCTAGAGGATAAAATAGCTTGGGACGAGTTTTGCTCCAGCTCGAAAAATAACAACTAACAGGCTAAAGGTTTCTTCGTCGCTTCTTTACTTTAGTCTACATACCGAAGCGACAGAAATCAAAAATATCACTTTATTTCCGTTTCAGTGTTTAGTTTTATGATTTGACCTTTTCTAAGTGTACATTTATTGTATTTATGGAAATAAAGAGTTTTTGATTTGATTTGATTTGATTTGAATATCCTGGCCAACATAATAGTTGCATTTTTTACCCAATCAGTTTTCTATTAAAAAGCTTCATGTCTGTGAGAAGGTTACAACCGATCGTTTTTTTTGCAAATTAAATACGAGTACTGACGTTCAATATCCGGAACCACACGTTCTACCGACGGAAATTGAAAGGGTCCATGATTTTTTAACGGAATCCCAAATTACCTTTAGGATTTTTTTTGTATAAAAATTATATCATATCACAGGTACTTGTTAGGTGTACATTTTGTCTGAATACTGTTCCCTGATATTAAATTCCAAATAAGACGTTATCTTACCAAAAAACCCACTTTGCCCAAATGCAAACATAAATTAAAATCCATAACAGAATAATTTTATTTAACCCTTAATTTAGATTTGTGAAGTATACCGTACATCAACTTTCAAAAAATATTTACCAAAAACTGGACGGTTCCCGCCTCAAATAGTAGTTTGGGTGCTTTTGGCACATATTTGATATTCCCGCCAAAAATCACCAAGGTCATGCGAACGCGGGTTTCTCGTCAGTGGCCGTCAACATGAATCGGAGGGAGGACGTGTCGCGCGGGCTCTCGGTAAGTGATGTTTTTCTTATTGTTTTTGTAAGATGTTAATGTCTGATAATTAGGTATACTAATTTTATTGAATATTAGCGATGGTACAAATAATTGTAAGGTCCATAAAATGATTGTTTTTTGTGTTATTGTTATCTAAATATTGATGTCCAGTATTCTTCCCATTTCTAAATATGTAGTGAAATGATGTTGTTATCGATGTGTATTATGCTGGACATTTGCTCGGTTTACCGTAAACAAGATAAATTCAGAAAAGTACTAGATTTTACTATTTTTATTAACTATTTTTTTATTTTTAACCATTTTTTTTACTAAAAATGTTAGAAAATAACATGAAAATCAAGATAACATTATAAGTTATAAGTACCTACTGAAATATGTTTTGGTCACATGATTATTTTTGTGCTTGTTTTCTTTTTTTATAATTATCAAATATGTAAATTTTGATTGTCATTATTTTTTATTACTTTTAGAACATCTACAAGTTCTCAAGAGGAAGAAAACTTGTTGGACTTGTTCCCATCAATAATGCGTCATCGGATGGCGATGGTACCGAATCGGACGAGGAAGAGTTAGAGAAGTATAGATCCTCTTCAGAAGCTCCTTCTCTAGATTCATCCTTTGAAAGCTGGATTTGCTCAATGAAAACTCTCCAGACAGTCCGGATTTCATAGAAAATAGTGACTATGAAGCTCCGCTCACCCCTATTATGAGAAAAGTTTTTCCAACTCCAAATCGAATCGAATATGAAAATATCCCGAGCTTGTCCTCTTTACCATCATTGGCGTCTCCCTCTTGTGAATCTCCTTCCACTTCTGCAATTGCAACTGCTTCTCCCGTCGTGTCTTTACTGAACCAGCTACCAAACTAACCAGCTAGTCAAACATTACAACGCGCACATGGGCGGCGTTGACTTGTGCGACATGATGGTGGCTTTGTATAGGAGCAAGTACAAAAGTCGACGTTGGTATACCGCTATATTCGCGCAAATGTTGGATATATGCGTTAATAACGCATGGCTGCTGTATCGTAGGAGTTGTACACGCAGATCTACGAAGTACCTGAGCCTTAAAAAGTTCCGTAACCAACTTGCACAAGAGCTTATTTTAAGCTCTAGAAATGGATGTTTTTCACAAGAAAACGAGCTTGAGAAGCACACCAATGTGCGTTCGATTCCTCGCCCAACGGATGCCGTGCGATATGACGGTGTAGGCCACTGGCAGGACTTTACCACCTCCGGACGCTGCAAGAATTGTACGAAAAACAAAACGGAAGTTTATTGCACAAAGTGCAATCAAAGGCTTTGCTTTGTCCGAAAAAGAAATTGTTTTGCCGAGTTTCACAAGAAATAAGTAACTTTGTGTAATTATACTGCAAGCTATCGATACTGCTAAATGTATCAATGTGTCATAAGCTGACTGATTTTTGTAAGAATTTTTAATAAGGAGGCTTATAAAGTCATTCTAAAACATTGTTTTCTGATAAGAAATTAAGATACTATGTTTTAATCACTTTGATCTCATTATGTGCACACATGTGCACTTTATTTTAAATGTTGTTTACATTGTGTTGAGTATCCATGTGTCAATTTTTTGTATGGGGTTTTTTTTAGTAATACGTAACCTGAAAATATTTTTTATAGTATTGTTATGTCTGATGACAGATACAAGATAGAATTTATGATACCTATTTGTAATTATTTTGATCTCTATAATTTGTGTGCATGCTATTTTTAATGTTTTTTAAGACTCAAATAATATGCTGGGTAAAACTCAACAAAGACTTCGATTAGTGTTCCTATTTCAGACTGAGTACAACAATTAAGTAATAATTACTGTAGCAGTTCATGTTTTTTTAGTAAATTTAATATTTTTAGTAAAAAAAGTAGTTTTTTTATTCAAACACATCCATTGAAACCATTTTTCAACAGTTTTAGAAAATGTGTAGTATACTGTACATGTAACAAACACTTACTTCTTAGGGGATTTAGAAATGTCCAGCATACTACCCACCCCTTATCTCAAAAACTACTGATAAGAGATTTTTTTTAGTACTATTTTCATCTTTAGCTATCCCTTAGCACCCCCCAAATCGATAGCAAACACATAAATTCAAAAAAAAGTGGTTCGGTCCAATTAAGGGTTAAAGTTTAAAAAATAAAATGAATTTTCATCACGTTTCAGACACGAGGAGAATTTTTAATAAACGTTGTATATTCAAAATCCATTCGCACAAAAACAGCGGGGATTTCATACAATTGAAGTTAAGTGTAAGCATGTTTTTAAAATAGCGCGCTGAATGTTTATGTACATGTAAATAAAAAAATTATTTACGTTATTGTCTTACTCGTAAAAACTATTATGCTCGATACTTACCTACCTCCAAACTTTTGATCCTATTCGTTTCAAGCAATCCTTGAGATAATAAAGTTATTTGGCTTTGGCTAAAAGGAAGACAAATAAAATTTTGCATAGCGCTGATAAAACCCATTTGAAAGATTTACCAAGTAAAAAGAAACGTTCTGACCCCCACTGCATTCGCTTGCGGTTTCCAACGATTTCCTGGGTTCCATTGGGTTCCTGGGTTCCACCTGATACCTTGCCTAAGATTTTTTTTTTGTGAATAGAGCTTCGTTTGCCAAGAATCTCACCTGATGATGTATGTAGGTAAATGTGTGAACGATGTGGCTGATGGTGTATCACCTCAACTCCTCACCTCGTCAGCCTATATCGGTCCACTGCTGGACGCAGGCCTCCCCCTGCCTTATTGGCTTTTATCTCATGGGGGGTAGTGCCCATAATCTCCACGCTGGGCATGCGGGTTGGGGATCGCAGTTTGGCGGTAGAATTATTCTGCAGGGGACGCTGCTGCCCGCCTCCGGTGGATATACCTTAGCCGCCTCTTACGACACCCGCGGGAAGAGTTGGGGTGACGGTGTATCACGAAGATGTCATTGTCATGTCATGTCTTGAAGAGACCGAAGTTGTATGTAGTTGTAGTAGTTCCCAGAATTACAGAATGCCAGAATAATTAAATAGGTATAGGGCTTTATGAAGCGCACCAAAAAGGGTGCGCTACGAGGAATGCCTCTCTTATCAAGGGTAAGGAGATAAATTGTACTGTGGGATAGACAGTATAATTATTGAAAACAAGCTACTTACATCATCATCATCAGACTATATTAGTCCACTGCTGGACATAGACTTGCCTTAATGAGCACCATAGCGCCCTGTCTTCAGCTTGCCGCATCCAGCATCTGCCCACAGTCTTTCACAGATCGTCATCCCACCTGGCCGAAGGGCGTCATATACTACATTTTCCGAGTTGCGGTCTCCACTCAAGAACCCGTTTACCCCAGCGCGGTTGTCGGTTCTTCGCGAGATGTGGCCGGCCCACTGCCACTACAGCTTGCTAATTCTTTGAGCTATGTTGATAGCTTTGGTTGCTACCTACCCTGAAATCTTACACAATGATACCGCCTAAGTTGTTAAATACTAATTTAACGTTACCTCAACTTTTAATAGGTACTGAACGTTACCGACAGAAGAATAGAATTTGGTAGCGACAAGCAAAAGTTTCAGTGACAAGTATTTCATTAAAATCTTGTCACGGTATAAATAAGCAGACACTTTCTGAGACTACATAGACTATAGGTACGTACACTGAAATAAATATAGTCCAACTAAGACGCATTTTATCTTAGCTGGTGTCAAAATAGTTGGAATTATAAATACCTATCTCATTCAATACAAACAAGAATGCAAATGCGAATTTGTTTAAAACAAAAAATAGGCACGTCATTGACATATCAATGCTCGAAGTCAAAATAAATATCCACTTTGTCATATTAAACATTTATTTGCACAGAGTTAGCAAACAACTTTGTTGCATTTAATCTCTGAATTAAATTAAATAACTACACTTTATAAGGCCAATTTTAAGTTATATATAAGTTAAATTGTAATAGCTTCTTCTACCAAGTAATGACTTGGTAGAAGGAGCTATTACAATTTAACTAAGTTCTCATAATCACATAAGATAAGATCTGTGGGTAATGTTGTCCACAACGACCAAAAAAAATTGTTAGGTATTGCATAGTTGAAAGTCATTGCATACTTGAATTGTTAGGTATTGCATACTTGACCGTCAGTAGACCGTGGTCTATCAAGGTTATAAAATAATTCTAAATTATTAGTCATCATCGTAAGACCAAAATTATCAAGGTTTCTGCAAATATCGTCCCTATTTTAATGAATTTTGTCATCATTTTCCCGGTTAATTTATGTTTACGACGCAAGCTTGTGTCATGAATACCGAGCAGGGGTATTAACCGGACGAAATATACCGATACGGTCCTAAATAAACACATCGAACGCTCAGTTAACGTATAGGCCTGTATTGATTGCAGCATAGGTACGGTAATGTAACGTTTACGGTATGCTTAGGTTAACGGTAATAAATTTGTGGGAGACAGTGACATTGCAAAACAAGTAATTTTATAATTTTACGTGTTATAATATCCTTCTAGCCGAATTTCGACCATGGCGGCCTGTCTTATCGGAGACTAGCAAGATGCGAAGGACATATTATAGTGCACAAGTGTGTGCGCAAACACAGACTCTGTATTCCCTTACTGTCATAATCCGATGGGACGGCAGACCGACACGGCCGGGGAGAGGTCAGGCGCAGTACCAACGGTTTAACGTGCTTTCCGAGGCACGGGGGTGTAACACCGCCTACTTCCTGACTCCGGGCTGCTACTGTGAATTTTCCTTGCTAGATAAACCCCAATAAAAACTACGAGCCCGACCCAGGAATAGAACTCAGGACCTCATAATCAGCGGTAGAACAAGCTGACCGCTAAACCAACGAAGCAGGCCACAATTTTACATATAATAGTATAATAAAAAATATCCATCTCTTATGTATTGTATTATGTATATCAGTTACCTATCTGGTACCCATAACACAAGCTCTGCTTCGTTTGGCTAGATGATGCAGTGTGAATTGTTCAGCTTTATTTATTTATTATATATGCGTTGTTTCTGATTACGAAGCTGTAGACAAAAGTCAGTAGTACATAAATACTCGAAAGTTTTAGTAATCTACACTAATATTATAATGTATGTTTGTAACGATAAAACTCAAAAACTACGGGACCGATTTCAAACATTCTGTCACCATTGGAATTCTACATTATATATTTTCAAGCTTTCAAAAGAATATGGAAATAACTTTGGGAGCAAATGTAGCTCAATTTAGCTCGGAGGTGGAATGGTTGGGAGTATTTATTCAAAGAATTGCTGACCAGGAATTAGTCAACTGAGGTCCAGATTTCAAGCTGAGCGATAAATGTTTAAAAAATAAACGTCCACCCGTGCAAAGCTGGGACGGGCCGCTAGTGATTAATAAAACTTTGGATTACGGAATTGGTATGATACGATACGATTCAATACGAACTTTTGACAATATTACAATATTGAATTGAATATTGCAACAACGCACCAATGAAAATGTTGTGATAATATGAATAGGCCAAATTAATTTAAATAACCCATAAACCATTCTGTAGTTAAACCGCTACCTATAACCACAGCAGGTTAATCGAAAATTCGAAACGTATTTCGAAGTTCCCGTTTTCAATCAGCCCGTGTGGATCCGGCCTAACGTTGAATGTGGATTAACAATCCGTTCGTTAATTCAACAGAATCCGATCTTTTTGTACGGATAATTGATATCCGGCGTTCGGAATTAGAACCGGTCAATTATTCAGCTGATTATCAATTTAATTGGCGCCACAACGCAGGGGCAGCGGTTAATGGTAAACTGTATGTATCTACTAATTTCAAAATTACCCACAGGGCCATAAACTAATAAACAATACAAAACCATTCCAAATTGCTTGGGTTGGCACTAGCTTCTGATGTGGTTTTCTGTATTATTTTGGGAGGTTATCGAAAATGAAGAACTTCATCGATGCATAATTTTAGATCGGTTACAAAAAGGTAAATATTTATTATCAGAAAAGCAGAAAATATTATCTATTTTTGGGTTTCAGATTTAATTTTGTTGTTTTTTTTAAATCTAATAATTTGAATAGTTATAGTATTTCTTTTAATATTTTGGTGCAACAAATTTATAAGTTTTGCATCTATTCTACATAATATGATAGACTAGAGGTACCTATTATGAAAAAAAATTACATCTAAAGATCATAATGTAGGCTACCTGCTTGCGAAGTCTCGATAAATCTCTGATGAATTCCTATAGGGCTAAGTCCAACTAACTAGATTCAGATTGATTTACGCCTCCAAAGGCCTTTGAGATTTATTATTTCCGTAGATAACTTGTCTTATGAAATTCACAGTTGATCTAACCCCATCGGGAGTTTTCCCTAAATTACCTGACGACGCAAGACGCCGAGGAAAAGGCCCATGTTTTTTTCCGCTTTTACATCGATCATGGACCAAGGCATACAAGACAAATGATCTGTGAATTTTTCAGGGTAACTTTGCTATTTTTTCCCCCTTTCTATTTGCAGGGGTACAGAGACTGGTTTTAGGAAAACCAGCTTCGTGCTTTTTTCGAGTTCAAAAGTAGCCAATTTGTAATTTCAAATACTTTTTTCTCTTTTTACGTATACAAATCGACGACGTTAGTTGTTCAGCATAAAATTTTACTAATATTTTGTTTTTAATATAATTTGTGATAGTTAAAAAGGTTTTAGTATAAATAAGTATAGTATAATTAAGTTTATCAGTCATCTAGTACCCATAACACAAGATCTTAGCTTGGGGCTAGATGATGCTATGTGGTGGATTGTCCAGCATTATTATTATTATTATTATTATTCATAGGCGAAAGTACCTCGAGATGCTTCGAGAAAAGGGTACCCGGTGGCGATGCTCTACTCGACTTAGCTAGGCTACTAACGTGGCCCCAGATGACCTACTCACCTCACCTCAACAGCCTGTATTGGTCCACTGCTGGACGCAGGCCTCTCCCTGATAAGCGCCTTATTAGCTTCTATCTCATGGGGTGCCCATAATCAGGTGCATACGGGTTGGGGATCGCATTTCGGTGGTAGAATTGTTATGTAGGGGGCGCTGCTACCCGCCCCCAGTGGATATCCCTTAGTCGCCTCTTACGGCACCCGCAGGAAGAATTGGGGTGGTTCAAATTCTAAGCCGGCACCACACTGTTACGAGTATATGTCACGCCTCAGATAAATGTCATGTAATTTTCGAAGACTCCTTAACCCCAACCTTAACAGCCTGCATTGGTCTACTGCTGGACGCAGGCCTTCCCCTGATAAGCGCCTTATTGGCTTTTATCACATGGGGGTAGTGCCCATAGTCCCCACGCTGGGCATGCGGGTTGGTGATTGCACTTCGGTGGTAGAATTGTTCTGCAGGGGGCGCTGCTGCCCGCCTCCGGTGAATATCCCATAGTCGTAATTTTAGTCCATTGTTCAGTTTATGATATCTATCAGAAGCTTTTTCTTAGTGCCCATAAATAGTTTTCTCTTAATTCTTTTATGCAGAATAGCGAACATGCTCTTGGTGACCACCGAACTCTATTTTAGTTTCTCTGTCAAAATTATACGAAACTAAACTATTTAAGAGGGATTAAAAACAACTAAGGATAGGTATCACAAACTGTACATTCGATATTAGTAAATTCTGGTGTAAGGTGACGGCGCTAGTGTGTGGCATACAACCGCCATATACCAAAATATCGTTCCCTCATTAGGCACCCCTTTAGGTCCTTCCCTTAGCCACATCCCTGTCTTCCGCAATGTTATGTTAATGATGAATAATTCTGTTTTTATTGTATCTTCCGTATAAATCCCTCATTCGGCTGCTAGCCTGCCGTCGCTAGTGATATTTCGTATGTGATGTACGGCCCGGAATCATGAGTTTGCGACTTACTATTTCTGCCGCTCGTCGCCAAGAATTCTGTTGGTTTTGGCTGTTTTCGTGGCACACGAGAATCTGTAACATTCCAGTGGTTTCATTACAAATTTGCAGCGCTCTTGCCAAGATATTCTGGAAGTTTCAGATAATTCGATATCTTCTTACTATATAACTAGCTTTTAATAGTTGCTGCTACATGAAAAACCAATAACTAATAATCTCGTACTAACTGGCCACAAAAACAAAAAAATGTAGTAGGTACCTCTGCTAACTTTACTGACCATCTTTAGACATAGGTAGGACCTACATCTTATGGATTTTTCACAGTGCCTACAGCGAACATTTATCAAAGTTGATAATTTATGTTCTAAAAAATATCAGAACGAGCTCGAAAATAAATTATAACCTTCACAAGGGCTCGCGAGATTTGTTCAAACAGGCCATTTCATTATGGTTACATACGCAGTAGTTACGGGTTAGCTTCTGCGTCAGCACGGTCAGCAGGTCTAATCTAATATAAATAGGTACCAGCTCGATAAGTTGACTTTAAAACACCTTTCCAACACTTTTTAAGGCTTGGTAGGCCAGCAGAGGCCGCATTTTTGTGATTTTTAAAATCATCTGAGACCTAGAAAATAGTGTTTGAAATTCTGAAAAAAAAGATATGTATTACTTAAGGATCTAGACTACTCAAAGTCGCATTCAATTACAAGCTCTAATGAACTTCACTCTCTAGAAAAAAATCCCAAAGTTACCTCTTTTTCTAACATTTTTCAATACTATGACTAGCGAACTACTGTACATTTGAATATAATGTTATCAAGTCAAACTCTGCGAATTTGTTTAGAAATATAGAGTGTCTTTAGTTGAGTACAAAAACAATTAATATATCAGTAGTTCGCTATGTTGAAAAAACATTAGAAAAAGGGGTAACTTTGGGATATTTTTCGAGTGCAGTTTGTTAAATCTTGTAACTGAATGCTACTTTGAATGACTAGATTAGATCCTTATGTAATGTACACATATCTATTTTTCAGAATTTTAAACACTATTTTCTAAGTCTCAGATGATTTTAAAAATCACAAAAGTGTGGCCTCTGCTGACCTACGAAGCCATAAGGAGGTTTGTCAAGGGGAAAACTAGAATAACCCGTATTTTCCTAGCTTTGTGCCATGTTAAGGGACCATAGCTACAGTTTCTGCTCACGAATATTATTGAAGGAAGTTAATCTTATTATTTACCGTCTCTGGAATATTATTAGATATTCCTTGAAATACTTTCATTGTGGTATGCTCCTACGAATATCCAATCCGAAAATGTTACTGTGATGGTGATAAATTTATCACCACATACGTATAGTAGGTAGGTATGATGCAAATTCAACTTTTTGCGAACTCAGTATTTTAGGAATTCAAGTTTCTGGAAATTCAACTTTTTGCAAACTCAATAATTAAGGAATTCAAGTTTCTGCAAATTCAACTTCTTAGGATTCAGCATGGTGCAAAATTCTACTTTTTGTAAACTCAACATTTTAGGAAATCAAATAATATCGCAAAAATTTTCGTTTTCGACGGGACTTGAACCCGCATCCTTCCATCACTATGTCACTTGACCTCGTGGTGTAGTTGGTTAGCACATAACCGTACTGATGGAAGGAAGCGTGTTCGAGTCCCGTCGAAGTCGAAAATTTTTGCGATATTATATGATTTCTTAGAAATTACCCTGAGTGTGGGGTTACGCACTGTAAGAAAGAAAAACCTTCTCAACATTTTAGGAATCCAAGTTTCTGCAAATCAACATTTTAGGATTCAGCATCCTGCAAATTCAACTTTTTGCAAACTCGACATTATGAGAATTCAATTTTCTGTTGCTGATGAGTATATAGCTACTCTCCTCTGTCAGAATAGGATGGGACCTTGTCAAATTTTTGATCGTTTTCTTCGACAAGGTTAAGCGAAGTAACGTTAGCAAAAAAGTTCTGAACAACAATATGACGTTATCTGTGGCGCATGAGGTTGCGGGTTCGTTTCCCGCCTCGGGACAAATGTTTGTACGTTCTGCAGATATTTGTTTGGTGTGTTCTTGGTGTTTTCTATGTTAACATTTCTATCTATACAGGGAGCCACGAAACATGTTTACTAAGCCGAAAGAAGGTAATTCTGGACGCCAAGAGATCAACTTTTGTTCTACAATGTTTTGAAATATATTTTTACTTGTTTTTCACAAAATAGAGGTTTTTTTTTCATATTCGAATTCTTTTACATGTATTCTTAAATTATTATTATCGTTTTGAAATTTAAAGGGATCTACATAATTTTATTGTAATAATTTCATGACATTTTTTCAGCATAAGCAGTGTTCGCTTATGCTGAAAAAAACAAGCAAAAAAACATTTGGTAATATTCTATAGTGTTTAATATTGCAAACGTGAGTAAAAGAAAACGAATAAGAAGAAAATAAACTTAATTATATTATTCAAATGAAACCTACATAAAAAAATATTCGAAATACAAAAATCGTAGGACGCATAACACAAGTACCTAATTCAAAACCAAGTTTAAACGAATGCATCCTATACTGATCGCATGCGGAATATAAAATTATCCGGCCAACTACATAAGTACGTCATATTTATAGTGATTGGTACCACACAGTAGTGTGAACTAACCTTAATAAAATCCCTTAGAGACCTTCTGGTTTATTTTTAGCGAAGCCACCCTTTTCATAACACTTATTTATAAACCCACGAGACCAAATTCAGATCAAAGTTGTAGATTTCTTCTTAAATATGCATATGGTAAACACATCTAGGGAGAGATTTTGTCCATTTTTCCCTGGACTGTATAACTTAACCCTTTTCCATCTCGTTGAATACGTGATTAGCATGTAAATAGAGCTTAACCCACCTCTGACCCTACCTGTGCACGCAAAAGTAGCTGAGCAGTTTTTTTACCAAAACTACATGCCATAAGGTTTTTGTTATTATAGTGCGTAACCCCACACTCAGTATAATTTCTAAGATATCAAATAAATCGCAAAAAAATTCGACTTCGACGGGACTTGAACCCGCATCCTTCCGTCAGTACCGGAATGTGCTAACCAACTACACCACTAGGTCAAGTTGACCTCGTATGTCGATATTATTTGATTATTACATGCTATGTCGTCGAGAGAAAATTTTGTTCGTGGTTGTATAGTTTGATAATTTTTAATTTCACAACATATTTTGGATAAATTCGTGTCTTAAGTTATAACTGTTTCTAGAAGAAAAAAAAAACATTTAGTGTAGTAAATAAAAGCTTATTCTTTAATTCTCAATTTACAAATTGGAAAATTTAAATATCCGGCACTTGTTCTCTACAACAATGTCGTAGCGTTGTTGTTGCTAGTCCGTAGTTACTGTAAATTCTGATAGGTAAGTAAATAAGTTCTATTTCTGTGACATAAAGTAGTACTTTTACAGTTTTTTTGGCAATTCATATAAATTGCTTCAGAAATTCTGATAACGACAATAAGGATCGCACCACAGCATTCCTTAGGTAAATCTTAATTACGTTGTTCTCGCCAATGTGTTAATGTGTCTTTGGAACGAAGATTTATGCCTTGAAAGGACTCAGTAATTGTTTAGAATTACGTTGCGTAGGTATTTATTATTTCATGGGTTGTGATGGTCCTTTTGAACAGTTAATTTTACCAACGTGTATATCTAGAGAATGTAGATAAATAGACACTTTAATTTTTACTACCAGTACTACTTTATGTACTACTAGTACATGCCCGCGGCTTCGCACGCGTTGTTTCCATGTAAACGTTTAAAGGTGATTTCTATCCCATGGTAACTGATTTATGGGATAAAAAGTACCCTATGTTTGATTGCAGGTTTAGAATTACATGTGTGCAAAATTTTAGCTCAATCCGTTCAGTAGTTTTGGCGTGAAGAGGTAACAAACATCCTTCCATCTATCCATCCATCCATCCAAACTTTCGCATTTATAATATTAGTGTGATTATGCCTCTATTTCAAATGTTTATTATCTTATTTTATTTATTTGGGAAATAAAAGCTTATGTTTAGGTAACAATAAATTCTTAAACTAGAACAAATGAAGCTAAAGACAGTTTCCACTTATAGTCTGTAAAACCAGAACTAGGTAATTTAAATTTTACAAAAATTAATAATAAAAAAAACGAAACATACAATACTATTAATGAAAATGAAGCCTCTTTTAGTAAAATCAATGCCTAATTAGTCCATTTTTAGGTAATTGGAAATGGTCTTTATGCCGTTAGGCTTGGCGCAAGCGGAACACCTACCACAGCCACCGGTGTCTGTCGCGCGCTACCGCTACTTTTGCAGCAGTCGCGGAAGCGCGTAACAGCATCCGGTGTTCGGAAGCGACCACATTACATTGACACGTGCGATGCGTCAGACACCTAGCGGTTAACTGAAAGTATCAGTGGCGAGAGACGGTGTCTTGCTTGACGCGAAGCGGTGTCACGTGACGAGTCGCAGACACTGCTGTATCGAGTGGCCGCCGCCGCCGCTGTCGGCGACGCGTTGCGGAGAGTTCGTACAAAAAAGCGTGTCCTCGCCACCGGTGGCTGTGGTCGTTGGTCTGTTTTCGCCAAGCCTTACTTAAGTGCAATGACTCTAGGGCCTGTATTATGAAAGCTTACTCAATCATCGGACTCGGCAAACGTAGTGTAGGACGCACTCCAGCCAGGTAGGATGAAGACTTGCGAGAGGCTGGATGCGGCAAGCTGAAGACAGGGCGCTATGGCGCTCATTTGGGGAGGCCCATGACCAGCTGTGGACTATAGGCTGATGATGATGATGCTGATCATCGATCAAATCGATTGAATGCTTCAGTAACGCTTATGCCCTAAAAAAGCGTTACTCAAGCATAGTCGATGACTTAAGCTTTTCATAAATTGATATAAAGTTTCATTTAACTCTCGTAGGTACAGCCCGCGCGGGCACGTTCACTCTTGTATACAATTGGTGAGTCACCACGAGATCTAAAGTTGTTACTAAATATACCTATCAAAAGTAAAACACAAGATTAAAAAAACCAACCGGATTTAAAGCCGCATTGAAATATCCCAAAGTAGTTTGTAAGCGATTCATAGAGTCGGAAATCCGCAAGTCCAGAGAATTAACCCTGATTACCAGCAGCGCACAAGAGTCTTTTAAACCGTAATCCTTTTGATCAGACCTCGGTTTAACAAGCTTTCTGATCAAAGGGAATGGGACAATTATGCTCCTCCGAGTCGAATTATCTGATCGCTACTAATGAAATTGTTTGTGTGGGTTTAATATTTTAAAGCTCAATTAGGTTTTAGGAGTTTTTCCTTATTTTTTTATTTGTTTTAGTGTTTTGAAAATTCCTCTTTGGAAATCAAGACACCCTACGGTTTTCTGAATCATAGAAATTAGCGCTGTGTGGTGCCGGTTTAGAATTTGCTCCACCCTAACTCTTCCCGCGGGTGTCGTAAGATGCGACTCAGGGATATCCTCCGGGGGCGGGCAGCAGCGACCCTGCAGAACAATTCTACCATCGAACTGCGATCCCCAACCAGCATTTCATGTGTATTAAAGGGTACTACCCCCCATGCGATAAAAGCCAATAAGGCGCTTATCAGGGGGAGGCCTGCGTCCAGTAGTGAAATGAAATGAAAATGAAAATATATTTATTCTAATAGTACAGGTTTAGGAAATTATACAGTTAAGTTTATGCGTCTAACTAGAGCAACAAACACGACACACAAATTATTTAAGAAAAGACATATGTATGTATACATTGCTTAACTAACATGCCTAAAATAAGTAGGTAATATGGTTTTGGTCTGGCCGTATGTGCTGATAGTGGACCAGTACAGGCTGTTGATGTTGAGGTTGAGTACTTAAGTAAGTTTCCTTATATTTAGATTTGTTTTGGTGTGTATAATTAGAACCTTTTTAATGGAGACCGAGACATCGGTTCGCTGAGTCAAACCTAAGGATTGAAAAGAAATTAAATCCGTCAAGAGTGCGTCGGTCAACAAAAGGGTGCCACTACTATATCCTTCCTTACGATAAGACGATTCAATTCTGTGTAGCACATACAGACTTGCACTGAACTAACCTACATACATAATCTACAGTACACACTCAATTTAAATGCATCCTATTCAAATATTAATAACTCTTACGTCGTGTTCTATGCTGACAAATCGACCGAGTAATCGATGGAGCCACACCCTATTAATAGTGCGTTAGGGTTCATTGTAGGGATGACGCTATAACCTTTTATGGAGGACGAAATTGATATTTGAAAGACCAATAACACCATTTTATAGGGAATAGTGGGATATGCTATTTATAGGGTATTCCTAATCTATGCGACATAGAGGGCAAGTACCAGAAATATAAAATAGGAAATTTCACTGAAAGGAAGCATTCCTTTATTTTAAAAAATAAGTAAAACTGCATTCACAGAATTTTGAAAAATTACTTCCCGAAAGCTTCGTAATTTCAATATTTCTGGTACGTACCCTCCATATCACATAAATTTAGGACACCCTGTAAATGTGATATAATATGTGGGATATATAACTAGGGTTTCATACGTTTTTAATCATATAGAAACAAAATATTTAAATCTCGTAGCATTTTTTCACTAAACTCTTTTTCAGACATAAAATAAACAACCAAAAAATTTTCTATTTGCCTGGGTTTGCCTAGTCGAATTTTGAAGTGTGAACAAATTATGTAAGATTTTGGCACTTGCCCCAACTGCTGGGGGGCGGCGGCGGCGGCGTGCCCCTTCAGGCTAGGCACGACAGTGACTGCGTTAAAATTGCACCTCGTTCCGACAAAATTTATTAACCAAAATGTGTATAACCCTGCCTAAAAACGGAGAAAACCTGACATTTCAGCCCAACAGCGGTCATAAGAGGTCATGTTTCCCATACGAGGGTCATGTTTGCGGCCGGTCATGCCACGTCAGATAGTTGCCACGTTTGTTCAGGACTAGTTTCTGACTCGGTGTATTGTGCGACAAACATCGTGGGCCATAACATTATACGCAAACTTAATAGGGTTTGAGCATGAGACAAAGATAGGTTGGTCAGCGTTTTGTTGTTGATGATTTATTATAGGTAAGCATGTTAGCTTACCTATAATTAACTTATTAATCAGAAACAACGTAGACTGTACTTCGGGGCCTCGAAAAAGGACAAACTAGTGGTATGCCAAGCATGCTGGTCGTTGTTTCAGATGTTTCAGTTCAGACGTTTAGTCGTGAAAATGTGACAGACAGAGAAACTGAGTAACTTTCGTATAAATGACGTTAGTAGTTATTTAATGCGTGGTCAGCCCTAACGAGGCGAGAAGGCGTCGTGGCAGATCAGAGTGAAATCAAATTCACCCAAGCTTTGGATAAGAGTAGAATGTACTCAAGCAGTCGAATTTAAACCAACCGGGCTATGGATTAGAGTGGAACATGGATGACTTAGCTCAATTTCGGAGTCTTCAAAACCCGAGTTAAAAAGTTCTATGTCGGACAGCGTGTTTCTGCTTAGGCCTCATTTTCACTTTCTTAATTGAAATGGTGGTCAAACAACATTTTCATTTTAAAAGGATTAGGAACAGAGCAGAACGTCGCTGAAGATTTAGCGGTGATGCTTTCGTCCAACAGAGGCCATCCTATTGTTGAGCAAGAAACTTAATAAACATATCAATTGCTAATTCTAATCAATAAAAATTATCTGACCATCAAAACTTAATTACTAGAATCCGAAATAGCTTCGCATGCAAATTCACAATAACAATAGGTAATAGAAGCGTCTAATAGGTATGCTAAGGGTATTCCAAGCCCTTTATTCAAAGTTTCAATTCGTCCACCAAAGCTTTGTGGTGGAAGGTAAACCTAACATGCCTTGCCTTGGGCTGTTTACGAGCCTCGCGTACCTATAATACAGAGTAATTTCGCAGGACATTGAACAATTTTAGATTACTGATGATTTTCCTATTCATTAGTAGATCCTATACAGTCTAAAGCCGGGTAGGTACTGACCGGTGCTACGGGGCGTAATGAAGCAATCGCAGTGACCATGGTACGTTACGCCTCCGTGTAAAGATGCGCGACAGTGAATTTGTATTTATTTTGTATTTGTATTTATTTATTCCATCGTAGGTACACTTGTTGTTACACTTGATTTCGTTACATTATATATTTTATTCCTATTTAAACAATAACACACATGTATTTCGCTGTAGGAAACACCATAAGGTACAAAGAAAAAAAAACAGAAACACATGACTGAAAAAAATAATAATAATTGATTAGGATCAAATTAATAATAAATAAATTAATTAAAGGGCATGTCAAGGTATGCTGCTGTATAAGGGCATTGTCAAACTATACTAAAAATAATGTACAATATTACAAACATAATATACTAAGAAAATAATAATCCGAATGATTTCATTCGAATTATTCGACTTCATAAATCATTCGAACCATACGAATGACTAGGGTAAATTAGTAACTAATTTGGTTAGTAATGGCGAGTCGCGTCGAATAAAGAATTAATTTCGCGTCGACTGCCCGACTCGCAATTACTTAGCAAATTAATAATTAATATGGTTAGTAATGGCAACTGCTCGAGTCGGGCAGTCGAATTCAATTCGTTATTCGACGCCTCTTGCTATTACTAACCAAATTAGTAACTAATTTGATTAGTAATGGTGACTGCCTGAGTCGGACAGTCGAACTCAATTCGTTATTCGATGCCTCGATCAATTCGTAGAGGCATTAGTAATTACTAATTAGTAGTTGTCATTCGACTTTGAAGATTAGTATATTACTAATATTCAAGTCGAATGAGTAAATTAGTAGTTGTAGATAATTCGACTAGCCAGATCATTCGCAGTCGCGCATCTTTACCGCTGTGTGCTACAATGTGCCTCGTTGCTCGTTGCGAGCGCCTTTTTTCCCCGTATGCCCGTACTGACCGCAAGAACGTTCGCTGTGTAACACGTTACATTACACCTTATAACACTGTTCAGTACCGACCTTAGAGTTTAATTAGCTTCATAGTCGTTAACATTGCAGTTATTTGCTTCCGGTAAATCAATACAAGCTCTGCTTTTTTGGGGCCAGATTCAGATGATACGTGAACATGAATATGCCCATTGTTATTTGTTGACATTATTTGTTTTAATTTAAATTCCTCGCGAGGTAAAAAAATCACCTCCTATTTGTAAAAGGAAAGCAAGCAGAGAGAGGAAGAAATAAGAAGAATAAAATGCTAGCGCTCTAAACAGCATTGAGATCGTCTTTCAACTTCGACTTCGAAAATTTCTTTGACCTAAAACTATTACTTACCTACTCAAAACTACATTCGACCACGGATAACAAAACATAGAGAGAATCATGTTACAAATGCAAAAACTTACACATTACCTTAGGTACTTTATTTGTAACCATTAATTTTAAATACCATTTTACTTTTAAGGTAATTCCGTAGCACTGTTACGCGGATTCTACAAAGTCTCTCTATTCTAAGAACTAAAGTAACTTATTTCAGCCCAAGCTTGTTTATTTTTCCTGTAAGAGCGAAGGTAGTGTCTACCTTAACAGCCCTAAAATGCGAGTCCAACCCCAAAGTACAATATTACTGGGAATTTAGGGTCAACCGCGCACCGGGGAGGCTCTACCGGATTTATGTTCAATATATTCGCTTTTCTCATTAATATCGCAAGTTTTTAAATAGATGCTTTGGATATATGTATTTAGGTTTGTTTGTTGAAAAAGGGTAATCAAAAGTTATTTTATTCAAAGACGTTATTTTATTCCAACACTTCAATTACTCAAAACATTATACGTTTTGTTATATTTTGTGATATTGTTTGTTTGTTGTTGTTGTTGTTTTCGGATGAAACTGCTTTGTTTATCATATGATAAACAACGCAGTTTACCATATTATGGTAATACCTACCTTAAAAAATCTTCTAGATTTTGATTCAGGACAGCAATTTATGTAAAAATAAACGAGTAACTCATAAAAAGAGTCCCCATGCACACTTGCCTTTATTAATCAGATACTGTGCACACGCCCTCTTTCTAAAATTCAGTTGTTTAAGAAAGTTTACACATGAGTACTTTGCTAATAAATTTTCCACTTGAAATAAAAAGCTATAAAGACCTAAAAAGCTCTCTTAGCCCATACATTTCCGCTGAACTCCACTGTTTACAAACTAAGATTAACATCCAGCTCGTGGTACCATTATGCAGGAAACGTGCTTTACTAGTACAGTCAATGACAAGAACCGTTGCACAGGATTAATCTTTCAAAAGTGTGTCGCCTCATCAGCACACATATTATGTACATCCACTGGCTGAGCAGAGCATGCCTCTCCAAAAAGGAGTGTGCTATAATCACCACGCTCGGTAGGTGGATTGGTGATCCTCACCTCATCTCAGCAGTAATATTGGTCTATTGATGGACGCAGGCCTGCCCCTGATAAGCGACTTATTGACTTATTCGACGACCTCCGTGGCGCAGCGGGCGAAGGTCCGCGTGTGACGCAGGAGGTTGCGGGTTCGATTCCCGCCTCGGAACAGATTTGTGTACGATCTGCAGAAATTTGTTCCGTTGGTCTGGGTGTTTTCTATGTATAATAAAAAATGTCTATCTATGTAGTGCATTATATTAAGTATATCACTTATCAAGTACCCATAACACAAGCTCTGCTTAGCTTGGGGTTAGATAATGCTGTGTGAATTGTCCAGCATTATTTATTATTTATTTTATTTATTTATATATTTTGGAGTGTAATGCCCATAACCCCGGGTTTGGGATCGCATTTCGGTGGTAGAATTGTTCTGCAGGGGGTGCTGCTGCCCACCCCCGCTGGATATCTTTAGTCGCCTCTTACGACACCCACGGGAAGAATTGAGGTAGTGTAAACTCTAAGCCACACTTATTGGTGGTCGCAGTGAAAAAAATTATACCTACCCAGAAGGATGCCGTTTCCCTACCTCTGGTAGGTTCCCTTATTCGGGTCTTACGACATCCACGGGCGACGCGGAGACGACATTGTAGGGCTCGATTCTTACGAGACCGACCGTTTTAGGAGTATTTGAGACGCGCGTGCAGATCATGTTGATTTTCAGAGATCTATGAGTTCGATTGGAGATGGTATGGAGATGTGTTCGTGACGTCTTATTTTTGTATGGGATTTACGTAGTTCCCTGTCCGCGACAAAGGCGCTGTATCAAATCCCATAAAAAGGAGACGCCACGATGTCATATCGAAACCATCATCAACCGAACTCGGAGCTCAGCACTGTTTGACGGTGCCTGTATCATGGGTTCTGGAAAATCTGATACTTTAGGGAATTAATTTAAAATTTTTAATACTTCGGAAAATGCTTTAAAGCCAACGTGATTTCCACGAACCCCTATTATTGGGAACCCCTGATGGTTTTACTAGGAATAAACAAAATGAATTGGTTCTAGGAACGGATCCTTTATTCATTGCATACTTTTGTTATAATATACCTACGCAAATTCCAATCAGAATATAAATGGTTTCAAATTCTTCGGATCTAAATTCATCATGGTCAGATATCCGGACGCCAAAGGAATTTGTATCTTAAGAATTTCTGTCTGTTAATATTACTGTAATTTAGAGAATCTAGCTAAAACACTCAACAGAAACTGAGCAATTGCTAATACAGCCGAAATTCCAATGAACTTCCACGCAACTTTAGCAAGAATTTCCGTGAAAATTTTCCCTAAAACATCACCGCAAATTGAATCCAATGGTCAATGAAGGGAGAACAACTTCGACAACGCAATTTTCCCAGAATTTAATAAGAAGATTAATGTGTAGGTAGAAAGTCACGCGGAGTTGGAATTTAAAATTTTGTTTTTGTTACAAGACCAATTTACGTCCTCCCTCATAATTATCATTGGGATCCATAAGAGGGCTCCGCGGTAAGTTGCCTGATTCTGTCCTCACCGTTTTAAGAGGGCGCATTGCGCGCCATTTTGTGAAGGATAGGCATAGGATTTCGCGTACATAGGAGCGAGAAGATACGCTTTTGGAACGGCGTAAGCGTAAAAATGATGTTTAAGCTTATTTACAAGAAAACTACTTTACAAAAGAAAAATACTTTTTTAAATAATAATGTTACAAATGTATAGTTTTCTAAAGTTTCAAAGAAAGCTGATAAAATTTGCTATTTATTTAAATCTCCAACTTCCATACTTTAGAAAAACTTGCTATTTTAAAAGTGTGATACCTACTTAGTTTTGCAGGCCAGTGTAAAATCTGCCTGTGAATTAACTCACGTGGTTATATGAAGGTTTTCGGATTAGGTTTTACCTAATTATAAAAAGTTTTTAGTCATTATGAAGTGCTAAGCTTTTACTTACTTTCTATGTATAAAAAAAATATCCATCTATGTATGTAATGTATTAAATATATCAGCTAACTAGTACCCATAACACAAGCTTTGAGTAGCTTACTTTGGGGATAGATGGTGCTGTGTGTCAGCATTATTTATTGTATATATTTTTTATTATTATTACATATTATTACTTACGAGTACAAGTCATAGATCCTGTCTACACCCGCTGAACCTAACCACCAACTTTAAGATATTTATGTTTGATTGTACCGGGTTTTTTGACAGTCTATTTTGACTTTAGTGAGTCAAAATCGACGATTGAAAAACCTCCCCCTCTCCATGAATTTTACCCCCTTATGAAACTTTTGTCGGTACAATCGGGTACAAACCCGGTACAATCAAATAGGACCAGAAAAACATAAGTAAATTCGATTTCCAGGTGCACGCAAAAAGTGTCGCTAAGTAAAACGAGAGATATTTTACAGTCTGATTGTGTACTACTTAAATACCTTCCTACTTACCTGTGAATATGGCGTAATAATAGCTATTATAAGTGATTAATCCGCTGATTAGTCACAAGAGCAACGCAAGCACTCTAATCAGTTGATTGATTGCCTTGCTCTTATGTTGGACCCTACCCTTACTGTATGAGCCAAGGTATTGGTGGGTGTATTTTCCACACAAATTTACAGAAAGATAACTCTTTTCTGTATGGAGATATACACATAGATAGGTAGGTTAGGTACAGTGCAACACCAAGGCAGAACATATCAAAATAATAATACTGATGTCTATACTAGTGTGAAAACCTTGCTGTGCAAAAAGGCTTACTATAAAATATCAGATTATCTTGAGGATAAAAAGCTTGGGACGGGTTTTGCTCCAACTCGCAAAACAACAGCAAACAGGCTAAAGGTTTCTTCGTCGCTTCTTTACACACCGATGCGACCGAAATCAAAAGTATCACTTTATTTCCGTGTCAGTGGTAAATTTTTTAATTTGTCCTTTTCTAAGCTTACGTTTATTGTATTTATGGAAATTGTGAAATTTTATTTTGATTTCGTACCGATAAGCTATTTAGAATGCTCTTGGGTTGGTAGGTGTTGGAAGAGAATATTGGCGTCTATCAATACCAAAAACTCATTGACAATTTTGACAAACCAACTCCGCAGGCTCTGAGCTGTCTATGCGACGGTCTACCTGACCGTGTGCGTTATGGACCTTGATAGTGTTAGAGCAAATTAACCTCCCGTGAACAGACTACAGCTTTGTAGTGCCGGCATTTTGCACCACTCCAATTCTTCCCGCTGGTGTCGTAGGACGCGACTAAGGGATATCCACCAGGGGCGGGCAGCAGCGGCCCTACACAACAATTCTACCACCAAACTGCGATCCCCAACCCGCATGCCCAGCGTGGGGATTATGAGCACTACCCTCCATTGGATAAAAGCCAATAAAGCGCTTATCAGAGGGAGGCCTGCGTCCAGCTGTGGACAAACATAGGCTGTTGAGGTGAGGTTGAGGAGGTAAGTACCTACTATGCTGGACTTGTGTTTTTTTTTTATTATTTGTTCTTTTATGACATGTAACAAGCGTTAGCAATACCACTCTAATCCTTGCTTTAAATTATAAAAACGCTATCAGAAAAAAGATCCGTCCAATGGTCGCATACATAAGGTAACGTTTGTCGAGATTCGATGCATAGAGCTAACGTTTGTCGAGATTCCGTGCATCGAGCTAACGTTTGTCGAGATTCCGTGCATCGATATAAAGTTTGTCGATATTTGTCGAGATTCCATGCATCGAGATAACGTGCGTCGAGACACCGTAGTTCACCCACCAAGATACTTTGTTGAGTTTCTACTCAACAAGGTCTCAAGTTGTGGTGAAAGACGGAAATAAATAATGCTGGATAATTCACAAGGCGTTAACTAGCCCCAAGCTAAGCAGATCTTGTGTTATGGGTACTAGATAACTGATATACTTAATACAATATATTACTTATACATATAGATATATTTCTTATACTTTCGACCTTCGCCCGCCGCGCCACAGAGGTCGTCAAATAATAACTTTCGCATTCCTGCAGCTGTCTATCTCCATAAAACCTGTAGTCTATTTCGCTCTAATGACATGAAGACACGATTGCTAAAGATATACCCATCTCATGGACCCATTGAGAGTTTAAGTATGAACATTTAAAATTATACTTACATTTTTCATGGACCCGCTGGGAAATGAAAAACAATAGAATCATGGCCCTCTGGGAATAAGCCGCAATAACATTATCAATTGGTGGAGTTGGGCAAGGCGATTCCATGGCGTACGGTTATTAAGTTGGGTCGATCCAGGTAAGAATGTCGACTGTTTCCGATACAAAGGGCGTAACTCCAAATCACTTACTTGGCAAAAAACATATAATAATAAATATCGGTTTTTACACTTATAAAGTTAAATTAGTATTTTTATACATATAAAGTTGGTTTTGGGAAGAAAGTTCTTATATTTGGGCTGTCCTTTGTTTCATTTAATTACAAATATATGCGAGCGTTTGTTTAAAAGTTAGCATTGACTAACACCCCTGATAATCTACCTAAAAAATGTATTTACGACCCAATTTACAATCCATTAATTAATGGCCTGTTAACAAACCTCTGAAGTAACAGCCATTTAAGTATTTACAAGGGTAATTCTTCAGGTTGTATAAAACATAATTTTTGCAAAATGTAAAATTAAAATTAAATTGCCGCCATCAGACAATCCACTGACAAGTGCGTCCACTGATCGGCAAACCGAATGCCGTCATTCGCACGAAACGGAAAAGTTGCCTTCAAGAATCCTTGCCGGCATTGCCGACCGTCCGGTCCGTGCGGTGCGGATCTTTTATGGCAAACCTTGAGACATCAGTGCGGATTTTCCGATGCCAGCCTGTGAACGCACGCTCTGACGTTTCAATTTCAACTGCTAACGCTTGAGCCGTAATGCCAATAGGTAACTAGCTACTACACCGTGATTGCGGCCTAGGTCTCGGGTCATGCTCACGCATCGCTTCAACCAGACGCTCGGATAATTTAGGTATATAGCAGCGCATTAGCATTGAAATTTGATATACAGTGCGGCAATGCAGCCAGTCGCTTGGAGACGCTTCTGACTGTTATTGATATGAATCAGCTCTAGATTGTTTGCAACAGTTTACAGTTAACTGAACCGTTTCAATTGTAAATACTAGTTTTTTTTTATTGTAAATGACTCCAAATTCATTTTAGTCCGTAAGTGTAAATAGTGCGTGAATGCAGTGAATAATAAATAAATAATAAATAATGCTGTACAATTCACACGGCGTTATCTAGCCCCAAACTAAGCAGAACTTGTGATTATGGGTACTAGATAACTGATATACTTAATACGAATACACTACATAGATAGATGTATTTTTTATTATACATAGGAAACATAAACAACACCCTGAACACACACACACACTTTCTAATATGTATTCTAATATGTATCTGTTTTCTTCTTTCTTTGTTTTTCTTTTCTATATAATACTGTGTTCTTTGTAAGTATATATGATTTTAATGTGTTGTGTTATGTATTGTCCAAATAAATGTATTTTCTTTCTTTTTTTCTTTCTTTCTTTCTGAACAAATATCTGCAGATCGTACAAACATTTGTCCCGAGGCGGGAATCGACGCAACCTCCTGCGTCGCAGACGGTCCTTCGACCGCTGCGCCACAGAGGTCGTCAAACCTCACGCAGTTTAGATTGGAAGCACTCTACCAAAGCAGGTACGTGCGGACTTACAGCCAAGACAAACAAGTTTTAGGTGTGGCAGGATATAGGGCAGGAGCTGAACGATAGTGCTTATCTTGAATGCTTCCGACAGTTCTGACCTGCTATTTCGTTAACAAACATTCTTCATAAAGTTCTGCTCAGAAAGTTGCTTATTCCTTTGCCAAAAATAAGGTAGAAAGTACGTCATTGCAGGCGTACTGAAATGCGGGAGGGAAAACTCTATGGAATTTCATTTCTCACGTGTTTAGCGGGAGAGAAAGTGTATGGAAAAAACTCATTACTGCCCGCTAAAAGTTTCTTAAAAAAAATACCACCTTAAAGGCGAACCAAGTCGTCCTTTTCGAATAGATGGGATGAAAAATAAGTTTTTAGATAAGCCAAATTTTAAACTAAACCTAAATCTTTATCAAATAAGAATTAGAGTGTTTTTAAAACTTTTTAAACTTTCGCGATTTGTTAACATAAATAATGGTTTTATTGGGTATTTTTCGCGTACCTTTTGTTATTATTTCCCCTACGTTTCTTTCTACTCCGTTGCAGCGATCATGGTCACGGGACGACTGCGGTAGAAACGTAGGGGAAATAATAACAAACGGTACGCGATAAATACCCGATAAAAACATTAATAAAAATTATTGTAATAAAGTTTCAGTCATGTCTGTCTGTTTTGTTTTCTTTGTACCTTATGGTGTTTCCTATAGCGAAATACATGGTGTGATTGTTGAAATAGGAATAAAATATAGAATGTAACGACATCAAGTGTAACATCAAGTGTAGGTACCTACGATGGAATAAATAAATACAAATAAATTGAATGACTCCTCACAAATTTTTTTTTGCTTGATGTTGTGTTTGTAGGGGAAGAAGTGAAAAAGAAACCACTATTAAATCTAGCTTGTAATTTTTTTTAACCTAGCTTGTATTTTGACTTCCTACTAATCCTATCCCACTAATATTATTAAGCCGAATGTTTATGAAATCTGAAATTTTGTTACCTAGGATCTCCAAAACTACTGAACAGATCAAGATGATATTTGGCGTACGGTTCACGGTAAAGACTAACTTGCTAAGCTAATAGGCCTTACTACTTATTATACCAAAAATACGTGTGCGAAGCCGCGGGCAGAAGTTAATTTTAAAATAAACTTTCCATAACTAATTCGTGTTGACTTAATCACAACATAATGAACAACGACACTCCCTCCGCGACTATCCAGGTCTAGCCTAGGCTATAGTACTACAGTAGAAGGTGTGTTTCGTAAAGCCATTAGGTGATTGTCTGCAGCTATTGTACCCATTTCTAAATTACCTGCCGAGTACAGCATAGTAGAGGGATAAATAGGTTCCTGGGCTCAAAGCGACGGAAGCATGCTAAGAGTATCATTTACCCACTTTCATGGAAAAGGAGAGTTTTTTAAAGCTTATATTTAGTTTGCAATGTATGTAACTAGTTTGCACGGGTGAAATCTTGCAACTCAATTTTCAACCGACGAAAAACGGATGAGTTTTCGGATGTTTAGATGTATGCATGGATGAATGGATGTTTGTTACCTCTTCACAACGAAATGACTGAACCGATCGGGCTGAAAATGCATATGATTTAGTTCTAAGCCTGGAATCAAACATAGGCTACTTTTTATCCCACAAAACAGTTCCCATGGGATTAAAATAACCTTTAAACGTTTCCATAGAAACAACGCGGGCGAAGCCATAGGCAGAAACTAGTTAACAATATACCTAGCATCGGTATCGGCAGATATGCCTATCCAGTGCACGCTGTAAGACCATATCAATCAATACAAAGTTTTTTGTTATTATAGTGCGTAACCCCACACTCAGGGTTATTTCTAAGAAATCAAATAATATCGCAAAAATTTTCGACGACGGGACTTGAATCCGCATCCTTCCGTAAGTACCGGAATGTGCTAACCAACTACACCACGCGGTCAAGTGACGTGAGAGTCGAAAATCTCTGCGACTTCCTACGGTACGATATTATTTAATTTCTTAGAAATCAATACAAAGCAACAAATCCGCGCTGGGTACGTTCGCATTACGATCTGGTGAACGCACAGCTTTAGTCGTAGGTACAGTCAGCTGCGCTAATATGTATGCACCTTACCTGGTATTTTGTTTAAAACTTATAAAGTTTTGGTGAAAACTGCCATCACCAGCTTATTCTCATCAACAACTCAATTAAAACTGTACCTACTAAAGTAGGTGCTTACCGCCGCATTTCACGTACTAGCGGGTGTAAAATTCGCGAAAATAAGGACGCCCGCACACCTGAGAATGATAAGTGGCAGCCACATCCACAGAGCGCAATTTCGAGTGTCCTCGACCTCGACCTCGACAGCCTATATTGGTCCACTACTGGACGCACGCTGGGCATGCGGGTCGGGGATCGCAGTTCGGTGGTAGAATTGATCTGCAGGGGGTGCTGCTGCCCGTTCCCGGGTCGGTGTTCAATTCGGTTCGTTTTCGGTAAATTTCGATTGAGTGTCAGAGTTCTATTGAAAATGAGGTTGAGCACTGTCAAAATAATTCTATAGGTTCTGCTGAAAACGGCGTAGCTATTCATTAAAGGTACTACGAAGCCATTGTATATTGAAGAGATTCATGAATAAATAGGTGCCTGACTACATGAATAACATAGGTAATGATTTAATCGGGTATTTAGCGCGTGCCTTTTGTTATTATTTCCCCTACGTACTAGTATAGTATTATAATATCTGTGCCCTACGTTTCTACCGCGTTACAGTGATCGTGGTCACGGGGCGACTAGATTTACTCGGAGTTACAGCCAGAAATTGACGGCAGTATCCACGACTACCCTCAATTCGTCTTCAGAATCAGGAATGTTCACATTACGACACACTACACTGACCGTGTCCGATTGCAGTACAGTCGGATCACGACGCACACACATATTAATCACAGGATTCCACGAGAAAGAGAGACGAAAATCATCTTCGTGATTAAAATAAAATTCAGGTGTTTCTTGATCTCAATCGCCTCTTAATCGATCTTTTTTACAAACCTACTACCAGTCGCTCCTCTTTGTGAAGGCAAAAAAAGAGAATAGAACATATTTATTTGTTTTAAGACATACATAAAATACATAATAAACTTAGCCTTGATATAATAAACTAAAACAGATAATTATATACAGAAAGATGAATTGAAGCAAAGTGTGGGATGTTGTATGTGGCTCATCACCATAATCATCATCAGCCTATTTTAGTCCACTGCTGAACATAGGCCTCCCCTAATGAGCGCCATAGCGCCCTGTCTTCAGCTTGCCACATCCAGCATCTGCGTGCAGTCTTTCGCAGGTCGTCATCCCACCTTGCCAGAGAGCGTCCTGCACTACGATTGCCGAGTCGTGGTCTCCACTCAAGAACACAGAGAGAGTGGCTGCCACAAGCTATCCTAATGGTAAAAATGGCAAGTGTGCAATTACTCTAACCCCGCTGCCTCAGGGACATGACTAATTATTCGCACACAACTCTCTCGGTGTGGCATGAAAACTTTTTTATGCACACGATGATAATGAAAACTGAGTAATTAACATAGTAGCTAGTATTCTCGCGACTAAAGCTATATTATTTTTAAAGTTATTTTTTTTCTAGCATAACCTTAGCGAAGTAACTATTAATTTCATCGAATATATCATAAAATATACGCTCGTTTTCCTTGAAAGGTTTTTCATTTTCTATACTAATATTTTAATGAGGAAAGATT
Organism: Eupithecia subumbrata; assembly: GCA_949316285.1. NCBI lineage: Eukaryota > Metazoa > Arthropoda > Insecta > Lepidoptera > Geometridae > Eupithecia > Eupithecia subumbrata. Next base: position 13,667,302 of record OX438643.1, on the reverse strand, counting down.
TGATTGTTTATTTTTTTGTATTGAATACTTTGAAACTACAGGTCCGATTTGAAAAATTATTTTACCATATGAAGCCCACATTATTCCTGATGAACATAGGCTACTTTTAACCGCGGGAAAATGCTTCATTCCTAAGGGAAAACGGGTAATAGGGCAACGGGTAGTAAGAATGCAGCTTGTCTATTATATTACGGAGATACCAATTATTATTGTCAAAGCTATATCTAGGTGCTATAAACGCAATTTCATTCCCAAACTTTCGCCATAAATGGAGTTGGTGAACCTACCTAATTAAATTGCTCGCAGCAAGTAGTTTCCATTGCTAGCGTCAAAGCACTTTGCATACCTACTTTAATTTCTGCAGTTTACAATTTAGCACCATATCGCCTTAAAGTTGTCTTACTACCTACTTATATGCCTTGTATGTATATATTGACGATCAGTGGCGTAGCGGGCGAAGGTCCGCCTGCGACGCAGGAGGTCGCGGGTTCGATTCCCGCCTCGGGACAAATGTTTGTACCATCTGCAGATATTTGTTCAGGGCGTCTGGATGTTTTTCTATGTATAATAAAAAATATCTATCTATGTAGTGTTTTGTATTATGTATATCAGTTATCTAGCACCCATAACACAAGCTCTGCTTAGCTTGGGGCTAGATGGTGCTGTGTGAATTGTCCAGCATTATTATTATATATAATGTATACGTTTATTATGTATGTACCTATACAGTTGGCTATTTATGTTGCTCTTATTTGAGGTAAGTATTAATAATGTGTATTTTCAATATTAATTTAAGATTGCTTATAATTGGTACACCCCTGCCTATCTTAATATCACATAATTTTTTCCATCCAAAGGTTGCCTGGAAGAGATCGCTTCTAAACGGTCGCCCATTGTACTTGTGTCTTATGTAATGTTTCTTGTATTGTATTTTTTTGGTTTACAATAAAGTATTTTTGTATTGTAAGACCAAATTCAATCTCTCGTTAGTTAAGCGCTCTTTAGAAAAGATACGTACGTAGCACTTCTAGACATGTTATAGTTGGCAAAAATAAAAAGCCAAAAAATCACAAATTTTGTTTAGAATTTCTTTTTAATTTGGATAATAATTTAATTTTATTATTTGCTGTTGTAGCGGCAAAAGAAATACACATTCAAAAAACACACTGAAAATTTCAGCATACAGCGACAAAGGTAGAGTACTTATTGAGGTTATTAAGATGTAAGTACCTACTAATTGGGCATATTTATCGTTTCTACGAAAAGACAAAAATAAGAATGACGACAAAGTAATTGCAGCCGATAGATAGGTAGTTCTTTAATTATTCGGTAATAATTAAATATAACAAATGAAACTGGACAAACCACACAGCACTAGTGTGACAGAGCAGTGTGAAGGTAAAGCCGGTAGCCCACTGCGGCGCACGCTGTGCACGGCCACGTGGCGCATTTTAGCTGCATGGGTTTGTTTGTTTGCCAACGTGTTGGTCTACGTTAACTCTGCAGCACACATAATACATGAAAATTAACCCACGACTATGTACAACTGTAGCGAGTTGGACCATAAGGATGAAAGTGAGTGAAGCTACTGCGTGTATAGCGTTGACAGCGTTGAGCTGCGTGGATGCCATATTCGAGTAAGCCACGCGTGTAGCAATGACTTCATTAATCTCGTTTTCGTGCGAAGCGTGTTCGTCTATTGCAGTGAACGTTATCATTATCACATTTATCACATACATTTTCTTGAAAAGCGAAGCACGTGTGTCTAAGTGCGTCCTCCTAGCCGAATTTCGACCACGGCGGCCACTCTCATCGGAGACTAGCCAGATGCGCAGGATATATTATAGTGCACAAGTGTGTGCGCAAACACAGGTGCACTCTCTATTCCCTCACTTCTATAATCCGATGGAACGACAGATCGACACAACCGGGGAGAGTTAGGCGCAGAACCAACGACTTAATGTGCTTTCCGAGGCACGGGGGTGTAACACCGCCAACTTTCAGATTGGACTGCTACTGTGGATTTTTCTTGCTAGAAAAACCCCAATAACAACAATTGGTGATACCCGGGATTCGAACCCCTATAGGCCAACGAGGCAGACATTTCATTAATACTATAAATATAATACGATAAGTAATAGGTACATAAAAAACGTACATAAAAATAGTCTTTACAAAGGCAACAGAAGCTTCTAGCTCGCAAAAGCTCAGAGCAGATGGACTTCCGGTTGAAGGAAGGAAATACTGTAGGTAAGATAAGATACCTACTTACCAGAAAATAACTTGTTTCTCATTCGAAAATTACTATAGAGTTTGAACGTATGAAACTATTGGATCGCTGTCATACCTAGTATGAAAAGTAGTTCCTCTTAGTATCCGATAGGGGCGCTGCTAGGCCCTAAATGTATGGAAGGAAACGAAAACTTTAGTTTTCGTAAATTATGTAAAACTCATACTAAGGTATGGCCTTAGGAGGTCCTACATAAACGCGGTTCAGAATCCTAGATACTTTTAGTAAATGAAGGGGTTTTAAAAGCAAAGAAATCGTGGTCGAATATATTTTACGACACACTAGTATCATCCAATCAAATCGCAAAAACCGAAAAAACTTTCGGTTTTGACAGCTCACATTGGGAGCGCGTGTATGACCTATGCGTTATTGACGTTTTTGTTTTTAGTCGTGACCGGCATCAATTACAATTCTCCGCAGCTGGCACTGTCGACAGCAATAGTACCTACGAGATCCGGCTGCAGAAACAGTGCACCCATCGAGTAAGAGCTAAGAACTAGGTTGCCTATCAAAATGTGGCCTCTCTATTGGTTCGATTCCCGGTTCAACCATGTAATTATTGAAATATCTATGAAAGCAGTTTAATATTTTTTATAATTCATATAATGTCTTCTTTCAGTAAAATGATCCATCTACAATATTCAAGGCACTTTCCCTCCATGTGGCATATCCGTGGGACGCCCTGCAGAATAGCGTACCTATAGTCATATTGACAGCACATACCAATTCACATTCTTTGTGCCACAAAAATGTGGGCTACATTTGAGAGCGGCGGCAGCGGCGGGAGTAAGTTATTAGATTTCAAGGAGTCTCGGTGACGTCGAGTCTGAATGTCGACCGTCTACGAGACTACTTCACTGTGCCAAGCTTTATTCACTTAGCTCTTGTGCATTTACTGGTGGTATTACCTCTCTGACAGGAGACTTCGGGAGTATTCAGAATAACTCCATTAAGCCTGTCACATCACACTTCTATACTAATTTTATAAAGAGGAAAGATTTGATTGTTTGTTTGTTTGTATTGAATAGGCTCCGAAACAACAGGACAGATTTGAAAAATTATTTTACCATTAGAAGTCCACATTATTCCTGATGAACATAGGCTACTTTTAACCGCGGGAAAATGCTTCATTCTTACGGGAAAACGGGTAGTAAGAATGTAGCTAGTATATTATAAACCTAACGTGCTTTCCGAGGCACGGGGGTGTCACCGCCAAAGCAAGTCGACGTTAGTTCTGCGCTTGACCTCTCCACGGTCGTGTCGGTCTGCCGCACCATCGAACTATGAGAGTGAGGGAATAGAGAGTGCGCCTGTTTACGCACACACTTGTGCACTATAATATGTCCTGCGCATCTGGTTAGTCTCCGATGAGACTGGCAGCCGTGGTCCAAATTCGGCTAGGAAGACATTATTATTATTATTTTAAAAACTAGTTTCGATGGAAATGTTTCAAGGTTATTCCTTCCCTATCCTATGGGAATTGTTATAAGGGATAAAAAGCCAGCCAGCTAGTCTATGTTTCATTTCAGGTTTAGAGCTACGTCTATGGAAAATTTTTGCTCGATCATCGGTTTAGTCGTTATGGCGTGGAAAGGTAACAAACATCCAAACTGTCGCATTTATACTATTAGTGAGATGTGAAAGTTTGGATTTGTAGATGTTTGGATGTTGGTTGCCTCTTCACACCAAAAACCTCTTCTGAACGGATTGGGCTGAAATTTTGGATAGATGTCGTTCGAGACTGAATAACATCTATATTTTTATCTAGAAAAAACGTGAGCGAAGCTGCGGGTAGAAGCAAGTATTAATAAGGCGAGAGTTTGTATGTACGTGTGTATATTTCTTACTTTTTCGCTTTCAAAGGGCTGAAAGGATTTGAATGGGATTTGTTAAGTACCAAGATATCCTGGATTTAAACACAGGTTTTTGATCCCGGAGAAGTACATTGTTCCCGTGGGATGATCACATAGAATATGTCTGATACTTGAAGATTATTTGAGAAAGTCCGTTTTTGTTTCAGTACAAAATGGTTCTACGGGTCATTCTCACTTCGGACCGCAAGAAGTTGGATCGCGCGAGGTCATATCACCTTTTTGTTGTTTTTGGGACAATATTCTCACTCACTGTTCGTGTAAGTACAGCCAGCAACAAACGTCTTATATCAGTTTTTTCAAATCTTGATCCGATCGAATGGCAAAATTACTCGCGGACCAAGTTATGATTTCTTATGATACATGGCCGACGTCCTAGTCAAAGTCGCCGGAAATCGCTGGATGCGGCAGCGCCAAATCGGTGATTGTGGAGATCTTTAGGGGAGGCCTATGTCCAGTAGTGGACGTCGATCGGTTGATAGGATGATGATGATGCATGACGGCAAATTGAACATAATTTTAAAATTCCTCACAGATCTACAGTTATTTTAGTTGTAATTTAACATAGCATAACATACATAACAAATGTTAGAGACGTTCTTGGTGACTGTACATATTTTCAAATAACAATATTGTTTAAATAATACAAGAACATTCAAACACTCTGCAATTAGGCTCGTTGAAACATATTGTGTCATGTTTTGGACATTTGATGTTAATTATAACTCGATACCTCTACGCTTTTTTGAGAAAAGGGGACACGGAACTCTAGATGAGCGAGTGGGTGAAAGTGTTAACAGACGGACAGACGGACAACAAAGTGATCCTATAACGGTTCCTTTTTTCGTTTTAGGCAATGGAACCCTAATTACCATTTTGGTTTGCTTATAATTATGTTAAGTATGATGCATGGCAGCGCTTTAAATTTCAGTTATGGTATAATTTGAAAAACCCTAATAGTTCCTCATTATATTTGAGTTTTAATTCAACATTTATAAAATGCTAAGCTACAAATCAAATCAAAAACTCTTTATATCTATAAATACAATAAATGTACTTAGAAAAGGTCAAATTATTAAACTAAACACTGACACGGAAATAAAGTGATATTTTTGATTTCTGTCGCTTCAGTATGAAGACTAAAGTAAAGAAGACGAAGAAACCTTTACCCTGTTAGTTGTTATTTTTCGAGTTGGAGCAAAACCCGTCCCAAGCTTTTTTATCCTCTAGATAATCTGATATCTTATAGTAAGCCTTTTTGCACAGCAAGGTTTTGACAATTTGTTTGAATTTATTTATTGATAATTTTTGCAACTCACTTGGAGTTTTGTTGTAGAAGCGTATACATTGCCCTTTAAAAGATACATTAATCTACTTTCGTCGCTGACTGTACATATTTCCAAAATAAAATGTTGTTCAAAATAATAAAAGAACATTGAAACACGCCGCCATTATGCCCGTTGAAACATATTGTTTCATGTTTTGGAAGTTGGTGCGAGTAACGAAAACATCGGAGCGTAGGTATTGTTTTTGCTTACGCGCGCAGAAAAATGTCCTCATACGTGAGAGCGTCCTCAACGCACATATAACAGGCGATGGAATACCACCTTATGGAGTCAAAATACATACTTGAATAATAAAATCTATTATGTATTATTTTATTAATTTTTAAACTCACGAAATAGAAGTTTAATTTAATTATCTCAACACGGATACCTATTATTTTATGGGGATGCACACAATTTCTTGCCAAACACAAATATTTATAAATTGCCTATATTGTTATTGAGAGCCCTAAATAATTGTAATGTACTTTTTATACAATATACAATTTTTAAATTGAATAGGTACAGAATTTATTGATTAATAATTTGATGTATAGCAGTTTTTTGATCTTATGAAAATACCTACAAAAAAACGTCATGTGTTTTCGAAATTTTGAATAGGGTTCCGTACCTCAAAAGGAAAAAAGGAACCCTTATTGGATCACTTCGTTGTCCGTCTGTCAACCCCCTTTTCTCAGGAACGCGTGAACGTATCTAGTTGAAATTAACATCAAATACTCAAGTCCGTAACCTCTTGGAGCCGCAATATAATTAAAAACTTCTAGGTCAACGCTTTCAAAAGTTACAACCGTTTATGTCCGAATATTTTTAAATTTCCAATGAAATCATATGCACACAAAACTAAAAGGGTACTTCCCGTAGACCTAAAATCATCAAATTTGGTAAGAAGCCATGTCTTATGGCACAAGTAAAGGAAAAAATCCGAAATCTGTAAATTTGTACATTATTCACAAAAAAAAATATTTTTCTTTCTTGCCATGGACCAAAACCTATAGGGTACCTCCCGTTGACCTAGAATAAAATTTGGCAAGAAGTAAGGCCGTATAGCACAAATAACGTTAAAATAAAAAAAAACGTAAATTTGTAGTTACTTAACACAAAAAAAACTCTCCCTGGACCAAGATATAGAGGGTACCTCCTTCTCGTTGACCTAGAATCATGATATTTGGAAAGAAACAAAGTCTTTCAACTAAACAGAACCCTTAGTGTGCAAGTCCGACTCGCACTTGACGTTTTATTTAGTTAGCACACACATCTTGCATCGCTACCGCACTGCACAAAAATAAAACTTTTGAAACCATCATGGATATGCTCATTGTAAATATCCCGTTGTGACGGCATAAAATAGCAGACAGCGGCCTGCTTGCTTGGAGCTCGCTTCAGCAAGAATGTAGAATCACGTATGAATGTCACTAATTGTACGCTTATTTTCAGCAATACTGTAGCGGTGCTGAATATGTGTGCTATGTCCTTTAGGCTCATAGTACCACCGCTCCGTCTATTTCAATGCTTGACCTATTCATTAGTTTGGCCTATTTTACATCTACGAAAGATGATTTAAGTGGCAACATGGCTTATTGACCCATTCTATGACCTATAAGAATTAGCAAGTTGAAGTGGCAGTGGGGCGGCCATAATATCTCGCGAAGAACCGGCAACCGCTAGGGTAAACGTATTCTTGAGTATAGGCCACGACTCGGCAAACGTAGTGTAGGGCGCTCTCCAGCCAGGTAATATGACAACCTGGTGAAAGACTGCAGACAGATGATGGATGCGGCAAGCTGAAGACTCTATGGAGCTCATTAGGGGAAGCTTTTGTCCAGCAGTGAACTAACATAGGTTGATAAGATGAGCTATTCCATAGCATAGCTTATTCTATGATCTATTCTAAATCTATAATTTATTCTTTGACCTATTCGATGACCTATAAACATAGAAATATGTGATATCGAGATGTATACACGAATATGCCAATCCAAACTGAATTTCCAGTGAACTAACATAGGTTGATAAGATGAGCTATTCCACAGCCTATTCCATGATCAATTTTATAATCTATTCTTTTACCTATTCCATGACCTACAAACATAGAAATATGTGATATCGAGATGTATAGACGAATATGCCAAGCCAAACTGAATTTCCAGTGAACTAACATAGGTTGATAAGATGAGCATGATCAATTTTATAATCTATTCTTTTACCTATTCTATGAACTACAAACATAGAAATATGTGATATCGAGATGTATAGACGAATATGCCAATCCAAACTGAATTTCCAGTGAACTAACATAGGTTGATAAGATGAGCTATTCCATAACCTATTCTATTATCAATTTTAAAATCTATTCTTTTACCTTTTAAATGACCTATAAACATAGAAATATGTGATATCGAGATGTATAGACGAATATGCCAATCCAAACTGAATTGCCAGTGAACTAACATAGGTTGATAAGATGAGCTATTTCATAACCTATTCTTTGACCTATTCTATGACCTATAAACATAGAAATAATTATGTGATATCGAGATGTACCATGCCAATCCAAACTCGATTTCCGATCTGTTGTCTACTCGTAGTGAGTCATCGGCACAAAGGCTACGTAAATCAGCCTCGACAGGCGCTTGTTTAGAATGGCTCCCGATTTGTCACAGCAAATTATACAAACGCCTTGCCGTGTTGAAAAGGGTGCCTTTGGCTCGTTCCTAACACGACCCCTAATAAAAACAATGATAAACTTTCCAGCTATGAAGCCTTTTTTTAGCCCCGCTTTGGAGCACAACCGTGGTAAAGATGACCTCAGTGGGCGAAGGTCCGCGTGTGACGTAGGAGGTGCGGGTTCGATTCCCGCCTCGGAACAAATGTTTGTACGATCTGCAGTTCAGGGTGTTCTGGATATTTTATATGTATAATAAAAAAATATCTATCTATGTAGTTTATTGTACAATGATGTATAACAGTTATCTAGTACCTACCCATAACACAAGCTCTGCATAGCTTGGGGCTAGATAATGCTGTGTGAATAATCCAGCGTTATTATTTATATTTCTTATAATAAATATTAAAGAGAAGCCAATTCTTAAGCTCCTACCACCTACAAAGGTTACTGTAGAACATAAACAAAACGAAAGGAAACAAATTCCGACTCCTTGTATATTTTTTTTACATATTCTCACCTCACTTGTTCATCATCATCTTCATCTACCTCCCACACTAAGGGATCCGCCAGGATCCCCCAGAGGGCTGGGGGATACATTTGGGGGATCCTGGTGGCCTTACCCCTAATACGTATCCCTGTCTCACTCATTGTATTGTCAAATTTTCTTGATGAAAATATAAGTGTGATAGTTAAGTCTTTTAATATATTTAAGTTATAACATGTATTTATAGTCAATGAGTGAGTGAATTGGTACTTACAGTGTAAATAATTAAACACTTCCCAAACTCTGGCTGCATAATGTCGGGTTGTGTTAGGAGCAAGCTACTTTTTTCCCGGGCGTAAAATAATTTAGCTCGTAGGCGGCGGCAATAATAATAAAATTGACTTTATTACTGACTTCGTCAATGCCTGTTGATGTTTTATTTATATGCTCCCTTATACCAGAGAATATAATAATAACTAGTTTCTAACCGCGTCTTCGCATGCGTTTTTTCTATGGAAAAGTTCAATCCTTCAAACGTTCAATCCGTCCCTAATTTTGTATTATTTGCCTGGAAAAAACTAAATTTATTTTGTTTATTTTATTTTCTAGAGGTAGTTTTCTATTCTATCCCATGGGAACTGATTTTTGGAATAAAAACTAGCCAATGTTTATCTCAGTTTAGACCCACATCTAAGCATCTTCAGCCCGATCCGTTCAGTTTTCGTGAAGAAGTTACAAACATCCCTCCATCCAAACTTTCGCATTATAAATAATACTAGTTTCTGCCCGCGACTTTGGTTATTTCTAGACCTTGGGAACTAATTTGCTAATGGGATAAAAAGTACCTAGCCTATGTTTAATCCCAGGCCCAAAACTACCTGTAAGTATGCAAAATTTTAGTATTTTTCTCGTGAAGACGTAACAAACATCCATCCATCCATCCATACACCTAAACATCCTAACTTTCACATTTAAAATATTGGTGTGATTAGTGCAATACTGATACGCTGTGCTACAAATATAAAGGCCATATTATTATGTTTTGCTACTTTGATACTCCTTGTAAATCCATCATGGATTTTTTTGTGCAAGTCACAGTTTCTAACAATATTGATGAATGGGAAGGTAGAATCTCACAACAGGGAAATATTCCAAGGTAAGTACCAAAATTATCTCAAGGGTATTTGGTAACTTTTCAGAGGTTTCGCTTCAAGTACCAAAGTTTTGATAGGCAGTGAACGTGGTAGCCAATTTTTAGGGTTGCCAGATCGGTATCAAAACCCTTATCTCGCTGTGTCTGTCCTTTTTTCCCTCATTAATATCTCAGCAACTACCGCAGCTATTAACTTCAAATTTAAAATAATAATAAGTACATGTTGTGCGCCTGCGCAAATTTAAAGAAAAAACAAGATCCGTCAAGTGCGAGTGTAACTCGCGCGCCGAGGGTTTTGAACGATTGTCAACAAATATGTACCAAAAGTACCGGTTAGAGACTTCGCGATTTAACGAATACCTAAGAATAGTCGGTACCAACCTACATTTCAGATGGATCTCTCTGCATGCTTCGGTTAAATGGGTGGTTCGGTTAAGGTGGGTAGTGGTAAATTTTTCGACTTTTTTCGAAATATTGCAAAAAGCATGAAAGTTACAGAAATTTGAAAAACTGTTTTGAAATGTCCAAACCAATACCTTTCATTTGATACCCCACTCGGTGGGGTAGCCCCCATTTTGAAAATTATTCCTTTTTGACCATTTTTCAAAAAGTGTTATTTTTACAGACTTCTCTATATTTTTCCTGTAAAATATAGATCCATATCTACAAACGCTTCATACATTTTAAATGGATCGCTCGGCAATCTTCGGAGATAGGGGGGAATGGGTTTTTTTTCGACTTTTTTCAAAATATTTCAAAAAGTATGAAACCTACAGAAATTTGAAAAACTGTGTTGAAACATACAAACTGATACCTTTCATTTGATACCCCACTTGGTGAGGTAGCCCCCCTTTTCAAAATTATTCCCCCCCTTTTTGACAATTTTTCAAAAAGTGTTCCTTTTTTCAAACTTCTCTATATTTTTCCTGTAAAATATAGATCCATGTCTATAAACGCTCCATACATTTTACATGGATCGCTCTGCAATCTTCGGAGATAGGGGGGGAATGGGTATTTTTTCGACTTTTTTCGAAATATTTTAAAAAGTATGAAACCTACAAAAATTTCAAAAACTATTTTGAAATTTACAAAATGATACCTTTCATTTGATACCCCATATGACTCTGTAGGTATCTTTTAAAATTTCGGCATCACAATTTGTATGGAAAATATTCATATTCATTTTTCATTTATTTTCATTTATTTTTCTCTAAATCTGTACAGGCACACGAAATGTATTATTATTTTAAATTTCAAGTTGATAGCTACAGTAGTTTTTGAGTTTTGATTGATTAAGGAGGGAAAAAAGGACAGACAAAGCGAGACCATAAGGGTTTTGAAACCGATCTTCGGTCATCAAAACCCTAAAAAGAAAATGAAAAGTTTCAGTACAAATTGTGATGTCGAAATTTCAAGAGACGAAGGCATTTTGACAGGGCAATCGTGCGGGGAGTAAGCGTTCCAGAAGAATTATCAGAATCGGTTAACAATGGACGCAGAAATCGGTAAACATAAATGCAGCCCGTTATAACAAAAATCATATCGTCAATCGTCAAAACGCCTTCGTCGAGCGACTGTATGCTTATAGGTAGGCTGTGCTACTATCCACCAGATACCACAATTACCTGAAAAACCGTTCAGATTCAACAATAGAAGAAAATATTTTAAACTTTCGGATAACAAAGAGTTCGTCGTGCAAAAGTGCTACGCCATCTAGCTCCAACCTAATCAGAACTTGTGTTAAGAGTAAGTACTAGATGACTGATATACAAAATACATAAAAAAGATAGATATTTTTTGTTATACATAGAAAATATCCAGAACACCTGGAACAAATATTTGCAGATCGTACAAACATTTTAATCGTACAAAAAAAGGGAATTCGGAAATTGCATTCCCGATTAAGTATTTTATATACGAACGCTAGAAAAGTCCCTGTGGGATTATTAATACGTTCATATTCCGATTCACCTTGTACCTCATGACCTAGTTATCGGAAAAGTTATGGACGTGTGATAAAACGGTCAAGTGTGAGCTCACTAGTTAATGGGTTCCGTACTCGATGATGACGTAGTCGTTGAATGTTCGGTAATACTTCGTAAGATATTGTTTTTAGTGCATTGATTTAGGGAATTCAGATTAGTCGAAAAGTTAGAGGTACCTACTTATCACAAAATCTTTTATTATTTTTTTAATTCCGATAGGAACAATCCTGGTTTATTTTTTATGGGATTAGCAACAACTACCGCCTTGTTTATTCAAGACTATATAAGACCGAAAAACGATGTTGAATTTCTGACTCAGAAGTTTCTCTTTTTGTTCTTGTATTGGAGAAGAGCTTTGAATCATTGCTGCCATAAATTCCATAAGTACCTAGCTCACATACCAAACCTAATTCTGGTACCATAGTTTAGGTAGTGTGGTGTCAATAGAGAAGTGAATAATAGGAGCTGGTAGTAAAAAAATATTAATCGAAGGACCACGGCCAGCTCACATCTAGATGGATGGATATATGGTTTATTTGGTTCACAACTGGACAGCACAAAATACAAACAAATATCTAGTTCATTCGCCGATTTCCCAACAGAGGGTAGGACGAAGTCGGCTGATAGCGTTACTAAATTAAACTACCCTATGTTTGTTTGAGCAAAAACCGCACATGTACGGAACCCTAAAAATGGTTGTGGTAAATACAGCAGGCGATTTGTCACCGTCGCATCTCGGCAAGTTTTTGCCATGGCTTAGGAGTTAGCGTCAGATTATGATGGCCGTGTTTATGAGGGGATGAGGGCGTGATGGGTTCCGTAGTTAAGACTTTGATGTAATACCATCGATAACTTGTTGTTCGGTGTTCTACTTGAAGATTTATTTTATAAGTAATGTAATTTTAAGTTATAGGTGGGTGACGAAAAAAAAAGGAGCGGGTTTTTACACCTTTTTAGAAAAAATAATCATCTCCATTCACAGATTTTCAAAAAGGTTTTTGAGAAAATGGGCGATTTTCTCAAAAACTTATTTTATGTCAATCGATCCTGTTTCTTTTACTGATCAAAAGTTTTTAGGGACCAACTAAGGCTTGAGTACTAAAAAAGTCAGAAAACGCAATAAACTTTTCCCATACATTTTGTACAAAGATCAAAAAAAAAACTTACTCAATTAAACTTTTTGGAACCTTTATAACCGGAGGCAGTTAAAATATAACACTTATTATTAATACACTCAGTTTTCTCGAGTCCACATAAGTTTAAAACTCTGCTCCCATTAATAATCCATAATCCAACGCCGCAACCACACAGCACAAAAATGTGCATGTAAATATGGGCTTAAACTCATTATTTTTAGATACATTTTACAGCGACAAAATGGCTTACCACAAGCTTCAAACGCCAACACCTTCAAAGCGAGCTGTCTGTCATCTGATGCCGTCTAATATGAAATGCATCTAAATGTTACGAGTTAAAACCCATATTTGAATGCACATTTTTGTGCTACGTGGTAGCAGTCGCCTCTGCTGCGACAACCTTAAATCATTGTGAGTTAAGGTTGCATGTGCCGTGTTTGCATAATATTATCTGGTTTAATGCATTATATTTTCTGAAAACCGGTTTCATTGTTTTTGTTCTGGCTGTATGAAAATTGTTGAAAACAGGATTGACCCAGTTTAAGTATTGTTTCAAATATCCCTAAAAAAGTAGGTAGGTACATGACAAAAGTGATTTCAGAAAGACAAGAACGTCGTCAGAGCACTTACAGCATAATTGAAGATGATCGAATATGGAAATGGGCTCTTGAGTTGTCTTTTATTGACTTTATTGAGATAAATTCAATATTTTCCTCTCTACATTTTTTAAATGCTTCGTACTTGTATATCCTACTTCCTAATAAAGCCGTATGTTTGTGAAATCTGAGGTTTTGTTACCTAGGATCTTCAAAACTACTGAACAGATCAAGATGAAATTTGGCGTATATTTAGAACAAAGTCTAACTTAGATAATAGGCTACTTATTATATCTAAGCTATATAATTTTACCAAATATAAACAAGTTTCCAAGTTTCCCATACTTAAATCTAAGCAGATCGGTTCTTCTCGTCCTAACATGCGATCTAATTCAGCCGGACGCTTCTGCTCGCGTTTCTTGGAATCTAAAATCAGGTCCAGATCTTTATGTGTGCAAACATTACATCCCGTTCCATTCAGCAGTTTTGGCGTTGTCTTCGGACAAACATCTCCACAACGGCACAAACATACGCGTTGCAACGAGACTCCTACATTCTTCAGTTCTAAAAAATGGGTACATCACATTGTGTTTGATGCTCCGGTAAGATCAGATGTAAGTTTTTAGGGTTACGTACCTGAAGAGTGCAAATGAAACCCTATTAAGAAGCCTCCGCTGTCTGTCCAGAGGGCTCTATCACATGAACCATAAGAGCTAGACAGTTCAAACTTTCACAGAATGTTTATTTCGCTTGCCACTATAACAACAAATATATTTATAAATAAATAAATAATATCATACAAAAAAACACGAATTGTTGGCAATTTTTGATTTAAGTTTGTCGAGGCTGTATCTCTTGAACCATAATAGGTAGACACATGAAACTTTCTATAAGTAAGTAACAGTTCAACTTCATAATTATTTATTGCACAAAATAGGTAGTACAAGTAAAACATATCGCAGGAAAAATAAAGACAAAGGTGAGTTTAACCCTAAAAGAGTTCTCTTCCAGCAAACCTTATTGGGAGAGAGAGACCAATTTGGAAAAGTGGGTAATGTGCTAAAACAGTGGATATTAGACTTAATTTTAACCTACTTATTAAATACCAATAAATACCAAAATTTGGTGTTTTAGAGTTTAGTTTGAGAAATAGGTTTGAAAGATGGGACGAAACCCTACGTGTGCGAGTATACTCGCACTTGACCGGTTTATTAATAATTGCCAAAACAGAGAAAAAGATGCGCAAGTTTAGATTGTAAGAACCCTACAGACGTTCAGCAGATTTCTAATAAATCATCTTGGACTGTCTCCAACACACGAAATCTGGTTTATCTTGAAAACAAATGTGTATTTTCAATTTATTCCACCGTACGGCGCTATTTTTCAGGATATTCATATCATTATTTGCAGAGGTAACTGAGAAATGAGTTATTGCGGGAAACGTCGGTCGGGAGGTATTTAAACAGAACTTAATAATATTTAATCGGGTAGGTTTTAGTGAAAATGTAGCTCTGCGAATTTAAATTTTAAAGTAGGGCTGTAGTTTTAATAAACTCAAAACATTATAAAGTAAGCACCAATCTTCGCCAGCCTAATGAATTATAATTAAGTATATCTGTTATCTACACTGGCCTGCAAAACTAGCCATATTTTTAGAGCAAATTTCATACTCTTGCACAGATTACCAAAAATGTTTACAATCAGCAAAAAAGGGCATCTACACAAAAACTTTTTTGATGCCAATCTATCCTGTTTAGTAAATTAATCAAAAATTTATATCGGACCAATCATGGTTGGCGTACTTAAATAGTCAAAAATCGCAAATATTTCGTCATAAGATTAAATAAGAAAAAATCCACCGGTACAATACACATTACAACAGAATAGGAAAACCAAAGCAACGGTAATAATAATGTCCTCCTAGCCGAATTTCGACCACGGCGGCCAGTCTCATCGGAAACTAGCCAGGTGCGCAGGACATAGTGTGTGCGCAAACATAGGTGTACTGTCTATTCCCTCACTCTCATTATCCGATGGGACGACAGACCGATACGACCGTGGAGAGGTCAAGCGCATGACCAACGGCTTAACGTGCTTTCCGAGGCACGGGGGTGTAACACTACCAACTTGTTGACTCCGGGCTGCTACTGTGAATTTTTCTTGCTAGACCCCCGATAACAACTATTGGCTCGACTCGGGATTCGAACTCAGGACCTCATAATCAGCGGTTGAATAAGCTGACCGCTAGACCAACGAGGCAGTCCACAACGGTAGTTATTATATGATAAGAATTTCTCAGTGCTAGATGAATAAAGCTATGAGAGACGAAGCGAAGTTGCTACTTAAGCAATCTTCAAACTGTTCTCATAAATTCTGTTGAAGGAAACTACTTGGTAGAGTTATGATACACCTTAGCCCGAGTTATGTTGTTTTAAACCACATTCATAAAATAGTGAAGTAATTTTGTTGAAGCTCCAACTATTCGCCTCATAAAAAATAATAGTAATGTAATGCTGGACTATCTACACAGCAGCGTCTAGATGACGCTATTTCGCCCCCAAAGTAAGCAAACCTCGTGCTATGGGAAATATACTAGACTAGCTTCGGCCCGCGGCTTCGCACGCGTATTTTTTATTTTTAAATTAAATTGTTATCTTCTGGAGAAGTGTATCTACTCAAATATAACTTTTGTATCTATTTTATGTGACAATTATTCAATATGTAATATAAAATGATTATTTTTTCTTTAGTTTAATTTAATTTAAGTTTTCGCACACAATGTATAGTGTTATTATGGAATAAATAAATACAAAATACAAAAATTTCGGTACAATAAGTAGCCTATTATCTAAGTTAGGCTATGTTCTAAATGTATGCAAAATTTCATCTTGATCTGTTTAGTAGTTTTGGTGATCCTAGGTAACCAAAAATTCACATTTCACAATGTTTCGGCTTTATAATATTACTAGTTTATGCCCGCGGCTTCGCGCGCGTTATTTCTATAATGATTTATATCCCATGGGAACTTATTTATGGGATAAAAAGTAGCCTATGTTTGATTCCATGATTAGAATTTCCTGTATACAAAATTTCAGCTCGATCCGTTCAGTAGTTTTGCCGTGAAGAGGTAACAAACATCCATCCATCCATCCATCCATCCAAACTTTCGCATTAATAATATTAGTGTGATTAGTATGATTAGGATAGTGGGATACCTAACTGATTTACTTAATACATTACATACATAGATTTATATTATTTTTGTTATATTATATAGAAAACACCGAGAAAACCTGGAACACATATATGCAGATTGTACAAAAAACATCCTGTAATGATTTCGGTGTTTGTTTTGAATAAAATTGTAAATCCAGGTCATTTTGACAGTTGACGGCTTCTCGTGTTTTCTTCTATTTTGACTTTGACGCGTTGTCTTTGAATTAAGCAGCGCGGTCTTGTCTGTGGTTTGTCGACGTCATATTGAGGAGAAGTGGTTTTGGTGGGAAAAACACGAGAGGTCGGGCATTCGGTCTCTAGACGTGGAAGCGAAAACACCTCTTTAAATACTGAGTAGTATTAAATAATTATAATATATCAATTATTTAATAAAACTATAAAAATTTGTAGAGGTTTCTTTGATTTCCTAAAATCTCAGAAGTGGCGATTGAACCGAGTGTAAGTCTAGTGCATTATTTATTTATTATTTGTTTTTAAAAACAACATGATTATATTTTGCCGCGCTGGTCAGATAATTATCGTTATAATTTAATAGCAAAATTTTAAAGTCGATTACCTACTTCACTTTTCAAATTCGAATTGTCATATTCACGAAACGGTCGGTACAAGCCGAGACTATCCGGTCGTGATGACTGCTTACATTTTGAAATAGTGAAGGGTAGATATTTGGTATTTTATTAATATTTTACTGGACAAAGAGTGGTATTATAATTCTGTAGAAAATATTAGAGTGCAGCTGCCTGGCCTACCTGCAGTTTTATGTTTGAATCGATGTTAACTCGTAATGGTCGGTACTAAACCGAGACTATCCGTTCTTGATGACTCCTTTCGTTCTGAATTGGTAGCCGGTATCTGCATTCAAAACAAATTTGGAATAGTAACGCATTTCGTGGGGTGTTTGCATGGCTGGTCGGTATTGCACCGAGACTATCCAGTGTTGCTTAAGCATTTCGCGGATTGCTGTGCAGTAAATTTATTTGGTATGTTAACAATCTCTGTCCAGTGAAAATTATTACGTTTTTTGAACAAAATATCTGACCGCTGCAGCCTTATTTAACTACATATATTTTTATATTAATTCTTCCAAGGTGTACGTACTATATGTGGAGTGAAACGTAGGACCTGTAGTTGTGGCTATGTACGTCACAATTTACAAGGGCTATGTTTTTAAAGGCTATGTATGCCTATGGAGTGAAACATTAGGACCTGTAGTTGTGGCTATGTACGTCACAATTTACAAGGGCTATGTTTTTAAAGTCTATGTACGCCTATGGAGTGAAACATTAGGACCTGTAGTTGTGACTATGTACGTCACAATTTACAAGGGCTATGTTTTTAAAGGCTATGTACGCCTATGGAGTGAAACATTAGGACCTGTAGTTGTGGCTATGTACGTCACAATTTACAAGGGCTATGTTCGCCTATGGAGTGAAACATTAGGACCTGTAGTTGTGGCTATGTACGTCACAATTTACAAGGGCTATGTTTTAAAGGCTATGTACGCCTATGGAGTGAAACATTAGGACCTGTAGTTGTGGCTATGTACGTCACAATTTACAAGGGATATGTTCGCCTATGGAGTGAAACATTAGGACCTGTAGTTGTGGCTATGTACGTCACAATTTACAAGGGCTATGTCTTAAAGGCTATGTACGCCTATGGAGTGAAACATTAGGACCTGTAGTTGTGGCTATGTACGTCACAATTTACAAGGGCTATGTTTTTAAAGTCTATGTACGCCTATGGAGTGAAACATTAGGACCTGTAGTTGTGGCTATGTACGTCACAATTTACAAGGGCTATGTTTTTAAAGGCTATGTACGCCTATGGAGTGAAACATTAGGACCTGTAGTTGTGGCTATGTACGTCACAATTTACAAGGGCTATGTTCGCCTATGGAGTGAAACATTAGGACCTGTAGTTGTGGCTATGTACGTCACAATTTACAAGGGCTATGTTTTAAAGGCTAAGTATGTACGTCACTATTACAAGGGCTATGTTTGTCACAATCATAATATTTCAAGGGCTTCTAGGGTGCTATAAACGTGGGAAGTATATGTAGTTTGCTGGCTATTTAGTATTATTTCGTGGGTCCTCTTTGTTATAATGATTATGTATGTCATTAGAGGGGCCAACATAGAACCTGTGTATCGGCTATGTACGCCTAAATCGAGTTCAAGGAAGTAGTAGTAAAATTACTTTATCAAATTGATTTTCATTTATTCCGCAGAAAAAGTAATTGTTTATTTTTATTATTACCAACATTAAATTATTATTCTTTATTTTATTATATGGCATTTTTTCAACTTTAATAAAATAAGTAATAACGTTACTAGGATGTGATAATTTATTACGACAGGTACTTCCAACTTTTTGTATATTGATTTTTTTAGTCAATTTATTAATGTGAATTTATTGGTTCTCTGCGAGGTTATGGAGTCTGAAGGTGTCTACATCACCGAAGACGAACCGCCAGGGGCCGCCTCAAGTAAACGCTCTCGACGAAAAAGGAAATCGAAGTCTGAATATGCGAGGAGGCGTGCAAGGTGAAGGCGCAGTTCTGTTCAAAGCTCCTCTTCATCAAGCTCGTTCAAATCTTCATAGAGGAAACGGTCTTATTTTAAAGCTAGCTTAATTCACCCGTACTTTGAAATGTAGAGCCTTCCTAAACCAAATTAGTTCATCTGATAGTATTAAGAATAGAATCGAATATCATTTATTGTCCAAAGTAAAGAGCTACACCAAAATTGTCCTTATAAAACCTAGTGCGTGGCACAATACAATGGAGTCGTCAGATGACACATAAGCACGCAATTCTTTAATATTATAAAAAAAAAATGCCATTCTTGTAAAAATCATAAATAAATTCCATTCAATGTTGATAACCAGAGTCAAACAAAACTAGATTAACTAAAATTCATAAAGCTGTATAGTGGCTGTCAATAAAATATTGTATGGTAAGAATATTGTAAATAGAAATACTTAATTGTGTGTAAAGATAAAGATAAAGATATTTATTTGCAAAAACATGTTTACAAAAAAAAAGGTAACATAGGTATAGGTACTTAGGTAGAAACAAAATGCTTGATCGTTTACGGTACCTATGCAAAATGAATTAGAGGGATGACATGCAACATTAAAAACTATCTACAATTTATCATTAAAAAATTCGTCTAGGCTATAGTAAAATTTTGATATTAATAATATATTAATTTTCTGTTTAAAGATTTGAACATTCAGGTTTCTGTAAAGTTTAGTTAATTGGTTATAAATTTTAGGAGCAATACTAACAAACAATTTTCTGCATTAATGTTGTTTTAACAGGATGTGATCGTAACCTAATATTATCCCGCCTGTTTCGACTTACAACCTCAGATAGCCGGGGAAACAGATAGGTATTATTTTTTACAAACAGAGCGACTTCTATTATGTAGGGGGACGGAAGTGTCGGAATTTTGTGCTTTAAAAATAGTGGTCTACAACTATCAGTAATTTTAATCTTAAACATGGCTCTCAAACATCGTTTTTGTAGCTCGAAAATTATATTTTTATTGGTTGAGTTGCCCCATAAATATTAACCCATATCTTAATACAGACTCTACCATACCGTGATAAGCTGTCAATAGAGCTTCTGTGTTGACTGTTGACGACAGTCTATGAAGAGCATACGCTAGGCTACTGACTCGCTTACTCAGTCCTTCTATATTATTATGTTGTTTCCAGTTAAGTTTTTTTTATCTATCATAAGTCCTAAAAATCGCGTAGCATCAACTTGATTAATTAAATTGGTCTTAAATGTTATATTATTGTCGGATGGAGTATTGGATCTTTGGTCAAAATGCATAATTGTGTTCTTACTTAAATTAATTTTTAAATTATTATTGTCAAGCCATTGTATTATAGATTCAATTGATTTATTAATGTCAGATTACACTAGTACACTAGTACTTTTGATTTGTGCATTACCTCAAGTTTGGTTTTAGATTGTATTCTTGGTATTTTTGTGAATTGATTTCTATTACTAAGGTACGATTCAATTAAATCTGAAACGTTCCCTCTAATACCTTACGTTTCCAGTTTTTTAGTAAAATATTGTGGTCTACGTCATCAAAAGTTTGTGACATAATTATCACAAAATATACTACAGATTGGAGTTCTTTTGTCAACTTTACAAATAACATTGTAGAAGAAGTCGTAAATTGCCATATTTATTGTTTTCTTTTGGCGAAAACATTTTTGCTCTTCACACAGGATGTTGCTATTTTCAAAGTACGAGTTTATTTCGGCGTAGTAGTATTCTTCAAATATTTTTGAAATTATGGAAATCAGAGCAATGGGTCTGTAAAATTCTACGAGTTCTTTATTTACTTTCTTAAATACTGGTTTGACTATAGTAGTTTTTAGGTCATCCGGGAATTGTCCTGTTTCTATACTGAAATTTATCAAGAAGCTTAGATGAGGACTAATAGATTCATTCACTGCTTTAATAATATTGGTACTAATGCCGTCAAATCCTGAGCTTTTTGTATTTTTTTAGTGATTTTATTATTTTATTGATATGATGTGGTAGGCAGGGAGCCAAAACATGGATCTCTCTTGTCTATATATTTTTGTCGTTACGTTCTTACCTATTCCTGGTATCGGTTTTACCTTATTGATAAAGTAGTCGTTAAAAATATTAGCAATTTCGATTGGATTTGTTAAGTCTACATTATTATATTTTATTTTCGATATAGATTCTTTGGGTATATTTGGTCTAGACTTATTAATTACCTCGCAAGTTGTTGTAGATTTGTTGTTAGATGTCAATATTTTATGATTATTTTGAGCTTGCTTTGTTAGTGAAATTATTTTTTTTAAACATTTTATTATATCCAATGTAGATTGATATATTTGTCTTTATGGGCCTAGATCAATAATTCCAAAGAAGATCTCTTCTTCGTTTACTGCAAGTACGTATACCACGTGATATCCATATAATATGTTTTCTTTCTACTATTACTAAAATATACTTTTTTGGGAAGCATAACTCATAAAACAACCTGAATGTTTCAATAAAGTGCCGGTATGCCACAGAAGAGCCTTCAGCGTTATACATATCAAAAAAAGAGAGATCATTTAAAGATACCTTCCTTGCGCCAATATTTAATTTTAAGAATATTTTTAGCTGGTAGTTTAATAATTTGGGCAGTGTGATCAGACTAGCCTAATTTTAACACTTCAGTCTTACAAATAGCTTTGTAGTTATGTGCAATGTTATCGATGCAAGATTTAGTGATTAAACGTGTTGGCTGTTTTAACGCTAGCTTCAAGTTATAGTTTAGTAATAAGCATTCAAATTGTTGTGCTATATTGTTACATTTTAGCATGTCTATATATATTAAAGTCGCAAACTATAATAATATTATTTGTATTTAGTTTTGTTACATAGGTCAGTAGTTTATCTAATTTATTGAAGAATGTATTTAATTATTTTGTTTAGGTACTCTATAGATACATACCTACTATTATAATTTTATATTCAATCAACTGAACAGCACAACACTCAAACAGATTGGTCAACGACAAGTTTTTAATCTCTAATAATGTGTGTAATTAAGTAAAATTCTTATCAGTCTGGTCTTGTATTGTCAATTTAATTTCTTTTATAGTCATTCGATAAATATTATTTCTATTGTACTTATATTGTTTGAGTAGGGATTAATATTAATAGTAGGGATTTAACTTGAAAACAGAAAGATTTTAAACTATCTATGGATTTTACATTATCGGATAGTTAGTTGTATAATTTTCGGCCTGATATTTTGGGAAGCTTCTTGGACATACATAGTCAGTTAGGCAAGTTTTTAAGAGAATGTTTTTGTGCCTAAAAATAACGTTAGTATTAGGTACAGTTCTTGTTTTATATTCATGTTAAGTCCTTTTAACATATTGTATGGTTTCAAAGATGTATATGGAAAATAATTTTAAAATGTTGCCGAGTGTAATGATTAATTTTCTGTCAGATTTAATGATCTAGCTAGATGTAGATAATGATATAACGACTTAGACTTTTAAAATTTGTAATTATATGCAAGTACCAAATGTGCTAGTCCACAAAATTATTTATAAGTAAATGGTTTTCTCGTAGGTAAAGATTACAATGTATTATCAATATTATTTAAGAATATTCTATACCTACCTAAATTATACTATAATAAAAACCTTTATTCACAACCAAGATTACCAAATACTTAATAGAAATAAATTACAACTAGTATTTACTTACAATTATGTACAATGTATTTGATTAAGTTTAATTTTATTGTAACCATGCTTCAGGAGATAGCATGATGACGGATGGCCGAGTGTAATGATTTCGGTGTTTGTTTTGAATAAAATTGTAAATCCAGGTCATTTTGACAGTTGACGGCTTCTCGTGTTTTCTTCTATTTTGACTTTGACGCGTTGTCTTTGAATTAAGCAGCGCGGTCTTGTCTGTGGTTTGTCGACGTCATATTGAGGAGAAGTGGTTTTGGTGGGAAAAACACGAGAGGTCGGGCATTCGGTCTCTAGACGTGGAAGCGAAAACACCTCTTTAAATACTGAGTAGTATTAAATAATTATAATATATCAATTATTTAATAAAACTATAAAAATTTGTAGAGGTTTCTTTGATTTCCTAAAATCCCGAGGCGGCAATCGAACCCGCAACCTCCTGCGTCGCAGTCGCACCTTCGCTCGCTGCACCACTGAGGTCGTCACTGTTTTGTTTTTTTTTTTCAAAATCACCGCGCCCAATAAAAGTTACATTAATTGGTATAAATAAAAAATGTCTTATATAATAATATCCTAAAGCGTCAGGTTTCTGAGATATTCACAGATGAAAATAACCACATTTTTACTTCATTTTGAAAAAAAAAATGTATGACCACCCTCCATAGTCCATACAAAAATCTTCAAACCCCTTTGTAATGTAAATGGTGTAAGTAGCATAGGTATTTCTTCGGATGCGTTGATAATATAGCTGTGTGGTGCCGGCATAGAATTTTCACCACCTCAACTCTACCCGCGGGTGTCGTAAGAGGCGACTGGGATATCCACCGGGGGCGGGCAGCAGCGCCCTCTGCAGAACAATTCTACCACCGAACTGCGGTCCCCAAACCGCATGCCCAGCTTGGAGATTATGGGCATTACCCCCATGAGATAAAAGCCAACAAGGCGCTTATCAGGGGGAGGACTGCGTCCAGCAGTGGACCACAACAGGCTGTTGAGGTTAAGGTTGAGATTGATAATATTAGTCGTAGTAGTAGATAAGAAACTAAAAAACAAGGTCTTTCTCAACACACATACATCGATGCAGAAGATGCCTCTTCAAACAAGGAAGCATGTTTCAAGAGACCGCTGTAGGTGCTTTAATAAACGTGGCTCGCACTTAGCTGAGGCCTTAGTATGGTTATGCATAGTCTACAAAAACTTTAAATGTTTACATCTGGATATTTACCATGATTTCGAGTTTTGAGCTGTCATGGAGAAAATTATAATATAATTAGTATTTACAATCTGTGCTGTCATGGTAAAAATTCCGTTGTAAATAACTTCAGTGCTAAGCACCCTGCATTGCGCGACATTTTGTGAAAAGGTTATTTTCACGTTCATAGGAGCGGGACGGAGCATACGTTTTTGGAACGGCGTAAGCGCAAAAATGATGTTTTTGCTTATTTACAAAAAAACTACACAACTTATGAAGAAACTGTATTAACCAAAGAATTAGTCCCGAGGCGGCAATCGAACCCGCAACCTCCTGCGTCGCAGTCGCACCTTCGCTCGCTGCACCACTGAGGTCGTCACTGTTTTGTTTTTTTTTTTCAAAATCACCGCGCCCAATAAAAGTTACATTAATTGGTATAAATAAAAAATGTCTTATATAATAATATCCTAAAGCGTCAGGTTTCTGAGATATTCACAGATGAAAATAACCACATTTTTACTTCATTTTGAAAAAAAAAATGTATGACCACCCTCCATAGTCCATACAAAAATCTTCAAACCCCTTTGTAATGTAAATGGTGTAAGTAGCATAGGTATTTCTTCGGATGCGTTGATAATATAGCTGTGTGGTGCCGGCATAGAATTTTCACCACCTCAACTCTACCCGCGGGTGTCGTAAGAGGCGACTGGGATATCCACCGGGGGCGGGCAGCAGCGCCCTCTGCAGAACAATTCTACCACCGAACTGCGGTCCCCAAACCGCATGCCCAGCTTGGAGATTATGGGCATTACCCCCATGAGATAAAAGCCAACAAGGCGCTTATCAGGGGGAGGCCTGCGTCCAGCAGTGGACCACAACAGGCTGTTGAGGTTAAGGTTGAGATTGATAATATTAGTCGTAGTAGTAGATAAGAAACTAAAAAACAAGGTCTTTCTCAACACACATACATCGATGCAGAAGATGCCTCTTCAAACAAGGAAGCATGTTTCAAGAGACCGCTGTAGGTGCTTTAATAAACGTGGCTCGCACTTAGCTGAGGCCTTAGTATGGTTATGCATAGTCTACAAAAACTTTAAATGTTTACATCTGGATATTTACCATGATTTCGAGTTTTGAGCTGTCATGGAGAAAATTATAATATAATTAGTATTTACAATCTGTGCTGTCATGGTAAAAATTCCGTTGTAAATAACTTCAGTGCTAAGCACCCTGCATTGCGCGACATTTTGTGAAAAGGTTATTTTCACGTTCATAGGAGCGGGACGGAGCATACGTTTTTGGAACGGCGTAAGCGCAAAAATGATGTTTTTGCTTATTTACAAAAAAACTACACAACTTATGAAGAAACTGTATTAACCAAAGAATTAGTAATAACTAGAGACCGCATCATATGCAATTGCATATTTAGCCCATTTTCATCGGTAGTTGCATATTTTACCTAAAACCTTGTGATGATGCACATTTTCGCTATAATGCAATATTTTTGGTTGAGACAGTCAATATTATGATATTAGTGAATAATTTTTCGTGTACATTTGCATGCATATTTCGGACTTTTTATATTGCATATAATCCGGTCTCCAGTAACCTATGAATCAAAACAATTTATTTTCCTATAGACCGCAGGGTTCTTGAGTTCTCGACCAAATTAGGTGCAATACAGTGCACTTTTATAATTTTTTAATCGTAAATGAGAAAAAAATGTTATGTTATTCTTGTTTTTACCGCGGGGATCCCGTGAGTACTGCGATCTAGGCCTGGTTTGACAACCAAACCCGCTAGGTTCGCCCCTTAAGGCTGCACGAGTTGACCGGTCCAACTCATCAGTGGGCGCGGCCTAAATGTATGCCATCTCATCTGACATAATAGACATTCACGCGCACTTGATGAAAGGCAAATCAATTTATTCGTAAAACGGCCGCGTAAAAAAATGCGAAAATACTTTTAGCACAAGGGTTATTATAGAAAAACTATTAAGAGTATCTTTTCAAAATAAATTTATTTCAACTTTTGAATAACTAAACTATGTCTGTACAGGCTATATTTTAGAGTTTTCTTTCTCCGAATGTTATTCATTTTCGCCCAAAGTTGGGCTAAAATTGGTGTTGAAATACGAAAGTTTAGAAGCTTGTATTTTTTTTATTTATACTTTTTTTACGGTTACAGATGGTTCTGCAGGAAGCTCTACTAACCGTCCCCCGTCGGATATCCCTTAGTTGCCTCGTACAACAACCGCAGGAAGAGTTGGGGTGGTGCAAATTCTAAGTAGACACCACCCTTTCGTTTTGCTAATTTGTAAGGTAAAATTAAGTAAAAATGCGTTTATTTTGTTAAACAATACATACATAGCACACACAAAAGATACCGTTGGAGTTGGTTAAGATAAAAGTAACAATTAACAAAAATGGCCAATACTCAGCAGATGCTATGGCCATAGCGCTATATGTATGTATCCTACCAAAGCGCTGGTCTGCCGTGGAGGCCAGAGCAATCTCATACTAGAGGCTCTGAATGTCGAGGTAATAAAGCCAGGCTAGAATCCTTTGCCGACGCTTCTTCAATTACTGTAGTAGTGAACTGCCAATGCAATCCATTGGCAGGTTGAAGTCGGACGAAATTTCATTTAACACCCGCTTGTGTGCCAATTTCAGGTGGGATATGTAGGTACAGTTAACATCAGAAGTGGAAAAGATCTACTTCTGCTTACTTATTGATAAATTTTTTCAAGTGTAAGCTATGTTACCTAATTAACTTAGTTATTGTTTTTTTTTTCAGTTTATTTCTATTCGTTATGTATTTGTTTTGTCGTCAACTTACTGTGTATCATGCTATTTTTAAGTACATCTGCGGAAACTTGTAATTAGCCGTCAACAAACATGCACTGGTCTATCCAGGCATGTTCTATAATGTTCACCTGAAATTCTTAAACCTAGCTGTAAGTTTCTTCAAAATTGTAAAATAAAAATAAATAAATAAATAAATAGAATTTAGCTTGTCGCACACAATACATAGCCGGCATCAGATTACAGTTAGCTCGCGAGTCACTCATTCGAAGCTTGCAGGAAGCCATTTTGTCACTGTAAAATGTATCTAAAGATAACGAGGCCCTTATTTGAATTCACATTTTTGTGCTGTGCGGTAGAGGTGTTGGATTAATGTGCGTAGAGCTTTAGTGTCCTTAAATAGGTGAGATTTGGATTCTATTCATTACACAGCAAACACGAGTACATTAAATTACGTATAATCCTTAATTAGGATATGTCTGTTTTAGGCAGAGGTTTGAAGAGTGGTTGGTGGCGATCGGCTAAAGCCAGTAAAAATGCCGATTAATTAAAACGCGTTTGCACTGCGTACTTTATGCTAAACTGTGTCACTACAAACCCTTACAGTATACAGGAAACACCAAATGGGAAAAGAAAACATGAAAACCACTACTTCAATATTATATCTTTCCTATTAGCGATAAAGATTTTCGTAATTATTATTAGATTCAATACAATAAGAATAAAACCCCAAAAAATCTATTTTTTTAAAGCTCATTGCGGAAAAATTGGAGCAAATTTAATATTTTCCCAAAAGAATTTCAACCTTATTGGACATATATGATTATTACTTATTTTACTTACTTACTACTTTATTAATACTTTATTTTACTTATTAGACATTATGTTATGAAATTGGTTATATTTCGTAATTCGTTTCATTACTTTGAATAGATTCGTTTTAGAGAAATATTTGAAACGGTGATGACCGTATTGGGCAAACGCTTAAAAATTACGGTAGAATTAACTTTCTCTGAGGGCTCTTCTTAGTAACTGCCTGCCATGCTTTTACAAAACACGGTGAAGCAGCCGCCAAAGGCAACCATAGCCTCCCGTAAATTGTAAACTGAGGTTCGTGAATTCCAAATCCACGATTTTTGGTCTCGTGTCGAAAAGTTATGTGAAGGCAACGGCACAGTCCATAATTTATTTACATTTTTGATTGCCTAATCGCGCGTGAGGGAATAAAATTATTTTGAAAGAATGATTGAATATGTATTGGGTTTTATCTGGTGACTTATGAGGGATGTTACCAATTTTAAGGGGTCACGAGAGCGAGGTGAGTATCTGGCGCAGCGCATCAGCATTGCCATACAGCGGGGCAATGCAGCCAGCGTCTTGGGGACGCTCGCTTCCGACTGTAGATTGTTTGCAAGAGTCTGCAGTTAGCTCAATTGCTTCAAATATAAATACTAGTTCTAATTTATTTCTATTATTTGATTGTGATTTTATTTGTGAATAAAGGCATTTTAAGAAGTATTTAGTAATTATTGCAGTCATACCACTCCTACTGACTTTATAATCATGGTCAAAGTATGTGATATTAATAATGTCCTCCTAGCCGAATTTCGACCACGGCGGCCAGTCTCATCGAAGATTAGCCAGATGCGCAGGACATTTAATAG
Source organism: Eupithecia subumbrata (assembly GCA_949316285.1). Classification (NCBI taxonomy): domain Eukaryota; kingdom Metazoa; phylum Arthropoda; class Insecta; order Lepidoptera; family Geometridae; genus Eupithecia; species Eupithecia subumbrata. The sequence continues at coordinate 13,638,621 of OX438643.1, read as the reverse complement.
TGCACAAGTGTGTGCGCAAACACAGGTGGACTCTCTATTCCCTCACTCTCATATCCGATGGGACGACAGATCGACACGAACGGGGAGAGGTCAGGCGCAGGACCAACAGCTTAACGTATGTAGGTATCCATTAGCAAAAGCATATGCACGCCTGTGGATGCATTTTTGATAAAAATCAAAACCGTTGATGGACAAATAAGACAAATTTATTGAGAACAATCAAAAATCATCTTACGCTGTTGCGTTGATGCCCATCTTGAGAAACATACACTGAAAAAAAAATTACAGTATATTTTTTTCTGAGGCCTATGTCCAGCAGTGGATTAATTTAGACTGATGGTGATGATGATGATGAAGATTTAAAAGAAATGAAAGAAAATACTTCGGCAAGGTAAAAGTGAGAACAGGAAAAAAGGTATTTCTAATTTCCTTGCACCATCGCTCTTCCCGCCGCGATGAAATAGGCCAAGTTCCAATAAGGTGCGTTGATATATCGCCGGACCCATCTCATAGGCGAAGTTTCTCAATAAAACTTGACTTTCTAACTGTGCAGTATTGTAGCTTAGTTGGGTCAGTTACTTCATACTTTAGAAAACGATTGTTGTAGTTTCGAGCGACGATTAACCTCGAGACATGTAACTTACGGAACAAATGTTTACGTGTTGGGAGGAAAGTCCACTTGTACGGGTCTTTTGTTCGGGTCCTACCTAACGGAAGACCAGCGCTGGCTAGGGCTCTTACGGGAGCTTAGTCAGCATTATGCTGAGTTAGGGCTTTTTAAAGCAACTTTAATAAGGTTTTTTGTTAATAAAGTGCGTAACCCCACACTCAGGGTAATTTAGAAATCAAATAATATCGAGAAAAAAATCGACTTCGACGGGACTTGAACCCGCATCCTTGTCTCAGTACGGGGATGTGCTAACCAACTACACCACGAGGTCAAAAATTTTCTGAGTTGTTTGATAGTAGTTTTTTTATTTTAATTGATTTGCGATATTATTTGATTTCTTGGAACTTTATGTATGTACCTATCCTTTTAAGTGTGTTTGTGTTTTTAACTGGTTTTTATTGTTGTTATAAATAAATGTCTTTCTATTTCCACTTGTGCGAAAATGCAGTCCGGCAACTTCATTAAAAATCACTCTCGTTGGTTTACGTAGTATAATTAAATATTGACTCAATGAATACGGAATTGTTTACACAAAACTGAGTTGTTTTCTTCGAACTGTACAAAAACACATAAACTTTAAACAGGTCAATAGTAAAGTAGCGTCCGGCTTCATACGTCAAGCGACAAATCCGACAGGAGAATCAAGAATCAAGAATCAAGAATTTATTGGTAAATAAAAATTTACACGTCGAATTAAAATTATAAATAACACATGATCATTGCAACTACATTATTATAAACTTATTTCCGAAAATTATATATCACTTATTAATTAATTAATCTTATCTGCTAACTTAGGTAACTACATTTATATTCTTCGCTTCCTATAGATTAATTTTATTATATTTTATTACTATTATTTCTATATTATATATTGTATATTTATTACTTGTTATCATAATTTTCTTTGGATCTTGGCACGGAGACTGTATTCTACAGTTCCGGTGACTCTAGGAACTCCCCGAAGCTGTAGAACACTTTCCCCAGAAGCCACGTTTTAAGTCGGTGCTTGAATATGTTGGAGGAAGCGGCATCTCTTATTTTGTCGGGTAATCGGTTATAGACTGCGGGGCCCATTATGTACACTGATCTCTCCGACTTACATAATTTGTGTGAGGGTGTTTTAAGTCTGTAGTGGTACTCGTTGCTACGGAGTGCGCGGTTCGGGTTAACTCCACGACGCTGGAACAGGTCCAGATTTTGATGGGTGAACAGCGCTACCTGGTAAATGAGCTCGCTTGGTAGCGTCATTATTTTCAGCTGTGCGAAGTATTCCCTGCACGATACATCATCAGGGACCCCCACAATGGCGCGGACGGCCCTCTTCTGCATCACGAAGATGCGCTCGGTGTCGGCGGCTCGCGCCCATAGTTCCGTCCCGTACGTGACTATACTATGGACGGTCGCAAAAAAAAAAAAAAAAGAGTCGCTTGACGTATGGAACCGGAGATACAAGACTGAAAACAAGGCTGCGGTAACCAAGCTATTCTTCCCAGATGCAATTGAGGCATATCAGATCGTCAGGAAGATGGACCTAAACAATGTGTTGACACAGGTTATGACCGGCCACGGTGGGTTTTCCGAATACCTTGCCCGGTTTCGGTGTAAGGAAAACCCGTCGTGCATCTGTGAACCTGGCACAGAAGAAACCGTGCAACATATTCTTTTCGATTGCCCTGTTTTTGGACACGAACGGTATAATATTGAAAACGAACTGGACGTACAAATTACATGCACTAACATAAGTGAAATAATCAATGACAAGTTTCTGCGCCCTAAGTTTCTAAAGTATTGTATAAAGATCGCAAAGAAGGTAATTTTAAGAAATAGATAGATAAAATATGATTTATATATATATATATTAAAATATATAATATAGTATACATATGTAAAGCAGTTATAAAAATTAAGTAGATATAAACAATAGACATAAGATAAATTGAAAAACGTTTATATAGAATTAAGATTGTAAAAGTCTCTGATTAAGTTAGAGGAACGAGAAATAATAAAAAAAAAAAAAAAAAAAAAATAGTAAAGTAGCAGGGTTGCGAATTATTTATATAATCAATCACTAACGACAGATACATCAAAAACAGTAAGAATAAGTTCTCGAAGGCTACTGTTCCCTTAATTATAGGCTACATATTAAACAAAAAACTTAAGAGTTGGCAAAGCAAACAATAAGAAAAAAAAAATAAGAAAAACCAAAATAATATTACTTACTATAAAAGAGGTTAAATATAAGATAGAATACTAAGGTTAAAAGTAAACGACCAAGAATGTATATAAAATCTATATATATAAAAGAAAGTCGTGTTAGTTACACTATTTATAACTCAAGAACGGCTGTACAGATATGGCTGAAAATTGGTGGGTAGGTAGCTTAGAGCCAGGAGACGGACATAGGATAATGTTTATCAAAAAAAAGTAAAAAAAAATGGCGTACTTTTAAAGCAAAGCCTAACTTAGATAATAGGCTACTTAATATACCGAAAATACGCGTGCGAAGCCGCGGGCGGAAGCTAGTATAATATAATATATAAAGCTGGACAATTCACACAGCTTTCTAATCGAATATTTCTCTAGTGCAGTTTATCCTATGAGAATTAAGCAAATAAATGCGATTACTTATAACTATATCTGAGTCTATTCAGTGGTGTTGTTGTAGTGGGCAAAGCTAAGTGCAGATTGCAGAGAAGCAAATTGAACGGGGTTATTCACTAACTCGACACAAGCGACTGGACACATGTGTGTCTAGTTGGTGAAACTCAAAATTAGTATCACTTGTTATTTCGTCATCTGGACACGCCAAGGTTGTTACGCGTGTCCACATAGTGAAACTTATATTAAACCACATTTATGTTTTCGTCAACTGGACACACGTTCGCATTTACCCGAATTCATGTCAAGGTACTGTCACGCAGATTAATGTTTTGTTTCGCATTCATCATCGGCCTCTAAAAGTCCCACTGCTGGGAACGGGTAATTTTGTATGTCATTGTTGGCGGTCATCAAACCAGCAGGGTTTGATGACCGCCAACAATGACATTTGCAATTTAAGTTTGTAACCATACAAAACTGATTACTACTACTAACAGAGGCAATAAGAAAAGCTTTTAATAGATAGATGTTACTTTAACTATAATACTACATTATATAGATAGTATCTACTTATTTAAAAATAATATAAAAACACAATAAAAACAACAGTGCTCAGCATTCGTATTTTAAGTAATTCAGATGATTTACTTTCACTCACAAGCTGACATAAGTTTAAAAGATTGCTGTCGTGGTTGCAAGTCACAATTGCTGTCAATAAATCAATATTATTGATACAACACAATACAAATAATATTTTATAACACACAAAAAAATATAATCGCAGAAACAGTTGCACGATGGACGACCTTATCGCTAAGAGCGATATCTTCTAGGCAACCTTTGGATGGACACGTGACTATAGTCTGGCAAATCAAATCACTTCCAATCTTTAAGAAACTGCTTCAGCATTATCTATCCTTGTACAAAGTTAGACAACCTTATTTTTACAAGCTTTTATTAAACTTGCAATGTAAGTTAAGTAGCTAACCTAACTATGGTTGTACGGGTGAAATCTTGGAACTCAATTTTGAAGCAGATATCTTTAACCGAATTTGCTGAAATTTTGTGTACACGTTTAGTTTGGAAGACAATGCATTAAAAGCTTGTTTTAAAAAAAGGTTTTACAAAATATTGAAACTTATTATGTTTATGTAAGTTTATTTTTTCCTTCGAGTACCATCGTCTATTCTCTTCTTAGCTTCTTACAAGTGCAGTCCATCCCAAGGTTGTCAGACAGACATCGCTCATAGTGATAAGGCTGCCTTTATACTTCGTTTTCTCGTAACATTTATTTCCGTAATGTTTTCTGTCTAGTGTGGTACAATAAAGTCTCTATCTGATTTGAAAACAGTTCGTCCAAAAAGCAATTCGTCTTAATTGCGTTTCATGCAATAAGCGGGTCGTCAAGAATCCATACGCAGTTCGTCCAAAAAGCGGTTCGTCCAATAAGCGGTTCAATCTATCGATCTGGCCGGAGTCATCGGTTAATTTATCTGAAATCTGCTGCTGATCCAGCTACCTTCCCGGTCTGTAACATTGCTGACAGCCCTTCCTGTTAACTGGTAATGAAACTCGCAACTTTCCCAAAGTAATTCGTTTATTCATATTCCTGGACTTTCTGTTCCGTTGCGTGAAAAATTGGGGTAAAATCGCTTGTTCTTTTTAAACTTCTCTAATTTTTATTGTTTTGAGCATTTTCCGCGTTTTAAATCTTGTAAAAGGGACCTTTTCTCTTTAGATAAGGTACTTACGTACTTAGGGAAAACGATTACAAAATTCAAGACTTGTTATTTGTGTAGATACATCGCGTAACAAGTGTTGAATTTTTATGCAAAAAGCCAAGGCTTTTTTTTCTTTTAATAACCTGATTTGATTAATTTATTTGGATCAAAATATCCGGTAAGACCCTAGGTAGTACCTAGGTAGTAGGTACACGTGTCAATTTAATTAAAGTTAAGGTACTTGTACAGGTAGACACAATAACAAATAATTTATGTGTTCCAATTTGTTTTAGCTTAATTCAATGTAATTTTACCCTTGGATGCCTTGCCACTTACATGGGTTCAAACTCGAATATTCGACCCGAACTCGATTTAATCCCGCTGTTGATTTTGATGTCAGATACAAGCATTGACATGTGTTGACGACTCTCAAAACCTCGAATATTCGGCACTACTGAAAAACCGGTGTTGATTTAAATAAAAAAGATGAGGAAAAGCCAAACGAAAGCGGCTTGACATCGTTTGAGAGGAAAAGCGTTGAAATCGCGGATTTTGCAATATAGGTACTAACCCATCTAAAAAAACTATGACTACCTTTCATAGCTCTGCACTCCGAGTTTCCATTCAATGTTGGTTTTTGATTTGCAACATAACGCCAAACATATAAACAGTGGGTCAATTTCGTTAGCTGTTGTAAAAGCTGTCTACGAGTCAATTTTGAAGAGGAAACTTTTATCAGTAGCGTATAAAGTGACATCAGTAGGGGTATTTTAATTCATTCGATTCGTTTCTGAATCGAAACCGACAGATTTATAAAACGCTATTTTGATTTCGCCTCTGGTTGATGATCGAAATAAGGAGTTCCTCTTCATTGACATGTCAACAGATTCGCTTCGAATTTTCGATCATCAATCTGAGGCGAAATCAAAATAGCGTTTTATAGATCCGTCGGATTCGATTCGGATTCGAATAAAATGAATTAAAATACCCCTGCAGTTACAATAATTACAACAGTTCATTTAATGGTGGAAACTTTGCTGGTTTAAGTGTTAGTTAAGTATATATTTTTTTTAGTCTATAATAACTGTATGTTTCCCAAATAAATAAAAATAAAATAAATAAATAAACAGCAATTCCATACTTTTTATAGAGCTGCTGTAGTTGTATCGACAAGACAATACGAGGTAGGTAATGTAAGTCGTCATTTTCTTTAAGGATCGATACAACAGTCTTTCTTCGTCCTTTGGGCGTTTTTCCATCGGTAGCCGGCACCGGCGCCGGCAAAAATGCACAAAAATATAAGAAGGCGTCTCGTTACCGCCGCCAGTTAGTGAAAAAACCTGCCATGTGATATGTGACATTGTGGCGTAGTGCCTTCCGTTTAGTGGAAAAACGGACTGCCCTGCTATCAGTCGTCATTTCAAGAATACGAACAAAACGTAAGTCAGTTCGCTAGATATGGGCTTTGGGGTAGGACGCCTACAGGTCGGGTAGGTCGGTACCGAGTCAGAAAAAAAGGAGTTGGGTCAACTCAGGGTCGAATTGCTTTAGTCGAATTGTTACAAGTCGAAATGTTTTAGTCGAATTGTTTTTTAGTCGAACTGATTTAATCGAATTGTAAACGTAATAAACGAATTGTTTTAGTCGAATCAAAAAAAAATCAAAGTGATCACTTTATTTCCTAGTTTTACTTGTGTAATTAGCTGTGTGGTGCCGGCTTAGAATTTGCACCACCCCGGCTCTTCTCGCGGGTGTCTTATGGGATATCCACCGGGGGCGGGCAGCAGCGCCCCCTGCAGAACAATTCTACTAGTACTTTTTATAATAAATAAATAAATAAATAATATACTAGTATATTATTTATTTATATATATATATATATATATAAATAGTACTAGTAGGCTACTTTATTCATTTTTATTTACTTAATTCTATACTAATATTATTGTGCGTAATTTTTATTTTTATTGTGTGTATTCGTAATTTTTAATTTTAAAGTAGGTACTAAATGAAATTATTGTTTGTATTTCCCAATGTTCTAATTTGATGTAAAATGTTTAAAATGTGTATACAGGGTGTAACAAAAAAGAGTAACCTAACTTTCAGGTGGGGTGTAGAATCGAACACTGAATTCAGGAAAAATATTGAAAAAAAATCCCGCCCTTTAGTTTTCGAAAAATTAAATAAATAGGTACGAAATTTTCACAACAGTAGGCAATAGACTCTAATACATGTGTCTATTTGGAATTAGAAGAAAATGGCCTGCGTACCTGTATTCATATCTTTTATAAGCCCATAACACCTAAACGGTGCCCTAATGAGCGGCCACCGCGGTCATCGACCCGCGACATCATTGCAGCGGAAGCGAACAGGCTGCGCGGCGTGCTTAGATATGGAGCCTACGTACAACAAATACATTCCAATTTTCCTCTAGGAATTAAAAATAAATAAATTATTTTAAGTCTTTACACACGTTCTATCGCGAAAATGCATAGTTAGTAGGTACATTCATTAAGCATGCACCTTCCTTCCTACTAAAAGATATTCACTACTAGCTTTTATTTTTTCATATCGTTGACTACCTAAGTACCTGTACCTACCTACCTTCACATTGAACTTTAAAAACACGGTGAGTAACTAACAATGAAAGGTTGTTACAATTTGCATTTCCGAAGCACCAGATTGAGACAAGAAAAGGCACAAACTTTTAGCGCGCGAGAGCGAGATAGGTATACAAACTTAGTTCATCCGAACGTTCACCCAATGCTAGGCTTATTGTTAGTTTTGTCAAACTGTCTGTTATCATCGGGTCAATGGCCATTTAGTTGCATCATTGCAAGCGCAAGGTGAAGGTCGCGGCGGCGCTTATCGGTTATTTGTGCGTAAAAATGGCTCGTATGCGTTATTCAGATATTGAATACCACGAGATGATGCTTGACCTAAAGTTTTAGTGTGGTTTTGTATTTTGACGGTCCTAAGCCCGTAAAGTACGAAGGGAAAATTGGAATGCATTGGCTAGCTTCCTACATAACTACAACACGTGCAGCCCGCTGCCGCGCGCGCTGCTGCGATATCGCGTGTCCGGTCGTGGGTGCCCCCCGTAAAAAGATGTTTATCTGCTAAAAAGGTGTACACAAGGTACGTAGACCTTTTAATCAAATTTTAATGCCAAATAAACACGTGCATCAGTCGTTTGCGTAAAGTAGTGAAAATTCCGTATTTATTTAATTTTTCGAAAACTAAAGGGCGGGATTTTTTTTCAATATTTTTCCTGAATTCAGTGTTCGATTCTACACCCCACCTGAAAGTTTGGTTACTCTTTTTTGTTACACCCTGTATATGGTACCAGTGGTGCTGAAATAAATGATTTTTATTTTTATTTATTTATAATACGTAGCTACATGATTATTAGCTGCATTTGCAAATCGCTGACTGTTTAGCTGAATGTCAATCGGAAGTTATGCGGAACCACCATTATTGCGCTGCGGTAGAGTATACTGGCTAGCGAAGAAGTAAACAGCTGGTTAAGCTAACTTATTTGAAAGGTGGTGTCAGAATAGGGTATTACACCCATTTTTGAAAAATGTTTCAATTAGATTCTGCAGTGCTAATAAACCACTAAAAATTTCACAAAATTTTTATTAAATCGTTAAGTGCCATAAAAATGCGTTAAAATTTTGCATTTTCAAAATTCGCGCGTAATTTGACTAAAACGCTGGACGCAGTGGACGCCATATTGCTCTGTGGTCATGACGCCAGTTGGCTGTGTAAACAAATGCAGTGATATTTTGTATGCTATAGGTACGCTGATAGTTGACAGTTGATACTTCTAAGTTAAGATAGCCGTATGACGTAATAATATGGCGACTGCTATTAAATGGTGTTATGAAACAGCTTAAAAAAGCTGAAACCTTCAAAATGAATTTTAAAATTAAGTTTGCTTATTTATGAACTAACTAACCTAACGTTTTCCGATTGCTTTTTGCCTAAGCTATCTCAATAATATATTTTTTGATTTTTGCTCATATAGAGTAAAATACCCTATTGTGTTAGTAGACCTTTCAAGGAGCCTAACCACTCGTATATGAGACATATTAGAACCAATTTTTGGGTTAGCTGGGGTTTTTTTATTTATATTTAATATTTTTGTATGCAAAGCACTAAAATAAATTATTTATCCAGAAACCAAATGAAATTGCCTAAGTAATTGTATTATTCTTAATGAAGGTTACTAAAAAAATTAATTTCTATTGATGGAAATAAAGGTGATGTAATAAAAAAACGTAATGTTATACTGACTAAGTTTTTTTTATTTATTGTATGTGTAAAAATCTTATCATAAATATAAATAATCGAACTTGAAAAACAACGTCAAGCGTTTTTTGGCTTCAAACAGGAGGAACACATTCCGAACAAAGAGCAATCCCTCTGCATAAAGAATGATTTGGCCTTTTTTAAAAACCTACTTTGGGTTCCCTAGCATATGAGAGTGTGTAGAAAAACTAATCTAAACTATTTTGACAGCACTAAAAACGCTGCGTTCCTTTTCTTAAGGCTGAACGAGTCGCTCATCTCTCCATACAAACGTGGAAGGGTAACTACAACGCTGTTTGATTTTGACCATCCAAAACTAAGGATAATATCAATTTATCTCGTCATTACTTATGTCTGTATGCACCAGAAACGGTAAAAAAAGAATAAAATAAAATAAATACAAGCTTCTAAACTTTCGTATTCTAATACCGATTTTAGTCCAACTTTGGGCGAAAATAAATAACATACGGAGAAAAAAAACTCTAAAATAAAGCCCGTACAGACATAGTTTAGTTATTCAAAAGTTTAAATAAATTTATTTTAAAAAGATGCTCTCAATAGTTTTCCTATAGTAACCCTTGTGTTAAAAGTCTTTTCCCATTTTTTTACGCGGCTGTTTTACGAATTAATTTATTTGCGTTTCATCAAGCGTGCGAGAATGTCTATTATGTCAGATGAGATGGCATACATTTAGGCCGCGCCCTTGATGAGTTGGACCGGACGACTCGTGCAGCCTTAACGACCATTATATTATATTTCGATCGAGATTTATAGGAAGAAATAATTTACTACTGTTATATTACTTTAGTTTTAGCACCATCAAAATCGTCAATAATTTAACCACTAAGCAAATATATATTATGGAGTTTCATAGCATTTTTTTCCACTAACCGGCGCCGGTACTGTACAATGTTTCTAAAGATTTATTTATGTACAGTTTAAGCCCTTAATAAATAACTCATTTTTGTGCTGTGCTGTCCCCAAAACTGTCTGAGCTGACTGCCCTAAGCTGTGTCATATCTCTACAGATATAAATTAATTAAACTGATCATGTAGGCAGAATTTCATTACATGGTCCATCCATTGGTGTGTGTGGTGCGGCTTTTAGTGTAGACGATAAGTTAGTGGTTTCATTATTGGGATATGTATATATTCTAAAGTCTATTTACGTACTATTACGCGTTATTATGGTGCCTGTCACGTCAACTAAAATGTATCCTCAAAAATGTATGTATAGAAACACACGACAGCAATCTACACAGAATAAACGGGTCACTTCGGCCTGCAAGATTTTGGACCGCACGAGCTGAACTCAAAATTCCACGCTAGTGGCCCTACCGAGGCGAGTAGACGGCCGCCGCCGGGAATCCTTTTACCATATCGAGGCGCTTTTCAGTTATCAATATTCTATTAATCATTGGCTTTTCGTCATAAACTGCGGTTAATTATGTACAGTCACTAACCAAATATGATTGGGACATACGGTTCACTTAGGCGCTCCAAAATGATCATTAATTTAGTCACCATTTTCAGCCAAGATTTTACATAGCGTTGTAAGTGCTTGTACAATTTTACTACGCTGTAAAATTATAAGCTTCATAAACGCAAACAGAAGGAGGTTAGATGAATATTTAAACCTTTTACAGCCCACTCGGCAGTGCTCGCTCATCGATGAAGTGATACGTTTACAGATATACGGATTGTTGTGTGGTGCCGGCTTAGAATTTGCACCACCCAAACTCTTCTTGCGGGTGTCGTGGCGACTAAAGGATATCCGCCAGGACGGGCAGCAGTGCCCCCTGCGAACAATTCTACAACTGAACTGCGATCCCCAACCCGCATGCCCAGCGTGGGATTATGGGCATTACCCCCCCATGAGATAAAAGCCAATAAGGCTCTTATCATGGGGAGGCCTGCGACCAGCAGTGGACCACAAAGGCTGTTGAGGTGATGTGAGGTTTTCAGATTTAGCACGCAGTCGGCTCGGTAGTAGTTAAGATTTTAAATTGAATTCAATAGATAGATAGGAAACACTTTATTGTACCACACAAATACAGGAAACAATACAAAGAAAATGAATATTTATCATATTAACTATACAGACTTACGTAACTAGTAATTTACTAACTCTATTTAAAACTAACTTAGATTAAGAAGTCATCATCGTTATAGGATCAAGTAGTCATATTAAGTCATTATTTTTATTAGGATACAGAGAAAATGCTTAGAAAAAATTTATTTCTTTTTGAGAAAATTCTTTAAACTTAAACGAAGGTCAATTGATAATAAAAAAGATACAGAGAATTCACCGGCTCTCCACTAGTGCAGCATAAAATTAACGTCATTCTTCACCTCCGCACCCGGCAGGTGCCAGATCCATTCATTTGCATAGCATTACCTCTCAGAAATGGCTGCGGATCAGATTTTATTATTTATCGAAGGTTTCCTTTGAAAGCTTTTAAATAATAAACGAAGGGATGAAGTGAAATTAATATTTTATGTTTTATTTACAAACTCGCAAAATATGCATTTATCAGAAAGGCGGGCGGGAAAATGATAAATGTGGACAGTATTGAAGGATTTTCAGGGTATAGAACAAAAACAATCGAACTAAATATACAGTGTGGATTTTTGGACAGGGCAGTAAGGGTCCTCCCCATTAAACTAAATTAACACTTTCATTATTCAGTGGTGCGAGACGGTGCGCCCCTGAGCAGTGAATGCGTTAACCAGAGTAGGTACAGAAAAATTATCTTAGGAGACCATCCATATTTTTAAGTCGAAAAATCCATTCTGTTAACATTTTCTTTGCGCCCGTCCCACTTCATCGAAAAATGAGCTCGAATTTTACCTTTTCGCTAGAAATCAAACTTGCTGAGGTTTCATGAGCAACTGGTTTTCAGAATTTCAATTTAATGCGGAGATTTCCATTTTCAGTACTGTGGTATGAAGTCTTGACTCGTCCTAACATTTTCGCTAACTCAGCATTACTGTACTAAGTGGAGAATATTCTTGCAAAAACTTGTGAAGTATTCAGCGACGCTGACAAATTACACCATGTTTTACAGACAAGCCTTGAGATTTATTACTTAACCCACATAGAGATGCCATAAATCCCGGGGATCCTGTTCGATGCAGGAAAAATGGTCGCTTTTGTTGTAAAATAACATACACTTTGTTGTAACATTTGTGTCTTTGATTTATTTTACGAGTCAATATTTTCTGACTGACATAAATTCTGAATTTTCCGACATAAATGGGCCTTTCATACACTGAAAAAAAATTGTTTACATTGATTAAGATCTTGTCTAATGTGATCACGCATCATGAATCCATATGAGCCTGATAAGATCTTGTCTTCTGAGACTATGAGAACTTAGTTAAATCGTAATAGCTCCTTCTATCAAGTAATGAATTGGACTTATAAAGTGTTATTTAATTTAATTTAATTCAGAGATTAAATGCAACAAAGTTGTTTGCTAACCCCGTGCAAATAAATGTTTAATATAACAAAGTGAATATTTATTTTGACTTAGAGCATTGTTATGTCAATGATATATATTTTTTGTTTTCAACAAATTCGATATTTTGCAGCTACCATGCATTCTTGTTTGTATTGAATGAGATATTTATCATTCCAACTATTTTGACGCCAACTAAGATAATATGCGTCTTAGTTGGACTATATTTTTTCAGTGTAATCATTTCATAGAATTTTGACTTATATACTCAGCAACATGCTGTCCTTTTTGACTCGACACTCGGTGGTTTGCTAAGCAGGCTGCGGAAGTTATTAGGTAAGTACCCTACTATTTTAATAATTTGGTGATTTTTGTCCGCACTATGTAGCTAACCGTTTTTACACATCACCTATCTTACTGATAAATTCATATTTAATAAAGTTTTTTCCTCATAAATGTTCAGTTTTGGTGTCATGTCAAATGACCTCTGTGGCGCACCGGGAGAAGTTCCGCCTGCGACGCAGGAGGTTGCGGGTTCGATTCCCGCCTCGGGACAAATGTCTGTACGATCTGCAGATATCGGTTTAAGGTGTTCTGGATGTTTTCTATGTATAATTTAAAATATCTTTCTATGTAGCGTATTGTATTATTTATATTAGTTATCTAGTACCCATAACACAAGCTTTGCTTAGCTTGGGGCTAAATAATGCTGTGTGAATTGTCCAACATTATTTATAAAAAAAAACTATTTCATTTCATATAATTATCTCAATTTAATACAATATTAACGTATGCAAGTCAACAATCACGGAGCTTCAAACAGATAAATCGGTTTTTATTTCGCATTTAACCCGGGAAATAGGAGGTATTAAACCTACCTAGTTGTACACATTAACGTTAAGAAACGTATAATGCTGGACAATCTTCTCCATATCCTACCTCTGTGGCGTAGCGGACGAAGGTACGCCTGTGATGCAGGGAATTGCTGGTTTCTTTCCCACCTCGGGACAAATGTTCGTACGATCTGCAGATATAAAATAATAATCTATGTAATGTATATCAGTTAACTAACACTCATAAGGCCATAACACAAGCTCTGCTTAGCTTGCGGTTTATGATGATGCTGTGTGAATTGTCCAGCATCTTATATTTATCTATTTTAAAGATAGATAATAATTTTACTAATCACCATAGAAAACTAATTTTACATGGAAATATGTAGAGAACAGCAATGGAACTGGCGGCCTTATCGCTTATAGCGATTTCTTCCAGGCAACCAAAACGATGGGAGAAAAATAAAGGATGGCGGTGCTACTTAAAGTAAATCTAAACTATTAATACTAATACACATAATACCTACTATACTAATACATACAAAATTTTAATTAACTATATTGAACATGCTAACTTGTGTGACGTGACATTAAAAAGTAATTAAAAACTTTCTTTTTAAAAGTGTGATGTGATGTGGACTTCTTAATATCCGCTGGCAAATCGTTCCAAAGTCTGACAGTTTGGGCAGTGAAAGAGTCGCTGTAAAAAGATGTTCTCTGTACTGGAGATGCGAGGAGCAGAATATCCGATGACCTTAGAGACATCTATTAACAGCATCTAGCCCCAAAGCGGTGGGAACAACGACATCAGGTGGACCATATAGCTTCCAACCCATATTGTCACTGTCGTATTCAGTCAACCAAAAGCTTCTAAAAAGCAACATATCCCAAGTTGCCTTCATAAAGTTTTAAGCGTCAATACACTCATGTCCCCTACGGCGTCGTAAATAAGGGTCAGAATAGCAAAACAAATGCTGCCATCATCCGTCAAGCGTGTTTCCACACTTAGCTCCTAAACCCTTTACGTCTATAGTTAACCTCCTTTATGCCCCAGAAAAATATCCTTCCACAAAAAGGCCTTTCGACACCGGATGTGCCTGAATAATTTATTAAGAAAAATGCTTTAAGGCTTATGTTACACGAAGTGTGGACAGCCGTAAGAGGTTTTTTAAGATTTTTGTGAAGTTTTGTGATTTGATTAGAAAAGCAGGGTAGGTGTTGTGCCCAGCAGTGGACCAGTAGGTCCTATGAGTGTGATGTGACCAAGTTATGCTTAGATGTACGGTATACGTAATTTTTTAAAGCAGGCGCGATCTCTTTTTGTTTTTCGTATACTGTAGGGTTTGTGACATCGGCGTAAATAAATTGTATGAAAAACAAAAGACGATCGCATAAGCTTTTATAAATGTATCATTCCTAGTTAACCTAGTAAGTGCTTCTTCTATTAGGTATTCTAAATAGATTAACAAGACAAAATTAAAAAATTTAAAACCCGCCGACGTTTATTTGCTTAACAGATTTTCCTGAAACGTGGCTAAGAACACTCGGAATAAAATTATCTATGACACAAAAAAAACTAAACGAAAATCGGTTCATCCGTTTGGGAGCTACGATACCACAGACAGATACACAGACAGGCATGTTAAACTTATAACACCGATCTCTTTTTGCGTCGGGGGTTAAAAAAGAAAAGAATAACGATTTTATTTGTAGCACACACACAAGATACAGGGGGATATATTAAGTGCAATAGCTTGCAATAGCTAGCGAATGCTGACCCCCTGGACATCACACGTGCCAATAGCTATGCAATCTCCCGTAGATTTTTTTTAAATTACCCAAAATCTTGCCTTAAAATCGCCATATCTTTTTTATTTGTTTGTAATGCCACAAAGTAACTTGTGCTGTATTTTCCAATGTATATTTATTCAAAATAAATTATAAACAACTTAATACATGTAATTTAAAAAAAGATACGATGATTCTATATTCTATAAAGTCATATAAATAATATATGTGTAGAACTTAGTTTTCTTTTAAAAAGTTCTTCATTTATTTTTCTTTCCAACCTTATGCTACATGACGTAAGAAATTATTTATTAGGTGGTCAAACTAAGAGATACTTGTCTGCTAGGGTCATGATTAAGCAAAAATTTTTTTAAGGGAAAATGGGCTACATAACTCCCCCAACTCCCTAAATAAGTATGTCGGTCTCAATACCAAACAACCTGCATAGTTATTCTGTTCCTATTCTTATTTATGAGGTTTATTTTTCGAAGCGTTGAAATGGAAAACAACAAAGGATATATCGGTAGCCCCAATGTCAAAACAGTTTTATGCTAAGCACTCTTAAAAAGCTGCCTTGTGTAAGCTAAGCCTATTGCTGGGCTTTTACAACATAATAGGATTGTTATGATACATTTTGATGGTTTAATTCTTTCAAGTTTAATAACGGTAGTTACGTGGTTTACCGTTTTTCGTGACAGCTTAACTCTACTTAAAGTGCATCCCTTATTAAGTTATGAAACATTTTATTAACCCCGGACGCAAAAAGAGAGGAGTGTTATAAGTTTAACGTGTCTGTCTGTGTATCTGTGTGTGGTATCGTAGCTCCCAAGCGGATGAACCGATTTTCGTTCAGTTTTTTTTATGTCATAGATATTTTTATCTTGAGTGTTCTTAGCCATGTTTCATGAAAATCGGTCGGGCGGGGGTTTCTTAAAAATTTCATTTTGTTTTTGTATTAAATGAACTTTTAATACTTAAAACAAGACCGCTTCATTGTACACCAGCAAAATTTTTTATTTTTTGTGAATTTTAGGAAAACTCACAGATATGATTTTACAATAAGGTCTTAAGGCGCTACTCCGACCCAAAACAACGCCACCAACTTCACATCTCTGCTTAAACTATACTAAATAAAACGTTAACAGAGGCATTAAAAAACAGTTTTTGATAGGATTCACAAACTGGCCAATAAATTTTTGAAAATTCCTTCTTCTAACAGAATAATAATAAAAAATAGGTGGTGGCGCTGTTTTGGGTCGGGGAAGCGCCTTATGATAACATGCATGATACAGCCATGATAATGCTACTGAGGGCTAATTACAAGTTTCCATATTTTTAATAAAAAAAACTAAGGTAAAAATCAATAGACGACGATACAAGGAAATCGGAGTTCGAGTCCCGTCGAAGTCAAACATTTTTGCGATTTTATTTGATATCTTAGATATAAGGAAAGTACGTAATATAGGGTTTGTTACTTAGCTACAAACAAAAAGATAAACACACAAAAAGATACATGGAATTAGAAAAGGTAATTTAGGCCAGGTATTCCTGTAGCAGTAGGCGTAAGGGAAAACGCGCGCCTGCCAAGCCGCCGCGCTCGTGTTTTTTGTAGTTATTTAAACGTGGTGATTTTATCAAGTCAAACTCTGTAAATTTGTTTAGAAATATTAGGTGTCTATAGGTGAGTACAAAAAAAGTGTGATATCAGTAGTTCGCTAGTTATAGTATTGAAAAAACGTTAGAAAAAGGGGTAACTTTGGGATTTTTTTCTAACGAGTGAAGTTCATTAGATCTTGTAAGAACAGAATAAAACAATTACAACTAATATATTCACTTATATATCTATTTCTTAAAAATCTAAGCCGTCACCAGAAGGCAGAGTGCCCAGAATGCTGGCAGCATTGCCACGTTGAATGGCAATGCTAAATCGTTGACCGAAATAGAAGCCAGCATTCCGATCACCTGTGAACTCTATAAGAAGTTTGGTAAGATCAGATGATTTTAAAAATCACAAAAATGTGGCCACTGCTTACCAAGCCTTAAATAATTCATTACAAAGAGGTGATATGTAATACATAAACAAGTACAAATAGTCGGCCTTATTGCTTAGAAACGATCTCTTCCAGGCTTTTCAACTGAGATTGGCAAGCAAGTTAAATTAAATAGTAAAAAAAAAAGATTTAACAATAAAACCGGTTGCTATGATTTTACTTTAAATTATTTGCTGCCAAAACTATTTCAGCAATTTGACACAATTTTCGCTATCCCACAACATCTGCTTTTGAAGGAAAAAATCTTAGGTGGGATTAATCTAAATGTAACTACTTAGGTATGTACAGACAGCTTCACAGTTAAGTACCCCCCTCTCTCTATGTATGTGGGTTCTAATCCTGCCGCCGAACGTTGGACATTGGGAGATTAAAACTACATGTTATTAATAATTTTCCATTTTCTTTTGATATTTTTTGACGATTCCAACAAAATTGTTTGTTTTGTATCTCTAAAATGCAATGTTTTTATAATTGCTAATTTTATTTCATTTTTGTTTTGGTAATTGCACTCATAATTTCGAGAAGGTCTATAAGTAACATCTTGGATTAGCGGCAGTAACAGGCAAATTAATACAAGATTAGAGTTGACAGGGTTCAAATCTCGTGAGCGATGTTTCTTTTTGATTTTGTATTTTATCAAATGCTATCTATTCTCGTTGCATTATGCAAGAGTTTTAATTAATATTATTCTTTATGGGCTTAATGGCAAGTTAATGAAAAAACACAAATTATTAAAAATATTTTTATTAAATAAACGCCTACAACATTATACAATAAATACTAAGTATATAGGAGATAAAATAACGAAATAATAGTTTTAATAACAAAATAATATTTGTAAACAGTGAAAGGTTTACCATAATAGATAGTTATGTATATTTGTTTACTCGAAAGAACAGACATGTTAACTAGTATAACAATTTCGATCTTTCGTTGGTAAACTAAAATTTTTAAGGAGAATGTGGGGCCAAATATTCATAAATATTTTTTAAATCAAAATGCTGTGTGTTTACGCTTCTTTGTTGGGATAAACAAAATGCTTTAATAACGGATCGGATGACCTTCGTTTAAAATAATTTGCTGCAATCTACTTTTCATAATATGGTTGACCATATTCCAGCTTGCCTCACTACCACGCTTTATTTCCCAGGTCCTCAGAACTTCTTCTTGTAAGTTAGACTTTGATCTTACTTCACTAGAGTCCCAATTGAGAACCATTTGACCCCACATATTTTCTATTGGATTCAAGTCCGGTGTCAGATCTGAATGTTTTTTCGTCACTGAATATGACTATATTGTTCTCCCAATCAAAGTTAAGGTATTCATTTGCAAAATTAATTCTTTCCCTCCGGTGATCTTCCGAGAGCTCAACTTTTCTTGCTGGCCGATAATTGTGTATATTCTCCGCATGCAAGTGTCGCCTCACAGTTGACAGAGATATGCCGTACTGCTGAGCAGTGATGCCAGTTGATGCAAAAGGTTCCATTGCATGATGATTGATGATGATTCACAATATCTCGGTGGCGTTGTGAGTTATAAACTGTTGAGATGGGGCCGGGTTTATTAAGTTTCTCATCACCAGTAGACAGATATCGGTTACCCATAGTCTTACTGTTCTCACCTAAAAAAAGCGTATACTTAATAAAAAAATTGTCACTGAACTGTTCAAACAAATAATAATCTTGATTAGAAAATTACACTTACTGTAATGCCAAGTTGTCGTGCAATTTCTTTCTGGCTGACTCTCTGCTCATAAAGAACAGCAAATTTTGTTCTTATGAAGTTACTCAAATGATGCATCGTTAAAAACACTCAAAACTACGCTAGTAATAGTAATTCAATGCTCAAAACTCTCGGAGATACGCACAAAGCAAACCACACGAAATTAGACGAGTGACAATTACTTTGTTCGCTACAAACGATATCAAATCAAACCCTACCCGCATTCGTAAAATAAATAAAATGTTGGTAAGACTTGGCATTGAAAGTGGGAACTAATTAGACCTGTAGACAAAATTGGACACTGTGCTCAACAGCTAAATAGCTCAGTTGGTTTACTGTCCAGAATTCGAGTCTATAAGTATACGGGTGGGTGGTTCGAGCCTGAACGGCGTGATTAGATTTTGCATGTGAAAATTGGTTACAAGCGAATAGAAGTTATAGAAAATATTTTGTAGACAAGGGGGATACTTAACTCTGATGCCCACTGTACATGGTTGCTATAACTCGTGTAGATAAAGATTGCGATTGAAGATGTCATACTTAATTAATTAAAATTAAAATGATCTAAGCGGAACATCATGACTTTTTCAATCCCATTCTTTATCTACAGGATAAACAGGGTTATTGGTAATTCACTTGCACTATGTGAACTGCAGGTTCTGCCTACCATGATGAAAACGTCCGGGAAGACGCCACGTCTCAATTCTTAAAATTGGCAGAAAGGGAATTATATAAGTAGGTACCTCCATTCCAAAATCGTTCATTAATGGGTTTTTTTTTAAACTAAACCTAAAAACGACTTGGGCAGATACAAAAGAATTAAGGCCTTTTTTATTAGATATAATTTTCAATCCCAATCTTATCTGAAGGACTTATAACTGGGTAAGTAAGTAGATCAATACAGTATCATCTAGCCCCAAGCTAAGCAAAGCTTGTTGTTAGGGGTACTTGATAATACAATACATTACATACATAACTTTTTATTAACAAAGTAAATTACAAACAAATAATTATTTCTAAAAATTAGTTTCAATTGTAAATACAAGTTCTAATTTATTTGTATTATTTTATTATAATTTTCTTTGTGAATAAACGTTTGTACTTAAAAAAAATTAAATAATAGAAACAAATGATTAGAACTAGTATAATTACATAGAAAATACCCCAGAACAACAGATGCAAAAGAATAAAGGCCTTATTGGAGGTTTTTTTAAAAATACATTGTGAGGAAACTGGGATAAAACTTAATAACTCCCAAGGCATACCCAAGATGGACTGTAAGCCGTGCATGTAGCGTAGGGCGGGGCTAGGAAAGCATAGGGGCAAGTTGGGCAATCGAATTATCTCGAAAACTATTCACCGCACGAGTAGGCATCATATGGCGGAAAGAAGGGGTCGCGGGAGGGGAACTCATCGAAATCATCATCAAATTACTATAGACACTTTTGCGAAGGGATAAATTTCTAATCCATCAGGTTGCATAACAACAATTTGGGTCGAGGTGGTAGCGCCTTAACAAAGAAAGTCACAATCAAATTATAGAAACAAATTAGAACTAATATTTACAAAAAAATACCCAGAACAATTAAGAATAAGGGCCCTATTAGAGGTTTTGTAAAATACATTGTGAGGAAACTAGAAAAAAACTTAATAACTCCCAAGACATGCCCAAGATGGACTGTAACCCATGCATGTAGGGTAGGGCGGGACTAGGTGAGCATAGGGGCAAGTTGGTCAATCGAAATATCTCGAAAACTATTCACCGCACGCGTAGAAGGGGTCACGGAAGTGGAACTCATCGTGCGAAATAAATTACTATGAACACATTTTTCTTGTTTATATGGTGTTAGTAATTTAATTAGTTTTTCGTACTTATTAATGTTATATTATATTTTTTAGCTACAAATAAAAGTTTGCTTATATTACTTTTGCAAAAGGATAAATTACTAATCCTTCAGGTTGCATAACAACCCATTGAGACTTATCGTTGAGGAGCTATATCCGCTCAAGTGAAAAATTGCTCAACTAGCCCCGCCCTACCCTACCCTGCTTATTGGGGATTCCCCCAGAGGCTTAGCCGAGAGGGCTAAGCTTAGCTCGCACCCTCTTCCTTTGACGGATGCACTTACAAGCTGTTCCATATTTCAAATAGAAAACGGAAATAGAATTATGTTGTTACTAGCTTCTCCTCGCGGCTTCGCACGCTTTGTTTCTATGGAAACGTTTTAAGTTTATTTCTATCCCATGGGAACTGATTTATGGGATAAAAAGTGTCTGTGTTTGATTCCAGGGTTAGACATACCTGTATGCAAGCTTGGGACGGGTTTTGCTCCAACTCGAAAAATAACAACTAACAGGCTAAAGGTTTTTTCGTCGCTTCTTTACTTTAGTTTACATACCAAAGCGACAGAACGGATCGGACTGATTTTTTTTACATTCGGATTTGCACACAGGTAAATCTAATCCTGGAATCAAACATAGGCTACTTTTTATCCCCTCAGTTCCCATGGGATAGTAATCACCTTTAAACGTTTTGAGAAACAGCGTGCGAAGCCGTGGGCATAAACTAGTTTATAATATAACCTTATTACTAATAACAAAGAAGTCAAGTCCATGTCAATACCAGTTGGAAGCGACCCCAAGACGCTGGTTATATTACCCCGTTACCCCGTGGTATGGCAATGCTGATGCGAGAGGAATTATTATTATAATAATACTAGCTTCGCACGCGTATTTTCTATATACTAAGTAGCCTATTATCTAAGTTACGCTTTGCTCTAAGCGTACGCCAAATTTCATCTTGATCTGGTCAGTAGTTTTGAAGACCCTAGGTAACACACATCCAGATTTCATAAACTTTCCACTTTATAATATTAGTAGGCTAATGGTATTCCATACAGGCACAAGTTACCTGAATCAAAGTGATACAAAGATAGACAACTCCACATTTAATAGAATCTACATAGATTCCGGTCTGAATAGATACAACCACTCAAATCAGCACCACAAAAAAGACAACTGCCAAAACCATTTCAACCTAATTCCTCTCCCGAGACAGAAAGTATCAAAACAAATTTCGCTCCAGTTCTTCCAACACAATGCTGAAGAACAATGAATCCAGCACTGGTAATGTTTTAAAAATTTAACACTAATTTTGTGGGAACAAAAACCAACTCAAAGGGAGTGAATCTGGCGACGCGCTGTCGTAGAGCTGTACACCGTTCACTAGACGTGAAGTGAATTAACATCTTCGTATGTACGAACCAAGTAAAGGAAGAATCTCACCTGATAGAAAATGACTATGTGGCCGACGATGTAGCACTTAGGTCTAGAAGATAAAATCAAAAATCAAAAACTCTTTACTTCCATAAATACAATAAATGTACAATTAGAAAAGGTCAAATTATAAAACTAAACACTGACACGGAAATAAAGTGATACTTTAGATATCTGTCGCTTCGGTGTGTAGAATACAGTAAAGAAGCGACGAAGAAACCTGTGCTGGACTGTATACTTGGGGTTTTCTTCGGTTTTCAGGATTTTCAGGATTTTCAGGATTTTCAGGAAAACACTTCTTTTTCTTTCTTCGGGCTTTATTTCTTCTATTTTCTTCTTATACTGCTACCGGAACCACTGTGTGTCGCAGCACACTTCCGTGGTAGCTTACCTACCTCTAGGCTATACCGTGCAGAGGACGGCGTATTTTTAACCTATTTTTCCTACAATTTTCACTTAGCCTATTGAGGTTTTTGGCTTATATCTTTTTATTCCTAGGCCCTATTTACATGTTTTTGGTGTCATTTTATAGCTTACGTTACTAGCTACCTATCTATACCTAATCCTTATTTCTAGGTCTTAGGGTAATTAAGTATTTTCCATTTATTCGCTTAAAATACTAAAACTTAGCCTATATCTACACTTAAAACACACTTAAAACTATGTAAACTCGTCGTGTCCTCAACATCCTCCCCCCGGCGTAGCTCGCGAAGCCTCCTTTTTCTCCAACACGATGAGTTTGCTGGTCGGTCGCTTGAATACGCCAGTCTTCGTCCGGACATCCGCCACTCGTACGCCTCCGTCTGGTCCCTCGTAGGTGCGCTCGACGATTCCCATTGGCCATATGTTCCGAGGAAGAGCGTGGTCCACGACGATGACAATATCTCCCGTTTGCAGTGGTCTTCTGTTGCTTGTAGGCTCGCCACGGGGTACCAGTGTGGGAAGGTATTCCCGAAGCCAGCGCCGCCAAAAGTGGTCGGCAAGCGCTTGGCTCGCTCTCCAGGTCCGTCAATCTGTCTCGCTGCACGGACCGGTTGTAGGGAGTCCGTTCGATGATCCCAGCAGGAAGTGGTTCGGAGTCAGCGCCTCAGGTTCCTCGGGGTCCACGCTGACGTGCGTAAGTGGCCTCGCGTTGATGGAGAATTCCGCTTCAGTCAGGAGGGTGATTAACACTTCTTCGGGAGGTTCCTTCTCGTTCAAAGTGGCTGCTAGTGCGACTTTGACTGATCGCACCAGTCGTTCCCAGGCTCCCCCCTGGTTCGGTGCGCCAGGAGGTATAAAGCGCCATTCCATTCGATGCAGTTGACCTTCTTCTCGCAGTACTGGTGTCCATTCCTCGTAGGCAGCCCGAAGTTCCTTGTCTGCACCTCGAAAGTTCGTCGCGTTGTCAGACATCATGATACGGGGCCATCCTCGTCTCGCAGCCATTCTTCTCAGTGCCATGATTGCAGAGTTGATGGAAAGCGTCGGCACGACCTCTATGTGTACAGCGCGTGTGGTGAGGCACGTATAGAGGGCACCCCATCTCTTCTCTCGGCGTCGTCCAATCTTCACTATCATGGGCCCGAAGTAGTCAGTTCCGCAATGGCTGAACGGTCGCTGAAAGGGCTCGAGGCGGACTCGCGGCAGGTCTCCTGTAGCTGGTGGTTGAGGCTTCATCTTCCGTACTTGGCAGAGTCTGCATTCCTTCTCGATGCCACGTACTGTCGGTCGCAGATGAATCACCCAATATTTCTGTCTGAGGTCGTTAGTCACGCGCTCCCTGTTAGCGTGACCAGCTGCACAGTGTTCCCGCTGAACGATGAGTCTCGTGATGCGGTGACGGCCGTCGAGTATTACAGGCCGCTTCATCTCAGTCGGTACGTCGGCGGCTCCAATGCGTCCTCGTACTCGTAGCATGCCATCTTCTAAAACTGGGTCCAATCGGAAAAGGCGACTTGATTTCGTGATTGGACGAGACGTCTTCAATCGTTGCAGCTCGTCTGAGAAGCTCTCCCTTTGTGCGTAGCGAATAAGCGCGCGCTCTGTCTCTTCGATGTGCCGGTTCTCCATGTTCGTAGCGCGTCGTTGACATCTCTCGATGAAGAAGATCACTCGTGCTGTGGCTCGGACTAGTGTCTCGTACTTAGAGAAGCGTGATGGATCTGGCAGCCAATCATCCTTCTTCTCTTCTTCCAGTCGCGTGTGTAGAACTTCTTCTTCGTGGTTGCTGTCCGGTGTCTCCTTCGGCCACTGATGCTCTGGTTGGCGAAGGAAGTCCGGTCCGTGGAACCATCGATCTTCTGCTGTTATGCGTGTGTTCGTCAGCCTTGTCGCGTCGTCTGCCGTGTTCTCGCTGGTCGGTATCCACTTCCAATCTTCTTTCTGGGTAAGTTCGGATAGCTCCCCCAGACGATGTGCGACGTAGGGCGTGTATCTTCTTGCATCCTGCCGTATCCAATGTATGACTGTCATCGAATCGCTCCAGTAGATTGTTCTCTTGACTTCCACACGATGTTCCTTCTTGATGGCGTCGGCCAACCTTGCTCCGATGACTGCTGCTTGTAGTTCCAGGCGGGGAATGGTTTGCGTTCGCTTTGGAGCAACCTTGGACTTCGCAGCGACGAGGCGAACGCTGAAGCTTCCATCAGGTCTCGTGCTTCTCCAGTACGCCACGGCTGAATATGCTTGTTCGCTGGCATCACATAACATGTGTAGTTCCAGGTCGGTGTGATCTTGAATCGCGTAGTGTCGCTCCAGTCGCAGAAGACTCAGGTCGTTCAGTTGTTCCAACCACGCGGCGAACAGCTCATTCTCCTCTTCCGGAATTGGTTCATCCCATGACATCTTGATGCGCCATAGATTCTGCAGTACGATCTTCGCTCGTATCGTGTAGTGACTCAGCAGCCCAAGTGGATCGTAGATAGACATCACCGCGCTGAGTGCTTCTCTTTTCGTCGGCGCGCAGACCCGTGCACGTACATCGGCAGGAACTCTGTTCATGGAGGTGTTGAATCCAAGCTCATCTCGTTCGGCGTTCCAGTAGAGTCCAAGGATCTTGTTCTCCGATCCCTTTCCGTCGAATTGCGTCGGTGTTGTAGCTCGTAGCTCATCCGGCACGTCTTCCAGTACGCAGTCTTCATTGCTGTTCCATCCTCGCAGCGTGAATCCAGCAACCGCGTGCACTGCGCGTAGTTCCGTGACTGCTTGATGGGCTTCCACGTTGTCATCGTAGCTTGCTACCAAGTCGTCCATGTAGTGGCTTCTGGTGATGGCTTCGCAGGCAAGTGGATGAGTGTGAGCGTGTATCCTCCCGTTGTGATTTCGCACGAAATGAGCCATGAATGGAGAACTCGCAGCGCCGAATATCATGCTGGTCATCTTGAATCGTTGAGGCGTCTTCTCTTTCTCGTTGTTTCTCCACAAGAATTGTTGCGCCGGCTGGTCCTCTTCACGAATCTTGATCTGCAGAAACATCTCTTGTATGTCGGCTGTGATCGCTACTCGTTTCTCTCTGAATCTATACAGGATGCCTGGCAGGGACATCAGGAGGTCAGGTCCCTCCAGCAGGTGGTCGTTCAGGCTGACTCCATTGCTTTTCGCTGCTGCATCGAAGACAAGCCTTATCTTCCCGGGCTTGTTGGGATTGCGTACGGCGAAGTGAGGCAAGTACCAGCAGACAGTGCTGGTCTCCTCCGATCCATCGCACGGTTCAGCATACCGCTTCTGCAGCAGATTCTCGATTTGCTTCGTATATTCTTCGGCGAAGACTGGGTTAGCGTCCATCTTCTTCTCGATGCTCTGAAGACGACGTAGTGCCATGTTGTAGCTTTGAGGTAGCTTCGTGTCTTCATTCTTCCATGGTAGACCAACTTCATATCCCTGGTCGATTTTCTTGATTGTCTGTTCGACGATCCTTGTAGCCCGGAGATCTTGTTCACTCGTACGCGGCTTTTGGTTGATGCCAATTGCTTCCATGCTGAAGTGTTTTTCTATCAATTCATGCAGCTCCTGGTTTTGCTTCTCTATGGCATCGGGTGTGTATATATGTAGCACGCTGTCTTGATTGATGATGCCGCGTGGTACTGTTCCGTGGATGACCCATCCTAGCTGTGTTCTTGATGCTGCTGGTTGGTTCGCTCCTCCAACTCGTAGCTCCTGTGAGACTATGTACTCCCAGTGGTCCGCTCCAATCAGGATCCCAGGATGTGATGACTCGTAGCAAACTTCGTCTCGATGTAAGTCTCTCAGATGATCTTGCTCCAACAGCGTTGCGGGAATGGATTGTCGCAGCAACTTCATGTTCTTGATGGTGCGTGCCCGAAGTTGATGCATCTTGCTATCCTTGCTCTTCAGTTTCACGGTGACAAGTTGGCTTTCATCTTCACGTTGTGTAGTGTTGACTCCACGCATCCGTAGTGGCAGCGACGGTCCCTTGGCTCCGATAGTCCGCGCCAACTTCTCATCAATCAGTGTGACTGTGGCTCCTTCATCCAAGAGAGCGAGCGTATCGATCTCCCCCCGTGGACCGACGACGGTGACTGGACACATCTTCAGCAGCACTGCCTTGTTATTCGGGGCAGCGGTGGTCACTGTTAAGACCGCTTCGGTTGGGCTCGGACTCGAACTGTCTTCCTTCTTCTCTTGATGTAGAGTTTGATGATGTAGACGCGTACATTGGTTAACGCCACACGATGTTGCCTTGCAGTTGATGCGTCGATGCTTCTTCACTATACACTTGTAGCACAGCTTGTTCTTCTTCACGTGTTCCCATCGCTCGTCAATAGTCATCGCTTTGTATTTGGGGCAATCCGTCAACGCGTGTCCCTTCTCGCAGCATGAGCATTTTTCTTCAGCTTCAATGATTTCTTCAGTAGTGTTGTACACGGCGTTCGTCTTCTTCTTGAATGCTGTGTTCGGTTTCGGCGTCTGCTCCTTCTTGCTGACCGGTGGTGCATAGCTGTACCGCAGGGCTCGGTCCGCTTCGCGCATGAGGAAATGTGACAGCAAAACGATCTCTGGCTCGATCGTTCCTTCTTGTTCGGATGCGTAGTCACACCAACGTGAGCGAATGTGCGGGCTCAGCTTGTCCAGTGTTTCTCTCGCCAGCGTCGGATTGTACAGGTAGCCTCGGTTCCCGATGTTGCTCAACACGCAGACCACGTTCTGAAGTTTGACGGCGAATGAGTTCAGTTCTATTGCAGATGGTCCGGGTTTCGGTAGTCTTCGAAGGTCATCAATGGCCCGGTCGATGATGATCTCTGGTCTTCCGAAGCATTGTTCCAGCGTCTTCATGATGATTTCTGGATCGCTTGCGGTGTACAGGAGCGAAGCAACTAGTTCCCTTGCTTCCCCTTTAAGGCTGCTTCTTAGCCTTTGAATGTTTTCAGCCGGTGTCAACTTATATGTCTTCGTCGAGTCTTTGAAGGCAGCTTTGAAGGACATCCACTCGTTCGGTGAACCGGAAAAAGCGTGCAGGTCTGGGCACTTCATCCTCGGTCTTGCTAGCTTCTCGATCGCGTCGGCTAGTGCATCGATGTTGGCAGAACTCTTCGTCTTGACCGGCGTAGTCGATGTGTTCCTGACGTTGAATCGGATGTTCTTCTCAGTTCTCGGAATGGTGTCACTTTTCTCCCCTTCAGTTGTCTGCAGCCACTGCTCGACTTTCTTGTTGTGCTCCGGCAGGTCATCTTCTTCATGTATACTCCTTTCCTCGTCTTCTATTGCCGCTAGGTCGACGGCCAGTCTCTTCTTGACGAGGTCCGCTTCTATTTGGAGTTCTTTACGCTTGAGTGCGGCCAGTTTCTCTTCCGCCATAAGTTCCGCTGCCCGCGCCCTAACCGATGTGCTCCCGTTCGATCGTAGAGAGCGCACAGTTCGGGCGGGAGATCGTTCACTCCTATGACGTTCCATGCTCGTTCCGGCGCGAGCGAGGTCGGGTGCGGACATTATAGCTGGATTGTGTTCGCGACGTGGGACTCGATGCGTAGAGGGTGACGCCGGTGGTTCCAGTGACAATCTTCGTCTTCGTTCCTCTTCGATGGCTTCCAGTTCGGCGACTTGCCGTACAGCCTCCTCAGACTCTTCCTGTTGTTCGTGAATGTCTGCTTGGCTTCTGGTACGAACCATACTTCGCGAGGGCTTGATTCTTCGATCTTCAATCCGGTGGACGCAGGATCTCTTCACTCCGCAGGATCTCTTCACTCCGATCCGATGGCAGCAGGATCTCTTCACTCCACAGGATCTCTTCACTCCGATCCGGTGGGCGCAGGATTCTTCTACTCCGATGCGGTGGACGCGGGATCACTTCACTCCTATCCGGCTCGAAGGACCAATGATGTGGTGGACTGTATACTTGGGGTTTTCTTCGGTTTTCAGGATTTTCAGGATTTTCAGGAAAACACTTCTTTTTCTTTCTTCGGGCTTTATTTCTTCTATTTTCTTCTTATACTGCTACCGGAACCACTGTGTGTCGCAGCACACTTCCGTGGTAGCTTACCTACCTCTAGGCTATACCGTGCAGAGGACGGCGTATTTTTAACCTATTTTTCCTACAATTTTCACTTAGCCTATTGAGGTTTTTGGCTTATATCTTTTTATTCCTAGGCCCTATTTACATGTTTTTGGTGTCATTTTATAGCTTACGTTACTAGCTACCTATCTATACCTAATCCTTATTTCTAGGTCTTAGGGTAATTAAGTATTTTCCATTTATTCGCTTAAAATACTAAAACTTAGCCTATATCTACACTTAAAACACACTTAAAACTATGTAAACTCGTCGTGTCCTCAACAAAACCTTTAGCCTGTTAGTTGTTATTTTTAGAGTTGGAGTAAAACCCGGCCCAAGCTTTATTATCTTCTAGATAATCTGATATTTTATAGTAAGCATTTTTGCACCGCAAGGTTTTGACGATTTGTTTGAATTTATGATATACTTATTCACTCTTGTCACGAAGAGACCCAAGTTGTAATTGCCCGGAAAACCAGTGTTTGTACCAATGGTTAACATTATAACACGACCATGGCTTAGGATTCCAATTTCAGTATTTCCTTGAGGATTTTTTTTTAAATACAAATTAATAATTGATTTGAATCGTTGATATTTGATTAATAGATTTGGAATTCAAATATTCTTTAGTGATAAGATAAATTATCTAATGATTGGGTTTTAAAACTTGTAAAGATTTGATGTGAATCATTGATATTTGATTAATAGATTTGGAATTCAAATATTCTTTAGCGATAAATTATCTAATGATTGGGTTTTAAAACTTTTCGTCATATTAACTAATGTAGGAGCAAAGGAAATCAAATTAACAAGTGACTTTTACAAAAACGATTTTACTTAGAACCATCATAACCGCTTTAAAAGGTATTACCGATTTTCATCCAACATAGCTACAATAAAAACTCGGTAAAATCGGTTAATCCGAGAGATCGGTTAAGCGAGACAATTGGGAAGACCTGGTAAGCACTAACAAACACACACACCAAGAAATAACCTCCCAATTAAACGCATAGGTGCCTAAAACATCTCCCTTCCGTCAGGATTAAAAAGTACGTAGGTACTCACTGGGTTTTATAAATTTAAGAACAAAGTCATGTCTATACGCAAAGGCTTACTCCACGGCTAATCTTAATAATGAGATAAGAGTTTAATGAACTGCCGTCTGAATTGACCCCGACACGGCTCTCGCAGGGTGCGGTACAACTTGGACCGTTAAATAACTTATCGGAGGAGATTGGGAGATCTTCAGCCTGTTTTGGAATTTGCCTGTCTATCGCATGATTGGTTTTGGCTAAAGTTATTTGATTTGATCCTGTAGGTACCAATTTTTTATACTACACCTGCTCAGAAAGTTGCTTATTCCTTTTCCAAACATAAGGTAGAAAGTACGTCATTGCAGGCGTACTGAAATGCGGCCCTCCCGCATTTCAGTACGCTTGCAATGACGTAAACTCTATGGAATTTCATTACTCGCACGTTTAGCGGGAGAGAAAAGTGTATGGAAATCCATTTCTTACGTTTTTTTTTAATACTCTGAAATATCAGCCAGTAGCTATGGTTATTTTATAAAAGGTCAAATTACAAAAAGTTTTTACTCCGAATCCGCCACATGACATCGGCCTCTTCCGTATTCGGGACAATAATTCAAAAAAAGAACCATGTGAAAAAAGCACGTGCGCGTATTTATTGCTACATTTGAGTTTACAATTTGAATTTACTCGAGTGATTTTGAATATTTTAAGTCGATGATTTTCCTCGAAGGTGTAGTATAAAACACTATGTACTCGGGGCACTCGGGAGACAGTGCGATTCCTACCTCGTGTGTTATGAATGACACACTCGATAGGAATTGGGCACTTTCTCGCCTAGGTTGTACAATGTACTATTTCAACACTATCTCTTTAATCGATTTCCTTTGCCCGAATATATTAATTTGAAATAAAAAAAATTACAAGGGGCGTGGTGGTCAAAAACCGCGTGCGAACAGAATGGGACCTGTCAAAGTAAATATTACGTCACTTTTTTCATACAATCCACGCGTTATCAAAATGAGATGTCATAACAGCAGTCAAAAAGATTTTGTTTCACTTCGAAATGGTTCCATACTAATCTGATCAATTCGGTTTAGGTTTTCGGTGTATCAAAACGCATCTGCTACGCCGTAGCAAGCTACAAAGAATCGAAAACATTTTACTTTATTTATTGAAGATTTGTAGGTAGGTACGTCGTTCATGCAAGAATAAACAGGTACCTAAATAGATACACATACATTAAGCAATATTTGATAGCGAAAATAATACGCCTACTCGGAAATGGTTTTCATGGAAATTATTTTTAATGAATATCTAATGGAACGGTCTACATTAAAATTTACAGTAGCAATATACCTGCACATCTCATCAATTCCAAAACACCATTATTATTAACTGCCATAACCCATAACACAACATCATGAATAGATATTGTACTAGGTATTTAATGAGGTAAAAAGTGCAATGAAATAAGATTCAACAAAATGACTGTAGGATCGATTCCCGTAGGCAACTATCGGGCAGGAAAACTACCAGATTCCTGATTTTTTTTATAACTAGCGACCCGCCCCGGCTTCGCACGGGTGCAATGCTGATACTAAATCTACTACAGAATCGGCCCCACGGCCGGTACCGCCGAAACCACTATGTCCTTGCATTTTAAATCTGTAATATCTTCGAAAATACTCATTTAAATTACAAGCCATAAAGGGCAATATTCATCTATATTAATTGCACAATGTTTATAAGATACTTAATTGGATAAGGATTAATGCTGTATTTCTTAAAATCGCTTCGTAAATTAGCCATTATTTCTCGTAATAAAGTAAAGGATAAAAAATGGTTATCGTGGGTTATCCCTAAGAGATAGACATAAACCATTGCGGACTTTTGTAGACCTTTTTAAGGTGTACAATACTGTAGTAAGTACATTATTTTGATCTATCTAGTAGGGTTCAGCCAGCGTTTGCAAAGTAAGCGCAAAAAAATGTGTTTATTTACGACATCCCATTAAAAACCTTTAAAATGATCGGTGTTTCTCGACTATATTATGCATGTATTATACATACAAACCTTTCTCTTGAATCATTCTATCTAATAAAAAAACCGCATCAAAATCCGTTGCGTAGTTTTAAAGATACATAGGGAGCATACATAGGGACAGACAGAGACAGGAAGCGACTTTGTTTTATACTATGTAGAGAAACATCATGTGTATCACTCTCTGGCTTCAACTGTACGGCGAGGCTAGCGCGGATATGTTTGAAAATTACGCGTGCTAACTCGCTCAAGACCGTTGCGCTAGCCGCTAGCAGTGCCTTAGTCATTTAGTATGAACGCAACGCGGTTTCATATGTTTTATACATAAAAGAAGAATTAAATATATATATATATATATATATATATATATATTATTACTTCTCGTCCGCCTTAGGCCTAGCACCGCGCTCGCGCTAGACTTGCAGTATGGTTGAAGCCTCTGTTTCTAAAGTCACAAATCTTATGAATCGCTCTCAAATAAGTATAGAATATACCTACCTTTATCGAATATCTCAACCGTGATTGCCACCGTCCGTTTCGGCCGAATGCTCCATTCCTCCCACTAATTATTACTAGCTGAGAGGCGCCGGCAAATGGCCGTAATAAGATCTTTTGTAATCTCATTTATTAATTTTCGTCTCTCATTATTCTCGCTCCCTTTACAGCGTCTGTAAAACCTAAACAAGATGGCGGCGCCAGAGCGGACGTAATTATATTTTAGTACGAGTTTTGTTAAATCAAAATTAAAATATTTTAGACAGCATTTGTGTTTGGTTTATTTTGGGAAATATGGTGTAAATTCGGGGCAAAAGCTTCCACTTTGGTAGGCATTGCTCTAGGAAGGGTAAAGTCCGGATTAATGCCTCAAGAGATATTCGTGCCCCAGAGCCGAAATACCTATAGGTAATATTCAAAAATCGCAATCTAAAATGGATAGGCTATATAGCCTTAAAATAAGATTTTGGAACCAATCTATACTTGATTATGATCTTCGAAAGTTGTTTTTTATGGCAGTGGGCCACGTACTTGTTGCAACGTAAATCGTCACCTACGGACGTTTGTATTTATGAAAATATTTCAAATCTATTACAATTCTAATCTTAATTACCACTCGACTATCGACTAATAGTATTAGTCTAGGATAGACGGCCCGTAGATAAGTTCGTCAACACGCCGCTAACTTCACGACGTTTCCAATGCATTTTCTATGGCCTTGGTGACGTGTGTATCATCACTGAGGTGACTATCCGAACTTTAGCCTACAAAATATAGAGATGCCAGTAGCAAAATGGGAGGTCTACCTACATCCAATATTGGGATACTATACAATACATATGGACTTTGGTTGATTATGATACATTATAAGCATCCAACATCACCTCACCTCTACAGCCTATATTGAATCACAGCTGGGAGCAGGCCTCCCCTTATAAGCGCCTTATTGGCTTTTATCTCATGGGGGTAGTGCCAATAATCCCCACGCTGGGCATGCGGGTTGGGGATGTTCTACCCCGGTGAATATCCCTTAGTCGCCTCATACGAAACCCGCGGGAAGAATTGGCGTGGTGTAAATTCTAAGCCACAAAAGCATCCAACGCAAAAGCCTTATTACTGTAACGTTCAACTGAATGTCCCTTCCAAAAACAATTAGCTACTTACCGACTAATTTCTCTATGCACTTACCTACTAATGACATTTCAAAATCAAATAACGTTTCTTTCTAGGGCTAGATAATGCTGTGTAAATTGTCAAGCATTATTATTTATTATTAATATTATTTATTTATTATTTCTTTAGACTACGCAATAAATAGTTTAAAAAAAGAAATAAAGCTTACTAACGCCTAAAGCTACCTTCTTCATATTTTTGCTTGCTCAAAATACTAATAAAATCTAACAAAATGCATAGGCCAACTCATAGTAAACAAAAAGTAGGTAATAGGTTCTTATCTAGTAGAAATTAAATGTTCTATTTAGATATTTTTTAAGCATATATGATAACCATAAAATGTAGAAAGAGATTTCAAAGTCGTTATTAAAATGCTGCACGGCACGTACCTACCGCATACTGCAATTCTAAATTAAAATAATATTAGCACTATTATGCAAATACGCTTCCACATTGCGCTTGCTAGGAAAGTGCTTTTTGTACATTCATTCAAGAAAAGTACGCGACAACAACGAAGTTGAGCCTGTGGGAGGTACTCTTAACTGATATTTTATTTAAAAAGTTGAAGAAATCTATCGTCTTTTAGCTTTTACATCCGAGGACTCATAAATAGTTATGAATTATTATGTAAGTTTATTTCTAAAGTATAAATAAAAAATAAAGAAATATTGACGACCTCCGTGGCGCAGCGGGCGAAGGTCTGCCTGCGACGCAGGAGGTTGCGGGTTCGATTCCCGCCTTGGAACAAATTTGTGTACTTACGATCTGCAGAAATTTGTTCCGTTGGTCTGGGTGTTTTCTATGTATAATAAAAAAATATCTATGTATGTAGTGTATTGTATTAAGTATATCAGTTATCTAGTACCCATAACACAAGCTCTGCTTAGCTTGGGGCTACATAATGCTGTGTGAATTGTCCAGCATTATTATTATTATTGGACAACAGAGAATACAACAAAAAAATAAAACTGAAAAATAGTCCATGTACCCATAATGTCCCATATATTCCTAATAATTATTATGTATTTACGCGCGTTGATTCTAGTAAAAGTGTGTACTGTCATGAAATATAAACCTACCTACCTAGCTACATGTTTGCATAAGTTTTTAGTTGTGTTTTATTTTGTTTTGTCTTCTCTCCAAATGCAATGTTATGTAAATATATGTACAAAACGAGTGTGAGCACCAATACAAACCATATTAGCTAAAATATGTATACTTTATATAGGTATGTATAAGTATATATTATATTCTATATCGACTACGGCTCAAACCCAATTGCTCGTCAGTCGTCTATAATCTTGCAAAGCATGAAGCTTAAAAACTGAAATCCACACAGACGAAGTCGCTAACAACAGCTAGTGATGACATAAGAATACAACTCAGACACGAGAAGTCGAGGAAATTGAAAAATTTTCGACATTGACTTTACAAGTTTCCATGTTCCGTTAGTTTTATATTATGGGCCTGAACCCTAAAAATCTACTATCTTCCCAGAATACAATAGAACATTTGCAATTCAGCAACCATGCAACTTGATATTTCAATCGGAATGTAAAGTTAAAGCTCTAAAGGTGGGTGCACAAGCGCTGGTGAGTTAACGAGGGCCCATCTGCATATCGACTACACGCCTCAAACCCAATTGCCGATCGGTCGTCGAAACGCTGTGTGCACTGGCCATTCGATTATTTTCAAACGTGCTGCTAGACGCGATACAGACATGACGAGCTGCAGGCTGGTTCTAAACGAAAATTGAGTCTGCAGAAAATAGGTCTATGTGACGTGAATGAGTTTCAAGTGAAATTTGAAACATTTCATTCATTCGTTTATTTTTCGTTAATGCACTTACCCTGTAGGAGAGTTTCAAAATTTTTGAAACAAAGTAACAGTTTTGTCTGTTCTCCTGTACACTTAGTACCGTCGATTATTCGTCGAATAGTCGATACTGTATGGGTAGTGACAGTTTTAATAATAATAATAATAAATAATTTTGGATAATTCACACAGCGTTATCTAGTTATAGTGGTTGGTTTTCAATGAACGTCATAGTTTTAACGCAAACGGCTCCCGTTTCCGCTTCCTACGTATTTGACTATAGTGCATGATTTAATTACGCTTATACAACAGAGCATAACACACCGAAAAACTGTGATATATTTTTCAAACGTTCCTACCTACGATCAAAGATACGTTCCATTTCAAATTCAAACTGAATTTTTACAACGGAACGCTTTTATGGCTTCGATTCTTGATCGAATGAAATTCCAGTACAAAAATACTATTCAAACGGAAGTTCAATTTCTGGGAATGGAACGTCACATAACAAAAATGGTCAACTGCTGGTTGAGTCAAATAACCTTATCAATGAAGAGTTGGAATAACCGTTTGCGAGACTTATTCAATTTATCTCCGAGTATACAGTTGGAAAAGATGGCAATAAGAAAGCGGAGAAGAGCGGATATGAGTTAGAGACAAGGTTACAGGGATGTTATACATACCATAATTATGGTATACGTACCATAATCCAAGTCTTCGTACCATGTACCATAGTACTTCCATTATGGTACGCTTATGTACCCAAATTTTTTATCATCAAAACTTTTCTGTCGTGTAATGTAACGAACTAACTAAACGTTTCGTTTCTGCTTTTGATGAGAGTTAGCAATACTTTTTAGATTCTAGTTTCAACGCAAAAAAGTTCATTTCAGCTGGTACCTCTCCGTCAGAACTCTAAATTTCAAACAGCTTTCTGCGTTGAAATACAGGGCATCTCTTTCTACCCTTTGCAAACTGAGCGAGTCTTCTTCGGGATTCGAATTGTGACTTGCCTTTCTTCGACTTGCGTTTAATACCAACTTACTTGCCTTACCTAGCCGACTTAGTACTAAAAGTTGTGTATCTCAAACTAAATATTATATTCACATACTTAATAATATATTCGTTTAAGACTTTTAGAAACAAAATTACACATAAGCAGCGCCTCGCGGTATCACCCGCGTAATTCCAGTTTCCATGGGAATTCCGGGATAAAATATAGCCAATTTGCTATTCCAGACTACAATCTATCTCCGGGCAAAATTTCATCCAGATCCGTTCAGTAGTTTTGACGTGAAAGAGTAACAAACATCCATCCATCCACACAAACTTTCGGGTTTTAGTAGGATATTAGATATTAGATATTAGTAGGATAGGATGGTGTTTTATAAAAAACTATGGTACATAGTTTTTTAACTACCATAATTTTGACAGGCCGATGTCATAATTCCTGAGTTGGCATCTAACATCCACGCTAGGTTAGCGTATCCCTCGACTAAAACATAGAACAGTGATCGAGAAAATCAATTACTACAGTAATCAATCCTGAATCAACCCACGGGTAATAAAAGGTCCCGAATTGTAATGACCACAAATACTTTCAGGTGGTAATAAACCTGCCTGTAGGCTGAAAGTGTTTCGTTTTCAGGGGAAAGCTTTTAGTCCTTTGTTTCTCATGTAATGTAGACTTTCATTATATTTAATTCCGGGTGTAACTCGTACCAGCTCGCACCATTGTCGACGTAGACATTCAAATTAAACAAGAAAGAGCTTTCAATAGGCGCTTTTCTGGAAGGGTTGTAGGTAATAATTTGGTAAGTGTTCTATTCCCGATAAAAAATAAAAAAAATATTAAGAAAACGTTATCAGAATTATTGATTTTAAAATATCTATTCTACCCGTGCGAAGCCGAGGTGTGTTGCTAGTTGACTATAATGAAAAATTTATTTGAATAACAAGCTGATTATTAGTCCTTTGTAGATACATTTTCATAAGCTGGCGCGATCCTCATATGTTTTTCGTATACTGCAGGGCTGGATTTAAGACGTCAGCGATGAAAAACAAAAGACAATCTCAACTACAAAGGCATAAAGAAACTCGAATTTTATTTCGTAAGAAGTCCTAAAAATTTCTGATTTCCATGGATACAGAAGGGGAAAATAATGAACACACATTATATTTTCAACAAAACCTAACTTCAAACAATCAAACCTATTATTCCGTTCTCGATATTATATTAAATCTTTCAAAGAAAATTACAAACAAATCAAAACTAATATTCACACTTTTTTTTCGTTTATTGTTTTAAAAGGTTACGAAGCTTGAAAAACTCATCTATAAAAATGCGCGCTATACAAAGAGCTCATTATGGACGTTTCTATTTTCATGTACCTACTGTAAAAACTGTATAATTTTATTAGTTTATGATTTATTAAGTGTTAGTTTTTATAAATAGTAATTTTATCAAAAACTTTTAAAGGCGTCCTTAGCCTGTTGAGTTATTTATTAATTTCGTCTTGTACTTAGGTAAACTTTTATGTTAAATAAAGAACTTTGAAAAAAAAATCACTTGAATCAATTAAACTAGGTAACCAGAGTGTTGCAAAAAATGTACAGGTAGGTCAACTGCTCTATTACAGGCAATATTTAATTTTGACTAAGTAAATTCTTTCGAATTAGTTTTATTTCTGTCGAACATTTCTTTCAAATAATACAAAGTTTACCTAGTATTACATAGTTATATAAAAGGTAAACAAGATAACATTAATTATAATAAGAATTGTTACAATAATAATATGAAATTTTTTGCTACACCAATTAACAATGAAAGTAATTATTTTAGACTTAAATGTAGATTTAGTGAAAGTTAATTTATGTTAAACTTATAAAATGTAAATCCGTTATTGGCTGTAGGTTAAATTAAAAGTTAGTTATAAGTATTATCTAAGGGCTGTGGATTTTGTAAAGAATTAAAAATAAAAAATAAATTATTTTTTCCCCAAAACTTGACGTCCAATTTGTCCCCTCCGGCCGCGTGGTTCGTCAACGTTGTCCGACATGTCGGACGACGGGGAATTTTGATTCCTTACTGTCCGACATGTCGGACTAACAGGATTTTTTATTCCACTTAGTTCGACCATCGATCCACTAGGATTATTGAATTTCACTTGATTCGACTCTCGAGTATTCAAATTTAAACACAGAAACTGTAATAAAAATAGTACCTATATAAATTATGTCACACGCAAATTTTATTATAGTTTTGAGGGTCGAACCAAGTGGAATTCAACGATCGTCGTGGTTCGAGGGGCGAACCAAATAGAATTTTAAAAATCCTCGTAAGATCGAAGTGGAATTTTAAATATTCTCTTGGTCCGATGGTCCAACTAAGTAGAATAAAAATCCTGACAGTCCAACATGTTAGACAGCAAGGAATCAAAATTCCTCGTCGTTCGACATGTCGGATCGGACAACGTTGTCAAACTACGCGGCCGGAGGAAATTTTATGACCTACATCTTAGCAACAAAGGCCTACAAACCATAAAATATGATTAAATCCATAAAGGTACTCGATAATCTTTATAGCCCAAATCGTGTCTCAAAATATTTACTGTCCGCATTACCTGCCCGTAGAAAGTCTGTAAACAGTTTTATTGGTTCTTGGGTCATAATTCCCTGGACCCTTGGGCCCTTGGGCCGTGTCGGTTGATTTGCGAGGCCCTTGTCAAGAACCTTATTATTCTGACGGCTTCCAATCATCTACTGTAAGATGGAGTGAAGTTACAAATTAGATTTCGTTTATGTAGATAATTGTGTAAAATAATATTATCTTGGCTTCTTAATAGATGACGTTGTAGGGATGTACAATAAAAAAAGTAATAATTTGATTGTTTTGAAAAAGTTATAACTTACTTCAAATTCCTGAATATTTACACCGTTTTTCTTATAAATTTTTGTGGGACAAATCATCCCTCAGCAATAAAATTGTTTTTGGGCCGTCTTGTATCGTGTTGTATGTGTAAAACATCTCATACATACACAGGTACAGAACAAACATAGAACATGGAACAAACATATAACCTCCCCTTTTTAATCCGGTTAACAAGGGAAGTACATATTAAACGCACAAACCGTAACGCTTCAAACATGTCATAGGGGTACTAACTAAACTCAAATAAAAATAAGATTTCTAAACTGCGTTTTGGCGAATAAATACCTGGTACAAAATACCTGGTCTATTTATTTCGTTACGGGACACGTAGAATACAATAAATTCCAAGTCAGTCTCCATGACTGAGCGCAATTTAAATAACTTATTGCATTGAGAAGAGAAGTTCAGTGCGGACCTAAAAACAGTGTCTTCGGTTCAGTGGGAGATTAAACATTCCAAGCTTGCAATAGTCTAGTTCTTGTGCTGCCTTCACACCGACCAAGTTCTTGCTGATGGGGCACTACACTTAAGAGATGTAAACAGAGCTCTCAAACTATTCGATTGATTTGTTTCAGAGCCGTATTTCGTTTGATGAATAAAGAACTACGCACATTACAGGCGCACCGCTGCACAAAAATATGCAGTATTCGAATTTAAGCTCATATTGAGCTTAAATTCGCCTGCCAACACTCTCCATTCTTATCTCAATAGGTTGGTAGTCTATTTGAAAACAGAATAAACCCAAAAGTGCGCTTTGAAGCCCGATAGTATCCGATAGTCTAAGTAGAGTATTATGTAGAGCATTTTCGTTTTGGTTGCCTTTAGTCATTTCGACACTTACCGCCGAATACTCAAACGCATCTCAGATTTAAGCACGTCTCAAAT
Organism: Eupithecia subumbrata; assembly: GCA_949316285.1. Lineage (NCBI taxonomy): Eukaryota > Metazoa > Arthropoda > Insecta > Lepidoptera > Geometridae > Eupithecia > Eupithecia subumbrata. The sequence goes on along the minus strand of OX438643.1, from coordinate 13,598,324 downwards.
GACGATTTTTTGACAGTTTTCAATGAAAATGTGTCAAAAATTCGTCACTTGAGACGTGCTTATATCTGAGATGCGTTTGAGTATTCGGGGGTAAGTCCTTGATACATTAGGTACAAATGGCTTAGACAAATGACAAGAATTAGGAAGGTGAGGTGTCAGTGGGCCAGCCATATCTCGCGTAGAACCGACAACCGCCCACCGGTTGACGATGATAGTGTCGGCGGTCGTAAAGGTCTTTTTTAATGCAAACTCTTGTAGGACTCAAAATTAGTGTAAGACGCCCTCCGGTCAAATGTGATGACAACCTGAGAACGACTGCAGGCAGACCCTGGATGGGGCAGGCTGAAGATATGGCGTTATGGCGCTCATTAGGGAAAGCCCATGGCAAGCAGTGGAGTGGAATCGTATTATCATAATTCGGCTTATGATGATGATGAGCGTTAATGCTAGATGAAACTAGGAAAAGATAAGAATGTAAACAAATGATTTGTTGGTAAAAGTTCTCGTTAGTACTTTTCTTTTACTATAAGCTACCTATTTTATTTGTTTGGGTTTGGGTTTTCTTAAAGCTTGTGAATATTTTTATGGTCTCATACTCGTACCGTGAGATGAATATAAATAGAAGATGAAGAAATTAAATTTAAAATTTAACCCAAAGTAATTTCAAAGAACAGACAAGTAACACCCAAAACATAAAGAGATCCAACAAAACATAAGTTGACAAATAGCAAAAGTTAAGGCAAAAAAAATGGCCGACCACTCAACGGGTGCTACATCGCTCGATGTCACCATTTGTCTAGACCCTCCGGTGTAGAGATAAGCAACCTCTCAGACTCAGTTGACCGGGTTGCCTTTGTCAGAAGTTCGCGTATCACTTGTCATGTTGCCATGTGACCGAACACTGAGTTCACATTCGGGCAAGTTACCTTCGAACTTCCTAGTTTGAAAGGTAAACAGCGTTTGGAGTCGAGCGGGAGAAGTTCCGTTTGTCATTCGCAGTAGTTCACTATGTTAACGTTTGATACTGTATAATCAAATTAACACATAAAGCGATGTATACAGTCATAACTCAAATAGATACCTACTCCTATGGTGTAATAATATACAATTGCGCAAGGTATAACATTCCGAGAAAGAACGGTCATGTGTGTGTTCCCAAGCCTACGTCATATGCGCTACGGTGATTCTCAAACTTTTTAATTTGGGGAAATTCGAGATCTAAATCAAGGTTTTCCATGAAATTCTTCTAACTTAGTTTCCATAATTTAACTTTCCCCTTGAAAATAAATTTATTCAATCGCAAGAACATTCTTCAACCACTGATTCTTTCACACTTACACTCTTACAGTTGCGGAAAGAGTAAAGTAAGGAAGTAAATCATTTATCTGTCGCATAAAACACACATATACAATTGATTTACTTATTACAAGTTGGCAAAATTTAAACATAGTAGGTATCTACCATAATCATAAAAATTAAAAGTAAAAACAGAAAGTAGAGCAACCACGCATTTTATTTTAAGGATTTATCTGATTAACAACGCGAGTGGTTTGGTTTGGTATTCACAGGCAAATGAACGTAACCTCCCTTTGTTGTGGTAACTGGACAGTGACGTAGGCTTGAGATCTCGGAATGTTGGGCCTTGTTTTCTTAGATCATGCCTACTCCATAGATGGACTTTATGCGTTAAACTTACTTCGCTCACGTAGGACGCAGAGCAACACTGCATCGACGCGATCACAAAGCCTCGGCCCATAAATTTATAATTTTTGCAAGCAATGTAGAGATAGCCAACAGATCCATATAAATAACAATCGGAATAGTCCCCAAAACGCTGGCTGCATTACCCCGCTGTATGGCAATAATAGACAACTAGTAGGATGTAGACCCTTTTTGTGGCACCCTGTATGGTTATTCTGTGCTTTTATGGAAGAAACTACAGACGCCTGTCAAAAGTGTCAAGGGTTAAACCAATTTATCAATCTCTCCGTGAAAATAGCCGACATAGCGCCCAGTATTCAGCTTGCCGCATCCAGCATGTGGCTGCAGTCTTTTGCAGGTTGATGCACCCACCTTGCCAGAAGGCGTCTTACACTACGTTTGCCGAGTCGTGGTCTCCACTCAAGAACACGTTTCCCCAGCGGTTATCGATTCGAGATATGGCCGACGATACCATTGCCATATTAAATGATGTTGGTCATAAGATTGGTTACCATTATTCGCACACTGTGTAATCAGTACCTCTAAGTACATAGATAACGAAAAATATTTTTACTACCTTATTTCCCAAGTACCAAATTCTTAGTAGGGCATTAGTCGTTGTAGACTCCCTTCTATTGAAACTTTAACAATGTAAATATTACTACCAACAAAGGATATAAATATTCAATTCAGCGTAAATTATAGCTGCAAAACACTTCCTGGATTCTTCCAATTGTTTTCTAATTTAATTAGGGGCAGGCACAAAGACGTACAAACAAAAAAGGAAATTATAGAACTGAAACTCGAAAGAAAATCAAACACCAAGATATCCTGAATAAACTCATTTAGCAACAAATAAAGCGAATCGAATTGCCACGCAACACCTGTTTTCAAGCTTCACGACATAAAACCTGGTAAGGATTTTTTAAAAATCTACACTAATAAAAGAGGAAAGATTTCTATTTTTGTATGGTTGTAACGAATAAACTCAAAAACTACTGGACCCATTTCAAAAACTTTCACCGTTATAATGCTTCGTTATCCCTGAGTAACGCTATATTTTTATGTTAAAAAAATTAAATGTCCACCCTTGCGATGCCGGGACGAGCCGCTAGTAATTCAATAGTTTCGATAATATCAAGTTTGGTTTGAAAAACGAATTTTTACCTAGTACATTTGAATATTTTTTCTCACTGTATTCCAACCCGTTACCCCATAGCATTGCTACGCCGTAGTCAGCTAAGTCGTAGCAGCTAAGCTACGACGTAGCATATGATGTCTTGCCAAGTTCGGCGAATTTCTCTTCTATAAAAAATGCAAGTTAGTACTCCGCAAGAGCCAAGTTCTAAAGAAACATTTCACTTGCAAACGACGTTCATTTCATTTGTATCGTTGGCTATCAAATTAACCGTGAGACGCGATTGAGATTTTATTCGTTTTGGAGTTTCTTTTCTACATTTTAATCTGTTCCGTTTATTTTCTACTAGCTTTTGTCTAGTCTATTATTGAGAAGGGTTAGATAGACCTACGGTACAAACCCAAAATAGAAATATACCTAGACATGCTATAGGGTCAACCGGTATCGAACCAGTCTTTTGGTACTTAAATATAGATAAATATTTTAATCAAATTTTCTCTAGGAAATAGGCCAGATTGAAATTTCTAAAACATACCTATTCCAGTGCAAATAGTATGTTGTTCTGGACACTGGTTGTCATATTCATATTTTAGTTATTGCATCCATAATAGGTAGGTGCATGTATGTTTTACTATTCTAACACTCTTAGTTGGTGGATCTTTTAATTATGTACTCGGTTAGGGTGTAGCAACTTTAGAAGATGGGTACTAAAGTTAATATTCAATTATTTACTGTCACAATAATAAGTATTATCATCAAATCTTCAATGAGTGTATAGTAACATTTTTTAAGTAGCATATTCTTTAGTAGTTTATTAAAATTATCTATTAAATCATTTTTAATTTTGGCGGACGCGAACGAGATTGGTTTTTTAAAAAATTTCAAAGAAACTTAATATAGCTACCGCTTGTAACTGAGAACCCACCCAAATCACATTTATTTTGATGTCTTTAACAAATATTTATTTTAACCCAAATAAAGTTCAATAATCCCTAGTCTATAAATATATCTTTTACCCAGTGAGTCGGGCTCGAGATCATTGGATTAGAATTCACTAACTCCCTTTCTAATTTGTCCCTTTAAGATATTAATTATTAAAGGCTGCTGGGGCTGCGGAGTTACGAAAGATCAGAATTATCATCGTTAAATTATATTTTAGTAGGATTTCATGAATCCATCTAATGCGATAAGTTCTTGAAAATGTGTCAAAATCCAACGGTTATCGGTAGGTAAATCCGTAAAATCCTATCTTACAAATATTATAAAGCCCAAAGTTTGTGAAATCTGAATTTTAGTTGCCTAGGATCTCCAAAACTACGAAACAGATCAAGATGAAATTTGACGTACGTTTAGAGCAAAGCTTAACTTAGATAATAGACATTTTGACGACCTCCGTGGCGCGGCGGGCGAAAGTCCGCCTGTGACGCTGGAGGCTGCGTGTTCGATTCCCGCCTCGGGACAAATGTTTGTAAGAACAGATGTTTTTCAGGGTGTTCTGGATGTTTTCTATGTATACTAGTGTGTTCTATTAAGTATATCAAATATCTAGTACCCATAACACAAGCTTTGCTTAGTTTTTATTTATTTAGGATAATTATTATACCGAAAATACGAAGCTTTATAAAGGTTAAAAAGAAACCACCGGTCATTATAAGAAGAGAAGTCTAACAGGTTAGATTGGAAAATGCATAAATTTAAACGAATAAATTAAAACATGTATAATGTTTATATGTAAATAAGTAAGTATTTAAATAAGGTTTATTATACTTACCTCCTGTGATAGAGAATTCATGGCAACCTCAAATAAGAACTTCAACATGGCGGCACCGGTTTGCGTCTCGATTTAATTTCCTGCCGTCATTTTGACGAAAGCGCGTGTGGGAAACTAAATTAAAGGCTACAGAATACCACAGACTTTAATGAGTGGGTTATATTATACCCACCACAGTAATGTGCCTACTAACTAAAGTTAGTAGTCAATTATCATCACAAGAAGAGAATAGAAACGAATTTGAACAAGTACACAGTGTGTTTTCTTTATCACAAATCTTGCGATTCGGTACATCGCGATCTGGGGAACGTTCCTGATACAACTTTAAGGCATTAGTTGGGCTACGTCGGTTGAGGAAGTATGCTTCAATTAAGTTTACTTTTTGTGTATTTGACAATGCCATGATAGGACAAATAAGATGATGCAATGACTGATATAAAAGTCCGACAGATGCAAGAACCATAGAAGTTCTGAAATACGAAATGTTTTTGAATTACTCGTGAAAGCATGGAGTTCCTAAACTTCTTAATCGCTACGGTATTAATACTTCTTTAATGTGCAATGTGCATGTGCAATGCAATTACAATTTAATAAAATGTTTGTTGGAGGAATTTCGCTTTGTCCTGTTGTATGTGAAAACATTTTATTAAATTTTACTAACTTCCACTACTCAGATTTTTTTCATTCGATACAATATCCTTACAACAGACTGAGTCGATTGTCATAAATTTTTGTTTTTACCAACTTGATTCATTTTAAGGCGCGCCTCACGCTTGAAAAAAAATTTGTACTGCCAAAATATTTTTCTCCGAAAAGGAGCTGATGTTTCAAAGAAACTGCACCTGTATCTCCTCTGGTACTCTGTATAATAAACTATTGTTATTCCAAACTTAATATGTAGGTAAACTTACTGTTAGATCCGCGGATCGGGAGCACTGGTGACCTATAATACAACCTGTATTTTAAAATTTTAAAAACCCCCCGACAGATTTTCATGAAACATGGCTAAGAAAACTCGGGATAAAATTTATCTATGACACAAAAAAACTATACGAAAATCGGTTTATCCGTTTAGGAGCTACGATACCACACACAGATACACAGACACGTTAAACTTAGAACACCCCTCTCTTTTTGCGTCGGGGGTTGAAAAGGAGACGTCACGATCACATCTCGTTAAACTTAATGTCAAATAGACTCGGATCGCTCCTCTCGTCAGTAGTCGTCGATCCCCCAAAACTCATAGGCGCTACCCCGAGCCAAATCAGCGCCCCCACCTATTTTATCTTATTATTCTGTTCAACGAAGTAATTTTCAAAAAGCGATTGGCCAGTTTGTGATGCTTATTTTTAATGCCTCTGTAAAAGTTTTATTTTGTATACTTTAAGCAGAGATACGAAGTTGCTCTTTTTGGCCACCATGGTGGCAAAAAAGAGCAACTTCGGATCTCTGCCTACACTTTACAAACTAAGACTTTTAAAGCAGCATTAAAAATAAGCTTAGGAAAGGTACCACAAACGGGCCAATCGATTTTTGAAAATTCCTTCGTTAAACAGAATAATAAGATAAAATAGGTGGGGGCGCTGATTTGGCTTGGGATAGGGCCTTAGTAGTAGCTGATCTTTTATATAAACAAATCAAACCTTTATTTTTTTGAGGGCAGAAGCGTTTATTCACAAATAAAATTACAATAATATAACAGAAATGAATTAGAACTAGTATTTACAATTGAAACAATTGAGCTAACTGCTGACTGTTGCAAACAATCTACAGGTAGGTCAACTGAACTGAACTCAACTGAATCAAACCCAGAAATACTATTCTATGTAGCAACGGTGTATGTTCCATTCTTTAATATTCTATGAAATTCAATTTCTGTTTCGATCGATAAATCTGTCAGATTTTGAGTAAAACTGATATACAAGTTACACAACAGTGTCACCTAATATCACAGTGTTTCCTTGTTTCGCACAAATGTTTGTTCTGCCGATACTATAGTGTCGAGAGCCGTAATATGTATCCTAAACCAACAGTTACTTTACTGACGAGGCCGTACGTGTCACCCTTATTTTATTATTATTTGGAAGACAATAATGACATGGCATCTTACCGGTTGCAGATGAAGGTTTTTTATGTTTTCAGGAATAAACGCTTGCCTAATCTGACGCATCATTAACGTTTGAAAATGTACAGTTTAACAATATTAAAACACTTTTTCCGCTGAGATTATTGGCTAAAGCAAAAGTAATAATAATAATGTCCTCCGAGCCGAATTTCGACCACGGCGGCCAGTCTCTCGGAGACTAGCCAGATGCGCAGGACATTTTATAGTGCACAAGTGTGTGCGCCAACACAGGTGCACTCTCTGTTCCCTCACTCTCATAATCCGATGGGACGACAGATCGACACGATCGGGGAGAGGTTAGCCGCAGGACCAACGGCTTAACGTGCTTTCCGAGATACGGGGGTGTAACACCGCCAACTTCCTACTCCGGGCTGCTACTGTGAATTTTGCTTGCTAGAAAAACCGCAATAACAACTATTGGCCCGACCCGGGATTCAAACCTCATAATCAGCGGTTTAACAAGCTGACCGCTAGACCAACGAGACAGTCAAAAAGTACAAGCTAAGCTACTCTCCTTTTTTTCATATCATTACGTTACAAAGTATTAACAAGAACTAATTTCGGCCCAGGCGTTTGTTTCGGGTTAAATATTCTGGCCTGCAAAACTAAGTATCACACTTTTAAAATTGCTATAACTTTTAAAGTACACACAACTTTTTAAGTATTGAGCACGCCTGGGATGAGCTGGGAAAGCTAGTCAGAAGCCGCAGACCACCACCTACCACCCTCAGGGTACTAAAACAGGCCCTGATAGAAGAAAGGGAGAATATTCCCCAAAATCGGATCGGCTCCGAAACCTCGTGTTCAGTATGCCAAACCGGAACGAAACTGTAATCAGAGCCAATACCAGTTATTAAAAATTAAATAACTTGTAAAACATAGGTACATATAAAATGTTAATTGAGTTTTTGTACACTAACCTAAAAATGGCTATTATATTGTTTTATCTTACTTTAAGTTAAATATGTTACTAATGTTTAGTTTGTTATAGTTTCATAGAAAGCTGATAAAATTTGCTATAAAACGTTTTTATTTTAAATCTCTAACTTCTATAGTTTAGAAAAAAATAAAATTTTATATGTGTGATACTTAGTTTTGCAGGTCAGTGTAGTAGCCTATTTATTATTCCAGTTCTAAAACTACATCTTTGCAATATTTCAGTCCGATCCGTTTAGTAGTTTTGTCTTATGTTTTGATTTTTATTATGTTTTTGAAAACATAATAAAAATCCAAACATCCAAACTTTTGCATTTACAATATTAGTGTGATGTGATGCTCACCTACTTGCCTGATTACTAGAATAAGCTTTTGGCAAGGAGTACCGCTAGTTATGCTTGTAATGTACCAAGTTCGCTATCTTTATCTTTACATACTATAAAACAAAGTCGCTTCCCGCTATCTGTCTGTCCCTAAGTATCCTTAGATCTTTAAAACTACGCAACGGATTTTGATGCGGTTTTTTTAATAGATAGAGTAATTCAAGAAGAAGGTTTATATGTATAAAGCTATATATAGTATAATACATGCATAATATAGTAGAGAAACACTGATCATTTTAGAGGTTTCTAATGTGATAAAGTCATTTATAACGGGATATTTACCATGATTTGAGTTTTGAGCTTTGACTTTAGTGACTTTAGTGTTAAGGTGGCATTCACAAGTAAACCAGAAATTCCACGGTTATCTCGTCCAAATTCTATGGTTTTCGTTCGTTGATTGAAATAACAATTACTTGTTAATAATAGTTCGTTTTCTCTTCTTCAATAATAATAGAACAAATTTTAGAAAACTTATTTATTTATTTTATAATAATCATTCTACCGAAGCATGTTTACGCAAAAAGTCTCGCGAGACCTATCTAATTTGATCTAATTTGTGGATTCTATTGAATATAGATAAATAAAATATATTTTTTTAGATTGCAAATATCCTATTCTTCAATAATAATAATAGAATACATTTTTGTTATAGGCCTCTATGTAAACAAAAAAAAACCTGAACCGAATTCAATTATCGACCGAAAAGGCTTCAAAACAAACCCCAATATCTCCGAAGTTCTACGTCATTTTGACATAATATTTATACCTTAATAATTCTCAACATTTGCTTAAACTACAATATTAATGTTATTTATTAATTCACTACCATTATTTTTTTATGAATTTATTAAAAGTGCTATATATTTCATTGCACCGGCGATCTGCCCTCAGTACCGCGCGAGCGCTTGTCGAGGTCGGACCTATGTCAGTTTTTTTCACGCACTGCGTCAGAGTGTGCGTGCTAGAACATCGTAAACTACGACCAAAGTTTTTGATCGTTGTAAGTATTTACATTCGTACAGTATTTTCAATTACTATTTAGTTTGTACATTATTATAATATAACCGGATAGATAACTCATTATAGTTATCCCAACACAGTAAGGGGTTAGGGTACATCTGGTCCGAATCTCAAACTGATCCGCGGACGAGATATCCACTTCAATTTTGTGTTGGGGTACATCTGGTCCGAATCTAAATTCTCTTGATTTTAGATTCGGATCAGTTGTACCCTCAATCAAAAGTGAAGGGGACATCTCGTCCGAACCTCTTCGTTACTTTTCAAGGTTTCTGAATCGAAATACATCCAGCACAAATGCTGCCAGATTTCTAATGGTAAAACATAGTACTTGTCAAGATCTACATTTAGGATGACCGCTATCCTCAAATCACGATATCTCAGGAACTGACCATCCCAGAGCACCAGTTTCTAAAGTGAAATTGTAGTACTCGTCGAGATGTACATTTCGGATGACAGCTGTCAAACTTCAAATCACGATATTATGTCGGGCACTAACCTATACGGTATCCCATTATGAGTGTAGATCGCTAACTTACAAAAAAAATATTTTTGAGATTTGCCCCCCGGGATGGCCCCCCGTGGGGGCTCCCGAGCCGAGTCATACTGATGAAAAATTTTAGGGGCGTTGTATAGAGGGGGTCGAATGATTTCGACTTCAAAAAAAATTACCCCCCCTTGCCCCCCCGGACCCCTCTTTTGAGAGTACTACGAGATGCCGTGGCGATAGAGGAGTTCCGATTGCGGGATCGTATAGAAGGTTTCTTCTCGAATTGGAAGAAAAAAAAATCACCCCCCTCCCTCCCCAATTTTCAACCCCTTTGATATCTCCCAAACTGAGTACTAAAGGAGAAAAAATTTTTCACGTTCGTGTAGAGGGTTTAATAACATTTTAATTGCAAAAAAAAAATTCCATACATTTCGAAGAAAATCATTACATCCTTGAAAACCAAGTCAAAGAAAAATACGAAAAATCAAACCAACGATAAACTGATAACGTTGATATGTAGTATTTTACAATAATATACTTATTCACACTCTTATTTGTACACGTTTACACTCTTATGTACAATCTCAATTTACGAAATGAGATGCTCAAAATGTCCATTATTTTGATTATTCGTAGAACTCACTCAAACCGTTTTAATTAAATAAACAATAAATAAATAAACAAAACCACACATAGTCAGAGTTTGACATATTAATGATAAAGTTTGAAAAAAAAAAGAAACAATGCGTTTGAAACACAAATTTTCTATTCAACCAAGTGTTTTTGCAATCCAACCCACGGTTACAAAAAATTTTATTTCGGAAAAAAGTAAATTGATTTGAACTCCCTACAAAATGTATGGGATCTTATTTTTGTGATATCTGACTTTTCTAGTACAGAAAATTTAGTTGGTTCTAAAGAACTTATTGATTAGTATAAAAAACAGGATTGATTGGCATCAAAAAAAGTTCAAAAATCTGTACGTAACTTTTTTGAAAATCTATGAAAAGGGAAGATATTTCTCTAAAAAGGATGTTTAGTTTCCTCAGACCATTTTCATGTAGCTTCAACGGTTAAGGTACCTGCCCTTACTGAACCGTCTCAAAATTCCACCCTGTTTATATATGCTGCGGATGTCGGTAAGCAATCGATTACTGCGTAAAATAATGAAAAATATATCAAAACAAATTAGGTACCTCTATTATGAACAAAATTAATACTTCACATAAAAAACAATCCATCGAACTCCATCCTAAGAAAACTTGTATTACGGTGGATCAAGATCATTTAGTCGCAAAAGAAAGCACGCTTGTGCAGGTCGCCGCCCACTCGGTGCGTAAAATACCTAAACTTGCAATTTTCCGATATGTGACAGGGCTCTTAATAACCATGATGGATTTAAAAGTTTTATTTCTAACTAGCTGCTGCCCGCGGCTTCGCCTGCGTAGTTCCCGTTCCCGTGGTAATTCCGGGATAAAACATAGCCTATGTCCGTCTCCTGGTTCTAAGCTGCCTCCCCACCAATTTTCAGCCAAATCGGTTCAGCCGTTCTTGAGTTATAAATAGTGTAACTAACACGACTTTCTTTTATATATATAGATGTGATGTCGTAAATATACACAGTTTTTTGCGGTTACATTGCAAACGCTGGCTGAACTACGTGATAATGTACTACAATAATGATCAAAATAATGTACTACTTTTTTTATCCTTTACTTTTTACGAGAAATAATGGCTTATTTACGAAGCGATTTTAAGCTATACAGCATTAATACTTATCCAATTAAGTACCTAAAATACATTGTGCATTTAATGTAGATTAATATGACCCTTATAATATGGCCGTGTGGTGCCGGCATAGAATTGCACCACCCCAATTCCTCCCGTGGGTGTCGTAAGAGGCGACTAAGGGACACACGCACCGGGGGGCGGGCAGCAGCGCCCCCTGCAGAACAACTTCACCGAACTGCGATCCCCAACCCGCATGCCCAGCGTGGGGATTATGGGCATTACCCCCCAATGATGAATAAAGCCAAAAAATGGCCCCCAGTTCCCGGCCGCCTCGCTATTCCTGGCCATGGTAGCGGCCATGGTAACGGCGTGGCAGGGGGTGCTAGGAATCACCGGGCTACCTCAGGCTACCATACATTACGCAAACCGACCCTGGCAACGTTCAACGGACGCACTCTGAGGCTTGACCACCATCTAGCGCAGTTGGAAGTGGAGTTAGAGAACATTAAATGGCATGTTCTGGGGTTATGTGAAGTCCGTAGAGAGGGGGAGGACACCATAACCCTAGACTCGGGCCATCTTCTCTACTTTCGCGAGGGTGATAAAACATCCCAGGGTGGCGTAGGTTTCCTCGTCAACAAGGCCCTCTCTAACAACGTCCAAGAAATCTCCAGTGTGTCGACCAGGGTAGCGTACCTGATCCTTCGGTTGTCCAAGCGGTACACCATGAAGGTTATTCAGGTTTACGCACCGACCTCGGCACACTCGGATGATGAAGTGGAGGATATGTACGAAGACATATCCAAAGCCTTACACAACACCACTAAGGCACACTTCAACGTTGTTATGGGGGACTTTAACGGCAAGGTGGGAACCCAGACTGGCAACGAATCCCGAATAGGCCCGCATGGTTATGGAATTAGGAATCACAGGGGGCAAATGCTGGTCAACTTCCTTGAGAAAGAGGGGCTGTTCTTAATGAACTCCTTCTTTAAGAAACAGCCTCAAAGGAAGTGGACATGGCAAAGCCCCGACACTGTGACTAAAAATGAGATCGACTACATCATGACGGATAGCAAGCACATATTCAGAGATGTCTCAGTGATCAACAGGTTCAATACCGGATCTGATCACCGACTGCTCCGAGGCTCTCTGAATATCAACTTGAAGCTTGAAAGAAACCGTCTGATGAAGTCCACGCTCCGACCTAACCCAATCCAAATCATGGCGGGCACCGAGAAGTTCCAGCAGCTTCTCGGGAATAGATTTGTTGCCTTGGATCCCACTGATGACGCTGACGAGACCCTACACAATCTGGTCGAAACGCTGAGGGATGAGGGCATCAAGTTCTGCAAAAAGCAGCGCACAGGCAAGAAATCCAAACTCTCGGATGAGACTCTCGGGCTGATGACAAAAAGACGGGAAACCACCCAAGCGACTTCGTCAGAAAGGTCAGACCTGAACAAGCGAATTGCGAAGATGGTACGACGCGACCTTCGGAGCTCCAACACACGCCTCATCGAAGAGGCTATAGAGCGAAACCGAGGGTCCAAAGTATTCACTCAGCAGCTTGGCAGGAGCCACCTGACGAATCTGAAGACGCACGACGGGAGGACCGTATTGTCGAAGCCGGAGATCTCCGCCGAGGTAGAGGATTTCTATGGCCGTTTATACGCTGCACATGCCCCCCATTCCCGACGAGACGACCATGATTCTAGAGCCACTCTGACACGCCACTATACCGACGAACTGCCAGACATCAGTCAAGACGAGATTGTGTTAGCTCTGAGGCAGCTTAAGAATGGAAAAGCCCCCGGTGAGGACGGAATAACATCAGAGCTTTTGAAAGCCGGAGGTGCCCCTGTTATACAGGAGCTACAGAACCTCTTCAACACCGTCCTTCACAGTGGGAGAACTCCAAAGGCGTGGAGCGGGAGTTTGGTGGTGCTCTTTTTTAAGAAGGGAGATAAAACCCTTCTTAAAAACTACAGACCCATCACACTCCTGAGCCACGTCTATAAGCTGTTCTCACGAGTGGTCACAAATCGTCTCGCCAGGAGACTCGACGAGTTCCAGCCACCGGAACAGGCCGGGTTCCGCGGAGGATTTGGCACCATAGACCACATTCACACAGTGAGGCAGATTATACAGAAGTCCGAAGAGTATAATCAGCCTCTGTGTCTGGCCTTTGTGGACTATGAAAAGGCCTTTGACTCTGTCGAAACCTGGGCTGTTCTGGAATCCTTACAGCGATGCCAAGTAGACTATCGTTATATCGAGGTGCTGAGATGCCTCTACGAGGCCGCCACCATGAGTGTCCAAGTACAGGGCCAGCAGTCTAAACCCATCCAACTGCGCAGAGGAGTTAGACAGGGGGATGTTATATCCCCGAAACTGTTCACGAGCGCGTTGGAAGATATGTTTAAGACGCTGGACTGGAAAGGTAAGGGCATCAACATAAACGGCGACCACATCTCACACCTGCGATTCGCTGATGACATAGTCTTAATGGCGGAGTCGCTAGAGGAGCTGAACCAAATGCTGGACAGCCTAGCCTCAGCCTCGCGACGCATCGGTCTTGGCATGAATTTGGATAAAACCAAAGTCATGATCAATGGCCTCATTGATCCGGGACCGGTCGTCGTACATGGCCACCTTCTCGAAATTGTTTCCGAGTATACTTACCTTGGGCAAATTCTGCAGTTGGGTAAAAATAATTTTGAGAAGGAGGCTAGGAGGAGGATCCAGCTAGGCTGGGCAGCGTTTGGGAAACTACGTCGAGTCTTCTCGTCATCCATACCACAATGCTTGAAATCTAAAGTTTTCAATCAGTGCGTCCTACCCGTCATGACCTACGGAGCTGAGACGTGGACACTCACGGTAGGGCTGGTCCACCAGTTCAAAGTCGCTCAGCGAGCTATGGAAAGAGCTATGCTCGGAGTCTCTCTGAAGGATAAAATTCGTAACGAATACATCCGACAGAGAACCAAAGTTATCGACATAGCTCAAAGAATTAGCAAGCTGAAGTGGCAGTGGGCCGGCCATATCTCGCGAAGAACCGACAACCGCTGGGGTAAACGTGTTCTTGAGTGGAGACCACGACTCGGTAAACGTAGTGTAGGACGCCCTCCGGCCAGGTGGGATGACGATCTGCGAAAGACTGCAGGCAGATGCTGGATGCGGCAAGCTGAAGATAGGGCGCTATGGCGCTCATTAGGGGAGGCCTATGTCCAACAGTGGACTAATATGGGCTGATGATGATGATGATGAATATGACCCTTTAAAGCATGTTATTTAAATGAAAATTTTCGAAGATATATATCACAACTTTAAAATGCAGGGACTTATAGCGGTTGCAGTGGTACCGGCCGGGGGACCGATTCTGTAGTATATTTAGTATCAGCATTGCACCCGTGCGAAGCCGGGGCGGGTCGCTAGTTCTGTATAAAGGAAATAAAACAAAACTCTTTTATGGGCACTTAAATAAAGCATAAGATATGTATCATAAACTGTATAATGGACTTTTAAAATTCCTTTGAGTAACGTAATTAGAAGAAAGAAAAGGCTGCGTTGCTAGTTTGAGTCATACTTGCGCCTTGACATAGCTTAACATCGATCTTCTCGACTTGGTTCCAATATTTTCAATACAATATTTTCAAAATAAAATATTGTGTCAGTCTTGTGTTCCCGACTGTGCATTCTTCATTACACTTGAAAGGATGTACGTGCTCGAACAATGACATGTAGATTAGAAGCAGGGATAAGAACGCTTGAGACCTCCCGTGATTAGAACGCAACCAATCTTGCTACGGGTCAAGGGAGCTACAGGGTGCTTAATCATCAGCATTGAAAGGCAAATGTTTATTTAAAACTCTGTAATAGATAGTCAGGCAAAAATATTTTTTTTGACAAATATGTTTAGACGATGAGTTCTAATCGCATCATAATTATGTATTTTATATTATTTTTTTATTTATTTTTTATTTTTTATTATGTATAAACCATTCTAAAAACGCACGCCGATTGTATGTCGTTAAGTGGAGTCATGCATTTTTAGAAAGGTTTATCTTTACCTACTAGGTACCTACTTAGGTACATATACGATTATGAGAGTAAAGTAGAGATAAACCATTCTAGAAATGCACGCCCCCTCCACAAAACGGCATAGGTACCTACACTCGGCGTGCATTTTTATAATGGTTTATCTCGACTACCAGTATGTACCTACCTAACTTTTTAATTCTATGTAGCCTTTTTATAATATGAAAATCGGTGTTCTTTTAACTTTTTATTGTTTTGGATCTTGTGTCTCAGTAAAGAAATATTATTATAGAATTGTTATTGTTTCTCTAGAGATCCGTAATTGCTGATTATCATTTTCGGTTTATAGACTTGTTCTTTATTAAGTATTTTGTACTATAAGACCTTCCTTCTTGCCAAATTTTATCATATTATAAAATTTGGCAAGAAGGAAGGTCAACAGGAAGTACCCTGTAGGAATTGGTCCACAGCTAGAATCAAAAGTTTTTTTTGTGAATAAACTACAAATTTCCGTTGTAGTTTTTTGTGCTAAAAAACCTTGGTTCTTGCCAAATTTTAGGTTTCTAGGTCAACGGGTCCCTATAGGTTTTGTGTAAATGTATTCCCTTGAAAATTTTAAAATATTCGGGCATAAATGGAAATTTTGATTGCGTTGACTTAGAAGTTTAATTTATATGCTTAATGGCTCCAAGAAGTTACAGATTTGAGTATTTGTCAACTCTATACCTCTACGCGTTCCTGAGAATAGGGGTTTGACAGACGAACAGACGAACAACAAAGTAGGACATAAGTTTTCCTTTTGAGATACGGAACCCTAAAAAACAAAGCTACTATTTTAAGTTGATCGATTTTTAATAAGTAAGGGCTGGCCTCAGGATAAAAAACAATCCAATAAACAAATAAAAGGTAAGTAAGTGCAGCGTGGGCTGGATATCGAGTAAACCGGTGTTGACGTCCGCTCGAGGGCCCTCGTCCGTGTCCAAACAGACGGAGCACCCTCGAATGCTCTCAGACTGATGGACCGACGACGAAAGGGTAGGTAAGTACGTATGCAGAGATATGGGGCTTGCGATTAAATTAATAAATCAAATCTATTTTTTTAATTCACTCAATGTATCACGACGCGTGACCCGAGAGCTGGTCAGTATCTGGCGCAGCGCATGAGCATTGCCATGCAGCCAGCGTCTTGGGGAAATATGGATATGGATCAGTTGAGCTACCTGTAGATTGCCTGCATTTAACTCAACTGTTTAAATTGTAAATACTAGTTCTAATTTGTTTTTATATTGTTTGAATGTCATTTTATTTGTTAATTTTTAACTTGTCATTAAGTGCTGGACAATCTATCCACACAGCATCCCTACGTAGACACCTCCTCATCAGCATACATCCATAGCAGAATTTGCTTCCCTCTAATAAGGAGGATTTTGCCATAATCAGCAGGCAGGGTGTTAATGGCTGGATGTTTTAAAAGTACTCAGAAAGAAGTGCTGCACTGCCTCTGGTAGGTTCCCTAAGTCGGCTCTTCATCACGTCAGGAGCCCTACTGGACACTGTCGCCTCAACAAGCACACGTTCAAACTGGGGCTAATCCTGCAATTTCTGTGAGGAGGCGGAGGAAACTCCTCTCCATCATCTAAGAGAGTGCGGAGCATTGATGCCAAAACGTAGCATCCACCTAGGCAAGCACCTGCTTAGCCCAGACGATCTAAGAGACATCACTCCGAAGAAAATCCCTCAGTTCCTAGCAGCTGCAAGGGTTAGTGGCGAATTATGAACGCCGCTGCTTCGAGGCATGGCATGCCTCATGGCCGAAGTGACACGATAGCCACCTAAGCAAATAAAAAAAGTCGGCTCTTACGATATCGAGGCAAAATTGGATGGTTATTACGCCGCGTCTCCACGGCCAAGTTCCACACAGCATCATCTAGCCCCAAAATAAACAGAGCATGTTATTGTGTATTAGAGTTACTGGTCTTTTTTACCAAAAAAACAACACAAAACCATGGTTGGTACGCAGAAAACAGTATTTACTTAATAGAATGAAGTTTTTACAAACAATGTCGAACTTTTGTGGGACCATTTTGGTCCAAAAAAAGTAGCCACAGGAACAAACAAACAAACGGCCGTTTAGCGGTCTAGTCTTCCTATAGGTTAGGCACTCCATATGCGGATCTGTTAACAAAAAATTTTTGTATAGTTAACTAACAGAGTTGTGGGATTTCCAATATTTATTTACACCATCGTGTCCTTAAAAAAGAACATGGTCGTAGTTTGACTCATGATCGTTTAGTTAATGCCCTCTTGTAAATGTCCATAAATGATGATACATCCGTTAGGGTTACAATGGCTGACATGTGAATACGACGACGACAGAACCCAAAAAATGGTTGGTAAAACGATCTAATAACTTACCTAGTATACGTGGCGTTTATGATGTTTATGGTAAGGTATGTTCGTATGAACAATTTTTATAAGGGGTTTCTGGTGGTTTTCCAAAAAAAAAAACACAAAACCATTGACCAACTAGCCAACAGTTTTTACATATAGAACAAAGTTTTTACAAACAATGTGGAACTTTAGTGGAACCATTTAAGTCCTAAAAAGTAGCCTAAAAAATTAAAGCCTAAGCTAAATAAAAAATAAATATTGGAAATCCCATCCCGTGTCCTTAAAAAGAACATGGTTGGGTCGTAGTTTGACTCACGATCGTTTAGTTACTGCCCTTTTGTAAATGTCCGAAAACACGATGTAAGCAGCATCCGTTTGGGTTGCAATGGCTGATATGTGAATACGACGACGACAGAACCCAAAAAATTGTTGGTAAAACGATCTAATAACTTCCTTACCTACTATACGTGGCGTTATGATGGTTATGGTACGGCATGTTCGTATGAACAATTTTTATAAGCCCTAAGTGATTGGCTCCCGGCTAGACAGTGTTAACACTAACAAATTCTGCTCGTAATGACTAGGTGGGTGGGGAGCTGCAGTAAACCAGAGAGGGGCAAGGACCCTTGATCATTGGACACCAATCTTTGCTAGTTTAAAGTCTCCATCTTAACAGATAGAACCTTCAAACTAGCAAAGATTGGTTGCCATAAAAAAAGCTACTTCTCGCCAAATTTTGTTTCTAGGTTAACGGGAAGTACCCCGTAGTAGGTTTTGTTTTAATGTATTCCCTTGAAAAAAGCCTCCTATTTAAAAGACCTCTTCATTCTTAGTCTATACTTGTTCTATTAGGTACTTATACAATGAACAACCCCTAAGTTGACGAGCATTCCAAGGTGGTGGGTGGGAGGAGATCCCAAGTTTCACCTATTTTTAATTTTGTGCTATATTTGTGTCACACCCTTCAAAATTTTTGTGTTTAGGCTCGTTGGCAGATTTAGAATTAATTGCTGTGGGAATTTCTCGTTGGAATTTATGAAATATTCTTGTACTTAGCCAACGGAACGTAGGCCGCTGCGATCTATGGGATTTATATCAATAAGCCAATCATAAGAAAAGCTAATTTTTAATAAAAACAGTAAAAATATATAAAATTAAGGCGCATTCACTAATGAGCGATTTAGGACTTGCTTACCTAGGCCTTACTTTGAAGCTTTAGGTGTTTTCCAACAACAGGGACGGACTATTAGAAGAAAGTAAAAATTGACAGCAATTACAATTACGGCAACAATGTTGTGAATCAGCCTAACCTACCAAGCTAAATAAATTAAAAAATAGTTAACGCGCTTCACGCTTCTGTTTTTGCTGTAACATTTTGAAGTCCAGCAGTTGATACCTTCACGAACTTTCATACGAAGCGCAAAATTTACGGGCTAGTTTGACGTTCACTTCGCCTCGTAGTAAAATATTAAAGTTGCTCGAGTGATTTTGCGACATAGTGATGTTGGATCATAAACTAAATAAACATAAACCTCTGGCCTTAACTAGAAACTTAGATGTTTAGGTACCTAATAGTAGTAATAGTACTTAAGATTTGGCGCAAACGGACCACCGACCACAGCCACCGGTAGCAAGCGACAAGCTGCTGACTCGCTTTTTCATACATTTTGTACGAATTAGCCGCACACGCGTCGCCGCCGGCGGCGGCCACTCGCTACTTTATAAGTGTACATTAATTGTATTTATGGAAATAAAGAGTTTTTGATTTGATTTGATTTGATAGCAGGTCTGCGACTCGCCATTGACGCCGCTGCGCGCCACGCAAGGCGTCGACTCTCGCCACGGTTGCGCCGCCGCCTCACCCCTCGCTCAACCTCACAGTTAACCGCTAGGCGTCCTACGCATAGCACGCACGCATAAAATGTGGTCGCTTCCGAACACCGGTGGCTGTAGCGCGCTTCCGCGACTGCTTAAAATGTGGCAGTTGCGTGCAACAGCCACCGGTGGCTATGGTCGGTGGTCCGTTTGCGACAAGCCTAAGTAGGTACCATCGGTAGGTATTTATCTAGCCAAGGGCAGCATTCCGCTTAAAGCATTCAATGCCCAGCGGCTACACGGAGACGCTGTTAACATGACATGTGCGCACTGAAAGTGTAAAGCCGAACAGAGCACATATGTTTAAATCTCGAAAATCATTTGCTGCATCAGATTACCGAATAAAATCTACCTTATAATTTAGAATCGATGTCGTTTCGTCATGTACCGCCCTCTACGCCGCCGTGGAGTGTCAACAATAGCGATAAGACCGCCAATTGTCGGTTGTCTCAAAATTATTCCTCTATTAATTATTTCTAGGTTTCATGCATTGTGTGCAATAAAGTATTATGTTTACTTTACTTTACTTTACTTTACTCAGCCATGCGCGTCTAGCGCCCTGACAGGGTTTTTTATGCATTGTACCCAGTACCCACTAAGAATACCTATACGTAAGACTTGTATGCATAAAATCACATTTAATAAATAAACAATAAATGCAGAAGCCTTTATTCACAAAGAAAATTACAATCAAATAATAGAAATATATTAGTTAACTGCAGACTGTTACAAACAATCTACAGGTAGCTCAAGTGATCCATATCAATTCCAGACGCGCTGGCTGCATTGCCCCGCTGTATGGCAATACTGATGCGCTGTGCCAGATACTGACCAGCTCTCGGGTCACACGTCGCTTAAATAAATTATATGAATTTTTATTCGAATTGCATACAATTCCGAGCCCGTGCTATAACAATGTTCTGGCGGAAACCTTCGAATGTGATGCAAAAAGATAGCATAGGCACTTATTTATTTAACATCCAAATTCAAATACCTACGACCCCATTGCTTTATTTTTATATGTTAGAAAAATATTCAGCTTTTTCTGGAGGAAAATGTGAAGATTCATAACATTCTGATATGTATTTAACTTATGGGTAGGTGCATAAATAAATAACCTCTTCTATGACTTTATTTTTTTCTCTGTATTATTTATTAACCAGCTTCTGCACGCGACTTGGCACGCGTAGTTTAGAAGAACATGTATGCAAAACTGTTCGGTAGTTTAGCGTGAAGAGGTTGTAACACTCCAAACCATCGTAACATACCCTACCTGTTCAATATTGATTATTATAGTTAGATTTGTATATTTTACCGTAACTTTTGTAATAAAATTATGATTTAAAGTGGCCAATGATTGTCTAGCTAGTGGAAGGACCTGTACGTTGTGAAGTAGTAACTCAGATTCTTTTAGGAGCTTTAGACAAACGAACTAACTCTTCAACTTACTTGAAAACATCGATTCTTCAATTCTGATACAGCATAACCAGCCTTTTTCATGGTCGGTTAAACCTAACTTTCTCTCTCTCTCTGAAACAGCTTAAATTACGTAGTAAGATTAGAATTCAAGCCCGGGCATTCAAGGTAAAGATAATTAGGTGAAGAAGTAGATTTAAGTTTAGATTATGATAATAAAAGGATCATTTTATGATTTCGGTTACAATGCCTCCACTGTGCGGTTACCAGAGAACTTTGCTTTGGCCTGTGCAGGTCCAGACCAAAGCTTCCTGTTATTAAGGGCTCCCATTCGGAATCACATTCAGCGCCTCGGGGACAGTCGAAAGTAGAAGACTATCGCCTGGCCCGTACTCAGTGTAACCAGACATTTAAGTGCAAAGCGATTGAAAGACGCTAACTCAGTAGAGTTTTACGGGGAATGGTCTGAAGCGACCCAAATACACCTACCTACCTCTCCTATACCTATCCTACCTCAACCTATACCTATACCTATACCTACCTAGAAGCTGCTGCTTCTGTAAACGGGGTGGAACCACACTCCAGGCTAACCGTAGATCTAATCAATAGACCGTATAATAACCGTTTAACAGGAAGACAATTCCACAGACTTGGAACGTAAATGGTCTCCCAAGTCTGCTTGTTAAATTTAATACACAATCCAGGGTCTACTGGATGTGCTTGATAAACATAATAAGAATTTAGATTAGCCAGCTCTGGAATGTAACACCATCCGTCTACAACGTAGAGAAACGATAGAATTAAGTAGTGTGTTTACGTAACCTGAATCCTCACTCTCCGGAACGATAGAATGCTCTCTCCGAAATCCTCGCTGGTCCGAAGGATCTCAACGCTAAAATCCGATCCATTCTGAAGCCGTTCATCATATGTAGTACTAGGTCGACCCAGCATTCTCTCAATCAGGCACACAATTCCTCACAGTTTCTGGAAAAACATAGCAAAAAAAACCCCAAAGCCTCTGACTCCCTTTTCTACCTAGACCCGACTGTCACCTCCCCGAAAAATGCCTTTTGTTTTCCTAGAGTAATCAAATACAAATATTGTATTTTGCTGAACAAGATTTAAGGAGGTTTTATTCCTTCGGTGTTACCAAGTTATATCAGAAAATGTTAAATGTTTCTATATTTGCAAATTGAATGAGCCAGCATAATCTGGACCGTTACAAGGTTACTATTAACTAACACAGTGTAAATCTATAAACTTCCAAAAATCCAAACATCTAAAAATCCATCAAAACTTTCGAATTTAGCTGGTGCCCGCGACTTCATCTGCGCAGGATTAGTAGCTTGTATTAGCGTGGCGTAGAAAAGAACTAACATTATGACATTAAAATTATCACATTTATATACTGTGGCGGGCTTTTTTATAGGACTATTTAAGATAAACATTTCCATCATACATTACATATGTGTAACTGCGGTTTTGGCAGCGCACGCCAGAATAACTCGCAGATGGAATTTTTTTTTACTTACTTGACACTTATCGTCATATTTTGTACAATTCACACAATATATTTATAAATAGTAGTCTATATGTTATTCTGATGTATAAGCTATATTGCTGTAAAGTTTCATTAAAATCCATTCAGTAGTTTTTACGTAAAAGAGTAACAAACATCCATCCATCTATCCATCCATCCATACTTACAAACTTTCGCGTTTATAATATTAGTAGGATAGTGATAGATATAAGTATGATGGTATACCTAACTGTATAGGTAGGCCTAGATAAGTAGATACCACATAAACCAAAAGCTTGTTAATCCTTTCACCATCCACACTGTTACACAAAGATTTGCTGAATTCTTGAAACATCTGGACTCACCACACAATACGACACACAGGTGCTGTTTGCCATATTTTACCCCGACGCAAAAAGAGAGGGGTGTTATAAGTTTATCGTGTCTGTCTGCGTATCTGTGTATCTGTCTGCGGTATCGTAGCTTCCAAACGGATAAACCGATCTTCGTTTAGTTTTTTTTGTGTCATAGATAATTTTATCTTAAATGTTGAGAACATGCATGCTATGTTTCATGAAAATCTGACGGAGGGTTTTTATAATTTTTAATTTTGTTCTTTTTGTTACAGTGTTGTCTTAGTCCTATTTAAATCATGAAATTTAACAACACTCAATAAAAAAATACAGATTGATTCCCTCGGGATCCAGAATCACCCCGTGACGTTAAACCTATGCGTTAAACACGTTAAAAAAATCAATGTGACGCCATGACTCGCCCAACCTCTGCCAAAAAATAGCAACCAAATAAAGCAAGATTGGCGTTTCTATAAAAGAAACAAAGAAGGTGACCGTTAATCAAAAGGTCAAACGTAGTAATCCCATGCCTACGAGGAAACAAGACAAGGGAAGTCCGGCCAATCAACGGGGCTTTATTAAACCCAAAGACAAATCACTTGGCTTGGCCTACAGGCACAGATGGATCAGTAGTTATGTGCAATTTACACAGAGCCTGGTTTAGGTATTTTACTGAATTTTTAAAACCGTGTTGTTTCATTGGTCTATTTTTTCTGAAACTGTAGTGTTACACGATTTTGCAGTGTAAATGAACGCGGTGATCCCATACAAATTTTATTCCTGAAGTATTACTGTGTGCAAATAATGTGGAATTTGAAGTAAGTTTCCAGTTTATTAACAAAAAAATATATTAGTTTTTTGTTCTTGATTTAATATTTAAATAGCTTAATAAGCTATTATGTCTCTCTGAAAAATGGTATTCCAGTCCAAAAAGTCCAAAATCTATTTCCAAGTTTGTTGGATAATATTCTACATTTATGTATGTACAGAAGCAAATTCCTAGAACTCAAAAACATCCCAAAGATTTTTGGTAATGATCTGAACGGTGAAGTGAAATATACTTAATTCCAGTATTAATATTTTTTTAACAAAAGAAAACTACAATAAAATAGAAACAAACTAGAACTAGTATTTCCAATTGAAACAACTGAGCTAACTGCTACTTTTGTATCAATCTTTGTACATCCATATCAGATGCAAATTCCTAGAACTCAAAAACATCCCAAAGATTTTCGGCTTCGACGGGACTTGAACCCGCATACTTCCTTCAGTACGAGAATGTGCTAACCAACTTTAAAAAAAAAAAAAACTACACCACGAGGTCAAGTGACGTAGAGTCAAAAATCTCTGGTACCTAACCCCTTCTGACGGACTCTAGCGCCGCCGGGTTCAAGACCCTTCGAGAATTAAATTACCCTGCGTTAGCTCACACTCAGGGTTATTTCTTAGAAATTAAACTATATTATCAAAAACCTCAGTAGCAAATTGTATGAGAAATCACGAGCAATATCTGTCTGGGTCAACGACCGTCCTTACCCATTACCTAGTTAGTTCGACAGGCGTTAAAGTGACACAGGCTGTAGTATAGCCCGCCTACACAGTAGGCTGGCTGGACCACAGCTAGTTCCAAGAATTAATTTACTGCAATTAGTCCATGTGCCCCGGGCAGTCGCCTAATTGCTTTTCAAAATCTGACAAATTTTGGGATAGGGTCTTGTCGACACCTAGATGTTGAATTTCAAATCTGTCTCCCTAACTCAGTGATCTTAGAATTTCAAGTTTTTCCACTATAACAACAAGAACAAGATTAAAAAAATGAAAAATGGGTAAGAACACTCCGGATAAAATTATCTATGACACAAAAAAAAATTAAACGCAAATCGGTTCATCCGTTTGGGAGCTACGATACCACAGACAGATACACAGACAGACGTTAAACTTATAACACCCCTCTCTTTTTGTGTCGGGGGTTAAAAACGAAGAAGGACTGCAGTTAGCTCAATTGTTTCAATTGTAAGTACTAGTTCTAATTTATTACTATTATTTAATTGTAATTTTCTTTGTGAATAAAGAGATTTTATAGACTCGGTAAAAAAGGACTACTTATACGGGCCTAATAATGTAGTGGGTGTTAAGGAAAACATTGCTTGACTTATAATTTATAATAAATAATAAACTTGAATAAATATCGTTTTAAGAGCCCTCTAGCGAACCGTTATGTAGAGTAGGTACGAATGGTTAATGTGAGTTCTTTTACAAAAAGTTAATTTATTATATATCTTTAGGAACAGTCAGTGTACACTGTAGTTATGTTAGATATGTGTCGAGACAAACAACGGAATATCTAAGCAGAGTTCTATGAAATAAGAGAACTCTATAAAGTAATTCTTGAAATTTAGGATTGTGTGGTGGTGCTGAATCTAGTGCCACCGGCAATCGGTAAAATCTATTTATCAGTACTTCGAATAAATGAGTTTTGTATTAATAGTATATAAAGCTCGATTACCACTGACTGACTGACTGACTGACTGACTGACTCACTGACTGATTGACACAATTGTTCTCCATGGAAACGTGTAGAGGGGGTCTAGGAGACCTAGGGAAAATTCCGACTTTTTGAGATTTGCCCCCCCAGAGCCCACCCCTCCCCCCCTTCTTTGCCACGGAGCAATTTGGATGAAAAATTTAGAGAAATTCGTATAGAGGGGCACAAGTGATTTCTATTGCAAAAAAAAATTACCCCCCTTCTCCCCCCAGGACCCCCCCTTTTGAAATTGCTACCGGATCCCGGCGCTATAGAGGAGTCCCGATGGCGAGATCGTATAGAGGGTATCTTTTCGAATTG
This sequence comes from Eupithecia subumbrata, assembly GCA_949316285.1. Lineage (NCBI taxonomy): Eukaryota > Metazoa > Arthropoda > Insecta > Lepidoptera > Geometridae > Eupithecia > Eupithecia subumbrata. Next base: position 13,572,592 of record OX438643.1, on the reverse strand, counting down.
GAAGAAAAAAAAATAACCCCCCCTCCCTCCCCAATTTTCACCCCCCCTTTTGATATCTCCCAAACTAAGTACGATAGAAGAAAAATTTTTTCACGTTCGTGTAGAGGGTTTAATACCATTTTAATTGCAAAAAAAAATTTTCGCCCCCCGCCCCTCTGGACTCTCCTTTTTATTAAAAAACTGAAATTTTGCCATTTTTTGCCCATATTTTGACCATTTTTTAGGGAGGAACATTGCTGCGAGCGAAGCGAGCCGCAATGCGACTACGGGGAACAGCAAGGCGAGCGAAGCGAGCCGCGCTGTGACACCCCCCCCTTGCCCCCAGAACCCCCTCCCTTGAACCCGGGGGAGCATTGCGGCGAGCGAAGCGAGCCGCAATGCGACCACGGAGGAACAGCACGGCGAGCGAAGCAAGCCGTGCTGTTACCCCCCCCCCCCCCCCCCCACGCCCCCGGGCTCCCTGAACCCCCTCCCCCATCAAAAAATCTGATATGGATATCGTTTTCGACTAACATTGGGCTGAGGATTACGAATTTGATGTCGGTGGGCGTGTGTCGGATTGCGGTGAGCAAAGCGAACCGCAATACGTCACACCGCAAGGCGAGCGAAGCGAGCCTTGCCGTGTGGCAGCACGAGCGGGGTCGTATTGCGGTGAGCGAAGCGAACCGCAATGCGATTATAGGTGAACAGCACGGCGAGCGAAGCGAGCCGTGCTGTGACCCCTCACGCCCAGCCCCCTGAACTCCCTCCCCCATCCAAGAACTTGATATGGATATCGTTTTCGACTAACTCGACAGTGTAGATTACGAAAAAGATGTCCATTTCAAAATCCAAGATGGCTGATATTCTTTAATCGCAGTCTCCACTCTTGGTTATCAATTTCGAAAAAATCAAAGACGTAGGTTACGAAAAAGGGGAATACAATTTATAACGAACACTGTGACAGCCACCGACGCGAGCTGCTTGCAGCTCGCGCACTTATAAAATACTAGTTTATATATAAAAGCTCAATATCCTCAGATCATCTTTTGTTCATCTGGCCTTCATTTCAAGCGATAATTTTTCACGACAATCGACGTCCAAGAATTTCGAATAACACTATTTCAGCCGAAGAAGCGGTAAAAATTCAGGCCCTCGGAAATTTTACCGACATTCCCCGAAGATCACTCGCAATTACGAGCTTATCTTCTATGCGAATTTTCTGAGCGACTTTAAATAGCTATCATTTTCCCTCGAGACTTCGGCACCGCGGAATGTTAGGCTTAATCCCCACAATGGCAGTCTTATAAGAGCCATTACTGTTATTGGTGTTTGCACTTTTGTTATTCTGACATCCCATTAGATAGGTCAGCCGACGATTTGCGGAATTTTTCAGGGTAATTGTTTAAGATAAAAAAGCAGTATCATTAGTCGTTCAGTACCAAAGAAGTACTAAAATCTTGTTGTTCCGCGTACCTTTTTGAGCATAGAATTGAAGAATATTTAGGTGTAAAAAACTTATTTTCTCATAAAAACATTACAGTTCACTTAAAATAAGATAATTTTAAACAGTAACTGCGTACAAAAACTAACTTTACGTAGGTAAATAACTCCTGGGATTTGAGGCTTAACTTAAATTACTAATCATAAATTATGTAAGTTAATAGTGTTATATATATGTAGTTATATTATTCTATCGAGAGACATGTGCTTTCAACATGTTTTTGTACATATGAATGCTGTCACATACTTTTATGATATTTAGTAAATTATTAAGCAGCAGAGACTATATTTTGAAAGTATTTTGATTTTGGAGACGGGCTCAAAATTGAAATAAAAAAAATTAAATAAAAAAAATTCTTCCCAGTTGAATTCGTCCCGCATGATCTCGCATAACCCCGTTTAAAATTAACTAGACTGTAAACCTATTGTGAAGAGGAAAATAAACAAACAATTTATTATTATTTATTATAACCGTTCTAACTGATCTCGAGATTTAGTGAGATATGCAAAAAACCTTCTCATTTGTTCTCTCTATCAATTTCATGCTGTATTGAACTTCCAACTCAAAGATCCTATGACTACGTTCCGTACCAAATATTATTTTATAAATTTACCTAAGAAATTTCCGTTTTGTATGGAGGTTTTTACGCAATGTCGATTTTTCTTAGAAATATTTTAGCATTTTTTTGATGATTAACGCAACCTTAACTTTTTTCTAAATATAGAATTAACAGCTACAAAAAAGTTGAAGCCAAACTAACAAGCAAAACTGAAATCTGCTGCAAGTTTTTTGGATCTTAATTAAATTAACACTCATAATAAATAAAGAATGTATTACTAAAATTGATTATTATTTTTATTTACGATGTGTTTAAATGCGGAAAAACATCAACAAAATTTGCGACAAAGAAAATATGATGCCTCAGTGTGGTCAACTATTATTAAACGACAACATTTACATAAAAAATCTGGTGTATATCTGGTATATCTGGTGCTCTTACCTGCCCAAAGGGCCGATCAACAAGTGTTTTATTGGCGCAACTTATCCTTTATTTTTTCAAGACAGGTCAAACAAAACTTTGACTCGAAACCGAAACTTAACTATAAAAGGTTTTTTCGTTATTATAGTGCGTAACCCCACACTCAGGGTAATTTCTAAGAAATCAAATAATATCGAAAAATAACCCGATTCAAGTCCCGTCGAAGTCGAAAATTTTATTTGATTTCTATGAAAGGATAATAATTATGTCCAACACACTATGTACCCAATTGGGTACACAAAGAGTCCATTAATCTTCCGTCTCCGACACCGCCAGGCGTCGCTGTGTGCTCTAAAGTTACATTATAATAACTGCACGTTTTAGAAAAATGGCTTTTCCTATTGCGTATTTTTCAATATTTTTCTTCCGCGCGCGGATTCTTACGCGGTTTTTCGGTATAAAAAGTAGTCTATATGTATATCCAGGTCAAGACTTACATCTATGTAAAAGCCCAATTAGTTCAGTTCTTTTGTCGTGAAGAGGTAACAACTTTCTTGATTGTGTATTTGATAAAGATTTTGGACCTAAATAGTTATTTCAACAAACATCGTTCGGCATTTTGCGGCGTTTTGTTGCCGTCATGCCCATACATTTTCAATACATGACTTAAAGGCCTATTACATTTCACGATTTACCGGAACGGTGCGCCGTGGCGGCGGAAAGGACGTTCTGATTACACTGCACGGTCGCCGTCTTCCTAACTCAGTTGCCAGTCGAACGTAGTAGGAGTATAGCGCCTGTGCACTCAAATTTTAAAAAAATTGGAATCGCCCTTGCCGCAACTGCGGCTGTAAATGTGAGAAGGAAGAAAAAAAGAAAATGTTGGATCAAGCAATATCTCCTTTTAAGAAACAAAATGTGTTATATGAACATCTTGCATTCGTTAGAGTCAGAGGATTTTGTTTGTTCCATATGTTAGGCATGTCTTTATACAGTTCTAGAACATTGGACAATACATCCTTTTCATTTTGGGAAGTCATTTTTGCATGCAAGGCTCGCTGACGCACGTCCGCTCACAATAAACGCCTCGCGCGATTGAGCGGCCGGTCTCTCTCAGCGATTACATTTGCCGGTGCACCGGCAATTAGGAAGTTAGGACGGCCGGGAGCGCACGGTCTTCCGGTATCGGCATCCTTTCTTCCTAACAGCGATTACACCTTCCGTTTTAAGCTTCCTAACTCTTATCGTTGACGGTGAACCGTAAAGTGTAATCGAGCTTTTAAACATTTTTAATTTATTAGCTTATTTCATAACCATTCCAACGATACCTATAAGTTATACGTATATAATTAGCTCCCTACAAAACTTTAGAGTTATCGTCATTTTTAACACACGCCCCGTTCACGCGCGTGAGACCCAGAATAGCCTCCACAGATGTGCGAATTCATGCAAAAGGCCGCCTTATAAGTTGATGTAAGTGCCGCCAAAAAAACACCACAAAAACCATCCTTCGTGCATGTCAATTGATGATGTTTTTCTTTGGCCCAATTTTGAAATGCAATTTGATCTACATCGATCTATAGGTGCATATACATACCGTCAATTTCTTGTATATTAAAAAAAATCTGGACAATCCACACAGCTATATCTAGCCCCAAGCTAAGCTAAATAGTCTTTTGTTTCTTTGCCATTCCATTCCTAATACATTTATTCTAAGTTAATGATTAATTATTTTCATATTACTTTAATATAAATTCTACATTTAATTAAGCAATTTATTATAATAATAATCTATTTAAGTCAAGTTCATGCAAGAACCCTAAAGTGTACCTGAGTGATTTTTACACCGGCGGCAAAAACCACTTTAATATTTAAATTCTCATTAGCCACCCTAAGCTAACAAGATAAAAGTTGATAAAATATTCCCGGTCTACTTACACATACACTATCATAGATACGATTATTTGTAAAACGGGGTGAATAGAGATTCCAGGATGAATAGAAGTGGACGACATACTGGAGCAATGCCTACATTACCTGGCTGGAAGCAGTGGAAGTAGATATCCTTACTAAGGATTCCTTAGTGCGCGACTGTTCACCTTCTGTGTCAGTCGATCTGACCTCTGCAAATGGATGTTTAGCTCCAGTATTTCGTCCATTTCTATTTACCCTAGAGTCTCTATTTACCCCGTTTTACCCGGTAATGTGTTTTGTTGGGCTTGGTTAATCTACTTAAATGTAGAGATCATCATCATCATCAGCCTATATTAGTCTACTGCTGGACATAGGCCTCCCCTAATGAGCGCCATAGCGCCCTGTCTTCAGCTTGCCGCATCCAGCATCTGCGTACAGTCTTTCGCAGATCGTAATCCCACCTGGCCGGAGGGCGTCCTACACTACGTTTGCCGAGTCGCGGTCTCCACTCAAGAACACGTTTACCACAGCGGTTGTCGCTTCTGCGTGAGATATGGCCAGCCCACTGCCACTTCAGCTTGCTAATTCGTATTCGATGTTATCGTATTGTAATATTTGTAATTATTTTAGCTTAGAGCAAGATAATATCATGCTTTATTTACAAAGAAAATAAAAATCAAATAATAGCAATAAATTAGGACTAGTGTTTACAATTGAAAAAAATTAGCAAACTGCACACTGTTGCAAACAATCTATAGGTGGCTGACGATCTGCAAAAGACTGCAGGCAGATGCTGGATGCAGCAAGCTAAAGACAGGGCGCTATGGCGCTCATTAGGGGAGGCCTATCCAGCAGTGGACTAATATAGGCTGATGAAGATGAAACTAAAATAAATGCTTAGCATTTTCTATACCAACACATTTCATTATTAGGTACACATAACTTCGACGCACGCAGCACTAAAGCAATGACCTAACTCTTAATTAGAATGGAAACGTGAAAAGTTGAGCAAAGTTGAAACTAGGTGGTAATGAGTTCGAACTTATAACCACATCCTTACTATTGCAGCTGTTGAAGGTCTAAACTGGGGCCCAATTCTGCAAACGCTTTACTATCACAATGGTATCGTCCCAGAATCGTCACGTACAATCCCTAGATGTAAGAAACTCTAGCTACCTAATGCGTGTGGTGATATTTGCACAGAGATTGATAGAATGGTTTCAACCTTAACGCCTGTAGCACACCTCCGCTGCGGAACACGAGTAGCGGACCCGCTACTCGTTCCGCCTGAATTCCGCAGGGATCAAGTGTAGTTTGAGTTGCGAAACTATAGAGGAGGTGTGCCTGACGTCGGAACAGATCGACAAAACCGCCCGGGGAAAGAGAATTATAGTCAAATCTATGCGTTAGAAGACTTAGAACAGGCAGTTTCGCTAGTGTTCCGCTTCTCCTACATACGGACAAGACATGGCGAAATTACTGCGGTCCCGCTGTAAGGTTTCGCAGCGGAGGTGTGATAAGGGCGTGACACTTTTGATGTGCGTCCATCTGTATTTTCTTTTATCTGAGGTGGAATACCAAAATGTGTCATTATGTAACAATACCACTGTCATAGCAGAATAGGGTACCTGAACTCTCAAATGCTTGAACCCCTGATGTACCAACTTAACTTCCCTAGAAGTTTTGAACTACGGTCTGTAAAACGCAAGTTACTTTTTCAAGTGCAAAGTGGAACCATGTAATTGAATTTCAGTTTACTTGAGTAAGTTTTGCACTGGTTTAGATTTTACTGAATACCGCTGAATGGCAGATAGAACGCGGTCTACTAAATTAACACGTTAGCTGTCCATGCACTACATTTAGTGCATTTTGGAGTTAGCAGTCAATTCCGTGCACTTCATGTAGTTCATAGCTCTGTTTCAAATGTCAGGCACTGAACGCTAGAGCTGCGAGGTTGAATTTCGTGTTTCGGGTACTTAAACCTCAACCTCAACAGCCTGTATTGGTCCACTACTGGACGCAGGCCTCCCCCTGATAAGCGTCTCATTGGCTTTTATCACATGGGGGTTATGCCCATAATCCCCACGCTGGGCATGCGGGTTGGGGATCACAGTTCGCTGGTAGAATTATTCTGCAGGGGGCGCTGCTGCCCGCCCCCGGTGGATATCCCTTAGTTGCCTCTTACGACACCCGCGGGAATAGTTGGGGTGGTGCACATTCTAAGCTGGCACCACACAGCTACAGTACAGTACAGTACTTAAACAATACAAAAGTACAAATAAGGTTCATTGTACAAAAACTTTACAGATACATTCTCTTTGTAAAGTTCTGTTTCTTGTTACTTATGATAAAGAATAACATTACACTATAAAAACTTTCGTAGTTTGACGAATTCATTATGAATGTAAGGTTGGTGTTCTTCCAACACAAACTGGGTTCGTAGTTAACCCGCTCACATTCATAATGAATAACATTACCTACCTACACCATGCATTTCGGTATCTACTTTAAAGTGCTGTAGTACCAAACATTTAAATCTTTGTATAGTAGGTACTAAAGGGTACTAAAGGTATAATTATTAAAATTAGTTTGTAAAGATGTGTTTGACCCGAGACAGCACCAGCACCAAAGCTACTGAAGGAATCAGGCTGCAATTTTGCATGCATAAAGAGTACCTGGAATAACATTATAAGCTACATTTTATCCCGGTGACCCGAGACAGCACCAGCACCAAAGCTACTGAAGGAATCGGGCTGCAATTTTGCATGCATAAAGAGTACCTGGAATAACATTATAAGCTACATTTTATCCCGGTGACCCGAGACAACACCAGCACCAAAGCTACTGAAGGAATCAGGCTGCAATTTTGCATGCATAAAGAGTACCTGGAATAACATTATAAGCTACATTTTATCCCGGTGACCCGAGACAGCACCAGCACCAAAGCTACTGAAGGAATCGGGCTGCAATTTTGCATGCATAAAGAGTACCTGGAATAACATTATAAGCTACATTTTATACCGGAAAATCCTTAATCGTAGTACGAATCTTATCGTAGTACAGTAAGCTGCTACACTTTATAGTACGTAATACGTAGGTATTCAGTTAAAGTTCTCATACCGCAGGCTGAAAATGCACCCTCGCCATTTATCTCCATTGAATTTTCTCGAAGCTAGATTTTCCATTACCATAAACAGAAAGCAGAATCAGTTTCGAAGCGGTTTAAACCGGTTTTAAATTTATTTTGCGACCTTTGCGTTTTTCCGTTGCGCTGGAATTCCTGACCAAAGATGTTGACAAAGATTTAGATAGACCAAAAAAGGATTATTGGTACAATATTTAAATTTTACCAATAATCCTTTAATGTAAATTCAATGCTTTAGAAGTCCTTTACGAGGCCAAGAATCAATTTCATATGTATGAATAATCATCATCATTTTCATGTCCGCCAAATAAAGTGGATATGACCTCCCCCAAAGATCGCCAAAGTTGGTCCTGAAGTATTTTGAATCCATCAAATCTCATTAAATTTTAGTGACAGCACATGGACATGGAACATTACCAACACCATCCTACAGGTTGTAGACAGTAAGTTTGCTTCGCCCATCACGCAGTCTTTCAACAGGAGTCCTAATTCTTAGACTCCTTTGGTTGGGATTCTGTTGAACGGCCGCTAAAATCAATATTGTATCTAACTTTGTATAGTTATTTTATTTTTATGGACATTGGTTGCAAGCATTTCCTTCATATAACACTGGTACTTTATTGGATCGCGTAACTCTCCGTATCGCAACATGTCTTCGGTTGGGTGCAAGGTGTTGAGCGCTTCATCAATGCCAGTGCGGTACTGCTGTCGAACAGCTTGGTCATCACGGATTATAGTGTACTAGGGCCATCGGTCGGATATCTCGCCACGCCAGCCTTAACGACATCATCCGGCGGGCTTTTGTCACCGCTAACGTACCAGCTATTCTCGAACCGAATGGTCTGTTACGTGACGATGGTAAAAGGCCCGACGGTATGACACTAGTCCCATGAGAGTTGGGGAGGCCCATTGTGTGGGATGCTACATGCGTCTACAAACTTGCGCCTTCCCATCTTCCCAGGACATCCGTGAGGGCAGGCGCGGCGGCAGATTTGACCGAAGATCTCAAGAGGCGTAAATATGCAGGTCTCGACAGAGCCTACACATTTGCTCTTCTTGGAGTCGAGACCCTAGGTCCGTGGGGTACCGAGGCTCTTCGGGTTTTTAAAAATTATCTGAGCGTCTGTTCGAAGCGACGCGTGACCCGAGAGCTGGTCAGTATCTGGCAAAGCGCATCAGCATTGCCATACAGCGGGGCAATGCAGCCAGCGTCTTGGGGACGCTTCCGACTGGTATTGTTATGGATCAGTTGAGCTACCTGTAGATTGTTTGCAACAGTCTGCAGTTAGCTCAATTGTTCCAATTGTAAATGCTAGTTCTAATTTATTTATATTATTTTATTGTAATTTTTTTTTATCTCCGATGTGATGATGAAATATGTAATTTATGGATAAATGAGAAAGAAACCGGTAATTATTATATTCCCTTACTGTAGTATTGTTTTAGACTATTTTTTCGTTTTACTTTTAAGTAGGTATATTTTGCTCGTAAAATGCACAAAGGTTGTGTTACAATCACGTTATAGACCTAAATTATTTTAAAATAATAATTTTTTATGGCTGAAATGTTTTGTCATACAGAAAAGTTTTAAATTTTGGATACCGTGAAAAATTTAGATGTAATAATTTTCACGGGTGAGCAAAGAGATCCGTCTAACAGGAGGTTGACTTAATTTAAACCGCTGGCTTCGCAAACACCAATCCACGCCGCTTTGGGGAACATAGACCAATAAATCTTAGAACTCCCACAACGTAGAGAAATAGATTATTTCCGGCTAAAGATTACATGATTTGTTTATTTAGCTGAGGAGGAGACTGTTTCTGGTTCCAGGTTTCTGTCAACATAGAAATGCTCTTGGCTTCTCCATATGTACGATATTTATAAAGTGATATAAAGGCCCAGTTCTTCTGTTTTTAGGGTTTCGAAGATCGAAGATCGTTTTCGAAACCCTTATGGCCTCGCTTTGTCTGTCCTTTTTCCCTCCTTAATAACTCAGCAACTACTACAGCTATCAACTTGAAATTTAAATTAATAATTATAAAAATAAATGATATTAAATGAAAAATGAAAATGAATATTTTCCATACAAATTGTGATGCCGAAATTTTAAAAGATACCTACAGGGTCATGTGGGGTATCAAATGAAAGGTATCAATTTGTACATTTCAAAATAGTTTTTCAAATTACTGTAGATTTCATACTTTTTGAAATATTTTGAAAAAAGTCGAAAAATTTTCCATAACCCACTTAAACCGAAGCATGCAGAGAGATCTATCTGAAATGTAAGTTGGTACCTACTATTCTTAGGTATCCGTTAAATTGCGGAGTCTCTAACCGGTACTTTCGGTACACATTTGTTGACAAACGTTCGAAACCCTCGGCTCACTTGACGGATCTTGTTTTTTATGTTAGGCTGTACAAAGCATATAAGGTAGGTAACATCACGGTTGATATGACCTTAAGGTAACCTTTAGGTACAATACCCGGCTTTGATTTCGAATTCTACGTTCTGGTAGAGTGCCTCTAGGTTAAGTAACAAGTCATGTATAACTTATGTTATATATCACGTCCACATTATTGAACATGTTAAAAAACTATGTTTTGTAGCATTTTTGTTACATAATCTGGATGCACTATTATGGCACACGTTATGTGTCACGTCATCACTTCTGACTCTACCTGGCTATAACCATTTTTAAACATCTATAGTCCAGTCTAGTTATTCGCCAAAGCCATGGAGACTTCATCTAGACTTATTTCCGTAGCATTCGTCTGGAATAAATAAACAAGCAAGCTCCAGTGCTGCTGATTTTCCTTATTGCCATTCCGATACTAATCGATAAGTCTTGATTAAATTCTGTGACGAAACTGCCGGAATGTTTGTGTTTGCCTAACTCTATATTTTTCTTGGCGGGACTATTTTTTTTACTTACAGTGTACCTACATCTCGACATATGTTGCCGCCATTAAGGGATACTTCTATATTTATACTATCAGTCGCTATTAAATAAGGCGGTTTATGGAGTATATATACCGACCCAACATTTCAGTGTATGAATATTGGGGTTATTTCAGTTTCCCCCTTGACAAATTCTAAAAACTTAAGGGGGGAAACTGAAATTAAAACAAAATCCAGTTAGACCCATTGAGAATTTTTTTAAAGGGGGAAAACTGGTTGACAGTCTTTTGTGAACTAGTCGGACGCCGGCCCGCGGACTTTGGTGTGTAAACTCTATATTGTCCGTTTTGAATATATTCTAACGAAATTGGACACAGACAACCAAGGACTTCAACTTCTTGTCTTATAACCAAGGACTTAATAAATTACATTTTACCTGACCTGACCGATCCCACATGCAGAAGCCATTAGACAAGAAGTTGAAGTAGATCCGAATTTTCTGAAGTGTAAAATTACCGTCGATTGATCGATCGATTCTCGCACTGTAGGTACCTACTCGTATACGAAAATGAAAGTACTTTTATCCCCTAACAAAGTGAAATCCCCCTGGGCTAAAGCATTTGTTCTGTCAATTGGTAATTGAAAGCCAGACGGTGTAAGCCTCCTGTGGAACGCGAGTTATTCACGTGACTAACTTGATTGGATTGACGGCGTAAAAGCCAGTAAAAGCGGTACAAGCACGACTTGGTGGATTACATATGGAAGCAAAATACCGCTCACCAACTCAAATCTACCAAGATCTATCTATCCTATTGTTCTAAGTTTTGCATTCTAAGCGTTGGTTCTTGAGCTAAATCTCATCAACTGCAATTGTAATTTTGAAAAAAACCTGGATAAAAACACCTTGATACATTACGACGTACTGCCATGCCATAGTAATCTATACGTTCTTTCATACATATAAATATAAATATCTGTTGTACAAAGCGCAGTAACCGGAATACTAAGAAGCTATGAACTTAAACTAGTAAGCACACCTGTAAAGCACCGCTGATCCGGATCATTTATATCAAGCGGACTATTTTTTGATAAGGAATTGTAACTTTGACAGATCCTTAGAAATATAGAACTTGTACCTATGTTAGTTCGCGGTAGCTAACAAATGTTCTAAGAAGCTACGATCAGTGCTGCGCCCGCCGCGGCGGCGTTGTTTAAGCCCCATGAAGAATCCTTTAAGCAAGTTTTTCGTTTTGTTGTTTACACAAAATAGTATAGTATATATAATTTAGTTTTTGTTACTCGGCGCTTTCTTTTATAATAACACCAATTCAATTGAAAATTAGTCTAGACACTTAATTAAGTTTTTACAAAAGGAACTCGAACTGACCAGATCAAAGTAATACTTAACATAAAACTCACAAAGTATTTTAAGCGTAAGTAAATACAATTAAAACTAAAGTAAATTGTAGAAAATAATCGTGAAGACGACGGTAACCGACTAGGTTACCATCATCGTCACGAGTATTTCCTGAAAACGTCTGAAATATCTATGTGCACCAGTGAGTACGCTAGTAATAGTAATTCAATGATGTGCACCTATTCATTTGAAAGCAGATTATGCTTTCAGATGGACTGTATTACGGAATACCGGAAGTCAAATTAAACAACGAACAAAGAAGGTAACGATATGAACGTACTGCTTACGCTAAAAAGTTTTAAAAATATTTTACTTGGTATGACAAAACTAACGTACAACCCTGAAGAAAATTTCGACATTGCGTACTTTCAATTTCGTGATCTTTCGGTATAGCGTGCATTCGAGATTGTGTTCATCCTGGTCTATTGTTTTTCGGTGTTGTGTGATTTCGGTATTCCGTGATGCAGCCTCATGTGCTTTCGGTATTTCGAACTGCGGTTTCGTGTACTTTCGATATACCGTTCTCCGGTATTTCGACTGCCCTATTCCGTAGTATAGTCTTTCAGATGAATAGATGCACATAGGTATTTCACACGCTGAAATATCTGAGGCATAATACTAATATTACAATATCACATCGTGAAACGCCCGTCAGGCTACCCCTTCAAATCAAATAAAAGGCACAAAGTTTTTTTTTTTTTTAATCTTTATTTATAGAGCCTAATCACACTGCGATTATGTCGCTCTTACTAATTAACAAAAAATGATAACAAATAAGAAACTTAAAAAACTAAACAGGTTAAACTAACATCTACTAAACTATATAATAAATAAGAACATTAAGGTCAGCTCCGATCGGTCTGATCGGAGCTGAACTTAATGTTGTACAATTTCACTAGATTTTTAACTTCTTCCGAATCGGGGTTTGATAGGATTATGTTACAATCAGAAAATTCTTTTAAGAAATATTTACACTTCTCTGTCCGGAAGGTGTCATTCTGGACACACTCCATGAGAACATGCAAAACGTCCTCCTGTACACCGCACAAATCGCAGTTAGGAGAAGGAACTTTTCCCATAAGGAATGCGAATTTCTTCGATGGAATGTGTCCAGTACGAAGCCTCAAAATCACAACTATATCTTTTCTAGACATCTCATTATCATTAATCCATGGAATTCGAAGAGGTTGTGGCTGGACAAAGGCACAAAGTTGAATCTCACTAACTCATAATAAATTACCGTGCCTAATGATCGAGAGCAAATAAAAATGAAAAGCTTTTACATAATTTACTTGCCAAATACAAAGCAGGTTCGATTGTACACTTCAAAGGTGATCTTTATATGATTTTCTCTGTGTCGTCGAATATATTTGCCGGGGTCGGGGTAAGTGAACTCAAGGGAATTTACATTTAGACACTTTCTAGATAAAATAGAATTTGCTTTGACTCGAGCATATCTATTTTAATATTTTTCTCTCTCAGAGTGTTATTCAAGTAAACAAACTTCGCAATCAGTGGACTACGTACCTTTAGCAATGATAGAAGTATATGTATTTTAACCGACCGTACATTATTGGATGCAAAGATCAGTTACTGTTATAATGATCATGAACAAGAAACTGCTGCAAGAGAAGGTAAATAATATCATAAGAATTTCCGTATTTCAGCTTCATTAAAGCTCGTACCTAAATCTTTACCTTTGCACAATTTGATGGGCTAAATGATTTATGGTGACCTTGACTCATTTCACACTTATTCAGAGTTACTGTACGGTTTAGCCAATATACTAACACATTTCTGGCGTGGCGGCGCGCCCTGAGGCCTGAGGCAGTGTATGCGTTAAAGGGGTTTGAAGATTTTTGTATGGGCGGCCCTAACTTTTTTTTTCTTCAAGATTGCCGTGCACATACAAAGTTATATATTATTTGGATAGAGGATACATAACATAACATGATGTCTTAAAGCGTCAAGTTTCTAAGATATACATATGAAGAAAAAATTTAAGTAGATATTTTCATCTGAGAATAACTCAGAAATCTGACGCTTTAAGACATAAAACTTCTAAACTTTCGCGATTTGTTAACATAATTAATGGTTTTATCGGGTATTTATCGCGTACCTTTTGTTATTATTTCTCCTACATTTCTACCGCGTTTCAGCGATCATGGTCACGGGGTGACTGGATGTGCTCGGAGTTACAGCCGAGAATTGACGGCAGTGTCCACGACTACCGTCAATCGACCTGGCAGAATTGTTGCTTACTAGCAAGCACAGCAAGGCAAACAAAAAGAAGAAGAAGAAGACTATCCTCCTGCTTTAGGACATTATTTTATAGGAGATTTATTCAAATATACAACTTTTATTATGCGCGGTGATTTTGAAAACATAAAACAAAATGGTGACCGATGTTAGGGCCAAAATCTTCAAACCCCTTTGTACATTTAAGTACCGTCTCGAAATTCTATAGTCAAATAATTTGTATTACCGTCCATCCACTTCAAAGTATCGCTTATCTCCAAGTTCCACATCATAAACCGTCCAGATTTATTGACAAAATTTTAAATATCATCAAAAAGTTTTGTAGTAAACCACTTGAGAGGTGAGATAAGAATTTAAAGTCGTTTTTGAATAAAACGTTTGATTTATTGGCCCGTTATTCGTCTTTCCCAGACATGATACTTGGAACTTAGGATTTATTATTGGAACACTTGAAGTGGAAATGTAAGTGTAAGGAAGGATTATGTATGACTAGTTTATGCCCGCGGCTTCGCACGCGTTGTTTCTATGGAAACCTTTAAAGGTGATTTCTATCCCACGGGAACGATAAAAAGTAGCCTATGTTTGGTTCCAGGGATTAGATTTACCTGTGTGCAAATTTCAGCTGGGTAAGTTTTTTTTTCAAAGTCACTGAGCGGAAGTCTGAAACCGTGAGAATTTTCGAAAAGTCATGTTAGGATTTACGGGCTCAATGTTGAAAAAAATAAGTGGTGGTTTTTTCTAGTAAAGTGAGTTATTGATTTTTTTTATTTTTGGGTTCTTTGTTTGATATCCAATTAATAAATGTAAAACGACTATGTGCCCAAATTTGTAGGAACCCTACGAAGGTAAGAATTTTTTTATTAATTCAACTTTATGAATTCAGTAAGAGTTACAGACGAGCTTACGTTCAGACATGCTTTCCTTGCGTATAGTCTGAAGGAACAAAAACTCACTTTTCCAGAAAAACTTATAATCATTTAACTAATGTAGAACTTATTTTTTTCAAATCGAGCACGCAATTTCTAACTTCCCATCAGCGGTCCTGAAAAAAACTCACCCTGTACATTTACTATACCAACACGTCTATAGGGTGTAACTACCCTAAAACGCTTTTAGACGATTGTCCTCCCATCTCGTGCAACGTTTTTTGACATTGACTATAATGATGTGTGTTGCGTGTAGTAATTTGTAATTTCATGCATCAGAATCACCGAAACAAAGTTTTCGAACTTTTAAAATCTATGTACAAATTAAAGACTTATTTATAGTCAAATCGTATAATGGAACTTTGAATTTGCTTACGCTGAATTGGTTCTGGTAGAGCTAGCTTAAATAGGTAAAAAACTTAAAATTCCTCAGACAGTAAAACAACAGTAATATTTTGAGGCCTGAGTTAAAGCAGTATAACGGAAATAATCATAAAATTGGGGTAAAAAGTACCTACCTAACTTACCCACCAAGAAGCTTACATCTTAGCGTTATAACAAGATAGATATAAGTTTCTTGCTACCCACTAAAGCTTTTGGGTCATAAAATATGTTTCAATTTATTTTGAACAGGTAAATTGATGCTATAGGTACAAAATATATCTTATCGACGTCTATATCATAGCAGAGCTTGGAATTCCAATATTGTAATTCTCTGCATGAGTGGGAATCCGTAATCAAATTATGAGAGAAATCCATTAGTAACAATAAAGCTTACAGTCCATTAGTACATGCGAGTTGCTTCGGCACCTACTTATTCACGCAGGTATGTTGGCTATGTATGATAGAAAATATTAATAAGCTTATAGACTTCCAACACAATTGGCGGATGTAATCGCGTTAACTATGAACTTTATTCGGGTTAGAAAAACACCAACATCTTATCCCTGAACGAGACCTTCCAATACTAATATTATAATGTCCTTCTAGCCGAATTTCGACCACGGCGGCTAGTCTCATCGGAGACTAGCCAGATGCGCAGGACATATTATAGTGCACAAAAGTGTGCGCAAACACAGGTGCACTCTCTATTCCCTCACTCTCATAATCCGATGGGGCGACAGATCGACACGACCGGGGAGAGGTCAGGCGCAGGACCAACGGCTTAACGTGCTTTCCGAAGCACGGGGGTGTACCACCGCCAACATCCGGATTCCGAGCTGCTACTGTGAAGTTTCCTTGCTAGAAAAACCCCAATAACAACTATTGCCCCGACCCGGGTTTTGAACCCAGGACCTCATAACCAGCAGCGGTTGAACAAGCTAACCGCTAGACCAACGAGGCAGTCAATCAAACACAACACAAATAGTTCTTCCAATACTATTTGTATTGGAAGAAGAGACACATAACACAAGTTCTGCTTAGCTTGGGGCTAGATAATGCTGTGTGAATTGTGCAGCGTTTATTTATTATTTATTTATTTATTCTTTTGATCACAATCTTACCTGTAACTACCTACCAGTGGTATGTGACGGTGTAAATGCTGTGCGAGTTAAATTTAGTTTTTATAGTTTTGAGGGATTGTTGAGCCTCAAAAGCCCATGAGTTACTTATCTACTTAAACATAGATTTTAGACACATTTAATCTTCAAATTTATCTCATTTTAAATTAACTGTAATGTTTTTATGAGAATATAAAGTTCTTTAAACCTAAAATCATTGTACTAATAACCCAAGACGCCATTGTGGTCAAAAACTTAACACTACATCACGTCTCTAGCACGCGACATGCCTCAATAAAAAAAAAAAAAACCAATCCTCGACGTTGCATCATTTGTAATAAATTTGCCAGAAGCTATATCGTGCAAAGCAGCAGGGCGAAGCTGGTATCCATAACCCCAAGTAAACGAGGCATTTGGTATCTAGTCACATACCAGCTACTGACTAGCACTAATATTTTAAACCTGGCGTCCAGCCCCCCGGCACGCGCCGCGCCGCTATTGCAGCTAAACCATAAACCATCTATAAACATTTGCTGTGCACTGCAAACAGTCAGCTTGTACGTAAATATTTGCACTATTTTGCCAGCTGAATGAATGTAAAGGTAAGTTTCAACCACACATTGCAATAAAGTCAATTATAATTATGCACAACTGTGCGAAAAACGACTGCCGTGTGGTGCCGGCATAGAATTGCACTAGCCCAACTCTTGACGTAATGTCGAAAGAGGCGACTAAAGACACCGGGGGGCGGGCAGCCGCGCCCCCTGCAGAACAATTCTGCTACCAATCTACGATCCACTTGCCCAACGTGGGGATTGTGGGCATTATCCCCATAAGATAAAAGCAAATTAGGCGCTTTTAAGAAGGAGGCCTGCCTCCAGCGGTGGACCAATATAGGCTGGTGAGGCGAGGTGTGGAAAAGGTCACGTAAAAAACATGCGTTTTGTATGGTGTCTACATAATTTTGTAAAGGTACTTCGTTTCTTTCTTCATTTCATATCAACGCCGTAGCAAGTCTCCGCGTCGTAGCAAGCCAACTCATAGCAACGTTAGTCGTAGCTGCATGGCTACGAGCCGTAGCAAGCCTACGAGCACTAGCAAGCCTACGAGTTGTCGCTCAAGTAGTCTTTGGTTACGTGTTGTAATAAAGCCTACTCAGCCGTGGCAAGCCTACGCACCTTAGCAAGCCTATTCGTTGTAGGCAGCCTACGCGCCGTAGCATGCCTGCGCGCCGTAGCATGATTGTGGACCGTAGCACGACTACGCGTCATAGCAAGCCAAGTCATAGCAAGCAGCGTTAGTCGTAGCTGCACTGCTACGAGCTGTAGCATGGCTACAGCTCGTAGCCGTGCAGCTAGTACTAGAAGCCGTAGTAAGCCTACTAGCACTAGCAAGCCTATGCGAACGCCTACACGCACGACTACGCCTCATAGCAAGCCTATGCGAAATAGCAAACTGCAATAATACCCTTAGAGGAAAAAATCACTACCTTCACTACCTTATTCCTAATTTTCACTATTTTTTATCTTGGTAAATCAACACAATATTGCTATCGTTCTAATAAACAAAGAATATGAACATTCTACGCACATTTTCATACATACTCACGTTCAGGAAAACATAAAAAGTGTGATGTATCATCTAATTTCCTTACCAGCTGCGTCGTTCAGCTTACGTAGGAGGAAATTATCAGAGACAATATTTCCCTTTCATATTAATACCCTCAAATCCAATTATCCTTAGCCGATATACCTACTCTGAACGGGACGCTGTTTATCTTCTTAGGGTTACCTACTGTTGACTGGAATTCAAACCTTGGCTGATCGAACATTGGAATGTAAATAGGAAGATTACTACTACTACACTTTCAAAACCACAACTTCCTTAGGTACATCCCACTACTATATATACTAGGTACTAATACTTAATTTAAAAAAAAACTTTTAAGGGCGTCCTTTGCCTGTTGAGTTATTTATTAATTTGGTCTTGTGCTTAGTTAGGTTCGAAACAGTGTTTATAATCTACATTTGTAAAACTTTTATGTTAAAAAAGGAACTTTAAAAAACAAAACAAACACTAATACTTATCCACATTTAAAAATAACTGCATATTAAAATTGTGTAGGAGTGAGTTTTTTCTGTATCGGGGAAAGGGGAAACAGAAATCTTAAATATAGAATGTAAGTATTACCTAGGATCTAGGACTCACATTTTAAAATTACATTATAAGAACTGAATCGTCCTCTCGAAAACAAACATAGGTAATAATATATCTAGAGTCCTAGCTGGGTCTAGCTGAGTAATTTTGCTTCTGTTTCAAAAATAAAAAACCGTTTAACCAAATACTACCCACAAAACATTTCGTCTATTTGAAAATAAATAAATAAAATAAAGAATGTTGGACAATTCACACAGCATTATCTAGCCCCGAGCTAAGCAGAACTTGTGTTATGGGTACTTAATATAATACACTACATAGATAGATTTTTTTTAAACATCTGGAACACCCTGAACAAATATCTGCATATCGTACACACATTTGTCCCGAGGTGGGAATCGAACCCGCAACCTCTTGCGTCACAGGAGGACCTTCGCCCGCCGCGCCACAGAGGTCGTCATTTTGGAATAGACCAATCCCGATTTTTATCTTACATTTTCCGGCTTAAGCCTTTCAAATTTTAATCTCGCTCCCTTACCTGTGTTGACTTAACAGATTAGATAAAATAAACAAGTACCCAAGTCAATCTTCAACATTTCGCAGAACTCTTTGATGTCTGGAACCAGAAGGTAAAGGTATCAGATTGTTAATTTCATTTATGCAAAATTGTCCCTACCTATTCATTATTTCACTATTGTCTAGCCTATTCATCCAGAAGAAATGGGCGCACAAAACATCGTAAACTGTCAAGACAAGACAATCACATTTTATCCCCTACTAAATTAGAGCCATAATCCAAAACACACAAGAACACAGAGCCAGTAGGGCTCTATAGAGCCTTAGGGAGAAATGTCTCGACCCTCTCATAACTTAAATTTAAAATATCTACCTACCTCTTCCTGCTTGAAGATAAAGTAAGCACCTACCCTGTTCTGTTATGAAAACCTAGCACGAATATTTATATCCAAGTTCGAAATTTGCTTTTAGGGCACCCTGAAAGCTATTTATTCTAGAGCTTTGCCTATTGTAACACTCCAAACCATCGTAACATACCCTACCTGTTCAATATTGATTATTATAGTTAGATTTGTATATTTTACCGTAACTTTTGTAATAAAATTATGATTTAAAGTGGCCAATGATCGTCTAGCTAGCGGAAGGACCCGTACGTCGTATAGTAGTAACTCAGATTCTTTTAGGAGCTTTAGACAAACGAACTAACTCTTCAACTTACTTGAAAACATCGATTCTTCAATTCTGGTACAGCATAACCAGCCTTTTTCACGATCGGTTAAACCTAACTTTCGCTCTCTGAAACAGCTTAGATTACGTAGTAAAATTAGAATTCAATCCCGGGCATTCAAGGTAATGATAATTAGGTGAAGAAGTAGATTTAAGTATAGATTATGATAATAACTGGATCATTTTATGATTTCGGTTACAATGCCTCCACTGTGCGGTTACCAGAGAACTTTGCTTTGGCCTGTGCAGGTCCAGACCAAAGCTTCCTGTTATTAAGGGCTCCCATTCAGAATCACATTCAGCGCCTCGGGGACAGTCGAAAGTAGAAGACTATCGCCTGGCCCGTACTCAGTGTAACCAGACATTTAAGTGCAAAGCGATTGAAAGACGCTAACTCAGTAGAGTTTTACGGGGAATGGTCTGAAGCGACCCAAATACACCTACCTGCCTCTCCTATACCTATCCTACCTCAACCTACCTACCTAGAAGCTGCTGCTTCTGTAAACGGGGTGGAACCACATTCCAGGCTAACTGTAGATCTAATCAATAGACATAATAAACCCTCAGTTCTTCTACAATCGGGATGACGCTTGCAGAGAGAACCATTTTAACAGGAGACAATTCCACAGACTTGGAACGTAAATGGTCTCCCAAGTCTGCTTGTTAAAATTTAATACACATCCAGGGACTACTGGATGTGCTTGATAAACATAATAAGAATTTAGATTAGCCAGCTCTGGGATGTAACACCATCCGTCTACAACGTAGAGAAACGATAGAATTAAGTAGTGTGTTTACGTAACCTGAATCCTCACTCTCCGGAACGATAGAATGCTCTCTCCGAAATCCTCGCTGGTCCGAAGGATCTCAACGCTAAAATCCGATCCATTCTGAAGCCGTTCATCATATGTACTAGGTCGACCCAGCATTCTCTCAATCAGGCACATAATTCCTCACAGTTTCTGGAAAAACCTAGCAAAAACCCCAAAGCCTGCCGACTCCTTTTTCTACCTCGCCCCCACTGTCACCTCCCCGCAAAACTCCTTTTGTTTTCCTAGAGTAATCAAATTCAAAATATTGTATTTTGCTGAACAAGATTTAAGAAGGTTTTATTCCTTCGGTGTTACAAGTTATATCAGAAAATATTAAATGTTTCTATATTTGCAAATTGAATGAGCCAGCATAATCTGGACCGTTACACTATGCATATAATTAATTATGTTTAACTAGCTTCTGCCCGTGGCTTCGTACGTGATTTTCCCAGATTAAAAGTAGTCTATACGTTATTCCAGGTAAAGTACTGAAACTTTTACCCCAATCCGTTAAGTAATTATTGCGTGAAGAGTTAACAAACATCAATCAAAACTTTCACATCTATAATATAAGTGTGGGTAATTTCTCTTACATCGAAAGATCGAGACAAAACCTTCAGACATCATCAGAAAGGAGTCATAAATTATCGTCTTCCACACAATAACTCAATATCTTTGGCCTTCCTCAACAAACCAAGTAATGTCATCTCTGCAAAAGTTCTTACATTTCTATTTGCTGAGCAAACTCTGAGATAGTAAGAGAGGACGTAATACTTCGTAAGTACTATTCTTTTGCTCGCCATACCCAATAATAGGTTCATCTCTATTCCATTCTATTTGGCGTAAGGTCAAGAATAGAGTAGATTTGACACAGAAGGTGAAGCTAAAGCATTGGACATGACATTATTAGCTAAAGGACGATGCAAATTGGAGACACAATCATGCAAATAAATTCAAGTTACAATCATATTCTCGAACTACGAGCGTCCGTTGGTCGATTTGACTGGCTTAAAGTGCAAAATAAGGCGAATTACCTATTCTATAAATTTTCAGTTTGAAGTTTCCCGTACTGACTGCATGGTTCTGGGTTCATGTCCCATCTAGGTCGTAAATTTTTAGGATAAAGTTAAGTATACAATTCTTAGAATAATATTTTTTGTCTGTGTGGGTGAGTACTAATAAAATAAAAGAATGAATAAAAAAACCCTTATTTCATCCCTCTCCGATCTATTCATTCTTTTCCTTGGTAGTATATGTACGCATGTACCTGTTGTCCTGGCTACTGGACTACCGATTTTTTTTGGCGTGTTGCCCCCTAAAGTTATAATTTACGTCGTACTATGGAAGGGCTGCAGTAATTTGTGAGTCCTCGGATTAAATATCTCCACTCTTCGAAACTGTTTAGCACGGGCTGGACCAGCCCTATTTCAGCGCAGGGTCATGGAGGCAGAGCGACATAGGTTTTTACCTTCTTGTGTCACTTGTTTTTTTAATACATTATTAGTTTATGCCCGCGGTTTCGCACGCGTTGTTTGTATGGAAAAAGGTAATTTATATCCCATGGGAACTGACTTATGGGATAGAAACATAGCTTATGTTTGATTTCAGAATTAGAATTACCCGTGCAAAATTTCAGCCCGATCCGTTCAGTAGGTACTTTTGGCGTGAAGAGGTAACAAATATCCATGCATCCATCCATCTAGGTATCCATCCAAACTTTCGCATTTATAATATTTGTGTGATTTGTACTTGTATTGAAATAAGTTCTATAACATTCTATTCTAAGGCCCGTATGATGAAAACTTGCCTGGTCTGGTCAGGCCTGCTCGAGTAACGCTTTTCTATAACAACAACGTCACTCATTGTACACAACAATGTCATTTGGTTAGGTTAGGTTAATTATAATTTTCCTTTATTTTCTTCTCGTCTTGTAAATATTTAAATTTTTCTATACCTCCTTTGTCCTTGTTTATTGTTTTACGCGCTTGTCACAGCGGCTGCTGTTGCGCCCTCTAGGTGTCGCATAAATCCAGCGCACAGTAGCACCATCGTTGCTATGCATCACGCTGAGCGACGACCTTTTTAGGGTTTTGATGATCGAAGATCGGTTTCAAAACCCTTATGGTCTCGCTTTGTCTGTCCTTTTTTCCCTCCTTAATAACTCAAAAACTACTGCAGCTATCAACTTGAAATTTCAAATAATAATACATTTCGTGCGCCTGTACAGATTTAGAGAAAAATAAATGAAAATAAATGAAAAATGAAAATGAATATTTTCCATACAAATTGTGATGCCGAAATTTTAAAAGATACCTACAGAGTCATATGGGGTATCAAATGAAAGGTATCATTTTGTACATTTCAAAATATTTTTTGATTTGTTTGTAGGTTTCATACTTTTTAAAATATTTCGAAAAAAGTCGAAAGAATACCCATTCCCCCCCCCCCCCTATCTCCGAAGATTGCGGAGCGATCCATGTAAAATGTATGGAGCGTTTATAGACGTGAATCTATATTTTACAGGAAAAATATAGAGAAGTTTGAAAAAAGAACACTTTTTGAAAAATGGTCAAAATGGGGGGAAATAATTTTCAAAAGGGGAGGCTACCTCACCGAGTGGGGCATCAAATGAAAGGTATCGGTTTGTACGTTTCAAAACAGTTTTTCAAATTTCTGTTGGTTTCATACTTTTTGAAATATTTTGAAAAAAGTCGAAAAAAAACCCATTCCCCCCCCCCCCCCCCCCTATCTCCAAAGTTTGCCGAGCGATCCATTTAAAATGTATGAAGCGTTTGTAGATATGGATCTATATTTTACAGGAAAAATATAGAGAAGTCTGTAAAAAGAACACTTTTTGAAAAATGGTCAAAAAGGAATAATTTTCAAAAGGGGGGCTACCCCACCGAGTGGGATATCAAATAAAAGGTATTGGTTTGGACATTTCAAACCAGTTTTTCAAATTTCTGTAGCTTTCATACTTTTTGAAATATTTCGAAAAAAGTTGGAAAATTTACCATTACCCACCTTAACCGAACCACCCATTTAACCAAACCATGCAGAGAGATCCATCTGAAATGTAGGTTGGTACCTACTATTCTTAGGTATTCGTTAAATTGCGAAGTCTCTAACCGGTACTTTTGGCACGGCTTATTCCAATAATCCCCTGCCATGATCCCCTGCGAAGGGGATTTCTGGACTTTTTGTCCAAAATTCCCCTGCCGGTTCAAAGAGAAGACGCACAGGGGATTTATGGACAAGAGTTCCAGAAATCCCCTGATCCACTTATTTACACCGTAAGTAGTTGTTCGTTCTCGAAATAATCAAATGCAAACAACTAAGTAACCTAACCTTATAAGTAGAACATACCAAAATATTAACATTGCATTCAGGAATTTCCGACTCACAATAGGGTTTCAGCTGATTTCGAGTAGTTTCTTGTGCTGTTTTTTCGTGGTCCCATTATTTTGTCCCATTAATGGGAACACGAGGGAGAACTATTTCTTGTAGTTCCATTAGTATGTGCGGTTGTGGAAATTTTCGTCCTGTATACATAATTATATTTCCTGCATGGATAAACGTCCAACAAGCGTTTCGTCCTACACGCGTTTCGTCCAATAAGCGGTTCGTCGGGAATCCATGCGCAGTTCGCCCAATTCTTCCTTAGAATTATCCAAAATAAATTACATTTCATACTGTTTCATATAGTTTTAAAAAATGACAGAGAATTCCAAATATGACAGCTGATGTCAAAAATGACATAAATTTACAAAATAACATCTTATGTAAAAAATGACAGCTGATGTCAGAAAATGGAAGTTACACTTAGTCAAAATTTAAAAATGACAGGTTATTTCAAAAATGAAATGGATATTATTCTAGACTTGTGCTAGACTCTCAGTTAGTGACTCAGATGAAAGGTAGGCACCAAAGTCTAGGAAGAATAGTTTCAGAGATGTGGCCGTTTGAAGTTTGACAGCTGTCAAAGAAAATGTAGATCAGATCCGTAGCTATGATGTGACGCAAAAACGGGAAGTCTAAGACGAGTTGTTTTAGAGATATGGCCGTTTGAAGTTTGACAGCTGTCATCGGAAATGTAGACCACTTCAATAGCTATGATTTGAACTAAGAACGGAGACTCTAGGACGAATTTTTTCGGAGAAATGGCTGTTTCAATTTTAAGACGAAGTGAGATCGGTTTTGCGAGACAAGGACGAGCGGACGTCGCGCGGGGAAGGCGAGAAAGGAAGGCGAGAGCCGCGAAATGGCCAGCCCGCGCGCAATTTCACTGGTCGTTTTTTAGAAATTTGTTTTTGCTCTAAAATAATACTCTTTCGCGAAAAAATAAGACCATAATCGTCTAAAGTATTTATTAGGGAACACGTAGACGAAATTTTATTGAAATATAATAAGTAAATAGCAAATGAAACTGCTTTTTCCGTAGAAGTATTTGTGCAAAAATGAAGATTTAGAGGAAACTTTGCGATTTTTTTGTATCGAGTCAAGTTTTGTCAATCGTGTTTCCCATAACTTACTTACTAGAATCCTAAAATTTTCATGCTTATCAAAAAATTATATAAAATTCTATGTTTTATTGCCTTAAAATTGATTTTCCGTGTGGTCAAAACGTGGGTTTCGGGACTCACTTCACCTTAACAGCTTTCAAAATGAGACGTCTAGGACGAGTAGGCCATATCTCGGAAGCTTGTCATACTGGAAAATCTTTATTCAAAGAAAAAATTATAATCAGATAATAGAAATAAATTAGAACTAGTATTCACACTTAAAATGACAATTCAGCGAACTGCAGACTGTTGCAAACAATCTACAGGTAGCTCAATTGATCCATTTCACGTAATACGTATATCTACGTCAAAACTGATGTCCTCGGTAGATGGAAAGGCGCAAGTGTGTCGACGCATATAGCATCCCACACAATGGGCCTCCCCAACTCCCATGGGACTAGTGTCATACCGTCAGGCCTCTTACCACCGTCACGTAATAGACTATTCAGTTCGAGAATAGCAGGTACGTTAGCGGTGACAAAGGCCCGCCGGATGATGTCATTAAAGCTGGAGTGGCGAGATATCCGACCGGGGCGGCCCTAGTACACGATAATCCGTGATGACAAAGCTGTTCGACAGCAGTACCGCACTGGCATTGATGAGGCGCGCAACACCTTGCACCCAACCGAAGACATGTTGCGATATGGAAAGTTACGAGATCCAATAAAGTACCAGTGTTATATGAAAAAAATGGTTGCAACCAATGTCCTGACTCTCATTGAGAAACAGCCAGGAGGCGGGCATGATCCACAGAGCTTGAGCACGTTTTGTCAAACAATCCCGTGTCAACTCGCACAGAGGCCCGTCCCATTGCCGTTGGAACATAAATGATTTTGGGGGAGCAGCATTGGGGCAAGCAGTATGTCAAGCTGATCGAACTTCGTCTAAAAATATAAAAAGCATGATCAAATATTTTGATGACAGCCGTCAAAATGACATCTGTCATCTGTTTTGTCTGATGTCAGTAATTTTTGACCTCATCATCACTGGTCTTCAACATTTCGATTAAGTTAACCTTTTCATTAGGACTAATCTTCGTAGTTTTTGTTGTAATGTTAACGTTTTGATGTTCTACTTATAAGGTTAGGTTACTTAGTTGTTTGCATTTGATTATTTCAAGAACGAAAAACTACTTACGGTGTAAATAAGTGGATCAGGGGATTTCTGGAACTCTTGTCCATAAATCTCCTGTGCGTCTTCTCTTTGAACCGGCAGGGGATTTTTGGACAAAAAGTCCAGAAATCCCCTTCGCAGGGGATTATGGCAGGGGATTATTGGAATAAGCCTTTTGGCACATATTTATTGACAAACGTTCAAAACCCTCGGCGCGCGAGTTTCACTCGCATTTGACGGATCTTGTTTGATATCACGGTTGTAACTTTTATTTGTTTATACCAACTTTACTTGTAATTTTTGTGACACAATAAAATACTTTTTACTTAAATTACCTTACTTTTTTTACTCAAGCATGGATCTACAACTGAGCAAACTCTCTTATTACGTACGCCTTAGTAGGAATTCTTCGGTGTGACCTTAACCTTACTCGCACACTCGCACATAAGAAGTAATTTGCTTCCAGCATCTAGTTACTTTCCTTATGAAAATAAAGGAGCTCTCGTTGTTTGTTTCCGGACAATCCGGCCGTTTTCTAGAGTGGATTCATATTTCCTTAGTAAACATGGCTACTCCTAATTAATATTAGTGCTGAAACTCGGAAATAATACTTATTTTATAGAATTAATTCATAAAATGATAAAGCCTAAGATTAAGTTTACTTTGATAGGTATCTTGATTTTCAATTATCATATCATCCCACATGCTCCAGAAATACTTGTGAGTCGAACTAAGTTTTCCACTAGTTTTATTCCATGTTTAACGCTGGTAAAATATTTAAATGAATAGGTAATTAAAATTTAGACGAACAAAATAACTTTTTCTTCCTAAAAACATCGTTTATGGATATAACATAAATAGAAAAAAAATTAAAATTAATGAACCTTCCTTAGGACTCGTGTAATGTATTGTTGTAGATATTGCAATGTATTATATTGTTATACAACCTTACGTATGGTTAAACAAATCGAGCACAAACAGAGGTAAAAGTAAAATTCTGTAGATATGGTACGCTCTCCCAGCGCTAACTCAACAAATAGTCTGCATGTGTTGTGTTACAACTGAATGCAAAAACACGCTATTTCCAATCTTTTGCCGGAAAGATATGTACCTAAGTAGAACTAAGTAAGCGAAACACGAACGCTCGATTGGAGCCTTCCACTTTCGAGAAGCTAGTACCTATCCAATCTCCCAAATGTTACTTACATCGATGAGCACATTGCTGCGTGGTGCCGGCTTAGAATTTGCACCACCCCAACGCTTCCCGCGGGTGTCCTAAGAGGCGGCTAAGGGATATCCGGTGGGGGCGGGCAGCGGCGCCCCCTGCAAAACAATTCTACCACCGAACTGCGATCCCCAACCCGCACGCTCAGTGTGGGTATTATGGGCATTACCTACCCCCCATGAGATAAAAGCTAACAAAGCGCTTATCAGGGGGAGGCCAGCGGGTACTGCTTCTGTATTAGAGTCACAAAACGGTCTCTCTCAGCATGAGCTAGTTGTAAACTTATTACAACCAATGCTGGTGAGAAGAGTGAGAAATATAAATATATGAACGTATTAAATAGCAAAATCGACAAACTACAAGTAGGCAGAATAATCACATGCAAAATGATGCAAGATTACCTAAGCAGGCACAGGTGTCCGGCTATTCCAGACCAGATAACAGGATATCTATTGCAATTGCAGCCACTATCTGATAATCTGTTATTGCATTTCTGGAACAGCATTTAATTGCACCACAAATTTAAACTAAGGTAGAAATGTAATGTGCCTGGATTTCAAAACTGCTGACTGTCCAGTTCGTCCCAAAACTGTGGCTACTTTCTATGCCACTAGCATTGACTTAGGTTTGTAACTCAATGGTGGACGCACCAAGTGCGTCAGAGGCACTGAAATAAAAATAACGTGAAAGTGAACAGCTGACTTGGATTTATATTAGTGTGAAATTTATTCGTGTTTATGCCTTGTAATTAAATGAAAATATTTCTTTACCTTCATGCCATAAGATCAGCATTCCCATACAGTGTGGCAATGCAGCCAGCGTCTTAGGAACGCTTCCGATTGGTATTGATATGGATCAGTTGAGCTACCACTAGATTGTTTGTAACTGTCTGCAGTTGGCTCGACAATCTCAATTGTAAATACTAGGTCTAGGTCGTTTTCTTTATTTTTTTTGTTAATAAAGCACCTCTTACTCAACCAAGGTGATTAATGTATGTCATATTAACCTTTTAGGTTTTAGTATGTAAAATGTTCTGCGACCCTTTCGCTGGGAGTCTATTTATACAATAAATAAACAGGTAATGACTACGTACCTAGTTTGTAAGGATGGTCTATGGACACGCAACAATCCTGCTAAAGATGCAACTTGATAAATTGCACATAGCGCTTAGCTAGTACAATGTAGGTTAATAATTATGTTCCTGGCAATGTTAGTGAAATCATTTGCGGCTGGATTGGTTATTGTGAACGCTGATCTGTGATTTTATGCTCGAACTATTATTAGACTGTGCTGTTATGCAGTACAGCAAACTATGGAACAGATTTGGGAAATAATTGAACGTTCTCTAGTTGGTTGCCCTAAATATAAAAAAAAAGTTTATTAATTATCAAACTCTTCCCGCGAGTGTCGTAAAAGGAGACTTAAGGGATATCCACCGGGGGCGGGCAGCAGCGCCCCCTGCAGAACCATTCTACCACCAAACTGCGATCCCCAATCTGCATGCCCAGCGTGGGGATTATGGGCACTACCCCCATGTGATAAAAGCCAATAAGGCGCTTATCAGGGGGAGGTCTGCGTTCAGGAGGGCGATCACGGTGTGGTAAGGCACGGCATTGCGGCTCAATCGTTAGCAGTTGAAACGTTAGGGTGCGCATTTACAGGCCGGCATCGGACAATCCGCACTAGCCCCATCAATGGTTGTGGAGCGGATCAATGGTGAATGGAGCGGACTGTCTGTCGGCAATGCCGGTGAGGATTATTGAAGTCAACTTTTCCATTTAATGCGAATGACGTCATTGGGATTGCCGATCAGTGGACGCACTTGTCAGCGGATTGTCCAATGTCGGCCTGTGAACGCGCACCCTAACGTTTCAACTGCTAACGTTTGAGCCGCAATGCCGTGCCTTACCACACCGTAATCGCCCTCCTGAACGCAGACCTCCCCCTGATAAGCGCCTTACTGGCCTTATTGGCTTATTGATTGTTGAGGAAGTATAAAACATTTCTAATATCAGATAATTATCGTTTATTCGAACTCAAAGCTCATTGCTGACACACTTCACCGATCATACCATAAAATAAGTTAGGTAGGTAGGTACTTCACATAGCAAGTAGATAGGTATCATTTGAGCAGGCCTTTGTCTGTCCATAAGTAGATCCACGATCGTTATTGAGGTAGATTAGGAACTCGTTCTAAAAAAGCTTCATACTTCGTCCTTTCTTTCTATAATCCTCAGCTCAGATTCCTCTTCCACATCCTGCTTCCCTTCATTGTTCAGAACTGGTCGTAACTTCTCACCACCGTCATCATAAATGTCTCCTTGCAGCTCAATCTGAATCTGCCTTAAACTCTTGCACTTTGTTTCTGGCACGATGATTATAGAAAATATTGCGCCGAGAAATGATGAAATAGCATAAATCCAGAACACGGTGCTTAGCCCCCCTAAATTCTTCAAATGCTGGTAACTTTTAACCGATAAAAAGTTCATTGAACCACCGAAGATGTACACTGAAGTTGTGGCAACTGATTTTATGTTTATTGGGAAGAGTTCTGAAGGCATGGCATAGGCTACTGACTCAAAGCCTAAAACGGCTATGACAATGGCTAGGATTATGCCCACGAAGGGAACAAATCCGTAGGCACTAGCGATCTGCTGGGGATTCATGAAGAAGTATAACCCGACAATGGCTAACATGGCACTGGCCCCGAAGAAAGAGTAGATGAGGAGCGGACGTCGGCCCACTTTGTCCACCAACTGCGATGACATCACACCTGAAAGAACAAACTCCTTTGTTACCAACTCCTGACCGTATGATGCACTATTCGTGCCTTTTCATACGTCTTGGTTTCCAGGTACCCGGCACCGGCTACCCAGCGACCAGGACGTGTGAAAAGGCACCTCCTAACAACATATTTTCACCCCCTTCTGTTATTCTTAGAAACAAAAGGTAACATGTTTTGTGTCCCGTGAAAATGTAACAGACAGTTGGACTGACTGCCGGGTACCCGGCACCGGCTACCCGGCGACCAGGAAGTGTGAAAAGGCACTTCCAAATAGCATTATTTCAACCAATTCTATGTTATTCTTCGAAACAAAAGGTAACACGTTTTGTTTCCCGTGTCTGTTACATGACAGACTGGGGCATGATTCTCTATGACCTACGAGATAACATGCCCAAAACGTGTGACGTCACAACGTGTTCTAAACATAAACACGATTCAAACGAGCCTAGGTGTGGAATCGAAAAATTTGAATTCTGCATGCCACAAGACTGGTTGTCTATGCCCCGTGTTTTGTTTTTCGATTATTTCACACGGTGCGTTCAAAATCTTACATTCGGACTACTCGGAAAATTTACGGTTTTATTATAAATTATTTTTTGTTTCCAAATAATAAATATTTTGAATTTTAAGCTTGCTCAACCATCAATAATTGTTGAGCTTACAATATTTTAGTGTGATTTGAAAATTAAAAGCCAAAAAATAATGATTTGTAAATACATTCAAGTCAGTCATGACTAGTTTCGGAACGTTTGTTTTGATTATCATAACCTAAAAATCTATCATTCCTAAGGATTGTGTTATTGTTATTGTGTTCTTTGATAAACACAATCAACAAAAGATATCTTACGGGTTGCATTTTATGAAATGATTTTATTAAAACCTCAAAATACGAACGACGAAACGATCCAAACTAACTATTGCAGGAACACGCTAATCTGTGCCTTAACACGCTATGAACGAGCTCGTTTATTTGACAGTTCAAATCGTGCCGTGCAGTGGTAAGGAATGACAACTAGGGCATGCGGAATACGGTTTTGTACGATTCCACGCCGTTGTCGTGTCGTAGGTGTGTAACACGCTTGCATTGGTAGAATAGTGAATCACCCCCCTGAACAGAGTTAGTGCTTTACTGCTTTCGCATTTCGATAGAAGTACGTAAATTTATCAAATGCTCGTTTAGAAGTATGGATGTCTTTGGATTTTCAATCCTGTTATACCAGCGTTTACCTACGTTCCTGCAATCTCAAGACTTACCAACAACAAATCTAACAACTCCAAAGATGAGTAGAGCTGTGGACAACTTGATATCAAACTTGCTCTCTTGTATAATCAGGCCGAGGTATTGCTGAATAGCGTGCAAACCAGACATCAGCTGCGTTAATTTTAAACCTGAAAATGTGCATAAATAAATAAATAATCCTGCACAATTCACACAGCATTATCTAGCCCCAAGTTAAGCAGAGCTTGTGTTATGGGTACTAGATAACTGATATACATAGTACAATACACTACATAGATAGATATTTTTTATTATACATAGAAAACACCCAGACCAACGGAAAAAAATTCTGCAGATCGTACACAAATTTGTTCCGAGGCGGGATTCGAACCCGCAACCTCCTGCGTCGCAGGCGGACCTTCGCCCGCGCTGCGCCACGGAGGTCGTCAAAGATATCATAGTTTTTTTGTGCATAGATTTATCATTGTTTCTAGGTAATTACTTCCTACTTGCTTCAGTCGACTCTGAAAGTGTAAAACGATGTTTTTTATACAAAAACTAAAAAAGGGACTTCAATATTTATACTGTTTTATGAACTTTTGAACCTTTTATAAGACCACCTCCGGATAGAAACCAAATTATCAAAATCGGATTAAAATCGGCGGAGATTTAGAATAACAGATTATTGCCTACCTACTTAATGTTTTTTTTAAGTAGGTACCTAACAGCCAAATTAGAATCCTAGGTACTTTTCGGTTGGAAATAGGCGAAGTACGCTCTTTATTTAGTAACTATTCACTGGTTAGGTAATATTATAATTCGTCTTCGTAGGCTAAGGAAAGATTCAGCAAAAGCGACATCTATTCAAAGTTAAGCACACTAGCTGAAAACGGTTATGAAATTCATGACCCACAAAACCACTGTACGGTGTCCCTTTAGTTATTTGACTTTAACTCTACATAACGCTCTATATCTGTCATAGAGGGCGCTGACTGATATTGCTGAGATTATCCTCCACAGCTCCATGAGGAATGTTACGAAGAAGAAAGATTATAATACAGGGTGCCACGAAACATGTGTACCAAGCCGAAAGGGTTTGATTCTGGACCTCTCGGGGTATTTTACTTTTTTTCTACAATTTCCCGAATTTTTTATCAATTTTTTTTTGCTTTTATTGAAAAGTAGTATTAGATGAGTAGGTACTTTTTCTTCATTCGTGTTTTTTACGTGTATTCTTACAATTATGTTTTTAAATTTCAAAGGACATTCACAAGGATACGTCATTTTATTTGTAATAATTTCATGACAAAACACTGGTTTTGCTCAATTAACATGTTAAAGTTTTTGTGAAATATTTTATCAAATCTTACGTCTTGCATTTGGCCACAGCCAGATGGGAAGCCATGATGGGTCCTGTTGGGGGTAGAGATAAACCATCATAAAAATGCACAAAATGCATCTCAGTGGCGCAGCGGGCGAGAGTCCGCCTGCGACGCAAGAGGTTGCGGGTTCGATTCCCGCCTCGGAACAAATTTTTGTACGATCTGCAGAAATTTGTTCCGTTGGTCTGGGTGTTTTCTATATATGTATAATAAAAAATATCTACCTATGTATATAGATAGATAGATAGAAAATTCTTTATTGCACACATAACAAGATATATATTGTATATAAGATATATATATATATATATATAGAGATACCATTACGGTAAATGTTGATCAGGCGCGACTCACGGCGAGTACTTTGTTGATCCAAAAACACATGTTGATCCGAGCCTCTTTTGTTGATCTATTATGCATTTCCAGGAACAAGTGTGGCTCCGACCAGATCAACATTTGACCTCCCGTAGCCTTAGGCATTATGATACCATTTGTTGATCCAATATACAAATCCATTTTGCACAAGTTGATCCGATTCAAATGAACCAATCAGAACGCAGCATTGGTCGAAAATGGCTGCGACGTTGCCGCTCCGTCTGGGGGAGGGGTCGACTCGTGTAGAATCGTACTGACTAGGTAACGCCATGTTCCATGACATTTATTATTTATTGTGACATCGCGTTCCCTAGTCATTATTTAATTATTCAAAATCCATTGCGTACAAGTTTCTACGGTCAAATGTTGATCCGTCAATACTTTTTAGCGATGATTATGTAACTATTTTGTTATTTTAGGGTTTCGAGATCGGTTTCGAAACCATCATGGTCTCGTTTTGTCTATCCTTTTCTCCCTTTAATACATCAGCAACTACCGCAGCTATTAACTTGAAATTTAAAATAATATTACATTTGTGCACCATAACAGATATAAAGAAAAATAAACGAAAAAAAAAAAATAGAATGAAATTTTTTAAAGGTATCGTTTTGTAGAGTACTAAAATTTCTGCAGGTTTTATACTTCTTAAAATAGGTAAAAGGGGGGAATATTTTTTTAAAGGGGGATTACCTCACCGAGTGGGGTATCAAATGAAAGGTATCGGTTTGTACATTTTAGAACCGTTCTGAAAATTTCTGTACGTAACATTTTTTTTTAATATTTTGAGAAAAGTCGATAAATTGAGCATAGCCCTCTAATCTCCGAAGTATGCACAGCGATCCATCTTAAATGTAGGTCGGTCGGTAGCTACTACTTTTAGGTAGAACCGGTACCTTAAGTACCCACATATTTGTATAATTAACAAACGTTCAAAACCCTCGGCGCGCAAATTACGCTTGCACTTGACGAATCTTGTTTGTTTGTGTTACTAACTGAAACCCATAACCAAATAAACAGTTTTTTTTTGTGATTTATTTCTTGGTATTTCGTACCTTGTTTAGTTTTTAGGGTTCCGTACCTCAAAAGGTAAAAATGAACCCCTATAGGATCACTTTGTTGTCCATCTGTCTGTCTGTCGGTCTGTCCGTCTGTCAACCCTCTTTTCTCAGGAACGCGTGGACGTATCGAGTTGAAATTTTCGTCAAATACTCAAGTCCGTAACTTTTTGAAGCCGTGATATAAATAAAACTCCTAAGTCAATGCATTCAAAAGTTGCAGCCGTTTATGTCCGAATATTTTGAGATTTCCAAGGGAATCACAAGCACACAAAACCTATAACCTGCGGGAAGTACCCACTTCCCGCAGACCTGGAATCATGTATTTTGGTGAGGAGCACGGTCTTATAGCACAAGTAATGAAAAAAATCCGAAAACCATGAATTTGTAATTTATTCACTTAAAAAAATACTTTTAATGCTCGCCATGGACCAAAACCTATAGTGTACTTCCCGTAGACCTAAAATTATGAAATTTGGCAAGATGTAGCCCAAATAAAGGAAAAAATCCGAAAAAAGGAAATTGGTAATTAATTCACGAAAAAAACTTTTGATTCTAGATATAGACCAAAACCTATAGGGTACTGCTTATATAGAATCATAATATTTGGTAAGATGCAAGGTCATATTTCACAAATAACGAGAAAAAACTGAAAACCGTAAGTTTGTAGTTTACTATTAAAAAAATTATAATTTTTGATTCTCTCCCTCGGCCAAAAAATACAGGGTAGGTACCTGCTTCATGTTGACCTAGAATCATGATATTTGGCAAGAAACAAGGTTTTACAATTAAACGGAACCCTTAGTGCGCGAGTTCGACTCGCACGTATCGTTTTATTTCTTTATAGCTTTTGTAATTGTTATGTATCAAATAAATTATTTAATTTAATTTTATTTTCGCCTAAATATCTACGTTACACCTATCAGGGCCCACAGTAGTGGACCGTGTGGAGTACACAACCTCCACCAGGAACCCTTTTCTCGAACCACCTCGAGGCACTTTTAGCTAGGCATTGGATATCATTGTTAAAAATTAAACCTAGGACCTAGAATTATTTAAGGTAGGTACAAGTAGCGGCACGAAACTCTAGCGCTGACCGTTATTGCGCAGAAGTAAAAAATTTGGTATCACAGGGTGCGCAGTATCCCCTCCACCATTTGCTCAGCGCTAAGCTTACGTGCCGCTACTTATAGTAACTACTCTACCAAACGTGGTTAACCGACTCTGAATATTACTAGTGTCAATCATTTTACTTTCATATAATGACCCTAAAGTTATCTTCATCATTCATTGACTGTCATAAAATGTTTAGGTTTCCTATGTATGCATGTCATCAGAACCCCCCCCTCCCCCTAAAGTTTTTTTATTTACCTACTTTTCATACCAAAGGCCTTAAAATACGAAATAGGTAACTTACCTATTTCGTAAGTCGTAAGAGGCGACTAAGGGACCTATAGGGCACCGGAGGACGGGCAGCAGCGCCCCCTGCATAACCAACTCCACCACCGAACTGCAATCCCCAATCCGCTTGCCCAGCGTGGGGTTATGGACACTGACCATCAAATAAATAAAGCCAGAAAGTAATGGCCCCCGTTCCCGGCCGTTCGAAACCCTCGGCGCGCGAGTTCCACTCGCACTTGACGGATCTTGTTTAAGAAGGGAGAGATACCCATCTTAAAGAACAGACTGAGAAAACTCTCCTGAATAACTACAGACCATCACCTTATCGAAATTGTTTCTGAGTGTACTTATCTTGGGCAAATTCTGCAATCAGGGGAAATTCAGGCCTCCAGTCATGTAAAAATAGTTTTGAGAAGGAGGCCAAGGAGATGATCCAGCTAGGGTGGGCAGTGTATGGAAAACTATGTCAAAACTTCTCGTCATCCATACCGCAATGTTTGAATGATAAAGTTTTCAATCAGTGCATCCTATAACCGTCATGACCTACGGAGCTGAGCCGTGGATACTCACGGTAGGGCTGGTCCACCAGTTCAAAGCCGCTCAGCGAGCTATGGAAAGATCTATGCTCGGAGTCTT
Organism: Eupithecia subumbrata; assembly: GCA_949316285.1. Lineage (NCBI taxonomy): Eukaryota > Metazoa > Arthropoda > Insecta > Lepidoptera > Geometridae > Eupithecia > Eupithecia subumbrata. Next base: position 13,536,104 of record OX438643.1, on the reverse strand, counting down.
TCTGAAGGATAGGATTCGTAACGAAAACATCTGAGGGAGAACCAAAGGTAACTACCATATCTCGCGAAGAACCAACAACCACTGGAGTAAACGTGTCCTTGAGTGGAGACTGTGACTCGGCAAACGTAGTGTAGGATGCTCTCCAGCCAGGTGGGATGACGATCTGCGAAAGACTGCAAGTAGATGCTGGATGCGGCAAGCTGAAGACAGGCGCTATGGCGCTCACTAGGGGTGGCCTATGTGCAGCAGTGGACTGTAGATGATGATGATGATGAACCTACCTTAAGTTGGGGTATGATCAGTTTAGATCGTATGTAATTTATTTTAGCCGAATTATTAGTAAATATGGCTTAATTCAGCCGAAGTTAATTTCATACGGTTCATTCACCTCACGTCCGCTCTCATAACCAATAACTATAGGTACCTACATGTTCTATTCAAAAGTGGTCGGAACTACTTAAACATGTAATTTGTCAGTTTCACAGTCGCGGCGTTGCGGCGTTGCCGCTTTGAAAACAGACGAAGTAGTCATTTGTGGCTCCAAAGTCTGCGGATCAACATTGTCTAAGCTAATGTTACGCGTAGTTAAATATGTAACGGATGTGAAAAAGACGTTTCAGTGTAAAATTTGTGACCGTTAGTGGATCAACAAAATTTTGATATTTTGGGATATTTTGAATGCGAGTATCTCTATAACCAGTTAATGTAGATCTAGCGTTGCCATGTGCTCTTCAAATGTGGATCAAAGTATATCTGTTTACTAGGTTTAGAGTCGAATGTACACTTGAAATAGGTGGATCAACATTTCTTAAGAAATCGTACTGGATCAACAATTACCGTGAAAGGTATATATATATATATATATATATATATATATATATATATACATATATAAGATATATATATATATTGTATTAAATATATCAGTTATCTAGTACCCATAACACAAGCTTTGAATAGCTTACTTTGGGGCTAGAAGGTGCTGTGTGGATTGTCCAGCATTATTTATTTATTTATTTAATGCACGCCCCCTCCATTAACGGCATAAAATTGGCGTTCATTTTTAGAATGGTTTATCTTTACGCTTCTATTAACTTTGTTAAACCTTTCGTTTAGGTTATTAAACTACTAGTTTCTGCCCGCGGCTACGCACGCGTTGTTCCTATGGACACGTTTGAAGGTTATATCTATCCCATGGAACATCCCATGGAACTGTTTTGTGGGATAAAAAGTAGCCTATGTTTGATTTCAGGCTTAGAGCTACATATATTCAAAATTCAGTCCGATCGTTTCAGTTGTTTTGGCGTGAAGAGATAATAAACATACATCCATAGGTACATCTAAACATCCAAACTTTCGCATCTATCTATACTTATAATAAAACTGTAACAGGTCCAATTCTGTACATTGAAGATATTTTGAAAATTTTTTTTGGAGGGCACTCTATTATCGATACTGAAGCCAAAACTGCAACTTTTTTCATTCATGTCTGTCTGTCTGTCTGTCTGTCTGTCTGTCTGTCTGTCTGTCTGTCTGTCTGTCTGTTTGTTAAACGCGCATCACGCCGAAACTACTGAAGGTATTGAAATGAAACTCGGCACGATTTTAGGTCATACTACGAGGAAGGACATAGGATACTTTTTATCCCGGAATTCAGTCAGGTTTCCCTGGGAGAGGGGATGAAATTAAAATTCTTTAACTGCGCATCACGACGGAACTACTTAAGGTATTGAAATAAAACTCGGTACGATTTTAGGTCATACCACGAAGAAGGACATAGGATACTTTTTATCCCCGAATTCAGTCAGGTTCCCCTGGGAGAGGGGATAAAAGTAAAATTTCTTTACCGCGCATGACACCGAATGTGCTAAATGAGTTGGAATGAAACCTAGCAAGATTTGATTTCATACTACAAGGAAGGACATGGGATACATTTCAACCCGGAATTCAGTAATTTTCCCCTGGGAGAGAGGATGGAAGTAAAATTCTTTAACCGCCCATGACGACGGAACAACTTAATGAATTCGAATGGATAATCTCGGCATAATTTGAGTTCATATTACGAGGAAAGATACATTTTATCCCAGAATTTAGTAAGGTTCCCCTGGGAGAAGGGATGAAAGTAAAATTCCTTCACTGCGCATCACGTTCACGCCGAAACTACTCAATGAGTTGGACTGAATTGGTACGATTTGAGTTCAAGGAAGGACATGGGATACATTTTATCCTGGAATTCAGCAAGGTTCCCCTGGGAGAGAGGATGAAAGTAAAATTCTTTAACCGCGCATCACGACGGAACTACACAATGAATTCGAATGCAACTCGGCGTGATTTTAGTTCGTACTATGAGGAAAGATACATTTTATCCCGGAATTCAGTAAGGTTGCCCTGGAAGAGGGGATGAAAGTTACATTCCTTCACCGCTCATCACGCCGAAACTACATAGGTAATGAGTTGGAATGTAACTTGGCACGTTTTGAGTTCATACTACAAGAAAGGACATGGAATACATTTTATGCTGGAATTCAGTAAGGTTCCCCTGGGAGAGAGGAAAAAGTAGAATTCTTTAACCGCGCATCACGACGGGTCTACGCGTCGTCCGATTTCATGCATTATTTTTGTTAGAAACAGAGATGCAAGATCGAATATGACTAAATCAGTAGAAAGTCGAGTAGAAAATCAGTAGATTGATGAAATAATCTGTAGATTGAAGAAAAAAATTAGTAGATAAAGGGTAGGTAAGTTCCTATCTATTTATTTTTCCAAGACGCACCCATTAGTTAGGTTCCTACCTACTAAGGTGGTGGGTCTTGGAAAAATAAGTTAGGTTCCTGCCTTACATGATATATGGTGGTTTAGCTGGTCCAGCGAAGTTTGGTTGGAGTCTTACTCCAACCAAACTTCGTGTACAATTAAATTAATTAATTATTGTGGTCCACTTAAACTAACTGGACCGCAGAAAAATATTTTTTATTGTGGTACACAGCCAACTGTACCTACCTACTAACGAAAAAAAATTACGGTGGTCCAGTCAAATGGATCAGGAGCCCAAAACAATTGCTTCAGTATGACAATGGAATCGTCGCAGAATCATCACGTAGAATCCTTAGATTAATAAAATTCCAGATAGTGCGCGCGAGATAAATTAATATGTAGTTTCAAACTTGACGCGCGTCTCTCCATCTGCATTCATCATAATTTCTTTCATCCAAGGTGAAATACCAAAAAGTGTCATTCTGTGACGATAGCCCTGTCATAGTGAAGCGATTAGTATAGCAGAATATGGCCCCAGCTGTGAGTAAGTCAAACGAGTAGGACACTTCTTAACACTGACACTGGCCGAGTCGTAGCTAAAAGTCGTGTGGATAAAGAATGGGATTGAAGATGACAATATGCTATCCCCCGTAGACCCTACACGATTTTTTGGACGGCGGCGTTTCATAATATGAGAGACTATGGTTAAATGTGAATTTAATTAGTCGGCAGGTAAGGCAAACGCGAACGAAGTCGCGGGTACAGCTAGTACTTATAATAAAACTGTAACAGGTCCAATTCTGTACATTGAAGATATTTTGAAATTTTTTTTTGGAGGGCACTCTATTATCGATACTGAAGCCAAAACTGCAATTTTTTTCATTCATGTCTGTCTGTCTGTCTGTCTGTCTGTCTGTCTGTCTGTCTGTTTGTTAAACGCGCATCACGCCGAAACTACTGAAGGTATTGAAATGAAACTCGGCACGATTTTAGGTCATACTACGAGGAAGGACATAGGATACTTTTTATCCCGGAATTCAGTCAGGTTTCCCTGGGAGAGGGGATGAAAGTAAAATTCTTTAACTACACATCACGACGGAACTACTAAAGGTATTGAAATAAAACTCGGTACGATTTTAGGTCATACCACGAGGAAGGACATAGGATACTTTTTATCCCGGAATTCAGTCAGGTTCCCCTGGGAGAGGGGATAAAAGTAAAATTTCTTCACCGCGCATGACGCCGAAAGTGCTAAATGAGTTGGAATGAAACCTAGCAAGATTTGATTTCATACTACAAGGAAGGACATGGGATACATTTCATCCCGGAATTCAGTAATTTTCCCCTGGGAGAGAGGATGGAAGTAAAATTCTTTAACCGCCCATCACGACGGAACAACTTAATGAATTCGAATGGAACTCGGCATAATTTGAGTTCATACTACAAGGAAAGATACATTTTATCCCAGAATTTAGTAAGGTTCCCCTGGGAGAAGGGATGAAAGTAAAATTCCTTCACTGCGCATCACGTTCACGCCGAAACTACTGAATGAGTTGGACTGAATTGGTACGATTTGAGTTCAAGGAAGGACATGGGATACATTTTATCCTAGAATTCAGTAAGGTTCCCCTGGGAGAGAGGATGAAAGTAAAATTCTTTAACCGCGCATCACGACAGAACTACTTAATGAATTCGAATGCAACTCGGCGTGATTTTAGTTCGTACTATGAGGAAAGATAATAATAATAATAATAATAAATTCATTTATTTTCTCTTCACAATAGGTTTTACAGTTTGTTGTTAATGTTAGGTGTAGACTATAGCGTACAGATACCCGTTTGTGAGAGACTGGTGCCAGTGATAGGTTCAAAACCTGTGTTACTAGTCACCAGTGCCCCCTCCACAGACATGATGTTATTTTTAAGTACAATGAATCGTGTCTTAATGTGACGTTATGAGAAATGTTAATAACTTATACCTATACATATGAAAAACAAAAAAAGAAAAAAATAACTAAGTATTAAAAGGGTAAGAGAGCTACAGACAGCTAACATTATAATAAGTGCATGTTTTAGTGTGCGAGTGCGTGAATGTAGAGTATGTGTGTGGGGTTTGTAAGGTTGTGAAAGGATTGCTTGCAAGGCAAATACGGGTTTAAGGTGTATGTTGGGGTCTCCTGAGGACACCAGGCTCTTAAGAGTTTGGGCAACAGGAGGCCCCATGGGTGTTTGAGTGTGGAGTAAGGTAACAAGTTCGAAGGGTATGTGATGCTTGTTTGTGAGTTATATGCGTGTATGTGTAGTATATGATGGGGTCTCCTGAGGACACCAGTCTCATAAGAGTCTGGGCAACAGGATACCACCATGTGAGTGATTAGTGTTGTGTAAGTTTAGTGTGGATGAGCGTAGATAACGGCAAAAGGTTTAATCACTTCACCCTGTATAAGTTTCAACCTGTGGTATCAATTTAGCGGCTTGAGCAAGTCTTCTGTTTGCTGGTACGAAAGGGTCTTAAGCCATTTAGTAACCTCCGCTTTACATTTGTACCGGGTTAGAGGGTGGATGGATAAGGTTTTATTTATCTTATTATAAATGAATGGTCCAAGAAAACAGCTGAAGTGGTTGGTATGCTGAATTTTGAAAGTTTTAGAAGCGCAGACCTTATCAATTCTACGTTTTCGATTATCAGGCTGGTGTTCGTATGTCAGTTGGGAGTGTTTGTGGAGGATAAGTTGCAAAATGAAGTATTGTCGCACAGTGAGGACGTCCCAATTAACATACAGCTCAGCTGTTGGGAACTGATAAGAGTGACCTCCGCCGACCTTCAGAATGGCTCTTTGGGCTCTTTCGAGGACAATAAGGTAGGACTTTGCTGCACCTCCCCACGAGGTGATACAGTAGCTCAGTACAGATTGGCAGAGAGCCAAATAAACCATTCTGATGGTATCTCGGGTAGCCACATGTCTGAGAGCTCTGAAGATGTAGATCATTTTTCTTATTCTAGTTACAAGGATATCTATATGTCGTTTGAAAGTGAGTGACTGATCTATAATAACTCCCAGGTATTTCACATGGTCAGTGCAAAGAAGAGTGGGGCAAGTACAGGGGGTGACCGAAGGCTTACAAATATGAGCTATGATGGATAGGTTAGTTGGGGGTAGAAAACCTGCTCTGAGCGCAAAAGGCATGCAATTTGTCTTGGCAATATTAAGGGTCAGAAAGTTTGCTCTCAGCCAGTGACACGACTTGTCAAATCCAGTTTGAGCCACCTCATACACCTTCTCCCAGCTACTTTCGTAAAAAAGAAGTGCTGTATCATCCGCGTAAGTAAAGACCCTGCCGTTGGGGAGCTGCAGGTTACAAAGTTCATTGACGTATATAAGAAAGAGGGTAGGGCCGAGGATACTTCCTTGAGGCACACCGTGGCTCACCGGAAGTGCTTGACTAATGAACTGAGAAATTTTTACACACTGCTTTCTGTTAGATAGGTAGTCAGTGAAGAGCTGAAGTGGTAGACCTCGTATACCTATTGCTTCTAGTTTATTTATCAGAATGGGAATAGAGACCGTGTCGAATGCTTTGGCAAGGTCCAAAAAAATTGCCAAACATTTTTGTTTTTGATCTAGACTAGTAATAATCGACTTCGTTAACTCATGTACTGCATCGTTAGTTGAGATTTTAGAGCGGAAACCAAACTGGGAGGATGACAATAACTTGTTTTGTTCAAGGAAGCAGGTAAGGCGTTTATTCAGCAACTTTTCTAAAATCTTCGACAATACTGGTAGAAGTGAGATGGGCCGATAAATTATTCACACAGTCTCTATCCCCAGCCTTGTAAATGGGTTTTATAAGAGCAGTCTTGAATGCGTCTGGGAAAACTCCAATGGAAAAGGAGAGATTGCAGATATGAGCAATGGGTTCAGAGAATATGTGACCGTATCTCTTTAGAATGTGTCCAGGGATTTGATCTATTCCAACCGCACATTTGTCTTTTAAGGACATAGTAATTTGTTCAACTTCCTGTGGATCAGTGGGGAGAAGTACAAAAGATTTGCTTGGTTGAGTCGAGCTGTTTGAAGAGTAATGGTAGTTTTGAGAAGGGATACTTTCAGCAAGAACTCTACCAACACTGGTAAAGTAAAGGTTAACCTTTTCTAAACTGTGAATTTGGTTACCTGGTGTCAATAGGCATGGAGAATGATCAGTTTTCTTACTTTGACCACTTATCTCTCTCAAGACTTCCCAAAGTCTCTTTTTATTATCTTTAGCTTTCTCTAACTCCTGTTTCTCATAATTTCTTTTGGCCAACTTTAAAAGATTGTTGCAAAAGTTACGGTATCTTTTGTATGTGACTTTTATTACTTCGTTATTTGGGTCTCTTTTTAATTTTTTGAAAAGACTGTCCCGATTTTTCATGCAGCGCAGTAGTCCTAAGGTAATCCAAGGTTTAATAACTTTTTTGCGATATGGTGTTTTGGTTGACTTAGTGTTAGCTTTGATGGCTGTGGCTATAAGTTCTGTGAATAAATTCGTAGCAAAGTTGACGTCATTAGAGAAAAGTATTTGATTAAAGTTAGTATTAGCAATGGCCTTATCCAGGCCATCAAAGTCAACACGCGTAGTATAGTTAGTCATATATTTAACCCTGTATTTTTGGAAGATACTTAGGGCCACAGATTCATGGTCAGTAATCGACGTTTCTACGACGAAGCAAACCGCTTCCAATTGAGTCTTCAGCAATAAATGGTCCAGACAGGTGGAACCGTGCGTTACAAAATTATGAGCTGGTAGTAATAGGTGGCTAGATATAACATTTAAATAGTCATGAGAACGGTTATCTTTTGTGTTGGGTGAGATGTCAATATTTATATCACCACAAATCACAATATTTTTAAAGTTTCTTAAGTTGGACAAAACGGTATCTATGCTGTTAATAAAATTATTTGTATTTCTAATGCTAGGCGGTCTATAAATTCCGAGGATGCATGTTTGCGAATTCAGTTTAATTAAAAGTCCATTTGCGTCCTTTATCTCTGGTTCCTCATATGAAATATTTAGATTTTTATTGTAATATATAACAACTCCTTCATTTTGTGTATTGTTTTTTGTTGTGGTAATGTAGTTAAAGCCGTTAATTTCAGGGATGAATTTGCATGATTTAAGCCAACATTCAGTCAGGACTATTATGTCCCAGGATATCTGAGAACGTTGAAGAATTGATATAAAACTATTAAAATTGCAACTTAAACTACGTATATTTTGAGAGAAAATATTAAGGCTATTATTGGTTACGTAATTTTGAATGTTCTCAACATCACAAGTAACGGCATTCGCGACCGCTATCGAATCAAGACCTTGGTTAATAAATTCAACATCATTTGTATCCGTCATGATACAGAATAAAATAATTTCATATCCCCAATAAGAAGGGATTTTATTATTTTTAGAACAATTATTTTAAGATGATTACCAAGGTTTGTATACTGAAACGGTGTGCGAAAGTTGTGGGAGAGAACAGAAAAGTACATGTAGTATTGTGAGAATTTAATTAAGATACCAATAACTGTTAACTGCGCTCTAGGTAAGTGTTTGTACGGTGTTGTGCGTTTGTATGTGTGCGAAGTGTGGTTCAAGAGATACATCAAAAGATACATTTTATCCCGGAATTCAGTAAGGTTGCCCTGGCAGAGGGGATGAAAGTCGAATTCCTTCACCGCGCATCACGCCGAAACTACATAGGTAATGAGTTGGAATGTAACTTGGCACGTTTTGAGTTCATACTACAAGAAAGGACATGGAATACATTTTATCCTGGAATTCAGTAAGGTTCCCCTGGGAGAGAGGAAAAAGTAGTATTCTTTAACCGCGCATCACGACGGGTCTACGCGTCGTCCGATTACATGCATTCTTTTTGTTAGAAACAGTGATGCAAGATCGAATATGACTAAATCAGTAGAAAGTCGAGTAGAAAATCAGTAGATTGATGAAACAATCTGTAGATTGAAGAAAAAAATTAGTAGATATAGGGTAGGTAAGTTCCTATCTATTTATTTTTCCAAGACGCACCCATTAGTTAGGTTCCTACCTACTAAGGTGGTGGGTCTTGGAAAAATAAGTTAGGTTCCTGCCTTACATGATATATGGTGGTTTAGCTGGTCCAGTTAACAGTACCTACTACCGAAGTTTGGTTGGAGTCTTACTCCAACCAAACTTCGTGTACAATTAAATTAATTAATTATTGTGGTCCATTTAAACTAACTGGACCGCAGAAAAATATTTTTTATTGTGGTACACAGCCAACTGTACCTACCTACTAACGAAAAAAAATTACGGTGGTCCAGTCAAATGGATCAGGAGCCCAATTCTGCAAAACAATTGCTTCAGTATGACAATGGAATCATCGCAGAATCATCACGTAGAATCCTTCGATTATTAAAACTACAGATAGTGCGCGCGAGATAAATTAATATGTAGTTTCAAACTTGACGCGCGTCTCTCCATCTGCATTCATCATAATTTCTTTCATCCAAGGTGGAATACCAAAACGAACGTGTCATTCTGTGACGATACTGCCCTGTCATAGTGAAGCGATTAGTATAGCAGAATAGGGCCCCAGCTGTGAGTAAGTCAAATGAGTAGGACACTTCTTAACACTGATGCTGGCCGAGTCGTAGCTAAAAGTCGTGTGGATAAAGAATGGGATTGAAGATGACAATATGCTATCCCCCGTAGACCCTACACGATTTTTAGCACGGCGGCGTTTCATAATATGAGAGACTATGGTTAAATGTGAACTTAATTAGTCGGCAGGTAAGGCAATCGCGAACGAAGTCGCGGGTACAGCTAGTTTATAATATAAGTGTGATGTACCTAATTTTATAAGCACTAAAATAAAATCAACACGATGTCAATGCACTCCAAAACGCCGATTAAATCGAAGTTATTTTTGGAGTCGATTTGGCACTAAAATTGATTCAACATAATGTTGATTTTATTTTAGTGCTATTTCGATTCAATCGGCGTTTTGGAGTGCATTGACATAATATGTCAATGGACTCCAAAACGACGATGGAATGGGTTTATAACAAATGGTTTTCAAATTTACAATGGTCGCAAAACTACCTATACTTTATCCATCGAGCTTGTAGATTTTTCGTAAACAAACGTAATCAGCTGATTTTTAGGGTTATCACCATGAAATGACACAGGCCTAACGTAATTCCAATGATTTCACCCATAGATTCCGTTAGATTTGTTACTTTTTTCAATCTTTACTTCATATCTATGCAATATCTAGTTGTAGCAATTTACAAATCGTCATTATTTGGTCAAAAACGAAGATTCAAATGACCAGATATTTTTATCTTTTGTTAAAGTGCCAACCCTAACGAATCTTAGTTTTGACGTCATGGGATGCAAACAATTGGTATCTTTTGAACTATGCTTCCCAATTTAGGATAGCACTATGACCATACTTATTTCCTACTAGCTGTACCCGCGACTTCGTTCGCGATTGCCTCACCTGCCGACTAATTAAGTTCACATTTAACCATGGTCTCTCATAATTTGAAACGCTGCCGTGCAAAAAATCGTGTAGTGTCTACGGGGGATAGCATGTTATCATCTTCAATCCCATTCTTTATCCACACGACTTTTAGCTACGACTCGGCCAGCGTCCATGTTAAGAAGTGTCATACTACTTCTTACTGATGGTTCCGTTCAGCTGGGGCCCTATTCTGCTATACTAATCGCTTCACTATGACAGGGGTATTGACACAGAATGACACGTTTGGGTATTCCACCTCAGATGAAAGAAATTATGATGAATGCAGATGGAGAGACGTGCGTCAAGTTTGAAACTATTCATTTATCTCGCACGCACTATCTGGAGTTTTATAAATCTAAGGATTCTACGTGATGATTCTGCGACGATTCCATTGTCATACCTACTGAAGCAATTGTATTGCAGAATTGGGCTCCTGATAAATGGATCAGGAGCCCAATTCTGCAATACAATTGCTGACACAATTGACTGGACCACCGTAATTTTTTTTTCGTTAGTAGGTAGGTACAGTTGGCTGTGTACCACAGTAAAAAATATTTTTTGTGGTCTAGTTAGTTTAATTGGACCACTTACTGCAACCAAACTTCGGTAGTACAGTTAACTGGACCAGCTAAACCACCATATATCATGTAAGGTAGGAACCTAACTTATTTTTCCAAGACGCCTTAGTAGGTAGGAACCTAACTAATGGGTGCGTCTTGGAAAAATACATAGATAGGAACTTACCTACCCTCTATCTACTAATTTTTTTCTTCTAACTACAGATTATTTCATCAATCTTCTGATTTTCTACTCGACTTTCTACTGATTTAGTCAAATTCGATCTTGCAACACTGTTTCTAACAAAAAGAATGCATGAAATCGGACGACGCGTAGACCCGTCGTGATGCGCGGTTAAAGAATTCTACTTTTTCCTCTCTCCCAGGGGAACCTTACTGAATTCCAGGATAAAATGAATTCCATGTCCTTCCTTGTAGTATGAACTCAAAACGTGCCAAGTTTAATTCCAACTCATTACCTATGTAGTTTCGGCGTGATGCGCGGTGAAGGAATTTGACTTTCATCCCCTCTGCCAGGGGAACCTTACTGAATTCCAGGATAAAATGTATCCCATGTCCTTCCTTGAACTCAAATAGTACCAATTCAGTCCAACTCATTCAGTAGTTTCGCCGTGATGCGCGGTGAAGGAATTTTACTTTCATCCATTCTCCCAGGGGAACCCTACTAAATTCTGGGATAAAATATATCTTTCCTCGTAGTATGAAATCAAATTATGCCGAGTTCCATTCGAATTCATTCAGTTGTTCCATCGTGATGCGCAGTTAAAGAATTTTACTTTCATCCTCTCTCCCAGGGGAACATGACTGAATTCCGGGATGAAATGTATCCCATGTCCTTCCTTGTAGTATGAAATCAAATCGTGCAAGGTTTCATTCCAACTCATTCAGCACTTTCGGCGTCATGCGCGGTGAAGAAATTTTACTTTCATCCCCTCTCCCAGGGAAACCTGACTGATTTCCGGGATAAAAAGTATCCTATGTCCTTCCTCGTAGTATGACCTAAAATCGTGCCGAGTTTCATTTCAATACCTTCAGTAGTTTCGACGTGATGCGCGTTTAAGAAACAGACAGACAGACAGACAGACAGACAGACGGACAGACAGACAGACAGACATGAATGAAAAAAATTACAGTTTTGGCTTCAGTATCGATAATAGAGTGCCCTCCAAAAAAAATTTTCAAAATATCTTCAATGTACAGAATTGGACCTGTTACAGTTTTATTATAAGTATAGATACAGAGCAGTATTTTATTTTTAGCCGGATTATTGAAGAACGAATGGAACGTAAACTCAACACTGAGCGAGTGCTGCCAGCTGGTCTTAGCTACCCTATTGAGTGTAGTTTTAGGGCGCTTTAGGGTGTGTTCCCATTTTTTTTAGTGACGATAGATAGTCGTGCAGTTTAAAGCATCGTGGCTTGTAAACACGATGTCCCAAAACTCCACGTCAAGACGGAAACAAGTGACAGGCCAAGTCAGGGTATTTATCACAAGAAATTTAAAAAAATCTAAGTGACCTATTTGTAAAGAAAAGGTAAATATAAAAAAAAAAATCGAGATCGTCTACAACCTGTGATGGTCTTTTAACCTTGTTTACTGCATTTTTTTTCAATTTTATTTTTAATCTGAGTCCTGAGTAAATTGTTCTTCAGTAAATTGTTGCAATGAGAGAAAATATATGAAGTACTTTTAGTTTTTTATTATTAAATATAAAATAAAATTATATATAAATATAATTGAAATCCTTAAAATGGCTAAACAAAAAAATCTAAATATTATCATAGACCCAGGAAGAATCTAAGATCAATGATGCTTAGAAAATATGGTCAATGTAAAGACATAAAATTAAGAACGTCTATTTACTAATGGGCCTGGGCCTGAAACGCCTTCCTTCCAATGGAACCTCATTGACAAATAATAATCTAGCTAATCTAAATCTTCCACACTATTGATTTATGAATTGAACTCTACCAGTAAAAATCGTTTCATTTTTACATTTACAAGATTATTTCTTGGATTATGTTTTTTTTTATTTAACAATGATTTGAACAATGCTTTCTTCAAGACCGAAGGGTGAGACTTGAGAATTTTCAGCAAAACCAGTGTAAAATTACAAAAATATGTAAATCTACGTACGTAAAATTATGTGTGTAAAAGTATGCGGATAATAATGTAGCCACTGCTGTCACTGCACCCTGCTTGGGCACCACTGTGTCATATACTTTACCTAGATACTAATGCCACAGTAAAAATAATAATATACAGTAGGCCTATGATATCGCGGAACCTGCCGACAAGTGACGCGACCAGGTAATCAGGCCAGGGTTGTCACCATGCTAGCACAATGCTAGTGTTAAACTTTTAATTATTTATTATAAGGAAACATCATCATAAATAAAACATTATGATTTTATTTTTGGTGATTTTTCAAATGCCTCGCCCCTTGCCCCCCGCACGATTGCCCTGTCTAAATGCCTTCGTCGAACAACTGTATGCATAAGTTGGCTGTGCTAATACTTACAAATCTACAGAATTATTACACTAAAATTTGAATGAATGAACGAATGATAACATAACTTTATTTTCCCCGTTTTTTTGACAGAGTGGGTAACACTACCCACGATCGCCATTGTATTTCCTCACTTGACTTTCTTGCTTTTTTGTGGTTAGTTCAAGTAATTCTCTCCTTTTGTGCTCTCTGCTTACGTTACGTTGTTTTCGTTGAGTTTATCGTTGTTTCTTGAGTTTTTGTTATTGTTGAGTGTTACTGTTGAGTTTTTGTTGTTTGTTACGTTTGTTGTTTTGATACAATGAGCAATGAACCTGGCCCGAGTTCGTTGAAGCTCTTTGCTTCGCCCAAGAAGAAGCGTCAAAAGAAAACGCCTCTCAGTTCTGCAGAGAAGCTCACGATTATTAATATTTATAAACTGGTGGAAGAAACTTGGCCTCGAGACCAATTTCCCTATAAGCAGGAGATGGTGAAAAGGACTGCCGATACCGCTGGAGTTGGCGTCAGTACGGTGTGGAAAGTCCTGAAAGGCTATTCTACTGAGCATCGCGATCAGTCACCAGCACCTCTACCTCCAAGAGTAGCCAAAACTGACAAACTCTTGGACTTTGAACTAAGTGCCATACGAAGAAAAGTGCATGAATTCTTCTTCAGAAATGAAATCCCCACACTAAACAAAGTGTTAAATTCGGTTAACGAAGATGATGACCTACCAAATTTCAAAAGGAGTACATTTGCAAAGCTTTTAGCAAAGCTAAAAATAAAACACCTGAAAAGATCACGTAACAGCAGTCTCATTGAAAAACATTAAATAGTAAGGTGGAGGCGCAATTATTTGCTAAAAATTGCCAAAATGAGAGAAGCAGGGCGCAAGATATATTATACAGATGAAACATGGTTAAACGAAGGTAATTTACTCTTTGTTTATTATCCTTTTTAGTAAATAATTATATTAAATATCAAACATGTAGTCGTTAAACTGAACTGAACTGAACTTTTGTATGTTATGTTAACAATGTTTCTTGTTTTTGTAGGTCATACGAAAACGAAGGTGTGGCAAGACATGACAATACAGTCAACAAGGCAGGCACACCTGGAAGGCCTTTCTACAGGACTCAAAGGGCCTTCTGGAAAAGGAAAACGCCTAATAATAGTACATATTGGTATGTTATCTGTTGTATTTTCATGAATCAGGATAATTTATTTAAACAATAGCATCAACATATCAAAGAAGTAGCACCATGGTCAAGTATGAATATGTATAGATTGAGTATTATTATTGCATCTTGTAATATCATTGATATTTTTATGGGTGGTGATGCAATAAGGTCGGTTTTCACCAATAGATAATCGGACAATTAGGCAGCTTTCAGTTAAATGTATCAAAACTTGTGTCAATAACATCAAATCAACTGTTTAAAGTTTAATATTTGTTTATTTTTTTTCTAGGAAACGAAGATGGATTTTGGAATGGTGGAAAATTTATATTCGAAAGCAAAAGTGGTGATGGAGATTATCACAAAGAAATGAACGCAGAAGTATTTGAAAAGTGGTTCAAAAAAATTATAAATTTTATTGAGCCAGAATCATTTAATTGACACATGTATACTAAAGAGTAAAGACATAAAATGATGATAACTAAATTAACTAAGATGCAACAGTAAATTATTCCTATAATTTGCATTTATAGTCTTATTTCATCTCCTTTACCTTGTATTTCCTTTTTAAGGATAGGTAACAATAAAAAGTAGTACTGATTTCACAAGACTACCTTATTTACTTATGCCAACTATTATTCACATTAAATATCACTACCCAGAGACATCTATCAAAGCTCAAAATAGCCGCCATATGAGTATAGCTTGGTAGGTTATGTACTAATTTGTTCAATTTTAGTTAGGTATGTCATAGGTTTTATAATTATTTCTTTCTTTGCGTCAGTTAGAAATCAAATAAGACCTAAATTATGTATATCCTAAATACGCAAACGAAGCCGCAGGCAAGAGCCAACCACATTATTAAAAATGTTTTTTACCCCTGCATCAGCTGATTGAACTGTCAGTGGCTTTGTTATTGAAAATTCTACAAGCTCGATGGATAGAGTATACAATCTAGATATATTCTTTGTAGAACGCGAAAAATACTTACTATATACTTACTATTGTTTTGGAATTGCGACCGAATTTATTTTTTGGGAATTGTGGGATCATGGGCTACATTTCTCCGGTACAAAGTCCTAAGTGTCACAGATCTGCAATATGATTTTTTAAATTTTTTGTCAATAACCCAAAATCCCGCCTTCTGATTCTCATTCTGAATGGGGGAACTGGGATCTGCACTGACATCTCATCCCGCCTTTATATCGTCAAATCTTTTTATCTTTTTTATTGCACGTATACTTATTCTAAATAAATCATTACCTAATACAATTCACGTCAAAAAAAATGTTACGGCCATCCAAAGTAAAAAATCTGTGTAATAAGCTATAAATCGTGACAACATCTATATTCATTAAAAAAAACTAAAAGACATATTTATTGAATTTAGCTTTCTTTTATAAAGTTTTTCGCTCATTATCCGTTTCACCCGACTTCAAAAAAAGGAGCAGGTTCTCAATTCGTCTGAATGTTTGTTTTTTTTTAGATTTATGTGTGCAATTGTGCATGTTACCTGATATCTCCGCCAATATTTTTGGCCAATATTTTTGATTTTGCTGATTTCCACTCTTGTATGTAGGTACGTATACAGATTGATCCCGTAGTGCTCCCATAAAAACTATATTCCCGAGGAATTCGTAAATACGAATGTTTTTTATAAGCTTTACGGGATATTTATCCCGTAATACCTTTGAAAAATCACGACTTTCTATAGCAATTTTGGTGATATCTTCGCCAATTCATAATAGAGATGATTATTTCGTTGTTGTATAAAGGTTGATTTTTAAGGTAGTCCTATAAAAGTTTGTATCTCGAGGAATTGATGATGTGCATCATAAGACGTATCTAAAACATCATGACATGATGGGTTTCCATGGCTACGGGCGTAAATAAGAGGTCTACTTAGAAAAACTAATTACAACGTTGACGGATATCGAAACGCATAAAACGAAGGATGACCGATACATTTTTTAGTTGATCCTACTATGAAAGTGATTTTGACACTTATTTCTTAGAGATCCGAAACCAAAGGTGTCATTGAGTGACTCGTTAGAAGCAACGCACGTTTGCACGTTCAGCAGTAAGCATGTTTGTTTCATGCGATCCGTCAACCGAAACTTCGTACCTATTTCGTGTTTCTAAGTAGGCCTTTTTCTTTCGTCGTTTCATCCATGTGTCATCATATCAAACCAAATTAGACGAATTTTAAGTCGAATTTAAACTAGATGTCGCCACAAGAAGAATTTGAAGTCGGTTTATAATAGTTTCAAAAAGTCAAATTATCAATTATATGCTGCATCATGAATTCATGAATGACATACAAAATTATTTAGTAGGTGGTCAAATTAAGAGATACTTGTCTGCTAGAGTCATGATTAAGCACACTCTTTTTTTGTTTTGTGCTTCTGAATTAATTTAAAAACTAGAAAAAAAATTGAATTTGGTTCGTGTCAAGGACGACCCGCCGTTTTAATACCTACTTCTCTGATATCTTACCTGTTATAATAATGATAGCTTTTCTGTACTGCTTGCCAGTGAAGAATTCCTTAGCTGTGCCTGATCGAGACATTTCCTTCCTCACGTCCGATCTCATCTGCGATAGTCTTTCATCTAACTGGAAAAAACAAAAAAATATTGAGAAGGAACCGCCATCAATATTCATTATTGCTATTATCCCACTAAAATTATAGCTAGAAAGTTTAAAATTACTGATTCGATTGGGCTGATGAATTTCGTATGGATGTAGTTCTTATAGATATCTCTAACTTATGAACTACATGCATGCAGAGAAGTAAGAAGCAAATAAATGTAGACAACATTTAGGTCCCAACACGGTATCGGGTTTCTTGTCCACAAGTCCCTTCTCAATAACACTATAAAGATCGGGAGCGTCTCGACAAAGCCATCATTTCCTCCAAGTCCGAGATCTTGAGAGAGCTCGAAATTTTTTCTGGACAGCTTTACACTTCATCGCAAAGCCCGGCTAATAACACGGCATGCGATGCAAGAGCCCGTTTGACCCGACACTATACCGAAGGTATCGAGATAAGGCCGGCTCTCAAACAATTCAAAAACAACGAGGCACCGGGGGATGACAACAACGACAGAACTTCTGCAAGCGTGTGGAACATCGGCTTAAAGTCCTTCACAGGCTGTTTTACTCCGTCATTCTTGAGGGACAAACGCCAGAAGCGTGGCATAGGAGCGTGGGGGTACTGTTCCATAAGAAGGGTGACGACCCTTCTGAAGAACTATAGACCCATCTTACTGTTAAGTCACGTCTACAAGCTGTTTTCGATAGTAATAACCAACCGTCAAGGGTGGCGACCCTTCTGAAAAACTACAGGCCCATCACACTGTTAAGCAATGTCCATGGGCTGTTTTCGAGAGTAATATAACCCACCGTACCCAGGTTTGACGAATTCCTGCCTAAAAAAAAATAATAGATTCAGGCGTTACTTTGCGCAAATCCATTGTATAATATTAGGATAAAACAATATTTAGTAACAATTCCGCGCAAAACCTCCTCCGACAAGATCCAACCAAATGTGATTTGCGTGTACCGCCCGTCCTCCCACAAATTGCTCCCACTTGCAATCAGAGAAAGTATACAACAGACTTACACAATACCAAATTGCCCAGTAAATTACCCTCCAACTCCAAGAACGAACACAACTTAATTTGCAAAAGAAAAGACCACACCAACCACACAATGAAAAAACTCATCAAAAGTAAGTCGTCAACTAGTTTCGTCTCTCCACGAGACATCATCAGGACACCACAACAATACTCGACTTTGACACTGAGACCGCCAAGCAACAACGACAGAGTCCTGCCAGAGATATTGCCTCTCTGAGCTCCCTGCGTAAAGAATTCCTGTCTCCCGAACAAGCCGGGTACCGTAACGCACACTGTTCCGGCAGATTATACAGAAGATAGAAGAGCTGGTATAATGGTGCCTAATCGACTACGTATAATGACGACCTTCGTGGCGCAGCGGGCGAAGGTCCGCCTGCGACGCAGGAGGTTGCGGGTTCGATTCCCGTCTCGGTCAAATTTCTGTACGATCTGCAGAAATTTGTTCCGTTGGTCTGGGTGTTTTCTATGTATAATAAAAATATCTATCTATGTAGCGTATTGTATTAAGTATATCAGTTATCTAGTACCCATAACACAAGCTCTGCTTAGCTTGGGGCTAGATAATGGTGTGTGAATTGTCCAGCATTATTTATTATTTATTTATTTATATCCAAGTATTGAGGTGTTTGTACAGCAAGGCCACTTTGTCTATCCTCCGCCTCCAGGACAAAGCACGAAGCCAATCCCTCTGCACGAAGGGGTGAGACAGGGAGACACTATTTCTCCAAAACTTGTTCATCTCTGCATTGGAGGACATATTTAAGCTCTTGGACTGTGACAGATATGTCATCCATATCAACGGAGATTACATCACTCCACGACATCGCTCTTGAGTTAGCAGGCTGAACTGCTGATCGGCAGGCCATATAGCTCGCAGAACCGATAACAGTTGGGGAGTGAAGGGTCTCGAGTGGCGACCGCGATGCAATGCGAAACGGAGTGTGGGACACTCGATGGACCGACGACATTGTACCAGTCGCAGGGAGTGCGTGAATGCACGCGGCTCAGGACTGCTATTCATGGCGTCGTCGTTTGAAGCAGGCCTATGTTTAGCAGTGGGTTGCATGGTGGTGCAGTGTTTACTTTCTCTGATTGCAAGTAGGAGAAATTTGTGGGAGGGCGGGCGCAAGGTACACGCAAATCACATTTTGTTGGATCTTGTCGGAGGAGGTTCTGCGCGGAATTGTTACGAAATATTGTTTTATCCTAATATTATACAATGGATTTCCGCAAAGTAACGCTTGAATCTATTATTTGGCATATACGGGCTGATGATGAACATTTAGGTATCGGGTATGTGTTATGTTGGCATTGCTTGGAAATAAAAAACATTTATTTGCTTGTTATATGGATCCATCTAAAATTCTCAGTATTATAATATGAGTTAGCTAACTAATATTATAAATGTGAAAGTTTGGAATCCATCTGAACATCCAAACTTTCACGATGGATGGATGGATGATTGTTAACTCTTCACGCCCAAACTTCTCGGTAGGGATCTCTGGGCATGATCGGGCTGAAATTTTGCATTTAGGTATTTCTAGGCCTGTAATCAAACAAAGGCTACTTTTTATCCCATAAATCAGTTCCCACTGGATATAATCCACTTTAAACGTTTACTATAAAAAAGAACTTGCATTTTATTAAAATAACTATTCACGGATATTTATCGCGTTTATTTACCTATTTTCCCCGATGTTTTAAAGGTTTACAAAGACACTGTCGTGGTCACGGGTTAAATAAATAAATAAATAATGCTGGACAATTCACACAGCATTATCTAGCCCCAAGTTAAGCAGAGCTTGTGTTATGGGTCTAGATAACTGATATACTTAATACAATACACTACATAGATAGATATTTTTTATTATAGATAGAAAACACCCAGACCAACGGAATAAATTTCTGCAGATCGTACACAAATTTGTTCCGAGGCAGGAATCGAACCCGCAACCTCCGGCGTCGCAGGCGGACCTTTGCCCGCTGCGCCACGGAGGTCGACGTTCGAGGTTGATTCTCCAAAATAAATACCCGTTAACAGTTATTTTATTATTTGTTCTGATCGTGTTAATTTAAAAACGTAACTTGCCTTCTCACCCTTCAAATTGGTAAGCATAGCCAATGTCTTCCTTGCAGCATCAACCCTCCCTTCTTTCAGTAGGAAATAAGGCGTCTCGGGTATAAACCAGCACGCGGAGAAGTAGATAACTGGTATGGTCGACATAGCGTAGTTTATGGACTGGTATTCCACAAATGGCCCGATAGCTAATATCAATAGACAACCGAAACTAAACATGAAGCGATTGCTCAGAATCAGTCTACCTCTTATGTCCTTGTCTGATATTTCCGCTAAATATATTGTTGCTACCTGAAAAAAGTTAGTTTAAGGAGTTTTAAACTATTTGGTCAACGGTTTCGCCACCTGCCAGAAGGTTAGAAAATATCAATAGGGTGGTTTTTTGAGAAGGGCGGTGATGGCCAAGTCCGAAATCACGCGAGTGCGAGAAAGAAAAGTCGTGAAGGAGTTATTCCCTCGATTTATAAGAAAACAATACCTAACTGCATATTTGGTTTTCTTTTAAACCTTTTACTTTTGACGGAAATCGACTCTAATGATTTAAAAAAAAAGGACAAACAGAGTAAACATTTGCTTTTTCCTTTAATTTTTAGTAATAAATTTCTTTACAAAGATTGATCCTTATCAGCAACAAAATTTATAGGTTAAATAAATCCTGTATTTAAATAAAATAGCACTTAGTCTATGGCTGCCGACATTAAGCTACGAAGATGGAGAAAAACTTCTGGAAACCTAAGCATAATAGCAGGAGTTAATTTAAATTAAACCACCACACCTCTAGCACATTATACAAACTCTGAGGACACACACTAGAAACTCCTGTAGCCCGGACTCTTAGGAGATCTGTGTCCTCAGGAGCATCACACATACATACACTGGTAACTCCTGTTGCCCGGACTCTTAAGAGACCGGTGTCCTCAGGAGCACCACACACACATACACACACCCTCACACACACCTACACACACACACTTTCACATATGCATAGTTAGAGTAACTGCAATATGCATACATTATACCTACTTTTAATTTAATTTTTGTTCAAAAACGCTCATAGTTAGGGTACCTACATAAATTTTTGAGGATATTAGGTACATAGTTACATTTATTTTTATTTTTAGAGAACTAGCACAAATTAAGATAAAATCTTTGTTAAACTTTTGTAAACAATTGATTCTCTGGCATTTAAATTGTTTCTATTTGTACTTTAAACGAGTAAAATGTTTTTCGATTTATATTTAAACAATTAACCATAAAATTGTTAATTATACTTAATTATTTATAAGCCGCGCTGTAGAGCGAGACCCTCTAGCACAGGTATTTTATTACTTAAAAGAGGGTAACATACCACTGAAATGTATTAGATTAAGTAAAAGAAATAAACAATTTTGATTTGATTTGATTTAACCTATGAATTTTGTTGCTGATAATGTTATTACTACTACTATAAATACAGGATTTATTTAACCTATGAATTTTGTTGCTGATATTGATCAATCTTTGGAAAATTAAAGGAAAAAGCAAAGGTTTACAAATTACTATTAATACTTATTTCGATTTCCTGCAAAAGTAAAAGATTACGCCCATCACAGTAGGTACACAAGTAAAAGATTACGGCCATCACTTGGCCATCACAGCCCTTCTCAAAAAACCACTACGTCTTTGAAAGTTTGTACAGTTGCTATAAAGGATAGCAACTGTACAAACTTTCAAAGACGTAGTGTTTATAACCAAACTTCTTGCGGCTTCACACGCGTTTTCCGGGATAAGTAGCCATGTCCTTTTCGGGATTAGATAGTACCTAGTGTGTCTTTAATTAAGTTCTAGATGGTACCTAATGTGTCTTTAATTAAGTTCTGTTCAGCTGATTAGACGTGTAAGAGTAAAAATTTATAATATTAGTATCTCATTACGGCTGTAAGCGGGTTAACTATGAACCTTATTTGTGTTGGAAGAACACCAACGTGAATTGGTCAAACTGCGATAGTTTTTATAGTAAAATATTAGTATCTATGTATAACTTACAGAGCTTATCATTCCCGCGGCAGATCCATATAAAAATCTTCCAGCACAGATGGTCCAAACCTCCCAGGCTAACATTTTGAACGCCTGAAATGAAATTTCAAAATAAACATTTAAAACAAAAAATTTAAAGAATAGATTCAATGGGGCCTTTTAATATGGACTTCATGATGCTCTAAGCTTGAATGGATGGAAATTATGTTTGATGAGTATCTATCTACTATTCGACTTTGTTGTCATGTTGGTCTTTGCCTAAGAATAGGTTCCAGAACCAGCCTAAAAATTGACGGTGACTAGGGGGCGTCCATTTATTAGGTGAGTCTTTTAGGCGGGGTGAGGGTCAAGCGAATTCTGACCCAATTTCGCGTGGAGGAGAGGGGTCTCGGCAAATATCACGTAATTTTTTTCCTACGAATTTTAGCAGTATACTCAAGGTTGTTCGTTTAGTTTTGGCGCGAGATCCTAATTTGTAATAAAAACATATTTACTATTTACAGGAATCCTTGTAGAACGCAGAAAAAAAAAAAAAACCACAAACAAATTTGAATTTCGTGCCAACACGAAATGAAGTCTCAAGTTTCATTGTTTTATTTTGTCACTATGATTCTGGACTACGTTCTTAGAAGTCTTACATGCAACACAGAATACTTAACTTATTTAACTACCTACATTAAAAAATACATGTTTTGAAAAATATCACGGGATTAGAGGGAAGGGGAGGGGGGTCTAGCAAAATCTCACGACACCTCGTCTCGTCCAAGGGGAGAGGGGATACTCCTTGTTTAGAGCCTTCTCGCTCTTCAGCTCAATGTGGCATCATGTCCCGTGCCGTGCTGCGTGCCTCTATCTAATTTACAATGCTAATTATTCTTGAAGCACGAACAAAAGATAAGTCGATATCTTTTGTTCGAAGTCTAGCTTTACCGATTCGGTTCAGCGATCGCATTTGGTAGTGTCAGAAGCAAAATGAGTTCCACTTATTTTGCTTCTGACTCTATGTACATATACAGGGTTATTGGTAATTCACTGACACTATGAACTGCAGGTTCTGCCCACCATCATGAACACGTCCGAGAAGACGCAAGGTCTCAATTCTTAAAATTGGTGGAAAGGGATGATATTAGTATGTACCCCCTCCATTCAAAAATCGTTCATTATAAGAGTTTTTTTTAACTGAACCTAAAAACGGCTCTGCCCTGAATTATCAGATGGTGTGTGTGTGTTCGGTTGACTTCCAGCCTGATTCTGCAGCCGGATCTTACCATCCGACCACAATGACATACAACCGACGCACGCAATTGTCGATTTCGTAGAATTGTAATAGAGCCCCTGGCGTCTTCACTAAAGAACATGCATTTACGCAATGTTCGTGAATTACCAATAACCCTGTATAAATAACTTGCTACACAGATGTAGCAAGTTATTTATAGCAAGTTACAATCCATCTCATTATAGGTCAGTTTCACAATGTCTGGATAAGTTCTCCATAAGTTCCAGATAAGCTATTTGTTACGTAACCGTTGGATAAACATCATTGTTTCGTTTCACGACTAGCAAACGGTCTGTCTGTCTGACCAAATGTTGCATAAAGTCGTTACGTTATTGGTCAGATTGAGTGGCAAATAGCATAGTCTAACTGACAGATAATTGTTTGCGAGAATTTATGATCTATTTCGTTAAGTTCGGTAATTTTTAAGATTCCAAAAAAATACTACATAAGTATAACAAAACTACCTATCGTAGGCCTCTTGGGGCTCATGTGCCTAAATAACGGCTTGTTCAATGTGATAAAATAAATTATAATAGATTTGGGTGTAACTTCGCGGAAATCCATTACAAAATATTAGGATTAAAAATATTTAGGGTTTGCGCGGAATTGTTACTAAATAGGTACTTTTAATCCTAATTTATTTTGCAATGTGATAAAGGTAGGTACATAGAGTCATTCGGGTCCAGTGAGCGCAGTTTTAACTTTGAAACCTCACTTTGCTCTAGATATATGTAATATTTAGAACAGTGAAAATATTGTTTCAAAGTACCTATAGAAATTATATGTCAAATAAAATTAACCAATTTTGTGCTGTTATTTACATACATTTTCTGTAATAAATGCGTCTTTAGACGAAAAGTCGGGATGCGTACATTTGCCCCGCCTTGCGAGAAAGTGAGCGGACCCGTATGGGGTACCTAAGTTAACATATGTAGTATGGTGCTTACCCTACAATGTTCATTGTAACTTAGAATTGGAAGCTTATCTTGGGTATTATAAATAAAAATAATAAATATAACATGTTGGACACAGCATTATCTAGCCCCAAGCTAAGCATGTGTTATGGGTACTAGATAACTGATATACATAATGCAATACAATACCAACATAGATAGATATTTTTTATTAGGTATACTTACATAGAAAAACATCCAGAACACCCTGGACTGATCTGCAGATCGTACAAACATTTGTCCCGAGGCGGGAATCGAACCCGCAACCTCCTGCGTCGCAGGCGGACCTGCGCCCGCTGCGCCACAGAGGTCGTCGATTATGGTTAAGTTATTTTGAAACAAGAGTATCACCATAAAATCTACTAGTCTGAGCTCTATTCTTGGTTACATTTTCCCCTCATTTTGAGAATTAAACTTAAACAGCGAAGACTTGTCGGTTCGGGGCTTTGTATAGATTACACTGAATTACCTACCTAATTGGTAAATTAAAAAAGCTACTCGCCAGTCCAACTCCAAGTGGTATAACACTGCCCAAGAGATTCGCTCGCCGTCCATACCTGTCCGCAGTGAACCGGGACACCAGGCTCCCAGTCATGAACCCTAGGGATGAGATCGCCACCATCCACGATAGCTCTTTCTGTGGAACAGTGACATATTTTTAGATAAAACTAGAAATTTATGGAAATAACCTATTACACCTGCTATGTAGTACCTATTGGAAAATTGATAAAAAAATATTGAAACCATTCTTCATCAACATAAAGGACTCCCTAGCCTGCAAATCCCTCTTTCAACATATTTTTGTTTTGATAACCTTTTATTTGTATACCTATCTACTCTTTTTCTTTCATTATTATGTACTTATTGATACAACTCATTACTAAGCAAGCTGTGTTCACAACGAGTAGGTTTTACACTCATTCTAGTTCAAATAATGTATATCTTAATCCTTGTCTTTGTTCTGTGTAAAAACCAGTTTTGTGAACCTGCCAAAAAAAAAATCAAAAGTAGGTATTAAATTGCATGCGCTATGATTACGGCACCAATATTTGGGGAGGCAGGGGTAATGGCGCTCACGCAATACCGCTCCCCAATAACTGGATAAATTCTGTGCAGTGGATCACGGCTTGCAAGGAGCGCAGGGGCAACGACAAATAGAATCAGCCTGCTTGCAGCGCGAAATAGGTATTACCTACTCCGTGATCATATCTAACATAGTTTTGTGTAGTTCGCGAACGAACTAGGTCTTAAGAGCGCTCCCACAGATGAACTACGCAAAGTTCGTCACTCCCCGCTCCATAGTTCGTTTTTTCGTGACCGAATGAGCAAGGGTGGCGTCGACCGAACTAACATAGTTATTATTTTGGGTCTGTCAGAGTCTGTCAGTCAGTGGGTGGAACTCGTGGAACTACATACTTAATGGTCTTTAAGCGGCAAGCAACTTTGTTCAAACCAAAAGTTTTGACGCGGCAAAAGTAAGTGTTTATTTGAACTGTGGTCATCAGGTAAGTCATGTTTGTAATGTACAACGAGCGAACGATATGCCTTCCTCTGAATCGAGCTGGGAGCTGACGGACTAGAAGAGCGAACTAGTTCAATTAAGAGCGGCGACCTAAACTGAGCGATCTCCGTCGACTATCTAATACCTACAACAGGAAAGATGAAACAGCCTCCATGGTAAATCTCTCGTCATAGTACGTGGAAATAAGGATAGGTATATTAAATTACCTCGGTCAAGTGGAAGCCGGTTTCATTGTTGTGGAATTTCGGAATAATCGGCGTGGTCCAGGAGAATGTTACTCCATTGCTTATTGCGGTAGTAGAGACTGCAATATACAAAAATAATGTCAATAAGAAAACAGTGCTGCACAACTATACCAACGTGCTATAGTATGGCCGTAGTAGGTATGTATTGAAGAACATAAAACAACACAAACCATGGTAAATCTACCGTTATTAATGACTTTAGTGTTGCTAACCATGATACCTAGTTTACCTACCTAAACTATCATCTATGCTTTAAACTTTAAAATCCGTCACACACAGAAACCGTGGCCGGGCCGGAGGCGAAGGCGTACGGGTTGTAATGCGTGAATTTATATGAAAGACTACACACACAACGCCGGGTGGCGTCTGTGTAGTCTCTCATATAAATTCGTATGATACAACCCGCACGCCTTCGCCTCCGGCCCGGGCGGCCACGGTTTCTGTGTTAATAAATTAATTTAAGTTCACATTAAAAATTATAAAATAGTTTCTCGAAAATTTTAAATAATTATTATTGGTTTGTTATCTAAGGTGGATTAGATACGCTATAATAGTGCAGTATTAAGGTATACCTACCTACTACTAGTGGACCTTAATACACTGTTTCTAGAAATTACTTAAGTATCTAAATTTCAACAGCTGAGTTCTTTCAGTTTTATATTTTCATTTAATAAAAAGTTAACTTAAAAAGAAATACAAAGACATTTAAATATACTTAACAACAATAAAAACAGTTAAAAAACATAAACACACTTAAAGAATATAATGATAAAAAGTTGTTATAAAAAGGCCCTAACTCATCACAATGCTGGGTAAGCTCTCGTAAAAGGCCTAGCCAGCGGCCAGCGCTGGTCTTCCGTTAGGACCCGTACAAATGACGTCACAAACTTTAATACTTTACATTATTTATATACCTAATTAATATAAAGATACACGTACCTGCGGATGTTATCAAATATTGCAATCTTCTATTACCGCGCTCCATATTAACACAGTTTTCACTTATGAGACAGGCGATCCAGTCGCAGACAGCTTGACAAACGTTAATAGATTGGTACCTAAGTTTGTTATCTCGGCACAATATTATCAACTTCAGCCTTCAATGAAGGACTTTTCATGATTATAACAAAATATTATTAGCTACATATTTTCACGTGAAGTTCACAATTTTATCAGTCTTTCTTGTTATAAATCAAGACAATTAAAAAAGAAATATGACACGTCTGAACTGCTGTGGTCTGAACGATCCATTGTGTAAGTAACATGGCTGTGTAAGGCAGTGCACACTGCCAAGACCTGGTTTAAACTGTTTTATGTTTACAAACAGCACACATACACACACACATGCTTCAATAAGCGTGGCATTGATTGAAATTTCAGCGTTGGTATTTGTACACGCGAAAGAGATATCATGTGTCTAATAAATACGTAAACATATAAAGGAAAATGTAAATCATAAAATGGGTCAACCAATGGCGGATCATAGACATGTAGGTACCTAGGGGCACGAGCGCACTAGTAAGTTATGATTAATTTTATTATGGTAGCCAATATGGTAGCTAGGTAATAAGTATAAGTATAAAATTAATTATATCTCTAGGTACTTATGCACCTTCTTACACTTTATAAAAGATTATTTAATTCTGTATTGTACATGTAGATGTAAGCACTGTATTTACGTGCTATCAAAACACACATTTTATAGATTGGTTTTTGGGAAATTTTTGGCTACACAAGTTAAATTCAAAGAGAATACAATGCTACCAAGAGTCAAATTGTTGAATGACACTATCCCCCCTGCTTTGACACCAGCGCGTTTTTACTCTGTGACTACCGCTTTTTTTTGGTTTTTTCAATTATGAAGACAATGGACTCAGCAAAAATTAAATGGAGTCGATCAAACGCAAGTATATTATTATTTCATGAACCACAGAATAACTATAGTATTATACTAAGTACTAACGCACATGAACTAACGAATGACGAGATCAGAAATATTTTGAAACATTTTATAAGGCAATAGATTCCTTATAATAAATTTTCGATGATTTGATTTCGTTGATGTTGAAGTTATCTTTAAACGAGTTCCTAATTGTTGGCTAGTTGAATAAAAATACTATAGCATTTATTTTCAAATCCTGCAAATAATGTAGACAAATAAATGTAATTATTCAAGTGACACGACAGTGCTCCAAAACCTTGTTTGAATAAGGATCATTGGTAATAGTTCTTGCCCGTGGCTTTGCTTGAGCAGGTAATGTTCTTATTGAAAGCCGCAAATCTCTGGACACGCCGGTTTTAATTATTCGTTAAGACGTATTAGGTACCTATTTATTATTCATATTAGATGTTGAAATAAAAATAAAATAAATATTAAAATCAAAGGGGCCTCCCAAACAAAAAACACGATTTTTTAGCTGTTTTTGCTCTAAGATTGTCGGGGCTGTATCTCTTGAATCATTGGTAATACGAAGACGCATGAAACTTTCTATATGTATCAGTTCAACTTTAATATCAACAATACTAAAAAATCAATTTAAAATAAAAAAACAAAAACACGATAAGATAACCTCAACAAAAAATGTGCAGTACCCATGCACCTTGAGGGGCGGTGCCCAACTTTCCTCAGAATGTTACCAGTGTCGCAAAATAATAACCCATAAAAAATGTTTGTTATTTAATATCTTTATAAAAAACTAAATTAGCCGGAGAAAATTGCAGAATTCGAGGTAAGGCAGGTTTTTTTACATTCTGTTGGTTAGTATGGGACTATTACCTTCATACGTTGTTTGAATTGGGTAATTAAATTTCTCGCTGCGCAAAAAATATTCTGTATCATTATTACATTCAGGTGGAAAGGAAGTTCTTTAGCCTTTAGGTTGGTAAAGACTTATAAAATGAGTCAACTTGCCGCCCCAGTAACGCAACTCATACAACACTCACTAGGTGACTTGAACGACGCTCGCTATCCTGTAAAATGTCGGTACCTATTTATTTTACTATAATCTATGTCAAAATTATAATATCTTCTACCTACTTTAAGGGGGGAAAAAAACATGAAAGTGCACACATAATTTGGTCGACATCTCAGGAAGCCTGCGGTCTTGTAAATTATGTAAATTAAGTTTTTCCAATTTTTTGGTACCTGTCCCTACCTTCTCTGTCAAAAATCCTTCATCGAACGACTGTATGCATATATTTTATATAAGTATTAATTATAAGTAGTAATAGTTGCAAGTTTTACTAGAGAACTAATAAATTTATTTTCTTTATTTCTTTTCTTTAGATAGGTAGACTGTGGTATAAGTAAGAGCTATTAGTTTTTTTTCTGTTTCCGAGTGTGCCTACTCTATGATAAGTAGGTATACATAATAAAAATTCAGTGAAAATTTTTATTAATTACTTCAAATGCTATTTCATTAAGTCCCTACCGAAATAGTTCATAGCTTAGCATCGTCTATTCTACAAGTTTTCGTCCTTGCCAACGCGACACTAGGTTCAGTTGTCCAGTCTCTTCCGATACCTCTTGAACGGAGACAAAGTTTCACTTTGTATGCGACATTAATACTGTTTCTACATCTTCCATTTCCATTTCTATCTTTTCCATTTCTGGCTCATAAAGCGGGCCCTGAAGCTCTATTTGTATTTCCCTTAAGCTTTTGCCTTTTGTTTCTGGAAGGATAGCGTACGAGAACATTGCCCCAGCAAAACATCCTGCACCAAAAAACCAGAAGACACCATACAATCCCGTCAAATCCTTCACAATCTGATATCCTCTTATAGCAACGAATGTTACTACACCAATGTATAAGTTTGTACAAGTCATTGCGATAGATTTCACATTCAAAGGGAATATTTCTGGTGCAACCAAGTGTACAACAGTATCGTATCCGATCGTTGACAGAATAGTTAAGCAAACAATCCCAAAGATAACGATATTGCCAAATAATGTGGTGTAATTGTCGACTAACACTTCGTTTATGAAGGAACAGGTTCCTATAATAGCAAGTGTTATAGAGGAACCACTGAAAGAATAGATGAGGAGTGGACGTCTGCCAACTCTGTCCACTATTCCTGAAGCCAACATACCTGGGACAAACAAACAAATAATTAAACATATATTGAGTACCTACCTGTACCTGTACTCAAAAACGAAAGTGAAATGATGTAGGTACTTACTGATAAATAATCTTAATGCAGCGAATAATATCAAACCAGTTGATAAAGATAAGGATGACTCGGTGTCTTGCATAATTCTTCCCACATATTGCTGTAGCACAATCGAGCCTGACATTAATTGAAATGTTCTCAAACCTGAGAACAAAAGATTACTGTTGCATAAGATTATCGAAATTAGGTATGTACTGCATATTAATTTTTGAATAACTTATCAACCGTGCTTAATGTATTGATCAAGCTGGCGATTCTAAAAACTTACCAAAAACAATAATAAGTGCTTTCCTATATCTCTTCCCAGTGAACAATTCCTTGACCGTTGCTGACCTCTGCATGTCTTCCTTGACATGCTTGCGCATTTCAGTAAATTTTGTTTCGATGATCTTTATACAAAGAGAAACAATATTCTTGATTATGCGAGTTTATACATCATTCATCAAAACGCTTTAGCGAGATTTTTTAAACTTGATGATAATGTTATGTGTTATGTATATTTGTTGTATTTTAAATCCAACGGTGATCTACCTTTTCATCCTTGCAGCCATTGAGCCTCATCAACACATTCCTAGCACGATCGACTTTTTCTTCCTTGAGTAAATAATACGGTGACTCTGGTATCCACCAGCAGACCAAGATGTATGCTACTGGGAGCACTATGAGCATATAGCTCAACATCTGATAGGTGACAAAGCTTCCTATGGCGATCACCAAAAAACCCCCGAAGTTGAACATGAAACGGTTTCCGATCGCTAAAGTTCCTCTTATGTCCTTGGAAGCTATTTCTGTTAAGTACATTGTTGTAACCTGCAAAATAATAAACTTATTACAGAGTCTAATACATTATATACCTACCTAATTACAAAAGGACTTTCTGTAAGTACAATCTTACTGTTTGAATCATACCAACTCCAATGCCCCAGAGAAATCTTGCCACGTAAAACATCCATACTTTACTCGAAAACAATATGAATATCTGAAAGTATAACAAAGCGTTAGGTAGATTTTTTAAGACACAAATTTTAATAAATTCACAAAAACAAAAAAGGTGGTACATACAGTTCCGGTACAAAATGGTATAGCACTTGCTATTATGGCAGGACGTCTTCCGGCATTGTCTGACAGGACTTGTGATGTTAGAGAACCCAACATCAACCCTGGGGTAACCGAAACCACCAACCACGATATTTCAGTCTGCAGTGAAACAAAGGTAGTTAGTTTTTACATAATGTCATAATATTTTTTTGCACATACGGGGTTTCCCAGGGCATTACTTTCGCTTTCATTTTGTTTCTAGTAGATCGGATCGATTCTATAACAACCTAGCTGTTTTTGTTTTATCGAGGAACATAAACTTACAAGGCTACAATAACATAGGAAAAAATATGACCATATAGCACTTACGTCAGTGACGTTGATACTCGTCTCATTGCTATGAAATTTTGGTATGACTGGAGTAGTCCAAGAAAACGCTGCACTTGCACTCATTGAAGCCAGCGCCACTGCAATATAAAACATAAGAAAAACAATTTATAGAGCAATTCGACAATAAATGTACCTACTTATGTACATAAGTACATTTATTGTCGAATTGGTAATAAGTACCTACTTGAATTAATATTCTAAGCCTATTATTATTGAAACATATCTAAAGAAACATATCTAGTCCTTTGGAAAAATAAAATATATAATTAAAAAAAAAACTTAACGATAAGTTTTTCTGTAATAGTTATTCTGGTCTTCACATACCTACTTATACATTATTGTGCCAAAAAGGCGTAACTCGGAACTCCGAAGTAGGTACTCCGTCACTCTTTCTTAAGACTCTTTTTGACCGAGATGCTGACAGAGCTGTGGCAACATTTTAGATTAATGGCAACATTGGCAACCTAAACACGGCAAACATCATTATTGATTGGCATAAATGTCTAAGTTGAATTCAAAGCTCTATGTAGATGTCAGCTGTCAAAATTGTCAAACTGACAAATTATAATGGGGGCGGAATGGAAGCTCTACTACCAGCTCTACTCTACAAGGTAGGTAGGTACCTACTACGATTCCGAAGGTTGGTTTGGTTTGGAAGTTTTCTACGTGCATGTTTGGAAGGTCAGAAAGTAAAGTGCATAGATAGCCTAATTTGTGAAAATAAAATTAAAATAAACTTACCTGCAAATGCAACGCAATATTGTGCTTTATTATTAGTTTCTTCCGCCATTTTCCAAATGTTCATCTCACCGGCAAATGTTTAGTAAAATGGGTTAGGTTCTGCAAAACACCATTATACACTTCTTCATGATTCGTCGGACGCACTCCAATTAGGTAGGTATTTTATCTTATCGCAAAAAGATTAAGAGATACGTATAAATATTTTAGCCTTTGATTACCGGGATTGTTTACTTTTATGACCGAGTCTTGCTGCTGCCTGTGCTATGCACGCTCACAGAGGAAAAAATCATAACAGTACGTAGGTACATACCTAACCTCATCCTAACTACGTTCTATGCACGCTGAATGTGCCAACACTTGGCTCTATAGAGCAGTGTGCGTATGTACGAATACGAACATTGACCTTGTTACAAAGACTACACACGCGTCAGCTGTCTTTGGGTGTGTGTGAAGTGTGACCAGTGCAAAGATTTTTACCTAGAATTATGGAATGTTTTATGGCGCTGCCTACCCTCACACTAGCGCCGCCCACCTATTTTATCTAATTATTACGTTTAAGAAAGGAATTTCCAAAAATTACATTAGCCAGTTTGTGATACCTAATATAAGCTTTTTTTAATGCCTCTGTAAAAGTTTTATGTTGTATAGGCAGAGAAACGAAGTTTCCCTTGGTGGCCACCAAAGTCTATTTTCGATTCTTTGTCTAATTAATACAAAATAAAACTATTACAGAGGCATGAAAAAAAAGCTTATAATAGGTATCACAAACTGGCTAACGTTATTTTTGAAAATTCCTTTCTTAAACCTAATAATTACATTACAGTTAATTTTAGATGTACCTGCCTTCGAGTTTTTTTATGGTAAGTAGGAAGGCACTTATAGCCAAATGTTCGACGACAACGTAGTCATAGGATTTTTGTTCGACGGATACCCGCTGCGCGGATGCTTTCCCGACTACCAACTGAGGAAGCTTATCACAAAAAACTCCGGGAGTGCCGGCAGAAGTGAAAACTTGATTATTAACGTTGAGCATGTTTGATATTTTGGAATGGTTAGGGAATAATTTTGCACCAATTGCTTTATCAGTATAAAAGTACTATCATTTATATGGTAGAATACAATATTCATTTATTGCGCTATCGTACACAAACATGACAATTTATATTACATTAAAAATTTAACACTTTAAAACTATTACAATTATTTTACAATATTAAATAATATTACAATTATTTACAGCCGGTTGCGCGCAAACCATTACCCGCTACAAAAATCTGATTATTTTTAAAGTCCAAAAATAAATTCCGTTTCCCAGCAATTATTTTTGCGCTGTGTTACTTAGTTTCATGTACAGAATGCTTGGTTGACGGCTTCGTGAAGGGTCTGTTTACACCCGTTAAGCAGTACGATAGACTCGATCGAAACCTAACCTTAATTATAAAATTATATTAATGAATAAATGAAAATTTTTGTCCTTGTCTTCCTTTTCGATTCGTTCGAGAAATTAATTATCTATAGATACATAAGTAGGTAGGTATAAGCGAGCCGGACGCTAGCAACTATTACGTAAGCTAGGGCCTATTGTTGTTGTCGGAAACTAGTACTATTATCTATTCTGTTTACCTAAAAATAATGTTCGATTTTGAACTCTATCTCAAAACAAAACTTCAAGAAATTTCCTAGCTATAATGAAGATCCTGCACAATTTTGAGCTTTATTCCTTCGGCATAATGTCGTCGTTGCTCCATCCGTCTTACGCTTTTTCGATCAGGTCACGTGTCCTGACGCGAGTTTAAGATTTTATACCCATTACAGAAAAAGTGCTCAACGCCGCTAAAGAAGTTTTCACTTCAAAAATTATAATCTACCAAAGGTAGCTAGCTAAGCTACCAACCTTTATGAGAACCTATTGGATTACCTTAGAAATCAATGGTACTGTAGCGTAAAAGTATAATACTTCCATGTACTGAAGATGGTACTGTGGGTATTACTGTGTATTTGACTTTTTAGGCTTTTTTCTTCGAGAGCTAGGTAAATTGATGATGATGTAGTTGTAATAATTCAATTAAATAAAAGGGTTAGGTTTATAGCAATTTTCATAAAAACTATTTATTCTCTGATGGTCTAGAAATTCTATTTACCTACTTATTTATTTTCAGCCTTTATTGTCCCACTGTAGGGCAAAGGCCTCTGACTGAGGCCTTCGGTTTCTTTGCTCTGCTCTATAAATTAAGTTTATGAAATACTTAGGTAATTAACTTTTTGTATATCACTACTACGTTTTTAATTCAGATTTAACTTCATTATTCGACATTAATTTTACAACAGTGTCTATTTCGGAATAAAGTGAACCTTGCAGCTCTATCTGAATTTCCCTTAAACTTTTGCCTTTTGTTTCTGGTACAACAGTGTACGAAAATATAGCCCCCACTAAGCACATAAAAGCAAAAATCCAAAAAACACCACATAGCCCTGTCAAGTCCTTGAAAACTTGATATCCTCTGACCGCCAAAAATGTGACAAAACCACCAAATAGATTCGTAGAAATCATTGCTATAGATTTAACATTCAATGGAAACACTTCAGCCGGGATGACGTGTATAACAGTATCGTAGCCGATGGTAGAAATGACGCTGAAGACAATAATTCCAAAGAATATGATATTGCCGAATACGTTGGAGTATTCTTCAACGATATAGACATCGTGTACGAAGAAGCAAGCTCCGACGACAGCAAGCGACAAACTGGAACCAATGAAAGTTGATATGAGGAGTGGACGCCGTCCAACTTTGTCGATGATTCCTGACGATACAATACCTGAAACAATTCAAAATAGTATTGAACTTGTTTGATAACTTATGTTAAAAGTCGAGGTAATCGGTTACTCACTCGATACAAATTTCAATGCACCAAACAATATCAACCCTGCAGATATTGACACTGACGATTTAGTGTCTTGCATTATTCTTCCCAAGTATTGTTGTATCGGAATTGACCCTGACATCAATTGACACGTTCGCAGGCCTGCAACATCAACGAACCTTCAAACAATAGTGCATTTTACACCAAGGCGAGAAAGTGATCAATTCCTACCGAGTGTGTCGTTTTGGGCCCGAGGTGCAGCCGAGGGCCTTAAAACACACGAGGTAGGAATCGCACTTTCTGCCGAGTGATAAATAGTGCTTTATATAATACACCTTCGAGGAAAATAAAAAGCCGAATTAATTATTAATTGAAATTTAGAACTTACCGCGCCCAATGATGTTGGTAAAACCTCATTGACCGCGCCAGCCTTTGGGTTCTTTTTTCAAAATATTGTTCGGAAATCGGAGGAGGCCTAATGGACTAGGAGTAAAAACTTTTTGTCGTTTGACCGAACGAAAATAACCATAGCTACCGGCCGATCTTTTAGGAAATTAAAAAAATGTAACACGTTAGAAATGGATTTCCATACACTTTTTCCTCCCGCTAAAACACGTGAGAAATGAAATTCCATAGAGTTTTTCCTCCCGGTTTCCTATAGGCCTGTAAAGACATACTTTCTATTCTATAAATGGAAAAGGAATAGGCAACTTTCCAAGCAGGTGTACTATAAAACTGTTTTCAAATAAACAACGACATCTTTATGACAAACAAAACACACTTCCTTACCAAAAGCGACAATAAGTGCTTTCCTATATCGCATCTCTGTGAACAATTCTTTAACCGTTGCAGATCTTCGCATGTCTTCCTCGACATGTATCCTCATTTCAGTCAATTTCGGTTCAAGTATCTGAAACATACATTACCCAAAATTTACACCTAGGTACGTATTGCAAATGATTATTTATTATTGTTTAAGTTATTCTGCCATAGTAGCAGGCAGAAAAGAGAGGATTTTGTGCAGCATAAGGACAGTAAATAACGGTTTAGAATAAAGAACATAATAAGTATTCACATTTTCATCTTTACACCCATTGAGCATCATCAGAGTTTTACGGGCTCTATTTACTTTTCCCTCCTTCAGTAGATAATAAGGTGTTTCCGGAATAAACAAGCAGGCGACGAAATAGGTCACGGGAAGCGCAATGAGCATGTAGCTTAAAGTCTTGTAGGATACGAATGACCCTATCAAGATCACCAGGAGGCCTCCAAAGTTGAACATGAAACGGTTGAGAACTGATAAACTTCCCCTGATTTCCTTAGAAGCAATCTCTGCGAGATATATCATAGCAACCTGGAAAATAAAATCGTATTTCAGCATAGAATTCCCAATTTTTGCAATGTTGTACTTATAAGTAGAAATAACTTACCGTTTGAATAATACCCGCTCCAATTCCCCAGAGAATTCTGGCCATGTAAATCATCCAAACTTTAGTTGTAAACAATATGAACACCTGTAACAAAGCACTATGTCAATGTGATAATAGAATTTGATCTTGACTGGGATGATGTAAGGTTAGCAAAATTCAACTTAATTTTACATCATCATAATGAGCCCACAAACGTCGACTGATGGATATCCCTCTCTCATAAGACGTCACGCCACAAATAGCGGTCCTGTGCCATCGACTACCTGCGACCGCTACAATTTCGAAGGTCCATCGATGGGATGGTCTCAACAGTCCGTGCCGCTTTTCATCATCTCACTTCGGATTTTTGTGTCGCTACTGCCTTTTTAATTTTGTCAATGCTGTACTTACTGTTCCAGCACAAATTGGTACAGCGCTAGCCAGCAAGGTTGTCCGACGTCCAGTGTTATCAGATAGGTACTTTGTTGCGATGTTACCTATTATCACTCCTGGTGAGAGGGCCACCACAATCCATGATATCTCATCCTGAAAAACAATTTGTCATTTTATTGCATAGGTATGGTAGTATGGGGCATGCATTTTATCGTTCTTACATTTCTGTAAATAATAAAAGGAAGTAATCAGTTTTTAAACCAAATAGCCAATGTGCTAATTAGGCTAATTAGGTAA
Organism: Eupithecia subumbrata; assembly: GCA_949316285.1. Classification (NCBI taxonomy): domain Eukaryota; kingdom Metazoa; phylum Arthropoda; class Insecta; order Lepidoptera; family Geometridae; genus Eupithecia; species Eupithecia subumbrata. The sequence continues at coordinate 13,498,533 of OX438643.1, read as the reverse complement.
TTAGGCTTAATTAATCAATTTGTAAACAGATAGAGTTGCCCAAGGCACCGTGTAGAGACCTAACCTGTTTTATGTTTTTCTCAATACAAAAATACTTTATGATACACCAACAAAAACACAATACAAGAGACATTACATAACACACAAGTACAATGGGCGGCCTTATCGCTTAGAAGCGAATTCTTCCAGGCAACCTTTGGATGGAAAGAATTATGTGAATTTAAGAAAGGCAGGGGTGTACCAATTATAAGCAATCTTAAATAAATATTGACAATACATATTATAAATACCTAAAAATAAGAACAAATTAAATAAATACTCAACTATATAGGTACATACATAATAAACATACACATATACATACATACATACATACATACATACATACATACAAGGCATATAAGTAGGTAACAAATATACTACATAGATATATAATAAATAGATAGCGCCAACATTCACTTTTTTGATAGGAAAATTCCTTGACACGTGCTTTGAAAACTGGTAAGGATGCAGCTTTTCTAATGGACTCTGGTAGTGCATTCCACAACCTTATGGCTTAGATAGAGAAGGATTTGTCGCAGAAACTGGTTCGTTGAGGTGGCATATTCAATACCAGATTTTCTGACGACCGGAGGACACGGGAAAGATGAGGATGAGAATCGTGGAGGAATTCAAAACGCTCCTTTAAATAGAAAGGAGTGAGAGGGTTATAAAGAATGTTATGAAGAAGAGAAAGGATGTGTGAATTTCGGCGTAGACGGACAGGAAGCCATTTGAGTTTAGTACGAAACTCCGAAATATGATCATACTTACGTATACCAAAAACAAAACGTATACAGACGTTTTGCAGTCGTTCAACTTTATTAAGCTGCTCCTCGGTAAGGTCGGGATAGCAGACATCAGCGTAATCAAGAATGGGAAGCATGAGAGATTGAGCGAGCACAATTTTAGTGGCAGTAGGCAAGAAGTTGCGGAGTCTTCTCAATGAAGCAGCGGAGGCGAATATTTTGCGACTCACCGCATCCGTTTGAGGAACCCAAGACATGTCACTGTCCATAAAAATTCCTAGATTTCTGACACTTCTGCTAAAAGGAACTGTTACGTTATTGAATTCAATTTTAGGGAGAGTGGACCCGTCAATTTTAGCAGAAGTGCGCGAGCTACCTATAATTATGGTTTGTGTTTTGCTGGGGTTAACCTGGAGACCGTAGGCTACGCTCCTATCACGAATACAGACAAGATCACTATTCGTGCGGTAAACCGCACTGGCCAGGTCTTGTAGTGAAGCTTGGGTGTAGATTTGAAGATCGTCTGCATAGAGATCGTAGGAAGAAGTCAATTTAAGAGAGATAGAATTAATAAACAATGCAAATAAAAGTGGAGATAAAACGCCGCCTTGCGGGACACCAGCATTGGTGTTGTACCGAGACGAGAAAGTACGTCAGTACGAATCCGCTGCCGGCGCCCCTGCAGATAACAGCGAAACCAGCCAGTCGCCGATGGAGATATGTTAATAGAGCGCATTAGTCCAAGTAGGATTTCGAAATCAACAGTGTTGAAAGCATTGCTGAAGTCAAGTAATGTAAGAATAGTTAGATGTCCGTTTTCCATTCCCGATCTGATATCATCAGTGATCTTGACAAGGGCAGTAACAGTACTGTGACCGGGACGGAAACCGGACTGGAAAGGATTATGGAGGTTATAAAACAAGAGAAAGGAACTGAGTTGGCCATGAACAAGGCGTTCATGGACTTTGGAAAGGAGAGGAAGAACAGATATCGGCCGGAAATCTGAAAATGATGTAGGCTTGGGTTTTTTGGGAAGAGCAATAATATGAGCTTCCTTCCACACCGCCGGAACGGTTTCGGAGATAACAGAAAAATTATGTCTATTAAACTATGTCTATATGGTGTTAGGTATTTGTAAGTAGTGTAAACTATTTCTTATTGAAATAATATCTTAAACAAAGCTTTTTTATGTTATTCTATACTATTAAAAATGACCGGTCGTCGTACATGGCCACCTTCTCGAAATTGTTTTCGAGTAAGTATATAATATGTACATACCTTGGGCAAATTCTGCAGTTAGGTAAAAATAATTTTGAGAAGGAGGCCAGGAGGAGGATCCAGCTAGGCTAGGCAGCGTTTGGGAAACTACGTCGAGTCTTCTCGTCATCAATACCGCAATGCTTGAAAACTAAAGTTTTCAATCAGTTCCTACCCGTCGTGACCTACGGAGCTGAGACGTGGACACTCACGGTAGGGCTGGTCCACCAGTCCAAAGTCGCTCAGCGAGCTATGGAAAGAGCTATGCTCGGAGTTTATATAAAGGATAGGATGCGTAACGAATACATCAGACAGAGAACCAAAGTTATCGACATAGCTCTAAGAATTAGCAAGCTAAAGTGGCAGTGGGCCGGCCATATCTCGCGAAGAACTGACAACCCCTGGAGTTAACGTGTTCTTGAGTGGAGACCACGACTCGGCAAACGTAGTGTAGGACGCCCTCCGGCCAGGTGGGATGTCGATCTGCGAAAGACTGCAGGCAGATGCTGGATGCGGCAAGCTGAAGACAGGGCGCTATGGCGCTCATTAGGGGAGGCCTATGTCCAGCAGTGGACTAATATGTATAGGCTGATGGTGATGATGATGATGATGAATAAAAATGTGTAGGTGTACTTACATCAGTGACATGAACAACGGTTTCATTGTTATGGAATTTGGGTATGACCGGTGTTGTCCACGAAAACGCCACCATAGAGGTCATAGTGGCCAGCGCCGCTGTAAAAAACAAAATAACACATGGAACACTTGCTGGCATGTTGCTGGCTTTAGTTGTCGAGTTGGTAGTAATAAAGTGTATAAAGTAAAAAAGACCCAGGTCAGACCAAATCAGTGATAAACAGTCCGTCTTCCATTCATCCACTTGCGCATCATCAATATATACTTCTATACTAATATTATAAAGAGGAAAGATTTGATTGTTTGTTTGTTTGTATTGAATAGGCTCCGAAACTATTGGACCGATTTGAAAAATTCTAAATTTTTAACATTAGCAGCCCAAATTATTCCTGATGAACATAGGCTACTTTTTACCGCAGGAAAATGCTTCATTCCTACGGGAAAATGGGTAATAGGACAACGGGTAGTAAGAATGCAGCTAGTTAAAGATAAGTTTATTGTCTAGTGTGATAAATAGATGCAATAGTAACTATATACTTGGATAGAAGACTATGGCTACTGTTCTAGTTCTATCAACAATGTGTATGTACTTAACTTAAAGTTTTTTTTATTGAACATCGTAGTTTTTTTTATTATGGACTTACCAGTTAACGTAACCCAATACTGGGCTTTCGTATTTGTTCCTTCCATATTCACTTATTTTATAACGTTCACTAAATTTCACAGGAATACTTTTTTTAGGAGGTAGGTACGATTCGTATCGTACACATTTATGTTTTTTAATATAAATAGACTTGCTTTTAAAAACCGAGGAGTTGAATTGTTCTCTCCATAGTCAGACCAATTCGCTGCCACAATATTTTTTTTTTTAAGCCGGCTTTTCACTATGGGATATAATATAATAATTATATTACATCCTGAGATATAATATTTTATCGCTCACCATACATTTTGTATGGCACCGTTTACACTGTGCTATAATATATATTACATCCCAAACTATAAATATTTTTTCGACCGAGTGAGCGATATTTGAAGGTCATTTGAAGGTGTATATTTTACCTCACGTCCCCGGACACCGCGCCTCCCCCGCTTCGCCCTCCGTTTGAATGTTGGCGTTCGTGTGCAGACGTGTAAACTGATCATTGTGTGCTCCAAAATATATATCTTACAGTGTGAATAGCAATCGCGGGATGTAATATATAGCACAAGATGTAATTTATATTATATCCCATAGTCAAAAGCCGGCTTTACAAGAAATTGACTTGGAAACAAAAAAATACGACAGTATCTGTGCACCAAATTCTGCGCCGCCGCTACAATGCACAACTTCAATCAATGTTTTTTATCACTCACATTGTAACCACATTTAAATTTAAAAAATAACTAAATTAAGAACAAACACACGTATAAAGATACCAGCACACATTACAGACTGAACTGTTTCCTATCAAGCCTAGTAGGTACCTGCAAGAAGGTATCTAATCAGAAGATGTGAACAAATCGTTAGTTTTTATCTGAGAAATACCTACGTAAAATAAATGTTTAATAAGCAGTAACAGAATCAAATACCTAGGGCCATATCATAGATAACTTGTCTTAATTATGCAAATAAGTGGTAGGTACTACCTACTTTCTATTATAACTAGGTACTTATTAGTTAACCTCTAACAAAATCGTTGTGTGCGTTTTATTGAATTGAACTTCTAATCTTAACTTACTACATTTTTAGATCAATTAGGTACTTATCAAAACAGGCGGGTTGCCCGCCGCGAGCGACGGTTACCATTTTCAAATGCTGCTTTCATTATCTACACACAAGCAAACACGCAGTGCAAAACGCATTGATACGCGTACAAGGGGGTAAAAGGGGGGTCAACGTTTTCGCGAATAGGTATAATATAGCTTATCTACCCTCGACCCATTACCTAGATGGAGGCATATTTCTTCAAACATTTAATAAATACTTATACCCTATTTAGACAGTTCCCTAAAACACCGGGGAGTCGTTTGGATAGGAACGACCAAAAATTTGTTACCAGCACATTTCACAAGTCCAAACGATTGTTAATTATGTTACTATGCTGCATTTCTTTATTGTCGAAATTTATGTTTCATCTATTCACCTTCCTACTGAGATTTTATTTTCATCAGCATCAGTTTTTTTTCTTATCGCTATCACGTTGTGGCTTGACATATTTCACGAAAGAAAAAACTTGTACTTATCATGTTTATGTACAGGCTTATGTGCCTGTGCCACACTTTGTACCCATAGCTGCTTTATTTAACTAGTTATCACGTATTTATTTGGACAGTACCTACGGGCTAACAATCCAGAGGTGATAATAAAATTGTAAGCTTTGTCATTTCGTAAACAAAAAGTTCCAGTACCTACTAAATATTTCTTACAAAAAAGAAGACAAAAAGAAAATAAACGCGTGGACGGAGTATAGTCCACGTACTTGAATTTAATGGAGTTTGTGAACCGGACACTGGCCGAAAAGTGGCAAACCAGAGACAAGTTGCCATCATTAAAGAAGTCAAGTCAAGTTACCTACAGGGCTATTACTCTCGAGTGATAGCAATAGCCCTCCAGGTTACTTGACTTGTAACGTTTTCTCTAGGCAGTGGCCGGTTTCCGAGTTCCATTTTGAAAAATGCGATTCACTATATCCGAACACGGAACAATTTAACGTGCCGATTCGAAACCGACCATACTTTTCGCGGAATTATTTCGAGTGGTATTTGCTTGCCGGAATCTCTACCGAGTTTTAATTTCTTACAAATTATCATGATTTGGAGAAAATCTCTTACTTCCATGTGAAGTAAGAGTTAGATGATTAGATCTCACACTCTTACCAGAGCTCATACAGGTCGTCTCACTCGTCTTACATTACAGCAAAGTAGGTAGGTATGTCAATAATCACAGCGTGTTGGTACACGAAGATGGTTCTATGAAGGAAATTAATTAAGAGTAGTAACAAAGGAGTTCTTTAACATCAATATTGCGCCATAATATCGCAGTTATAAAACAACTAATGTGAGGAATCAAACAAAATATGAACAGGTCCTTAGTACCTACCAACACAAAGCACTTAGGTAATCAACGTTGAAATGTTGCACCATCTTAATTATTTATATGTTTAGTTAGATAGTAGTCAAATCAATATGCGCCCTACTTTTTAATACAATCGACGCCACGTGCAGTTAATCTTTGACACTTTGATGAAGTTTATATATTTATCTATATTCTTCAGACTTTACTACCCATCCATCTTGGCGATATTGTTGTTTAATTTTTTGGTTTGCTCGGCCCTCTAAAAACACATAAAGTATTGTTAATCCTACATTTTACTGAACACAGATCGTAATGAGAGTTAACCAAAACTATTAAAAGTAAGTTTAATTTACTTATTCATTATTTTTAATTAAACAAAATTATTTCGTCTCTAAACCTCCCTGCCTATCACTTAACTCTTTCAACTCTGTAATCTCACAATCACTACCATTCTCTTTGTCATTGACAACTCTATTCAGACTTAAACAAGTGTCATCATAACTAACTCCTTGTAACTCAACCTGAATCTCTCTCAAACTCTTACCCTTCGTCTCAGGCACAACAAAGTACGAAAACAAACCCCCAACAAGCGCAGACGCCGCGAAAAACCAAAAAACTCCATACAAACCCGACATATCTTTCACTTCTTGATACCCTTTAACCATTATAAAAGTGGCACAACCACCGAAAATATTGCAAGCAGTCATCGCTATGGACTTTACATTAATAGGAAAGATCTCAGCGGGTATGACGAAAACTAGAGAGTCGAATCCCAAGGTCGATATGACGTTAGCGCAGATTATTCCGGCTAAAGTGATGTAGCGAAAGGGATTGGTAGATTCGTTGGGGATGCCGATGACTTCCTGGTAGTAGAAATAGACTCCGACTATTGCAAGGAAAGTGCTGGTTCCGATGTAAGAGGTAATGAGGAGCGGACGGCGGCCTATTTTGTCGACGAGCAGCGATGAGATTATGCCTGGAAGGAATAAGATGTTGAATTGTTGGGATCACTGGCAAAATGTGATGGCATATTTAGACCAATCGCTTTAAACGTTGGCAGGCCAGTGGGTGATAGTGCTGGATAGATAGATGCTGATAGTGATATCAATCAATTAACAAATTGCTTTATTTCCTTTGGACCTTACAGGACACTTGGACACGTGATGTGATGATAAACCAATCAAATAATACATTGTGACAAAAGTTTTACTTGTGTCCTTTTTAATCCCCGACGCAAAAAGAGAGGGAAGAGAAGAGAGAGGGGTGTTATAAGTTTAACGTGTCTGTCTGTGTATCTGTGTATCTGTCTGTGGTATCGTAGCTCCCAAACAGATGAACCGATTTTCATTTAGTTTTTTTATGTCATAGATAATTTTATCCCGATTGTTTTTAGCCATGTTTCATGAAAATCTATCAGGGGTTTTTAAAATTTGTAGTTTTGTTCTTGTAAATATATGACGTGTCAAAGAGTATAACCTATCCTACTAATATTATAAAGGCGAAAATATGTGATTTGTGCCGCTTGGCCAAAGTAAACGTCATAACTACTGAATGCACCATGTTGAATGTTGGCATATACCTAAGCATGTAGAAAATTTACAAGTAGGTAGGTAATCGATATGATCTAGAGAAGAAACAAAGCACTTTGACTTTTTTAATATAAGGTATGATTAGTAGGTAAAAAACGTTGTGCAGATTCAACCAAATAAATGTCACTTAAGACGCTACCCAAACAGCGACACCGTAGAAAGTACACTTTTTCGTCGCACCGTTAGCCGTTCTCCGACATATTACAAGCCCAAAAAAAAAACAGTGTATAGTCAAATGTATGGAAAAAAGACTTATACAAAAATATTTTATAAAACGATCTAGGATCTTGAAAAAAAAAAAATCACAAGAAAGAACAAGAAAAAAATTTTTCGTCTCGATATGCTCAATATTTTGAGTGACAACCATTAATTATTTTAATACTATATGAAAGGAAATTTTATCAACAAAAGAAATATGTAAAAAGTTTTAAATAAATAAAACCATTAACATAATAAAACCCAAAAAACACATTTTTGTAAGGCGTTTAGCGAAGTAATTGCAAAAATGATAATATTTTGCCAATAGAATTTCAACCCTATTACTCAAACATCCCTTTCAATATATGCTCAAAATAGCTTCCAGTAGCTTCATTCGGAGGCTGGATGCCTCCTCGGACGGACGTGAGGTTATGTAACTTTTTTCGCAATGACAGCTGGGTTCAACGGACGAATTACGATTTTCGACAACTTTTGTTTTGCGGGTTAAATGGTTCATTCGTCATTGAAATAAAGTCTATATTTGATTGAAGCTAAGCCAAAAGAAATTTGCAGGAATTTTATTCATTGACAGACCTACCAATTAAGTAGAATAGGTTTATAGTGGTTTTATCTCTGGTAGCTAGATAGGTAGGTAGGTACTACTCAACATGTTTACAGCACGAAAAGTATTGGTCGAGTTAAAATATGTTAAATAGGTAGGGCGATTTTGATGACCTTATATATAAATAAACAATGCTGAAAAATTAAAATAGGAGCCTACGTCCAGCAGTGGACTTATATAGGCTGATGATGATGAATTCACACATCATCACCAAGGCCGAAGCTAAGCAGAGCTTTGTTATGGGTACTTACTAGATAACTGATTTACTTAGGACCAACCATTTGCATTTTTTTTCTCGTAGTTCTACCAGTAGAACTACAGGCAAATTTAAATTACTCGTAGTTCTATCGGTTTGTTCTCTTAGAGAAGAGAGATTCTCAAAAGGAAAGATACTCAAAAATAATAATTTACTTTAAATTTTTAATAACTCATAGAAAAAATTCAACGGAGCGGTTTGTCATAACTTTTTTGTTATTGGCAATATGTGTACATTGACATCAATATAATAATTTTTTTGTTAGCGTAACATAGAAGTCAAGTAAAGGAGATGTTTAAAGACGCTAAAAATGTAATAAACATGCAAAACAATTGTATTTCCAATGACAGTTGTCAAAATTATTGTTAATCACTCATGTTAATCATAATCACTCATGAGTTCTTGGAAGGCAGCAACATAATAAAGAATACTTTATATCGGTATGAATATCAATTTGGATAGCAAGGCATGGTCTGTTGTGGTTTTTATGATTATTTTGTAGAATTACAATCTAAACTAAAACTATCTTCATGATTGTTGCGTTTTATTTCCGGAAAATAAAATTAATTATGTAAGCGAGTGGTACTGAGATTGTGTACAAAATTATATCCGTGAAATTCATCATTCAGCATTCCAACATTCACGTATTTTATTTTACGAATATTTTTATAGATATATATTTATATATTTTTATAGTATCGATTTATAGATTATCTTTTAAAGGGAAATGTATACGATTCTACAACAAAACTCCAAAAGAGTTAAAAGTTATCAAAAAATAATTTCAAACAATTTGTAAAACATATCCTTTGTTAAAAAGGCTTACTACAAAATATCAGACTATTTCTAGAGGATAAAAAACTTAGGTATTGCTAATAGTATTGCTCCAGCTCGAAAACTAACACCCTAACAAGGTAAAGGTTTCTTGTTCGCTTCTTTACTTTACCTTAAAAAGATTGAAGTGAACAATAAATTAAAGTAATCACTTTATTGCCCAGTTTTACTCTTGAACCTTATTTGAATTTATTGACGTGTCCAAGACTCCTGTACGGGGTAAAGGAAATAAAGCACTGTTATATTTCATTTTATATCTGATTATTTGATGGACGACCTCTGTGGCGCGGCGGGGAAAGGTCCACCTGCGACACAGGAGCTTACAGTTAGTTTGATTCCCGCCTCAGGACAAATGTTTGTACCATCTGCAGATATTTATTCCAGGTGTTCTGGATGTCATAATCATAATCATAATCACTTTATTGCATGTCTTATGTATATAAAAAATATCTATCTGTGTAGTGTATTTAATAAGTATATCAAAATAAGTATACCATAACACAAGCTCTAATTACTTTGGGGTTAGATGATGTTGTGTGGCTTGTTCAGCATTATTTATATTTTTTTTTTTTTGAGAAAGCCCTCCAAAACCAAATCGAAATATCTTCAACGATTGACACTTTTGTAATCCATTTAGACCTCAGTTGTTTTGACTAAATTAGTATATTTTTTTAATGTATAAAGTATTATCATAATGGTCGGTGATATTGTCGGCACTTTAACATGCATGAAGATGATATTATTTTTTTAAGTGTTTCTGATTTCTATGAATAACTATCGATGAATGTAATTTTTATTATAATTGAGAAGCTACAATGAGCGACATAGGTTTTATTAAGGTATTTTACATGCAACGATAGCAAAGCCGCGGGCAAATGTTAGTTAACATTACATTATTACCTTGTATTGTGCTATCAACCAAAATAAAACAAAAGTTTGCCTCTTCTACAACAGATAAATTTGGCATAAGTCTATGTTAAAAATAAGCGCCTCTGCCGACCACATTTGGTAATATTCACATGCAATCTGACAGTCTTAGTTTTCCACGGCAGCGCCTTAATGAATGTTGAAATGTTGCACTTCATTATTTGTTTATTTACTTAGCGAGATAATAGTTGAATCGAAGGCGCCCTGTTTTCCAATACAATCGAAGACACGTGTAGGTAATCTTGACCCTGACAATTTGATGACCTACATTCACTGTGTTCTTTTTAACTGGGACGAAAAGAAGTACAGGTGAGGGCTGGTATCCCATTCAGGGCTTTCCACATTACTATACCGTTTCCAAATTCTATTTTTCATATTTTTATTTTCCTGTACTGACTGTGTCTATATTTCTTATCATGAAATTTCGCTTCTGCTTATAAGTAACATGGATATGTATTATGTATGAAAAGTTTAGGTGAGACGTGGTAACTATAGGTACTATCTAGGAATTTTTAAAGAGATTATCGACTATTGTTTGTGCTGACATGTGGAAAAAACAGACTGTGGATTATCGGGCATGTGGAAAAATAAGTTAAATAAGGCAGTTTCAGAATATGAACACTTAAAATAGAATTTCAACCATCCTCTTTTTTTTAAGTCGGTTAAAAAACCAGACTTCGTCAAAAATATATAATATCAGCTTACCAACAACAAATCTGACAGCCCCGAATATAATCAGCGCTGTGGACACTTCTATGTCAGTTTTGCTCTCTTGAATAATCCGCCCTAGGTACTGCAGGATAGGTATAGAACCTGACATCACTTGGGTAAGTTTTAGACCTACAAAAAGACCAAAGTTCACATCATTGACGACCTCTGTGGCGCGGCGGGCGAAGGACCGCCTGCGATGCAGGAGGTTGCGGGTTCGATTCTCGCCTCGGGACAATTGTTTAAACAATCTGCAGACATATGTTCTGGGTGTTTATTTCTTTATTTAAAACTTTATTGCACTAAGGTACAAAGGGTGGGCTTAATGCCAAGGCATTTTCTACCTGCCGACACATGTTTTTACAGGGGGTTGGCGTGCTAATATTAGTTTTACAAATAACTATAGATAACTATAATACAACATTATAGGTGTTCTGAGTATTTTCTATGTATAATAAAAAATATGTAGGTATGTAATGTATTAAGTAGGTAGGCACATATCAGTTATCTGTTAACGTCAGGGACCAAGGGAGATATGTAATGTTTGGAAACTTTCAATAATACCTTTTGATACTATTTGAAAGGTATGGATCAGTTGAGCTACCTGTAGATTGTTTGCAACAGTCTGCAGTTAGCTCATTTGTTTGAATTTTAAATACTATTTCTAATTTATTTCTATTATTTGATTGCAGTTTTCTTTGTGATAAAGATTTTAAAAAAAATTATAGGACCTAAATTAAATTATCTAGTACCTCCATGAACAGTGAAAAAACATGGAAAGAAAGTGGCCAGACATACTGACGTCAGGTTGTCTTGACCACTTTTTTTCACACTAATACCCATAACCTAACCACACCCCGCTGAGATTAGGGACCATTGGGAACGACATTTACCAAGAGATATGATGAGAGCCTTTCGGTACTGCCGGCCAGTGAATAACTCTTTGGCTGTGCCTGATCTTTGCATCTCTTTCTTCACATCGGATTGCATAAGAGAAAGCTGGTCTTCTAGTATCTGTGTTAAGAAAAAAAATATGTTAAAAACTTAAAAAAAATAGCTTTGATTCTTTGATTTATTTTTAAAGCATATTCTGTTGTAAGCATTACAATGTATAAACTCGGCAACGGTGCATTATGGATAAAATGCGATGTGAATGAAAATATGAGAAAATTCAAAAAACCTCTAATGAAATTTCTGGAATCCTACTTCCTACTAATATTATAAACGCTTGTAAGTATGGATGAAAAAAAATTGTAAGTATGGATGGATGGATGGATGTTTGTTACTCTTTCACGTAAACTACTGAATGGATTTGAATGAAACTTTACAATAATATAGCTTAAACAACATAATCATAACACATAGGCTGCAATTTATAAAGATATTGTGGAATTGTCCAAAATATGACGATAAGTGTCAAGTAAGTAGGAAAAAATCTACCATCTGCGAGCTATTCTGACAAGCGCTGCCAAAACCGCCAGAGTTACACATGTGTAATGCTAATATATGATGGAAATGTTTATCTTAAATAGTCCTACAAAAAAGCCCGCTACAGTATATATCTATATCTTATGTGTAAGCCATTATAGCCAAAATAGTGAACCATAACTACAATAAAAAATTGTAATTTATTTCAACTGCACATTTGGTAGTAATAAATTGATTCGTAAATGAAAATAGATACTTTTATCGCTTCTGGTATTTAAAGTAGATAATATAAGCTACTCGAAATACTAATCCTTAACAGACGCATTATTATTACGCAGCATTATTATTATTACTATTAATTAGACTAAAACCAAACTAACCTTATCATCCTTATACCCTCGCAGCTTCATCAACTCCTCCCTCGCTGCTTCCACCTTCCCTTCCTTCAGCAGGAAGTAAGGAGTTTCCGGGATCCACCAGCAGGCTGCGAAGAACCCGACTGGTAACACCAGGAGCATATAATTCAGGGTCTGGTAAGTCACGAACGGACCTATAGCCATTACCAGGAAGCTGCCAAAGTTGAACATGAAACGGTTGCCGACTGACAGGCTTCCTCTTATGTTCTTGTCGGCTATTTCTACGAGGTAGATTGAAGATGACTGCAAGAAAAAAGTTTATTGCACACAAAACACGAAATTAAATTAAAGTACGAGTTGGCAGCGGACGACATGAGGCAGCAGCGGACGACGTGACGTACCTTTACAGTAAATTAAAGTCTACATCAGGCGCTTGTCGCTTAGTGGGATCTCTCCCAGGCAACCTCGGGTCTATACCCGAGGTTGCCTGGGAGAAATCCCCCTTACCTACCGTCTATACGGTGGCTAACTAATAACTACTATTAAATGGGAGAATGCCTGGGAGAGATAACACTAATCTTGTTGTTATCTCTCCCAGGCAACCTCGGGTTATAGACGGTGGCTAGTTTATAACTACTTTCCAATTAAGAAGTTCCAATAGTAGAGCTACTTGTAAAAGGTCTTCGCTGTTCGTTGATGGCAATATAACCTTGGATTGGAGTTCTTAATAGTACCTACTGTTTATTTCTAAGGATATGGTAACTGGTAATATTTATAGGTAATAGTTGTAGGTAGATGATGAAGTGATTGTAGCTTACCGTAACACATAATCCCACTCCGCAGCCCCAGGCAAAGCGCATTATGTAGAGCATCCAAGGTTTTGTTGCAAATACTGACAGAATCTGAAAAGAAAAGGACAACTTAACGACCGATTGACGAATTGATTTCTCAAAACAATCTCTCTAAAACAACTAAATGGAAATACGTTCAAATTTAAGATGAGGAAATGGCTGGTTATTTGCGTGCACTATAATCTAAAAGAGTTTTTTGATGAGTAGATAGACTAGTTATATTATAGGTTTTAATTTTACCTTTAAAATAAGGCATGTAAATTTGATTTGCACCTCTACAATTACTTAAATTGTAAAAAAAATATTATCTTCCGTCCGGATAAAATTGTTGAAACATTTATTTGATTTTAAGACCTTAATATAACACAATTTCACAATAAAAATATTCTATTCTATTATATTCACCGCTTCGTAAAACTCCAACACACAACACTATAATTTTTAAATATTTATGGCATTTCAAGAAAATAATTGACGAGTAGCTAAGTAACGACTTTAATTAATTTAAAGCAGGACGTTTTCGTTACATTTTGTTGCAGAATACAGCTCTCGTATCACGATTGTGTCCGATATAATTTGTCGTTAGCCTGCCTATGCTGGTATTAAAGGAAGATATGACGTCATCCAGACAATGCTAGAAAGTTCCATAACAAAGCTAAGGCAGTACCGTTCCTATAGCGATGGGTGGTGCGCTGGCCAGCACGGAGAGCCGTCTCCCGAACCGGTCTGCGAGGAAGCTGGTCGCTAAGCTTCCTGTGATGGTGCCGGGGGATGATATGGCTGCCATCCAGGATAGTTCTTTCTGAAGAAAAAGTTTGCTGCTTTTAACAGTTGCAATTCATTAGGTAGGTACGATTTCGTCAAAGAACGATGGAATGTATTTTCCATCGTTCTTTGGCTATTGTCAATATTACACCATGTCCGAAGACTTGGTGCTCCTTCATGGCCCAAGACGCAGATCTCCTGCTGCGGCTCAGTGGAGCGGCGGCGCGCCTCTGCCGGTCGCACTGCCGATGTTGGGCAGTGAATGCGTTGACTGGGTAAGACAGGACAGACGAACCATGGAGTACAGGTTCGACTGTGTATCGAACCTTTCGAAAGAATTTGTTGCCAAACTCGACTGAAGTGTGTGAGGACTTAACATTCATCAAATTATTTAAACAACGTTTGGCTGTTTCAAGTTATTTTGCGATTTTGATTAACAAAATCTAGGCATATAAGATATACATAGCTAGTTCTGATATGCCATAATAAGGTACCTCACTTCTGTAATGTTGATGCCCGTCTGGTTGTCGTGAAACTTTGGGAGAACCGGCGTCGTCCAATAGATCGAGACTCCACTAGTCATTGAAGCTAGCGACACTGAAATTTTAACCATCAATTTATTATTGATTTTATTATTTAGTCATCCCTAAAACTCACAGAAAATGTAGTTAGTACCTATAATTTAAAAGAAGGTAGGTATCGAACTGCGCTCCCCAACCCTCATGCCTAACGTCTCTAGGATGGTGTTCTTTGAAAGGTAATCGGTCAATTAGCTAGCAGCCGTAAAATGAATGAAAACTTCTGTAAAAACGTCAATTAAAATGTAAATGTCTGTCCATTACCATTTCGAAGGACACAATGTTTGTAAACCTATATTTATAACATAGTTACCAGTTAACAGCTCCTGTCCGAAGCTTTCCGACAAAAAATATTGTATTCCTTATGCATGCCAAGCATAAGGAATACAATATTTTTTTGTCGGAAACTATATTAAAAATGAATGAACAAACTTACCCGCAAAACAAACTAAAAACTGCACAGTCCTGCTCGTGCTAACTTCTTCCATTTTCACAAAAAAAAAACACTTTTTCACGAAATTATTTCATTTATAAATATATTTTACTCTACAAATCTAGTTTTGTCATGGAAAAATGTAATACCTACTGAATGTTCGACTTTACAATTATAGAATATCGCTTCGATAAAAAATTAGCGAAGCATTGCGAAATCGTGCAACCTTTAGGTAAACGTTACCCTAACCCATTTTATACAAACTTAGTTTTGACCCAATACATTAGTCGATGTATGTTACCAATATTTATTATTAGCTTCTGCCCGCGGCTTCGCACACGTATTTTCGGTATAATAAGTAGCATTTATCTAAGTTAAGCTATGTTCTAAATTTACGCCAAATTGCATCATGCATGACCTGTTCAGTAGTTTTGGAGATCTTAGGTAACAAAACTTACGGCTTTATCATATTAGTAGCAAGTAACCGTAAATGAATACGACCATTTTACACATTGAGCCCAGTCCAAACTACGTTTGTATGTAAGTTTTTAGCGGGTTGTCTACTGTAGGTAACTTGTAACATTTGTGATAATTTCATACACCGATTGTCGTGACTAGATAGGTAACTTACTCATTTCCTTGTTCATTGGCAATCAATCAATCAATCTTCAATACAAAAGGAAGATACATTATTTAACTGCATTACAAAAAAATCCCATCGGTTACTCGCTTTATTTAATTTAAACGCAGATTGGATATCAAAGGTACTTAGGTACCTCATATTTATTTGTCATGATACAAAAATACAAATATGCTTTCAGTAGCTGTTTAAACTTAACAAATTTTTACTTAATTTATTTAAATACAGCTTGGATATCAAAAGTAACATTTATTTGTCATGATACAAAATACAATAATGATTTCAGTAGTTGTATAAACTTAACAAATTGTCTTAATTTAATTTAATTTCAAATAGTACAACTTGGAAAACCAAAGTAATATTTATTTGTCATGATACAAAAATACAATTATGTTTTCAGCTGTATAAACTTCACAAATGGTTTAGAAAACATAATTAGATTCAAAGCTAAACGAAGCTTAAATAAACGTCTATAAAAAACTTGCATAGTTACATGGTTAAATAAGTTGTACAAATGTTTATAAAACCACTAGGATACATAATGGTTCAGACTGTTGATCTCTTGATTGTTACAGTAGTAACCTACTTATCACTGATCAAATTAAAAAGTCTTCTAGAAGGATTTGGTCGAGACACCATTCAAATACTTACCGCTGAATAATAAAACGGAACTCAGATAAAACAATGAAAATCTGTCAAAAATTCATCACTTCAGACGAATATTTGACAGATTTTCATTGAAAACTGCCAAATAATCGCAAATTGAGCCGTGTTAAATCTGAGTTGCGTTTCAGTGTTCAGGGGTTATATACCAAAATACTTGTCTAGGCCACAAGCCTTTTTTGTATAACCTAAAATACTTATTTCAAGCTTACTTAAAACCGCAGGAGATCGCGTTGGAATTCTTTGGGGAAGCCTTTGCCCAGTAGAGCAGAAACGCTAAATAAAAAAATACTAAGTGCTCTGAAAGCTAGTAAATAAGGGCCCTAATATACTAATATAACATAAAAAATGCGTAAAACTTTAGGTAAAGATATAAATCTTTCTGCCTCTTTTGACTCCACTTAAAAATAGAAAAGATTTTCAACCTACGAGACAAATTACGAGTATTTCGTCAAAAACAATAAAATATAGTATCAAAATTGACTACGTCTTACTCTCTATATCTCTCTCTTATACAATTTCTCTCATATCTTAAGCCGGCTTTTCACTATGGGATATAATATAATATATATTACATCTTGAGATATAATATTTTATCGCTCACCATACATTTTGTACGAGACCGTTCACACTGTGCTATAATATATATTACATCCCAAACTATAAATATTTTTTCGACCGAGTGAGCGATATTTGAAGGTCATTTGAAGGTGTATATTTTACCTCACGTCCCCGGACACCGCGCCTCCCCCGCTTCGCCCTCCGTTTGAATGTTGGCGTTCGTGTGCAGACGTGTAAACTGATCATGTGTGTTCTAAAATATATATCTTACAGTGTGAATAGCAATCGCGGGATGTAATATACAGCTCAAGATGTAATTTATATTATATCCCATAGTGAAAAGCCGGCTTTAATCTAAAAAATCGATTCTAAACCGACTCCTTGCGCTTAAGCACCTGCAATTCCCTATCATTTATATCCACCTTTTCAGTCAAATCTTCATACAAATCACCCTGTAGCTCTTTTTGAATCTGATTCAAATTCTTACCTTTCGTTTCAGGAACTATAAAATAAGTAAAAATACTACCACTAAACGCTACAGCTGCGAAAATCCAAAACACTGTGTGTTCTCCTAACAAGTCTTTGACGTTCTGGTAACCTTTACCAACTGCGAATCCTAACACCCCACCGAAAATACTAAGCGACGTCATAGCTACAGCCTTAACGTTCAAAGGGAAAATCTCAGCTGGTATCACCACGGACAATGCTATAAAACCAAAAGTTGATATAACGTTCGACATAACAATGCCTATAAAGGGTATAACCCCGTAAACGGCTAGTGAGTCGTGGTCTATTTGGATGACGTTAAGGAGGAATAAGTAAGTTCCAACTGTGGCGAGAGATAGAGCTGTCCCGAGGTACGAGCTGATGAGAAGGTGGCGCCGGCTGACACGATCCACGAGGGCCGAGGAGACAATCGCTGGAAGAGAAAATTTAGGTTTATATGCACAGGCAAAGCATGAAAAGTTGGTTTTGGTTAGTTGGTAGCTAGGTGGCGCTGAATAACACTATGACGGCTCAAGACGCTGATGCCAGTCTACTGCCCCGTGTCGCGGGCAGTGAATCACATTCATCGACGCGGAATCGCCATACCAAAGTGGTTTAGTTTGCCGTTTTGGTGGTCAATGAATAAATTAAATTTTCTTCGTCGCTTCTTTACTTTAGTCTACATACCGAAGCGACAGAAATCAAAAATATCACTAGGTATATTTCCGTGTCAGTGCATAATTTTATAATTTGACATTTTCTAAGTGTACATTTATTGTATTTATGGAAATAAAGAGTTTTTGATTTGAAGGAACTATACAACAACATTATTTATATTCATTAGGGGAGGCCTATTTCCAGCAGTGGACTAATTTAGGTTGATGATGATGATGATGATGATGATGATGATACAACTACACCCGTGGGGTGAATTGAAGAAGGTAGTACTTCAAAGAACTGAGTTCCGTTCGAGTTGCTTTAGTAACTATTCTTCATGCATAAAAATAAATAAATAGTAATGCTGGACAAAAGACCATTATTAAACGCATTGCCTAAAACGTATTTACAGACGGGAAAAGGCCGATGATTTTTTAAATCATATTTATTAATATGATTAAAATTTTGTTATCATGCTTTTACTTTGCAAAATATATCAGCCCTATCATAACCTAAACTTTTTAATAACAAACAAAAGAAAACAAACAACAAAATTAAACTCATCGGTCAAGTTGTAAGGTATATTCAAAGGGAGACACAAATGCATAAAAAAAATTTTGTGCATCTGTTCATTATGCTTGAATTTGATTCCGTTAAAATGGTACTAAAGGCCAATGATGAATGCTGGTCTATCCACATGGAGTTGGCAGAGTTTGTGTTATGTAATACCTGATACTCTAAAATAAACATTATGGTGTATGATACTCACAGACAATAAAGCTGATCCCTCCAAAGACCAAGAAGACGGTCTGCTCGTATTCCTTGCCAATGCGCGCCTCCTGCATTATCACCCCAAGGTAATGCTTGATCGTCACGCCGCCGGTCATTATTTGCGTAAATTTTATACCTGCAAATAAATAAAATAAATAATAAATAAATTGCATAAATAAATAATAAATAAAAATATAATGCTGGACAATTCACACAGCATTAATATGGCTATTGACGACCTCTGTGGCGCAGCGGGTGAAGGAGGAGGGCGCAGGAGGTTGCGGGTTCGATTCCCGCCTCGGGACAAATGTTTGTACGATCTGTGTAGATATTTGTTCAGAGTGTTCTGGATGTTTTCTATGTATAATAAAAAATATCTATCTATGTAGTATATTGTATTAAGTATATCAGTTATCTAGTACCCATAACACAAGCTCTGCTTAGCTTGGGGCTAGATAATGCTGTGTGAATTGTCCAGCATTATTTATTTATTTATTTTATTATTTAATTCCAGATGTTTGTACGAACTGCAAATATTTGTTCCGGGTGTTCTAGGTATTTTCTATGTACCTATACTAAAAATATCATCTATGTAATGTACATATATCAGTCATCTAGTACCCATAACACAAGCTCTGCTTAGCTTGTATTTCTGACTTTTTAGTACTCAAACCTCTGTTGGTACGATAGAAGTTAGCATAAAAAAATGTATCGAAAGCATCAAAGAAAGTTATCATGTAAAATGACCATTTTCTTGGTAACTCATTTTTTTTTAAACTGTTAATTGAGATGAGAATTTCTTTAAAACATAAAGCTGAGGTCTGACCTTTTGGTTCACATGGTGGACAAAGTGTTTTATATTTAAGTTTTTTGTTTTATTGTTTAAGGTATTTTGTGAGCCAATAAATAGCTTTTCTTTTTAACCCCCAACGCAAAAAGAGAGGATTGTTATAAGTTTAACGTGTCTGTCTGTGTAGTCTGTGGTATCGTAGCTCCCAAACGGATGAACCGATTTTCGTGGTTTTTTAAATTTTTTATTTTGTGGATATTCTCTTAAGACCATGAGAGACATTTTCATGTAGCTACACAGGATAAGGTACCTACCTTATTGCCCCGTCCAAAAATACAGGTACTATAATAATAATAATAATAAATAATGCTGGACAATTCACACAGCATTATTTAGCCCCAAGCCACAGATATTATAATACTATACTAGTACAGATGCCTCATCTCATAGCAAAAAATGGGACACGCTTCGCTTCACTTAAGAATCTACGAACCTCTCCCAAATCTCAGCGGCCGGCCCATGCGGATTTGTTGTTGTTTTATGTCGAATGAAATGGGGCGCGTTATTATGAGTGAGAAAGCGCGTCTAACCATCAAAATGCAAAGCTGTGGCTGTGTGTGTAGGGAGTGAAGCCTGTGCGTGTGCTCGGTGTCGCCACTAGGGATTCCAAAATCGGGTCGTTTTCGAGGAACCGGGAATCCCGGGAAGTTTCAAAGTCGGAACCGGGAATTCCCGGGAATTCCCGGGAAATTTCGAAAATATATTTTTACTGTTATACCACTACCGAAATAAGATAATTTAATATACTTCACGTCCTTTTTAGGCATTTCGCTGATATCAGGTACCTATGCGGTATTAGTTAAGTTACTTAAAGCTGTATTTCTTTTGAAATGTTAATAAAATGAATAACAAATTCTTAGGTCCATGTTTTTTGTCCCCTCGTTCGACAACAAGCCTGAAGGCTTTTTGTTGTATAGAGTCGTGACTGAACCCAGCATAACATTACATAACATTAATTTGCTGTCATGTTGCGCAGCAAAGCGCTTTGCTGATACTCCATGAGGCCGGACTTGAGCTATCCTTGTGTGAAATATCGCCTGATCTCGTAGAGTATGAGACGCTTAACTTCGTGGCCACTGTTTTAGCTTTTTTTATTTATTTATTTATAAGAAACGCCAACAGCGTATACATAAAGCATTCTTAAAGTATGAACATATTGTCTAAGCTGGTTAAGTTATATTCATATTGTTTAAGTTGGTTTGTTGTCTTAGCTTTGATTCGTTTCTTCATTTTAATCCAGTGAAAGTACAGAAGTTCAGAGTTGTTGTAAGAGTGACACCGAGGAGCTCCCGTTGTTTTTCGAGTCCTCTAAGCGAAAACATTAATCTAAAAATACCTTATTACGTACCCACATAATAAACAATATAATGTTCTTCTATCCAAATACTAGGCCACGGTGGCCAGGCTCAACAGAGACAAATATAAAATTGGACTAAGTGTTCTTTGTTAGCCCACGGTATTAAAAAAACAAATTAAATTGGATTGACCTTCCATTCGTGTCGGTCGTCATTGATGACTGTCCGTCTAATCAATTGGCGATTCCTACTATGCATTTATTTCTGCCTGCCGTAAACGGTCGATTCGTTGTGTTCGAAGAAGTGTTCGAATACATTTGAATTCTCTACCTGATACCAGATGCTGGTATTTTTACCTAACAATACCCACGCAGGCGATGTCATCGCGCTTTATAGGTTCAGAAGTCGGATCAGAATAACATGCACAAAGAGGATAATAAATTGCAGCAATGCAATTGAATTCATGGAGTATTGCTGTCATGTTGCTCAGCAAGGTACTTTGCTGAGCAAGATGGCAGCAATCGACTATGTAGAGCTGGCTTCAGTCACGGCTCTATAGCAAGAAAAGCCTTAAGGCTTATTGTCGAACGAGGGGACAATAGACATGGACCTAAAAATTTATATTAATTACAGATCAAAAGTAATATAGCTATAACTAACATTTCTTATACCAGGTTTGATAAAAATCATGGTTAAAAAAGAAAATACGATTAATTTGATTTAAATCGGAATTATTTAATTTAATATTTTATTCTATCATAATCGCGGTAGGTATTGGTAGGAAAGGTAGGTTCAAAGGTTTAATCACACGAAGTACTAGCAGAAAGGAAAGACACCAAGATTGAAACATTTTCATTTCTGTCTTACATGTTTGGTTCAAGTTTTTTTTTCGGTGTCTAAGTCCGTTTATCACACTTCCTACTCATATTATAAATGCATGAGTTTGTGTGAATGTTTGTTACCACGTATCCCAGTAACTAGTTAACCGACTTGGTTGAAATTTGGTGTGTAGATAGTTTAAGTTCTGAAATAACACATAGGTTAATCTAATTTGCAAAAAATAATCTCAGGTGGTTAAAAAGGGTAGTTAAGTTTATATGGACAATATTATTCCTTGGTTAGATTCAATCAAAACTCGGTGTAAATAAACTATAAAGTAAATAATGAATTACGTATTTCTTATTTTTACAAAACGACCCCTAAAGTTATTTATTGCACACTCCTTGTTGTGCAATACATAACTGAAATTTAGACGCGGGCGAAGCCGCAGGTTATAATATTTAAATATATTATAAATATGAAAGTTTGTACCGTTCCTTCTTCACGCCAAAACTACTCAACGGATCGGGCTGAAATTTTGCACGTTTCCAAAAATAAATTTTAAACGTTTCCAATAGCGCGTGCGAAGGTGCGGGCAGAACGTTACCGGAGTACTAGTTCTTTATACAAATTGTAAAACAGATATGACTAGCCGCAAATACGGTGGCATCTTTTTTTCGACAACTCGCATTATTAGAATTTCATGGAATTATTAATTTCGGAGAATTTCCTGAATCCTCAACCAATAAAGCAGGTATAGGTACATTGTGCATGTGTACACGGAAGTTCAATTTTGGGAACTCATACATTTTTGACTGCTCTATGTTTTCATTGCTGGGAAAATAACAATTGATTTATATCAAGTGATACAAATCATGTCAACCCTGCCTAATACCGCGTACGTTAGGTACCTGTCGTACCTGATAATGTGAAATGCTATGAGGAAGTGAAATATGTTGAGTTACGTTATTTCGGTAATACTATAAAAATTAAAATATTTTTCCCGAAATTCCCATAATTTCCCGGGAAATGATTTTGGATTTCCCGGTTCTTAAATCAGCTAAAAATTTCGGGAATTCCCGGGAATTTCGGGAACGGGAATTCCCGGGACTAATCCCTAGTCGCCACAGAATAGGAACTATTTAGTAGGTAGTCGGTCGATGCAATAATTTACAATAGGTAGGTAAGGTAATACAGAATAGGTAAGTAGTAGGTATGCCTGTAGGTAGGCCTAGCACGGGGATTGTTGTCTAGGGTAGAATAGACAATAATGCATCGATAATCTATATATAAATATAGATAAATATGAAAGTTTGTACCGTTCCTTCTTCACGCCAAAACTACTCAACGGATCGGGCTGAAATTTTGCACGTTTCCAAAAATAAATTTTAAACGTTTCCAATAGCGCGTGCGAAGGTGCGGGCAGAACGTTACCGGAGTACTAGTTCTTTATACAAATTGTAAAACAGATATGACTAGCCGCAAATACGGTGGCATCTTTTTTTCGACAACTCGCATTATTAGAATTTCATGGAATTATTAATTTCGGAGAATTTCCTGAATCCTCAACCAATAAAGCAGGTATAGGTACATTGTGCATGTGTACACGGAAGTTCAATTTTGGGAACTCATACATTTTTGACTGCTCTATGTTTTCATTGCTGGGAAAATAACAATTGATTTATATCAAGTGATACAAATCATGTCAACCCTGCCTAATACCGCGTACGTTAGGTACCTGTCGTACCTGATAATGTGAAATGCTATGAGGAAGTGAAATATGTTGAGTTACGTTATTTCGGTAATACTATAAAAATTAAAATATTTTTCCCGAAATTCCCATAATTTCCCGGGAAATGATTTTGGATTTCCCGGTTCTTAAATCAGCTAAAAATTTCGGGAATTCCCGGGAATTTCGGGAACGGGAATTCCCGGGACTAATCCCTAGTCGCCACAGAATAGGAACTATTTAGTAGGTAGTCGGTCGATGCAATAATTTACAATAGGTAGGTAAGGTAATACAGAATAGGTAAGTAGTAGGTATGCCTGTAGGTAGGCCTAGCACGGGGATTGTTGTCTAGGGTAGAATAGACAATAATGCATCGATAATCGCATCGTCATACATTGCGTAAATTATTGAAGTTGAAGGAATGAATTATTATTTTTTAAATTATTATTATTATACACTCATTTATTCTTTAATCTCGTTTATAAAATACATTTTTTACTATAGAAAATAAAATGTTATAAAACTATTCTACAGTAAAAAATATATCAAAATGGTAAATATATCTAATGAATATACCTATCTTAGGTGGCCGCGAAGCTAGGCTCAAGCGGCCGGTGACTAGCTGACTAGGGCTGCAAAGAGAGGAACTTCCTGACGATGCTTATTATTATTATTAGAATTATTATTATTATTTATTATTTTTCTTTTCGCTGACATCCATAATCGTTTTTAGGGTTTCGAAGATCAAAGATCGGTTTCGAAACCCTTATCGTCGCGCTTTGTCTGTCCTTTTTTCAATCCTTAATAACTCGGCAACTAATGCAGCTATCGACTTGAAATTTAAAATAATAATACATTTAGTGCAGATTTAAAGAATTAAAGAAAAATAAATGATAATAAATGAAAAATTAAAATGAATATTTTCCATACAAATTGTGATGCCGAAATTTTAAAAAATACCACAGGGTCATGTGGGGTATCAAATGAAAGGTATCAGTTTGTACATTTCAAAATAGTTTTTGAAATTTTTGTAGGTTTCATACTTTTTGAAATATTTTGAAAAAAGTTGAACAATTTTCCATTACCCACTTTAACCGAAGCATGCAGAAAGATCTATCTGAAATGTAGGTTGTTGGTACCTACTATTCTTAGGTATCCGTTAAATTGCGAAGTCTCTAACCGGTACTTGTGGTACCTACATATTTGTTGACAAACGTTCGAAACCCTCGGCGCTTGACGGATCTTGTTTTTTTTTGAAGATCTCAATGTACTACCTAAAACATAAGTAGGTAAGTAGGTAGTAGGGATTAGTCCCGAGAATTCCCGTTCCCGAAATTCCCGGGAATTCCCGAAATTTTTGGCTGATTTAAGAACCGGGAAATCCAAAATCATTTCCCGGGAAATTTCGGGAATTTCGGGAAAAATATTTTAACTTTTATAGCATTACCGAAATAACGTAAGTCAACATATTTCACTTCCTCTTATAGCATTTCACATTATCAGGTACCTAACCTAAGCGGTATAAGGCAGGGTTGACATGATTTGTATCACTTGATATAAATCAATTGTTATTTTCCCTGCAATGAAAACAGAGAGCAGTCAAAAATGTATGAGAGTGCCCAAAATTGAACTTCCGTGTACACCTGCACAATGTACCTATACCTGCTTTATTGGTTGAGGATTGATGAAATTCTCCGAAATTAATAATTCCATAAAATTCAAATAATGCGAGTTGTCGAAAAAAAGATGCTTAGCCAACGTATTTGAGGCAAGTCATATCTGTTTTACAATTTGTATAAAGAACTAGTACTCCGGTAACGTTCTGCCCGCACCTTCGCACGCCCTATTGGAAACGTTTAAAATTTATTTTTGGAAACGTGCAAAACTTCAGCCCGATGCGTTGAGTAGTTTTGGCATGAAGAAGGAACGGTACAAACTTTCATATTTATAAATATATTCTAATATTATTAGCTGCGGCCCGCGGCTTCGCCCGCGTCTAAATTTTAGTTATGTATTGCAATAAATAACTTTAGGGGTCGTTTTGTAAAAATAAGAACTACGTAATTCATTTTTACTTTATAGTTTATTTATACCGAGTTTTGAGTGAATCTAACCAAGGACTAATATTATCCATATAAACTTAACCACCATTTTTTACCACCTGAGATTATTTTTTGCAAATTAGATTAACCTATGTGTTATTTCAGAACTTAAACTATCTACACACCAAATTTCAACCAAGTCGGTTAACTAGTTACTGAGATACGTGGTAACAAACATTCATACAAACTCATGCATTTATAATATTAGTAGGAAGTGTGATAAACGGACTTAGACACCGAAAAAAAAACTTGAACCCAACATGTAAGACAGAAATGAAAATGTTTCAATCTTGGTGTCTTTCCTTTCTGCTAGTACTTCGTGTGATTAAACCTTTGAACCTACCTTTCCTACCTATAAAAACCTTAAAACTGGATAGACCAAAGCGATTATGATAGAATAAAATATTAAATTAATAATTCCCATTTAAATCAAATTAATCGTATTTTCTTTTTTAACCATGATTTTTATCAAACCTGTTATAAGAAATGTTAGTTATAGCTATATTACTTTTCATATGTAATTAATATACATTTTTAGGTCCATGTCTACTGTCCCCTCGTTTGACAATAAGCCTTAAGGCTTTTCTTGCTATAGAGCCGTGACGGAAGCCAGCTCTACATAATCGATTGCTGCCATCTTGCTCAGCAAAGTACCTTGCTGAGCAATATGACAGCAATAGGTACCTACTCCATGAAGCTGGACTTGAGCTTGGCAAAGAGAAAGTACCAGAGTCAAGTGCATTGCTGCAATTTATTATCCTCTTTGTGCATGTTATTCTGATCGGCTCTGACTTCTGAACCCATAAAGCGCGATGATATCGCCTGCGTGGGTATTGTTAGGTAAAAATACCAAATACCAGCATCTGGTATCAGGTAGAGAATTCAAATGTATTCGAACACTTCTTCGAACACTTCTTCGAACACAACGAATCGACCGTTTCCGGCAGGCAGAAATAAATGCATAGTAGGAATCGCCAATTGATTATACGAACAGTCATCAATGACGACCGACACGAATGGAAGGACAATCCAATTTAATTTATTTTTTTAATACCGTGGGCTAACAAAGAACACTTAGTCCAATTTTATATTTGTCTCCGTTGATTCTGGCCACCGTGGCCTAGTATTTGGATAGAAGAACATTATATTGTTTATTATGTGGGTACGTAATAAGGTATTTTTAGATTCATGTTTTCGCTTAGAGGACTCGAAAAACAACGGGAGCTCCTCGGTGTCACTCTTACAAAAACTCTGAACTTCTGTACTTTCACTGGATTAAAATGAAGAAACGAATCAAAGCTAAAACAGTGGCCACTACTGTGTGTATAGTAGTGGTACTCTACGAGATCAGGCGATATTTCACACAAGGATAGCTCAAGTTTATTTTAAATTTAATCGGAGTTTTAAGTGCGTATGTTTTGTGTTTGGTTAATTTAATGTAATTTATTTTGTTATAAGTACTATTTTTTAATTTGTATTACCAAGGTGTCCGTGACCTAAATGTAGCCCTTAGCAGAATACCAGCGCTACAGTATGGTGACGTGCTGGAGCTTAAAGCTGAGCTAAGGGCCATATATAAATAAATAAATAAGATATAATAAAAAAAAAAAGTCCGGCCTCATGGAGTATCAGCAAAGCACTTTGCTGCGCAACATGACAGCAAATTAATGTGTTATGCTGGGTTCAGTCACGACTCTATACAACAAAAAGCCTTCAGGCTTGTTGTCGAACGAGGGGACAAAAGACATGGACCTTAGAATTTGTTATTCATTTTATTAACATTTCAAAAGAAATACAGCTTTAAGTAACTTACCTAATACCGCATAGGTACCTGATATCAGCGGAATGCCTAAAAAGGACGTGAAGTATATTAAATTATTTTATTTCGGTAGTGGTATAAAAGTCAAAATATTTTTTCGAAATTTCCCGGGAATTCCCGGTTCCGACTTTGAAACTTCCCGGGATTCCCGGTTCCTCGAAAACGACCCGATTTTGGAATCCCTAGTAGGTAGGTAGGTAAGTAGGTACCAATACACAGACCAAGTCGTAAGTTTTCCGAATAATATAATAATATAAGTAGGTATGTAGGTACCTATCTCGTTAGATTACCTACGCAGACGGCAAAACGTGTAGCACAATTAAACAACCAACAGAGAATAGCCGACGACGCGCGACGCCCGACCGACTACGTATGAGTACCTACGACACGGCTCGTCGCATCGTCATGTCGGCCATTCGGCGGCGTTCGCCCTAATTCGGAATTTCATACCCCTTGCGTCTCATCGCCCCCCGCGTGTGAGCAAGCGGTTGCAGAAATTAGAAGGAATTTCACCATTTTTGATATATTTTCGTACTTTCCGATTTATTTTGATAAACGACTGATTTCAGAAATATTTTTGATTACTTGTAATGTTGAATATATTTAAGATGTTTGTTTACTGACTGACAATAAGTTTGCGTTTTGTTCATTCAGAATAAGAAAACCGATACGCCATCTATCAAGGAGTAGCACTTACTATTTACTATCCTACAAAAGTCGTGAGATTTGATAAGTTCATAAAAATGCCGCCAGAAGAACATCGATAGTGTGTCGATAGTAATGAAATTTTCAAATTTATGAAAGTTTTGATTTAAAATCATACAATTTAATTATATTGTAATCAAGGGTTTTTACCTAAAAGAGTTCAGACATTTTATAAAGAAATTCTTTATTGTTTTCTCAGTTTACACAAACCTCGATAACTAAGTGTAATACACCTAACGCCATCCATTGTCATTTTTTTGAACTAAAAATCTTTTCTATGGAATGAGACCCCATGCCCAAGCTAAGCAGAGCTTATGTTATGGGTACTAGATAACTGATATACTTAATACAATACGCTACATAGATAGATATTTTTTATAAAACACCCAGATCAACGGAACAAATTTCTGCAGATCGTACACAAATTTGTTCCGAGACGGAAATCGAACCCGCAACCTCCTGCGTCGCAGGCGGACCTTCGCCCGCTGCGCCACTGAGGTCGTCGTATATAGGATCGTCGTAGGTCGTCGGATGATGATGATGATGATGAAGATTGCTCACTTACCTGCTGCTACAATGATGGCTTGTTGGTACTGCTTCCCTGAGAACAGCTCTCTGTACGAGCTGGAGTTACTCATCTCATTCTTCACGCCAGCTTGCATGGAAACCAGCTCCTCTTCCAGCATCTGGAATTATAATTGAAGAATTAGTAACACTCTTGTCAGAGCGGTCGGGGTCATCATGTTTACTTATTTATCTACACTAATGTTATAACATTCTACTTATGTTTCCAATACTTGACTTATAATTACTACTGTTATAGCGCAGATAACAAAACACTCAATTTAAGCAATTTCACATGATGGTATAATATCCACATCGATATCGTAAAATCTCATTATAACATCAATAAAACGCGACCAATTAACCTGGCGAGCCTTATGTCAAAATCCTCATACAAGTTGTATAAAATTTTGATATTAGGCTGGCTTTTGAAAACAGTTGGGTTATACGTGAAAACTTCGTCGAAACTACTAAACTTACATACACAAAACTCTTTGGTAAGATCTTATTCAAGTCTCAAATACGATCTTGAACAATAGAAAACAAGACGAATGAAGTAATTATAAATATTCCGACTCCGTCTACGAGCTCTACTGCTTGCCTCGCGGCCGCTACAGCTGCTGGATCAATAATTAATATTAACTTTCAAAATTGTACCATCCAAAATTTGAACAATTATTATAAATAAACTATTGTCAGCTTTTACTCTTGTTGTTTGATTAATTGCATTAGTGAAGATAAAGTAGTGTATGCAACTGCATATAACACGGGTATTAAAACACTCGTTACTATTATGAAACTCGCTGCGCTCGTTTCATAAACTCACACTCGTGTTTTAATACCCTTCATTATATGACAGTTGCATAAACTACTATTATTTAACAGACCAACAAACAGTAACCCTAGTATACATAGGTTAGATATAAAATAAACGTTTACAAGTAATTTCTTAACACTAAGACCGCCCTTACAGGTCTTTCTAAATAGGTCTATTTCATATTTAGTTATTTTTATATTATATACATGAAACATAATAGTTAAAGTGCAACGAAAATTTTCTTCGTCATCCTCTTTTACTTGCAGCTCTGGACCCGTCAACTTTGGGGCTATAAGTAAATATCGATAATAATTGATCGCCCACTGCGGATCTAATATGGGCGCCTACTCGGAAAAAGAAAATCGAAGTTTCGTTGTCGTTGTCGTGCAATACCAACACTTATGTCGCTTGCATAAGATTAGGGTTTGCACGAAAACGAATTAGAAACTTCGATTCCGTTTATAAAGTACGGGCCCTGGTCGGTCTTATCGCATGTCGATATCGATTTACCGGGCGCGGTCGGTCTAGTGCCCTCTACTCTGCTATATACTTTACACATGCACGGCACTTTTATAATTAAGTGTTTCTAATGTTGAACTCAGTTAATGGCCGTGATTTTTGTTATGTAACATATTTGTATTAATTAAGGGCTGTGGGTTTTGTTAAACTAATAAATATGGAACTTTAGATTGGAACAACTACTAACTCCACCCATATAAATGGAAAAACCGTCTGTCTGTAACCTTTAACAGCTGAATGTATTTGAGATTTTAAAGGAGACATATCCTAGGGAAGGTCTAAGGTGTGTTTTATCTTATGAAAAGGGGCATTCACTCGGAGCGCGAAGTTTTAAAATATGATTTATATCGCTGAAATTTTCAACCAAACAAAGCATTTATGGCTGGTTAGGCTACTTTTTTAGCTGTGTGGTGCCGGCTTAGAATTTGCACCACCCCAACTCTTCCCGCGGGTGTTGTAAGAGGCGACTAAGGGATATCCACCGAGGGCGGGCAGCAGCGCCCCCTGCAGAACAATCATACCACCGAACTGCGATCCCCAACCTGCATGTCCAGCGTGGGGATTATGGGCATTACCCCCCCATGTGATAAAAGCCAATAGGGCGCTTATGGGTCCAGTAGTGGACCAATACAGGCTCTTGAGGTTGGGAAGGCTACTTTTACTCAAGACACCTAAACGCGCAATACCAATAAACGCTAAAAATAACCACAAACTCACAGTTTCGTCCTCATATCCCCTCAACCTCGCCAACGTCTTCCTAGCTTGCCCCACTCTCCCCTCCTTCAGTAAATAATACGGCGATTCTGGTATCCACCAGCAAGCAAAATGATAGAGGAACGGCATCGGCAGTAGACACCAGTTTATCATCTCGTAGGTGAGAAATGGACCGCCAGCCATGACCGTAAGGTTTCCAAGGTTGAAGGCGAATCGTGTACAAATGGTTAGGGTGGCTCTGATGTCTTTGTCGCATATTTCTGCTAGGTAGATGCCTATTACCTGAAAAAAGATTTATTGTAATTTAATTGGTAAGACATGGTAAAACCTAGCTTACCAAAAGTGGTACCTAGTACCTAGTACCAGGTACCACCATGGCAATAAATTGGTTAAAACCATTATGTTTTTCTTTTTCATTGCATCAAAATCTTTATCCATGGGCGTGAACGTGATGAATTTTTAAGAGCTGGCGCGATCCCGTATTGTTTTTTGTAGACTGGAGGCCTGGATTTGTGACGTCAGAGTGGATTATTGTATGAAAAAAACAAAAGACAATCGCGCCAGCTTTTAATAACTTTAGGTTTAAACCAACATGCAGAAACGATAATGCTGATATTTTAAATGAGTACAAAAAATTAATAACTTTAGTCATACCTACTAGTTTCAGTAATATGTTTTGAGGTTATTTTATTTATTGTGTGTGTTGCCGCTTCTTCGTCTCAATGAGGTCTCATGTGCATTGTACAAAAATCTTAATTTTGAAATAACAATCAATTTATATCCCATGGGAACCGATTTATAGGATAAAAAGTAGCCTATGTGTTATTCCAGGTATAAACCTACCTACGTCTATCGATGCAAAATTCCTTTTCATAGCTCGCTGAACGACTTTGAACTCGTGGACCAACCCTACCGTAAGTGTCTGTATATACGTACCTACCTAAGGTAGGTACTTATATTTTTTTTCCCATGTAAGTAAAAACAATTTATTTATCAGAAATTTTTTCCATGTAAGTATATATTTTTTCAAACAACGCCTATATTAGAGCAAACAAAACAAAAAATATTCAGAACGGTCTAGGCGTTTTTAAGTTTTAGCGAGACTAACGAACAATAATTGATATTTACAGTTCAAATCCATTCCAAATATATGGCAAACACTGAGAAATTATACGGAAGGATGCGGGTTCAAGTCTCGCCGAAGTCGTAAATTTTTGCGATGTTATTTAATTTCTTAGAAATTTGCCAGAGTGTGAGGCTTACGCACTATAAAAACAAAAAAAACTTAAGAAATTATATGTTTTTAGAACTACAGTCAACTTACAGTGCTCATCATCCCAGTGCCGCAACTCCATAGGAACACCGAGATGCAGAGCAGCCAAGCCGTCAAAGCATATGCTACGATCACCTGGAAAAAGACAGATGAGAAGGTGGTTACTAATTTTTTTTATATATTTAAATAATTAAATAAATAATGCTGGACAATTCACACAGCATTATCTAGCCCCAAGCTAAGCAGAAGCTTGTATTATGGGTACTAGGTAACTGATATGCATAATACAATACACTACATAGATAGATATTTTTTTTATTCTACCTAGAAAAACATCCAGAACACCCTGAACAAATATCTGCAGATCGTACAAACATTTGTCCCGAGGCGGGAATTGAACCCTCAACCTCCTGCGTCGCAGGCGTACCTTCGCCCGCTGCGCGACAGAGGTCGTCTGAATTATATCATACTAGCATCTGCCCGCGGCTTCGCAAGCGTATTTTCGATGTAATCAGTAGCCTATGAATCTAAGTTGGGCTTTGCTCTAATGCAGGGTTTCTTAAACTTTAAGCAGCCACGGCCCACTTTAAAATTTCAATAATTTCACGGACCCCTGTCGAACAATATTATCTGGAAAGAAAATACAGCTCAATATAAAAAAAAAACGCTTTCGAATATACCTTTTTGACAGCCAACAAACTTCAGTATAGTCTAGCAGTTCTTCTTGTTCTGACCTGAATATTGGACGACCCCTTTGTAGAATGGCTCGGCCGATTGCAGAACGGCGCAATTCAGTTGATTGCCTGTGCCGATTGTTGAACGATCAACGTTCAACAACATAGCTTAACGCCACATAACCATCTCGTCGAAAAAAAATATTAGGTAAAAGGTATGTACTTACCTAATTAGTTCGAATGTAATAGTAATTTCATTCAACGTCTCAACAAATCAGCGTTCGTTTTACAATCAGCCATCTACGATTCGGCGGCGACACCTACCTACTACCAAGCTATGTCTTCCAATCAATATTAAGTTCTGCTGCTGCGGACCCTTGATACAAATGTCACGGACCTCTAAGGAGTCCTTGGACCCCACTTTAGGAAACCCTGCTCAAATATGTAAATTTCATCTTGATCTGTTCAGTAGTTTTGGAGATCCTAGGTAACAAAAATGTCACATTTCACAAACTTTCGGCTTTATATTACTAGAAGATTAAGTTAGTTTTAATGTAATTGTTACGAAAAAAAAATAATTTAATGTAATTTTTATTTGACGTGTAAATTTATACCTCGACCACAGATATTATAATACTATACTAGCCTCGACCAAGCTAAGTTTGCACCTTGCGTCGATAGCGCCGCATTCCAGCGAGGTACAAACTTAGCTTGTTGGATTTGTATATTTACCAATGAAATCTTGAATCCTTACTCGTTGACTTTTATTAAGGTACTTACAGCCCCAACAGCGACGGGTCCAGCGCTGCAGAGTATGGTAGCTCGTCTTCCCAACTTGTCCGACGTGTAGCGCGTCACGAAGCTGCCGATGATAAAACCTATGGGGTTCACGGCCACCATCCAGGATATTCCAGTCTATAAAACATAATATCACATCATCACCCTATACACCAGTCCACACCTGGCCATAAACCTCCCCTGATAAGCGCCTTATGAGCTCATAACCAGTGATCGGAAATTCGGGCGCTTATTTACTTAAAATTGGCGAGAAGACATAACATGGAGTGGTTGAAACCACCTCTTTCTCGGGTATTCGCGGGAATTTCCGAGAATTCCAGGATTTTCTAAAATGTTGTTTTACTTTCGCCGGAATTTTATTTATAAACGAATTATAAGACACTTTTATCCTGACGCGTTTTTCACTAAAGCCGATATTAAAATATAGAAACATGTAAATAAAAAACTATTTCTCCGGAAATATCGACTTTAGCGAAAAACGCGTCAGAATAAAAGTGTCTTATATTTCATCTTTACATAAGATTCCACCGAAAATACATAAACATTCGAGAAAATTCCGGAATTCCTCCGAATTCCCGGAAGAGGTGGTTTTAACCGCTCCATGTTCTTCACACCAACTTTAGGTAAATAAGCGCCCGAATTTCCGATCACTACTCATAACATTAATGGTAATGCATGTCCCCACTCTGGGTACGCGCGTTGGTGATCGCACTGTATGTGTTATGAACACGCAGAAGTTAGCGCCTGCCCCTAAACCTGCCTTGCGCTTGAACTCTCCCCGATCGTGTCGGTCTGCCGTCCCATCGGATTATGAGAGTGAGAGAATAGAGAGTGCACTTGTATTTGCACACACACAGTTGTGCACTATAATATGTCCTGCGCATATGGCTAGTCTCCGATGAGACTGGCCGCCGTGGTCGAAATTCGGCTAGGAAGACATCATCAGGGAGTCGTAGCCTGCTCTTACGACATCCATATATCTACTGAATTGGGCAGGTCGATTCGACCACATAATGCAATGAAGAATAAATACTATAATGTTACAGTCCATTTCAATAATAATAATAAATAATGTTGGACAATTCACACAGCTAAGCAGAGCTTGTGTTATGGGTAGTGATAGTGTTATGATATATTTAATGCAATACACTAGGTACATAGATAGAATTTTTTTATTATACATAGAAAACATCCAGAACACCCTGAACAAATATCTGCAGATCGTACAATCAATTGACCATATCAGTCAATTAATTGACTTAGGTCTGAAATTACTTTTAAAATGACCTAATCTCGATCCGTCACTAGTAGTCTGACATCTAATCTGACATAATCTTTTACCTGGGGACGGAAGATTATCAATGTCGGTTTTCCTCACGAAAAAAAAGGACTGAAATTACTTTGGCACAATCCATCCATACGAATATTATAAATTCGATAGTAACTCTCTCTCTCTGTTACCTTTTCACGCCTCGGCTGAACGGATTTTGATGATATTTGGCATGGAGGTAAATGATATCCCGGGCACTAACATAGGCTACATGGACAGTGCGCGCGAAGCCGCAGGCAGCAGCTGGTAAAATATAAATAAACCTTTATTCGATTTAGTACTTAAGGCTGAACGAGTCGCTCATCTTTCCACACAAACGTGGACGGGTCACTACAACGCTGTTTGATGTTGACCATCCAAAACCAAGGATAATATCAATTTAACTCGTCATTATCTATGTCTGTATGCACCTTTTTTATTTCAAGCCATGATTTACATCTCAGACAGTTTAGAGGTATTATTTGAAATGAAGCAAATGCGAACTTTCTGGAACAGTTCTACGTGAAATGGACTTATAGTAGGTAAATTGATATTTATAAAGTGCTATCGTGCAAAATAAAGTTTTACGCTTACAACGCTGTTACTTTAAGATACTTTAAGATCTACATATTTTATGATCTAGTAGCTTCTGCCCGCGGCTTCACACGCGTATTTTCGGTATAATAAGTAGCCTATTATCTAAGTTAGGCTATGTTAAAACATAGCAGTACATAGTACATTTAAAAATGTACACCAAATTTCACCTGGATCTGTTCAGTAGTTTTGGAGATCATAGGTCACAAAATTCACATTTCACAACTGATTTACGTCAATAACTTTAGTGAGGCTCTAATACTTACGTCAGTAATGTCAACATTTGTCTCATTGCGCTTAAACTTCGGGATAACAGGAGATGGCCAAGCAGAGAACATGCCAAGTACGACGAAGGCCAGGGACACTGAAATAAATAACAAGGGGATATTAATAATTACATATCAAATTAAATAATCACCTATCAATTTCTGCACAGCAAATTATACTGACTGCACAGCAAATCAACCAGAGCGTACCCACCTGAGGGCGTCCCACCCCGGAAGCGGTTGGTCCCTCAACATTAACTTACTCCTAACGAAGCCCGCTCTGTTATTGAAATGGCGTGTAGCGTTAGCAGTTGAAACGTTAGGGTGCATGTACACAGGCCGACATCAAATGAAATCAAAAACTCTTTAGTTCCATAAATACAATACATGTACACTTAGAAAAGGTCATCGGACAGTCAACTGACAAGTGTCACGATGACGATGACGTCATTCACACTAAACGGAAAAGTTGCCTTCAAGAATCCTCGCCGGCTTTGCCGACAGTCCGCTCCGGGCTGTGCGGATCTTATATGAGAAACCTTTGATGGTGCCTGTGCGGATTGTCCGATACCGGCCCGTGAACTTGCACCCTAACGTTTCAACTGCTAACGCTTGAGCCGTAATGCCAATAGGTAACTTAACTACACTTAAGTACACTTACCACACCGTAATCGCGGCCCAGAGCCCGATTTTGAGATGAGTATTTTGCTGTGCAATCAGTAATTTTTTGATTTGCATTTCAACACTACCCAATAACAAGTAACTCATAAAAATCAAAAACTATAAAAAAACCTGACTCAGTCCTCGCTTTTTCACTTTTTGCCAAATGGGAAAGCGAAGGCCTACAAAATGTAGCTAAAAACTATAGAGGACACCCGACGAGTATTTTGATACCTCATTATATTTTTTATATTATTTATCTTAATCGCTTTAGCCGTTATTCCAATCACATAAATACAAACACTCGATAATCATACATAACCCACGCCTCGCGGTCAACAAAAGCTGAACATTTTTTTATTGATAATGGTAAGCGTTTGGCCACCAACTAACAACTTAAAGTAAGTGAAGATGTGGCCTAAGATGGAGCACGCTTTCCCAGAAGGAACTTATTTACCCTTGACTTGAAGACTCCAAGATTACATTCTAACGGGAAAACAGACGCAAGAAGCTCATTCCACTCTTTGGCCGTGCTTATTAAAATAGATTAGCAAAATTTTTTGGAACATTTCCGACATCCATTATCTAGAAAGTTAGCAAAATATAGTGTTAGTTATGTATGAGTACCTACCTAGTAGATACGTGGTATTTGATATGTATGGTATGTAGGTTAGGTGATAGATAGATACTACCACCATACCACCAAGGGGCCATTCATTTATTTCGTAAGACGATATAGGGGGGGGAGGGGGGTCGACCATGTCTTATTTTTTCTTACAAGGGGGTGGGAGGTAGTCTTACGATAGTTCTTACGTAAGATCACAAAAAAAACAATGTTTATTACTAGTCTATCAAAAAATTAAAATTATTAGTACCTACCTTTGAAGTAGGTACAAATAAACATTACTAAAAATGGTTTTTCAAGCAATAATTTATTCACAAAGAAAATTATAATATAATTAGTATTTATATACAATAATTGAAACAATTGAGCTAACTGCAGACTGTTGCAAACAATCTGTGAATTGTCCAGCATTATTTATTTATTTATCTACAGGTAGCTCAACT
Organism: Eupithecia subumbrata; assembly: GCA_949316285.1. Taxonomy (NCBI): domain Eukaryota; kingdom Metazoa; phylum Arthropoda; class Insecta; order Lepidoptera; family Geometridae; genus Eupithecia; species Eupithecia subumbrata. The sequence goes on along the minus strand of OX438643.1, from coordinate 13,460,896 downwards.
GATCCATATCAATAATAAATAAATAAATAATGCTGGACAATTCACACGACATTATCTAGCCCCAAGCTAAGCAGAGCTTGTGTTATGGGTACTAGATAACTGATATACTTAATACAATATATTACATAGATAGATATTTTTATTATACATAGAAAACACCCAGACCAACGGAACAAATTTCTGCAGATCGTACACAAATTTGTTCCGTGGCGGGGATCGAATACCAGTCGGAAGCGTCCCCAAGACGCTGGCTGCATTGCCCCGCTGTATGGCAATGCTGATGAAAATGATAAAAATGGTTACTTTGAAAAATAAACATTAAAACAAAGTAAAAGTGTATTCATTTTTCCTTTAAATTCTTACGTAATAAATATTTAACAGGGGGGAGGGGGTCGGCCTATTCTTATAATAGTGGGGAGGGGGTCAAAAACTAGCGAAAATCGTCTTACGTAATATATGAATGACCCCCGATACCTCACCTCAACCTTAACTATATTGGTCCAATGCTGGACGCAGGCCTCCCCCTGATAAGCGCCTTATTGACTTTTATCTCATGGAGTGTAATGCCCATAATCCCCCGCTGGGCATGCGGGTTGGGGATCGCAGTTCGGTGGTAGAATTGTTCCGTAGGGGGTGCTACTGAACCCCGGGCGCGGAATCGAAAACGAGGCGCGAGGCGGAACTTCGCCCACTGCGCTACAGGGGTCGTCGTCTACATAAAGTCATTGTAAGAGACCTACCTACCTATCGTGCCTAGCTTCCTATCATAATCTACAATACAACACCTAAAACATATACAGCGGTACTACAAAAACCAACGTAAACACTGGTCTAACAAGCGTTTAGCTAAACAGTGTCTAAATAGTTAGACATGGGTTTAATAAGAGTTAACTCTCGTTTAGACTATGTCTCAACCGTGTCTAACTGTAAACCGTCGTAAAACGCAGTTTTGTGGTACCTAACGCTCTTTTGTTAAACACGTTCAACAGATGTCTATATTTTTTGTAGTACAGCGGATAGAATTTATATATAAGTTTATTTTTTAAATTCAAATAACTTTTGTCGTTTCCTATTCATGGGTTCGGCACAAGCACAACCGGATTTGCGATAAGGGCAAGGGAATAGAACAATGATAAAGCTCATTATCATCATTCCCTAACTAACCTACACTCCGACCAAACCTACAAAATTCACAGTAACACGGTGTTTAATGCACACCTTAAAACCCTGACGCAGAGCCAGGCGAAGACGAGGCGGATATATGCCGCACACTAGCGCCGCCACCTATTTTCACTTATAATTAATTACACAAAAATTTTCAAAGATACAATGTACAGTTTGTGATACCTACACTGAAAAAAATATACCTAGTCCAACTAAGACCCATTTTATCTTAGTTGGCGTCAAAATATGTAGTTGGAATGATATATCTCATTCAATACAAACAAGAATGCATGGTAGCTGCAACATATCGAATTTGTTTAAAACAAAAAATAGGCACAGCATATGGATTCATGATGCGTGATCACCTGATCACTGATCACAGTGATCACATTAGACAAGATCTTAATCAATGTAAACAATTTTTTTCCCGTGTTTCCTATACTTTTTTAACCCCTCTGAATTAGTTAAGTTTCGTATAATTTAAACAGAGAAGCGAAAACAGAGTTCAGTGGCCACCAAGAGCAACTTCGCTTAAAAGTATGATATATAGGTACGTAATAGTTAGGGTAGCACAAGTATTAATAGTTCTTTTTAATTCGCTGTAAAAATTCTAGTTTCAGGCATCTGTGAACTTTAAAAATAGCCGGAGGTTTGAGCCCTCGTGTCTAAATACAAGTTTAATATAAACTTAGTTATAGCGAGATGTCACTATCTTTGAACATGATAGGTAACACGAGTATGTTTGTACTACTAAGATTACTAAATGCCAAAATAATCATTAAAATACCTAGTCTATAAGGTACCAACTTTGTAAACGTACCTTTTGTGAATTAACATTTATTATTATTATTCTGATTAAAGGAAATAAAAGAAAACTATTTTATGGTCATTAAAATAAAGCTTATGATAGGTAAACTGTACAATGGACTTTTAAACATTCCTTTGATTAACGTAATTATAAGAAAGAAAAGGCAGCGGCGCTAGTTTGAGGCATAGTTAGAAGCGCCTTACCCAAGAATTGAATTGAATTGAATTACAACCCTAAGTAGTAATTCAATTCAAGTAGACGGGGCGCGGCGATCGAGAGCTGCCCCAGGGCCGATGTACTTACCCGGGACTATCCGGGAGTTTTATTTTTATTCCTCTAACTAAACGTTCTCCGTTCATGCACATTAGTGCATGAACTGTGGTTCTATCTACACATTTCACAAACTATGACATTGATAATATTAATAAGATATTAAAGTCACACTATCGAATTTTTACCAACCATAACATACCAAGGCCTATAATATAATAGAAATATGTAAGTACCTAATAATTAGACCATTAGGTAGGTAGGGGAAGTACTTAGTAACCATGAACAATAATGAGCCTTTGTGTTGTGAGTAAGGGGCCAGCCTGAATAAAATACAAGGCAAACAATGTGCATTTTGTTTTCTTATCAGCTTCTTTAGTTCTCTGAATCATTTGTTTAGTCTACTTAAACTACTGTGAATAGCAATAATATTAATACAAGGTGTCACAGAATATGTGTCTATGTGTCTTTCAGGCTTGATTTATATTTTATATTACATTTCGAAATTCAATTGATATTTTAAGTTTTATTTTAACATTTCACCTTGTTTCTGAAAATATAGGTAGGTATATAACACATTTTATTTTCTTGTAAGTGTTTGTTTATTTCTACATCACAGCATGATATATATTAGTAAAAGGTTTACATGTAACTTATTATAACCCAAAGAAACCTTTTAATATGTTAAAGAAATCTAATATTTTACTTAGTAGTATCCTATAATTCCTATAAACACAAACCTTATTTTTTTGTGTTTAGCACATGTTCTTGTTAAAAAGTAATTTCTTCATGATGATAATTTTTTTTGTGTCACGTATGTAAATAAATAAAATGTACAAAAACCACAATATAAAAAAAAATTAAATATTAAAATTAAACTCACCACAAAACGTTGCTAAATACTGGACTCTCCTACTTCTATGCTCCGACATGCTGAGGTATATTCAAAATCTTGTGAATCAACTTGTCTTCATAGAGTTTTAATCCCAACTGAATGAATTTGAATGGTTACTGTTTTATAGGAGGGACCCATTGTGTACTTTGTTAATAAAAGTCCCTATGTTTACTTTGTTCTTTGGGGGAGTACCTGTGAACCAACACAAAGATTGTTGCATATTAAATTATAAATTCCCCGAGACTTTATTGATTGTCAATTAAAAATTCTTACTGTCTTACTTACCTGTTAGACCTACCTACCTTATCTTATCTTATCAGTGAAATAAATGATTCAAGCAACAATAGTAACATGGAGCTCCATAATTATCTCGACTTCTGAAGCTCGAAGTAGGTATAAAAAACTATTCATGGAACCCTAAGCTATCCATACTAATACCTACAATTAGGTAATGGGAAAGTAATTCTGTCTGTCTGTTAACTTTCCACTCCTAAATAACTAAACAGTTTTTAATGTAGTTTGGCAGGGACAAAAATGATATCCTGGGGACTTGATGGGCAACTTGAAGTGTGTGTCAAGCCACAGGAAAAGCTAGTATTATAAAAACAAAAGTAATTTTGTCTGTTCATGCGTAAACAACTGAACCAACATGTATGAGATGTAGGAATACCTACATCTATCTTAAAGAAATTTGGCAGGGGGGGTTAGGTATTCTGGGGCGGTCCTAGGATACCTTTTACGTGAAAAGGGCATGCGAAGCCGCGGTCAGCTTTATATCTTGAATTTGACCAGAGAGTAGTATACATATAATATGTATAAGTACCTTCCTATAACCCAAAGAGAATACAATCAACTACTGCGACAGAATTGGAAACCGGCACGCCGCTCCGAGGCAACTGCATCCATCGGCTGCAGACGCAAACATACTCCCGTATTACAAAGTTACTCTATGATACTCATCTTCGTAGTATTGTACTTTCTTTGATAGTCGGGTTTTCCGTAAAACTGTTGCTACATAGACCTTATCTACTAGCTAGTACATAATGCATCTTCTGCAAATGTATGTGGGTGAGGTGAGCACCTACCTAGACGACCTAACATCAGTGGGTAGCGTAGAGATGTTCGTACTTATTTCCACCACAGGTAATAATTATTTGAGCACTTATTGATAGGTACTGAATTTTGCAGATCACCACTTTATTTCAGTCTTTTCAGTTACAAAACTACACTACAAACAAATTTCTTGCATAATCATTTTCTTCCCATGCTTGTTACGTTCATCTAGGGTTCACTTTACAGCAACAAGATAAACAAACAAACAAACAAACAAATCAAAGGTTTTTTCTTCTTCTTCTTTTTGTTTATGGCTTGCTGATCTTGCTAGTTAGCAACAATTCTACCAGTGGCCACGGTTTCTGTGTGTGACGGCTTTTAAAGCCTCCACACACAGAAACCGTGGCCGGGCCGGAGGCGAAGGCGTGCGAGTTGTATCATATGATTTTATATGAAAGGCTACACACACCGCAGGCGGTGGCTAAGCGGTGCACGGCCGTGGCGGGCTGGCTCAGCGACACAGACAGTCGCCGTGCGCGACGCGGCGCGGATCCGTGGCGGCGGCGGCGGCGGCGCAGTGGCGAAGCGGAGGCGTGGCGTGTTAGCGTTGTATTTCAGCTAGTCTATTCTATGGAGTGTCTTCACACAGAGCGCACGCCACGCGTCGCGGTGCGGAGGCGTGCTACTAGCGGAGTTACGAGTTGTATTTATTTACAAAATTTTTAGCTAGTGACCCGAATAAGGCGATAAATAAAATGGAATGTACCGAAAAACTTATGGTACTAGTTCAACCACATCACATCATTGTTTATACGACTGCCATATAAAATATTATAAAAATTATATCCTTACAATAAAAAAGGACATGTTTACAACAATGCGACGCCGTGACCTACACACGCAAGGCTCCAACCAAAACGCCTCCGCGACGCCGCCGGCCGCCACGACTCTCGCACGCCTGCAATGTGAAGACATCCGCACCGCGAACGCCACGCCTGGCCCGGCTACCGTCCGCCACCGCTCCGCCTCCGGCTTCAGTGTGTGACGGCTTTTAAGGTTGATCAATTTTTGTTGACGCGAAATAATTTTTTTTTAGCGGGTTTAATTAAAAACTAGCAGAAAAGAAATTGCTAAAAATCGTAAACCATTTATTAGTTTTATTCCTTGTAAAACGCAGATAATAAAATCTCAAAAAAAAAATATCTCTCGCCGATATGAAACCTTCATGAAACGATCAACCATAAATAGTAGGTAGATTTTTAAATTTTGTTTTGTAGATTTTAGGAGTATTTGGCGATACCTTACCTACTTCTAGTAGATAACGAGGAAAAAGTGGAAACACTGTCTGAGTTTCTGTTTCTTTCTTGTCAAACGGACTGAAAGTGTCGTGGCGTTCTGAATGTAATTCTGGAAAAACTTCTTACAAACTCAAGAGTTTGTAATGTCGGAGCACGTATTACCGGCCGAAGAGCCGATCAGATTTGTGGCACCAGCCATTCAAGACAACCCAACAGGATGGGGTCCGTGCGAAATGCCGGAACAATTCCGGGACATGCCCTACCAGCCGTTCAGCAAAGGAGACCGCTTGGGCAAAATTAGTGATTGGACTATGGTGCAAGACAAAAAGTACCAGAGTGAGTAACATATAATTACATATTCTCAATTTATCAGTAAAGTTATTTGGGTTTCAATAGTTCTGTTTGAGGTTATGATGACGTTTGTGCAATCAGCTCGTAGTGCAATGGTTATAAATCGAAAACTTCAAAGATATGCCTTGTAGTCTCACTGCTCGTCTCCTTTTCTGTTTAGATAAGTATGCATCGCAATTTGGCGCTGGTTCGTCCTATGCATACTTCCATGATGAAGATGAAAGTACATTCCATCTTGTGGATACCACCCGTGACCAGAAGCCTCCGTACCAGAGGGGCCGTGGCCGTGGACAGCGTGGCCGAGGTGCTCGGGGGGCCCGCACTCCTGGTGGAATGACTACACTGAACAAGGTTTGTACTGTATCTATGGTTATTATGGAAGTTGGCGATCAGTCTAGTTATTCCGAGTTTAATTAAAGATTTTATAATGGCTACTAACGATAGGTCCTAACTTATTATTCTCATTTATCAAGGCAATCAGTGCTCAGCCATTGCAGAATGACCTGTAGGTTACAAGGCTATACAATACAAATATTCTTTTTCGCACACCAAATAAAACAGAAACAGGACAAGGATAGACAAATACAGATTATGTTGCACAATGGGCAATCTGATATCGTTATGTTATGAGCGATCTCTTCCAGGCAACATTTGGATGGACAGGAAGTGATAGATGGTGGCATGTTATACAGAATAATGATGTATCTTTATTATTTAATCAATAATTTTTTAGGTTTAGCTTGTTAATAAACTAGATAGACTGTAAACCAAACATACAAGTTACGTTAAGTACCAAAAATATGACAAACAATAATAGAAGGCCGACAGGACACTTGCTGAAGCAGCAATATGGGCCATGTACAAGCAAACCATGTATTTCCCATGTAATAGGTTACCGGAGTTATAAATCAGTGCCCCCACTCCCTGGGTTAACTCTCAAATGGACATTTCTGAACTGTACTGGCAGGTTATACACAAGAGCTCCGTTTTTCATGAAGAATATTTTGTTTTGTATAGCAACAACGCGACCGGAAGCTCGGCAAGAGATGGGGGCAGCGCGGCGCTCCTATGAAAATTCGTGACGCGTCTGTCACAGTCCGGCCCACTTGGACCACTATCGAGGATATGGACTTCCCCCGACTTGCTAAGCTGTCTTTACCCGGCATCAAGGAAGGTTTGTATTTCTTAAAAATATTAATCACATCCTTTGATTGTAAGAACGTACAAAACTATCATAGAACCAGTGATGGTTTGATACTGAGATCAAACCATATAATTGCATTTTAACTCATTCATGGTCCAAGACGCAGATGACAGTCTCCGCCGCGGGCACCCTGCGGGTCGCATCGTCGAGTCTGGGCAGTGAATGTGATATATTAAGCTCCCCAATTTGTTCCTACCACTGTTGAACATGCCTCCCCAAAATGACTGGATTTTGCCATAATCCTCAATCCCAACAGGCACTTTGACGAATGCAGTGGAGTTGTTAAAAATACACCAAAGGAAGTTGCTTGCTGCCCTTACTCAAGTTGGTTCCTTTAGTTGGCTCTTACGACATTCACGGGATGAGTTGGAGTGGACTGCCACGGATTATGAAATTATTATGTTTTATATTACCTTACAACTTATTTAAGTGATGTTTCAGTGCAGATCGAGTATGTATGCCATTACACATTATTAACATTTTCAGTATCGAATTGAGTCTGCTAACTACTTGCTTTGCTATTTCAGGTGAAGACATTGCATGCTGTGGTACTCTCGAGTACTACGACAAGGCTTACGATCGCGTCAACGTGAAACATGAAAAGTCGCTGCAGCGCATTGACCGTATCTTCCATACGGTAAGTTTGCAACATCTTCGATAATACGTGATTCACAAGATATGTTTTAAGAGAGAATTGAAGAATCTGTAACAAACTGACAATGAGAATGAGAATGGAAGTAAGTAGGAAATTTATTTATCTGGTGTCTTTAGCACATGCTCTCATTGGGCTGGCCCTAGCTTGATAATGCAGTGTTTATGTAATACTGGGCTGCGCACGAGTGGCAGAGCAGTTTAGGAGGAATAATTCCGTGTTTCCTGGTTTTCATAACCTTTACTGGTTAACACGGTGCGTAAGAGATCTTGTACACACCAGTGAACGGATAAGTACGCACAAGCATTTTTTGCCTTAAAATTCTACCTTTAAAAAAAATGTGTTTCAACAAGCTTCCATTAGTGATCCATATAATACTGACTACCGTGCCTTCACACGGCGAATTCTTTCCCACATCTTCAACAGTCAGTCATATTTCAGCCAATTAAAATATATACATACACCTAAACCTTTCTGTATTTTTTCCTATTTATTTTAAATGGTTTCCCATTTTAAAATCCGTTCTGTTTATCGCGTTCAAACAGACGCGGCGAGGGTTTTAAAATAGGTAGTAATTCCATTCCTTGTTGAACAATTCAGGTGACGACTACAGACGACCCTGTGATCCGTCGGCTGAGTAAGACCACCGGCACGGTGTATGCCACCGACACTATTCTAGCTACAATAATGTGCTGCACTCGCTCCAACTACTCTTGGGATATTGTTATCGAGAAAATTGGTGAGTTATCATAATATCATCGAAGGGTATCTCTTTTCATATGACGAAAAACGGAGGTTCTCAAGTCGACGCGTATATTTTTTTTTATGTTTGACCACGCATAACTTTTTACAGAGTAGTCCGATTTTGATATTTTTTTTATTTATTGGTTAATGTATACCTCGATGTGTCATCAAACTAAATTAGACTCGAATTTTAAGTAGATTTCGCCACTAGAAGAATTTGAAGTCGGTTTATCGTTTTTTGAAACACGCCAAATTATTTCATTGGTTATCATTTATCATATCATATTTTCACCTACTGTGACATCTTGGTTTCGCGTGGCAAGCGAAGCGAGCAACTGTTCTATCACAAAACTGACGTACCTACTCCATTGCAGCTGCGTACCTGATACAGCCTATCTATTCATTTGCAAATAAAACACCTTGTTTACTTCTATTGTCTATGCGCCACTGCGGTAGTAGCGCAGTGGGCGAAGGTTCGGATTCGGTAACCGCCGCGGGACAAATGATTGTGCAATCTGCAGAACATAGGGCAAACTCAGCTCAGTTTGGGGCTAGGTGCTGTGTGAATTGTCCAGCATTTATTTTACCACTTATAGAATGCATTGTCCAGGCGACAAGCTGTTCTTCGACAAACGCGACAACACGGAATTCGACCTGCTGACGGTTAACGAGACGTCCGCCGAGCCGCCGGTCGATGACGGCACCTCCATCAACTCGCCGCGCAACCTCGCGCTCGAGGCCACCTTCATCAACCACAACTTTAGCCAGCAGGTACTAACATACAGACAGATATTGTTTTTAATCTGGCACGATCATCTTTTGTCTTTCGTATACTAAAGGCACAGCCTACCTATATATGCATACAGTCGTTCGACAAAGGCGTTTTGACAGGGTAATCGTGAGGGGCCAAGGGACTGGTGGGGGGGGGGGGGTGACGCTCCCGAGCTACTAAGGCGGTGATGTATGCAACTCGGGAGTGTTCCTCCCCCGTCCCGTCCCTTGCCCCCCGCACGATTGCTCTGTCAAAACCACGTCAAAATGTCTATGTCGAACGATCTGTTTAATAGGTAGGCTGTGCTAGAGGCCTGGATTTGTGACGTCAGCGTGGAAATTGTATGGAAAAACAAAAGACAATCAACTTTTATAAATTTATCTATACTATACGGAGTTCCACTGTTGACCCTGAACGAGACGAAACTAAATATTCATCTGCATGTAGTTAATGTTACTTTATTGCTTCAATGCGGTGAAGACACTCCAAATTATAGAAAACCAAAACCCTCCTCATCATCAGTCTATACCAGTCCACTGCTGGATATAGGCCTCCCCTTATGAGCGACAATCGCGCAATAGCTTTTAAAAATGCATGCAGTTATATGCAGGTAACGGGTCATAGGACCTTTGATATTTGTGTGTGTGCCAGGGATACGGCATCAGCAGCAATAGCAGTTTGGGGTCGAGCACCCATAGCGAATCCAGCCAGCTATCGAACAGGCACCTGCAGGGGATTTTAATTCATTCGATTCGTTTCCGAATCGAATCCGACGGATTTATAAAATGCTTTATAAAACGTTGATGAACGAAAATTCGAAGCGAATCTGTTGATTAATGGCCATGTCAATGAGGAGGATCTCCTTATTTCGATCATCAACCCGAGGCGAAATCAAAACAGCGTGGATTCGATTCGGAATCGAATTGAATGAATTAAAATACCCCTGCTGTAGGCCAAAGACTTTTTAAAAATGTCTTTGCTGTAGGCCAAGCACGGGGATTGTTCTCTGGGGTAGAATACACAATAATGACATTACATCATCGTCATAAATTGCGTAATGCGTACATTATTGAAATTGACGGAATGAATTTCGAAAAATTTACCCATCCGATGACAAAGTGACGTCATTTTCTCTATTCTACCTGTGCGATAGAGATTAACACATAATACCACTAACCTTTTAGTTAGATACTGGCTGCTTCCGGCGACACACCACCAAAATGTCAGGTATCCTGGATCTAGCTAGATGGTCAGGTCACAATCACAGAACTAGGTATACGTATACAGCACAACAGAAGTTCTTATATAGGTTGTCGATATCTGGAATCTCTTGACAACTTTTCTAAAATTCCCGAGGCGGAAACGTTCGCTCTCACCGGCGCACGGGCAAGTTTTGAAGACGTCACAGCTTTCTCATATATGGGTCAGTGGCATAATGCAACCCCGTAAGCAGAATTGTACACTACCCTAGACAACAATCCCCATGCTTGCGCTACTGGTAGATTCACCCTCTGAACAAGTAATAACACCAATTCCCTTATAATAGTAATTTACTTCCAGGTGCTTAAATCGGGCGCCAGCGAGCCTAAGTACAAGTTCCCCGAGCCTAACCCCTTCGTGTCTGAAGATGAAGGAGAGATTGCGTCTGTCGGTTACCGCTATCGCAAGTGGAACCTCAACAATGGCGTTGTAAGTAATTGATATTTCGAATACTTAGATGATATCTTATAAATAGATGATAATGTTTTATCATCACCCTTTAATCTACCTTGCAAGACTGGTTGACGAAAATACTAAATTAAGATGGATGGATACAAAAACTAAAAGCCGACTTCAAATTCCAGAACATTAGGATAATATTACTCCTGTTTTTTTTAGTTTTACGGTATAAATAGACATCTCTTAGAAATTAACTTTTCACCACTCTCGCTCGAAAACGGTGACTCGCCGCCGAATACTCAAACGCATCTCAGATTTAAGCACGTCTCAAATGACGATTTTTTGACAGAAAATGTGTCAAAAATTTGTCACTTGAGACGTGCTTATATCTGAGATGCGTTTGAGTATTCGGGGGTTAGCTACTCAAAGACAGTGAGCAAAATCGGGTTGTGCTCACATGTGGAATAATAGTAGTTTATGCAACTGTCATATAATGAAGGGTATTAAAACACGAGTGTGAGTTTATGAAACGAGCGTAGCGAGTTTCATAATAGTAACGAGTGTTTTAATACCCGTGTTATATGCAGTTGCATACACTACTTTATCTTCACTAATGCAATTAATCAAACAACAAGAGTAAAAGCTGACAATAGTATATTTATAATAATTGTTCAAATTTTGGATGGTACAATTTTGAAAGTTAATGTTAATTATTGATCCAGCAGCTGTAGCGGCCGCGGGGCAAGCAGTAGAGCTCGTAGACGGAGTCGGAATATATAAAACTTTCACCATGATTGTACTGTCGTCTATGTTAGAGACTTCATCGAACTGGATGTTGTATAGCTCTTGCCTTCGGCATGCCCCCATTATGCCGAAGATTAGTGCAACCTGTAACAATAAACGATATAATAAGCTTGAGGTACATAGCCAAGGCAAAAACTATGATTTATGAAGTAGTAAAGTGTAGGTACCTACTACCAAATTTATACACAAAGCGCTTAAACGGAGTGTCTAGATAACTTGCGTGTGTAGTACGTAAGTACTAGGTAGATTAAATAACAGAACTAAAATACACTTACCTTTTCAAAAAGATACAAAATATCTTGTGAATCTTCCAGGAACATCTTTATTTGACCTGATGTAAACGTCAAGGACTTCCTTGTGTCCTTCTGAACTGCGTTTCAGGAACGCTATGACTTTTGAATACTTCGTGATATCAATATTGTTGTAGATACTCAGTGTGGACTTGAGCATAGAATATTTAGCCCACCTCGCTATCCATTTTTAACTTTTAATTTGTATTTTAAAAACAAAACACATTGCGAAACATTAAATTCACGCGTACGTGTATTGTCACAGTGAACTTGCCGCCATTAATATCTAACCAATGAGAGCGCAGCTGCTCGCGCAGGGCCAATCAGGAACGAGCGCGCGCTGTTCTTTTTTTATTTAATTGGCACAAGATCTTACCAAAGAGTTTTGTGTATGTAAGTTTAGTAGTTTCGACGAAGTTTTCACGTATAACCCAACTGTTTTCAAAAGCCAGCCTAATATCAAAATTTTATACAACTTGTACGAGGATTTTGACATAAGGCTCGCCAGGTTAATTGGTCGCGTTTTATTGATGTTATAATGAGATTTTACGATATCGATGTGGATATTATAACATCATGTGAAATTGCTTAAATTGAATGTTTTGCTAACTGCGCTATAACAGTAGTCATTATAAGTCAAGTATTGGAAACATAAGTAGAATGTTATAACATTAGTGTAGATAAAGGATATTATTCAACATATTGAAAAAAGTAATATGAATTAGAACAACGCAACCCTCACAAAAAACTAAATTTTCGCTCATTCATAGTTTGAAAGAAGTTTTTAGCATTTTTACCTCCAAGGTTGAGGACCAAAATGAGATTCTGACATTCGACCTCTTTTCTGAATTACAAAACATTATCAAGCTAGTCGTGGTGAAAAGTTTTATGCTCGAAAGCAAATAGTTTTCGTGCCTTTTAAATCCCTTGCTACCTCAGCAGACTACAGAGGCACTCGCTACGCTCGTGATTCTATTTTAGGCTGCCTCGCAAGCTCGGGATTTAATATCGGCACGTACAACAAAAAATCGTTTTGTCCACACAAATAACTATTTATGATACCACCTCGGGATCATTTTCAATACAAAAGCGAAACAATCATCAAAATCGAAATTGTTTTTATTTTACTTTCGGTCCTGGAGGCCTTTTTACTCTCCAAATACATAATCTTTTATTTCGATTTTTTTTTTTGTACAAATTGTTACTCTGATTCTGTGTATTTACAGTACACCTAGTGGCCGAAACAAAACGCAATTCCGTGTTATAAATTTCGAATAGGCCCCTGCGCCAATTTCATCTCCATCTCCATCTCCATTCAATAAAACTCATATTCCCAGGTCCTGGTAGCGCGTTGCGAGCACGACGCCGTAATGCAAGGTCCCCAAGGCGAGACCCAGTTCCTGTCGATCAAGGCGCTCAACGAGTGGGACTCCAAGGTCGCCAACGGCGTTGAGTGGCGCCAGAAACTGGACACGCAGCGCGGAGCAGTGCTGGCCAACGAGTTGAGAAACAACTCTTGCAAGCTTGCTAAGTGGACCGTGCAGGTAATTTTCTAAGAAACACCACTATTTTCTAACTGTGCACTAGTATAATTCTACAATCACAAAAGTAGTTTTGAGATGGTAGTGTTACAATATTTTACATGAACATAGAAAAATTCTGTGTTTAAACCTTGGGTTAAGAATTTTTTTCAATCACCGTCAAATCACCATTGACGCGGTTCGAAGCAAAAAAGACCATGACGTATTGTTAATGACACCACTAGGGTGACGTTTACACTTATCTTTTTGGTAATTACACCAATGAAATGAATAAACATCGTTTTCCTAGAGGCAAATAAGAACTGCATGTCTATGTCATATCGTGATCTCACGAATGATAAATAATTGATATCGTAACTGCATAAGTTTACTATTTGAACTCCATAACGGTGGTGTTGGTTACAAAAAAAAGTTAGCGACAGACACACCAGTGATGTCATTGACAATACATGAAATAGACTAATCAGCGAAAGACGTATTACGAAGCGATGTTTTCATAATTGGTCAAATTTGGTCTTTCAGTCCGCGTCATTGGACTTACGTAGTAATAAACTTTTTCTAAATAAATTTCCTCTATTCCAGGCCCTCCTAGCTGGCTCAGACCAGATCAAGTTCGGGTACGTGTCCCGCACGCAAGTCCGCGACAACGCGCGGCACGTGATCCTCGGCACGCAGCAGTTTAAGCCGCACGAGTTCGCCGCCCAGATCAACCTGTTCATGGACAACGCATGGGGCATCCTGCGGTGCATCATCGACATCTGTATGAAGCAGAAGGATGGTTAGTAACCTACCCTAGTACATAGTGATGAGACAAGGACACGGCCGCGATCACGGTGTGGTAAGTATTGGCATTATGGCTCAACCGTTAGCAGTTGAAACCTTAGGGTGCGCGTTCAAAGGCGGGCATCGCACAATCCACTGACAAGTGCGTCCACTGATCGGCAACCGAAGGACGTCATTCGCGCTAAACGGAAAAGTTGCCTTTAAGAATCCTCGCCGGCATTGCCGACAGTCCGCTCCGTGCGGTGCGGATCTTTTATGGCAAACCATTAATGAGGCCCCAGTGCGGATTGTCCGATGCCGGCCTGTGAACGCGCACCCTAACATTTCAACTGCTAACGGTTGAGCTGTGATCGCGGCCCTGTTTGTGACCTACGGGCACGATTAAAATCTTGTACATCAATCAGAACCATTGAACTAGAATGCAAAAGAGGATTCCTATACCCAGACATGCTGCCTGTGTATGGACGCAGAGCAAGACTGCATGGCGTAGATTTTAAGCAATTCCACTGATCCACTGAAACAGAGTGAAGATCAGTGCCGTGTGATCACTCGTTCCGCTTACGCGTCCAACCGCAACATCGTTGGTAAAATATATCGTCAACCTTTGGCTCAAAACCATTGCGTACTTTTTTCGTCAATAAAATTTTAGTTTAACCACACAATAACTTCCAATTCAACAATGAAGTGTCCGGTCTGCTTCGTTGAATTCACTGATGGAGTTCAGTGCTCCATCTGCCGCCACCACCTGGACTTTGGATGTGCCATGATTTCCGAGACCACCTGGAGGAGATATGGCCCGGAAAAGAAGTCCCAGTGGAGATGTCCGTCGTGCCGTGCACCGTCGCCGCTGTCTCTGGCGCCCTCTGAAACTGCTTCCTTCGATTCCATCATGAAGGAACTTCGAGAGATGAAACGCCAGCTGTCAAGCCTACCGGGACTCAGCGAAGACATGCGGTCCATCAAACAGGAGCTGACTGAGCTAAGGAGTACTTGCGATTACACGAGTCAGAAGCTAGATGAGCTTGGTGGTAGGCTCACTAATGTGGAGAATAGGGTTATGAATCTCGAGAAGTTGCAGGATACCGTTATCAGCCTGCAAAACGAGGTTAGCAAGGTAAAACTCGAGCTGTCGGCGCAGGAACAGAGGTCGAGACTGAACAATGTTGAGATAAAGGGAGTGCCCATCAAGAAGGATGAAAATTTATTTTCGATTGTGGAAAAAATTGCCAAGAAAGTGAACTACGTCGTTCCAAAAACCCAGATAAATTACATATCTAGGGTTCCAATGCACAATTCGAAGGAGAAACTGATAATCGTCAGTTTTATAAACCGATATATAAAAGAAGATTTCATCGGAGCTGCGCGTACTGAAAAACTTGTTACTACGGACGTGGGCTTCTCAGGGCCTTCTAACAGAGTCTACATTAATGACCACCTCAATGCGGACCAGAAGAAACTACTCACCCTGACGAAGACTACGGCCCAGACCAAGAGCTACAAATTTGTCTGGGTTAAGCATGGAAAAATCCACGTCCGCCGGGATGATTCTTCGAAAGTTATCGTCATTCGGAACGAAAATGATTTAAACAAAATTGTTTAACATGTTGGCAACCCCAATACATCCTAGTATTAATTTTCGTAAACGTAGATTATTTTTATTTAATAACCTTAAGCAATAACCTTAACTTCTTAGTTGCACTACTTTGTAAATTGTTGTGCACCCCTGCCTTGCTAATGACTGTTGTCTTTATTTGCAACCTTCACTATTTCGTCATGTTACTTCGCGTAAAAATTGTCAATCATATGTTTTCTATCTCGCCCGCGTTTATGAATACTGCTTACGATAGCGATCTACTTCGAATGCTTTACAAATATTTGTTAATTACCTTGCAAAACTACATACAATCATTTTTCGAACGCTCTTATACATCTCTACCAAACGGTTTGTACTGCATGATGTTATTTCATACATTGATGCTATTATGTTTTTTGATACTATTTTATAATGGTTTCGTTAATTAGGAATGATCGTGATCTGTGTATTTACTATCAGAATGTTCGCGGATTAAGAACAAAAACTGAAGAGGTTTTCCGTAGTGCTTGTTTGAGTTCTTATGACATAATAATATTTACTGAGACATGGTTAGTTGATAGCATTTCTAACTCCGAGTTTTTGGATGATAGGTATTTAGTGTGGCGCCGTGACCGTGATTATAGTTTGACAGGTCAATCAAAAGGCGGTGGCGTGCTGGTAGCGACACGTAAGGACTTGCAAGTTAAGTTGTTACCCCAATTTAACTCCACAGCTGAGGATCTGTGGCTGTGTGTACGCATAAAACAAACCAATACGCGTAAATGGGTTGATTTATATTTATGTGTTATTTACTTATGCGGTCAAAATAATGGTTTGTCTTTTAGTTCTCAACTAGCTAACTTTCTTACTAAACTAAATTTTGTGGCTTCGGTTAACCCCTCAGATGCAGTCCTTGTCGTCGGGGACTTCAACCTAAGTAGTATTTCATGGTTACCTACAGACAATTTTAGTTTTTACCCGACAAACTTAAACAGTACAGATGAGTTTTTGCTAACTGATGAAATGTGTGCCTTGAACCTCAATCAACATAATGGTATAGTTAACAAAAATGGTAGAATCCTTGACTTAATATTTTCCAATCAATCAGTAACTGTTTCCGAGTGTTTATATCCTCTTACGCCGATCGACTCGCACCACCCTGTCTTATTAATTAACGTGAAATCATTTGAAATGCCATTGTTGAATTATGCGCCGCGTACCCGTTATTTATTTGATAAAGGTGATTATGAGTCGATAAATAGAGCGATTGATGAGCTAGACTGGAGGGCTATGTTTTCATCGCGATCTATTGACGAGTGTATTACTTTATTTAATGAGAGTATCCATACGCTCCAAAACAAGTTCATACCCAAGAAAAATATTTATAACCACTCTTACCCTGTTTGGTATAATTCGGCACTAAAAAAAGCCATTCGAGAAAAGTATAAATTCTATAAGAAATTTAAAAACTACGGAAATAAGTCCGATGAACTGACCTACAAAATGTTGCGTAGTAGAGTAAAAATAATGGAATCAGCATGCTACCTAAGCTATATTGAATCAACTGAAAATTCGATTCTAAATAATCCTAAATATTTTTGGACGTTCGTTAAAAACAGATCCAAATCTTTTTCAATGCCAAGTTCGATGACTTTTAATAATGCTACTTTTTCCAGTGGTGATTCCATTTGCAATGCTTTTTCATCTTATTTTCAATCTACTTTTCTACACTCTAATAACACTAGTAATTTCGCTCCATGCCAGAACAGCTCCGTTGTGAGTAATCAGTTAGAATCTGATATCACTTCTGACATTAGTAATATTGAAATCGTTCCAGCTGACATTATGATCATACTTAAAAAGTTAGATGCGTCAAAAGCACCTGGACCTGATAACATATCTTCTAAATTTCTTATCAGATGTGCCTCTACTTTGTCCTATCCTATATCACTTCTGTTCAGAAGGTCTCTTTCAACAAATACTGTCCCTAAATTATGGAAATCCGCATTCATCACCCCAGTCCATAAGAAAGGGTCGAAAACCGAGGTTTCTCATTACAGACCTATCTCTAAACTTTGCATTATTGCTAAAGTCTTTGAAAGAATTATTTACAATCAAGTTTATTCTGCTCTTAAAAGTACGTTTAGTCCCTTTCAGCATGGGTTCTTGCGAGGTAAATCAACAGTTTCAAATCTTATACTCCTAAATGATTTTATCACTCAGGCTATGGATAATGGCCATCAAGTCGATGTAATATACACCGACTATAGTAAAGCGTTCGATAGAATAGATCATTTCACGTTGTTAAATAAGCTTTCTCAGTCAGGTATAAGAGGTGATTTGCTAAGATGGTTTGCATCGTATATTGATAATCGATCACAGGCAGTCGTTCTCAATAACTACATCTCTAGTTGGGTTCCTGTTCCAAGTGGGGTCCCTCAGGGGTCTCTGCTGGGACCCCTACTTTTTATATTATATGTTAGGGATATCGACTCATGCTTCAAATCATCAAATCTGCTATGTTTTGCCGACGATATGAAGATATTCTCCACTATAACATCCAATCTTGACATCGTTGCTCTTCAGTCAGATCTCTCCCGTCTTGAAGACTATTGCCTATTAAATAAGCTTGAACTAAATCCCAGTAAATGCTTCGCTACTACTTTTACTCGTAAGCCTCGGGCTATTCCGACGGTCTATGCTCTGGCAGGGCAGCTACTTACTAAAGCTTCTGGTATGCGTGATCTCGGAGTCTACCATGACTCAAAACTACTCTTTGACGTTCACATTGACAACATAATTAGTAAGGCTTCGAGATCACTGGGATTTGTCATGCGAATCTCTAAGAGTTTTACCAATGTCAAAACTTTTAAACTTCTATATTGCACGTTTGTAAGGAGTCATCTAGAATACGCGTCTCAGATATGGAACCCGCGTTACCAGAAGTACATAGATCGTATCGAAAGTATTCAGAGGCGGTTCTTAAGATACCTGTGTTTTAGAGTAAAGATCCCTTACAAATCTTTTACCTATGATGAACTCTGCAAGAGGTTCCATTTCTTGCCACTCAAGAACAGACGGCTTATAGCTGATTATCTTTATATTCTTAAGATTATCAACAATGATGTTGATTGTCCAGAACTACTTAGCAAATTAGACTTCAATGTACCTCGTAAGCAGCTTAGACACAACCCCCTACTACATGTCCAACATGTTGGAACTAATTATAGACAAAATTCATTTGTAGTGCGAGCGAGTAGAACAGTCAATGATTTCAGCAGGACGCTGAGCATTGACCCTTTCAATACCAGCATTCACAGGGCAAGGCGATGCATGACTCTTAACTTCTTTTGCACATGATGTAGTTTTACGCTTACTTGTTTTTTTTTTGTTATTAATTTAATTGGTATAATTTTATTGCTTCTTTATGTAGTTACGCAATTTAGGACGGAAAAATTTTAGTGTTCACACTTAAGTAGTTTATTATAATTCTATTAGCGAATGCCTATTATTAGCTTTCTGTATCTATTTTAATTTCTATTGTATTTAGTTAAGCTGATGGCAATCCGAATTAAATAAATAAATAAATAAATAAATAAAAATAAAGATTTTATGTAATTCCATTGGATAATATTGCATAAATTTTCGCTCCGCGTCAAATGACAGGCAGCCAATAAGCGTGTCAATGGTTAAGATGATGATGACGAAACGCCTGTTTCATGCCTGCTGGTATTACAATGATACCTTGCATGGCAGATGCAGCACACAAGCTGGCAAGAAATCCTAGATATTTCTTGTAAACAACAAAATCAAAGAAATATGGGTGGAAAACATTTTATTACACTGGTATCATCAGGGCACATCACAGATTTTGGAACAATTTTTGGTTTTGAAAGCTTTCATTCATCCGTCGCCCGTTCTCGAACCCGAAAATGTTTTCGAAGATAGTTATGGCCTTGTTTTCTGTTATTGTCATTAGTTTTGTGGATTTTCATTCAAATGAATTTGCTGCCGCATGTATGCCGAGTATAGCTTAAAACGTCTCACATTTTGTCCACAGGCAAATACCTGATCATGAAGGATCCCAACAAGCCGCTGATCCGTCTTTACGACATCCCGGACAATACTTTCGAATCGGACGCCTCCGAGGAGAGCGGGGACGAGCCAGTAGAAACCCCCTTCGCTCCTCTATACTCCTACGGGAACACCAAGAGGATTTAGCCGTACCGATAGCCATATCTACCGTCAAGTATCGACTGAAAGGCTAGTATCACCTTAATACTTCCAATAGCCATTGTTCACAAGTAATTAGCCAAGTTACTGTTGTGTACGGCTAGCAATATTATTGTAGATTTACTTTCAATTTTACAGTGGTATTTATCTGTACAATAATACAAGGTTTTCCGGTTATGTATCGCTTATTTTTATTCAGATTACAATTATATCGTCACATTTGGTTCTTTTATTACATGCTCCATAAATATAACATTCAGATTTTTTTAGGACAAACAAATTCAAAAAATATTTCGTGATTATTTTACAATGCATTATAACATCATATGGCACTTTAATACAGCCTCGTATGAGATCCTTACTACCACTTATGGAACTAACTTTCACTTATAGTTAGATTTCGTTGATTCGTTTTACAAACCACAAATTTCACATTTACCTACTTAAATTATTCAAAATATAAATAAAGCGATTCCTTTGAAGTTAAACCTCCCGCTTCTCGCTTACAACCTCTTTTCTCAAAACCTCCTCCTCAGGACTTTTACCCACATCTTGAACCTTATCCAACACCTCTTCCAAAGTCTTTCCCCTCGTTTCTGGCACGAAAAAGTAAATAAACAACAACCCTGTATAACCGACTAGAGCAAAACTCCAGAACACAGTGTAATGGCCGAATGTATCTTTGACATTTTGATAACATTTGGTAACAATAAAGCTTAGAATACATGCGAACATTGTAGCTAAACTAGACGCGGCAGCTTTCACATTCACTGGGAATAACTCTGCCTGCATTACGTAGGGTAAGTTCCCAATTCCATTGGCATAGAATATGTTAAAACCTAAAATACCTATCAATGGTAAGGCGGCTAAAGACGCAAGGGTTTCTTGGCTGACTTTAGCAGTGTCTTGGAGGTAGAAATAGGTGCCTAGGATGGTCATTGATACCGAGACTCCGAGGCATGATGTGAACATGAGGATTCTTCGGCCGACGTAGCGTGTTAGGAACGTTGCGCATATACCTGAGAAATAAGAATTATCATTTTAAGAGGCGAACCTAGTGGATTTGCTAATAAAACTATGCCTAGATCTCAGGAAACACGGGATCCCCGTGGTAAAAAACAAGAATTACACAAAATTCTAAATTAAAAAAAAAAAAAAGGCCGCTGGCCGGTCGCCGCCAGCATTCTGGGCACTCCTGGTGACGGCTTTTATTTTTATGAAATAGATATAAGTGTAAATACTAGTTGTACCTAATTGTTTTATTCTGTTACTAAGCCCCGCGGCTTTGCCCGCATGAAACATCATACAAAGTTCAGAAATTACCCAAAAATAAAAAATATAAAATAAATAAATAATGCTGGACAATTCATACAGCATTATCTAGCATGATTCATTATTTACTTTATAGTTTATTTATACCGAGTTTTGAGTAAGTGAATGAGCGAACATTATGCCCTCTTCTTCCTCTCTTGTTTTGCAGGGGGCGCTGCTGCCCGCCCCTGGTGTATATCCCTTAGTCGCCTCTTACGACACCCGCGGGAAGAGTTGGAGTGGTGCAAATTCTAAGCCGGCACCACAGCTAAAAAAGTATTCTAACCAGATTCATAAAAACTTCTTATCTACTATCCAAATTAATTGTTCAACCTAGAAAATATTTGTTTTCAGGCGTCCCCAACAAAGACATTTTAACCACATTTTTTGGTCCCCAACCGTTCATTAATAGAATTAAAACTCGATTAAGCGCTATGGAAGACAATAGAGAGATAAATACGTATAAACCTAAAATAACAGACGTCTTAACATCCAATGCCAACTCTTATCACATTGTTATCAGCGATGACAAAAGTCCATTGTTAGACGACTAAAATATACAAGAACAAGTAAATCGTTCAATTTATTCAATGAGTACAAAAAGATGCACGCTTTGTCGTGCTGCAATTATATAAAATGTTTTCAAGGCGATGAATATTCAATGATCAGCAATTTTTTAACTCTGTAATTGAGCTACACAGCGGTCAGACCACATTTGCCAATCAGATCAGCATTATTTATAAAGATTTCTTCAACTCCCGAAGATTCTTCACAAGATTAATTCTGCGTAAGTTTCAGAAATAACGCTGATTTAAGCTATTTCCCGAGACGTAATACACAACAGAAATATATCGAGATCTGTGTAATACACCCATCATATCTGCATTGGCACAAATCTAGTCGAAAAATATGATGTCGACTCTGTTTCACCATAATCTAGTTTGGCTACTTTTATTGTTTACTAGTTTCTGCGCCGCGGCTTCGCACGCGTTGTTTCCATGGAAACGTTTTAAAGGTTATTTCTATCTATCCCATGAGAACTTATTTATGGGATAAATGAAGCCTGTAATAGGTCATCTATGCAAAATTTCAGCCCGATCCGTTCTCTAGTTTTGGCGTGAAGAAGTAACAAACACACAGCTTTCCAAACTTTTGTTGTTATAATTTTAATGTGTAAAATTCGAAGGGTAAAAGAAGTGCTGATTCGCTCACACATAAATAGTTTCAATTGTAATGTCAAGGAACTCACCGGCTGCCAATTGTAAGAATCCATACACAATGCTAGCGAGGGGCCCTGACACTGAGCTGCTTTGTCTGAAGATCACCTCTAAAAATGACTGGATCACGAGGATGCCCGTCATGTATTGTAGCATTTTGAGTCCTGCGCGAAAGAAGATAAGGTTCAATACTTTGAAACTCTTCAGTAGATTAATACGGAAACTGTAAGGGCGCGTTCCCACTGTGTTTTAACCGTATATTAACGTTGGACCACTATCGTCTCTAGTTGTTCCCATTATAACGAAACGGCTGTTCGTCGTCGCATTTTTTATCGTGGAACGACTATTGTATCTCGTTGTTCCCATAGGATCGTGACGATATTTTACGGTTCACGGCAGTGATGATTAGATCGTGACTTCTATTTATCGTTTATCGACTGTCATGCTAGCCGTTCGCACTATAACGACAATCTATCGTCACAACAAAAACAAGCCGTGGACGACAGTTAATCGTGCAGTCCTTTAGAATACCTCCATTTAAATATACAAGCCACGATGCTTTAAACTGCACGTCTTTCTGTCGCCACGACCCAGTGGGAACGCGTCCATAATTGATAGGATCGATAGTTCTAATCTAAGAGATATCGTTGTCTCTGAGTCGGCCAGGTTATTACGTCATATCGCGCGATGGCTTGATTCCTACTTAAGGCATGTGTGACTCAATGCGCCGCTTCCTTTTCTTTCTTATAATTACGTTTATCAAAGGAATTGTTTAAAAGTCCATTGTACAGTTTATAATACCTTCTCCTAGCTCAGAAGCTTTATTTTGATGCCCTTAAAATAGTGTTCTTTTATTTCCGTTATGCAGAATAGCGAAGTTGCTCTTGGTGGCCACCGTACTCTGTTTTTCCTTCTCTATCTAAACTATTCGAAACTAAACTATTTCAGAGGGATTAGCAAATGATAGGTATCATAAACTGTACAATGGACTTTTAAAAATTCCTTTGATTAACATAATTATTATAAGAAAGAAAAGGCAGCGGCGGTGTTACTTATGGCGCTTGTATGCCTCAACTAGTCTGAGTGTGAACACCTATAATTAAATACACAATAAACAAGCCACGATGCTTTATACTGCACGACTTTCTGTCGTCACGTGGGAACGTGCCCTAAGATATTAGATACGTACGAAATATACTTGATACGTAGGATCATTAGTTCACCCTCAGATATCGTTGCCTCTGAGTCAGAACCAGGTTATTACGTCATTTCGCGCGATGATGGCTTGATTGAAATGCCCCTGGTACAGCCAGGTGAACTAAGGTGAACCATGGAAAAAAATCCCCTGGAACACCCAGTTATCTTGAGGTGGACCACGGAAAGAAAAAAATGCCCCTTGTACTATGTAGGTGGACCACGGGCAAGGAATGATTCGCTTCGCACATACCTATTGTTGGTAACAACAAAGTATGGCATACACCACTCTTATCTTATCTGTCTATACCAGTCAACATTATTAGATACAAAATTAGTATATTTTCTCGAGTAGATAAATAAATGATAATAGTACAGAGATAACAAATGATAGGCGTTTACGGGTAGACTTTACAGAGACTATCATTTGGTTATGTAATCTAGGCGTTTATCACTTCATCAGTCTCCACATAACAAAGGCCAGACACAGAGGCTGATTATACTCTTCGGACTTGTGTATAATCTGCCTCACCGTGTGAATGTGATCTATGGTGCCAAATCCTCGCGGAACCCGGCCTGTTCCGGTGGCTGGAACTCGTCGAGTCTCCTGGCGAGACGATTCGTGACCACTCGTGAGAACAGCTTATAGACGTGTTCATACTAGGTATCATCATCATCAGCCGTTCAGTACATAGTAGGTATCTGCCCACTGCTAGGTATGCCTAGGTCTATCTCGTCTCCATCCTTGTCTTTTGCCAGTCTGTAGGTAGGTACAGTTATGGTAAAACTGCAAAGAGTGACTTTTTCTTTGTGCGTGTTGTACTTATAATAGTGCAGATAAATACCTCCCATTTTGTATTCCAGAGCTTGGTTTAGAGTTATCTATTCTCTTAAAGATATGAATAGATGTCAATCGAACTTCATTTTAAAATTAATTACTTTTAATGGTTACCCTTACCTCCAACAATATGCAATGCTTTTCTATACTTCACGTTGGTCAATAGTTCAATAGTGGTAGTTTTATTTTCCATACTTTCTCTAACGTGGGCCCGTATCACGGCCATTTCATCATCAATCCACTGAAAATAAAATGAGATATGATATGAACGTGGTAATTAATAGAACGAATCGTCTCTGCAAACACTGCTTCAGATAAGAAACGTTGACGGCTTCAGTGACGTAGCGGGCGAAATTGCGCTTGCAATGCATTAGGTTGCGGATTCGATTCCAAATGCGCAATAAATGATTGTACCTTTGATCTGCCGGCATTTATTCCAGTACCTCACTGCTGTAATGTATACCAGTCACCAGAAAAGTCCTTTTCTGACTTAGAGGCCAGATTATGCTGTGTAGAATTTACAGGATCGTTTACATCTATTTTATTACCTTCTCGTCCATCGCTCCTCTCAATCTAGTAAACTCCCTCCTAGCCGCTTCCACTCTCCCATCTTTCAAGTGGTAATATGGCGACTCTGGTATCCAAGAACATAGCAGCACGTATGCTATCGGTATTGCCAGTATAATACAATTCAAAATTGTGTAAGACACAAATGGACCAATGCTGTATATCATGAGGCTACCGAAATTGTTCATCACTTGGACCACCATGCCAAGAGAGCCTCGTATTTCTTTATCTGATATTTCAGTTACGTATATCATTGTTACCTGAAATAACAATTTATGGGTTACAATTTAGGTATTATCTGTGTTTGGTCCTATAATAATAATAATTATGTCCTCCTACCCGAATTTCGACCACGGCGGCCAGATGCGCAGGACATATTATAGTGCAACAGTGCGTGCGCAAACACAGGTGCACTTTCTATTCCCTCACTCTCATAAAGCACGTTGCCGTCGGTCCTGCGCTTCACCTCTCCCCGGACGTGTCGGTCTGCCGTCCCATCGGATTATTAGTCCAATAAAGCCCTACTCATTATAATCAGCCCGTTTGTAGAATGGCTAGGCCGATTGCAAAACGGTTTAATTCAATTATTTGTCTATGCCGATTGTTGGACGATTAACGTTCAGCAGTATGGCTAAAGGTCACATAGCCATCTCGACGAATGAAATTAATTAGGGTATTCCCTAGAAACGATTCACCGTTTAATTCAATTATTTGTCTATGCCGATTGTTGGACGATTAACGTTCAACAGTATGGCTAAAGGTCACATTGCCATCTCGACGAATGAAATTAATAAGGGTATTCCCTAGAAACGATTCATCGTTTTGCAATTGGTCTAGCCATTCAGTCTACAACGATCTGATTCTACGATCCGGGGCGGCGACATGTATATTATTAAAGCTTGCTTAGACATCTATACTTGAGTGACGTTTACCCCATAGAAAAGCATTACTCAAGCATAGATGACTGAACAATCTTTAGTAATAGGTACATAGTATTATAATATCTGTGGTAATACGTACTTTAGACGGGAATTTGTGAAAACAGGGAAGGAAAGAAAGCTTTTGCCCAGCTGTGGGATCTGAGGTTCTGGGTTGATTATCTCTCATTGGCTCATGCTTGAGTAATGCTTTTCTATGGCGTAATCGTCACTAAAACATAGATCTATGTTTGTGCAAGTTTTCATAATCTAAATGTCGCCCCGCCCCGACGTTTGTAGAATGGCTAGGCCGACTGCAAAACGATGACTCGTTTCTTGGAAAAGTTGAAACCTAGTTTAAACAACTACAATTTTAGTTAACTCAACTGGTTTATGGTCGTTAGTGACGTTATTTTAAAATTAGGCAGTTTTTTCGTGATTTCTGCATTTACATGTTAATAATAAGCTAGCAGTTTCGTAGTTTTGCGCTCATTGTAAGCTGCTCAAACAAACTACGAATCAATTATCATTTAGGTATATTTCTAAAATCAACTTTATGTTGATACCTTCCAAAACTAAAATAGATTCAATGTGTGTTTCAGCAAAGATTCATAGCAAATAGCTTAAACGCAAAACTTCTTCACTAAACCTAGAAAACAGTAAAACCCCGATTTGTTTTTTTGCTCGTAACCAAGCAACTTTAATTTAATTATCTATCATTGATCAGTTGACAAGCGTCAAATTTAATCTAGATATTTAAAAATCGTTGTGCAAGCGAGGCTAAGAAGTGTTGATCTTTTTATTGTAAAATTAGGCCTAGTTCTTACCACTGCGATAATTCCCGTTGCAATTCCCATCAGAAATCGGGCGACATACAGAAGCTCAATTATCTTCGTGAAAACCATGATACTCTGAAAATCATTTCAAACATTACAACCATATTAGTTGTGAAGTGGCGCGGCGGGCGAAGGTCCCTGGGAAAAATGTTTGTTTCGGGTGTTCTGGGTATTTTCTGTGTATAATAAAAAATATCTATCTATGTAATATAGGTCCTATATCAGTCATCTATTACCCTTATACAAGCTCTACTTGGCTTGGGACTAGATGAATGTGTGGATTGTCCAGCATTATTTATTTTTATTATAAATGTACCTAATATAATAACGACCTCTAGCCCAGCGGGGAAGTTCCGCCTGTGACGCAGGAGGTTGAGAGTTCAATTACCGCCGCGGGGCATTTGTATGATCAGCAGGTATTTAATTCCTGGTTTGGGTGTTGTGTGCGGTGCGGTGACACACATGATGTGGAGTCATCAGCATACATAGGTACGTTCACTGCTGAACATGCTTCCCCCAATCTTAGGATGAGTTAAGTCATACCACGGTCGGGGGATTGGTATCACAGTGTAGTTAAATTATTAATCACTAGTTTATGCCAGCGGCTTCGCACGCGTTGTTTCTATGGAAACGTTAAAAGTTGATTTCTATCCCATGGGAACTGATTTATGGGATAAAAAGTATGTTTGATTCCAGCATTAGAATTACCTGTGTGCAAAATTTCAGCCCGATCCGTTCAGTAGTTTTGGCGTGAAGAGGTAACAAACATCCATCCATCCATCTATCCATCCATCCATCCAAACTTTCGCATTTATAATATTAGTGTGAAGTTAGGACGCTGCTGCCTGGCGTCCTCTGGAAGCTTTCCTTAGTCGGTTCTTACGACATCCACAGAGTTGGAGTGGTCGGCTTTACCTTACCCGCCGGCGCGCCACCGCCACCGCTCAAGAAGCGGATAAAAGTATAAGCTTTGTGGATTTTTTAGCATGATTTATTTATTTATGTAACGTACCTACCGCGCCTATTAAGGCTGGTGCAGATGAGCTGAAGATGGTGCGTCTTCGGCCGACTTTCTCGTTCAGGACTTGGCCGAAGTAGCATCCGAATAGGGCTCCCAAACCATGCAGAGACACCACCCATGATGTTTGTGTCTAGGAATATAAAGATTATGATCTTATTATACTGGGAGTTTGGGAGCATGAGATGTGTGTGATGAATGGTGAAATTAATGTCGTTATTTTTTTAAGGCGGGGTAGGTTTCCTTACTAGCGCTGCTAATCATCATTATCATCCTGGTTCTACAGCCGCGGATGGGCCTACGTCTGGTGTGGATACGAGTAAATTTCTTCATTCGATCATGCTAGCGGGGCGCTCGCTACCTGTTATTTCTTAAAAAACCTTAAAAGGGGTTTTTAATTCATTTGGTCAGTGCTGATACCTACCCAATATGGGACGTTTCATATTGGCACGAGATTTTTTTTTGTGGTTTTGATTTTTTCTCTGTTCTACATGGATAAAACCATAAAACTAAAAGAAAAGTCATTTGCCGCAAAACGTACCTGAATCAGTTTTTATGAACCCATGATAAAACTAACTTCGAGCATTTGAGAATTTGTTGATTTTTAGCCTAAACATTCTTATTTTCTCACATGCTCCAAAACTACCTGTGAATCGAAGTTAGTTTTTGCATAAGTTAATAGAAAATCATTTACGATTTGCGACAAATTACTTTTCCGCCAGTTTTATTCCTTGTAAACGCAGAAAAAAATCAAAACACATAATAAATTGAGTCCCGCGCCAACACGAAACGATCAACCTTAATTATTATCTACATATATTGCCTTTTCTCTGTTTAGGTACGTAATGGCTTAAACTTTACAAAACTGCTAAAATACACTTGGTGGCCAAGACCAACGAATTTCTTATACTTAACGTTTAGTCGGAAGACGTAAGTAGGTAGGTACATAAGAAGGGAATTCTTACATCTGATATTTCTATGTTTGCTGCTCCACTCTTGAACTTCGGGATAGCTGGCGATGACCATGCTAACGTGGCCCCAGTGAACACGAATGCTACAGCAGCTGAAAAATAACATAAAAATAAACAAGTTTGATTGATAAAGTTTTTCTAAACGACTATCAGAACATATTGTTATAAATATTCACGGGTATTTATCGCGTTTATTTACCTACTTTTCAACAGGTTTAAACTCTGTCGTGGTCACGGGATGACTGGAGCTACCGCCACTGCGAAGCGGAGCTAGCATTTTTTGTTACTAGGTACCCTCACTTGGTCTTCAACCCCTGTTGAAACGTCAGGAAAAATAGGTAAATAAAGGCGATAAATACCCGTGAATATTTATAATAATATGTTGAGGTGGCAAATTACGTAGTTATAGTTACCTACTGCGTACTTAGATAAGTAGCTACTTCCTTTCCTTTCCAATTATTTTAATTTGGGTGAGTGAGATGAGAATAGACCACGGACTATTAGATGTACCTAAGTACCTAATTAATGTAAGTAGGTCTCGTATAGGTTAATGTTATTAATTGGTTGATCATAAACGTAACATTTCATAAAGGATCTTCGATAAATAAAATAATTTATGCTCTTGATAACTTACCGCAACAACCAGCGCAATACTGTATCCTTCTGTTCATTGTTGCTGCCACACTGACTCAACAAGTAATGAAACCACAAAACAATAAATTTTTGTCTTATCTTAAATGTACGTAACGTAGGTTGACGCACCTACCTACTAACTAGCTAAGTACCACTAGAGCGCCTCGAAATAAAATGTTAGGCAAGGTAACTCTTCCCGAATAAAATTACTGATTAACGAAGGTAACTATTTTAACGCACAGTTAAACAATTAAGTTGATAAAATCCAAGTTCGTAAAAATATTAAAGAAATCGCGCCGCGCGTCACATTTGCGCAGCGACCGACGACGCCGACGCGACTGTTCGAATGTCGACGTTCAAATGCATTATAGCTCTTTGAATGCGCGGGCGCATAATTTATTACGAAGGTAGAGTAGGTAGGTAGGTATTGAAGCTACTACACACTTCACAAACACGTCTGCTGAAGTGAGAAGGTGAGAAGTCATAGAATCAAAAGTTTAAATTATATTAACTGATCTCTTGTTCAGATTTATGTATGTAAATAGGTAGGTGCCTACATATAATAGAACTTTTATAATTTAAGTACAGTAAATTCTGTTTTATAGTCAAAAAGGGAAAAATAAGTCACACTTGAGTTCAAGCTAAATGTAATTTAATTATAATTACCCTCAGACTTAAGTTGACAACTACAAATTTCTTACTTAGGATTGTGTGTACATTAAGTTATTTTTGTATTGTGTGTCATGCCATGCTATCTGTTGAAGATCCAGTCAGAAAAGGAAATATCTTGTCCAAGTTTACATATGTACCTACCTACTATTTGGCCAAATGATTATTTTTGTTTCTTGCTTCACATTGGCTTTTTTAAGAAAAATTTATTAATACATTACATTCTTAAAACAAATATCACATCACTTAATGTTTAGGTAGGTACAAAATCATTTGGCATTCGAGCTATCAGTTTCTTAATTTCTAAAGCTACTACTGGATTGGTTGTGCAAATATCTTTATCCTCATAGGGAGGTAATAGAATGACACCTGCAAAATGGATAGTATCTTCATCTACTCTAACAACGAGGCAATTCTTTTTCAACCAAGATACAAGTTTATTTTTTTTCAGTTGCAAATCAGCGGTGCTTATTTTGTCTATTTGTTTTCGCTCAGGAGGTTTAATGCTGTGGTTGCTTTCTGTGATATCTACTTTCTCCACAGCACTGCCAGGAATCACAATGGTTTTAAATTTTCCTTCTTCATTGGGCACTGGAACTGATAGAATGATGCTGAAATAAAGTTTATATATTAGTAATTGAATGCACCATTGTTTAATTTTTTTAGGAGACTGTTTTTTAAGGAACAACATAACACAGTTAGAATTTTTTTTTCCTGAAGTTAACAACCCTGCCTTAGTTGTGATGTGACTAAGGCAGCAGGGTTGCACTAAAAATTAACAAACAGTTGAGGTGTAGTTGCCGGGATGCAAGGCGAAAAAAGGTTTGTGGCGACTCTGTTACTGAAAGGATGTGTATATGTTTAATTGCACTGAGCCATGTGTTACCACATTATTTGAGTTTTGGTATCTTCATCTTTTTGCCGTAAACTCACAGACCTTGAGGTTAAGATCAATGGCCTTGACAAAAAATAGATGATTTTTCCTTGACTCCCATCAACAACACAGACCAAACTAACACATTTGGCTGCAACATACACTTACGTAAATGTAACTATGCTTAGATTTTTTATAGTTACCTATATGATACTGGATCGATGGAATGAACAAATCCATTATAACATAGGTCTTTCACAACAGTTACAGTAACAAACTTTTCTATGTATTCAATAAGTTCCATAGGTTCCCTATCCTGAAATTCGTGTGGCACTTCTTTAGCTTCCGCCATTTTTTCCAATCTAGTCGCTTCAGATTGGTCTTGAATCAACACTTGAACCTTTTCATGAGAAATCACTCTGGAACCGTCATCGCTCATCATCTCATCACCCGCCAATCGCCATCGTTTGCTTCTTTGTAAAAGCAACAATAATGATAATTTTGTTTGTTTTATGTTCACACCCACCACAGCTAGCACCAGCTTAAGAGTTTGGATTAAATAACCATGATGGCTACAATTTGAAGCTCTTGATCTTTTTATTTGTCTTCAAAAACCAAACACCGATTCTTAAAAATAAGTGTCACTGAAAGGTAGGTACTTCTTTTTTTTAGGTTATGAAGTTTCAACTTCTTTCATAATGGCGCTATTTGCTTTTCGTTACGACGACTCTGGACTCTGCCAGTGTTCGTGTCAGTATCTTTATCTTCATAAACTACGATACTGCGATAGTAGGTAATGATCGGTTTTTTATGGGTTTTACGAAATAAGGCTTATAAATTTTTTTAAATTTAAAAAAAAAAAAAAAAAAAAAAAAAAAAAAAAAAAAAAAAAAAAAATGAAAACACAACATGAAAAGCACGATGATTAACGCAAAATAAATAATACCTAGGTACCTACCTACTTATACACAAATAACTCTGTCTCATATAGATAACACGACTGATAACACTAGCTCCCGGCTTCGCACGTGCGGACATTTATTTTTAAACATTCAAAGCCTACACACACAGAAACCGTAGCCGGGCCGCGCCGGAGGCGAAGGTGTGCGAGTTGTATCATATGAAGTTATATAAAAGACTACACACACACCGCAGGCAGTGGCTAAGCGGTGCACGGCCGCCGCTGTGGCGGGCCGGTACAGCGACACAAACAGTCGTTCGTGGTGCGCGACGCGGCGCGGAGCCGTGGCGGCGCGGCGGCGGCGCGGTGGCGAGGCGGAGGCGTGGCGTGTTAGCGTTGTAATTCAGCAAAGATCCTATGACTACGTTCCAGCTAGTCCATAAACTAGTTAGTATAAGCTAGTCTTTGGAGTGTCTTCACACAGAGCGCAAGCCACGCGTCGCGGTGCGGAGGCGTGCTACTAGCGAAGTTACGAGTTGTATTTACAAAAATATTAGCTTGTGACCCAAATAAGGCGCTAAATAAAATGGACTATACCGAAAAATTTATGGTAGGTACTAGTTCAGCCAAAACGTTGTTTATACGACTGCCGTATAGAATATTATAAAAATGACATCTTTACAATAAACAAGCTCCGTCAAGTGCGAGTGTAACTCGCGCGCCGAGGGTTTCGAACGTTTGTCAACAAATATGTACCAAAAGTACCTACCGGTTAGAGACTTCGCAATTTAACGAATACCTAAGAATAATAGGTACCAACCTACATTTCAGATGGATCTCTCTGCATGCTTCGGTTATTGTGGGAAATGGTAAATGTTTCGACTTATTGCTAAATATTTCAAAAAGTATGAAACTTACAGTAATTTGAAAAACTGTTTTGAAATATCCTAATCGATACCTTTTATTTGATACCCCACTCGGTGGGGTAGCTCCCCTTTTGAAAGTTATTCTTTTTTGACCATTTTTCAATAAGTATTTATTTTACAGACTTCTCTATATTTTTCCTGTAAAATATAGATCCATATCTACAAACGCTCCATACATTTTACATGGATCGCTCTGCAATCTTCGGACAGGGGAGGGGAGGGATGGGTATATTTTCGACTTTTTTCGAAATATTTTAAAAAGTATGAACCCTACAAAAATTTAAAAAACTATTTTGAAATGTACAAACTGATACCTTTCATTTGATACCCCACATGACCCTGTAGGTATCTTTTAAAATTTCGCCATCACAATTTGTATTGAAAATATTCATTTTCCTTTTCATTTATTTTCATTTCTTTTTCTTAAAATCTGTACAGCACGAAATGTATTTTTATTTTAAACTAGCTGTACCCGCGACTTCGTTCGCGATTGCCGACTAATTAAGTTCACATTTAACCATAGTCTCTCATATTATGAAACGCCGCCGTGCAAAAAATCGTGTAGTGTCTACGGGGGCTAATCCCATTCTTTATCCACACGACTTTTAGCTACGACTCGGCCAGCGTCAGTGTTAAGAAGTGTCATACTCGTTTCACTTCTTACTGATGGTTCCGTTCAGCTGGGGCCCTATTCTGCTATACTAATCGCTTCACTATGACAGGGGTATCGACACAGAATGACACGTTTGGGTATTCCACCTCAGATGACGGAAATTATGATGAATGCAGATGGAGAGACGTGCGTCAAGTTTGAAACTATTAATTTATCTCGCACGTACTATCTGGAGTTTTATTAATCTAAGGATTCTATGTGTTGATTCTGCGACGATTCCATTGTCATACTGAAGCAATTGTATTGCAGAATTGGGCTCCTGATCCATTTGACTGGACCACCCTAATTTTTTTTTCGTTAGTAGGTAGGTACAGTTGGCTGTGTACCACAGTAAAAAATAAAATAATTTTTCTGTGGTCTAGTTAGTTTAATTGGACCACTTACTGCAACCAAACTTCGGTAGTACAGTTTACTGGACCAGCTAAACCACCATTATATCATGTAAGGTAGGAACCTAACTAATGGGTGCGTCTTGGAAAAATACATAGATAGGAACTTACCTACCCTCTATCTACTAATTTTTTTCTTCTAACTCCAGATTATTTCATGAATCTACTGATTTTCTACTCGACTTTCTACTGATTTAGTCAAATTCGATCTTGCAACACTGTTTCTAACAAAAAGAATGAACCTTACTGAATTCCAGGATAAAATGTATTCCATGTCCTTCCTTGTAGTATGAACTCAAAACGTGCCAAGTTTAATTCCAACTCATTACCTATGTAGTTTCGGCGTGATGCGCGGTGAAGGAATTTGACTTTCATCCCCTCTGCCAGGGGAACCTTACTGAATTCCGGGATAAAATGTATCTTTCCTCATAGTATGAACTAAAATCATGCCGAGTTGCATTCGATTTCATTAAGTAGTTCCGTCGTGATGCGCGGTTAAAGAATTTTACTTTCATCCTCTCTCCCAGGGGAACCTTACTGAATTCCAGGATAAAATGTATCCCATGTCCTTCCTTGAACTCAAATAGTACCAATTCAGTCCAACTCATTCAGTAGTTTCGGCGTGATGCGCGGTGAAGGAATTTTACTTTCATCCCTTCTCCCAGGGGAACCTTACTGAATTCCAGGATAAAATGTATCCCATGTCCTTCCTTGAACTCAAATAGTACCAATTTAGTCCAACTCATTCAGTAGTTTCGGCGTGATGCGCGGTGAAGGAATTTTACTTTCATCCCTTCTCCCAGGGGAACCTTACTAAATTCTGGGATAAAATGTATCTTTCCTCGTAGTATGAAATCAAATTATGACGAGTTCCATTCGAATTCATTCAGTTGTTCCATCGTGATGCGCAGTTAAAGAATTTTACTTTCATCCTCTCTCCCAGGGGAACATGACTGAATTCCGGGATGAAATGTATCCCATGTCCTTCCTCGTAGTATGAAATTAAATCGTGCAAGGTTTCATTCCAACTCATTCAGCACTTTCGGCGTCATGCGCGGTGAAGAAATTTTACTTTCATCCCCTCTCCCAAGGAAACCTGACTGAATTCCGGGATAAAAAGTATCCTATGTCCTTCCTCGTAGTATGACCTAAAATCGTGCCGAGTTTCATTTCAATACCTTCAGTAGTTTCGACGTGATGCGCGTTTAAGAAACAGACAGACAGACAGACAGACAGACAGACAGACAGACAGACAGACAGACAGACATGAATGAAAAAAATTACAGTTTTGGCTTCAGTATCGATAATAGAGTGCCCTTCAAAAAAAAATTTCAAAATATCTTCAATGTACAGAATTGGACCTGTTACAGTTTTATTATAAGTATAGATTTCAAGTTGGTAGCTGCAGTGGTTGCTGAGTTATTAAGGAGGGAAAAAAGGACAGACAAAGCGAGACCATACCTAAGGGTTTCGAAACCGATCTTTGATCTTCGAAACCCTAAAAAGGACATCTTTATAAAATGCGACGCCGTGACCTACACACACAAGGTTCCAAAACCGCCTCCGCGACGCCCCGCCGCCACGGCGCGGCGGCTAGGCGGCTCTCGCACGCCTGCAATGTGAAGATCTCCGCACCGCGAACGCCACGCCTGGCCTGGCTACCGTCCGCCACCGCTCCGCGCCTCCGGCTTCAGTGTGTGCTGGCTTGTAGAGTAAATATAGGTGTCTAATACAAAGATCCTATGACTACGTTTTGGTCTAATATTGGCAATGTCCTGAATTATATGATTTTATCAGACTGCCTTGTTGGTTTAGCGGTCGCGTGTTCAACAGCTGATAATGAGGTTCCGGGTTCAAATCCCGGGTCCGGCCAAGATTTGTGTTATTGGGTCTTTTCTTGCAAGAAATATTTACAGTAGCAGCCCGGAGTCAGGAAGTTGGCGGTGTTAGACGGCTTAAGCTGTTGGTCCTGCGCTCGACCTCTCCCCGGTCGTGTCGGTCTGCCGTCCTATCGGATTATGAGCGTGAGGGAATAGAGAATGCAACTATGTTTGCGCATACACTTGTGCACTATAATATGTCCTGCGCATGGCTAAACACCGATGAGACTGGCCGCCGTGGTCCGTGGTCAAAATTCGGCTAGGAGGACATTATAAATTATTATTATTTTTATCCACCTCACTCACTGCGTTGCCCGCCCGCTGCGCTGCACGCACGGGGCCACACCGCGCACTGGCCACGGCGCGGCGTTTATTTTTCTATTAGTATTTTGTTTAGGTTGACGTCTTAAATTTTATTGTAGACTAGCTGTACCCGCGACTTCGTTCGCGATTGCCTTACCTGCCGACTAATTAAGTTCACATTTAACCATAGTCTCTCATATTATGAAACGCCGCCGTCCAAAAAATCGTGTAGGGTCTACGGGGGATAGCATATTGTCATCTTCAATCCCATTCTTTATCCACACGACTTTTAGCTACGACTCGGCCAGCGTCAGTGTTAAGAAGTGTCCTACTCGTTTGACTTACTCACAGCTGGGGCCCTATTCTGCTATACTAATCGCTTCACTATGACAGGGCTATCGTCACAGAATGACACTTTTTGGTATTCCACCTTGGATGAAAGAAATTATGATGAATGCAGATGGAGAGACGCGCGTCAAGTTTGAAACTACATATTAATTTATCTCGCGCGCACTATCTGGAATTTTATTAATCTAAGGATTCTACGTGATGATTCTGCGACGATTCCATTGTCATACTGAAGCAATTGTTTTGCAGAATTGGGCTCCTGATCCATTTGACTGGACCACCGTAATTTTTTTTCGTTAGTAGGTAGGTATAGTTGGCTGTGTACCACAATAAAAAATATTTTTCTGCGGTCCAGTTAGTTTAAGTGGACCACAATAATTAATTAATTTAATTGTAAACGAAGTTTGGTTGGAGTAAGACTCCAACCAAACTTCGCTGGACCAGCTAAACCACCATTTATCATGTAAGGCAGGAACCTAACTTATTTTTCCAAGACCCACCACCTTAGTAGGTAGGAAACTAACTAATGGGTGCGTCTTGGAAAAATAAATAGATAGGAACTTACCTACCCTTTATCTACTAATTTTTTTCTTCAATCTACAGATTATTTCATCAATCTACTGATTTTCTACTCGACTTTCTACTGATTTAGTCATATTCGATCTTGCATCTCTGTTTCTAACAAAAAGAATGCATGAAATCGGACGACGCGTAGACCCGTCGTGATGCGCGGTTAAAGAATTCTACTTTTTCCTCTCTCCCAGGGGAACCTTACTGAATTCCAGGATAAAATGTATTCCATGTCCTTTCTTGTAGTATGAACTCAAAACGTGCCAAGTTACATTCCAACTCATTACCTATGTAGTTTCGGCGTGATGAGCGGTGACGGAATTTAACTTTCATCCCCTCTGCCAGGGCAACCTTACTGAATTCCGGGATAAAATGTATCTTTCCTCATTGTACGAACTAAAATCACGCCGAGTTGCATTCGAATTCATTAAGTAGTTCCGTCGTGATGCGCGGTTAAAGAATTTCCGTCGTAAAGTTCCACGGACCTGCTGGGTTGTCCCAGTGGGCGGAGAGGTGATACTCCGACGTGGCGCGTCCCCAGGTTGCGGATCGGGGGTTCTGGCCTGGCGATAGCTTCCATAAGGGAGGTATCGGCAGGCCAGCGCGGACAAAACACCAAGGGTGGGCCAAAGGGTTTTGGAGCCTCTTCATGCGACTCTCTGACTCAGCAGACAGCGCAGTGAATGGGGCGCGGCAGAGGAAAGAAGTTTCCAACTCTGTCAAGAGAGATGGTGGAAATCCACGTGTGTAAAGTGGATTAAAGAGCGAGAAGGTACCAAGTCCCAATATATGGTTCCGGCGCCCGCCGAGGGGAGTATTGCGTGTGTGAATCCGGGCCCGCGAGCTGTTCGGGGTTTCTCTGTGCGCTTACACTTAGTGTAGATGTACGGAGCGACTATGGGCGTGCTCGCTGGTCCGGGTTCACACGTGGAGTATGGTCGGGGGGAACCCGGCCGCTAGGGCGCCAAACACGGGGACCTCACCCCTAAAAGGAAAATCATGGAAAACGACAGTAATAAAAACAGTCCACGTGTGGGTCCCGGAAACGGGGAATCCCATGGCACCGCGGATTCCGCGGTGTACCGTCCCATCGTATACGTGGGGGACAAAAACTGTCATGAAGTAAGGGGGCCTTCTGGCGATTTAGTGCAGAAGGTGAATGTCGACTGCACGCCCGCATCCGGCTCGGATGCGGACGTGCAGCCGATGTTGGAAGATAGTACTGACAATGCCTGCGTGCCTGTGTCCGGCTCGGGCGCGGACGCGCAGTCAATGTCAAGAGAACGGGAAATGCGCTTCTTTGCAAAACCGCTCGCGGCTACGCGGAAAGGCGCACCAGAGGTAGTGGTGAGCGGGGCGGATGGGGAATCGGATAGCTCTGCTATGTCCGCGTCCTCATTGGCCTCCAACACGTCTACCCGAACGCGCGGACGCAAAAGAGGGCAGAAGGAGCAGGGTGGGAACCCAAAGGGGTCCAAGGGTCTGGCTCTGTATCTCAGGTCGGAGAAGGAAGGAGGGGAAGACGAGGTTTTCGACCCGTTAGTGCCACCCTCAAAGACAAAGGCCAAGGACAAGCTGCCCAAAGCAGAAGAGCTGGGAGTGGAAATGCAGGCGCAACCAACTGAGGAGTTGGTCGCCTGCATTAACTCTCAGTTGGAAACTGTGGAGAAGATCGCAGACAGGTCTAAGAACCTGAAGGGCGATTATATCCGCGGCCTCCGAATGGCAGTTAGGAAGGTCCAGGCGGCCTCCTTGGCGTTGGTAAAGAGAGTCTCTACTGACGCCAACGTGAAGCGCCTGGAAAAAGAAAACGCGGATCTGCGGGGCCAGATGGAGGTTCTCTCCACTAAGGTGGAGAAGTTGACGGAGGCGATTCATCAGCAGGCCCGGGCCGGCAAAGAGTCTGCGGCCATACCGGCAGCGGCGTCAGCACCTGCCGCCGGTAATGGAGTAGACTGGGAGACCCGGCTGATGGAACGGATAGGGGTTCTAATGGACCGAAAACTGGCATCGGCTCATGTAGCCCGGCCGCCCACGAGTGGATCTCCTCTCGTGACTCCCAGAGTAGACAAGGAGAAAGGAAAGGGAAAGGCGATACATCCCCCTTTAAAAGCTGCTACCTCCCTGCCTGTGGTACGGGGTGAGCCGCCTGAGGTAGTAGCACAACCATCAAACGCCCCTTGGACGACCGTGGTTGGCAGGAGGGCCAAAAAATCTAAGAGGAAGGCGGATGGGGTGACGTCAGGTGCCGCAATAAGCCCCGCTGTGGGCTCCACGGTTGCTACTAAAGCTGGACCCGGTGCCGGCTCTGGAACTGCACTGGCTAAGCCCAGTCCCCCGGCTGGCTCCAGGCGCGGGCGCAAAAAGGCACCTGGTCCCCCCAAGCCATCGCGACTGCCGAAATCTGTGGCGATAACTGTGACCATTCCGGAAGGCTCACAGGACACGTACGCCGCGGTCATGGCAGCTGCTAGAGCCCGCATCAGGCTGGAGGAAGTAGGGGTGGACATGATTCGCTCTAAACGAGCTATAACGGGGGGGCTCATAATGGAGGTGTCTGGGCCCGAATGTGCGTCCAAGGCCGACACACTCGCAGGACGCATGCGCGCTGTTCTCGAGGACTTCAGTGTCCGCATCTCTCGTCCCGTTAAGACGGGGGAGATGAGGCTTAAGGATCTCGACGACAGCGTCACACCAGGGGAAGTGGCCGCTGCGGTTGCCCGCGATGGAGGCTGCTCAGCTGACGACGTACGGGTAGGCGTAATCAGGCGCCCACCCAATGCCCTGGGCACGGTGTGGGTGCGCTGTCCGTTGGCTAGCGTGCGCAAGATAGCAGCAATAGGACGACTAGTCGTCGGGTGGGCCTCGGCTCGCGTCGACTACCTGACGACACGGCCACTTCAGTGCTTCCGGTGCTTGGAGTATGGGCATGTACGCAGCCTGTGTCAGAACCCAGTCGATCGCAGTGCGCTGTGCTATGCGTGCGGCGAGCCCGGTCACCGGGCTAGCGATTGCACGCGTCCGCCAAAATGTCCGCTTTGCTCGGACATGGGCTGCAAGGCCGACCATAGGATGGGCAGCAAAAAGTGCACCCCTCCGAAGAAGGCGAAAGGCGGAAGGAGACCTCCTCCTGCCCCAGATACAGGAAGGAGTTCGGCCCCAACGAAGGAGGCTGAAACGTCGGGCCTATGCCCGCCCCAGGACGCCATGGAGGCCTCTTAATGGATCACAACCCATTAAAAGCCCTACAGTGTAATCTGAACCACTGCCAGGGTGCGCAGAACTTGCTTATGCAAACCCTTGCACAGTGGTCGATTGCATGTGCAGTAGTGGCGGAGCCTTATCGGATCCCTGACCATCCACGATGGTTCGGGGACCAACAGGGTTCTGTCGCTATCTACTGGGGTGGTGGAGAAGGTGATCCTCCCTGCGTCCCTATTGAAAAAGGGCAGGGTTTCGTAGCAACGGAATGGGGACACCTTGCCGTCGTAGGATGCTACATCACCCCAAATTGCACCCTCGCCGCTTACGAGGCGTACCTGGACGAGGTCGGAGCCTGCATACGTAGATGCCTGCCTCGTCCCGTGCTAGTCTTGGGCGACTTCAATGCCCACTCGCGTGAGTGGGGTTGTCCTCGAGATGGCCCTAGGGGAGTCACCATCGCGGGATGGGCGGCGGGACATGATCTCCGGCTGCTGAATCGGGGGTCAATTAGCACTTGTGTACGGTGGCAGGGGGAGTCGATTGTGGACCTCACATGGGCGACTCCTTCTGCCGCGCACTTGGTATCGGGATGGAGGGTGGCGGAGGAGATGGTCACGTTGTCTGACCATCGCCACATTGTTTTCGACGTGTTTTTCCGCCTCTCCCCAACCCGAGATTCCCGTCGAGGTGACAACCTGCCGCGACGATGGGCTCTAAAGAGGCTTGACAGGGACCTGTTAGAAGCCGCGGCCATCGTCGCGGCCTGGCCGGAAAACCATGCCGAAGATACGCCAGATCCTGAGAGGGAGGCAATGTGGTTCCGGGAAACGGTGACGTCAATTGTGACGTCGCGATGCCCCGGACCAGGTCGACCAAGCGCAGGGCTGTGTACTGGTGGTCGGCGGAGATAGCGAGGCTACGCGAAGCGTGCCTACGCACGCGACGCCAGTACACCAGGACCCGGAGAAGAAGGAGGGCCACAGCCGAGGAGACGGATAGAGCGTACGAGGTATACCGAGGCGCAACCAAGGCGCTCCAAGGCGCGATTGCCGATGCCAAGTCGCGATCTTGGAGTGAACTCCTGGATGGACTGAATAGGGACCCATGGGGCCGTCCGTACAGAATGGTACTGGGCAAACTCCGACCTTGGGTCCCTCCGTTGACTGAAACCCTCGACCCGGAGTTTGTAGGAAGAGTGGTAGACACCCTTTTTCCGGGGGTCGGGTTCCAGGACGGTTCCTTGTCTCCAGTACCGTCGGGCCTAAACGCAGTGACTGCGGAATGGACTGACAGCATGGGGGTACAGAGGCAGGAGTTGGACCGAGCCGTAAAGCGCATGAGGGCTCGGAATACGGCGCCCGGGCCTGACGGAATTCCCGGTCGGGCTCTGGCGCTGGCTCTATCCGCAGGTCTGGGGGACAGGCTAAGACAGTTATTTGACAACTGCCTCCAGTCTGGCGTGTTCCCAAAGGACTGGAAAGAGGCTAGGTTGGTCCTCTTGAGGAAGGACGGCAGGGCTGCGGATTCCCCCTCTGCATACCGCCCCATTTGCCTGCTAGACGAGAGCGGCAAATTATTCGAAAGAATAATTGCCGACCGTCTTTGCATGCATCTGTGGCAGGTAGGTCCCAACCTATCGGATGACCAGTTTGGCTTCCGTCGGGCACGTTCCACCGTGGACGCGATTCTCCGCGTCCGTACTTTGTCGGAACAGGTTGTGTCCCGGGGCGGCAGGGCTCTGGTGGTGTCATTAGACATCGTTAACGCCTTTAACTCCTTGCCCTGGAGAGCGATCAGGGAGGCGCTTAGGTTTCATGCGGTGCCAGCTTACCTGCAGCGCATAGTTGGGGCCTACCTGCGTGATAGGTGCGTGCAATATGTAGGCAGGGACGGTAAAAGTAAAGTAAAAGTAAAAGTCATTTATTTGTTAAACACGTGTAAAAAAAAAAGATGAAAAATAGTATTTTTTGATTCAACATGTTTGACCAATATACATTGGTGTACAAAATAATTAATAAGTATGGCAGGTCTAAATGTGATTGTAAATAACATTACGGTGCGCATAGGAAGAACGTAGTGTGTGGGGTTCCGCAGGGGTCCGTTCTTGGACCCCTCTTGTGGAATCTCGCATATGACGCGGTCCTGCGCGTCGATCTCCCCGCCAGCGTGCAAGTGGTCTGTTATGCAGATGATACGCTCGTGTTCGCTGGCGGAGACTCCTTTGAAGGGACCAAGAGGCTCGCCGAGCTTGGGTTGACGTGCGTCGTGAATAAAATTCACGAGCTGGGTCTACGGATAGCGCCTCACAAGACTGAGGCGCTATGGTTCCATAAGATCCGTAGGAGTCAGGAACCCAGCTTGTCGGTTCGCGTGGGGGACGTTGACGTCCAGGTGGGCCCGTACCTCAAGTAACTTGGCCTCACCCTGGACAGCCGCTGGGACTTCGGGGAGCATTTCAGACGCTCCGTCCCCCGGATTCTTAGGGTAGTCGGTGCTCTGCACAGACTACTGCCTAATCTCGGGGGACCCAGGGAGGGTGTTCGCCGTCTCTATGGAGGGGTGGTACGGTCGATGGCACTCTACGGAGCACCCGTTTGGTCACATCGACTGGCGGGTGTTGGGCGCTACAGGGCTATGTATAATAGCCTGCAGCGTCCTATTGCCATTAGGACTGTACGAGGGTACCGTACCGTATCGTTTGAGGCGGCGACGTTATTGGCGCGATTCCCGCCCTTTGACATCCTGGCGGAGATGGACGCATCTATTTACGTCCGTCTCCGTCACGGTGGTGATGGCGGAGCTACGCCTGCTGAAGTGCGGCGAGAAGAGCGTCAACGCGCGCTCGTGAGGTGGCGCGAGCGGCTCGAGGAGCCGAGGAACTCGCGCCAACGCGCCGTCGGCGCGATTCTGCCAAGTTTCGAAGCCTGGTTGGGGAGGGAGGGGGGGAACGTCACCTATCGTCTTGCTCAGGTGCTCACCGGGCATGGCTGTTTCGGAGAGTTCCTGAGTAGGATTGGACGCGAACCGACACCGCAATGTCACCATTGTGAGGGGGATCGGGACTCCGCTCAGCACACGCTCGAGGAATGCTCGGCGTGGAGTGCCGAAAGGCAGATCCTGGTCCACAGGATCGGGCAGGATCTCTCTCTGCCCAGCGTAGTGGCGGCTATGCTGGTGGATGAGACTGCGTGGAAGGAGGTGGTCTCTTTCTGTGAGACCGTCATGGTCCAGAAAGAGACCGCCGAGCGGGATCGCGAGAGAGCTGATCCCACTCGGAGGAGGCGGCGGCAAGGCGCGCGCTACCGCCCTGCGCCGCCTGCCCCATGAGGGCATCGCGGCATTTCCCTTTAGGGAACCACCTGGGTCCACGGGCAGTCGGAGTGAGGGCTCCGACTTTCCAAGGCGGACCCCGGGAGGGCGATGGCACTGTGTGGCACGTGCTACCTTAATTCTTGCGGGACGTTGGGGGCGGTAGTTGTGAACGCCCCCAAGGACGTGCCTGATTTGGCACTGCGAAATGGGTCTGGCGCGGTCCATCGGAGTTCCCAGGCCCATTGATTACGCTTAGAGGCCGGCCACCGGGGGGTTGTTTAGTGGGTCGTCGAAGCTTCTCTTCGACAACCCCACATAACCATACTGTACCCTACATGCAGTATGGTATCTGTTCGCAGATTTTTCCCCTCGAAAACAAAAAAAAAAAAAAAAAAGGGGATGAAAGTTAAATTCCTTCACCGCTCATCACGCCGAAACTACATAGGTAATGAGTTGGAATGTAACTTGGCACGTTTTGAGTTCATACTACAAGAAAGGACATGGAATACATTTTATCCTGGAATTCAGTAAGGTTCCCCTGGGAGAGAGGAAAAAGTAGAATTCTTTAACCGCGCATCACGACGGGTCTACGCGTCGTCCGATTTCATGCATTCTTTTTGTTAGAAACAGAGATGCAAGATCGAATATGACTAAATCAGTAGAAAGTCGAGTAGAAAATCAGTAGA
Source organism: Eupithecia subumbrata (assembly GCA_949316285.1). Taxonomy (NCBI): domain Eukaryota; kingdom Metazoa; phylum Arthropoda; class Insecta; order Lepidoptera; family Geometridae; genus Eupithecia; species Eupithecia subumbrata. The sequence goes on along the minus strand of OX438643.1, from coordinate 13,416,565 downwards.
TTGATGAAATAATCTGTAGATTGAAGAAAAAAATTAGTAGATAAAGGGTAGGTAAGTTCCTATCTATTTATTTTTCCAAGAGGCACCCATTAGTTAGGTTCCTACCTACTAAGGTGGTGGGTCTCTGAAAAATAAGTTAGGTTCCTGCCTTACATGATATATGGTGGTTTAGCTGGTCCAGCGAAGTTTGGTTGGAGTCTTACTCCAACCAAACTTCGTGTACAATTAAATTAATTAATTATTGTGGTCCACTTAAACTAACTGGACCGCAGAAAAATATTTTTTATTGTGGTACACAGCCAACTGTACCTACCTACTAACGAAAAAAAATTACGGTGGTCCAGTCAAATGGATCAGGAGCCCAATTCTGCAAAACAATTGCTTCAGTATGACAATGGAATCGTCGGAGAATCATCACGTAGAATCCTTAGATTAATAAAATTCCAGATAGTGCGCGCGAGATAAATTAATATGTAGTTTCAAACTTGACGCGCGTCTCTCCATCTGCATTCATCATAATTTCTTTCATCCAAGGTGGAATACCAAAAAGTGTCATTCTATGACGATAGCCCTGTCATAGTGAAGCGATTAGTAGGTATAGCAGAATAGGGCCCCAGCTGTGAGTAAGTCAAACGAGTAGGACACTTCTTAACACTGACGATGGCCGAGTCGTAGCTAAAAGTCGTGTGGATAAAGAATGGGATTGAAGATGACAATATACTATCCCCCGTAGACCCTACACGATTTTTTGGACGGCGGCGTTTCATAATATGAGAGACTATGGTTAAATGTGAACTTAATTAGTCGGCAGGTAAGGCAATCGCGAACGAAGTCGCGGGTACAGCTAGTTAGTAAATAAATTCAAACAAATTGTCAAAACCTTACTGTGCAAAAAGGCTTACTATAAAATATCAGATTATCTAGAAGATAAAAAAGCTTGGAACGGGTTTTGCTCCAACTCGAAAAATAACAACTAACAGGCTAAAGGTTTCTTCGTCGCTTCTTTACTTTGGTCTACATACCGAAGCGACAGAAATCAAAAATATCACTTTATTTCCGTGTCAGTGGAAGGAAGGAAAGGAATAGTTTTATAATTTGACCTTTTCTAAGTGTACATTTATTGTATTTATGGAAATAAAGAGTTTTTGATTTTGATTTTGACACCTAGATTTTGAAAAATGATTTTTCTAAACATTTGTGGTTGTTTGTGCGTGTAAATCGCCTATGTCTCGTTACAACCTTTTGTTAATTTGAAAAAAAAAATTGTTTCGAAGGAAAATATAGTTTTTATTCTATAATTCGAATAGTACCCGAAAAAAATCGAACCTTTCGAATAGGTATCAAAATTTTCGAATATTTGCAAGCCCTACCTACCAACCTAGATGCTACTTTAATATACTTATAGGGTTACTTGTAAGTAGACCCAATCCTTTCAGGTCGTGATACCTACCTAGTAGGGATCAGTTGAAATTGTTGAAAACATTTTGACTACGAGGTTCCCTGGTCTAAAGTTAAGCCCCTTCGCGATATTTGAATCCTTCTAATATTATAAAGCCGAAAGTTTGTGAAATCTGAATTTTTGTTACCTAGGATCGCCAAAACTACTGAACAGATCAAGATATGTATACATTTAGAGTTAGACCTAATTTTGACAATAGGCTTATTATACCGAAAATACGCGCGCGAAGCCGCGGGCAGAAGCTAGTTTTTAATATTTGAGTGAAAGTATTGTCACCTTGAAGGCTAGTAATAGTAATTCAATGCTTGAAGTCGAAGATTTATGATACCGATTCATAAAGTCTTTTTTCGTAGATTTTTCAGTTTTTTTTTGTAAAAATAACTCGCTAAATAAGAATAACCTTTGAAAGTCTAAGAAATAATGGTAAACGCTAGAGCAGCGGTAAGCCCATTAAATCAGAGTTTAAAGTAAAAAGAAAAGTATTTTTTATTTAACGATATCTCAAAAACATAGGTACCTACCTACATTATTTTAACTTTAGACCAGGTTACTGGGTACCTCATAGTCAGCGGTTTCTACTGAAGCCTACTATCACATCCTGAAAGGATCGAGGTCTACTTACAAGTTGTAAGTAGACCTCGATCCTTTCAGGATGTGATCATCACACGTTGGGACACTTTCGGACGGTAAACGGACTACCCGCCAAAAATCGGTTTCGCAGTTAAGCATACCTAGGTCTAGGTACTATGCATATCACACCATTACCTAATAGCTAGTACAATTTATAATTGACAGACACCCCACCACCACCTTATCACTTTCCACCTTATTGAAGGTTCAGGCGAAGCTGCAGGCAGAAGCTATTATTACATTTCTATGGCTTTAGTTTAAACAGCGGTGGTTCTCTGTAGTTGTATGCAAAGAGGTAAGGGTGTACCAAGCCTGTACTAACTTTACTCATATTTCAACAGTTTTCTACTAATAAAAGTAATTTTGAGTTTTTAGTTATTTATTCTTACAAACTATATGTTCATTTCTTGGACTTGGCTTCTCGGGTGGCTTTCCTCTCTGCAGCCTTTGCTACCTGTTTTTCCGTCTTCAAGTTTCCTTTCTTGCAAAACCTTTGATTCTTGAGGAATTTAGGGTCCATCTATGCAAATAAAAAATAAGTAGGTCAGCAACATGCAGGTAGATATTATTTATCAGGGTATAGGAATATAAAAAACATACAGAACACCCAACAAATATATATATTATATATTGTTTTTAAATTTGAGACAGGAATCAAACCTGCAAACTTTCTCTGTAGCAGGCAGACCTTCGTCTGATGCGCCTGTGGTCGTCCAGTCTTATAGATAGAATACCTATACTTTATTGCACAAGAGTTGAACATAATGGTAGATTGAATAAGCATTCTCTACCTGCTAACCTTATCAAGGGTGCTAGAAGTAAGTTTTATGTAATTCTGTAATGCTATGTAGCATAAAGGTAGTTTGATGTAAGCTAATAATACCTAGTTGATGTAACTTTGTTTTCCAAATACATCGAGCACATACCCAATAGAGGATATGTCATTTATTTTGTTTTGACAACAATTCTGCCAAATCACTGCAGCGACTGCTGCACTCCGATTGGCCGATTCAAAATCAAGCATCACACCCAGTTGGGCAAGCAAGCATTTATTTTAATTGATATTGATAGTCAATATTTAACAAAACTATGAGCATCACAAAAATAATTGAGGTAAATAATTTTCGCAAGTGCGGTTTGCGGGTTGTGCGAGTGTAGTTTCAATGGTGAATTTATAATTTTTTTTAAAGCAAACAAATCAAATATGTGCCTAGTGTGGAATTCTTATATTATTTAGATTGGAATTTAATAATATACCTGGAGCATTTTATAAAACTTACACTGATCAATAAATCAATCAAATTGATACATTTTATTAGGTCCTTCTTGTTAGATCGGGAGTACCTATCGATAGGTACATAGTTTATTATATCAGCACAACACTAGTATTCATTTGTAAGTGACAAATCACTGATGAGTTTCGAAATTCAAATGACCATAATTTATTTCCTCTCTTTTTTATGCTCGATGTCCAAATAATAGGAAACCAACCAATGGAGTAAGAAACATTTGTAAACAAAACTTACACCAAGAGTAGATTCGTGCCTGAACTTAGTGGGCTTCTTGATGCCATTCCTGTGAGCTTTGCGGCCTGGAAAATAAAGAAGCCCCAGTCAGAATAAGCCTTTCCTTCCATTCCAGTAGTGATTGGCGGTATTCCACTATACTTACTCTGGTTGTGATTTGTGTGATTCTTTGACTTTGCCATTTTATCAAATCTTGTGTCCTGAAATTAAAAATACTTTTGAATAATAGTAATCCGAAACTACACTGATAATATGAACAAGTTTCACTTTCACTTCTTTTAAGATTTCATAGATATTTTCTGATACAAAAATAAAATATCGAAAAACTAACCTACGCACAGCAAAAGAATTTGTAAAGAGAGAAAATAAAGAAATGTCAATATGTCATGTCAGTCAAATTCAAATTCAAATGAAAGATTGCAAGCAAAATGTGTTGGGTGTTCAAAACTGACAGTAACAAACATACATGACAATGTTGGATCCAGTGTGGCCACCAAAGTTAAAATTTTCCACAAAATCTAGAAAACTTTTCTGCAATATTTATTATTGTTAATTTGTTATTTTACATGCTAAACAGTTTTTAGGACATCCTCTTCCATTCAAATACATGAATAAACAAACAAACGAAATTAATAATTATTGATTAAGTATATAAATTTAAATAACAAATAAACCAAATTAATTATGAATTAAATTTTATATTTTACTATAAAAACTATCGTAGTTTGACGAATTCATTACGGATGTAAGCGGGTTAACTACGAACCTTATTTGTGTTGGAAGAACACCAACGTTTCATTCCATAACGAGGGACATCTTCAGGGTGAGTGCGGTTCTAGACGCGCGCGTTCCGCATCCCTCCGAGCACTGCGCGCGAGCGCGCGTTGAGCCCGCGCCGTGAGCGCCGGGGGTAGGGGTGGTGGGGGGTGCGCTGCTTGTAGATACTGTAGGGCGTGAGAGTCATCTCCTCGTAAAGATTCTACTGTGTCGGGTGTTGGTATTAATTTTTATATGTAAATTACAAATAAACTTTGTTGATTATGAATGAATATTAAAACTTAAACACTATTTAAAACACTAAATGAACTTTTCTTATAAGAGATAGCACTGATACCTACCTATTTGAATTTATGTGGGTGTGCGTGTATTGTGTGTATTGTGTGTGCGTCTAACTGCTGCTCCTGAGGCACTGGTCTCTTAAAGAGTCCGGGCAACCGGAGCTGCCAGGGAGTATTTGTGAGAGTGTATCCCTGAGTATGTGTGTGTGTGTGTGGTGCCCCCGATGACACCGGTCTCTAAGGAGTCCGGAGGCTATCAGCAGAGCAAACCAGACACATGTTGCCATTAACAAAGAAGTCAATTCAAATAAAATACAACAAAAATTAACCAAACTCAAAGACCCTAGAAAAAAACATAATTATACATTTATCTTCGTACTTCTTAGTAATGAAGATCAAGTAATTAAGGCCAATTCAGCAGAGATCGACTCACGTAAAAAATATCCAGCCACGTAGGTAAGTACTTGGAATGAACTTAATGAAATTTCAGCTTGCTCATACTAAAAACAATTAAAAAAAAAACATAAATACACGACCCGTCCAAATCGAATTCAAGAGACATGTGATCGTTTTTTATCACGTTCTGAGCCGCGGAACAAATAAAGCAATTTCATTCTACGAAATTGATGCTCTTCATACAGGCGAGTTTTTATCGGTCGATAATATCGCTTGCGTTATTGTGACAATGTTTCCCGATTCCTTGGACGCAGCTGTGTTTTTATATGCGCGATATTTCGACACCAAATGAGGTACTTCCAGTAACTACTAACGCATAACCGCATAATGCAGCTGTGTGTAAGATTGCATGCGTCTTCAAAGTGTACGTAGAGAATATTTATCACAACATCGTAAGACGCAGAAACGCACGCGTCTGACGTCCTAATACAAAATGTACTGAAAATAGATATCGCAATAACGCATGCGATATTATCGACCGATAAGAACGCGCCTGTGCGATAGGCGTGTGGAATAGGCTTTTTTTAAGTTGTCGGCTATATATGTAGCATATGATACAAATTACACTGTAGAATAGTCGCAAGATAGTGTTTGTGCTTATTAGGCAAGTAAATTTTTCACCTACGCGTCGTTTGAAATTGACAAAATGTGTCACATTACACACACCTCGCAGTACTAGTCGCACTACCTTTAAAAGCCGTCACACATAGAAGCCGTGGCCGGGCCAGAGGTGAAGGCGTGCGGGTTGTAATGCGTGAATTTATATGAGAGACTACACATACACCGCCGGGCGGCGTGTGTGTAGTCTCTCATATAAATTCGTACGATACAACGCTAACACGCCTCCGCCTCGCAACAGCGCCGCCACGGCTAGCGCGCCGCGTCGCGCACGCCGACTGTTTGTGTCACTGAGCCGGCCCGCCACGGGCGTGCTCCGCTTAGCCACCGCCTGCGGTGTGTGTGTAGTCTTTCATATAAATTCATATTGAACGGCTATTGAACGGCCCGGCTACGGTTACGGTGAGTGGAGGCTTTTAAAGCCTCCACACACATAAACCGTGGCTGGGCCGGAGGCGAAGGCGTGGGGGAAGGCATTTCAGCTAGTCTATGGAGTGTCTTCGCACAGAGCGCACGCCACGCGTTGCGGTGCGGAGGCGTGCTACTAGCGGAGTTACGAGTTGTATTTATTTACAAAAATTTTAGCTAGTGAACCGATTATGGCGCTGAATAAAATGGACTATACCGTAAAATTGATAGTACTAGTTCAACCACATCGTTATTTATACGATTGCCTTATAAAAGATTATAAAAATTACATTACATCCTTACAATAAAAAAGGACATGTTTACCACAATGCGACGCTGTGACCTACGCACACAAGGCTTCAAAACGCCTCCGCGACGCCGCCACGGCACTCGCACGCCTGCAATGTGAAGACATCCGCACCGCGAACGCCACGCCTGGCTCGGCAACCGTCGCCACCGCTCCGCCGCCTCCGGCTTCAGTGTGTGACGGCTTATAATGTTACGGCTTGCACGCAGTATCCTTACTTCTTCTTCTTCTTTTTGTTAATGGCTTGCTGTGCTTGCTAGTTAGCAACAATTCTGCCAGTATCCTTACAAAATAGGGAAAATAGCTGTTGCTGTCACGTCACTGACTGTCAGATTAGCTGTCACGGACGAAGGCACGACTGCGCACGACTGACATTTAGACGGTGACGTGACGTTTACTTTTAGTCGAAAATCGAATCGAATGAGTAGGTTATATACCGATATTTCAGGCATATATTATATGTTGGACTCTTTTTCACCCGGCTATGTTGACGCGCATTTATATTTTCTGTTTCTTTCTATTGCTCTATGAAATAAATTATAGGGAATTGGAATGTTTCACCGAATGGAGTTACGTTCGTGTCGTGAAGTGAATCGTGTCTCGGAAGTTGTAGATGAATAAAATATAGCGTGAATATTATTTGATAGGGAATTAAATAAAAAGGAATACCATCATGGTCATTCTAGAAGGTCAAGCTGGAGATGCGAAGTCCTTACCCAACGAAGAGTCTCAAAAAGAGGAGGTCAAGACTGCAGTCCCCTTATCATTAGAAAGTATCCTTTGCAAAAATAATGTTCCTTCTTCTCAGGATTTGATATCATTTGATTGTATTATTTACCATGAATACTTTGTTTGTTTGCGGAGAAGAATTGGTAATTATCTTGAGTAATTAGCTCAATATCCATTGATAGTCAGTGTTAGTGCATATGGTTTAACATCTTTCAAATAATAAAATATCTTAAAAACATGCCCTGATATTGATTGGTTGAGCAAAAAAATAACATTACTACATTATAATATAGTTATTCTAATAAATAATGATGACAGGATTAGATGATTATGTGTTATTTTCTTTATTCTTTACTTAATTGCCAATAAGACACTTTTTCCCCTCTCAGGCTTTATAGCAGGTGTTAAACATAATAACCCTTGACACAAATCAGTATTTCGTCTAACGAAGGATGCTCAACAACAGCATGGGTTACGTCATGCAGATTATCAGAGATACCGAGGTTTCTGCTCCCGCCGTATTCGAAGACTGCGGAAAGTGCTCAAAATACCTCAGGTACCAATCTAGCATTTACATTAGTGCAGTTTTCATTCCATTTAGGTATAAGGTTTATGCCAATGCAAAACCCCAATGCAGACTACAAATATTATACTTGTCTCATGTAATAGAGTTAAGTAGATAAGTATTTTAATGTTTCATTATATTTGGCTTACATACCTATAATTCCATTAGTTTCATGAGACAGCAAATAGGATTGCTGTAATTGTAATGGCATCTATCACATATATTTTTATTTTGCCTAAAGTCTAATATCTAACCAAATAACAAGAGTGAAATTCATAAACCATTTTAAAATGTATAATTGAGGTTCAAATCCACAGGCTCCTTGTCTTTTCACTAAATGGTAATTAGCTCCAGTGTTGTGTGGCCTTATGGAGTGTGAATTTATGAACTGTTATGAAACTCGCTTTGGAATATTTTTATGGGAACATCTGGCGATCTCTCTCTATGCAATATAGTAAAAGAATCATTAAAATAGGTCCATAAACTTATGGAAAAATCAGCAAACATATTAATACTCCATATTTTTATAGCAAACATGTTGTGCATGGCATCTTAAAGATAAAGTATTTCAAACACACATTTTCCTTTTTTTTTATTGGTAAAAAAGTTTGTAAGGTTACAGAAACAAGACTCGCTTAGCATTTTACCAAGCCTTTACAAGTGTGATGGTGGTCAAAATGCTATGACATCCTCAAAAAACAAAACAAAAAAAACTTAAGGTTGTACCAAGCTCATTTATACCACAAATCAGAAAAAAAAAATTTAAATATTTTTTTTTATTCCTTACACCTATTTTATATTGCCTTCAAAACTTATTTCCAGGGTGACCGGCGCCACTACCGCCGCCGCGACGTCACTGCCACCCACCTAACTGCTACAAATGCAGAGAATCGACTGCTCTGTGTCCCCTTACTCCAAGCAGAGCGCGCCTGGGCCCACGCTATGCAGCTGCGGCAGGAGGCCAATACTGAGCCAAGGAAGAAGTTCCACCTCACCTCGAGGCTGAAGAAAGCCTATTCTCACGCTCAGACGCTGCTGCAGTTGTGCGAAGTGAGTTATTTATTCCATAAATTACCTCTTTAACTTCTTCTAAAAAAGAGCAGGTTCTATGCTTGGCTGTGTATGTTTCTTTTGTAAAAATATGTTTGATTCTCCCCATAGTACAAAACCTATTGGGTACTTCCCGTTGACCTAAAATCATGATATTTATCAAAAAGCAATGTCTTCTATGTAACCCTTGGTGCGCAAGTCTCACTCGCCCTCAACATTTTATTTTAAATCAAGCTCCAGCCTCTTACAATACAGGTTTCACATATAGACTAACTACTTCCACTAGATAATAACTGTAAAAGTTAAGTTATTTTTGAACTGCATTGTAATAAAGTATCTTATTTACAGCAAAGTGGCGCGTGCGACGCCCGCACGCAGCTTGAGGCCGGCGCGTACGCAGCCTGGCTGCACGGCATTCTGTTGGTGGAGCTGCAGCAATGGCGCGCGGCGGCTGAGAGCTTACAGCGAGCTCACATAGTACTGGATAAACTGTGTGCCGCGTTACCTGAAGATGAGAGGACTGTTTACAAGCAGAAGGTAAACGCTTGTATTAATAAAAATTTTGGTAGGTACGTAACTATCCAAAATCTTGCGACGACGACACGAAGCTGCGATGATTTCCTACAAAATGTATGGCAATATTTTTGCGTTTTTGGACTTTTTAATACCTCAATTGGTCCTTGATGTCACTTCATGAATAGGTACTTATATCGTGCGAGTGAGAATGTTGCGAAAACTCACGTCATTTTATTTCTTATTTTTCTCTCACAAAAAGTGAAATTAAACCTCAAAACAGATTAAAATTTCGTATTCCCATGATGAAACCAACAAAAACATTGAACACAGCCTTATGCTTCCCGTGCGTGCGCCGTACATCCCGTGCATTTGGAACGCAAACAGAACTCTACTAGGGACCGGGGCGGGGCGAAGAGTGTCCATTCTATACCTACTTTAGTATTATTATAATATTCTCTGATCCCAAGTGTTTGACCCTATAAAATATTATATCATAAAAAAAATATAAACTTAATTCATATAATTTCAGATAGAAGAGCTGAAGCCCAGCCTGCGGTACTGCGCGTACAACATCGGCGACGAGTCGGCGGCCGGAGACTTGGTCGCGATGCGCGGACAAGGACTCATCGAGAACTTGGACTCTTTGATGGCGCAGGCCAAGTATGTTTTCTCTCGATTATTGGCTATATTCAGTACGCACGCGTTCTATAGAAACGATTTTTAAGATTATTTATAGCCCATGGGAAATTATTTGTGGGACAAAAAGTAGCCTATGTGTTATTCCAGGACCAGGCCTACATCTAGGTATGCGAAATTTCAACCCGATCCGTAGTTTTAGCGTGAATAAGTAACAAAAGACTAAATACTTCCATACTTACTTTCGTGCCAGTAGGTGTCAATAAGTAAGTGCCAATAAAAGAACACAAAATATGAAAAGATCGAAATCTTTGGTTTAACAATCGAAGTCCAGGATGTTCTAGACCAAAAGTTTACTATTTCACGGCGGGGGGCAGGGGGGAGATTTGAATACCTTGATATCAATTAAGGTATTCAAAGCTCCCCGTTCGGTTTTAACAACGGCGCCATTACATGGTATTCTCTGCTAGATATATTTATACATAATTTGTTTTTGTTTTCAGGGAGTCTCGTTCTGGCGTGATGCACGAGGTGGAATGGCGCGGGCGCTCCGTCACGGTCCGACCGGAGAAAGTGCGGCTTTTCCTCATCGCCTTGCAGGACTTCGACAAATCCGTGGCCGCCGCGCAAAACGTGCAAGCAAAGATCGACATCCTTGAGAACATCCTCATGGACTGCAAAGACGCGATCTCCGCAATCAAGGATGAAATAAAGAACGATCCTAAGCTCAAAGCAGCTTCCGAAACCCAAGTTTCCGGCATCAACCATCTGCTTTCCTACTTGATGTACTTGCGTCTCGTTCGCACGATCGAACGTAACAACTTGTTGGTGAAACAAGCGGAGGAGGCGCGCGCCGCTAACGGAACGATCGACGGAAAGAAAGTACGTCCGCACGACTTGACCCGCTTGTACGAAATCATCCTGCAGAACTTCACCGAGCTGCAGCAGCTACCCGGATTCGAGAACGACGCGGCTTATCAGAAGGAAATAGAGGTTCAAATGAAGGCATACAGAGCCTTCCGATGCTTCTACATAGCTCAGGTGTTGACTGGCCTGCGTCGCTTCAGGGAGGCGCTTGCCATGCTCGAGCGGGCCAGCAACTACACCAACGAATCAACCAAGAGCAAGCTCGATGATAAACAGCTTCTAGAGAAACTGCAAGTGCTAAAGAAGGACATAGAAAGCTGCAAGTTTGAGGTTCATGCGGACTCGGTGCTAGAAGATGATGAAGAAGAAGGTAGTATCAAGGAACGGAAGCACAAGGATAAGAAACCTTTGGTGGAGCGTTTGGATGATTACAGGGAGGACAGTCAGGCGCTGACCAAGAACCCCAATATTTACAAATTACCGCCGCCGATGGAGGCGATCCCTTGCAAGCCGCTGTTCTTCGACTTGGCTTGCAATTTCATAGAGTTCCCGAACCTTGATGATAAGACGGGCGCGGCTGATGCCAAGAAGCAAGGCGCGGGCATCACGGGGCTCGTCAAAGGCTTCCTGGGGTGGGGTGGCAGCTCAAAGTAAACGCATTTTTTAATATAAAACATTTTACTGTTATATGGTCAAATATACAAATCTGTATCAATTTATGTTGCTTGTTTTCGTTGTTTGTAGATTTTCTATTTAATAAATGTATTAAATAAAATTATGGATACAACTTATTTGTATCAAGTCATACAAAAATGTTTTCAATAAACTAATGTAGCATTACCAACAAAAAATATATTACACAAACCAAGTAGCTATTCAGTTTGAAAGTAGAAAAATAAAATAATTTTTAACAAAATATCTTTACACTTTGTAATGATCACAAATCACATTCGACTTATTAATTGCGATACTGTAGAATACACTGTTGTCAAAATCTACGCTTATTTTAGGCACCTATGACAATTCATTGGCTTGAAAGCCAGCATAAATATATTTTACTATAAAACTATTGCAGTTAAGGCAGTGTAATAAAGTAGTATCATATTACAAACAAGGTTCGTAGTTAACTCCCTTCCATTCTTGAACATAAAAATTATATAGTTTACATTTCTGTAATGATAATTTATTAAAAAGATTTATAGTTACAATAATCTATTCATTAGTTTATCTTGAATCTCAACAGTGCATCCATAGTGGGCTAGCTTTTTACAACGTGAACTGCTATTATCTAACTAGTGATATAAAATTACAGAGAATATTACAACTTATCCTTTAGGATCACAATTTTATATTCAGGCAATCAATAATTTACTCTAAATACTGTTTTTTACACACAAATAGGAAAGCATTACCCACTTTACAGTGTATTATGAAAAACTTTACATGATCTTAGATCCTTAAGTGTTACCCTTTTTGAATTTACAGTTGACTACACAGATAGTTCTAGTGTTCTAACTCCGTTACTCATCGGCACTTTATCGAGGTATAATGAATAACAGTATCACAATTATAAGTCACAGAGCTCTAGCGCGGGGCTAATGCCGGCCAGTGGGCCGTGTCGTGAGCTATACGGTCTTCCGGCGCGACCACCTGCCCACAAGTGGGACAAATCTCCAAATTCAAGTTCCTTCCCACAACTAACTCTTGCTGTTTCCCGATATCGGGCAACAAAGCCACCAGATCGGGGAAAACCTCGTCCAACTGCACGCCCATTGCGTTTTTGCAATGTTCGTAGAACTCTTGCGCACTGATAATGCTGTCGCGGAAGGCTCGCGAGGCTACTTTGAAGTTTTCGACGGCGGCAGCGCCTCCTAGAGCTACCGCGAACTTCTTTACCAGCGTTCGGTTTCTCTGCTCGAACTCTGGAGGCGGTATGTAGCTATGCACAGGAGCTGGGAACGTCTGGCCTGACGAGTTAGTGAACATCATTCCATCGCATGCTGGCCGTGATTTGAATCCGGGTGGAGCGCTGACGTTCCCGTTCATCTTCTTATTCTCTCTCGGATACTCGATCTTTGCCTGCAGTATCGGTTGGTTCTTGGCTTTAGGGTTGAGTGATGGGAACTCCTTGGATGCGAGAGTGAAATCTCCGTTGCCGGTGTTTCTGATTTTTTCGGTGTTGGCGCTCGCGGCTGGGACGGTGTCGATCGTTTTAATTTTCCTGTCGACGACTTCATTGTTATTGTTAAGGTTCGCCTCTGTGAGCGAGGGATCGCGCGCGTATTTCTTGTCGAGTCCGTTGACTTGCACGAGCGGTGCCGTCGGCTCGGAGATAATGTGTTCCTTTTTGCTGTTGTTTTTCTTCTTTTCTTTCTTGGATGGTTTCGTTTCCGTGACTGCGAACGGGTTCGGGGTTGTTTTTATGGGTTGTGGGGTGAAGTGGTTTTTGGGCGGTTGGGGTGCTGGGGTGGCTTGCTTCTTGGGTTTGGATTTGTTTGCGGGTAGTCCGGGGAAGTCCGCTACGGGGTTGAAGGTCGCTTCCCGGGGCGGAGAGGGGTCCGGTTGGTTGTTCTTCGGTTTCTCCTTGGATTTGGAGACGGTGATCCACTGCGGCGGGGTGGCGGGGGCCGCGGAGCTCGAGAGCGCCGGGAACGCTTCCGCGGAGGCAGTTTGCGGTTTCTTGCGCTGTGCAGGCGCCGCCGAGTTGCTTTTCATCGCTTGCATTTCTTCCTTATTTATCATCGTGACCTGAACAAAGCAAAAGTTAAAAATTAAATGAATCTGTAATTGTTGTATTTAAGATCGGTCAGTAGGGACGAGTCACTTGCAAAAACAAGAATGTAACGAAAATATGAAATGGCAAGATAGCTTATTACCTACTTTGGAAGCATAGCATTACATTAGTTAGGTAAGGTTAGGTTAGAGTATAGAAGCCAATACTCGGTGCATTATGTTGCTGCAATCCCGCGCTGCATGACGGATTCGGAACCAAACTGTATATGAGCGCGCGGCGTTTATGATAGGTACTCAGTAGAATATTATACTGGCGAGCGAAGCGAGCCACGCTGGTCGCTGTTTTTTAGCACGGACAAGACGTGTCACGTACTCTACGGATGCCTCTAATGACCCTGATATTTGCAGATTTTTTTCCTTGTAACGCTGTAGTAACCGATTGTGGCACGGGCTTGGCTCAGGTGGAACTTGTAAACTAAAGTAGTATGTATACCTTAGGTGGCTGCGTAGTGTTCGCGCCAAGGCTGGGATGGTCATCCCGGGCGAGCCCGAGCGACGGATACTCGTCTAGCTCGTCGTCGCTAAGTCTGCGCGCGGGCACGGGACGGTGCGCGCTTGTTTGCGTCAGGCGGAAGTTGCTAGCGCTGGCCGGCTGGCTGTGGATCACTGATACTGGCTTCGCTGGGGACAAATTTTAATAGATTAATGCCGGACTTTTGCACTGGACATAACAAAATCGCGAAAATATTTGTCGTACTGTGTGAGCAAGCACATCGACTTATGGTAGAACCAAAAGTCGATGTAGTAGGTAGATGCAAAAAGAAGTGTTGGAAATCCTCCCACTTTATGGACCGATGACATTGAACTGTGGATTGGATGGAGTAGGCACAGGATTTCAATTCGCGAGGTGGCGTCATTTGCGGAATATCAATTTACAGTATTTCTTCAACAGTGGAGATAAAAAGCAGTAGATATAACTTACAGTTCCTCAATACAGTGGCAGCGACGGAGGGCGCGGCGCTCCTCGGAGGTGCAGCTCTAGACGGCGCCGGCGCCGCAGCTCCGCCCAGCGTGGGGAAGTTCTTGTCATTGCGAGTGAGTTGGTCACCCCCTAGAAATTACTCGAGTTTAGTTTGAAATTCGGCGAGATGAGTTATTGAAATTAGAATAGATAGTGGCAGAAATTGTCGCGGAGGCGAGAAGAACGACACGCCTCGCAGTAGCTTAGCATCTTCATCGGATGATGAAATTAAAATCAAAAACTCTTTATTTCTATAAATACAAAAAATGTACATTTGGATGATGGCTATTAAAACAGTGGTTGACCACCACTGTAATCTTATCTAGCTTTAAGCATTAGAAAGCTGTTTGACTATTGTTATCTTATCTGTGGCTTTATTATAATGGTTCACGCTGTCATTTTTAACTGACTACTCTATCATCGCATTTTTTGTGCAAAAAGGTATTAAAAAAGTGAACAGTATGGTAAGACTAGATGGTATTCTTTATTATTAGTGCACCAGATGATCCACTAATAATAAAGAATACTAGTATTATAAATTCATAAGTTCAATTTTTTCTGTCTGTTATCTTTTCACGCCTATACAGCTAAACCGATCCTAATGATATTTGGCAAGGTTATAGATGATATCTCGGGGATGAAAATAGGCTACTTGTTGTGTTGGAGAAACACGTGCGAAGCGGCGGGCAGAAGCTTTGAAGTATCTGTGTGTCGCTGTGTGGTGCCGGCTTAGAATTTGCCCCACCCCAACTCTTCCCGCGGGTGTCGTAAGAGGCGACTAAGGGATATCCCCCGGGGGCGGGCAGCAGCACCCCCTGCAGAACAATTCTACCACCGAATTGCGATCCCCAACCCGCATGCCCAGCGTGGGGATTATGGGCATTACCCACCATGAGATAAAAGCCAACAAGGTGCTTATTAAGGGGAGGCCTGCGTCCGTCCAGCAGTGGACCAATACAGGCTATTGAGGTTGAAGAATCCATACTAATATTATAAACTAGTTTATGCCCGCGGCTTCGCACGCGTTGTTTCTATGGAAACGTTTAAAGGTGATTTCTATCCCATGGGAACTGATTTATAGGATAAAAATTAAAAAGCCTATGTTTGATTCCAGGATTAGAATTACCTGTGTGCAAAATTTCAGCCTGATCCGTTCAGTAGTTTTGGCGTGAAGAGGTAACAAACATCCATCTATTCATCCATCCATCCCAACTTTCGCATTTATAATATTAGTGTGATTAGAAAGTAACTCTGTCTGTTTTCACGCCTAAACGGCTGAAAGGATCTCAATGGAATTTGTCAGGAAGGAAAATAGTGTCCCAGAGATGGACAAAGGCTGCTCTATCTCGAAAAAACGTGCGGATCCGCGGGCTGCAGCTAGTGTACTTCAAGGTGTGTGTTCCCCTTTGACGCGGTCGCGAATATACCTACCAGGTTACCTTCAACCGATTCGATGGGCTGATCCCGCCTTGCTCAGTCTGTGGGAACGCACTTTAAATAGATTATTATTTACTCAAAAATGTTCGTTGCGTGGTGATTATTCTGAGAACCTTCTTTGAGCGAAGACAACCTTTCTGGTTAACTCACCTCGAATATAAGCGCCAACAAAGTAAATATTGCTGGTGAGTTTTGGCCACCAGCCATTCCCATTATTGAAGAGTTTTGTTACGAAAATAGTCAGGTGTTAATTCTTATCGAGACTCCACCTTGCAAAGACTGCACTGCTGGCCAGGGTTGACTACGCTAAGCTACGTTCTATATCGGGTTGTATCATACGATAAATTCGTATGATACAACCCGCACACCTTCGCCTCCGGCCCGGCCACTGTTTCTGTGTGTGGAGGCTTTAAGGGATGAAACATCGGTGTTCTTCCAACACAAACTAGGTTCGTAGTTAACCCGCTTACATTCATAATATGCAGGACATTTTATAGTGCCCAAGTGCGCAAAATGCGACGAGACAAAGTATAAATAGTTAACTGTAGTACCTTTATAGACCCGTGAGGAGCCGGCGACGAGCATAGCGGGCGCGGGCGGCGCCGCAGAGAGCCGCGGGAACAGTTCCTCGCTGCGCGTGTCGATGCGAGGAGGGGGCGTCGCTGGCGGCGGCGGCGACGGCTCGCGCTCTTCACGTCTTTCTCGGTGGTCACGCTCTCTGTAACCACAGTTCTGTTAAACATTGAGATTGAAGTCACATTGAATGCCATGACGTCCATGTGCACGATGTGCACTGTACCTCGACTGCGCAGGTTTTCAGTAAAGTAGCCGCCAAAGCCGCCATCTTGTCAGGTGAAAAGCTATGAGGCGAAAATTTGCACAGGTACACTCACGCATATATTCATATGCGTCCGACAACACAGCAGGCGAAACAGATAGGTACAGCTTTGTATAGCTCGTCTCGCTCTATCATTGTTTGAAACAAAAATACACAGTGAATAATCGACACGACTGTCCAGAAGGTAACCGCCCACCAATTTGGCCTAAGAATCTTTGTCACGTGGTTCGCCACAGGACCAGAAGTTTGACGATAATTATACAACTTATTGAACAGTGGTGCGCGCCCTTGCTGGGCAGTAAATGTGTTTTTCTAGTGAAATTGGACGTACGACTTAACTCGAACACGGATCATCACGGCCACAACTCGAGACTTTTAGTATTCTTTGTTAAACCTTAACTTCAACACACTTATCAATCGTAACGTTATCGCAACGCCTTTTCAGTTACCTCAACGCCCCGGCTTGGAATTTGCACCACCCCAACCTTTCCCACGGGTGTCGAAAGAGGTGAATAAGGGATATCCACCGGGGGCGGGCGGTAGGCCCCCCTGCAGAACAATGCGACCACCGAACTGCGATCCCCAACCGTGGGGATTGTGGACATTAACCCCCGTGAGATATAAGGCACTTTTCAGGGAGAGGCCTGCGTCCAGCAGCTGAGTTAGAAGAAAGAAAGAGCTGTTGGTCTGAGACATTGAATTTGAGTAGATTCTTATTTCAAACAGAAGAAATTACGCCCAAATACTCAAACGCAACTTACATATATGCACGACTCATGCGACGAACTTTTGACAGGTTTCAAAATCTATCATAAATGCAGATACATATGCTTATTTGAGTTGCGCTTGAGTATTCGGATTTCGAGGATTACCTATAAAAGATATTCTCCGAGTAAGAAACCGTCAAAACAAATACAATACATTACCTAGGCGTCCGTTGCGCCACGGGATGCGGTGTGATATTGAACTGGAGCTCCAGCGTGCGCGCCTGCCTCGCCGCGCCTCGGTTCAGGCCTCGCCCATGAATTGTGGCTTTGTGAGCTGAAACAAACAAGATCTGCTTATATTTCGTGTAGTAAAATATACTCCCGTAAATGTTCTGCCTATACCAAGCAGTGGGTACTCATGTAGTACCAAGATGCACAAGAGTGTGCTCAAGCCTATGTTTGAGCACACACTTTTGCACCATAACAAGTCTGAGAATTTTATAATATAAAATTATTTATTTTTATAGTATAATAAATGTTATAAATCAATCTGAAATTCGTGGAGACTGGCCGTCGTGGCCGAAATTCGGCTAGGATATCATCATCATCATCACCTAGATGGATAAATAATAGAAATAAAAGTAAGCAAAGTGTGACGAGCAGGTTCCTTCTGCCATCCTTGTAAAAACAATGAAAATATCGAGTCGTAGACCAGGACCAGGTGACTAGATTGGCGGAGTGAAAGCGAACTCGACGCTGCTACCTGGCGGCACGAGTGATAGCTTAGAATCACGATGCCTGGAGTACTCTTAATTGAGTCAGTAGTTTACTTTGGATCTCCAGGAGCTACAGGTGTAATGTGCTTCTCCACTTGAATTAAGCTAACTCGACCATTAGCCTCGCTCGATTGTTCGTCGTAGTTGAGCGATCCTATTGGCTGTTTTCAACACATTTTGTACCTTTATACCATAGCTCTGGTGTAAAAGCAAGTGTAGTAAGTAACAAAATAACTGTTATCGCACCTTTGAGATCAATCTCGCTCCTGAATACAGCCGTGAGATGCTGCCCCGCGCATTCCCCCTCCTCACACAAGTAGTGATCGGTCCGGAAGTGGTGCGCCAGCGCAGCATGCGACGCGTAGTACAGATTCCTTCCATCCGCATCACACAGATGGCAGTAGAGATGCTCCTTGCGAAGATGGCGGTACAGTTCGTCGGCGTCCATGAAACGTTCCTCGCAGAACTCGCAGAGCGGGTGGCCCCTAAGGATATACTATCGAGGGTGATTAGGGAACTAAAACAAATTTTGTACAGTTCAAATTATTAGAAGGTAGAATATAACTGGACCATTTTTAATTTTAAGATCTTAATTGTAACATACATATATTCTGGCAAATAAACTTCTAAATCTTCAATCTTTACGGAATCGAAAACTTTTTCCAAAAAATAAGAACGCTTTTTTTCTAGCACGTTCTTTTTCATGTTTAACAATGCAAGGTTAGGCCGCTATTATTCGTTGGGGTTCCATTCCCGCCGCGAGACAAATATTTGTATGATCTGCAGGAATTTTAGTTACAGGTTTGTGTGAGAGGAAGCTAGATTGTCCCCCGTCTTTCCTGTGGTTTACTCCATCGTCTTCTGGCTGCCATATAGTAATGATATAAGCCCATTTCTACAGGTGTACATGTCATATACCCTGGCCTGTCTAAATGAATACTAATCCTGTTAATTTGTCAATTAAAACATAGTGTACCTGTGTGATGTGTCATCCAAGTCTCCTTTTCTTCTATGGTGGGCCAATTCCTGCCGGGTGTAGCATTTTCTTTCACTCGTGAAGATCTGTTTACAATGGAATGCATGTGGATTGAATACATATATAAAAATTAAATAAATAATACTGTGGAATACAGACAGTATCATCTAGCTAGGCAGGCTAAGCAGCGCTTATTACACAAGCCCTGCTTAGCTTAGGGTAGGTACTATGTATAACTATAATCTACAACCTTATTGGTAATTTAGGTGAAATTTGGCTGAACTCCTCCCCCCTAAACGCCTTCCACATTTACTGCCCAGCCTCGGCGGTATTATATAAAATTCGGGAGATTGCGTACTAGCTTCTCGACAGTGGAAGGCTCAAATTAGGTCCACCCACCTCAGTGGGACCGGCGCCGCCTGCGTTCGTGTTACGCATGCGTATTGTTGTCTCGGTCGCACTCCAGTCGAGATACGCCTTTCTATCTTTGTTTTTCATTCATTAATTATTTTTATTACAAAAAATTGGAAATAGCGTGTTTTTGCGTTTAATTGTAACACAACACAGGCCATTTGTTATTTTAGTTTGAGTTGTTTGTTATTTTAGTTCGAGTTATTTTATCTACCGAAGTTTACTTAGATCTATGGTTTTGACTGAATATTTTATTTATTAATCTCATTTTATATTTGGTTTTGAATCCAAGATATTTTTGGTATACAACGATGAACAGTGAAAACCATTTTTTTTATGCATGCAAACTTAACAAAAACTGATAAACTAAACAACAAGGTAACCCACTAAAATAAAAAAACAAATTTTGAAAAGAGATGAGAAACAAATGAACACTGTCTTATATAAATATTGCACTTTGCTCCAATGATACCAGTGTAATTTTATTTAGCACATAGAAAATTATATTAACAGAATAAAACAATTACAACCCAACCAGTATTCACACATATAGTAGTGAAATGTCATATAATATTTTCTACCAATAATTCTCTGATTTTGTAACCCCTTTGTACACAAAAAATATCTAAGTTTCTAGAACCGAGAATAGCATAAAGTAGAATATTGGGTTTGTTGCAAAATACACTAAAAGCACTTATAAAAACATATGTATTTACCATGATATCTATATAAGTGCTTTTGGTCTTGATAAACATGATTACATTATTTTTTACAATGTAAGCCAATGCTTGGGAATATTGTGTGTCAATCTACAAAACTAGCCATTACAGTTTGGATTGTCTTTACATTTTTTTAATTACAGTTACAGACCCTCAAATATTTACATTATAGAATAATATAAACAGATCATAATAGAACCCCTGTTAATGTTATAAGTATATAAAATATAAATATCTGTGTGTAAACTTGAGTATGGTACTAAAGTTCACATAAAGATAGTTACAGTTTTCATTAATTAGCTTTTTACCAGCGATAACAATAATTAAGATAAGAATGAGATTGTCCAGAGTTTTATGTCAGAGACAGAATGTATCAAAACTAAATAAATAAAAACCTAATTCTCAACATTTTCACAAAGAATAGTTTTAGCCCTTTATTAAAAGGTTGTGTTATGGATACCAGTTGATTGTTATCTGGCACCCATATCTAAAAATATTTTTTAGAGTTGAGCAGTGACAAAACCCTAGGAAAAGATCGCATTATTCATGATCTTTATTATAGTATTGATATGTATCAATCATTGTATAATTGAAATGTGTTTTTGAGAGTGTACAAACCAACAAAAACCCATAACAATCTGCTCAGTAATTTCATTGTTTGTCAACAATTAAAGCTAGTCATCAAAATTCCACTTTTAAAAGTGTGATAACAACTTACCTTCAAATGTTTAACACAAAGGTCACAGTAATGTCTCTCGTGGACCTTTCTCATGTGGTCACTGAGCATAGTGAAGTTACGGAAGGGTGGTGCTTTATCACAGATATAGCAGCGGTTCTCCAGCAGATACTCATAGGCTTGCTTGATCTCATCACTACAGAAACCGATCTTGAACTGTCTCTCAAAATGTCTATCAGTGAACACCCTGTTTCGCAGTTCCTTGTATGGCAGAATGGTATCCGTAAAGACCACCTACAAAAATAAGAACATCTTAGTACCAATGCGATGAAAATGAACACGGAAAGATAGTTAGTTTTTATTTTAGAAGTAACATTGAGTAAAGCGCAATGTTGTGCTATATTAGATAATATTGCACAACAAAACAGTCACCTGTTTGATTACCTCATAAAGCTGGTAACAATTTAAGCAGCTGCCCTTACCCTGGCGAGGTCCTGGCGACAAATTGGACACTCATTTTGCAGGCACAGCACCCGCATGCGAGTGGAACACTCAAAACATACGGGATGGTCACATTCGCCTATCGAATAGAACACAACGTTCTTGAAACACACCACGCAAGTGTTTTCGCTAGTGTGGTCGGTCATTATTGACGGCTGGCTCAGGGGTTCTGAAATAATTTTATTAGAAGTTAGATGTAGAGATTTGTTAGGATTGCTATTGAGTGTTAATAAAAATTACAGCACCTGCTGAGAAAAGGAAAGGACGAAGAGACGAAAATTTCGCAGTCGCGCAGAGTTGGTATTTTTTGACAGCTGAGCTGTTTTTTTTTTAATTCTTTCTGATTTGGTGCTGCCACCTTTAATCAAAAATTTACTACCATTGACCTTGGAGACCAATGCCTACTCAAAAGGAAGTGAATAGCGAGATTTATCGTATGTCAGCAGCGAGAACAGACTTTATAAACTCACTCTATCAAATCAAGTTTGTCTATGGTTAGAACTTGAAATTACGACGACGGTTGAAGTTGAATTGAAATTGATTTGTTTTGTTGGAAGTTATTTGAAAATTCAACGAAATTACGTTTGTTTGTTGTGTGTGTAAAATGATATGAGGGATAGAATCACAGAATATGTATTTCCAGGTAATTTAAAAGTCCCACCCCTTGGGATCCATATTTGTAATTTTTACCGCAATCAGAATGTAATTTTACGTGTCTTCTATCTATCAGATTGAAAATACACCAGAGCATATAAAGAGAGCGCGGAGGGCTGAAAAGGTTCCCAAAGAGTCGCCGAAAGAAGAATGTCCTCGTCTCATTTTGGCTCCATTCAATAAACCTCCTCAAGTGGTCTTCGATAATGTACTCGTCGGGTCCTCCTGTGAAAGAGAACTGGAACTCTTGAATCCCTCCAAACAGTCTCAACAGGTATAATATTTTAGCGTCACATATAATTAATACTGATTGGGAAGTTAGAAATAATATTTTCTAAGATTGCCAGGAGGCAATCTTAGAAAATATTATTTCTAACTTCTATGCCAAGAACATCATCTATTTATTTATTTATTTATATATTTATTGCATTCATGTCCATTATAAGGTGTTGTCATTTTTTGGTAGAATCTACATGAACCCTGTAAGGGCGTTGCAACATTCTAAGTTAGAGTTCATAAGTAAGTACAACTAAATGGTCTACATTTTTACATTATTAATTTAGTCTTCAAGCATTATGTTAGTTAAGATACAGAAGAGGATACACAATTCATCACCTATATGCAGGTTTATCATAATTATTTTGTCAGAAATATTAAAAATTAATTAAAATGTATGTCGAAATAAAAATACAATAAGATAAAAAATTTAAACATAAAATGTCCATTTTAAGCAGATTATAAATGTAAAATTCGTGTTAAACAATGATATACCCACTTATGTCATACAATGCATTATTAAAATTGACAATTGTCATAAAATAGTGATATTAAATAAAGTCATAAATAACGGGATATTTACCATGATTTGAATTTTGAGTTTTCCAATATTTCGGCACAGTTTCATGCGCCATGATCACGGAATAACTGACGGCACTGCCCGAAACTGTGCCGAAATATTGGAAAACTCAAAATTCAAATCATGGTAAATATCCCGTTATTTATGACTTTAGTGTTAATAACCATGATGGATTTAAAAGTTTTATATTAAATAAATACCTAAATAATAAATACCTAATGCTGGACAATTCACATAGCATTATCTAGCCCCAAGCTAAGCAGAGCTTGTGTTATGGGTACTAGATAACTGATATACTTAATACAATACACTACATAGATAGATATTTTTTATTATACATAGAAAACACCCAGACCAACGGAACAAATTTCTGCAGATCGTACACTGTTCCGCGGCGGGAATCGAACCCGCAACCTCCTGCGTCGCAGGCGGACCTTCGCCCGCTGCGCCACGGAGGTCGTCATATATATATATTGTATATTCCTACTATGTACTTTTAGAGGTTTTATCCTTAAGGAATTCATCCACTGTATAACATTTACGTGTATACATTGATTTTAATCTTCTCTTAAAAATATTGTCATGTTTTTCATTTTTTATGTCTGCAGGCAGTTTATTAAAAAATAGTGACTAACCTAGATTCTGGGCTCTTACTTACTATTGTTAGGGTACTAGGTGGTTTTATTAGCATATTTCCGTGGCGTCTATTGTACTTATCATCTTGTTCCGATTTTGATTTAAATATGTGCCTGTTTTTTCTTACAAATAGCGATGCTAACAGTATGTATATACAGAGGAGGGTCAGAATGCCCTTTTCAATAAAATGCGGCCTACAGCTGTGAACTTTTTTTTTACCTTTACGATCAGGACCCCCCACATTCACATCAAATTATAGCTCTGGGTGCAATTATACATATACACACCCTTTCAGTCACAGAGTCGCCACGAAACCCCCCCCCCCTGCTTCGCGGGGGTGGGACGCCTACAGGTCGGGTTAACTTAAGTCAGAACAACTTAAAACGAGGACTCTTTTTTGACATCTGTTTACATTAAAGCTCTGAAAAAAAAAAGTAAAAATAAAAATGTTGTCGAAAATTTTCTAAGTCTTTTTCGCCTTGTAATTGAGTGACACATTTTGACCTCTAGCGCCAAGGTCATTGAACTAAGAGGTCAAGGTCATAAAAAAAAGTTGCACCCTTAGTGACCCCCTCCATGATTCTATAAAAAAATATAAAAAAAAATTTAAAAAAGAGTTTAAAAATTTCAAGTCTTGGGCTTAAAGACAAAAATCAGTTTTTTTTGTATGGGAGGCAACCTTAAAAGTTGAATAAGTACCCGTATTTCACCTTGTTTCGACCTGAATTTTTTATGGTTGGTTTGTGGCGTTATTTGAAATCTATAAGTCATAAACAGATGGCTGCCAAATTGTGCCATTTTGAGTTATGGCGCCAAAATCGAAAAATAATAAATAAAAAAAAATCTTCTATTCGATATTACTATCTTAAATACGTATATTGTATTGTATAATTTTTTAGCCTAGGCTTATAGTTTAGGAGTAAATAGCAAATAACTGATCTTACTCAACGAGAGCCATTTTTAAAACGGCTATAGAAGGCGGGTTTTAACTTTTATACTGTCTGAAACTTATATGGGATAAGTGTAACATTGTGTTTCAGTGTAGGGCTCATATGGTACGATTTGGCATTGTTTTGCATCATATCATCATGAACACATGCGTGCCATTAATGCAGTTTTCGAGAAAAAGCGCTTTAAACGAAAAAAAAAATATGGGGATTTAGGCACCATTTCACAAAAAAGAAATTTTTAATTCAATGGGTCTCTCAAAATTGAGTCTATCTGTAATTTTTTTCCTAAGCTTATAGTTTCGCAGTAAATTACTAAAAACTGATTTAACAGTAGGAGTAATAATCTTTTGAGATAGGTAGACAATGGGTTTTGCCTTTTTTCAGTCCGCGGCTTCTATGGTACGGTTGTGGCATAGTATAATATCCTATATACAGATATATGTGCATGCAATTTGTGCCTTATTTTGACTTATAGCTTTATGAGTAAAAAAAATGTTTTAGGGGACAAACATGTTTAAAACATGTTTGTCCCCTAAAACATTTTTTTGCGTTGCAAAAACTGCAAAACACGTGCCAGCATATTATTTGAGCTACTTGAGATGAAATGCACCGGAAGAAAGGGTGCTCCCGAACAAATACAGAAAATTAAGTTTGTACTGAAAATCATTTTATAGGGTTTCGAAGATCGAAGATCGGTTTCGAAAACCTTATGGTCTCGCTTTGTCTGTCCTTTTTTTCCTCCTTAATAACTCAGCAACTACTGCAGCTTTTAACTTGAATTTTTTTAAATTTCATTGTATTAATTTTGTAATAATGCATTTCGTGCGCCTGTACAGATTGAAAGAAAAATAAATGATAAAAAATGAAAATTAATATTTTCGTTGAAATTTTTGTAGTTGTCATATTTTTCAAAATATTTCGAAATAAGTCGAAAAAATACCCATCGCGCCGTGCCGGGCGACGACGCGATATAATTAAAATTTCTAAGTCAACGCAATCAAAAGTTACAGCCGATTGTGTCCGAATATTTTGAAATTTCCAAGGGAATCACATGCACATAAAACCTATCGGGTACTTCCCGTTGACCTGGAATCATGAAATTTGGCAAGGTCATAAAGCAAAATATATAATAAGAAAAAAATTCGAAACGGCTCGGACGGTTGACCTTTGATACGAAACCCTATGTGTGCGAGTCCAACTCTCACACTTATTTATTATACCTACTGACTATGTTTGAAAAAAACCTGTTGACATGTCCGGGTTCTGGGCTCCAAAATCCGGGGTTTTCACGCGTCTTGTCCTGGTTGCCAAATGTTAGAGATGGCAGCCCTATATGTAATGCCTGTAGGAATTGTGTCAATTCAAATTTTCTTATTTTTCAGATAACACTCGGTAAAGGCCTGCCACCTGGTCTTGTGATACAGTTACCTGGAGAAAGGTTAGAGCTAGAGCCAGAAACATATTATTGTGTGACGCTGCGGTGGACTCCCATGCAGCCTACTGCTATGAGAGAAACCATTCGCTTCGTCAATGACAACCGAGGCAGATATGATGTTATTGTAGTCCTCAAGGCTGTTTTGGTAATTTTGATTTTGTTTTATTTAATAACAAGTTCTGTTGTAGTCATACATGTTATTCCAGATAGAACTACATAGCTTACAACATAGGTAATTTTTTTTTAACTTTATCTGTTTGGTTTGGTAGTTAAGGAGTAAAAATAAATAAGCAAATAAACACAGTCATATCATATGTAATGATAAACATTTTCTGGGTGTTAATTATTTAGTACCCATAACACAAGCTTTGAGTAGCTTACTTTGGGGCTAGATGGTGCTGTATGGATTGTCCAGCATTATTTATTTATTTATGTATTTTAAGCTCCAGGCCCAGCGTCTAGGTTCTTACCTATCTTGATGCTCTTCCCACAAATTCACAGACAGTAAAATACCTAGGTACCTTACTTCATTTAATTTATGTAAAACTTGTCTGCTACTTCCAGAACATAAAAGGAAAGAACCAACCTAAAACATTCAAGACATCTCCCGGTAAAATTAAAAAACAATCAAAGAAATCCCCTGTCAAAATATACAAAAAGAAAGCTGAACTCATCTATAACACCACAACTAGGATTCAGAAAACGGTCAATGTTGTACATTCAACTCAGCACCAGGTTTACCAAACCTCCAACAAGGAGAATATTTCCAACTTCGACAACTACTCTACAAGAGCATACGCAGAAGAATGCCCCTTTGATTCTACAACTTGCTATGACGTAAACTTTGACACAACTGAAATATTCTCAAACATGAGAGTTTTACAGGAAACTTACGACAAGTCTCACGATGTTAACAAGCTAGATGTCCCCCACAATGTTCTGAAGCCCTCTAACAAATTCAACACATCAGCCTCAAACATATTTGACAACCGAACATTTACTCCTCTGAAAAGTAACCCTTCAAAGGGTAAATTAGATAAAGGCCCAAACATAGTTGTGAGTGTAAACTCCGAAAGCGAATTTGATGACAGTATAGATCCAAAAAACACAAAGAAAGAGAATCAAACACACTCCATCTTGAGCATAACAACGTCACAACCGGCCAACAAGTGGTTGACTGTGAACCAGCAAACAAATATTGAAAATCAATTTGTTGAGACACCAACCGTACCCAGCAAGAAACACCCCAACACTTCCTCTCCTAAAGAATTCAATAGCCCAAACTTCTCAATCAATACCGAGCTCTCCCGTATCAGCGAGCTATCGTTTTTACCACCAAGGTTCTCTACCGAGCGGAAATGTTTCTTGAAAACTAACGAAACCCAGGAAATGATTGAGGATAAATTGAGTTCCGATACTTACACAAAATCTCCTATTACATCGGTCATGGATGGGTACACGTTGGATAGACCGCCTCATTACTTCATGAGAGACCAGCCTAAAATGTGCCGACAGTCCTTGTTCCGAGATATGCAATTGCAGCAACAATTCAGTAGTGAAAAACATTATCTGAGTCCATACGATAACAACGTTTGGCAGAGTGAATTACGCGGGGACCTCAGAGAGGGACGGTCGCCCCCTCGGTCCATAACACCACCACTACAATCGATCCCCGAAGAGAGCGCACAGGGTTCTGAAACTCAAATTCTCGACAAGACTGATCAGCAGATGAGTACATTCACCATAAATCGTACGTTCGATGGACCGCAAGACCGGACTACAATCAACACGACCGGTCCCACAACCTGGGCCAAGAAAGCGGTTAGGTGTGAGCCAGATCTTTGGAAAGTACCTGTATCTATGATAAAAAAGTCAATGAAATCAAAGTCTAAACCTAAAGAATCTCTCGGCTCTAAAATTAACACAACATATGAAAACAACATGTCACTCGATGAAAATCTGACTTTAAATCAGATTGGGAACGTTTATTCCCAATCATTCACTGTGGATCCATTCATGTCGTGCACTTACTTTTACGACGAAAAAGCAGTTAATAAGTTTGAAAATGAATTTAAAAGATGGCTGAACTGCATTTTGACGCCGCCTGCGGACCTTGACAGTAACGTTGAGGAAAAGATCGATCTTGGCAAAGCCTGGATCGAAAACAGAAACAAGGAGGTACCACTTGCGCCCACAAAAGAGTACGTTTCTAATCTCTACCACAATAGCCATAGGCTAACTAGTCTTCGCAAATCTGCCAGGGCTTTGTTTATGAGCCCTGAAATTGCGCAAGTCTTCCTCAAGTTGAACGCACAGATTGAAAAGAAGCTCATAGCTATCCGAACTGATAGGAACCTTCACTTGGACGTCGGTTTGCAGAAGACGATTATGGAACTAATATTGTCGTACAATCCGCTTTGGCTTCGCATTGGACTAGAAGCAATCTATGGTGTCGTATTACCATTGAAATCCAACAACGATATCGAAAGAATAACGACTTTCGTCGTCCAGCGAATGTTCAAAAATCCATTCCTCAAAAACAAACATTCTAAATCAAGTGCGCCTAATATGCTATTGCCAGCGTACATAGAAGCGATTAAGAAATTCACGCTGAAGAAATTCTTCATGCTCGTTTTCTTCTTGGATCAAGCAAAGCAAAGGAAGCTAATACAACACGATCCTTGCTTATTCTGCCGCAACGCGATTTGTAAAGAGAGTCGAGAAATCGTCATCCGCTTCACGCGAGAAGTAATCGCGGGCATCGGTGATATAACCAAACATCTTCGACCGCTCGGCTATGTCGTCTCTCATAAGCAGTCTTACTTGGACGAGTACAAATATGCTGTACACAATTTGGCTTTGGACATAAAAGACGGCGTGAGACTAACGAAGGTGATGGAAATTATCATGATGAAAAATGGTTTACTGAACCAACTCCGAACGCCGGCCATATCCCGACTTCAAAAGATTCATAACGTCCAGGTTGCGATGAATGCCTTAAAGGAGGCTAACTTCAATATCGTCGGCGACATCTCAGCTGCAGATATTGCTGACGGGCACAGAGAAAAAACACTGTCCTTATTATGGCAGTTGATTCACGTTTTCCGCGCTCCGTTGTTCGAGAAAGCAGCAAACGTTATACAAATCTGGTGGAGGAAGAAATACGAAGTGATCCTCGAGAAACGAAAGGAAGAAGAGAAATCGCGATTGCGACTGACAAACGCAGCTTGCATCATTCAATTTTGGTGGCGCAGGATGCAGTACAACCGGCAAGTTGAATGGCAAATGCAACGCGTGACGACGGCCACCATCGTTATTCAAAAATATTGCCGCATGTGGCTCTGTCGCACTCGCCTTCGTAGAATAAAAACGAGTGTCCTCAAAATAGAGTCCTGGTACAGGTCTATAAAACTGATGAGGGAAGCGAGAATGAAGTTGCAGAAACTATGGTTGGAGCGACAAGAACTGCGGAGAGAGTCGGCTATCGTTATACAGAGCTGTGTTAGACGCTGGTTGTGCGTAAAACGGTACAACGTGACACTAAACAAAATTATACACCTTCAAACATCCTTCCGAAGGTATCTCGAAAGGTCACGATTCTTGCGTCTAAAGAAATCAGCAATCTTTATTCAACAGAGATACAAAGGCAAGCTTCTCATGAGGCGTGAGATGCAAAAATTTGCAGAACAAAAAAGAAACGTCATTTTGATCCAAAGTTGGTATAAAATGATCAAACAGCGCAGAAGTTTCATGGCCATCAAAAAATCTGTAATTGCTTTGGAAAATCGTTACATAGCTTTAATGAGAATGCGCGAAGAACGTAAAATATATTTAGCTTTAAGAAAGCATGTCATAGAAATACAAGCCTTATTTCGAAGCAGGAAGTGCCAAACGACCTATACTAAACAGAGAAATGCAATAATCTATTTACAGCGCAAAATTAGGGCTAATCAAGAAATGATAACTCAGAGAGCCAAATATTTACAAATTCGTAAAGCAGTTATTGATTTGCAAAAGTACACGAAATTGTATTTGAACATGAAGAATATTAGACACAATTACTTGCTTCAAAGAAAATCAGCTATTATAATCCAGAATTATTTCCGAGCTTATTTACAAGCGAAATCTCAGAGAAATCGGTACCTCCAATTGAGAAAAGCTTCAATAGTTTTACAAACAAGATATCGCAGTCTATTATGGATGAAACACGATAAATCTGCTTACATCAAGTTGAAAACTGCTGCTATTTGTGTCCAAACGCGATACAGAGCGCAAATTGAAATGAGGAGGTGTAAAGATAGTTACAGCAAGCTTCTATATGCAGTTAAGTCTGTCCAGCAGAGATATAGAGCTCTCATCCAAATGCGTGAACATAGAACTACATATTTGAAGTTCAGACACTCATGTATGGTCATCCAGGGTGCCTACAAAGCGTACACGCTCGGAAAACGCGAAAGGACTTCTTACTTGAAGCTCAAACAAGCAGCAGGTAGAATACAGCGCTGGTACAGAAACTGTACGACAGGAAAGAAAATACAAATACAATTTCAGGAAAAGAAACAAGCATCTGTAACTATCCAAACTTACTACAAAGCGTACATAATGGGACGCACGCAGAGACAAGAATACATGAGGATAAAAACCGCAACTATCACCATCCAGAAATTCTTCAGATCTTATATCGAAACCAAGACTATCAGACAACAGTTTATTACGATTAAAACTTCAATAGTGAAGATACAAAGATTCTACAAATCTCGTTTGGAGATGAAGCAACAGAGAGCAGCATACTTACAAATGAAATCTGCTGTGGCTTGCATTGAAACTTACTACCAGAGGCACAAACAATATCAAATAGCCAGGAACCAGTACCTAGCAATTCGCAAGACTACCATTTTCATTCAACGGCGTTATAGAAGCGTGATTGCTATGAGGTTGCAAAGAAAAACATATTTGGACCTTAAAAATTCAGTTATTGCGGTACAGCAAAGATATAGAGCCTTGTTAGCTATGAGAGCGCAAATGAAACTGTACAAAACAATACATGCGGCAGTTGTTGTCGTCCAAACACGATACAGAGCGCAACGTCTAATGAAAAAAACGAGAACATCGTACATAAGGACCATCAAATCATGTGTCTCCATACAAAGGTTCTATAGAGCCTACAAAACAGGCTTGAAGCAACGCCAGGACTACTTGAAACTAAGACAGGCTACTGTAAAAGTACAAAGGCGGTACAGAGCTGTACTTGCAATGAGAAAAGATAGAAACATGTACCTTTCACTTAGAAATGCAACAGTTTGTGTTCAGAGAAGGTTTAGAGCTCATCAACTTATGCTGAAAACTAGGAACGAATATGTTAAAATACTAAGAGCTTGCAAAGTTATTCAAGGCAGGTATCGTGCCTATTTGGCGGGAAAGAGGCAAAGAGAGGAATACATGAAATTGAAGACTGCTACATTTCTCATACAAACCCACTACCGCATGTTGATGGAGACAAGGAAAGTCAGGCACCACTACCTTATCGTAAAGCCGGCTTTTCACTATGGGATATATATTACATCCCGAGATATAATATTTTATCGCTCACCATACATTTTGTATGGCACCGTTTACACTGTGCTATAATATATATTACATCCCAAACTATAAATATTTTTTCGACCGAGTGAGCGATATTTGAAGGTCATTTGAAGGTGTATATTTTACCTCACGTCCCCGGACACCGCGCCTCCCCCGCTTCGCCCTCCGTTTGAATGTTGGCGTTCGTGTGCAGACGTGTAAACTGATCATTGTGTGCTCCAAAATATATATCTCACAGTGTAAACAGCAACCGCGGGATGTAATATATAGCACAAGATGTAATTTATATTATATCCCATAGTCAAAAGCCGGCTTAAGAAGTGTCACTGTTATGATGCAACGCCGTGTCAGAGCGAATATGCTAGCTCGTTCTATCAAGCAGAATGAAGCAGCCACTAAATTACAAACTTGGTACAGATCTGTACAGCAACGTAATGTCTGTCGTCGAAAATACTTGCGTATTAGAAAGTGCGTTATAACGATCCAATCTGTGATCAGAATGTTCATCTACAGCAGTCGATTCCTGGAACTAAAGAGTGCTGCGTTGACGATACAGAAGTTCTATCGTAATTATAGGCAAGGTCAACTTGAAAGGCACTCATATCTAAGAGTCAGAAGGTCTATAATAAAGGTGCAAAGCTCTGTGAGGTGTTTTATTCACCGAAAGCACTATTTGAAGATACGGTCAGCTGTTTTGATGATGCAAGCAATGTTTAGACTAAAACGGCATAGAGCTCTGCTCCAGATGCAAAGAGAATCCGCTGCTGTGTGCTTGCAAAAACAAATACGCCGCTATTTAGTTCAATCTTGGTACAGAAGGTACCGGGAAAAGGTAGTCTTTATTCAACAGATTTGGAAAGGAAAACTCCTCACAAGACTGTTGCGTTGTGAATACATGCAGCAACGAAGGTTTATAATAAAAATCCAGAGCTATGCGCGTGGATATCTGATTAGGAAACTAGTTCAGCATAAAAGGGAGCAAATTATAAAGATCCAACAAGAGAAGAGACAGTTTTGGGCGGCTTCGAAAATACAGGTGCGTATTTTGATATCACATTAAACCAGCTTTTGATGTCGGCCATTTTGGCTTCATCAGTTGCTTTAAATCTGTACAGACGCATGAATAGTTTTATTATTAAATTTCAACTTGATAGCTGCGGTAGTTGCCGAGTTATTAAGGAGGGAAAAAAGGACAGACAAAGCGAGACCACAAGAGTTTCGGAAGCGATCTTCGATCTCGAAACCCTAAAAACATAGATACCTTAACCTTAACAACCTCGCATCTGAACCTCATATTTTCGGAGTCTGTAATTTTTTTTGTTTTAACAGGTCAGAATTGAAATAACTACAATTTTTTTATCAATTTATAGGCGGTATTCCGTGGTCATAGAGCACGAATCCAAGTCGTTAGCGATAGTCGCGTGGCCGACATCCGACGTAGGTGGCGAGAGGGTGCCTTGAAATCCACACAGCCGACTGTCAAGCAACGCAACGATGAAGCTTTGGAGGTGCTCCGAAACATGTCGGGGATCGATATGGTTATCGAAGCGTTTAGATCCCTTGGTAAGTTTAAGTTGTACCTATAAGAAAGTGACTTTAAACTAGCTGTGCCCGCAGCTTTGCACGCTCTGTTTCTAGGGAGCCCTTGAGAACGGATTTATGGGATAAAAAGTACGTTATCATCCAATTAAAGTCCTGACTGAAAACTAGCGTCGTTATCGTCTTCGGTCGATAAAATAATAATAATAATAATAATGCTGGACAATCCACACAGCACCATCTAGCTCCAAAGTAAGCTACTCAAAGCTTGTGTTATGGGTACTAGATAACTGATATATTTAATAAATTATATACATAGATGATATATTTTTTTATCATTCATAAAAAAACACCCAGACCAACGGAACAAATTTCTGCAGATCGTACACAAGTTTGTTCCGAGGCGGGAATCGAACCCGCAACCTCTTGCGTCGCAGGCGGACTCTCGCCCGCTGCGCCACTGAGGTTGTCGATAACGACAACAAGCTGAGGCTGGACTTGCGATTGCGTAATTCTTTTATTGTGCAATAAAATTGAATACCCCATTGAATCCAGACGTTCAATAATACTCAATCAATAAAATTTACAAGCCATTGGCGTCAATATTTTCGTGCGTCTGACGACGAAGTTTTGGCTGCAGCCGTGCTGATGATTTTATTAAAGAAAGAAAAATATTGCGCAATACTATCCATACACGATGTAATGAAATGACATTGCGCAACAAAATTTAAGCTCGCTCAAACTTTTGTTCAATTCTTGTGCAATCTTTCAATACTACCCCTACACCTTCAATAATATTGAGCAAATTAATCGTTTTATTGCGCAATATTATTGAAAGTCTGTAAGCCGCTTTACTTTACATTTTTTTCTTTACTACAACTACAATATATTTTTTGTAGAACGTGTGGCTATTAATATCTATATCTACTAGATTCTCCCGCGGATTCGCATCGTTGTTTCTATGAACGCCTAAGGTTTATTTCTATCACATGGGAACTGATGTATGGGATACAAAGTAGTTAATGCTTTGTTCCAGGTCTAGAACTACATTTTAGCAAAATTTTATGGCAATCCATTCAGTAGTTATGGCGTGAAGAAGTGCCTAAGAAACATACATACATCCATCCACATTCCACATCCATACAAACTTTCGCATTATATATATCAGTGTGATGTGGAATGCAACTATTTTAAAATTATATAGTACCTACTTACCTGATTATTCTTATTGTCTTCTTTTTTGTCTCAGTTTGTCCTATTCTATCATGTCACTTTTAAATAAATTTATTAAATAACTTAAAATATGTGCATTTAAACTATTGTAGCCTTACAGCGGTATTACAAAAACAAACTTTAACACTGATCGAACAAACGTTTAGCTAAACAGTGTCTAAATACATGGGTTTAACAAGAGTAGGTATATCTCTCGTTTAAACTATGTCTAAGCCGTGTCTAACTGTATACCGTCGTAAAGCGCAGTTTTGTGGTAACGTTTTTGTTAAACAAGCTCTCAACAGATGTCTTAACTTTTTGGTAGGACCTACCGCTGCTTATCTTGAATTAGTCTCAATTTTTACAAGTGGCAAATGTTTTGTATGGGAAATCCCCTAACGATTACTACTACAAAATTTTTAATTTACTCAAGTGCTCCCTATCTAGACCGGAAAGGTACAGTCAACAAAAAAAAAATATGACATGGTCCACCTGCAAAATAAAAGGATTTTTTTAATGTTATACATATAATATAACTTTTATTATTAATTGGTAGTATAATGTAATTAAAATTGAATATTATGTTAAATCTCTAAAAACCTGTTTCTATTACAGAGCTTCTCACCGAAGTATTTCCGATGATGTACAACAGCAACGCAGCATCTGTCGTCCGCCGCATATACTTATATATGTCTGTCATGAACCGCTCCATATCCAGCCTTGAAGTGTTGAAGTCGGCAGCGGCCGTACTTGTGAACTTCGCACGGTATCGGATCACGGGACCCAAGATATACGACGTGAGTAATTTAACTGGTGTCATTTATCTCTGACTAGCGACCCGCCCGGCTTCGCACGGGTGCAATGCTGATACTAAATATACTACAGAATCGGCCTCGAAACGAAACTTCGTACGAAAATCGTAAACCATTTTCTATTAAAACGAAATAAAGACGAAACTAGTAATAAAACGTAAGAAAAAACTAACTTCGGTTCACTTGTATTTTTGGAGCCTTTGGGAAAAAAGAGATTTTGGGCTAAAAATCAACATATTCCCAAATGCTCCCAAAATACAATGACGATTAGTAAAATTATAGCAATTTCAATAGAACTAGTATCCACGTTATTCTTTATGATTATGACATAAGAATGATATATCTGAAGATCCGAAGATATTAAATAATAAACGTTACGCCGTTACTGCTTGTAAAACCAAATTACACGGGTGCGTGTGACGTCACTGACTCGGCCGAGCGAACCGAGCGGAGCGCAGCCGGCACTCTTCACGATTCGATGGTTAAAAAGGTGAATTAGACACAAATCGGACACTTAATTTGTTTCAAATTCACAAATAACCAAACAAATGGCTACGGCTAAACTGGCGGCGACCGACTGTCGTCACAGCGACCGCGGCGGTCACTCGGTGAACTTCGATAGTAATTTGGCCATAACTTCGTCAATTTTTGTCGTACAACAAGAATTTTTGCACAGTTTGTTAAGGATTTCTTAGCATCTATAGTTTTAGGTACAGTTGAAGGTAGAGCTTAAAAAGAAACCAGTTCGAACAATAAATCTGTTTACTTTATACTAAATCCTTGGTTAGAGAACAATTGATTACTTACAGTACCTACAGTTCATGTAGTCATAAACAAACCAAAATCATCACAAATAAATAACGACTACACACTTTGAAAATTAACACCAACTTAAAAATAAATGGCTTACGTGACCTTTAAATACGCAACTACACAGACTCTAATTCACGTCCGTTCAGTACGAGAGCCGAGAGGCCAAGACAAGGGCTTTACGAAATGTGCTTGGTCAGCGGAGCCGGCGCTCGGCAGGATATTTCTCATAATAGGATATATATCTATATATATAAAAGAAAGTCGTGTTAGTTACACTATTTATAACTCAAGAACGGCTGAACCGATTTGGCTGAAAATTGGTGGGGAGGCAGCTTAGAACCAGGAGACGGACATAGGCTATGTTTTATCCCGGAATTACCACGGGAACGGGAACTACGCAAGCGAAGCCGCGGGCAGCAGCTAGTTCTACTATAAATCTGCATTCTCAACTAAAAACGTTACGGATCCTCATTGAATCGAAGTTGGTTTTATCGTAAGCAGCTTTTTTTCCATTATTGTTGTCTTTTTTTGCAGAGAGAAAGAAACGCGCAAACACTGAAGTTTATGTTGCGAACCAGTATCAGCGAGATGGAGCTCGTTTGCAAGTTAGCAACTTATCTGTGGCTCTTCTCGAAGTACGATGGCGTCCGAAAGGTTGGTTTCATGATCACCATTGGCCTTTTCACCATTGTAATAACCTTTCGTAGATGAAGCTACGAAAGGTGATTAAAGTGGCATCAGTTCGGCTGGGAGTCAGCCGAGCACTTTCGTGTATGGCTGAAGGGACCAGGTTCATAGGATAGTATTAGTACACAGGGATTAGGGGATATAGCATAGTATTAGTAATAAACTAGCTAGATGATTACCAATACAGATGTAACAGTAAGGAACAGACTTCAAATTAGATCATAGATAAACAGGGTGTAAAAAAATTAGACCTCTAAATGTCTGGTCCTTAATTTTTGTTACAGAGGGTGGTTCAGATTAGATTATAGATATACATTATACAGGATGTAACAAAAATTGGGGACCAAACTTTTAGGGGTAGTTCAGATTCGACCATAGAATACAGAAAAAATATAAAAAGTAACTAAGTTCCTTATAAACGAGTAACGAACGTCCCAATCTGGCGCCTATAATACCTATTAAATGACGATACGATACCTAAGTACATGAGAATGCTCAACAAAATATTTGCTGACGACGGGAATTGAACCGGGAATCTGGTCAATAGCCGGTAGTAAACTTGTTTAGATATGCATCGTAGGACATGTCACGACGACGGCTTGATAGCCATTTTCATGAAAAATTTTGGTTTGTTCCGCGCCCAGACAACCATACTTAACAACTGGTTGTCCACGTGGAAGAAATTTTCCGCGGGAACAACCAGTTACATGGGCGGATTTTTTTTTTCATCTACACAACTGCTTGGTAACTACATAGTTGTCTCGATGGAAAATTATCTTCCGTGGAGACCACCAGTTACCTGGACGGAATTTTATTTCCTTCTACACAACTGTGCTCGATAATAATAATAGTCTTAAAATGTTTTTTCTGTGGAAGTGTGTCCAGTTATCTGGGCAGTTTTATTTATTTAAATTTTTTTTCAGTTTCCGCATAAATATCCAGAAAACTGGACACACTTCCACGGAAGATACATTTTAAGACTATTATTATTATCGAATTGAATTTGAAGACAGGGCGCTATGGCGCTCATTAGGGGAGGCCTATGTCCAGCAGTGGACTGATTTAGGTTGATGATGATGATGATGATTATTATTATCAAGCACAGCTGTGTAGATGGAAATGAAATTCCGTCCAGGTAACTGGTGGTCTCCAAGGAAGATAATTTTCCATCGAGACAACTAGTTACCAAACAGTTGTGTGGATGGAAATAAAATTCCGTCCAGGTAACTGGTTGTCTCCGAGGAAGATAATTTTCCATCGAGACAACGAGTTACCAAGCAGTTGTGTAGATGGAAATAAAATTCCGCCCATATAACTGGTTGTCCCCGCGGAAAAAACCAAAATTCAAACCAAAATTTTGCCACAGTGAGGTAAATTTATATAAATCAAAATTTAAATTTATGTGTTTTGTTTCAGGATATGACAGAATTTCTACAAATGCCCGAAAACCACAAAATGCTGCTAACCATCAGAGGCAATGTAGAAAGAGCAAAACGAATGGTAACTAACATGAGAAACAAAAATGCCACTCCGCAAACATCTAAGTTTGTCTCCCACACTAATTCTAAAGTCAATATGAGTGTTTGTAGCTCTGCCAGTGGTAGTAACAGCAGCCTTATTCTACCTGCAATTGATCCTGACTATGGTATCGTAAGAGAAGACAAGCCTAGGTATTTCGAAGATGCCTATCAGGCAATTTGTTGTCTCTTCAATACCTATAATTTGTAGTTTCGTATTTATTTATCTGCATGACATGATTAGAAATATAATTAACATCATTAATTTGTAATAAAAAATTGGGTTATTTGAATGAGCTATTAAAAGTTATTATTTACAATAAAATGAACATTTTATATTACCTACCTCTCACTTTAGTAATTATAATACCTAGGTACTATAATATCGAAATATTATACGAATACTTTAATCACATCGATGGTAGGTAGGTACTTTAAGAAATATGACATATTTCTTAAAGTACCTAGTAGGTAGGTACTTTAAGAAATATGACATATTTCTTAAAGTACCTACCTACCATCCAATATATCGAGATATCCATTGTATATCTCGATATATTGGATGAATGCGTGGTAAGAAGATGCCTACACTTACTACGCGTAGGTCTGAACCTGGAGGTACCTTTTGAGACCTGTTCACCTACGCGCTATGCGGTAAAAAAGTAATTACATCAGTTACTTATTACCCACTAGTTTCTGCCCGTGGCTTCGCACGCGTTATTTCTATGGAAACGTTTTCTATCCCACAGGAACTGATTTATGGGATAAAAAGTAGACTATGTTTGATTCCAGGATTAGAATTATCAGTATGCAAAATTTCAGCCCGACAGACAGACGACTTTCAGTAGTGTTGGCGTGAAGAGGTAAACATGTCCATGTCATGGTTATTTACAAATAAACATCCAAACTATAGTATGGTAGATAGTTAATACTGTGTGAATTGTCCAGCATTATTTAGGTGAAAAGACCTTTACCATAAAACTTGTAGGGACCTTTATTTATCGTCAATGCGGACTTGATACTGAAGTTTTACCTGCAGCCGACTGTACCTACAAACAAACAAAGCGGCGGCGACGGGCGGGCGGGCGGCCGAGGCCGAGGGGGAAACCCCCCGAGACCTTCAGAAAAAAGTTCTCTTTTTCTTTATTTTATTCTGTGGTTGTCAATTTGTCTACGTTTGGTCGGTCACCTACCGTAGAAGTTTGAAGGACACAGAAGAATTATTCATTTAAGGAAGGACATGTATTGGCAGCCCTATTGAGCAAGTCTATTTTGTCTATGATTGGACAATGCGTCAGACAAAGAAAAAAGAATGCGCGTCAAGTCATTTCAGTCTGTCACTGTCAGAAAATTGAGGTTAGAACAGAATCAAAACATTTCGGTGTTGGAGAAACTCAAGAAAAATAAAACTGTGCCAACAAATGTATTCTAGCCAAGAAAATAACTATGGATGAACCAGTGAACTATCTATTGCTATTGTTAGTGCTTCTGCCTGTGCTGCTATTCATCAACCTTTGGACGGGCATCGGATGGCAGTTGTTTGTTAACAACTGAAGAACTTTTTATTTTTAGGATGATAACATCTCAGTCATAACATACAATCTCGTAACAATACCTCATCACTAAGCTTAGATTGTGTGTAATGTGATCTTAGCTAAGTTGGGTACTGAAGAGGCAGCACTGCTTAGGTATATCATACCTCTGTACCTACGCTGTTTTTAGTAGAAGTAAAACACCAGTGTTTTATAAACTCTGTAATTATAGGTATTAAAACTTAATAGTCTACACAATATCACATTCATGTCATTTATAAAGCAATATAAATGTAAAATAATTGTTTATTATGCTTTTGATTTATCTTACCTTCCTATTAAAATAATATAGTAGGTTATGCATAAGAGCTGTTACAAAACATAGAAAAAGAATATTTTTTATATGACAAAATTTTTAAATCTCCCAGTCAACACTTACACACTAATTCATAAAAACAGGTTTTTGGTTTTTCGTGTCTTTTTTTATCTTAATTTTATTACTACAATAACTTATGGGCCCACTATTGGTATCTGATGCAATACACATTTAATTTTTTATGTCATCATAAGAAATGATTATTTTATCATCCTTCATTCATTTATCACTAAATAATAAATAACCATCTACAGATACCAGTACTACTGGGCGTGCAGTTGTGTCAATAGTTGTAAGTACACGGAACTAAATTCACACTTGAACCACTTTATTCTGGCTCAGCTCAGCTAACAACAAGGTTTTTCTAATGCAGATCATATTTAAACTTAACCTACTATTCATATCTGAGTCAAGTGCCTATTGGATTCCTCAAACATTGATTTAATTTTGATGCTGAACAAAGATTAGTGGGTCTAATATTTGACAAACCCTTTAAAAACAACACCTACAAAATATTTGAGCAACTTAATTTGATTTGACAAATTTGGTCAAATAATGTAATTTGGTAAATTGCAAATGATTTTTATGATTTGTTTCCGAGTTGCGGGCTGTAAGTGTATGCCTAGCCCACCTAAGTAATAAATTTCGCTACATAAAATACTAATGCATTTGTGTTTCAAATTTCACTAGACAGTACTAATTCTTCCATGCCCATATGCCCGCGATGCCGCCACACACGATACCGGGCGATGTCCTTACGAGTCACCATTCCGACGACCTAAAACAACATTGCTTGATTTATCAACAGGTATGAAGTGGATCCCAATGAGATTATATATATAAGTTTGCCTATAATTTATAATGGTGTACTTTTGCCATAGCCAAGCAGTGTACAAGGTGTCAAGCACAGCCAACATAGAGTCACACACATTATTGTTTCGGCTCAGTAAAACTAGCTGTCTTTAATATATCTGATACTTGCACTACATGTCCCATGGGACATCCTGCTGTGGGGTATAAGATGTTCCACTGCTTAAATAGAACTTCCCTTCACGTTAGTGTAGCTGGATAGTTTGGAGTATTTCATTGTAACGCACCATTCGTGGCGAGCTTGATATGTTACGGCAATTTCGGCTGGTTACCGAATGTTCTAAATCTCTCCGACATAGCATTTACCTCCCGCACACCACAAAAATGAGCATTCAAATATGGGCTAAAAATCTTTTGTTACATTTTACAATGACAGCACAAAATAGCAGACAATGCGCGGTAAGCAAGCTTGCCGCATCCTATGGAACGTAGGCAGCTACGATCTTTGGCCGCAACCTTGACAGTTGCGCCAGACGCAGTTTGCTTCCCGCAAGCTTCAACGGAGTGGCCCGCGCGCCGTACCTGTGTGGCCGTACCGCTCGCTTGAATCAAGTAACAAGAGCATGCGGCTCTTTGCCGACCATGCGATGGGCTGCGAGATGTCACCGCGTGGGTGGACAGCGTGCTTTCAGCAACATGAGGCTAAGGCGTGCGGGGACGGTGCGGCCTATGTGTACTTCAACCTTAATGTGTTAATACGATACGGCATAATGACTCTAGGAATTTAGTGGCACTACGTGACTATTGTCAGCTATACACTCGTAGTCTCTATAAAACTTACACTCTTGCCAAACTCGAAATACAATATTTACAAATATAACCCCTATAACAATCCCAGAAATCGCTTTTTATTATTGACTAGCAGCGCCTCGCGGTTTCACCCGCGTAATTATCTACCTCTACGACTATAATCTATCTCTGTGCCAAATTTCATCCAAATCCGTTCAGTAGTTACTGCGTGAAAGAGTAACAAAAATCCATCCATCCATCCATACTTACAAACTTTCGCGTTTATAATATTAGTAGGATTTTCTCTTATCGAGTTAAACTCTTTCCTACACTGCTTATTGTTGACAAACTCGACAGCAAAAGGAGAATTTCAGATTTTTATGTTGCGATTTGTAACAAATATTATTTCTTGAGAATGGCTCGAGTGCAGTTATTACCTAGTTAATGGTTTAATCGGGTATTTATCGCGTACCTTTTGTTATTATATCCCCTACGTTTCTACCGCGTTACAGCGATCGTTCACGGGGCGACTAGTTATTACCTCATTGACATCGTTGACGATCGGAAGATGCCGCAGGCCCAACGCTCGAAACAGCCTGAACATGCGGGGAAGGGACGCGCGGTGAGGCAGCGTGTAAGGCGAGGGGTTCATGAACGGACGCAGGTCTACTGTGCAGGTCTTCTCCCAGTCTTGGATATCTAGCTGTGGAGTTGGCGGTTGATTAGGATGCAGAAGAAACCACATAAGCTGGATTAAACGTCTATCTATGGCGGAAATAAAGTTGCCAAGATTTAATAAAATCATTTTTACGATCGGATCAGACTTCTTATATGTAACTAGCCTCGCACGCGTTGTGTTTATGGAAACTTTCAAAGGTTTTTATCTATCCCATGGGAACTGATTTATGGGATAAAAAGTTGCCTATATTTAATTCCAAGTAACCTACATTTATGCAAATTTTCAGCCCGATCCGTTCAGTAGTTTTGGCGTGAAGAAGAGAGAAACGTCAGTCCATACGAACTTTCGCATTTATAATATTACTGTAATGTAATGATATAGGATAGGACCTTAAGTCAAGTAAGTCAGGATACTTGACCAGAGTCTAGTATAGTATTATAATATCTGTGCCAGAGTCGAGCCTTAGAGTACAGGACCACAAATCGTTAAAACGATTAATTTGTTTATTTTGTTATTTTTTGCGGTGGTGGGCAAAGTGACCTTAAACTAATAATAATGCTGGACAATTCACACAGCGTTACCTAGCCCCAAGCTAAGCAGAGCTTGTGTTATGGGTACCAGATAACTGATATACTACAATACACTAAATAGATAGATATTTTTTATTATACATAGAATACATCCAGAACACCCTGAACAAATATCTGCAGATTGTACAAACATTTGTCCCGAGGCGGGAATCGAACCCGCAACCTCCTGCGTCGCAGGCGGACCTCGCCCGCTGCGCCACAGAGGTCGTCAAAAACTGGGATCATGCGCTGGACCACTGCCACTAATGTTATCGGCTGCGAGCGGAGCAAGTCGCGAAAATTTGAAACCAAAAATCTTTATAATACAAATACAGGGCTGATTTTTTAAAATTAATTAAATTAATAATATCGACGACCGATGCCAGCGACGCAGTAAGTTGGGTTCGATTTCCGCTTTGGGACAAATGTTAGTACGATCTGCAAATATTTGTTTCGGTTATTCTGGGTGTATTTCTGTTTAGTAAAAAAATATCTATATGTTAAATGCATCGTATTGAGTATATCAGTCATCTAGTACCCATAAACAGCCATAAATAGCTTGGGGCTCGATGATGCTGTGTGGATTTTCTAGCATTATTTACATACTAGCTTCTGCCCGCGGCTTCGCACGCTTGTTTCTATGGACGTTTTAAGGTTATTTCTATCCCCATGGGAACTGATTTATGGGATAAAAAGTTGCCTATGTTTGAGTCCAGGATTAGAATTACCTGTATGCAATAATTTTAGCCTGATCCGTTCAGTAGTTTCGGCATGAAGAGGTAACAAAACAAACATCCATCCATCCAAACTTTCGCATTTATAATATTAGTGTGATTGGAAAGCTCAAAACTCAAATCATGGTAAATATAGTAAATGACTTTACTAAATACAGGTTAGCCCTGTATTTATACTAACTAATTTAAATAAAATACCTGGTCTATAGAAGGATACCGCGGATACTCCATCCGAAACATGTTCATATCCACATTGGTGTTGGACCACATGGTGTTAGCATTCTCGTTGTAAATCTTATGCTGGATCAGGACTATCAGCTGCGAGCGGAGGATCAGGCCTCGCAGGCGCTTGTACGTTGTTACTTCTACCTGTAGGAAAATAACAATAAATAAATAATGCTCGACAATACACACAGCACCTTCTAGCCCCAAAGTAAGCTACTCAAAGCTTGTGTTATGGGTACTAGATAACTGATATATTTAATACATTTTAAACATAGATAGATATATATATACAGGGCGTCCTACGGCCATGCCACATGGAGGGAAAGTACCTTGAATATTGTAGATAGAGCATTTTACTGAAAGAAGACATTACATTACAATTAAAATTTAAAAAACAATTTAAACTGCATTCATAGATATTTAAATAATTACATGGTTGAACCGGGAATCGAACCTGTTACACGAAGAAAACCACTGAAAATGGTAGGTTTGATGAACACAAAGTTCTTATGAAAATTTACCTTTTTCAAACACAATATACTAGTAGTTCTACGAACAGTATATAGACCTCGCGAGCACTAACTTTTATCAACAATTGATTTACTTATTACTAAAGTTATTTACAACGTTATATTTGGGTATAATAAAAAAAATATAATCATCGAAATCAGATGTCTTAAGGCGGAGATATTCTAAAGATTCCTTTTTGTCTC
The DNA here is from genome assembly GCA_949316285.1 of Eupithecia subumbrata. Classification (NCBI taxonomy): domain Eukaryota; kingdom Metazoa; phylum Arthropoda; class Insecta; order Lepidoptera; family Geometridae; genus Eupithecia; species Eupithecia subumbrata. The sequence continues at coordinate 13,371,824 of OX438643.1, read as the reverse complement.
TTTTGGAATAAATACGACTTTAATCAAAAAACCCCGTCGACAAAAAAAATCTATAAAATCGTAGAATCTGTACACCAAGTTTCGTCCAGATCGGATGTAAAATAAGAACTGTGGAGGAGTACGGACGGACATACTGACAGAAACGCTAATTTTGCTAGACTTGATGCAGAGACGCTTCGCTCACTTCGTTCGCTCGGTCAAATAATATGTAGATCTGACGGCCTGTTTATGCAACGCGTGTTTCAAGGTTGCTTTCCTAGACATTTCAGACTGTTCCTCGGTACAACTTACTACAGAGTTTATTGAAACCAGCAACTAAAAGCCATACTTACATCATCAGCCAAAGGCGGATCGACGACCGGAAACCCGTTATAAGACACAAGCTTCAGTATCTCTACAATATGGCCGACGTTTTCATTGGTCCGCAGCGTGAACACTGGATGTGACATCACTTCTGACGCGTAGATGTTGTGAGCCAGTGGGGGCGGCTCCCAGGGTAGGATAGGCACTGCGGCTAATTGGATATGGATATCGTAGATACCCTGAGGAAAAGTTGAAAATATATTCAAAGAACCGAGAAAGAAAGAAGAAATCCGAGTGGATATGCGGTAATTGTACTGTCACTAAGATACTCGGCGGAAAACCGAAACTTTTCTTTTTTTTACTTTGGGTAGCAAATACCGCGTAGGTTTGTAATATTAAGTCATTTTAAGTCAAAGCTGACAACACTTGTCTCCCTAACTTGGAAGGACAATGGTATCGATTCAGATGTCTAAAAAACTAATTTGACAACACTAAAAATTATGAAGTCCCTTTCATAACGATCGAAATAAAAAGAATGCCCTCATTTTTAGCGTTGTCAAATTATTTAAATTTTGGCGACGACCTCTGAATTGACACCAATGGCAAAGCCGACCTAAATGCATACAGTCGTTCGACAAAGGCGTTTTGATAGGGCAGTCGTGCGGGGGCCAAGGGACGGGTCGGAGGGGGAGGACGCTCCCGAGTTACTAAGGCGGTGATGTATGCAACTCGGGAGCGTCCCTCCCCCGTCCCGTCCCTTACCCCCACACGATTACCCTGTCAAAATCACGTCAAAATGCCTTCGTCGGACGACTGTATGCATAGGTAGGCTGTGATAATAGTATTGCAAAAACTAAACTAATTTGACAGCACTGAAATTGTTTTCCCTAAATAAAAAGGACAGTTTTATTTTTGGCGCTGTCATATGCACTGCTCGTGCGTGATTGGTGGATCGCCTGTGTGCGGCCCGAGCTACGCAGCGGACAGCGATGTCACTGTGCTTGTGTGCGTGGCTGCCTACCCCATTAATCTCCGATGCTAGCTTATACATATTTATAATTAAGTATTATTAAGAGAACTCTAGTGTCTAGATAAACCTTTGTTAGGATTTAAGACGCTATTAACGTTAAATTGTAACAACTTTGAAACAATAAATAAATATCTATCTATCTATATTAGTTTAGTTTGTGCGACAACCGAATCGACCCTGCTTATCTTTAAATAAGGTTTTTTTTACACCAGAGCTGAGCTACAAACGATAAGCATTCATCTAAAGGCTTTTATTCAGTATGCTTAGCTACATAGCTCTGCTGGAAAAGTACCCATAAGGTCCTATCGGAATCGACCAATTAGGAACAAGCGGGAGACGAAATTACCTACGTATTTTAAATCAATGTTGTTGGTTGATTCCTAAGGGTCTCTAGTGCCATATTTTGTTTTTAACCGAATTCAAAAAGGCTTTTCGACTGTATGTACCTATGTTCTACATCTCCGTCAATTGTGGGCCGATTTAAATGATTCGTTTTCTATTGTATATAAAATGATTCGCACACGAAAATTTATTCGCGAGGAATAAGTATTTATTCCGCAAAACATAAAAAAAAACTTAGTCAAGGAATTTGATGCCGGTTATTAGTTTTTCAAAACAATAAAATTATATGAATGTTCTACAATCGAACTGCGATTCCCTATCCGCATGCCCAGCGTAGGGATAATGGGCATTACGTCCCATGAGATAAAAGTCAATATGGCGCTTATTAGGGGGAGGCCTGCGTCCAGCAGTGGACCAATATAGCCTGTAGAGGTAGGTTGAGGTATATGAATATACAAATCGGAATACAAATTGACTAAAACAACCTACCTCATTAAAGAAATCGCCGACCCATTTAGCGACGACCAGCGTGATGATGATCGGCAATGCGTTGGATATTTGTCCCGTGGTCTCGATGATGATGACTGTTAGCGAGATCGTCATCCGCACGACCCCGCCTAGTTGGGCCGCCGCGCCGACTAAAGCGTATTTAGCCGGGTTTATTGTCTGGAAGAGAAAATATATTTTATTCCGGGCGGAAATTAAATCGAATACTCTATAAAAATAGCTAACAACGAACTAGCGGACTTGGTGTGCATTCGCACGCACGACATGGACCGGAGCGGAATCGACCAATCAGAAACCAGCGGGATGACGAGATTTATTTCAACCCATGTGATTGGTTGATTCCGCGTCAGTGAGGTGTGAGCTATGAATGCACTCTTTTTCTATTTTGTCTAAAGTAAATAAGCCAGGTAGGCAACCTGGCTTATTTACTTTAGAAAAAATAGATATATAGAATATACTTTATTGCACAAAAGTTGTACATGGGCGAGCATAATGCTAGATAGCATTCTCTACCTGCTAACCTTTGGGTAGTGTGGACAACAATTTAGTAGAAAACTGGACACTACTTTACTGTGGTGTACCAATTAGGGCATCGAGAATCGGCCATATTTTAAGAACCGGTTCTTTCGATTCCAGTTCCAACACAGAACCGGGTACCCGGTTCTTTCGGTTCTTTCGGTTCTTGTGGAGCTTTTATTAATTTATTAGAATTTTGTTAGTAAAATCTTACAATATTCTACAATAGGGTCAAAAATCGAACAGGGAATTTGTAATCACAGCAATAATTTTTATTTCTTAAACAATCAGTCTTGTAACAATCAATTTTTTATATGTTAAACTTACAGTAATATTTTAAGCTACAGCTAGTGAACTCTAACTCAAGATATAGCAAACAGAAAATAAATCAAACATTAGCAGGTTTAGGTACTCGTAGTTGGTCCATTATGCGCTAAAATTAGCTAGAATAGTCAGCCTAACTCCGTCCAAAAGCGCAGAATCTTCCTAGGATCTTCACAGGCTTCGTGGAGTGACCTCGGCAAGTTGAGGATTTCTGTTCGTTGTGCTGTTATTCCCTCGCATTCCAGGACTACGTGGGCAGCTGATTCGTCGTCGCTGATGCATCCTCTGCAGAGAGGGCTATACGTCGCTCCAATGGTAAATAGGTGTTTGTTTAGTGGGCAGTGTCATGTTAGTGTTCCTACCAGGATACGCAGGTCCATTCTGTTTAGGTTGAATAGGCGTTTTGTCAGCCTCTGTGATGTTGATGGAAGCGCCGTTCTGGCTTGTCTGCACTCTGGAAGGCGTGTCCATCGTTCGTTATGCATATCTCTGGTTTTGAGCCTGGTCCATGTCTGGGGTATCGAGAATGGTAGCGGGAGGAAAGGTGATGGACCTTCTGTGGAAGTATCCGATCCCCTCCGTGCCAATTTATCGGCGGTGTCGTTATCTAGCGATCCGCTATGTCCCTTGATCCATTGAAGAATGATCCTGTTCTTGGTGGATATCCTCTCTAATGCCAAGTGACATTCGTACACGAGCTTGGAATAACAGCTGTTTCCTTCCAGAGCCCTGAGTATGGCAGCGTTGTCGGAGAGAATACATTGGTCGCTCATTTCTCTCTTCTGCACGGCTGTGACTGCCTGGGTTATTGCTACGCATTCATATTGGAATATGGAGCTGTGTTTGCCTAGTGCTATTGATATATTTATGTTGAGGTCCATTGAGCGAACCCCAGCACCCGTGCCCGTATTTGTTTTAGAGCCGTCTGTGTATATTCTGACTTCGTGGGCGCCTGATTCATCTTTTCATTTTGGTCTTCATAAAGCTGTATCTGCTAGTGTTTATCTGGTATTGGTTTGCTGGGCATTTTGTCACAGGGGGTGGCTATGAGAGGTTCGTGTAATATGGCCCTGTCAAAGTTCCCATGTTTTCCCTAGCATTCTGCTGCATTGGTAGAAGGTAGCGGTGGTTCGCTGTAGTTTGTACTCAAGATGTTTGTTCCACACAAGTTTCCTATCTAGTATGACCCCTAGATACTTGACTTCTGTTGTTAACTTTATCTCTATGTTGAACAGTTTTGGGACTTTCAGATTTCCTAGATGTCGCTTATTTGTGAACATTATTAGTTCCGTTTTTGTAGGGTTTACAGAGAGTTCATGGTCGTTGCACCATGCTTCGATGGTTTTGAAGGCGAGTTTGATCAGGTCACATAGTGTATTCTCGAAGAAAACATTAGCACTACAATATAGGAGATTTTTACACACTTTTTATCGAATAAAATAATCACTATTATAATTTTTTTTTTAAGAACTTTACGCTAGAATTTAAATCTCTTAAGCAATCAGTTTTTATATCTATAGTAATCTTTTTAGCTACCGGTAGTCAACTTAAAAACTTAAAATATCGATGGCCAAATTATGATGTCATTTGTCGTTACAGGATAAAATTACCCGTTGGTAAAAAATCGCAATAACACACGGAATATTTGATTTTATGCACCCGACCGAAGTAACGGTTCGCCGAAATTTCTAGTTTTGAAAGTGTTGTTTTATCGTGAATTAATTGTTTGTGATATCGTTGTGCCACTCCACCACCACCCACCACTCTGCAACACCTTGATGCGTGGCTTGTGAGTGTCACAATCTGCGATATTCATAATTTAATAAAAGAATCGAAAGAACCGAAAACCCGGTTCCTAATATTTTGGGAACCGGTTCTTTTCACAGCCCCAAGAACCGGGAATTCCCGGTTCTTGCGGAACCGGGAAAAACCGGTTCCGATGCCCTAGTACCAATATCGACCTTGACGGTTCAAGGTCGATATTGGATAATAGCGCGGTCGCTTGAGCGGCGCGGCACAAAAATTCAGACGTGGCAAGCTTTCACTACAGATGGACGTCATTAAAAATGAAGTGAAATAATATTTGGTTGGAAATAAGTACACTATTGTACTAACAAATATACCAAATATTATTTCTTCTGGTTTGATTAACTGACTATAATCGTTTAACATTAGAATATTCGGCCGCGCCGCGCCGCGAGTTATAAACCACACTAGCGGCGGTGCGCGGCAAAATATTCTCTCGGACCCAAATCTGCAGCGCCGCGCCGCGCCGCTATACCTAATTTGGTTGGCATTATTGAAATAATAAAAATTTGGCCGCCGCGTTTGACCTTTATATGTATTATTCTTGAACTCACATTGCTAGGCAGGATATACTGTATCACAATAGCCAGCAACCGGCCCCACGCGGCGCCAGTCAGCAAGTTCGGTATGAACAGTCCACTGGACACGGCCAGCCCGAAGGTCCAGGTGGACAGCAGGAAGTAGCAGACCACGAACACCAGCAGGGACAGCGGCTTGTACGACCCGATCGGGTCGTGGAGGAACGAACGGACCGAGGCCTCGGGGGTTTGGAACCAGATGGCGGCGAGCGCGTTATATTCGCCGTCTGCGCAGTATAGCTGAAAGAGATTTTTAGTTTTTATTAGAAGCTAGCGTTTGGAAGCGGCTTCGCACGCGTTTTTTAAACATAATTTGTAATTTTTACAAAAGCTAAAAACGACTTCTGTTTCCTGTATATTAAAGAAAGATAAGGGACAGGAAATTTATATCTTGAGCCTTAGTCATTAGTTTGTAGTATAATCAAAGAATATTCACAAAGAATACTACAATCAAATATTAGAAATAAATTAGAACTAGTATTTACAATTGAAATAATTGAGCTAACAAGTGTATTGTATTAAGTTTATCATTTAGGTATCTAGTACCCATAACACAAGCTCTGCTTAGCTTACCCCCCTGTGATAAAATCCAATAAGGTGCTTATCAGGGGAGGCCTGCTTCCAGTAGTGGATTAATACAGGCTGTTGAGGTTAAGGTTTCACTACTTAATATGTAAGTAAAATAATGGTAGGTGAGTAAGTAAACAAGAAGTAAGTAAGTAAGAATATACCTGCAAAGGCACTTTCGTAGGATCCTCTCCTAAAGGTCGGCAGTCGTTCAATATGAACATCATAAGAAAGCCGCAAGTTGCACTCGCCGCCGCCACTAGACACGCTTCTACGACGCGAAGCCATGGCGCTGAGACGTGCCTGTTATAAATAAATAAAACACTGTGTTTATACAGGGTTATTGGTAATTCACTGGCACTGCGTAAAATGCAGGTTCTGTCAATTTTTGAGCATTGCAAGCAAGCATTGTTAGGATAAGCTTTGTTAAAAGTGATGTTTTTCAACAGACATCTGATATTCATCGGATTGTTTTAGATTTTATTGTAATTATTCTAAAAATTGCTTGAAAGATTGTAATGTATTTCGATTAATATACATACCTAATAATACCTCTTGTTAAACCAGGTGAGAACTTTGTGCCTAGATAGACCTAACATAGGCTTTAAGGCACTTCTAACCGAAATGTAATGTTGTTTTTTACCTGAATAAAAAATTCTATTCATTCTATTCAGCCCATCATCACGAACACGTTAGTGAAGACGCCAGGTCTTAATTCTTATTTCGTTTTGTAAATCACCTCCAGTACAAAATAATGCCAAAAACCCAATGAGTTGCTAAATACCGATCTCCCACTCCTATTTAAATCCGCATCATCATCATTGGGTTATTTTAATTCTACATACTAATATCATTCCCTTTCCACCAATTTTAAGAATTGAGACGCGTCTTCTCGGACGTGTTCATGATGGTGGGCATAACCTGTAGTTCACATAGTGTCACTAAATTACCAGTATGATTTACACAATTTTTACAATAAAATAATGTTATTCTTATAATGCGACGAACTGGACATACATACGAGTAAAATAGTTCCTAGATTTAAAAATCAATGAGGGACGAGAGAGATGGAAAAAGGCTTCCTACAAAATATCAGATTATCTAGAGGATAAGAAAACTTGGGACGAGTATTGCTCCAGCTCGAAAACTAAAACTACCCTAAAAAAGGTAAAGGTTTTTTGTTCGCTTCTTTACTTTACCTAAAAAAGATTGAAGTGGTCACACAATCACAGTGATCAATTTATTTCCTAGTTTTAGTTATGTAATTTGAATTTTTGTGACGTGTCCAAGAGTCCTGTAAGGTCTAAAGGAAAAAAGCACTTTGATACTTGATATTTGACACCTTTTAACCGTTGGTCCAACTGTCCCAGGATCAAGACGCATGGAGGAATAAGAGGCTCGCTCTTACGCAGCAATGGTATATTTAAGACTTATGTATACATATTTAAGGGGTCGTAACGCGCTTGTTATGTTGCAGGCGTCAATAGGCTGCGGAAACCGCTTTCCATCAGGCGGTGGGTCGCAGGCTTGACTGCCAACTCAGTAGTACAACAAAAATTATGTTGTTTTAATAAAGTCAGTCAAGTGCGTGTTAAACCACGCAGTAATATTTAATGTTCTTTTCAGTTTACCCAACAATAACATGCGCCTCTGTAAGTTTTTGTCTAAGCAGCGAACAAAGTTTTTGTACATAGTAACAGAACTCAAAATAGCTTGTATATTTTCTTACCTTATCCTAAATACAGCAAGTCTGTAATTGATATGATTCCACAGTGCCCCCAGAAGCCCGCCGACTGCGCCAAAAAACATGAACACTGGCAGCTCATAGAATTGGAAAGGGAATGGTTCCATCTTACCCAAATTCAATAGACCTGAAACCAAAGTTGACATGAGAAAGAGTAGATGGCGCCACCTGACAGTTATGATTTGATTACGTAAGCGTGGTATTGGTTCAATTAGGTTTTTGTGCCTTGGTTCTAAGTACAAACCCAATGAACAAAAAAACATTTATTCTACACTGAAAAAAAGGATTAACCGAACTAGTTATGTAAATTGACGTTTTTGTTGTTCGGAAATGAACTTTAACTACATTTAATCAAGTAGTTATGAAATGAATCCAAAACTAGTTATGTAGATTTTTGTTCGGTAAGCAGTAACATAATTATTGGTTACTATTTACTAAGATAACGTAGACTAACTAGTGTGGTCGCAGCAACAAAACCAATACCTTAACGCATCCAAACTTCATGCTTTTTATTAATCAACATGTTAAATTATATTTTAGCAAATCTTATGTTGGATATTAATCAATCAACAGGTATCAACCAAATACAAATCTTTTGTAATACTTTGCACACTAGTTTTGTTCTTTGTAAGTCATTTAATTCATTCAATAACACCAATAGTTTTGTTTAAAAAAACCATACAGACCGTTTTACCAATTCAACAAAACTTTTGTTAAACTTAGCCAAACTATTTTATAACCATAAACAATTTTTTGTTACTATTTATTGCAAAGGATTGTCTATGTGTAAACGAAACGCAACGCCGCCGCCGCCGCCCCCGAACAAGTTCAAACCTGTCGCTATCTTTTTGGTGTTGTAACGGAGAGCGGTGCGGAGTGGTTTTGTGGTTTTTATTCAAGGAACATCGTTTTATTCTCTTTGGCGCGTTATTTGTTGGATTAAATTGAAAGTGACATAGAATGGTGTTTGTAAAAAAAAACTCGTATACGAGTATAAAATGACATGAGCGAATTCGATCAGGCGGTGGCAGCAGCAGAGCCAGGCAAATCAAGTTGTACAAGAGACATGGATTACCTTATGTCTTGGGGCCTGACCATGTGCGTTGATAAGTTTGAAGGTAGGTATTATATTACATACTCGTTTTATAAACACCAGATAGACACAGAAAATTTATTCCAAACTAAATATTGTGAACTGCTTGTTACTTAATTCTTTATGGCTAAATCATTGAACCAATTTTGATAATGAACATGCAAAAGCCTTTGTTCCCATTAGTGCACTCCAACCCTATTTATAAAAATTAATATTTTTTAAATTCCAGAACAAAGACTTGGAAAATTTTCAAATTTTGTCAGCTCAAGATAAAAGGATTTGGTGCCTATAGGTGGTCACAGGGCCAAGTTGATATCACAAATTGCGATGCTCAAAAATATAGTACCTGACGCATTTCCTGTCACAAGTACTGTAAGTATATTACACACTCATTTTGTTCTGTGTTGCCTTTATAAACTGTTGACGGTTTTATAGTTGTATAACGGTAAAGCATTGTTTTTTTTATTTTTTAGGCTGATGAACTTATAAAAACCAATAAAACTCAATACTAAATGATGATGATACACGAGTGTTATTGGATTACTGTGAGCAAGTGGAGGAGCAAACAGCCAGGAGTCCATTTGAGTCAGAAAGAGATAAACCTATAAGTTTAAATGATCATTCATTCATCTCCTGTCAATTGAGTGCTAAATTATGTGTAATAATTGAAATAAAACTGTATTGAATCAATATTTCGTTTCAATTTGAATACTGTTTAGGTATGGGATATAGGATGTAACAAAAGGGTGAAATAATGTATAAGGAGCATTTTTTTAATTATTTGTACCGTTTCTTTGAGAAAGTGATTCAGTTTAATTTACTTTCTAAAATCTCCTTAGATATTCATTCACCCTTTTTTTACATCCTGTATACCAACCTAAGCAATGTAGGTAATATTCTGGTTACTAATTACCAAACTGAGATTGGCTGCTGATAACGAAACTCGCAAGTATTAAACAAACAAACACATTTGTGATCTGTAACCAAAAAATAAAGTAGAAAGTTGACGAAGAGTTTGGTTATCAGTAGCTAAATTAAACCGAAAAATCAAGCAAACAGTTCAAATACTGGTAACAAATCAGTTTGTTTAATTATTGCAAAATCTTTTGTTTATTTTTCACTAACAGAAGTGTTGTTTTTAATAAACAGCTATGTTAGTTATAATCTAAATAGTAAAGTTACTTTTGACAAAAGAGTTGTGCTGCAAGTATCTCAACACCACTAGACAAACCTGGTTTGGTTACTGGTAAGTCTTAGTTCGCAAGTCACTATATTTTGGATATATGTAGCCAAAACTTTGGTTACTGTTAAATAAACATTTCTTTCAGTGTAATGGTTCACGCCGTCATTTTTTAACTGACTACTCTATCATCGCATTTTTTGTGCAAAAAGGTATTAAAAAAGTGAAAAGTATGGTAAGACTAGATGGTATTCTTTATTATTAGTGAACCAGATGATCCACTTATAATAAAGAATAATAGTATTATAAATTCGCAAGTTAAATTTTTTCTGTCTGTTATCTTTTCACGCCTATACAGCTGCACGATCCTAATGATATTTGGCAAGGATATAGATGATATCTCGGGGATGGACATAGGCTACTTGTTATGTTGGAGAAACACGTGCGAAGCGGCGGGCAGAAGCTTTGAAGTATCTGTGTGTCGCTGTGTGGTGCCGGCTTAGAATTTGCACCACCCCAACTCTTCCCGCGGGTGTCGTAAGAGGCGACTAAGGGATATCCACCGGGGGCGGGCAGCAGCGCCCCCTGCAGAACAATTCCACCACCGGACTGCGATCCCCAACACGCATGCCCAGCGTGGAGATTATGGGCACTACCCACCATGAGATAAAAGCCAACAAGGTGCTTATCAAGGGGAGGCCTGCGTCCAGCAGTGGACCAATGCAGGCTGTTGAGGTTGAAGAATCCATACTAATATTATAAACTAGTTTATGCCCGCGGCTTCGCACGCGTTGTTTCTATGGAAACGTTTAAAGGTGATTTCTACTATCCCATGGGAACTGATTTATGGGATAAAAATTAAACAGCCTATGTTTGATTCCAGATTAGAATTACCTGTGTGCAAAATTTCAGCCTGATCCGTTCAGTAGTTTTGGCGTGAAGAGGTAACAAACATTCATCCATCCATCCAAACTTTCGCATTTATAATATTAGTGTGATTAGAAAGTAACTCTGTCTGTTTTCACGCCTAAACGGCTGAAAGGATCTCAATGGAATTTGTCAGGGAGGAAAATAGTGTCCCAGAGATGGACATAGGCTGCTCTATCTCGAAAAAAACGTGCGGATCCGCGGGCTGCAGCTAGTGTACTTCAAGGTGTGTGTTCCCCTTTGACGCGGTTTCGAATATACCTACCAGATTACCTTCAACCGATTCGATGGGCTGATCCCGCCTTGCTCAGTCTGTGGGAACGCACTTTAAATAGATTATTATTTACTCAAAAATTTTCGTTGCGTGGTGATTATTCTGAGAACCTTCTTTGAGCGAAGACAACCTTTCTGGTTCACTCACCTCGAATATAAGCGCCAACAAAGTAAATATTGCTGGTGAGTTTTGGCCACCAGCCATTCCCATTATTGAAGAGCTTTGTTACGAAAATAGTCAGGTGTTAATTCTTATCGAGACTCCACCTTGCAATGACTGCACTGCTGGCCAAGGTTGACTACGCTAAGCTACGTTCGATATCTTGATAGGTTGTATCATACGATAAATTCGTATGATACAACCCGCACACCTTCGGCTCCGGCCCGGCCACGGTTTCTGTGTGTGGAGGCTTTAAGGGATGAAACATCGGTGTTCTTCCAACACAAACTAGGTTCGTAGTTAACCCGCTTACATTCATAATATGCAGGACATTTTATAGTGCCCCAGTGCGCAAAATGCGACGAGACAAAGTATAAATAGTTAACTGTAGTACCTTTATAGGCCCGTGAGGAGCCGGCGACGAGCATAGCGGGCGCGGGCGGCGCCGCAGAGAGCCGCGGGAACAGTTCCTCGCTGCGCGTGTCGATGCGAGGAGGGGGCGTCGCTGGCGGCGGCGGCGACGGCTCGCGCTCTTCACGTCTTTCTCGGTGGTCACGCTCTCTGTAACCACAGTTCTGTTAAACATTGAGATTGAAGTCACATTGAATGCCATGACGTCCATGTGCACGATGTGCACTGTACCTCGACTGCGCAGGTTTTCAGTAAAGTAGCCGCCAAAGCCGCCATCTTGTCAGGTGAAAAGCTATGAGGCGAAAATTTGCACAGGTACACTCACGCATATTTTATATTCATATGCGTCCGACAACACAGCAGGCGAAACAGATAGGTACAGCTTTGTATAGCTCGTCTCGCTCTATCATTGTTTGAAACAAAAATACACAGTGAATAATCGACGCGACTGTCCAGAAGGTAACCGCCCACCAATTTGGCCTAAGAATCTTTGTCACGTGGTTCGCCACAGGACCAGAAGTTTGACGATAATTATACAACTTATTGAACAGTGGTGCGCGCCCTTGCTGGGCAGTAAATGTGTTTTTCTAGTGAAATTGGACGTACGACTTAACTCGAACACGGATCATCACGGCCACAAATCGAGACTTTTGGTATTCTTTGTTAAACCTTAACTTCAACACACTTATGAATCGTAACGTTATCGCAACGCCTTTTCAGTTACCTCAACGCCCCGGCTTGGAATTTGCACCACCCCAACCTTTCCCACGGGTGTCGAAAGAGGTGAATAAGGGATATCCACCGGGGGCGGGCGGTAGGCCCCCCTGCAGAACAATGCGACCACCGAACTGCGATCCCCAACCGTGGGGATTGTGGACATTACCCCCCGTGAGATATAAGGCACTTTTCAGGGGGAGGCCTGCGTCCAGCAGCTGAGTTAGAAGAAAGAAAGAGCTGTTGGTCTGAGACATTGAATTTGAGTAGATTCTTATTTCAAACAGAAGAAATTACGCCCAAATACTCAAACGCAACTTGCATATATGCACGACTCATGCGACGAACTTTTGACAGGTTTCAAAATCTATCATAAATGCAGATACATATGCTTATTTGAGTTGCGCTTGAGTATTCGGGGATTACCTATAAAAGATATTCTCCGAGTAAGAAACCGTCAAAACAAATACAATACATTACCTAGGCGTCCGTTGCGCCACAGGATGCGGTGTGATATTGAACTGGAGCTCCAGCGTGCGCGCCTGCCTCGCCGCGCCTCGGTTCAGGCCTCGCCCATGAATTGTGGCTTTGTGAGCTGAAACAAACAAGATCTGCTTATATTTCGTGTAGTAAAATATACTCCTGTAAATGTTCTGCCTATACCAAGCAGTGGGTACTCATGTAGTACCTAGATGCACAAGAGTGTGCTCAAGCCTATGTTTGAGCACACACTTTTGCACCATAACAAGTCCTGCGCAAATGGCTAGTCTCCGACGAATTTTATAATATAAAATTATTTATTTTTATAGTATAATAAATGGTTAAATAAATCAATCTGAAATTCGTGGAGACTGGCCGTCGTGGCCGAAATTCGGCTAGGATATCATCATCATCATCACCTAGATGGATAAATAATAGATAATAAATAATAGAAATAGAAGTAAGCAAAGTGTGACGAGCAGGTTCCTTCTGCCATCCTTGTAAAAACAATGAAAATATCGAGTCGTAGACCAGGGGGGTGATTCACTATGACCAATGCAAGCGTGTTACACACCTACGACAAGACAACGGCGTGGAATCGGACAAAACCGTATTCCGCATGCCCTAGTTGTCATTTCTTACCGCGGCACGGCACGATTTGAACTGTCAAATAAACGAGCTCGTTCATAGCGTGTTAAGGCACAGATTAGCGTGTTCCTGCAATAGTTAGTATGGCTCGTTTCGTCGTTCGTATTTTGAGGTTTCAATAAAATCATTTCATAAAATGCAACCCGTAAGATATCTTTTGTTGATTGTGTTTATCAAAATACACAATAACAATAACACAATCCTTAGGAATGATGGATTTTTAGGTTATGATAATCAAAACAAACAAACTTATTGCGTTCCGAAACTAGTCATGACTGACTTGAATGTTTAAACAAATCATTATTTTTGGGCTTTTAATTTTCAAATCACACTAAAATATTCTAAGCTCAACAATTATTGATGGTTGAGCAAGCTTAAAATTAAAAATATTTTTATTTGGAAACAAAATATAATTTATAATAAAACCGTAAGTTTTCCGAGTAGTCCGAATGTAAGATTTTGAACGAACCGTGTGAAATAATCGAAAAACAAAACACGGGGCATAGACAACCAGTCTTGTGGCATGCAGAATTCAATTTTTCGATTCCACACCTAGGCTCGTTTGAATCGTGTTTGTGTTTAGAACACGTTGTGACGTCACACGTTTTGGGCATGTTATCTCTTAGGTCATAGAGAATCATGCCCCTGGACCAGGTGACTAGATTGGCGGAGTGAAAGCGAACTCGATGCTGCTACCTGGCGGCACGAGTGATAGCTTAGAATCAGGATGCCTGGAGTACTCTTAATTGAGTCAGTGGTTTACTTTGGATCTCCGTCAGGAGCTACAGGTGTAATGAGCTTTTCCACTTGAATTAAGCTAACTCGACCATTAGCCTCGCTCGATTGTTCGTCGTAGTTGAGCGATCCTATTGGCTGTTTTCAACACATTTTGTACCTTTATACCATAGCTCTGGTGTAAAAGCAAGTGTAGTAAGTCACAAAATAAGTGTTATCTCACCTTTGAGATCAATCTCGCTCCTGAATACAGCCGTGAGATGCTGCCCCGCGCATTCCCCCTCCTCACACAAGTAGTGATCGGTCCGGAAGTGGTGCGCCAGCGCGGCATGCGACGCGTAGTACAGATTCCTTCCATCCGCATCACACAGATGGCAGTAGAGATGCTCCTTGCGAAGATGGCGGTACAGTTCGTCGGCGTCCATGAAACGTTCCTCGCAGAACTCGCAGAGCGGGTGGCCCCTAAGGATATACTATCGAGGGTGATTAGGGAACTAAAACAAATTTTGTACAGTTCAAATTATTAGAAGGTAGAATATAACTGGACGATTTTTAATTTTAAGATCTTAATTGTAACATACATATATTCTGGCAAATATACTTCTAAATCTTCAATCTTTACGGAATCGAAAAGACTTTTTCCAAAAAATAAGAACGCCTTTTTTCTAGCACGTTCTTTTTCATGTTTAACAATGCAAGGTTAGGCCGCTATTATTCGTCAGCCGAGACAGAAGGTCCACCTGTGACTCAGAAGTTTGCGTGGATTCGTTGGGGTTCCATTCCCGCCGCGACACAAATATTTTTATGATCTGCAGGATTTTTTTTTTTTTTTTTTTTGTGTGAGAGGAAGCTAGATTGTCCCCCGTCTTTCCTGTGGTTTAACTCCATCGTCTTCTGGCTGCCATATAGTAATGATATAAGCCCATTTATACAGGTGTACATGTCATATACCCTGGCCTGTCTAAATGAATTCTAATCCTGTTAATTTGTCAATTAAAACAGTGTACCTGTGTGATGTGTCATCCAAGTCTCCTTTTCTTCTATGGTGGGCCAATTCCTGTCGGGTGTAGCATTTTCTTTCACTCGTGAAGATCTGTTTACAATGGAATGCATGTGGATTGAATACATATATAAAAATTAAATAAATAATACTGTGGAATACACACAGTATTTCTAGCTAGGCAGGCTAAGCAGCGCTTATTACACAAGCCCTGCTTAGCTTAGGGTAGGTACTATGTATAACTATAATCTACAACCTTATTGGTAATTTAGGTGAAATTTGGCTGAACTCCTCCCCCCTAAACGCCTTCCACATTTACTGCCCAGCCTCGGCGGTATTATATAAAATTCGGGAGATTGCGTACTAGCTTCTCGACAGTGGAAGGCTCAAATTAGGTCCACCCACCTCAGTGGGACCGGCGCCGCCTGCGTTCGTGTTACGCATGCGTATTGTTGTCTCGGTCGCACTCCAGTCGAGATACGCCTTTCTATCTTTGTTTTTCATTCATTAATTATTTTTATTACAAAAAATTGGAAATAGCGTGTTTTTGCGTTTAATTGTAACACAACACAGGCCATTTGTTATTTTAGTTTGAGTTGTTTGTTATTTTAGTTCGAGTTATTTTATCTACCGAAGTTTACTTAGATCTATGGTTTTGACTGAATATTTTATTTATTAATCTCATTTTATATTTGGTTTTGAATCCAAGATATTTTTGGTATACAACGATGAACAGTGAAAACCATTTTTTTATGCATGCAAACTTAACAAAAACTGATAAACTAAACAACAAGGTAACCCACTAAAATAAAAAAACAAATTTTGAAAAGAGATGAGAAACAAATGAACACTGTCTTATATAAATATTGCACTTTGCTCCAATGATACCAGTGTCATTTTATTTAGCACATAGAAAATTACATTAACAGAATAAAACAATTACAACCCAACCAGTATTCACACTTATAGTAGTGAAATGTCATATAATATTTTCTACCAATAATTCTCTGATTTTGTAACCCCTTTGCACACAAAAAATATCTAAGTTTCTAGAACCGAGAATAGCATAAAGTAGAATGTTGGGTTTTTGCAAAATACACTAAAAGCACATATAAAACATATGTATTTACCATGATATCTATATAAGTGCTTTTGGTCTTGATAAACATGATTCCATTATTTTTTACAATGTAAGCCAATGCTTGGGAATATTGTGTGTCAATCTACAAAACTAGCCATTACAGTTTTGATTGTATTTACATTTTAAATTACAGTTACAGACCCTCAAATATTTACATTATAGAATAATATAAACAGATCATATTAGAACCCCTGTTAATGTTATAAGTATATAAAATATAAATATCTGTGTGTGAACTTGAGTATGGTACTAAAGTTCACATAAAGATAGTTACAGTTTTCATTAATTAGCTTTTTACCAGCGATAACAATAATTAAGATAAGAATGAGATTGTCCAGAGTTTTATGTCAGAGACAGAATGTATCAAAACTAAATAAATAAAAACCTAATTCTCAACATTTTCACAAAGAATAGTTTTAGCCCTTTATTAAAAGGTTGTGTTAGGGATACCAGTTGATTGTTATCTGGCACCCATATCTAAAAATATTTTTTAGAGTTGAGCAGCGACAAAACCCTAGGAAAAGATCGCATTATCCATGATCTTTATTATAGTATTGATATGTATCAATCATTGAATAATTGAAATGTGTTTTTGAGAGTGTACAAACCAACACAAACCCATAACAATCTGCTCAGTAATTTCATTGTTTGTCAACAATTAAAGCTAGTCATCAAAATTCCACTTTTAAAAGTGTGATAACAACTTACCTTCAAATGTTTAACACAAAGGTCACAGTAATGTCTCTCGTGGACCTTTCTCATGTGGTCACTGAGCATAGTGAAGTTACGGAAGGGTGGTGCTTTATCACAGATATAGCAGCGGTTCTCCAGCAGATACTCATAGGCTTGCTTGATCTCATCACTACAGAAACCGATCTTGAACTGTCTCTCAAAATGTCTATCAGTGAACACCCTGTTTCGCAGTTCCTTGTATGGCAGAATGGTATCCGTAAAGACCACCTACAAAAATAAGAACATCTTAGTACCAATGCGATGAAAATGAACACGGAAAGATAGTTAGTTTTTATTTTAGAAGTAACATTGAGTAAAGCGCAATGTTGTGCTATATTAGATAATATTGCACAACAAAACAGTCACCTGTTTGATTACCTCCTAAGGCTGGTAACAATTTAAGCAGCTGCTCTTACCCTGGCGAGGTCCTGGCGACAAATTGGACACTCATTTTGCAGGCACAGCACCCGCATGCGAGTGGAACACTCAAAACATACGGGATGGTCACATTCGCCTATCGAATAGAACACAACGTTCTTGAAACACACCACGCAAGTGTTTTCGCTAGTGTGGTCGGTCATTATTGACGGCTGGCTCAGGGGTTCTGAAATAATTTTATTAGAAGTTAGATGTAGAGATTTGTTAGGATTGCTATTGAGTGTTAATAAAAATTACAGCACCTGCTGAGAAAAGGAAAGGACGAAGAGACGAAAATTTCGCAGTCGCGCAGAGTTGGTATTTTTTGACAGCTGAGCTGTTTTTTTTTTAATTCTTTCTGATTTGGTGCTGCCACCTTTAATCAAAAATTTACTACCATTGACCTTGGAGACCAATGCCTAATCAAAAGGAAGTGAATAGTGAGATTTATCGTATGTCAGCAGCGAGAACAGACTTTATAAACTCACTCTATCAAATCAAGTTTGTCTATGGTTAGAACTTGAAATTACGACGACGGTTGAAGTTGAATTGAAATTGATTTGTTTTGTTGGAAGTTATTTGAAAATTCAACGAAATTACGTTTGTTTCTTGTGTGTGTAAAATGATATGAGGGATAGAATCACAGAATATGTATTTCCAGGTAATTTAAAAGTCCCACCCCTTGGGATCCATATTTGTAATTTTTACCGCAATCAGAATGTAATTTTACGTGTCTTCTATCTATCAGATTGAAAATACACCAGAGCATATAAAGAGAGCGCGGAGGGCTGAAAAGGTTCCCAAAGAGTCGCCGAAAGAAGAATGTCCTCGTCTCATTTTGGCTCCATTCAATAAACCTCCTCAAGTGGTCTTCGATAATGTACTCGTCGGGTCCTCCTGTGAAAGAGAACTGGAACTCTTGAATCCCTCCAAACAGTCTCAACAGGTATAATATTTTAGCGTCACATATAATTAATACTGATTGGGAAGTTAGAAATAATATTTTCTAAGATTGCCAGGAGGCAATCTTAGAAAATATTATTTCTAACTTCTATGCCAAGAACATCATCTATTTATTTATTTATTTATATATTTATTGCATTCATGTCCATTATAAGGTGTTGTCATTTTTTGGTAGAATCTACATGAACCCTGTAAGGGCGTTGCAACATTCTAAATTAGAGTTCATAAGTAAGTACAAATAAATGGTCTACAATTTTACATTATTAATTTAGTCTTCAAGCATTATGTTAGTTAAGATACAGAAGAGGATACACAATTCATCACCTATAAGCAGGTTTATCATAATTATTTTGTCAGAAATATTAAAAATTAATTAAAATGTATGTCGAAATAAAAATACAATAAGATAAAAATTTTAAACATAATATGTCCATTTTAAGCAGATTATAAATGTAAAATTCGTGTTAAACAATGATATACCCATACAATGCATGTTTAAAATTGACAATTGTCATAAAATAGTGATATTCCTACTATGTACTTTTAGAGGTTTTATCCTTAAGGAATTCATCCACTGTATAATAACATTTACGTATAAACATTGATTTTAATCTTCTCTTAAAAATATTGTCATGTTTTTCATTTTTTATGTCTGCAGGCAGTTTATTAAAAAATAGTGACTAACCTAGATTCTGGGCTCTTACTTACTATTGTTAGGGTACTAGGTGGTTTTATTAGCATATTTCCGTGGCGTCTATTGTACTTATCATCTTGTTCCGATTTTGATTTTAATATGTGCCTGTTTTTTCTTACAAATAGCGATGCTTGCAGTATGTAGGAGGGTCAGAATGCCCTTTTCAATAAAATGCGGCCTACAGCTGTCACGGGTTGTGAACTTTTTTTTACCTT
Organism: Eupithecia subumbrata; assembly: GCA_949316285.1. Taxonomy (NCBI): domain Eukaryota; kingdom Metazoa; phylum Arthropoda; class Insecta; order Lepidoptera; family Geometridae; genus Eupithecia; species Eupithecia subumbrata. Next base: position 13,352,324 of record OX438643.1, on the reverse strand, counting down.
TACGATCAGGACCCCCCACATTCACATCACATATATGTGTATATGTATAATTGCACTCTGGGTGCAATTATACATATACACACCCTTTCAGTCACAGAGTCGCCACGAAACCCCCCCCCCCCTGCTTCGCGGGGGTGGGACGCCTACAGGTCGGGTTAACTTAAGTCAGAACAACTTAAAACGAGGACTCTTTTTTGACATCTGTTTACATTAAAGCTCTGAAAAAAAAAAGTAAAAATAAAAATGTTGTCGAAAATTTTCTAAGTCTTTTTCGCCTTGTAATTGAGTGACACATTTTTACCTCTAGCGCCAAGGTCATTGAACTAAGAGATCAAGGTCATTAAAAAAAGTTGCACCCTTAGTGACCCCCTCCATGATTCTATAAAAAAATATATAAAAAATTTGAAAAAAGAGTTTAAAAATTTCAAGTCTTGGGCTTAAAGACAAAAATGTTTTTTTTTTGTATGGGAGGGACCTTAAAAGTTGAATAAGTACCCATATTTCACCTTGTTTCGACCTGAATTTTTTATGGTTGGTTTGTGGCGTTATTTGACATCTATAAGTCATAAACAGATGGCTGCCAAATTGTGCCATTTTGAGTTATGGCGCCAAAATCGAAAAATAATAAATAAAAAAAAATCTTCTATTCGATATTACTATCTTAAATACGTTTATTGTATTGTATAATTTTTTAGCCTAGGCTTATAGTTTAGGAGTAAATAGCAAATAACTGATCTTACTCAACGAGAGCCATTTTTAAAACGGCTCTAGAAGGCGGGTTTTAACTTTTATACTGTCAGAAACTTATATGGGATAAGTGTAACATTGTGTTTCAGTGTAGGGCTCATATGGTACGATTTGGCATTGTTTTGCATCATATCATCATGAACACATGCGTGCCATTAATGCAGTTTTCGAGAAAAAGCGCTTTAAACGAAAAAAAAAATTATGGGGATTTAGGCACCATTTCACAAAAAAGAAATTTTTAATTCAATGGGTCTCTCAAAATTGAGTCTATCTGTAATTTTTTTCCTAAGCTTATAGTTTCGCAGTAAATTACTAAAAACTGATTTAACAGTAGGAGTAATAATAATAATCTTTTGAGATAGGTAGACAATGGGTTTTGCCTTTTTTCAGTCCGCAGCTTCTATGGTACGGTTGTGGCATAGTATAATATCCTATATACAGATTATATGTGTATGCAATTTGTGCCTTATTTTGACTTATAGTTTTATGAGTAAAAAAAATGTTTTAGGGGACAAACATGTTTTAAACATGTTTGTCCCCTTTGCAAAAAAATGTTTTAGGGGACAAACATGTTTTAAACATGTTTGTCCCCTAAAACATTTTTTTGCGTTGCAAAAACTGCAAAACACGTGCCAGCATATTATTTGAGCTACTTGAGATGAAATGCACCGGAAGAAAGGGTGCTCCCGAACAAATACAGAAAATTACGTTTGTACTGAAAATCATTTTATAGGGTTTCGAAGATCGAAGATCGGTTTCGAAAACCTTATGGTCTCGCTTTGTCTGTCCTTTTTTTCCTCCTTAATAACTCAGCAACTACTGCAGCTTTTAACTTGAATTTTTTTTAAATTTCATTGTATTAATTTTGTAATAATACATTTCGTGCGCCTGTACAGATTTAAAGAAAATTAATTGATAAAAAATGAAAATTAATATTTTCGTTGAAATTTTTGTAGTTGTCGTATTTTTCAAAATATTTGGAAATAAGTCGAAAAAATACCCATCGCGCCGTGCCGGGCGACGACGCGATATAATTAAAATTTCTAAGTCAACGCAATCAAAAGTTACAGCCGATTGTGTCCGAATATTTTGAAATTTCCAAGGGAATCACATGCACATAAAACCTATCGGGTACTTCTCGTTGACCTGGAATCATGAAATTTGGCAAGGTCTTATAGCAAAATATATAATAAGAAAAAAATTCGAAACGGCTCGGACGGTTGACCTTTGATACGAAACCCTATGTGTGCGAGTCCAACTCTCACACTTATTTATTATACTGACTATGTTTGAAAAAAACCTGTTGACATGTCCGGGTTCTGGGCTCCAAAATCCGGGGTTTTCACGCGTCTTGTCCTGGTTGCCAAATGTTAGAGATGGCAGCCCTATATGTAATGCCTGTAGGAATTGTGTCAATTCAAATTTTCTTATTTTTCAGATAACACTCGGTAAAGGCCTGCCACCTGGTCTTGCGATACAGTTACCTGAAGAAAGGTTAGAGCTAGAGCCAGAAACATATTATTGTGTGACGCTGCGGTGGACTCCCATGCAGCCTACTGCTATGAGAGAAACCATTTGCTTCGTCAATGACAACCGAGGCAGATATGATGTTATTGTAGTCCTCAAGGCTGTTTTGGTAATTTTGATTTTGTTTTATTTAATAACAAGTTTTTGTTGTAGTCATACATGTTATTCCAGATAGAACTACATAGCTTACAACATAGGTAATTTTTTTTTAACTTTATCTGTTTGGTTTGGTAGTTATGGAGTAAAGGCAAATAACTAAAAATAAAAAAAAATAATTAAAAATAAATAAGCAAATAAACACAGTCATATCATAAGTAATGATAAACATTTTCTGGGTGTTTCCATGTATAATAAAAAATATAAAGTATTTCAGTTATCTAGTACCTACCTATAACACAAGCTCTGCTTAGCTTGGGGCTAGATAATGCTGTGTGAATTCTATAGCTTTATACAGGGTGTTAGTTTGAGTCTGCTTAAGATGCTGGACTGTAAGTAGTAGGCAAAATTAAAACAGCAATTACATCTCACACTGTGCATCGGTCTTGGCATGAATTTGGATATAACCAAAATCATGATCAATGGTCATATTGACTCAAAACCGGTTGTGGATTGTATTATCGTATGATAGGGACACCTTCTCAATATCGTTTCCGAATAAATACCTCCAGCAGGTTCTGCAGTTAGGTAAAATAATTTTGAGAAGGAGGCCAAGAGGTGGATCCAGCTAGGCTGGGCAGTGGACAGAAAAACAAAAGTTATCGATATTAAATTATAATTAATCTACATTCAATTAGTCAGCTGAAGTGACAACCGCTGGGGTAAATGTGTTCTTGATTGCCTTGATTCGTCGAAGATAGTGTAGGACACCTCTCGCTCGGCCAGGTGGGATGATGACCTGTCAGAGACTGCAGACAGATGCTCAAGACAGGGCGCTCATTAGGGGAGGCCTATGTCCAGTTGTGGACTAACATAGACTGATGATACAGGTTGCCAACCTGCAATATTTTAAGGCAGTTTCAACAGAATCGAAACCATTACGTAAATAAGAGAATTGTAAGCATCGCATACAAAAATTTCATTGGCGAATAATTATTTATTTTATAAAAATTCGGGCCATCATCAAAAAAGTTATACATATGATTGAGGGTTAAAAAAGCCACCATAATCATTGAAAAAAAGACATACCGTTGAGGGTTAAAAGGCCACCATACTATTGCACTTGGTTCTACCTACCCCCAGTTTCCATATTATGACAAACAATTGTGCCAAACATCCTGTATAATTTTAATTATTTAATCATGTCGACCTCAGTGGCGTAGCGGGCGAGAGTCCGCCTGCGACATTTTGGTAAACCTGGTGCTGAGTTGAATGTACAACATTCAACTCAGCACCAGGTTTACCAAACCTCCAACAAGGAGAATATTTCCAACTTCGACAACTACTCTACAAGAGCATACGCAGAAGAATGCCCCTTTGATTCTACAACTTGCTATGACGTAAACTTTGACACAACTGAAATATTCTCAAACATGAGTGTTTTACAGGAAACTTACGACAAGTCTCACGATGTTAACAAGCTAGATGTCCCCCACAATGTTCTGAAGCCCTCTAACAAATTCAACACATCAGCCTCAAACATATTTGACCACCAACAATTTACTCCTCTGAAAAGTAACCCTTCAAAGGGTAAATTAGATAAAGGCCCAAACATAGTTGTGAGTGTAAACTCCGAAAGCGAATTTGATGACAGTATAGATCCAAAAAACACAAAGAAAGAGAATCAAACACACTCCATCTTGAGCATAACAACGTCACAACCGGCCAACAAGTGGTTGACTGTGAACCAGCAAACAAATATTGAAAATCAATTTGTTGAGACACCAACCGTACCCAGCAAGAAACACCCCAACACTTCCTCTCCTAAAGAATTCAATAGCCCAAACTTCTCAATCAATACCGAGTTCTCCCGTATCAGCGAGCTATCGTTTTTACCACCAAGGTTCTCTACCGAGCGGAAATGTTTCTTGAAAACTAACGAAACCCAGGAAATGATTGAGGATAAATTGAGTTCCGATACTTACACAAAATCTCCTATTACATCGGTCATGGATGGGTACACGTTGGATAGACCGCCTCATTACTTCATGAGAGACCAGCCTAAAATGTGCCGACAGTCCTTGTTCCGAGATATGCAATTGCAGCAACAATTCAGTAGTGAAAAACATTATCTGAGTCCATACGATAATAACAACGTTTGGCAGAGTGAATTACGCGGGGACCTCAGAGAGGGACGGTCGCCCCCTCGGTCCATAACACCACCACTACAATCGATCCCCGAAGAGAGCGCACAGGGTTCTGAAACTCAAATTCTCGACAAGACTGATCAGCAGATGAGTACATTCACCATAAATCGTACATTCGATGGACCGCAAGACCGGACTACAATCAACACGACCGGTCCCACAACCTGGGCCAAGAAAGCGGTTAGGTGTGAGCCAGATCTTTGGAAAGTACCTGTATCTATGATAAAAAAGTCAATGAAATCAAAGTCTAAACCTAAAGAATCTCTCGGCTCTAAAATTAACACAACATATGAAAACAACATGTCACTCGATGAAAATCTGACTTTAAATCAGATTGGGAACGTTTATTCCCAATCATTCACTGTGGATCCATTCATGTCGTGCACTTACTTTTACGACGAAAAAGCAGTTAATAAGTTTGAAAATGAATTTAAAAGATGGCTGAACTGCATTTTAACGCCGCCTGCGGACCTTGACAGTAACGTCGAGGAAAAGATCGATCTTGGCAAAGCCTGGATCGAAAACAGAAACAAGGAGGTACCACTTGCGCCCACAAAAGAGTACGTTTCTAATCTCTACCACAATAGCCATAGGCTAACTAGTCTTCGCAAATCTGCCAGGGCTTTGTTTATGAGCCCTGAAATTGCGCAAGTCTTCCTCAAGTTGAACGCACAGATTGAAAAGAAGCTCATAGCTATCCGAACTGATAGGAACCTTCACTTGGACGTCGGTTTGCAGAAGACGATTATGGAACTAATATTGTCGTACAATCCGCTTTGGCTTCGCATTGGACTAGAAGCGATCTATGGTGTCGTATTACCATTGAAATCCAACAACGATATCGAAAGAATAACGACTTTCGTCGTCCAGCGAATGTACAAAAATCCATTCCTCAAAAACAAACATTCTAAATCAAGTGCGCCTAATATGCTATTGCCAGCGTACATAGAAGCGATTAAGAAATTCACGCTGAAGAAATTCTTCATGCTCGTTTTCTTCTTGGATCAAGCAAAGCAAAGGAAGCTAATACAACACGATCCTTGCTTATTCTGCCGCAACGCGATTTGTAAAGAGAGTCGAGAAATCGTCATCCGCTTCACGCGAGAAGTAATCGCGGGCATCGGTGATATAACCAAACATCTTCGACCGCTCGGCTATGTCGTCTCTCATAAGCAGTCTTACTTGGACGAGTACAAATATGCTGTACACAATTTGGCTTTGGACATAAAAGACGGCGTGAGACTAACAAAGGTGATGGAAATTATCATGATGAAAAATGGTTTACTGAACCAACTCCGAACGCCGGCCATATCCCGACTTCAGAAGATACATAACGTCCAGGTTGCGATGAATGCCTTAAAGGAGGCTAACTTCAATATCGTCGGCGACATCTCAGCTGCAGATATTGCTGACGGGCACAGAGAAAAAACACTGTCCTTATTATGGCAGTTGATTCACGTTTTCCGCGCTCCGTTGTTCGAGAAAGCAGCAAACGTTATACAAATCTGGTGGAGGAAGAAATACGAAGTGATCGTCGAGAAACGAAAGGAAGAAGAGAAATCGCGATTGCGACTGACAAACGCAGCTTGCATCATTCAATTTTGGTGGCGCAGGATGCAGTACAACCGGCAAGTTGAATGGCAAATGCAACGCGTGACGACGGCCACCATCGTTATTCAAAAATATTGCCGCATGTGGCTCTGTCGCACTCGCCTTCGTAGAATAAAAACGAGTGTCCTCAAAATAGAGTCCTGGTACAGGTCTATAAAACTGATGAGGGAAGCGAGAATGAAGTTGCAGAAACTATGGTTGGAGCGACAAGAACTGAGGAGAGAGTCGGCTATCGTTATACAGAGCTGTGTTAGACGCTGGTTGTGCGTAAAACGGTACAACGTGACACTAAACAAAATTATACACCTTCAAACATCCTTCCGAAGGTATCTCGAAAGGTCACGATTCTTGCGTCTAAAGAAATCAGCAATCTTTATTCAACAGAGATACAAAGGCAAGCTTCTCATGAGGCGTGAGATGCAAAAATTTGCAGAACAAAAAAGAAACGTCATTTTGATCCAAAGTTGGTATAAAATGATCAAACAGCGCAGAAGTTTCATGGCCATCAAAAAATCTGTAATTGCTTTGGAAAATCGTTACATAGCTTTAATGAGAATGCGCGAAGAACGTAAAATATATTTAGCTTTAAGAAAGCATGTCATAGAAATACAAGCCTTATTTCGAAGCAGGAAGTGCCAAACGACCTATACTAAACAGAGAAATGCAATAATCTATTTACAGCGCAAAATTAGGGCTAATCAAGAAATGATAACTCAGAGAGCCAAATATTTACAAATTCGTAAAGCAGTTATCGATTTGCAAAAGTACACGAAATTGTATTTGAACATGAAGAATATTAGACACAATTACTTGCTTCAAAGAAAATCAGCTATTATAATCCAGAATTATTTCCGAGCTTATTTACAAGCGAAATCTCAGAGAAATCGGTACCTCCAATTGAGAAAAGCTTCAATAGTTTTACAAACAAGATATCGCAGTCTATTATGGATGAAACACGATAAATCTGCTTACATCAAGTTGAAAACTGCTGCTATTTGTGTCCAAACGCGATACAGAGCGCAAATTGAAATGAGGAGGTGTAAAGATAGTTACAGCAAGCTTCTATATGCAGTTAAGTCTGTCCAGCAGAGATATAGAGCTCTCATCCAAATGCGTGAACATAGAACCACATATTTGAAGTTCAGACACTCATGTATGGTCATCCAGGGTGCCTACAAAGCGTACACGCTCGGAAAACGCGAAAGGACTTCTTACTTGAAGCTCAAACAAGCAGCAGTTAGAATACAGCGCTGGTACAGAAACTGTAAGACAGGAAAGAAAATACAAATACAATTTCAGGAAAAGAAACAAGCATCTGTAACTATCCAAACTTACTACAAAGCGTACATAATGGGACGCACGCAGAGACAAGAATACATCGAGATAAAAACCGCAACTATCACCATCCAGAAATTCTTCAGATCTTATATCGAAACCAAGACTATCAGACAACAGTTTATTACGATTAAAACTTCAATAGTGAAGATACAAAGATTCTACAAATCTCGTTTGGAGATGAAGCAACAGAGAGCAGCATACTTACAAATGAAATCTGCTGTGGCTTGCATTGAAACTTACTACCAGAGGCACAAACAATATCAAATAGCCAGGAACCAGTACCTAGCAATTCGCAAGACTACCATTTTCATTCAACGGCGTTATAGAAGCGTGATTGCTATGAGGTTGCAAAGAAAAACATATTTGGACCTTAAAAATTCAGTTATTGCGGTACAGCAAAGATATAGAGCCTTGTTAGCTATGAGAGCGCAAATGAAACTGTACAAAACAATACATGCGGCAGTTGTTGTCGTCCAAACACGATACAGAGCGCAACGTCTAATGAAAAAAACGAGAACATCGTACATAAGGACCATCAAATCATGTGTCTCCATACAAAGGTTCTATAGAGCCTACAAAACAGGCTTGAAGCAACGCCAGGACTACTTGAAACTAAGACAGGCTACTGTGAAAGTACAAAGGCGGTACAGAGCTGTACTTGCAATGAGAAAAGATAGAAACATGTACCTTTCACTTAGAAATGCAACAGTTTGTGTTCAGAGAAGGTTTAGAGCTCATCAACTTATGCTGAAAACTAGGAACGAATATGTTAAAATACTAAGAGCTTGCAAAGTTATTCAAGGCAGGTATCGTGCCTATTTGGCGGGAAAGAGGCAAAGAGAGGAATACATGAAATTGAAGACTGCTACATTTCTCATACAAACCCACTACCGCATGTTGATGGAGACAAGGAAAGTCAGGCACCACTACCTTATCGTAAGAAGTGTCACTGTTATGATGCAACGCCGTGTCAGAGCGAATATGCTAGCTCGTTCTATCAAGCAGAATGAAGCAGCCACTAAATTACAAACTTGGTACAGATCTGTACAGCAACGTAATGTCTGTCGTCGAAAATACTTGCGTATTAGAAAGTGCGTTATAACGATCCAATCTGTGATCAGAATGTTCATCTACAGCAGTCGATTCCTGGAACTAAAGAGTGCTGCGTTGACGATACAGAAGTTCTATCGTAATTATAGGCAAGGTCAACTTGAAAGGCACTCATATCTAAGAGTCAGAAGGTCTATAATAAAGGTGCAAAGCTCTGTGAGGTGTTTTATTCACCGAAAGCACTATTTGAAGATACGGTCAGCTGTTTTGATGATGCAAGCAATGTTTAGACTAAAACGGCATAGAGCTCTGCTCCAGATGCAAAGAGAATCCGCTGCTGTGTGCTTGCAAAAACAAATACGCCGCTATTTAGTTCAATCTTGGTACAGAAGGTACCGGGAAAAGGTAGTCTTTATTCAACAGATTTGGAAAGGAAAACTCCTCACAAGACTGTTGCGTTGTGAATACATGCAGCAACGAAGGTTTATAATAAAAATCCAGAGCTATGCGCGTGGATATCTGATTAGGAAACTAGTTCAGCATAAAAGGGAGCAAATTATAAAGATCCAACAAGAGAAGAGACAGTTTTGGGCGGCTTCGAAAATACAGGTGCGTATTTTGATATCACATTAAACCAGCTTTTGATGTCGGCCATTTTGGCTTCATCAGTTGCTTTAAATCTGTACAGACGCATGAATAGTTTTATTATTAAATTTCAACTTGATAGCTGCGGTAGTTGCCGAGTTATTAAGGAGGGAAAAAAGGACAGACAAAGCGAGACCACAAGAGTTTCGGAAGCGATCTTCGATCTCGAAACCCTAAAAACATAGATACCTTAACCTTAACAACCTCGCATCTGAACCTCATATTTTCGGAGTCTGTAATTTTTTTTGTTTTAACAGGTCAGAATTGAAATAACTACAATTTTTTTATTAATTTATAGGCGGTATTCCGTGGTCATAGAGCACGAATCCAAGTCGTTAGCGATAGTCGCGTGGCCGACATCCGACGTAGGTGGCGAGAGGGTGCCTTGAAATCCACACAGCCGACTGTCAAGCAACGCAACGATGAAGCTTTGGAGGTGCTCCGAAACATGTCGGGGATCGATATGGTTATCGAAGCGTTTAGATCCCTTGGTAAGTTTAAGTTGTACCTATAAGAAAGTGACTTTAAACTAGCTGTGCCCGCAGCTTTGCACGCTCTGTTTCCAGGGAGCCCTTGAGAACGGATTTATGGGATAAAAAGTACGTTATCATCCAATTAAAGTCCTGACTGAAAACTAGCGTCGTTATCGTCTTCGGTCGATAAAATAATAATAATAATAATAATGCTGGACAATCCACACAGCACCATCTAGCCCCAAAGTAAGCTACTCAAAGCTTGTGTTATGGGTACTAGATAACTGATATATTTAATAAATTATATACATAGATGATATATTTTTTTATCATTCATAAAAAAACACCCAGACCAACGGAACAAATTTCTGCAGATCGTACACAAGTTTGTTCCGAGGCGGGAATCGAACCCGCAACCTCTTGCGTCGCAGGCGGACTCTCGCCCGCTGCGCCACTGAGGTTGTCGATAACGACAACAAGCTGAGGCTGGACTTGCGATTGCGTAATTCTTTTATTGTGCAATAAAATTGAATACCCCATTGAATCCAGACGTTCAATAATACTCAATCAATAAAATTTACAAGCCATTGGCGTCAATATTTTCGTGCGTCTGACGACGAAGTTTTGGCTGCAGCCGTGCTGATGATTTTATTAAAGAAAGAAAAATATTGCGCAATACTATCCATACACGATGTAATGAAATGACATTGCGCAACAAAATTTAAGCTCGCTCAAACTTTTGTTCAATTCTTGTGCAATCTTTCAATACTACCCCTACACCTTCAATAATATTGAGCAAATTAATCGTTTTATTGCGCAATATTATTGAAAGTCTGTAAGCCGCTTTACTTTACATTTTTTTCTTTACTACAATATATTTTTTGTAGAACGTGTGGCTATTAATATCTATATCTACTAGATTCTCCCGCGGATTCGCATCGTTGTTTCTATGAACGCCTAAGGTTTATTTCTATCACATGGGAACTGATGTATGGGATACAAAGTAGTTAATGCTTTGTTCCAGGTCTAGAACTACATTTTAGCAAAATTTTATGGCAATCCATTCAGTAGTTATGGCGTGAAGAAGTGCCTAAGAAACATACATACATCCATCCACATTCCACATCCATACAAACTTTCGCATTATATATATCAGTGTGATGTGGAATGCAACTATTTTAAAATTATATAGTACCTACTTTAACAAGAGTAGGTATATCTCTCGTTTAAACTATGTCTAAGCCGTGTCTAACTGTATACCGTCGTAAAGCGCAGTTTTGTGGTAACGTTTTTGTTAAACAAGCTCTCAACAGATGTCTTAACTTTTTGGTAGGACCTACCGCTGCTTATCTTGAATTAGTCTCAATTTTTACAAGTGGCAAATGTTTTGTATGGGAAATCCCCTAACGATTACTACTACAAAATTTTTAATTTACTCAAGTGCTCCCTATCTAGACCGGAAAGGTACAGTCAACAAAAAAAAAATATGACATGGTCCACCTGCAAAATAAAAGGATTTTTTTAATGTTATACATATAATATAACTTTTATTATTAATTGGTAGTATAATGTAATTAAAATTGAATATTATGTTAAATCTCTAAAAACCTGTTTCTATTACAGAGCTTCTCACCGAAGTATTTCCGATGATGTACAACAACAACGCAGCATCTGTCGTCCGCCGCATATACTTATATATGTCTGTCATGAACCGCTCCATATCCAGCCTTGAAGTGTTGAAGTCGGCAGCGGCCGTACTTGTGAACTTCGCACGGTATCGGATCACGGGACCCAAGATATACGACGTGAGTAATTTAACTGGTGTCATTTATCTCTGACTAGCGACCCGCCCGGCTTCGCACGGGTGCAATGCTGATACTAAATATACTACAGAATCGGCCTCGAAACGAAACTTCGTACGAAAATCGTAAACCATTTTCTATTAAAACGAAATAAAGACGAAACTAGTAATAAAACGTAAGAAAAAACTAACTTCGGTTCACTTGTATTTTTGGAGCCTTTGGGAAAAAAGAGATTTTGGGCTAAAAATCAACATATTCCCAAATGCTCCCAAAATACAAAGACGATTAGTAAAATTATAGCAATTTCAATAGAACTAGTATCCACGTTATTCTTTATGATTATGACATAAGAATGATATATCTGAAGATCCGAAGATATTAAATAATAAACGTTACGCCGTTACTGCTTGTAAAACCAAATTACACGGGTGCGTGTGACGTCACTGACTCGGCCGAGCGAACCGAGCGGAGCGCAGCCGGCACTCTTCACGATTCGATGGTTAAAAAGGTGAATTAGACACAAATCGGACACTTAATTTGTTTCAAATTCACAAATAACTAAACAAATGGCTACGGCTAAACTGGCGGCGACCGACTGTCGTCACAGCGACCGCGGCGGTCACTCGGTGAACTTCGATAGTAATTTGGCCATAACTTCGTCAATTTTTGTCGTACAACAAGAATTTTTGCACAGTTTGTTAAGGATTTCTTAGCATCTATAGTTTTAGGTACAGTTGAAGGTAGAGCTTAAAAAGAAACCAGTTCGAACAATAAATCTGTTTACTTTATACTAAATCCTTGGTTAGAGAACAATTGATTACTTACAGTACCTACAGTTCATGTAGTCATAAACAAACCAAAATCATCACAAATAAATAACGACTACACACTTTGAAAATTAACACCAACTTAAAAATAAATGGCTTACGTGACCTTTAAATACGCAACTACACAGACTCTAATTCACGTCCGTTCAGTACGAGAGCCGAGAGGCCAAGACAAGGGCTTTACGAAATGTGCTTGGTCAGCGGAGCCGGCGCTCGGCAGGATATTTCTCATAATAGGATATATATCTATATATATAAAAGAAAGTCGTGTTAGTTACACTATTTATAACTCAAGAACGGCTGAACCGATTTGGCTGAAAATTGGTGGGGAGGCAGCTTAGAACCAGGAGACGGACATAGGCTATGTTTTATCCCGGAATTACCACGGGAACGGGAACTACGCAAGCGAAGCCGCGGGCAGCAGCTAGTTCTACTATAAATCTGCATTCTCAACTAAAAACGTTACGGATCCTCATTGAATCGAAGTTGGTTTTATCGTAAGCAGCTTTTTTTCCATTATTGTTGTCTTTTTTTGCAGAGAGAAAGAAACGCGCAAACACTGAAGTTTATGTTGCGAACCAGTATCAGCGAGATGGAGCTCGTTTGCAAGTTAGCAACTTATCTGTGGCTCTTCTCGAAGTACGATGGCGTCCGAAAGGTTGGTTTCATGATCACCATTGGCCTTTTCACCATTGTAATAACCTTTCGTAGATGAAGCTACGAAAGGTGATTAAAGTGGCATCAGTTCGGCTGGGAGTCAGCCGAGCACTTTCGTGTATGGCTGAAGGGACCAGGTTCATAGGATAGTATTAGTACACAGGGATTAGGGGATATAGCATAGTATTAGTAATAAACTAGCTAGATGATTACCAATACAGATGTAACAGTAAGGAACAGACTTCAAATTAGATCATAGATAAACAGGGTGTAAAAAAATTAGACCTCTAAATGTCTGGTCCTTAATTTTTGTTACAGAGGGTGGTTCAGATTAGATTATAGATATACATTATACAGGATGTAACAAAAATTGGGGACCAAACTTTTAGGGGTAGTTCAGATTCGACCATAGAATACAGAAAAAATATAAAAAGTAACTAAGTTCCTTATAAACGAGTAACGAACGTCCCAATCTGGCGCCTATAATACCTATTAAATGACGATACGATACCTAAGTACATGAGAATGCTCAACAAAATATTTGCTGACGACGGGAATTGAACCGGGAATCTGGTCAATAGCCGGTAGTAAACTTGTTTAGATATGCATCGTAGGACATGTCACGACGACGGCTTGATAGCCATTTTCATGAAAAATTTTGGTTTGTTCCGCGCCCAGACAACCATACTTAACAACTGGTTGTCCACGTGGAAGAAATTTTCCGCGGGAACAACCAGTTACATGGGCGGATTCTTTTTTTCATCTACACAACTGCTTGGTAACTACATAGTTGTCTCGATGGAAAATTATCTTCCGTGGAGACCACCAGTTACCTGGACGGAATTTTATTTCCTTCTACACAACTGTGCTCGATAATAATAATAGTCTTAAAATGTTTTTTCTGTGGAAGTGTGTCCAGTTATCTGGGCAGTTTTATTTATTTAAATTTTTTTTCAGTTTCCGCATAAATATCCAGAAAACTGGACACACTTCCACGGAAGATACATTTTAAGACTATTATTATTATCGAATTGAATTTGAAGACAGGGCGCTATGGCGCTCATTAGGGGAGGCCTATGTCCAGCAGTGGACTGATTTAGGTTGATGATGATGATGATGATTATTATTATCAAGCACAGCTGTGTAGATGGAAATGAAATTCCGTCCAGGTAACTGGTGGTCTCCAAGGAAGATAATTTTCCATCGAGACAACTAGTTACCAAACAGTTGTGTGGATGGAAATAAAATTCCGTCCAGGTAACTGGTTGTCTCCGAGGAAGATAATTTTCCATCGAGACAACGAGTTACCAAGCAGTTGTGTAGATGGAAATAAAATTCCGCCCATATAACTGGTTGTCCCCGCGGAAAAAACCAAAATTCAAACCAAAATTTTGCCACAGTGAGGTAAATTTATATAAATCAAAATTTAAATTTATGTGTTTTGTTTCAGGATATGACAGAATTTCTACAAATGCCCGAAAACCACAAAATGCTGCTAACCATCAGAGGCAATGTAGAAAGAGCAAAACGAATGGTAACTAACATGAGAAACAAAAATGCCACTCCGCAAACATCTAAGTTTGTCTCCCACACTAATTCTAAAGTCAATATGAGTGTTTGTAGCTCTGCCAGTGGTAGTAACAGCAGCCTTATTCTACCTGCAACTGATCCTGACTATGGTATCGTAAGAGAAGACAAGCCTAGGTATTTCGAAGATGCCTATCAGGCAATTTGTTGTCTCTTCAATACCTATAATTTGTAGTTTCATATTTATTTATCTGCATGACATGATTAGAAATATAATTAACATCATTAATTTGTAATAAAAAATTGGGTTATTTGAATGAGCTATTAAAAGTTATTATTTACAATAAAATGAACATTTTATATTACCTACCTCTCACTTTAGTAATTATAATACCTATACTCTATCCATCGAGCTTGTAGAATTTTCAATAACAAAGCCACTGACAGTTCAATCAGCTGATGCAGGGGTGAAAAACATTTTTAATAATGTGGTTGGCTCTTGCCTGCGGCTTCGTTTGCGTATTTAGGATATACATAATTTGGTCTTATTTGATTTCTAACTGACGCAAAGAAAGAAATAATTATAAAACCTATGACATACCTAACTAAAATAGAACAAATTAGTACATAACCTACCAAACCAAGTTATACTCATATGGCGGCTATTTTGAGCTTTGATAGATGTCTCTGGGTAGTGATATTTAATGTGAATAATAGTTGGCATAAGTAAATAAGGTAGTCTTGTGAAATCAGTACTACTTTTTATTGTTACCTATCCTTAAAAAGGAAATACAAGGTAAAGGAGATGAAATAAGACTATAAATGCAAATTATAGGAATAATTTATTGTTGCATCATTAGTTAATTTAGTTATCATCATTTTATGTCTTTACTCTTTAGTATACATGTGTCTCTCTTCTGGGACATTATCATTAGTTAATTTAATTATCATCATTTTATATTTTCAATCTTTAGTATACATGTGTCTCTCTTCTGGGACATTATTGATAGACAACAATCAATTATCATCATCACTGTCAGAATCTGAGCTACTTGATGTATCTTGTCATGTCTTGCCACACCTTCGTTTTCGTATGACCTACAAAAACAAGAAACAATGTTAACATAACATACAAAAGTTAAGTTCAGTTCAGTTTAACGACTACATGTTTGATATTTAATATAATTATTTACTAAAAAGGATAATGAACAGAGTAAATTACCTTCGTTTAACCATGTTTCATCTGTATAATATATCTTGCGCCCTTCTTCTCTCATTTTGGCAATTTTTAGCAAATAATTGCGCCTCTACCTTACTATTTCATGTTTTTCAATGAGACTGCTGTTACGTGATCTTTTCAGGTGTTTTATTTTTAGCTTTGCTAAAAGCTTTGCAAATGTACTCCT
Organism: Eupithecia subumbrata; assembly: GCA_949316285.1. Classification (NCBI taxonomy): domain Eukaryota; kingdom Metazoa; phylum Arthropoda; class Insecta; order Lepidoptera; family Geometridae; genus Eupithecia; species Eupithecia subumbrata. The sequence goes on along the minus strand of OX438643.1, from coordinate 13,336,411 downwards.
TTTGAAATTTGGTAGGTCATCATCTTCGTTAACCGAATTTAACACTTTGTTTAGTGTGGGGATTTCATTTCTGAAGAAGAATTCATGCACTTTTCTTCGTATGGCACTTAGTTCAAAGTCCAAGAGTTTGTCAATTTTGGCTACTCTTGGAGGTAGAGGTGCTGGTGACTGAACGCGATGCTCAGTAGAATAGCCTTTCAGGACTTTCCACACCGTACTGACGCCAACTCCAGCGGTATCGGCAGTCCTTTTCACCATATCTCCTGCTTATAGGGAAATTGGTCTCGAGGCCAAGTTTCTTCCACCAGTTTATAAATATTAATAATCGTGAGCTTCTCTGCAGAACTGAGAGGCGTTTTCTTTTGACGCTTCTTCTTGGACGAAGCAAAGAGCTTCAACGAACTCGGGCCAGGTTCATTGCTCATTGTATCAAAACAACAAACGTAACAAACAACAAAAACTCAACAGTAACACTCAACAATAACAAAAACTCAAGAAACGACGATAAACTCAACGAAAACAACGTAACGTAAGCAGAGAGCACAAAAGGAGAGAATTACTTGAACTAACCAAAACAAAGCAAGAAAGTCAAGTGAGGAAATAAAATGGCGATCGTGGGTAGTGTTACCCACTCTGTCAGAAAAACGGGGAAAATAAAGTTATGTTATCATTCGTTCATTCATTCAAATTTTATTGTAATAATTCTGTAGATATGTAAGTACAGCCTACTTATGCATACAGTTGTTCGACGAGGGCATTTAGACAGGGCAATCGTGCGGGGGGCAAGGGGCGAGGCATTTGAAAAATCACCAAAAATAAAATCATGTTTTATTTATGATGATGTTTCCTTATAATAAATAATTAAAAGTTTTCATTTAACACTAGCATTGTGCTAGCATGGTGACAACCCTGGCCTGATTACCTGGTCGCGTCACTTGTCGGCAGGTTCCGCGATATCAAAGGCCTACTGTATATTATTATTTATACTGTGGCATTAGTATCTAGGTACATGCACAATGGTGCCCAAGCAGGGTGCAGTGACAGCAGTGGCTACATTATTATCCGCATACTTTTACACACATAATTTTACGTACGTAGATTTACATATTTTTGTAATTTTACACTGGTTTTGCTGAAAATTATCAAGTCTCACCCTTCTGTCTTGAAGAAAGCATTGTTCAAATCATTGTTAAATAAAAAAAAACATAATCCAAGAAATAATCTTGTAAATGTAAAAATGAAACGATTTTTACTGGTAGAGTTCAATTCATAAATCAATAGTGTGGAAGATTTAGATTAGCTAGATTATTATTTGTCAATGAGGTTCCATTGGAAGGAAGGCGTTTCAGGCCCAGCCCCATTAGTAAATAGACGTTCTTAATTTTATCTCTTTACATTGACCATATTTTCTAAGCATCATTGATTTCTTAGATTCTTCCTGGGTCAATGATAATATTTAGATTTTTTTGTTTAGCCATTTTAAGGATTTCAATTATATTTATATATCATATTATTTTATATTTAATAATAAAAAACTAAAAGTACCTACTTCATATTTTTTCTCTCATTGCAACAATTTACTGAAGAACAATTTACTCAGGATTCAGGTTAAAAATAAAATTGAAAAAAAATGCAGTAAACAAGGTTAAAAGACCATCACAGGTTGTAGACGATCTCGATTTTTTTTTATATTTGCCTTTTCTTTACAAATAGGTCACTTAGATTTTTTAAATTTCTTGTGATAAATACCCTGACTTGGCCTGTCACTTGTTTCCGTCTTGACGTGGAGTTTTGGGACATCGTGTTTACAAGCCACGATGCTTTAAACTGCACGACTATCTATCGTCACTAAAAAAAATGGGAACACACCCTAAAGCGCCCTAAAACTACACTCAATAGGGTAGCTAAGACCAGCTGGCAGCACTCGCTCAGTGTTGAGTTTACGTTCCATTCGTTCTTCAATAATCCGGCTAAAAATAAAATACTGCTCTTTATAGGAAATAAGTATGGTCATAGTGCTATCCTAAATTGGGAAGCATAGTTCAAAAGATACCAATTGTTTGCATCCCATGACGTCAAAACTAAGATTCGTTAGGGTTGGCACTTTAACAAAAGATAAAAATATCTGGTCATTTGAATCTTCGTTTTTGACCAAATAATGACGATTTGTAAATTGCTACAACTAGATATTGCATAGATATGAAGTAAAGATTGAAAAAAGTAACAAATCTAACGGAATCTATGGGTGAAATCATTGGAATTACGTTAGGCCTGTGTCATTTCATGGTGATAACCCTAAAAATCAGCTGATTACGTTTGTTTACGAAAAATCTACAAGCTCGATGGATAAAGTATAGGTACTATAATATCGAAATATTATACGAATACTTTAATCACATCGATGGTAGGTAGGTACTTTAAGAAATATGACATATTTCTTAAAGTACCTAGTAGGTAGGTACTTTAAGAAATATGACATATTTCTTAAAGTACCTACCTACCATCCAATATATCGAGATATCCATTGTATATCTCGATATATTGGATGAATGCGTGGTAAGAAGATGCCTACACTTACTACGCGTAGGTCTGAACCTGGAGGTACCTTTTGAGACCTGTTCACCTACGCGCTATGCGGTAAAAAAGTAATTACATCAGTTACTTATTACCCACTAGTTTCTGCCCGTGGCTTCGCACGCGTTATTTCTATGGAAACGTTTTCTATCCCACAGGAACTGATTTATGGGATAAAAAGTAGACTATGTTTGATTCCAGGATTAGAATTATCAGTATGCAAAATTTCAGCCCGACAGACAGACGACTTTCAGTAGTGTTGGCGTGAAGAGGTAAACATGTCCATGTCATGGTTATTTACAAATAAACATCCAAACTATAGTATGGTAGATAGTTAATACTGTGTGAATTGTCCAGCATTATTTAGGTGAAAAGACCTTTACCATAAAACTTGTAGGGACCTTTATTTATCGTCAATGCGGACTTGATACTGAAGTTTTACCTGCAGCCGACTGTACCTACAAACAAACAAAGCGGCGGCGACGGGCGGGCGGGCGGCCGAGGCCGAGGGGGAAACCCCCCGAGACCTTCAGAAAAAAGTTCTCTTTTTCTTTATTTTATTCTGTGGTTGTCAATATGTCTACGTTTGGTCGGTCACCTACTCAGGTCACCTACCGTAGAAGTTTGAAGGACACAGAAGAATTATTCATTTAAGGAAGGACATGTATTGGCAGCCCTATTGAGCAAGTCTATTTTGTCTATGATTGGACAATGCGTCAGACAAAGAAAAAAGAATGCGCGTCAAGTCATTTCAGTCTGTCACTGTCAGAAAATTGAGGTTAGAACAGAATCAAAACATTTCGGTGTTGGAGAAACTCAAGAAAAATAAAACTGTGCCAACAAATGTATTCTAGCCAAGAAAATAACTATGGATGAACCAGTGAACTATCTATTGCTATTGTTAGTGCTTCTGCCTGTGCTGCTATTCATCAACCTTTGGACGGGCATCGGATGGCAGTTGTTTGTTAACAACTGAAGAACTTTTTATTTTTAGGATGATAACATCTCAGTCATAACATACAATCTCGTAACAATACCTCATCACTAAGCTTAGATTGTGTGTAATGTGATCTTAGCTAAGTTGGGTACTGAAGAGGCAGCACTGCTTAGGTATATCATACCTCTGTACCTACGCTGTTTTTAGTAGAAGTAAAACACCAGTGTTTTATAAACTCTGTAATTATAGGTATTAAAACTTAATAGTCTACACAATATCACATTCATGTCATTTATAAAGCAATATAAATGTAAAATAATTGTTTATTATGCTTTTGATTTATCTTACCTTCCTATTAAAATAATATAGTAGGTTATGCATAAGAGCTGTTACAAAACATAGAAAAAGAATATTTTTTATATGACAAAATTTTTAAATCTCCCAGTCAACACTTACACACTAATTCATAAAAACAGGTTTTTGGTTTTTCGTGTCTTTTTTTATCATAATTTTATTACTACAATAACTTATGGGCCCACTATTGGTATCTGATGCAATACACATTTAATTTTATATGTCATCATAAGAAATGATTATTTTATCATCCTTCATTCATTTATCACTAAATAATAAATAACCATCTACAGATACCAGTACTACTGGGCGTGCAGTTGTGTCAATAGTTGTAAGTACACGGAACTAAATTCACACTTGAACCACTTTATTCTGGCTCAGCTCAGCTAACAACAAGGTTTTTCTAATGCAGATCATATTTAAACTTAACCTACTATTCATATCTGAGTCAAGTGCCTATTGGATTCCTCAAACATTGATTTAATTTTGATGCTGAACAAAGATTAGTGGGTCTAATATTTGACAAACCCTTTAAAAACAACACCTACAAAATATTTGAGCAACTTAATTTGATTTGACAAATTTGGTCAAATAATGTAATTTGGTAAATTGCAAATGATTTTTATGATTTGTTTCCGAGTTGCGGGCTGTAAGTGTATGCCTAGCCCACCTAAGTAATAAATTTCGCTACATAAAATACTAATGCATTTGTGTTTCAAATTTCACTAGACAGTACTAATTCTTCCATGCCCATATGCCCGCGATGCCGCCACACACGATACCGGGCGATGTCCTTACGAGTCACCATTCCGACGACCTAAAACAACATTGCTTGATTTATCAACAGGTATGAAGTGGATCCCAATGAGATTATATATATAAGTTTGCCTATAATTTATAATGGTGTACTTTTGCCATAGCCAAGCAGTGTACAAGGTGTCAAGCACAGCCAACATAGAGTCACACACATTATTGTTTCGGCTCAGTAAAACTAGCTGTCTTTAATAAATCTGATACTTGCACTACATGTCCCATGGGACATCCTGCTGTGGGGTATAAGATGTTCCACTGCTTAAATAGAACTTCCCTTCACGTTAGTGTAGCTGGATAGTTTGGAGTATTTCATTGTAACGCACCATTCGTGGCGAGCTGGATATGTTACGGCAATTTCGGCTGGTTACCGAATGTTCTAAATCTCTCTGACATAGCATTTACCTCCCGCACACCACAAAAATGAGCATTCAAATAGGGGCTAAAAATCTTTTGTTACATTTTACAATGACAGCACAAAATAGCAGACAATGCGCGGTAAGCAAGCTTGCCGCATCCTATGGAACGTAGGCAGCTACGATCTTTGGCCGCAACCTTGACAGTTGCGCCAGACGCAGTTTGCTTCCCGCAAGCTTCAACGGAGTGGCCCGCGCGCCGTACCTGTGTGGACCGCTCGCTTGTATCAAGTAACAAGAGCATGCGGCTCTTTGCCGACCATGCGATGGGCTGCGAGATGTCGCCGCGTGGGTGGAGAGCATGCGGCTCTTTGCCGACCATGCGATGGGCTGCGAGATGTCACCGCGTGGGTGGACAGCGTGCTTTCAGCAACATGAGGCTAAGGCGTGCGGGGACGGTGCGGCCTATGTGTACTTCAACCTTAATGTGTTAATACGATACGGCATAATGACTCTAGGAATTTAGTGGCACTACGTGACTATTGTCAGCTATACACTCGTAGTCTCTATAAAACTTACACTCTTGCCAAACTCGAAATACAATATTTACAAATATAACCCCTATAACAATCCCAGAAATCGCTTTTTATTATTGACTAGCAGCGCCTCGCGGTTTCACCCGCGTAATTATCTACCTCTACGACTATAATCTATCTCTGTGCCAAATTTCATCCAAATCCGTTCAGTAGTTACTGCGTGAAAGAGTAACAAAAATCCATCCATCCATCCATACTTACAAACTTTCGCGTTTATAATATTAGTAGGATTTTCTCTTATCGAGTTAAACTCTTTCCTACACTGCTTATTGTTGACAAACTCGACAGCAAAAGGAGAATTTCAGATTTTTATGTTGCGATTTGTAACAAATATTATTTCTTGAGAATGGCTCGAGTGCAGTTATTACCTAGTTAATGGTTTAATCGGGTATTTATCGCGTACCTTTTGTTATTATATCCCCTACGTTTCTACCGCGTTACAGCGATCGTTCACGGGGCGACTAGTTATTACCTCATTGACATCGTTGACGATCGGAAGATGCCGCAGGCCCAACGCTCGAAACAGCCTGAACATGCGGGGAAGGGACGCGCGGTGAGGCAGCGTGTAAGGCGAGGGGTTCATGAACGGACGCAGGTCTACTGTGCAGGTCTTCTCCCAGTCTTGGATATCTAGCTGTGGAGTTGGCGGTTGATTAGGATGCAGAAGAAACCACATAAGCTGGATTAAACGTCTATCTATGGCGGAAATAAAGTTGCCAAGATTTAATAAAATCATTTTTACGATCGGATCAGACTTCTTATATGTAACTAGCCTCGCACGCGTTGTGTTTATGGAAACTTTCAAAGGTTTTTATCTATCCCATGGGAACTGATTTATGGGATAAAAAGTTGCCTATATTTTATTCCAAGTAACCTACATTTATGCAAATTTTCAGCCCGATCCGTTCAGTAGTTTTGGCGTGAAGAAGAGAGAAACGTCAGTCCATACGAACTTTCGCATTTATAATATTACTGTAATGTAATGATATAGGATAGGACCTTAAGTCAAGTAAGTCAGGATACTTGACCAGAGTCTAGTATAGTATTATAATATCTGTGCCAGAGTCGAGCCTTAGAGTACAGGACCACAAATCGTTAAAACGATAAATTTGTTTATTTTGTTATTTTTTGCGGTGGTGGGCAAAGTGACCTTAAACTAATAATAATGCTGGACAATTCACACAGCGTTACCTAGCCCCAAGCTAAGCAGAGCTTGTGTTATGGGTACTAGATAACTGATATACTACAATACACTAAATAGATAGATATTTTTTATTATACATAGAATACATCCAGAGCACCCTGAACAAATATCTGCAGATTGTACAAACATTTGTCCCGAGGCGGGAATCGAACCCGCAACCTCCTGCGTCGCAGGCGGACCTCGCCCGCTGCGCCACAGAGGTCGACAAAAACTGGGATCATGCGCTGGACCACTGCCACTAATGTTATCGGCGGCGAGCGGAGCAAGTCGCGAAAATTTTAAACCAAAAATCTTTATAATACAAATACAGGGCTGATTTTTTAAAATTAATTTAATTAATAATATCGACGACCGATGCCAGCGACGCAGTAAGTTGGGTTCGATTTCCGCTTTGGGACAAATGTTAGTACGATCTGCAAATATTTGTTTCGGTTATTCTGGGTGTATTTCTGTTTAGTAAAAAAATATCTATATGTTAAATGCATCGTATTGAGTATATCAGTCATCTAGTACCCATAAACAGCCATAAATAGCTTGGGGCTCGATGATGCTGTGTGGATTTTCTAGCATTATTTACATACTAGCTTCTGCCCGCGGCTTCGCACGCTTGTTTCTATGGACGTTTTAAGGTTATTTCTATCCCAATGGGAACTGATTTATGGGATAAAAAGTTGCCTATGTTTGAGTCCAGGATTAGAATTACCTGTATGCAATAATTTTAGCCTGATCCGTTCAGTAGTTTCGGCATGAAGAGGTAACAAAACAAACATCCATCCATCCAAACTTTCGCATTTATAATATTAGTGTGATTGGAAAGCTCAAAACTCAAATCATGGTAAATATAGTAAATGACTTTACTAAATACAGGTTAGCCCTGTATTTATACTAACTAATTTAAATAAAATACCTGGTCTATAGAAGGATACCGCGGATACTCCATCCGAAACATGTTCATATCCACATTGGTGTTGGACCACATGGTGTTAGCATTCTCGTTGTAAATCTTATGCTGGATCAGGACTATCAGCTGCGAGCGGAGGATCAGGCCTCGCAGGCGCTTGTACGTTGTTACTTCTACCTGTAGGAAAATAACAATAAATAATAATGCTGGACAATCAGGCGTCAAAGGCGACTAAGGGATATCCACCGGGGGCAGGCAGCAGCGGCCTCTGCAGATCAATTATACCACCGAACTGCGATCCCCAACCCGCATGCCCAGCGTGGGGATTATGGGCATTATCCCCATGTGATAAAAGCCAATAAGGCGCTTATCAGGGGGAGGCCTGCGTCCAGCACTGGACCAATACTGACAGTTGAGGTTGAGCGAAAATAATAGCAATTACAGGTCAAAGAGTATAATTAAAAAATGAAAGCATCAAATGGTGTAATTTAGCGATGTTGTCAAAGAATACGTCGGCGTCAGTTGAGGAGATGAACTCGTTTAGGAGGGTAAGTACTCTAGGGGTGGGAGTGCTTTTTGTCAAGCAGTGGGACCCATAAGGCAAATTGAAAACCACTGAAAATGGTAGGTTTGATGAACAGAAAGTTCTTATGAAAATTTACCTTTTTCAAACACATTATACTAGTAGTTCTACGAACAGTAGACCTCGCGAGCACTAACTTTTATCAACAATTGATTTACTTATTACTAAAGTTATTTAAAACGTTATATTTGGGTATAATAAAAAAAAATATAATCATCGAAATCAGATGACTTAAAGCTGAGATATTCTAAAGATCCCTTTTTGTCTCTTTTGGAATAAGTACGACTTTAATCAAAAAAACCTGACGAAAAAAAAAATCTATAAAATCGTAGAATCTGTACACCAAGTTTCGTCCAGATCGGATGTAAAATAAGAACTGTGGAGGAGTACGGACGGACATACTGACAGAAACGCTAATTTTGCTAGACTTGATGCAGAGACGCTTCGCTCACTTCGTTTGCTCGGTCAAATATGTAGATCTGACGGCCTGTTTATGCAACGCGATGTTTCAAGGTTGCTTTCCTAGACATTTCGGACTTTTCCTCGGTACAACTTACTGCCAAGTTTAGTGACACCAGCAACTGAAAGCCATACTTACATCATCAGCCAAAGGCGGATCGACGACCGGAAACCCGTTGTAAGACACAAGCTTCAGTATCTCTACAATATGGCCGACGTTTTCATTGGTCCGCAGCGTGAACACTGGATGTGACATCACTTCTGACGCGTAGATGTTGTGAGCCAGTGGGGGCGGCTCCCAGGGTAGGATAGGCACTGCGGCTAATTGGATATGGATATCGTAGATACCCTGAGGAAAAGTTGAAAATATATTCAAAGAACCGAGAAAGAAAGAAGAAATCCGAGTGGATATGCGGTAATTGTACTGTCACTAAGATACTCGGCGGAAAACCGAAACTTTTCTTTTTTTACTTTGGGTAGCAAATACCGCGTAGGTTTGTAATATTAAGTCATTTTAAGTCAAAGCTGGCAACACTTGTCTCCCTAACTTGGAAGGACAATGGTATCGATTCAGATGTCTAAAAAACTAATTTGACAACACTAAAAATTATGAAGTCCCTTTCATAACGATCGAAATAAAAAGAATGCCCTCATTTTGAGCGTTGTCAAATTAGTTTAGTTTTGGCGACGACCTCTGAATTGACACTAATGGAACAGCCGACCTAAATGCATACAGTCGTTCGACGAAGACGTTTTGACATAGCAATCGTGCGGGGGCCAAGGGGCGGGTCGGGGAGGGAGGACGCTCCCGAGTCACTAAGGCGGTGATGTATGCAACTCGGGAGCGTCCCTCCCCCGTCCCGTCCCTATTGCCCCCACACGATTGCCCTGTCAAAACCACGTATAAATGCCTTCGTCGAACGACTGTTTTCCCTTTCTTTGCGATAGAAATAAAAAAGACAGTGTCATTTTGGTGATGACATATTAGTTTAGTTTTTGCTACAACCGAATCGATCCGGCTTATGTTTAAATAAGCTGTTTTTACACCAGAGCTGAATTTAGCTCAGGTAGACCACACAACTGGCGGATCGCTGTAGAACCATATCACATCACATATCACAGTAACAAACGCCAAAAGTGGCGTTTTCTTACTGTGACTGTGTGTTGGCGTCACAATAAGAAAACAACCTATTATAACAAGGTTCTACAGAGATCCGCCAGTGGTGTGGTCTACCTATACCAGCTATAAGCGATCTATAGGTTGTTATTCACAAGGCTTAGCTACTTAGCTCTGCTGGAAAACACACATAAGGTCCTGCCGGAATCGACCAATCATGAACTATGGGAGACGAGATTTTGTATTGTAATCAATGTTGTTGGTTGATTCCTACGGGTCCAGTGCCATGTTTTGTTTTAACCGAATTCGAAAAATGTCTTTTCGACTGTATGTACATACCTATGTTCTACATCTCCGTCAATTGTGGGCCGATTTTAATGATTCTTTTTCTATTGTATAGAAAATGATTCGCACACGAAAATTTATTCGCGAGGAATAAGTATTTATTCCGCAATTAATAAAAAAAATTGTCAAGGAATTTGATGTCGGTTTTTAGTTTTTCAAAACAATAAAATTATATGAATGTTCTACAATCGAACTGCGATTCCCTATCCGCATGCCCAGCGTAGGGATAATGGGCCTCCCATGAGATAAAAGTCAATAAAGCGCTTATTAGGGGGAGGCCTGCGTCCAGCAGTGGACCAATATAGCCTGTTGAGGCAGGTTGAGGTATATGAATATACAAATCGGAATACAAATTGACTAAAAGAACCTACCTCATTAAAGAAATCGCCGACCCATTTAGCGACGACCAGCGTGATGATTATCGGCAATGCGTTGGATATTTGTCCCGTGGTCTCGATGATGATGACTGTTAGCGAGATCGTCATTCGCACGACCCCGCCTAGTTGGGCCGCTGCGCCGACTAACGCGTATTTAGCCGGGTTTATTGTCTGGAAGAGAAAATATATTTTATTCCGGGCGGAAATTAAATCGAATACTCTATAAAGGTTGGAAATAAGTAGTTCAATATTGTACTAATAAATATACCAAATATTATTTCTTCTGGTTTGGTTATCGTAAAATACTAGAATATTCGGCTGCGCCGCGCCGCGAGCTGTAACCGCACTAGCGGCGCGGCGCGGCTAAAAATTTTCTCAAATCTGCAGCGCCGCTGTAATGCGGTTGGCATCATTGAAATTAATAAAAAGAAAATTCGGCTGCGTTTGACCTTTATATGTGTTAGTCTTGAACTCACATTGCTAGGCAGGATATACTGTATCACAATAGCCAGCAGCCGGCCCCACGCGGCGCCAGTCAGCAAGTTCGGTATGAACAGTCCACTGGACACGGCCAGCCCGAAGGTCCAGGTGGACAGCAGGAAGTAGCAGACCACGAACACCAGCAGGGACAGCGGCTTGTACGACCCGATCGGGTCGTGGAGGAACGACCGGACCGAGGCTTCGGGGGTTTGGAACCAGATGGCGGCGAGCGCGTTGTATTCGCCGTCTGCGCAGTATAGCTGAAAGAGATTTTTAGTTTTTATTAGAAGCTAGCGTTTGTAAGCGGCTTAGCACGCGTTTTTTAAACATAATTTGTAATTTTTTACAAAAGCTAAAAACGACTTCTGTTTCCTGTATATCAAAGAAAGATAAGGGACAGGAAATTTATATCTTGAGCCTTAGTCATAAGTTTATAGTATAATCAAAGAATATTCACAAAGAAAACTACAATCAAATAATAGAAATAAATTAGAACTAGTATTTACAATTGAAATAATTGAGCTAACAAGTGTATTGTATTAAGTTTATCATTAAGGTATCTAGTACCCATAACACAAGCTCGGCTTAGCTTACCCCCCTGTGATAAAATGCAATAAGGTGCTTATCAGAGGAGGCCTGCGTCCAGTAGTGGATTAATACAGGCTGTTGAGGTTGAGGTATCACTACTTAATATATAAGTAAATTAATGGTAGGTGAGTAAGTAAGTAAACAAGAAGTAAGTAGTAAGAATATACCTGCAAAGGCACTTTCGTAGGATCCTCTCCTAAAGGTCGGCAGTCGTTCAATATGAACATCATAAGAAAGCCGCAAGTTGCACTCGCCGCCGCCACTAGACACGCTTCTACGACGCGAAGCCATGGCGCTGAGACGTGCCTGTTATAAATAAATAAAACACTGTGTTTATACAGGGTTATTGGTAATTCACTGACACTGCGTAAAATGCAGGTTCTGTCCGTTTTTGAGCATTGCAAGCAAGCATTGTTAGGATAAGCTTTGTTAAAAGTGATGTTTCTCAACAGACATCGGATATTCATCGGATTGTCTTAGATTTTATTGTAATTATTCTTAAAATAGCCTGGAAGATTGTAACCCATGTATTTCGATTAATATACCTACCTAATAAATTAATAATACCTCTTATTAAACCAGGTGAGAACTCTGTGTCTAGTTAAACCTAATATAGGCTTTAAGGCACTTCTAACCGAAATGTAATGTTGTTTTTTACCTGAATAAAAAATTCTATTCATTCTATTCAGTCCATCATCACGAACACGTTTGTGAAGACGCCAGGTCTTAATTCTTATTTTTTTTTATAAATCACCTCCCATACAAAATAATGCCCAAAACCCAATGAATTGCTAAATACCGATCTCCCACTCCTATTTAAATCCACATCATCATCATTGGGTTATTTTAATTCTACGTACTAATATCATTCCCTTTCCACCAATTTTAAGAATTGAGACCTGGCGTCTTCACTGACGTGTTCATGATGGTGGGCATAACCTGCAGTTCACACAATGTCAGTGAATTACCAACAACCCTGTATATGAATTCTGGGTATGTCTAGTTCGTCGCATTGCAGAGTATCAATGCAAAATAGAAGAAAATAAGACGTAGGTAGGTATTTGCTGTGTACCCAAACCAATTCATACAATTGAATCGTTAAAATATTTTTGTAGGTATGTCCAAAATGGATTGTTGATACCTACTTAAATTGAATTTAAGACCCTTAAATATGTATGATTTACACAATTTTTACAATAAAATAATGTTATTCTTATAATGAGACGAAATGGACATACATACGAGTAAAATAGTTCATAGATTTAAAAATCAATGAGGGACGAGAGAGATGGAAAAAGGCTTCCTACAAAATATCAGATTATCTAGAGGATAAGAAAGCTTGGGACGAGTATTGCTCCTGCTCGAAAACTAACACCCTGACAAGGTAAAGGTTTTTTGTTCGCTCTTTAGGTACTTTGAAGTGGTCACACAATCACAGTGATCACCTTATTTCCTAGTTTTTGTTATGTAATTTGAATTTTTGTGACGTGTCCAAGAGTCCTGTAAGGTCTAAAGGAAAAAAGCACTTTGATACTTGATATTTAACACCTTTTAACAGTTGGTCCAACTGTCCCAGGATCAAGACACATGGAGGAATAAGAGGCTCGCTCTTGCGCAGCAATGGTACATATACTTGAGACATATGTATAAACATTTAAAGGGTCGGTAAGGTTCTCAATGTTGTCCCAGGCGAGCCGCAGGTCTGTCTGCCACCTCAGTGGTATAAAAAAAAATTGTTGTCTTAATAAAGCCAGTCAAGTGCGTGTCAGACCACGCAGTGATATTTAATATATGTACTTTTCAGTTTACCCAACAATAACATACGCCTCTGTAAGTTTTTGTCTAAGCAGCGTACAACGTTTTTTGTATATAGTAACAGAACTCAAAATAGCTTGTCTATTTCTTTACCTTATCCTAAATACAGCGAGTCTGTAATTGATATGATTCCACAGTGCCCCCAGAAGCCCGCCGACTGCGCCAAAAAACATGAACACTGGCAGCTCATAGAATTGGAAAGGGAATGGTTCCATCTTACCCAAATTCAATAGACCTGAAACCAAAGTTGACATGAGAAAGAGTAGATGGCGCCACCTGACAGTTATGATTTGATTACGTAAGCGTGATATTGGTTCAACTAGGTTTTTGTGCCTTTGTTCCAAGTACAAACCCAATGAACAAAAAAACATTTATTCTATATTGATCCATCAATGAACACAACTTATATCAAACTAGTTTATGCCCGCGGCTTCGAAACGTTTAAAGGTGATTTCTATCCCATGGGAAGTGATTTATGGGATAAAGTCGCATATGTCTGAATCCAGGGTTAGACTTACCTGTATGCAAAATTTCAGCCTGATCCGTTCAGTAGTTTTGGCGTGAAGAGGTAACAAATATTCATCCAAACTTACGCATCACACTAATATTATAAATGCGAAAGTTTGGATGGATGGATGGATGTTTGTTACCTCTTCACGCCAAAACTACTGAACGGATCAGGCTGAAATTTTGCATACAGGTAAGTCTAACCCTGGAATCAAACATAGGCGACTTTATCCCATAAATCAGTTCCCATGGGAAAGAAATCACCTTTAAACGTTTCTATAGAAACAACGCGTGCGAAGCCGCGGGGCGCAGGTAGTTTATAATATTAGTGTGATTGAAGCAATGCTAACTAATTGTCTCCTATTTTAAACCAAATCTGCCATTAATTGGCTTTCATATTTTCTGTGTCTTAAAAACTTATTTGAATGAAAGTTTGCACAAAGAAAATTCCCAATGTGCGCTACATTGGGAATTTTCTTTGTATAATGCAAAATTCACTCTTGATTTTCTAGTGTTCACTTTTAGTCGTATGTCCTATGTGACAGAAAAAAATGTTTTCAATACTATTGTGCTGCATCCGCTGTCAATTGAAAATGCACCCTAAATATCGTGTCAACCTACCTGGAAAGCTCAGCTCGCCAGCCCGCCCGTGATATGCCGACAGAGCGCAGTTCAGTGTGAATGTAGACACGACAGTCCCGAAGAAGGTCCGCCACGTCAGCGCCTGGTTCCAGAAGCTCGTGCCTTCTTCTAGGGAGAAGAGGACTCCACCTAGGATGTAACACAATCTATTGATTGATCGTAAGGTTATTTCAAAAATTTGATAGAAAACTGGATAAAATAGGAAGGCTTCACTGATTTTCATCAAACATAGCTAAGACCACTTTACATTTTTATGATTAGACCAGTACTTTCGGATATAACCTATAAAAAATAAACCTGACTTCACCCACTGCAGAGAAGGCTTACCTACTTTAATACACGGAAGTCAGAAAATTCGTGATTCATTTTGTTCGATCGGTTCGCTAATCGAATGTTGTGTCTTTGTTTTTAAATCTTTTTAAAAACAGGGTTTTAAATAATTAAGTCACCCTTATGAATTAAGTCTTACATTACTAATCCGATAGTGATCTTTTTTTAAGAACTGCACGATATATTGGCACATTTTTGGCTGGCCGAAATTTCGGCCGGTTGCACGGATTATTAAATAAATAATAATAATAAATAATGCTGGACAATTCACACAGCATTATCTAGCCCCAAGCTAAGCAGAGCTTGTGTTATGGGTACTAGATAACTGATATACTTAATACAATACACTACATAGATAGATATTTTTTATTATACATAGAAAACACCCAGACCAACGGAACAAATTTCTGCAGATCGTACACAAATTTGTTCCGAGGCGGGAATCGAACCCGCAACCTCCTGCGTCGCAGGCGGACCTTCGCCCGCTGCGCCACGGAGGTCGTCAAATGATATATTAATAATAATGATATATTATCGAATGATATATTTTTAGTAAGATTAATGCACAAATTCAGTCATAAAATCGGCCGCGCGATAACGGCCAGTCCGAAGAGTAACTATAGGTACGTTGCGTTTTGCGGCCGAACTTCGCAAAAGTGGAAGAAAAGAACTAAAGAGTTCCTACTCCAAGTCTCGAAAGTCTTGTGCCACTCCTTTGGCCCTGTGGTAGTCTTACCCAGTTTTCTCTTTATAATTTAAGTATAATAGAATAGTATAGAACTATCATACCAATAGGAGCTCCAAACGCAGCAGACACCCCGGCCGCCGCCCCTGCCGAGACAAAGTCCCGCTTCTCATGATCTTCACGGAAGTACTGGAATATCTTGAAGTCCTTGTTGAAAGTCGTGCTCTTGCCTTGGGATATACCGGCAGCGACCACCGCACCGCTGTGGATCATTGGACCTTCCTGTTTATGAGAACTAATATTAAAAGCTAGGAAATCTAGCAATGCATTGAACAGCAGTTGCAGTGGAGTCCGATCACGAAAGCTATTGCGGGAATATGTCAACAATTTATTTTGTCCTAGCAGCCCATCCTAGCTTCGCATGGGTGGACATTTATTTTTAAACATTTTGGAATAAACGTATAGTAAATGTAGGTATCTAATATTTCTGTGGCAGGCCATTTTATACTTTTATCTGACTGCCTCGTTGGTCTAGGAGTCTTGTGTCCAACCGGTGATAATGAGGTCCCGGGTTCAAATCCCGGGTCGGGCCAAGATTTGTGTTATTGGGTCTTTTCTAGCAAGAAATATTCACAGTAGTAGCCCGGAGTCAGGAAGTTGGCGGTGTTAGACGGCTTAAGACATTGGTCCTGCGCTTAACCCCTCCCCGGTCGTGTCGGTGTGTCGTTCTATCGGATTAGACGGCTTAAGCCATTGGTCCTGCGCTTGACCCCTCCCCGGTCGTGTCGGTATGTCGTTCTATCGGATTATGAGAGTGCACCTATGTTTGCGCACACACTTGTGCACTATAATGAAAAATCTCATCGTCGTAATTATTGTAAAGCACTCACTAACAAACACACAAGTTATTTTCAGAAAAGCGTACAGTAGTAATCAAAGTCCTAAATAAGTGTCATGTAGGTACTTTTTATTCAATAAACTACCTATCCGTGAAAACCTTCAATAAGCTTTCTGGTATTAATCATCAATAATTGTCCAGCGTTATTTATTATTTTATTTATTTATTTATTAATCGATTTGTAAATCTGTTAATTTTAAGCCTTTGGTCTTAAGCCTAAGCCTTAATATAGCCCCGATATGAAATACTGAACTACAATTTTGCACCAAATACTCGCTCCTAATATTGGTCAAATGAAACATTTTATATTTCTAACATCGCAGGGCGAACCTGGATGTGATTCGCGCAGGAACGTGTGGAGTGGCACAAAAGTTTGGAGGCCAATACCCAGCAGTGGGTGAAGTCGGCTTGCGGATGATGATGATGATGAAACATTTTGACGAATTGATTAAATACTTTCGCAAACTTAAACAAACCTGAGTTAGGGGCCCATGAAATAAAAGCTTATATTAAGACATCACAGTTATCGACCTAGTTTTAATTTTATATTACCTATTAGTTTTTAATTTTAAGTAAAAACGAGAAATTTCCGACCGCAGTAGCGCTAAGTAGAGATCGATGTAAGATAACATTACTTGCATTTTATTTACATCGCACGCTAGTTATTAACCAGTAAACATTAGAATTCATTTAATTCTACTTTTACACGATAGTCGAGTAAACCGCTGACATGATCTCTCTTATTCATTTATTAATGTTCACACTAGCAGTGAAAGCTGGAGTAAATCCGGACGGGCCCACAGTTATATTAGATATCACAAATTGTCTCACAAAACTCATACAAATAAACTTCAAAGAACCTGGCGTACTGATCTTCGCAAACGCCGATAACTACGGCACAACAGTATCGAAGATACAAATCGAAATGTTGAAGAGATTAAACGACATGATGACCTACGCAGTGGAAATCATGAACCCTGAAGACGAAGATGTGAATATTTGCGATAATTACGACGAGCAGCTTGGAATACTGCACATAGATAGTTTCGACGTAAGACCGATGCCGGCGTACTTTGTTATAATCATCGACGAATACATAGAGTTTCCATTGGTGCTAGGAAGACTTCTGAGATCCCGGAGTTGGAATCCCAGCGCTTATTTCATAATACTCCTGTTCAACTTTGCAAAAGATTCTACTAACATCGCATTCGTGGAGCGAATGTTGACCTGTCTCTTCAGATACAACGCAACAGAGGTCATTATAATAGTCCCTCATGAGAAGAATTTACGCAACGCTATGGTGTACAGTTGGAGGCCGATCGATCCCCCCAAATACTGCGGGTACTTCAACGAGACAGCAAAGAACAGGGTTTACGTACAAGGCACATGCGTTAAAGGCAACTTGAAATTAAAAAGGGAGATCACAACAGGGTTACCTAAAAATTTGAAAGGATGCGTTGTAGACATAATTGCTCTGCAGAAGCAGCCATTCGTAAGCACAGACGAAGAAGATGCCAACGTTGAGAGATTGCTTATCGATGAGGTAGCTAGTATTTACAACCTTAAAACGAATTACAATGTCGTTAATTCATACCATAGAGGCGAGAGAGAACTTAATGGCAAATGGGATGGAGCTTTGGAACTGTTAACATTGAAGAAAGGGCACATACTTTTAGGAGGAATCTTTCCTGACTTCGATGTTCATGAAGATTTCGGGTGCAGTTCGTCCTATTTAGCTGACTCATATACGTGGGTGGTACCAAGAGCAGATAACTCGCCACCCTGGGTTGCATTGGCTATAATCTTCAAGGCGGAAGTTTGGTACTCAGTTATAGCTGGGTTCATAATCTCAGCTATATCTTGGACATTACTAGGACAGCTCGGAAAGGAATCGCAGTACAACAAATCTTTAAAACACAGCTTTATGAACGCCTGGTGCTGCTCATTAGGCTTCTCTTGTTACATCCGACCAAGAAGACATAGCTTACGCGTATTCTTTTCATTCTTCAACATTTACTGCATCCTGGTCATTACTGGATACCAAACTAAGTTGATCGATGTCCTGAAGAACCCAACGTTCGAGTATCAAATACAGACGGTTGAGGATTTGATCGAAAGTGGGCTGAAGTTCGGTGGTTTCGAAGAGCTCCATGATTTGTACGAGAATCGGACAGATTTTTTTGATAGTACCGTCTTTGAAAGATGGATTGTAGTCGAGGATATAACAAAGGCTATGCTCGATGTGGCTGTTTACAGGAATTTCTCAATTCTCTGCAGTCGGCTCGAATTAGCGCATCTGACAGCGGTAATGCCTGACCTCAGCGATAGGTTTGGGAACCATCGATACTACGCGTTCGATATGAATATGTTTTCAGTTCCTGTAGAGATGATCGCGCTGCGCGGTTACGCATTTATGAAGATTCTTTCGGCTTCCATCGAGCCGGTGAAACAGATGGGGGCAACTGAACACCTGAGACGAAGATTCGCTTGGTTCAACGGGAAACGTAGAGCAAAGCTCCTACGGAAATTGCTGATGGAGCAATCTGATGTGAATGCGCTTTCGATACAACAACTTCAAGCGGGGTTTTTGGTGTTGGTTTTGGGTTATACGAGTGGTTTTGTTGTGTTTTTGTTGGAAATTGTTGCTCACACCCAATGGGTTCAGAGTAAGTTTCGGCGGTGTAAGAAATAGAATATTTTGTTGAATCAAGTTTCCATAGGTACAAAAAATCCTTTTTGGGTAACATTTTCACGCATTCACTGCCCAGACTCGGCGGCGGCGCGGCGGCGGTGCGACCCGCAGGGGCGCCCGCTGCTACATGGACGTCTACGTGACCATCTGCGTCTTGGGCCATGAAGTGTTGGTTTAGTTTAATAAATAAAGCTTAGGTGACTCAACTTACGTTGTAGCGAGATTATTCTTTTTTTTGCTGTTTAATGTTTAATGTTTGTTTTGTTATTTCTGCCTGTTTCAAAGAATAAAACAAATTTTCCGTGAAGCGTAATCCATGGTAAAACAAACATTGATTCAAATGAAAATGAAATATTGACGCATTCGTGAGGTAATAATAGAGATTATGTACTAAATATAAACTAGTTTTATTCCATGTCGTCACTTAAAAACCACGAAAATATTTTAATATCGCGCCTATTTGAACCGAACCACCTTAAAATAAGTCTTGTCAAGAAGGTAAGCTTACCTTCCCGCCAGCCAATCCTCCGACGACAGCTGTGATAACCCCAATGGCCTTCACAATAAGCGTCTTTATCCGCACCACTCGAGGTACCTTCACGCCGTTCAGGTAACATTTCACTTGGGGGATACCGCTGCCGGCTGCGACGGGCTGTTTAGAGAAACAGATAGATTTATAAAATCTTTATGGTACTTGGTACTTGGTTGGTCAAAAACTTATAAAATAACTTACAGACCGTAACTACTAACTAGCGGTTAGTATAAAACTTGATGGAAACAACACGATGTAAATAGAAAATAGATAGTTGTATGATTAGAACGAAATGTACCTACACATCTAGGTTAAGAACTCGCTGTCCGCTTCTGTTTTTCCGGCCAAAAACAATCTGGGCCTCTTCAAGACTAGAGGACCAGCAGGGGTACCTACGAGTATTTTGATTCACTCGATTTCGTTACTGAATCGAATCCGACGGATCTATAAAACGCCATTTTGATTTCGCCTCGGGTTGATGATTGAATCTGTTGACTAATGGCCATGTCAATGAGGCGCTCTTTATTTCGATCATCAACCCGAGGCGAAATCAAAATAACGTTATAAAGATCCGTCGGATTCGATTCGGAAACGAATCGAATGAATTAAAATTCCCCTGCTGGTGTCTTCTAGACTTCCGTCATACATCGTCGGCCAGTCGGCCACATCGTCACTTACCATCAGGTGAAATTGTGATCAAACGATATGTGTACCTATTCACTTTAAAAACTGAGTTTGTATATTATTAACCAAATTTGCTGAACATTGGGAGTTTTTGAAAACTCGTAAGAAAATAGGTACTTACCTATTTTTTACCCATACAGGCTTAAACGCTGTTGCAAGATTGGCCTAATTCAGCGATTTTGCCGTTTATGTGTACTGTCTAACTAATCTAACTTAATATAATAAATGCGAAGTTTGTATGGATGAATGGATGGATTGTTACTTCGTCAAGCTAAAACTACTGAACACATACATTATGATGTAGGTCCAGCCCGAGAATACTTATCATATCACAGTTATCACATTATGCTATTTTATCCCTTAAATCAGTTGTTCCCATGGGATAGAAATAACATTTAAACTTAACCATAGAAATGTGCGAAACCGCGAGCAGAAAGTAGTAAATAATAAAAAAAAAATTAATTCATTAAAAGTGATAACGTAATTAATTACTAATAATATTAATAAAAGATAATGTTGTTGTAGAAACAATTCGATGTTTAATATTCCAACAAATCGACCATAATTTGCACTTACACCTATTGATAAGATATTGTTTATCAGCTGCATGGCATGTGTGCTACATAGTAGATAGTACATTAATTAATACCGCGAAATCGATAGAATTGCTTAACCATCCCTCGGAAATTCTTTGAATAAGGTAGTCTTGCCGATTCTGTCTCGTGTTACATTTACAATAGTTTACTTATTTTCATCAACCCTAAAATTTCATAAAACATTTTTTGCACTTAGAACTTGTGAACTGCTAAAATAATTTCCGCTCGTAGATTCGCATAAATTTAATAACTTCTGCGCATGGATTCGCATTCGTATTATGTCACTAGTTTCTGACCGCGGCTTCAAACGCGACGTTTCTATGGAAGCTTTTAAAGGTTATTTCTATGTAATTGTAATGGAAGCTGATTTATACCTTAATGTTCTTCAAGGTCTAGGTTTACATCTACATTATTCAAAATTTCCACAGCCACCCAAACTTTTGCATTTATAATTTTAGTGTGAAGTGGTAGTCTGTTTAGTAGTTTTATAGATCTAGGTAACAAACATCTCTTTATCTATTGTTTATGTCATTTGTTATTATTGTTGGTCTGGGTGTTTTCTATGTATAATAAAAATATCTATCTATTTAATGTATAGTATTAAGTATATCAGTTATCTAGTACCCATAACACAAGCTCTGCTTAGCTTGGGGCTAGATAATGCTGTGTGAATTGTCCAGCATTATTTATTTATTTATTTATTTATTAGTAGGATTCATTAAAACACAATAGAACTTAATACTATATAATTTTCCCACTTACCTCAACAAATGCGACTAACATAGAGCCAATGAACACTATGCAAATGTTTGATAACACCCACAGCAGATATGGAATGTACAGGCGGTCTTCTAGTACATATTTGTCGACAGCTGAAAGTTGCTGTTTAGGAGATTAATATTGACAAAGAAGATGGTGCAGATATTTGATATATTCTCAAGACTTGTTATTTTCATAAGGCATGTGCCTTAATCTTGTATTTCCAGCAGTTTGAAATTTTTCCCAGAAGTTGGAAGTAGCATCAAATTAGTGAATGCAAAAAACAATGCATGAAAAGTCTCATATTGATTCAGTCAGGGTAGTCAATGCCAACCTTGACTACAGAAATGAACCAATATATAATGTATATCAAGGTTTCCCTTCTAACATAATGAAGGTTCAGGCTATCTACAAATGATGACTCAACCAACAGAAAGCTCAAGATTAAATTGTAGTTCTTGCACTAATAGGTTGATAGGGAAATACCAAAATGGATGTGCGTTAGTCATTTTTCATTGTTTAGTTTTATAACCAGGATAAAACTAGGATATTTTTAACCCAGATAAAAGTGATTAATCATATCCTTTGTATTAATTTTTAGGGCTTACTACAAAATATTTATATTTTATTATTTATATATATATTTTTTATTTTTTTACTACAAAATAACAGATTATCTAGATGATAAAAAAGTTTGGGATGAGTTTTGCTCCAACTCGAAAACTTACAACCTAACAAGGTAAAGGTTTCTCGTTTGCTTCTTTACTTTACCTTAAAAAGATTGGAGTGGACAAGAAGTTAAAGTGTTCACTTTATTTCTTAGATTTACTTATGTAATTTGAATGTGATGTGTCCAAGAGTCCTCTCGGTTTAAAGAAAATAAAGCACTTTGATATTTAATTTTATATAAAAGGATACATTTCTTCAAAGCACTATACTTGATGTTTGAGAACTCTTCAATACAGATATCAATGAAGAATGCTATTAGGGCAGTAATTATCCCAATTAGGAGAATTATGAACCAGCGCAGGCTGTCTTTCCATACAATAAATGGATAGCCATGCTTTCTCTCTTCATCCAACAATAAGTGGTTCTCACAGGTGTCATAGTCTAAACTCTGTAAAAAAAACAAGACATTTAGAGAAAATATGAACACTATTAACTTCTGAATAACGAAGGTTTAAACAGTAGACACATACCTCATATTTAGCAGAGAGGACATTCATGGAACCTGGTTCAATCTTTTCTACAGGATGTCTTCGCCTGATGCCATGGCTCCCTTGCAATTCATTATCAGAGTCCTAAAATTAAAGGAGCAGAATTTAGAATTAGTTACATAATATATTTAAGGTTCAAAGACAAAAACGCTGTCATGTCATATAAAGAAGTAAAAGAAACTGTATTGGAAAGAGAAAAGTGGAGGATTTTGCACCAACAAGATGCAGACATTGTAGAACTAGGCTCTAATATAAATAATATTTTAGGAAGCCTAAAATGAAACACCTTACAATAAGAAGTGAATGATGATGACGAATTATGAAAAGGGACACGTCCATACTTACATGTGGGGAAATCGATCTATTGAGCTGAGCAACATTAGAAGTGCTTGCATCTTCATCATTGCTGACTAACTGGGCAGTGTCTGACGTGGTAATATCACTGTAAGTCCCTTCTGCAAGGGATGTCGAGGAGTTATTCATAACGGTCGTCAGAATCAATTCATTACGGACAATAGAATCTATCTCGAGTTCCGGAGAGCAAGCAACCTGATTCACTAATACCAATTATGGATATTCATCACCCAAAAGCTAGATATTTTATCTTAGGATACTCGTTTTTAATTCAGCAGCTATAGCGAATAGATTCCCCACAGAAAATCACAAATTTACAATCAATTCACAGTCACAAACGCGAAGTAAAAATACAAAATAAACAAGATCGACTGACGATGGCTCACATGTCAAAACAAATCTTTTGTACTATCAAAACTGTTAATGTCAAAAAGGTTTGACAATTCACAAAATAAAGTCGTTGTTTGTCTATGACCTTTTAGTGTTGGGACAAGCTTGTTTGATCGGAGCAGTAGTACTATCAACTGAGGTGATGACTCGTGAGGTGACTGTAAGGACCATTTTGAGGGACTATTAAGTAAGAGTTTGGTACTGTTAAAATTCTCAGTACCTATACACTCCGATATTCGATATCTTAAGCAAAAGGTTTGTCAGGAAAATTGATGTTTTTGTCATCAATTAATCAGCAAATAGTTAAAAATAAAACTATTTGCTGATTAATTGACTTGTTTTGTGACTGTAATTTATAACTAAACAGATTGTAGCCTTAAAATCAAGATATTAAAATAATTTTAAAGTTAATAAAGATTCAAAATCACCTCAATGATTAAATTGATTGTCATTTTGATAAGCTATCGTTATCATTTTTTATCAGTGCGTAAACAAGAACAAACTTATGTCACACACACAGAGACATGGTTTGTGTTCTGTAAACAACAATAGAAATTGTCTATGTGTGTGTGGCTTGCTCGTTCGTTTGGTTGACAATCGCGATGTGATGTATTTCTACACCATCCATCGCATGCTGAGATTTCAACAAAACCTTTTAGTTTGTAATTAAGTTACTGTGTTTATTTCTAAATGTTTTCAATCGTTGTGATATCTCTCCTCAGTTTTAATTTCTAAATATGTGTAATTTGCCGCCGAAGTTCCATTCAGTGTGTCGCCTTTGTTTATCATTCTGTGGCGATAATTGCAGTGATGTTAAACTTCCAATTTTCGATCGTGATAAGGATAAATCACGACTCTCCGAGATGATAGTGGAGCACCTGACACTAATGGTAATGGTTATGCAGTATTTTAGCCATAAGATCTCCAGGAAGGTGTAGTTTTCTCGTGTGAAAGTTTAGCGTAAGCGTATGAGATTGTGGATGCTGATAAGCGCCATTAACTTTCTCGCGGGTGTTGAGTATTTTCGCATTGTGATATCATATTACGGCCCACGCGACGAGTGCCCGGAGGTATGACTAATGACATTCGTGGAAATTATATGCGAGCGAGCGTACCGATGGCAGGCGCGCGGTATCAGCCGCGGGCGCTTCGCTGATAACAAAGGATTGCATCGGGCGCCCTGCTCTCGCCCCGCCCCCTGCCTCCTGCTGCGTCCTGGGCCCTCACCCCGCGCCCTCACTGACACAGCCACTCCAGTGCAGTGCACTGAGCTCATCCATAACTCTGCATTGCTATTTTCAGAATTCAATATTTTCTAAAATTAGATCTGTATTTAAGGGAATCAATCTGCAGGGGGACTTAGCCCTTCCCAACGGAGCACAATCTAGAATGTTGGATTATACAAGTTGATTTCTATACTTGCTATCAGATTGTCTGCAATGACTCATCATCTATGATTAAAGCTAGTGAAAGGTCACTGGCCACCTCGTCTGACTTAAAGCATTGTGAAACTAATGTGAATTATATTTTTAGGTTTCCCCAGCAGACTTGCTACCTCAAGTTTTGTGTGGAAGCTGTGCGCAGAAACTTGAAAACTTCCATACCTTCAGAGAATTGACACATAAATCGGAAAGACTCTTGGAACAGTTTGTGCAATATGCAAACTCTCTGTCGGGTCCAAAGGAGGTGAGTAGCTTTCTAACAAATCAAACAAGCCATACAATCAATGTTTGTAACAGTTTATTTACATTACTTTATCACTAGCTAATAATACAAGATTATTTTAGTATTGAAATACTGAAGAAAGATAAAATATGAAAATGTTATCAAGCCAACATTGAATCTTCATTGATATTTTTGTAGCGTATGGGCTGAATTCTCTTGTTCTTTTTGTAGAATGCTTTGCAAGCATTCACAAGCAGACCACACAGCATTCCAATTGCTGCTACGGTAGCTACACCCAGAATACTCCATAGAACATGCTTGGGTTTCAAGCCTGATAGGGTGAAACCCTTCTTAGTAGCAAAAGTTGAATCCAGTGTAGGGCAGAATGGCAGGGTCACATTAGTAATGTATGTACCAGCAAACCTCATAGGTGCTGCACAGCTGAAAATACCAAACCAGTCATAAAACACCTATAAATTATATGGATTTCTCAATATTAAAACCACATTGAAGTAACTTTAATAGCTTATTATTTATTACATCCATAGGTTTAATGGTTTTAGTTAATCTTTAAACCAGATATTGTTGTCTTGCAAGATCTCTTGGAAGGTTTTCATGGCAATTTAATTGCCCTTGTCAGATTATCAGTTAGTATAAATGGAGGTATTATACAAGGATGGTCTGATTCTGTTAAACTAGATAAGTTCAGATAAAATGTGAAACAGACAGTGTTTCATTTCATTATTTTAGAATAGTTATATATTTTGTAAATAAACACAAAAGTGCAACAGGTTTGTAACCTGTAGCTTTTAATTTCAAGGTATTCTGTTAAACAAATCTTATCTAACTTAAGACAATTCGAATTTGGCTTAATGGATCTTCAATAATGTTGACTAGTATGATTCGAGATTTTTCGCGGTAGCTTAAGGAGCCGCGTCCTTAAAGTCGGAGGACATTAGTATGCTTGATTGGAGACAAAGGCCCCTATACCCTTATCTAATGCATATCCTGCCCTAACATCAAAATCTACGCTTTTCTCGTGATCTGTTTGATTTAAAATCTCTAGTAAGGGTACGATGTCCATTGTTCAAGTCATGGTTCACTTTTGATATGACGTATCTTAGGGTACTGGTTAGAGGGCATCCATTAATTACGTGAGGCTATTAGAGGGGAAGGTTCTCGAACCAAACCTCACCAAATCTCACGTGAGGCCCCTCACCTCACGTGAGGCAAATATCACGTAATTTTTTGCCACGATTTTTAGTGTTCTTCATTCTTATATTGTTCGATTTTATCACTGTGATCCTAGTCCATTTACACAGAAATAAAAATAAAAATAAATAATGCTGGACAATTCACACACCGCAATAATTACTTAGTTATGTTTTTTCAAATAAATCCAACGCAAACAAGTACAGATTATCCTATTTTCATAAAAAATACGCATTTTGAAATATTTCAAGTGAGATTGCGGGAGGGAGGAGATCGAGCAAAATCTCACTATAGGATTTTGCTCGACCCCCATCAGATCGTGAAAATAAACTGACGTAATTAATGGATGCCCCTTACTTACTATGGAACCTCTCCCTGCTTGAACTTCAGCCCAGCACCCTGTGCAGTTATGGCAGCCAGATCACAGTTGCACAGCCAGTTATTGCCACTCATGCCAATAACCTCCAATTTGTTCCACGGCATCAGGTCTGTTGACAGCTCGCTCAGGTCGTTATCGTCTAGGTATACCTGTTGATATAACAAAGTTTCGTTTTACCAACATTCTGATGTGATACTCTACCTGCGACGACCCGCTAACGCTGGCAGAGTCACGTAGAGATGTCATGGAAATCGTTAGTACGACGAGAATATAAATAACCTGTGTTAAACTCGCCATGGAAGTTCCTAAGAACGCCATTATGGGATCGCCTGAATATTAATGGTTTCACTGGGTAGGCCCAGATCGTCTACTTTGAAAAGGCTATATTTTTTAAATTATGAAGTCATCAAATTATCGCCACGCGTATTAGCTGTGTGGTGCCTGGTGCCGGCTTAGAATTTGCACCACCCCAACCCGTCCCGCGGTTGTCGTAAGAAGCGACTGGGATATCCACCGTGGGCGGGCAGCAGCGCCCCTGCAGAACAATTCTACCACCGAACTGCGATCGCCAACCCGCATGCCCAGCGTGGGAATTATTGGCACAACTCCCCAATAAAAGCCAAGAAGGAACTTATCATTATCAGGGGGAGGCCTGCGTCCAGCAGTGGACCAATATAGGTTATTGAGGTGAGGTGAGGAGAAGGCGTATTATTACGCGTAGTAATTAATTATATACCTAAGTTTCCCATATAATCGTTTTAGTAGTTGTCTGTTAAAGAGCTAAATTATTTCATAATAGATGCCATGAACAACAGTTATAAATCGAAATCTTGTCCTCGTTCGAAATAATATCCGAAACTTTAGTTCAGTTCAAAACTGCTGACGTAAAATGGTGTTTACTTAGATTAATCGGCGTTTTACGAATGTGGGTTGGTGTAGCTATAACTTTCGAATCGTTAATTCGGTGATCTAAGGTTTTTTGGTAGGCTAACGTAAGAAAGCAGTTATGGTATCATTTGGTACCCGTCATCCGTATTGTTGAAAGAAGAAAGAGCAAATTGAATGACATATAGCCCTACTAAGACTAGGTACACATAATGTAAGTAGGACTTTATAGGTATAAACATGATCGCATCTAAATTCATTTCACATTGGATCATATCATGCCAAAGTTAGCGAATCATTAATCTTCGCAGTGATCATAAATTCATTGTAGATGTTACATTTCAGTCGACCTTTATAAATTGTTGAGATCACGAATTTTTCAGTATGTATTAATAAACAGGTTAATAGCTCCTTCTACGCTCGATAGTTTCGTAACTAAACTACGTCTTGGTTTTCCGATGACTAAGCCTACGTCATTACTTTCCGTTCTCAACTTTGGACTGACAAAGATTATTATGTGATACCTAGCTTTTGAGATAAAATTAAGCAACCGACAGAAATAGCAAATTTTGAACAGCTTTTCTCAAGGAGGCGATAATGTCAGAGTCAGAGATAGCCTTACATATTTCATATGACGTAGAGGTTCGTAACGATTTCAAAACACGGTAACTTCGGTTTCGGTTACTTGGCGATGAACATTAAAAACCACCTTTAATTTTTAATATATTTTGGGTATTCCTATTCCCCGAACGCTGAAACTACTGAACTGTTTGGAATGAAAACTTGGTAAATATTCGTGTAAAGCCGTGTGAATCTTGCACTAACCCGATTACGAATTTCACGCGAGCGAAGCTACTAGCAGGTGCTAAATTTCTGATGTTTACATTACAGTAGCATAAGTACTTCACGTTCTAGTGTCTATTTCGCATTGATACTAACGCTGTAACGTATGTGTATGATTCACGTTTTCTAATCAAACAAATTATTTAATTGATAGTTAATACTCGTATCTAGTAATACTGATCCGCCTGCCAATCTTGGTTGATTACCCCCTTGTTCGGGAGACATGTTTGGCAGTAGACGTACCTATGTGCGCTGACGTTTACTCGTATCTACCGTCCTAGTTTTGGGATAAATTGCAATCAGTGATTGATAATCAAAACATGATTAATCAGCTAACCCAGTTAAACAACTGTCATGTTAGCGGCACGATCTGGGCCAAATCGAATTGCACATTTGTTTGATTATAATATTGCTTACTAGTATTAGAAAACAGTAACTCTATGATAAGCGATGCTACGGGCTAAATAAAGAATCACAGTTACAACACCCGCGGTGTCGTCATTCTGAGTAACATTTAAACTTTTGTAAAATGTTAGCTATGACGCGGTATAGATCATTCGTTGATAAACAAAACTGATTACGTTTTGCTTGCAATAGGTGTAGTTAGTAAGGTGTTTTTTCCTTGTATTTATGGTATATCTTGTATCTGATGTATGACAGTTACCTCTTTCAAGGTCCATTTGTCTTTGAGTCCTCGGAACGCGTTATGGCTTATGTACCTCAAGTTAGGGTTATGGCACAGATGTAGGACCCTCAGGTGTCTCAGGGGTGTAAATGTGCTACGTTTCACTTCCTCCAAGAATTCGTTTTCCCCGACTTCTAACTCCTTCAAGTTGGCCAAGCCTGTAAACGTATAATAAGGTAAGATAAAGGTCTCGCATCCGGTGCTCACAGAAATTACCTACGAATTTGTTCATACGTACGTTAGGCTTGTTACTCGTAGTTCTGTAATTATTATCATGTTTGTTTTATTCGCCGCTATCTATTTATGATAGTATCGTCTGAAATTCTACTAATGTGTAATCAAATCAATTGACCGTCGTATAACACTAGATAAGGTAAAGTCACTCGTCAGTGTTAATTACGATAAAACTATTCTCGGCCGAAATTCTTAAGTCCCTATTTTCCTGTGCGGTTTTTTCGTGAAAATGTTAGGAATTATTCCAGGATAAATTAACACAACTTTTGCTAGCATTGGTAACAAATGTCTTTCTACATTCTAATCTTTGCATACTGTCTATAAAACATTTGTAACTAGCTTTTGTCCGCGGCTTCGTACGCGTATTTTCGGTATAATAAGTAGCCTATTATCTAAGTTAGGCTATGTTCTAAATATACGCCAAATTTCATCTTGATCTGTTAAGTAGTTTCGGAGATCCTAGGTAACAAAAATTTCCCATTTCACAAACTTTCGGCTTTATAGATATAAAGATCTATATGTACTAGTTATGCATAATGTTTTTTACAATCACATCAGAACATAACTGTGCTACTCGACTCTAAGCCCAGTAGGCTCAAGCTAGACCTATGCAAAGAAAAATAATTTATCTCTTACAATTATCTATTCCTGCAGTTATACAACTACATATTTTTATAATTTGGCGTTGTTTACCTACGAAGCTGTCATCATTGAGCTCGACGACTGGATTGTTGTTGAACGTTAGGTACTCCAGTGTGCTGCCGACTAGAGATAAGCTTTCTGGCACGGTGACAAAGCGGTTGTCAGACAAATCTATTTGCTGTAGTTTTATCAGGCCCCTGAATGCGTCCAGTGGGATGTTGTCGATGTCTGTTTTTGACAGATCTAGGACCTGGAATAGTTTGGCGATGGAAATAAATATAGAAATGTCCGCTCTTGTGAACACTCGTTTGGGATTAGGTTTCACACTGAAATTGTCTCAGCGCATTCTCCCACGATGTTATTCAGTTTTGGTTATGCTAGACGTTATCGATAGCACATGGTTACATCTTTCTGATAATGGTTTCTTTTGATTTCTACATCTCTGTGCTTTAGGTGTTAAATGAGGATATCTATGTGCTAAATCTGTGGTAGCTGAAACTCTTTATTTATTGTGAGAATTAGCAACAATTAATAAAAACGCTGAGTAATTCAAAAAATTCCACTATTACGTCTTACTTTCTTACCTCTAGATCCACGGCACTGGACAGAGCCATTATAGTGACATGGTCCAATATCTCAATCGGATTGTTGTTCAGATACAACCTTGTCAAGTTCGGCGTATGTTGGAATAGGTATCTGTCCAGGGAGTGTATCTCGTTGTATCCAAGATTAAGGGTTTCAAGTGCGATGTCGCTGTAAATGCCATCTTTGTATGGACCTTGGAAGATCTCGCTTCTAAGGACGTCGCCTGGAAATGCAATTGATTAAGGCACTTTATCATATCCAAGTCTCAAATAATAATACCTGGATCTGCGCAAACAGATCATAAACTAGAGATCTAATCTAGGATCTACGATGTCTATGAGACAGTCGAACCAGTCCGATAAGTTTACAAAACAAACAAATTAGTAGGCCCAGTTTGATAACTTTCGTCGATATTTAAATCGTAAATTTGAATTATACTAAAGTAGATCTTAATGGTATTGCGTTGATTGCCCTTCCTTTCAATACCTCCTAGATACGGTCGATAACGGCCGTTAAAGTTACGTTAGTGTTGGTGCTGGACAAGCTTATTGCATCTAAGACATGCCTCATAAACCATTTGTTATTGACGATGCGCTATAGCGAAGAGAAAGTTATATAATGCACAAGTTAAGTTAAATTTAAATTGTTTTTGTCTGGTTGTATATTTGACATGTCGGCATCTTGCTGGTGAGGGACGATTACCGTGATATTACCATTAATCACCGTTATTTCGATCAATCACTCTTTGTTTGTTAGCAATTTAGCACCGTTTTCTAATTTTATGATGGTTCAAAGTAAAACCATCGAGGTATTCGTACTCTTAAAAAAAGCTTTTCTTCTCTTTTTTTAACCTTCTTCGAAAAAATGTGTTTATAAGTTCGGCTGTAGATATGTGTGTTTCGTCGATTTCTCCGTCAATTATGGTTCGATTTTGAAAATTCTTTCGTTTTTTAAAAGCATAATCCAGTGGTTCCGTAAAGAAATATTTCCGAGGGATTAATAATTATCCCGCAAAACTTAAAACGGTGTAAAATTAGGGATTGGAAGTCGGTTTTTAGTTTTTCAAAACAATCAAATTTTATTGAAGGAAACTACTCCTATGTCTGTAATTTTTTTGAGGGCTTTTTAATGTCGGAAATTTTACATTGTAAAATGTATCTACCACTGCTAGCTTTAGCTACCGACTTCGTGGTAGCCTGAGTGCTATTCTCATGCACGTAAAGTTTTAAGTTTGTGTGTGTAATCAAGATGAAGTGTAATTTTTCATCTTGATTGATCCAAAGTCACTCGAGTAAACACCTATCCGTACTTTCACCTCTATGATTGTGTATGATGTCAAACAAAATGTTAAAGACTGAAACTACATCATCTTTTGTCCTCTAGAAACGATACATAACCACGATCAATCTAGTTCTGTCATGACGGCCACATAAGTGTAGTGTGATGTGATAACTTTTGCATAAAATATTATTCATTCAAATTATTCGTTCGTAGATAGTGCATTTTCGAAACTTGCCTAATCATATGAAAACGCATTTTGGTGAGACAATCAGGTATTAAAATTTTTATCCTGCATAGCCACTATGATTTTGCATAATCTATTTGTGAAACTTGTTTTAGTCCAAATATAAATAGATTAAGGTGCTTAGAGATAGCAACCAGGATGTTACTCCCTGGTATTGATTTCCAATTTTTAACCTTGTCTCATTCAACTAAAATATTCACTGCTTGTTCCTTCGCTGACGTGCCAATACGCATCCATACGCAAAACTATCGTGATTTGCTTATTTTAAAACACAAAAAGTTATTTTATGACTTGATTGGTATAGGCGTGGGTGCTGTAAGTGAAGTGATACTTAAGTGTGCCTTGAATATGCTCACTAGATACTTGGTGTTGGTCTAATAACCATGAAATTATTACGAAGTATTGCAATATTTTCGCAATAAACTGTTTTTGGGCACTGAGTGATTCATATCACAAACACAATATTTTCGCAATAAACTGTTTTTGACACTGAATGATTCATATCACAAACATAATTTGCAAAATTATAGCAGAGAATTATGGAAAACTGTGACCTTAAAATTAGCTATAAAATATGAGATTATGGAAATCGAAAGTAGACATGTTTCTTATTTTCGATTATGAAGCGAATTTTAATCAAGTCTATCCAATGTATCCATCAGCTTAATTTTTATGTTGCCTAAATATATTTGAATAGTATTATCAGCTGACTTTATGAGGTATAGGTTTAATATATGCATGACATTTTTAGGGTTTCGACGATCAAAGATCGGTTTCGAAACCCTTATGGTCTCGCATTGTGTGTCCTTTTTTCCCTCCTTAATAACTCAAAAACTACTGCAGATATCAACTTGAAATTTGAAATTATAGTACATTTCGTGCGCCTGTACAGATTTAAAAAAAAATAAATGAAAAATGAAAATGAATATTTTAAATACAAATTGTGATGCCGAAATTTTAAAAGATACCTACAGAGTCATATGAGGTATCAAATGAAAGGTATCATTTTGTACATTTCAAAATAGTTTTTGAAATTTTTGTAGGTTTCATACTTTTAAAAATATTTCGAAAAAGTCGAAAAAATACCTATTCCCCCCCCCCCCCCCCTATCTCCGAAGATTGCAGAGCGATCCATGTTAAATGTATGGAGCGTTTATAGATATAGATCTATATTTTATAGGAAAAATATAGAGATGTTTGTAAAAAACACTTTTTGAAAAATTGACAAAAAGGGGGGGAATAATTTTCAAAAGGGGGGGCTATCTCAGCAGTGTGGTATCAAATGAAAGGTATCGATATGGACATTTCGAAACAGTTTTTCAAATTTCTGTAGGTACATACTTTTTGAAAAAAGTCGAAAAATTTACCATTACCGACCTTTAACCGAACCACCCATTTAACCGAAGCATGCAGAGAGATCCATCTGAAATGTAGGTTGGCACCTACTATTCTTAGGTATTCGTTAAATTGCAAAGTCTCTAACCGGTACTTTTGGTACATATTTGTTGACAAACGTTCGAAAGCCTCGGCGCGCGAGTTACACTCGCACTTGACGGATCTTGTTTTAATCGACTTTAAAAAGGGAAGACATCCTCAAATCATGAGTAAAGTATGTTTTTTTTTGTATGTACCAATATTACTTGGTATCTCTGCACTTTTTAACCGTTTTGCTGATTCTTTCACTATTGTAAAGAGAATGATCACGAAAAGGTCCCGTAAAATTTATTTAATTAATAAAAATAGATGGATACTATTTATCGGAATTTAAAGTCTGTTTATAGGCTAGTAAAATACGCCAAATGATTAAAAAAAAAGTGAAACAAACAACTTGCGAAGGGTGAGTTCCCAAGTTGTTCGTTTCACTTTTTTTATCGAGTGATAAGACTTTATAAATAAATAAATATAAATAATAAATAATGCTGGATTCACACAGCTTTAGATAATGCTGTGTGAATTGTCCAAGCCCCCAATATTGGCCCAAGTTAAGCGGAACTTGTGTTATGGGTACTAGATAACTGGATGTAGCACTTAATACAATTTATTTATTTATTCAATAACAAAATCCGCTCTTAGAGAAAAACTTAATGAAACTTATATTAACTAACCTACAGCCATAAAGGATTTACATTTTATTAGTTTGTCACAAGTTGACTAGGTATCACTACACTACATAGATAGATATTATTTAGAAATTGGTGTGATATATTTGCTTATGTATCTAAAGGTTTCTTTTCGTTCTATATATAATAGTTCCTGTAGAATGACTCAATTAACGAAACCATATTAATACGTCTCCGCTGTGTGTCCGTCCGTCTGTCAGAGGCCTTTATCTCATGAACCGTAAGAGCTAGACAGTTGAAACTGTCACAGAATGTGTATTTCTCTTGCCGCTATAACAAAAAATACTAAAAATAAATATATAATAATAGGTAGACACATGAAACTTTCTATAAGTAAGTAACAGTGCAACTTTATACCAACAAATACTAAAAATAAAATAAAGTGGAAAATGTAAGGGGTCTCCAAACACGGTCGATGGGACGTTTTCACGTTGGACGTTGAAACTTTCACAGAATGTGTATTTCTCTAGCCGCTATAACAAAAAATACTAAAAATAAAAATATTAAAATTAAAGTGTGCTCCTATAAAAAAACACGATATTTTGGCTATTTTAGCTCTAAGTTTGTCGAGCCTGTATCTCTTGAACCATAATAGGTAGACACATGAAACTTTCTATAAGTAAGTAACAGTTCAACTTTATACCAACCATTACCAATACTAAATAAAATAAAGTGGAATATTTAAGGGGGTCTCCAACCAAACACGGTCGATGGGACGAAACCTTCCGAGTGCGAGTATAATACTCGTACTTGGCCCTTTTATTATTTTAAAGTACAATGACATGATATCATTCAACAACAAGTTCGTACAATTAACCGACACGGGCAGGAAATTGCTGTCAATCTGGCTAGGTGCCAATTTGAGGATTAACTTATCTCTTTATTCAGAACACTGCCTTCCGGGTTTCTGTAAGGTTGACCTTTACCTTTTAACCTACTGGAATTACAGTGGCGAGTAGAATATCTGTATTTTATTGTAGAAAAGCGAGAATTTTTGGCCTAATTTTCTAAAACGCTTAGAATTCTCGCTTTATCATTTACTAGCTGCGCCCCGCGGCTTCGCCCGTGTGGAAGTTTATTTTTCCAACTTTCTTATTTTTTCTATCTTATCAACCTTCTGACGATAACAAAAACAACAACAAAAAAATTGCGAACTTGGTCCAGCCGTTCACGCGTGATGCCGTGACCAAGGGAACTAGGGATTAATTTTTATTTAAATATAATATGTTAGTTTATCTATACTTATAATAAAACTGTAACAGGTCCAATTCTGTACATTGAAGATATTTTGAAAATTTTTTTTGAAGGGCACTCTTTTATCGATACTGAAGCCAAAACTGCAATTTTTTTCATTCATGTCTGTCTGTCTGTCTGTCTGTCTGTCTGTCTGTCTGTCTGTCTGTCTGTCTGTCTGTCTGTCTGTTTGTTAAACGCGCATCACGCCGAAACTACTGAAGGTATTGAAATGAAACTCGGCACGATTTTAGGTCATACTACGAGGAAGGACATAGGATACTTTTTATCCCGGAATTCAGTCAGGTTTCCCTGGGAGAGGGGATGAAAGTAAAATTCTTTAACTGCGCATCACGACGGAACTACTTAAGGTATTGAAATAAAATTCGGTACGATTTTAGGTCATACCACGAGGAAGGACATAGGATACTTTTTATCCCGGAATTCAGTCAGGTTCCCCTGGGAGAGGGGATAAAAGTAAAATTTCTTCACCGCGAATGACGCCGAAAGTGCTAAATGAGTTGGAATGAAACCTAGCACGATTTGATTTCATATTACAAGGAAGGACATGGGATACATTTCATCCCGGAATTCAGTAATTTTCCCCTGGGAGAGAGAATGGAAGTAAAATTCTTTAACCGCCCATCACGACGGAACAACTTAATGAATTCGAATGGAACTCGGCATAATTTGAGTTCATACTACGAGGAAAGATACATTTTATCCCAGAATTTAGTAAGGTTCCCCTGGGAGAAGGGATGAAAGTAAAATTCCTTCACTGCGCATCACGCCGAAACTACTGAATGAGTTGGACTAAATTGGTACGATTTGAGTTGAAGGAAGGACATGGGATACATTTTATCCTGGAATTCAGTAAGGTTCCCCTGGGAGAGAGGATGAAAGTAAAATTCTTTAACCGCGCATCACGACGGAACTACTTAATGAATTCGAATGCAACTCGGCGTGATTTTAGTTCGTACTATGAGGAAAGATACATTTTATCCCGGAATTCAGTAAGGTTGCCCTGGCAGAGGGGATGAAAGTAAAATTCCTTCACCGCTCATCACGCCGAAACTATATAGGTAATGAGTTGGAATGTAACTTGGCACGTTTTGAGTTCATACTACAAGAAAGGACGTGGAATACATTTTATCCTGGAATTCAGTAAGGTTCCCCTGGGAGAGAGGAAAAAGTAGAATTCTTTAACCGCGCATCACGACGGGTCTACGCGTCGTCCGATTTCATGCATTCTTTTTGTTAGAAACAGTAGAAAAGTAGAAAGAATATGACTAAATCAGTAGAAAGTCGAGTAGAAAATCAGTAGATTGATGAAATAATCTGTAGATTGAAAAAAAAAAATTAGTAGATAAAGGGTAGGTAAGTCCCTATCTATTTATTTTTCCAAGACGCACCCATTAGTTAGGTTCCTACCTACTAAGGTGGTGGGTCTAAAATAAGTTAGGTTCCTGCCTTACATGATTTATGGTGGTTTAGCTGGTCCAGTTAACAGTATCTACTACCGAAGTTTGGTTGGAGTCTTACTCCAACCAAACTTCGGTAGTACAATTAAATTAATTAATTATTGTGGTCCATTTAAACTAACTGGAACGCAGAAAAATATTTTTTAATGTGGTACACAGCCAACTGTACCTACCTACTAACGAAAAAAAATTACGGTGGTCCAGTCAAATGGATCAGGAGCCCAATTCTGCAAAACAATTGCTTCAGTATGACAATGGAATCGTCGCAGAATCATCACGTAGAATCCTTAGATTAATAAAACTCCAGATAGTGCGCGCGAGATAAATTAATATGTAGTTTCAAACTTGACGCGCGTCTCTCCATCTGCATTCATCATAATTTCTTTCATCCAAGGTGGAATACCAAAACGTGTCATTCTGTGACGATAGCCCTGTCATAGTGAAGCGATTAGTATAGCAGAATAGGGCCCCAGCTGTGAGTAAGTCAAACGAGTAGGACACTTTTTAACACTGACGCTGGCCGAGTCGTAGCTAAAAGTCGTGTGGATAAAGAATGGGATTGAAGATGACAATATGCTATCCCCCGTAGACCCTACACGATTTTTTGCACGGCGGTGTTTCATAATATGAGAGACTATGGATAAATGTGAACTTAATTAGTCGGCAGGTAAGGCAATCGCGAACGAAGTCGCGGGTACAGCTAGTTCGTATATAAAACTAATTCCTGCCCATTTTCAATCCTATGGGAGCTTATTTATAGGATAAAAAGTTGTCTATGTGCATTCCAGGGCTAGACGTACATCTACACAGTCAATGTCAGTCCGGTCTGTTCAGTAGTTTTGGCGTTTATAATATACATCCATCCATCCATACAAACTTTCGCATAATATGTAATTATTAGTATGGCGTCTAATTTACCCGACGACGCTGCTGATCGTCTGATTATATTTCAAACAACACTATACTCATCTTTTTTGTCAAGTATTATCCACACGTTTTAAAATAATGTTAAATACACTAGAGTATTTATTATTACAACCACACATACCTATGCCATAGAATTGGCTAATGGGTAATTTAGTTTTAACGTATTTTTATTACAACATATTACCAAGATCCGTGTCCATTGGCACATTTTTCACTGTCTACTTAAGGCTGCACGAGTCGTCCGGTCCAACTCATCAGTGGGCGCGGCCGAAATGTATGCCATCTCATCTGACATAATAGACATTCTCGCGCGCTTGATGAAAGGCAAGTAAATTTATTCGTAAAACGGCCGCGTAAAAAGCCCAATGTTGGGCTAAAATCGGTGTTGAAATACGAAAGTTTAGAAGCTTGTATTTTTTAATTAATTCTTTTTTTACGGTTTCGGGTGCATACAGACATAGATAATGACGTGATAATGGAAAGATGACCGACTCGTTCAGCCTTAAGGTGATGACACTTTGTTCGTGAGCACCCTTAGATTTGAAGCTGAAAACATTACAACCAAAGCCCTAAGCTAACCTGAAATGAAGTTATTGCTCAGGTCCAGATAGACCAGTCTATCCAGGTTCCTGAAGGCGTCGTCTTCGATCTCCACGATCTTGTTGGACTTGAAGCTGACGGCTATTCTCCTGCCCGGCAGCGGTGCTAGTTGACTCACGTTCGTGATGCTGTTGTTGAAGAATGTTATCAGCACGTGACCGTCTGAAAATTAGAACAGTAAACAATGCCTTGTTTTTACTTAATTCACCCAGAAAAGTGTAGTGGTTCTAGTGTACAATTGCGCGCGGATTTTGCGGCATTCACACCCTAAAATCCCATTATATCGTAACGATAATTTATCGTTGGACGACTATCGTCTCTAGCTGTACGACTATCGTCTCTAGCTGTTCCCATTGCCTTGACAATCTATCGTCACGACAAAAAAGTGTCGTGGATGTCAGGGGAGACAGTTAATCCTCCTCAGGAGAGTCGTCCTATATGTGAATAGATCCATTTAAATATGCAAGCCAGGATGTTTTAAAAAGCTTATTATAAAGTGGCATACCAACTTTATGAAAATTTGGTTTATCCAGGTTATTTTCTACATATGTTTGTGGCAATCGATTCAATGATAAATAATATCATAAATTCATACAGAATTCGTTACATTTCGTTACTTTTGCTTTTATAAATTTGTGTTTGTGAGGATTGCTGTTCGGAAATTTACTCCTGTAGTAATGTTTTACGATTATGGCTTTATAGATTGATTAAATTTTATCAATAGTTACTTATTGTTTCTTATGATCATTCAAAGGCTTAATATCGGCTGATGATTTTTATTGCTGACTAATCTAACTTTAGTCATGGTGTTATCATTCTTGGAATCACTCTTGGAATCACACATCACATCAACAGGACAAAGGAACAACAAATACATACTATTTTGCATTAGCTTTCAAAAAGTAGTAGGTAGGTATGACGAATTTTCTCAAAATTTGTATATGACATGTCCTAAATGTACAAACAAGTTAATATTAAGATGAATAATGCTACTAGTCATTATGGTACTATCACAATAAAAGACTCCTGAATGTAAGTAGGTAAGTCAATGTTATCTTTCTAAGATAAAATTGTTTTACAATTGTATTGTATACTAGCATCTGCCCGCAGCTTCGCACACGCTTTTTAAGTAGCCTATGTCCTGTCCGTCCCAGGTATACCTACCAATTACCTGCATGCCAAATTTCATTGATATCCGTTCAGCCGTTCAGGTGTGAAAAGGTTACAGACGAATTAATGATAGTATGGATTTCGTCATTAGGCAGCTTACTGGTAATTTTCAATGACTAGAAACATGTCACTTACAACAAAATGTGTGATAATATTTGTCCGACATATATGTACGATAATTAGGATTTTACAGCAGCAATATAATTAATTATGAATTCTCAGGTGAGTTAAGCATACTGCGCTCGCGTTACTTGTTGATACTGATGTAGGTTACAGTTTTCAATTTGATTCCTAGAGTTTAAAACCCGTAGTCGGACCGCATTTACGTTTTGCGTCAATGTTTGCGTGATAGCGGTGATAAAGAAACCAGTTCTCAATAAGTACCTACCTTTTTCAAAGTCGTTTATCTGCTTCGGCCATTCGGGGATTTGGTCGATGTCTCTCCGCGAGCAGTTCAACGTGAGGTTATTCGAGTCTTGTATGTAGAGATCGCACGGGGCGCTACCATCGCCCTCTGCCACGCTCCACGAAACTAGGACGCACAATATTAACACCTACAACAAAGAAACACCATCACTTATGTAATCCACGCGTAAACAAACCGACGTCACTTATTGACAACAACTCACTTTGCATACTGCGTGGTACATTTTCCACAACATCATAAAAACTACTGGGGGCCGAGTGATGATCTCGATTCGATACTATCTTATCAGAACCTGTGCGCTATCGCGGGTGACATGGAATGAGCTGCCGCCTCATTGGCCGCTCTTTATTTGTCTTATCGCACTACTTATATAGAGATAACACGATTGTTGATCAAACAATATCTATTATTTATAGGAAATCCTGAGCACAACGGCGGCAAAATTGGAAGAAATAATAAAGTCAACTAACGAGAACGACTACGGGTCTAAAAACAGTTATGCGGAGGTGGGATCCCCGGACTCCACGGAGGAGATGAAAAACTTGGAGAGCCGGCAGGCCGCGGTCACGCTACTGCAGATCAAGAACTACGACCCCAGCAAGTATGCCCTCAAACCGGAGGAGGAGCCGCACATAACTTACAACAGCGGGCCGAGCCTGCCGCCCGCGGACCGAGCGAGAGAGGTGATGCACTGCAACGCCGTCATCGATATCATAAGCAAGGCGGTGGCGGTGGCGCAGCGGGAGAACGAGGCGCAGAAGTACCCTCCGAGCTACGAGAGCGTCATCGAGCGCGCGCCCGCCAACGCGCCCGAGCCCAGCTACCCGCCCGAGTACCACGACGAGCGCTACGCGTACGGAGCCACGCAGACCGGCGCCAGTCCCACCAGCAACGACGAACACGACAAGGAAATGGATCTCTCGCTCTACAGCAACGTCAAGAACGAACCAAACGAACAGATAGAGCAGGACGACCCTAACTACTACCACGGAACGCTCCCGCAGAACACAAACTACGCAGACGAATACAAACAGCACGTCTTCGGAAGAACCACGAAAGCGAAACTCAGCAAAGACAGCTCTTCCGTCTACGAGGAGTGCAGTCAGAGCAGTAGCGGTTCAGACCCGGATAGGTTACAAATGGATATTTCTCAGATGTCGCAGGTAAATGAATAAGAACTAAACGATAAGGAAATAGAGTTGGTTTTTGTACTGATTTATGACTTTTGCAGGACGACCCTGAAGAAACTCAGTCGGCGAGATCGAATCAGTCTTCCCCTCAGCCGCAGACGGACGACAATGAGACGAAAGAGTCTTTATGGCAGGCTCTTCACCGGAATAATGGTGAGACACCTACTTTAAAATTATTTTATTAACATCTCCATTAAAAGAATACCTAATACTCATAACTTTTCCGACAAAAAGCTTTCCTTGTCGTCAACTGCACCTGGAGCTATTAAAATCATAATTAACAAATCTTCTATATGTATAAAAACAAAATTTATGGAAATTCTGCTAGGATTAATAGTACCTAATGTGTAAATATCACAATAAATGTCAGAATACTTTTAAGGTGCTACAAATTAATTAGCATTTCATGTTTAATTCATGGCCAACCGTAATTCGGTGCAAGCATTGTGTGACAACCTTTACCTATAGAGGTACCTTCTATTATTTGATAACATTCTTCAAAATTCTCTGGAAGTCCATAAAACCAGCGCGCAGTAACGATATGTATCGCTTCTGCGCACATGCTGAGCGATGCCCCGGTTTTTGTCACTTAATTATATTTTATTTGTGTTTTCCTTTGTGTTTGTTATAGTGACGGAAAATAAAACTTTTTTTACTTTACAAAAAGCTTTAAGAATCATCATCAACTCCACCATACTGTATGGCGGTATAGATTCGACAAGTTTAGCCAGCAGTCTGCGGTTGCGTTTAAAGTTTTAAGTTTTACCCGATTACGGCAATGCCAAATAAAATAAATATGACGGTGTGATAATTGAGGGGTGCTTATTTTTTCCGTATTGTCGGTTTTTACAAAATGAAATACTTCTGTTTATTTCTTTTTCTATAGTTCATATTGTTTTTGACAGGTCGTAGCGGAGAAGCCACACAGTTGCTACGAAGATTAATAAACAGCAAACACCTCGGCATGACGGTGTCGCCCCTACGACCGGCGACGTCGCCGCTGCCGACGCCTCAGCAACAACCGATCAACGGCTCTGTCTCACCGGTAAGTACTGGCATTGAGAGGCCTCGTTGCTGTGGTGATAAATAAACAGCAAACACCTCGGCATGACGGTGTCGCCCCTACGACCGGCGACGTCGCCGCTGCCGACGCCTCAGCAACAACCGATCAACGGCTCTGTCTCACCGGTAAGTACTGGCATTGAGAGGCCTCGTTGCTGTGGTGATAAATAAACAGCAAACACCTCGGCATGACGGTGTCGCCCCTACGACCGGCGACGTCACCGCTGCTGACCCCTCAGCAAGAACTGATCAACGGCTCTGTCTCACCGGTAAGTACTGGCATTGAAAATCCTCGTTACTATGGTGATTAATAAACAGCAAACTCTGCGGTACGACGCTTTCGCCCCTACGACCGGCGACGTCGCCGCTGCCGACGCCTCAGTAACAACCGATCAACAGTTCTGTCTAACCGATAAGTACTGGTGTTGAGAGGCCTTGTTAGTATGGAATTCAATAAACAGCAAACACCTCGGCTACGACTCCACTAAAACCGGTCCTGAGCCGCCTCCATCCATGGGCTTCCTGCTCAGGTAGCACTGGTATTGAGAGGCACAAAACATACCTAGAAGAAAATGACTCGTATGGAAGAATTTGGAACGAGAAAGAAGTAGAGGTACCTAAAGAAATAATACTCTTGAAGCAATTATTAACAATACCCGAATGAATGGCTAACATAACAATGCTCATGTCAAATTAACTCAGAACAAAAAGTTTTCTAATCATGCATTTTGCACAAAACGTGCGATTAAGTAAATGAATAAGGTATCTTTTTAGGAAATTTTCACACTGATTTACGAGTGAATTTATCAATATACCAAAGTATAACTAGGTAAATTAACAATCACGCAACGTTTTTGTAACTATTAAATAAATTAACTTTCTTAATTTTAAAATTGTATGAATACATCGATTTTATGAACACGAAAACACTATTTACCGTTAAATAATAAATATGGAACGCATAAACTTTTGAATTTCATGTTTCTGCGCCAATATCTTAGAGTGAATAAAGCCAACTTGTTATGAAAACAATCAATCTTTCAGCGAACACGACAAGCGAGTCTCGACTCGAGCACTGTGACCTATAACAATTAGCGTTGTAGTGACGTAGTTCATAAAAAAATAGATACCAACAACGTAAATATCAGCTTGGCGGCGATTAGACATCACTATTCACAGTAAATATTCACTTTATTCAATCCAAGTTCCAAGTGCATCTCTTTGTGAAGAACTCAAGTGACTGAGTTGTATCCTCACTTGAATATAGGATTGAGGAATAAATTAGGCGCATTATTGTCAGACATACTGTTATGTTAATGCATTGAGGTAAACACAGGTTTCCTTGAGAACGAGACGTGAGCAGCTGATTTTATGAATGATCTTGAATTTTATCCTTGTTTATTGATGTTGGCTTATTCTGTTACATTACATCGGGGAAGTGAAAGATTAAGAGATTATTTGAAGGTTAACTTGATTTTTATTTGAATTCTAAGAACAAGAAAGGTTCATGACCTTTAGCTTACCTGTTAGTAAGCTTTAAGAAG
Source organism: Eupithecia subumbrata (assembly GCA_949316285.1). Lineage (NCBI taxonomy): Eukaryota > Metazoa > Arthropoda > Insecta > Lepidoptera > Geometridae > Eupithecia > Eupithecia subumbrata. The sequence goes on along the minus strand of OX438643.1, from coordinate 13,292,220 downwards.
GACATTAGACCTAGAAATTGTTTTCCCTTCCAAGCGTGGTGATAATAGCAGAATCCTCCCTTGTTTGGGGAGGATGAGAGAGAGAGAGAGGATAGGATTGTTTTATTACTACTCAATCAATCATATCATTTATTTGCAGACAACGGGTTACAATTACAAGATTTCCTCAACCTCAACAGTTTGTATTGGTTCACTGCTGGACTCAGGCCTCCCCCTGATAAGTGCGTTATTGGTTTTTATCTCATGGGGGGTAGTGCCCATAATCCCCACTCTGGGCATGCGGGTCGGGGATCGCAGTTTGATGGTATATTGGTTCTGCAGGGAGCGCTACTGCCCGCCCCCCGATGGATATCCCTTAGTCGCCTCTTACGACACCCACGGGAAGAGTTGGGGTGGTGTAAATACTAAGCCGGCATTACACGGCCGATTACAAGATATAAAAGTTGGCTTAAATTTTCCTAGTGACTATGACTTACCAGTTTTTATGTGCAAAATTATGTAACAATAAAATTACAATAGACATAGATCGTGAAATAATGTCAACTTATTCAAACTACGAGTACCTACTTACTATCGAGTTTTGTATTCTAGCTTTGTGAAAAGTAAACGGAACATTGAAATTACAGGCATTTTGGTTTATCAGCTACCAGTCGGTAGTGCATTGTAGAACGCATTCCTAACGGGTTGTTTTTTACAACAAGCTCTGCTTAGCATTTGGATCTAGATGATGCTGTGAGGCTACCCAGTATTATTGAATTTTAAGTTTATAAAACGTAACTAGTATTTTATAAGTGCGCGAGCTGCAAGCAGCTCGCGGCGGTGGCTGTCACAGGGAGGGGTGGGCTCTGGGGGGGCAAATCTCAAAAAGTCGGGATTTTCCCCAAGTCACCCCCGACCCCTCTACACGATTCCGCAAAAAAAAAACATACCTTCCCATCCACCATCAGGGAGAACAATCGTGTCAATGAGTCAGTCAGTCAGTCAGTCAGTCAGTGGTAATCGAGCTTTATATATTATCACTAGTATTTTATAAGTGCGCGAGCTGCAAGCAGCTCGCGTTAGTAGGGCTCTGCCTTGCGGTGGTGGCTGCCATAGTGTTCGTTTTTAATTGTATTCCCCTTTTCGTAACCTACGTCTTTGATTTTTTCGAAATTGATAACCAAGAGTGGGTTTTGCGATTTAAGAATGTCAGCCATCTTGGATTTTCAAATGGACATCTTTTTCGTAATCTACGAGTTCGAGTTGATCGAAAACGATACCCATATCAAATTCTTGGATGGGGGAGGGGGTTCAGGAGCCTGGGGGTGGGGGTGGCAGTGACAGCACGGCTCGCTTTACTCGTCATCAAATTCGTAATCCTCGCCCCTGTGTAATTTGAAAACGATACCCATATCAGATTTTTTGATGGGGCGGGGTTTCGGGGGGCGGGGGCTGGGCGCGGGGGTCACAGCACGGCTCGCTTCGCTCGCTGTGCTGTTACCCTGTAGTCACATTGCGGTTCGCTTCGCTTCGCTCACTGCAATACGTCCCCGCTCGTGCTGCCACACGGCAAGGCTCGCTTCGCTCGCCTTGCGGTGTGACGTATTGCGGTTCGCTTCGCTCACCGCAATCCGACACGCCCGCCGTCATCAAATTCGTAATCCTCGCCCCCATGTTAGTCGAAAACGATACCCATATCAGATTTTTTGATGGGGCGGGGTTCGGGGGGGGGTGCGGGCGCGGGGGTCACAGCACCGCTCGCTTCGCTCGCCGTGCTGTTCCCCTGTAGTCGCATTGCGGTTCGCTTCGCTCACCGCAATACGTCCCCGCTCGTGCTGCCACACGGCAAGGCTCGCTTCGCTCGCCTTGCGGTGTGACGTATTGCGGTTCGCTTCGCTCACCGCAATCCGACACACGCCCGCCGTCATCAAATTCGTAATCTTCGCCCCGATGTTAGTCGAAAGCGATACCCATATCACATTTTTTGATGGGGGGGGTTCAGGGAGCCGGGGGGGCGTGGGGAGGTGTCCTCCGTAGTCGCATTGCGGCTCGCTTCGCTCGCCGCAATGCTCCCCCGGGTTCAGGGGAAGGGGTTCTGGGGGGGCAAGGGGGGGAGGGTCACCGTGCTGTCCTCCGTCGCATTGCGGTTCGCTTCGCTCACCGCAATACGTCCCCGCTCGTGCTGCCACACGGCAAGGCTCGCTTCGCTCGCCTTGCGGTGTGACGTATTGCGGTTCGCTTCGCTCACCGCAATCCGACACACGCCCACCGACATCAAATTCGTAATACTCACCCCCACGTTAATCGAAAACGATACCCATATCAGATTTTTTGATGGGGCGGGGTTCGGGGGGGGGGCTGGGCGCGGGGATCACAGCACGGCTCGCTTCGCTCGCCGTGCTGTTCCCCTGTAGTCGCATTGCGGTTCGCTTCGCTCACCGCAACACGTCCCCGCTCGTGCTACCACACGGCAAGGCTCGCTTCGCTCACCTTGCGGTGTGACGTATTGCGGTTCGCTTCGCTGACCTCAATCCGACACACGCCCGCCGACATCAAATTCGTAATCCTCACCCCAATGTTAGTCGAAAACGATATCCATATCAGATTTTTTGATGGGGGAGGGGGTTCAGGGAGCCGGAGGGGCGTGGGGGGGTGTAAACGCACGGCTCGCTTCGCTCGCCGTTCTGTCCACCGTAGTCCCCGCTCGTGCTGCCACACGGCAAGGCTCGCAATCCGTCACGCCCGCCGTCATCAAATTCGTAATCCTCGCCCCCATGTTAGTCAAAAAAGATACCCATATCAGATTTTTTGATGGGGGTGGGGTTCGGGGGGGGGGGGGGGGGTGCGGGCGCGGGGGTCACAGCACCGCTCGCTTCGCTCACCGTGCTGTTCCCCTGTAGTCGCATTGGGTCGCAATGGGGTAGGGCCCGGGGGGGAGGGCGGGGGGGGCGCGGGGAGTCGCAGCACGGCTCGCTTCGCTCGCCGTGCTGTTCCCCTGTAGTCGCATTGCGGTTCGCTTCGCTCACCGCAATACGTCCCCGCTCGTGCTGCCACACGGCAAGGCTCGCTTCGCTCGCCTTGCGGTGTGACGTATTGCGGTTCGCTTCGCTCACCGCAATCCGACACGCCCGCCGTCATCAAATTCGTAATCCTCGCCCCAATGTTAGTCGAAAACGATACCCATATCAGATGTTTTCATGGGGCGGGGTTCGGGGGGGGAGGCTGGGCGCGGGGGTCACAGCACGGCTCGCTTCGCTTGCCGTGCTGTTCCCCTCTAGTCACATTGCGGTTCGCTTCGCTCACCGCAACACGTCCCCGCTCGTGCTACCACACGGCAAGGCTCGCTTCGCTCACCTTGCGGTGTGACGTATTGCGGTTCGCTTCGCTCACCGCAATCCGACACACGCCCGCCGTCATCAAATTCGTAATCCTCGCCCCCATGTTAGTCGAAAACGATACCCATATCAGATTTTTTGATGGGGCGGGGTTCGGGGGGGGGGGGGCTGTTGTGCTGTTCCCCTGTTGTCGCATTTCGGTTCGCTTCGCTCACCGCAATACGTCCCCGCTCGTGCTGACACACGGCAAGGCTCGCTTCGCTCACCTTGCGGTGTGACGTATTGCGGTTCGCTTCGCTGACCTCAATCCGACACACGCCCGCCGACATCAAATTCGTAATCCTCACCCCAATGTTAGTCGAAAACGATATCCATATCAGATTTTTTGATGGGGGAGGGGGTTCAGGGAGCCGGAGGGGCGTGGGGGGGTGTAAACGCACGGCTCGCTTCGCTCGCCGTTCTGTCCACCGTCCCCGCTCGTGCTGCCACACGGCAAGGCTCGCAATCCGTCACGCCCGCCGTCATCAAATTCGTAATCCTCGCCCCCATGTTAGTCAAAAAAGATACCCATATCAGATTTTTTGATGGGGGTGGGATTCGGGGGGGGGGGGGGGGGGGGTGCGGGCGCGGGGGTCACAGCACCGCTCGCTTCGCTCACCGTGCTGTTCCCCTGTAGTCGCATTGCGGTTCGCTTCGCTCACCGCAATGGGGTAGGGCCCGGGGGGGAGGGCGGGGGGGGCGCGGGGAGTCGCAGCACGGCTCGCTTCGCTCGCCGTGCTGTTCCCCTGTAATCGCAGTGCGGCTGCGCAATGCCTCCCGGGTTCAGGGTTGGGGGGGGGGCGCGGGGGGTCACAGGACGGCTCGGGGGGGGGGGAGGGGTTTTTTAGGGGGGGGGACAGCCCACACCTGGCCCATCGCGGCTCGCTTCGTGAGCCGCGATGTTTCCCCCCCCCCCTGCGTGCGGCGAGCGAAGCGAGCCACGCAGGGGGGGGATGCCTTGGGGTGGGGGGAGCAGGGCGGCTCGCTTCGCTTCGCGAGCCGCCCTGCTCCTCGAATCCGCAAGAAAAAACAAAAAAAAAATTTTTTGGGGGGTGGGGGGGGATTTTAGGGGGGAGGGGGCACGGGGGGGACAGCAGGACTCCGTCGCATTGCGGTTCGCTTCGCTCACCGCAATACGTCCCCGCTCGTGCTGCCACACGGCAAGGCTCGCTTCGCTCGCCTTGCGGTGTGACGTATTGCGGTTCGCTTCGCTCACTGCATTCCGACACGCTCGCCGTCATCAAATTCGTAATCCTCGCCCCAATGTTAGTCGAAAACGATACCCATATCAGATGTTTTGATGGGGCGGGGTTCGGGGGGGGAGGCTGGGCGCGGGGGTCACAGCACGGCTCGCTTCGCTTGCCGTGCTGTTCCCCTCTAGTCACATTGCGGTTCGCTTCGCTCACCGCAACACGTCCCCGCTCGTGCTACCACACGGCAAGGCTCGCTTCGCTCACCTTGCGGTGTGACGTATTGCGGTTCGCTTCGCTCACCGCAATCCGACACACGCCCGCCGTCATCAAATTCGTAATCCTCGCCCCCATGTTAGTCGAAAACGATACCCATATCAGATTTTTTGATGGGGCGGGGTTCGGGGGGGGGGGGCTGTTGTGCTGTTCCCCTGTTGTCGCATTTCGGTTCGCTTCGCTCACCGCAATACGTCCCCGCTCGTGCTGACACACGGCAAGGCTCGCTTCGCTCACCTTGCGGTGTGACGTATTGCGGTTCGCTTCGCTGACCTCAATCCGACACACGCCCGCCGACATAAAATTCGTAATCCTCACCCCAATGTTAGTCGAAAACGATATCCATATCAGATTTTTTGATGGGGGAGGGGGTTCAGGGAGCCGGAGGGGCGTGGGGGGGTGTAAACGCACGGCTCGCTTCGCTCGCCGTTCTGTCCACCGTCCCCGCTCGTGCTGCCACACGGCAGGCTCGCAATCCGTCACGCCCGCCGTCATCAAATTCGTAATCCTCGCCCCCATGTTAGTCAAAAAAGATACCCATATCAGATTTTTTGATGGGGGTGGGATTCGGGGGGGGGGGGGGGGGTGCGGGCGCGGGGGTCACAGCACCGCTCGCTTCGCTCACCGTGCTGTTCCCCTGTAGTCGCATTGCGGTTCGCTTCGCTCACCGCAATGGGGTAGGGCCCGGGGGGGAGGGCGGGGGGGGCGCGGGGAGTCGCAGCACGGCTCGCTTCGCTCGCCGTGCTGTTCCCCTGTAATCGCAGTGCGGCTGCGCAATGCCTCCCGGGTTCAGGGTTGGGGGGGGGGGCGCGGGGGGTCACAGGATGGCTCGGGGGGGGGAGGGGTTTTTTAGGGGGGGGGACAGCCCACACCTGGCCCATCGCGGCTCGCTTCGTGAGCCGCGATGTTTCCCCCCCCCCCCTGCGTGCGGCGAGCGAAGCGAGCCACGCAGGGGGGGGATGCCTTGGGGTGGGGGGAGCAGGGCGGCTCGCTTCGCTTCGCGAGCCGCCCTGCTCCTCGAATCCGCAAGAAAAAACAAAAAAAAAATTTTTTGGGGGGTGGGGGGGGATTTTAGGGGGGAGGGGGCACGGGGGGGACAGCAGGACTCCGTCGCATTGCGGTTCGCTTCGCTCACCGCAATACGTCCCCGCTCGTGCTGCCACACGGCAAGGCTCGCTTCGCTCGCCTTGCGGTGTGACGTATTGCGGTTCGCTTCGCTCACTGCATTCCGACACGCTCGCCGTCATCAAATTCGTAATCCTCGCCCCTGTGTAATTTGAAAACGATACCCATATCAGATTTTTTGATGGGGCGGGGTTTCGGGGGGCGGGGGGCTGGGCGCGGGGGGTCACGCGGGGGTTCCCCTGGCGTCGCATTGCGGTTCGCTTCGCTCACCGCAATACGTCCCCGCTCGTGCTGCCACACGGCAAGGCTCGCTTCGCTCGCCTTGCGGTGTGACGTATTGCGGTTCGCTTCGCTCACCGCAATCCGACACGCCCGCCGTCATCAAATTCGCAATCCTCGCCCCCATGTTAGTCGAAAACGATACCCATATCAGATTTTTTGATGGGGCGGGGTACGGGCGCGGGGGTCACAGCACCGCTCGCTTCGCTCGCCGTGCTGTTCCCCTGTAGTCGCATTGCGGTTCGCTTCGCTACCCATATCAGATTTTTTTATGGGGGCGGGGTTTGGGGGGGCGGGGGGCGCGGGGGGTCACGCGGGGGTTCCCCTGTAGTCGCATTGCGGTTCGCTTCGCTCACCGCAATACGTCCCCACTCGTGCTGCCGCATTTCGGGGGCTGGGCGCGGGGATCACAGCACGGCTCGCTTCGCTCGCCGTGCTGTTCCCCTGTAGTCACATTGCGGTTCGCTTCGCTCACCGCAACACGTCCCCGCTCGTGCCACACGGCAAGGCTCGCTTCGCTCACCTTGCGGTGTGACGTATTGCGGTTCGCTACGCTCACCGCAATCCGACACACAACCGCCGACATCAAATTCGTAATCCTCACCCCAATGTTAGTCGAAAACGATATCCATAACAGATTTTTTGATGGGGGAGGGGGTTCAGGGAGCCGGGGGGGCGTGGGGGGTGTAACCGCACGGCTCGCTTCGCTCGCCGTGCTGTCCACCGTAGTCGCATTGCGGTTCGCTTCGCTCACCGCAATACGTCCCCGCTCGTGCTGCCACACGGCAAGGCTCGCTTCGCTCGCCTTGCGGTGTGACGTATTGCGTCGCCCCCATGTTAGTCGAAAACGATACCCATATCAGATTTTTTGATGGGGGCGGGGTACCGGGGGGGAGGGCGGGGGTTCGCTCGCCGCAATGCCTCCCGGGTTCAGGGTCGGGGGGGGGGCGCGGGGGGTCACAGGACGGCTCGCTTCGTTCGCCTTGCGGTGTGACGTATTTCCACACACCCGCCGTCATTCAATTTGTAATTCTCACCCCATGTTAGTCGAAATCGATATCAAATTCTTGGATGGAGGAGGGGGGGGGGTCTTGGATGGGGGAGGGGGCACGGCTCGCTTCGCTCGCCTTGCGGTGTGACGTATTCCGACACACGCCCGCTGACATCAGATTCGTAATCCTCACACTAATTTTAGTCGAAAACGATATCCATATCAGATTTTTTGGTGGGGGAGGGGGTTCAGGGAGCCTGTCGGCGTGGGGGGTAACAGCACGGCAGCAAAAATATTTTTAAATGAACAAAATGATACCTTTCATTTGATACCCCATTATGACTCTGTAGGTATCTTTTAAAATTTCGGCATCACAATTTGTATGGAAAATATACATTTTCATTTTTCATTTATTTTTCTCTAAATCTGTACAGGCGCACGAAATGTATTATTATTTCAAGTTGATAGCTGCAGTAGTTTTTGAGTTATTAAGGAGGGAAAAAAGGACAGACAAAGCGAGACCATAAGGGTTTTGAAACCGATCTTCGATCTTCAAAACCCTAAAAATATAGAAAGATTATTAAAACAAACTGTACTTAGATTCTGTTTTGTTACAAAATGATGGTAAAAGATCACTAAATTTAATTGAGTATGATTTCGGAAAATAAATAAAAAGTTGATTTTTCAACAGTTTTTAGGGTTCCCCACCTCAAAAGGAAAAAAGAACTTTATTGTCCATCTGGCAACCCCCTTTTCTAAGGAATGCGTGGAGGTATCTTGTTGAAATTAACTTAAAATACTCTAGTCCGTAATGGACCTGAAGCCGGAACCGGAAAAAATTACCTAGAATCATGATTTTTGGCAAGAAACAAGGTCTTATAATTATACGGAACCCGTGGAACTCGCACTTGACGTTTTAATTTTAGAATACTGACTATGTTTAAAAGAACCTGTTGACATGTCTGGGTTCTGGCCTCCAAAATCCGGGGTTTTATCCGGGGCCATATTTTAGAGATGGCAACCGTACATCAGAGCCATAGAAATCTTCAAACATTTATTCAACAGTTTCAATAAAAGTCATTTTATATTAATAATTATGTTTATTTACATGAGTTGGATAGGTACATTAATATATTTTTGTAATCTTATGCTTCCATTAAGGCTTGTTGGGTCGGACAGCAAATTTGTGTTGTATTTCAGTTCTGAAAATGCAAAAAAAAGAATATCAACAGGTAAAAACTTGCACTTAGGTTCCTTCTTATATCAAATAACTATTTAGATTTATGTAAATAAAATTTTAAAAATAGTGGTCTCCTATTGCCTGCTCTCCTATGAATGCTAGTATCCTCAGGAGTAAGCACTGTCGTAACACAAACATTCTACACCCATGACGCCTGATGAACAGGCACCCACATAAGATACACAATTAATTCTGGTTTTTCTGAAGCACCGAAACAGCAGCAAGTCTCTCGCAATGGTAGCGATTACATTATTTGTGTTGAAAGTACTTGTACTAATGTATTATAGCAACTTATTTTAGTAATTGTGAGAGTCATATAAATAGTATTATAAATACAATCAAAACAAACTCTTGTAGTTAAAAGTCCTAGGCAAGGCTGTTATGCGCTTGCTGGCTTATAAACACACACACACACAATCATCTGCACTTCTTAGCTCTGGCCAATCTCAGCTGATGGCTTCGAAGACACCTACTGTTCCTTATAAACAATTATAGAAAAAAAAGTGATTTAGAATTGTTCAAACACAAACCAAATTAATAAACATATAAATTAATAAATTACTTACATTTAATTAAATTTAAGTGATACTGATTTCATTTTCATACTAAACAACATTTTCTCTTAAAGTTTAATTTCACCGATGTAAACTTAATTTTGATTATTTTTCAAACTTTGATTGCAGTAGAGATGATTAAAGTCTTATGTGTATGTTGCTAATAGTTAGTAGGTACATATTTCTAAAGCAAACCAGCACACTGCTGGTTGTTATTATAATGAAGAAATAATGTAAATGAAACTCACCATTTTATCACATAAGTTGTCAAATCATCACACAAAAACACACACTATGATGATAGATGCAACGGCAAGGCACATAAACTTTGCAGCCCAATTCTGATGATTGTGATCACTTTACGATGACTTCTATTTACACAGAGAGAATGATGTAATAGTTTCAACGTTTTCTTTTAATTTGATTCTCATCCGTAGTTTGTGTGTAGTGTACCTAGTTTCTTTCATCTAAAGTTTTTGGTAAAATACCAGAATGTACCATTGTCATAGTGAAGCAGAGGCCGAACGTTGATCATTGAACCAAAGCAAAGAAACATACCAAGTCATAAATTCAACATGTAGAAAATATTTTTGCCTGATAATATAGTGATACAGGATCAGAGATCTGATAGGTCATTAAGATACATACATCATAGGTCGTAAGTATTGCATTGGACAATATCCTTGAATGGAGTGACTGATTTATGCTACGATGGAGCATAAATTACAATAACTGACAAGCCCTTACGCGAGCCTGAGAAACACACTGTTCTGACAATAAGTAGGTAGTAGACGTGCGAGCCGCGCCGCTGTTGGCCCGCACCGCCCCGCCGCCATCTCTATCAGTCGGTGCGCCGACCAGCGACCACACCAGAGAATCTGTTCAAAACTCGCCAAGAATTAAGTCCTTTTCCTTCCTTAATAATGTCGTTTCCTACAAGATTCTGTGGTTGCTGTTACCAAACATCTCCAGCACTCTTGATTCACTGCGCCAGATTCAAAAACTAAGCTAGAAGTGCCACTAAGAAGACTTGATAGATAGATTGTTTGTCTGGTCGCTGGTCGGCGCGACAAGGGGCGGCACGGGGGTGGTGGCGCGACGTGGCGGTGGATAGTTTCCGACGCACCAACCGGCCGGCCTGTGTCGCCGGCTTTGGTGTGCACGTCTAGGTACTTACGTACCTACCTATCAATAGCGCCTTCGCGCCATCACATGCTAATCGAGGAATCTCCTCCTATGTCCACAGCTGAACGTGCCTCCCACAAATAAAGCAGGTACCAACACAAACACCACCTAATGTAGGAATTGAATTGACTCACCTGCTGTTACAGCGACTGTTGTGGTTTCATCAAAAAGGCGACTTCGCCTCGCTCGCTTGGGCACTTGCGTGGTGCTGGAACGTTTCATGATTTATCCTTGCCGAAATAACACAGTGTAACGACACGAAAGCTTTTATTTATCCAAAGAAAATCTTTTACGACAAAGTTTCTGCTGGAAATTTTGAAGAGAAAAAAGTGTTGCCAGCGTGCATAAAAACTTTTGGCTAACCAGCCAAATAATTTTAAAAAAACAACGATAATAATTTGTCCGCAACTCTTTTCTTAAATTTTATTTTAGTAAAATGGCTTCCACGCAGTATCTGTGTAACAAACTACCTACATGATAATATCAACACACCCGCAAAACAGAGTTGTGCTTTGTGCTTGCAATGTTTCGAACCTCACTGGCTTATGCTATGTAAAGTATGTATCTACACTACCTACCTAGGCACTTTCTTTTATGAGATGATACAAAATAATGTGCGAAATAAGTAACCCTCCTCCGACTTCTTCTTCATAAAACCATTCTAATAAAAATAAATAATATTAAAAACCCATATATTTTATGCCCTCATAATGCAACTAAACTAATAAATTTACCTATGATAACGTATCATAAGTAGCAGGTGGAGCTCGTACCTACTTATTAAGTTTTTCATTAAATCTAATAAAAATATCAGGTGAAGGCCTACTCCAAAGCCTTTTAAATTTTCCCTATTCCGGGCTACTTGAAGCCACTGCAGCCCTGCCGTCCACCATATCCCGTCGTGTGTAGGTATCATATGGTCTTCCCTCTTGGACCTTCCCACTGTGTCATTGATCTCATGCAATGTAAGTATCTACCCATATTTCAAATAGGTATTACATTTACAATTCCAAACAAGAAGATCTACTCGATAAAATTCAAAAAATATGGCGCAGTCCGATTTCGAATGATTATCAAAATGAAACGTAATGGGTTCTCAATGGCAACACTACCAAACTCCTCGCGCAGGTGTGAAGTCCCGCTCAGTTTGCATAGTGTAGAAAGAGATGCCCTCTATTTCAAAGCAGATTGACGGCTGTCAACCATTTGGCGCTGTCTGACGGAAAAGTACAAGATGAAATAAACTTTATTGCGTTCGTGCTAAAATCTAAAATATAAATGTACATTAACCATCAGTTTTTTGCACCTTCATGCAGCAGTAGGAAGGTAGGTACCTACCTAATATTTACAGGTTACCACAAGTTACCACAAGCAAGCATTAGCTTACCTACACAACAAATTACCTACCTAAAATATAATAATAATAATAATGAAAGGTCGCTCCCGCTGTTTGTGCTTAGATCTTTAAAAGTAGGTACGGTTACGTAGTACGTACCTACGTGTCTATGCTTATATCTCAAAAAATACGAAACGGATTTTGATGCGTTTTTTTTAATAGATAGAATGATTCAAGGGGAAGGTTTATATATATAATACGTGCATATTAAAGTAGAGAAACATTGATAATTTTATAGCTTTCTAATGTGATGTCGTAAATAAACACATTTTTTTGCGCTTAAATTGCAAAAGCTGGCTGAACCCTACGAGAAAGATCAAAATAATGTACTACAGTATTGTACCCCTCATAAAGGTCTACAAAAAAGTCCTCCATGATAAATGCCTATCTCTAAGGGATAAACCACAAAAACATTTTTTTGAAAATGGACCTCCGTTCGTTCGCCATGCAGTGGGGGGAGGAGGAGGGACAAACAACTTGATTAATGAGCAGCTCTACTACTCATTTCCGCGAAAAAAAAACAAAATTTCCGACAAAATTTATGAAAAACGACCCTCGGGCGAACCCCCTTTTGAGGAGGAAGCGGGGGGAAATCCGGAAAAAAAGTATTTCTTCCGGGGTCCGATTGAACACTCTCATTCGTTTCTACAAAAAAAACGATACCTCTCCATCCACCATCTTGGAGAATAACCTATGTCAATCAGTCAATAAATCGAAAAATAAAAAAATTCAATAAAATGTATGAAAAACGATCTCGCTTCGCTCGCCACTGAGTTGCGGAGCAGCCTGGGGGGAGAGGAACGGATCGGTCGCCTTGCGAGATGCTCTGCTATCCTTTTCTGCGAGAAAAAAACAAAATATTCGACAAAATGTATGAAAAACGACTTACGGGCGTATCCCCTTTTGAGGGAGAAGAGGGGGGAAATATAGAAAAATTGGATTTTTACCGGGGTCTGATTGAACACCCTCAATCGTTTCAGCGAAATAAATGTACCATCTAGGAGAAAAACCATGAAAATCACTCGATCAGACAAAAAATCCAAATTTTGAACAAAATGTATGAAAAATGACCTCGCTTCGCTCGCCACGCAGTGATGGGGCGGTTCGGGGGAAGGGTGAACACGGCGGCTCGCTTCGCGAGCCGCTGTGCTTCCCCTTTCCGCGATAGAATACAAAAATTTTCAACAAAATGTATGAAAAACGACCTCGCTTCGCTCGCCACGCTGCGGGGGGGCAGCCTGGAGGGGGGACAACAGATCGATTCAATTTAAGAGATGCTTCGCTTCGTTTATCCGAAAAAAAAAATTAAAATTTTTGACAAAATTTTTGAAAAAAAAACTCGCTTCGCCCCCCACTGCGTGGGGGGGCGGCCGAGAGGGGGGGGAACAGAGCGGCTCGCTTCGCGAGCCGCTCTGCTACCACCCACCGTTAAAAAAAATTCACATTTCCGAAAAAATGTATGAAAAACGACCCTCCGGCGGACCCCCTTTTCAGGGGGAAGGGGGGGAAAATCCGGAAAAGTACGATTTTTCCCCCGTCATGATTGAACTGATCTACGAGATGGTACCAAAAAAAGTATACCTCCCCATCCACCATCTAGGAGAACAATTATGTCAGTCAGTCAGTCAGTCAATGGTAATGCAGCTATATATATATTAGTAATATATATATTAGTAATATATTAGTAATTAGTAATAGTATTTTATAAGTGCGCGAGCTGCAAGCAGCTCGCGTTAGTAGGGCTCTGCCTTGCGGTGGTGGCTGCCATAGTGTTCGTTTTTAATTGTATTCCCCTTTTCGTAACCTACGTCTTTGATTTTTTCGAAATTGATAACCAAGAGTGGAGACTGCGATTAAAGAATGTCAGCCATCTTGGATTTTGAAATGAACATCTTTTTCGTAATCTACACTGTCGAGTTAGTCGAAAACGATATCCATATCAAGTTCTTGGATGGGGGAGGGGGTTCAGGAGGCTGGGCGTGGGGGTGACAGCACGCATTAGTAGGGCTCTGCCTTGCGGAGGTGGCTGCCATAGTGTTCGTTTTTAATTGTATTCCCCTTTTCGTAACCTACGTCTTTGATTTTTTCGAAATTGATAACCAAGAGTGGGTTTTGCGATTTAAGAATGTCAGCCATCTTGGATTTTCAAATGGACATCTTTTTCGTAATCTACGAGTTCGAGTTGATCGAAAACGATACCCATATCAAATTCTTGGATGGGGGAGGGGGTTCAGGAGGCTGGGCGTGGGGGTGACAGCACGGCTCGCTTCACTCGCCATGCTGTTCCCCTATAGTCGCATTGCTGTTCGCTTCGCTCACCGCAATACGTCCCCGCTCGTGCTACCACAAGGCAAGGCTCGCTTCAGTCGCCTTGCGGTGTGACGTACTGCGGTTCGCTTCGCTCACCGCAATCCGACACACGCCCGCCGTCATCCAATTCGTAATCCTCGCCTCCATGTTAGTCGAAAACGATACCCATATCAGATTTTTTTATGGGATGGGGTTCGGGGGGGGAGGGCTGGGAAGGGGGGTTAAAGCACGGCTCGCTTCGCTCGCCGTGCTGTTCCCCTGTAGTCGCTTTGCGGTTCGCTTCGCTACCCATATCAGATTTTTTTATGGGGGCGGGGTTTGGGAGGGCGGGGGGCTGGGCGCGAGGGGTCACGCGGGGGTTCCCCTGTAGTCGCATTGCGGTTCGCTTCGCTCACCGCAATACGTCCCCGCTCATGCTGCCACACGGCAAGGCTCGCTTCGCTCGCCTTGCGGTGTGACGTATTGCGGCTCGCCGTCATCAAATTCATAATCCTCGCCCCTATGTAAGTAGAAAACGATACCTATATCAGATTTTTTGATGGGGCGGGGTTCGGGGGGCGGGGGCTGGGCGCGGGGGTCACAGCACGGCGAGCGAAGCGAGCCGTGCTGTTACCCTGTAGTCGCATTGCGGTTCGCTTCGCTTCGCTTCGCTCACCGCAATACGTCCCCGCTCGTGCTGCCACACGGCAAGGCTCGCTTCGCTCGCCTTGCGGTGTGACGTATTGCGGTTCGCTTCGCTCACCGCAATCCGACGCGCCCGCCGTCATCAAATTCATAATCCTCGCCCCCATGTTAGTCGAAAACGATACCCATATCAGATTTTTTTATGGGGCGGGGTTCGGGGGGGGGGGGGTGCGGGCGCGGGGGTCACAGCACCGCTCGCTTCGCTCGCCGTGCTGTTCCCCTGTTGTCGCATTGCGGTTCGCTTCGCTCACCGCAATACGTCCCCGCTCGTGCTGCCAAACAGCAAGGCTCGCTTCGCTCGCCTTGCGGTGTGGCGTATTGCGGTTCGCTTCGCTCACCGCATTCCGAAACGTTGCCGTCATCAAATTCGTAATCCTCGCCCCAATGTTAGTCGAAAACGATACCCATATCAGATTTTATGATGGGGTGGGGTTCGGGGGGGGCTGGGCGCGGGGGTCACAGCACGGCTCGCTTCGCTCGCCGTGCTGTTCCCCTGTAGTCGCATTGCGGTTCGCTTCGCTCACTCATGTTAGTCGAAAACGATACCCATATCAGATTTTCTGATGGGGCGGGGTTCGGGGGGGGGGGCTTGGCGCGGGGGTCACAGCACGGCTCGCTTCGCTCGCCGTGCTGTTCCCCTGTAGTCGCATTGCGGTTCGCTTCGCTCACCGCAATACGTCCCCGCTCGTACTGCCACACGGCAAGGCTCGCTTCGCTCGCATTGCGGTGTGACGTATTGCTGTTCGCTTCGCTCAATGCAATCCGACACACGCCCGCCGTCATCAAATTCGTAATCTTCGCCCCGATGTTAGTCGAAAGCGATACCCATATCAGATTTTATGATGGGGCGGGGTTCGGGGGGGACTGGGCGCGGGGGTCACAGCACGGCTCGCTTCGCTCGCCGTGCTGTTCCCCTGTAGTCGCATTGCGGTTCGCTTCGCTCACCGCAATACGTCCCCGCTCGTGCTGCCACACGGCAAGGCTCGCTTCGCTCGCCTTGCGGTGTGTATTGCGTATTGCGGTTGTATACGTATTGCGGTTCGCTTCGCTCACCGCAATCCGACACACGCCCACCGTCATCAAATTCGTAATACTCACCCCCACGTTAGTCGAAAACGATACCCATATCAGATTTTTTGATGAGGCGGGGTTCGGGGGGCGGGGGGGGGGGGGCTTGGCGCGGGGGTCACAGCACGGCTCGCTTCGCTCGCCGTGCTGTTCCCCTGTAGTCGCATTGCGGTTCGCTTCGCTCACCGCAATACGTCCCCGCTCGTACTGCCACACGGCAAGGCTCGCTTCGCTCGCGTTGCGGTGTGACGTATTGCGGTGAGCGAACGCCCGCCGTCATCAAATTCGTAATCCTCGCCCCCATGTTAGTCGAAAACGATACCCATATCAGATTTTTTGATGGGGCGGGGTTCGGGGGGGGGGGGGGGGCTTGGCGCGGGGGTCACAGCACGGCTCGCTTCGCTCGCCGTGCTGTTCCCCTGTTGTCGCATTGCGGTTCGCTTCGCTCACCGCAATACGTCCCCGCTCGTGCTGCCACACAGCAAGGCTCGCTTCGCTCGCCTTGCGGTGTGGCGTATTGCGGTTCGCTTCGCTCACCGCATTCCGAAACGTTGCCGTCATCAAATTCGTAATCGTTGCCCCAATGTTAGTCGAAAACGATACCCATATCAGATTTTATGATGGGGCGGGGTTCGGGGGGGGGCTGGGCGCGGGGGTCACAGCACGGCTCGCTTCGCTCGCCGTGCTGTTCCCCTGTAGTCGCGTTGCGGTTCGCTTCGCTCACTCATGTTAGTCGAAAACGATACCCATATCAGATTTTCTGATGGGGCGGGGTTCGGGGGGGGGGGGGGGGGGCTTGGCGCGGGGGTCACAGCACGGCTCGCTTCGCTCGCCGTGCTGTTCCCCTGTAGTCGCATTGCGGTTCGCTTCGCTCACCGCAATACGTCCCCGCTCGTACTGCCACACGGCAAGGCTCGCTTCGCTCGCCTTGCGGTGTGACGTATTGCTGTTCGCTTCGCTCAATGCAAACCGACACACGCCCGCCGTCATCAAATTCGTAATCTTCGCCCCGATGTTAGTCGAAAGCGATACCCATATCAGATTTTATGATGGGGCGGGGTTCGGGGGGGGCTGGGCGCGGGGGTCACAGCACGGCTCGCTTCGCTCGCCGTGCTGTTCCCCTGTAGTCGCATTGCGGTTCGCTTCGCTCACCGCAATACGTCCCCGCTCGTGCTGCCACACGGCAAGGCTCGCTTCGCTCGCCTTGCGGTGTGACGTATTGCGGTTCGCTTCGCTCACCGCAATCCGACACACGCCCACCGTCATCAAATTCGTAATACTCACCCCCACGTTAGTCGAAAACGATACCCATATCAGATTTTTTGATGAGGCGGGGTTCGGGGGGGGGGGGGGGGGGGGCTTGGCGCGGGGGTCACAGCACGGCTCGCTTCGCTCGCCGTGCTGTTCCCCTGTAGTCGCATTGCGGTTCGCTTCGCTCACCGCAATACGTCCCCGCTCGTACTGCCACACGGCAAGGCTCGCTTCGCTCGCGTTGCGGTGTGACGTATTGCGGTGAGCGAACGCCCGCCGTCATCAAATTCGTAATCCTCGCCCCCATGTTAGTCGAAAACGATACCCATATCAGATTTTTTTATGGGGCGGGGTTCGGGTTGGGGGGGCTTGGCGCGGGGGTCACAGCACGGCTCGCTTCGCTCGCCGTGCTGTTCCCCTGTAATCGCATTGTGGTTCGCTTCGCTCACCGCAATACGTCCCCGCTCGTACTGCCACACGGCAAGGCTCGCTTCGCTCGCCTTGCGGTGTGACGTATTGCTGTTCGCTTCGCTCACTGCAATCCGACACACGCCCGCCGTCATCAAATTCGTAATCTTCGCCCCGATGTTAGTCGAAAGCGATACCCATATCACATTTTTTGATGGGGGTGTTCAGGGAGCCGGGGGGGCGTGGGGCACCTCCCCACGCCCCCCCGGCTCCCGGGGCGATGACGGCGGGCGTGTGTCGGATTGCAGTGAGCGAAGCGAACAGCAATACGTCACACCGCAAGGCGAGCGAAGCGAGCCTTGCCGTGTGGCAGTACGAGCGGGGACGTATTGCGGTCCTCCGTAGTCGCATTGCGGCTCGCTTCGCTCGCCGCAATGCTCCCCCGGGTTCAGGGGAAGGGGTTCTGGGGGGGCAAGGGAGGGAGGGTCACCGTGCTGTCCTCCGTCGCATTGCGGTTCGCTTCGCTCACCGCAATACGTCCCCGCTCGTGCTGCCACACGGCAAGGCTCGCTTCGCTCGCCTTGCGGTGTGACGTATTGCGGTTCGCTTCGCTCACCGCAATCCGACACACGCCCACCGTCATCAAATTCGTAATACTCACCCCCACGTTAGTCGAAAACGATTCCCATATCAGATTTTTTGATGGGGCGGGGTTCGGGGGGGGGGGGCTGGGCGCGGGGATCACAGCACGGCTCGCTTCGCTCGCCGTGCTTTTCCCCTGTAGTCGCATTGCGGTTCGCTTTGCTCACCGCAACACGTCCCCGCTCGTGCTACCACACGGCAAGGCTCGCTTCGCTTACCTAGCGGTGTGACGTATTGTGGTTCGCTTCGCTCACCTCAATCCGACACACGCCCGCCGACATCAAATTCGTAATCCTCACCCCAATGTTAGTCGAAAACGATATCCATATCAGATTTTTTGATGGGGGAGGGGGTTCAGGGAGCCGGGGGGGCGTGGGGGGGTGTAACCGCACGGCTCGCTTCGCTCGCCGTTCTGTCCACCGCAATACGTCCCCGCTCGTGCTGCCACACGGCAAGGCTCGCTTCGCTCGCCTTGCGGTGTGACGTATTGCTGTTCGCTTCGCTCACTGCAATCCGACACACGCCCGCCGTCATCAAATTCGTAATCTTCGCCCCGATGTTAGTCGAAAGCGATACCCATATCACATTTTTTGATGGGGGGGTTCAGGGAGCAGGGGGGGCGTGGGGAGGTGTCCTCCGTAGTCGCATTGCAGTTCGCTTCGCTCACCGCAATCCGTCACGCCCGCCGTCATCAAATTCGTAATCCTCGCCCCCATGTTAGACAAAAACGATACTCATATCAGATTTTTTGATGGGGGTGGTACTGGGGGGGAGGGCGGGGGGGCGCGTGGGGTCACAGGACGGCTCGCTTCGTTCGCCTAGCGGTGTGACGTATTGCCACACACCCGCCGTCATTCAATTTGTAATTCTCACCCCATGTTAGTCGAAATCGATACCCATATCAAATTCTTGGATGGAGGAGGTCTTGGATGGGGGAGGGGGCACGGCTCGCTTCGCTCGCCTTGCGGTGTGACGTATTCCGACACACGCCCGCCGACATCAGATTCGTAATCCTCACCCTAATTTTAGTCGAAAACGATATCCATATCAGATTTTTTGGTGGGGGAGGGGGTTCAGGGAGCCTGTCGGCGTGGGGGGTAAGCACGGCAGCAAAAATATTTTTAAATGTACAAAATGATACCTTTCATTTGATACCCCATTATGACTCTGTAGGTATCTTTTAAAATTTCGGCATCACAATTTGTATGGAAAATATACATTTTCATTTTTCATTTATTTTTCTCTAAATCTGTACAGGCGCACGAAATGTATTATTATTTTAAATTTCAAGTTGATAGCTGCAGTAGTTTTTCAATTATTAACCCATATATGCCCAAGGGGTCGAAAACGACCCGAAAATAGGTACTTTGTAATTTATTTATTTTTGTACGAGAAATATACTAAACCTATCTAAAAATACCATCAAACTTAAGATTACACATCAGTTGATCAGGAACTTATTATTGTAAAGGCATGAAAAAAAAAAGCCAATTTTTGATGGTAGTGGAAAGTTGTAATTGTTTTGAAACTGGACATTAGTTGGATCGCGCGTGCAAAATGTAAGTATTTTAGTGTTTTTATTTGTATTTATAACATTATAACAGGCAAAATAGATATTTTGATGTGTCTATTATGTTGCGAGATAATAAAATTTTTGAAAAAATATTTTTAGGATATATAAATTTTGATAAATATTTGATGGGGTCGAAAACGACCCCGTGGGCAAATGTCAATATTTGTCTATATATTGCAAATTTTTATTTTTTGTTTTAGATGTCGTAGTAATCTCACTACTTATGAAATTTTGGACGCCTTTGAATGTGTGGATGATGAAAGTTTACAGACTTTCGACGTTTATGTAGATCTGCCAGGGTGTGGTTCAGTATTCGAAGGTGGTTCTTTTGAATTGAATTGAGGGGTAACCAGGGTCGAACTGAACCTGAGGAAGAAAGTGCTGTTGAGGATGTCTCCGGAGGGCTAGAACCCGCGAGGTAGATGTTTCTATAAATAATGCTACTATGCTTGCAATATCATTTGGAGCCAGCTTAGATACTTGGGATTTTCGTCGATCTATTGCATGGTCTCTTCTTCAGAAATATGGAGCAGCTAAAACACCGACTGAGCCAACGAAACCACAGCTATACATTCCAATGAGTGTTCCATTCACGGTACGGAGACACTCAGCAGACCACATGATTCTAGCTGGTCAGACCAGACGGCGATGAGCTTTTTGCAAGAAACTGTAGTGCAGAAAACTGTGAAAATGTTAAAAGATGCAACGCGACCCTACATCACAAATGCTTTGAGGCTTTTCATGCATAATAATAAAATTTCAGTATATGAAAAGTTAGTTATTGGTTTTATTTCATCTATTCATACAAGATAAATAATTAGACCTGATATGCCCATGGGGTCGTTAACGACCCACTGAAAATAATACACTTTCAGTGAGTCAAACCTAAAAAATCTCGATTTTTGTTTTAAAACATGTTATTACTAATAACATATCCAAAAATTACAAAAATCGGTGACACAAAATAGTTCTGGGCATATATAGGTTAAGGAGGGAAAAAAGGACAGACAAAGCGAGACCATAAGGGTTTTGAAACCGATCTTCAAAACCCTAAAAATATAGAAATATTATTAAAACAAACTGTACTTAGATTCTGTTTTGTTACAATGATGGTAAAAGATCACTAAATTTAATTAAGTATGATTTCGGAAAATAAATAAAAAGTTGATTTATGACATTTTCAACAGTTTTTAGGGTTCCCCACCTCAAAAGGAAAAAAGAACTTTATTGTCCATCTGGCAACCCCCTTTTCTAAGGAATGCGTGGAGGTATGTAATTAACTTAAAATACTCTAGTCCGTAATGGACCTGAAGCCGGAACCGGAAAAAAATTACCTAGAATCATGATTTTTGGCAAGAAACAAGGTCTTATAATTATACGGAACCCGTGCAACTCGCACTTGACGTTTTAATTTTAGAATACTGACTATGTTTAAAAGAACCTGTTGACATGTCTGGGTTCTGGCCTCCAAAATCCGGGGTTTTATCCGGGGCCATATTTTAGAGATGGCAACCGTACATCAGAGCCATAGAAATCTTCAAACATTTATTCAACAGTTTCAATAAAAGTCATTTTATATTAATAATTATGTTTATTTACATGAGTTGGATAGGTACATTAATATTCTTATGCTTCCATTAAGGCTTGTTGGGTCGGACAGCAAATTTGTGTTGTATTTCAGTTCTGAAAATGCCAAAAAAAGAATATCAACAGGTAAAAACTTGCACTTAGGTTCCTTCTTATATCAAATAACTATTTAGATTTATGTAAATAAAATTTTAAAAATAGTGGTCTCCTGTTGCCCGCTCTCCTATGAATGCTAGTATCCTCAGGAGTAAGCACTGTCGTAACACAAACATTCTACACCCATGACGCCTGATGAACAGGCACCCACATAAGATACACAATTAATTCTGGTTTTTCTGAAGCACCGAAACAGCAGCAAGTCTCTCGCAATGGTAGCGATTACATTATTTGTGTTGAAAGTACTTGTACTAATGTATTATAGCAACTTATTTTAGTAATTGTGAGAGACATATAAATAGTATTATAAATACAATCAAAACAAACTCTTGTATTAGTTAAAAGTCCTAAGCAAGGCTGTTATGCGCTTGCTGGCTTATAAACACACACACACACTCATCTGCACTTCTTAGCTCTGGCCAATCTCAGCTGATGGCTGCGAAGACACCTACCGTTCCTTATAAACAATTATAGAAAAAAAAGTGATTTAGAATTGTTCAAACACAAACCAAATTAATAAACATATACTTAAATTAATAAATTACTTAAATTTAATTATATTAACAATCTAAATTTAAGTGATACTAATTTCATTTTCATACTAAACAACATTTTCTCTTAAAGTTTAATTTCACCGATGTAAACTTAATTTTGATTATTTTTTAAACTTTGATTGCAGTAGAGATGATTAAAGTCTTATGTGTATGTTGCTAATACTTAGTAGGTACATATTTCTAAAGCAAACCAGCACACTGCTGGTTGTTATTATAATGAAGAAATAATGTAAATGAAACTCACCATTATATCACATAAGTTGTCAAATCATCACACAAAAACACACACTATGATGATAGATGCAACGGCAAGGCACATAAACTTTGCAGCCCAATTCTGATGATTGTGATCACTTTACGATGACTTCTATTTACACAGAGAGAATGATGTAATAGTTTCAACGTTTTCTTTTAATTTGATACTCATCCGTAGTTTGTGTGTAGTGTACCTAGTTTCTTTCATCTAAAGTTTTTGGTAAAATACCAGAATGTACCATTGTCATAGTGAAGCAGAGGCCGAACGTTGATCATTGAACCAAAGCAAAGAAACATACCAAGTCATAAATTCAACATGTAGAAAATATTTTTACCTGATAATATAGTGATACAGGATCAGAGATCTGATTGGTCATTAAGATAGATGATAGGTCGTAAGTATTGCATTGGACAATATCCTTGAATGGAGTGACTGATTTATGCTACGATGGAGCATAAATTACAATAACTGACAAGCCCTTACGCGAGCCTGAGAAACACACTGTTCTGACAATAAGTAGGTAGTAGACGTGCGAGCCGCGCCGCTGTTGGCCCGCACCGCCCCGCCGCCATCTCTATCAGTCGGTGCGCCGACCAGCGACCACACCAGAGAATCTGTTCAAAACTCGCCAAGAATTAAGTCCTTTTCCTTCCTTAATAATGTCGTTTCCTACAAGATTCTGTGGTTGCTGTTACCAAACATCTCCAACACTCTTGATTCACTGCGCCAGATTCAAAAACTAAGCTAGAAGTGCCACTAAGAAGACTTGATAGATAGATTGTTTGTCTGGTCGCTGGTTGGCGCGACAAGGGGCGGCACGGGGGTGGTGGCGCGACGTGGCGGTGGATAGTTTCCGACGCACCAACCGGCCGGCCTGTGTCGCCGGCTTTGGTGTGCACGTCTAGGTACTTACGTACCTACCTATCAATAGCGCCTTCGCGCCACCATCACATGCTAATCGAGGAATCTCCTCCTATGTCCACAGCTGAACGTGCCTCCCACAAATAAAGCAGGTAACAACACAAACACCACCTAATGTAGGAATTGAATTGACTCACCTGCTGTTACAGCGACTGTTGTGGTTTCATCAAAAAGGCGACTTCGCCTCGCTCGCTTGGGCACTTGCGTGGTGCTGGAACGTTTCATGATTTATCCTTGCCGAAATAACACAGTGTAACGACACGAAAGCTTTTATTTATCCAAAGAAAATCTTTTACGACAAAGTTTCTGTTGGAAATTTTGAAGAGAAAAAAGTGTTGCCAGCGTGCATAAAAACTTTTGGCTAACCAGCCAAATAATTTTAAAAAAACAACGATAATAATTTGTCCGCAACTCTTTTCTTAAATTTTATTTTAGTAAAATGGCTTCCACGCAGTATCTGTGTAACAAACTACCTACATGATAATATCAACACACCCGCAAAACAGAGTTGTGCTTTGTGCTTGCAATGTTTCGAACCTCACTGGCTTATGCTATGTAAAGTATGTATCTACACTACCTACCTAGGCACTTTCTTTTATGAGATGATACAAAATAATGTACGAAATAAGTAACCCTCCTCCGACTTCTTCTTCATAAAACCATTCTAATAAAAATAAATAATATTAAAAACCCATATATTTTTTGCCCTCATAATGCAACTAAACTAATAAATTTACCTATGATAACGTATCATAAGTAGCAGGTGGAGCTCGTACCCACTTATTAAGTTTTTCCTTAAATCTAATAAAAATATCAGGTGAAGGCCTACTCCAAAGCCTTTTAAATTTTCCCTATTCCGGGCTACTTGAAGCCACTGCAGCCGTCATGTGTAGGTATCATATGGTCTTCCCTCTTGGACCTTCCCACTGTGTCATTGATCTCATGCAATGTAAGTATCTACCCATATTTCAAATAGGTATTACATTTACAATTCCAAACAAGAAGATCTACTCGATAAAATTCAAAAAATATGGCGCAGTCCGATTTCGAATGATTATCAAAATGAAACGTAATGGGTTCTCAATGGCAACACTACCAAACTCCTCGCGCAGGTGTGAAGTCCCGCTCAGTTTGCATAGTGTAGAAAGAGATGCCCTCTATTTCAAAGCAGATTGACGGCTGTCAACCATTTGGCGCTGTCTGACGGAAAAGTACAAGATGAAATAAACTTTATTGCGTTCGTGCTAAAATCTAAAATATAAATGTACATTAACCATCAGTTTTTTGCACCTTCATGCAGCAGTAGGAAGGTAGGTACCTATCTAATATTTACAGGTTACCACAAGTTACCACAAGCAAGCATTAGCTTACCTACACAACAAATTACCTACCTAAAATATAATAATAATAATAATGAAAGGTCGCTCCCGCTGTTTGTGCTTAGATCTTTAAAAGTAGGTACGGTTACGTAGTACGTACCTACGTGTCTATGCTTATATCTCTAAAAATACGAAACGGATTTTGATGCGTTTTTTTTTAATAGATAGAATGATTCAAGGGGAAGGTTTATATATATAATACATGCATATTAAAGTAGAGAAACATTGATAATTTTATAGCTTTCTAATGTGATGTCGTAAATAAACACATTTTTTTGCGCTTAAATTGCAAAAGCTGGCTGAACCCTACGAGAAAGATCAAAATAATGTACTACAGTATTGTACCCCTCATAAAGGTCTACAAAAAAGTCCTCCATGATATATGCCTATCTCTAAGGGATAAACCACAAAAACATTTTTTTGAAAATGGACCTCCGTTCGTTCGCCATGCAGTGGGGGGAGGAGGGGGGACAAACAACTTGATTAATGAGCAGCTCTACTACTCATTTCCGCGAAAAAAAAACAAAATTTCCGACAAAATTTATGAAAAACGACCCTCGGGCGAACCCCCTTTTGAGGAGGAAGCGGGGGGAAATCCGGAAAAAAAGTATTTCTTCCGGGGTCCGATTGAACACTCTCATTCGTTTTTACAAAAAAAACGATACCTCTCCATCCACCATCTTGGAGAATAACCTATGTCAATCAGTCAATAAATCGAAAAATAAAAAAATTCAATTAAATGTATGAAAAACGATCTCGCTTCGCTCGCCACTGAGTTGCGGAGCAGCCTGGGGGGAGAGGAACGGATCGGTCGCCTTGCGAGATGCTCTGCTATCCTTTTCTGCGAGAAAAAAACAAAATATTCGACAAAATGTATGAAAAACGACTTACGGGCGTATCCCCTTTTGAGGGAGAAGAGGGGGGAAATATAGAAAAATTGGATTTTAACCGGGGTCTGATTGAACACCCTCAATCGTTTCAGCGAAATAAATGTACCATCTAGGAGAAAAACCATGAAAATCACTCGATCAGACAAAAAATCCAAATTTTGAACAAAATGTATGAAAAATGACCTCGCTTCGCTCGCCACGCAGTGATGGGGCGGTTCGGGGGAAGGGTGAACACGGCGGCTCGCTTCGCGAGCCGCTGTGCTTCCCCTTTTCGCGATAGAATATAAAAATTTTCAACAAAATGTATGAAAAACGACCTCGCTTCGCTCGCCACGCTGCGGGGGGGCAGCCTGGAGGGGGGACAACAGATCGATTCAATTTAAGAGATGCTTCGCTTTGTTTATCCGAAAAAAAAAATTAAAATTTTTGACAAAATTTTTGAAAAAAAAACTCGCTTCGCCCCCCACTGCGTGGGAGGGCGGCCGAGAGGGGGGGGAACAGAGCGGCTCGCTTCGCGAGCCGCTCTGCTACCACCCACCGTTAAAAAAAATTCACATTTCCGAAAAAATGTATGAAAAACGACCCTCCGGCGGACCCCCTTTTCAGGGGGAAGGGGGGGAAAATCCGGAAAAGTACGATTTTTCCCCCGTCATGATTGAACCGATCTACGAGATGGTACCAAAAAAAGTATACCTCCCCATCCACCATCTAGGAGAACAACTATGTCAGTCAGTCAGTCAGTCAATGGTAATGCAGCTATATATATATTAGTAATTAGTAATTAGTAATATATTAGTAATTCCTAACTCGATAGCTTACGTAGGAATCGTAAAACTATATTGCCAACACAGTTGTCGTGTATAGAATTCGCTTTTGCGTATTTTTAATGCATCATTGCTCTAAGTGTTTTGTTCAAGTAAAATGCTTGCTAAACGACATAATTAATTAAAAAAGTTAGGATTAAAAATGTACACTAGCTTATATATGTACATTCATACTGTAATACCTTTTTTATTCGACGAGGAAATTATTTTACGAATAAACTGGTCTGGGGGACCAGAATTATGTGGGACTCGACGCCCTGAGAAGGACGTAATACCCACTAAAAACTTCTCCGGTGTCCCTCTCTCGCCATTTTCGCCGAACCACGGGAACATTTAAAACCTACCGCGGCCCGACTGGCGTCCACTCTTATACATGGCCGGCGAGCCCACCACTCGAGACATTCGCCGACCCCATTTTTTCGTCACGTTTCCTCCCCCGATTAGGACACAGACAGAACAGACACAGTATACTGTAATACCTGATGTTTTAATGAAATAACAAATTTTAAATTGATTTGAATTGATTGCTAACTTCAGGTCTGCCACTGCAAGGTATTGCTCTGATAAAATCATGATTTATAGACGTAATACATCAGTTGAGCCATCTGCTTGTCCCGTCGACGTAGATAATTGAGATGAAGTACGAAAAAACAAAGAATTGTGTACTCTCAGAACTAATTTGTTTTTAGATCTTTCGTTCAACTTCATGTCAAGATCAGTGTGGCTTACGTGATGTAAGCTTAAGATGCTTTATGTTTGTATGTGCTGTAAGATGCTTTTTGTTTCTATAGTATATCATTTATTGTTTTAGAACGGGAAATGGCAAGTGTGCGGTACCAACATAGCGGGCACGGCGCGCAGGAAACAAAGCTTCCCGGCGCGCGCGCAGCCCGTCTCAGCCACCGACGCGCCCGCCAACCCACCCTGGCAACCTGTCTCTGAGAATGTGAGTTTGTATGTAGTGAGGTACACAAAGGGCAAAGCGTAGTGTGCGGTACCAACATAGCGGGCAACCCACGGGATACCCCTAACAATCTGTCTCTCAAAACTCCAGAATAATAGGCTACTGTTCGAAAAAAATTAAAAATTATAAAAATAACAATTTAGTCCGTTAGTTAGATTATCAAAAGATATTGGATACGTATTTTTTCTTGCGTCGACTAAACAAAAAATTATGAAGATACTAGTTTCTGCCCGCGGCTTCGCACGCGTTGTTTCTATGGACACGTTTTAAGGTTATTTCTATCCCTCGGGAACTGATTTATGGGATAAAAAGCCTATGTTGATTCCAGGATTAGACATACCTGTATGCAAAATTTCAGCCCGATCAGTTCAGTAGTTTTGGCGTGAAGAGGTAACAAATATCCATCCATCTGTTAACTAGAGGTAGAATCACTATTTAAACTTCTTTGTAGATTTCACAACTGGTTTTATTACCGAAATACAGAATCAAAAGCCTCGAAAACTTTTACATGGGTGCCAAAATCTCTCATCCACACAGTGTTGCCATTCAAAAAGTGTTGCAACCTTAGTCTTATAAATATTCCTAACCATAATAAATTAGAAGAAATATTATCAAATGGTATTAATTATTCGAAAGCTTTCACTCGGCCATACTGCACTATTTAACGCGGCCGCGCGTTAAGCAAATATAATGTATAAGAACACATTTCAAATTTACTGAAGTTATTTATCTATGTTAAAAGTTATACATTTCAATTTATCACATTTAGACGTTAGATAAACGAGTATTAGGATATTTAAAAGTCTTATGAGCTATTACAACTTACACCGCTGCAATCCAACGGATCACTGTATCTGTTGCGTCCAACAGAACCCTATTTATCTCTGTCGCGTCCAACAAATCATCAGAATTATAGTAACAACTTACATCGTTGCAATACAACGAATCACTTTATCTGTTGCGTCCAACAGAACTCTACATATCACTGTCGCGTCCAACAGATCATTTAATTTAAACTAACAAATTACACCGTTGTAATCCAACGGATCACTTTATCTGTTGCGTCCAACAGAAGTCTATATATTACTGTTGCGTCCAACAGATCATTTAAATTAAAAATAAAGTTACACGTTATTACATTATGTAAGTTATCTCTCTATTTGTTGCGTCCAACAATTTTGAATAATAATTACTGTTGCGTCCAACAAGTCACATCAATAACTTTTAATTTTTATGTGAAACAATCACTCATTCACAAATTCGCTTTTGATATTCATCTCTTTGGTTACATTATTATGTAAAATATTCACTATTACAAATTCACTTTTAATAGAAGTCTCTTTAGTTAAATTATTATCTCTTTGAATATCAGTTAGTATAGATAAACTATGGTATCTGTTTAAATTAATTATCACATTATTATAGAAATACTAGTACAGTAATTCTTATGTTAAAACATTATCACAATTATCAATCAATGAAAATTATCACAATACAGCGAGATCTATATTAGTCTTTGAACCCTTTTTTTATTTAGGTATTATTATTATTATTATTATTATTATTACTATTTATTTATTTATTTCTTACAACTATATTTTTTTTTTTGTTACTACTCAAACAATTATCATTCAGACATTATCTTATTCGATCTTTGTTAGTCATTTAACCTTATATAATTAAGCATTTAGTTATACATATAAAATCAGTAATAAAATCAGCAATCGCATCAACATTACAGTAATCTTTTAACGGAAATTGTACATAATTCACGTCGTATCATTTTTTTATTATTATGATTCTAACAGCATTTAATTTTAACCTTAAAGCAGACAATCACTCTTTTTGCACTACTAATCTGAATCTTCTACCAGATCACTAGCATAAGACATCCAAGGAAATATTTTATCCACTGAAAATGTCCCCTTATAAGTAGGTTTCCCTTTTTTTTTTGTAATAGGTGTATCTTCTATCTCATATCTGTCACAACCTAATACTCTTGCAATACGATATGGCCCGTAACATTTGGGTTTTAACTTCTTACTCTGTCCAGCAACGTTACATTGGACATCTCTCTCTACACGAACTAAATCTCCCACCACATAAGTTTTCGCCTCTTTTCTGGTTTTGTCGAAACGTTCTTTTTGTTTGAGTTGTGCATCCAAAATTTTGGACTCTACTTCAGTACGCATAGAATCCTTATCTATCGCTTCATGAGCGTCGGCCACCACAGGATTCATAAAACCATCAGCTATTCCTGTGGGAATTATACCAAATAACACTTCTGCAGCTGATTTCCCAGTTGTCTTGTTTATCGTATTGTTAAGGCCCCATTGAACCTTTTGAATTACCGTGTCCCATTCGTTTTCGGGTAAATCATGACTAGCGGCTGATATTGCGTCTACTAGTGTGCGGTTATACCGCTCAACTTGTCCATTAGCACGCGGCGTGGCAACGGAATTCAAAATGTGTTTTATACCTCTTTCACGTGTAAATTTTTCAAAAACACTGCTTGTAAAACTGCTTCCTCGATCAGTTATAAGACGTCGTGGCACGCCAAATATAGAAAAGTATTCGTCAAAAACATTGATAGTAGTTTTACTTTGGGTATTCTTTACGGCTTTTACGTAAACATATTTAGTAAACGAGTCTACTATCACTAGTATGTAGCAGTTTCTTTTCTTACTAGTGGGAAACGGTCCGCAATGATCCGCATGTAATGTGTCAAAAGGCTTATCCTTTTTGGGAATAGGATACATCATCCACTCTTTCGCACCTCCCGGAAGTTTGTTATGCGCGCAATTTAGACAAGATTGACAATATTTTTTCACAAAACGCCGCATTTTGCTAAACCAATAAACCTTGCGTATTCGTTCATACGTTTTATCAAATCCAACATGACCAACATCATCATGATTCATTTTAACTATTTGCCAGCGAACTGATTTAGGAACAACCCATAACAATGTAGTCGTGTCATCTTTTTTTCGAACTCTATACAATTTGTTATTCTTCACGGTATAATTGTTTTTTTATTTCAATAGCTTTATCCATTCCCGGATCTTTTACGATATCAATCATTCTAATGATTTCGGGGTCTGCTTGTTGCACTGTTTGTAACCATGCTGTTTCGTCTTCAATATGGTAAATAGTATCAGTGATGGAAGTTACTACACTCTGTACCGGGCTGCGACTTAATGCGTCGACATGAGACATACGATTGCCTGGTCGGAATTCAATTTCGAAATCAAACTCTTGCATAGAAAGCCACCATCGTGCTACTCTTGGTAATAAGTCACGTTTCATCATTGTGCTCTTAACGGCGTTGCAATCAGTCACTATTTTAAATTTATTCCCAAGTAAATAAACGCGAAACTTTTGCAAAGCGGCTACTAACGCTAACGTTTCGAGTTCGTACGAATGAAATTTTTGCTCCTCTGGTGATGTCTGTCGACTGAAATATGCGACAGGTTGCAGTCCTGTATTTTCAAAGTCTCGTTGGAATAATATTGCTCCAACTCCATGCTTGCTAGCGTCAGTGTGCAATTCAAGGGAAGCCTTAGGGTCATATAATGCTAATACCGGTCTATTAATAAGTTTTTCTTTTAAACTGTTGAAAGCTTCCAATTGCGCCTCACCAAATTCCCAAGGTTCATTTTTCTTTGTCAATTTCGTTAGTGGCCTAGCCAATAAAGAAAATCCTTTTATAAATCGACGGAAGTAACTGGCGAGTCCTATAAACTGTCTCACTTCATGAACATTCCTTGGTTGCGGAAACTCTTTCACAGCTTCGATTTTATGGCTACCCGGCCGTATCCCTTCGGCAGATATCTCATACCCTAAATAATCTATTTTTGTCTCAAAGAAACGACATTTCGTTAATTTTAAGGTTAATTTTGCGTTTCTTAGTAGTTTGAATATCCCTTCAAGCTTAGACATTCCCTCTTCGAAATTTTTAGATGGAATCAGCAAATCATCCATAAAAGCTAATGCTAATCCTTTCTGTCCTTTTAACATGGTGTTAATGGTTCTCTGAAAAACGCTGGGTGCGTTAGTAAGGCCAAACGGCATCCTATTGTATTCAAATAAGCCATCAGGCGTTATAAATGCTGTCATTTGCTTGCTTTCTTCAGCAACCGGAACCTGATAGTACCCGGACGCTAGGTCTAAACTTGTAAATAAATTGTTTCCTCCTAAATTGTCTAATTGATCCTCTACCCGAGGTAAAGGATATTTATCCTTGAGTGTTTTTCTATTTAGTTGTCTATAATCTACGCACAAGCGTTTTTCTCCATTCTTTTTGTTGACCAATATGACGGGACTAGCGTATGACGAGGAGCTTTCTCTGATAATACCATTTTCCAATAAGTCTTCAATAATTTCTGATAATTTTTCGCGATCTGTACGTGGCATCCTGTACGGGTTATAAACCACAGGGGTATTGTCTGTCAGTTGTATTTTCATTTCGGCTATGTCCGTTTTTCCAAGTTCAGAAAGATTTAATGCAAAACAATCTCTATACTCGGTTAGCAAAGAGTAAAAACTTGCTTCTTGTTCTTTGTTCAATTTTGTGCCAACTTTCACTTTCTCAAAAGGTAAAGGTTCTGCGTTAATTTCAGTTCTGATAGCTCCCACAAAATTATCATTTACTTCTTTGTAAATAAAGCCCCGCGCCAAAAGATTTCCTTCAATTAAATCTAAGTTTCTTTCGCTTAAATTTGAGACTAGAACTACTCCCTTGCCTTGAACGAAATAGTATAACCCTGGTATCACCACATATATTTGTCCATTTTCCAAGTTACGATATCCTCCTGTGACATATAATGAGCATTCATTAGTAGACTCCATAATAACTTCTACCGCTTTCGTTGTTGATGGCTCAATCTCTACTTTATTCATCAGTACAAGCTCCCTTTTGTGGGTATCGTCATCATTTGCATTAATCGGCCCTTCGTAAAATATAAGGTTATCTTTTGTTTTATGGACAATAAAGTTCGGTTGCTCAGTAAATGTTTGCCCTATGATAACCGAACAAGGCATTAAATTGTCTGATATAATCAAAATATCCACTTCAGCAGTCACCGTGTCAAGTTCAATCCACGCCCGCTTCATTCCAAGCGGGAATATTGGTGCATTTCCGAATCCCTTAAGAACAGTTAAATTTTCTGTCGACCATTTTTCAAAAATTTGTTGAGCATCCGATACTTTCATTAATGTTGAACAACTTCCAAAATCTATAAATGCAGTAAGGTTCGTCCCATTTATTGTTACTGTTTTGTAATATTTTTCACTATCATTCTTATTGGAAGTGATTTTCAAGACACTTCTCGGCCCTTCCAATTCATCATTTTTCGGCGTTTGAACGTTTCTTACGTTTGTTGATGGTCCCGATCTTCTTCGGCAGTCTTTGTAAAGATGTCCCAATAATCCACAAGAAGTACATTTTTTAATTGTTTTTGTGCATTTTACGCTTATGTGCCCTACTTCACCGCAATTGTAACATTTCACCGATCTTTGAGCTTCACCAGAAGATGTGCCTGCATTTCTTTGATTAGCTGGTCTATTTGCCATGTTACGAGTCCGTGTCTGATCTGTCCCTTCAACCTGGTTGACAGTGATTTGTCTTAAATATGCAAACAATTGTTCTGGGTCCTCAAATCCACCAGCGCTTGCCCCCATTCTAATGAATTTGTCCTCAATTCCATGAATCAAACAGCCAACAGCTTTTTTTCCAGTTATAGCACATTTATTTATTAATGCCAGTTTGTCATAATAATACACATCTTTCGGGTGTCCGTACTTGCATCTGAATTTTAGCATTTTAGTAAGTAAATCCCCATAATTTTCGTTTGAAGGAAATGCTGCTGTTAATTTGTCCACCCATTGGTCCCAAGTGAACATCAGTGATGGTAGACCTTGGTACCATCTCTTAGCCAAACCAGAAAGTTTAGGCAGCGCAAAATGACAGACTTGTGTTTCATTCCAGTTATAAATCTTTTTGCATTCATTTACTTTATGAATCCAGGTGTCAATACTTTGATTTGTGTCGCTGGGGTCAAATTCCGGTATAACGTTATACATCATATTAGAATGAATAGGTATATTTGAATAATGCGCTGTTGTGGCATTTGATTCATGAGTAGTCACTACATCACTATTGGTTGATAAACTTTTGCCTCCCTGACTAAAATTACCATTGTCAGGTAACCTATTATGTATAGTGTTACCATTGTCCTGTAAATGTATTCCTTGAGACACACTAGTCACTGAAGTTTGTTTATGGCTAACATTTTCTTTGTCATGATCTTTTTTTTTATATTCTGATCTTTGTGTTCTCTTATGTCTGTGCGAATAACTGGAACTACGAGTGCGAGCTCTGCCCCTTGATTTTCCCTCATCAGTACTGTAGCTTTCGGTAGAGCTTTCACTAATTGAATGATAATGTCTCCTTCTAGAATATGAATGACCCCTTATGCGTTTGGAAGAATAGTTTCCTCTTTTGCGTCTAGACCTAGAACGCTTACGGGACTTGTGTTTTCCCATTTTGGATTATTGTGTTTATCTCAGATTA
The DNA here is from genome assembly GCA_949316285.1 of Eupithecia subumbrata. Taxonomy (NCBI): domain Eukaryota; kingdom Metazoa; phylum Arthropoda; class Insecta; order Lepidoptera; family Geometridae; genus Eupithecia; species Eupithecia subumbrata. The sequence continues at coordinate 13,258,593 of OX438643.1, read as the reverse complement.
GTGTTCCAAAAGTATGATTAAAACAAACAGCTTGCGTCCTAATTTCTTGACACTTAGTTGCTTTTATAACTATTGTATAACTTTATTTATTTTCATACATCTACTCCTTGTACTAAAAAAAAACACAGATAAAACTAACAGTAATAGTGGTGGTATGTACATAAAACAAAATTTGTTTGCTTATTGGATTCCCTGCAACTACACAGTATTTGTTTTTGGTTCAGATTAATAGTGCAACGGTTATTTTTTATTTATTTTTTTGATTGCTGGTACAATAATATTTGAGTTTATTTAGTGAACATGGATCATAAACAATAGTATGAAAAAAATAATCAAAACTCTAAATTGTTACTTTGTATTGTTCGGAATACTTCAAACGGTTATCAATTTAGATACCAATGTGTAATTTTGCATTTTTAAATTTTGAAATAGGTATCAACAAATAAGAATTAATAGGATAGTTATTAGTATGATAAAATATGTGAGCAAATAAAAATATTTTCAACAAAAGTCTATTGACCGCACAAATAACCTTGTATCACTTTACTTCACTGCATTCATTTTATAATTATAATGAATGTTCTCATTGATTTAACACATCACTTCACACACTATCACTTATTAGACTGTAGTACACTTTACTCTTAGTGACTTTATTATGGTCACTCATGAAATCAATTGACATAGGTAGATGTAACCACCGTTCCCGTTCGAACATAAAATAATTTGTTATATTGGTGTATGGAATCGTTTAATTCGTGTGCGTTACGAATGGCATGGTTTACACTTTATGATTACTCTGATTATTTATCGAATTTCACCATTTTCAAACAACATCGAATTTTTCAATTGCCAAGTTTTGCCAAAATGAATAATTGCAGCTTTGCAAATCGTACATAATATTTCACTGGTTACTTCGAATATGCGTTTGAATCAGTCGATTTGTGTAAAAGCCCATTGATTTCGATGCAGTGAATCATGGAACGTTGAGTTTTTCTCAAGAAAATTGGTTTCCACTAACCTCTTCGGTAAATAATTACCGTACTTTTGCAGGATTTGTAGGCGACTATCCCTCTTCTGACTGTTAACTAGAGGTAGAATCACTATTTAAACTTCTTTGTAGATTTCACAACTGGTTTTATTACCGAAATACAGAATCAAAAGCCTCGAAAACTTTTACATGGGTGCCAAAATCTCTCATCCACACAGTGTTGCCATTCAAAAAGTGTTGCAACCTTAGTCTTATAAATATTCCTAACCATAATAAATTAGAAGAAATATTATCAAATGGTATTAATTATTCGAAAGCTTTCACATCCATCCAAACTTTCGCATTTATGATATTAGTGTGATAGCCAGTTAAAGTTCCGCGTGACGTCACACCTTGCGACACTTTTTAGCAATGTGTGACGTCACCGGCCCCCACTCCTAAACTTTGGCTTGGCGCTCTTTATTTTTATATTTTTTTGTTTGACTTACAAAAGAAAGAATATTTGTGTCCAATATCTTCTGATAATCTAACTGACGGACTAAACAGAATAATATTTTTTTTACCCAAGACTACCCTATTTAATGCACTCTACCTACTATACTTAATTTTCCTTAAGATCGTAATTTTCATTTACAGCAAGAACCAACGGACGCGTCATCAACTGCCGGCGGAACGCGGTCCGGCCCTCGCGTAGAAATCTCTTGCACTAACTGCGGCACCCATACGACCACAATATGGCGGCGCGACGCTCGTGGGGAAATGGTCTGCAACGCGTGTGGACTGTACTACAAACTGCACGGCGTTCCGCGGCCCACGGCCATGCGGCGCGACACCATACACACGCGGCGTCGGCGGCCGAGGCACGACGCCAAGCATTCCAGAAATAGTGAGTATTACTGCAATAATGTGGTTTGGTAATTGTCTGCAACGCGTGTGGACTGTACTACAAACTGCACGGTGTTCCGCGGCCCACGGCCATGCGGTGCGACACCATTCACACGCGGCGTCGGCGGCTGAGGGACGACGTGACGATTTGCGTGATATTTTGAAATTTAACGTTAGCTTGATATTGTTTTATATAAAGTACCCATGGAAGGTAGTCCCCAAGATACAGGTTTATCCTAGTTTGGGGATCGAATGATGTAATAATTTTAAGTCTTAAATCTTCTTCAATAAACTTTATTATTATTATATTATTAACAATGTGGTTTGGTAATGGTCTGCAACGCGTGTAGACTGTACTACAAAAAGGACGGCGAGGCGTCCAGCGTTCACCGCCGCACACTCTGACAGCTTGAGTTACGGACCGACCTATGTCTTATCTAATACTCAATTTGCTGACGCAGGGTTTCCTCTTTGATTCCTGCAGTGCAAGGAGACAAACTGTTTCATGATTGCCAGCAATTCCGAAAAGTATTTCTTCTCGACTTGGCAGGCTCCTGCCCGATCCATCGATCGATCTTTTGCTACCCAAAAAGCTTGAGCCTAGATGGCGCTTTATGAAATTAGCCAAGCGCATTATCCTAAATATCCAAATAATATAATCCTCCTCTTTTCAATCTATTACGGGGCGTAGTTGCCTGTTCAGCGTTCATACCAGTTATCCAGTACCCATAACAAAGCTCTGCTTATTTTCAAACTTACGCGATCTGAACACATTATTATTAGTATTATTTAACGGGTATTTATCGCGTTTTTTTACCAATTTTTCCCGACTTTTCAACAGTCGTAGACCGGTTTCTCAGTGCGTCACAGATACTGTTAGTGTTGTATGTCGTCCGAGTGTGCAGATGGACATATCTAGTGTCGAAAACCAAGTGAGGGTAGTTTCAAGTAATGCTGCCCCCGCCCCGTTTCGCAGAGGCGGTAAAAATAGGTCAAAAAACGCGATAAATACCCGTTAAATAATACTAATAATAACAGCTCTGCTTACCTTGGGGCTAGATGATGCTGTGTGGATTATCCTGCATTATTTATTTATTTATTTAACAATATGTACTTGTGTGTTTTAGAAAACCGCCGCAGCACCGGCACATGTCCGGAGCCCAGCGAACCGGCGCCCCCAAGCAGCGCGGCGGCGGAGGGCGCACCGGAGGAGGCCGTGCTGGCGGCGCTGCGGCGACAATTGCAGCCGCATTTACTGGCCGCCCTGCATGCGCACACGCAGCGCACGCACCGCCCGCAGGTACATATATACATGATACACGTTTATAGATAGATAGGCAAAACCAAGCAAGCCAGGTAACACTCACATCACAGACCTCGACTGCAGGGCAAAGCTCTCTCCCAGAGATCGCCATAATGATCGGTAATGCACACCTACATACCGGAAGGCGCAGTATGTTTCGACCCACCATAAGGTGAACACCGGAAGGCGCAGCGTTGGTAGACTGATTTGGACCAGGTGAAGTTAGCGGGAAACTTTCAACAGCTCAAATTACACTGCCATCTATTTACTCAACCCGTGACCACTGTTTGGCAGTACGCATTCTGCTTACGCCAATTTTCTCGGTCCTTTAGCTTTACACACCTATTAGTGTACGTATTGCCCGCGACTTTTAGGTACTAGTTCATCGACCCATCGCGCTTTTGCACGACCTTAGTCCGATTTGAGCGGAAAATTCGACTAAAACAATTCGTCTAAAAGAAAACAATTCGTTTCAACAACAAAAAAAATTGTATCAACGGCTCTGGGTGCAATTACGCATATACATACCCTTTCAGTCGCAGAGTCGTCGCCACAAACCCGCTGCCCCGGGCTTCGCGGGGGTTGGGCGGTCTTCGTTAGGAGTAGGTTAATGTTGACCCCGCCCCCCGCTTCGCGGGGGTGGGACACCTACAGATCAGGTTAACTTAAGGTCGAATTGCTTTAGTCGAATTGTTTTAGTTGAATTTTCGGTAGACGCCTTCTCCTTGCCTGATCAAGTGTTCTGCCCAAGGATTTTATTTTGTTTTTATCATGCTTGCTCACACTTAGGGAAACTTGCTCTGCCCAATTCCCCCCGAGTTCCATTACCCTGGCCTTGTCATCATGGACTGAGTGTGTCATCCGAAAACTCTTTATTTTTCCACAAAAAGACAAAATACAATACAGAAATGCTGAGAATCGTGGAAGTACAAAGGTCGGCCTTATCACTACGAACGATCTCTTCCAGGCAACCTTAGACTGGACACAAAAGAACAATTTAGACGGGTGGCGTTTGAATAGATTTCATACTAGAATGTCTTGTGGCCAGCACACTTGATTGACAGTTACGGCCTCTTAATGTGATATTTTTATCTACATTTATATTCATTGTTAACTAACATTGCATCTTATATAACTACCTTTCTTTTTACCTATCTTATTTATTTGTATTCATTTCCATTACAGGACTGAGCTTAAGGATTTATCTTCGTGTGTATGTATGTTTGTCTGTTTCCGAGTAGAAGGTTGCGGGTTCGATTCCCCCCTAGGGAAAAATGTTTACACGATCTGCAAATATATGTTCTGGGTGTTTTATACATACCTTAAAAAATATGTATGTTATCACTGTATTAAGAAAGTATAACACAGGCTCTGCTTACCTTAGGCACGCCCTGTACACTCGACCATTACTCCATACAAATGTCGCGTCTCAGTTGCGCTACCGCCCGGCGCCCGTAGCACACTTCCGCTGCGAAACCATAACAGCGGAACCGCAGTAATTTCGCCATGTCTTGTCCGTATGTAGGAGAAGCGGAACACTAGCGAAACTGCCTGTTCTAACGCATAGATTTGACTATAATTCTATCTCTTTCCTCGCGCGGTTTCGTCGGTCAGCTCGGAAATAAATAAAATAGCGGCCGGAGCGCGGAAGTGCGGCTGACGTCGAAACCTCAAAACAAAAGAAATTTCGTTTGTCCATATTAAAAAAAAAAATATTGAACACCATCGGCGTCGTCTGTCAAAATCATTACCCATGTCCCGTGCGTGCGCCGTACGTTCCTTGCATTTCGACCACAATAAAACTCGCTCGGGGGACGGCGGGGTGAGGAAGCTCAGTCAGGTGGGAGCGAAGAGTGTCCATTCTATACGTTAGTATTGTTATATATTCTCTGCCTTGCGTCAGATGATGCTGTGTGAATCGACCAGCATTATTTATTTATCAGTTATCTAGTACATACCCATACATACCCATAACACAAGCTCTACTTACTTCGGGGTTAGATAATGCAGTGTAGATAGTCCAGCATTTTTTAAATTTATTTATTTTTTATTGCAGGGCGGTATTAGCGCTCCGGAATACGACGAAGCTCCGCTAAACCTGGTGGCGAGTCACGTGGCCGCCGAGGAGACCCATTGACTGTCCCACTGTGATACTACGCAGACTTCCATCACGTGAGCTAACGCATACGTCACACGAAATATATCGATATCGATAAAACTGTAGACACTGCCCAACTCTATCGATATGGCAGCTATTGGAGTATACACACTAAAGCGTTTATCGCGGATTAGGTCGTACCACTGCCGCATAGCACAAAAATATGCATTCAAATATGCGCTTTAACTCGTAATTTGAAGCTGTATTTTATATTGACTTCGGCCTGATCGGCATTTGATAACAGATAGCTTGCAGACTCGCTTGAATCTTAATTTATCTTAAGTTTAAAAGTTTAAGCCAATATTTGAATGATCATTTTTGTGTTGTGCGGTGTGAGCGTCAACCTTAAAGTTGGCGGGCCAGCAACAAGTTGACGAAACATTGTCAGCTGCCTTCAATATTTATGCACTGAAATGCCGCACCAACTCACCGGGGGGGTCGCCGACTTTGATGTGTAGACTCCATATTAACATCGATATGTTACGGGTCGTTAGTAAACTCTATCGATAAGTGTGCCAACTCTATTAGTATCTTTTTAGCACACAGCGTATGCGATTTTTGTCTTGGCGATCATGTCTCTCTTTGTAGTTTTGAGGAGACATGAAAAGCTATGGTATTTTTGTTACTTAAATGATGTACGAGTTACATCGTAAAATATGCGTCGATGTGATTGTTTTGCCAGTGTTGCAGTAATATAAAAATTTTTTTTTGATATTACTGCAACACTGGCAAAAAAATGATGTAATAATCACATTTACACATTAAAGCATTCTTCCATTTTTTTCAAAGTAATCGAAAGCAATATAGTAATTTAAAGCAATAAACATTATAAAGTTTTTGAAAATAATTATACTTACATTATAATAGTGATAGTAAGGCCAGTGTTTGAAAACATAAATTCAAGTTATTCAATATACCTTCAATATAACGTTAAGATGAATATATTTTCCCGTAGTGTTTTAAACTGTATTAAATAGAATTAAGGGAAAGAAGGGTTGGTCAGTATATCTGCAAAGTTTGCAACTCAACATTCTCTGTTAAGGTATAAGTTCGTAGCCGACCACACAGCAGCAGGCTGCATGTTGCGTCAATCCGTGAGATAAAATTGACCCCGAATATTCAAACGCAACTCAGTCTAAAGGTGGTTAGTGAAAATCGAAAAAATATCGGGTATTACTATTTTCTAGTTTCTACAATTAATTTGGATAGCAGATTAGAAGTTTTGCGCACATGGTAAGCCATTTGCTATGAACCTACGCTAAAACAATCTACAATTCAATCGTCGTTTTGGAGTATTGGCATCAAGATATTTGTTACTAAATTTAACATTATGTCGATAGATTCCAAAACTACAATTGATTGAAAGTTTCTTTTAGCATGGGTTCATAGCAAATTTTCGAGCGTCATTAACCACATCTCTAGTCGCGATTTTTTGACAGTTTACAATGATAAACTGTTAAAAATCGCGATCTGAGACGTGCTTAAATCAGAGATGCGTTGGAATATTCGGGCGATAACGTCCTAAATTATGACGTGTTCGAGAATAGCGATCACGTTTGGTCGCTATTCTCGAACACGACGTTTTCACGTGTAGTCGGCTTCGAACTTATACCTTTACAGAGGTACATTATACATTTTTTATATTATCTACTTATTCAATAAACTTGTGATAAAATTGGTTTATACTTCAATACTGAACAATTTTTTGCTATTTGTGCGATACTCAAGTTTTCCAAAACCGAGAGTTTTGTTATTTTTTGGTTTCACTAAACGTTTGACGATTGCAATATGAGCCAATCAAGAGCTTACCTCTTGATTGTCTCATATAGCTTTTGCATGTCATGCATGTCAGCATGTCAATCCAATGGATGAAGATAAACATGAGATTGTATGTGAAATTTGAGTATGAGATTTAAAGTTGGTGTAGGAGCGTCATTAGAATCTCTTGTATTTGTAAAATGATGAAGAGGTGTTCTAAACCTTGCCTTATAATGCTCTCTCGATTAAATATCGATATTATTTTTACGGTTACCTATTGCAGGAAGCAAGTATTCGTTTAGGTTTAGGCAATAATGTAAATTTTATTATTCACTTAGTTTTAAAATAGCGGTTAATTTGATGCGTTACATTATAAGTATCTAATTTATTTCCCATTTCGGTCAGTATTTAAAATGTAAGTATTTTTTATTCTGTCGAGTATTTTTTTTTCAATAATTAAGGTAAGTATAGTGATTGTGTGGAAAGAAAGCAATAATGAATAATAATATTGAACTTTACTAAAGTTTGTAATTCAAAAATATGTAAGTTGTAAAATATATTGAGAATTTTGCTGCTTAGCACAACGAGCAGCACGAATTTAGCCATGAGCAATATTTGTAGACCATAACGTAATCGTACCTTTTTCCGAATAGTATTTACGAATCGTTGCCTTTATACATAAACTTACAATATTATAACTTTTGGCATTATTACAGTAGATTTACATCGTAGATGAAAGTTTTATTTTAAGATATAATATATCGAACAGTAACGTAATTAGATCGGGCATTTTGGTCATAGGCATTCTAGGACGTGTGACCGGAACCGTATCGTGGCATTATTTTGAGTATTTTTACCGGTATCACCTCATGATGGTCAGTCTTTGTGTATATTCATATATTGTAACAGGAAAGCATTTACGTTGTGTCCATTTTGAACTTGGTTTTGTTGCTGCTTCTACTTGCTCGGAGCTCTTATCGCCGTCCTTTTTTTGACGTTCTACTTAATTTAGTATAAGTTTGATTATCAGTACCCCACGGGCCAGTAACGCGCGGTCTCGGAGACATTGTGATACTTAGCTAGACGGGCTCGGTCCCGCAGACCGAGATCTAACCGTGCGATTCTGTCGCTGTCCTGCTCTCTCCTCTATGTCATGCTTATTCGTATTTTAAAAGCTTTAAAATTGAGATTATTTATTCATTTTGTGGGATCACTGTACATTCGTATGTGTAGCGTGTTTAGCATATTATTCTACTTAGCGGTTTGGACAATAATGTATATCGTTGAGAGAAATACGCGTATTCGGGATCTCTTCCGCTCTCTTCCTTTATTCAAGCTCTCTTTACTGATATTAAAATGAAAATGTATCCAATATAATTACTTATCGCGGAATGTGCTTATTTCGTGAAGACTAGTATTGTCAGTGTATTAAAACTATGCTCATATTTTTTACAAGTTTTGACTCTAATATTAGGTAAGCTTAGACTTCTTCCTTGTTATAAAACCTGGCAGCTTTTTACCAGATGTGTTTAAAAGTTACTGGATTTTTCTAAAAAATATTGCAGCTAAAAGTAGATAGTAACTTTGATGTGAAAATAAAATACCTGATCTGTTTTCATGAATTAATATTACTGCTCGCAGTAGTGATACAGTATTATTTAATTCTACTCTGTATATTTGTTTTAGGTTTACTTTTTTAGGTTTTATCTAGTTGACGTCCGAATTTTTTATTTTAATAACTATCGGAGTAGTGAATCTCCTTTTACAAAACTGTTGTCTGTTCTGGATAGAGGAGCTTCCACCCTATTTTTTAATCCATGACACTACTAAAATACTGATGATAAAATAATAGATTTGTGTAATGAGATCTTCCAATTTGGTTATTTATTATGTTTAGGTTAGTTTACTGATTTTAATGGTAGGAGTTGAACAATGTATCGTCGTGTAGGTAGTTACTAACAAACCGGTTGTGTTGTGTGTGCTTACGCTCTAACAAGCATGTGTTTGTGATTTTTTTAATTGTCTGTGCACAGACTTTACCAATTCTGTTGTGTTATTATAATTTATGCTGGAATGTAAGCTGAAAACAAAATTCCATCATTTTTCGAATTCTTAAAGACTGACACACGATCTAAATATCGTCTTACAACATGCATTGCACGAATTCACTCAAAGTTCGAAAAATGATATAACTCAAAAGTATTTTTATTAAAATGTGATAAGTATAATGTATTTCGTTCGAGAATGTAATCGTAGCGTGTATCCGAAAAGCAATAACATTGTGATAAGGTGATGATGTGATGTGGTATGTACTAATGGAAGTTTAATCTCGATTCATAGAAAGAGTATTGTCAATTATATGCGTAGCGCTGTGAGCTCGAACTCGGAATTTTTAAAGAATTAGATCATTGATCAGTACCCATTCATAAAATTATAAATAGAATCCTAAAGTCATTTATAACGGGATATTTACCATGATTTGAGTTTTGAGCTTTCCAATATTTCGGCACAGTTTCATGCGCCATGATCACGGAATAACTAAAAATAAATAGTTAAATAGAATCCGTTTCATGTACCCAACTCATTATGCAATATAATATTGTGAACATAGTATTTTAATTAAAAATTCTCGGGTCGAACACACAGTGCCGATTTATCTAAATTTAATTCGAATTCAATTTAATAAACTTGTAGATGGATTTTAATACTCCTTATAAAGTTACTCAAAAATTGTACGGTTGTTCTGAGTGTTAAATGAATAATTTCCAATATAGAAAGCTTATGGACCATTTGTTGTTTGTTGTTGTAACTAAATTAAGGTTTCAGCATAAATTATCCGATTGAGATTTAGAGTTGACTCGTTCAGGAATACTCATTGTGAAGCATTAGATATTGTTGTATAGATGATAAATAATGTGACTTACGCAGGGATGGATACTTAAATTATTAAAGTTTTAACTGATATATTGGCTATGTAGTGAGTAGAATATTTTTTTACAAATAAATTATAGCAGCTATTTTGTGTTTCATTGTACGAAATACCTTTCACACTTGTAATTTATCTATTTAATTAAAGACATTACTGAGACACGACACTTTTATTTGTTGATAGGTACACAGAACATTACTATGCTAATTTTCATCCGACGCAAAACCAACAGCAGCCGGAGCCGGAGACATAAACATAAACAGAACCATAGACCATACTAATAGTCTATGGACATAGAATAGGTACACTACAACACTCAGGGCAAGTCGAAGAGAAATTCCTGCAAACATTTTCTAACTCAATGTAGCAAATTTATTAAAGCACTAAAAATGTTGCAGAACAGTACAAGTGTGATTTTAACATACAATGGTGTCGGCTATAGTATTATAATATCTGTGGTGTCGGTATGTTATAATCACACTTATTCAGAGTGTCCGGTGGTCCAAAATTTGGATTAGAAATTTGAATATTTCGAAAACCGTTGCCCAGATGAGATGGAAAGAGATCATTCGACGCGGCTTGAATGCGGATTTTACGTCCACAATTTTGCAGTGGTCTAGTGAGTGTGTTCTCAGTAGAAGCGTTTCTTCGACCAACAATTTGTGCCCCATAATTTTGTAGATTTACTTTTCGACGAAAGAAATTAAAAAAAAAATAGGATTGTTTATAGACCTAGTTCATGCCCGCGGCTTCGCACGCGTTGTTTCTATGGAAACTTTTAATGGTGATTTCTATCCCATAGGAACTGATTTATGGGATAAAAAGTAGCCTTTGTTTGATTCCAGGATTAGAATTACCTGTATGCAAAATTGCACCCAGATCCGTTCAGTAGTTTTGGCGTGAAGAGGTAACAAACATCCATCCATCCTTTCGCATTTATTATTTTAGTGTTATGGGATGCGAAAGTTTGGATGTTTAGATGTATGGAAGGTAGGTAGGGAATCATGACATTACCCTCCAATAAGAGCCAATAAGGCACTTGTCAATCAGGGCAGGCTCTGTCCAGCAATGGACTGATAGGTAATGGTTGTAGATGATAAAGTCACAAAGAATGGGCCATAGATACCCACTAACTTGGAATTTCTCCGACCAGCTTGGCTCACGAGTAATAATTTATTACACACCATTAATAATTTATTTCATATTTTTTTTTTATTAAATTCTGTAAGTATTTTATCAGTCATAGAGTTTTTATTCATTTTCTCTACGCCGCAGCCGACTGTACATCGCGAAAAAAGCGAGATCGTCGTGAAGGGAATTCAAGCGCGGTCGCCTTTACAAGAATCGACGTGCGAGGAATAATTCACTTTTTTACTCGTCTGTACTTTAAAATGTATGTAGACGTTCGAGTCAAATATCTCTTAAGCCGTAGGATGTCTATTTCTAAGCTTTTCAAGAGAACTAGATACCGTAAGGCACATTTAATTGGCATAGTTCATGATTCATATCTCGCTATAAATTCGTCGAAATCAGCGGGGCTGCCAGCTTGACGTCAAGATAGCAGCCACATTGAAAAACCTAAATATCTCCTAAAGTACTGGGGCACTATTTATTTTTCTTAAGGCATCGGGGTCACTATTTCAGGACACATTTATTGGCATAGTTGAAACCACCAAATTCAATGCCGGGGCTGCTAACTTAAACGGAAACGCTCACGAACCGCACCACAAATAAAAAAATATCTTCATAAATATAAGTTTATTCTAAGTAACAGTAACGATAGGCCGCTTGACCGCCTGCCTGGTGCGCCGGCGCTTGTCGCGCGCCTTCTTGGCGATGGTGGCTTCGCGGAAGAGGTGCTCGCTCTCCGCCGCCTCCGCGTCCCGACGCAGCCATTGCAGCGCGTGGAGGTTGTAGCCCACCATGTCCTGGAATAACACAACGCTTTACAAATAAATAAATAAATAATGCTGGACAATTCACACAACATCATCTAGCCCCAAGCTAAGCAGAGCCTGTGTTAATGGGTAACTACTAGACAACTGATATACTTAATACACTACATAGATAGATTTTTTTTTTATTATACATAGAAAACATCCAGAACACCCTGAACAAATATCTGCAGATCGTAACAACATTTGTCCCGAGGCGGGAATCGAACCCGCAACCTCCTGCGTCGCAGGCGGACCTTCGCCCGCTGCGCCACAGTGGTCGTCAAAAATGTGTTTCGAAAGTAGGAGAGAGGTTTGGACGCAGACAGAAGAAATCACCGTCATGAGTTGGCAGATTCCACAAAAGCTAAGTAGAACACCAGGGGCGGCGGAAGTGGGGTGCAGGGGGGTCAAATGCCACTCTCAAAATCAAATGGGGCGGCTGAGCCTATTTGAACGTAGTATTTGGCCATTTACTAGGTACCTGGTAAAGAAAGTTTATCTGTGCCATGCTTCACAAAACTTTAAGAAATCAAATAATATCGCAAAAATTTTCTACTTCGACGGGTCTTGAAACCGCATCCTTCCGTCCGAGTAGGTACCGGAATGTGCTAACCAACTACACCACGAGGTCAAATTACCCTCAGTCCACACTAAGTAACCCACGGTTACGCACTATAATTACAAAAAACCTTCACAGAACTTGGTTTCATTTTGTTTAATGAAAAAGCACTTGTAAGTAAGAAAAATTGCTCCAAAAAATTTAAGCCATATATTTGCATACAAAAAAATAGTTCGGAAAAATATCCTAAAATCTTTTTAAAAAGTCCTATAACTGCAGTATATTGACCAGAGGAAGCCGGAACCGGAAATTAGAGGAAGGTGACCAAAAAAGTTAACCTTGCCCGTCATGGAGTACCGCGGTCCCAACCACCAGACTTCATGGGGCAAAGGTGGTCAGTGGTCACTAACTCGAGTCGTTCGTATTCATGAAACTTTCTATCAGGTACAAGGTACTCTGATCATTTTGGTAACGGAACCGCCTTGCCACATTTGTTTTATTTCACTTTATTTTCTTTATTAATATTACCAATGGTTTCGTACACAGAGTTCTTAAATACCAACATGCTAGAAAAAGTAGAATTAGGTACAGAATAAGGACATTATAAGTAGGTAACTATGAATTACTGATATGTGCACAAACCGCTTATAGGTAACCACTTGCATAATATATATGGTAGTCTAGTTGATATAGATAAGTCTAGCGATTGAGCTATTGTGCTAGGCAAAAACATTAAGTTCCTAAGTTCCTTGGTAAATAAATACTTACATTTTACACAAAGGAAAAAATATATCTGTATCATGCATTCGATTGACGAGAAGCACAGAAAATATAAAGCAGAAACACTCAGTACCAGCTAAATACCTAATAGCAAAGTGTTGAAGGAACTTGCTTCAGCCTAGGGCTAGATTGGATTGACAAAAAATTAAATATAAAAGATCATATTAACAAGACAAAATAAACCGTTGTAACCTATACTATTGAAAATAATATATACTCCAGCCAATTCCGATGAGAGACACATGCAATCAAACCACACAGTTTTTTCACGAGGCTATGTTGATTTCGAGTATAAATGTATAGTGTATGTGACAAACTTTAATTATTATCATCAATATCGTCGTGTTTCTTTAACTACTAAGGTGAAACTAATCACGAAGGTGAAACGGGCATAATTGCTAGTGTTGGTTAAGGATTACAAAATATTCCATGTATGTACCTACAGCGGTCTATGATAAATAGTTTAATTTAAAAGCTTGTCTTGGGGCTAGATGATGCTGTGTGGATTGTCCAGCATTAAGTAAACAGAATTTTTTTTAGCCTATTTCGTCCCAAGGCTGGGAAAAGGCCTCCCCCGCACCCAAACATCTCGGTCTTGTATTTTTTTTTTCAGCCATTACTGTTCCGCTGCTGGGCAAAACCCTCTCTTTTCTCCTTCCACTCCTCGCGATTTAACGCTGTATTATATTATATCTTTAAAAACATACCCTTAATTCAGCAAGCTTTAGCGCCGCCTTAGCTTGTATCTGTATCATGTACTTCAACAGCGCCTGATTGGCCACCAACGGCGCGTGATGTACTTTCAGCAGGAAGATCGACAGGCGACAGAATAACTCCGTGTTGTCGCCGCGTTCCAGTAGAGTTGGCAACATTTTGACGATGTCACAGGCTACGCTGAATGGGATTAGTAGGAGGGCCTCTTCTAGGTCGCTGGAACAAATGAAGTACTAAATTATAATTTTGTATGTATTAGTGTATTAGTTTAGTAGGTATTATGTGTATTAGTATTAATAGTTTAGATTAATGTTAAGTTGCACCGCCATCCTGTATTTTTCTCCCATCGTTTTGGTTGCCTGGAAGAAATCGCTTTAAGCGATAAGGCCGCCAGTTCCATTACTGTTCTCTAGTTTATATGTAAAATTAGTTTTATTTTTAAGGTGATGAATAAAGTATTATCTATCTATCTATCTAAATTAATAGGCTGGTTGACTCTTTTTAAAGTGGGTTTAAATTATTAAGTATTTATTTTTCGTTTATTAAGGCACAAACAGTATACAATCTTCTTAAAGTTAACAGTGTATATAGCTACGTATAAACCAATCAAGATGCCACGAATAGAAACATTATTTACAATAAAACACAACAACGTTACAGACGCTAATTTTGGAAAATAAACAAACAAAGACAAATCAAGTATGAATTCACAAAATTAACCTAAGAGAGATACTTGTTTTTTAAAGTTATTCTTAGAGAGCGAACATAATGTCACATTTAGAAAATTGTTCATTGTGCAACCTACTAACTCTAGAAATAAAATTATTGCCTGCATAATTAGTTTTATGATTGTTTAACGTGAAAAGGTTATTGGTTTTACGAGCATTCATACGTGGACGTTTTAAAGCTAACTGATGGAAAAATTTCTTTTTTAGGACCTAAAAAACAGCAAAACTTTATTTTATAAGTCTACTTTTCGTTAAAAGGCGAAAACGCAGTCAGCCATATTTATCTGTGTTGTGACGTCATACACGTCTCGAATACTAACAATGACAATAGCAAACGTTCATCAGTAAACATATAGACAGACTACATAGCGAATTTTACTCTTAAAAGATCCCATTATGAAATTTTCTGAGAGTCCTATGACGTCACAACATGGCCGACAGCGTTTTCAGAGTTCAAAATTAATTCAAATTGAAAATATGTACCTAGTCATCTCACACTTTTAATATCAGAAATCTATAAATATTGGGTTCTTATGTCAAATACTACACAAAATATTTATTTATTGCGCCAAATTCAATGAGTCAAGTAGCCTATCCTAACCTAGTAAGCCATATTATTTAAATAATATTAATGTCCAGAAGAGAAGGCAGGAAGAGAGGGCTGGGTTAAGGCCCAGCCAGTCAGTAGTGGGAGCAGTTCACAAAAATAAGTATTTAAACTGATTCAGATTTCAGATTCCACAAGGTTCGCATCCCAAACTATGTTAGTAAAGTTACTAGT
This sequence comes from Eupithecia subumbrata, assembly GCA_949316285.1. Classification (NCBI taxonomy): domain Eukaryota; kingdom Metazoa; phylum Arthropoda; class Insecta; order Lepidoptera; family Geometridae; genus Eupithecia; species Eupithecia subumbrata. Next base: position 13,243,070 of record OX438643.1, on the reverse strand, counting down.
ATAGTATTATTATATCCGTGGTAAAGTAGAGAGACCCGTTGAGAGACTATAAAACGACCGGCGTGTCAAGAAGGCTATGAAAGAAAACCATTTAGGACCAGTCGGCCGCCCCAGGGTATTGATGGATTGACGAAACGGCAGCCGATTACCGCTAAGCACTAGGTAGTACCTGAGCGTGGTGTGGTGCCGGCTTAGAATTTGCACCTACCAAACTCTCCCCGCGCGGGTGTCGTAAGAGGCGACTAAGGAATATTCACCGGGGAGCGAGCAGCAGCGCCTCCTGCAGAAAAACTGCCACCGAACATGATCCCCAATCCGCATGCCCAGCGTGAGGATTATGGGCATTAGCCCCCCCCCCCCATGAGATAGGTATAGAAGCCAATAAGGCGCTTATCAATGGGGAGGCCTGCGTCCAGCATTAGACTAATATCTATCCGTGAAAACATTCAATAAGCTTACTGGTATTTATTAATTTGTAATTCTGTTGCCTTTGGTTTTCCCTCAAATATGTATATATAAATTTACATATAGGCTGTTAGGTTGAGGAGTGTGCTAAGTTATAGCTGACAAGCGACAGCTCAGCTATTAACATTGACAGCTCAAAACCGAGGTACCTGGAGAAGTATTGTGTCGGAGTCCAAGAGTTAGGGTCGCTAAGCAACTACGTTATTAATACCTTGAGCGTATCTTCTTAACAGTTTCTACTAGGAAGTCCTCCGGGGTAGTGCAGTTGTAGGCAGCCATCAATATCGGTGGCTGCACCGGCTGGCCGCGAGCCTCGGCCAGCTCTCGTTTGTACTCCGCCCCTATTTGTACACTCTAGCATTGAGTCAGTAATACCTTGAGCGTATCTTCTTAACAGTTTCTACTAGGAAGTCCTCCGGGGTAGTGCAGTTGTAGGCAGCCATCAATATCGGTGGCTGCACCGGCTGGCCGCGAGCCTCGGCCAGCTCTCGTTTGTACTCCGCCCCTATTTGTACACTCTAGCATTGAGTCAGTAATACCTTGAGCGTATCTTCTTAACAGTTTCTACTAGGAAGTCCTCCGGGGTAGTGCAGTTGTAGGCAGCCATCAATATCGGCGGCTGCACCGGCTGGCCGCGCGCCTCGGCCAGCTCTCGTTTGTACTCCGCCCCTATTTGTACACTCTAGCATTGAGTCAGTAATACCTTGAGCGTATCTTCTTAACAGTTTCTACTAGGAAGTCCTCCGGGGTAGTGCAGTTGTAGGCAGCCATCAATATCGGCGGCTGCACCGGCTGGCCGCGCGCCTCGGCCAGCTCTCGTTTGTACTCCGCCCCTATTTGTACACTCTAGCATTGAGTCAGTAATACCTTGAGCGTATCTTCTTAACAGTTTCTACTAGGAAGTCCTCCGGGGTAGTGCAGTTGTAGGCAGCAATCAATATCGGCGGCTGCACCGGCTGGCCGCGAGCCTCGGCCAGCTCTCGTTTGTACTCCGCGCCTATTTGCAGGCACTCTAGGATTGAGTCAGCCTGCAAATACAAGTTAGTAGACAGTAGTATAGACTTCTTCGTCGTGAAAACATGGTAAATTTTCTAACTGACGTTTTTCACACATTTTTGTAACAGCATTTTTGAAGATATCATAACACTAAATTGCTTAAAATGGAATTTTACATTTACTATGATTGGTGTAATTTTTTTGAGTCAAACCTTAAAACATTTAAAAAATATGTCCTAAATAAAACACAGAATTGGGCCCGCGTTGAATAACATAAGCTGAATAATTTTAGTGAAGGTTTGTTAACTAGACTTACCGCCTTTTCAGCTCCAATCGTCTTCTTCGTCGGCATATTCAATCCTGGGAGACCGGGCACAGGCGCCTGAAAGAAAAGTTTCATTTAACACAAATTTCTTTATCATTCATTCAATTATAATATAATAAATAAAAACTGGATAATTCACACGGCGTTATCTAGTCCTAAGCTAAGCAGACCTTGTGTTATGGGTACTAGATAACTGATATATGATAAAAAAAAATATCTACGTAATACAATACATTACATAGATATTTTTTAATTACTCATAGAAAACACCGGGCGTTCTGCCCGGAACAAATATCTGCAGATCGTACGTAATTTGCCCCGAGGCGGGGGTCGAACTCGTAAAAAAGCACTACTAACATATAGGCATAACAATCGAAGTAACTAGGTATATAGTTATATACCATTGTTATTACAGAAACTATAACTAAAGTACTGAAAGTAGGCCTTTCAGCTTTCAGCTACAATTTACAAATTCACATATTATGGAGAAAAATTAAATATCTCAAACCTTAACTTCGTGCATCGCAGGCGGACCTTAGCCCACCGGGCTACACAAGTCGTCATAAATTAATTTTATTAGTCAATAGACGACCATTAATTAGCCATTATTTTTACTTTCCTTTTAATAAGGAGAAACTTACATGCGTGTCGCCGGTAGCTAGCCCCTCGTCCTGTTCGTCCGTGTCATTCAATACGAGTGGCTCATCCGTCCGTACGTACAGTCGTAGCGCGCTGTCGGCGCCGCACGACGCTGCGTGGAGACCGCCTGCGCCCACGCATAGACCCCAGCATTCGCCTGCGTGACCCTGTTATAGAGAAAAAGTTGTTTGTTGAAAATGTTCCAAAATTGAAAATAAATAAGTAAACTAATCACACTAATATCCTTTATAAATGCGAAAGTTTGGATGGATGGATGGATGTTTGTTACCTCTTCACGCCAAAACTACTGAACGGATAAGGCTGAAATTTTGCATACAAGTAATTCTAATCCTGGAATCAAACATAGACTACTTTTTATCCCATAAATCAGATCCCATGGGATAGAAATCACCTTTAATCTTTTCCATTGAAACAACGCGTTCGAAGCCGCGGGCATAAACTAGTATTAAATAAATAAATAAGCTCATTTAATAATAAATAAATAAGTTTTCGTTGGAAGAGTACATGTACTCATTAGATGACCTCTAATTTTAATAGTATTGTTTAGATTTTCACAGACAATTTAATGAATTTAATTTTCTTTATTTAACATTAATGTTTTAATCGTTTAAGTCTATATTAAAACCTACTCTTAATATTCAAATACAATTGTAAACATTGTTCATGAATAAATCATTTACCTAATAATTACCTTTTTGATAGTAAAATACAAATTTACAGTTTTAAGATTTTTTCCTTTACTTGTGCTATAAGACCATACTTCTTGCCAAAACTCATAATTCAAGGTCAACGAGAAGTACCCTAAAGGTTTTGGTCCCTAGCGAGAATCAAAGATTATTTTGTTTGTGACTAAACTAAAAATTACTTTATTTCTGATTTTTACCTTTAGGTACTTTTCTTGCCAATTTTCATGATTATAGGTCAACGGAAAGTACCCTACAGGTTTTGTGTGCATGCGAGTTTCAAAATAGGAGGCATAAACGGCTGTATCTTTTGATTGCGTTGACTTAGAAGTTTTATTTTTTCACAGATCTAAGGTGTTACAGAAACGAGTATTAGATGTTAATTTCAACTTGATACCTTCACGCGTTTTTGAGAAAAAGGTCTTGATAAACAGTTGGACAACAAAATTACCCTACAAGGGATCCTTTTTTTCCTTTTGAGGTAAGGAAATCTAAAAAAATACTTACATTCAACGTTATAATATTATCATACGTATCAGCATCCCATTGCTTGACTTTCCCATCTTTAGACGCCGTAAAGAAGTGATGCGTGTTCGGTACAAACTGCAGCGCTGTGACGGAATCGTTGTGCGCGAATATAGACTTGTGGCAGTCTCCGAAGTCCATGCCCCACAGTTTGACGTTTCTGTCGGCTGAGCCGGTCGCGATGATGTTTGAGTCGTAGCTGATGTCTAGGCAGAGGACGGGCAGTTTGTGTCCGTAGAGGGATAGGTAAAACTGTAGACAACAAAGTGTTAATTGTCAAAGTCGTTGCTTGAGTAGTCAATCAAACAACTATATTTTTTTATAATTATAACGTATTTACAACATTTGGAAATGTGGAAAATGCTGCAATTTTAACTGGATTTCTAATATTTGGAATAATTTTGAGCAACAAGTATCACATTTATCACTTACACTCGTTTTGAACATAGATTTAAAACTACTAAATTCAACTTTAGTGAATTGAAAATCACCTTTTTAAAATCGTTTAAAAAGGCATCTAATATATTTTTAAACTATTTGATGCCATTTAAACTATACAAAAACCATAAAACCTCACGATATTCTCCAGCCTTAGTAAAAAAGGAGACTTATTTAGCACTAACCTTAAACGTGTCCAGAAAGAATATCTTAACAGTGGAGTCCATGAGAGCCACTGCAATAAACTTGTTGTTTGGGCTGATTTTGACCGCTAACACCGCTTCTTCTAGTTCTAGTGTCCTCGTGTGCAGTATTGAAAGTACCTGCAAAGTAAACAGAAATACTTCATTTATAAAAAAAAAAAAAAAAAAAATTGCTGGACAATTCACACAGCTTTGTCTAGCCCCAAGCTAAGCAGAGCTTGTGTTATGGGTACTAGATAACTGATATACTTAATACAATACACTACATAGATAGATATTTTTTATTATACATAGAAAACACCCAGACCAACAGAACAAATTTCTGCAGATCATACACAAATTTGTTCCGAGGAGTTTTGTTCTAATAAAAAGCTCTATTGACTCTTTTTATTAGATACTAGCTGCATTCTTACTACCCGTTGTCCTATTACCCGTTTTCCCGTAGGAAGGAAGGGAGGAATGAAGCATTTTCCCGCGGTAAAAAGTAGCCTATGTTCATCACATCAGGAATAATGTGGGCTTCCAATGGTAAAAGACTTTTTCAAATCGGTCCAGTAGTTTCGGAGCCTATTCAATACAAACAAACAATCAAATCTTTCCTCTTTATAATATTAGTATAGAAAACAAGTAAATTTTATAACTATTTAAAACTACCGTTAATTTAATTTTCAAACCCGGGATCAGAGGTACGATGAATACCATCACAACATTAGAAAGGCGACTTCGATTTTTAACAAACTACCTAAGAAAGAGCTCGATCATCATTCATTATAAAAAAAACTTTCAAAATAGGTTCATTGTTGAAATCTGATATTTCTTACCTTAGCTTTAGATTCTCCTGTAGGGTCCGGTATGAGTTCGAAAGACCATAACTTCACTGTCTTATCTGCACCGCCGGAGTAACAACCACGCTGTGAAAAAACAAACAAATTTAGTTCAAATTGAAATCAATTGCTAATATTAATAGGTATTACATAGAGCGTACAGATTTACAGCTCGTATCTTATACGAAGTGGACGACAGAGGATTTTGTTGGATATCATATGGGATAACATCGATGCGGTATATACAGGGTGGCCCATTCAAATCGGTCAGTATGGGAAAGTCTGAAACTGTAAGACATACGAAGATTTGTTCTTAGGAACCATGTCACCGATTTCGATAAAAAGAAAAACTGCATTCATACAATTAAAAAAAAAGTGTACCCAACTGGGGAATCGAACCCGGTTGTTTTGAAAAAATAAACTTACACTATTTCTATTCAGATATCGTAAATATCTCTAAGAAACATAATGTCTAAAATGAATAAAATGCATTTTTTTCACATACTTTAATTTATCATAGTAGGTGTTCAAAGTGACCACCGTCTTTTTCAATACAATATTCAACACGTCTAGGTAACGATCTTACTATTGCATTTTGTATCTTCATGTGGTGAATCTGCGTTAAAGTTGACTCTATGGCTACTTTTAGTTCTTCAACGGTGTTATAGCTATTTTTGTACACTTCATCTTTAATGTAACCCCACAAAAAATAATCTAGAGGCGTTAAATCGGGCGACCTCGCCGGCCATTTGATCGGGCCGTTCGTACCAATCCACTTTCGCGGAAAGTTTTCATTTAAAAAGTCTTTTGCTATACAACTATTGTGAGCCGGTGCTCCATCCTGTTGAAAATAAAGTTGTTCTCTTATTTCTACTGCCATTTCTCCTACGGCCTCTAAAAGATCTTCTAAGATTGCAAGGCACTTGAATCTGTCCAAATGTCCATCATAAATTTTAAACATGAGTACCTTATTGTGAAGTAGGCCGACCCAGCAGATAAATGAGAATCTAACTTGACGGCGTCCTTCGTGCACTCGTAAGGGATTTTCTCGACTCCAATAGTGATGATTCTTACGATTGTACATTCCGTTATTGGAAAATTGAGTTTCATCAGAAAATATTACGTAGTTTAAAAAATGTCTGTCTAGGCCCATTCTCTCTTTTATCCAATTGCAAAATTCAAGTCGTCTGATATCATCTCCTGCATGTAAGGCCTGCACCCAATGTCCATTCTTGTAGCACTTGTATTTGTGTTTCTTTAGGGTTCTTTGAATGTGTGTTCGTGAAATTTCAGGAATATCACGACTTGCATTACGGGTGGAGGCATCTGGTGTTGCTTCAAAATAGGTTAAAATGTTCATTTCCATGTTTTCATCACATTTTCTTGGTTTTACTTTAATTGGCTTTTTAAAACTTCCGTAAGTCTTCAAATTGTGCACAATTTTGATGAATATCTTACGGGTAGGTAAAATACGTGTCGGATATTTGATATGGTACCAATGTAGTGCACGGGAGCAATTTTTATCGTTTTTAAAGTAAGCTTCCAATAAATCAAAGTGCTCAGAATTTGTAAAACGCATTTTCCCAACCACACAGCGAACGACACAAAAATACCGAAGCATTGATTTTAATTTTCAGTTCCCGCCTAAACATTTGACACTCAAGTTTTTTTTTCTTTTTTTTGTATCGCTATTCGGCCAGTCACACCGACACGTTCCATTTTCAAATGAGGTTTAACACGTCTCTGTATCTACAACATCTACATACTTACTTTAAGTGGGCTTTTCAATTGATTGTTAGTGTTTGATTAATAGAAGTAAGCAGTTGCAATAATAGATAATAATATAACTGTAGATAATAAAACTTCCTTAAACGTTTAATGCAATGCCAATGCCACATGATACATAACACGGTGTATGTAACAAGTAGAGAGGTACAAACAACCATAGAGACAATTTTACATGCCTGAACTTGCTGAATATTGTAACGGTGGTCACTTTGATTAAACACCTACTATGATAAATTAAAGTATGTGAAAAAAATGCATTTTATTCATTTTAGACATTATGTTTCTTAGAGATATTTACTGCTTAAGACCTACACAAACAAATAGTGTAAGTTTATTTTTTCAAAACAACCGGGTTCGATTCCCCAGTTGGGTACACTTTTTTTTTAATTGTATGAATGCAGTTTCTCTTTTTATCGAAATCGGTGACATGGTTCCTAAGAACAAATCTTCGTATGTCTTACAGTTTCAGACTTTCCCATACTGACCGATTTGAATGGGCCACCCTGTATATCATATAAACCGCATCGATGTTAGCGAGTTTTACCGGGTTTTAACGTCTCCACACCTCTTTCATGAACCTCATTAAGTTTTTATACAACTTCAAAATTTTTACAGGCTTATTTTGTAGGAAACTTTATGGAGAAACCAAATTTATACAAATGGTACTAGGTATTATTGAATAATAATCAAGAAATCTGCGAAATAAAAATACTGAATACTGAAATAATGCATCATAAATTTCCGCGCGAGGAGCGCAGCGATCCGCGCCAGAAGACGGCGGGTGCGGCGCCCGAGGCCTGCCAGCTGAGATGTAAAATTAAGTGAAGATTTTGACCAGGATAACAAACTGTTTTCAAAGAAAACTTGCACTTTGAAACCAGCTTTTTGCGAAGCGAAGCGAACCGCACTGTGTAACGACATGCCATCTAAGTGCGTCTTGCTAGTGCGCTCGCCGTACTTTCGCTTACGACGTGGCGAGCGAAGCGAGCCGCGCTTGCATATTGTATCGCTGTATTGCATATTGTATTTTGTGTATTGCGCGCTGTGTAAGTGTGTAATTGCACATTCTGTGTAGGTGCGACGAACGAAGCCAGTCGCACTGTGTTCTGCTCTATAACAGGCACAGAACGTCTCACGTACTCTACTGTGGCTGCGTCCCTAATACAACTTACCCCGATTCTTTTATTCAATTCAGAATCAGGGTATGCTGTATATACAACTCCGATTGTATTATATGACGCCGGACAGAGAATTTATGATTTTCAGTAAAAAGCCTATAACTCGGAAACCATTGAAGATATACCCATGATTTTGTAATTTTTCTGGGGCGTCATGAACCCACCTGTACTCCGTTTTCGGCTTGACGTTGAGTTTCGGCACACTTGTATAGGTACAACTCACCATATCCGGAGTTAACCCGACACTAGCGCAGTCCCCCTGATGTGCTGGTACTTGCTCCAGCACTCTACCTGCGCCTACATCCACGACCAGCAAGCATCCGTCGGAGCACCCCACCAGAGCGTGTCGGTCGCCGGGCGCGAAGCAGATCGAACTTGGCCGCCCGGATGGGAGTGGGATTGAGCGGAGACAGGTTTGGTTTGGTCTGAAGATAAAATACTAATTTGAGTACCCTATATAATATTATAAATGCGAAAGTTAGTGTGAATGTTTGTTACCACGTATGTATAATGTATATGCGTAATCACTTAACCGATTTAGATGAAATTTGATATGTTAGCTTCTAGAATAACACATAGGGTAATCACAAGGAACATAATCTAATTTTCAATAATTAACCTCCTTTAAAACGGGTAACGTAAACGTTTCTTCGGTAAATTATTATTCCTTGGTTCGATTCACTCAAAACTCGGTATAAATAAACTATAAAGTAAATAATTAATCACGTGTTTTTATTTTTACATAACTACTCCTAGGGGTGAGCAGTAAATTTCTGAAATTTGTATGATTTCTACGCGGGTGAAGTCACGGGGCGCAGCTAGTAAGTAATATTGTTCAACATCAAAGAATTAGCCAGCTGAAGTGGCAGTGGGCCGGCCATATCTCGTGAAGAACCGATAACCGCTGGGGGAAACGTTATTGAGTGGAGACCACGACTCGGTAAACGTAGTGTAGGACGCCCTCTGGCAAGGTGGGATGACGACCTGTGAAAGACTGCAGATCTGCAGGCAGATGCTGGATGCGGCAAGCAAGACAGGGCGCTATGGCGCTCATTAGGGGAGGCCTATGTCCAGCAGTGGACTAACATAGGATAATGATGATGATGATGATGATGATCAAAAATGCGTAAGCCTACTTTGCACTTATTCGTAAACGATATCCTAAGCATTGCAGCTGGTACTAGATAACTGGTAAACTACTTAACACATAGGTACTGACTTTATTATTTCACAAAAAAAAACTTAAACTTGAGATTGAAACAAATACTTGTTTACGTACTTAGGCACGGCGGGAATCGAAATAGCAATTTTTTGTCTCTGGAGGACCACCGATCGGACCCACTGCGTTAATGACCGCTATCCTATGAAATTACTTACCGATTCCATAGTTTGATAGAATCAGCCGAGGCGGAGAGCAACGCGAGGTTGTCAGAACTGATTGCTATGCATCTTGGATTCTTTCGGTGGCCGTACAGTGATAGTTGCTTGAGGCATTGGACTGAAATACAAATGCAGAATACATCTACATATCGTACCTACGGTGCAATAACGTCACTTATGCAATTTTTTCCAAAACTGAACTGAGTATGAGAAAATACACCTAATCTACCTCTTTACTTGGTGCGTTATTGTCACTTGTGTGGTACGCATACTTTCCACTTGAGGGCACAAGTGTCGTTATGGTTTTGGCGCGAATCTGGACGGCACTAGGAGAAACAACGTTTCATTGGTCAGTTGCGCGCGGGCCCCCGCACGAGAAGCAGTCTCCTGGAGCTACAACGTTACTAATAGGTAATTGTGACAATTTATTTTTATGTTTTTGGAGCTTAAATGACACTTGTGTAGTAGTGACGTTATTTCTCCAATTGTTTTTACCAGACGTTATTTCTCCAATTGTTTACCAAATTTCTATTAGATATAAGTAAAACAATTATTGATTAATGCGTAATGATAATAATTTTTGTTATACTTATTTGCTACTTTAATAAATATTGTTTTAGATTTTTATGATTTCGTGTTTTATTTGTTTTGACATAATTGACCGGTTAATTATTTTCTAGTGTCTTATCGTCACTTCTGCGAGGGTAGTAATTTTTAAACGTGTATATTTTTAAAATAGTAATTAGTGAGATCTATGCTTTTATTTTAAAATAACGTTTATAGATGTAGTTTAGGTATTATCATCTTATTTTTTTAGTCGAGACGAACTATCTATTGTAATAGGAAGTTGAATTTTCAAACGCCTCTCCTGAAAAAATACATCACTTGCATAAGTGACGTTATTGCACCGTAGGTACGATATATGAAAAAGCCAATCAGGATGAATGGTTGCAAATAAAATGCTAAAGATAAAGAGCTTACTGTTATGGCGGCAGTACGCACTCGCCGAGACGCCGCGAGATAATCCGAGCACTAGTGTGTACATGGTGCGCTCGTCTCGCCACGGGGTTCCTCATGGGCACTCGTCATGTTCGTGGTTCCTCTAGAGAGTTAAGAGAACGAGCTCCCGAGACATTCAACGCGACGTCTCGGCGAGTGAATACTAGCCGCCATAACATAGCTTCGTTCTCACTGACGCGGAGAGCAGCGGAATCAACCAATCAGGGACCACCGGGATGTCGAGATGTTTCTTTCAACCAATGTGATTGGTCCAAAGTAGAGTAGTGCTGTTTTTGTCAGTTTTTACAACCTTTTAACAATGTTTATGTCGGTTGACTGAGTAACAATCAAAAATAAACTTAAAAGTAAACAAAAGGAACACTTCTCGAATGAACTAAACAAAATTAACCTATGAGAAAATAAACATATTTTTCATAAGTAGTTGCATATTTAATCACTACTTAACTACCTACCTGCGTTGCTATTTGTGAAGCTAAGTTGCCATTTGAGCCAGCACAATTCGCTTAATCGAATAGCAATCCAGCCTCACTGGTATTGGGGTAAGCTAGTATTTGGTGGAAGGCGCCTACATCAAGAACATTGATGGTTACCTTCGTTGCTATCATGTATCCTCATACTATGCAACTCCACAGTGTTATTAGCCAATGCAACTCCAACTCTCAACTCTCCCGTGGTGCCGAGCAGGAGCGTCGACGACTTTATCTTAGCGCCAAGTTTCACAGAGGTCAGACGCTTCACTTCATCTGATAGCGTTAGGAGTTCTGCTATTTCTGTTGTTTCGGGGTCTGCTTCTCCGGTTTCTTTTTGTTTCCTGGAAAATTTACAAGAAAATTATATAATGCTTACGCCCGCGGCTTCGCACGCGTCATTCCGCGGTGAAAAGTGCTTAACTTACGTCCTTTCCCGAGACACCATCTACCTTCTCATCAAAATCAGTTCAGCCTTCAAGTGTAACAGACATATTTAAAATTTCGTTCGTATTTTTAATAATTCTGTAGTTTGGATAGATTCGTTTCTTTCACACCAACGTAACGAAAAACCAAAACAATATAAGATATATTAAGTAAAATTTAGCTAACAGTGTACCTACTGTAGCTCAATAACATTAGGTACAATAATGTTGCAACAACTTGTAAATTGTTGTTGAGATTGGCCAAAGTGTTGTTGAGTAGGTATGATGTTTTGAAGGCAACTAAACTTTCTAGAATTGATCTGAAACCTGAACGAAAACTTACGCCAGTTTCTTCCTCTGCTTTTTAACTCGCTTATGCATTCGTTCGCTAGCTTCCTCGTCAGGGCAGAACGCGAACAGTTCCAGTAAAGCGTCGGTGCCATGGCACGCCAACACCGTCTGTCCAAGATCCGTGGTGAGGTTGACAACGCGGCCCTTGCCGCCGCGAACGAGGGTGCCTACTTGGTGGCATTGTAGTACCTGAATGGAAAAACGAACGTAAATAGAGCGATACAAAAATATGATTAAAGTTTTACCATTTGTTAACATTAACAAGATAGATATATACGCGCTGTGGTGCCGGCTTAGAATTTACACCACCCCAACTCTTCCCGCGGGTGTCGTAAGAGGCGATTAAGGGATATACACCGGGGGCGGGCAGCAGCGCAGAACAATTCTATCACCGAACTGCGATCCCGCAAGCCGCTTATCAGGGGGAGGCCTGCGTCCAGCAGTGGACCAATACAGGATGTTGAGGTTGAGGTCAGGCGCGGTCGCAGCCCAAGACTTTGGGGAGAATCACAATTGGTCAGGGCCGTAGCCAATGCCCCACAGGAATCTTTCCTTTCGGGGTTCTGCAGACTCCTAGAAAAAACCACTAAACGTTATTGTTGTAAATTTTTCGTGGTGGTGGCCAAACTCATCTTAACGCATCCATTGCATCCCAGCCTCGACACGGGAATTGAGAGGCACGTCTGCGTTTGGGCCATGAAGGTGTCAAACAGACCAAACATTTCGCGGGCCGCGAAATATTGTGGTTGCGTAAAATTTTATTTCAGTGTTTTTCATACTGACCGCAAACCCGACATCCCGCCCGCCCCTCAACTCCTAACCTATTAAGTATAAGTAGTGGCGAGCGAAGCGAGCCTCGATATTTTTTGAGATTTTTCTGATGTTTGGGGAAAAGTAAGAAAGAGAGACCTACCTATGAAAAAAAAATGTAGAGGCTAAGCTGTCACCAAAAACCTGTGGTAGATATAGGACGACGAGCGAAGCGAGCGAGACTCAAATAAATAAGAATACAAAAAGATGTAACGGCGAGCGGAGCGAGCCGCCGAAATTTTTGTTACTTTTTCGGGTGGTCACAAACTGGTTCAGAAGAGTATGAGAAGATAAATAACCACAAGCCCTACCTAACAAGAATATGCCAGCCTTTGTACTTAATGTAAATTATTTTTATCTACTTGTTAAAGTTGCTAGGCACACCTGGATGCAAAAGGTAAGAATGGTAGGAAGTCTATATACCCCGCAGTAAGTGAAAAGGTTTTATGATGATATCATCATTAATGAATCATCATCAGTTATCACACTTGTATTATACCTAATGTACATCATCAATGATGATACCCGACCTATAGCAAAATGACAAAGGTTTATATCACTCACAGAACTATCCTCAAGGTTATCAGCCTCCTCCAGCTTCATGATCTCAATCTGGCGACTCAGTTTCTCCTCATCCTTCGTGTCCTGAGTCCAGTTCAGCTTCCAAACCCTTAGTTCCTGGTCCATACTGCCAGTTACTAGATATCTTTCTTCTTTTAGTAATACTGCTGACCACACCTGGAAACCATGGACCCCTTTGTTAAAGCTACTGTAATGTGTCATTATTGTGTTGTCAATTATTAGTGCATTCTTTGAACCTACAAGATAAACCTTGAAGAGAATTGTTGTTTTGTTAGAGTTGGTTAGTGGAGTGGTGAGAGTGAGCTTAGAAGCAATTGATGCATAAAAAATTAATTTAAATTAAATGTGTTTAAAAGGGCAGTTTTGTTGAATAAGCATGTGTTTTTCTATCATGCTAATTACCGCTTACCATCAATTTAATAATGCTTTCATTCCGCTGCTGGTACATTACAATGAATAATAACAAAAATTAAAAAAATTTATATATGTATAAATTATAAATTAAAAATTTTAAAACCCCATGACAGATTTTCATGAAACATGGCTAAGAACACTCTGGGTAAAAATATCTATGACATAAAAAAACTAAACAAAAATCAGTTCATCCGTTTGGGAGCTACGATACCACAGAAAGATATGTACACAGATACACAGACGGACACCTTAAACTTATAACACCCCTCTTTTTGCATCGGGGGTTAAAAAAGGTTTTTCTTTTATTGAGACTTCAATAGAATTCAATAGATTTGAATGGCACAAAATTACATAAAGAAATGTAGTAACTAGTGATAGTAGTAGAAAGTAGATGTAGTAGCTAGAGTAGTAACTAGAGATACAATGTTCATAGAACTCAAATACCATACCTCCATTTGATGTCCACCGAGCGTTTTGAAGCAGTGCTTAGTCTCAATATCCCAGAACTTAACAAATGTGTCTTTTGATGAGCTCACTACACAGTTCTTGCTGTTTAGGAATAGTACACTGGTGATGGCTCCTTTGTGGCCACTGAACCTGGCTTTACCTGTTTCCGAGACCACATCCCAAAGGATCACTTCAGTATCCTGTAATAAAATAAAAATATTCTGAGGTTTCTTTTTTAAATTAAACTATTCTTCAAACTTTTTTTATGAATTAATTCAGCACAAATAATCTTGCGAAACAAGCAGTAAAACAGGAGCATGTTTTACACACTTGTAATTATAAGCTGGAGAAGCCACTGGCTCCTGAGACACAGTTTTTAACTAGTTCAGGAGCCTATGGACTCATAACTGTCTGTAAAACTATTATTATGTCAATAAAGAAACTTTTTACTTTACTTTACTTTTACACACCTAAACACACAAAATAGGTCCAGAAACTAGTAAGTACACATACCTTAGATCCCGACACCAATCTGTGGCCCTGCTCATCATACTGTAGACAGGATACAGCACTTTTATGCCCAGCAAACACACACACAATCTCATTGTTTGTGAGCTCATACACATTTATATTGCCATCCACATAGCCCACGGCTACATGGTTGCCAGACGGACTGGCTGCTATCTGGGAAACCACTGTGTTCTCTCCGGGAAGAACTTGAGCCTGAAAAATAGGGTTAGTTTTGAGCTCCTCGTTTACCTAGCCCATATATATTTTATTGCAATCCATAGAATTACAATTAAAAAGTTAGGCTATAGAGAATAAATAACGGAAGTGTTTGTGTGAATTACCTTTTCTCCAAGCCTCATATCCCAAATAATAACATGCTCACACGCTCCTACCGCAATGTATCTACCACTGATTCCGTTTAACGATACATGAACACAGTTACAGTCAGCACTGGCTATCACATTGAAAGTTCCACTTGGCGCGTAGCGCAAGTATTGCTTTGTGAGACCCATTTCATTTAAAAAATTGCTTTACTTTACAATAAATAACACAGCACACGAAGATAGCGTACAAAACGAAACCCACATGTTTTTGTTATGACATATGACAATTGACAGGACAGGACCGCAGACAGATGACAGCTTGAATGCGGCTGGTCGTGACAGTGACATCATAGCCCGACAGAATTTTTAAATGAATGAAGATTTTGAATGAACTAGGTACTATATGAATTTTATACCAATCTATGGTCAAGGGCGTTCGTCTACATTGCGCGAGAGATTTAACATTACAGTTCTAATTTTTTTATTACATTATTATTTTTTTATTACAGTTCTAATTTTTTTCTGCGTTGGACAAGCAGAGATAGAAAAAAAATACTTTACATAAAGAACACTTCACCTATTACACTAGTTTACAAAAATCAACTTTTTGTCTGTTGCTGTGAATTTTGTGGGTGATATTGTTCGCTTATGGCATGACCTTAACAAATCTACCCTCAAAAGTTTTTGTGCAGCTCGAATTTCTTTATTGTTGACTTTCATCATTTCTGCGTATTTACTCGTGAATAACGTGGGTATTTCAGTGTGACACACTCTATGTAACATAATGATAAATTTTATAAGTTTTTGCGACATGAGTGGTTCAAGGAGAAATTGTTTGAATAACCCTAACCATTTTTGCTACATAATGTGCAGAATATGTGTTAAAAGAGAACAGAAAAGCTATATTGTGCGTTAAAAACACGTATTTACTGTACTTTGGGATATCGTTGAACAAAAATGACAAGACTTGGGCTCCCGATTGTGTTTGTAAATCGTGTGTTGAATATTTAAGGTTATGAAAAGGCGGCAAAAGAAGTAATTTTAAAATTAAAACGCCAACCATTTGGCGAGAACCACAAAATCATATAGACTGTTACTTTTGCAGTGTCAACGAGGCATAAATTCTAAAAATCGTGCTAAATGGCAGTACCCAACTACTACTTGTGTTCAGCGTCCAGTGCAATAGTCACCTGAATTTTCAGTATCTGAAAAAACATCTGAGCCCTTAATACAAGATTGTCAAGGATCAAGTTCATCAGAATTAATACACGACAGTCAAGGACCAAGTTCATCGGAACACGATACTGATTTTGTAATTGTATCAAATGAGCCAAACTGCTTTTCACAAAATGAGTTAGATGATCTTGTAAGAGATTTGAATCTTTCTAAACAAGCTTCAGAATTGTTGGCATCAAGACTGAAAGAAAAAAATTACTTTCCAGGCACTAAAATTCCTTTTTACCGTGAAAGGGAAAAAGAATTGCATCGTTATTTTTCCGAAGATATTTTTTTTATTCTTTATTTTTTTTATAGATATTTTTTTTTATTCTTTCTCCATAGTCACCTAGACAAGTTTCCAGAAAATTTAGGAGACATCATGAGCGAAGAGCAGGGAGAGCGTATGCATCAAGATTTACGCGTCATAGAGGAGCGTAATCAGGGTTTCTGGGATAAGAATATGATGTCTGACTATTGCTGGAGCCTCATACGCCATTCCTCTTTGTCCATACATAAAAGAAGAGCTTTAAAGCGAAGTTTTTTGGAACACAATGATTGATAAAAAAAAATAATAAATTTTTTCTCAGTAAATACTTGTATTTTTCATTTTTAAACGTAGGTACCTGAAACTCATAAACTAGAGCTGATGAAAAAAATCTACTTATATATTTGTAACCAGCATACCATATGTAGTCAGCAACAGCAAAAATTTTATCGGCAACAGATGCACTGTAAACTAGTGTTATATATTTTAGGTAGGTATATAAAAGTAGATTTAATCAATGATATTATCTAAGTAAGGTGGGTATCTACTACGGCAGGTACCTACCAACTACTAGCGATCATGAATCTCTAGTGATCTTTGGTGTAGATCAAATCTATACATATAAAAAATGAAGTTACTAGATAAATTAGTATCTATAGATAGATATAAAATCTAAGTAGGTACATACAAACAATATTCATGACATTAATTCTTCCAGCATATCTGAAGGTAGCTGTCAGGTAGCATCTAGGGACCACCGTTCGCATGCACTAATGTTTAGAGAAATAAAAACAAAATTCCCGGATAGTACGTCTTTTCGACCGCCAAGAATGGATGGTAAGGCGTGCCGCACCGTCCATTCTTCAGTAACATCTAGGGACCACCGTTCTCATGCACTAATGTTTAGAGTAATAAAAACAAAATCCCTGGATAGGTAGGTACTACGTCTTCTGGACCGCCACGCCGCCGCCACCGTCCATTTAGTTGGAGAGGGCAGCGCCAGAGCAAAGATATTAAGGCCCAAGCGTATCAACCAACGAACTAAGCGAATTAAAGTGAAGGATTAAAACTAACGGATGCAGAAAAGTATTTTGCCACCAATAGCTGGTATACAATATGATTGTATAGGTACCATTTTCTATTAAACTATGTTTTTACAGCAGCAAATTCAACAAATACACACATGCAGGAATGAGGATCAGTAAAGTTACAGCAATTTTAACAAAACTTGTATCCACGTTATTTTTATGACATAAAAATGATATATCTTTTCAAATTATCCAAATCGGACCCAATTACAAAGTTATTTAGAAATATAGATCACATCGTTATTGCTGGTATAATATAATTACGGTAGGTGTGACGTCATCACTGACTCGGCCGAGCGAACCGAGCGGAGCGCAACCGGCGCGGCACCCTAACTTCACGATTCGACGGTTATAAATATGAATTAGACACAAATCGGACACTTGATTTGTTTCAAAGTCACAAATAAGCAAACGTTTGTTTGGCTACGACTAACTGGCGGCGACCGAGGCATTAACGACACGGCAACCACGGCAGTGAACTTCGATAGTAATTTATTTTGTCCACAACTTCGTCAATTTTTGTCAGGGTCCGGCTCACTCCTTACTGCAAATTAACCGGACCCAGGGTCCGGTTAAAAGGCCTATTACATTTCACGGTTTACCGTAACGGTGCACCGTGGCGGCGGAAAGGACGTTCTAATTACACTGCACGGTCGCCGCCTTCCTAACTCAGTTGCTAGTCGAACGTAGTAGGAGTATGGCGCCTGTGCTCTCAAAATTTCAAAAAATTGGAATCGCCCTTGCCGCAACTGCGGCTGTAAATGTGAGAAGAAAAAAAGAAAATGTTGGATCAAGCAATATCTCCTTTTAAGAAACAAAATGTGTAATATGAACATCTACTAATATCTAATATGAATCTAATATGATAGTAGAAATAATAAAAAAAAAACAAATAGGTATTAACTAACAGAAGAGACTATCATGACCGCAATATATTAATGATAATATATTGTATGCATGAAATTAAATAAAACAATGTAAATATTAAGTTGTAATTGTTTTAAGTGTGGTTTGCTATATTTAATTATATTATTTTTATATTTAAGTTTATATCTAAGCAAACTTAGGTATATGTATAAAAATAGAAAAAAAAACAAATAAAATCAAGAAAAAATATAAATAAAATAAAAAAAGACACGATAAAACAAAAGAAAAATACGAAAAAAAAGGAAGAAATTTAAAAGAACATAACCTAAGTATCTATGTATATATAACTTTAAAACAAAAAAACGACACGACCAGACGCGAAGTTGCACTGATCGCTTATGTATTAAATTAAACAGCTGGTTTAAGCAAAATGTTAGCCTAAAAATGTCTCCGATCCATATCGGAGGGAAAAAAAGGCGGAACAAACAATAAAAAAAAAATATGAATCTAATATGAAAATCTAGAACATTGGACAATACATCCTTTTCCTTTTGGGAAGTCATTTTTGCACGCAAGGCTCGCTGATGCACGTCCGCTCACAATAAACGCCTCGCGCGACTGAGGGGCCGGTCTCTCGGTCAGCGATTACATTTGCCGGTGCACCGGCAATTAGGAAGTTAGGACGGCCGGGAGCGCACGGTCTTCCGGTATCGCCATCCTTTCTTCCTAACAGCGATTACACCTTCCGTTTTAAGCTTCCTAACTCTTACCGTTGACGGTGCACCGTAACGTGTAATCGAGCTTTAATATGCAGTCAAGGAATTAACAGCCCAGGAAAATACGACCATGGATTTTACAGGCTACGCAGCTTGGTAATATAATTTTATTTCTATAAATCTGTATTCTCAAATAAAAACGCTACGGATCCTCATTGCAAAATATTTTAGAAATTCTCCAAAAGATTCATTAAATCGAAATAAACTTTTATTATAAGTAAAAAGTTACAGATTCGTTTATGATTTGCGGCAAATTATTTCTACGTTAGTTTTATTTGATTTGATGATGAGGCTGTGTGTGTAGCTTGTTTCGAATTTTATTATGTACCTACCTATTTGTCGATAGCACCTTGTAGAATGCGAACGAAAGACTGAATCGGTCGCGCAATGTAAGTCAATCCACCTTATTAAGGTTGCAATGTTGGCTAGCTTGTGAAATCATCAAATGAATGTCTAAAAGCACAGATTAAATATAACTCGAAAAGTCTCTAAAATGTCTGATAATTTCTTGTTTACGGGGTGTTTATTTATTTGTCGTGGTTGATGGTATTCGTTTGATCAGGACTTTTTTTTCTAGTTTTTCATAATATAAGTATCTGCTACTAAATCTAACGGCGTTCCGTGGTGTGATCAATGTAATTGTGGTACCTTTTATAAACACCTACTTTTCTGTAGAGCGATACCGTCTTCAGGTTAAAATTATGTTTCTCAACAAAACCAGGTTTTATTGTTTTTCTTCTTGATCCAATGTGATGCCCCTTTCCCAATTTCATTATTTTCAGTTTTTTGTTTAATTTGGACTATTATTGAGCGCAAAACTTGCATTTCAGGCTGGTGGGGTTCACCAATACCAGAAGTCGGAAACGCAATATGGACAATAACCCTACTTCGGATATTGTTATCTTGAGCGGTAACTCACACCCTGAGTTAGCCGAATTGATCGCTAAGTAAGTCATTTCCATGAAACTATAAGTATTTTCCATAATTTTGTTTCTAACCTATAAACTTGGTAGGTATGTATATTCAGCAGAGGTTAAGTGATCTGACCTTTTTCTTAACAGTTCTCTACAATAATCACTTACAATAATGCTCTTATGAATTCTAAGTGAAGTTAATTAGTTTATATCAAATATTTATAATGTTGTAGGTACTTAAATCAGTATCTAGTACCCATAGGCATAACACAAGCTTAGCTTGAAGCTTACTTCAAGCTCAGCAGAGCTTGTGTTTCAAGCACAGCATCATCTGAATGATGCTGTGTGAATCGTCCAGCATAAAATAAATTAAATATGACACATTATCTGATATATAGTTAACACTGTGAACATGGTGTTTTTGCAGCCGACTTGGTGTGAACAAAGGGGGATGTTCCGTATATCACAAAACCAATCGAGAAACCATTGTAGAGATAGGAGACTCAATCCGAGGAAAGAACATTTATATTGTACAGACCGGAACAAAGTAAGTTATTTGTAAAAACCCTCTGTTGGTTTTCAGGAAAAACAGCCTAAAACCTATACCTTACTAATAAGAAAACTCTGTTCTCTATCATCATATGATAATGATTCCACATAAATTTAAAATAAAGTATTCATAAAGTTCCAAGTTTGTGATTCCTAATTAGGATCAAATTACTTTGCTCATGCAATAGAATTTTATTGAAGAATCAATATTTTCCAGGGTACTTATTTATCCAGTTCTGAACAATACAAATTATGTCTGGTTTGCTTTAGTTATTACACTAAAGTCATGAGTATTTAAGTGTTGTGTGAATTATTACAATGAAAGTCTTCTCTATAAAATTTTTGTTATTATGTCATCATTCTTCTCATCATAATCAACCTATTGTCTTTGTAACATTTGTATCATGCTTACAGAGATGTGAACAACAACATAATGGAACTGCTAATAATGGCATACGCTTGTAAGACTTCATCGGCAAGGTCAATTGTTGGTGTAATCCCTTATCTGCCATACAGCAAGCAATGCAAAATGCGCAAGCGAGGCTGTATTGTGACAAAACTGCTTGCCAAAATGATGTGCAAGTCTGGTCTGACCCATATTATCACTATGGATCTGCATCAGAAGGAAATACAAGGATTTTATGAATGCCCAGTGGATAACCTGAGGGCTTCTCCATTCTTGCTTCAGTATATTCAGGAGAGTGTAAGTTCTTTTAAGAATCTTATAAGAATCAAGGACGAAAACATTATCACATGATATTTATTAATAAAATCTGAACAGCAAAATCAATAATTGATTCTTAAATTATAAAAGAAGTGTTGGTATGTGTATTATGTTGACATTGAACTGGCTATTAACCTTAAATCTAGCGACACATTTCAAGTCTTGATATACGTACATACAGTACCATAGTATATTTTGTGCCATGAATGAAACTGGTTATAATTACCATATCATAATTTTTAAGCATTTTAATTTTTATTGCTTCTCTCTGAAGCATATCTTATATTCTGTTTAATTTGATATGAATTATTTAGTGATCAATAATTCTCATTAAATTTGATATCTTGCAACCAGATGATATAAACATGAGGAATGATGATCATTACTTAAATTTTACTGTGTTGTCTGCTAACTCCACATATCAAGTATGTGTCGGGCCAGGCGCAGTGTAGGGTTCCGTAGTTGCACAGTTCATTATCTGAGACACTTATTTTCCTGTTTTATACAATTTTGGGCTAGATCTAATGCGAATGAGAAATGTCCAGCTATATTTTACTTCTCCAGATCCCAGACTACCGTAACTCAGTGATCGTGGCTCGCAACCCAGGCTCTGCTAAGAAGGCGACGTCCTACGCCGAGCGTCTACGCCTCGCCATCGCGGTGATCCACGGCGAGCAGAAGGAAGCTGAGAGTGACGAGGTGGACGGACGTTATTCACCACCAACATTACCCAGGTAAATTTCTATTCTTGATGATAACTTCGCTCAGATTTTTTATGATTCGATTCTATATGATTGGAAGTTCTACTAATGTCTGGACTTCCTTATCAAATTTTATAATTCGTCGGAAGAAAGACTTCTGCTTAATCGTAATCTTAGGTTGTCATTGGTATTGTCTGTGTGTTGGATTATTAATGTGAATATCTATATTTTTCATAGGCATGTTCATACTTTGTTTTTCTATAGCATGTTTGGGTCAATTTATACTGGCGTAGATTTAACGGAAAGGAAGCGTCAATAAACTCGATAATAAATTGAATTCAAACAAGCAAGATATTATAGATATAGATAAGACGACCTCCGTGGAGCAGCGGGCGAAAGTCCGCCTGCGACGCAGGAGGTTGCGGGTTCGATTCCCGTCTCGGAACAAATTTGTGTACGATCTGCAGAAATTTGTTCCGTTGGTCTGGGTGTTTTCTATGTATAATAAAAAAAAAATATCTATCTATGTAGTGTATTGTATTAAGTATATCAGTTATCTAGTACCCATAACACAAGCTCTGCTTAGCTTGGGGCTAGATAATGCTGTGTGAATTGTCCAGCATTATTTATTTATTTATTTATTTATTTATTATCGGAAACACTCCCCTTGACTCTGCGCCAAAGTTAATTAATCCATAATCAATTAATCACTGGTGTCGTTGAATCATATTGGAATAGAATGCATTACTGAAACATTTATTCAATTTCTATGTTAACTAATATGGGTCTTGAGTTTTGCATGTCGCTGAGAAAACAAACTGAGTAAGTAAAGCTTGAGTGTTTGTCCAAACCAAGCCCCATATGAGATAGTAATGTACTGAATTCTGTTTGCAGTGTTCGATCTCGGACCATTTCGTACAGTGTTGACAGGTCTCGCACTATGGACGTGTCGGTCGGGGTACCTGTACATCCAGCGAAGGAAAAGCCGCCGATTAATGTCGTCGGTGATGTTGGAGGCAGGATAGCTATCATGGTGGTAAGTTTACGAAATGACCCATCCAAACCAAGCCAAGTTCCTCATATAACTATAAAAATTCCAAATTCAATAACATCTTAAGGGTCAATTGCAGAATTCTGTCCTCACCGTTTTAAAGATATCTCTAAAACTTATCTGATAAGTACTGTAACAAATCACAAAATATAACCAAAATCTGATCTAGTACATGATAAAATATTTTTAAATTGTACAGGGTTTTAACACTCATAGTAAACAGGAAACACCAAATGAAAAAAAAAACATAACTACTATGTACTTCAATTATATATCTTTCCTTTAAGTAATATAGATTTTCGTAATTGTTATTAGATTCAATTAAATAATATTAATACTCCAAAAAAACTAATTTTTATAAAGCGCCTTGCGGAAAATTTGCAGCAAATTTAATGTTATTCAAAAAGAACATAAACTTTATTTTGGTCATTATAATGGTTACATTTCGTGATTCGTTTAATTACTTTAAATTGATTCGTCTTAGAGAAATATTTAAAACAGTGAGGACCATAATGGGCAATTCACCGCAGAGCGGCTGATAAATGTTTGCATAGTCGTGGCGGTCACGCGGCAAAAAGAATCGACCCATCCAACAGCCCGGGAGTGTCGTGGCGTGTTCTGGTCGACGTTATTAAACCTGAAGGGCAGCTGCTTTCTCAGATCAGAATCAATCGTTTATTTGAAGAATACAATAACTACATGCCAATATCTTAAAGCTATGCACCTGTTTATATTCGGTATATTATAAACACTCGTGATTATGACACAACCTTTCTTCTTTGGGGGAGACATGCTCAGCTGTGGACACATCAGCATCAGCACACACATGTTAATGGGGGGGAGGATATCAAGTAGTAAAGCATTGCAAATATAAATATAATCTAAAGTACAACCCTAGGTCAGTCTTTAAGATTAAAAGAGTCGCTCATCTTTCCATACAATCGTGGAAGGGTAACTACTACTCTGTTTGATATACGAATAAATCGTTGTACATTTCATCCCACTGATGAGTTCGCCCGGACGACTTGTGTAGCCTTAATATAAATATTTTCAAACTTACGCGATCTGAACACATTATTATCAGTCATCCCGTGACCACGACAGTGTGTAAACCTGTTGAAACGTCGGGAAAAATAGGTAAATAAACGCGATAAATACCCGTATAACAATACTAATAATAGCCTTAATATTTCGAAGATTATACTATCCTCAGCGCCTCAACGCTTACAAAGTCTGCTATACTAACGAAAGTATTTTTTATTTCCAGGACGATATGATAGACGACGTGCAATCTTTTGTAGCGGCAGCCGAAGTTCTCAAAGAGTGCGGCGCGTACAAAATATACGTCCTGGCAACCCACGGTCTACTCTCATCCGATGCTCCACGTCTCATCGAGGACTCGCCCATTGACGAAGTTGTCGTAACAAACACAGTACCCCACGAGCTGCAGAAGATGCAGTGCAACAAGATCAAAACTATAGACATATCAGTCTTACTTAGCGAAGCTATCAGGCGTATTCATAACAAGGAATCGATGTCTTATCTCTTCAAAAATGTCACACTTGAAGATTAATTAATTCGCTTTCCATGTTACTGTAAGTATTAGTATAAGTATTAATACTTGTATGGTTTTTATAATCAACAAGCTTTTAATGCTCGGACTTTATGGCACTCTGTCACAAAGTTTATAGGACAAAGGGGTTTGAAGATTTTGGCACATGACATCGGTCACCATTTTGTTTTTTTTAAATCACCGTGCTCAATAAAAGCTGTCTAAAAAACACTGAATCGAATAGAAAATCTTGTATAAAATAATGTCCTTAAGCATCAGGTTTACGAGATATTCTCAGATGAAAATAACAATTTTTTTCTTCTTATTTGAATATGAAGAAACCTGACTCTTTAGGACATGATGTTATAGAACATTTTTATTAATTTTGATGTATTCTATCTAAATATATCAATTCTATTGTGATGGGTGGCCCTAACATCGGTCATTTACATATTTTGGTTTATTTTTCAAAATCGCGGCGCTCAATAAAAGTTGAAAAAAAGTCTAACTATACAAAAATCTTTAAACCCCTCTGTTACCTATTTTTTTTGCATGAGAGATATTAGTGTCAATTCAGATGTCGCCAAAACTCACTGAGCTCCATTATACAAGTACGCCGCCGCCGGCGCCGGCGCGAATATTTCATACGCAATAAAAAATTACTTTGAATGCTTCTACTTGAATCTGCAGCCGACGAAATGTTGCCGTCCCTTTCATAACGAAATAAAAAAAAATGGCAGAATTTTTAGTACTGTCAAATTTGTTTAGTTTTGGCGACATTTGACATGCCATAAGAAACTGGGCGATTCTAGCATCTTTCTATATATTTTCGTATAGATTTAATTTTATTCCCATTAAGTTTATTGAACTGTATTTTAGTATAAGAGTACCATTGAGTTTTAAACTATGTAAGTACCCTATTTTTTTATAATTATAAAAGGGTGATTGAAGGGTATGTAAGTATTTGTTATTTTTTTGGTCTTGGCTGAAAGTTGATTAAAGATTAACGAGTTTATGAAAAAATCTCCTGAATTTTTAATAAGTAGACTCAAAATAGGTAAGTATATTCTAATGACTTTCTTACCTGGTAACAGTTTATAAATTGTACTGTACAATCTAGATTAGTTATATATTTCTATAATGTATTGGGTCATTTGAATAACCTTTATTATTTCCAGTTGGAATTATTAATGAAACTATTTCCAAATTGAAATAATAAAGGAAATGTTGTTTGTGATTGAAAAATAGTAAGTAAACAATACCCAATTGAAAGAATCTTTGTAAGTATGTGATATGATAACAATGTATGAGAACATTTATATATATTTGATAAATTCCACGTCATTTGAAGTACCTTCCTAATAATAATCCAGTCCTAAATAATAATAATTGTTAGTGTAAAAATGTGAATAGTTTTAGATATTTGTTTCAAGATTTCCATGTATATTTCTAAGTTAGGTAATAAATAATATCAATTAAACGTTTTGTGGCAAATCAATGTTTTATTTTTCTAACCCTCTCAACTCAACACCTAATTAAAAAGCTCCTACAAATTTTAACCGACCTTTTTTATATTCTGAAAATTCTTTACTTTTCAGATATATAGATTCTGTCTTTAGTTTTGTGTAGGTATTCACCTAGGTAGAATTTCGTACTACCGCGCACGGGGAGACAGTACGATTATGGACTCCGGAACTCCAACCTACTAAAACCTCCCAATGTTTCCGCTTGTGGTGTGTCCACCTTTCTTCCACGCGGCTGCTGATATCGGGCTCCTCACACGGGGGGTGGGGAGCATACCCCTTCGCGACGCGCCAGAAAACACATGACGTGCCGCGACCACCTCGGAGAGCTTACCCTCCCAAGTGGGTGCCGTGTCGACCCCGTTTCCGAATGCCCTAGCTAGGTCACTCTGCGACGACGTGACGTGACGATGACGACTGGTCAGTTGAATGGCCCCGCTGCCGCCGCCTTCGCCTGGCACGCGGTCGCCGAGGATAGGGAGCGACCCTCGCAATACCGACACTCCTCTCCTCTGCGTTTGTTAGCGTTTCCTGCGGTTACCGCAGGAAAAAAAAGGTAACAGACCTTCTACCGCAGTGCGGTAGAAGGTCTGTTACCTTTTTTTTCTGGCTCTATGGTGCGGTGGAGGGGAGTAATTTCGTACGTCCATGGTCGGAATCCGGCTAGTTGTCATGAAAATCTGTGGGGGGGGGGGGGTTGGTTAAAGTTCTGTAACGTCATTCAAGAACCGATCAGCTGTTGTGTGTGTTGATGTTGATTGATTTTGTTTTCTTTCATTGTTGGAGTAATGGTAAAGCAAGCAACTGCATTTTAGAAGGTACTAAATCTAGCGGCCTAAATCATGGCATTTCTTCATAAATGTTAGGGTCTACGTTATTGAATTTTAAATATTCCTAGGTTTTCAGCTTCGTATAGCTCTATCAGTCCACTCCTTTCCATATAAAGTTTGAGGTTATTCTTGTGTTTACATTTATATTTCATACGATTTTCTGTGAAAAATGAATTGTATGAAGGACGTATCACGTATTTGCAAACCGTACTGGTCGTGGCTAAGCAAGCGGCACTATGCAAGTAGAAATATTCTTAAACTGAGTGACAGAGGAATGTATCAGGACTTGTTCCCAAATAGTGCTGGGTAAGAGTAAATATATTCTCATTTGATTTACACTAGTTCAATAAAATTTTTACTATTCATATTTGTATGTTTTTGCAGTGACGAAATTCTTAAACTACTAAATAAGGCACCGCAGTGTGTTTACGCTGGTTTTGACCCCACAGCAAATAGTCTTCATGTTGGAAATCTGCTGGTAATAATTAATCTCTTACACTGGCAGCGAGGTGGTCACAATGTCATAGCATTGGTAAGCAAATAATTTTCTTTTTTTCCGTCCCACTGTTGGGACAGTATAAATTTGCCTTTGCCCTTATATTTCTACCATGTAAAAAATATGGATTAGCTAGACACTCAGAACTGAGAATATACCTGGCTAGACATTAAAAGTTTGCTGACTAAAACTTCAATTTCCAGCTAGGAGGAGCCACAGGTCATATTGGTGACCCGAGCGGGCGGAGCACAGACAGAGTATCCCTAGATAAACAAACTATACAGAATAACATTAGCTGCATAGAGAAGAACCTAGAAACAGTATTTGAAAACCATAAGAAATACATTTGGGATGGTGACAGAAGTATCTTGCAGCCAATTAAGTAAATGTGAAACTTTGTGACTACCTCACAGTCAGAAAGTTAATTTGTAATAAGTAACATTTGTTGTCCTAGCTGCCCAAAGAAAAACATACATTATGTAAATTATTTTCTCTTCTTTCAGAGTTGTAAACAATGAGTCATGGTACAAAGATATAAACTCAATACAGTTTGTGAGTGATATCGGCCGCAACTTCAGAATGGGCACAATGTTGCTAAAACAAACTGTTCAGACAAAATTGAACTCGGAAGTTGGAATGAGCTTCACAGAATTTACTTACCAGATATTCCAGTCTTATGACTGGTTGCATTTACTGAAGAATTATAATTGTAGGTTTCAGGTAGGTTAATTTAGTTATTGACTTACCTATTGTAAATCATAAATAATATTTGGCAAAAATTTCCTAAAGCATTTTCTTGGTACTTTATTTTCAGATAGGTGGAAGTGATCAAATGGGCAATATAACTGCAGGACATGAACTGATAAGCAGAGTTGCCAAGAAAAGTGTTTATGGTAAGGGTTAACCCTTAAAACCGGGTTTATGTTGTTTTTGATGACCTCCGTGGCGCAGCGGGCGAAGGTCCGCCTGCGACGCAGGAGGTTGCGGGTTCGATTCCCGCCTCGGAACAACTTTGTGCACGATCTGCAGAAATTTGTTCCGTTGGTCTGGGTGTTTTCTATGTATAATAAAAAATATCTATCTATGTAGTGTATTGTATTAAATATATCAGTTATCTAGTACCCATAACACAAGCTCTGCTTAGCTTGGGGCTAGATAATGCTGTGTGAATTGTCCAGCATTATTTATTTATTTATTTATGTTAATAACCTCAAGCATTACTATACCAAAAGGTATTAACTGAAATTGTAAACACAAAAAAAGTTATTTTTTGCCTTAACACTTTGACTGCCGCCAACCCAAACGCTGTTTTTTGCCAGCGTATTGCGCAGCGACGGGACTCCTCTCCGGGTCGCATCGCTGAAGCTTGGTAGTTAACGCGCAATTTTCAGTACAATAAATTTATATATTGTGTCATTGCAGGATTGACGCTGCCATTAGTGACGACAGAAGAAGGCGATAAATTCGGCAAGTCGGCTGGTAATGCCCTCTGGTTAGACCCAGAGAAAACCAGCCCGTTCAGCCTTTACCAGTACTTCATCAGGACTAAAGACTCAGACGTGGAGAGACTGCTAAAGCTATTCTCATTCTACTCCCTCGGGGAAATCAAGGATATTATGTTCAAGCATCAAAATCATCCTGATCAGAGATATCCTCAAATGTGTCTGGCAGAACAGCTTACTAAATTAGTGCATGGAGGTAAACGCAACTTTATTTGAAAAGATATTAGGTAAACTACTGGTTCTACCATTTTACATGTGCCTCATCTTTGACACAAAAGGCATAACTTGATTCCTAGAGCCCCTAATAACGAACAGGTGTTCACCAAAATATAATCGGACTATACCAGCTTCGTCTGTTAGCGTATAATCTACCTACTAGTTTCTGCCCGCGGCATCGCACGCGTTGTTTCTATGGAAACGTTTGAAGGTTACTTCTATCCCATAGGAATTAACAGGGATAAAAAAGGCCTGTTTGATTTAAGGTTTAGAACAACATCTATGCAAAATTTCAGCTCAATAAGTTCTGTAGTTTTGGCTTGAAGAAGTTACAAACATCCATCCAAACTTTTGCATTTATAATTTTAGGTTGATGAAAATTCTGTTAAAACGTCCACCAAAATATAATAGTAATTGTTCAATTAACTTGTTGAAGACATGCCTAAGCAAAGTATAAGCTTTATAAGTTTGTACGAATAAATAATCTTTTTCTAAGTACATTGGACGCAACAAAAACAATTTAAAATGAATAATATTTATCCCTTTTCAGAGAAGGGCTTAAAACGCGCGCTAGCTGCTACTAAAGCGATCTACAGCAAAGACGTCAAAGCACTCGTGAGTCTCAGCCAAAGCGACATCGAGAAAGCATTCGACGGAGCGCCTATCGTGAAGTTACTGCTATCCCCTGGAATCACTGTTCTGGAGTTAGGACTGAAGGCGAAATGCTTTCCGACTGAAAGTAAGTACCTAAAGGCTCTATAATAACCATCATTTAAATGATAGCCACTTGGTTCCGCGTTTTTCATTTCGCTAGAGACGCTACTTTGCAATGATTATTGTTGAAAAATGTTTTTAGTAGGTACGATCCTACTAATCTACTTAATCAGGTAAATCCAGAATTGAATGTATATAGACCATCGTTTTGTAGAGCGTATGAATCAACGAACTTTTATATCCTTCGTCTACGAATAATAAGACGATAATACTTCCTTTTTCTTTCTATTCAGATTGTATAATTAATAATGTATACGTTTTGTATGCATTTTCAACTCTTTTTTAAATTGCCCTGTTTATTTTAAGTCTGTAATTTTATGTGATGAATCGAACTAGTGAAACGAATGGAAAAAAAAACTTTTCACTAGTTCGATGATCGAACTTACAAATCGAACTAGTGAGAACAAACATAATTTAATGTTTATTTCCCAAATAAAAAAAAAACCTCCTTAAAGAATGCCGCGTAACATGTGGACAAAACCAAAAGGGGTGATTCTGGACCCCGAGGGAACTTTTGAATTAGACATTATTTTTAAAAATAAATAATCCACATTCCCGTTCTTTTAATCACCCTCTTTCGGCTTGGTACAAATGTTACGTGGCACCCTGTTTATATTATAGTAGCAGAATCACCTAATTTTTCTAAATAATTATACCATTATTTATTTGCAGATGACGCTATAAGAATCATCAATGCTGGTGGTTTCTACATAAACCATCAAAGGATCAACAAAATAGACGAAGTGATCACGCAATCTGCACACATTCTACCGAATCTAGTGTCGCTGCTTCGTGTCGGCAAACGGAACCATTATATTGTGAAATGGCAGACGTAGAATTAAGTTTAGGGAAATAAATGTATTTAAGCTAATTCTGGTCTTTTTACACTACCCTTATGTTTACTGGCAAAGGCAGCTAGCAAGAAGTGCCTCACTGAGGGTTTAAGTTAAGAAAATAAATTACCAACTTCTGTATGGGACTTTATAATTACTTACAACAGAAGCTTGTATTGTATACTTTAGTATAATAAAATGCATATCACATAAAACGTTATAAATACTACATAACATACTTAAGCCTAAAATAATATTCACTGAAATAGCATTGCTAAATAACGCACTGTCAAGTACAATTATAAAATATGGCTACTTAATTGTTGTAAATGTTGTAATTATGATATTTGTGCTTCCACTCTAGCCAGATCAGTTGGCCAATAAGTTCATGTGATTATGTTTTCTTTCCTAATATCACAAATTTTAATTGCAATACGTAAATTGTACATTTAAATTTTATAGCCTAAATTACGATTCTATTCAGTGTCGAATAATGAAAGCGATATTGACGAATAGTGTCTTTTTAGCGTGTACGGCTTTTTTTCTCTCATAGTTAAAGCGAAAGCGTTATATCCTTAGTACGGTACCTAATAATGATATTTATCACAAAATACCTTAGTAGCAAACATTTTATAAAAAATAAATACATAATACTCGTTTGATGCAAATAAATGTTTGATTATTGTTAGTTTGTCTGTTACACTATCCGATTTTTGTGACCAACAAAGTAACATGCCTTCTCTCTTACGCTTCAATCTAATTCATTTTTTCCGAAGCTGGATCCAGCAAATCGGATAGTGTATCAGGCGTGTTACATAGCCGATCAGTCTCGTTACGGTATCAAATCGCGATGCGGGCGGATAAATGAATTTGATTTAGGCCTAACCCGGGCTCCACTTACCGCCACTACTGAGCCCTGTGCATTCCCCTCATACTGGTTAACTCCTCGACAATTCTCTTGGTATGATAGTTAACTAAGATCGAAAGAATTACCAATGGATTCTGAATAAAACACGGTATCTGTTACGACATTTCGCCGCAAATAACAGGTGAACTTCAAGGCACATTTAGGTCATCACCGTCATGCCGCATCGAAGTCGAATCAACCCAATCACCGAGTCTTGTAGGTACTTCATTCCACTTGATATTTGCGAGCACTATAGCAATACAGTGGCTTACTGCGATACTTTCTGATCGTTCTGTGATCAGAGACTAGAGGTCGGTGCTCTCGTGTTGAGCTAGCGGCGCGTTGGCGACGGGCGGCGGCGGCGCCGGGACCATGGGCCGTGGCGGGCGCGCCGGGTGCGGCCGCGGCGACAGCGGCACCTCCGTGATACTGCCCTCCGACTGCGACAACTGACGACTAGCCATCGTCAAACCCTTCGGCTCATCGAGCTCTGCATCCTTGCCGCCGGAACTGTGTGTCCGTTGAACGGTCACTCTCGAGCCGTCATCCTCGATATCTCCTGCAGGACCGACCTGGATCACGGTCGGATGATGTTTGTCCACTGTGTAGATATGAGTGCGTTCTAACACTGTAGGGGACGGTTCGCTGCCGTCGGATCCTCTGGGGCCGCGGAAACTCTGCGGGCGGAGGGTCGCGGGGCGCTCGGGTACCGCTGGTTTGTTTCTCAGTTGGACCTCGATCGTCTCTGGTTCGGTTGCCGGGAGAATAGTTCTAGGCGCCGCGACGGGTCTGGGCGGCGGTTGCCCGGTTGGTTTTACGGACGTCTGTAACCGTTGAACTGCGGCTTTGTCTGTTGGAATGGCGCCCAGCGACGCCGGCCCGTCTCCGAGCACATTAATCCTCCCAACGACTCCACTCTGCGCGCTCACGTTTTTCACTACGAGCGTAGAGTCCTTGTCACCTTTGAGAGCGTCAAGTTTTTCCTTCTCTAATTCGAGACTTTGCCGGCGCGTTTCTGTAAGGTTGTCACGACTGCCCATGCCCATACGCGCTATTTCCTCCTTCAAAGCCTTGCTCTGTCTGTAAGTTGACCTGTTTATCGTCTGTACCCCTGTGATTACTTTCCCGGTATCGGATAGGATAGGCCGTGGCGGTTTTGCGGGTTTCTCGTTTTCTTTAGCCGTGTCACTCGAGGTTTGCGTTAGATTTTCGACTTTCTTGTTTTTGTCTGGAGTGAAGTTAGGCGGTACGGGCGCTAGGGGCTTGTTCTTCCGCCTCAGTATAGGTTTGGGACTGCCGTGGGGTGGACTAGATTGGTCAGACAGGGAACTGTTCGATTGAGCCTTCTTCATATCGTTCTCTAGAAGTATGAGGCTGGTGTCGTGACTGTTGCTCCGAGAATGGCGGCCGGCGCTGTCGAGCTTGTTGATTACTTGGTGATTATAGTCGTACATAGATTTACTCATGCTATTGTGTTCTCCATTAGACTGCTCTTGGCTCATTGCGGCCGTTAACGGGTATCCTTGGGTAAAGCTGGGTGAAAATCCGTAATCGGATATCAAATCCTCTTTGGTGAAAGATTGAAAGAAGTTGACTTCATCTGCGAAAAACCAATCAGCATGCTTGATGAGTAGCTCCACGATGCAGTTGACCGCTGTTGTGACGTTCATATCGAAGGTGCTCTCGTCGGCTGCCCACAGTAAATTGGGTGCGATGACTATAGCCAGATTCGACGGTGTCATTTTGTTTGTACTTTGATTTTGCGTCAAAGTAGACAAAAACTTTATTAGGTATCTTAGGTTTTGGTAGTTTGCATCGGGGAGCAGGTGTATCGCCTCCCAGACAGCGTTCAGTCTGAGTTGTTCCGTGGGGCAGCGCGAGGCATTTACGAAGTTCTCGTACAGTTTGAATGTTAGAAGTGGCTCGGGAAGCTCTCGCAAATAGCATTTCAGCACGGATGCCACGACATGCACGTCTTTGTAATCTTTAGTGACGTTGGATACGTTAAACAGGCCTGCGTCCAGTGAGAGTTTCATTCTTCGCACTTTAGATGAACCTGAAGCAAAAAACAGCGGAATTCAAATTATTGCACCATCAATGAAGGTCACAGTTTTATCCAAGCGGAATTTACACAAAAGCATAAATGGACACTTGGAGCTGTGTGCTTTCGGCTTAGAATTTACACTACCCTAACTCTTCCCGGCGGGTGTCGTAAGAGGCGACTAAGGGATATCAACCCGGAGCGGGCAGCAGCGCCCCCTGCAAAACAATTCTACCACCAAACTGCGATCCCTAACCCACATGAGATAAAAGTCAATAAGGCGCTTGTCAAGGGGAGGCCTGCGTCCAGCAGTGGACCAATATAGGCTGTTGAGGTGAGGAGGTGAGGGCACTTGGATAAAACTGTTACTGCTTCGGCGAGAACGTCAACTACGCGAAACTAGAAGTGCACGCCTGCACGTCTCCGACAAGTAAGGGCAGGTGTGCAAGGCGCCATTGAGGCCATTGCAGCGTCCGACGCGCGGCTTACGCTCCCGTTTCACGTTCCGCGTGTTTGACGCGCAGGTTTGGCCGAAGCATTAGTTTAATGTGATCTAAGCGGGACAGCATTCTGTCCCACTGTCGCTCTCAATCCCATTCTTTATTTACACGACTCATATACCAATAAATGTGGTATTATCTGTACTTATAGGAAAGTAGCGGACAACTGCCGCGTAAGATAACATGTAGCAGATAGATAGGATGATGGTTTATTTGGTTCACATATAGGCAGCACAAAATACAATCAAACAAGTAGGTAGGGTAGGTACAAATAATTGCTTAAAAGCCGTCACACGCTGAAACCGTGGCCGGGCCGGAGGCGAAGGCGTGCGAGTTGTATCATATGAATTTATATGAGACTACATACACGCCGCCCGGCGGTGTGTGTGTAGTCTCTCATATATATTCACGCATTACAACCCACACGCCTTCGCCTCCGGCCCGGCCACGGTTTCTGTGTGTGAAGGCTTTCAGTATATTCTAAAAGTTATGCACAATATGCACACTAAACTAACCAACTCGTGACAGGTAGGTGTGCCAGTGCAGTAATCAAGAATCGTCAGTAACTCCCGAGGAAACTTACCACCAGCAATCCTAAACAGTCCCTCCTCATTCAGCGCCATCTCGTGGAGAGTACAGACGCACAGTTCTATCGGGAATGCGATGGTACGATTCGCACTTCTAAGGTGTTCTTCCAGTGGATATCCGAAGGCAGGCTTCACTGCGCTATCATCTGAAAAAAAAAAAACTTAAATAAATCTCTCAATACAACCAGAACCTGGTAACTTATTAGGAAAGATAAATTATGCCGGAAAAATCACACCATCAGTTTTGACGCCGCATTAAAGGGTTCAATATCACACTTCCTACTAATATAATAAAGCCGAAAGTTTGTGAAATCCGAGTTTTTGTTACCTAGGATTAAGATCTCCGAAACTACTTAACAGATTATGATGAAATTTGGCGTACCTTTAGAGCCGAAAATACAAAGAAAGAAAGAAAGAAAGAAAATCAATTTATTAGCTCACACAAAAATTATAATAATAATAACTAAAAAACAACACACGTGCGAAGCTGCGGGCAGAAGCTAGTCACACTAATATTATAAATGCGAAAGTTTGGATGGATGTATAGATGGGTACATGGATGGATGTTTGTTATCTCTTCACCCCAAACAACTGAACGGATGGGGCTGAAATTTGGCATACAGGTAATTCTAATCCTGGAATCAAACATAGGCTACTTTTTATCCCATAAATAAGTTCCCATGGGATAGAACCTTTAAGCGGTTATAGAAACAAAGCGTGCGAAGCCGCGGGCATAAACTAGTATATTATAAATGCGTAAGTATAGATGGAAGGATGTGTGTTTGTTAATTCTTCGCGCCAAAAGTACTGAACGGATCGGGCTAAAATTTAACATAGATATATGCCTAGACCTAGAATAACACATAGGCGCATTTTAATGCCCTGGGATAGAAATAACCTTTAAGCGTTTCCATGGAAACAGCGCGTGCGAAATCGCGGCCAGAAATGAGTTATTAATATTATCAAACAGTTTTTGTTACAATTATTAAGCATGACTGTGTTATAATAGGTAATTTGTAATTGTACCTACAACAATAATAAAAGGATATTGTTATGGTTTATTGATAATAACACGTCTATTATTAGCACACTAATCGTAACTTATATAATTACAATACATTTGAATTTTTGTTCAGAAGAGGTTTAGGCATCATCGTTCGAAAAGGAATTACTTTTAACCGTCAAATATCGTTACGCAACTTTCGTTTAGGAGTGTTAATCGATTTTGGTTAAAATAGGCCTTATCTATGGTAAAAAGTTTTAGAGCGGCGGAGACGCAAAGTGGAACGAATTCGGCTGATTCCAGACATAGGGTGCTTAAATTTTCGTTAAGTCGTAATTTCATAAATTTAAACTGCAACTTTTCAGTTGAAACTTTTTTCCAAAGACACGAGCTTTTGTGCATTTTGCTTACATAAATAAAACTATTGAATGGCATTTTCAAATTTATGAAATAAAGAATTTAAAATTTTAATTTTCTATCTCCGGCCTGTTCTATACGATCGATCCACTGTGCGCCGGCGGTTTCAGTCCAGAGTAAATCAAAATGGGCAGCACCAGTCTGATAGGGGTTCTGGCTGATAGACATTGCAGTAAACTGCAAAGGCACTGGATGTCAAGCCTGATCAACCCCTGTGCCAATCAAATTTACTATATAAATTAATTTTGTTATTAATAACCGACTTTGTACCTTTATTGTTTGATTATCCCAGTGACATTGAATACTCAAATCTATGGATCTTTGTGTGTCTGAATTAATAAATGAATCGGAATTTGAATATCAATAAAGTTAAAAAGGTGACCACCACTGCAAACCTGTAAATCTGAAATACCTTGTTGGCATGCCAAAACCAGTTTATGGCCCTTTCATTCCATCTTGAGCTATGCTCTCTCCCACTTAGTTTCTTTGATTGAATGAAATATTGCAGTAGGTATCACATAGACTCTGCTTCTTTTTAACCTGAAGGAATAAGAGGCCCGGAACGGGCCACAACATTTTTAAGCCTCAGGAATTATGCGGCCCGACGCCTCAGGCCAATTTAAACATTATTTCTGAATGACAATGGCTTGAAGTCTGTCTAATTCGATTCGGAATGAACAATCGATGATTTTATGGTCATAAAAGTTTTGAGTATTTAGATAAAGATAAAGATAAAGATAAATTTATTTGCTTCAACATAATGTAGGTTACAGTTGTAGATCTTAAATATATTAAATGTTTCAATTATGTTCTACCTTAAAATTAGGCATGCAAATTTTTAAGATTATATTTATATTACGTAACTTGTTCCTATAATTAAATGGTCAAAGTTTCAGGTTGTCAATTAAAAAGTCATTAATATTATAATAGCACTTACTTACTAATAATTGTTTTAATTTAGTTTTGAACATAGTCTCACTAAGATTTAGAAACGACTTCGGTATCTTATTATAAATTTTAGGTGCCATATAGAATATGCTTTTTTGTAACAGTGCAGTTTTGCAACTAGGCATACAGAGTCGGTTGTTATCTCGTCTGTTACGTATTGCAATGTCAGACTTTTTTACAAACAGATTACGGTTTTTTCTAACAAATAACACAACTTCGAAAATGTATAGTGACGGAAGTGTAAGAATCTTATGCTTAATAAATAAAGGTTTGCAACTATCAGTCATAGGTATGCCGAACATGGATCTAATAGTTCGTTTTTGCGCTTTAAATATAACATCTTTGTCGGTAGAGTTACCCCAAAATATTATCCCAAATCTGAGTATCGATTCTACTGTCCCGTAATAAGCCGTGAGCAATGATTGTGTATTAACCGTTGTGGATAGTTTATATAGAGCATATGCTGAGCTACTGATTCGTCTACTAAGTATGTCAATGTGGCATTTCCAATTAAGTTTTTGGTCAATTTGTATACCTAAAAATCGTGTAGAGTCAACTTTATTAATATTACAACCTTGGAATTCTAGATTAATATCCATTGGAATTTGAGCTCTTTGACTGAAATGAATTATATTAGTTTTAGTAATGTTTATTTTTAAATTGTTATTGTCAAGCCAGGAAATTATTGAATTAAGAGAATTGTTTATGTCAGATTTATAAGAGTTAATGTCATTATACTTAATTGTCACAGTACTATCATCAGCAAATAATGTCAAAGGTTGAGTAATAGTGTTCGGAAGGTCATTTATATATATGATAAAGAGTAATGGACCTAAAACGCTTCCCTGGGGTACGCCATAGTTGATTTTTCTAACTGCAGACTTGTAAGATATTTCGCACATGGTTTTTCGCTCCAATCTCGTTATTTCTGTTATTTGTCGTCGATCTTTGAGATACGACGAGAGCAAGTCCGAGATATTACCTCTGATCCCGTAGGCCTCCAGTTTTTTTATCAAAATGCTATGGTCCACATAATCGAATGCCTGAGTCATATCGCAGAAAACAGCGCAGACAGGAATTCTGTTATCTACTTGAGACATTATATATTTTAAAAAGTCATATATTGCTAAATTAATGGTTTTTTCACGTCGGAACCCTTTTTGTTCATTGCATAATATGTTATTATTCTCTATGTATGAATAAATTTCACCATATAAATATTTTTCAAATATTTTAGAGAATATTGACAACAGTGCTATAGGCCTATAGCAGTCCGTTTGTTCTCTACTTCCTTTTTTAAAGAGAGGCTTTACAGTGGCAAGTTTTAGTTCCTCTGGAAATGATCCACTTGCAATACTTAGGTTCATTAAGAAGCTAAGATGAGGGATGGTGATTAACGAGAGCTTCGTTAATTATCGACCTGGCAGATCACGTGTATGAAAAATTGTATTCTTTCAATAAGTCAAAGAAAATAAAAGCGTGGACGGAGTATTGGTCAGCATAGCAACCAAAATCACACAACGTTATAATATAACAGTATGTTCAAATAAGGTAAAGTTGCTCTGAATCTTGATAGGCAAATTTTGAACAAAATCCCGTTGCACAACGGTTATACCGGCGACTAAGCAGCTAAAATGGTTTGTGCTTCGAATTAACGATTATTACGAACTTACGTAATAAGCTATGAGGTAAAATACACTGAGGGAAAGACTACGAATCAACAACCGTTAAGTCCATACA
The DNA here is from genome assembly GCA_949316285.1 of Eupithecia subumbrata. Taxonomy (NCBI): domain Eukaryota; kingdom Metazoa; phylum Arthropoda; class Insecta; order Lepidoptera; family Geometridae; genus Eupithecia; species Eupithecia subumbrata. The sequence goes on along the minus strand of OX438643.1, from coordinate 13,204,234 downwards.
TCCTGTATGTATGGATCAAAGAGTGACGTCATAAGAAAATGTATGCCTCACCCCCGGGGTACCCGAAAATACCCCATGTATGTTCCCCGATTTCGTAGTTTTCGAGTTGAGTTTTTTAAGTTTTCCTCGATTTGAAAACTTAAAAAATCATAAGTCGAACCACGCTTAGCGCGTCCAGCATCTTCAAGAATCGGACTATCCAAGAAGAGTGTGTGTTCTGTGAAATAACGCTGCTGATCTCAGGAAGACCCAGACTTTTTAGACTTTTTTTTTTAGACTGCAGCACATGCTGCCTTTTGGTCTCACGTTGTTTTTCTTTTTAATTCTTTTTTTATCGTTGTATTTTCTTGTAAACCAATAAATTTACCTTATCTTATCTTTTTCAACAAGATTCTGTGGATCGACGAGTCTCGATTTGAAAACAGAAAAAAATCTTAACTCGAAAACTACGAAATCGGGGAACATACATGGGGTATTTTCGGGTACTCCCGAAAAATCGGGGAGTATACATCTGGCCTCCTTATGATAAACAGCGTAGGTGCATCGCGGCATATTTCGAGAAAATCGCACCTAAAGTCTTTTTTTTTGATGTCACGACTACATGGGGTGAGGCATTCATATTTTTTTATAACGCCCTGTTTGGTCCACCCTGTACAGTTATCTGCCTAGACTAATATTATAAATTCGAAAGTCTGTTACTTTTTCACGCCTAAACGGATCTTAATAAAATTTGTCATGGAGATAAATGGTATCCCGTGGCCGTCCGTACCTACATAGGCTACTTGAAAAGCGCGTGCGAAGCCGCGGGCAGCAACTAGTATATTATAAAGTCACAATTTCATATTACATGATTAAATGATTATGGTTGCAATGCTCAATGATTTGAGACATTCGTATAAAAATAGGTCTTAAGACGCATAATTATAAGGTCTAACTTTGCATGCAAGAATAGTCATTGAATGCATTCGGTTGATTGAGCTGTTAATTGGAGCAGCAATTAATCCCGCGTATCTGCTTTGCAATGAAATAGTAGACGTTAAACCAATCTATGAGTGTGATAATGGATCATTAATCGATTGATGAATGAAATCACGAACTATTTAGAAAGATTTTATGACCTGTTACTTTATTAATTCTCAGGGTGGAGGAGCAAGGCATGGTAGAGAAAAGATGACGTTATATTTTACAATCTTTATTTAGATAATCTAGGATGGTCGCGAAAACTCGTCAATTAAACCAAAAATAATAGTATAGTTCATAAAAGACTATAGAACATAGTAGGGTTATTTTTAGGAATAAATCAGTAATCTGTTTGCTAAATTATTAAAACGATTATAACTGGTATATTGATTGTTAAGGTTAGTAAATTCACTCTAGTAAAATAAACGCCTTAAAAAAAACGAAATAACCTTGTGATTTGTTTGACAGTCGTCATATGGTTTTTGTCTCATCTTAATCAAACACGATTATGCAATCATCCATCAAAAGTACAAAAGAATTTGTTTGCATGATTGACCATCATGTTTGATCGAGGGATCGTGAATATTCGACATTTTACTAAGACGCGTAATCGCGTTCTCCTACTTTATCATGCTTATTTATTTGCCGTAGGAGCTCAAGGCACCCTTGGATACATCAATTTACGTAAAGGTCACCATAAAAGGTGCTTTAATTATGATTCAAAGCCATAAAACAGATAAGATAGAGAAAAAGCAACACATCTGTCAGCAGATTAATATGAACAACTTTTACCATGCTTGTCTATCGAATGATCAAAATCTAAATCAGAAACCGGCTTCTCTAGACAATTGACCGTTTGCAGCGATGCATTATACTTACTTATAAACCTTTCCAACTCAGGCACAGTGTCATGTAAGAAATGCAATGCAGACTCATGATATGCCCGTTGCAACTTCAGATATTGCAGAAAATTGTGGGCTAACTGAGCTTCTTTTTTGACTAGTGCAAACATCTCAACTGCTAACACATCCCTGGCTGCTTCCACTTTGTTCCCAGCCTCTTCTAATTCTTCACGTGCTGCGGTAAGTTTGGCTGGGTTTTCTTCTTTTTGTCTTTCTAAAATATGCTGAAAGGTAAACTCAATTAGAATTGGTTTAATAGTGAATAATATTTATTTTGGACAAATTTTTACTAAAAAAGTGCACAGTCTGCTTGCATTTTTTCTGATTGCATGGGAACACCTGACATGGCATCAGACCAAAGCAAATAGCCTGAAAGCCATATGCATTTCATTTAAAATATAATAGATTAGATTTCTTAGTCTGAATAACTTTTGGGATTTAAGATTGTCCTTGATCAAGATTTCTAAATATTAGTCACTTGTATTTGTTGTACCACTTGAATTGCATGTTTAGATAACATTATCTGAATAGATAAGGCCACTCACATTGTATCTGCTCAAAGCCGACTCCTTTTCACTAATAAGCCTATTGAGCTGTTTTTTAGCTTTCATTATGGCCGGTAGCTCTTGGTCGCTTATTGCTGTCAGCGGCCCAACAACCAATTGTTCCACTTTAAGTTCATGCTCAGCAATCTCATTTGCAAGATACTTTTCAGTTTTACCTATAAAGTTTACCAAATATTGTAAATTATGAAAGTTTGTTTACCTCTACATGAAGGATATATAATAGCCAATTGGAGGATAAACTAATATTAAACATTAATAACTCATGTATTAGTTAACATGGATGGTTGACTAAATCATATGATGAAGCTTCGGCTGATAAGGTTATTTTTATCTAGGTTTTATCAATGTGGACAGGAAATATTTGTTATTGACAATGAAAGGATTTCAGGTACTCAAACTTGCTCAAAGCAAAGTGATTCTTACCACATTCATATAAAATGTACTTTAGAATACTGTCATCATCATCGAAGTTGCTAGCTTCGCACATAGCAAGACCAAGTGTGTATTCTGGTAATTTTTTCAACCTCTTTTCTCTAGCCGCAGGGTCTTGCCCCTGTGTACTCCCAGCCCCCGTTGTGATCCTTTTACTGACTAGTTGCAATGCATTCCTAAGATGCTCGACCTTCCTATCAGCAGTCTGCAATTCATCATTGAATGTCTCCGCTTTGCCAGACCTGGACATAAATAGAATCAGGTTCAAATGTTTGTTTTGTAAAACTTGACACCAGACACAAGATAGCGCCTACATAGTAGGTGCCTTGTAACCATGTACCTACGAAGTACTGTGGAAGCAAAGCAAGCTTGACTGATATCTTTAGCTACTTACCTTGAAAATGTCTGGTCGGCGAGCTGTTTTACCCTATAAAATTGTTTCTTCATGTTGTCTGTAAGGGTGGTTCTCTTGCGATTATTTCTAAACTACAAGGTCATTGGACTCGGTCGCAAAATACAACAAAATTTTCAGATTGTAATGTCAGTACGTCAATGAGATCATCCTCAACAATAATGAATGAATGATGCACCATTCTATTCCGACCACAACGCATTGTTATTCATAAGGCACTACATTTCAAACACTCAGATCAGACACGAAAGTACAGCTAAAACATATGAAAATTGTAATTTCTAAATGAAAAATCAAAACATAAAAATAAATACAACTTCGCGATCTCAAAATGAAATAGCCATCGACAATAGCACTAGGTATAGAGTCGACCATAGAGTACATAATTTATGGTCGACCAAAGACAACAGCCAGCACGCAAGGCAGCCGCCGCGCCGCTCGGTAGAAAGCGGTGCCCGAGCCCGGACGTTCCTACCATGGAAGACCAAAGAATACCTGTTGTAATAAAACAGCCCTGTTTACAGAGTATAGGGTTTATTCCACATGACGTGACATATCGAGACATCACGATGACATTCTCTGTCCATGGTCTATAGTTTATAATATAACTAAGAAGGTATAAAGTATCTAACATAAAACCTACATCATTCTCCCCTACTTAGATTTGTTTCATAGTCTTGCAGATGAGGTGGCGGACGTCGGCTTCTTTCGGAACGTCGAAGGTCAGGTGGAGGAAGTGAAGGAGATTCTTCTGTGTCATGAAATTCCGCATCTTCAGAGTCTGAAGTTTCGCTAACATCTGCGCCTTCGCCTCTTGGCGCCAAGTGTCTGTTAGATACCATTATTTCTCGTCCACTAGCAAATCGCACTCTGCTGCTCATTGGTGCCGGTTCGATCATCTCAACCTCTTCCACCAGTGGGTCGTACTTGCCGCGTACATGTTTCTTCAGAAGCACTTTGTCGTCTTTGAACCATGATGGCAGTGATTGTCCCGAGGATGATCGTCTTTGATGGACAAACATCCGTTCGTGTGGAGTCATGTTGGTTGCGGTGCAAAGAAGAGATCGAATGCTGTGTAAAGACTGCGTTAAAACATTCTCCCACATTTCTACAGCCATGTTCTTGGTTTTCAGTGCAAGACGTATTGTTTGCCATAGCGTTCCATTTAAGCGTTCTACTTGTCCATTACATTGAGGATTGTACGGTGCTGACCGGCTAGTGGCAATTCCTTTTTCGTTTAGGAAGTCTTTTAATTCTCTGGACATAAACGCAGCTCCTTGATCTGTATGTATCATACTTGGCATTCCAAACATTGAGAATAATTCCGTTAAACTTTTGATAATACTGTCTGAGCTTGTGTCTTTGCAGGGGTATGCAAACGGGAATCTTGAATATTCATCAATTATTGTAAGTATATATTTGTTTGCGGTGGAAGATGGTATTGGTCCTTTAAAATCTAGAGATAAACGTTCGAAGGGTGTTGTTGCTTTTATCAAATTGCCGATTAAATTTCTATTGAATCTTGGTTTTTCTTCGGCACATACTTTGCAAGACAGAACAACGCGTTTTACCTCTTCCGCTGAATATGGAAGATTTTTGCATCTTACCCAATGTATCATTCTTGTTACTCCTGGATGGCACAAAGATTCGTGTAATCTCATAACATCATTACTATTTGTATTAGCACATACTGCTTTTGTACGTGACAGAGCATCGGCTACAATGTTTTCTTTTCCGCATCGATATTTAATGTCTATCTTATAGTTGGCAAGTTCCATACGCCATCTCTGAATTTTCTCATTCTTTATCTTACTTGCATGTCCATTCATCATAAACGCCACTGATTTTTGATCAGTTATAAGATAGCATTGCCGTCCGAGTACGTAGTGTTTCCATTTCTTTAGGCTTTCGATGATTGCACATGCTTCTTTCTCAATAGAAGGATATTTTTGTTCACTTTCACTTAATGTTCGTGAGAAAAATGCTACAGGTCTTTCGTTTTGAGTTAATGATGCAGCTATTGAGTGTGCCGATGCATCAGTTTCGATTGTGAATGGCTCCTTTGGATCAATTGCAGAAAGAGAAGCTTTTGATATGATTTGCTTCATGTTCTGAAAAGCTGCAATTTGTTTATCGTTTAGAGGATATACTTCTACATCAATTAATGCTCGTAGTTTGTTCGAAAAATCTGGTACCCATTTTGAATAATGTGAGAAAAGACCAATGGTACGTCTTAAAGCAGCTGAATCATGTGGCACCGGCATTTCTAATAAGGGAGCTAAACGGTCTTTGTCCGGTTTAACCACTCCATCGTTAATGTTATATCCTAGTATGTTGAGGTTCCTCACTGAAAATTCGCTCTTGTCTTTGTTGATGGTAAGGTTATATTTTTCAGCAATCTCCATGAATTTGGTCAGTTTTTGATCATGGTCTTCCTGATTTACTCCACAAATTGTAATATCATCTAAGTACGAGTAAACACTATCCAGATTTGACAGTTGCAGAATCGAATCAATCGTTCTTTGGAAGCAAGCTACGCCGTTTGTAACTCCAAAAGGTATACGACACCATTGATACAAATTTCCTGCTGCTTCAAAAGCTGTCATTGGCTTATTCGTTGCAATTATCGGTATTTGATGATAAGCTGATTTTAAATCAACTTTGCTGAAAACCTTGAACTTGGATACCTTGGAAACCAAATCTTCAATATTTGGAAGAGGGTAGGCGTCTAAATAGGTGAATTTATTGACAGTTTGTGAGTAGTCAATGCACATTCGTTTCTTGTGGTGAGAGCCAGACGTTACAAGTACCTGCGAACGCCATGGAGAAGTACTCTTTTCTATTATTCCGTCTAACAACAGTTTCTTTATTTCAGTTTCTATAAATGCTTGGTCACCAGGCGTATATCTGCGAGATTTGATAGCGATTGGCTTACAGTCAGTTGTTAAGTTCTCAAATAAATTGACAGGTTCTATGTTTGCTGGTCCTAATACACACAGTCTGAGCTTAGGCTGGGTTCCACCAAACTCTATGGTCAGCTCGGCATGATGTTTTAGAATGTCATGACCCAATATTACTTGAGTGCATAGATCCCTCATCACTCGCAACGGAGTATTTGGAATTTCATGGTCGTTTATCTGAACAGATGCATAACATATTTCTTTAATATCTTCTTGTAAGGTCGAGGAGGCCATCAAAACTTTTTGGTTCCATGGTTTTGTTTCCAGTCCATACTGTCGTATCACGTCCTTATCAATAAAACTGGCAGTACTTCCAGTGTCTATTAAGGCTTTTACTGGTACTCCATTGACGTGAATTGAAATGATACATTTCTGAAAACCAGCTGTTGATGCCAATTGGATACATGAAGCGGTGTCATCACCCTTTTGAGTCGTTGTTGAGGTAATTGGGCTTTTGCAAACTTTTGCAAAATGGCCGGTTTTGCCACATTTTAAGCAGCTAGCATTTGCGGCAGGACAAAAACGGCGAGGATGTCTTGATTTGCCACAAAAATAGCATGCGCTCTGATTTAAGCTTCGGTTCAAGTCACTTGCAGCGGCAAAGGGTGTTTCTACAGATTGAGATGCATAACCAGCTGTTTGAATTTTAGCTGACTCTAAGGCTCTCGCTTGATTACCTGCTTCCTCCAAACTCAGCATCTGATTTTCCAGTAATCGTTGTCGTATGTCTGGGGATGTTAATCCGGCAATGAATGCATCCCTAATAAACGCCTTCTCGTTCTCAATGGCTTTAGTGTCCTTGAATTGACAGTCTTTGCTTAATAAATGTAGAGCCTGTATATACTGGTCGATAGATTCGCTTGCCTGCTGTTTCCTTGTTGCTAACTTATATCTTGCAAAAATTATACTTTTTGGCTTTACAAATAATGCTTGTAATGTTTTTATGGCCTCTGTGTAGTCCTCGCAGTGTTCTATGTACTTATACAAACCCGATGAGATAAAATTAACCAACAGTTGTAGTTTCGATGATTCTGAAGGCTTTTGCTCGTTTGCTCCGAGAAAATTTTCAAATGTCTTCTTCCAATGTATCCACTGTGACGAAATATCGTTAGCTTGCCCCGTCAACGCGGGGTCTCCGTCGAACCGCTCTGGCCGGAGATACTTTTCCATGTTTCTAGAGTCTGATTATATACGATTACATGTGGAATAAATTGTTGTAATAAAACAGCCCTGTTTACAGAGTATAGGGTTTATTCCACATGACGTGACATATCGAGACATCACGATGACATTCTCTGTCCATGGTCTATAGTTTATAATATAACTAAGAAGGTATAAAGTATCTAACATAAAACCTACATCAATACCCAAGATCCAAAGATATTGTATACGGAACGTAGTCATAGGATCTTTGCCAAGATCCATCCGAACTGTTGACTTCGGATGCAAACATTGCAAACCGAGCGTGGCAGTACCCCGCAGACCGCAGTACCCTCCACCCCCAGTGAGAACGTAACGTCATTTTCAGTGAGTTTGAGTTGTCAGTGTGTCATGTGTCATTTATAGAAATCAATTAATCAGTTGTCAAACGTCAAACCCTGATGAAGTTGTGTGTATGTAAACAAAAACTATATTTTCTAGAGTGAAAAAGGAAAATTGGAAAGGCTAATACGATAATCTCATCAATTTATACCTGCAACGCGGCGGCGCGGCGACTGGGCCGCAGTCGGCTATTGGCAATATTCTATAATTTCACGAACACCGAACTCTGTTTACGCTTCAAATTGATTGTGAGTGGTGGGAGTACAAATGTTATCAATGCAAGAGAGCGTAAAATAAATATTTCCTGCTGCAGTGCGTCGTCGGTTTCCCGAGTTATAAGTCGTGTACTTTCAAATTATCACTAAAAAGAAAATAATCCGAAAAAATCCCATAAAACAAGTCACAATGGAGCGAAAATTTGTGAACGTTATCCTTCTGGGATTTGGATTTATGTTCGTTTTCACTGCTTTCCAAACGATGGGAAATATTGAGGTAAGTTGAATATCTAATGAAAGTAACAACACAGTCACACTGGCTAGTTGTTCTCCACCTTTGCCATATTTTAGGAACTTTATGAGCTATCAATCAAACCAAAATTGTACAAATGTTTTTTATCAGACATTCTAGTTTTCTCTTTCTTTCTGTTAATAAAACAAAGCCAAACAAAATAAACTATAAATCCAAAAAATAATTGCAAGTTTGTCAAAACAAACCCCCTTGCAATTATAAACAATCAAACCATCCAAGCTTACATAAAGAAAACTTCCTTGTTCTAATAATTATGTACAGTCAGAGTCAAATTGATATGAGAATCTAGAGTAGTCAAAATGATCTGAAAAACATAAAAGCAATTTGATATACGCAGTTTGAATCACCATTATGTTGTAAGCACCCAAGGTGTTCAAAATATCTTACTACTCCTTGTTTCACATTTATATTAAAAGCAGTCAGGGTGACTGACTGCTCATATAAATATGAAATAATGAGTGCAAGATATTGACAAATCAACGTCATAACAATGTTTATTTATTTGCATACAAGATGTCTTTAGTTACTTCACCACATTGTTCAAGTATGATTCCCACCCTTTCCTAACTTTTCCAGCCCTTCAGCACTCCTCTGTGGTGTCCACAATGAAATATACTTACCTACTGATTTTCATCATATTTTACCCCCTATTGGTAGTTTTACACTATATCTCTATCTTTTCTTTGTCTCTAAATATTCATAAACTTTTTAGTACATACATACATAAACAATATACATAAACGCATGGACTATAATAAGGTGGATAACGCTGTGTTGTTGTTAGTGTAGGTAACAAATGCAAAAACAATAGCTCTTACTCATAAAATAACTAGAGTATTGCAAAGTACAGATTTCACTAGATAAATTTTGCAAGCGTAAAGGTAATTCATATTCTAGCATTATTGGCTTATACTTTCATAAGGTTGGGTGGGTCTTGCTACTAGGTAGACAAATAACTAGTTAAATATTAGTCTATTTAGTTATTCTAATATGACAGGGCAGCGGTAATCAATGCAAAGAGTAGGTATAGGCCTTTAGGCATAGGTATAGGCCTACCTAAACTTTCAATATGTAACAATATGCATGTAGGTTTTTACAGATGGGTATCCAATTTTTCTTCAGCCATTAGACTGAAGCCAAATGAGTGTAATGTTTTATATTGTGAATCGCGTAAAATGCGTAGCTACTTTCAGCTCAAATGACAAGACATGTTGCGCACGATAAAATCGGTGGTAAAAAAAGAACAATATCAAAATTTTTAAAAACCCCCGACAGATTTTATTTAAACATGGCTAAGAACACTCGGGATAAAATTATCTATGACACAAAAAAAACTAAACGAAAATCGGTTCATCCGTTTGGGAGCTATGATAAAACAGACAGACATGTTAAACTTATAACACCACCCCTCTCTTTTTGCATTGGGGGTTACGCAGTCGCTTCATACATTGTATGAAGCGACTAACTGACTAGTTTTATTTTTATTTTTTATTTTTACTGACTGATCGATCACGCTAGTTCAGCCTCAGCATCTATAGAATTGATCTTTATGACAAGAAGGGCTACTTCGAGAGGTGCGCAAAACTTTCTTTTTCCGGTATTTCGAAAATTAAATTGTTCTTAGCGTAAATCATGCCAACTGGTTCGTACTTCGCTACATTAAACGCTTTTTGAGATAAAGCTTGATGGTCCAGCTCGCAAAATATGTGCCTCTATGGCCTATGACCTCTTAATGTGCAAGATTAACGTCCATTTTGGTGGCTTTGTTGCTAAGGATAAAAGAAAAAACATATTTTCACGTTTTAAGTAGGATATGCGATCCGTGATTAATAACATTATTTACGAGTATTTCGTAAGAAACCGTGTCATTGATAAAATGTCCATAAATTGTTTTATTTACTGTTGTCGCGACTCTGCGATTTATTGAATCTTACTTACATTAAAGTGACCGTAAGTAACCAGTTATTCGCAAAGTACCTAACCAACACTTGCGTCATACCTATGAATTGAGAGCATCGTCCGTGATGGACTACCTAGCTGCCTACATAACTTATGTAATGTGAGTTTATGTGTTTTAATATTAGGCGTTAACTATCTTGCAACATAGGTGGATCATTGTCTTTGCAAATGCATCCGCTTTAAAGAAACACCATGAAGGTAATCTAGGATTTGTACCTACGCAGTTTAATTTGGCGCATCTTCTGCTTCATCCCTTGACAATACCAGTGCCTCTAGCATGAAGCTAGCGACAGTAAGACAGAGACTCGTAAACTTACTGGTATCCTGGGTTTTCTGAACAGGAGCATAATCAGGCTAGTCAGTCGTTAGTCAAATTGAAGTCTAAACATCGAGCTTGACGCACATCATCCAGCATGGCCTGTGACAGCATTAAATCGCGAGGATAGGTAGAAGATAAGAGAGAGCTTTGCCCAGCTGTGGGACAGTGACGGCTGAAAATAAATAATTAATGAACACGGACGGGAACCTATGTTTAATAAATATTAAACACTAGTTCATGCCCGCGGCTTCGCACGCGTTTTTTCTATGGAAACGTTTAAAGGTGATTTCTATCCCATGGGAACTGATTTAAGGGATAAAAAGTAGCCTATGTTTGATTCCAGGATTAGAATTACTTGTATACAAAATACATTTCAGCCCGATCCGTTCAGTTGATTTGGCGTGAAGAGGTAACAAACATCAATCCATCCATCCATCCAAACTTTCGCATTTATAATATTTTATACTGTAAGTATTAATGTAATCGAAAATACGTTACTTACTTTTCGAATATTATGACAACAAGTTAGCAAGATATAAAGGTTATCCATTGCGTAACCTAGCGCTAGCGCAGGCTAGCTTAATTAACTCACATTTTTCTAATCTCTTGTCGATATGTGACATTTAGCTTGCGTCCTATCGACATAGTTTGTCGATAAACTCAAGGATCCTGTGAATTTGGGTCAGGCAGATCTACCACCGAGATATTTGGCCTCAAGGGTCTTTTCAATGGCATTTGTCGAGATCTGTAATAATGATAAGAGTATTACTACTAATCAATGATTTCAAAATGATAGCGTTTACTTCGCAGTACCTACTTTGATTGAAACTTCTTTAGCGTACTTGACTTTACATTAGCTGGCACGGTGACTGCGGATACCCCTGGCCCTCCGCTCGGCTTTGGTTCCCACCAAATCCATCGGCAATCGGAAATTTATTGAACTACTAGTTTATGCCCGCGGCTACGCACGCGTTGTCTCCACGGAAACGTTTAAAGGTGATTTCTATCCCATGGGAGCTGATTTATGGGATAAAAAGTAGCCTATGTTTGATTCTAGGAGAAGTGCACAATTTCAGCCTGATCCGTTCAGTAGTTTTGGCGTGAAGAGGTAACAAACATCCATCCATCCAAACTTTTGCATTTATAATATTAGTGTGATTAGTGTGATTGCAGGCTTGATAATGATGTCGATGGTAATTAGGAGGTCATAACATTTTCTAATCATCTTCTGGTAGAGAGTGGAGGTACCCGTACTATTTCAAAATAAAACATAGTTTATAGTTACTGCATAATTCAAGGAAAAACAAGTGATTAATAGCGCTTTATTACTTTTTTCGCCAAATATAAGGGCGAATCCCTACAAAATGTACCTATATAGCTAAGAACCAAATAGGAGACCATATAAATATTTTAATAATTTCTCAAAATTGCTTTAGCAGTTTTAATGCTTAGAGATAATAAAGAGTTTCCGCCAACCACATTGAAAGACTCTAAAAACATAATCCACGCCTCGTCGCGTGTAATCATTTTAAAAGAATACTGTACCTACTGTTAGTGCTTTATTGAGATAAGGAACGTACAAAAATAAATTCTGCTGTTGGAACAATGGAATAAGTTAATGATCTTCTATCATTTTACATACAGCGTCCTATCTTTTTTATTTTATCATATTGACACAATATGACGTTCACTATTTATTTTTCGTCATTTTACTTGGTCAAAAACTCTTTGTGTCTGCTCTTTAATACAAGTATTATGGCAAGGCCCAGCCTTATTAAATTGTTGATTGAGAGTCGACTCACAACTTAAAAAATACACTCATATGGCCCAGCCGAGTAACGGTGCAGGATGGGTGTCTGTCTTTTAAAATACTAGCTGGGTTCAAATCCCGGGTCGGGCCAAAAGTTAATAATAAGATTTTTCTTAGCAAGAAAGATTCACTGTAGCACCCCGGAGTCAGGAAGTTATCGGTGTTACACTCCCGTGCCTCAAAAAGCACGTTAAGCTGTTGGTCCTGCGCTTGACCTCTCCCCGGTCGTGTCGGTCTACCGTCCCATCGGAATAGGCCTGTGTTTGCGCACACACTTGTGCACTATAATATGTCCCGCGCATCTTGCTAGTCTCCGATCAGACTGGCTGCCGTGGTCGAAATTCGGCTAGGAGGACATCATCATCACTAGCTGCGCTGTAGGCAGATTTGCAAAAATAAAAAATACGTGATTCATTATTTACTTTATAGTGTACTAGTTTATGCCCGCGGCTTCGCACGCGTTGTTTCTATGGAAACGTTTAAAGGTGATTTCAATCCCGTGGGAACTGATTTATGGGATAAAAAGTAGCGTATGTTTGATTCCAAAATTAGAATGACTTGTATGCAAAATTCCGGCCCGATCCGTTCAGTAGTTTTGGCGTGAAGAAGTAACAAACATCCATCCATCCATCATCCAAACAGTCGCATTAATAATATTAGTGTGATTTAGACCGTGTTTTGAGTGAATCGAACCAAGTAATAATATATATATATATTATTCCGTAGAAATTTTACCAATGCCCTTTTAAACGCCCTCAGAGGTTAAGTTTTGAAAATTAGATTAGTATAGTATTATTATATCTGTGGCCTAGGTATGTGTTATTCTAGAACCTAAACTATGTACACACCAAATTTCATGTATAAATTGTTTAAGTATTTACGGAGATACATGGTAAGAAACATTCACACAAACTTTCCCTTTTATAATATTAGTAGGATTTTGGAATTAGGATTACGAATTTGCTTATTTTGTTGCTCACATTTGTTGCTAACATGTCTACCTAAATACATTTACTTACTTACGTAAACCTCGTAACAGAATCTTGACCAACAATCCATTTAGAGAAGGCGGTAAATCCTCAATTCTAATTTACCATGTACATTATGTACCAACCACACATATTCCTGCATTTTGTCACATGTCTTGATAAACCATCTTTTAAAATGATAACGATACAAAAATCTTTATTGGCGACAGAACAGCGACGATGCAGCCAAAACATGAATATGTGGGAAGTGTCTCCCTTTTGGATTTTATGTTTAAAACCTTTATCCAAACCTGTGCGTGGACATCCTAAAATGTTTACCGCGAATTTCGAAAGTCAACGAAATATTATCTTATTATTATGTCAAGGCTGTTAAATCCTTATGAGACTTTACGAATTGAATCGGGGTTTTTACGTCCCTATCTTATATACATTTATCTCCACAAGACCTTTTTGACATTAGATAGGGCCTACCCGTACACTACCTATCTACAGTGCAGGATGGAGAGGTACTTATTACTTATAGCAAGAAACTGCATTAATGCACGAGGATTGTTTACCCCACTGTTAAGTTAGAAGAAGATTGAAGCCACATTAATCCAGATGTAAGAAATCAAATAATATCGCAAAAAACCCGCGAAATCGCGAAATTACCCTGAGTAATAACTGTAGTCGCTCTATAATAACAAAAAATCCAGATATAGTTTTGCTCACAAGAGCAAAAAATATGATGTATTTTGCAGTTGCACCCGGGCTCATGTTGGTAGCTGTATGTAATCTATTCTTAAGGCTGCAGGAGTCGTCCGATCCAACTCATCAGTGGGCGCGGCCTAAATGTATGCCATCTCATTTGACATAATATACATTCTCGCGCGCTTGATGAAAGGCAAATAAATTTCGTAAAACGGTCACCGTTTTACGAATAAATATATTTGAATTTTATTGTAAAGATTGGGAAAAGACTTTTATTATAGAAAAACTATTGAGAGTATCTTTTCAAAAAAAAATAATTTCAACTTTTGAATAACTAAACTATGTCTGTACGCGGGCTTTATTTTAGAGTTTTCGTTCTCCGTATGCTATTTATTATCGCCCAAAATTGGGCTAAAATCGGTGTTAAAATACGAAAGTTTAGAAGCTTGTATTTTTTTAATAAATTATTTTTTTACGGTTTCGGGTGCATACATACAGACATACCTAGATACTGACGAGATAAATTGATATTATCCTCAGTTTTGGGTGGTCAACATCAAACAGCGTTGTAGTTACCCTTCCACGTTTGTATGGAGAGATGAGCGACTTGTTCAGCCTTAAGATCTTTGCGAACCTTTCAGTACAATGACCGTCACCTGATCTACATCTGTTCTACAATGGAATTTAAAGAACAGGATGTAAATCGTATTGAAAGATTCGAGTAATTTTTTTTCTGTATTATTTATGTAATTACCATGCCTGGGAAACCTGTCAGGTGAACTATCGGCGGAGCTTTCTGTACTTAGCCCCTATTTCGTTGATACCGATAGCTTAGTATATGAAATCTATCTACCATCACACTTCAAACTAATATTATAAATGCAAAAGTTTGGATGGATGCATGGATGTTTGTTACCACTTCATGCCAAAACTACTAAACGTATTGGGCTGAAATTTTGCATACAGGTAATTTTAATCCTGGAATCAAACATAGGCTACTTTTTATCCCATAAATCAGTTCCCGCAGCATAGAAATGACCTATATACGTTTCCATAGAAACAACGCGTGCGAAGCCGCGCGCGTAATCTAGGCTATTTTCTTTTCACTGTAATCCGACCATCTTCTATGCACAATAATCAATAACAGCAGGTCGCTACCTTGATCTTAGAATTCCAGATAACGAAAACTGTTTCAAGGTCTAACCTTGATAAATTATATCTTATCATTTGGTGGTCCGCAGAAAACCATACTGGACAGCATCACCCAAGATGACAGCACATTTACGGGCGATGGTTACACTTCCCTGGCTATCATCTATGCGACGCTGGCGGTCTGCAATTGGATGGCGCCTTCTGTGATCAGCATCACTGGGCCTAGAGGGGCCATGGTGATAGGAGCCCTCACATACCTGTAAGTATTAAGAGTGCGCATTGCGCGCCGTTTTGTGAAAAGGAAAGGCATGGGATTTGGCGTTCATAGGAAGAGGACGGAGCATACGTTTTTGGAACGGCGAAAGCGCAAAAATTATGTTTTTGCTTATTTACATGAAAACTACACAACTAATGAAGAAACTGTATTAAGGAACCAGAGAATTAGAAAAACCTACGAATCAAAACAAAAATCTTTCTATAGACCGCAGGGTGCCTGAGATCTCGACCAAATTAGGTGCAAAACAGTATACTCTCATGATTTTTTTATCGTAATTTTTTTCGCAATCGTGTTTTCCAACTAAGGAACCGAAGAAAAAATGTTGCATTTTATGTAATTCTAGTTTTTTACCACGGGGATCCCATGAGTACTGAGATCTAGGCTAGATTTGACAAGCAAACCCACTAGGCTCGCCTCATTAAGCAATTTAGCATAGGTATGGTGAGTTTTCTATGATCAACAAAACCCAAGCGTGATAATGATGATTGTGGCAATTTTTAAAGGTATTATCTTTGGAATGGTAGATATTTTATGATCGCAGTCAAGAAAATATACGAATCTTGCTTCTGTTTCCGGTTTCCCATGCCTTTTTTCAGGATACCTTCACGACAAGAGACCAATAGAGTTACTTATACTAGAAACATTATCAAAATCACACAATAAAAAGTAAAGTCCTTGGGGATACAGGTTTTGTCAATCGGGGGGCAATCGTAAGCCAACAACAAAGAGAATCTGAGCAAACGCTTCGTTAAGGGTCTCAAGGGGTGCTCAGAAAGTCTGAGTTCTCAACTCAAGTGCAAATATTTTTTCTAAAACAACCTACATTCCCGTATCGCAAGATAATGTCAAAGCAACAGCTTAGTAGACACTTATTGTACCGTCTCAAGAGGATCATCGTAACCTTCTATCACCAACGCTATCAATAGGAAAGTTTCTGTCATTTTATCCAGCCCTTTCAACATTGAAATGAAATGAATAGTACATTTTACACCTAGGCGAGAAAGTGATCGATTCTCACTTTCCGCCGAGTGATAAACAGTGCTTTATACTACACCTTCGAGGAAAATAAAAAGCAGAATTAATTATTAATTCAAATTTAGAAGAACTTACCGCGCCCAATGATGTTGGTAAAACCTCATTGACCGCGCCAGCCTTTGGGTTCTTTTTTCAAAATATTGTTCGGAAATCGGAGGAGGCCTAATGGACTTGGAGTAAAAACTTTTTGTTGTTCTCACTGTTGTTGTTTGACTGAACGAAAATAACCATAGCTACCGGCCGATCTTTTAGGAAATAAAAAAAAAATAACACGTTAGAAATGGATTTCCATACACTTTTTCCTCCCGCTAAAACACGTGAGAAATGAAATTCCATAGAGTTTTTCCTCCCGGTTTCCTATAGGCCTGCAAAGACATACTTTCTATTCTATTAATGGAAAAGGAATAGGCAACTTCCCGAGCAGATGTAGTATAAATAGTATTTATTTGCTTAAATATAGGCTCACAATGATGTTTTTAGAATAGGGTAGGTATCACTATATTTGACTTATTACTATTAGTTAGTCGTGCAAATGTATAATTTGGACATTTTTGTAAGAATAGAAAATAACTTAACTTAATTGATCAATAAATTTGCTCTCACAATTTAAAAAAAATATATATACTTCTAGATCACATGCATAAAACCTTCATAATTTTTATATTATAGAATGATTTATCAATATTAGGTACATGTCAAAAATAATTCATGTTATTTTAAATTTCAAATATTCATCTATACCATAAAAACAGTTCTGACAGAGCCAATTATATAATTTCCGATTATATTCATTATTTGTTAATTTTCTCATGTCATTTGGAAGTTTATTTTGTTGATTTTGTTTTAACAATAAAAATAAAATAAAAATAAAGTTTATTGTATAGCAGTATTGCCTTGATGTCATCTTAGGTTTACAACGAGTGAAAAGACTTTCACTTGCATCTGTGTCTGTGTAGGTAGGAAGTACAATACCGGCTTGAGCACGACTTGACAACATGTCATCAGAGTTTTCATCATAAAATTTTGAACTTGCTTCTGCCCGCGTCTTCGTCCGCGTTTTCTGGGATAAAAAGTAGCCTCTGTTATTCCAGGATCAGTGTCCATAATTCCCACGCTGCGCATGCGGGTGGGGGTTCGCAGTTCGGTGTTAGAATTGTTCTGCAGGGGGCGCTGCTGCCCGCCCCCGGTGGATATCCCTTCGTCGCCTCTTACGACACCCGCGGGAAGAGTAAGGGTGGTGCAAATTGTAAGCCGGTACCACACAGCGGCCTAGAGCCTAGAACTATATTATATGTGAATTACCTATTAGCACGATCTGTTCGTTCAGTAGTTTTGGCGTGAAGATGTTCCAATCGTCCATACATCTAATTAAACTTTCGCATTTGTAATCAAACTAAAAAATTCTTTCTCTCACCACACATTTGTGAGACGTAATATGGGCGTGTGTAAGATAACATATCTATGTCATACCTCTCTATTTTTTCGCGTTTGTAGTATTAGACTCTAAAGGTGGATGTACCATTCGCAGCGAGCATGAAACCATTACCGCCAAAATAATTTTTTGTACAGAGCCAGAAAAAAAATTACCTTTTGGATAGTGAAATTGACCTTTGCAACACGGCAGTATTCCTAGTTTAAACAAGATCCGCCAAGTGCGAGTGTAACTCGCGCGCTGAGGGTTTCGAACGTTTGTCTACAAATATGGTACATATTAAAAGTACCGGAGACTTCGCAATTTAACTAATAGCTAAAAATAGAAGGTACCAACCTACGTTTCATCAGATGGATCTCTCTGCATGCTTCGGCTAATTGGGTAATGGTACATTGCTGCAAAACTGTTTTGAAATGTCCAAACCGGCACCTTTCATTTGATAACCCAATCGGGGGGGTAGATCAATATCAACAAACGCTTCATACATTTCAAATGGATCGCCCTGCAAACAGGGGGGGGGGGGATTTTCCTTTCATTTGATACCCCACATGACCCTGTAGGTGGTATCTTTTAAAATTTCGGCATCACAATTTGTTTGGAAAATATTAATTTTCATTTTTCATTTATTTTTCTTAAAATCTGTACAGGCGCACGAAATGTATTATTATTTTAAATTTCAAGTTGATAGCTGCAGTAGTTGCTGAGTTATTAAGGAGGAAAAAAAAGACATACAAAGCGAGACCATAATGGTTTCGAAACCGATCTTCGGTCTCGAAACCCTAAAAACAAACTGAATAATTCCTTCTTCAATAAATTTAAAATACATGATAAATAAGTGAACGATAATCAGATATTATTATTATTTTAACAACAGTTAATATAAAACTATACCAGATATTATGTACCTAACCATAGTTTAAGTATATTTATTATAGTAAACGCGAATATTAACCTGTTATTACTATTTTTGTGTATTTAGTAAATTTTATACTATTTCTATAAGTGGGAACTTGTTAATAGCCATCTGTCTCTTCACACATTGCTAATTTGTATATTGTGCTGAAAGATAATATAAATAAATCACACTAATATTATAAATCCGAAAGTTTGGATGGATGGATGGATGTTTGTTACCTCTTCACGCTAAAACTACTGAACGGATCGGGCTGAAATTTTGCATACAGGTAAGTCTAATCCTGTTTTTGTCCAGCATTATTTATTTATTTTATGCGTTAGCAAATTAATAATTAATTTTAATTTAACTTATTCTTAGAGCTTATCTGCAGATATTTGTCCAGGGCGTTCTGGATGTTTTCTATGTATAATAAAAAATATCTATCTATGTAGTATATTGTATTAAGTATATCAGTTATCTAGTACCCATAACACAAGCTCTGCTTAGCTTGGGGCTAGATAACGCTGTGTGAATTGTCCAGCATTATTTATTTATTTACTAGCGCCCCGCCCCGGCTTCGCACGGGTGCAAATGCTGATACTAAATATACTACAGAATCGGCCCCCGGCATCCATACGTCCATTACATAGCTGTCATTTGCGTTTTGTTATTCCAAGTCTGATTCTTTTTTGTTATACCACGTTTTATAATGACTGACGTTTTATGTCAAGTCACACGGGAACGCTGTCGAACGGGATAAACAGTATCCTATGTCCGTCTCCTGGTTCTAAGCTGCCTCCCCACCAATTTTCAGCCAAATCGGTTCAGCCGTTCTTGAGTTATAAATAGTGTAACTAACACGACTTTCTTTTATATATATAGATTGATTGTATGATAAATGTGCTCTCACCTATAAAATGTATATCTATCTATGGTTGGTAGGTCAGGTACTACTAGACGTTAACTGGGTAACTACTACACATGATTGTTTATAGAAGAACGTTTACATGAGGAACCAATCAAACAGATAAGTACTCTTCTTTATTATACACTAGTTTCTGCCCGCGGCTTCGCACGCGTTGTTTCTATGTAAACGTTAAAAGGTTAATACTCCTATCCCATGGGAACTGTTAAGTGGGATAAATAGTAGCCTATGTTTGATTCCAGGCTTAGAGCTACATCTATGAAAAATTTGAACCCGATCGGTTCAATCGTTTGGCGTGAAGAGGTAACAAACATCCATCCACCCATACATCCAAACTTTCCTGTAGTGTGATATATAGATAGATAGATAGAAAACACTTCATTGTACCACACAAATACAGGAAACATTACAGAGAAAATGCTTAGAAAAAAAGGAAATATAAAGGGCTGCCTTTTCGCTGAGAGCGATCTCTTCCAGGCAACCTTGGGATGAACTGGAAATGAAAGAACAAAATAGACGGTGGCACTGAATAAATATATAGATAGATACCTACCTACTTAAGGAAAAGGAAACAAATACTTATGTACACTACATACCTACCATAATACCTATAAAGATTAATAATAAACATACATAAAAATAAAATAAGGTTGTTTAACTCTTTACAAGGATATATAATGCTGATGAAGCAATTTTTTTAAGATAGGGAGTCATTTTGCACGTCTAATGTACAGAGGGAGATCATTCCATAGACGGGTAGTAGCATGCACTGTGAAAGATTTGTCATAGAAAGAGGTGGTGCGAGCAGGGACTTTTAAAACGAGGGTTTCAGAGGAACGCAAAGAGAGCGAGTGAGAGCTTGAGATATATCTACTAGAAAAGTGTAGTGGAAAAGCCATTCCTATTGTTTAGTATTAAAAATGTGCACGTTAAGATCTACGTACCAACTTTTGTAAAGAATGTGGTCCTCTTAGCCGAATTTCGACCACGGCGGCCAGTCTCGGCGGAGACTGGCCAGATGCGCAGGACATATTATATGTGCACAAGTGTGTGCGCAAACACAGGTGCACTCTCCATTCCCTCATTCTCATAATCCGATGGGACGGCAGTCCGACCGGGGAGAGGTCAAGCGAAGGATGAACGGCTTAACGTGCTTTCCGAGGCACGAGGGTGTAACACCCCCAACTACCTGACTCCGGGCTGCTATAGTGAATTTTTCTTGCTGTAAAACCCGAATAACAACTATGGGCCCGCCGCGGGATTTGAACCCAGGACCTCATAAATTAGCGGTTGAAGAAGCTGACCGCTACCAACAAGGTAGTTTGTAAAGTATGTAGAGCTTACAAAACATGTAAAAGAACTATTTGTAACGCACATGCCGTTACAGGCACGTGATTAAATTTTAAAGTTATGTACATTCTTTTTGTTGATTAGAATGGTTTAAAACAAGCACTTAATTCTTTCATACAAACGTATGGTTTCCTTGTATGATGTTTGCATTCAGAGTAAAAAAATCCCCAAGCTAAGCAGAGCTTGTGTTATGGGTACTAGATAACTGATACACATAATACAATACAATACATAGAGATAGACATGTTTTATTATACAAAGAAAACATAGAAAAACATCCAAAACACCCTGAACAAATATCTGCAGATCGTACAAAAATTTGTACCGAGGCGGGAATCGAACCCGCAACGTCCTGCGTCGCAGGCAGACCTTCGCCAGCTGCGCCACAGAGGGTGTCCATTCGGCTACTCCATTCCTCACAAGTTTATTGAACTACATTATCAACTGCCAGTAAAGGCGCGTGACATGAGACAAAACACTCTTGTATGAAAAAAGCTTTGAACATTAGCTCTCTAAACAATAACTTGGGGGCTATTACATTTAATTGTATTCCAAATGTTGCATTTCATAATCGAATACCTACGTTACGTTTAGAATGTGGGTACTCTACATTCTCTTGAGTTACTTGAATGAACGCTTTCAAGGTTGTAGCAAATAGTTTAGGTGCAGGCGATATTTGACATTTATTTATTCTAAAATTGTTTTCAATCTATTCTAAGATGTAGTAGCCGAATACTTTTATTATTTTATAGCGAGATGAAGGTCGATACTCTGTGTATTTCATTTGTATATTTGTGGTTGTAATGTTAATAATAAAAAGATATTTTTAAAGAGCGAACCTAGCGGGTTTGCTTGTCAAACTAGGCCTAGATCTCAGAACTAAAAAACTAGAATGAAGTACAAATATTCAAAAATTTTTAGTTCTTGAAAAAACGATTCCGAAAAAAAATTATGATTAAAAAATGAAAGTGCACTGTTTTGCACCTAATTGGGTTGAGATCTCAGGAACCCTGCGGTCTATAGAAAAGATTTTTGTTTGGGATCGTAGGTTATTAATTACTAATTCTTTGGGTTCTTAATACTTCTGCATAAGTTGTGTAGTTTTCTTGTAAATAAGCAAAAACATCATTTTTGTGCTTACGCCGCCGTTCCAGAAATGTATGTTCTGTCCCGCTCTTATGAACGCTAAATCCTATGCCTATCCATTTCACGTGCCCCTAGGATTGATTGAGAAGTTTCCATCTCGTGTAAAAAGGTTGCGCTGCATGATAGTACTAGAGCCCACGACCAAAACCATGTCTCATAGCAATACGGCAAAAACCCTATAAAATCGTTAGATTGTATGATTCTGAACCCGACTAGGTGTGTAGTAACGGTCGAAAGTGTAGCAACTGCGTGGGAGGCCATTTCTGCTGTGTCAAAAAAAAGGCAGTCGGTATTATAGCAATACGTCTGATAGTGAAAATGTACATAGATTTTATAATTGTATTACGAAAAAGTTTGTTTTCAGACATTTTGCGCGTAGCACATAGCCTGAGCGCATTTTTGAAAATGTCAACAAATTTAGCCGACCTGTAACATAGCAATACGGATTTTTTTTTTTTAACTTTTCGTATTGCTGCCATGATTACCAAAAATCTGTTTTCAGACACTTCAAGTGTAGCTTATACTCCCAAAAACGAAAATAACGTTTCGGAGTCGCCTGGCCGATGCCTCTGTTAAATGTTTATTTAAATTTACAGCCTTCATAGATATTCAAGAATCTCCCTTGTCTATTATATGTACTTTGACAGATGACAGATGTCATTACTTATTTCTTTTGTAAAAGTTACTCAAGTGTGCTTTAAATTTATTTTTGAAGTTTACGACACTCCTTACTGACACTGGCAGAGTCGTAGCGATGATAATAGCGTAAATGATATCTGAGTATCGAAAAGTTGTCTGATAGAGAAGGTGCTACACTTAATTTGTCTGATATAAATTTTTTGCACATGTGGACAACTTATTTTATCATGTCCAACAATTTTCAGACATATTGCTATGATACCGATCGGTAAAATTTGTTAACATTTTCAAAACGGTCTCAAAATTTAATGCGTTCACATTTCCGTCTGAAAATTGTTTTGTTCGCATCAAATAACCAAAATTTACTAATAAAAAAGATTTTCAGACGTATTGCTATGAGACATTTTTTTTGTCTCATTTTTAATTTTGTTAAGTGATTTTACGGGTTTGCGCTACACCACTAACGTCTGAAAAATATGTTTCCGGTATCTCAGAACTATCATTCAACTACAGTCTGCAAATCAGACATATTGATATGATGCAGTTCGGTAAAATTCTTTGACAATTTTGAAAATTCGGTCAGATCAAACGCTACGCGGAAAATGTCTGATATTGGTATTTTCGAGTTCAGGATAATCGTATCTATCGATTTGATGCGGTTTTGGCTGTATTGCTATGAGACAAAAATTTTGGTCATGGGATCTCGTACTATGATACAGTGCAGGATTTTGAGGCCCATCTTCTGAAGTTTTTAAGTTTACAGGCATAAAATATCCCTCATGTATAGGAATCGGTGCACACACTTTATCGATTATTTATTTATTTTATTTTATTTTAATACTTTATTTTAAAAAGTACTCTAGTGGTAGGCATAATGCCGATGGCATTTTCTGCCTGCCAACCACATAAGGTCAACAACGACAAAAAGGCGTGCTTGAACTTAGGCTTATATATTTTCATAACTAAGTTTATGATAAAAATTAAGTCCAGACAACAGAAAAAAATCTATTTAAATGTCTACTAAAGATTAAGTAGATTGATGTGTTACTATTAATCAATAACGATGTAATTAACCTTTTGATTGTGTTTTTAATTTACTAGGTTATCAATTAATAATTGTCATATCAATTAACACTGTCACCTGGTTCTCTTTTATGATATGACACTATTAATAAGAATAAGAAACATTTATTGTTCAAACTGTGTACATAGTTGGTCCTTTTAAATTGTTGAACAGTGACGGGGTTGCTTATTTGGAATGTTTCCTTTTGTATACGGACCTAAAGAGTACCCGATGAAGAGAAGGCAAGCTGAAGACATGGGTGCTCATTAGGGGATCATATACCCAGTAGTGAAAGAAGGGATCAATAAATAAATAATGCAGGCCAATTCACAATGATGATACAGAAAAAAAAAATCTTGTTTTTCGCCAATAAAAATTCTTTATTCACAAAGAAAATTACAATTAAATAATAGAAATAAATTACATACAAGAATTTACAATTGAAACAATTGAGCTTACTGCAGACTGTTGCAAACAATCTACAGGTAGCTCAACTGAAAATTGTAAAATCAATCAGTAAATTGTACTGTTATTTAATTTTTTTTTTAAGTTTTGCGGGATAAAAAGTAATCCCTTAGGAATAACATTTTTATGAGACCAATTCGGGATCATTCTCATACAATAACGAAAGAATTTTCATAATCGGTCCATAATTGACGGAGAAATCGACGAAATACATTTATAAAAAATGTATACAGCCGAATATAGAACCTCCTGAATTTTTGAAGTAAAAAAATTAAGAAACAGTAGGTACATATACACTAGTTCAGTAGAAAATTACCTGACAAAAAAAAACACTGATATCTGGATGCTCAAGCTGAGAGCATATAGACAGTTCAGTAGAAAATTCCCTAGAAAAAAACACTGATATCTTGATCCTCAAGCTGAGAGTATATAACAGTTCAGTAGAAAATTCTCTGGAAAAAAACACTGATATCTTGATCCTCAAGCTGAGAGTATAGACAGTTCAGTAGAAAAGTCCCTGGAAAAAAACACTGATATCTTGATCCTCAAGCTGAGAGCATATAGACAGTTCAGCAGAAAATTCCATGAAAAAAAACACATTAATATCTTGATGCTCAAGCTGCCTACCGATTGCATAGTAAGCGATGATATTTATAAAAGGATAACAGTTCAGACAAGATAGCGTCTGCCAGGATCCTCTTGACCTGCATACAATTACTTATTCTCTTGGCAAACAGGTTTCAATAACAATATCAAATTTTATTGATTGAAATTACTTTTGACCATATTTAGATAGTTAGGTCACATGCGTGGGTGTTTATTGGTGCTTCTTTATGGATATGGATTGGTGTTTTGCAATAGATCTCGCTTATTTCTTAATATTTTCAATTGGTTAGTGTCTCCAATTTTTTAATTTATTGGCCATTTATAATCGAGGATATCCAAATGTTTATAGTATTGCATTGTTATGGTAACACGACACTTTGTTAACAATGCAACGACGTAACGTAACGCAATGCATTTATGAAGGCGTTTCAATAATAAGAAATTCATTCAGATAGTGGGTAAATAACAGACTTTTAATTAGCCCTAATAAACCTTTTTATAATTTTCTTTATCGACAAAGAAAATTTCAAACAGGTACTAGAAACAAACTGGAACTAATATTTACAATTAAAACAATTGAGCTAACTGCACACTGTTGCAAACAAACCTAAAGGTAGCTCAACTGATCCATCCATATCAATACCAGTCGGAAGCAGCGTCCCCAAGATGCTGGCCTTTTTATGTATATACTAGCTGCATTCTTACTACCTACCCGTTGCCCTATTACCCGTTTTCCCGTAGGAATGAAGCATTTTCCCGCGGTAAAAAGTAATGGTAAAATAATTTTTCAAATCGGTCCAGTAGTTTCGGAGCCTATTCAATACAAACAAACAATCAAATCTTTCCTCTTTATAATATTAGTATAGATGATTTTTTATTAAGGTGGATAAAATGGAGTTGGTTGGTTCTATGGGAAACGATAAACAACATGCATTATAATATAATTCATAAAAGATGTTTATGATCTCGGATCTAAATTTTTTTTTGCTAAGGCGCACTCTTCCTATGTCTATTTGACTAGAAATAAACATTTTAAATGATATTTTCTTTTAACAGATTCTTCATAATAACATTCCTGTTCCCTCGCACATGGCTGCTGTACGCGGCGAGCGTGCTGATCGGCGCAGGCGCAGCTGCGATCTGGACCGGCCAGGGGAACTACCTCACTATGAACAGCGACGCTGATACCATATCACGGAATTCGGGGGTGTTCTGGGCTATGTTGCAATGCAGGTGAGTTATGTTCCACTGAGGACTTCGTTATCGTAACTAACAGTAAGCCAAGCACAGGGATTGTAGTCTAGGGTGGAATAGTAAATATTAATTTGAATAATCCTAATTAAAATTCAATACTGAGGGGTTAAAAGGGTGGTAAAGTTTATATTGAAAATTATTATTCCTTGGTTCGATTCACTCAAAAATCGGTATAAATAAACTATAAAGTAAATAATGGATCACGAATTATTATGTTTTGCAAAACTACCCCTAGTCACAGTAAATTTCTGAAATTTCCACGCGGGTGAAGCCGCGTTGCGCAGCTGGTTAGATTATAAGTTGCTCTGTATGCGTCGCGCCTATGTTGCACGTAGCTTGTTTCATTGCATTTACGCGTTAAAATCATATACAGACTTAGTAATTTATAAGTTTAATTAAGTGGGGGGTGCGCAATTGAATACTAGAAAACCGGCGAGTATTAACGTAGGTACTCGGTTTTTATACTAGATTTCTTCGTAAATCCGCGCGCAAAGTTAAAGAAGAACCCCTACACTTGTCTTGTAGTCGATTCATTCAATGTATTTCAAAAATCCAAAGCTTCAAAAAACATCAAACAAAGCGTTTTCAAAGAGTTCCCAAATTTCCCGTCAATCCGACAAATAATATACGTAGGTTCGGAAAACCTTCATTTAACCGAAGTAAGTTATATTTTGGATTTATTAAAATAACTGGTACATGCTGAGGTTCATGACTGCCCTTGCTCTTTAATGAGTTTCCTATACGTACAATGACTTACAACTGAGATTTTGAGGTTTAAGGTACGCTGACCTCTACTCTTTAGTACCTTTGAGAGCGTATAGATTTAAATTAAGTCTGTTAAATAATATTGTTCGTATTGGCAGTACTGGCGTAGAAATACTGGTATTGGTTAAGGCCAGCATTCCAGGATCTCGGGATTTGTAACTGTCCGTACCTCAATAACTATACCTAAGGCCTATAGTTTTGAAACTCATACATATTATAGTTGAGGATATTTTCTAGTGCATCACTAGACAAAAACACGATTGGTGATATTTCACCCGATAGAAAAAAATTACAAAGTCACCTCTAAATAAAATTTAAATGATCAGTGTGAATAGAAAAATGAATAAAATGACACAAAATGTATACCAAATTATTGCAAGCATTATTACATAGTTCATCACTAGAAAATATTTTTATATGCCATACAAGTTTTTTTCAAAACACCTGATAAAACAAAATCGTGCTCGGCTGCCTGCGCACTGTCGCGCTGCTGGCCTAATAGCATCGGCCGCTCGGGAATCCTCGCCTTAAATTAAAATCCTTCGTAGATCATCTATCTTGATAATCCTACTAATAATAAAAAGCCGAAAGTTTGTAAAATGTGAAATTTTTGTTACGTAGGATCTCTAAAATACTGAACAGATCAAAATGAAATTTGGCGTACATTAAGAACATAGTCTAACTTAGATAATAGGCTACTTATTACGTATGATATAAACCATAGTCTACATACGTCATCTTGTATGTCGAGGTGTTCCTAATCAGCTGTCACTGTCTCTTGTTAGACAGACATAGCCGAGAGAGCGGGAGCCCGGGTTGACAGTTGAACGTAGGCCTACTGGTGTGGGAGGTGAAGCTGATGGAATGCCTTGGCACTGGCGAGCTGATGTATCCCTAATTGTGTATATTATCGGTCATCGGAACCCCTATAGTACAGAAATCGACAACTCTAAAATACTTATACCTATGTGTTTTGACACAAAACAACAGTCTCAGTTTTAGTTAACCTATGTATAAGAAGATATGACGAATATAAGACAGAGGTTATCATAATTTTTTTGTTTATTTCGCATTAATCTTTACCTCGAAACTCAAACCCGGCACAATACTTTCTTAGGTTCATGGTCTTCTTTAAGAATCGAAACTTACCCCAAATTTATGTAATGCTCAAACTTGTGTAATACATATATTTCTAAAGAAATAATCTTTTGGTACAACGATTCAAAATCTAAACTTTTGTCTATCTATTCAGCCCGTGAGCAGAGAACCCACTGAAAGAAAGAAAGAAAGAAGAAGAAAGAAACCACTGCTGGGTATACCTCAACCTCAACAGCCTGTATTGGTCCACAGCTGGACGCCGGCCTCCCCCCGATATAAACGCCTTATTGGCTTTTATCACATGGGGGGTAATGCCCATAATCCCCATCTTAGCATTCGGGTTGGGGATCGCAGTTTGGTGGTAAAATTGTTCTGCAGGAGGCGCGCTGCCCGCCCCCAGTGGATATCCCTTAGTCGCCTCTTAGAACAACCGCGGGAAGAGTTGGGGTGGTGCAAATCCTAAGCTAGCACCACACAGCTTCTAAGCCAGCACCACACAGCCAGGGTATACCTAGGCTACCTCAAAATCTAAACTAAAGTAAAAATTTTCCTTTACAGCATGTTCTTCGGAAACCTATTCGTATTCATAAAGTTCCAAGGAAAGACGCACATCGACGTGGAGACGCGCAACGTCGTGTTCGGTGCGCTGACCGGCGTGTGCGCAGTGGGCATCGTGTTTCTGGTGCTGCTGCGGCCAATCAGGCGGGCGCCCGCGATTGACGACGCTTCCAAGGTGAATTTGACTATTAATCATAAAATTAGCTCTATATTGGAGTCACAAGTTACAAGAAAAGTTACAAGAAAAGCCGCCTAGCCATTCAACAAACGGGCTGAACCTAAAATCCGGCGGCGGAAATGATGTTAGGATGTTAGGAAATGAAACAGCATAAAATAAATCACATTTATTATTATTTATTTACCACCATTATAAAGTATAAATATTAAAACAATTTTTCATAAGTGTTCTATTATATTTCGCTTATGCATACCGTGTAGCATAAATTTATATAATGTTTGGCTGAAATTGGCAATTAGATGAAATTTACTATTTTAAATCGTAGTAACCTTCAAGCGAGTATGATCTTTAAGGTCTGCCCATACTAAAACATTAATTTTCCCACCAGGTGGAAACAATATCAGACGCGGAAGGACCTATGGAGGCTTTCAAGGGGGCATTGAAACTGTTTTGCACCCGAGACATGCTGCTGCTTAGCATTACCTTTATTTACACCGGTGAGACACACCTCCGTTATACTACACAAGACATTTTAAACTCTATCACTAAACACGGAAAATACAAAATCCTGTTATTGCATTCTAAACTGCTAGACTGCACATTTACTTCACTGTAGATTTGGGATATTGAAAGCAGTCGATTTTAAATTTTAGACTGGTTGTTATAAGGTGTAAAATCTTACTTTGTTCTGTGGTGATAGCTGACTTTTACACGAGTTGAATGTTAATGAGTAAGCAAGGTGAATGGAGGTTGTTTAGTTTCGCAAATTCCTCTTCTTTGTAGAATGAGAGGTAAATAAACAAGGAATGTGAGCTGTTGTTCTAATCTAAGCTATTTCCACTCTGTATGATGTTAGGAATTTATAAAAAAGCGTGAGCTTAATTGATTAAATCTAGAATGATCATAACAAGTGCTGCTTGTATGATTTTATGATCAACACATCACACTAATATTATAAATGCGAAAGTTTGGATGGATGGATGTTTCTTACCTCTTCACGCCAAAACTACTGAACGGATCAAGCTGAAATTTTGCATACAGGTGATTCTAATCCTGGAATCAAACATAGGCTACTTTTTGTCCCATAAATAAGTTCTCATGGGATAGAAATAAACTTAAAACGTTTCCATAGAAAAAACGCGTGCGAAGCCGTGGGCAGAAACTAGTTTGTTCAATAAACTGCTTTTGAAAAGGCGACCAACTGCGAACGGTTATGGGTTTCAAAATTTAGAAACTCAAAGATTTAGCTTCTACGATTTTTGAATCAAACGCGATGAAGCTAAAAGGCGCAAGGCGATGGCGCTTACAAAATCAAATTAGCTCGTTACAAAATTAGAAATCTTGAACTCGTCGAAAAACTTCTTTTAACAAAAATTCGCTCATCGCTCCCGTTCCGTCCTCCGAAAACGTACCCTAAAGAACTTATCACAAACATCCGTTTCCGACCGCTACCGCACGGCACAACAATAAGAATTTTATTATGGGCTAAAACTCGTCATCTTTATAAAGATTTTACAGCGACATAATTGCTTACCGCAAGCTTCAAGCGAGTTTCGCGCACGCCGCGACGTATGCTATCTGATACCGTCTCTGTAAAATGTTCCTATCCGAATGTTACAGATTTAAGCCCATATTTGAATACTATGAACAAGGCAAAAAGAGTAAATTCAACCCTGTGAAAAAGCATGGGGCGCTGATTTTCAATCTACTGCACTCGGGTAGGTGGCCCCGGGGCGGTTAAATAGCAGTGTATTATAGTAGGTTATGTACCTATACGTTTGATGGCATGAAAATTGTTGGACAAAATTTACACGATGTGGATCCCCATAGGCTGTTTATTAGTCTTAATAAATTGTACTCTGTCCATTCCAGGCGTGGAACTATCATTCTTCAGCGGAGTATACAGCCCTAGCATCGGATTCACGTTAGGGATGGGGGAGAACGCGAAGCAACTCGTCGGATTGTCCGGCGTCTTCATTGGAATGGGGGAAGTGCTGGGTAAGTTGACTCTTACTTAACTCGTAACACACAGACACACATGTTTTCTATGTATAGTAAAAATATCTATATATTTAGTGTATTGTATTAAGTATATCAGTTATCTAGTACCCATAACACAAGCTCTGCTTAACTTGGGGCTAGATAATGCTGTGAGAATTGTCCAGCATTATTTATTTATTTAAACGTGTTTTTTTTTCATTTTCTTTTTTTTTTGTTGTACACAAATAAAACATTACACAAAAGTTGGCAATTTAAAGGACATGTACAAAGGCGAGCTTAACCCTACAAGAGTTTTCTTAAAGCAAACCTTTTGGGTGTGGAGAAAGGTATATTTAATTCAAGTTAGGTCTGGGTAAACAGCTAGGTCAATAGGTGCGTGCACCCTCGACCCTGAAAGGGCAAAATTTGCCACCTCACCTCAACAGCCTATATTGGGCCACTGCTGGACGCAGGCCTCCCCCTGATAAGCGCCTTATTGACATTTATCTCATGGGGGTAATACCCATAATCCCCACGCGGGCATTCGAGTAAGGGATCTCAGTTCGGTGGTAGAATTGTTCTGCAGGGGGCGCTGCTGCTCGCTCCCGGTTGATATCCCTTAGTTGCCTCTAACACCCGCGGGAAGAATTAGGGTGGTGTCAATTGTATGCCGGCACCACACAGCTAAATATGCCAAGGATAATGTAAAATCCGGTGTGTCCATCTTTTAGAATGTTGTTTATAAACTTATCAATGATCTATTTGTAAATAAGTAGGTAGGTACACAAACAATGTTGTGCAAGTGGAATATCTATTACTTAATGCATTCTTGGATGGCTTATCGATTTAATCGATTGTTATTGACCCGATTTCTAGTTTACTAGGCCATTCAATCAAAACACCTGAGATTAATTTATCCGCAAGTATCTACGTTAAGTAATTTATTTGTTGAACTGATAGTACATAAATATTTACAAAATAAAGTGGGTCTTGTTGGGACACAATAGATCACCATGGTTGAGGTAAATTTTTTGTCGTTAATGTATTTAAAGCGATATGGCTTATATCAAATCAAAATTATTTAGTCATAATGATGTCAGGGCTTATCGATGAGTATCTTTTAGATTTAAAGCATGTTACCATAAAATAAATAAATAATGCTGGACAATTCACACAGCAATATCTAGCCCCAAACTAACCAGAGCTTGTGTTATGGGTACTGGATAACTGGTATACTTTATTATGATAAAGTTATTTAGTTAGGTACCTATTTAATTAGTTTTTAATTTGAAATAGGTATATTATATATTGACTTGTCCAAATGCCCTTTGCGGTCTAACGGAAATTAAGTACTTTGATTTTGATAGATTATAGTGTATATTGGGGCTAGACGGTCCTGTGTGGATGGTCCAGCAATACTATTATTATAAACAACTAGTTTCTGCTCGCGTCTTCGCACGCTTTGTTTCTATGCAAACGTTTAAAAGTAATTTCTATCCTATGAGAACTGTTTTATGAGATAAGAAGCCTATGTTTTATCCAGGTCTAGACCTACATCAATGCAAAATTTCAGCCCGATCCGTTCAGTAGATTTGGCGTGAAAGAGTAACAAACATCCATCCATCCAAACTTTCACATTTATAATATTAGTGTTTATTTTGTTTTTATTTAGTAAATAGACTCCCAGCGAAAAGATCACAAAATTTTACAAACTTATACCAATGATTGTGTTAAAATATATATATAGATTTTTAACACACTAACACACACATTGGCAAAAATATTACTTGACTAAACTTAACTAACGCTAACTAAAAATAAGAGAAAAATACTAATGACTGAAAATATTTTTTATATTTGTTTAATATACAATATTGTTTGCAACAGTCTGCAGTTAGATCAATTGCTTCAATTGTAAATACCTACTAGTTCTAATTTATTTCTAATATTTGATTGTAATATTCTTTATGAACAAAGATTTAACCTAAACAATATTTGAGTACCTTTGAAAAGTTTACAGTAGATCATAAGGTCTAATCTAACTAAGTACCTAGCTAATGTGATCAATAATAATAAATAATTACGAATTCAGATACCTACATCAGTTTTCTGTAACAAAGATTTCGGAGGCATTTCTTCAAACTATGTGTGATTGAATCTGTCGCTTTCCAGGTGGAGCTCTCTTCGGAATCCTCGGCAACAAGACCACGCGCTGGGGCCGCGACCCCATCGTCATAATGGGCTACTTAATCCACCTAACATCTTTCTTCCTTATCTTCATCAACCTTCCCAACGTGGCACCATTCGGAGACACCACAGAAACCTCCTACATAACGCCCTCGGCCTA
Source organism: Eupithecia subumbrata (assembly GCA_949316285.1). Classification (NCBI taxonomy): domain Eukaryota; kingdom Metazoa; phylum Arthropoda; class Insecta; order Lepidoptera; family Geometridae; genus Eupithecia; species Eupithecia subumbrata. Next base: position 13,171,000 of record OX438643.1, on the reverse strand, counting down.
TCTCGCCATGTTATGCTCATTTCTCCTTGGATTCGGGGATGCCTGCTTCAATACGCAGATCTATTCCATTCTTGGGGGGAATTACTCGGATAATAGTACCTCGGCGTTCGCTCTGTTCAAGTTTACTCAGGTGAGTTTGTTTTTATTTAATTTAATTAGAACGGCTTTTAAACCAGCTAGTTGTTTTAATAGAATATGTATGAAAATAAAATACGTCGTGGAAGTCAAGCTCTATCACATCAGCGGTTCCGATAGGGTTACGTACCTGTGACCGGTTTTCCCCAGTCTTAGAGTGAAGAGAGTAGCGAAACTAGCGCCACCTAGGTGGAGCAGGTTTTTTCTTATTATTAGGATAAACAAAGGAATCCTCAAAAATCCTTTCCTCCAGTTTCTGATACCTAATATAAGCTTTTTATACCAACGCAAAATATTTGTTTATTATATAGCCAGAAAAGCATTTCTTTTGATGACCACCAAACTCTGTTAAGGCGTTACCCCGACCCAAAACAGCGCCACCACCTATTTTATCTTATTATTGTGTTTAACGAAGGAATTTTCAAAAATCGATTGGCCAGTTTGTGATGCATATTATACGCTTTTTTTAATGCCTCTGTAAAAGTTTTATTTTGTATACTTGAAGCAGAGATGCGATGTTGCTCTGTTTTGCCACCATGGTGGCCAAAAAGAGCAACTTAGTGAAAATTCCGTCGTTTAACAGAATAATAGGATAAAATAGTACTCGTCGTTGAAAATTCCGTCGTTTAACAGAATAATAAGATAAAATAGGTGGGGGCGCTGATTTGGGTCGGGGTAGCGCCTTAAGATTAAGATGTAGATTGCATAGGTACTATTATTAATACCTATTCTATCTACATCTTAACTTACTGGTGCGGTGCAGTCACCCGAAGTGGATCTTGGCCTCCGACACCAGAGATCGCCAGCTGTCCTGGTCCTTGCGTTTCAGTCCAGTCCACGCCGACGACGACCGACGGCAGGAAGCTCTTGTAGGACTACATCTTCGTTGGGAATCTACAAATCTATCAATTAAATCATCTGTTAATAAATAATATTTGTTCCGGGTTTTCTGGGTATTTTATATGTATATTAAAAAATATCTATCCATGTAAAGTATTGTATTATGCACTATATCAGTCATCTAGTACCCATAACACAAGTTCTGCCTAGCTTGGGGCTAGATTATGCTGTGTTTTAAATAAATTATAATAAATAATGCCGGACAATCCACACAGCACTATGTAGCCCCAAAGTAAGCTGCTCAAAGCTTGTGTTATGGGTGCTAGATAACTGATATATTTAATACATTATGTACATACATAGATAGATATTTTATATTTTTATTATACGTATTAAACACCCAGACCAACGGAACAAATTTCTGCAGATCGTACACAAATTTGTTCCGAGGCGGGAATCGAACCCGCCAACTCTTGCGTCGCAGGCGGACTTTCGACCGCTGCGCCACTGAGGTCGTCGTATATTGTCGAGTATAGGTAATTTAATTGTACGTTCTCTCCACAGTCCATGGCAGCAGCAGCGTGCTTCTTCTACTCATCGAAAGCTCTCCTCTCAGTGCAGCTCATAATCCTCGGCGTGCTAGGCACATTCGGCACAGCCACCTTCTGCCGCGTAGAATGGGCAGGCAAGGCCCGCGCGCGCGCCGCCGCCCTAGCGGCCATCGACGACAAGTCTCCGGCCTCGCACTCATTGGCCGATAACTTTCATTACGATTGATGGTAATTTTCATTACGATTGATGGTGACAACACTTGGACGAAAATCAGGGTTGATATCGATAGTTAAGAATGGACAGTTTCGATACACGATCTTACTATTGTGGTGTCTGTCTTAAATATAAATTGTCGGTGATTGAAAGTAAATGCGTATTCTGGACCGTCTATTTCAAATTCGATATCATTATTTAAGAAAATTTAAAAAAATGTCCTATACATTCCAATGTAACTCTCGTGCTTTTAGACAAAACACTCCCAAGTTAAATTGTAAAAAAAATAAAGATATATAATAACAAATAAATTAGCAGAAGTTGGCTTCAAGCATGAAGCTATTCATAGCTTCTGTAAAATAATAAAAAAAACGAATTTAGGTGTGCTTGTTATAGTTTTATTGGCTTTACAGGGTTAACGTTAAACATCGTGTCCTACCTAACGTTTCTCGTGCACTGGATCTGGATCGGATCAGCCTACCTAGCACGGGGATTGTTGTCTAGGTTAGAATAGAGAAAAATTACGTCACATCGTCATCGAATGCGTAATATGTTTGAAACTCATTCCTTCAACTTCAATAATTTACGCAATGTATTGCAACGCAATGTCATTCTCCTCTATTCTACCCTAGACAACTATCCCCGTGCTAGGCCTACAGCAGGGGTATTTTGATTCGTCGGAAAGGCCGTCGGATTCGATATAGGAAACTTTTTACGTAGAAAAACGGACGGCCTTTCCGACGAATCTAAATACCCCTGCTGAGCAGTGTCGGTATTTACAATATGCCGATGGGGTGCGTTTACTGCTTTCGGATTTTGCATCGGCAATATGGCCATTTTCAAAGGGCTCGAGTTGATGACGTCATCGGCAGAATTACCGGTCTGATATCGATATCGGCAGATATGCCGTAATTGGTACAGTGTGCCCAGTGCACGCTGTGCCAATTAATAAATACAAAGCGACAAATCCTTACGCTCCGATACCGATCCTGTGGACGCCTGCCTTTAATCAGACACTCAAGTTAAATTACTGTTAAATGAATCAACTTTTTATTAGCATTTTAAAACTGAAGGTAAACCCACTTTTCTGTATTTGGATGTTCCTAAAAGATGTATCTCAAATATTTGGTCAGTTTGTTTAATTTTTGACGTTCGAAAAAAAATCTAGGTGCTTGTGTAAATATCATGTAAAAATCTTTTATTAATGCATTTAGGATTCTATTTAATTAAGATGATTGGTTAATATTGTAATTACATAATTTATAATGAGATGCATTCCCTATATTTTTGTATGTATTTAGCAGTAAGGTTCTTTTAGTATAGAATTAAAAACAAAAATATAAATATTTAAGATTACCTTAGCAGCTTTAAGCTCAATTTGCAAACCACTGTAACTAACTAGTCATAAATTTGCTTTGTTAAAATATAATTTGCTTCGAAATATTGTTACAGATGAGTTTAGGATAGTATTAGGTACTAATATTTTACTAAGAATAATAAAACTTTAAAATACTGTTGGAATTCTGTTTTGTTTTGTGAGATTAACCTGACTGACTTTTAGCCTCTGGTATAAGCCATCTCTTAAATTTCACGTCATGTTTGTGTTACATTTTCATATTCTAATCTTACTAGATTGAATTAGAGAATGATAACAATAAAAAATATGTAGGGACAAGTTTTTCAGAAAAATAAATCTCTGGATTGGATCTTATAGCGAAAAAAGAAGAAAAAAGTAGATAGGTATGTATGTAGTATGAAAGAAAATATAACTATACTGAGGATAAACCCCATTTATTGACTTGCTATAAACATACTAAATATTAAATAGCACAATCAAAACAATACCTCAAAAATAATTAGGTATTACTCCAAAATAAGTAAGACTCATAAAATTCCAGAGCAACAACAAAAACTCTGCTTTTGGAAAAATATACAAAGATAAATCTATTATTATGATGGTAAAGAGACAGACTCCAATTAGTTACATTATCATTATATTCAATTATTCAAGTTGTGTACAATCTTCAGATTCAAAGTATACCTGCAATATGGAAAAGGTTTAGTGCCTTACCTTAATGTCATTCTAGCCATACATAAATGAAACTAATTGCTTATACATCCCCACAAATCAATTATTTAATTTTATTACAACTAAAAAATCTAGCCCAGAGCTAGCCCCTACATTATATAATGAAGTAACAATAATGACTTAGTCATAAACATCTACCAACATTATGATACAGAGTATCCTACTTTTTTTCTTCCATTTCTGAATTACCTAATTTGAAGTCCATGGGTTTATCATACCCCATTATTTTGGCATAATGGAATGGTTCAGTGAAGAACCTTGCCTCTATGAACAGAGGTGTGCCTTTGACTTTCAAAGTGGTGAACATTCCAGGGATATCGGGCACCTCCACATCTTCTGGTTTGAATTCATGCTGAAAACAAATTGACAATAAGTTGGTGAGTTCTGTCAAGTTCTGTGTGGCTACAAACTTTACTTATCAAAGAGAGCATGTTGTGTTCTCAGAGAATGTCATCTTTTTAACCCTTAACCACCATTTTTTTTAATAAACACAAATACAATGCCCCCAGATCTGTCCATAAGCAATGCTGTGGGTTATTACTATTAAAATATACTTACTAATCTTCTTGCCATGAAGAAATTTATAGTTGTTGCTTTGTATGTGGATGTTTTTCGGTCATACTGAATGTCGGTAACATATTTTTTTGTGATAAAATGTAATAGTAGTGGTGTCACGAATGTAAAGAACCCAACAACTGAGCAAAGTGCCACTATAAGAGAAGTACTGCCTATAGTTGCTGCTTCTCTTATGATAATAGGTTGTGCGATCAGTCCAGCTACACTTGAACTCAAGGAGAATATTTTTACACTTTTAATCTGAGGTGTGAGAGGACCCCTATAGATTGTTTCTTCACTGCTATCGGGAACTTCTCTGAGTTTAATTGTATAGTTCCTGTACGGCAACATTTTATTCCAGGGACTTTGTAATTGGGAAGTTAGTTGCCGAAGAGCCGTATTCAGATTCTGCTGGGATAGGAAGCCCGCACCACTCGTGCACAAACGAAGCATTGTTCACTTGTTTTGTTATTCAAAAGAGAAACAATAGCGCTGTCTGTAGTTCAGGTAAAAAAAGAATTTGCGGACAAAGTTAGTTTCAAAATAGCTTTTCCTTTCCTTTGGTTTGATTGATCCTTCTTTCTTTTCCTTGTTTATGGGTCGTAGGTGGGTTTCCAGCTCACTACTGAACAAAGGAAGGAGACTTACTTTTCTTTTAATTATTACGCAAGCCATGGCCTATTGTTGTCGGAAACTAGTACTATTATCTATTCTGTTTACCTAAAAATAATGTTCGATTTTGAACTCTATCTAAAAACAAACTTCAATAAATTTCCTAGCTTTAATGAAGATATTGTCCTGCACAATTTTGAGCCTTATTCATTCGGCATAATGTCGTCGTTGCTAATACTTACTTTGGGCAAATTCTGCAGTTCGGTGCACATTAAGGGAGGCCTATGTCCAGCACTGGACTAATTAGGCTGATGATGATGATGATGATGATGATGACTTAGGCATCGTATTGAAACGTTTTTAGGTAACCGTATTTGAAAGAATTAGGTTCGGTAAACAAGCGAATAATTATTTTCTATACAGTGCCGGTCATTCATGTCATTACCTATAACAATTTCTTTAATGCCTCGTAAGAAGTTCGGAGTAGCTGCATGTTCATTTAAAATTGTTAGATCTCGCCTCAAAATACTGAGCTGGCACCACTGAATATGAAATATTGTGATTGACATTTTAAAGTTTGAACTTTGACATTGACATTCAAGCATGTTGTGACGTACGAAACCACTTCGTCGTAGTTTTAAAGTTTTCGCGAATTTTTGTTCTCCAGTTTCTTGAGTTGGTAAGATGGTATACAAGTACCGCAGTAATTATATCATAATCGGAAGTTAAACAGTACCTACCTACTAGGTATAATCTTCGCGATTACGCTACAATCAAGAGAACTATCCCGCCAACGCGGGTAGGTACCTACGTAAGGAGAAGGTACTATACTTACCTTACTAGTTTATAGTTAGTAGGTGCTTCTGCTTATCTTGGGGCTAGATCATGTTGTGTGAATTATCCAGCATTATTTATTTATTTATTTCTACGAAGGTAGGTACAGTTTGTAGCAATTTTTCCATTGCATTCAGCACCATGCGGAATAGACCAGGAACAGGTTTTTAATAAAAGTTATAAGCTTAAGTAATTGTTTAATAAATCTATACTTATAATAAAACTGTAACAGGTCCAATTCTGTACATTGAAGATATTTTGAAAATTTTTTTTGGAGGACACTCTACTATCGATACTGAAGCCAAAACTGTAATTTTTTTCATTCATGTCTGTCTGTCTGTCTGTCTGTCTGTCTGTCTGTCTGTCTGTCTGTCTGTCTGTTTCTTAAACGCGCATCACGCCGAAACTACTGAAGGTATCGAAATGAAACTCGGCACGATTTTAGGTCATACTACGAGGAAGGACATAGGATACTTTTTATCCCGGATTTCAGTCAGGTTCCCCTGGGAGAGGGGATGAAGGTAAAATTTCTTCACCGCGCATGACGCCGAAAGTGCTGAATGAGTGGGAATGAAACCCAGCACGATTTGATTTCATACTACAAGGAAGGACATGGGATACATTTCATCCCGGAATTCAGTAATGTTCCCCTGGGAGAGAGGATGAAAGTAAAATTCTTTAACCGCGCATCACGACGGAACAACTGAATGAATTCGAATGGAATTCGGCATAATTTGAGTTCATACTACGAGGAAATATACATTTTATCCTGGAATTCAGTAAGGTTCCCCTGGGAGAGAGGAAAAAGTAGAATTCTTAAACCGCGCAACCCGACGGGTCTACGCGTCGTCCGATATCATGCATTCTTTTTGTTAGAAACAGTGTTGCAAAATAGAATTTGACTAAATCAGTAGAAAGTCGAGTAGAAAATCATCATACTGATGAAATAATCTGTAGATTGAAGAAAAAAAATTGTAGATAAAGGGTAGGTAAGTTCCTATCTAATTTTTCCAAGACGCACGCATTAGTTAGGTTCCTACCTACTAAGGTGGTGCGTCTTGGAAAAATAAGTTAGGGGCCTACCTTACATGACATATGGTGGTTTAGCTGGTCCGGTTATCTGTACTACCGATGTTTGGTTGGAGTAAGTGGTCCAATTAAACTAACTGGACCACAGAAAAATATTTTTTACTGTGGTACACAGCCAACTGTACCTACCTACTAACGAAAAAAAAATTACGGTGGTCCAGTCAAATGGATCAGGAGCCCAATTCTGCAATACAATTGCTTCAGTATGACAGTGCAATCGTCGCAGAATCATCACGTAGAATCCTTAGATTAATAAAACTCCAGATAGTGCGTGCGAGATAAATTAATAGTTTCAAACTTGACGCGCGTCTCTCCATCTGCATTCATCATAATTTCTTTCATCTATGGGATTGAAGATGACAACATGCTATCCTCCGTAGAACCTACACGATATTTTGCACGGCGGCGTTTCATAATATGAGAGACTATGGTTAAATGTGAACTTAATTAGTCGGCCGGTAAGGCAATCGCGAACGAAGTGGCGGGTACAGCTAGTTAGTAATAAATAGGTAGGAACAAATTTAAACCCTAATGCAATCCTAACGTTATCTAATCTCAAAATGTAAAGCTAACTCTAGATTAAGTTAATTGATGTATCTAAATTAACTTATTCTAAAACTACAGAGTACACAGGATGTTAGTTAGATTAGTGCACAATACTGAAGGAGGTTATTCACCTGCAACCACAGGTTAATAATCAGTGAACAAAGCAATGCCTCATTAGTGTTTTAAGCCATCCCAAACTTGGCGACCTATTCGATGCGCGCTTCTCGCCCCACCTACGGCGACACAAGGCGACCGCAGTCAATGACTGCAAAAAAGTATTGTTTGCGGCTTGGTTTCTTCACTGAATATTAATCTGTGGTAGCAGGTGAATGACCTCCAGTATTCAGTATTGTGCACTTATTTGAAAAACACCCTAAATAAATAATTTATTCAGTCTCTTCGGAATGATTTGTCGGACAGTTATCGACATCGTAACAAACTCCGGTGGTGACGTCCAGAGCCAGGCCGTCAGGGCAGTCGCAGCGAGAGAAGCCGCAGACGGTCCCTACTAACGTCTCCTCGGGCTGCTCACAGGTCTTCTGTGAGTTCCAGTAGGTTTTGCTGCAGTCGCTCTTTGTCACTACCATCCAATCAGGGCATTGTTTTACACCTGTAACAATGAAACAAAAGGTAAGGTATAACATCACATATCTATACTTATAATAAAACTGTAACAGGTCCAATTCTGTACATTGAAGATATTTTGAAAATTTCTTTTGGAGGGCACTCTATTATCGATACTGAAGCCGAAACTGCAATTTTTTTCATTCATGTCTGTCTGTCTGTCTGTCTGTCTGTCTGTCTGTCTGTCTGTCTGTCTGTCTGTCTGTCTGTCTGTCTGTCTGTTTGTTAAACGCGCATCACGCCGAAACTACTGAAGGTATTGAAATGAAACTCGGCACGATTTTAGGTCATACTACGAGGAAGGACATAGGATACTTTTTATCCCGGAATTCAGTCAGGTTTCCCTGGGAGAGGGGATGAAAGTAAAATTCTTTAACTGGGCATCACGACGGAACTACTAAAGGTATTGAAATAAAACTCGGTACGATTTTAGGTCATACCACGAGGAAGGACATAGGATACTTTTTATCCCGGAATTCAGTCCCAGTTCCCCAGTTCCCCTGGGAGAGGGGATAAAAGTAAAATTTCTTCACCGCGCATGACGCCGAAAGTGTTAAATGAGTTGGAATGAAACCTAGCAAGATTTGATTTCATACTATCTACAAGGAAGAACATGGGATACATTTCATCCCGGAATTCAGTAATTTTCCCCTGGGAGAGAAGATGGAAGTAAAATTCTTTAACCGCCCATCACGACGGAACAACTTAATGAATTCGAATGGAACTCGGCATAATATGAGTTCATACTACGAGGAAAGATACATTTTATCCCAGAATTTAGTAAGGTTCCCCTGGGAGAAGGGATGAAAGTAAAATTCCTTCACTGCGCATCACGCCGAAACTACTGAATGAGTTGGACTGAATTGGTACGATTTGAGTTCAAGGAAGGACATGGGATACATTTTATCCTGGAATTCAGTAAGGTTCCCCTGGGAGAGAGGATGAAAGTAAAATTCTTTAACCGCGCATCACGACGGAACTACTAAATGAATTTGAATGCAACTCGGCGTGATTTTAGTTCGTACTATGAGGAAAGATAAATTTTATCCCGGAATTCAGTAAGGTTGCCCTGGCAGAGGGGATGAAAGTTAAATTCCTTCACCGCTCATCACGCCGAAACTACATAGGTAATGAGTTGGAATGTAACTTGGCACGTTTTGAGTTCATACTACAAGAAAGGTCATGGAATACATTTTATCCTGGAATTCAGTAAGGTTCCCCTGGGAGAGAGGAAAAAGTAGAATTCTTTAACCGCGCATCACGACGGGTCTACGCGTCGTCCGATTTCATGCATTCTTTTTGTTAGAAACAGTGTTGCAAGATCGAATATGACTAAATCAGTAGAAAGTCGAGTAGAAAATCAGTAGATCGATGAAATAATCTGTAGATTGAAGAAAAAAATTAGTACATAAAGGGTAAGATCGAATATGACTAAATCAGTAGAAAGTCGAGTAGAAAATCAGTAGATCGATGAAATAATCTGTAGATTGAAGAAAAAAATTTGTAGATAAAGGGTAGGTAAGTTCCTATCTATTTAGAAAAATAAGTTAGGTTCCTGCCTTACATGATATATGGTGGTTTAGCTGGTCCAGTTAACGTACTAAATTAATTAATTATTGTGGTCCATTTAAACTAACTGGACCGCAGATAAATATTTTTTATTGTGGTACACAGCCAACTGTACCTACCTACTAACGAAAAAAAATTACGGTGGTCCAGTCAAATGGATCAGGAGCCCAATTCTGCAAAACAATGCTTCAGTAGTACAATGGAATCTTCGCAGAATCATCACGTAGAATCCTTAGATTAATAAAACTCCAGATAGTGCGCGCGAGATAAATAAATATGTAGTTTCAAACTTGACGCGCGTCTCTCCATCTGCATTCATCATAATTTCTTTCATCCAAGGTGGAATACCAAAACCTGTCATTCTGTGACGATAGCCCTGTCATAGTGAAGCGATTAGTATAGCAGAATAGGGCCCCAGCTGTGAGTAAGTCAAACGAGTAGGACACTTCTTAACACTGACGCTGGCCGAGTCGTAGCTAAAAGTCGTGTGGATAAAGAATGGGATTGAAGATGACAATATTCTATCCCCCGTAGACCCTACACGATTTTTGCACGGCGGCGTTTCATTATATGAGAGACTATGGTTAAATGTGAACTTAATTAGTCGGCAGGTAAGGCAATCGCGAACGAAGTCGCGGGTACAGCTAGTAATATTATAAATGCGAAAGTATGGATGTTTAGATGGATGGATGGATGGATGGATGTAGGTATGTTTGTTTCCTCCTACTGAAAGAATCAAGCTGACATTTTGTTACCTATAGGGAGTCTAAGGCCTTGAATAAAACACAGGCCACTTTTTATTCCATAAATCAGTTCCCATGGGATAGAAATAACCTTTAAACTTTTCCATAGAAACAACGCGTGCGAACCCGCGGGCACAAATTAGTTTAAAATGAAACATTATAGAGTGGGAATTATTCGTCTCTTGTTTATTTCGAACTCAAATGTGCACGCTGCATGAGAGCAATTATGCGTTGTTGAAGTTAATTGTTTTAAGTTGATAGAGATTTAAAAAATGGCCTAGTTCATCTTTTGAAGCAAAGACCAGTTATTTCATTACACCTATACTACCTTTACCTACTTGCAATAATGTACCTATTTCTTTTATTTATCTTTAGGGGAGGCAGAATATCAAACAGTGGATATCCATCGCTGAGCGATGGTGCTTGTACCTATCGTTTTGTATTGTTTTGGTAGGTACCTAATAAATTACAAAAACGATACAAGACTATGTGTACATTTCCAACAGTTTCCAAATAATATTATTATTTTACCTAAAAGCTTAATCGTTCTGAAACTAATAATGTGTACAAATTCGTCCCATCATCGTTACAAATATAGACCAACAACTGACTGCTAATTAAAAAAAAACCCTTTACGTAATCTGGATAATTATTTGGGTTACATACGGTAGCTCCATAGCCTAAAGGTTGTCGCAGCGTGTCCCCAGTAGGCAAACTGTTAGCTCACTTTACGCAGTTACCTTACTTACTTTACCAGTTGTACCTTACCTGTATCATCGGCGTTCCTCACCTCACCATAACAGCCTATATTGGTCCACTGCTGGACGCAGGCCTCCGCCTAATACGCGCCTTATTGGCTTTTTCTTATGGGGGTAATGCCCATAATACCCACGCTGGGAATGCGGGTTGGGTTGGGGATCGCAGTTCGGTGGTAGAATTGTTCTGCAGGGGGCGCTGCTGCCCGCCTCCGGTGGATATCCCTTAGTCGCCTTTTACGACACCCGCGGGAAGAGTTGGGGTGGTATAAATCGCGTGGATTGCATAGGGCATCAAGTAGTCTTAATCCAGCACTGCGCACCACACGGCACGGTCGTCGGCTTTATTACTTATTCTGATTCAGAGATTGAGGATACTCACAAGTGTCGTTATGCCATAAGCATTTGTCTTTCGCGATAAGTGGACTTGCGCTAACCCAGTACACAATAGCCAACTGTACCAACGTAACTAAAAATAAAACACTGTACATGTTCATTTTAACTATTGCCAGATATAGTTAAATACTAATAGAAGTTGATGGATTGGCGGTCCACTACTGAATGATTTTGGGAACAGAAGTGGCTGCATCAATTCTTCTTTGTATTTATACGCTAAGAAAAATTGAAACAATGATGTTTTATTACGAGTTTGTAGACATATTTTTATAACAATCAATAGCATTGTAGTTTGTTTGTCCACGATTAGTAGATGAGCGATGGCTGTGATTTGTTTTGTCAGTAATGAAAATGGTTGGCTTACTATACTTTTATTGTAGTCATTTATTCTTATATAAACCTATAATCTGACTTTGCGCGCACACACACACACACATACCTAAACAAAAAATAGGTAGTTTAAAATTAAACTTGCTAGGTAATTTATTTTGTTTTATTGAGGAAACAAACAATTGTAAAACCATGTGTAACTAAAGTCATTTACAACGGGATATTTACCATGATAAACAATTGTAAAACCATGTGTAACTAAAGTCATTTACAACGGGATATTTACCATGATTTGGGTTTGAGCTTTCCAATATTTCGGCACAGTTTCATGGGCCATGATCACGGAATAACTGAAGGCACTGCGTGAGTCACTTGCCGAACTGTGCCGAAATATTGGAAAGCTCAAGACCCAAATCATGGTTTCCCGTTGACTTTAGTGTTAATGGATGTAAAAGTTTTATCGTATGTAACTATTCCAAAAGTGCTACGAAAATCACTCCATTTTCATATAAAAGACATAAACGCGCGCGTTCGTAGCGTTGCTTCAATGTTTGCTACGACAACTATGTTCATTTTTTTGAACGGAGTTTGGCACAAAAATGTAAGAGCTAACAAAAATCATGACATAACATAAAAATAATGTCATGATTTTTGATAGCTCGTAACACAAAAATATTAAGTTTAAAATTAAACTTGCTAGATAGGCATTTTATTTTGTTTTATTTAGGAAACAAACAGTTGTTAAACCGTATGTAACTATTCCAAAAATGCTACGAAAATCACTAGATTTTCATTTATAAGACATAAACGCGCGCGTAGTGGTGCTACAATTTTGCTACGACAACGATGTTCATTTGGTATGAAGTTTGCGAAGTTTGGCACAAAATGAAAGAGCTATCAATAAACATGATATTATTGTGTAAGTAATATTTTATCTTATTGGTAAATATTAATTTTGCTCAAAGAAAATTACAATCATAGAAACAAAATAAAACTAGTATTTACAAATGAAAAAATTGAGCTAACTGCAGACTTTTGCAAACAATCTACTGGTAGCGCAACTAATCCATATCAATACCAGTCGGAAGCGTCCCCAAGACGCTGGCTGCATTGCCTCGCTGCTGTATGGCAATGCTGATGCGCTTCGCCGGATACTCACCAGCTCTCGGATCACGCGTCGCTTTAACCAGCCAGACGCTCAGATATTTTTTTAAGAACCCGGAGAGTCTCGAGACCCCACGGACCTAGGATCTCGACTCCAAGGGGAGCAAATGTTTTAAATAAATAATAATAAATAATGCTGAACAATTCACACAGCATTATCTAGCCCCAAGCTAAGCGGAGTTTGTGTTATGGGTACTAGATAACTGATATACTTAATACAATATACTATAGATAGATATTTTTATTATACATAGAAAACACCCAGGCCAACGGAACAAATTTCTGCAGATCGTACACAAATTTGTTCCGAGGCGGGAATCGAACCCGCAACCTCCTGCGTCGCAGGCGGACCTTCGCCCGCTGCGCCACAGAGGTCGAATGTGTGCTCTGTTGAGACCTGCATAGGTATTTGCACTTCTTCTTCTATTTTGTGCCAATGGATTATGGATGCAAGATCCAGATTAGAACAAAAGCTACATCAAAATACAACACAAATGTTTCGCGCATGAGATAAGGTGGTATCCATCCCTAAACAAGCAAGGCAAGGCAATGGGCACAAAGCGAGTTTATCGGAGCACAAACACTGCCTATTGATTCAGTTTATCTCGCCGCAAACAGACGACACTTGGATAAGATGGCCATTTCCATTTGGAAGTTACCAGAAATATTAAATCTGATCATAGAATGGGTATGCGAAGGTATATAGGTATGGTCTATATGCGCCACTATTGTACTGAGCTTAGCGTTGACCGTGTTGAAGAGTTTGGTGAAATCGAGTCCATCATCATTAATTTATATACCTAGGTATAGTTTTTTCAAACATTATTTTGTCCTGTAACGGCAAATGTGGCCATTGAAAAAACTAAAATATTGCCAAATCATGACAGCCAAAAAACTAAAGGGGAATCAAGTGTAAGCAATTAAGTGTTTTCACCAATAATACCCACTTTAGCCTCCCCCAATATCTTGCGGTTTTTGTGCAGTTTACCTACCTGCCCAACCGAGCATGAATCGCTTTTAAAATGCTGTGTCTAATATCTATTATTAAACAAATAATAAATCATTTTTAATAACATTGACTTATTTTGTTCTTTGTTATTAGTGAGTAGAAAGATATTATAGTTAACAATCTGATTTGTGAAAATTACATACCTACTTACCTATAATAATAATAAGTAGGTAATAAGAATAAGGCTTCTGCCCTAAAAAAAACATACTCACTGACCTAACTAGGTATGCTATGCATATATAGTTAGTTATGTATCTAAGTAGATATTTAGTTTTGCTACTCTTACTGCATAATATAAGGTCAATGAGTAAAGTTGAAGTTAAAATAAGTAAACTTAAGTCAACGAGGAAAAACAAATTGTTCGCCCCCGCGTCATAGAGGAAAAGCGGACTTCTTTTTCGGACGACCTCCGTGGCGCAGCGGGCGAAGGTCCGCCTGCGACGCAGGAGGTTGCGGGTTCGATTCCCGCCTCGGAACAAATTTGTGTACGGATCTGCAGAAATTTGTTCCGTTGGTCTGGGTGTTTTCTATGTATAATAAAAAATATCTTCCTATCTTAGTAGTGTATTGTATTAAGTATATCAGTTATCTAGTACCCATAACACAAGCTCTGCTTAGCTTGGGGCTAGATAATGCTGTGTGAATTGTCCAGCGTTATTTATTATTATTTATTATTATTATTATTATTATTATTTTAAGTAGACAACTAGGTATTTCATAGATTCATGCCTACCTAACAATGTAGGTAATGTTATGTTTCCAAACTTTCCAATACAATACTCCTTAACGCATTCACTGCCCAGCCTCGGCGGCGGCCGGTGCGAACTGCAGCAGGGGCGCGCCGCGCCGCCGCCCCGCCGCGCCGCCGCCGCCGCCGCCGCGCCCGCCGCGTCGTGCATGAGTCATAATAAACATAAAAGTTTTAATAAAGGCGTTATTCTTATTCAAAGCTGAAATCCTAAGTGAAATGAAGTGCCATAAATTTAAAAATGGCACTTTCCAACATAATAAACATAGCAAACGCCTTGAGGACAAAATCAGTAGAGAACAAAAACCTTGTGTACGATTAACCTTTCCCGCCAATTTAAAAGTTTTAATACAAAGCTTTATTTAATACTCAATTATTTTCAACTGTATCGAACTAACACAGAGTTTATTTTAACATAATTAACGGCAGTAGTTACAACCTTTCAGAAATAAAATGGAACGAACCACTCTCTCGCTTTAACTACAGCGTTTTGGCTTTTCTCTCTTTTACTCCGCCACAAGATTGGTGTTTTGGATACTCTGTCTCCCTCATCAAGTCAGTCGAGTATTCACATTGTTCGAAAGTTGTCGCGTACTCGACCACTACGCGATTTGTTTACATTTGTAAACATTGTTGTTGCACGAACGAAAGCACTTGTATTTTATTTTGTGATGTGATTACAAAGTGACTTTTGTAAGTTCTGCTGGATTTTGTCGTCAAAATGTGGATTTTTGGTGTGATTTGGACATTTTTTGGAGTTTGTTTTGCGGAGGCGGTGCTTGGTGACCAGTGCGACTGGACCGGCAGGTATGTAGATGACGAAAGTTCTATTATTCTTCGTGGCATACTTTTTTGACAGCTATTTTGTTCGAACATTATCAGACAAAATGCTTTTGGTTTATCTGTCGGTTGCTCCTATAACTACCTACCTAGATAGAAAAATATGCAACTCTATATTTTTCTACACCAATTCGAAAACAATATTTTAATAATTATTATTTATAATTCTAACCTGTCTAAATATAATTTTATCCTACCCGCAATATGGCATAATTATTTACTGTAGAAATTAGGAGGTGATAATTTAGAAATTTAGAGACACCAATAGTTAAAAGGGCACTAATTTAGAATTTTAAAGGCACCAAGAACCCAGCAGGGGAACCCTCTTGGTCCAATCAAACGAATTAATTCGACACAACGCATACATTATTATTTAATATCAAACGATGTCTGTTAGTCTGTAAATTCGAGAACATGTTTCTGCATCTCTCAGATCGCGTTGTAACGATCCTAGCCCGAGGCTGAATTCAAAGCATCATCGAGCCAACCATCATCGAGGTGAATTACTAAAACATCGACTTTTAAAAAGCAGTAACCGCCTTTTACTGCCGGAATAAAACAACCACAAAATGTCACAAACTCCGCCACGATTACAAAAAGAAATTGAAACTTAATTGACAGCTAAAAGTGGCATTGGCATTCTGAAAATTACGGCCGCCATATAACGGTCGTAAAGTTTAAAGAAAGCTATAATAAGCTGCTATTTCCATAATATTCCATGATTGCGTGCTTAAAATTGCTAGCATCCAATTCATACTAAGATTTAGCATTCTATGAATTCCTTGATTGGTACTTCGTTCCTAATTTAACATTTGATTTTGAATAATTACGTGGCGTGCTGAAGACTTACATTCCGATCGCTTCATTGACCAATTTAAAATAATATAATTCAAATTACTTGTATTAGCATTTTTGTGTTTTAAATCTGTATTTTATGGGAATCCAACTGGATCAGAACCAATTATTGTCGCACCTTTAAAATACTTGGGCGTTAATGAAATAATTAAAAATCACCAGATAATTTGGAACCAGAATAGATATTTACATAAAAGCCACCGATAAGACAAATGGTGCTAGTAGATACTTATTATTAGTAATAACTTGTACTAGGTAATAGACTATCTCAAATGCTAATTTTCTTGACACCTTGAACTTTGTCGCCTTCTTATTCTTATAAGTGGTATCTAAGTAGGTAGAGTACTTAATGTTTTTCATCATTAAGTATTTATTTATTTATTTGATAGTTGTTCGTTTGACCACAATCTCATGTGATGTTAAGTGACAATTTGCTGCAATTTTTTTTTGTTGCTGCAATCTAAATCATCATGCGCACTCGCTCAGGATGGTAACCTTCGAATGATAATTTAAAATACCTATATAGCTTTGTCACTTGGCTTTGACTTACAAATCTAATAATAATGTACGAAAAAATGTAAAAAAAAACGCCAATTAATTTTAATGTAGGTTTCTTTTATCTTTTTGAAGATCACACGCCTAAAAAAATTAAGTAAATTTTTAAGAGCTTCGCGAAAAGCTTGTCTTTTGTTTTTTTTGTATACTGTTGATTATATTTGTGACGTCAGTCAGCGTGGTAATTGTATACAGAAACAAAAGACAAATGACAGCTTTGAAAAAAAAATGTAAATCTGCGCATTCTTATTTGATATATAAATACAAACCCCCTGGTAATGCTATCAATAACTTAAACAAACAATAAAATAAAATAAAAAAAGCTAATCGTCATATCGTCCGGCCCGGAAACATATCCATAGGGTTCTAAATCAACAAGCGGGTCTTCATAGGGGTGGCGTGGGAAAGCTCCAGGGAAAGCGTTCTCGGCAACCCCCGCTCGGACACGTGACCTGCCGAGGGTAGGGGTTACTTAGTTCATTTATTTACTAACTAGCTCCTGCCCGTGGCTTTGCACGCTCTTTTCCAGGATAAAATGTAGGAGGAAGACAGACACATAGACAGACAGACAGAGTTACTATAGAATTTATAATATTAGTATGGAATTTTTAATGGAACGCTAACAGCAAAGACGTGTTTATTTTCTTTAATTGAATAGGTACTGGTATATGAAGGTATATGAATCAATCTTTATATATTATTAAAAAACTTATAACAGGTTCTTAGTTTAAAGGTTACTAATGGATCTGTAATTTGTGAATATTTAGGTATTATCTGTTTCCATATTTATTGTCAAGCTTGTTGTATTAGCTTAGCTTCCTAGCTATAGCATAAGTTTGGTATATTCTCGGATATGCTGACAAGAATGTGGAAAAGCTGGTAAATTTTTAGTACCTACATGAATGGATGATGTTGATGAAATAGGAAATGGCAATGAAAATCATGAATCCAGTGCTGCTATTATGTAAAGTTGAAGGCAATCATTGAAATTTTAAGAAAAAAAAATTGGTAATGAGGAGTCATTTATTTATTTATTTATTTAAGGGCATCCATCAGCACACTATACATATTAATAGCCCATCAATTTATGTTGTATATTTATGGCTATACAATAGAAATTATTGTATTGACAGGAATCCACTGATTGCCATAGAGCGGGGCAATGCAGCCAGGCGTCATGGGGACGCGGATGCTTCGGAATGGTATTGATATAGATCAATTGAGCTACCTGTAGATTGTTTGCAACAGTCTGCAGTTACCTCAATTGTTTCAATTATAAATACTAGTCCTGATTTATTTCTATTAACTGATAGTTACATAGTAATGTTACTTGAAGATACCTATTCAATGTACTTAATGCTACGTAAAAAGTACATAAAGTTGTTACGTCGGCTTGTATGCAACATCAGACCAAGAAACAATGAATTAAACCAAGGATCGTAGATATGACTCACAGACATTAAAATCCAAAGGATAACATAGAAAAATAAAACAAAAATTATTATGTCTCATCATCATAATCATCAAAATCACATCTCAAACTTTTACTGTTACACAAACAAAACGAGGGTAAGTATTCCGAAACGCTTCGTTTGCCAGAGATAGGGAACACTGGGCTGTTACTAAGAAGAAGTAGATTCTTCTTGGTTCCTAATTCCAGCTAAAGTATAGTACCTATACCTACGACTAAATTGTACCGCCACACCAACCCATATAAATTCTCATGTGCTCAAACACTGCATCAGTCAAGTATCCAACATGACTTGACTTAAACACTAAATTGCATGCAATCACACATTATTTGTTTTGTTAGTGTTTCCTTCTTCTGGTCGCCCTTTAAGAGTAATACTGAAAATCAGTGTTTTGCTCTTCGAGCAAAGCTTTTCGCTGAGCTATTGCCTTTTTGACAGACTGCAGCACCCACACAATTTTTACAAATCTGTACCTACTTCTTAAATGGTTTAGAATTATTTAATGTTCCCAAGCTTTGTTCCATCAAAAAATTCTTAAGTTTCTGTGTTATGTTGAGTAGTGCCTTAATTATTGTGATCTTTTTGTATTATGTGCTGCAGTGTCGAATAAATCTTTTATCTATCTATCTATCTATCATCGTGATGGTAGGTAGATATTGTTGCCTTTGTAAAGGGTAGATAAGCTATACGCGCAATAGGACACAAACACCGTCAAACACGTATATATGCATTTGACGTTGTTTTGCTAAACATTTCCTGAGGAAACCATTAACTACTCACTGACAGGCGTAAGTACTTTAACCAGGGTTGGTCAGGTGGCCATTTTACGATAATAATACTCAATAAGACAAAACAAACTGAACTTTAGGACCATACAATCGTTTATTCTGTAGACAACTCTAGGTCACTACAATTTAATTCAACCTAGTGTCTAAGCCGAAGGAGGGGGGCGTCTAAAGAATAACGCAGGAAGTCTCCAATCGGTATTTGGAGACAAATCAACTGCTTAGTTTCGGCTGCAGCAAGTTTTAAGGCGTTATTTACATATTAAATCGGACATAAAAAATAACGATAAAAATTTCAGGGTGGCTATCTCTGAAACTTGACCAAGCTTCGCTAACTTTATTTCTTATAATAAATTTCATCTTTTCCATAGACCCCCAACACGGTCTGTTTTCGTTTACTTTTGTTTACTTCTAATTCTAACATAACTTACATATAATATAGTAACTTGCAGATAATGGGGCTCCTATCCTACTAACACATTAACTAATACTAAGTAATACTATAAAGCCGAAATTTTGTGAAATCTGAATTTTTGTTACTTAGGATCTCCAAAACTAAGAACAGTTTAAGATGAAATTTGGCGTATGTTTAGAGCATAGCCTAACTTAGATAATAGGCTACTTATTATAACGAAAATACGCGTGCGAAGCTGCGGGCTGAAGCTAGTAGTTTATGTTTTTTTTTAATATTTAAGTTTGATTGTTTGGATCCATAAGAGATACCAATAAATTAAATAAAACTTGCGATCGGCTCGCTATTGGTGAGTCATCACGGGCGGCTTAAAGATTCTTTTCGTTAGTTTTTCCTGCAACTGAAAACATTATTCTGACTCTGTTTTAATAGGTATTCGTTCATTTTCGTTGTTTATTTTATGCTGTCAATTTTCTTGTGTGAACCAACGCCACCGCAATCAAATTCATTTATCAACATGACTTCCTGAAATCAGCTGAAACAAGTAGTAAAGTGTGAATGTCACATTAATTCCAAGGCACTTTGTCAATCAGGACGCATATCGTGCGAACGCGTTATAATGGAGGAGGATATTATAATAAACAGATCTCCCCTCGCTCCCTCCCTAATAAATATCAATAGCGCGCTTGTTAGGGCCCTTTTCATACAAACGTGGCTTTAAGTTTGTGTGCGGTGACATTTGACTTTCTCTATTTCGAATCTGCACCACCACCGGTCTATTCTGTAGGGCTTGGTGCCAAAGCATACTCTTCAAGAAATGTTTTTATAGAAGTAATTATGTTTGCCAGCAATCACAAGGCCTAGGCATTATCACTCGTACGCAATCTTTACAAAACTAGGAGGAACGCACGCCTCATAGTTTTGTAAAGATTGCAAAACATTGACAGATTTAAGCTCCAGTCTTACTTAAATACTAAGTTTGTACAAGAATAGCGTCAACAAATTTTAGCTCATACAAACTTGAATACTCGACAATGCTCGAGTGATGCTGGTGCATTGGCTCCATTTGATTTTTTGCTGCCTGTTTTGATGCCTTGTTCATGGGTAATCTCACTTTCTCGCGTTTGCGATTATCTAGTTTTTACCTCGCCAACCATCTGCTAAGACAAGATTATCAGGTACTTACCTATGTACTTATCATCACAATCATATCTGCTATAAGTTTGTATGTTTGTTACCTCTTTACGTTAAAACTGCTTAACATATCGGGCTTTAATTGACGACCTCAGTGGTGCAGCGGGCGAGAGTCCGCCTGCGACGCAAGAGGTTGCGGGTTCGATTCCCGCCTCGGAACAAATTTGTGTAGGATCTGCAGAAATTTGTTCCGTTGGTCTGGGTGTCTTCTATGTATCAAAAATATCTATCTATGTATATAATGTATTAAATATATCAGTTATCTAGTACTCATAACACAAGCTTTGAGTTACTTTGGGGCTAGATGATGCTGTGTGGATTGTCCAGCATTATTTATTTATTTAATTTTGCACAGATGTAGTTCTAGATTTTGTTTAAAATTTAGGCTAGGTAGGTACTTATGTCCCCGAAAAAATGCGTGCGCTGCCGCTGCAGAAGCTAATCTATACATATATAGGTATATACAGGGTGTAACAAAAATAAGTAACCAAACTTTCAGGTGGGGTGTAGAATCGAACACTGAATTCAGGAAAAATATTGAAAAAAAATCCCGCCCTTTAGTTTTCCAAAAATAAAATAAATACGGAATTTTCACTACATTACGCAAACGACTGATGCACGTGTTTATCTGACATTAAAATATGATTAAAAGGTCTACGTACCTTGTGTACACCTTTTTAGCAGATAAACATATTTTTACGGGGGGCACCCACGACCGGACACGCGATATCGCAGCAGCGCGCGCGGCGGCGGGCTGCACGTGTTGTAGTTATGTAGGAAGCTAGCCAATGCATTCCAATTTTCCCATTTCAATTTTCATCTCGTGGTATTCAATATCTGAATAACGCATACGAGCCATTTTTACGCACAAAAAACCGATAAGCGCCGCCGCGACCTTCACCTTGCGCTTGCAATGATGCAACTAAACGGCCATTGACCCTATGATAACATTTCTGTGGTATGACAGTTTGACAAAACTAACAATAAGCCTAGCATTGGGTGAACATTCGGATGAACTAAGTTTGTATACCTATCTCGCTCTCGCGCGCTAAAAGTTTGTGCCTTTTCTTGTCTCAATCTGGTGCTTCGGAAATGCATATTGTAACAACCTTTTATGGGGTTCATTGTAAGTTACTCACCGTGTTTTTAAAGGTCAATGTGAAGGTAGGTACTTAGGTAGTCAACGATATGAAAAAATAAAAGCTAGTAGTGAATATCTTTTAGTAGGAAGGTGCATGCCTAATGAATGTACCTACTAACTATGCATTTTCGCGATAGAACGTGTGTAAAGACTTAAAATAATTTATTTATTTTTTAATTCCTAGAGGAAAATTGGAATGTATTTGTTGTACGGAGGCTCCATATCTAAGCACGCCGTGCAGCCTGTTCGCTTCCGCTGCAATGATGTCGCGGGTCGATGACCGCGGTGGCCGCTCATAAGGGCACCGTTTAGGTGTTATGGGCATATAAAAGAGATTTTATTTATTTATTTTCAATATTTTTCCTGAATTCAGTGTTCGATTCTACACCCCACCTGAAAGTTTGGTTACTTATTTTTGTTACACCCTGTATATTGTAATAATGAGGAAAGATTTGATTTTTTGTTTGTTTGTATTGAATAGGCTCCGAAACTACTGGACCGATTTGAAAAAATCTTTTACCATTAGAAGCCCACATTATTCTTGATGAAAGGAAAACGGGAAATAAAACAACGGGTAGTAAGAATGCAGCTAGTAAGTAATATAAAGTATTAAAATTTGTAACTTAGTTTGTAATTTCTAGGATTAAGTAGATGGACTGGTCTTAAGTACCTACTGGATATGAAAAGAGAGTTCTAAGAGTCTACGTTTAATTTGTATAGAAATCTGGGCTAATTCAATGATAAAATCATTCGCCCTGGTTTCGTGACGTCAGCAATGAATTATCTAATTACACAGCCCCACGCAAGTGCATGTGAACAACGGATGTGCGTAATAACAACTGTGAAATAAGAACAAAACAACACACACTTAATCAAACAGGCAGGATACACTTCCTAAGCTGAAGATAAATGTGTGACTTATGATCGTGACCCTGCTTTTGTCATAAGACGTTCAGACACTGTTCAGATGGCAAAAAATCTGCATTCACTACCCCAGTGTGCCCCCAGCACTTGCAGTGAGACAAGAAGATGGGCGGGCGCGCAGCTATGGACGAGACGAATGACATGTATTGCGTCGTGGGCATTGAAAGTGCTAATGAGACTTGACAATTCCAAAATTTTTGGGATGACACCAGGACGACACGCATAAGATATACGTGTAAGCTCAGGTGACATGGAAGCCCTTAAAATTAAATACAAACGTCGTTTTGTCTTAGAATCGAAGACAGTACTCTCACCCCCTTGTTCGTCCGAACCAAGAACTTATACGCGCATTTGCGAGAGAATGTTTTTTTACGGGTCCTATCATCTACCTTCTACAAAAAAGTTTATGTGTAACATTCAACAAAACGAGGTGGCATCTTTATCAGTAAAGAGGAAGTACTGTGCCAAAATTAACCATCAATGTAACGATTGAAAAACATTGCGGTTTTACTTCCTGTGTGACCTATTAAGCATTACTTGCGGATGTTATTATCTGCGGTCACGATAAAACATCAGATGGCATTGCGCACGGTTCCAATATGCCACCAGACTCCAGACCGCCAGGCTAGTAACTCTAGATGTGGACGATGTACTGTAGGTACCTGATTTTGAGCCAACGGAAGCTACGCACATAAAAATTTGAGACCAGGTTAATACTGAGGTAAGCTTGTGCTCACCAAACTTAATAAGGTACCTATTCAAGGTACCTATTCATTGGCTTAAGTAACAGATAACAGATATGATCTGGACTGGAACTCTTGGGTATGGTAATTATTTTCTAATGGAATTAGATATAGGAGAATTGTCTAATGAGCTCATTACGGTTGATATAAGAACATATATCTCTTTATAAGCTACAGTAAGGTGGCAGTAGGACCAACCTAGTAGGTATATTCCACGAAATATGTGTTAAATATCTAGCAGCTAATATGGGATTCCGCATACTAAAAAACATCTGTTTACTAACATTTCAGGGACTCGATAGATTCCCATCAGCATACGTTCAAGATCATTAGTAATTTAGGCGATCTGGGACCGAACAGGCTGGGCATTTCACATGGCTTGTGGGAACATACAGATCACCACGCTCAGAGAAAACATCACATGTTGACTGACGATGAAATCACGGTTATTTTTGTGTGCTCGATTGTTTTTATTCGCTCGCCAATTGGGGGCAATCAACGACACGTGTTCCGTTCGAGACGCTCGCCTTCGGCCATTGAGTTCGTTAAGTTTATAGATCGAGTCTAGGAAACAAATACCACCATGGTTACAGCACAAACTGTGCCCAAAGACCGTTGAAACTACCGGACGGAATCTGGAGACGTTTGTTAGGATGAAAGATCCCACCATAGCGTAAGACACATTCCCATGCTTTACGAGTATCTCATCTGAGAGTACCAAGAAATATTTTTATGCTCTCGAGCCCCAATTACAAGATAATGTGCCTGTTACTGACTGGAAGGGTAATCCAATGCCTCTGCCATGTGTCCACTTATACTATCTCTTTGTCGTAAACCGTCCCTTAGAACAACGTTCACAAGTTTTCGGTTGATTGTTGTAACGATTATGACCTAGTTCGTTGTAGTTGTTGCAACAGCGCTGTCGAGCTTTATTTGAATTTATACCGCAGGCTGCAGCAATGAATCTACTCCGGCTTTTCTAAGTGCTGAGGTTTGTTAGCACGAGTACTGGATTCCGAGAACATAGGAGTTAATTGTTTCATTTCATCGAACACAACGTTCCTTGAATGAAGTGAAGTAACTAATTAGCGGTGGATAGTAGGTCGCCATTGTGCGGCGCCGGCGCGGGTCGGATGAAGGCCCCCTTTATGTCTTTCTGTTTATTTTTTCAATTCTATCCCGGAGTTCCTTCCACGCTAATTACAATGTGATAATTTATAACGCAATCGGTGCCGGCTAATCAATATCTCTATTTTATGATCTCTTTGGGTTTTAATTACGGGGTTTATGGATGTTTTCTTCTTCAAGTATTAATTTTACAAAGTTTATCTTTGTAAAATTAATATTTGAAATACGTCCTTAAATAAGTAGAATGTTATGGCGCCATGTAATATATTTTCAAATTGAAAGCCTAGGTGCCGTGGGTACAAAACAATGGGTATTTCAAGCAACAAATTGATCTATTGTTGTATCTTTTAATTAAACACAGTGTCACATGAATCCTTCTGAGAAACTATCACCGTGTAGCGAAGCCAAAAATATAAAGATCGGGATGATCGCTCCTCGTGAATAATTCATGAGCGAGCTGGTCCATTATTTCGAAGGCGCGGGCCGTCTCGCCGCACGAGCCGCATTCTAATACGCCACAATTTGGTCGACACCATGTCAAATTACAATATTTCATTCGATTGTGTTTCCGAAAGGTATTCCCGAGATCTATGATTTGTGTTCGTATTGTCTTCAATTCCTTCCGATTGCGACACATGCTACGAATATCTTATTGAGTTTTCAAGTGTTTCAATCAAGTTTCACTTGGTGCGGTCGAAAACCGTTCATAATAAAGAAATAAGTATAACCTCTTAATACGGTCTAAAAATGTAAATTTAATGAAGCTTAACCGCTAATGAGGCGGCACGGGTCTCCGTAACCTGAGCATGCGACGCACTGGACTGGACCTCAAGCTCCGGATACAATTTGGTCCGTCAAGTCTGTCGTGTCCATCCATCCATCATAATATTTCGCAGGAAGTAAGCCAATACCAAATCGTTGCCGATTGAGAAAATTCAAAACCAGAAAAAGGCATTCTTATTCAAATAAGGCACAATAAATCACTGCTGTTGAATATGTACATAAGCATCTCTGTAGCCGTGGCCGTTTTGGCCAGCATCGCTTATCGGGGAAAAAAGAACGGCGGCGGGCGACCGATTATATTGTAAAAAGAGGTTCGCAGTCGTTCCATAACCGATTGCAAATGGCGAGCCGCAGGCCGCAAGCCATTTATAGCGACGCAATCTCTGCTAAAAAATAATCATGCAAAGATTTTCCTCAGCGCGCCATTACTGTCTATCGGTTCCGATACTAAAACGGGGAGATAGGATGCCTCAACAATGACACAAAAAACGCCTCAGACGCCGCCGCGATGCGGCCTCTCTCCGAAATGCCTGAGCGTTCGACTCTTTTTATTTCTACCGAATTTAGGTGAAATTGTCGCTGCATGTTCCCGATAAATCGTGTTTACCGATCGATTATGTTTGACTGTCCAGACTTTTCAGTTACCTTTTCATACTGCAACATAATTTGATCTGCATAGCGTCCTGCGTCGCGACACAAGAATGCCATAAAATGCCCCGGGGTCTCATATTATAACTCGTTTTGTTTACACCATAGCAGCAGCTTGGAGTCCATAACTGAGTCGACACCACAATGGCTGCCTTACGGGTTCACTGCGACGTTTGTTAAAGATTCCGCCGGATAAAAGCTAAATTGGCATAACAGTATTTCAGCTTAATAAGGTTTACCTTTAGGTCGGTGACAATGGCTATATTCCGCGGTTTCTGTTTATCTCCGCTCACCATCTCAATAATCTCCTCATCCTTAAAAGATGCTTTATAATAATGTAGGTAGGTACGAGTTTTCTTCCTTTTTGACTTCATGTTAAGTTATTTAATTCCAATCGAGTGAGCATATGTCACGCTTGAAAATCCCTTGTGGAAACTTAATACGTGAACGCAAAACGATATTCGATACGTTCGACGGATCGAGGTGACGGATTTTGAGGCAAAGTTCCATAAAAGACCCATAAATGAGCCTTCATAAAAGTTTTTGTTGTCGAAGAATATATGAGTAACTTTACCTTTATGCGTTAAAAGTTATGAGCGGTAATAATGCTTTAAAAATAACTATCAGTTATCCTATCTTTTGAGATTGGTTTACGGGCCATGGATCGAACGCATTGACGTTATTTACTATTATGATACAGTATGATTCAAAACGCCTCTTTTTGACATTTAAAACCTGTGTTTGATTTATTTCACGGCATTATACTTTGGGACTATTTACTACGGTTCCCGCGACGGGTGATTTGTTATTCAATTCTCATTATTGTATTTTGATCTGGCACACTCGTTTATCAACATTTAGGTAGCTATCACGTATCCTGTTTGATTTAATCCATAGGAAATCATCCTGTACACAAAGTGCAACACAACCGGACTGTCTCAGGATTTATGAGTGGGTCCGGTAAGCGGCTTAGCGGCTACCACAATAAGAGAACCTCGATCGAGGCTTTTCACACCTCGCTGTTTGGCCTTCGTGTTAGCTTCGACGCCTCTTGTGTGCCTACCCCTAAAGTTCGCACCTCGTACATAACACCCGACCATTAGGTAAAGGTGTATCCTTACCATCTCTTCTTGGGCATTATTTTTTATGTTTCTGAAAGTGTCTGTTTTATGGCATTACTGGTATGAGATGCACGGCGGCGTCTAAAATATTTTGCATAAAGCTGTAAAACTATACCAGCACCGCTCATAAAAGATCTTGGCTGCAATCATCATCACGTGCTGAACATAATAATAATAACAATAGAATAATATGCGGAATTGAAGAGATATCGATAGCATTTTGTATGGGGGATAAAGTTTAAAACGTACTTAACTAATTTTATCAATTAAATTGCTTCTCAAACTTCACAAACAAATCATTATTTATTATCCCCGGTATTTTGTGGACCTTATTGATGACCTTTATGGCGCAGCCAGATTTGTCAGAAGACGAACACGACAAAAAGTCGACAAAAAGTTTACTTATATCTATGCAAACAAATCATTATTTAATATCGCCGGTATTGTTCAATTACGTAAAAATAAGCTAGCAGAAGAGAGAAGTGACCTTTTCGACATCCATCTTTATGACGGTCCACAATGAATCTGTCTACGTCCTGCGTGACTAGAGATCGTGTTACTCGGGCACCATTATCTGAGTGAAAGTTCTTTACGATGCCTTTGCGTGTTACGAAACCGCTTTGCGACAGTTTGCTTGTCTGGGATTTAGTGAGTTTATCGGTGTAGCGCTGTTTCGCACCAAATTTTTCGCACCACAAGCTAAAAGTAATAATAATTGTTTCGTTTCTCACCGGATGTTTTTCGTACCTAGTGCAAATAATTTGACAGCATAAGGCGGAATTAGGTAGGTAATCCAAACCATAACATGGCGAAGCATTATTTTCAATTAAAAGTACATTTTATTACCTAGTTAGCAAGAAATTCAAATTAGTTTGCAGTTGTGCAAAAGTCTAACTATAAAAATGATTTATGTATACGCTGTTGGCGTTCCTTTTTCATAAATAAATATTCTGTTGTCGCAATTTTCTGTGTGCTAAACAAATGTTGCAATTATTCAATTTTTTATTTGCAAGAATGCACTTAAATACTACACCTACTTTATTGCAAGGAATTCAATGCAATAATATCTTTGCTGCAAAAACAAGTTGCTTATTAATTCTAATGATTTTAGCGGCGCTATTTTGGTCATAATTTTAAAGAATTTATGGTGCATTTAAACGGTTTATTTTGATTAGCTATTGTACACTATACCAATAAAAAAACAGTTGTTGAATGCGAAGTGAAGATAAAAGACAAAAGGTGTTACAGACAATAACTACTAATAGTTATTCCTATGACTAGGACATTCTCAATGGCGCAGCAGGCGAACGTCCGCTTGCGACGCAGAAGATTGTGGGTCCGATTCAAAACTACTATACATTCGTTGGTGTTCTTCCAACACAAATAAGGTTCATAGTTAACCCTCTTACATTCGTAATGACATATTTT
Organism: Eupithecia subumbrata; assembly: GCA_949316285.1. Classification (NCBI taxonomy): domain Eukaryota; kingdom Metazoa; phylum Arthropoda; class Insecta; order Lepidoptera; family Geometridae; genus Eupithecia; species Eupithecia subumbrata. The sequence continues at coordinate 13,142,168 of OX438643.1, read as the reverse complement.
ATCGTAGATATATTCCTACATTCCGGCGCAGTATGCGAAGGTCCGCTTGCGACTGTCCGCTTGCGACGCAGAAGATTGTGGGTCCGATTCCCGCCTCGGGACAAGGGTTTGTAAGATTACAAGAAAAAGCTAATGTCTACATTATATTCTACTAGCTGCTGCCCGCGGCTTCGCTTGCGTAGTTCCCGTTCCCGTGGTAATTCCGGGATAAAACATAGCCTATGTCCGTCTCCTGGTTCTAAGCTGCCTCCCCATCAATTTTCAGCCAAATCGGTTCAGCCGTTCTTGAGTTATAAATAGTGTAACTAACACGACTTTCTTTTATATATATAGATTAATATTATAAAGGCAAAGTTTGTGCCGTTGCGTTGTGAAGATGTTTGGCCAAAGACAACGCCAAAACTACTGAATGGATCGGGCTGAAACTTTGTATACGCATAAAAGTCTGGACCTAGAATAGCATAAAAGGCTACCATTATTGCAAAAAAATGCGTGCGAAGCCACGGGCAGAAGCTAGCACTTTATAATTGCGGTTCTTCAAGCTTTTGTCACGAAGACAGAGTTAATCAAAATTGCATTACGTTTCGTCACGGGCTCTCTGCAAGCCGCGGTGTAAAAACATGGCATTCATTGCAAATGGGCACCTTCATAATACGTCCTTTGAGTGATGGGACAATTTATTGAAGATATAATGTTGCGATGTGAAAAAAAACTTTGTATGGTTGTTTACTTTCTTGATGAGATTGTTTGTTCGTGCAGTAGTGTTTATAAATTTTCTGCAAGGTATTTGTATAGATTGGATTTTACTGTTCTTGTGTAACAGCAACAGACTAAGAACCGATTATACTCGGTTCTAGAACTAGATATTTTTGTAAATAAAAGAAACAAAAAAAATAAAATACAAAAATATACAGACGAATTGAGAATCTTCTCTAGGTTTTTGGTATCATCAGAGGAAATCGCATAACTTCGAATCAATTTTTGGTTTTGTCAGTTTTCATTTATCATTTGAATCGTCATTCGACCGTTTTCGAACTAGAATTTGCACCTGCACATGCGCAATTATGCGGTGTTGAAGTTTTTGAAGTTTCTGCTGATGATCGCGAAGTGGTCCCATAAAAAAATTCCCCGAGGGATTACTATTTATCCCGTAAAGCCTATCACAGACGTAGCTATAATATATAGCAATATACCGTGCTATACTGTGCCATAATGTATATTATAGCAAGCTGAAACGATGTTATAGTATGTATATAGCTTGCCTTCATTTCACGATGGTCGGCTTAGTTTATGCACGCGTTTTGATATGCTACCATGCTATGGCATAGCATGGCCATGCTATGCCATATACCATGCATAGTAGCATATCAAACTATGCAATAATATAAATTACAGTATAGCTTGGTGACGTCATAGAAATATAAATTATAGCTGCGTGTGTGGTCACGCGAAAATTTGTACAGAAGATATAATATCGCGATTGCCTTGCTATGATTCATATTGCTATATATTATAGCTACGTCTGTGATGGGCTTAAAACAAAAAAAAAACAATACTTAAGTATAAATATTCCCAAATTTGAAGTCATTATAATTAGTATTATTATTATTATTATTATTATACATACCTATTGTTAACCAAGTAGGTATAGCAATAGTAACTCCTCTAACGATCGTTATTTGAAAATATTAAACCGATTACTGTCTTTCATACATCAATACCATTGTCTTTCATACCTTCGCCTAACTAAACGATACGATGTAATGTTTGAAAACCACGAATTAACAGCAACACTGGCCGTGTTATGATAATCTCTACGTTACACTGACTTGCACCTGCATGCATACTAACAATGGAACATTGAATCTTCGTAGGTATAATTATTCATAAATTTTATGATACAGGTATCTCACAGAAATATATATTTCCTACATAAATTCAAAGAAATAAACATAATGACAGTACCATGTCAATATATTTATGAAAACTTGGTGTACACTCATAGAAATATGAATCTATTCCCTAAAAATAGCGACATACATAATATAAATACTAGAAATAAGAATAAACTCGCTGTGCCCACAACTAGGTTACACAAGACAAATGTATCTTTTAAAGAGCAATGTATACGCTTCTACAACAAAACTCCAATTGAGTTGCAAAAATTATCAGTAAATAAATTCAAACAAATTGTCAAACATACCTATATTATCCTACTACATACCGAAGCGACAGAAATCAAAAATATCACTTTATTTCCGTGTCAGTATTAAGTTTTATAATATGACCTTTTCTTAGTGTATATTTATTGTATTTATGGAAATAAAGAGTTTTATATTTGATATATAGAATATGGAGGCTTAGAATGGAAGTATACAGACACACGAGGTGTAACCAAAAATTGCGACAAGTGAATCCTAATTTCTTATTCGTATACGTGCGCTAGTGTGTGTTATATGCTTGTCAACTCACACATAAATTAGTTTTTGGTAACAAAAATCAAGAAAATTGTTGAATGTCCCTCTGCTAAGAGGGCAGCGTGTTTTTACTCTATGTATAGGTAGGTAAGGTATCTAAAGCGTAGGCGGCACTGCCAGCATCTAACTAGTTATGTAAACACTGTGGACCACTACCTACTGGCAACACTGGCATGAGCTGAACACACGGTGGAAGGTATCTATCTACACAGTTGTGTTGGGTTAGGTGTCAGTTCTAATACGGAATGCGTGACTGGGGTGGTGAAGACCGTGTTGCATTAGTAAATAAGAACTGGAATTATTGACACGGTGTCAGGACCTTTATGTTCGAAAATATATTATGCCTGCTCGTGTTTTACAAAGTACTTATATAGAACTTGTAACGATTTGTTCGTAAATATTTCAGTAGAATTTTCAAACAGATCGATAGAAATTGAATAGAACAAGATAGAGTTATCAACCGTCCGGTCCAAAACGTCTTCGAAATCACTTCAAACAAGTTTCAAATCAAAATGCAATGTTTGCATAGGACAAAGGCGTTGGCGCTCTAAATATTTTGTTTGCACTCACCGCGCGAAGGGACACAAGAACAACAGTTATTAGGTGGTCACCATTTTCATTTCAAGTAATTTTGACCACATCTTGCTTTTTCAACTTTTTCTGTGTAGTGAAAAAACCGTCGAATCAATCAAATCAAATTCTGAGCGTTTATTCAAATTATCGCATTCGTAGTTACTTTAATATCTATCTTACTCGGTAGTAAAATGTTTTTATAATGTAGTTTGAGGTTAATGTTGAAGGAATGCTAAATGGAAAAATTCAGGAAAATAATAAAGCTGTTGTTTGAACGCCATAAAGCTATAAATTTTAATATCAGCCCGTAAAAGCCTTTGTGGAATTCGAAAACCTGTTTCCCTACATTGTCAACGGTTTTCATAATTTTATCAATTCAACGAACAACGAAGATTAATGTGTTGTATCAATAAAAGGAATCGCATGTTTTGGTCAACCTTGGAGGGAGAACGCGTCATCTCGCCTAATTTATGGACTCGGCTTATGTGCATGGCCCCTCACTAATTGGCTCCAGCTACCCAACTTCATATTTTAAATGCCACTTATTTGAATAAAATTTCGATTGGCAACACAAGCAATTTACTTTTTATACTTTTTGATTCTGATTGAGCTTGCAGACGTATCTTCGGGGCATCATTTTATGCCGCGCTAAATGAATGTAATATTTTGTGCCATACGTTATAAAATTGTTTAATGTCGCCGGTGAAAAATATTTAATGGCTTTGGAATAGCGGCGTTTGATTTCAACTTTTATGTTGAGCAATTAAATTTGAAGGCTTAGCTTGGCTCGTGTGTTCACGCATACAAATAAAAGAGTAAACTTCATTTTGGAACTACAACAGTAGCTAGATACCTACTAACGACTGTTCTTTACTATATCCAGCAGATATCATCTTTGCTATGTTGCCTTTGTGATGTCAACGGCCCTAGGCTTACGCGAAGGAATAACCAGTCGGACACCGACAAACTTCGGTTCCGACGCTGTCCCTTCTAGTCTTGTCTAGTGGGCTGGGCACTAATCTCGATTCGTGGGTGTAGCCGGCAATGTAGACTTATTTTAATGAGGTCGATAAATCAAATGGAATAATGGAGGTGGGTGCCGGCGCGTGCCGCAAGGCCGACCGACTCGAGGAGTCAGATTTCCCGAGTCTGAGGTTCTCGCTCGCTCAACCAGCATGCTCTATAAGGCGCGGCGAGTATTACGATTAACCCTTAATAGTTACCGGTTCCTATCACGGAGTGTTCGTCATTGCAGAACCGTTTACGCAATAACGTCGCGAGCACCGGACACCGCTAATACTTTATTCAAATCAACAGCCAGTTAAAAATACCACCACCAAATTCAGACGGAGCGGTGCCAATTTGAATGACAGATTTGGCATCATGTCGCTTTTTGGTGTTCATTTACCTACATACAGTTTTTGCGGGTTGAGAGATAAATTGGTTTCTTGCGAGGCAGATATTCTAGGTATTGCTGTAACGTAATACGTGTTTAGCAGTAGGATCGCATTTGCTGTGGCCGGAGGCGTTTTGTCCAAGTTGAGGTCCACCGTTAAATAATAACGAGCGTGTACCAGGCCAGGGTTCCAGTGGGCTATAAATTGTTCGCTGCCGGCGGGCACGCGGCACGCAATCTCAATGCGGAAAATATGCTTAAGACTCAAGTCCTATACAACAGGCTATAGGACTAACTCAGGCACAAGAGCACGGGTTAGACAGCCGCGGGCTACGCTCGGCCTAGCATTGTTTGAGCTCAATACTCTAACCACAGGCTTCGGTAGACAAGCTGTTTGCACAAGCGATATTGAAGCAAATATGCAAATTTCAAAAGCTGCTGTTTTGTAAAAACTACAAAGAACAAGAGAGAGGAAATCGCTTCATACGAATAAGCACGGGTTACTTAATGGACATGACTACCCATTGAATCATGCTCACTACAAAGGTTTCTTTGTTCACGTTAACGCATAAAGATGGAAGCCAACGATCAAGTGACTTAACGAGACTATAAATTCAAAATATTTTCAAAAAGCATTTGTGCATTATTATTTAAATCAGGCGGTTCAGCCTGATTTGAACATGCATTAGACAAATCGTAACAGGCATACAAAGTGGAAGAATTCCGGGTGGGCAATGAATGCATTTACAAGTTTTGGTTTGTCAATTTGGCATGATTGATTTGGAAACAAGCCATTGGACGACTGACCATGGAAAACCTGGTCTGTGGTAGGTTCTTCCAGGCGGGCGAGCATTACTTGCGCATTCTTTGGCACTGTCGCAACGCTGCGCCGGATTACTCTGCTTATTGATTCTGAGACGAGATGGGCGCTGGTTTTTATCTGGTTCATTATTGGAATAATAGTTTATCGGGATAAAATAATTTTTGTTCAAGCTCAATAGGTACTTACGCTTTTTCTGAAAAATGGTTCCAAAATTTTATAATTCACTCTAGTGGTATACGTCGTCGGTTCAAGTTTATACGACGCTCGTAAGAGGGTTAAGGAAATGTCAATGTTTAGAAAACATTTGCGTTGACTGTACTTTATAACAATGTGTATGTTTGTTTCATTGTTGTATCTAGGTACCTATTTAAATACATACTTATTTATTAACATCAAACAATTTCTATTTACTTGTTATGTAGAAAACGGACCGTGGAGCGCGTTGAAATCTTTTATATGAGAACTTCGAATTGCTAATTTTTACGCAAACTTAAACATTATTTTAATTAAATATACTATATAATACTACATTATATTGTATTGTTAGGATCATAATTGATATGAAATTAACAAAATAAATAAAACAATCTTTCCATAGTTATACTTATAACCCATACAAACCAGCAAAGGGGTGCGCGTTTATGTCTTTTGTATATGAAATTACAAAATCTCGTGGTTTCTAACCTAAACAACGGCCGTTTCACACGGTCCACCAGACACATGGCAGACACTACCAAACAATAAAGCAGAAAATAAAGAAATAGGCCAGTGAAACCGTAAGTGAATGGAGTTAGTATGCAGAGCCAACCACATCAGTCTTTCTCACGGCTCCTTGTGTATTCCTCCGACGCGGTGCGTGAGAAAACACCTCATGCGGGTCTGCAAGACCTAATCTCGCACATCTCCCTGTTTAGCATTCTAGCTTCCCATCATCGCCAGATAACCACCCCACCGATGAAATACATCCGCGAACATCAAATCTCATTTTTACGAGCCCTAGTTGCAAGCTCATGTTTATTCAAGAGTTCATTCAGTATTGCGATATTCAGCGGATAATTTCAACATACTAGATCTGGATCAGTTAAGCGAAGTGTTTGCCATAAATACAACTACTTTCCAACATTTACATAACGTGGTTGCTACGATAGTGCCGCTACAATCGTCTCTATCGTAATAAATTTGAAGGCTATGGCACCGCCAATACCTGTTACATACGTTAGGAGTACAATCTATAGTCTGATAGATTTTTATGTTTCTTAATTGCCTCGAAAGTACCTACATAAATACATAATGGTTTTTAGATATTTATCTTTTTAATAGTGACAATTTGGGCGATGATTATTATGGGTAATTTGTTATTTTAAATAGTGATTATTAATTTTAGAGATTTACGATGGTCTATAATTTGTGATTAGCAATGATTTTAGAGAGTTGTTATTAATTTTATGAGGTGATTACTGACTTATCAATCATTACGAGCCTAAATTCTACTGAATCTATATGGAAATAATCACGTGATCTTATTATAATATTCTTTTTTTCTTGATTTGATTATTTATTGTGTTGTTGTGTTTCAATTTGACTAATATTTTCTGTAAATTAAGGATACTATTTGATTATTATGTACCAATTTTATGTAATCTATGGTGAATCTATGTGTGAAGTCTGAAATAAAGATATTTTAATATTTTATTATTATAAGGTTGAGAACACATCAGTACAAAAGTACGCGCGTTATTTTTACCATTTGACAGATGTGTCAACATTGTCAACTTCGATGACATTTGGGAACTGGGACGGTGTTGACCAACCATCAGAAAAGTCAAAAGTTAGACGATAAGCTCGTGTGAACAGGGCTTATCACCGAGATCTCATGGTTTGAAGAGGATCGACCTGATTGGTATGGGAATCACATTCAGGTATCAATTCACATGACAGGTGCCATAGCTCATACATTATCCTAACCATACGTAGCTCATAGGTACGTGATATGATGGACTTACTGATAACGATTGTGTGTAAACATTAGAGATCACACACGCTTTAAGATTCAGTAGGTAGGTAGGTAGGTACATATGAGTCCAAATTAGACTAAATTAAAACTAAGTAAAAACTGAGAAAATAAAATCTTAGACCTCTGCGGCGCAGCGGGCGAAGGTCCGCCTGCGACGCAGGACGATCTGCCGATATTTGTTCAGGGTGTTCTGGATGTTTACTATGTACAATAAATATATGTATATCTATGTAGTATATTGTATTAAGTATATCAGTTATCTAGTCCTTTAACACAAGCTCTGCTTAGCTTGGGACTAGATGATGTTGTGTGAATTGTCCAGCATTATTTATTTACTTAATAAATTAACATCTTAGCTATTGTGCATGGACAGTGGACACTAAAAAGTATCTTCAATTTTTATTTTCAAGTTCTAATTTATTTCCATTATTTGATTGTAATTTTGTTTGTTAATTTAATAAAGTAGTTTCACATTTTCAAGTTATCATTAAAAATACTTCGATGGTAAAGCTAAAAATCTCTTGCGCAACATAACTAAGAGTTCTTAATTCGATCGATATACTAATATAATAGCACTGCGCTGATTACATTAATGCGATAAACCAATGAATAAGCATCGAAGTAAGCGATTCAATAGCTAGTTTGCAGCCATTTGAAAATAATTATCGTTATTTAAATTCGAAGGCTGTGTGAATCGAGTCCTTATCAAACTTTTACGACGGGCATTAAGGTTTAAGGATAATAATAATTCCCACGAATCGTGAAAGTTTCGATCATATGATTCCTTATCTTATCACTACGCTTCATATTCTAAACTCTGTTAGCATAAAATCAAATTGATTATCCGTCGATCTCACGGTCAAGTGTGTTTGATTATGATACAGCCTACTTCTATGATAAACCAATAAAAATATTTACTTTCACATGCATGTATTTTTTACATTAAATAAATAAATAATGCTGGACAATTCACACAGCATTATCTAACCCCAAGCGAAGCAGAGCTTGTGTTATGGGTACTAGATAACTGATATACTTAATACAATAAAGTACATAGATATGAGATGTTTTATTATACATCCAGAAAACCCTGAACAAATATCTGCAGATCGTACAAACATTTGTCCCGAGGCAGGAATCGAACCCGCAACCTCCTGCGTCGCAGGCGGATCTTTGCCAGCTGCGCCACAGAGGTTGTCACATTGAGACCTAACAACGTCTGATTAGGACGATTTCAAACTAGATTGATCCTTTAGTTAGTAGAAAACTTGCTAGCACAAGACAAATGATTATACATTTTAGATCAGCCGCGTTTATAAGGCTGGCACGCACTAGAAACAAAACGCAATGTCGCCGTTGGCCTTCATAATTACATGGTTACAGAATTGTACGTAATTGAGGTGGTTTCTTATCTCGCTCTCCAGCTTTTGTCTTGAAGTATTTATGTACTGTTCTTGTATTTCTTAGGCTGCAAAAGCCATTTTGTAGAGGGGCAGATATTTCAGAACGTTTATTTAATTATATGTATCTACGCAAGGTAGGTATTTAGAATTCAAGGTGTTCAAAATTTTTTAATTTGCCTTAACATTTAGAGCATTACATTACTCGTATAGGAATGTTTTTTGTTGAGCAAGGAATTAGAATTAAAAAATAGTTGCTTATTTAAATATTTCAGCTACTTTGTAAGAATGTATGGTGTTAATGATAATTATGGTGTATGGTTATTATTATTCCTGTTTTTCGGTAAATTTTGTAATCTAGCACTACCTACTAAATTGTTGTCCACACTACCGAAAGGTTAGCGGGTAGAGAATGCTATCTAGCATTATGCTCACCCATCTACAACTTTTGTGCAATAAAGTAGGTAAATTCTATTCTATTCTAATGTTTTTTCTGTTGTGCCACCCAAACGGAATTAGTGAAAAAATAGGAAATGTACGTGATAACTTTGAATTTGCCCACTTGAAAACGGCATAGATTTTTTCAAAGGTCAGCAGTTCAGTAGTTTTGAATGGATCGTATTATTTACAGCGTCTGTCAGCATTCGGGAACATGTGCGCTGGCGCCGCGCCGTTGACGTGGGCGCATGTGCGCACTCAGCCTAATTCTCGCCCGAAAATGCTGTCGTAAAGAAATATTAATGTTTATGAACACGATTTATGACCTGGAATTTTGGTCTGTTGTTTGACGTTTAGTGCCTATAAATGGAGCTTAAAAGATTCAACTCTAATTTTGTTAACCAAACTCTACATATTATTTAAAGGAAACTTACAGAAAATCAAGACCACTCTGGTCTTGATTTTCTGTAAGTTTCTTGTTATTAATAATTTATCTTATCATTATCATCAGTGACATGCCCTAATCAAATTTATTGTTTTATTCTTGTAATTTTAAAATAATAATGCTTACCTATTTTATAGTTAATTATTTTAAATTCAATTCCAATAGATATTTACTTACATAGAACTGCTCTTTGATCATGCTGTGTACATATACACAATTACACATATTTACATTTAGGGATACAGTCAAGTTTTTGCTTTTGTTTTTGTTCTTCTATTTTTATAATATTTGATTGTATTCTGTTCCTAACGCACCTTTGATAGTTGAAATCGTATGAAACCTCTTACACTTGTCTGCACCGAGTTAACAAGACATCACAGCGATTCATTCGGTTGTCGGTTCCCGTGGCGTGTTTGAGTGTGCTAATTATACAAATAAAAAAAAAAAATAATAATAATAATAATAATGCTGGACAATTCACACAGCATTATCTAGCCCCAAGCTAAGCAGAGCTTGTGTTATGGGTACTAGATAACTGATATACTTAATACAATACACTACATAGATAGATTTTTTTTTATTATACATAGAAAACACCCAGACCAACGGAACAAATTTCTGCAGATCGTACATAAATTTGTTCCGAGGCGGGAATCGAACCCGCAACCTCCTGCGTCGCAGGCGGACCTTCGCCCGCTGCGCCACGGAGGTCGTTAAGGTTTTTAGGACATTAAATAAATTCAATTAATCTATAAACGCAAAAACGTCGCGCGTCGATTACATCAATTAGTACCTAAGTCAGGAATTTTGAAAGAAATCAAATAATATCGCAAAAATTTTCGACTTCGACGGGACTTGAACCCGCATCCTTTCGTTCAAGTCCCGTCGAAGTCGAAAATTTTTGCGATATTATTTGATTTCTTAGAAATTACCCTGAGTGTGGGGTTACGCACTATATTAACAAAAAACCTTAGGAATTTTCTAGTTTTCCTTGATGCATCGGACGACCTAAATGTACTTATAGGGCATAATGGCTCCTTATAACGCAGGTGGCACACTTATATCATGTCGTCTATACTACCTATTGTAGTTAATAGGTGGGTAGGTGCACAAGTGGCTTAGTCACGGCCTGTGGTATGTAATCTTTGGCATACTTGTTTAGTTGGTTAGCAGCTCGACTCAGCAGTCAGCACTGATTGGTTACGGAGAATGTTTGTTAATGTATACTTGTATATACTTACTGTATACATGTGTACATAAAGCTTCGAAAAGTTTCAAAGAATCAGATGATTTACTTGCTACACATGTGAGTCGGATCGCTTTTTATCCGTTGCTTTGGTTATTTTTGCGTGGGATTAAGTTTTGCTCTGACATATTTTATAACGATAGGTATAAAAGATGTCAAAGCAACTTCTGGCTCAGGTCGGTCTTAAAACTGCTTGGGTTAAAGTTTTCTATCATAGTTATTTTATTTAGTTTAGTATTAGTTGGTTTAATTGCAATTTTAAAAACGAAGAAAGCAATACCATCTGAATTTAGTAGGATTTACTAGGTGCAGAGTGGCAATTACCTTCGTACGACGACGACGGTGATAGAGGGTCACCCACGCGATCTCCGCACGCTCCACCATTATACAATCAGAGGAATCAACACACCACGATACATCTATACACGTGATAAGCAAAAAGCAATTCTATCAGCTTGAATTATAGGCACAGATTCGATGAGTTGTAGGCTTAAATGCACGGAAGTGCATTGTCGATGACTGAAAAGTTGTACATGAAAATCAACTCTACTTGCTTGTATTCTAAGCTCGAAATGCGTGGGGCTGAATCATCGATGCATGATATAATACGATTGTATTTTGATTCCTATCCTATGATGGTAGTTGTTCGTGGCATAACGTTTGGTAGGTTAGGTACTGTATGTATGCGTAGAAGACAAAAATACAAATAGGAACAAAGCCACAAATGTATATGATACAAGGCGATGCATTCGCAAGCAGCTATGCATTTGTTAATCAGGCAATGGTTAACGTATACTACAATAAATCTATACTATCAAACCATTATCGATTTCCTTGAAATCGTTTCCGGCTTTACAGTTCAATTTATCACAACTATCGTTTCAATTCACGATTGTTATTATTCGATTTTGAATTATAAATCAATGTTTATATGATTTACCGCTCCCGTTCCAAGATCGATTAAGAAATTATATCAAAATTCTAAAGTCACTCATCCCATGAGCGTCGTTCATTCACTTTCAGATTTATAGACTAGGTAAATAGAAAAACATTCACACCACATTCTCAGGAATAAATAGGTTCCAGATGCTGCTATGACATTGACACGAAAAAACTGCCTTCCTACTAAAATTCTAGGACTAGATCTTCCGTTAATAGCCAAAGTGAGTCATCAACCCATATGTTTCAAACATGTTGTGTTTTGAAAATAATTATTTCATAATCCATATAATTATCCTTCTTGAAGAAAATCAATCTAAGGTTCACAAAAAGCATCAAACGTGCATCAATACGCGATAAATCTCGTGAAAGTTTGAGTGCGACGTGACCCCAAAATCTTTATGGAAATTCATCGAATTTTATTTCCCTTATAATCAGCTCGTCTCATAAATTGGTGTTCACGTTGTCTTTTATGGGCATAGGGATAATCCAAGTCTTATTGGTATGGAACACAATGGAACGCACGTGTCGCCCGCAGGCACCGCCATTGTCCACCTACCATTGTTCCGAGGAAATCCTCTACAGCTTGACATTATTAAACTTCATTTTAGTACATTTTAATCGGTCGTTTTATTCCAAGCACGGATCGAGCAACTTAATTAAAGCTGGTTTATTGGGCCTGTTCTGTCACTTCAATGTTTTATAACTTCATTCGCACGTCGAACCAGAGTGATGTCTTCATGTTCGCTATAATTATAAACTTTCTTTTATCGTCTTTCAGTTGAAGAAATACAAGTGTTTGTGTATATATGAAAATTTAAAAATCAAATTATATCTCGATGATTTACTGAGTTCAATCAAATATAGTTTAGGTTAGTACCTAATAATAAATTGGAACATTTTTACAAAACAAAATTAATCCTTTTTCTTTTTATCAATTTAGAATCTCCTAAGTAGATTTAGATAGGTAGTGGGTATAAGAGAAAACCAACTTTGAGTTTTGAATTGGCTTATGCTTATGACATGTTATGACTATCAAAATAATATCAATACAAAGGTTAGCCAAAGTCACGTACCGGCCAAACGTTACCGATTAGATTCCTGTTTGCTTTACAAACTGGTCAGCCGAAGTAGATCACGGAACCAAATACAAAGACAACATGGCTGCACAAAACCTAGCCAACCAACGTGTCTGTGCCAAACAAGACAATAGACAAAATGCCTTTCGAAAACGAAACAAGCCACACGGGATTTATCCTTGTTTTATACAGTAAACGCTAGCGAAAATTTGAATGTTGTCTACAGCCTTTAGGTTCTAAAATCTATACGCCCTCGAGTTCGAGTCTGAACCAGAGATTTAAATCTTTGGTCTGACCTAGAAACAAAAAACGGACCGTGACTTTGTGTATTCGTGTGCGCTCGTGCTTACAGTTAAAATCTTTTGTGTGGGTGAGCTTGAAAGCCTATAAATCTTACCTTTGCCTGTGTGGGTAAGGTTTGACAAGAGCAAGAGCAACTCGATAGCGACACAATGCCTGGAGCGCGTTTCCATTCCTTATTGGAGCATCGAATGAAAGCTGTTTGGATAGTCGGAGCTTGAACAAAGGCTAAGCGAATACTAATAAGATATTCGATATTTCTAAAAGGAATGAATTATATCTACTTTTTTATCACGGATATAGGCCTTAAGTATCGTCTTATACTAAGCTGCTTAAAAAGTAAGCTCTACCTATGTAGAGCTTTGTAGAATTTCTACTACACTGCAATCACTGATTGATGGTGATATGAAAATGGTTGATATTTTTGTGAAAAGGGGAACCCTACGTAAAAATCACAATGAGGCTCATAATACTGTATTAATGACAACATAGGTGTATAAAATCTGTGTGGGTTTGTAAATTTTCTTCTCTTTTTATTATCCAGTCTGAATGGTATATTATGGAGACAAGACAGCATTATGACAATGTGCGCTTGGGCGTGGGCGAGCTGCGCTTTCATTCTGTAGGGTTGGCAACATAAACTTATTGTGACACTCTAGTATTAATATTAATGAGAGAATCACAATAGAGAGGATATGAGCGAATTAATATGGAATCGTTAATGGAACTATTAAAATTTGTTGAATAACAATGGAATGTACATGATTTCAAAGCAGGATATGCATCATCATCACATCGCATCATCACATAATCATTCATCAGTTAAATATTGATGATGATTAGTGATGTGATGATGCACCGATGTGGCGCGGTGGGCGAAGGTCCGCCTGCGACGCAGGAGGTTGCGGTTCGATTCCCGCCTTGGGATAAATTTTTGTAAGACCTGCAAATATTTGTTCCGGGTGTTCTGGGTATTTTTATGTATAAGAAAGATATCTATCCATGTAATGTATTTTATCAAGTAAATCAGTCATCTAGTACCCATAACAGAAGCTCTGCGTAATTATTATAACCTTTGGTTAAGGCAAATTTAGGATGAAGATGTAGGTAATTTTATTGCAAGGTATCTATTCCATGAAGTTAACAAAAAGTTCCTAAACCTTTCTCTTTCTCTCTCTGATAGAGGTAGCGGCCAGTACCGACAACTTAACTTTGTGTTGTTAAATTGTATTGATCGCCTCCGCAGGCCCGTCTATCTAGGAGAGGCTTTAGTGCCTTTTCATACTTCCTGGCTTCCAGGTACCCGACGTGTATGGGTATGTATGAAAGCTTTCACACGTACCGGCACAATTTGCATACAATTCGCAGCAGGGTACCCGGCGACCGCGAGGTGTGGAAAAGCACTTGGTGTGCATTTTCTCAATACTTTGTTAGCAGCCAGTTCTTATGACAAATAGTGAAAACCAAAGAAGAAAGCCCTATAGATGCCTGCATAATGTAGTCAAGCGACAAGATAAAGCTACGCACGCGACATTGTTATCTAAGAACTCCAAGTTTGGAATTTAGATTCCTAGAAAAACATCTATTTGTTATGTTGATGATGGTCGTCGGATGATAAGCTTTATGGGACTCGTTATCGCGCACTTTCTACAACACTATTAGACACCACTATTTTAGCTTTTGGGAAACTAAAAGCATGTTTTGGTACCTCGTAGAACCAGACTTATTTTATTCTGAAGAACAAACACCTTTTGAATTGTATACCTAATATTTTAATGCCACAAACACAATTAGAATTCTGACCGTTGCTTCTATTAGCATAACCTGCCCGTTCATTTTAGTTTTAAGAAATAATCCTAATAGATCGGTAATGTCCATAACCCATTCGGGGTATTAACATGAATATGTTATTTGAATTTATTGCATGGTAATAATATTATAAACACAATAATAAAAGTTTATTGTGCTTATTCTTTGAATTTTGACGCTAACGTCTGGGTGCTAAAGGTTTTGTTACACGGGTTTTACGATCAAAACCGCAAATTGGATTACGTGTCTCATGAGCATCCTAGGTATTCGTGTCCAAACCCAAAATAAAATAAACTTTATCTTAATTGGGCTGCGCGCGTGACAGCATTTTAGCGGTGATTCTTCAAATTGATTGGAAAGAGACAAATGTATAGTTTTATACAGTGTGTATATGAGTAGGAAGATGTGTTGAAGGGTGTCTGCAAGGTACATTATCGGCTCTTAGCCTGCTATCGGACCGTCATTTGCCTCGTAATGGACGGGATTGCCTCAATTTGAATCTGCCGATGATAATCTTCATCTTCGGCTCGTTCTGTTCCTAATGGAACACGATTGCTCACGCTTTTGTAGTTGTTTTATCAAAACAGTGATGGAGGTAAAACTTACAAAAAGTGATAGATACCTGGTCAAGGTTCTCTTATTTGCACAATCCAATAATGGCTACGCTTCTTGCTACTACATGTTAGTGACTTATTATAAAACAGTTATCACACGTGCGATTTGCGATCGATTTCAAGGCGAGTGCACAGCGAGCTCGCTGCGTCTCCGCAGCGTCGCGTCGTCGTCGTCGCGGCGTGCTCGCTGCGCGCTCGCCTCGCTTTGAAATAGCTCGCAAATCGCCAGTAGTGTGATATGATAAAGCTCTTAATGATCACAATTTGCTGTTTTATTGGTATCTACGAATTGAAATTTTTACGATGTAATTAATTACTAATAGGCTCTTCAAATGAAATCCCAGTTTTTGTTCAACTTAATTAATTAGTAAAGGAAGAGTCGGATTTTTAAGTCAAGTCTAAAACGAAAAAAAATCAAGTGCAAAAAAGTTGCCACCATGAAAACAAAATGCTACAACTCGTTACAGTTAACACCCTGTATTTTTTGCCTCAAATCTATGTTTGGAAACAAAAACTGTGTGGTTTTAAGGGACCGTTTTTGTGTGTTTGGTTAGCGCACGTCAAAGTATTTTTACGGGCGACGACGGCACCTTGCATTGCATGTAAAGACAACATTTTGGATAAGTATGATCGTGGTACTCACACAACCGTGTGTTAGTATAAAATCTGTCACATAATATTACTTTTCTAATGACTCGATAAAGTATTCCATAATAAATACGTGATGTTATGACTAAGAATTAAATAGTTCCTAAACAATTGCTTTAATAAGTAAGAAACACCATCTCAACTTTCATAAACATTAACCATAACACATCTTAGATATCATCTTCAAACAAGCCAACAGTCAGGTAGATTAACCCTCCAAGGTTGTTCACCCCTGCAAGGGTTGTCACGTGCATCGCACACCTACACATGAGCCCCACTTGTTCCTTGTTCCATTAGCCAGTAATTTACTGCGCGAACATATTTCAACATCACCATTAGAGGGGATTAGGGGAGTCCTCGATCACTAGGATATGACGCGACTAAATTCCTTACTACCTATAATATGCTAGAGCCTACTATTCTCCTCTGTGTACGTTGATTAATGTTCGTAAAGTTTTTATAGACGGTGATTTAATAAGAGGAGAAAGGTTTACACAGCCAATAAAAACCCACACAGAACTAAATTGTGTTTAAAGAAATTATGAGCAGCCAAACCCGTTTCTAAGCTCTGTTATGGTCATTGTTTCTTATGACTAGGATAATCGTAGCTTTCCATCAGCGGGGACTAGTCAAAGCTAGCTTATGGCGTACTTAAGTTTTACGTTGCGGTGCGTCAAGCGAGCTGGCTCTAGATGAGATGAGACGGCTCTGTCGTCGCCAGCGCATGATAAAAGACATCAGGCGCGGCCACACATACAATGCGTTTTAACATAAATGCCTTTGCTTCGTTTTATTGCCTTTAGTCCCTGTAAAATCTCAACTGGCATCTTTTATGTGTCGTATATTTTAGCTTTATGTCGAGTGTTTTACCCTGAGGGCTCGCGTGGGCGCTACTCCAGAATCGCGGCCCACGTGCCAGCGATCGCAGATACAATTATCCGTTCGAGGCTTGTTTATTATATCTCGAGCATTCCGAGATAGTCAAGAAAATGACACCTCCGAGCTGTAATCCAGTAAGGAGCATTGATCATTATTGATTTGAGTTGCCATAAACGGCACAGAGTCACAAGTAATGTTCGTAAAAACCGTTTATCCGAGCGTGTACGGAACAATAAAACGACGGATACAAAAGTGGTTCCATAAAGGCGTATTGACTCGTGAGCGGTAGCAATTTGAAAATATTTTTAGTATTTTTTTATTAAAGCCGGTTACAGAGTGTCGCAGCGTGCGTTGAATACGAAATTAGCTTTCTTCTCTAATTAACGGCCGCGGTAGTATCGGGAGCCAATCGGAGGCAATCAAATCGACCAAATATGATGAAGACCATAACTTTGTCACGGTGCAATATTCATTAGAATCTCTGCGTGCATTTCCAAACGACCAAGAACCTGTTTTTGTACGTATGCAATCAGTTAGATGAAGCTTTTAAATGCTTGAATAAGACATAAAATTGACACAAATTAACAGTTCCGTTTCTTTATATTACAGTGGGCTATCATCAAACGCGGAGCGAGGAGTGACTCCGGTGTACCTCCGGTGTAGAGAAGGCACGGTCTCGTGGCTGTACCCTCGAGGAGCCCTGCGGATCCTCTTCAGGCCGCCTCTCCCAGCCGACGAAAGGGACTTCAAGGTCTGCATACGAGTGATCCGAAGGCCGGACCCACCCGATCTATTCCGTACTCAGCGGCTAAATGACTCAGGTAATGACAAAACTAATTGGGCTTGTCAAGGATATCTAATGATATATCTCTACGTCGTAATTATCTTAATGTTACTCGTAAAGCGCTCCAATTTTGTTGAGAATGTCTGAGAAATAAATTGTATTGTGTTGTTTTAGATGTCGCAGAGAGATTTCCCGCTCGGCTCTTCGTGGAGGGGTCGAAGAGATTGCTGCCTCTGTACGCGCCGAACGACGGAGATCCACGCGAGCTGCGCTGCTTTCGGAGCAGGAGAGGACGGGCCGCTCTTTACATGGAAGCGGAGCCCGAGACCGGCACGAGGAAACGCGTGGCCACCTTCAAATATGAAGCTAAGCCTCTACAACGGAGGCACTACGACCCCGCCACGGCAGACTGCCGCCCCTGCTCGGAGTCAGAACTGGAGCTGGCGTTCTGTACAAGCGACCTCGGTAAGCTCATTACACCCGCCATTATACACCCGTTCGTAATAACTAAGCAGAAAACCAGAAGCGGCGCCCCTGAATGTTAATAGACCTGGAGCGGCCGCCCGCGCCGACCGCACGGCAATTTGTCGCCATAATCGAGATTCCTCGCGCCTGAAATTAAATAAACCTCATTTTACCGGAATAAACCTAATTATCTTCAGCGTAAACACAAAGTATTCGCGCCGCGATTTACCATTCCGAGAAGCTCTTATGCGAGTATTTCAAAATGGGCATTATGTGCAAAAAGTAAAAATGTTATCTGCTAATTGTTTCTATTGTTGGAGTTGCGCCTTTTGTGGCGCACCGCTAAGTGGTCGCAGATAAGAGGCAAAGATTGCAGTTTCATTCCGGTCATGAGTCACGGAAGCGATCGACGATGCCTGTTAGATTCAATTTACGGGCATGACGAGTGGCGGCCGGACCGGACCGGCTAGTCCTGCTATGTACGTACACCTATAGGACGGCACGCGACTCGGCGGGGAGCTAACGTTTTTCTCCGATGCATTATAATAGTCGTGGAGTTATGTCATTGCGGTGTACCTTCCTACGCCCCGCGGGGCCGTGGGCGACCGCCCCGCACTATTAGCCGCCTCTACCTACCACATATCATTGAAATTTTTGTTTGTCATGCCATATAATAATTTATTGATACTCCTCGAACTAAACTTTTTACTAGGATAACTTTTTTCATCATACGACGGCTAATTTACCTTGATTATACGAAAACAACAATTATTTTTATTGAATGTCGTAAAATGATATCCAAATCAATAGATCCTATTCTTTTAATTACCTCTCGTATTGGTGCTAACGAAATTAACATCTCGGGATAGTGCGTTGGTCCAAACGGTCTCGTTAGTACCCTCCTCTATAATTATCGGCTTTCGAGTCAGGTTGATGACCGTTTGCCGAAAGCTTCTCTATTCACTTATCTATCTCAAACAAAAGACGAGAAAAAATACGGTTACTTTTGCGCTTACTCACGATCCGAACAAAAACCGGTCGAACAAAAGCGACATGATTAATATCTAATCTACATAAAAAATAGATACTTTTGGTATTGTCGCGACGAATGCGGATCTAGGAGATAATGGCTCTATATTTTTTACCGAACCCATTGTTTCGGTTCTTAAATCAAAGTGATTCATGATAAACGTTTAAAATAATTGTATTTCCTATGATATGTTACAAAAACACTTAATTACAGTGTTGTAAGAGCAACATGGTATTTTAAGAAAAAGGGAAATACGAGAACCTAAGAAACATCTCTAAATGCCCAAAAAGAGATTTGCAAAACAACACAGCTTTCGAACCACGTTACTCAACTTAGTTCTCTGAATGATAGATAATCAGCTCATTAGCAGCTAATCGGTTAACTTTCGACATAAATATATTTTAAAAACTTCTGTCAAAAACTTCAATAGAGGTATATTTATAAAGAGAGCATCCTATACATGATAAATAAACTAACAGTATGTCCTTTTTTCCAGTATCTCGAGGTGAGTTCATCGGTCTGGAGAACCGAGAAGACTTGGACACAACGCAGCTAACTCTTCGGCTCACGAAGCTGATCCGAGCCACGCAAGCTGACGCTACCGAGAACCCTGACTTAGAAGAAAATGAATATTATAGGTAAGAAAGAAACTATTTACACGTTAACTATTTATACACTGAATAGAGGATATCAGTTTACGAGATTTAGATTTGGACACAGATTTTATAAATAGCCTTGTGCTGCCGGCTTAGAATTTGCACCACCCAAACTCTTCTCGCGGGTGTCGTAAGAGGCGACTAAGGGATCTCCACCGGGGGCGGGCAGCAGCGCTCCTGCAGAACAATTCTAACACCGAACTGCGATCCCCAAACGGCAGGCTTAGCGTGGGGATTATGGGCTAAAGCCAATAAGACATGAGATTAAAGCCAATAAGGCGCTTATCCGGAGTAGGCCCCATTCTTCGCCATCGCTGAGGGTCGGTAGCTAGGAATTGAATTGGCGCAGAACTCCTTCCGTCTTTAGAACCTAGGATTACTTTTTTTGCGACTTTCTTGGTAGAATAGGCCCTTGGGTGTTTTTTCGTTGTTCTCAGAAATGGAAAAGATGGCAGCTAGATAGCCTTAGCTATCTTGTTCTCTCGTTGTATCTATTTTCTTGTAACTAAATTATAGCACATAAGGTTATGTCTCCATTTCTAAGAATCGCGAAAAACTCAGTTTCACGTAAAGATGCCTAAGTTGGAACTAGATAAAAATCTAAAACCCGTCTGCGCTTCTTCAAGTCTTCTTTATGGCCGGTCAAAGGCTGATAACGAACCCGTTTAAGCTTTTAAACAATAAATATAATTTATCAAAACTGTGATCAAATACAGAATATTTTAATCTGGCTTTTACTGTATACCGTTAGTAATACCAGGCGTTGGACCCCTCAGGCATTGTTTTATTGCTTCGAAGGCGCTCAATTTTTCTTTTACAAGCGACACTAATCATCACGAAGGTGACACATGGGCATGGAAAGTCATGTAGTAGCTGGTTTTAAATGAAATTTTAATTTGGGTTTGGTTGAATCGAGGACCACCTATTGCGCTTAGCTAAATGCGTAGCAGGAAAACTTCGGAGTAAATTACGACATGAGTGCGGGCGAAATATTTTTAAAAAACGTACCATGTTTTGCTAACTAAAAAATTAAAATTCCAAAAACCATATTCAATATTGATAAACCCACAATGATCGAAAAATAATAACACTACAGATGCATGGTAGTCCTTCAAGTCTGGTCTTTTCTTTTAGAAAAAACGTTAGGACATTTTCGCAGCGCCATCTAGTCCCAAAGACAACAAACTAAAAACTAACCTCCACCTTCCGTCCACAGATACGACGTCGACAACACGCTAGAACGGACCTCCCACCGCAGCCACAAGCGGCGGAAGACCCGGAGCCTTCACGCTCACGTGCACGTGTCTTCTATCTGCGAGGCTTCGGCCGGGGCTGGAGAGTTCCTCGTCATGGCGAGGCGGAGGCTCGGCAGGTATCACCTGGTCTGTGCGCCGAGGATAGAGGACTGGGTACAGCTGGTGGAAAGGAGAAATGCTGATGGAACGGCACATTGTCTACTGCAACATTGAAATGGTTGCTGTAAAAAACAATATAACTGAAAGTTACTACAGAAAACGCAGCTGTAACTTTCGATGTTTCTGTGATGAACAAAAGAACTTATGATGAATGCAAAATTGCAAAGTGAATGTAAACGTAGTTGTTATATTGAAACGGTTGCAAATGGACATAACAAATTCTTGCTGTGACATAAACGATGTTAGGTGCTGTTATTAATGCTGCAACATAAATGAACATTGAAACTTTATCAGTGGCAATCTGTTGCTAAAACATTATATAAAATATTACTACGTCAACAGAATTGAGGAATTGATCTTAAAGTGACGTTAAATAGGGTGTTTACATGCCATAAAGTTTTATAGCATCAGAGAAACCTAACGTATAATTTGCTTGCCATAAAATCTAAGTAATATATTGCAGAAGTGTACATAGAACAATGTAAATAGAATGTATATTTTATAACGAGAATGTGGACCAGAGTGCCAAAATCTATAAGATCTTCATAGTTCTAAGGTTGATCTCAACTATAATATGTACATATAATTTTAAGTAAATGACCTACATAGCATACCTATTTGTAATATCTAATAGTTCCATATTCCATTATAGTATGTAGACACAACAAAGCTTCCTACGAATTTGTTATGTAATAACAACTTTTTCTCCATGTATAATTATTAATTAAGGATGTAAAAGATTAAACAGATTATTGAATATATTGTAATTAATTTCCTTACACAAAATGGTCAAAATGGTATAACAGATTATCGGTGCTAAGCCTTTAAAGTGCTTCCAATATAAATAGATGCCCATTAATATAGACAATGCAACATAATTCATTATTGTAGATTGTAAATAAGTATAAAAGACATTTTACCTACCATAGTATATGAAAATGTGAATGCTTAGTAATGTATTGTAGACATATTTTGATAGTTGTCATTGTGATATAGACCTACAACGAGATATATGAAAGTGCCTTAAACATATTGTACATACGAAAATTATATAGAAGCCTTTGATACATTATAGTGTCGGTGTTCAAATACATTTATTTTATGCTAAAGAAATAAACTGTTAATAAAATAGTTTACCAATTAAGATTTGTTTCATTCTATTATTTTGGTAGACACCTACTAGTAAGGGAAGTTTTATGTATATGAAATGAAAAATACAAGTTTATTATAATTCATTTATTTGAAAAATCACAACTGATACCACATAGAAAAACTACTCGGCACGGTTTAACTCTTAACTATACATAATATCACATAAAAACACTTTAAATTTCATAAACTATACTACAAAAGACATTTATTTCGTTACACTTTGTGAGCTAACAATCATTAGTTGATTTAAATAAAAAACGGTTGAAAATAAATCAATATTCGATGTAAATAAATGTTTATAATTTAAAACAATGGCATATTTGTATTTATTGATATTAAATGTGTCTTAACGCTTTGAACTTTAAATAATTTTGATGTATCATTCGATGAAAAAGGAAAATAAAGTACAAAATTGAAATATATTATGAGGTTAGGAAACAGGTACGTATTTTATACATTGTGATATGTCGCGTCTCTTGGCAACAAAAATATATATTCCCTGAATTTACGGCAGAAAAAAGCACATCATATTTTTAAAAAATTAGCTAATAACACCATATCATGTCCACAAAATCTGGTCAATTTTATTATATTGAAACCAACGAATATACATAGGTACATGACTGTATTTTCGTTGGGTACAACACATAGATAACTATATTATTTTGCAATTATGTTGCATTTAAATTAGTTCAAACTAATATAATTATCTTCATATACTGAGTAAAACCGAGCCATTTCCTTCTGAAACTTTATCTTTCCTCTAGATTCGTAAAGCTAGAGTTAAATCTAACTATTTTAACGATGTGAATTTGTAAATGACAATAAATCTCTTGTTTGTGTTTTCTTAAAAGTATATCAGTGTTGCAACGTTGACATACCAAAAACAAATATTACGGCCGACCAACAAATATAAGCAATATTTATAATAAAAATCAACCTATTTCACTTGTTTTTTTGTGAAATTATAGATACAGGGTACACATATTATTATTAGAACCAAAGATAAGATCATAAGATTTTTACGTGATGCAAAACCAATAAATTGTGCGACGTATAAAAACTCTACATACCAAATTCATTTTGAATGGAAATAACAAACAACAAGGATTTTGTTACGTAGAAAACCTACATAACGAGACTAGAAAAATATCTATTTAAAGGTATATTTTCAAAATAGTATTCTTTACGATAGTCGTACTTACATTTACTATAAAATTTGGAAATGCAGTTAACAGTTACGTTTATGAGGGAATTATTGTCTAGAAAACTAGAGTGCGATTACTAAATTGTGGCCAGGCCTTTGACAGTTCTTATTTCACTACAATAAAATGATCAGACCAGTAAAAAAGAAAACCTATTTGGTACACGTAAGAGCCTTATAGATAATAGAGTTAGTTTATGAAAACTTCTTAATCCATGGGAAGGTCAGTCTGATAATGTTTTGTGGTACATGCTCTATCTACTGTGTTGTTCTGGCAAATTTTATATTTAGGGGGTATCCATAGGGTGCTATAGCTTTGGATAATCCAGCCTATTCAGTGGTTAATAGTAAGAGGGATGTAGGATGTAGCCATGACCAATGGTCCCCAACCAGCGTTGATCGCCCCAGTACCTATGTGGCAGTTTTCATGGTCTTCCTTTAATTTAGTATGCAATGTTTAGACAGATTTGATTCTTATGATTAACTCTAACGATCGGTGTCATAAAAATAGTGGTGTTATTTTTTACATTTTCGTGGGTTCGGTCACTCACTGGATTAGCACGCAAGTAATTTAAAAATTTTGTGAAAGTAATTTATCTTATTTAAAAATAAATGAATTTTTCGTTTCAGTAAAACTTCCTATGTTCAAAACTTAGTCTTGAAAGATAAGTAATTTGGGCAAAAGCTTGGGCCACAATTAAGTAGGAAGCACTTTTTATGTGATGTGTGAAAGCTCAAAAATTTTAACATTTGAACATTGGTTTGAAGATTCATTCATAAGAGGTTATTATAAGACATGGTTTGGAAATTTAATTAAAATAGGTTATTAATATAATATTATTCATTATTATAATATACATCTTATTTACCTCAAGATATTTTAAACAATAAATTAGGTTTACAAACCATGAACTCACAGCTCAATTATAATACACATTATAAAAGTATTGGCAAATTATATACTTACAAAATATTTAGCACATATACATACATGAGCATTATAAAATACACAAATACATAATATTATTAATAAATCTTTAAAACCTATGCTAAAAACAGGCTCGTTTATCGAAAACCTTAAAAGACCCCTTAATGGTCTTTCATTAAATACTTTTTAGCTTTTAATGGTATCAGATATTTAAAATTCAATAAGTAAAAATAAAATTAATAATTCTCCAACGATAAAATAATAAAGATTAATATACTAAATCTACACGACATATAAACTAAAATATTGCCCCTAAATTTTGAATTATTAGTTTTATGTTAGTAAATTCTTATTAGATAACATTTAAAAGTACACATTTTTTCAAAAGAATATAGTACTAAAATAAATGTAAGACACTGAAATTCTGTACATTTAGAACGAATTCTGAATAAAACAAAAGCTCATCAAATTAACCTACATCAATTGAAAACACTACAGCATTGCAACATACATGTATTGTAATACCTAAATAAATAAAGTAACAAAACTGGTATAAAATGCTACATTTACAACAAAATAAATAAAATACTATGACTTGGTCTATTTCTACGGTAAATACTCCTGAGATAAATTATGTTAGTTGCCTTAAAATAAATGCTATTTTGTTATCATAATGCTTATTTGTAGATGTTTTGTGGCAAGGCAACGTAAATTCGGAAGAGTTACAGGCATTACAAGAAAATGTTGCCATTCAATGACCTGTTAACCTCGAATATAAAAATAAAGGATATAGGACATTATGACCCATCGTGTGCTCCACGTTTTGTTTTACAACCAAGCAAGATGGCGCTGCTACGCAACTTTAATCACGTAAGGTTCAAAACTGCGCGAAAATCATTGTTCATAGCAAATAACGTATAAAATAGTAACTAAATTACATTGAGTTATATTATAGCTAACTATTCACGGGTATTTATTGCGTTGTTATTTTCCCGAAGTTTCAACAGGTACACTCTGCCGAAATATAAATTGAGAATAATATAGTGTTTTCTGATCGAACTTCTTGCTAAGCTTTTGTTCGATCCAGTTGAAAATGTGCGCAAAGTAAAAATATCCACGAGTAGGTCTTTTTTTAATCGAGTTTTCTTGTTTTCTCGACGTTTCTGATCACGACAAATAGTGACGAGTATATTATTGTATAATATAATGTGTTCTGATCGAACTCTGACCTTTAGATTTCACTTTGCAACAATTTGTAGCAGCATATCACTCAAAATTCACAGGAGTAGGCGTCATAACGTCTACGATGATGTCCTCCATGTTCGGCAGTACTAGAACCTTCTCGAACTCCTTGCTGAGTTTCTGTTCTATCCAGTTGGAGATGTGCGCAAAACGGAGCGTTCGCGCTCCGACCGCTGGTCGCGCTTTTAGCACCAGTTGAGGGTTTGAACGGAAGCTGTAATGAGAAAATTTAAAAGCTGGTTTGAATATCAAATCGAAGACATTTAAGAAACTAACTGGTAATTTATGGAAGCCGTATTGGAAACGGGAGAAAATTAGAAATATCCTATTATTACTTTTAGCGCGCAATATAATAGGTATAGAATTTATTAAATTACTGGAAGGCACTGTGTTACCATTTTGGATTTTTCTAGTAAGTAGAAGGAGAAGGCAGAAGCCTTTATTCACAAAGAAAATTACAATAAAATAATATAAATAAATTAAAACTATTATTTACAATTGAAATAATTGAGCTAACTGCAGACTGTTACACTGCAAACAATCTACAGGTAGCTCAACTGTTCCATATCAATACCAGTCGGAAGCGTCCCCAAGACGCTGTCTGCCCCGCTGTATGGAAATGCTGATTTTGCGCTGTGCCAGATACTGACCAGCTCTCGGGTCACGCGTCGCTTCTACCAGACGCTCATATAATTTTTTTAAAAACCCGAAGAGCCTCGCTACCCCACAGACCTAGGGTCTCGACTCCAAGGGGAACAAATGTGTAAAAAAGTAAGTAAGTTATATTTGGGAGTCATTATCATCAGCCTGTGTTAGTTCGGCTGGACATAGTCCTCCCCTCATAAGCACCATAGCGCCCTGTCTTCAGCTTGCCGCATCCAGTATCTGCCTGCAGTCTTACGCAGGTCGCCATCCCACCTGGCCGGAGGGCGTCCTACACTACGTTTGCCGAATCGCGGTCTCTACTCAAGAATACGTTTACCGCAGCGGTTGTCGATTCTTCGGGAGATATGGCCGGCCCAGCTCACCACCTCAGCTTGCTAATTTTCGAGCTATGTTAGACTTATCCTATTACTATTTTTAACATAACATAAAATATACAATTTATTCCGTTAGTGGTAGGCACTGTGTCGCCATTTTGGCGTTTTCTTGTAAGTTTTATTCGTCAAAAGAAGTAAACAACATCAGTTCTAGTCCTCTAAACTGAAAAATAAAAATAAAGATTGCTGAACATGGGGACCATCACCATAACTAATTTCAATATAATTTAAAATAGACACAGATAGCTTGTAATAGGCATTCGCTAATAGAATCATAATAAACTACCAAAGAGCCTTATCACACTAGCGATTTGCGAGTGGCTGCGGGGCGGAGCGGGCGCGCAGCGAATACATTACGGGGGCGCAACGA
Organism: Eupithecia subumbrata; assembly: GCA_949316285.1. Taxonomy (NCBI): domain Eukaryota; kingdom Metazoa; phylum Arthropoda; class Insecta; order Lepidoptera; family Geometridae; genus Eupithecia; species Eupithecia subumbrata. The sequence goes on along the minus strand of OX438643.1, from coordinate 13,114,802 downwards.
ATTCGCTGCGCATCCGCGGCGTTTTCGTTACGTACCCGTTACGTATACGCCCCCGCAGCCGCAAACCGCTAGTGTGATTATAAGGCTCTAAGTGTGAACACTAACGAGTTTTAGGCACGTTACTCATTTTCTTTATTATTTTAATTAGTTCAGTTATTATATTTAGGTTCTATAAGCGGAAACTGTGTTAGCTTTATTTGTTCTATTTTTATGTATTGTTATACTAGTAGTACAAGCTTTTTGTTTCCCAAATAAATAAAAATAATAAAATAAAATAAATTTTTTGTCTAATGTTTTATTCTTGCTTTGTGATGCCGGCTTAGAATTTGCACCACCCCAACTCTTCCCGCGGATGTCGTAAGAGGCGACTAAGGGATATCCACCGGGGGCGGGCAGCAGCGCCCCCTGTGAAACAGTTCTACCACTGAACTGCGATCCCCAACCCGCATGCCTAGCCTGAGGATTATGGGCATTACCCCCATGAGATAAAAGCCAATCAGGCTCTTATAAGGGGGACGTCTGTGTCAGCAGTGGACCAATTTAGGCTGTTGAGGTGAGGTGAATGAAATATCCTTCTAATATCTCAAAGCAGAGAGTTGTGAGGGGAAATGTAAACACGTTTAGAACCTTCAACATTACTGAACAGATCAAGCTGAAAATTGGCGAGCATGTTAAATATAGGTAGACCGATTAAACTAACACGTCGCTCAGCGAAACTATGTAGCGGCGGCGGCGCCCCCTACGGGTCGCACTGCCAAGGCTGGGCAGTGAATGCGCTAACGGGCTTTTTAAGGCCTCCCCTTGATAGGGCCCATAATCCCCACGCTAGGCATGCAATGTTGGATATTCATACCTTCTTTATTCCGCAGAAACACAGGCCTAAAAGCTAAAGTGTGTGACTCACCCGATCCAAACTCGATCGTGCGGCGGCGGCGGCAGATTGAGACACAGCCTCCCCTCTAGGCAATGCACTTCTAAATGCAGTTTTATATCCGTGTTCGACAGACCCTCCATAGCACGTTTCACGTACTTGTAGTCCGTTACCTGGGAAGTTAGGATAAACCTGTTTGATATCTGTTTTGTATTACTTATTTTTTTAAGCTCACGCGTTTCCCTTTTGTTTTTCATATAATGGAGCTCTAGTTTTGCCTCAGCGTGGATAATTTGTATGAAAAAACTAAAGACAATCACGCCGTCTATACTTAAAACCTAACTCGGTATGATTATCTCATCGACGGAATTCCACTGACAAAGTCATCCCTCATACTTAATTTGGATGTATTGAAAAAACTATAAACCAACTTTGAATCCCTTAAAAATAGTCATTTACAACGGGATATTTACCATGATTTGAGTTTTGAGCTTTCCAATATTGCGGAAGGTTCATGCGCCATAATCACGGAATGAATTTAGGGTAATTCTAAAATTTGCGAGTATAGGTACTTTTCAATGTATATAGATGAGTTTAATATTCTTATTCTTATATTTAATATTCTTTAATATTATTTATTTAAATAATTAAGTTGATACTAGTTTAATCTGTTTAGTTTTTTTCCAATTTTTATGTGTTGTTTGTGTTGTTTCTTTTAATTAGTTAGAACGACATGGTCTTTAAATCATCATCATATTAGCCGATCGACGCCCACAGCTGGACGTTATTGTGGACTTAAAAGATCTCTAAAATAACCGATTTTGCGCTGCCGCATTCAATAAAGATTTAAAAAAATTATTGAGGCATTAAGTTTTCGCTAAAAAATAGATTAAATCAAGATACATAGTACTAACCTGCTGGAAGTATTTGTTCGTCGCAATCTTATCGACCATTCTCAGGAACTTCTTCTTAGACGACCCGCCTTCTGGGGCTGCGGCTGATGCGCTGGAATTAAATATAACGCAATTAGTAATGGAGACGAGAGATATCTGTCACATTTAAAAGGGTATGTTTCCAGACGCGGAGCCGGGCGGATTTGAGAGGAGCGGACCGTGAATTGGCCAATCAAAGCGTTCGAAATCTCCACTCCGCATCAGTGAAAGCAGTGTAAGCGGAGCGGACTTTCAAATAAAATATATGAATACGCGGCCCCGAGCGAGACGGGACGGAGTCGAGCAGGCTGTGGGCAGCGGAGAGTACGAAGCGGAAGCAAGTGTTTCCATTTAAGCGGAGTGGAGCGGAGCGGAGTGGAGCGGAGTGGAGCGGAACTTCAATGGAAACACTTGTCACTTTTCACAGCTCTTGTCAGCTCCACTCCGCCCCGGTGCGATTCTGCGGAGCTCCGCGTCAGTGGAAACGCACCCTAAGTGTCAAACAAGATTTAAACAATTGAAAATAACTATTGCTCAATTTTTTTTTTCATAAATATATCTCAGAAACCTGACGCTTTAGTATATTAATGTTATTTAACAACGTTTCTTTGTATAAATGTCCTCTATACAAATATACAGTGGTGGTCACAGAATTAAAGACACTGGAAACATATTGAAATAACTAAGCTATTCCTCTGTATATATTTTATCAGACTGCCATTGTAACTTGCTGTACAATATTTTTTTTATGTGTGTTTATTGTGTAACGTTAAAACGAAACATTTACAACAAAACTTAACCTTTTATTCGGTAAAACTTAAATGTAAGCAAGGCAAATAAAAAATAAGAATATTAAGATCTGGCCATATAATTAAAGACACTTCATTTCGTAACAAGAAATTAAAAAAAAATTAATTATCATTGAAATTATCATAGTACCTACGATTTCTAACACATTTTTATAAATCATTCCGATGCGTATCAATACTTGGTCGCATGTCCTTTTGCAGCAATAACAGCACGACATCTCTTAGCCATGGAAGCGATCAATTTTGTACAAGCTTGTACCGGAATTTGTTCCCACGCTTCTGTAAAAGCTGTGTAAAGTTGATCGACGTTTGATGTACGCTTTGCCGCCACTTTCTTCTTCACCTGGTACCACAAGTTTTCGATTGGATTTAAATCCGGACTGTACGGGGACCAATCCAAAACCGTCACAAACTGGCTCCTTAAGAAATCTTTTACTACTTTTGCGGTGTGTTTCGGATCATTATCCTGTTGAAAAGTCCAAATGACCGGTAAATTTTGCTCAGCATAGGGCAGCATGGTTTCTTCTAAAATATTTTTGTACTGGTGTTTATCCATATTGCCTTCTATCTTCCTGACAGGTCCGACACCAAGTCCTGAAAAACAGCCCCACACTTTGATATTTCCCCCTCCATGTTTCACTACTTTCTTGGTGTACTTCGGATCCATTTCTTTGTTCGGGGGTGTCTAACATATTGTTTTCCGTCAGAATTAATCATATTAATTTTTGTTTCATCTGAAAAAAGCACATTTTTCCACTCTCTTTCAGTCCAGTGTTCATATTTTTTAGCAAACTCTAACCTTGCCTTAACATTTTGCTTTTTCAAAAGTGGCACCTTCCGAGACACTCTTCCGTACAAGTTTGCCTCACATAGTCTCTGTCTAATTGTCCTTGCAGACACACCCGTCGACCCTCCTGCCCCGTATATTTCCGAGCGTATCATTTCTGATCCTTTGAACGATACCTTTTTTGCCAACAACACTATCTTAGAGTCTTCTCGCCGAGTGGTTTTTCTAGGTCTCGGTTTTCTGGGTACGTTTTCGGTCGTATTGAACTTCTTGAAATGCTTTATAGCATTCATAACCATGTCCTTAGAACAGCTCAAATGGTTTGCGATTTTTCTGTATGACCAACCTTTGCTATGAAAGTTTAAGATTATCTTTCTAGTGGACGAATCGCAACTCATCTTTTTTCCCATATTGATTGTTATAAAACGTATTAATTTCAATACAAAAAGTAAAATGTTTTAATTAATGTCGACGTTTCATGCAAATACGCGGCAAAACAATGAAAAATCTAATGTAGTTATTTTTTTTTTTTTTTAAATTCAGAACACTGCGTTCACTGTCTTTAATTAGTTGGCCAGCTACAGGTACGTTAAAAAAGTTTGTATTATATTTGGATAGTGAGCAGTGTCTTAACTAATAAGCAACACAACTTTTTTTGTCCCCCATTTTAAGAATACAACGTCATGTATGATTTAGTAACAATTACATTATATTTAATATCTACTTTGGCTAATGGTAGTGCCAAAATCAAGTTTATTGTGATCAATTGGGGGGTGTCTCTAATTATGTGTCCACCACTGTATAACTCTCATTGTGCGCCGCGATTTTGAAAACAAATAAAGTTGCCTATGTTAGGGCCAAAATCTTCAAACCTTATGGTTTGTAAGGTCTAGAACTAACGTCCGATTTTAATAATTATTTCACTAATAGAAAGATCCCTGAGTGAGATGAGATAGGCTACGTTTTATATTATAGCGGTACCACGTAAGCGAAGTCGGGCAGAACTAGTTTCTGATAACAGATTCGTGTCCGCCCCAAGGTTGTCTAGAAGAGATCGCTCTTAGCGATAAGGCCGCCCATTATGCAACTCTGTATCTCTCTTTTCCTGTATTTATGTTTTTGTATTTTCTTGGTAAGCAATAGAGTGTAATGTATTGTATTGTAGATTGCTGTGTAGATTGTTTGGCATTATTTATTATTATTAATAACTCACGTAGATTCCTGTTGAGAAACATTGTCGGAGCTGTCGACTGGCTGGATGGGCGGACTCTCGTCGTCGCTACTCGATTCTGCGGAGTCCTCGCATTCGGAGTCGTAGATTGCTGGCTTAGTCTATGAAAACAATCAAATCACACTAATATTATAAATGCGAAAGTTTGGATGGATGGATGTTTGTTACCTCTTCACGCCAAAACTACTGGACCGATCGGGCTGAAATTTTGCATAGAGGTAATTCTAATCCTGGAATCAAATATAGGCTACTTTTGTACAATAAATCAGTTCCCATAGGATATAAATCCCCTTTAAACATTTCTATAGAAAAAACGCGTGTGAAGCCGCGGGCAGAAACTAGTTAATATTATAAATGCGAAAGTTTGGATGTTTAGATGTATGGATGGACGGATGTTTGTTGCCTCTCTACGCCAAAACTACTGAACGGATCTGGCTGAAACTTTGCATATAGTTCTAGGCCTCGAATAAAACATAGGCTACTTTATATCCCTTAAAAAGAAATAACCTTTAAATGTTTCCATAGAAACAGCGCGTGCGAAGCCGCGGGCATAAACTAGTATTTTATAAATATGGACTAAGTTCCAGCTATTACGAAAAAACCACCCATTCTGTAATTGACATTTGAAAGCCACATTTGAATGGCCATATCCATACAATTTTATTCAAATTACGAAGGCTAATTTTAGGAATAGCCTTCGAATAGCCGAATAGCCTACTTATTCAAAGGGCTTCAAAATTATGTCAATATTAAATGGGTGGTTTTTGCGTTCGCGTTTGGGCGTATAAATATTGTGTATCTAAGAATACAGGGCGGCTTTTTGACATGGGTTGGCCAAATCTGAAACCAAGAGAGCCTAGGAGAATAATCACAAAAGAAATAATGGGCTCAATTAATAAGAAAACAAGAACTGCATATTTAGAGACTGCATACTAGTGTAACAATTATTGATAAATTATTATAGTGTGTAGCGTACTAGAAGTCTCTTGGGCTGATGACCAAAAGACGGGAAACCACCCAAGCGAGTCAGAGAGGTCAGATCTGAGCAAGCGAATTGCGAAGATGGTACGGCGTGACCTTCGGAGCTCCAACACGCGTCTCATTAAAGAGGCGATAGAGCGAAACCGAGGGTCCAAAGTATTCACTCAGCAGCTTGGCAGGAGCCACCTGACGAAGCTCAAAACGCACGACGGGAGGACCTTATTGTCGAAGGTGGAGATCTTCGGGGAGATTGAGGATGGGTTCTATGGTCGATTATACGCTGCACATGCCCCTCGTTACCGACGAGATGATCATGATAACAGAGCCACCCTGACACACCATTATACTGACGAACTGCCAGACATCAGTCAAGACGAGATCGTGCTCTGAGGTAGCTTAAAAATGGAAAAGCCCCCGGTGAGGACGGAATAACTTCAACTACTAAAAAATTCAGAGCTTTTGAAAGCCGGAGGTGCCCCTGTTATACAGGAGCTACAGAACCTCTTTAACACCGTCCTTCACAGTGAGAGAACTGCAAAGGCGTGGTTCGGGAGTTTGGTGGTGCTCTTTTTTAAGAAGGGAGACAAAACCCATAAAAAAGAGTGTGAAATATTAATTCTTTCATTCAGTTAAATAAAATAAATCCGTAGACGGTGTATAAGTGTTTAAGAGTATAAGACACATTAGATGGACTCTTATAATAAAAACACTACGAGTTCTTAATCTTACCAAATTTTTTTCAGAGAAGAAGCTTGCTGGCTGACCGGTATCAGATAGGATATTGTCAGAAGGAGATGATATTAGAATCTGGTCTTCTAACGTTACATCTGTAAAAACATCACAAGATAAATTAATATTAATATTCATCTTAACATAAATTAACTCCAGTTACACAGTAAAAAAATCCAGAAAAGAACTAGCTCTTCATACTTTTTTCTATACTTAGTATATAGCCTAACGTCGCATGCGTCGTATAACACTGGCCTGAAGGTTGTCACAGATATGGACCACTCCACTGCCACCAAAATGTGCATTCAATTATGGGCTTAAACTCGTAATATTTAGATGCATTTTATATTGGATAACAGACGTGGGTGATTGGCTAGACGCTGTGACGTTTTATATTACGCCCCATGTTTTATTGCTGTCTTGTTCGACTTTTAGTCGATTTTCGTTAGATTCTCTGTCCACCTGACAGGTCGGCGGACTTTGACAGTGACGTTTCGTTTTTGTTTTGTTGGTCATACCGTGAATGACCTCGGATTTGTACTTTTTCAAGGTTGGCATTGCTTTGGTATTTCGCATTTAATTCCAAGATGGAGGCACTTTCCTTCCTCCCTCTGACATGAAAAGACCCATGTAGGGGTTTTATCAAATTTTTTTATCTTACCATGTTGTATTAAAACATGAAAAGATTGCTGTGAGTTGGCGCGTTCAGAGTCGCTGCTGCCGTGGGATCATTGCCGTTGGAGAAATTTATTACCATTTACTCGGTGAGTTTGGATTTCAATTGTCCCCTTTGGACATGACGCTTCCTCGGAATGTCTGCTAATGTCTTCATTTCTTCTCCAGGAGACCCAGACTGGCATTTATTTATTCGGCGCTCTGACGCGAAGGCGTATTGGACATTCCATCGTCTCTTGGCACCTTGGAAGCGTGGCTGCTTGTTCGAGCATTTACTTTAGCTGAGGACCACCAAGGCTTCCGCTCCACGCGATGAACAGGAACGTTGTACTTAGAGATTGCAATCCGGATTATCCGAAATCCGAATTATCCGAATTATCCGGATAATTTGGCTATTTTTTTTATCCGGATAAATGAATAAAAAATCCGGATAATACGGATAATTCGGATAAGTTTTAAAATGCTATATATTATTTTTTATGCACAAATAATTTAGCTCGTGATCGTAAATAAGCTTTAATTTGAAACTTTACATTATATTTAAGGTACCTATAACCTCAAACTTCTTTATTCGTGCATTTCTGGTTACACAAGCCTACGGACAGGTACCTACACAGCTAGGTGACCGTAGGCTAGCTTAGCCGGCTAAGTATATACGTCGCATTGTCTTACGCTTTATACCTGCCTACCCCCGCGCCACAAGCCGCACCTCCTGCGCACTCACCTGTTCAGGTACCCTACCCAGTCGTCCCGTGAGTTTTATTGATAGTGGTTGTGTTGTCCGTGTAAATGCATTGAGTTGGAAATGTGTCCAGTCGAAGTAGGTAAGTACTTGTAGGTTTTAATGAATTTGTTATCTTGCCGGTTTTAGTAGTACAGTATTCCAGGGTCAAGCGTCTCTATTTTCCAGTTCTGTTTTCATAGAAATGAATCATCATTATATTAATTTATTCCTTCAACCCTGTTCTTTTCTCAATGTGCGATAAAGTTGTGGGTGCGCAAAGATTTGTCTGATCGACCTCAAATGTATCGGCATTGTGTGCGGTTCTTTAAATATATTAATTTGTTGTCTTTCTATTCCTTAGATTAAACGCATAATGGAGTTTAAGGAATATACCAAAAAGTCGAGTGACAAGTCCAGTGTATGGCGTAAAGAGTATGTGTATATTTCATATTTTTTAATTTTATTTGAAGGAAATCAACCAGTATATTAAGGACTGATTTAACATAATGTAGATTAAAGATTTTTTTTAACTAGTGTAAAAACATAGATATTCTTAAATTTCATAATGATATCTACCTATTTATAACCTAGATACATAATTAAGCTATTGAAAGCTGAATAAAAATGATTCATAAAAAAATATGCTGTTTCATTCATATTTTTAGTTTGCTTAGTTAGTCAGTTAACTATAACAAATTTTAATAATGGAGAAGATAATTAGATGTTAGGAATATAATCAAGATATTCGAATCACCATCACACTTAAAACTCTCTAGAAAACTAGATCGCGGTTTCGCCCGCGTTTTTCCGAGATAAAAAATAGCCAATATGACAATCCAGATTAATTATTACATCATCAACATAGAGTAGCATTACCTTATCTCACCTATGAATAATTTCCACCCTATCCGTTCTTTAGTTTTGGCGGGAAGAGGTAACATCGAAACTCTATTTTAAGTGTGATCAGAAAGTTTGTAATCATGGATAGATAAATCGAGCGTTACCTTGTCGCGTCAAAACTACTGATCGGAGTAGGTTTTTTCGTTAAGTAGTTATACCATACACTGGAATAACATAAAGCCTTTATTCTCGGGCAACTGCGTGCAAAAGCTTGTTTAAAATTACAATTCTGCCTTTTAATTCTACAGTTCTTCGAATTATCCGAATTATCCGGATTATCCGGATAAGTGAATGATGAAATCCATATTATCCTGATAAGAAAATTATCCGGATAATGCAATCCCTAGTTGTACTCGAGCTAAGTATCGCCAGACTCTGAGCAGTGGTTGTCTTTGTTTTTTTTTATTTTGGTTGTCATTTTCTCGTTGTCTTGTCGTTTTGGGCAAATTATAGGCATTTTATACGACAAAGAAGCTGCTTTTCAGCCCCCATTTCAAATCCAAAATTCCTTTAGCCTAATTTCCAAATCCAAAAATACCTCATGGTCTAATTTTAATTTAAATTAGTGTTTAAAACCTAGCTTTTAGTTTAGGAGTGAGTTCTTTCTCATATTCTAGTTTCTTTACACGTTCTACGTCTGGCTTTTCTCCAGAAATAACATAATATTTTCTATTTTGTAGCGTTGAACATCCTCGGAACACACACACTTTTGCATAACTTTATTTTTTTATAAGGATGCAGTGGTAATTTACACCCTAGTTTTAAGCTTAGCTACCGCCTCTTTACAGGCGTGTCGTTTGTAGTAAATCCTAGTTTCTAATTTTGAAATAAAACTTAACTTTAATTTTTTAAGGTCGCTCTTCTAGCGGACCACACTCAACTTCTTGTTTACTGGTCCTACAGACCTACCAAAGCCACAGGCAGCCTTCTGCTACCTGTGCGCTTCATAATAAGGCATTTTTTCCACGCCGCCATTCTGGAACATTTTTTCAGTTGGGAGACATTTTTGTTTTTTTTTAATGAAAAACCAAGCTCCGGGCTGCCTTCTGCGACCCGTGCGCTTCTTATTTTGACAATTTTCTCACGCCGCCATTCTGGAACATTTTTTAGTTGGGAGACATTTTCAATTTTTTTAATAAAACAAGTGTTAGATTTTATTGAAACGCTACTTTACTTTTAAGAACCGTAATTGTACACCTTTATCCTAGATAAGCCTAGTCTTAACCTTATTTTTAATAAACTTAGATTTTTAAATTTTAAATCTACTGTTTTATTGAAGGTCCCTGCCCTGTGATTAGAAGTCTAGTGTTATCAGCTGACATTTCCGGCACAATTTATAGTGGTATCCGTGGGTCTGGCGCCCGAACATTTATTTTCTTAGTTTTGATTTTATATTTTGACCTGCGGATCCATTTTCTTGCCTTCTAGGTAGAATTTAATTTTGAGGTTGGCCCTTGTCCAATCTTAACTATTAAATTATTTTACATTTAGCGTTATATATTACATTTGACGCCACTTCAATTTTTTTATATATTGCAACGCTTGAAGCTTGCTGAAAGCTATTTTGTCATCGTAAAATGTATAGGTATAATGATTACCAGTTTGAGCCATATTTGAATGCTCCTGTTTGTGTTGTACGGATTGGACATGTGAGCGACAACCTTTACTCACTCTTATTTCTTACTAACTCACTCTTTTTCTTCAGCTTCATAAGGTTGATTTGCGTGGAGAGCGCTATGAAAGCGCCGCCGTCGTACCGCAGATCCGCGTCTAGCCAAACGCCTCGCGCATCGTATGACACTGACAACACTCTTACTCACTCTTAGTTCATACTAACTCACTCTTTTTCTTCAGCTTCATAAGGTTGATTTGCGTGGAGAGCGCTATGAAAGCGCCGCCGTCGTACCGCAGATCCGCGTCTAGCCAAACGCCTCGCGCATCGTATGACACTGACAACACTCTTACTCACTCTTAGTTCATACTAACTCACTCTTTTTCTTCAGCTTCATAAGGTTGATTTGCGTGGAGAGCGCTATGAAAGCGCCGCCGTCGTACCGCAGATCCGCGTCTAGCCAAACGCCTCGCGCATCGTATGACACTGACAACACTCTTACTCACTCTTAGTTCATACTAACTCACTCTTTTTCTTCAGCATCATAAGGTTGATTTGCGTGGAGAGCGCTATGAAAGCGCCGCCGTCGTACCGCAGATCCGCGTCTAGCCAAACGCCTCGCGCGTCGTATGACACTGACAACACTCTTACTCACTCTTATTTCATACTAACTTACTCTTTTTCTTCAGCTTCATAAGGTTGATTTGCGTGGAGAGCGCTATGAAAGCACCGCCATCGTACCGCAGATCCGCGTCTAGCCAAACGCCTCGCGCGTCGTACGACACTGGCAATACTCGCTCGACCAGTGGACAAGCGCCGGATAGTGACAGCTCTGTCACTACTAGGGGTGACATGAAGGATGGTAACTGTTGAAAAGAACACTTCTTAGATCGGATGATATTTCAGATGATGCTGGGATTGTCCCGATTCTGCAGTGCATCGGGGATGATTGCACAGTACCACACTGATGGCGGAAGCCATCAGTGCCATGCTAGCATGGAAATGCTATCCATATGCCAAAAAACAGCGTCCCTGATGCGCAGAGTACGGGACAGTCGCAACAGCGTCCTGAGGGCTGTGGCAGTGTCTATCATCTCCACTCTGGAAGCTTCTTGTGCAGAGAGTGATCAATGAAGGAAGCTTTTTCCTTGATTGATTATTTATCCTCGGCTCATCACAGTGCCTATTATATTTTTATTTTACTCTGTGTGTTAAATGTGTGATAAAAAGCTACTCGTATATGTATGGACTCATGTTTGTTGTCTGAAATAAAACGTTTTAGATAACAAACTTATTTATTTATTAGACTAGTTTATGCCCGCGGCTTCGCACGCGTTGTTTCTATGGAAACATTAAAAGATGATTTCTATCCCATGAGAACTGATTTATGGGATAAAAAGTACATTTTTATCATTTAGTTTTAACTGTGCGCCGGACATATTATAGTGTAACATCACATCACACTAATATCACATCACATCACACTAATATTATAAATACGAAAGTTTGGATGGATGGATGGATGGATGGATGGATGTTTGTTACCTCTTCACGCCAAAACAACTGAACGGATCGGGCTGAAATTTTGCATACAGGTAATTCTAATCCTGGAATCAAACATGGGCTACTCTTTATCCCAAAATTTCAGTTCCCATGGGATAGAAATCGCCTTTAACCCTATATAGAAACAACGCGTGCGAAGCCGCGTGCATAAACTAGTACTCAGTATATTTTTGTTGTCACCATCACATTGGTTGGAAGGTAATATTATTAAGAGGAAAGATTTGATTGTTTGTTTGTATTGAATAGGCTCGGAAACTACTGGACCGATTTGAAAAATTCTTTTACCATTAGAAGCCCACATTATTCCTGATGAACATAGGCTACTTTTTACGGCGGGAAAATGCTTCATTCCTACGGGAAAACGGGTAATAGGACAACGGGTAGTAAGAATGTAGCTAGTTATCTATAAGTAAGTATCACAACCCTGTTGGGCGTAACAACAAGTGAAAGGCAGACCGAGGTTGTTTTTGGTAAAAATATGTAGGTGAGTAGTACCTACTTGTCTAGTCTAAGTAGTAAGTAAATTTTATAAAAATCTGTAAATAAAAACAGCAGACAGTGAAACTAACCTTCAGCGTGCAAAGTTTTCTCTGTATCCTGTGCTGGACGCGCGCGATCATCACCGGGTCTCGCGTGAGGTCGTACATGAGCCGAGCTAGGGCCGTGTTCACCCACGTCACTTCCGCCGGAAGCAACCTGCACTCGCAGTCAGGGGCGGGCGTTTTGATCTGGGAATATAATATACATTAGCTGAAGCGGAAATTTATTTATAATAGCTTGACTTTAGAATTAAAATTTTATGATAGACATTTAATTTCGAGTTGTACAACAAATACGAGGGCACCGGTAGTAGCCTAGTAAATACTTTAAATATACAACTACATACATCCGGTGTACTGGTATTACGGATATAATTATAATGTAACTAATGGTTTAACCAGGTCTTGGGTGGAATAGAGAAAATAGAATTTCAAAAACTTTACGCATTCTTTCATTGTCTCTAGCTAAGCCGCTGTCTACACTGTAGACAGTGATTTGGGTCTTTGATGAACATTGATCACTGTGATCACTGTAGAGTCTACATTGATCTGTGATCATGATCATGTTAAACAATGTAAAAACTAAACAATGCAATAACATTGTTATAATTGTAACTTTAAAGGCTTTCGCAGATCATAGCACACCGTTACCGCTCAGCTCAAAATGTACAGTGCGTGTCGAATTAAGTATCCCCCTTGTCTCCAAAATATTTTATATACTATTCGCCTGTAACCAATTTTCACATGCAAAAACGAATAACGCCGCTCAGGTTCGAACCTCCCACTCTTATCTAGAGACTCGAATTCTCGACAATAAACCAACTGAGCTAATTAGATGTTGAGCACTTCGTCGAATTTTGTCTATGGGCCTAATTAGTCCCTTGTTTTTATACCAAGTCTTACCATTATTAATTAATTTAATTAATTAATTAATTTATTTTATGGATGTGGGTAGGGTTTGATTAGATATCGTTTGTAGAGAGAAAATAATTGTCAATCGTCTTATTTCATGTGGTTTGTTTCTCCTTAAAAATGTTGGTTTACTAACGAGAGACCGAAATTGTTACTAGTTAACTGCTAAATAAAATGTATCTAAAGATGGACTAGTTTAGGCCCATATTTAAATGCACGTATTTGTGCGGTATTGGATTAATGAGCGCAGAGCTTAACTCTGTTCTATCTACACTGTCTTCATCCGAGATCTGAATCATTCTACAAAGTCCACTGACTTCTACCATCGTAACGAAAGAACATACTGTTATTCCATTGCTTTTTCTGCGATGCTTTAGTGACTACTTTATATGGTACAAATACGGGTATAACCCGCGTACATAAAGAATGGGATTGAGAATAACGTCATCAGTCATGCTGTTCTGCTCAGTTCGAATCCGATCTGCTGTGCAATTACGCATAAATCACCCATCCCATAATTGACATTTGAAAGCAATTTCGCGCCATACAATTACAAATTACGAAGGCCATTCAAAGGTCTGCTCTTAATGAATTCCTTCTTTAAGAAACGGCCGCAAAGGAAGTGGACATGGCAAAGCCCCGACACTGACAAAAAATGGGATCGACTTCAGCATGACCGATAGCAAGCATATATCAGGGGCAGCACGAGAAATGACATCATTCTCAATCCTATTCTTTAAGTAAGCATGTTAAATGACTAATTGTGAGTACAAGTATGATTGGAGTATAAGTGAGTCAGGTATAGATAAAATGAGGACAAACATCACAGATTTTTTTCTTCTTGTTCTTGGAGTGTTCTTTAGGAGTTGGTTCGAGCTGGCACATCACTCCGATTTCAGCCGTTTGCTTTTTTAGCGTTATTTCGTGGGTCTGTTTCATTGAGAAGATAATTTTATGTATTCTATCTAATATCATAAAATGCTCTCTGTAAATATCTCTAAATACAATATAGGTAGGTAATACTTGATACGCACGATTATTATGCAAGAAAGAAATAAGCGAAACTTATTACAGGTAGCCCGAAACGTCCCACTGTTGGGCAAAGACCTAACCCCTGGGCCCGTACTCCTAAAAACGAAATCGAGGTTTCCGATTCGTTTCGGTGCTAACGCTCATCTTATGCAAGCGATATAAGAGTTGGTTTTGCACGACAACCAAAACAAAACTTCGATTTTCCTTTTCCGAGTAGGTCCCCCTGATCCCTCTTACCGTCACGATCTTAAACCAGAAATTTAATAAAAAAATTGTGCTGCTTTTACACAGCATCTTTTAAATAAACTGTGTTTAAACTTAATCGTATTCGACTAATTCGACAAAAAATCTAAATAATAAATTACTTATAGTTTGATTTTGTATATTGTATCCTACTATTTTAATATTTTTTTGTCGTATAAATGGACTCTAGTCGTATAAATTATAACAATGTGCACCTTAAAAAAGAAAAATTCCGACACAATATAACTATTGTTTGAGAAATAAATGAAATGAAATTACTTAATAGACCCAAGTAGTATCATCGTAGCAATATCAAGAGTTTTATTTATGTAATTTATATTGTTTCTTTCGTTGGTGGTTAAATAAATAAGACTCACCTGTATGATTTTCATGAGATAAGGCCAGAAGTTCCTCTCGTACCGTTCGAATTCGTGCGGCAATGCATGTTGATGCATGGATGTGATGGTAACACCGCAGCCCCCGGGTTCCGAAGCCGAGTCTGTTTTATGCTGAAACAGTATCAAAAGTGCGTAAAGTAAAAATGTTTTATACTACACCTGCTCGGAAAGTTGCCTATTCCTTTTCCATTTATAGAATAGAAAGTATGTATTTGCAGGCCTATAGGAAACCGGGAGGAAAAACTCTATGGAATTTCATTTCTCACGTGTTTTAGCGGGAGGAAAAAGTGTATGGAAATCCATTTCTAAAGTGTTATTTTTCTTTTTAATTTTCTAAAAGATCGGCCGGTAGCTATGGTTATTTTCGTTCGGTCAAACGACAAAAAGTTTTTACTCCAAGTCCATTAGGCCTCCTCCGATTTCCGAACAATATTTTGAAAAAAGAACCCAAAGGCTGGCGCGGTCAATGAGGTTTTACCAACATCATTGGGCGCGGTAAATTCTTCTAAATTTCAATTAATAATTAATTCTGCTTTTTATTTTCCTCGAAGGTGTAGTACAAAGCACTATTTATCACTCGGCAGAAAGTGCGATTCCTACCTCGTGTGTTTTAAGGCCCTCGGCTGCGCCTCGGGCCCAAAACGACACACTCGGTAGGAATCGATCACTTTCTCGCCTAGGTGTAAAATGTACTATTTATTGTCTTATTCATAGTTTTACAGACAGTAAAGCCTGTCCATTGAAGCGGAGCGAGGCAACGGAAAGGCCCACGGTAGATCGAACGTATGGAGCAGGCCGGACATAGGAATTTAAACTTTCGAAGTCGTCTATACTAATATTATAAAGAGGAACGATTTGATTGTTTGTTTGTTTGTATTGAATAGGCTCCGAAACTACTGGACCGATTTGAAAAAATCTTTTACCATTAGAAGCCTGTGAATGAATGAAAAGGAAATGAATGAAAATGTATGAAGCATTTTCCCGCGGTAAATAGTAAGTAATGTGTACTTACTATTTAAGAAAATGCTTCATTCCTACGGGAAAACGGGTATTAGGACAACGGGTAGTAAGAATGCAGCTAGTTATTTTATAAATTTGAATATGCCATTCAATAGTTTTTTTTTTATTCGAAGCAATAAATATTCTATTGCAATTTAGACCCAGAGTTATAGTTCAGGTGTATTTATTTCGACCTTTAAAATCCGTTTTCGCATAAAAATGCCGTACCTATAAAGTACAACACTTTTTGTGTTATTTTGAGAGCTAAGGAACTCATGAAGATTTTAAAATTACCACGATGTTCTTCAGTCAGGGTTATGTATTTTTTTTTCAAGTTGAAATCAAGTAAAGATTTATCTCAACCATCTCAAGCATTGCCATTCAACGTGGCAATGCCGCCAGCATTCTGGGCACTCTGCCTTCTGGTGACGGCTTAGATTTTTAAGAAATAGATATAAGTGTATATATTAGTTGTAATTGTTTTATTCTGTTACTGTTATTTTCTATAATCTCAACCAGAAATTTAAATTTCGTGATTAAAAACTTAGCTACTAGTAGTTAGAATTTTGGTGTTTATTGATTTTACAGACAAACACATATGCTAGCCATGATACTAACAAAGAAAATCTTAAAGAATCACTTCACAGAGACAATTATTATAGCTAAAAAAACCGCCAAAAATTTAAAACATTTGAAAATTAAACAAAAAATTCCATCTTGAAAACAACAAAATATCGCGGGACATACGATGCGGTCCAATCGATATGTATTGGTGTCCCCAGACCAGACCTTCGCTGGTACAGGTTGCATGGGACTATGGGACACCCTGTATAATATAATTACGGCACAGTAAATGGCATAAAACTGATTTCATTGTATGGGAAGCAACATACAATCAGAACTATAAGTTTTTTTTATTTATAAGTTTTAGCAAGTTTTTCTCTAAGAGCTGTGGATTTTGTTATTGAATAAATAAATAAACTAGTGGGCGTTTTTCGTTCTTTTTCTTTCTGGGTCTATTAAAGCATGTTCTTGGCACTGTCTCGCAACTTTTCAAAGATATATCTTAGCTTTTTTGCGTTTTTTGAGTTAAAAAAAATAAATAAAATCAACCGCAAGCTGTGTCTTTGAAGAAAAGCCAAGTGTGGTCATTATAGAATCTTTTACCTTTGGGGGAGGCCTCCATAAAATATGCTGCAAGTAGAGCGCCAACGAAATTTTATCCTACACAGAAGTGCCATAGAATACAATTATCGTCATCAGCCTATATTAGTCCACTGCTGGATATAGGCCTCGCCTCATGAGCGCCATAGCACCCACTCTTCAGTTTGCCACATCCAGCATCTGCCTGCAGTCTTTCGCTGATCGGAGGGCGTCCTACACGTAGCACTATACAAGTTATTCTGTGCCAAAAATACGTTTGCCGAGTTTCGGTCTCCTCTCAAGAACTCGTTTACCCCAGCGTTAGTCGGTTGAAGAAGTTTCAGCCTACACGTAGTTGTGTGGTGCCGGCTTAGAATTTGCCCCACCCCAACTCTTCCCGCGGGTGTCGTAAGAGGCGACTAAGGGATATCCACCGGGGACGGGCCGCAGCGCCCCCTGCAGAACAATTCTACCACAGAACTGCGGTCACCGCATGCCCAGCGTGAGGATTATGGGGATTACCCCCATGAGATAAAAGCCAACAAGGCGCTTATCAGGGGGAGGCCAGCATCCAGCAGTGGACCAACACAGGCTGTTGACTTTGAGGTTGAGGGTTGAGAAGTACCATACAATACAATACTCACAGCATTCTTAGCAAAAGCCACACTATCTTTTTCTGCAGTCATCTTGTACACCGCTAGTTCGATGGGCTCCTTTTCGCTGAACGTTTCTGGAACGTTCTCTTCTGATGTCGAGGATTCCGCTGATGCCACTTCTGTTACTGCGGCGCTTAGGCGACGGAACCTGCGAAATAAGGTACCTAGTTAAAAGCTAAGATCTTCGTTACCCGGTTTTAAGATTGTCCTTTAGCTGCCTCTCGTCGGGGTCTCTTACCTCACTCTCATAATCCGATGGGACGGCAGACCGACACAAACGGGGAGAACACCGCCAACTTCCTGACTCCGGGCTGCTACTGTGATTTTTTCTTGCTAGAAAAACCCCAATAACAGCTATTGGCCCGACCCGGGATTTGAACCCGGTATCTCATAATCAGCGGTTGAACAAGCTGACTGCTACACCAACGCGGCTACTATACGTCGTGTTCGGTCGGCTCCGGACGGTAAGACGGCTTGCTGTCCCGCTTTCATTTTCAATCCCAATCTTTAACTACACAACTTATAACAAGATACAACTTACCATTCAAATTTATCACGGCCTGTCCTCGCAAACAAGTAAATGAATGAATGCTTGTCCTTGGAGCTTTTCACGTGAACGCTCCACTCGCCCTCTGTATTCCCTTCGTCGGCATTCTCCATACTGTCCTGAATACAAACAGATGACTTGGCATTAATATAGGTATGTTAGACACAGGATCGCTCTTTGTACGAATGCTTCATTCATTCTAGCACTACCTACTAAATTGTTGTCTACACTACCCAAAGGTCAACGGGTAGAGAATGCTATCTAGCATTATTCTCACCCATGTACAACTTTTGTGCAATAAAGTATATACTATTCTATTCTTCATTCGTTAAGGGCATCGGCCATGAATAAAATAATAAATATACAGGATGTCCCGAAACTCAAAGTCGATAAATTTTTGGAGAACAATGTTAGCCATTGAAGATATACCCATGATCTTGTGGTTTTTCTGGGTTGTCATGAACCCACCTGTCCTTCGTTTTCGGCTTGACGTTAAGTTTCGAGACATCCTGTATAATTCTAGACAATACACAGCTTTAGCTAGCCCCAAAGTAAGCAGAGCTTGTGTTATGGGTACCTACTAGATGTTTCTATAGTGTAAATGAATATATTAATTTTAAATAGAATAATTTATTATGTTTTGACCACGCTTGTTAATTAATTTTTTGATCGTTAACTATTTATCTTAGATTGTATTATCCTTGATTATTTTCACTATTGATTATTTTAACGATTTGAATCACTGTGATTTAATATTTGCACACCTGCTTGCGGGTTGAATACATTTGACATCACTCTAGTCATAAAAGACTCCACACGCAGAAACCGTGGCCGGGCCGGAGACGAAGGCGTGCGGGTTATATCATACGGATTTATATGAGAGACTACACACACGCCGCCCGGCGGTGTATGTGAGTATCTCATATAAATTCACGCATTACAACCCGCACGCCTTCGCCTCCGGCCCGGCCACGGTTTCTGTGTGTGGAGGCTTTAAGATCTGACATGTACCGGTAATAATGTATTCGGCAAATAAATGATTTGATTTGATAACTATATAGTATACTTATTACATTATATACATGGATATATCGGCAGACGGACCTTCGCCCACCGCGCCACATCGGTCGGCATTTTGTTTAATTAATAGTTCGAAACCCTCTGCACTCGAATCACACTCGCACTTGACGGATCCTGTTTATTATAATATTAATTCAGGATGTACATACATTCTTATCTAATTGATTTATTTAAAAAGGACATTTAACATCATCAATAGGGAAATTAATACTAATTCTAGTTAAGTACATATAACTCGTGCATGTTAGTTCACGAAAGTGATGTTTGTTATGGAAAATATGGACGACCTTAAAGCGAAAAGAGCGTTGACCTTTCTGGCGACATAGGTAAGGTCACCCACGCCAAGGCAAGTCAGAAAACGTTATTGGATTCGTTATGGTACTTTCTAGACGACACCATTAATATTACATGGTAAATAGTCTGGCAAAAATAAGGAGCCATTCTCAACATTCAATTTATCCGTGGTTTTCGATTTCTACTATCGAATTTTGACACATTTTCTTTTGAAGAAATCGTAAGTTCGTTCGGCAAACTCATTGAAGGCATGGCATCGAATTGAATTTTGGGAACAAACCATATAGATTTTTGTCACCCACGAACATGCAGCAACACTTAATTTTACTCAATTAACCTTTCATTGCGAAAACAGAGGTTAGGTAAATGAACGGGTCAGGTCTCGTTCATAACATAACCAATCTACGACAAACTGAATAATTAGCGACTTCATCCTCTTCCTACTTTATTTTAAACTAGTTTCTGCCCGCGGCTTTGCACGCGTTGTTTCTATGGAAACGTTTAAAGATGATTTCTATCTCATGGGAACTGCTTTATGGGATAAAAAGTAGCCTATGTTTGATTCCAGGATTAGAATTACCTGTATGCGAAATTTCGGCCCGATCGGTCCAGGTTTTGGCGTGAAGAGGTAACAAACATACATCCATCCATCCTTTCGCATTTATAATATTAGTGTGATACTATGCTATGCATTAATATAAATTACAGTATAGCTTGGTGACGTCATAGACATATAAATTATAGCTGCGTGTGTGGTCACGCGAAAATTTGTACAGAAGATATATCCCGCTATGCCTTGCTATGACTCATATTGCTATATATATTATAGCTACGTCTGTGATTGATAGCACTTTCATGCGCTACGACGCGCTTGCCCATCTCCGTAGCGGCGCGGCGCGCACCTGCGGGTCGCACCGCATGGCTGGGCAGTGAATGCGTTAGATTTATTTTTAATTATATTATTAACTAGAGACCCGCCCCGGCTTCGCACGGGTGCAATGCTGATACTAAATATACTACAGAATCGGCCCCCCGGCCGGTACCGCTGCAACCGCTATGTCATTTAAATTACATGCTGTGAAGGGCCATATTGATCTATATAATTTGATAAGGATTAATGTTGTATTGCTTAAAAACGCTTCGTAAATAAGCCATTATTTCTCGTAAAAAGTAAAGGATAAAAATGGTTATTATGGGTTATCCCTAAGAGATATACGTATACTCTCGCTTTTTTGTAGATCTTTTTAAGGTGTACAATACTGTAGGAAATTATTTTCATCTATCTCGTAGGGTTTAGCCAGCGTTTGTATTTTATTATATACATTATTATCGTATTTTACCATTTTTTATAAGCGCAAAAAAATGTGTTTATTTACGACATCACATTAGAAACCTCTAAAATAATCAGTGTTTCGCTACTATATTGTGCATGTATTATACATATTAACCTTCCTCTTGAATCACTCTATCTATTGAAAAACCGCATCAAAATCCGTTGCGTAGTTTTAAAGATTTAAGCATACATAGGGACAGACAGACAGACAGTGGGAGCGGTTTTGTTTTATACTATGTTAAGATTAACTCACCGCCTCCTCCAAAAACTCCTTAATTTTCGTCATCTCTGACTCATCAATCTCAACATCTTCCTCCTCCTTATTGCTGGTGGTAGATTTGGTCGCGAGTTCCATTTCATATGTCAGGTCGTCCGCAGACTTTTCCCGCTTCTCTTCAGTCGGCGGCTCGGCTACCGGCTCGGTGCAAGTCGATACGCTGTCCGTTTTCTTATCTATGGAATTGAACAATGATTAAATGAGGCTGTAAAACCTGGCTGTGGCGATAGGTTATTTATGTCATTTTAATATCAAACTAATATTATAACGCTGAAAGTTTGTGAAATCTGAATTTTTGTAACCTAGGATCTCCAAAACTAATGTAGAGATCAAGATGAAATTTGGCGTATGTTTAGAACAAAGCCTAACTTAGATAATGGGCTACTTACTACACCGAAAATACGCGTGCGAAGCCACGGTCAGAAGCTAGTAAGCCAATAATCTTACTAACCTACAAATATTATAAAAGCGAAAGTTTGTGCCGGGTCGTGAAGATTTTTCTGCAGACAACGCTAAAACTACTGAATGGATCAGTCTGAAATGCACGCATAAAGATCTGGACCTGCAATAGGTAGGCTTCTTTGCCAAAAACACGTGCGAAGCCGTGGGCAGAAACTAGTAATACATATTCAACTTGTAATCTAGGGCCTAGGGATCAGACCTGTGACCTGGAAGTCAGACACAAGACGGGGCTGAAGAGTCTCATTGAGGAATCAACCCCATCCACATCCACGGAAAAACGGAAACGTAGCTGTCAGTCACCAAAAGTCCTGGTCCTGTACTTCAAGGAGCTGGGCTGGTTAGGGCCTGTTTAGGCAGGGGTATAATGCACAATACACTCCCATACGAGATGTCCGTGCAGATCTCAGTTCCCCCAATCAGAATTAGAATTAGGGCCTAGAGATTAGACCTTACGATCAATAAATTATAGCGGGACTATTAAAACGCCCTAAATAGCTGACCAATGGATCTGCTAGCAGGATTGCTAGTAGGTAGGTTGGTTGTGTTGTTACCAAGAAGAAAGTTTCAATCAGCTCATCTTGAGGATAAAAAGTACTTATTACTTTATGTGTTCTAGAAACAAAGCTCTTACTGTGAGACAAATTTATTTGACAGGATTTTGACTTGGCAACATAATATTATCTTCAAGATAAGCTGATTGGAACTTCCTATTGATAACTACACAACTAACCTACAATGTACAAAAACACCATGACCATATGAACCATGAGTTTGTGCGAGCCTAAATTGTAATTTAATTTGGTATTCGAACTTTATAGCCTACTAGCAATTCTAGTTATATTATAAAGGCGAAAGTTTGAGCCGTTGTGAAGATGTTTGACCGAACACATCGCCAAAAGCAAAACGACTGAATGGATCGAACTGACATTTTATAGAATATATGTGTTGTGTAAGTATAACGATTGTGCAGGGGTTACTCCAGAGAACACCAGTCTCAAGTCCGGGTAACAGGAGACCCAAGGTGTAGATAGTGTGTGTCAAAAGACTTACGTACCTCTGTGCATTTTCTGACTAATCTATTTTGAGTTTGTGCGAGCATAAATTGTAATTTAATTTGGTATTCGAACTTTATAGCCATAGCATAGCAACTTTATAGCAATTCTACTTATATTGTAAAGGTGAAAGTTTGTGCCGTTGTGAAGATGTTTGGCGAAGACAACGCCAAAACTACTGAATGGATCGTACTGATATTTTATAGAAAGGGTGTATATATGTGTAAGTATAATCATTGTGCGGGGGTTACTCCAGAGAATACCAGTCTCTTATAACTATAAGTCCGGGTAACAGGTGACCCCAGTGTAGAGAGTGTGTCAAAAGACTTAGTACCTCTGTGCATTTTCTGACTAATCCGGTTGTATGTATGTATTGTGTAGGTATAATGATTGTGCGGGGTGGGTTACCCCAGAGAACACCAGTCTCTTATGAGTCCGGGCAACAGGAGACCTCTGTGTGGATGGTATGTGTCAAGACTTACGTACCTCTGTGCATTTTTCTGACTGATCAGGGTGTATGTATGTATTGTGTAGGTATAATGATTGTGCGGGGGTTACTCCAGAGAACACCAGTCTCTTATGAGTCCGGGCAACAGGAGACCTCTGTGTGGATGGTATGCATCAAGACTTACGTACCTCTGTGCATTTTTCTGACTAATCAGGGTGTATGTATGTATTGTGTAGGTATAATGATTGTGCGGGGGTTACCCCAGAGAACACCAGTCTCTTATGTTATGAGTCCGGGCAACAGGAGACCTCTGTGTGGATGGTATGCGTCAAGACTTACGTACCTCTGTGCATTTTTCTGACTAATCAGCGTGTATGTATGTATTGTGTAGGTATAATGATTGTGCGGGGGTTACCCCAGAGAACACCAGTCTCTTATGAGTCCGGGCAACAGGAGACCTCTGTGTGGATGGTATGCGTCAAGACTTACGTACCTCTGTGCATTTTTCTGACTAATCAGGGTGTATGTATGTATTGTGTAGGTATATTGATTGTGCGGGGGTTACCCCAAAGAACACCAGTCTCTTATGTTATGAGTCCGGGCAACAGGAGACCTCTGTGTGGATGGTATGCGTCAAGACTTACGTACCTCTGTGCATTTTTCTGACTAATCGATGTCGTAGGCCCTCTTTCCCAGGTTCAACAGGGTCGGAATGTGATAAGCTGAAAAGATAAGGATATTTCTTAGTAATGGTAATTATACAATAATTTTCTTAAGCTTCATTACGTGTAATCTAGGCAGTTTACATATTAATTAGAGATAAGAATATCGTTTTTAACTGATAACGTTTACTGCATTACCTACCATATTTATTGGTAGTTTTTAAGCTTCGAAGCATGAAAGCTTTTGTGAATTATTCTTGTGCTTTGTTATGTTTTGGGGATTAAAGCATATTTGTATTTAATCCTACAAGGCAGATAAAAAACTTAGCATTTTAAGCAATACCACAAAATTATTACCTAAGCTCATATTCGACCGAGCTCTGAAGAAACTCTTTCTCCTGCAATGCAGGAATAGAAAACTAACGGGTTTGGTAGTCAAACTAGGCCTGGATTTATAGGACTGGCCTGATACCTACTCACGGAATCTCCGCGGTACAAAACTTAAATTATATATAATAAAATTCAACATTTTTTGAAAATTAAAAACGCTTAAGTAAATAATAAAAAAAATCATGAAAATGCACTGTTTCGCACATAATTGGGTCGAGAACTCAGGAACCCTGCGGTCTATTCAAATGACTAATGTTTTGATTCGTAGGTTATTACTAATTTATAGGTTCCTTGAAGCAGTTTCTTCATAAGTTGTGTAGTTTTCTTGTAAATAAGCAAAAACTTGATTTTTGCGCTTACGCCGTTCGAAAAACGTATGCTCTGTCCCGGTCTTATGAACGTGAAATCCTATGCTTATCCTTTTCACAAAATGGCGCGCATTGCGTCCTCTTAAACAAACAGCTAATATACAAGTTTCTTACTTTTTCTCCTTCCTCCGCCAAACAAACTTTTTCTTCTTCTCCGGACTAGTATTAGTCTCAGTGGATTCCGTCTCGAACTGCTGTTCTTTCTTCTTTTCGTTTGCTTCAGAAACTTTTCGCTCAGCTTCCGTGTTCTCCTTTTCTAATACCTGTATCTTTTCCTTTTCGTTTAGTATTACACATATCGGATATTTTTTGCTCCATTGCCTAGAACAAAAAATTCCACATTTATTCGGTAAGTAGGTAACATAGATAGGTAGGTAATATTAGGTACTAATCTATACTGTTATTTAAGTTAATGTGCGAACGTAAAGCTATTTCTCTCCGTCAATTTACGACTAAAGAGTGAAATTTAGCACGTCGGATATAGAAAAGAATCCGGAAAAGACATAAGGTTACTTTTTATCCCGAAAATGCACGTGCAAAGCTGCGGGCAGAAGCTAGGAGATAATATAAAGATTTATGGTCTGCTTTCTAAAAAATAATAATAGAAAGCGATATTATTACTAAGTAAATTAAGTTGGGTACGTTTTATTCAGGTACCGCGCGAGTAAAGCAGTGGTCTAAAGCTAGTTTGAGTAATAAATTGATTTTATTCCTGATCAGAGGTTTTTATTACAGTTATTTTTCTCATTCAATGATCTGTGATAATCATATAATAAAGAATATCACTGATAACTATCGCAGACGTTAAAAGTCACGTGTGAATAAATCACCTTATTATACCAGATGATACAATCTCGGGAACGATAAGTATTAACGATTTTACTAGCACAGAAAATAATATTATGTATTTAGAAATGTTTACGACTCTAATAATATGAAAAGATTATTATCATAAGAGCTTACAAAAGCTACACAAATCACACTAATATTATAAATGCGACAGTTTTGGATGGATGTATGAATAGATGGATGTTTGTTACTTCTTCACACCAAAACTACTGAACAGATTGGGCTGATATTTTGCAAAGGTCTACCTGAAACAAAACATCAGGCAACTGTGTATCCCACAAATCAGTTTCCATGGGATTTAAATAACCTTAGAACGTTCCCATAGAACGTTCCCATAGAAACAAGGCGAGCAAGCCGCGGGCAGAAATTAGTATCAAATAAAATAGGTAGGTATATTTACATCTTGGTAATATATTTTGAATTCCACTGCATCCAGTTCATTTTAAGGGCGTTTGTACTCCAAATTAAGCTAAGAATGGTTCCATTAGAATGCTAATAGCGCTTAAGCGTTCGTTGCCCTAAATATTATCACGGTACACGTTCTAGCTAGTCAAGGTTAACTTTGGACAAAGCGAGCAAGCTTGTTTCGCTTTTTTTCTTTGTCTCAATGACCTTAGCTATGTGTGTTTGAGTTTTGAGGTTTACTTTGAGTTACGGAAATAGATAACCAGTTTTTTTTATCAATCAGAATAGTCCGAATAAAATCTTGAATGTGCATCTTGACAGTAGATAATCTAAATTAATGAGGGACCTATTTTCTAAGCAAAGATAACCTACGTGTTAAGTACCCACATTTATTTATATTGGATAAATTATTTACAAAGCAAATACATACATATTGGCTGTAGGAAATCATCATAATGAATTTGTATTATCTATAGTCAGCACATATGTTTTTATTAGATCTGGTTTTAAGTTGTTTGATTTAAATAATAAATTATGCAAGAAGTTGTTAAGACTGACATTGAATTTCAGATCCAGTTATTGAGTTTTACACTGGCAGCGCTTAGACAGTGTGTCTAACAATAATTTGGCTTGTTTTAAATAACTACAAACCGACTTCAAATAATAATTGATCTACATAGTTAAATTTATATGGGTCCAACTTCGGGGTATATTCTTTTTATTAAAAAATTATTATCGAAATTGGACTACTCTGTAAAAATTTATGCGTGGTGATACATAAAAAAAATATACGAGTCGACTTGAGAACCTCCTTCGTTTTTCGTCGGTTGTAAAATACATAATTTATACTAGCTAGGCAAAAATACAGCAGCAGCGCAATAAAGTTTATTATATCACGATTACTTTGTATCGGACTAATCTTAAATTAAACTTTATTGTGTTGAAGCTAGAATCTAAATCTCAAGTTTTGCTCCAGCTCGAAAAATAACAACTAACAGGCTAAAGGTTTCTTCGTCGCTTCTTTACTTTAGTTTACATACCGACGCGACAGAAATCAAAAAATATCACTTTATTTCCGTGTCAGTGTTTAGTTTTATGATTTGACCTTTTCTAAGTGTACATTTATTGTATTTATGGAAATAAAGAGTTTTTGATTTGGTTTGATATAGTATTTTTATGTAGAACTGCTAGTGTAAAGATTCATACCTTCTTTTAACAAGTCCTTTTGGCAGTAGAATCACCCTGGCTCCGATTAAATTGTACAGTCTGTGTTGATAAAATGTTACTTTATCTAACTTCTCATCCCAAAGCGCCCGCTTTGCCACTTTCGTCCTCGAGTATGAAATCCTTAGATTGCACCCTAAAACAATAGTTATTATTTTTAGTCATATAAATTAAAGTATGACTGAAAGTGTTAGTTCAAATATGATGCTGGATTCGAACCCCCATGCTACTGGGCCGGTCCTAATTTTTGGGGATGTTGCGTTGCTCATCCCATCCCCAAAAATTGGGATTTTAGGATTATTAATCATTTGAGACTTTAGGACCCACAAGGATTTTTACATTGGCCCAAAGCTTATCCGGGACTCGATGACTTTGGCAGAGGTTTTGATACATATTAATATGACATATTTAGGCTAAAAGGCGACAGACAGCTGCTTGAAGAACTTTTATCTTAGAACACTGCCTTTTAAACTTAAGTCCAATTTCACAATTTGCTTTTAAATCTTAGATCAACAAAACTAAGTTTACCTTGATCGGATTCAAATTGGTATTACATAATTTGTGTGACATGACATCTCACGGACTCAGCTAGGCGCTTGAACCGGATCAACTGTATGTCGGTAAAATACGCTGAACCTGTTTAAATCGCTGAACTGAATTTATCTTCTATTGAACCTCTTTAATTGTAATGTAAACGAGTTTAATTGTAACGTAAACGAGTTTAATTGTAATGGTGAAATTGGACCTTAATATCAACATGGTAAACACATGTAAATAAACAAAGTAATTACCTTCCAGTTTCATAAAAGCTGTTGTTGATTTATTAATATGATAATCCAACGGATCGTATTCGGGGAATCTGTAGTGATTAATCCATCCCTAAAAAATAAGTATGTATCAGTTTTATCGTACTATCGGACAATATTTGCAGAAACATATCTTATCTACTGCTCTGGTAAAATTATTAATAATAAGTGATAGACGTATGCACAAACAATATATGATGTAGACAATTTTTATGAAACAGTACTTTTATTGTACGCATTTGGTGTTGTGTAAAAAGTTTCATCATCATCATTCAACCGAACGGAGTCTACTTCATATTTGATACTTATTATCTTTTAAATTTAGCTTATCTACGAGCCTATTTTATAAACCTAAAAAATCTTAATTTTGGTTTTCTGGACATAGGTCCCTTCTTAAGATCACCACAATGACCGGTTCAGCGAATCAAGTTGTCTTTTTTATCCTAAAAACTATCGAATTCATTCGAATGTAAGCGGTTTAGCTACGAACCTTTTTTGTGTTGGAAGAACACAAATAAGGTTCTCAGTTAACCCGCCTACATCCGTACTTAAATTAACAAATCTCACCTCATATTTCTTCAAAGGCCTATGCTCTTTCACTGATGGTATCGTATAGGTAACAGGAATGGAGCTATTTCGTTTCACCTGAAAGACATGGCTTCCTCTCGGCTCCCAATCACTAAAGTAGGTATCCAACAACCATTGTTTAAAATTACCAATGAATAAAAAGAACCAAATGCCCAGAAGGAACCCAATCCAAACATTTGAATTCGGGAACAGCAAAACATTGATAAGAAAGAAGATTGCTATAAAATACATAGTAAAATTGCAGAAGTATTTTCTTGTTGGTTGTTTTTGAGCATGTTTTGGTAAGTCACTATTGCTAGGAGGTAGGCTAGAGTTGGGAATAGTAGGTGCTTTTTGTTTTGTTGGTGTTTCCATCTGACTGTTCTCTGGATAGAGCGGTATATTTGTGATCTCTCCGAAGTTATCCATAGTGTCTTCTAAAGCCTCAATGCCAGATTCAACATCAAGCAGACCGTCTGTGAGGAAGTCCCGTTCATCCACCATTTCACTGTAAACTAAAGCAAACAAAGTGATTCACCATTCAGTTTAATTGCTTTTAATTTAGAATTGGTCACTTTACTGGAAACAAGGTTTTTATTATTTAACTTACCTAAATTTTTATGTGTGTCATCACTGGAATCTGAATGGTTTTTCTCAACTGGAAGGCTTAGGTCTCGCTCCATTGGCTTCGCTGTGATTGGTTGAGTGATTTCAGATAGATTTTGCATACTGCTTTCTAATGAAGACACCTAATAAAACAAAAATTATTATAATTGCTTGTAAATGATTCCATGGAGTTAAATTCAAGCAATATTTGTAATGGAAATGTGAGGTCACACACATCACAATCAACAGCCCTACCCAGTCCACAGATAGACATAGGCCTCCTCACTTATGCCCAGTTTTTTTTTTCACAGACTCTAGCACCTTTTGCTCCACCTACAGGGGAAAAATTAATTTTCCCGCGAGTTGGTAAGTCATGCACTATAAAAACAATAAACCTTATATTTTTTGGTTTGATTGATTGATTACAGAACAGTATTTTGATAAACTGCCTAGCACATTACCTATGTATTAATATTGTTATGTCCTCTCAAGAACAGATTTACTGAGTGGCCCGAAATTTACCTCATCAACTGCTTGATAAGTGAAACTAAACCTGCTCAACCTAGGATTAAAAGGTTTATATTAGGTAAGCATTAGCACCAATGGGAAAGCATGGCATCATTGATTTAGAATAATCTATATTAATGACGCCATATTGGTGCCCAAAGATCAAATAATTACCTGATTATCAGTGTCCCCAACACTTTGCTGGTCAATGTCTTTCACAGCAGAATTCTCCTCTGAATCAGATGCTGAATTTTCTCGAGGCAAAGTTTTCTTTTCATCTTTTGTCTCTGTTAGAAATTAAAACAATTTTAGGAAGTTATGATCTCTAATTAATTACATAGGTATAGGCTGCACCACAACACTATTGTTTATGGTCTGGATAAGTATCTGGTTAATCTATTCAATGTCCGCTTTGTGATGCAACCAGAAGGAACGCGCCGCCGCCGCCCCGCAGCTACACGCCAGATTGCCTTTACCTATCAATGAGCTTTAAGTAGAAGTGAAAATTACCTTCAGACTTTGTTTTCATATCCTCTACTGCTTGAGCAATTTTGAACTTAAAATCATGAAATATCTTCCATGTCTCGTTGCTGGGTTCCTTCACTTCAGGATTCACTTCTGGTGTACTTCTTTTTCCAAGACGATTAAGATACTCCTTCATAGGAGATGAAGAAACCTCCTTTGGTGTGCTTGAACGGCTATCCTCTTTATCTTTAGCCTCTTGTTTGACATCATCAGTTTTGTCCTTTTCTGTCGTCTTTTCTGATCTCATGGACTTAAAATATTTGTCTATGATTGAGGGTGTCCTGTCTCCTCGCTTTGGGCTGGCATTTTCACTCTGTGCAGCTGATGGAGGGTCACATTGAGGGGTAGGAGGGTCATCCTCACAAGCATTGAACAGTTCTTCTAGTTCCTCATTATTGGCATTGTACCTGAAGGAAAGTGATGCATTTGGAGATTTTCCTGAAATATATGACTTTGTTATTCAACAGAAGAGGTTTTCATAGGCATCATAAAGCTGGCCCATGAATACATATTTTTAATCAACTTCGAAAATAGGAGGTCCTATGTTTGGCTGTATGTAAGTTTTTTTTTAGTATATCCTTTGATTTCTCCATCATTTATGGACTGATTTGGATGATTCTTGCAGTTTTATAGAGGATGGTTCTGAGGATTTCCCTTAAAAATTTTGTTCCAGTATAGATACTGCAAAACTTAAAAAAAAATTTCAAAACTAAGGGATCCAAAGTCAGGTTTTAGTTTTTCAAACCAATCAAATTATGCTATTCACACTACATAATATTTCACTGCAGTGTTTAATCTTACTGAATGAACCATTGAGAAAATGGTAATCAAAGGTTGCCTGTGTGATGCTGTTTCAAGGACTGCTAGTGTGGCAGTGCAGTGCATGAGTTAGCATAATAAGATTCTACTAACAAGCTCAAGTTTTCTTCACCTTTCAGCCCAAACCATGTCACATCATTGTCTTTGTCTTAGAGGACAAGGTGGTCTATCATCACACTAATATTATAAATGCGAAAGTTTGGATGGATGCGTGGATGGATAGATGGATGGATGTTTCAGATGTTTGTTACCACTTCACACCAAAACTACTGAACGGATTGGGCTGAAATTTTGCATACAAGTAATTCTAATCCTGGAATCAAGCATAGGCTACTTTATATCCCATAAATCAGTTCTCATGGGATATAAATCACCTTTATATGTTTCCATAGGAACAATGTGTGCGAAGCCGCGGGCATAAACTAGTAAGAAATGAATCATGCTGGACAATTCACACAACATCATTTAGCCCCAAGCTAAGGAGAGCATATTATATTGTTATTATTCTCAGAGAGATAATAAAAAGGACAATAAACAATGATTATTGGACAATCACAAACTTTCAGTTAACTTTGATGTATATGTATGAACACTTGTGTCTAAAACATCAATTAAAATCTTCTAAAACACCAGAACAGACAAGTAGCACACAGCTTTATAAAATTAAGTTTGAGTACATTTCAAGATTTCATTTAAAGACCCCCAAAAAGTGAATAATGGAGTAATTTATTGATAACAATGTAATGAGGGATTTAGAGGGAATCCCCTTTTTCAGCAGCAATTCTTCAGCCTTTCATTTAGCGGGCTTATTACTATGTATGTATGAATTAAGTCTATTTTAGAGAAGGTTGAAGATTTAGAAATAGAATCAAATAGAAAGGCGTAGTACTTTTAATTCTTTTGCACAGAAATATGATTCAACAAGTTTAAAACCATAATCTATAGATAACTTTAATGAATTATGTATCTGCATAGAGGTTTTTAAAAGTAGGTTGTCGAGAAATAAATTTTATAAATTATAAGTAGCATACCAGCACCGGCGATCTCCATTTTAAGCAAAATATTTATCGGCAACTCATGGGCAACTCATTGTAATTATATTCCCACAGAGGCAGTCACAGCCGTTCTTCGAATCAAATTTCATTTGACTTCATAAAAAGTATTCGCACAAAACTAAAGAACGAACAACACACAACTTCAGTCACAAGTCCAGGTGAGAAATTATAATTACTACAATGGATGAAAATTAGACCGACGGATCGGATCTACGAAACAAGACAAGAAAGAAAATCAAATAAATATTTTTTTGTGTTCGGGTTCGGTTTGATTGACACAAGTTTGTTTGACACTATGAATTTTTAATTAATTCCCAAATGACATCTATTTTTAGTGACGTTGATTTTTTATTGACTTGACGTTGACAACACAGTCACAAAATCGTAATGAGGCGTTTTGTTTTCCAAATAAGAAAACCGGTGCTAGAATTCCATTAGTATTTCTGTATTATATAGTAAAACATTACATTTTCACTGTAAAAATAAATTTATTAATTATATAAATATAAAATTAAAAAAATAGATAAAATTATCTCCTTAATATCTTCAATCGTGGTGATAGCACCGAGTTAAATGTAGTACATATATATCGATGGGTGATAGCCCAAATTCGTTGGTGTTCTACAGGCTGTCCCATGGCCATGGGACATAGAGGAGAAGTACCAGAAATATTGAAAATAGAAAGTTTTACTGAAAGGAAACATTCCTTTTTTTAGTTAAGTAATTCCCAGAGTCTTGAAAAACTAAAGTCATTTATAACGGGATATTTACCATGACTCGAGTTTTGAGCTTTCCAATATTTCGGCACAGTTTCATGCGCTATGATCACGAAATAACTGACAGCACTGCGAGTGAGTTGTTATTGGCAGATATATCGATCTACCCTCATTTTTTGTCTTTTGCTACGAACGTTACTACTACCACCGGTTTCATTATCGAACGCAACTCGATCACGACACACAACACCGACGGTATCAGAACGCGGCGCGGTTGGTAGGTATATCACTTCTTCGGTTATTGCACATTCTCACAACAGGATTCCAGGTTCCGAATAATTGGAAGCCTTCTTCTCGGTTGAAGTTCCTGTGTTTAGTAATCTCACCAATCTTGGTATGTACCTAATGTTGCTCTGTTGAGATTACTTGTGGATTGTGTAACTCGATCCAGTGGTTTGAACCAGACTCCAGAAGATGCTCCGCTATGGCAGAGCGTTATAAATTGACTTTATTGATAATAACCATGATGGATTTAAAAGTTTTAACTTGAAAAACTACTTGCCTTATCCGTGTAATCGAACCTAATAAAATCAAAAAATAACAACCTGTATCTCTATTATAGCACCGATTGTTGTAGTCTATCAAGAATCAGATATGTGTAATAAACATTGCGTAATACTAAGTAATTAGAGGTAGGCCATGATTTCTGCCTAAAACTGGGGAGACGAAGTACTGTTTACACCAGTTATATTTACCTTAAAAGTAGATCTAACTGGTGTAAAAAGGGTCAGGCATTGGTTCTGTGCGCCTGTCCGGGGAGAGGCCGACACGACGACGCGGTGCGGAGGTTTACCTTGCCGCCCCTTCTGATTATGAGATGTTAAAGAATATTGATTTTGGGACCGATATAATTTTTTGAGGGGTTGGGGGATCATGGGATACATTTCCCTGGTAGGTTCAGAAAATGGAAGCAAAACCCAAAGCACAACAAGAAAAAAGACGGGGAGCGAAACGAGCCACGAAAATTTTCATGCTTTTGGTTAGCTTTATTATTGCGGTGGGTGTCAGAGTTGAACGGATTGGTTTGGCGGGGTTAGCAATAAAGGCAAGCAAGGACGGAAAGATAACGACGAGCGGAGCGAACCACGAAAAATTTCTATTTCTTTCACCAGCGAGCGTGGCTAACAAAATGTAAAGATATAATGGCAGCGGTGCGAGCAACTGAAAAGTTTTGAGACTATTCAGTGGTTAAGCAGAAAAATTTACGAAAGTCAAAATCAACCAAACGAATGGATAGCGAAGCGAGCTGAATTTTTTGCGATCGTACTCGACAGTTTCTCATCTCGTACTCTATCACCACAAGGGGCCATGAAATTATATATTACTTTTCACTCTGAATAGATTGTTTAAAAAAGAAATTTCCGCTATGGTGTTTATTGCGGCACCTAGCGACCGCTCCGCTCGCTATACCTTAGGACCGGCGGCGCAGACTCGACCCCTCGCTCGGTACCTGCATCCTTGTCGTTAGTTAGAAGTTTTAAAAAACTTGGCACTGGTTGCCTGTTAAGAAACGCAGCTATGTATGATGCACGCGCAACTCTGGCACTTGAAGTCCATGGTAGAAATTAATTTCAGCAAGAAAACATGTGCCAGGGTGAATTCATTTAAACGCGCCATCGCGCGATCGAAAACAAAGTAGGAAAGTGAGCAAATGAAAATGATCAAGCACAACTAGCAGTGGCAAATAGTTCTGTCATGCTAGCATAATTCAAGGTACCTACTATATTCCTTCGCCCAGTCTCGCCATCCACGCACCCTAACCCGCATTTACAACATTAACTAACTAACTAAAAAGGGTCTCTTCCTGATACAACAATCGTGCGTCACCAAGAAAGGCCTTTCATGAACAGTAGATAAATAATGTTGTGATATGAACATACAATTTTTACCCAAATTTTTACATACCTACTAAACTCATAAAAAACCTAAAGTACATACCTAATAAAACATTTAGAAAATGTAGTGATTTTATTGAAAAATTTAAATTATATACATTTTGGTCGTATCGATGCGGGTGTAGGTGACGCAAATAATACAAGTCCCATAGCCGATACGAACCACTTTATTTATGTATATCACTCGCGTTACATAGAACGATGGAGCTGGGCACAATCAATCGGCGGTGCGCGCGAGAGGAGCGGGGTACGAGACACGTGTGTCCCGGATGTTTTTGATCAGCGAACTGTCTGAGCTGCGACGCGGGCGCGCGGGCGGCGGCCGCTGTGTTGCCTTCTCTTTCTCTCGCGCACCGGTGTGTAAGTGTGGTGGCGATCGTATCGCCACACCACCCACCCACGGAGAAAAGTACTCCCCGAGTACGAAAAAATAAATAAAGAAAAATGTTGAAAACAATCACGAAATCGAAATTTGAATAGTAAAAATATAAGTAGGTAACAAAAGAATGGGTAAACATATTAACCATTTAAATGGACGTGGCGTCCTTAAGCTTAGGTACTTAACTAAGGTCTTATGTTAAGATATAAGTAACACGTATGTGTTACATTTACAATCTAATGTTAAGCTTTTTAACTTAATCAGAATTATAAATATATACAAATAACTATAAATCTAACACATCTTTGAATTTTACCCTGCGCCCTGACCGAGTTGTAACAGGTTGGTTAGGCAAGACTGGTGATGGTAACGCAGATAGCGCAGGCGTCGGCGTCGTTGCCGGGGCAATTAGCGCAGGTGGTTGCGCATGAGGTATAGCGCGGGGCACCGGAGATCTCGTTGCGGTCTGTTCGGTCTCGGGCAATAGGTGGGCGGGCTTGAGTCTGTCTATGCTAACAGTAGCTTCCCTCCCGGCCATGTCTAGGCGAAACGTTTTTGTGTCACGTGATATCACCCTGTAGGGCCCCGTATAGGGTGGCTGGAGGGGACGCCGCACGGTGTCATCGCGAAGAAAGACGTGCGTGGCGCTGGCTAAGTCTTTGAAAACAAACGATTTTGGTTGAGAGTGGCGCGACACGGCCACAGGGCGCAGGTCGGCCATTTTTGAGCGCAGTTGAACTGTAAAATCGTTTATGTCGTTCGGTCGAGGGGGACCGGGTACAAAGAGTTCGCCCGGTAAGCGCAGGGGCTCTCCATATACGAGTTCAGCCGATGAGCATCCCAAGTCCTCTTTCAGGGCAGAACGTACGCCTAGAAGGACAAGGGGAAGAGATCGGTGCCAGGTGTTGTCATGGCACATGAGAGCCGCTTTCAAATGACGGTGGAACCGCTCAATCATTCCGTTAGCTTGCGGGTGGTAGCTGGTGGTTCGTACACGTTTGGTAGCGCCGATGTTCATGAGTTGGTTGAACAAATTAGACTCGAACTGGCGGCCTTGGTCAGTGGTTATCGTGACAGGCACACCGAAACGTGCAATCCAACCGTGTAGGAACCGGTCAGCTACCTCTTCGGCGGTGATGGTGGTCATCGGCCATACCTCGGGCCATCGCGAAAAACGGTCGATGGCAGTCAGGCAGTAAGAGTAACCATTCGAAATTGGCATCGGCCCGATAATGTCTAAGTGCACATGTCGAAATCTGGATGAAGGTGCGACGAAGTTGCCGAGAGGGGCCGCCACATGGCGCGTTACCTTACTCCTTTGGCACGGCAGGCAGGCGCGGGCCCAGTTCCGACAGTCCCGGTTCATAGATGGCCACACGAAACGTTCAGCTACCAAGCGTGCAGAAGCCTGCGCGCCGGGGTGACTGAGGTTGTGGATCTTGTTGAAATAGCCACGACGGAAAGAAGGTGTTACGAAGGGTCGTGGCTTTCCAGTTGATGTGTCGCAATATATAGCTATGTCGCAGCCAGGAATGCACACTTTTTCCAATTTAAGGGAGGAGTGGCTTCTGGCATCCTGAAGCTCGTCGTCTGTGGCTTGTTCGTCAGCCAGCGCTGCGAAACTCTCCTCGAGGCTGATGGCTTCGACCCTTGACATTGCGTCAGCGACGACGTTGTCCTCTCCCTTCACGTGTACCACGTCGGTCGTGAATTGGGAGATGAAGGACAACTGGTTGAGCTGAACTGGGGGAATCTTTTCGCGGCGCTGGGTGAAAGCGTATATGAGCGGCTTATGGTCAGTGTATATTGTGGCGTGTTGAACCTCCAGGAGGTGGCGAAAGTGCTGTACACTTTCGTAAACACCCAGGAGTTCGCGGTAATACGCTGGCCACTGAGCTTGTTTGTCAGTTAACTTCTTGCTGAAAAACGCCAAGGGCTGCCATTGGCCATCGACTTTCTGTTGAAGGCACGCTCCTACGTGGACTGAAGAAGCATCTGTGAAAAGTCCCAGCGGCGCGTCGCTAACTGGGTGAGCAAGGAGGGTAGCATTTATGAGGCTATCCTTGCACTTCTGGAACGCAAGTTCGAGTTCGGGTGTCCAAGGTACTGGTTTCGCACCCTTGAGCTTTGAAGAAGCTAAGACGTTGATGAGAGGCGCTTGCAGTTCCGCTGCCCTAGGTAGAAATCGGCGATAAAAGTTTATCATGCCGAGGAATCGGCGGAGACCTTGCACGGTTTTTGGCAAGGGGTAGTTCTGCAGTGATTCGATTCTTTCCGTAGGAGGGATTGTGCCGTCTTTCTTGATCCTATATCCTAGGAAAGTGACTTCGTCAGCGCCGAAAATGCATTTGGGTGCATTGATTACGACTCCATAGTCGGCCAGGCGCTGGAACAAGGTGCGGAGGTGTTCCAGGTGGTCTTCTGCTGTCCTGGAGAAGACCAGCACATCATCTACGTACGGATAACAGAAGTCGAGTCCCCTCACGACTTCGTCAATGAAACGCTGGAAAGTTTGTCCAGCATTTCGAAGACCGAAAGTCATGAAGGGAAATTCGTACAATCCGAATGGCGTGATGATTGCAGTCTTGCAAATGTCAGCCTCATGGACAGGCAGCTGTTGATAGGCCTTCACGAGGTCTATAGTGCTGAAGATGGTGGCACCAGCAATGTTATGGGAGAAATCAGCGATGTGCCTGACGGGATACCGGTCTGGTACGGTCCTGGCGTTCAGGGCCCGGTAATCCCCGCATGGCCTCCAGCCTGTCTCTCCCTTCTTTGCCATGTGTAGCGGTGAAGCCCATGGACTGTCTGAAGGTCTGGCTGTGCCACAGGTCACCATATCGTCAAA
This sequence comes from Eupithecia subumbrata, assembly GCA_949316285.1. NCBI lineage: Eukaryota > Metazoa > Arthropoda > Insecta > Lepidoptera > Geometridae > Eupithecia > Eupithecia subumbrata. The sequence goes on along the minus strand of OX438643.1, from coordinate 13,076,892 downwards.
TTCCTTTTTCGCTGCGATTAGCTTCTGCGGAGCGAGGCGGCGTGGACGGCAGGAAACAGGCGGACCATCGGTTGTAACGATATGGTGCTCTGTGGTGTGTTTCATTTGCCGTGGGAGTCCTGGAGGTCGTGTCAAATCCGGAAATTCCAGGAGAAGTCTAGAGTAGGGTGAGTGCTCGTTAGCAGACACGGCCTTGACGCTCACCTGACTAACTTGTGCGACTACGGCTGCTGTGGTTAGGTTCGTGGTCCCGTCGATTAAGCGATTGTGCCGCAAGTCGGGTAGCAAGTTGTAATAACTGAGGAAGTCTGAACCTATTATGGGAGTCTCTACGTCAGCGATCGTGAAATTCCACTGGAAGTCGCGACGTAGACCTAAATTGAGCCGAAGAGTGATGCTGCCGTAAGTTTTAATTGTGCTGCCGTTGGCCGCAGCGAGTTGATAACCTGTTGGCGAGATAGTGTGACTTTTGGCTAAGCGTTGAGGATAGCAACAAAGGTCACTACCAGTGTCGATCAGGAATCGGCATGCGGTCGACTTGTCTGTGACGAATAAACGGCGGCCGGATATGTCGCGATCAGTCGCCGCGTCTACTGACCGCTGGTCGCATTTCCCGAGCTCTGGTCTTTCCAGCTGCACGGGCTAACGCATTTTATGGCGTCCTGCTTGTAGATGCGGTGGTACCAGCATAAGGAGGAGCGTGATGATGACCTGGAAACAGGAGTCGATCTGGTATTGTTTTCACGCGACCGCGATCGAGATCGAGAGTCTGCACTAAGTGCTTCGACAACTTTTGTCAACTGCTCGACCCGAAGGGACAGCTGCATTAGCTCAGATGATTGTGGCTGTGAGGCGACGGCATGAACTGCAGGTGCTGCCACTTCAACAATTTTGTCGGCGATGTCGGCTGCTTTTTCCAGGGGCAAATCCTGCGCGGCTAAAATGGCCTGTACGCTCCCTGGCAGGCGGCGCATCCAAAGTTGGCGGATCATATCTTCGCTTTTGAATTCCGATCCTGCCAAGGAGCGGAGTCGGCGCAAAAATTGAGAAGGTTTACTGTCTCCAATATCTTCTTCTCCAAGAAGGCGCCTGACCCTCTCCTCGCGGGAAGCTGACAGGCGCTTGATAAGTTCCGTCTTTAGGTATTGATAGCAGTCTGGCCGGTCCGGTGGGTTTTCAATGATATCGGCTACCTCGCCGGCTATCTTTGAATCAAGCATCGCTACCACGTGACTATACTTGGTCTTTTCCAGTTTGATGCCGGCTATTTCGAACTGGGCCTCTACTTGCCCAAACCACACGGTGGGTTTGTCGGCCCAAAAAGCAGGTAATTTCACCGTGACTGCCATTGTACGTCTGTCTTGGTCGGCCCGTAGCTGTTCTAGCTGTTCTTGGAGCAGTTTGATTTTCTCTTCCCCGGATGTGGCCATTATGGTGGGGGAAAAGAAAACTTAAAACAACGAAACCGGAAATAAGCCCAAACAAAAACCGGAAGTGAAGCTACTGAGCGAATGTAAACCGGAAGTGAAGCTACTATAGGTCGGATTCTGGTTTGAGCAACCGGAAGTTGGGGGTTGGGCTAGAAATGGGCGAATCACCACTGACAACTCGATCAGTACCTACGATTAAGACAACGAGACGTGCTAAATAATAATAATAATTTCAAAAGTAATAAAATGGTTGACGTTTTTGACGATTGGTAGAATAAAATAAATTTAGACCGCACAACATAGGTAAAACACTAAAACTAAATCAAAGTTCTAGTAAGTACACAGATAGGTAGGTATTACTGGTTTGAACAATAATTATTACGATCGTTAGTAAGTACCTAAAATTATCTAAAGTTATAAATAGTTAGTAAAGTTACCTATTTAAATTACCTAAAGTTATAAATAGTTAGTAGTATACCTAATAGTAAAGTACCTAAAATTATAAATAGTTGCAGTCACACAAAAACTTCAAAATAAAAATTGTTTTGAAATAAAAGTAAATACTTAATGCAAACACAGTTAAATACCTAGTAGAAAAACTAAATGGACAGCTAAGTAGGTATTTACTTAAAGTTCGTTGTTGACCGCTGTGCGACGCAGGTATTAGCAGGTAGGTAACTTGATGCTTGGATCGTATGCTGAATCACGCGTAACTGTTTGTTTACTTTTCGAATGTTCGTCGAAATAGAACTCTGATCTAAGTAGGTAGGTATTCTGAACTGAATTGCACGGAAAAGTCTCGGTGTTGAAGTATGTACTTGGTCGGTAGGTAGATCAAAAGAACAGCACGGTGTGTGGTAGATTAGTCTCGAAAGTTGTTGATGTAAGTAGGTATTGGAGTTCGCTCACCGGGATTGTGTGTATGTACTCCCTTGTATTTGCTGCTCGGACGGAGGTGTTTGGAGACGGTGTCCTGTCTGTCGAGTGCCGTATTCCAGTCTCAGGAAAGTGTCTTGGTCGTCTGCAGGCCGCGTTAATCGAGTGAGAGTTGTGCCGATTCGGGAACGTCTCGAAGATGGCGCTCGATGCTGGCCGGTGTTGCGACGTCGGGGTCACCAATTTGGTCGTATCGATGCGGGTGTAGGTGACGCAAATAATACAAGTCCCATAGCCGATACGAACCACTTTATTTATGTATATCACTCGCGTTACATAGAACGATGGAGCTGGGCACAATCAATCGGCGGTGCGCGCGAGAGGAGCGGGGTACGAGACACGTGTGTCCCGGATGTTTTTGATCAGCGAACCGTAGAAAGAGTATGCTATAGAACACGCGCAAATGCTATCGCATTCACACATAAAGAGAGAACGACTTATGCCTAAAACCTAAGAAGAAATGAGATAGAGCGAATGGCTTGCTATCACTTTCCCGCGTGCCGGTTTTTTCATATTTTAGCAACTCTAGTTGCTAAACAAATTTCCTACACATCGACGGAGCTCAGACGAGAATCATCGAAATTGTTGTAAAATTTTGATTTCTAAGTATAAATGTGAATAAAGTGTTCCTGTGGACATTCCCGCACCTAAAAACAATAAAAACTAAAGGCAACAATGGTGCGGTGCTGTGTTTTCGAATGTACAAGTGACAGTGAAGCAAAAGTGCCGAATTTATCATTCCACTCGTCAGTACAAGTTCTTTTGACTACAAAAAGGTTCAAAATTTACAGATTCATAGATTTACATGAACAATTAAGAGGTACAAGGCTCAAAAGTTATGTTTTATGAAAATTTTAATTAATATAACCTAACATTGCGAAAATTTAGGGTTGCCTGCACTCGACAATAAAATTCCCCAAATGGCGCGTTGAAATATTTTTGAATACGTACATAACGAGAAACATTATCTTAAAACTAGTTTATGCCCGCGGCTTTGCACGCATTGTTTCTATGGAAACGTTTAAGGGTGTGATTTCTATCCCATAGGAACGGATTTATGGAATAAAAAGTATTTTAGAATTAGATACCTGTATGCAAAATTTCAGCCGATCCTTTCAGTAGTAAGTAGCGTGAAGAGGTAAACATCCATTCATCCATCCATCCAAACTTTCGCGTTTATTATTTAAGTGTCATGTTTTTATTTGTTACAGATTTCTTGCAGATAAACATCTACGTTTACGTTGGAAAGAAGCAACGGGTTGCAAAGATTGGGGACCCAAAATATAGTCCAAATTTTGTAGTAAACATTTCTATGAAAATTTATTAATAAAAATGAAACAGCGAACTTATCTTTTCCCTCATGCTGGTACGTAATATATATAAAAAGAATGAAAGTCTGTTTAAGACTCTGAGAAAGTTTGTCATACCTACTTTGTATTATAATCTACCTTCCAAACAAATATAGAAATAACCAATCAAAATATTTAAATATTGGGTAGTATTACTATTGTATAGGGTGTAACAAAGAGTAAGGAACAAACTTTAGCTTTGATCAAAGAACACAGGAAAATATGAAAATTTAAAACAAATAAATAAAAACGAAATTATCACTAGACTGGGTAATGAATGAATGACTGTTGTCATTTGCTTATTATCATAGAACCGAGGAAAAATGCATTTGTAAGACCTACCTATCACATCTAAGAGGCGTTGTCCGCTGCGATGACGTCGCGGGTCGTTGAACTCCACGGTCAACGACCCACAACGAAGGTGTTTTGTGTTTTAAAGGAGTTGTAAAGAGGTACGTAGGCCTTTTTAGTTTATTTTACCTGAAAACAAGCTCAACATTTAGTTTACTTTTTTTTCGAAACTATTCGGGAATTTTTCTTCGGTTCTATAATCAAGTCGGAACCCACCCATGAAAGTTTAGTGCTTACTTTTTGTTACAACCTGTATATTATTTATAATTAATAATTATGATTCAATATTCTTACATACCATAATTATAGATTTAATTTGAGAAAATTAAATCTTAGAATGTAAAAGAAATGCAATCCAGTATAAAAATAATAAATTTTATTTAACTAAAGACTATGTGATTTGACTGAGAACATTTATTGAAATAATCGTCTTAAAGACTGATCATACATACTTATTAATTATAACAGAATATAAATATTTGGATTAGTAGGCAGGAATGTTGGTAATATTGTGCTGTAAAAGTGTCATTTAATTTTGTTGTATTTGCACTTTTTTCTTTTTAGCTGCATAATAATTTTAAAAGTGCCATTAAATTTCGTATTAAAGGTTACCTTAGCAATATCTAAACCGTAAGATTTAATTTATTAGGAGAAATGTGATTTCGAAGTCTGTTGGCTAAGCCTGGTTAACGTGTAAGAATTTAATTCCCTAATAAAAATGTTATTTGATTACTATTAACATAAAACTATTGATATTATTTTTCTATATTCTAGTGTTTAAAATTATTTCTACTCGTATCGTAATAAGTGCCTATACCTACATAACAAAACAAAATTGATAGGTACCTAACTAAACGTTGTTTCCTTTCTAGGCTTAGTTAAATTAAATGTTTACCTATTCCCACATTCGTACCTAATTTAAGTACCTACTTACATATTTATTTACTAGAAAACTAATAACTTTACTCGAACTGGAACGATTAAACTTAACCAAATACACAAAAAAGTTAAAAGTTTGCTTTAAATCCTAACAGAACAGGATCAATAGGTTGTAAGTGCGCAAGTAATAAAATAAGACCTACCGGACCGAGGATATACCCGAGGATACCTGCAGGCTGTAACAAAAAGTAAGGACCTAAACACACCAGTACTTAAAACATTCACTACAAAGGTCAACCAAGGTTTGGTGGAATTTCCTGTTCTGAATTTGAACACCCAAATTTATGAACTGGAAAATCGCAAATCCAATCCACCAACAGAGACATGAAATAAGAAACCTAAAATCGGGGTAATAAAATTGCATGGCAACACTTTCCCCCCACCACCTTGCAATCTTTGGTCTTGCTCATCGGCATGCTTGCCAAACATCTGGTTATATTTAATCTGTGCAGCGAACTGTCTGAGCTGCGACGCGGGCGCGCGGGCGGCGGCCGCTGTGTTGCCTTCTCTTTCTCTCGCGCACCGGTGTGTAAGTGTGGTGGCGATCGTATCGCCACAACATTAAAATTCTGATTTTGCAAAAAATAAACAACTTTTAATTGAGTGTTTTTTTTCACAATATTAGTTTAATGAGGTGCTCCAAAATTTTTTTTGGGTTAAATATATATATCTCAATGATATACATCAAAGTATAATAGCATTTTTAGAAACTTCTTGAACTGTAATTTTTTTTAACGTACGTGGCCACTGAATTGACTTTGTTGAGGTACAATGTAGGTATTTTATTTCAGAATCCAGAGATGCTCCAACTTTGCAGTAAAAATGAACAAAATTAAGTTCATCTTTGAAGATGTTTTGCAAATTACTGGGCGTAGTTATCAAAACATTTGAAAACGTTTTCATAAGCACTCATATTTTTTAATTCAGTCCATAAAAAAAAATGCCTAAATTGTGGGCATGGTGAACGAAAAATGTGAACAGGGGTGACAAATTTTCTAAATTCACAAAAAATTACCTAACTACGCGTAGTTAAAAATTAAAAATTCTAACCGTAGCTACGGTTAGAATTTTTTGGATTTTTATCTTTGTGTCTGATGCCACCGCGCACACGCACTATTATCCACTCAAAGGGAACCTGTTTACAAAAACAAACGTATACATGACTGTAGACTACCCTCGGACGAAGGAAATCCAATCCCTAGAAGATAATATAAAAATAAACAAAAAAAAATCTGCTATGGAGAAGCTAGTTGTCAGCGTCACTTGTCATCACAGACAGACACGACACCACGACACAGACGTCAGTCAGACATTGCCAAGTCAACAAACACGTCTGTCAGACGTCAATTCAATTCAGTCAAGTCACAAGTCACAGTCAGTCAAAGACAGGCAGACAGACAGTCAGTCAAAGAAAACTGAGGAAAAGCATCGTAAATAATTCGTTGTTTTCATTTTAAAATAGTTTGTATTGTATCCTGAAGAAGTGGATGATTGCGTGTTAGGTATTTTCCTTAATATGGGATCAATGCACGTCGAATATTGGAAATGAAAAGTCAATTGTTCGACGAACATGATTATCAAAATAACATCAATATTATTATTTTGCGCGTGTGGCCTCGTTGCCGCCGCCAAAGATGCTAAGGTAAAGAAGCTAAAACGCAAATTGCAGACTTGCAGCCGTTGTCTTCTGCATTGTATTCTTTGATGGTGACAAGAGGTTAGAATGGATCTTATTTTGTTGTAGAAAAGTACCGAATTAGTGCGCGCATTGGATGGCCGACCCCTGCTCCTTGCCACGTTAGGAGGCGGCATGGTCGCTGTGGATCCCATAGCTGGAAATATTATTTGGAAACTGAAAGATGGTAAGGAGTATGTTTACATCCGAATTGCCCTTGGTAGCCTTTCATTTCATCAGCCATGTTTATTTGCATGATTCACCATAATTAATTCTAGTGATATCTTTGTATCTTAGACTAGTATGGTAACCTAATAAGTTTATCTCTTTAAAGTAATAATGAAATTTGTAGATACCGCCTGACCCCTCATAGTATCGTCATTAATTATTGTTCTCTTGAATTTACCTGAATATATTATCTGTTAAAAAGATAACATAATTTATGTGATTTGGAAGTAGTTCCTTACAATTGGGCGCTCATTCAATGTTGTAGTAGGTACAGTAAATTATTGCAGTTTAATAATTTAAATACAGAATTACTTAAAAAGTAATAATTTTGCTTTCCTGCGAAAATTACTACTTTCTACTGCCCATATGCAAATATTGTATAGGTACTATAATTTTGTTCGGACAAAATATTAATGAGATGATATTGACCACTTGATGATTCAAAGGTACTCCGGTCTTTACTATCATGATAACTTTTTGAATCTGCTTGCACCCACACTTGTGAACCATAATATGTCCTGCACATATTATGGCTAGTCTCCTTGAAGACTGGCCACTGTCACCGATATTCGGCTATGGGGACATCATCATCAATCTGTAAAAATGCCCTCCATTTCAGTGCCTGCACTGAAATGGAGGGCATTTTCGATTTCATAGAGAGATTTCATTTTCCCCAGCTTACAAAATATTATCAGTTTAGGCATTTATATTTTCTACTTTACTTTTACTTTACATTGTAAAAACTTGGAACCGGAATCAGTGATCAGTGCCCCTTCGGTAAACTCTTTCAAAAATGGACTGGACAAATATTTAAAGTGCATTGACAAATACTCAGATATACACACATCAGCATAAGAGCTACCTGTGTATCACAATAAAAATGATCATCATGCACATCTCTCATTATTAAATAAATAATGGTATAAGCAACAAATATAATTACCTACTCACACATAGACAGACTTTGTCCATGAACAACAATGTTATTTTGACCTATGATACCATCTACCTTTGTTATTTATCAATGCTCTGCCAATATAATGCTGTCAGTATTGTAAATTTTTAGTATACTATACTTATCCCAACGAGTATCGCTTGCTTTATTGTATTAAGTATGTACGGTAATATTAGCTCTTAATTCTTTTTAAATGTTATTCCATTCTTACATATAAGGTCTGTGTTCACCAAGAGATAATCGGACAATTAGGCTGCTTCGTCGGTTAACGTTGACGTTTAATGTATGAAAACTTGTGTCAAAAACGTTAAAACAACTGTTTAAAATTTAACCATCTGTTGGTGAACTCGGGTCTTAGTGGGACAATTTCTAAATATTGAATCTTATAAAATCTTAGTCTTTATTAGTTAGATTAGACTAAACTAGACTAATTCTAGTAGAGACTGGTTTTGAGCATTATACATATATAAAATGCAAAATTGTACCTATCATTTTGTGATGGTACAAGTTTTTTTTGTGGGCTTAAATTTTTTCTGTTTTCTACAATAAATAAAACTAGCAAAATAGTAATTTGCCGCAAAGCTAAACCATTTCATTACCTACTAAAAAAATTAACTTGATTCATTGGTGTTTTTGGAGCATTTAGGAAAATAAGAGATTTGAGATTTGAGCTATCAATTTTCCCCCCCCAAATGCCCCCATATACAATTGAATTGAAGTTGTTTTTATCATAGAAAATATTTAATGATTTGCGGCAAATAACTTTTCCGTTAGTTTTAATCCTTGTAGAATGAAGAAAAAAATTTACCCACAAAAAAAATTGTATCTCATCCCAACAGCCATGAAAACTATAAACCTTAATAATTATAATTTTCCCCAGAACCAGCAGTAAAAGTCCCAAATCAGCAAGAGCACAAAATGCCACAGTTCCTACCCGACCCTAGACATGGCTTTCTCTACATGTATGGTCCAAGAGGAGACCAGCAGATGCTGAAGAAACTGCCTTTCACCATTCCCGAGTTGGTTGCTAATGCCCCATGCCGGTCCACAGATGGCATTCTGTATACTGGCAAGAAGAGTGATACTTGGTTTATGCTGGATCCCCTCACTGGCTCTAGAGAGCATGTTTCTGGTGAGTCCTATGGTTATTTTAAAGCACATACCTTGTCCACACTCTTATTACTTTCCTGTCAGTTCGACTAACAACCAAAAAGTCATGTCCTAATGCTTTACTCATTAGATTTTTATGATAATCGATTTGGTTTATGAAGAAGTTGTAGTCGATTTTGTTATTTTGTTTTATTTTACGAACTCAGGCGTCCGAATGACTATTTTTAGAATCAGAATATTTAAAAGAACTTTTTAAACTTGCCCTTGCTTAAGCTTGCTTTTCCCCGCGGCATTACACGCGCCTAGCCTGGGGATTATGGGCATAACCACCCATGAGATTAAAGCCAATAAGGCGCTTATCAGGGGGAGGCCTGCCAGCAGTACCAGGACCAGTATAGGCTGTTGAGGACCTGTCATGTTAATTCCACGTCAGTTCAATCCTTGATAAAAGATTGGAGTAGATTGATTGATTAAGCTGTAACTAGATTCCAGGTATGTTATCCTATTTGAATGAGTTAATATTAAATGTTGATTGGTTGATAATGTTCTACATTTGTATTTCTAAACACACACATTTCTGGCTGTGACTAATAAAATCACTAAGATATGTAGTATCACTAGTAACCATGATTAAATTGTGAAAATGTAAAGGACTAGCTGCTGTCCGCGGCTTCGTTCACGAAGGCACGCGCTTTTCAAGTATGTTCTATTGATTTGCAATTTGAGAATATTTTCATCATGGTTTGCTATTATTTGTGTTAGAATAGTATTTATACAGGTTCCTGCCATAAGATTTTTTCAAAATACTTATCTACACAATTACTAAGACAACATTCATTCTTTGATGTAAAAATGCGATTAGGTTTAATTTCATTTCAGAAAGGTATTTTGAAAAATAATTGTGGCAGGAACCTAGATTAATACTATTTTAATACAAATAACAGCAGACCATACAGAAAATATGCTCAAATTAAAAATCATTTTGGTATTACGTTTGTATGGGAAATTCATCCGTCGCCGGACCCTTAAACAACCAATTACATTATTTAAACCAATTACATTAATTAAATCAGTTTACATGTCTAGACTCTAGACTAAACAGACATCGTTAAAAGAAGATAGGTATAACTGCGTACTTATAGAATGGGATTGAGAATGACGTCATTTCTCATGCCTGCTCAGCGCGCATCCAATCTGGGTGGGTCTATCCCACGTGAGATGAGGTCTATTGAGTATAAAAAAAACATTCTATTCCTTAACGCATTCACTGCCAAGCCTCGCGTTAGTGCAGACGGACATCTGCGTCTTGGGCCATAAAAGTGTTTCGCGTTACTATAATATGTACAACCTTTAAAAACTCTTTAATTAATACATTCACTGCCGAGCCTCGGCGCTACCGGAAGGCTCACCGCCCCACACCACGCAGCTTTACTACCGTGCGTCGTGGGCATCCAAAATGTTAAGGACGCAGGTTTTACAAACTCATTACCACACAGGTTTCGACAAGTCGAAGATATTCCAAAGCGACGAGGCTACCTGCGAGCCGGACAGAAAGCGCGGCATCTACATCGCTCGCACAGAGTACAACATACTAATGCACGACTCCAAGAACTACGGGCACAAGTGGAATGTGACCTTCTTTGATTACACCTCGCATGCTATGGAGAAGGAGCTGCTCAATGATTATGGTAAGACATCTACATAGCCGTGTAGTGCCGGCTTAGAATGTGCACCACCCCAACTCTTCCCCCGGGTATCGTGATTACACCTCGTATGCTATGGGGAATGAGATGCTCAATGTATATTGTAGGAAATCTACATAGCCGTGTGGTGCCGGCTTAGAATGTGCACCACCCCAACTCTTCCCCGGGGTATCGTGATTACACCTCGTATGCTATGGGGAATGAGCTGCTCAATGATTATTGTAGGAAATCTACGTAGCCGTGTGGTGCCGGCTTAGAATGTGCACCACCCCAACTCTTCCCCGGGGTATCGTGATTACACCTCGTATGCTATGGGGAATGAGCTGCTCAATGATTATTGTAGGAAATCTACGTAGCCGTGTGGTGCCGGCTTAGAATGTGCACCACCCAACACTTCCCCCGGGTGTCGTGATTACACCTCGTATGCTATGGGGAATGAGCTGCTCAATGATTATTGTAGGAAATCTACATAGCCGTGTGGTGCCGGCTTAGAATGTGCACCACCCCAACTCTTCCCGCTGTCGTAAGAGTCGGCTAAGGGATATCCACCGGGGGTGGGCAGCAGCGCCTCCTGCAGAACAGATCCAATACCGCACTGCGAACTCCAACCCGCATGCCCAGCGTGGGGGTTATGGCATTACCCCCCCAATGACAAGAGCCAATAAGGGGAGACTTATGCCCAGCCGTGGACTAGTATAGGCTGTTGCTACTGATGACGATTTTTGTTGAAGATGTCGGAAAAATCATGCTGACTAAGAGCTTTGCTGTCGTGTCCCGCGTAAACCAATAGAGTTAAATAAAAACAATGAATTCCGGAATTATTTATCTTAAAAAGATTAATCAAAGTGCGACCCGTGCGAAGCCGGGGCGGGTCGCTATTGAAATTGTTAAACTACATGGTATTTCAGGTCGTCGAAATGTTTAAAAACAGGTTGCCTTCATATCATTATTATCAGTTAAAATCCAAATAGACGGTTTATTTAGTCAGTCAGGCTCAAATCAACGGCGCCATTACTCGCTAAGCTAAAGTGGGCGTTGTTGATTAGAATCAATACGCCTGTGACCACTATTATTTACTATTACTTACACCTAATAAGTAAATTAATAATGCTGGACAATCCAAATAGGTAGTATCGTCTAACCCCAAAGTAAGCAGAGCGTGTGTTGTGTTATGGGTACTAGTTAACAGATATACTTATTACACTTGGCGAAGGGCTAGTGAATTATGCGTTTTGTCACAGGCCAAACCAGTCTTCTGCTCCGGGCTTTGCAAGCATTTTGTCAATGACAAAATGCTTGCGGAGCCCCGGGCAGAAGTTAAGTTTATCGCATTCAGACAGACTGACCATACAGAAGCGGTGAGAGACTTTTAATAATAAAGTATCACACTAATATTATAAATGCGAAATTTTGGATGGATGGATGGATAGATGAATGGATGGATGTTTGTTACCTCTTCACGACAAAACTACTGGACGGATCGGGCTGAAATTTGGTACACAGGTTATTCTAATCCTGGAATCAAACATAGGCATACTATGTTTTTTATCCCATAAATCAGTTCCCATGGGATAGAAATCACCTTTAAACGTTTCCATAGAAACAACGCGTGCGAAGCCGCGGGCATAAACTAGTAATAAATAATGTAATGTGGTAATACATTAAATTACTTGATAGTAACTGGGAAATTCTCAAATAAGATAATCAACTTTGTGCAACGTCATAGATAGGTAAATCGATACAGTTCCTCATTGCCGCGCCGTAATTATAACGTAGAAGTGGCCTTAAAACTTACAAATCAATACCTACTCGGTTTCAAACATGTTCCGAACAAACCACTTCTCTATAGAGATACCGATAAGTTTGTTTGATTCCCGCTTTTTGATTTGTATGATCTGCAGATATTTTCCCGGATGTTCTGGAAATTTTCAGAAAGAAAAAGAAAGAAAATTATTTATTAAACACTACACTACTAATAAAATTCTGACTGCCTCGTTGGTCTAGCGGTCAGCTTGTTCAACCGCTGATTATGAGGTTCTGGTTTCGAATCCCGGTTCGGGCCAATAGTTGTTATTGGGGTTTTTCTAGCAAGATAAATTCACAGTAGCAGCCCGGAGTCAGGAAGTTGGCGGTGTTACACCCCCATGCCTCGGAAAGCACGTTAAGCCGTTGGTCCTGCGCCTAACCTCTCCCCGGTCAGATTTGAGCTGCAACGTGTTTCCTTAAAATATTTTACAGGCGACAAGAATGGGAAATCCGTTCTTTCCTCTGATTAACAAGTTCCGAGCAATGATTTATAATCGTCACTGAAATCCCCAAAAAACATTTGCTTTTGGCCTGATAAGGTTATAATTGGGGAATGGAGTTTAATCTATCTGTTATCGCTTTGCTGTCTTGCCCAGAATGTTTACAAAATTTGTAGAAAAATACGTAGTGTTTAAAAAAATCTGGTACCTTATCAGTACCTGACTACCTGGTTATTATCTGGTAAAATTCTGTTATTACATTCGAATTCGATAAAAATTCTGGGCTGGGCCACTAGAAAAAATTACAGATAGTTGATCGGATACTTCTCACAGTTCAACATTCTGTTTAGTTAAGGACTTGATGATGTAAAACATCTACCGTTAATTATGACGACTTATGTGGCGCAGCGGGTGAAGATCTGCCTGCGACGGTTGCGGGTTCGATTCACGGATGTTTTCTACGTAAAATAGAAAATATCTAAATGTATTAAGTCTATCAGTCATCTAGCAGCCCTAATACTCTGCTTATCGCGGGGCTAGATGATGCTGTTTGAATTGTCCAGCATTATTTATTTATTTCGTTCTTTCATCCGTCAAAGGAGTGATTTCTTTCGTCCAAATTCCGAAGTTATTTTCATTAAATTAATAATTAAAATAATTAATTTTATTGTAATTTTCTTTGTGAATAAAGGCTTCTGCCATTGGCTAAAAAAAAATTGAACGAAACGATGGAACGTTGGTGTTCTTCCAACACAAATAAGGTTCGTAGTTAACCCGCTTACATCCGTAATGGAAACGATAGAGTTTGTTGAATAAATATATGTAGGTCACATATGTAGGTGGTGTTAAAATTCAAACTAATATTTGTCTGTCGTGATAATGTTCATTCCCTTGTCTTCAGGTATAATCCACTTTACGTCAACATCGAACGGTCGAGTTATGTCCTTTGACCGTAAAACCGGCGACCTGGTTTGGTCTCACAATTTCGAAACCCCGGTCGTTGCAGCCTACTTGTTAGACAGAGACGGCCTTATTTCTGTCCCCTTCAACTCGATTGGGGATGACACGTTGGATCATATAATGGAAGATGCCACCACGCTCAGTAACGGAAAGGGGATAAAGAACTCTAATATTGAGTTGTAGTGAGTATATTTGTTTATTTAATATTTTACGCTGTTACAGAAACTTCGAGTACCTAATAGTAAATCCTAGTAGAATAGAATAGAATAGAATAGAATAGAATATTTATTAATTTAAAAAGGTATACATAATTTAATAATATTGCACCATTAAACCAGCGTTGGTTTGTATTGGTGCTCACACTCGTTTTGTACTTATAAATATATACATTACATTACATTTGGACACAAAAGATATTATAGACATGTTTGAAAGTGTTTACATGCATTATCTATATATATATAATATAAAAATGAATCGCAAAATGTGTTGGTAAGCGCATAACTCAACAACGCCTGGACCAATTTGGCCAAATCTTTTTTTAAAATGTTCGTTGAAGTTCAAGGATGGTTTTTACGGCGAGAAAAATTAGAATTATTGCTGGAAAAACCGTAAAAATAGCCCTTCTTTTTCCCATACAAATGATTTGTAACTAAAACGTAGTCAATTTGAGCTTTATTGCTATGGTATAAAGTTCATATTAAATTACAAGCACTCACTGTTGTCTAAGCAATGTAGGTGTGTTCCTAACGTCAATGATCATATTTATCAAAACAATGTGCGTGTGTGCGTTGGAGCACAGAATACATAGTTGGAGGAGTTTAATGTCGCGTTCCGAAACTCGCTTTTCTTTTGTATTATTTTCGGCACGCGAAATAAAATGAATCAGTTTCCACGTCATTACATCAGTCAAACAAAAATCGCGTTACCAACAGTGTTTTATTATTTTTAATATCCAAATTTTAAATAAATCTATGCGCCAGGTCATCAAACAAAAAACATCGTATACCACAAAGCACTACAATGATAATAATAATAATAATTATGATTCACATGATTAACAATAAAGCGATTACTTACTTTTAAATCCTTATATATGTTTTATTTAATTATTTTTTATTCACAACGCACTATCACCAGGGTGACGGTTCTGTTCAGGAGAATTTTTTAAAATACGTAGGCACAAAAACTGCCACATTACAAATCTTTTTGACAGGACGAAGTCTGTCGGGTCAGCTAGTAGAAAATAAAAAAGAAAATTATGAATAGATATTTTTACTAGTACCATAATGATGACCCCCATACTAGCCAGAATCAACGCGCTTGTGAATTAAAGTTAGGGATAAGGTAGGTATGTACATAAATTTATGTCAAAGTTATCTACTGTACCATGGGGTACGAAGTTACCTCCTAGTCACTTTGCATTTGTTCGTGATAATATTTTTCGAGCATTCGTTTATAATTTTTATCATTAACTTTTTCTTTGAAGTTTTGAGGTAAGGCGTTTATTAATTTAGGTATCATAAATTCTATAGTTCGCCGTCCATAGAAGTTAATGACCTTAGGTACTATGATTTTATTTTGGGTTATTTTCCTTGTTGTTATTTTGTGAGTAATAGGTATCTGAACTTTTTCATTGAAATACTGTTCTTTTAAGAGGGCGAGTGTTACTTTTTCGTGTATTGGTAGTACATCTGTATATTTAAAAATTAGTTTGCTATCTTCGTGCGCTTGTTGGTAAATTTTTTTGGGGACAATTGTTTTTAGTATTCTTAATTGTAGGTGGTAAATTTTATCTAGGTATGTTTTGAATGTTCTCCCGTCCCAAGCAGCAACCAAGCGTAATGAACACCTAAAAAGCAGCCAATATAGCACTTAACGCTGTTTTACAGCTGTATTAGAACGTTGAAAAGACATTGTAGTGTTTTAATGTCGGTTTAGGAGTAAGTATTCAGCTCTAACTGTATTAAGTCTGTACTAAGGAGTCAAAGTACGCTTAAAGTTCTAAATCAGTGTATGATAACTGTCATGTACAGCTTTAAGTTTTCTGTAACGCTTTAATCTCATTTTAGTATTAAAACTGTACAATAGCTGCATTTTGCATAACGTCACTTACATAATACAGCTTAGAGCTGTATTATGGTGGTCCTCAAATCTTATTTCTGTATTATGAAGTCGGCAAACTCTCTTTTACAGCTTCTTTTTATGGTGTAATTGTACACCATTTTACAGACGATAGCTGTCTAATTTCTGTCTTTGAAAGTAATAAACAGCAATAAAACTAAATGACGCCTATAGTACAGCCATAATCTGTATAAGTGACAGAGTCGCCATTTTGAATTATTGTGCATTTGTATGCTGTATTTTGTGATTGTTTTATAAAAATGAGGGAAAAGATAAAAAGATTTGGTGCTATTAGAAGAAAGATTGAACAGGAATATTTAAATATTACAAATTATCAACAAAATGAAATTACTGCCGAGGAACATGGAGATATTGCAACAGATCAGATCACCTACAGTCAAGCGTCAATACCGTCGACATCTAATGAAAGTGGTTCCGTAGAAAATATTGTGAATGATCATAGTTATAATTATCAGGTGTAACTTATTAGCTTTACCTTCTGCAACCGATGATGACATTTTATTATTTAAAAACTAACTGCACTACATTTCAAAGACTATAAACTGTCACCAAAATCGAAAGATAAATATTTTATATGCAACGATGGTCAGGTTCTCGAGGTAAAGAAAATATATATGCTTGAGAAAAAAATTAAAATATGCGCTCTTATAATTACAGACTTAGCAGAAGTTTTTGAATCACCAATAAAATCGTCATATTTGAATATATTCAAAGCCAAATTGCATGCCTCTGGGCAAATTGAGACCATTGTTAATCCTGAAGATGTAAAAATGAAACTAGTATGTATAGAACATAAAAACCAATTATATTTCATACCCCTTTTGCACACAGTTTGATAGAGAAATAAAATTCATTCTAATTTATATCGATTTTTTATTTTTTACCAGTTTTCGCTAATAGAGTCATACAAATACAATTGCAATACTCATTGCAAAGTAATTTTCGACATATCATCTGTAAACCGTGAAATTTAAGTATTTATATTTATATTTATATTATTGCAGTTGAAGCGTCCAGATCGGGATGTAAGGGTTCGAGTATTTTGGTTGAAGCTGATGAAGTGGATGGTAGAGTTGGTTTATTAAAAACCTGAAACCAAAAACATCATGAAATGTTATCAAAACTGCAAAATATTTATAAGTCTAATACGGAATGTAAACATTTCAAACAAAATATTCATATTGAATCTCTCCGTGGCGCGGCGGGCGACGGTCCGCCTGCGACGCATGAGGTTGCGGGTTCGATTCCCGCCTCGGAACACATTTGTGTACGATCTACAGAAATTTGTTCCGTTGGTCTGGGTGTTTTCTATGTATAATAAAAAAAAAATCTATCTATGTACCTATATAATGTATTAAATATATCAGTTATCTAGTACCCATAACACAAGCTTTGAGTAGCTTACTTTGGGGCTAGATGATGCTGTGTGGATTGTCTAGCATTATTTATTTATTTATTTATTTATTTTCTATCTATAATAAAAAAATATCTATCTATGTAGTGTATTGTATTAAGTATATCAGTTATCTAGTATCCATAACACAAGCTCTGCTTAGCTTGGGGCTAGATAATGCTGTGTGAATTGTCCAGCATTATTTATTAATTATTTATTTATTATTTTGGTTTTTCACTTAATATTACGTATCCCTAAAAAGAGTTACAGGTTATGTTCGAAACACTTCTATGCAACATTAATAGTAAATTTATTCGTTTATACAACCCATCAACCGCTAAAAGCTGAATACTAGTATCCATTACCTACATAGTACAGCTATTAATGCTATAAGACCATCAAAATAGAATTTAGGCTGCATAGCAAATTGTCGCCATTTTATCAATTACAAATCGAAGATTACGAACATGATTACATAAAAATTAGACTAATGTTTTTATGTTTATCAATATTTACAGTTTGTCCAATAACCTACTATGCACCAATGAGGCTCTAAGTCCATTAATTCAAACATTTTTAAATTCTAACCTATAAAAACCATATTTACTTACCTTATTTAATATCTCTTCCCTGGTTATTTTGCGGGCGCGTTTATTTTTTATCACAAAACACATATATTTCCACAATAAATTTATTTTTGCACGATAATGCACTGTATCCTGCACCTATCGAATCTCCAAATCTTTAAACACAAAGCGTTTATAATAAAATGTCACTTTGATCAATAATGTTATAATTGAACGCCATCATTAAAATATATCTTCTGTTTCGTTTTAATTCTTTTGTAATTCTGTTCAACAGACTTTTTACAACGTAAAGCTTAACAAGTGAGTTACAATGTAGTAATTGGAGTGTATTGGTTTCCTCTTACACCATAGTACAGCCGCAAAACAGCTATTGTGCAGCCTATTTTATGCTTATACAGCTACTGTACAGCTAATATAACGCAAAACGCTGTATAATTTGTGCCCATTTCAGGGGTATAAGGGCTGTATAAGCGCTTATACAGCCTTTATGCGGCCAAGAAATACAGCATTTAGAGTATAAACGAACTTTAATAGAGCTGTTAAACAGCTTGTGATGCTGCTTGGGGTAACTCGTGATTCCATAAGATATAATTGAGTCTTACCGACCATTCAGTATTTAATCAATTCTATGGTTCTATGGTTCTATGGTGAGTATTTACCGACCATTCAGTATTTAATCAATTCTATGGTTGTTACGACGTTAAATGACATTAAAGTCGTTATTTATAAATCGTATCGAAATGTGACATGAACAAGATGAAGGATTTTTGTAAATTTTTATGTTTAACTTGCACCTGAACAATTCCACCACCGAACTGCGATCCCCAACCCTTATACCCAGCGTGGGGACTATGGGCATTACCCCCCATATGATGAAAGCCAGTAAGACTCTTATCAGGGAAAGGCCTGAGTCCATAAGTGGACCGGTATAGGCTAAATAATTAACACGGTAAAAATCTAGTATTAGAAACCTAATGATTTAAATTTGTGCCATAAAGTTTCATGCGGGTATTCGATAATACGACGGGAGGACCGTATTGTCGAAACCGGAGATCTCCGCCGAGGTAGAGGACTTCTATGGCCGTTTATACGCTGCACATGCCCCCCATTCCCGGCGAGACGACCATGATTCTAGAGCCACCCTGACACGCCACTATACCGACGAACTGCCAGACATCAGTCAAGACGAGATCGTGTTAGCTCTGAGGCAGCTTAAAAATGGAAAAGCCCCCGGTGAGGACGGAATAACTTCAGAGCTTTTGAAAGCCGGAGGTGCCCCTGTTGTACAGGAGCTACAGAACCTCTTCAACGCCGTCCTTCACAGTGGGAGAACTCCAAAGGCGTGGAGCGGGAGTTTGGTGGTGCTCTTTTTTAAGAAGGGAGATAAAACCCTCCTTAAAAACTACAGACCCATCACGCTCCTGAGCCACGTCTATAAGCTGTTCTCACGAGTGGTCACGAATCGTCTCGCCAGGAGACTCGACGAGTTCCAGCCACCAGAACAGGCCGGGTTCCGCGGAGGATTTGGCACCATAGACCACATTCACACGGTGAGGCAGATTATACAGAAGTCCGAAGAGTATAATCAGCCTCTGTGTCTGGCCTTTGTGGACTATGAAAAAGCCTTTGACTCTGTCGAAACCTGGGCTGTTCTGGAATCCTTACAGCGATGCCAAGTAGACTATCGTTATATCGAGGTGCTGAGATGTCTCTACGAGGCCGCCACCATGAGTGTCCAAGTACAGGGCCAGCAGTCTAAACCCATCCAACTGCGCAGAGGAGTGAGACAGGGGGATGTTATATCCCCGAAACTGTTCACGAGCGCGTTGGAAGATATGTTTAAGACGCTGGACTGGAAAGGTAAGGGCATCAACATAAACGGCGACCACATCTCACACCTGCGATTCGCTGATGACATAGTCTTAATGGCGGAGTCGCTAGAGGAGCTGAACCAGATGCTGGACGGCCTAGCCTCAGCCTCGCGACGCATCGGTCTTGGCATGAATTTGGATAAAACCAAAGTCATGATCAATGGCCTCATTGATCCGGGACCGGTCGTCGTACATGGCCACCTTCTCGAAATTGTTTCCGAGTATACTTACCTTGGGCAAATTCTGCAGTTGAGTAAAAATAATTTTGAGAAGGAGGCCAAGAGGAGGATCCAGCTAGGCTGGGCAGCGTTTGGGAAACTACGTCGAGTCTTCTCGTCATCCATACCGCAATGCTTGAAAACTAAAGTTTTCAATCAGTGCGTCCTACCCGTCATGACCTACGGAGCTGAGACGTGGACACTCACGGTAGGGCTGGTCCACCAGTTCAAAGTCGCTCAGCGAGCTATGGAAAGAGCTATGCTCGGAGTCTCTCTGAAGGACAGAATTCGTAACGAATACATCCGACAGAGAACCAAAGTTATCGACATAGCTCAAAGAATTAGCAAGTTGAAGTGGCAGTGGGCCGGCCATATCTCGCGAAGAACCGACAACCGCTGGGGCAGGCGTGTTCTTGAGTGGAGACCACGACTCGGCAAACGTAGTGTAGGGCGCCCTCCGGCCAGGTGGGATGACGATCTGCGAAAGACTGCAGGCAGATGCTGGATGCGGCAAGCTGAAGACAGGGCGCTATGGCGCTCATTAGGGGAGGCCTATGTCCAGCAGTGGACTAATTTAGGTTGATGATGATGATGATTCGATAATACACTGCTGAGGCGCAATTAGAAAGTATGTCGCAGTGTTTTACTATCATAAAACTAAAAAAATTCTAAACGAGACAATAAAAACCTGACACCGTTAACGGAAACCTTGAAAACAATCACCTTGCAAAATTAACAATTCATTTTCAATTTGCAGCCCAACGCTATACGTCGGCGAACATAATCACGGCCTGTACGCCCTATCGAGTCTCGTCGATAAGAACACTATCACCATTTCAACGGGGCATACCCAGCCGCTACTTTTAGAAGGCCCAGTCGAGACAATAACATCAGAAAAGAAATACGAACCCTTCAAAAACGTTCACTACAAAATCAACGATCTAAATCTACATGTATCCGCACCTTATCTCCTACTAGGACATTATAAAGTACCGGAACTCACAACATCATGGATGCCGCAGTTACCTAACACTAATGTTATCAACAGAGAAGAAAGCATCAAACTAATCAATGGACAGGTTCACACTGAGACGGAAAAAGACGTAGAGAATGAAACGAATGATAATTTGAAATCGAATTCTATATCAGTGTCGGTGCAAACCGAGGAATTGTTCGAAGGTCTGAGCATTAGGCCAGATTTGTGGTTCAAGAATGTGCATACTTGGTTCCATCAGCAGGAGAATCAAGTTCTGAAGGTGGCTCTGATCATTCTGGTCGGTTTGGTGATCAGCATGTTCTGGTATTTGAGATATCAGGTAAGCACACTTATCTAACCTACCTTTGAATCTACTAGTTCTAGTATAAAACAAGGTCGCTTCAAGCTGTCTGTCTGTCCATAAGTTTGCTTAGATCTATAAAACTATGCAACGGATTTTGATGCAGCGTTTTTTAATAGATAGTGATTCAAGAGAAAGGTTTATATGTATAATACATTCATAATATAGTAGAGAAAGAGGTTACTAATGTGACGTCGTAAATAAACACATTTTTTTGCGCTTACTTTGCAAACGCTGAACCCTACGAGATAGATCAAAATAATGTATATTGTACACCTTAAAAAGGTCTACAAAAAAGTCCGTATCAGCATTGCACCCGTGCAAAGCCGGGGCGGGTCGCTAGTATAAAATAATGAGCGATTTTTTTTTAATGTTCGTTCTGGGTAATAAAATCGCAATCGCATTTGCCGTAAGAGGCGACTAAGGGATATCCGGGGGGGGGGGGGGGGGCAGCAGCGCAGAACAATTTTATCACCGAACTACAATCCCCAACCCGTATGCCCAGGGATTATGGGCAATACCCCCATATGATAAAAGACTAGATGACTGATATAGATAATTAGATACATTACAAATATATATATTTCATTATAAGTACCTACTTATAAATAAAAGAAAACTTAGAAGAAAAATATCTATCTATGTAATGTATTATACATACATAGAAAGTACTTAGAACGCTTCGACCAAATATATGCAAATCGCAGAAACATCTGTTCCAAGCCGGGAATCGAAACTGCAACCTCCAGCGTCGCAGGCGGACTTTCGCCAACCGCGCCACATCGGTCGTTATAATCTGTAACTGTATTGTGATATGAACAAAACAATAATACGACGGAACAATTCAGTAGTAAGTTAGAGATCATTGCCCCTATTCTCCGAATCTCGAGAAAAGTAAACTCTTGGCATGTTTGAAAAACAACTGCATAATTCTTCATCTCAAACATCTGAGAAATGGAAACAAACCAGCGAGATTTTTCCAAGTACCGCCAATTACAAACATTACATAATGTAGCTTACTGAACGCAAGTGTAAGCATTTATTTTGTTTATTTCGTCTACCAGTGGGTTTTACTATAATTCATCTTAAGAAAATACATACATAATGAGATAGCTTATTGCACAACCAGTTATAGGAGCTGACTCGTTGTTCCTGCGGTCAGCTTGTTCAACCACTAATTATGAGGTCCTGGGTTCGAATCCCGGGTCGGGCCAATAGTTGTTATTGGCGTTTTTCTAGGAAGGAAAATTCACAGTAGCAGCCCGGAGTCAGGAAGTTAGCTGGTACACCCCCGTGCCTCGGGTTTAGTTTTGACGACATCTGAATCGACACCTTTATTACCTCTTTATAATACACGCCCTGACAATAGAGCAAAATTTATAGGTAACCATAAAACAAACTTAAACATTATCATCACCATCATCAGCCCGTATGTATACGCCCACTGCGGGACTCAGGCCAAAAACATAAACGCATAAAAAGCTGCATATCCGTTACTATGCAAACATATCGAGTTCAATGAAAAACGTACTCGTAAAATTAATATACTCTTCGGACTTATCACGTGGTAGGCAGCATGGCTTTTACAATGCACTATAAGTGTGATTAAAAAACTCTGGCGTTTAAAGATAAAATTTTTATGGAATTCTGTTTTAACTTGATTTGAATTGCTAGCTTTATTGAAGACCGGGGCACAGTGAGCGGTCCTGAGACGCAGACGGTGCCGGGTTCCTTTCCCGCCGCGGGACAATTGTTTATATGTTATGTAAATATTCGCTTGCTAAGTGTGGTCACCAAACCTCCTTTGTTTGGGAAAGGAACGTTCAGCAGCAGACGACTTCTGTGGCGTAGCGGGCGCAGGTCCGCCTCGCGACAAATGTTTGTATGATCTGCAGATATTTGTTCCGGGAGTTTTCTACATATAATAAAAGTTACCATCTACCCAATGTAATGTCTTGTATTAAGTAATAGTTTATGCCCGCGGCTTCGCACGCGTTATTTCTATGGAACCGTTTTCTATCCCATGGGAACTGATTTATGGGATAAAAAGCATTTTTTATTCCAGAATAAGAATGACTGATTCCCTAACTCACACAATGTTTCTTGTCCCCACTGCAGCACTGGTGCGAATTGACGAATTTAAAAAATGCTAAACTCTTCTTCTGCAACGCGCTCCACTTTTTACTTTGAATTAAAAATTTGATGGTAACAAATCGATACATCTAACCATCCAAACTTTTGCATTTAAAATATAAGTGTGATATCATATCATTTATCCATTACAAAAGCTCTACTTTTGTCTAGATCACATAACATGTCATCTAGCCCAAAGATCTAGTATTACCAATCAATTTGATTTTATCTCCCCAGGCTCGAGAATTCCAGCAGCTATCACAAGGCGGCTCCCGATCTTCCAACGTGTCTACGTCATCGAACGGCGAAGTCACGGGACAACTTACAGACGTCGGCGACGGAGAGGTTAAGATTGGACGGATCAGCTTCTATACCGACCAAGTTCTAGGCAAGGGGTGCGAAGGAACGTTTGTTTACAAGTAAGTTTAACTTCAACTTCTTTATTATGAGACAACAAAAAATAAATAAAAAGTTAATTTATCATCTTCCGGTCCTTATCCCGCGCTAGGTGGGCTTCTTGATTATGAGACTAAAATAAATAAATAAATAGTTGACCAAGCGAACGAAGTGAGCCAAGCGTCTCTGCTTCAAGTCTAGCGAAATTGGCGTTTCTGTCAGTATGTCCGTACTTCTCTACAGGTCGTATTACAACCGATTGGTACGAAACTTGGTGTACAGATTCTACGATTTTATAAAAGAAATTGTCGTCGGGGTTTTTTGATTAAAGGCGTACTTCCTCCAAAAAAGGGGGTTTTTGAATATCTCCGTTTTAAGACATCTGCTTTCGATGATTACATTTTTAATTGAAAGGTAGTAACTTTGAATTGTTCTCATAAAAATTTGGTAAACATCTGATGAGGATTTTCGGCTTGAGGCAGAATATTGAGCGAGCCGTTCCGCTTACAGCGAGCAGAGAGTAAAGAACATTATTTCTACCCGTGTAAGGCTCAAAGTTGGAAACGAGTAAGTAAGGTATATTTTACGAATTAACATTTCCTGTGCCAAACGGACAAGTTTTCATTATATACCTTCCTACAAACAGGAATTAAAAAAAACATGGTACCTACCTAAATATCCCATTTTAAATTACTTTAGTACTAAGTAAATTCACAAATATTTCTGTGAGTAAATTAATTGTTGAAAAAAGTTAGTGCTCCCGAGGTCTACTGTTTGTAGAACTACTAGTTAATTCATAATCTTCCTGTACCTATCCCGCGCTAGGTGGGGTCGGCACAACATGTATTTTCTTCCACTCTCCTCTATCAGCAGTCATCTCTGTACTAATACCTTTTTTAGCCATATCTTCTTTTACTCCAATCCATCCATCCTTTCTTCGGTCTTACCCTCCACTTATATCCCTCCCAAATAAATAGTTTATGATGGTACAAAAACAATGATATCATGGTTAAAAATGAAAAAGTATAATATATTGATTCACATAGACATAAAACACCTGTTCCTATATGTATTTCATGCAATACATGCTAATTTACTTTACTATCAATTCGAAGACGGAATATGAAATTACCCCTACTGAATAAAGCTATTTTTTATCTACTCTAGGAATATAAATGTAGCTATCTACATATTCGGCAATTCTAATACATAATATATGTATGTCTAAGTAGATTATTATTTTTAACCCCCGACGCAAAAAAGAGGGGTGTTATAAGTTTAACGTGTCTGTCTGTGTATCTGTCTGTGGTATCGTAACTCCCAAACGGATGAACCGATTTTCGTTTAGTTTTTTTCTTGTCATAGATAATTTTTTATCCCGAGTGTTCTTAGCCATATTTCATGAAAATCTGTCGGGGTGTTTTTAAAATTTTTAATTTTGATTTTATTAACACAAATTTCAACATTCATACTGCAGACCGAAAACCCTCTCTTCCATATAATCCCTGTGCCCTAAAATTAACTAACACTCACTGCCCATGACGCGCATGGAAGTCTCCAGTTCCTCGGACTAACTGCTCTAACCGATGTTATGAGCCAGCCTGGAAGGTGCACATGCACCTCGTCCTACCATCTCCGTCGTGGACATTCTAGATAACGCAAATTGTTCGGGTAGACCAACCACGCAGCAGATATGCATTTTAGCTGCGCTTGCAATAGGCTAGTTGAGTCTTTTTTAAAGTAGGTCTTAAATTATTAATTATTGTCCGAAAATAGAGAAAAAAAAACATTACCAAATTTTTTTAGGACCTATAAGCGCAAAACTTTAAGTCTACTTTTCGTAAACAGGCGAAAACGCTGTCAGCCATACATATATCTGTGGTGTGACGTCATACGGGTAGAAAATCACAGACATAATACTAGCTTCGTTTAGAAAGCAAACAATTGCAAACGTCCATCATTGTAAACATATGTATAGACGGACTACATAGCTAACTTCACTCGTTTAAGACCCGACATGAAATTTGCTTAGAGTTCTATGACGTCACAGCATAGCCCAGTTCAAAATTAAATTGATAAATATTATGTATACCGATGAATGGAAGAAGATACTGTTAGAATGCCTGACGTTTTGCGAGATTGATGAATGAAAGATGAGAGAAAGTACCTGTATAAGAAAATAAGAGAGTCTTGTTATCATTATTGTTTGTTTATTTCATTGTTTTTTGTTTTATTTATGTATTATGTAGGTATTGTGTGATCTTTGTATAATTTTTTATCTTGTACATAGCTAGTGTAATTGGTTTAATGTAATCGTTCTAGTTATAAATAAATAAATAAGTAGTCATCTTACACTTTTAATATCAGAAATCTATAAATATTGGTTTATTAAGTCAAATACTGAGAAAAATATTTATTTATTAATTTAAATAGCAATCTCAAAGGGCAGTTTGGGGAACAACCAGCTTCATCCACCACAACCCTTTTCACAAATATTATAAACTAGTTTCTACCCGCGGCTTCGCACGCGTTGTTTCCATGGAAACGTTTAAAGATTATTTTTATCACATGGGAAGTGTTTTGTGGGATAAAAAGTAGCATATGTTTGATTCCAGGCTTAGAGCTACATCTATGCAATTTCAGCCTGATCGGTTCAGTCGTTTTGACGTGAAGAGGTAACAAACATACATACATCTATCCATCCATAATTTCGCATTTATAATATTAGTGTAATTATTTTTCTTTCCAGGGGTTCGTTCGACAAACGTGACGTCGCCGTGAAACGCCTCCTCCCAGAGTGTTTTACGTTCGCGGATCGCGAGGTGGCGCTGCTGCGCGAGTCGGATGCGCACGCGCATGTCGTGCGCTACTACTGCACAGAGAGAGACAAGCAGTTCAGGTATATCTCGCACTCCCTCTCTTTAGTAGGTATTTCTAGAATAGCTGCTTTCAATACAAACGTCTCCTCCCAGAGTGCGTTCGCGGACGGCACAAGCAGTTTAGTTATATCTATCTATATTGACGACCTCTGTGGCGAACCGGGCGAAGGTCCGCCTGCGACGACGGTAGCGGGTTCGATTCCCGCCTCGGGACAAATGTTTGTACGTATCTGCAGTTATTTGTTCAGGGTGTTCTGGATGTTTTCTATGTATAATAATAAATATCTATCTATAAAGTGTATTATATTAAGTATATCAGTTATCTAGTACCCATAAGACACGCTCTGTTTAGCTTGGGGCTAGATAACGCAGTGTGAATTGTCTAGCATTATTTATTTTTTATTATTTATCTTTTACTCTTTCTCCTACTACAAAGAGCTAATTTATTTAGAAACTCCTTTTGATAGACACGCCGAATACGCTATTCTCATTTGAGTAGTCTCAGGTCACGATTTGTGACTAATTTCAATGAAAACCAGTTAAAAAATCGTGAGTGGAAGAGTGTTTTATCTTCTTAGCTGGCAACCCCGCACAAGTTTATAGAAAGTCAAGAGCTAACCATATCGTAAAGAAAACCATAGAGCTCTTATGGCAAAACGATCCATATATTGTCAACGTTTAAAGATAAAATCAACAGTAATAAAAAACCGTTGTCAATTGCCCTTGTCATAGCAACAGTTAATACATTTACAGTCGAGACCTTTGAGCTAACTGCATATTGTTGCAAACAATCCAGAGGTAGCCCAGCTGATCCATATCGATTCCAGTCGGAAGCGTCCCCAAGACGCTGGCTGCATTGCTCCGCTGTATGGCAAAGCTGATGCACTGCGCCAGATACTCACCAGCTCTCGGGTCACGCGTCGCTTGTACCAGACTGATAAATTTTTGAGAACCCGGAGTCTCTGTACACCACGGACCTCGTCTCGACTACAAGGGGAGCAAATGCATGGAGTAAATAAATTATATTATTTTTCAGATACATAGCTTTGGAGCTGTGCTCGGCAACATTGCAGGACTACGTCGAGAAGAAACTGAACTTTG
The DNA here is from genome assembly GCA_949316285.1 of Eupithecia subumbrata. NCBI lineage: Eukaryota > Metazoa > Arthropoda > Insecta > Lepidoptera > Geometridae > Eupithecia > Eupithecia subumbrata. The sequence continues at coordinate 13,048,950 of OX438643.1, read as the reverse complement.
AATGCAAGATCGACGCCGTGGAAGTACTTAGGCAGGCGACTATGGGCCTCTCGCATTTACATTCTATGGATATTGGTGAGTCTGACATTCAACTGTAAATATTAAAGCTTAAGGCGCTGCCCCGAGCCAAATCCACGCACCACCTATTTTATCTTATTATTATGTTCAACGAAGGAATTTTCAAAAATCGATTGGCCAGTTTGTAAGACTTATTATAAACTTATTTATAATGCCTCTTTAAAAGTTTTAGTTTGGATAGTGTAGGCAGAGATGCGAAGTTGCTCTTTTTTGCCATCATGGTGGCCAAACAGAGCAACATCGCATTTCTGCTTCAAGTATACAAAATAAATCTTTTACAGAGGCATTAAAAAAAGCTTATAATAGACATCACAAACTGGCCAATCGATTTTTGAAAATTTCTTCGTTTAACAGAATAATAGGATGAAATAGGTGGGGGCGCTGATTTGGGTCAGGGTAGCGCCTTAAGGTACCGTTATTAAAAATATCTGGACCTTAATTGAAATAAACAGAAAACTAGGCTAGATATTTAAATAAATATAAATAAATAATGCTGGACAATACACACAGCTTCATCTAGCCTCAAGCAGCACATTCTTCATCGAAAACACCCAGAACAAATATGTATCTAGCTTCTGCCCGCGGCTTCGCACACGTATTTCCGGTATAAGTAGTCTTTTTATCTAAGTTAACCTCAACAGCCTGTATCGGTCCACTACTGGACGCAGGCTTCCCCCTGATAAGCGCCGTATTGGCTTCTATCACATGGGAGTAATGCCCATAATCCCCACGCTGGGCATGCGGGTTGGGGATCGCAATTTGCTGGTAGAATTGTTCTGCAGGAGGCGCTGCTGCCCGCCCTCAGTGGATATCCCTTAGTCGCCTCTTACGACACCTGCGGGAAGAGAAGGGGTGGTACAAATTCTAAGCCGGCACCACACAGCTATCTAAGTTAAGCTATATTCTAAATGTACGCCAAATTTCATCATGACCATGAAACATTCACAAACTTTCGGCATAATATTAGTAGGCTTGAGTTTTATGAGTGCTTTTGTTGAGCATTTGCACGTACGATGCCAGTCATAACATAACACAAAATATCAGATTCAGATTTCAATCACTTTATTTCTTTATGCTTACAAAATAAGCACTTAGATAAGTCAACAGTGTAACTGGATCGAATCCTAACAGCGAAAAGGGCTAAAAATATTAAAATCATATAACAATGGTTGACCCGAGTTGAAAGATCAAAAACCACCCTCATTCCACACTATAATATATTGTTTTTTTTTTTATTTATCTAAACTTCTGTAAAATTGGTAACCAATAATCTACCTTATTCCAGTGCACCGAGACATAAAACCGCACAACGTGCTCCTGTCAATGCCGACGGGCTCAGGCGAGGTCCGAGCTATGATATCAGACTTCGGACTATCGAAGAAGCTGAACATTGGACGCGTCAGCTTTTCTAGAAGGTCCGGCGTCACTGGCACTGATGGATGGATCGCGCCCGAGATGATCAATGGAGAACGGACTGTAAGTTTACTGTCATAAGGTTTAGATTATATAACATTAAGATTTGGTGAAAATTGGCTGAAATATTCATTTATTTATTTTTAAAGAAGGCCTACGGCTTATATAAACACAAAATAAGTTACATACAAGAATCTAGCAACAAAAGCTTATAAATGGCCTTCACAACTAAATAACAGTGTGAATATTAGATACGCTATGCAATTATACAATTTAGAAAATAATATTTAAAAAACATGCCAAATTAGGAGCTTTTGTAAACCAATGGAGTTGCATCTATCTTATCTATAGCCTATATTGGTCCATTGCTGAACGTAGGCCTTCCCCTGATAAGCGCCTTATTGACTTTTGTCATATGGGGGTCAATACCCATAATCCCTGCATTGCACACTGCCTAGCCATAAGACTTGGCAGTACCCTATTTTACTCCATCACCAGATTGAGTGCTCCAGCGTGGAGAGATAGATCGATGATCAACTAAACTTTACGAGCCTAAACGCTTCTACGGACTATGTTTTTTCTAGCAAAGTATGTATTTGTTCCAGACAACATCAGTAGACATATTCTCGCTGGGCTGCGTGTTTTATTACGTGCTGTCAAAAGGACACCATCCGTTTGGAGACGTGTTGAGACGACAGGCGAACATACTGACCGGGGATTACAACTTGGAACTACTTGAGTGAGTTACCTTTAGCCAATTCTGGAGAAAATTCGTGTAAACATACGATTCTAGCAGTGTGGTGCCGGCTTAGAATTGCACCACCCCAACTCTTCCCGCGGATGTCGTAAGAGGCGACTAAGGGATATCTACCGGGGGCGGGCAGCAGCGCCCCCTGCAGAACAATTCTACCACCGAACTGCGATCCCCAACCCTCATGCCCAGCCTGGGGATTATGGGTAATGGTACCTCCTTGAGATAAAAGCTAATAAGGCACTTAATAGGGGGAGGCCTGCGTCCAGCAGTGGACCAATATAGGCTGTTGAGGTATGCGATTCTAGGGCCCGTATCATGAACTTGTTTCTGCCTCGGGCTTCGCGCGCGTTGTTTCTATGGAAACGTTTTAAGGTTATATAACTATCCTATGGGTACTGATTTATGGGATAAAAAGTAGCCCGTGTTTATTCCAAGCCTAGCCTAACGTCTATGCAAAATCAGCCCGTTCTGTTTGGTAGTTTTGGTGTGAAGTAACAAAAATCCATCTCCATGGGTGGTCCAAACGATGTTAACAATATCTATACTTATAATAAAACTGTAACAGGTCCAATTCTGTACATTGAAGATATTTTGAAAATTTTTTTTGGAGGGCACTCTATTATCGATACTGAAGCCAAAACTGTAATTTTTTTCATTCATGTCTGTCTGTCTGTCTGTCTGTCTGTCTGTCTGTTTCTTAAACGCGCATCACGCCGAAACTACTGAAGGTATTGAAATGAAATTCGGCATGATTTTAGGTCATATTACGAGGAAGGACATAGGATACTTTTTATCCCGGAATTCAATCAGGTTCCCCTGGGAGAGGGGATGAAAGTAAAATTTCTTCACCGCGCATCACGCCGAAACTACTGAAGGTATTGAAATGAAATTCGGCATGATTTGAGGTCATATTACGAGGAAGGACATAAAATACTTTTTATCCCGGAATTCAGTCAGGTTCCCCTGGGAGAAGGGATGAAAGTAAAATTTCTTCACCGCGCATCACGCCGAAAGTGCTGCATGAGTTGGAATGAAACCTAGCACGATTTAATTTCATACTACAAGGAAGGACATGGGATACATTTGATCCCGCAATTCAGTAAGGTTCCCCTGGGAGAGAGGATGAAAGTAAAATTCTTTAACCGCGCATCACGACGGAACTACTGAATGAATTCGAATGAAACTCGGCATGATATTAGTTCATACTACGTGGAAAGATGAATTTTATCCCGGAATTCAGTAAGGTTCCCCTGGGAGCGGGGATGAAAGTAAGATTCCTTCACCGCGCATCACGCCGAAACTGCGGAATGAGTTGGAATGAAACCTGGCACGATTTGAGTTCATACTACAAGGAAGGACATGGGATACATTATATCCTGGAATTCAGTAAGGTTCCCCTGGGAGAGAGGAAAAGGTATAATTATTTAACCCCGCATCACGACGGAACTACTGAATGAATTCGAATGGAAGTCGGCACGATTTGAGTTCATACTACGGGGAAAGATACATTTTTTACCGGAATTCAGTAAGGTTCCCATGGAGGGGGATAATAGTCAAATTCCTGCGCCTCTCGCGCATCACGCCAAAAGTACAGAATGAAATCAAATGATGCATTTTATCTGGGATATCAGTAGGCACGGTTCTCTTGGGAGAGGGGATAAAAGTCAAAATGTGTTCTTAGTTGTAATTCATTAACGCGTCGCCGATTTCATGCATTCTTTTTATAAGAAACAGTGTTGCAAGATCGAATTTGACTAAATCAGTAGAAAGTCAAGTAGAAAATCAGTTCATTGAAACAAAAAAATCAGTAGATAAAGGGTAGGTAAGTTCCTATCCATTTATTATTCCAAGACGCACCCATTAGTTAGGGTTCTACCTTAGTAGGTAGGAACCTAACTAATGAGTGCGTCAATGCCTATTTCAGGCAAAGTAAAATGTACAAATGGTCCATGCAATATTCATGAACATGATATTTGGTGGTTTAGCTGGTCCAGTTAACTGTACCACCGAAGTTTGGTTGAAGTAAGTCGTCCAATTAAACTAACTGGACCACAGAAAAATATTTTTGACAGTGGTACACAATCAACTGTACTTACCTAATAACGAAAAAAAATACGGTGATCCAGTCAAATGGATCAGGAGCCCAATTCTGTAATACAATGGCTTCACTATGACAATGGAATCGTCGCAGAATCATTACGTAGAATCTTTAGATTAATAAAACTCCAGATAGTGCGTGCGAGATAAATTAATAGTTTCAAACTTGACGCGCGTCTCTACATCTGCATTCATCATAATTTCTTTCATCTAAGGTAGAATACCAAAACGTGTCATTCCGTGACGTCTGTGACGTCCCTGTCATAGTGAAGCGATTAATTTAGCAGAATAGGGCCCCAGCTGAACGGAACGATGAGTAAGAAGTGAAACGAGTATGACACTTCTTAACACTAACGCTGGCCGAGTCGTAGCTGAAAGTATTGTCGATAAAGAATGGGATTGAAGATGACAACATGCTATCCGCCGTAGACCCCACACGATTTATACACTATTTAACTAGGTACCTAAATAAAGATTCTTATATTAAAAGTGTAACAGGTCCAATTCTGCGCATCCAAGTTTTTTTGCACGGCGGCGTATCATATTATGAGAGAAACTGTGGTTAAATGTGAACTTAATTAGTCGGCAGGTATGGCAATCGCGAACGAAGTCGCGGGTACAGCTAGTGTAGGAATAAGTAGGTAGGTACACTGAAAAAAATATAGTCCAACTAAGACGCATTTTATCTTAGTTGTCGTCAAAATAGTTGGAATGATAAATATCTCATTCAATACAAACAAGAATGCAGGGTAACTACAACATATCGAATTTGTTTAAAACAAAAAATAGGCACATCAAAATAAGTATTCACTTTGTCTTATTAAACATTTATTTGCACGGGGTTAGCAAACAACTTTGTTGCATTTAATCTCTGAATTAAATTAAATAACTACACTTTAAAAGGCCAATTCACTACTTGGTAGAAGGAGCTATTACGATTTAACTAAAGTCGCAGAAGACAAGATCTTATCAGGCTCATATGGATTCATGTGCGGGATCTGATCTGTGTGATCACACTGATCACATTAGACAAGATCTCAATCAATTTAAACAGTTTTTTTTTCAGTGTAATTTAACCAATGTGTGCTGCAGTAGCAAATGAGCCTCAGCATAATGCCAACTTTTTTGAATAGAAGGTGCTGTTATTCTGATAGATGGATTTTTGTAACTTCAAAAGTAAAGTAAAGATGAGAACGAAATAAAATATTTTTTTCTTTACTTGAGTAACACTTATGCCATGGAAAAGCTACTGCTATCACCAATCCGCTTGGCAAGAATTATGGCAAAATCCATTGTTTGGGGATGGAACATACAGCGGTGGACGAATTATTAATCTTAGACATTCTCCTAACAATTTGAAACCTTACTTCAAATCACTCCCTATCTTCAAACAACTGCTTCATCAGCATTATTTATCCTTGTAAAAGTTAGATAACCTTATTTTATGTTTATGTAAGTTTATTATGTTTGTAGGCTATGTAGGTATTATAGTATGTAGTGTAAGTATTTGGTTTCTTTAAGTATCTAAATCACAGAATTAGAATTCTCTATTCGATGATCTAAATACATTTATTCAGTGCCACCGTCTATTTTGTTCTTTTCATGTCTATCCCAAGGTTGCCTGGAAGAGATCGCTTTAGCGATAAGGCCCCACTTTATACTTCCTGTATTCTAAGCTTTTTTCTCTGTATTGTTTCCTGTATTTGTGTGGTATAATAAAGTATTTTCTATCTATCTACCTTACAGCAAAGTCCTGCCGGAAGACGAAGTCCTAATAACGAAGATCCTGATCCGAGCGATGATATCCCCGCGGCCTCACGCGCGGCCGCCGTGTGAGACGGTGCTCAAATACCCCATGTTCTGGGGCAAGCAGTCCATACTCAACTTCTTACAGGTAAAGCTAGGCGGGCGAAGGTCCGCGACGCAGGAGGTTGTGGGTTCGATGTTTGTACGATCTGCAAATATAAATAATAAATAATGCTGGACAATCCACACAGCACCATCTAGCCCCAAAGTAAGCTACTCAAAGCTTGTGTTATGGGTACTAGATAACTGATATATTTAATACATTATAAACATAGATAGATATTTTTTTATGATACATAGAAAACACCCAGACCAACGGAACAAATTTCTGTAGATCGTACACAAATTTGTTCCGAGGTGGGAATCGAACCCGCAACCTCTTGCGTCGCAGGCGGACTCTCGCCCGCTGCACCACTGAGGTGATCTATGTAAATATGTTCCGGGTTTTTTTGGGTATTTTCTATCATCATCATCATCCTCTACGGCCGCGGGTAGGCCTTGGTCTGGTCTAGTAAATTACGCCATTCAATCCTATTCCTGTCTTTTTCCTGCCAGCTGGTCACTCCAATTGCCTTTAGGTCTTGTTGGACTCCGTCGAGCCATCTGAGTTTGTTTTGGGTATTTTCTATGTATAGTAAAAAATATATATCTATGTTATGTATTGTGTTAAGTATATCAGTCATCTAGTACCCCTAACACAAGCTCTGCTTAATTTGGGGCTAGGTTAATGTGTGGATTGTCCAGTATTTTAATGATGTCAATGACTCGTCTAAAGGACGTAGCATCCAGCACGCTACCGCACATCACAAAAACATTCATACTTGGGCTCGTAATCGTTAGATACATTTTATAGTGACAAAATGGCTTACCGCAAGTTTCGAGTGCCCGCGAGCTGTTATCTGATGCCGTCGATATAAAATTCATTTAAGTATTACGAGTTTAAATATCCCATATTTGTGTTGAGCGGCAGTGATGCGGTCCACTGCGAAAACCTTTAGTTTCATTAGTTTTCTACCTCTATGTAGCGGATCGGAGAAGATATGTGAATAAAAAATTATCAATAAACTATCAACTCCAAATACAAGTGATATTTTTGTACGCTCGAAAGAGTAGATTATGCTGACCTTAAACTAAATATAAGATCAATTGTATATTACTACAATCACAAATGAATGAATGGTTTCAATGGAATTTCAAGCTCTGTGATTGGACGATTCCTACACATCTCCGTTCCGTTCCGCTACTGAGACGGAAATACACCCAGTTTGAGTTCGTTTATTATTCAGCGAATCTCGAAAGCAAAATCCATTGTAACGAAACAAATACTCGACAAGTTCGATTTAACCGGAACTCTAGCGGGCGCGTCCTTATGACAACCACTTGCGTTATCCTACGTATGTATATATGCAATTCACTGTGGGCCCGTACTTATGAAAACGAAATCGAAGTTTCTGATAACTTCGATTTTCGTTGAAACCTGTAAATGCCATCTTATTTAATTGACATAAGAATAGGTTTTGCACGAAAACGAATCAGTAACTTCGTTTTTCATTTTCCGATTAGGGCCCCAGGGCACACACTTATCATTGATTTTCCTCCGTTTCGCAGGACGTAAGCGACCAAGTAGAACGCTGCACAGCACCGACCACGCCGCATCCCCTAGAAAGCGGCGCACGACCCGTCGTGCGAGGCGACTGGCGCGCGCACGTGTGTGCTAAGGTGGCCGGCGATCTGCGCACGCGCCGCACCTACCGCGGCGACCGCGTCGCGCACCTGCTGAGAGCTATTAGGAACAAGGTAGCACCAGATAATATTCATCATTTATTTATTTTTACTTAATTTATTGGAAAATCAACGGCTTAAACTAACTTAATCAAATTACGTAATAACATCAGAGAGCCAATTAAAGATTTTCACGTATAGTGACAATTTAACTAATAACATGTAAACATAAAAAGAAAACAGCTCGAACGACAATGACGTGGAATAAAAAGATTACCAATAACTATGTACCTAAAATTTATGCAAACCTAAGTACCTACGTCACTATTAAAGTAACTTCTGGTCAGTCGCTGTCTGGCTGAATTGATGCTCGTACAGAATAGATCTAGGTCTAAATCAGTCTGCCTGCAAAACTTATTAAAAAGATCGCTTGTTCGCCATAAAAATGTATTTTGTCTATAGTTTGTGCCAACAATAGGTATGGAATGGTATGGCTAAATCGGGTCGCGGTTCCAGCGTCTGTCCTGTCTGTGTCCTAATCGGAGGGAGGAAAGGTGACGGAAGAATGGGGTCGGCGAGTGTGTGGATCGGTGGGCTCGCCGGCTATGTATAGGAGGAAGAGGGGACGCCAGTCGGGCCGCGGAGGTTTTAAATGTACCCGTGGTTCGGCAAAAAAAAAAAAAAAAGTGCTAACTCGGGTGACTGGTGCACTTAAAATATACTACAGTATTAATTAGTACGGAGGACAGTCACTCGAAAAACAACATCTAGGGAAAATCATGTTATAAATGAAAAAACTTACATAACTTACCATAATTGTAACCCTCAAGTTTAAGAGTCGCTCATCTTTCACAAGCGTGAATAGAAAGAAAGAAAGAAAATCAATTTATTAGCTCACAAAATAGAAAAACCTTAAATATAAAAATAGTTTATCCACCATGTGAACCAAAATAAATGGAAGGATACAACGCTGTTTGTTGTTGACCATCCAAAACTAAGGATAATGTCAATTGATCTCATCATTATCTATGTTTGTATACACCCAAAACCGTAAAAAACGTATACATTTGAAAAATACAAGCTTCTTAACTTTCGTATTTCAACACTTATTCTAGCCCAACTTTGGGCGAAAATAAATCATGTACGGAGAAAGAAAACTCCAAAATGAAGCCCCTACCGACCTTAGTTTAGTTATTCAAAAGATGAAAAAATATTATTTTGAAAAGATACTCAATAGTTTTTCTATAATAACCCTTATGCTAATAGTCTATTCCCATTTTTAACGCGGCCATTTTACGAATGAATCATTGTGCATTTCATCCTAGCGCGCCCTTTGGCACACTTTGTCAGGTGAGATAGCATACATACTACCCACTAATGAGATCGCGCCGATGACTTATGTAACCAAAACTTTAAATAGAACCATTTTACTTTTGACGTAAACTTCTACTTTACTTTAGGCCTTCTCTATTTAGTGCATGAAATTACAGACGGGTTTTTTTATCGATAGTATTCCTCAGAGAGCGTTGATTCAGGTTTATTTTATTACTGGCTTATGCCCGCGGCTTCGCACGCGTGTTTTAGATATAATAAGTAATTTATTATCTAAGTTAGGCTTTGTTCTAAACGTACGCCAAATTTCATCTTGATCTTTTCTGTAGTTTTGGAGATACTAGGTAACAAAAATTCCGATTTCACAAACTTTCGGCTTATTAGTAGGATGTTCATCCTTTCCTAGCTTACTAACCATTCTGTGTTACCTATTACGTTCGGAACGCACCCACGATGCATAGCCCAGTGACAAGTACGTACCTAAGTAGTTAGTGTAGCCTACAAATAAAAGCTATTCGCGCCGTAAATTATCGTTTCTTATCGAATTGTTGACACACTAACCGGCAACTGATATGAAATACGAATGTATTTATAATGTACTTATCTATTAGTTGATTAAAGTGAATGTAAACACCGATACCTTAGCCTATTAATTTCTCCAGTGTAGAGTTCTAGTTTGGCTAGTGAGCCAAACTTGATGTAGAATGTTTGTAAACAAACCACGACACAAATAACTAAAAGTCATTGCTTGGCGTCGAGTTTCAGATAATTGTAACCAATATTTATTGAAGGATCTCAAATCGACAAGTAATGTAAACTGCGTATAAAAAGACGCGGCCACTGAGTGAATTACAGGTTATGTATGGGCGGTTTGTTTACAAACATCCTACATCGAGTTGGACTAGTGTATAGAGCTATGTTCAAACTGATTCTCTTGTTTCAGAAACATCACTACAGAGAATTAGACAGCGACGTTCGAGAAAGCCTCGGGAAGGTTCCAGACGGTTTCGTGACCTACTGGCTAAGACGGTTCCCCTTACTTCTCCCGCACGTCTGGCTACAAATGCAACATTTCAGGCAAGAGGACATCCTGCAGACCTACTACCCTCACTCATTCACCTTCAGCCGTGACGACGTTCATGAGCTAAACGAAGACAGCTACGAACTACCCCCGGAAATGTGCGACCCGGAAAAAAACGAACTATTCGTCAAAAGCAGAGTCTACTATGACAAAAATAACCAGGAACTCGGAAGAAAAGAGGGCTCCCCGCGAAAGTACAGCAATTGGAGGACGGAAGGCACTGACTTCAGAATAAACCAGGATGATGTAAGAATGAGGGATCGCCATCACAAGAAGAAAGAACGGAAACGAGAGGAGATTCCTGTTTGGAACTTGCCGCCACAATAATGCACATGACGACCTCCGCGGCGGGCGAAGGTCCGCCTGCGACGCAAGAGGTTGCGGGTTCGATTCCCGCCTCGGAACAAATTTGTATACGATCTGCAGAAATTTGTTCCGTTGTTGGTCTGAGTGTTATCTATGTATAATAAAAAAAAATATCTATCTATGTATACAATGTATTAAATATATCAGTTATCTAGTACCCATAACACAAGCTTTGAGTAGCTTAATTTGGGGCTAGATGGTGCTGTGTGGATTGTCCAGCATTATTATTATTATTTATTTTTATTACATAGGTCGGACTAGAACATTCTTCCATTAAGAATGTAAGCGGGTTAACTACGAGCCTGCTTTGTGTTGGAAAAATACAAAATAATTTATTTGCCATTAGGGTAACAAACATAGTATCTTAATGTTACCTTTGTTGATGTTACATTTGAATGTGAGAGCATTGATTACCTATGATCCCCGCACTAGACCAGGCCTGTTTTGCGGGAGCAATGATTGATTGCCATGACACTGAGAGTGGTACACTAACAAATAGATCCGATGAAAAAATTATGACAAATGCAAAAAAAGAACATCATTTCGCATAAAAAAGGTTTGTAGTTATCCCGCTTACATTCATAATGAATTGGTCAGATTATGAAAGCTTTTACAGTAAAATAGAACATTCAAAAAATATTCTTGCTCTTGATCTCGATACATGTTTGAGCGATAGCCTGCCCTTGAGATGACATTGTAAGGGTCACACAAATGTCAAAATGGTGGTGCTTGACAATTTGACTTTGATAATGGCTAATGTTAAGTATACTACTTATTTTATATTACCTAATCAAGTGCAATTTATATGGTATTTTGGAACCAGTTTCTAATGGGCGTTTTATAATTATTTATTAACACTTAATTTGGTGTTATCATTTAAATCCAGATATGGAAATTGCACAATTCGGCACTAATGTTTTAATTATTTATGTTCTAGATTGTATGGATAGTAATATATGGATTTTAGGTGTAAGTGAGAGCTATGAAATAGTATTACTAAAATATAGATATCTAAGAAAACCAGTGACATTAATGTTAAAAAAGTAATAGTTGTAAAAGTGTCTGTAAATGCGAATGTGTGTACAAGAATTAGGCATACTCGCGGGAAATCAACACATAATTTAAGATATTACACTTAATTAGATTTATGTTAGCGTTTTTGTTTCAATAGGGCTCGTGCCTAAGTCTGGGCACAGGATAAGTACACACACATATTTCACATTCACCCAAATTACTTACGAAAAAAGTCCTGTTAAGCGTCGCCTGCAGAGTGACATAAAGCAAGGCTTTATACTTATAAATCACGTCAAAACTATGTTCAGGAGACTGCCGTACCTATTCAATGGACCTACTTTTATTTATTCATGCTTTTAAAGACGTTGTTCAAAAGGAAATAAGGCACAAGCTTAAGTTGTATGGAGAAACAACATTCCGATAAACATTAAGTATCTTTAATTTGAGATTTGGTCGGTTAACAGTCACTTTTAGCGGTGGCTTAACCACAGAGGACCTAACCTCAATTAGGTTAAATATTGCATCTACTATATTTTTGATTAGGTAAATAGGTGCGAGTTTCAAATTTCTTGTTATATTGGTTACTACAGACAGCCAAGTGTTGCCTATTTCAGAAATGTACTTAAGTTTGTAGGTACTTAAATGTTACTTGTTTGCATATATATTTTTATTGGATACCTATTACGTAGTTCAGCTTTCTAGTAACACTGTTTTCGTTTTTCACATTAATGGTGCTAAGAGGTTATGTAATAAGTACGTTAATTTGATATAAATTATTTCCTGTTTTCTAGAATACCTACTGCGATCATAATATTTTGAATAATAATGACGTTAAATTAAATATTGTTACAAGCACTTACAATTGGAATTAATAAAAAATAGTGTGAAAATGTAAAATGTATAAAAATTAAATTAATAGTGATATTTATAGTACGTTATAGGTAGTAAAAACCAGAATATCGGTAAATAGTTAATAAAAACAGATTAATTAAAGAATTGGCATTTAAACATGACGCTCAAATTGTTTCTACATTTTATATAGTACCTAATAAGTACATATTCTTCTTTAATAAAATTCTATATTGATTTTATTCACATGTTTTATTCGTAATTCTAATAAAATAGGTAATCTACTATTCATGTCAGAAAAAACAATAAGTAAGTAGTTGTGTGATGTACAAAAATAAAAAAATATTTTAGGCAAGTTATTCAGTCTTTGCGGTATTTGTATAGAAATTAAAAAGATTATGGCACAATCAATACATTTGTGCATCTAATAATATGTACATACATGTCACAATAATAATAAAAAATAAACATAAAATTACACAGAAATAACATAAAATTAGAAATTTTAACTTTGTGGTGCAAGTATTGGAATGCATAGGTTATTCTCATACATAGTTTACAACTTAGATTCAAAGTTAAGGACTAAAATTTAAATGGCAGTGGTAAAAAACTGCATAAATTCATAACTGCAATAATTATAGCACACATATCCTCTAAAACTAGGCATTTCAATTTCCAGAATCTGCAATTGATTTTGAATATTTTTCTATCAAATCAATGATAGTTAAATGAACTTTATTTTTTGCGAGATCTAATGCTGTTTTCTGTGAGCCATTCAACATAGTTATATCTGGCTTGTGGCTAATTAGTATCTTTATGGCGCCAATATTGCCCATGGCACTGGCTTCGTGTAATGGGGTATTTCCTGCTGAGTCTATAGCATTTATGTTAGCGCCATTGTCAAGCAGAACTCTCAAAACTAAAGTTTTGTTATTCAAGGCTGCCAAGTGTAAAGGTGTCTGGCCTTTCTTATTTATGCTGTTCACATTGGCATTCTTATATACCAATATACTGCACAGTTCATCCAAACCGTATCGCGCAGAATAATGTAATGCAGTAAACCCATTTGTATCAGTAAAATTTACGTCAAAATCTGAAGATCGTGAATCTGCTTTGTTTTTGCACAATGTGCATTCACAAAGGGGGTGGCATCCTGCATCGTTAGCCTTGTCACTTGCTTTCAAATAAGCTGCATAGTCTATCTTCATATAAAAACAAGCAAGTTTAACATCACCATAAGAAATTGCTTTAAATATTCTCTCAATCAGTTTTAAGTTTTCGACAGTCTTTGAAGCATTATTTACATCCTGCTTCTTATTCTGTAACTTGGCAGTAACAGACTTCTCAGTTTTACAATTCAATGACTTCACTTCAGTATTTGTTATGTGGATGTATTCATACAGATTTGGAGAGCTGGATTTCAATACATACAATATTCTTAAATTGTGGGCATTGTCAAAAGCAGTTTTGTTTTGTCGATTTTGCAATGAGGGTTCTGCTCCATTCTCTATCAATAGTTTCGCTATGCCTTCATAGCCCCATTTCGAAGCTAAATGCAATGGTGTGTTACCACTTTCATTGACACAGTTTATCTTTATTTTCCATCGGCTGTGTTCTGCAAAGTAAATCAGTGCCTTTACACAGTTCAAATGGCCATTGTTGACAGACATGTGCAGTGGAGTATTCTTATCTATGTTTGCTCGATTTATATTTGCACCAGAGTGTAAGAGTAGTAATAATGCATTTTGATGCCCTCTCGAGGCTGCATAATGTAAAGGTGTGCATTCATTTAGGTCTGTGGCATTGATTTCTGCCCCCATGTCTATGAGAGATTCAACAATGTTAGATTTCCCATGGATACAGGCAACATGCAAAGGGGTCAAGCCATGACTGTCTCTTGATGCTGCAGTAGGAGATGTTCTGAGCAGATTCTTTGATATTTTTGAGCAGCATCTCTTACAACTGCAGAGAGGGTGGCATAGCTTTTGATATATTTCCAAGGATTCATCATCATCTGATGAGTCAGCATCCACTGCTATCTTGAGAATTTGTTCACTCTGAGTAGTCTTAAGAATTTTTTGATTTTTTTGTAAGATTGCAACAACTTGTTCTGTGTGATTGGCTTTTATAAGTTCATAAATGTATTCCAATGTTTCTTCTTTGCTACTGGAGTCCGAAGTGGAGATGGATTCAGTGAGACTACCCCTTCTTTGCCTTCCATTCAAGTTATCTTCAGTTAGATTGCTGTCATAATAGTAGGACTCGGGGTCAGGAGGACCAGCCAGAGCTCCTGATTGAATATGTTCTACCACAGCTTCCAAGGTGGTTATTAAAAAGGCACTTTCATCACCATCTCCCTTGCCTACACCGCTGAATCGGAAATCCTTCATGTATGTAAGCTGACTATACCAGTTGGGCAATCCAGATTTTATGACCAGAAACACAAAAACCGGCAGCAAGTCATCAGCAGTCAGCAACACATTATTATCATACTCATCTTTCTTGCTGATGGCATTCAAAGCTTGTTTTAAGCAAAGAATCTTCTCTATAACTGTGTCAAATGTATCAATCTTAGAAAGTATTTGTTTTGCTTTAGGGACCGCATGGTATAGCTCTTTTTTGATATCTAAATCTCTCAACTGGATATCACACATGTTTCTGATCTTTTTATTGAGATGAGCATCTTCATAGGCACATGTTGTGCAAATAGGTTTAAATAGGTTATCAAACAGCAGATGTTGCATATAACTCTCAACAGCCAGTTTTATATTCTCTAGGATTTGTTTACAAGACTTTGATTTATCTCTTAGTCTTCGATTTTGGAGTGCTATTTGAAGGCAATGTGTGTAGAGCTCTCCAACAGTATCTCGAAGTGGTGCAATAGCCAATGGTAATATTGGATGTTTCTTTACAAATGTTTGAACGGCAAGTTCTATTTGGTCTAACACCTGTCGTCCAGCAGCCTGAGTCCAGAGGAGATCTATGCAGTCATTTATCGAGGACAGGGACTCTTTGGAGATTACAGTGTCATCAGCTGTAGCAGAAGGTTCCAAGGAGGTCTCAATGCACCATACCTTGTACTTGATAAAATCTTCAGTGTAGAAAGTCTCCTCAAACAAGATGTGGCTTTGTAGAGGTAACCCTTTGGTAACTTCAAGCGTGATCACTTTGTTTGTTACTGTCACCTGCTTTTCGGTAAGAGTGCTGTAGTGTGATTCAGGTAATTCATCACTAGGCACTAAAATGTGAGCACAGAAGTCTTCAACAGTAAATACTCGTGTATTCAGGCTTCCAATACGAGGTACGCATATAACCCAAGACTGTGTTATGCAGTGTTGAAATAAATTAGCATATTCATTTTTTAGTTCCACAAAAAATGGATTGTCCGAAATAATCTCGTCGTATGACCCGTCCATTGCTGAAATAAAATAATTATTAGTAAGATAAGCTATATTTACTGAATAATTCAATAGATTACAGTATAATACCTATTAACCAATATTGATTTACTTCTCCAAAACACTAGTTCATTTTCGTATCGAAATTGAAAAAGAAAACCTTCCTCCCCTGTCCCCTCGCGCACTTTTCTTCTTCTTCTTTTGTATTTGGCTCTGCAATTCTGCATCTAGTTTTGATACAATTCTGCCAATGTCAGTTCTCAATTGCTCATTTTTTAAAAACGATGTGAAAATTTACGGTGGTTGTGTTTGTCCAAAATAAAAAGAGTATAATTTAATCTCAATCAAGTTCATTACAAAAGCAAACAAAATCCATGTACTTAACATAAAAAAAATTGACAGCGACTGTAAAAAACATTGACAGTGGCAGAAGAAGATTTACCATAGAGAAAGTAGAATTATTACAAACACTCGAAGTGGGTAGGGTGCATGAGTCATATTCAGGGGATTCCCCAAATCATATTTCTTGATAGTAATTCTGTTACTCTAATTTAGTCTGTAGTAGCAAAGATTAAAGTTTACAATGGCTTAATAATGCTTTTTTATCTGCTGAAAGTAGATATCGCATGAAGTGAACTCCAAGGCGAGCAAGCAGTGCCACGCAACGCCACATTCACTTCGAAGTTCAGTGATATGTGCAAACTGTGCAAAGCACAAGAGATTATTATTAGGTACTTACTAGTCCGTTGTATACGTGTGTGCGCATAGCGTTTATGTTCGTTCGTTCATGTTCGGGTCCGGTTGCAAAAATGTGCATTGTTTGATTGTGGTTTGTGATAGGGACTAAAATATCAAGACCTAAGTTTTTGGTAAGTAGGAACATAATTAACCATGAAAAGTTCCTTAATTTAGAGTTCTATTGTATTTTTTATGAATAAGTACCCAGTTACCACAACCACCGGTAGGTAGGTACCTAACTTCTGAAGAAATCTTCATCAAGCTTTCTTTTTGTAGAAACTAAAATTAATCATCTATTGGTAATCTAGGTATCTAACCATCTAGACATTTTTTCCTACACCTTAGCTTTATGAAGAATTGATAAGTTAAGTATCGAAATTTTTCAGATCAGCTACAATCAAGCAAGCAAACAACTAAAGGAAAATAAAATGGCTTCCGCGAAGGCTAACAAAAAGTAAGTTGAAATAGGTACCTAGGTAATTTGATAGTTATGTTCATTTGGTTAATGTACCTAGGTTATTTACCTAGTTCATTGTTCTCTCTAGTTATTCTTATTCTGGCTAGCTAGTCAGTCGGCCACTAGCAGTGCTTGACCCATAATTTTTTGGTATTGGTATCTTCCTAGGTACATAGCTCTCGGGTAAATAGGTACCTACTTATATTTAATAAATAAATAATGGTGGACATTCCATACATCATCCATCATCTAGCCCCAAGCTAAGCAGATCTGAATTTAGATACCTACCTAAGGTATCTAACCTCTCAATGTTGTTGCATTAGGTACCTATTAGCAGAAATGCAATTGATATTTAATTTTTTCAAAATTTATTATGGGCAACAATCGAAATTTAAAAATCTATAAGTAATAATAATAAATAATAATTAATAAAAAATATTTAATTTTTTTTTTATATTTTTTTGTTTGGCATTGACAAGAACAAAAATTAAAAAAAATAAACTTAAGTACCTATCTATTCGTTTATAAACAATCGAATTACTCAAAGAAAAAAAATCCTGTGCTAATAAATGCTATTGTTAGATGCAAAACAGCTCTTATATTAAATAAAATTTGTCAAAAAATACATTTTAACAACATTTTTTGCATATTTCAGTTTTTGTTCATTAGAAATTATAATAAATAACAAACAAAATATAAATCTTTACAAATCGTGTGATCTTGTCAAGGTAAGTACCTATTTAAGAAGGGCTCCGGGAAGAAAAAAGAATAAGGTTAATTATTTAAACTAATAAAGTCGACTTTGGTAAGAACAAAATTGAAAAAAAAGTTTAGGTAGTGGCATTAAATAACTTTTTGAACAATGGACAGTTTTTTGATGACGCCATAATTTTTCTTAATTTCCGGAATTAATATTTAAACATATTTTCTGTCTCCAGGCGCGTTGCGCTTCTGCCGTAAAGGTCGACCTATTTCCGGCGTTGAATAATAAAGCCGGCTTTTTACTATGGGATATAATATAATATATATTACATCTTGGGATATAATATTTTATCGCTCACCATCGCTAGTAATAGTAGTTCAATGCTCACCATACATTTTGTACGAGACCGTTCACACTGTGCTATAATATATATTACATCCCAAACTATAAATATTTTTTCGACCGAGTGAGCGATATTTGAAGGTCATTTGAAGGTGTATATTTTACCTCACGTCCCCGGACACCGCTTCGCCCTCCGTTTGAATGTTGGCGTTCGTGTGCAGACGTGTAAACTGATCTTGTGTGTTCCAAAATATATATATCTTACAGTGTGAATAGCAATCGCGGGATGTAATATACAGCTCAAGATGTAATTTATATTATATCCCATAGTGAAAAGCCGGCTTAACAGCTTTATGTAAATAATAGAGATCGAGGTTCCGTACCTCAAAAGGAAAATAGGAACCCATATAGGATCACTTTGTTGTCCGTCTGTCAACCCTGTTTTTTCAGAAACGCGTGGACGTCTCGGGTTGAAAAATAACGTCGAATACTCAAGTCCGTAACCTCTTGGACCGCAATATAAATAAAACTTCTAAGTCAACGCACTCAAAAGTTACAGCCTTTTATGTCCGAATATTTACAAAATTCCAAGGGAATCACATGCACACAAAACCTATAGAGTACTTCCCGTAGACCTAGAATTATGAAATTTGGCAAGAAGCAAGGCCTTACCTATAGCACAAATAAAGCGAATAATCCGAAAACAGTAAATTTGTAATTTATTCACAAAAAAACTGGATTCTTGCCGTAGACCAAAACCTATAGGGTACTTCTAGTGTACATCATAAAATTTGGTAAGAAGCAAGTTCATAGTATACCTAGCACAAATAACGAGAAAAATCTGAAAACCGTAGTAAATTTGAAGTTTATTAACAAAAAAATTATAATATTTGAATATCTCCCTCGATCAAAATATACAGGGTACCTACCTAGGTACATTGAATTACTATTACTACTAACAACTCACTGGGGGGTACCTACCGACTTCATGTTGACCTAGACAGGGGTCGGCAGACCGCGGCTCGCGAGCCGCATGCGGCTCTTGCCATAGGATTATATGGCTCTTACAACTCACTCACTGCGTAACTGCGCCGCCTTAGCACAAATAAAACACCTAAAAAACAAGAACGTCAAGTGCGAGTGTAACTCGCGCGCGGAGAGTTTCGAACGTTTGCCGATCGCTATTTGATGAATACCTACCTTAAAATAGTATGTACTTACCAAACTACATTTTAGATGGATCGCTCTGCGAGATTAACCGCCGAATACTCAAACGCATCTCAGATTTAAGCACGTCTCAAATGACGATTTTTTGACAGTTTTCAATGAAAATGTGTCAAAAACTCGTCACTTGAGACGTGCTTATATCTGAGATGCGTTTGAGTATTCGGGGGTAAGCCAATTTATTGACTTTATTCAAAATAATTCAAAAAGTGTACTCTACAGAAATTTCAAAAAATGTTTTGAAACGTGCAAACCTTTCATTTGATAACCCAACCGGTGAGTACCGGTAGTGAGGTAGGTATCCCCCTGTTTTAAAAACACCCCCCCCTCCTTTTTTACCATTTTTCAAAAAATGTTCGTTTAACGAACTTCTCTATTATTTTTCCTGTAAAATTTAGATCTATTTCTACAAACGTCCATTTCAGAAAGATCGCTCTGCAATCTTTGGAGATAGGGGGTGGGAATGGGTAATATTACGACTATTTTCGAAATATTTCTAAAAATATGAAACCTACAGAAATTTCGAGAACTGCTTTGAAATGTACAAATTGATACCTTTCATTTGATACCCCACATGACCCTGTAGGTATCTTTTCAAATTTCGACATCACAATTTGATGGATATAAATATATTTTTCATCTATATGTTAATAAATATATTTTTCATTTCTTACATGTTTTATAACTGTAATAGTGTCAGTATATTTTTATAAAGATTTGTAGCATGAAGCAAATTAGACTCTAATTATTAGACTAATAAAATTCATGTTGCGGCTCTTTGAAGGCATGGGAAAATCTACGAACTTGATATTTGGCTCATTTGGTTGGTAAGTCTGCCGACCCCTGACATGATTGGAAATTTCCTCCTCATTGAAGATCTGTTTTAAAAGTTAGTAATAGTTTTTGAGTTATAGGTATTAACGATAAACTTGTACCTACATCTTATTTTGTTAATAACAATTGAAATTACCTTTTTATGTTCTAAATCTAATACCTAAATCCTCGAGATACCTACCTACATTTTTTTCTATACGTCGTCATTCCGAATCAAATGAACTAGGTATTATCACACATTATTTTTAGGACCTTGATCAAGAATTAATACCATTTTGAACTTGTTGACTGGAGTAGTATACCCACTTATCGTGTTCGTGAATGAGCTTCTTAGATATGTGGTAGGTAGGTACTTAGTACCTATAATAAAATAAATAACCGGATGACAGCTTTTGTTATTGAAAGGCACGACAGGAGTTAGGTAGGTACCTAACCTACGTGTTATCGTGTTTATGACTCATAGAACTTAGTAGGTAGTACCTAGGTAGAAGTTCTAGTTATCGTTTGGCCCCCAACATTACAGTTGTAGGTAGATAGGTAAATGTTCACTTCGACTCCTTGGTTCACCAATTCTTGACGACTCTTTTCAGTCTTATATAGTACCTACCTACTTAGATGAGAAAATTCAAAATTGCAACAAAACGTCGGACAGACTGCTCAAAACTAATACCTAGTCATACTTACCTACGGCTTTTACAATTATTCGGTTTTGTCTATTTGTACCTAAATGGTGTAGAAACCATTGAACTACTATTACTAGCGTAGAAACTGTGGAAACACAGCGAGCTCTTGGAAGGCTTGGACAACCCTCTCCCGTGGCAAGAGGCCATAATATGGCCGGCCTCCCTGTCTGTCAAATATGGAGGCTTAGGTTTATGCAAAATTTCCAGTGTAGCCCTACCAGCGTCCATGTCTTCAGCACAAGCCATCTTTTTTGATCCCACCTCCAATTTATTTTTTAGAAAATCACTTTTGTCCCATCGGCAATGGGAAAGACCTCTGTGTGAGTTGACATTGACACAGGATTGTTTGTTACCAAACGTCCTGCTCTGCGGATCGTGCCCGCCTCCTGGCATTTCCTTCATATAACACTATACCTACTGGTACTATATTGGATCGCGTAACTTTCCGTATCGCAAAATGTCTTTGGTTGGGTGCGAATGGACTGTTGCGTGACGATGGTAGAGGTCCGACGGTATGACACTAGTCCCCTGGGAGTTGGGGAGGCCCATTGTGTGGGACGCTACATGCGTCGTCACGTCACACTGGCGCCTTCCCATCTTCCGGGGCCATCCATTTCTATTAAGTATGGAGATATAGAAAAAAAAAAAAAGTTTTACCTATACTTACGATTAGGGATTGCAATCCGGATATCCGGATATCCGAATTATCCGGATATCCGCTAATTTTCATATCCGGATAATGGGAGCTCCTTTATCCGGATAATACGAATAATACGGATAGGTACCTACAGTTGATTTTTCTAATTCACGACACAACAACAAGTCTGAAGTCCTTTACAATTATGAAACAGAAAAAGGAAAAACGGGCTTTCATTTAATACTGGACTGCAAGACAAGATGGAGCTGTCTTGCCAACATGATCAGCAGATTCATACTTAATACTAAAAGACTTTGTGCTTAAAACACTTATTGATTTATAAGTTAAAACAACATTCAGTGCAGCAGAGTTAAGCCAACTTGCTGAAATATCAGAAGCTCTCAGCATTGTAAAAGCTGCAGTAGAGTCCATCTGTGCAGAAAAAGCACGTTGCAAAAACTTGCAGACTGTGAAAGCCAAATAAGTGCTGATCTTGCAGGAGCACTAAAATGTAGAATTACACAGCGCCGAGTTCCAGAACTAAGTGGTACCTTTTTGGGTCATGCAGGTTTTTATTGTATAAAATACCTGCATGAGCCAAAAAGGTTCTATGAAGAAGCCGAAGACGGCACAGATAGCTACCCTTTCGAAAACCCTTCGAACGCCACAGTCCAACGTAAGATCGCCCATATAAACTCTCGTCTATTTTGAACAATGCATACTGGACAAGCCTCAAGAAACTGACACTGTCTCTGATAGTGTAGTAATAAAATCAATAAAAGACCAACTAAAAAACGAAATCAACAAATTGTACAAACGATCATTTTCGCGAGCAGCGTCATCATCATCCCGAGCCGACATATATACAACAATACAAATTGAAATGGCGCTGTACGATCAGGGAGGCCAAAGAAGTAAGAGCTTGGAGAGGGCCTATAACGCTTTGCTGGGAATACCACCCACAAGCGTGGAGGCAGAGCGAGTATTTTCTGCCTCAGGCTACCTCTGCAATCACTTGAGGACGAAAATGAAACCGGACTCCCTAGATGCACTAAGTTTCTTGAGTACTTATTACCAAATGTAAAATATACCTCTACAATTAGAAAGAGCTGCTCAAAAACGTTGATTATTTTTTAGAAAGTATTAAGTGTGCTTCTGTTTTTTATTGTTATGATGTTAATTGTTTAGAAATGTTTATATAATTTGATTGATATATAACATAGCTGTGTGTGTCTGTGTACATTCGTAAGTTTGGTCTCGTAACTGTGTTGATTCTTTGTTAAAATCATTTTAGAGGACCCATTAAAATAGGAAGTTGATTTACGTTCGTTACGTTACGGAGGAAGGAATTGTATTTATGTTAAAAATAAGTTCGATGGAAAGAGATGTTTATTTAATTTGATTGATATTTAACATAAATGTGTGTGTACACTTGTAAGTTTGATCTCATGACTGTGTTGTTTCTTGGGTTAAATCATTTTAGAGTACCTACCCAATAAAACAGGAAGTTACGGAGGAAGGATTCGTATTTATGATAAAAAATAAGTTCGATGGAAAGAATTAAACCGTTTTTATTTCATAGATGTTTTAGTTTTTCAACCCATTTGATTGATACTCTTATTTTTAATCTCTATGTTGTTCAGTTTCTATGCGAATTCTATTGTTATTTTATTAGAACTTTAATGTAACGCTTTTTAAATATATATTAATAAATACTTATACTTTAAAACCCCATTTTCCTTGTTTTAATTTAATTTTTATGTATATTTTTCAATTATCCGAATTATCCGAAATATCCGAATATCCGAATAGTAAGGCTCACTACTATCCGAATTATCCGGATACGAAAATTTAACGGATAATGCAACCCCTACTTACGATATCCTACCAGGCAGGGCTGGCTAATAATTAAATCCCTAGGTACTTTTATGAACCTAACAAGTTATAAAATGTAGTCTTTTTCTTTATTTATTTAATTTCGTTGCCAGGATGTCAGCAGCGGCATCTAACATGCCTGAATGCCCCGTGTGCCTGGAGGCGATGACGGCTCCCATATTCCAGTGCCAATCAGGGCACAGCCTCTGCAACACTTGCACCAACAACCTGCTGCCGCCTGTGTGCCCTATATGCCGTATGGCCATGACGCAGATGAGGAACTGGTCGCTTGAGGAGATTGTCAATAAGGTAGGTACCTACTTATTCATTCTCATTATGGATAGGTGCATTAATAAATTCAATCGTTTCAAGGGAGGACAATCTTCTATAAAGTAAAGAACGTGGAGAAGTTACCTATAAGTTGCAATGTAGGAGATTGCTTTAAACTATGTTTAAACTTAGCAAAATTTCAAGTGAGTCGATAAGTAGATACCATTATTAATCTAATCTTGCAAAAAATAGGAAAATCTTTTAAATCTACAAAATAAACAGCAATTCGGGAATTCCCCTTTCATTAAAATAAAACTGAACAAATTCTCACAAATCAACGAACCTTCGGCCTTTCCGAATAATTGGTCTCACCTCGCAATCCGGGAAATCCCCTTCAACAGACTCACGAAACAACAAACGTTTCACCTGCTAAGTTTCACGCAGAGTATTGGACAGCATTAAAGAGTAGGTAGGTATAGGTACTACCTTACCTACCCAATGCAACAAGCATTCTGGGAAATCCCCTTTCATTCAAATAAAACCCCACAAATTCTCAGAAAAAAACAACTTAATGTTTGGTCTTTTCAATCCCACGGATTGGACTACATTTAGGTAATCCCTTTTTTACTTATACCTATCTAAGCATCAAGCAATCCAGGAAATCGCCTTTCATTAAAATAAAACCGAACTAATTTTAACAAAACAACAAACCTTTGGCCATCTCAATCTATCGGATTTTACTGTATTTAACAGATTTGTATTTTCCTGTAATAAACTGTACATAAGGGTAAATCAGTTTTTTCTAACGAATTTTCAAAAAACAGCCTGCAATCCGGATAAGCTCCGTTCACAAATTTTCAGAAAACGATAAGTCTTTAGCCTTCTCAGTCTCACGTATTTGCAATTCTGAGATAACATTGAGTTTAAATACCTATCTAATTCAAAACTACCTGCGGTAGGTAGGTATCTGATAACAGCATGTTCTGCCTATGTCTCCTCATGCCAAACTCTTCTGTGAAAATATCGCCGCAGCCAGTCGCGTTTTCTTATACCTATTATATACTGGGTGGATTTTTGTGATGAGTGGGTGAATTGAATAGGTACCTACCCAAATTAGAGTGGGGTGTATTCTAACAACCACTTTACTTATAAAAGAGTTTATTTACAGGCGAAGGTGGAATGCCCCAACAAGGTCAATGGCTGCGTGTATACCATGGTGGCCCTCGATCTGGAGGACCACATTAAGGAGTGCATCTTCAGAGACATGGAATGCCCCTTAGGCTCTGTGTTCGGACGGTGCTCTTGGAAAGGTGAATAAATTTTTTATCTACTTAGCTACTTACAAAATAAAATAACTGAATTATGTATGTGTACAAGTCAATTTCCAGGATTCAATGCGGTGTAGGTATCAGACGATGTTTTACTGATTCTGAGCGAAACTTAAACAAGACAGTCCTCAAAAGATTTGTTGACATACTTAACAAAATAATTTATAGGGTTCCGTACCCAAAGAGTGAAAAAACGGGACACTATTACTAAGCTTCCGCTGTTCGACCGTCCATCCGTCCTCTCTCAGTGGGCTTATGATGTATCTCATGAACCGTCAAAGGTAGACAGTTTTTTTTTACTATTTTAGGTCTAAGTTTGTCAAGGCTGTATCTTTTAAAAAGTAATAGGTAGATCTTTGAAATTTTGTCAGGGTATGTTTAACCAAAAAATAAAATAAAAAATTGAAAACAAAGGGGGCCAACGTTTATACCTCGTTAAGTACCGATCACGGAATATAAGCAACGTCGGGCGCGGTCAGTACTTGGATGGGTGACCTCGTCATGGTGGCTTTTCGCTTTATTTGCGATTCATCATACACATCGGGTATTTAGGGTTGTGATTGTTGTGAAATAGTTTTGTTCGGTGGTACGGAACCCTCCGTGTACGAGTCGACTCGCACTTGGCTGGTTTACTTATTCATCGCCTGCTAAATTAAAATGTTCCTCCTCGTCAGAACTCATTAATATTTTCCTATCTTTTTGTGAGCCTTATAGGTACACATTAGTACACAACATACTTAACGCTTTAGATTTAGTAATCTAATGTTATAATTATTGTTTTTAATAAACTGAAATTGAAACATCTACTGCTGAGCATGCTCACTCAAAGAAAAGGGATCACCACAGGCGGATAGATGGTAGCAGTGGAGGTGTTAAGGCCAGGAGGTCTTGCAACAGTAGGCGTAAGGGAAAACGCGCGCCTGCCAAGCCGCCGCCGCGCCGCCGCGCTCGTGATTTTTGTAGCTAGTTAAACATAGTGATTAAGAAAATCATTTTATCAAGTCAAACTCTGCGATATTGTTTAGAAATATTAAGTGTCCTTGTACAAAAAAAAATATGTTCATCTGCTAGGTTTTTTCTTAGTCGGCTTTTACATTTACATGCTAAGTGAGATAGAGGAGGCGATTCTTACACCGCGACCCACCGCCACGACCCGTGGCTTGAAAATGTCTCATACATTCAACTTTACCATACCTATACCACAATTTTTTACCTACTTCCAGGTAAATTGAAGGAGATGATGGAACATTTCAAGGAACGCCACGGGGACCACTGCGACGTCTCCTCCGACGCCGACGTCGTCATAAAGAACGCCAGCGTCAACGACGACGAACGTCACTTCTTCCTCGCCTCCCAATATAAAATGCTCTTCATCATTACCATGAAGATCGACACCCTGCAGAAGATGGCTTACTGGGCCATCCAGCACATTGGCAGCAAGAATGTAGCCAAGCAGCATGTGTATGAGATACATGTTACTAGCAACCAAGACTCCAGGCGTAAGGTGGTCTTTACAGAACATTGCTTCAATGATGCTATCAAGGCTGATGAAGTCTTTCGTATCGGAAAATGCGCTATGCTGCCACTGGAATCTCTAGCCCACTTTATAAAGGACAAGAAGCTGACATTCCGTTTCTTTATAAAGAGGTTCGGCCCGCCGCCGCAAGGTAAGCCTAAAGATAAAGGCGATGGTGGAAATGACAATGCGCCGAACCAGGGCCCTAAAGGACCAGGACCGAAAGGACCGGGACCGAAGGGACCAGGACCGAAACCGAAGGGTCCACAACCGCCAACTAAAGGGCAAAATGGCACTGGGAAAGGGCCTAAAAATAAAGGACAAGCTTAGTTTTGCTTTTGCATCTTAGAGGTACGGTGACACCGATTTAGACAGAATTTTCAAGGATACTATGGTAGGTTTTTAAGTAACTTAGACTTATTAAGGACCTATCAAGTTATTTATTGATTTTTTGCAGATTTAAAGGGTTTTACCAAGCCTAGCATTACTCTACTTTATAATTTGTTATAAATACGTATGGTAGATATAAGCAATACTTACTTACCTTACCATCGCTTTTGTTTTTTGCACCAGGTTAAATTGCGGATATGACTTTTACCATTACGCGGATCGCTCGGCAACGAACTGTAATGTATCCAGAAACACACATGACACATCTACCGATCGGCCCTCGTTCGTCCACTGCTGAACGTGCTTCTCCCAAATTAGGGAGGGGGGGGGGGGGTTAATAATCACCACGCTTGGCAGGAGATGATCGCAGCTGAGGTGTTGGTGGGTAGAGAGCGAGCGAATGCAAACGAGTGGGATTCGACGATCGGCACGTTCGTTCCAATTTTCTTTGATGTAGCGACAGCCGCCGGAGCACGGCCGAAGGCGAACGGAGGCCCTCGTTTGGGCTCGCTTGCTTTCGCAATGACGTCCACACTGGTTCATTCATGTTCGTTCGTTGACCTTCGCTTGCTCTCGCTCTCTTTGTCTGTACCTGGCATTAGAAACAGAACGAAGCCCTCTCTGGTGGTTTCCCTTTGTTTCTTACGACATCCATGAGCTGCGCTGAAGGCGCCGGTTATTACGCCGCGATCCCCATGGGGGGCCACGGCCCATGTTATTAAAATGTATCATGCCTGTCTTTGCTCAAACGAATGTTTGGGAATGAAGATAGATCCTGAAAACTAGAAAAAAAGATCTGCAACGACTGATTTTTGCCAACGCTTTATTTTCGCCAAAGCTCAGCCATTTATAAATATAGTGTTTGGGTTTTGATTGTGCAAAAAGCACGCTGGTTTCCATAGTTTTCAGGACTGTTTTCACATTCTGAATGGGAAATGGGCATAACGATACTGCATTGCCCACTTTGGTAGGAACCGGTGATTCCCGGTCCCGACTTCGAAATATCCCGGTTCTTCAAAAACGACCCAATTCTGAAATCCATATGTACCTACCTACCTACGTAAATGTTGAACACAGAACTATCAGTTCTGTAGTTGATAACTTACCCAACTAATGAAGTAGGTATTAATCACAATCACACTAATATTATAAAAGCGAAAGTTTGGATCTCTAGATGAATGAATGTTTGTTAGGTACCTCTTCACGCCAAAACAATTGTGCGGATCGGGCTGAACTTTGCATACAGGTAATTGTAATCTGGAATGAAACAAAGGCTACCTACCTACATAATTTTTATCCCATAAATCAGTTCCGGTGGGATAGAAATCACCTTTAAACGTTTCCATAGAAACAAGAGGCAACGGGCAAGAAACTCGTAGGTAGTTACTAAAACCCAACGAACACTGGACGACCAAGAACAATAGGCAATTGTTCTTGATCCATAATATAATATAGGCACTAAGCGACCACCTCACGCGGTTTCCAAGAACCTCTATTGTGCAATAATAACCTAGGTATACCTAGGTACCTATATGTGATCATGATCAGCCAAAATCGTGCAAATGCGAATGCGTGCAGGTCATTTAGATAAGGTACCTAACCTAATGCTACTACGGTCTCATCATCATCAGCCTATATTAATCCACTGCTGGACATAGGCCTCCCCTAATGAGCGCCATAGCGCCCTGTCTTCAGCTTGCCGCATCCAGCATCTGCCTACAGTCTTTCGCAGATCGTCATCCCACCTGGCCGGAGGGCGTCCTACACTACGTTTGCCGAGTCGTGGTCTCCACTCAAGAACACTTTTGCCCCAGCGGTTGTCGGTTCTTCGCGAGATATGGCCGGCCCACCAGCTTTGAGCTATGTCGATAACTTTGGTTCTCTGTCGGATGTATTCGTTACGAATTCTATCCTTCAGAGAGACTCCGAGCATAGCTCTTTCCATAGCTCGCTGAGCGACTTTGAACTGGTGGACTAGCCCTACCGTGAGTGTCCACGTCTCAGCTCCGTTCCGTACTATACTACGGTGGGTCTATCGCGCATTAAGTTTGTTTTAAAATCATCGTTTGATAATTTAAAAGAAGGACCTACTTACAACGTCTGCTTTCGCAGCCTACGCAGAAGGAGTCGGCAATTTTAGGCAGGTCATTTAATATAACTTACTTAAACTAGGAACAAAATGCATCCTAAAACATTTCCTTGCGGTTTATAAGAAATACAGGGCATCTCCCTCTATTTCAAAGACAGCTGTTAGCCATTTAGCGCTCAGATGGAGAAGTACAAGCTGAAATGAACTTTTTGCGTTGAAGCTAGAATGTAAAATGTATTTTTCCCGGCCCAGAAAGACGAAGAGTAAGTATAGCGAAGTTATAAGAACTTATAATTTCGCTCGCCTTGCAATGTGACATTTGTCGCAAATGACTCTGGGTGCAATTATACATTACACTCCCCTTTCAGTCAAGGAGTCGCCACGAACCCCACCCCCTTGTGGTTGGGTGGGCTTCGTTAAAACTCTGGGAACGCCAGTAACCGTAGGGAGGTTGCAGTATCGTCGAAGATGCGTCCGATGGTGGTGGGTCTACAGCTGGTGATGTCAGCTATCTTTTGACAGCGAAACAAAGGTCAAAAAGTCTAATTGCCTTTTGATCAGTATGCCTATTACCTACGATAAGGAGTAGATTTACTTATCATAGGTATTAGGTATCGGTAGGTAAGGTACACTGTGTGAACAAGGAAATCAGTCCAAGTTGTCGATGCGATAAGTGGAAAATAACAGTCGTATTTGTAAATTATAAACCTGGTTAGTAAAGCAATTGACCTTGGTTATTTTGAATTAGGATTAAGCAAAGGAATAAGTGAAAATTTTGTATGCTAACGTTTTCAGGCAAAAATTGTTAGAATTATGTTGGTAGGTACAGTCAGCGTCAAATTGATATGAGCGTCTAGAGTAGTCAAAATGATCTGAAAAACGTAAAAGCAATTTGAATGCCGTTCGAATCATCATATTGTTGTAAGCACCCAACGTGTTCAAAATATCGTAGGTACTACTCATTATTTCATATTTATATGAGCAGTCAACATAGAAATTTAAATAACATTATTTAGATTTCTATGGCTCATATGTTTATAACATAACATAATAATTATAAAATGTGAAACAAGGAGTAGTACCTAAGATAATTTGAACACCTTTTGGGTGCTTACAACATTATGGTGATTCGAACGGCGTACCTATATCAAATTGCTTTTATTTTTTTCAGATCATTTTGACTAGGTACTCTAGACGCTCATATCAATTTGACGCTGACTGTACCTACCTATAAAATATAATATTTGAAGAATTTGTTTAGTAAATAAGACTGTTCAAGCTTATGTAATTCTGGGTCGAATCTAAAATTTAGGTAAGTAATTGGTCTTTGTCAGTACCTACTGTACTTACCTAGGCGCTTGTTTGTACCTATTAGGTAGGTTGTATAATATTGATTAGGTATGTATGGTTGATTAGGTATGCACCTTTATAAAAAGTCAAACTCGATGTTGAATGTTTTTAAACAAACCACGACACAAAAACCAGAACTCGAGATATTTGTAAGCAATAGGTATTTTGGTACTGAAGGAAGGATCACAAATCGACATGTTAATTCCGTTTAAAAAGACGCGGCAACAGAGTGAATTTTAGGTTAAGTACCTACCTAACCTACCCATATAGGTGGTTTGTTTTCAAACATTCTAACATCGAGTTTGGCTAGTAGCTAGGATACCTACCTACTATTTTTAGGAATGGTTTGTAAAGTTTTTTCTTTTGGTGGTTTGGGTTTAGGTACGTGAAACATATTAAATACATTATAATAATTATAATCCAAGTTTAAAATTGTTTTTATTTATTTCGCAATTCCTGCCTAAAAGAGTCTAAACATTTTGTTTAACCTGTAAAAAATTATTAAAAAATAAAATATTAAATAAATAAATAATGCTTGACAATTCACACAGCATTATCTAGTAAGATAAGCAGAGCTTGTGTTATGGGTACTAGATAACTATACTTAATACATAGATAGATATTTTTTTATTATACATAGAAAACACCCAGACCAACGGAACAAATTTCTGCAGATCGTACACAAATTTGTTCCGAGGCGGGAATCGAACCCGCAACCTCCTGCGTCGCAGGCGGACCTTCGCCCGCTGCGCCACGGAGGTCGTCAACTGTAATTTATTATTGTTATTGTTTAATCCTCTGCCTCATTTAGGCCTCCTCTCCCGCCGCCAAATCCACGTATACTCCCCAACCACCTCTTTTTTGCATTTGGTGGCTTTTGTGTCAGTCAATGCGGCCATGAAAAGCCTATTGTGATCGCCACTAATTCCTCTTCAACCAAAACCGCTACCTCCAAAACCCCTTTCGCCAAACACTCTTCCTGTGTAACCTCTGCCGAAGCCTCCATCAAAACCACTGGAACCTAAGTCAGTTAAAATTACTGTAGGTACCGGGTAAGTACCTAGTAGGGATTCCAAAATCGGGTCCTTTTCGAGGAACCGGGAATCCCGGGAAGTTTCAAAGTCGGAACCGGGAATTCCCGGGAATTCCCGGGAAATTTCGAAAAAATGTTTTTACTGCTATACCACTACCGAAATAAGATAATTTAATGTACTTCACGTCCTTTTTAGGCATTTCGCTGATATTAGGTACCTATGCGGTATTAGGTATGTTACTTAAAGCTGTATTTCTTTTCAGATGATAATAAAATGAATAACAAATTCTTAGGTCCATGTCTTTTGTCCCCTCGTTCGACAATAAGCCTGAAGGCTTTTCGTTCTATAGAGTCTTGACTGAACCCAGCATAACACATTCATTTGCTGTCACGTTCCACAGCAAAGTGCTTTGCTGATACTCCATGAGGCCGGACTTGAGCTATCCTTGTGTGAAATATCGCCTGATCTCGTAAAGTATGAGACGCTTAGCTTTGTGG
Organism: Eupithecia subumbrata; assembly: GCA_949316285.1. Lineage (NCBI taxonomy): Eukaryota > Metazoa > Arthropoda > Insecta > Lepidoptera > Geometridae > Eupithecia > Eupithecia subumbrata. The sequence continues at coordinate 13,017,073 of OX438643.1, read as the reverse complement.
CCACCGTTTTAGCTTCGATTCGTTTCTTCATTTTAATCCAATGAAAGTACAGAAGTTCAGAGTTGTTGTAAGAGTGACACCGAGGAGCTCCCGTTGTTTTTCGAGTCCTCTAAGCGAAAACATCAATCTAAAAATACCTTATTACGTACCCACATAATAAACAATATAATGTTCTTCTATCCAAATACTAGGCCACGGTGGCCAGGCTCAACGGAGACAAATATAAAATTGGACTAAGTGTTCTTTGTTAGCCCACGGTATAAAAAAAATAAATTAAATTGGATTATGACTTCCATTCGTGTCGGTCGTCATTGATGACCAGAGATAGGAATAGGTAGTGCAATTCAACGGGACTTCATGAGGAAATCATAATGTGGACATGACTTACAAGTCCCGGGAATTTCATGAAAAACGGATACGTTATACAAGTCCCGGGAATCGAAAAAAAACTATTATTTAATACTATGTAAACTATTATTTTAAATAGACATTCTTACGATATTATCAATTCAACATAATTATTATGAATGAAGCTAAACTTTCCGCCACATTGGTATATAGTTCAAGTTATACCAACATATTATGGACTGCATTGTTTCGGCATCATAAAGGCAGCGATAAGATAAGAAAGGATCATAAATGCAATTAATTTTATTATTAAGTTAAAAGTCAAATCGTCGTCGTACATCGTCAGCCACCGTCTCGAAATGGTTTCCTAGTATTTATTACCTCGGGTAAGTTCTGCAGCAGAGGCAGCGTAAGGCGTGGGTGGTGTGGGCCACCACTGCCTCGCGGTGCAAAGGATCTCGCGCCCCACAGCCGAAAATAAATTAAACAAGATCCGTCAAGTGCGAGTGTAACTCACGCGCCGAGAGGGTTTTGAACGGTTGTCAATTGTACAAATGTCTATTAAAAGTACTTCGCTATTTAATAAATAGGTACCTAAAAATAGTAGATACCAGCCTACATTTTAAGTTGATCTCTCTGCATACTTCGTTCGGTGATATGGGAATGGGTAATTTTTCGACTTTTTCCAAAGTATTTTAAAAAATATGAAAGCTACCTGTTTAAAATGTCCGAACCGATACCTTTAATTTTTTACTCCCTTTTGGTAGCCCCCCCTTTTGAAAATGATTCCCCACCTTTTTGACCATTCTTCAAAAAGTTTTCTACTGACAAACTTGTCTGTATTTTTCCTGTAAAATATTGATCCAAACTCACAAACACTTTACACATTTCAGATGAATCGCTCTGCAATCTTCGGAGATACAAATTGTGATCTCGAAATTTTAAAAGAGACCTACAGGGTCATGTGGAATGAAAGGTATCAATTGTACATTTCAAAATAGTTTTTGAAATTTCTGTAGGCTTCATACTTTTCCAAAGATTTTGAAAAAAAACGTCGAAAAAATAATACCCATTCCCGCCCCTATCGCCGAAGATTGCAGAGCGATCCATGTGAAATGTAGGTATGTAGCATTTGTAGATATTAATCTATATTTTACGGGAAAAATATAGAGAAGTTTGTAAAACGAACACCTTTTTAAAAATGCTCCAAAAGGGGGGAATAATGTAGCATTCTAATGATCAAAGAATTTTTGAAATCGGTTCAGTTTTTTTAGAGTTTATTCGTTACAAACATACAAAAATACGTGTTCTTGAGTGGGGTAAACGTGATCTTGAGTGGCGACCGCGACTCGGCAAACGTAGTGTAGGATGCCCTCCGGCCAGGTGAGATGACCATCTGCGAAAGACTGCAGGCAGATGTTGGATGCAGCAAGCTGAAGACAGGCCGCTACGGCGCTCATTAGGGGAGGCCTATGTCCAGCCGTAGACTAATATATGCTGCTGATGATGATGATGAAAAGTCAAGTAAAACTTGTAAAATGCAGTTGCAATTGAAAACGAATAGTTACTGCTTTAAATAAATTATTTTATTCTAATCCCGGAATCTCGGGGGCGTATCCATACTATTTATAATGTTTGAGGTCATCAACCCTAAATTGCACTACCTATTCCTATCTCTGTTGATGACTGTTCGTCTAATCAATTGGCGATCAACGTCGTCGGGGTACTTCAGAGGTCTCTTCCTACTATGCATTTATTTCTGCCAGCCGTAAACGGTCGATTCGTTGTGTTCGAATACATTTGAATTCTCTACCTGATACCAGATGCTGGTATCTGGTATTTTTACCTAATAATACCCACGCAGGCGATATCATCGCGCTTTACAAGTTCAGAAGTCAGAGCCGTAACATGCACAAAGAGGATAATAAATTGCAGCAATGCACTTGCTGCACTCTGGTACTTTCTCTTTGCCAAGCTCAAGTCCAGCTTCATGGAGTATTGCTGTCATGTTGCTCAGCAAGGTAATTTGCTGAACAAGATGGCAGCAATCGACTATGTAGAGCTGGCTTCAGTCACGGGCTCACGGCTCTATAGCAAGAAAAGCCTTAAGGCTTGTTGTCGAACGAGGGGACAATAGACAATGACCCAAAAAATTATAATAAATTACGGATCAAAAGTAATATAGCTATAACTAACATTTCTTGTAACAGGTTTGATAAAAATCATGGTTAAAAAAGAAAATACGATTAATTTGATTAAAATCGGAATTATTTAATTTAATGTTTTTTTTCTATCATAATCGCTTTGGTCTATCCAGTTTTAAGGTTTTTATAGGTTGGTAGGAAAGGTAGGTTCAAAGGTTTAATCACACGAAGTACTAGCAGAAAGGAAAGACACCAAGATTGAAATATTTTCATTTCTGTCTTACACGTTTGGTTCAAGTTTTTTTTTTCGGTGTCTTAAGTCCGTTTATCACACTTCCTACTAATATTATAAATGCATGAGTTTTTGTGAATGTTTGTTACCACGTATCTCAGTAACTAGTTAACCGACAGACTTGGTTGAAATTTGGTGTGTAGATAGTTTAAGTTCTAAAATAACACAAAGGTTAATCAAATTTGCAAAAAATAATCTCAGGTGGTTAAAAAGGGTGGTTAAGTTTATATGGATAATATTATTATTCCTTGGTTAGATTCAATCAAAACTCGATATAAATAAACTATAAAGTAAACAAATTATGTATTTCTTATTTTTACAAAACGACCCCTAAAGTTATATATTGCAAACCCCCTGTTGTGCAATAAATAACTGAAATTTAGACGCGGGCGAAGCCGCGGGGCGCAGCTTATAATATTAAAATATATTATAAATATGAAAGTTTTTACCGTTCCTTCTTCACGCCAAAACTACTTAACGAATCGGGCTGAAATTTTGCACGTTTCCAAAAATAAATTTTAAACGTTTCCAATAAATAGCGCGTGCGAAGGTGCGGGCAGAACGTTACCGGAGTACTAGTTCTTTATACAAATTGTAAAACAGATATGACTTGCCGCAAATATGTTGGCTAAGCATCTTTTTTTCGACAACTCGCATTATTTGAACTTTACGGCATTATTAATTTCGGAGAATTTCCTGAATCCTCAACCAATAAAGCAGGTATAGGTACATTGTGTACACGGAAGCTCAATTTTGGGCACTCTCATACATTTTTGACTGCTCTCTGTTTTCATTGCAGGGAAAATAACAATTGATGTATATCAAGTGATACAAATCATGTCAACCCTGCCTAATACCGCGTAGGTTAGGTACCTGATAATGTGAAATGCTATAAAAGGAAGTGAAAATGTTGAGTTACGTTATTTCGGTAATGCTATAAAAGTAAAAATATTTTTCCCGAAATTCCCGAAATTTCCCGGGAAATGATTTTGGATTTCCCGGTTCTTAAATCAGCCAAAAATTTCGGGAATTCCCGGGAATTTCGGGAACGGGAATTCCCGGGACCAATCCCTAGTACCTAGTAGGTAAGTGAAAATAAAACAAGAAAAATAAATTGATGACCGCCGTGGCGCAGCGGGCGAAGGTCCGCCTGCGACGCAGGAGGTTGCGGGTTCGATTCCCGTCTCGGCACAAATTTATGTACGATCTGCAGAAATTTGTTCCGTTGGTCTGGGGTTTTTCTATGTATAGTAAAAAATATCTTTCTATGTAGTGTATTGTATTAAGTATATCAGTTATCTAGTACCATAACACCAGCTCTGCTTAGCTTGGGGCTAGATAATGCTGTGTGAATTGTCCAGCATTATTTATTACTAGCTGTACCCGCGACTTCGTTCGCGATTGCCTTACCTTTTAACCATAGTCTCTCATATTATGAAACGCCGCCGTGCAAACAATCGTGTAAGTTCTACGGGGGATAGCATGATGTCATCTTCAATCCCATTCTTTATCCACACGACTTTTAGCTACGACTCGGCCAGCGTCAGTGTTAAGAAGTGTCATACTCTTTTCATTTCTTACTCATGGTTCCGTTCAGCTGGGGCCCTATTCTGCTAAACTAATCGCTTCACTACGACAGGGGTATCGACACAGAATGACACGTTTTGGTATTCCACCACAGGTGAAAGAAATTATGATGAATGCAGATGGAGAGACGCGCGTCAAGTTTGAAACTATTGTTAACGCTACTTACAAAAGCGCTAGACTTGGCCTGCTAAGCTAATTTCTACGTCAAATAAAACAGTACTTACTTGAAAATGTATACTTTCACAATCACCTCACACAAACTTAGTAGACAATACAACCTTCCACTTTGGCGAACAAAATCGGACTGCCTGTCAGAGCGGGTCGATGCGACCATGTCAGCTAAATTGTTACCGCCTAGGCCTATTGATCGGTCGAGGCTTGCGATTGGTCGGGAATTGCCGCCCCGCTATGACAGTGAGTACTTGTAAGTCAAATGCAGTACTAGAAACAAAACAGTGTCTTTTAAATATTATAGAAAATGATAGACGGCAAAAGTAATCTATACAATAATGTGGCTTTTAAATAACATTGCTGACAGTCGGCCATCCTAATTATACCGTACGCCCTCGGACGGGAGGTACAGGAATTTTGTTGTTACATTATTGTTGTAATATAAACATTAATTAACATTAATTAATTATACAATCAAGAACTGTTACTCACTGTATTATATACTAACAATCAAATTTTCATCAACGAATAGAAAACTAAATCAAAAGTTACTAACGCATTTTACAAATCAAACAACATATTAGACACTCGCACTTAACAATTATAAATATCTAATTATTTATTTACTGGCAACAATATGCCCTTTAAATCTTAAAGCTACTTATGATTTAAATAATTGTTACAAGACCAGGGATGTCTTTGACTTGACTACAAGGACCAGGGGTGTCCTTTTACTACTAGATTACAAGGACCAGGGATGTCCTTATAATACTAGACAACAAGGACCAGGGGTGTCCTTTTACTACTAGATTACCAGGACCAGGGATGTCCTTATAATACTAGACAACAAGGACCAGGGGTTTCCTTTTACTACTAGATTACAAGGACCAGGGATGTCCTTATAATACTAGACAACAAGGACCAGGGTTGTCCTTTTACTACTAGATTACAAGGACCAGGGATGTCCTTATAATACTAGACAACAAGGACCAGGGGTGTCCTTTTACTACTAGATTACAAGGACCAGGGATGTCCTTATAATACTAGAAAACAAGGACCAGGGGTGTCCTTTTACTACTAGATTACAAGGACCAGGGATGTCCTTATAATACTAGACAACAAGGACCAGGGGTGTCCTTTTACTACTAGATTACAAGGACCAGGGATGTCCTTATAATACTAGACAACAAGGACCAGGGGTGTCCTTTTACTACTAGATTACAAGGACCAGGGATGTCCTTATAATACTAGACAACAACATAAACTCGCTGCGCCCACAACTAGGCTCCACAACATTAATGTAAGTATCTTTCAAAGGGCAATGTATAGCTTCTACAACAAAATTAATACTGAGTGAGTTGCAAAAATTGTCAGTAAACAAATTCAAACAAATTGTCAAAACCATCCTGTGCAAAAAGTAAAAAATAACAACTATCAGGCTAAATGTTTCCTCGTCGCTTCTTTACTTTAGTCTGCATACTGATGCGACAGAAATCAAATTGTAATCACATTATTTCCGTGTCACTGTTTAATTTTTTAATTTGACCTTTTGGACCTAAGTGTACCTACCTACATTTATTGTATTTATTTTAAAAAAATGTATTTGATTTGATTCCTTTTCTTTGATTGAGAGCCTGTGTAAGGCCTATAGACTACCGGATCGTCGCTTTTTAATGTTAAACACATTTCACCATCGGTGGTGTGCCTAACTCAGGCAGACAGGAGGCAAAACATTCCCTTCAGTTATTGAGCAGAGCCATTAACTTTTCCTTCTCAGCTTTATAGAATAGAATAGAATATTTATTTATTTAAAAGAATACATATGTTTTGACAATGTTGCACCATTAAACCAAATTAGGTTTATGTTGGTGCACAGAATCGTCTTATATAAAATTAACAAAAACACTAACTATCACTACTATCTAGATTTATAATAAAACATAAATGAAATTACGCAAAACCAGGTTAAAACGTAGATTCTGGCAAGTACTTACCTACCTACAAGCTGTCGTTATTATCGTATTATTGGATTGTGGAGTATCGAGATACATTACTATAATTAAATATTTATAAATAAATTTAGATATGGATCAGTTGAGCCACCTGCAGATTGTTTGTAGCAGTCTGCAGTTGGCTCACCTGTTCGCCAGTTATAAATGAGTTTGAGTATTCGGGGGTTAGCAAACCTTTCTTCAATTTTTTTTTTTGGTTAAATAGTAGTCTTTTTTTTATGTACTATATACTAAATAAGATATATTTTCTTATGTCATTGATCTCTATATTGACCTTGTATATGTATTTTTGTAACTTTTCAATTTACACCATTGTGAGAAAAATAAGCCCGATGTTAGCCAGAGCAGGAGCCCTCGCTTCTTAATACAAGTTTCGACTTAACAAGAGCGAGGAACTCACTAGCGACGCCTTAAAATGGTCTTTTTAAAACATCAGGTACCAACTATCTATAAGTTCATTTATTTAGAAATGTTGATGTGTAACTTAAGACGAAATAAACATTTTTTATCTTTAGGGTAAGGAGGGGGAATGGCGTTCACTTAAGGAAAAAACGTTGTATTTATTAAATTATTTATTATAAATCAAAGTTAAGAAAAGTAACAGAGTCTTTAATTATCTAGTTATCAACAATGTAACAACAAAAGCATATATCTTTGACCTACTAGTAGTAGGACAACATTATAAAAAAAAAACATGTTTGAGCGGCATTGCCCCTGACTTTGGGTAATGCCGCTCAGCGTACGGGGTAATGACGCTCAAACATGGTTTTTCGAATATAACGAGTAAGATACATTTTAATATAGCAAATATTATTGAGATCAACCTTATATAATAAAAGTAAAGTCTACAATCACAAATTAGCATCAATTATTATTCATAAGAGTATACAAATCAGAAATAGTATTTTTTTTATTTTTGGACACATAAATCACAGATGTAACCATCTGGTGAATCCCACCCCGAACATATAGCATCGGCCCACAGTCCGCAGATGGTGCAGCGGTACCACAACTCTTTATTTTTTCCAAATTCTTCGCAAATAATACATTTGTTATTATTTTCATATATGGCATATCTATAACAATAAAGAAATAAGTCACTAAGGGGTAATGGCGCTCAGATGAGCGGTATAACCCCAAACGGTCGTTTTGTAATTAATGTAAAATTAAAAAAAAATCATACACAATTGTTGAAAACTGATTGCATTATTACAAACTAGAATAGTTTTAGTATCAGAAAAGTTAAATGAATAATTAAATAAGCATTAAATTATTGGACTTACCGACAAAAACACCCAATCAAAAATTAGATCAGCGCGGCCGCAAACGAAGAAACGCACTTCACTATCGCATGACGCGAGCAGACTGCCAGTTTGCATCGCTGTCTGTCAGAGGACCCCTCCCCCCGCACTTCATGTGACGTGGCGTGTTGCTACGTTCCAATTTGACAGAGTTAGATAGGTGAGCGCCATTACCCACTGAGCGCCATTAGCCCTGTCTACCCTATCTTTTTTTTTTAAATAAATACTTGTTCTAATTTGTTTCTATTTTTTTGATTATAATTTTCTACATTAATAACATTCTTTTTAACATTCATATATTTTGATTTTATTACTTGTAGGGTGTAGGTAAACTTTGTAGGCGCTTATATTATGATCGAAGCAGAAAAACCTACTGTAGTATAACATTGACGCCCGTACCCGGACAGCGACAAAAACTGCTGGTGTTGCAGAATGACTAAGGGGCAGCATGCTACCTCCTATTCACTCTGTAGCCTTTCGTGATAATAATTTTGTAGGATATGCATTTGTAGTTTTTATCGTTGGCTTTTTCTCTGACTTTCTGTGGCAATTCGTTAATGAGTTTAGGTATCATAAATTCTATTGTTCTACGTCCATAGAAGTTATTGGGCTGGGGTACTTTGACTTTGTCTTGTGTTATTTTCCTGGTAGTTATTTTGTGAGATACGGGCATTAAGATTTCTTTATTATATTGTTCTTTCAAAAGGGCAAGGGATATTTTTTTCCTGTATAGGCAAGACGTTTATATAATTAAAAATAATTTCTATATTGTCGTATGAAAGTTGTATGTTTTAAATGTTCTACCGTATATTATGAGTGAATCTGCCAGGGCGTTATACATGGATAGAAGAATTTTGTACGGTATTTTGGGTTTTAAAATATAAAATTTAGCAAGTATAGCCCGCAGTTTATTACAAATAATATCAATGTATAAGTTCCACCCGAATCTATTATCTACACGAGGCCCAGGTAAGTGTGGTGAGTCACTTGTTCTATCGAGTCGCATGAGCAGGAATAGAGCGGAGACACACTGTGCAAACAGCTATGACTGACTATCAGACGGAGATGCCTGCTTGGAGTAACACTGGTTCGTTTTGTGACCTATCATTCCTAGCATTCCTTAAGTAAGCCAGGAGCTTATCAGGATTATCGTACGTATTGAACAGCTTCTGCACCCAACCGTACAGAACGATCGTCTTTTCCACGCAAAATGCACTCAACGGCACGTCTACCTACTATACCACACCTATTTACTATATATGTTTCCAGTGACTCCCCAAACCAGACACGTTTAGATTTTAAAGCATCTAATAAATTAACAAAAGTTTTAGAGGTACCTAAGGGGTTCATCTCTTGCCAGACTCTTCCGACGACCGACCCGACTGCGTGAACGGTGGCGGCCCTCTCGACTGCTTGGACGACGGCGGCCGTCTCGACTGCGTCGACGGCGATCGATGTCTGCGTAGCTGCAACGAGCGACGACTGCGTGGCTGTAGCGAGCGATGTCTGCGTGGCTGCAGCGAGCGACGACTGCGTGGCTGCGGCGAGCGATGTTTGCGTGGCTGCAGCGAGCGACGGCTGCGTGGCTGCGGCGAGCGACGACTGCGTGGCTGCGGCGAGCGATGTCTGCGTAGCTGCAACGAGCGACGACTGCGTGGCTGTAGCGAGCGATGTCTGCGTGGCTGCAGCGAGCGACGACTGCGTGGCTGCGGCGAGCGATGTCTGCGTGGCTGCAGCGAGCGACGGCTGCGTGGCTGCGGCGAGCGACAACTGCGTAGCTGCAACGAGCGACGACTGCGTGGCTGTAGCGAGCGATGTCTGCGTGGCTGCAGCGAGCGACGACTGCGTGGCTGCGGCGAGCGATGTCTGCGTGGCTGCAGCGAGCGACGACTGCGTGGCTGCGGCGAGCGATGTCTGCGTGGCTGCAGCGAGCGACGGCTGCGTGGCTGCGGCGAGCGACGACTGCGTGGCTGCGGCGAGCGATGTCTGCGTAGCTGCAACGAGCGACGACTGCGTGGCTGTAGCGAGCGATGTCTGCGTGGCTGCAGCGAGCGACGACTGCGTGGCTGCGGCGAGCGATGTCTGCGTGGCTGCAGCGAGCGACGGCTGCCTGGCTGCGGCGAGCGATGTCTGCGTGGCTGCAGCGAGCGGCGGCTGCGTGGCTGCGGCGAGCGGCCGCGACTGAGTGAGCGGCAATGGTTAGCACCACTGCGAGAGCGGCAACAACGGCTGCTCGAAAGGCATCTGGCCCGACTGTGCGAGCGGAGACGACTGCGGGGCCGCGAGTGGCGGGTCCTGAGGCGGCTTGCCCGGTGACTCGCCTGCCTGCGTGAGCGGTCGCGGCTGACTAGATTAAGCACAAAAATTAAAGATTAAAGATTGTAAGTCTTAAACTTTTAACATGTCTGGTCACATCTTTCCGAAGTAGGCATGCAAATATAAAATGGTTAGCAAGACCACGTGAGCGACAGTGGTTGGCACCACTGTGAGAGCGGCGAGTACGGCTGTTTGGAAAGCATCCGGCCCGACTGTGCGAGCGGAGACTGCGGGACCGTGAGCGGCGTGTCCTGTGGCTGACCCGACTGCGTGAAGGGCGTCCGCTAGCCCGACCGTATGGGCGTTGATTGGCTGCGTCAAGTGCAAGAAGACCTCGTATGGCATTCCTTTCGGCGGAGGACCGTTCTAGCTCCGTGGGTGGCATGGAGTATATGCTCCTTGCTCAAGGACATCCACTGCAAATAAATGAAAAGACCGCAGCACAGTTACTGTTCAAGATTTCAGTCAAATTATGTTAGGTTAGCCAGACTTAGGTTTGCCTTAAGTTAGCCTTAGGCTTGCGTTAGGTTAGTCTTAGGTTTGTGTTAGGTTAGATAGTATAGAGTAAAATAAGTTTTTGGGCAGTTTGCGATTATCTCGTAAACGGTAAGAGATACGTCAAAAATTATTAAATTTTCATCCCCCTGTGTTACCCCACTCACAAAATAACCAATTTTTCTGAACCACTTTGGATGACGTCATCACCACTTTTGTGTTAGGTTAGGTTAGCTACTATAGAGTAAAATGATTTTTGGGCAATCTGCAATTATCTCGTAAACGGTAAGAGATACGTCAAAAATAACCAAATTTTCATCCCCCTATGTTACCCCACTCGAAAAATAACCAATTATTCTAAACCACTTTGGATGACGTCATCACCACTTTTGTTCTTTTGCACAAGGTAAAAATCAGTTTTGGGTAAAAAATAATAATTATTAGTTATCCCTTCTTTCTCTAAGCGCTATGTTATCAATTTCTGGGAGCGCTTATAATGAGCAGCTGCTACTAAGGAGTAGCCTTAACCATGCATCAGTCTCATCGTAGCAACACTTAATCCTAGGTACCCACAATAAGACGGTACTATCAAGGAGTAGCCTCGACCACGTATCGGTCTTATTGTAGAATTACTCGCAATGAGACGATGCTATCGAGGAGTACCCTCAACCACGCATCGGTCTCACTGCTTGTTAAAGTAGTACAATTTGGTAAAAGAAGCCAAAGAACAAAGTGAAAGAAAGAAAAAAAAAACGAGAACACAAAAACACGTGAACGAGAAACACGTGGTTTTTCTTAAAATTGACGAAATAGTGCTCATTATGAACTTTACCCATACGAAACATACTCATTTCTACTACAAGTGCACGTGGCGATCATATCCCACTTCTGAATTGTTAACGCTACTTACAAAAGCGCTAGACTTGGCCTGCTAAGCTAATTTCTACGTCAAATAAAACAGTACTTACTTATTTATTTATTTATTTATTTATTTATTTTGATAAGTAACTAACACGATTTTTACAAACCAATTACAATAGTTACTTAAGATTAAAAAACATAAATTATCTAATTACTTAAAATTATTGTACAATTTTAAAACATTTCATAAAATAAATCAATAAAGAATAATTAACATTGAAAATTTTCGATTAGACAAATAAATTAATTAATTGAAATAATAAATAAGATTTTCATAAAATTAACATGATTAAGACAAATTAAATTAACATTAACAAAAACAAACAGGCATCCTTTCAGTCATCCATCACTCTCGCAAAACCTCAGACATACCAACATTAAACTCTTCCATTCGTCTGCGAAGATATCACAGTCTGGGTTCTGGTCAAGAAGTCTGTTGAGCCCGGCGAGGGTGCGAGGCAGTGGAGAGTTGGCACGAGCGACGGTTCTACTAAAGGGCACAGAGAAAAGTCTGTGGCTTCTGTTGCGAACATAATTATCAGGGAGGTAGAGCCGAAACAGAAGGTTGTGTAGATCAGGAACGTCGATCATACCACGGAGCACCTTGCACATTGTTGCTGTCTGATCGTACGCTCTTCTGGTCTGTAGGGAATTGTACCCAAGACACCCTTGGAGAAACTTAGTTGGGTACATATATGGGTAATACCCAAATTCTCGCTTGTACTGAGACCTGAGAAACGCCTTCTGCACCTTTTCCAGTAACAGTGCGTACGTACTTTCGTGCGGGTTCCAGACGGAACTACTTGACTCTAGCTTGCTCCGCACTAGAGCCCCGAACAGAAGCCGCACAACACTGTCACTGCGAAAGTCTCGGGCGTTTCTCAGCACAAAGCCAAGTCTTTGAAAGGACTGCTTGGCGACCGTAGTGATGTGGTCGTGAAATGTTAGTTTTCGGTCAAAAGTTACTCCTAAATCCTTGATTACCGTTACTCTAGAGATCATGTTGCCATGAATCGAGTAATCAAAGCATACCGGGTTTTTCTTTCGACCGAAAGTCATCACGGAGCATTTGGAAGGGTTAAACTCCATCTTGTTGTCAAGGCACCATTGACATACCGCGTTAACATCAACTTGAAGCGCCTCACAATCTGCCGTGGAACGTATAACAGTGTAGAGCTTCAAGTCGTCAGCGTACAACAGACACTCCGCGTGCTCTACAACGTCTGGTAAGTCATTAATCATTAAATTAAAAAGCAAGGGACCCAAAATAGAACCCTGACTCACCCCTGACCGCGTGTGATAGGGTGCAGACTCATAAATTCCAAGTTTAACATACTGCTGGCGATCGCGCAGATAGTCGGCGAGAAGTCTGAGAAGATCGGGCGCGAAGCCTATGGCGCTTAGTTTGGCCAGCAGTATGTCGTTATTGACTCTATCAAACGCTTTTTGGATATCGAAATAGAGCACGTCCACCTGACAGCCGAGATCTAAGTTACTTGAGATGTACTCTACAAGTGTCAGAAGGTTGGAGTTGACCGACCGCTTATCTCTAAAACCATGCTGGGCATTGCATAAGAAAGTCTTGACTTGTGCGTATATTATTTTGTGCAAGACGTTTTCAAGTACCTTAGCGGGAGAAGACAATATGGCGATTGGACGATACTCCTCGACAGCAAGTTTATTCGAGCTTTTTGGGATCGGTGTTACCCTTGACACCTTCCACTGTGCTGGATATCTACCTGTCCGTAATGCCAAATTAAAAATGTGATACAGTGGAGATACCAAGCTTTTACCAACTGACTTTATAAGAGCCGGTGGTACGGCGTCCGGCCCTATAGAGCTTCTAGCTTTTAACTTTTTAATTCCGTAGAGTACATCTGTCGGCGTAAATTCAACAATATTAACATAGTTGCTGTTACAGCTCTGGTCACAGCGATTAATATTTTCAGCGTCTAGCGCTGGAATATCGGTCAGAAAAATACTTCCGAAGAAACTGGCAAACGCCTCAGCTGCTGCAACACCCGAACACGACTCTCCTTTATAGGTAACATTGGCTTCAAATCCACCCTTAGCTCGCAAACTAGAGACATGCCTCCAGAATGCATTTGGACTTAGAGCAAGGTTATTTTCAATATTTTTTAGGTACAAATTATAAGCACTAGATGCCCTAGATTTCAGAGACGCCCTCAATTCCGAAAATAACCTATAGTTTTCGACAGACTTGGTTTTTTTCCAGTTGGCATGGAGTTTCCCCTTTCGCCTAGTATCCTTTATAATGTCGGGGGTAAACCAGACGGGATAACGCCTTGCACCAGTTTTCTTGCGACTTTTTGTCGATAAACACTTATCAAAGATTTCATAGATAGTGGTATAGAAAGCCTCTGTGGCTGAGGTAATATCGACAGAGAGTAACACTTGTTCCCAACAAGCGTTTGAGAGACAGTTGTGCAAAAGCTCAGTATCACAACGTTTAAAGTTCCAGTCTCTAGTTGGATTTATATTGCTCGGTTCAATGCGATCTGAACTACGTTTCATCTCTACCAATACCTCGACATCTAGAGCAGGATGGTATGCATCCATGGGAACTATACCCTCCGTGCCAGAGACCAGTACCTCCCTTAACCCCTCGCTCTCCCTTGCCAGAACAATATCCAGAATACCGCCATGAAAGTTCAGCACTACGTTATTTTCAATAAAATTTGCAAAAGATAAAAAATAACAATAATAATTTTGAATATTTACAGAAGCACTATTTAAATTTATATCGCCCATGATTATTACATTTCCCTTTAAATCATTAATAAAACTCTCTGTTTTACAAAGCCACCGCATAAAGTCTTGGTCGGTAGAACTAGGTTTCAAATAGACAACACATACGTGAAAAGCGCGACCGCCCCAAGTAAAGCTCGCCCACAGGTCCTCGCCGCCGTCCGTCTCGAGGTCCAGCCGCCGACGCAGGGAGATGGGCGCGCGCGCGGCCAGCAGCACTCCTCCGCATGGTGTTCCTCTATCCCGCCGCAAGATGGACCAGTCGCCACTTGAAAATGTATACTTTCACAATCACCTCACACAAACTTAGTAGACAATACAACCTTCCACTTTGGCGAACAAAATCGGACTGCCTGTCAGAGCGGGTCGATGCGACCATGTCAGCTAAATTGTTACCGCCTAGGCCTATTGATCGGTCGAGGCTTGCGATTGGTCGGGAATTGCCGCCCCGCTATGACAGTGAGTACTTGTAAGTCAAATGCAGTACTAGAAACAAAACAGTGTCTTTTAAATATTATAGAAAATGATAGACGGCAAAAGTAATCTATACAATAATGTGGCTTTTAAATAACATTGCTGACACTATTAATTTATCTCGCACGCACTATCTGGAGTTTATTATACGTGATGATTCTGCGACGATTCCACTGTCATACTGAAGCAATTGTATTGCAGAATTGGGCTTATGATCCATTTGACTGGACCACCGTAATTTTTTTTTCGTTAGTAATTAATTAGGTACAGTTGGCTGTGAACCACAGTAAAAATATTTTTCTTTGGTCCAGTTAGTTTAATTGGACCACTTACTGCAACCAAACTTGGGTAGTACAGTTAACTGGACCATCTAAACCACCATATATCATGTAAGGTAGGAACCTAACTTATTTTTCCCTACCACCTTAGTAGGTAGGAACCTAACTAATGGGTGCGTCTTGGAAAAATAAATAGATAGGATAGGATAAAAAGATAGGATAAATAGATAGGATAGGAACTTACCTACCCTTTATCTACAATTTTTTTTCTTCAATCTACAGATTATTTCATCAACCTACTGATTTTCTACTCGACTTTCTACTGATTTAGTCAAATTCGATCTTGCAACACTGTTTCTAACAAAAAGAATGCATGAAATCGGACGACGCGTAGACCCGTCGTGATGCGCGGTTTAAGAATTCTACTTTTACCTCTCTCCCAGGGGAACCTTACTGAATCGGGATAAAATGTATCTTTCCTCATAGCATGAACTAAAATCATGCCAAGTTGCATTCGAATTCATTAAGTAGTTCCGTCGTGATGCACGGTTAATGAATTTTACTTACATCCTCTCTCCCAGGGGAACCTTACTGAATTCCAGGATAAGATGTATCCCGTGTCCTTCCTTGAACTCAAATCGTACCAATTCAGTCCAACTCATTCAGTAGTCTCGGCGTGATGCGCGGTGAAGGAATTTTATTTGCATCCCTTCTCCCAGGGGAACCTTACTAAATTCTGGGATAAAATGTATCTTTCCTCGTAGTATGAACTCAAATTATGCCGAGTTCCATTCGAATTCATTCAGTGGTTCCGTCGTGATGCGCGGTTAAAGAATTTTACTTTCATCCTCTCTCCCAGGGGAACTTTACTGAATTCCGAGATGAAATGTATCCCATGTCCTTCCTTGTAGTATGCAATCAAATCGTGCTAGGTTTCATTCCAACTCATTCAGCACTTTCGGCGTCATGCGCGGTAAAGAAATTTTACTTTCATCCCCTCTCCCAGGGGAACCTGACTGAATTCCGGGATAAAAAGTAGCCTATGTCCTTTCTCGTAGTATGACCTAAAATCGTGCAGAGTTTCATTTCAATACCTTCAGTAGTTTCGACGTGATGCGCGTTTAAGAAACAGACAGACAGACAGACAGACAGACAGACAGACATGAATGAAAAAAAATACAGTTTTGGCTTCAGTATCGATAATAGAGTGTCCGCCAAAAAAATTTTTCAAAATATCTTCAATGTACAGAATTGGACCTGTTACAGTTTTATTATAAGTATAGATTATATTTTTCTTGAAAATCCAACCAAACTAAAAAATATAATATTTCGTCCGTTTACTCTGAAAACCAATCGCATTTTTCAACTTAAAACTTAATATGTGAGAAATCAAATATCTAAATTCCTATGTTATGTGATGTTAAAGAAAAAATCTATAAAATAAAATTAATATTCAGATGATTATGCATTTAATTGGTTTTACCTGTAATTAGAAATTGTGGTCTTTTACAAACTTTTACTCCCACTAGAAAGCTGAATTTAGCATTCAGGCAATTTTTGTACCTATGCATTTCTAAAGTTTTTGTTTTTATAGTGCGTAAGCCTCACACTCTGGCAAATTTCTAAGAAATTAAATAACATCGCAAAAATTTACGACTTCGGCGGGACTCGACCTCGTGGTGTAGTTGGTTAGCACATTCCGGTACTTACGGAAGGATGCGGGTTCGAGCCGAAGTCGTAAATTTTTGCGATTTCTATGCATTTCTGTTGAACTCAGTAGGTATCGGAAATCAAAATTGATTTAACACTGACTTCAAAAATCCCCATTAAAGGGTATTATCTGGTAGTATAAAACAAAGTCGCTTCCGCTGCCGTCTGTCCCTGTGTATGCTTAGATCTTTAAAACTACGCAACGGATTTTGATGGGTTTTTTTTTAAATAGATTGAGTGATTCAATAGGAAGGTTTATATGGTATAATACTATACATATAAACCTACCTCTACATATATTTAGTATCAGCTTTGCACCCGTGCGAAGCCGGGGTGGGTCGCTAGTTAAGTAATAAACAATACGCCGCCGCGGCGCGGCGAAGTCATTAGAAAGAATATTTGGCCAAATATTCTTTCTATTGACTTCAATGAAGCCAACCGCACTTGAGCGGCGCGGCGCGGCGCGGCACTGCAGATTTGGGTCCCAGAGAATATTTTGCCGCGCCGCGCCGCTCAAGTGCGGTTGCAGCTCGCGGCGCGGCGTGGCAATTTTTAAATCAGTTTTACGAAGCTGATGTGATGATTTAGAAACTGAATATTTTATGAACCAAACCAGAAGAAATAATATTTGCTATATTTTTTAGTACAATATTGTACCAATGCCAACCAAATGTTTATATCTCTTCATCTTTAATATAATGACGTCCATCTTTCATGAAATCTTGCCACGACTGACATTTTTGTGCAGCGCCGCGCCGCGCCGCGCCGCTCAAGTGCGGTTTGACCTTTACGGCACGCGGCGGCGCGGCGGCGGCGTATTGTTTATCACTGCAAAATCAAATTACCCATAGAACTGCATAGAACACAATATGGACGACACCTCCATTCAAAATACCCGAAGCTGATTGGCTGACCGATGAGAGGACATCACAGATTAAATATAACACCTACTCTTTCTACGGAGGACATGAACCTTTAGAGATTCATGCGCGAGGATGCCTGCCTGCGACATCTAGTAGCGGAATAGTTGAAGCAAAAATCTTAGTTTATTTATTTATAAGGAACGCCAACAGCGTATACATAAAGCATTCTTATAGTATTAACATAATTATCTAAGCTGGATATTTTATTAGTTTCGATTTCGATTTTTAGTTTCCTCTAAGATGGTTACGCGGAGTGTTCAGCTCTCCGATCTCGACGCTAGATGCCGCCTAGGTATCACGAACTCTAACCCATTATAAGGACGATTTACACTTCATTATGTACCTATAGTAGTGAGTTAAGAAATGGAATTAAGAAATTAGTCAGTTAAGTAATATAAAGAAAGTAGTAAGTAGCGAGCGTCCAAACGGGGTTTAATCCAGTAGTCATAAGTTGCGGTTCCGAGAAGAAGACCGACTAGTCTACGCGACTGCGATAATAGTTGTTTTCCTCGACTACCTCCGAAACAGTTGTTTTAATCCAGAAAATGGACGTTGGTTGACCAAAATTGATTTATTTATTTATTATTAGATTTAAATTTATTTATTAGGCGGCATCTAGCGTTGAGTGGCCGAAGTTTTTCCTTTGTAAATTGTTGCTCTAACTTGACACTTACAGTTCATTACTTTTCGAAGATGGATGGCAACATGGAGTGGTGAGCTGTCAATTATCTAGTTTTTGCATGGAGTTTTTGCTATGCGGCATCTGCATCGCGTTGCGAAAGCAAAGCAGTTTGTCTTCTGTTGAATGCGCTGGCGGCGAGCAAAATGTATGATTGTACGGACAATTCCCGCGACGCTCACCATAACGGACTCGCTTCCCTGCACGCAAGACCGCCAGATGCAAAACCCTCCTGGCGACCACTTCCCCGGGAACTGCTGGAACTCCCCAAAGACGCTCTTACTCAAGAAGACCATCGCAGCCAGTCGGCTACCGAACAGCTTTTGCTTTTGAGGGACCTGCCGGTCTCTCAAAGCGTAAACACAAGACTCGAGTGACATCTCGCTCGACGTTGCAGCCAGAAGAAAAATGGTTCGATTTTTATCCGCATTCCACTTAGTCAAAATGTTGAAGACCACTGATGATCTGTTGGATGCAAGGAACTCCGTTATTGACACTGACAGACAGTTCTCTGTCTCTACTTTTCGGCGACAAACTGATAGACAATGCTGAATGCTGATGTTGTGCATTGTGTTTTCGTAAATCGGATGCAAAAGTTTTGGTTGGTCACAAATTCCATGGTTACCTACATGCATAATAAATAATGAAAGAGTGAGTAATCAAATCATGCATAGCAATGCATTAGAGTAGGTTTCTCTATATAGGACAGTGATTTTGGCCGGTACAGTAACAACGAATAAGCGAGGTGAAATATTATTTGAAAGGTAGGTATTATAGGTAGGTATAGGTACGTAATGTAGGTACTTTGATTTGATTAATGAGTAAAATCAAAATTTTGATACTTAAGTATAAAAATATGTTTTGTTGTGTGTTGATAAGTCCATCGAGTGCTTGATGTGTTGTGTGCTATATCAAAAGATAGTACCTAGGTATAAAAAGGACATTATTCATACCAAATGAAATAACGGGCATTCGCACGCCGAAAAATATCGATTTTCATGTTTTTCTCCATACAAATTTTTGTTCGAAAAATCCACAGGCAAAATCCATAGGTAGGTACTGCGACATAATCACGGGAGGTGCTTAAATATGATATAGTTTTCCCCGTTTATAATCGTAGTAGTATCTATGGTTTGGGCTCCTAATTATGGTTAATTATGGTTCTGTGTTGGTTTCCAACAAGAAAAATCATTTTTTCAAAAAAATTATTCAATTTTATTTATTTAAAAATGAAAAATGGGAGCTGGCTCCTCCATGCTCCTACACGATTATAAACCGATTTTTCATAGAGTTGAGAGAGAGAGAGAGTATTCATTTGAACAACTTCTGACTGTGGAAATTATTATTCTACGCATTGCAACACCAAGGAGCCGTCCAATAAGAAAAAAAAGAAGAAAATTGTATTTGAAAAAAAAATTGCCTGTGCAAAAAATGCGGAGTTGCTCATTTTGGCCACATCGCGTCTGTCTGTCAGCAAAAAGAGCAACTTCGCATCTCTGCTTAGACTACAAAAAATATTTTTTTTACAGAGGCATTAAAAATAAGCTAGGTAGGTCACAAAACGCAATATCAATTTTTGAAAATTCTTTTAGCATAATAAAAAGATAAAATAGGTGGTGGCGCTGATTTGGGTCGGGTAATTATGAGCCTTATTTCAATTGTTTTTCAAAGCACAGTTCTTGTTTATCATTGAAATATTATATATACCTACATTATCTTCATGCCATTCTATTATATTTCGAAAAAATTGATCATATCTAGTGAAACAGCTGCACAATTTGTTTGATTAAGCTTCATCAGGTAACCCCAGACCTGTTAAACGTTAACAATGCATGGTGAAATGAAATTACGGTGAAATTGGTTTGGACTAAGACTATGACCCCGAACGAAGCTTCCTGTCAGATAGTTCGATTAAAATAACAAAGTAATCTACCGAGGCATTTTCCTAGTACCTATTCCGCAGGATAGCAGTGATAACACGTTCTGTCATGTAAAGCCGGCTTTTCACTATGGGATATAATATAATTTTACATCTTGAGCTAATATTACATCCTGCGATTGCTGTTCACACTGTAATATATAATTCCAAACTATAAATATTTTTTCGACCAAGTGAGCGATATTTGAAGGTCATTTGAAGGTGTATATTTTACCTCACGTCCCCGGACACCGCGCCTCTCCCTGCCTCGCCCTTAGTTTGAATGTTGGCGTTCTTGTGCAGACGTGTAAACTGATAATGTGTGTTCCAAAATATATATTCAGTATTCAGTATTTTTATTGCGAAACAAAAATATTACATACAGTAAGTATTAATGTACCCTGTCAGGTAGGGTATGGCAATATATCTTAATCTAGGACTTAAGTTAATTACTAAATTAAGTAGGTATTTTGTATTTTATACATCTTACAGTATGAACATCTTACAGTATATATATATATCTTACAGTATGTATATATATCTTACAGTATGAACAGCAATCGCGGGATGTAATATACAGCTCAAGATGTAATTTATATTATATCCCGTTCATAGACGTCGATCTCAATTGTATGCGGCATGCTCGCGCGAACGTGTTAACACGTCATAGCTCTAAGGTTTTTTGTTATTATAGGGCGTAACCCACACTCAGGGTAATTTCTAAGAAATCAAATGATATCGCAAAATCTTTTTTTCCCGTCGAAGTAGAAAATTTTTGCGATAGTATTTAACGTCATAGCTCCTCAAATCTTTTTTTATGAAGTATGTTCTTCTTACCCCACAGGGCGGCGTCTTGTCACCACTTCTGTGGAACCTAGTAGCTAATGACCTAATCACTAAGCTAAACGACCAACGCTTCTTTACGGTAGGCTATGCGGACGACCTTGCGATACTCATATCGGGACACTTTGCCAGCGTGACGTGTAACATTATGAATAACGCACTAAAGGTCGTCGAAAACTGGTGCATAGACTATGGACTTACCGTAAACCCAACCAAAACAGAACTAGTAATGTTCACCAACAAGCGTAAACTAGGAACCTACCAACTCCCGTTCCTGTTTGACACGCAGCTAACACTATCCGATACAGTCAAATACCTAGGTATAACCTTAGACAGTAAACTAACCTGGGCAACACACTTAGAAAACAAGACAAAGAAGGCCACCATCTCATTCTGGCAGTGCCGGAGAATGCTAGGAAGAACATGGGGTCCCAGCCCGAAGATTACCCTATGGCTTTACAACACTGTAATCAGGCCCTCGCTGACTTACGGTGCCCTAGAGATGAGACGTATTTACGCGACCAGGTTTCTATACCTGGTATTTGCTTGCAAGTACGGAAACCAGGTATGAGTCGAAATACTTTGAAGGTCTTGCAAGTATTGACGCACCGCGCGATATAAGTACCTACATACTTGAAAGTATTCGAGTATATTTTCGTTGACACTATTTTGTTCCTTATAACAAAGAGAACGCGGATCAATTTTCTATGAAAGTATTTTTCGCCGATACCTGTGCTTGAAGTATTTGTTCTGAACACTCCATTACGAATCTTATTCTCATGTCCATTCGGATCAATTTCCTATGCAAGTATTTTACTTTCAAGGTGCGTGACGCAAATCGGCAGACTATGACTGACTTCTGACAGTGACAGTGACACAAAGTTGCGTCTGACCCAGACAACTTTGTGTCACTGTCGCTGTCAGACATTTCCAGTATTTCTAATTTTTTTTCCTAAGGATTTTTCGATCGATGTGCATAACCTGTCGTCGTCGGCATGAATCTTACCTAGGTACCTAGGTACCTACGCCATTCTAAATACAACAAAGCTGTTATAGAGTAAAAGCTACGTACCTAGGTAGGTCCCTGTCTGTTGGTCAAAACCAGGTAAAAGTACCTACCTACCTAGTTTGCAACTAAATTCCTCATACCTAATCATAAGTATTACCATAGATGTAAGAAACTCATTAGTCATTCATTCATTACCTACCTACCTACTTTAGCTAGGTACCTACCTACTCATTAATTTTATTTCTTTTGACAGTCCTACCCATCTACCTAAGCCTGTTTTTGAAGTAGGAAGAAACGGTTTAATTTCAATTCAGTTAGATAGGTAGGTAGGTAGGTAGATATTCATAAGTTGTCCTTAATAAATAATCAAACTAAATTAAAACCTACGAAAAAAATACCTACCTACCTACCTACGTACTTGTTTAAAATCAGTTAAAATGTTTTTTAAAAAGGTTGATGTATAACCTAACCTTATAAACGTCATGTAGTAGGCACCTTTATGTAATCTTAGTCCGAAATCATGCATCTAGATAATTATTATGTACCTACCTAGGTAGGTACTTATCCATCTAATACCAGCCTTCTTGGCCATCGAACCTCCCATACCAACTAGGTATGTACTCTCGGTATTTATCTAGCTAGATAGTGCCTGGGTTTGTTTTCTCTGGAAAACTCGGAAAACACGTTTTCCCAGAGATGAGACCTATTGATTGAGCTAGATTGATTTTTTCAATCCTGAAAATTTAGCAGTTTTCATCAAAATTATCATTCATTTAGCTATACCTAGGTACATTATGTACCTTCATCAACCTGAAATTATATGAATGAACACAGGTCTCATTTTATAAATAGGTAAGTACCTACGTCATACCTTCCTAGAGTGAAAAGTCCTCCTCCCGTACTTTTAGAAACTTTAATACGGCCCGTCCCCGGCTATTAATTTTATGTAGGCGCTAGGATTAGTCTTAACTAGGTACAACACAGAACATTTACCTGTAGTACCTAGGTAGTGTGTAGTAGGTACCTTATCAAATTGTAATCCTAACGCCTACTTAAAATTAAGAGCAGATGTCCCACTTACTTAGAAATTTTAAAATAGATTTAATGTGAGTAGGTACCTAGATGGTGTTATTTTATTAGTTGTAGGTATAACTACATATTTAAGTAAGTAAATTCAGAATTAAAATATAAGATTAATAGGTATCTCATCTAATCGATAAAATACCTACTGATACATTAATTTTAGTACCTACCTAACCTATATCTAGACTCGAAATCGAAATCTTTGGGTCTGAATAGGTCAATCGTGCTGATAAATTATATATCTATTCAAAAGGTAATTTGGAACAAGTATTTTTCGTTGACACTATTTTGTTCTTTATAACAAAAGAAGCGCGGATCAATTTTCTATGAAAGTATTTTCGTCGTACTTGCAAGTATTTTTTTTGATAACTCAAAACGAACTTTATTCTCATGAGAGCTCGGATCAATTTCCTATGCAAGTATTTTACTTTCAAGGTGCGAGACTCGCCACGAGCCGCGCCCGCCCGCCAGCGCCATCCGAGTATTCGTACGTACAAGGTATAAAAATACTTGAAAGTATTTTATACCTGGTTTTTGGCGCTGGTTTTTATACTAGGACGTACTTGGAAGCCCTGGTACTCGATTTTGCAAGTACGTCTCATCTCTACGGTGCCCTAGTTTGGTGGCCGAGAACAAAACAAAGCACTACCATAAACAAACTGCAAAAGTTCCAGAGACTAGCCTGCGTAGCGACTACAGGGTGTATGAGAACTGCCCCCACTGCAGCACTCGAAGCCCTGATAGGCCTAACGCCACTGCACCTACACGTGCAACAAGAGGCAGCCGCAGCTGCTTACAGACTCTGGGCTTTAAGTTTTTGGAACCACAACACCAAAGCACAACATACCACTATTATAGACGAGTACGCAATCCCATGCTACTCTCGATTTATGACAGGGTACCCAAAAAACACATACACTCAAAAAGCTTCACCATACAAATGCACGAGGAGCCAAGTGACAGCTCTAACATACATGAAGTAAGAATGAATATACACAGATGGCTCTAAAATGAAAACAGGTCGGTACCTGTTTTCATTTTAGAGCCATCTGTGTTCTTCCGAGAACGTTCCCGCCCCGGTGGGCGGGAACGTTCTCGGAAGAACTGAACATACACAAAACAACAGCACTGGGTGCCCACAACTCCATCTTCCAGGCGGAATGTGTAGGTATAATCCAAGCTGCGACCGCAGTGCTACGAAGAAAGGTAACTGACCAAAATATCAGGATCCTCTCGGATAGCGCGGCTGTACTACAGGCCCTGAACAGGAGAGAACACAACTCTGGACTCACTCTTCAATGCCACCACCTGCTGGAACAAGTAAGTCAGTCCAATAGAGTCACTCTACAGTGGATAAAAGGACACAGCGGATCGAGAGGAAACGACGAAGCTGATGTACTGGCAAGGAGAGGCTCGGAGCGGCAACCGGCAGGGCCCGAACCAATAATCCCCCTACCTTTCAGTCAAGTCCGCTCTTGGATCCGTCAACATACAACTAAACAACACCAAGACTACTGGGCAAGTATTCCAGATTGTAGACAGTCGAAGGAGACCTTCCCGGCTCTTAACCCGAGATTCTCCCGAAAACTCCTCAATCTGAAGCGTGACAAACTCCGGCAAATCGTCGGCATTGTCACTGGACACTGCATGCTTAACAAACACCTATTTAACCTGGGTATCACGGACAGCCCCCTATGCAGAGGGTGCATGAACGCAGAGGAGACGGCCGCGCATGTGCTTGTAGAGTGCGATAGCGTTGCTTCTCAACGACTACAACACCTTGGGACACCGAGGACGCCTAGGGAGGCATGCACCGGCGTCAGCGAGCTGCTGGCCTTCCTGGAGGACATCGGGTGGTTAGTTTAGCAGCCCCCCACCCGACACGCAAAAAGGGCCCACCTGTGGCCTAGTTGCGGAAACGAGTCCGGAAACAAGTAACAAGTAACAAGTAACCCCACAGGACCTTAGGCCGACAAAAACAAAATAATGTATTGTTCGGATCATTTTGTCACATCTCGACGACCCTCAGACTGGGGGGCAAGGCGTCGGCGTTCGTTGGTTCGGCGGCGTTCGGCAGCGTTCGTTCGGTTCGGTTCCTTCGGTCGGACGGAGCTCTTTCATTTTGACTACCGGCAACACTGCTACGCGGGAATAATCAATATCAATACATAAATATAGCTCAGCCCATGTTGGTTGAAGGAGGCAGCTAGTAATACATTCTAATATAATAATACATTCTCTTTATACAGCAAGTATTAAATTAAATCTTTGATGCAGCTCGGATTATTTAAGGACGACGACGCGACCACAGAGTGAGTAGGTGTGTGTAGGTACCTACTGATAGGATAGCTTTGCTAAGCGACGACGCCGCCGCCGCCGCCGCCCCGCCGCCGCCCCGCCGCGCCGACGACGACGCGAAGGGACGATCGATAAAGTGCAAGAACGTCATTGTTCATAGTGTCTTTTTGGTGCACATCACGATTTCAGCTAGTCTCAGCAGCCAGGGGTCATTCAATTTCAGAATGGTTTCAGTTGAAACTTAGAACAACTCAGGGCACAGACGGATTAGAGCATAAGCCTCTAAATATATAACAATTCTAGATTCTAAAAGATGAAAAGCCTACGGACGGTTGTAAAACTTTCGGGAGAGCTTCAAATGTAAATCTTCCCTACATACATCTTTTCTGCATTTCAGCCAGAAGGCGACCGCATAGATATTGTATTGTCTTAGGACGAGCGAGCATCTTGCGTTTTCAAGAAAAATAGTTTGAATACTATACCTACTTGATAGCCGAAATGGAGGAGTCGATGACATTCCGGTTTACCGTCCAGAATATTAGAGACCTGAAGGATCCCTTGCTATCCCCTCCTAGCTACCTCCATAACCTACCTTGGAAGATCATGGCGATGACTCGGCGAGGTCCGCCCCCTGACCGCCTGCAGCAGAAGTATCTCGCCTTCTTCCTGCAGTGTAATGGCGAGGATGAGTCGCGGACCTGGACCTGCTATGCTAAGGTTGAGCTGAGGCTGATCTCGCACAAACCTGGAATCGAGTATTTCTCGAGGAAAGTCGATCATTTGTATTACAGGTTTGTAAATTTATTGTGACCTAAGTACTTATCTACCTACTGTTTCTGAAAACTGTTGTTTATGTTTGTCGGAGCTTGAGGGGGCAATCCACACTTAACTGAATTCTTGACAGTGTTTCTGTTCTTTTTCCTTTCTCTTACCGTCTTACATCCCGACATTGTCAAAGTAGTATACTTCGATGCGAGAAGCATACAACGGAGGAGGCTGGCAGAAGCAAAGGGTGGCCTATAACCAGCCGAGGGTGATGCTGAGCAAGAATGATACTGCCTATTATGTGCCCTATGCTGCTTAACTAATTGCTTCACTATTTTAATTGCATTGTCATAGAATAACACATTTTAGTATTATACCTTAGTTGAAAGAAACTAAAGATGGTAGAATGCACATCAAGTGTCAATGTGGAATCCAAATTGCACCTCACGCACTATCTAGAGTATCTTCAATTCTGAAGTGATACCAATGTAATGCGATTGGCTAGCAGAATTGGGCCCCAGTCAAACATTAAAATAAGAGAAATAAATTTACTTGAATTACTTCATGTTTTCCTTCTCTGTTCTTTTAATTGATTCCATCACTATGTTATTGATTCCAGCAAGGAGAATGACTGGGGCTACGCTCACTTCCTGCTCTGGGACAATGTGCTGGATCCTGAGCAGGGTTACGTGAAGGACAACACTATAACTCTGGAGGTGCACATCACTGCTCATGAGCCGCATGGCATTTCCGAGGACTCGAATACTGGTACGGTTGGTGAGTGATCATACTATAGGTAACTAACTGTTTCTCCTAAGAATTGTTTATCTATTTCTAGTTTGGTGACTACTAGGATGTGTTGTAGGAATGCTTAATTCTGGGGTGCTTGTTGAAGCAACTGCTTTGAACTTAATCTATGTTTGAATGTAGGTACTCATATTAATTCCTGTTCTCAATACATACCTGATATTCTAGTACTTAATCCAGACCAGGCATTGGACACATCAGGTTCATAGTATTTGAAACTTATTAAAAGGATCTTTTTTGCATATAACTGGTCAGGTATAGTATTATACAGTGTGAGTCTGCATAAGGTGCAAAAACGAAAATGAGGGAAACTACGCCCTATTTTATAGACGGAAGATGTGTAAAAAAAGATCTTTCATTTTTATAATTTTTTACAGCGTTTTTTTAATCTTTTTAGGGTTTCGAGATAGAAGATCTGTTTCAAAACCCTTATGGTCTCGCTTTGTCTGTCCTGTCTGATTTTTTCTCCTCCTTAATAACTCACTTGAAATTTAAAATAATAATACATGTCGTGCGCCTGGACACATTTAAAGAAAAAAATTAAAACAAATGAAAATGAACATTTTCCATACAAATTGTGAGGTCGAAATTTTAACTATCTACAGGCACCTACATGGTCATGTGGGGTATCAAATGAAAGGTACCGGTTTGTATATTTCAAAATAGTTTTTGTTTTTTTTTTTTCAAAATAATTTCTGTAGGTTTCATACTTTTCGAAATACTAATTTCGAAAAAAGTCGAAAAAAATACCAATTCCCCCCCCCTATCTCCAAAGATTGCAGAGCGATCTATCTGAAATAAATAAAATAATAAATAAATAATGCTGGACAATTCACACAGCATTATCTAGCCCCAAGCTAAGCAGAGCTTGTGTTATGGGTACTAGATAACTGATATATTTAATACAATACACTACATAGATAGATATTTTTTATTATACATAGAAAACACCCAGACTAACGGAACAAATTTCTGCATATCGTACACAAATTTGTTCCGAGTCGGGATTCGAACCCGCAACCTCCGGCGTCGCAGGCGGACCTTCGCCCGCTGCGCCACGTAGGTCGTCAATGAATGATGGAAATCAAATGTTTGTAACGTTTGTAGATATGGATCTAAATTTTGCAGGAAAAATAATAGAGAAGTTTGTAAAACGAACACTTGTAATGTTTAAATAATTTGAAGTAGCGTCAAATGATAATATATAAAGCTCGATTACCACTGACTGACTCACTGACTGACTCATTGACACGATTGTTCTCCCTGATGGTGGATGGGAAGGTATGTTTTTTTTTGCGGAATCGTGTAGAGGGGTCGGGGGTGACTTGGGGAAAATCCCGACTTTTTGAGATTTGCCCCCCCAGAGCCCACCCCTCCCTGTGACAGCCACCGCCGCGAGCTGCTTGCAGCTCGCGCACTTATAAAATACTAGTAAATATATATAAAGCTCGATTACCACTGACTGACTCACTGACTGACTCATTGACACGATTGTTCTCCCTGATGGTGGATGGGAAGGTATGTTTTTTTTTGCAGAATCGTGTAGAGGGGTCGGGGGTGACTTGGGGAAAATCCCGACTTTTTGAGATTTGCCCCCCCAGAGCCCACCCCTCCGCCGCGAGCTGCTTGCAGCTCGCGCACTTATAAAATACTAGTGTAATATATAACGCTAAATGTAAAATAATTTAAAAGTTAAGATTGGACAAGGGCCAACCTCAAAATTAAATTCTACCTAGAAGGCAAGAAAATGGATCCGCAGGTCAAAATATAAAAATCAAAACTAAGAAAATAAATGTTCGGGCGCCAGACCCACGGATACCACTATAAATTGTGCCGGAAATGTCAGCTGATAACACTAGACTTCTAATCACAGGGCAGGGACCTTCAATAAAACAGTAGATTTAAAATTTAAAAATCTAAGTTTATTAAAATTAAGGTTAAAACTAGGCTTATTTAGGATAAAGGTGTACAATTACGGTTCTTAAAAGTAAAGTAACGTTTCAATAAAATCTTACACTTGTTTTATTAAAAAAATTTGAAAATGTTCCAACTGAAAAAATGTTCCAGAATGGCGGCGTGAGAAAATTGGCAAAATAAGAAGCGCACGGGTCGCAGAAGGCAGCCCGGAGCTTGGTTTATCATTAAAAAAAACAAAAATGTCTCACAACTGAAAAAATGTTCCAGAATGGCGGCGTGGAAAAAATGCCTTATTATGAAGCGCACAGGTAGCAGAAGGCTGCCTGTGGCTTTGGTAGGTCTGTAGGACCAGTAAACAAGAAGTTGAGCGTGGTCCGCTAGAAGAGCGAACTTAAAAAATTAAAATTAAGTTTTATTTCAAAATTAGAAACTAGGATTTACTACAAACGACACGCCAGTAAAGAGGCGGTAGCTAAGCTTAAAACTAGGGTGTAAATTACCACTGCATCCTTATAAAAAATAAAGTTATGCAAAAGTGTGTTTGTTCCGAGGATGTTCAACGCTACAAAATAGAAAATATTATGTTATTTCTGGAGAAAAACCAGACGTAGAACGTGTAAAGAAACTAGAATATGAGAAAGAACTCACTCCTAAACTAAAAGTTAGGTTTTAAACACTAATTTAAATTAAGGTTAGACCATGAGGTATTTTTGGATTGGGAAATTAGGCTAAAGGACAAAAACAACCAAAATATAGTAAGACAAAGTCTAAGACAACAGTAAAAGACTAGTAAAAAAACAACCACTGCTCAGAGTCTGGCGATACTTAGCTCGAGTACAACGTTCCTTTTCATCGCGTGGAGCGGAAGCCTTGGTGGTCCTCAGCTAAAGGAAATGCTCGAACACGCGGCCACGCTTCCAAGGTGCCAAGAGACGATGGAATGTCCAATACGCCTTCGCGTCAGAGCGCCGAATAAATAAATGCCAGTCTGGGTCTCCGAGGAAGTGGCTGTAAATTTCTCCTACGGCTATGATCCCACGGCAGCAGCGACTCTGAACGCGCCAACTCACAGCAATACTCAATGAGATTTTACCTATAGAGACGTCATACTCATTAGAAAGAAATAAAAACATGGCGATATTTTACTATAGCTACCTGCATAGGACTATGGAACTTTATTTGTATCACTGAGTACGTTAAAAGATCACAGAGATATATAGGACCCCGTTGTCAGAAAGAGATGAACATACTGTTCACACTTTACACGAGCGGCCAGCGGGCTGACGGCCAATGACAGCCTATGACGTCATCGGCTAGCAGCTAAGGAACGAACTAGGGGAAACGGGGGTAACGAGGCACCACTAAGAAAATAAACAGTAAATTTTAAATAAAAATGTTTATTTACGAATTATAGTATTACATTCCTAGTATAGGTACATTTATGTGAAAAAATACTTTTACTTAACTTATGTGCCTTCTAATCGCTACATAGTATAAAACAAAGTCGCTTCCTGTCTGTGTCGGTCTGTCTGTCTGTGTCTATGTATGCTTAGATCTTTAAAACTATGCAACGGATTTTGATGCGGTTTTTTTTTAATAGATAGAGTGATTCAAGAAGAAGGTTTATATGTATAATACATGCATAATATAGTAGAGGAACACTGATAATTTTAGAGGTTTCTTATGTGATGTCGTAAATAAATACTTTTTTTGCGCTTACATTGCAAACGCTGGCTGAACCCTACGAGATAGATCAAAATAATGTACTACAGTATTGTACACCTTAAAAAGGTCTATAAAAAGTCCGAGTGGTATATATCTATCTCTTAGGGATAACCCACAATAATCAGTTTATATCCTTTACTTTTTACGAGAAATAATTGCTTATTTACGAAGCTATTTTAACATTGTGCATATAATATAGATTCATTTGGCCCTTTACAGCATGTAATTAAAGTAAATGAATATTTTCGAAGATATCATAGAATTAAAATGCAGGGACATGGCGGTTGCAGCGGTACCGGCAGGGAGGCCGATTCTGTAGTATATTTTGTATCAGCTTTGCACCCGTGCGAAGCCGGGGCGGGTCGCTAGTTACTATGATAATAATTTAATAAAGTTTGGTTTGATAGATGGATGGATGTTTGTTAGTTCTTCACGTCAAAATAATGAACGGATCGGGCTGAAATTTTATTTATTTTATTTATTTATTTATCTACAAAGTGCTTGGAGCATATTGTGGAGTATGCCGTTGGCATCCATTCATCGTCTCGTCTTTGGGTTCTAACGACTCGTACCCATTTCTCCCTAATTAATTCGTCTTTAGGAAATCTAAAACAAAATAGAAGCAAATGTTGAAAGTCAAATCCATCTCTTTATTATCCTACTACGAAAAATAATTGGAAAGTAGTGGTGAAAAATAATATTGTTGCATTGCGTGATCATATTACCCATATCACCCTAACCTCCCTTAGCGTCGGTCGAACCGACAACACCGCACGCCATTATCTCGTTCTCTCTGTCACTCATGAATGCAACGCACTACGTCTTGTCTCGTTCGTGTAAATGGCAAAGCGGCAACGCCGCGGCAGTGATTTTTTAATATAAAATTAATGATTTTCCATTTTAAATAGACTAGACAGTACTTACAAATGGAAAGATACATCCTGCCTGTTTTTTACGCTGTCCCAGTATAATTTTTGCACTTTCGAAACACAAAATGTGGCATTTTCGTTTGTTTTACGTTTCTCTAAAACCCCGCAACGTACGTTAGTATCGCGGCGCGACGCAGAGCGGACTGAGTTCAGTCAAGTGAATTCACCTGGTTTTGTCTTGCCGCGCAGACCTCGGTAAAACGCATCTACCTCAGTTTATATATAATATCATTGGCAATACTTTCATGTTTTAATACAACATGGTAATATAAAAAATTTTGATAAAAACCCCTACATGGTTCTTTTCATGTCCGAGAGCAAGAGGAAAGTGCGTCCATTTTGAAATTAAATGTCAAATACGACAGTAATGTCAACCTTGAAAAAGAACAAATCAGAGGTCATTCTCGATATGATCGACAAAACAAAAACGAAACGTCACTGTCAAATGTCCGCGACCTGTCAGATGGACCGAGAACCTAGCTAAAATCAACTAAAAATCGAACAAGACAGCAACAAAACATGGGGCGTAATATAAAACGTCACACACTTTGAAAAATGGTCAAAAAAAGGGTGTTTTATTTTAAAAAGGGGGATACCTCACCGAGTGGGTTATCAAATTAAAGGTATTGGTTGCACGTTTAAAAACAATTTTTGATATTTCGTTATATAAAATTTATACAGAAATCGATAAAAAAATGGTGATTTTGCATAAAAAAAACATCACATCATTTATTATTATTATTATTATTATTATTTAATTCGGGGTTAATTTTTTTTTTAAGTTTAGTTTGTTTAATGAAGAGTTCCTGTTTTTACCAATAATTGCCGAGTTTGTTTCGAAGTAATTCATTGTTTTGTTTAAAATATACACCATTTTGATAATTAGAAAAAAGAAAGTGTATAAATGCTGTGAAAAAAAATTGATCTATTTTAACACATTTTCCGTCGTTTAAATAGGGCGTAGTTTCCCTTATTTTCGTTTGTACACCTTATGCAGACTCACACTGTATTACTGTGGTCAGGCTTAGCACAGGGTTTCTTGTCAAGGGTAAAATAGATTAAAAATGACATTTGTGTTGAGAGTTTAGAGTTTTCTTCGATCGGGAACATGGAGCTTGGAAGCATAATGCGGAATCTAATAAATATTACAATAATATTTGAATTTTTCCTAAGTTCATGCAGCCCACATAGACTATACTTTCTCTTAGAATTTTCCAACCTGAAGGAATATCTTTCTCCCAGAACAATTTCTCCCAGAACAATTTCTCCCAAAACAAAACCATCAGCCTGGGCTAACATAAGATGTTAAATGAATCTGCTTCTGCTACAGTGCCTCTTTCCCTGAGCGATAGCTTATACCGTTTGGCTCCAACGACAGTACCACCAAAGGAATTATTTATTACCCCAACAGACCCACATATCCTGTGTCTGAATAGACTTGCACCCTACTTGCATTTTCTATTCATGAGCTGAAAGGCATTATGTCAGTGACCTGCATTACGACTCCTGACAACGATGGGATTCCATAATTGGTCTTAGCTCATGTTGGTGAAGATTCTATGCAATAATTACTAACAATTATGTCATGTTGACAGATGACATTCCTTCTGATTGGAAAAATCAAAGAGTATTGCTATTTTTGAAACTAACAAATTTATTAGATTGCGCATTTTATAGACTGGTATCTCCAGTAATAAAAAAAAATTGAACCTTTTGCCTTAAGAGTCAATAATGATAATGAATGACTTATGGAAAGGTAGAAACTCGATAGACAGCATTGAGTGTCTGTATACCGTTATAAAGACACTAACGCCAATTTCTATCTCCAAATTTTAGACGGTTGTAGCTACTTTTTTGGATATAAAATCGGCCTATGATAATGTTTTAATTGAAGTGTTGATATTTAATATTTAAAAATCCTACCTTTCTGTCTAACTTCAAACTAACTTTTTATGACTTAGTATTATACACTATTGCATTTGATGTCCCTATTATAATAGTGTACCTACTTTAATAAATAAATAAAACTTTATATTTAAAATAATTATGATCGCTGGACTAGTGATTAAATTAAATACGTCTGAGAGATTTCAAGAGTAGCATGGAAGGGTCTACCACAGGGTTCTGTATTATGCCTTCTCATTTATAGTATTTATACTTATGATTGAGAAGCTTCTGTTAATGACATGGTTAGTGTCTTACAGTCTTAAAAACTCACTGGCCACCCAAATTGTGAATATCTTATCACAAACTGTGGAAAATGTTTGATATTATCAAGATACCTGTCTGGTTTTACTATAAAAACTATCTAGTTTATTTTATTACATTAGTTTTGTTAAACTGTCACACCACAGAAATGTTATCATAGCATTTCGGTGGTGTGACAGTTTAACAAAACTAACAATAAGCCTAGCATTGGGTGAACATTCGGATGAACTAATGCTTTTAAAGTTCAAAATGAAGGTAGGTAGTCAACGATATGAAAAAATCAAAACTAGGAGTGATATCTTTTAGTAGGTAGGTGCATGCTTAATGAATGTACCTACTAACTATGCGCGGGTCGATGACCGCGGCCGCCGCTCGTTAAGGCACTGTTTAGGTGTTATGGGCTTATAAAAGAGATGAATACAGGTACGCTGGCCATTTTTTTTAAATTCCAAATAGACACGTGCAATAGAGTCTATTGCCTAATGTGGTGAAAATTTCTTACCTATTTATTTAATTTTTCGCAAACTAAAGGGCGGGATTTTTTTTTTATTTTTCTTGAATTCAGTGTTCGTACCTATCTACACCCCGCCCGCCTGAAAGTTTGGTCCTTCATTTTTGTTACACCCTGTATATAGTTTAGCGTAGGTACTAAGCATAATTAATTAAGTTATTCTACAAATCTGCACCGTTTCTTTGTTTTATTATAACTACCTACTGATTGATGTGATTATTATTTTTTCGTTTCAAGCACTTTCTTCCTGCGATACAGGTTTACTTAACCTAGTTCAGGCACATGTATTATTTTATAATAACTACCTATATTAGATATTATCATCAACTCCTAAATTATCTTTAAATTGTTTTTTGAATAAATTATTTATTATTATTATTTCCAATCTTGCGCAATATACCAACCTAATGAACCACAAAGAGAGAATTTTTTTTTTGTTATTTAATTGCGTCACCCCACAGGGTAATTTCTAAGAAATCAAATAATATCGCAAAAATTTTGAATTCGACGGGACTTATTTGATTTCTTAAAGATGGAAAGATGTACCTAGACCGAAGTGCGAGACAACACGCCACCCATGCTCGGCGACTCACACCAAGGCGTGTACCTATTGCTATCTCTTTTACGCGCGAATGTATTGTATCCCTATCAATGTCCCAAATCCCTGCAAATGGCGAAATAAGGCAGGAATATTTAAAAAATTTGAAAAACGAGTGAAATGTGATGCCTTGGGCTTTGTTTTTTGTTCTGGAGCTATTTGTACACCTAGTGAATGAAAACGACAGCTTTGCTGTAGTCTTTTATTCAATAAATCACAAGAAAATACGTAAAGCAAGCACGAGAAACACGAATGCCAGCGGCACAGGTCCAACTATCTAAGTGGACCTAACGTGAGCCCTCCACCCAATCTCCCAAATTTTACTAAGATCTTTTATTCTTATCGATGTTTTGTATCGATGCAAAAAAGACACAATCAGACTGAATAACAAAAGACAAAAGTTTATTCACCCAGTTCTGTTACCTGATTATCGTATCTAGTTTATATATCTGGTCATACTTCACGTCGATAAAGTTAAAAGTAGGTACAGTGCGACCGAAAAGAGTAGAAAATAAATGAGGGCATTGCTGTCGTTTAAATGTCAACACGAATACTACGACACAAACGGTCTTGATCTTTGTGTTTAGCAATAAAATTTTGTTAAAAACGTGGATGTCAATAGGTACAAATCCGACCAAAAATAATAGAAATTTATTATGGAAGGAACGAAAATTTCTTGTAAATACTACTGGCAACTCTTTATGAATGTTGTTTGTATACTAAATTAATTTAACAGTCTTTATGACAATTGAATGAAAAAAAATGAAAAAAGGATTATACTTAATTCTGACGCGCCCTGTACCTACCTACCTAAAAACAAATTTAAATTATACTGAAATGTAACGCAGCACCGATAAGAGTGGCAGATGAGTTTTGAGGTCAACAAATGGGAAATCGGATGATGATGATGATGATTTAGTGACTCAAAATATGGTAGTGGACTATACTTTTTCCAATACAAACGGAAGTAAACATTAAAAATACCATGAACGCAATTTGCAAAAAACAACAAATATTACTCAGGCAATCAAATTCATAAGTTTAATCGTTTGAGATAGGCAGATTTTACTACTTAAATATCATAGAATCAGCTATTTATCAGTGGTCTTGGAGGTTCTTTGATAATTGTCCGAAACATCGGGCCATAGGTTTCCCACTTGAAGTTCGGCTAAAAAACGTATGAAAACTTTATCAATCACTTGTCTTGTTCCACTGTGATTAGTTTACATGTTGGATAACACTAAACACCTTATTACACATTAAAATAGTTATTTTAATGCAAATTGCGTTGAGGTACCCAATGTTTATTTACATGCGCGTGACATTTTGAAAAGATATGACATTGGTTTGTGTTGCCTGAGCAAAGGTTTTGTTTAGTTCCACTTTAATTAATTTTACTCTTTTCGGTCCAGCTACATGTACCTACAGCTGAACCTAAAAGAGTAGAAATTAATTAAAATGGAATTAAACTATAATAAGTTGTTTTTTGCAAATTGCGTTCATGGTATTTTTATTGTTTATTTCCGTTTGTATCAAAAAAGTATAGTCCACTTCCATATTTTGAGTCTTTAAAACAAAATCATCATCATCATCATCCGATTTTGCCACTTTTTGATCTCTTAACCCATCTGCCACTCTTGATAATAACGCGAAGATTTGCGCTGACAAGTCTGGCCAAGAAATTCGTCTTATCGCGAATCATCATCGCGACTTCGCGATGCGACGTTGCGAAGTTTTTTTCCAATGTAAATGTGGCCGTAGCATAACGGTTCTGCGTGACGTTTCAGTACCTACCTGTAATTTAAATTTGTTTTCAGGTAGGTACATCCGTTATGTATCAGGAATTGAAGATGCAAGGTTCTAGTAGCATAACAAAAATTATTCAAAACTCCTGCAGAAAAAAGAAAAGGAAGACCTTTTATCAATTGGGCGATTTCAATTTGTGCGCAATCAGAAAACATGTTCTACCTATTTTGTTGATTATGGTTTAGTAATATTATTAGTTGATTATGGTTTATAATATATATTAAAAAATGGTTTAGTAAACTAGTTATGCTAAAGTATATCTATTATTT
The DNA here is from genome assembly GCA_949316285.1 of Eupithecia subumbrata. Classification (NCBI taxonomy): domain Eukaryota; kingdom Metazoa; phylum Arthropoda; class Insecta; order Lepidoptera; family Geometridae; genus Eupithecia; species Eupithecia subumbrata. The sequence goes on along the minus strand of OX438643.1, from coordinate 12,979,967 downwards.
TTCTGAACAAATGATTACGATAATAATAAGAATATGGGATTAGGTACTTTTGTAATCGTAAATTAATTTAGTCTACAAACAACATTCATAAAGAGCTGCCAGTTTACAGTAAATTTTCGTTCCTAGAATTAATGTCTACTATTTTTGGTCGGATTTGACCTATTGACATCCACGTTTTCAACAAAATTTAATTGCTAAGCGCAAGGATCAAGACCGTTTGTGTCGTAGTATTCGTGGTGCCATCTAAACGACAGCAGCGCCCTCATTTATTTTCTACTATTTTCGGTCGCACTGTACTTAGGTACTTCTTTTTATTCACGACGAAGATGAACGACCTGAAGAATCGGTTTGCCTAATGCTGATCGGTTTGCCGAATGCTAATCGATGCTTTTGTATCGTTTGCGCGCGGCTTATGTTTTACATCACTGAATAAAAAAAAATGTTACACGCTTGGTTTTAATTTTCAATACAAATCGGCGAAGTGTTTGCTTCATAGAAATTTCGTAAGTTAATATAGCCAGATGGCTATATTAACTTAAAATTTTTTATTCTGCACCTACGTACGCAGCATACTCGATCGAATACGCTTCTCAAATCTTTAGTCCACAATACGATATCTATATCAACAGAATCGAGCGGATACAAATAAAATTTATCAAATATCTTTGTTTTCAAAGTCCCGTATAGTTCTTCAAATTAAAATTCCAACTTTTTCCGCTACGTAAAAGGCGCGAAATTGGCGACCTGCTATTTTTACTTAAAATCACTAACAACCATATTAATTGCCCTGAACTTCTTAACAAAATAGCACTAAATGTTCCCCAAAAAAGGGTCAGATTTAACGAAATCATTCATACGAAAATAGTTGCAAAGAATTATCCTCAGAACTCATTTTTGTGGCGAGTTGGAGACCAATTTAATAAACTCTCGAAGCAAATAGATCTGGACCTCTTCTGTTCCAGCGTTAATTCGGTGAGACGGCGGTTGAGCTCTGACTTTTTCTCACCATCCAGCGAGGATGATGAGGATGACTCAATCTTGGCTTGCGAGTAATAGAAAGCGGATTGCATTGTGGACAATATTTTTGTAGATAATAACTAGAGTCACTGCTAGTTTTTAGGGTTTTGATGATCGAAGATCGGTTTCAAAACCCTTATGGTCTCGCTTTGTCTGTCCTTTTTTCCCTCCTTAATAACTCGAAAACTACTGCAGCTATCAACTTGAAATTTAAAATAATAATACATTTCGTGCGCCTGTACAGATTTAGAGAAAAATAAATGAAAATCAATGAAAAATTAAAATGAATATTTTCCATACAAATTGTGATGCCGAAATTTTAAAAGATACCTACAGAGTCATATGGGGTATCAAATGAAAGGTATCATTTTGTACATTTCGAAATATTTTTTAAAATTTTTGTAGGTTTCATACTTTTTAAAATATTTCGAAAAAAGTCGAAAAAATACCCATTCCCCCCCCCCTATCTCCGAAGATTGCAGAGCGATCCATGTAAAATGTATGGAGCGTTTATAGACAATCTATATTTTGCACGAAAAATATAGAGAAGTTTGAAAAAAGAACACATTTTGAAAAATGGTCAAAAAGGGGGAGAATAATTTTCAAAAGGGAGAGCTACCCCACCGAGTGGGGTATCAAATGAAAGGTATCGGTTTGGACATTTCAAACCAGTGTTTCAAATTTCTGTAACTTTCACACTTTTTGAAATATTTCGAAAAAAGTCGAAAAATTTATCATTACCCACCTTAACCGAACCACCCATTTAACCGAAGCACGCAGAGAGATCCATCTGAAATGTAGGTTGGTACCTACTATTCTTAGGTATTCGTTAAATTGCGAAGTCTCTAACCGGTACTTTTGGTACATATTTGTTGACAAACGTTCAAAACCCTCGGCGCGCGAGTTACACTCGCACTTGACGGATCTTGTTTTATCTCTCATTTATTATATTTTTCTGCTATGTATGTACTAAGTTTGACGACCTCTGTGGCGCGGCGGGCGAAGGTCCGCCTGCGACGCAGGAGGTTGCGGGTTCGATTCCCGCCTCGGGACAAATGTTTGTAAGATCTGCAGAAATTTGTTCCGTTGGTCTGGGTGTTTTCTATGTATAAAAAAAAAATCTATATAAATGTAGTGTATCTATTGTATTAAGTATATCAGTTATCAAGTACAGTACCCATAACACAAGCTCTGCTTAGCTTGGGGCTAGATAATGCTGTGTGAATTGTCCAGCATTATTTATTATTTATTTATTTTTATTTATGTATCTACTATTCTTCTTATTCGTGAAAACCTCTAAATAGCCTTCTGTTTCTATTTTTGTAATTCTTCACATTTTTGTATGTGCTGCTGGTTTTCCTTAAATAAATAAAATAAATATTTCTGTGGTGAAAGCAGATAATTTGATCAAATGTTGTTTTAAAAATTCATTCAGACGAACAAAACCTAAAAAAGTGCCTGCTCAATCATGACCAGTCAAGTTTTCTTAGTTTGTGAGCCTAATTAATTTTTTTTATGCTATGTAGCATATCGTTGGAAAGGGTAAAATAATAAGTGAAGAACTTTTTAAAAGAAAGCTAAACTTGATATGCACATCTTTTTTTAATGAATTTAGAAGATGTCACGATTTCTAAGTTTTACACAGTTTATTTAAGTGAATCGTATTAATTAATAATGTATTAAAAATTAGTATACATTGAAAATACAGCACAAGTTATTTTGTGGCCTCACAACTACAAACAAAAAAGATATAACGATGTAAAGGTGAGATTTTGGGTGATTTTAATCTATATATATAAAAGAAAGTCGTGTTAGTTACACTATTTATAACTCAAGAACGGCTGAACCGATTTGGCTGAAAATTGGTGGGGAGGCAGCTTAGAACCAGGAGACGGACATAGGCTATGTTTTATCCCGGAATTACCACGGGAACGGGAACTACGCAGGCGAAGCCGCGGGCAGCAGCTAGTTTTTAATAATTATATCTCAGCAACCGTGACACGCAGGACATTCTACCGGAAGAAATATTAGCCCATGACCCCCCGAGCCCCGAACTCTCCAATAACATATATCGGTCGCAATACCAAACACCCCTACATGCTTAATAATTCCCTTATTATTATAATACAATACAATACAGAAATGCTTGATTGTACACCATAAAAAAACATTACATTCGCTTAGAAACGATCTCTTCCAGGCAACCTTGGGGTGCCTGGAAGAGATGGTGTTGGGTTGTATAATTTTCTTATCCTGACTCTCCCCGGATCCTTATCCTATACTTACCGTTAGTAGGTTTTTTAAAGTTGTAAAATGTTTCCTAACTTATCATCTTAAAAAATATGTTACATTACAAAATATATATGGCAAATGCTAAAACTGGCTAGTCAAAAAAAACACCTATAGTACTTATTTTTTTTTAATTATTATTTCTAATTAGTTATGGTTGTAAAACTTTTGTGACAACTTCTAATTTAACAATGTACTACATCTTTTCTGCATTTCATCTAGAAGGCGAGGAACAGTCTCGCGATTTCAATACAAATGGTTTCCGTAATGAGGAAGACGAAGGCCGCCGCTCCCAGGCGACATTCCGCTATGTCGTCCCCAATATCAGTCGAATGATAAACGATTCATCCCCTCCTTGCTACATCCGCAACCTTCCTTGGAAGATCATGGTGAGGGTTCGCCGAGCTCAGCCCTCCGTCCCCGGCCGCCGGCAGCAGAAGTATCTCGGCTTCTTCCTGCAGTGTAATGAAAAGAGTGAGTCGCCGACCTGGTCCTGCTATGCTAAGGCTGAGCTGAGGCTGATCTCGCACAAACCTAATACCGGACCTCTCACAAAGAAGATCAAGCATTTGTTTCACATGTTCGTAAATATATTGTGGCTTAAGTACCTACTGTTTCTGTAAACGATCTGTTTTTGTTGTTTTTTAGACCTGATCCCTCAAGCTCTCTGACAAAAACAGATCATTTTCACAAACTAAACATTTAGTTATTATTATTTATTATTTAGTTAGAGCTTAACTGAATTCTTGACAGTGGTGTCGATTCTGTTGTTTTAGGATTCCTAACTTAAATTTTAGGATTTCTCAATTTTTTAGTTAGGTTGACCTCAAAATTATGGTATTCTATAGACAGATACTAAAAATACCTAAATTAGAACGTGTTTGAAAATCGCAAAATTCTCTCGAGTTGAGTAGTTGGTGTTGCTGTTGTACTAAACAGGTGTGTAAACCTTTTCTGTTCCTACCCTAATGTTTTTATCCATAGGATTTTGGTTGGAGTAAAAGCTTTTAGGATTTTGCCTATAAATTTTAATCATGACCAAATTAGATGTCTGCTAAGTTTAGGTAGACGTTTCTAATCCTAGCTAAAATGTAACGCAAAGAATAGGGCTATGGCTATTTTAACTAAGTTGAGTTATTATAGATCTGTCCACCTAATTTTAAACCTGTCAGTCTAGTTTTTCATACATAGAATAGGTTTCGTCTATTTGATATTCCTAAATCCTAATTTAAGCTAATTTTAGCTAATTCTAAAACCACAGAATCGACACCAATGTTTCTGTTACCTGTCTTACATACCTGTGTTGTTAAAGTATCAGGTTATACTGGGATGCAAGTAGCACAAGATGAAGGAGGCTGACAGAAGCAAAAGGTGGCTTATACTCAACAGATGCTGAGCTAGAATGATACTAATGCCTAATATGGGCCCTATTCTGCTTAACTTATTGCTTCACTATAATAATGGTATCGTCACAGAATAACACGTTTTGATATTATACCTTATTTGAAAGAAAATAAAGATGGTAGGATGCACATCAAGTGTCAATGTGGAATCCAAATTTTACCGCAGACGAACTATCTAGACTAGAGTTTCTTTCAGTTAAGGATTCTATGTGACGATTCTGCATCGATACCAATGTAGTAAAGCAATTGGCTAGCAGGACAGATAGACATTAAGATATTATGAGAAATCAATTGACTTGAATTATTTCCATGTTTTCCTTCTCAGTTCTTTCAATAGAATGTGTAGTTTGTGATCACTATGATAATGATTCCAGGAAGAACAGTGACTATGGCTTCATTAACTTCATATCCTTTGCCGATTTGATGGATCCTGAGAAGGGTTACGTGAGGGACGACACTATAACTCTGGAGGTGTACGTCAATGCTCATGAGGCGCATGGCATTTCCGAGGAGTCCATGAACCACCCTGATGCTGTTGGTGAGTGATCACATGGAGTGGTTTTAGAAATATCAAAGGTACCTAACTGTTTCTCCTAAGGTTTTTCTATAATACTTCTAGTTTGGTGATTTCTAGTAGGTGCCTGATTTTGTAAGAATGCTTAATTCTTGTGTGAAGCGACGACTGCTTTGGACTTAATCCATGTTTGAATCTACTTTTATTATTTCCTGTTCTCAAGACATACCTGGTATTCTAGAACTCCATCCTGGGGAAAGTTGCCCAGGTGTTGAACACATCAGGTTCATTGTATTTGTAGGTAATGCAAAATTATCATATCATGATTAATACCAAAGCTTAATTTATGTTGTAAATATACTGCGATAAAACCATGAATGTTGTGGCTATTTGAAACAGGTAACTGGTTATAGGTCAGGTATAGTACCTGAACCGTATTATGTTATCTGTGCCCAGGGTTAGCACAAGATTTCTTGTCTAAGGATTAACACAAGGTTTCTAAGGAATAGATTAAAAATAACATTTAAGTGTAGAGAGTTTAGAGGTTACTTCGATTTTGAAAACGGAGTTCGGGAGAATGAGCAAATAAAAATGTTTTCTATTCTACCCCATAAAAGAGTCCATGGGTAATATAGGGATCAATCTATACAGGTTGTCCCACGGCCATGGGACATCTAGGGTAAGTACAAGAAATTTTAAAAATAAGAAGTTATACTGAAAGGAAACATTCCTTTATTTTTAAAATAAGTAAAACTGCGTTCACAGAATGTTGAGAAATTACTTTTCTTATCCGCCTAATCGAACTGTAGCGGGTTCAAAATAACCCTGTAATTTTATATCACCAATTGGTTGAGTCAAATCATAAAAATCATATCTGTCTGATAAATATTGCATATTAAATTAAATGAACACCATGAAGTCTGCCAAAAACTGGGACGAGTTGAAGCACTTTGACCGGCTCGTTTACACCAGTTACACTAATCTGTTGCAGTCGACTGATGGAGACCAAAATATTAAATCAATCAAGTTTAGACGGTCTGTACAGAAATATGACAATGACAAGACAAAGATCTCCATAGTGTAGGTACTTGGACAAGGGTCTTGCGGCATGCGCAGTCGATAGTCTAACTGGTGATATGATATCTTCCTAACCGAATTTCGGCTACGGCAAGCGTGCGTGACGGATTTCTATAAATAAATCAAATATTTATCAATCATTGAAATCAACTGCCACCTAGTAAAATAAGGTCGAACTATATTCTACGGATAGGTGGCGCTGCGATACAAAAACCGTTCATAAAATAGTATCTATACAATCTAACAGGTGTCGCTTTAAATACGTATGTAAAGGTAGGTAACCGATTTTGTGTATGTTTAGTAACTTATTAAATCTGTATCAATATTCGTAGCAGATAATATTCATAATTTATTAATTGGATTAAGGCGCTACCCCGACCCAAATCAGCCCCCCCACCTATTTTATCATATCATTCTGTTCAACGAAGGAATTTTCAAAAAGCGATTGGCCAGTTTGTGATACCTAACATAAGCTTATTTTTAATGCCTCTGTAAATGTTTTATTTTATATACTTTAGCAGAGATACGAAGTTGCTCTTTTTGGCCACCATGGTGGCAAAAAATAGCAACTTCGCATCTCTGCCTACACTATACAAACTAAGACTTTTAAAGAGGCATTAAAAATATGATTATGATAGGTATCACAAACTAGCCAATCGCTTTTTGAAAATTCCTTCGTTGAACAGAATAATAATGCTAAAATAGGTGGGGGCGCTGATTTGGGTCGGGGTAGCGCCTTAAGTTATAATTCCTTTAGATATAAGTTTGGTATACGATCACATCGGTTAAATTGGAAATATGATTTTGTGTTTGTTTAGTAACTTTCTAATTAAATATGTAACAATATATGAATCAGATAGTATTCTATTTATAAACCATTATTTGAATTTAGGATAAACTTTGTTAAGATATAATTTATTTAGATATAAGTTTGGCATATCACAAATTATGTTGCTTCGTCTGCTTGATGTTACGACTAATAACCTCAGGGATTTAAGATAGATATTTATGTTTTGCGTTCTTAATTCAGTTAACCTGTAGGCGCCACCTCCCCCCTACGCGGGGAGGGGGGTCCCTCAACATTAACGTACTCCTAACGAAGCCCGCCCAACCCCCGCAAAAGGGGGTCGTGGCGACTCCGTGACTGAAAGGGGTGCCATATATGTATAATTGCACCCAGAGTCATTTGCGACACATGTCACCTTGCAGTGTGACATAACCATAACCAGCAATACCTATCCAGCAACATTGCTGGTATATTGTGAAAATGCAACCAGGGCTATCTTTCAGGGCTGCCATAGCTGTCCGGAATGGTTAAACTGAGTATTGTCTTCATACTTTTATTGTGTGTTGATATAATTAAGTCCAACGCTTCAAAGTAATTTTAAAGTACTATTTGCATTTCTATTTATTCGTAGAATAAAATATAAGTAATATTTGTATTTCATAATAATTATTGAATACTAGGAATAAGCGCTATATTTTTGCTTGTAGGATGTGCCTCTGTGGAGAAACAATTATAGCCAAGGTACTTAAAAAAATATTGTGTTTCTTTATTTCCAAACATCTTAGGTAACCCATGTAGGACAACAGTAAGAAGGTACCCACCGTACCTGCTCTTAAATTTAAGGTTATAGGAGATGGTTGTTCTACTTAGGGACCATTCATTTATTACGTAAGACTATTTTCGCTAGTTTTTGCCCCCTCTCCTCCTATTATAAGAAAAAATAAGAATAAGCCGACCTCATCCCCCTGTTTAGTATTTATTTCGTAAGAACCTAAAAGAAAAAATTAGGAATAACTACTCGTTTCATATTTATTTTTCTAAGTAACAATTTTTAGAAATGTGCGAGGTACTAATAATTTTAATTTTTTGGTAAAATTAGACTTTGGTTTTAATCATTCATCTTTACCTACAAAAGATTTTCAGTCCAGGCAGGGGCTCGAAACTAGGGCTTGCAAATATTCGAAAATTTTGATATTCGAATATTCGATTTTTTTTCGGGTACTATTCGAATATTCGAATATTATTCGAATAATAGTAAAAAAACTATATTTTTATTATAATCACATCTTCTTTTATTTTTTATGTGTTATTTGCATGAACAAACTTAAAATATCAAATTAACAAAAGGTTGTATCGAAACATTGGCGATTTACACGAACACTCAACCACAAATTCTTGAAAAAACATTCTTCTTAATTAGGTGAATAGGTATTTTAACAATATCTACAATAAAATTTAATACAATAACAAGTACATAAACACGGTAAGTAACTAGGGTTGCCACCCGTACTTTTTAATAAAGTATTGTACCTACTTTATTACTTGCTAACGTACTCTATACTTTATGAGCACAATAAAGTATGCGAAAATACTTTATTTGTTCGTTTCACGTTACTACGAGGTATTTTTTTTAGAAAGAGAGCTCAAATAATTCAGCTGCATAAGTCTTCAAAATGAAAGCGGTCTCTCCGCATGGTGTTGCCTTAGCATGCTTGTCATTTTGGACAACAGCGGCTGTAAAGCCTGAAAATTATGTGTTGCTCACTACGCACACTCATTATATATTCAAGAGTATGTTAAAGGAACACTATTTGTCCTGCTGTCACTGACCACACCCTTGTTTTCCTTTATAAAATATAGATATATTTGTTTATAAATATATATGTATGTATATGTAGGTATATAGGTACTATATTAAGGTATATTTGTAATTTTTGTCGATATTTTTTTATTTGTAAAATTTGTAGTAATAATGCACACAGATCCCCATCTTTTATCCAACGATCCTATCCATCCACGGTTGTCTGGTAGAGATCGCTCTTGAGCGATAAGACCGCCAATTGTCACATTTTTTGTAAATTTTTGTTGTTTTTGTAAATTATCTTGATAAGTGTGCAATAAAGAATTTTCTATCTATCTATCTATCACACTTTGTAGCCCTTTCAGTTTGCCATTATCACGCATGGTCATGGTTTTCTTGCCATTTGTGCCAATTGCCACTTAAGTCTGAAAATTTTCGCAGCTCTCTCCGCTCGCCGTTATATCTTTAGAGTTTGGTTCTTTGCCATTGAGGATAAGAACCGTTTTAATACTAAGTATTACTAATCTCTTACCAGGTAAATTAGACTCAATTTTCTCAAAAAAAAGGTGGAGACCCTATAAGTAACGGTAACACCGCGAGGGATAGACGGGATAGACAGGTCCGTACTTCTAAAAACGAAATCAAATTTTGATTCGTTTTTGTGCTATCGCTTATCTTATGCAAGCGACATAAAAGTTGGTTTTGCACGACAACGAAAATTAAACTTCGATTTCCTTTTTCCGAAATAAGCATACGCGAATTCGCGTATGCTTATTTCGGAAAAAGGAAATCGGAAACACTCGGGAGTTGCGACTGCGTAGTGCATTCATGCACTACGCAGTCGCAACTCCCGAGTGTTTCCGGCACTCCCGAGTGTTTCCGAACCCTATAACTTTGCCATTTTGTTAGTTTTTGATTTAATCGAATATTCGAATATTGCAATTTCAGTATTCGAATATTCGAACCAATATAATATTCGAATTATTCGAATATTCGAATATTCGAATGCAAGCCCTACTCGAAACCCACTCGGAAAGTGGATCTGTCACTGGAACAACATTTTTGTGATCTTACGTAAGAACTATCGAGACTCCCTCCGTTGTAAAAAAATAAGATATTATCGACCCCCCTCCCCCCCTAAATCGTCTTACATCCGTAATAAATGAATGGCCCCTTAGTTTTCAGAAGCTTCTCGTATTTATCCAGCCCGCGAATTAGTGATCAATGATTGACTGATGGATGAGTGATGACTACCTACCTGTAGTATTTCGTTCAATAATCTTAAGAATCATCTTAGCTACTTCGCAGTTATTCTCGTATTTATCCAGTCCGCGAATTAGTGATCAATGATTGACTGATGATGAGTGATGACTACCTGTAGTATTTCGTTCAATAATCTTAAGAATCATCTTAGCTACTTCGCAGTTATTCTCGTATTTATCCAGCCCGCGAATTAGTGATCAATGATTGACTGATGAGTGATGACTACCTGTAGTATTTCGTTCAATAATCTTAAGAATCATCTTAGCTACTTCGCAGTTATTCTCGTATTTATCCAGTCCGCGAATTAGTGATCAATGATTGACTGATGATGAGTGATGACTACCTGTAGTATTTCGTTCAATAATCTTAAGAATCATCTTAGCTACTTTGCAGTTATTCTCGTATTTATCCAGCCCGCGAATTAGTGATCAATGATTGACTGATGATGAGTGATGACTACCTGTAGTATTTCGTTCAATGCATCTTAAGAATCATCTTAGCTACTTCGCAGTTATTTAGTATACTTACAGGATGTCTCATGGCTATGCCACATGGAGGGAAAGTATCTAATATTAAAAATTTAGATAGAAAATTTTAATGAAAGAAGACTTCATTTTGATTATAAAAACATTTTAAACTGCTTTCAAAGATTTTTGAATAATCCTGTCTGAACCGGGAATGTAATCCGCCAAATTGTAAAAGAAAACCCATAATTTTACGATACCGATCAAAAGGCTCTATCGTAAGATTATTTTTCCAAATAACATCATAGCATCATAAATAAAAGGAAGACCATGAAATTTTACGTTTTCCAGTAGAAATTAAACTTCATGGTCTTCCTTTTATTTAAGATGCTATGTTATTAATTGTTTTAAATAAAACTAAGTGTTTTTTTTTTACAAATTGGCGGGTTCATTTCTCGGTTCAGATAGGCGATAATTAAAAAAAAAATTTGAATGGAGCTTAATATTTTTTTTTAATCGAAATGAGGTCTTCTTTCAGTAACATTCTCCAATATTTAAGATACTTTCCCTCCGTCCATGTGGCATAGCCGTGGGACGCCCTCTATAGCAATAGCTACTCAAAGACATTCAATCTGTCTAGGGAACTCTCCAAATTTTAACATGCACAGAACATTTGTATTTCTAGCGCACTAACTTGTTCGCTGGTGTACTCTATTCGCTCACTGTCATAATCTGATGGGACGCTAGACCGACACGACTGGGGAGAAGGCCAGAGAACATCGATGTGAGTAAAATTAAGGCGAGGATTCCCGGATTTTGGTATTTTTAACCGTCCGTACCTCAATAACTATATAGGTATAATATAATCAATACTATCACACTAATATTATAAATGCGAAAGTTTGGATGGATGGGTGTTTGTTACCTCTTCACGCCAAAACTACTGGACCGATCGGATGTTCGATCTGAAATTTTGCAAACAGGTAATTCTAATCCTGGAATCAAACATAGGCATACTTTTTATACCTACCATAAATTAGTTCCCATGGGATAGAAATCACCTTTAAACGTTTCCATAGAAAGAACGCGTGCGAATCCGCGGGCAGAAACTAGTATATATATATATAATATAATGCCTATAGTTTTGAAATTCATACATATTATAGTTGAGCATATTTTTTAGTGCATCACTAGACAAAAACACAGGTGTTATTACACCCGATAGAAAAAATTTACAAAGTTACCTCCAAATGAAACTTTAAATGATCAGTGTGAATAGAAAAATGAATAAAATGACACAAAATGTATACCAAAACATTGCAAACGTTAATTATCACGCAGTGCATCACTACCCAAGTAGCACAAACCTGCATTATAAATAAGATGTCACATGAAGTCCACACCGGTAACTTTAGCATTTATGAAGAGTTATTTATTTATTTATTTATTTATTATTATTAGAGTACACTCGAACTAATAGTCGAAAATTAAGCATTCGCCTGTATAAAAGCACTATTAGGCGTCACGGAGACAATACTGTAATGCTGCGAGCGTTAATATAGTGTAGGTACAGTTCAATCTATAGTAAGTACTATCAGCTGCAATTTAGCATTTTGATGGACTTTTACTAAGCTATATTCTGAATTGAAGGCCACAAGTGTATCATTAAAACGCTTGCATTTGAGAAGAGAGAACTCAGAGAACATGTGAACTAGGTACTATACTTAATGCAATCAGTTCTACTGTGACTCCAATTAACAATGATATAATTCGTCTTGCTGTACGAAGTTGAACTTAAATGGTGTTAATCAGCTTGTTACACGGAATCCTAATAATAGCACTAATATGGCCCACATTATCACTACCTATGGGTGAATTTATATGATGCTCAATTACAGCAGACTGTTATAAAATGGATCACATGTTAACCATAATCCCGGTTAGAGCTGAATACTTGTACTTGCGTAAGAAATTATTCAACTAATGCAGTTAAATAAGATCACTAAGACTGTTTTTAGAACGCCACCGGCTTCTAGCTTCCGCCGCCGCCTCCATCCAGTCTTATACGAAGACTTGAAGCGAGCGAAGGTCTTTCTGCATTTCATATCTCCACATGTATCTGGGTCAGCTAAGATTTTAGATTTTTGCATTTCATTTCATACAAATAAATCATTCCGATGATAACAAGGTCCGTGGTCGATGGCGCGTCTTTTTGGAAATCTCCGATGAAGCTTGAGAAGGATGGGGCTTGCGAATTGTATTTTGTTCCTCACCTCACTTCACCAGCCTGTATTGGTCCACTGCTGGACGTAGACCTTCCCCTGATAAGCGCCTTATTGGCTTTTATCACATGGGAGGGAGTAGTGCCTTTGAGGTAAAGGTGGAATTTCCCCCAAATAGGGTTAGAGAGATCTCCTCTGAACCGTGCCTGGCCCATCTGGTCCACTGAGCCCTGGTCTTTCGACCGGCAGTTGATGTCGGATAGCCGGATATGGTCTAATATAATATCTATGGTTGTAACCGAATCAAGCTTTTGCGCGATGGTGTTTTAACGACATCTAGCGGACTCACATTGAAACGCTCAGGTAGGTTTAGCTTTAGTTTTTCGGTGATACATTTTCTTTGGCGCCTCTATTAACGTTAGCTTTGTAGTACGGGCGATGTCGCCTAGAGGTCGCCTACAGTGCCCATAATCTCCACGATGGGCATGCGGGTTGGGGATCGCAGTTCGGTGGTAGAATTGTTCTGCAGGGGGCGCTACTGCCCGCTCTCGGTTGACATCCCTTAGTCGCCTCTTAATACGACCGCGGGAAGAATTGGCGTGGTGCAAATTCTAAGCCGGCACCACACAGCCGACCTATAGAGTAACAGAGACTATACAGGGCGTCCTACGGGTATGCCACATGGAGGGAAAGTACCTTGAATATTGTAGATAGAACATTTTACTGAAAGAAGACATTATTTAATTTTAAAAAACAATTTAAACTGCATTCATAGATATTTAAATAATTACATGGTTGAACCGGGAATCGAACCCGTTTTACGAGAAAAACAATCATCCTGTAGCTTTATAATACCGATCCAAAGGCTTGATCATAAGGATTATTTTTTGCTAAATAACATAGTGTCAGAAATAAAAGGAACATCATGAATTTTAACATTACATGTAAAATTTTGTTCAGAAAAATGAAAAAATGTCCATACGGCAAAGCCAGCTTTTAATTTTTCTATAAGTATGTTAAGTTCTCATTCCATTTAAAAATAAAAACTTAACGTATAAACAAAAACAATTTGTTTCAATTATGGTGTCATATATGCAGGACCTAGGCGAAAGGCATACACATAGAGAGGCCTATGTCCCGCCGACCCACTCGACAGGGGCTGATAATGATGATGATGAAGAGTGTTAATTCAGATGTCTCCAAAACTAAACTAAACTGACAGTACTAAACTTCACGCTGCTTGGCAATGACCTCGAGTGGGACAGTCATCTCGCCGAGATCACGCTGTGTCGGGTAGTGGTAGGAATCCTCTGTCTGCATACGGAGCTGACAGTATCTACACACGAATCTTTACTGCTATACGACTTCCCATGGAGACAGCTTCCAACTTAACTAATTTGACAGTACTAAACTTCACGCTACTTGGCGATGACGTCGAGTGGGACAGTCATCTCGCGGAGATCTCGCTGTGTCGGGTAGTGGTAGGAATCCTCTGTCTGCATACGGAGCTGACAGTATCTACACACGACTCTTTACTGCTATACGATTTCCCATGGAGACAGCTTCCAACTTAACTAATTTGACAGTACTAAACTTCACGCTGCTTGGCAATGACGTCGAGTGGGACAGTCATCTCGCGGAGATCTCGCTGTGTCGGGTAGTGGTAGGAATCCTCTGTCTGCATACGAAGCTGACAGTATCTACACACGACTCTTTACTGCTATACGATTTCCCATGGAGACAGCTTCCAACTTAACTAATTTGACAGTACTAAACTTCACGCTACTTGGCAATGACGTCGAGTGGGACAGTCATCTCGCGGAGATCTCGCTGTGTCGGGTAGTGGTAGGAATCCTCTGTCTGCATACGGAGCTGACAGTATCTACACACGACTCTTTACTGCTATACGATTTCCCATGGAGACAGCTTCCAACTTAACTAATTTGACAGTACTAAACTTCACGCTGCTTGGCAATGACGTCGAGTGGGACAGTCATCTCGCGGAGATCTCGCTGTGTCGGGTAGTGGTAGGAATCCTCTGTCAGGCTCTGTCTGAATACGAAGCTGACAGTATCTACACACGACTCTTTACTGCTATACGATTTCCCATGGAGACAGCTTCCAACTTAACTAATTTGACAGTACTAAACTTCACGCTACTTGGCAATGACGTCGAGTGGGACAGTCATCTCGCGGAGATCTCGCTGTGTCGGGTAGTGGTAGGAATCCTCTGTCTGCATACGGAGCTGACAGTATCTACACACGACTCTTTACTGCTATACGATTTCCCATGGAGACAGCTTCCAACTTAACTAATTCGACAGTACTAAACTTCACGCTACTTGGCAATGACGTCGAGTGGGACAGTCATCTCGCGGAGATCTCGCTGTGTCGGGTAGTGGTAGGAATCCTCTGTCTGCATACGGAGCTGACAGTATCTACACACACTCTTTAGTGCTATACGACTTCCCATGGAGATACCTTCACACCTTAACTAATTTGACAGTACTAAACTTCATGCTTCTTGGCGATGATGTCGAGTGGGACAGTCATCACGACGACCTCCGTGGCGCAGCGGGCGAAGGTCCGCCTGCGACGCTGGAGGTTGCAGGTTCGATTCCCGCCTCGGAACCAATTTGTGTACGATCTGCAGAAATTTGTTCCGTTGGTCTGGGTGTTTTCTATCTATAATAAAAAAATATCTATCTATTTAGTGTATTGTATTAAGTATATCAGTTATCTAGGACCCATAACACAAGCTCTGCTTAGCTTGGGACTAGATAATGCTGTGTGAATTGTCCAGCATTATTTATTTATTTATTATTTATTTATCTCGCCGAGATCTCGCTGTGTCGGGTAGTGGTAGGAATCCTCTATCTGCATACGGAGCTGACAGTGTCTACACCCGGATCTATTTTTTTTAACTGTCGGTAGACCTTCGTTTGTCCATAATCCCACCTGACGGAAAGTGACGATGTGGCAGGCGATTTAAGGGTCCGGCGACGGATGAATTTCCCATACAAACGTAGTACTTACCAAAATGATTTGTAATTTGAGAATGTTTTCATCATGGTTTGCTATTATTTGTGTTAGAATAGTATTTATACAGGTTCCTGCCATACGATTTTTTCAAAATACTTATCTACACAATTACTAAGACAACATTCATTATTTGATGTAAAAATGCGATTAGGTTTAATTTCATTTCAGAAAGGTATTTTGAAAAAGAATTGTGGCAGGAACCTAGATAAATACTATTTTAATACAAATAATAGCAGACCATAGTGAAAATATGCTCAAATTAAAAATCATTTTGGTATTACGTTTGTATGGGAAATTCATCCGTCGCCGGACCCTTAATACGAAGGTCTAGAAGCTACTTATTCACTCTTGTTTTGAAGAAACCCAGGTTCTATAGTGCTATACTTACGACTTTCCATGGAGACAAGACAGGCGGGTGGTAGGTTCCAACCCCTATCTCTATTGAAGTTGGACCGTTGAGCGATCTCTATCGCCTCGCGTATCTTGCAGGAAACAAAGAATATTTTCCTAGACAAGACACGGACTTCTTCGGAACGAACATAATGCGACGGTCCTTCCTCAATACAGTGTTCTACCACCCCCGAGCTATTGGTGTCAACATTCTTTGCGTATGTGTTCAGAGAGCTTGGTGGATATGTTTAAAATATTGCTTACCAAGTAATACTTACACTTAGTCCAGCCCTGCCGAAAATCCTTAGCTAAATTTGGGCCTTGTTTGCCCTATTCATTATGCATTTAATTTAAAATGATGTACCTTACCTACCTATCTTCACCTTTCTAGATATGTCTAGAAATGGGTGGTTTAGCTTTCATAATAAAATACATAATCCAAATTTAAAATGCTTTTTGTTTATTACGCAATGTCTGCTTAAAAGGAGTGGAAACATTATTCTTAACTTAAAACACTTATTACAGTTATTATTTTATCCTCTGCCTCCCCTCCCGCCGCCAAACCCACCTACTCCCCTACCGCCTATTCCACCAAATCCTCTTCCGCCAAAACCTCTTCCACCAAAACCTCTTCCTCCGAACCCTCTTCCACCGAAACCTCTACCTCCAAAACCCCTTCCTCCGAACCCTCTTCCTGGGAAACCTCTGCCGAAGCCCCCACCAAAACCACCGAAACCTAAGCCAATCGGTAGAACTATTGGTAGCGGGTAATAACCTCCTGAAAAAATAAGCAAAAGTGAACAAAACAAATAAGAAAGAAGTTATTCCTGTAATGCAGCCAAACTCAAAAATATGATATTTGTAAACAAACGGCCCATCACTTTCTTGAAAGAATTTGCACTTCTCGATTTGAGATTTTTTGTGTATACCTAATTATTAAGATAACATACATATCTATTGATAGCTCAAATGCTTCGAGACAAGGGTTCCCAGTGGCGGCGGCGGCCGTCTACTCGACTTAGCAGAACCACTATCGTGGACCCTGATAGTAGGTAACTTAAAGAACAAATAGGATTTTAGAGTTTTTGTGTAGGTAGTTGCTAGATGGTTGCTAGGGTATGTTTTCAATACCTACATATTTTTGAATTCGTCTGGAGTAGGTCCTATAAGTACCAAGATAGAGTATTTCCGTATTTTTTTGAAAAAATCCTTAGTTAGATAGGGCCTTGTTCTTTTCTTTTGGGCATAGAAGTTCTTGTTCAATCTCCTGAACGTTTCACTTTTCCCCGTAACACCTTTATTGCCCATGACTCACGGACGAGTCTAACTCGCCCTGCCTTTGGCGCGCCTCTTTTGGTCGCACCGGGGAGGCTGGGCAGTTGTTTTTATAAGAATTAATTTAATTTATACTAATACTTACGATCGTAGTAATAGGGGTCATATTGCCTCTTCATTCTAGCGTGGTCCTTGCTAGGTTCATTCTTATTATCGTTTAGTATCAAATCCTCCAGCGGGTTGTACGAGGGTTCCGTCGCTTTGGTCTCTTCAGCTTGTATCACGTAGAGTGAAAGCGTTAGTGTGAGAATTAGGATGAAGTTCTGAAAATGGTAGGTATTCGATTGTTTTTTGAAAATTTTTTGATACGACCTCACAACAATGTCGGGTTTTCTAAGTCTGGGTAAGTTTCCCAGCTTGAGAAGGTATTAAAAAATATAGGGAGGTACCTAGGTACCTACCTACTTGGTATTAAATAAGTAAGTAAGTACCTAAGTACCTACCTACGTTTCTGACCTAAATTTAAATACCTATTAAATAGTAGGTACTCTTAAAATTCTGTACTTAAATAACTTATTCCTTACTCAGAACTTTCAGCTTGGATTTTACAAACTACCAGGTGGTAAAATCCAACAAGGAAATGGAAGGAAAAGTTTCAAGACCATAACTATTATTGCCTCTGCTGCATAAAATAATAAATAAATAAAATAAATACCTAAATAAATAATACAAGTCCTCCAAACAAAGCCACATACTTTTTTTAAATTCTTTACGCACATGCGATTAAGACGCCCAACGCTCATATGCCGCATTAGCCAAAAAGTTATTGTGATATTGAAAGCAAAAATAAACAAAACTCACAATGATTTCCATATTGCACTTGATTCAAACTGTGCAGATCTTCAGCGTGTGATAAAATATAAACCTATCACAAACTCGCTAATTGTTACTGTTCGCACAACTATCTTAACATCTGTAGATGTGAATATGGTGTGAATAGATGTCAGGTATTACCCATACCATGACTTTGAAATTGAGTGGAAATAATGATTAATAGGTACCTACCTACCTAAGGTGTTGCGGGGTATTGTGCAACCGTTTTTCCAGAAATATTTTTACAAAATATCTTTGTTAATATGTATAAAGGTACCTACTAGTTTCTGCCCGATTTTTCTGCCGTTGTTTATATGGAAACGTTTTCAGGTTATTTCTATCACATGGTAACTGATTTATGGTATAAAAAGCCTATGTTATATTCCAGGCCTAGAACTACCTAAATGCAAAATTTTCAGCCCGATCCGTTTAGTACCTAGTTGTAGTTCGAAGAAGTAACAAACATCCATCTAAACAACCAAACTTTCGCATTTAGGTACTTAAAATATTGGTGTGAAAGTGTGATATCAGTTATCTAGTACCTACACAGGCTCTGCTTACTTTGGGGTTTGATAATGCTGTGTGAATTGTCCAGCAATACATAACTCTTACCTATTTATTTATTTTTAAATGTGAAAAGAACAATGTTCAAATTGAATCTGTTCTTACATTTATCTAGATAACATTCAAAATAAGTAGGTACATTTATTTAGTACAAACCAGGATACATATGCATAAACTAAAACATACTAAATGCGAAGATAATGACGGTAAAAATATAAAAATAACTGGGTTAGATACGAGAGATAGGAAATGAAACACAACTCTCGCCAAAATAAACTAACGAAAATTTACGTCGTCGTCGGTAGTCTTTAATAAAAAGCATTGTGTCTAAATATGGAAATCACGACTGGAAAAGAATAATTTCCCTGGTGTGGGCAAGCCGTTGAGGGCGGTTCAAATTATTCTACATTGATTTTGCCATCTAGAATCTATGTTAATTTTTGCAGTGCTTCTAATTACACGGTATCGCCCTGGCTCATGAAAGTGTTGCCAGGTCTTGAAATCTTTATTTTGGTACAACATGAACACAATAAAACATCTAAAGCCTGTTATAAAAATTTAAATGTATGTATATATAAGTAGTATAATATTAGTAATAAAACATCTAAAATCTCTTAAAAGTAAGTCTGTGGTGCGCTATCGTGTCAGACTTGCCCCACTGCACCCTATATAATGGTAATTTGATCAATGATCACATGAACAATTGTGGGCGTTCTTGCGATACACAGATTATCAGTCCATGTCCAAATGTCCATTTTATATCTAGGTACCTACTTAAGCCATAACCAAAATTGAATGGTTTTTATTACCAGGAAAGAGAAGGATGGCAAGTGACGTATAATTTGATCCCAGGTTGAAATGACGATGCGGTGATCTATCTAAAATCTATCGTAAATAGGTTTTTCAGTACCTATGGTGATCTACGTGCTCTAAATAAAATAAAAAAAAAAAAAAAAATTGGGCGAAATTTCCTGCGACGCAGTAGATTCAGTTTCTGCGTAAACTGCAGGTTCTGCCCAACATAACGAACACGTTAGTGAAGACGCCAGAACTTAATTCCTATTTTTTTTTTAACTGCTTTAATGAACCATTTTTGAATGGCCCCTCCATTAAAAAATCGTACAGACTAATATCAACCAACTTTGAGAATTATTAAAAATATGAAATATATTATATTAATATATTATATTATATTGAACGTTATTTAAAAATAGTTTTTTGGCGTTTTCTCGGACGTGTTCATGATGGTAGGCAGAACTTGCAGATCATATAGTGTCAGTGAATTACCAATAACCCTGTATAGCTTGTCTATCAATAAAACAAGCTCTGCTTACTTTGGGGCCACATGAATGATACCAAACGATGTAAGTAAAATTCGGTTTCCAAATTTTACTTTTATCTACTATGTCTAGTTTCTGCCCGCGGCTTCGCACGCGTTGTTTCTTCGGAAACGTATCCCATGGAAACTGATTTATGGGATAAAAAGCCTATGTTTGATTCCAGGATTAGAATTCACTGGATGCAAAATTTCAGCCCAATCTGTTCAGTAGTTTTGGCGTAAAGAGGTAACAAACATCCATCCATCCATATAAATATAAAAATCCAAACTTTCTCATTTACAATAATAGTGTGAGTGATAGACATTACGTCCATGATTATTAATGTTTTAAAATAACAGGTGATCCCCCTAACCAACCATAATGTCCACCGAAACTTGATAATAACAAGAACAAATAAACAGTTCATGAAGTTTTCCTATGTTTACAAAATGTAAGTTGTATAATTTGAAGGTAAGTAAGTTTATGGTCCATTGGTCACCATAATCTTATGGCAAAGTTTGTGAGTAAAGTTTGTGAGTTTTTTAAGGCAAAGTTTGTGAGTAGATATTATGTAAATTATATCTGTTTGTGCGTGAAATTTAAATAGAATGTTCTTATTTCTCGATCTAAAAGAACTTAAGGTGGTTAGGGAACTTCGAAAAAATAAACGGGTTTAAAATATCTTATAGGTTCTACACATTGATATAAAAGTTCTACAAGTATGATTTAGATAGCAGATAAGAAATTTTGCGCACATGGAAGCCATTTGCTATGAACCCCCGCTAAAACAATCTACGAATCAAGTTGTGGAGTCTATTGGCAGTATAAGATTTTTTCCTAAATCAACATTAGTCGATGGACTCCAAAACTATAATTCATTCAAAGTTTCTTTTAGCAAAGATTGATAGTAAATGTTTTTTTTGTTATTATAGTGCGTAACCCCACACTCTGGGTAATTTTTAAGAAATCAAATAATATCACAAAAAGTCAAGTAAAGTTCAAGCCCCGTCAAAGTCGATTTTTTTTTGCGATATTATTTGATTTGTTAGAAATTACCCAGAGTGTGGGGTTACGCCCTTTAATAACAAAAAACCTTCCTCTTGTCAAACGAACTAAATGTAACTATAAGCTTTGAACAGAATTGGATAAACTTCAATGTTTCCCCTGTAAGTGGATCTAAGGGCGCTAGTGAGTCCGTAGGAGAAAAGATTTTCGACTTCTACGTCACTTGACCTCGTGTTTTAGTTGGTGAGCACATTCCCGTACTGAGGGAAGGATGCGGGTTCAACTCCTGCGAAGTCGAAAATTTTTGCGACATTATTTGATTTCATAGCTATGGCTTACCATGAGCGCAAAACTTCTATTTGGAGAATCTAGAAAATAGTAAAAACCCGATTTTTTTCAAGCTTCACTAACCATCATGACTGCTAATTTTAAGCGTTCGAAGCCACGAGCACGGTAAGCTTGTGTATAGAAAAAAATCTTTGGTAAATAATGTCATGGAAAAACCCTAAGTAATGGAAAGTAGTTCTCTCTCTATGTGGTGTAGGTACTATCTCTGCACATAAGTTCTCAAAGTAGTACACGTGTGTATGTATACATACATAGAAAAGTCGTTTTCTATTGCATTTATTATTCTTCTGGTGTTCACCAAAAAACTATCGGACAATAGGCTAGTTGCCTTTTTTTTAAGTTAAATTATTAATTATGGTCCGATTAGGGGAAAAATACCATAAATTTTTAGGACCTTCAAACTGCAAAACTTTATTTTAAAAGTCTACTTTTCGTAAACAGGCGAAAATGCTGTCAGCCATATTTATCAGTGACGTCATACGTCTCCAAACTAACAATTGACATATTAGCAAACGTTCATCATTGTAAAAATAAAGACAGACTACATAGCGAATTTTACTCGTATAAGTCCATAATTAAATCTTCTGAGAATCCTATGACGTTACAAAATGGCCGACAGCGTTATCAGAGCTCAAAATTAAAAAACTATTTTAAGTTACAAGTCTACAGAAAATATTTATTTATTGCGCCAAATTTGATTGCATCAAGGATGTACCTACCTAGTAGTACCTAGCGGCATTCGTCGGTAACTCTGACGTGGTGCCAGGTGTAACTGTACCTAACTCCTGTAGATAAAATTTTTGATTGAAAAGTCTAGCTGTATTAAAAACTTAGTAGGACAGTTACAACATCATCTTTACAAAACGTCAATTAAAATGTACTATTACTAAAATGTACAGTGGCGGTCAGATGTGGTGACTTATATTCTAAAGATATTGTCTTGCAGCCATTCTTGGTGATTTAATACTACATAGGTGCCACAGTAGACATGTGCGCCGACGTTAAAATCATCGGCGGCGGGCGCCGGCCTGAAATCGGCGGCGGCGGCGTGATTTCGGCGTGAACTCGGCGCGTAGGTATGAGTAATAAATAAATAATGCTGGACAATTCACACAGCATTATTTAGCCTCAAGCTAAGCAGAGCTTGTGTTATGGGTACTAGATAACTGTTATACATAATAATATACGAAATTACGAATACATTAGGGGGTGAATTTCGAAACTTCGAAGTTTCGTAAATTGAAGTTCATAGCCTTTATTGGCCATTTTTCAAGTTCGAATGCGGTGGCCACGAATTCGAATTTTTTAGTTTCTATTATTTACCTACGCGAATAAGGCACCTTACGCAGTCGCGTAACGCACACGTACTATGAAAGAGTAAGTGCGAGCTTTTTATTTCGGACTCTTGTGTCGACAAAAACAATGTCATTGGAAAATTCAATAGTTTTGCCTAGGTATACGCAAAATATCAAATGTAGCCCTACAAGCGATCTTGTCTTCTGTCTACAGCACTAGTTCTTTAGTAAAAAAAGTTCTAAGGACATCTCGTTTTGTCCCACCAGGAATGTCATTAAAATTTAATTTTTAAACGAAGCTGGAACGGCTTGGAACAGTGCTTGCCCCGATGCTGCTCCCCCAAAATCACTTTTCTTTAATTCTTTAATTCTTTATTGTACACAATGAATACAAAAATGAACTTATAAAATAGGATATGTACATAGGCAAGCTTAACCTTGAAAAGAGTTTTCTTACAGCAAACCTTAGAGTCACACACACTTTTGTCCCAACGGCAATGGGACGAGCCCTGTGTCAGTTGACACGGAATTGTTTGTTACAAAAGTGCTCCAGCACTGCGGATCGTTCCCGCCTCGTGGCCATTTCTAAATAGGAGTCAGGACATTGGTTGCAAGCATTTCCTTCATAATTATAACACTGGTACTTTATTGGATCCCGTAACTTTCCGTATCGCAACATGTCATCGGTTGGGTGCAAGGTGTTGCGCGCCTCATCAATGCCAATGCCAGTGCGATACTGCTGTCGAACAGCTTGATCATCACGGATTATCGTGTACTAGGGCCGCCAGTCGGATATCTCGCCATGCCAACCGGCGACATCATCCGGCGGGCCTTTTTCATTGCTAACGTACCAGCTATTCTCAAACCGAATGGTCTGTTGCGTGACGATGGTAAGAGGCCCGACAGTATGACAATAATCCCATAGGAGTTGGGGAGGCCTATTGTGTGGGACGCTACATGCGTCGACACCATTGCCCCTTCCCATGTTCCGAGGACATACGTGAAGTCAGGTGCGGGGGAAGATTTCAGGTGCAAAATGTGCAGGTCTTGACAAAGCCTACACATTTGCTCCCCTTGGAGTCGAGACCACTGGTTCTTCGGGTTTCTTAAAAATTATCTGAGCGTTGAGTCGAAGCGACGCGTGACCCGAGAGCTGGTGAGTTTAAGGCGCAGCGCATCAGCATAGCCATACAGCGGCGCAACGCAGCCAGCGTCTAGGGGACGCTTCCGACTGGTATTGATATGGATCAGTTGAGCTACCTGTAGGCGAAGCACGGATATTATTCTCTAGGGTAGATAGACATTATCGACATCGCATCGTCATACATTGCGTACATTATAGAAGAAAAAGGAACGACTTTCAAACCATTTACGCAATCGATGACAAAGTGACGTAATTTTTATCTATTCTACCCTAGAAAACAATCCCCGTGCTCGCCCTGCTGTAGATTGTTTGCAACAGTCTGTAGTTAGCTCAATTGCTTCTATTGTAATTATCACAGATCATAATCAACAAAAATTATAGAAGTAGGTTAACCAGTTCTCTGCCAGGCTTCAGCGATTCGACCCGAAAAGGCGCTTCGTCGCTGCTATTCGTGCAGTGCAAGCGCGTCGGTGACACTTAAGTGGAACGTAATCAAAGTATTTTCGTATGTTTTGAATAAGTAAATCCTTTTCCGATTCTAACTCTATCTGTAAAGGGACTCGCAGATCTCGAGAATAAAAGTTATATTTTCTATCTGAACTTCGAACTTTCGAAATTGAGTTTCCGAATTTCGAAAGCCAGTTTCGAAATTGAAAAATATATATAAAGCCTGACGTTTCGTACCCTTAGGGGTACGAAACGTCAGTCACTGTTAGCAGTGTTTGTGCTTTTGTGGTAACTTTGTAAGTTTTTGAAATAAATTAAATGCAATTAATACTATAAATTTAGTCTGAATCTTACTAGTGGAATTGTCTTGGTATTTGTTAAAGTTTATATTCGTACGGTGTCATAGTGTCATCCTCATTTATAATCGGCACCCTATATCAGTCTGAATCAGCGGCGACTTCTGATACCGTTCGGTTTGGGGTGGTTTTTGACATCGCGGCACCCTTTGACATCGTGGCGCGGCGCGGTTCTTCTTTGACTACAACTTGGATATAGGTAGCAGGTGTCGCACAATGTAATAATTAATAAAATTACGGAGTTTTCAAAGCGTCTAAAAGAATACGTTCCACGCCGAATTCACGCCGATTGGCTGATCGGCGGCGGCGGCGTGGAAAATTTGCCGGCGGCGGCGGCGGGTCGGCGCGGCGCACATGTCTATGCCACAGCTTACGACCTTTTTCAAATTTAATTTAATTTTAGTTTTAGGTTCAAACCCACAAAGCTATTTACACTTAATACTCGTAATTACCATACTTTTGAGGCTTAATATATGACCTATTTGACTAGGAAATAAAACAGCAAAAATAAATCGATTAATTTATTTTAACACCGTTATAAATAATATTTTAAAATAATTTGTCACAAGTATTCTATAATATTTCGCTTATGCATACTGTGTAGCAGTAATAATGTTGAGATGAAATTTGGAAATAGATGAAATTTACTATTTTAAGTCTTAGTAACCTGCGGGTATGATCTTAGGTATGTCTCCAATTGAGACCGCAACTGTACCTACATCGACTTTGGAGTGAATAATTGCCCGATTATCTTTTTAAAGATCCCCCTGCCTGAGGGTTTTCAATTATCTTACCACACTTGCCTTAGAATCAGCAACTCCAAATTAGAAAGAAATAAAGAAAATTATATAATAAACACAACACTACTAATAAAATAAAATAAAAAGACTACTTAGTAACACGTACAAAAAACACAAGTTAACACAAATATCTAAACATTGGGTTGGTACTAAGTAGCCCACTCAGCAAGCAGACGAGCGCGTGTGTGGGTCCTGACTCAGCTTGTTGCTCTAAAAACCTAGGGTAGAAAATTTGTGAAAGAGCGCTGGTTTTCAATAAGGACCAGATTAGATTAAACGCAAAACCCTTCCAAATAAATTGTTGTATCAATATACAGGATGATGTGTGCGCTGCCCTGCGGTCGTATAAATATTTCATAGCACGCGAACCGGAATATGAAGTGGTTAATTTAAATTCTGGCAGTCTGTTTCGGTTGAACACCCTTTGCGGGATTCACTCCGGTACTGTTGCTGGAATGGAACGGAATGTTCAAATAAGTTTACAGTTTGGTATTTATACCAAAAAAGTTCTACTAAAACGCATCGGTTTTGACATTTCACATTCCATTAGTTTAGTTTATGTATTTCAGTTATCTAACACACATAACACTAGCTCCTATTAAGGATGTAAGCGGGTTAACTACGAACCTTATTTGTGTTGGAAGTGTTGGTGTTCTTCCAACACAAATAAGGTTCGTAGTTAACCCGCTTACATCCGTAATGAATTCGTCAAACTACGATAGTTTTTAAAGTAAAAGACTAGCTTTGCTTATTGATATAAGCAAAGCTAGTCTTTTACTTTAAAATCAGGGCTAGATAATGTGTGGATTGTCCAGCAATATTTATTTATAATTAGTAGGTATTATTTACTGATATTCCGGTTTTATTTAACTCCGTTGTGGGCATAATACTAGCTGTTTTCTATCAGGGTATCTAGATATACTCTGTCCACGCGTTTATTTTCTTTCACTGTGAAAGAATGAAGGTTAAACGAACTTACCTGAAGTCATGTTTGACCGTAATTACACGTTCGCTGCGTATATCATAGACTGTCGACTCGATCTGGAATAACGGAAGCTTCGATATTTATGGAGCTGACAGATTACGTCATCTAGGCGAACGTAGTGTAGCACGCCCTCCAGCCAGGTGGGATAAAGACCTGCGAAAGACTGCAGGCAGATGCTGGATGTGGCGAGCTGAAGACAGGGCGCTATGGCGCTCATTAGGGGAGGCCTATGTCCAGCAGTGGACTAATATAGGTTGATGATGATGATGATGATGACAGATTAAGTGTCCATGAAATGTTGCATTCTTTCATTCAGTTAAAAAAAACGCATGGGAGAAGTATAATGTATTTTTATCAAAATTGTTTTATACCCCGATGTTTATAATGTAGAGTCTCGTGTGTGCCTGTCCCATCGTAGCTTCCAGACGAAAGACGCCATTTTTTTTAATGTGAAGTGTTCATCCAAAGTGCTATGTATCATGGAAATCGGTGCAGCCGTGGTAGTACAAATAAATCGTTGGTTTATAAAATTATCTAAAAGACTTCAAAAGTCTCAAAACATCAGGATAGATGGTAACTCTAATATACTCTACCATTCCACCGGCTTATTCGTCCAGTTTTTTTCACTTCCTTTCAAATGTTCAAGTGGACGGCTTTTATTACTGAAGTTTGAAACGAAACAAAAATCATTTCCCGCCGCCCCTCTGGTTATTTATTCATGAATGTATGATTTTGTTTGTCCCCAGTTAAATAGGTGTTGAAAATGAAAGGCTCGAGTGTCGCTGTAGTTTATTTCGCAAATGTTTGTTCTAGGATTTTGTGATTAAAGTTCTACCCATTATTTTTTAGGTACCCAGCACACATACGAAGTGTTTAATATTAGGATGAACAATATTTAGGAAACATTCCGCACAAAACCTTTAACCTTTAAAGGTTTCGTGCGGAATTGTTACTAAATATTGTTCATCCTAATAATTATACGATGGATTACCGCAAAGTAACGCCTGAATCTATTAATTATACGAAGTGTTTCCATGACTAGGAGAGGTCGTCTACCTCAACAGCCTACTTGGTCCACAGCTGGACGCAGGCCTCCCCCTGATAAGTGCCTTATTGGCTTTTATCTCATAGGGGGCACTGCCCATAATCCCCACGCACGGCATGCCGGCTGGGGATCGCAGTTTTGTGGTAGAATTGTTCTGCATGGTAGGTACTTCTTTTTATTTCTGTAAAGTTGCTTTTGCTCGTGCTTTAAAAAGTTATCATAACCAAGCTAGATAAATATCTAGCCAGGCAAGAGCGCTCAGGTTAGGACTCAGGTAAGACATGCCTTACCTGAGCCTTGAGTTCGGTTTGTTGGACGATAATACACGACGAATACTATGTAGAAAAATGAGACGACACGTCATCGAGACGTCTCGTTTTTCTATGGGATTTGACTATAGGGTTTTCAGTTTTTCATTGGGGATTTGGTACAGTGCCTCTAGAGTAATTCGGGGTAACCGATCGCAGTAGGTAAGTGAGCGCACAATTATTATCTCCGCAACGGGGCGTGGGGTTTACGGACCTTTTTCTGAAGTGTTTTTATGGAAATAAATAGTTTTTGATTTTGATTTTGGCTCCAAAATTAAAAATCGTTAAAAATTATAGGAGTCAAATCACACCGCACATTTTCGTTTGGTCGTCCACGCATGAATTGAAATATTATGCTGTCTTACTCATAGGCAACGGCCTCATTTCCTAATTTCGTTCTTTGCTTTAATTAATGTACCTAGTTTAATTAATTAATACATGCATCTCGTGAGATCTTTTTTTTTGGATCAAACATTCTACCACAATACCAAACTTGACTGTGCGCTTGTACAGGCTCGGTGCTAGCAACAAAGAACAAAGGCGCCTGGCAGTTTGCAGCCAGCAATTCTTCAGGCGTCAGTTTATACGCGTTTTGTGACAGAGGAATGTGCAATGTACCTACTCGTCGGTCGCGACTATTGTTGTGCGAGTGTTTCTGTAAATATTCCGTTGAACAAGTTTAAAGTAAATGGAATGGTTTTGTAAAACATTTCCTTTTGCGTGAGCCTTTAAGGCCCGTCGAACACGATGGTGCCTCTAAAAGTTTTAGTTTATTAACTTCATACATTTGAGTGCGATTTGTTTTTCTATTTTGTTTATTTGTTAATCATGTAGCCATGGACGTAATGTCTGAAGACTATAATAATAAATATAATTATCCTGGACATAGGTTTCACACATTAGGTAGGTATACTTTTCATCATCACGCTAATATGATAAATGCGAAGTTTTGGATGTTCAGATGTATAGATGGATAGATGGAAGGATGTATGTTACTTTTTCACGCCAACAGTACTGAACGGATACAGCTGACATTTATCATAAATGTAGGTCTAAGCATAGGCTTTATATCCCATAATTCATAAAAACCTCGTTTCTCAGATCTACATTATAAAGCTATGCATTCTTGAAAGCCAACTTTACCCAGAGAGCATTCGCCCGCACTCTAATAACCCCTTTGCGAGTTCCCAGTCAATATCTGAAGATAGTCCGCAGATTTACCGTACCGGCATGTTATGGCTCTCGAACCGAGGGACTACCATCAATCCATGCTTGCATTTGGTTGTTTGTTTTTAACCTCCTACGCAGAAAGAGTCCATGGTTGACGACCTCCGTAGCGCAGTATATATATAAGTATATCAGTTATCTAGTATCCATAACACAAGCTCTGCTTAGCTTGGGGCTAGATAATGCTGTGTGAATTGTCCAGCATTATTTATTATTTATTGTTATAAGTTTAACGTCTCAGTCTGTGGTATCGTAGCTCCTAAACGGATGAACCGATTTTCGTTTAGTTTTTTTCGTGTCATAGATAATTTTATCCCGAGTGTTCTTAGCCATGTTTCATGAAAATCTGTCGGGGGGTTTTTTTATTTTTTTTTATTTAGTTCTTGTAAAGAAAAATTCTATAATATCTTTGGTAAGCAGTTTAATTTTAAATATTTTAAATATTTTTTGCGAATTAATGATGATGCATTTTATTGTGACTGGTGACATATGGGGGCACCTAGGGGTTGACATAAAAAAATGTGTAAAAGTACTTGATAAGATTGTAACCTATATATGTATTTCGATTAATATACCTACCTAATAGTACCTCTTATTAAACCAGGTGAGAACTCTAGTGTCTAGTTAAACCTAACATAGGCTTTTTAAGGCACCACTTACCGAAATGTAATGTTGTTTTTTACCCGAATAAATAATTGTATTCTATTCTATTCTACTTCAAAACTATGCATGTAAAATGCACGAAAAAGCTGTTACAGCATAATTCTAGAAAAAAATACAGATTTAGAAAAAAATTGTTGCGAACCTATCTCAACTTTGAGCAAGAGCTAAAAAGGAGAAAAAATCATACTCAACTATTGTTTAAGGTTAAGGAGATTTTTTTGTAAAATGCATTTCGTTTACTCAAAGACAATAAATAAGTAACAATAACACTTCATCGCTTAGAATCTAAGCACCTCTAAGCCTTAGAGGTGTAAAAGGTAGAGTTTGTGAGTAGAGCTAGTCTTTGGCAATGCATGCTGTAAGCTAGCGGCCCTAATGGCCCCATTCAGACGAGTGTCACTTGGGGGAAAGGCGACTTTGGAAGCCCATGTTGCGATGCGATACGATACGGCTACGATGCTATAAAGAGTACTATTGTAAGTTACAATAGCACTCTTTATAGCATCGTGGCCTCTCAAAGAGAATAAAACGTAGCTTTACATAGCTTGCTTATTAAACCAGCTACAGATTAAACACACAATTAGGTACATTTCAAACTGAACAAAAGGTTTTAAACGCTAGTTATCAACTAATTACAGGTGGCTAAAAGTGAAAAAACAAAAGAAAAGAAACTTGCAAGACAAAAAAAAATTATCTTAGTAAAATATAAATTAATATCATTTGGCTACTTAAAATATTATAAAATCAATAAATATTACTTGACAATCCACTCATCATCTAGCTAAGCAGAGCAGAGCTTGTGATAAGGATACTAGATGACTGATATACAACATTACACAAATAGATTTTTTTGATTATGCATAGAAAATACCTAGAACACCCGGAACAATCATTATCAGTTTATCCAATATCAGTTTATCCAATGTAATATTATGACAAAATTTTAATTTAATTTAATATAAATATAATTATAATACTAATTATAGCATAATAAATATAATAATATGCCTGTCTACTTTACTCATTGTGACGGCTGAAATAATGTTCTAAAACTAACCAGGAAGGGACGTGGTATCGGTAGACGTGGCACAAGACTCTGACTTAGTGTAGATTCTACAGAACAAATCTGAAATACCAAGCTGTCTTTAGTTGTAATTTATTAATCTAATTTATTAATCTATATTTGTACACCGTACTAACATTTGTCCCAAGGCGGGAATCAAACCCGCAACCTCCTGCGTCGCAGGCGGACTTTCACCCGCCGCACCACATCGGTCGCCCTAAATAAAAGATCTAAGAACTTAGCTATACTTGAGCTACTTTATAGATGCGATAAACGTTATCAATACGATGCCTAAGGGAACGAAGGCTCACCGTGACTCGACGATCATGGGAGTGGGACTAGCCCATTCACTCTCCAGCTGTTCTATTACGCTAAGATCTACCATTCCCATTGAATGGGCCATCCGAGCAGACAGGGAATAAACGATTTCGGTTTTAAATATGTTCCTAAAAAAACATACAACTTTCTGGCGGAATGTAGCCGATCAGCGACGGAAACTTAACATCAACGTCAAGATTAAGTCAAAGTCAATTGTTATATTACTCGCACTTGATCTTTTTTTGCTCTAGTAATTCTGATTCAAAGTTACGAACAGTAAATAATAAATAAGTAATAATAAATAATGTTGGACAATTCACACAGCATTATCTAGCCCCAAGCTATGCAGAGCTTGTGTTATGGGTACTAGATAACTGTTATATTTAATACAATTCACTAGGTACATATATAGATATTTTTTATTATACATAGATAACATCCAGAACACCCTGAAAAAATATCTGTAGATCTTACAAACATTTGTCTCGAGGCGGGAATCGAACCCGCAACCTCTTGCGTCGCAGGCGGACCTTCGCCCGCCGCGCCACGGAGGGCGTCAAAAAAATAAATACATTGCAGTAATGAAACAGTCGAGCAAAATATAATCTAGTGTGGGTAACATAAGTATGAGGTTTAACGTGTAACAGTAAATATAGCAAATAAATAAAAATAAGACTAAAATAAATACGATTGAAAAATTGAGACTAAAAGAAATACAATCGATAAATACAATTGACATTTGTAATATTTTGACATTGACAGCTTAGCCCTCAGTCGGATTCATCCAGCCTGAAAATAGTATCAATTAGTGTTGCCAAAATTTCGATAGTTTTCCTATCGATAGTTGACCTTGAAAATCAGTAACTCTATCGATTGGTCTATCGGTAGTATCGGTACTATCGATAGTATCGATACTATTGATGGAGTGATGAACAGTAATTATATTGACTTTCTGTAATAAAATCGAAAATATCGATACTATCAAATGCCAAAGTGACAAAACTATCGACAATATCGATAGTATTGTATAAAAGCTATCGATACTATCTTTATGTTGATAGTATTAGACTATGTGTGTGTGAATGGCATGAAGTGGCATGAATTTCAATAATATCAAGACACTGAAGGTGACTTTTATTTTGAGATTTAATTTTAAACGCACTCTTCATTACTTTTTTTCTCAATTACTGTTGACCGGTCTTCCTTTTATATCCGAAACTATGTTATTTAGCAAAAAATAATCCTTATGATGAATCCTTTCAATCGGTATGATAAAGGTACAGGTGATTATTTGTCTCGTGTAACGGGTTCGATTCCCGGTTCAACCATGTAATTATTTAAATATCTATGAATGCAGTTTAAATTGTTTTTTAAATTCAAATAATGTCTTCTTTCAGTAAAATGTTCCATCTATACTTATAATAAAACTGTAACAGGTCCAATTCTGTACATTGAAGATATTTTGAAAATTTTTTTTGGAGGGTTCTCTATTATCGATACTGAAGCCAAAACTGTAATTTTTTTCATTCATGTCTGTCTGTCTGTCTGTCTGTCTGTCTGTCTGTCTGTTTCTTAAAAGCGCATCACGTCGAAACTACTGAAGGTATTGAAATGAAACTCGGCACGATTTTAGGTCATACTACGAGGAAGGACATAGGATACTTTTTATCCCGGAATTCAGTCAGGTTTCCCTGGGAGAGGGGATGAAATTAAAATTACTTCACCGCGCATGACGCCGAAAGTGCTGAATGAGTTGGAATGAAACCTTGCACGATTTGATTTCATACTACAAGGAAGGACATGGGATACATTTCATCCCGGAATTCAGTCATGTTCCCCTGGGAGAGAGGATGAAAGTAAAATTCTTTAACTGCGCATCACGATGGAACAACTGAATGAATTCGAATGGAACTCGGCATAATTTGATTTCATTCTACGAGGAAAGATACATTTTATCCCAGAATTTAGTAAGGTTCCCCTGGGAGAAGGGATGAAAGTAAAATTCCTTCAACGCGCATCACGCCGAAACTACTGAATGAGTTGGACTGAATTGGTACTATTTGAGTTCAAAGAAGGACATGGGATACATTTTATCCTGGAATTCAGTAAGGTTCCCCTGGGAGAGAGGAAAAAGTAGAATTCTTTAACCGCGCATCACGACGGGTCTACGCGTCGTCCGATTTCATGCATTCTTTTTGTTAGATCGAATTTGACTAAATCAGTAGAAAGTCGAGTAGAAAATCAGTAGATTGATGAAATAATCTGTAGTTAGAAGAAAAAAATTAGTAGATAGAGGGTAGGTAAGTTCCTATCTATGTATTTTTCCAAGACGCACCCATTAGTTAGGTTCCTACCTACTAAGGCGTCTTGGAAAAATAAGTTAGGTTCCTACCTTACATGATATATGGTGGTTTAGCTGGTCCAGTTAACTGTACTACCGAAGTTTGGTTGCAGTAAGTGGTCCAATTAAACTAACTAGACCACAGAAAAATATTTTTACTGTGGTACACAGCCAACTGTACCTACCTACTAACGAAAAAAAAATTACGGTGGTCCAGTCAAATGGATCAGTAGGCCTAGCACGGGGAATATTGTCTAGGGTAGAATAGAAAAAAATTACATCAGATTGTCATCGAATGCGTAAAATATTTGAAACTCATTCCTTCAACCCAATTAAATATCTCTGTCCAATTCTGCAATACAATTGCTTCAGTATGACAATGAAATCGTCGCAGAATCATCACGTAGAATCCTTAGATTTATAAAACTCCAGATAGTGCGTGCGAGATAAATTAATAGTTTCAAACTTGACGCACGTCTCTCCATCTGCATTCATCATAATTTCTTTCATCTGAGGTGGAATACCCAAACGTGTCATTCTGTGTCGATACCCCTGTCATAGTGAAGCGATTAGTATAGCAGAATAGGGCCCCAGCTGAACGGAACCATCAGTAAGCAGTGAAACGAGTATGACACTTCTTAACACTGACGCTGGCCGAGTCGTAGCTAAAAGTCGTGTTGATAAAGAATGGGATTGAAGATGACAACATGCTATCCCCCGTAGACCCTACACGATTTCTTGCACGGCGGCGTGTCATAATATGAGAGACTATGGTTAAATGTGAACTTAATTAGTCGGCAGGTGAGGCAATCGCGAACGAAGTCGCGGGTACAGCTAGTCTACAATATTCAAGGTACTTTCCCTCCATGTGGCATACCCGTGGGACGCCCTGTATTGTATACTCTACGGCGGGATACGACTTCAAAATCAGGGGAGGACATGAATGATTTATGTACCGATAGAGCAGTTTTGAGTCTATAGAGTTGGCAGACAGTGAATAGGTACACCGGCATCCTTATAGATCTCCGTGAGAAAGAAGTCGACTGACTTTTCTTAGAAATTACCCTGAGTGTAGGGTTACGCACCTTATTAACAAAAAACATCACTTTCTTTCACTTTTTCACTTTACTGAACGCTGAGCTCTCTCGGCTCGTATAACGAAGGTCTTCGCAGCACTACCCCAGCACGATATGCAGTAGGTTATTATTGATTGACATAAAGCGAAATAGACTGATTTATAGGTGTCAAAACTTGCTACATGCCGAAGGTTTTCATGATGCCTTTAATATTGCTTATACGCGCAGAGAGAAATCCAATGTGAGCTTTAAATTACAGTTTTTGGTCGATAAGAATATTAAGAATTCTTAGTTATTTTATAGCTTCTGAACGGATTAGAGGATTACAATAGCAAGGCCCTGATAGACCTCAGCATGTACTAGGGTGAATTTGAATACACGCTTTAGTGTCTGGGGCTGAGGCCGCTGTCTTTATTCTTATAGGATAAGAATAAAGACTATAGATAATATCTTTCCCCCATAGCGTAGCAACGTAACGATGCGGTGTTGATTACCTACAACGTACCTAGGCTTATTACCACTTGCGGTCCTCGAAGGTAAATAGGTTGCGGTCTACGAAACGTCTATGGCGTAGCACCACGGCACGTATGTACGAGGGTGTTGGTTACGTACGTTGAGGTTAGGTGTGCTGTAAACTAGGTTAACAATTTCAGCGTGGTCGAAGAGCTAGAGATTTATGTTGTTTTTTCTGATAAGTTCTGCCTAGGTGCTACGTTTACGTATAGTAAAGCTGTTTGTTTTTATTATTAAAAGGTTTCAACTTGCAATGTATGTAACTATGTTTGTACGCGTGGAATCTTGCAACTTAAGTTTGAAGCACATATCTTCAACCAATTGAACTGAAATTGTGTACTGATTACATGTTTAGTTTGGATTACAAAACATTAAAAGCTTGTTCTTAAAAACGGGTTTTAAAATATTAAAACTTATTTACATTATAACAAAGGAAGCTGACACAGAACACAGAGGTTTGTAAAGGAGTGTTATTAGCGAGTCAGCCGAGTAACTATCACATAGGTTTGACAATAATAAAACTTTAGTTTCTAAGGCTCGTACTATGAAAGCTTGCTCAGTTATCATTGTATACTTGCGTAACGCTTTTCTATGCCACAAACGTCACTCAAGCACAGATTTATGACTGAACAAGCTTTCGTAATACGGGCTAAGGCTTGGCGCAAACGGGCCACCGACCACAGCCACCGGTGGCTGTCGCGCACTACAGCCACATTTATAGCATGTGCGGCAGCGCGCGACAGCCACCGGTGTTCGGAAGCGACCACATTTTATGCGTGCGTGCGATGCGTAGGACGCCTAGCGGTTAACTGAGTGCGGGTGAACGGGGGGGCGGGCGGAACGAGAGTGGCGAGAATCGGCGTCTTGTGTGGCGCGTAGCGGCGTCAAGTGGCGAGCCGCGGGCACTGCTGTAGCGAGTGGCCGCCGCCGGCGACGCGTGTGCCGCGAGTTCATATAAAATGTATGAAAAAGCGTGTAAATAGCTTGTCGCTCGCCACCAGTGGCTGTGGCCGGTGGTCCGTTTGTGCCAAGCCTTAGGTTACTGTGATTAGGATTAGGAGTTATAGAAGTGGGCCCTACATTGAGAGTTAGGTACCTACCTACAGGGTAAACAAAACTGTATTCATCGAACGTTAAAAATAAGTCTTGATAGACCCGAAGATAGCATTTTTCAGTGATAATGTTCACTGAAACCCGCCATATCTTGAATATTTTAGGCAGCACTTACCGACTCTCGAACATAAAAGACTAGTGAGCCCTTTTCACGGCGAGGCCTTTCTTTGGTCCATTTGGACTCAATATTTCTCAGGCTGCCCTTTGAAGTTCAAAGAAAGGTTGGATGCCCATTGAACTAAGAAATTAATACTCACAGTAAAGGTAACAAATGTTTATTTCCATGAAATCACTCTGGATGGCATTAAAAAGAGATTTCGTCTAGGCAATTTTTTGACTGACGAAAAACGGAGGTTCTCAAGTCGAAGCGTATAATATATTTTTTATGTATGTTTTGATAATTCTTTTTTTATTGGAAAGAGTAAAAAAAACAAGTTAACAAGGTTGATCCCATACAAATTTAGAAAAAACCAACCATAAGGGTCGGAAAACAGGGGTTGATTGATTGTTCACTCACTGATTGTAATGTATGACCTCGCATAACTTTTTACAGAGTAGTCCGATCTTGATAATTCTTTTCTTACTGGTTAGGGTATACCTCGATGTATCATTAAACTAAATTAGACTCGAATTTTAACTAGATGTTGCCACTAGAAGAATTAGAAGTCGGTTTATAGTTTTTTAGAACACGCCAATTTATTTGTAAATCCCGTCAGCACATTTACCTACTAGGTACCTACGTTCAAAGCTGAAACTGCCCCCAGGTTTTTGGGGGACAGGTTTGTAAGTGGTATTTTGCAAGTATTTAAAAAAAAAAACTTTTGAAAGAAAGCTCTCACCTCTCGTCAAACGAACTAAACGTAACTTTAGTCTTTGAACACGAATGGATAAACTTTCATGTTTCCCCTGTAGGTGGAGCTAACGGCGCTACAGTCCGTAGAAAGTCGCAAAGATTTTCGACTCCAGCGTCACTTGACCTTGTGGTTAGCACATTCCGGTACTGACGGAAGGATGCAGGTTCAAGTCCCGCCGCAGTCAAAAAAAAATTTGCGATATTATTTAATTTAAATGTAAATATCTTTTTTTCAAAATTTTAAACACTATTTTCTAAGTCAGTAGATTTACAAAAGCACAAAAATGCGGCCTCTGCTGGCCTACCAAGCCTTAAGGTACGTTTGTTTATCGTTCAATAAAGCCTGCTTGCCAAAATAAGGTTCGAAATAAATAGTACAGTAGCAGTTCATTCTAACCGCGCGCCGCATTTCCATCAGACCTCTAAAAGGGTATCCGTGTCCATGTGAAGTTTTTCGCTGCATTCGCTGCAGGCAGGCTTTGACTTTGCGTCTGTTAAAGTCTAACTGGGAATTGGGTTACAGATGGAAGCAAACAGGCACTAAAATAAAAAGCGGGGTTTTAGGGAGAACTTTCGTAAAACAAAATTGTTTTTCTTAGAAGTTGAAAATATCAACTGAAAATTACTTTAATTTTCTTAACGTTGATATTGAAAATTCTACCTCTCTTTTGTAAAAAAAGATTCGTAGAAAATAATTCGGTAATCCCTTTAATCTCTATGTAGATAACTATCGTGATTCTGTCTTTTAAATCAGCAAGAACGAAGCAACCTCCATCCGAAAAAAGTATAAAACCGAAGTTAAACTTGCTTCATTAAACACATGATGTCATTAATAATCAGTGACATCATAATCATCATTAACGCGTTCAAATATCGCACGTTGGCATTTAGCATTCGGGCCACACTCGCGTCAGGGTAATTGGCACGATTGGCACGACACGTGTTATAATGTGATAGATTCGGTAATTCATTCATTCAGTAACATCATTTAATTAAAATAACGCTGTGCGTGTATGAATTATTATGTAATTTTGGTAGATATGAATATTTATGAAAAAAATTACCGAAAACAAAACAAACAAGCATTGATAAAGAAAATTACAATAAAAAATGAAATAAATTAGAATTGAAATAATTGAGCTAACTGCAGACTATTGCAAACAATCTACAGGTAGCTCAACTGATTCATATTAAGCGACGCGTGACCCGAGAGCTGGTCAGTATTTGGCGCAGCGCATCAGCATTGCCATACAGCGGGGCAATGCATCTTCGGGACGCTTCCGACTAGTATTGATATGGATAAGTTGAGCTACCTGTAGATTGTTTGCAACAGTCTGCAGTTAGCTCATTTGTTTCTATTATAAACACTAGTTGTAATTTATTTCTATTTATTTGAGTGTAATTTTCATAGTGAATAAAGAGTTATGTAATAACCATTTTCTGACATGTAATATTTTTACCAATAAATTGATTATTCCTGAATAATCCTGAAAAGACAAGCTTGAAATCACTAGCTCTACATGTTTTTCATTTTAAACTGCTTACTGATAATATTTTTACTACTCACCGATTTTAACAAGCGTAATAAATAAAGCTTTTCTAGATACCTATTTGAAAAGTAGTGCTCCGTTCGACCCTCCACCAACATGGCAAGCAACATAATAATATGTTGTACATTGTGATGACCTTTTTGCAATGACTTGAGACGATTTAGAGATACCCCTAAACCAGGTCAAAGCATATTTGTCGTGTCGCAATCGCAGTAGTAACGAAGAATTTCTGATATAACTACGTCGTAAATGGGTTACTACGTAGAGGGGCTACAACGTAGGGGGGCTACGATGTAGAGGAGCTATGACGTAGAAGGGCTACAACGTTAAGGGGATACAACGTAGAGGGGCTACAACGTAGAGGGTCTACGACGTAGACAGGCTACGATGTAGAGGAGCTACGACGTAGAGAAGCTACGATATTGAGGAGTTAATGACGTATAGGGGCTACAACGTAGAGTGGCTACGATGTAGAGGAGTTACGACGTAGAGGGGCTACAACGTAGAGTGGCTACGATTTAGAGGAGCTAGGACGTAGAGGGGCTACAACTTAGAGTGTCTACGATGTAGAGGAGCTAGGCCGTAGAGGGGCTACAACGTAGAGTGGCTACGATGTAGAGGAGCTACGACGTAGAGGGGCTACAACGTAGAGAGGCTACGACGTAGAGGGGCTACAACGTAGAGTGGCTACGATTTAGAGGAGCTAGGACGTAGAGGGGCTACAACTTAGAGTGTCTACGATGTAGAGGAGCTAGGCCGTAGAGGGGCTACAACGTAGAGTGGCTACGATGTAGAGGAG
The DNA here is from genome assembly GCA_949316285.1 of Eupithecia subumbrata. Lineage (NCBI taxonomy): Eukaryota > Metazoa > Arthropoda > Insecta > Lepidoptera > Geometridae > Eupithecia > Eupithecia subumbrata. Next base: position 12,940,418 of record OX438643.1, on the reverse strand, counting down.
CTACGACGTAGAGGGGCTACAACGTAGAGAGGCTACGATGTAGAGGAGCTACGACGAAGAGGGGCTACGATGTAGAGGAGCTATGACGTAGAGGGGCTACAACGTAGAGAGGCTACAATGTAGAGGAGCTACGACGTAGAGGGGCTACGATGTAGAGGAGCTATGACGTAGAGGGGCTACAACGTAGAGGGGCTACAACGTAGAGAGGCTACGATGTAGAGGAGCTACGACGTAGAGGGGCTACGACGTAGAGAGGCTACGATGTAGAGGAGCTACGACGTAGAGGGGCTACGATGTAGAGGAGCTATGACGTAGAGGGGCTACAACGTAGAGGGGCTACAACGTAGAGAGGCTACGATGTAGAGGAGCTACGACGTAGAGGGGCTACAATGTAGAGGAGCTATGACCTAGAGGGGCTACAACGTAGAGTGGCTACGATGTAGAGGAGCTACGACGTAGAGGGGCTACGATGTAGAGGAGCTATGACCTAGAGGGGCTACAACGTAGAGTGGCTACGATGTAGAGGAGCTACGACGTAGAGGGGCTACGATGTAGAGGAGCTACGACGTAGAGGGGCTACAACGTAGAGAGGCTACGATGTAGAGGAGCTACGACGTAGAGGGGCTACAACGTAGAGAGGCTACGATGTAGAGGAGCTACGACGTAGAGGGGCTACGATGTAGAGGAGCTATGACGTAGAGGGGCTACAACGTAGAGGGGCTACAACGTAGAGAGGCTACGATGTAGAGGAGCTACGACGTAGAGGGGCTACAATGTAGAGGAGCTATGACCTAGAGGGGCTACAACGTAGAGTGGCTACGATGTAGAGGAGCTACGACGTAGAGGGGCTACGATGTAGAGGAGCTATGACGTAGAGGGGCTACGACGTAGAGGGGCTACAACGTAGAGAGGCTACGATGTAGAGGAGCTACGACGTAGAGGGGCTACAATGTAGAGGAGCTATGACCTAGAGGGGCTACAACGTAGAGTGGCTACGATGTAGAGGAGCTACGACGTAGAGGGGCTACGATGTAGAGGAGCTATGACGTAGAGGGGCTACGACGTAGAGGGGCTACAACGTAGAGAGGCTACGATGTAGAGGAGCTACGACGTAGAGGGGCTACAATGTAGAGGAGCTATGACCTAGAGGGGCTACAACGTAGAGTGGCTACGATGTAGAGGAGCTACGACGTAGAGGGGCTACGATGTAGAGGAGCTAGGACGTAGAGGGGCTACAACGTAGAGAGGCTACGATGTAGAGGAGCTACGACGTAGAGGGGCTACGATGTAGAGGAGCTAGGACGTAGAGGGGCTACAACGTAGAGAGGCTACGATGTAGAGGAGCTACGACGTAGAGGGCCTACAACGTAGAGAGGCTACAATGTAGAGGAGTTACGAGATAGAGGGGATATAACGTAAAGTGACTACGACGTAGATGGGCTTCGATGTAGAGGAGTTACGACGCTGACGTAGAGTAGATGCCGTCAAACATCTTTTCTGGTAACGGGCAGGGAGAATGGGAAGTTTGCGCCGGTACACTCGCGCCGCACATATGCCGCCGACAACGCAGCAGGCGAAAGAGATTCAGCTTCGTACAGCTTTACCTTGTCTCGCTCTTTCATTTGTAGGCGACCTCTCGGTGATGATGTAACCGTCCACCTATTTGACCTGAGAATTGCGTTCTGCGCATCTTTGTGACGCGCATATTTTTCTGAGAGGACAAAAAATATGACGATTATCGTGCTAATATTATGAAGCCGAAAGTTTGTGAAATCTGAATTTTTGTTATCAAGGATCTCCAAAACTACTGAACAGATCAAAATGAAATTTGGCGTACGTTTAGAGCTAAGTCTAACGATAATAGGCTACTTACTATACCGAAATACGCGTGCGAAGCCGCGGGCAGAAGCTGTTATAGCAGTTATACATAAAGTAGACGTAGTGCAGACAAACCGCATAGAAACGAGTTGGAGTTAGCAATTGTCGGTTGCCGCCATAAGCTATAATTAGGGCCGTAAAGCGTGGACTGACCCGCGCACTACCAGATATTAAGCAAAGGGGTACATTTTAATGAACCTCAATAATTTTGGTGCGAAAATGCAGCGTGCAAAGTAAGACAATGAGCTACGAAAATTTTTGATAGTAAAGTTTATAATTATAAATGACTTTTATAGAGAACTAGAATTTAAAATTGATAAAATTGAGCTAACTGAAGACTGTTGCAAACAATCTACAGGTAGCTCAACTTATTCATATCAATACCAGTCGGAAGCGTCCCCAAGACGCTGGCTGCATAGCCCCGCTGTATGGCAATGCTGATGCGCTGTGCCAGATACTGACCAGCTCTCGGGTCACGCGTCGCTTCGACCAGACGCTCAGATAAATTTTTAAAAACCCGAAGAGCCTCGGTACTCCACGGACCTAGGGTCTCGGTCTCTTTTACTTACTTGTTTCTTCCCGCGGTTTCACACGCGTTGTTTCTATGGTAATGTTTTAAGGTTATTTCTATCCCGTGGGAACTGTTCTATGGGGTAAAAAAGCTAAATTTTTGTTTGATTCCAGCTGCATCTATGCAAAATTTCAACCCGATTGATTCAGTCGTTATGGCGTGAAGAGGTAACAAACATCCATCCAAACATCCGAACTTTCGCATTATAATATTATTGTGTTTTATTGAGAGATAACATCTTTACAGGTTTTTTGGAACTAGGGTTCCCTTAGGAGGCCTCTAAATCTAGGTAGGTACGTAAGCTATTTGGTCTAAGGTTAAAATAGGACTTATTAGCAGTTCATCCAAAAAGCGATTCGTCCAAATCGTGTTTCGTCCAACAAGCGATTCGTCCAATAAGCAGTTCGTCAAGATTCCACTTGCAGTTCGTCCAATTCTTACTAAGTACTTTTGCATTATCCTGAATTGTTTACATTTCATATTCCACTGTGACTTCAGGGCAGAGCCGTTTTTATGTTTACTTTCAAATAAAGCCTCTCTCTCTCTTTGAAGCGCGTCTTACGTCGCGCAATTTGTTGCGATTTCGTAGCGCGATTTTGTAGTGCAACACACAGCTGCGTTTTTGTCATCGGATTGTGTTAGTTTTTACTGTAATTATTCTAAAAATAGCTTGAAAGACTGTAAACTAAGTATTTCGATTAATATACCTACCTAATAATACCTCTTCTTGAACCAGTTGAGAACTCTACCGAACACAAAACTAGAAAATGCGGTTTGGTTCATTCTTCACCGTATTTTTTTCTACCTGATCATTATTATTTCGTTTTCGTACATGAACGTCGCTCTCACCAATTTGCTGGCACGCATGCCTGCACCGACACGGGGCAACTATTGTACCTACAACAATTTACATTTTAATAATATTCCCGCTCAGTTCAGTTAATTCTCTCTGTAAGTAAGTGGGGCATGGTTTTATATTATTGCGAATTCAATTTCGAAATACATTTGTAATTTATAAATATTTAAAGTGTATGTGCATGTTTATTTTATAGTAACTAGTACCTACCTACCAATAAGTACCCTCTTACTTCTTATAATATGATAGAGTTTCAGTAAAACGAAGTACTTTTGTAGTGTTTTGTAGTGCCGTGTGGTGCCGGCAGCGCCTTCTGCAGAACAATTCTACCATTGAACTGCGATCCCCCAACCCGCATGCCGAGCGTGGGAATTATGGGCATTACCCTCAATGAGATAAAAAACAATGAGGTGCTTATCAAGGGGAGGTCTGCGTCCAGCAGTGGACCAATAAAGGCTATTGAGATGAGGAGGTGAAATTATTATACTATATAAATACTTTTTATATGATTCTTTAAGTTAGATGCACTACAATCATCGCCGACGATTACGACCAGACAGTTAGGTTATGCAAAGTATTATCTATGGTATTATTTACTTCATCATCATCAGCCAATATTAGTCCACTGCTGGACATAGGCCTCCACTAATGAGCGCCATAGCGCCCTGTATTCAATTTGCCGCATCCAGCATCTGCCTGCAGTCGTTCGCAGATCGTCATCCCATCTGGACGGAGAGCGTCCTACGGTGGTCTCCACTCAAGAACATGTTTACCCCAGCGGTTATCAGTTCTTTGCGAGATATGGCCGGCCCACTGCCACTTCAGCTTGCTAATTCTTTGAGCTATGTCGATAACTTTGGCTCTCTGTCGGATGTATTCGTTACGAATTCTATCCTTCTGAGAGAGTCCGAGCATAGCTCTTATTATTTACTTAAAAGGTACTTATATTAATGTAGCTAGGCCAACCGGTTAAACATATCTCCATAAAACGGATCCGGCGACGGATAAATTTCCCTTACAAACGTAGTACCAAAATGATTTGTAATTTGAGCATATTTTCGCCATAGTCTGCTATTAATTGTATTAAAATAGTATTTATCTAGGTTCCTGTCACAAACTTCTTTCCAAATACTTTACTGAAATGAAATTAAAACTAATCGCATTTTTACATCAAAGAAGACATGTTTTCTTGGTATTTGTGTAGATAAGTATTTTGAAAAAAGCTTGTGCCAGGAACCTAAATAAATAATATTCTAATGCAAATTATAGCAATTCAACGTGAAAATATTAACAAATTATAAATCATTTTGGTACTACGTTTGTATGGGAAATTCAACCGGGAACCTTAAGGCTGAACGAGTCGCTCATCTCTCCATATAAATGTGGAAGGGTAACTACAACGCTGTTTGATGTTGACCATCCAAAACTAAAGATAATATCAATTTATCTCGTCATTATCTATATTTGTATGCACGCCAAACCGTATATAAAATATTAATTAAAAAAATACAAGCTTCCATACTTTCATATTTCAACACCGATTTTAGCCCAACTTTGGGCGAAAATAAATAACATACGGAGAAAGAAAACTCTAAAATAAAGCCCGTACCGATATAGTTTAGTTATTAAAAATTTTTAATAAATTTATTTTGAAAAGATACTCTCTATAGTTTTTCTATAATAACCTTTGTGCTAAAAGTAGTTTGTATAATTTATGCGGCCTTTTTACGAATAAATTTATTTGCCTTTCATCAAGCGCGCGCGAATGTCTATTATGTCAGATGAAAGGGCATACATTTAGGCCGGGCCCACTGATGAGTTGAACAGGACGACTCGTGCAGCCTTAAGGTGCTAGCCCGACCCAAATCAGCGCCCCCACCTACGTTCTTCATATTATTCTGTTCAACGAAGGAATTTTCAAAAAGCGATTGGCCAGTTTGTGATACCTATTTTTAATGCCGATACTTATTTTTAATGCCTCTGTAAAAGTTTTATTTTGTAAACTTTAAGCAAAGATAAGAAGTTGCTCATTTTAGCCACCATGGTGGCAAAAAATCATCTCTGCCAATACAAACTAAGACTTTTAAAGAGGCATTAAAAATAAACTTAGGAAAGGTACCACAAACTGGCCAATCGCTTTTTGAAAATTCCTTCGTTGAACACATCGATCAAGGTTTTCGCCGGCCCCCCGCTGAATGTTTGATCGAAGGTTGAACAGAATAATAAGAAAAATTAGGTGGGGCGCTGATTTGGGTTGGGGTAGCGCCTTAAGTTAACTTAATACCACTTAATTAATCGCTTCACCTTAACAATAGTGAATTCTTAGAATGCAACATTTTGGCATTTACTTTCTATGATCATCTGAGATTCTCAGATTATCTAGAGGATAAAAAAGCTTGGGACGAGTTTTGCTCCAGCTCGAAAAATAACAACTAACAGGCTAAAGGTTTCTTCGTCGCTTCTTTACTTTAGTCTACATACCGAAGCGACAGAAATCAAAAATATCACTTTATTTCCGTGTCAGTGTTTAGTTTTATGATTTGACCTTTTCTAAGTGTACATTTATTGTATTTATGGAAATAAAGAGTTTTTGATTTGATTTGATTTATGGAAGAAATAACAGATGAAGGGACGGGGAGGATACTCCAGCCATCACTTTCTTGCAAAGAAGATTTAGCGAGGGCTAGCTTTTTAACCCCCGACGCAAAAAGAGAGGGGTGTTATGAGTTTAACGTGTCTGTGTATCTGTCTGTGTATCTGTGTTTCGTAGATCCCAAACGGATGAACCGATTTTCGTTTAGTGTTATTATATTAGCCATGTTTCATGAAAATCTGTCGGTTAGTTTTTAAAATTTTTAATTTTGATCTTGTTTCTTTGCTTTCTTGCAAACGTTAATTTTTTTATCGCAATCACGGCATGTCGATTTTCATTTAGTAAACATTGCGACTGCGAATAATTTATCAGAAACATCAAGCATATTTTTTATTGTTGGTTTAAAAGATTGCATAACTAATTTGGCTGAAGTAGCCTTGAAGTACCTACTTCAGCCAAATTAGTTATGCAATCTTTTAAACCAACAATAAAAAATATGCTTGATGTTTCTGATAAATTATTCGCAGTCGCAATGTTTACTAAATGAAAATCGACATGCCGTGATTGCGATAAAAAAATTAACGTTTGCAAGAAAGCAAAGAAACAAGATCAAAATTAAAAATTTTAAAAACTAACCGACAGATTTTCATGAAACATGGCTAATATAATAACACTAAACGAAAATCGGTTCATCCGTTTGGGATCTACGAAACACAGATACACAGACAGATACACAGACACGTTAAACTCATAACACCCCTCTCTTTTTGCGTCGGGGGTTAAAAAGCTAGCCCTCGCTAAATCTTCTTTGCAAGAAAGTGATGGCTGGAGTATCCTCCCCGTCCCTTCATCTGTTATTTCTTCCATAAATCAAATCAAATCAAAAACTCTTTATTTCCATAAATACAATAAATGTACACTTAGAAAAGGTCAAATCATAAAACTAAACACTGACACGGAAATAAAGTGATATTTTTGATTTCTGTCGCTTCGGTATGTAGACTAAAGTAAAGAAGCGACGAAGAAACCTTTAGCCTGTTAGTTGTTATTTTTCGAGCTGGAGCAAAACTCGTCCCAAGCTTTTTTATCCTCTAGATAATCTGAGAATCTCAGATGATCATAGAAAGTAAATGCCAAAATGTTGCATTCTAAGAATTCACTATTGTTAAGGTGAAGCGATTAATTAAGTGGTATTAAGTTAACTTAAGGCGCTACCCCAACCCAAATCAGCGCCCCACCTAATTTTTCTTATTATTCTGTTCAACCTTCGATCAAACATTCAGCGGGGGGCCGGCGAAAACCTTGATCGATGTGTTCAACGAAGGAATTTTCAAAAAGCGATTGGCCAGTTTGTGGTACCTTTCCTAAGTTTATTTTTAATGCCTCTTTAAAAGTCTTAGTTTGTATTGGCAGAGATGATTTTTTGCCACCATGGTGGCTAAAATGAGCAACTTCTTATCTTTGCTTAAAGTTTACAAAATAAAACTTTTACAGAGGCATTAAAAATAAGTATCGGCATTAAAAATAGGTATCACAAACTGGCCAATCGCTTTTTGAAAATTCCTTCGTTGAACAGAATAATATGAAGAACGTAGGTGGGGGCGCTGATTTGGGTCGGGCTAGCACCTTAAGGCTGCACGAGTCGTCCTGTTCAACTCATCAGTGGGCCCGGCCTAAATGTATGCCCTTTCATCTGACATAATAGACATTCGCGCGCGCTTGATGAAAGGCAAATAAATTTATTCGTAAAAAGGCCGCATAAATTATACAAACTACTTTTAGCACAAAGGTTATTATAGAAAAACTATAGAGAGTATCTTTTCAAAATAAATTTATTAAAAATTTTTAATAACTAAACTATATCGGTACGGGCTTTATTTTAGAGTTTTCTTTCTCCGTATGTTATTTATTTTCGCCCAAAGTTGGGCTAAAATCGGTGTTGAAATATGAAAGTATGGAAGCTTGTATTTTTTTAATTAATATTTTATATACGGTTTGGCGTGCATACAAATATAGATAATGACGAGATAAATTGATATTATCTTTAGTTTTGGATGGTCAACATCAAACAGCGTTGTAGTTACCCTTCCACATTTATATGGAGAGATGAGCGACTCGTTCAGCCTTAAGGTTCCCGGTTGAATTTCCCATACAAACGTAGTACCAAAATGATTTATAATTTGTTAATATTTTCACGTTGAATTGCTATAATTTGCATTAGAATATTATTTATTTAGGTTCCTGGCACAAGCTTTTTTCAAAATACTTATCTACACAAATACCAAGAAAACATGTCTTCTTTGATGTAAAAATGCGATTAGTTTTAATTTCATTTCAGTAAAGTATTTGGAAAGAAGTTTGTGACAGGAACCTAGATAAATACTATTTTAATACAATTAATAGCAGACTATGGCGAAAATATGCTCAAATTACAAATCATTTTGGTACTACGTTTGTAAGGGAAATTTATCCGTCGCCGGATCCGTTTTATGGAGATATGTTTAACCGGTTGGCCTAGCTACATTAATATAAGTACCTTTTAAGTAAATAATAAGAGCTATGCTCGGACTCTCTCAGAAGGATAGAATTCGTAACGAATACATCCGACAGAGAGCCAAAGTTATCGACATAGCTCAAAGAATTAGCAAGCTGAAGTGGCAGTGGGCCGGCCATATCTCGCAAAGAACTGATAACCGCTGGGGTAAACATGTTCTTGAGTGGAGACCACCGTAGGACGCTCTCCGTCCAGATGGGATGACGATCTGCGAACGACTGCAGGCAGATGCTGGATGCGGCAAATTGAATACAGGGCGCTATGGCGCTCATTAGTGGAGGCCTATGTCCAGCAGTGGACTAATATTGGCTGATGATGATGAAGTAAATAATACCATAGATAATACTTTGCATAACCTAACTGTCTGGTCGTAATCGTCGGCGATGATTGTAGTGCATCTAACTTAAAGAATCATATAAAAAGTATTTATATAGTATAATAATTTCACCTCCTCATCTCAATAGCCTTTATTGGTCCACTGCTGGACGCAGACCTCCCCTTGATAAGCACCTCATTGTTTTTTATCTCATTGAGGGTAATGCCCATAATTCCCACGCTCGGCATGCGGGTTGGGGGATCGCAGTTCAATGGTAGAATTGTTCTGCAGAAGGCGCTGCCGGCACCACACGGCACTACAAAACACTACAAAAGTACTTCGTTTTACTGAAACTCTATCATATTATAAGAAGTAAGAGGGTACTTATTGGTAGGTAGGTACTAGTTACTATAAAATAAACATGCACATACACTTTAAATATTTATAAATTACAAATGTATTTCGAAATTGAATTCGCAATAATATAAAACCATGCCCCACTTATTTACAGAGAGAATTAACTGAACTGAGCGGGAATATTATTAAAATGTAAATTGTTGTAGGTACAATAGTTGCCCCGTGTCGGTGCAGGCATGCGTGCCAGCAAATTGGTGAGAGCGACGTTCATGTACGAAAACGAAATAATAATGATCAGGTAGAAAAAAATACGGTGAAGAATGAACCAAACCGCATTTTCTAGTTTTGTGTTCGGTAGAGTTCTCAACTGGTTCAAGAAGAGGTATTATTAGGTAGGTATATTAATCGAAATACTTAGTTTACAGTCTTTCAAGCTATTTTTAGAATAATTACAGTAAAAACTAACACAATCCGATGACAAAAACGCAGCTGTGTGTTGCACTACAAAATCGCGCTACGAAATCGCAACAAATTGCGCGACGTAAGACGCGCTTCAAAGAGAGAGAGAGGCTTTATTTGAAAGTAAACATAAAAACGGCTCTGCCCTGAAGTCACAGTGGAATATGAAATGTAAACAATTCAGGATAATGCAAAAGTACTTAGTAAGAATTGGACGAACTGCAAGTGGAATCTTGACGAACTGCTTATTGGACGAATCGCTTGTTGGACGAAACACGATTTGGACGAATCGCTTTTTGGATGAACTGCTAATAAGTCCTATTTTAACCTTAGACCAAATAGCTTACGTACCTACCTAGATTTAGAGGCCTCCTAAGGGAACCCTAGTTCCAAAAAACCTGTAAAGATGTTATCTCTCAATAAAACACAATAATATTATAATGCGAAAGTTCGGATGTTTGGATGGATGTTTGTTACCTCTTCACGCCATAACGACTGAATCAATCGGGTTGAAATTTTGCATAGATGCAGCTGGAATCAAACAAAAATTTAGCTTTTTTACCCCATAGAACAGTTCCCACGGGATAGAAATAACCTTAAAACATTACCATAGAAACAACGCGTGTGAAACCGCGGGAAGAAACAAGTAAGTAAAAGAGACCGAGACCCTAGGTCCGTGGAGTACCGAGGCTCTTCGGGTTTTTAAAAATTTATCTGAGCGTCTGGTCGAAGCGACGCGTGACCCGAGAGCTGGTCAGTATCTGGCACAGCGCATCAGCATTGCCATACAGCGGGGCTATGCAGCCAGCGTCTTGGGGACGCTTCCGACTGGTATTGATATGAATAAGTTGAGCTACCTGTAGATTGTTTGCAACAGTCTTCAGTTAGCTCAATTTTATCAATTTTAAATTCTAGTTCTCTATAAAAGTCATTTATAATTATAAACTTTACTATCAAAAATTTTCGTAGCTCATTGTCTTACTTTGCACGCTGCATTTTCGCACCAAAATTATTGAATTCACCTGAGCTTATTCACCTAAGTGCATTAAATACACTTTTAGTTAGTTCCTACAGTCCGCTTTACGTTACTAAACCTCGGGACACTAAGCGTTCCGGAAACCCAGCGATCAGACATCGCTTATTATCCCTTGTGGCGTTTCCGAGTGTGCCTGCACTGGCAGGAATCAGACTTTCCGGCCGTTATCCGCGCCACATCCGGCCGACTCGCGCTACTTCCGCTCGGCTATCGTGTACTGCCCACTGCGATTGTTACAGTGAGGATAAATTCTGAATATCTTTTATGTTCGTTGGAAAAAGCTCATTCAGATTATCTATTCACTCCATTTAAAGGACTGAACGTCATAACACAGTACTTGTGGGAGTTAAAGTAACATGTAACCGTATAATTTCGAAGGCTTCTCTTTCCATTGTTATTAGACAAAATATAATACAATAGACTAGTTATGGACATTGCAAGATATTTCGAGAAATAGAATTTGTTTTTATTCCACATTGAGAATTTATATTCTCGAGAAATAGCGCTAGAACTTCTCAACGGATCAGGATGAAAATTTACATCTATGCAAAATAATTTAAATTTCATCCCGATCCGTTCAGAAGGTCTAGCGCTATTTCTTCACATATTTTCACTATACAATCTAATGTAATACCTACACGTACGTACAATGTTAGGTAGAACAGAACAGGGACTATGGAAGCTTCTGTCAAAAACTGTCGTTTCTGTAAAATTTGTTAGCCATCTGGCCAAAGCATAGACAATTTAACCCGCTGTCAAGGCCAAAGCATTAAATCGTCAGCAAGGCCCGACACTGCAGCAATATTTCAGTGAACAACCATCACAATCACAACTCAATTTTATTACCCACGCGTCCATTCTACATCGAAATTATTAATCTATGGTTCAGGAACAGGATGCAGCGTCCATAGATAACCGACCGGAAGTAGAGGAAGGTGTCGCAGCCGGAAGTGGCGTTCCACTGCGTTATCGTCGACGTCCGGCGAATGTGAAATCGGGTGGAAATTCTCGTGTGAATGATTGCTTACGTATGTATGCGACAATGCAATTACATGGGTAAGGTGAGTTATTATTTAAATTCTACAAAATAAAAATATCAAATATACACACTTTGTCTACAAATCCTACGCACTTTGTCCCGTACACTCTCCCCCTTCTGGGGCATGCCACATCACATCACAGACTTCATTGCCGGCCCGCTCCTGCCCAGCTCGGTGCTGCTCTGTGCCCCCCCATCCCTTTTCGAAAATGTGCTTTCCTCAGCGCGCCTTAATTTGTGCCAGTAGTGTGCAAATATTTAATAATTTTATAAGGAGGGTAGAGCTAAGTTACTAAATAGTGTTGAGCGTGAGCAGGAGGAGCCTTTCTACTTCTATACCCTGATATCTTCCGAACACAACTTTAAGGAGGTAGGGGCTGTGTTTTATTTTATTTCAGTTCGAAAAAAACCCTCTATACGATCCCGCAATCAAAACTCCTCTATCGCGACGTATGACCTCCCGCGCCTCCAGCCCCGCTTGAACCCTCATCCAAAAATTTGACAAAGGTATAGTTTTTGACTAATATAGGGGTGAGGATTTAGAATTTCATGACAGTGGGGTAGCATTGCGGTTAGCGAAGCCCGAAATCTGTTGGCGTGAATCGGATTGCGGTGAGCAAAGCGAACTGCAATCACACACGTCACACAGCAAGGTGGCCTGAAAGAAATTGCTTTAAGCAATAAGGCTGCCTATTGAACGTTTATATTATATGTCAATAAAATATAAATTATTATATAAATTTTGTATAATAAAGTGTTCATCATTTATTCATTCATTAGCTACAAGAATTACTGGGACAAAAGTGGTCCCAGTGGTTTTGTAGAATAAGCCAATTCGTAATCTACACCTTAGAGCTAGTTGAAAGCGACTAAGACTAAGTACAGTACATAAATCCAGTTTTCAGTAAACAAGAAGACCGTGTCACCTCTTTACTGTGTGCAATTGACAGCTCTGAATGGGTCACAGACTCTACACTGACATGAATACGTGAACCCGTAGCTACGATGCTACGATGGTCTATGAACTAACATTTTTTTGTAGTAAGGAGGTGCGTGCGCGTTGAAATCTTTTGTATGCTAGGCCGATCCCTCGTAGCATCGTAGAACGTGCTACGAAAGTCTACGACATTTTTTTTGTATGTAAAGTGGAGTGAATGGTAACTTCACTTACTCGTATGTTCAAGAAAAGAGATCTAAAAGAAGACCAGTCACCAATGTACTGAATACTCCTTGGCAGCTTTGAATGTGGCCACGCCGCTAAGCCACCCGTAGCCATCGTAGCACTTGCTACGTTGGTCTACGAAATTACATTTTATGTGTAGGAAGAAGGTGCGTGCGCGTTGAATTCTTTTGTATGCTACGGCGATCCCTCGTAGCATCGTAGCACGTGCTACGAACGTCTACGTAGAAGTAGGATTCTCGTTATTGCGAAGAAAGTAGGAGGGGTAGGGGAAAGTGAAATATATCACTAGAAAGAGAGCAAAATTACCTACACAGTGGTGAAATCCGCAACTCTCTACGACGTCTATTTCGAGAGATATTAGGAGTTTTGTGATTTTTTCGCTCAAGTGTCCATTCGCGCAAGTGTCCATTCGCGCAAGTGGCCATTCGCGCAAATGTCCATTCACGCAAGTGTCCTGCGCGCAAGTGTCTTTCGCGCAAGTGTACCAGATCCGGCCCCTACAGGTAATTGGCCCCTTTCAATATTTTATTATTGTAACAGCTTCATGTCTAAGAAAGTAGCTGAAATGGTAGATAACTTGACAACGGTCATTTATTCACAAAACAGTCGCAAGAGAACAAGTACCGACGAAAGGTTTTGCGAGCGCGTTGTTTGTTAGTAGGTACCTATTCCACAATTGTGCCAAATGGTCATTCTGTATGTACCGGTTGCATTGATTCTAGGGTGTTAAACGTCAATAAAACATATATGACGTAGTAAATGTGAAATGTATTTAGAGGGGGTAGTAAGAACCACCTCAGATCCTATTATTTAAATGTGTACATTTTTAAATAAGCGATTTTCATAATAAAATAATTGGATTTCAATGAAAAGAGACTCGGACACGAATACACTGATAATTGTTTAACCTTTATTATTCATTTTAAAGAACTAATATTAAAAAATTTACAGCCTTAAAACAAAATGGAGGTCCACATTACCACCTTCTTTATTATTCATTTAATTCAGGAGCTAAAATGAAAAAAGTATAATTTGACAAATTATAAATAAAATGTTCATCTGTTTTATTTGAAAAAAAACATACGATCAATTATTAGAATCAACGCCACGTGAAGGTGGAAAAAGAATAAATTGAGCAAGAGCAGAATGGGCTTAATTGGCATGAAATGGAGCATGGACACTATTTTATCAATTAAGCTTTTTTATGAACTCTTACTGACTATTTTTATCTATAAAAATATATATGTATTTCTTAGAAAAATATTCTTATTCTTACGAACTTCAAATAATTCAAAGGAATACCAGAAATATTAAGGGTTTTTTTATTAAACTTACCGCTGAAGACTTTAGAATACCTAGTTTTAATATGCGCCTGTCATTACCACATACTTTAGTTTTGCCAAAAAGTATATAAATAAAATTTGATAATTAAATAAATAACGCTGGACAATCCACGCAGCATCATCTAGCCCCAAAGTAAGCTACTCAAAGTTTGTGTTATGGGTACTAGATAACTGATATATTTAATACAGTATATTATACATGGATATATTTTTTTTTACTATACATAGAAAACACCCAGACCAACGGAAAAAAATCTGCAGATCGTATACAAATTTGTTCTGGTTTTGGAATCGAACCCGCAACCTCTTGCGTCCTCTCACCCGCTGCGCCACTGAGGTCGTCAATATGTAGACTAGTTGAGCGTTAATACTCAAACTTATGTAGAGTGGAAAAACTCTACGGTCCTATTAAATAAATAAACAAATAAATAATGCTCGACAATTCACACAGCATTATCTAGCCCCAAGCTAAGCAGAGCTTGTGTTATGGGTACTAGATAACTGATATATTTTATACAATACATTACATAGATAAATATTTTTATTATACATAGAAAACATCCAGAACACCACAAAATAAAAATGAACTACGGAATACGATACGTTACGGGATACGGAAAGTATTTATACCTACCAGCTCAATAGGTACACCAAAATACTTTCTATAAGGCCGAAAACAACAGCGCGAGCTGTAAAGAGGTGTTTACACCCTCCGTTTTAGCTGATTGCCGTGCAAGGGTCGCCCTATTGTTCTGCCCGTCTTTGTCAACTTGACTCTTGACAGCTTCTTTTGTGGAATTACGTTTTTAGAATAAACACCCTGGGGCCGTCTAATAGGTGCTTGAACTGTTGGGTTCGAGATTATAGCTCAATTATATGGATAAAATGATAGTCACACTCATATTATAAATGCGAAAGTTTGGATGGATAGATGGATGGATGGATGGATGTTTGTTACCTCTTCACGCCAAAACTACCAAATGGATCGGGCTGAAATTTTGCACACCACTACTTTTTATCCCATAAATTAGTTCCCATGGGATATAAATCACCTTTAAACGTTTCCATAGAAACAACGCGTGCGAAGCCGCGGGCATAAACTAGCAGACCATACGGCCTAGTTTCACGGAACCATAAGGTTTGGTTACCTACATGTTAGCCGAGATTGGTCGAGTCATGGCGACTTTTGCTCTTGGTTGGGTAGGCTGTTAAGTCTGCTACGCGAAAAACTAAGTATTCAAACTAAGGATTCAAGTAATTGTTTCTATCGTCCATTTGTGACAAGAACAAAAGCTTTCTTTACTATATCATCATCATAAGCCTTTCTTAGTCCAGTGCTGGACATAGGCCTCCCCTAATGAGCGCCATAGCGCCCTGTCTTAAGCTTGCCGCATACAGCACTAGCTGCAGTCTTTTGCAGATCGTCATCCCTCCTGGCCAGAGGGCGTCCTACACTACGTTTGCCGAGTCGTGGTCTCCACTCAAGAACACGTTTCCCCAAGCGGTAGTCGGTTCTTCGCGAGATATGGCCGGCCCACTGCCACTACAGCTGGCTAATTCTTAGGACATTCTTTTCTTCATTGGCCATTCTTTAGACGCTTCCTACTAAACACGGTATCGATCTACAATACAATGCACCATGGGTCGATAGTCCCTGCGAGTGGCCATTAGTATAAGAGCCCTTGTGGTCTCACTCCACGAGGGCTCTCAGCACCCTCTGTGCAGTCTCATCATCACATGACATTCATGTTTGCAGCTTCCGATGTTTAGGGGCGGTAGTGTTTAGGGTGAATGGACACTGTTTCATTTCATTTATTGCAGGAAATATGGTCTCATTACAAGGTCTTGAACATTGGGCCGCTTGCGTAAGGATATTTAAATAGAAGCTGAATGAATTTCATGACCTTAGTACGATTGCTGTCTTGCACTACAAAAATTAATTATTAAAATTAATCATATTTAGCAACCCGTCAAAGTTAAATGCCCAAAATTGGCCAAGAACAGTGTCACAAACTTCCCCAAAACACATCGGCATGCAAAATTTCTTAAAGGGTCCTACATCCTACTAATATTATAAAGCCGAAAGATTGTGAAATCTGAATTATTGTTACCTAGGATCTCCAAAACTACTGAACCGATCAAGATGAAATTTGGCGTACGTTTCGAGCAAAGCCTAACTTAGATACTTAACATACCGAAAATAAGCGTGCGAAGCCGCGGGCAGAGGGAAGTATATGTATAAATTGCATTTAAATTAAATTGAATAGAATATACATACTTTATTGCACAAAAGTTGTACCTACATGGGTGAGCTTAATGCTAGATATCATTCTCTACCTGCTAACCTTTGGGTAGTGTGGACCACAATTTAGTAGGTAGTGCTAGATTACAAAAATTATAGAAAAACAAGAAAAATATTAATAAGTATAATTAATAATTCGTGTCTTTACCATTATCGTAAATACACATACATTAAATGATTTTCATTAATAATAAGTTTTGTTGATAGATGATGCTCCTCGCTGTTATTTCCTTTTTTGTGTCTGATTGAGAGTGATAAAATACATTCCGCTTTTGGTTTTCACGAATAAAAAAATGCTGGAAATAAATAAAAATAATGCTGAAAAATCCACGCAGCATCATCTAGTCCCAAGCTAAGAAAATAATCTAATAAATCTCACATCTCTTGACAACTAGTTCCAATGTAGTTATAGAATAGAATATAATATTTTTTTTTAGAAAGAATACATAGGTTTGTAGGTTTGTGTTGGTGCTCACACTCGTCTTATATATAAATGTAAGTATTATTAAATAGTGTTTTATTTAATAATACTTTCAGAAATTATAGAAAATTACAGTAACAGAATAAAACAATTACAACTAATATTATACACTTATATCTATTTCTTAAATATCTAAGCCGTCACCAGAAGGCAGAGTGCCCAGAATGCTGGCAGCATTGCCACGTTGAATGGCAATGCTATTTCGTTGACCGAAATAGAAGCCAGCATTCCGATCATCTGTGGACTCTATAAGAAGTTTGGTAAGATCTTTATAAATTGCGTGTGCCCCAGGACCCCAAGGACCAAGGGTTTCTACCCCAAACGGCTCAAATAGGTAACCTCGGTCAAGGTTAGCGTATTTTTGCCGTTTAAGGGACTCCGCTGATGTTGCTGCAGAACCGGCCCTTACCGATGTCCCTGCAAGATGTGAAGGCGCTAGGGTATCTACACACGTGGCATCCCAAACTAAAGGCCGACCCATCTTCCAGATAATCAGAGTCATACCGTCAGGCCTTTTACCATCATCTCGCATAAGGCCACGTGGTTCGGGTGTAGCTGCGACACTGACGCTGGTAAAAGCCCGACGGATGATGTCATTAATTGAACCATGACGGGACACACGTCCTGCACTAGAGACACATGCCAATGCATGGTGACCAAACTTGTCGACGGTTTCACCACACTGACAACGGTGTGCAACTAGAACTAGATTTTTCGAAGGCAGAATATGTAGCCAAAGTCCTGATTCCCACTCGGAAACGGCGAGTAGACGAGCACGTTCTAATGAGCTGGTTGACGTATTACTAAGATTTTTCCGTACCAGCTCACATAATGGCTCATCCCACAGTCTCTGAGAAGAAAGGACTTTGGGCAGATTCGTGTCAGAATACTTTCATACTTACATGCATTTGGATAACTTCATATCATCTACGACACAAAAGACAGAAACTCGATCTTCCACAATCCAATAATACGATATAACGTTTTACGACAGCTTGTAAGTAGGTAACTACTTACCAGAATCTACGTATTATCCTGGTTTTGCGTTATTTCATTAATGTTATATTTTATTATAGAGATATTAATAATAGTTAGGGTTTTTGTTGTTTTTATATCATACTGTAATTACAGATTTATAAGTAGATATAGTTATGGATATGGACCAGTTGAGCCACCTGCAAATTGTTTGTAGCAGTCTGCAGTTGGCTTGGCACACCTGTTCGCCAATTGTAATATATATAAGTTCTAATTTGTTTCTATTTTTTGATTATAATTTTCTTTGCCAATGGCGTAAATATATATTTTGTTTTTATTAGTAGTAGAATGTAGGTAAACTTTGTAGGCACTTAATTTATGATCGAAGCAAAATATGCGAGTTAATGTTGAATTTCGCAACTTATTAGTTTTTCCTCGGAGCTCAGCATGTGTATGAACAGCTCTGTAAAAAATAATAGAAACAACGCATGCGAAGCCGCAGGCGTAGTCTAGTATGAAATACGCTGACTCTGTACTCATTTGCAAGTTACGCGTAGTTTAGTTACTAAGTACGTGCTTTACCTACTCATATGTTGCTAAAAGCACACTTCCAGCTCTAATAACTCTGCGAGCCCAGCTGCATTACATAATCACACCTTAATATTTTGTATGCGAGTTTGTAAGTTTGTTGCTCGTTCATACCAGGGTTGTTGCGAATATCGGCACTAGCATCAGTCGATGATCAGCATTAATTTAGACATCAGCATCATCATCAGCATTGATCGATGCTGATTTTCTGCTGCTGATGTTAAAGCACATTTTATACAAATCAGGTAAACAAGCACAAATCTGTTTATTCGTCGCATTACACATTGCGTGTGAGTGCTAGTGTGAAGACCTATTATTACCCCGCCTTAAGTATTTTTTTATAAATATATATGTATATACTTGATTTATATATATAAGGTTAGCCGGACCTCACTTATGTTACTTTATGCTGAATTTTGTATGAACAGCTCTGTAAAAATTGCAATTGTCTACATTTTACGATTCATGAGTTATGATAGACCCTCTGATAGACTGAAATGCAAACAGACAGCGGAAACTTAATATAAGGGTCCAGTTGGCATCCTTTGGGGATTGAACTCTAAACTGCATAATTTATCGAGACTCGGTTTCGATGATGGAAGGCCCATCATTCATCTTTAGGACAACATTAAAGAAGTGCGGAAAAGTCGATTTACAAGTCAGACTCGCACTTGACCAAAATCAGCATCAGCATCCACTGATGTTACTATGCACTATAAATTGTACTTACAAAGAAAATTTACTTACAATAGGTATGTACAAAACAAAACAAAAATAAAAAGAATTTTGCAAGACATAGCTCAAATGCTCCATAGGAGGAATAGGAATAGGATCAGAGCGCTTTTTTATCCTAGAAAACGCATGCAAAGCCGCAGGAATAAGCTAGCTTTGCATATTTTCGCGGCTAAGAGCTCTTGTTATAATTTATGCGCATTTGTTAGGGAATGCTGAATGGCTGAAATTCTCTTCGACAGTCACTCAACACTGAAAGAGCTGAAATGTTGAGTACTTCACTATTTTCACGGTTCGCTTATTTCATGAGTGTCAGTATAAATCGAAATGATAAATAAATAAACAATAATTATTATGTTGGACAATTCACACAGCCTTGGAGCTAAGCAGAGCTTTTGTTATGGGTACTAGATAACTGATATACTTAATACAAAACACTACATAGACATAAATTTTTATTATACATAGAAAACATCCAGAACACCCTGAAAAAATATCTGTAGATCGTACAAACATTTGTCCCGAGTCGGGAATCGAACCCGCAACCTCCTTACCCTCTATACCTCCTTTGCGTCGTAGGCAGACCTCTGCCCGCCACGCCACGAGGTCGTCAAGTCGTAATGTTTCCGGTCCCTATTGAAATCTTAATACGTATATTTTTATAAAACAACTACTGCGCAATTCAAATAAATAGATAACAATTGACGACGAATTTGACGACCTCCGTGGCGCAGCGGGCGAAGGTCGAACTGCGACGCAGGTGGTTGCGGGTTCGATTCCCGCCTCGAAACAAATTTGTGTACGATCTGCAGAAATTTGTTCCGTTGGTCTGGGTGTTTTCTATGTATAATAAAAAATATCTATCTATGTAGTGTATTGTATCTAGTACCCATAACACAAGCTCTGCTTAGCTTGGGGCTAGATAATGCTGTGTGAATTGTCCAGCATTATTTATTTATTTATTTAATTATTTCGTGAGTATGGATATACATTATTTAATTCAATTTTCATTCCAGCCATTTTGTTTATTTACACACAAGAACACACACCACACTCATAGAATACTTCCAAAGCGTTATTACTTGTATAAAAAGAAACATTAGGTATGTGCCTAACTTTTTACGTCTACTTCACGCAAAATATAATTAAATAAAAGTATACAGTATAACCGTGTGGAGTGGCACAAAAGTTTGGAGACCTATACCCAGCAGTGGGTGAAGTCGGGTTGCGGATGATGATGATGATCCAGTATACAGTAAAATATAACTTAAAACATAAAAGCTCAAACATATTTAGGTAAATAAAAATTTATCAAAATACCAAACATAGGTGACACACATCAAAATTCTTCCGGATTATTTAACTATTATTAGTTTTCAACCGACCCCGAAGGTGGTCCTATTCAAATTTGAAAACAAAAATCCAACCTGTAGGGTAGAAAAACATAGTTACATTGATTATAATCATCAATCAGTGAGTGTATAATTATTCACTCACTGATTGGAATGTTTGACCACGAATAACTTTTAACAGAGTAGTCCGATATTGATAATTCTTTTTTATTGGATAGGTTCATCAATCCTCGATGTGTCATCAAACTAAATTGGACTCGAATTTTAACTAGATGTCGCCACTAGAAGATTGGTTGGGAGGGAAGAAGGTTTATCGTTTTTAAAACCCGGCAAATTATTTGTATTCGTTTCAATCAATTTACTGCGCAAAGTCTATTAAGTAATAAATAATTTATCTAAATAAAACTGCACTAAGTCTCTTCTTTATCAAAACTAGGTCAGTCCTAGTGTACCTATAGAAATACATTCTGAGCATCCTGCAAATAAAATTCAGATTCTACTTGGCAAAAGCACACTCACTCCTATCTTCATTTTTAGAAATATTCTCCAAAAAGGGAACTTTGTTTATTGGTTTTCCGTTTTTCGAGAGGCAATCGACACAGCGTCGAGGTTTGAAGAAGAGCTTCCATTGCAGATAAGGCACGGACTGGCACGGCAGGGAAGTGAAATACTCCAATTATAAAGGGAAGTGTATGGCTACATTTTTGAATAGGTAGAGTGGTTTCACTCTATACCACAGAATAACTTTATAATACTAAGTATCTATACTTACTTTTACGCTCTATACCACAGAATAACTTTATAATACTAAGTATCTATACTTACTTTTACGTGGCATCACGCACGGCATACTTAGATTCACAAACGGGACGCGCTATTTAAAACGCAATCAAGTAAAATAAAGTATAAATAAAGTAAACTTAGTAAAATAAAGAAAATAAGTAAATAAGCCTTTTATTAACTAGCTTCTGCATTCGGTTTCCCATGCGTATTTTCTATTTAATAAGTAACAAATAAGGTTCGTAGTTAACCCGCTGACATCCGTAATGAATACAGTCAACTCTCGGTACAACGAATAATGTAGAAATTGGCACCGCATCTATGAAAACAACAGAAGCATAGTGCACGAAGATAATTGGCACTCGGATTATAAGTACCTTTCGCATGTGGGCATCAAGGGAATTTCTATTGTATTGTTGTTACCACAGGTTACCACAGGAGTTTACAGTGAACCAACTGGCTCTGACCCAAATATGCAAGGCGTTTGATGAATCAACTGGATGTATCTTTGTCTGTTCAAGTTTACTTGATGCATCTCATCAGTCGACGACCTATGGGACGCAAGAGGTTGCGGGTTCGATTCCTGCCTCAGGACAAATGTTTGTACGATCTGCAAATTTTTATTCCGGGTGTTCTGGATGTTCTATGTTATCTATCTATGTAGTGAATATCAGTTCTCTAGTACACAAAACACAAGCTCTGCTTAGCTTGGGGCTAGGTTATGATGTCTGGATTGTCCAGTTAGGTTAGGTACAGATATAATAATAGTATACTAGTATTAGGTTAGGTTAGTTTTTTTTTTTAATTAACTATCGCCACTTTTTAGTATGTGGCGTTTTAATCTGATTCTATATAGTACAATTTACTTAAAACTAAGTCTATTCCCATTTTGACAGTATGTTAAATTATACATTTATTATCATTACTATCTGCCATCTTATATGTCATGGGTTCAAATTATATGTGTTGGGATTTCATATATTTAATCACTATTCATAATTCTTGTCTATTCTTGAGAGCGGCTGCTTTCGCCAGTTCGTCGGCTCTTTCGTTCCCAGCGAACCCTTCGTGGGCTTTTATCCAGAAGTGGTGCACCGCTCCATCCTCTTCTTGCATTTCGCGGATCTTTGCCTCTATTTCAGCTACAATGGGATGAGTGCTGCTTGGATCGGCTATTGTCTCCAGGGAAGATCTAGAGTCGCTATAATATTGGCAATCTTCGTTGGGTGTTTCACCATCATTTCAAAGGCTCTTAGGATGGCAGCAAGTTCAGCCTGGTAAACTGAGCAATACGGCGCAAGGACGAAGTTTGAGCTGCGGACCTCTACACCGTCCTCCCACCAGGTCACGGCAGCTCCGACCCTTCCCTGTATCTTGCTTCCGTCTGTGTACAGCTTCGGATGTGCTACCTCAGCAGTCTATATTAGAGCCACTCGCTACGCTCGTGACTCTATTCCAGACTGCTTCGCTAGCTCGGGATTTAATATCGGCACGTTCAACAAAAAATCGTTTAACCCACTTGTTGAACATATAACTATTATTCCACTTGTGTTTTTGAGCAGCAAAGTCACCGTTTTCAAGCGAGAGTGGTGAAAAGGTACTTTAATTACAATAATATCAGTTGAGCTACCTGTAGATTGTTTGCAACACTTGAGGATCAGTAAAATTAAAGCAATTTTATTTCAATAGAACTAGAACCCATGTTATTCATTATGACCTAAGAATGATATATGTTTTTAAATTATCCAAATCGGACCATAAAGTACGAAGATAGGTACATTACGACGTTACTGCTGACCACCGCCGCGGGTGCGTGTGACGTCATTCGCTCGGTCGCCGCCCGTTAACCGTAGGTGGATATCAGTTTTTAGTGATTTACTCGGAAACTAACCAGATAGACTCAGTTTTGAGTGACCCATCGAATGAAAAAAAACAAAGAATAGAAAAATAAAATCATTTAATTATTAGGTACCTTTAGCTTGTGGTGCGAAAAATTTAACGCGAAACAGCACTACACCGATTAAATTTCGCTTGGCAAGGCTTGTTGCTCTTACCTCGAAAGACAAAGGCTTAGCATGCCTCTAGAGCCTGATCCAGCTCATCGAGATAGCATCTTATTGATTTGACAAGGCATTCCAATTAGCACGACTGGCACAGCAGTAGGTTATCAGCACCTAGATAAAGTCTTCACCTGCCTAGGGGCTGACAACCAATTGCTAACTAACCTAACTAACCGGCTGCCTCGTTGGTCTAGCGGTCAGCTTATTCAACCGCTGATTATGCGGTCCTGGGCTCGAATCCCGGGTCGGACCAGTAGTTTTTTATTTTATTTTTCTTTATATTTTGCTTATTTTTAATCATGTTTATTGTTAAGGACTTTTACTTTGCAAAGAAT
Source organism: Eupithecia subumbrata (assembly GCA_949316285.1). Classification (NCBI taxonomy): domain Eukaryota; kingdom Metazoa; phylum Arthropoda; class Insecta; order Lepidoptera; family Geometridae; genus Eupithecia; species Eupithecia subumbrata. Next base: position 12,916,628 of record OX438643.1, on the reverse strand, counting down.
GTCAGCCGTACCATAGCCTAAACTTATTAATAACAAACAAAAGAAAACAAACATCAAAATTAAACTAATCAGTTAAGTTGTAGGTATATTTAAAGGGAGTCACTGATGCATAAAAATGAATAGTTGTTATTGGGGTTTTTCTAGCAAGATAAATTCACAGTAGCAGCCCGTAGTCAGGCAGTAGGCAGTGTTACACTCCGTGCCTCGGAAAGCACGTTAGACGTTAAACATTACAAAAAGGGGTAACTTTTTTTTTAAGATTTTTCTATTGAGTGATATTCTTAGATTTTGTAACTGAATGCGACTTTGACTAGGCTAGATCCTTATGTACCTAATATTATATCTTTTTTCAGAATTTGATACACTATTTTCTTGGTCAGGTGAATTTAAAAATTACAAAAGCGCGGTCTCTGTTGCAATACCTGGCCTTAAACTCGTAATGGGACGTCACCCAGTGTTTCATCATCATCATCGTAGGGCGGTAGCGGCATGAAGCTGAGGCTGGATCTACTTTGCCGCGCACTTGGGAAAAACCAATTTTATTCATCAGACTCTACACGAGTTCTTTTCATTTACTTAGTTTTAAGCACGGGCATAAGTAAAATTCGATAGATTATGGTACGTTCTCCCAGCGCGCTGGGAGAACGTTAGCGCTGCAGCGCTAACTCAAAAAATAGCCTGTGTTGTGTTACAACTAAATGCAAAGACTTCTCTTTTTACGCTATTTCCAATTTATTGGAATCTAACTATACGTAATGAACAACAAAGATGGAAAGACGTACCTAGACCGAAGTGCGACCGAGACCGAGGACAATACGCACGCGAAACACGAACGCCGGCCCGGTCCGACTAAACTTTACTTAGACCTAATTTGAGCGTTCCTCTTTCGAGAAGCTATACCTACTCAATCTTCCGTATGCTGCCTTTTAAGTACTGTTATATTATAAAGATAAAAAAAATATTAAGGTTTTTTTGTTTTTCCTTTCCCTCAGTTTTATGTGTATGTGCTAAATAAATTTTAATTCTATTCTATTCTAAGAGGACTGTTTCCAAAAATTGTGAAAAATGGATGTTTCGGGAATTTTACATCCACCTAGCAGGTCATCGAATTTATATTATAACTGGAGATCTCAATAATTGGTCGATCTTTTCTTTTTAGTCTTTTAAAACCTGGGCTGAGGGGTGAGTTACGTTTCCTTTTAGTATGGGATTTGCGTAGTTCCCTGTTCGCACGATAAAGGCGCTGTATCAATTTGTATGGAAAAAGAAGATGTAACGATCACGGATCGTTACTATTGTCAAATAGACTCGCCCCTCTCAGTTTTATATCCTGTGACGTCACTTGAAGTCCGATAGCATCGAGACTGATATTTAACAAGGCAATCAGAAACATAGGTAGGGTATTGTTAGGGTTCCGTATGTTTTTAAACTTTAGAGGTTAGACCGTTTGGTAGTATAGATTACAATTTATTGATTACTAAATCTAAATAAACATAATAAACTAATGTATGGATGGATGTTACTTCCTCACGCCAAAACTCCATAACGCATCGCGCTAAAAATTCATAAAGGTACTTCTTGGCCTGGAATACAACATAGGCTACTTTTTTACTTTCCATGAATCAGTTCCCATGGGATAGAAGTATCCGTAAAACGTTTCCATAGAAACAACGCGTGCGTAGCCGCGGTCAGAAACCAGTCATATTATAAAACAAAAGTTCGGGATACTTCTGAGAGAGTACTAGGTAGGTATACTTAATACCTATTTTACTGTAAAAGAGAGTAGTACCTCTTTTGTAGTTACTTGTAGTAGAGATATTTCCGAGCCAGTAGTAATTTGTAGTAACTATTCCTTGTGCTGCCAAAACATTACAGGTTTATGAGCGGAAAAAATTGCTACAAACCCATTCACACGAGCTCGTTTCATGCATTAAATATGTAGGATCTGTACCGACGTAAAAAGTCAAAGTGCCTAAAGCTTGTAGCACACCAGGGCCGCGATCACGGTGTGGTAAGGCACGGCATTACGGCTCAAGCGTTAGCAGTTGAAATGTTAGGGTGCGCGTTCACAGGCCGACATCGGACAATCCGCACTCGCCCCATCAATGGTTTGCCATACACGATCCGCACTGCACGGAGCGGACTGTCGGCAATGCCAGCGAGGATTCTAGTAGGCAACTTTTCTGTTTATTACGTATGACGTCATTCGGATTGCTGATCAGTGAACGCACTTGTCAGCGGATGGTCCGATACCGGCCTGTGAACGCGCGCCCTAACGTTTTAACTTCTAACGTTTGAGCCGTAATGCCAACACATTCCACACCGTGATCGCGGCCTTGGTAAGCGCCGCTGCAGCACAGCACAAAAATCTGCATTAAAATATGAGCCTTAACTTGTAACATTTAGATGTATTTTATATTGACGGCATTAGATGACACACAGCTCGCGGGTCACTCGTTTGAAGCTTGTGGGAAGCCATTTTGTCACTGTAAAATTTATGTGCAGTTTTATGATTCAGTTTTCAAGTTTTTTAATATCCATTCTTAAGAAACCCTTTGATAGGTATCAAACAGACTGAAAGAGATTTAGACCGGTTCTCTGTCACCAACGGTTTACCGTATAGCCTCGGACTCCCGTAAAATGTACCTATCTAAAGATGTTTTATGTATTTTTTGGTAACGAGTTAAAGGCCATATTTGAATGCACGTTATTGTGCTGCGTGGTAGCGGTATTGTATTAATGACCGCAGAGCTTAAGGCGCTGTGAGTCGCTATCGCGCTAATCAGGTTAATAAGGTTAAAAACGGCGCGGTGCGCCTGTAGTTTTTCTAATAAATTAATGATTTAAATTAAATTTGAATCTTCATCAAAAAATATCTTAGCGAGAAACTAGATCAATATGTTACCTATATTTAACAATAAATTCTAAATTGATTTTCATAGTAGTTATCTAAATATTATATAATAAAACAAAATGATTTAAAATTCTAAAATGTATCATTTAAAGAAAATATCTTCATCAAGAAAAGTTTCTTCTTTTATTTTTAGCTTAGCCAGAGTCTAGGTGAGAACCTGAACTAATATATATATATATATATATATAAAGAACGTCAAGTGCGAGTGTAACTCGCGCGCCGAGGGTTTCGAACGTTTTTCAACAAGTTGATCTCTGTGCATGCTTCGGTGATATGGATGGGGTAACGGCAAATTGTTCGACTTTTTTCAAGATATTTAAAAAAGTATGTAATTTACAGAAATTTGAAAAACTGTTTTGAAATGTCTAATCTGATACCTTTCATATTATCCTCTCCCCTTTTTTTTACCATTTTTCAAAAAGTGTTCTTTGTACAGACTTCTCTATATTTTTCCAAACCGATACCTTTCATTTGATACCCCACTTGACATCGTAGTACAGTAGTAGTAGTCGTTTGTATGAAAAATATTCATTTATTTTCATTTGTTTTTCTTTAAATCTGTACAGGCGCACGAAATGTATTATTATTTTAAATTTCAAGTTAATAGCTGCGGTAGTTGCTGAGATATTAAAGAGGGAAAAAAGGACAGACAAAGCGAGACCATACCTAAGGGATTCGAAACCGATCTCCGATCTCGAAACCCTAAAAATTGGATACGTGGATTATTCAGAACTATTAATTTTTTCTCCTTGAAACGAGCAATAGTCGACATGCAGTGCCTTAATGGTTCTCCTTGAATCGCGACAAAGGCGCTGAAGAGCTACTAGCTAAGCCACTCTTGAAAATGCTCACGACTTTAATTTGCTGTAAATGACTCTTGTACTGTAAGCTATAAACAATTGGCTGCCTAAGGAGAAGTAAAAAGCCTAACTTGAGGCAGCTTCAGTTTCAGCTCTCAAGCTAGAGTCGACACGGCGAACTCATGCTACAAAATTTAATCTGAATTGGCTAGTTTTCTGTTTTTAAAGTACCTAGATCTTTAACAGTTATTAGAAAAATAGAGGAAAAATAAATTACCATGTTTTTTAGGATTAAGAAAACCGCAAAAAGTTATATTCAAAAGTTTACTTTTCGTAAACAGGACAACACTGTCAGTCATATTAGTCTAATATCATCAGTGCTGTGACGTCATACGGGTAAAAATAAACAATGGATTTAGCAAACGTTCATGATTGTAAAAATACATACAGACTGCCTAGCGAATTTTACTCGTAAAAGATCCGACATGAAATTTGCATAGAGTCCTATGACGTCACAACATGGCCGATAGCGTTATCGGAGTTCAAAATTTGAAATTAAATAAACACTTTAAATATCTGAAATCGATAAAAAATAGTTACTTAAGGCGCTGCCGTGGAAAACTAAGACTGTCAGATTGCATGTCAATATTACCAAATGTGGTCGGCAGAGGCGCTTATTTTTAACATAGACTTGTGCAAAATTTATCTGTTGTAGAAGAGGCAAACTTTTGTTTTATTTTACCTATTTAACATATTTTAACTCGACCAATACTTTCCGTGCTGTAAACATGTTGAGTAGAACCTACCTATCTAGCTACCAGAGATAAAACCACTATAAACCTATTCTACTTAATTGGTAGGTCTGTCAATGAATAAAATTCCTGCAAATTTCTTTTGGCTTAGCTTCAATCAAATATAGACTTTATTTCAATGACGAATGAACCATTTAACCCGCAAAACAAAAGTTGTCGAAAATCGTAATTCGTCCGTCGAACCCAGCTGTCATCGCGAAAAAAGTTACATAACCTCACGTCCGTCCGAGGAGGCATCCAGCCTCCGAATGAAGCTAGTGGAAGCTATTTTGAGCATATATTGAAAGGGATGTTTGAGTAATAAGGTTGAAATTCTATTGGCAAAATATTATCATTTTTGCAATTACTTCGCTAAACGCCTTACAAAAATGTGTTTTTTGGGTTTTATTATGTTAATGGTTTTATTTATTTAAAACTTTTTACATATTTCTTTTGTTGATAAAATTTCCTTTCATATAGTATTAAAATAATTAATGGTTGTCACTCAAAATATTGAGCATTTCGAGACGAAAAATTTTTTTCTTGTTCTTTCTTGTGATTTTTTTTTTCAAGATCCTAGATCGTTTTATAAAATATTTTTGTATAAGTCTTTTTTCCATACATTTGACTATACACTGTTTTTTTTTTGGGCTTGTAATATGTCGGAGAACGGCTAACGGTGCGACGAAAAAGTGTACTTTCTACGGTGTCGCTGTTTGGGTAGCGTCTTAAGTCAAATACTACAGAAAATTTGACAAGAGTCAAGTAGCCTATTCTCGACTAAAATCACTCCGTTCAAGAACGCTACGTATGTATTGTAAATGTCTGGATTGCACTACTGGTAAAATCGGAACAGATCCCCGAAGTTCAAAACAATTGCTGTGTGACATGCTGTGTGAACTGTCCAGCATTATTTATAATTAATATTTTTAGGTTTTAAGACCTTTCATTCGTCTATCGTCCGTTTTAAAACTAGAATTTGAACCTTTTTCGCTGCGCTTGTGTATGCATTGTTCTGTAACCTTGTTGTTTTCTGTTATTGGTAAGTATCAGTTTTGTGTAGTTTTTATTCATGAATGCCTTTATTAACATTAAATATCTTGAATTCAAAAAGAGTGTAGTGGTGTCCAAATAAAATCGAACCAACCTCAAAAAGAACTAGAACAAGCTAACGTTTCGCTCAATACCACGATTCGCAGTAGCGTAAAGGCATAATGAATTTTTTCGAGCGCAAAAATCCATTTGAACCATCCCAGAACTGCGCTCGGTGGAATAGTGCTGGACAAGGCAGTTCGCCCGAAGCGATGCATTCGAATCATTCGGCCGATTTAATCGATTAATCGGATGGTGTCGGCAAACAGCGTCGCTCGTACACGCATGGCCACCTACCACGCTATCTGGAGAGCTTGTTTACAATGCATCTCGGATGCTCTGTGATCGGTGCAACGGAGTGAGAGAATCTATTACTTGCAACGTTGTTAGGTTGTTACCAGTTACAGCGCGGTAATGAGGTGAATTTAATGGGTTATACGATACAGCTGTGTCTAGAGGTTATTGCCTATTACATGTGTTCATATATATATATACACAGGGTTATTGGTAATTCACTAACATTGCGTGAACGACAGGTTTTGTTCATCATCACGGATACGTTCGTAAGGAATTAATACCTGGCGGTCTTGTATAGCTGAGGATAAACCCTGTATAGCTGAGGTAGGTACCGGCTTTTGATGGTACGGTTTTTAGAACACTATTTAACGAATCAATTGGTATTAATCTCCCAATAGAATATAATAGAATATTTAGAAGAATCTAGAAGAATCTTTACTGTCAAAGGTGAAACACATGAAAAATTACCTGCATTATTCTACGATATCATACCGCTTAATTTTTTTAAAGGGAAAGTTGTTGATGTATGTGTAAATTCGTTACTTATTCGATCAAAATGAAATTTGGGGAAAATGTGGAACAAAATCAGGTTCATACAGGGTGCCATGGAATGGGTTTACTAAGCCAAAAGGGGGTGTTTTTGACGTCGAAGGGGTTAACGTTTGTTCTACGATGTTTAGAAAATCGATCTTTTTTCATTTTCTTGAAAAAAATTGTGACGTTTTTTCTTCATTTTCGTGTTCTTTTACGTGTATTCTTACATCGATTTTATTGTTTTGACATTTCAAAAGACTTGCATAATTTTTTTTAAATAATTTTATAGCAAAACACTGGTTTTGCTGAAAAAACAAGCAACAAACATTTGTGAAATATTTTGTAATGATAAATAATGCAAGAGTGCCTGTAAAAATATACGAATAGGACAAAAAAACTTAATTTTTGCAAAAAATAATAATTTGAAAAATCATTATTCACAAGTTGATCCCCTCGGGGTCCAGAATCATTCCCATTCGGCTTAGTACACCCTTTCCGTGGCACCCTGCATTATTTACATTATGGACTTTATTAGATAAGAATTGACAAGATAAACTATATTTCAGACAACAACAACAATCATTTTAAACAGTCGAAGTGACGCGTGACCTGAGAGCTGGTCAGTATCTTGCACAGCGCATCAGCATTGCCATACAGCGGGGCAATGCAGCCCGCGTCTCGGGGACGCTTCCGACTGGTGTTGATATGGATCAGTTGAGTTAGGTACCTGTAGATTGTTTGCAACAGTCTGCAGTTAGCTCAATCGTAAATACTAGTTCTAATTTATTTATATTATTGTATTGTAATTTTCTTTGTGAATAAAGGCTATTTTTATACAGTCCAAATGAATCGTCACGGGTAGAAGCTAGAAATCTAACAAAAAAACATAACGGCAATAATTTACTGGCGGTTCAAAGTTAAGCGCAGAAAATTCTATAGAAAACTCTAGAATATTAAAGAATGGAACTGTCCAATTACATTATTGCAGCGAGCGAGTCATAAAAGAGGAATTAATCAAGGAAATGGATAATGTCGCGGTATCATCCGTTATTCCGTTCAACTTGCGACGCTTTATATTTGTTTTCACCGGCTGTGGTTACTTTAGAGAAATGAATTACAGTGAAAATGAAATTGGAGTTTTTTTGCCTTCTCAATGTTCAAGATGGAAGATTTTTTTTGTGAACATGATAATTTCGCTAAAATTTGTTAACGCATTCAATGCCCAGCCTTGGCGGTGCGACCCAGTGATAGGGACTGCAACTCTACGAGCAGATACGTAGACGTCCATGTATAACCTTATTTCAAAAGTGTTCTATGTTTTGTGTCTATCAAGTGCTGGCGGATCTCTGTAGAACCTTTTCACAATATGAAAACAAATGCCAAACACAGTAAAAAGCGCCACTTTTGGCGTTAATTGTTACTGTGATATGGTTCTACAGCGATCCGCCAGTTGTGTGGTCTACCTATAGTACTTATATGATTTAGAATCATTTTTAACCTAGATATAGTTTTAATGAATAAATTCCTTTTTACTCTCATACGTTTACAAGCTATGATGTCTCGAACGGACACACAGAAACACCCGTCAAACTTATAACATCTCTCTTCTATGTCAGGGGCTATAATATGATAAATTTCTTTAAAAAAGATTGGTGTAGTAGAACATTATGTACCAGGATTGCATGAATATCAAGAGTCCTCAGAGTTGGACGGACGACTCATTTGTAATTCATATCTCCTCCTTATGTATGACCGCCTGGTGGTAAACGGATAATGGTAGCCAACTAAGTATTCAAATTCAGTGGGCAAGATATATCTTTTGGTATGTGCAAAATCTCATGAACTATAGAAATTTATTTTTATTAATTCCTTTATTTTATACCATTTGGTATTACATAAATTAACGCTAACAGGACAGACCTTTTTTTAAATTTACGGCTTAGGTATGTTGTCAATTAAATCTATTTTGTAACATTTTAATTAAGTATTATTTTAGTAAAATTATTGTTGTAAAATTATTCAAAACACTGTTTCGCAATTTTGTACGGAAGCAGTGTTTTGACTCGCTCGCCACTCGTTTTGCCACAACCAATCAGGGACCGGCACGTCTATTGCCGACAGTCACCGACCGTTGCCGATCTTGGCCGGGGAATGGGAGTGGCTGAGCGAGGCGAGGAGCTCAGTCGAGTCTCGACACTCTAAGTGTGAAGACAACTTAACCAAGTGTTGTGAAACTGTATATACACCGTGCTGATTATAGAACTGTGAGTATTACCTTGTTATTATTTGAGCTCTAAAAACCTTTTGCCACTAAAAACTTACGTAATTTTGAGGTGAAAACCGTTAGCAAATATAAATTGCTAACATTTCAGAAGTGGTGATTCGAACAAAATATTACGAATGTCATATTTTTTTTAAATTCTATTTTTCACCTAACCGTCATTTCTATCATTCGATCATTAGTTAACGAATACAAGGTGTATTCATTACGAGTACAAGAATAATCGTTACCGAACAGAGGAACGATTTAAAACTTAATAAATACGCCAAAATTTATAATGGCAAATAAAGGGTCGATGATATTATTTTATAAACCAGTTGCTTGCTTTAAAATAAATTACAATTATGTTTACATAAGGATGAAATTGGCAGAATCAAAGCTTTTGCTAGTAGAAAAATAGACAGTTCAAAAATTATTGTATTATATTCTACATTGTTGGAAAATTTAAAAACTTGTACTGTTAAATAACATTAAATGAGGTAATCGGATTATTTTAGCCTGCGGTGTTCACTAACGAGTTAAAATAAAGTGTACAATGAAAGTTATACATGCCAATAGCTATTGGTAGCATTTTTAAGGGGCTTATTGGATAATTGAACCATGATGATGATGATGACGATGATGATGATGATGATGATGATGATGACGATGATGATGACGATGATGATGATGATGATGATGATGATGATGATGATGATGATGATGATGATGCCCTTTATCCCTACGGTATCCACTAATGAATACATATTTTGTGTACGTATAATAAAAGTTACGTATACATGCCTGTAGCAATTACTAGCTTTTTTTGTTACTACCATTAAATATTACAAACTATTGCTAGCCTACCGTCACTACACCAGTATTCCCCAAGACTGGATAGTAGCATAATTTAAGAAAAGCGGATTAACATTATTCTCCTCAATCTGAAATACAGGGGTCAAACAATAAGAACAAAGATACTCGTTGACGTTTTTGTTCCAGTGCTTCTTCATGGAAAGAACGGGACGCGTAGTTCGTACGCCACCAGCTAGCCCAACCCTGCCTGGTGGTCGACCATCACGTAGCAGCCAACGAGCCAGGCAACGCGCGAACTCTCGTGCTCGCAGCCGTTCCAATCTGGCCGCCAGCCAGCAAGCCAGTCCAGGTGCCAGTCAGCGCGCCAGTGCAGGCGCCAGCCAGCGCGCCAGTCAGCGTGCCAGCCAGCGCGTTATCTCACCTGCTCGGAGCCGTTCCAATCTGGCCGCCAGCCAGCAAGCCAGTCCAGGTGCCAGTCAGCGCGCCAGTGCAGGCGCCAGTCAGCGCGCCAGTGCAGGCGCCAGTCAGCGCGCCAGTGCAGGCGCCAGTCAGCGCGCCAGTGCAGGCGCCAGTCAGCGCGCCAGTGCAGGCGCCAGCCAGCGCGCCAGTCAGCGTGCCAGCCAGCGCGTTATCTCACTTGCTCGCAGCCGGTCCAGACTACGCGCTAGCCAGCGAGTCAGCCCAGGCAGCAGTCCAGGCAGCAGACCAGGCAGCAGACCAGACGCCAGCCACCGCGCCAGCCAACGCGCCAGTCCAGGCAGCAGTCCAGGCAGCAGACCAGGCAGCAGACCAGGCAGCAGTCCAGGCAGCAGACCAGGCAGCAGACCAGACGCCAGCCACCGCGCCAGCCAACGCGCCAGTCCAGGCAGCAGACCAGGCAGCAGACCAGGCAGCAGTCCAGGCAGCAGACCAGGCAGCAGACCAGGCAGCAGACCAGGCAGCAGTCCAGGCAGCAGTCCAGGCAGCAGACCAGGCAGCAGTCCAGGCAGCAGACCAGGCAGCAGTCCAGGCAGCAGACCAGACGCCGCGCGTTATCTCACCTGCTCGCAGCCGGTCCAGACTACGCGCAAGCCAGTGAGTCAGCCCAGGCAGCAGTCCAGGCAGCAGACCAGACGCCAGCCACCGCGCCAGCCAACGCGCCAGTCCAGGCAGCAGACCAGGCAGCAGACCAGGCAGCAGTCCAGGCAGCAGACCAGGCAGCAGACCAGACACCAGTCAGCGCACTAGCCGGCATGTCGGTCCGGGTGCACGTCAGCTCACCAGCCGGCATGACAGTCCGGGAGCACGTTGCACACAAGCCGGCATGATAGTCCGGGAGCACGTTGCACACTAGCCGGCATCTCAGACCGGGTGCACGTCAGCTCACTAGCCGGCATCTCAGTCCGGGTGCACGTCAGCTCACCAGCCGGCACGTCAGTCCGGGAGCACGTTGCACTCTAGCCGGCATGTCCGGGCGCACGTCAGCGCGCCATGGTGCTGCCCAGTCCCGCTGCCACGCACTCGCAGTCCGCGGTTTCGTGCTGCAGCTCCCAGGGGGAGAGTTCTCTGTGCCGGCATCTATTGCCAGCACCACTGGCGAGTCCACGACGAACGTCTCGTCGTCACCAGGTGCCACTGAACGCCTCATTGGAGCATTGAGCGCGTTGAGCAAGGTGAGATCCAACCATTATTATTTCGAATTTCGATTCAAGTTTCCATGATATCGATTCTTAGTGCGAGAGCGCGTAATTTTAATTGTTGGGAAGACAGTGAGTGATTATCCTCGATAGCGAGCTGCTTGAAGGGAGATGCTCGCAGTTGACCCAAGGATTACCAATGACCGCAAGTGGTCTTATTTGAAAGCCCAATTTAATTCCTTGTGCTCGCGAAGAATCGATGTCGCAAATATTTTGTTTGAGGTTTTGTGTTCAATTAAGTTATTCCACGTATGCCGGGCAAGTATGCCTAGTGTTTTCTTTTGCGCCCTATTGTTGTGAAAGAGTTAAGCGATGACCTTACCGTTGTTTTTGTGATACGCCGAATAACTGACGCACAGGTACATGCTGCTGTCACGAATACCCGATTGTTGCCCAAATCTCTTGTCTTACTTATCTCCTTACGATTTATACCTACGTACCAAGCCTAAGGTAACATCCGAATCATCTGCTTCCACGAAGCCAGTCCAGGGTAAGCCCGATAGGAAACCACCCCTAAACAAGAGATCGGACCCAAAATGCTACTCTTGTGGTGGCATTAGTCATTCGATGTGTTTGTGTCCTAGGAAACCAACTCGGCAGGTATTGGCAGTAGTTTAACTAGTAAAGATGCGGGTAGCGAGAAAAAGTGATCATTCTCTTTGTTGTTGACGCGAGTGACTGTTTGCGTAACAAACATTATAAACAGTTGTGTCTTGTGTGTTAGTTACAGTGGTTTTAAACAATTTAGTGCGTTAGTGTACTAACTGGGTCTAAGTCTAGCTCCGTTTTGAATAGTGTAGAAAAAGATGTCCCTCTATCTTCACGCAGAAGGATAGCTGTTAGCCTGTTAGCTCTCTGACAGAGGTAAATTAGCTTTTTGCCTTGCAGGCAGAATCTAAAACTGTATTTTTTCAGGCCATGAATGTAAATTTTTGTGCGTTGTAATGCGCTTCTACAGATAGTGACGTTACGACCGTGGTAATCTTCGCGGTGATCGAAGGCGGTAATACAAGGTGTACCTATACTGACGGACGTATTACTTTACAGCTGGTCACGCATCTCGCTTATTTCAGAACCTATCCTCAAAGTTTGGGCCTCAAACACTTCACGTGTTCTCAGCAGCCAGCTCACTACGGTGTGTGTGTTTTGTGTGCGTATGTGTATAAGGATACATTGTAAGTCCCTATGTCAATTTGGTGACCGAGTTTAGTAACATTTCCATCGAGATTTTACTGTGGAAACTATCGTGGTTTGACCTCGTTAAAGGATGAGACGTTGGTGTTCTTCCAACACAAATAAGGCTCGTTGTTGACCCACTTACATCCGTAATGAATCCCTCAATGTTGTTTTGTTTTACTTACCTTAAAATGTATAACAGTGTCTGACAAAGGTCCGCGAGTCGGAGTCCCGATAAACCTTCGTGGCCACAGAAGTAAGGTATTTAGGTCGTGATTGGTCGCACTTTGTCATTGGTCAGGTCAGACCGAGTGAAAGTAAAATAAGTTCTGATCAATTCTCCTGTGCCCACGAATGTCAAACAGGTCTGGCAATTGTTTTGTTTTGCGGAATATTTTCGTAGGCACATTACATACCTGATTTCAAGTCGAAGACTCCCCTCGTATTCTTATTTCCGGACTCGTTTCCGCAACTAGGCCACAGGTGGGCCCTTTTGCGTGTCGGATGGGGGGCTGCTAAACTAACCACCCGATGTCCTCCAGGAAGGCCAGCAGCTCGCTGACGCCGGTGCATGCCTCCCTAGGCGTCCTTGGTGTTCCAAGGTATTGTAGTCGTTGGGAAGCAACGCTATCGCACTCTACAAGCACATGCGCGGCCGTCTCCTCTGCGTTCATGCACCCTCTGCATAGGGGGCTGTCCGTGATACCCAGGTTAAATAGGTGTTTGTTAAGCATGCAGTGTCCAGTGACAATGCCGACGATTTGCCGGAGTTTGTCACGCTTCAGATTGAGGAGTTTTCGGGAGAATCTCGGGTTAAGAGCCGGGAAGGCCTCCTTCAACTGTCTACAATCTGGAATACTTGCCCAGTAGTCTTGGTGTTGTTTAGTTGTATGTTGACGGATCCATGAGCGGACTTGACTGAAAGGTAGGGGGATTATTGGTTCGGGCCCTGCCTGAAGACTGCCCTTATATCCAGCCTAACGCACAGCAATGTGGAGTTACATTGGGCGCCTCCCAAATACATTTTATCCTAGGGTGAACTCGCACGAAGAGTGCGCGTAAGTATTTTATCATGTGCCTCACGAGTGAGCTAGTGCTCGTTATCTTTCGATCTTTAGCTGCCTACAGCTGCACACGGACGCCAGCTCCATCGGGTACGGTGCAGGTTCTGATCCAGGTGCACGAGTGTAATAAAGCTAGTAGTAGCGTATTATTGTAAGACCATGCAGGACGTCGATATACGACGACGTATAACTCTTACGAGTTAAAAACTTTTGCCGTCTGTAGGTACGTAGGTATCGTACTTGTTCTGTATACCCTTCACGATCGCAACTGATTGCAACGGTTTGTGCTTGACTAAGCGCAAAAAGGATCTTCTGTTACGTATCGTGCGTTGGTAGTTGCTTTACTACAAGCATTTCGGTAAAGGTACTAGAGGTGTGGAACCTCTGAAACTTCTATGTTACATCCCTGATCCCGTCTGAGCTTACCGAGGATTTTTCATGATCAATAAGAGCATAAATATCTGTGCTGTAAAATCAATTCTTGTTTCTTGTTTCTGTGGTCTAGGGTACCTTTCTAAAAACCTTTCTAAAAAGAATCCATAATATGGAAGTGATATTGGAGATGTAGTTGTTGTTATGTACCAGAAGTTGTATAGTACCACATTGTGTACCTTTCAGTAAATCCACTGATGGTTGAAGTTATTTTCTGCCAGTTAATTCACGTAGTTTAGCAAATGCAAAGTTTATGTGGCAAGTCTTCCTTTGATAGTAATTTCCGCTTACTAGGTTCATTGCCTCTTGTTAACGAACATATTTTGGTATGTTCTGCTCATTGTAGATGCCTACTTAGCAGCAGGAACTGTCCGTTTAGTGTAATGAGAGAATAAGACCCTAAAAAAACTTAAACGTTATTGTGTTACACTGTGTCCTTATTTGGGATCCTGTCCGCATGTGGTGTGACCGTGGTCGCATATTTTAGAGCGCGAGTTTTCAAAGTTGTGTTGGTGGTCTGTGTAGCCAAATTCACTTTATTTCATCGTAGATACACAATGAATATTGGCAGGTCGAGTTCTACTGCAGGACTTTAGTGGACATGCTGTGAATTTAGGCAATAAAAGCAGGTAATACTTGGTCCAGAGTCTTTGTGGAGAATGCAGCCAGTCATAGACTGCATTATCGCCGACTCGAGGCAGCGACATCGGTAATGAGGTCTCTTATTCGTGATGCACTATTTTTTGTGTCGATTTGACAGTAGATCTATATGTTTAGATCCTAAAATGTTTAGTACTGACAATAATATTTTAACTCGATGCCAAAACGAGAATTTTATATTTTTGTGTTGTGAGTTAGCCAGTATAGCTATAGATGTGTCGTTATCGAGGTTAACGCATTAGTCGACTGATTGAACAACATAGACAAAAGTTAGATGAGTTTGTTTGAACAGAAATAGAAAGACAGTCAAAATGTTCACACATAACAAAATGGTCTTTGTAACAAATTTCTAAAGTTACAGGCAAGCAACGATGCGATGCTGCTTGGTGATGAGCTGGATGCGAGGGTGCATCAAATAAAAACAACTATTCTGCCTCATGGCAGATGCGAACTGCAGTTGGTTAGTGGTTTGTATGGTAATACGACCAGCGTCGCTGCCATGCACGCCATGGTGGCTTGGCGAGGAGAGTGAACCTCCAAACCACTGCACCACGAGGCATACCCGAGCTCTACCAGAGTCTACTTGCCGAGCCTCGAGAGCTTCACCTTCGTCAAGAAGCATGAAGTATGCCAGAATTATGATGTGGTTGAAGGCAACCACTGTCAGTAGAAGCCGAATCAGCGGGAAACATTATAATCAGATGGGAACATTATTTTTAAATTTATAACGGTCGCAATTCTATAAAAGCAGCGCACTCGCTGTCTCTCGTCCACTTTTGCTCGAGCTGTCGTAAGGTAAACACCTTGGTAAAATACACTATTACTATGTCCAAATTTCCATTGATTTGTACTAATTGATTGTAACCATTTTTTGTGAAATAATTTTGAGGTTATTAAATTATTTTGTCGTTAGATTTGCTTTTTTAGGTTACATTTATAGAAACCGCTTAATGTATTTATTTGAAAAGTTATTCAATCAAATTATGTGCGAATTTATTCATAAATATACGAATTTAACTAGGATTAATAAGAGTACTTTCTGGATTACCATGTCCAGTACTTTATTTATTATTGTTTTCAGTATGTAGCATCAGGTTAATTGAAAAATAATAATATTAGTAACGTTTGTAAAGTTGACAGCACGAGGCCGTGCCTACATAAAGGATGGCCGAATGTTGTCAATTAAATCTATTTTGTAACATTTTAATTAAGTATTATTTTAGTAAAATTATTGTTGTAAAATTATTCAAAACACTGTTTCGCAATTTTGTACGGAAGCAGTGTTTTGACTCGCTCGCCACTCGTTTTGCCACAACCAATCAGGGACCGGCACGTCTATTGCCGACAGTCACCGACCGTTGCCGATCTTGGCCGGGGAATGGGAGTGGCTGAGCGAGGCGAGGAGCTCAGTCGAGTCTCGACACTCTAAGTGTGAAGACAACTTAACCAAGTGTTGTGAAACTGTATATACACCGTGCTGATTATAGAACTGTGAGTATTACCTTGTTATTATTTTAGCTCTAAAAACCTTTTGCCACTAAAAACTTACGTAATTTTGAGGTGAAAACCGTTAGCAAATATAAATTGCTAACAGGTATTTGTTCTACTTTAAATAAAATTGCTTATTGCATTTTCAGTTGTGCTAGATCCGTAATTGTAAAAATACCTAATTTTAATGCATAATTCTTTTTCTATTCGTTATTTTTTTTAAACTAGGACAAATTATTATATTTATTGACAAAGAAAATTACAAACAAATAATAGAAATAAATGAGAACTAGTATTTACAATTGAAACAATAGAGCTAACTGCAGACTGTTGCAAACAATCTACAGGTAGCTCAACTGATCCATATCAATAACAGTCGGAAGCGTCTCCGAGACGCTGGCTACATTGCTCTGCTGTATGGCAATGCTGATGCGCTGCGCCAGAAACTGACCAGCAATCGGGTCATGCGTTTTTTAATTGTTTTTCTTTGATAGTGAATTTATATAAATTCCGAATTGAACGACTGCAATCTAAAATGAACATGTTCCACCAACCCATTCAAAAATGAAACCACACAGGAGGTAGTACCATATTTGTGGTCTGGGTGTTTTCTATGTGTAATAAAAAAATAATGATGTATATAATGTCTTAAATAATATGAGTTATCTAGCACCCATAACACAAGCTTTGAGTAGCTTACTTTGGGGCTAGATAGTGCTGTGTGGATTGTTCAGCATTTATTTATGTATTTGAATGCAAGTGCAATCCTGGCACTAGTATATTTACTTTACAGACTTAAAAGGATGTCCTATCAACTACTCACCTATCTGTGAACAAACTTTTAGATAATAATATTTTAACCATCAGTAGTCGTCCTGTAACTTTGTTTTGTATTATATTCAATGGCTTTTGTGGAAATTTTTAATTTGCCTTCTGTATTACATTTTCATTAACTTAGCTGTTAATTTCCTGAATATTGTTAAAATAAAATAAATAAATTGTTTAGCATGCAGTTGCATATTTTATTTTTACAAATAAACAATTTTCAATTTTCAAAGTACCTTCTCGTTTCCTTTAAAAACAAACCTGCATTCTATCCACCACGGTGCAGCTTAGATCTATATCCTGGCTTAGTCGAAAATAGCTCCATATTTCACCGTTTTGCTCTCACCCGACATTAGTCCTGGAGTAACCCAGTTTCTCTTCAAAAAGGTAAAGATTTCCAATCCTCTGAAACTTTTGATTAGAATTCAAAAGCAATCATAAAGATATATTGGACAGGGATCTTCGGTTCCGTTTATTTAAGCTTTTTATGCAAATATCAATCTTCAACAGTAATTTTATATGTTATTTCTTTCTATATTTTATTCGACAACAGTGGAGCAAGAGGAGGGTTTTGGATGATTTTTGTATAATAATTCTTTAAGGCAAAGATTTGGGGGAGGCCTTTGCCCAGCAATGGGACGAATCAGGCTAGATAAAAAAATATGCTGCTAAATATATATGGCGCGTGCTGCTATTCACCTTATATGCGAAAACTCCTATAAACTAGGTAATATTTATACTTCTATATTCTGTATGGTAATTGGAAAAGATAAGTTCAGCTTAGGTATGATTATTTGCCCAGTTTTGTGAAATCTCATACAAAATTCATAAATGCTTCGTATTATCTGAATCGCTGTGGCTTATTTACATAAAACAGCCTTATTCTGGATATTCGAATGTTTTGATAGTGAAATCTGAATATAATCCCATAAAAACTGACTCCAACTCTAATCAACCAGAGAGTTCTAGAATGAAGTTCCTATTTTGCATTAACGTTGACTATTATAATACTGTGTGAATTGTTCAGCATTTATTCATTGATTTATTTATGATAATCACACTAAATATCATAAATACGAAAGTTTGGATGTATGAATGTTTGGATGGATGTTTGTTACTTTTTCACGCCAAAATATTTAACGATTCAGGCTGAAATTTTGATTTTATGTTGTTCTGGGCCTGAAATAAAACATAGGCTAATTTTTATCCCATAAATCAGTTCCCATGAGATATAAATAACCACCTTTCCATAGAAACAACGCGTGCGCGGCCGCGGGCAGAAACTAGTTAATTATAATCATGGTACAGAATTAATACGGAAGAGGTGGTTCTCAGAACAATGACAGGGGAGCAAACGTCCACAATTTAAAATGTGATAAAACTAAGCACTGAGATTAATTAAAATGGGATTAATACAAATTAATATTTGTTTAAGTTAAAGAAACGGTAGGCATACCGAAAACGTCATCTCGCATTTAGGCTCTTGGTATATCGGTATATCGAGGTAGAATAAACCGGTATAGACCGATATGGATCGGTATAAATCTCGCTTTGAGCCCGGCTAGCATTCCTGGCAAGTTACCGAACAACAGTAATGAAGGTTTAATCCTCTGAATTCCAGCATAATCCGCTGGGAGCTTCTCGAGTCGGCTTAGCTGTCTATAACTGTAATTATAGGCGTATGGCATAACGATAAATTGTATTTCTGTCTACCTACGCATGTCTATTGTGTGGGTAGCTGTGATTAGAATTATTATGCTTTGTAGTTGCCTGGGTAATAAACGATGTTCAATTGTTTTGTTAATCGATAGCTTTTGTTTTGTCACGCCCAATTTACATAATATTAATATTGATTTCTCCACTCCGTAGAAATATTAATTAGGTTTAAGAATAATAAGCTAAGTTCTCCATTCCTCCGAGAGCCCTAAGGCGATCAACACACTGCCACGCATCACGCTGCATCTTGCGTGAATGCGTGTTCTAACGTTGCTCCGTTTGTAAAAAAAACACGCACAGTCCAACACACGGAAAATGCACCCACGCGCGTACATGCAGATCACGCGCTCAAGTGCGGAGAAATATGCATCCCCGCGCGTAGCGGTGCGGGCGAGACGCAAGGTATGGCACACCGAGTCCCACAGTGCCGTGCGTGATTTTGGAAAGACTTGAATGAAATGAGTCAGAGCCACCGTGAATCTACAAAAAGCGCCTACGCGCGTGAGTGCGTAAAAAACCCGCATGATGATGCAGATCTGCATTCCTGCAAGTACGCGCATAGGTGCGTCGACACGCAAGATGGAGCGTGGTGCGTGGCAGTGTGTTAACCGCCTAAGTTATTCACTTACCGCTGATACCTACTAATACTTACGAAAATTACGGATTACTTCAAAAAAAAATATTATTTACAAAGAAAATACGATACGATGTTGATGGTAAGTAAATAGCAGGGTTATTTTTAGATTATAGAGAAGGTACATTAAAAGGAAGGTACCTTCGATGTTGGGTCTTCCGTAATTGGACACGGTGTTGAAAAAAACGACGCAAGGAAGATGAGTAATATAATATGACCAAGGTTATACCAGGTTTTGAGCAAGAGCTAAATTTTCACAAAAGAATTAACATCAACGTTAAAGGAAATTTACGAGTGGAATTTCTAGCCAGCATTAACACCTCTCAGCCTTACCCATTATTCGTCGGGAATTTGCAAAGATGTCATAAAATTTTAATTTTTCATAGCGTCCATTACATTTTGCTGAAACGACATCGCATTATGGGTGGCTAAAAGCACAATTTAAAAGGATCGCGCCAATTACATCTCCCTTGTGGTGTTAAAAAGAGCGACGAGATTTGTAATAAGATTATGGCCGTCATTTCTACAAATGGACGAAATGGTTTCTATTTTCACTTAAATTTGGGACTTTCACTTAAATTTGGGATCCAAAAATCTGCTTTTATTTATTGTTTGTTGATTCTTTGGTCGGAGGTGTTTGATATTGGCCATATTTGACCCATAAATTATAGGTAAACCGTGCTGTTAAGGAAAGCTGGATGAAATACTTGCATTATAAAATATTCCGAAGTGTTTCCAGAAAATGCATAGAAACAAAGCACCAAGGTATAAATCAAAACAGGTCGATAAAGTGCCTCCGTATCAGTAGTACTACTAAGAAGTACAACTGGTAGTACAAATGACACACCGTTGTATCTCTAGTACTACCAGTAGTACTAGTAAGCGTCCATGTCAGTAGTACTGCTAAGAAGTACAACTGGTAGTACAAATGACGCACCTTTGTATCTCTATATAGTTTATGCTGTACAACTGAACATTTAGTTATCATGACAATCGATACTCTTTATTGATAATTCTAAACTGGCCACTTGTAATGTAAAAGATTTGAAGTATGATACCTACTTCTTTGATGATGGATAATGAAATGACAGTGTCAAGAATATGTTTCAAAAGCTTCCATTTCATTGAATTGAGACATTATTTTTATATTTTAAACGAAAAAACAACAACAAAAACAAAAAAAAAAACAATTTTCCCCCAGATTAAACACCACGGTTGTTTTTATCATTTTCAGGATAAGCTTAAACAGAAAGTAAAGCAATTAATGCTTACAAAAAGGATTAAAAAAAATACGAAACTTAATTTGAACAAAATTGTCAGTTTATGCATGGTGCTGCCTCTTCTCCCAGAAGCACAAATTGAAGAATGGTTTAGTTATATACAGAAGGAGAGTGAAATTGTAGGAAGTAACAAAAATCTACAACAGTTTTTACTTTACATAAAAAATACTGGATGCCGAAAAAAGCTTTATGGTGTACTTTCGGTGAGCGACACCGAACGAATAATGTCTGTGAGGGTTGGAACGGTCAATTCAATAAACTTTTAAAAAAAGACCAACAATTATACATTTTTTAAAAATGATCAAGGAGGATGCAGAATTTAACGCTGTGAATTCTTTAACATTAGAACCAGCAAAAAAGCGTGCAAGGAATGTTGTAGAACGGGATACTTATATTCTTCACGTTCAAATGCAGTTGGTCAATCAAGAAATTGACGTTCCTCTCTTCTTGGAAAAATTACATTAAGTGAAGGAACAAGGGCGCGCTCTTACCATTATCGTAGTAGATAAGTTTTTTTAATATACTAGAGACAAATTTTCTGTTGTAGAGATACAAGTTTTCTGTTGTAGAGATACAAGTTTTCTGTTTTTTTTTATACTAGAGAAATACAAGTTTGTATCATTTTTACTACCAGTTGAACTTACGTTTTAAAGTCGAGTAAATTTACTTGTATTTTTTGTAGCAGTAATAGAGATACAAATCTGTGTCATTCGTGCTACCAGTTGTACTTCTTAGTAGTACTACTGATACGGAGGCGAGGCACAAAGGTGTGTCATTTGTACTATCAGCTGTACTTTTTAGTAGTACTACTGAAGTAAAATCGAGTGAATTAACTTGTATTGTTTATAGTAGTACTAGAGATACAACGGTGTGTCATTTGTACTACCAGTTGTACTTCTTAGTAGTACTACTGATACGGAGGCGATAAAGTACCTAACTAAAACCAGTTTTTATTATCGGAAAATAAGTTAGGCATAGACGTTATGTTCCGATAATACAAACTTATAGAAGTTATTTTCCGAGAATACAAACTCGTTACAAGTTCGTATGAATCGAAGTGACAAATAAATGTCACTTCGTTTCATACGAACACCCCAGCAATTTCCTGGCTTGTCGCCTGTTCGTGAATCCGTGGGAGGCTCGCATTTAGATAATTATTGCGGATAGCGTCGGCGGAACTTTACTGGTTGTCGCTTTTGTAGTGGCAGTGGCGGTGGCGGTCTAGGTTCGCGCTCTTTGAAGTGCATAATGGCAGTCCACAAGCATTGTTCGATGTACCCTGATATCTATGCATGTTATTTGATGGTGGTGTGTGCACAGTAACACAATGTAAGTTGCAGCTTCTGCTTCGGTGGTGCCAAAATAAAAATATTCCGATATTGTTAGATTACTATGAGATTACTGTTTTTTTACAATGAGTGTATAACTAGGCAATTCGGGTTTATTTATATTAGGTATACATTTAGTTGTGACGCCATGGAAGGAAATAAAATATAATAATAATAATAAAATGTTATTTATTTTCTTCACAAAGGTGGTTCACAATTTAACAAAGGATAGACTAGCTAGGGATTTTACCAGGTAAAAATTGTCAAACCCTGTTTTGTGAAGACTGGTGCCTGAAGTAGGTTCTAAGAACCTGTGTTACAGGTCATAGACTCAACGGACCTATACAAACTGACCTGCACCATATATAGGTAGGTATTTAAATTAATACCAGTAACTATCCAGTACCCCACAAACTCTGACTGGCCTGGGGCTAGATGAAGCTGTGTGGAGCGTCCAGTGTTATTTAAATTATTTAAAATTATAAACGGTTATGACTATCTTTTCTTAGATCTATGGTTATATAACCATATATATAAGTAGGCTCATTGAGGCTCATCGACTTTTTAAAAAAGTATCTGAGCGTCTGATCAAAGCGTGACCCCAGAGCTGGTGAGTATCAGGCGCAGCGCATCAGCATTGCCATACAGCGGGGCAATGCAGCCAGCGTCTTGGGGACGCTTCCAACTGGCATATGGATCAGTTGCGCTTCCTGCAGATTTAGCTCAATTGTTTCAATTGTAAATACTGGTTCTAATTTGTTCTATTATTTGACTGTTATTTCTTTGTCAATAAAGAACAAAAAAAAGTAAAGACAGCATAGTGTGATGGAATACTCGAAAGTGAGTCAGTCAGAAAAATAGCGTTTTGTGATATTCCACAAAAGGTATTTTTCTGACTATCTACGCAAAGATAGGGTCTTTACCCACCCATTTGAGAAAGCACGGCTTTTCCTCCAAGTTTTGTGGTGGTACAGTTCGAGAGAGACTTGTTTCCATCAAAGAGCCTAAAGCCTGTTCAAACCCACGCGCTATTCGCTACCTAGAGCGGTAGCGTTAATTTTTGCTTTGATTTCGTTCGGGATTTCACGCGATTCGCAGTTTTCCGCCGAGTAATTTAGTGACAGTAGGATTACCGGATACCTACTTGGATTTTTCTCTGGGTATTGAATACCGCGTAGGTCTGAATAGGACTTTATGTGGGTCCCTGATCCAATGAAATACCTGAGAAACAATGAAGGCTAGATAGTTTTGCAGCAGTAGGCGTAAGGGAAAACGTGCGCCTGCCAAGCCGCCGCGCTTGTGTTTTTGTAGTTATTTAAACATAGTGATTAAGAAAATCATTTTATTACGTCGAACTCTGCGAATTTGTTTAGAAATATTAAGTGTCCTTAGTTGAATACAAAAAAAGTGTGATATCAGTAGTTCGCTAGTCATAGTATTGAAAAAACGTTCGAAAAAGGGGTTAACTTTGGGATATTTTTTTATCTAGTGAAAATCATTAGATCTTGTAACTGAATGCAATTTTGTATAGACTAGCTAGATCCTTAAGTAATATATATATTTTTTTCAGAATTTTAAATACTATTTTCTGTGACTCAGATGATTTTAAAAATCACAAAAATGCGGCTTCTGCTGGCCTACCAAGCCTTTAGTATCCATCGTCAGTAACTGGATTGGTAAAAAAGACAAAAAATCCAATCACGCCTTCAAAATCTCATTCGTATGCGTTTGTACAAAGGGCAAAGGAGCCCCTTTGCCCAGCAGTGGAAGCATCTCTACTGTAGAACGATGGTACGTATTCTGTGAAATAGGTATGTGATTCATTAGAATAATGAGTTTGCTATCGCTTTTGAATGTTCTGTCGAGGGAATTTCAGATGAAAATAATTTGACTGAAAGGTTCTAAAAATCGATACGATAGCTTTCTGTACGAGTCTCCATTCATTGATTGAGAACTTTTGAGTCAGCTGTAAATGAAAACTAAGTAGAGTTCTTCCACTCGCTTGCAACTTAAATTTATGAGAAACGTCATTATAGGAGCGCTATCATCATCATTCTCATGTCCAACTTATGCAGGGTTTCATTACGGATGTAAGCGGGTTTACTACGAACCATATTTGTGTTATTGATAATTCACTGACACTGCGTGTATTGCAGGTTCTGCCCATCATCACGGACGACCTCTGATCTTTTTATTATACATAGGAAACATCCAGAACACCCTAAAATAATATCTGCAGATTCTACAACCATTTGTCCCACGGCGGGAATAGAACCCGCAACCTCCTGCGTCGCAGGCGGATCTTCGCCCGCCGCGCCGCATAAGTCGTCGAGTATGAAATAATAGCGCAAAGCTTTGTGTTCCCCATTCATTAAAATAATGACTGCGTGTGTGCGCTTCGAGTTAACACCACAATGCATCAACTATTTAACATGCGTTGTTTGTGCAGCTCTTGTTTAGACCAAACGGGAAACAAAAGGCAACTATTTATGGCTCGAGATGTTAAGGCGCTACCCCGACCCAAATCAGCGCCACCACCTATTTTATCTTGTTATTATAAACGAAGGAATTTTCAAAATTCGATTGGCGAGTTTGTGATCCCTATCATAAGCTTTTTTTTTAATGCCGCGATAAAAGTTTTAGTTTGTATAGTGTAGGCAGAGATACGAAGTTGCTCATTTTGGCCACCATGGTGGCAAATAGGTGGCAAATACAAATAATAATAATATTCTTAAATTAGGAGTAGCGCCTTAATCTGTCGGTTAGGATGACTCATTACATTAATCACATATAAAAATTTGCCAGCGCGAGTCTTAGTTATAAATACATCAAATGAATCTGCTGCCATTCCTCTGGTAGATTCTCTTACGACATCCACGGGCAGAGTTGCAGGGGTCGATTTTTACGGCTAGCGAGTAGCGAGTACCATACCTAGGTACTTGGATTTCTCTCTCTAGGTATCGAATACCTCATATAAATCCCTTTATGTGGGTCACAGATCCAATGAAATACCTGTGCAACATATAACCATTCTGAGTAAAAAAAGGATTGTCAAAATTAAACAATCAGCACATTTTTTTTTCTTAAGGTTAACTCTTTATTGATAAAGAAAATTACAATCAAATAATAGAAATAAATTAGAACTCGTCTACAATTTAAAGAATTGAGCTAAATGCAGACTATTGCAAACAATCTACAGGTAGCTCAACTGATCCATATCAATACCAGTCGGAAGCGTCCCCAAGACGCTGGCTGCATCTTATTGGTACGCGTTTGTCCTAACTCTATTATTATCATCAGAGAGATACCTACCTAATCGTTTTTGTGTTGCGCACAAGCAATCTGAAGAACTACTTCTTTAAGATACATAATGCACTTTCAGGGGGAGCAACTTTTCACGGATTTCAAAGGAAATCTCGCGAGCGGAGGGTGTAGTCTCAGTAGTCCGATTACAATTAATGGACCGGACTTTTGAATATTTTACGCTTTTTTTTGCAAAGGTTAAATCGGTGTTGATGATCCATCGCCAGGATAGTTATCGAAATATTTAAGAACAAAAGGTCAATTGAAAACTACACCTACATTATTAGTAGACTAGACCACAAAAGTGTCGGCCGGTCGTCAACGTTAAATAGTTACCCGTTTGCTGCGACCCTATGTTTGTTTGATGGCTTTATCATTTTGTTTGTAGTTCCTGGAAACCTCAGTAATGTATCAACTTTATCGACATTAACCACGAACTGAAAACAAATCGAAATCACACTAATATTATAAAGTACATAATTTATTTTCTGTCTTGTCTGTTTTATGGCTTTGAATTATAACTTAAGCACCACATATTTTTAAACTGACATTTCCAAGTGTGCCGTGTGCTCCTACGGCGAATAAATGAGTATGAATATAAATACAAAAGTTTGGATGTTTGGATGGATGGATGTTTGTTACCTCATCACGTCAAAACTCCTGAAGGTATCGGTTTGAAATTTTGTATACAGGTAGTATTAGGCCTTAAATAAAACACACTTTTATCCCAACAGTCAGTTCTCATGGGATAAAAATAAACTGAGTATGTAAATAAACACGCTGTGGCGTCCTATATTATAGAGTCACATAGATTTAAGAACCATAATAATTGTTACTAACTTGCATTGTGTGAACTCATGTTGGATGCCCTAAATAATAAATAAATAAAAAAAAACTATAAGAGTTTCCATAGAAATAACGCGTGCGAAGACACGTGCATAAACTAGTATGAAATAAGACTTTCAGAATTTAAAAACAGTATCAAATACCCTCTACCTGCCGATGCCTTTCCGTGAATGTGCATATCCATTTTCCATTCAGTAGACCTCAGACACTATTCAGAATTCAATCAAACCAGACACATAATACCACCCAAGAAAATACCCCTCTATGCATCCTCTATGTATGTATGTACATATAGGATAGGATAGGACACAGCCTTTGCAAGTGTAAACCGGACAATACACGAGTTCCGAGCCAATGATTGCATCAAATCGATGAGTGGACTGATTTCCCGGCCATTGGGTCCGCGCGTTTCATAAATAAATGTTCATGAATAAAGGTGCATGCGATTTATAAGGGTTAGGGGCTGAAATATGGTACGCTGCATCGAGATTGACTGAACGGTCATAGGGGACCGTGTAGCAGGATTCAGGCTACTGCGTTCAAAATTTAAAATGTTTGTTTTTTCTCTTTTGGCAGCTTGACATAAACATCTTGGTGACGTTCGAAATTTAAAATGAGATAAACCTCCATCGTGATGGCATGGTCTTGATTAAATACTCTTTTCAAATCAGATGTAGAAATAAATTCAAGAAGAACGGTAGGTATGAACCTTTTTCAGTTTTAATAAATCGTTGTCCATGTAACACTATTACGAGATGAATAAAACAAGATAACACAATAATCTGCTTGCAGCTGATGAAGGCAAACATCAATATGGAGATGTAAATCTGATTTCCAATTACTGGACGAACCGTTCATACAGCAAATGTGAATAACGATGATAAATATTTAATCTCTAGTAGGAATACATTTATTTCCTGAGCGAATTATTGAATCTATTATAAATAAGTTGTGTTTGATAGATTATGAAACCGCTAAATATTCTACTATTTTACCCCTATGTAATTCATAGGCACACAAAATAGTTCGTTAAATTTTAATTATAAAATACACACATTAGAAATTTATTACGTAACATTCAATTTGAAAACAATTGGTTGGTGTTACCGAATTCAAATTATGCAGGCGATAAAGCATAACTCCCGATTGATTGCGGTGAAATCCAATGTTACCAGTTACCTACTAGGTCAAAACCAGTTTCATACAAATACATTTCGTTATTTTGACATGGCCGTGGCTGTGGACGTGGACATGGCCGTGGGCGTGGACGTGGCCGTGGGCGTGGGCGTGCTTAGTGTGCAACAGTTTTAACCGTTTCGCCCGAAAATTTCCAACTAAAACGTAAAAAATCCTAAATCGAAAACTAAAAATCGGGGAACATATATACATGAGTATTTTCAGGTACCCCCGGGGTATTCATTTTGTTTTTCAGTGTTTGGTCTACCTTGTATAAATGATAAATAAATAAATAAATAATGCTTGGCAATCCACACAGCACCATCTAGCCCCAGAGTAAGCTACTCAAAGCTTGTGTTATGGTTACTAGATAACTGATATATTTAATACAATACACTACATAGATAGATATTTTTTTATTATACATAGAAAACACCCAGACCAACGGAACAAATTTCTGCAGATCGCACACAAATTTGTTCCGAGGCGGGAATCGAACCCGCAACCGCTTGCGTCGCAGGCGGACTCTTGCCCCTTGCGCCACTGAGGTCGTCGAATGTCGAATGATGATATAACCATTCATGTTGCACAGAATAGAATAGAATAGAATATTATACATTTTCCAATGGAAAGAGCTATAGCAAAATTGTCTTTATAGAACCTAGTGCGCGGCACAATATAACGGAGTCGTCAGATGAGTTTCAAACAGAAATAAAATAATATCGCAAAAAGAGTTTCACACAATTCTACAAAATTATAAGTAGGAAAAAGTAATGCCTTTCTTGTAAAAATCGTAAATAAAGGGATTTGAGGTTATTGGCCCTAACAATTTTATTTATTATTTATTTACGTTACCATACCACACTGTTCCTTTTTCAAAATCGCCTTGCCATGTAAACCTACTCAAATTTGCGCCATAGAAACCTAATCAACCTGGGCCGCGATCACGCTTAGTAAGTGTAGTAACCTATTGGCATTACGGCTCAAACGTTAGCAGTTGAAATGTTAGGGTGCGCGTTCACAGGCCGGCATCGGACAATCCGCACTCGCCCCATCAATGGTTTGCCATGCAAGATGCGCACCGCACGGCAATGCCGGCGAGGATTCTTGAAGGCAACTTTTCCGTTTATTGCGAATGACGTCATTCTGTGTTTGTGGACGCACTTACCTATCAGTGGATTGTCCGATGCCGGCCCGTGTCCGCGCCCTAACGTTTCAACTGTTAACGCTTGAGACGTAATGCCAATAGTTAACCTCACTTTCCACACCGTGATCGCGGCCCTGGTGTTAGAAAACAGCACTACTTCAATCAAGCTCATAAACAGCCCAGTTTCATTTTAGCCAGGCTTTGTTTCGGTGAGTGAGTGAGTTTCATGAAACAATGCCGTTGAAATTGGATGCTTGGATTAGGGTTATTGGGCACGCGCGCAGGTATTCATCAGTGGAATTTAGCTTGGCATTTCTGACCTGGATACATTGATGATTCCACTGACCATGGATTGTTTATTGATTTGAGCTACTGGTAGGTTCTCGTGCCTTGCACATGCACAGACCTAATATTCACTACTAGCTTCTGCCCGCGGCTTCGCACGCGTATTTTCGATATAGTAAGCAGCCTATTATCTAAGTCAGGTTTTGCTCTAAGCCAACGCCAAATTTCATCTTGATCTGTTCAGTAGTTTTGGAGATCCTAGGTAACAAAAATTCAGGTTTCAAAAACTTTCGGCTTTATAATATTAGTAGAATATAACTAGCTTCTGCGCTCGGCTTCACATCCGTTTTTCTGGGGAAAAAAGCCTGTCATGTGATTTCAGGTGTAGGTACATCTATTGAAAATTTCAGATCGATCTGTTAGTAGTTTAGTTTTAGTAGTTTTGGTGTGAAGAAACATCGAAACTTTCGCATTTATAATATTAGTGTGATATAAATGCGAAAATAACTCTCGCGTATACCTTTTCATGACTGGATGGCTGAACGAATTTTGATGAAAATCGGCAAGGAGATAGAGTCTATTTTTATCCATTTATATAAATCCTACGAACCTACAAATCCAGGTCTAGTCAAGACATTTATGGTAATTGGGAAATTAATTTTCCCAATTACCATAAATTGGGGAATGCCGTACTCTACCATTAGTAAATCAGCTTATCCCAATTAAAAGTTCAACTCTGTGGCGATCACTGTTCATCCTCGATGGGGACTGGCCACTAAGAAGAGCTAGGGTTGACTCTGGCACACTATCCACCGAATACTCAAACCAAACTCAAGTTGATCCGCTGCATGCCTTTGTAGAGCAGATGTGGGTGACAATGTCAGTGAAGGGGAAGAAATTAGTTATAGGGACCGCCTACAGGCCGCCTC
Organism: Eupithecia subumbrata; assembly: GCA_949316285.1. Classification (NCBI taxonomy): domain Eukaryota; kingdom Metazoa; phylum Arthropoda; class Insecta; order Lepidoptera; family Geometridae; genus Eupithecia; species Eupithecia subumbrata. The sequence continues at coordinate 12,887,159 of OX438643.1, read as the reverse complement.
GCCTAAATACCGACTTGTTCTTCGATGCCCTCACTGACTCTATAAATGCGTTTCCTTGTTGCGATAATTTAATTTTACTAGGGGATTTTAACATTAATGATAACTGCAAATTACATAAATTTCAAACATTCTTGGAATGCCTCGGTCTATCCCAATTGGTAACTATGCCAACTCATTTCACTGATTCTACGCAGTCTCTTATTGATGTCATATGTTCTAACCTGCCTGTAAAGAATATTAAAGATGACTCTGTCGGGCGAACAACTGGGCACCACCTATTAGTATGTGAATTTAAAATTAAACGAGATAAGATACCCCCTAGATTCCTTACATATAGACCTCTTAACGATATTGTCAGTGACATCTTTAAAAATGATTTGACTGCTATTCAATGGAATTCAATAGCTTCTCTAAACAACGTTAATGAAATGGTAGAGCAATTTACTGGTTATGTATTCGCCCTTTTCGAACTTCATGCGCCTCTTAAAACTACAATCATAAGGGAACGCGGTTATCCATGGATCACCTTTACTGTGAAAGAGATGATGAAGCTCAGAGACGAAGCACTCCGCACATTCCATAGAACTAAATTAGAGTCTAAAAAATTATATTACAAAGATCTTAAAGCTGAGGTGAATCGAGCACTACACTTCGAGAAGACTGCCTTTTTCAATCAAAACATAAACAGTAAAATCACAGAGCCTAAAACCTTATGGAAAAATTTGAAGAAACATATTTTACCCCCAAAATCTAATGAACTCCCGTCGCTATTTAATGATCCTAATACAATAAATTATCATTTCCTTGATGTTCCAGGTGCTCCAAATACTGACATATCCTTTCTTACCTTTTTTGAGTATTCCCGTCGTGGAGAAGCTGTGTTTAATATAAATACTGTAAGTTGTAAACAGTTAATAAAAATTATAACCTCACTCAAATCTAACGCTGAGGGCACGGATAAAATAGATCTAAAAATGCTACTTATGACGCTACCAGAAACTCTCGAACTATTAACATCCATTGTTAATAAATCAATTACCACGTCTACTTTCCCGGATTCCTGGAAGACTGCTATTGTCTTGCCGCTGCCTAAAATTCCACAACCGGCCGTAATCAAAGACCTTCGCCCTATTAGTATACTTCCATGCTCATCAAAAATTCTCGAAAAAGTAGTTTGCAACCAGTTAACCGAGTACCTTGAAAAGAATGAGTTATTGCCGGACGCACAGTCAGGGTTTAGAAAGGGTCGCAGTACCACCACTGCTCTTCTGGACATTACTGACAGTATACTCAGTGCACAGGATGATGGGTTGATTACTCTGTTGGTTCTCCTCGATTTTTCTCGAGCGTTTGATTCGATAAACATCACCCTATTACTTTCTAAACTGAGCTATTTCGGCTTCAGCGACAGCGCTGTCAGATGGTTTAACAGCTATCTTAGCGGACGTCATCAGCATGTAAAAATATCTGATTCTGACGGATCTTTCAGAGTCTCTGATGACTTGCCTGTTACGCGAGGAGTGCCCCAAGGATCAATTTTAGGCCCTCTGCTGTTTATAATGTACACTGCGGACATTACTCACTGCATAGAGCACTGCAGATATCATGTATATGCCGATGACGTCCAACTCTACATCTCGTTTAGGTCAGAAGATGCAAGGACAGCTATTCATGAGCTTAATGAGGACTTGACTAACATTGCAGACTGGGCAGGCCGGAATGGTTTGGTACTCAATCCATTAAAAACTAAATACTTAGCTATTGGTACCAAACACAAACTTAATACCTTTTATCCGCCGTTAGACATTTCTCTGATGGGAGAACCTGTTGAGCGAGTTTATGAAGCGCGCAACTTAGGACTCCTGTTTGATTCTAACTTAAGGTTCGAGCGTCACATTACTGAATCTGTCAAATCTTGTTTTTACAAACTTAAAGTACTCTATAATATCAGACCCTACTTAAGTGAAGAGCTGCGTGTTCAGCTCGTCGAATCCCTGATACTATCTAGACTCAATTATGTAGACACTGTAACGGGACCTCGACTGCTGGGCCGTACACAGCGACTGCTTCAGAGAGTACAAAACGCGTGTGCTCGCTTCTGTTTCAAAATTCCTCCCCGGACTCACGTCACCCCCTTTCTGAACAAAAACTCTATCCTGAGAATGAAAGCACGTCAGAAGCTCCACCTTGCTTGCCTACTTTTTGGCGTGATTAAGTACCGTACTCCTAAGTATTTATTTGAGAGACTTATCTGGATGTCCAAAACGAGATCTTTGCGCAAATGCTCGAAACAGCTGTCGACACATAGTCATCATTCGGCAGCTTTTAGAGGCAGCTTCCGGTACGCTGCAGCAAAGTGCTGGAATAACATTCCACCGCCCATAAGAGACCTACAGTGTTTTCAAAATTTTAGGGCTAAATTGAAAACGTTTATTTTAGAATACCAGAGAAGCACTGAAGATCTCCGAAATGACATCTCTATTCTATAGTAAGAACGCTCAACTCGGGCCTCAAATACCCTGTTTCATAGTACCACATAGGTATGCCCTGTTGCATAGTTCACCATCCCACTAACACCCTTGAATTTGTTTTATTTGTATCTTGTTCGTTCTCTTTTCACCTGTCGCTGTTTTCATTAACTGTAATTTTGTATGTTTGTAATAGATAAGCTATCATAGATATACCATAATACAATACTTACGTAGTTATTAAGAATTTGTAATTTGCTGGACTTTTCTGTCTTAAATAATTTTGTGTTCGTGTACGTGACTCGTCATTTGGTTCCGACGGAAGATCAGCGTTGAGATAACTGTGCCCACCAGCTAGTTGTCTCAACAAATGCTGAGTCGGACGCCATTTTGTAGCTTTTAAGTCTTATCTTCAGTTTATATAAGTCTAAATTGAAACCTTACAATTAGCTACAAATAAAGATTTCTTATTTCTTATTATTATTTCTTATTTCAAACTCAAACGCTACTCAGATTCAACCAAGTCTCGAGTTGAGACGTGCTTAAAGCCTCTACCCCACGGCGGCGATTTTGAAGTAATAAGACATTTATTTTTTCCACTCACAAAAGGTTTTCATAATAATAATTGTGTACAGATTAGGCCTAAAGTATTTAACCTGAAGTGCGTCTCGTGTCGTGGAGCGCTGAGCCGTGTAAAAGTAAGTTTGAGTATACGGGGGTAAGCGGTTTTCTGTACCGCTTAGGTTTGGAACTCAGCATCTGTTTTTCCTGATAACAACCAGAGTCTCTTCAAGACAAGAGTGATAGTCTTCGTCTAGAAGGCACCAAAATCGTGAAGCGTTCCACATTTTTAATAACTTAATAACCTATGCGTTTAGCTGAGGATTTGTTTTACTGGAAACCGTTTTTCAGTTTTTTGTTATTTTTCGAGTTGGAACAAACCCGTCCCAAGCTTTTTTATCCTCTAGATAATCTGATATTGTATACTAAGCTTTTTTGCACACCAAGGTTTTGACAATTTGATTAAATTATATATATTATTCGATTCGTCCTAATCATACGGCTTTTTGTACTGAGAGCTCAGAAAATAGTAGTATGGAATTTATTTTCTTAGTTCATGAGTTACCTACTAGTGGCTCTACTCATAAATTCAACCGCGTGACATCCCTACCGTACGATGCGCATTTCCCGTAAATGCCCTATAGGTTCCAGGGCCTCCATCAGAAATCGGATTTGCGGAGTGGACCACGGAGCACGTTGATAATGGAAAACGGATTACGACTACTAACTAAAAGTTCCTGGACCCTGATTGCTATGCCCATTGTATATGTCTCTGTAAATTGTGGCAAGTGTTTAGTTATTTAGTCATTTATGTTAATAATTATTAATGGCGAAAAACCAATTACACTAAATAATTATAATTACATGCAAACAATGAAACTTGTAAAACTAACATAAAATTGGTATAAACTTAATAAAAATGTCATACCTACTAAAGTTATGCATGGTTAAATTGTTAATTATAATTTAAACAAGAAAGAAAATAATAATAATAATAATGACGACCGATGCGGCGCGGCGGGCGAAGATCCGCCTGCGGCGCAGGAGGTTGCGGGTTCGATTCCCGCCTTGTGACAAATGTTTGTACGATACACAAATATTTGTTCCGGGTGTTCTGGTCGTTTCTATGTATAATAAAAAATATCTATCTATGTTATGTATTATATTATGTATATCAGTCATCTAGTACCCATAACACAAGCTCTGCTTAGCTTGGGGCTAGATGATCTTTGTGGATTGTCCAGCATTATATATTTATTTATTTATATATAATAATCGATCATCCATCCCTCACAATAGAGCAGACGAACTGACATTAGGTCTATCCATTCGTCCGCAAATATGTCACAGCCTGGGAAAGGTTTAAGTAACCCGTTGAGTGCGTGTTTTATTATGTGTACCAATAATGTGTTGAATGCTTTACTAAGCCTCTTATTGTTGCCTGCCTATGTGTGACTTTATGATTCATGACATTCTTGTTTCTCCCATGGTTTTGTGTTTATTCTATTTATTTTTATTATGTCATCATTTTTTAGGGTTTCGAAGATCAAAAATCGGTTTCGAAACCCTTATGGTCTCGCTTTGTCTGTCCTTTTTTCACTCCTTATTAACTCAGCAACAACTGCAGCTGTCAACTTGAAATTTAAAATAATAATACATTTCGTGCGCCTGTACAGATTTAAAGAAAAATAAATGATAATAAATGAAAAATGAAAATGAATATTTTCCATACAAATTGTGATGCGAGCTGTTGTATCCCTAAATATATTATGGGTCTTCGGAACCCTTACAATCTTTATTTAGCACACTGGGCCTGAAAGCACAAGCACCTAAAATCTAGACGACTTAGTAATCTAATTCAAAACTACCCGTAGTTTCAAAACATTATCTACTCTCAAGGTATATTTTGTGCACGTATTAACTAGCAGACTCACAGTTGAATCTATTTGCATGCACCTATGAAACAACAAAGGAACAAACATTTTAAATCCCGATTACATCGCCCAAACACGATGTTTGTTCATAAATTGCGTAATGGCTAAGAGTGGTACAACCGTTGCCAAATAATTCACACGCAAAGTGCCATAATGGCCTGCACAGCGAACGTAAACAATAAACCACATAAAAATACAAAGGGAAAGTGATTTTATCGTTACTGTTCCTCCCACGCCATTTGAGCTTTTTAAAGGTTTGTTCAAAAGCCCTGTACACGATAAATTGTGTTAATGGTTTTGATAGCTTTTAGTTTTATTTGCAAAGAATAATACTTCTTCAGAGGATTCTTGGAAGTGTAGAAACCAAACGCTTAATTATAGATACTTAAGCCTTCTTGGTTTAAAACTTGGCATGACCTGGTTAAAACAGTAATCATCATCATCATCAGCCTATATTAGTCCACAGCTGGACATAGGCCTCCCCTAATGAGCGCCATAGCGCCCTGTCTTCAGCTTGAAGCATCCAACATCTGGCTGCAGTTTTTCGCAGATCGTCATCCACCTGGCCGGAGGGCGTCCTACACTACATTTGCCGAGTCGTGGTCTCCACTCAAGAACACGTTTACCCCAGTGGTTGTCGGTTCTTCGCGAGATATGGCCGGCCCACTGCCACTTCAGCTTGCTAATTTTTTATGACTTTATATCAATTTTGGATAAAAATATCTTTTGTGTTGAAATACTACTTCGGTATGTATTTCATGGATTTATGTTGTTTTTCAGGACTGTTTCAACAAAATATAGAATTTCCTCGAAAACATTAGAATTTTGTACTTTATTTCACTCAAGCGTTTACCAAAAAAATGTATGGAGGGAACTAAATAAAACTAGAAGACCGTCTTTTATAAGTAATCAATAGTTTTTAATACCTACCTAACAGTACCTAATAGAAAATAATAAAAGAATAGAATACTAATACTATAATATTTTTTTTAGGTTCGTGTTACTAAGTAGTCTTATATTTTTATATTAGTGTAGAGAATTAACAATTTTCATACTTTCTTTCTAATAGAAAACCATAGCAATTTCTCCCCAACCTTACAATTAATACGGTACAAAATAGAATGAAGGCCAGACAGTAACTTAGTATGCAAGCAAAAGCGCTCGAAAAATTATCCTCATTACCTTATCTCGGGGATATTCGGCTCTTATCTGTGTAGGACTAAACAGTTACGAGACTCTGACGTCACAGATAGCGTCTACGGCAGCGATTCAAGAGGTTAAACTGCTACGTGTCTCTGCAAACATTATTCAATAGGAGTTGTTGTTTATAAATGTTTATCGATAAACAAGGTTAACCCGAGTCTAAAAATAAGATAATAATGCGATATAATTTTAACGTTAGCTTAACTCTCGGGGAAAATTGGCATCTTATTTGTGTGGCTTAACGGCTACAAGTGCGATGAGGCTAAGACGTTCCAGTTAGCGTCTACTGTAGAGCGATTCAAGAGGTTAAACTGGTACATTCCTCTGCAAAAATTAATCAATAGGTGTTGTTTGTTGGTAAATGTTTAAAGATGTACTAGTTTAAGCCGAGTTTAAATGACGGCCTGGATGACTCGTGAATTGTGTACAATAGCGAGCGAAAGAAGTTAAAATAAGAATGATATGCTAAACATTTTTGCTTATTAAAGTTTAACTTGATTGCGTGCTGGGACTTGTTATGAATATGTGGCAGTATTTTGTCATTCAATAGTCAAAATGCTTCGATAAATACAATTACTTATTTGACTCTGACTATTTTTTTTATTTTTATTTAGTTTTTCAGTCATGTCTGTCTGTTTTTTACCTTTGTACCTTATGGTGTTTCCTATAACGAAGTAGGTACCTATGTGTGTTCATCACATGTAACATCAAGTGTACCTACGATGGAATAAATAAATACAAATACAAATATTTAGTCAATTGTATAATTTCCCCTTAGACACTGTCACTAGCAATCACCATTATAAGTTTTCAACTTTCTCTAACTGCAAAAAGCGTTGAACAGATGAAAACATTAAAACTCCGTATACACTGAAAGCGACAGAAAGCGCTGTCATAATGGCTACGAGTGTAGTGCTACGAAGCTACGACGTAGCTGATAGTGTCTACGGGACAGCAATTCAAGAGGTTACACAGTAACGTATCTCTGGAAATATGATTCAATAGAAGTTAGTCAGATGCTAACGTTTATCGATAATTAAAGTTAAGCCGAGTACAAAACAAGATATGTCACGGTTGCGTGTGACTTGTTGGTAACTCATCTTAATTTCGACTGTTGAGTTTAAGTATGCTTTTAATCTCATACTACAGAAAACAAAAGTTTATTAATAAGCAATAAAGAAAAGCGGCACCGTTTTTGGACCCTGTCACTCACGCTTTTGAAATTCTACGTTCTTAGACCAAGGATTTACTACTTGTCGTTCATGTTTGATTTTAGACGATGTTTTCATAACACTCAACTTTATATCCTACGTACGTAATAAGCATACAAACTTCGAATCAAAGTTTATCTACTTCAATAACATCGCGTCTTATGTGTCGTACCTAGGTATTCAAGCGATAAATTCGATCGTAACCTCAATGGCGTCCTCGCTTGCATAACTATTGCTTACCTCGCTGTTATTGCTCAGGGAATTTAAATGCAGCATTTGACTATCTTGGATAATGCTAATTTGCTTAGCTTACTAACTAACATTTGAAACAAGTAGAGGGTAAGCGTATTCCGTAACGATTGCTGTCGCATTTGCTTGTATCGATTGCTGCAGGTATGAGTGAGTGTTAATGAATAGGCCATGCCAATTTATTGTGATTTTTTTCTGAAAATAATGTGACAAATACTTTGAACCTGGTGCCAGCAATAATGAACAAGTGACTACCGATACTGAATCAAGGGGCGGTTGCACTGAAAATTCTAAACTAACATTTTGATACGATAATTAGATAGATAGGTAGTGTAAATCTGTCTGAACTTTGTATTAAAAAAATGTTGGTCGGCTTAGTTTAAAAACTTAGTGTGAATCTAAGTTTTTAAACTAAGCTAAGCATGCACACCCGATAAAACAAAATAGAAACTCGTGCCATTTCTATGCCACTAAGCACTTTCGCTGCCTGTTTCCGGCATTCACGCAGTAGATGTTATCTTTGGCACTCCCCCGCCTCGATAAAAACCTTCTTTCAACTCGAGTGCGCGTTTAAAACACCAATAGGCGTTCGAGAAATGAATTTCAGGCGTGTGAGGTTACATTCTGCCAGGTCTCGCGCGCTGTCAATATATTTGAAATAAGAACAACGTGATATCACAGACAAAGGAGTTGTTTTGTGAGACATGTTTGCTGAAAGGTTTGTGAATTTCCTTTACATTTGTATGGATGCCTTTTTTGTTTTCCAATAATAAACATAAAATAAGCCATTGATGTTTACACGAGTTCATAATACATTTTCGTGGCATATGTCTACATAAAAGAAGACAAGGATATACCTTTTCGTTTAGGTATAGGTCTACATAGAAGTAGCGATAACAATTGGACCTATCCCAACTCAAGTGCTTTCTCCCGTATTTCCTTCCGAGTGAAATCCCCAGATTATATCGGGGGAACCTACTTACCGGTATTCATCGTGTGTCGGATTTTGTTTGCCGCCTCCAGCGGCTTGCGGACGTCGGTAAAAGGCTCTTTGTGTCGAGTCTCTATACTCTATTCCCCCATCTATAGTCTATGGAGTTCGTAACTTTTTCAATGCAAGACTGCACGCGTGGAGTTTAAATAATAGGTTTTAGATTCTATTGGTAGAATACGGTTTGGTTTTTAGGTGGATTTTGGCTTTGATATTTAGTGCTGATGGACTGAAACTCCATCGCTCGTATTGATATTCTTTTTCAAATTAGGCGACCTATACATAGAACACAAGCTCTGCCTAACTTGGGGCTTGATGAAGCTGTGTCAATTATCCAGCATTATTTATTTTTCACCTACTTACGTAGGTATTCAATTTTATTTTATCAGATTTTTTCACTTAAATTAGATTTATCTTGTAGTTCTAAATAGATATAAGGTCTGGAGTTGAATAGATAAAAATACCTAGAGACGCAATTATAATTCCTGACTTAAATTACATCTAAGATTAAAGAAACATTTTCAAAGTACGGAGAAATCGCAAACTGAGATCTTTTAATAATGTTTTCTAGACTCTAGCTCAGCTATCTTTAAAAGTTTATGCAACAAGTGAACTATATCCTCGCCAGATATCTAACGAATAACGAAGTTATTGTGGCTGAAAGTTAGTGCATTTTTACTTGTTCGAGATAGGTAGAATAAAAGGAAATTTCAAAATATTTGGACATAAACGTTTGTAACTTTTGATGGCGTTGTTGACCTAGAAGTTTTATTTATATTGAGGCTTCAAGAGGTTACGGACTTGAGTATATGTAGTAATTTCAACTCGATACCCTCGACCCGTTCCTGAGAAAAGGGGGTTGACAGACGGATAGACGGACAGACAGACAGACAGACAGACGGACAACAAAGTGATCCTATAAGGGTTCCTTTTTTCCTTTGAGGTACGGAATCCTAAAAACAAATAATTTGATTGTTTTGAATAAACTAAAAACCGACTGAATTTTCTTAGTATTTAGACTGTTTTTTAAGTTTTGCGGTATAAATACTAATACCTCCGGAACCACGAATGCCACCTAAAGATCATTCTCCATACAATAGCGAAAAAAATTCCAAATCGGTCCATGACTGACGGAGAATTGACCGAACATATATAAACTAGTAGTTTTACGAACACTAGACCTCGCGAGCACTTACTTTTGTCAACAATTAATTTAGCTTTTACAAGTTATTTAAAACGGGATATTTAGGTAGGTACCTACCATTTTTTTTGGAATTCCTGTTTGTAGGTATACCTAGTGAGAACTTGCTCTTAGGGCGCAGGAAATGTTAATTCGTAACAGATACCTTACTCGTTTTGACCAATCAACTTTTTGCCTTACATGGTTAGAAATTATGTTCCTAACTCTCCGCCCGCTGTTAGCGAGACGGCTCGTTCAATATTCTGCTCGTCATGCCTAAAATCCTCATCAGATCTTTACCAATTTTTATGAGAATACTTTAAAGTTACTACTTTTCAATTTAAAAAAATCATAGATATAAGATCTTTGAAAGCGGAGATATTCTAAAGCACCCTATATGCCTTTTTTTGGAGGAAGTGCGCCTTTAATCAAAAAAACCCCGATGACAAAAAAAATCTATAAAATCCTAGAATCTGTACACCAAGATTCGTACCGATCGGTTGTAAAATACGACCTGTAGAGGAGTAAGGACACACTAACAGAAACGCAAATTTTGCTAGACTTGATGCAGAGACGCTTCGATCACTTCCTTCGCTCTGTCAAAAAACATATATACAACCGAACATAAAACTTCCTCCTTTTTTGAAATCAGTTAAAAACCTATTGAAACCCCACGGATCATTTTAAATCATCGACAAATAATCTAAGATAGATTATGCATGATCCTGAGAACAGGGGCTGTAAGAAGACTTCGAAAGTAAAGCCAAACAAAATTAATTTCTCGGCACGTAAGCAAACTTTAACGCAGAGCTGTGCTTATTGCTTCTTGTTCAATTAATTAAAGATCTTTGTTATAAGATTTCCAACTTCTAACAAAATTAGCATCGTTTCGATGTTGGTGCTCTAACACACTGATGTGAGTGATGATTTTTATTCAGGGCCTGATTAAAATTAATGACGCATGGACAGGACATCATACTCGTATTCTACTAATATTATAAAGCCGAAAGTTGGTGAAATGTGAATATTTGTTACCTAAGATATCCAAAACTACTGAACAAGTCATGATGAAATTTGGCGTAGATTTAGAATAATAATAATAATTAATTAATATGGCCTAGTCATACTCAACATCTCTGGATAATTTTTTGGATACTCTTGGACCTTTGGAAATTTCTCATATTAACGTGTTAAGTCGTGTATCCGGTCTTCGACCAGGAGTCTTAATTTTTAGACTTCCGTACCTCAAAAGGAAAAAAGGAACCCTTATAGGATCACTTTCTTGTCCGTCTGTTTGTCTGTCTGTCCGTCTGTCAACCCTCTTTTCTCAGAAACGCGTGGACGTTTCGAGTTGAAATAAACGTCAAATACTCAAGTCCGTAGCCTCTTGGAGCCGCAATAAAAATAAAACTTCTAAGTCAACGCACTCAAAAGTTACAGCCGTTCATGTCCGAATATTTTGAAATTTCCAAGGGTATCTCATGCACACAAAACCTATAGAGTACTACCCGTAGTCCTAGAATCATGAAATTTTATGAGCAGCAAGTTCTTATAACACAAATAAAGCGTAAAATCCGAAAACCATACATTTGTAATTTATTCACTAAAAAAATACTTTTAATGCTCGCAAAACCTATAAGCCCGTAGATCTAGAATTTCATAATTCTAGATAGGCCTTATAGCACAAATAAAGGGAAAAATCAGCAAAAAGTAAATTTGTAGTGTATTCGCAAAAAAAATACTTTTAATTCTTGCTATAGACCAAAACCTCTAGTGTACCCACAAGTGTATAAGAAAATAAAATTCACATATCATAATCTTTCGGCTTTAGATTTTTAAATATTAGAAGGATAACATAGGATATCATACTCCGATGAAATCTCATTGAAATTAGCCATGAGCGTCTTCTAAGTCATAGAAAAATATCAACTCAGCTGTTGTTTCATCTATTTCAATATACTTTAAAAGCACACGTAGACTTTTATGGAGGAAACTAAAAAGCTGCTTAGTTAACTGTAATGTATGCGGTGTGTAGGGATGTTGGATGATAAATGTTTGGAGCGGGACCGCGAACACGGATAGGCTTTTAGTGGTGACCACCTGTGACCTCGTTTGGACAGGCTCCGGTTCCCAGTATCTAGTGCAGTTTTTGAGCTGGAAAATACAATTTCGTTGGAAACTTGATCTTATTTAAGACTAGTTTCTGCACATGCGTATTTTCGGTATAAGTAATAATAAGTAGCCTATTATCTAAGTTACGTCCGAATACTCAGAGGCAACTTACATTTAACGACCTCAGTGGCGCAGCGGGCGAGAGTCCGCCTGCGACGCAAGAGGTTGCGGGTTCGTTTCCGCCTCGGAACAAATTTGTGTACAATCTGCAGAAATTTCCATTAATAGAAATTTGTTGACTTTTTATCCGAGAAACAAGGCATGCGAAGCCGCGGGCAGAAACTAGTAAGATAAGATAAAGATATTTTACTATAAAAACTATCGTAGTTTGACGAATTTATTACGGATGTAAGCGGGTTTACGACGAATCTTATTTGTGTTGGAAGAACACCAACGTTTCAAACTGTATCAATACATAGTATTGATACAGTCGTTAGATAGCTAGCATGAGCTAAGATATCCAATATAAGCAACATCGTATCTATGAAGACACCTTAGGGACAGCCCTAGGGGTATTCAGAGACTTATGAGAGTTGTATTCAATATAATTTTATGACGCTCACTTTTGTAGTGGTTTTAGGTTTCTACTTGGAGTCGGAGGCCCTTAGGGTATCCTTACAACTGTATGAAATGGTGAACTCTTCCCAAATATGGCCAGGGTTAGTGCAGATATCATATAATAATAATAATTTCTTAATTTAATTCCTAATTATTATTATTTTTATTTATTTATTTAAACCTTTAATGCAATGTACAAAGGGTGGGCTTAATGCCGAGGCATTTTCTACCTGCCGACCAAAAACAAATGTTTTTACAGGGGGTTGGCCTGCTAATATAAGTTTTACAGGAGTATATATAAAATTGAAAGTAGTTATATTATTATTAAAGTTTATTTTTTTATATAATAATTCTTTCATTTTTTAATTAAAAGGTAGTACTCCTGGACTCGGAGCGCATCGTCAGGAAGTTCCTCTCTTTGCAGCCCTAGTCACCGGCCGCTTGAGCCTAGCTTCGCGGCCGGTGATTCACCGTTTTAATATATTTTTACTACAGAATAGTTTTATAATACCTATTTTATTTTCTATGGTAAAAAATGTATATTATAACGAAATTAAAGAATAAATGAATGTTTAAATAAAATAACAATAATGCCGGACAATCCACACAGCTACACTAAGCAGAGTTTGTGTTAAGGGTACTAGATGACTGATAATTTACTTAATACAATACATTACATAGATTTTTTTAGTAAGGTATACATAGAAAATACCCAGAACACCCGGAACAAATATTTGCAGATCGTACAAACATTTGTTCCAAGGTGGACCTTCGCGCGCCACGCCACATCGGTCGTCAAATATGGCCAGGGTTAGTCCAGCTATTTTATAATTTTTGAGTTCAAAAATTCCCTAGTAATATGATGTAGATAATTTGTGTAGGTACTAAGTCTCTTAATCAGTATAGGTACCTATTTCATTACATTTTGTCATCTACGTAAGTGGCGAATAGAACACTACATAAACAATACTTCGTTGAAGTATAAAGGCCATCGATGATGATGATGATGATATCATTAGAGAGTGAGTGGGTTTTTCTATTTTTATTTTTTTAGGGACCTTTGAGTCATTGGTGACTATGACAGTCTATGAAGTTTGTTAAAATACGGGATATTTTAACTAACTTACTACCTATTTAAAACTAAATAATAATTATAATTTTTATCTAAAACTAACCTAAATAATTTAAATTCTGCATTTCAGTGGAGCGTTTAAATTATTTAAAACAAATATCATCGTTAAATCTTCCACACGTTTTTGGAGAATTTTAACACGTGACATTTGCAAGCACATATCAACAACAAATAGATAAAAGTATCACTCGTCTGTAAAGAGATTTTAATGGCAAGTCTCGCAACTTTGGCAAAACGAACCTTTGACGAAACGCACCTTTGACAAAAATTGGTTAATGACGAAAAGCAGTTTTGGCTTATTTCACTAATCCCCGTTGATAATCCCCGTCAACGCTTTTGACGATACGCATAAAACTCATCGTCCCGGCAAAAACTAGTGAAACCATTCAAATTAGATAGGTAAATTATCTAGCTCCAGCCATTTATCTACTAAGCAGTAAGTAGCGACTCCGAGTACTTTTATAGGTTAATTGCTTAAAAGCAGGGCTTTAGTACCCACTATTAAGCGCGCTGCAGACTGGGAATAAACCTAAGCTAAAGCTAAGCAGCTAAGTCAGAAATGCAATATTTTGGTCGAGCAAGACAAAATTAAAATTCTTAAAAACCTCCCGACAGATTTTCATGAAACATGGCTAAAAACACTCGGAATAAAATTATCTGTGACACAAAAAAAAACAAAATGAAAATCGGTTCATCCCTTTAGGAGCTACGACACCATACGTGACTGATGATGACAGACACGTTAAACTTATAACACCCCTCTCTCTTTACGTCGGGGGTTAAAAAAACAACCTACACAATCTGGGTCTATTCAAAACATGACTGAAGGTCTTCTAGACCTTGTGATACATCGTCGACCATATCTTCACTTAACATCAGGTGAGATTGTAGTCAATCGATGGTCTATTGATCGTTTAACTTTAACTTGTTTTTTCTAAATTGTATGATTGCATAGCGTATTTGATATCCACACTGTCATTTAATCGTGAAGGCCATTCATTAGCTTTTTTGTTGATAGATTCTTGTAACTTATTTTATAATTATATAAGCTGTAGGATTTCCTGGCTTTTTAAAAATAATTTTATACTAATATTATAAGAAGGAAAGATTTGATTGTTTGTTTGTATTGAATAGGCTCCGTAACTACTGGACCGATTTGAAAAATTCTTTTACCATTAGAAGTCCACATTATTCCTGATGAACATAGGCTACTTTTTACCGCGGAAAAATGCTTCACTCCTACGGAAAAACGGGTAATAGGACAACGGGTAGTAAGAATGCAGCTAGTGTGTCAATAAATTTGAAATATTTAAAGAAAGGTTTTTTAAAAACAAGCTTCGTAATATCTAGGACCAAAGTGTTTGGAAAGACAAATCCAACGAACTCAGACTCGACGGGGCTAAGTCGTTTCGTTTTGAACATCCTATGGCCACCCTCTGTCTCACTCATCAGACCAGCCAGATGGTACTATGACATTGCATTGTCACCGAACTTACATAAAGTAGGTTTGCCAAATTTCAGCTCAATCAGTTGAAAATAACTGTTCTAAAATATAGCTGCAAGATTTGTCCTACACATCCTAACAGGGTAAGTTAAATAAAATAAATAAATAAATAATGCTGGACAATTCACACAGCATTATCTAGCCCCAAGCTAAGCAGAGCTTGTGTTATGGGTACTAGATAACTGATATACATAATACAATACACTACATAGATAGATATTTTTTATTATACATAGAAAACACCCAGACCAACGGAACAAATTTCTGATCGTACACAAATTTGTTCCGAGGCAGGATTCGAACCCGCAACCTCCTGCGTCGCAGCCGGCCTTCGCCCGCTGCGCCACGGAGGTCGTAGTTAGAATAGAATAGCATTTATTTTCGACAAAAAGATAGGTCCATACATACAAAAAGCTGCTGAACTGTTTTTCCATTCCTCCTACGCAAGCAAGCAGTCTCTTAGCTTCTACATGCGAGGATACATAAACGGTTATAAGTTATTTATGTTTTTATTTATAAAGTGCGTAAAAATATTTGTTCTCCGAATAAAACAAAATAAATAAAAATAAACATAGAAAGCATACAAAACTAAACAGAGAATGTTTGAACAGAGGCGGTTTTCCAGAGCTTTAAAATTACCACGAAACATACAATTACACTATACAGGATGTAACAAAAAAGAGTAACCAAACTTTCAGGTGGGGTGTAGAATCGAACACTGAATTCAGGAAAAATATTGAAAAAAAATTCCGCCCTTTAGTTTTCGAAAAATTAAATAAATAGGTACGAAATTTTCACAACAGTAGGCAATAGACTCTACATGTGTCTATTTGGAATTAGAAAAAAATGGCCTGCGTACCTGTATTCATATCTTTTATAAGCCCATAACACCTAAACGGTACCCTAATGAGCGGCCACCGCGGTCATCGACCCGCGACATCATTGCAGCGGAAGCGAACAGGCTGCGCGGCGTGCTTAGATATGGAGCCTACGTACAACAAATACATTCCAATTTTCCTCTAGGAATTAAAAATAAATAAATTATTTTAAGTCTTTACACACGTTCTATCGCGAAAATGCATAGTTAGTAGGTACATTCATTAAGCATGCACCTTCCTTCCTACTAAAAGATATTCACTACTAGCTTTTATTTTTTCATATCGTTGACTACCTAAGTACCTACCTACCTTCACATTGAACTTTAAAAACACGGTGAGTCACTAACAATGAAAGGTTGTTACAATTTGCATTTCCGAAGCACCAGATTGAGACAAGAAAAGGCACAAACTTTTAGCGCGCGAGAGCGAGATAGGTATACAAACTTAGTTCATCCGAATGTTCACCCAATGCTAGGCTTATTGTTAGTTTTGTCAAACTGTCTGTTATCATAGGGTCAATGGCCATTTAGTTGCATCATTGCAAGCGCAAGGTGAAGGTCGCGGCGGCGCTTATCGGTTATTTGTGCGTAAAAATGGCTCGTATGCGTTATTCAGATATTGAATACCACGAGAAGATGCGAGTGTACTTGGAATGCATTGGCTAGCTTCCTACATAACTACAACACGTGCAGCCCGCCGCCGCGCGCGCTGCTGCGATATCGCGTGTCCGGTCGTGGGTGCCCCCCGTAAAAGATGTTTATCTGCTAAAAAGGTGTACACAAGGTACGTAGACCTTTTAATCAAATTTTAATGCCAGATAAACACTTGCATCTGTCGTTTGCGTAATGTAGTGAAAATTCCGTATTTATTTAATTTTTCGAAAACTAAAGGGCGGGATTTTTTTTCAATATTTTTCCTGAATTCAGTGTTCGATTCTACATCCCACCTGAAAGTTTGGTTACTCTTTTTTGTTACACCCTGTAGATACTATTACTATTCTACTAATATTATAAATGCGAAAGTTTGTGAAATCTGATTTTTTGTTACCTAGGATCTGCAAAAGACAGAGCGCTATGGTGCTCATTAGGGGAGGCCTCTGTCCAGCAGTGGACTAATATCGGCTGATGATGATGAAGATCTTCAAAACTACTGAAGAGATCAAGATAAAATTTGGCATACGCTTAGAACGTAGTCTAACTTAAACAAAAGGCTACTTATTATACCGAAAATACGCGTGCGAAGCCGCTGGCAGAAGCTAGTAAACACTATAGAGACTATTACTAAACTATTACACAATTATACTATAGAGCGCCATCTATCCATCAAAACATAAAAAAATGTTATTTATTTCTTCACAAAGGTGGTTGACAATTAGACAAAGGATAGACTAAGATAGGGTTTTTTCCAGGTAAACATTGTCAAACCCTGTTTTGCGAGGACGGTGCGGTCTACTATCTACATTTATATATTATAAGCATTTTCCATTACCAGAGTGAAAAATGGAACGTCAACACCAATGTGTAGAACGTAGATTAGCGCCAAAGGTTCAGCAAAAGGACTACTCAGGAAATGAAGGTTGTCTGAGCTCGGCTCCATTTCCGGGCCGTCCGGAAGTCGAGTCGCTAAACAGGGGTCCATTATCGCCAGCGTCGGTGCTGCCATCTGCGATGCTCTTTCACATCTCGCTTCCATTGTCAAGTGTGCTTTTGTCTATGCGTCCTTTCTTTGTAGGCGAAGCTCTGCTGATGATAAGTTCGTGTCACTAAACCTTTTGCAAAGCAAATCAGTTTTGCCAGCACAATACAAAACAATGCACGCCAAGAAAAACAGAAAAAACACACAAAAACTGTTGCACAATGGGCGGCCTTATCGCTAAATGCGATTTCTTCCAGGCAACCATTATATGCACAATGGTCTGTTTTAGTTTAATACTAGTTTATGCCCGTGGCTTTGCACGCGTTTTTTCTATGGAAACGTTCAATGGTGATTTCTATCCCATGGGAACTGATTTAAGGGATAAAAAGTAGCCTTATTTAGCCCATATGTAATATGTGATTCCAGGATAAGAATTACCTGTATGCAAAATTTTTGCTCGATCCGTTCAGTAGTTTTGGCGTGAAGAGGTAACAAACATCCATCCATCTATCCATCCATCCATACAAACTTTCACATTTATAATATAGTGTGATGAAAAGTTCATGAGTGATGAACAGTCTACTAAATGAATAAGCCTACGAAAGAAAGGTAAGTACTACTGGCCTTATCTGACACCTTAGCCTTAAAGTTTTGCCTAGTTCATGAAAACTATAAAAGTTTACGATGCCTTCCAAACATTTAGCGCCTCGCTACTCCTACCACATACTAAGAGGAATTACTTTTCATAGTTTTACATCGATCTAAGAGCCTTATCACTAGCACTAGAATAGCATCGTAGACGCCACTTTGTATTGTCTCGTACAAACTTTTTAGTACGTACATATTTTTTGTTCGTTTGCAAAACAACACAGCCGCTCTCTTCCATTTGATTAATTGATAATGAATCTTCCCAAATTCGTCGATGCTTACATTTTCGTCTCCGACGTCTTTGAAGTAACAAAGCCAACAGCAGTGTCTCCTCGTCGGAATCCATTTTGTTACTGAGTGTATTGTACGCCACTAACTTGCTACAAAAAAGACAAAAATACACGACAAAAAAGTTGCGAATTTGCCACTCGTCTGCGATGTCTTCGCTGCGCAGCCGCGGCGTATTCTCGACGCATTCACTGCGCGCCCATTCCGCCCCGCAGCCGCTCGCAAACCGCTGCTTGTTGAAATGATTTTGAGTAATTTGTTGCATACTAACTTTGGCAGGTCAGCGGTATTAAAAGAACTTTTTTCGTTTTGGTATTTTAGAAACCAATACAGCTCCTCTGATTCATGCAATAAATGCAACTACCATCACATCAGACCTATAAAACTGTTATACATTTTATAAAACTGTAGTTTTTATTCCGGATGTATAGTTTTCCTATGTGATCAAATAAATCGCTGATAAAAATAGTATTTACCTCCAGTACTCAGCAATAAAAAGAACACTTTCCTAGTTAAAAGAGCCAATAATTTGTAACGTAGAGCTCCAACTACACAGAAAGTGTATCCCCCATGTGGTGTAAACAGGCTACGTTTCCTTGCTTCCATGCTTGTGATAGCCGTGATCTTTGTTAAGCTTGTTCTAACACGCGTTTCCATAGTATTGATCCTACTTCCTACTAATATTATAAAGCCGAAAGTTTGTGAAAACTCAATTTTTTCAACCCAGGATTTTCAAAAGTACTGAACAGATCAAGAAGTTTGGTCACTTAGAACCTAGCCAAACTTAGATGATAGGCTACTTATAATACCGAAAATACTTTCCCTGTACAAACAAATTAGGCGAAATTGTTAAAGCAATTATAATCAGAAATATCACGTTTTTAGGGTTCCTAACGCTCGAATGAAAAACGGATCAATGGTCTATGTCCATTTGTTTCATAAAATCTGTACGAATCTAGCAAACCAATTCAGTTCAAAACTTTAATTGTTTAAAAGCTTAATGAAAGAAAAATCATATTCTATCCCTGAAATAGCGCTGAATATTTTGCCCTATTTGACTCTGATCCAGAGGATTAACCCGTTGATGGATTGCAGTTTGCTTTCAGACCAGTGAATGTTATTGACCTTTTTTGATTCCTGCTACCTACAACCATTTGACGCCTCTTATAGGATCACCATAACGAATAGAGGCACTGCACTACACAAGAAGTACTATGTGGCGGTAGATACGAGAGTGTTTGAGCAATCAAGTTGGTCAAGCGTTGGCGTCTCTGATTACCTGGCGTCTGGCACTGTGTGGGGTTAGTGTTTGTTGAGGGGTTGAACAGACCGCACTGGCCTTTGTAAGTTAGGCTTTACACTTATCTTCTTTACAATCAGTTTGTTATCTTTGTCCCAGTACTCATAAGGTCAATTTTGTAAATCTCCTTAGAAATTGACCTAATTGGCCAAGAAATGGATTTGTGTACCTAAAAGTATGCATACAATGAACGAACTGCCTCTTGAATATCGAATCGTCATGGAATTCGTTAAACCTTTGAAATTCTTTTCTCTTCTTTTATAATTAACGCGTTGTTGTATGACATGACATTCCTCGGACTCCGACGAATCCAACTTGGATCGGCGTTCGGGAAAGCAGAGCCTCAAGACGAATGTCATTAGCCAATATGTGTTACCAGTGATGGTGATGACTTACGGATCCGAGACGTGGTTCTGACTATAGGCCTCGTGCATAAGCTAAAGTCGCTAAAGCTAAAGTCTCCATAGCTCGCTGCTATGGAGAGAGATATGCTCGGATTTTCTCGCGATAGGATACGGAATACGAAAAGCCGTAGAAGAACTTTTTTTTTTTTTTTCCGTTGCTGGCAACACTGGCGGCAACACAACTTGTAACAACGGGATAATTCATAAAATAATTTCTACCATTAAAAGTGCGTATCAGTTCAAATAATCATCGAAAAAGCAAATAAAAGTAAAAGTGAGCTAAGCTACGGTAAAAACCACGAGTAAACAACATTGTTTTCGGCGTTTTTGTGAGCAAGAAAACAGCGTCTCGTCGTGGACGCGCCATACAACATGGCTGGCGTCTGTCAGACTTGTCGTGAAAATATAACAATGACGCAGAAACGCATCAAATGTACTGTCTGCTCGCTGTTTTTTCACTCTGACTGCATAAAGTACAACAAGGATTCATCACCAAGATCTCAGTGGAAGTGCCCTAATTGCATGGCTTCCCAGCGGAAAGGAGGGAATAACTCAAACACGCCTGTCCGCCCACCTGAAAAAATACAGCCACAGGCAAAGGAATCTACTGAATGCACACCAACCGAAGGAACTAATAGTGCATCACTCGGACAACCATCAAAGACACATGTACTGGAGATAGCCCCCAATGTCGGCGAGGATGCAAGAGAGCCCGCCCCACAGAAAATACTGGCTGAATTGGAGTCATTGCTGGACAGTAAACTCAACAATATTGTTGTGTATCGAGTAGATAATTTAATACCTACAATAGCGGGTAGACCTGTACGTCTCCGTTCACTAATAAACGCCTACCGGCAGTTGGCTCTGAACCTCCATGTTTTATTGCTACACCTCACTGGCGACGGGAGTAAATTAAATCATTTAACGTGTTTTAAGTGCGTTTTACCAAGTCAGCATCATGCCACTCGGTAAAATAGAGTGTTTTGACATAAATGACCAAAATTGGGACACCTACGTGCGCCGTGTAAAACAATTTATGACTCTCAACGAGATAAAGGAAACTTTACACGTGTCGACATTGGTGACGCTCGTTGGTCCTCAGTGTTACGATCTTATGTGTGACTTGTGCGCTCCAAAATTGCCGGAGCAGAAAACGTTCGATGAACTCGTGCAAGTAGTGAAAAACCATTTGGAACCACAAAGGTCGGAGATAGCAGAGCGACACGTTTTTAGGCAAAGAAAGCAGACGCAGGGCGAAAGCATTCGTGTGTATTTGCAAAGCCTCAAACATTTAGCTAAGACTTGCAATTTCGGCGACTCGTTAGAAGTAAATCTACGCGACCAGTTCGTGTCAGGACTATTCAGCGAGGAGATGCGATCAAGGCTGTTTGCCGAAAAGAATATCAACTACAAGCGGGGCGTCGAGCTCGCGTTGGCATTGGAGGCGGCGGAGCGCCACGCGTGCGTTGCGGGGGCTCCGGCTGCGGGCCTGAGCGACGCGTCTGCACCCGATGAGGGGCTACATCGTGTCGGAGGAGGCGGCGGCGGTGCTGCGCGGTTCCGTCGGCATGCGCCCGCGCCCGCTTCGGCGGCGCCGGCGGCAGCTGCGGCGGCGACGGCGGCGGCGCGCCCGCCGTGCTCGCGGTGCGGCAAGCCAGGTCATTCACCTGGCCGGTGTCGGTATAAGTTTTATACGTGTGACAAGTGCGGGGCGAAAGGACATCTTAAGGCAATGTGCAAAGGAAGTGAAGGTAATGCCGCGACTTCGAAGAAAGGTCAGTACTTTTTTAATGACAGTGATTCAGATGACGATTGCCACTTTTATAATTTGATCAGCTGTGCGGGTGATAAGCCCTATTATATTCGTGTGTGTGTGGAAAATATACAGTGCAAATTCGAGATAGACACGGGCAGTAAAATATCGGCTATTTCTAAGAAGTTCTACGACGAACATTTTTTCAAAATACCTATTCAAAACAAGACTCTTACTTTTAGATCATACACGGGTGATGTAATCGAGACTTTAGGTTACATTGTGGTGCACGTAAAATGCGGTTCGGAAACAGCTGATCTAAAACTGTACGTTATTAACAACGGCGGACCCCCATTATTGGGCCGTCTTTGGATAAAACATTTAAAATTATCGCTATTTCAAAATGATGTAAACATGATTCACAATGTAACTGAAGATTCGATGGCAAGCTCTCTAAGAAAGGAATTTCCCGAGGTTTTCGCGGAAGGTTTAGGTACATGTAAGTCTCGTATCCGGCTACACTTGAGTGACACCACACCGGTGTTTGTGAAGTCGCGGCCGCTGCCGCTGGCCCTCCGGGGGCGCGTGGAACGGGAACTCGATCGGCTGCAACGGGATGGTGTTATCTACAAGGTCGAAAGGTCGGATTACGGTACGCCGATTGTACCGGTAGTTAAAACAAATGGCGATATTCGGATATGCGGAGATTATAAAGTTACAATAAACCCGCGTCTTAAGGACTTTCACTACCCGTTGCCGCGGATCGAGGATCTTTTCGCGACATTAGGTGGGGGCGAGCAATACACGAAATTAGATTTATCCAATGCATTTCAACAATGTATATTAGAGAAAGATTCACAGCCGCTCTCGGCAATCACGACTCACGTCGGAACCTTTGTCTACTCAAGGGTTCCATTTGGAATTAAATGCATCCCTGAAAACTTTCAGAAAATAATGGAAGAAACATTGAGCGGATTGCCGTCAACGGCCGTGTTTGCGGATGACATCTGCGTCACAGGCCCCACTAAAGCGATTCATTTGTCAAACCTTAAGGCAGTTTTACAAAGATTGAAAGAAAATGGATTAAGAATAAATTTTTCAAAGTGCCAATTTTTTCGGGATTCCGTAACTTATTTGGGATATAAAATTGACAAGTTCGGTTTGCATACTGATTCCAGAAAGGTGGACGCTATCGTGGCCGCCCCGGCACCAAAGAACGTCACCGAACTGAGAAGTTTCATGGGACTTTTGAATTTTTACGATGTTTTGAAACCTATGTATAGCCTATTAAAAAAGAACACTGTATGGAAATGGGACGTAAATTGTGAAAACGGCTTTAATAAAATAAAAAAAATGTTAAGCAGTTCTCCGGTGCTCGCGCATTACAACCCGCAGCTGCCGCTGATCCTCTCCGTGGATAGCAGCCAGTACGGGCTGGGCGCGGTGCTGGCGCAGCGCTACGCGGACGGCAGCGAGCGGCCCGTGTGCTGCGCGTCGCGCACGCTCAATGCGGCCGAGTCTAATTACTCACAGATTGATAAAGAGGCGTTAGCTATTGTGTTTGGTGTAACTAAGCACCATCAATATTTGTATGGTAGAAAGTTCTTACTCAGAAGCGATCACCGAGCTCTCAGTTACATACTTGGTAAGAATAAAGGTATACCAGTGACGGCCGCAAGTAGATTGCAACGATATGCGGTTAAACTAGCGGCATACGATTACGATATCGAATTCGTCAGGTCTGAACAAAATTCTGTGGCAGATGCATTGTCGCGGCTCCCACTCACGACTACATCCGGTCAGTCAAAAGGTACTCGCGATGAATGTAGTTACTTGAACTTCGTGCAAGAAAGTTTACCGGTTAGTTTTGAACAGATTAAATCGGAAACTGCGAAAGATAACCTTTTAAGTAAAATATATGGTTTCGTCATGTTCGGTTGGCCGTCTTCGGACTCCGAAATCGATTCGGAAAAACCGTTCTTTCGAAGAAAAGACGCGCTGCATGCTGATAGGGGATGTTTGGTTTGGAGATATAGGATCGTCATACCTAAATCGTTACAAAATACCGTCTTGAACGAGATACACGAGGGACACCCAGGGATAGTAAGAATGAAGCAGATAGCTCGTAACTACGTGTGGTGGGGAACGCTGGACGCAGACATCGAGCGCACCAGCGCGGCATGCGTGGCGTGCCGCTCGCTGCGTGACGCGCCGCCCGCCGCGCCGCTACACTCGTGGCCGTGGCCGCACGAGCCCTGGGCAAGACTGAACATGGACTTTCTGGGACCCTTTCGAGGAAAGTATTATCTCGTTATAGTGGACGCACACTCAAAATGGATAGAGGTTGAAAAGGTAAGTAGCACGTCGGCAACCATTGTCATAGGAGCTCTGAGACGTTTGTTTGCGCGATTCGGCCTGCCGAAAAGGATAGTGTCCGACAACGGACCCCCGTTTTCATCGGCTGAGTTCGCTAAATACCTGAGCTTAAATGGCATTAAACATTCGGCCGTCGCGCCGTACCACCCGGCCAGCAACGGTGCCGCCGAGAACGCCGTGAAGACGGTAAAAAGAGTCCTTAAAAAGGCTTTTCTCGAAGGCGTCGACGACGATACCGCGCTGAGTAAGTTTTTATTCATGTACCGGAATAGCGAGCAGAGTACGACGGGCTGTGAGCCCGCCGTGGCTATGTTCGGGCGGCGGCTGCGCGGACGGCTTGACCTGCTGCGCGCTGACGCCGGCGAAGCGATGCGCGACAAGCAGCTGCGACAGGAGGAGCGGGGGGGGGCGCGCCACGCGACTCCTCGCGCCCGGCGACCGCGTCCTGTCCCGGGACTATTCCGTTCGTGCCGACAAATGGTCAGACGGGTTGGTGGTCGAGCGCACGGGACCTGTCTCCTATAAGGTAAAGATGACTGACGGTCGGGTGCATAAACGTCACGTGGACCAATTGATCGCAGATAAAAATGGGAAGTCACGTTTTTCTTTATCCCGTAATGTATGCGAAAGTGACCGTGAGCTCGGTGATGCGGAGTCTAATTTAGGCGGGGAAGAACGATCGTCGAATATTCCTCATACGGATGTTAGGGAGCGGTCGTATTCAGACAGTTCGAAAGTGTCGGAGTCGACGACGACGCCACCGGGTAGTCCAGATAGTGAGGTCATGAGGACGCCGCTGACGTCACCGCAGGGGCCGGGGCCTGCGCTGTCGCCCGCGCTACCAGCTAGCATTAAAAGGGAGCGCCGGAGGGCTGCTCTCAAGTGTGCCGAGAAACTTAAAAAACAAAAATAATTTTTTATTATGTATTCATTCGATTAAGTTAGGTAATACTTGTTTACGTACATTTTCTATTACCTATGTCGTTTATAGTACCCGTCAACTTGTGTAATAATTAATTATCCATAAGATTCTACCTAACATGTTTATTAAGAGAGGACAGTGTTGTGTATCGAGTAGATAATTTAATACCTACAATAGCGGGTAGACCTGTACGTCTCCGTTCACTAATAAACGCCTACCGGCAGTTGGCTCTGAACCTCCATGTTTTATTGCTACACCTCAAATATGAAAATATTTATAATTGAAGAGCTCAAATCCACGATTGCCTCTGAGATTAGGAAGGAATTGTCAACCGTAAACTCCAATCTGTTGCAGCTTGAAGGCTCCCACAATGCCCTTCTGAATGATCATGAGAACCTAAAAAGAAACTTTGATAGTTTGCAGAAACATGTAGAACAAAGTGTTTGCTTGGTCGCTGACTTACAAGCTCAACTGAACAAGCAGCAACAGTGGGCTCGACTATCAAACTTAGAAGTAATAGGTTTACCTGAAAGTTCTAATGAATCTCCCACCCAGATCCTTGTGAAAATTGCCAAGCACGCAGGAGTGACTCTGCTACCAGAAGAGATTGAATCAGCGCATCGTGTACAGCCCATGCATAAACAGGCAGGCCAGCCAAAGCCCCTAGTTGCAAAGCTCAGAAGCAGAATGGTGAAAGACCAGATTATCTCGGGCCTCCGTAAAACCAAAGGAATAGTGAGCAGGGACATTGGGATTGGAGGTCCTACTCGTAGATTTTTTGTGAATGAACATCTTACTCCTCAAAACAAAAACTTACTAAGGTGTGTCAAGCTTCTTGCCAAAGAAAAGTCCTACAAATTTGTATGGGTAAAAAACTGCAATATTTTTGTGAGAAAAAACGAGGAGTCTCCTGTGTTCAATGTTCAATCAGAAAAAGACTTGGAAAAAATTACATGATTTCAAAATTCTATTGTAAGGTAGTATCTAAGATTATAGCCTTACTACCTGGTCATAAACCAATTATTACTTGTTACTTTTGTCAAGTTTTCATAATATTTATCTTCTATTTGTTACTATGTAAACTGGTACCACTGCATCACACAAATAACAAACTGTACACTTCCCCATTACACAACCACACTATACACACACAAACAACATTTCCTAATTATTCCTTTTCCTCAACACCTGACAGTGAAATTATAATAATACACCTCATGACTTACTTTTATACAACTTTTTTGGTTTTATCAAGGCAACTTGTTTCTTGTTATAACAGTCATAAGCAAAATCATAGCATACCATGTCAACTACACTTAAATCTACAATTATGTACAAAAACAAGGCTTTGCAATGATGTCCAATAGGTTGTACTTAGCTTACCAAAATGTTCGTGGCCTAAGGTCTAAAACTTTAACCTTTAGACAAAATATATTAGCACATGATTATGATATTCTAATGATTACAGAAACTTGGCTAACGGATGGTTTTTATCAAGGTGAAATTTGTGATAGTCGCTACGACGTTTTCCGCTGTGATAGAAGACAAAAAACATCTACTAAAAAAATAGGTGGTGGCACTATGATCTGCGCTAAAAGTAAGTTGCATGCAACGGCTAGACCAGAATGGGAATGCGCGGGAGTCGAGTGCGTGTGGGTAACTGTACCTGCTCGATCACTCACCGCAAGGAATAACCGTAACTTACACATAGGTGTAATATACATACCCCCTGACTCTGATCAGTCTGCTCGCATTGATTTAATTAGTAATTTGTTAACTCAAATATTTGATGAATGCTCGAATGATTATTATATTATTGCGGGAGACTTTAATATCACAAATGTGGACTGGACTGATGCTGGGCCCTTGCACCTGAAGCGAGGTTCCATTAATTTACAAAACTCTGTCACAAACTTGTTAGATATATGCGGTCTAGCGGGACTCAGGCAACACAACAACATCACAAACAGTAGCGATAATGTATTAGACCTTGTTTTCAGCAATGTGACACTGAATTTATTCCGTTCTCATTACCCTCTTGTACCGGAGGACACTTATCACCCAACATTGGAACTGAATGCTTCTGACCTTGTGATTTCTTCTCTCCGACAGCATAATACTATTAAACGTAAATTCCACAAGGGCGATTATACAAAAATAAATGAATATCTTTCAAGTGTTGACTGGGATAAAGTATTGGTCGGTCAGTGCATCAATGATGTTGTCTCCAATTTTTATGCTCATCTTTGTAGCGCAATAAATAACTATGTTCCATGTAAATTAAGCAACAAAGCCACTTATCCGACTTGGTACACAAAGCCACTAATAAATGTCATAAAAGAAAAGAAAAAAGCGCACCGTAAATGGAAATTACATAATAATCCTCGAGACTACGATGAATTTTCATTACTGAGAACTCGTCAGAAGCACTTACAGGCAAAATGTTTTAGGTCACATATAGATGGAATGCAAACGTTTATAAAAAAGGATCCCAAAGGCCTGTGGTCTTACTTGAAATCATTGCGTTCTAATAGCTCCAGTTACCCAAACAAGATCCCAAAGGCCTGTGGTCTTACTTGAAATCATTGCGTTCTAATAGCTCCAGTTACCCAAACAAGATGAGTCTCGGAAGCGATACATACTTCAGTGCTCATGAAATAAGCCGCGGATTTAACTCATTTTTTGAAAGCGTTTTCCAACCACCTGCCTCATCTTATGAAAGTAATTTGCTTAATTATGAAGAACCTATGGATGTAATTGATAAACTCAGTATCACGGAAGAAAATATTTACAATTTGCTTAAAACTATTGACGTTAATAAGGGACCAGGAAGCGATGGTATTCCTCCAATATTTATTAGTAAATGTGCCCATAACCTAGCTAAACCATTACATACTATTTTTATTAAATCAGTTAATCACTTCGCTGAATTTCCTGATGTTTGGAAGCAGGCAACGATAGTACCGATACATAAAGCCGGTTCGCGTAATCGTATCGAACACTATCGCCCAATATCCATCTTGAATACTTTTAGTAAGCTATTTGAAAAAATCATCTACAACCAGATAAGTCACACCATCTTCAAAGCGATACCGGATGAGCAGCATGGCTTTATGAATCGGCGCTCTACGGTTAGTAATCTTACTGTATTTACAAACTATGTACTCAGGAGCATGGACAAGGGGATGCAGGTTGATGTGGTCTACACTGACTTTGAGAAAGCCTTTGACAGGGTGGACCACACCATCCTGCTTCACAAACTATACTCACTAGGTATACGTGGAGATCTATTCCGCTGGTTCAGTTCATATATAGTTAATAGAAAACAAGCAGTATCTATTGGTGGTGCTTGCAGTGACTTCATTACAATAACATCTGGTGTCCCCCAAGGGTCTATCCTGGGACCCCTCTTGTACAATGCCTACCTATTTGATATCCACACATGTTTTAGCGCCTCAAATCACCTAATGTTTGCAGATGACAAAAAAATTTATCTAGCAGTTAAAAAAGAGTCTGATTGCTTAAAAATACAACAAGACATATTTGAATTAGAGAAATACTACTTAAAAAATAGAATAGCAGTAAATACAAATAAATGTTTGCAAATAACTTTTACCAGGAAAAACAAGCCTCTAAATTTTACGTACACAATTGGTAATACCGCAATCACTAAAGTCAACTCCATTCGCGACTTAGGCGTAAGACTAGATGCTAAGATGTCCATGACAGAACACATCGATGCCATCGCTGACAAGGCGTATAAACAACTAGGTTTCATAAAGCGAGTATGTAAGCCTTTTACGGACATTGAATGCATCAAACTTCTTTATTACACCTACGTACGCAGTATCTTAGAATACGCATGTAGCATCTGGTCTCCATGTTATATTATTCATAATCAAAGGCTAGAATCAATTCAAACCAAATTCGTTAAGTTCTTATGCTATAAGGACTACAGTATTTATGGATCTTATAAAGAAGCTAGCAAGCGCTACCGCATAGACTCACTCGAACAACGACGCAAACAGTATGATATCATACTACTTCAAGACATATTGTCCGGACGATTAGATTCTCCTGAACTACTGGCCAGTGTACCATTGCAGGTACCTGTCTTCCGAACACGACACACACCCCTCCTACATGTTCCTCAGGTTTGTACAAACTATGCCCGAAACTCTGTTCTGGGCAGAGCAGCCCTACTCTACAACAAAGAGTATTCTAGTCTTGATATTTTCCATCTGTCTAAAAATTCCCTGAAATGGGAAATTAAAAAATTACATCGCAGTCAGTAACCCCTCCCTCTCTTTCCCTCTCCCATTAATACACACCCATTCACGTTGCCCAAACTCTTAAGAGATTGGTGCCTCGGAAGAGCAGTCACTCACACACACACACACACCCACACACACACACATATACACCCACACAAACATACAATGCAGTGAGTATCTCTGTACCTACCCTAAGTTTTGTATAAAGCACTTCAATCTTACCTGAACTCGATATTTACCTATTAGGTGTAAATCTTTTTTGGCTCATTTGTAAAATCTATATGTATTACTATAATATCTATCAACAACGCTGTGATTTACCAATAAAGAATAAATAAATAAATAAAGAAGAACCAGAGTAACCGACAGGGCTCTCAGAGTTAGCAGGTTGAAGTGGCAATGGGCAGGCCATATAGCTCGCAGAACCGATAACCGTTGGGGCGTGAAGGTACTCGAGTGACGACCGCGATGCAATGCGAAACGGAGTGTGGGAAGATCTCCCACTCGATGGACCGATGACATTGTACCGGTCGCAGGGAGTGGATGGACGGAAGGGGCTCAGGACTGCTATTTGTGGCGTCGTCGTTTGTGGGAGGCCTATGTTCTATGCCGAGTTCAGACAGAAGCTTGCTTAGGCTTTTAATGATAATGGGGGGATAAATCCAATTTAATGTTTATTGAAATTATAGTGCGTAACACCACACTCAGGGTAATTTCTAAGAAATCAAATAATATTGCAAAAATTTTCGACTTCGACGGGACTTAAACCCGCAAGCAAGTGACGTGAGTCCAGTGACTCCCACGTCACTTGAACGTGGTGTAGTTGGTTAGGAAGTCGAAAATTTTTGCGATATTATTTGATTTCATTGAATTATTTTTGACACTAGACATGATGATTATGATGACCCTGTCTATATGGCCGGACTGCGATTTTTCTCTTCTAAAACACCATTAAGTCCTGTACGCACAAAAGGTCAGGCCACGCGGGCAACATTTTCAGAGCGTAGTAAAAAAGTTCAAGTAAGGAGTGGGTTCTACGCAGTATTAAATCCGCTCTTTGTAAAAGGCACTCGAGAGTACGTATTTAATCGTCGACACACACAGGGGTGCCACGTACTTATGTCGAAGGATTAATGTCCCTTTGGCATAGTCCGTCCTTACAATCAGTATAAGTACTACCTCACCTAAAAAAGGATAGATGCCCGTTTCTTTATAAAAACGGCAAATAGAAAACATCTGACGACCGACCAGCACCGGTCAGCAGCTGACCGATTGACATTTGGAGACCTTGTTAATGGAACCAGACCCTGGTGGCTTGCCAGCCAAGGGGAGGTTAGAATACGAATAATTTATTGAATAAAATATGTTAAAAAGGCATTTTTATTAGCAGAGCAAATTACTATCACAAATATAGAAAGAAATCAGAACTAGTATTTCCAATTAAAACAATTATTATTTAGCTTACTGCAGACTGTTGCAATCAATCTATAGGTAGCTAAACTAATCCATATCAATACCAGTCGGTCGGTGGTAGGTCAGCCAGCGTCGTCTGCGGTTAGACCACTGTTTCAATTGTAAACACTACATCTAATTATGTTCCGTTTCTTCAGTTGTAATTTTCTTTGATAATTTAAATATTTTAGTAATTAACTAGGTACTTACCTACATACAATATCGCTTTCACAATATAAAGAGTTACTGATTTCTAAGAAAGTTTTCATGTACCTCCTCTGGTTCCGCGAGCAAGACCCAAACACGGGTTAAAACCTCAATATTTTTATTTTACACCGGCAACACTTATCTAAGCCGGGGAACCAGCCCTAAAGTGTCGCTATGAAACGTATACAAGAGTAGCTAGTATGGGTTTGCACAATAACAAAAAACAGTTTTTGTAGGCCAAGCACAGGGATTGTCAATAATTACATAGAATCGTACCTTGCGTAAATTATTGAGATTGAAGGAATGAATTTCAAATATTTTACGCATTCGATGACAATGTGACGTAATTTTTCTGAATTCTACC
Organism: Eupithecia subumbrata; assembly: GCA_949316285.1. Classification (NCBI taxonomy): domain Eukaryota; kingdom Metazoa; phylum Arthropoda; class Insecta; order Lepidoptera; family Geometridae; genus Eupithecia; species Eupithecia subumbrata. Next base: position 12,855,495 of record OX438643.1, on the reverse strand, counting down.
CCAGAACAGAATCCCTGTGCTTGGTCTACTGAGCGGTTAAGTTGTTAAAATTGTTCCTAGTTCCTACTGATAAGATGCGACGAATCACCCACAACACCATCATGCGCAAAACTAAAATCGAATTACCAGAATTGTGGCAAATAATAAATATACATAGAAAACATCCAGAACACCCTGAACAGATAATAATAAATAAATAATAAATAAATAATAAATAATGCTGGACTATCCACACAGCACCATCTAGCCCCAAAGTAAGCTACTCAAAGCTTGTGTTATGGGTACTAGATAACTGATAGGTATATTTAATACAATACTCTACATAGATAGATATTTTTTATTATACATAGAAAACACCCAGACCAACGGAACAAATTTCTGCAGATCGTACACAAATTTGTTCCGAGGCGGGAATCGAACCCGCAACCGCTTGCGTCGCAGGCGGACTCTCGCCCGCTGCGCCATTGAGGTCGTCAAAAAGATATCCGCAGATAGTACAAACATTTGTCCCGAGGCGGGAATCGAACCCGTAACCTCCTGCATCGCAGGCGGACCTTCGCCCGCTGCGCCACAGATGTCTAAGAAAGAAAGAGCACGAAACAAAGAAGAAGAGTTCGTACGAAACTATTCCATCGCTACCATAGACACTAATCATACTACGATAAGTGTGTATCAGGTAGAAGCGCGGCAATGTGCAAAATGTATGAAAGGAAACGAAAACTTTTTCGTTTTCGTAAACTCTGCACAACTCATACTAAGGACTATGAACGGCTTATCGGTCGGATGTAAGGTATGTTGTACACGTGCTGGGTAAGCCTGGGCGAACCTTTTGAGGAACGTGATGTTTAATCGCGGATTATCCGAGGTATGTTCTTCATAAACTTTTGCTAAATACCATTTAGGTATATTTTCCTACGTATATTGTAGTAGGTACCTAAAGTAACACATACCTATTGTAAGATGTCACTCAAGAGATAAGAAAAATAGAATTGTATTTTATTAAGCATAACAAATTACTGTAACTCAATCCACATTGGATAAGATAAATAAATTACCAATTAAATTAAAGATGAGCTTTGGTGTAAAAACCTGGTTTTTCATTAATAAACATTCAGTACAGAACCAACTACAGTCGTGTTATTTACTCTACAAACCAACAGTATTTCAATAGGCCTCCCCTAATGAGCGCCATAGCGCCCTGTCTTTAGCTTGCCGCATCCAGCATCTGCCTGCAGTCTTTCGCTGATCGTAATCCCACCTAGCCCTAGGGCGTCCTACACTACGTTTGCGGAGTCACGGTCTAACTCAAGAACACGTGACACCGAACACCCCGCGGTTGTCATTTCTTTACGAGATATGGCCGACCCACTGCCTTCAGCTTGCTAATTCCTTGAGCTATGTCGATAACTTTGGTTTTTTGGATTTAAGACACGACTATATTTATTTGGCTAAGTACCTATTTATTACAGGTTAATTCTTAATCCACAACGAAAATTACAATAAAATAATAGAAATAAATTAGAACTAGTTTTTACAATTGAAACAGTTGAGCTAACTGCAGACTGTGGCAAACAATCTACAGGTAGCTCAACTGATCCATATCAATACCAGACGGAAGCGTCCCCAAGACGCTGGCTGCATTGCCCCGCTGTATGGCAATGCTGATGCGCTGTGCCAGATACTGACCAGCTCTCAGGTCACGCGTCGCTTCGACCAAACGCTCAGATAATTTTTTCAAAACCCGAAGAGCCTCGGTACCCCACGGAGCCTACACATTTGCATTCACTTGGAGTCGAGACCAATATTAAGAGTCATTCTCAAAGCATCGCTACGTAAGATTCGAATATTTGAAACTAGCTGCTGCCCGCGGCTTCGCCTGCGTAGTTCCCGTTCCCGTGGTAATTCCGGGATAAAACATAGCCTATGTCCGTCTCCTGGTTCTAAGCTGCCTCCCCACCAATTTTCAGCCAAATAGGTTCAGCCGTTCTTGAGTTATAAATAGTGTAACTAACACGACTTTCTTTTATATATATAATAGATAACAGTTATCAAAGACTTTTTTGATGACAGTTTATCGCCATGAGCCCTGATATTTATGAAAACCCATGACCCTATTGTTTATAAAGACGAAAATAGCTTGAAGAATCCCGTGCTCTCATTAATGGAACCCTTTCGATCTCTTTGTTTAACTAAGCATTCGATTTGAACCTTATGTACAAAATAATAAGATATTGCCCCAGGGACAAGCAATAACGGAATTAATATTTCATGAATAAGTAAATCAGTTTAAGCCGATCGAGCTGATAAATTTCATAATGTCGGTAAATGAAACAAGGAGGTAGGATTATTGCTCCCAGACACCTTCCGACCGGTATTCACCGAGAGAGTCGAATACTTATTCGAGAATAAAATAGGTTTCTGACCTGTGAATAAACTAACCCCCGCCGAGTCGGCCAAATCGTCAGGATTCATTTGTTTATGTTAAACTAGTTTATTCTCGCGGCTTCGCACGCGTTATTTCTATGGAAACGTTTAAAGGTGATTTTTATCCCATGGGAACTGATTTACGGGATAAAAAGTACCTATGTTTGATTCCAGGATTAGAATCACCTGTGTGCAAAATTTCAGCCCGATCCGTTAAGTAGTTATGGCGTGAAGAGGTAACAAACATCCATCCATCCATCCAAATTTCGCATTTATAATACTAGCTTCTGCCTGCGGCTTCACACGCGTATTTTCGGTATAATAAGTAGCCTATTTTCTAAGTTATGCTTTGCTCTAAACGTACGCCAAATTTCATCTTGATCTGTTCAGTAGTTTTGGAGATCCTAGGTAACAAAAATTCAGATTTCACAAACTTTCGGCTTTATAAATATTATATTAGTCGTATAGGATTAGTGTGAAGTACCTTCGGCTTTGGCTCGGATAAAATTTGCCTTCTGCTTATCAATGATCTGTACTATCACAATTAAGTTTCTACAGGTACATACATACATATCATCAACCTCAACCTCAACATCCTGTATTGGTCCACTGCTGGACGCAGGCCTCTCCCTGATTAGCACCTTATTCGATTTTATCACATGGAGGTAATGCCCATAATCTCCACACTGGGCGTGCGGGTTGCGGATCGCAGTTCGGTGGTAGAATTGTTCTGCAGGGGGCGCTGCTGCCCGCCCCGGTGGATATCCCTTAGTCGCCTCGTACGACCTCCGGGGGAAGAGTTGGGGGGCAAGTACCTAATAACAAATATACCTAAAAACTTATATATACACCAGCTTATATAAACACCTTCATATCTTAAACAACAAGAATTAATATTTCACAAATCTAAATCGGTTAAACCTTGTGATCATTTTAAGAGCTTGATCATAAATTAAGGCGCAAACCCGACCCAAATCAGCGCCACCATCGATTTAGCAGTTTGTGATACCTATCATAAGCTTATTTTTAATGTTTCTGTAGCCTATGTTTGATTCCAGGATTTGAATTACCTGTATGCAAAAATTCAGCCCAGTTGTTTTGGCGTTAAGAGGTAACAAACATCCGTCCATCCATCCATCCAAACTTTCGCATTTACAATATTAGTGTGAAGTGTGATAGTGTAGGCAGAGTTGATAGCAGATGCAAAGTTGCTCTTATTAACCACGATGGTGAGCAAGAAGAGCAACATCGAAATAAAACTTTTACAGAGGCATTAAAAATAAGCGATTTTTGAAAATTCCTTCTTTTATTGTAATAATAAATAGGTGATCGCGCTGATTTGTTTCAACACAATTTTAAACTTGTTGACTGGACTACCTGCCGTCATCAACTCCCCAAAGCGGGAGGCGCTCAAAAGCAAGCTATCTAAATTGCCAATGAAAGCTATCGAAATAACATGAAACGTGTAATTTAATCTGCAAGCTTCAAGTCTTCGACTGTGCAGTGCAGCTGTGGTGACACTCGGGCAAAGTTACCGACAGTTGAAGCAAAGTGGCCCCGCTCGAGAGCTAAGGTGTTTTGTAGACGATACAATTTGCTGGTCCAATTTATAGACAAATATAAATAAATAAATAAATAATGCTGGACAATTTACACAGCATTATCTAGCCTCCAGCTAAGCAGAGCTTGTGTTAATGGGTACTAGATAACTGATATACTTAACCTGTACTCCGTTGAGTGTGGCGACTCCCAGACACGGGCCGGATTGTTGTTCGCCTCATTGTGGTTCCTAGCAGACAGCAAATTTGAGTGTGCTCAAAGGTTCTCTTTCATATTTTTTTGAATTCTAATGGAATTTAGTTTTGTTGATAGTCAATTGGGACCCTATTTTTACCAGTCAATTTGCGCATGCGCCGCCGTCTTGGACACAATAGATAACAGGTTAATACAATACACTAAGTAGATGTTATTTGTTATTTTTTAGAACAGATGGCTCTGGGTGTAGCGCTGTTTCGCACCACAAGCTAAAAGTAATAATTATTGTTTCGTTTCTCACCGGCTGTTTGTAAGTTTTTCGTTTCAACCCAACAGAAAACAAAGCATTTGATTGCCCCCTTTGCTTTTTTACAAGCTAAGAAGTTAGTTCTAAGAAGCTCTCTAATCTGCGTTTGTTTTTTTTTTGAAGCTGAGAGAAGTTTGCATCTTTCCCATTTTATTTTGAATTATAAAAAACAGGGCAATTAGTGAGTAAATACCTACCATTTTTTTTACGTAATCATGTAAAGAATTTGACAAGGTTCCGCAATTTGCGTATCAGATGATTAAATTAATTAACAACTATTTATTTTAAATCAAAATGGTTAAATGGCTGATTAATGATATGAATGAATTTTTTTAATATTAAATTTTAATTGTATTATTGCATGCTAGACCATAGCGAGACATACATATCGAGATCGACAAAGTGAGAGCACAATGGTGTCAATTCAGATATCGCGGAAAATAAACTAAACTAATTTGACAGGACTAAAAATGTTGCCGTCCCTTTCATAACGATCGAAATAAAAAGGATGGTAACATTTTTAGTGCTGTCAAATTAGTTTAGTTTATCTTTAGATACATGAATTGACACCAGTATTTTGATTTATACCTCTTATATACCATGTTTGACGCAAATAAATCTTTGATGGAATCAGAAGGTCTGTGAAAGCCTTACGTAAGTACCTCTCTTTACCAAAGTCAGGACCGAAGTGCTCGACAATCGAGGTTCGTACGATCGGTGCATGTCGGTATGAATCTACTGGGACTTGCGGATTTGGGACTTATCAAAAATCAAAGCATGTCAAAGGAAACAGAGCTTTATGTCTCTTGCTTTATGGAGGAAATTTGTGCAAGAAACAAACTTTGTTAAGTCTGTACTTAACTGTGTTACGTCTGTACTGTGTTATGTTTTCGTTTTACCTATGTTGAGGTCATTTCAAAGATATAAATAATAAATTAAAAGCTTTATTTCCTTATACCTATCCTAATTTACATTTTTGGTTTGAGATTCCAGTTATTAAATTATATTTATCAATGTAATTAAAAAAAAAGTACTAATAACTACCTAATTTTTAAAAGTATAAGGACTGCCCAGGGCGGTAAAAGCCTCCTCCAAACGAGCCCATGCGCATCTGTCTCGTGCGGTTCTTGACCAGAGCTTGCCGGCTACCTTTTCAATGTGATCGCACCATCGTTTCATAGGGGAGACCTATCTAGTCTGCGACGCTTTTTATCCCGAGAGAACCAGTTTGCCAGTTTGTCACTACTTGACACCATCTGTCCGCCTTCATTCTCTGCAGGTGGCCTGCCCATTTCCATTTGAGACTCATGGTAGACCACACCATTTCTAAGATATAAGAAAAGATAAAGATTGGAGTAAATAATGACCGCCTCTCATGCTGTGCCGTTTAGATCATATTGTGATCAAATAGAAACTAAGTGGGACAACATCAGAGGCTGTCATTACAATCCCAATCTTTGATTAAGCGACTTATAATAGCAAGTCGCTGTATCTACCTGTGTTTTATGGAATACTAGGTTCTGCCCGCGGCTTCGCACGCGTTTTTTTTATGGAAACGTTTTCTATCCCATAGGAACTGATTTTTGAGATAAAAATGTGGCCTATGTTTGTTTTAAGGATTAGAATTACCTGTATGCAAAATTTCAGACCGATCCGTTCAGTAAGTTCAGCAGTAACATACATTCACCCAAACATCCATACATCTAAACATCCAATCTTTCGCTTTTTATTATTAGTATGATGTAATTGTAATGGGTGATTCACTAACTCGACACGAGCGATTGGACTTAAGTGTGTCCAGTTGGTGAAACTCAAAATTACGTAACATTTGTTTTCAACATTCCTCGTCTTCTTTAATACCTGCACGATAATCCGTCTATCTAAATATAATATAATATAATAGTAATAAGCAACAGTGAAAACTCAGCTTAAGCATGCCTAAAAGGGTGAGCATAAGCTCTTGTAGGTAGATAGATAGATTGGTAGTTAGCCGAGTAATTTAATAAGGTACTTACTTAGCTTAGCTTAAGCCATTAAGTCCTACACAGACGAGAAACTTTAGTTCGTCCGACAGTTTCATATAAATCCTAAATACCCAATGCTGGACAATGCACACAGCATCATGTAGCCCGAAGCTTAGCAGAGCTTGTGTTATGGATAATAAATTACTGAGCAAGTATGATTTATTTATCAGAAATCATAGAAAATTACAGTAATAGAATAAAACAATTACAACTAATATATTATACTCTTATATCTATTTCTTAAAAATCTAAGCCGTCACCAGAAGGCAGAGTGCCCAGAAATCCCAGAATACTGGCAGCATTGCCACGTTGAATGGCAATGCTAATTCGTTGACCGAAATAGAAGCAGCATTCCGATAATAATTAATAATAATTATGATAATTACTGATAATTAGTATACTATAACTAGCTGCGCCCTGCGGCTTCGCCCCCGTGGAAATTTATGTTTCCAACTTTTTTATTTTTTTCTTTCATAAGAACCTCCTTCTGACAATAACAAACACAACAAAAAAGAATAGGCGAAATTGGTCCAGCCGTACGCGTGATGCCGTGACCAGGGGAAATAGGGATTAGATAGATAGATATTTATTTATTGTTTCAAAGTTGTTACAATTTAACGTTAGTAGCATCTTAAATCCTAACAAAGGTTTATCTAGACACTTATCTTAATAATCAGTGATAGGAATAGGTAGGGCTTATTTACCTAAACTTCGAGGAACAGTGACAAGAATCGGAGACTTCCTTCCGACTACATTTTTTACCGGAAAATAATGTTGTCGGAAGGAAGTCTCCGATTCTTGTCACTGTTCCTCGAAGTTTAGGTAAATAAGCCCTACCTATTCCTATCACTGTTAATAATACTTAATTATAAATTATAAATATAAGCTAGCATCGGAGATGAATGCAGTAATTAATTATATGATAGAATGTTTATATACATGATAGAATTTATTATTACAACCAAGACGAGACGAAGTGTAAGTATACGGGAGTCTAAATAAATAAATAAAATAATGCTGGTCCACTGCTGGACGCAGGCCATCCCCTGATAAGCGCCTTATTGACTTTTATCTCATGGGGGTAATACTTATAAACCCCACGCTGGGCGTGTGGGTTGGGAATCGCAGTTCGGTGGTAGAATTGTTCTGCAGGGGCGCTGCTGCCCGCCCCCGGTGGATATCTCTTAGTCGCCTCTTAAGACACCTTCTGGAAGAATTGGGGTGGTGTAAATTCTAAGCCGGAACCACACAGCTCTAAGTTACACTTAATACATTACGACAGATATATTTGTTTGTTATGATCAAGAAACACCCAGAAAACCCGGATCAAATATCTGCAGATCGTACAAATATTTGTCCGGGGGAGGAATCAAACCCGCAACCTCCTACGCTACAGAGGTCGTTTATTCGATCATTCATACTCTGAAGGCTGCTAGTCCCCATAATTCCCCATTTCGAGTTTAAAGGGATCCGCGACTAGGGTTACCAGATGCCTCACTAGAAAATCCTGACAAAAAGACTGACATCTATAGAAAATCCTGATATTTCAGCCCTGGCCAAAAAAAAATTGAGTTCATTTAGCAAAAGAGGGACTCCCTTTTGCTAAATGAATTCAATTTAGTAATAGCAAGTACCAACATTCAGTTGAAGGCAACTGGACCGAGCTGCGAAAACTTTGTGTTTTTTCAGTTATGTACCTATTTGGAAGTTATGTTATTATTTATTTGCGATAGGTACCTAGTACGTAATGTTGACAAGTCAAGATCTGGTAATGGCCAGGTTTACCACAAATAATATTTTTTGTAGTTACATTTACAGAATTTACAAAAATTTGTGCTGATTTATATAACAATACTAACTCAATTATTTCGGACCTATTTTACCAAAAAGCCTGGTAATACTCTAAAAACTTCGGAAGCCTGACAAATGCCTAACAATCCTGACATGTCTGGCCAAATCCTGACATCTGAGTAACCCTATCCGGGACTGGACTAAATCCATTAAATAGGCTGAGTGGATGGGTTATTTCCTAAGGCCGAGACACCATTCCTCAAATCGACTTATTGGCTTAGGGGTCCTACACACATACGGTATTAAATAAAGATTTTCTATTCTATTGTACGAGTAGTTACTTCACTTTTAAGAGCCTTATCATTATCACACTGGTGACTTGCGAGCGATTTCTAAGCGAGGCGAGTGCGCAGCGTGCACGCTGCAACGAAGCCGCGGGCACGCAGCGAGCTCCCCTTTATATGCAATCGTAGCTCGATCGCTGTTCACTCGCCTTGATATCGCTCGCAAATTGCCTTAAGTGTGATAATACTATAATTGACTAGGCAGTCTCTATCAGGGTCGCTAAAGAACGAGGAAGATGGAAAGAGTTCGAGAAGGCTCTTACCGCAGAAAGCGGTCTTCACATGTGAATAAATTAAATTAACCGCCAAGTGCGAGTCAACTCGCACACGAAGGGTTCCGTATCGTAAGCATTAGGCAACCTCGCAACATGACGGTCGGACAGCGGAGGCTTAGTAAGCAAGAAAAGCAAGCTTTATCTCAAGCTGCGTGGCCGCGGCCTCGTCGCGGCGTGCTCGCGGCGGCGCTTTGAAATCGCTCGCAAATCGGTAGTGTGATAAGGCTTTTAGGTTGGTCGAAAAGTCTGAGTCTGCGGCGAATCTGGTAGTAAGTCTAGTGCCCAACTAAAAGTACAAGCCTTGAAAGCCCGTTACTCCACATAGCTGTCTACCACCTCTCAATCCCCAAACTAGCTAGAACGCATTACAAAGTTTTGCAAAAGTGGAACTCCTAAATTTAAATGGAACATGATTGCAGTCTGGAGTTTCCAAACTGCTTCCATGCTGAAAGAAGTTCTTCGGAGCTGAGTGAAAGCGCTTTCCATGCAGACGTTATTGTTTGAAATATGTGTGAAACATCGCATGTTTACGCCATTTCTACATTTCCATGTAACCAATTGCAAACATGTGTTCAAGAAAATTACAATGAGACTTAAGACACTTTCTCTTCTCGTGTTGTTCTTTGGAACATGGGTTGAGTTAGCTGATTTTTCAAACCAACCGATACTGAAATAAATTAAATCTAAACAACTTAATAACTAACTATCCATGCAACGCGGTGAATAAGTTTGTATTGAATTTTTTGATGACGAAAGATCCAGGATATAAGTTATTCTGGTACCGAATTTCAGCCAAATCCGTTCAGTTTTTTTTGCGTGAAGGAGTAACAAAAACACACGCACACATACACTCTCATACGCTGAAAGATACAAACTTGCGTTTATTATACATACTAAACACGATACCATTTTATGAATGACTAGGTGCATTCCTACTACCCGTTTTCCCGTAGGAATGAAGCATTTTCCCGCGGTAAAAAGCCTATGTTCATCAAGAATAATGTGGGCTTCTAATGGTAAAAGAATTTTTCAAATCAGTCCAGTAGTTTCGTAGCATTGAATAGAAACAAACAATCAAATCTTTCCTCTTTATAATTATAAGACTAGATAATTATCTGACGGACTTTTTGTTACTATGTGTGGGAGGGATGTGTGTAGTGTGTGCTTTTTTTGTAGATATGAAAAAGAAAAATATGTGAATCTACGTTTGTATGAAGATAGCAGTGACTAATAGTTGCTCCTGTGATGAGAGGAGACAAGTTCACAATATCTTGGAAGTTATGTTATAACGTGGGTACACTGAAACTTTCAAAACTTTACTAAAGTTGTCCTTTGATAAGCCTAGACTTAGTCTTAGACCTTCAAATGGCTTAAGTCTCCAGGTACATTTTTTTATTTGGCGTGGAAATTCGTTTACGAATAAACTGGTCTGGGGGAACCAGAATTATGTGGGACTCGACGCCCTGAGAAGGACGTAATACCACTATAAACCAATCCAGTGTCCCTTTCTCGCCATTTTCGCCGAACCACGGGAACATTTAAAACCTCGGCTGCCCGTCTGGCGTCCCCTCTTCCTTCTATAAATGGCTGGCGAGCACACCGATCCACACACTCGCCGTCTCCATTCTTCCGTCACCTTTTCTCCCCCTGATTAGGATACAGACTGGACAGACACAAAAGTGTCTAGGTACCTACTTCTCATAGATTTTGCTCGTAGGTTTTAGTCATCATTAAGCACAGCTGGATCTAGCCATTACTCTGTCTATGACCACATCAGTACTAGACATAAACCTCGGGAGGCCTATTCATAGAGCTTTTCAGTCAAAATGGCCGCCGATCTCGTAAATAAGTTTTTTAAACAAACGCAATCAAAACACATTATTATAAATATTCACGGGTATTTATCGAATTTGTTTACCTATTTTTCCCGACATTTTAACAAATTTACACTCTGTCGTGGTCATGGGATGCCTGGAGTACTGGAGCTACCGCCTCTGCGAAGCGGGGGCAGTATTTATTGCTACCACCCTCACTCGTTCTTCAGATATTGAAGAAGTGATATTTCTGAAGAAGTGTTGGTTTCGTGTGTCGTCCGAGTGTGCAGATGCCATCAGGACATTCCTATTTCTGAAGAAGTGTTGGTGTTGTGTGTCGTCCGAGTGTGCAGATGCCATCAGGACATTCCTTATTCTGAAGAAGTGTTGGTGTTGTGTGTCGTCCGAGTGTGCAGATGCCATCAGGACATTCCTATTTCTGAAGAAGTGCTTGTGTTGTGTGTCGTCCGAGTGTGCATCTACACTACACAATCGGACACAACACTAACCGTGTCCGCGACGCATAGAGAAACCGTCATAATTCATAATTCATAATTGTTTATTGCACAACATAGGTATTATAAGTAAAACATATCGCAAGAAAAATAATGGCAAAGGCGAGCTTAACCCTAAAAACAGTTCTCTTCCAGCAAACCTTATTGGGAGAGAGAGACAAATTTGCAGAAGTGGGTACATGTGCTAAAACAAAGGATATGTATAAGATTTAATTTTAACCTACTTAATAAATAGACTAATACATAATATAATACAATACATAAACTAATATATCCTAACAAATACTATAATTATATACACATAAAAATTGAGTAAATACATAAATACAACAGAGTCATAAAGATAGGTAATGCTCTAGTTTTAGAACGGTTGTTCTACGACGAGTACACTTAGCTAAAACTGGATAACTCCACGAGGCACAGAGTCTGAAACCGTCTTCACGATTGAAATTAGGACATTTTATTAATTTCAATTGCTCCCCAAACCATTGTAGTTTGTAGTAATGCCTTTCATTACACGTGACTATTTATAAAAATGTGATCTCGTAATTTGATGGAATCGTTACCGTATTGCGATTCCGCTAAATATTTGTGCTACCAATTGTCAGTATTCGCTAAGGTGATGGGTATCATGGATACCGTCATCTAAATAATAAAATGGATTCAAGACAGCGAGCTTCACTCGCGAAAGGGAAAAAGGTTTCGGCCTTTTAGTTTTAGGGACAATCGTAATTTAATTCACAAGTTTTCTCAAAGGAAAGAATTTTATAAATTTGAGTTATTTTGGCTTTTAAATAAAGAACAGCTACCAGTTTTAACTAGTTTTACTTTCAAAGAGTGAATAGGTTTTCAATCTTCTAGACACTCGTGATACATTGTTGGCCACATCGTGACTTTCCATCAGGTGAGATTGTAGTCAAGGGAAGGTCTACCGACTATAAAAAAATATAAGTTGCATTGCAATACATTTTGCCGAGCTGCGTGGTGCCGGCTTAGAATTTGCACCACCCCAACTCTTCCGACAGGTATCGTAAGAAGCGACTAAGGGATATCCACCAGGGGCGGGCAGCAGCGCCCCCTGCAGAACAATTCTACCACGAACTGCTATCCCCAACCCGCACGGCAAGCGTGGGGATTATGGTAATTACCCCCCATGAGATAAAAGCCAATAAGGCGCTTATCAGGGGGCTGCGTCTAGCAGTGGACCAATATAGGCTGTTGAGGTTGCCGAGGTGAGGGTTTTTCACAGATAATTTTGAAGCAGTTTAACTTTTTCATGGTCCAAAACGCACGTAAACCCCGCATCCTCTCGTGGGTGCCTTTGCGGGTCGCACCGGGGAGGCTGGGCAGTGAATCCGCTATACTAACACTTTCATGGCCCAAGACGCACACATCCCCGCAACCTCTCATGGCGGGTCGCGCCGCTAAGGCTGGGCAGTGAATGCGTTAATGTACTAGGTATATGGTAGTTCAGGGTATAGTTTGCGCGATGTCAGAATGGGACCTAACCTTGCCTAACCTGTCACAGTAAATAATTATGTTTCGTTACATTTCTCGTACGAACCGCGCATTGTGAAGATGGGATGTAACCTTGCTAATGAATCCCAAACCAAAAGCTAATGAATGGCCTTCACGGCTAAATGACAGTGTGGATATAAAATACGCTATGCAATCATATATTTTTTTTTTACAAAGGCAAAGTTACGTACAGTAAGAGAAGCCAGGATAGCGTACCCAAATTTAAAATAAATACCTTTTTTATTTGCAAATATAACGGGCCTATACACCCAACCACAATTTATAAAGGGGTAATAAACATAGATACCTACTCGTAACCCTGAGCAAGCAGGTATCGCCTGTTACTGGGTGATTCTGTAACCATGGACTTGATCTTAGGTATAATGCCAAAAGTACACACGTTTATTTTCCTTGATTTAGTGGAAGAATGCAATATTTTATAAACAATCTGTCAGCTCGAAAATATCGAAGCTCTCGTTAGTCCTCTCGATATTTTTCGAGTTGACAGATTTGCATCAGTATCTATTTTAAAAAGAAGAAAAGAGTTTATGAAATATTGTATTATTTAATTCAGTCAAAGAAAATAAACGCGTGGACCGAGTATAGTGTAGGTTAATGTTTTGGTTTGTTGCTTCGGTGTTTTTTATGATAATAAATCGTCAAGTATATTCATCATTCATCAATTTGTGTATAATCTACAGTAGCTTTTCCTGACATTGCTGGCTTTTCGTGCCGTGTTAAAAGGTCTCCCAAACACAAAGCTTAACCAAGGTAACAAACTAAACCCTGTATGTTTATATTCGTCGTTGACTTTCTACAGCTAAGCTACCCTATTCTAGATAATTTGTAATTAATTACTAATATTTTTGATTCTTTGATAGACCCGATAGAGGGCCACGGCGCGCGGCGACCACTTATGCCATGCCATTGCTTCAATGGTCGTGTTCTGAGAAACACCCTGTATCGGTAGTCCATTACGTCACAGTAATGTAGTGCACGGTGCAATGTGGTGGCTGACACAGCTCGTTTCACAGAATGTGCTGGATCCGGTCGGTAGGTACATGCTAAATGGGTTGCACTGCAAACCCGCATTTGAACGTCTATGTACCTACCTAATAGTGGTTGACAGTGCTACCTGTGTATATTTTTCCTTTTCTGTGGTTTGTGCTTTAGTTTAGGGTCGATAAGTTATCTATATTGTTATATCCAATGGCATATAACAATATACAATAACAGTGGTTACCATCAGCACATAAGGGTTTTGCAAAGCGTTTATAGTTTTTCCAAATTCAGTATTATGTGCAAAATTTCCTTATGATCTGGCAAGTATACTTGTCAAGCCTTACATATAGGTAACTGCTTTGATTTTTATCATATAGTAAAACTAGTTTTTGCCTGCGGATTTGCACGCGTTGTTTCTATGAAAACGTTGTCTATCCCATGGGAACTGATTTATGGGATAAAAAGGAGCCTATGTTTGATTCCCGGATTAGAATTACCTGCATACAAATTTCAGGTCGATCCGTTCAGTAGTTTTGGCGTGAAGAGGTAACAAACATCCATCCATCCATCCAAATTTTCGCATTTATAATATTAGTGTGTTGTGATTGTAGTCTCCCAAGTTTCCCTAACTTTTTATAGGCCAAATAATGCATATTAAAACGGCCATACCTATAATGTTTCTTCTACCTATGTATTATGTGCCTAATTTGCAGTACTTAATACATTTGTTTTGGCTTTTAAAAAATGTAATTTATGGTATGTTATTAGCATAGAAAAGCTTTTTCTCATTTTCATAATCCGTAAATTGTAGACATTGAAAAATGCGTTTTAAGATCCACTAATGGCCGAAAATATCAAAAGAGTCTTCCTCAAAATATGCCAGTTAGAAATAAAAGAATTATGAAATACTTAGAAACATGCTGCAATTTAAAGCCTCGTTAACAGATCTAGTTAGATGCTTGAAATGTCTTCCGACGGATTCCCAACAGGAGTTGACATGCCGTCTAATGAGACATGTGATTACCAGGAGTACTCCATTGTTGCTCACAGAGTGGTTAGAACAGCTAGGCTTCGACCATAATTTTATTAATCTTTTAGCTTACTTTGACAATACCCTTATAGAGCAGCTTTATTTACATGTAAATTTAATTTAAATAAATAATAATAATAATAAATAATGCTGGACAATTCACACACCATTATCTAGCCCCAAGCTAAGCAGAGCTTGTGTTATGGGTACTGATAACTGATATACTTATTACAATATACTACATAGATCGATATTTTTTATTTATACATAGAAAACATCCGCCCTGGACAAATGTCTGCAGATCGTACAAACATTTGTCGCGAGGCGGGAATCGAAACCGCAACCTCTTGCGTCACAGGCGGACTCTCGCCCGCTGTACCACTGAGGTCGTCTGAGGGTAGTTAGAACAGCTAGGCTTCAACCATAACTTTATTAATCATATAGCTTACTTTGACAATGCCCTTATTAATTAATATAAATAAAATAAAATTAGCCTTTATTTCCTTCTTATGTAACTACTTATATAACTATCTATTTACAAACTTTGATTAAGTTAGTAGTTGCCTTGTTTAGCGTAGGCCTGCCCGAGCTCCTTCCAAACTATCTATCTCTGGCATTGTCATCCAGTTAGAACCAGCTCTCTTCTTAAGGCGCTGCCGTGGAAAACTAAGACTGTCAGATTGCATGTCAATATTAACAAATGTGGTCGGCAGAGGCGCTTATTTTTAACATAGACTTATGCAAAATTTATCTGTTGTAGAAGAGGCAAACTTTTGTTTTATTTTGGTTGATAGCACAATCACAAGGTAATAATGTAATGTTAACTAACATTTGCCCGCGGCTTTGCTATCGTTGCATGTAAAATACCTTAATAAAACCTATGTCATTGGAAATACAATTGTTTTGCATGTTTATTACGTTTTTAGCGTCTTTAAACATTTCCTTTACTTGACTTCTTTGTTACGCTAAAAAAAAAATATTATATTGATGTCAATGTACACATATTGCCAATAACAAAAAAGTTATGACAAACCGCTCCGTTGAGGTTTATCTGTGAGTTATTAAAAATTTAAAGTAAATTATTATTTTTGAGTATCTGTCCGTTTGAGAATCTCTCTTCTCTAAGAGAACAAACCGATAGAACTACGAGTAATTTAAATTTGCCTGTAGTTCTACTGGTAGAACTACGAGAAAAAAAATGCAAATGGTTGGTCCTAAGTAAATCAGTTATCTAGTAAGTACCCATAACAAAGCTCTGCTTAGCTTCGGCCTTGGTGATGATGTGTGAATTCATCATCATCAGCCTATATAAGTCCACTGCTGGACGTAGGCTCCTATTTTAATTTTTCAGCATTGTTTATTTATATATAAGGTCATCAAAATCGCCCTACCTATTTAACATATTTTAACTCGACCAATACTTTTCGTGCTGTAAACATGTTGAGTAGTACCTACCTATCTAGCTACCAGAGATAAAACCACTATAAACCTATTCTACTTAATTGGTAGGTCTGTCAATGAATAAAATTCCTGCAAATTTCTTTTGGCTTAGCTTCAATCAAATATAGACTTTATTTCAATGACGAATGAACCATTTAACCCGCAAAACAAAAGTTGTCGAAAATCGTAATTCGTCCGTCGAACCCAGCTGTCATCGCGAAAAAAGTTACATAACCTCACGTCCGTCCGAGGAGGCATCCAGCCTCCGAATGAAGCTAGTGGAAGCTATTTTGAGCATATATTGAAAGGGATGTTTGAGTAATAAGGTTGAAATTCTATTGGCAAAATATTATCATTTTTGCAATTACTTCGCTAAACGCCTTACAAAAATGTGTTTTTTGGGTTTTATTATGTTAATGGTTTTATTTATTTAAAACTTCTTACATACTTCTTTTGTTGATAAAATTTCCTTTCATATAGTATTAAAATAATTAATGGTTGTCACTCAAAATATTGAGCATTTCGAGACGAAAATTTTTTTCTTGTTCTTTCTTGTGATTTTTTTTTTTCAAGATCCTAGATCGTTTTATAAAATATTTTTGTATAAGTCTTTTTTCCATACATTTGACTATACACTGTTTTTTTTTGGGCTTGTAATATGTCGGAGAACGGCTAACGGTGCGACGAAAAAGTGTACTTTCTACGGTGTCGCTGTTTGGGCAGCGTCTTAAAGATGTCTTGCCATCTCTTCTCCGGTCGACCTCTAGATCTCTTCTTATTTCTTGGGATCCACTCTGTGATTTTCTTCTTCTCTCACAATGCCCTTATACAGCAGCTTTATTTAAATGTGAATATAATTTTAATTATTTTATTTCTGACATTATATCATTATTATTTTCTCAGTTTATTATGATTGTATTAATTTACGTTATTTTTAGTATACTTTGACAATGCCCTTATACAGCAGCATACTTTGACATGCCCTTAAATTAATTAATATATTATTTTGATTCCAACTCATATTTTTTTTAATTTTTACAGTCATTTCTGTCTGTTTTTAGGGTTTTGAAGATCGAAGATCGGTTTCAAAACCCTTATGGTCTCGCTTTGTCTGTCCTTTTTTCCCTCCTTAATAATAACTCAAAAACTACTGCAGCTATCAACTTGAAATTTAAAATAATAATACATTTCGTGCGCCTGTACAGATTTAAGGAAAAATAATTGAAAATAAATGAAAAATGAAAATGAATATTTTCCATACAAATTGTGATGCCGAAATTTTAAAAGGTACCTACAGAGTCATATGGGGTATCAAATGAAAGGTATCAGTTTGTACATTTCAAAATATTTTTTGAAATTTTTGTAGGTTTTATACTTTTTAAAATATTTCGAAAAAAGTCGAAAAAATACCCATTCCCCCCCCTATCTCCGAAGATTGCAGAGCGATCCATGTAAAATATATGGAGCGTTTATAGACATGGATCTATATTTTACAGGAAAAATATAGAGAAGTTTGAAAAAAGAACACTTTTTGAAAAATGGTCAAAAAGGGGGGGAATAATTTTTAAAAGGGGAAGCTACCTCTCCGAGTGGGGTATCAAATAAAAGGTATTGATTTGGAAATTTCAAAACAGGTTTTCAAATTTCTGTAGGTTTCATACTTTTTGAAATATTTTGAAAAAAGTCGAAAAAAAACCCATTCCCCCTCCCTATCTCCGAAGTTTGCCGAGCGATCCATTTAAAATGTATGAAGCGTTTGTAGATATGGATCTATATTTTACAGGAAAAATATAGAGAAGTCTGTAAAATGAATACTTTTTGAAAAATGGTCAAAAAGGAATAATTTTCAAAAGGGGGGCTACCCCACCGAGTGGGGTATCAAATGAAAAGTATTAGTTTGGACATTTCAAACCAGTTTTTCAAATTTCTGCAGCTTTCATACTTTTTGAAATATTTCGAAAAAAGTCGAAAAATTTACCATGACCCACCTTAACCGAACCACCCATTTAACCGAAGCATGCAGAGAGATCCATCTGAAATGTAGGTTGGTACCTACTATTCTTAGGTACCTATTCGTTAAATTGCGATATCTCTAACCGGTACTTTTGGTACATATTTGTTGACAAACGTTCAAAACCCTCGGCGCGCGAGTTACACTCGCACTTGACGGATCTTGTTTTTCATTGTACAGTATGGTGTTTCCTTTATCGAAATACATATGTGTGTTATTGTTAAAATAGTACATTTATATAGAATGTAACGACATCAAGTGTAACATCAAGTGTACCTACGATGGAATAAATAAATACATGAATACATACTGCTAAGTACGCTAGCGCGGGCGCGTTTGAAAATTACGCGTGCCTAACTCGCTCAAGCCCGTTGCGCTAGCGCCCACCTTAGTCACTTCAGTATGAACGCAAAACGGCGGTTTCATGTTTGATACTTTGTACCCGCGCTAGGGCCGTAGTAGGTATATTTGAAGCCCAGGTATGTCGTTATAGAGCCTAGCGGGCTTGATTGATCTGTTGGGCACCTATCTAGAGAAGGTCGATTGTACCCATCATAAGATCGAACCGAAAGTCTTTTGTTGAAAGTCTCCTAAAGCATGTCTTTTTTTCCTTAATGTGTAATTGTGTAGTGTGTTTTAGTTTCTTATATATTTAAAAAAATTTGTTTTTAGAGTTACATTCGGATTTTAATTTCAAATCTTTATCGTCTGTATGTTATCATTATTTTCTTTTTTCTTTTCTCAAAATTTTATTTTGTATAATAACTCAGCATAGGTTTGACAGTCAATTGAGACTTTTTTACTCCTTACCTGTTAATCATATTGGTTCACTACGATACAGGCCTAGCCTAGTGTGGTAATCGTTGTCATTTCACTTAGTAAATTATCTCTACTTACACAGAAATGATTTTTTAATAAAAAAACCTATCTTTGAAGTGCGGCGATAGAACTAGAAAGACCCCAAGTGGAGTTGAGCAGGGCACATCGCACTTAATATAATAAAATCAATAGTTTGGATGACTAATAAATGACAAATATGAAAGTTTAGATGGTTGGATGTTTGTTACCTCTTCAGGCCCACACTACTGAACGGATTGGGCTGGAATTTTGCATAGTTCTAGGCTATGTTCATGTTACTCCATACCTTCAGACCTACCTACTACAGGCCTACTACAGGCTACCTTCTGTCCCGGAAGAACGACTCGGCCGGCAGAAGCTAGTTGTCAAACAAGGGGTTGGCCATTGCTGTGGGCCTAGAATGATGTTGATGTGATGATGGAATAGAAACAGACAGATCCCAGGCTACGCAGCGTACTCGACGCATTTGCCACGCAAAGTACGTACGGGACGCATTATGAGATTGAATTTTTGTGAAAAAAACAGATGGCCTAGCTAGATTCACATTATCGTACGGCAAGCCATCCGACGTTTCCTAGATTTCTTTACCTACGTTGCGTGGCGTGGGCACAGCGTCTACGGAAAATTCGACTAAAAATATCTCGGCTTGTAACGATTCGTCTAGAGCAATTCGACCTTGAGTTAACCCGACCTGAAGGCGTCCCACCCCCGCGAAGCGGGGGAGTTCGTGACGACTCTGTGACTAAAAGGGTGCGTATATTTATAATTGCACCCAGAGCCATATATTCACACATTTTTACCTGCTTTTTGTGTCTTCTTGTGGAACACTGTTGCTATCACCACCTAACGCCCGATTAATTCACTGTTGAAACATTTGTCTGTGGAACCGAAATAAGCATGTTCGGTACATAAACTTAACAAGCTTTATTTCACAAAGAGCTCTTCTTTGCCACAACTGAAATGAAACAGCTATTATTTTCAGTCCATAAGTAACATGGAAGGCTTTGCTGGCTCATAAATGAACTTTACAACTTTGGAACAAGGTTTACAATTACTTTTGATGTACTTGATGAATCGTAGAGGTTTCCGTTATACAGTACCCACCTAAGTATAACAATAAAGTTTTGTAACTGGATTAACATTGTATGGAATAATCAAACCTACTCGGAAATCATGTGTCGAGTATAATAATACTATTGACTGCCACGTTGGTCGCGGTCAGCTTGTTCAACCGCTGATAATGATGTCCTGGGTTCAAATCAGGGCCGCAATCACGGTGTGGTAAGGCACGGCATTACGGCTCAAACTTTAGCAGTTGAAACATTAGGGTGCGCGTGCACAGGCCGCTGACTGATCGGCAATCCGAATGACGTCATTAGCAATAAACAACTTTTCTAAGTTGCCTTCAAGAATGCCTTACCTTACCATACCGTAATCGCGGCCGAGGTCGGGCCAACAGTTGTTATTGGGTTTTTTCTAGCAAAAAAATTCTCATTAGCAGCTCCGAGTCCGGAAGTTGGGTTGGATTGGAGTTTACGGGACGCAGCCAATTACAAGGAAAAAAAGACTTAGAAATTTTTTGACGAAAATTTTTATGCATATATAACATACCTATATATTTTTTATAGAATCGTGGAGGGGGTCACTAAGGGTGCAACTTATCTTAGTGACCTTGACCTCTTAGTGCGATGACCTTAGCGCTAGAGGTCAAAATGTGTCGCTCAATTACAAGGCGAAAAAGACTTAGAAAATTTTGGACAACATTTTTTTTTTACTTTTTTTTCAGTGCTATAATGTAAACACATGTCAAAAAAGACTCCTCGTTTATAGTTGTTCCGACTTGAGTTAACCCGACCTGTAGGCGTCCCACCCCCGCGAATAATAATACTAAGCGTCCCTCAACATTAACTTACTCCTAACGAAGCCCGCCCAACATAGACGTTCCCAGTTGTCAACATAGACGTTCTATCAACAAACTGTGAACTTCTGATAATGCTCTTGAGTTTGCTTTTGAGTGTGTGCTGTGTCAGTTGTGTGTGACCACCAAACAGTCTACCATCCAGCTGGATCCAGAAGATACCTGATATCTCAATTTGTCGGTTGTGTCGCCTGCAACCCTGCAGTACCTACTGGTAGCTGGTGTCATACTTCCTTATCTTCAGCAGAATAGTTCAAAATTTTATTTTACTTTTAAAATTTCTCCTAAATGGAACCTTACCGTAAACCGCCAACAAATTATCTTAAGATGAAGACCTATGTCTTGAAAGCCACTTATTATTTGTAGGTTTTTTATTGGTAGGGTATATCAATAAATCCCGAAAAATGAAAATATGATTATCCTGTATACATCCTTGGATTTCTATTGTAAAGCTTTTTAGATTATTACTTTATTCCCGGTTTATGAAAGGCTTTTGGGGTTATGGTAGAATGGATTTTCATTGTTCGGTCTCTCGGCATTTTCAAACTTCTATCAAATCTTTGGAAACTTGTTTTAAGGAACAAATGATTTAGTAAATGGCTTCCAGGGTTACAAGATCCACTTAAATATTTACTTATTGTTTGGCCATACAAATTACTTACTCAGGGTAATGTTGCCAACAAGTTTTGGGAATTAATATTCAGTTATTATCTTGATATTTCCAAGTTTCACGGCCGGTAGCTCTCAAATACTTAAAGCTGTAAGCGTAATTGTTTAGTGAATAAAGATACCAGATTAAATCATTCACTAAGACGTATCTAATTATATGTACAATGACGTATCCAATCACAACACAACTTATTCTGAAAAAAAAAAAAATGTTTTGCTTCAGACCTATACAGGGTGGTTTTTGGTGATGGTCAAGTCCGAAACCACGAGAGTTAGAGAAAAGTCGTGAAAGGAGTCATGCCCTCAATTTATAAGAAAACCATAACTACATATTATTTAGTTTTTTAAAAATCTTTTACTTTTGATGGAAATCGACCCGAATGGTTTATCAAAAAAAAGACACCTGTATTGTTGAACCAACGGATTTTGTTGCTGCTAAGGATCGATCTTTGCAAAGAAATATATATTAGTAAGTAATTAGAAATAAATAAATTACAACTAGTATTTACAATTGAAACAATTGACCTAACCGAAAGCCGACTGTTGCAAACGATCTTCAAGTAGCTCAACTGATCCATATCAATACCAGTCCGAAGCGTCCCCAAAACGCTGGTTGAATTGCCCTACTGTGTGGCCATGCGATTGCACTCACCAGCTCTCGGGTAATTGCATCCCAAAAATAGCATCACCAAGAACAAGGAATATCACGCGAAATAATATATTAATTTATATTCCTACATAATTTAGGAAGGCGTATATAACTTTTACCCTTTTGCAAAGATGACGACGAAATGAATTCTGAACAGTAACCTAGCGGTCAACCTCAATGGACCCAACTCGCTCATAAAATCAGATCTAAGTTGCTATTACGTTACCCGAATGCCCTATCAGGGAATCGGGAAGCTGGGACGGGAAACACCAGTCTGCGCGGGAACTCCGACCGAGACACACGTATCTCTTTTCCCCCGTTTTGGAGGGAAAACTTCAAACGTTTCGGTAATGTTTTGTGGAATAATGTTGACTGTGGACTTGCAGTGAAAAATGATGACGATTTTGATGAGTGGTGAAGGATTTGGTGTTTTGTGAAGTGGGAAAGATGAAAGGTTTGTAGAGACTTTTTTGAACAGTTTTTTGGTCGTACAGCGTTTTTAGTTCGTATTTTAAAATTTTCCAATAATAATAACATCAAAAAACGTTATACCAACACATTCTTTTAAATAAATAAATAAATAATGCTGGACAATTCACACAGCACCGTTTTGTTATTACTTATTTTGTTTGTTGGCTTTCAGGGTATAACCATTTAATGCAAAAATTCAAATTTAAGAAAATAGGGATCGTCGTTTGTTTGTGGTTTTGATGAATTTACCTATAACTTGGACGCGGTTTACGAAGCGAATTAGAAATACTTATCAGTGGAAATTTTGGTAGAAGTTCAAGGAAGCCGGTGATGTTGATTACTTTATAAGTAGGTATCTACCTATAGGTATTTTGAAAGTTTCATTCTCATAAATTTATAAAATGCAAAACGTGGGTTTGCGAAACAAAAAGCTTTTTTAAGGGGCTCTAAAGTAAATTTTGTATGATTTACCTTAAATTTTCCTTTTAAATACTAGTTCTAATTTGTTTCTATTATTTGATAGTTGAAATTTTTTATTTATTATATGTTTGTAATTTTCTTTGTGATTATGTTAAAAAAAATAGTAATATTATAAACTTGTAATCTAAATAGTAAAATAGTTTTATTATACGACCGCGCTCGTATATCTCGTATAGTATCCGCGCTGATTTTAAGTTAGATTGCTAGTCAAAGAGTAAAGCCAAAGTGTTCAATATAAAACACAATAAATCAAAATTCGTTGAGCTTGCGTAGTGCTAGAATCCGTAGGTACTTCTTACCCCGTGATGGTAACGTTTGTGTGGTAAAAATATCAATGGGTAGTCAAATCAGTGAAATTTCTACGCGTATTATCGATCTCGAAGAAACTAGTCGAACTTCGTCAATTCTAGAACAAAGTACCTACAGTTTAATATTTGTTCGTAATAAATAGGACTCGTGACTAAATTCTTAGATTCCTCCTCAAAATAAAAAGGGCAACAGCGCTGCACTTTTCCAGCATAAAATCCACGTTGCATAAATAATTAGAACTTTAGAAGCGACGTGACGCAACTTTTAATGAAATGCGCATAATTGCGCCACTCTAATTTGAATTTCATAGTGTTACTCGTACGTTTGGAAATTTAACGTTTTTTAAAGCGCGGGCTGCGTTTTCAGCGAGGCTTTTCAGCAAGTGGGTCGCACCGGCAGTGAGCAGTAAATAAGCCAGCACAGCGAGACGATAGACGTTCTCCACTGATTTATGGTATAGCCCACTATGAACGACATCGCAGTAAATCTTAAAAATTAACTGCAACAGTAAACGCGATAAAATGTTTTTATACGTGAACGGACGGAGCGAGCGGCACTAAAAGTTTTGTTGGCTTTTTAAAGCTAGAGAACCTTATATTTTTAATCCTGAGAGCTGGTTTATTTTATACGCTTTATATTGTAATTAACCACACACAGTTGCTCTAAGTTTTAAAGAACTCAGGAAAGTAAATAAAAGAAAAGAAAATAAACCTTATTCGTGAATGCAATGCAGCAATGCAATGCCGGCTTTTTTCAAGTGGATTCATTTTATTTTGCTACGAGCAGAAAATATGGAAGGGAAAATAAATTACTTAAGTACCTTACGTAGTTCTTACGTCATACATCGATAGTACTCGACCTACTATCATAAAGTTTTCTAGAGGAAGAATACAATATTTTATAAATTATCCCGACTGCGAGGGCTTACGCACTAGGTATACTTACAAAAGCCTTAGGAAAAATACGGTTTTGAAAATCCTGCTTAGTACCTGCCTACCTACAAAATTCATCAAGAAGAAAAGACTTTCCTATGTTTTATAATTAACTTGTTTATGCCCGCGGCTTTGCATGCGTTGTTTCAGAAACGTTTCAAGGTGATTAATATCCCACGGGTTGATTGCAGGATTAGAATTACCGGTATGCAAAATTTTTAGTTTTGGCGTGAAGAGGTTAATATAATTATGATTTAAATGCTGTACTGATAAAATGATATTTATAATATTTAAGACGTAAGCCTACATAATAAGTCTTGTATAAGATATAATTATTGTAAGATGGAGCACTCACCACCAAACCCTGTATTTTTTGGATAATAGGGTAATAAGAGCCCTAAAGTATCTTGTACTTAATATTCAATATTTTTTTTAAACGTGACTGATTTTCATTACGGATGTAAGCGGGTTAACTACGAACCTTATTTGTGATGGAAGAACACCAACGCCGCCCCCGCTAACCTGCAGCTGTAACCCTAATCGTCAAACAACGAAAGTTTTTATACTGACTGATTTTCCTCAAAACACACGAATTGCGCTTTATCATCTTCAAAATTTTGAAAATTACTTCACGATTATTCGAGTAAAATAATAAATTGAGCGTGAGTTTTCACTAATTCCGAAAAAGGAAGAGGCCTACATCATGCCGACATCATTGGGCTGACTTTAGTAAAAACTTTTTGTCGTTTGACCTATAACGATAGAGTTACCATGGTTACCAACTGTTATAACAAAAAAATTAAAAGTACACAATAGGTACGTAAATATTTTTTGACTCGCATTTTAGTACGACACTAATTAGACGTATTTTCTGTCTAATGTTTGAAGTTAATTTTGTAAGTATAATACCTACTTCATTGTGTTTGATTTGAATGTTATGGAATAAGCCACTTTCGAAGCAGGTAGAGGATTTTTTTCGTACCTGTAAAAAAATTACTAGGTATCAATAAATCATGCACGTTTTTATTTCATAATGTACAACTATCCAATCGTTATCATTGTTGCAGGGTTATTCGAATGGATCCTAGCAACTCTAGTGATCGCAAAAGTGAGTGCGAACGACAAGCGACCACACTTTGTGATAGAACCTCCCTCGCGGCTTTTGTGGCCGGCGACCAGAGGCGCGTACGCAATTTGTCGCGCGACCGGGCATCCCACCCCGGATATACACTGGGTCACCAATGAGGGACAGCTGTTTACTACTATACCAGGACTGAGGTGAGCAGCTTATTCTGTGTTCTTTAGGTTTCCACGCCCGTAGCACACCTCCGCTGCGGAACCATAACAGCGGAACCGCAGTAATTTCGTCATGTCTTGTCCGTATAGAAGAAGCGGAACACTAGCGAAACTGCCTGTTGTAACGTATAGATTTGACTATAATTCTATCTCTTTCCCCGCGCGGTGCGAAAACAACACGGCACCGCAAAAAATGGCGGAGGGAGGTGTGGTGACGTCGGAGCAAATCGACGAAACCGCGCGGGGAAAGAGATAGAATTGTAGTCAAATCTGTGTGTTAGAACAGGCGGTTGCGCTAGTGTTCCGCTTCTTCTACATACGGACAAGACATGGCGAGGTTTCGCAGCGAAAGTGTGCTATGGGCGTCATACCCGTAGGGTGCAATCGAAACCCTATTACTAAGCCTCCGCTGTCTGTCCGTCTGTCCGAGGGCTCTATCTCATGAACCGTAAGAGCTAGACAGTTGAAACTTTCACAGAATGTGAAAATGTGTGAGAATGTGTGAAATCCTACAAATAAAATAAATATTAAATTTAAAAGGGGCTCCCATACAAAAACACGATGTTATGGCTATTTTTGTCGAGGCTGTATCTCTTGACTATACAATTTTTCCTTCATTTCATGTGTCTACCACACATGTCATGAGCATGAAGTAGGTAACAGTTCAACTTTAATACCAAAAAATACTAAAAATAAAATAAAGTGGAAATTAGGGGTCTCCAAATAGTTGGTGTTTTTAGAGTTTCGTTTGAGAAATAGGTTTGAACGATGGGACGAAATCCTCCGCCCGCGTGTTTATTCGCACTTGGCCGGTTTTTATTTATTGTACAAAGTAATTGACGAAACAAGCAGTGTTTGTAGAGGAGTGGCGGTCCCGGCGTATGAATCAATATCTTCATCAAACTCATCCAAAACTCATCCTGTTGATGACGTATGACCTGACGAAGGGACTAAGGGAAGAAAAGGTAGTGGTTTCCGATCGTTTTAATACCTTCACTGCGATGACAAGCGTGGTGATTTTGACATCTACACTCCTACACTAATCCTATCCTCCTCAATCTCAACCTCAACAGCCTGTGTTGGTCCACTACTGGACGCAGGCCTTCCCCTGATGAGCGCCTTATTGGCTTTTGTCACATGGGGGTTAATGCCCATAATCTCCACGCTGGGCAAGCGCATGAAAAATTTGAATCTAATAATAATTATTAAAATTTTAATATACATTATAATTGCTGGCTAATCCATTCCTACTAATATTATGAAGCCGAAAGTTGAATTTAGATGAAGTCAGATCTGAATTTTTGTTACCTAGGATCTTCAAAACTACTGAACAGATCGAGATGATATTTGGCGTACGTTTAGAAAAAAGCCTAATCTTGTAACGAATAAACTCAAAAACTACTGGACCGACTTCAAAAATTCTTACACCATTAGAATGCTACATTAGCCCTGAGTAAAATAAACTATTAAAAAAAAAATGTCCACCCGTGCGAAGCGGGACGGGCCGCTAGTTAATGTACATAATATTAAGTAATCGCTTACGTTTGTGTAATACAGCCTCCGTTGCTTGGTGGCGAGATACAGATTATGTCGCTCGAACCCTCCAGACATAAACTGGGTCAATTTATTACTTTATCTACGACAGTGACGGAGCTGTGGTCAACTCGGTTACTGTGGTGATCACAGTAACCGAGTAGTGTGTCTATGTGCAGACCACAGTGTGCTCTGCACATAGACACAAGGCGCGTTAAATCAAAAAACTCGCATTTTATTGAATCCTATTGAACCATGAGGTATTTATTCATGGTCAATAATAATGTCCTAAATTCTAATAATCAATCTCTTAACTATGACAATGGTATCATATATGACGACATCTGTGGCGCAGCAGGCGAAGGCCCGCCTGCGACGCAGGAGGTTGCGGGTTCGATTCCCGCCTCGGGGCAAATGTTTGTACGATCTGCAGATATTTGTTCAGGGTGTTCTGGGTGTTTTCTATGTATATTAGAAAATATCTATCAATGTATATAATGTATTAAATATATCAGTTATCTAATACCTACCCATAACACAAGCTTGGAGAAGCTTACTTTGGGGCTAGATGGTGCTGTGTGGATTGTCTAGCATTATTTGTTATTATTATTATTATTATCTGCAACCCGAGTTCACCCACTGCTGGGTATAGCTATGCAATAGGTACCACCCACTGCCTGTGTTAGGCCTTCAAAATTTTGTGCCACTCCACACGGTTCTGCGCCAATCCCATCTGTTTCTTTCCTCAACCTCAACCTCAACAGCTTATTGGTTTTTATCTCATGGGGGTAGTGCCCATTATCCCCACGTTGGGCATGTTGTTTGATTAATAGAATTGTTCTGCAGGGGTTCTGCTGCCCGGCCCCGGTGGATATCTCTTAGTCTCTTCTAACGACTGCCGCCGCAAGAGTTGGGGTGGTGCAAAATCTAAGTCACACTGCAGTTTCTTTCATCATAGGTAAAATACCAAAATGTCTCAGTCACTAAATTAATCACTTTACCATAGGGTAAAGA
Organism: Eupithecia subumbrata; assembly: GCA_949316285.1. Classification (NCBI taxonomy): domain Eukaryota; kingdom Metazoa; phylum Arthropoda; class Insecta; order Lepidoptera; family Geometridae; genus Eupithecia; species Eupithecia subumbrata. Next base: position 12,827,116 of record OX438643.1, on the reverse strand, counting down.
GGTTAATTTAGTGGAATTCGGCGCCTGCGCACATGGCTAGTCTGCGTTAATATTGCTGTGGTCGAAATTCGGCTAGAAGAACATCATTAATGGTCACTGCAAAAGTCACAACTCACTGAGATTTAAGGAGTCCTGAAAACCTTGTGAAAACGTGAAATATAGCGCCGAATCGACCAACCAAACTTTTACTTCATCCGTTTCCGGAAACATGCTCCCTTCCTTTCACAAGCGGTAGATCGACCCCAGATTAGCCCATGATCGGGCGCTACTGAACTTCGGAAGATCAACTGTTCCATTAAACTACAAACTTTACCTATATTTTACGAGAAAACGATACGAAAAGTTAATGTTTACTGGCAACACTCAAACTTATAAAGCTTGAATATGAAAATGTATAGACGGTATTATGTCTTTGGCATAAATTAGAAAAGTTGGTAATGCAGGCGTGCTTCTATGGAAATGGCCGTTTGAATTCCGCTAAAGTTTCGGAATGTAGGTAGATATTTTTATGTTGTTTGCTAACTGTGTAGAATATAATGTGAATTTGAGTAGAGGAAGTACATGCAGCAACGAAAATCGCCACCTGCACATCTCTATGCGATGAGTAGGTAATGATAAATAACATTTATTAAGCTTTACAAAAAAAGCAAGACATATAATGTATAAACAGATTTATTGGAAGCGACTGGAATTGATTTTCAAAACTAACATTCAGTGTCGTTCGTATTTTAACCCCCGACGCAAAAAAAGAAGTTTAACGTGTCTGTCTGTGTATCTGTCTGTGGTATCGTAGCTCCCAAACGGATGAACCGATTTTCGTTTAGTTTTTTTTTTGTGTCATAGATAATTTTATCCCGAGTGTTCTTCGCCATGTTTTATGAAAATCTGTCGGGGGTTTTTTAAATTTTGTTCTTGTGTTTTATTACAACCATTGCTTACATTTGTAGGTCTTAGTGTCTTAGGTAATGCTTAAGACACACAATGGGAAATCCCCTTCGCAGGGGATTATGGCAGGGGATTATTGGAATAAGCCGGTTCTTTTAACATGGAAGGAAGAGAGTAGGCCCCTCGGTCATCTGCAGTTGTCAAAACGACAAAAGAGTGATATAAAGAAGAATGTGCTCCGTGAAGAGAAATTAGTAACGACTCCGACTGCGAAGCGGACAGTGATACAATAAGTACCTATTTTAAACGTGTTTAGCTTTTTTAATTAGATACTTCTACGATATTTCCACTTAATACCTAATAAAGACCTATCAAACTTTCCTCAAAGAATCATCACGCCTCTTTGTTACATTTACAAAAGCAAAGTTACGAAACTTTGAATGGCACATAGATTGCCTTTCAAAAGGAAAAATCTGCGAGACAAAGTTGAATAATTAATTTCGGCATTACTGTTTATGGAAAAATGTAGGTAACATTATAGCAAGCACCGGGTGTTGAGAAGTTTTTCAGCTCCCCAGTTTCAGAGCGAGTCTAATGACCGACAGGGACTACGAGTTTTGTATTTTTAATAAGTTTTTGTATTAGCGTGTACTAAACTTCTGCAATAACTTTGTAAAAAATGTTCATAAGCTTTTAGGGGAGTTTGATACAATGTTGGAAAATAAATGGATTTCTCTGATTGCCTTCCCCAACTTCGAGCATTACGAGCATTACACTCGTGGTTATGTGCTTTTTAATTGTCTGGTGTTGGCCGAGGCTCGCCGAGTCATAGCGAGCCATTCTAATCAAACAAGTCAAACGTCATACGAGTCCTTTGCTATTCGGCCGACATGGGGACTTACATAAATCCACAGCCCCACTGCTGCGCACGGAAAGTCTACGCACGTGTGTCTAAGTTCGCTTGGCAAGAAAATGTATGTGATAACGTCCACTGCAACCCACGAACACGCTCCGCACGAATACGAGATTAATAACGTCATTAATTCAACTTTTAGTAACTACCTCATACAGCAATCTGTGAATTGCGTCCTGGGCTGCATTATTATCTAAGATTTTCATATTATAATTACCTAACCTAGTTAATATAACCTTTCATTTTGTAGCTGTTAGCTTTTTCTGAATAAATATATAAAAATTAGAAATTATATTGCTACACGCATGGCCTTCTCGAATATGGTGCCTTCGTATCAACGCTGTCAACGTTATCCACGTGCGTAGTTTCACTTACTTTCGTATGATTCAAAACCGTACTGCAATAGTTGTACATAGTCAGTGAATTTTCATGTCTAGTGTGTGCTGCAGTGGAAACGTTGACCCACGTTGTGAAACAAACGAACCCACGCAGCTGAAATGCGCAGCGTGGCCGTGCGCGGCGTGCGCCGCAGTGGGCCAGCGGCTTTATACTGAGCTAAAAACGAAAAGACAGCACTCCACAGCATATTTTAATAACTGTAACTGCTAATCTGTAAAGAATATTTAACGGTTATATTCGTTGATATCATCACAACATAAAAGGTTTGGCAAGCTGCCGCTGCCGCCGCCGCTTAGAAGCAGTAAAGATATCAAATAACATAACTCTTCGCGTTTAAGTATCTCAGATAGTACTCAACATAAAAATACCAATTAGGAAATTGATAAAGCGTCACAGATTAGGTAAAGATACTTTGAAGGTAATTTATTAAATCTGGGTAAGAATTCGATAAATAGGTTTTCAGCGTAACAGGTGAGTGAGTGGGAATAAAAAGTGGGCCATGAAAATTAGATAGAATCAAATATAACCGGCAGTAGTCAGAACTCTTTTAAAGGTCCATAATGTGGAAATCTATAAAAAAACCGGTACTTACAGGTAATGTTCGAAAACGGACGACAGACAAATGAAATGCTGAATGAAAGCTTTCCAAACAAAATTTTTTGTACTTCTGCGCTTTGCTTTGATGATATACTTGTTAAATATTTTCAACCCATTTTTTTTTTTATATCATATAGTATACAAAAAAGAGGTTTATAGAATCCTTGAATTTTTTAGGGTTCCGTACCTCAAAAGGAACCCTTATAGGATCACTTTGTAGTCCGTTTGTCTGTCAGTCTGTTTGTCTGTCTGTCTGTCTGTCCGTCTGTTAATCTTCTTTTCTCAGGAACGCGTGGACGTATCGGGTTGAAATTAACGTCAAATACTCAAGTCCGTAACTTTTTGGAGCCGCAATATAAATCAAACTTCTAAGTCAACGCACTCAAAAGTTACAGCCGTTTATGTCCAAAAATTTTAAATTTCCAAGGGGGTCACATGCACACAAAACCTATAGGGTACTTTCCGTAAGCATAGTAATGAAAACCATAAGTTTGTTATTTATTCACAAAAAATAAAAATACTATTTATGCTCGCCATGGACCTAAACCTATAGGGTACTTCCCGTAGACCTAGCATTACAAAATTTGGCAAGAAGCAAGGCCTTATCGCACAAGTAAAGGGAAAAATCCTAAAAAAGCTATTCACAAAAAAATCCTTGTGATTCTCACCATGGACCAAAACCTATAAAGTACTTCCCGATGACGTAGAATCATGATAATTGTGCAAGACACAAGGTCATAAGGAACCCTTAGTGTGCGAGTCCGACTCCCACTTGACGTTTTTTTTAACTGAGTAGTTATAGGGTACACTGGGGTCAATTGAAACATTTTTGAGAAAATTGATCGTGTGACTTCATTCTATAACCCTATTTGTTTAATAATGGGTTTTAATCATAGCCAGACTATCTGGCTATATAATTAACCTGGTAATTTGGCATAATATACGCCTTTAAATAAGATAGAAGCTATTTAGAAACCATTGGAAAATGTTTCAATTGCCCCCGTGTCAGGGTCAGTTGAAACGGTGACTGGGGTTAGTTGAAACAAGTGTTTCTACAAATGATTTAACTAGCCTTATGTACAGTTGATGTCGTGAGTGAAAAGGTAAAGTAGGTTTGTTGTGAGAAAAAAATGTTTTAATAAAAAATAATCAGTTTTATTGTTTTTGTGGTTTAAATCTTATACTTATTCAAGTTTTATCACCACTTAGTATCAGGCACATTACCTCTTCAACCTCAAATCTCTATATCCTCAACTTTAAAATTCTAATTTCCTTACTTCCTTTTTGGAAAGTCCAAAATAAATGTCAGCACATCTTGTTAAATATTTTTCTAGCGTATTTTTTTTCTTGGGAGTAAGTAAATACTCTGTTATGTGGTGAATATCCCATTTTCACTGATTCTGCTGTCTCATCGTTGGAATTATCTCTTTTTTTTCTCTGAACAAGGATGTGACATTTATAGCATATTTTTCGGCCGCCTGTCTCAATGGAGTGCCTTTCGTAACGACTTCAGCACATGCTTTTTATACCTACTTATCATTACTAGTCTCTTCGCGGTAAGTTTTTGGACAGTTTCTTGACATCTAAAATATAAATAAAAAATTTATCAATAATTTTTTACAAACATTCGCCCCGAAGCGGGAATCGAACCCACAAATTCTTGCGACGAAGGTGGACCTTCGCCCACCGCGCCATAGAGGTCGACAAAAATATGACATAATATGCGTATTATGCTAGAAAAAGTATTAAAAAAACGGTTTGGTTTCAATAAAAATACGTTTCAATTGACCCCGAAACTTTTGTTTCAACTGACCCCATCCCATCACTCTAAATATTTTATCGAACAGAAAAAAAACCAGATGTAATATGTGGGCATTCACCACGAAGCATTCAACTAGAATATCCATAGAAACAATGATAGTAAACAACACTGCAGAACATTAAATAGTTTCAGTGTAATACACTAAACAATAATAGTAAAAAAACTTACTTTTCGAGTCGAAAAAGCGATGCACCCACGTAAAAATGTCCAGCGTGCTCGGAGCGGCCATGCGTACTGAGCGACATGTTCCGATTCGCAGCGCGCTTCTTTCCCCCCTCCAGACCTAACCCCTATTACTAACCGTCTTAGAGTTATGTAACTTGTTTCAATTGACCCGTGTTTCAATTGACCCCAGTCTCCCTACTTTACATTTCGTCCGCTTGTATCCTCTGCTTTCATCGTTTACAAGATGTAAGCAGACTGTCTGCACAAAACGTCCTGTAGTTTTGCCAAACAAACAACACTTTGCGCTTAAAATACGAGTATCAGTGTGGCGAAAATACCCACCTAATAAATTAGGTTCCGCTGAAAGCAGTTTCGGCAGATTTGTACATTGACATGCGCGATACGCGCCTTCGACGGAACTTACGAGCAGAACTTTCCTCGCGTTCACAGCTTAGGGCCCGTATTCGCTAAGATTTAATATACTCGTAGTTAATGTATAGCACCCTAAAGCTATGTCGACACTGGGCCCTTTCGTTTTCTTCATTCTTTTCAACTTTCGTTTGGCGAATTCAATAAAACGTCTTCTCTTCTTTTTTTATGGAATTTCTTACAACTAAAAAGGTTACAAGAAAATCCATAAAAAGAACCAAGCAAAAAATGTGGGTACGTGGCTATTTTAATAATCGAAGTATTCTTAAGTGTGAAATACGAGAAAATAAAGATGTTCTTTTTAAAAACTTTACACGCATGTCCGGAAGGAATTTCGATCAATTTCGAAATCGGATATATATAATTACAAAGCGGTCACGTCTTGATCGCTTTGTGGCATAGAAATCCGACCGACGTGCGACGCGGGAAAAAGTGTGCGCCACGCTTACAACTGCTAAAGCGCATGCATCAGGGACTTGCCTCACGTTGACTGCGCTATGACGTATGAACGAATTGATGAACGAAAAAGGCACAGTGTGGGCACATGGCTCATATAGCAGCATTATTTTATATTCTCTGCTATAGCTTATATGACATTTCTAAGAAGACCTTCTCACAAACTGTAAGTACTTAATAGAATTGCTGACTATATACTTTGAAGACTTTGAAATTCTACCAAGCTTCCAATTTAATTAATATTTTTATTTATTACGTTAAAGGCTTATTCACATGCAATTAAATTATCGAACGTTTCTCAGAGCATTAACATTTTCGGTTAGACGCATGAGCAGTAGGAGATGATTTTAGTTATTTTAATGTTACGAAATATAAATGAATATCTGATCGAAATATTACAATAGAAACTATCCTCGTCGTGATTTTATTTCAAATCGGTCAAAAAGTTGTCCCCGCTACTCCAGCTGTCCCCTGAAACACGTAGCCTTTGACAGCTGAAAACGTAACTCGCCGCGTTACTTTTACATACAGCTAGCAGATAGTGAATAAGGGCCTTTCCCGCGTTCACAGCTCAGCGAAACACCCTAAAGAGTATTGAATAAAACGACTTCGCAATGTGCCACCCATTTTAACTTTAAATTGAATTGTTGAAAGATTTGGTGTTACGTACCGTTTTTAAAAGCTTTTCGAAAGTTTTAGACACATTTAGGAGTTTTATTTCGCCATTGAGAACTTTTCCTCTCTTTGTATAAGAGTAGACCTTTAGGGACTCCCACAAATGACTGTTTCGTTACGAGTTAATAAAAATTATCACTTTGAAGATACTTACCGGTTTTTTATGGAAATTAAATAGCTATTGACATTTACAGACGAATTTCGTGAACCTGGGCTCAGTAAATAAAGTAAGATAAGATCATCGAAAAGTGTAAAGCATTGCCATTCATAAGGCAGCCTCCCATTGTTACAGGTGAGTTACGGGGCCACTACAGACCCCTCAGAAGTGCCTACTAAAGAAAACGGCAGTGAGCACGAAACAAACGATTATTGTGACGGCAAACTTATAGCGCGAGAAAGCTCGTAAAACTTAGGGGCGAGCAGACTCCGCTATTAGGACAGGGCGTATTTTTTGCTCTAAATTATTTTATAAACTGAAAATAACTATTTTTAAACAATATATTACCTACATCTTTTTGTTTCGGCTTCATCATCATCATATAGCCTACTTTGCTGGTCGCAGGCCTCCCCTTGATACGCCCTTTTTTGGCTTTTTAGACGACCTCAGTGGCGCAGCGGGCGAAGGTCCGGGTTCGATTCCCGCCTTGGGACAAATGTTTGTACGATCTGCAAGTATTTGTTCAGGGTGTTCTGGATGTTTTCTAAATATAATAAGAAATATCTATATGTGTAGTGTATTGTATTATGTATATCAGTTATCTAGTACCCATAACACAAGCTCTAGGGCTAGATAATGATGTGTGAATTGTCTTGCACTATTTATTTATTAATTTTTTTTATCTTCTGAAGGGTTATGCCCATAATCCCCTCATTTTCGTTTATTTATACAAAAAAAAAATATAGCAGGTTCTGTTTAAATTATACAAGGAGCGTTTTATGCTTTGTCCAAGCATTTATTTTCTTTGACTGAACGAAAGAATTCTAAATTTCTATAGATCTTCTTCTTTTTAAAAATAGTGATGCGAATTGCGGTATGAAAAATATCGGGACTAACGAGAGCTTTGATATGTATGGAGCTGACAGATTACGTGGAAGTATATGAAAAATGGTATTATCTCATAAAGTATAGTTAAGAATGTGGTTCGCTGTGTGGTGGCTTAGAATTTGCACCACACCAACTCTTCCCGCGGGTGTCGTAAGAGGCGACTAAAGCTGCGTATCGATTATGCGCTCCAAGAGATCGAACATTAGCGCGCGCTCCAGCCGCGCGAAATGGATACCATTTTGGAACGCGCGCCAATGTGTTCGTTGGAGCGCCCGAACGCGGAGCGGACCGTTCCGTCAGCTGTCGGTTTTTTACCACGCATCGATCGCGGCGCGCGCGCCAATTGAGACGAACACGTTGTATTTTTTTGTTTATGTGCGCTCCCATTTTATGGATAACCAAAGTTGCCGTAAGTTAATACAACTGTATGGTACAAAAGAACTGCTGTGGAATAGCAAAAGTTCTTCGTACATATCACAACAAATCGCTGAGAGAAGATGCTTGGAGAGAAATCATTAGAGAAATGGGAGTCCAGCAGCTCTTTCATCCACCAACGCACCTTTCGTTTCTCCTTTTTCTTCTTTATAATACTGTGAATAATTATAAAAGCTGCTGCTGCTCGTACACGACTGGCTTCCATGATGAAGGGTCAAACACTGGAACGGTTGTCACGCGCGCCAGGCGCGCTTAGTTGATATACTTCAAAAGTTTGGCACGCGTTCCGCGGAACGCACTCTCGGCGCGGTCATTCATGGCGCGCGCGCCAGGAGCGCATAATCGATACGCAGCTTTAGGGATATCAACTGGGGGCGGGCAGCAGCGGCCCCTGCAAAACAATTCTACCACCCAACTGCGATCCGAACCCGCCCAGCGTGGGGATTATGGGCATTACCCCCATCAGATAAAAGCCAATACCTAAGGTGCTTATCAGGCGGAGGCCTGCGTCCAGCAGTGGACTAATATAGGCTGTTGAGGAAAAATGTGGATGGTTAAATGAGTAGAGGTAAGAAAAGGAAAAGATGGATGGACTGTGTGAAAGATGACATGAGTAAGAAAGGAGTGGCGAGGACGATTGATAGAAGTGAATGGTGGAAGAAAACCAGTGTTGCCGACTTCATCATGGGAGAATGTCAGAGAATGATGATGATACCCACAATATTTATTGTTGCCTTGTATGTAGGTTTTTCCGATATTAAGTCAAAATAAGGTGAAACAATTAATATTTCAAGTCAAATAAATTACAGTGTATTTGGGACATAAAAAGGTAAGTTTTCACAAAATTTTGGGAAAAAAAAATACGGTAGTTTTATAACTTTTTCTGAGTATTGTTTACGTGCAATAAAAATGTATGTAATGTATTAAGTATATCAGTAATTTATTTTTTTAAGGACTCCCAACAGAAAAATCACATCACATGAAGAATAACAAAAATAAGGTTGTCTTCATCTAGTACCCATAACACAAGCGCTGCTTAGCTTAGGTCTAGATGATGCTGTGTGGATTTTCCATCATTACATTACATATACACATAGATACGTATAATGTACCCAACGGGTTAGATGGAATAGTATGCCCTCTTGCATTTCTGAGCTCGTTTCTTAAGGCTGAACGAGTCGCTCATCTCGCCATACAAACGTGGAAGAGTAACTACAACGCTGTTTGATGTTGATCATCCAAAAGTAAGGACAATATCAATTTATCTCCTCATTATCTATGTCTGTATGCACGTGAAACCTTAAAAAAGTATTAATTAAAAAATAAAAGCTTCCAAAGTTTCGTATTTCAGCACCGATTTTAGGGCGTAAATAAATAACATACGGAGAAAGAAAACTCAAAAGTAAAATCCCGTACCGACATAGTTTAGTTATTCAAAAGTTGAAAAAAATATATTTTGAAATGATACTCTCAATAGTTTTTCCATAATAACCCTTTTGCTAAAAGTCGTTTCGCATTTTTTTACGCGGCCGTTTTACGAATAACTTTATTTGCCTTTCATCAAGCGCGCGAGAATGTCTATTATGTCAGATGAGTGAGATGGCATACATTTGGGCCGCGCCCACTGATGAGTTGGACCGGACGACTCGTGCAGCCTTAATATAATATGTCAGCAACAGGTTACAAAGTAATTGTAGTAATAGTGCCTTCCATTGAATCATCCAGAGTGAGCTTAGCTAAAACAGTTTTACACCAAAAACACGAAAACAAAATCATTATGAACAACATAACTTATAAGTGAGTTTACATTATATAGTTACTACTTACACTCACTTCCGAATGCTTTTCTACTTAAGGGTAATTCCCAAACAAATCTCATTTCATATAACATCGTGTTGATACCCGATAAGTTATTTGATCTATTTAGAATCCATTGTTGGAGAAGAGGGCTGCCGAGAGCCCATTTAACATGACTTCAGGTTTGATTATTAGGGTCATTATTTTTAGCGTTTCGAGATCTTTTTCGAAACCTTATGGTCTCGCTTTGTCTGTTCTTTTTTCCCTCCTTGGTAACTCAGCAACTACTGCAGCTATCAACTTTAAATTTAAAATAATATTACATTTCGTACGCCTTTAGGTAGGTACAGATTTAAAGAAATGAAAATGAAAATTTTGCAGATAAATTGTGATGCCGATATTTTAATCGAGACTTTTAGGTCAAGTGGGGTATCAAATGAAAGGTATTTCAAAACTTTTTTGAAATATTTTGAAAAAAATTCGAACTATTACCCATATATCCGAAGATTGTTAAGCGATCCATCTAAAATGTATGAAGCGTTTGTAGATATGAGTCTTTATTTTACAGCAAAAATAAATTAGAGAAGTCTGTGAATAGAACACTTTTTGAAAAATGGACAAAAACGGGGGAAGTATTTTTAGGTATTTATGAAATAGTGAGGTCTCCAACTGGTACCTTTAGTACATTTTTTTATAATTGACAAACGTTCGAAACCCTCGGCGCGCGAGTTTCACTCGCGTTTGACGGATCTTATTTCGACTGTTAATGATAGTTTCATTTGGTTAATTTTTGTGGAAACTTATAATTAGCCGTCACACACCATTTTTGTTATGTGGTTGATTGCTGTTAGTTTTTCTAAAACACGCTAATATTATAAGTCCGAAAGTTTGGATGTATATATGTTTGAATGAATGTTTTTTACCTCTTCACGCCATAACGACTGAACCGATCAGGCTGAAATTCCTCATACATGTAGCTCTTACTTTTTGTCCCATAAATCAGTTCCCATGGGATAGAAATTACCTTCAAACGCTTCCATAGAAACAACGCGTATGAAGCTGTGGGCAAACTAAAGGTAAAACCACTGTCCGATCTATAAACATAGTACCTTCAAACAAACAATCCAAACGCTGTCTTCAAGAACACCTTGTCACCAAAACTTCGAAGCGAATCGCCAAACAACACCCCTGTGAATTATATACGACTCTATAACAAAGGCATAAAGCTTGTCGATACTTTATAAACTAAACATGGCTGTGGTATCACTTTCGCAGTGTACGCACATCCTTGCTTACTCACGGCGACAAACTTCGGACATATCTGTGAACGTTAACTTTATGGCCCAGATGAGTTGAAACTCCTTCTACACTAATGTTATTAAGCGGTAGATATTTGTAGCTCTGTAAATAGTTACAGAACAACTTTTCAATATTATTCTAGTAAATTAGGTTATTTTAGAAGCACAGGAATATTCAATCAATCTATCATAATCTTTATTTGCATGAATGTATGTGCAAAAGTTCGTAATCCTAAAATTATCTAAATACAAACTACCTATAAAGGTGTGCAAATCTTAGTAAATACAATTATAATTATAAATTTAAATAAAATTAAGTAGGTTAAGTCCAATAAAATCCAATAAAAATCAACAGAAAATTAAAAGCAACAACAACATGTAAAACATAAAATTAAAATAAGCTGGTCGGATATGTATGTCAATGAGTTTTAAAATCCAAATATTCTTTTACATTTCATTATCAACTATTATTAACTGTTCAAAAGATGATGAAGAAAGCATTGAGCTGCGTTCAAAAGTGTAATGTTGTTACATCCTACAGGCTGCGCTTTGCACAGAAACTTTGCGATTAAAGGCAAATAAATTCATCGTGTATTTTGTTGAGGAGTAATAAATAGAGTGCGTTATCGGCGGGGTGCTGGAAAAGGAGCGGACTTACATTATATACTTTTTTTTTATTTGTAAGACATTTTAAAATGAAACTTTTGCCAGCTAGCCTTTAATTTTCTTTTGTTTTAATCCGCTACCGTTCTCGCTGTCAAGTCGTTCTCCCTGTCAGTCAAACATACAGCCGAACAGTTAAATCTAGATACTTAGATATACGTACATTATGTGTACGTAAGTACATACAACTAAATCTGCTATCATGTTTAGAAAAACACTGAAGCAGAAAATTACATTTCCATCCCTATACAGAAAAGACTCGATATTAATGTTTATGTCAGCGGAAAATTGGCAATGATCGAACATCGAAAACCTTCGATACAGCAAAAATGTCCCAATAGCCTCATATTTCCAAGAATATTATGTTCTACGTCGATCTTTGACAAACATGAATTCAAAGATCAAAAAGTAGGTACCTACCTAATATTTAATATATTTATGCTTTGTATGGATCTACCTACGACTTTATTGTTCCCAATATTTAATAAGGAATAGGATGTTTTTGGGGAAAGATATGGAGGAGTATCAAACATACAAAATTCCGTCTAAAAAATTATTTTAATATCTTTTCGTCTGATAAAAAGGAGGTAATATATTTCACTATCGCACAAGATATTAATTGAGTACTGCTTGAAAAATAAAATACAATCGCGTCGTCTCACGTCGCGTCGTTTTCTGTTGTCTTTTGTTTCTTGGCGCAAAAGCTAAATACAGTCTTGTCAACTTAATTATACAACCATAGTTCATTCCAGTTATTTCTCAGTTGGTGTTGTTTATTGCGTTATTCCGTCTTAAAAAGCCTTCTTTTAAGACGAAGTGGGATCGGTTTTGCGAGACAAGGACTAGCGAACGTCGCGCGGGGAAGGCGAGAGCCGCGGAATGACCAGCCCGCGCGCAATTACACTGGCCGTTTTTTATAAATTTGTTTTTGCACTAAAGTAACACTCTTTTGCATAAAATAAAACCATAATCGTCCTAAGCACTTAGTAGGGGAACACGTAGACGAAATTTTATTGAAATATGATGAGTAACTAGCAAATGAAACTGCTTTTTCCGTAGGAATATTTGTGCAATAATGAAGATTTAGAGGAAACTTTGCGATTTTTTTGTATCGAGTCAAGTTTTGTCAATCGTGTTTGGACTCCCATAACTTACTAACTAGAATTCTAAACTTTTGATGCTTATCAAAAAATTATAAAAAATTCAATGTTTTTTTGCCTTGAAATTGATTATACGCATAGACAAAACGTGGGTTTGGGACTCATTTCACCTTAAAAGTTTTTGCTTTGGCAGGCACGTACTGAGTGATGGAAGACTGGTGGTGGGCGCGAGGAGATCGCTGCTGGACGTGGGCAGTGGAGGCAGCCAAGCTGTGCTCCGATGTAAAGCTTCCAATCGGGCCGGCACCGTGCTTTCAAGGCCCATGCTGCTTCATCCAGGTAACTAAGACCTATCAGACAGAGAGCGGTCACACGGTCACACGGTCAAGCGTTCTGCGTTCGAGCGTGCGTGCGTTTGTTTTACTTGACCGCCGCGGCCAGAATGCCTCCTGTGTGAGTATCTATGTAACGTAATATTATACAAAGAACGCAAAACTGATCGCTTGAACGCTTGACCGCGTGACCGCTCTGTCTGATAGATCCCTACGAGCCCAAACACCGTGTTTTGGTGGATTATTTGGACCGGGCAGTACCTTGACCATTGTAGCTACAGAAAAATTGTCCCAGGACTATCCATGGTTTTTAACGAATTTTTTATCGTCATTGCAGATTTAAAAAAAAATTATGGTTATCAAGAAAATTAACATATTTACAGAAACTTTTTTGATGGTGGTCTTTTACTGATCAAAAACGATGAGGCCAACTGAGGCTAAAGTAGGTACTTTCAAAAAATGACAGAATGCATAAAAAACTTAACCAAACATTGATTGATTGTAGACACATAAAAAATGTCGAGGTATCATGTGAATTTTTAATTATTAAAAAAATTCTGTCGAAATAATTTGTGCCGTGCTTAAATTAAAATCTTCAAAAAACCACATTTATATACTACTGAAACGCGATTTTGATTTGATGAGCACTCAAGTGATGATTTTTAAAGTCAAAGGTACCACTCACACATTTTTTACTGTTTGATTCTAATTTTGCTGAGCGCCCGTTCTCCGGTGTGTTGACCGAATCGTCGCAAACAATCGCGTTGGTACTTTCGATAACTCACAATTCAGTGTGCAAAACGTCATTTTTTGGAGACTTTTTTATAGATTATAAAAATATTATTAAATTAAGCGATTTCAGAGCCTTCACTTTATGTTGAGTTGAGGCTAGAACCACACTATTCTGTTGTGTTTCTAGCTTTAGAGTGTAAAGTCTAGACTAGGCTTAGATTATCTATGTAGTCTTCTAGCATGGTAAAGCTAACCGTTCATACCGGACCTCTCTAGAGAAAACCGTTATTATCAAGGGTTATTTATTAAAACTCTAGTTAATAATAATTTAGCTTAGCAAAGTAAAAGGTTACATAATACTCCGAGGAGATCACTAAGTAAATTTATACATGCCGTAATTCCACCCTAATTTATAAAGTCTAAAGGTAAGTACCTACTGAGTGCCTTCCCATTTGCCTAATGGATAATACCCTGCAAACATTAAGATGTGCAAAACCGTAACAACGTAGTTTGCATACACATGTTTTATTGCAAAAGACAAACTTCAACACACTTTTCTTCAAGTTTTCTGATGACAAATCGGAAATATCAAGTAAAAATAACTATTATAGGTTATCAATACACCCTCGCGCAGGTAGAGAAGTACCTATCTTTCAAATTTCCCATATTTTTCTACCTCCATCGGTAAAGTGAACTCTTGGTAGAGAATTGTCTTCTGCATGGTAATTAGCAACTCTATAATTTGACTGATCGTTTAACACTTTTGCCTTTGTAGAGAAAGTAGGTATCACCTAGATTTCCTAAGTTTTCATTTTCCTCTTAGAATACTCTATATAAAAAAGGTTAAACGATAATTTAGGTAAGTAGTAGGACAGAAATATTGGCCCCGTCGGAACTCCTTGTGGATTCCGCGAACAAAAAGGAAAGTTCTGTTGCAAACTCGCTCTAATGTCATTTTTAATCCCTTAATTAAAAGTTTCGTTGTAAAAACTCGAGCGGCTGTTTTTCATTTTATTCCATATTTCCCTCGCTGTAACGGAAAGTTAATTGGTCCAACTCTGCCCGAAGTTGTAATTTGTTTTTCCCTTACATCTGTGTATTGCAAGTCTGTTGTTTACAGTTTTTGTATTATTTCCATTCCATTACGCCCGTTTTCTAATTGCTTCGTCAAAGTCTCGAGAAACCAAGTTATAGTACCTTTAATCAGTATTATGTAGGTAGATACTAAAGATGCGCGACTGTGAATGATTTCATTCGAATTATTTGACTTTACAAATCATTTGAACTGTTCGAATGACTAGAGCAAATTAGTAACTAATTTGGTTAGTAATGGCGAGTTACGTCGAATAATGAATTGATTTCGCTTCGACTGCCCGACTCCCTATTGGTTAGTAATGGCAACTGCTCGAGTCGGACAGTCGAACTCAATTAGTTATTCGACGCCTTGATCAATTCGTAGAGGCATTAGTAATCACTAATTAGTAGTTTTCATTCGACTTACCTAGAAGATTTGAAATTTGCTAATATTCAAGTCGCAAAAAAAAATTGCCATTCATAAAAATAAGCACAAACTAGTTCAAACTGGCTTTTACCTAAAAGAAGATTTCCCGCCTAAAATCTTACATGAAAGAAAACAGCTCCAAGATCAGCTCAAATCTGAAACTGAAAAAGGTAACAAAGCGTATATTAAATACAACAAACTTATTGTGCGAGAACCAAGTACTTCACTGAAAGTGATTAACGAAGAAAGAAATCCTAAGAAGAGGACACTTCATAGTGAAAATGATCCAAGTACGAGCACAAGGGACAGTAGTAGATCAGCAAAAAAAAACAAAATGTACAACGAAAACAGAAACATAACACAATATATGACGACACTGACGAAAGAAAATAACACACAGCAATAGCAATTAGCGCCGCCTCCTCCAAAACTCAACAAGAAAAAACAACAGACGAAAACAAGCATCCCAACACGGCTGGTCACCGCGGGAGAGCTAGACCAAAACCCTCCAGCTCACACGAAAACAAGAAGACAGAGAAACATAATTTATAAATGTACCTGCAAAAGACCGCAAACACTGGATAGAACTGGAGGAGGCCTTTACCCGAGAGGGGTCCTAACCTAACTACTGACGAAATACAAAGACATAAACCTATAATTAACTTATCAAATTCATTTATTAAATCTAAACTCTAACACTAATTCTATTATACTTGACATACGTTTTTTGAAATTAATATAATATAATTATTATCTTTAAGCACGATCGATAAATGTTATTTAAGGTTAAGGAATAAAAGGCTTTTTATTTTTATTTTATTTTTATTTATAGTATTCAAGTCGAATGAGTAAATTAGTAGTTGTAGATCATTCGACTAGCCAGATCATTCGCAGTCACGCATCTTTAGTATATACCTACATAATACATACTGATTAAAGCACTCCCAGAAGAGAATTATCAGACGTTAATCATCTCTTTGTTGGTAATTGTTGCCAAATATTCATTATCACAACTTAAATCGTATTTGGATCTATTTTAATAACAGCAATTTTTTTTATGTTGCGATGAATTTCTCTCCAATTACTTTCCAGCCGCGGTCGAAGAAAGTTTTAATTAAAGATTGAGCGACATTATGTCTGCATCTCTAAAAAATTGCCTTGTTTGAGTCGGCCGTCGGTTCTTTATAAAAGTATTTTTCTTTGTAAGTACAGCTTACTGGGGAACGCGGAATTGTTTCATTTCCTCTTTATGATGAGTACAGAAAGTGACCCTTCTAGCGGGTACCACTGAAAGTGACTTGTTTTTATGAGGCACTTATTTAAAATTTACTTCTCAACAAATGGAAGACTATACTTTCTTATTATGGATTCTGTTATATTTCGTTATTTTTCCTGTCAGAAACGCTTAGATAACCAACTAAGGCATCTTTATTTGTTGAAAAAGAATAATTTCAAATTTTCGCCTTCTTCATCCTATTTTTCGAGATAGGTGTTTGATCAATTGGACCTGTCAGTGAAAGCTCCTATCTTGTTACCAAATTGTTAGAAGACATCAGAATGCTTCAGATAGCAATACGTTAAAATATTATTGTCGGCCCGAAAAAAATAGCAGCTGTGTTTTCAGAATAATTTGTTTGAATAAAAGGAAAAATGTACACGAAAAACGCAAACACAATGCTTCAACGTCCCGAAATGTTTCAACTTCTTAGAAATTAAAGCTTTTTAGAAATTAAAAAGCGATGCTACGTCAAAATATGGATGAATAAGGGATCGCAGTTCGGTGGTCAGTATATTATAACTGCTTAAACATCTGAATTTTTTCGACGAGGCAGTGAGGGCAGGTACCTTAACCGGTGTAGCTACCGGAAAATGGTCTTAGGAGACTATCCATATTTTTTTTGAAATTTTCATCTCTGTTCTCAGATTTTCAATAAATTTACAGTTAGCAAGAAAATAGGCATTGTACACAAATCCATTTTTGATTCCAATTGATAAAGTTTCTTATACTGATCAAAAATTTCTATAGGACCAACTGAGGTTGGAGTACTAAAAAGTCAGACATCGCAAAAACACGTTTCCCACACATACAATTTGTAGGAAATCAACGCCGCTTCGAAAACCCTAATTTTCCCGTAACTTAACCGGTTAAAGCACCTGCCCTGGATATCGCTGATCAGATTTCCACAATAATGCTACATCCTACTAATATTTCAAAGGCGAAATACCTAACAGGCTAACTGCAACTCAAAGAACCTTGGAAACCAATAACTTAACGAGCTCCTGTACTTTACCTCGAACGTGGAACAACTATCGCTCAAGTTACAGACTTAAGTTACCATATTTTAATATTTTCTGCTACAATGAAGCTGGCACAAAGGGAAAATTGAAAGGCAGCAAAATGGGGTACCTATCTACTAGCTTATTCTCATTCAAATGAGTTTTGTACAAGGTATCCGACACTTTGATGTTGTATTGAACTCTCCTTGAGTTATCATTTTGATGAGGTCTCTCGGATAAGTAATTGGTATTGTGAATCAATTTATATGGAGATTTTAATTGGCTGTTTCATTACCATTGGTTGTTTTTATCAGAAACCTTTGTTAACTATTTAACTCGACGCTTTTTTAATTGATTTCTTCCTGTAATTTTAGGCCAGGATGACAATAAAAACTTTCAATTTACAGGCTTTTGTAGGGGTTTCGAGATCGGTTTCGAAACCTTTATGATCTCGCTTTGTCTGTCCTTTTCCCCTCTTTAATATATCAGCAACTACCGCAGCAATCAACTTGAAATTTTAAATAATAATCATATTTTGTGCGCCTGTACAAATTTATATATAAAAGAATAAATGAAAAATAAAAATTAAAACTTTCCATACAAGTTGGTTTGTCGAAATTTTAAAGGAGACCTACATGGTCAAGTGGGGCTATCATAGTTCATAGGTATCAGTTTGTACACCAAAATAGTTTTTGAAATTTTTGAAGGTCTCTGAAGTTTGCAGAGCGATCCATCTGAAATGTAGGTCCCTACTATTTTTAGGTATTCATTATATAGCGAAGTCTCTAACCGGTACCTTTAACCTGTAGTACATATTTGTATAATTGACAAACGTTCGAAACCCTCGGCCGGCACGCGAGTTCACTCGTACTTGACGGATCTTGTTTTTTTTTGTAATTTCGGCGAGGATGCCAATTAAATGAGTGTATCTGTTCCGAAGATCGGTGTGGAGATGCTGGCGAAGGTCTGCAGGAGGTGGGTTAGATTCCCGCCTTGGGAAAAATGTCTGTACGATCTGTAAATATTTGTTCCGGGTGTTAGGTATTTTCTATGTTTATTAAAAATATCTATCTATGTAATGTAATTGTATTAATTATATCAGTCATCTAGTACCTATAACAAAAGCTCTGCTTGGGTTGGGGTTAGATGATGCTGTGTGAATTGTCCAGCATTATTATTATTATCTTATTTCGTTACGGATGTAAGCGGGTTAATTACGAACCTTATTTGTGTTGGATTAAGGTTCGTAGTTAACCTGTTTACATCCGTAATGAATTTGTCAAACTAAGATAGTTTTTCTATTAGCTTATTTCATTGGGCAAATTGTAAGGTGCACCTAATTCCTCAACCTCAACAGCCTGTATTAGTCCACTGCTGGACGCAGGCCTCCCCCTGATAAGCGCCCTGTTGGTCCTTATCTCATGGGGGTAATGCCCATAATCCCCACGCTGGGCATGCGGGTTGGGGATCGCAGTTCGGTGGTAGACTTGTTCTGCAGGAGGCGCTGCTGCCCGCCCCCGGTGGATATCCCTTAGTCGCCTTACGACACCCGCGGGAAGAGTTAGGGTGGTGCTAATTCTAAGCCGGTACCATACAGCTGCACCTATTTATTTCTATAAAAATGTTAATGCTAATTAGTGCGGAAGTTTGAATCATTTTATACGAACTTGATGGATTGGTCTTGTGGGATGGGTTTCCAGATATAAAATCGGACAGGGTAGAGGAATTTTAGTTCAAATCCCTTTTGATTAAAGGTCGGTACTTCCGTTATACATAAAAGGAAAAAAGAGCTATCCATCAACTGAATCAGAAATATTTAGCTAATTAACATTTAGGTACCTACTGAACAAAATGGACGAACTTTTTTATTGTATTTTGTAGTTATAACTTTATTATATTTATGACTAGTTTATGCCTGCGGCTTCACACACGTTGTTTCTATGGAAACGTTTAAGGTGATTTCTATTCCATGGGAGCTGATTTACGGGATAAATAAGTAAGCCTATGTATGATTCCAGGATTAGAATTACCTGCATGCAAAATTTTAGCCTGATCCGTTCAGTGGTTTTGGCGTGGAGAGGTAACAAACATCCATCCATACATACACTTGTTACTTGTTACTTGTTTCCGGACTCGTTTCCGCAACTAGGCCACAGGTGGGCCCTTTTTGCGTGTCGGGTGGGGGGATGCTAAACTAACCACCCGATGTCCTCCAGGAAGGCCAGCAACTCGCTGACGCCGGTGCATGCCTCCCTAGGCGTCCTTGGTGTTCCAAGGTATTGTAGTCGTTGGGAAGCAACGCTATCGCACTCTACAAGCACATGCGCGGCCGTCTCCTCTGCGTTCATGCACCCTCTGCATAGGGGGCTGTCCGTGATACCCAGGTTAAATAGGTGTTTGTTAAGCATGCAGTGACCAGTGACAATGCCGACGATTTGCCGGAGTTTGTCACGCTTCAGATTGAGGAGTTTTCGGGAGAATCTCGGGTTAAGAGCCGGGAAGGCCTCCTTCGACTGTCTACAATCTGAAATACTTGCCCAGTAGTCTTGGTGTTGTTTAGTTGTACGTTGACGGATCCATGAGCGGACTTGACTGAAAGGTAGGGGGATTATTGGTTCGGGCCCTGCCGGTTGCCGCTCCGAACCTCTCCTTGCCAGTGCATCAGCTTCGTCGTTTCCTCTCGATCCGCTGTGTCCTTTTATCCACTGTAGAGTGACTCTATTGGACTGACTTACTTGTTCCAGCAGGTGGTGGCATTGTAGAGTGAGTCCCGAGTTGTGTTCTCTCCTGTTCAGGGCCTGTAGTACAGCCGCGCTATCCGAGAGGATCCTGATATTTTGGTCAGTTACCTTTCTTCGTAGCACTGCGGTCGCAGCTTGGATTATACCTACACATTCCGCCTGGAAGATGGAGTTGTGGGCACCCAGTGCTGTTGTTTTGTGTATGTTTAGTTCTTCCGAGAACGTTCCCGCCCCGGTACCTGTTTTCATTTTAGAGCCATCTGTGTATATTCTAACTTCATATGTGTTGGAGCTGTCACTTGGCTCCTCGTGCATTTGTATGGTGAAGCTTTTTGAGTGTATGTGTTTTTTGGGTACCCTGTCATAAATCGAGAGTAGCATGGGATTGCTCCGTGCGTACTCGTCTATAATAGTGATATGTTGTGCTTTGGTGTTGTGGTTCCATAAACTTAAAGCCCAGAGTCTGTAAGCAGCTGCGGCTGCCTCTTGTTGCACGTGTAGGTGCAGTGGCGTTAGGCCTAACAGGGCTTCGAGTGCTGCAGTGGGGGCAGTTCTCATACACCCTGTAGTCGCTACGCAGGCTAGTCTCTGGAACTTTTGCAGTTTGTTTATGGTAGTGCTTTGTTTTGTTCTCGGCCACCAAACTAGGGCACCGTAAGTCAGCGAGGGCCTGATTACAGTGTTGTAGAGCCATAGGGTAATCTTCGGGCTGGGACCCCATGTTCTTCCTAGCATTCTCCGGCACTGCCAGAATGAGATGGTGGCCTTCTTTGCCTTGTTTTCTAAGTGTGTTGCCCAGGTTAGTTTACTGTCTAAGGTTATACCTAGGTATTTGACTGTGTCGGATAGTGTTAGCTGCGTGTCAAACAGGAACGGGAGTTGGTAGGTTCCTAGTTTACGCTTGTTGGTGAACATTACTAGTTCTGTTTTGGTTGGGTTTACGGTAAGTCCATAGTCTATGCACCAGTTTTCGACGACCTTTAGTGCGTTATTCATAATGTTACACGTCACGCTGGCAAAGTGTCCCGATATGAGTATCGCAAGGTCGTCCGCATAGCCTACCGTAAAGAAGCGTTGGTCGTTTAGCTTAGTGATTAGGTCATTAGCTACTAGGTTCCACAGAAGCGGTGACAAGACGCCGCCCTGTGGGCATCCTCTTGCCACAACTCCCCTGGTCCCCCCGTGTACGTCGATCCGTACTGCCCTCAGCTTGAGCATGCTAATGATCCAATCAACCAGCGTTGGCTCCACTCCGTGCTTTTGAAGTGATGTATTAATGCTGTCAAAGTTCGTCTTGTCAAAAGCCCCTTCGATATCTATGAAGGCTGCGAGACAGAGCGTTTTGTTTGAGATGTCTTGTTCTAATCTACTAACTACTGTGTGCAGCGCAGATTCTGTTGATTTGCCTGAACTGTAGGCGTGTTGTTGTGGGTGTAGTGGTTTTATTGTTAGTATGTTGTCCCTTATGTATCGATCGCATAGCTTCTCTAGGGTCTTGAGTAAGAAAGAGGTGAGACTGCCATCCATACATACATCAAAACATCCAAATTTATAATTGTTAGTGTGAATTTTAGTAAGGTAGAATACACTTTGAGTTTATTTTGTTTTAGATAGATCCAACCATAGAATGTTTCGACTCGTCATGAAGACGAGTCATAGAAACGCTTAGCATAGATAGACAATCAATCTAAACAAAATATTGTTCTTCATTGTATAATTTAACATGATTTGATGCTTTTTTGTTTCTCGGTTCCCCGGTTGCAAGGTACTGTACCATTTTGCACTGAAATCTTAAAACTTACACCGTATTCGAAGATTATAAGCTACAAATACAAAAAACTACAAAATTAAGTACGAAATCAAATAATATCTAAAACAGAATCGAATTCAATGGGATTCGATCATTGTCAAGTCATTGAGACAATTTTTTTTGACCTCGTGGTTGGTTAGCACATTCTCGTACGTAGTAGGGAAAGATGCGGGCTCCAGTCCCGTCTAAGTCACACAATTTTTGGATATTATTTGATTTCTTAGAAAATACCCTGAGAGTAAGGGCATACGCACTATAACAAAAACCATAAAATCAAGTACCTACTTCTAATTGTTTAATTATTTTGTTTTTGTCCACAGTGGATGACAGCGCAATATCCCACAATGCAAGGCAGCTAACTCCGGCGAAGCTGGGAGGCTCTGTCGTGTTGAGATGCGAAGTGTCTCCTCAGATCGGGCTTACAGACATAACGTGGCTGCAGGACGGCCTTCCACTGTCTTCTGGATACCTGAGCAGTGGTAAGAAAATCTCTATAAAGATATTGCCGACTTCCGTGGCGCAGCGGGCGCAGGTCCGCCTGCGACGCAGGAGGTGGCGGGTTCGATTCCCGCCTCGGAACATTTTTTTGTACGATCTGCAGAAATTTGTTTCGTTAGTCTGGGTGTTTTCTATGTACCTATAGTAAAAAAAATATCTATCTATATAGTGTATTTTATTAAGTATATCAGTTATCTAGTACCCATAACACAAGCTATTAGCTTGGGGCTAGATAATGTTGTGTGAATTGTCCAGCGTTATTTATTTTATTTATTTATATACAACTTAGCAAACGAAGTGTAGGCCTCCCTCCAGCTTGCCGCATCCAGCATCTGCCTGCAGTCTTTCGCAGATCGTCATCCCACCTAATGTAGGCTGATGATGATGATGTACCTATTGAATTATTTCAAAAGTCGTAGAACAAACTTTGTTGCTGATGATGCTAGGAACCCGGTCACCGAAAGTTTCTGGTCCTTTAAAATTAACCCTGTATATTACCAAAACATGCCGAACTTCATGGAAATGGCACAGCTTGATAATGAAACAAAATGTATAGATTAAAATTGTGTATTGCTTGTATTGTATGTACCTACCTTAGACCAAATAAAAAAGTGATGATAAGTACATAGATATAACATCGCCTTAGGGCTTAATAAAAAAAACTGTAATTATGTTAGGAATAATTAAAATGAAGATAGGCCGCTAGATAGGTTCAGCAATGAACTAAACTTATGCTGACGATGATGACATAAAACATGGCCTGCATTCCTATAATCTGTTTGCAAGGGATCATCATCACCAGTCTATACATATAACACTGCTGGAAATAGGCCTCTTCTAATGAGCGCCATAGCGCCCTGTCTTCAGCTTTCCGTTGCAAGGTTGACGTAAAAATGAAATAAACTTTAAGTAAATGAATGTCCCAGCAATTAAGTGAGAAATTACAATTAATGAATTAAAACAGTATTTACAATTGAACTGTATACTGTTGCAAATGTCTATAGAGGTAGCTCAACTGATCAACTAAGAAATTATATTGCTAAATTGCTAATAGTCACAAAACAGAGGAACGGTCATGATGAATGACAACCAGTCGAAGATGAATGGTTTCCTTATCATTTGATGAAGTGAACAAAATATGTACGCCGATACATCAAAATGTCGAACAATTGTCCCAGTCGCATTGACAAAAATCCTCCCGAGATGGGCTTTCCCTATAGCTTACTTTATCATATGAAAATATCTCTGGTGGGTACGGAATTCGGATTTATATTCTCGTGAATGACATTCCGTTCGTTTTATTTCTCACAAAACAAGGTTACTCAAATAGGTCTATTTGATGATCCCATGTCGACCACATTGTAAGATATTTTGACCGAGATTTGTCATACTCGGATTCATGATGTTCCTCACGGATGCGTTTAATTAGAGTGAATCAGGGTTTTGAGGACTCTACACACCGAAGCCGCCATCACCATCAACACAGCCCGACGGGCTGGTGACTCCGACATGTGGTGATATTCTTGTGTATGAATATGCAGGTCACCGACATTGTTTTGTCAACTTTGAACCCACTGACAAATTTGACGTTGATACTGCGAAAAGCCAAACCTATTGAACGCAAACGAATATTGGGACCAATCATAAGACTGGTTTTCATAATTTAACGACGATACTCAGAGAAGGAACCTAACACTACCTACCTACTAATCTATTTCGTTATTGACTAGCACGTACCACAAACGCAGCTGTAAATTCTTTATTCACGTAAAAACAGCCATAAATTGTGTTGTTTGGGTTGTCACGTGTGTTTATTTGCAGATTCGCGGTGGGTGTCGGGTGCGGGAGGTTTACTACTCGGCTCGGATTTGACTCAGGCTGATATTCAGGCGGAGTACTCGTGCTTGGCCCTTGACTTTCCTAGTCCTTCGCTGAAGCTCACCACTGATGGTCAGTAAGTTAAAGACCTGCCCTGTTAGAAAACCAGCAAGAAATTCTCGACCCTCTTTACTCTGTGACTGGTAGAATAACAATCAAACTAAAACTTTTAATATAAACAAAACAATAATCTATTATATACAGGGTTAGGCGTCTTTACTAACGTGTTTGTGATTAAGGGCAACCTGCAGTTTACGCAGTGTCAGTAAATTAGGTACCAATAATCCTGTTAAATAGTTAAGAAAATAACATTCTCATTATCAATCACTCATGAACGATTTTCAGAGAACTGACCACCTGAAACATTTTCAAATACCATCCTTTAATGACGTCATACGTAATTTGCAGTCCCGTTCCCATAACTCATGATATGAATCTCTTTAGACAGTAGTTGGCTGGAAAACATCGAGTTAAACTCGTTGGAAGCTAAAGCTGGGGACACACTGGTCCTGCCATGCATCCTGCGACACATCGCTGGACACGCAGTTACGTAAGTTATTTACGGCCACGCTCGTACCAAATGTAGCTTGCCAAATTAATTGGCCGGCTCGAATCCAATAATCTGAGATTTGAAGTCGTTTAACTTTTGCGCCGGATTCTGTTGATTAATGGGAAGATAGCGATTGCTCCTGTTTTAATTTTGAAACTTGTTGTTGTTTATGTTGATAACGATGCTTTAAATATTGTATAGATTTTACAATCTGTTCCACATAATTAAATATGGACCATACGAAAGCTTAACTGGAGCTTGAAGTTGCTTTATTCTGCCGAAAATTTCAAATTTCTGGAAAAATTTCAAGATTTAACAAATATCTTGAAAATTTGCACATGCTTGCAAAATTCTTTAAGCTAATGAGTCTTTTAGAGCTACCTCCTTCATAACGTTCTCTCATCTTTCCATAAGGTGGCAACGCCAAGATCCGGCCGGCTCCTGGGCATCCGCATCTGAAGGCACTGTCCGCAGCGGGTCCCTCATCATACCCAACGCACGCAGTCACCATGCGTCTCGGTACGCTTGCTCCGCGGGCATTGAAAGTTCGCCCCGGGTCATCATACGACTGGTGGTGTATGAGCCACTTACTGTTGCTGTTTCTCCTAACCCGCTGGTGAGTAAGTTTTCATAATGAAATGAAAACATTTATTGAAAAAGAAAAACACAATAACAATGGTTAACTCAATGTTAAGCTAAAGTTAGGTGTTATAATTTTTATGGTTTACGCAAATAAGGCCTTTAAGCGGTTTTTGCACACATCAATAATTCATAGTTACTTACAATGTCCTTATTCTGTAACTGTACTGTTTCTTGCATGTTGGTATTTTATAAGATTTCAAGACATAAGAACTCTATGTATGAAACCATTGGTAAACCTAATGAAGAAAATAAAAAATAAATAACAATAAATAATTTGTTTGGGTTTTCAGAACCCACACACACACAAAACTTTTGGGGGGATGCCCGTGACTTGCATTTAGTTCTGTTATAAATAGATAAATTATTGCAGTAATGTTTTCACTTAAGTACAGGGAGTTCTTAAAGACTATATCATATCGTATCCTGCAATTGTCGGTCTTTTCCTTTGCAGAGATTTCTATCATACGTACATACCCGACCCCGACGTTCGTATGGTAGAAATCTCTGCCTAAGGCCTACCTTAGGCTTTTTTTTCAGTAAGGAGTAAGTTTCGCGAGGGATCGTTACTAAGTACTTTACATTTTTACGAGTCTTTAAGAACTATAGGAAGTTTTTAAAGACTATCATATTCTGCAATTGGCGGTCTTATCTCTTGCAGAGATTTTTAACAGACGACCAGAATTCAACGAAACCTGTATCTTAGGCTACTTTTGACTTCTTATCAGAGTAGGTTTCGCGAATTATCGTTACTAAATACTTTACATTCTAATATGTTGCTATGGATTTTCGCAAAGTAGCGACTGAATCTATTATTATTTATCTTTGGTTTCCAGAAGTAGGTATATTAGTTACAGTATCATCAATTATACGGCATTATCTTTAACCGTACACAGACCAAGTCCCAGCATTGCTTTTGAAGTCAGTGTCTTCGATGAACACAATATATCTTGACATCCCTTTACAATTGTAGATGATAGGCACCGGCGGCACCAGCCACCTTAACTGCTCAGTGCACGGCGGCCGCGGAGGAGGTGTTACCATCAGCTGGGCACACGAAGGCAGGCCTCTCCACGCACCTCAGCCGAGGCTGTCTCTTGGACCAGTCAGGTCTCATCACGGAGGACTGTACCAGTGTACCGCGCATGATACCACTGAATCTGCCGTGGCTGGAGCTGAAGTTGTTATTGCTGGTAAGATTCTTTATGAAATGTATCTTGACAATGCCTGCTTCTTTGTTTTTATTTCGAATATTTCGCAATAGAGCTATAATTTTGCGTAAGGTACAAAGAAAATACTGGCCGTTTTGTCAGGCTTCTGAAAAATAATTGTACCTACCGACGAAGCTACTTACGCCCGATTACTTTCGAAAATTTAAATTTTCAAATACGAAGATTTAGTCTTAACAAACTCATTGGCTTTCAGACAGGCCTCCAAGGCTTGTATCCACATTCAGCGAAGCTGTTACCAGGATAGGCCAGAGCATAGCTCTGCGCTGCACAGCCACGGGTGTGCCTTCTCCGAGAATATTGTGGACATTGGATGATAGACCGCTGCCGGCTGCGCCAGATAAGTATGTAAATTACTAAAAGATTTTACTATAAAAGCTATCATATTTTGAATAATTCCCAATGAACATACACAGATTAACTACGAATCTGATTTGTGTTGGAAGAAAACTAACGATTCTTCTTCAGGGTGAGTGCGGTTCTAGTCGCGCGTAATCGTTAAGGGATACAATTCCCGTTGGTGTTCTTCCAACACCAAATAGGTTCGTAGTTAACTTACTTATATTCAAACTGAAATCGTATTTTCAAGTCACTTTCAAAAGTTACTTGGACCTGATGAAACTTTGATTGAACATACAAATAGCGTATCCACAACATATAATGAATTTTGTGTTTCTGAAAATTGGAAATCTAATAGGCGTCTTCATCGAACCCTAGTACCTTTTTGGTCTTATTTAATCTGAGTCACGAAAACATCAGTAAATGGTATTCTCATTTAAGATACACAGTCAACACAAGAGCAGAACCGATACCGGGCTCAGAAGAAGGTGCGATCGTTTCCACACTAAGCGTTACTATCAGAACTGCTGATGAAGGAGGAAGATATGGATGCAACGCTACCAATTCTAAAGGATCACATGCTCATCAGGCTCGACTCAATGTTTATGGTAAAATAACAAAGAGACTAGTATTCATAATCTATTGATTGTTTCAGTTTTGTTTTGAGTTAGTCTGCAGCCAAACGAGCATAACTTTTTGCGTAATTTCTGCTGCATTTGGTTTCATAGAAAAGTCCTGTTTGATTCACACGGCGACGCAAAATGAGTTAACTGCCGACTCACACGCATAGTTCCAACCGAATTGTGGTCGCGGGGGTGAAGGGAGCGAGGAATGCGTCAGTCAGGTGCAGATTGTGTGAGAGTCGACACGTTTTATGCTCGCAAAAAGCAACTGAATAAATTGCGCCCGTCTGGCAGCCCAACTGATTTTCTACTGGGCAGAATTTATGCGACCGAAAATACGCGATTCACGACTCAAAAAATTACGCTCGTTTGGCTGCAGCCTTAGGTGCTGGCTTTTTTTGAGTTTACTTTTTACTCTGCCTATAACTGCAACATTCAAGAAGGTTCCTAAGAAGGACCTTACTACAAAATATTTATTTATTTATTATAGACGAGCAGCCTGTGGCTGATGTGTCTATATCACACAGTGTTGAATTGAGTCATTGCGTCACTTTTTTTAGTTTGTTTTTGTCGTCTCGTAACCAGTTGTCAAGTTTATTCTTGAAGGTGTTTGTTGATGTGGCTGATATAATATCTTCTGGTAGTAGGTTCCAATTGTGAACCACTCTATTGCTTATAAAATGGTGCGCTGCAAGGCCTTGAGTAGAGTCACGGGCCAATCTAAGGTGGTGTCCACGGGTTGAACGTCCTTCTTTCTTTATGTAGATGTCTTGTAGGGATGGCAGGTTGTATTGGTGAGTGAGTATCTTGTAGGTTTCAATGAGGTCACCTCGAAGACGTCGTTCTTCTAGAGTAGTGAGGCGTAGTGCGCGTAACCTATCTTCATAGGATTTCCGTCGTAAAGACCATGGGATCTTGGTAGCCTTTCTCTGAACACTTTCAAGCAGGTTTATGTCTTTATGAAAGTAGGGGCACCAAGCTTGGAATCCATATTCGAGCAGTGGTCTGATGTATGTCTTGTATATCTTCCGGAAGACTTCCACTGTCATTGATTGAAAGGATCTACGTATCACATAAATAAACGAATTTGCTTTCTTGGCTATGGCGCAGATGTGTTGTTCCCACTTTAAATTGCTAGTTATTGTGACTCCGAGATCCTATTGACTGTCAACTGTAGCAATAGCTTTTCCACCCAGAATGTACGGTGTATTGGGGTTGTTGTTGCCTAGGTGAAGAATGTTGCATTTTTCTGTGTTTAGCTTTATTACCCAGTCTTTGGTCCAGCTTTGTATACGATTAAGGTCATCTTGAAGTTTTCCTGAGTCAATTATGGGATTAGCAAAAAACTTTCCATCATCCGCAAAGAAGGCAGACTGGGACTCGAGGAGCTCTATCAGGTCTGTAATGAAAATACCGAATAGATGGGGAGCAAGGACTGATCCCTGCGGCACCCCGCTTGCTACCAGCTTATGTTGAGAGAGAGAGTCACCGACGCGGACCTGGAAAGTTCTGTTCTTCAGGTAATTTTCAATCCACTTGAGCAGGGATCCACGGACTCCGAAGTGTTCCAGTTTCTTAATGAGGCGTTTGTGAGGAACTTTGTCAAATGCTCTTTTAAAGTCTAGGTATACCACGTCAACAGGATTCTTATTGTCAAGTTCTTTGCTCCATGTGTGTAAACAGGTCATCAGGTTTGTAACGGTTGATCGTTTTCTTAGAAAACCGTGTTGCTTCGCTGATGTTATATTTTCTTTGTTTAAAAAGGTCGTTAGTTCGTCACAGATGATTCTCTCCATTATTTTGACAACAACACTGGTGAGGCTAATAGGGCGAAAATTCGCTGCTTGTGTTTTATCTCCCTTTTTGTAGATCGGGGTGACAATTGCATGCTTCCAGTCCTGTGGTAAACATCCTGTTTGAAAAGATTTGTTCATCAGTTCAGCTAGGGCTGGAGCTAGTAGCCTCACACAGTTTTTGATAATGAAACATGTTAGTTTGTCTGGGCCCGGAGAGGATTCTGCATTTAATTTATTAACAACTTTTTCAATGTCTTTTTCGGTGAAAGAAATGTCAGTTAGGCTGTTCACTACCCGAGCACACCCAGTTATGTCTGTGTTTTGGTCGAGTGCAGGCTCTTCTGAATATGCTTTGAGGAATTCCTCAGCAAAAACTTCGGCTATTTTCTGTGGATTTATGACTAGATCGCCGTTGTGACTCCTGATTGCCGGAGGTATGCTGACTTTAGTGGTGGTGTTGCGGCGTATGTGGGAATAGAAGGCTTTGTCCCCATAGCTGAGTATTTTTGTTTCATATATACTTCTTTGCCTTCTTGAAGATGCTACACATTGGTTGTTGACGTCACGGAATTTAAGATAGTCGTCGTTTGATCCACTTGATCTGTATTTGTCCCACAGCAGTTTCTTTTCTGCAACTAGCTTAAGAATTCTGTCATCTATCCAGGGTTTATTCTTGATTTTGATTCTTTTTTCCGGGGCATGCTTGTCAGTAGTAGTGTTAATTGCTTCCAAAATCTCGCTCCAAAGTTGTTCGGTGTCACTGAAAGGGTTGACTAGCTCAAGCTTTTCAGCTAGGTCCAAATTGAATTCACTAAAGTTAATAGTGTGGTAGTGTCGTCTAATCTTTGCTGTCTCTTTTAGTGGTTGTATGTGGCATTGCAAACTGTACTCCAACACACAATGGTCGCTCTTACCTATTGGTGCTTTATAGTCAATATATGTTATTGAGTTCTTGTCATTTACTAGTATTAAATCCAGCAGTGAAGGAGTTTGATTTTGTCTAAATCGCGTGGGTTTGTCAACTAGTTGTATGAGATTACTGTTAATATATTTATCTTTAAAGATGTCCGCTGACCCTGTTTGACTGTCATCGTTCCGGAACGGCCAACTTATTGTGGGATAGTTAAAGTCTCCTGCTATAATAATATTGTTATGTTCCGAGGCTTCTACCAGGTTTTCTATAAGTTTAGTATCCCGAGGCCGCCATGTATTTTCCTCAGACTCATCTGACCGGTAAACTCCTACTACGAGGAAGTGGTAAGTATTAAACTGGATATCTAGATATAAAGCTTCCACACCATCGAACATGTATCTCTTGTTTTGTTTGGCTATTAATGGGATACCATTTACACTGTTTTTAATGTAAATAGCTACACCTCCACCTCTAGTTTTACCTTCAGATTTTTTTCTCTTGTGGATACGGTCACATCTAAATAAGGTGTAAGCTGGTATATTGAAGGTACTGTTGCGATCATTGCTGTTTAGCCAAGTTTCAGTGATTATGATGATAGCAGGATTATTTGTGTTTACATAAAGTAAGAATAGATCAAATTTGGAGGGTAAGGAGCATAAGTTAGTATACATGAAGGTAAGGTCAACGTAAGGATTACTGGCATAATTCAGTTTTTTTGCTGCACAATTTTGGGTAAGCCCCTCACATATTTTATGGTGAGGTTGGACTCCCCCTTATCTATTCTAACCTTAAGTACATCCCGGAGTGTATTGATTTCTTCCCTCTGCTTAGGTGTTTTGTCATCATAGACTCTTACCTGTTGCCCGGCCTTACTTTTATTCTTAAGTACCATGATTGCATCCTGACGTGAGGCCAGTACCACTTTTATTGGCCTTGGTTTTCCATCATCTCGGCGTCCCAAGCGCTGTAATGTCACAAGTCTGTTGGAGAAGTCACTGTTGTTGGTAATTTCATGCAGGATCCTCTTGACTGATGACTCGTCATGTAACTTTCTGTCGTTTCCAATGCTTGAATTGGATTCCTCGATGCCAACCAGGATTATGTTGTTGGCCCTGCGTTCGCGCTCCACAATTTCCTCGAAGATAGCATTCGCATCGGGTGGTGGTAGGGGCACTGCCGCCAATACCGCCGGGCGCACCTCGGGGGCAGGGGCTGGGACAACACTGGGTTGAGACATGAGCTTCTTGACGTCATCGAGTTCTTCACGTAGTCCATCATAGGCCTTTATGAGTTTGGGCACTTGAAATAGGGCTTCTCGGCAAGCCGGGCACAAGTACAAAAGCGTGCGCTTGCCCTTCAGCCCCATCACGCGCACCTCACTACTCGTCAGATTGCTGCACTGCAGGCAAATATTTCTCTTGCAACCATCACACTGTATCGTATTTTCGTCATTTTGATCAATTTCACATTGAAAGCACATCATTTTGGCTCAAACACGAGACGCTGGTACGAAAGACAAAGTCAAAAAGTCGTTACGATTTTTGTTTCGAGTTTGCACTTCACAATCGCGGTTTTTCACTGTGAACGATGTTTATTCGAATTTTATTTTATCGGATTTAGCGCAATTTGATCTTATTTTTACGTAATTAGTATTTTTACAGAATTTCTAAATTACGACGCAAGTTTCAACACTGTTTCTATTCTGAGGGTAGGGGCGAAAAAAAAAAAAGATCAAGATGTTTTTAAAATTACTAAAGGACTACATTTTAATATGTTAATAATGTTTCAGGTCCACCAAATATTCGATATTTTTCGGCAATTCACGTCAAGACTGATACAGATGTAATATTATACTGCCCGTACTCGGGGTACCCTATCAAGTGAGTAGACCCATCTCAAGTTACGGCTTACAAATTGATATACTCCAATCAATTTGTAACATAGTGATATTAAATTGATAGTGATACAAAGATCACTACCAAAATATTGAGAATTGTGTCTGGCATTACCTTCGTAGATTCAATATCAATCATAGGTTAAGGACTATTTATATTTGAACTAGTTTCTGCCCGCACCATCGCACGTGTGGTGGCTATGGAAACGTTCAAAGTTATTACTATCCCATGTGAACAGATTTTTGTAGTTTTGGCGTGAAGATGTAACATGCATCCATCTATCCGTCCATCCATCCAAACTATCACATATAGCGTGACGGTGTGGTGTGAAGTGTGATGCGGTTTGTGTAATTCTGGAATCCTAATTAAGTCGAGTTAAGTCCTTAGATTAAAAACAAATATTTATTAATGGAAAAGTCCGTAGTAAAAATCATAAGAAATAACTTATCCCGGTAGAGATGTCATATGGCGCCGAGAAGACGCTACCACGGTGGAAGGTGACTTAGAACCTGGCGATGAGAGAGGGATACTAAGACTGAAGAATGTCAGGAGTGCAGCGGCTGGGAGCTACACTTGTGAAGTGAGGGCTGAGAGTGGGGAACTGGCTAGACGGACTGTGCGGATTGATGTCCATAGTAAGTGTTCTAAGATTGACAACTTCAGTATCGGGATTATTTGGTACATGTTTGACAAAGTACTGCAATAAAGTGACTGTGAGGTGTCGACATAATGATCAGTCTACGTGTTAGATGGTTCCTCGTGACGTTTACGAGGAGACTTTGTGATAACAGATTAGAAAAATATTCAAGGCCAGGCTCGCCATGCACAGGCCAACTTGTCCTTATATTGGCCAGGTCATGGCGAGTCTAGGCCAAGGACGGACCATTATGTTTCATTCAAGTGTTGAGACAATAAAGAGGATAGTAATTAATAGTACTACATCTAACTAAAACTACATGATTCATAATACGAGTCGTGTACACTTCTCTTAAAACAGAATTGATGGTTAACAAACTCCCTTAAATTACTAATTACAATACAAAAATGTTTACTTAGATAAATGTTTTTTTGTCAACAGAACCTCCAAAAATAGCACAATTTCAATTTCCTGAAGAATTAGAAGTCGGAGGAAGTACGCAAGCTACTTGTAGCTTGGTATCAGGAGATAAGCCTATACAATTCAGCTGGCTAAAGGATAACCTTCCTATACCTTCAGGCTTGAAAGTAAGTCCTGTTTCAACATTTTCTAAACCACTTCTACATTATTTTCCCCTTTCTTGGAATTCTACAAATGAAATATCAGGTGCTAAGTCTTTTTTTCTTGGACAGGTAGAGCAAAAGAACATGGATTTCTTCACAATTCTCATCATCCAAGACCTTACATCAGCCCATAGTGGAGATTATACTTGCAAAGCTACTAATGACTTCGGAAGTGTTAGTCACAGCGCCTCGCTCATCGTCAAAGGTATTTTTGTTTACTGTGCTCTTTAGTGTGAAAACTTCCGATGTGATTAACCCATAACACAAGCTCTGCTTAGCTTGGGGTTAGATAATGCTGTGTGAGCTGTCCAGCATTATTATTAGTATAACTGTAAAAGAGCTTATAGATATAGCTGTTTTTATTTTTTATACTTTACCTCTGTATCGCGATCTTGCTATTCTAGCGTATTTTACCCTTTTTTATTCAAAACCTGATCTCAACTATAAATCTGTAAGTACCGTGTTTGTTTTCTTGAGAGTTTATTATAAGAATAAGTAGACTGGGTTTATTACCTTCAAGTGTTTTATTTCAAAATGCGATAACATGTAAAACAGTTTTCTAATCTAGAGGTTCCGACGTGGGTCTGGCGTGCTCAGAACACTTCCGTATCAGCCGGGGCAGCGCTGCTTCTCCCATGCTCTGCTAAGGGGCAGCCTACACCGAGAATTTCTTGGGAGTATTCCGCAGGTAGGTATCTATAGATCTATTCATTTTAATGCACCACAATTATTTGTGTCTATAGTCTATAGTTAATGAAACAATCAGCTATTGTTTCTGTTGACAAAATCCTAAAGTAAATGGTTTATGCTTCACCTGTTCACAAAGTTGCTTATTCCTTTTCCAAACATTAGGTAGACGGTACGTCATTGCAGGCGTACTAAAATGCGGGGCGGAAAACTCTATGGAATTTCATTTCTCACGCGTTTAGCGAGAGAGAAAAGTGTTCCCCATTCATCAGTTCAAATCCATTTCTAACGTGTTATTTTTTTTTAATTTTCTGATATATCAGCCGGTAGCTATGGTTATTTCAAAATAGGTCAAACGATAATAAGTTTTTACTCCAAATCCGCCTTATGATATCGGCCTCTTCCGTATTCGGAACAATAATTTAAAAAAGAACCATGTGAAAACGTGCGGGTTTTTATCGCTGCATTTGAGTTTACAATTTTAATTTACTGGAGTGATTTTGAAGATTATTAACAGATTTTCCTCAAAAGTGTAGTTTAGAGCACTATGTATCACTCGGGAGAAAGTGCGATTACTACCTCGTGTGTTTCTCAAATGCCACACTCGAAAGGTATTGAGAACTTTCTCGCCCAAATGTACAGTGTACTATAATAGATTTTTTGTGATGTTCATTTCTTACCGTATATATTGTTTTTCAACACATCGCATCATGGTTTTCATGTCGATGACAGTATCGACGTAAAATTAACTTTTTAGTGTGCGCTATCTAACCCCGTTACATAGCCCAACATAGTAGACAGCTTTTTCGCTAAGCAATGATCTCACCTGTTTTCACATTTTCATAGCTCATTCTGCTTTGTTTGTAGTAACATATGACAAAGATTAATATTATAACAGATTGTCTTTTTCTCATTGGTCCGCTCGATGGTTTTCAACTACTTAGGTATATCGTTTGCACAGATGGCGACAACTGGCGACACGTCCTCTGGAGCCAGTCAGAGGCGACTGATGTCAGCGGCGGTTCCGTGCTATCTGACGGTACGGTGTGGCTCCGAGCTGCCACTCCGGAACACGAGGGCTGGTACCGGTGCACCGCCAGGGTGCAACACTCGTTCCTACACCATTCCTTCTATTTAGATGTAAGAGGTGAGTTGGAAGCTTGATTGTAAGTCGCTAGTTAGGGACGTAGATTTAGAAAGAGATTTAGAAAGTGACACAGGACAATCTGTTTAGGTGCTACCCCGACTCACATTAGTGCCGCTAACTGTTTATTTGATGTCATAGACCTATGATATCGATTTGAGAGATGCGAAAACAGAGTTTTGTGGCCACAAAGAGCAACCACGCATCTCTGCCTCAACTATACAAAATAAAACTCATAGAGGCAATAAAAAACTTATAGGTATCAGAAACTGTCCATTGGAATTTTGAATATTCCTTTCTTTAACGTAGTAATTATGATACTTTTGGAAAATATAAAAACCGACTTCAAATTCATGTTGGTAAGTTTTGCAGGACAAATACAAATTTCAAGGGAATCATCTTTCTATGAAACCATATCGAAATTATCATTTATACAATAGTGGAAAAACCGTCTAAATCGGTCCACAATTGACAAACTAATCGACGAATATGCATAAAACAGTGAAAAAAATATAAACAGGGCGTCTCACGGCCATGCCACATGGAGGGAAAGTATCTTAAATATTGTAGATAGAATATTTTACTGAGACAAGACTTCAATTTGATTTTAAAAATCTTCTATCAGAAAAATGTTCTATCGACAATATTAAACATACTTTCCATCCATGTGGCATATTGGCCGTGGGACGTCCTGTCAGCAGCGCCTGTGAGCCACATCAGATCCACAGAATATCGAATCCCCTGCTATTTTTGAAGGTTGTTAAAAATAGGTGACGGCGCAAGCGTGAGTCGAGGTAGCGCCTTAAAAGATCAACGTACTCCTTATACCGTACGTTTATCGCTGCGTAAGGTATAAGGAGCATAGTGATTGTTCTTATCTTAAGTGCTCGCTTTGTCCTAAATAATACTCAAGGTGAGTGGAGGCAAACAAATGAAATGAAATGAATGCCAGGAATCGCGAATTATTAATTCAGGGCCCGTATTCTTAAAAACTAAATCGAAGTTTCAGACTCGTTCTCGTGCAAACGCTAATCTTATGAAAGCGACATAAGACTTGGTTTTGCACGACAACAAAACCTAAACTTTTCCTTTTCTGAGTAGGCCCCAGTAGGTATGCTTAAACCACTTTGTCGGAATTACAATCAAACTTTTCTTCCCAATGTTAAAAAAAGTTCCCTTCACAATTTGTTGTTCAGAGCCTCCGAGACTGACTAGGACGGGCGGTGGTGGCGAGACGAGGTGGGTGGTTCGCGGAAGCACGGCGAGACTTGCCTGCACCGTACGGGGGGAACCTGAGATCCACATGCATTGGACCCATGACTCTAGACCGTTGGCTTTGCAGTGAGTACCTACTAATTTATACCAATACCAAACAAACACAGGATTTCCAGAAGTGTTGCTCTTGGCTATTTTCTTTCTAACCCAGCAGGGGTATTTTAATTCACCGATTCGTTTCCAAATCGAATCCGACGGATCTTTAAAACGCTATTTTGTTTTCGCCTCGGGTTGATGATCGAAAAAAAGAGCTCCTCCTCATTGACACGGCCAATAGTCAACAGATTCGCTTCGAATTTTCGATCATCAACCCGAGGCGAAAACAAAATAGCGTTTTAAAGATCCGTCGGATTTGATTCAGAAACGAATCGGTGAATTAAAATACCCCTGCAGAAGATCTTATAAGTAGGGCTTATTTCGACTGTCGATTTGTATCTACATTTCTCTGTTTTGTTTACAATAACGCCTCCCAACCTTACATAATCCAAATCGGTTTTCGTTTCAATTCCGTGAATGATGAAAATGGGCAAATGGTAAAATGGGATTAGGGCGTTTATTTAACTACATTTCCCCCATTATTCATAACAAAGAAAGTAACTTCTCATAGGTAGGCAATAATTACAACTAGTATACATTTGAAGTTGTTGAGTTAACCAGCGGACCTATTAACATATATTTTTTGTTTTGTATAGACTTTATATATCGATAATTTTCTTCAACAAGGTACAATAACCAATTAGAAGTTTCTACGTTGAGTAGCAGTTAATTAAAACATTTTGCACGCACAGCGTGTCTCATCGAGTTTGTGTTGATTGGATTGTCAAGTTACTTGAAATAATGTCATGTTAGGAGACACTGTAATAGGATGGGGGCAGACTTTTCCCACATGCAATTTAAAATAAAGATGAAGGCCATAAAAGGGGCTTATAATTTATAAATTATGAATTTGTAGATTTTGTAGGGCTTGGTGGTACCACGCGTTTGTGAGTTGGAAGTTGCATGTTGTTCTTACTGCATTTTAATAGCTAGGTTTCAAAAGTCAATCTGCAAAATACATTTATATCATCATTTATGATGATAACATCAGCGGAGTCCCTTAAACGGCGAAAAAGTGTAGGTATAATTAGTTTTAATTGTTTTATTCTGTTAATGTAATTTTCTTCAAACAAACTTCGGGAGGCCTATATTCAGCAGTGGGTAAAATCCGGCTGTGGATGATGATGATGAATGTAATTTTCTATGATTTCTGATAATATAATGTTTAAATAGTTGGATATATCATTTATGAGTGATCTAGAGAGCCCATCGGATTTCACTCCTGATTGGGCAAGGGAAGGTCTTGCTTTTGCTGCTGTGTGTGTATTTGATAACATCATAATTTTTTGAGTATCCTATTATCAATAGTAAGACCAAATATTGACTGATTTATTTATTTATTCATTTACAAATTCAAATAACAATCGAATAATGAATAAACTTATGCTCTTACAAATTTTGATCTAGATTGAAATCAATAATGTGAACAAAGAAAAAATAATGTTGCATGCAATAAATTTAAATTAACCTTAGGCGTAAAAAAGAAGGACAATAACAAACACTATTACTGAAAAAATAATTTATCAAGCGCTTAAATCTACTATGGTTATTATCGAAGATATGTTACCTATTTGATTTAGTTTCTTCGATATACAAACGAGACATTCTATATCAACTAATAACTAATAACTATACAATACAATACAATACAAATATACTTTATTGCACACCAAGAAATCACAGAATAAAAAAAAAAAAAAAAAACACAAATAATGTACAATGGGCGGCCTTATCGCTAAAAGCGATCTCTTCCAGGCAACCTTAGGATGGACAAGAAGTGATCAAAAAATTATATACGGTGGTGGCGTGAAAACAGAAATAATGTTTATGAAGAGATAAATATACCAAGCTATATAAATATCTAAATATATATACTTAACATAAATATATACATATAAAAATATATAATATAAATATTTCATAACACAATAAAATATACAAAATATATAAAATTACTTTTGATTTTAACAGTTAACTATGATAACTATTCAGTTATGTAGTACCCATAACACAAGCTCTGCTTAGCTTGGGGCTAGATAATGCTGTGTGAATTGTTCAGCATTATTATTATTATTATTATTCTATGCAGGGGTATATTGTAAGAAAGATTGTTTATGTACACACTTATTGAGAATATTTCGGGAGAACGGAACCGATATTTTGTGTACATATTGACAACCTACAACTGCCCAAAACATTGTTCAGTACTACTGTGATTGTTCTAATTTAGCGGCGGAGGCGGCGTAGAGACGCGAGACAAAAGCAATGGTCTCAGCACGTCAGAAGTGACTATTCCCCACGCTGGGCCTGAGCATGCCGGCGAGTACCGGTGTCTAGCGAGGAACTTGTACGGAAGCGATGAGCTGATGTTCAGACTCTTCGTCAAAGGTAAAATTACCAATGGAAAAGTATAAGTAGATGGGGTAAAAGTATCATTTACCTACTTTTAGATACTTGCCTCAGTAGTGGTGCCTACGTGCCAAAAATTCTGAAAAACATAATCAAGCATTGATTATGTATTTACGTTATTTTCTAGGCTACATAGTTATTCTATCTTTTATGTAGGTATCCCAAATTATCTTGCGGAGGACGGCCTTGGTGACCCGTACCATAGGTTTTATAAACCTCTCTCGGGCACCAGTCTCTTACAAAACAAGATAACATGATACAAATTAATATTAAGCAAGAAATTGTAATTATCTTTTGTAAGAGAGAATAAATAAATTATTCAATTCAATTCAAATTCTATAAAACTTGATTGCGATTTTTGGAAGTTGGATTTCTGGCTGTGTGACACGAATCCCTGGGCATCAATCCAGAGTTGACCCTAGTAACGAAATGCAGGAATGGACGGACTTTCTTATTGATAAGATAAAGTAATTATCTACAGAAAACGAAAATTTACATAAAGTATAATTAAATATTCTCTATAGATGGTCAATGATCCACCTGATGTTAACTGTAAGTTCTCAAGATATTTGATGAAAATTTGGGTTTCATTCGCTTGTAAGATTTTGTAAGATTATAATGTTAACTGTAGATAAATACTTAAATTTTCCTTTTCTATCCCGAAAATAAACAATCCTGTATTGTTTTTCTTGGCTCTGGCTATGAAGAAAAAACTAACTTTGAAAAATCATTTTATTTTTAAAACACCTCAAACCTAATTGCCAGTTTCTTTTTGTGACAGAACGCCCAAACATACCCGAAGAAGTCCGTATATCCGAAGTATGGGCGCGTAGATCTCGGGTCACGTGGCGAGTCGCGAGAGGGGCACTAGTCTCGCACTACTCTCTGCAATACCGCGCGTTGACCAGAGACCTGACGAACGCTCCGCTCGACGCTCCGCTTCCCGCTCTGCTCGACACTTGGGACGCGCCTGAAGTACTGAATCTGACGCTGGCTAATTCAGACTTGCTGCATGTTGCGTAAGTACTTATTCTGAGTTTTCTTTTTTAATTTTGAGCCCTTTTATTTTCAGCTATGAAAAGCCTCCTTGTTTATTGATGTCATATTACAAGCTTCTGCTTCTGCCCGCGGCTTTGCACGCGTTTTAACAGGGCGGCATAAGTTGCCTATGTTAATTCTTATGTAAAACATTAAAAAAATATATCTTGATCCGTTCTATAGTTTTGGTGGTGTATTCGCCGAAACATCGCACACACCCCACAAACTTTTGCTTTTATAATTTTGGTAGAACCAATTCGAAACTCTCCGCTTGTCGCTCAGCTCGCTATTAAGGCCACCTAACGCTGACTAATACGTATGAGCTCCATGTTGCGTAGGTTCAATTGTGCGTTATTAGATTTTGCAGGGTAGTAACCGCGCGGTTTAGAGATGTGGTTTTATTAACTAGAGAATTTGGTTATGTGGGAATTGCATCAATATTATTATAGAATTTATCACAGCTGTAGGTGCTGTGCTTTACAAAGTTTTTTACTTTACCTATTTCAACTCTACAATAATCTCCTAAGTCAAAGAAGATCGTTTTGAAGATAACACGTCGATTTTCGCTATTAAGAATTTGAATTTTGTTTTAGTTTTTTCTGTAATATTGTTAATAATAATTATGTTAATGTTTAATAAATCAAATAATATCGCTAAA
Organism: Eupithecia subumbrata; assembly: GCA_949316285.1. Classification (NCBI taxonomy): domain Eukaryota; kingdom Metazoa; phylum Arthropoda; class Insecta; order Lepidoptera; family Geometridae; genus Eupithecia; species Eupithecia subumbrata. Next base: position 12,786,117 of record OX438643.1, on the reverse strand, counting down.
ATTTTCTTTATTATTATTTCTTTTTAATTGGATAAACTTCAATGTTTTAGGTGGAGCTAACGACGCTAGAGTCCGTAGGAAGTCGCAGAGATTTTTGACTCCCACTTCACTTGACCTCGTTGTGTATTTGGTTAGCACATTCCGGTACTGACGGAAGGATGCGGGTTCAAGTCCCGTCGAAGTCAAAAATTTTCGCGATATTATTTGATTTATTAGAATATGTGAATAGAACATTGTATAAATCTCGTTTTCTCTTTGTTTCAATTGAGTATAGTGACAATATAAAGAACCGAGTTATTTTCCATTTGTTAGCGTGTCGTTAGTTTTGCTACAAATAAATAGAGCATAATTTTCACATAAGTATTCACGCAAATTGTGGAATTCTAAATTGCAATTGCTCAAAGCCTCACAATTGGTAAGCACGCCGTTATTACTGACAGCTAATTTGAATCGGATCTCGCAAAGCCATATTATGTGCATTTCACGGTGCATTCCTTTTGTCTATCTATCTTCTCAATTATTATGTAGATTCGATTGAATACATTACGATTAGATGCTTTAGATTTTCTTCTTAAATTATTGTGAATGGTTTGTGAATTATGAGGTTGTACAGATGGGTCTTTAGGTGTATATTATATATATAGTACAACGCAAAAACTAGGTCGCTTCCAAAGTATTTTAATTTCCAAAGTTTTTGTTACTGAATGGATAGCACTAAAATTTTGTACTCATAAAGTTTTGACCTGGAATAACATAAAAATATGGGCTAATTTTATTTCAAAAAAAACCTTTACGGAGCTTAACCGTTACTTACTAAATAAAATAAAACTTGATATACGATCTTGGAAAAGGGTAGGTATGAATTATCAGAAATTTTAAGATGTTTTTCTTTATAAGTAGGTTTTGAAGACTTTGGCCCTAACATCGGTCTTCATTTTTTTTTTAATCGCCGCGCACAATAAAAGTTAAATATTTGGATAGAAGACACTAAAACAAATAAAAGATGTCTTTTAAAATAGTGTACCTAATGCAAATATTTTATTATTATTCGTGGCAATTTTGAAAACAAAAACCATTGTTAGGGTCACCATCCACACAAAAATCTTTAAACCCCTTTGTAAAGTTGTAGATGCTTTTTAAACCTTATAGGATTTTTATGGGAGTACGAGAATATCGCTCAAGGATCGCGCCCCCTCCAAAGTCACGTCTACTTCTTTTCTCTTAGTCTTCTAGACCATGGACAAGTATTTTAGATTACCTTCTAGTTCACTCAGATTCAAGTACAATACCAATATTATTGAAAAATGAGAATAAGAATATTTTGGAAATAAATATTCTTATTCTTATTGAAAAATGAGTCGAATTTTTATATAAATACGATTTAGTTAAGGCAGTGTTTAATATCACTAATAATCAATTTGAAACTTCACATTTATTATAGATACTGTGATAAAGATGCCTAATTAAAATCGGATTAGCAGCTGGATCTCCTCAAAAGTTTGTGAACTAGTTAGCTAAGTAGTACTATCTATATTAGCTTATTTACCAGACTCCAAAGGTTCATTACCCAAGTATGTTCAGGTCGAAGGAGCAAGAGCCTTTGTAGCGAATATAAAAGGCGAAAAGTTAGCCTCAAAATAACGAACTCCATTGAAGAGTACTTTCAAAAACTTACTCGTACGAACAAGAGATTCGCGATCTATTTTTAACCCGACGCAAAAAGAAAGGGGTGTTATAAGTTTAACGTGTCTGTCTGTGGTATCGTAGGTCCCAAACGGATTAACCAATTTTCGTTCGTTTTTTGTGTCGTAGATAATTTTATCCCGAGTGTTCCTAGCCATAATTCATGAAAATCTGTCGGGGGGGTTTTTAAAAATTATAATTTTGTTTTTGTTCAACAAGTTTTCGCTTTAGTAACTATAATTCTAAGTACTTTATTATGTAAGGTAGAACCGAGCAGAAGATTAGAGCTACATGTTTGTCAATGAATACAATAAATAAATACAAAATACTACTTTATATAGGTACTTCATTGGTTTTTGTGAAGTACTGAAAGATGAAAAGTAATAAAAAGGAAATATCATACAGAAAATACTCTCTGACGAAAATGTATTTCGAGGAAGGTATTATTGAGGAAAGTCTCTGGTTCTCAAATCAAATAACTAATACTAAGAATCTTCAGCAAATATCAATCAAATTATTCTTATACAAAATTGTGAGGGATTTCTAGACTCTTTTGATGTCTATCTAATAAAGATATCTGTGGACAGTATTTATTTTTGACATTTCCAGTGAGAGACTGGATTCAATATCCCTCAATAATAGATCGAGAGAGAAGTCCATTTCGTCCCTGTCACTGGCATCGAACACTTGATATCTACTCACTTCAATGCCCCGTATCGCTTTTGAACGTAGGTACTCAGCTTAGGGCGCGTCTTGAGATGGAGCGTTACCGAAAGCGAATGTACTGTGGGCCAATAATTGGTCCCCAGTACATTCTGCTAACTAATCGCACAATGATATCTTCTCGTAGAATCCTTTAATAAAAGAAACTCTAGATAAAGCTGTGTTTTTTGCACAGGGACATTGATAGACTTTTACACTTTTGACGCGCGTCCTTCTACATACATATTTGTAGTTTGTTCAATCTTAGGAAGAATACCAAAATGTGCCATTCTGTGACGATACCTATTGTCATAGTGAAACGATTCGTTTAGCAGAATAGGTCCGCCGGTATCTTATTCACTAAGGGTTGCTTATCGTTAGAAGTTGTCATTGTCCCGTCAGTGATTTTCGTCCACTATTGCATTTACTGGGCTTTTTTCCACTAGCCACTGACACTCTAAAAATATATGAAGCTATGCTTTTGCCGGTGCCGGAAAGTGTCGTCAATCTGTTACCTTTCCACACCTAAACGGCTGCACGGAAATTTGACAAAATATTTGACAAGGAGATGTACACAACTTTATAAAAAATTTACAGGCATGGTATCCCGAGGAAGGACATAGGCTACTCTTTATCCCGGGAAAACGTGTTTGCAGCCGCGGGCAAAAGCTAGTGTTTTCATACATTTTTTTCCCTTTCTTGCCAAAGTACTCGTATCTAATCTTTACGAAAACAGTTCGATATACGTTCTCGCTTCCGCTCCCGCTGGCCACTAAAACACACCATTACCTGTTTCACGCAACCCCAGCAGAGACAACCCCACTGCTTATTAATCGAAATCACATTCAAAGTTTTCAGCCATCAAGTGCCTGAAATTTCAATATGTGCTATCGAAATTTCAGACACCTGATGGCTGAAAATTCAATAGCACACCTTGCTCGGGTAGGCATAACCACTTAACAGAAAGTGTTCTAAACAGATCTAGGTTGCTTTGTGTTATTCTCGTAACTACACTGACCCGCCGACATAGCTCAGCGGGTTGTTGCGAAATTTCGGTGTATTTATTTACTATGGCGGTACCACCTACTTTGGTGTGTAGACTTTCTTTCCAATAGAATCATGTCAGCACACGCAAATCCAAACAAAACCTACACCAATAAAATTGCTTGCAGAATGTGTAGTGTAGATCAAGAACTAAGCCACAGTCCTTTTTAGATCGGAAGGCACAGGGCGGGCGGGCGCGTCAATCGCCGGCCTATCTCCGGACACCCGGTACGCGCTTCGCATGGCCGCACACAACGACGTCGGCGCTTCACCGTACACACAGCCTCTGCACTTTACCACTAGAGAAGAGGGTAAGCGCACTACACCATGGTACTTTTGTAAAGTCACGCTCATTCAATATTTATTGCTCTCATAATGTATAAATTATTACCTCACCTCACCTCAACACCCTATATTCGCTCCCTGATAAGCGCCTTATTAGCTCGTCTCATATCTCATGGCGGGTAATGGCTATAATCCCCACGCTGGGCACGCGAGTTGGGGATCGCAGTTCGGTGGTAGAATTGTTCTGCACTGGGCGCTGCTGCCTGCACCCCGTCGGATATCCTTTAGTCACCTCTTACGACACCCGCGGTAAGAGTTCGGGTGGTGCAAATTCTAAGCCACAGTATGTCCAAATTATATGTGGTATTATATTATGTAAGTAAAACAGTTATCTAGTAACCATACCACAAGGCCTGCTTCTTTTGGGGTAAGATGATGCTGTGTAAATTATCCAACCTTTTATTTTTAATATTATTAATTCACCAAATCCTCCTCTGTAACTTCGCTTTCGCTTGTGTACCACTCTGCTACATTCTACAAAAGCAAAAAATCTAGGGTTGTTTACCTACATTATACCTAAACAAGTTTGAAAGCCACCTTCCTATCGCTGACCGCACTGCACTCCCACGTAATAAAATTTAAACCAGCTACCAATTTAACTTTACCTTATTACCAGAATTTTGCTCCGTCAGAAATTTCCGACAGCTTCTAGTAGTTTAAGTAGGGAAATTGCAGCGAGTGAACTTTTAAAGAGGCCGCTAGTCTCTTCACACAAACTTTTCATGTGTTATGCCCCGAATCTTGAGCGTAGGCCAAAACTTAACTTGTATAAGTAGTTAGATCTTCATTTTGAGTCCCATAATCTTGCATTATTTATTCGGGACTTAGTTGTATTATACATAGTTTTCAAAACTTTCATCACTATGACAAATCTCTACAAAAACCAATACGAAAAAAAAGACTTCAAACAAAAAATAATGGAGCGGAAGGTTACCAGGTGAATGAAGTACCTACTGTAGTAGGTACTTCATTCATTAGCCTAGTATAAATAAAAGAAAAATAATTATGTGTGTTCATGGTGGGCATCAACTCAAACTAGCAAACATATATGATTTGGTTTCTAGCTGACTATTCCTATGTTAAGTGCAAGTTAGTAAAACAGTTGATATTGTTTGACAGCACCGGGCGGCGCGCCGCGCGACATCACCGTGCGAGCTCAGCGGGCGAGAGAGCTGCATGTCACTTGGCAGGTAACTTCCAAAACTATTGCCTTTCAGTTGGGTTATGTGAGCTGTTGTGTAACTCTTACGTAGCTATGTTGCCCTGGTACTTTGGGGTTGAAAATCGGACAGCGACGTTGATTCTCTACTTTTAACTTTTCTCTTGCTTATGTCTACCACAAGCTTTCTCAAAAAAATGACCAGATTATAATTTGTATTTTATCTTTTCTCCAAGCGAATTAAAAAATAAAAAGCCAAGTGAAAAACTAAACGAAATACAAATAGCTCGGTCTCTTATAGTAGGATAGCTTTTGTTGTGCCGTGTGCGTCAATATGTAGTTTTTAAAAATATCCTGATGGTTATTTACATTGAAAAAACATAAACCTTCAACTCCTAGCCGCCACCACGAGAAACTTGGCACGGAACACTCCTTGGCTACACCATCCGCTGGTGGGAAGTGACCGAAGACAAAGGAACCATCAACGATAGCCCTGGCTCGGAAAGCGGGGCCAGTGCTGACGCTACCAGCACTACCATTAGAGGACTGAAGGCAGCTGCGAGATACGGGATCACCGTGCGGGCTTACAACGCGGCGGGGACTGGACCACCCTCGCCTCCACATTATAGGCACACTTTGGAATCACGTGAGTGATTTACGAACTCGAAATTTTTAGGCCGTTACGCCTGGCAGGGCTACATAACTACATATGCATTGAGTACTTACTATAACCTAAACCTAGTTACACCTACACCAATGACAATAATCTGTAGGTATGTGTCTGCCAGCACACTGTCTGGAACTTTCAGCAATGGACCTTAATGTGCTGTTGAGAAAGAGACAGATGGTTCTGCAATATTATTCTAGAAAATCTTAATAGTATAAACGAAATTTTCATGAAACCAAAGGATTGACAATGAAATGAAGTTGGTTAACCTACTCTATGCAAACAATTTCTGGATAAATTACTTACGTAAACTTTCTTAATTTTCATACAATTACTGGTGTAAACTAGTTAGAGCTTTGAGCATACAATGCCAAATAAATAGGTACTCTACCTCAAAAAGACTGATCCAGTTATACAATGACTTTATGCTACAACTGCAACATTAGCATTACGAGTCCACGACAATAAAACGTGATACTTTAACTAACACGAAGAAACATAAACTTTACTTAAAACACAAAGTGCCATGAAAACTACAGTGAGTTTCTGAAAACGTTATAAACTCTGAAATGAATGCAGAAACTGCTTTCTTAACAACAAGTTATTAATACCAGCTACTAGAAACTCCAACAAGGCATAAGTTCCGTCAAAGTGTCGCGTAAATAAATCTGCCTGGTCCGCTATCGACGGGAAGCGACGATCGTAAATTTTCCCATCAAAATGCAAAATGGCTTAATTGGACTGTGGCCTTTGGATCTAGGTCAGGCGATTCAGAACAAATTGAGGACTCTTTTGTAACGTTGTTTCATTTTTTGTAGAGGTAAATTCATTAATACTCGTGAACAATGCCCCGACCTACATAGAGGATTAGCATACTATGTTTACTAAATATGAGAGTTACGCATTTTGGTAAGCCGACCAGCAAAGGCCACCGTCCTCCAGAACTATTTGAATGGTTCTATATATATGTAAACTGGTACTCGGACACAGGTATTTGCCAGCTTTCTGTAAAGAAATTGCTAACTGAGATCTTATAGACATTACTTGTAGAGTTGAATAAAACATCGAACTACTTCTTAAAGCGTGGTTTAGCAATTTTGTCTAATTCACAAATCACGTTCCTTCCGACGACCCCTAGACCATTTAAAAAAGTCTTGTCAAGGTCTTAGTTTAGCCACTAATTTATGAATGTCTCTTTAGCTCCAACTGGTGGACCAGAGAGTGTATCATGTATTTCGAGTGGGTCTACATCACTGAGGGTGTCGTGGCGCCCGCCCGCGGTGGACGCTAGGGGAGGCCTGATCACTCACTATACGCTTCAGTACACGAGACGAGACGTAGATCCTATGCTGCCGACTCAAGATGCATATCTTCGTGTTCAGGTTCGAAAAGTTTTGTTACTTCCTACTAAACTGCTTTACTTTACGTTGAAGAAGCCCTGAGGAACTCTCCTTGGAACTTTCTCTTGCAATGATTCAGACTTTTTGATTTGGTCACTAAAGTTCATCGATACCCAAGACCTCATTTTTGCTATAAGGATAAATATCTGTAGAAACTTCTACCACCACGAGCTCATGCTTTCGTATAACTTATTGTTGTTTATACACCAATCTTATCCTTAGGGAGAAGACGCCACAGTTTCAAGACTAACGTCTTACGCTGAATATGAAATCCGGGTCAGAGCTCACAACGCAGCTGGCGATGGTCCCTTAACAGCAGCACAAGTTTGTAGAACTGATGAAGATGGTAAGACACCATACTTACCAACTGAAAGATTTGTTTAGATTGTCTGTTATCTCGAGCAGGTACCAGCTTATGATCTGTTTCAGTACCAAGTGCTCCAGGAGGAATGAAGCTCATTGCTCTCGGAGAACGATCATTAAGAGCATCATGGCTACCACCTCCTGAACCAAACGGAAAACTGACTCATTATATTCTCTACGTCAAAGACCTTTCAGGGTAAGTTTGATTTGGCTTGGTATGACTTCTTCATTTTGTGGGTCTCTAATGAGGCTGATCTACATTGCAATGTCAATTTTCATAACTTTGAAGACTTGCCATCAAAGCTATAAAAATTTTACTTGGCCCCACGTATTGGCCTAGTCATAGCAAACGTTTTTGGTGATTACAAATTAACCTGTAGCCGCAATTCTATTAAAAGGTTGCCATGATTCGAATAACATGTGGAAGTTTTAAAGAAAACTGCAATGAAACGAGATAGTTCTACAACATAAAAATGTCTTTGCAGGTCACAAGAACCAAACATCACGAGGGTGAACGTTTGCACAGAAGCAGAAGGTACGGTATCGGAATGCATGAAGTCTATCCGCGGTCTCAGAGCTGGCAGGACCTATGAGGCTTGGGTTCGAGCTGTAACTTCGGCTGGGGATGGTCCACCGTCTAGTGCTGTTGCTTGTCAAACGAGTTCCTTGGGTAAGATATTTAAAGTTTGATTATTTGTTAGTTCTAAAAAATTCATACCCTAAAATGACCCTGAGTGTGGGTTGTCACTATAAAACAAATAATACTTGTAAAATTTCGTATTAAAAGTCTTATTCACTATATTAATTTATTTGTTATAATAATACGTAGGGAAACGGTGGTAGGTAAGGTCTTTTATGTTCACACAGTTGGTAGAAAATCATTGCCCACAACATTTACACAATCTTCCTAGTCCCTGTGTTCATTGAAGACAAAGACAATTTTGGCTGCGTTGATAAGTCAGAGTATTTGACACCACAAAGCCTTCACAAAATGACCTCGCTCTCAAACACAAAATAATGTCGTATACACAATTCTGTATTGTTTTATTTAGCTCCCGCCAGGATATCATCGTTTGGAGGTATAGCGATGGGAGCAGCTGGAGGTTCCCTATCATTGCGCTGTGTTGTCGGAGGCGCGCCACCACCAGCTAAGCGCTGGCTTAGAGCTGGCAACCAGCTGCATCCACGGCCTCCTTTTCATCTTGATGGAGATGCTTTGTTGATAAGAGGTAAAAAGTTTAACAGTTGGCCTGCTTTGCCACTAAACAATTATGTACCCAATAATAATTACAACAAATCAGTGCATAAGCTCCAAAAGCGAGCTCCATCACATTTCACATGACATCTATACCGTCAGCAATATAAAAGAGCCCTCCTAAGATAGGTATAAGAACTTCTAAATTCTTAGGTGCTTAAAAATTGTAATATTCTTCTTAGGTCTAGAACTATCCCACGCTGACAACTACACCTGTGTGGCTGAAAACCCTCACGGTTCCGACTCTGCCACGTGGCGGGTCATTGTCCTCCGACCGCCTGCTGCCCCCGGCTTGGCGCTCATCGAAGCCAGATCTCGGGAACTGGAGCTAGAGCTCAGACCGGCATTAAGGGCACCTGGACACGCCTTGGCTAAGGCATATACTTTGCACTGGAGACTATCTTCCCCTGAGGTAGGTGATAACTTGGGTTCTTGGCTTTTGATCTTTGTTTTCTCCGATGGCTGATTCTGAACAAATTGTGATGGTTAGCTAACAGTATGTCCTAAGTACTTTTGCAAAAATGTAAATATAAGTATTTCCTACCTTACTAAGTGTCGATATTTTTCATATTTTTCTCGAAGTCACAACCACTTCCATCTCTAGGGAGAATGGCGCATCCAATCCGCTACTCCTGGACCAGTAACCCTTACTGGCCTGCGCTGTGGCTCTGCATACCGCGCGTATAGCTCAGCTGGTGGGGCTCCAGGTGCAGAGCTTGCTGTGAGGACCTCCGGAGGGCCGCCAGCCGCGCCCCCTGACGCAAGGTCAGAACCGTCCTGTCTATATTTTTACTTGTTATACAACAAATATTGTTTTATTCTCATTGTATTATCAACTTTCCAAGTTTTTCCTTCTCCGTCCAGAGTGTGCAATTAATAAAAGTGGGTATTCTATTACAAGGTGGATCAGAGCCAACTCAACTCACGCCAGCTTCGACACAACTGTGTGGAGCGACGGTGGCTGCGGCCCCGTGGCGTTGAAGCTAGAGTGGGCGGGTTCAGGCATCGCCGGCGCTAGGGACGTACCTGTTGGTGGAGAGGTTATTCTTGGAGGTGAGTTTACTATAGTAGTTTACGAACGATAGCTCAGCTGACTAGGAATTCTCCAAACGATCAGTCCACGTTTTGGCCGAGTCGTCACAAATGTTTGTTTTCAGAACCACAGTCCAGCAGGCTAGTCGGCGTTTTAGGGGTGGCTGAGGCTCGCCATGACTCGGCGAAACTCAGCCAACTAATTGACGGGGAATAATTGATATATGATACATTAATTTATTGTTGCATAACTAGGTGGTAACATTAGATTTGTCTTATATCATATTATATTTGTATCTCTAGTCTGCCATGGTCAGGCTTACAACATTGTTGACAAGAAAATAGTTAATGCTTAATAAATCAAATTTAAATAATATACCTATTTTAATCACACTCGTACAAAATATGTCAATATAGAGTCAGTCCAAAATAAAACTATGCATGTCAAAATACAAAAATTAAATTTAAAATCATAAAAAATATATTATAATTTGTCATTTGTCAATTATAGACAATATTTCACTTGTTCGCCTAGTCTACCAGACAAAACATTTGCAGGTCTATCCCCCGGCTCAAGATACCGCGTCGCAGCCCGAGCGTCAAACGAAGCGGGCTGGACGCGCGAAGTTTACGAGTTTACCACTTTACCCTCCGAGGGAGGATTCGCTGAAGAAGTGGATGCGCCTTTCCCGGCCACTGCTGGGGAGTTAGCGCTACTGCTTTCACTGTGTGCCGCGCTATCGGTCGCTGCACTTGCTATATTAGCTATACTGCTGAGGAGGAAAAGGTAAGGAGTAAATAATAAGTAAGGGCGAAGGTCCGCCTGCGACGCAGGAGGTTGCGGGTTCGATTCCCGCCTCGGAACAAATTTGTGTACTATCTGCAGAAAGTTCCGTTGGTCTGGGTGTTTCTATGTATAATAAAAAATATATAATAAATAATAATGTCTATGTATTGTATTGTATTAAGTATATCAGTTATCTAGTACCCATAACACAAGCTCTGCTTAGCTTGGGGCTAGATATTGCTGTGTGAATTGTCCAGCATTATTTATTTATTTATTTAAATACCTACCTTCTTACTTCCGTTATTTGATGCAGTTCGAAATATTTCCAAATGCTATGAAAAAATTTCTGAAGCCATAACGATTACCATAAAATCCAACTTCAAATACAAAAAAATTAACACAGGACGCCTTTTGTGACGATTGGTTCTTATTTTCGATGAAATCGAAATTAAAAAAATATTCATAAATGACAAGTGTTTGACGATAATATCTTTATTAACTAATAAACTTACAATCAGATAAAAGACTCCTGCAGACTGTTACAAACAATGTTACAAGTATTTTGTTCATACTGTGACAATGCATGAAAAACCAAGAGTCAATCCAATTAACATGAAATCCAATCCAGAACTTGAAATAACAAAAATCCTTAAAACATGATAAAATTGCGCCGTAAAAATGTCCCGTATCGTAAAGAATGGCAGTGAAAAAAGGCAGGTTCGTTAGTGCAGATCGCACGGCTGACACAAGCACTCGACAATCGACTGAGACAACGCAACCCTTTTCAATCGGGGACCTCGCATGTGTGATACCGGCTTAGGTGTGTGAGAATGTGAAATCAGCATAAGTGATTGTTCAGGTTTGGAACCGGTTGTAAGGATTGACGTCGGAGACGAGTGAAACCACTGAAATCTAGATGGTGACTGTCGTTTATTAGGATACTAATAGGTACAAGATTACATAATTATATAGTCACTACATCTCATTTCCACCGCAATGAGAAAATAAAATAGATGATAGTTTATTTTATTTTAAATCTAATTACATTTTTTTTACTTACTATGAGCCTTACTATGAGTACATTGGTTAAAAGTAATTAAAATTAAGAATCAGGCGGTATATAAAGCTTAGTCCTGTTCTTGTGTACTAAATACATTTTACTATCTTTAGTTATTTCAACATTTGGCGAACAATCTCTAATAACACAATATGGACCTGAATAAATGCTACTGAATTTATTTCCTGTTTGATTTTTAATTAAAATTAAATCATTTGGCATATATGTTATTGGATTAATATTCTGATCATATCTTATTTTCCTATTGATTTTACTTGAAATAAGATTATCTCTTGCCTCTTTCTGTGAAGTCTGGATTCTGTAACGCAATTCTAAGGGATAGTTATCATAATTGTAAAGGGGATCTACCTTATTCGAATTTAAGTTCGATGGTAAATTACTCTTTTTACCGAAAACTAGCTCAAATTGAGTGAATTTCGTCTCTGTGTGTACCGACGTATTATACGAGAAACACCAAAAAGGAAGCCATGTGCTCCATGCATCAGAATGATTTTCAGTTTGTATTCGTAAATAGTTACCTAAATGCTTGTGTGAATTCTCCAATGCGCCAATACTCTGATGATGATATGCTGTTGACTGTAAATGTTTTATATGTAAAAGTGTACATACCTCTTTCATTGTAGCTGATAGAAACTCTGAGCCCATATCTGTTGCTATACACCTTGGAATGCCATATCTTAGAATAAAATTATTAACAAAACTTCTAGCTACCTCTACCGAAGTTTTAGATAGCAAAGGATAAGCTTCAATGTACTTACTCAATTCACATTGTATAGTCAATATATAGGTGTAATCATAATTATCTCTCTCTAAAGGTCCTACTAAATCTAAAAAGATTTTATCAAACGCTGATTTTGCAGTTGTGGTAATAACCATTGGTTCCTTTGTATGATGAGATGAATATTTTTGTTTCTGACATTTATCACATCTTTTTATAAATTCAGTAACATCAACTTCTAGACCTGGCCAAAAATAATATTTTTTAATATTATTAATCATTCGTCTAATACCCGCGTGGCCACTAGTGGGTAAAAGATGAAAGTCGTTTATTATCACACGTTGGTCATCTTTATTATTTATCCTCTCTACATCATTTAAAATACATAGTCGTGGACCGGTCCAATTATTTATTTTCTGTACCTCTTTAATTATTTTTCCTATAAAAATATTATTATTTTTATTTTTTATAAAATATATTTCTTTTATTTCACATCTTTCACAAAATCTTTCCAAATCTCTCACAAATTCGCCGGGCGATAGTTGCGATTGAGATGCTGGATTGATAAAAATGGTACTAACACATGGTACATAACACAAAACTTTACTTTCACACTTTATCTCATTTAAATTACGATATCGTTTTAATTCATGCGCGCTTATAAAACGTAATTCAATAAATTGTTTAGGCTTACGTAGCATTTCTACAACTTTCGGGTGATCAAGCCGATCGTCGTGAGAAATTGCAACATCTTGTTGTTGTTGTTGTTGTTGTGCCTGTTGCTGTTGCATTCTTGCTTTCTGTCCTCTCGTCATTACATTCATGCTGCATTCATTCATTTCCTTTAATTCCTCTGATGTAATACGCAAGCGTGACATTGCGTCAGCTGCTGAATTATTTTTTCCTTTTACATACTCCACAACAAAATAATATTCCTCTAAAATAAGTCTAAATTTCATTAATCTACTTGAAGGATCTCGCATACTGAATAACGCTAAAAGTGGTTTATGGTCGGATTGAACTTTAAACCTTCTTCCATAAATGGTCTAAAATGTTTTACTGACCACACAATAGCTAACAACTCTTTCTCTATAGTTGGATATCTTTTCTCTGCTTTATTTAAACTTCTACTGGCAAATGCTACTGGCTTGCCATCACCATTACACAATACCGAGCCGATAGCAAATCCGGAAGCATCTGTTTGCAAAATAAATTCATTTTTCTCTGAAAAATTAGGATATTGAAGTACAGGATGAGAAATAACACATTGTTTGAGTAATTCAAATGATTTTTGACAATCGTTGTTCCAATCGAACTTTACATTTTTTCTAGCCAAATTATTTAATGGATATGCCTTTTCTGCAAAATTTGAGATGAATTTTCTATAGTAATTTACAAAAGCAACAAATCTTTTAACCTCGTCGGAATTTGTAGGGATTGGGTAATTTTTTACTACATTTATTTTATTTGGGTCAGGTATTACTCCTTCGGACGTAACCACATGCCCTAAGAAAAGTAATTCCTTTTGCAAAAAATTGCATTTATTGGGATTTAATTTAAGATTAACTTTCTTTAACCTTTCAAAAATATCTTGTAAATTTTTTATATGAGACGGTAAATCACGGCTGAAACAAACCACATCGTCTTGGTAAACCAAACATTTTTCATATGTTAAACCTGTCATAGCCATTGTCATCATTCGCGAGAAAGAACTTGGACTTGTCTTAAGACCTTGTGGAAGTCTTGTCATTTGATATCTCCCTGAATCGAACGCTGTGTAATTACGACTATCTGGATGTAAGCTAACATTGTAGTAACCTTGATGTAAATCTAAATGCGAAAAATACATACAACCCGATAAAGAGTCTAATATTTCCGTAATATTTAGAAGCGGAAATTTATCATTGTGTATGCTGTTGTTAAGTTTCCTAAAATCAATAACTAAACGCCATTTCTTATTTCCATTACTGTCCGATTTTTTGGGAACAAGTAAAATTGGACTAGACCATTCACTTTGACATGGTTCTATAATTCCATCTTTCAACAAATAATCAATTTGATTTTTAATTTCATTTTTTAAAGAATGAGGTAATCTATAAGGTTTGGAATAAATTGGTTGAGTTCCTTGTTTTACTTCAATCGAATGTTGATAAATATCTGTAGTTGTTAAAGTATCGCCATCTAAATAAAAAATATCTGAATATTTCGCACATAAGCTTTCAATATTTATTTTCTCTTCCCTATTTAAATGATTCAAATTCAATTTAGAAAATAACAATTTAACACGTTCAGCATTTTTAGCTTTTGCATCAAAAACACAAACATCAAAATCTTTTGCGCTTTGAATATTAAGTTTTATCTGTGATAATTCTATGTCGTTAGCTGTTGTATTTAAAATACGAATAGGTATTTTACCGTTGATTGGAGCTGCTAACGTACTTGCTACAAAAATACCTTCCGAAATTTCTTTCGTACATACCACACATTCCTCTGTCAAATTCGTACATAAATAATGAATAGATTCAGATCTAGCAGGTAATTGCATTGAATTTTTAGAATTGTAAATATTTAGAGCAATCTCATTTCCATTCAACCATAATGACAATACGTTTTTATTAAAGTCAATAACCGATCTGTACTTGCTTAAAAAATCTTGGCCGATAATTCCATGTGCCTTACACGGTAGTGAGTCGAAAACATAAAACCTATGACCAATTATTTGGTTATGAGTCCATAATTGTAAATCAACATATCCTATTGCTTGAACTCTACCTCCGATTCCATTTATGATTATGTTCTCTTTACAAATTGGGATGTTGAACTCTTGCACGTACTTATGTTTTAGGGCTGAAATCGATGCGCCTGTATCTAATAGCCAACTAAATGATTCATAATGATTCACAAATAATTTAATGTAATAACTACTGTCACTAGCCAAAATATTGTATTCTTTAGGCTCGAAAAAACTCATTTTGCGTAAGAAAGTATTTTTTCTGACGCTGATGACGTACTGGGCTGCTGGTCTTGGTGTTCTGTAGCAAGGCGAACCTGTCCTCTAGACGGTTTATTTCCTCTAAAATTGTTTTGAAATGACTTACCCCTCGATGTAGCTTCTACATTCGGCTGCCAACCTCTGCCGCGGGGCTGATATCCACGTGATACCACCGATCCACGCTGCTGAAAACCACCTCGGTTGTAGCCTCGAAAACCACCTCTGTAGCCTCGAAAACCACCTCTATACGCACCTCGATTGTAGCCTCTATGAGCGTTGTACGCTGGCTGCCTGGAATTGTTTTTGTAATTCGCGTTATTATTGTTTCGGGACATTGATAAAATTTCTCCAGATGACGTCATTGATGACGTATCCTCGTCTATCGCAGCTTGAACTGCGTCTTTAAGGCACTCGAACCTCTGAGCTGAAATTATTGTACTGATCCTACGGTTCCGTAACCCCTCACTAAACTGTCTTATAGCCTGCTTTTCGTTGATAGATTTTAAAACATCATATTTCGTCGAATCACCTCCAGATTGAGTAATTGTCAAACTCACAAACATTTCCGAAAGCTTCTTACCAAAATCATCAACCGATAAATCATTCTGCCTACAACTGAGCATTTGTTTTTGCAAAGCACTTGCCGATTTTTGTGGCAATAGGAATCTTCGCATGTCACTTAAAAGTAACTCTACACTGTCATATTTTGATGCTAATTTTAATTTTGCACCTTGAGACAACCTAGTTCTCAAAACAAAATTAATCAAATTACAATGCGATTCATTTGCAATTATAGAACTGTAATAATCAATGCCATCAATTAATTTTTGTGTGTTAAAAATTTCGTCCGATATAACGGGTAATAAGTTCAAAGCAACTTTCAGGTCAAATTCCATTTTTACACAAGTATCTTTTACCTTTTGTGTTAATAATTTTATTTCTGTATACAAAGTATTAATATTCTCACAATGTTTCAAAATACACTCTTCCTCTTCTTTACTTCTTTTAATTTTATTTATATTTTCTAAATAATTATTATACTGGTCAATAATAGCTTTACATTCATCTAACTTTTTCTCTGAAATTGAACTACCTTGTCTACGAGTAGGTCCTATTTTAATTAAATATTTTCTAATCTCTAAAAGTTCATTATAAAGTGCATTCAAATATTCTGCCATTAATTAACCTTTAAAATTTAAATTACCGATATAAAACAATAATACACATACCTCTTATCCTATTATAAATTTACCGTAATAAACACTTCGTTGATTGTTCATTGTTCAGTTTAGGTAGGTGTCCATTAAATAGATCCGCACAAGTTCATTCACATTATCAGGTTTCAGTCTCAAACGTCTCACTTACACATATTTTTATCTACGTACACATAACGCACATAAAGCACATATCGCACGCGCTTTCGATCAATATTTTAACACTATCACAACACTGATTTATAATTTATTCAGTCGACGAGAACTTCATGTCAGGGTACAGCTGCTGCTGTTGACGACGACGGCGCTGAAGGTACGATCCTCGATGAGACAGTCGAACTGCTATTGCACATGCAGATGGCTCATCTGATGTTGCGGACGGTTACCAGGATTGGCCTGATACGCCCTGGGAAAGTATCCCACTTAAATTCGACGCGCGTTGTCCTTTTCTTCCGCTGCTGGTAGACGCACGCCGCCACGCACCCCTGAATGCGTACTGTTCGTGTGGTACAATATCCTAACTTCACTTTTCCTTCCTAATGGGGGCTTCAACTAGCTTCGAAATTTATTTCGAAGCTAGTTGAAGCCCCCATTAGGAGTGTTTTAACACTGATCCAATCTTGAAACTTGATCCGGGTTTCGGCTTATTCCCTACCACTACTTGCTGGCTTCGTTTTCTTGCTGACTACTTCTTGCCTCTCCGGAGGCTAGGCTGCGACTGCGAGTGCCGGCTCCACGCTTATATTTATATGGTCGTGTTTTACCGCTCAGACGCCGGCGTAATTTTGACCTACTTTCTATCGAGTTTTGCCTAAGCCGAAACCTTTAGATCTTTATTTATTTATTATTTCCTTACAAAAACCCTTATAAATTAAGTTTATTATATAGTAAAAACACTCCTTCTTATTATAAAACCTTCCTATCTAGGTATTAAAAGGTAGTAAAAAAGTTCTTAGCCTAAAACCTACAAAAATTTACTTAGGAACATTTTTTCTTACACAAATATTGCAACTGATTCTAATAATTTAAGCTGTACACTATTCCTTAAGCTTAAGCCTTGCTCCTAAGGGTATTTTTATCGTAAAATTTTATTAAATAAAACAATACCACACTAAAATTTTATATAACTTAAAACAAAATAACAAAGCTAACCAAGTTCAAATTTAAAACTTATTTTACGTAATTATCCTTTCGTATCGCCGACATTCTCCCCCTCGTGCGTCGCACCATCCTCCAGACTCGGCGATCCCTCTGGCACCAACAGCACCACTCTCGAACTGGGTCTGCGCAGTACTCCTCCTCTGGTCTCGACGTCGACGATTCGGGTACGCCCATCCGGTCCAGGGTATACTTGCTGGATTCTTCCGCGTGGCCACGTGCATCTTGGTAGGGTGTGGTCGACGATCAGCACGATGTCTCCAACTCGTAGGTCTATGGCGCTGGTCCTCTTCAAATTCTTTCTCGGCAGCAGAGTGGGCAGGTATTCTCGCAGCCAGCGTTGCCAGAAGTGGTCGGCAAGCCGCTGCGCAGCCTTCCAGGTGTGTCTGCCCACGAGCTCGTGGTCCTCGAAGTTGCCGATCCTCGCAGCGCCGCAGGAACGCCCGAGGAGGAAGTGGTTTGGAGTCAGCGCTTCCTCCTCAAGGCTCTCGGAGAGGTGGGTGAGAGGCCGGGAGTTGACAATGTGCTCGGCCTCTAGCAGGAGGGTGTGGAGTACCTCCTCTCGTGGATGCTTCTCGTAGAGTGTGGCGTCTAGTGCGGTTTTGATGGATCGCACCAGACGCTCCCATGCACCGCCCATGTTTGGTGCACCAGGGGGAATGAACTTCCATTTCACGCCGATCTTTTCCGCTTCTGAGACGAGGTCTTCTTTTTTCATTTGGTCTACAGCTTCCCTGAGTTCCTTATTCGCGCCGACGAAGTTGGTCCCATTGTCCGTGTATATGTTCTTTGGCATTCCTCTTCTTGCAGCGAATCTTCGTAGTGCCATGATCATGCTGTCTGTGGAGAGAGAGGGAGCAAGCTCAATGTGCACAGCTCGAGTTGTTAAGCATGTGAACAGAGCGCCCCATCTCTTCTCATGGCGTCTTCCTACGGTGATCATCATTGGGCCGAAGTAATCTATTCCGGTGCAGGTAAAAGGTGGATTACTGTGCATCAGCCTCTCAGCAGGTAGGTTGCCTGTCGGTAGCTCGTGGGGTTTCGCCTTCCGTGTCTTGCACCATGTAAAAACCCGACTATTTTTTTTTTTTCGCCTACCTATAATTTCTAATTACCTTACCTATAAAATTAACCTTCCTATTAATTTACTATACCTATGTTTCTAAGACTACCGAATGTAGAATTAATGATGAGTGTGGCCAATGATCGTCTAGATAGTGGTAGGACTCCTACGTTGTGTTGTGGTAGTACCTAGGTTCTTTTAGGTGCTAAAGACAAACGAACTGATGCTAAAGTTAACTTAATCCCTTCCATTCCTCGTATTAATTTAATAATAAATCTAAAGTTCAATGTTTCGAAGTATTTATGTAGTAAAATAATATTATAAGCTTGAAACAAACATCAGAAGTTCAGATAGGTAGTTTTGTAGGTATTAATATAATCATTCTTCATTCTATCGTACTGATTTTATTACGGCATAGGCACAGGCCCCTCCACCGCCTCTGTGCAGTAGCTTTCGACACCTTACTGGATAGCTCCCTCCGTAGAAGATGTATGCTGGCTAACATACCATCTACTTTATAATAATCATAATTGGACTTATCACAAAACAGTCATACTTCAGTATGTCTGGTATGTAGGGGGAATAAGAGGGCATAATCTTTTATCAACCCTATTGTTTGTCAGTACGTAAGTTA
This sequence comes from Eupithecia subumbrata, assembly GCA_949316285.1. Classification (NCBI taxonomy): domain Eukaryota; kingdom Metazoa; phylum Arthropoda; class Insecta; order Lepidoptera; family Geometridae; genus Eupithecia; species Eupithecia subumbrata. The sequence goes on along the minus strand of OX438643.1, from coordinate 12,766,823 downwards.
ATACCTCTATAGCCAGCCTCAATTGTCTGTCATATAATTAATGAGATTAGTTTTGATATTTATTTTAATTATAACAATAAATATATAAATAACATAATCACATTCAGAGGGAAAGCTACTTTGTGATATTTAATTCAAACCATTCAGTCCATCAACTTTCTTACTAAAAAATTGTCAGTATCAACTTTCTTACTTAAAATAGTCCGTGGTCCACTAAATTTCTACAGTATCTAATCCTATTAACTAGTGAAGTACAGACTGATCCAATTTTTATGCGGAGTCAGACTCTACCAAGCTAGTTATCCCTAGTTAGTACCGAATGACCCCTATTCCGCGCTTTATGGTTTAAAGTAGGTATAGACCAGTTAGAAGTCTACAAGATAATAAGGACCTCCTCGTATGGGAGTTTATGTCCAAGAAATCGACAGCTTCTGAATATAAAATATTTCCAAATTTCAGCTTTATTTTTAGATATTATTCTCAATTTAATATAATGATTTATCCAACTGAGATTACTTCTCATAACATGATAATAAGGACCTCCTCACATGGGAGTTTATGTCCAAGAAGTCGACAGCTTCTGAATGTAAAATATTTCCAAATTTCAGGTTTTCTTTTAGATATTATTCTTAATATAATATAATGATTTATCCAACTGAGATTACTTCTCATAACATGATAATAAGGACCTCCTCACATGGGAGTTTATGTCCAAGAAGTCGACAGCTTCTGAATGTAAAATATTTCCAAATTTCAGGTTTACTTTTAGATATTATTCTCAATATAATATAATGATTCATCCAACTGAGATTACTTCTCTAGCTTATATAAGGCTTTCCCACTTTCGGAGATTATTGCCTGAAGTGACATTCGCACCAAGCTATAGTTAGATTGATCAAAATATAAAAGCTCTCTCTAATGGAGACAACTGTAAATACAGTTTAAATTGCAATGTAAATCATAGTTTACCTGAAATCAGAATACACTACTCTGCGAGTTTTAATCAATTTTAATTATTATTTATTTTGAACAATATTATCAATATTAGATTGATCAGTGTCGTCCTGGTTCTGTGAAATTATATTTCCTGTAATTCCTAAGGGAAAACACAATGAAATTCATTAAACAATAAACACAACTTCTTCTCCAAGTATCACATAAAAAAACAAGAAAGGATAAAAATACATATGATTTAAATCAACATTATTATTTAGTTTTATGTGAATTATTTAACCTTTGATTAAGAAACAGTAATCTGACAAGTAGTTAAAATTTTGACAAATATCAGATGTATTTTTGCAATAAAAAAACATGCAACTTAGCTGTAGCTGGAACCAGCACCGGTAGGTAGGTATCTGAAACACTAACTCTACTCTACACTAAATTGATTACATGACCAAGTGCCATGAATCACAACACTGACTTTATATTCAATAAATAAAATTCGTTTTAGTTAACACTTATTCTACTTTAATCAACACTGATTTTAATGAATAACTTGAATCTATACGGTTTTACTAAGGACCGTTTAAGCTTTTGTCCAGTAGGTAGGTACCCTAGACTAGCTTCCCGCGCGGATTCCGAAATTAGACTGTCCCTAATATTTCCATAGGAGCCGTCACATGATCAACTCTTACGCACATAAGGTCCAAATTATCCCTTATTATTTTGGGCATTTTGCTTATCGTTTTGAAGTGTTTAATTTTTTGCTTCTAGACAGGTTTTATTTATAACACTTCACGTTTCATGGGAATGTTAGTTTTATCGTTTCAAAATCAAGTGTTCTTACGATAAACACAGCTCTTGACAATATACCTTCTCAATTCACAGATCGTAAAAGCTTTCAGCGTTGAATTTAAATGACTGTAAGAAATGCCATAAATCTCGTTATTTTATTACCATAGATTAATAAGAATTAGTAATCATTTTATATTTGCAACAACAGGCAGATTATGATCTGTTCTGTTACAACCATTGGCATTGATGTTGAACCGCCTTGATCGCCGACCTCAGTCCCAGCACCCAGAAGCGTTGCCTTATCTCGTTCATGACCGTAGCGTGATTCCCATGGATGAAGCGGCGGTGGAACTCTTCTATGATGAGTCGCGTCGTCTTGTCCTTACTATCGAGCACAATAGGTCGCTTGTAGTCCCTTGTGACGCCTTGTATTGCGTCGATTCTTCCTTTCAGCCGCAGTAGTCCATCTTCCAGTGTCACGTCGAGTCTTCTCAATTTGCTGTCGCCTTGTACTGGTCTTCCTTGCTGAAGACACCTGATGTCTTCTCTGAAGCTTCTTTCTTGACTATTCTTCAGCAGTAGAGTTTCAGCTTGCTCTAGTAGATCTGCTTCTAACGGTATGTGGTTAACCGATTTTCTTGAAGATGGAGGTCTTCGCGTGATGGCTTTCTTTGGTTTCCTTTTCGTTTTCCTCCAATCGGGGTCTGCTTGGCTGACGTTGACCTTCTCCTTTCTCCTGCAGAGTTTGATGAACTGCAGTACTCTCGCTGTGGCTCGTAATAACCTCTTCCACGATGAAAACCTTGCTGGATCTGGTGATGGATGCGTGAAGCCCGTTGCTGCTGTGATGTCCGCCGTCTTCTCCTCGCCGGTGGTTTCCTTTTTGAAAGTTCTCGTCGCAGGCCAGTAAACTTCTTCTTTCTTCAAAAAGTCCGGCCCGGTGTACCATCGGTGATTGCAGTTGAAGTCTTCTGGAACGTCACGTGTTGCATCATCTGCAGGGTTTTGCGTTGTGGGGACCCATCTCCAGTCTTGAGGTTTGGTGAGATCTTCTATCTCAGCCAGTCGATGGGCCACGAATGTCTTGAAGGTTCTTGGGTCCGTCTTGATCCAAGAAAGCACGATGCTGGAGTCCGACCAGAATGTCTTCTTTGTCACCTTCAGCTCCATCTCTTCCTTGATTGAATGCGCTAGTCTGCTTCCTAGGAGAGCCGCCTGCAGCTCAAGCCTTGGGATGGAAACTGGCTTCAATGGAGTTACTCGTGCTTTTGCTGCTATCAAGCTGACATGGTAGATTCCGCCTTGGTCTTCCGTCCTCCAATAGACTGTAGCTGCATACGCTGTCTCGCTGGCATCCGTGAAGGTGTGCAGCTCCCCCTCGGTGCGATGTGGCGTCAGACATCTCGGGACCTGTAAGTCTTGAAGCAACTTCATCTTCTCCAAGTAGGTCTTCCATGCTGCGTACTCTTTTGCCTCGATCTCTTCATCCCAGCCGACGCCGCTTCGCCAGATGCCTTGAAGTAGCTTCTTGCCTTGGATGAGAACTGGTGATGCCAACCCCAGTGGGTCGAAGGTCGACATCACGGCGCTGGTGACTTCTCTCTTTGTGGGCACTTGGAGCCCCTTGGCAATTTCTTCTGGCGTGTTCCGGAGGTTTGCTCTGAAGCCGATGGAGTCCCGTTCCGTGAACCAGCGTAGTCCCAGAGTCTTCTCCTCTTTCTCGCCGAGGTCCACTTCTGTTCTCTCTGTTGCTTCAGTCTTCAATCCTTGTAGCAGCTCAGGTTGGTTTGATGCCCAACCTCTGAGTTCGAAGCCCGCCTTCTTGTGTATGAAGTTCACTTGCGCTGTCACTCTGCGGAACTCTTCTTCTGAATGGAAGCTGTGAAGATAGTCGTCCATGTAATGGTTCAGCTCGATTGCCTTTGCCGCCTCTGGATGTTGTCCCTTGTAGTCCGCTGCATTTCTGTTCTTCACGTAGATTGCTGTGCTTGGAGATGATGTTGCGCCGAAAATTACTGATGTCATCCTGTACTTCTTCGGCTGTACGTCACGACGATCTCCTCGCCACAGGAACCTCAGGCTGTCTCGATCCTCCGGTCTGATGCGAACTTGCAGGAACATCTCCTTGATGTCGGCTGCCACTGCGAGGGGTCCTTGCCGAAACCTCAGCAGAACTCCGAAGAGTGACTGGAGTAGATCTGGTCCTGGCAGTAGAGCGTCGTTGAGGCTTCTTCCTTTGGACTTGGCTGCAGCATCGAACACGATCCTTATCTTCTTTTTCAAGGGGTGAACCACTGAGAAATGCGGCAGGTACCACATCTTCTTGGACTCTTCTTGTCCATCTGGTGCTTCTTCTGCGTAATTGCTTTCGATAAGATGTTGAATCTGCTTGTCGTACTCCGTTTTTAACCGCAGATCTTTGTCGATTTTTCTTTCGATGTTGAAGAGGCGGTTCCTAGCAGAAGTGTAGCTTTCCGGCATCGGCTCCTTTTCATTCTTCCATAGGAGTCCAGCTTCGAAACGCCCATCTTCCAGTCTTCTGCAGGTTTTCTCCAGGATGGCGAGTGCTCTTCCTTCAGAGTCCGTCGTTGGTCTTCTGGGTAGCACACCGAGCGCTTCAATGGCGAAGTGGTCCTTGATAGCCTGGTGCATCTCCTCTTCTGGTGTACTGATGTGTAGGCACGTGTTGAGAAAATGCACTGGTCTTGCACCCCCGATGTCTGTCCCATGGAGCACCCATCCAAGTCCTGTTCTGGATGCGACCGGTTCACCTGGTTTTCCTTTTCTTATTTCTTGAGTCACGATTAGCTCCCAATTGTCTTGCCCGATGAGCAGCTGCGGTGACTCCCCTTCGTAGTGTAGATCTTCGGCGATCTTTTGCAGATGTGGATATTCTTGTATCTTCTTCTTGTCCAGGAACTGTGGAGTAAGCTTCAAGTCGTCGATGGTCCGGACTCTCTTCAAGGTCTTGCATTGTCCTTGATGAACCCCTTTCAGCACGAGGTCCAGCACCTGTGAGTCCTTCTTCTTGATGAGCTTGCCTCCTACTGTTTCGATGACCAACTCTTCCTTGTTTCCACGAGCGCCGATTTCTTCTGCCACCTCCTTGTCTAGAAGTGACACTGTTGACCCTTCGTCCATGAGGGCCAATATCTTCTTGGATGCCTTTGACCCGAAGACTTCTACTGGAACGATCTTCAGGTAGGCCCTTGCGTTGTTGACTGTGTTCACTGATCCAGTGACGCCTGATGCCTCTGGTGATGCTTCCATCTTTGATGCTTCCATCTTTGATGCTTCTTCACCGGAGGTCCTTTCTTCTGACTCGACGTGCAGTAGGTGATGATGCCACCTTTTGCACTCTTTGCATGACGGCTTCCTGCAGCTCTCCTTCCTATGTTTTCCTTGAAGGCACTTGAAGCAGACGCGACTTTTCTTGACGGCTGCCCAACGGTCTTGAACCGACGCTTTCAGGAACTTCTGGCATTCCACGAGGAAGTGTTCGCCCTCGCACATGGGGCAAATTTTCTCTGCCTTCCTCTGGTCCTTTTCCTTTGTAGAATGTACCGCTTGTCTGGTCCTCTTGAAGCCGCCGCTTTTGTCCTCAGATGTTGCGAAAGCCCCGCACTTATCCGCTTCCATGTTCAGGAACTTGGAGACCAGTGTCAGGTCCGAGAACTCGCCTTCTTCTGATGCCGCAGTGAAGTCGTACCAACGGAACTTGAGAACAGTTGGCATCTTTTCCACGATTTGCTTCATTATCTCCGGTGAATGCAGGTACTGTGGCTTCTTCAGTCCCTTGATTGCTGCCACGCTGTTGTTGATTTGACTCGCGAAGATGCAAATGTCCCTTGGGTTCTCCGTGATCTTCGACAGTGCTCTGACTTTGTCAAGTTCGGCCAGTACCAGCGCGTCAGGTCTTCCAAATCTTCTTTTGAGGGCTTCCATTACTTCCACCGGGGAGGCTTCAGAGTACAGCAGACTCTTGATAGCTTCTCTTGCGTTGCCCTTCAGTGCTCTTCTTAGTCGAGCCATGTTCTGGACATTGTTGAACATCGGTGCTGTATCGGCGTAGACAACCTTGAACGCCAACCACTCGCTGCTGTTCCCATCGAAGTAAGGTAGCTCGTGGATGTAGTTAGGCTGTGATGCTGAGCCTCTTCCTCCTGCGAAAGTTTCCTTCAAGGCTGTTGTCAGCGCTTGTATCTCGATCATGGCCCCTCTTGAAGAGTTCTCTTCGGGCTTTACCCCCTGGGGGTCTTCCGGGGCACTTTGATTTCGTTGCTCCGGTTCATCCTTGTTTTTCTCCAGCACGGATGTTTGGATCCAGCTCTGCACCTGTGCTGTCCTTTCTTCTTGTTCTTCCTGGTCTTCACCCACGGAGTCTTCGTCTTCACATTGTGCCAGCTCCAATCTGACACGGGCCAGCTTCGTTGCAGCCTGGGCTTGCTTCAGCTCCCGGCGCGCCAATTCCTCCTTGGCTTCCAGCTCGCGTCTTCTGGCTGAAGAACTCGTGGTCTTCGTGGACCGGGCTCGACGACTGACCTCCTTTGGTTTCAGGGTCGCGGCTGAACCATCTTGGCCCTTTTCTTTGGCATTTTCTGAGGTCTTCTTGGCCGTCTTCTGGGCTGCTTCTTTATTTTGTCCCTTCCCGGACGCAGCCGTGGTCGCAGTAGCTCCCGTGCTAGTTGTACCTTCCGTCGTCGTTGTACCCGTGTAAGAGTCCGAGGTAGTCCCCATGGTTCCCGATGATCCTGATTCTGTCGCAGACGTGACCGCTTCTGACCCTGATGTTCCTTCCGTATCTTCTTTCGACATCGTCTCCAAGAGACGGGACACAGGGTGTGAGGGGCCATCCTTCTGCGACCTGGTGTTCATCGGCATCTCGAGTCTTCTATTCTTCCGGGTCCTTCCTCTTGAATCTTCTAACTTCTAGCAGGGATCCGGCTCGAAGGACCAACTGTTGCGGACGGTTACCAGGATTGGCCTGATACGCCCTGGGAAAGTATCCCACTTAAATTCGACGCGCGTTGTCCTTTTCTTCCGCTGCTGGTAGACGCACGCCGCCACGCACCCCTGAATGCGTACTGTTCGTGTGGTACAATATCCTAACTTCACTTTTCCTTCCTAATGGGGGCTTCAACTAGCTTCGAAATAAAACACTGATCCAATCTTGAAACTTGATCCGGGTTTCGGCTTATTCCCTACCACTACTTGCTGGCTTCGTTTTCTTGCTGACTACTTCTTGCCTCTCCGGAGGCTAGGCTGCGACTGCGAGTGCCGGCTCCACGCTTATATTTATATGGTCGTGTTTTACCGCTCAGACGCCGGCGTAATTTTGACCTACTTTCTATCGAGTTTTGCCTAAGCCGAAACCTTTAGATCTTTATTTATTTATTATTTCCTTACAAAAACCCTTATAAATTAAGTTTATTATATAGTAAAAACACTCCTTCTTATTATAAAACCTTCCTATCTAGGTATTAAAAGGTAGTAAAAAAGTTCTTAGCCTAAAACCTACAAAAATTTACTTAGGAACATTTTTTCTTACACAAATATTGCAACTGATTCTAATAATTTAAGCTGTACACTATTCCTTAAGCTTAAGCCTTGCTCCTAAGGGTATTTTTATCGTAAAATTTTATTAAATAAAACAATACCACACTAAAATTTTATATAACTTAAAACAAAATAACAAAGCTAACCAAGTTCAAATTTAAAACCTATTTTACGTAATTATCCTTTCGTATCGCCGACATCTGACGTGACAATTCTTATGCTGCTCTGCTTGTTGATGAAGTACCTATACTCCAGCACTTCTCTGTCCATAGTCCATTGTTAGATTCTGCCGCATCTTGGTTTAGGAACACGGTTTCTTTTTCGATATTTGAACGAACGACACATTTTTCCGAATTTTACAGCTGTTTGTTTTTAAATAAAATACTGAGAAATCATTGTTCAATGGGTAGGTAGTGGATATTTTATTTGAAGGCACGCAACACTAGGTATCCGCGTGACGCGTTCCAAACATGGCATGGGTATCCATGTAAGGAGCTGGCAGGGTCGCCATGTAAGGATTGACGTCGGAGACGAGTGAAACCACTGAAATCTAGATGGTGACTGTCGTTTATTAGGATACTAATAGGTACAAGATTACATAATTATTATAGATAGTCACTACATCTCACCGGTAATAAGTTTTTTTTTTCAACACACTTGCTCATAAAGTGGCTCTATGGTCACCGCAATTAGGCCCATAATCAAACATTTTATTGGTTGAGTTGCTTTGTTCTTAAAACAATTTTATTCAAAAAAAAGATCGTGTTCAATAGAACAAATGTTAATAAATTAATTAATTAATGTTCCCATTGCTTGCTCATTTCTTGCAACTTCTTATTGAAATAGATAATTTTAACTCGTACGTGTTCAATAAATAAAACTTTCACTCAAATATGAGTTTTGTTTTCTCTGTAATAAAATGAGTTTTTATTGTTATTTTATTCACAAGTGTGTTGAAAAACGTCGTATGATACACGTGTGTATTGATGACTACCGTCCTCGGCTCTCTTAAGACCCTCGCCTACGGCTCGGGTTTCAATGGCGCCTCGGCGGTAATCAAATCAATCACCAATGTTACACACTAGTACCATAATGTCTATTATACTAGTTTCTGTCCGCGGCTTCGAACGTTGTTTGTATCGAAACTTTTTCTCTTCCATGGGAACTGATTTATGGGATCAAAAGTAGCCTATGTTTTATTCCAGGAATAGAATCTTTACCTGTATGTAAAATTACTTAGCTGTATGTGAAATTTCAGTCCGTTCAGTAGTTTTGGCGTGAAGGGGTAACAAACATCCATCCAAACATCTAAATATCCAAACTTTCGCATTTATAATTATTATAATGGAGATAGTAAAGCTATCTCCATAAAAATCTGTAAAATACGTCACCTCTCGCGTGTGTGAAACTGAAGTTAACAGAGTCAGTGAATTACCAATAACCCCGTATAAGTAGTATGTAAGATTTTTATTCATGTCTCTAAGCTGAATGGATTTATTGACATTACTATTAAAGTGACATTTCATATGGACCTACAAATAGACTTAAAAGTACATCATAACAGTAGAGATCACTTTAAACGAGATCATTTTATGATCAGCTTTGCGGCTTTTTAGGCAAATCTACGATGTACTGCTAGAACTTTCAAAAACTAGGGCTAACTAATATACCGTAGCATATGGCAATGCAGCCAGCGTCTTGGGGACGTTTCCGACTGGTATTGATATGGATCAGTTGAGCTACCTGTAGATTGTTTGCAACAGTCTGTAGTTAGCTCAATTGTTTCAATTGTAAATACTAATTATATTATAATTTTCTTTGTGAATAAAGGCTTCTGCCGTAGCAATATCTTTCAGTATTAAATACATCTGATCCGACTCAATCACTCAATGCGATATTACTGTCTGAATATTTTATTGGGCAAATGCAGTGAAGCTGCAAGCTTAGATTGTAAGAACTGTACATAACTTACTTATTTTTCCTATCGTGTTACTTTGTTCTGGTTAATAGGTCCGACGGAGCGGTGGCCCGAGTTTCCACGAGTGCAGAGAAGCCAGCTTGCGGTACATACAGGGCGCCTCCTCACCAGACACCGAAGCTACCACCAGACCCGCCTGGTGAGATTTCTAGACCTTTTATTCCGAGTTAAATTATAAAAAATGCAGTGCATGCAGAATGGGATTTGCCTTTCAATCAGGCCTTGATCTATAGATTTACCACACATTTATTGAATGGTCTCTGAGAGTTGCTCCATATGGAACGTGCATGTTTCATTTTATACCAAAAAAGTATGGTTGAAAATGGAATGATGAAATTTAGTTTTAATAAATCAAACTAAATTTCATCATTCCATTTTCAACCTTACCACATTTTAGCTTTGAAATCACCTCAAAGTTATATTGTTTGACATCTCAAGTAAGCCAACATTTTATCAAATAAGTATTCAAATCTACAGATGTGTACGAAATAAGTCCATACGCTACATTTGCGGGGGGCCCAGGGGGGCCTGGCGGTGGTGGTTCGCGCGCCTACACTCTGCAACTGCGCGCTCTGGCCAGGCATGACGACGATGCCGCCCCGCCTTCTCTACCCCCCTGTTGCGATGGTAAGTCAACTCTCAAGTGAAACCTTACCTAGTTTAACTGTCTAACTACTACATTATCGTAATTTGTCAGGAAACATCTGAATTCATTTTCAAAGAAAGAGCTTCGAACCGTTCTTAAAAATAAAAATAAAACAATATTTATTAATTATAAGATGTTAAAGTATAACCTAGTCAAACAAATTCATAAAAAGAAAATTATATTTGGAAGTGTTAGGTACCTAAGTAAATTTATATTATATTAAGCTATTTAAATATTATTAAAGATTTCTAATTGTGTATAAAATACAAAATACTTAATTTAGTCCTAGATTAAGATGTATTGTCATACCTTAACTAACAGAACCAATCAAATCAACTGTCGAGTATCATTAGTAGATTTGACTTGCTAGCTATATTGTCTCTCACGCTACTACCCCACGGGGTAGGGGGGACTGCAACCGTCTTATGTTTTGATGAAAACTACCTAAACTTTTAAGTCCCGGACTTAATATTTTAACGGAAATCTTTATTTGCAGAAGAAACGTGCGTAGATGCATGCGACGCTCAAAGACGTCGAAGACGCAGACGGCATTACTGCCCAGACCATGGTGAGATACTCAAACAAAAATAAACATTAATCCACAAAATCATAGGTTATATAGTGACAAATTATACATGGCGGAAAGGACTCCCGAGGTGCCCCCGAGGTGGACATCGAGGGGGTCATAAAAGTATTCGAAATTCAAAAAATACTGTCATTCACAAGTTGATCCTCTGAGCTCCATAATTGCCTCCTTTCGGCTTAGTACACCTTTTCCGCGACACCCTGTATAACTAACGTTTTGTCCACAGGCTGCTCACAAGACTCAGGGAGTTGAGAGACGTAACTGCCAAATAATTTAGCAAAAATATCTAGCCAGTGTAATTAGGAAATTCTGTTATACATTAATGTGTACAAAACTTTATACAATAATAATATCTATTTATATTAAACTTTGTTTTACTTACCCCTAAGGTTTCACCTTCCTCCCAGTTTAAAATCCTATTTAATTTTATAAATATATAAATTACAAAAAAAAAATATTACTGGAAAATGTTTGAATCAAGAATCAAGAATTTATTGGTAAATATAAATTTACACGTCAAATAAAATTATAAGTAACACATGATCTTATTACATTAATAATAACTTATTTCCGAATTATATTATATCACCATAATCATATAATTAATTAATCTTATCTGCTATAAACTTGGGTAACTATAAACATTATTCGCTTCATATAGATTAACTTTATTTTATATTATTCCTTATTATAATATTATTATTTTCTTTGCATCTTGGCACGGGGATTGTATTCTACAGTTCCGGTAACTCTAGGAAGTCCCCGAAGCTGTATAACACTTTCCCCAAAAGCCACGTTTTTCGTCGATGCTTGAATATGTTGGAGGAAGCGGCATCTCTTATCGGGTAATCGGTTATAGACTGCTCGGCCCAATATGTACCTACACAGATCTCTCCGACTTACATAATTTGTGTAAGGATGTTTTTAGTCCTATAGTGGTACTCGTTGCTACGGAGTGCGCGGTTCGGGTTAACTCCACGACGCTGGAACAGGTCCAGATTTTGATTGGTGAAAAGCGCTACCTGGTAAATGAGCTTTTAGCGACTCTGACATCGTAGCAAATGGCAGAGTCAAAACACGTCTTGGTTTTGAAAGATTTTATTCATCACTAGCTTCTGATCGAGGCTTCGCACGCGTATTTTCGGTATAATAAGGAGCCTATTATCTAAGTTAGGCTTTGTTCTAAACGTACACCAAATTTCATCTTGATCTGTTCAGTAGTTTTGGAGATCCTAGGTTAGGTCCTAGGTACAAAAATTTAGATTTCACAAACTTTCGGCTTTATAATATTAGTAGGATTAAGATAAGATTTTATTCGCCTATCGTCCGTATCTGGGCTTGAATCCGCACCTTTTCGTTGCGCGTGTGCGCCATTGTTGTTGAATTAGTTGTTTTTATTTTATAATTAGGTACCTATATAACTGTTACCTTGTTATTTTCTGTTATTGGTATCAGATAAAAAAAGTAAAGTAAAGTTCTCATACTTCTTTTTACCAATAATATCTTGGATACTAGAATCGAATCATTTACTTACTAGTACATTCTCAGCCATAAGTAACGCAGTTGATTTAGTAGCATGAGTTTGATGAAAAACAACCATCCCTTACTTTAATAATTTGAGTTACTTATTCCACTTTATAAATAAACAGGGTTCAGAGACGAGCCTATAAACTTCAGAGAAGAAATTTACATAGTTATGTACCCAACCCTTTGAGGAAATAAAACGGAAGAGGGATTGGCTATGAATGGACCGAGCGGAACCCGTAATTCTCAAGTGATGATATAAGTGCCTGAGGCGTCCAACGTTTTGAATAATTTACTACAATACTCGCTAAAATACTTTAATTGGGGCAAACTACGATTGAAAAGCTAGAGACTAGCTACAAAAGAGGCTGGTATATTGCGATTGTAGTAAAATATCGTAATTGACTGCAGCACAAATGAATAAGAGTCTTTCGAAAATCTTTAAAATTAAAAACTAAATTTCCAGCCTTATCCGTCCGGTAGTTTTGGCGTGAAGAAGTTAAAAACATCCATCCATCCATCTAAAAATCCAATTCGATTCTCATTTATAATAATAATGTGAACTAATCACGCTAATGAAGAAGGTGCGATGACGACATGAGACAAGTCGCGGGAATTACATGGGGTAGAGTGGCCATAGAAAGGCCAGAATGGAAAAAATTGGCGGAGGCTTTTGCCATCTGGCAAACGGACATACAAAAATGGAACAAATGTGAAATATATGAACAACAAAGAAATACTGTCTTGTCCGACTAAAGGCTTAATATTATAATCACGCTTATATTCTATGTGTTTAACTTGATTGGGGATTTTATATTTATACTACACCTCTCTCCCATAATATGTATAAAAGGTCCGAGTTCTAAAAGGCTCCGTACTAAAATCTTGCTTTGAATGAGGCCGGTAAGACTAGGATATTTACTATCTACTTATCTTCTAACCACCCAGTTTCCGAGAAATAACCTTGTTTCAAGAAATAGTACGTGCGAAACCATCCGATTTTCACTTCACTTTAGTACCTCAACTGTGTATTTTTGGAACATTTGACTCTCTTATTAAGTGAAGAATAATGACGAGTAATCACCTCCAATTAGTGATGCTTAATATTAAGGGAACGGCGCATTATTCCGAGAGCACTTGGACGAAATTGAAATATAATTGAGGACTAGATCTCTCATCATCAACAGGCTGTAAACTCTGATTGGTGCCACTTTCGTTTTAAGTACCGGTAAAGAGTGGAACGAACTTTCTACGTCCGTTTTTCCGGATGAGTACAATTTTGGAGTCTACAAATCCCAAGTGAATAAGTTCCTTCTGGGAAAGCATGCCCCATCTTAGGCCACATCGTCACTTTCTTAAGTATGATGATGGTCAAATGCTTTGCCACGCAGAATAAAAAAAAAACAGATAAAAATATAGTCCAACGCATTTTATCTTAGTTGGCGTCAAAATAGTTGGAATGATATCTCATTCAATACAAACAATAATGCATGGCAGCTGCAACATATCGAATTTGTTTAAAACAAAAAATAGGCACATCATTGACATATCAATGCTCTAAGTCAAAATAAATATCCACTTTGTCTTAATAAACATTTATTTGCACGGCGTTAGCAAACAACTAATCTCTGAATTAAATAAAATAACTACACTTTATAAGGCTAATTCATTACTTGGTAGAAAGAGCTATTACGATTTAACTAAGTTCTCATAGTCACAGAAGACAAGATCTTATCAGGCTCATATGTATTCATGTGCGTGATCATATTACACAAGATCTTAATCAAAGAAAACATTTTTTTTCTGTGTGGTAATTTTCAATATCAAAATTTTGTCGAACCTGTGCCCCTGTGGCGCAGTGAGCCAAGCTTTTTTGACGCAGAAGGTGGCGGATTCGATTCCCGCCGCGGGATCAACTGTTTGTGTATCAGTACCTACTTAGGTTATTTTTATTTTTTATTTTTTCACACTTCGGACCGCGCGATTCAAAATCCTTCGGTCTGAATAGTGTGGTGCTAATTCGTAATGTGTTTGTCTGGGTGTAATCTTTCTCCTCTGTTTTGGTTGGCAGGTAGAATATGCTTTGGCATCAAGCCCATCGACAACCGCTGGGGTAAACGTGTTCTTGAGTGGAGACCACGACTCGGCGAAAGTAGTGTAGGACGCCCTCCGGCCAGGTGGGATGACAATATGCAAAAGACTGCAGGCAGATGCTGTATGCGGCAAGCTGAAGACAGGGCGCTATGGCGCTCATTAGGGGAGGCATATGTATGTCCAACAGTGGACTAATATAGGCTGATGATGATGATGATGATCAAGCTTTTACTTTAATTTAATGAAGTTTTAAACTAATGCTTCATCACGTACTGCTTAATTTGGAACCAGACAAAAATTCTCATTATTTATTTATTAAAATTAAAGAGGTAATTTTAACTATCGACATCACACCTACTTTAGATACTCGTGTGCCAGTAAGCTGAACTGGAACCAAAATAATTTACAAAGGCACTCAGACAAACTTTAATGCACCCGAGTCCAGCCATTACAACCAACGCCCAACTCCTACCTAATCTCTACGACAATAAAGGTAGGTAATACCAGTAATACAGAGAAGTTTCTACTGAAATTATACCCGCAAAGGGTCTGCAGTAACAATTAAGACCACACTATGTTGGTATGGCAACATATGGCTGGGCTACAAAAATGTAAGTAAATTACTCTCGCCACAGACCCCTACATCGTACGAGAATAATTTTGAGGCCAAGTCTTATTTTATCTTACTGCAGGTGTCGTTAACTGTTGATGTAATAATATCATCTAGACTAAAAACTTATTTTCGGTACAATATGTGACTTATTATCTAAGTTAGGTTTTGCTCTAAACGTAGGTACGCTAAATTTCATCTTGATCTGTTCAGTACTTTTGGAGATCCTATAGTTAACAAAAATTCATATTTCACAAACTTTTAGCTTTATAATATTACTAGCTTCTGCTCGAGGCTTCACACGCGTATTTTCGTTATAATTAGTAGCCTATTATCTAAATTACGCTATGTTTTAAATGTACGCCAAATTTCATCATGACCTGTTCAGTAGTTATGGAGATCTTAGGTAACAAAAAATTCACATTTTACAAACTTTCAGTTTTATACTTAATATAAGTAGGAAGGATAGAATAGTAGGAAGTAGGATTAGAACGTGACGCTCAATTATTTATAATTTCTTAGTCAAATCGCACTTAAATTATCTTATCGAAATTTGGAGATCGGCCCCTAATACAAATTTAAATCCTCTCCGAAGAACAAAAATAAGAAAGATTTATATAACAAAACTAAATTATTAAATCTTAAAACAAATGTATACAATCATTACTTGCATCTTGATAAGAAACATTAATTCTAACTCAATAAAATCAAACCTACAACTGCGCAAAATGAATAATCCCTACACAATTAGAAACAAATATAAACTAGAAATAGCTAAAACACGTACTGATTAGGGCATGAAAACAATTGTATTCGAGGAAGTGCAGTTAATTAATAGCTTGCATTAATAACGAGCTCAAGGAATGTGCTAGCATGAGCAAGTTTAAAACCAAATAAAAAAAAATACATTTATAGCCTAACTTATAGATTAGGTATTATAGCGTACTAATATTAACTTAAGCATAGTTTTAAGAACTTTGTATCTCATTATAAGTAAATTTTTTATAAACATCTATAAAAAAACAAATGAATTTAGGGTAGAATAAAGTCATTCAGATAAGTAGGTACCTCAATTATTTCGTAGTAATAATGATACTCTATCTGTAGATTTTACTAGACATGCAAAATTGCAACCCTGTAGGTTTGATAAAGGGATCAAAAACGTGCCCAATAGATTTTGTAAAGATACAAACTCCTATTGCGTCGCCTTTTTCTTTCCCAACTTGGTTGGACGGTCTATCGCGCGTTTCAATTATTGCATGAACAAAAAAATACGAAAATTACTCAACATTTTTCTTACTTCCATTCAATATTTTTTCACAGAAAAAATAACTCATAAAAAAGAAAATAATCCAATGGTTGGTAACAAAATAAGCATTTATCATGGAAGTCCGAAATTTGATACAGTTCCGTAGAGTTTCTCTATATTACCGCGTATAACACGTTTGTATGCTAATTTTATGCCCTGAATCCTGGCTGATGGAAAACGGTCTCAGTGGGTACAGTCAGCAACGAAAATAGACATCATCTTACAGAAGACTTAGATAATTTTTATTATTCATTTATTTATTGTGAAACGGCACGATTAGGTAGTAGGTACTTGCACTAACATAGAACACAATTTTATTACAGGTTTTTAAGTTTTTATTCAGTCCTATTTGGACTTTTTAAATACTCTACCGCCAATGCTTTATTTTTGTAATCTTTATTCCCAATTATCTCATAGTATCTTGTAATTATAATGAAAACGGTCTTTCAAAAAATTTCACCCATCCTGAAAAAAAAATAAGAGGTCACAATTAATTTATTTGATCGTTAGGCACAAATAGTAAAAATGTAATTGACCCAGAAAATCAGTTAACGAACCTAATCTTGTACGTACTTACAATATTGTAGCCACATAGGTATCTATTGTACTTTGCTAAGTGTACTACTGTAGACGGAGTAAACCGGCGAACTTTCGGGTCTACGATAACCATCCCGAGACCAACGTAGACCAACGTATTACCTTATCGCTTGAATGGAATTATCCGATTTCACCCCTTTGCATATTCGAGACTCAGACCTGTTTCGTAGGTTATCTGGTTATTAAATTTACGTACACATTGTTTTTTGCACAGCCCATCGCAGAGTGTACTCGTAAAAACGAAAATGGAAGTTTCTGGTTCGATTCCTTGCAAACGCTATCTTATGCAAGTGACAAAATAATAATGTAAATAATAAATGCTAATGCTTGGTTTTGCACGAGAACAAATCAGAATCTTCAAATTTTGTTTCCGAGAGAGGACCTCATGATGGGTGCACATATTCCATTGCGGCCTGTTACTAGGTTACATTGAATCTACATCTCAACTGGGTTACATCGCAAAGAGTGGAAGGAAAAATGGGAGGCCTTTGCCGAACGGAGGTAAGGTTTTCGCTAAAATTAAATGAGCTAGAGAAACTCAACTGAAAAAAATCTGAATAATATCCAAAGATTTAGCTTACCGCTTCTTCCCATTTATACTGATTATAGATTATTCTACCGTTTTGCACAGCGTTGGGCAATGAAAAACCGTCGCGCAATAAATTACCAGATTCAAGCAGCTAAACCGGTCTCAAATATTGTTTTGTATTTATTAAAGGTCAACAGAGAAGCGTACCAAAATTAGTTTTATTGAAATATTTCTCATTAAATTTTAAAATATATTAATTATTCTGGTAATTGAAATAGATTTGGATAAGGTAATGAAGTTTTGTTAAACATCCTAGTTATGAGAACTGGTTTCTTTTTAAGTTAAGAATAAAGCAAATCTCAGCCTATAAGAATATCAGTTAAATCGAATACAAAACGTAAAATATGCCTCTATATCTGTTCTAAACGCTAGTGGCACTATACTTCGCTACACATGCTTGCTGCGTAGACCATCTACGGCGTAGCAAATCGTCATCAAAGTGTTTCAATGCATCATCAAACTTTCATTTAATTAAGCTAATGCCATTAACCAGCTAGCGTTTGACGGAGCTAATCTCTTCCAACAAAGACAAAATCCCTACTAATTAATTATGGCTCATGATTAATTGATTCATTTATTAAAAGGCAGATTTGCTGGACAGGATTAGCGCTCAGCATCAGCGTTCACAACAAACACCAGTTTATTATAAATAATTTAGAGTTTAAAGTTTTATTTAGTATTTGTTACGCCCGCGTCTTCGCACGCGTTGATTCTATGGAAACGTTTAAATCTTATTTCAACTGTTGTTAAGGAAACTGTTTATTGGGATAAAAAGTAGCCTATGTTTGATTCCAGGCTTAGAGCTACATCTATGCAAAATTTAAGCCAGATCGGTTTATTGTTAGTCGTTTTGGCGTAAAGAGGTAACAAACATCCATTTTTCCAACTAAACATCCTAACTTTCGCATTTATAATATTAGTGTGATTATGAACATGGCTGCCTTAAATGAATATGAGCTGTTGTTTGTAAAAACCCGACTATTTTTTTTTGTCTCCTACCTATAATTTCTAAATAACCTTACCTATAAAATTAACCTTCCTATTAATTTACTATACCTTTGTTTCTAAGACTACCGAATGTAGAATTAACGATTAGTGTGGCCAATGATCGTCTAGATAGTGGTAGGACTCCTACGTTGTGTTGTGGTAGTAACTAGGTTCTTTTAGGTGCTAAAGACAAACGAACTAATGCTAAAGTTAACTTAATTCCTTCCATTCCTCGTATTAATTTAATAATAAATCTAATGTTTCGAAGTATTTATGTACTAAAATAATATTATAAGCATGAAACAACTATAAGAAGCTCAGATAGGTAGTTTTGTAGTATTAATATAATCATTCTTCATTCTATTGTACTGATTTTATTACGGCATAGGCACAGGCCCCTCCACCGCCTCTGTGCAGTAGCTTTCGACACCTTACTGGATAGCTCCCTCCGTAGAAGATGTATGCTGGCTAACATACCATCTACTTTATAATAATCATAATTGGACTTATCACAAAACAGTCATACTACAGTATGTCTGGTATGTCGGGGGAATAAGAGGGCATAATCTTTTATCAACCCTATTGTTTGTCAGTACGTAAGTTAATACCTCTATAGCCAGCCTCAATTGTCTGTCATATAATTAATGAGATTAATTTTGATATCTATTTTAATTATAACAATAAATATATAAATACCATAATCACATTCAGAGGGAAAGCTACTTTGTGATATTTAATTCAAACCATTCAGTCCATCAACTTTCTTACTAAAAAATTGTCAGTATCAACTTTCTTACATAAAATAGTCCGTGGTCCACTAAATCTCTACAGTATCTAATCCTATTAACTAGTGAAGTACAGACTGATCCAATTTTTATGCGGAGTCAGACTCTACCAAGCTAGTTATCCCTAGTTAGTACCGAATGACCCCTATTCCGCGCTTTATGGTTTAAAGTAGGTATAGACTGTTAAAAGTCTACATGATAATAAGGACCTCCTCGTATGGGAGTTTATGTCCAAGAAGTCGACAGCTTCTGAATATAAAATATTTCCAAATTTCAGCTTTATTTTTAGATATTATTCTCAATTTAATATAATGATTTATCCAACTGAGATTACTTCTCATAACATGATAATAAGGACCTCCTCGTATGGGAGTTTATGTCCAAGAAGTCGACAGCTTCTGAATGTAAAATATTTCCAAATTTCAGATTTACTTTTAGATATTATTCTCAATATAATATTATGATTTATCCAACTGAGATTACTTCTCATAGCATGATAATAAGGACCTCCTCACATGGGAGTTTATGTCCAAGAAGTCGACAGCTTCTGAATGTAAAATATTTCCAAATTTCAGGTTTACTTTTAGATATTATTCTCAATATAATATAATGATTCATCCAACTGAGATTACTTCTCATAGCTTATATAAGGCTTTCCCGCTTCCGGAGATTATTGCCTGAAGTGACATTCGCACCAAGCTATAGTTAGATTGATCAAAATATAAAAGCTCTCTCTAATGGAGACAACTGTAATTACAGTTTAAATTGCAATGTAAATCATAGTTTACCTGAAATCAGAATATACTACTCTGCGAGTTTTAATCAACTTTAATTATTATTTAATTTCAACAATATTATCAATATTAGATTGATCAGTGTCCTGGTTCTGTGAAATTATATTTCCTGTAATTCCTAAGGGAAAACACAATGAAATTCATTAAACAATAAACACAACTTCTTCTCCAAGAATCACATAAAAAAACAAGAAAGGATAAAAATACATATGATTTAAGTCAACATTTTTATTTAGTTTTATGTGAATTATTTAACCTTTGATTAAGAAACAGTAATCTGACAAGTAGTTAAAATTTTGACAAATATCAGATGTATTTTTGCAATAAAAAAACATGCAACTTAGCTGTAGCTGGAACCAGCACCGGTAGGTATCTCAAACACTAACTCTACTCTACACTAAATTGATTACATGACCAAGTGCCATGAATCACAACACTGACTTTATATTCAATAAATAAAATTCGTTTTAGTTAACACTTATTCTACTTTAATCAACACTGATTTTAATGAATAACTTGAATCTATACGGTTTTACTAAGGTTCGTTTAAGCTTTTGTCCGGTAGGTAGGTACCCTAGACTAGCTTCCCGCGCGGATTCCGAAATTAGACTGTCCCTAATATTTCCATAGGAGCCGTCACATGATCAACTCTTACGCACATAAGGTTCAAATTCTCCCTTATTATTTTGGGCATTTTGCTTATCGTTTTGAAGTGTCTAATTTTTTGCGTCTAGACAGGTCTTATTTATGACCCTTCACGTTTCATGGGAATGTTGATATTATCGTTTCAAAATCAAGTGTTCTTACGATAAACACAGCTCTTGACAATATACCTTCTCAATTCACAGATCGTAAAAGCTTTCAGCGTTGAATTTAAATGACTGTAAGAAATGCCATAAATCTCGTTATTTTATTACCATAGATTAATAAGAACTAGTAATCATTTTATATTTGCAACAACAGGCAGATTATGATCTGTTCTGTTACAATCGACCCCAAATCTTTATGGAAGTGACCTTTCATTAACTGAAATAAAGATTTTCTAATAATTTGAAATTTGCAAATATAACTCGAGTCGTCTCTTTATTTTCAAATTGTATGATTTCGCTTTTATTAGCTCTTAACCTGTTGGACCTTGAAATCATACATATTTTAATGTGGCGTATGTGTATTTGTGTAGGACCAGATTGAAAATGATTGGTTATTTTTTTATAAGTCCGTTTAGAGAAGAAGTTTACAAACAAAAATGAAGATAAACAAAATGACAATTACCTAAATCAATATTGTTTTACCAAGCTCCTTGACAGAGTAAGTACAATTGACTTCGGTACCCCGGTTGTGAGTCGAGATAATTCCTAGTGAATAGTTAGCGAGCGATTTCTTTGTGAACTTACATTATGTTTACGCACGAAATGCTCGTTAACTCCTGCACAACTGTCCGTTACCTGTATCTCAATTCGACTGATAACTCAATTTTGATTTACCCGAAACCAACACAATTCAAATCTGGAATAGGTGTATAGTGTGCTCAGATCGAAACCTAACATGTTTAGTGTGAAATTTTATGAAGTCAGCCTCAGCTGCAATTTAGATCTCAGACTCATTAAAAATGTCTGATATGATCTCTTAACCTAACACCAAAATTATTCCTTCATAAAATTTATTTGTGGTGCATGTATGATTCAAACTTCATCAGATTGTCCCAGATTCTGAAATGTGATAACTCACGTGGGCCCTCCAGCCTGATTCTAATAATCTATTTACTTATCATTCATACAAGTTATTTGCTCACTTCTCTCACACAAACTAAATCTATGTCTAATAGTCACTCAGTATTTACAATCAAATCCCTCTATCGTTTCACTCATTCTCCCAATTGAATTAGCACACCATTCTAACCTGTGACACAGAGCTTAAGCAATTCTTAATCAAAATTATTTCAAAACAATTAATAGAAAGTTTCCAAATTTTTCTTCCCATGGCAATCTTATTGAAGTTTCTTACACGCGCGTGGTTATTTTCGGTTATTTTCATACCTGATTCTTATACGAAATTTATGTCTAATATTCTTCCAAATAAGTAAAACTACATTGTAATTAGTCCAACTTCACGTTTATATTCATATTTTATTAGATAAAATCCATTAGTTTTAACGCCTTCATGATACGAGTCTAAAATTTTCACTAATATAAAGTTTGATAGTAAGAGAAAATTATGATTCATTTATAAACGTTTTCGGAAAAACTGCCATTTTACAACCCCTTCACATTTACTTCATTACTTCACATTATGAATTCGCTAACAGTATCTTGTAATACTAGTAAATATTTCATCCACCTGCTTCAACGATCCATTATTTTTATAAAATTTACACTAAAATCTCTGTCATCTACTATTTATGAGAGGTTTAATACCAAGTGAACCAAGCATCAATTAACTTTGTTTTACAATACAACTCTAACTGTTTGAAGTCCCCTCTTATTCTATGTATTTATGAAACTCAAATAATAACTTAACTACACTACTCTATAATCCCACCTAAGTGTCAAATACAATTTATACCTTACCTAATCTTTTTCGTAATTATTAAATTGTTTTAATATTTATCATCGACCCCGGAGTCTGCGTACTTAATGTTCTCAAATTATGACTCAACGTTTTTCTAATAACAGTACCTACCTATCTACCTAAATTTCTTTCATTTTATATGATACCCATTGTGGTACTTACTTTGCAAATAAGCTGTATCTACAATCTAATATTTAAAGACTGACCCCAAAGTAAGTGTACGACTATGTATTACGACAAGAGCGAACCCAAAATAATTATAAAATCACAATCAAAATAAATTTCATAAATATGAATACTAATTACCAGGCATGTACCTGTTAAACATAATAATAATGTATAATATGGTTACTAATGTTACTTCGTAATGATAATATATACAACCTAGAACTAGAATCTGTTCTGAGAACCAGCTCTAAAAAATAAAGTTTTTTTTTTTTTTTTAGTTTTCTATTCATTATTTATTAGCTAACATTATAAAAATTAAAAGTTAATTAAAAGATAAGTCTGTAAATATCCCTATATTATTCCGTTTGTCTTTACGCACCTTCCATTTCACAAGCAGCAAATTGTGCGAAAAATTCGCACTTTGTATGTCTTCGTAGTAAATTTTATATTTAATCTACCTAAAAATCTATAATTCTATGCGACCCCCATTCTCCTAAACAGTAAACCTAGATATTAAGTTATAATTAAATGATTGATTGGCTACTTTATTGAAAAATCTCGAGGATGCAGCGACGTAGTGTGATTTTAACTAAATATCTTTACCGTGGTTATGCTGTATTAATTGTTCGAATCTAAACCCGCACTTTATAAAAGGATCTAGTCTAACCTAACTAAAACTAATAGCATTTCATAGATTATTTATATTCTACGAAACTAAACAATTCTATGCGACCCCCTGTCTCTTAACCTTTAGACTCGTTTGCGAATGAATTCATACGCAAAACTGCATACTGCAACAGATGCGCCGCGCGAGTCTAAGGGTTAACATAAATTTAATTCTCTAACAAGTATTACTAACAAAATAACCTATTTATAAAGGATACCTATTGTAAATCTAAATATCTATGTATATCCTGGTCACGGCACCAAATTGTAAAAACCCGACTATTTTTTTTTGTCTCCTACCTATAATTTCTAAATAACCTTACCTATAAAATTAACCTTCCTATTAATTTACTATACCTTTGTTTCTAAGACTACCGAATGTAGAATTAACGATTAGTGTGGCCAATGATCGTCTAGATAGTGGTAGGACTCCTACGTTGTGTTGTGGTAGTAACTAGGTTCTTTTAGGTGCTAAAGACAAACGAACTAATGCTAAAGTTAACTTAATTCCTTCCATTCCTCGTATTAATTTAATAATAAATCTAATGTTTCGAAGTATTTATGTACTAAAATAATATTATAAGCATGAAACAACTATAAGAAGCTCAGATAGGTAGTTTTGTAGTATTAATATAATCATTCTTCATTCTATTGTACTGATTTTATTACGGCATAGGCACAGGCCCCTCCACCGCCTCTGTGCAGTAGCTTTCGACACCTTACTGGATAGCTCCCTCCGTAGAAGATGTATGCTGGCTAACATACCATCTACTTTATAATAATCATAATTGGACTTATCACAAAACAGTCATACTACAGTATGTCTGGTATGTCGGGGGAATAAGAGGGCATAATCTTTTATCAACCCTATTGTTTGTCAGTACGTAAGTTAATACCTCTATAGCCAGCCTCAATTGTCTGTCATATAATTAATGAGATTAATTTTGATATCTATTTTAATTATAACAATAAATATATAAATACCATAATCACATTCAGAGGGAAAGCTACTTTGTGATATTTAATTCAAACCATTCAGTCCATCAACTTTCTTACTAAAAAATTGTCAGTATCAACTTTGTTACATAAAATAGTCCGTGGTCCACTAAATCTCTACAGTATCTAATCCTATTAACTAGTGAAGTACAGACTGATCCAATTTTTATGCGGAGTCAGACTCTACCAAGCTAGTTATCCCTAGTTAGTACCGAATGACCCCTATTCCGCGCTTTATGGTTTAAAGTAGGTATAGACTGTTAAAAGTCTACATGATAATAAGGACCTCCTCGTATGGGAGTTTATGTCCAAGAAGTCGACAGCTTCTGAATATAAAATATTTCCAAATTTCAGCTTTATTTTTAGATATTATTCTCAATTTAATATAATGATTTATCCAACTGAGATTACTTCTCATAACATGATAATAAGGACCTCCTCGTATGGGAGTTTATGTCCAAGAAGTCGACAGCTTCTGAATGTAAAATATTTCCAAATTTCAGATTTACTTTTAGATATTATTCTCAATATAATATTATGATTTATCCAACTGAGATTACTTCTCATAGCATGATAATAAGGACCTCCTCACATGGGAGTTTATGTCCAAGAAGTCGACAGCTTCTGAATGTAAAATATTTCCAAATTTCAGGTTTACTTTTAGATATTATTCTCAATATAATATAATGATTCATCCAACTGAGATTACTTCTCATAGCTTATATAAGGCTTTCCCGCTTCCGGAGATTATTGCCTGAAGTGACATTCGCACCAAGCTATAGTTAGATTGATCAAAATATAAAAGCTCTCTCTAATGGAGACAACTGTAATTACAGTTTAAATTGCAATGTAAATCATAGTTTACCTGAAATCAGAATATACTACTCTGCGAGTTTTAATCAACTTTAATTATTATTTAATTTCAACAATATTATCAATATTAGATTGATCAGTGTCCTGGTTCTGTGAAATTATATTTCCTGTAATTCCTAAGGGAAAACACAATGAAATTCATTAAACAATAAACACAACTTCTTCTCCAAGAATCACATAAAAAAACAAGAAAGGATAAAAATACATATGATTTAAGTCAACATTTTTATTTAGTTTTATGTGAATTATTTAACCTTTGATTAAGAAACAGTAATCTGACAAGTAGTTAAAATTTTGACAAATATCAGATGTATTTTTGCAATAAAAAAACATGCAACTTAGCTGTAGCTGGAACCAGCACCGGTAGGTATCTCAAACACTAACTCTACTCTACACTAAATTGATTACATGACCAAGTGCCATGAATCACAACACTGACTTTATATTCAATAAATAAAATTCGTTTTAGTTAACACTTATTCTACTTTAATCAACACTGATTTTAATGAATAACTTGAATCTATACGGTTTTACTAAGGTTCGTTTAAGCTTTTGTCCGGTAGGTAGGTACCCTAGACTAGCTTCCCGCGCGGATTCCGAAATTAGACTGTCCCTAATATTTCCATAGGAGCCGTCACATGATCAACTCTTACGCACATAAGGTTCAAATTCTCCCTTATTATTTTGGGCATTTTGCTTATCGTTTTGAAGTGTCTAATTTTTTGCGTCTAGACAGGTCTTATTTATGACCCTTCACGTTTCATGGGAATGTTGATATTATCGTTTCAAAATCAAGTGTTCTTACGATAAACACAGCTCTTGACAATATACCTTCTCAATTCACAGATCGTAAAAGCTTTCAGCGTTGAATTTAAATGACTGTAAGAAATGCCATAAATCTCGTTATTTTATTACCATAGATTAATAAGAACTAGTAATCATTTTATATTTGCAACAACAGGCAGATTATGATCTGTTCTGTTACATGTTGTACACATTTTCAACATTGACCAATATACTCCACCCATATTAATGAGGTTCACATTGTTGCAAGCGCAAGTCGAGTTCATATACACACGTAATACCATAAAGAAAATACGAAGCTTTTCAGGGCATTCATATAAATAAATCTTAAACATTCATGCACTTCCGGCGCTTCAAGCAACAAACAGGAAATACACCCACAAAGTCAAATCCTTCCTCTATTATGGATTTTGGGATGATTTATTCAAGCACTAGTGGTGAAAGACCGTAGTCATAAATAGTGCTAGGGAAACCGAATATTGGGAACTGAATGGCTCTTTTCATCTCCGCAACATTAAATATGAAAGGGCCAGAGCCAAATGTCCGGCCACAGGGTGAAAAGAATTTTAATTTGTTCAAATCATTTCATCAGAGCGAAAGCTGAATAGGAGACTTTTTTCATTTATGTAACCAAGATATAACGTATAAAACTAGATGAATAAACGGGAACGTAGTAGACACTCTATAATTAAAATTATTTTAATTCATTTATTTAGTTATAGGAAAACATTTCGGCGGCTTTTCGTATTCTGAAAAGTAGCTATACGTTTTTTGTAAATAATACAGAAATCCACACGGATTTCTGTAGAAAAGTAAAGTCAAATATGAATAAATTTGACTATGCTGAAAACGCATGACTCTTCTATTAAAAACATAAAGAAGGTTTTCTTCTAGAATTGGAATTCGAGGAGAGAATAAACCTCACAGGGCAAAACCCATGGAATGAAAGGTGGGTCTTTTAACCCCCGAAGCAAAAAGAGGGGTGTTATAAGTTTAACGTCCCAAACGGATGAACCGATTTTCGTTTAGTTTTTTTGTGTCATAGATAATTTTATCCTGAGTGTTCTTAGCCATGTTTCATGAAAATCTGTCGGGGGTTTTTAAAATTTTTATTTTTGTTCTGGTTCTCTGTCAAAATGTTGGTCCATTAAAATGTAAAAAATACAACAATTACATAAACAAATATATGTTTCACGTTTCGGTTGATATTGATATGGCTCAGTTGAGCTACCTCTAGACTGTCTGCAGTTTGAAAAAAAAAATGAAAAAATAATAATGCTGGACAATTCACACAGCATTATCTAGCCCCAAGCTAAGCAGAGCCTGTGTTATGGGTACTAGATAACTGATATACATAATACAATACACTACATAGATAGATATTTTTTATTATACATAGAAAACGAGGCGGGATTCGAACCCCCAACCTCCTGCGTCGCAGGCGGACCTTCGCCCGCTGCGCCACGGAGGTCGTCAAGTTAACTCAACTGTTTGAACTGTAAATACGAGTTCTAGTTTTTTTCTAGTCTTTGAATGTAATTTTCTTTGTAAATAAAGTACCAAATTTAATATAACACTTAAATATAACTGCACAGATATTTTTGCAAGAAAATCTGGCGTTCTTTATATAGCCCAAAGCACCTTTACCACTGCGAATCAAACGAACAAAAGGCACAAAAACGCAAACAAGGAAGTTTGAACGAGCGACAGTACTGTCGCGAAAAAGCGAATTTAGCCTACATTGACTAATAATAATAATAATCAGGAAGTTCCTCTCTTTGCAGCCCTAGTCACCGGCCGCTTGAGCCTAGCTTCACGGCCGGTGATTCACCGTTTTGATATATTTTTTACTGTAAAATAGTTTTATAAAATTTTATTTTCTATAGTATAAAATGTATTTTATAAACGAGATTAAAGAATAAATGAGTGTATAATAATAATAATAATAATGTCTTCCTAGCTGAATTTCGACCACGGCGGCCAGTCTCATCGGAGACTAGCCAGATGCCCAGGAAAAATTATAGTGCACTCTATTCCCTCACTCTCATAATCCGATGGGACGACAGATTGACACGACCGGGGATAGATCAGGCGCAGGACCAACGGCTTAACGTTAAGCTTAAATTAACTACTACTACTACAACTACAATTTTCTTTCTTTCTTTCTTCCTTCCTTTCTTACAACGATGCAGTTACAGGAAAAATTGGATTAACATTCAAACAAGGTTTGATTTGACTTTTGTTTCTTTCTAGAGACATGGAATGATTCTATATCTAAGTACAGGCTTTACTTAGATATAGATTCACAGTCCTTAGTTACCTTATTATTGAATTGGCTTTGAAAGGGGTTAGTGCCCATAATAATCCCCACACTGGGCATTGCAGTTCGGTTCAAAATTCATTGGTGACCGCAGTTGCTGCCCGCCCCCGGTGGATATCCCTTAGTCTCCTCTTACGACACCCGCGGGAAGAATTGAAGGTGTTGCAAAGTCTTAGCCGGCATCACACGGCCAAGCGATGAATGTATGGTATAAAATTAAACAGATAAACTTCTTGTTAAACTGATGACTAAGATAATAGATAAATTCTCCAAAAAACCTATCTCTGTATCCATCGATGAAAGTAAAATTCGAGAGATTGGGTACTTGATTCTCTAAAGAGGAATGCCCAAATTTGGTCCAATTAGGTCCACCCACCTCAGTCATAATTGGACCGGCACTGCCACCGGCGTTCGTGTTTTGCGTGGTATAATTGTCTAGGTCGCACTTCAGTTTAGGTACGTCTTTCCATCTTTGTTGTTAATGTATACCTACTACAAAAGATTTGAAACGTCGTGTCTTTGATAGATAGGTTCATAGATAAATCATTTATTTGCTTCCGCAACAGCTGACAAAGAAACAAGCATAAAATAAGTAATAGAAGAAAATAAGTAGCACAAATTAAAAAAATTACAAATAGGTAGGTTAAATGTGTGCTGCAGATCAGCAAAAAGGCAATAACTCAGCGCATAGTTTTTCTCGAAGAGCAAACACTGATTTTCAGTTATACCCTCTGAGGTGACCAGAAAAACGAGATACCTACCAACAAGTAATTATGTGTCAAAACCATTCAAATGAAGATACCGTTGCAGTGTTTGTTAAAATAAATAAACTTAACGTGTCCTTAGTATATCCACCTACAGATTGGTGCTAGGCGTAACAGCAAAAGACAGGAACTGTACAGGTAGAAGTAACAAAGCCAGAGCTTTCTATAATTGACAAACGAAGTGTTTAGGGATTCCTACAGTTTGTTTGTGTAATAGTAAAGACTTAGGCGTGATTGAATGTGAATTTAGTGTTGAGAATACGTAAGGGAGGTGGAGTGTATCTTTGCATTTTATTTATTTATTTAAGCAATGCCAACATAACACATAATAAGACATTTACTTAAAAGTATAACTAATTTTTTTTTGTATAGAATGTGTGCTAATTACAGGCTTGCACAACATTTACAATAAGTGCACAAACAACAGCTAAAAGAAAGTAGGAAGTAAAACACAGAAAAAATAGAAAATGACAGAGTTAAATAGTAAG
Organism: Eupithecia subumbrata; assembly: GCA_949316285.1. Classification (NCBI taxonomy): domain Eukaryota; kingdom Metazoa; phylum Arthropoda; class Insecta; order Lepidoptera; family Geometridae; genus Eupithecia; species Eupithecia subumbrata. Next base: position 12,737,384 of record OX438643.1, on the reverse strand, counting down.
GTACACTTAAATATACGGTTACAATAAGGTAAACTAAACTAAACTATGTACATTATACCTACATTTACATTTTACAAGTGCATTTTAGTTGTAACACAGCACAGACCATTTATTGAGTTAGCTTTGGGTGAACGGACCAATTTTACAGATTTTTACTAAGATCCATGTCTAAAGAAGGAAAAACCTAGTTCTGCAGGGGGCCGTCGGATTCGATATGGGAAACGTTTTTCTTCGTAAAAAGCTTCCGATATCGAATCCGACGGCCTTTCCGATGAATCAAAATACCCCTGCTGGAGGCCTTATCGTTTTATATATCTACCCTGTTCTAAAGACACGAGCCAGATCGACCCTTGACAGATTGTAACAGCCCAACGCTGCAAGGTTAATGGGTGCCCTTCAGGCATCCCTAAAAAGCTTGTACTATATAGGTGAGGACAGCCAAGATAGCACCGTAATTAAATCGACGCAGTACGAGCGGCTCGCTTCGTCTCTCAATCAATTTGCTATCAATTTATCCCCTGCCTTTTAACCACGTCACTTTGTCTCGCTTTATTCTTTGTACAATCCTTCTCACCTACTTAATATATTAGAACGAGAGATTCTTCGGTTGCATTTTTTGTGGGCAGCAACACTGAACAAAATATAGTCCAACTAAGACGCATTTTATCTTAGTTGGCGTCAAAATACTTGGAATGATAAATATCATCTGCACGGGGTTAGCAAACTATTTTGTTGCATTTAATATCTGAATTAAATTATATAACTACACTTTATAAGGTCAACTCATTACTTGGTAGAAGGAGCTATTACGATTTAACTAAGTTCTCATAGTCACAGAAGACAAGATCTTATCAGGCTCATATGGATTCATGATGCGGATCACATTAGACAAGATCTTAATCAATGTAAACAAATTTTTTTCCAGTGAAGAGGTACTTTTTATTTGTGGTGTGAATAAAAGTTCTATTGGAAATAAGAAAAACTTTAAGCGTAAGAAACAAATTTAAATCCTAAATTCTTTCCAGCGATCATACCTTTGATTGAGTCTTGAATTCTTTAAAGGCTTCGATAGAGTTGATTCATAAATAATTAAATATTTTTACTATGGTCCTATAGGATTACTAAATGTAGAAGTCATATCGGGTTAAAGACCGCACGTTTTGTTCAGAGATACTAGACTAGTATTTATCATTTGACGACGACCTCTGTGGCGCAGCGGGCGAAGGTCCGCCTGCGACGCAGGAGGATGCGGGTTCGATTCCCGCCTCGGGACAAATGTTTGTACGATCTGCAGATATTTGTTCAGGGTGTTCTCGATGTTTTTCTATGTAAAATGAAAAATATCTATCTATGTAGTGTATTATATTATGTATATCAGTTATCTAATACCCATAACAGTGAATTGTCCAGCATTATTTTTATTATTATTTTTTTATGTACCATAAACTCCATGTTTTGTGTCTATAGCACAACCTTAAATAAACACCTAGTTAACTTACACTTAAGACATTGGAATAAGTGCACTCTAGCCAGTAAAGTGTTTACTCTCTCAAACAACGAGTTACGCTAAGTGTTGACCGTGCATTATTCATAGAAACGCAAAACTTTACATTCCGCCAAAGTTACTTCAAAGCTTGTTACTTTATCATAACTTTCTTGTTACAAAGACTTAGGTGGATTTTACCGTTAGTATCTTAAAACGCGTTCTACTAAACTGGTAAACGAGTTCATATATTGAGTTAAGGCGAGGATTCCCGGATTTTCGGGATTTTAACTGTCCGTACCTTAATAACTATAATGCTTATAGTTTTGAAATTCATACTTAATAAAGTTGAAGAAATTTCTTGTGCATCACTAACCAAAAGCACGATTGGTGATATTTCATCCGATAGAAAACAATGACAAAGTTACCTCTAAATGAAACTTTGAATGATCAGGGTGAATAGAAAAATGAATAAAATGACACAAAATTTATACCAAAACATTGCAAACTTTATTACGCAGTGCATCACTAGAAAATATTTTTCTATGCCATACAAATATTTTTCAGAACACCTAAATACCTACAAAATCGTGATCGGCTGCTTGCGCACCGTCGCGTCTTGCTTCTGGCCGAATAGCATCGGCCGCTTGGGAATCCTCGCCTTAAATCTCGATTAAAGTCAAACCGATTACACCGGCTTTTGGAGCTAACTTTTGATCGCGTTTACGTAAACGAACATTTACGACAGATTTACATAAAATCATAGACAATAACAAAAAATAAATGCTAGTAAGTAAGTTTTTTCATTGTGTGGTTGGTGTGGTCTTTTCTTTCGCAAATTAAGTTGTGTTCGTTCTTGGAGTTGGAGGGTAATTTACTGGGCAATTTTGTATTGCGTAAGTCTGTTGTTTACTTTCTCTGATTTCAAGTGGGAGAAATTTGTGGGAGGGCGGGCGGTACACGCAAATCACATTTTGTTGGATCTTGTCGGAGGAGGTTCTGCGCGGAATTGTTACTAAATATTGTTTTATCCTAATATGTCAATTGAACGTGTTTAATTTCAACGGTGAAATTGCACCTTAGGTACTTACATATTTAATCTAAAGACACATATATTTCTGTAACTACTACTTTTTCTATTCGTGAATTTCTGCCCAAATTAATCCAACGCCGCTACCACACAACACAAAAACGTGTACCTATTCAAATATGGGCTTAAACTCGTTAAGTTCAAATTCATTATACAGTGGCAAAATGGCTTCCCACTAGCTTCAAACGAGTGGTCTGCGAGCTATCTGTCATCTTATGCCGCCAATATAAAATTCATCTAAATGTTACGAATTAAGTTGTGCTGTGCTGCAGCGGAGCTTTCCAGGTATGCCCATATTCATAATCAGGTGAAAAACAGCATAAAGCTGAGATCCGTTTTGTCGCACCTCGGCAGCACTGGCACACCTACTTGTCGCGAGTAGGTTAGGTTAGTGAGCATATTGTGAGCATAACTCTTAAAATTTAAGCAAGTATTTGTACCTACTCATACATTTTAATTATTTCTAGTTTTTTTATAAACCTACCTACTTGTCTATGTTTCATTGTATTTTGTGCAGTCCATTTGTGAACCAAATAAACCATCTATCTATCATAGATATATATATATATACCAAAGATCATAGATACACATATTTTTTGAAAATACTGTTTTTTCTAATCGTATGAGGAGTTTTGTTAAGCACCATATTCCTTAACAGCACAGGTTCGTTCACTGCTGCACGCTTGGATTAATTGAACGCAGTGGAGGTGTTCAAAATACAGAGAAGGACTCTGGCCTTCTTCTGGAATGTTCCTATAATCGGCTCGTACTACATCCACAACCTGAGTAGGAAGAGATGATTCAACCGCCACGACCTTGCATCATATTATCCGATGCAAAATTTTGAATTCATACTTACAACTCGAGATAGATATTTCCCTTTGTGAACGCTGGACAATATGGACATCCTAGAAACATTTTAACAAAAATATAATAAATAAATAAATAATGCTGGACAATTCACACAGTATTATCTAGCCCCAAGCTAAGCAGAGCTTGTGGTACTAGATAACTGATATACTTACTTAATACAATACACTACATAGATAGATATTTTAAATTATTCATAGAAAACACCCAGACCAACGGAACAAATTTCTGCAGATCGTACAAAAATTTGTTCCGAGGCGATAATATTACTAATATGCGGCTGCCTCGCTTTTGCAGCGCATCTGGGATGTTCGCGGAGGCGCGCACGGACGGCTTTCACGCGATAATTCGCACAAAAGTCGCTTCCCTACTCCAGTGTGCGCGAGGCAGTAGCAACAGCATCATGCGGATGATGATTGCTCGAACAGACTGCCCCATCCAAAACAGGTGGATGGGGATAATGATGGGCTCCGGCTGAACAATATGTTATTTTAATTTCATAATATTGTTAATTGTGTGAACTGATTTTAATTTTTCTATTGTGCCATTTCTTGTGTTGACAACCTCCGTGGCGCAGCGGGCGAAGGTCCGCCTGCGACGCAGGAGGTTGCGGGTTCGATTCCCGCCTCGGAAAAAATTTGTGTACAATCTGCAGAAATTTGTTCCGTCGGTTTGGGTGTTTTCTATGTACAATAAAAATATCTATCTATGTAGTGTATTGTATTAAGTATATCAGTTACCTAGTACCCATAACACAAGCTCGGCTTAGCTTGGGGCTAGATGATGCTGTGTGAATTGTCTAGCATTATTTATTTATTTATTTTTATTGTATTATTTGATTTTTCTTTTTTAATGTATTATTTAGTAATGTGTAATTTTAAGTTCTAAATAATTTGGTTATAATGTTGGATACCTATGTATATTATCTGAAACAAATGTATAATACAAATAATAATAATAATTACGAATGAGAATTGAAAATCTTCAATATACGAGACGACGAAGAAAAGGAGATTTCCTCTCTAATCTTATCTCCAGCTGATCCAGTTTATTCCAGCTCAGCCTGTATCACTGTTTACCACCGGTTGCACTTACTATTATACTATCTGTGAGTTCTCCTCGAGCAAGGAAAGATTAATTACAGAATCGACAGTTTTAATTAGTTTCGTAATTAACTGCCGCATAGCTCGCCTTCCAGCAAACTAAAATAAATTACCTTTTAATACAACCAGTAGGTTGGATTTAATCCGGCGGTGTTGCCACATTCCGCTGAATTTGCCTAACCTAACCCATTTGGGGCAGATTAAAGCGTCCTTTGTCACCTTTGGACAATGTGTGGTACAATTGCCCGAACAGATTAGTTTTGTGGGTGTCTGTCTACCTAGAGTAGTCATGTGTTGTTAATTAGAAATACCTACGAAATAGTTATAACATAATTTCAGAAGAAGGGTAGCAGCATTCTTTTGTGTATTATTCAACACCTTCGCTCCGATCACCAATCCGTCTGCCAAGCGTGGTTATCATGGCAAAACCCCCTTGACCCCCACGGCCCCTAATCATTTGGGGAGGCATGCTCTGATAAAGAAGAAGTTGTACTATAATGATAAATGTATGAAATATAACGTATTAAGTATAACAGTCGTCTAGTGCCCATAACACAAGCTTTGTTTAGCTTGGGGCTAGATGATGCTATGTGAATTGTCCAGCATTATTTATTTATATTTATTCAGAAACAAAAGCTTTAGCGCATTTATCTGACACAGCCGTATTTCTCACTAAAGATCCAAGAAAGCAAGCTTGTTTTTAGAATTCCTCAAACAGAATCACTAATTTCTTTTCCATTTAATCAAAGAGTCGTGCTAACGTTCGGTCCGTAATTCGTCACAATCGGAATTGTGACAATTCCCTAGGGAAGGCTTTGAGAAAAATTGTCGCTAACGAGCTTGTTCCCCCCGCATCCCTCCTTCTTTTAATCCACACCCCTCCCCTTATCCGCAGCACTTTAAAACCCTTTTTGCAATTTTCTGCGCGGTGGAATTATCAAGAAAAGGGACAGGACTTATTGTCTACCATTTTTAATTATTCGTAGCTAATCCGAAATTGAAATAAACGTTTGAAATATTCAGAAGCTAATGGAAATTGCCTTTGGTTATTGAAATATTTTGAATCAATTTAGAGGTGTTTATTCGAAATCCGGGACAATCCGAATGTATCCATTTATTTCAAAGATGAAATTTTATAATTGCCGATTGTCTACCAAATTCGAAGCGAAAAAAGATAAAATTCTTTGCTGAAATTCAAAGTAGTGAGTTTTATTCAAAGTGTGTCCTCTTTCAGTAGCGCTGACTCTCATTAGCGATTTTCCAGCCGAGCGATCTGAAAAGACGAGAAAAGATGCTGAAAACTCGACTCCAACAATAAATATCTCTGAACGTTAAATTTACAGCAAATAGTCATTTGTGAGTCGTTCGCTCGGAAAATGATTGTCGCTCGTTTTTGAAGTTGTATTTGCAATACTTTATTGAAGTATTTAGTTTTCTTGATTGATTTTTGTGCTATTCTACGAGAGAATACGAGAGAGAGCAGTAATGTCTCTTACCGTTTTAAGAGTATTTTAATACGACCTTTGGAAATCCTTCTGCTCAGCACATAATGCGTCTATTGCTGAACTTGCGTCTATCTCTACACACTACTTACCTACTTAACAAATGTAACAACTTACTCATTGTGGTGATTAAAGTGGATTTGTGATTGCAGTGTAGGTTTTAAAAGGGGATACCGGCTGGTTAGCCTAATAACTACCTACCTGTATCAAGAACTTTAGGTACGATTTTACCATTATGCTGTATTATTCCACAATGAACTAGTAATTTATAGCTATGTGGCCGGCTTAGAATTTGCACCACTCCAACTCTTCCCGCGGGTGTCGTAAGAGACATCTAAGGAATTTCCACCGGCAGCAACGCCCCCCGCAGAACAATTCTACCCCCAAAATGCGCTCCCCAAACCGCATGCTCAGCTTGGGGATTATGGGCATTACCCCCATGAGATAAAAGCCAATAAGGCGCTTATCAGGGGGAGGCCTGCGTCCAGCAGTGGACCAATACAGGCTGTTGCACTGAAAAAAATATAGTCCACCTAAAACACATTATAACTTCGTTGGCGTCAAATTAGTTGGAATAATAAATATCTCATTCAATACAAACAAGGATGCATAGTAGCTGAAACACATCGAATTTATTTAAAACAAAAAATAGGCACATCATTGACATATCAATGCTCTAAGTCAAAATCAATATTCACTTTGTCATATTAAACATTTATTTGCACGGGGTTAGCAAACAACTTTGTTGCATTTATGTATAGTGTAGGCAGAGATGCGAAGTTGCTCTTTTTTGCCACTATGGTGATCAAAAGAGCAATTTCGCATCTCTACTTAAAGTAGGTATACAAAATATAACTTTTACTGAGGCATTAAAAATAAGCTTATGATAGGTATCACAAACTGGCCAATCGATTTTTGAAAATTCCTTCGTTGAACAGAATAATAGGATAAAATAGGTGGGGGTGCTGATTTGGATCGGGGTAGCGCTTTAATACAGATTCTTCATAAGTAATGTAGTTTTCTTGCACATAAACAAAAACATCATTTTTGCGCTTACTCCGTTCCAAAAACGTATGCTCCGTCCCGCTCCTATGAACGCTAAATCCAATGCCTTTCAATCCCTTTCACAAATTGGCGCGCAATGCGCCTTCTTAAAACAAAAACTCTTTTGTTCATAATCCTACCATAAAACAAGCAATGGACAGTGCGAACCGCATTAAGCGGCAGTGCGACCCGGCTGATGTCATAAAAGCTCAACTTTCCACTCAGTAGGTCGTAATTGTAATCGGCCACTTTCCCTCCATTAGTGAGAGAGGGATGGGTAAGAGCGTCGGAGCTGAGAAAATGTGGAGGATACAATCTGGCCCGATCTTTCTTATACGTACCTACAATTGCGGGAATGTTTTCAATCGCGGGTTTCGCGTCGATGCTTCGATCAGGTATTCGGCGGCCCCCCCGTAGATACCTAGAACCTTACAAAAATGACACTCAAAATTGTCAACGACTTGTTTTGACGCAGACAGTTTGCGCAGAGCCTGACAAGTTATGTGCATTGCATACGGAACAGGATATTAGTGGAGTCGAATTAATTTTATTTTATTTTGTAGGTAGGTACATACCTACCTGAAAATAATATACTTACACTGTTAATTTTCTATAAGCATTATTAAATCAACAGAAATCAGATGAAGATAACGAATTATTAATTGAATAAACTAAAAATTGGTCTCAACATTACCATATACAAGTAGTTTAAACAAAAGGGTCATTTCGGACATCCAATAATTTAAATAAGTTAACAAAAGTTAGTGAAGTAAACTAAAATACAAAGTTCTGGCAGGCGCTTTAAATTAAAAAGAACCAGTTTCTGCCCGCGGCTTCGCACGAGTTGTTTCCGGGACAAAAGAGAAACATTATTTCAGGTTTACAAATTCTTATGAACCACGACTCGGCAAACGTAGTGTAGGACGCCCTCCGGCCAGGTGGGATGACGATCTGCGAAAGACTGCAGGCAGATGCTGGATGCGGCAATCTGAAGACAGGGCGCTATGGCGCTCATTAGGGGAGGCCTATGTCCAAAATTGGACTAATATAGGCTGATGAGGATGATGATGATGTGTATATATATGTCTTTCGAATGTCTGTATATTTACGAAACGGCTTTGTTTGTTAAAAATAACCCTAGCTTATATCTTATGCATGGCTCCTTCCATTTCTAATAAACTGCCCAAATCACTCAGAGAACTATCGCGTTCACTATTTCAGCAAAAGTTAAAGACCACTTTGGAAAGTAAATGTTATTATAAAGTAGACGATTTCATGAAAGATAAACTTTTTCTGGTTAGTAATGTGCCGAAATAGTAGGTAATTTAAGTAGCAGAGAATAGAAATATAATTCTTGGTCTAATTTGTTTAGTTTTTGTTAATGTCTTGTCTATAATTTTAATTTTATGCATTAATTTTAAATTTACTTATTTAATTCTAATTTAAGCATTTTTCACTATTTAGTATGTGACATTTGTGAACCAGAAATTGCACACCACGCTGGTGGCATACATCTTGTTCGTCGTTCGTACATTCTTGAGACGACATGATAAAACAACTGTGTACTAAAGTTTTTGTTTTTATAGTGCGTAAGCCTCACACTCTGGCAAATTTCTAAGAAATTAAATAACATCGCAAAAATTTACGATTTCGGCGGGACTTGAACCCGCATCCTTCCATCATAAACTTTAATGTTTCCCCTGTAGGTGGAGCTAACGGCGCTAAGTCCGTAGAAAGTCGCAAAGATTTTCGACTCCAGCGTCACTTGACCTCGTGGTGTAGTTGGTTAGCAGATTCCGGTACTGACGGAAGGATGCGGGTTCAAGTCCCGCCGAAGTCGTAAATTTTTGCGATGTTATTTAATTTCTTAGAAACTGTGTACTATATTTACAATCAAGCAATAAATGATTACTTTACTTTACTTTACTTTTCATATAACGCATCCAGTAGTTTCCAGCCTCCAGGATAAGTAATAGCCGCCCCGGCACTTTGGGTCGAATGTCCAAGTCACGGGCCGCAGCCTCTGTCAATATTGTACTAATGTCGATGCATGTACCGCCGGATCATCTCTCGCGTATTAAAGGATCGCTTCTTGATATGAGGGATGAGTTGGGGATTTATTTTTTGGGATGTATCATAAGTTTGGTGAGTGGGCGAAATTGCGTAGCTTCAGTTTCATTATTGGCATAACCCAATGAGTGTTTAATTCCTTCGTGATTATCAGCCGTTTAGTACTTGCAGATGGGTATAGACTTATAGAGGCATTTAATACTTTCGTAACATATATATATAAGACATACTGCATAAGCGTAACCACAACCATGATGCAAATGTTAACTGACTTTTATAAAATTGTGTCCTGTGCTTAGTAGGAGTACGAGGATATGGTAGGAGAACGAGGACATTGTAGTCCTCGTTCTCCTACCAGTAGGAGCGCCCAGTAGGAGTAGACGGAAAGAGTGTGCTGAAGGTCTAATTATGGATAACAATTTCTAGCTTTTTTATTGGTAATTGTGGCCACCATCTCACTTAAGTAAGTGAAGATGTGGCCTAAGATGGAGCACGATTTCCCAGAAGGCACTTATTCACTCTGGATTTGAGTACTCCAAAATTGTACTCTAACGGGAAAACAGATGCGGGATGCTCATTTTACTCTGGTAATGCTAATTATTATGAAGGTATAGCAGAATTTTTGCTCAATCTATCTCAATCGAAGCTTCAGGCTTGTATTTGGCCCAGACGTCCCAAAAGTAGGGCAAGGAAAAAACAGGTGGTCCTAAAGGTAGTCTTTGGTCTAGTCGAAACTAAATGTACCTAAGGGTTGAAATCAAAATCAAAAACTCTTTATTTCCATAAATAAAATAAATATACGCTTATAAAAGGTCAAATTATTGATTAGAGTCATTCAAAATGTTTCCCTGTAAAATCTGTCAACTCTAGGCAACAGCAAAGAACTTGTAGGTTGTACGAAAGTGCTTACCACGTCCCTGGGCAACAAAGATCCTATGACTACGTTCCGTACAATATCTTTGCTGGGCAACAACTCGTTTGTTTTTTTTCTGTTGACTGAAATCAGAATAAAACCTACAGCCGAATACTTTTTTGAAATTGGTTGAAACTCTGTTTATCCATTGCAGAAAATAAAAAGAAAGTAGAGTTATTATTGTAATTATAAACTTCAAATAATTAATAACATTGTACGGCCGTTTTCTGATTAGTCGGGAAGCTTTCGGTAAGACATCAACACGCTCGGTATACGCGATAGCGAGAGCTTACCAAGCTCCTATATTTCTAGGGAGCGTTCCTGGTTGGCGCGGTAAGCGTGGCAGTGGCGCGGAACATATTCGGTACTGCATGCATCATCCGGACGGAGCTGGACGAAACAAATGAAAGTATTTTCATCACTCGAATCTAAGGTATTTTTCACATGCATACGGTTGTCTAAACGGTGGGCTGTACCGTGCAAACGCTTTCACATGTACACGTTTACGTATGGTTGCCCGGCGGCGGCCGCCTTACTACTATTGCTAAGAATAATACATATACTTATAATAAAAAAGTATTATAACCTTTTGCCCATAGCTTTTGTTCATGTGAACGAGTCTAAGGTATAATACAAATTAAAACACAACTGTAAAGACGGCTGCCGCGTCAAAACCGTGTTTGTAGTGGATAAGGCGACACACTGTCACGGCACATCGTATGCGTGTGAAAAGCGCCGAAGACGACATAAGAATAAGAATAAGAATAAGAATATTTATTTGTACAAACTTATTAAACATTGTTTAAGTACCTATCGACTACATACAAAGTTGTTCATGCAAAGTTCAAATCGTCGACATCATAACTTAATTAAAAAGTATCTAAATAACATCGCTAAAAGTAAATGACGGTACTTAAGCAGACAAAGTCTTTACTTTCCGTGCTAGTTTATAACTGTGTTACGGCAAAGTAATGATTCTCCTCCTATAAAATACAGGTCATATTTGCGTGCGAACCGCAAGCGCTATTGTAGTGAAATTAGTGACAAAGCGACGGGCAGTCAGGTCTATTGTTTTCGTTGGTGAGCGATAGATAACAAGTTTGCTCATACACTGCAGTGCACAAAAATAGAATGCATTAATGTAATGGTTATAGTATGATTATGGAAACTAATTTAACTATTTTGTTATTTAAAGATATTTACAGTAACAAGTGAGAAATAACAATAAAAGAAAAATAAAATATATACGTATATTAGAGATGTACCTCTATAGAAATATAATATTATATACATTTTAAGATAATTGTATAATGATTAGTATTTACAATTGAAACAATTGAGCTAACTGCAGAATGTTGCAAACAAAAAAATCTACAGGTAGCTCAACTGATAAGATAATCAATCTTTTAAGATTGATAAGTACTGGTTATAGTTTGACCTTTGTAAATATATAAATAATTAATTATACATAATGGGACATTGTTTCACGACGCCACAAGCGGCTCTGCATAATTTTCTGCAGACAAGTACGAAAGTGCAGGCGGTATGCTTTCTACATCCAACCGTGCTGATGTAGTACCGAAAGCTTACCGACTAATCAGAAAACGGCCTAACGAACAATACCAAATATAATTTAATGGCGAATACGGCATCACAACAGTCAACTATTTCATCAGTATTCAATATAATTTAATTACAAACATATCAAAATGATGAACTTTGTGTAGATAGGTACGTACCTATCTATGATGAAGAGTAATACACTATTAGTGTAATGAGTTCGCTGTTCGGCTTCGAAATGTTGCATATTACGAACGAATGACCCAAATATTGCTCTTGATAAAGATCGCATTTCATTCACTTCAATTTTTATCAGCAACGTTTCATTTCACTGCTATAAGTAGGTACGAACATTGATAGCTGCTATGGAGCTAGTCACCTTTTGTAGTATGCCAGCGTCGAAAGGTGGGTGCAATGAAGTACTGGCTTTACCAAAAATTATATGTATGTAATGTAGGTACGTCTTAGCACGTGCACAATTCACCAACCCGCCGCGCAGTGTCGCCGACGTTTGTGTGATCCACTATGGTTATTCGGTGCTAGGTATTTATGTACTTATTGTTTTTCTAACTCACCCAAAACTCATCATGATCCTGACTCTACAGCCGCGGGTGGGCCTTGGTCTGATTGAGTAAATTTCTCCATTTCTTCCTATCGAGAATAGGATGGAATGGAGCTTTGCCCATCCTCGGCTTCACCAGACTTTTGCCCAGCTGGTCACTACAATTGCCTTTAGGTCTTAATGGATTTCATCGTGCCATCTGAGTTCTGGTCTTCCCGGGGGTCTTCTGCCATCAGGTTTGTAGCAAACGCTTTGGTGAGCACCAAAGTGTCTTCTACATAGTCGTCGCATTCGTTCTACGTGACCAGCCCATCAAAGACCGCCAACTTTTATAAGCTTTACGACACTTGGCTCTTGCTACAATTTGTAAACATGTTGTCACCCAAAACTTGCATCTTCAAACATTCTACCTCGATCACATTCGAACACATTTAAAACCTGAATCCCATGCCCATAGAAAAGCAATCCCCTTTACGACTTTCAATATCGAAACGAAAATAATTTGTCCAACGAGATAAATCATGTTTGGGGCCGATATTTTATAGGTTTTAATTTCGGAATTTTATGTCGTGATAACATCTGTGGGTATAATGGCAGCCAGCTTTACGGGCATTTTTATGGAAGTGATGTGGCGCACTCGTGACACGCCAAACTACGGCCATTTTGATAATATTACAAAACTAGCGGCAGGCCACAGTTTTACATGGCCTGGATAGAAGGGAAAATATACTGGTTCAGTCAAAGATTTAAATCGTTAGATAGGCCCTTTCCGTAGTGAGACCGAGCCGTGTTGTTGCCAAGCAAAATTAGTGAGCTCACTCATTTGGAATCAGTGTATTGTGATTTTTCACAAATTTTTGTGCAATATGATTGCACAATAAATGGCAATAATAACAGTTAGGTTTATTGGCAAAAACAGTATTTTAACTATTCATATTGTGCGCGCGTCGGGATTTTGTTAACGCACGCATTCAAAGACAATGCCATAGTTTTTGGTCTCAGGACGTATCTAACGATTTAAATATTTAGGTTCCGTAGGTTTCAGCCGTAGTGGTCACGGTGTATGGATGTAATGGAAACCTTCATTTCGACCCGTTGATGTCACAAGGGTCGACTGCATGAATCAGTAATCTTTATTGACAACGAAATTAACAATCAAATACTTTGTAGAAACAAATTAGAACTAGTATTTACAATTGAAACAATGAGATACCTTTAGGCAAAAAATCTACAGGTAGCTCAACTGATCCATATCAATATCAGTCGGAGACGCTGGCTGCATTGCCCCGCTGTTTGGCAATGCTGATGCGCTCTGCGCAGATTTCAGAAGTAGGGTGGTAGCTTTCTTTTGTGTATTTTTAACCCCCGCCGGAAAAAGAGAGGGGTGTTATGAGTTTAACGGGTCTGTCTGTGTATCTGTGTATCTATCTGTGGTATCGTAGCTTCCAAACGGATAAACCGATTTTCGTTTAATTTTTTTTTGTGTCATACATAATTTTATCCCGAGTGTTCTTAGCCATGTTTCATGAAAATCTGTCGGATGGGTTTTAAAAAATAATAATTTTGTACTTGTACACCTGTACTGCAGTCACCTGCCCATTAAGCGTGGTGATTATCGCAAAAACCCCCTCGTTCGAGTGAAGCACGTGCGTGCATCATGTGGTCGTGTGAATTCTAAGAATGTGGGGGCGAGACTTAACAAACTCGGTTACTCGAGAAAAATACAATTTAGTTCCCAAAAAAACTACACTGAACAAAAAGCTCGCAGCTTGCACGCACTGGGACACGAATATCACAAAGAGTCTATCACGCAACAAGCGTTGCCAGCTGACGAAATTATCCATCAAAATGCAAAACAGGACAATTTCGTGCAAGAGCCAAGGCGAAAGAACTGAATTAACTGGACGCTGGAAAACAGATAACTCAATTTGCATAACTCGTTCACACGGCCATAGCCAGATAACTTAATTTGTGTTGACGTTGGAGAACGGAAAAATGGTCTAACAAAATGTTGATCTTTAAGCTAAATGTACACCTATACAAATCGAACGTGCTAGTGTCTCGAAGGCATCGGACTTTATATTATGTGGTATGGTATATTATAAAATGGTATATAAATATTGGTATGTCATGTCCAACTATACACGGTCTATGCAGGCTCTCCTCCTCAAACCTCAACAGCCTGTGTTGGTCCACTGCTGGACGCAGGCCTCCCCAGGGTCTATTTGACTTTAATTTGAAGGCAATGAAGTATTATAGTTACTTAAGTAACTTAGAGATACCCAAAGTCATAGCGCTCTCTTTTCAATCTTTTCGAACTATTTTAGACCATGAAATTTTTAAAATAAAACAGCTCGTTAACCAGAATTCATTTGAATGTAACATTTTGATCATTTTAAATAGTCTGGAACTGAAAAAAAAACCTCACATCTCACCAAACTGCGACAAAATACATTTATACAAATCCTTTGATAATTGAATTCCGTAAGTTCGGCTACTTCGTCGCGCTCGATTCGGTTAGATGTACGTTTGGCTTAAGGACATGTATAAGGCCGTGGTCTCGATTGCTTGGAGCGGTGGCATAAGCGCCAACGGGTAGTTCCACTTTCCGCAGTCCAGAGATAGAACATACAAATACATAAATACGTTTTATATAATAATCGCCCCGCTGCTGTCTTAAATACTACATTTTCCCTTCCACCTACTATTTGTATTTGCAAGCTGGAAATAATAAAATTCTGTTAAAATTCAGGCCAAGTATCCTTGAAGCACGTACCGGCATGCCTTTTACGAAATGCCTTGAAGCGGAGGAATATTATTTACAATGCTTTTGTACGCTAAATTGCAATTATGTATGCAATTTATTTTTGTAAAAAACTAGGGAACTAGGAGGGTTTGAATTTTTGTTTAAAACTGAAATCCACTAAAACTTAAAAAAACTCCTTGTACTTTTTCACAATGAAAGCGTACCTAATGAAAGTCTTATTTTTTGTTGTACCTTTTTATAATTTAAATCGTGTTTTTGCTCTACAGTTATTACTTTTCTCACATGCCGATCTAGAGCAAAATCTCTAAATCGGCATATGAGAAAAGTAAAAATAGTAAAGTCGAGTGTGTGAGAAAAGTCTTGTAGGATTGGTTAAATTTTTACTAGGCTATTTCTATCTACAGTTAAAATATTTCCATGTAACAGATCCACTCTATTCCCTACGAGACTTCACTTAATCGCATTATTCTTTGTTAAAAGCGAAGAAAACCACTTTTGCCTGGAGTTCTATGATCCATGAAATGGAACAGTGGTACGACCTACATTCTCTTCTGACGGTAAATTAATAGATGTGAAATGGTGGGGTCATTTTTCACAGGGGATATTTTTCTCGTTATTTTTATGACGAGGTGTAATTACCCAAGGTTTTTTGTCTCGCAGTTTAGGTTGCATTTTTTAAGAGCGGGAGCGGAATTTGCTTTTTGACAAAAGGATTGGAAAAAAATGTCAAAATTCCATCTCGCTCCCGCGGCGTCTTCACACACGTGTTCGTGTTGATGGGCATTACCTGCAGTTCACTCAGTGTCCGTGAATTACCAATAACCGTGTATTTTGCCGTGTATAAACTATGGACAGTTTATTTCCTTCAACTTCAACTCCTTGTCAAATGGCTCCTGCATCTGATGTTTATGGCCTTTGTGCATATTTCAAAGCACATTTCAAAAAAGCGCCGAAGTTCAAGTCAAACGTCTAGACGTAGTGACACTCACGACTAAAATCACAGCATTCTGCTCGCCATTTCATTTCATCCGTTCATATTTTCATTCAAACAGAGACCGAGTAGTTACCATCAGAGGTTGGACGTTTGCCCCGAGAGAGCTCTTTCAGCAAGCCGCCTGTATGTGTACGCAAGCTACGAAAAAAATATGAATTTGTTAGTGGTTAGCATTTTTAGTTTGGCGTAGCGCTGTACTGAATAATGCAGGTACTTTGTTTTCCTGGACAAGGGATGGAGATATTTTAAAGCGATTATTTCGAGAATCTACATTATTTAATTCAG
Organism: Eupithecia subumbrata; assembly: GCA_949316285.1. Lineage (NCBI taxonomy): Eukaryota > Metazoa > Arthropoda > Insecta > Lepidoptera > Geometridae > Eupithecia > Eupithecia subumbrata. The sequence continues at coordinate 12,721,141 of OX438643.1, read as the reverse complement.
CATAAAAAGAATAGGTACCACCAAAATGGAATTGCAAATAATTGTAGAAATCAGAAAATGATTTTGAATTCTGAATGAATATGTGGTGATTTTAAAAATAAAAACGGCATGAATTATTATAATAAACTGTAGTGCGATACTTGAATTATGAGTGGTTCTTTGAACCTTGTGGATTCCCTTACCAACTACCACTACTTTGAATTTAATTCTTTTTCAAATAAGTATTTTATTTTCAATAAAAAGAAAATCTGGTTCCTTGACAACAAGGTAAGAAATAAAATGCCTGTGAACGATTCCTGAAATCTGTAGGTATAAAGAAATAAGTTGTTTAATCTCTGTGTTTCTAATAACTTAGGTACTTATTATGTGGTCTTGCTTTGTTGTGGTTTATCTGAAGGAGGTTGTCATAACATTTTAGGGTTCAGCTGTTGTTAAACTTTAAATAATTTTAGTATATTCAGAGAGCAAACAATTTAAAAAATTTATCAAGACAAGCTATAAAGAATTATCTAGACCAAACACTGGTAAACTCAAATAATACAATTCTTTATCATGCACTAACTCAACAAAAGGATTTATCATTCTACCAAAAATTGTGCTTAAATGACTTTTCTACGCACTGATCAGGCAACCTACCAGAGGAAAGGAAGCAGTTTCTTCCAGTGTATTTTTAACACCACTAATGCGATTAACAATCCGCCTGCCAGACGCGATTAGGTATATATTTTCTATGCCCTTGTTTGTGAGTGTGCCACGTTCGGCAGTCGATAAATGTCAACCTATTTCCTCAGTTATCATTGAAAACAAAACACTATATAATGCAACATTCGAAGGTTGGTAGAGCTAAAGCTCTGCATACATTAATCCAACGCCGCCGGTACTACGCAGCACAAAAATGTGCTTTCGAATATGAGGTTTAATTCGTTAGCTTTAGGTACATTTTACAGTGCAACCATGCCTTCTTTTTTATGGCTTGGGAACTAATGACAGACATGTCTGTCATTTGATGCCGTCAATATGAAATGTACATATTACGATTACCCATATTTTAATGCACATTTTTGTACTGTGTAGCTTTGCGCCTCTGATCTGTGACAACCATATTAGACAACCCTGATCAACGTTCTATTTCAGTCTATTTCAGGTTATTATTAACTAGCTGCATTCTTACTACCCGTTGTCCTATTACCCGTTTTCCCGTAGGAATGAGGCATTTTCCCGCTCTAAAAAGTAGCCTATGTTCATCAGGAATAATGTGGCTTCTAATGGAAAAAGGATTTTTCAAATCGGTCCAGTAGTTTTGGAGCCTATTCAATACAAACAAACAATCAAATCTTTCCTCTTTATAATATTATTAGTATAGATAAACACTTATTTACCATAGTTACTATGGCCCATACCCAACCGACTGTCAATTTTCTAGCCCTTAAAATCTACCACATCCAGTGTTCGCAGTTCCTCACACAGTGTCATGACATGCTTAGCGAGTGTGTGGGTGATGCCACCTGACTGGAAATGGAGATAGCACTGCTGTTTGTACTCCATTCATACGTCTCAGATGGCATACAGATAGGGAACGCAAGATTAAATTGCACTTTCACTCAGACTTTTCGATTGCTTCAAAATGTGGGGGTTTTAAGCCTATGTTACAACGCTCTGACAGGAGTATTATGGGTTTTGAAATGAATAAAATAAAATATACAGATTATGCTGGACAATTCACACAGCATTATCTAGCCCCAAGCTAAGCAGAGTTTGTGTTATGGGTACTAGATAACTGAACTTAATACAATACACTACATAGATAGATATTTTTTTATCATACATAGAAAACAACCAGATCACCCTGAACAAATATCTGCAGATCGTACCAACATTTGTGCCGAGGCGGGAATCAAACCCGCAACCTCTTGCGTCGCAGGCGGCACTTCGCCCGCCGCTCCACAGAGGTCGTCAGACTGCCTACTTTTGAACGGAGTTTTGTTGAATATAATCTGAGGCCAGATGGTAGGCCCTGCCTGCCTGGCCCTGCTAAGTCCAGTCAGTAGACGACCGCCACGGGGAACCCTTTTTTCAAACCATCTTGAGGCACTTTTCAGCTACGCAAAGAAATTGGACGACATTTTCTAGAACCACCGTTATCATAAAGTAAAATTATGGTAAAATAATAAAAGACAAACCTTCTCCGATGAAATGCTTCATAATTTAAAATTTTTAATGAAGGTACCTACCAAATATTTAAATATATATTAGCCTTACAAATTACGTATTACATTTTTAAATATTACAAAATATTTCATAGAAATTCAGAACTCTTTCGAATAAAATTAAAATCACTATCGTGGAGCATTACGAACCACGAACGAATCACCTAATTAGATATTACGTCTGTAACATTTCTGAAAATCCTTTGTAATGCAGAATTTTATGCGTTCTTTGTTCCGTCGGCATTTTTAAATGGCACAGCGGTAGAGTATTATGAGCTATAAAACTAGGTGTGTAAGGTTGGTTTTGATAATGAGTTGCTAAGTACCCAATTGTAAAGCTTGCGACAATCAGCGCGAAGCAGTGTGATGACTGCTGGCACATTCTAGACACTTCGAACAAATTTTGCGGTTTTTTCACTACTGATTTAGAACTTCAACGTTATACGGGAACCTCAAATGTAACCTGCTGTAAGAGTGAGCATCTATACAGGGTTATTGGTAATTCACTGACACTGCGTAAACTGCAGGCTCTGCCCATCATCACGAACACGTTTGTGAAGACCCAGGTCTTAATTTTTATTTTTTTTGTAAATCACATCCCATATAAAATAATGCCCCATTCCTATTTAAATCCACATCATCATCATTGGCTTATTTAACATATGCGAAACATGATTTTAGTGGCATCAGTCTGACTGAGAGTGAGCCGAACACACACACACCCACTAATTTTTCAGGGCAGAGCCGTTATTAGGTTTATTTTCTAAGAAAACTACTATAAAGAACGATTTTTTCATGAAGTACTAATATCATTCCCTTTCCACCAATTTTGAGAATTGACCTGGCGTCTTCACGGACGTGTTCATGATGGTGGGCAGAACCAGCAGTTCAAATAGTGTCAGTGAATTACCAATAACCCTCAATGCTTGGAGGCAGTCCCTAAGTCGCCTCCTGAATATCATCTACAGTCTGTACTAGTCCACTGCTGAACGCAACGCTGGCTTCCCCCTGCTAAGCGCCTTATTGGCTTTCAACATATGAGGTAGTGCCCATAATCCCCACGCTGCGCATGCGGGTTTGAGTTTTATTTATTTATTAACAAGGAACGCCAACAGCGTATACACAAAGCATTCTTAGAGTTAACTTATTTAAGCTGGTTGTAATATATACGCTAATAATAGGCGGGCACAACATTGTTAAAAATTCAATAACTATATATACTATACTAAATTAAATAAATGAGATCAAAGTAAACAGTATGTACGTAATAGAAAATATCGTCATATGAAACATTGTAAAATAACAAAAATAAAAACTTTATATTTCTTTAAATTTAAAACAACAAATACAAAATAGAGATCTAAGAATCGATAGGTTCATGCTGAGTTCGCAGTTTGGTAGTAGAATCATCTCTTCCCCATCTTATAATAATAATAAATAAATAAATGTTTATTTTCTCTCACAAAGGTATCTTATCGATATAAAGCTTACATATTTATAAATCAGGCTTAGGCTAGGTGGCTAGGCTAGGCTAGGTGTTAAAGCTATTGGTGGGAGAGTAAAAACAGATTCCTAATATGTTTATCATAAATATCCGTTAGTTGCCTCTTACGACACTCGCGGGAAGAGTTTGGGTGGTGCAAATTTTAAGCCAACACCAACACTACTGAGTATAGGCCTCCATTATAACACATCGATCGTGCTCTTGATCAGGTATACTCAACCCTCAACCTCAACCTCAACAGCCTGTGTTGGTCCACTACTGGACGCAGGCCTCCCCCTGATAAGCGCCTTGTTGGTTTTTATCTCATGGGGGTAATGCCCATAATTGCCATGCTGGGCATGCGGGTTGGGGATCGCAGTTAGGTGCTAGAATTATTCTGCAGCTGCTGCCCGCCCCCGGTAGATATCCCTTACTCGCCTCTTACGACACCTGCGGGAAGAGTTGGGTGGCGCAAATTCTAAGCCGGCACCACACATCTGTATCAGGTATGCCTAAGAAGATTAACAATGTCATTGAACCATAATAAACGAAGCAAAGAGTTTAGTTTTTCGTGTTTTTGTTTGTGCCCAACGATTTTTACATTTACATCGCCCCAATTTTAGGATGTGCACGACGTATTATCTTTGAGATTGGTCCCACAAGGCTATAGGCAGCCATGCAGATCGTTAAAGCTCTCGTCCACCAGCTGATCTATTCATTCTTGTATTAAGTAGGTAAAACAGTTACCTACAAACCATAATGCAGCCAATCAGCGGCGAAAATAATATAAGTAAGGCGAAAATAAACTCACAAATACATTTGAGGGCCTAGCCAACCGGCATTCACTATGAAGCGATTCGATTTCTACAATCGTCTTAGCTGCAACGTTGGCGAAGTTCGATTGGTAGACGTAGTACTACTTTCGCTTAGCGATCGCCTTGTTATTCGTCTGATCGCTAAATACCGCGCTTAGTCTATGGTTGTCGACATCAAACGTCAAATGTGTCATTCGCTTATTTTGCCCGCCTCTGTTACGTTCCGGTCTACGCAAAACGAGTATACTACTACATATATATCTTTGATTTTAGATACTAAAAGGTTTTCTTTTTTTTTGCGAGTGGAGGCTTATTAGATTTTAGTTATTAATAATATGAGTGGTGTACTAAAGTTTTACGGCATAATTACGTTGAAATGGAAATAAAAATTATTTGATTTTTCGAACTAACATGATAAATAAATCTTAGTCCACTGAAATGAAACGCACATCTGTCTTATCGAAAAGTTGAAAACCACTTGAAAACTTCCTTATAAGCTTGACGAAATTGGAATCCAATAAGAAGAATAAGAAAACAAGCAACACATTAAACACCTCTAACAATGATTTCTTCCTACAGCTGTTTATGCAATTGCCATTTTGCCCACTGACTCATTATATGCCTTAACCCAAATCCTTAGTGTTCGCCAACTCTTCATCCAACGAGTCACCACCGCGCATCACAAATCTATTCGTTCGCAAACCTCAAGCAACCAACCAGGGTCCAGCCGACGTTTAAGGGTCAAAGTTCCTGCAGTAAAGTCAAAATTCGCAAATCGCTTTAAAAAGTTTTCTTTTCCTTTTATTTATCGCTGTGCCAGCAAACACTGTGAGTTATCGTCCTCTCTATACGGTGTCAAAGAAAAAATACGTCGGTGGTTACTCACCTTAGACTACGACAAAACAGAAAATCTACTGGTAATTCAAGCCTAAACCGCAATTAAGCCGCCTTTATACCCCTTCCCGTTCCCTTCCCACCAGTAACACACGCTGACTCCACACACACACCCACCCACACACAAACACACACACACACACACACACACACACACACACACACACACACTCTTGAACAATCTCCGTGACCTAGCCCACTCATCCATGCCCATTGTTATAGCATCCTGCAGAAGTAGAACTTGAATAGGAATTATTATTAATAATTAGAATCTTTTTCAATCTTTCGATTAGCTTATGCTTAAATTAATTTATTCAATCTTTATATTTTTATTTCGATTTACTGCATGCCTACTTATTTTATTTTATTTTTGTAACATAACTTTGCATTTGTCATATTTTTTCTTTTTTCATCATATCTATTTGCTGGTGTACCGCTCTATAAGTGTCATGGTAAATAATAATTGCTCACTCGGTCTCCCGCGAAACAGGCCTAGCCTAGTGCGGGGATCATAGGTAATCTGCTCTCACATTAAAATGTATTGTTTTTGGGTAACATTAAGAGTTTATGTTGTAATTTGTAACCTTATTGGCAAATAAATTATTTTGTATTTGTATTTGTATTTGTTTCGTTATCTACAGGGTCTTAGCGTTCACTAGCGTTTCCATCAAGAAAATCGACTACTAAGCGAAATCGCTTGTCAAAAGTGCATTTGTATGGAAGTAATCGTTCAATGTTGTCGATTCGTTTGATGTAATCAAAATGTATGTACATTGTCTACCAATAATCTATAGGTACGTTAAAAACAAATCACGTGACATTTCTAAGGCTTATGTCAAACCCATACATTTTCGGACTTTTCTACTATCGCTTTCGATAATCGATTGTTACATTGTCTAGCCCAACTGGCCAGACGTCCGTTCTGTAAAAGTTACTATTCCTCTATGCTGTAAGTTAACGAGCTCCTCCTTCATTTTCATTTTATCACCGCTCGCTCGGTTCTTTTATTTTCAGTATTTCTTTTAGCATCATAAAGGTAAGTATCATTTTGTAATATGCTAATGGGGAGGTGCGCCTGTGAGATCTTTTTGTAACACATGGCAAAATAGTACATTTTACACCTAGGCGAGAAAGTGATCGATTCCTACCGAGTGTGTCGTTTTGGGCCCGAGGCGCAGCCGAGGGCCTTAAAACACACGAGGTAGGAATCGCACTTTCTGCCGAGTGATAAATAGTGCTTTATACTACACCTTCGAGGAAAATAAAAAGCAGAATTAATTATTAATTGAAGTTTAGAAGAACTTACCGCGCCTAATGATGTTGGTAAAACCTCATTGACCGCGCCAGCCTTTGGGTTCTTTTTTCAAAATATTGTTCGGAAATCGGAGGAGGCCTAATGGATTTGGAGTAAAAACTTTTTGTCGTTTGACCGAACGAAAATAACCATAGCTACCGGCCGATCTTTTAGGAAATTAAAAAAAAATAACACGTTAGAAATGGATTTCCATACACTTTTTCCTCCCGCTAAAACACGTGAGAAATGAAATTCCATAGAGTTTTTCCTCCCGGTTTCCTATAGGCCTGCAAAGACATACTTTCTATTCTATTAATGGAAAAGGAATAGGCAACTTTCCGAGCAGGTGTAGTATAAAGTTAATTTTGTAATCAGAAGGTGAACCAGGTGGTTATTTACTATTATTTATTTCGCACTTTAGTTTTTGTTACGAACATTCAATAGTGAAACGCGTGGGCAAATAGAAAAATATCCGTTGAAAACTGTCGAAATTTCGAAAATACTCACACTGCAGTTGCTCACTGAAAACATACCCCGCGTGCTTTTTGGGTGATAGGATATAATAATATAGTCGATGGGGAGTTACAAAAACAAAATAAATTGCATAAACATTTAATTTTATTCATAAAAGCACAAAAGTTTGCCTTGATTAGCATTTTTATGACACACGTACAAACTATGAAATACTACGTTGCTACGCGAGCTACGAAAGTGCTACGATCCTACATGATGTACGAAAGAGGTAGTACTATACTAATTACCATACTTATCAACCATATCACCATACCATACTTATATTATGTACTAGCAGCGCCTCGCGGTTTCACCCGCGTAATTCCCGTTCCCGCGGGAATTCCGGGATAAAATATAGCCAATATATCTCTGTGCCAAATTTTTTTCAGATCCATTCAGAGAGAAAGTAGTTTTTGCGTAGCAGTGCCTCGCGATTTCACCCACGTTGTTCCCGTTCCCGTAAGAATTCTGAGATAAATATAGCCTATGTGCTATTCCAGACTATAATCTATCTCTGTGCCAAATTTCATCCAGATCCGTTCAGTAGTTTTTACGTGAAAGAGTAACAAACATTCATCCATCCATCCATACTTACAAACTTTCGCGTTGATAATATTAGTAGGATATATTATTATATAATACAAGTTGTAACCACTATTATAATATACACTATTATACTGTGGAAAGAGCTACATTTCTACATAACATCAACACACCACCATTTATACGAGAAATTGTGCACTTTTGCAAGAATTGAATATATCATAGGGAGCGACGAGGGCTGACTGCGCTCAGATTGTTAGTAAACTGGCAGACTAGTCACTATTTTTATACCTTCTCTACGATTTATCTTAATTCTTCCGTTTTGATAAATAAACCGAGAATTATATTTGTGTTAATTTCTATAAAGATAAAGCAAGGCACTTAGTTGTGTATTTGAAATTCTGGAGAAATTGAATAATACTTTTATTTTATATCATACAATTTTCATACATACTCTTATCATGAGCTGGCAGCAGGTGTCTAGCTACTTATGGGTAAAGGCTTCTTCTAATCCACTTCCACTCGGGTTTTGCGTTCATAGCCCTCAGAATATCAACCCTAGTGATGTAGTGGGCGAAGTTAGGCCCCTAGATTTCTTAAGGTATATTTATTCTGGTTCTACTATCATTATTTTACTATGAATTATTTTCTGTATCACGTCACGTCATCAGTACGTTCTCTGCCAGACATCCTCTCCCAATAAGTGCCTTACAAAAAATAGCGCCACTATTGGTTTGTATGATATGAATTTATTTAGGGCTAGACTATAATAATATTATCTAAATTCACTTCACTTCAAACAATGTTAAATCTTTAAGAAAAAAAAATACCATTTCAGAAATAAAATAAAATTACAAGTAGCTAAAACTCGTACTAATTATGGTAAAAGAACAATATTATCAGAGGGAGCTACATTATTTAACAACTTGCCAAACAACATAACATAATGTGTTAATTTGAATGCCTTTAAAAATAAACCTAAATTACATGTACATACTCTGTAACAAAACACGAATAAAAATGCTTAGGTACCTATTTAATATTTAGTAACACCAAAATATAAAATATACCTAAGACTTACCTATTTCAGAATTAACTAAGTACCTACTAGTTGTTATAATGTTAAGTATTTATATAATACACCAGTAAGTATACCAATAAGTATTTATATAATATATAATATACCTATATAATATTAAGATAAACAATAGTTTGTTATAACTTATTTTAGGTCCCAGAGGTTTGTTTAAATATTTTTAAACTTGATTAAATCGTTCTTAAGTATCTCATTTTAAGTAAACCCTGTGTTTGTATGAGGAATACAATAGTTCTATAAACCTAAATAAAATCTGTGTTGTCAGGACACATAAATGAACCAATTTTTTCCAATTCTATACTACATTATTGAACTGCAGAGCGATGACAGTGTGAGTGGTGCAGAATGCTAAGACCATCGGTAGAAGGCCCATGTTCACGGCAATAGATCCGAAAGCCTTCGTCTCTATCGGACTAGTGACCACTTGGCGGAGCAGGTCGCGAGACGCTTTATACTGCACGTCACCTGAAATTTATAACAGGCTAATGGAATAATGAGTGTAAATAAAGCTGTGACTGAAGTGATAAGCTGTCCATAAAGCTTAGATCATATTTGATAAATATTATTATAAGATCATATTTAAAAAATATCATTTCAAGATCATATTTTACAAATATCATTATAAGAACCGAACGTAGTCATAGGATCTTTGATTATTTATTATATATTGTGATAATTGCCCTCTTGTATGTAACTGCGAAATAAGTTCTTTGTTACAAAGAAGGGGGTATAATGATGCACGTGCTGAATTTGTGTAGTTAGGACAATTTCTAACTTTTCTCCTTTTACTATTGAATCATCCCTGAGTTACACGCGTCGTTCATACTACTTCTTAAAAATATGTGTACTATGAACGATTACTTTAACCTAAGCACATCCGACTTTCAATTACTGAATCTGTAACTACAACAATGCCACTTTCACTGGATCCAGCCACCTGAATACCCATGAGCTTATTTATACATTTATACATATGATGCCAAACAAAAACTACTTACACCCGATATAAAGAAGTGGTAAAAGGGCTAATTTTTGTCTTAGCACTGCAACACTGTTTTGTATTTTCTGTGCGCCTTTAGATAGAATGTAGATGGCAATCGTATACTGTACAAATAGTGCTGTGTAAGACATCCGTATAGGATCCTGAAAACGAAAGTGATTAGTGTTTTTCACCTTTATCTTTGGTGTGTTAGCTCCAATTTTTTTTTACCCCTCAGCGGCAGCTAAATTCCGAGGCCCTAAGATATGTTTTGCATATTTAAGGCGCTACCCCGACCCAAAACAGCCCCCACCTATTTTGTCCTATTATTCTGTTAAAAGAATTTAATTTTCTTTAAAAGTTTTATTTTTGATACTTTAAGAAGAGATGCGATGTCTGCGAGTAACTGCGCATCTCTGCCCACACTATCCAAATTAAATCTTTTAAACAGGCATTAAAAATAAGCTTATGATAGGTATCACAAACTAGCCAATCGATTTTTGAAAATTCCTTCGTTGAACAGAATAATCGGAATTGAACGAAAACTTTTGCCGTTTGGGTATTTTGCAGACTCATATAAGCCACACAAATAATTATAATACTTTAGTTGCCATTGTTGCTTATCAGGGGGAGGCTTGCGTCCAGTAGTGGACCAATACAAGCTGTTAGCTGATAGCAATTTCGCTATCCTATTATTTTAAAACAACAGCCAAAAACTTGGCTATCAAAAATGCTTCTATTGAGCATTACAATCAATTAAAAAACAAGACCTTGGAAGTTATTCCAAGTCATTTAAATTAGAAATAACGACAATAGAGGAAGTCTCTAGCCCTAGACAGTCAAATAGTATTAATCACAAGAAAAAACAAAGAAAACAAGATTGTAAAAATAAGGCAAAGTTTACTAACCTGGTGCACCAAAATATTCAAGGATTGAGAAGTAAATTATTAGAATTGGAATTGTACATGAACTCATTTGATATTGACATCATCTGCTTAACAGAACACTGGCTGAAAAGCTATGAGCTCATGTTTAACTTCAGCAACCACCAGGTTGGTAGTTCTTTTTGCAGATCACATGCTATTCGTGGGGGCTCTTTAATATTACTAAATAAACTCATAAAGTTCAAAGAACGTAAGGACATAATATGCTTATCTGTTGAAAGCCACATTGAAGTAGCATGTGTTGAGCTGGAGCAAAGTATTGTAGTAAGCGTATACAGCCCACCATCTGCCTCCTTTGAAATATTTGAAAAAATTATGGATGATATCTTATTTAAAATATCAAAATCTAATAAAAAACTTTTGGTATGTGGAGACTTTAATATTGATCTTTTAGAGGTTTACTCCCTCAGTAGTAGATTAACTAATTTATTTAACTGTTATAATCTAAGGCCAATATTTATGGAACCTACCAGAATAACTGAAACCTCAGCAAAATGTATAGATAATATATTTGTTTGCCAACATGAAAAACTTATTAGTAAACAAATAATAAGCAATTTAAAATCAGACCACTTGGGTCAACTAATTAAATTGGAAATACAAGTAAAAAATAATAATTGTAAACAAAAAATAAAATACATACCTGTGACCACAAGTCGATTTGAACGGTTGAAATTGGATTGGGATTCTAAACCATCACCTAATTACTCACATAACAACCCAAATGAGTCGTATTGTAGTTTTTTTTATAAATTCACCAATGCGTTCAATTCAATATTCACATCCAAATCGATCATGGTCTCAGAAAAACTTAGCTTTAGTGAGTGGGCAACAGTAGGTATACATAAGAGTAGACGAACATTGTATGAACTATATAGTGAAAAAAAATACAATTTCAGCCAGGAGTTTAAAGAAAAAGTAAAAAATTACTCAAAAATGTTTAGAAAAGTTTGTCATATAGCAAAATCAAATTATATTAGCTCCAAAATTAGAAATAGTGAAAATGTCATAAAATCAACGTGGAAAATAATAAATAGTGAGACTGGAAAGGTCAGTACCTGCTTTAATGATTACAATTTAAAGATTAATGACTGCACAATCAAAAATGACATTGAAGTAGCCCAAGCTTTTGAAAACTTTTTTACTGACATTCCAATCTCTACTACAATGTGTCTAAACTCTTCTCAATTAATCGCTGAGTCCTTACTTATAGAAAATGTACCTAAATGCGAAAATAAACTTAATTTCAACCATGTCGATGAAAAAGATATTAAAAAAGCCTTTCAACTTTTAAATATAAAGAAAACTGCAGATCTCTGGGGCATTTCCGTCAGAATTATTAAACCTTTAATTGATACGATTGCACCAGATCTAGCTTTTATATTCAATGAATGTATTGATTGTGGCGTATTTCCTGATCTAATGAAATGTAGTAAAATAATTCCACTGTTTAAATCGGGTAGTAGGTCTGACCCCACTAACTTTAGACCAATATCAGTACTGCCTACATTCAGCAAAGTTTTTGAAAAACTAATCTTACATCAATTGCTCAGGCATTTCAATGGCAATGACCTGCTACATGGTAAGCAATTCGGGTTTACTCGGGGTAGGTCAACTACTGATGCCGGTGTAGAGTTAGTATCGCATATCTTTGATGCTTGGGAGAAGTCGCAAGATGCTTTAGGCGTTTTTTGCGACTTGTCAAAAGCATTCGATTGCGTACACCATGAAACATTAATCAGGAAACTACATCACTATGGAATAAGAGACACCTCTTTGGATCTTCTTACATCTTACTTGAGTGATAGGATACAAAGAGTTGACATTAATGGGAAACGGTCTTCGGGGTCTGTAGTTACAATGGGTGTACCGCAGGGTTCTATCCTCGGTCCTTTCCTATTTTTAGTTTATATTAATGACCTGCCTCACCTAGTCAAGAATAATCATGAGATTGTATTGTTTGCTGACGATACTTCATTAATTTTTAAAATGAAACGACGAAACATAAAACTTGACGATGTAAATAATGCAATCTCAAAAGTAGTACACTGGTTTAATGTCAATAATCTTTTGCTTAATGAAACTAAAACGAAATGTATAAAATTTGATCTACCTAATGTAAAACACGTTAAGATTGATGTAAACGTAAAAGGAGAAACGTTAGAAATTGTAAACAGTACAGTATTCTTAGGAATAACCTTAGATAGTAAACTTCAATGGGGCCCACACATAGATAAGCTATCGAAGAGACTTAGTTCTGCAGCGTATGCAGTCAAAAAAATCCGTCATCTTACAGACGTTGATACTTCTAGACTAGTCTATTTCAGCTACTTCCATAGTGTTATGTCTTATGGCATACTGCTGTGGGGGAACGCTGCAGATATTAACACCGTATTTGTGCTGCAGAAGAGAGCTGTTCGTGCAATCTATAATATGGGTCCCAGAGAATCCCTGCGTGATAAATTCAAAGAAATAAACATAATGACAGTACCATGTCAATATATTTATGAAAACTTGTTGCACACTCATAGAAATATCAATCTATTCCCTAAAAATAGCGACATACATAATATAAATACTAGAAATAAGGATAAACTCGCTGTGCCCACAACTAGGCTACACAAGATAAATGTATCTTTTAAAGGGCAATGTATACGCTTCTACAACAAAACTCCAAGTGAGTTGCAAAAATTATCAATAAATAAATTCAAACAAATTGTCAAACATATCCTTTGTAAAAAGGCTTACTACAAAATATCAGATTATCTAGAGGATAAAAAAGCTTGGGACGAGTTTTGCTCCAACTCGAAAAATAACAACTAACAGGCTAAAGGTTTCTTCGTCGCTTCTTTACTTTAGTCTACATACCGAAGCGACAGAAATCAAAAATATCACTTTATTTCCGTGTCAGTGTTTAGTTTTATGATTTGACCTTTTCTAAGTGTACATTTATTGTATTTATGGAAATAAAGAGTTTTTGATTTGATTTGATTTGATTTGTTGAGGTTGAGTTGCAATTAAACATAACATGTGAATATGTAACTAATTCATTCATTCTTACCTGAGAACTCAATTGCGCATTAATATACAACATCACAACATATATGATTATCACAAAGGTAATTTGGAACGTCATCTAGAATAATGAATTTGGATTATGTAATGTTATAAAAAATATTTTGTTCAAAAATGGCGAGATATTCACTCAATTACCTGAAACCCAAAAATGTTATTGCTAAGTTTTGAAATTTTCGCTACAGAAGCGTAAGCAGCCGACCACTTATCAAACAAATGATTCTGTATTCTTTTACAGCAAGCGCTTTCTGTTTCTTGTAATGTTTTTTGAAGAACTTCATCGACAGATCGAATGATACAATCGATGCTCTCGGCGATCCAATTATGAAAACAATATGTAACGGGAAATCCAAACAAAAATCGTATGTAAGACAAATGATACTCAATATAGAACACGATCGTTGCAAAAGAAGGCAAAGCCGTATCATAATTAGAAATATACAAGTATAACAATGTATCACCAGATATCTTTACAACGTTGAATCCTACGAAAACTAACACAAACATTTTGTTTCTACGGTTTATCTTTTCAGTGTAAATTTTACTTGCGGGAAAGTAAATCCTAAAAATTTTGAAATATCTTAACAGTTTTTTGAATTTTTGTGATTGATATATTACTATTGTCATTATTAATATGGAATATACGTTTGTCCCAAAGAAATAAAAAAAAATCGATGTCCAATCAAATTTTAACAGTAATATTTGCGATAATATAACTACAATTTCAAGAAATATCCGCAGAATTATAAACATTTGATGAGATTTACCGAATAATGAAAAGTTTCTATAAAGACCAACAGAATTTTCAAGTAGAAGGATTAATTTTATCTGTTTTTTGATCATGATAACAAAATGCACAGGCTCTTTCCTGGAATAATTTCGAGAGTTCAAATAGGTGTCTTTGGTTCGACAGCTCAGAGCTTTCTCTAATCATTTCGTAATCATTCACGCCCTTGGACAAATCAATTTGATGATTATTGTTTTCTTGTTAATAAAGGATTGATGTTATTTGACAAAACACAATAATTTCAATATACATCATTTATACTACCAGTATAACTTCTTACGGAGGCGCTTTAACAGATGGGAGTGGATGGTAAAATCCGAAACCATGAGAATAAGAGAAAAGTCGTGAATGACTGTCATGATCTCGATTTATGAGTAAACTAAAACTGCATAATATTTTTTTCTATCATTTTTCTTTTGTAGTGAATCGTAGTAATTGAATGTTTTGAAAAAACAATCGAACCGACTGATTTTTCAAAACATATAAGAACCTGTATTTTTGCGCCAGCGGGTTTGGTTGCTGACAAGGATCTTTGTAAAAACATGCATTACTGAAAATGAAAGGAAATGGCATTTTTTTACAATTTAAGTTTGAATACTACTTTACGCCCGTAGCACACCTCCACTGTGGAATACGAGTAGCGGAACCGCTGGATGAATTCCGCTGCGATCAAGTGTAGTTTGAGTAGCGGAACAAGCGCGGAAGTGTGGCTGACGTCGAGCAGATCGGCGAAACCGCGCGAGGAAACAGATAAAATTATAGTCAAATCTATGCGTTAGAACAGGCAGTTTTGCTAGTGTTCCGCTTCTTCTACATGGACAAGACAAGGCCAAGACATGGCGAAATTACTGCGGTTCCGCTGTTATGGTTTCGCAGCGTAGGTTACGCCCGTAGCACACCTCCTCAGTGTTAACATTTTTTAGTATCTTTATAAATCATTGGTGTGCTTGCCGCTAGCCGTGCTAGCCGTGTAGGTATAGACTGTATTTAAAGGGATCTATCGTCGATAAACATCTGATAGCAATTAAAGACTGATATTGATCAGTTAAGCTACCTGTTGCAACAGTTAGCTCAATTATTCGAACTGTAAATACCTGTTTTAATTTATTTCTATTATTTGATTGTGATTATTTTTGTCAATAAAAATTATATCTATTCGTAATTAATTTTGTAAACTGAAAAATGGAGTTAAAATCAGCGTCGCATGTTCCTTGCATGCAGCACAATGCTAAATATCCTTCCTTTGCCATTAGTAATTTATTTTCTATTTTAGATTGGGAAATGAAATTATAATAAATTAAATAAGGCAAATTTGGGACAAGTTTTGCTCCAACAACAACAACAACAACAAATAACAACTAACAGGCTAAAGGTTTCTTCGTCGCTTCTTTACCTTAGTCTACATACCGAAGCGACAGAAATCAAAAATATCACTTATTTCCGTGTCAGTGTTTTGTTTTATAATTTTACCTTATCTAAGTGTACATACATATATTGTTTTTATGGAAAGAAAGAGTTTTTGATTTGAATAAATGTTTTTTTTAAATTTTATATATTAAACTGTAAAAAAAACTGTAAAATGACAAGAAAATTATTACCTATGCAATTTTGATTTTCACACAAACTGATCGGCTATCTGTTGATCGGTATCGAAGCGTACGGACGGAGCTACAGATTTATTGCTCTGTATCTACAGGGTGTAAGGGTAAACAGTCTTATCCTTGAAACCAGAAGTTCAGAATCATGAGCAGAGTCCAAAACCGATGAAATAACTAAACTTTTTTTTACATAATTTTGAAAAAAATATCCTCATACATCATAGAAGCATTTCACCCTACATTTATACCTACGCGCCGCCTGCTTTCTCGGTTTAAAACAAAGACCCGCTCGCGCGCGTTAAAGGCGCCGCCTACATACCTACGCCGCGTCCGCGCCGACAAAGACGCCACTCGCGCGCTTGTCAGTCGCGGCCCGTCTGCTAGGTAGTGAGCACGTCACGACGCGTTCCGTGCTAATTTGTGATGTGCCGATTTGTTCGCGTATTGTGTTAAGTAGAGAAGTGAGGATGTCGTTCACAAATGAACAGTGGACTGAAATGGTGCGACTTTATGCCATCGCTGGTGACAACATGAACTTGGCTCGTACGATGTACGCAGAGCGGTTCCCAGAACAACGTGTGCCAAGCCGGGAAACGATCCTAGCGGCTACACAAAGGCTACGTGCCTACGGCCAGTTCAAAACATTTTATGCTTATTGTGAGTAAATCAAACTGTACATAAAGCTGTAAATTTTAATTGAATTGTACATAAAACTTGATTGATGATAAACTTTTTAAATACGCCAAAAGTACCTACTTACTTTAGCCTACTGACTGGCAAATGTGTTAGAGTCATTGAACTACTATTACTAGCGGTTAGAGTAGCTATTTTTGCCTGTCCTAAGCCAGGAAAAGTATGAAGGGAAAGTTCCATCACAAGTTGTAGGTAGGTACCTACAATTCGAGTGGTTCCATAGGTACCTACACCACCGGCCGGCTACAGGCGAGAGCGGGCGGGCGCGGTGTGATAAGGTCACTAGGGTGTCCATGAAATCACGTAGGATAGCAGAGAAATGAATTATGAAATTCCATCGAAACTAATTGACTTTTATTTTTAAAAATAACTTGTATCGTCTTATTTTAGGGGTGTACATACGTGGTTTCAAGGATAAGACTGTTTACGCTAACACCCTGTATTTCTATGGTACAGTATGCAGTGGATCGGAATATCTACCGATACTACTATAGAATGGAATACTTTTTTGATTAAAAGGAAAATACATATACAAATACTGATGCCAGAGACCAGTATTTCTGTCGATGACGTCAACGTCATCCGCAACCACGTCCTCGTCACTATGAGGATACGACCCGTGGAAGCGTAACTTAAAACATCTCGATGGATACTGAATGTTTATTAAACAATATTGCTAAACTGTAGCGCGACGACGGTGTAGGAAGTGCAGAAGGCGACGCAAGCCGGGACCAAGCGCAGGTTCACGGCGATGGAGCCGAACGCGCGCGTCTCTACCGGATGCGCGCGCACCTGACGTAACAAGTCACGCGCCGCCTTGTACTGGCTCTCATCTGCAATATCAGAGAATGTATAATAGTACTAACGTATAGAATGGACACTCTTCGCCCCCCACCTCACCGAGCTTCCTCACCCCTCCCGCCCCTAGTCGAGTTCGGTTTGCGTTCCAAATGCACGGGATGTACGGCGCACTGACGGAGCGCAGATGGCATGTAATGATTTTGACAGACGACGCCGATGGTGTTTCTATGTTTTTGTGTGTTTGATCCATCGATATATATGTACTACGCACTAGATTTCGCGATCAGAACACTCACTCTGTTCGACTGAACTGTACTGCAACCCGTACACCTGACATTAGTGTGGCTTCGACATGCATGCAGCTTGGACGCTTAAGGAGCCGCGCTAATAATACGAAAATCCAAATCTAAGTGTGACCCTGGACGTAAATAATGAAAAATAACAACCCAGTAGTCAAGTAAGTAAAATTATTTGTTGTATTATGTGATTAAATAGGTAATTATATCGTAATACCTCAACAGATAGAAATAATTTTTCATAAATATGCACGCCATTGTAATCATAGACATGCAGATGTTCCATTTCAAAACCGGTTGTAGGTAAAAATAATGTGATTGATGGAAGACAGATAGGGTGACAGACTTGACGCGGTGTTTTTTTTAAATGATTGAATTTTTTATTATTGATTTTTAACCAGTTTCATAATTTTAACCGACTTCGAATCAAGGAGGAGGTTCTATGTTCGGCTGTATGTAGTATGTTTATAAGTATGTTCGTCGATTTCTCCGTCTTTGATTGACTGATTCCGGACCACTTTCGTGATCTTTTCAGTTGTTTATAGGTGCTCCCAAGGTGGTGCCAATATGTTATTCCCCAGGGATTTCTATTTATCCAGCAAAACTTAAAAAAACAGTTTAAAACTAAGGGATTCGAAGTCGGTTTTAAGTTTTTTCAAAACTATTTAATTATTACATTTTCAAAGAATTCAAATTATTGAAAATTTTATTATTTTTTTTCCTTTCAGAACATATCAAGTTATGAACAAAGTTCAGAAAATATGACGACGTGCGCACTCTTAATTCAATGAAAAGTATGTAGAACACAATAATTAACTCATTAACTGCGCCGCGCCGTCGCTGCCGCCATAGCTTGGAACATGGCGGTGGAGATTCGCGTCATAGGCAATGGAAGTGTTAAATTATTGTATTAAAAATATCTTAGGACAATATGTACTAATTTATTTGTTTTCTTATTTTAGTTGATTTTAAACTATTGCTATCATGCTTGAATAAACGCATAACAATCCATTTTTTTTTAATTTTCTACTATTTTTGCAAACAAAAATTTTTGAAATAGAGAATAAATTCTTACTAAGTTATGTAGGTACAAAATCTGTGTCACCTCTGCGCGGTGTAAAATCTATAGGGGTGACATGTTGTCAGAATACGTTGAGAAAACAATACTCTTTAGGCGATCTAGAGCTGAATGTTTTTAATTGTTTGGTTAGACGACTTAGTTAATGTTTTAGCGCTGCAGCGCTTGCCGCGCCCAGGCCACCGCTGTCATGAGAATGAGACGTTTTTTGTTTGAAATTTCTTCTCTAGGTACATTTAACTCAGTGGTTTGATCATGGACATCCGAAATTTCTTCTGCATTGAGGTTTCACTTTTTGTGAGAGGAAAATAAAAAATAAAATGTCTTTGAGTTTTCGCAACTCATTTATTGTTCTCAAATTTGCACAGCGCTTTCTTATCAGGCCTATAGCCTACCAATTCTAAATAATCCCCGATCAGAATGTGATCCGACCTTTTCGCCAGAAGACATACGAGGTATAAGAGTTGGTAAACTCGAGCTAGTGAGATGAAATGGAATAACGTTTTTGAATGGATAATTTTATTGTTCGGGACTTCTTGATCTGAAGCGCTTCTTTGTTGGAAAATTCTACACCTACATTGTTGTTTTCGATTTTCGAACCAGGTTTTTCGACAACATTCCATTTTGATAGCTGCTATACACAACAGTTACAAGTTGTTCATACAGTAAATGATACGCAATTATATACATAATGTTTTTTCAGTTCTAGCTACTTATATTTCAATATTATTTTTGTTCTTCTTTTATGAAAGTGTATGAGGCCACCTTACGCACCCCAGTCGACCGGTCGGAAAGACCAATGCTATGGCATGATCTGCTCTACCATAGCACATGCAGAGTGGAGTCCGATTTTGTCAGTTTTGATGATAATTTAAGGTTCATTTTTATATGTAGGTATTATTAAGGACTTCTTTGAAGATACCTCTAATTGGCATCGGTGCTGGCTGGTGGGGGCTGCGCGTCAACATTTGAAATGAGTAGTTTCAGTTATTATTATTAGGGGCACGGTTCGGCCAGTCTAGGTCTTCTTTTAATAGTATTTTTTTCTCTTTTCTGTCAAAATAAATATCATTTACTTTATCTATTTCGCTTTAGTTAACGCAAGACCCGAGAGCTGGTGAGAATCTGGCGCAGCGCATGAGCTTGGCCATACAGCGGAACACTGTAGCCAGCGTCTTTGGGACGCTTCCGACTGGTATAGATATGAATCTGTTGAGTTACCTGTAAATTTCTTGCAACAGCCAGCAGTTAACTCAATTGTTTCAATTTATAATACTACATCTAATTTGTTTATTTTTTTGAACGTAAATTACTTTGTCAATAACGTTGTTATTGGCAAAGAAATTTATATAAGAGTAGAACTCTTACATTGAACAGATTGCAGCAGCAACACGGTAATTGTCCTCGTGAGCACGGCTGCATGGTGACTTGCACGCTGGCCCTCCAGCAGCACGGCACCTTCCGCGATCGAGAAAATTATCAACAGGACGATGTAGGCGAACTGCAGCACCGGTGTAAATTCCCCCTGAAAATAGCATCACTACAAACATTGTTCTGAAAAACGTTTTTGAACCACATGTTCTCCGAGTCTTTACTGACGTCGTCGTTTGTTTGTTTGTTTTGACACTTAGCTAGTCGAGGCTAGCCATGACCCTGCAAACATGTAGATGCATTACGCTACACTACATAGGGTGTCGAGGCTTGCCATAATTTTGTAAACATGTAGACCTACGTATGTAACCTAAGTGCATTACCTACGTATGAAGTAAAGGCCTTCCATGACTCTGCAAACACGTTAAATATGGAGATTCATTACTAACATAGGAAGTCGAGGCTTTCCATGACTCTGCAAATATGTAAATGCATTACCTACATCGGGAGATGAGTTTTGTCATGACTCTGCAAACATTGCTATGACTATGCAAACATGTAGAATTGTAGATGCATTACCATAGAGAATCGAGGCTTGTCCTGACTCTGCAAAAATGTAGAATTGTAGATACTTTATCTACATAGAGAGTCGAGGCTTGCCATGATTCTGCAAACATTGTAGATGCATTACCAACATAATTAGGGTGTCGAGGCTTGGCATGACTCTACAAAGATGTAGAATTGTAATGCATTACCTATACCGTACCTATACCAGAGGTAGCTAAAGCGACATCGTACCTGAGAACTCAGCAATATCATCGTGTACATTAACATGGTAAGTAGACCCATTATTACTGACGTCTGGATTGTAAGCTGAAATAATTTTACATTGGGTTTATTTTATTACATAGCTAGGTTTATTCATATGGTCTAGCTAGACAACACGTCTCTTCCTGTTAGGTACTTGTTTCAGTTCCACTTACCTGTAAACCGAAAATCGCATTACATAGTTTAGAAATCTTCGCAATGGTAGCGTAGGCTGCTGACCATTTGTCAAATAATTCAAGTTGAATTTGGTGACGAATGCGACCATTGCTTACGGTCTGAATTGCATCACGCTGTATTTCGTTTTCGATGGATCGAGTTATACAACCAATGCTCTCACCAATCAGAAAAATAAAACAATAAATAACGGCATACTCGTATATAAAACGTAGGTAAACAATGTAAGCGTTAACTTCAAATATAAAACGAACGATACCAGACATTTGTGGCGACACATCACTGTATTCAGAATCTAAATAACTTGCACATATATCAGTACAAAGTTGGAAAGTGAATACAAAAATTAAGACGAACATAATAACTTTTTTCTTTTTTTCAAGATTATTGAAATTTGTTTGATCATTAGGAAAATAGGCGTTATAGTTATTGAAATGTATCAAACATTTCTTGAAGTTTTTTCTATGATAATAAGTTAAAACGAGGACTGATAAGGAACTTAGATTTATTGCTATTACATAACTTATTTCGGTAACGGCCCCTAGGTCGTATGCGAATAATATTGTTATTCTCAAACACGCACAAGTCACTAATGTTTCAACAATATTACGTAAGATTATCAACTTTTGGTTCACTTTTCCAAAAAGAAAATAATTTCTATAGAGTCCTACGAAATTTTCAAATACTAACACAAGTTTTATTAGTTTTCCAATCATGACGCAAAACACTTCCGACTCTCGGACTAGAGCGAACAGCATAGAGTTTGATGATACCATTCTAATGTTTTTTTAATTCTATAATTGAGTTCAGATTATAATCAGACAAAAAATTACAGTTGCCTTAACCCTCACTCTGTTATTACAACTTTTATAATGACCGTAGACTTAATTACTATATTTGATATTTGATAATATTAATTATGTTTGAGTTAAGTTCAGTTCATTTTAATTTACTAATAAAGTTTCTAATGTTACGATCATAGAAATAAAGTAAAAGGTAATCCTGAATTGTTACTGTTATTTATAAATTTTTTGTTATAATCGCAATACTTATATTTGCACTGATGAAAATTTCACAAGCGCAGTATAGTAGGTAACTTGTTGCTTGAATCAGTAGGTACCTACTAAGCATAAGAGTAGGTAATCTATTTAATTAGATAAGTACATTAACGTCAGGTTAGGTCATTTTCAAAATGCACATTCTGTGATGTGCTCATTTTATATCTAGAACTTTTTGCTATCTGCACATTCTGCTATGTGCGCTATTTGGAAGCAGAACGTTTTTCTATCTGCATATTCGTCTACATGCACTATATAGTGCTCATTTGACTTACAGTTGTCCCTAGCATACCGTGTCCTTAAACTAACAGCATGGCGTAATTGCAATTCTTTTTAGGCATGAAATCAGAATCGAATTAGTAATTTTAGACTTAAATCACAAGAGTGACAATAATTTAAAACCCTGTAAACAATCAAAAAATAAGGAAATCGAGATAAGTTTTAAAAGTTATTTGTAAAAAATTGTTTTTTTTATTTTTAGAAATAAATTGCAAAGATTGATCTTTATCAGCAACAAAATTCATTGGTTTAATAATGCAGAGTGTTCTTTTTTTGAAATATCATTCGTGTCGATTTTCGTCAAAGTAAAAGGTTAAAAAAATCTAAATATGCAGTTATTGTTTACTTATAAATCGAAGGCATGACTCCTTTCACGACTTTTCTGTAACACGCGTGGTTTCGGATTTGGCCATCACCGCCCTTCTCAAAAAACCACCCCGTATATGCAGAGGATTTGGTGGATCGATGTATGGGTTAAAGGAGCTGATCAAGGGTACCCAGTACCCACCCACGTGATCATTTTAAACCACATGCTATAATGAAAAGTGTCATGGATTTAAAGTTATTATAAAAAGTTGTTCTTTTCTTTTAGTTTGGGATTTTTCCTTAAAATGGTCTACAAAAAAATTTGCGTTGGTATATTTCTATCTCTTAGGGATAACCCACAATAATTTTTTATCCTTTATTTTTTACGAGAAATAATGGCTTATTCACGAAGCGATTTTAAGCATAACAGCATTAATCCTTACACAATTAATTACCTTAAATACATTATGCATTTTATATAGATCAATATGGCCCTTTACAGCATGTAATTTAAATGAATATTTCGAAGATATTACAGATTTAAAATGCAGTGACAGCGGTTGTGGCTGTACCGGCTGGGGGGCCGATTCTGTCGTATATTTAGTATCAGCATTGCACCCGTGCGAAGCCGGGGCGGGTCGCTAGTCTACCTATAATTTACCTAAGTAATAGACCCATTTTTGAACCTTGCGAATTTTGGCAAATCCAAAATGGCTACCAAATGAAGATATGTGACTGGTCATATTAAACAATATTATTGAACTGCAACGTGACGACGGTGTAGGTGGAACACAGAAGGTACCCAAGTCGGAATCAGATCCTGTCCACGGCAAAAGAGCCGAAAGCACGCGTCTCTATGGGGTGCGCGCGCTCTTGACGCAGTAGGTCACGCGCTGCCTTGTAAACACTCTCTTCTAAAATAACACCAACAGACGGCAGAAGCCTTTATTCACAAAGAAAATTACAATAAAATAACACTAATATTGTAAATACGAAAGTTTGGATGGATGGATGGATAGATGGATGTATGGATGGATGGATGTTTGTTACCTCTTCATGCCAAAACTGCTGAACGGATCGGGCTGAAATTGCACACAGGTAATTCTAATCCTGGAATAAAACATAGGCTACTTTTTATCCAATAAATCAGTTCCCATGGGATAGAAATCACCTTTAAACGTTTCCATAGAAAAAGTGTGTGCGAAGCCGCGGGCATAAACTAGTAATAGAAATAAATTAGAACATATCAAGTGTATTACATACACCTCTCCTCACACTTTGCACGACTAATGTCCAATTATGAAAAATTACAAATAGTCTAAAAATTGCGAGTGGTGCATAACTTCCCGTAAAACCCAAAGAAGTGAAAAATTCTTATTTTCTCATATACAATAGATATGACCTGATACAGTGAACAGAAAACAACATAACTTTTTCATAATGAAAGCAAGAGGCTTTTACGTTGATTGTTTTGACGAGGCTGTTTCTAAGGCAACGGGTTTATTTAACAATACTATGAATAACACATACATAGGTAGGGTGTTAATATTAATGCTTAAAGGTGGCGGCTTAGAATTTGTACCCCAATTCTTTCCGCGGGTGTCGTAAGAAGCGACTAAGGGATATCCACCGGGGGCAGGCAGGAAAATAAAATAAACATAATCTTAAAAACGTTGATTTCATAAAATGCTGAACCTCGAAAAAAAAATATGATTAAAAAAACTCAAATAAATTACCGGATGCCGACAATCAAACAGCAAAGTTTTGTTTTCTTCACAACAAAAATGGTCCTCTTGGTCCATTAGCATCTGGTATCTGTTCCCGCAGTCATTTTAATGGAGCCGTCGACCGACCGAGTGATACAAACTATTTACTCCGCAGTGAAAAAATTAAAGCAATACATAACGGAAAGCTCCAATAAAACTCTGTAGTCACAAAACACTATAGTTAACGAAATTAATATCCTCAAAAAACCAAATATAATTGTCAAATGTACTAGATAAATCTTCACCGTACATGAAATAATAGTGTAGTCTATTTCTTCATGTACGGTGATCCTTCTACAATATTTAAAATTATGATATTTATTAAAATGTATTTCTTCTTCTTGTATTATCGTGTAATAGGGCCGCCGGTCGGATATCTCGCCATGCCAGCCTTAACGACATCATCCGGCGGGCCTTTGTCACCGCTAACGTACCAGCTATTCTCGAACCGAATGGTCTGTTACGTTACGATGGTAAGAGGCCCGACGGTATGACACTAGTCCCATGGGAGTCGGGGAGGCCCATTCTGTGGGACGCTACATGCGTCGACACATTTGCGCCTTCCAATCTTACGAGGACATCCGTGAGGGCTGGCGCGGCGGCAGATTTGGCCGAGGATCTCAAGTGGCGCAAATATGCAGGTCTCGACAGAGCCTACACATTTGCTCCCCTTGGAGTCGAGACCCTAGGTCCGTGGGGTACCGAGGCTCTTCGGGTTTTTAAAAAAATATCTGAGCGTCTGGTCGAAGCGACGCATGACCCGAGAGCTGGTCAGTATCTGGCACAGCGCATCAGCATTGCCATACAGCGGGGCAATGCAGCCAACGTCTTGGGGACGCTTCCGACTGGTATTGATATGGATCAGTTGAGCTACCTGTAGATTGTTTTCAACAGTCTGCAGTTAGCTCAATTGTTTCAAATGTAAATACTAGTTGAAGGGTAGGTGAGGGATGAAAAGGCTCAATTGTCAACAACGAATATTTATTGGTGTTTGACTCAATACAAAACTCTCAGAGCTCTTAGTAACTATCGTTACCGTGGTCCGTAGGGCGTACCTAGGTAGGTTGGTAGGTAGGTACAAGTAGATACGATCACTTCTTACAATATGTAGTACGATCGTTTTACGTAGGTACCTCGCGTGGTTGAATCTAGCTAATATAAAAATACTTATCCCAATGAATAGACAGTGGCTGAGAACCTAAGTATCAGGACCATCCGACTGCGCTAAACCAGGGGACCGGACTTCCAGAGGCTATGACTAGTATAGCCATTACCGAGAGGTTGTCCGTTCCTAGCTGAACTGATTTGAATGAGGCCGTGTTTCGCTTTATATCTGCAGCGGCTTCAGAGATTCCAATATGGTTAGTATGCTGGTGCGTTGAGTGGGGCGCGTGAAATGAACGTGACGTGAAATCTGAACTTCCCCTACTCCAAAGTGAAGTGGACAACTCGCCCGCGGGCGAGTTTTTTAGTGGACGAGATGTACCCGAACCCAGTTAAACAATGTTGTTGAACTGTAACGTTACGACAGTGTAAGTGGTACAGAAGGAGATGATAGCCGGCAACAAGCGCATGTCCACGTCGATGGATCCCGACGCGCGTATCTCTATCGGGTGCGCGCGCACTTGACGCAGCAGGTCACGCGCAGCCTTGCACTCATTCTCGCCTGAAAAAATACCAAAGCATCAAAGATAACTACTAACTCTATCATGAAATAATTAATTACCATAGATATACTTTTTGTAGATACAATTTAAGTGTGCCTAAATGTAATGTGTTTCTCTAGTCAATAAATTATTATATTGTAATGTATGATACAGTTTCTCATTCTTAGCCTACTGCGTGACTGCATCATAAGGTTTTCAAATTTACGAAAATTTGTGTGGTGCCGGCTCAGAATTTACACCACCCCAATTACACCGGGGGCGGGCAGCAGCGCCCTCTGCAGAACAATTCTAACACCGAATTGCGATCTCAAAATTCAAGAAAAATATCGTGTTGGATTCGTAAGTTATTCAAAGTCATTCAAGGACACACAAATCGGTTTTTCGCAATTTTCTAGGTTTCTATAGCTCCAATGATGTTTACATCTATTAGAAACTTGTCGTGCATCTGCAAAAATTTTTGTTCCCAACATGTTTTCATGGGGTCAACTGTTGTTGAGGTAAATGCGGAGAGCGCGCTGCGCTCTGCCTTACAAATTAAGTGTTTAAGGGTTTAGAGATCTAAAATCTGTTTCGAAACCGTTATGGTCCCGCTTTGTCTGTCCTTTTTTTCCCTCCTTAATAACTCAGCAACTACTGCAGCTATCAACTTGAAATTAAAAATAATAATACATTTCTTGCGCCTGTTCAGATTTAGATAAAAATAAATTAAAAAAGAAAATGAACATTTTTTATAGGTACCTACAAATTTTGATTTCGAAATTTTAAAAGTACGAAATTTTAGAACTACAGAATCATGTGGGCTATAAAATGAAAGGTATCAGTTTGTAGATTTCAAAATTGTTTCATTAAATTTCTGTAGGTTTCATACTTTTTGAAATATTTCTAAAAAAGTAGATTTTTTACCCATTCCCCCCACATTTATATCTCTAAAGATTGCAGAGCGATCCATCTGAAATGTATGTAGTGTTTGTAGATATAAATCTAATTTTACCTAATCTCCAAAGTACTTAGGATGGATCGCTCTGATCCATCTAAAATGTAGGTACTTTTGTACCTACTATTTTTAGGAAATTATTCATCATAATATATGTACCTACTCAAGTTACCGGTTAGAGACATCGATCTCTAACCGGTACCATAAGTACATACACCAATGTAAAATTGACAAACGTTCGAAACCCTCGGCGAGCGAGTCTTACTTGAAGGATCTTGTTTTTTCAGAACATGAGTCGTGATTATTTTTAATGTTATCACAGTTCAATGATTTAAGTTAGATTTTTTCAAAGAATTTCTCTAAGAACTTCTTTTGTAATTCTAAAGAAATAAAAGTTACTGATATCAGATTTCTGGTTATATTTTGATTATTTCGATGAGACTGTATCTACGGTCTGATCATAATATTCTGCAGACCAGATCATAGAATAATATTACCAGATTAATATATTCTACTTATAAAGCCAAATTCATTTTATATTTGTAAAATATAGGTTAACAGATACTTACATTCAACCGAGCGAATGTATAGAACAGCCAGTCTGCGTCTTAGTGTCACTGCACTATTGAGAGCCCGCTGCGTCGCCCGCGACAGGACGAAGAAACATACCAGAAATTCTAACAAGGCAATGATATATGGTACTAATAGTATAGGCGAGTAGTCTTCCTGAAAATAAAATGTATTATAGTCGTAGAGTAATAGTATCGAAGAGATCATACCAATAAAATCATGCACGTTGAAAAAGGTAGCTACCTAATTCATCCTACTAATATAATAAATGCGAAAGTTTATGAAATGTGAAATTTTGTTACCTAGGATCTCCAAACCAACGGAACAGTTCAAAATGAAATTTAGCATACATTTAGAATGTAGCCTAACTTAAACAATAGGCTTAATTTTTAGGGCTTCGCCCCTGATTTAAAATTTAAGGAAGGGTTCGATAATTTACAAATCACGTCCAACGAGAAACCAAAACATAGATAAAAAAACCGTCTATGCAATGATGTCTGTTTTTGTAAAAATGGTGATTGAATTTGTGATATTGTGTAAAATATGAAAATTAACCAGAATGATTTTCTTCAGCAAAGAACCGAAATAATTCAGTTAATTGCTAAAATATGGGTATTATATTATACAGTGCTTCATGTGTAAGAAACCACAGATGTTAACCACAGATGCTTTTTATATGCAAATGTTTTTTCCGTTCACTGATGTGTCCTTTAAAAAGGTAGGTACCCTACCTACCACGCTAACGAAGTTGCGGGTAACAGCTAGTCATTCTTATACGCCCAAAAAAGGAAGGTTCCATAAAAATTATCTACAAAGTTCGTTTGAATAATGTCTTCAAGTTAATCACAAGTAATGAGCTTAATACTAGGTAGTTAAAATTAATAAAACGTCAAGTGCGAGTCGGACTCGCGCAAAGTAAGACCTTGTGTCTTGCCAAATTATCATGTTTCTAGGTCAACGGGAAATACCCTATAGGTTTTGGTCTATAGCAAGAATCAAAAGGATATTTTTAGTGAAATAACAATACACTTTAAGGATTTTTTCCTTTAATTGTGCTATTTGACCTTGCTTTTTGCCAAATTTTATAATTCTACGTCAACGGGAAGTACCCTATAGGTTTTGGTCCATGGCGAGAATCAAAAAGACTTTTTTTTGTGCATAAACTACAAATTTACTGTTTTCTGATTTTTTCCTGCACTTGTGTTATATGGCCTTGCTTCTTGCCAAATTTCATAATTCTAGGTCTACGGGAAGTACCCTATAGGTTTTGGTCCATGGCCACTATTAAGAGTCACTGTTTTGTGAATAAATTACAAATTTATGGTTTTCGTATTTTTCCCTTTATTTTTGCTATTACTGCACACCAAATTTTATAATTTTAGGTCTACGAGATAGTCTATAGGTTTTGTGTGCATGTGATTCCCTTGGAAATTTCAAAATATTCGTACATAAACGTCTGTAACTATTGAGTGCGTTGACTTAAAAAGTAAAAAGTTTTATTTATATGTCGGCTCCAAGAGGTTACGGAGGATTACGGACTTGAATATTTGACATTCATTTCAAATCGATACGTCCACGCGTTTCTGCCTGAGAAAAGAGGTTTGACAGACGCACAGACAGATAGGCTGACGGACAACAGAGTGATCCTATAAGGGTTCCTTTTTTCTTTTTGAGTTACGGAACCCAAAAATATGGTCTGAAATCACATAATTGGCTTACCTTTATGCCTAACGTAATGATAGCATACATTAGTAAAATGTAGAAAATAGTAACCAGCCCGATCGACATTGTTAGCTAAAAACGAGAATGTTATATGTTAGCTAAGAATTAAATTTAATTCATGTTATTAATTTTGATAGTGTAAAAAATATTTATTTTTTTATAAATCACCTACCAAAGTACGAAAGTAAAATACACAAGTCACCTGAACACCGAAAATTGCACAGCAAAGTTTTGTTTTTTTCTCAACAATAATGTAAGATGCCGACCATTTATCAAAAATTTTTAACTTCATTCCGCTTGGTCCATTAGCATCTGATATCTGTTCCTTCAGTTTAATGTAGTCGTCGACAGACCGAGTGATACAATCTATTTGCTCCGCAGTAAAAAAATCAAAGCAATACATAACGGGAAGCTCAAATAAAAACCTATAGTGACAAACTAAAAGAGTAAATAAAAAAAAATTCTGGAAAACATCATTATCGAATATAAAATATACATCGTGACCGGACATAGAGTAAGAGTATAAAGCAGACCCTTCGATTATGTTTAGAATTATTATAAATAACAAAATATATAGCTTTAGTAGAGCTATTTCTCTTGGGTAAATTTTATCTGAATGGAAGTTGGTGTCAAATATATTGTTGTAACGCATCAATTTCCGGAATTTTTCAGTATGGTATATGGATAATACTAACACCATCAATGAATAAATCATTGACGCAAGGCAATAACAATATTCAGGGTCCATTGAGACTTTTTGAAAAAACACGATTTCGGTTAAACAAATC
Source organism: Eupithecia subumbrata (assembly GCA_949316285.1). Lineage (NCBI taxonomy): Eukaryota > Metazoa > Arthropoda > Insecta > Lepidoptera > Geometridae > Eupithecia > Eupithecia subumbrata. Next base: position 12,690,582 of record OX438643.1, on the reverse strand, counting down.
ACAATCAGCAATATTTCAAAAACCGTTCGTAATATTATTAAAAATCGATGTATTTTCCCGACATAAGCGTAATTTCTGTAGACGCCAAGAACATTTTCTACAATGAGGATTGACTTTATCGGCTGTTTGACCATATTTTGTTTTAAAACGTGACTTCAACTGGAGCTCTGGAAATATATTGATAGCATGTTAGCATTGTTGTTTCCCTTGTTAGCTTCGAGCTATGATCCTAGCTGAAGATAAGCTGATATCAACGACATTATGTTGATGAAAAATTACGAATTAAGTTCATATGCATAAAAGCACCTGTCTACATAATAGCACTATTATTTTAATAAGTTAGGTAGGGTATGGTAGAGATTATGACTAGCAGTGGAAACTTTACTTTATAAGCGGTTTTTATAGCTAATCAAAAAATAATTTAATTAAAAATATATATCAAGTGATTTGAATGCTAACTATTTCAAAGCATTGCCAGAGATGCTAAGAGTGATGTCATTGTATATACTAAATACAAACAAATCCGCAGAAGTAGTAAAATAATTGAGATATTGTTAATTATTTTACGGAAGTCTGTAGGGGAACTCATCAGAATCTGTGTTGTGGTCCAAACAAAATAATGTCAATCCAGAAAGATAAACAAATACTGAGATTACAATTTAATATTACTAAAAATCTAAAACTCTCAACATTTATGTTGAGAGTTAACCCTTTAGGGTTTGAATATTTTTGTACGAAGGCCCTAACATATGTTTTATTTTTTCAAAATCTGTGATTAAAAAAAAAACGTCAAGTGCGAGTCAACGAAGAGTTCCGTAACACCTTGTGTCTTGCCAAATTATAATGATTTTAGGTCAACGGGAAGTAGGTACACTGTAGGTTTTGGTCCATGGCGAGAGTCAAAAGTTTTTTTTTTTGGTGATTTAACAACAAATTTACGTTTTTAAGATTTTTTCCTGTACTTGTGCTATAGAAACTTGCTTCTTGTCAAATTTTATGATTCTACGTCAACGGAAGAAACCCTATAGGTTTTGGCCCATAATGAGAATCAAAAGTATTTTTTTTGTAAATAAACTACAAATTTTCTGTTTTCGGATTTTTTTTCTTTAATTGTGCTATTTGCTACTTGCCAAATTTCATAATTTTAGGTAATTTCAAAATATTCGGACATAATCGGCTGTAACTTTTGAGTGCGTTGACTAAGAAGTTTTATATAAATCGCGGTTTCATCAAGTTACGTCCTCACCTCACCTCACCTCAACAGCCTATATTTAGTCCGCTGCTGGACGCAAGCCTCCCCCTGATAAGCGCCTTATTGGGTTTTATCTCATGGGGGGTAGTACCCATAATCCCCACGCTGGGCATGCGGATTGGGGATCGCAGTTCAGTGGTAAAATTGTTCTGCAGGGGGCGCTGCTGTCCGCCTCCGGTAGATTTCCCTTAGTCGCCTCTTACGACACCCGCGGGAGGAGGTGGGGTGGTGCAAATTCTAAGCCGGCACCACACAGCTGGCCGGCACCACACAGCGGACTTGAGTATTTGACGGTAATTTCAACTCGATACGTCCACGCGTTCCTGAGCAAAGGAGGTTGACAGACGGACAGACAGACGGAATTATTCAACAATAGACAAAGGTGAGAGAAATTTGTAGAATGGGTAGAGAATAGTAAAATTAAAGGTAAAATCATCGCACAGCTGCCTCCTTTAAGAGTTTCAGAGGGGCGAGAGCGGGATAAAGTGAAACAGATACTGGCCAAATGATAAATAGATATACGCTCGAAGTCTTAAACTTTGTTTTTGGTCAGCATTTTTTCACGCGTTCTCGCCTCTTTAAAACTGCAAGAGGTTACAAAGTGGCGGTACAGTAGGTAAAGTACAAAGGGTACAGATGGCTAAGGCGCGAATTTTGCGACCAATTTATTGTTTTCTGGTTATTTCTACCTCTTTTTGATTGGACCACAAGACATGCTGACGCGCCGCCGTGGCTGTTTGCGAAGCACTGCAGTCGCTGTCACGCGGTAATGGATATTGAAGTGGCTGAGAGCGCGCAGTTTTTGTTGCCGATCAAAATAATACTCCACGTTCTACGTGAAATCATTGTTATACTCGGTTCTAAAATCCTAGATTTTTTTATCAAAAAGGTTACGAAACCAAAGGAATTTAAATTGTTTATATTGGTGGAAAATATTTTACGATCTGGTATTATCGGAGGAAACGGTAGAAGTAGGAAACAATTTTGGTTTTTTAAGCTTTCATTCCATGTGATAAAAGCCAGTAAGGCGCTTATCAGGGGGAGACCTGCGTCCAGCAGTGGACCAATGGTTGAGGGGATCACAAATGCGAACGGGGGGCCCTCGAATTGCGTTACCCGTTAAAAAGCTTTCATTCATCATTTTATAGTCTCACCCGAAGGACCTTGGCACTCTGCGAAATATGGGAGAAACAACAAATAAGTTCAAATAATACCAAAGTAAAAACTGCCAAAGTAGATTAAAAGACTTCGTAAAAACTTGACTGTTCAGGATCGCACAGCTTCCATTTCGGAATAAGCGGTCTGCTAATTTCACTAAGTGAACGAAAAGCTGCGGTAAGCTCAGCTTTCGTAGAAGCGCAGCTCGCTTTTGTCAGTCTTCACTTCAAATATTCAGACACTTTGAGTTTGAACACCTTAAAATTTCAAAAGACAATCAGCTTTACTACAAAAAAGTACATATCCGTTGAGCGCGTGTGTGTCAGTAAATAAATTCAAACAAATTGTCAAAACCTTGCTGTGCAATAACGCTTACTATAAAATATCCGATTACCTGGAGGATAAAAAAGCACGTGACGGGTTTTGCTCCAATTCGAAGAATAACAACAAACAGGCTAAAGGTTTCTTCGTCGCTTCTTTACTTTAGTCTACATACCCAAGCGACAGAAATCAAAATAAATCACTTTATTTCCGTGTCAGTGTTTAGTTTTATAATTTGACCTTTTGTCAGTGTACATTTATGGTATTTCTGGAAATAAAGAGTTTTTGATTTATTTTTTAACAAAACTGCGTTTTACGACGGTTTACAGTTAAACACAGCTTAGATATAGTTTAAACGAGAGTTAAACTCTTGTTAAACCCATGGCCAACTGTTTAGTTTAGACACTGTTTAGCTAAACGATTGTTAGATCAGTGTTTACAATGGTTTCTGTAGTACCGCTGCGTATGTTTTATGCCTACTGAAACCTGGAAATAGAAAGTTGACACGGACCACTGATGGTGAAGTTGGGTACGTTAATAAATGGTGATAGGCATACTCGAGCCGTTCTCAAGATCAAGGGTATGTAAACAACTGACAACACAAAAATCCATTATACTCTCTAGGTCGTTGAATTTGAAAAATAATTTTCAGCATAAATGCCATGTAGTATAGGAGTATAGTTTTATGTAGGTAGGTGCCTTGAAGTTGCGTGCTTTTTCTCATCAATGTTCATACATCATTTTAAATAAACATGAGCGCACGCTTGCTATTCATCGATTATTAACGAACTCGAAGAAATTATATTTAAACTAGGTTCTGCCGAAGGCTTTGCTTGTCCCTCCAGAATAAAATACATTTTTTTGCCTTTCATTTTTAAGGTACTAGTGCCAATAATATAAGTATACTACTAACGTGGCTTCGCACGCGTTGTCGCTATGGGATCTGATATGGGATCGAAATGCCTATGTTTTATATCAAGCAGTTCTAGGCCTGCATGCAAAATTTCACCTGGATCCATTTAGTTGTTATGGCGTGAAGCGGTAACAAGTATCCAAACTTCTATCTGAGCGTCTGGTCGAAGCGACGCATGACCCGAGAGCTGGTGAGTATCTGGCACATCAGCATTGCCATACAGCGGGGCAATGCAGCCAGCGTCTTTGGGACGCGAGGACTGTTTGATATGCGTCAGTTGAGCTCCCTGAAGATTGTTGGCTTCAGTCTGCAATTAGCTCAATTGTAAATACTAGTTATAATTTATTTATATTATTTGATTGTAATTTTCTTTGTGAATAAAGTTTAACATCAAAGCTTTCACATTTATAATATCACTATAATACTAAAGTCACTATATTAGGTCCTTCCACCCTTTTCAGCAAAATGACAGACAGAAATGTATAAATGAATATCATTCAGGATTTTTGAGATTTAGTTTAAATCTAATCTCATTTTGTAACTTTTTTATTCATAAAAGAAAAATTCGCAGTAGGAGCCCGGAGTCAGGAAATTAGAGGTGTTACACCCCCGTGCGACGGAAAGCACGTTAAGCAGCTGGGCCTGCGCTGGACCTCTCCTAGGTCGTGTCGGTCTGCCGTCCCATCGAATTTATGAGAGTGAGGGAATAGAGAGTGCACCTGTGTTTGCGCACACACTTGTGCACTATAATATGTCCCGCGCATCTAGCTAGTCTACGATGAGACTGACCGTGGTCGAAATTCGGCTAGGAGGACATCATCATCTTAAAAAGATTTCCTAACGCGCAAACCAACTATATTTTATGAGAAGCCAGTTAAAATGGAGTGCCAAATGGAATTGGCAGATATGAGCATTACGACGTTTATGTAAATGGCCTCTGCAGTAGTTTCGTAAGCATGTTATTCAAGATTAGGCGGTCGCTTCACACCTCAGGTTGGATGTAAATTCATGACATTCTAGATAAGAAAGGAATAAGTAAAAGTTATGTGACGTTCTTGATAATGTCATTGTTTTTGTACGATGTTTGGAGAGTGTCTGTTCAAAAGGGCCTATTATCACCTTAACAAAATTTCGGGAAAACGCGAAAAACCTGTATGTGTAACTTAGTCTCCGATTTTGTTGCGTAAAATCTAATAACTTATTAATATAGGTTATAGGAAAGTAAATTTATGTTTTCAATATCATAAGAGTGAGATTTATTGATGGTAGTCGTAGTTAAAGATGACATGCTGTCAGACAATGTCAGCTGTCAAAAATATTGGTATCATTCATCTGACGTACTTCGGTGTCTGTCAATGTCATTTTTGATTTACTGAAAGCTTTGGGTACGTTCAGAAATAGAAAGAAAAACACCATTAAATAGCCTAAAAAATAGATCGTTTTGTTAGTAAATAAATAATACAATAAGCAAAATAGTCCTTTTTGTGGATTCATTCATAGAAAAAATAATGTTGCATGAAATAGATTTATATTACCCTAAGGCGTAAAAATAAGGACAACAAACACTGTTACTGAGAAAATAATTTAGCAAGATTTTTTTTTAAACAACGCTTAAATCTATTGTGGTTATTATCGAAGATATCTGTGTCTATATTGTGTCTATATTGTGGTTATTATCGAAGAAATTTTGTTCGGCGAGTGTCATTTATGACGTAACTTGGTCGGACCACTACCCATTGCGTATTGTGTGCGACATAGCAGCCGTAGCAGTAGGTTCAGCCACCTTCGGCGGCTGTGACGCATTGAAAAATGTTAGATGGGGGGATAGAGATGACGCGCAAAAGAAAGGTTTTACTAAATATTGCTATGAAAATCTTAACTTTGACTTTAGTGATAATTTTAACTCTCTTTGTGACTGTGATACAATTTTAGTATGTTTACATTTTAATGACTATTTTAAATTATTAGATGAATATTATGATTATATTGTGAATGTTTTACAAACCGCCTCGATTAAGAATTCGCGTGTTTTAAGTAGTCGTAAAAATAGGCAAAAAGTCATAGGATGGAATTACCACGTCAGGGACAGCCACCAAAATGCAAGGTTACATTTTAACTGCTGGGTACTGGCTGGTAGGCCGGCGGTAGGTGATTTATTTAGTAAAATGTGTAAATCCCGTTCTGAATTTAAGAATAAATTAAAATGGTGCCAAAATAATGAGGACAAGATAAAAATGAATATTTTAGCTACTCATCGAAAGGACAAAAATTTTGGTAAGTTCTGGAATGCAACCAAAAAATTAAATTATAAGCAGAATCTACCGGTGTCTATTGACGGCCTGCAGGAACCAAAGCTAATAGCTGAAGTCTTCGCAAAAAAGTTTAAAATAAGCCCGCAACCAGTGGAGAGTGTGCCCGCTGCTGAGACTGTACTGTGTGATAACCCTTGCATGTTCGCACAAGAAGACGTGAGGAAGGCCATAAAAAATATGAAACGTGGCAAGTCACCTGGCCACGATGGTCTCAGCATCGAGCACATTCTTTACGGTAGCGATAAGCTTATTGAACACCTATGTTATTTTTACAACATGTGTGTAAGATATAGTTACCTTCCGCCTGGTTTGATGAAAACTACTGTAGTTCCCGTGGTAAAAATAAAACGGGCGATCTTAGCTCGTCAACTAACTATCGCCCTATATCGTTAGGAACTGTTATCGGTAAGGTGTTGGAGCGACTAATCTACCCTAGGCTGCAGGAGAACTTGAGCATAGAAGATGGACAGTTTGGTTTCCGTCCAAGCCTTTCGACGGATTCGGCCATAATCAGCCTGAAAAGCACGGTGAATTACTACACCTCACGGAACACCTCCGTCTACGCGTGCTTCCTAGATCTTAGCCGTGCTTTTGACCTCGTGAACTATGACATCCTATGGGCCAAATTAACATCCGCTAATGTGCCTGCTCACGTAGTCAATCTGCTGAGGTACTGGTACGGAAACCAAACAAACTGTGTAAGATGGGGTGACGCGACTTCTAGTGAGTACATACTAGAATGCGGAGTTCGCCAGGGTGGATTGACCTCGCCTGACCTTTTTAACCTATACATCAATAGCTTGATTGAGGAGCTGAGGAGTTCCGGAACCGGCTGTTATTTAGGCAACGTCTGCGTAAATAACCTGAGTTATGCTGATGACATGGTGCTCCTCAGCCCCTCAGTTAAGGGATTAAGGAAGCTTTTGTTAACCTGTGAGCAATATGCTATTGGTCACGGGTTGAAATACAATGTAACGAAAACCGAAATGATGGTATTTAGGTCGGGTCGAGGTCCAGATAGGGTGCCAGAGGTTCGCTTGAACGGCTCAACCATTAAGGTGGTGGAGCGGTTCAAGTACCTTGGGCACATGCTGACGGGGACGCTGAAGGATGACGAGGACATTGAGCGGGAACGAAGGGCGCTCGCGGTGAGGAGTAACATGCTCGCACGCCGCTTCACGAACTGCAGCACGGACGTCAAGAACACCTTGTTCCGTGCATATTGTCTGGGCATGTACACATGCCAGCTGTGGTCGAATTTCACCAGGAAGGCCATAAACACGATAAGAGTCCAGTACAATAACGCGTACCGAGCACTCATGAGGCTACCGAGATGCTGCAGTGCGTCGAGCATGTTCTCCGAAGCGGGAGTGCCCGACTTCTTCGCCATCGTCCGTTCACGCGTCGCATCGTTCTGGGGTAGGTTAGTCCGTTCCAAAAATAGCATTTTGAAGGCTGTCTCTGACCAGGTTTACAAAAATCGTATTTTAATCCATTGGATTTCCCTTCATATGGAGGGAAATAGAAAGTGACGTGCGGTAACTTTTGCGCCGTTTTATTTATATTTTAGTTTTTTTAATTGTAATTTTATTTTTGTATATTTTTAACTGTTATTTTGCCAGTGTGATATGGGTTTTTTGCCTGAATTAAACAAATTTTATTTTATTTTATTTATTTTATTTATATCTATCTTATTTGATTTAACTACTTCGCTAAATAAACGACACATTCTTTGCAGGGGTATATTGTAAGAAACATTGTTTATGTAGGTACACACTTATTGAGAATATTTCGGGACTACGTTTGCCGAGTCGTGGTCTCCACTCAAGAACACGTTTGCCCCAGCGGTTATGTCGGCCCACTGCCATTTTCACAATGTGGGCCAGTTACAGACACTTTTCTTTTGTAGGTACTTAACATTTTAAAATACTACTACGTAAAGTGGTAAATTGTACTAAACTAAAGACCCTTAGTTTATTCAATAAATCTCGCTGAAACCGCTAATTCGATGGGACGTTGCGACTTATCCTGCCTGCCATTTGATAGCTGGTAGGGGATTTGCAAATTAATCATCCGAGTGAATGTGAAGCTTGGACCAATTTCAGGCCTGTTTTGTTTTAAATATATGCATACAAAGTGGTGTTTATAATAAATACAAAATGGTGTAGCTACACCTACACTACTACTACTTTTAAGAATTCGTGTAATTTCGCGTTGTTAAACTAAGAAAATAATATAATATAAATGATGTTATAAATAGTAGCTCGAGTTAGGGTACATCTCTCGCTACAAAACTTCTGAGATATCGTCATTTTAATCACACTTGCCGTTCCCGCTTGGCACCAGCCCGAACTGCCGTAACAGATTAGCGAAATCGTGCGTAATCGCCGCAACACACGAAGGGGTATGAAGAGTTACATGATGATAGTAAATGAACTATCAAAAGAACTTTCAATCATCTTTATCATTTACAACTAGGGTTTGGGTCCCGGGACGTCTCGTGTCTCGAAGTCTCGGGACTTTTCGTAATTTTCGATGTCTCGAGTCCCGGGACTTTCGGGTCGAGACTCGAGACGAGACATGATTGTTGAAATTTAACAATCTTGTCTATCAGGCAGTATCAGCCCTCTGCTGTCGTCTATTATTTAATGTTATATTATAAACTAGTATTTTATATGTGCGCGAGCTGCAAGCAGCTCGCGGCGGCTGTGTATATTGTTTTTTTTCATTGTATTCCCCTTTTCGTAACCTACTTATCGATTTCATGGAAATTGATAAGCAAGAGTGGGTTTTGCGATATAAGAATTTCAGCCATTTTGGATTTTCAAATGGACATTTTTTTCGTAATCTACACTGTCGAGTTAGTCGAAAACGATATCCATGTCAAATTCTTGGATGGGGGAGGGGGTTAAGGGGGGCTGGGCGTGAGGGGTACGGCAAGGCTCGCTTCGCTCGCCTTGCGGTGTGACGTATTGCGGTTCGTTTCGCTCACCGTAATCCGACACACGCCCGCCGTCATCAAATTCGTAATCCTCGCCCCCATGTTAGTCGAAAACGATACCCATATCAAATTCTTGGATCGGGGAGGGGGTTCAGGGGATCTGGAGGCGTGGGGGTTACAGCACGGCTCGCTTCGCTCGCCATGCTATTCCCCTGTGGTCGCATTGCGGCTCGCTTCGCTCGCCGCAATCCGACACACGCCCGCCGACATCAAATTCGTAATCCTCACCCCAATGTTAGTCGAAAACGATATCCATATCAGATTTTTTGATGGGGGAGGGGGTTCAGGGAGCATGGGGGCGTGGGGGGGTAACAGCACGGCTCGCTTCGCTCGCCGTGCTGTTTCTCCGTAGTTGCCCGTAGTAATGCTCCCCCGGGTTCAGGGGGAGGGGGTTCTTTGGAGGGGATTGCGGTTCGCTTCGCTCACCGCAATCCGACACACGCCCGCCGTCATCAAATTCGTAATCCTCGCCCCCATGTTAGTCGAAAACGATACCCATATCAGATTTTTTGATAGGGGAGGGGGTTCAGGGAGCCTGGGGGCGTGGGGGGTTAACAGCACGGCTCGCTTCGCTCGTCGTGCTGTTTCTCCTTAGTCGCATTGCGGTTCGCTTCGCTCACCGCAATACGACCCCGCTCGAGCTGGCACACAGCAAGGCTCGCTTCGCTCGCCTTGCTGTGTGACGTGAGTCGTATTGCGGTTCGCTTCGCTCACCGCAATCCGACACACGCCCGCCGACATCAAATTCGTAATCCTCACCCCAATGTAAGTCGAAAACGATACACATATCAGATTTTTCATGGGGCGGGGTTCGGGGGGGCTGGGCGCGAGGGGTCAAAGCACGGCTCGCTTCGCTCGCCGTGCTGTTCCCCTGTAGTCGCATTGCGGTTCGCTTCGCTCACCGCAATACGTCCCCGCTCGTGCTGCCACACGGCAAGGCTCGCTTCGCTCGCCTTGCGGTGTGACGTATTGCGGTTCGCTTCGCTCACCGCAATCCGGCACACGCCCGCCGACATCAAATTCGTAATCCTCACCCCAATGTTAGTCGAAAACGATATCCATATCAGATTTTTTGATGGAGGAGGGGGTTCAGGGAGCCTGGGGGCGTGGGGGGGTAACAGCACGGCTGGCTTTGTTCACCGTGCTGTTCCTCCGAAGTCGCATTGCGGCTCGCTTCGCTCGCCGCAATGCTCCACCGGGTTCAGGGGGAGGTGGTTCTGGGGGGCAAGGGGGGGGTCACAGCGCGGCTCGCTTCGCTTGCCTTGCTGTTCCCCGTAGTCGCATTGCGGCTCGCTTCGCTCGCCGCAATGCTCCACCCTAAAAAGTGGTCAAAATATAGGCTAAAAATGGCCAAATTTCAGTTTTTTTATAAAAAGGGGGGTCTAGAGGGGTTGGGGGCAAAAATTTTTTTTTGCAATCCAAATGGTGTTAAGCTCTTCACACGACTGTGAAAAAAATTTTCTTCTAGCTTACTTCGTTTGGGAGATATCAAAAGGGGGGGTGAAAAAGGGGGCGGGAGGGGGGGTGTTTTTTTTTTACTTTCAATTGGAGAAGAGACCTTCTATACGATCCCGCAATCAGAACCCCTCTATCGCGACGGCATCTTGTAGCACTCTCAAAAGGGGGGGGTCCTGGGGGGCAAGGGGGGGTGAAATTATTTTTGCAATCGAAATTACTTGACCCCCTCTATACAACCCCCTTAAAATTATTCATCAGTATGACTCCGTTACGAAGCCCCCTTGGGGGGCGGGGGTCCTGGGGGGCAAATCTCAAAAAGTCGGAATTTTCCCTAGGTCTCCTTGACTTCTTTACATTTTCGCAAAAAAAAACATACCTCCCCCTCCACCATCAGGGAGAACAATTATGTCAGTCAGTCAGTGAGTGAGTGGTAATCGAGCTATATAGTATTATAAAAAGTTAATAAAGTTTTATTCACTCACCGAATAAACATATATAATTAATTTTTAAAAGTCTCGAAGTCCCGGGAATTCTCGGGACTTTGATTGTAGGCTGTCTCGTGTCCCGGGACTTTGAAATAGTCGGGAATTCCCAAACCCTATTTACAACCTGTCTTCACCCATTGCGTAGACCTGCAGTCTTGTAGGTAAGCATGTACCTCGCCTTAAGAGTGATCCTGCGCTAGTCTTCGGAAACCCCATTTTTAGGAACAGTAACAGAATCGTGAAGGTAACGCACCAAGACGTCACTCGTCCAGTTTATATCGTGAAGTTTTCATCCCCTCTACCTTCCTCCATCTCTAAGCCAATATCTAATTTGCATGACCCCTCACACCAAATTACTTCGTCAAGATACGTGAAAGCAAACTCATCTGAGCTTAGAGAGAATTTGCAAGTAGATTAGCAACTTGCCACGATGGTCCTAAACTAGAACCCCTCTTTACGATGGACATTGTGGCTTTAAACAATTTCACTTTGGACATTAGATTTCGGTAGACAATTGGGTTCTTGTACGTAGGTACTTTCTTGTTGCTTGTACGTAGGTACTTTCTTTCAGATAGTGTTCATCATCATCATCTTCATCAGCCTATATTAGTGCACTGCTGGACATAGGCCTCCCCTAGTAAGCGCCATAGCGCCCTGTCTTGCCGCATCCAGCACCTGCCTGCAGCCTTTCGCAGATCGTCATCCCACCTGGCCGGAGGGCGTCATCCACTACATTTGCCGAGTCGCGGTCTCCACTCAAGAACACGTTTATCCCAGCGGTTGTCGGTTTTTAGCGAGATTTAGACGGCCCACGAATGAATTTCAAGACATTTCTAAAACTTACCCATATGCAACCGCAAATATTAATAAAAAATAAATAAAATGTGGGTAATTCTGCAATCCCTGTCATATAATATTGAATTCTACACTTTTTATCGGTTCTCCTAAAGGAAGTCCATAGCATACCTACCATAGATTGACAAATAAGACTATCCCAAATATCCTGCCTAATTAAATTACATTGAGTCGACTAGTGCTCGGCATCAGATCAGTGTTGGGAAGAGAATTCAAACGACGGTAGCATAAAAATTACCTCATTGATTTTGCAGAATCATGGCGTGTTTTCACCCGCAAGGCTTAAACAGGCTGATAAATGAAATAAAATACGTTGTGGTGACTGCTAGCTTGTGCCGGACCCCATAAGAGTATTTGCTGTCGCACTGAGGGGGCCAATGGTACGTTTCTACAAAAATTGGTTGCCTGTAAAGTCGGTATACGGGCGAAAGTTTTACGTGACAACGACTTTGAGTGGTAAAATAATTATGTCTGTCTCTCTCGCTCTTAGGCGGGCTAACCATGCCCGAGTGGAAGGGACGCGTGCCTCTCACTCGCTCTCATTGTGAGCGCATAACGTGAGCGGAGCGTAACGCAGTTTCTTGAAGTGTCACCCGGCAAACCAATTTATAAGACGTTGTCACGTCAAAAAAACTTCCACTCCTCTTATGGGAATTTTTCCACTAATATATTAACGGGAATAATCCCTGATGGACTATTTGGTATTGGACAATATGAGACAAAACGTACATGTTGACGGCGAGAACGAAACTATAAATTTTCTGTTTTTTCGCTAGCAAACTCCTAAAAAGTAATGTAGCTAGTTTTATCCTAGTTCCCCTATACTCCTGGTCTACACGAGGGAGCGAAAACTTCGGCCGGAGGGACGACCGTTCAATCAACTTGCTCCAATACGGACTTGGCGACAATGCCTGAATGATGGAACTGTTACATTGTGCATTTACAAGGGATATATTCTTTGATAAATTATGTACTGACAAATAATTGACAAGTCCAGCAGGCGTTCTGTCTTTCGCAGATGATGAACAGAGAAATAAAGTATAGAAAATATAAAATAGCCGTGTGGTGCCGGCTTAGAATTTGCAGCACCCCAACTCTTTCTAAGAGGCGACTATGGGATATCCACCGGAGGGCATTTTTACCACAGAATTGTGATCCCGACACCGGGTGGGGACCCGGATGTCCAGCATGGGAATTATGGGCATTACACCCTTTATAATAAAAGTAGAAACAGTGGACCAGGCTGTACGTGTCGATATAGAAAATTGAGCAATTTAATGAGAAGTGTTTTTACAAACCGTTCCTGTAGTGCAATTTAAAACCAACGTGTATAATCGTTAGTTTAAAATAGAAGATACCTAAAAAGATAGATTTAGGTACACAAAAAATAAAATTAAACAAAGAACATGGTAGATTTCAAAGCAAATAGTGGGCGTCAAACAGAGATTTAAATAATAGAATAATAATTTAAATAATATAGATACATATAAAAACATTCTTAGAAATAGACATAAGAAAAGAGTTTTAGTCGTTAACTGTTCTTTTCCTAAAAAAGTTAGGGTGTCCATTTTTAATGAATGTGGGTGGACAACCTAACTTTTACTGAGATTAACTTTATCTTCCACGTCCAAGAAATCTACGTACAATTTCCCTAAAGTGTAAGTCTATCTCTAGAGAATAATCCCTATTTCTCTTAGAAAAAAAGTAAAATTGTCGCCGGGTGGAAATTTCCTTTGCTACTTTAATCAGCGAGATATTTTCTACCCAGGATGTTACCGCGTTATGCGGGCTCCTGTCGTAATTAAGAAACCTTACTTAGATCAGCACACAAAGACATTGTTGGACTAAGAACGGTCTAATGAAGGTATAACGTGGTTACCGTTTAATTTTCTGATCCTAATTTTTTTTTAATTTTACGCTATGTACATAATAAAACTTGTTACTTTGCTGGAACAAACTACATTTTTAAATTTGAAAGAAGTAAGATATGACAGAAAATCAATTTATTGGCTCACAAGATACCAAAAAAATAAAACACTAAAAAACTTTGTCCATCATTAAAATCATAAATAACGGGATATTTACCATGATTTAAATTTTGAGCTTTCCAATATTTTGGCACAGTTTCGTGCGCCATGATCACAGAATAACTCCACTTTGTCCATCATGTGAACCAAAAAGTCCTGCTGCAGCGTAATATTGCTCAACAACTATCAAATTTGTACCTACTTGCGGTGATGTCTCGACGGGGACTAGCCATGTGAGCAGGAACATGTTATAGTACACATGTGTGTGCGCAAATACAGGTGCACTCTATTTCCTCTTTCTCATAATCCGATGAGACGGAAGCCCGACATGACCATAGGTCAGGGGCAAGGCTTACGGTAAGGGTGCCACAATAAGCACAATGCCCTTTCTTTTGTTCTTCCTCAAATTTAAAATGACGTTATACATACGATCGAAGTTACAGCAGCGAAGAGTGCTCATTAGCGACGAGCATTTTAATTTATAATCAAGGCTGCGGTAACAAACGAATAAAATACGAAAAAGGCATTTTGAATCCCAATATAAAACAACGCTGAATCAGCGACACAGACATGTTGCCGGCACGTTCTCACCGTCCGTGTTTGTATCAAGTTGAGCTTATTTAGTTCCACGTTTCATTCTATTCGCTCTGTCTATGCTTACTAAGAAGAACCTACGAGGTAGTTCACTGATAGAAGAAACGTGCTTGGTGCTTTGTACCTGCTAGAAAGACGAAAGGTAAAAAAAAAAAAAAAACTTCAATGTTTCCCCTGTTGGTGGAGCTAACGGCGCTAGAGTCCGAAGGAAGTCCTAAGGTATTTCGACTCCTACGTCACTTGACCTCGTGTAGTTGGTTGGTACTCATTCCCGTAGGATCCCGGGAGGATGCGGGTTCATGTCCCGTCAAAGTCGAAGCATTTCTAGATATTATTTGATTTCTTAGAAAGACTTATGCAAATGATAGGCATACAACTCTACGTGAGCTTTAGAAACATTAATTAATCTCCCCTTTGGGTTATATTGCAAAAATATAAATCAGTTTTTATCTGGATTAACGACGGACGAGTCGCCTCACTTTACGCTTTCACTAAATGGAAATCGGAAAAGCGGTTTCAATCATCACTTCAACAAGAAATCTTACCCGAATCTCCAAACTCAGGTGATTTTTCATCGTCTGCTCGGTCACGTTATTTCAATCAGGACCTTATTTAATTCCGCCCCCGTGAGTTTTATCGGAGATGGGAACGTAAATACGGCAATGAGTTCCAAAATCCCCTATCATGTTCAATTTATTGCTCACCGCCTGAGACTTTTGATATCTTTTCTTTCTGAAGTTTCTAACTTCGTAAAAGCAATAAGGTACTTGCTTCCAAGAAACGTTTCCTTCCTTTTTCCAACGCAATTCTCGCAATGTAATTTCTTAGCTGAGAAATGTAATGACCAGCGATTCCTATGAGCCACTTGAATGAACGTTGATTTAATTTCACCGGAGAGCGAGCGTCGCAGAGACTTGATATAATGCTCAACTAAATAACACGGACATCCACCCCCTCCCTTCTTCTGTCCCGACGCTCCCAGATTAATCTTCCACATGCCTCAATGTCATCTGCTGTTGCAAATGACGCAAAAAATAATGATAAACATGGGAAAACGTAGAGCTGCATGAATAACGTTGTTATTGTTTCAGTTTCTTTGTTCTATTCAGACGTGAATAATTTTGCAGCAAATACTTGCAACGTATAGAGTACGTGTAGACTGCAAGTACTTGCATCGCTGTACTCAGTGTCAGTTATTTTCTCTGCAGAATTAAGTGGAGCGATTTACCTCACGGGTCGGCATTCGCGCCGATTTGAATCTACGCCAGACCAATATTCAGTGGAGCGACAAATCAGCACTTCGATATTGCCTCCATTTGGATACCACCTCAATATATGGTAAATCTGATTTTTCATTGCCGCCGCGAAACGACACGCGGGCCCAGCGCACCCGACATTTTAATATTTGCATACTGCTCACGCTTTAAATCACCGAACTTACGGGTTCAATTAAACGAATCATTTTAACCTTTTTAATAGGCCATTTAAGGGCTCATCGGATAACGAAAATGGCTTTTAAATAACATTGTAAATTATGAAGTTCAGGCGGGTTAATTATCGATTATTTTATTGGAAAACGAGCTCTAAGGCATACCATTAAAAAGTTACCACGAACGTTCTTAGCAACACCTAGATACTCCAGTATTGAAACTTTATTTCACTGTTATCTGAACTTTTATTGGCTGTCAAGTACAGTAGCAATAAAATTGTCATTTACGAAGGCAGTGTATCGAACGATCTCCCTGACTTTTATTAGTTTGTAAGCTTATCTAGTTCCGCCCTTCTCCTGTTACGTCGTGATTACGTGCGAGTATTTCTTACGTCTTACGTCTTACCAAAGCCTTTACTTTCGCCCTTTTTGGACACGACCCATTCGTAACAATTCAATCTTCGATCTTATTTCACAAAGCTTCGCCGACTCGTAAAAGGGTCCTAAAAGTTTTAGTGATTCTGTTTTGAACTGTACCTACCTACTTTCGCACGTGTGTAGTGTAATTTTTGATGGAAATCTCTTCATACTCAACTACCTTTTTATACTAACCTACCTAATTACATACTTACACATTAAACCGAAGATAACTTTGGTACTGCTTCAGCGTATCTTTAAGCTACTTCTATGTGTATTCCGGGATAGTTGTAAACAAAGGACATATATATCTGTATGTAGAATGGCGGTTTAGAAAACCGTTAACATTCAGTTAAATGCTTATGCCGACTTTTAAAAATAAATGTTCAACAATATGGCTCAACGTTGCTTTGCCATTTCGTCAAATGAAATTAAGGTACCTAGTTGTTCCCAGCTGTTCCCGACAAATTAGCCTTTTTTTTATAAGCGGATAGCTAATCTACAAATGGGCTGATTCTAAGATCCGTCGGCGCCAAATCTATAGACACTCCTTACCTAAATCACGTAGATTCCTATGATCTACGATAGACGTATCGTTACATTGCAATTAGTATCATTTAAATGCTACCTACCCGTATTTAAACGCAAATAAAAAAAATCTGATTGTACAGAAAAATAAAATTGATTGCACAGCAAAATACTCAACTCAAAATCGGGCTCTGGAACCATCCCCAGTTAATTTGGAGGAACCCTCCCGCTCCGCGGGGGTCGGACGCCTCCAGGTCGGTCCGCTCTTGTTAATTTGCTGTGAGGTCAGTATAATTTGCTGTACAGAAATTGATAGGTGATTATTTAATTTGATATGCAATTAATACTAAGCCCTAAAGTTACTACCATGATTGTTATTGTCTGAAGTCTAATATAATCACGCTGAGAAATCTTGTTACATTATAAAGCCAGGTTAGGCATCTGCCTGAAGGCATCGGCTTATGTTGTAAGATCCTTATTACACATTCTCTGTGAGCGATATTGCGATGACAGCTTCTGAGCGCCAAAGGCACCAATTAGCACATGCTTTATGTCATAATTAGACGGAAATAAAGTTGGGTAGGTGTTATTATTATGTTGGTAAGTGGCCTTGAATATTTTGTTTAATTATAGCTCTTATTACCTGCTCCAGAACGAACAAAGGAAATCTTAAAAACTCTCATCACTAAAACTATCGGAGAATAAAATTGCAGTAGTATTAAAACATCCGAGCGATAGCCCTTCGTGTGTGGCCTTCGTTTTGCACTAATTCGCACATCTGTGGTGCAAGCTTCAGGCGTGTGTACGGCGGAGTACGGCGCCGGCGCATTAAAGTGGAAATATCTCTAAAGTTTTGTAGGGAGCTACTACTTAAGTATGTACTTTTTGCTGACTGACTAAAATTGGAAATTTGTTACTATTGTTTGTTGAATTGGTTATTATTATCAAATGGGATAGCTAAATAGGATTGTAGGTAATATTATAAGGTAAACTTAGATACCTAAGTAAAATAAAAGTTCTACTCAATAACGACTCAATTGATAGAAAATGGCATATCATACAACCTTTTAACATTAACCAGCCTTATTAGCGTAAACAAAACTTCAAAGGCCATAGGAGGAGTTTTACGAAATCTATAGCATAAGTTTTATAGATTTTTAGGTGCTAAACATGTATTTAGCGCCTTGCAGTTGCAGCCCAGCGAATACTGATAGGAACTAGTTTTCATAGTTTGACAGTGATCAAATTGTTTCATACGAATTCGGATATCGTTTTCAAATTACAAATTTATTTATTTAAATAAATGTTTTCGAATGATTTTGAGTGCAGTAGGTGTGATTTTGAATGCAGTATGTAGGTACTACATCGACAGCTAAGATGCGATGCGTCCAGATAACAAACCTTACGTGATTTTTCTCGTCCCGGACGGAATAGGAATTTTTTTACAAACAAAATAAGCCCCATCTCATCCACGCTCCCATCGCGTATTTATTACTGATGTTCCTAATTTTTAACCCCCGACGACGCAAAAAGACAGGGGTGTGAAAAGTTTAACGTGTCTTTCTGTGTATCTGTGTATCTGTCTGTGGTATCGTTACTCCCAAACGGATGAACCGATTTCGTTTATTTTTTTTTTGAGTCATATAAGTAATTTTATCCCGTGTGTTCTTAGCCATGTTTTACGAAAATTTACGGGGGGTTTTTATAAATTATTAATTTGGTTCTTGTGTATGTAACGACGTTTAAAATTATCCCGTTCCGTCCGGAGCGGGAAAATCACGTTACGTGACCTGTAATCTGGAAATGCGTCCAGATTAAGTAACAAAACGTGATTTAAAACATAGTTATTTAACATGTTACATAATCTAGACGCAATTTTAAAAGGCAAGTTAAATAATGTGGCCATGTTATAATAGCAGAAGCCTTTATTCACAAAGAAAATTACAATTAAGTAATAGAAATAAATTAGAACTAGTATTTACAATTGAAACAATTGAGCTAACTGCAGACTGTTGCAAACAATCTACAGGTAGCTTAACTGATCTATATCAATACCAGTCGGAAACGTCCCCAAGACGCTGGCTGCATTGCCCCGCTGTATGGCGCTGTGCCAGATACTGACCATTGTGTGGGACGCTACATGCGTCGACACACTTGCGCCTTCCCATCTTCCGAGGACATCCGTGAGGGCAGGCGCGGCGGCAGATTTGGCCGAAGATCTCAAGAGGCGAAAATATGCAGGTCTCGAATGAGCCTACACATTTGATCCACTTGGAGTCGAGATCCTAGTACCGTGGGGTAACGAGGCTCTTCAGTTTTTTTTTTTAAGTATCTGAGCGTCTGGTCGACGCGTGACCCGAGAGCTGGTAATTGCATAAGTTATATTTATATGAGTACCATGTTAATAATCTGTACGCACCTTAGGTACCTAGGAATCGTAAACATTTAATTTTTGGTATCTTGCCTCGGGGAAGAACGACAGGATATTGATCCAGGAGTCCAGGCCCACCGTTAATATACTTACCTGGAATAATTTAATAACTGTGGAAGGGTTGCCCTAAGGATATTTTGATTTATGTTATCGTGAGCGGTCTTACTAGGGTTTGTTCCCGGGAATTCTCGTCCCGGGAATTCCCGGGAAATCGGTCGGTCTCGTACCCGGGAAATTCAGCTCGAGAAAAGTCGAGACATCGAGAAGTTTAAATAAACATTTTTACGCTTAGCTTTCTTTGTAAATGCGTGTTTCGAGAAATGGTGAATCAACTAATGCTGTGGTGCTTTCCAAATCAATTATAAAAAAAGAGTTTTTGCTATTTGAAAAAACAGGCAAGAGGACCCCTAATCTGGAAACACTATACAAAGCATTAATTTCAGTCAAGCCGACTTCAACAGAAAATGAAAGGGTATTTTTCATATCGGGAAATGTGGTCAGTAAGATTAGGAGCCGGCTGTCTGATAAATCTATTAATGCTTTGGTTTATCTTAAGGCATATTTCATAAGAATTAATAAGCAGGCTTAAAGACAGTTATATTTTTCGTATTAATAGTAGATAGATATCTCTTATTTAATTACATTAAAACTGCCAAAAATTGTGATACCATACCACCCACATTGTGAGATTAGTGAGTGATCTTTAGTTATGATGAGAAAAATTATGATTGTTTTTAGTTAAGATGTTTGTTTTAAGCTGATTGTTAACAGAGATTTTGTTTTTTATTAAAGATTAGTGAGATTAGTTATAATAAGAAGAAGTATGATTGTTTTTAGTTAAGATGTTTGTTTTAAGCTGATTGTTAACAGAGATTTTGTTTTTTATTAAAGATTAGTGAGATTAGTTATAATAAGAAGAAGTATGATTGTTTTTAGTTAAGATGTTTGTTTTAAGCTGATTGTTAACAGAGATTCTGTTTTTTATTACAGATTAGTGAGATGAGATTAGTTATGATAAGGAGAAGAAGTATGATTGTTTTTTGTTAGCAACTTTGTTTTGAGCTGATTTTTTATTGAGAACTTGTTTTTTTTGTTAAAAATTATGTTGATTTTTTTCATGTAAAATAAACACAGTTAAATTAAAGACTCTTTTTATTAATTAAACTAAAATTTAGACGTATTTTATTTTTTCTCGACAACCCGAGAAGACCCGAGAAATCAGGCTCGAGAAGTCTCGACACCCGAGAACTAAAAAACCTCGAGAAATCGGAAACCCTAGGTCTTACAGACAATTTTCATCAGTAAATGTCAAAATTGTAGTGTGTTTGTGTTAAAAAGCAAAATCTTATGTTATATTCAGATACCATATGTGTTTGTGTAAGTGTTATGTTTATGTGTTGTTTTGACGACCTCCGTGGCGCAGCGGGCGAAGGTCCGCCTGCGACGCAGGAGGTTGCGGGTTCGATTCCCGTCTCGGAACAAATTTGTGTACGATCTGCAGAAATTTGTTAAGTTGGTCTGGGTGTTTTCTATGTATAATAAAAAAATATGTATCTATGTATTGTATTGTATTAAGTACATCATTTATCTAGTACCCATAACACAAGCTCTGTTTAGCTTGGGGCTAGATAATGCTGTGTGAATTGTCCAGCATTATTTATTTATTTATTTAGTTTTATTTGGTTATTAATGAAATTTCCTTTCAATGTAGCCAAAAAAAGCTATGTGGTGCCGGCTTAGAATTTGCACCACTCCAACTTTTCCAGCGGGTGTCGTAAGAGGCGACTAAGGGATATCCACAGGGGTGGGCAGCAGCGCCCCCTGCAGAACAATTTCACCACCAAACGGCGATCCCCAACCCGCATGCCCAGCGTGGCGATTATGGGCATTACCCCCCATGAGATAAAAGCCAATAGGCGCTTATCAGGGTGAGGCCTGCGTCCAGCAGTGGACCAATACAGGCTGTTGTGGTTGAGGTAGCCAAAAAAAAATGTAAGTACTTTACACAAGTTCAAGACCCAGCGGCCCTACCGTTTGCAAATATTATATTTTTAGTTGGTAGAATGTGAGCTTCCATGTAGGCTATCAAAAAAATAATGCTTGGTAGAATGACTTTTTATTTATTTATTTACGAGTTTGACACTCATTATCCATCATGATCTGTGACAGCGTTAAATTGCGAGGAGTGGAAGAAGAAAAGAGAGGTTTGTCCTGCCTTGGGACAGTAAAGGCTGAAAAAACAGAATGATTTATGTCACTCAAAAATATTGGTATAGTCTGTGGACGATCCAAAAAAACAAGTTAGCTCTCAATGGAATTACCATCGAATTGAGTGCAACACAAAGTCATAATAAGTAAATAAATTAGTAATAATTATTCATGAATCATGGTTTAATTTATGAAATTGGAGTTCTTCCTGGTTAACCAGGTTATCAAATCAGAAATTGGGATTGGTAAGTACACCTAACTTTTGTTTACTTATCGCGTCTTTCGCTCATGAAACCATGAGGCCTATATTAATTTTCCAAAATTGTTTAGTTTTTTTGTTCAAATCGGTACCTACTCTAATTCGGTGTATTTATACCAAATTGCCGTGTGGTGCCGGCTTGGAATTCCCACCACCCCAACTCTTCCCGCGGGTGTTGTAAAAGGCGATATATTCACCGGGCGGAATATTCACCGGGGGCGGGCAGCAGCGCCCCTGCAGAACAATTCTACCACCGTACTGCGATCCCCTGCCATGCCCAGCGTGGAGATTATGGGTATTGACCCCATGCGATAAAAGCCAATAAGGCACTTATCAGGGGGAGGCCTACATCCAGCAGTGGATCAATAAAGGCTGGTGAGGTGAGGATACCAATTGACCGAAACAAAACACACAATTTCGTGTTGGAGGATCAAAATAGGCTCTCTTACTTATTATTAAATACTTACTCCATCCAGGTAAACACCTGGTTACACTCAGGGATTTCCAAATAATACAATTAGATCAAGCTAATTACTTTATAATCATGTGAAAGAACTAGTTTTTAAACAACAACTATACTTTTAGAATAATTACATGACGCGAGACAGTTTCTCGATCAGTTACAGCTAAGGAATGAATCCTCGTTCTACCCGCAGTACAATGACCGATTATCAGCAACGTCTAAGCGACTCCCAAAGCTGGGAGTACCCGCATTTTATATAAAAATAGTCAAGCGGTAATAAAAACCCTTAAAACTGACAATCAATTTCCAGCGTCGCTAATATTATTAATATTAATATATCTTTTAAAACTTAAGCCTTAAGTTTAAACAACGAAAGAAAAAGATAACTATCAAGAAGGTTCTAATTGTTTTGCTATCGCAGGGTCCTGTGATTGTTCTAGTTTTTGTCTAGGCAGAATAACAGCGCCTTCTGTTCACAACAGTTGGCATTAGGCTGAACCAAGGCCCATTTGCTACTGCAGCACACATTAGTTACTTTACTACCTACTTATTCCTACATATTGTTAACATCGTTTGTTAAATGTAGCTACTGTTCTTGTGTTCTTAATTGTTTAATTTAAGATAAAATATTTAATTTTTAATGCGTGTGTTGTTACTGGCAAATAAATTGTATGTCTATATCTAAAAGGGACTGTAAGAATCCTGCACACAACTACTGAAAAGCGCTAAGAAAGTAGCTATCTTCATACATTGGGGTTCAGAAAAAGTAAGCGGTTTCTTGAACGGTCCGCAGTTCGTACTTAAGCACCATTATTCTGGGGCGGTATTGCGTTACAGAGGCGACACTGTAGTGTCGACACAGGACATCCATTTCCTCACCGGAGATAACATAGTAGAAGAAGAATAGTAATGCAATATTCTTACATCTATTTGTAGTGAGTACTTTTTTTTAGTTAACAGTATTCAAATTTGGTCAGCGTTTTGTGTTATTTTCGTGGTAGTTAACTTAAAAAGGTAGCAAATAGGCACTTTCATATAGTTTATGTATGGCTATGGACTGAGCATAGAGAAACCATAATTAATGAGATGCGTACCTATTTCCGTAGAAGTGATTCTAGACACAAATCTTGTTACAAGTGCGAGAGGTTGGATGTTTGATACCTCTTCACGTCAAAAGTACTGAACTGACTGAGCTGAAATTTTGTATAAATTTAGTTCTAGATCTGGACTAACTTATTGGTCTTTTTATCCAAGCGATGAAACCGCGGGCAGGCTAGTGTTAAATAAAAACTGGAACTTCACTTCACACACATCTGTCAAAGCATGAAAAACTTCTGCTCAAAAAAAATAAACGGTAGCTTTATCAATCTAAGCTTCTTGATTTTACTAGCTTTCCTAGCTTTCTTCTTCATAAAGTGCCTCACCATCACTCCTCTTGAATTTTTTCTTAGCCAGATCTAGCCTAGAAAACTAATGATCTGCTTTCTTAAGGCGATACTATACCCCGATACTAGCGCCACTACATATTTTATTTTATCATTACGTTATACAAAGGAATTTTCAAAAAATGGAACCGCGCGTAGACATTACCTATCACAAACTTTTTTTTTAATGTATCTGTAATAGTTTTGTATTGTATTATTTAGGCAGATACTTGTTTCAAGAGTTTAGTTACTATTGGTGGCCACCGGGCTCTCCAAACAAGGTATCTGCACAGTATCTGACTGAATAACACAAAACAAAACTATTACAGATACGTTTGCGCGCTTTCGTTTATTAGTGTAATAAGGTTACTGGCAGATTTTAGAACACTACCGACAGAATTTTCCAAATCGGTACATTTTGACGTCTACGGTTTTTATCGTTTCATTTGACATTGACATACCCTAATTTCTTGTTGACGGCCTGCCACCTATCGAGATATTTGGAACTAATATTTTTTTTATTGCAAATCGTAAACAGCTCATTGTATGGAAAACGTCACAATCACGGCTCGTTACTAACGTCAAATAGACTCACCCCTCAAGAAGTTTTCCAAAGCTTTACAAAGTTGCGATACCGTATCGATCAGTACAGTGTCTCTCCGTCGACTTGTTAACTCAATCAGCGCCCGACAGGATTTTTCCTCTCGCTGAATTCTCGACACCGAACGAAAGACGTGACTGCGCTGATGACTTCTAACTAAGTTCTGATACTTTCTTACCCCTGAATTGGTGACATGAACTTTTATCCATCAGGATTCTTTGGATGACTTTTGTTTGGTAAAGGATTATGAGGAAGGGTCGGCAAACTTTTTATCCTTGGTTTTAACTTTTTTTCCTTTAGGTATATTGGATTTGTTGATAGGATTTCGTAATATAAACCAATGTTAAAACAGGAAATGTTTTGATTACTTTTCATATGTGAAGTGTGTGTAGTTAGTACCTATTTTGGTCAACAAGGTATATACAGAAAATAACGAAGTTCGTTAAGTCAATGTGGTCCAAGATAACGAAAATCAGCATTTTCAAATTTATTTACCTTATTGAATAAATTATGCAATCGTGAGCTCGTTATAGAGAAGAGACAGTTCCATGAAATAGAAATAAATCACATCAGAAACTTCGTTGAAGCGACTGTCAGCAATGACATCGAAAACTTTTTGTGTTTGTTTCTGAAACAAAAACCTAGCTCAAAGCGCCAGTACTAATTAGAAGTGAACAAACGGCAACCGGCAGCCATATTCCTTTATTGCAATGTTGCTAGTAGCTACCACCTTTCATACTTGCTCTTTACTCAGAAACATTTTTACAGTGAGAGCCATCCCAACATTTTGCTCTTCCATTCCGTTCGAGCTAGTTAGTTACAGATTTTACACACTGACCGTGAGACTGGACAATTTCTCTGAGCTTTTACTGCCCAGCCTGACTCGGCGCCGTATCCGGGTTCCGTTCCTCAAAAGGAAAAAAGGAACCCTTATAGGATCACTTTGTTGTCCGTCTGTCTGTCTGTCTGTCTGGTTGTCTGTCCGTCTGTCAACCCTCTTTTCTCAGAAACGCGCGGACGTATCGAGTTGAAACCTCTTATAGCCGCAATATAAATAAAACTTTTAAGTCAACGCACTCAAAATTTACAGCCGTTTTATGTCCGAATATTTTGAAATTTCCAAGGGAATCACATGCACACAAAACTTATAGGGTACTTCCCGTAGACCTAGAATCATGAAATTTGGTGAGCAGCAAGATCTTATAGCACAAGTATAGGGTACAATCCGAAAACCATAAATTTGTAATTTATTCAGTAAAAAAGATTACTTTTAATGCTCGCCATGGACCAAAACCTATAGGGTACTTCCCGTAGACCTATAATTATGAAATTTGGCAAGAAGCAAGGCCTTATAGCACTACTTCATGTTGACCTTGAATCATGATATTTAGCAAGAAACAAGGTCTTACAATTAAAGTAGGACTCGTGCACTAAGGGTTCCGCTCTTATTGCGTTAAACCTACTCGCACTTAACGTTTTATTTTTGTATGTATTTATTTTAAAAGAATATACATAGGACTATAAATAGGACACGTAAAAGAAAGCGGGATGATCTTGTGGGTTTTGACACGGAGTGGTAGGAGTCTGCAAAAGACTGAGAGGTTTGAAAGTATGCGGGGGAGGCCTTTGCCCACCAGCGGGACGAAATATATAGGCTAAATAAAAAATAAATAGGACTTAAATTATAACACAATTTAAACCTGTAACCGGGGTTTACCCGAATGCTGCATTTCTCGGGTTACAATTATTATATTTTATGGAAGCATTATCTATTTAATTTCTTATTGATGAACTTCTTCGAGTGAACTACTCATTATCCGGGACTTTTTTCTTATAACACTAACAAGCGGCGACAAGACTGTTTACAACTTAGGAATAACGTGAAAACAGCTCTATTTAGTAACAGTATTTTTGTAATGGCACCCAAAATTTATACCCATTTACCAACTCACATTAGGAAGTGTAATGACAGCATTTTTAATTATTTATTAAGTAAGACATTTTACAATTTGCATGAATTTTTTGACGCAGTTTAGTATTAAATAAATGTAGAGTTCATAGGGGTTGATACTCGTTGCAGTGTAGTAAACGCATTATTTTTCAATACTTCATACTTTTCCTTGTAAGCTTCACTATTATTAATATTATTTTTCTCTATTCATGAATTGTCTAAAATTTGTACGCGTAATGGCAGATCACAGTGCTCTTAATTATGTTTCAACATCCCTGTAATCCCTGTGTATCACAAATGAATAGAATTGAATTTCGCCACTAACACTTTTTTACCAGTCTATTAATTTGTTTAAAAATAAGAATAAAATAATAGTCAAGCTTCGTCTAAAAATAGTCCGTGTTGCCCCACATTAGTTTTCGCTACTACCTAGCCTTTACCTTGCAGTGCATACCTGCAACTTTTATTATGAAATTGTGTTGTTCACGATATGAAACTTTTAGCTTGTGGTTCATTAAAGCTACTACTTTATTCTGAAACATTCTTACATTTTTGAAACGTAGAGTTGTAGCTACATTCAAACATCTCCATAACTTTATAATATAAAGTTATGCGTGAGTTAGGTGTGAACGTAGCAGCAGTAGCTGCTTATTAACTTTTTAACATTTTTGTCATCGGAATTTTACTATTTTTTGTCTAAGACATTAGGATTCGAGGGGGAGGATTTACTTCAATACACTGTATATTAGAGAACCCGTATTTCATCATCTCTAATCCAGACCACTCAATCTCTGTCAATCGGAATCTGAATGCATAGTTTTAACTAGTTTCGACTCAGTTTGTTCCATTTTTCCATGCAAAACTTTGAACCGTTTGAAAATGCGCTCCATTTGTTGCCAGTAGGTAGAGAATATCAGCTTGCTTGAGATAAATGTAACAAACGCTGATTGTTGATAAGTATCTGTTACTAATCACTTTCTATTGTATTATTCAGCAGTGCATCAGAACCCCTACGTGTAGCTGCTTTGTGTTGAACATAATAAGAGCTTCATAAAAGCAAAAAGGTTTCAGTACGAACAAAGTAGAGCTTAGCCATAAGCACGAACTAAATAAAACCGGTGTAGTGTTATTGCACATTGCGATGAAAAATGTTTTCATAAAAACTTCGCCAAGTTCGCTTCGCGCACACTGATCTTTTAATCTCTTAATTACATGAGAGCGGGATAGGTAGGATTTCGCTAAAATAACCATGCAAAAAGGATGGCCAGCACGCACCTCCTGAATATGAATAATTCTTTCCTAGCTACAGCTTGGACGCATATTTACATTTTATATGAGCGCTGGAACGTGCCCATTTCACTGGGTTAGCGTTTTTGCACCATCGTCATAGCTCCATAGTTTTTGTTTGATTTTGTTCCAGTTCCGATAGTGATCACTCTTGCTTACGATGAGGCTGTATTTTTAAGCAATTTCCGAAGTACGGCCGGTGTAGGGTTTTATTACAAATCCATCTCTGAATACTTTCGGGCTTTTGGCTCGTTCTCAGTTTATCACCGGGCGTCGTCTCCTCCGCTTAGCTGGTTTACGACCATCGTCGGGCGCGAGACAGCGCGCAGTAAAATTTCAATATCCGCCAAAATATGGCATTTCATTTGCTTGCCGAAATGCCAAAATGGAACGTAAAAATGTAATGGCTTTCATTCTAATTATTTATGTACTTAATAGAAATGCGGGAGGCAGCTTTCGCTTGAATTATACCGGTATTAAACGGAGCATAGGTGGTTAGATGCTCAGGTAGTAAATCAAGCTGAATGAAACCGTTTTGTTTCATTACACGTGTTGAAATATCAGCTGTACGTTTGGTAACCTACACGCAACCTACTACTATAAACTGCGAACTTCAAGAATGGGATTGAAAATGACGTCATCTGTCATGCTTTTGAGCTCAGGATCGAATTTGAACCAAGCAGCATGAGAGATGACGTAATTCGCAATTCTCAATCCCATTCTCCACGTACGCAGGTTATAGATGCCAAGGAGGTTCAATCTTTACCACAAAACGTCACCTCATTTTGAATTTCTTTAAATCGGCGATCGTTACGAACCTTTTTGTTAAATATCTACAACCGAAATAAAGAAAATTTAAAGTATAAATCACGTTGGTTGTACATAGATGCCAGCAGTGATTAAATTTAATAAAAAAGTTATTTTAGTTTAAATAATAAATGCACAGAAGCGTAAGCGAGCCGTCCATAGGGACACACAGCGGGTAAGAGTCAAAGGTTTAAATCGTTAGATACGCCATGACACCAAAACCTGTGGCAATGTCTTTGAGAATGCTTGTGTTAACAAAATGCCGACACACACACACACACACTAAGAGTAGTTAAAAATAGTGTTTTGGTCAATAAACCTCCCTGTTATTATTACCATTTATTGTGCTATCATATGCATGAACTTATGTGAAATAACACAACACAAAAACATAGAATACACTAATTCCAAATGAGCGAGCTATCTCATTTCGATTGGCAACAACACGGGGGGCGGGCTCACTACTGTAAGGGTTAAACGATCTAACGATTTAAATGGTAAGAGCTGAAAAATAAGCAAGTTATTAGAGCCAGAGCTAAAAAAGACCGTAGATTTTCAAATATTTTAATTGTCTATTGAAACTAGCATAATTTATTTACAGAATTAATCCAACAAATGTAGCCACGCCAAAAGACAAACAGTCAGTGCAGAAAGAAGCTGCAGGAAGCTACTTCTTCGCAGGGAGAATTGGAAGGATTACTAAGATTATACTGTTGGAGCCATGGAATGTCTGGTTCAAGGTTATTTACCATATTGACATGTATTTTCTTTTCTTAAATAATTCAAGCTCAGTAGTCATGATTATTAAGCGTCATCAAGACTGTCGTTGGATGGAAAGATAACTTGCAGTTAGCACCGGACACAAACAGTGTTTGTAAGGGGGTAAGATGATAGATTTTAATTTAAGTTTTACTGTGCACCGACCCGTAATTTAGTTTCCATTTCTTGTTAGAGGTTATTTTTTAGCCATCTCAATAAGTACTCAATTAAGTAAAGATGTGGCTTAAGCCACAACCACAAAAACAACTTACAAATAATGATTAAAAATATACACAATGCTGGATAATCCACACAGCATCATCTAGCCCCAAGGTAAGTAGAGCTTATTTTATGAGGGCCAACTAGATGACTGATATACTTAATACAACATAGATAAATATTTTTTATAATACATAAAAGATACCCAGAAAACCCGGATCAAATATTTACAGGTCATACAAATATTCGTCCCAAGACGGGAATCAAACCCGCAACCTCCTGAAACTTTTCCCGCCGCGCCACATCGGTTGT
The DNA here is from genome assembly GCA_949316285.1 of Eupithecia subumbrata. Classification (NCBI taxonomy): domain Eukaryota; kingdom Metazoa; phylum Arthropoda; class Insecta; order Lepidoptera; family Geometridae; genus Eupithecia; species Eupithecia subumbrata. The sequence goes on along the minus strand of OX438643.1, from coordinate 12,661,111 downwards.
CTTGTGGTGTCAAATGGAGCAAACTTACACAGAAGGAACATATTCACTCTGTACATATTATATTAATAGAATAGGTAATGATCCTGCAGTAAAGTAAACCTAAAAAAAAAAAAAAAAAAAACTATTTTGAAATGTACAACCTCCTGAAACTTTTCCCGCCGCGCCACATCGGTTGTCATGTGGTGTCAAATGGAGCAAACTTACACAGAAGGAACATATTCACTCTGTACATATTATATTAATAGAATAGGTAATGATCCTGCAGTAAAGTAAACCTAAAAAAAAATTAAAAACTATTTTGAAATGATACCTTTCATTTGATACCCCACGTGACCCTGTAGGTATCTTTTAAAATTTCGGCATCACAATTTGTATGGAAAATACTCATTTTAATTTTTTATTTATTTTCATTTATTTTTCTTTAAATCTGTACCGGCGCACGAAATGTATTATTATTTTAAATTTCAAGTTGATAGCTTCATTAGTTGCTGAGTTATTAAGGAGGGAAAAAAGGACAGACAAAGCGAGACCATAAGGGTCGAAACCGATCTTCGATCTCGAAACTCTAAAAAAGACTAAAACAATACAATTGTGATAATATCTTTTAAGGTAGCATAACGGTACCAACCATTATGGTGAAACTTCCAACGAAAATTATTAATAAACTTCTGAAATGTAATATACATTAATTAAGATAGTAAGTAAGGTTATTGTATGTACTCATTTAAGTGAACATTGTTCATTTGATTAAATAAATTCACTAAACTGACAATCAAATAATAGAAACAAATTAGAACTAGTATTTATTATTGAAACAATTGAGCTAATTGCAGACTGTTGCAAACATTGTAGAGGTAGCTCAACTGATCCATATCAATACCAGTCAGAAGCGTCCCCTGGCGCTGCATGGCAAGGCAATACGCGCTGCGCAAGATACTAACCAGCTCTCGGGACACACGTCGCTTCGACCAGTACTTATGAACTATTTCTTTATTTCAGGCATTGGTCCTAATAAGCGTACTGTACAAATACGTAGTCCACCTACTAAGAGCGTATTATCTGAAAAAAACTTTCCTTTTCCTCGACTTAGCATCAGGTCTATTTGAATTGGTATTTGCCTTTGATGTATTTGTACACTTGCTGCATGCTTTCTGGCCTCTAGTAAGGGTTCATATGAGGGTGTACCGGAGGAACCTTTTTCTACTGATGATTGATGTTGCGACGCTGGTCCCGTTAGTTTACATCTGTAAGTATATCTTGCATTATTGTTGTACTCTCTCTGTATTACCTCTGTGTTACGTATCGGCTCAGTTAGTAAAAGACTTGGCTTAGAATTCGCACCACCCCAACTCATCCCGCGGCTGTCTTAAGAGGCGAAGGGATATCCACCGGGGCGGGCAGCAGTGCCTTCTGCAGAACAAATTCTACCACCGAACTGCAAGTGCATGCATGGGGTATGGGCTGTGTGTGTATGGGCTAATAACTTTATTGGCTTTTATCTCATAGGGGTGGGGAGGCCTGCGTCCAGCAGTGGACCAATTTAGGTTCTGAGTGGTGCTGAGGGGGAAACAAAGACCTTGCAGAACTTATAATGAAATAATGAGTGGTGACTGAAAAGAGGGCGCTTTGCGTGGGATTGTCGATTTTATTGTTGTGACATAGACATATTTTGCGAAGAAAGGTCCACACCATCTAGTTTTGGTAAATTACAGAGTTATTCAATTTTTGAAAAAGCTTCTTTTTTTATTTTCCACTTCCACCCAGTCTGCAGTAGGTACACCATATTTTAACCCGTTCCCGTAAAATCGAGATACTCCTATCTAGATTTCACGGAACGGCTTTATTTAAACCACTGAATACCTTACCAATTCATAATTTTACAGTCATAATAATTCCACAAAATGGCAGTATAAGTGGCCTGTTACAGCCCGAGCTATGATGGATGTTGATGATGCAGACCAGCTGACTTAATTTTTGTTTATAACAGAGCATGTTATTTTATAAATAACTGGATAATTCTTAACTGAAGCTACGATTGTATTTACAGTTCAGTACCTTAAAGGTTTCGAGAGTGTCGTAGTAATCGGACGATGGCTGGGAATTATGAGGATTTACCGCGTCATCTATTTCTTTCAAGAGATTAATGAAAACGTAAGAACCTACTACCTACTACAAGCTCTACGTTCGCTTACAATATCTTTATCCATAATTAAGTAACTCGCTCATTATAATTTTTTGCATGCTCTCTTCACCTTTAATTTTATCATTGACGGCTGCGCTCCGGACACATTCCATCCAACAAATTTGGATTCTTAATGAAAAAAGTCTCATCACCAAATTGTGACAACTGTGGTAGTTCGCGTCATGTAAAAAGAACGCTGGCGGTCAAGCTGCGCAGTAGGCGATTTATAGGTCTATTAGGTGGTATGCAGTGGGGCGCGGGGCGGGCGGGTCGCGCGCAGCATGCCTACCGGTGCGCTATTGGTTCGTCGGTTGATGGTCGGTTGACATTTACTTTCCGCGTTGTGTCCACGTCACGTTTCTTGTCAAAATACCATCGCGCACAAAAGTTTACGAAATGGTTTTACATAGAAAAGTGAGAAAATGATGTATGACGTATATTGTTTATGAAGAGAGAGGCAGATAATAATCCTGTTGATAATTTAAAACAGTGTATGAAACGTTTTCACGTAATCCAAGACGTGTTAATGGATGGAGTTGCTACATTACATTATTTTTTTGTAATTAAACATTCTAAAGTGAATCGAACATGTTTTTAATTTTATCTAATATTATTTTCTAATAACCAATACCAAAACGCGAGCAAAATATTAGTTAAAAATACCTTGGCTAAGAAAATTGGCATAATACGCGAGTGTACCATGCGCGAACACACCCCTTCCACTTTCTTCCAGCATTCTTTTTACATGACGCGACCTATAGTATTGATGATATTCATCATAATGGAATGTGTACGAAACGCAAACGAATAACTTGGTATTTTTGGAGTGGCTAAGTAATATGATGTTGGCAAATGTAACAGTATGTTATCCAATCCATTGTCTGAAGAAGCCCGCACAATTTACAACCTTGCTTTATGTTATTTTTAGACAGATTAGTTTTTAGTTTTCATTTGTAAAAGATTGTAAATGTGTATAAATTAGTCGATGTGGTCGCTCAGCAACAAAGCCTTTTGTTTGGTGTGTGATAAAAAAATTATCATTGACACTTAAACAATTTTTATGAAGGTAAGTCTAAGCTAGTCTTAGAGACACTATATGTTGGTGACCAATAATTAGTTAAATATATAAGTTTGTATTTTCATATATGAAAAAGTATATGTCCTGAAATCCACTTCTGCTACCAATCGAAAAGACACCCTGTAACTGAAAATGCCTAGGAAGCCCAAGAATTTGAAAAGTCCATGTATGAAACTGTACCTACTCCGGGCCAAATCGAGTCCTTAGATTTCTGTTGTTTCAATTCGATTGACGTAAAATATTTTGAGTCATTGTTTGACCCGTTTCGACGCTTAGCTACGCAATTTAGTTTAGTGGAAAAGCACACCATGTGTGCTTCGTATTGTGTTAAACATAGCCAAACAAATAGCTTTGCATGGAAAATCGAGCGAGCGTTTGACACATCCCACCTCATAGGCGTTGTCCTAATAGAACGCGAATGCGCGATCATCGTAAGTTCGCGCGAATTTTACTCGTACGAACGCGCGATCAAACATATTGAACTCTAATAGGTGTCCTAACTGACAATCGCACGACGCGGTCGCGCGACTCAAATGTTTGAAACTCTATTCGCGCGAACTTAGTTCGTACGAACGTGCGATCAAACATATTGAAATTGAATAGGTGTCCTTATTGAAATTCGTGCGAAAACGTTGGCGTGGTACCGCGCCAGTGTTGCCGTTGAACTAAATTAGAAGTCCCTAGCCAGTATTACAAATTCCTCTAGGTATGGAAAAAATCGATCCATAAAAATCCGCTAGAAGTCGCTAACCTACCTCATCTATTGTGACCTCAGTAACGCTCAAACCGAAATGCTTTAGGTAGTAGTTGTGGTTCTATTCCTCCGCAGGTCTTTGTTCTATTCCTACTCTTTGACGACCTCTATGGCGCAGCGGGCGAAGGCCACTGCCCTAGTCCACGGTCACGCTCGCTCCCGTCGTCAAATCGAGCGAGCGAGATTCGCGTAATCGCCTATTTGCGTTCTATTAGGACACCCAGTTTTTGACGTCGCGCGAACACGCGATGGTCGCATCGCTCGCATCGCGCATTCGCGTTCTATTAGGACAACGCCTTAGCATCGCAGCTTATTTTTACAGCATGGGGTGATGTTTTTCAAATGTTTCTATGTAGCTGGCGGACACTCTTTATTTCGATTTTGATAAGTGTATCAAAATACTCGTTTGGTGTCATATATGGTTCTTAAATACTCGTAGGTTTCATGCTGCGAAAAAAGTGGAAAAACGAGGAAGGAGTTTGGTTTTTTTTTTATATTTTTCAATTAACGATTTGGTCTTTCAGATGCGCACATCCCGTGTGATGCTGTACCTCCTGGAACACATGATCGGGGTGTCGCTGATCCTCCACGCTGGGACCTGCATCTGGTATGACCTTCACGTGCAGACCACCACCACTGACAAGTACCAGATCGGGTATCCGGTACACTTCGACTCTAGGCGGATGAAGTTTGACAGGTTGGTAACATCTGTCCCTCTGATTGGTCACTTTATACGTCTACTAAAATAGTCCTAGAACTATAACGATAGACTGGGGTGTGAGGTGCCAGCTTAGAATTTGCACCACTTAGGGATATCCACCGGGGGATGGGCTGTAACGCCCCTTGTAGAACAGATTCAACACCAAACTGCGATCCCTAAACTGCATGCCCAGCGTGGTGATTTTGGTATTAACTCCTATTGATAGGGCGCTTATCAGGGACGCCTTTATGTATAGTCTGTAGATGTAGACTTGTCCTACTATAGTTACTAGATCTAGCTGTCTTATTTTTTAAAGCATGATTCATAGATAAGAAAACAGAATATACATTAAGATGCCCAGGATTTTTATGAGTCACCCAAACCCATCACACTAATATTATAAATGCGAAAGTTTGCATGTTTGAATGAGAATGAGAATGAATGAGAATATTTTATTTGTAACTCTATCAACAAAAATGACTTAAAAATAAAATAAAGATAATATAGCTTCTGTCGATTAGACTCACAAAACGGTCTCTGTCTCAGCATGAGCTAGTTGTAAACACGTTACAACCAACGCTGGTCTGTTTAGATGGATGGATAGATGAATGGATGTTTGTTACCTCTTCTCGCCAAAACGACTGAACCGATCGGACTGAAATTTTGCATAGGTGTAGCTCTAAGCCTGGAATCAAACATATTATATTTTGTAATAACCATAAATCTTGAAACGAACTTTAAAAAGCTTTCGTTTTCAGTTACGTCTCATGTTGGTATTACTGCACCTGCCGATTTTATAACGTTATATTTGGCGATGCCTTTCCCTTGGTAAGTTACTGTGTCATACTTATTATATCAACTTATTTTGATGAAGCTAATTCGCTTGTTACCTACGTTATATTTATCATGATTTTGTGGTGCTGCCCATGATCATGGTGCATGCAACTGTACCGAAATATGGGAAAACTCAAAACACCACAAACCATACTATGGTCATAGCTCATTAAAGCTACCTGGCACCCGAACCGAACTGTCTCGCTTCGTGTTCGCCATAAATGGTAAAGTAAATGGATAATTATCAGTGATTGATCCCAATGGGCATGTGACAATTTGAAATATTATCTTTAGGACTTCGTTGTGGAATTATTAGATTTTGAAAAATATACTCATTTTAAACAGGTTTTTCAAAGCAAAATCTTACACTTATGGACTTTTGAAGTGAGCTGGTTATAAATAATACGTTTAAAATGAGAATACAACCAAATCAAAAAGTCAAATTTTGATGTCAGTAACTTATGGTATTTTGATATTTACCTACTCAAATATGACTAATTTCCAGCATAACACGGAGAAATGGCTGTCATCCCTCCTGATGCTGGTCGGTTACGTGTTCTTCCGTTACAAGTTCATCGGCAGTATCGCCTGGGAGATGGTGCTCAGTAACCAGAGGATGAGCAACTTTGTGGATCGGGTATACCTTCCGAAATTTTGTCTTTGGCTTGATATGCTTACATAACCTGGATGGCGATTACTGTGTGGTAAGACTCAAACGTTAGCAGTTGAAACGTTCGGGTGCGCGACAATCCGCACTAACCCCAGCATCCGTACCACATGGAGCGGACTGTAGGTAATGCCGGCGAGGATTCTTGAAGGCAACTTTTCCGTTTAATGCGAATCATTGGAAGTCATTTGGATTGCCGATCAGTGGACGCACTTGTCAGCGGATTGTCCGATGTCGGCCTGTGAACGCGCACCCTAACGTTTCAACTGCTAATGTATGAGCCGTAATGCCGTGCCTTACCACACCGTAATCGCCCTTCTGACCTCTCCCCGGTCGTGTCAGTCTGCCGTCCAAACCCATCATGAGAGTTAGAGAATAGATAGAGATAGAGTGTGCACCTGTGTTTGCGCACTCTCATAATGCACTAAAATATATCCTGCGTACATACCTAGTCTCCGTTGAGTTGCTCGCCGCGAGTTTGCAGCGAGCACGCGGCAATTAGCGCTGTCGGCGCGGCGCCAGTGTTCAAAACGCAGATCGCACGCGGCGAGCCTGCTGCGCAATGGCAGCAAGCTCGCACTCGTCTCGCTTTGAAATCGCTCGCAAATCGCCAGAGTGATAAGGCTCTTACAAATAATTTTATTTATTTTTTATTTTATTTTTACAATTTTTAAGAAATGTACTTTTAGGTTTACGAATTACAGATGCACATTATAGAACATGCCTGGGTAGACCAATTCATGTTTGTTAAAAGCTAATTACAAGTTTCCGCAGATATATTTAATAATAGCATGAAACACACTAAGTTGACGACTTAGAGATTAAAAACAAAATGAATAGAAAAATACTGGAAAAACAAGAACAAAGTTAATTAAGTAGGTAACATAATTATATAGTTAGCCTACACTTGAAAAACTTGATCACTAAGTAAGCGTCCAAGCTTACTTATACTGGTGTTGAATATGTCTACCTGACTGTTTCTATGTACTAAAGAATTAAACGAGCGATAAGCTCTATAAACAAATGCATTCTGCCTATAATTGGTCTTCACTGTAATAATTGTATGACCAGTACCACCACATGATAAGCTACCTGCGCCTCCACGGAGCGCCCGCCACCCTGGTGCAGCAAGCCATCCAGTACAAACAGCGGCTTTGGCACATGAAGAACGGAATCCTGAAGACGAAGGAGCTGCAGAAACTGCCGCTGCCTTTGCAAATGGAGCTCATCTTTGATATCAATGTGGGGCATTTCCATAATACGCTGTTGTTTCGGAATACTGGTAAGTTTTATTTTTAACTACCGGAATATGCTAACCAACTACACCACGAGGTCAAGTGACGTGGGAGTCGAAAATCTCTGCGACTTCCTACGGATTCTAGCTCCGTTAGCTCCACCTACAGGGGAAAGATTGAAGTTTATCCAATCCTGTTCAAAGACTAAAGTTCCGTTTAGTTCGTTTGACGAGAGGTGTCGAACGCGACACCTCTAAGCAACGGCTTAATTCAAGGTTAGCACATTCCGGTACTGACGGAAGGATGCGGGTTCTAGTCCCATCGAAGTCGAAAGTTTTTGCGATATCATTTGATTTAGAAATTACCTTGAGTGAATGGTTAGGGTTAGGCACTATAATAAAAAAAAACCTTAGAATTACTTTCGCTTTTATAATATAAGTATGGATATGTTTAGGCCAATTTCAGCCTCAACTAATAAGTATCTAGTAATATCGATAAGAAAAACTATTTTTTATTCTAATTTTTTAAATTGAAGCAGTCGTAACTTGGAGACGATGAAATAGTATCAAAACAACCTAACAATACCTACATTAAAATATCTGAAACCAATTGACTCCTAAAACTTTATTCTAAAAGAAGGGCAGCTGCCGTTATTGACTCTGGTTGGAAATAAATTACAACTAGTATTTACAAATGAAACATTTGAGCTACCTACAGACTGTTACAAAAAAAATACAGGTAGCTCAACTAATCCATATCAATACCAGTCGGAAGCGTCCCCAAGACGCTGGCTGAATTGCCCCGCCTGCATGGCAATGCTGATGCGCTGCGCCAGATACTCAGTAGCTCTCGGGTTACGCGTCGCTTAAAGCTTTGGTTGGACTTTGAACAGTTTATTTTGTCATTTTTATACCTTCCTTTAGCCACAATCGTAGGCCACACACTGACGGTAAGTGAAAGTATCACTGACGATTCCCGATTCGACCACGAAGTTTAGAAGACATTCTATTCACTCTACCAGGATGCTTAATATCAGTTTTTAAAATACGATTACGATTAAAGTTTTCGTTCGTGATTGACTATACCTTTTATCTCGTTTACACGTACAAAAAAGAATGAAACATAAATATATTCCGTAAAAAATCCTCTCGAACCATTCGAAAACTATAATCGAGATCGTATGTGTTGAGATCCTAAGGTGCATGGCTGGGATGGATGAAATAAACTAGAATCTTGGAAACACAACGTATTTTATTTTGATATATAGAAAAACTTGGTTTCAGTTACATGTCAGTTAGATTATCATCTTCAATTCAAAACGCATAGAGTAACCATAGAAGAACTAGACATACTACAAAGAAGTTCCTACCTAGTATACTGTCTATAGTTTATGGAGGTACCCTACAGATCCATAGAATAGTCTTCTATCAAATCACATTACATTAACACACCTCCTTGATTTTATACAAGACAATCTGTGAAATCTATCTCTAATAATATCAATAAGATATAAAGATTCACAAACTTAAATATCTTTTGACATGACATTGCTAAACATGAAACAATAAAACAACAACAAACAACTACATGAACACTGTCATAAAAAAAAAAAACTATCTTAAATTAACAAGTTCCCTAAGTTTCTTAAACCTTAATTTTCCTAAGGCTTTGGTCAATATATCAGCTATCTGATCGTCAGTATGAACCTTAACTATATTTACAATACCCTGCTTTTCGTAGTCATACACAAAATGATAGCTGATGTCAATATGCTTAGAGTTTTTACAGAATTTTCCATTTTTTGCCAAAGCAATAGCTCCGGTGTTGTCTTCAAATATCTTTACTGGTTTTGGGACTATCACATCTAAATCCCCTAATATTCCTATTACCGGCAAAACCTCTTCTACGCAATCTGCTAACGCATAATATTCTGCGTGCGTCGAAGCCCTTGATACAATTTTCTGTTTGTGTGTTTTCCACATTATTGGATTGTTATACACTCTTATTACAATACCTGTGGTTGATTTCCTATCATTTTTATCGGCTGCCCAGTCGGCATCCACAAACGCATCTACGCATTCATCAAACTCTGCATTGTAATTCAGTTTTATATTTCGTGTACAGTACAAATATTTTAAAATACGTAACGCATATTTATAATAAGTCTCGCAGTAACAATTTTGAAAACGGCTTAAAAAATTTACACTGTATGATACGTCTGGTCGCGTTCCACTTGCTATGTACAAAAGAGCTCCTATCAAACTTCTATATCTAGTATTTTCATTGGGTTCACCAGACTCGAGCGACAAATTCTGTTCCATTGGTGTTTCATAATTTTTAGATTCTTTTACAACGTATTTTTCAGCCAGAGTTTCGATATATGTTTCTTGACTCAGTGACATTTTCTTTTGAGTGGGGTCGTATTCGATATCAATACCCAAATAATGCTTAACCTTTCCCAAGTCTTTCATTCGAAATCTCTTACTTAGCATTTGTTTGACTTCCATAATAGCATCTATATTCTTTCCACATAACAAAATATCATCAACATATAAGCACAAATATACCTTAGTATTTTTAATACATCCTGTGTAGAGGCAGTAGTCATAATCTGATCTTGTAAAGTTGATGCTCTGCATAAAATAATGGTAGCACTCGTACCAATCTCTTGGACTTTCTCTTAATCCATACAAAACTTTATTAAGCCTGCAGACCTTGCCTTCTTCCACTTTATATCCCTTTGGGGGATAAATATAAACTTCAGATTTGATAACACCATTTAAAAAAGCCGTTTCAACGTCCATGCTCTCTATGTACCAACTCCTAACACATGCCGTTGACATTAATGCTTTCATTGTGGTCATTCTGGCCACTGGTGAATAAATCTCTTCATTTTCATCGTAAATTTGCTGAAATCCACGTGCAACGACTCTTGCTTTAAATTTACCATTCGTTTTAACTCTAAAGATCCATTTCACATCTATAATTTTCTTGTCATCAGGTTCATCGACTATATCCCATGTATTATTGATTGTAAGGCTGTTTAATTCAGCACTTACGGCTTCTTTCCATTTACTTACTTGTTCACTTTCCATCGCCTCTTCATATGTCTCGGGTACATTTGCGTCGCTGATATTTACATATACTACATGGTCTTTATATTTACTCGGTAATCTTTTCTCTCTTTTTGGTCTTTGTGTGTTCACCTCCTCGGGAATAGCGGGTCTGGCATCAGTTTCTTCTTCCATAGTATCATAAAATTCGTCGTTTTCATGCATTACTTCTCTTCTTAGGTTTTCATTTCCTGTATTATCATCATCAGTAACATCGTCAGTTCTTCTCGTCACATCATCCGTTCTGATATTTACATCGTCTGTTCTTCTCGTCACATCGTCCGCTCTTCTATTCACACTGTCCAATTCGACGTCTACACTATCTTCATCATCAACTTGCCTTCGTCTGATCACTTCTTCGACCTTGATAAACCTAACATTACGCGAAATCACTACTTTTTCACCAACCAGTATCCTATATCCTGTGTCTGTATATCCTACTAATTTCCCTTTTACTGCTTTAGGATTTAACTTTGATGAGCGCCTTTCATCAGGGATTCGAACGAAACATTCTGATCCGAATATTTTTAAATGTTCAACATTCGGCTTCCTACCGAGAAAATTTTCGTATGGACTTTTCTTTTCGTGTGTGTTCGTTAGTAATCTGTTGCCTAAATATGCAGCTGTTAATAAACATTCTGGCCAATACTTTTTGCTTAGATTGCCATCTGCTAGTAGACATCTGGCTCTATCCATCAGCGTTCTATTATAACGTTCAGCTACGCCGTTTAATTGGTGGGTGTAAGGAGGTCCAGGGTTCAAATTTATACCTTTACTTTTACAAAAGTTAAAGAATTTACTATTCAAGTACTCTTTTCCGTTGTCGCACCTTATTTCCTTAATTTTCTTTCCAGTCTGAGTTTCTGTAAATTGTACATATTGAGTAAATCGATCGAAAACGTCACTTTTGTTGTTTATTGCGCTAACAAAAGCTAATCTACTGTAATCATCAATGAATGTCACAATATATTTTTGACCATTGTACCCTGCTGGTTGTAGTGGACCCATAACATCAGTATGAACAATTTCTAACACATCATTTGCCCTCCTTCTCGTGTTGGCATAGGGTAAGTTTGCCATTTTATTTTTTACGCATATCTCACAGTCTATAAAATCGTCATTCAGCTTTTCGGGCATTCCGTTGAGGGTTTTGTATGTACATATCTCCCTAAGTTTCCTAAAATTCGGATGGCCTAATTTCTTATGCCATTCTTCTTTTAGAGACACATTTACATAGCTATCACCTGTGTATGCCTTATTTTTGATAATTGTTGCGTTCAACTCATACAATTTGTTTTTCCTATAGGCTTTAACTAATACCTTACCTGTTTTTCCATATATGGTTGCCAAGTCTCTTTTAAATATTATACCATTGTTATTATTTACGATAGACGACACGCTTAGCAAATTTCTTTTCATCGATGCTACATAGTAAACATTATTTACAGTAATCTTTTCTTTACCGCAAACCATAACGATACTACCTTTTTTAGTTGCCTCTAGGCCAAAACCGTCACCTACTTTAATATTTATTTTTTTATCTAATTCGTATATTTTATCAAAGTATTTTTCATCGTTTACAATGTGGTCGCTGCAACCACTGTCAAGCAGCCAACTTACTTTCATATTATTTTTTGAGTCAGCTACAGCAACTTCTACGTTGCAGACATTGAAGGACTGATTGGCACCTCTACCACCGCTGTAGCTGCGGCCCCTGCCTCTGCGGCCACGACCGCGTCCACTTCTTCCTCTTCCTCTTGGAATGAAGCTGGTCTTTCTATTCGGACAATCTCGCCTAAAGTGCCCAGTTCTATTGCATTCATAGCATTTGTCCTCTCCTGTGGTAAAAACCATTGTCTCTTGGTTGTCTCCCTTTTTCACGTCCAGTAACAATTTGGATTTGACATATTCAACTGTTTGAGATTCCTTCGGCATCGCGTCTACAATATTTACCACGTATTCGTATTTCTTTGGGAGTGACAGCAACAGATAATTTAATCTCTCCTCTTCTGAAATATTGTCGCCGGTGTTCCTTAATTCATTTATGATCCTCTCGAATCTTTGAAGATATTCTTGCACGTCTTCGTCTTCATGTAACTTAAGTTCCAGTAGTCGTCTTTTTATCAATAGCCTGTTGGCGCACCCTTTCGCAATGTAGGTCTCATCTAATTTACTAATCATTTGATATGCGCTTCTTTGATGCATAATAATGTCGAGTTGGGTATTGTTCACGCTATTTACTATAATATTTCTGATTCTAATGTCTACTTGCTTATCTTTCTCGTCTTCTATTACCTTTAATCCTTTCATTTCCAAGAACAAATTTAGCCGAAATTTCCATTTTTCATAGTTCAGGCCGTCAAATATTTGTAGAAAATTTTCTTCGCATTTCTTTTTATCGTGGATGTTTTTATCTTCAGTCATTTTCTTTTCTGAAAAAAAACTTCACTTGTTTTGCACCACCTTCTCTTCTTTGTACGACTTTCTTCTTTTACATTTTCATCACTTCATCCTAAGATCAACCAATGCAACCACGCTCTGCTACCATGTTGAGATCCTAAGGTGCATGGCTGGGATGGATGAAATAAACTAGAATCTTGGAAACACAACGTATTTTATTTTGATATATAGAAAAACTTGGTTTCAGTTACATGTCAGTTAGATTATCATCTTCAATTCAAAACGCATAGAGTAACCATAGAAGAACTAGACATACTACAAAGAAGTTCCTACCTAGTATACTGTCTATAGTTTATGGAGGTACCCTACAGATCCATAGAATAGTCTTCTATCAAATCACATTACATTAACAGTATGAAACTATTCAATCGCTGTCAAACTACAAAAAGTAGTTCTCTCAGTAACTCTCTATCCGGTAGAGGCGCTGCAAGGCACCAAATGTATGGAAAGAAATGTTATCTTTTTTCAAGCACAACTAATAAGAACTCTGGTAAAGGTAGGTCAAATTTCCTTTCAGACGAAGCCTTCATGCGTCAGATCTCCTTACTGATGTCTCACCAGATCTTCCTCAGTGGTCAGTATATCTGGAGCCAGGGCGTGGTGAAGTGTGGGATGCTCTGCATCAAGCAAGGAGTCATTGAAATGCTTTCAGATGAGGATGATGAGAGCCCTATGATTGCTTTTAAGGAAGGAACTGTAAGCACTAAGATTAACATAAAGTTTTCTGGTTGTAGGTTATGATGGTACAAAAGCATTTATTTTCACCACTCTCGCTCGAAAACGGCGACTTTGATGCTCAAAAACAGTGAGGAAAATCGGTTTTGCTCAAATGTGGAACATAGTACATTATGGTACTAGTGTGTAACTTTTTTTATTAAATTTTTTTTAAGAACAAAGCAACTCAACCAATAAAATTTAAAAAAAATCTATCTATATCATAATCAAAGTCACAGTTTGATTATGGGTGTCATTCTGTGCCTAATTGCGGTGACCATAGAGCCTCTTTATGAGCAAGTGTGTTGAAATGGATATTATTTAACTTGTTGAAAAAAGTAATTTGAACTTAGAACAATGCAACACTCACAAAAAACAAAATTTCGCTTGCTCATAGTTTGAAAGAGATTTGTAGCATTTTACCTCCAAGGTTGAGGACTACAAAGAGTTTCTAACATTCGACCTCTTCTCTAAATTACTAAATATTTAGAGCCACTCGCTACGCTCGTGACTCTATTTCAGACTGCTGAGATAGCGAGGGATTCAAAAGGCACGAAACAAAAAATACTTGCTCTCGAGTTCAACATACAACTTTTCACCACGACTAGCGAGAAAATATTTTAAATTTATAAAAGAGGTTGAATGTCAGAAACTGATTTCGGTCCTTGGAGGGTAAATATGCTACAAACCTCTTTCAAACCACGAAGGACGAAATATTTTTCTACGAAGGTTGTTTTGTTCCGAATTCAAATTACTTTTTTCAACAAGTTAAATAACATTCTTCATTCCACATGCGAGCAAAACCCGTTTTTTTTCGCTGTTTTTGAGCAGCAAAGTCCCCGTTTTCGAGCGAGAGTGGTAAAAAGATATTCTATCTACGTTATTTTATATAGGCATAAGACAAAAATGATGATCTACGCATGTAATAAGAAACAAGTCATTAGCATGAGGAATTCCAAGATCATCGAGTACCGAATATTTCTTTTGTCGAAGCTTTTTTGATAATATAATTTGTCAGCAATTTTGTGAAAAACGCTAATACCGTTGGCATGTGTACGACTCTATTGACATAGAATCAAAAAATCGAACTAAGCTTAGGTTCAAACTTGTTTTAACCTAAGCTTAGTTCTAAGCTAGTGGTGTGCTAGTTCTCTCTAGCTAGTGTAAACAAAGATGTTTTATAGAAGTTTATCCGATTTGCTGGTATGGGGTTTGTTTTGCAAATAGCATTGCATTTTTGGTTGATTTGACGACCTCTGTGACGCAGCGGGCGAAGGTCCGCCTGCGACGCAGGAGGTTGCGGGTTCAATTCCCGCCTCTAACAAATGTTTGTACGATCTGCAGATATTTGTCAGGATGTTCTGGATGTATTCTATGTATAATAAATAAATAATAAATATCTATCGATGTAGTATATTGTATTAAGTATATCAATTATCTAGTACCCATAACACAAGCTCTGCTTAGCTTGGGGCTAGATAACGCTGTGTGAATTGTCCAGCATTATTAATTTATTTATTTTCAGGTGCTCGGTGAGCTGAGTTTGTTCTACTCGATCCCGTCAAAGGTTACTGTGCGAGCGGCTACTTATGTTGAAGTACAGGTTGGTTAGCATTGGTACGAGGATGTTAATAAGAACTGATGTGTAAATATATCAATAAATAGACAAAACTTTTATTATCAGAAATCATAGTCTTTGCCCATTTTTATAAATGAAAAAATTCAAAATTTCCTTACGCTTTCCGATAAATTGCAAAACATCAACGTTCACGTGGCTTCTGTTATTCTACGTTTCTGCCTTTTTGTTCCTAAATTTACATATTATTTACGATGCTCCCAGCTCTGGAAATTTCCACATCATAAACAGCAGTTGGACAACATCATACGTGACACTTTAATCAAAATTTTTAATATACCTTTGGATGATAGAGCGTGGCACCCGGCCGCTCTTCCTATTAGGATGGGAGGTCTAGGTGTCCGCGAAATTTTTAGTGTTTCACTCCCAGTTTTTTTGTCATCAGTACATGGTCCTAAAGATCTTGTTCATAGTAATTTGGCTATATGTTACTTTTTTAAATAAAATCAATAAATTAAGCAAAAACTTATAGGATCAAAAGCACAACATATTGTGATGAAACGAATCAAGGTTGATCATATTTCAACAAAAGCTTTATCGTCGTCGAACGTCACCGATGTTCAAAATAAATAAATGAAATTCTAAATTTGTCAGGTTTTTTGTATTTTCTGTATTATATAAGTAATTTATTTAGCAGATAAGTAGTTTTGCGAAATGCCTATGGACTTAAAATGACAATTGATTCGAATGGGTTCATAGCAAATTGCTTATTGACTGTCGCAAAACGACGTATTAGCTACCTCAATTACTTGTAGAACGCAGAAATAACAAAAAACTGAAAACAAATATGAATTTCCCACACAACCGGTCCCAACACCTCTAGTATGAAATGAATAAATAAATAAAAATACATAAGCCAAAATTTTCAGAGCTCGGAGCTCGAGCAAACCAGGTGATAATGCATTCTAACGGCAACTTTTCCAGGTATTACGAAGAACAGATTTCATGAGAGTTATGTCAGAACACCCGTTCATGCTCAATCGTATACGAGGGAAAATCTCAACCAGGCTTGGAAACTCTCGGCGTAGACAGGTAAAAGAGCATTAAAACCCTGACAGGAAATTAAAGACGCGAGTTTCCAAGAAACTTTTATTTTCAGAAGAGATCAAGTGAAAAGGGATGAACATAAAAAGGTAGTTTCGAAGTTTTCCTTTTTGTTCAGAAGGGCAGAGTTCGGCATGTCTGTCTATGTAGTAACTTTCCGAATGAATTTGTTATGTTCTGTCATGGGTGGAGAGAACAGTTTTTCAGATAACTTGCGATAGTTGTTTATTGTATCACTATATGTTATGACTAGCTTCGGTCCGCGGCTTCGCACTCGTATTTACAGTATAATTAGTAACCTATTAATAAATTTTCTCTATCTCTATCTATCTATCTCTAATTTTTCAAAAAATTTATCTATTTACAAAAAATCGAGAACACTTCTAATAGTTTCTTTGCCGCTTGGCAAAAGCCTTCTCCATTGCAAGTGCAGTTTACTTTAAATACATTTGCTTAGAAAAATAACTCCATGTCTTACAAACTTTAAAATTATTACTTGTAGCCCACAGAATTCATTACTTGAAACTCATAACCTATGTTTTTGAGTAATGGATAGTAAGTAACGCTCCACTTTTCCATTCAAAGGGCCCGGACTATTAACCAGGGTAATATCGTAAACATTATTCATCAACAGTACATTAAACACAATTCGCCTTCTGATGTCTCATTTCTCACCCTCTGTTTACTTATCAATTTTCACTTCAGGAGGCAATAATGAAATACGATAGAGACGATTCGAGACTAATTCGAACTCGGTACCGACCGATGAAAGTACTCAAAGATAATTTGGCAGGCGTCGAAGAGGAAGACCCCACTTTCGTGGACGATTCCCACATGTATTACAAAGGTAACAGAGTTCAAATTTTCTTGGCAGTTTGTCTCCTAGAGATCCTTCTGTAGATATTTAATTTTCCAGACGAGAATAATGTCCGACAGCCGAAGTTCACTGCGGAGTTTTTGGAGCTGTATCAAATGACGAATAACGTAACAACCATTGACGTGCCCCGAATTTGCCTGAGGTCGACGTTTCCTTGGATCTTAGAGCCAAATACAGACTTTGTGAGATCAATTTTGTTTAAAACTCATTTTCTTACTAAACTTTAGATGGCATAATATTTATTTTATCTATGTTTCTTCAAAATTGAATAAACAAGAAGTTTCCTTTATTACTCTTCCAACAATTTCTTTATTCACTTTTATATAGCCTGCAGATAAATACTTCTCCTACCTTTTCCATTTCCTTGTTTTTTGAGCTTCCAATATTCATAGCTATAAATTTGTAACCGTTGGTCGGTATAAAATTTGGCAACTCAGTACCGTTTTGTAGCGATAAAATTTTATGCCCAGCACATTTTTATCTATGAAAGCCAATCATATTAAAAGTCTATATTATAAAAGTCGCCATGTTTTCCCTTCTCGTTTATTTATTAAGATCTAGAACTTTTGTTCTACACACTAATATTATAAATGCAAAAGTTTGGATGTTCAGATGTTTGGAACCATCTAATTATCTGAGCAAAATCAAAATCAAAAACTCTTTATTTCCATAAATACAATAAATGACACTTAGAAAAGGTAAAATTATAAAACTAAACACTGACACGGAAATAAAGTGATATTTTTGATTTCTGTCGCTTCGGTATGTAGACTAAAGTAAATAAGCGACGAAGAAACCTTTAGCCTGTTAGTTGTTATTTTACGAGTTGGAGCAAAACCCGTCCCAAGCTTTTTATCCTCTAGATAATCGGATATTTTATAGTAAGCCTTTTTACACAGCAAGTTTTTGAAAATTTGTTTGGATTTATTTACTTATAATTTTTGCAACTCACTAGGAGTTTTGTTGTAGAAGCGTATACCTACATTGCCCTTTAAAAGATACATACACTTACAATTTTGTGTAGCCTAGTTGTGGGCACAGCGAGTTTGTGTTCTGATATTAAAATTATGATTATCTCTTTTTTTAGGGAACCGATTTATATTTCTAAACTGTTATTTATCCACACTCGTTGCATAAATTCTCTTTATGTCCACAGGTTTTCTGTAAGAAAACTTTTTTAGGCAGTATTTGTTAACTTTTATGTATGAATTAACTAGTGTGTGTAATAAATAGTTTAAGAAAAATCATTTACGTTGAAGTTTGAGGATGGAATAAAATTGTTTCAGACGCACATATTTGATATTTGGCACTTCGCGATGGTTATCTACCTCTGTGTCCTATCTCCTTATGTCGCCATCCACAACTTCCAGTCGGACGTTGAGAGAGTGGTCACTATAGTGGTCATGGCTGGGCTGATGCTGAACATTTATATACAGCTCACTACTGCTATTATAGATAAGGTAAATTATATCACTGAAGTCACAACATAGTCGTCAAAAGTGGTCGAACCAATCGAAAGCTCAAATTTAAGAATTTTTCAAAACAATTCTATAAAATGAGGCCGACAAGAGAAAATATTATAAGAAGTTTCACGTTTAAATTACACAATTATATAACTAACTAGCTCCTGCCAGCGGCTTCGCACGCGTATTTTAGATAAAATAAGTAGCCTATTATCTAAGTTTGGCCTTGCTCTAAATGTTCGCCAAATTTTATTATGAACTGTTCCGTAGTTTTAGAGATCCTAGTTAATAAAAATTCAAGTTTCACAATCTTTCGGCTTTATAATATTAGTAGGATAGGTTATTAGGAAGTAGGATTAAAAATGAAGGATTGTCCTTCATTATTAATCCTACATAAATCATTCATTTGGTAAATTCGTCTTATGGAACTTAGGCCCGTATTTTAAAAACTTGCTCGTCATTGATATATGCGTAAGTAATAATAATAATAATCATAATAATTTAGGCATGACAATACAAGAAGTAAAAAGGGCCCATATGATAAATCATATTTAATATTTGCACACCTGCTTGCGGGTCGAATACATTGTCATCACATAACTTTAAGATCTTGGCATGTAATTATTGTATTCTGCAAATAAACGATTGATTCTGATTCTGATAAAAAGTGAAAAGAATCGTGTCACTGGCACTAGGTCATTTAGTGACGCTTGTGCTGTATAAAAGCGTTACTCAAGGATATATTGATGACTGACTGACTGAACGGGATTCTAAAGTGTTCTACATAATATCACTATTATGTTCTTCACCGTCGACCAGCCAACTCTTTGAACATGTTGGCTGTTACCACCATATCCCTGAATGCCGGCGTTTGGTCTACTGTCTGCCTAGGCGTCCAACCAACAACGGGTTGATTTAACCATCAAGCGGCGGCATTGTGGTCAACCTTTGAAGTTGTGTTCATCTTTTAGCACAATACAATTATAATGGCAGCTACAGATAGTAGTAATTATTTGAACACGATAAGGAACGTCCCCGGAGATGGTATCCGAGTTCCAATGTCGCTTACAACTTTAATTATGTTTATGCTGAATATTTCCATCCAATATTCCCAGGAGCTTCCTTCTAATTGAGTGAGATTAAATGTTTTCGAGGAAAAATACAAATTATTCGACATCATCAGAAATTATGAGATAAAATTGAACAATATTTGAAGATATATTCAATATTTTTAATGGTAGGTGGTCTGTAAAAGCCCTGATCTTTTTTCTCCTTCATTTGGTGCCATTATCTAGGATAGGTTGATTGTTGAATTCTAGGAGGGGACAGAAGGAACTGGAATAATCAGCTTAGTGGAATTCTGGTTCAATCATCGTAGCTGAATGTACTAGAAAGTCATGGAAACCATGTAGAAACGGTCTCGCGTCCTAGCCTTGTGTCTGTGTTTCAGACCTTTATTTTCAACTGACATTACCCAATTATGCCCACAAGTGATACAGATAAAGTACCTACTCCGTTATGTAACTCCGTAATGTCTTTGTTTAAATTTATTGAATAATTGTTTCCCTTATATTATGCTATTTACTGACAAAAATTGTAAAATCACAGACTCCTCGTTTTCTTGGAGCTCTGGCCAGTGGCAAGAAGACCAAAATTGCTTCTTGCCTCTCTGACACCTTCGTTTTTCCTTGCAGAACAAGAGATTAGTAACAGTAAAAGAAATAGCTGAAGTGAAGATGTCGTCCCTCGGTTTCTACCTTGACATCATATCTGTGTTCCCCGTGTACGTTTTCACGGATACTTTGGACCCTCAAGAGGAGACTGTGGCTGGCCAGATTGTAAAACTGCTACCGGCACTGCAAGTGTGGCATATTTGGGACTATATCGGCAAGTGGGAGAAGAATTTTGAAGCTAATGTAAAGGTACTTATGATAATAATAAGGTATTGGATCCACTAAACTAAAGTATCTCCCCCTTAAAAAGCAACTTGCTTTATAAAGGGGGCTATTTTGCTGTAGGCAGATTTATGATGCCTCCCTGGGTTTCATCCTAGGGTGGCATGAAAGCATGAAACAGCCTTTCGGTCTGCTGTTTTGGTGCCCAGAGTGGAGTACTTGGAATTCCTCTTCGCACCAAAATATTGACCACCGATCTACTCAGCGCAGATTGTGTTTTATTCAAGGGTTTAGTTTTATGAATCTTGAATTAGGTGTCTATGCCAAACTCGGCTCGTGGATTAAACCAAAATCTCTGGCAAATCGCTATAATTGCTATTGTTTCTATATTAACAGCGCAAAAGTTGTAGATTGTCTCAAAGAATTTCGGATGGTCAGATGGTGGCAAAATTGGCAACGCATTCCCGTCCAGAGTGGGAGTTGGCGTAGCGGGTTCAAGTGCCCACTCGTTAGTTTTTGGGATTAGTACATTCTTTATGACAAAAAAATCACAATCAAATAATAGAAAAAAATTAAAACTAGTATTTATAGTTGTTGTAACAGTTACCTCAACTGATCCATATCATTACCAGTCGGAAGCGTTCCCAAGGCGCTGGCTTCAGTGCTTCTCTGTATGTCAATGCTGATGCGCTGCGCCAGGTTCTCAGCAGCTCTCCGGTCACGCGTCGCTTCGACCAGATGCTCAGATATGTTTTTTTTTACCCGAAGAGCCTCGGTACCTTACGGACCTAGGGTCTCGACTTCAAGGAACCTCGATTTAATTTTTTTATAAATACTTGTTATAAAAGCAAAATATCACAATTTCTTTCAGGTTCTGAACGTGCTGAAATACTGTCTGATCTTCCTGATAGCTTGTTATTGGTCCGGATGCTTCCTCTATTTGTTTGCGTGTCCAAGGAAACTTTGCAGAGAGGTAATTAATGTTCTAAGCTAACATCAGCAGCGTCTCTTTGATTATCAAACTGCAATTTTAATCTAGAAAGTTCTTTGAATGTACCTATGCGATTTCATAAAGTTCTATTTTTAATCTAGTTCATATGTTTGTGTAGTAAAACTTTAAACTGTATGTTTTTCTGCAACAGAACGTAGATAACTTTTGGTATGTTATGTAGCTAGTTAGGGGGTTTGAATATTATTGCATGGAGGGTGGCCCTACGATTTTGTTGTTTTTTTTTCATAATCACTGCCAGTTTATTTGATTTATTGCCAAATTATCAGAAATCAATCTATTTAAATTCATAACTTTTATTGTGTGCGGCTATTTTGGAAAAAATATACAAAATTGTGACCAATGCTATGGCCAAAATCTTCAAAACCCAATTTAGGTTTCATACCTGAGTTTTAATGGTTTGTCATAATAGAAAACATGAACTGTGAAATTCCAACCTCAAAAACTTGATAACTAGAGGGGTTCAGGCACGATCACGACTAGTTACTAAAGTCAAATAAACTCACCCCCAGATTATTTATTTCACCCCTAACCCCTCTTTCCAGAATTCCTGGATGACACAATTAATATACTGGGAGACGAAAGTGTTCATGACAAACGAGGCTAAGCACGAAAGCCCGACGTTGTCGTCCTTTTCTTTCGGATCGTCGATTCTCACGAACTCTGGGATGTCGGATATCGCTCCGGCAAGCAACGATTTTGTCATGGTAGTAAGAACCTATTTTTAATTAGAGAGTAACGTGGGGCTCCTGTTATAGGATAGGATTTGAGCTAAAGACGAGACTTTCGTTTTACACCTGTATATTAATCTGATCAACACCATAAGACAGATCTTTTCACCGCGTTTTCCGATTCACAACTCAAAGCATACATTTTTCGTTATACGGATTGCCGCTCAATGCCGTTGCTGTATTTATCACTTGACACAAGCACATCGCTTCCGCATCCGTTCCCACTTCCGGTGCTTCGTGAAATCACAACCGTATCGAATAGTGGATAATAATGGATACGGCTTGAACTTGCTCTCAACACAAAATAAAACCATTTTGCCCAGTAGTTTTAAGGTAGTCGCAAATCAGACGTGCATAGCTACCGTACAGCAGAAAAATGTGCATTCAAATATGGGTTCTAGCTCGTAACATTTAGGTTTAGATAGAACTGAAATGATATGAAATAATATTTTTATTACATAAAACATGGTATAAAAAGTGGTTCATATTATGAGTTATATAACTATTATATAGCATGCAATTAATTAATATACAATAATTAACTTGAATCTATGGCTTAAAATTAATAAATTTATTAATATGTTAAAAATTACGTTCATATTCATATTCATACATATTTATTGCAATCATTGTGTACATTTTTAGGTCTTAGTATTTAAGTAATGTAAAAGAGGCACAATGGTACCCTAGCAGGGCGTGGCAATAGGTACTGAGAGCGGAGGTGGACCGGGTTTCTATATGAATCTCTAGTTAGGTTTTAGGTTTTAGCGGAAAAAGCTTACTTGTATAAGTAGCAATGTATGTATTCATAATGCATATAAATTCGTAAGTTTTATTTTTATTTGTCGTTGAAGAAGTAACTTAAATCATAATAGCATTTATGTAAAAGGTATTGTTTTTTTTATTTTTTCAAATATATGGTCATTTTCCTCGTCCGTTCATTTTCTTTTTAAATAAATGGTCATTCAATCATTTAAATTCATTAGGTACCTTATTATAAATTTTTACACACATAGTCAAGCAGCTTTTTTGATGTCTCGCTGATTTTGAGGTTTCTTTTAGAATAAGCCTGCATGTAGATGCATGTCATCATCAAATAAAAATAAAATCATCAGATGACTGACAGCGCGCGGACCACTTAGTTTGAAGCTTGTGGGAAACCATTTTGTCACTGTAAAATGTACCTTACGAGTTTAAGCCCAAATTTTAAACCACATTTTTGTGCTGCGCGGTAGAAGTGTTGGCTTAATGTGCGCATAGCTTTAAGGGTTACCAAAGCGATTTTATCATCGGATTCATATTATCATCTTTATGACGCTGCCTGCGCTGTCACTTGACCTTTATAATGGCTAAGACGTAACCGTAGATATCTTCAATAATGATCTTAGACGTTTTTGTAAGCTTCATTAATTCTCTGAATAAATAATCTATACAAAGCAAGTAACGAAAATGGACAAAAAATCCAGAAATTGCCTTAATTCAGTCTGACGGGAGTATTCGAGCGGCAACTCCAATAATGGAATGAAAATCATAATTCTCGTAGTTGGAACGTTCGCAGAACAGTAAAACAGTTTACGTACTTCGTAGACGTCATAAAATGCGGTGGTTCGGCCGATGTTCACGAACTTTAGCCCTCAGTTAAGCTAACTGACGACTAAATTGACATTTTGATAAAAGTTTCTATAGAGTTTAGCTTTAGCGATCTGTAATACATGTTCGCTCCGCTGGGTACAGAGTCTTATGTGGTATTCGCATGGTAGGATACATATACATAAATAAAATAATAAATAAATAATGCTCGACAATTCACACAGCATTATCAAGTCCTAAGCTAAGCAAAGCTTGTGTTATGGGTACTAGATAACTGATATACTTAATACAATACACAACATAGATAGATATTTTTTATTATACATAGAAAACATCCAGAACATCCTGAACAAATATCTGCAGATCTAACGTCTCGTCGAAAATGAAAATCAAATCATTTGATGATTGTTGATTGTTTTAAAAAAACTAAAATGCGATTTCATATTCCTTTGTTCCTTAGTACACAGTTCTTTAAGTTTTTCGGAAAAAATACTAACCCCATCATATAATATGGGAATATTTTTTATGGGACCGCTTCGGGATTATTGTCCATACAATAGCTAAATAATTTTCCAATGGACGGAGTAATCGACGAGCATCCATAAAAAAACTTTCATACATACAGCTGTACACATAAAATCCCCTCCTTTTTTGAAGTTGCTTAAACATTACATAACAAAGTTCCCTGAACGCGCTGAATTTTGAAATACTTTTCATGGGGCAGGTTGCTAGTTTTCAACTATAAAATAGAACTACTGTTTTTACACGTCGTCGTTCGTCATAAAAGTGAAACAAATTGCACCGCGAAGCTTTGCGTGTTGAAGTTTTTCTCCCGGGGGGTAATTAAAGCACCTATCATCACTTTGATAAATGAGACAGTGATAAACTCGCTTCGCAGGTGGCGGTAATTTTTATTTTCGGAGCGTATCTGTACAGCTTTTACACGGCGAAAATTTGCAGCTTGTACCTGCTTTCGACACAAAGGAAACAGAAATTCAAGGTATGCTAAAAACTAGCGCTATTTTCTATGTAAGCTTTGTAAGCAGAGCTTTGAAAGTAACGCTGTAATGTTTAGTACTGAAAAGCTGCCCCTAGCAAGAACACCCCTTAACAAGGTTTTGTCTTGAAAATATATTTTAAAGGTAGGTACCCAAGTAACACAAAAATCATAATAAATGTAATGAATATGAATAACTGTGTGCTCCAATAAGATAAACAGATTATTTTAACCCGCGACGCAAAAAGAGGGGGGTGTTATAAGTTTAACCTGTCTGTCTGTGTATCTGTCTATGGTATCGTAGCTCCCAAACAAATAAACGGATTTTCATTTAGTTTTTTTTGTGTCATAGATAATTTTATCCCGAGTGTTCTTAGCCTTCATGAAAAATCTGTAGAGGGATTTTTAATTTTTTTTATTCTGTTCTTGGTAGCTGTTTCATTAAAATCGGTACAGTCGTTCAAATGTTATTGATGAACCTATCAAGTAAAATCTTCGTATGGGGTTTTCAACATTTTGTGAAATTAGCTTGTTCTTTATTCCTCTTGAGAAATACGTGGTGTATATTATATATACAGTGGCGTTCAAGATTAGTCGACCCTCCCGTTTGAAGTTAACTTCTATGAATACAGAACTATTTTAAAACAATATTTTTTCGTAAAATTAAGATAGCCGTTTTATTTAAAAAAAACTAATAATAGAAAATCAAAACTGATGTAATTACGAGACTTGGAATAGGTCAGCTAACGAGGTACGCCACTGTATCTATGTACATCTTTCCCTACTGGTTAACATACACTTATTAATATACAGGGTTATTAGTAATTCACTGACACTGCGTAAACTGCAGGTTCTGCCCGTCAACACGAACACGTTTGTGAAAACCCCAGGTTCCTAATTTTTTGTACAAATCACCTTTGCTTAAAAAATTAAGAAACTCTTTAGTCCGGAACTCAATTAATTACTTAAGACCGATCTTCAATTTCCATACCTATTGTTAATTCAGGGCAGATCCATTTTTAAGTTTGCCATTAAAAAAGCCTCTCTAAAGAACGATTTTTTAGGTGATATTACCTACCATCATTACCA
This sequence comes from Eupithecia subumbrata, assembly GCA_949316285.1. Taxonomy (NCBI): domain Eukaryota; kingdom Metazoa; phylum Arthropoda; class Insecta; order Lepidoptera; family Geometridae; genus Eupithecia; species Eupithecia subumbrata. The sequence continues at coordinate 12,635,043 of OX438643.1, read as the reverse complement.
AGTTTAAGAATTAAGACCAGGCGTCTTCACGAACGTGTGAGCGATGAGGGGCAGAACCTGAAATTCACGTAGTGTCAGTGAATTACCAATAACCCTGTATACGTGTTTCGTAAAGCGTAGACTGCGGTTACCGTTAAGTTATTTCCAGGAATCGATGAGGGAGCTGTTTTACTTCCTGTCAGTTAATTATGTCAGCAGTAAAATCAAGGCGAGGGTGAAAAAGTTTTTCTGTGTACAATGGTAAGCTGATTTCATGGCGTAAAGCAGTTAAAGTTTTGTTTAGTCCGACAAGGAATGATAGGTACTTTTTTTAACCCCCGACGTAAAATGAGAGGGGTGTTATAAGTTTAACGTGTCTGTCTGTGCATCTGTCTGTGGTATCGTAGCTCCCAAACGGATTAACCGATTTTCATGTAGTTTTTTTGTGTCAAAGATAATTTTATCTCAGCAATGTGTCATGAAAATCAGCGGGGGGTTTTTAACATTTTTAATTTTGTTCTTGTGTATAATGATTTTAGAGATAACTTTTCAGTAATCACTCTTTACACTTACCTACACTTAAGATTTCAGTGATAAATATATAAGAAAATATTAGGAATTAGTTGAAAAAATTTACAATCAAAAAATAGGAACAAATTAGAACTAATATTTACAATTGAAAAAACTGAGCTGACTGCAAGCTGTTGCAAACAATCTAGATATAAATTAGAACAAGCATTTACAATTGAAACAATTAAGCTAACTGCACACTGTCGCCTCTCTATTATTTGATTGTAATTTCCTTTATGAATAAAGATTTAGTTCAAATTTATTTCTTTTTGATTGTACTTTTGATTGTAGTTTACGTTGTGAATTTTACTATAAATAAATAATAATTCCTAGGTATTACAACAACGCCGTGTCCACTCACGAGATGTTCAAAGATATGTCTGCAAACATTCAGCAAGAGGTGTTGTCGATTGAGATGGTAGATACTTTGCTGTATTGCCCTTTGTTTCAGGTATTTTGATACTTTATGCGCTACAATACAATACATTACACTTTATTGCACACCAAGAAAATAAAAACAAAAAACGCAGTTTTAGTTAGCAAAAAACTAAAACTGCGTGAAAAAAACCCCCCGCCCATAACGGGCCGCACCGTTGACGCCATTTTGCAAAATTTGCGGCCGCACTGTTGACTGGTTAGGGCGAACCTACCACAACCTGGTTTGGTTGTCAAACCTACCAGGTTTGGTTGTCAAACTAGGCCTAGATCTTATCTTTTTGCTCACGGGATCTCCGTGGTAAGGAACCCGAATTACATAAAATTTATGTAATTTGGGTTCCTTTAATTATTATAATAAATTTTTCTAATATATCAATTTTTTCTTTGGTTTGTTTAAATTTAAAACACGATTTCGAAAAATAAATCATAAAAGTGCACTGTTTGCCCCTAATTTCGTCGAAATTTCAGGAACCCTGCAGTCTATAGAAAAGATTTTCGTTTTGATTCGTAGGTTGATTAATTCTTTAGTCCCTTAATACAATTTCTTCATAAATTGTGTAGTTTTCTTGTGAAATAAACACACACATTTTTGCGCTTACGCTGTTCTAAAAAAGTATACTCAGTCCCGCTTCTAAGAACACGAAATCTTTTGCGTATCCTTTTCACAAAATGGCGCGCAATGCTTCCTCATATACATCACAGAAACAACTGAAATCCCTACATTCGTTTGAAATTCTGATGGAATTGTTTCGCAGGAATGCAATCGCGATTTCCTCCAAACGGTGGCAGCCAGCACGAGAACAATAGTGCTGCCTGACAATGAAATAGTGCAACACGCAGCAGATATAGGACGGGATATGTATATTCTGCAAAAAGTAAGTTTTCTGAAACAGTAGACCCCGCAGATAACAACCTACGCTCGTAGCACACCTCCGCTGCGGAATACGAGTAGCAGAACCGCTGGATGAATTCCACTGCGATCAAGTGTTGTTTGAGTTGCGGATCTATAGCGGAAGTGTGGCTGACGTCGGAGCAGATCGACGGAACCGCGCGGGGAAAGAGATTGAATTTATAGTCAAATCTATGCGTTACAACAGTTAGTTTCGCTAGTGTTCCGCTTCACTTACATGCGGATAAGACATGGCAAAATTACTGCGGTTGCGCTGTTATGGGTTCGCAACGGAGGTGTGCTACGGGCGTTACAACAATCTTCTGTCATTCATTCGTACCGCTTAGATTCTGAGCTCGCTGTTTGCTTCAGTTCGGCTAAGTCCGGCCAACTATAACCTAGGTATCTTCAAGATACAAGTGAATAGGTGTCTTCAAGACCTGCGTGATACATCCTCACTTACCGTCATACGAAGGTGGTCAAACAAAGATTTATGCTGGTCAAAAAAATATCGGAATTTTACTGCCTCTTTATCAGTTACTAGCGGCCCGCTCGGGCTTCGTACAGGTATAGAATGATATAGCAATCAAATGGTGAAAGAATTTTTGTAATCGGTTCAGTAGTTTTTGAGTTTATTCGTTACAAAGATACAAAAATACAAATCTTTCCTCTTTATAATATTTGTGTAGATTATTATTGATAGATTGATTGAGATGAAAACTGTTTTCACGCCAAAACTACTGAACAGTTCGGGCTAAATGTTTTGAATAATTGTAGTTCTAGACCTATATAGACATATATTAAGCTTTTGTGTCTGATCGGCCTTGCCTGTGCGCACAGGCACCTGCAAGATTTTCCACTCATTATGGGACACCCTGATGTATATTGGCATACAAGTATGCCTTTACCCAGGCAATTGGGTAAAACGCGCAGGGCGTTAAAAAGCATTTACGAATTACGCAAATGCTACGGATTTCGTAACGCATCTACGAAATTCGTAGAGCCTCTACGATTTACGGACGAATGAAATGAAGTGCAAGAACTTTAATACTTTAAGAAATCTTTACATGAAACAAATCGATACTTTAGAATTAGGTTAACATTTTGCATCCACTGCTGGACGCAGGCCTCCCCCTGATAAGCGCCTAATTGACTTCTATCACATGGGGGTAATGCTCATAATCCCCACGCTGGGCATGCGGGTTGTGGATCGCAGTTTGGTGGTAGAATTGTTCTGCAGGAGGCGCTGCTGCTCGCCTCCAGTGGATATCCCTTAGTCGCCTCTTACGACACCCGCGGGATTCTAAGCCAGCACCACACAGCTGATATTTTGCATAAGGACGATAAAATAACCGGCTTAGTGCCAGCATCTACTATCAGGCATGCACTTAACTGGTAAAGAGCCGGAGTATTGTAAGAGGATCAATTCCTTTCCTGTTTATTTAAACTCAGATGTCTTCTACTAAAAGATCAGCATTGTTTCTCGTCCTTTTACAACGCGTTTAATGCCAAGAAAGAAAATAATGGCAACGTCTGAGACAGCAAGCAGTCGTGCAGAAGTTTGCAATGTTTTTGGAACGAGATAGACCGTGCCAATAAGCTCTTTAGGGACACTCGATTTTATAGTTTAATGTTGGTTCAGAAGCTTTTACTGGGTGATCTTTTTGAATCTTTTGTAACTGATTTAAAATCGATTGCTGTCGTAATTTATTTGTAGCGATTGCTATCATTAATTCCATTTTGAGGACCTCAGTGGCGCAGCGGGCGAAGGTCCGCCTGCGACGCAGAAGGTTGCGGGTTCAATTCTCGCCTCGGGACAAATGTTTGTACGATAGATAATTCAGGGCGTTCTGGATGTTTTCTATCTATACTTATAATAAAACTGTAACAGGTCCAATTCTGTACATTGAAGATATTGTGAAAATTTTTTTTGGAGGGCACTCTATTATCGATACTGAAGCCAAAACTGCAATTTTTTTCATTCATGTCTGTCTGTCTGTCTGTCTGTCTGTCTGTCTGTCTGTCTGTCTGTCTGTCTGTCTGTCTGTCTGTCTGTCTGTCTGTCTGTCTGTTTGTTAAACGCGCATCACGCCGAAACTACTGAAGGTATTGAAATGAAACTCGGCACGATTTTAGGTCATACTACAAGGAAGGACATAGGATACTTTTTATCCCGGAATTCAGTCAGGTTTCCCTGGGAGAGGGGATGAAAGTAAAATTCTTTAACTGCGCATCACGACGGAACTACTTAAGGTATTGAAATAAAACTCGGTACGATTTTAGGTCATACCACGAGGAAGGACATAGAATACTTTTTATCCCGGAATTCAGTCAGGTTCCCCTGGGAGAGAGGATGGAAGTAAAATTCTTTAACCGCCCATCACGACGGAACAACTTAATGAATTCGAATGGAACTCGGCATAATTTGAGTTCATACTACGAGGAAAGATACATTTTATCCCAGAATTTAGTAGGGTTCCCCTGGGAGAAGGGATGAAAGTAAAATTCCTTCACTGCGCATCACGTTCACGCCGAAACTACTGAATGAGTTGGACTGAATTGGTACGATTTGAGTTCAAGGAAGGACATGGGATACATTTTATCCTGGAATTCAGTAAGGTTCCCCTGGGAGAGAGGATGAAAGTAAAATTCTTTAACCGCGCATCACGACGGAACTACTTAATGAATTCGAATGCAACTCGGCGTGATTTTAGTTCGTACTATGAGGAAAGATACATTTTATCCCGGAATTCAATAAGGTTGCCCTGGCAGAGGGGATGAAAGTTAAATTCCTTCACCGCTCATCACGCCGAAACTACATAGGTAATGAGTTGGAATGTAACTTGGCACGTTTTGAGTTCGTACTACAAGAAAGGACATGGAATACATTTTATCCTGGAATTCAGTAAGGTTCCCCTGGGAGAGAAGAAAAAGTAGAATTCTTTAACCGCGCATCACGACGGGTCTACGCGTCGTCCGATTTCATGCATTCTTTTTGTTAGAAACAGAGATGCAAGATCGAATATGACTAAATCAGTAAAAAGTCGAGTAGAAAATCAGTAGATTGATGAAATAATCTGTAGATTGAAGAAAAAAAATTGTAGATAAAGGGTAGGTAAGTTCCTATCTATTTATTTTTCCAAGACGCACCCATTAGTTAGGTTCCTACCTACTAAGGTGGTCTTGGAAAAATAAGTTAGGTTCCTGCCTTACATGATTTATGGTGGTTTAGCTGGTCCAGCGAAGTTTGGTTGGAGTCTTACTCCAACCAAACTTCGTGTACAATTAAATTAATTAATTATTGTGGTCCACTTAAACTAACTGGACCGCAGAAAAATATTTTTTATTGTGGTACACAGCCAACTGTACCTACCTACTAACGAAAAAAAATTACGGTGGTCCAGTCAAATGGATCAGGAGCCCAATTCTGCAAAACAATTGCTTCAGTATGACAATGGAATCGTCGCAGAATCACCACGTAGAATCCTAAGATTAATAAAATTCCAGATAGTGCGCGCGAGATAAATTAATATGTAGTTTCAAACTTGACGCGCGTCTCTCCATCTGCATTCATCATAATTTCTTTCATCCAAGGTGGAATACCAAAAAGTGTCATTCTGTGACGATAGCCCTGTCATAGTGAAGCGATTAGTATAGCAGAATAGGGCCCCAGCTGTGAGTAAGTCAAACGAGTAGGACACTTCTTAACACTGACGCTGGCCGAGTCGTAGCTAAAAGTCGTCTGGATAAAGAATGGGATTGAAGATGACAATATGCTATCCCCCGTAGACCCTACACGATTTTTTGGACGGCGGCGTTTCATAATATGAGAGACTATGGTTAAATGTGAACTTAATTAGTCGGCAGGTAAGGCAATCGCGAACGAAGTCGCGGGTACAGCTAGTGTATAATAAAAAAAATCTATCTATGTAGTGTATATCAGTTATCTAGTACCAATAACACAAGCTCTGCTTAGTTTGGGGCTAGATAATGCTGTGTGAATTGTCCAGCATTATTTATTTATTTTATGTCAACGTTAACTAATGTCGACGCATGTTCGCATCTGGTTATCAAAGATCAGTTACGAACGTTGACTAAAAGATTCTATCTATGGTGTTTTGCCGTTTTACATGGAGTATAAACAATTCTTACAAATTAAATAATAACAAATATACCTCTACGTCTCAGCTCATAACTATAAGGTGCAATGACACAAGTACATCGCAGCGTCGGTTTTCGGCGACAGGAATTGAACGTGAATCAGACTTCTGGAAGGCCTAATACTGATAAAGTAGACCGTATTTATGTTGATACTTGACATCCTGAATTATATTTGTCTCCAGGGCCACTGCAACCTGATGAACCATCTCGGAAAAGTCGTGAAGTCCATCGGCCCAGGAAGTGATTTTGGTGTCGTTGAAATGCTCTTTGGATTGCCTAAGGCAGAGTATTTTCCTTTAAGTTACCTGTAAATAATTAGAAAATTTCTATATAACAAGAAAGATACGGATGGTGGTAATCTCGAAAGATTGCATGTTAGACTTTCGTACTAGTTACACAAATGTCATTATCTATTTAACTTCAATTTTAGAAAGACGGGACAGCTTTGTTTAACTCGCAACACAACGAATGTGCTAAGACAAATACGGGCCTTGAATATTTTATTATTATTTTTAATTAGGAAGGCTTACCTACAAGGTATAATGCTCTTGTATTTTTAGTTCATTTAATTCCTTTTACCTGGATGTAATTGTATAAATTCTGAGAATGTATATTGAGCTCTTTTTATTTATTCAAGTTCATTTCAACACAGGAGGGCATTGCGGTTTGTATTCCCTAATGAATCCCAAAATAAACAAACACTTAATTTTTTTTTGCTTCTGGTGGCTTTCGTGTCATGATAAACCTATTGTGATCGCCACTTTGTGTGTTCAGCCTTGAAGCAGCGACGTTCATGATTTTCCACTAACCCTTGCACAAACAAATACTTACAATACAATAAGGGGTCGGATTTCGTTGTTATTATTTCTTATGCAGCTTATTAAAATTTTTCAGGGGCGAACGTCAAGAAAGCAGGAATCAAATGAAACAAATGATTTCTGACAATTTGTCCGGTTCGGTGTGGACTGCATAAGACCGGATTTCAAATAATTAATTCTTTGTCACAGATCAGAGGCTGCTACCTCACAGCACAAAAATTTGCATTAAAATATAAGCTTTAACTAGTAACATTTAGAGACATTTCATATTGACGGCGTTAGATGACAGACACTCGTTTGAAAGTTGTGGCAAGCCATTTTGTCACAGTAAAATGTATCTAAAAATAACGAGTGAAAGTTTAAAAGCACGTTTTTATGCTGCGCGGTAGCGGCCTTGGAATAAAGGTCCGTTTATATCTACAGACATTGAGCGTGCCAGACACGTGCCCCGGCAGACAAAAAATATTATTCTGTGCAGTGTGTATTAACGTAACTATCGTAACACGGCCGCGCAGACGCCGACAGACACCGGTTGTGCCCACCCAGTATTCGCGAAAAGAATATTTTGTCTGCGCGGTTCATGTCTGTACGTGTCTGTGGCCGGTCAGTGTGAATAGAGCAACGGAACAGTGACAGACGACATTTAACTCTTTGCAATGGATAACGAAAAGGTTACAGAATTCGAAAAAAATATACCTTTATGATTTCATTTCTTCCAGTAACAATGAAATTATTGATAAATCTTCCACAGAGTCTGAACATTTTCAACAAAAATATGAAACGTGGTTTTTTCTACTAAAGCTATTCAGTAACTGCCGGTGTGAGCGGCCGTCTGTCAATGTCTGATACGGAACACTTCTGTCACGTTAGATGTAAATAAACGGTGTCTGTCGGTGTCTGCTACGGCACGTGTCTGGCACACCAATGTCTGTAGATATAAACGGACCTTAATGTGCGCAGATCTTTAGGCTCGACGTTTACTTACGACCACGTCTCGAAAAAGTGCATTCATTTTATAAAATTACCAACCGCATTGGTCCTTAAAACTCACTGTTTAGTTTAATATTTATTTAACTTTTAATCTTATGTAACTAATGTAATTACAAAATACAAATACGAAATATTTGATAAAGTAAACTTACATTAATTTACATAGCATGGGTTCGGAATCCTCTTTTAAGTATAGAGAGAGAGATACCTGTGTTCGAGAGCTCCGCTCTTCCGTAATATACAGTTATAATAAAATTGAAAGGTGCGTATGTGAAAGATTAAAATTAATCAATAATAATGCTTTACAAAAGTTTGCTAGCTTGTGATTTTATAGCGTGTTCCCGTCTGTGTGTGTTTGTGAGTGTAGATGTGTGTTAGTGTAGACAGATATACAAAAACGGATCTCCATCTAAACAGAAAAACAACCCCACATTTACGCAACCTCTATTCCACCAGGTATACACTGCTCTGACGTCGACAAACTGCATATTGCTTCACATGGAGTACACAGCTCTGGTGCAGTGCTGGGGCACCTTCCCTGACATTAGTCATCCTATTATAACGGTGATTCATGCATTTAATATTGTTGGTGTAGCTAAAAGGTTACAGCTGGGTCAATCTGACACTGCGAATCATTTTTTCCTTTTACGTCTGCAGTTTTTATAATTCCTGAATAATTTAGTCAGTAAGAAAAGCTTGTAGATCAAAGATTTAAATCTTAATTGTAGTTGTTTCATTGACTCCGAAAGCGTAATGGCTGTTTTCGGTCATAGTTTACAGGAGTTTGGAACGGATTACAGCTAAAAAATTATGTCATGGATTTTCAGGTACAGGTGACAGTCACTCTGGTTTACCTGAGTGTGATTTCTTAGAGTTTTTAATAAATTCAGGCCTTAATTTGCCGAAATCCTTAGCTAAATATTATGTTAAGTATTTAGTAACAATTCCGCTAAAACCTATCAAAGTAAGACTACCTACTTTTTCATTGTGTTCCCCTTTTGTTTTTTCTTCTTGTTTTTTTCTCCAAGCTAAACTACTAGTCTCTTTACTTGAGTACAAAAAAAGTGTGATATCAGTGTCACTAGTCATAGTATTGAAAAAACGTTGGAAAAAAGGGTATTTTTTTCTATCGAGTGAAGTTCATTAGATCTTGTAACTGAATGCGACTTTGACTAGGATATCTTTTTTTCATAATTTTAAACACTATTTTCGAAGTCTCAGATGATTTTAAAAATCACAAAAATGCGTCCTCTGCTGGCCTACCAAGCCTTAATCTATAACGATAGCTGGATTGCACAAGCTGCATATCTAATACCCAGTACAAGTGAGGTCGCACCACTCGTAACAATGCCGGCGATGAATGCTCTAACCGGTGCTTTGTGGTGAAAGAAATGAGCTTCAATCGCACGATATGTTACCTTTATCTGAATTCTACGTATACTACGGGAATTCAAGTTAAATCCGATGGGATTTTGAATGCCCCATTGCTGGATGTGGTGTTGTTTGATGGATTGTATTAGGTTTTAGGGTTGAATTAAAGTAAAAGCTTAGTAACCAAAACTACCACGCAGATCACATAGTCCGTCTTAAATATTAGGCTACTTTTTACTGAGAATAGCTCGTGCGAAGCCGCGGCCAGAAAATAGCTTAACTCTAATAACAAATAGAATTGACGAGATATTGTTAAAACTCATGATGATCAGCTAAAGTTATTCATCAATAAAAAATCCTGGAAATCGGGGTTTCAAATATTTAGTTCAGTTTTATTCAACATAATATAACAGATACTACGGAACAGTACAACAACTCAATATAACGTCCCTTTCCCACGAACGTTCAGTTCTACAGGAACGGTATTTTACCGGATCCCGTAAAAATCATTGGTGTGTTCACACACAGTAGTAGTTTGCATCCAGTTTCTTGCGGTAGAGCAACGAGCGGTTATTAGATCTTCTAAGAAAATTCGACCTGTCCCCACTTCCCGCACCCCATCCTGCAAAAAACGTTATGAAAGCAAAGAGAACACTTCCATTAGATTATACGTGTACTTAAACTGGATCCTGTTTTGACTGGACGACTGGATCTAGTTTGTAGTGGCAAAACCGAATGATAAATTCGAACGTATCGGTTTTTTGCAGGATACCGTAAACAGGATACTCGTGTGAATCCTAGTATTGAAACACGTATGACGTAATGACAAATTGTCAAAACCTTGCTGTGCAAAAAGGCTTACTATACAGGGTGTAACAAAAATAAGTAACCAAACTTTCAGGTGGGGTGTAGAATCGAACACTGAATTCAGGAAAAATATTGAAAAAAAATCCCGCCCTTTAGTTTTCGAAAAATAAAATAAATACGGAATTTTCACTACATTACGCAAACGACTGATGCACGTGTTTATTTGACATTAAAATATGATTAAAAGGTCTACGTACCTTGTGTACACCTTTTTAGCAGATAAACATCTTTTTACGGGGGGCACCCACGACCGGACACGCGATATCGCAGCAGTGCGCGCGGCGGCGGGCTGCACGTGTTGTAGTTATGTAGGAAGCTAGCCAATGCATTCCAATTTTCCCATTTAAATTTTCATCTCGTGGTATTCAATATCTGAATAACGCATACGAGCCATTTTTACGCACAAAAAACCGATAAGCGCCGCCGCGACCTTCACCTTGCGCTTGCAATGATGCAACTAAACGGCCATTGACCCTATGATAACATTTCTGTGGTATGACAGTTTGACAAAACTAACAATAAGCCTAGCATTGGGTGAACATTCGGATGAACTAAGTTTGTATACCTATCTCGCTCTCGCGCGCTAAAAGTTTGTGCCTTTTCTTGTCTCAATTTGGTGCTTCGGAAATGCAAATTGTAACAACCTTTTATGAGGTTCATTGTAAGTTACTCACCGTGTTTTTAAAGGTCAATGTGAAGGTAGGTACTTAGGTAGTCAACGATATGAAAAAATAAAAGCTAGTAGTGAATATCTTTTAGTAGGAAGGTGCATGCTTAATGAATGTACCTACTAACTATGCATTTTCGCGATAGAACGTGTGTAAAGACTTAAAATAATTTATTTATTTTTTAATTCCTAGAGGAAAATTGGAATGTATTTGTTGTACGTAGGCTCCATATCTAAGCACGCCGTGCAGCCTGTTCGCTTCCGCTGCAATGATGTCGCGGGTCGATGACCGCGAAGGCCGCTCATTAGGGCACCGTTTAGGTGTTATGGGCTTATAAAAGAGATGAATACAGGTACTTAGGCCATTTTTTTAAAATTCCAAATAACACATTAGGCAATAGACACAAGTCTATTGCCTGATGTTGTGAAAATTTCGTACCTATTTATTAAATTTTTCGAAAACTAAAGGGCGGGATTTTTTTACAATATTTTTCCTGAATTCAGTGTTCGATTCTACACCCCACCTGAAAGTTTGGTTACTTATTTTTGTTACACCCTGTATAATATCAGATTATCTAGAAGATAAAAAAAGCTTGGGAAGGGTTTTGCTCCAACTCGAAAAATAACAACTAACAGGCTAAAGGTTTCTTCGTCGCTTCTTTACTTTAGTCCACATACCGAAGCCACAGAAATCAAAAATATCACTTTATTTCCGTATCAGTGTTTAGTTTTAAAATTTGACTTTTTCTAAGTGTACATTTATTGTATTTATGGAAATAAAAGTTTTTGATTTTGATTTTCGTAGGTATACTATAAACGGGATCCTGCAAAATAAGGAATGTTGCCATGGGAAAAGTCTGTTACGTGTACCCACGAGTGCAATCTCATAAAACTTTATTTAAAGGTAATGGAAGACCCAGAACTACGAGCAAAGGCGAAAAGCTACGAAGAAGCAAAGCCTCTCACCGGTCGCCTGGACTCGAAGACGAACAGACTAGCGGTTGGTTTGAACCTTTCTCTTCGCCATCGGATACAGAAGCAGGTCGAACCAGATGACTGTATTTGTGAGCTATTTTCGCGACCACGAGCGGCAAAAATAATATGAGTGATACACTCACGAATTTACCACTAATATTAGAAATGCGAAAGTTTGTGAAATGTGAAATGTTTTGTTACCTTGGATCTCCAAAACTACTGAACAGATCAAGATGAAATATAAGGTTTATGTTATTATAGTGCTCACAATTTTTGCGATTTTATTTGATTTTTTCAGAAGAAATTTGGCAAACACTTAGAACTTAACCTTACTTAAGCAATAGGCTACTTATTATACCGAAAATACGCGTGCGAAGCCGCGGGCAGAAGCTAGAAATATTATAAACTAGCAGCGCCTCGTGGTTTCACCTGCGTTATTCCCGTTCCCGTGGGAATTCCGGGATAAAATATAGCCTATGTTCTATTCCAGACTACAATCTATCTCTGTGCCAAATTTCATCCAGATCCGTTCAGTAGTTTTTGCGAAGCAGTGCCTCGCGATTTCACCCACGTAGTTCCCGTTCGAATTCCGGGATAAAATATAGTCTGTGTTATTCCAGACTATAATCTATCTCTGTGTCAAATTTCATCCAGATCCGTGTAGTAGTTTTTACGTGAAAGAGTAACAATCATCCGTCCATCCATACTTACAAACTTTCGCGTTTATAATATTAGTAGGATGTGAGAGTTTGTGAAATGTGAAATTTTTGTTATCTAGGATCTCCAAAACTACTGAACAGATCAAGATGAAATTCGGCATACACTTAGAACGTAGCCTAACTTAAACAATAGGCTACTTTTTATACTGAAAAAAAAGCGTGGGACACTAGTGTGAAATAAAGATCTCCACATTTACCAATTTTGCGCTGCTCGCATCCAGCGATTTCCCGCCTTCAGCAGGTCGTCGGTCCACCGCGTGTTATTCCGCCATTATTTTGTATGCGAGGCGATTTACAAAAAAAAATAAGAATTAAAACCTGGCGTCTTCACTAACGTGTTCGTAATGGTGGGCAGAACCTGCAGTTCACTCAGTGTCAGTGAATTACCATTAACCCTGTATATACGTAGATGATGATTAGTTAATTCTGGTTTTTGGTTAACTTCCCATCAGGTGGGTAGGTACCCACGTAGTAGTAGTAGTAGGTAGGTACCTAGTAATACAACGGCCTACACTACATAAGTATCCGAACTTTGTTGCAGCGAGAAATAAAGGAAAGTTTCGTCGTGTTAAATCGAAAGGAAGAGCGACTTCAATACGTGAAGGCATTCGAAGGTCTAGGAGTTATGAAGTAAGAAAATATTTAATACTACGCATCTACTACAGGAGGTAGGTAAGAAAAATCGCTTGGAGTCACCCTTTGTAGCTACTCCAGGCGATATTTCTGCGTTTCAGGAAGCAACCCTAAAGGTTACCGCAGATCAGGGGTGCACCGCTACCGTAGAGCATAGAAATGTGCATACAAATATGGGACTTTAACTCATAACATTTAGATACATTTCATAATGATAGTATGAGATGACAGACAGCTGGCCACTCGTCTTGCTTGAAGGAAGCCATTGGTCACTGTAATTTTTTTCTAAAGATGACGAGTTTAAGCCCATAATTTGCATGCACATATTTGTGCTGTACGGTAGCGGCGTCAGATTAATGTGCGCAGCTACAATTTTTCTCATCAAATAGTAAGTCTGTGAAGGCTAGAGAAAAATTAGAACAAAGGAACATTGATAAGGTAGGTATTTGATTAGATTAGAATAAATATAACACAATACAGTGGAAACTGCTCCTAGTACCTACCAGGAGCTCTACCTAGTAGAGAAATGAAACAGTAGCACGCTGTACCCGTAGGAACGCTCCGGGAATACTTTCTCGTTGTTCTACAATGGTTCTTGACTAGAATATTACTATCTCGGAATTGTGTATAGTCCATTTTATTCAACGTTGCCCATAAATAATATGCATTTACACTATTTACACTCGCAGTCGGCTAATGCTTCGGCACGCCTGGATAAATGGAGAATATGAAATAAAAAAAGAATTATAAAATTCTAATAGCTTCTTTATCTTTCGTATCTTTTACTGTCATAACCGTTTTCTATATTTATCTTTGCTTTTGCTTATCGATATATATTTTTTTCAATATCTCGTACGTATGAAACATTACAAAATTTGATGGTCCATATGATCAGAAATTAAAAAAACCATCCGATTTAGGTTTAAAGAACTTTATATCTCATACAAACTACATTTACAATGAGATAAACATTTACATACTCATAAAATTAAATGTGTGTAACCTCCGAAATCTTTAGAAAATAACAAAAAAAGATTTAGAACTCTTTATTACCTAAATAATGTACTTTTATGTCGCTGTATCAAAATTATACAATCCACTCTGAAAGGATAAAATAAATTATCAAAGCATAGACTGACACATGAAGATTCTCTGTGAATATTCCGGCAGCTAAATCAAAGGAATCAAAGGCTCAATATCGGAATTATCTTCGCTGCAGAGTGATCGAGCGAGCCGGCTGCAAAATTTTGCTCTGTTGGCTCCCGTCAACGATGAAAATTACTGGATTGGGTTAACTTAGCAAGAGTTTTTAGGGGTGGGCTTAGATTAAACAGAGTTTTTTTTATCCTGAGGGCGTAACCCCCGGACACTCAAACGCAACTCATATTTAAGCGCGTCTTAGGTTGCGATTTACTAACAGTTTTCAAAGAAAATCTATGAACAAATCGTCATTTGAGACGTTTCAGTAACGGACGCCAGTACCTATATCTGTTTAAATTTAACTCATTCCAGCTTCTGAAAATTGTCCAGAAAGACAAAAATGTCAGGCGATCGTCACATTTCTAGTCTCCATTTAGGTCACAACCTCAACCTCAACCTCAACAGCCTGTATTGGAGCACTGCTGGACGCAGACCTCTCCCTTAAAAGCGCATTTATGGCTTTTATTACATGGGGGGCCCATAATCCCCACGCTGAGCATGCGGGTTGGGGATCGCAGTTCCGTGGTAGAATTGTTCTGCAGGGGACGCTGCTACCCGCCCCCGGTGGATATCCCTTAGTCGCCTCTTACGACACCCTCGTGGAGAGTTAGGGTGGACACAATTACACCTAATTTGAGCCTGCTTTCCACTTTCGAGAACTAGCGTGTCGAAAGTAGAAGATACCTCATCTCCCCAGTTTTACTTAGATCGATGTGTGCAATTGTGCCACGGCAACTAACGTGTACCTATACAAGTAAGTATTATCTGTCTTGCAGATACCTGCGCTACTTATTTCTTCCTGGATGCATCACCCCCCACGGAATATTCTTGAAGTTTTGGTGCGCTATGCGGTTTATCGTCGCGCTCTATTATATCATGATCATCCCCTATGATATTGCGGTAAGGTCACATTAAATATTAACTGCTGTGTTTAAGTTCCTACAAGCTACAATGGGTGAGTTTTCGGTAACGCGGGTGGGGACTTACCTATAGCAGCTTTAAATGGATTTATTTGGATTGTTTATTAATAATTATGTTCATGCATGGACGAAAAGTCAGTTATTCCGTGATCATGGCGCATGAAACTGTGCCGAAATATTGAAAAGCTTAAAACACAAATCATGGTAAATATCCCGTTGTAAATAACTTCAGTGAAAAGTATCAAAATGTTGGTGATGGTTAAACGAGCCATCGGTAATATTTTCGAAAATCCGCTTTAGCTCAGCTGGACCACTATTGCTACATCACCGGGTTTTACTATACCCATAAATGCGAAGGTTTGGGTGGAGGGATGTTTGTTACTTCTTCACACCAAAACTACTGAACAAATCAGCATGAAATTTCGCATACCTAGATTTAGACCTGAATAAACAAATTCATTTTATATCCCATATATCCAGTTTCCATGGGATAGAAACCACCTTAAAACGTTTTGACTTGGAATAACGTATATATCTATATATATACCGCAAACAACTCGTGCGAAACCGCGATTTACTTAGTTACGAGGCTGAGGGCTAAACTCAAAAGCGGAGACAAGACGAGCATGGAAGAGATATATAGATAGAAGATAGAAATACTTTTATTGCACATTTAAAACAAAACAACAATTTAGAAAGAAATAATTATAACCTAAGTGACAATTGGCGGTCTTATCGCTCAAGAGCGATCTCTGCCAGACAACCTGGTACCACAAGGTATGGATAGGATCGTCGGATATGTACATGGGGTAAGATCTGTTTGCATCTGTTATGGTACAGTCAGCGTCAAACGCAGAGATTTGTTTAGACAACCAATAGAACGTCGTTATTCACACATCTCGTCTCCGCTCAGCTTCTTTCAATCAAAAAAGATCGAAGCAGAAATGTGAGCTGTGCCTCGAACTGGCAGCGTCACGCAACGAGTAGAGATTTGAGCGGCGCCGCTAGTGCATTCATCTCAACAAACATCAGACGCTCGCCGTACGTAGCTCAGTTCAGCTCTAGCCAGCACACACCTCCGCTTTAGCCAGCACACATCTCCACTCCAATCTAACCAGTACATATCCGCACAGCTTCACAGCTCCAGTGGAGATACTCTATCTGAAAAACGTCTCTTCTCGTCTCCGCTTCGAACATCTCCGCTTTAGTGGAGTTTGGGCCATGCATCGTATGCGAACGAAAAAAACACAAAGCATCAACAAGTTGTCAAATCTTACCCAGCTTACTTTACTAAACGTGGGAATGTTGTGATTCGACAGAAAAGGGCCAAGT
Source organism: Eupithecia subumbrata (assembly GCA_949316285.1). NCBI lineage: Eukaryota > Metazoa > Arthropoda > Insecta > Lepidoptera > Geometridae > Eupithecia > Eupithecia subumbrata. Next base: position 12,618,514 of record OX438643.1, on the reverse strand, counting down.
TTCAAAACTTGCTCTACAAACCTCAATGTTGTAAGGATATTTAAAATGTTTTTAACATGTGCATAATTATTTATAACAAGCTACCAGAAAAATTTAATGATTTGAATAGAAGCTTAATTAAGAAACACTTATATTTGGTTGCTTTCAAATTGTTTTTATAGTGTAAACGAATACTTAAATTTTAAATTTTAAGAGAATTAGTTAATGATATTTTAAACTACAATTTATACCTAATAATAATAATGACATATTTAATATTTGTACACGTGCTTGCGGGTCGAATACATTGTCATCACATCACATAGCTTTAAGATCTTGGCATGTAATTATTATATTCTGCAAATAAACGATTGATTCTGATTCTTATTCTGAAAAAAACTCCACTAAACTACAAAACAAAAGGAACAAATCCAAACCAGAACATCAGTGAATGAATCAAAAAGCACTGGTTTATTTTATTCCAGACAAAACAATACAAGCACTTCGCAAAGTACAACTGGCCGGATCTCTTCTTGTACACGGACTTATTGGTGATGGCATACGTAGCGTACTACAACGAGAAGTCATTGCTGGTGACGCATCCGCTGCTGATTGTGACGCGGTACCTGAAGCAGGCGTTTGTACTGGACATCATCAGCGTGTTTCCGTTTGAGCAGTTGGTTAGTATACCTCAAAAGCCTGTATTGGTCCACTGCTGGACGCAGGCCTCCCCTTGATAAGCTCCTTGTTGGCTTTTATCTCTTGGGGGTAATGCCCATAATCACCACGCTGGGCATGCATGTTGGTTAGTATCCTGGGGTCCAATTCCGCTGAATGACGGATCGGGTTGAAATTTTGCATACAGGTAATTCTTATCCTGGAATCAAACATAAGCTTTTTTTATCCCATAAATCGGTTCCCATGGGATAGAAAATGTTTCCACAGAAAAATGCGTGCGAAACCGCGGGCAGAAACTAGTATATACATGTATGTATATAAACGTCTTTAGTCAAAAACTTTTGGTTTTGGTTTGGTTTTTTACCTATGTTCGGTGTCTCCTCGTGTCGAAAATAAATGTTGTATAAAATATTCGTATACCTAACTCTCTGTAATCATCAAACAAACAGAAAATACTTTGTCTACGTAACAAGTGTATGTAGCTACAAATATTTAAATCGTTAGATAGGCCCTTTCCATAGTGAGACCACGCTGTGTTGTTGCCAAGCGAAATGAGTGAGCTCGCTCATTTGGAATCAGTGTATTGTGTGTTTTTGTGGTGTATTTTTTTTACAAATGTTCGTGTAATAGGTATGAACGCACAATAAATGGCAATAATAACAGTTAGGTTTATTGGCAAAAACACTATTTTTAACTATTCATAATGTGCGCGCGCCGGGATTTTGTTAACGCACGGATTCAAAGACAATGCCACAGTTTGTGGTCTCATGGCGCATCTAACGATTTAAATCTTTGGGTAATACCTATAGATATTTACGTAACAATGTAGGTAAGAACCATATTTCCATAAGCTGTGAGTCTATCGGTTATGTGAGAACCTGATAGTCTGCACGGAGAGTAAACAATGCCGAGGTAAGCGGATAACACTCGCTGTCCATACATAGATAAGTCTTAAGGCGGAATACACGGTGTTGTGTTTCAATTTCTCAGGGCCTACCTACCATATCTATGTAATATATTGGCATCAACTTAACGTAAACTTGGCAGAGGACTTACACACTAATATTACACATATATGCGAAAGTTTAGATGGATGGATAGATAGATGGATACCTGGAGGGCGATTAATGTGTGGTAAGGCACGGCATTACGGCTCAAACGTTAGCAGTTGAAACGTTCGGGTGCGCGTTCACAGGCCGGCATCGGACAATCCGCACTGACTCCATCAATGGTTTGACATAAAAGATCCGCACCGCACGGAGCGGACTGTTGGCAACGCTGGCGATGATTCTTGAAGGCAACTTTTCCATTTAATGCGAATGACGTCATTCGAATTGCCGATCAGTGGACGCACTTGTCTGCGGATTGTCCGTTGAGCCGTGATGCCGTGCCTTACTACACCGTAATCGCCCTCCTGTGTTAGATACTCCAGGTATAAACCTTTGCAAAGACTTCCTCTCGATCGGTTTAGTAATTTTGGCGTGAAGAGGTAACAAACATACGTCCATCCATCCATCCAAACTTTGTCAATTGTAATATTACCATGATTATTTTGGTCGGTATTATGAAAACAAGATGTATACCGTCTTCAAACTTTGATCTCGAAAACCTTGCTTTCTAAGGATTATCAAGACTTGATTTCCGAGATTTATGGTACGTATAAAATGCATTGTACTCAAAAGCATTCATTCGACAGTATTGCCAACTAGATTATAAATAAGTTTACTACATTGTTATTATTTTATTTTCTATTTATTTATTTTTTGAGCGTCTAGTCGAAGCGACGCGTGACCCGAGAGCTGGTTAGTATCTGGCACAGCGCATCAGCATTGCCATACAGCGGGGCAATGCAGCCAGCATCTTGGGGACGCTTCCGACTGGTATTGATATGGATCAGTTGAGCTACCTGTAGATTGTTTGCAACGGTCTGCAGTTAGCTCAATTGTTTCAATTGTAAATACCAAATATATTATAATTTTCTTTGTGAATAAAGGCTTCTGCCCTTTTTCCTTTTATTTTCAAACTTGGGTTAATTGCGATAAATAAAAAGTTTTATTTAATCTAACATTTCAGATTTCAAATAATCGGTCATTGAGTATAAGATGTTTTATATGTTCTATAAATATTTAACTGAAAAATAAATTAATGCTGAATACATTGTCCTAGACAAAATAAAAATACGCCGAAATTATTGCTGGCATTCCGTTCTACCCCTCAACGCCTAGTATAACGTTCGGAGCGCAGCCGTTGAAGCCAACTTCACACAGCTCATAGAGATTTGCTCTTATACTACCTACCTATATTTTCATGAACAAAGTGATGCATTTTCAGGTGAGAGTTGTGAACGACAATACTGATTTGGATTTCTACAGAATGAACAGGATCTTATTGGTAAGACAGCTTTTTAATAACTTTTTAGATGTAGGTTATTGCAATATTTGTTGTAAAAATGTAACGGTTTTTGAACGATTCCTTTTCTTGATTGCAAATGTTTTGTGTAATGGGACCTGCCGAATGTTAAAAGAAGGCGAGTGAATCTATCAGCTAGTCTGTTAGTGCCTTTACATAAAAAACAACAAACAGCCGTACACATTTCGTAATTTAGTTACCCCAAGCAATCAAATGTTCCCCTAAACTTCAGCGCCCCAGCGAGTGTGCTAACAAAAATGTTACTTCTCATTTTATGTTACGGTTTCATGGGAAATTTCGCTCACGATGAAATATTGATACGGAAGTAAAGCACCACAGAATCGCCATTTACACTTGTAAATGCCTACTTTGGTACGTTCTGTCATGTCAAGAAAAGTCAGTTAAGTAAATAGAAGAGGATTTGCTTTTATTCTTTAGTTATTATTTTCTTTGTTTTTAGGCTTATGCCTTTATTATAAAAGCCTGCTCTGTCATCGAGCTGTGCTTGACGATTTTGTATGGCAAAAGCGTTACTCATGCATAGATAGATGACTGAGCATAGTTTCATAATACTGGCATTAGTACTTATCTAGTAACATAACTAACTCTGTTTAAAATCAAGAGAGCCGGACAGAAGCGCCTTATAATCATAATAAAAAAATATTAGATTTTGAATATTCTACTTTTCCTTGAAAGTGTAGGTACCTCGTTTAAAGCACTCACTCGGGAGAAAGTGCGATTCCTACCTCGTGTGTTTTAAGGCCCTCGGCAGGCCTTTCAATTGACATACTCGATTGAAATTGGTCACTTCCTCGCCTATGTACAATGTTCTATGAATCCATGTTTTAACCTACGATTTAGTGCAACTTTTGGAGCAATAATAGAGATTTATTACCAAAAGCTTCATTATATCCATTTACATACCATTTACTTATATTTATACAGAGTTTAGATATATCTATGATTATATCATACTTTATTGTAACAGGGACTTCGGACTGTACTTTACTAGGTAGGTACCTACCTATTCAACTTGTAGACAGTAGATATTTGACAATAGGGGAATGGCTAACCAAACAACGAGAGAACAAACCTAGAACACTCACTGTCAAACTCACACCGTACTTTGTACATCGTACAATGAGCAAATGAAAGGATTGAGTTGAATCACAATGAACATCAAAGGCCTTTGTTTAGGTGGCTAGAATAACAGGCGCTTTTTCATTCTGGGAGAGCGACATTATGAGAGTGAATCCAGCCGTTGTCCTAGTGAAGTTCTTGCCGATAGCGATTACGGTTGTCAACGTGGCCACTGCGTTTGTCTACATGAACACCTGTCGCCCCTATTTGGTTGGGAGCTCTATTATGGTCAATTGTACGAGGGCAATGGTTATATCCACGAGCAAGTACGAGGTGAAAAGTGAGTGTTGCCGTTTTTTTGACGCTTAGCTTTGTGAGAATACCGGACAATTTTGGTTCTCTTTGGAACCTATTAGTTTTACATCCAATTTTATCGTTTGCTGCCAAAACTAAAATCAATAAAACTATGTTCACGTTGATCGAGTTCAAATCTCAGTTTGACATAGCAGCTTTTGAACTCGGTCAATTTTATGTCAGTAAAATTTGTAATAATCATGTAGGTAAAATATGTAAAATGAACTGAGTTTAGGTATCTCATATTGAATGCGTTCTATTGCAACGGTGAAATTGGACCTTGCGTCTGTTGAGTCTTGTACCGACATAAGATAATGAAGTTGCCGTTTTTGAGACGAATTGTAAAGGTATTAAATTACAACTATAAACCGTAAATCTTTCAGTGCAGGTTTTTGGGCATACCGTTTCTTAGTCATAATGAAGTTTAGGTAATTAGATAAGCACATAATGCATTTCAGGCCTTTTGCTACTAAGACCTTACGCAATTTAGGTCATTTTTTAATCAGATAATGAGCGTTTTAGGTTATTTATAAGCTACTTTATCTTGTTTTAGATGATTCCCTCATGACCGAAATAACCCTCACGACCGCTCATGAAAGATTATAATAATATAATTTCATTACAGATGCTTTGACGGAATATTTTCATACATTCTACTGGGTCTTTGAAATATTTGTCGGTGAGTATCGAACATTATGGAGAACAGAGTAGACCAACCGGGGTATTTTAATTCACCGATTCGTTTCCGAATCGAATCCGATGGATCTTTAAAATGCTATTTTGTTTTCGCCTCGGGTTGATGATCGAAAATTCGAAGCGAATCTGTTGATCATGTCAATGAGGAGGAGGTCTTTATTGCGATCATCAACCCGAGGCGAAAACAAAATAGCGTTTTAAAGATCCGTCGGATTGGATTCGGAAACGAATCGGTGAATTAAAATACCCCTGTAGAAGGGTGAGTCTATTTGACGTTATTAGCGAGACGTGACAGTGATTTCTTCTTTTTTGTATGGGGATTTCCGTAGTTCTCTGTCTGCACGATAGAGGCGCTGTACCAAATTGTATGAAAAACGGAGACGTTACGATCACGAGACGTTACTAACGTCAAATAGACTCCCAGAGGGGGAGATACCAGAGTATCTTCCTACAATCATTTTACGCGTGACCCGAGAGCTGGTCAGTATCTGGCACAGCGCATCAGCATTGCCATACAGCGGGGCAATGCAGCCAGCGTCTTGGGGACGCTTCCGACTGGTATTGATATGGATCAGTTGAGCTACCTGTAGATTGTTTGCAACAGTCTGCAGTTAGCTCAATTGTTTCAATTGTAAATACTAATTATATTATAATTTTCTTTGTGAATAAAGGCTTCTGCCCTATTATTTATCATTTTACTAAGAAATCAAATAATATCGCAAAAATTTTCGGCTTCGACGGGACTTGAACCCACGTCCTTCCGTTTCATTAAGCAACGTGACACCTCTCGTCAAACGAACTAAATGTAACTTTAGTCTTTGAACAGGATTGGTTAAACTTCAATGTTTCCCCTGTAGGTGGAGCTAACGGCGCTAGAGTCCGTAGGAAGTCGCAGAGATTTTCGACTCCCACGTCACTTGACCTCGTGGTGTAGTTGGTTAGCACATTCCGGTACTTACGGAAGAATGCGGGTTCAAGTTCCGTCGAAGTCGAAATTTTGATATTATTTGATTTCTTAGAAATTACCCTGAGTGTGGGGTTACGCACCATAATAACAAAAAATCATTTTACTGTCGCCTCTCATACACTTTCACCCGACTACCAAAGGACGAAGCATATGTATGATGAAAATTATGAGCGAAGTTTCTTGCGATATTGAAGGAACCTTTCCTCTCTGATTTCTGTCACTCTGTTGTCTACCTACTGAAAATACAGCCTTCTGTGACATGAATAGCAAATTCATAGATGTGCTCTTACTATAATTTCAGGCGTAGGCTGCACCCCAGTGTGGGTCGCCGGCAAGACGAACGTTTGGCTGATGACGGCTTTGCAAGTGACGGGGCTCCTGTACTTTGCCTTTATGTTCGGATATGTTGCGTCCACAAGATCCGCTGCCGCTCATGCCTTGTTGGATCATACTGTAAGTTCAGACAGCACCAACGTTTGGATATCATCCTACTAATATTACAAAAAAAACTAAACCAAAATTGGTTCATCCGTTTGGGAGCTACGATACCACAGACAGATACACAGACAATCATGTTTTTGTTTATGGCTTGTAATATGTCGGAGAACGGCTAACGGTTCGACGAAAAAGTGTACTTTCTACGGTGTCGCTGTTTGTGTAGCGTCTTAAGTATATGACCCCTCTCTTTTTGCGTCGGGGATTAATAAAGCCGAAAGTTTGTGAAATCTGAATTTTTGTTATATAATATCTCCAAAACTACTGAACAGATCAAGATGAAATTTGGCGTACGTTTAGAGCAAAGCTTAACTTAGTTAATAGGTTACTTATTATACCGAAAATACGAGTGCGAAGCCGCGGACAGACGCTAGTAATAAGAAAAATGATCGATCTAGAATAATCCAGATTGTGCGCCTTACCATGGCCTGGCCATGGTGTTTTCTGTGTATCTTTCAAGAGTGTGTTTCTTCTGAAATGCCGTTCCAGAAAACATCACACTAATATTATTCGTGCGATAGTTTGGAGTCTTCTCGTCATCCATACCACAATGCTTGAAAACTAAAGTTTTCAATCAGTGCGTCCTACCCGTCATGACCTACGGAGCTGAGACGTGGACACTCACGGTAGGGCTGGTCCACCAGTTCAAAGTCGCTCAGCGAGCTATGGAAAGACAGAGAACCAAAGTTATCGACATAGCTCAAAGAATAAGCAAGCTGAAGTGGCAATGGGCCGACCATATCTCGCGAAGAACCGACAACCGCTGGGGTAAACGTGTTCTTGAGTGGAGACCACGACTCGGTAAACGTAGTGTAGGACGCCCTCCGGCCAGGTGGGATGACGATCTGCGAAAGACTGCAGGCAGATGCTGGATGCGGCAAGCTGAAGACAGGGCGCTATGGCGCTCATTAGGGGAGGCCTATGTCCAACAGTGGACTAATATGGGCTGATGATGATGATGATGATGATAGTTTGGATGGATGGATGTATATTGTTTTTTCACACCTCACAAAAGGCTAATCAGACATCGCCTAATTTATACATATTTACAATATTTTACAAATGAAAACTAAAACATAAATCTCTCCAAAAATAACTTAAAGCAAAGTTGTGAATTGTGCGGGCTTCTTCAGACCATGGATTGGATAACATACTGTTACATTTGCCAACATCATAATATAACTTAGCCACTCCAAAAATATACGTACACATGTACGTACACATTCCAGATGTATTTTGTTACTTATTCGCGTTAGAACTACTGTACGGTTCAGGCTGAAATTTTATCTAACGGCTTCGCACACGGGGAAGCCGTGTGCATGAGCTAGTGTTAAGAATAAACACAGAAAACACCCAAATCCGGAACAAATGTTTGCTGATCATACAAACAGTTGTTGCTGTTTTTATCAGACTCAGAATGGACCTTCAACCCTCTACGCCATAAAGGTCATGAAAAAAAAATGTGCCATTAATTTTGCGCATCTGACTCCTATATCCTCCGTAGCCTCATTTCAAATTACAGTACCTAAGTAAGTAGATTCCTTGAAAACTTAGGCCATTAAAAATGTTACGACTTCATGTTCCCAACTCTAATGAACTAGGTAGGTAGAGGTACCTAATATTAGTTTTAACGAGCTTGTGTGTTCCGTAGGAAAAAACAAGGGACTTGGCAAACTTTTTGTACCAGCAAAATGTGGATCCGATGCTCACGGCGAAAACTCTGAAATATTTCGAATACGTTTGGAAGAGGACGAACGGAAGCAACCCACAAGTTAGTTTCGTATTTTTCCGATGAAAATTCATATATTTTCAGTTGTTGCGCTTTTACGTAGATAGGTTTCAGAGAACATAGGTATTATGTCATAGGTCCACCTATTCGGGGTCATTCGGGGTAACCGATCGTAGTTGGTAAGTGAGCGCACTACCATTATCTCCAGAACGGGGCACGTGGGGTATACAGTGTTTTGGTAAATTGGCCACGTCTATTCTATACAGGCAACGAGTACCTAGAAGGATGAAAATTAAAACTTTGAGAATTCAAAGTTAGTTTTTGGGTATTTTACGAAGCGTGTAGCGTCTAAGATGCTGGTACGGTAATGGCAAGTCAATTTAAATTGGTAGCGTCTATACAGACTACGAGTCGCGACGCACCGCTTACCGCGCTGCGCGTGTTAATACCTGTAGGATACAAATTAAAATTTTGAGAATTCAAAGTTAGTTTTGGTGTATTTTACGAGTCGTGTAGTGTCTAAGATGCTGGACGGGTAATGGCAAGTCATTTGCTATGGGTTCGGACCTTATCTAAGAGAATAAAGCAAAAGAAAGTGCTAGGCTATATTAATAATTTTCTGACTTGTGTGCATTCATTTGTAATTTGTCCGTTGGTCGTAACGTAAGTGTGCGGGTTTGTTAGGCATAACATATTTTAGGCATGGCATGTGGACATACCTTACACACCTATCAATATACTAATTTTATGGGGATAGTTTTGTCCTAAAATAACTTAACCTAATGATGTTTTACTTCAGTTTATATACATATAATATCATTGACTTAACCCTATTCCAAGCTTAGCTATAGGCATTCTAAGTAGCAAATGAACGAATGTAGTGTCTGTCTTTTATTGAAAAGACTCAGGTTTTATTATTTCGGGTGTATTGGATTCATTACTATACAGCTTGCAGGTATTAAAATAAGATGTCGCGAGATCGCGGGTAAAGATTGTGCGCGTGCGTTCGGCGCTGCGTCTCGTAGGGGAATTACCGTTGCGGGGTGCGGCTGCGGCGGGGGGCGCACACCGCTTGGCACTGATGCGAAGTTATCACGCTTTACGGCGTGAACATAGGGTGAACACTACATTCGTTCACTTACCTCAGAAGCGTGCGCTCACTTTCCCGCAAGGCGGGGCAAATGTACGCATTCTGACTTTTCGCCTAAAACGAATTTATTTAAATAATGTATGTAAATTACAGCACAAATGTGTTTTATTTTATTTAACAGATAATTTTTATACCTACACAATATTTTCACTGTTCTAAGTACCTACTAGGATCTTGAGCATAGTGAGGTTTCAAAGTTAAAAATGCGCTCACTCGACCCGTATAACTCTACTTAGGTAATAATACGGTTTAGGTACTTTACATAACTACATACATACATTGCAATTAAATAGGTAGGTAATAGCCTTTATTCACATAGAAAATTATAATATAATTAGTATTTACAATTGAAACAATTGAGCTAACTGCAGACTGTTGCAAACAATCTACAGGTAGCTCAACTGATAATAAGTACCTAATTATTTTTTCAGTTCGGTAGCTTAGGTGGTTTTACTACCTACCCTACTTATAGTCTGAACGTACAACAGAATTTGATTCTCTTAGTAATTCCTAAAGCTGTAAAACCCTCGCTGCTAATCTCTTGTACATGCTATGAGCTTTATTAAAGATTTTTTTTAATGTCCTTTTATATAGCTTGAAATACAGCTTTAAGCATTGTACAAGAGCCATGGTCGTTTAAACGAATTTATAACAGTGTTTGCTTTTAGAAAGCATTTTAAAATCTTTTAATACAGCTATTAGCCATTTTAAGAATATGTACTTTAGAACGGTATTTAACTGATTCTCTTTTGATGCCACTGCATAAAGGCATCACACATAGTGCTTTAAGCTGGTTTATTGACGACTATGGCTCTTGTAAATAATAGTACACAATTTAAATCACTAAAAATGTATTTATAATTGTAAGCTCTATGTATTTTAAGCTGACAGTTCTATCATATCTGTGCCTGATAGACATCTTGGGAACTCCTACAGTCCCCAAGACCAGCGTCTTGGGGACTGTAGGAGTTCCCAAGATTCTGCATTGCCCCGCTTCATACATAATTACGCTTTCTTTGTTAATAAACTTCTAGCAAATCTGCCGCCGCCTGAACTCAGCTCTGATGGAAGACACCCTGGTCTTCATGTACGAGCGAGCACTGAGAGAAGTACCACTGTTCGGGAAAGTGGAGAGGTCCTTCATCAGAGTGATAACTCAGCATCTCAAGGAGATGTACTTCTTGAAGGGGGATACGGTGATCCAGTGCAGGGATGTGCAATCGGGGATTTATATTATTTATAAGGGAAAGGTATTTACTTTTACTTACAAGTGACGAGGTATAAGACTAACATTTTATCAAAAATTAAATTACCTAATTGGACCGTTATTTGTGGGTGTCATACATTAATGATGTTGATGATACTCTGATGATAGTAATTATCAAACTAATAATCGCACTAATATAAATAACTATGCGAAAGTATAGATGGATGGATGGATGGATAGATGGATGGATGTTTGATACCTCTTCACGCCAAAACTACTGAACTGGCTAAAATTTTGCATACAGGTAAGTCTAACCCTGGAATCAAACATAGGCGTAACTTTCTATCCCATAAATCTGTAATATTATATTCCCATGGGATATAAATAACCTTAAAACGTTTCCATACTCATAGAAACAACGCGTGCGAAGCCGCGGGCAGAAACTAGTTCATAATAAATAGAATAAATTCTGGACAATTTAAACAGCATCATCTAGCCTCAAGCTAAGCAGAGCTTGTGTTATAGGTACTAGATAACTAATATAGCTACCTACATTAGATAGTTCTTTTTACTATACGTACATAGCTTCTTTTTATTCGGGAAAAGCGCGTGCGAACGCGATAATTGCTGCGGCAGAAGCTATACTCAAACCATTCTCAAGATATAATACTTGTAAACAATTCAGGACACAAAAATCTAAAAATTTATTTTTGGCCTCGAGTTTTATAAATAATTGTCAGCATCATGCAAGAAAGAGCACAAATCGACAAGTTGGTAAAAAGAGTGCTTGTCACGAATGAAGCCCGCGGCAATTAGGTAGTGGAACTAGTATTAGTATTATAATATCCTTGGTGGAACTAAATTTTTTCATTAGCTGTGTTGTGCCGGTTTAGAATTTGCAGCACCTAACTCTTCCCGCGTGTGTCGTAAGAGGCGACTAAGGGATATCTACCCAGGTCGGGCAGCAGCGTCCCATGCAGAAAAATTCTACCACCGAATTGCGATCCCCAACCCGCATGCTGAGCGTGGGGATTATGGGCATTACCCCCATGTGACAAAAGCCAATAAGGTGCTTATCAGGGGGAGGCCTGCGTCCAGCAGTGGACCAACACAGGCTGTTGAGGTTGAGGAAATTTTTTCAACACTAAATTCACTAAATTCATTCAGTCGCACTGCCTACAGCGCTGCCTCTAGTGGCTTTCTTTCGTGAAAAGCACTCTACCAATTCTGTCATAAAATCAACAGTGATGGGCAATGCTCACAAACATTTTATCTTGAGTTAGACCGGAGTATAATTGTTTAATTACTTACTTTTTCTTACTTATCTTTTTGTAGGTATCTCTATCTATATATTTATTCAGTGCCACCGTCTATTTTGTTCGTCATTTCATCCCATGCCAGACCATCCCAAGGTTGCCTGGAAGTGATCGCTCTCAGCAATACGGCCACCCTTAGTCCTTCCTTTTTTTCAAAGCATTTTCTGGTTCCCTGTATTTGTGTAGCATAATAATGTGTTTCCTATCTATCTATCTTAAATATTTTTAGGTTGACGTTCTTACATCATACAATGAAATGATTACCTGCATGGGACCAGGCGGTATGTTCGGGAATTTTACTGGAGTAAGTCATGGGCATGGGGATTGAGTACGTCCAAGAGTATCTTTATCTTGGCCAAATAGTCTCACTTCAGGCGAGAAAAACCCGAGAGATCGCAAGACGTACAGAAAACGCCTGGAGAAGCTTTTGGTCAATGAAAGAACTCATGAAGGGCAAACTACCGCTATATCTAAAAAAGAAACTCATGGACGTACGAATTCTTCCCATACTCACTTATGGAGCTCAAACTTGGTCCATGACCGACCGTCAGAAGTTCGCCCTCGGGGTCTGCCAACGAGCCCTGGAGCGCAGTATCTTAGGAGTAAAGCTGTCAGACCGTGTGCGGAACAGCATACTGCGCTCCAGAACACGCATCGTTGACGTTGCTCAAAAAGCCGGAAGCCTGAAGTGGAACTGGGCCGGACACGTTTGCCGAATGTCCAGCGACTTGTGGGCAAAGACCACGACAGAGTGGAGCCCACCCAACGCTAGGAGGCGACGTGGAAGGCCCAGGATGAGATGGCGAGACGAGCTTGACGCACACCATCCATTATGGCCTGTGACAGCGTTATATCGCGAGGAGTGGAAGGAGAAAAGAGAGGCTTTTGCCCAGCAGTGGGAAAGTAATGGCTGAAAAAAAAAGACATGGTCGGACGAGATCGTAAAAATAGCAGGGTTAAAGTGTTTACTGGTGACCAGCAGTGCGTGCTCACATGCTGAGTAGGTACTTAGAATCTTAGGACTTATTTAAGTATATTATTAAAATTCGACTGCCTCATTGGTCTAGCGATCAGCTTGTTCAACCGCTAATAATGCGGTCCTGGATTCTAATCCCGGGTCGGGCGAATAGTTGTTATTAAGGTTTTTCTGGAAAGAAAAATTCACAGTGTCAGCCCGAAGTTGGCGGTGTTACACCCCCATGTCTCAAAAAGCACGGTCTTGAGCCTGACCTCTCCCCGGTCATGTCGGTCTGTCATCCCATCGGATTATGAGAATGAGGGGATAGAAAATGCACCTGTGTTTGCGCACTCACTTTTGCACTATAATATGACCTGCGCTCTGGCTAGTCTCCGATGAGACTGGCCGCCGTGGTCGTAATTCGATTAGGAGGACATTATTATCAATTAATTAAATTCAAAAAATCCAACCACATTTTTTTTACTTTTTTCCGCAAAATTAAGGGGTAAAGGCCTGTAAAGCAAGTAGCTAAGAACATCGCCATACGTTCTTAGCTAATTTCCACGTCCAGGAGTATTTTAATACCTGATTAAAATCGCTTCAGCCGTTTGGATGCTTCAAGGTAATAAAGAGTACCTACCTAACAGATCACACGCTCTTAATCCGGTTGGACAGCAGAACGACACGACCGGGAGAGGTCAAGCGCAGGACCAACGGCTTTACGTGCTTTCCGAGCCACGGGGCATAATGCGTTACGTGGCACCCTTTATAAGGGTGCCTTGGTACTTGCCACCACGCCGCCGTCGCCGATGGTCTCATTTTGCTGAAAGCAACTTGAAATCTTCAACATAATTAAATGTTATCAAGTTTAATATAATATAATAAGATAAGATATTTTTATTGGGTCACAAAACATAAGAATATACAACGATAAAAATTAATTAAAAGAAAAAACAAAATGAGACCAAAAGGCTGCCACTCAGCGTGCACTGCAGGAGCTCTGGTAGCAGCGCTGGTCTTCCTCAACCCCCTCAACAGCCTGTATTGGTCCACTACTGGACACAGGCCTCCCCCTGATAAGCACCTTATAGGCTTTTATCACATGGGGGGGTAATACCCATAATCCTCACGCTGGGCATGCGGGTCGCAGGGGATCGCAGTTCGGTGGTAGAATTGTTTTGCAGGGGGCGCTGCTGCTTGCCCCCGCCCCGGTGGATATCCCTTAGTCGCCTCTTACGATACCCGCGGGAAGAGTTGGGGAAGCGTTGGTCTTCCGTGGCACCTTAATTATGTAATACTAGCGATCCGCCCCGGCTTCGCACGGGTGCAATGCTGATACTAAATATACTACAGAATCGGCCCCCAGGCCGGTACCGCTGCAACAGCTATGTCCCAGCATTTAAATCTGTGATATCTTCGAAAATATTAAATTACCTACATGCTGTAAAGGGCCATATTAATCTTTATTTAAATGCACAATGTATTTAAAGTACTTAATTGGATAAGGATTAATGCTGCATTGTTTAAAATCGCTTCGTAAATAAGTCATTATTTCTCATAAAAAGTAAAAAATCGTTATTGTGGGTGATCCCTAAGAGATAGACATATACCATAACGGACTTTTTTGTTGACCCTCTTAAGGTGTACAATACTGTAGTACATTATTTTGACCTATCTTGTAGGGTTCAGCCAGCGTTTGCAATTTAAGAGCAAAAAATGTGTATATTTACGACATCACCTTAGAAACCTCTAAAATTATCAGTGTTTCTCTACTATGTATTATGCATGCATTATACATATAAACCTTCCTTTTAAATTACTCTATCTAAACAATCTATACAGGTAAAAAAACCGCATCAAAATCCGTTGCGTATTTATAAAGATCGAAGCATACATAGGGACAGACAGACAGACAGACAGACAGACAGACAGACAGACAGCGGGAAGCGACTTTGTTTTATACTATGTAGTGATTAGTATTAATAATAATATTCTAGCAACCGATAGCGTGCTCCGAAGTAACAGTGTACGCCAGTCGCAGTTCCGATTTACTCATGATACCCAGCCAGACTTTCTTCAATCTGGTCAAATACTATCCGAAGATACAAGAGCCATTGAACAAGGCCTTTGCGACGTCAAGAAACTACATTTTGCCGATAAATATGGACTTTGAAGAAGATACTTCTTCAGGTAACATTTATAAAACAATTAGTTTCAGCCCGCGATTACTTACGAGTTCTTCCGGGATAAAAAGCCTTTTTGTTAATCCAGGTCTACTACCTACTTTATGCAAGTTTAATTCAATCTGTTCAGTAGTTTCGTGAAGAGGTAACAAGCTCTTCGGGTTTTTAAAAAAATATCTGAGTTTGGTCGAAGCGACGCGTGACCCGAGAGCTGGTCAGTATCTGGCACAGCGCATCAGCATTGCCATACAGCAGGGCAATGCAGCCAGCGTCTTGGGGACGGTTCCGACTGGTATTGAATTTGGGTGTCAAACATAATAATGTAGGTACTGTCATGATCACTGTCGAAAAAGTCACTTTCAAAAAGATATGGATCAGTTGAGCTACCTGTAGATTGTTTGCAACAGTCTGTAGTAAGCTCAATAGTTTCAATTGTATATACTCGTTCTAATTTATATCTATTATTTGATTGTAATTATCTTTGTGAATTAAGATTTACTTCATTGGTAACGTAGCTAAGCTACACCTTAGAAAGCTACGAAAAAAATTGCTACGATTGCAAAGTAAATATCTATCCAAGTAGGCTTCATAATGAAAAACCCCTGCTAAGCTGGTTTTCTGCACAAACAGCTTAGTCAACTTTTACATTTAATCTAACATTTAATCAACTTGTACATTTAATCTAGTACTTATCTTTTTTATTTTAATTTAAAATGTGATTGCTCGATTAAATTTTTTAAGAACACATGCCTAAGTTATCTTGATACACGACACATTTTATGCAGGTACTAAGCCGAAAGAGGGAATCCTTTGAAATATCAAAACAGTTAATCATGTAAGAATGCACGTAAAAGAACACGAATAAAGAAAAAATATCTAGTTTAAAAAAAGCCAAAAATTTAAATTCAAAAAATCATAGAACAAAAATTGATTCCCTCAGGATATCGGTTCAGTTAAGGTGGTTAACACACTGCCACGCATCACGCTGCGTCTTGCGTGTCGACTGCGCGTTTTCTATACAAACGGAGCTCCGTTGAAGGTGAAGTGAGTCGCAAAACCCACGTTTTGACTGCACGGAAAATCAATTTTAAGGCAAAAAGCCATTGATTTTTTTTAATTTTTTAAAAAGCATCAAAAGTTTAGGATTCTACCTAGTAAGTTATGAGAGTCGAAACACGATTGACAAAACTTGACTCTATAAAAAAAACGCAAAGTTTCCTCTAAATCTTCATTTTTGCACAAATACTTCTACGGAAAAAGCAGTTTCATTTATAATATTTATGCTATTTACTTATAATATTTCAATAAAATTTCGTCTACGTGTTCCCTAATAAATACTTTAGACCATTATGGTTTTATTTTTTCGCGAAAGAGTATTATTTTGGAGCAAAAAACAAATTTCTAAAAAACGGCCGGTGAAATTGCGCGCGGGCTGGCCATTTCGCGGCTCTCGCCTTCCTTTCTCGCCTTCCCAGCGTGACGTCCGCTCGTCCTTGTCTCTCAAAACCGATCTCACTTCGTCTTAACTGCCTAAGTGGCACCCTGTATATAGGACTATGTTTATGCAGAGAATTTATATTACATATCTATATATATAAAAGAAAGTCGTGTTAGTTACACCATTTATAACTCAAGAACGGCTGGACTGATTTCAAAGATCTTTGATTTGTTGAATTGTTCTCTGTCCGGGATAGCAGAATAATCATCAAACAATTAGGATACCGCGCAAAAATTTAAAATTCTACGCCAGAGAAGCCGCGGGCACAGCTATTTTATAGTAATTGGTATCGGAACGGGCAATGTTATTGGAAATAGGTGTAATGTATTAATTCAAGTAATTGGCTAATTTCAGAAGACTCCGAGGTAGAAATGATGTCCATGGATTCATGCGTCGATTCCAAAAGTGACACGAGCCGATCTGATCTGGCTAGTAAGTACATACGTACCTAATACGGTATTTCCTTAGTTGCATTTCTTTAGTTTTTTTAATACATATTTTATTGGACCCTGTACACAGAAGTGCTTTAATTATAAGTAGACCACACAACTGGCGGATCGCTGTAGAACTATGTCACTGTAACAAACGCCAAAAGTAGCATTTCTTACTGTGTTTGGCGTTTGTTTTCTTATTGTGACAAGGTTCTACAGAGATCCGTCAGTTGTATAGTCTACCTACTAATACCTGTCTTACTGTGTTTGGCGTTTGTTTTCTTATTGTGACAAGGTTCTACAGAGATCCGTCAGTTGTGTAGTCTACCTAATAATACCTGTTTATCACAAATGAAAAAACATCAATGAAAGTAAAATTCGTTAGATTGTGTATTTGCTTCTCGAAAGTGGAATGCTCAAACTGTAACAAACGCCAAAAGTAGCATTTCTTACTGTGTTTGGCGTATGTTTTCTTATTGTGACAAGGTTCTACAGAGATCCGTCAGTTGTATAGTCTACCTACTAATACCTGTCTTACTGTGTTTGGCGTTTGTTTTCTTATTGTGACAAGGTTCTACAGAGATCCGTCAGTTGTGTAGTCTACCTAATAATACCTGTTTATCACAAATGAAAAACATCAATGAAAGTAAAATTCGTTAGATTGTGTATTTGCTTCTCGAAAGTGGAATGCTCAAATTAGGTCCAATTAGGTCCACGCACCTCAGTCATAGTCAGATTGGCGCCGCCGGCGTTCGTGTTTCGTGCGTTGTCTCGGTCGGACTTCGGTCTAGGTTAGGTACGTCTTTCCATCTTTGTTGTTCATTAGGTAGGTATATTGCAAAAGATTGTAAATAGCTTGCCTTTGCATTTACAAGTAACACAACACGGGCCATTTGTTGAGTTTACGCTGGGAGAACGTGCTATATCTACTTATAATTCATCATTCATCATTGCTAACGTCCCCTGGAAAGCTTTTACTGAGACGCTGGAAGCACATCATCATCATCATCAACCTATTTTAGTCGACTGCTGGAAATAGGCCTCCACTTATGGAGCGTCCATATAAGTGCAGGCCTATTTCCAGCAGTCGCCACAGTTTATTGTGTTTTTCGTTTTTGTTTATAAATAAAGGTCGGAAATTTTTATACATTTTTCCTGTGCATTTTTCAATATTCCATTGAAAAATGGAAAAAAAATTATTTGTAATTAGGTATACAAATTTACATGATGATTAATGCTAGCATGTAAATTAAAATTTTGCAATTACCACATTTAGATTTAAATTTTTTGATTGAAGCCTTATGAACAATAAAATGAAATTTTCAGAGTAGCTACCTGATAGATAGAGCAAGTTTTTAAAAGCCAAATGGTATTTATTTTTTTGTGATTTTATTTTTTAAGGTCCCTTGAAGTTGTGAACATACTGGGTAAATTTTATCTTTCTTGGCATTTTTTTATTTTTTTATTCCATTTGAAGATCTAACGATAGTAAATCTTACCATACTGAATTGGCCTATCTATCAGCTTAGCACACAAAAATAATCAAGCATCTACTGCAATAATTCATCATCATCAGCCCATATTAGTCCACTGTTGGACATAGGCCTCCCCTAATGAGCGCCATAGCGCCCTGTCTTCAGCTTGCCGCATCCAGCATCTGCCTGCAGTCTTTCGCAGATCGTCATCCCACCTGGCCGGAGGGCGTCCTACACTACGTTTGCCGAGTCGTGGTCTCCACTCAAGAACACTTTTACCCCAGCGGTTGTCGGTTCTTCGCGAGATATGGCCGGCCCACTGCCACTTCAGCTTGCTTATTCTTTGAGCTAAGTCGATAACTTTGGTTCTCTGTCGGATGTATTCGTTACGAATTTTATCCTTCAGAGAGACTCCGAGCATAGCTCTTTCCATAGCTCGCTGAGCGACTTTGAACTGGTGGACCAGCCCTACCGTGAGTGTCCACGTCTCAGCTCCGTAGGTCATGACGGGTAGGACGCACTGATTGAAAACTTTAGTTTTCAAGCATTGTGGTATGGATGACGAAAAGACTCGACGTAGTTTCCCAAACGCTGCCCAGCTTAGCTGGATCCTCCTCCTAGCCTCCTTCTCAAAATAATTTTTACCCAACTGCAGAATTTGCCCAAGGTAAGTATACTCGGAAACAATTTCGAGAAGGTGGCCATGTATGACGACCGGTCCCGGATCAATGAGGCCATTGATCATGACTTTGGTTTTATCCAAATTCATGCCAAGACCGATGCGTCGCGAGGCTGAGGCTAGGCTGTCCAGCATTTGGTTACTGCAATAATTCACGTCACCATAAATAAAAATCTCATCGTACTCGGAAAAAGGTGAAAAATTCAAAACTCCGAAAATACGAAAAATTTCGGAACATACATGGGGGTGATTCAGATAGCCCTTTCGGTCCTCTACCTACCAGCTTCAGTATATCACTACTTCTTGGGACACCCTGTATAGCCTATGTTTGATTCCAAGACTAGAATTACCTGTATGCAAAATTTCAGCCCGATCCGTTCAGTAGTTTTGGCGTGAAGAGGTAACAAACATCCATCCATCTACCCATCCATCCATCTATCCATCCATCCATCCATCCATCCATCGATCCATCCATCCATCCATCCATCCATCCATCCATCCATCCATCCATTTATCTATCTATCCATCCATACATCTAAACATCCAAACTTTCACATAATTATAATATTAAGTGTGATTTGCCACTCTTGATAACCCGCCTCTCTTTTATCAAGCCATCACATTGCAGATATAACAACGATCCGCACCTCGCAGTCGCAGTCGAATCTCAGCCAGGCCAAGTCTGCAGCTAGCACAATAACGTACCAAAGCCACTTCTCTGCCAACATGCTGCGGCCCGGAACGTTGATGTTTCAGGTGGGTTGACGTAGTCAGGGGCCGTAGAGGAGTTAACGTCAGCCAGGCCAAGTCTGCAGCTAGCACAATAACGTATCAAATACACTCTTCGTCAACATGTGTCTGCTCGGAACGCTGATATTTCAGGTGGGTGGACGTAGTCAGGGGAGCATAGAGGGGTTAACCCCTCTGTGCTCCCCTGACTAACTTTAACGTTAGCCAGGCCAAGTCTGCAGCTAGCACAATAACGTATCAAATCAACTTCTAAGTCAACATGCGTCGGCCCGGAACGCTGATATTTCAGGTGGGTGGACGTAGTCAGGGGAGCACAGAGGGGTTAACGTTAGCCAGGCCAAGTCTGCAGCTAGCACAATAACGTATTAAATAAACTTCTCCGTCAGCATGTGTCTGCTCGGAACGCTGATATTTCAGGTGGGTGGTTTGAATGTTGTTTACCCCAGCAGTGGTCCGTTCTGCTGAGATTTAAGATAAGATGATATCTATTTATAGCATTTACAAGTAGTTTAGTTTTTAGATATGACCGGCCTACTTGCTTCAGCTTGCTAATTCTTCTCTTATTTTAAGGGTATTGTTTATTAGTTTGAGTGTGAGGGGGAGGTCGTTATGAATCTACGGAAGTACTACTTGTATTTTTATATAGAATCTTAATTTTGACAATGCCCTTTTACAGCAGCTCTAGTAATTAATCTTATAATTATTCTGTTTAATTTGATTATTGACAATACCCATTTACAGCAGATACCTCTATGAATATTTTTTTTGTGTTACTTTATTTATTTATTTTATCTTATTAGTTATTTCTATTATAATGTGAAATGTTGACTCAACCAAGTGTGCCTTGTGCTCCTACGGCGAATAAATATATGAGTTAATAAATATATGAGAATTTTGAAAATTATTGCACTAATGGATAACTATTTATGTAGCTACATAGTGGCATAGGCTACGTTTTATACGGGCATGGTTCATTATCAAGATTGTTTTATCTATAAACAAAATGAGTAGGTAAGTATTTTTGCCCCGATATGTCGCCCTGAATACGCTCATACGTAAATTGACACTTGACGTGTTAACGATGTCGAAGATTTAATAATAATTGTCTCTATGGGGTAATTGCTCGCATTGATTAATAGGGTTTTCGGATAATTGTAAGGGGTCACTGACTAAGGCGGTTAACACACTGTCACGCATCACGCTGCGTCTTGCGTGTCTTGCAGTCGACACGCAAGACGCAGCGTGATGCGTGGCAGTGTTAACCGCCTAAAGGTTGACACATTTATTCGCGTCACGGCTCACTAAAGAATGCTTTGGCTTTAGTAATTAAATTTTTTAAGGCTATATTGAGTAAAGTTTTTTAACTTTTTACCAAACTTATTCTACTTAAACTTAGTAAAGCCTTGCTAATACCTTTCCCTTCATAAAATCCTGATCTTGGTAGGCACATAATTTGCCCAGTACCTACTTCTTTACTTCCGAGAATTTTTCTTTTACGAAGAGTACCTACTGTACCTACATCTCAAATACTAAATCCAGGAAAAAAAAAAATTCAAAAGCAGACCGAGTTGAGAGACCTGTCGAATTTACTTGGTCTTACAAATAAAGCCTCAAACATCTAACACTATGAGATAAATATTTTGAGTTTAAATCCCTGACTAGCCTAGTCAGGGATTAAAGCTCAAAATATTCCTACCCTAACTCGAAGCTTCTCGCTATCGACATTCCAGACTGAGGTTAGCCGGTACGGGCGCTCTGTAGATCCAAGCTAGGTTCGTTCCGAATTCCATTGTCTTGCATAGTGAAGCCTTATCGAGAGATCCGATTATCCGATTTCGAATTGAATTGGTAAACAAATCCTCATTCCTTCTAGAGTATAATTAATCCAGGATATACTTACGTTCCTATCCTACATAATACCGGTTTATTCACCGTCTTATTTTTCAAAAAGCGTTCTTTTTACAGACTATATATCTATATTTTTCCTGTAAATATAGATCCTTATCTACAAACGCTTTATACATTTTAAATGGATCGCTCTGCAAACCTCTGAGATTGGGGGATGGGTATTTTTTCGACTTTTTTCAAAATATTTCGCAACTAAAAAAACCTACAGAAATTTCTAAAACTTTTTTGAAATGTACAAACTAATGCCTTTCATTTACCCCAGTTGACTTTGTAGGTCTCTTTTAAAATTTCGGCATCACAATTTGTATGGAAAATTTTCATTTTCATTTATTACATTTTTTTTTTCTTCAAATCTGTTCAGGCGCACGAAATGTATTATTATTTTAAGTTTTAAGTCTAGTATCTGCGGTAGTTGATGTGATGAGATATTAAAAAGGGAAAAAAGGACAGAAAAATCGAGACCATAAGGGTTTCGAAACCGATCTCCGATCTCGAAACCCTAATATTATTGACTATTGTTGAGGTATGGTTGCACAAAATGCCGCGTGAACGCAATGAATCCGGGGGCGGCGCTTAGAGCATGTTTTAGTTTTTCCAGTATTTACCAGTCACTTAAAACTTCTAGATCAATTTTTAAATGGGAGGAATGTCGTATCATATAGGCTTAAATTCTAATATTCCATAACGTCAGAGACCAAATCATGGTTTTTGTAAAACTCTGGTACGCTTTTAATGCGGCCGACTCACGAGATATTTTAATACTTAGGTACTCTTCATTGGCAAAATTGTCATCGCATTTGAAACACCCCTTGCGCCCTTGGATTCATTGCGTTCACTTAGTAAGCTAAACAATTAAAAATAAAATAATTAATAAATAAAATAAAATAAAATAGTTTATTTCTTTAACCTAATCTATACAAATCTTTAAATTGCTTTGGAAATCCCCTCTTAAGTATAGACATACCTGTGTTAGTGGGTTTCGCTCTTGCCTTATGGAAAATATAGGTTTGTTTTTTGTTATTATAGTCAACGATTATAGTGCTTAAGCCCTCACACCTAATGTTTGCGTTATTATTTGATTTCTTAGAAATCACTTAGTAGATTCAGTAAAACATATTGACGTGACAACGTCTTATAAATTGGTTTGCCGGGTGACACTTCAAGAAACTGCGTTACGCTCCGCTCACGTTATGCGCTCACAATGAGAGCGAGTGAGAGGCACGCGTCCCTTCCACTCGGGCATGGTTAGCCCGCCTAAGAGCGAGAGAGACAGACATAATTATTTTACCACTCAAAGTCGTTGTCACGTAAAACTTTCGCCCGTATACCGACTTTACAGGCAACCAATTTTTTTTTATAGAAACTAAAATCTAACCAATATGTACAAAACAAATAAATATTTACTTTCTTTTAAGACTCCCTGTATTTGTTTGAAGTAGGAAAACATGGCATTAAAAATTTGTGAGTCGGAATGTATAAAAACCTAAAAAGGGCTCCGATGTCTGTCTGTCCGTCTGACACGGGGCTGTCTGTATCTTTTTTTCCAGTCCATCGGCTACGTAACATGCGCAATGTCAACGATGAACTACGTGTTGACGTTGTATGAGATCGTCACACTGAATGACTGCTACATCGTCTTTTGGCTGGGAGCATTCTTCGACATCTACTTCTATTTCAAGATCTTTTTGAGCATGCATCAGGTGAAATTTTGACCATAATTGAGTGAGCATAAAATAAATAAATAAATAAAATAAAATAAAAAAAAAAAAATAAAACAGCTTTTATTTCTCACACTTAAATACTAAAATACATATTATTCTCTCTCATATTATGTGAGTACCGCTTTCAGCGGTGAAAGCCTCCTCCAGCTCCTTCCATCTTTCTCGATCTCTAGCTACTGTACTCCATGTCTTCCCTGCTATTTTTACGATGTCATCGTCCCATCGTGTTACGGGTCTTCCTTTTCTTCGTTTCTTGTTTACTGGGTACCAATTCATTATAGCTTTGGACCATCTCTCGTTTTGTATTCTCTGGATGTGCCCCGCCCATTTCCATTTTAGAGATAGAACTTTTTGTACCACGTCTTTTGCTTTCGTTTTTTTTCTTATATCTATGTTCTTAATTTTATCTCTTAGTTTAAGGCCCAGAAAACTCCTTTCTATCGCTCTTTGGCAAACTTTTAGTCGTTTGATGTTCTGTGCGGTTAGAGACCACGTCTGGCATGCGTAAGTGAGACAGGGAAGTAGGCAGGTTTCCATGGCTTTGGTTTTCAGTTTAATTGGTAGTTTGTTCTTGAAAACTTCTTTCATAGATACACTGCAATGTATGTCATAATATGATGACACAGAAAATTTTTTGACTGTTTCAAAGTGGGCCAAAAATTTGCAAAGACCTTTATTATTTCAAATAGTTTAGTGTAGGTAGGTAGCATAAGTTATTATTTTAAAGTATGCACCATCGCCTTGTATAATTTGTTAGTTATAATGTACATAATTGATTACTTAATTTATTTGTTGTTAGCATTATTTTTGCCTGAAAAGCAGGTTTTTACCTAGTTCAGGCACACGCATTATTAAATACCATTCGGATTTGAGATGAAACTCTTTGTTATCCTTCTAGTCTAGCCTTCGGTCCTCGACCTTCTTCGTGGTAAAACGATCAGAAGATTCCAAGTAGCATTCTCCTCTGAATAGGTTCGAATTTCAAAATTGGTATACTAACCTTTTTTTCTCGTATTTGGAAAGAAGGCGTTTCAGGGATAATTTTAAAATCGGGAACAGATTTAAGAGGACGCATTGTGCGCCATTTTGTGAAAAAGACAAGATTTTGCGTTCATAGGAGCGGGCATACGTTTTTGGAAGCGAAGATTTTTGTTTTCCTTTAATTTTAAAAATATATTATATAAATTTAAAAATATTACTATAATAAATAATAAAAATATTTCATGTCCATTTCCGTCAAAAGTAAAAGGTTAAAAAAAACTAATATTTAGTTATTGTTTTCTTATAAATCGAGGGCATGACTCCTTTCACGACTTTTCTCTAACTCTCGTGGTTTCGGGCCTGGCCATCACTGCCCTTCTCAAAAAACCATCCTGTATATAAAAATGAATCCCTATTTCCCTTGGTCACGGCATCACGCGTGAACGGCTGGACTAATTTTGCTTATTCTTTTTTTATTGAGTTTGTTATTGTCAGAAAAAGGTTCTATGAAAGAAAAAAATAAGAAAGTTGGAAACATAAATTTCCAGGGGGGCGAAGCCGCCGGGCGCAACTAGTAATAAATAAAGTAATAGCTTAAAACTGTTCCGCTCGAATCGAAAAATTTTAAGTAGTGGGTCGGTTACTTAAAATTTTTCGATTCGAGCGGAACAGTTTTACAGTTCGGTGTACCAATTTTGAAATTTGAGCAGATATTCACTCTTATTCTACAAAGAGGTGCATGCAATGCAATGCACTAATTAAGACTCTGAATTATATCTGTGAGAATAGGCTACTTGTTTCATATCTAATTTGGCGCAATAAATAAATATTTTCTGTAGTTTTTTACTCAATAAACTACTATTTAAAGATCTCTGATATTAAAAGTGTAAGATGAATGCGTATTTTAAATAAAAAAATGATTTTTAATTTTTAATTTTGAACTCTGAAAACGCTGTCGGCCATGTTGTGACGTCATAGGCCTCGAAGAAAATTTCATGTCGGATCATAAACGACTCAAATTCGCTATGTAGTCTGTCTATATAGACAGACTTATTTACTTAGATTAGCAAACGTTGTAAAAATAATTTTACAACGTTTGCTAATGTCATTTGTTTGTTATTTAGGCGCAGCTTAGATGTCACAGCACAGATAAATATGGCTGACAGTGTTTACGCTTGTTTACGAAAAGTAGACTTTTAAAATAAAGTTCTGCGGTTTTCTAGTTCTTAAAAATATAGTAATAATTTTTTCCCTTTAATCGCTACTTTATAAAAGAGTCAACTAGCCTATTGAGACGACGTAAGACACTGAGTATTTTGATTTGTATCCAATAAGATGTAAACTTCACCAGGGCTACATAAACAAGCACGGTGAATTCATCCAAGACGGGGCTAAGTGCCGACGGCGTTACTTCAGGCGGAGGATGACCGTCTGGTCTGATCTCCTGGTCAACATGCCGCTGGAACTCGCGGCTTTTTTCTTCAAGTGTGTACTTTGTACAGTTGCCTGCCTTTCTATTGATTTAATATGGTCATAACAATAAAAATCTCTAAGAAAACATATGGTAATTTGACGACCTCCGTGGCGCAGCGGGCAAAGGTCCGCCTGCGACGCAGGAGGTTGCGGGTTCGATTCCCGCCTCGGAACAAATTTGTGTATGATCTGCAGAAATTTGTTCCGTTGATCTGGGTATTTTCTATGTATAATAAAGAAAAAAATCTATAAACCTATATAATGTATTAAATATATCAGTTATCTAGTACCCATAACACAAGCTTTGAGTAGCTTACTTTGGGGCTAATTATGCTGTGTGGATTGTCCAGCATTATTTATTTATTTATTAATATGGTGATAACAATAAAAACCTCTTGTGATTGATAGTTTAGGAGGAAAAAGGACTAAGAAAACAGATGGTAATTTGCATCTGATAAACAGTTTTGTTTTTATTTTTGAAACGAAGCGAAAATTCCTTGTATAGCATAGATGTACTATGAGATTTTCGACTCCCACGTCACTTGACCTCGTGGTGTAGTTGGTTAGCACATACCCGTACTGAGGGAAAGATGCGGGTGCAAGTCCCGTCGAATCAAATTTCTCTGGGATATTATTTTATTTCTCAAAATTATTACAATTTATTGGAGGGTTCTAAGAGGTGGGTCTTTAATTTCAGTCGGCGTTTGCGGATAATGCACTATTTGCGCGCCAACAAGATATTCAGGGTGAAATATCTTTTTGAGTTCTATCACACTACTTCGGCCGAGCTCACTAATAACTTGACTTTTCTGCAGGTGAGTTGTGTATTTACTTTTTGGATTGCAAGTCATTTTATGACGTGTTCCAGGGCTTGTCTAAATTATGTTTTTCTGTGCCGTTGTTCAAAGAAAAAGAAGAAGAAAGCACAGTCTGAGACAGAAATAGACTGGTTGTTATAATATTTGCCATATTTTTCTTGGTTAATATATGAAGTAGTTGAATCGAGTTAAAGGGGATTGAAACATAATTTCGATAATCGCCCCCCGAGAGCTATCAGCTATAATCTATGATTTGACCCCCGACGCAAAAAGAGAGGGGTGTTATAAGTTTAACGTGTCTGTCTGTACATCTGTCTGTGGTATCGTAGCTCCCAAACGGATGTACCGATTTTCGTTAAGTTTTTTTTTTATGTCATAGATAATTTTATCCCGAGTGTTCTTAGCCATGTTACATGAAGTCCTGTCGGGTGGTTTTATAAATTTTTAATTTTGTTCTTGTTCCAATATTGAATTCAGTTAGTTTGTACAGGATTCAGATACGTGGAGGAATCAAGCGAGGCATTTTACAAGGCTAATTTTAAATTTAATCATGATAAGTTTTCCTCAAAAATAATAATCAAAAATAGTTCAACCAAACTTAAAATTTGAGTATCTTAATGTATTTTGAGTTTCCACTTTTATTTCAGCTGGTAATGACAATAATCGTTGTGATAATCTTCCTCCACACATTTTCCTGTGTATGGCTATTAACCCTGATTGCAACGTCACCCATCAGCTTTATTCGAACTCTTAAGATGCACCTCATTGATGAGTAAGCAACTTTTTAAAGTTTAGTGAAATTAGGTTGGTACAAGTAGGTTGGGTGCAGTGTCAGTCAAGTTCTTGGTCATTAATCCAATACCACACAGCACGAAAAATTATATTCAAAAATGGGCTTAAACTCGTTAACTTTAGATACATTTTACAGAGACAAAATGGCTTCCACAAGCTTCTAACGAGTGGTCCACAAGTTGACTGTCATTTTATGCCATCAATATAAAATTCATCTGAATGTTACGAGTTAAAGCCCATATTTGAATACATATTTTAGTGCTGTGCTGCAGCGGTGCTTTTCAGGTGTGTGACAAGCTTTAGACTCACGTTTCGTTGCATAAAAAGGTTTTAGCACCATGTTCATACCTCTTTCTTTTACAATTCATTGATTAGTTCTACCTATAAATTGCTTTAGTTGCTAGACCTCAAATACATTCTGATTTGGCTAGGAATTAAAACTTCAAATTTATTACATTACACGTTAATTGGGTATACGGCATTATTTTTTTGTAATTCTCTCAATTGTACTTGCGTTTGAAATAAAAATCTTACACTTTCTGTGTTTTGAATGTTGTTGAATTTTGGTCACAAAGCATCAAGTCTTTTATGAACTGACGAAAAACGGAGAAGTATCTCAAGTAGTCGCGTATATTTTTTTTTATGAATAACCACGCATAACTTTTTACAGAATACTCCGATTTTGATAATTCTTTTTTTATTGGAAAGGGTATACGCCGAAGTTGGTCCCTTTTAAATTTTAACTAGATGAATTTGAAGTCGGTTTATAGTTTTTTAAAACATTATGTAGGTACAGATCGCATTCGCGACTATTTAATCGCCACACATAATGTAAAAAGTGTACCCATTTCATAATCCTCATCGAAAAAAGTGAACAACGACATAAGATTTAGTTAACAAACCCTACCATTTTGTGAAAATCTAATAACGTAGGTAGGTAAGTACCCGAAAAAAATCACTGTTCGATTTATTGTTTCGCAATGAACACTACACAGCACTTCAATCGAGGTCGGATTTACCAGTACAGTGAAATATAATGCTATTCGAGATTTTTATTATTTTTATGAAACGGGAATACGCTTTGGGATTTTCATGCCAATACTGAATAATCACAAAATCTCGTTTACAATATGAAAAGTCTCACCATTGTTATATTGGTTTTGATTCCTGACGAATGTATGAGTACGTAGGCCAAGTTGTATTTTGAAAAATCCGGAATGCTTTTATGTTGGCAGGTTCCCAAGATTAAGGGGCCCCAAGAATGCCATGCATACATTGACATACATACATTATCGTCCTTAAGATTTCTCTAAAGCGCATGTAATTTATGTGATGAAAAATATCACATTGTTTAAACAAATAACTGATCTTTGAAAGTTTATCAATCATATTACGATAATTTGTGTAGTTTTAAAATAAATCACTGGAGAAAAACACTTTAAAAGCACAGCAATTTAGGCCTTTTTTAATACAATGATAATAAATCCCAAAAAACACATTTTTGTCAGGCGTTTTGCAAAAAAAAAACAGAAGTTAGCATCTTCTACAATAGATAAATTTTGCATAAGTCTATGTAAAAAATAACTTTCTCTGCCGACCACATTTGGTAATTTTGACATGCAATCTGACAGTCTTATCCCCGAATACTCAAACGCAACTCAGATTTAAGCCCGTCTCAAGTGACGAATTTCTGATAGATTTTCATTGAAAACTGTCAAAAATCGAGACTTGAGACGCGCTTAATTCTGAGATGCGTTTGAGTGTACGAGCGTAAGTTTTCCAAGCCGCTAAGCCGTAAATAAAATAAATACAAATCAAGGTTTGGTTGTACTTGTTGCAAATCAACTTGTAGTTAGAGAACTATCCAAGTTTTTCAAGTCGTCTAGTCGTTACAAACTGAGTTGCCAACTGCAACCGAAGTTGGAGCATTGTGCTATTTGCAGTCAGTCTGCAATTTTTCTGTAAAAGTTTGCAAAATCAAAAAACTTGGTTTATTGTTTTTTGTTATTTTTAGTTAGATATAGGATGTAGATTTGTTTCTGTGGCATCAGGAAATAATTTTAATATTACCAAACATAAACACTTTTGACACTTGTCATTTGGTAACTTTAATTTTTGATTGCGTATTTCACACAACATTTATTGGTAATCGGTATTACCAGTGATCAGAGAGGTGAAACTATTTGGCGTTCTTCCTTTTTACATTCAATCTGGTACAGCACAGCGCCTCTATCGTGCGAAGAGAGAACTACCCAAATTCCATACAAAAAGAAGACGTGACTACATGTCACGTTACTAACGTCAAATAGACTCATCCCTCTGGGCTGCGATCACGGTGTGGTAAGGCACGGCATTACGGCTCAAACGTTAGCAGTTGAAACGTCAGGGTGCGCGTTCTCAGGCCGGCATCGGACAATTTGCACTGTCCTCATCAATGGTTTGACATAAAAGATCCGTACTACACGGACTGACGGAAATGCCGGCGGGGATTCTTAAAGGCAACTTTTCCGTTTAATGCAAATGACGTCATTCGGATTGCCGATCAGTGGACGCACTTGTCGGCGGATTGTCCGTTGCCGGCCTGTGAACGCGCACCCTAACGTTTCAACCGCTAACGTTTGAGCCCCGTGCCTTACCACACCGTGATCGCGGCCCTGGTCCATAACACAAGCTTTTCTTACCTGGGTGAAACGTTCAGTAGATAATATTATTTATTTATTAAATATATATTACGTATTTATTTTACAGAGTATCTCCACAACGTAAATGGGACTACACAACATCATTTTACGTAGTGGTGTCCGCTCTGACGGTCACAGGAGGCGATGAGTTCGTCATTGAAGATGTCATATCCATGGTCATTCTGGCCTTCATCCTCGTCTGTGGCAAAACGCTGGCTGCTCTGGTGGTAGCCACAGCTATACAACTGGCCTACTCTACGAAACACACGCTAACGTGCTACGAGAAAAATACTTCGGAACTAATAGATTTTCTGAAAAACCAGGGACTATCGAGTAAGTAAATTGAACTTAAATATACCTACCCTAAATTTTAATTTAAAAATTTTAATCGCGAGGGGCGAGCTTTGTTTTTCGGGTGCTTCTTTGTGGTTGGCGGCCACTCTTTAGTACCTGTACGGTTTGCACACCATGCAGCGCCAAACAAAGATGTAGGGTGCGTAGTGTGCCCCTCACAATCCTATAATTTGTTGGTAGAGTTGTAAGTTAAAAGAGTTTGTGAAGTTTAAAGTAAAGTTAATGGTCGCGAGTGTACGCCGCGACGTGTTGCCCTAAGGACAGGCATCAAAACTAAAATTATTTTGATAAATGAAGTTCAAAATAATCATCTGGTCTCATATTTGGTTCTTATCTACATTTTGTAGGCCCTCTCAATTGGCATACAAAAATTAAAACCGACCGACACGGGTTTTTTTTAATAGTTTTCAATTCGATTTTGACTCTGTACTTTACTACAATTAATCAATTCAATTTTCAATTTTACAAGATCTTTATTTAAAAAATTAACTAATAAAAGTAATACAAATCTAGTGTACATTCATCCCAGATAATATTAAACATAAATTTAAACACGTTTATAAGCGCTATGCGCTTTTTTAAACTTATTTAATAAAAGGGAAGGGAATTAAAACATTTTACCTTATGAGAACTTTAGTTGAGCATTACATTTTATATAAAGTACATTACTTATCAGTACTAGTTAATCTTATTTGTACTAAGCTTCAACTACTTTTGAAGAAGGACAAGAAAAAGGAACACGCAGGGGACATAGCATTCCCTTTGTGTATTATTTTGTAAATTTTCTCGCTTATTTCTCCTAACAAATAAGTCCAAAGCAAAATTATCGACACAGCTCACGATGCATTTTTCATTTGTCCATTTGTTTCAATTCTCTTTCGAGCTTCCAATGAAAGCTCTTTGTGAGGTTGTTTTATATTCTTGTTAGAGTATAAAGGTAAGGTATGTTCACTGCGATCGGCGTATAACCCACACTTATGCATATTCCGTGAAAATGATTTGTGTTTGCCCCGTTATTTGGCGAAGCTTTTGGTAGGATATATTACAAAGTTTCCTTGGTAGGGGTACTTTACATTATTGGAACTACAAATAGTGGGTAACTAGTAGGTGCGGAGGCAATATCTTTCACTGTATTTTTTCAAAATCGAACACGTAACGCATAACATGACTTTTCGTAAACTCTCACGGTTTCAGATCCTCAGTGGCCCTGAAAAAAAAACTCACTCCGTATAAATTGACTGCCCAAGTGTCCCTTTTCTCCTACGCGAATAAATGAGTTTGTGTGTCATATAATTTAGAGTTCAACAGCCTTTGTGTGGGACGCTACATGCGTCGACACACTTGCGCATTCCAATCTTCCGAGGACATCCGTGAGGGCAGGCGTGGCGGCAGATTTGGCCGAAGATCTCAGAGGCGCAAATATGCAGGTCTCTACAGAGCCTACACATTTGCTCCCCTTAGAGTCGTGACCCTAGGTCCGTGGGGTACCGAGGCTCTTCGGGTTTTTAAAAAAATATCTGAGCGTCTGGTGGAAGCGACGCGTGACCCGAGAGCTGGTCAGTATCTGGCACAGCGCATCAGCATTGCCATACAGCGGGGCAATGCAGCCAGCGTCTTGGGGACGCTTCCGACTGGTATTGATATGGATCAGTTGAGCTACCTGTTAATTGTTTACAACAGTCTGCAGCTAGCTCAATTGCTTTAATTGTAAATACTTGTTGTAATTTATTTCTATTAGTTGATTTTCTTTGTGAATAAAGATGTTAATACATCCATTCAACAGAGTCCCAACCAAAAGAGTCTAAAGAGTCAAGACCCTATTCACTCCCACTCTGGCTACAACCTTTAGTATGGTCTTGGTACTGCTCCAGATTGTGCACAGCAGCGAGGCAGTTTGAATGATGATAATTGCACAGATGATAATAGCCGATAACAGCTCTTCTTTCTCCGTGCGTGCCACAAAGTTTTGGAATGCTCTACCTATTACTATAAGACATAGTAAATGGTTTAATCGGGTATTTATCCCGTACCTTATATTATAATTTTCGATCGTGTAACGTGGTAGAAAAGTAGGGGAAATAATAATAAAAGGTACGCGATAAATATCCGATTAAATCATTTACTATGTCAACAAATAGCGAAAGTTTTAAAAGTTTTACTATAATAGATGCAAAATCTCTCTCTGTTTCAAGAATAATGTCTATAAACTATCTCTCTTCAGTCAGTTTTTTTTTTTTGCTTCTTTTTTTATATATTTGGTATGTATTATTATTATAGTATATTATTATATGAATGTATTGTATATTTAAGTAATACGCCACCGTCTTTACATACACAACTGCTTCGTTTCCATCCTAAGGTTG
Source organism: Eupithecia subumbrata (assembly GCA_949316285.1). Lineage (NCBI taxonomy): Eukaryota > Metazoa > Arthropoda > Insecta > Lepidoptera > Geometridae > Eupithecia > Eupithecia subumbrata. Next base: position 12,585,389 of record OX438643.1, on the reverse strand, counting down.
TCTGGAAGAGACCGCTCTTAGCGATAAGGCCGCCCATTGTGCAACTCTCTCTCTCTTTTCCTGTATTTTATTTTTATATTTTCTTGATGTGCAATAAAGTGTAATTGTATTGTATTGTATATTTGAAGTTTTGGTCAAGAATTTGACGCAACCTTTAATTTTCAGCGTATCAACTGAATAAACTTTGGCTCTATGTTCGACAACTTTGGGTGAACGAGCGAGGCCGCCAAGTATGTATAATTTGATTACTAGCTTATGCCCGTGGCTTCCCACGTATTTTTCTGAGATAAAAGTACCTATACAATAAATAAATAATCCTGGACAATCCACACAGCATCATCTAGCCCCAAGCTAGCGGTCTGCTACTAGCAGCAGAGCGTATGTTATGGGTATTAGATGACTAACATACTTATTAAAATACATTCGATCGATTTTTTAACATACATACCCAGAACACCCGGAACAAATATTTGCAGATCGTAGAAATATTTCTCCCGAGGAATCGAACCCGCAACTTCCTGCGTCGCAGGCGTACCTTCGCCCGCTGCGCTACAGAGGTCGCCCACAATCAAACAATAGAAATAAATTAGAACTAGAATTTACAATTGATATAATTGAGCTAACTGCAGACTGTTGCAAATAATCTACAAAATATTAGGTATTGTTACAAAATATTGTTTATTCTCTCTATAATCTTATATACACTTTCACACCTACCATTTCACGTATATTATTGCTACGAACTTCGTAGCTTGCTCGTAGCACTTCTCGTAGCACTTCTCGTAAAACTTCTCGTAGCAGTCTACGGAAGATTTTACGTACATTCGTGTAGCGCGTAGCAATGTGTAGCGTAGCAATTCAAGTTTTTAACACTTACTGTGATCTGCAATCATAGTCCAAGCAGTAAGTATTATAATATCTGTGGTCCAAGCTAACTTCAGGCTGCAGCTTCAGGCGCCTTTTTCCGGATTAAAAGTAATTACACTAATATTATAAATGCGAAAGTTTGGATGGATAGATGGATGGATGGATGGATATTTGTTACCTCTTCACGCCAAAACTACAGAACGGATCGGGCTGAAATTTTGCACACAGGTAATTCTAATCCTGGAATCAAACAGTCTAAGGACAATTTTTATCCCATAAATCAGTTCCCATGGGATAGAAATCAGCTTTAAACGTTTCCATAGAAACAACGCGTGCAAAGCCGCGGGTATAAACTAGTCTATAATAATATATAATAAGTCGGACTATGTTCTACTTTAGGGAATACCACAAAGGAATAAAATCTTTTTTTATCACACTGGCCATTTGGTCTTTCAATAGGGATTTCAAGGCGAGAGCGCAGCGAGCTCACAATCTGCTCGCTGCGCACTCGCCTCGCTTTAAAATCACTCGCAAATCGCTTGATAAGGCTCTTAGGTAGAAAACCAAAACGTGTCATTCTGTGACTATACCATCGTCATAGTGATGCAATTAGTTTAGCAAAATAAGAAAAACTTTCGCTTTTATAATATGAAAGATTCACAAAGGAATGAAATCTACAGTTGCCAGCGCTGCTAGATCAAACCCCGTACGTGAAGAGGTGTGATCTAATGTCGGCGATGTTCGGCCAGCACCTTAGAAACTGCTATCTATTCGCCGAAACCGGCGAGCCGTTTCTGCGACAACTTACTGGAGTGCTAGAATATACCATATACTTCCAAGGTAACTAAGTTCGTTCTGAATTTTCGATTTTTAATAGTTTTTTAATGACATAATTTTCTCAACCGAGGGAAATAGAGTGGTGTTTTAAGTTTGATATGTCACACTAATAGATGTTTAGATGTATGGATGGATCTATGGATGGATGGATGGATGTATAGATGGATGGATGGATAAATAGATAGATGGATGGATGGATGTAAAGGTGGATGGATGGATGAAAAGATAGATGGATGGATGGATGGATGGATGGATAGATGGATGGATGCATAGATGGATGGATAGATGTTACCTATTTTACTATAAAAACTTTCGTAGTTTGACGAATTCATTACGAATGTAAGCTGGTTAACTACGAACCTAGTTTGTGTTGGAAGAACACCAACGTTTCATCTCTTAACGAGGGACTTCATCAGGGTGAGTGCGGTTCGCGTCGCGCCTGTACCGCGTCCCTGCGCGCACTACGGGCTAACGCACGCAGTGCACGGTTCGTAGGCACAGGGAGGCGGTACAGGATTTTTCTCAAGTTTATTGTAGCTCAATTTTTATTATAGAAATTATTTGTAAGCCTCTAAGAAGCCAAAGGATTGAGGCCTCGGGTTTAAATACAAGTTAGTACACTTAGTTAGAGCGAGATGTCACTATCTTTGACCCTGAAAGGTTTATTACAAGTAGGAATGTACGTAATGAAATGAAAGTGGAAACTAGCCTACTACATCTAATCTTCTACATAAATATAAAAATGAATCCCTATTTTCCTTGATCACGGCATCACGCGTGAACGGCTGGACCAATCTCGCTAATTCTTTTTTTATTGTGTTTCTTACTGTCGGGAGAAGGTATTTATGAATTAAAAAAATAAGAAAGTTGGTAACATTTTTATCAACCGAGGGAAATAGAGTGGTGTCCACGGGGGCGAAGCCGCGGGGCTAGAATGAAATAGATTGAAAGTTCCTACTTTGTAAACCCATCTCTGTGAATAAATACTTTTAATATTATTTTGTGTGCTGATCAAGTTGTTTGATTCGTGTCACTTTCCTTCATCAGGTAACTACATAGTAGTGGCAGGTGACAGCGAAGCCAGGATGTACTGGATAGCATCTGGCACCGTCTCCGTAGTGTCAGTGAGAGAAGACTTAACGGAGACTACGCATGAGCTTCTAGGAGCTGGAGATGTGTTCGGCATACTGCAGGGCCTCAACAGAGGGATCATGCACTGCTTCTCTTATAGAGCTGAGACTAAGGTATGGCCAGTCAGTATCTAGTATACTAACGGCAAGCTGAAGACAGGGCGCTATGGCGCTCATTAGGGGAGGCCTATGTCCAGCAGTGGACTAATATAGGCTCATGATGATGATGATGATGATCTAGTATACAGGGTTTCCGGTAATAACCTAATCATTAGGTAATTACTGGAACAAGAACTTACAGCGAGCTTATCCATTAGGGCCTAATGGATAAGCCCGCTGGTAGTTATGGTATTTTTTATGTTTGACCACGCATATCTTTTTACAGAGTAGTCCGATTTTGATAATTTTTTTTGATAGGGTGTCCTCGATGTTTCATTAAACTAAATTAGACTCGAATTTTAACTAGATGTCGCCACTAGAAGAATTTGAAGTCGGTTTATCGTTTTTCAAAACACGCCAAATTATTCACATTGTCGAACACTACGGCTACAAATTCAATAATATCGAATTGATTTTCTCTGGAAATAACCGTGATTTGATAGGCCTTGATATTGCGCATTACACAATATTTCTAGCTGCAACTGTTTGGTTTTTACAAATAAGTACTTAAAAAAAAAACTATTTTTTTTATGATAAAGTTTGAGCACCTGTTGCATGAAAAAACGTATGGAGACCTGAGTGGCCCACAGCTTAAACAAGATCGGTCAAGTGCGAGTGTAACTCGCGCGCCGAGAGTTTCGAACGTTTGTCAATTAAACAAATGTACCACGGTATCGGTTACTGAATTCGCCATTTAATGAATGGCTAACCATTTTGTTCATTTTTCAAAGTGTTCTTTTTACAGACTTCTCTATAATCTTCCTGTAAAATATAGACATATAGATATATGTCTTTATTTTTTGTAGATACAAACGCTACATACGTTTCAGATGGATCACTCTGCAAACTTCGGAGCCCCTATCTCCAAATGGGATTTTTTTGACTTTTTTCAAAATATTTCAAATAGTATGCACAGAAATTTCAAAAAGTAAAAACTGATCCCTTTCATTTTATAACCCACTTAACCTAGTAGGTCTCTTTTAAAATTTCGACATAATTGTGTGGAAAATTTTCATATTCATTTTATATTTTTCATTTAATCTGCACAGGGGCACGAAATGTGTATTTATTTTAAATGTCGTTGCTGAGATATTAAAGAGGGGAAAAAGGACAGACAACTCGAGACCATAAGAATTTCGAAACCGATCTCGAAACTCTAAAAACAAGCCCACTTCATGAAGTTTCTTAAATGGTATACACACAATTTTTTTTTACAAATTACCGAGCTATCGCTACCTATGTTTCTCTAGCCTAATTTTTCTTCTAACAAAAAAGTTATAAAATAATAATATATTTATTTCGGTCATCTGTGGGAATGTTATATAGTGTGGTTGAAATTGTCATTTCAATTTTTAATAACAAACAATTGAAATGACAAATTCAAAAACCAGAATCCATATCACAAGTTCTGCTAAAGGTCTTCTGATAAAGGTTATAAATAATGCTGTGTGAATTGTCCAGCATTATTTATTTTTATTATTTCCTCAACCTCAACAGCCTGTATTGGTCCACTACTGGACACAGGCCTCCCCCTGATAAGCGCCTTATTGGCTTTTATCACATGGGGGTAGTGCCCATAATCCCCACGCTGGGCATGCGGGTTGGGGATTGCAATTCGGTGGTAGTATTGTTCTGCATGGGGCGCTGCTGCCCGCCCCCGGTGGATATCCCTTACGACACCCGCGGGAAGAGTTAAGGTGGTGCAAATTCTAAGCACCACAAAGATTTTTACAGATTTTATTATTTACTATTTTATTTATTTCAGGTAAGTATATTAACGCTCGCCCTGGACTCCTGGACTAATATCCTGCCATTCTTCCCCGAGGCACAGACGATGATCACTAGTAGATCCGAAGTTTTGTTTGCGCAAATATAGACCTAAATATAGCCTTTATATAGTGATTTATCCTATGGTAATGTTATAAAAGGTATTTTGTAAAAATTGTGTTTGTATTGAATAAACACTTAACAACACATCCCACTCATATTATAAACTAGTTTCTGCCTGCGGCTTCCCACGCTTTGTTCCTATGGGAACGTTTAAAGGTGATTTCTATCCCATGGGAACTGATTTATGGATAAATAGCCTCTGTTTGATTCCAGAATTAGAATTACTTGTATGCAAAATTTCAGCCCGATCCGTTCAGTAGTTTTGACGTGAAGAGGTAACAAACATCCATCCATCCATCCAAACTTTCGCATTTCTAATTTTAGTGTGATGCGAAAGTTTGGTTAGATGGATGGATGTTTGTTACTTCTTCAAGCCAAGACTACAGAACAGAGCATACGGTACGAAATTTTGCATAAGTAGTAGATAGGGAGGTATGGTATGGAATAACACAGGCTTTACCTTTTATCCTGGAAAAGTGTACCCTTGGGATGATAAAACATATCCATTGCTGCTAACACCACGGGGAGAAGCTAGTCTAATGATAGTATTAACATCAATATTATGTGTGTACATATACACACACACGCACGGCTTGGCATAGTTCTTGCCACAATGCTGCTCCCCCAAAATCTATTTTGTCCTAACGGCAATGGGACAGGCCTCTGTGTGAGTTGACATGGAATTGTTTGTTACAAACGTGCTCCAGCTCTGCGGATCGTGCCCGCCTCCTGGCCGTTTCTAAATGAGAGTCAGGACATTGGTTGCAAGCAATTTCTTCATAGAACACTGGCACTTTATTGGATCCCGTAACTTTCCGTATCGCAATATGTCTTCGGTTGGGTGCAAGGTGTTGCGCGCCTCATCAATACCAGTGCGGTACTGCTGTTGAACAGCTTGGTCAAGGGTAAGAGACCCGACGGTATGACACTAGTCCCATGGGAGTTGGGAAGGCCCACTGTATGAATAGACTTAGTTCTTCAGCGTATGCAGTCAAAAAATCCGTCATCTTACAGACGTTGATACTTCTAGACTAGTCTATTTCAGCTACTTCCATAATAGTATGTCTTATGGTATACTGCTGTCGGAGAACGCTGCAGATATTAAGACCGTATTTGTGCTGCAGAAGAGGGCTGTTCGTGCAATCTATAATATGGGTCCCAGAGAATCCCTACGTGATAAATTCAAAGAAATAAACATAATTACAGTACGATGTCAATATATTTATGAAAACTTGTACACTCATAGAAATATAAATCGGTTCCCTAAAAATAGTGATAAACATAATTTTAATATCAGAAATAAACATAAACTCGCTGTGCTCACAACTAGGCTACACAAATTAATTTATCTTTTAAAAGGCAATTTATACCCTTCTACAGCAAAACTCCTCGTGAGTTGTAAAAATTATCAGTAAATAAATTAAAACAAATTGTCAAAACCTTGCTGTGCAAAAAGGCTTACTATAAAATATCAGATTATTTAGAAGACAAAAAAGCTTGGGACGGGTTTTGCTCCAACTCGAAAAATAACAACTAACAGGCTAAAGGTTTCTTCATCGCTTCTTTACTTTAGTCTTAATACCGAAGCGACAGAAATCAAAAATATCACTTTATTTCCGCGTCAGTGTTTAGTTTTATAATTTGACCTTTTCTAAGTGTACATTTGTTGTATTTATGGAAATAAAAAGTTTATGATTTTGATTTTGTGAGACGCTACATGCGTCGACTGAGAATCTCAAGAGGTGCATAATATACAGGTCTCGAAAGAGCATCCTAGAAAAGTTTTTAGCAATTTCTAAGTCAATTAATCCGATAGAAGTTTTTAATCGGTATAAGACGCCGGATCTATTGTATGATTATGGCTTATATGATTATGATTTAAAGCTGTTGAAGGGAAATTAAACAATGTTGTTGAACTGTAACGTGACGACGGTGTAAGTGGTACAAGAAGGAGATGATAGCCGGCAACAAGCGCATGTCCACGGCGATAGAGCCCGACGCGCGTATCTCTATCGGGTGCGCGCGCACTTGACGCAGCAGGTCACGCGCTGCCTTGCACTCATTCTCGCCTGAAAAAATACCAAAGCATCATACATCAAGTATCATAAAGTATATTGTACATCTAGGCGAGAAAGTACCCAATTCCTATCGAGTGTGTCATTGCCTTAAAACAAACGAGGTAGGAATCGCTCTTTCTCCCTAGTGATACATAGTGCTCTAAACTACACCTTCCAGGAAAATCATAGTTTTAGAATCTTCAAAATCACTCGAGTAAATTCAAATGAATCTATGTTTTCACATGGTTGTTTTTATGAATTTCACATGGTTGTTCAGAATACGGAAGAGGCTGATATCATATGGCGGATTCAAAGTAAAAACTTTTTGTCGTTTCACCTTACCGAAAATAACCATAGCTACCGGCTGATACTTCAGAAAATTAAAAAAAATAAGAAATGGATCTCCACCTTCCACTTTTCTACCTTACTTTTGGAGCATCCTGTCTGACACAGATTGGCCGTTCAATTTTTTTTTATAATTTTTTCATAATGCTGGACAATTCACAAAGCATTATCTAGCCCAAAGCTAAGCAGAGCTTGTGTTATGGGTACTAGATAACTGATATACTTAATACAATACACTACATAGATAGATATTTTTTTATTATACATAGAAAATATCCAGAACACCCTGAACAAATATCAGAAGATCGAACAAACATTTTTACCTTACCTCAGCACTGATTTACGCATTCAACTTGTAGAGTCCATTGTGTTGTCGAAATTAAACTATGCGGACGTAGTAATAGGACCCCGATTACTTGTAAGAGCGCAAAGACTAGTTCAGCGAGTCCAAAATGCCTGCGCCCGCTTCTGCTTTGATGTTCCATTTAGAGATCACGTCACGCCGTTTTTAAATAAACATTTGATCTTGAAAATGAAGCACCGTCGTAAACTGCACCTTGCATGTCTTATGTTTGGGGTTATAAAGTATAAGTCGCCATCTTATCTCTACGAGAAGTTGTCATGGTTGTCCAGCTCCAGATCTTGTGGCTCTCGCCAGTGTTCGAAGCAGCTCGAGACACAGCGGCACAGCTCTGCCTGCTTCAGAGGCAGCTTCCGCTATGCAGCTTCCAAGTGCTGGAACAATATCCCGCCACCGATAAGAAACCTGCAAAGTATACATGGTTTTAGAAAAATATTAAAGAAATTCCTGTTTGATCATCAAAGGGAGCAGGAAGGTCAGAGACATGATACAAGTGTTATATAACTGGCTTTGTATAAAGGATATGTTTTACAGTAGTAACTTTGTTATAACATAGCTTAATATACATAAAGTTAGTTTTAAATTAATGAATAGATAGGGTAGAGTACATTTTTGTATTTGTCTATTTATTGCGGATAGTTCCATCATTGCGTAATCAGAAGAATAGGTAGTCAAATAATCGTTATGTTTTAAGTATTGTGTAGGTTATAGGTTTCAGTAGTTATTAATTAATGAAGCTATGATTTATAAAATTAATATACTTACACTTGTAACTCCTTAGTGTTATCGGTATGTGACACTTTTTTCCGTACTCACTTCGTTCATCATAGTAAGTTTCCCGATTTTTATTTTATTTCTAATTTTATCTATTGGTTTTCAAAATTTAGTATATTTGTTTTTAAATTGTATTTAGTTCTTTTTTTTTTATTAGTTAATAGATTATCCGTGACGCCAACAAAATGGCTCTGACGGAAGACCAGCGTTGGTTACTAGCTTGCTAGCAACCAACCAATGCTGAGGCAGAAGCCATTTTGTGCCTTCGGGCTTACATTTATAAGTTTTTTTGCTATGTTCTAATCTAAACTGTAGAAACGCTGTAAGTCTGACTGCACAAATAAATTTATTTTATTCTTATTTTATTCTTATTCTTATTATTTGTCCCGAGGCGGGAATCGAACCCGCAACCTCCTGCGTCGCAGACGGACCTTCGCCCGCAGCGTTACTGAGGTCGTCAATTACATGCAGTTAAATGTAAGTAACTGTTTACCTTAATTTTATTAAATTTAGCATATTGTTTTTATACAGGGTGTTAGGGTAAACAGTCTTATCCTTGAAACCAGAAGTTCAGAATCATGAGCAGAGTCCAAAACCGATTAAAAACTAAACTTTTTTTTTTACATAATTTTGAAAAAAATATCCTCATACATCATAAAAGCATTTCACCCTACATTTATACCTACGCCGCCTGCTTTGTCGGTTTCAAACAAAGACCCGTTCGCGCGCCGACTTAAAGGCGCCGCCTACATACCTACGCCGCGCGCGCCGCAAAAAGACGCCGCCGCTCGCGCGCTCGTCAGTCGCGGCCCGTCTGCTAGGTAGTGAGAACGTCACGACGCGTTCCGTGCTAATTTTTGATGTGCCGATTTGTTCGCGTATTGTGTTAAGTAGAGAAGTGACGATGTCGTTCACAAATGAACAGTGGACTGAAATGGTGCGACTTTATGCCATCGCTGGTGACAACATGAACTTGGCTCGTACGATGTACCTACGCAGAGCGGTTCCCAGAACAACGTGTGCCAAGCCGGGAAACGATCCTAGCGGCTACACAAAGGCTACGTGCCTACGGCCAGTTCAAAACATTTTATGCCTAATGTGAGTAAATCAAACTGTACATAAAGCTGTAAATTTTAATTGAATTGTACATAAAACTTGATTGATGATGAACTTTTTAAATACGCCAAAACTACCTACTTACTTTAGCCTACTTACTGGCAAATGTGTTAGAGTAGCTATTTTTGCCTGTCCTAAGCCAGGAATAGTAGGTATGAAGGGAAAGTTCCATCTACATGTAGATACCTACAATTCGAGTGGTTCGATACCTACACCACCGGCCGGCTACAGGCGAGAGCGGGCGGCGCGGCGTGATAAGGTCACTAGGGTGTCCATGAAATCACGTAGGATAGCAGAGAAATGAATTATGAAATTCCATCGAAACTAATTGACTTTTATTTTTAAAAATAACTTGTATCGTCTTAATTTAGGGGTGTACATACGTGGTTTCAAGGATAAGACTGTTTACCCTTACACCCTGTATTTCTTACCCAACATTACAATGGGCTGTTCATTAAAATTTTACAGAAAATGATGATGGTGGTACAGTTAACTGGACTACCGAAAAAGTAATTTTTGGTTGTCCAGTCAACGAGACCAGCTGAACGGAACCACGGGCAAGGAGTGTGTTCCACTAACTACTCTTCCATTCGTTTTTCATTACGTAGACATCTAAGTACGTGTTATTTATAGCCACACATACCTATTATTGAATCAACCCGTGTTGCCTTGGATACAGTCTTGTCAAAACAATCAACATAAAAGCCTTCTGTTTTCACTATGAACATGTGAAAATGATATGCAGGTGATAGGTATTATACCTAATATTTCGATTAGACTACAATTCTTCAATTTAAAGCTTGCGTGGTTTCGCAGCCTGCTGCAATCTGTTCGATGTAAGGTCAATTCAGTCAATATGCGAAAATGGCAAGTTTGCTTTTTGGAACTAAAAGACACGCGTGGTCGATAGTGACCACAGGGTGACAGAGTGTCTTATTTCAAAAAGGCCCATCTTAGATTAAGCGGATTATACACAAGCGTAATGCCTTTTTCTGGACCCCATAAGGAGGCTGAGTGTACCCACTTAGAACTATAGATAATGATCCCGTATTTCAGGCATCCATACTTCTCGTCATGCTGCCGTAACTTCGTGAAGTACCTTCATAAAGCGCTCCTGTGTCGTAAGCGAATGAAATGAATCCTTATTTAATCTCATCGTCTTCGCCTTTGAATCTACAAAAGTATAAGAAGTTGTCGCCGGTTCAACTTAGCCATTCCTCAAACGCAACTACCACGAACGACAACTACAAAAAAACTGAACCACCGAGATCTTCGCAGTGGACACAATCGATTGCCGTCAGTCCATCTTCAACTCAGCCTTAAAATAATCTTATTCTCGGGTATAGTATTATAATATCTGTGTTCTCGGTGACGACGGTGGCAAATTGTTTTTGTGGAATATTCCGTAGGAAATTAATATCGTTATCGGTGACGTCTTGGTGAAGGCGGCGGTGGACAAACGGTGTAAGGGTGCGTATCCACCAGAGACACCAAGTCACCCTGTTTGTCACCCTCGTGACACTGGGTGGTTATTTTTGATGATGCGTCAGAGTGCCGCCGAGGCACCCCGGCGCAGCAGCCGCGCGTAACATTATGTCTATACTAGAGTAAATGACCCTCAATACAAAATTCCAAAATTATCTTTATGGCGTCGGGTTTGTTTTTTTTTTTAGTATGCAATGATGGAAAGATCTCAAATCAATAAGTGGTGCAAATACTGTTAAAAAATCGATATGAAGGAATTTTTTAGTAAAGCGTGGGGGCGGCCGTGTTTCCAAACATTGTATCTTTTCTGACGACCTCCTTGGCGCGGCGGGCGAAGGTCCGCCTGCGACGCAAGAGGTTGCGGGTTCGATTCCCGCCTCGGAAACAATTTGTGTACGATCTGCAGAAATTTGTTCCATTGGTCTGGGTGTTTTCTATGTATATTAAAAAAAATATCCATCTATGTATATAATGTATTAAATATATCAGTTATCTAGTACCCATAACACAAGCTTTGAGTAGCTTACTTTGGGGCTAGATAGTGCTGTGTGGATTGTCTAGCATTATTATTATTATTATTATTATCTTGAGTTTGACCGGAGTATATAATATATATTCTTGGTTTAGTGTAGACAGTATTAAATTCGACTTAAGTGTCATTTAATTTCATTCTATGAGTTCCTGTTTTACTTAATTTCCTAATCGACGACCGATGTGGTGCCGTGGGCGAAGGTCCACCTGCGGCGCAGGAGGTTGCGGGTTCGATTCCCGCCTCGGAACAAATGTTTTTACGATCTACAAATATTTGTTCCGGGTGCCCTGGTCGTTTCTATGTGTAATAAAAAAATATCTATGATGTATTTTATTATGTATACCAGTCATCTGGTACCCATAACACAAGCTCTGCTCAGCTTGGGGCTAAATGATGCTGTGTAGATTGTCGAGCATTATTTATTTATTTATTGGGTAATTGTGTTATATACAAGCAGGTATAAAAGCTTATTAAATAAAGGTACAAGAGCTTTTCATCTCTTCGTAATATCATTTTATACAGAGTGATTGATAGCTGGGTGCAAAGCTTCAAGGAGTATTCATGAATCTGACAGATTATGTTAAAAAAACAACAGAGTGAAAAGAAGGGCCCGTGGTGGTTTTAAGAACCGCGGCAGCCATTTTGAACATCAAAAATCACTGATATATTTATTAATTCGTCAGCCAAAAAGCCAACAATTTTCTTCCTCATTTTGGTTTGTAAGCCATAATTTCAATGACTTGCAAACTATCCTCGTAAATGACACAAAGAAAGAGTAATAATCAGAGATGTTTTTAATAAGGCTTGAACAAAAATAAAACATCTTCCGTTTATTTTAAAATGACGTCCAAAACTTTTTTTCTTTCTTGATATCTTTTTCTTTTTGTGATTACCGGTAGCAGCGCATATTGCATGTTGTAAACAGGTTTATTTTATGTATGTTACACTAAGGTATACATTTAATCTGGGCCGTAGTTTTAAACTATTTTACATCCTATACAAGACTGTGTATGTTGCCTTAAGTAAATAATTTAAGATTCATTTTTATTATTAAATCTTAAAAATTAGTGAACTTAAAATTACTTTATCTACACTAATGTTATAACATTCGACTTATGATTCCAATACTTGACTTATAATTACTACTGTTATAGCACAGATAACAAAACACTCAATTTAAGCAATTTCACATGATGGTATAATATCCACATCGATATCGTAAAATCTCATTATAACATCAATAAAACGCGACCAATTAACAAGGCGAGCCTTATGTCAAAATCCTCATACAAGTTGTATAAAATTTTGATATTAGGCTGGCTTTTGAAAACAGTTGGGTTATACGTGAAAACTTCGTCGAAACTACTTTTGAATCTGCCTAACCCAGCGTTGTACACGGGGCATTGCTTCCGGCGCACCTCGGCGACCCTTCTCATAGATAGCGGTGGTGATTTGACCGCACTGAAACGACACGGGGGGTGGAAGTCTTCTACTGTGGCTGAAAGCTACATTGATGAGTCTTTGATGAATAAAATTCAAGTCTCAAATACGATCTTGAACAGTATAGAAAACAAGGCGAATGAAGTAATTATAAATATTCCGACTCCGTCTACGAGCTCTACTGCTTGCCCCGCGGCCGCTACAGCTGCTGGATCAATAATTGACATTAACTTTCAAAATTGTACCATCCAAAATTTGAACAATTATTATAAATAAACTATTGTCAGCTTTTACTCTTGTTGTTTGATTAATTGCATTAGTGAAGATAAAGTAGTGTATGCAACTGCATATAACACGGGTATTAAAACACTCGTTACTATTATGAAACTCGCTGCGCTCGTTTCATAAACTCACACTCGTGTTTTAATACCCTTCATTATATGACAGTTGCATAAACTACTATTACAAAATTACTGTAGTCACCGATAGCTAGGACATGTTTTGATAGATTATTTACACATTACTTTCTATCTATCTATCTATCCACCGGAGGCGGGTAGCAGCCCCATCTGCAGAACAATTCTACCACTGAACTGCGATCCCCAACCCGTGGGCCCAGTGTGGGGATTATGGGCATTATCCCCCATATGATAAAAGCCAATAAGGCGCTTATCAGGGGGAGGCCTGCGTCCAGTAGTGGACCAATACAGGCTGTTGAGGAGGTATCTATCTAACCAGCCGATAGCACTAGGGTTTGGGTCCTGGTACGTCTCGTGTCTCGAAATCCCGGGACTTTTCGTAATTTTAGTTGTCTCGAGTCCCGGGACTTTCGGATCGAGACTCGGGACGAGACAAGATTGTCGAAATTGTTAATCATTTTTATTTTCCAGTAGTTGAAGGAGCCTAGCGCCATCTGTTAGTTTAATGAATAGTTGGTCTACTACGTAATTACTGAGTACACAACACAATAAACGCGTTTGCCGCGCCGCCATCATACTATACAATTGTACAATGTATAGAATTACTAGATAATAGTAAAGTTATAAAGAATTAGTCAGATTTTTATAACTAAGTTCGTTTTATAACTATAAACTTAAAAGTGAATATGTGTGTGATTAAAAGAAATAAACAAAACAATTATTAAGACAGAAATTAACGTTTAAGTTATTAAGATTTATATTATATAGATGATTTAAGTGATTAAGTTATTAATTTTCGGCTTTATTTATGTTGATTTTTACTAAATATTGCTTTTTTTAAGACGTTTCACCAGAAACTAACTCCATTAATATTCTTTAAAAAAAAGCTTACGTACCCCTCTTAAAAAAACAAAAAAAATGTATTTAAAAGTCTCGAAATCCCGGGAATTCCCGGGACTTTGATTGTAGGGTGTCTCGTGTCCCGGCACTTTGAAATTGTCGGGAATTCCCAAACCCTAGTAGCACCCACTGCTAAGTACTATAGGCCTCTTCTTTATCTCGCCACTGGAGGTCTAGTGCACTTCATAAATTAAATAAGATAAATAAAAAACAGTTCTATTATTGTTTAAAATGGCCATTATTAGCAATTGGCTGTTGAATTTTAGGTTTTTTCCTCAAAAACCAAAATTATTCGTAAAAATCAATAGTAAGTCCTCGTTTTAGACAACCATGGCTCAAATGGTTCTAAATGGTCTATCCTTCCTTCTCCTTGCTTTGCACCCAGCTATCACCCTGCATTACCTTATACTGAAATTAAAGTGTTTTGTTCATTACTTAAATGTATAATTTATTCAATACGAAAACAATAATTATCAAATTGATTTGTCCAATGGCGTGAATTACAAAAAACTCCGAGCTATCAAACAAAAGACACATATTTGCATTCTTGGAATTATTTCAGGAAATAGCATTTTGTTATCATGGTAAAAAAACAGATTAAATTAATTCTTCTATTTGAAAATTCTGTTGGTCTTTATAGGAACTTTTCATTTTTCGGTAAATTACATCAAATGTTTATAATTTTGCGGCTAATTCTTGAAATAGCTGTAATAATAGCGCAAATTATTCATAAAATAGTTGATTGGCAACCGATATATTTTTATTTCTATGGGACAAATGTATATTCCCTAATAATCATGATGGTAGTTATATACCAAACAAAAAATTTCAAAAATATGTTAAGATATTTTAAAATTTTTGAGTTATACTTTCCTGCAAGTAAAATTTATAATAAAAAGATAAATCGTAAAAACAAAATATTTGTGTTAGTTTTCGTAGGATTCAACATAGTAAAGATCTCTGGTGACGCATTGTCTATCTTGTCGGGTGTCACTGGTGAGTGGCATACTTCTTTTACAACGATCATGTTTGATATTAATTTTCATATTTCTTACCTTCGATTTCTGTATGGATTTCCGGTTACGTACTGTTTTCATAATTTGATCGCCGAGAGCATCGATTGTATTATTCGATCTGTCGATGAAGTTCTTGAAAAAGCCCTAAAAGAAAAAGATGGCCCCTACTGTAAGAGAATACCGAATCAAATGTTTGATCATTGGTCGGCTGGTTACGCTTCTGTTGCGAAAATTTCAAAATTATGCAATAACATTTTTGGGATTCAGGTAATTGATTTAATTACTTGCCTTTTTCACAAAACTGGTACCTACTTAAAAAAATTTCAATTGTTAACTTTTTTTATTATTGTAGATTACATGCCAAATTACCTTTGTTATGATCATATATGTTGTGATGATGTATATTCTTGTGGAATTCAGTGCTCTGGTAAGAATTATGAGTGTTTATCGTGGGTCCATGTTTTTTTTATTTTTGATTTATACTTTGTATGTATAAATAAGTACCATTAAATATGGTGATGGTTATAGGTGATTGCGCACCATATTTAATGGTATATTAAATTAACAAAATAGGTATCTTTACTTGAAACTAAAGTAGTAGGCATTATTTGAGTGGCTAGTAAGAGTTTTTACAATACCGAAACGGTAAAAGTTTTCAGTTTTAAGTGACTTGTCAAAGTTGTACTTACCGATAAAATGCAATAAATCAGTTTAATCATTCGAAAATTATAATCGAATATAATTATAATCATAATAAATATAATTGAGTCTATATGAAGCTATCGGTTCGCTGTCACCACAGAAATATAATGAGATATTCAAATATTCGATATATTTACCTACCGTCCCAAAACCGCCCGAATGCGTATTGAAATTTATTGTTCTAATTTGCAATATATGTAGGTATTGATGTCGATTCTGTTGTTTTAGGATTCCTAACTTAAATTTTACGATTTCTAAATTTTCTGAGTTAGGTTGGTCTAAAAATTATGGTATTCTCTGTTCAAATCCTAAAAATACCTAATTAGAACGTGTTTGAAAATCGCAAAACCTGTCTGAGTTGAGTAGTTGGTGTTGCTGTAACAAAATAAATATTTTTTCTATAATGTTGCTAGTTTTTCATTATTTATGAAATGAACGAATGATTTGACGATTTGACACTGACATAACTACACAATGGCCGAAGTGATACAAAAGTCAGTCAAATAAAAAAAAATTACCTACATGTTTGTTTTGTAAATAAATAGTCTCACTGGAAAATTATTTACCTACTAGGATTTGCGTAATAAATAGTTAAAAAATTTGTTGTGTGCCACCATGCAACGGCCCCCCACACGAAAGCGCAGTAATCTCAGTATCAATTAGGTACCTATGTAGGCACCTGGTTTTATGTTAGAAGTACCTAGGTACCTACAGCAATAAAACACTCTAGGCATGCTAGATGAAACCCGTGATGATGGCTAGGTACCAAACAAGCAAGTAGGTACACACCTTTCCCTCAAATTCACCATTGCAGCTAACACAAAATCCATGTTTCACTTTTCACAAAAGAATCTGTCCGTTTTTCACCAGATCTGTGCCAAAAACTTCTTGATTCAAACAATCCAGCGAAATCGTCAAAAATCTAATGTTTTTATCCATAGGTTTTTGGAGTGAAAGCATAGAGCATTTTGCCTTTAAATTATAATCATGACCAAATTAGATGCCTCCTAAAATTAGGTAGACGTTTCTAATCTTAGCTAAAATGTACTGCAAAGAATAGGGCTTTAGCTATTATAACTAAGTTGAGTTGTTTTAGACCTGTCAACTTAATTTTAAACCTGTCAGTCTAATTTTTCAAACATAGAATAGCTTTCGTCTATTTGACATTCCTAAATCCTAATTTTACCTAATTTTAGCTAATTCTTAAACAACAGAATCGACACCATTAAAAGCTATAAATAATTAATGTTAGCTTAAAATAAGTAGGTAAATGTATTTGCGTGATGTGCCTTACTTCTTTTTTGTCTTTTTGATTTACATTTTATTTTTAAATTTTAGATTTTCGGTTTCTCTAACTAATATTATCTTGGTATTCTGTTATTGCCACGAGTGGACTGCTGCTCTGTTAAGTACTTTCCTTTTTTTATTAAAACTCAATTGTAAATCGGCCCCCTGCGATACAGGTTCTGAACCTAGTGCGGGGACCATAAGTAACAGGTACCTATACTTTATCTTTTCCTTAAGGCGCTACCCCGACCCAAATCAGCGCCACCACCTATTTTATCTTATTATTCTGTTCAACCGAGGAATTTTCAAAAATCGGTTGGTCAGTTTGTGATATCTATCATAAGCTTATTTTGTAATGCCTGTGTACAAGTTTTATTTTGTATACTTTAAGCAGAGATGCGAAGTTACTCTTTTTGGCCACCATGGTGGCAAAAATGAGCAACTTGGCATCTCTGCCTACACAATACAAACTAAGACTTTTAAAGGGGCATTAAAAATAAGCGTATGATGAGGTTCACAAACTGGCCAATCGATTTTTGAAAATTCCTTCGTTGAACAGAATAATAAGATAAAATAGGTGGTGGCGCTGATTTAGGTCGGGATAGCGCCTTTAGTAATAAATGCCTTTTGTATTGTATTTGTATTGTATTGTATTGTATTTCTGTGACTGTCATACTATGAAAAATAGTTCCTCTCAGTGTTCGGTAGGGGCGGTGCAAGTTAAATATAAGTAAGGAAAACGAAACATAGGCTAGGCGTGTTACATATATTACACGCCTAGCCTATGTTTCGTTTTCCCTACACCAAAGATAAAAGCGAAAAATAGTTATAATTTTTCTTTTTCAGGGTCCTTTTCAGATGGTGTACATAGTACTAGTTGTACAGTATACGATTGCCTTCTACACTGTGTCTAAAGGCGCACAAAAAATACAAAACAATGCGGCCGTGCTAAGACAAAAATTAGCCCTTATAACTCTTCTTTCTATCGGGTGTAAGTAGTGTTTTGTTTGGCATCTTACGTAGGTATAAGCTTAAAATTACAAAACATTAATCATAATTCTTTTATTGCACAACATAGGTAGTACAACTAAAACATATCGCAAGAAAAATAAAGGCAAAGGCGAGCTTAACCCTAAAAAGAGTTCTCTTCTAGCAAACCTTATTGGGAGAGAGATTCGGAAAAGTGGGTACATGAAAACCTAAAATAAACATAAAGCAAAATAATATTTTCCATTATGTGAGATAGGTACCAAAGGGCAATATAAATCTAGTTGAAAATATGTACCAAACATACATAATAATACAATTTGAATAAAAAGAAAAAGATAAGGATATTATACAGATATTAAGCAGATAACTTTATTCACAAAGAAAGTTACAATCAAATAATAGAAATAAATTAGAACTAATATTTACAATTGAAACTATTGAGCTAACTGCAGATAATATTATTACAGGATTTTATTACGATTATAATGTG
The DNA here is from genome assembly GCA_949316285.1 of Eupithecia subumbrata. Lineage (NCBI taxonomy): Eukaryota > Metazoa > Arthropoda > Insecta > Lepidoptera > Geometridae > Eupithecia > Eupithecia subumbrata. The sequence continues at coordinate 12,566,592 of OX438643.1, read as the reverse complement.
TGGCATTGTTATAGCTACAAATTCAGTCACATAAAATTAAGTGTATGTTGTGAGTAGCAAGGAAATATTCATTTCCTTCATAAAAAAACAAGTAAGAGCTGATGAAATGTAACAGGAGGACAGATAGAACTAGTCCCATGGTCTAATAAAATAAAAGGTTTTGATGATATTTGTATGGAGTACACAGTAGAAATTATATATTTGGACAGAGGACACTAAAACAAATAAAGAAAGGTCCTTAAAATAATGTCCTCAAGCATCAGGTTTCTGAAATTTGCATATGAAGAAAAAAAATTATTATTTTCATCTGTAAATATCTCAGAATCCTGACGTTTCAGGACATTTTTATATGACTTTTTTATTTGTGTGTCGAAGACTTCATAACAAAATATATAACTTTAACAGGACGCGGTTATTTTGGGAAAAAAAATAGTGTCACCGATGTTAGGGCCAAACACTTCAAACCTCTTTCAACAGGTGCATCATCTTACCTCCTTGCTTTTAAATCATTCCGCCTTAATTTTAGTTTGTTATAAATTTCAGGTGACGTGCAGTGCAAAGCTTCACGCGACCTGCTCCGCCAAGTGGTCACTAGTCCGATAGAGACGACGGCTCTCGGATCCATTGCCGTGAACATGGCCCTTCTACCGATGGTCTTAGCATTCGGCACCTCGCACACTGTCATCGCTCTGCAGTTCAATAATGTTGTATAAATGAAGATCCGTCAAGTGCGAGGTGACTCGCGCGCTGAGGATTCCAGACTTATATTAATTCCAATAAAATATGAATAAATATCTACAGTGTGAATTTGAGTTTTTGTCTTCGCCTACTTTGGAGACAGAGGATTCCAGACTTTTAATTGCACAAAAACAAAGCCAAAAGTTTACGACTTCGGCAGGACTTGAACCCGCATCCTTCCGTCAGTACCGGAATGTGCTAACCAACTACACCACGAGGTCAAGTGACGCTGGAGTCGAAAATCTTTGCGACTTTCTACGGACTGTAGCGCCGTTAGCTCCACCTACAGGGGAAAACATTGAAGTTTATCCAATCCTGTTCAAAGACTAAAGTTACATTTAGTTCGTTTGACGAGAGGTGTCGCGTTGCTCAAAATCTAAAGTTTTTGTTTTTATAGTGCGTAAGCCTCACACCCTGGCAAATTTCTAAGAAATTAAATAACATCGCAAAAATTTTAAGTTGGTTAGCACATTCCGGTACTGACGGAAGGATGCGGGTTCAAGTCCCGCCGAAGTCGTAATTTTTGCGATGTTATTTAATTTCTTAAAAGCTATGTAGTTATGCATCCCGCCTGTAGAGACTATATAGTTAAACGAGTTTGCACTTAAGGCATTCATAGTAATAAATGCCTGAAGTGCAAACTCGTTTGATTGGGTGGGCTCTACTGCCGATGCTTATCGCCTCGCCGCCGTCGCTCACGCGCGTCCTAGACGCGTGCATCGACGCGTCTAGGACGCGCGTGAGCGCGTACTTAGGACCTGAGTTTGATTTAATTAATTTGTCATTCGTTTGAGATTAAACACGCTCAGAGACTTCTCTTGTAAAAGCGATTTTATTGTCAATTACCAATAGATTTCCTTTAAAGTTCGTTTTTAAAATCATTGACAACGTTCCGAATTCTACACTGGCGAAGGCGGGGCAGCATAAAAATAAAAGATATTCTTTTTTAAATGAATTTATTAAATCGGCTTGATTTATTCTTTTTAAAGAATAAATCAAGCCGATTTAATAGGTTTTTGAGATAGCTAATATATGATTTCGTTTCGGATTTTTATCGATAAATATATGTCGCGTAACCTCATATCTCATCATTTGATCATGGTTCGACATTACACATTGTATAAAGGTTTGCTAATGTACGAAAACAATAAAAATTACATGTTTAATAAAGATAGTTTTCTTTTATGTTTCCTGCTTAAGATGTCCAGCACTTCATGAGCGTTTATTTTTGTCGCAATATCTTGATGGATATGTATTAAAGTCCAGTCCATTCAAACGCTCTCCTGCCATCATGCTGTGAAGATTATTATGACTCTAATCGGCGTAAGGTGGAGAAAGATCATCGGCAGTGCTACCATCTAACCTATGAGATTTCAAGCCCTTTCCTTCATTCTCTTCCCTCACTTTTTCATTCCGTTCGTCGTGTCGGTCAGTTCTGTGCTGAGTGATATGACTATCATTTCTTTCTATTTAAATTTTTTTGTGAATTTAAAGTTTTATTTAATATCCATCTTAAGTACTATTATTAAAATAAATGAATGAAGAGAAATATATTATAAATTCGAAAGCAACTCTATCATTCTGTCTGTTACCTTTTAACGCCTAACCGGCTGAACGGATCTCAATGAAATTAAGCAAGGGATAGATGGTATCCCAGGTACAGATATAGCCTACTTTTTATTCCAAAAGCGCGTGTGAAGCCGTGGGCAGAAGCTAGTTGTTTTAATCTTTTAATACTGGAGCCTAACTGGAGCTTGACTGTAGATGTGTTGTGGCCCTTAGAAAATTACTCTATACCTTGAAGTATCGATACTTTTATGAGTAAGACACTTTTTTTTCGATACTACATCTGAGTACCGTATCGATACTTTCTTTTCGATACCGTGTCCCTATGCGCTGAATGAAACTCGCGCCCAGACCTACGCCGCTGTTCCAGCCAGAAACGGACAAGAGTTTCACTCATGTGCTTTCTGTTATTTTATTCATATATTTTATCAACACTGATAATTTTATTTGCCTATAAGTATGGACTGTGATGGAAACTCCACAGCCGTCAGGGGGGGAACGTACCCCCCCCCCCCCCCCGTAAATTCGCCTTTGTCTACGAGCAGTATACGCTCAGAAGTAAAATGCTCAAGCTAATAAAACACAGGTTTATTGATAGGGGCGAACAGTTTATTGGTGATTACGAGATACAACAGCAGATGAAAGAATAATGGCAGCCTACACGAGCCGTGGTTTTTGCTGAAGAGACAGATTCTAATTTTAGTACAAACCTAATGTCATTCTCGATGACAGCTACCTATCAAAAACCCTACAGTGACAGTTCTATACTTTGACACTGACTTAATATTGTGTTTAATTTCCAACACTACCAATATTAATTCAAACAAATTAGTGTCTAGTTAAACTTACCATAGGCTTCTTAAGGCACCACTAACCGAAATGTAATGTTGTTTTTTACCTGAATAAATAATTCTATTCTATTCTATTCTAAACATTTATTTTCTTAACAACAATTGATACAAGAACATTTCATGCTTTTCTCTTAACAAAGGCTTAGTAAGTAAATCAGATACCATTTCGTCAGTACACAAATATTTAACATCTAATAAACCATTACAAATACATATTTTCTCTAATAAAATGGTGTCTTATATCTGTGTTTAGTTCTGGAGTGATACATGGAATTTAAACACAGTTTTTGTGCAGATTGGTTGTCATTGAAGATGACAACCCTCATTGTTTTATCAAGTAATTCTTTCATAAATTTACGAAGGAACAAAGCCTCTTACATGCTTCAGAGAGAGACATGTACTCTGCTTCTGCACTTGATAAAGCAACAGTTTTTTGCTTTCTACTTTCCCAAGAAACAATAGACTTTCCTATTCTGAAAACAAAACCAGTGTAAGAACGACAATCCAAACCATTTCTTCCCCAATCAGCATCTGTGATTGCAGTGATCTCCAGTCCACCTTTCTGAAACGTCAAAGAATAACGTCTGGTCGCGATCGAACTACATAAGAGATCCTATCAAGCCTCTATAGTCAAAATTACAACTCTGATTTTGTAGCGATTCATTTGATTTAGTCAATGTTATACCTACTTCCATGGGAGTAGCAACAGATTTACATTCATCCATTTTAAACTTCTGTAAGACCTTTTCAATATAACTAGACTGATCTAGTGTGAGAATACCTTTGTCTTTACAGATTCTCATACCTAAAATATATCTAGCAGGCCGTTTTATTATTAAATCTGTTATTTCAAACTCAGTTTTGAGTTTTTCTTTTATTTTATGGTTTCTTTTGAATTTTTTTGTTGAAAACAATAAAATATCATCAACATACAGAGCTATTATTATTTTTGAGCTATTGCTGGATTTATGGTAGACACATGGTTCAGACAAAGATTTTGTTAATGATAATTTTTCAACAAGAACATTATACAGGGTGTAACAAAAATAAGTAACCAAACTTTCAGGTGGGGTGTAGAATCGAACACTGAATTCAGGAAAAATATTAAAAAAAATCCCGCCCTTTAGTTTTCGAAAAATAAAATAAATACGGAATTTTCACTACATTACGCAAACGACTGATGCACGTGTTTATTTGACATTAAAATATGATTAAAAGGTCTACGTATCTTGTGTACACCTTTTTAGCAGATAAACATCTTTTTACGGGGGGCACCCACGACCGGACACGCGATATCGCAGCAGCGCGCGCGGCGGCGGGCTGCACGTGTTGTAGTTATGTAGGAAGCTAGCCAATGCATTCCAATTTTCCCATTTCAATTTTCATCTCGTGGTATTCAATATCTGAATAACGCATACGAGCCATTTTTACGCACAAAAAACCGATAAGCGCCGCCGCGACCTTCACCTTGCGCTTGCAATGATGCAACTAAACGGCCATTGACCCTATGATAACATTTCTGTGGTATGACAGTTTGACAAAACTAACAATAAGCCTAGCATTGGGTGAACATTCGGATGAACTAAGTTTGTATACCTATCTCGCTCTCGCGCGCTAAAAGTTTGTGCCTTTTCTTGTCTCAATCTGGTGCTTCGGAAATGCAAATTGTAACAACCTTTTATGGGGTTCATTGTAAGTTACTCACCGTGTTTTTAAAGGTCAATGTGAAGGTAGGTACTTAGGTAGTCAACGATATGAAAAAATAAAAGCTAGTAGTGAATATCTTTTAGTAGGAAGGTGCATGCTTAATGAATGTACCTACTAACTATGCATTTTCGCGATAGAACGTGTGTAAAGACTTAAAATAATTTATTTATTTTTTAATTCCTAGAGGAAAATTGGAATGTATTTGTTGTACGTAGGCTCCATATCTAAGCACGCCGTGCAGCCTGTTCGCTTCCGCTGCAATGATGTCGCGGGTCAATGACCGCGGTGGCCGCTCATTAGGGCACCGTTTAGGTGTTATGGGCTTATAAAAGAGATGAATACAGGTACTTAGGCCATTTTTTTTTAATTTCAAATAGACACATGTATTATAGTTATTTAGCCTAATGTTGTGAAAATTTCATACCTATTTATTAAATTTTTCGAAAACTAAAGGGCGGGATTTTTTTTCAATATTTTTCCTGAATTCAGTGTTCGATTCTACACCCCACCTGAAAGTTTGGTTACTTATTTTTGTTACACCCTGTATATCTTTTCATATCAAGCTTTAGAAGCCTGTTTCAAACCATAAATCGCCTTATGAAGTTTATAAATTTTGTTTTCCATATCCTTCACAGCAAATGCTTCTGGCTGCTCCATGTAGATCGTTTCTTCAAGATGTCCATTGAGAAAAGCAGTCTTCACGTCGAGATATTCCACTTCCATGTCGTACTCGGCCGCCACGGCCAGCAGTGCGCGAATACTGGAGTATCTCACGACCGGGGAGAAGGTCTCATTGTAGTCTATACCCTGCTTTTGGGTAAAGCCTTTTGCTACAAGTCTGGCCTTGTACTTCGTTGTTTCACCATTGATTAACTTTTTCTTAAATCATCATCATCATCATCAGCCCATATTAGTCCACTGTTGGACATAGGCCTCCCCTAATGAGCGCCATAGCGCCCTGTCTTCAGCTTGCCGCATCCAGCATCTGCCTGCAGTCTTTCGCAGATCGTCATCCCACCTGGCCGGAGGGCGTCCTACACTACGTTTACCGAGTCGTGGTCTCCACTCAAGAACACGTTTACCCCAGCAAACAGTTTTCTTAAATACCCATTTAACAGGTTTTTGACCGTCTACTCTTTCACAAAGAGTTCAGCATTTATTCCTTATAAATGATTTATACTCATCTTCCATTGCTTTCATCCAGTTATCAGTCTCTGCACTGCTCAGTGCTTCATCAACGGTCTGAGGTTCATCTTCATTTCCTGCAGTGACCATATTCGCCGATAACCATGATTCCTCACTGTCTTCGAGGTTGGAAGTCCCTGTAGAACTCTCGTTCTCAGCTGATTCACCTGGAATGTATGTTTCATCCATAGCATCAATGGTCTCAATGCTTTCCTGTTCGCTCTCAGAATTATCCGTAACATATCCACCGCGACGTAAATTAACATTATTTGTGTCATCAGAACTATCATCAGTAGATGATTCTGTTAGCACAGAAGTATTGTTAGCATTCCTATTCTCATTATCCATGATCCGGATGAATCCAAATTTGTTCTCATCGTCTTCACCTTTGAACCAACAAAAGTATAAGTTGTCGCCGTTTCAAATTAGCCAATCCTCAAACTCGACTACCGCGAACGACAGCTATAACAAGCTGAACCACCGAGATCGTCGCGGTTGATACAATCGATTGCCGTTATGGTTTCAATAACGCTTGAAAAAAATAAAACATCTTCCGTATATTTTAAAATGGAGTCCAAAACGCACGATCTTTATATTTTCGTGAACTTTAAATGACTGTAAACAAATAGTATCTGTAGTCGCAGATAGCTATGATAACATGTTTTGTTCGATAGATTACACATTTTTTTTAAGATAAAATAAAAAAAATAGTTTACTTATTGTTTAAACTGGCCATCATTAGCGATTAGCTGTTGAATAGGGTAAATAAATTAGGTTTTCTCCCCAAAAATCAAAATAATTCATAAAAAATGATTAGTAAGATTTCGTCATATATAACCATAACTCAAATGGTTCTAAATGGTCTATTCTTGCTTCTCCTTGCTTTGCACCCAGCCGTCACCCTTACCATATACTGAAATTAAAGTGTTTTGTTCATTAATATGAATAATTTTTTAACAAACAGAATAACAATTATCAAATTGATTTGTCCAAGGGCGTGAATGATTACAATAAGCTCAGAGCTATCGAACAAAAGACACCTATTTTACATTCTTGAAATTATTTCAGAGGATTTGTTATCATGATAAAAAAACAGATTAAATTAATTCTTCTATTTGAAAATTCTGTTGGTCTTTATCGAAACTTTTCATTTTTCGGTAAATTTCATCAAATGTTTATAATTCTCCGGCTAATTCTTGAAATCGCTGTTTTATTAGCGCAACTTATTAATGAAGCAGTTGATTGGCAACCGATGTATTTTTATTTCTATGGGACAAGTGTATATTCGTTAATAATTATGATGGTAGTGATATACGAATCAAAAAATTTCAAAAAAATGTTAAGATATTTTAAAATTTTTATGTTCTACTTTCCTGCCAGTAAAATTTATAACAAAAAGATAAACCGTAAAAACAAAATGTTTGTGTTCGTTTTCGTAGGAATCAACATAGTAAAGATCTCTGGTGACGTATGCTTTATCTTGTCGGGTACCAATCATGAGTGGCGTACTTCTTTGCCTTCTTTTATAACGGTCGTGTTTGATATTGGTTATCATATATCTTACCTTCGATTTCTGTATGGATTTCCGGTTACGTACTGTTTTCATAATTTGATCGCCGAGAGCATCGATTGTATCATTCGATCTGTCGATGAAGTTCTTGAAAAAGCCCTAAAAGAAAAAGATGGCCCCTACTGTGAGAGAATACAGAATCATTTGTTTGATAAGTGGTCGGCTGCTTACGCTTCTGTTGCGAAAATTTCAAAATTATGCAATAACATTTTTGGGATTCAGGTAATTGATTTAATTACTTGCCTCTTTCACAAAACTGGTACCTTCTTAAATTATTTTCAATTGTTAACAAATTTTTTTATTGTAGATTACATTCCAAATTACCTTTGTGATGATCATATATATTGTGATGATGTATGTTATTGCGGAATTGAGTTCTCAGGTAAGAATGATGAGTGTTTATCGTAAGAAAACTTTGTATTATTAACATTAAATATGTGAGGGTGATTGCGCACCATAGTATTTAATGGTATATTCAATTCATATGGAGTTAGAATCCTTTAAGGTCCCAATCTCTAACTGTCAACAATCAAAAAATGCTACATTTGTATTGTTGTATTTTGCATACAACCAGGTACCTACTAATTGCGTATCTCTGGAAGCTGAAAAGCTGGCATTGTCGTAAGGACATACCTTACGGCAATGCCAGCTTTTCATTTTTCTGAACAAAATTTTACATCTAATGTTAAAATTCATGGTCTTTCTTTTATTTCTGACAGTACCTATGTTATTTAGCAAAAAACAATCCTTATGATGAATCCTTTCGATCGGTATGATAAAGGCACAGGTGATTATTTTTCTCGTGCAACGGGGTCGATTCCCGGTTCAACCATGTAAATATTTAAAAATCTATGAATGCAATTTAAATTGTTTTTTAAATTCAAATAATGTCTTCTTTCAGTAAAATGTTTCATCTACAATATTCAAGGTACTTTCCCTCCATGTGGCATTCCCGTGGGACGCCCTGTATAATATAAATATAAAAAAAATTGGATGCAATGCGCAAACACGCCAAAGATAAAAGAGAAAAAGACTTATACATTTTGTTTTCAGGGTCCTTTTCAGATGTTTTACATTGTAATAGTGGCACAGTATTCGATTGCCTTCTACACTCTGTCTAAAGGCGCACAGAGAATACAAAACAGTGCTTCAGTGCTAAGACGAAAATTAGCCCTTATAACTCTTCTTTCTATCGGGTGTAAGTAGTTTTTTGTTTGGTATCTAACGTGTGTATAAACTGTTTGGGTAATCAGGTGGCTGAATCTAGTGAAAGTTTTGTTTTATATTTGGTAAAAAAACAGTACCTACATAATACCTAAAATTACAAAACATAAAATAAACAAAACACAAGATAATTTCCTCCATTATAAAACACGTAGAGCTAAATGAACTGAGTAATATAAAAAAAGTTAAAATACAAAAATATTTACATAATTAAACAATCTGAATAAAAAGGAATAGATAAGGAAATTATTACAACTTTATTAGTATTATAATGAGTGGAGAGGAAAGTGGCATTGTTCTTGCTACAAATTCAGTCACTGAAAATTGGGAGTGTTCATTGTGCGTATCAAGGAAAATATTAATTTTCATTACAAATAAACAAATAAGACCTGATGACATGTTAAAGGTGAAAAGATAGAATATATTCAGATGATGTAATAAAATAAAATTCAGGGGTTTGAAGATTTTTGTATGTAGGACCTGAACATTTGGTTTGCGTTATATATTTGGATAGAGGACACTTAAATAAATGAAAATAATTCCAAAACATTTATTTATTTATTTAAAGAACAGACGACAGAAAAATCACATCATATACAGAATAACAAAAATAAAGTGGTCTTAAGTCTAGTGTTTTTCTAAATAAAGGGTGCCACAGTGTGAGCAAATTATGGATCGACTAAACATTACAAATATTAGATAAAATACAAAGATTAAGGTCAAAATAATAGAAATTTAGTGGTAAAATATTAAAGTTACTCAATAAAAATATGGTTAAGGTTACACGATAAAAACATAGGAAAAATCTAAGGAAAACTTATTAACTAGATATAAACAACTTAATTACTAATAAAGGTTTTAAGGTTTGACCTGACGCTTTAGGACATTTTTATAAGACATTTTGTTTAAGTGGTTCCTATCCAAATTATAACTATTAAAGTGCACGGTGATTTTGAAAAAAAAAAGAAAAATGGTTACAGAGGTTAGAGCCAAAATCTTCAAACCCTCTTTATTTAATGAGGTAACATAATGCACCTGCTGAAATAATAATAACCTTGGACAATATAAATATAATATACTAGCATCTGATAAAAGGACATAAATATATTATTATGCACCTATATGTATAACAAGCTGACCCGCCAAGGTTTCATTCGCGTGGACTTTAGTAATACCTACTATAATACCCCAGGTAATGTTGGTTTCCATGTAAACTATCAAAGCCAAAGTTTTACACCCAATACTTTACAATTTTAAAGTTATTATGAGAAGACCTATAAATCCAATTTCATCCTTATAAGAATGCTTGTTTAAAAATTACTTCTTTTCAATTACGACTCCATTTTAACTACCTAAGATCACGAATTTCTAAAACCCGTTCTAAGCGAGTACCCACTTTCTAAAAGTTATTTTTTTAAATGACCTTTGACCCCCTTAAAATACGAATTTCGAAAAATCCGTTTTTAACGGGTGCCTACGTCTTAATCGAAACCTCCATGCAAAATTTCAGCTTCGGATCTCTTCTAGTTCCTTAGAATTCGTGATAATTATGTCAGTAAGTCGCCTTACTTTGACTCCAAACCTTTAGGGTGTGAATTTCTAAAAACCCTGAAACACGTGTCTGTTTATTTTAAGTAATCTTTCTACGCTACAAATTTTGAAGGGCCAACAGTTACGGTTCTGAAGTTATTATAAAAATGACCTTTGACCCCCTTTGAATACACTTAATTAGAATTTCCAAAAATCTGTTCTTAGCCTCTTAGCTGAAAAGAACCTCCATGCAAAATTTCAGCTTCGTAGCTCTTGTAGTTTCAGAGATCTCTTGATGAGTTAGTTTTCTCTTCTCTTTTATATATACAGATAACGTTGGCAGCAGGTGCATACATCTTTGTTTTCAAACAATTTTGCCTAAATTTTAACTTGTTATAAATTTCAGGTGACATTCAATGTAAGGCGTCTCGCGACCTGCTCCGCCAAGTGGTCACTAGTCCGATAGAGACGAAGGCTTTCGGATCCATTGCCGTGAACATGGCCCTTCTACCGATGGTCTTAGCATTCGGTACCTCGCACACTGTCATCGCTCTGCAGTTCAATAATGTTGTATAAATCAAGATCCGTCAAGTGCGAGGTGACTCGCGCGCTGAGGATTCCGGACTTATATTAATTCCAATAAAATATGAATAAATATCTACAGTGTGAATTTGAGTTTTTTTCCTTCGCCTACTTTGGAGACAAAAGGAGTGTATCGCAGTATTTCAGGGTATTTCAAAACCGTAAACAAAAAAAGCATAACAGGACTAAAATGACAAGCATACCTTTCATTTGATATTTTATACTAGCCCCCTTTTGAAATATTTACCACCATTATGTACATAATAAAAAAATTGTCATATGCTAAGAAAAAGTCATTCAAATCTCATAAAATATTAAACATTCTTTAAAATAGCTGACAAGCTGTTGCACTAGGTTCCACCTACCCCTCGGTTACCCTATGGCACTCTGCCGGACACCCTGTATAATAAATAGCACAGCAATAGGACCTATGAAACCTAACTTTGGTTATAATACCCACATTCGGGCACACTACTAAAGCATGGTAAAGAGGGTTTGTGGGAGTTTGCAAGGAGTTGTACATTTCTAACAGGTCTCTCAGTGTCCATGATTACGTCATGGACGAACGTTACTTTCTGTCTCACTCTTTGCTCACGACACGCACGACGCCAAAGCGTGGTCATTTGTTTTTTCCCTAGGCAGGCGAGCCATCTTTTGTGTAAATCTACTAAACGTTCACATTGTTATCAAGGAAACCAAAGTTTTAGCACAGAATTACTGGCTGTGGAAACAGAATACATTTATATACAAAAAAAATTGCTAACGAATTTGGGTGCTTGAGCCTTAGGGCTCAAGTACATCACGTTTTCAGGCCTATCTATCTGGGCCTGAAAAAAATACATTTTCGATTCTTACTGCAACGCAATAAAGTTACACTATGCAAACTGAGCGAGACTTCAGACCAACATAGATAGATAGCGCTCTGCAAGTGTATAACCACTATTACGATACGATCCATTCTATCTTTTTTCAATGATCTATGTTGGGTGCATTTAGGCGCTTAAACAAATAATCAATCTTCTATCTGTTACTTAAATAATTAATTAATAAGCTGTATCGTGCCGGCTTACAATTTCCACCACCCCAACTCTTCCCGCGGGTGTCGTAAGAGGCGACTAAGGGATATCCACCTGAAGCGGGCAGCAGCGCCCCCTGCAGAACAATTCTACCACCGAACTGCGATCCCCAACCCGCATACCCAGCACGGTGATTATGGGCACTACCCCCCATGTGATACAAGGCGCTTATCAGGAGGAGGCCTGCGTCCAGCAGTGGACCAATACAGGCTGTTGAGGTTGAGGTTGTTGAATACCTATAATTATTTGCTATTAATTTAATCACACTAATATTATTAATGCGAAAGTTTGGATGGATGTTTGTTACCTCTTCACGCCATAACTACTGAACGGATCGGACTGAAATTTTGCATACAGGTAATTCTTATCCTGGAATTATACATTTTATCCCATAAATCAGTTCCCATGGGATATATTCACCTTTAAACGTTTCCATAGAAAAAACGCGTGCGAAGCCTAGGCATAAACTAGTTTAATTATACACGATGTCAATTGCTTTTGAATAAATAAACTAAACTAGGTTGAGGTATCTGTTAATGAATATAAGTACCTATTGTGTAGGTACCTAAAGCTCCAAAATCTAACTTCCCCGTTGAATTAGTTCCAACCAAATCGAGGACGAAGTCACAAACCATTAAACGTTGAAAGGCCAACTTTCTGAGCCGAGTCAATTAGAAGTTTAACTTCGCTACAGGATTGCTATTTATCTGAGGAGGTCAAATTGTTTCGCTCATTCTAATCCGAGAGTTGTTACCTACCTACTGTACAAACCTTTTAAAGTAAGGGACTCCGCTCACTGCAAGAGTCGAGGCGGCAGCGTCGCGGCGGCAGCGCGGCGCCATTGAGGCGCACAGTGGAGGCACAGAGAATATGCCTAATTTACGATGTCGAGTTCGACACGCGCTCGCGCCAATGAAGGTAACCTACCTACTCACAGAAAAATAAGTTTTCGCTAGAAATTCTAAGTAATAATCTATAAATACAGTTCGATATAGAATTAAAAACTGAGTAAAACTGCATTATTAAGTCAATTTCGACCAAATGTCCTTTACGCCCTTTGAGCCCAGAGGTGTCGATATGTATCTCAACATAGTTTAAAACAAAGTCGCTTCCCGTCTGTCTGTCCCTCCCTATGTATGCTTAGATCTTTAAAACTTTTTTTTTATCCAGTGCTCATTAATAACTTGTAAAGAATGTACCCAAGTATGTTTACAATCTAGCCACAACATGGGCTAATGAGTAATTTAATTTTAACTTAAATTGTTAGCTTATTCTAAGAACGTGTTCATTATCACCTTTCTTATTGTCTATTTATTTATTTAAAGTCTATATATAAGATTTACGGGAAGACACTTTATTCTTTAATACTATGCAACGGATTTTAATGCGGTTTTTTTTAATAGATAGAGTGATTCAAGAGAAAGGTTAATATATATAATACATGCATAATATAGCAGAGAAACACTGATAATTTTAGAGGTTTCTAATGTGATTTCGTAAATAATTTAATATTTTTTTGCGTTTACATTGCAAACGCTGGCTGAACCCTACGAGATAGATCAAAATAATGTACTTAAGTACTGTACACCTTAAAAAGGTCAACAAAAAAGTCCGTAATGGTATTCGTATATCTCTTAGGGATAACCCACAATAACCATTTTGTATCCTTTACTTTTTACGAGAAATAATGGCTTATTTACGAAGCGCTTTTAAGCAATACAGCATTAATCCTTATCCGATTAAGTATCTTAAATTCATTGTGCATTTAACATAGATCAATATGGCCCGGTACAACATGTTATTTAAAATAATATTTGCGAAGACATAACAGATTTAAAATGCAGGGACATAGCGGTTGCGGCGGTACAGGCCGGGGGGCCGGCGTAATGAAAAGGCACTAATTTATTTGAAGGATAACAACACTTCGCAATACAAGAACAAAAAAATATTTATTTTTTGCCGTCAATTTTCTCGCTTTGCCGCAAGTGGCCGCAATTTTTTTTTTGGGTTATGTATCAATAGGACTTCAAAAAAGATTCCGAACAAAAACCTGCCAAATTGATCCAATTCGAGAAAAAAAATTAAAATGTTTTGCTTCATACAATAAATTATTGATTATTTTTTATGTTCGTAACTACATATCTTATAGATTTTCTTTATAGAATAAATCAAGTCAAAATTCCGACTCCCTATGTCCGCTTATTTTCAATTCGGAACCACTGTGCGGCGCGTGCCTAGAAATATCGCCCTATCGAAGGCCGTGTTTCGCCCTAGCATTTTATGATTAGCTGCGATCGCACGCGTTTATCGGAGCTCTCTAGCAAGGAAAATAACAATTATAAGAAAACATTTTGTGTCTAATGACAAAAAAGTTGTGAACGTTGTATAAAGACATGCTGTAGTATATTTAGTAACAGCATTGCACCCATGCGAAGCCGGGGCGGGTGGCTAGTTCTACTAGTTGTATTATCTATAAAACTAATTATCTGTGATTCTAACTTAGAATCACAGGTTACTTAGAATAATACAGATCACTACACTTCACTTCACACTACATCGTTAGAATAAAACATTTGTTACAAACAACTAAACAATACCTACCTATTGAACCTCGAAGAAGCCCTCGTTTAATTTTTCAGATCACTCGTGTTCAAAAGAATTGATCTAAAAAACTATAAAAAATCTACAGCACAAAAAAGTGTTTTTTACCAAATGTGAGGTATTTGGTGAAACATCGAAGTAAGTAGGTAATAGAGCCCCAGATCAGATCTCCAAATACGGACCATAGATGACTCATGCTTAGATCGTGTGTTCAAGGTTTTTACTCACAATGGACGAATAAAAACGTAGCTTATTTCGACTCTTCAATACAGAGACTCGTTAGCTCAGTGGTGAGAGCGCCCATTTGAGTTCAATAGTGGTGGTCGGGGGTTCAAATCCCTCACGAGTTGAAGGTATTTTTTTGTTTTTTTTTTTACAAAAAATCAATATATTAAATACGGTCCATAAAAATATTGAATATTTCCAAGTTGATATAGATAAATAAACCCGCTGTTTGATTTTTTTCTACCTAACTCAAACCTCGCAAGACTGACAATTGGCCGTAAATAGTACAGGAAGAGATCGCTTTTAAACGATAAGGCCGCCTAATTGTACATTTGTGTTTTTGTCTACTTTTTATCAGACTTAAAAACAAGATCCGTCAAGTGCGCCTCAACTCGCGCCGAGGGTTTCGAACGTTTGTCAACAAATATGTACCAAAAGTACCGGTTAGAGACTTCGCAATTTAACGAATACCTAAGAATAGTAGGTACCAACCTACATTTCAAATGGATCTCTCTGCAAGCTACGGTTAAAGTGGATAATAGTCAATTTTTCGACTTTTTTCAAAATATTTCAAAAAGTATGAATCCTACAGAAATTTGAAAAACTGTTTTAAAATTTACAAACCGATACCTTTCATTTGATACCCCACTCGGTGAGGTAGCCCCCCCCCCCTTTTTAATTTATTAAAATTATTCCCCCCTTTTCGACCATTTTTCAAAAAATGTTCTTTTTACAAACTTCTCTATATTTTTCCTGTAAAATATAGATTCATGTCTATAAACGCTCCACAAGTTTTACATAGATCGCTCTGCATTCTTCGGAGATAGGGGGGGAAATGGTTATTTTTTCGACTTATTTCGAAAAAAAATTAAAATTTTGGTTACCTACAAAAATTTCAAAAACTATTTTGAAACGTACAAACTGATACCTTTCATTTGATACCCCACATGACCCTGTAGGTATCTTTTAAAATTTCGGCATCACAATTTGTATGGAAAATATTCATATTCATTTTTCATTTATTATCATTTTTTTTTATCTGTACAGGCGCAAGAAATGTATTATTATTTTAAATTTCAAGTTGATAACTGCAGTAGTTGCTGAGTTATTAAGGAGGGAAAAAAGGACAGACAAAGCGAGACCATAAGGGTTTCGAAACCGATCTTCGATCTTCGAAACCCTAAGAAGGTCTTATATTAGGTCCTTACATATGAAATTGGCGTTTTTCGTACTGGCCACTTTAATCACAAATTTCTCCTCTTTGGTAAGGAATTCCAAATTCAAATTTGTACAGCTATAGACTCGTGTATTTGTGCTTCGATGATCGTCATTCATTTGTTTTTTTTCTTCTGTTTTTTTCTGTTTGCGTCACTCATTTTACAAAATGGAAAACTTAAAATATCGCATTATTTACGAGTACGAGTTCCGCCGTGGCACTAGTGCTGCGGAAACAACTCGAAGGGTGAATGATGTGTATGGCGGTCGTGTTGCAAAAGAAAACACAGTTCGTTTTTGGTTCCAACGTTTTCGTTCTGGAAATTTCGACTTGCAGAACAAGCCCCGTGGACGGCCTGAGACTCAAGTTGATAATGAAGAGTTGAAGGCTATTGTGGAAGCGGATCCATCGCAAACCACGTCCGAGTTAGCTGCAGGCTGCGGTGTTAGTGATAAAACTGTTTTAATTCACTTGAAGCAAATTGGGAAGATTAAAAAGCTTGAAAGGTGGGTACCTCACGAATTGACTGAAGCAAACCGGCAAACGCGCGTCGACTGCTGCGTTACATTACTAAACCGGCACAATAATGAAGGTATTTTAAACCGAATCATTACCTGTGATGAAAAATGGGTTCTTTACGATAATCGGAAGCGCTCAGCGCAATGGTTGGATCCTGGCCAGCCAGCCAAATCCTGCCCCAAGCGAAAATTAACCCCAAAAAAGTTACTTGTAAGCGTTTGGTGGACTAGTGCCGGTATTGTTCATTACAGTTTTCTCAAATCTGGCCAGACTATTACGGCTGATGTCTATTGTCAGCAATTGCAAACCATGATGGAAAAGCTAGCGGCTAAACAACCTAGGCTGGTCAATCGCTCCACGCCACTGCTGCTTCACGACAACGCTAGACCACACACTGCGCAACAGACGGCTACTAAATTAGAAGAGCTTCAATTGGAAAGTCTTAGACATCCTCCGTACTCCCCGGACCTTGCTCCAACAGATTACCATTTTTTTCGAAATTTGGATAACTTCTTGCAAGGGAAAAAATTCAACTCCGATGGGGCAGTCCAAATCGCCTTCAAAGATTTTATTGATTCCCGTCCGACTGGTTTTTTTAGTAAAGGGATCAATGAACTACCTATAAGATGGCAAAAGTGCATAGAAAATAATGGTTCATACTTTGATTAATTAAATATATTATATTAAAAAATATTCGACTTTTTGTTCCTCCCATACAAAACGCCAATTTCATATGTAAGGACCTAATATTTTGGGATCGATTTTAACGGTTCTTTTCTTTTGTGGCTAAAAATAATCCTGAGATGGATTTTATTTCCGAGGGATAAGTAATTTGTCCCACAAAACTTTAAAAGACAGTGCGAATGATAAGACATTTAGTCGGACTCGGTTCCTAGTTTTTACAAAACCATTAAATTATAGTATAGCGTAAGTCCGAGAACAGTTAAGAATTTCCGTATACTTAATTTTTTTTGTAACACCAAACCGATACACAATTTTATCGCGCTTGCGAGCATGACCATATCGCAGTTTCATAGTTTCACAGTACCACCCCCTAACCACCAATTTGCGACCACAAATAGGTCACCCAACAAAGCAGCACTTTACCCAATCAAAAATAACCACAACTATAATGAATTGAGGCAAAACCACAACACAACAAATATAACATTTTGTGATAAATGAAACCGGAAAATTGGCTCGCTGGCATCTCGGATGCTTGGGGATTGACAAGACTAGGAACAGCTGAACTGAGATGTCTAGTTCATTTTATTAAACCCCGACGCAAAAAGAGAGGGGTGCTATGTTTATCGTGTCTGTCTGTGTATCTGTCTGTGGTACAGTAGCTCCCAAACGGATAAACCGATTTTCGTTTATTTTTATGTCATAGATAAATTTTATCCAGAGTGTTCTTAGCCATGTTTCATGAAAATCTGTAGGGGGGGTTTTTAAAATTTTTAATTATGTTCTTGTCATGCTATATTAACATTTACAAAGAAAATTTCAATTAAGGTAGCTTATTATTGTCATATCATCGATAATATTAAGGTCAATTGTTACACGCGCCTTCACTTACTTTATTAAAGGAATATATATATTCAAGCGATTTGCCTAGAATGTATATTAAGGCAAGTTAAATTACATGTTAACCAACAGTAGTGATAAGAATTCTTAAGTAAAATAGATAAGAACCCTTTGTCTAGACAAACCTAACATAGGCTTTAAGGCATTACTAATCTACCTATGTAATGAATGATCTTTTATGAATAAATGATATATCTATATAAATTATCTATTGCATCAGTTCACGTTTTCACCCCATCGTGGTAGGCGCGTGCTCTACTTGAGCACGCGCCTACCACGATGGGGGGAATCAATCATTTAATCAATTATTATAAGAGTTTTTATCATAAACTCTGATCATTTATCTCACACAACGGTGTCCCGTACAGAATCCTCAAGACGCTGGCTGCATTGCCCCGCTGTACGGCAATGCTGATGCACTCACCTCACTCATCAACTCTCGGGTCACGCGTCGATTACTATACTAATTACGTCTAGGGGAGAAAACTGGATTTCTTAGGTCGAATCCAGTATCGTGTAAGGAAAAAACCTACTGTTTAGTAACATGTATCTTAAAAAGAAGATTTTTTCGTCTACCGCAGCTAATCACGAACCTTCAGTTTTGTACGCGGCCGAAGGCGTCGCTCCGACCAGACGCTCAGGTAATTTTCAAAAACCCCGAAGAGCCTCGGTATCCCACGGACCTAGGGTCTAGATATACTTAGATACCGACCTAGGTTTTTAAATATTACTACTTAGGTTAATCATGTGCTCAATATCTGAAGCTAGACCACAAACAAACCAACCTTGGCTGGCATAGCGATTTTTCTATTTTTTACGGTCTTCCCTTCATCATAGGTCTTTTAAACGGCTCAATATCATAGGTGTGTGATATAGTAAGTAATTTAGTGGTATCCTTCCTTTTTATTCCAATTTATATTAAATTTAACTGGAGATTTAGGTGCGTATGTGTTGTGTTTGGTTAATTTATTTTGCTATAGGTATTATTTTTTATTCGGTATTACCAAGGTGTCCGTGACCAAAATGCAGCCCTGAGCAGAATACCAGCGCTACAGTATGGTGACATGCTGGAGCATAAAGCTGAGCTATGGGCCACAAAATAAATATAAAAAAAACACATTACAAATTCAAAACGATCAAGGCTCAAACACTAATACACTGTTTTTGCGACCTACTTATATTTGGACACCATTTTTTAAGCCCCGACTAACAGAGGGGCGTCACAAGTGAGTTGAGGCCTTATTGTGTCCGTGAAGATTAGATTAAATAAGTTAAGTTTAAGAATGCTTTATGTATACGCTGTTAGCGTTCCTTATTAATAAATAAATATTTATGCCGTGGCGATCGTGACGTAAGAGTTGACCCCTCCAATTCAGCGCGTGGATGTCGTTCCTAAGGGAACTTACCACAGGTAATTTATCTTACCTTGCTGTGTATTTTTAACACCTCTACTGCGATCATCAATACGCCTGCCAAGTGTGGTGATTGGGGCAAAACCACCCAGAATCATTAGCCCCAAACTAAGCAGAGCGTAAAGTATGTATTACAAGCTTCTGTCCGCGGCTTCGCACGCAAATTTTTGGTATAATAAGTAGCCTATTATCTAAGTTAGGCTATGTTCTAAATGTACGCCAAATTTCATCTTGATCTGTTCAGTAGTTGTGGAGATGCTAAGTAACAAAAATTTCACTTTTCACAAGCTTTCGGCTTTATACACGTAACTAGTTTATGCCCGCGGCTTCACACGCGTTGTTTCTATGGAAACGTTTAAAGGTGATTTCTATCCCATGGGAACTGATTTATGGGATAAAAAGTATGCCTATGTTTGATTCCGGGATTAGAATTACCTATATGTAAAATTTCAGCCCGATCCGTTCAGTAGTTTTGGCGTGAAGAGGTAACAAACATCCATGCATCCATCCAAACTTTCGCATTTATAATGTGATATTAGTAGGATTTATTGCGTGAAATACATATAGGTACAAAAGTGTATAAATATGATTTAATGTATTCTTACTATATACGTGCAATGGTTTACAATGTCGATTTAAATGATTGAATAAACAATTTCCATTGTGCGCCACGATTTTGAAAAAAAAAAACAGTGAAAAAAACACCTTCTATGTTCTTGTTTCCTGTTTTACGCGCATGTCACAGCTGCTGCTGCTGCGCCCTCCAGGTGCGGCCTCCAGGTGTCGCATAAAACCAGCGCACAGTTGCACCAACGTTACTGTGCATCATGCTGAGCGACGACCTTTTTGATGTAACGATTTCATTTATCCTTTTGCAAAAAAAATTGACTTCGACGGGACTTGAACCCGCATCCTTCCGTTCAAGTTCCGATAAAATAATAAAGAAAATTTGCGATATTATTTGATTTCTTAGAATTTAGCCACAGTGTGAGGCTTACGCACTATAAAAAACAAAAACTTTGTAATTTTTACTTACTTACTTAGTATGGTAGCCGATGTTAGGGCCAAAATCTCCAAAAATTTTCAAAACCCTTTCCTTAACCTATGTCGCAGCTAAATGGTCCCTTAGGAACTTTGACCCAGCTTTGCAACAGCCACTGTGGAAAGGAACGGAGCAAAAAATCTCATTCCATCGGATTCCAATCAGACTCGCTCATTTATTGCAATTGGCTGATGGCACAAAATTCTGTAAAAGTAATTTTCGATTTAACTGGAAATGTTGCCACTAATTAGGTAAGGGCGCATTTTTAATTGCATTTTTACGTTGGGCTAAGGCGACAATGTAATTAACGGTTAAGGCGGCGCTGACGGCTTTTGTACTATTATTAACCAATTTCGTAAAAAATAGGGGGTTCTATATTCAGCTGAAAGTATGTTTTTTTAGCTCACGAAAAACGGAAGAGTTTCTCAAGTCGACGCGTATATGTTTTTTTTTTTGTATGACCACGCATAACTTGTTACACCCTCTGTACATTTAAAGTCATGAACTATGAATATTGAACTGACGCCATTTTTTCAACCTAAACTTGAAGGGTTATAATTATGTATTGCGCGTTGATAATAGGAGTCGGAATACGGTTGTAGACAGCCATTGGAGCCTTTCAGTGGTGACTTTAATCTGAATTACATTCTATTTTACTGAATCTTGCCTATTATGACTTGAATCATCCATTAATCCTAAAAGGCGCTTTTCAAAAGCCATTCTAACAAAAAACGTATCAAATCGGATTATGAATAAAACCCTGAGCGCAGATAATGAAAATGTTTCACTTTAATGATTTGTAAAGGGAGATTAGTTTCCATTTTCACTAATGAAGTTAATCGGCGCACTAATGGTGGATTGGGTTACCGGTTACCGAAGGTTTACCGAAGGTTTACCGAAGGTTGCCTGGTTGCTGGTTGCCGCTGTTCCGATAATCCGAATACTCAGTTGTCGAGTTTTTATGAAGTTTATTTGTTGCTAACGAAGCTTGCTATTTATAATTTCCAATATTACGTTATCGACGCGACGTGAGTGATCGACGTTGAGTGACCAGCAGTAGTAGGTATATAGGTAAACAGCATTTATGTTAATAATATTAAAGTTAAGCAAACCTAGGAACATTATTTAACAGATAAACATTGTTTGGTTTTGTTATTGCTATTTTTGGCAAACAAACTTACTTTATCTGGGCAGATATACTATTTATAGAATATACACGGTTATTGGTAATTCACTAACACTGCGGGAAATGTAGGTTCTGCCCATTATCGTTCTTAAATTTGGTATTTAGAGTGGTACCCGCCTTCATTCAATAATCGTTCTTTAGAGAGGATTTATTTGAAACTTAACTTAAGAACGGCTCTGCCCTAAGTTAACAGTGGCTTGGAGTCGGAAGATCAGTCTGTAGTACTTCATTGGGTGTCAGACAAACGGTTTTATCGTTGTTTTAGAAGTGATTTACAAGAAAATTAAGACCTGCTGTTAACACAGTGTCAGGGAATTACCAATAACCCTGTAAATGACGACCTCCGTGGCGCAGCGGGCGAAGGTCCTCCTGCGACGCAGGAGGTTGTCGGTTCGGTTCCCGCCTCGGAACAAAATTTGTGTACGGTCTGCAGAAATTTGTTCCGTTGGTCTGAGTGTTTTCTGTGTATAATAAAAAATATGTAGTGTATTGTATTAAGTATATCAGTTATCTAGTACCCATAACACAAGCTCTGCTTAGCTTGGGGCTAGATAATGCTGTGTGAATTGTCCAGCATTAATTATATAGTTATTATTATATATGTTGGCCCTACCTTCTTCAAAATAATTGATACTTACGTTACTGTATATTTGGTGCAAACAAACCATTCAATGAGGTCGCTTAGTTGACTGAGTGTCAATTTTATATTAAAAAAAAGCCTTTATTTCCAATTTGTTTACAATTTGCAGATATCACTCACTACACATTTTAATATATAAGCATATTAAATTTCTTGTATAACAATATATATTTTAATTGGACACCCAGGATTGGATGTAGGCCTCCTCCATGCTGTTCCTCAAAATTTTCTCGAAATTGAATGAACAGTCAATGAAAAATCAAGAAGCTCATTTTGTGGTCACTCTTCTCTAAAAAGGAAAACGACATTCTTGTTGAACAAGCTTAACACTTAAACTGCGCCAGAACCCGACTCACTTAGCACGATATTCAACTTTGCTAAGAAAAACAGTAGTTTTTAACTTTAGAATTGCCACTCTACCGCGTTCATATTTAATTTAACTTATAGAATAGTAACATTACCCCAAGACATAATAATTGAGTTATTTTGATTATTGTTTTACTGAATTATTGAATTATGTTGCTTATTGACAGTTGTATTTAATTACTTAGCTTGTTGATTTACGTATATAATTATTTAGATGACTACTCTGTTGTATTAGGTTTGACCTGTAATAATAGATGTTATGTTTTAAATCCTACTTATCCTTTCCTACTAATATTATAAGTGCGAAAGTTTGTGAAATGTGAAATTTTCGTTACATCTCCAAAACTACTGAACAGGTCAAGATGAAATTTGGCATACACTTAGAACGTAGCTTAACTTAAGCAATAGGCTATTTATTATACCGGAAATACGGAGTGCGAAACCGCAGGCAAAAGCTAGTCAATACATATACAAATTGCAAGCAACTAGTCGTGAGTAACAACAAAAAAAGGGCAGAAGCTAGTCTCTTATACATTAAATAATATTCTGCAGAGAAAATCTACTTCAAACAATTCCAACACTCAAATCTCAAGACAATGCACGCTTGATATAAAATTAACTAGCCCGGTATTCCTGAAATCCTTTGCAAGCTGACAGTTGCATAGCTAATGGAGGTAATGGGGTAAAGGACTCAGCACATACATTCTGCACAGCTACCGCAAGGCAAAGAACATGCATTCAGATATGGGCTTAAACTCGTAATCTTTAGATATATTTTACAGTGACAAAATGGCTTACTGCAAGCTTCAAGCGAAACCGCCGCGCTCTCTTATTCTTCGCATTTTTATTCCGTCACTGTAAAATGTATCCAACCAACTGTTACGAATTGAAGCCTATATTTGCATAATTCACGTTTTTTTGCCGCACAAGTCTAGATCTGCGACAGCCTTTTGGTGGTGTCTCTCTGCGATCTCATCAGTGTCCCGCTGGGGTTGCTGTGTCGGCCATTTTATTCATTGTGGAGCCTTGAGCGTGAAATGTGCCTTTAGCTACAAACCGGCTTAGCCCGCGCCACGCAAAATACCTACACGAGGAATTGAGAGATCTGGATTCTTGAATTTGTAAGAAAACAGATGGCCTAGAGACGCTTATCGTACGCCACACCATCCGACGTTTCCTACATTGCAACGCGTACGTTGCGATTGAGCCCAGCTGGGCTCAGTCTGTTTCTAGCTTTACATTAAACAGTATTAACCGTAAAACGTAAAATAGTAAATTTGATGAATTCAGTCGTTTGCTTATAAGCGTTTCGCAGAAAACTCACACTATTTTTATGTTTTTATTTTTAGTTCTTGGGGATAACAAACAAACATACTTAAATATCAACAGTTAATCTTAAATAAACTAAATACTAAAAGTATGACCAGCCCTTATCCGCAAGTTACAATAGAAAGGGGTGGTGTTAGTGAACTTATATAGTAGTAATAGGTAATCAGGGTTTTTGTTAGGTATATTAAAATTTAAACAAACATGGAACAACAGTTAAACGTTGTTTAGTTTTGTTATTTTAATTTTATTTTTTCATATGTATTTAATAACTGATGTTATTTTTGACGTAAAAACCCTCCGTACACATCCCAATGCTGCTCATGTGTAAATCTCAAAGAAAAAGATTTGTATATTACGTTGATCCTATTCCTCGAGATCACACAAAGAACATCGAGTCATGCACTATGGTACGCATGGTGTGCTACGCAGAATGCTACAAACTATGCTACGCAATCTGCTACGCGTTTGCTATATATATCACAGAGTGTTTCATGAATCCTTTGCAAGCCGACTGTAGCAATTTGGGGCAAGGCGGTGTCTCTCCGCGGTCGCATCAGTGTTCAACTCACAGGGTGCGGTGTCTACTTGCATCGCAGATTCATTGTGGGGTCTTATGGGAGGTGACTTACATTTAAACGTATAAAGTAAACAATGCTGAAACGTTTGTAGATATGACTTGAAGAATACATGTCGTGAATTGTAAATTGCAGTCGATTTTGTTATGACTTTGAACACGGTGAATTTAGATATTTTGCTAGTTAGCGTTTCGCATAATACGAATACCACACACGTGTTGTGTGTTTGCTACTCGCTTTGCTACGCTAAGAGCTACGCGGGTGTTACGTGCTTTGCTACGAGATATGCTATTTGCTTTGCTACGCTTAGTGCTACGCGGGTGTTACGTGCTTTGCTACGAGATATGCTATTTGCTTTGCTACGCGGGTGCTACGTGCTTTGCTACGAGATTTGCTACTTGCTTTGCTACGCTAAGTGCTACGCGGGTGTTACGTGCTTTGCTACGAGATATGCTATTTGCTTTGCTACGAAGGGTGCTACGTGCTTTGCTACAAGGTATACAACGGACACATTTTCTAACGCGGAAAACTGCGACAGTTATCATTCACGAAATTAATTTATTTAAAGGTTTTCTAACGCGTAATAATGCAACAATTATCATTCACGTCATTAATTTATTTACAGACATAACAGAACAGAACACCAACGTTTCATACGCGTAGCACTAAGCGTAGCAAAGCAAGTAGCAATACTTGCTTTGCTACGCTTAGTGCTACGCGGGTGTTACGTGCTTTGCTACGAGATATGCTATTTGCTTTGCTACGCGGGTGCTACGTGCTTTGCTACGAGATTTGCTATTTGCTTTGGTGCTACGCGGGTGTTACGTGCTTTGCTACGAGATATGCGATTTGCTTTGCTACGCGGGTGCTACGTGCTTTGCTACGATATTTGCTTCACTAAGTGCTACGTGCTTTGCTACGAGGTATACAACGGACACATTTTCTAACGCGGAAAACTGCGACAATTATCATTCACGAAATTAATTTATTTAAAGGTTTTCTAACGCGTAATAATGCAACAATTATCATTTACGTCATTAATTTATTTACAGACATAACAGAACAGAACACCAACGTTTCATACCTTAACGAGGGACTTTATCAGAGTGAGTGCGGTTCGCGTCGCGCCTGTACCGCTTCCTTGCTTTGAATTCGTCAAACTACGAAAGTTTTTGTAGTAAAATATCACAATTAATGATCCTTTAAAAAGCTATCAAGCGTTGTATAGTAGGCACTAATCATTAATTAACTTTAATTAATGTAAGTAGTGTATGTTATCGTGTTACCTGAAGTAAAAATGTATAAAAAAAACTTTAAAAAACAGTACCTACGAGTACATAGCCAACCTAAACCATTATCGGAAAGAACCAAAAACGGTTATTTTGTCATAAATCTCTCGCGGATACCCTATAAATTAGTCCAGTAGGTTGGATGCCTCCCTATTCCGATATATTTTACATTCAGTACTATACCGCAAATGAACTGGGTGCAATTTGCAGCTTTTAATACTTTATCACGGTTATTTTAAATGTAAATCATTGGTTTTCGATAAATAAAAATAAATTAATAATGGCCCCCAAAGCAGAGCTTGATAAAGGGGTGCCAGATGAGTGACATACTTTTATAAATAGGAGGTAAATGCACAGACAAATAAAATATCTGCATAAACCTTCACCAACTTGGGTTAATGCCATTTTGAATTGATGGTCGAAACGTGCTGGAAAGTTACAAAAGTTAAAACAATGAGAAAAAAATTACTCATTGAAATAACTTTTCCTAGCAGAGAAAACAAAAGATGTCCAAATGCCTACGTCGTTTTCTGTTCTGTAATGAATCGTCTCTTGGGGCATCAATCAGCGTAATCAGACTGCCTGGAAAGTCCCAAAAATAGCCGTAATTAAATATCCAAGTGCTTCCAGAACGCTCGATCATGGTCATTTTTTTTTTCTGTTAACATCGTAGAGATAAAGGAATATTTAAGACATTTTACTTGCATCGATGTGATAATTGGTATTCTTCGGAAGATCATCTCGAAGCATCGAACAGAAGAAATGATTTACTTTGATCAAATTTGTGTACGATCTGCAGATTTTTTTTCGCTGGTCTGGGTGTTTTCTATGTATAATAAAATATCTATCTATGTAGTGTATTGTATTAAGTATATCAGTTATCTAGTACCCATAACACAAGCTCTGCTTAGCTTGGGGCTAGATAATGTTGTGTGAATTGTCCAGCATTATTTATTTATTATTTATTTAGTTTTATTTTATTGACTAAGGCTATTGATGATTATCGTATGACCTATATTTAAGATCGCATGGTCTACGTTTTACCGAATTCGTAGGTATACAAAAACAACAGATGTTGCCATGAAAAAATATTCCACCGGCGTTGTGGCTCTTTTTGGTGACTTATTCTAAGAGTGATTTCTATTCGATGACCAGTATACCTAAACCGAGTATAACTAATAGCAGTATCCATGTCAAACTCAAGACATAATCCGGCTTGTCAACGGACCCACCGGCGGCACAAACGACCCCATAAATCCCTGTAGATAGGACAGATTTTTCGCAAAGGCCGTTTTAAGAGAAATAGTTGAGCTTTTTCGAGAGGCAATTACTCGTCTCGTCGGGGTAATCCAGCGAGGAAAAACTCTCATAATTAATAGTGCAGCCGGCGGTTTAATTAGCGGAGATCCGAGACGCTCATTATTTGGAGTTCATTAGTTATTTCTCGACGAACCAGTAAGTTATGTTTGAGTTTGGCTGGTTTGAAAACGGTATCTCGGTGTGGCAACGTTAAAATAGCTGGAAAGATTTTGTGGAAAGAGTTCATATTATGTCATTTAGCTGTATATAAAAATGAAATACAGTTTTTTGGTGAGAGCTTAAGAAGTGCAGTAGTTGTAAGAAAATATAAAAGGTATTATAGTGGTTTTCAGTTTGCGGTTAAGATCCGTCGGGTCAGCTAATTAGATTCTAGCCAAATGCAGGACAAAGTACCCTAATCTAAGACCAAAAACCAAGCAGCATTCGCTTTATAATCCGACAAACTCAAGAAAATATCCCGTGGCTATACTTATCTAACAAGAACAGTCAATAAGAACCGACCCACTATCGAGAACCATTCGTCAAAGCTTAATCAAAGATCTATCCAATAATGCACCCGTCACGGACAATAAACTCGACGGGGAGAATAGGTCGTCTTAGTACCCGTCGTATTAGGTACCCACATCATGGAACTACTTAGCACGATTATTGTCGCATTAGTTAGTATTAGAAAGAAAAGTAGAGGGAAGAGGAACGGGAAGACCAAAATTAACTATATGCGGAGTTTCCGTAGGCACCCGCTAAGAACGGATTTTTGGAAATTCGTATTCTATGGTATAATATGTAATTTTTTAAAACAGCATTCTTAGAAGGATGAAATGGGGTTTATAGGTTTGTCATACTACGAGTATCTTTAAAATCGTAAAGGATTGGTTTTAAAACTTTGGCGTTGATAGTTTACATGGAAACCAACATTACTTGGGGTATTAGTATTACTAAAATCCACGCAAATGAAATCACGGCGGGTCAGCTAGTATCGTATAAAGAAATAAAAGAGGCCGCATTGGAAATAGAATAGAGGAGATAATTGCATCATTGCACCGACAAGAGCTCTATAATTTACCTACAATAAAGTTAGCACAAGCACTGAAAAGGCACAGTAGTATGTAGTTTCATGATTTTAACAGGACTAAGAAAACACTGTAATAAAAATAGCTAACAGCACTTGAAGACGTTGCATTGGGTGGTGGGAGTCGGAAGTTCATTGGGAAATATTGAACACACGTAGGTACCTATAATGTCCGAACACCGAAGATAACATGTGATAAAATGCCTAGGAATATTTCCAAGAGGTAAAAATTCGCCTAAGGGCCCTTGTTCTCACACGTTATTTTTCGCCGTAAAAAACCTACAGTTAATTCGGCGTGTGTATGCCGGCGAATTAACCGTAAATTCTTACTGCAAAAAAACTGGTGTGTCAACGAGCTTTCATAGAGATCTATACAATGAACGGCGAATTAACCGTAGATTGTTACGGCGAAAAAACCGTGTCTATGAGAGCCCTAATAGTTCACGAGTTGACTGGATTTAAAGTAACTGGAGTCAGGACCGCGATCACGGTGTGGTAAGAGTAGTTATATAATGGCCTTACGGCTCAAAAGTTAGCAGTAAAGATTACAATAAAAAAATCTAAGTCGAAATACAACTACTAATTAGTAATTACTAATGCTTCTACGATTTGATCGAGTTTTTGTTGGGTTTTATGTCTTTTAACCATAGTTACCCAACAAAAAACTTACCTGCTGTAGACTTTGCGAGTAGGTGCCTACCCACTATAATGGTAGGGAAGTCCCTGAAACCCTAACTGACTGACGCTGGCACTAAAAACTGGAATTCTAAATAATAATGCCAAATTTAACACAAAATTTAATCTCTTTTTCTCTCTTTGACTCTTTGCCCGCAATGCCTTGTGCACTTGTACTTTGTGCTGAACCTGTTAGCGTTGCCCCCGCAGCCTCCGTAGATGAACTGTTTGCATTCATTGTCGTTTACATCGTGGTAGAACCTTCGAAACACCAGATGGATGAAACCATTAAAGCACGCCATGATGGAATTAGGATTATAGAATCAGATAATGAGGTTTATTTCCATTCTAACCGTAGGTACAGGACATTTGGAAACAATGCAGTCTTATAGTTAGTAGGCACGTACAGTTTGGCTCAAATTAGGAGCAATTAGGTCCACCCACCTCAGTAATAGCTGGACCGGCGGCGATGGCGGCGTTCGTGTACCTAACGTGTGCTTGCTACGACGACGTAGGTACCTTCTTTATGCCCATGTGTTTATTCATTATAATTATCTATTGCATAAGACTGGAAATGTTACTGTGAGCGAGTGCTGTAAACACAGGCCAGTTGTTGAATAAGCTCTGGGAGAAGGTACCTAACATATCTACAGATTTTACTTAGAATTAAGTTATTCATTGGTAGAAATAATTTGATGAAATTGGTATTCTTACATTTTGTACATCGCTACGCACAGTCCGGAATGTGGTTGCAACGAACATTCCTCCGTTTGGTCTAAATCTTTTATTTCCATGTATGAAGCACCTAGAAAATGACGGTTGGTAAGAAGGAATAATAATTATTCACCTCACCTACCTACTTATTAGTTGACTATTAGGTCGTAGTCAGACTGTTCCTCCAGAATTTGAACTTCAAGACCCAAAGTGGGTACACTTTGGGTCTTGAAGTTCAAATTCTTTATTCGTAACAATATATTAGGTTACCATACCCATCCAGCTTAGGGCGCGTTCCCATTATGACTTAAGTAACTATTAATTTATCGTTGAACGACTGTCGTTTCTAGCTGTTCCCACTGTTAACATTGCCTTGACCATCCCTTGATCCAGTCACGACAAAAAAAGGCAAATGGCGTGGACGACAAGGACCACAGTTAATCGTGCCTGTTCTTCGCAGGCGCCTGGTAATGTGAACACCTCCATTTAAATATACAAGCCACGATGCTTTGAACTGCACGACTATCTGTCGTCACGACATAGTGAGAGAAGAACCTTTATAAGTTCAGACTACCTAACATTCAAACTAGCCGTAAAAGCACCTGTTGTAAGATCTGAGCTAAGTAGCAGAGCAACGCGCTGGAATGTGTCAGACCAATAGGCTCGACTTTCGTTGCCGCCGAATCACCCCTTTGTTCGTAGAACGGCTAGTCCGAATTGCCGAAGGCCGTATTGCCGATGCCAAGAATGAGAATGGAGACCGCGGCCGGGGGATCGGCGCGGACCGCGGGAGGGAAGGAAAGGCATATGGAGCGAGCTTGCGAGTTCTTCTACTGATCGGCAATCCGAGTGACGTCATCCGCACTAAGCGGATCGCCGTCATTACCCACAGTCCGATGCGCCTACTCCGTGCACTGCGGATCAGTGGACGTACTTCTATGGCAAACCATACAAACAATACTAAAATCCGTTAGATGCGGTCAGTGCGGAGCGTACGAAACCGGCCTGTCAACGCTAACCTTATATGAGCCGTGGTGGTCGGACTTTTATATTGGCTATGTTTGACTCATTTCAACCGCTTAGCTCTAATGGAAAAGCTCTTATGCTGGTTTTCCACTAAAGAAAAAAAAGGAAAGAAAATAATTAACTAAATTAATCCTAGACTTAACTGCTCAATTATATACCTACAATAGATTACCAACCTTTGCAATTTCGTTCACAGTCCTCCAGGTTATTAAAATTGTTTTTATTTCCTTTACAACCACTGTATTTGAAAGATCTACATTGGTCCAACATAGAGTCATAATAAAATCTGCAAAATGTTGGTAAGTATATTATCAATATCAAATAAATATTCGATTCAAAATCAGAATCAAGCATTCTTTCACATTTAGGTACTTTCAAAATAGATGTATAAAATATTCACGGGTATTTATCGCGTTTATTTACCTATTTTTCCCGACGTTTCAACAAAAATTAAAAAAAAAAACGTAACTAAACGCGATAAATAATGTGAAAGAATGTTTGATTCAGATTTTGAATCGAATATTTATTTGATATTAATATACTTATAATAAAATTGTAACAGGTCCAATTCTGTACATTGAAGTGGAGAGCAAAAGTACCTATAATATATCACCTAATATTTGACGATAAAACGAAGAATACCTCAGTGATTCATCGGAGCACGTTCCCACTTTCCGTTGTAGTTGACACCAGTAATCCCATTTCCATATTTCCGAACGAGCTAAAAGCAACGAAGAAATTAACCTTTGGTGCTGAACATTGGCTGGAGCCTAAATTATCTGCCTGTTTATGCAAATCAGTTTAAAATTTCTAAATAAATAGGTACCTACTAATGTAAAGAATGGACTCACATATTCTTTTTTTGTCTGTTGCCCTGAAATTGTGAACTGGAGTTGTAAGTTCATCTTCTTCGTTCATACTACCGAACACTCTTCTAAAAACAGAAGTTTTCAAAGTAGTAGGCTTAATGCATTCACCAACACACACAGTAGCTGTAGTTAACGTAACATTGCTTTCCCCCTTCACGAAGACCAAAAAAACTAATAAAACGAGTAAGCTTTTTGAGGAGAGCAAGGTTTTCATTGCAATAGAGAAGTATTGTTTGTTTTGAAACGATAATGTAGCTAGCGAAAAGCCATAAAACCAATGTGAGGAACTTTATAGTGCGCATAAAACATTATCGCCTTTGCAAATGGTCCACACGCGGCCCGATCGATTTTACGTAGATGGTTTCATGTAGCATACCTACCAAAGTGTACACTTCACCCAGTTTTCCGAACGTCTTTTACACCAGTAAGCTGAAGAAAACACAAATTAAACGGGCTAGACTGTGCGGAATAGAAAATCAACGCTCGAAAACCAAATAGGATGAAGCTCTAATCCCCAAACAGCTAGACTGAACGAATCGTCCCAATGGATTCAACATCACGGAACGTATAATTATTTCTCGGTTACCGGAACACAATGCAACGTTTGATAGGGAAGCTGAATGTTTGCTGATCTAATGGCATTTTCATTTTGCATTCAAATTCCTGAGCTCGCATTGCAGAGCGCGATGGGGTATCTGGCTGAATGCCGAAAGCCGACCGCTCGGGCACTCGAATGCCCCAATGCCCGAAATGGATTAACGCTAACGACGCACCATTCTGTACGCCGCCGCAGCCGGCCGCATTCTCGCTGCGTGTCCCCCCCGACACTGATAAACGGGACCGAGCTTGGGTAGGAGTACCACGACACAAACACCTGCAAATTAGGCTCATGTTTTAACTTTATTGAGGTGATTTGCTTTAGGAAAACGACCCCACTACCATATGGGATAACTAGCTGGGAAGAGAGCTGTGGTTTGCATTATTACCTATATCATTAGGTACCTAATAAGAGGCTCTGAAGATTCGTCTCTGAAAAACATGAAAACATTTCCCCTGTGTCATAAGCTAAGTGCAGAAACATCGATTTGTTGTGCTGACCGAAACCAATTAACGTTGATTTCACATCCAAGCGCAGTCTGTCGGCATTAGAATCCACTGGGAGTAGGTAGGTACACACAGCCAGCACAGTAATGAGATGTGATTCAGAGGTTACCGTATCTACTTCCACAAAGCTTTTAGATATACAAGTCTAAGCTTTTTCCAGGATTAATTAGTGTAGTTTTTCATCTTGTCTGGTCCCCTTCGCGGCTCGTCCTGTCGCCTCCCACCACAGTTTAGCGTAGAGCACAGTAGGAGCGGTTAATTTAAATTAAGTAAGCTAAAATTCACACTTATACTTCACTCCTTTTTAACACCTCCACACGATCACCAATCCGCCTGCTATGCGTGTTGATGATGGCAAACTCCTATGATTGGAGGACTGTCCAGCAGTGGACATATTTGCGCTGATGAGGTGAAATTATTCCTGTAATCCATCGATTTAAGAAACAACAAAATGAAAAATTTTATAAACCGCCCCGACAGATTTTCTTGAAACATGGCTAAGAACACTCGGCATAAATTATCTATGACATAAAAAAAAACTAAACGAAAATTGGTTCATCCGTTTGGGAGCTACGATACCACAAACAGATACACAGACGTTAAATTAAACTTATAACAACCCTCTCTTTTTGCGTCGTCGAGGGTTAAAAAAGGGGAGATGAGGCTTCTCGAAAGTGGAAGGCTCAAATTAAGTGCAATTAGGTCCACCCACCGGCGTTCGTGTTACGCGTGCTTGCTACGACGTAGGAACTTTACTGGGATTTATTGACTGAAAAGACTTCAGCAATGCCCTCGGGTTTGTTCATTAAAATTATTGCACAAGATTGGGTACTGTGTACGAGTGTTTGCGTGTATTTGTAACGCAGTCCAGTTGTTGAGTAAGCTCTGGGAGAACGTACCATATCTACAGATTTTACATCTACTGTACTTAAATCTATGCTGTAATCCGATCTCTAGCAGATCACAAATGCAAGATAATAAAAATTTGTAAATACCTTTGCTGGTTAAAACGTAAAGCACCATGCGCCACAAAATATAAGCATTTTTCAGAAAATTCCGTTTTTATTTATAGTTTCACTACTGAAAAGTTACACCGCTCTGTGAAGGGATTAGGGGCAGACTCCACCGGCGACGATAAATAAATTGATTGTCATTACTGTAATGGCTCGAGAGCCAATTGCCTGTTCGGATTACGTAGAAATTATTACTTCGTCCTATGAGCGATTGGGGAAAGTGATTGGTGGCATGTCATTATTTAGAGCACAAATTAGCCGAGATAAAGCGATGTTTATTATCAATAAAGACGCTTGCTCTAAGGATAGGCGCAAACGGACCACCGGCCACAGCCACCGGTGGCTGTCGCGCGCTACCGCCACATTTGCAGCAGTCGCGGAAACGCGCGACAGCCACCGGTGTTCGGAAGCGACCACTTTACATTGACGCGTATAGGACGCCTAGCGGTTAACTGAGTGTCAGTGGCGAGAGTCGGCGTCTTGCATGGCGCGCAGCGGCGGCAAGTGGCGAGTCGCGAACACTGCTGTAGCGAGTAGCCGCCACCGGCGACGCTGTGCGGCGAGTT
Organism: Eupithecia subumbrata; assembly: GCA_949316285.1. Lineage (NCBI taxonomy): Eukaryota > Metazoa > Arthropoda > Insecta > Lepidoptera > Geometridae > Eupithecia > Eupithecia subumbrata. The sequence continues at coordinate 12,532,223 of OX438643.1, read as the reverse complement.
CGTACAAAACGTATGAAAAAGCGTGTAAACAGCTTGTCGCTCGCCACCAGTGGCTGTGGCTGGTGGTCCGTTTGCACCTAGCCTTACATACAAACAAACCTCTGGCCACTATAGGCCATGGCTAAGCAGTATTTTTTCTTATTTGACTGATGTCAAAAGAAGAACAGAAACGATTCCCGGCCCATGCTTAAGTTTACAAAGTTTTAAAAGTAAGAGGGTTGTTCCATTTTATCTGACGATTACCTACACAAAACTATACTGAAACCGAAACATCCAAACCCAGTGAAGAACAGTCGTCAAATAAAAAAGTAATAAACAAAGTGGGAACGTTGCTCGTGGCTCTGTAAAAAATTCAATCATTTCGAGAGCTCCGCCAAGTAGTAGGTGCTCCGGCGAGGATTTAAATGTAATTACAGCATTGTTTGCGCCAGTCTACGGAGGATGCAAAATATGTATACTCGTAGCACTACATACCTACTTACAATAGCTACAGTGTGGTTTGTTTCGCTGAACGCGGTTTGATGGTAGGATCTTATATACCAACTCGTTATTTCTGAATTTGCCTGGGGCTTTATTACAATTCTACGAAATCGACAATTGCGTGCGTCGGTTGTATGTCATTGTGGTCTAAGATCCGGCTGCAGAATCAGTGCACCCATCGAGTAAGAGCTAAGAACCACATTTTTACGCATATTTGAGTTAAGGAGAATATATATCTATTAGGTTGCCTATCAAAATGTGGCCGCTAGTTTAAATTAAATAAAAAAAATATTTCCAAAAAATCCATTTTCAATAATTTTATTAAAAATACTAGCGGTCACATTTTGATAGGCAACCTAGTAGATAATATATATATGCTCCATAACATAAATACTTGACGAGCTCCGTGGCGCAGCGGGCGAAGGTCCGCCTGCGACGCAGGAGGTTGCGGGTTCGAATCCCGCCTCGGAACAAATTTGTGTAAGATCTGCAGAAATTTGTTCCGTTGGTCTGGGTGTTTTCTATGTATAATAAAAAATATCTATCTATGTAGTGTATTGTATTAAGTATATCAGTTATCTAGTACCCATAACACAAGCTCTGCTTAGCTTGGGGCTAGATAATGCTGTGTGAATGGTCCAGCATTATTTATTTATTTATATGCGTAAAAATGTGGTTTTTAGATCTTACTCGATGGGTGCACTGTTTCTGCAGCCGGATCTCGTACTTTTGCTGTCGACAGTGGCGGATGCGGAGAATTGTAATAGATGCCCTGATCAGACACGGTATATACGCGAGAATGCAACCTCTTTGTTAAACCGCGTGTATTTACATTGGCATTATACTAGACCGCATGGAAGCATCTTAGATTGGAACCACGCGGTTTCCGCCGTCTGGTCTGGCCCTAGTATACGAGCTGTAGAAAATTTGACGATGATCAGCGCTAATGAAACAACGCAACGGTTACTTGGGTTTGAACGAACGCATGAAAACTTTTCTTTTTGACTGCACTTATTCTGAACAGGAAGTCTCGCGTTTCGTTTAAGTCTCAGACCAGTTTTCGGAAACTTTTAATTTAAATATCCTACATAAAATAATTTTTTGTTTCATAAATCTACTATACACCCCTGATGAAAACTTATCAAATCAGCTTTACGTGTTTCCTTGTTGATGAGACGAGTATTAATCCTTTTACGAAGTTCTAGCTAATTCTAGCCGAATAAACTTAACCAAAGGGAATCGTCGTAAAACAAACCAACAAAATAAACAAATATAGGATTATATTCAGCGAAACATTAAAATCCAACATGTCAACTACAGGGAAATCCAAGTTAGTTAGCGTTCCTTGACGAGGCCCGGCTAGATGGTTCAACGGTTAAACAAAACTAATCCCATCGCCAGAATATCACCGGCACGTCCTAAAAGCCACTATTTAAGTATCCTCAAACCTTGTTAATGTAAATAGCGCAATCTACACACAATATTAAAATAAAATTATATTATCCGCTTCTTATAACATCGTGCAAGGCGAGCGAGCGAAATCACCCAACTTTACCATTTAAGTGAATAAGTTAATGTGTTATCAAAACTAAAGGGTATAAATTATTTCGAATTAAAGTCTTAAAACTTCTAAGGCATCTTTACGAAAACTTATTGAATTTTTCTCTTAATTTATTACATCATATATATACATAATTTCCACGTATCTATTTTAATTAATAACGTATCATTTTCTGGCATGCGTGTAAACAAAATTGATAATGCTCGCGTATTGAGTGGGCTTTCAGCCGAATTAAATTAGTGCTAAACATAAATTAACCTACATGCGAGTTACACTGGCGTGCATTTGAAGCAGCTCAATTCAAAACGAGTCTTGGAGTGTCTAGCGCGAGTTTTATTATATCATCGATGCACGATATCTACAACATTTGTATGGAATCCATAAACGAACTGTCACAACCGCAAACGTTCTCGCTTTCAAAATCGAACGGCAACATAAAAAAACTCGCACTACCCTCATAATACAATTTTAAAACAACCTCTATCGCCTCAAATGCACATGCTAGTTTGGTAATTCGACAACAATTAAAACATTTTACACTAAGTTATTGCTAAAACACTGGTTACAAAAGAATTTTTCTGCTTCAGCTAGCCTTTCTCGATATAAAAATTCATAAATAATTCACATCTATACATGTCATGATCTCTATAATTTCAAATGAACGGCTATAGCTATTTACAAGCTTCACTAATTTTACTACTTTATCACAATACCATCAAATTACACCAATATAAAACTCAGAATAATTCAATTCAATTTACCGTATAATATTACGAAAATAGTATGATAGTATTGAGTACAGTCAGTGAAAACTTTACGCTACGAAGAGGAATCTAAGCCCGATACATTTGCAATACCATTTGTACATTACTAGCAGGCTAGAATACTTGATATTTCACTTGCCGACAACATTAAGATAATATTATAGTAAAACCAGTCATAATGACGATCTTAGAATAAAATTTCACCTTATTCTAATTATTGCGAGCTGTGCATTCAGCAACAGGAAAAGAAACCGTTCAGAGCTTAGGTAGGTAGCCTAAGCTTTTACTTAACTTTTTGCGTTTCAGTCAATCAATGGCCTTTACATACACGAAGAACGGTATAAGTATTGCTAGTTTTTGCACTTGCGTAACGACTTTTAGGGCGACAAAGTCAGATGCGGCCGCAGTATTGGTATACCTACGATAAAATTATCAAACAATATTCAGCTTGCAAACTTACATTTTGCACCGCAAACTAAACTGATTTGACGCTTTTATCTTTAAAACTAGCTGTCTGGATCATTGCCAGGATACAAATCTCGCGTATATCATATTTGGGGATTTCCTTAATTTTTCTTAGCTTTTAAATAAATTGATTAGTCAGATCACAATCAATAATAGGAAAGAATACTGACGGCGCGATAAACCAAATGAAAATGTTTAAAAAATATAAAAATTAAAATGTTTGTATAGATGTCGAATCACCAAAACAATATAACATGAATTGAATAAGGGTTGGCACAGCCGAAAATGAACCGATACTAAATAGAGTAATAAAAATGGTGCAAAAAAACTTTATATGCTACGTCCACTCAACAAGCCACGATTGCACTGGGATTCGAAACACTACTGGTTTACTTTCAAGCAAAAATGCTGACTGGCTCGATAGTGTAAATTTAGCTTTATTCAAAGACAAAACAACGCTCAATACAAGATCATTTATGAGCACTTCAAAAATAGCATCAGTAATGCACTTTTGTAGGTTCGATGATTTTATTGTTGCAAGATGGTGTAACTCAGTTAGTTTGTAACTTAAACACAAGTCCAAGTGTCAAGAAAACATGATACACTAAATAATAATTATAATTAGGTGTATTAGTACTAATACTCAACACAGACAGAAAGTAAATTATGTTTATACATAAATGCTCTTACAATTGGTATACATAGAAGCTATTTCGTTTTATCCTAAGACCTCATTTTACACGACTGCATATTGCACTGGCCTTCAGAAACTTGAGTAAAAAAAATTACTAGCGCATCTAATTTGTGGACTGTTTTACAAATGAATACTAAAAGCGTTATAGTAATGAAAGGATTCAAGTTCAGTATAAGGTATCGACAAGAGAATGGTATATTGTCGCCTCTACTTCACAGCTAATAAGCAAAAGCAAAAGCCACTGAAGGCAACGCCAATATCAATTTCTGCCAAGATATCAGTGAATTGAGTTTCGCTCACGGTCATACTGATGGACTCTTACTGTATCGTATACTCTGCTAACTTACTGTTGCTTAGCAGTGTTACTTCTCACTCTTACAGCGTCTATTGACGAGAGTGAGAAGTAACAACTGCTGCTTAGCAACTTTTTAACTAGTTTTAAGTTAGCAGAGTATTATAAATAAGGTAGTTAGACTCTTCGAGTTGAATTATATTAGACCGGGGCGTGCCGTGTGGCCCGAGCGGGGCACGGATTTGAAACGTTACATACATTTTGTATGAAGCAGTTTACATTAAACAGTGCATGATCCGTGTCCCGTCCGGTCCCTACTAACTTTAATATAGGTGTCAATTCAGATGTCGCCAAAACTAAATAAACTTATTTGACAGCACTAAAAATGATGCCATCCTTTTTCTTTCGATTCATCTCGATAGATATGAAAGGGCCAGCAATATTTTTAGTGCTGTCAAATTATACCCGGACACGTTTTTATGAAGCATTAACTTCATACAAATGTGTCCGGGCCACATCACGGCACGCCCCAGGCACGGCCCGGATTAATATAATTCATCCCTTAAGCCAGGTTTCCACCGCGAAAGGGGGAAATGAGAGATGAGTGGGCGTGCTCGCTCAGTCCTTTCCGACTATTTGTTGGTGGAAATACAAGTATGCAGTATACTCTTGAGAGTTAAACTGAGTCCGCTCCGCTCGTGGTGGAACCCCAACTTTACACCGAACCGACCGACCAGCCCGGTGGGTGGCAGCGACATTTCAATGTATGATAGTGTAGGCCATTTAAAAGTTGACAAAACACTGTCGGCTGACAGTGTTTTGACAACTTGTAAATGGGCAGGTGACTTTGTTGTGTACATGTTGCGGTTGACATGAGCAACCAATCAGCTGAGAGTCCAATGTAGTTCCATTTTCAACCATTTCACTGATACTGTGGGGGCACAAAAGAAGCGTTGACGAATGTGCCGGTGTCGTACCATTCACGTGTTGATACTTTATAGTGAGCTTCAACCTTATGGTGTTTGCAATGTAGCTGGTAGTAATAATATTACGAGATAAGGCTAGTTGCATTCCCGTGCGATAGTAAAATTACGTGTTGCGAAAGGTGACTTTGTTTGCGAATGGAGCGATGATGGGAAAATCTAAACAATGCCAATGTATTTTATGTAGGTGCCGACTAAACGCGTAAAGCCTTGGTCGCTTGATTACTACGCAGTACGCTGCGGAATTTATGTGGCGCCGGAAATATAATCGTATGAAAAACGTGAGAGTGGTCTTTTTAAACGACTTCAAAAATAAAGAAGTTCTCAATACGTCGGTAAGTTTATTTTTGTTCTGTCGACAAAGCGACGGAGGCGAGCGGATGTCGACGTTGCAGCGTGACGCAGCGTATTGCGTCCCGATCAAGAAACCAAACCTTAAACAGTATGCATAGGACTTAAGACGAAGAAATTATCAGTACAACTTTAAATTCTATACGAAAAAATAGAAATACTAATTACATTTACTTTAAGCACTCTCGAATAGACAGATACTATCAGTACAATGTGTCATTTAATATATTACGACACTACGATAAATTGCAATTTTACTTTTTCATTCTAGATATAACGTTGTAGTAAAACGCCAGATGGCGCCTGCTAAGGTATTTCTAGACCTGTCCCATACAAAACTTATGTGTACAATAATTTATTTCTTACCTTGCATAATCTGATACTGCGCTTTAACAATATTTATTTCTTACACTTTCTGCCTGATACTCTTTCTAAAACTGGTAGTCTCGACTTAGCTTGACGATGTACTTCCATCATCAAAATGAATCTATCGGTTTGTCTTGTCATGAATTAACCACTGTCACGCAAACCTACCGTAAACTTTACTATCGCAGGGTAAATTTCGCCCTCCAACACAGGCAATGTTATCGAGTTAACCAGGGCGAATATGAGAGCGGGCAAATTCTCAGTTGTAGATCTTGATCGCTTTCTCGAGATAGTTGACGCGGGATCGCTTCGGCGTTTTGTTGATGTGCTCTAGCCCGAGCCACGGCCGTCCAGAGGGGTCTGAAAGGGTCATATCTACATTAAATTTTAGCACGCATTCTAGGTTTGATTACTTGGATTGCGATAGGGACGTCACATTTCTATTGGCATTGAGAGATAAGTTGTAAATAAGACGTTGACAAACGGAACAAGGGATGAACAGCGGTCGTCGATTAACTAGACACTAATGTTGAATAATGTATGAAAATATCCTATCATAGCTCAGAAGGAATTGTCAGAATAAGAGTCAGAAATCAGGATCTCACGTTTATTTCCATTAGACTTAATGGGTCTTTTAGACTAATTCTAACATTATAAATGCTGAGCAGGAAATAAAATACTACTTAAGTGATTCTGTTCACTCCCGTGTCATAATCAGCCAGTTAGTTTTAAAAAAACCATATCTACCCGTTTAACTAAATGCCGTCGTTGAAATGGACGCTATGTTTTATAGTTTAGTTTACAACCTAGCTGTCAAAAGCAAGGCGAGTGCGGAGCGAGCACGCCGCGCCGACGCCGCGGGCACGCAGCGAGCTCAACGCGATTCTGCACTCGCCTTGAACTTGCTCGCAAATCACCAGTGTGTTAAGGCTTTAAGTGGCAAGTGTGGTGTACTTGCCACTTATCACACTGGCTCCAGCGGCAACTCAGACATTTGTAGCCTATTTTATCACACATAAAAGTTAGTAATAACAAACTAAGTGCGGCTTTTTGGAAACCCGGTCCATTTCCACTCTCAGTACCTATTGCCAGGCCTTGCTTGGGTACCATTGAGTCTTATAGACCTAGACATGACCTACAAATGTACACGATGATGACAATAAAATAAACAATATGAATATCGTACATTGTTAACGATACCGCCAAATGAAACCCCTAGGGGTGCGGTTGCCAAGAAGGATTTGTCGACGACAACACTAATGGAAATATTAAACAAAATAAAAATAAGTTGGAAATATAATTTAATTTAACTTGAACGTTGCGTTGGGCAATAAATTCACTGTATTTACGATTTGCTTCTTGTAGGCTTGCGTCACTGACTGACATGGTCTTTTTCGCAATTTATTATTGTCAGTTTCAATACCAACTTCTTTTTATTTTTATCGTTTGTGATCTTGAGAGGTTAACATCAAGAGTACAAACATTATTATCCTTTTCTTCAAATGTAATTGAAAATATTATAAATGCCAGTATTAACTACCAGAACTTCACTAATGACACATAATTTATCTTTTGAACGTCATAAACCTTATCTGCCACTGCATTAGACAAATAGATAAAAAGATCCAATGCATATGTCTATCAACCATTGAGAGTATACTGGCTCGATATAATATTCTTAAACGTGGTGACGTTAACGAATGCTATTTGTCAACGATACCCCGGGCGTGAGGAGGCCAGGAGGAGGATCCAGCTAGGCTGGGCAGCATTTGGGAAACTACGTCGAGTCTTCTCGTCATCCATACCGCAATGCTTGAAAACTAAAGTTTTCAATCAGTGCGTCCTAAAGTCATGACCTACAGAACTGAGAGGTGGACACTCACGGTAGGGCTGGTCCACCAGTTCAAAGTCACTCAGCGAGCTATGGAATGAGCTATGCTCGGAGTCTCTCTGAAGGATAAAATTCGTAACGAATACATCCGACAGAGAACCAAAGTTATCGACATAGCTCAAAGAATTAGCAAGCTTAAGTGGCAGTGGGCCGGCCATATCTCGCGAAGAACCGACAACCGCTGGGGTAAACGTGTTCTTGAGTGGAGACCACGACTCGGCAAACGTAGTGTAGGACGCCCTCCGGCCCGGTGGGATGACGATCTGCGAAAGACTGCAGGCAGACGCTGGATGCGGCAAGCTGAAGACAGGGCGCTATGGCGCTCATTAGGGGAGGATGACCTATGTCCAGCAGTGGACTAATATAGGCTGATGATGATGATGACCCAGGGGGTGTCGTTTAGAGGATGTCGTTAACAATGAACGATAAATATGAAGCCGTAAGTCGGGAGTTAACGTTAACTTTCCGGTGTCAGTTTTAAAAACATGCAATTTTTTGTATGGTACATTGATCCTTCATGATCTCCTATTTAAATAAACATAACTGAATTCAGCCTCTCATTTCTTATTGCCAATAGATAAACACTGCATAAACTATAAAATGTACTCACTAGTATTGCTACTTGCTCTGAAGTCATAAACGTTCACTGATGCTCCTTCACTTATGTAGTTAGGTCTGCCATTCGTTACAACGGCGAAATTGTACTGCAACAAACAAAATAGATAAAAATAATGCAATAATATTACTTACCGACTAAAAATAATACCACGCCTGCTGTGTGATTGATTACCCTAGACAAAATAGACTAAAATAACGTTGGGTTTCTTCCAACACAAACTAGGTTCATAGTTAACCCGCTTACATTCATAATGAAGACTAAAATGATGTGAATGCGTATATAGTTAACCCGCTTACATTCATAATGAAGACTAAAATGATGTGAATGCGTATATATATTTTTAACTAGCTTCTGCCCGCAGCTTCACATGCCTTTTTTCGGTACAATAAGTAGCCTAAGTTAGGCTATGTTCTAAAAGTATGCCAAATTTCATCTTGATTTGAGTTGTGGAGATCTTAAGTAGCAAAATTCACAGTTCACAAAGTTTCGGCTTTATAATTATAACTAGTTGTTTATATGTGCGCGAGCTGCAAGCAGCTCGCGTCGGCTGTGTATATTGTTAGTTTTAAATTGTATTCCCCTTTTCGTAACCTACGTCTTTGATTTTATCGAAATCGATAACCAAGAGTGGGTTTTGCTATATAAAAATGTCAGCCATCTTGGATTTTGAAATGGACATCTTATTCGTAATCTACGAGTTCGAGTTTACCGAAAACGATACCCATATCAAATTCTTGGATTGGGGAGGGTGTTCAGGGGGGGGGGGGGGCTGGCCGTGAGAGGTCACAGCACGGCTCGCTTCGCTCGCCGTGATGTTCCCAATGTGTGTGTCAGACACACGCCCGCCGTCATAAAATTCCTAATCCTCACCCCATTTCAGATTTTTTTATGAGGGAGGGGGTTCCAGGAGCCTGGGGGCGAGGGGGGGGGGGGGGTCACAGCACGGCTCGCTCCGCTCGCCGTGCTGTTCTCTTATAGGCATTGCGGTTCGCTTCGCTCACCGCAATACGACCCCGCTCGTGCCGCTCAGCCACACAGCAGGGCTCGCTTCGCTCGCCGCAATGCTCCCCCGGGTTCAGGGGGAGGGGGTTCTGGGGGGCAAGGGGAGGGGGGGTCACAGGGCGGCTCGCTTCGCTCGCCTTGCTGTTCCCCGTAGTCGCATTGCGGCTCGCTTCGCTCGCCGCAATGCTCCACCCTAAAAAGTGGTCAAAATATAGGCTAACAATGGCCAAATTTCAGTTTTTTTTATAAAAAAGGGGTCTGGAGGGATTGGGGGCGAAAATTTTTTTTTGCAATCCAAATGATGTTAAGCTCTTCACACGACTGTGAAAAAAAATTTCTTCTAGCTTACTTCGTTTGGGAGATATCAAAAGGGGGGTGAAAAAGGGGGCGGGAGGGGGAGTGATTTTTTTTTACTTTCAATTGGAGAAGAGACTTTCTATACGATCCCGCAATCAGAACCCCTCTATCGCGACGGCATCTCGTAGCACTCTCAAAAGGGGGGGTCTTGGGGGGCAAGGGGGGGTGAAATTATTTTTGCAATCAAAATCACTTGACACCTTCTATACAACCCCCTTAAAATTATTCATCAGTATGACTTCGTTACGAAGCCCCCTTGGGGGGCGGGGGTCCTGGGGGGCAAATCTCAAAAAGTCGGAATTTTCCCTAGGTCTCCTTGACCCCCTCTATACATTTTCGCAAAAAAAAACATACCTCCCCCTCCACCATCAGGGAGAACAATTATGTCAGTCAGTCAGTCAGTCAGTCAGTCAGTCAGTCAGTGAGTGGTAATCGAGCTTTATATATTATCACTAGTATTTTATAAGTGCGCGAGCTGCAAGCAGCTCGCGGCGGTGGCTGTCACAGGGAGGGGTGGGCTCTGGGGGGGCAAATCTCAAAAAGTCGGGATTTTCCCCAAGTCACCCCCGACCCCTCTACACGATTCCGCAAAAAAAAACATACCTTCCCATCCACCATCAGGGAGAACAATCGTGTCAATGAGTCAGTCAGTCAGTCAGTCAGTCAGTGGTAATCGAGCTTTATATATTATCATATTAGAATGATTGAGTCGCATGAACATTTTTCACTATTTTAGAATAGATCCGGGGACTTGGGGACTTGACTTGACTAAGGGTTTGGTGTTTTACGTTTTTTTCGCCGTAAAAATCTATTCCCGGTCGCCAGAGTTGTATGGATCACTACGGAAGCGTGGGTACAAGAGCCTTTGGGTTAAGCTAGGATGTTCTATTCTTATTAGTGGGCTGGTGTCAATCATCGGTTCTTATTTAAGGTGAAGTGAGTCCCAAAATCCACGTTTTGACAATACGGAAAATCAATTTTAAGGCAAAAATACATTGAATTTTTTGTTTAGAATTCATGTTAGTAAGTTATGGAAGTTGAAACACGATTGATAAAACTTGACTCGATACAAAAAAAATCGCAAAGTTTACTTTAAATATTCATTTTTGCACAAATACTTCTACGGAAAAAGCAGTTTAATTTGCTAGTTACTTATCATATTTCAATAAAATTTCGTCTACATGTTTCCTAATAAGTACTTTAGACAATTATGGTTTTAGTTTTTTGCGAAAGAGTATTATTAGCAAAAAACACATTTCTAAAAAACTACCAGTGAAATTGCGCGCGTGCTGGCCATTCCGCGGCTCTCGCCTTCCTTTCTCGCCTTCCCCGCGCGACGTTCGCTCGTCCTTGTCTCGCAAAACCGATCCCACTTCGTCTTAAACTTAATATTACCACAGTGCACAGCAATGCACACAGAGACGCGTTCACACATTTGTTTATAACTTGTAGCATTACACATTTGTTTCATATCTTGTTGTGTATTTATTTCAACAAATAAATAACTTCTATGAATCTATATGGGTCGCGCAAATCTTTATAAATTCTGTGAACATAGCCTCGAATGCGAAACTGCGCATGGTACAGTAGAGTGCGTAGAATGCGAAAACTAAACTAAACTAATTTAACAGGACTAAAAATGTCGCCGTCCCTTTCATATAGATCAAAATAATAAGGATGGCATCATTTTAGTTATGTCATATTAGTTTAGTCTAGTTATGGCGACCTCTCAATAGACACCACTAACTCACGGCGTTTGCAGGGCGCGCATTGGTGTACGGCGCGGGGCGTGGGCGGTACCCCGCGCCTCCTGCGTCCTGACACCTCAAAATAAGCTACTGCACAGTCGCTCACGCATACTTCCGAGAATTCATAAAGATTTGCGCGTGTTATACCTTACCTTTTCCCATTCCTTATCAGGTATATCGAGCTTCCTCTGCAGCCGATCCTTGACCGCCTGGAAAGGCTCGTTGTGTTTGATCCGCGCGAAGAACGGAATGCCAAACGTCGCATACACTTGCTTGTGGTAATGCGCGCAAGGCACCAGTATCTCGTCCTCCTGTAAGTCAAATATTCAAATAAAAATATATTCAAATAAATCTTAGACGAAGGAAACCGGGCCTGTACTCTAAACGAAATCGAAGTTTCTGATTAGTTTTCAAGCAAACGCTAATTTTATACAAGCGAGATAAGAGTTGGTTTTGCACGACAGCGAAAACGAAACTTCGATTTTCCTTTTCCGAGTAGGCCCCCTGGTCGTCTTCTTGCATGATTGGGTCTAAGGTGCTCCATGACCGCGAGCATTCGCCTTGTTGGAGACATTGATCATATAGGTATATTAACATCATCAGTTGTTTAAACCCGAGTAGGTTTACTCGGTTTTATCCCGCCTGGCGCCTGGTCCGCACGAGTGGTCCCGGTCCACTCGTGCCGCGAGTCTGGACCGGACGCCTACGTAGTTCAGGGTACCTAGCACGGGGATTGTTGTCTAGGTTTGAATAGAGAAAAATTTCGTCATTTCGTCATCGAATTCGTAATATGTTTGAAACTCATACCTTCAACTTCAATAATTTACGCAATTTATTGCTGAGGTCCGTATTTAAAAAAATCTATTTGAGCGCTCACAAGTGGTCCGTTGACGTCATAACCATCTTTACGCTCACAACGCCCATACTAGAAAGCATGGTCGCTGTGAACGATCTGTCAAATTATCATATGATTATACAAAATGACAAAGAAATTTTCAAAATCACCGTAAACTTGAGGTTATGTTTACGTGAGCGATGTGAGCGCGTCTATAGCCGTTCCGTAGAACATAAACCGATATCTGTCGTTACCGCGCTCAAAGAATTCGGAACGACTTTGAGCACTGATAGTCTTGTGAACGGTCAACGGATTGCAGCATTTGACAATGCGATGTCTTTCTTCTCTATTCTACCCTAGACAACAATCGCCGTGCTAGGTCTACAGTATCAACAGCAGCCATTTCAATCGCACTAATATATAACAAGATCCGTCAAGTGCGAGTGTAACTCGCGCGCCGAGGGTTTTGAACGTTTGTCAACAAATATGTACCAAAAGTACCGGTTAGAGACTTCGCAATTAAGCGAATACCTAAGAATAGTAGGTACCAACCTACATTTCAGATGGATCTCTCTGCATGCTTCGGTTAAATGGGTGGTTCGGTTAAGGTGGGTAATGGTAAATTTTTCGACTTTTTTCGAAATATTTCAAAAAGTATGAAAGCTACAGAAATTTGAAAAACTGATTTGAAATGTCCAAACTAATTAATACCTTTCATTTGATACCCCACTCGGTGGGGTAGCCCCCCTTTTGAAAATTATTCCTTTTTGACCATTTTTCAAAAAGTGTTCTTTTTACAGACTTCTCTATATTTTTCCTGTAAAATATAGATCCATATCTACAAACGCTTCATACATTTTAAATGGATAGCTCGGCAAACTTCGGAGATAGGGGGGGGGAATGGGTATTTTTTCGACTTTTTTCAAAATATTTCAAAAACTAGCAAACCTACAGAAATTTAAAGAACTGTTTTGAAACGTACAAACTGATACCTTTCATTTGATACCCCACTCGGTGAGGTAGCCCCCCCTTTTGAAAATTATTTCCCCCCTTTTTGACCATTTTTCAAAAAGTGTTCTTTTTTCAAACTTCTCTATAGATCCATGTCTATAAACGCTCCATACATTTTACATGGATCGCTCTGCAATCTTCGGAGATAGGGGGGGGGGAATGGGTATTTTTTCGACTTTTTTCGAAATATTTTAAAAAGTATGAAACTTACAAAAATTTCAAAAAATATTTTGAAATGTACAAAATGATACCTTTCATTTGATACCCCATATGACTCTGTAGGTACCTTTTAAAATTTCGGCATTACAATTTGTATGGAAAATATTCATTTTCATTTTTCATTTATTTTCATTTATTTTTCTCTAAATCTGTACAGGCGCACGAAATGTATTATTATTTTAAATTTCAAGTTGATAGTTGCAGTAGTTTTTGAGTTATTAAGGAGGGAAAAAAGGACAGACAAAGCGAGACCATAAGGGTTTTGAAACCGATCTTCGATCTTCAAAACCCTAATAAATAGTATTGTCGTAGTTTTATACAATACTAGCTGATGCCCGCGGACACGCACGCGCTTTTTAAGTAGCCTATGTGCGTCCCCGGGATACTGTCTGCCAAATTTCATTGGGATCCGTTCAGCCGTTTAGGCGTGAAAAGGTGACAGAGTTACTCTCGAATTTATAATATTAGTATGGATCTTTGGTACCTACTATTACCACGACTGTTTTATTAGCATCCCGGGAAAAGCTTATTTTTAATGCATCTATAAAAGTTTTATTTTGTATAACCTAGTATAGGCAGAAGTTGCTCTTTTTGGCCACGATGGTGAGCAAAATGAGCAACTTCGCATCTCTGCCTACACTATACAAAATAAAACTTTTACAGAGGCATTAAAAATAAGCTTATGATAGGTTTCACAAACTGCAAATTAGATTTTTGAAAATTCCTTCGTTTGACATACTTTGAAGATAAAATAGGTGGTGGCACTGATTTGGGTCGGGTTAGCGCTCTAGGCTGCAGCCAAACGAGCGTAATTTTTTGAGTCGTGAGCCGCGTATTTTCGGTCGCATAAATTCTGCCCAGCAGAAAATCTGTTGGGCTGCCAGACGGGCGCAATTTATTCAGTTGCTTTTTGCGAGCAAAAAACGTGTCGACTCTCACAATCTGCACCTGACTGACGCATTCTTCGCTCCCCTCACCCCCGCGACAACAACTCGGTTGGAACTATGCGTGTGAGTCGGCAGATAACTCATTTTGCGTCGCCGTGTAAATCAAACAGGACTTTTCTATGAAACCAAATGCAGCAGAAATAACGCGACAGAAATTACGCGACGGACAACTCAAAACATAACGCTCTTTTAGCTGCAGAGGTCTGTTTCGTCTAACAGACAGACATAATTACTTCTGAATCACCCTATCTTACTAATATTATAAATGCGAAAGTTTGTATGGATGGATGTTTGTTACTTCTTCACGCCAAAGCTACTGAACTAATTTTGTATATCTGCGCGCACATAGCTAGTTCTAGGCCTGGAATAAAACATAGGCTACTTTTTATCCCATAAATCAGTTCCCATGGGATGGAAATAACCTTAAAACGTTTCCACAGAAACAACGCGTGAGAAACCGCGGACAGAGACTAGTTTATAATATTAGTATGGATAAAACGTGCCTCATGCCGAAACAGGCGCAGTGCATAGCAACGCAAATATGTCCAAACTGTTTCTAGAATGCAGTTAGATAACAGTTAATTTATACTTTATTTTATTGGATTTTTTTATAAAAATATTTTACTACGTGCTAAACAGTTGGTAGGACATCCTTTTAAGTATGTAAATATACTTGTGCTGGGATGTCCTGCTCTTCCATATTATACACTTATTGAAACTAACCTTATAATAATCCTTATTTTTTTTGAAGACATGTAATTTATAATATAATTGTTAGTTATTGCTGCGCGCAGAATTGCAGGATTCGAAGAATGTATCATCAATTTAGTAACTGTAGTATTAAGGAGTGATATTTTACACGGCATTACTCTTGCTTATGTGAACCAGGTTTGACGACCTCAGTGGAGCATTAGAGCGAAGATCCGCCTGCGACACGGAAGGTTGCTTGTTCGATTCCCACCGCGGGACAAATGTTTGCATGATCAGTAGGTACATATTTGTTCCGTGTCTGAGTGTTAGAATTAGGATTTCTTTTTTCATCGTGTTCTATTACTGATGGTCTGTTTGACTAGCCACTGACCATCTAGAGAGCTTCAATATTTTAAAACAATAGTTTTAAAAGTTCTACCTGTTCTGATTAATTAATTAATTATTAATGATATTAAATAATGCTGGACAATTCACACAGCATTATCTAGCCCCAAGTTAAGCAGACCTTGTGTTATGGGTGCTAGATAACTGATATACTTAGATAATACAAATACACTACATATATAGATATTTTTATTATACATAGAAAAACATCCAGAACACCCTGAACAAATATCTGCAGATCGTACAAACATTTGTCCCGAGACGGGAATTGAACCCGCAACCTCCTGCATCGCAGGCGGACTTTCGCCCGCTGCGCCAAAGGGGTACCCTGGATGGAGGTCTATTTGAATTAGGCAAAATACGCAATCGCTTGTTTCGTTTCGCTTTTTTGTGTAAATTGGTAATCTAATTCGGTGTATTAGAGAACACCAATTGAATTGAACGAAGCAAGAAATTTCGTGTTGGAGATTGAAAATAGGCCCCCTGGATCGGACACGTCGAGAGAATGAAAGATAATGGAGCTATCAAGAAAGCGTGTGAGGGAAAATCTTCGGGCCGCAGACCAGCCGTCCGTGCGTTATATCGCCGCGAACTCGACGATATTGGCCAGAGACAGTTTAGAACCGAGATGCCTGGAGAATCTCGTTTCCGAGACCAAGCCGAGATGCCTTTTGTTGGTCTTGGGGGACCAGAATTATGTGGGATTCGACGCCCTGAGAAGGAAGTAATACCCACTAAAAACCTCTCTGGTGTCCCTTACTCGCAATTTTCGCCAAACTACGGGAACATTTAAAACCTACTGCACGGCCCGACTGGCGTCCCCTCTTCCTCCCATACATGGCCGGCAAGACCACCAATCCACACACTGCCGACCCCTTTTTTCAGTCATCTTTCCTCCCCCCGATTAGGACACAGACAGGACAGAGGACACAGTTGAAATCGCGATGCTGAGATGCCTGAAGCAGCCTTGTGTGGGAGACCAAGATCCACTTCGGATCGCTGAGCCAGAAGATTAATTAAGTGAGTAGTACCTGCAAGTGCAGCTCATCTCTGGGGATCTCCTCTATTCTGTACAATCTCGGCGGAGATATGGTGACTTGGTCCAGCGTGAGCTCTGGATCGGGGCCCGGTATTACTTTGTGACACGACACTTCTACGATCCTTAACCTGAAACGAAAGCAGATCTCAAAGTAATTTCTTAAGGAACGAATTACATGGTTGTGATAAATATTGGGATGCGATGACGCCTGCACTAGTTTTTAGTAACCTGTGTCGCAGACATCATCGCCCTCCTGACAGACAGATGTTTAGAATGCATTCTTATAGACGAACAGGGAAGCGGAATCGACCAATCAGCAAGTAGAGGGATGACGAAACGATTATTTCAGGCAATGTTATGTTATGGATGTTATGGATTCTTCTCTGTTTCGAATCAGAATCTACAACTTTGTTTGATATGACTCAATAGCTTTGCTAATTTTAGTTTCTTGAGGGTGGCGCTACATCGATAATGAAACCGGCCTAGTGCGAATCGAATGGCTCACGGAGGGTTCCGTACCATAGTACAAAACTATTTTCGCAAAGGAAACCCTAAAAAACTGTTTTATTGATGAAATGAAAGAAATCGAAAAGGTAACTCATTCAAGTACTAACCGCGCCCGACGTTGCTTTGGTGATCGTTACTCAACTTAGAATAGACGGTAGGCCCCCTTAATTATTAAATTTATTTTATTTTTATTATCATAAAAATAGTAATACACACCCTTACAAAATTTCAACGGTCTACCTTTTACGGTTCATGAGGTAACACTGACAGACAGACGGACAGACGGACGGACAGACAGACAGCCGAGGCTTGGTAATAGAGTTCCGTTGGCACCCTTCGGGTACGGAATTCTAAAAAGTATGGTAAGATAGGGCTAATTATAAACAGCAGCGGTATTACCTGCCAGATCCGTCTGGAGACATTTCAACCACTTTCGCTGCCTCTTCCAAGATGTCGGAAACTTTGCCACCTTTGTTTGGATATAAAATTAATTCCTTATCTTCTTTATAATTTGGACCAACCTGAAAACAATAATTGCATACATAAACTGGATTATAAATTACGTACCTAAGGATTTTACCGTCAAAATAGCCGCGATAGAGTAGATGAGAGTGGCATAGGACCGGCCAAATGGCGCAATAGAGAGGAAGCCTATAACAAGCAGTGGGAGCTCACGGCCTGAGACAGATAAATTTTATAAATAAAATATTAAATAAATCATGCTGGACACACAGCCTCATCTAGCCCCAAGCTAAGTAGAGCTTGTGTTATGGGTACTAGATGACTGATAAACTTAATACAATACATTACATAGATATAGATATTTTTTGTATACTTAGAAAAAAGCCAGAACACCCGGTTGGAAGAGTGTATAAGAAACTTACCCATAAACATTTAAACTGCTTCTTGTTGTCCAATTCGTTAACTTTAATAGATAATATTTGATAGAACAATTTCTTAGGGCACTTTGGTTTACAGTACACTAACAAATCCTTAAGTATTCCGTCGTACGAGTACCTTAGAGGCAATCCGGGAGTATCTTTGTAGCTGTGAACAAAAAACATGGCTTAGAAAATTTTAATACTGATTACGAACAGAACAGAACTTGTAACTTGCGGATAACGGGGCTGGTTATACTTTTAGTACCTATTTAGTTCACTTAAGATAATCTGTTAATATTTAAGTATGATTCTTTGTTGTCCCTAGAGGTAAAAATAAAATAAACAGTGTCTTAACTATAATCATTCTGAGGATTCTAAGAAATCTCTAATAACCATCCGTCGAGAAAAACATAACGATCAACGCTTTCACTGCCCAGCCTCAGCGGTGCAAGGGGAGTCTCTGCTCAGTTGGTTAATCAAGATACATCACACTAATATACTAAATGCGGAAAAAAAAAAAGCAACGCGACACCTCGCGTCAAACGAACTAAACGTAACTTTAGTCTTTGAACAGGAATGGATAAACTTTAATGTTTCCCCTGTAGGTGGAGCTAACGGCGCTACAGTCCGTAGAAAGTCGCAAAGATTTTCGACTCCAGCGTCACTCGACCTCGTGGTGTAGTTGGTTAGCACATTCCGGTTCTGACGGAAGGATGCGGGCTCGAGTCCCGCCGAAGTCGTAAATTTTTGCGATGTTATTTAATTTCCTAAATGCGGAAGTTTGGATGTATGTTAGCTCTTCACGCCGAAACCGGTGAATGGATCGGTCTGAAATTCTGTATAGATGTACCTTATTCTAACCCTGGAATAAGTATAGATAGATAGATAAGATAACAAGATAACATCTTTATTGTAACCTCAAAAACGTAATTTCGGCTACTTTTTATACCGGAAAAACGCGTGCGGCTGAAGTTTGTTTCAGGTAAATTTCAAAATGGCAACTCGTATGAGTATGAGTAGCCTTGTTTTATCTTCGAAATGTTAAGCTGAATAACAGAAAAAGGACTTACTTTTGACACTTGAAGAACTGTATTAGGTAAGGATCTACGTTGAGCCTTTGGCCGACAGCGCGCGCCATTTGGTCGTACCTCATTTGCATTGACAACTCCATTGTGAATCTGTAACCGAGGTGATAAAAGTAAAATATTTCAGATTCGACCAGTTTTTAAACACTGTTTATAAAAATAATAACAGACGTCATGATATCAGTATAAGGTTAGTTTTGTTTAAAGACCATTTGACTCTCTGCGCCATATTCGTTTTTAGGGTATTGTAGACTACGGCCTCTTTGGAGGTGTAGACGACGGCCTTTTTGGAGGGCCGCTGGCCATTAGAATTTAGTTTTTTTTTACTGTCAATATTTTTCGCTGTCATCTAGTCTCTAATAAAAATCTGCACATCATTTTACAAACTACGAGTTTTTCTTATATTTACGGTGTACAGCTTTAACAGGTATGGAAGTTCGAAGATCGGTTTCAAAACCCTTATGGTCTCGCTTTGTCTGTCCTTTTTTTCCTCCTTAATAACTCAGCAACTTCTGCAGCTATCAACTTGAAATTTAAATTAATAATACATTTCGTGCGCCTGTACAGATTTAAAGAAAAATAAATGATAAAAAAAAAGAAAAATGAACATGAATATTTTCCATACAAATTGTGATACCGAAATTTTAAAAGATACCTACAGGGTCATGTGGGGTATCAAATGAAAGGTATGAGTTTGTACATTTCAAAATAGTTTTTGAAATTTTTGTAGGTGTCATACTTTTCAAAATATTTCGAAATAAGTCGAAAAAATACCCATTCCCCCCCCCCCCCCCTATCTCCGAAGTTTGCAGAGCGATCCGTTTAAAATGTATGTAGCGTTTGTAGATATGGATCTATATTTTGCACGATAAATGTAGAGAAGTCTATTAAAAGAATACTTTTTGAAAAATGGTCAAAAAGGGGGGGAATACTTTTCAAAAGGGGGGGCTACCTCACCGAGTGGGGTATCAAATAAAAGGTATCGGTTTGGACATTTCAAAACAGTTTTTAAAATTTCTGTAAGTTTCATACTCGTACGTTTTGGAATATTGTGAAAAAAGTCGATAATTTTTCCATTACCCACTTTAACCGGAGCATGCAGAGAGATCTATCTGAAATGTAGGTTGGTACCTACTATTCTTAGGTATCTGTTAAATTGCGAAGTCTCTAACCGGTACTTTTGGTACATATTTGTTGACAAACGTTCGAAACCCTCGGCGCGCGAGTACACTCGCACTTGACGGATCTTGTTTAATTTGTCACCTTAAAACTAAAATTTATAGAGTTTTATTTCTGTTTCAGGCTGACCGTACTTGGGCAAATATAGGTTGAGTAACAGGTAGTTTCCAGAATTGTTCTGCAGGGGGCGCTGCTGCCCGCCCCCGCTGGATATCCCTTAGTCGCCTCTTACGACACCGAGAGTTGGGGTGGTGCAAATTCTAAGTCGGCAAACACACGGCACTTTGCTAACTCAGTTATGCTAAAATTGCCACTTACCCTGGATCATTTGGCAGCGTCTTTTCCACAAACTGCACCTCCACTTTATAGAAGATATACTTGAAGTAATCCTGGCACGTTGGCAGTTCCAGATCTTCGTGTCGCAGGTCCGCGCGTTCGAACACGATGATGTCACCGTCCATTAGCTCGTCCAGTACCTGACACGTGCACACGACTCAATCCAAGAGAAGGAAGATAGATGCTAATAGGTGATGGACAAGTGCCCTGTGGAGCCATACTTTGTTTACGTGGAGTATCTTGTCAAAGGACCTTCGTTTGACCACATGCTCGCGTGATTAGTGGCTTTGTTTGTGTGGTGGACTAAAAATCTTTGTAATCATGGATATTTATAATCCATGATTACAAAGATTTTTCCATTCGTCCACTGTCTCTTTTTTCTTGTATATTCCATGCCTCTCAGTCTATTGAGGGTCTTTTATGTACAACGTAGGTATAATGTATGTACATAGTTTAGTTTAGCTTGCCTTATTGTACCTGTATTTTTAGGTGTAACTATTTTACTCTGTCATTTTCTATTTTTTCTGTGTTTCACTTCCTATTTCATTTAGCAGTTGTTTGTGCACTTATTGTAAATGTTGTGCAAGCCTGCTTCTATATTAATGACTTATTATGTGTTATGTTGGCATTGCCTTAAATAAATAAATAAATCTCGCTTGATAAGTGACTATGTGGCTAACGAACGGTGATCAATAAATTACAGTAAAAAATTGCGTTTTGGAAACTCCACGTAAACTCAGTTTGGCTTCATTTGTATTGTCTGATCCTAATACCATATTCACAAGATGAAAATCCAGAAAGGACATTAATAGTATTTGAGTTCATTCAAAATAAAACTGTTAAACAATCATTGATTGCATCAGTGAAAACGGCTTTTATTTATAGCTCGGTTCGGTTAAAAATACGCATGTCAACGTTAGGATCAACAATGTGTCCCTAACTTATAAATACATGTTATATATAATACTTATAATACTAAAACACAAAGCTAGAGGCTGAATGAAAGGGAATACCTGAATCTACTGAAAATGAATGTTATTTCAAAGACAAACAAAAGCATTAAACTGTATTTTATTTTGCGCAAACTTACCTAATTTCTTCTTTACTGATTTATAGTTATTATTCATACTAAACAAATATTTATCGTTATTTACCTATTTTTCTCGACGTTTCAACCGGTCATACCGTGACCAAGACAGGTTTAGTTTACACTGTTGAAACGTCGGAAAAAATAGGTAAATAAACGCTATTAATACCCGTTAAATAATACTAATAATCATGTGTTCAGATCGCGTAAGTTTGTAAAAATATGATTTATAGTTAGGTAACTAAATTTGCAACTGTAGAGCTAAGTCCGGATTGACACCCCTAGTGGGATAAGTGTGCTCCGCGGCCAAAAACCCATCTTCTGACACTCAAGTTTTGGTATACTCAATATGTTTTTTGTAATTTAGCCTATCAATACTTCAAAAAATAATTCTTTATTAACAAAGAAAATTACAATCAAATAATAGAAAAAAAATAGAACAAGTATTTACAATTGAAACAATTGAGCTAACTGCAGACCGTTGAAAACAATTTACAATCAATACTTGATTGTGAATTTCTAAATTTCTGTTTTTTGGGCGTAAAGCACGATCACGTAATATCACTGATGCGACATCCATTCTTTTCCCCTTCGATGAAAATATATACAAATTGTTAGCCAGCGTAAAATTAATTTGAAGAATACAGTTGATTTTAGTTAAGGTATCTCTTTCCTTTCTTATTTTATAAAACGTGCCATAAAATGGATTTACTAAGCCGAACTGTGGGGGGTTCCGCCCCCGAAACTGAGTGGGGATGGTTTATTTTCAGTAATACTTTTTTATGAAAGAAAAATATTTGATTAAAAATTCAAAAAAGTATTTAACGTAAACACAAGTCTCGCTTACATCACCACCAAAATAACTTGGGGCAGGTCGAACTAGCGAAAATAATGAATGCTAGACTTTGATCAGGTATCCCCCCCCCCCCTCCGTAGAAACCTAGAACCTGACGAAAATTACACTCGACAGTTTGCGCACAGATGTGACAAGTACCTACTGTGAATACGGAACAAGAGACCTAAAATATTAAATACATTGTTTTTTTACAGAAACAAACGGAAAATCTTACCATCATCTAGTATTTATTTTTATAATTTCATTTGGTACTTACTATTAAGTGTTGCTATTATTTTATAAATATTACAACCAGTAATTATTGCAAACTAGTATTTAAAAAAAAATAGCGCACATAAAATAAAAACAAAAGCCTCTCTTCTCTACACATGAATTTAGAACAAAGTCAACATCGAACAAAGGGAAACCAAAAAATATTTTTCGATGTTGATTTCTTGTGAATAGCGGGCTACACATTACAATGGCAAAAAATGCATTAAAACTTTATTGAGAATCCCGTCCTTGTCTCGGACGTGTGATTTTAGAAAATTTACTAGGCATGCATTCTGTCCGAGCGCCAAAATGACACTAGCTAGATGAAATGGAAACCCAACATGTCGAATGCGTTCCCTTTTGAAACAGACGGTTTCAGGGTGCCAATTGTGAATATATGGGGGCCGGTGGATACCTTGATCAATAATACTAGATGATGCCTACATGCTTAGGTTGTAGGTACATACCTCATTTTTCTTGTCCAGCAATTAGCATGATGATGATGGTGTGATGTGAAGAAATTAAGGACACTCATTATTTTAATTATTTAGATAACATCACTTTAGTAAATCTATGAGGTAGGTCCCCCTATAATTTCATAGATATTAGTCATCATCACTATGAATGAAGATTATATTCATGGGATTAAGCACAAAATCACAATGTTTTTTAGCCGACTTCGAAAAAAGCAGGCTGTTTAAAAAAGACTAAATAATAAACTTAACGGGATTGAATGAAGAATTGACTGCTGGTTGCTTCGGTTATTGCAACAACTAAACTAAATTAATTTGACAGCACTTAATGTGTTGTTGTTACTTTTATCACAGTAGAAATAAAAAGGACTGCAATTTATTTTGTGATGTCAATTTTGTTTGATTGACAGCTAATTTTTGAAATTTAGTACCTAACTAATAAGATAAATGTAAATACTAGTTGTAATTGTGTTACTTCTGTTATTATAATTTTCTTTGTTAATAAAAGTATATAATGTAAAAAAAACAACTAGAAGTAGAAAATTCTTCTATGTAAGTATTGACAAGTAGAAGTTTTTGTAGCACAATAAATGAAGAAATTTATTAAATTTAAAGGAAAAAAATTATAAAAGATTTTTATGCCCAGATGTCCAAGGATGTTTTACGGCAAACAAAGTTGGCACTTAGGAATGATTAGAGTTAAAACTGGAAAGTTGATAACTGTAAAAAGGTACTTAAATTGGTACACGGGCCATTATTTTATTTAGGGACCATTTTGGACTACATTCGCAGTTTTTTTTTTGGAAAATTTTTGTGAGTACTTTGTACCGTTTAATGTCTATTCATGTTCACTATTAACTATACTAAACATTATATACCTTTGCAGTGATGTTTTCTTGCTAAGTCTTATATTTTTTGACGTTTGTTCAAGAAATGATTAGGAATAATAACAACTGCGTTACTTTCTTACAAAATTAAGTTTTATTGTTTGGAACATTTAGTTCAGGTCAGAAACATATCACATTAACTAACAACAGTAATAGGATAATCGTATAAAGTTAAATCACGAATAGTCTCAGTCTAATGATTTATTTTATAACTAAGTTTGACACTGTGTTACCAAACATTAAACTAAAATCAAAGACATTTCGAAAATAGGAATAAATAGTTATTATTTTATGCTGATGGCATAAGGAATAGGTAAAAACAAGTTAAATAATGGATTTATCTTTAAATTTTAAGTTCTTATTAATTATTAATTAGCTTTATGGCACTAAATGCTACCAGAAAAAGAGGGACAAAAGTAACACAGTGGTAAAACAAGTAACACAGTGGTATCTTAATCACAGCATTTTGTACTTTTTTCAAGTTTAAACAAATAAAAACATGAGAAAACAATCATATTCTTCAAAATTAAACAAAAATTAACACAACTCTTCTTAAAAATATATAAAAAAATCTTTGAAACATCAACTTTTTAGGATCTCCATCTTCCTTGCCTTTTGTCTCTGGTATCTTTTTCTGTTCTTACTACACTTCTTTTTTAGTTTATCCATTTGTCTGTATATTTTGTCTGTATAATACAGACCGGTCTCGTCTTACATGTCTTCTTCCCCTTGACCTAGGAGAAATAGGAGTGCCTGAACGTCGTGTGGAAACTGGGGTTTCAACCAAAATGGCCTGTGTTGCTTTTTGACGCTCTCGACGTTTCTTGTTTGCAATCTTCCATTTGCGTTTAGCATATCTATGTTCCCTCTCTGTCATGTCTTTTACGAGTTTTTAGTAGTATGATAGCATTCCAGATGTTTTTTTTGGCTTCGGCATTCTTCACTACATTTTTTTTAACTTTTGTCTATAACGCCGTTGTTTTTCAGCCGATGTTAAAGCCATTTTGTTCGATGTTATTATTCTATAACAAAACAATAATTAAATGTAATATTTCTGCCATAAAATGTGTGAAAAGCATACGGAAAACCACTGTGTTACCAAAGTTACAACTGCGTTACTCCTGGTAGTAACGCAGTATAGTGGTAACGCAGTTGTAAAACTAAACGTTTTCAAACTTGGTACCTAAATGGATAAATATTCTAAATCAATTATGATACAACCACAATGTTGACTAATTATTACATATTTTGCATTGAATAAAATTAATAATATCTAAGAAACTCACCGTCCGTCGTCGTCGGTAACTCAGTGGTCTCACAATAAATACACGCACCCCGAACGGTGACTCTCGAGCGACTAGCTGGGTCAGTTGCACCGCCTTGCAACCCTCCCGCGCGCCAATATCAAATTCATGGCCAATCAAAGGATATTAAAAGTAAAGATGTCTAAAAAGCTTTATTTAAGGGACACTTTCCTATGGTAACACTGGGTACGCGGTATTTTGCTTTGCAACGGGGACACGGCGAGAAATATTTTATTACTATAAACTGTTGTGGTAAAATCATACCTATTGGCGTTCTAGTAAAGTTCAAACAATTACGTATTGCTTAAAACTTTCAAAAATATTGACGTCGTGAACATTTTTAAAGCAATTTAAGTTTATGTCAAGTGACTCGCACAGAGGGACAGCCAATTTTTATAGGAAAAACAACTGCGTTGCTTAAAAAAACAACTGAGTTACCGTAATTTGCAAATAAATGTAATATTTAACATTAGTTTATATGTTTTTCTGGTACAGGTATTTTAATCGGTAGCTGCCAATAGGTGTTTTATTTTGGTATTTACCTATATTTTTGACTAAATCGGTTTTGTTCGATGGGGACCGATTATTGTACCCAAAATAAAATAATGGCCCACACACCTTCCTACGGTTGGGAAGTTACTAACTAAGGCCAGTATCTACGTGCCAACACGTAGATTCTTCCTACGAAATTAACTTTCCAAGTTTTCCAGCCATTTTCAGGTTTTGTTTTTACTAGTTAAGTTCGTACCAACTTTACCTTATTATTTTATTTACCTCAGTGCGAATGTAGGCAATTTTAGCCATTTTGAGAAGTGTCCAAAAAAAGCCTAAAGAAATAGCTAATTTTATTCATCATTTATTAAAAATATGAGCTGATTAAAAGCTCAAACTCTTTTTTAAATTAAATTGTTGGAACCTGGAAATTCAATTAATGAATCCCCCCCCCTAACTCTTTTTTAAATTGTTGGAACCTGGAAAGTCAGAATCCCCCCTTTCGGATTAGCACCCCCACATAGTGGCACGTTGTATTTTCGATCATAAATAAAAAAGCAGTGCATAAAATGACCCAGATGTACGCAAATGAATAAGAAGGTTACCGGACCAAAATATACATAACAAACATAATTAATTATATAGAGAAATAAATAGGAATGTGTGTGCGAAGTTAGTGCGGTAGACGTCACTGAGTGGCATCGTTTGGTAAAAACTCGTTAATTTTACCTTTTCTAGAGGCTCGTTGAGGTTGGCGATTTTTTCAACGAAATCTGGCTTGATTTCTTCGTATAGGTTGAGAGGTGTATCAGGCGGGAATCCTGTGGGAACAAATGGTGCTGGATGAATAAAAAACTAAAATCCGAAAGCTTATTTGAGCTGATCTCAAGTCGCAGTTTTTTCGACACCTTTCAGTGAATATCTGTCAAAAAAAGTGAACCTGTTTTGCGTTTGTTAATTTGACTCACAGTGTTATGAATCGTCCAGTATTATTTATTGTAAAATGCGCGAATTCATGAAGCTAATCGTTTATTAGACGCATCTCTTGCATAGACTTGTGTCATTTAATTTCACATCAACATGATAATACAAATACAAAAGTAGCGTTTCATATGCTAAAATCTACCGCAAACCGGCACAAATCTACCGAAATAAATGAACAAATCATAAATTTCTTACTCAAGTAATAGGGTATAAGAATAAAAGTTAGAATATCCATGTATCAAACAAAGTTTCAGTTCATGTTGTCGTCAGAGTCGTAACTCAAACCACGAATGTTTATTACACACGTCCAAAGCTAGAGAAACTTCATTTGGAGGTTGGGTATTGTCGCCAGGCTCGGTCGACGGCTTGGCGATCGCAGTTCAGTAGTGTTAATAAAGTCATACAAAATATTATACACACCTGCCCGCTTGTTCAAAATCGGTATAAGATCCGTTGGCTTGCTGCAAATCGGCATGTAATGATGTCCGCAGTAGTGTATACGCTTCTGTTTCGGGTCATACAGCTTGAAGAACAGTACAACATCTGACTCCTTATCGAAGTTAGGTAGGGCGCTGAAGCCAGAGTCTGGGAGAAGCATCTCAAGGAATATGTTCCAAGGGTTCATGTTCTCGGATATGTCTGCTATAGTCTTGTGCTGGTCACTGTTGATGTCCAGGCAGGTGGGTCGGCATGTCTGTGAAAAAAAATATGATGATGAAATCTTATATCCCCAAGTACTATCCAATGATCCTATCCATCCACGGTTGTCTGGTAGAGATCGCTCTTGAGCGATAAGACCGCCACTTACATTTTAAGCTGTTTTTTTGTATTGTTTCTATCGATAACTGTGCAATAAAGAATTTACTATCTATCATAGTAAGTAGTTAGGTAAAAACAAGATCCGTCAAGTGCGAGTGTAACTCGCGCGCCGAGGGTTTCGAACGTTTGTCAACAAATATGTATCAAACGTACCGGTTCGAGACTTCGCAATTTAACGAATACCTAAGAATAGTAGGTACCAACCTACATTTCAGATGGATCTCTCTGCATGGTTCGGTTAGAGTGGGTAAGGTAAATTTTTCGACTTTTTCCAAATATTTCAAAAACTATGAAACCTACAGATATTTGAAAAACTGTTTTGAAATCTCCAAACCAATACCTTTCATTTGATACCGCACTTGGTGGGGTAGCCCCCCTTTTGAAAATTATTCCCCCTTTTTGACAATTTTTCAAAAAGTATTCTTTTTATAGACTTCTCTATTTTTTTCGTGCAAAATATAGATCCATGTCTACAAACGTTCCATACATTTTAAACGGATCGCTCAGCAAACTTCGGATATAGGGGGGAGAATGGGTATTTTTTCGACTTTTTTCAAAATATTTCAAAAAGTATGAAACTTCATTCCCCCCACCTCTATCTCCGAAGATTGCAGAGCAATCCATGTAAAACGTATGGAGCGTTTATACATATGGATCTACTAGCTGGGTGCGCGTTCACATGCGGGCATCGGACAATCTACTGAGAAGTGACTGACGTCATTCGCATTAAACGGAAAAGTTGCTTTCAAGAATACTTGCCGGCATTGCCGAAGGTCCGCTCTGTGCGGTGCGGATCTTTTACGGCAAACCATTGATGTGGCCCCAGTGTGGATTGTCCTATGAGCGTCCTGTGAACGCGTACCGTTTTGAAATGTCCAGAACGATACCTTTCATTTGATACCCCACTCGGTGAGGTAGTCCCCCCTTTTG
Source organism: Eupithecia subumbrata (assembly GCA_949316285.1). NCBI lineage: Eukaryota > Metazoa > Arthropoda > Insecta > Lepidoptera > Geometridae > Eupithecia > Eupithecia subumbrata. The sequence continues at coordinate 12,503,432 of OX438643.1, read as the reverse complement.
AAAATTATTCCCCCCCTTTTAGAATATTTTTCAACAAGTATTCTTTTTACAAACTTCTCTATATTTTTCCTATAAAATATAATATAAAACTTTATTTTCTAAGTCTCAGATGGTTTTAAAATCACAAAAATGCGGCCTCTGCTGGCCTACCAAGCCTTAATGCTGCTATGGCACAAGGGCCATAGCACGCTGGTTTTCAACGGATGCTCTGGTGCCTGTCGAATGCCTCTTTACTATTTATGTATTGTAAAGTTCACCAACCTGGTTCGAGCGCGCGCTAAAAGGCCACGGCCGCAACTGCTTCAGAGGGAACTTGAAGTTCTCAGCCAACATCTCCATCAGTTCCGCGACGGTCGCTAGTTTCCTCACTCGGAACACGCGGTACTGTGCGCGCTCCGGGTCGTAGAGGTCATTGCCCTGGTGCCCGTCGAATGCCTCTTCTAAGACGACGTTCACGTTCATGTAAAGATGGGCTTCGTTGCGCTCTTTGCGGCGGATCTGTTGACAAATTGGTCTTTGATTTGGCTGATCCGTCCAAGAATCACTGAAGCAAGGTTACAGTGGTTCTTGGACATACATGCTCTACTGAGTGACTACTACCTAGTGCGAGGGCAAAGCTTGGCTAAGGTTAACTATGCCTCTAACAGTAGTTAAAAAGTTTTAAGTCCCGTCGAAGTCGTCTTTTTTTTGGGATATTATTTGATTTCTCATTAGTTAAAAGTTCAAGACAATGTGCGGCAATGTTTTTTTAATAACTTTTTAGACTGGTTTACAAGTGCGATGGAGTAAAGTTTCAATAAGTAAAGGTCATTTGAGTACATAATAGTGGCATGCAAAATTAGCCTTGCGCTAGCACCTTGACTAACAATAGTTTTTCGTAGTGTATTATAGTGAAAACTGCCACTTCCCAGGAACTTCCTGCCACTGAACTTGAACAATTTAACTCAGGAATAATAAATAGCGACAATTTAACTCAGGAATAATATAATACACTTACACTCGCTCACAGTTACATTTAAAATCTTGTGTAATAATTATAATGATCCATAAGGGCATTGCTGTAGTCTTTTAGTCAATAAATCAGACTAAAATAAGTCGTAGCAAGCACGCGTAACACGAACGCCTGACGGCCTGATTATGACTGAGGACACCTGATATGATCCTTCCACTTTTGAGAAGCTAGTACCTCATCTCCTCTTTTTTATTGATATATCGGTGATGATAAAGTATTGTTTTGACTTGATCTAGTATTTGCACCTATTGTATTGCTATTGGGGTTTCTCTACAGCCAAAATCAAAGTAGCAGCCCGGAGTCAGACAGTTGGCAGTGTTACCTCCCGTGCCTCGGAAAGCACGTTAAGCCTCCAACTTCTTCCCTTTCAACCTCTTTCTTGGGCCGCGATCATGGTGTGGTAAAGCATGTCATTACGGCTCAACCGTTAGCAGTTGAAACATTAGGGTGCGCGTTCACAGGCCGGCATCGAACAATTCGCACTGGCCCCACCAAGGGTTTGACATAAAAGATCCGTACCGCACGAAGTGGACTGTCGGCAATGCCGGCGAGGATTCTTGAAGGCACCTTTTCCGTTTAATGCGAATGACGTCATTCGGATTGCCGATCACTGATCGGCAATCCGCACAAACGCACTTGTCAGCGGTAATGCCGTGCTTTACCACACCGTAATCGCCCTCCAGGGCGTGTCGGTCTGCCGTCCCATCGGATTATAAGAGTGAGGGAATAGAGAGTGCATCTGTGTTTGCTGACACACTTGTGCACTATAATATGGCCTGCGCACATGGCTAGTGTCCGTTGAGACTGGCCGGTGCACGAAATTCGGTCATGAGGACATAATCTACCTATGTATTGCTTTTATAGTGTTGAGTTTTCTGAAAAAGTAAGATGAGTAGGGAATAGTACCGTTTCAATCCGCTTCTCCTCGGCTAATCGCTCACTGAGCTCACTGGGGATGTCTACTTGCGCCACCTCTTGCAGTACGTTCTTTAGTTGTGAATCTCTGAAAAAACAAACAGATTTAATACCTCCTAATAAAATCGGCACAAGGCTGATGAATATCATCGTAAAATAGGGACGGCTGCACTGATTTTATTCAAATATAGCCTAGAATTGAAAAATATTCGCTTAATTGAAAAAAAAAACAATCAAAATCTGTTCACCCGTTTGGGAGCTAAATAGGAACATTGGTTTGCTTGCACACACAAACCTCTCACTGCAAATGCATATTCCTTCTCCATTCTGTTGTGGGTAAAATATGAATAAATTTTAACACCACACCACACTAGATAAGGTTTAGTATTAAGCTCTTGTTTAATTGTTTTATGTATTGTCTTGTTTCTGCCCGCGGCTTCGCACGCGTTGTTTCTATGGAAACGTTTTAAATGTTATTACTATCCCATGGGAATTGTTTTATGGGATAAAAAGTAGCCTATGTTTGATTCCAGGATTAGAGCTACATCTATGCAAAATTTCAGCCTGATCGGGTCAGTCGTTTTGGCGTGAAGAGATAACAAACATCCATCTATCCATCTATCCATCCATACATCAAAACTTTCGCATTTGTAATATTAGTGTGATGGAGTAATAAAGTAATAATCTATCATCATCATCAACAACATAGCAGCCTGATTTCACCTACTTCTGGGTATACCACTGCAAGTTTTTGTGCCACTCTATGAATAAACTTATGTGGTGATAATAATAAGCCAGTTACTGTTTCCCTACTAGTTTTCTTTGTATACCTACTGTAATTGTTTTATGTTATGCTTGTGTCATTGAACTTGAGGAACCCTATTTTGGTAAAGTCCTCCCCGACGATATCATCCATACAGACGAAAAGAATTTTTTTCGTTTGTAGTAGCTGTAAAATATGTATCAACATCTAACTTTGGAACAAACGTAAAGAATTTTACTACAATCAACTACAATGGATTATCTATACGAATCAACAAAAAAAATTATTTTCCAAAGTCGGGTGCCAAGTTCACACAGCTGGGAGGATATTACTCAAATTGGGGTTACTGAAGGCCAATGTGTGTCGGTCTTCTGCAACATTCATCGAGTGCTTTTCGGCAGTTTGGATGATATCGTCGGTCCATCGCTTTAAGGCCGATGTGCTTTACTTTTGCCTGGTGTGAAGATAATTCAAGAGTATGGTAAAGGAACACTATTTGTACTGCTATCACTGACCACAACCTTCTAATTCTAATTCTGAATGGGGGAACTGGGATCTGCACTGACATCTCGCATAGGAGTGTATTGTGCATTGTCCCCCTGCCTAACCAGGCTCTAACCAGCCCAGCTCCTTGAAGTACCGGAGCAGGACTTTTGGTGATTGACAGCTTCGTTTCAGCTTTTCTGTAGCCGTGGACGGCTTTGATTCCTCTATGAGAGTCTTCAATCCCGTTTCCCGTCTGGCATCCTCTGTGGCTGTGCAGTCTACTACTACATGTTCCACAGTCTCTTCTTCCTGGAGGCAGCCGCGACACAGGCTACTGTCTGTGGCTCCAGTTTTGAGAAGATGATGGTTCAGTTCACAGTGACCTGTGATGATGCCCACCATTGTCCTTAGGTCCTCGCAGCTCATCTTGAGCAATGTGTTTGTGGTTTTCCTATCTTTGGAGGGGAATATTAATTTAGTATGTTTGCAGTCTGTTAGTCCCATAGTTTTTGGTGTTCTTTTTCTGAGTATAGATTTAGTCTATTTCTTACTTCTGCTGTGGGTGGGTTTGAGAGACTGACCACACCCTTGTTTTCCTCTATAAAATATAGATATGTATGTATCTATGTATGTATGTATGTATGTATATGTAGGTTTTCTATATATATATATTCAGGTATATTTGCAATTTTTGTCGATTTTTGTATGTAAGATTTGTATTAGCTACATAATAATGCACCCAGATCCCCATCTTCAATCCTACGATCTTATCCAACTACAGTTGTCTGGTAGATATCGCCAATTTTCACATATTTTGCAATTTTAGTTGTTTATTTTGTTTGTAAATTATTGTTACAAGTGTGCAATAAATAATTTTCTATCTATCCATCTAATTCTAGTCATCACTTGGCTTTCACTCACCTGATATAAACCAACATGTAAGCATTGGTGCAGTGTCGAACAGTCAACGCCATGTCTTCATCGTGGCCGCCATAGTTGTACTCGATCGCCTCCTGCTTGGTACAGCGCGATACAACGTCATCGTCGAACTTACACCACTGCTTTGGAAGATAACGTGATTAGTAAGAGAGAGAGTTCAACTAAGGTACAAAAATAACAAAATAAACGCAAAGCAAAATAACAATAACAAATACAGAAATAATTATATGGATAGAGGGGTTGCTCGTAAGTTTGGATGTAGTAAGCCGGAGCTACTGGTCCGATTTAGATAATTCTTTCATTTATGGAGCTACATTATTCCTGGGTAGTGATAGGCCACGGTTTATCTATACCTCAGCTAAACTCGATGTAGAATGTTTCTAAACAAACCGCCCATACTCAACTTAAAATTCACTCTTGCCGCGCTTTTTTTTATTTTAATTTTTTTCCTTTAATAAATATTGCTTTTTTTGTTTGTTTTTTTTTGTAATATCTGAAACTCGACGCCAAGCAAGATAGTTTTAGAGTTATATGTGTTGTGGTTTGTATATTAACATCGAGTTTACCTAGTGTATGGGTAACTCATGAGAAAAGCCGCGGACAGAGACTTGTCCAAGTAAAGTAACTCTGTTACCATTTCACGACTAAATAGCTCAACGGATTTCAATTAAAAATGGGTACTTTTTAACCGTCTTCAGAAAAGGCCTCCTCCTTTTTTGAAGACGGTTCTGTGTTCACCTGAATGTATGTTTTTTAACTTTTTTATGTATGTTCATCGATTTCTCCGTCAGTTATATACGCTATTCCTATATCCAGGTATCCCATAAAATATAAGTATTATTTGGCACGCGAAACTTGAAAAAAAAATTAAGGAATCGGTTTTTATTTTTTTAACAACAATCAAATTAATTATTACTAACGAAATGCGCGCGCTATAGTCTGCCGCAGGCAGAGTTCAAACTAGAATAGAGTAAAGTACTCCATTGAGACCAAATATTGGGAAACTAAAAAACGCTTTACAAACATTCCTTCACCTAGCCAAACTGCAATAAGGATACGTCCATCAAAACCAATTAAAACCAAAACGCAAAGCAAAGGAAAGTAAAATACATAAAAACAAGTGTAATACCTTCCCATCACCCTTGGGGTTGATGAACACAACATAGTGCCCTCCGTGGTTATCTCCGGAGTGGACTAACACAGCGTGTAGTGTGTAATCAGCTGGAGTTTCAGGTTTCTCCTGGAGGTACTGGTCTAGGTTGATGTGCTCGTAGAACTCGAACCTGGAAAAATTTAATTCCTTTTTAGATATTGTTTTTGTCGTTTTGAAAGTTTTGGTTTAGGTTATAGACAAAATTAATACTAAAGTCATAAATAACGGGATATTTACCATGATTTGAGTTTTGAGCTTTCCAATATTTCGGCACAGTTTCATGCGCCATGATCACGGAATAACGTTATTCTGTGATCATGGCGCATGAAACTGTGCCGAAATATTGGAAAGCTCAAAACTCAAATCATGGTAAATATCCCGTTATTTATGACTTTAGTGTTAATAACCATGATGGATTTAAAAGTTTTATGACAAAATTAATAGCGACGAGAGCGATTCAAGACTCACTTTGAGTCGAGACGCGGTGTTAAAGATAAAAAGAATGAATCTGCTTCTCTTCCTAGTAGATTCCCTTAGTCTGCTCTACCACATCCACGGGCTGAGTTGAAAAAGGCGCAAATTTTAAACTAACCTGTCCATGAACTTGATGGAGCAATCCGGGATCGGGTCATAATGGAACCTCATGAGGTGTAAATTCAGCACGGGAGGGAATGAAGCAGATATCACCCCTAAATTTACATAAATAATAGGCAAAATCGTACCTGTCATTGAACTTGACGGAGCTATCCGTGATCGGGTCATACTGGAACCTCATGAGGTGTAAATGCAGCACGGGAGGGAATGACGCGAAGATAACTCCCTTCTCTGCCTCTTGCAGGCCGTGCTCGCCGGCGTCATATTTATTCTCGCCGTCCAGAGTTTCAGTGCTAATGTAGTCTTTGAATGATTCTTCAACTGTAAATAAAACGTTCAAATGTTTCAGTTTCAGTTATTTATTAATAAAACTTTTTTCTTATGCTACTCCACCTGCGTCCTAACGCGCCCTAATAAAATTATTCCGTACTTAGTTTTACATATTAAAGATTGATTAGAAAATAAACCCTACCATAAGCTTTCAGTAACTTGAGTGATCTTCTATGAACTTCTATTCCGAATCATTTTTTTTTTATTGTAACACCTTTATTTACATAAAATATCTAAGTTTTTGAATTAGAGTACAAGTCATTACGAACTAGAAGAATATATGGATACTACGCCAGTCGGGCCGCCGGATGTTTTAAATGTTCCCGTGGTTCGGCGAAAATGGCGAGAGAGGGACACCGGAGAGGTTTTAGTGGGTATTACGTCCTTCTCAAGGCGTCGAGTCCCACATAATTCTGGTCCCCCAGGCCAGTTTATTCGTAAATGAATTTCCTCGCAGTATAAAAAAAAATAGGACAAAATTGTTGCTCGTGTAGGCTCCTTGAGCTTGAAAATGGGTCACAGACTGACGGCTCATGATCACCATTCATAAAAATCTTAATCTATAAAAAACAAATGGGCTTCAGCTCGACTCCTGGTTGCCTTGTGCCTATGTGCCTAAGTGGGTGTCTCAGTTTTTCCCTTAACGTTAGGAAATCGAGTTAAAATCTTACTGTTTTTCTTCCCCTTGATGTTGAGTTGGATATCGTAGAAGGTCTCGACGCGAGTGCTGGAAACGTTGACGTTCTTGCATTTGATGTATGACGTCATCTTGCCCTCAAACAGTCGGGGGACTGTCCCCTCCACGCATGTCCCTTTCATTTTACTCTCCAATTTGTCCAACAATACCTGAAAATAAAAATTTTTTAACAATAGATCAAAAAACCTTCGTACTGGCCATAAAATAATTTTTAATTAAGTTGCACTTTCGTTTGGTAAAATACGATAAAGGTTAGAGTAATTAAGGAGATTACGTTCAGTGTATTCAGTGTCGTATGTAGGACGCATAAAATATAGAATAAATAAGATATTTAAAACAAGCTTTTAAAAATAAGTACCGCTTTTAGGATTAAACCCATAAGAAAAGAGCCACAGACACAAACAATTAACTTTTAGAAGGACAAAGTATCACCCCTAATATGAGATCTCATTAATAAGGATAGATGCAGCCTAAACAATATTAATAATTAATATATTTGTGCCTCAAGTAATAAAAATATGACTTTAGATTATAATTATTAGCCACCTAGATAAATGTTGCCGCCCATTGTTTGTACAATTATCTGTATTTGTTTTTTCCTGTCCTGTTTATGTTTTATTTGGTGTGCATTAAAGAGTATTTGTATTGTACTGTTAAGAGGGCGCAATGCCCGCCATTTTGCGAAAAGCATAGGCATAGGATTTTGTGTTCATAGGAGCGGGGGTCAAAGCATACGTTTTTGGAATGGCGTAAGCGCAAAATTCAAGTTATTGTTTATTTACAAGAAAACTACGCAACTTATGATGAAACTGGTTTAAGGAACTAAATAACCGAGCTCTTGAACCAATTATGTGCGAAACAGTCTCAGCCTCAGCCCTTTCATGACATTTTTATCGTATTTTTTTTCTCGCACGTGTTTTAAATTCACATTCAAGGAAAGAAAATAAAAATATTTGGCGTACGTACTAATTCCAGTTTTTTACCACGAGAATCCCGTAGGTACTGAGATCGCGGCCTAGATTGATAGCCAGACCTATCAGGTTCGCTCCTTAAGTACAACATGTTGCAATAAACATATTGACTAAGTACATACAATCAATACATTACATACCCTCAAGAATTCCTGTACATCGTGTTGCATAAAAGAATCCAAGGTTTCCCATCCGAAACTCTTAGTAAGTTTCTTGGTGCCAACTGGTTTGTCCGAAAATTGTAATTCATAGAACACTCTTTGCAATGCCAATGCAACCGACCTGGAAAACAGTGACGCAATTAAGCCAATTTGAACCTTATGGTATTTATCCTTACCGCAATGCAAATGTATTCGTTGCTTCATAAAGTTCAAATTCCTCTAGAACTTTATTTCAGAAATCATAGAAAATTACAGTAACAGAATAAAACACAACTAATATATACACTTATATATATTTCTTAAAAATCTAAGCCGTCACCAGAAGGCAGAGTGCCCAGAATGCTGGCAGCATTGCCACGTTGAATGGCAATGCTAATTCGTTGACCGAAATAGAATCCAGCATTCCGATCACCTGTGGACGTTAACGTGAAGTTTGGTAAGATCTTTATAAATTGCGTGTGCCCCAGGACCCCAAGGACCAAGGGTTTCAACCCCAAACGGCTCAAATAGCTAACCTCGGTCAAGGTTAGCGTATTTTCGCCGTTTAAGGGACTCCGCTGATGTTGCTGTAGAACCGGCCCTTACCGATGTCCCTGCAAGATGTGAAGGCGCTAGGGTGCACACACGTGGCATCCCAAACTAAACTTATCCTAAACTATTAACTAATTAAATTACTCTATACTTACTTGGTACTATCGTCAGATTCTGTTGGCATTTTGTAAACGGCCTTCCTCAGTTGATTTGTGAAGTATAATGTTTGCAACAAAGAGTTCATGTAACATGTAGCGCCTTGGTTCTTTAATCCTGAAAAAAAACACAATTTTTCATCCATTAATCATTCCAGGCTTACCGATCTAATTGTAAGTCTATTGCTTACGCCGGATCGTGATATGGGTTTGGCCCTTAGACATCAGAAGCCTTATAAGGACAAGCTTGCCCCATATAGAAGAGTTAATTTTAATTAGTATGCTTGACGGGTCAGCGTCAGTGTACTGTCCCAAGTTTACAGACGACGATCTTCCGAAACTTAAGTTAATCTACTGCACTAGACTATTATGCTCATGTAGAACTTTTGTGCTACATGAGCATAATGCTTTTGCATTACGCACAATTTTGTAAGTATTTATATTTAGTAATGCACTATTTACGAAAACAATGAAACAAAGATGTGTTAACCCGCTTACATTCATAATGAATTCGACAAACTACTAAAGGTTTTATAGTAAAACAAAAATGTGATTTGAAATTACAAAGAAATGTGAAGAAATGTGTGTACATTCAGTTCAGTCTGGAAGAAAGATGTTATTCTATTTCAGTTGGCGCCGCCCCGTTTCAAATAGACCCCTTAGTATTCTTAATAATTAAGTGATACTTTTTACTCACCAACAAACCCAGTATGTTTCTTCGAGTCCCAGGAAACGCCATGCGGCGCTTCAGCGGTGACGTGCACCTCCAGAGTTATAGCGTCATCCTTCACGTAACTCTTCTCAGGATCCATCACATCACCCCAGGACATGAAGTGGGAGAAGCCCCAGTCGTTCTCCTTGCTGGAATTAACAATAGTAATTCTGTATCGAGAGAAAGAAGAAAGAAAAGAAAATGGAAGATATTCAAGTAAATTGCTTTAGTTGATTCCGTTTATCTTAATTTCTATCTAATTGTTAGACAGTGCTGTGTGGTGCCGGCTTAGAATTTGCCCCGCCCCAACTCTTCCCGCGGGTGTCGTGGCTAAGAGATATTTACCGGAGCCGGGCAGCAGCAGACCCCCTGCAGAACAATTTTACCTACGAACTGCGATCCCAACCCGCATGCATGTGGGGATTATGGGCACTAACACCCTATGAGATAGGTGCTTATCATATAGACGCCTGCGTCCAGCAGTGGTCCAATATAGGCGAGTGAGGTGTTAGGCAGTATCATTTTAGCACGGCATAACCCACTGCGGGGTATAGGCCTCCTTTGGCTACTGCCAGACTCCTTCGTCTTATGCTTTTTGCATCCAAATGCCCTGCGATTTTTAACGTTGTATGTTAGGGAGTAGCAGTAAAAGATAGGAATCAAAACAGAAAAACTGTCAAGAAACAGTGAGATACATTCAGTTAAGTCCTAACTAAATGTGAAGTTCGTCCGCCCCAAGCTCTGCGAAAAAAATAAAACGAGAAGGTTTCAAAAACTGTAGTGATAACCAAATTCACAAACCTGTAAAACAAATGCTGGATCTTCCTCGAGAAAGTCTCGGTTTCAGGCTTGTGCGAGATTAGCCTCAGCTCAGCCATAGCATAGCACGACCAGCTCGACGACTCACTCTCGCCATTACACTGCAGGAAGAAGCCGAGAGACTTCTGCTGCTGGCGGTCAGGGGACGGAGCTTGGCGAGGCATCACCATGATCTTCCAAGGTAGGTTGCGGACGTAGCAAGGAGGAGATAGCACGGAATCCTTCAGTCCTTTGAAATTGTGGACGATGTAGCGGAAGGTCGCCTCGGAGCGTGCTTCGTCGTCCTCCATTTCGGCGTCGAGACATGCCAGCTGAAAGGATGGTTGTAGTTTAATTTTACCTGTTTAGAAACAACGATTACCACCTATATCTGGCATATTACTAATTTTAAAAACACAGACAGATTTTAAGATGCGAGGTTTGATGATTCAGGTTCGAAATCTTCGATAACGTCGACCAGACTAGATTTCGATATCAAACCGAAATGTATGAATCAGTTTCACTATAATACACAAGTCAATAATAACAGTAAACAGTGTCTGTCTTAATTCTAGAATTACAGAATAAATAAAATTTATTCAAAGAAACTCGTACATAATCAATATTTAAGGGTCCGGCGACGGATGAATTTCCCATACAAACATAGTACCAAAATGATTTGTTGTTTGAGAATATTTTCACCATGGTTTGCTATTATTTGTATTAGAATAGTATTTATTGAGGTTCCTGCCACAATCTTTTTTCAAAATACCTTTCTGATATGAAGCAATATTTGTTATTCGTCGCAGAAAATACTAATCAGCTAGCGTACTTCAATTCATGCATAACTTTGTTATGAATGTTAAGATGATTAATTTTCTGAGATTCGCACAAACGGTTTAATGGCGTAATTTCCAGGAAGGAGCTAAATTTTCTAATTTAATACATTTCATTTAGCAAACTCCGTAAATGTCTCCATTCGATGATGATGAAGACATATATTTCAAACGTTGCTCACAAGATTTAGCACCTCGAAACGGTACAGCAATGCGTCATGCATTATTTGAATTTAAAATAGTACCACGCTAAATAAAGACGCATTTTGGTAAGTACTTTCTTTGAAACGACAAACGAGAATAAACATTTTAGTGATTCAAACAGATTAGTTTTTGTGCTAACAGTTGTTCTTTCTTACTAATTTTTTATATAATCCCGGAACGACGGAAAAATGTAGATATGAGCTTGTTTTTGCCCAAAAACAATTTATTTTGTGAATTTTGGTGATTTCTTTGATAAAATTAACTTGTGAAGATAAGTAGCGGAAATCCATTAAATATTACCGCCACAGGACCGGTCATCTTTGACACAGTAGTGGATGTTTTTGGCTTGTTTATGGTTGATTATATTATCTTCGCGGTAGTCCGATGAAACGATGGTGCGACTAAGTGGACACCTTTGATACAACGTGAGTGCAACTGGCTCAGAATTGTGATGCATGGTGATATCAGGGGTGGCCTTTGCCCAATAGTGGCCAGTTGCCAACGTTACAGGCTATGTTAATGTTATGGTTTATTGGAGACTAGATGACCCCGTGAACTTCATATCACCTTAAGAATGTACTCATAGACAAATGTTATAATAGCGTTAATGATTTTCTTATTGACAAATTTTGATTTTACCTATTAAAATTTATTATTAATTTTAAGTTTATCTGATATTTTTTTGTATTAAGATTGATTGTAAGCTTTATAAGACATATCACATTAGTGACAAATCGGCAGCGTGCCCTTTCCTATTTGCACGCCAGTAATGGCAAAACATGTAGGTCATCCATTTATATTTTAACAAAATTGCAAGCTCGCACCATGTTAATACTCATGTTTTATGCAAATAAATGATTCATATTCTTATTCAAAAAAATCCTCTATTTATTTTCTTTCAAACCACCCCTTGTCTTAGAGGAAACAAAAAAATATTCAATTCGGTCAAGCCATTTTTGAAGTTTTAGGAAGAGTCGCGAGTAACAAAGTTTTTTATTTTTAATTCATTCATGGGCTCATTTGGACGATTCATTTGCAGTTTCATAGAAGATGATCCCAAGGTGGTCCCATAAAAATTATACTCGAGGAGGATAGGGATTTATGGATTATCCTGCATAACTTAAAAATAGTTTAAAACTAAGGGAGTTAAACTAAGTCTGATTTTAGTTTCTGAAAACCAATCAAATTATAATGTAAAAATATCTAGCTCGGATCAGAACCCTTACCGGCATGTCTGAAGATGTTGTTTCTTGGTTCTTCATGACGTCAGTCATGACGACCTCCCCGTTAGGACCCTTCATAAGGTCGTCCTCCCAGGTTTTCTCCGTTGCTGTCTCTACGGTATCCACTGAAACAATTTAGTTTTAATGAATACTATTTATTTTTATGCCCACCTACATAACATTGCGGAGTTAAGGGCCAAAACAAACATTGTTTTTGTCGGGTCAGGTGTTAATATCTCTCATAAAAGAAAGTTTAGAGCCCATCAGTCTTACATAGGGTAAATTTAGACTGGTTGGGTGAATTTCGGTCAGAAAGTAAAAAAAAACTTCAGGTGTACCTACTCCATTGGTTGATCCTGTCATTTTCTTTCTCATTGGTGTACCCACTGAAATACCTTAAGATAAAGCTTTAACAACTTCTTATTTCATGGCTCGCTGTGTATGGGCTGCCACCCTGCCAGTGTCCATGTCAAAAAGAGTGATGCCGGGATTACACACTCGCCGCTTAACCACGAGACAGGCTGAGTACAAGTGTGTAATTGATGCGCTCGTCTAGCCTCGGGGTCGCGCATAAGATCTCGTCGTTGAGCGAACGAGTTTCGTGGCGTCATAAGACGTCTCGACGAGTGTGTACCTAATCCCGGCACCATAAAGTTTGTTTATTTATTTTATAGGATTGTGTTGTATGAAATTGACACCTATAGCATCCCACTAATTAGACCAGATAATGCTATCAAATCTGGCGTTGGATGGTGGTAATGGAGAAATTCTATTGTGATTTTTCTTTTGACTATTGAAATTAAAATTCCATTACCTTTGCTGGCTTAAATAATACTTTAGGTAGATAAATAAAGGCTCACTGTTTCTGAATAATTTATGGATCATCCAATATTTTCACCAATGACATTTTTGCTTATTTTGACATTGTAATTTGATAACTATCAATAAAAAAGTCAGCCAGCCAGACATTTGTATGAATTAACAACCTCTTTTGTTATTTCCAAGAAGGAAGTTGTTGATTGCTAACTTACAAAGGAGTTTGAGTACATATTGTATTTATATACTACTTTGCCTTATGCTTGTGCTGAACTGATCACCTACCAACCTATCAGGCATCAACCAATATCTAACAAAATTTTGTTTCAATAAAACTTAATACTTTAAATATTTCTAGGTACTTGCTCTCCAAGTCCCATGACCGTGGGACACACTGTGTATATTCTAGCCATGTTAATGTTGTACAAAAGCTCTTTAATTAACGCATTCACTGCCCAGCCTCGTCGGCGGCGGTGCGAACAACAGGGACGCGCAGCGCGCGCCTCCTCCTGCAAGGACCTGGCGATGGGACATGTCTGTTGTGGGCCATGAAAGTGTTAATTATGGGGAGTTGGATTTAGATTTGGTTAGAAAGTTTTAGATTTGATAGACTCCCATAGACTTTAGTTTGGGAGAGGTATGTTCACCAATGGGCATGTTAAATGTGCTAATTCTAATTCTAAGTGGGGGGGAACTGAGATCTACACGGACATCTGGCATGGGAGTGTATTGTGCATTGTCCCCTTGCCTAAACAGGCCCTAACCAGCGCGGCTCCTTGAGGTACCGGAGCAGGACTTTTGTGACTGACAGCTTCGTTTCAGCTTTTCTGTGGATCTGGATAGGGTTAATGCCTCAATGAGACTCTTCAGCCCTGTCTTGTGTCTAGCCTCCTGTGTAGCCGTATTATGTGTTGATGAAGAAGACAATTTCAATGCAAGACTTTCCCTGCATTCACTGATGGCATGCAGTTACTAGGACTCAAAAAACTAGAAGTGTGTTGTGGGCAATGGCAATGGAAAAAATGCCACATTAATTTTTTCATAGATTGTCTCTGAATTCAACAATCTTCTATGTTCTCTAGATAACCACCTCAAACAATTGTGAAAAATGTAGGCATACTAGTTAAACACCTGGGTCTTGTTTTAGCAATCTCATCGGAAGTTCTTAAAATCTTTATTTTGTGATCTTGCTATTATAAACCTGCAATAAATTAATGACAAACTGAAATATTTCTGTAATATTTCATAGCAAAATCATAGAATTGAATAAAACAAGTTTGTTAAAAAGCTTCCATAAAACCTGATATGAACATGACCGCCCAGCATTATTCATTTAACTTTCCCAACAAATGAAAAAGCTATCCCATCATAGGACTATCATGGTCTGCACATTCAGATTAAGATAAACCATAGTGAAGTGGCAAATCAGATTATTTATGGAAAGTATGAATCAACCTGATAAAATCCAGATAACCTAGAGTACACTTAAGTTGTAGCATGTTTTAGATGTATTGAAAAAATTTAAATCTGATATGTCCTAGCCAAATTTAAACCATGGCGGCCATCTCATCAGTGCATAAGTGTGTGCGCGGGAACACAGGTGCACTCTCTATTCCCTCACTCTCATAATTCAATGGGACGACAGACCAACACGACCGGGGAGAGTTCGTGTTGGTTAAAAGCTGATATGAGTAGGCAAACAATGACAAGGTTATGTGTTAATCTCTCCAACCAAGCATGAAAGTACTCAACTGACTCCCAGCCAGACTGATACCACTTAGATCATCTTTCTTACGAGAAAATAGGCTATATGAGGAAAATAATTATGTATTTATGTTTCAGTGAGCCTAAAACTGCATGAGTATGTAACAGTTTCAAAAAACTTTTTATAGAAAGCAGAACAATCACAAACAATGAAACAAAAGGCACACCACACCTATTTTTAGAATCTTGAGTTCACAACTTGTAACAACTTGCAATTTTTATACAAAGAGGCCAAATTCCTTATGTCTTTAATCACTTTTTCAGCAGTTTGTCGACTTTTATTCAGTGTCGCGTAGGAACAACAGAACGCAAATAATCGGCGTCAGCAAAAACACAAGTCATAGCATTTGAGGTTATTGACAACAATCAATTTTCAGTATGTAGCAGAAACAAAAACATCTTGTTATTATTTTTAATATGTAACTCGGAAATACCCTGAATGCGAAGATTATCGACGATATTTCGAAATAAATATATCCTGTTTACTTAGATCATCTGATTTCGTGACTGCTGGCTGTCTTGTCAACTTTACACGCAAATAGTAAAGGGGTCAAGAAATGAATTGTTCCTCACCGTCTTGTGTCTCCATCTCCTCAACCTGGTTCACATTAGAATCGTGTGGCCTGTCTGGAGCAGGCGTGTGGTTCATGTTAGCCGGACGCGCCACTGGGGACTCTCGCCCGCTACCCTTCGTTTTATCCTGAACAAACATTTCACTACACATTAGATCACATCACAATAGATTACATTCCACTAATGTGATCAACACAGACTCCAATAGGTACCTTGGTCGGCAGGGGATTGCTCCCTTTACACTTGCTGAAAATCCGTTGAACGAACTTCAACGAACCTTTCTCATCGATTCGGTTACTCTGCGTTCTTGAGTTCTTAATTTTCTTTGAGGATATGATACTGATTTTCAAAGAATGTTTACTTGCAGCGCTGCCGATGTCTGCAAATTTCAACACACGGCCCCAAAAACTATGTTGATGCTCTTCCACATTCCTGACCCCAAGGAGCTTGCCAGATTTGCCGGAGCACTCTTTGTAGGATAAGCTCAGAGAAGTTCACTTGAATCTGCGTAGTGATTTTAAGTCGTGGAAATAAACAAAATGGAGGATGATAATTTAATTTCTTGCTTCGGATGTGTGGCTCGGTTTGATCAACGAATTACGATTTCACCATTTTCTTTCATTCTTTTTTTTCCACAATAAAAAAATCACACAATGGATGGTCGGCAGGCAGGGTTACCAGCAATAAAAAAAAAATATCGCCATGACATGGCGGCGGCGGCGGCGTGGCGAATGGCAAGCGTCAGGCGAGCTTGAAGCTTAATTTGCATTACAGCCTTCAGGGCGATTTCTTTCGTCCGAGATTACAGCGTTGCCGGCTCGGATCATTTTGCTCCGCTTGCATTTTTCTACCTCTGCGGATCTCTTGCGGACCATGTCGCTCGGCAGTTTTTTTCAAACAAACACCCATGGAAACGGCGGCGGCAATAGATCAAAGTAAAATCTTTATCTATGGTACTTTCTTCCAGCGCTTACTCAGCAGCGGCCTGTACTACAACTACACGCAGACACTCGCTCACAGTTACATTTCCAATCTTGTGCAATAAATTTAATGAATAAACACAAGGGCATTGCTGTCGTCTTTTCGTCAATAAATCACACTAAAGTACCTACGTAGGGACGCGTAACACGAACGCCGTCGATCCATAACTAATTTGGGTGGACCTAATTGCACCTAATTTGAGACTTCCACTTTTGAAAAGCTACCTCATCTCGGTGGCATATCACTTTATTAATGTGTGCACTTAGTACGTGTGTCTTTAGTAGCAACAGTGAGTTACGTACCCAGGCGCGGTCGCAGTCCAAGACTTTGGGGAGGGTCACAGTCTGTTGTCCGCATATTTAGTTGTTATTCGACAAACCTAAAAATTGTTCTTAGCTCATTAAGTCATTACCTATTTGGCTTCCTTGTCTTGCATCGACCATGCCTCACCAATTTAATAAAAGGCTGCGGGTAAATCCACTTGCTCATGTCTATTTTTTATTCGTTTTTTAATATAATTTCTAAGCCACCGCAAACTTCCAAAATTTTCGCTCCACTCGCTTTTATTTATTTTCTGAATCAGTTTGTGACCACACGAAAAGTAACAAAAATTTCGGCGGCTCGCTTCGCTAGCCGTTACATTTTTCATCGGTGTCTATTTTGTATTCCAAATTTTTTGGTAATCTCCTTTGATCCTATTTGCTATTGTCGGGAGTTGAGGGAAGGGATGCCATGTTTGCGGTCATTATGCAAAACACTGCAAAAAACATAATGGATGTTATCAGAGGCAAGCAGAGAGTGCTGAGATAATTTAGTGGTTTTGTTTGATTTTTGAAGTTTTTGGAAAACTGATAATGGGATGAGCCCATGACCAGAGGCAAACAGTATAAAGTTACCGGCAAGCTGAGCGAGCTGCGACACGTTTTGGTTAAATTTTGGGCAATTTTTTATACCCGTGGGAAGTGTGGAATGGTGCTAATTCTAATCCGGCACCACACGGCAGAACTAGGTAGGTATATTTATGCAAAGGGGTTTGCAGATTTGGGCTCTAACATCGGTCACCATTGTTTTTTTTCAAAATCACCGCGCACCCTAGAAGTAACGGTATAAAAAAACTATAAAAGTACGGGAAATTTTAGTATTTTCAACCCTAATATATAAGGCATTCGCGCGTCCTAACATCTATCATAAAATTAGGGATATTCTCTATTCTTCTATTAAGGGATTGCTAAAACCGGCAAATTTTCTGATCCGGATTGTACAAACTTCATCATTCATAAATCCGGATACTATGAATAAAATTAAAAAAATTATATAACATAACAATTTTAGTAATAATCCAACATAAATCAGTAATCAGTACTGATACTACATGATATTTTGTCATTATTACTGCTACTAGAAATAATGGTGTATTTTCAGTTATAATTGAGAATTTAGTTTTTATTTTGGAAGGATTATCTCTGGTTTGACACAATTCTGCCAATGTCCGTCTCATGATAGCATCGCAAGCTTTATGAAGTGAGTAACAATCTCTATGTATTGTACATTATTTACAAAAAAAAAACTCCACTAAACTACAAAAAAAAAGGAAAAAAAAACCTCATAACTGCGGGATAATCAAATTTACAATAAATAAATACATATAGGTAAAAACCTACTACTACTTCTACTTATTACAACTTTATATCATTATTATATATGAATTTACCTCTGGCATAATTAACTTTAGGAGAAAAACAGAGAGATAAAATACATTTCATAGAAGTTGGAAGAGGAACATCAGGGGGAAGGGAGTCTTATAAAGAGAGAGAAACAATAGGGCAACTGAAAAAAATGTGATCCACGTGACCTTCATCTTTAAAAAACCTATCGGAGAAATACGTTTCAAGACAGATCTTGACAGTGAAAGCCCGTTTAAGGTAATCAACTTCAAGAAAAGGGGTAAATGCAATATAGACAATGTGCAGGTAAAAGTTGTCTCCAAAGAGACCTCGCCAATAAGCAAAGAAAAAAAGAAGGATTTGGTGAATTTACTACCCTTAATAGACACAGCATTGCACGATTTTTATAAAAACATAAAGACTGATAATGACACACCAAATAATGACCCCGACTTAGATACCGAAGACCAAGAGGGAAATGGAGAAGAACAGTGAACTGGAGAAGAATAATAGAATAAGGATTTCAGAACTATCTATATATAGCTACATATAGTTAGCGAGCTGAGTAGCAGTGGGTGGGCGGGCCATATCTGACGAAGAACTGATAACCGCTGCGATTAAACGTGGGATTTAGGTGGACAAGGCTTTCTTAAAGTATAGTGTAAAACACATCTGTCAAAGACTGTTGGCAGATGCTGGAGAAGGCCAGCTGAAGACAAGGTGCCTTGGTGCTCCTAAAGGGCGGAATGTGTCAAGCAGTAGACTAGCATAAGCTAATGATGACCACTTATATAGGGTGGCACATAGAATGTATAAATAAATAATAAATAAATAAATAATGCTGGACAATTCACACAGCATTATCTAGCCCCAAGCTAAGCAGAGCTTGTGTTATGGGTACTAGATAACTGATATACTTATTACAATACATTACATAGATAGATATTTTTATTATACATAGAAAACACCCAGACCAACGGAACAAATTTCTGCAGATCGTATACAAATTTGTTCCGAGGCGGGGATCGAACACGCAACCTCCTGCGTCGCAAGCAGACCTTCGCCCGCTGCGTCACGGAGGTCGTCGTATACTAAGCCAAATGGGAGTTAATTTGTACCCCGAGGGGATCAACATGCATGTGATATACGATTTTTTGAATTTCGAATATATTTAGTTTTTTATTTAAACTTTTCTCCCTATTTGTGTTTTTTCACACGCACTCTTGCATTATTTAATTCATTTGAAAGAACGTGTAAAAATTTAGTTATAAGCTCTCAAAGTTAAAAAAAGTATAAAAAATAATCAAGAAGGACAACTTTGAATCGTTTTAAAAAAAATATAATAGCAATCGAGAAGTTGAAATGTCTTTAAAAAATTCTCTAAACATCGCTTTTTACAACGGTATACCACATGTAGCCGAAAAGTCTATAAACTTGTCAAAAATTAGCACTTATCTTATA
Source organism: Eupithecia subumbrata (assembly GCA_949316285.1). Classification (NCBI taxonomy): domain Eukaryota; kingdom Metazoa; phylum Arthropoda; class Insecta; order Lepidoptera; family Geometridae; genus Eupithecia; species Eupithecia subumbrata. Next base: position 12,483,693 of record OX438643.1, on the reverse strand, counting down.
GGGAAAATGGTGTAAAAACGCTAAGAATAAAATATTGTAGGTATTAAAACAATTTTGGTTCAAATATCACTTCCCTATTTCTAATAGAAAGATAGGAACGCTAAATTAATTAAAAAAAACCTTTTTTTATCATACCTAGGTATCCGACTACTTCGAAGATTCGAAATTCGAAATTAGAATTTCGAATTCGAATCAATATTTGTAATCGTTAAATTTCGTTCTTATTTTGGTTATTTGTTATGTTTTGATAAACTGTTTCGACGAAACGAGGATCCCACTACCAGTACTCGAAAGGTCACCAGAGATCTGGGTCTTTCCATATGGAAAGTATACCATCTGCATTGACATCAGACCATACTTTCCATATGGAAAGACCCAGATGTCTGGCGACCTTTCGAGTACTGGTAGTGGGATCCTCGTTGAACGCTTGGAGTATGGCTTCGTCCACACCAACATGCTGCTGCGTTGCATTGACTCGTGGTTCTCGAAGAGTTAAGTTTCCCGTTTCTCGAAGTCGCCGAAAGGTATTAGAAAATGTGCTATGGTGTGGCACACGTCTATTAGGATGCAACTCTCTGTACAGTCTCTGTGCTGCACGTGTATTTCTATCGCATTGACCGTACGCATAAATAATATCAGCGTATTCTTCAATGCTGAATACCGCCATTGTGACAAAAACAACGATAACAAAACCGAACAACAAACCAGTTTATCAAAACAACAAATAACCAAAATAAGAACGAAATTTAACGATTACAAATATTGATTCGAATTCGAAATTCTGATTTCGGATTTAGAATCTTCGAATTAGTCGGATACCTAGGTATGATAAAAAAAGGTTTTTTTTTTAAATAAAAAAAAAATTAAAACAGTTAGGGTCTTTTCCTTCAATTTGTATTTCAGAAATAGGTCCACCTACACACCCACCGAGTTTGTCTAACCCTCCACCAAACATCCTGTATAATACTGTTCTTTTATTTTTCAATAAAATTTAAATTTCAATATAAGTATTTTTTTATTTTTGAGAGGCTTAAAAACAATTTCGACAGAAACTCAAGTATAGGTTAAAAAGACATGCATACCATTCATAGATGCAAGCGTCTCTGTCGGTTGTTGTGATAATTTGCAAAGTTTAAGGCTTTGGGGACTATAATACTAAAAATATAGAAAAATATGTGAGAACAGTTCTAAGCTCTCATGTCTCTGAAAAAATTTGAGAAGTGATTTGCACTATGCAAAAAGGAAACTGAATATTTTTAGGGGTTTTTAGGGGGATTTGAAAAAATACTGGGGGTAAAATTTGGTATGGGTTGGCAACACTGGGTCAAAGAAAGAAAGAAAGAGTTGAACAACACAAAAATACGATACGGCACATTGGTCGAAAACAATTTTTATAAATTGTAATTTGTTCATTCGATATCTACTGAAGAAATACTATAACGTACACATAGTGAATCTCTTTCTTTGACTTGATTGCTGCCCGCGGTTTCGGTTTGGTTTTCGGCACACGCATAGGTTTTCGGTATCTTTGCGTTCATTGCGTTGCGGCTTTTTAAGCGAATAAATATAAAACCAACCGCATGATTTGAAAATGTTTTCAACCAATCACAAAACTATATTTGTGCTAGACCATTCCCCATATTTCGGTATATCCTCCGACTTTCCCATTGATTTTGATGTTTCTAAAAGCCGGGGTCCGGGTTACGTTCCTCTTCCTCCTATTTGCAAGTCCTTGTGGACATGCAGCGTCGAAGCAGCTGTAGAATACTGCAGAATAGTCTGGGATCTTTTTCCTGACGGAAAACTGGTATGTAAACTAGCTTAAAATTTCCTAGCTAGCCGTGGTGGTCGCGGTGTAGAAGTCAACTCCAACTCAGCTCATGTCGTAAGAGGCGGCTTAGAGAACCTATCAGAAGAAGGGCAGCACCGTCCTTCTGTGTATTTTAACACCTTTACTGAGATCACTAATCGGCATGCCAAGCACGGTGATACCAAAACCTCCCTTGTCTGGGTGAGGCACATTCAGCAGTGGATGTCTAAGTGCTGATAGGTATATCTATCCTATCCATTCAAACCTTCAACGTAACTTCCCCATGATGAATGAATTACTTTTTAGGTGCAGTTTGTTGTCAGTGATGCAACGGCTCACATTCTAAACACGTGGGCCATCTCGCAGCAAAATCTAACTCATGTAAGTCATAGACAGACAAATTATAGTAAAAAGCCTAAATTCAAATCTTATACATCCTGTAAGAAAAATATCTCAAAATTTAACCACAGCCAAGCAAATCCTTCGACATTGAATTATTATTATGATTAGATTACCAATGGACTCTGCCTGGTGGCTCCAGTCCGTCGAGGTGCTGGGGGTGATGTGGTGGGCCTGTGTGCTGCCATTGAGGCTCTTGGCCAGCCATCACCGCAACAAACGGAAAACCCTGATGCAGAGAGACAAGTACAAAATCGGTAATGCTTTCGGTACTCTTTGCTTCTTTTAAATGCTGTATATCACCTATGAGCTTAAGGGAAGATTTATAGTAGTGTAGTCTAGGCACGGATTTGAAATGTTACATACATTTTTTATTTTAAAGAGCAGTTTATATTAAAGAGTGCAAAATCAATGTCCTGTCCGGGCCCGTTAATAACATTCTCTTCGGCTCCACCCCAGCCTGTTCTGGCCATGGTCCAGCCCGGACAGACTGGTTTTATATAAATCTTCCTAAATAGCTAGTTTAATCTTTAGATAGATTATTGCTTTTAATTTCATTGTCTTATAAATTTGGGTGTACACAATTTAGCGATGTTGCCGCATCCACAATTCCATCCCACAGTGTTGTTGCTAAAAAGCGATTATTTCCAGGCATCTAAAATAATTATATGAAGAGTCATCATCATCATCATCATCATCAGCCTAAATTAGTCCACTGCTGGACATAGGCCTCCCCTAATGAGCGCCATAGCGCCCTGGCTTCAGCTTGCCGCATCCAGCATCTGCCTGCAGTCTTTCGCAGATCGTCATCCCACCTGATGATGATGATATGAAGAGTATTGGATGTATACTATAACTTCTCTAAGTAACCCTGGCAATTTTTCACTTTAACTGTTTTGAGCCTTTATATCTCTTTCAGAGGCAGAATAATCTGCATAACCAGTGCCCGAGATGATGACTCAATAAGAAGTCTAACTGAGATTGCATTGAACACGCTCATGGTGCAAAATAAGAAAGCTGCCTTGGTTCAAAGCCAGCCGAGTCAAGCTGAGGGTGAAGGTGCCCCAAAAACTGAAGAGTGAGTGCCATATTTAACATTTGCTGAGTAGTGTGAGTAGCCTTCTGTAGCCTGAAAGACTTAAATTGTTTATTTCTTCTGTTGCTCTTGACCTCTATAGAATCTACTGTTGGTTAATGTGTAGTTTTTTCTCTTCACTAGACCAAGGGCCACTAGCAGTTAGTCAACTTACTAATTCTTTATGGATTTCTGGTCCGTATTAGATTTTTCTTTGCTCACACTTTTGCCAGATTGATTTCAATATTGCTGTTAGGTGTCGAAATTGGATACCCCCCATCCTATTGATGGCATATTTGTTATAAATAGACCCAGAGGTGTAGATTCGAGAATGCTGCGTGATTTTTTATGTATTATTTAAACTGTACTTAAGTGCTGTAGAAAAAACCGCAAAGGTATATCTGAGGCACAGTGTTGATACAAGTGTATAAAGGGATTTGGTGTTAGCACAACAGGCATTGTATTATGTTGGCGGGCCTATATAGGAATTTGCAAGATTGCAGAATGTAATTAATGAGGTAGCCCAAATAGCAGCTTGGACACAATTCTTTTTGCGAATTTCTTGACACAATGCGTGAGACAGTCCAGAGTGACCAGCTCGATTGCATATGTATGAATATGTATTATGAGGTTTAAGAATATTTTATTTCTCACTAAGAATAAATTCACTTACATGAGGAAACAGATTTCTTATGCAATGTAGGGCTAACTCGTACTAAAACTAATTTAAGAAATAATAATAATTTGTTTAGTGGGAGAATTAGGCCCTAGAATTAAGGAAGTGACAGGAGACTCTCGCTCCGGGTCGTTCTTGGTGCAAAGGATTGCCATCGCTATTCAGCGAGGTAATGCTGCAAGCATTATGGGCACCTTAACAAATGAAAGTCAGCATAGTATGGACGGAGAGCCGATCCGATCCAGGTAACATAAATGCAGACCGACTTGCAAAGGAAGGATCGAGACAGATCCCAACAAAACAGGACATCAGTCTGTCCAACCCACCCACAGCAGAAGTCAGAAACAGACTAAAACTATACTCAGAAAAAGAACACCAAAAACTATGGGAGCGCCGAACAGACTGCAAACATACAAAACTAATACTCCCCTCTAAAGATAGGAAAACCACAAACACATTGCTCAAGATGAGCCGCGAGGACCTAAGAACAATGGTGGACCTCATCACAGGTCACTGTGAACTGAACCATCATCTTCTTAAAACTGGAGCCAAAGACCTGTGTCGTGGCTGCTTCCAGGAAGAAGAGACTGTGGAACATGTAGTGGTACACTGCACAGCCACAGAGGACGCCAGACGGAAAACGGGACTGAAGACTCTCATAGAGGAATCAAACCCGTCCACGCCTACAGAAAAGCTGAAACGAAGCTGTAAATCGCCAAAGGTCCTGCTCCGATATTTTAAGGAGCTGGGCTGGTTAGGGCCTGGTTAGGCAGGGGGACAATGCACAATACACTCCTATGCGAGATGTCAGTGCAGATCCCAGTTCCCCCATTCAGAATCAGAATCAGATGGGCACCTTTGCACCGGGAATGGTCAGGGGCGGGTTATTTAATGACTAATTTATAAATTGTATATTCATACATAATATGTAGAAATTTGTAGTTTAAAAATAATAAATTTGATTTAAAATAGTAAAAAAAAAATAAGAAAAAATTAAATGCTAAATTTTTAACAAAAATAAAATAGTGGTTAGTTATCAATAAAACATGCCGTAATGGAATGTCTCTACGCGTAAACAAAACAATGGGCGCTCGGCTATGACGCGGAGCGAGCACAACTGGAAGCGGCATGCAAACAATATAAAACAAAAATTAAAATGTTACACGACCTTTGAATTAATGTAATGTTTAAGTATTTTTTTAAAATTGACATTGATTTGGCTTCTTTAATATCTTTCGGTAGTTTATTAAAAAGCTGAGCAGCTTCGTATTTAATGTTTTTCTTGCCATAGTTTGTTCGAGGGGAGTCTAGTTTTATGTCATTGGCACTACGGAGTCTAATCCTTTGAAATTGTTGTTTTTTAGTGAAAGTTATTTGTGAATGTTTATCTTTGGAAAGTATTTTACGAATCAATATGCAATTATAGTATAAATAGGTTTGAGAAATATTCATAATCTGGATTTCGCTTTAAATTTTGTCGGTTGAAGTTAGATAGTCAATTAGTCATAATTAAAAAGCCTCTTAACTTTTGACTTAGCGGCTGTACCCCATACTTCTATTAAGTAGTCAATATGCGGTTTTATCAAGGAGTTGTAAACAGTGTATCGGACAGCGCGCGGTAAGCATCGGACGTAATTTTTCAGAGATCCATTGAGTGATGATAATTTTGATTTCAGTTTTTGTAAGTGCGGTTTCCATGTCATATTATTGTCCATAATTAGTCCTAAGTACTTTTCCTAATAAACTCGATTTATTGTTAAGTACTTTTTTATTATTCGATGTAAATATTATTATAAAATTAGTTTTATATATTATGTTTATAGTTAGTAAATTACATTGAAACCATTTATGTAGCGGGTCTAAATCGTGTTGTGCGTCTGCTACGACAGTGTCTATTGACTTTCCAAAATAAAACAAACTGGTGTTATCAGCGTACAAAGTAGCATCACCCATTAACCCTATTTGATGTATGCTATTAATATAAACTAGAAATAATAAGGGACCTAAAATTGAACCCTGGGGCACACCGTATGTAACATTGCTTGTTTGACTCTGAAACTGACCTATTCTAACTAATTGTTGGCGATTTGAAAGACAAGATTTGAATATATTGTGTGCAGCCCCAGTGATACCAATTTCCTTTAGTTTTTGTAGTAGCAAGGCGTGGCTAACGGTATCAAATGCCTTCTTCAGGTCTATAAATACTCCCAGTACTATATATTTTTGGTCTATGTTTTGTTTTATTTTGGTAACTAAGTCTATGGTAGCAGACAGCGTGTTTGACTTCGGTCTGAAGCCATACTGTTTATGATAGAGAAAGTTTATCGAACTCAGGAATATTTCAAGACGGTTATAAAGTACCCTTTCAAAGACTTTGGATAAAATCGGTAGGACCGAAATAGGTCTATAATTTTCTGGATCGGTTTTTTTACCAGCTTTAAAAATAGGAGTCACCTTTGCAACTTTGAGGCTATCGGGAAATGTCCCATTTTCAAGACAAACATTTATGTTGTCTTGAAAATGTATTATTATGTTGGCGGGTCCAGGAATTAGCGAGATTGCAGAATTTAATGAGGCTGCGCATGAGTGGACGGCGTACTGGATGGAACTAGGGTACCCAGCGTGGAGGTACCTATCAGGAAGTTTTTATTTTTAATTCTCTAAACTATGGTGCTGAACGGTGGTCATTAATGCCTACTAGGTCTTTGTGGAACAACGCATTTTGAAGTTAAGGAATGAGGAATAACAGGAAAAAACAGACAAACAATACATTATTTGGATGGCCCTAATATGAAAAAACAAAGATTAGAAAAAGATTATAGTTTAATGAGGAGATAAAATTACATTACCTCCTAATAACAGCCAATAATAGCGCTTAATTGGGGATGTCCAAGTCCAGCAGTGGATTGGTATAATAGGCTGATGACCCATCTTTGGATGTACCAATTTCAGATCATTGGTCTTCATCTTCAATTTAAGCCCAGATGGATAGTGGATCGAATACTAACTTATGGTATTTCTTCCAGATGTTTACATATACACTACTGCCACCTGGTTATTATAAATGTTACACCAGAGAAAGCTGAAACACTAGTCAGCAATCAGCCAATGACAGAGGTTAGAACTTTCATTCCTTAAGGGTGCACTTGTTAGTAACACTTAGGGCCCCTGTGGGTTACACCTTCGAGTCTCTACAAGCAGTGAAAGATTTATATGTCGAACATATAAAACACAACAAATGTTATGCCACTATAGGTAAGAATCAAAATCAATCATTTATTTCCATATGACCAAGAGCCTACTGAAGATTAAGCAAAACTGAAATATTAAATAATATAATAGATGACGACTTCTGTGACGCAGTGGGCGAAGGTCCACCTGCATCGCAGGAGGTTGCGGGTTCGATTCCCGCCTCGGAACAAATGTTTGTACGATGTTTGTTCAGGGTGTACTGAATGTTTTCTATGTATGTACAATAAAAAATATCAGAAATTTGTTCAGTTGGTCTTTATGTTTTCTATGTATAATAAAAAATATCTATCTATGTAGTGTATTGTATTAAGTACCTATATCAGTTATGTAGTACCCATAACACAAGCTTTGCTTAGCTTGGGGCTAGATAATGCTGTGTGAATCGTCCAGCATTATTTATTTTTATTTATATAATGGAACAGTTGAACAACCTGTAGATTGTTTGCAACAGTCTGCAGTTAGCTCAATTATTATACTATTTCTAATTTGTTTCTATAATTAGTTTGTAATTTTCTTTGTCAATAACTCCTTTCTAATAATAATGGCGGTGGTGGTCACGGAGTAAGAATCGACCCCTCCAACATAGCAACTAAAACTAGTAGCCCGTGGATGTCGTAAGAGCAGACTTGTGAACCTAGACCCAACCAGAGGAAAGTCAGCTTCATTCTGCGAATTTTTACCATCACTGCGTGCGATGCTTAAAAGTAAAATTTATTTTACACAAGTAAACATACAATAATACTAGGTAGTATATACTGTATTTCAGGAGTTACAAAAGAGGTTAGGTACTTAGAGTTCTTATTGACAATCAAATTGTATTAATAGGCAAAAAAAATACTCTACTCTAACTCTACTTACCATCTATATTCTTTGTGGAAACTGGGATCTGCAGAGGATCTGCACTGTCATCTCGCATGGGAGTGATTTTGCAATTTGTGTATCATCGATACTTGCCACGACCCGCCTGATATAGGCGTGGTGATAATGAAATGAATAAAAAAATAATAAATAAAACCCTCCCATTATTTGGAGAAGGCACATTCATCAGTGGACATTGATAAACTAACTGTTTGATTCTCTTCAATTCAATCTTTTTGGGTTTTATGGCTGCATGCCATAATGTACCTTGTCTCCCAAAGCTTTAGTATTTATTTTCGATATTTCCAGATGGGTAATTCAATGGTGGGTGATATACTAGGAGTGGAAGTGATAGTCTCTCGCGCCAGTCAACTTGCCGCGCTCCTAGGCCGCCTGGTGTTGCCACATTATGAACTTGCGGTTACCACTGTCACTGGTATCCCTATGAAGGTAAAACATCTTGACTCATGCCACCACTATGTGCCTGTATGCTTAAACGCTATCTTAAATCTTAAATGCTTATGTTTGAGCTGATTTTTTCTCACGATTTAATATGAAAAAAAGTGCACTGGGAAAAGATGATTATGTCCTTCTAGCCGAATTATTGCCAATAAAAGGAGACTAATCATTTTATAGCATAATATTAGTGAGACCATAAAATTACGTTCACAGATTAGGCACGGTGTCGAATCTGTGAAATCTGTTATCCAAATAATAATTGACTTACCTGATTTATTTTTAGAGAATAATTTATGGAAATCTATCAGTAGTTCTTAAATCTACGAGGCGTTTCATTATCTCTACGGGTCAAGGCATATTGGAAGCTAATCGAAAGGGGATTTTTGAATAGCAGATTAAACCCTATCAACTATCATATGCTATCAATCTATATGTTCTAAATTCCCTACAATTAGCTTAAAACGTGGTGACGGCCCTAAGAGCCAACAATATATAAACTTTCTTTGTTTTGCCTCAGGAGGAGCAAAACGCTAGTTCAAGTGCTAACTACGACGTAGAAATCATACATTCCTTGGAGGCTCACGCCGGGCTGAGGGCGGCGCAAACGGCGGCCGAGGCTTTGGAATCTGTAAGTTTACGAAAACAAGTTTCTGGAAGTTTATCAATCAGACATGAGAGGGTTGTGGAAAGCTCCAGGAAACACGCTGTCCCTTTCTAATGTTCAAAAATAAGGACAGACTGGCTTCTGTCAGCTAGTTATCAAAAAATCCAATAAAGTGTTTCTCAACACATTGAATGCCCATGACACAGCATGTTTTAAAGCATTGCTTCAACACATGCTGTGCACCAGCACCGCATTGCTGGACAGTCATCAATATCATATGCCTGTCCATTGCTGGCTAAAGGCCTTCCTAAGCGCCATAGCGTCCTATCTTCCACTTACAGCATCTGCCTGCAGAGTTAAGGCTGATCAGTAAATAAGTTTACCCAAATGTTATCAGGTGGTACTCCGCTGGTGGACGCCCCGAGGCGCAGAAGGCGGCACCGGCAGCTGCAACGGGCCGCTATGGCGAGTAACGCCATCAGACGTCGCGTCCCGTCCCTCCGCCTGCTTAGTCAACTTCCTGCTCAATGGACGCTCCGTCACGCTTGAAGTGCCCAGGTAACTACACCTGCATTATGTGCAACAGACCGCTATGGCGAGTGACGACCTCAGACGTCGCGTCCCGTTCCTCCGCCAGTCAACTTCCTGCTCAATGGAAGCGTCCATTGAGCAGGAAGTTGACTGGTGACGGAGCGCCGTCACGCTTGAAGAGCCCAGGTACCTTACTGGCATGGCATAGTGACTCGAAGTGGATCCGACATTACTTATAAAACTATAGTCCAGTCGATGACACGAAGTCTCTGAAGGTTTTTCTAGATTTCGTCGCCTAAATCTTTTGTCAGGACACTCACTATTGCAGGAGAACCATTTATCCATTAAGCTAACCTCATCAGGAAGACTCCTAACCATTATTTACTCTCCAGCACACCTTGAAGCATCTTATTCTTCCTGCTTACACAACATTACATCAACCTTCTTTTATGAATGAAACTAGCTTCTGTTCCCGGATTTTTGGGATAAAAAGTAGCCTATGTTTTATTCCATGCTCACAAGTATCTGTATACAAAATGTTTGCCCGATCCGTTCAGTGGTTTTGGCATGAAGAGGTAACAAATATCCATACATCCAAACATCGAAACTTTTGCATTTATAATATCAGTTTACTGTGTCTATGTTTCAGAAAAGGCGGTGGTCGCTCAGCGTCGCATATCCTGGCAGCTCAAGGTGGTGAGCTGTGGATCGGCGCTCTCGGAGGCAGAACGCCTTACGACGACCCGCCCTCGCTGTCCGAAGGTGCTGGTGGTCGAGTCACGGATTACAGGTAACTTAAAGCCTTACCCAATGGTCAATCAATAAAATTTTATTGTACTGAAATTCTACTGTAGCCAAAACTATGGATATATTGAATATATGGAACGACCTATCCATACCCATACTTAATATTCTTAATTCGTTGTAAAGTAACTCTATCTGTCTGTCTGTTCACGCCTTAATGGCTCCACTTCGTCTAAACCTCGGTCTACATTGATGGTTAGTATAAACAAAACTCACCAAATTGTTGGAAATCTTAAAATGAAAATAGTAGATACCATACAATTTCCACAACCTGCTTGGCAAACCATCGAGTGTCGAGTCATAAAGGTATCAACTAAGCATGTTGCTGAGTAGATAAGTCAAAATTACCTACTCGGCACTGGTGATTGGCAGTGAATGCAATTTAATACAAGTCATTTTGCCTGTCACCTTTGCGCAACTAAACAGCTGAAATGTTCCTAACAACAGGCCATTAGATAGATTTGTCCTGGAGAAGGGCATAAGTTACTTTTTACGAAAACACGTGCAAAGTGACGGATAAACGGCTAGTGATTTCAGAGTCCTGTAAGGTCTAAATGGTTTACGAGTTTTAAATAAGCAGGAAAGTTTGTTTTTCTTCCGCAAAATTCATCCCACTACTCGGAAAACGCATCCCCCCGTCCCCAATTTCTTCCACTTGTTCTTTTTAAGTACATTAATTATTTTATTCACGTAGGCATGAATCTTTAAGTAAACTAGGTATATGCACGTAGGAGCCCGTCCTGGCTAGATTTTGACTGTATGACCCCCACCCTGACTTGACAGCTAGATCCGCCCTTGCTAGTAAACTACAATTAATCTCTGTGACAAACATGACATCAAGTCCTATTTCATAGCTTTGAAATAAAATCTAATCTTTCAGCCTATTTTTTTCAGAATTAAAGAATTCGGCGCGTTGATGCATCAAAACAAACTGCTGCCCTCTCGCGGGGCGGGCGCGAACTTGCGAGCGAGGGCTAGGCTACAGCGGCACACTACCTACTGGCCGCTTACTATCTCATCTACACTCGTATTTAACTTGGGACCTGTAAGTAACATAATATAGATAAACTGCCGAATATAGTGAAGATTGTGAATGCATCAGAAAAATCTGCTACCCTCTCGCGGGGCGGGCGCGAACTTGCGAGCGAGTGCTAGGCTACAGCGGCACACTCCCTACTACCCGCTTACTATCTCATCTACACTCTTTATTTAATTTCGACCTGTAACTAACATAATATTAGATAAACTGCAGAATATAGTGAAGATTGTTAATGCATCGGAAAAATCTGCTACCCTCTCGCGGGGCGGGCGCGAACATGCGAGCGAGGGCTAGACTACAGTGGCACACTACCTATTAGCCAATTACTATCTCATCTACACTCGGTATTTAACTTGGGACCTGTAAGTAACATAATATTAGATAAACTGCAGAATATAGTGAAGATTGTTAATGCATCGGAAAAATCTGCTACCCACTCGCGTGGCGGGCGCGAAATTGCGAGCGAGTGCTAGGCTTCAGCGGCACACTCCCTACTACCCGGTTACTATCTCATCTACACTCTGTATTTAATTTGGACCTGTAAGTAGCATTATAAGATACACTGCAGAATATAGTGAAGATTGTTAATGCATCAGAAAAATCTGCTACCCTCTCGCGGAGCGGGCGCGAACTTGCGAGCGAGGGCTCGGCTAAAGCGGCACATTACCTACTGGCCGCTCAGGTACTATCTCATCTACTCTCGTATTTCTCGTTTTTTTCTCTTGGGGCCTGTAAGTAACGTTATATTAGATAAACTTTAAGGCAAAATACAGCGAACATTGTTAATGCATCAGAAAAATCCGCTGCCCTCTCGCGGGGCGGGCGCGAACTTGCGAGCGAGGGCTAGGCTACTCCTATCCTATCTTCATAAAGAGTCTTTAATAACGGAATATATACTATGCTCATGTTTTGAGTTTCCTAATTTTGTGTAAAAATATAAATATATATAGTTTAAAAGTTTTAATCCTCACTTCAGGTTTCTAAAATGAAGCTCAACAAAAATTTACTTCAAACTTCGGTGTTCATGCACTCTCTTTTCTTACCAGAACACATATATCTATTACAGGTAATGGAACCGCTTACGAAACTGGTGGTTCAAGAGACGCTAACTGATGAAGAAGTGGAAACGTGCCGGAGCGTCCTGCTGTCTCTTCTCGGAATGGAATCGAGGCATGAGTTTCCTACTCCCTCTAATAATGTGAGGTAGGTGTCTTTTTTCCTGCTTTTTGTTTTTTTGTGATTATGAATAAGTCCTCAAAAGCAAATCAAATGCTGTACTTACATAGTAAGCCGTTTATTAAAGCTACTAAGCTTTTCGTTCTGTTTTACGATATACGCTTCTGTTGGTATTTTCTCGAAGTAACTATATTCAGTGTTTGTGGCCATAGTAAGCACGTTTCTGTGCCGTATGTCATCAATAAAGCAGGCGGAGATTCGTGCTTACTATGGGCCTCATAACAATACTTAAGGTCACACAGAGATCGACATAGCACAAAGAATTAGCAAGCTGAAGTGGCAGTGGGCCGGCCATATCTCGAGAAGAACATACAACCGCTGGGGTAAACGTGTTCTTGAGTGGAGACCGCGCCCCGGAAAAGGTAGTGTAGGACGCCCTCCGGCTATGTGGGATGAAGACCTGTGAAAGACTGCAGGCAGGTGCTGGATGCGGCACGACCGGCGGCCGAAGACAGGATGCTATGGCGCTCATTAAGGGAGGCTTAGGCCGTGCTTACTTTGGATACGATTTCATCCGAATTTGATTCGCGCGTAAACGTACGACTACGCACGAATGATCCCGACCTTCCAAGGACTATGGAAGCGCTCACACTGCATGCGATCAGTCGTACGTATACGTTTACTTACGACGTCCGAATACAATCCGAACTTGTTGGGATTTATCACGCAGTCGTACGTTCAGTTTTACATAAAAAATGGACACAATGGATGTAGAAAAGTTAACTTGATGGGACATAAATGTTTATGGGATCAAAGCGATACTATGCTATGCGCATGTATCCATGGAACAGTCTAGGTTCATAATGTAAATCTTCCTTAATATGATGAAATTCACCGACATCATCTCTTTTTAAAAATATTTCGCTCACCCATTCAGTTCTTCGATAACGACGACGCTGTCGCAGTCTCTGATGTAGAAGAAAGACTATCTTGAAGATATCAGATTATTCATCGCAACAAAGATGACTTCACGTACGTGATATCACCGGTGCACTGCCTATTTGACGGAGAAAAACGTATTCAGTGTGAGCACTCAATCCGTACGAACAGTACTCGTACGTTTACGTACGAACAAATGTACACGATATCACCGGTGCACTGCCTATTTGACGGAGAAAAACGTATTCAGTGTGAGCACTCAATTCGTACGAACAGTACTCGTACTTTTACGTACGAACAAATGTACACGATATCACCGGTGCACTGCCTATTTGACGGACAAAAACGTATTCAGTGTGAGTACTAAATTCGTACGAACAGTACTCGTAATCTAAAATAAAAATCTAAGTACTCTAAATTCGTATCCAAAGTGAGCGGGGCCTTAAGTGCCGCTGTGCACTAATGTAGGTTGATGATAATGACATAGAGAACAATATGGAAAGCCCTCTTCATTGTGTCCTTGAGTTTTTGAGCCCCCGGAAGTCTCTGCGAGATCGAACCAGAAATGTAGTAGTTAGCACTAGTAGTTTCCCCTGCAGCTCATGACCAATCATGGCGGTCTTTGGTAGAGACCGGTGTCCAGATGTCGACGTCTTTTAGATTAAAAGATGATATTGGTGTCTATTTCGATTCGGATTTTTGACACAGATGTCTGTTTTATCTTTATTCACAAAGAAAATTACAATCAAATAATAGAAATAAATTAGAACTATATCAGATATCTGATTATACTTCTAGGGTAAAATCAAGCGGACGGCGCGATGAGCAATGGCGCCAACTTTGGGGCGAGTTGGAAGCCCTGATCCGAGCGCACTCCGCGTCAGCCGCGCACCGCACATTACTGCGAGTGTTGCTCGAGTGTCGCGCGAAAAACCATACCGACGGTGAGTGTTATTCAAATTTAATTATAACTCTTTGTTTTTTTTCCACCAATGCGGATCTATTTGATACTACCTATAGCGAAATTTTCATGTGTCAATCTGTCCTCCCTCAGTCTATACTTTATAGAATCCATTCGTACTTACAGCCCTAGAGCTGCCAAATGAACCCAAATATGTCAGACTTATTGGATTCACGCGGTAATAATGCTATTCTAACGTATTTCTGACATTCTAACACGTTATGTACTCACTGCTTAATTCTCGCGATTAATTTTTATATGTAGTAATGTCTTATTTTCCCCGTCTATTATGTTACGAATGTTTTGAAGTAATCTTGAGAAATCTAAAAAGAAAAATAACTTATTGCCAGTTATCGCCGTTCCATCGCCAATTCGTCTGTTTTTTGCGGTACCGATGGTTACCTACACGAAATAACTCTTTGGAGACATATTTTAGGTTATACTTTATTGGAATGATCCATTTGTTGACACCAATGGCCAAGTAATGGCCAAGTAGACATTCTTTACTTACTTACTTACTTACTTACTGGCGTGGCGCAGTGACCCAAAGTGGATCTTGGCCTCCGACACTAGAGATCGCCAGTTGTCCCGGTCCCTAGCCGTTTCAGTCCAGTTGACGGCACGAAGTTCAAGCAGATCCTTCTCAACTTCGTCGCTCCATCGGTACCTCGGACGACCTACAGGCCTTCGGCCACTTGGGCGACCCATGTACGCTCTCCTGGCTGCCCGATCCTCCCCCATTCGGACTACATGCCCGAGCCATCGGAGTCTCGAGGCTTTGGTTTCTCCTATGATGTTCGGCTCGGACACTAGATCTTCTATTTCGATATTTTTTCGAAGTCTCCAGCTGCCATCTACCCGCTGGGTGGGACCTAGAATTTTTCGGTAGATCTTCCTTTCGGCCACCAGTAGTTTGTGCTCTTCTTTTAGTGTTAGCGTCCAAGCTTCGCATCCGTACATTAAGATAGGTCGTATCACTGTTTTGTATATGCGGAGCTTCGTGGTCCTGGTCATCAACTTGGACACTAATACTTTATGTAGAGCTGCTGTGCATCTAAGCGCGTTTTGGACTCGGATTTGTATCTCTTCTTCCCTTTGATTGGTATCAGTTACTATGCATCCAAGATATTTGAATTTATCGACGCCTTTATATGAGGTTTCTCCAACCGTTAGGTCTTTTCTGCGTAATCGGTTGTTTTTGTAACGCTTCATGTGAAGGTATTCCGTTTTCTCTTCGTTTATTTGCAGACCAACTTTTGCGGCTTCTTCCTGCAGGCCCCGGGCCACCGTCCGCACGTCATCTTCCCTATCTCCCAGAAGGGCCAGGTCATCCGCGTACCCAATAATCCGGTGTTTTCCATTTAACTCTACTCCGCCGTCATGTTGTCCTGAGACTTTCCGGATGACGTGTTCGAGCACCAAGTTAAAAAGGATGGGAGAGAGCGCATCTCCTTGTTTGAGACCGGTGACGACGTCAAACTGGTCCGTTAGGCCGACTCCCGTTCTGACCGTCATTTTACTCGTGCTCGTGGCAACTTCTATCATCCTTACCAGTTTATCGGGTATCTTAAACATCCTTAATATGTCGTACAAAGTTTTGCGATCTATACTATCGTACGCCTTTCTGAAGTCGACAAATAAGAAGTGGATGCTTTGAGCGTACTCCCATTTCTTTTCCATGAGCTGTTTAAGTAGGAATATTTGGTCTACTGTGCTCCTATTTCTTCGAAAACCACCCTGGTAATCCCCTAAGGTTTCCTCAGCGTAGGGTTCCAGTCGCGACAGTAGGACATATGCCAAGATCTTGTAAGCCGTAGGAAGTAGGGCGATTCCTCTGTAGTTGGCGCATTTTTTCCTATTCCCTTTTTAAAAAAAAAAGGGAAAAGGGAAAAAGGGAAAGACATTCTTTGGACTTTTCTTATTTATTGAGAGAATAACATCAATACAGGTTTTTTTTTTTATCAAGCCCTACGGCGATGTTATATCTATACTTATCCATCGAGCTTGTAGATTTTTCGTAAACAAACGTAATCAGCTGATTTTTAGGGTTATCACCATGAAATGACACAGGCCTAACGTAATTCCAATGATTTCACCCATAGATTCCGTTAGATTTGTTACTTTTTTCAATCTTTACTTCATATCTATGCAATATCTAGTTGTAGCAATTTACAAATCGTCATTATTTGGTCAAAAACGAAGATTCAAAGGACCAGATATTTTTATCTTTTGTTAAAGTGCCAACCCTAACGAATCTTAGTTTTGACGTCATGGGATGCAAACAATTGGTATGTTTTGAACTATGCTTCCCAATTTAGGATAGCACTATGACCATACTTATTTCCTATACAGAGCAGTATTTTATTTTTAGCCGGATTATTGAAGAACGAATGGAACGTAAACTCAACACTGAGCGAGTGCTGCCAGCTGGTCTTAGCTACCCTATTGAGTGTAGTTTTAGGGCGCTTTAGGGTGTGTTCCCATTTTTTTAGTGACTATAGATAGTCGTGCAGTTTAAAGCATCGTGGCTTGTAAACACGATGTCCCAAAACTCCACGTCAAGACGGAAACAAGTGACAGGCCAAGTCAGGGTATTTATCACAAGAAATTTAAAAAAATCTAAGTGACCTATTTGTAAAGAAAAGGTAAATATAAAAAAAAATCGAGATCGTCTACAACCTGTGATGGTCTTTTAACCTTGTTTACTGCATTTTTTTTCAATTTTATTTTTAATCTGAATCCTGAGTAAATTGTTCTTCAGTTAATTGTTGCAATGAGAGAAAAAATATGAAGTACTTTTAGTTTTTTATTATTAAATATAAAATAATATGATATATAAATATAATTGAAATCCTTAAAATGGCGAAACAAAAAAATCTAAATATTATCATAGACCCAGGAAGAATCTAAGAAATCAATGATGCTTAGAAAATATGGTCAATGTAAAGACATAAAATTAAGAACGTCTATTTACTAATGGGCCTGGGCCTGAAACGCCTTCCTTCCAATGGAACCTCATCGACAAATAATAATCTAGCTAATCTAAATCTTCCACACTATTGATTTATGAATTGAACTCTACCAGTAAAATTCGTTTCATTTTTACATTTACAAGATTATTTCTTGGATTATGTTTTTTTTTATTTAACAATGATTTGAACAATGCTTTCTTCAAGACCGAAGGGTGAGACATGAGAATTTTCAGCAAAACCAGTGTAAAATTACAAAAATATGTAAATCTACGTACGTAAAATTATGTGTGTAAAAGTATGCGGATAATAATGTAGCCACTGCTGTCACTGCACCCTGCTTGGGCACCATTGTGTCATATACTTTACCTAGATACTAATGCCACAGTATAAATAATAATATACAGTAGGCCTTTGATATCGCGGAACCTGCCGACAAGTGACGCGACCAGGTAATCAGGCCAGGTTTGTCACCATGCTAGCACAATGCTAGTGTTAAATGAAAACTTTTAATTATTTATTATAAGGAAACATCATCATAAATAAAACATTATGATTTTATTTTTGGTGATTTTTCAAATGCCTCGCCCCTTGCCCCCCGCACGATTGCCCTGTCTAAATGCCTTCGTCGAACAACTGTATGCATAAGTTGGCTGTGCTAATACTTACAAATCTACAGAATTATTACAATAAAATTTTAATGAATGAACGAATGATAACATAACTTTATTTTCCCCGTTTTTCTGACAGAGTGGGTAACACTACCCACGATCGCCATTTTATTTCCTCACTTGACTTTCTTGCTTTGTTGTGGTTAGTTCAAGTAATTCTCTCCTTTTGTGCTCTCTGCTTACGTTACGTTGTTTTCGTTGAGTTTATCGTTGTTTCTTGAGTTTTTGTTATTGTTGAGTGTTACTGTTGAGTTTTTGTTGTTTGTTACGTTTGTTGTTTTGATACAATGAGCAATGAACCTGGCCCGAGTTCGTTGAAGCTCTTTGCTTCGCCCAAGAAGAAGCGTCAAAAGAAAACGCCTCTCAGTTCTGCAGAGAAGCTCACGATTATTAATATTTATAAACTGGTGGAAGAAACTTGGCCTCGAGACCAATTTCCCTATAAGCAGGAGATGGTGAAAAGGACTGCCGATACCGCTGGAGTTGGCGTCAGTACGGTGTGGAAAGTCCTGAAAGGCTATTCTACTGAGCATCGCGTTCAGTCACCAGCACCTCTACCTCCAAGAGTAGCCAAAATTGACAAACTCTTGGACTTTGAACTAAGTGCCATACGAAGAAAAGAGCATGAATTCTTCTTCAGAAATGAAATCCCCACACTAAACAAAGTGTTAAATTCGGTTAACGAAGATGATGACCTACCAAATTTCAAAAGGAGTACATTTGCAAAGCTTTTAGCAAAGTTAAAAATAAAACACCTGAAAAGATCACGTAACAGCAGTCTCATTGAAAAACATGAAATAGTAAGGTGGAGGCGCAATTATTTGCTAAAAATTGCCAAAATGAGAGAAGAAGGTCGCAAGATATTTTATACAGATGAAACATGGTTAAACGAAGGTAATTTACTCTTTGTTTATTATCCTTTTTAGTAAATAATTATATTAAATATCAAACATGTAGTCGTTAAACTGAACTGAACTTTTGTATGTTATGTTAACATTGTTTCTTGTTTTTGTAGGTCATACGAAAACGAAGGTGTGGCAAGACATGACAATACAGTCAACAAGGCAGGCACACCTGGAAGGCCTTTCTACAGGACTCAAAGGGCCTTCTGGAAAAGGAAAACGCCTAATAATAGTACATATTGGTATGTTATCTGTTGTATTTTCATGAATCAGGATAATTTATTTAAACAATAGCATCAACATAACAAAGAAGTAGCACCATGGTCAAGTATGAATATGTATAGATTGAGTATTATTATTGCATCTTGTAATATCATTGATATTTTTATGGGTGGTGATGCAATAAGGTCGGTTTTCACCAATAGATAATCGGACAATTAGGCAGCTTTCAGTTAAATGTATCAAAACTTGTGTCAATAACATCAAATCAACTGTTTAAAGTTTAATATTTGTTTTTTTTTCTAGGAAACGAAGATGGATTTTTGAATGGTGGAAAATTAATATTCGAAAGCAAAAGTGGTGATGGAGATTATCACAAAGAAATGAACGCAGAAGTATTTGAAAAGTGGTTCAAAAAAATTATAGATTTAATTGAGCCAGAATCATTTAATTGACACATGTATACTAAAGAGTAAAGACATAAAATGATGATAACTAAATTAACTAATGATGCAACAATAAATTATTCCTATAATTTGCATTTATAGTCTTATTTCATCTCCTTTACCTTGAATTTCCTTTTTAAGGATAGGTAACAATAAAAAGTAGTACTGATTTCTCAAGACTACCTTATTTACTTATGCCAACTATTATTCACATTAAATATCACTACCCAGAGACATCTATCAAAGCTCAAAATAGCCGCCATATGAGTATAGCTTGGTAGGTTATGTACTAATTTGTTCAATTTTAGTTAGGTATGTCATAGGTTTTATAATTATTTCTTTCTTTGCGTCAGTTAGAAATCAAATAAGACCTAAATTATGTATATCCTAAATACGCAAACGAAGCCGCAGGCAAGAGCCAACCACATTATTAAAAATGTTTTTCACCCCTGCATCAGCTGATTGAACTGTCAGTGGCTTTGTTATTGAAAATTCTACAAGCTCGATGGATAGAGTATAGGGGGGCTATTCGACTCTCCGCTACCGAGTCATCGACACGGAATCTGCCACAGATTCGCGCGAAATTAAATATTTTAGCGGTTTTAAATATTTTCTGCTTTCTGCAAGGAATTAAATTACCAGAAAAGTAGTTTTCCACAAATCGCAGACCATTTTCTATTATCCATGTTACAATAAAGTAGGATATAATGTAGTTTTTGGTAATATGTTGATTTTTAGTAATATTAAAGCTCTATATTATTAATTGCTTCAAAAGTAGCACTAAATCGAAATATGTTAAGACATACGTTCATAATTTTTTTTTATTATTTCCCTATGGAAAACTTCTTTTCTGGTGGTTTAATTCCTTGCAGAACGCAGAAAATATTAAAAACCGCAAAAATATTTGAATTTCTCGCGAATCTGTGGCAAATTCCGTGTCGATGACTCGGTAGCGGAGAGTCGAATAGCCCTGCTAGTCTTATCTAACTTTTCATGAATATGAATAGTAGGATTTTCTCTAATAGTAATTTTTGTTTTCACTGCATGTAAGTTGTTATAAAGTTACTCTTTGTTTATTATGCTAAGCAACTACATAGGTAGTTATGAATAAATGTTTATTTTTCTTTTAAGTTCTGTTGTGTAAACAAATAAACAATTTAATAGCATAATTATTATGCTATTAAATTGTTTAATTGTTGTTATTTTTATTTTAGCACGCTTCAGTAGAGTGACTAAATGACTGGCTGAAAAATGTTTTCATACTATTTATGAATATTTCTACCTACATTTAAATTGTAATTATATTTTTATAGATTTAGCATGCACAGAAAGTATGACTTTTTTAAAATTGTTTTGTTTTAAATTCAAATGAAATGATTTGAGTTATGTTTATTTTTATTTCGCACATAATGAGTAGGTAGGTAAAATTTTTATACTACACCTGCTCAGAAAGTTACTTATTCTTTTTCCAAACGTAAGGTAGAAAGTACGTCATTTCAGGCGCACTAAAATGCGGGACAAAAACCCTATGGAATTTCATTTCTCGAACGTGCTATTTTTTTTAAATTCTGAAATATTTATTTATTTGTTCAATAACAAAATCCACAGCTCTTAGAGAAAAACTTAATAAAACTTATAATTATCTAACCTACAGCCAATAAAAGATTTACATTTTATTAGTTTGTCACAAGTTGACCATCACTAAATCTAAAATATAGCCTAAAAGCAAAGTTAACCTAAGTATACATGCGCCTTTGACGTAAAAAATATCAACCGGTAGCTATGATTATTTTCATAATAGGTCAAACGACAAACAGTTTTTACTCCGAATCCGCCATATAATACGGGCCTCTTCCGTATTCGGACAAAAATTCAAAAAATGAACCATGCGAAAATCGCACGTGCGGGTATTTACTTATTGCTTCATTTGAGTTTACAATATGAATTTACTCGAATGATCTTAAACAATGATTTCAGGTGTAGTATAAGGCAATATGTATCACTCGGGAGAAAGTGCGATTCTTACCTCGTGTGTTTTAAGGCCCAAATGACACACTCGATAGGAATCGGCCACTTTCTCGCCTAGATGTATATGTACTAGTATTCATACGCATGGAATAGTAGGTTTTAGTAGAGCTTTATTCATAATTTTGAGACCTATCTATTATATTATAATAATACAAAAAGTATACAAAGATAATAGTGATGCGATTGGTTTTCGGGATCATTTCCTTAACTGTGATCGATACCTCTGGGCTCAAGGGGCGTACCTAAAGGACATTTGGTCGAAATTGAGTTAATAATGCAGATTTACTCAGTTTTTAGTTTTCTATCGAACTGTATATTTAGTTTCTTTAAATTCGAAAAAAATGGCCTTTACGACCTAGCATTTCTGTCACGCTAAACACAATTTATAGGAAAAAGAAGAGTGTAAAAGTCAAGAAGGGTGTAAAAGTCAAAATGTTACCTGAATGTAGTCAGCTTGGTAGTAAAAGAAAAGCACGCAAAAACTTGTGGGTCATAAATATAAATATTTTAACAATTGTGCTATACGACCTTGCAAAAATTTATTTAAAAAAATGATTCGTCCTTCACGACCTTGTAAAATTAAATTTATAAAATAAATTGTTCTTAACGACCTAACTTATCAAAACAAAACATAAATTGTCCATTACTACCAAATGAAATAATACACTCTTGGACATATTTATTTAGAGGAATGCTTCATCAATCGGAACAAAAGACTGAAATACATGTACAAAAAGTCCTTAGCACAATCAGACCACATATACCCTAATATTTAATTTTAAAAAAGAATTAATAATTTTGCAGATGTGTGCGTATTCTTTTCATAAAATTCTGTCTTTTCTTAATTTTTTTTTACAAAAACCTTCCGCAATAGTAATAGTGGTGCATACACATCAATGGAGGGAAAATGCAGGATCTGGCGGCAGACTGGAGAGTACCCGAGACGTGCAGGGCAAGGTCGCAAGAGAGTCACTTCAGCGAGAGACGATATGTCTTTCGCTGAAGTGACTCCCTTGCGACCTCCTGCGAGGTTAGGAGTGTTTTGAGAGACCGCACTCTGATTTCTTCCGAGGTCAAATCTACGCTCCAGAACGTTCGACAGGCGACAACATTAAAACCGTAAGAAGAAAATTTAATAAAGCTGGAAGAAAGGCGTACTTGCCAGCTAGAGGACCCTTACCACAGGTCATCAAGTAGCTCGGGTTAACTTTGCTCGCTCATACCAAAACTGGAATGATGGTGACTGGGGAAAAATATGGTTCACTGACGACTCTAGGTTTTGTCTTAAGCCAGATAATAGAGGGTTTAATCTAGGGCATGCAAAATCGGAAAACCGGAAATCGAAAAAATCGGAAATCGGTAAATATTCCTGGATTTGTTAAAACCGGTTTTCAAAGTCAAAATCGATGTTTTTCGATTTTTCCGATCTTTACCATTTTTACAAATTCTCCGGCAGTGGCAACACCACACAACACTCTAATTTATTCTATGTACTATTTGTTAATTAAAGCTTGATACGCGGGACATTGACGTTGACATACACGTAGTGATCACGCGCATGAAGTTCCATATTTTTATTCCGTCATTAAGTACGCAAGACAATATCATACTATAGTGGTGGTAGGGGTTGGTTTACCATAGAGTAGTGCGTCATCTTAACCACAGACTATTATGCATCGATTATGAAAATGTGAAAATCGAAGCAATTTGATTTAACTAGGTACTTTTTAAAAAGTTGTAGTTAATAATATGTTTATATTATGTTATATAAATAGACTGGGAGAAAGTGGTTTTTTTGGACGAAACATGGCTCAACGCAAACCACACAGTTTCAAGATCGTGGACAGATGACAAAGCGGAATCTACCACCAAAGTACCCGAAGGCAAAGGACAGAGACTCATAATTGCTCATGCTGGGACTTCTTCAGGTTTTGTGCCTAATTGCCTTCTGGCATTCAAGTCGATGAAGACCACAGAATATCATGAAGAAATGAATTACGAAAAATGAATTAAGAAATGGTTCTTGATACTATTAAATAATTTAAACGAGCCGTATGTGATAATCATGGACAACGCTCCGTACCAGTCAGTGCAAAAAAACAAACCGCCGACGTCCAGCAACCGAAAAATGGAACTAATCGCATATCTGCAAAGCAAAGGCATAGAAGCCGATGCTGAAAAATTAATTACTGAAATTAGTTAATAATATACACAAACCCCGTACGCCAACTTACATTTTAGATCAGATCGCTAAGGAAAAAGGCCATTCAGTCATCCGTTTGCCACCATATCACTATCAATATAACGCGATTGAACTGATATGGGCCTACGTAAGGTCACGCAGCCAGAAATAATACTAAACCTCCTTTTACGGCAAATAAAAAGCTCATATTACTGCACAATGCCTGCGAAAATGTCACGCCAGAGGACTGGAAAAATGTGGTTGATAAGTGCAAAAAAATCATAGATGAAGATTGGGAGCGCGATATTCGATTTGACAATTTGTCTGATCAAAAGCTTTTTGAGATCGTATTTTCAGCAAGCGCGGGGTTAGATTTCATGTTTTATTAAATGACTACAAAAATAATTAAGCATTTTTATTTGTATTGAAACAATAAAAATCGAAAAAACCGAAAAAACCGATTTTAAAAATAAAAAATCGAACAAAAACCGGTTTTGGGTATTCTTCCGATTTTGCATGCCCTAGTTTAATCCTTACACTTTGGAGATGACTCTGATAAAGATAAAGTGAGTGTAACATTGTCGGAAGAGAAGCATAAATGGTGTAGGGTCAGTAATGGTATGGGGCAGTATTTGCATAGGGGCATGTACGGAGTTGCACATCGTAGAAAATGGATCCCTGACTGCGGCTCGGTACGTAAATGACGTCTTAGAACCGATTTTCATGCCCTTTGCCCCATACATCGGAGAGAATTTTCAATTGATGCGGGACAATGCGCGGCCCCACACTGCAGCGATAGTTTGGAGGTATCTTTGAGAGGTCAAAATTAACGTTTTGCCATGGCCAGCACGTTCACCAGACTTAAACCCCATCGAACATGTTTGGGATAAACTTGGAAAAAAATACTGGGATCCAGCACCAACAAACATAGGAGATCTCAAAAGGGCACTGGAAGAAGAGTGGAATCGAATACCACAAGATTTCTTTGATGATAACTTTATCAAAAGCAGGCCGAGCAGATTGCAGGCAGTTTTAACAGCTAGGGGGACAACACCAAATACTGAATATGCCCAAACATCCATCATAACATAACACAGGTTATAAGTAATTCTTCAAAACGTCATTTTTGAGTTTTCTGTTGTCTTTTTTTACTTCATATCCCTTATCATCGGATAGTTACTTGTATAATTGCAAACGTTTTCACCTTCTACCACTATCTACTAGACGCGACACGGCCAGAATAACATTTCCCTTAAAAATATTAACCAACTCCATTAACTGTCCAGAGCTACTCAAAAGCAAAACTTACTTAAACGTTCTCTGTAAGCGTGTGCTGTGCGATATAATCCATCCACCCCATAATGATCCATTCACTAATACCAAAATATAGACAAAACTCGTTTAAAATTAGAGCGTGCATGCATCTGAATTGAGTTTATAAAGACAACGATAATATGACCTATATTGTGCGACTGTGCATTCGGCAAAGCGCTTGCTAAGCAGTAATTCTTTAATGATATTAGTATTAGTACCCACTACCTAAATCAAAATTTGTACTTGTAACGAAATGACGGTTATCTAACTAGATGACGGATAAAGAATTTTCATAAAATGCTCACGAGTCAGCTTTTTAAAACATTTTTTGATTCAACTTTCTTGATATCGTATGGTATAGTTCCAGAGTCTCACAGCCTCAATTTAAAAACATTTCTCAAAGAAGGATGAGCTATGTGCCGGTGTGTATGTATAAATAACAAACACAATTTTTCAATATTTAAGCTTCATAATCAATCCTTTACGACCTTAAAAATATTAAATTTGTCAGTTCCATCCTTGATTTGTACAGTTTTTAAAAAATAAGTAACTATACGCCATAAGGTGCTCGCATAGACAGATTTTTTTGGGGCGTAAAGGTAATTTTTTTCTAATTTTATGGGAAATTTATTTCAGTAAATATAACACCAGGACAGTTTATCAACACATATTTAGAAAGTACCACAAATTCTAAGTATTTTCTTCCTAGGTTTCGTCTAAATCGCTCCAAAAACAAAACACTACAGCCTAAATATTTTTTTTTTGTTTTTTGCTTCCTGTAAAGTCGCCTTTTGTCCTTTACGCCCTTTGAGCCCAGAAGTATGGAATATAACCATCGCCGGGAGGTGACGTCGGTATATATTGTACTTTTCCAGGCTCGCATGTAGACGAATATGTCCCATATCAAGATGAAAGTGGCTCAGATGTAGACGAATATTTCCCATATCAAGATCAAAGCGGCTCAGATGTGGACGAATTTTTCCCATATCAAGTTCAAAGCGACTCGGATGTGGACGATTACGTCCCATATCAAGATCAATGGAGCTCAGCTGTAGACAAATGTATCCAATGCGACTTAGATGAGGACAAATTTGTCCAATGCGATGATCCGGCTTATGACACGTCTTCCGATGAGAATGATGAACAACAGACATCTATTGTGGTCGCCGAGGCGCCCCCGGAACCATCAATATCCACAGCGCCTACAATGGAAACAAATGATATTCCGAATAATAACCAGACGGACACGTTAGCCACTGAGTATTTAGACGAAATACTCACCCATATTGGTGATACTCCAAAAGAACTTCTTGTAGGAAAAGATATCCACGCTAATAATGCTGCAACGCTGAATGATGTCATCCAGAACGGGTTAAGACAAGAGCAGAAAGATAAAATGATAATTGATTACCCTATCCCTGGTAATTGTCAGTTGTTTAGGGCACCGATCTTAAATCCCGAAGTTAAAGCTGCCACTTCGGAGGTCTTACAGATGAATGATGCTTCGCTGGCGGCACGGCAAGGGCAAGTTGGTGTGGCTATAACAGCCTTAGCAAACGCCATGGATATATTAGCCACAGATAACTCGAATTCTAACCAAGTTGTATTAAAACATGTGAGCAACGCCTGTAGGCTATTGTGCGACTCGCATTTTATAGATACGAGATTGAGACAAAGTTCTTTGATATCAACCTTAAGTAATACTTTGAAAGACTCACTAAAAGAATCGAAACGGGACAAATATCTGTTCGGGGAGTCTCCGCCTGATAATTCAAGAGCTACCGAAGCTATAGACAAGATTAACAATAACTGTACTAAAACAATCGCCTTTATCCCGAAGCCCATTTTTAGAATTAAACATAGAGACCCTACAAACTGGAGGCAACCGCATCGGACTGCGGGCTCACCATCAACTCACAAGAACCCGATGATTACCCGACAGCAACCAGCCTCATCGCGTGTCATTCGTCCACGTATCCGCATTCTCTACAAGAAACAGGGTGGTCCTAGACGTTGATACTCAGGTAACCTCTGCCGGCAGGCAAATTACAACTTTTACAATAAACCTGCTCAAAGTAACATGTTTCTATTAAAAATAAGGGGCAGAAACTACGTTATTACTGTTGTACTAAAATGCGGGTGTCAAATCTACGGAATTCCATTTCCAAAGCGTTGGGCCCGAAAGAAATAGAAATCCATATCTATCTAGTCTACTTTGTACAGAATCATCGGTGCGCGAGTCCGACTCGCACTTGATCTTTCTCTTTTTTAATTCGTGAATGAAATGCACACGGTTAGAATACAGATTTTGTATACAGCATGCAACATCTACTCTGGACTATAATTAATCGGGAAAATTGAGCAACGAGTACGTAAGTGAGTATACCGTCAAAAACATTAAAAGTTGTCATTAGTGGTAACCGTAAATGCGACTTTACTACTGCGAGTTTAAGGTGCACACTTGTTTCCACTTTATATGGTAGCTTTGTTAGCGTACCTATTCGATCAGGTATCCGCCTCCGTACCTAGCACCTTACAAAAATTACACTCGAAATTGTCTACGACGCAGACAGTTTGCACAGAGCCCTACGGAACAAGAGATTATTAGAGTCGAATTTATTTTATTTTGTAAGATTTATTAACTTTATTATACAGGGTGTTTGGTGGAGGGTTAGACAAACTCGGTGGGTGTGTAGGTGGACCTATTTGTGAAATACAAATTGAAGGAAAAGACCCTAACAGTTTTCAATTTTTTTTAATCCTGATTTTTGTATTTTTTTAAGATTTTCCGAAATTTTACCTCTCTACCCCTAGAACTTTTTTTTGCAGCGTATTCAATAATTAATATCAGCGTATTCTTTAATGCTGAATTCCGCCATTGTGACAAAAACAACGACAACAAAACAGAACAACAAACAGTTTATCAAAACATAACAAATAACCAAAATAAGAACGAAATTTAACGATTACAAATAATATTCGAATTCGAAATTCTGATTTTGAATTTCGAATCTTCGAATTAGTCGGATACCTAGGTATGATAAAAAAAGGCTTTTTTCAATTAATTTAGCGTTCCTACCTTTGTATTAGAAATAGGGAAGTGAAATTTGAACCAAAATTGTTTTAATACAATGTTTTATTCTTAGCGTTTTTACTCCATTTTCCTAAGAAGTGCAAATTTTTGACAAGTTTATAGACTTTTCGGCTACATGTGGTATATTGTTGTAATAAGCGATCTTTAGAGAAATTTTTAAAAGCATTTGAATTTCTCGATCGCTAATAATTTTTTTTTTAAACGATGCAAAGTTGTCCTTCTTGATTATTTTTTTTACTTTTTTTAACTTTGAGAGCTTATAACTAATTATTTACACGTTCTTTCAAATGAGTAATGCCTTCAAAAGACGAAAAATACATCTGAGACCAAAAGCATGTAAAAAATTTAATAGAAAACACGTTCCAAAAAAAAGTTCTAGGGGTAGAGAGGTAAAATTTCGGATAATCTTAAAAAAATACAAAAAACAGGATTAAAAAAAAATTAAAACAGTTAGGGTCTTTTCCTTCAATTTTTATTTCACAAATAGGTCCACCTACACACCCACCGAGTTTGTCTAACCCTCCACCAAACACCCTGTATAGTTAGACTTACAAAATAAGAGCTTGACAAGTAAAATTTTATGCTATAAATTATTAATCAAATATAAATAAGGTAACTACCTAACTCAAAAGAATATAATACTGTTTTATAGGATTATCAAATCACCCTCGATTTTTTCTATTCTTTAATTGTATTTTCTAGATAGGTTTACTATAATGATTCTATCAGAAAAAAGTACGCTGATTTCTTGAGGATAGGGCTTATACACATTATAGTGGCTAAAAATTCATTAAAACTTTACTTAAAATAGGTAATCTCGACCTTTTTGTGTCTTAGACGTGTGATTTGCGCCGTGTGGTGCCGGCATAGAATTGCACCACCCCAATTCCTCCCGTGGGTGTCGTAAGAGGCGACTAAGGGACACACGCACCGGGGGGCGGGCAGCAGCGACCCCTGCAGAACAACTTCATCGAACTGCGATCCCCAACCCGCATGCCCAGCGTGGGGATTATGGGCATTACCCCCAATGATGAATAAAGCCAAAAAATGGCCCCCAGTTCCCGGCCGCCTCGCTATTCCTGGCCATGGTAGCGGCCATGGTAACGGCGGGGCAGGGGGTGCTAGGAATCACCGGGCTACCTCAGGCTACCATACATTACGCAAACCGACCCTGGCAACGTTCAACGGACGCACTCTGAGGCTTGACCACCATCTAGCGCAGTTGGAAGTGGAGTTAGAGAACATTAAATGGCATGTTCTGGGGTTATGTGAAGTCCGTAGAGAGGGGGAGGACACCATAACCCTAGACTCGGGCCATCTTCTCTACTTTCGCGAGGGTGATAAAACATCCCAGGGTGGCGTAGGTTTCCTCGTCAACAAAGCCCTCTCTAACAACGTCCAAGAAATCTCCAGTGTGTCGACCAGGGTAGCGTACCTGATCCTTCGGCTGTCCAAGCGGTACACCATGAAGGTTATTCAGGTTTACGCACCGACCTCGGCACACTCGGATGATGAAGTGGAGGATATGTACGAAGACATATCCAAAGCCTTACACAACACCACTAAGGCACACTTCAACGTTGTTATGGGGGACTTTAACGGCAAGGTGGGAACCCAGACTGGCAACGAATCCCGAATAGGCCCGCATGGTTATGGAATTAGGAATCACAGGGGGCAAATGCTGGTCAACTTCCTTGAGAAAGAGGGGCTGTTCTTAATGAATTCCTTCTTTAAGAAACAGCCTCAAAGGAAGTGGACATGGCAAAGCCCCGACACTGTGACTAAAAATGAGATCGACTTCATCATGACGGATAGCAAGCACATATTCAGAGATGTCTCAGTGATCAACAGGTTCAATACCGGATCTGATCACCGACTGCTCCGAGGCTCTCTGAATATCAACTTGAAGCTTGAAAGAAACCGTCTGATGAAGTCCACGCTCCGACCTAACCCAATACAAATCATGGCGGGCACCGAGAAGTTCCAGCAGCTTCTCGGGAATAGATTTGTTGCCTTGGATCCCACTGATGACGCTGACGAGACCCTACACAATCTGGTCGAAACGCTGAGGGATGAGGGCATCAAGTTCTGCAAAAAGCAGCGCACAGGCAAGAAATCCAAACTCTCGGATGAGACTCTCGGGCTGATGACAAAAAGACGGGAAACCACCCAAGCGACTTCGTCAGAAAGGTCAGACCTGAACAAGCAAATTGCGAAGATGGTACGACGCGACCTTCGGAGCTCCAACACACGCCTCATCGAAGAGGCTATAGAGCGAAACCGAGGGTCCAAAGTATTCACTCAGCAGCTTGGCAGGAGCCACCTGACGAAGCTGAAGACGCACGACGGGAGGACCGTATTGTCGAAGCCGGAGATCTCCGCCGAGGTAGAGGATTTCTATGGCCGTTTATACGCTGCACATGCCCCCCATTCCCGACGAGACGACCATGATTCTAGAGCCACTCTGACACGCCACTATACCGACGAACTACCAGACATCAGTCAAGACGAGATTGTGTTAGCTCTGAGGCAGCTTAAGAATGGAAAAGCCCCCGGTGAGGACGGAATAACATCAGAGCTTTTGAAAGCCGGAGGTGCCCCTGTTATACAGGAGCTACAGAACCTCTTCAACACCGTCCTTCACAGTGGGAGAACTCCAAAGGCGTGGAGCGGGAGTTTGGTGGTGCTCTTTTTTAAGAAGGGAGATAAAACCCTTCTTAAAAACTACAGACCCATCACACTCCTGAGCCACGTCTATAAGCTGTTCTCACGAGTGGTCACAAATCGTCTCGCCAGGAGACTCGACGAGTTCCAGCCACCGGAACAGGCCGGGTTCCGCGGAGGATTTGGCACCATAGACCACATTCACACAGTGAGGCAGATTATACAGAAGTCCGAAGAGTATAATCAGCCTCTGTGTCTGGCCTTTGTGGACTATGAAAAGGCCTTTGACTCTGTCGAAACCTGGGCTGTTCTGGAATCCTTACAGCGATGCCAAGTAGACTATCGTTATATCGAGGTGCTGAGATGCCTCTACGAGGCCGCCACCATGAGTGTCCAAGTACAGGGCCAGCAGTCTAAACCCATCCAACTGCGCAGAGGAGTTAGACAGGGGGATGTTATATCCCCGAAACTGTTCACGAGCGCGTTGGAAGATATGTTTAAGACGCTGGACTGGAAAGGTAAGGGCATCAACATAAACGGCGACCACATCTCACACCTGCGATTCGCTGATGACATAGTCTTAATGGCGGAGTCGCTAGAGGAGCTGAACCAAATGCTGGACAGCCTAGCCTCAGCCTCGCGACGCATCGGTCTTGGCATGAATTTGGATAAAACCAAAGTCATGATCAATGGCCTCATTGATCCGGGACCGGTCGTCGTACATGGCCACCTTCTCGAAATTGTTTCCGAGTATACTTACCTTGGGCAAATTCTGCAGTTGGGTAAAAATAATTTTGAGAAGGAGGCTAGGAGGAGGATCCAGCTAGGCTGGGCAGCGTTTGGGAAACTACGTCGAGTCTTCTCGTCATCCATACCACAATGCTTGAAAACTAAAGTTTTCAATCAGTGCGTCCTACCCGTCATGACCTACGGAGCTGAGACGTGGACACTCACGGTAGGGCTGGTCCACCAGTTCAAAGTCGCTCAGCGAGCTATGGAAAGAGCTATGCTCGGAGTCTCTCTGAAGGATAAAATTCGTAACGAATACATCCGACAGAGAACCAAAGTTATCGACATAGCTCAAAGAATTAGCAAGCTGAAGTGGCAGTGGGCCGGCCATATCTCGCGAAGAACCGACAACCGCTGGGGTAAACGTGTTCTTGAGTGGAGACCACGACTCGGCAAACGTAGTGTAGGACGCCCTCCGGCCAGGTGGGATGACGATCTGCGAAAGACTGCAGGCAGATGCTGGATGCGGCAAGCTGAAGACAGGGCGCTATGGCGCTCATTAGGGGAGGCCTATGTCCAACAGTGGACTAATATGGGCTGATGATGATGATGATGATGATGAGACGTGTGATTTTGCAATTTTGGTAGGCATGCTTCCTTACGAGCCCTCAGTTAGAGCGTTAGAATGACAGTAGTTGAAAAAGAAACCCAACATATCGAATGTGTTCTATTTTGAAACCGACGGTTTCAGGGTGCGCATTATGAATCTATGTTTCTATATTCTTGGGATACCTTGATCGATAGCGTACCTTATAAAATTAACTTCTGGAAGTTGTAAATTTTTAGATACGCTGATTGCTTAGATCTATCTGACGCTGATTGTATGCATACGTTATGTTACTATATCTACATTATTAGTGAAATTAATATTAGAATCATACCAGAAGTCCCGGAGATCTCCGGAGCAACTAACTTAGGCTTTAAGGCACTATACTTAATGCTACGGCTCCACCTGCGTCCTAACGCGTTAATTAGCGCGTAAATTTGGGCGTCACGCAGATGTGGCCAAGGTTTGAACGTGTTCTTTTATTGACGACGCCAAAAATGCACCTTAAGGCTGCACGAGTCGTCCGGTCCAACTCATCAGTGGGCGCGGCCTAAATGTGTGCCATCTCATCTGACATAATAGACATTCTCGCGCGCTTGATGAAAGGCAAATAAATTTATTCATAAAACGGCCGCGTAAAAAAATGCGAAAAGACTTTTAGCACAAGGCTTATTATAGAAAAACTATTGAGAGTATCATTTCAAAATAATCAGTTTTTGAATAACTAAACTATGTCTGTACGGGCTTTATTTTAGAGTTTTCTTTCTCCTTATGTTATTTATTTTCGCCCAAAGTTGGGCTAAAATCGGTGTTGAAATACGAAAGTTTAGAAGCTTGTATTTTTTAATTAATACTTTTTTTACGGTTTCGGGTGCATACAGACATATATAATGACGAGATAAATTGTTTTTATCCTTAGTTTTGGATGGTCAACATCAAACAGCGTAGTAGTTACCCTTCCACGTTTGTATGGAGAGATGAGCGACTCGTTCAGCCTTTACTACTAGTTCCCAACGTGCATATTTTTAGCGCCTTAATTAACGCGCTAATGGATTTTAACACCAACGTCAACGCTAACGAAGGTGAAGTTGAACACCAAGTTTGGCCAGTGTATATGCCTTATGGGCCTACCCACTGGCCAAACTAAAGATACAATGTTTGTAAACCGTGCTCCCATTACTTAGGTAATCTAAAAATCACTTTCTTGTTGTTGATTGTTTGTCAGAAATTGTAGTGCAATTTTGATTTGACTTCTAGACTTCTAGTCTCTTTCCAATGCGTGCTGACAAATTATATTTTAAACTTGATTCCGATACGAAATTTTTTGTGTTGTGAGTATTTTACAAACTTTATTTCTTGTGAATGGCTCGACTGGAATCTCTTATATTTTTTTGTCAACAATGAAATTACAAAAACAAAGAATTATTGTTAGAAAATAATATGACTGGTAGTTATCATGGGACCAAATCGAAGAAGTTCAAATCAATTTTTGGTTTCATCAAGCTTTTATCATTTAATTCATCTGTCATCCGTTTTCGAACTCGAGTTTTTACCATTTTCGCTGCGCTTGTGCAATTATGCGTTGTTGTAGTTTTTGTTTTTATTGATTTGATTATTTTGCTGTTAAACAGTTTTTGTGAAGTTTTTATTCATAAATGTCTTTGTTGACTCAAAATATCTTGGATTCTGGAACCGAGTATACAAACCGAATATTTTATGTTGTCTTTTATCTGAACAAACAAATAACCTATATAACATAACTGGCCTGTTTCAAAAATTACCTTTTAACATATTACTACACTACATTCATTTCTCATTCCTATGTATGTATTAAATTGCTTGTTTTTTATAATACCTACGTGCCGGGATTTACTTGAAGGTATGTTTTTGTTATATATAATACAGGGTGCCACGAAACACGTGTACTAAGACGAAAGGGGTTAAAAAAAATCGAAATTTAAAAAAAATCGTAGAACAAAAGTTATTCCCTCGGGGTCCAGAATCACCCCCTTTCGGATTAGTACACATGTCGCGTGGCACTCTGTATATCTAGATATTACTTATAACTAGTTTCTTGCCCGTGGCTTCGCACGCGTTGTTCCCTATTAAAAGAAGCCTATAGATACATTATTTATATCCCACGGGAACTGATTTATGGGATAAAAAGTAGCCTACATCTATGCAAATTTTCATTTTTTTTCTTCAGTAGTTTTGGCGTGAAGTTACAAACATCCATCCATCCAAACATTCACATGTATAATATTAGTGTGCTAGCTTCTGACCACGGCTTGGCTTACGTGCTAGAGACCATTAACGAAACAAAACGCACTACTATCGTTTGAATCGTGAATTTGGTCTGAAGATCATAAAAAATTCTGTAAAAAAGACGGTTCATTCATTTCACTTTCGGACTTCATTTTAGAACAGAAAATTGTGGATATCGGTCAAGCCGTTCTCAAGAGATGCGCAGCATTGCGAACAGCATTTTTTTTTTTTTAATTGATTTGTTACTTCAAGACTGCTGGCGTAGGAGCGCGAGCACGGACTTAGATCGGATCACCGCTTTTGTCTCTGGTGCCGATAATGTTAGGTAAGAACCTGTTTCTATCGAGTTTTATCGACACCAGAGACAAAGCGGTGATTGGGGCGTAGATGATGCTGTGTGAATTGTCCAGCATTAATAATAATAGCAAAAACAAAAAAAAATAGAACAATACAAATTTTTTATACTTACCCCGTCCACGAAATAATTTTCTGTTTGGTATATACTATGAACTTCCCTAATTATTGACAGGTGAGTGAATGAAGACTAAAAGCCTCCACACACAGAAACCGTGGCCGGGCCGGAGGCGAAGCGTGCGGGATGTATCATACTAATTTATATGAGAGACTACACACACACGCCGCCTGGCGGTAGTCGCTTATATAAAGTCAAGAATTACAACCCGCACGTCTTCGCCTCCGGCCCGGCTACGGTTTCAGTGTGTGGAGGCTTTTAATGACAGAATGAAGTATTTTATAGACACGGTTACTTTTGACGGGTAAAGATGCGAATCTGGCTAGTAGAAAAATATGGGGCTTACGAAAGTTTAAATTTTTATCAAGCCCACATAGTTAGGGCCGTCTTAGACCATGCCGGGGCCCACAAGAATTTGAGGCCCTATTGGAAAGTATATTAAAACCGGCGAAGTGCGACTCGCGTCGTAAGAAGCTATTTCGTACTTTTGCGAATGAAAACCGAAAATCTCATATTTTTGTTGATTCAATGATTTCATCAATCACATCAAAAATTGCCTACCGTGTGAGAAGGTGCTATGTTGGTTAAATTATTTAACTCTACCCACATAGGTATTTAGGAATTTGTAAAAAAAATCAACTAAGTACTACTTTGACCT
Organism: Eupithecia subumbrata; assembly: GCA_949316285.1. Classification (NCBI taxonomy): domain Eukaryota; kingdom Metazoa; phylum Arthropoda; class Insecta; order Lepidoptera; family Geometridae; genus Eupithecia; species Eupithecia subumbrata. The sequence continues at coordinate 12,447,890 of OX438643.1, read as the reverse complement.
AACAACCGAACTAGGGTATTACAATGGTAAATAAATTAATACCTACTAATTTATTTACCATTTTAATACCCTAGTTTTACTATTTACCTATATTTGTAAAGCTGAAAGGCCTACTTTTATTAATTTAGTTATACATAGTTTCTCTATAAGTGAATTTGTAAATTCTTAAGTGAAAAAATAAACATCTCACACCTCAAAAAGCTACTAAGATGATACTAGGTGATTTTTCCATGAAAAGTATTGAAAATGGTATAAAAAATTGTGTTTACCACAGTAACTCAATCCGTCTTACTTTTCGTCACGGAAAAACGCGTGTAATGCCGCGGCCAGAAGCAAGTAGCAAATATAACAATACTATTTTATTCTATTGAATATTCTGGTTCCAAAAATAAAGTCATTTAGACGCCTGACGCCATTTAAAATTTCTAAAATAATACAAAATGTTGAGAAACAATAAAAAAAACTATTACAACTACTTCATAAACAAAATCGATTGTCATAAAAAAGTCGAATCGGTAAGGACACGAATATTAACGTTTTTTGTTATTATAGTGCGTAACCTTACGCTAAGGATAATTTCTAAGAAATCAAATAATATCGCAAACACTATCGCACTAACGGAAAAAAATCCGTAGGAAGTCGCAGAGATTTTCGACTCCCACGAGTCCCCGAAACTTAAACGAAACCGAAACGAAACTCCCAGTCCTCAAGTCGTCGAAGATTTCTTATGAATATTATTGTCGAACTACCAAAAAGAAAATTATTTCATGGAATAGGCATATCGAAGTCCGAAGCTAGTGCTCAAAGCTCGCTATCACTTGTCTCATGGACCGGCACCGTATATACCGACAGTGTTTTGTCAGCTTCAGACAAGCTGACTGGTCGATTTACACATCAGTGAAGTCACAGTTCTGTATCAGCACAGCTATATGCATACAGTCGTTCGACGAAGGCGTTTTGACAAAGCAATCATGCAAGGGACGGGTCGGGGGGGACGCTCCCGAGTTACTCAGGCGGTGATGTATGCAACTCGGGAGCGACGCTCCCCCGTCCCGTCCTTTGCCCTCCATCCCGTCCCTTGCCCCCCGCATGATTGCATATAGGTTTATGCATATAGGTAGGCTGTGGTATCAATGAGTCTCCAATTCGGTTTAAAATATTAACGGACCGTCAACATTCTGTATAGAACTAGAGATTCATACTGAACTGTGACTTCACTGACATGTGTGAATCGTCCTTTAAACTACAAAACAAACGAACGACTATCATTTGGTGTGTAAACTCCACTAGTAAACAGTAGACTTCTGTAAGGAAAGTTTAACAATCTCTCATCATCGACCTCTGTGGCGCAGCGGGCGAAGGTCCACCTGCGACGCAGGAGGTTGCGAGTTCGATTCCCGCCTCGGGACAAATGTTTGTACGATCGGTAGATATTTGTTCAGGGTGTTCTGGATGTTTTCTATGTATAATAAAAAATATATATCTAGTAGTGTATTGTATTAAGTACATATATCAGTTATCTAGTAACCATAACACAAGCTCTGCTTAGCTTGGGGCTAGATAACGGTGAGTGGAATGTGCAGCATTATTTATTTATTATTTATTTATCATTTCAGCTGAATCCCGCGCAACTGTTATCCGAGCTACCACAGACTCGCCTCTCTCTCCTGTAGGAGCCGGCAGCGGCAGTAACTGCGTCGACATCTGGACGCCGAGGAATATTCTAGACGCGTTGCTAACGGATTTCAAACCGGCTCGCCGATTAGACTTCGCAGGCAGAATGCTTGCTGGGAATAGAATTGCTACTTTATACCCAGACTTGAATAAGGATAGTGACATGAAAGCTTCTAATTAACCGCTTTAAGCGCTAGAGGCTTGTAGACAGTTCCTTGGACTCCAATTAGTTGGAAAATGACCGCTTAAGTCTAGAAACATTCTTTGTTTAAGTAGCTAGAAAACGAAAATTTAGCTATTGGCATTCAGCCAATAAGAAATTTTCGTTGTCTAGCTAATTAATAATTTAATATAATAATGATATTCGGATTGTGAAATGGAATGAATTTCATTTAAGGTTCATTAGTGGCTGGCGCGAGATTAATTATTTATGTGGTTTAATTTTTTTTCCGCGTTCTACAAGGATTAAAAGTAACGGGGAAGTCGCAAATGGTAATTTTCCCAAATGCTCCAAAAATACCAATTTATCGAAGTTAGTTTTTTCATAAATTATTAGGAAATGGTTTACGATTTGCGCCAAATTAATTTTTTGCTTATTTTATTCCTTTTACAAGGCAAAAAAATTAAAACTACAAAAAATAATAATTCGCGCTATCACGAAACGATCAACCTTATTTTAATGTTTTCGAATCAACTATGTTTTAATTGGTTTTATGAAAATGAACTAAATGAATTCCTAAAATCTAAATTTGTGATATGATAATGCATTAGTAGTTAAGGATCTGCTCAGCTGGCTCAGCTAAATTTTGTATACTTTAAGCAGAGATACAAAGTTGCTCTTTTTGGCCACCAAAAGAGCAACTTCGCATCTCTGCCCACACGATACATAATTAATACTTACTACAATTTTTACAGAGGCATAGGTATCACAAATTAGCCAATAAATTTTTGAAAATTCCTGCGTTCAACAATAATAAGATGAAAAGGTGGTGGCGCTGATTTGGTCGGGGTAGCGCCTTATGGAAAAAAATCTGGTTTTACTATTTTCTCGGTTCTACAAGTAATTTAGTTGGCAGATAGAAGTTTTGCGCTCATTTTAAGCCATTTATGACGACCTCCGTGGTGCAGCGGGCGAAGGACCGCCTGCGACGCAGGAGGTTGCGGGTTCGATTCCCGCCTCGGAACAAATTTGTGTACGATCTGCAGAAATTGAATGAATTGTGTGAATTGTCCAGCATTATTTATTTATTTTATTTGCTATGAATCTTTGCATAAACAAACTTTGACCCAATTGTAGTTTTGCAATCAATGGACATGATATTGATTTTAGTAATAAATCTCAATCATAAAGAAAATATAGTAAAAAGCCAATTTTCACGCTTGACTCCCGACTTAGGCGGTCGTATAGAAAGAAGTGCACAGAGAAACATAGTGACCCTAAGTAAATGATGATTATAATAAATGGACATAGGTGTAATTTGTAATCCGCTATAGTAATAAGATCTGCAATGTATCTGAGTAGCAGGAATGCAGTAGTATTATCAGCAAGCTTTAATGGCGGCAGTACACACTGGCCGAGACGTCTCGTGACAGATGTTATTGTATAAGAACTTCTAAAAGAAATATATCTTCATTACTTCTTACTTTAATTGAAGTGAACAAAAAAGCTAAGAGACCTCTTTATTTCCCAGCATTACTGGTGTAATTTGAAATGTATGACGTGTCCAAGACCCTTGTGAAAAAAAAGAAAATAAAGCACTGAGTTTTGACGTCTCGTTCCCTTAACGAGAGGCACCATGTACAGTACACACTCGTCTCGCTTGAACTGCGCCGAAGACATGACAAGAACTTACGAGCGAGACGACTTCACCCCGAGGCGCACCATTCTAATTCTGATAGGGGGAACTGAGATCTGCACGGACATCTCGCATGTGAGTGTACTGTGCATTATCCCCCTGCCTAAACAGGCCCTAAGCAGCCCAGCTCCTTGAAGTACCGGACAGGACTTTTGGTGACTGACAGCTTCGTTTCCGTTTTTCTGCGGGTGTGGATGGGGTTGATTCCTCAATGAGACTCTTCAGCCCCGTCCGAGGCGCACCATATAGGAACACATTCGTGCTTGGCCTGTGTACCACCGGTATTAGAGTTTTAACTTGTTATAAGTTTTACAATTCTCAATGTAACCGATTTTATATTAAATTTTTCTAGTCATTCAGTCCATTATTCTAGAATCTGCAATGTATCTTGAGTAGCAGGAAAGCAGTAGGTTAGTTTTTTAATACTACATTGTACATCTAGGCGAGAAAATGCCTTATTCCTATCGTATGTGTCATTTGAGCGAGGCGCAGCCTTAAAACACACGAGGTAGGAATCGCACTTTCTCCCGAGTACATAGTGCTTTAAACTACACCTTCAAGGAAAATCGTTGTTTTAGAATCTTCAAAAACATTCGAGTAAATTCATATTGTAAACTCAAATGAAGCAATAAATACGCGCACGTGCGATTTTCAAATGGTTCTTTTCTTATTATTTTTTACTTTTACTTTTTCCGAATACGGAAGAAGCCGATATCATATGGCTGATTCGGAGTAGACTTTTTGTCGTTTGGACTATTATGAAAATAACCATAGCTACCGGCCGATATCACAGAAAATTTTAAAAATAACACTAGAAATGGATGTCCATACACATCTCTCCCGCTAAACGCGAGATGCCGGGTACAAGCCAAGCCAGCGAGAGCAAGCGGAGGCTAACGAACGAACGCGAAAGAACCATTTTCCATAGTTTTCCGTCCCGCATTTTAGTACGCCTGAAATGACGTACCTACCTTCTACCGTATGTTTGAAAAAGGATTATGCAACTTTCTGAGCAGGTGTAGTATAAAATATTTTACATGTTTAATCATTCTCAAAGAACCTTTTATTACAGATTTTAAATAACTCAGCCCCTTATTCTAGTATTTTCTCGTCGCTGTGCACATCTCGACAAAGGTCCATTGTTTTAAGGCAATGTATCACCAATAATCTTAATCACTATAGTATCTCAGTGTTTGTTGTTATAAGACCTAAAAATATTTAGTCAACGGCATCGTGTATCATGTAAATAAATACTGTTGTAATGATATACTGTGTTTTAATTATAAATTCCTTTGAATATTTCCGTTATCATAGCTGTGGTATCTTTGATCCGACTAAAACCGAAACGAATTTCCTACAATGCTTCAGTTATGTGTGTAGAATACCTTACCACCAGAGATTTGTTACGAAACTGAGCATTGCAGTTTGAAAACGTACCAGCCAAACTCGATGGAGAATTTTTATAAACAAACCGCCAATACATAACCAAAAATTCACTCTAAAGCCTCCACACACAGAAGCCGTGGCCGGGCCGGAGGCGAAGACGTGCGGGTTGTATCATACGAATTTATATGAGAGACTACACACACGCCGCCCGGCGGTGTTTGTGTAGTCTCATATAAATTCACGCATTACAAAACAACCCGCACGCCTTCGCCTCCGGCCCGGCCACGGTTTCTGTGTGTGGAGGCTTTCATTGTTGATTTGCGATCCTTCCTTCACTAGATATTGCTTACAATTTTACATCTGAAAGTAGCCAAGCAAGTTTTAGTTTTTGTGACGTGGTTTGTTAACAAACATTCTCCATCGAGTTTGGCTAGTGTATAGCTAAGCGCTCGTTTACCTCGCCGCTAAAACACGTCTCTGATGGAAATGGGCCTAAAAGAGAAAGCACTCACTGTATTATTTTATCGGTTTGTTCTGAAAAAGAATTTCTGTCGTATAGGTGCACACATCATTTTTGGGATAAGTCTCACTTCACTGTTTTCGCCCGTATCCTGGTCTTTTTATGAGACTGGTGACTGACTAGTTTCTGTCTGCGTCTTCGCACGCGCCGTTTTTGAAATGTCAGATTTACCTATCATTTGTTGGTACAGGGACGTTCATTGATAGTAGCCCCCGCTAAGTATAAAGTGAATTTCCTTCGTTACAGAAAAAAAGTTTGAACTAGTATCTTCCGGTAATATGAACATAGCAAGCTATTTTATGAAAAGAATAATACGATAAAACCTAAAATAAGTAATTACGAGACTCGACCCGTCAGAGGGGTCACGATCTCTGAACGTCGCTGGGTACCAAGGTATCGCTTCAGGTTTGGTAAAATGAAAAACTCTACATTATAAAATTAATATCTTATATTTGTTCCATAAAAACTACATTGTGGGCCGGTGTCCCGGTCCCCGGGTAACACGACCTTTGTATCATCTTGTATTATAAACTCTGCGGGCAGACTGTGTCATATATCGTATCATATAAGGCATTGGTGAGTGGCGGCCGATCGGCCTGAAGGCATCTGGTCCGGAACTCTGCGGCGGCACCGCTCCCCTCGCCGCTTGTTTACAATTATTGGAATGTCACGCGGGGGGCGAACGTTCAACATTAAAACTTAAACAACCTAAGGCCCAGTGGCTCCCAAAACACACATTGTACAATCCAATTCGCGCGAGTCCATGCATCCAAAATATTATTACCCTATAAAACTTACAAAACCGATCGGTATTCTTAAACTTAATGCTAAGTTAAAATTAAACGGAATTGAAAAATAAATTACCTAGGTACAATATTTTAGTCTAGAAAGCTATTTATACGCGCACGGGGTTGGTGAGGTGCGCGAGTGTCAGTGGGTCGCTTCGCGGAGCTTTTTAGGCGCGGGCGCATCCGATGAGTCGCCGAGAGAGTTTTCTTCAGCTGAACTAGCTTCCTCTATTTGTCTGAAACAAAAAAAACAACAGTTAATTTATGTTCAATACCAATTTTCTGAAGTTGTTCTAGTGTGGGAGTAGCCGAAAGACTTGATGGGACTCGCGCAAGACCGATTAATGCATTTACTGCCCGTGCCGCCGCGCCGCCTGGCGGAGTTGAAGATGCACATGTGCGTCATGAGCCATGAAAGTGTTAACGGCCGACTGGCGTACAAAGAGCCTGTAGGTATGGTAGCAATAGGTGTTAACTCATTCAATGCCTTGCCCCCAGGTGGTTGAACACGCAATGTGCGTGGGTGGCAATGTGTTAGTTTACAACTGATAAACTAACACATTGCGACCGATACACTGATAAATTATCAGACTGCTATGATAATGATAATAATGAATCTATCTCCGCAGTGAACTTTCTAACAGGTAATCGAAAGCAGCCAATACTTGTGCTGACTAAAAAAATTGCAATCACAATTCAATTTCTCGTTAAAAATAATGACGGCCGCAAGCGGCTTGCTACAACACAAAGGTGGCATTGCGTAAGCGTTCAATCGGTTTTCAAGCAATCAATCAGTCAGTACGTCTATGTGAAGGCGCGATTAACTGCCCATAGGTAACGGTTTGTACGCTTCATGGGAATGTGATCTCATATAGGCTAGCTCTAGCACAGTGAAGGCCTGCTTGAGATGTTAACCTTTATTAAATACTAGCTGCATTCTTACTACCCGTTTTCCCGTAGGAATGAAGCATTTTCCCGCGGTAAAAACTAGCCTATGTTCATCAGGAATAATGTGGGCTTCTAATGGTAAAAGAATTTTTCAAATCGGTCCAGTGAGTGGTTTCGGAGCCTATTCAATACAAACAAACAAGCAATGAAATCTTTCCTCTTTATAATATTAGTATAGAATAGCTGTACCCGCAACTTCGTTCGCGATTGCCTTACCTGCCGACTAATTAAGTTCACATTTAACCGTAGTCTCTCATATTATGAAACGCCGCCGTGCAAAAAATCGTGTAGGGTCTACGGGGGATAGCATGTTGTCATCTTCAATCCCATTCTTTATCTACACGACTTTTGGCTACGAATCTGCCAGCGTCAGTGTTAAGAAATGTCATACTCGTTTCACTCATGGTTCCGTTCAGCGGGGGCCCTATTCTACTATAATAATCGCTTCACTATGACAGGGGTATCGACACAGAATGACACGTTTTGGTATTCCACCTCAGATGAAAGAAATTATGATGAATGCAGATGGAGAGACGCGCGTCAACTTTGAAACTATTTATTTATCTCGCTCGCACTATCTGGAGTTTTATTAATCTAAGGATTCTACGAGATGATTCTGCGACGATTCCATTGTCATACTGAAGCAATTGTATTGCAGAATTGGGCTCCTGATCCATTTGACTGGACCACCGTAATTTTTTTTCGTTAGTAGGTATATAGGTACAGTTGGCCACAGTAAAAAATATTTTTTTGTGGTCCAGTTAGTTTAATTGGACCACTTACTGCAACCAAACTTGCGTAGTACAGTTAAATGGACCAGCTAAACCACCATATGTCATGTAAGGTAGGAACCTAACTTATTTTTCCAAGACGCACCACCTTAGTAGGTAGGTAGGAACCTAACTAACGGGTTCGTCTTGGAAGAATAAATAGGTAGGAACTTACCTACCCTTTATCTACTATTTTTTTCTTCAATCTACAGATTATTTCATCAATCTACTGATTTTCTACTCGACTTTCTACTGATTTAGTCAAATTCGATCTTGCAACACTGTTTCTAACAAAAATGCGTAAATTTATGTGAATGTTTGTTACTACGTATCTCGGTAACTACCTGCTTAACCGATTTAGATGAAATTTGGTGTAGATAATTTAGGTTCTGAACATAGGATAATCTAATTATCAAAAATAAGCCTCAAGAGGGGGTTAAAAAGGGTGGTAAAGTTTCTAGTGAAAATTATTATTCCTTTGTTCGATTCACTCAAAACTTGGTATAAATAAACTATGAAGTAAATAATGAATCGGGTACTTTTTTATTTTTACTAAACCCCTAGGTGTTGTGCAATACATTTCTGATATTTCCACGCGGGCGAAGCTGCAAACCTACTTTAGGTAACTGGTGAGACACTCAGAACGGAGACACCTGGAAAAGTCTTGTCTGCAGATCCACTTTGGTCCGTTGAGCCATAGAATAAATCTAATGCTGCGTTCCGTTTATAAAAATAATTGATTATAGCGCTAACAGCGCTCAAAGTCTTTCCGTATTGTTTGAGCGCGAACGACAGATATCGGGATATGTTAAACGGAACGGCTATAGACGCGCTCACATCGCTCACGTAAACACAACCTCAAGTTTATGGTGATTTTGAAAATTTCTTATGACAATTTGACAGATCGTTTACATCGACCATGCTCGGTAGTATGGGCATTGTGAGCGTAAATATAGCGCCGGTTATGACGCCATCTATGACGTTCCAATATCAACTGTAGACGCGATATCGGAAACTGGACCACTTTTGTTAGCGCTAAAATCGATTTTTATAAACGGAACGCAGCATAAGATAATCTAAGTACGTAAGTAAGGCTGCAGCCAAACGAGCGTAATTTTGAGTCGTGAGACGCGTATTTTCGGTCGCATAAATTCTGCCCAGCAGAAAATCTGTTGGGCTGCCAGACGGGCGCAATTTATTCAGTTGCTTTTTGCGAGCAAAAAACGTGTCAACTCTCACACAATCTGCACCTGACTCGCATTCCTCGCTCCCCTCACCCCCGCGACCACAACTCGGTTGGAACTATGCGTGTGAGTCGGCAGATAACTCATTTTGCGTCGCCGTGTGAATCAAACAGGACTTTTCTATGAAACCATATGCAGCAGAAATTACGCGATTGACAACTCAAAAAATTACGCTCGTTTGGCTGCAGCCTAAAGATGTTTTAGTTATTTGTTTGTTACCGTTTAGCTCTCGGCGTGCTGAGAGCAGAGTCTGAGTTATCAGAAGGTGATAGGGGCGTGGCGGGCGTCGCCGGGGACGGAGCCTTCGCGTCCATCGAGTCTTCGGTACACGACGTCGTCGTGTCCTCATTCACTGAGTCCACGGTTATTTTACCTGTAACAATTCAATGGTGTTCAGGATGTTTTTCTATGTATAATAAAAAAGTTCTATTTAAGTTGTGTATTGTATTAAGTATATCAGTTATCTAGTACCCATAACACAAGCTCTGCTTAGCTTGGGGCTATGGACACGTTTTATGGTTATTTCTATCCCATGGGAACTGATTTATAGTATAAAAGTAGCCTGTTTTATTTCAGGCCTAAAACTACCTGTATATAAAATTTCAGCCCGATACGTTCAGTAGTTTTTCGTGAAAAGGTAAAGATCCATCCATGCATCTAAACCTCCAAACTTTCACATTTCTAATATTAATGTGATCATTATTTTGTAAACAACTTGTTATGATACTTTTGAAACTTTCACGGAACATAAAACACAGGGTGTCAATTCAGGTGTCGCCTAAACTAAATTAATTTTACACAGGACTAAAAATGTTCTGTCAAATTAGTTCGAGTTATTTTAGTATTTCGAGCTACCTGTAGATGGTCTGCAGTTAGGTCAATAGCAAATACTAGTTCTAATTTGTTTTTATTCTGTGATTGTAATTTTCTTTTAGTCGGTCTGTAGCAGAGCTTTTCTTGATTATATTTATATTAAAATCACCCAGTATGACTATCTTTTTATTTCTTTTGTTTCGCAGCATATATAACAAGTTGTCAAGTTTCTCTCTCTCTCTCTCTCTTTCTCTCTCTCTCTCTCGTTTCTCCTCTGCGGGTCGCACCGCCAAGGCTGGGCAGTGAATGCGTTAATAAAGATTCGCTTAGTTTTGGCGTACACCGAGATTATATTACTCAGTTTTGAGTACTTAGGTACTTTTCAACTGTTGGGGTTTAAGTAAAAAACCGCATCCCAGACGCGATGTCAGTTAGTGCTCACCGGCTTAGCTGCTACACACAAATGTAGCAATGCAAATGGTCCACCCGATTCATGCTGTAATATAACACCTTGCTAATTTTAACTCACTGCTACCCAGTATGTAGGAGGGTCTATTATTTGTTGTATTTGTTTACACTCTAACCCTTGTTTAGTCTCTATTTCACTCTACATCTTCTAGAATTGCGCTGGAGAGCAAGCTGTGTGGTGCCGGCTTAGAATTTGCACCACCCCAACTCTTCCCGCGGGTGTCATAAGAGGCGACTTAGGGATATCCACCGGGGGCGGGCAGCAGCGCCCCCTGCAGAACAATTCTACCACTGAACTACAATCCCCAACACGCATGCCCAGCGATTATGGGAATTACAACATGTGATAAAAGCCAATAAGGCGCTTATCAGGGGGAGGCCTGCAAGTAGTGGACCAATACAGACTGTTGATGTTGAGGAGAGCAAAAGGGGAAAGACATATAGCAACATGCTTACCATTCCCATTGCCATTCGTAGGCGGTTCTAGATTGCTTTCGTCACTTGGTGGCAATGGTGAGCCTCCATTGATCTGAACTGCTCTCGATGGCTCTTTCCCTATCAGCTCTGGCGACAGGTCTGACAGGATGTTGTGTGTCCATATCGCAAGCTCGACGCTGTGTGGCGACCATTTCTTGGCACTGCCGTTTTGGTCCTGAAAAAATTTAATCGTTTTACATACACTATTGGTTACAATTTTAAGTGTGAACTATGTTGGGTAAACCTTGAAGAATGTTCCCCCAAATGAGTGACCCACAAAATGGGTGTTACTTATAAGTAAAGGCGTCTTTCTGTGGCATCGAAACTCCAAAACGGATGACCCGATTTCGATTTAGTTTTATTATTTAAAAAGGATCAGTTTTATTTACTTCATCAAGAGTGTTCTTAGCTATGCTTGATCAAAATTGGTGCAGCTTTATGTTATGGTTAAATTCAAAGAATCGTCGGGAGTTTCCGAATTTTAGGAAAACTTTTTCGTCATGAACTGTTTGCTTATTTGAGAATCTGTCTTTTTGAGAACAAACCAACTTATCGACCACTAGACCTCGTAGAATGTTCCCACAAATTAACTGTGTTTGTAAACAAACCCGCTCATTCTCAACCTAAAATTCACTCTTTTGCCGCAATTTACATTAGGTACTTGTCGATTTGAGATCCTTCCTTCAAATATTGCTTACTGTCTTAGAAGCTTACAATACCTGAAACTCGACGCCAAGCAAGTGAATTTTATATATTGAACAATCTACATCGAGTTTGGCTAGTGTTCTGGAGTGTTGGTTGTGTTGTGGGTGGTCATGGCTAGTTTGTATGAAGCCATGACATGACACTCACGGTCGATAGTTTGTATTCACGAGGCAGTAACCATAACACTTGGCTTCGCGTGGGATTGAGCTCTGTTGATATATTGTGAACATTGCGTACCTACGTGTTAATTGGTGAAACAGTTAACGTTTTCGTAGGTAAGGCAGACCTACTTTAGTTATGACGATTGAGGGGACATTCTACATGAGGCTCTTATGAAATCGCTCTTACAATAAATCGATCGGATTTTACCGGCTACACTGAAAAAAATATAGTTCAACTAAGACGCATTTTATCTTAGTTGGCGTCAAAATAGTTGAATGATAAATATCTCATTGAATACAAACAAGAATGCAGGTAGCTGCAACATATCGAATTTGATTAAAACAAAAAATAGGCACATCATTGACATACCAATGCTCTTAATCAAAATAAATTCACTTTCTCACATTAAACATTAATTTGCACGGGGGGTTAGCAAACAACTTTGTTGCATATAATCTCTGAATTAAATTAAATAACTACACTTTATAAGGCCAATTCATTACTTGGTAGAAAGAGCTATTACGATTTAACTAAGTTCTCATAGTCACAGAAGACAAGATCTTATCAGGGTCATATGGATTCATGTGCGTGATCTGATCACATTAGACAAGATCTTATTCAATATAAACAAGTTTTTTTCAGTATTAATGCAGTTCTTTCATGAAATGAAATTTATGAACTGAAATGCTTTTTAATAAAGCATTACATTTCATAAGTTTACAGAGTGGTTCCATTCATAGAGTATCAAGGAGAGGAAGTTTGACGAATTTGATGTTCGGGGTTCGAATCTGCATCTATTTGGGATCCACACGATGCATTTTTTTGATCCTCTAAGAAAAGAATAGGAACTCGGTAGAAATTTAATAATATCCCAAAAAAGTCGACTTCGAGGACTTAAACCGGTTAGCGGATCCCGTACTGAGGGAGGGTTGCGGGTTCGAGTCCCGTCTTAGTTGATTTTTAGGGATTATTATTAAACTAGTTTCTGCCCGCGGCTTTGCAGGCATTGTTTCTATGGAAATGTTTAAAGGTTATTTCTATCCCATGGGAACTGTTTTGTGGGTTAAAAAGTTGTGTTTGATTCCAGGCTTAGAGCTACATCTATGCAAAATATCAGCCCGATCGGTTCAGTCGTTTGGCGTGAAGAGGTAACAAACATCCAGACATCTAAACATCCAAATTTTCGCATTTATAACATTATGTCAGTATGATTTCTTATAAATTATCCCGAGTGTGAAGGGCTTACACACTTTAGTAACAAAAACCTTACTTTATATACCTCAATCATTTTTAGTAGGTGAAACAAACTTACCTTATTTGCATTTAATCTATCACAGACTTTCTTTATATGGTTTACGAAATTGAGGTATTCCTTGGCAGTGAAATCGCTCCCTTCCATCTCCGGGATTGCTTGGACGCACTCATCGGCCATAAAGGGCGCTATCTCAGGACTGGCTGCTGCAAGCAACGCTGATGCCGTTGCTGTGCCGACCCCCTTCAGATTGCTGAGTGCAGCCATTGCTGATTCAATGTTGGGCAGTTTCTTGAAAGCTTTCTTTGTCTCTGCCATTACTGCTCGCGGTGTGTTCACCTTTATGAGGTAGGATAGTTGTGGGTATGATTTCCCTCTCTGGAAAGAAAGTAAGGATCTCATCAGCAATAATGTCTGTCGGCCTTTGTTCATACACGTTTTTTTCGCCGTAAATATCTACGGTTAATTCGCCGTGCGTAGGGTTGCCAGTTTTGTATGGATCACTATGATATACCCACAGAATTTCTATGGATATACCGAAGCGACAGAAATAAAAAATATCACTTTTTTCCGTGTCAGTGTTTACTTTTATAATTTGGCCTTATCTAAGTGTGCATTTATTGTATTTATGAAATTAACGAGTATTTGATTTTGATGTTGATTTTCATGGAAGATTGTTGACGGCGGCGCCCGTGCCTGCCTATGCCTACACACACGTAGATTTTTACGGCGAAAAAAAAGTATGTGTACGGGAGCCCTAACGGCGTACAAAATCGTCTATAACTATAATTATCTTGTCAAACGTTGTGAAAACCATACAAAGAGTGACTTGACACTTCGACTGCCACCTACGCAGCCGTATACGTCAGCTTCTTGCACAGCATCGCTGAAGCTAGTGAACGCGTTAAGGTGGATCGATTTACACAGAAGATTAAAATTTTATGCGGTTTTAAGTACAAGGAATAAAACGTACAGACAGCGTCAGAATTAAGAAGCCCCCCTGCATAACGCAATGCAGTTTAGAATCCGATTTTTTTTAATCTATTTGTTCTATTTTTATGTTACTTAAATAAACATATAATTTATTTTCGACTCTTATAACTCCTACGGTTAACAGGTTTAGATTTAAACTTGCATGTGCTAGGCAGCCTTAAAGGGCGCTATCTCAGGACTGGCTGCTGCAAGCAACGCTGATGCCGTTGCTGTGCCGAACCCTTTCAGATTGCTGAGTGCAGCCATTGCTGATTCAATGTTGGGCAGTTTCTTGAAATCTTTCTTTGTCTCTTCCATTACTGCTCGCGGTGTGTTCACCTTTATGACTTAACTCTGACGCTGTCTGTACATAGGTTATGTACATAAAAAATAAAAATAAAACATAATATGTAGGTACATAGAGCCGAACATAGATCCTCCTTCTTTCTTTCGAAGTCGGTTAAAAACTAGCGGAAAAGTAAATTGCTGCTAATCTTATCCTGTTGTCCATTGCCCATTATCATTCTATGAACCCATGATAGGTAAAACTAGATTAAGACCTATTCTCAAATTCTCAATGCAAAAACAATCAAATTTATATTCCTGGTAGAGAACGCTGAGAACGGCCAAAAAATTTTATCTCCTCGAAATCCATGTACCTAGTAACGATGAAAACGTTCGAAAGAAAGACTTGTTTTTGTACGTCTATGGGTGATGCTGTTAAATCAATTTCTCTTTCAATTAAAGTCTATGTGTTAAATACTCACGCATTGTTTCCATTTCATGAGTTGTACCAATTCTTCATGCACCATGTGCGCATCCTTCCCTCGCGATTTGATTTTCTTTGGTAATTCATTCTGATACCTGTAAAAAAAGATATATAGGACTAAAAAAAATCGACTAGGTATAGGATTGAGTATACTCAAGTAAGGGCTCCTATACACGGACGGCACGTTGCCGGCGGCGGCAAATGCGACAATGCATCCGTCAAACAGTGGATCGAACGTTTGGAGCAGGCCGGACATAGGAATTTAAATGTTCAAAGTCGTTATTTTATAAATTCAACTAGCTGCATTCTTACTACCTGTTGTCCTATTACCCATTTTACCATAAGAATGAAGCATTTTCCCTTGGTAAAAAATAGCCTATGTTCATCACATCAGGAATAACGTGAGCTTCTAAATAATAAAAGAATAATTTAAATCGATCCAGTAGTTTCGGAGCCTATTCAATACAAACAATCAAATCTTTCCTGTTTATAATATTAGTATAGATATGCCATTCGATAGCTTTTTTTTAATCTAAGCAATAAATATTCATTTCTATTGCACTTTAGGCCTAGACTATACGTTATATATAGTTCAGGAGTAAATGGCATAAACTGATTTCATTGTATGAGAAGCGGGTGCAGTTACCTTGCCGTCATGTCAGCAACGTGCCGTCCGTGTATAGGAGCCCTAAGTACTAGTACTTATAGAGAAAAGGATAGGACGACTAGATGATTGTGTGTAATCAACTGATCATGATCAATCAAAGACATTTTAATAAATCCACGTGGTTAAAATGTCTTTGTGTCTGATTTGATGTACCTTTGGCAGTACATAGGTACCTACTAAAAAAGGATACGACAGGCTCAAAAATATTTATATTTTTATGGTAGGTAGAGGCAGGTAGGTGAGTATGAGTACCTTACCTACCTACAATGATAGTTTCAGAGTAGCCCTAAACAAAATTTACTATAAAATTAATAGGTAGGTGGTAGGTACCCCGGTCTCTCAAAGGTATGTGCTCATTAATCCAATACCGCTACCACACACGCAGCACAAAAACGTGCATTGAAATATGGGCTTAAACTCGTTATCTCGAGATACCTACATACATTTTAGTGACAAAGCAGCTTCCAAGCTTCAAACGAGTGGTCCGCGATCTGTTTATCATCTCTGATACAGCCGCCGTCAATATAAAATTCATCTAAACGTTACGCGTTACATTACAGCCCATATTTGAATGCACATTTTTGTGTTGTGCTGCAGCGGTGCTTTCCAGGTGTGTGACAAGCTTAATACTGTCCAGTGTCCACAATATCATTGAAGTGAGTTTTAACTTTTAAGCTAAAGGAAAATTTGGTCGAAAATGAGTATTAAAATTTTACGACCTCTGTGACGTATCGGGCGAAGGTCCACTGCGCTGCGCCACAACAGCGTCCGAAGTTGCGGGTTCGATTATCGTATGTACCTATTGTTATTTAGATATAATACAGATTAATGATCTAAATTCCAGCAAAACTCAAGATGCGTACACCTACCTACAATACAATGTTTGATAACATTGCCCCCCCACATTTGGCCTAAAAATCACCTGTTTTATTTTTTATCAGAATTTGATGAGACCTAGTCGATTTGAGCTCTTTGCTACAAATGCTACACAAACTACAATGCATACCTATACCTAACCTACCTAGGTGGGTCTAGGTACCTTACCTCCCTACCGAATGCAGACCATTATTTTTCAAACCAAATACCTACCTACCAAGGTATGTAGGAATATGGTGTGGAAATTATCTTACTTAGATAAAGGAAAGTGCAAAATACCTAAAAAGGTAATTGTAAGAGGTAAGTATCAAAATTATTAAAGATTAGGTATTAAACATGATTACCTATACCTACCTAGGTAGGGTAGGTTAGCCTAAGTTGCTTAGGTACACATTTAATATTTTTGGTAAAACAAGATTACCTAGGTTAGGTTAGGCACCTTACCTACCTTTCCGACATACCTACCTAACCTACCTAGGTAGGTACCTACGTACTTAATTATATTTAATTTACCTAGTACCCTTGGAAACCTACCTAGGTACATAAAAAGGACCTCAAATGCTGGATGGGAAAGTAGATGAGTCATTTTAAAAATACATCACATAATCTTCCTGCCAATAAATAAACAAATAACAACACACAAAAATTACCAAAATGAAATACCTAATCTAAATAGGTAGGTAGTACCTATCCTACCTACAATAATAATGTACAAAAATATCACCTACACGCGCCCCTAAATTCGTTAAAGCGCGACCTACCTAGGTATTCTGTTCTTGAGATGTAATGAAATGACAAAATAGGTCGGTAGCTAAGGAAGTGCATTTTCATTTAGACCTTTGCTTGTAATGAAAACCATACGAAAACTCTATCGAATTCCTATTCTAACATAGGCAAGCGAAGTCACCATTTTGAACGGATGTGACTCTACAACAAAGCATTGTGTTAATTCACAGTTGAACAGGCTGTTTTACAACATGACACATGAATCCACTACAGTGGGTACCTATTTTGTTAGGGCATCAGAGGAATACGGCGCCCTCAGGGTCCTAAACATGGAGGCAAATTCATTTTACCCTGTAAGTAAGTAAAGGACAGCCACCATTTTAGAACGCCTGAGCAGCGCAGCGCGGTGCGATATTTTAGCTCAGACTGGCTTTGAGAAAATAAACGTGTTGTCAATTTGACATCGATCCCACGTGACTCAGTGATTTTAATGAGCCGACCGCGGACTAGAGATGCAGTCCGCGAGGGAGGTAAGGTAGCAATCAAATCAGTTTGCACGGATACACACACAATACAAGTTCATTGACACGCCACGGCCGCATTTTCTCCTTTCAAAGGCGTTTGTACTCACCAAGTGTCCAATTTTAACAGCTCATCTGGTTTCTTTTTTTTCTGTTCGGATTTAACTTTAATCGCGTCTGGATATAACTTCAAAACACTGTCAAATTCGTCTGCATTTGCCTCAAGGAAGAAAGTAGACGTGTCTTTCGCGGTAGCCATTGTGAACGTTCTAAATGTACAACACTGCGTAGTTTAGCTATAGCGCCGAACTCGACGCGGCGGCAGCACCTGGCCAACTGGGCGCGCTCTCCCCACTAGCGGCCATCTTGTCGCTTGAGCCTCGTTGTGACGTTCGATATTATTATTCGAATTACAGCTGAATTTTGCCTATTTTGCAACTATTTTACTATATTTTGATAGATTCTTTTGTAATTGTATATAATCACCATCTAATTCTTTGTTATTCTAACCATCCTAGCCGTAAAAAGTCTTATCTAGAACAAAAAGTACCTCTCTATACTCACTCGACATCACAAGGTTACATCGGGCGTACGGTGACTCGCCCGCCCGACATTTGTCTGGCCTCCACCCACAGGGAGAAGTGGGATAAGAAAAAATAAATTCCATTTTGCGGTAAAATCACTGCACTGATTCAATATTAAAATGAAAAATTGCGAAAAATAGCTATCATTGAACACAATAACGATAAATGTTGGTCACGGCGACCTCGGTTCTATCAATTTCCTCAACGTGACGCAACACACGACACCGTTCTACCGAAACGACTTTGGTAAACACGCATATTTTCCGTTGCATTGCAGTACACACTGAGCTCGGAGTAGTCATGAAGTAGTAACTAGCGGCGTACATAAGGCATTTAGGTAGTAGGACGTACATATCACCGGGGTTGGAACGTCACACCAATCGGCTTTGTTGTTTAGATAGATCGCCATGTGCTCGGATCCCTCTAATTTAGGTGGTTTGATGTAAAGAGATGCTAAGTGATAGTTGGTTGGTTTCTTAAGTACCTAGGTTGTCTTGATCTGTTTTCCTTCGATTCTTTTTTGACTTTGAAGGTAAGGTAGGAAGGATGTAGGTTCCTAACCTAGGTAGGTATATTTAGTTAATATCTTAGATCTGTGGTGCAGGTAGATTAATTAATTAGTGCAGTAAGCTGGCACCTTGGTTACGTACTAGGTAGTAGGTACCTTACCTACCTATGACTTATTTAGTTAGGTAGGACTTAGGTTCCTTTACAATATATTTATAGGTATAAACTATCCTGCGTCTAGCAAGTTAAAAAATTGAGTTGGGAGACAATTAAAAACTTATTTGCATCTGACTGAAACGACCATTACCTACTTACGATCGCGATCATTATTTTTTTAAATCACTTTACCTATTCACATTTAAAATGAATAAAGTTATTTAAAAAACAAACTGCTGTGGTGCTCCAGCACCCCTAGTAGTGTTCTAGGGTTAAGGTTCTTCTACTTAATACATTCCTTTCCCCTATTATGAACGTTTCCTATGCTATATTAAATAATAAACAAAGAATATTACAATCAAATAATTTAAACAAATTAGAACTACCTAGTATTTTCAATTGAAACAATTGAGCTAACTGCAGACTGATGCATACTAAAAAATAAATAATTCCATAATAGGTAAATACCCAATAAATACCTCCTGAATTATCCTAGAGATTTCACGCGGCATTATCTAGTCCCAAACTAAGCAGAGCTGGGTATTATATACACAGACTGATACTCAGACCTAATACATTACTAGATATTTTGAAAGATGCGTAGAAAACTAAATTCCCAGAATACACGCCTTTGATAATTTTTTCAAAAGTTATAAACTTACCTACTTCGAATTCCTAAATATTTACACTGTTTATTTAAGTTTTACGGGAGAAATACTAATTCCCCGGGAAGATAAACTTTAATGGAACCACCTCAAGATCATTTTCTATACAAAATCAAAAGAACCATTAAAAACATACAGTCGAATTAAAAGCCTTCATCTTTTAAAGTCGGTTGAAAAAGTACATGGCTGTCAATTAGGTTAGTAATGATTGTGGATTGCACCTGTGTTATTAAAAGTCATCCTTTTACATTATGTTAAAAAAATTAAAAATTTCCTAAATAATGTTTCTAGGCACAAGTAAAAAGTTTCTTAACAATAGACTTATCCAGGAACCAAATTTCATTCTATCTGCCAACAGACTTTTATCAAAATTCATGATAACAAATCGCATGAGTACCTTACCTACCTATTTGCTCACAACAAGCTACGCGATAACAGCTCCACCATATTTTTACGATGCGAGCATACAGAAATATTTTTACAACGCCAACGGGTATTTTGCCTTATTTTATACGGCTTCAATGTTGTTGGAAGCAGTCGGTTGAGTCGGGTCGCTCAATACCCCGGAGTGAATGCAGTAGACGTGCCCTAAGGGTGATTTATATTAGACCGGTCCGTGTCTGGGCCGAGCCGAGGCCGGGGCGGGAGCCGAAGAGAAAGTAGACTGGCCCGGACGGGGCACGGATCATACACTATTTTAAACTGGTTCATTCATACAAAATGTATGTAACGTTTCAAATCCGTCCCCCGTCCGGGCCACGTACACGGCACGCCCCGGTCTAAAATAATTCATACCTTATCTATACTGTTTCATACAAAATGAATGTAACGTTTCAAATCCGTACCCCGTCCGGGCCAAGTACACGGCACGCCCCGGGCACGGCCCGGTCTAATATAGTTCTTCCCTAACATAAAACGTTTGGAGGGTTCGGTCGGTCGGTACAAAAAGCACGAAGGGAATCGAGCGCTGGGGTTCGAAAAGGTTTATTTTTTATGCGCCGTACCCGGTGGAACAAAACAGGGACCGTCTCTTCTGCCTGCGATCCGAATAAATGGAACGTGATACTTAAATAGGGAACGGCGGGCGTGCTCATTTTTCAAAACCGTGCTAGGTATACAAAGTAAGAATAAAATATAAATTATTCATAAAATTTACTTTACAGGTAGATAGGAAAACTAAGTAAATATAACAAGAAACATTGTAGGTAATACTAGTTCTAATTTCTATTATTCTATTGTAATTTTCTATGTGAATAAAGGCTTCTGCCCGTTATTATTTAAAAACAACCCCTAAACTAATTACTAATTACTAATTAGGATGGTAGATAAGTATAGGTAGGAGGTACTACCTAAACCTCTCGATGAAAACAGTGAAGGTACCTAAATGTTTAAGAGGACATTTATTTTGTATTACTACATTTATTGTTATGGAACAATTTAAAACAATTAGACATACTTAATGTGTCTGTTCACAGTTGGGCAAAGACTTGGCTGGTCCCTTTCAACGCTCCTCGATCTTCGTGAGGCCCTGGCAACTATTAATTCCTTATCTATTATTTCCATTTCTATACCTATAAAAAATTAAATTACCTAATAGAAAATCAGAATAACCCTATCGCATATCGCAGTTCACTGAAAAAAACTATTAAATTTTATTTATTATACGTGTAGGTACCTACTACAAATGAAGTAGTTGAGTAATTTTTTAATTGGCTTACTGTAAAAGGCCTCGCCCTGCGGCAAGTTACAACGTTAAATTTTGGTTCCATCGTTGCATAAACCCATTTTGTGAGCAGGCAACATGCTTCATTTCACCATTTTTTTTAATAAATGTCGGCTTGCGGCTTGGAATCGGTGCTTAATATTACTAAATGATTGATAGTGTAGCTATCTATCTTAAGTGAAAGATCTTTCAACCTCGGATTACTAGTTTCCTGAGATTGCGCCCTATAGCCTAACTTACCTGCAACCGTTTTAGTAGTCATAGATTTCTTGCACACAGTACCTATGGCTATTTTAGTTTCAATTAAGCATTTAAATAATAACTTTATCCTGGAATGGAATGTTGTTTGTTAACAAGTATGGCTGAATGCGTTCATTACGGTAAATAAAGTCCGTGCGTCACACAATGGCTCGTTCACTTCTTGGAAGGCGTTTAAAATGCAATGAGTGACTCGACTCGGTTCTCGATTTTCGACACATCGTTCGGTCAGACTGACTTAACAATTTTATATCCCTATAGTAAAATTCGCTGTCTGCTTCTTTACTTAGGTAGGTAGGTACTTAGTTTTTATACATCATAAATTAAATTTAATTTTATTCGTTTATTATTTAGCTACATCATCATTTCCTCATCAACCTTTATAAGTCTACTGCTGAACCTAGGCCTCCCCTTATTAATTAATTTTAGCTACATGGTACAAACAATTTCAGTTTAATATTTATTAGGTGCATTACTAGGTAGGTACACTAAGTGCCATTAACCTTATCAACCTTGAAAACTGTAACAAGATACTAATTCCGAGACCCCCAGTTTAACAGCGCGCCTTAATTTAATTTCAAAACATTTTCTCTTTATCTATCAGTATTAGATAATTGTCAGTTCAAATACCGAAACTAAACAATCATTCATTCCATCCATCCAAAGTCTTAAGAACGAATCTCGCTATTAACTAATAGCGAGAAACTTCTCGTGTACAAAAAACACCGCAGTTGGAATTAAAATTGTTGCTCCTTTTTGCCTCAAGGTCAGTGAGTTGTGACTTGTGGTAATCACAACGAGCGCTCGCTCGGGCTGCCTCGCGCCCGGTCGACCGAGTGATACGGAGAATCAAGATACCAATGCAAGATACCTATTTTTGTAGCCACATCGCATACAGCCGCCCCGCCCCGCCGCCGCCGCCGCGCCGCGCCGCCGCCGGCACGGTGTGGTACTATTAGCGCCATCTCTTATATATTTTTGGAACTAATTTTTTTGGGAGGTTTTGTTTTTTTGTTTTCTTGACTTGGCGCCTTCTGGTTTTTATAGTTCGGTCAGCAGTCAGCTTAGCCCAAAATTAAAGGGTAAAAATTACATAAATTTGCATATAGGTAGCTGAAAATTGGTATGAACGGTAGTGTGTTGTGTTGATAGCCTCAGACCATTTTTGAGATTTGATACCTGGGTACTTAACCTAGGTACTTATCTAACTCCAGCGATTCTTTTTCCTAAAAGTCGGTCTGATTAATAAAAAAAATACCTACGTAGGTATAGGTACGATTCCAATCTTTGCGGATAACGAACGAACGCGAAAGAACAAGTGTGTGTGGAGGGACTACTGTGGACGTCATTGCAAAAGCAAACGAGCCCAAATGAGGGCCTTCGTAGAGTTCGTAGTTCGTTCGTTTTCGGCCGTGCTCCGGCGGCTGTCGCTCACCTGTCGCTTCGCTAGTTTCGCTAGGCTACATCGAAGAAAAATGGTACGAACAACGTTTTAATCTGAATTTTACTTTTAACTAGGTAGGTAGGTATAGGTAGGTATGAGTTTTACAAAAAAAAAGGAATTTCGCCATCAAGCTTTCAAAATAGGGGTTCAATTCTTATCTTACAACAAAAATGTAGCTACCTAACTGGGTATACCTAGGTATCTAAACTACCTTGCTTGCCTGCTTACTGTAGGTTAGTAGGTTAGGTACCTAGGTATGTCATCGATGTGAGTTAAATTTTACCTACCTAATATTTATCAATGTAACCGTAGGTACTAGGTTACGTTACTAAGTAGAATTAATAGAAATTAATTCAGAATTTTACTTACCTTACCTACCTACCTATATCAATGTACCTAACCTACCTAGTAGGTAGGTAACTAAAGTAGACTAACAAAATTTTACACACACGTGTTTTAGCGTTTTCATAAACTTTTCCGAAAAAAGAACCACTTCGTCTCTGTAATAGATGGGTAAAATAGGTAAGATTGTAGATTTAATAAAACCGTGACTTCGTTCTTCAAAAAAATACCTACCTACCTACCTAGAACCTACCTTCCTACCTACTCCACAAAATAGCGAAATACGAAATGTTTACCTACCTACCTACTTCTTCTTCGTTCTTCAAAAAAATACCTACCTACCTACCTAGAACCTACCTTCCTACCTACTCCACAAAATAGCGAAATACGAAATGTTTACCTACCTACCTACTTCTTATACTACCTACCTATATAGGTAGGTAGGTAGGTAGGTACCTTTATCTGACTGGCTACCTACCACACTACCTACACTCTATGATCCATTGAAGTTTTGCTAGTAGGTACCTAATTGTAATTATTGTGGTGTGATGATTATGAATGAAATGACGTCACTTACGCTGTGGTAGGTACTTTCCTCCTAACTACCTTCTACCACAGAATAAAAATAGTACCATCAGCTGTTGTTGTTGTGCAACACAGAAGCAGCTATAGGTAGGTAAGTAGTATAATGTAAATAGATCGGGAAGGTAGGCAACGCGGTACCATAACTGTCTACCTACCTACCTACATAACGCGATCGCTTTGTCGCCGTCAGCTGATCGCAGTGTTATTCTATTTTATTCGTTCCTATCCACTCATTGATTTATCTATTATGTTTATGTAGGTCGACCGAACCGTTGTTCGACCAAAATTTTATTGTACCCATTGAACTTAGTATTGTATCCACAAACATAACATTGGGCGATACAGGGTCTCTGAACGTTGTCCTTGTAGAGCAGAGAGCCAGCCAGGCGGTGAGTAGGCCTAGCCTTGGCTATGTCGATTCTACGCAGTTGATGCACAGTGATGGAAGATAGGTTAGGTTGGTGGATTGAAACCGGCGAGTGAAAATAAACGAACAGAATCACATAGCACAATAGTTATTATTGCCTAGTGAAAACAATTAGGAACTACATTACATGATTAACACTTAATTAGGGGATACAGAAAATTAGCTTTAGACGGACATGTTGTGTGGGCTATTTCAGAACAGAGAGAGAATGCATACGTTGCAGTAGACACAGAACTGTTTTTAGAGTCAAGAATGTCAGTGTCATCGAGACAACATTGACAGATATAAAGCATAGATTTAATCATAAATCCTTACTATAATCTTAGTCTCATAGACAAGTTGAATGGTGTACCAATACATAGCATGGTTCAATATTCCAACACTTCCCCTTACACCATACAACGGAACTCCAACCCTCATTACAGTTATACAATACAACTTTATGGAGTTCTTACATTTAAATGAAACCTAAAGTCATTATGTTTACAGGAAGACAAAGCTTTTGTTAGAATGTCAGCTATCATTTCCGTAGTAGGCATGTATAAGACAGAAATACAATTTTTAGAAATCAAATCTCTTACAAAGTGATAGCGTACATCAATGTGCTTTGTTCTTTTATGACATTGAATAGATTTCAAGATATTTTGGGCACTCTGGTTATCATTAAATAGTTTACACACAATATTTCTATTCATTATCTCAAACCAAAACTGTTTGATAAACAGAATGTCCTTACAGGCGTCACTTATGGATAGGTACTCTGCTTCAGTACTTGACATAGCGACGCAGCGCTGTTTTCTGCTTTCCCAATTAACAGTATTAGACCCTAACTTAATTACAAAACCAGTATAAGATTTTCGGTCAATAGGATCATTCGCCCAATCAGCATCAGCATAAGCTATAAGATCTAAATTATAACATTTACTAAAAACTAAACCATAATCAATAGTTTTAGCTAAATAGCGAAGGATCCTCTTTCCTGCTAACCAATGAGTCTTATCATAACAATTATTAAATTGACTTAAAACATTACATGCATATGTTATATCTGGCCTAGTACAGACACTAAGGTACATTAAACTACCTATCAATTCTCTAAAATTATAATCATTGTCAGACACATTATTATCACATTTATAAAATTTTTCATTCAATTGCATTGGTGTTGAAATACCTTTGCAGTCAGACATTCCAAAACGACATAACAGCCTTTTAATATAATCTTTTTGACTCAACATTATAGTACCCTTTTCTCTATTTCTAACAATATTTATTCCTAGACAATTTTTAATTTGGCCTAAATTTTTAATATTAAATTTATTACTTAGAATGGACAACATTTGCTTTTTCTCTACATTATCATTACTGAATAAAAAAAAAATCATCAACATATAGAGCCAAAATAGTTAAATTGCTAGTTTCTCTTAACGTACACACAAGGTTCACATTTTGTTTGAGAATAACCATTAGTAAGTAGCAATTTATTTACAGTATCATTCCACACCCTACTTGCTTGTTTCGACCCATAGATGCTTTTCTGTAACAAACAAACTTTATTATTATCATTCATAAAACCTATAGGTTGTTCCATAAATATTTCCTCCTTTAGTTGACTATGAAGGAAAGCAGTAGTTACATCTATGTGGTCTATGTCCATGTCTAACTCATTTGCCAAATTAAACAATATCCGCATTGTTGAGTGTCTCACTACTGGGGAATAAGTCTCATCGTAATCAATACCAGGTTTTTGGCTAAAACCGCGAGCAACTAGACGAGCCTTAAACTTGTCAAAATTTCCAGAAGTATCTTGCTTGACTCTAAATACCCACTTACATTTAACGATGTTTTTATCCAGTGGTCTCTCGACTAATTTCCAGACACCATTGCTTAACAAAGAGTCATACTCGGCTTGCATGGCTGCTTGCCACTTCGTGCGAAAAGGACTGGCCATAGCATCCTCGTATGACGATGGTTCTTCAAACGCAATCTGCCCATGAGAGTAGAGAGAATAATCATACTCGCAGTCACCATACCTTTTAGGTGGCATACCCCTTGTACTCCGTACAGGACGTTGGTTTGGCAACTCAATATTGCTCGGTCTGCATTCAGTATCCAGCATAGAGTCGCCCTCCTCTGCCCAAGACTGCTCATTTTCTTCCACCTGGTCGCAGTCGACGAATAATGGTGATGCTGACCGATCAGCACTGGCAGACGAGTTTGTGCTGGGGGCCTCAGTCCCAACACATCTGCTCTCCATTTCACCACCTGAAATTGCAGAAGGAGGTATCAATTCACTAGAATTACCATTATCACAGTTCAACATTGGAACACAAACTTTGTCATTTATATTAAAATTATTATTATTCATCATTTTAGATTAAATAATATGTATTATCATTTTAGATTTAACATTACTATTATTATTTATCATTTTAGATTTAATAATATCATTAGTATTTATATCACAATCCAACTTATTAAAATTAATATCACAGTTCATCATATTAGATTTTACATTAGAATCCGTCAATTCAATAAAATGGATATGTCTAGATTTAATTATTTTCTTTGGTTCAGTTGGATCTACTAATCTATAACCCTTGGACATTTCACAATAACCCACAAAAATACACTCCTATGACTTTGCATCGAGCTTGTGACGGTTATGTTCTGGAATCAATGAAAAAGCTTTACAACCAAATACTCTCAAGTGGCTTAGGGTCACTTTGGAACCTGTCCACACCTGTTCAGGAATACCGCCGGACAAAGCAGCCGTGGGGCTTCGATTCTTTAGGTATATTGCAGTAGCAATAGACTCTCCCCAAAAACGCTTGTCGAGGCAGGCCTCAGAGAGCATACACCTGGCTTTTTCCATAAGGGTTCTATTAAGGCGTTCAGATACGCCATTCTGCTGAGGACTGTAGGGAATACTAGTTTCATGAATAATGCCCTCACTAGACAGAAACTTTTCGAAGATTTTACTACAGTATTCCCCTCCATTATCTGTTCTGAAACGCTTGATTGTTTTACCCACTTGTTTCTCAACTAAATTTTTAAATTGTATAAAACATTTCATGACTTCATTCTTATGACACATAAGATAACCAAAACTTTTTCTAGAGAAGTCATCAGTAAATGTAAATAAATAACGTGCACCATCCCAGCTATTGATTGACATAGGCCCACAAACATCAGAGTGAATTAACTCTAAAAGATCATGAGCTCTTTTTGCTTGGCCCTTAGGGAAAGATTTCATTGTTAGCTTCCCCTTAATACATGAGATACAATTTTTCAACTTACCATGACAGTCATCCTCAAAAACAACATCATCTGCAAGACTCCGTATCCCATACAAACCATGCAAGCTCAAATGCCCAAGTCGCTTGTTCCATACTTCCAATGGCACACTAGAAATAGCTGCTAAAGAACTTTGTTCTGCTTGCTTGTTAGCACTTGTGGTAGCAACATTACACTCTGAAATACAATTTAGGTTAGAAAAACAATCAAGTTTATAAATACCCCTGAAACATGTTGCATTAGCAAAAGGCTGGCCTTTAGGATCAATTATTTTGCAATTATCTTGTTCAAATACTACTCTAAAACCTGATCTAGTCAGTTGACTAACGGATATAAGATTAGTAGTCAATTTAGGAACAAACATTACTTTTGGCAAAATCTTTAGATCACTACTATTATTGAGATTCAAAGAGACGGCACCAAGACCCTGACATTTCAGTGCTTCTCCATTAGCAACTGTGACTTTTGATTTAAAATTTATGTTAATGTCTCTAAAAAGGTCCATATCACAGCACATGTGCGAAGTACACCCGGAGTCCACTATCCAGTCCACGCTTCCGTAAACAGATAAGAGTGACACTGCTGATACCAACAGTGTGTCCGCAGACCCCGCAGCTAAGTTGACATCGCTACCGCTTTGCTTCTTCAAATCATTCTTCAACTTGAAACATTTTGATTTGATATGCCCATGCTTCTGGCAGTAATGGCACTTAAGTGGTTTCCTCTTCGTAAATAAAACCACATCATCATTTGATTTGCCATTATTCGTGGATTTTCGGAACTCCTCTTGAAGTAGTCGAGCTCGCACTGCTTCGCTCGTGAGAGTTTCGGACAGGTTTGCTGTTTCCAGACCAGAAACCAAAACATCAAAATCCTGTGGTAGACCGCTGAGTAAAATTTCTGCAACTTCTTTATCATCGATGACCCTTCCGATATCTGCAAGTTGTTGTACTAGGGTCATTATTCCTTCGATGTAAGCTCCCATTGAATTATATTCATGGTAGTCGGATCTATGAAGTTTTCTTAGAAGCACAACCCTCCGATAAAGTCCTTTATCCTCAAATACATCCTGCAGCTTTTTCCAAGCTTGCTTTGCGCTTGTAGCATCGCGCAAATACTGAATGCAATTTGGTTTAACTGCCAAGCATATTCTAGCCAAAGCTTTTTGATCCGTGCTGCTGCTAGTCTCAGAACCATCAATACATGACCATAAGCCTTCCATGATAAGCGCCATTCGTATCTGGAACTTCCAGTTGTGATACGAGCCAATCCCATCCAATTTATCAAAAGTGTACAGACCTGCTGACGACACATGAGGCGTGTGCCCGCCAACGGTACCTTCTTGCGGCTGCTGTGACATTGCACACAGTATAAAATCCGCTTCCTCGTGTTCGTGTGCTCGCCTGCACCCACGTGTAGATTGTCTTCCTCTTCTTCAATACTGTGCCCGTAATCAGTACAGGATAATACTGGGCCCATAACCTGTAGAGCAGAGAGCCAGCCAGGCGGTGAGTAGGCCTAGCCTTGGCTATGTCGATTCTACGCAGTTGATGCACAGTGATGGAAGATAGGTTAGGTTGGTGGATTGAAACCGGCGAGTGAAAATAAACGAACAGAATCACATAGCACAATAGTTATTATTGCCTAGTGAAAACAATTAGGAACTACATTACATGATTAACACTTAATTAGGGGATACAGAAAATTAGCTTTAGACGGACATGTTGTGTGGGCTATTTCAGAACAGAGAGAAAATGCATACGTTGCAGTAGACACAGAACTGTTTTTAGAGTCAAGAATGTCAGTGTCATCGAGACAACATTGACAGATATAAAGCATAGATTTAATCATAAATCCTTACTATAATCTTAGTCTCATAGACAAGTTGAATGGTGTACCAATACATAGCATGGTTCAATATTCCAACAGTCCTGTGGTCCTTCCTTACTGACACCGTACGTACGTACAGCCTATCAATATGCAGTTTATAATAGGTAACTACCAATTTTGAACTAACAATTTGTTTTAGTTGATACGTAGATGACGAGACGAAGACGTACTTACTACATTGTTGCTTTTAACAACAATAAATTTTTCAACAAAATGTTTAATTTTTTTTTGATAATTTCTATCGTGTATTGTGTTGTTAATTTTTAAACCTATCTAGGTACCATAATCTTTTCCAAATTTTAGTTATTAAATGCGTAGTTAGGTTTTACTTCGCCGTTCGCCCATTTGCGCAGGCCATTTTCATTCTACGTCGTCGTCGTTGCACTGCTGAGTGCTGGGCAAAGGTCAAAGGCAAAGAAACTTTGGTTAAAGGTATTTTTCACAGAAAAAAATGCTATCGTTGCCGTTTTAACGGGAAACCCCACAGCTCTGAATCTTCCTACGATTATCCTGTTTTGCAATTTTGAACCACAATGTCAGATGTAGGTACTAGGTATGTAGTTTTAGGTGTAGTATAGTAGGTGTTGCATAAAAATATCCCTCCTTCATACGACGCTTGGCTGTAAAACTGTCGCAACTTCAGGAGTAGGTAGGTAGGTACAGTAGATTATATACAGTCAGTCGGTAGCGATGTGAGGTGGCCGCTACACCCTTGTTGCGTCGCTTCGCGCTCTTCCGCGCCGCGATTTGGGCACGCTTTTAAATTTTCCCTCCTTCACTCACTCACTAATAACTCTATATAGCTGTCCCTCTCGCGTTTAGTTATGTAACAAGTTCAATGTTTACATTCTGATCATTATCAGGTGATGAATCGAAACAAAATTAATATTTTGAAGATAAGCCGTCCAAGTCTAAGTCCCCATATCAGCATTCGGTGTCGGTTGGTATTGTTTTGTGCTAAGTTTTATGTAGATACCTATGTTATATAAAAATACAATAAGCACCTACCTACTTTGTCACCTGCTAATCAATTTAGTCAACAATTTAGATTTCTAGTTTTTAGTCCTTTCAGTTGGTTCCTGCTCCCTCCCTCTTCTTCAGTGAGTGAATCCCAACTGTTTAAATTCAGTTTTGATAGGGAAAAAGGTAACTTAGCAACGAAAGCTTATTTTTATCGTTCGACTAATAAACATAAAGGTTGTATTAGTTATAATAGTTAGGCAATAAATACGCCAGTACGGCCAAGGTCTACTTCACACAAAAGACAACTACATAGACGATAAAATACGATAATTGTCAAGTTTACAATGTAAATAATTTATTTCTGTAACAATTCAATGTCTGACCTGACCGAGCAAGCCAACCACACAAGCTTGGTACGTACTTAAGTATTGATCGTAAACCTAACAAATTCACTTTAGTTTAAGTTTCATTATCATCACCATCGACCCCCTGCTGGGCATACATAGACATGTTTATGCAATTTGCCTCAGTCCTGTGCTAATATGGGCCATGTGTAGCCTGCGGTTAATTTAGGTTTATTTGTAGGTACTTATAATAATATACGTAATTAATTCATGTAAAATTTCGATTGCTTTGTTTAGCATAAGGAAGTGTATTAAATATACATGTATTAAATACACATGTATTGTTATGTTAAATACACATATATTATATGTATTAAATACATATGTATTGTTCCATCGAACACGACGAGGACACCCCATTTTTCTCAAGGCCACTCAAGGCTGAGTTACCGGGTCACCGGAATTAGGTCATCTTTGAGCGAGCAAGTTTTGGTACAAACAAAAAATATTTTTCGTTGTCAGTGCCTGGACTGGACAGACGGAACTGAAAGATAGACACATTATTGTTGAAAAAAATATTTTCACAACACGATGTTAACAATAGCTGGGTATAAAATGGTCATGCGGTTGTTTGAATGATAGCATTATTATGAGAGACTATGCTTTGTTATGTGGTTTTGATGAATTCAATTGAAAAATAATAGGTACCATCAATATCCTTAAGATTAAGACCCACCCACCTTATGGAGTTTGCACATTGATTTAGCTTAGCTTATCAGTTGATTAGATTTAAGATTACGGCTGCGATAATAACGCGGCGGTGTTGATGAATATTTATTATTAATAGTGACATGAGCTTTGGTTAACTAACGCCCCTTTTCCTATTTTAAAGGAATTATGTAGTTCCTTAGTACTTAATATTATACATAACATAATATTAAGTACTAACCTAGCTTATTCAGGATGCAGCAACATCTCGGTAGGTATAAGGTAAGTTCTTAATGGTAGTGATAAAGTTGATATGATAAGTATCCGCATCACCAAGTAATAAAATTCAAAATCGTCGTGCCTTCGTACAGGAGAACTTTGAACCGGTACCTGGTCTACTGATAATGTTAGTAAATATAATTACCTACTTCAGCAAAATTATTAACGCACGCTTTTTTGACGATATCATGCCAAGCATTTCGTCTATAACACCTTGATTGATACCTAGTAGGTGTTTAGCAACGTATATAACTCGATAACATTGTGTACACAATTCAGTTTGAATAGGTCGGTGAAGATAAGTACTATATTTCTTGTTTCTGAAAACCTTCAAAGTGTTGCGTGATAAAAGGTTCGTTAATATTTTAGTTTTATACTTTAAAGTGCTACTAAGGGTTCCTACCTGAGTATCTATCTTTATGCGAATATTTCGATTTAGTGAGAAACGTATGAATTTTCATTGACTTAATTCCTTAAGTGATTGGTGGCCAATAACGGGAAGAAGAATCATCGGACGCGGAGTTGCAAGATGGGTCGACGACAGACCTAGTACGCGTCGGAGGCGTCAATGGAGACGGTTAGCACAGGACCGTGTTGGGCGGCACAAACTTCGGGAGGCCTATACCCAGCAGTGGGTAAATCCGGCTGTGGATGACATAGAACTTGTGCCACAAACAGTTAAATATACCTTTATAAAATAGACATTTGTACATTATCATCACAGAAGGTTAACGTCCGATAACATTGTATACCTATTACCTACCTATACCTTGTAAAATTTACATACACGATTCTTTACTATCTATTACTTAATCACGTTCATTAATGAAGCCACTAGCAAAGCAAGTGGGTACCTAATTGATCACATACGTACGTACGTGTAGTTGGTATGTCTGAATCCCATTATTTTTTAATATTGCGATTTGAATCATGATGAGGCGTATCCCAAAAATGAATTCGGTAAAGTAGGATGTTTGAATGTCGTAAACATAGATTATTTGAACAGGAAGACCTATATAATATGTGTATTATATAGGCCCTATGTATATTATGTATATTACCCTTTATCTGTCTGTATAAAAGTTAATATTTTGTATTTTTATATAATAAAGCAAACAAGCATCATCTAGCCCCAAGCTATGCAGACCTTGTGTTATCGGTACTAGACAACAACAACATACATAGATTTGAACTAATAAATTTATAAAAAAATAGTTGAAGAAAAATTTTAAATTATTTTCCTGTAATTTAGGTTAAGATTAGGTTCCAGCGCAACGTTTTCATATTTAGTAAACATAATATAATGTCGCATGCTACAGAAATATTATTTAATTAGCATTCTCAATTATTGTTGTTACAATTTTATTTTGATGTCATACCGTTCGGATGTTAAAATTAACGTTAATAGAGAGTACGAAGTGCAAATTAATCTGGACGCGTACCTAATAAAGCTATTCATTACCGTGCAGCCTCATGTTCATCATCAATATTAGCTGCATTTTGTAAGCAGCTTTTATCAGTAGTGCTCGTGCCACCGTGCATCGCATAAGCCTAGGGCAATCTCAGAGACCTAAGATTTCTTCCACAAAATCAATCAGCTGAGTAAGTTTCAATTGTTTTTTTTATATAAGTAATTTTTCCAGTTTTATTTTTACGCTTGGGTACTATGATATCTAAAAGTGCAATATTTGTGGACGATGACCAGCATTTTGTAAGCGGTAGCACTGGCGTTCTTCCAAAATATTAAGCTTACTAGGTTTATCCTAACATTTTCGAGGGCAGACAGGTCTTCCATTCTTGCCAAAATGCTAGCTGATGTATTGTCCAAAGATGCTGCAGAAGCCAGATCTTATCTTATTGAAAATGCTATAGGTAGGTACTTACTAAAACCTAATGTTATGTAATAATGCGTCTAGTGTTTTTTTTTATTTACAAAAACTATGGCATGTTGATTGGTGGAGTAGCAAGTAAATAAATATTTAAGTTATATAAAACAATATCTTTGAACAAATAAGTAGCAGTAAGTGATTGACAATTAATAAAGGAAACACAATTCTGGACTGATTAGTTTTCTAATGTTAGCGTTAGTTTTTATGACAAAGCATTTATTTTAATTTATGTGTAAAAATTAAAAAAAGAACAATAATAATCAATGACTGTAAAAAGGCAATATAAATATAAAAATATTGTTAACTATACAGCATTTATTTTAATTTATGTGTAAAAATTAAAAAAAGAACAAAAATAATCAATGACTGTAAAAAGGCAATATAAATATAAAAATATTGTTATTAATTATGGCTTTTTTACACTGATTAATTATTAGGATTGTTTCTTTTATTATTTATTCATGCATAAACTATAATAATTACGTGGCTTTGAACGAGGGTTCCATGTAATCTTATGTTATAAAATAACGACATGTAAATGAAAATAAAATAGTACCTACCTAGGTATAATTGATGTAATTAGGGAGACCAGATGTCTCCTTGGAAAATCCTTACAAAAAGCCCATCGCGAATCGAGCGACACGTGACTGTAATAGTTTTAGGTCTTATACAGTGTACTCTTGATCAATAATATTAGATAGACTGCCGGCGGCACTGAGTTCAATTCAAAGTACGTTCTCGGATCATTTTAAGTAAAGAAAAACGATTTAATTTTTACATGAATAGCACATGGCATATGAGTAGGTAGGAAGGAACATTTTTTCAATAACCCTGTATAATGCCCTGTTTTGAACTGATGAGCGCCATCTATCGAGTCACCCAGAATTGCCAGGAAGTGTTTATAAACCGCACCGAGTTCAAAATGAAAAAAATGAAATGAAAAATGAAAAATGAAAATGAAATGAAAAATATGTTTATTGCTACTTATACAGGATTAAAATTACAAAATTATAACTAATTAAGCAAATAATTTCTGTGTAAGTAGAGATCATTTACAGAGACAAAATTACAACGATTCCCACACTAGGCTGGGCCTGTATCGTGGGAACCAATATGGTTAACAGGTAAGGAGTAAAAGAGCCTCAATTGACTGTCAAACCTATGCTGAGTTATACAAAATAAAATTATGAAAAAAGAAAAACATAAAAAAAAAAAAAAACAATGACGATTAAGATTTGAAATTAAAATAAGAATGTAACTACCAAACTAAAAATTAAAAAAAATAATAAAATTAGAAACAAAAATTAAGGGAAAAAAAAGACATGCTTTAGGAGACCTTTAACAATAGACTTTCGGTTTGATCGTATGAAAGAGTGTGTAACCAGATTTGAGCAGCGGATTTTAATTGGGCGACAGAAAAAGATTTAAAGTCTGTGCAACAGTGTTTCACAACCCTATTAAAGACAAAACATTTAATATGATCTCCGAAACGCTGGGCAAATGTCGTAGAGACCGAGGGAACCAAGAGTTTGTTTGGATTGCGTTGTCTGGTTGAATGATATTTTTGCAGAAATGAGGTCGATGAGTGAACATTCAGACAGATTTTTAGGAGGAACAGCTTTCTTACCGAAAGTACACCACTCTCCTTAAAAACCAGGTCTGTTGCGTATCTTCGGGGCTTTTTGAGCATAGTTTTTAGTACAGAGCGTTGTGCTCGTTCAACCTGAATCAGGAACGTTTTCCCGACAGAACCCCAGGCGATCAGGCAGTACGTGAGTAATGACTGACACAGGGCGTAGTAGACTGCTATTAAAGTTTCGAACTCTGCCACCTCACGAAGTCCCTTCATGACGTGAACTACCTTTTGCACTCTGCCAGATAGAGCTTCAATATGCTTCTTAAAGGAGAGCCTCTCATCTACTATGACACCTAAATATTTAAGCGACGCAGACCTAGCGAGCTCTTCGCAGTTACAGCTCTGGCTATCGTCTTCACAAGTGTGCCTATGTAATTTAAGGGGTGGCAGGGTAGCAGGGGGTTCTGATGCTTTAGTTTTGTAAAAGCATGTGAACGTGGTTTTTTTAGTAGTAAGTTCAACAAACATGGATGGAAGGTCTATGTTCTAAGTTTGAATTATTGTTTTAATTTGTTTGTAAGTAGGTAAACCTACTGAACCGGGGTGGCATAATGGCATGGCGGCTAAGTTTTCAAAGCCCCAAAAATTGTTACTTAAGGTAGGTAGGTACTAGGTACCTAGGTATTTTTATGCCTTAAAATAATTTTTAATACAAAAATGATGTTTACAGATATTATGGGCATAGCAGTCACTGGTTTGAGTTGACTGACCGAAGATGCCAGTACTCCGGAATGCCGAGCATCCTGCCGTGCAGAAGACGGATTCTGTCGCTGCGAGGTACACGGTCGCAGTGCTTGCTGCATGGGCGGCTGAAGGAGGTAAATAGCAAGCGGCTTCTTGGATGAATCAACAATACCTTCTTTCCAGGTTCTTGCCATTAACTAACATTAAAAAGTTTTTATTTGTCGTACATTCTCGGACGAAGGAAATCACCCTCGAACATAGAGTATAATGTTCCTTGCCCCCGAAGCATAAACTATACGGAGCATAAAAACGCGTTCGCGTTCTAGATTCAAAAATTAACAAATGATACAATGTAGGTTAGTATGTATAGATATAAAGAATGAACCAAACAACCCCCTTTGTTGTAAATTCAAAATGATGTGGAAAGGAAAGACATTTGTTTTAATTACCTATTCTCTATTTACAGCGACATACCCTTTCGACTTGACGAAGACGAGGTTGCAGATACAGTCGGAAGTGGCTGCAGCCAAAGTTGGTTATAAGGTAAGGCATAAAATAAAATATTCTCTTGGTAAAAACGAAACCTCTTTCTTTGCTTGCTATTCTGGATAATTAGCCAGAAAACATACAGTAGGTGGGTTAACAGTGTTATCACAGTGGTTAACAGTGTAAACAGTGTTATAACAGTGGTATCGCTGAGGCTGGGCGGTGAATGTGTTAAGTTAACACATTATGACCACATTATGGCACATGTGACCCGCAGGGAAGCGCTGCCGCCGCGCCGCGCCGCCGCGCCGCCGACACGCCAAGAGGGTGTTGAACAGGTGCATCATGTCATGATGACCCATCATGACAATGCATAGATGATTGCACTGCACACTGACACCACGCAAAGCAATATGCATGCAATGCAAATGCAACTCTGTGGATTTGAACTGAACCCCCAGGGGGACACAACCGTGAACAAAGATCCGTCTTTATACCCTACTACGTCGTCTTGTACGTTACCATGACTCATTCAGTTGCACAGATTAGATAAAAGTTTGCAAATCACTGAAAAGACGAGCATGATTAAGGGTCCGGCGACGAATGTATTTCCCATACAAACGTAGTACCAAAATGATTTGTAATTTGAGAATGTTTTCATCATGGTTTGCTATTATTTGTGTTAGAATAGTATTTATACAGGTTCCTGCCATAAGATTTTTTCAAAATACTTATCTACACAATTACTAAGACAACATTCATTCTTTCATGTAAAAATGCGATTTGGTTTAATTTCATTTCAGAAAGGTATTTTGAAAAAAAAATTGTGGCAGGAACCTAGATAGTGAAAATATGCTCAAATTGAAAATCATTTTGGTATTACGTTTGTATGGGAAATTCATCCGTCGCCGGACCCTTAAGTGACCACAAAGTGAGCGCATACGGTTACACAGAATAGGGAATAGTGAATAGTTCTTTTTGTTCCGCCTTTCCCTTCGTCACAGATATTATAATACTATACTAGTACCTTCGTTATAGATCGGAGACATTTTTAGGGTAGTCAGCTGTTTAATTTAATACCTACTTACGCAATCAGTGCAACTTCGCGTCGTTGTTTTGTTAAATAGCGGCCCGTTCCGTATTCGCACGGGTGCACATTTATTTTTTATGTATATAAATATACTTAGCCTATGTTACTCAGGGATAATGTAACATTATAGGTATAAAGGTGAAAGAATTTTTGAAATCGGTTTAGTAGTTTTGGAGTTTATTCGTTACAAACAAACATACAAAAATACAAATTATTTCCCGTTTATAATATTAGTAGTGTAGATAGGTATAGTACAGTATAGGTATAGTATAGGGAATAGTTTATTTCAAGCGTCATAGAATAGTTGGAGACCGTCATCAGTACCCTATAATGGACTTGTACTTCATCAGCATCATCATCATCATCTTAGCCGAAATATGTCCACTCAAGACAATACAAAAATCTTCGATAAATTATACAGGGTGGTCGGCACAACGACTTTGTCAAATAGAAACTAAGGGTAGGTGAAACCAAGTGCAATGCTTGGCGGCTTTTTTAACCCTTAAGGCTGCACGAGTCGCCCGGTCCAAAACATCAGTGGGCGCGGCCTAAATGTATGCCATCTCATCTGACATACCTAATAGACATTCTCGCGCGCTTGATGAAAGGCAAATAAATTTATTCGTAAAACGGCCGCGTAAAGAAATGCAAAAGACTTCCCCAACCCGCATCCCCGGCATGGGTATTAATGGCATTACTACCCCCTTCCCCTTATGATAAAAACCATATCAGGGGAGGTTTATGTCCAGCAGTTAAATAGCATAATATGCTATTCCACAATATTAGTAATCACATTAATATTATAAATGCGAAAGTTTGGATGAATGGATAGATAGATGGATGGATGTTTGTTACCTCTTCACGCCAAAACTACTGAACGGATCGGGCTGAAATGCACACAGGTAATACTAATCATGCAATCAAACATAGGATACTTTTTATCCCATAAATCAGTTCCCGTGGGATATAAATCACCTCTAAACGTTTCCATAGAAATAGCGCGTGCGAAGCCGCGGGCATAAACTAGTCCAGTATAATATTCTGTAAATGTGTACTTAATCGGTTTATATTTTTAGCTAGAAAACCATGGCATGCTTAAGACAGTGGTCAACATAGCCCAAAAGGAAGGGGTCACGAAACTATGGACGGGTCTGATGCCGATGTTCCAGCGGCATGTTATCTACTCCGGGTGCCGGTTGATCTTCTACGAGGAGTTCCGAAATGCTTTCAAAGATGACAACGGGAAGGTGTCGCTTGGGATCGCATCTATTGGTGAGTTTGAAGAAGACTGAGAATTATTGAGATGTGAATAAGACCAATTCTTTTATGCTCACAACACATCCCAGCCGATTTCGAATGCGAGATTTAGCCGAATCGAATCGGCATCGGTTATAATGTTCACAACGAAAAATGTTCGAATATTTTAACTCAGGAGTATTTACAGAATGTTGATTGTTGACCCTTTGGTGGCTTGCATACTCAAGTTTATGGCTAAAAGCGCACTTTGGGCATGGCAAAATGCTACCGAGCGACGTAGTTGTAATGAATGGCCACTGTTGGGCGGGCTTTCGACCCAACTTTACCATAATGTCTTGTTAAATCAATTAACGGACTGTTAATGTTACTTGAGTGTCCCACCACGCGCTAATGGGTGTTTAACTGTCGTAACAAGACGTTAAATCTAATCACTGGTCTAGAGGTCCGTTAAAATATTAACAAACTGTCTGATAGGAATTTACATACTGTCAATCCATGTCATATCTCACCCCAGTAGTTACCTACACAAAGCTAGACACAGAGAAGTCAACTATGGACGCATTTAATTTTAATTTCGAAAGTGATGTTTTAGATAATTTAGTTAGATAGTTTGGACGAATAGTAAAGTTAAGTTAGTCGCAAACCGAGGGATGTTTTAGCACTTTACCCAACACAACAACAAACTGAATAAAGACCATAAAGTAAAATCCGAAATCCGAATCAAGAATTCAAAAAAATATTAATAAACTGGCTACGATTTGATTTGACTTTAAATTTAAAGTACCCGTGACGCACACTCATCTTCAAGTAGAGTTCGGTCTTGCAGCAGTGGCCACTGCTGAGGCTAAAGCATCAGCTGTCTAATGTTATGTATGACAGTTTATAGAAAAAAACATACGTCCAGCCGAACATAGAACGCCTTTCTTTTTCGACGTCGGCTAAACGACGTCGGTGTGGGATGTCAAGTATTTTATGTACGAAGTAAATTGTGTGGCTATGTTGTCTTCGAGTGGACAGAAAGAAGCAAGAGTGAAGTTTAGCTCATGTATAAATAAACGGATTGAATTGACAATTCACATTTAATTTTGCATCTAATTTTTTTGGCGTTACTAAATTTTAATATTGTAGGTAATAATAAGGTTTGGGCGCTAGCCATAAATAAACTAGAAATAAGTAGTCCACTGTAAGTACAGTTTTTAATGAGAATAAAGTTTTAAAACCGATTTTCACAGGTGGTCTAGCAGCGGGTTCCTTAGCTCAGCTGATAGCGTCTCCAACCGACCTGGTGAAGGTTCAAATGCAGGCGGAAGGCAGACGCGTGCTGCAAGGGAAACAGCCAAGGTTCACCAACTGCCGACAGGCGTATACCATGCTTTATAAGGAGAGCGGGATCTTGGGTTTTTGGAGAGGTAAGCACATGGGGGGTATCACCAAACGAAAACCTATCTAACATGAACTCTGTCGTTCTAAATAATTTAACTATTAACTTCGGCAAGGACAGTCAACCACCAAATGATCATCACTAAACGAGCTCGAAGGATGTATAACTACGTAAAAAAGTTTACAAAATAAGTTAGAAAACGTTTAGAGATTTTGTGGTTGACCATACGTCAGGAAACATTTAATTCAATAATATACTCTTAGATATAAAAAATATGGCCACCAGAATAGGTCAGAAACAAGCAAGATGAAAAAAAACTCCTGCAAAACCTACGCTTCCTAGAACAATGGATGGTAATGACATAATTTCTCGCCTCACGGATTTCCCACGAGAGTCGAGAACACTCAAACTGTAGCATTGAATTGAGCTCGGTTTTGTTTCCGATTGAGGAATTTAAAAAAGATTTTATTAGGAAACCTCCTTTCCACCTTTTAGAACCACGTTTTATTGGCCCAGTGGGAATTCCTTCTTGTTTCAATTCCAATCAGTTCGTCTTGCGTCAACAAAATGTTAAACATTTAGTAAGTCTGTAAAAAAAATGATTTTAACTTTGAAGGAAGGCCTTAAATGCAATGTCCCCAACTTTTTAGGTAACCTAACGCAAAGACTGAGATTGTAAAATGCCTTATCGGATAAAAAAACAGCTTTAAGAAGTAGGTTTTTAGCTTATCAGTCATCCTCGGCATTCAAGTTCGCATAACATAAGCTGCTCTGCTTACTTTGGATAAATCTAGAATCTTGACCCCAAAAAGGTGTGTGCTTGCCCAGAATAATTAGTTATTTACTCAGGAATAATTTATTTATTTCCCTTTTCTAGGAGCAATACCAAACGTGCAAAGAGCAGCGTTAGTCAACATGGGGGACCTAGCGGCCTACGATTACTCCAAACAGTTCCTGAAACGAGAGTTCGGGATGGCAGACAACGCATTACTCCACGCTATATCGGCGTTTACTGCGGGCCTAGTTGCTGCTATCTTGGGGACCCCTGCTGATGTTCTGAAGACCAGGCTTATGAACCAACCTGTCGGGACGGATGGAAGGTAAAGAGACGCACCACATTTATTATCACACAATGTATGACAGACGACGATTTCTACACCCTGCCATAACGGCGTTCAATGCGGGCCTAGTCGCCGCTGTGTTGGTTACCCCTGATTTTCGCAAGACCAGGCTTCAGGCGGTTTATAAGCCGCTGGCGCTTATGAATTAAGCTGACCCCGAATTGTGGGGTGGGTTTGAAAAAGATAACAAGACCTAAAGCGGTTTCCAAAATTTAAACTACCTATTACAATCTCTGGCAAAACCAAGTAGAAAACTATCCCTTCTACTATAAACAAGCGTAGTCAGCGTTTTTGAGGCTTTCTCGACAATTTTCTTTAGACCTTGTTACGTTTCGAAGAAGCCTTAAATGGCCTCCTATCCAAATCACCTAATCAATTTGATGGGCTTCACTAAATTACCTATATCACAATCACCAAATTACCTATAGGG
Organism: Eupithecia subumbrata; assembly: GCA_949316285.1. Lineage (NCBI taxonomy): Eukaryota > Metazoa > Arthropoda > Insecta > Lepidoptera > Geometridae > Eupithecia > Eupithecia subumbrata. The sequence goes on along the minus strand of OX438643.1, from coordinate 12,406,150 downwards.
GTTCCTTTGTTAAGGAAGCACATTTTATCGGCACAGAAATAGGAATTTGAACGCTGAGAGAGAACAAGTCTCTCTCAATTGAATAGTGACGTTTGATTAAGTAACCGCTGAATACAGATTAGTCTACTTATCTACAGGCTGGTTTTTTGAGAAGGGCGGTGATGGCCAAGTCCGAAACCACGCGAGTTAAAGAAAAGTAGTGGAAGGAGTCATGGTAACCATACCGATCGATATCCCGTTGCTGTCGGAATGTCTATTCAATGAGGGAGAGGGGTGAATTTCGTCACTAAATGGAAATGACCGATACTAATGGTTTGGACGATGAACGCGATGGAAATCGATAGTTTCCACTTGCCGGACCCGAGGATTCAGGGCACGTACTTAAATAAATAAATATAAAATAAATAGTGTTGGACAATTCACACAGCATTATCTAGCCCCAAGCTAAGCAGAGCTTGTGTTATGGGTACTAGATAACTGATATACATAATATAATACACTACATAGATATTTTTATTATACATAGAAAAACATCCAGAACAACCTGAACAAATATCTGCAGATCGTACAAACATTTGTCCCGGGGCGGGAATCGAACAACCTCGTGCGTCCAGTTAAAAACTAAATGGAAGTTTCTGATTAGTTTTCGTGTATAGGTACGCTTATCTTATTCAAGCGACATAAGAGTTGGTTTTGCACGACAACGAAAACGAAACATCGATTTCCCTTTTCCGAGTAGGCCCCAGGCCCCAGTCAAACAGTCAACTCAGTAGACAAAGCAAGTGAACTGAAGGTGAAGCCCACGATTAGCTGATGTTACTACGACTGAAGTGAATACAGTAGCCTGTATCAGAGCTTATGACTTTATTAAAATAACTTTAACATTGCTACATAGGTAGGTAGGTAAGGAACGCAGTCAAACTCCAACCGCGGATGTTTAAGTATAATTTAGGTTGGAGCACCTAAGTATTTCTGTGATCTTAGTCTCTCTATTATCTGTGGTAAAGTATCCCTAACCTACATAACATCATCAGCTGCCCGAATAGGCGCTCGAGGTCAAAGCAACGGGGTCAAAGTCAACCAACGTAGGACAAAACCCGATAGTAACAAACTAACAAACGTGTGTGCGCAGCTCTCCCTTTCTAATTCTATGGAAATGAGAGAGATAACTTCCGCTCTCAATTTAAGTGAAAGTTATTCGTGTACTTTTACTCGCATTTAGTCAGAAGCAACTGTATTGCGTTTCCATACAGTCTATATTGCATTTAAGGCATACATAATCCGTTCTTTGTCATCGCCTTGGTAGAGACCCTACCCTGGGTACTTGCCGAAACACTACGAGCAGTTTTTGCATGGCAAGCCCACAGCTGTCTTTGAGGGAAAAACAGAACGAGTAAGCCTACTTTCTAGGTCAGCAACTGTTGGATGTAGAGGCGAAATAAAGCTGGATTTCACACAGTGACATCGTGTGCCCAAATTATCTATTTATAGCTTCTTGTTACCTCATGTGGGAACCAGATTGCTGATGTGCTGATAAAATAGCGACAAAGGCTCGCGAAAGCAATCGATATAAGTAATGTAAAATTCGGGAGATTGGGTTGGTTGGTACTAGCTTCTGGAAAGTGCAACGCTCAAATTAGGGCCTCGGTCTCGGTCGCACTTCGGTCTAGTTATGTCTTTCCATCTTTGCTGTTCATCTTCTTTACATAGTATAAAATAAAACTGCTCCCACTGTCTGTGTCTGTCCCTATGTATGCTTAAATCTTTAAAAGTACCTACGCAACGGATTTTGATGCGGTTTTTTTAATAAATACTTAGAGTGATTCAAGAGGAAGGTTTATATGTATAAAACATGCATAATATAATAGAGACACACTGATAATTTTAGAGGTTTCTAATGTGATGTCGTAAATAGACACATTTTTTGCGCTTACATTGCAAACGCTGGCTTAACCCTACAAGATAGATCAAAATAATGTAATACAGTATTGTACACCTTAAAAACGTCTACAAAAAAGTCCGCGAGAGTATACGTCTATCTCTTAGGGATAATCCACAATAACCATTTTTTATCCTTTACTTTTTACGAGAAATAATGGCTTATTTACGAATCGATTTTAAGCAATAGAGCATTAATCCTTATCCAATTAAGTACCTATACAATGTGCATTTAATATAGATCAATATGGCCCTTTGCAGCATGTAATTTAAATGAATATTTTCGAAGATATCACAGATTTAAAATGCATGGACATAGAATGCGAAAAAAGAACAAAAGTTTGCAGACCCAGACCAATTTTTCTGTAGCTCTAGTTTCTTGGGTACCTAGGTATTCAACCTTTGGCAAGATTTCACTCATTGCAATGCTCGAATAGCGACTGTTGCAAAGTACAGGAACACAAAAATATCGTTTCATTTTCCCTGTTACGGGCAGCTGTTTGTTGCCATCTACCTACTTGGGAATTTTGCGTGCGAAAAGAAGCCCTTACTTAATATGTATATTTCTTTATTTTCAGGGGAACACTATACAAAGGCATGATAGATTGCTTGCAACAATCAATAAAGAACGAAGGGATTCTCGCAATGTACAAAGGATTCCTGCCATTGTGGATGAGGCTTGGTCCCTGGGCGCTCATCAACTGGATGGCATTCGAGAATATTATGCTTGCTATAGGAGGACACACATTTTAATAATAGAAGAGGGAAGCACAGGAAAATGAACACTGATACTTTAGAGACTGTATGCCTGGACTTTAGAGTTTATCTTTAGAACTTCTGTTTCTATTCTAAATATTTATTATTCAGTGGTCTACAGCTACGTTAGCTGTGGGTGTTACAGGCCATTCAGCCGGCCTATGTATCTGCCGCGCCAAAAGTTGGTGCAATTACAAAGTTCTGTATCCATTTATATAATTTACCTCGAGAAACGCGGAGCTTAGGGGTCGTTTATTAATCACGTGATGTTTTTAGCAACTTTTTTTCTCTCTCTCCCTCATGGTGATGTTTTAGACCTATATAAAAAATACACGGATTGAATGTATTTGACAGTAGCATGCTTGACGGATGTGAGGGAAGCCATTTTATAAATAAGTGGTATTGATGAGTTGAGAATTATTGCCTTCAGTATGGTGCTTCTCAACGGGCTACACTTTTCTGCAATTAGTGGCTGCACTATTGGCAACTAATTGCACGGCCATTACAAAAATATTGCTCGAACACTGATGTCCGAGCAATCTAAGGCCGGGCCATGAGTTGCGTTCAAAAACAAACAACAAACCACAGAACATAGCAATTAGTCAAAGCATCACTCATAACAAACTTCATGTCGGTAGAAAAAGATGCACTATCCTATTACAATAGGGAGCGACTGAAACAACAATAGAACTGTTTGGGCAATATTGCAGTTAAATCGATCGGTCAGCGATCGCCCGGCCATACCGGCCATACATGGCCACACTTAAAATGTTTGGCAATTATTGACGGGCCAGTAGGTACTGCAATCTTGCATAGTCTAGCTAGCTGGTATTGCGAGCAATTGTATTGCAGCCACATATTGCAGAAAAGTGTAGCCCGTTTAGAAGCAGCAGTATAATATTATGACTCAATGCTATAATTAGATAATTAAAATTATTTATTATATAAAAATAAAAAAAATATTCTTACCGTTTCTGCATAGCTCAGCACAGCACACATAATATTTACTGCTGAACCTTCCTCCTCCCAAACAAGGGGGGAGGGGAGTGTTGCCATAATTTTATTGCTGGGCTAGTGCCTGTTTACTCAAAAACAAATTAGTAAAACAAATAGTCCCAATTTTTAACATCATACACAAGCTTGTATATCATTTTTTATTTTATTTATTTATGGAAAAACAGCAGCACATACAAAAACCAAAAAAAAAAAATTGAAATTAAATTATTATTATGAAAATGTTAACGATAGGAATGTTGTAAAAACTTAATCGATTTATTGTACTTACCTTATGGATAGTCATGGAATTTGCAATATTTCCTATGGAATAATTTTTCTTAATTTTTTTTAACTAAGCTCAAAAATTAAGACATTTTTGTTGTATTCAATGACCAAAGTAGGAGTAGTTTTAAGAATTATTTAGGATTTATTTTTATCACAATGTTTATAGTGTAATAAAACCATGTTCCTTGTTTATAATATTAGTAAGTGATAAAATAATAGGTAACACACAAAATTAAATGGTAATAGAATAGTAAACTTAATTTCCTAGAAAACAGCAATATATAGTTCCCTTATAAGTAGGAATAGTGCTATTTAAAATAAATTAATAGGTGCTATTCTTGTAAATTATATATTAGCATTATCAAAGTAAAATAAAAACAGATGCGAATATGTAAGCAATTAAAACACCATACTAATTATGTAATTTACTGTGTCTGTCTATGTCTATTTTATTCGTTTGGTTAGTACCAAAATTGTTAACAAAACTTCGTATCTCATCTACTATTCATAAAATGCTATAGCGATAGTTCGTTGTATTGTATTGTTTAGAATATTGTTATTTATTTTCTTTAAAACATAAATAAAATATATTAAACTGTTTATCCTTGTTTGCAAATAAAACACCTAGATACAATATTAAATTTATTAGTAAAAAATATCATACATCTTCCACAATATTGGAGAATCGTAACTTAAATTATTTAAATATTTGAATATAATAATGATTATAGCACTTTCCATTTTGATTACTTATTTGCGTCATGCTTTACTTGTCACTATAGCGAGAAGCATTAAATGGACTTCTTATTGGTATTATAATGTTCACAACATCCGTCCCCTTGCTGTATCATACTATACCTTACTCTATATTACACACAGTTTAAATGCTTGGCAGAAAGTTAATTTCATTGACACCACGATGTAAAAGAAAAACGTGCTAAACTTGTCGACAATTAAAATTCTATCAATTATGTTCCATATAATAATTTCGGGTACAATACAATAACAAAAATAAATATCTACATTGGGTCAACGAGCAATCAATTTATTAATTTCAAGTCTTGACTAAATGATAAACTAACTAAGTACAATGACACTCGATTGCCATGACAATGATTCTCGGTAAGATCTAGGTCCGAACTAGAGACTAGCTGGACCGGATTATGACGTGATCAACGAACGACCAATCAGGAGTCCAATTCAGCTAAACAATCGCTTTACTAGGACAATGGTATCGTCGCAAATCGCCACGTAGAATCCTTAGATGAAAGAAAAGCCGGCTTTTGACTATTGGATATAATAATATTACATGTTGAGCTATATATTACATCCCGCGATTGCTGTTCACGCTGTAAGATATATATTTTGGAACACACATGATCAGTTGATACGTCTGCACATGAACGCCAACATTCACACTGAGGGCGAGGCACGGGGAGGCGCGGTGTCCGGGGACGTGAGGTAAAATATACACCTTCAAATGACCTCTAAATATGGCTCACTCGGTCGAAAAAATATTTATAGTTTGCGATGTAATATATAATAGCACAGTGTGAACGGTCTCGTACAAAATGTATGACGAGCGATAAAATATTATATCTCAAGATGTAATATATAATATATCCCATAGTGAAAAGCCGGCTACAGTCCAGATAGTACGTGCGTTGGCCGTTTTTGCACGGAGAGATCAACTTCGACTCTTTCGAGGTGCGTCCGTCCATCTAACTACCTATGTGGCGATTTTGCAGTGTTTCCATTGTCATAGTGAAGCGATTAGTTTAGCAGAATCCTCCTGAAGGTCGTCGCGTCGCCTTAGCATTTGTCACCGTAAAACCACTACACTCGTCATAAACATAAAATTCAATATTATAAGGACTATCTATATTAAAAGGTTTACAAATGATCTAAGCATCAAATTAAACACGTCAAAAGCAATTAAAAGCAAATACAAAATACTTTACTGTACATACGGATTCATAGAAAAAATTATACATAGATCTAAGATTAAACGCCACATAAAGTTTTCCCTACGCTTTTGTCATTTGCTCAAAAAATTGGCGTTTTAAAAGATATTCATAAAATACGTTTTATGGGCATTTTAAATTGTGCGTAACACAAACTTACCAAGCAGAGCTTATGATCTAAAATTCAAGGAGCTAGCCAGATTTCACGCCTAAGGATACCAGATATTTACTCAATAAAAAAACTACAATCCAAAAAACCTATAATATTTTTCTAACTTAAATGGTATATTTTTATGAGCATTCAATACAACGGATAAATAAAATGTTCATTCAATAGAACCACATCAAAAAAATGTAGGTACACAATTCCAAATGGGCTGGCAAATTACATACATTTTTATTAACTACTATGTCGAACTATAATAAACATTCTGGCACGTTTTCAAGGAAGTTTTAAAACCTATTCTGGCATAGTTTGCGTAATGGTGATATATTTACCACAGGATAAAAGAGACATTTTCTAAACCGGTATATTACCGGATAATAAAGTAATTTTCAATAGCGGTTTTGGATGGTTCCAGTGGCACGTACGGCAGTAGGTAGCCAACTCTACAAGATTTAGTTATTTTAGCAGTTGAATGTTTGAATTTATTTCATATCAATTATATTGCGAAATAAACATAACAAAGCGCATCTATATAACAGTTTCTGGAACAGACAGCCTTTTCAAATAATCAAATTAAATTAGCAATTAAATCTACTGTCTCATTTCGACGTGTGGTAAATATCACTAGCTAAAACAAGACAAATAGTTTTATAGCGCATCAATTAAGAATCAAGGGTCTTCTATCTCAAGATAAAATTTACCAAAATTGGCTCAGTAAAAGGACAAAGGTTAGACAATAAATTCGTTACAGAGCATTAGAATCACCAAAAACTATGCATCATTTGTTTTTGTACTACTGATCTTTGTTCTTATCTAGAACTTAGTCACAACAACATCAGCAAAATAGGTTAAGATTACAATAATGGTGGTCATGTGTACACAAATATAATTTAAAGGACGCTTGATCAAGAAATTTGCAAAAGTTTTTGTGAATGGCATCATTAATGTCAAAATAAACACCATGTTCGATTTTCATGCTGCCTGTTGTTTTAAAGATATTTCACATTCCAAAAAAAGCTCACCATTAAAATATTACAAAATAATGATAAACATTCGTAATCAGCCAGCTGTAGGAAATAAAGCACCGTTTACTCCGCGTACTTACTTTAAAGGAAGTTATAATAGGGCTAGACCGATATTGAGAATGCCTCGTACATAGCCGAATTTAGGACCAATCAATGCCTATATTTATGGTTGGTTACGCGTAAAAAAAAACGTAATTTTACTATTTGATAGGTTCTACAAGCAATGTAGATATCAGATATGAAATTTTACACACATGGTAAGCCATTTGCAATGAGCACACGCTAAAACAAGCTACGAATCAATGATCGTTTTGGATTCTATTGTCATTAAGGCGTTACCCCGACCAAAATCAGCGCCACCACCTATTTTATCTAATCATTATGTTAAACGAAGGAATTTTCAAAAATTAATTGGCCAGTTTGTGAATCCTATAATAAGCTTTTTTTAATGGCTCTATAAATGTTTTAGTTTGTAGTGTAGGCAGAGATGCGAAGCTGCTCTTTTCTGTCACCATGGCCAAAAAGAGCAACTTCGCATCTCTGCTTCAAATATTCAAAATAAAACTTTTACAGAGGCATTACAAAAAAGCTTAGGATAGGTTTCACAAACCGGCCCACCGATTTTTGAAAATTCCTTCGTTTAACAGAATAATAAGATAAAATAGCCGGTGGCGCTTATTTGGGTCGGGGTAGCGCCTTAAAATCAACATTATGTAGATTAAATTTTAAACTACAATTTATTCAAAGTTTGTTTTAGCAAAGATTCACAGCAAATGGCTGACAATGTCCGCAAAATTTCTAACTGCACTAATGTAGATATTACTTGTAGAACCTAGAACCCCGATATTATTTTTCACGCATGACCTTAAGTTAATTATTGATGAATTTTAACCGTCGAATACCAAAACATCTGCTGACTTTACATTCAAGCAGACAGATTATTCTAACTTATTATATTATTGACCTAACTCAAGACATTAAAAAGTATTTGGCTAAATACGAGAGCACCCATAGGCCTCAATAACTCGCTAGATATTACCGCTATTAGCTAAAATGCGTAACATAGAAAACTACACGTTTTCGACCGTATTTTATAGAACCTTTACCATAACATGATTCACCTACGTCACTCAATATTATACTTATCGTCAGATATATTTAAAATTGTGTTTTAGTTGGCATTATCGTGGCAGAGTGAGCCATATTTTGGTAGAAGTTCGTGCTTATAAGTAATATTTATTCGATGTCTAAGTTGAAAACGAGTTATTGATGTGAAGGTATTAATGGTAATGATGCTGTAATACATACGCCGATTTTGTATAGTCAAACAATTTATTTTGTACCGATTATGGGCTCTAGAAATTAATAGGATTGGCGTATGCATTAAAGCATCATAGAGGTCAGTCATCCATGCCACTTTAGGACAATTTTTATTTATCAAACAGAGAAACTAATGTTTTTCTGTATGATCTGATTAGTTACGTCACGTAAACATCAACCAATAAAAAGTTGTGTAGATATAACTGGCTATCAGCTCGACCAATCGCAATCCGGAAAACGTCATAACATCGTCCAATCATATCGTTTTAATTTTATATGAGTGTATAATTCGACCAATAGAAAGTAGCATGTATGATCGTACCTATGTAATGTCTTGTCCGGCGAGTGAAGCACGAGAGGCGAGCGCGATCACTATGAGTGGTAGGCTGTCACGTATGATGACGGGAAGAGGCCGCGGCGGTGTGCTATTTCACCCTGGAAATAAGGTTTAAATTCGTACATCACTTATGTTAAATTCTTAAGAGGGCAAATTGCAGCCATTTGTGAGGATAGGAATAGAATTTCGCGTTCATAGGAGCGGTACAGATCATATCAAAAGTATAAGCGCAAAAATTATATTTATTGTTTAGTACAAGAAAACCACACATGTAATTTAAGAGACTGTCTTAAAGGAACCAAATTATTGGTAATACCTACAAATCAAAACATTATGCATTTCTCAGGGTTCCTGAGATATCGACCAAATAATGTGTGAAACAGTACACTTTTTTGATCGCAATTTTTTAGATTGTTTTCTATCGTGTCTTCTATTTAGATAAAGAAGAATGATAATGACTTCTACTAAAGACTATTCAATTCACAGTATATACAGATAGTATAAGTCTAACTAAGCGCCAAAATACATGAAATAGTTTTTAAATTAAAACTGAGAAACATGTGACAATACTGTTACAAACTGTATAGAAACAGTTTTTAAACTAAAATTGTTTCTATTTGCATGTATTTTGGCGCTTAGTTAGACTCGCTATCAATATATAAACTAGTAGCACAGCCTACCTATATGCACACAGTCGTTCGACAAAGGCATTTTGACGTGGTTTTGACAGAGAAATCGTACGGGGGGCAAGGGACGGGACGGGGAGGGACGCTCCCGAGTAGAATACATTACCGCCTTAGTTACTCGGGAGCGTCCGTCCGCCCCGCCCGACCCGTTCCTTGGGCCCCGCACGATTGCCCTGTCAAAACACCTCCGTCGAACGACTGTATGCATATAGGTAGGCTGTGCTAGTAGTAAAGTATTTATTGTGCCGATTCAAAGCGATCTCGACCGTCTCTGGTATAAAATTGACATATTGAGGCATACCGAAACAACATGACAACCGTAATATTAGTTCCATAGACGGTCACGCTGTTTGCAAACGCTCAGCGCCAAAATGGGAAAATCAAATGGCATCAATCTGTCATCGATAATATGACATCCAGCGAACTTGCATAATGGAGCTTAGTGGACAGGACAAGGAACTTATACCCAACAGCTTGTGCACATTCCAGGTTCGGTATAACTTCCTTGGGCCAGGATAGTAAGGGTATATGTGTAGTAGGTATCTCACCTGCCACCAATGTTGATCGGAGCGGTCGAGAACGGTGATGATGTCGCCGCGTCTGAACTCCAGCTCGCCGGCCTCCTGCGGCGTGAAGTCATACAGCGCTTGAACCAAAACCTGGAACGTTACGATTCCCTTAAAACATCGATTTGAACATCATTATCATGTGTTCCAATGTGTGTTCCTATGGTTTTTAATAAATGAACAGAACTGAACATAATATAATATAAATAAACATTGATATAAGTAGCTAACGCCCGAATACTCAAAAGGGAAATCAGATTGGAGCAGATCTGAACTTCAACTTCTTTTGCTTCTGCTTGCTTTTCGCTACGATTCTGCCGGTGTCAGTAAGGAGTCATAATTATATTCTTCAAAATAAAAATGAAAATTTGACAGATTTACATTGAAAACTGTCACAAATCGCGACTTGTGGCGTGCTTATATTTGAGTTGCAATTTTGAGTATTCGGAGGCAACTTTCCTAATTTTCAGATTAACGATTGAAGAAATATCAAAAAAAATGCTGGGCAATTCACGCAGCATAACCTAAGCTGGCCCCAAACTAAGCACAGCTTGTGTTATGGATATTAGATCTATACTAATATTATAAAAAGGAAAGTTTTGATTGTTTGTTTGTATTGAACAGGCTCCGAAACTACTGGATCGATTTGAAAAATATCTTTTACCATTAGAAGCCCACATCATTCTTGAGGAACATAGGCTACTTTTTACCGCGGGAAAATGCTTCAGTCCTACGGGAAAACAGGTAATAGGACAACGGGTAGTAAGAATGCAGTTAGTAACTGATATACTTATTACATTACATTTACATTATTCAAAGTTATATATGGTTCGGTCCTCTGTAACATAAGACCGTGAAATGAGGTAGGGTGATAAGAGGACCTTGGTCCTGTAGTGGGATAATTTTCATTGATATAAGTAATAAAAATAATGTATTATTGTGCAAGTTTAATCTGTGCTGCTAACCCTATTGGAGATGCGAGTGAGTTCTACTCGGAACAAATGTTTACATAATCTCTAGATATTTGTTTGGCAAGCGGCCAATCATGCCGTCACCAAATCGTGAGTAAAACGCCTATGAATTAATGTAGGGCTTTGTCAATGCTGTTTTTGTTCGGCTCCACATTTCATCTGATTTTTTTAACAAATGTCGAGTGCTTGAATTCACTTTGAAAGCTAGAAAGAAAAAAAAATCTAGTTTTGAAGTAAACTCAAACATGCATAGCGTTAGAGTAAATACATTTTCTGGTGTATTTAGTTTTTTATGAGAAATGCCCTTTCAAGCAAAAGCAACGTTGAAACGTTCGTTACGAAAATGCAGGGGGCCTACTCGGAAAACGAAAACCGAAGTTCCTAAATCATTTTCGTGCTAAACCTACTATTATCTCACATAGGTATATAAGATAGCATTTGCACGAACACGATTCATAAACTTAGATTTTATTTTCTGAGAGTCGGGCCTAGGATGGAAAAGCATCGTAACGCATAATAATGGATGAAATGAAATTTTGTGAAAACACGATTTGTTACTAAAGAATTTGATTATAATTTGATTGTTTTGAAGAAACTTCAAATCCCTTAATTTTACACTATTTTTAATTCTTGCGGGACAAATACTCTTCCATCGGGATTAAATTTTATGGTACCACCTCGGGATATACAATAGCGAAGAGTATTTTCAAAATCGGCCTTTAATTGACGGAGCAATCCATGAACATAAATTAAAAAAAACATACAGCTTCCTCCTTTTTCCGAAGTTTGTTAAAAATAGAAACAGATCAGATGGGGTGTAAAGCTTTTTTAAGGTTAGAGGTATTAAGGGTTTCATACCCTTGTCTACTTTCCACCCTGGATATTAAAGTATAAAGGCAGTATTATCATAGCAACGAGAGATTATAGCACAACATTGAGTTATTTCTGTTACACCATCAGGGTCAAACGTTCGAACACAGAGCATATTTCGGCAGTGTGGTTTTTCTATGTACGTGTTCTAATTGAAATTCTACGTGATAGAATCGAGAACAGATTTTTAATGGAATTTGAGAATGATTTAATGAAATTAAAGCTGTTTTGGTTTATGTATGACTTATAGTAGAGGATCCGAATTAGGGACGACGACCCAACAACGAACCTTTACATAAAAAAGTATATTTCCTTAGGACGTGATGTAGGTACAAACAACAACAACGTAACGAAAAAATGGTGCAAGGTCATCCCCTTGTACCATGTAACTTTTGAATTACTAATAAATTTAGTCTGACCAGGATTTTTTTAGCCAATCCACTCGCAATATTCCATAACGTACTAAATTTGATATAAAATACTTTTCATACAATAAACAGATGGGTGAAGGTCGTTTCCTAATTCGAATCTTAGACTATTAGGTTTATCTTAAGAGAATGAGGGAATAGAGAGTGCACCTGTGTGTGCATACACACTCGAGCACTACATATAATATGATGAGACTGGCCGCTATAGATGAAATTCGGCATCATCATCCCAATCATATCTTCAGAGTAAAACATAGGGGCACTTATAGTAATTCTTTAAAGCTAAGAGAAGTTTATAGGTAAGAAGGTACATCTATGATACCTACTATTTTTTCTGATGCTGGTAAGACCTGTAGGAAAATGAGAAGTAATCTTAATATGGAATAATAATAGGTTAACACTAGCTTGGCAAGAGAGGACAGACAACATACATTCCAAACAACACCGATTTTAGCCTAAAGTGGATCGTCTCCTATTCAAACAGGAATTATATTTGTTGTAGAAAATAAATAAATTTTATTTAAATAATATATAAATAAAATTATATTATAATTGGCCAAATCCTGTATATTAGGGCTCATTTAGTTTAGACGTCGCGGCATCAAAGGTGCCGTTTAGTGTTAATGATTTTTCTCGTAAGTTGAAAGTGTCAAAATACTAAAAACTGTTTTCATAGGAGGCGATCCACCTCATTATAAATAATACCTACTACTTTGTCTCCAGTTGGCAAAACCTGAAGAAGACAGAAAGAATAGGTGAGTAACGTAATCAGTGGCTAGTTTCCTGAGGGTTTATTTACAAGTAGTTTTCTAATAAGAACGCTGGAAACTATATTTAATCTCAAAGGAAAGGAAAGGAAGTAAACCCATTCTATGGTTATTGAATCTATAAAACGCCCAGGGAGTTTGTTCCTGTAATCTCTTAAGATTTATTATTGGTCCACTGCTGGAGACAGGCCTCCCCCTGATAAGCGCCTTATTGGCTTTTATCTCATGGGGAGTAATGCCCATAATCCCCACGCTGGGAATGTGGGTTGGGGTTCGCAGTTTCGGTGGTAGAGTTGTTCTGCAGGGGGCGGTGCTGCCCGCCCCCGGTGGATATCCCTTAGCCGGCTCTTACGACACCCGCGGGAAGACGGAAACACAACGCAATTTTTTATGCTAATTTCTGAACAATTCAAATGTATATGGCCTAATAATTTACATCCAAGTTTGCCTAGCATTAAGTTTAAGGCTAGTTTGTTTATAAATAACATTTTACATCCTAGGCTAAGTTGCCTTAACATTTCCTATTGACACAAATTTAATTGCTTAAAAATTATTATGATTTGCAGCAAACAGAAAACAAACAATCCAACCATTGAACTTTGCATGAATAAAAGTTTGTTGTAAATCATCATCACCACCTAATGATCACTTAAAGATATCTACAAAAGATTCTGTTAGATAGAACAGAATCCAAGGTAAGATATTACCTAGAAGTCTAATAGTTAATTCTGGCAAAATAATTCAACACAAAGATGTGCCTTTATGATTTGATTTTATGTCTTAGTGGGGATAGATTTGCGAAACCTGGGACATACAACACAACCTAAGCTGAGCCAAACCAAGTTAGATACAACTTCTTTCTGAATAAAAAAAAAGATTTACTTATGCTAGGTAGTTCAGATTAATACTAAGGGCCACATTCTAAAACGGAGTTTAAACGGAGATCGAAACAAAACATTATAAATACAACACAAGGCGGTGTAAGTTATCAGTGGATCATACACCATAACACTGTTTTAGAATGCAGCTCTTCAAGGGCATTTTATCATACTAATTGGGGTAACCATCGAATACAGAAACGGCACGACGTCTTGTCATATCACACTGGCGATTTGCAGCAGGCGAGTGCGCAGCGAGCACGCCGCGACGACGCCGCGAGCACGCCGCGCGCACGCAGGGACCTCTCTGTGCACTCGCTTTGAAATCCCTCGCAAATCGCCAGTGTAATAAGTAGTGATCGGAAATTCGGGCGCTTATTTACCTAAAGTTGGCGTGAAGTCATAGAACAGTTAAAATCACCACATTTTTTATTTACATATTTCTAAATTTTAATATCGACTTTAGTGAAAAATGCGCCAGAATATAAGACACTATTGTCTTATATTTCGTTCATAAATAAGATTCCGGCGAAAGAAAAACAACATTTTAGAAAATTCCGGAATTGGATAGAGGTGGTTTCAACCGCTCCATGTTGTCTTCTCGCCAACTTTAGGTAAATAAGCGCCTGGATTTCCGATCACTGGTGATAAGGCTCTAAGATTTCCAGCTATCGAGTTATTAAACGATTATATAATTATTTTTATTGATACTATCTAAAATATTCTCATTTCAGTCTAGCAGGACCGTTATTGTAGTGATATTTGGGGAGGCATAACTTGACCAAGGATGACTCAAAGTTGTATACGAAAACGTTCCCGGCGCTGAATGAATCAACTAAAAGCTCCTCCCAGATAGACTTGGCCTGCGATGGCGGTTAGTACAATTTGCATGTGACAAAGAAAATTATACAGGGCCAGTACTTGCAAAAACGAATATTATAATTATATTAATGTTTCTGGTTCGTTTTCGTGAAAATGCTTCCCATGTTAGTGACATAAGAGTATATTTAGCGCGGTCACAGGTAGCGCTTTTCAGGGAGAGGCTCAAATCTTAGTGAAATTTCAGTATACGGGGGGTCAGAATTTAAGAGCGTTCGATTTACATTGTATGGGAGATTAAATATTTTTGCGGTCTTTTTCTTTCTACCTACAAGGAATAAAACTAGCGAAAAAGTCGCAAATTGTAAACCATTTTTTACGACTAACATGTCCATATCGTTGCAAACTTCGATTCAAGGGTACCGACTTTTGCAGCATTTGACAATATTATTTGACCAAAAATAGACATACTACCCAATGCTCCAAAAGCATTCGGAAGTTGAATAACAGTTATTTTTATCATGGTTTAAAAAAATAGGGATATAATTACGGCAAAATGCTTCTGCAAATTTTATTCCTATTAAAACAATCAATACCGCATAAAATTTTAATCTCCCGCGCAAGTAAATCGATCCATCGAAAGCCACTTACTTCCTCCGGCACCACATCTTTAAGCTTGACATCTTGGAGGCGGCTGACAGACGCCGTGCGGTGGTAGTCGACCAACTCGTTCAGGGAATTGAACTTCACTACCCAGAGGAAGAACTTGCTGGAGGCGTCTCTGAGGACTTTGAAATGTTGCACGCCGTCCGGACATCTAGAATGTTGATAAAAATCAGTAATTAGATACAAGAAAATTATAATATAATTAGTATTTACTTTTGAAAGAATTGAGCTAGCTGCAGACTGTTGCAAACAATCTACAGGTAGCTCAACTGATCCATATCAATACCAGTCGGAAGCGTCAAGATACAAGATGATTAATTTAACAAATATCATAGAATGTGACAGCATTAATATGTACAAAAATATGTTGAAAGCACACGTCAACAGTATAATATGTATAACTAAATAATAATATAATAATATTAGATAACATAATTAATTATGTTATGACTAGCCGCATTCTTACTACGCGTTGTCCTATTACCCGTTTTCCCGTAGGAATGAAGCATTTTCCCGCGGTAAAAAGTAGTCTATGTTCATCAGGAATAATGTGGGCTTCTAATGGTACAAGAATTTTTCAAATCGGTCCATTAGTTTCGCAGCCTATTCAATACAAACAAACAATCAAATCTTTCCTCTTTATAATATTAGTATAGATTAATAATGTAAGTTAAGCTTCTAAGCCCAAGAGTTATTTACCTACTTAAACTTAGATTTAGTACACATTTTACTGTTTAAATTTATTTCATTTTAAGTGAACTGTAATGTTTTTATGAGAAAATAAAGTTCTTTAACCCTAAGATTTAGGTGGGGTCGAAACGCCATGATTTTTTTAACAGACTTTAAAAAAAGGATGGGTTCTCAATTCGTCTGTGTACGAATATTAATAGAAGGAAAAATAGAAGACGAGGAAGGGGAAGACAAGAATTAACTTTATGATTCAGATCGAGGGGAAAGTTGCTGTCATCTACAATAATATTTTAATGAGGAAAGATTTGTATTTTGTACCTATGTTTGTTACGAACTAACTCAAAAACTACTGGACCGATTTCAAAAATTCTTTCACCATTAAAATGCTACATTATCCCCCAGCAACATAAGCTATATTTATATGATAAGAGCTAGGCTTTTTAATTTATAACGAATATTGATATTTGAAATATTTATAATATATATTAATATTATTATATATCAAATTATTATTACATATATATCGTTCCACCGACACATCTAAATACACTTTATCTTGTTTTTGTAGAAAAATCTTGTAATTTATTCAGTTCAGATCCTTTGTTTACACCTCTTCTTCTTTATTTTACCCTCATTTTACCCTATCCCTATCCACAGCATAGGCAGTCAGCCATAGACTATAAAAATATTAAATCTTTAATAAATTAGGCCGGCTACAGACGACGGTGAGACACGCTCTAGCCGACCAAGAAATAATTAAGTGTATAGTTTGTCTAAGGTTAGAATTTAATTTTATACTTATCTTTTTCTGTTTTCTTTTCTTTTTTCTCTCATTGTTTCCTGTATTGTATGTAACCGCTTTATCTACTCTTGTCTGTGTATTAATTGAATGTTATTATTGTTACCATTTTTGTGCAACACACTAGGCCCTGTCTGAAAATCAGCGCCGCTACTCGCTGTGGCTTGTAGCGGCATAATGCTGAGACAGGGACCTTTTTGGCCCCTTTTATTTATTTTTTATTTTTATTCCTTTTAATATTGTATTTTAATTAGGGTCAAATAAATGAATTTTCTTTCTTTCTTAAAATAAGTAATGAAATAACATACAGATCTCTTCTTTTTTTCCTGCCCTATCCCACTTTATATAGTTTTTTTTTTTTTATACACATCATGTATTTTTAACCGAATTCAAAAAAGGAGGAGTTTCTCAATTTGGCTGTCATATGAATATTGATATAAATCAGTAATTAAATTATATACAAAATCTCTTCTTTATCTTTTGCCTTCATCCCACTTTAGGTGAGGTCGTCACAACATGTATTTATTACCGACCTAAAAAAACGGGCGGACGTTCTCAATTCAGTTTGAATGTTTATAAACTGTAAATATTTAAGGAATATGAAATCGATTTTTAGTTTTTTTTCAAAACAATCACATTATTCGTGTTCGTGTTCTTAAGTGGAGACCACCGCGACTAGGCAAACGTAGTGAGGACGCCCTTCAACCAGGTGGGATGATGCTGACCTATGAAAGACTGCAGGTGGATGCTGGATGCGGCAAGCACAGGGCGCTATGGCGCTCATTAGGGGAGGCCTGTGTCCAGCAGTGAACTAACATAGGTTGATGATGATGAGTCAAATTATTAAGTTGTGCAGATAAAGATAAGGAATGAAAATGTCATGCTTAGATAAAATTTGTCATAAATGATCTTTGAAAGTACTTAAATACGAAGAGTAATTCCCTATCTCCCTTTGTCATGCAGTTCGACACATCAGGCTAATCATAATAATGCTCTAAGCGCGTCCCACTTGACATTTTCAATCACAATTTTTATCTAAACGACTGCGACACTCAATCCTGCAGTTTCTGTGAGGAGACAGAGGAAACGCCTTTCCATCTTCTAGGAGAGCACTGATGCAAAAACGTAGTATCCATCTGGGCAAGCACCTGCTTAGCCCAGACGAGCTAAGAGACTCCACCCCAAAGAAAATCCTACAGTTCCTAGCAGCTGCAAGGGTTAGTGGCGAATTATGAACGCCACTGCTTTGAGACGGAACACACAAAGTGGCGATCACAATAGGCCTATCATGGCCGCAGTGATACGAAAACCACCGAAAGCTAATAAAAAAAAATACACGACTTCTAGCATCAGGTGAGTCATCTATTCCATCAATCAGAAGTATTGACGACCTCAGTGGCGCAGCGCGCGTTAGTCTGCCTGCGACGCAAGAGGTTGCGGGTTCTATTCCCGCCTCGGAACAAATTTGTGTACGATCTGCAGAAATTTGTTCCGTTGGTCTGGATGTTTTCTATGTATAATAAAAAAATATCTATGTATATAATGTATTATATATCAGTTATCTAGTACCCATAACACAAGCTTTGAGTAGCTTACTTTGGGGCTAGAAGGTGCTGTGTGGATTGTCCATCATTATTTATTTATTTATTAAAAAACGCTAATAATTAAAAACGTCTAAGAATAGAAAGACACATCACATGTGAATATTATCTTCTTCGTTCTGCTTTTATCTGAGTCTATAAGTTAGTCATATTATTCAAGGAAAAAAGGTCATGTCAATTGATTATTGGCTTGCATGAAGCTTGAATCTAAATAATTTCAAGATAATCAGCAATAACTTCAGATTTCAAACAATTACAGTACGTAACAAAATGTCTATAATCGATTCAAATTAATTATGTTTAAATAAGACTAGCTTCTGCCGGCGTCTTCGCACGCATATTTTTGTTATCTAGTAGCCTATTATCTAAGTTCGGTTTTGTTCTAAATGTACGCCAAATTTCATCTTGATCTTTTCAGTAGTTTTGGAGATCCTAGGTAACAAAAAAATCACAGTTCACAAACTTTTGGCTTTAAAATATTAGTAGGATTCACTGATAAAAAAAAGGTTATTTGTTTAGATATCCCACGGGAACTGATTTATCAGATAAAAAGCCTGTTTTATTTCAGACCTGCCTGTAAGCAAAGTTTCAGCCCGAGCCGTTCAGTAGTTTAGGCGTGAAGAAGTTGCAAACATCTAATCTTTCGCATTTTATAACATTAGTGTGATTTAGGTTTATAATGTGTTTTCCCAATACCTTTTATTATAAATTACTAGAAGTTATTTATAATAACAATGGTGTATTTTTATTATTGAGTTATTCATTGATAAAATAATAAATAAATAATGCTGGACAATTCACACAGCATCATCTAGCCCCAAGCTAAGTAGAGCTTGTGTTATGGGTAATAGATAAATAACTGATATACTTAATACAATACACTACACAGATAGATATTTTTAGCACAAAAATAGTTAAAGAATTTGAGGATTTTGTAAGTCTACATGAATCCAACAATGGCATAGCAACTGACTACATTTAAAATATTCAATAGCCAATCATGTCTCCAATGATTCAGCCGAAACGAGGCCCCTTTTAAAAGTAAAACCAGTTTCAGAGTGCATGAATCATAGAACACTTTACGTGACGACATTGTACCTTACTAATAACGAGCAGAGGAATTTTAATTATTAGTAAACATATGTACAATGTCTTTCAAACTGGGGCCGAATTCTGCTAGCCATTGATTTACTATGACATGCCGTCGCATAATCGTATAGAGATTATACAGGGCGTCCTGAAATGAAAAAAATTCCTTACGGCAATGCCAGCTTTTAATTTTTCTGTACAAAATTTTACATCTAATGTTAAAATTCATGGTGTTCCTTTTATTTCTGCCTGACACTATGTTATTTAGCAAAAAAATAATCCTTATGATGAAGCCTTTCGATCGGTATTATAAAGCTTCAGGTGATTGTTTTTCTCGTGTAACGGGTTCGATTCCCGGTTCAACCATGTAATTATTTAAATATCTATGAATGCAGTTTGAATTGTTTTTTAAATTAAAACAATGTCTTCTTTCAGTAAAATGTTCTATCTAGAATATTCAAGGTAGGTACTTTCCCTCATACGTGGCATATGTGGCATACCCGTAGGACGCCCTGTATACTGAGTGCGGTGCTATTTGCGCGGAGATTGTCTGATTGATTTCAACCTTGTCACTTTTGATACGCGTCTGTCCATCTGTAGTTTCTTTCAGGGTCCGGCGACGGATGAATTTCCCATACAAACGTAGTACCAAAATGATTTGTAATTTGAGAATGTTTTCATCATGGTTTGCTATTATTTGTGTTAGAATTAGAGATGGGCCGAACATGGGTTTCACCGAATACGAACATTCGGCCGAATATTCGGTAAAACTTTTACCGAACCGAATATTCGGCCGAATATTCGGCCGAATATTCGGTACATTTACAACCCTCAAATAATAAAACTTTTACTACTACTCAATCCACACTAGACGATTCATTTATATCTAAATGGAAAATAGACGACCCAAGATCAGTTCCGATTACGAAATCAATAGCGGAAATAATTGCAGTAGACAACCAACTAATTTCCGTTGTTGAAGATAAAGGCTTTAATCGTCTTATGCAGTTAGTAAAACCTAAATACCAAATGCCGAGCCGAAAACACGTAGGTGATACTGTCATTCCACAACTTTATGAACAATTGAAAAAGATTTAATACGTTAATGACATTTTGAATTGATCTTAAATAATTATATGAGATGTCATATTTGTCTTATATCTCAGTAGACTATAATTAAGTTCCTAACTTGATCTCTTAAATTACAACCTGAAAGTACAAACAAATTACATATTTTCTTTATAAAGAAATATACTGGTTGAATAGGATAGGTTTAAACGTTTAATATCAATAAATATATTTTGCGACGCTATGCTGAGTAGGAACTAGAAAAAAATATTATTCAAATTCTACTAAGGTGTTGTGATTTGATTCAGCTATTCTCTAACACAATAAAGACTGACCGAAATAAATATCTTGTTTATTTTCCTTCAATTAAGGCCTGTATAATATAATATTCTAAAGAGTTAACACAGAAGCCTAATCCCAAAACAGCTAGATACCTATATTTTGCATTAAGTTATTATGGATTCCTTGCCTACCCTGCAAGGGATCCGGTGTGAAGATATTGATTGAAGTTATTATCTTTTTACCAACTTACTCTAATTGAAAATAAAGCTTCAGTGACGACAAAATCAGAAAGCTACACTCTAAAATACTAACTTCATTACACTGTACACTCAAATCATGATAATACACGGGTCTTAACAGTAAAAACTTTGAGTATGTATCACTTTGCCGAACATTAGGTGATTCAGCCGAATATTCGGCCGAATATGAATATTCGGTAAAGCTGCCGAATATGCCGAATACCGAATATAAAACGAATATTCGGCCCATCTCTTGTTAGAATAGTATTTATACAGGTTCCTGCTATAAGATTTTTTCAAAATACTTATCTACACAATTACTAAGACAACATTCATTCTTTCATGTAAAAATGCGATTGGGTTTAATTTCATTTCAGAAAGGTATTTTGAAAAAAAATCGTGGCAGGAACCTAGATAAATACTATTTTAATACAAATAATAGCAGACCATAGTGAAAATATGCTCAAATTAAAAATGATTTTGGTATTACGTTTGTATGGGAAATTCATCCGTCGCCGGACCCTTAAAGGTAAAATGCCAAAATCTGTCATTTTGAAACGATACTCTTGTGCAGTGCTATTGGCATTGAGAGATTGATGGAATATGTGTTTATATATTGTAAATTCAATTATCCCGCAGTTTTGAGTTATTTTCCTGTAGTTTTATGGAGTTTTTTTTTGTAAATACTGTACAATACATAGAGCTTATTGCTCACTCTATAAAGCTCGCGATGCTATCATGAGACAGACATTGGCAGAACTGTGACAAACCAGGTGCAGAAGTCATTCATTAGACAAGAAGTTGATTGATGGAATGGTTTCAACCTTTACACTTTTGAAACGCGTCCCACCATCTGTAATTTCTTTCATCAATGGTAAAATGTAATCAGTCTGAGATACTGTTATGGTTAAGCGATTAATTTAGCGGAATTCGGCCCCTGTAACGACGGGGCATTGCCATGGTATCAATATCGATCCACACAAAATTCACAAATACGACGTATTTCGACATTTGACGTCATATTAACGTCACTGATATTTCCGAGAACTCATACTATCATAGGCATTATTAGTAAACGGATTACAATTGTAGTGCGTAAACTAACGCTTCTTTCAGCCTGGACTTTTCCTCGTTCATTTCTTACTCAGGGGTTACTCAAGGGGTTACCCCGATGATTCACAAGGCCGATACATTTGGTGTTACAGTGAAACTATTGCAGAAATTATGATGATTCACGCTGTTCCTATTAGCGACAGTCTGTCCTGTTCCTTGTCGTAAGACAAAAAGAGCAATGTAGGATTTAAAATAAAAGCATTCAGATCTTCGTGTGAGTCAGTCAGTCGTCGGGATGAACGGATCGCGCGAACATTTTTTATCATCTACCAATTTTAGAAGCGCCCGGCGGCGCGCGGTTGCTCTAACCTAGATTAACTAGGTTAACTGTGGAAAATATAATTCATTTCTCTGTAAGGGTAATTAACCTACCGCGTGGATTCGTTAGCTTTCTCATGCTATTTATCTTTGACTATTTCCTTGTAACTTTTTAGCCAAACTGTGAATAGTTTTCAATGTAAGTATAGTTATCAAAAAGCTAGTAATTTAATTTCAAATTGCAATAAAACAGACCAACAACGTGATAACTTTCAGGCTGCTATCAAAATAAGCTTAATATACTAATATGTTACATAGGCTAAGGGTTTTAACGCGAATACTTTATGGGTCTGGTAGCATGTTAGCAAGGACCCCTAGCATGAACGAAAGTCCTAGAATTGGGTTTGTCACAGCAAGAATAGAGAAAAAGTCATACAAGATTCTTAATGCAAGTGTATGTATCTTGTATATATTTTTTTTAGGGTTCTAGGGGTTTTCCTAGGACAAAACCTTATACGTAAGGGTAGTTACGTTAGTAAAACTAAGTGCTGCCAGCGCTGCCAATCAGACCATGTCACTAAGCCTACGCTGTGGTCTCCATTGGTCACAAGCTCCGCTATGGCCACCACATCACCCTATACTAGTCTTCAGGTAGACATAGATAGGCCTCCCCTGATAAACGCTATATAGCCACTTCACGTCAAAATAACGTGCCTGAGTACGACTAGCACTTAGGAACGACAATTTATCGTTGACAACTATCGCCTCTAGCTTTTCCCACTGGTGACATTGCATTGCCTTGACAATCTACCGTCACAATAAAAAAAGTGTCGTAGACGACAGGGACGACAATTAATCGTGTCGTCCTCTAATGTAAGCACTTCCATTTAAACATACCTACAAGCCACGATTCGTTAAACTGCAACTATCTGTCGTCACGACATAAAGGGAAAGCGCCCTTAGCCGGGATATTTTCTTTTCATTCTCGTTAGTACAAATCGGTCTTAAGCGTATTTGCTAGGCGTGTTGACCACAAATTGACATACCAAGTAATTGACCTGTTTGCTGAGCTCAAACAGGCCACAATGCTATTGATTGGTATTTCGCACTATTCCCACGAGGATACCTACTTGTATTGTGTCGTTACTGCTGAGCTGAGTCATGGCAAGCCTCGACATCAATCAATGAACTTGAGAGCGGCGTTGTCTGCCAATTTACGGGCATTATACGAAAATTGGAGTTTTGATTTATCATTTTGCAGTTACGTATCAAAATTTGTATCGTTAGTATTTGAGCTGTGTGGTGCCAGCTTAGAATTTGCACCACGCCAACTCTTTCCGCGGGTGCCGTAAGAGGCGACTAACGGATATCCATCGGGGGCGTGCAGCAGCGCCCCCTGCAGAACAATTCTACCACCGAACTGCGATCCCCAACCAGCATGCCCAGCGTGGGGATTATGGGCATTACCCCACATGAGATAAAAGCCAATAAGGCGCTTTTCAGGGGAAGGCCTGCGTCCAGTAGTAGACCAATACAGGCTGTTGAGTATTTGAAACCACTCCAAGTCAGCCCGTGGATTTTGTAAGAGCTGACTAAGGATTCTTGCCAGAGGAAGGAAAATTCTTCCTTCCTGTAGGCCAGCCAAGCGTGGTGATTATGGCAACCCCCTCCCTCCTTGTTTCGGGGAGTTCGTTCAACAGTGGACGTATGAATACTGATAGATAAGTACCGAGTAAAACGGTGTGAATAGAGACTTGGTTTAGTTTAGTATATCGAATTTATCCGATATTCATCGGTTTGTCTTACCTTTTATTGTAATTATTCTAAAAATAGTTTGAAAGATTGCACAGTGTATTATAGAGACCGTTTTTCGGACATCGGCTTTTTTTCTAAGAGTACATTTATTGTATTTATGGAAATAAAGAGTTTTTGATTTGATTTTGATTTTTGTCAAAAATGATAGTTCTAATGATTTCAAACGTTAGAGTAGAATCCCCGATTGCTAAAAGAGTTTTTCTAGGGAGAAATAATTTTTTGAAATTAACACTTTTCTTTTCCGGATATAATAAAAAAAAAAAAAGTATAAATACTTTAATAAAATAACCAAAACAATTCAAAAGCCTATCTTACGTTTCACGTTTTAGAGCTGATAAAAACCTTGTGACTATCTTTGAACACGAAATATTAATATTTTTCTGTTTTTCGTTTTTATTTTTTTCTCCGTCACTCTGCACTATTACCACTACCGATCACCGATTATGAAGTTTAGGGTCATAGTGGCTTTGGCATGAAAAATATCGGCTTGCAAAGTTGCTATTTTTGCACCAAAAATTCATTCATTACATAAAGGTCTATTTTTTATATTTTGTTCAGGATAGTATAAGAAATCTTATCGTACTTGATTTCATATAGTATCCCGAAAAAATATAAAAAATTGAGCTTTAATTCACATAGGCAGAAAAGCTATTTCGAGGAAAATTACTTACTTTACAGATAGGGAGAAATCGCCAGGACTTGATTCACTGATCCTTATTAGAAAGCCTCCTTCCGGTTTGCTCATTAGCAGTTTTTCTGCATCAGCTCTTGTGATTCTTCCGTAGTACCAACTGAAATCATATTGAACGTGAGGTTTTTGCTTAAAGTAACTTATCTTGTCTACCTATTTAAATAGGAATAGCCTTTATCGACAAAGAAAATTCAGTCAAATAATGGAAACAAATTAGAACTAATATTTACGATTGGGCTAACTGCAGACTGTTGCAAACAATCTACAGGTACTCCACTGATCCATACCAGTCAGAAGCGTCCCCAAGACGCTGGCTGCATTGTCCCACTGTATGGCAATGCTGATGCGCTGCACCAGCTCTTTGTCTATGAGAATTTGAATTGGTTTCCGAGTACCAATTCATTGGTACCCGAGTACCAATTCAAATTCTCATAGACAAAGACAAGTACAATGGCCGGCCATGACAGAGATTGCTTCTTACTGATAATGTGAACTTCTTTTTAAACTTTGTATAGATAAATTTTTAAAACCTGGCGCGATTCTCTTTTGTTTTTTCATATAACTAACCAGTGGACTTA
This sequence comes from Eupithecia subumbrata, assembly GCA_949316285.1. Classification (NCBI taxonomy): domain Eukaryota; kingdom Metazoa; phylum Arthropoda; class Insecta; order Lepidoptera; family Geometridae; genus Eupithecia; species Eupithecia subumbrata. The sequence goes on along the minus strand of OX438643.1, from coordinate 12,380,489 downwards.
AACAACATGTAGGCCTGAGTAGGCCTCCAGATTGTTGAGTTAATTCTTTTTATCCGCTATTGCGAAGTACGGCCACAAAATTCAACGTCTAGCTACGTCTAATTCGTCCGAAAATGGCCCTTTCGTAAGAGAGCGAGATCACTTACCAAAGGGCCGTTTTCGGACAAATTAAATGGACTCTGATTTTTAATAAGTAGGTACATTTTTAGATAGAACCGTAGGAAAAAAAATTCTGTATCAAGAAGTATGAAAAATACACCACGGGCCACGGAAAGGGTTGTACTAAGCCGAAAGGGGGTGATTCCGACCCCAAGGAGATTAACTTATGATATGAATAACGATTTTTAAAACTTCGAATATTATTATTTTTTTTTGCAAAAAATAAAGTTTTTTTGTTCGTATTCGTGTTCTTTTACACGCATTCTTGCATTAGTTAACGTTCCAAAATATTTAACATGTTTTTTTTTTGAAAACTAGAGTTTTGTCATGAAATGATTTCTAAAAATGTATTTAAGAAAAAAACAAAATTAAAAAAATCGTAGAACAAACGAGGTCACGATTTTTTAAATTTTGTTTTTATGTCTAGAATCACCTTTTGGCTTACACCCTTTCTAGCCAGCTGTATACTATTATCATTCCAAAGTGAAAAATCAACTAAATTTCTTACGAAATTTCCATTTTCGTCCGATTAGAATTAGAGTACCAATCAAACAAAACGAAATATCGTAAAGAAAGTAGGCCTCCAGTGGGAGGTAATCTCTTGAAATAGGTACTCAGTATTTATGAATATAACAATACACTTCAATATGCCCCAATTGTTTATAACTTTCACCCTCTTACCCTTATCAAGTGAAAACCCTATGTGACGGATACCCAAACATTCCCCATTTTACAATCAACCCATAATAGGTCAAGGAGTGTCAAAAATTTTGATGTCAGCCCTTAGTTGATTGATATTAGGTTTGTTGACACAGGAGGGGTTTGTTGACTGACACATCTGGTCATATGGGTTTGGGACAGCAATGGTATGCTTTTTCCTTTTTATAGCCTATATAGTTTTTACAGCATAAGTTTGTGTTGTATGGTAAAAAAGGGTATATCAAATTTCATATCTATTTGAGAAATTTTTTTTTTTTGTAAGTTTTTTGTCTTTGAAATAACAACAGAAAAGCGTTTTTGAGACATACTGGTTTCTGTCTGCTTCACACACATTTAAGCATTTAAGAGTTATTTCTATTCAAGCCCATGGGAACTGATTTATGAGATAAAATTTAGCCTATGTTTTATTTCAGGCCTAGAACTACCTACTTGCAAAATTTCAAACCGATTTCTTCAGTAGTTTTGGTGTGAAGAGGTAACAAATATCCAAACTTTCGCATTTATGATTTTAGTGTGACATGACTATCACCACATAATTGAAACTACCTTCTGCCCACGGCTTCGCACGCGTTTTTCCAGGATAAATACCACTATATGTTAATCATAGTCTTGAACTACATCTATGCAAAGTTTCAGCGCAAGCCGTTTATTACTTCAGACATGAAGAGGTAACAAACATCTAAATTTTCGCATCACACTATATAAATAATATTATAAATGCGAAAGTTTGGATGGATGGATGTTTGTTACCTCTTCACGCCAAAACTACTGAACGGATCGGGCTGAACTTTTGCACACAGGTAATTCTAATCCTGGAATCAAACATAGGCTACTTTTTATCCCATAAATAAGTTCCCATGGGATAGAAATCATCTTTAAACATTTCCATAAAAACAACGCGTGTGAAGCCTTACAATCACTTCACACTAATATTATATACACAAAATTTTAATTTTTGGATGTATGGATGTTTGTTACCTCTTCACAATAAAACTACTGATTGGATCAGGCTGAAATTTTACATAGAGGTAGTTTTAAGCCTGGAATAAATCAAAGGCTGCTTATTATCCCATAAGTCAGTTCCCATGGGATGGAAATAACAATAAAGTTTCCATTGAAACAATGCATGTGAAGCCGTGGGCAGAAACTAGTAACACTATAAACTAGTAAACTTAAACTAGTATTAAATTGTAAATGAGAAAGTTTGGATGTGTAGATAAATGGATGTGTGTTACTTCTTCATGCCAAAACTACTAAATGGATCAGGGTGAAATTACCTGGAATAAAACGTAAATGACTTAGTTTTATCCAATAAATCAGTTCCCATAGGATAGGAATAATTTTAAAATTCTCTAGAAACACAATGTGTGAAGCCGCAGGCAGTAACCTTCATCATTATATCATATCATTATAAATTAAAACTTAACTTGTCTGCATGACTCATAAATTGTATGTTCATAGTACAATAATAACAAACTATTACGAGATAAACTTAATGGTTACTAGGAGCTTTTACCAGGGTAGGTGACTGATACTGTATGTACCTATTTATTTACAAACAAAGTAAATGATCATTATTGCTAATGGTTACAGTTTAAAAGATAATAATGGTATGCTGATTAGCTCAAGCTGTGTGTGGTGCTGGCTTGGAATTTGCACCACCCTAACTCTTCCCGCAGGTGTTGTAAGAGGCGACTAAGGGATAACAACCGGCAGAACAATTCTACTGAGATCCCCAACCCTTAGGCCCAGCTTGGGGATTATGGGCATTACCTCCATGTAATAAAAAGCCAAATAGCATCCAGTAGTGGACCAATACAGGCTGTTGAGGTTGAGGTTATTAGCTCAGGAACATATCAAAGCAGCTAACATAATGCCTTTATGTCAATATTTGGTATAGTGCTACTAAGATTTATATGATTCACAGCATGCTAGAGATAGTCTATCATCCCATGTCAGATGCTATTGAAACTGAGAAGGAATATTCATTTAATTACCTGTGACTTTTCATTTGAATGTAGTTGCTAGGTATTAGTCCTTCTTTGCCTTCTAGTTCAGCTCTATACCAGTTCATATCATCCTCCATGTTTAGTATCTGCAAATAACAAAGTTTCTAGAAAGAACTTGACACCAGATAGATTTAATTCCAATTCAAGCGGAAAGAAGTTCGATAGCCATACCTTTAGTACTTGGTTCTTCTTGAAACTAAGCTCATCATCAGCAGTTGCAGTGAAATCGTGTTTTGCTATAGCCTCCATGATCAAATTAGGCACTTCACAGGAATGTCACCGAATTCCAAAATAACTCACGAAGTATATACTATACACACAACGGTAGAGGTCAAGGATATAATGTAATCATAATGCATGTATTTTTATCACAAATTCAATGAGAGCAACGCTTCGTAATTCTAGTAAAAACCGATCACAGGCAGGACAGGACACACATCACATCGCTCGCGAATCAAACTAGCTAGTGTTTCCAACCTACGCGGCGCATAATCGCCGCGACCTTTTGGGCTTTTGCAAAAAATAAGTTACCTTAGAACTCAATAGATGGCGGTGGATCTTTCGCGGGGAGGAGAGTATAATTATGTCAAATGTCATATCAAAGTAAACATACAGGGTCTTTTCAACTTTAGTTTTGCAATCTTAAATAATCAGATAATAACCAACCAATGACCGAATTTGGAACTTAAAATATACACTAGCTAAACTCGATGAGAAATATTTGCAAACAAACCACGACTCAAAAAACTAAAACTCACTTGCTTGACGTCGAGTTTCAGATATAATTGTAAGTAATATTTAGCCACGTGAACTTAATTTTTCATGTTTGTTTTTTTGAGTTGAGACTTCGTCATGGCCACCTATCAAGCTTTTTGGAACGAATAGTTTCAAAATAGTTATAATGCATGTTAATAAGAATAATCAGGTACCTAATGATACAATGAAGTGCATTATAGTAAGGTCCATGATGGATCTATTGAGATTTTTTCTCATGAGATCTAGTTTGGCAGGAATGGATATATTATTTCTCATTAGATCCAGTTAAGATGGTATTGATCAACTTCAACTTCTCATTTCTTTTTTTTATACTTTTTATTATTCATGGCTCGCTAAACACACAGCAAGCCATGAAATGAAAATATTCACCAAACTGTGGATCGGATGGTGGTGAGGTGTATCCATCGTTAACAGAAGGTGATGTCAAAAATTACAGCAATTGTTGAAAAAAAGATTACTTACTGAATAATTTACTAAAGTCTCAACATTATCTTTATCTTTATCTTTATCATTTTACTACTATTATTATTAAATTTTACTTCCTATTTTTTCTTTTATCTTTGCTTCGCATCCTTGCTGCATCATGGTTTAACACATTGGTAGAATTGTGTCAAACCATGAAGGAAAGATGAAGTAAAAAAACTAGAGTATAATTATGTCAAAAATTACAGTGCATGTGAAAAATAACAGCTAATGTAAGATGCGGGCGGGGGCCTTTGCCCTTCAGTGGACACTCGTGGCTGATGATATATAATGCAAAAGATTACAGTAACCAATCGGTTACGACAAAAAGTCGGGAATTATAGCAAATGTCCAAATTAATAGTGTCAAAATGTATTATAGACAGTAAATTCCAATAATGGCAATAATTTTGAAAATATCAAAAAATCACTAAAATTAGGAAATGTCAGAATCGATAGAAAATTACAATGGATCCGATAATATATCAGGAAATGTCCAAATGATAGAAAATGTCCCAATCAAGGGATTTCATGAAACGTTTTTCTTTTTGCTTCTTAGCGTTTAGTTGGGGCTCCGAGGTTACCCTCTCTACCCTGACTTCAACTCGCAGCTTCTGGGTCTCTTAGTGGGAGAAGTGGCTTGTAACCTCTGTTGGATTGAGAGATTGTCCTTTTTCTCTTTCCATAAGGTTCTCAATTGTTTCGGAGTTCATGTGGCTTTGTGGGTACATAAAGGTTAAATCACACACATACACAACAAGAATTTACATACTTACACACATTCATCTTCTTCATTCATTCTTCATTCTTCAAAACCAAACTGAAGTCTCATTTCCTTTCTACAGCAGTCTAGACTCATTTCATTCTCTGCTTCTTTCTGTCTTCTAACTTAAGATGTTATTGCAACTTTTAGTTTATTAGCTTTTTATTATAATTGTTTCCAGTGGACCTACTGTATTAGTTTATTATTATTATTATTTTCTTTGTAAGTAGATTAGATTATTTTGTTTTGTAAATATGTACTAGATATATAAGTTCTGTTATTTCCTTTCGTTGCATTTTCACCCCTTTTTCTATTCTTATATCTTTCTCTTCATCCCAAGGTTGCCTGGGACAAATCGCTCTCAGCGATAAGGCCGCCTTTTGTACTATTTTTATTTATTTAGATATAAGATTTTTATGAATGTTATTTTTAAGAGTACAATAAAGTGTTAATTCATTCATTCATTCATTCATTCATTCATTCATTCATTCAATTAATTAATAACGTATGATAAAAACACATATAAATACATATACGTTTCAAACTTTTCACCTCTCTTTTCTTTCATAATTGACTGTCAGTTGATTCGACCTCTCTGTTGGAGGAAGAACCAAGCGACAGAGTTAACTCTCTGGGAAGTGGACGCACGTCCGGGAGCCGAGCGTGCAACGGGGCAAAACCGTAACCGCAAGTGAGCATGGTGGCCATTGTCGGCAATGCGCCGTGATAACGTACTCACAAAACTTGCTACTGAGACCACTTGAACGTCCCGTGCGATAACATATTTCTGACATAATATCTTCCTGCTCCAACACAAATTCGGAGGGATATGTTTTGTTGGGCCTCTAAGCGATGTTTGCTTGTGACTGAATAGAGTAGAGCAGAGTACCAGGCAGGGGCAGCATAAGTTAGTGTGGAACGGACATATATCTTATACACTCCAAGTTTGGTTTTGGTTGGCAGTCTCAACGCTAAAACCGGGCGTAACATCACACGCGCGGTTCGTGCTTCATAAATAACATGTTCCACTTGGGGGTTCATTCGTAACGACTGGTCCATGTGAATCTCCAAGTATCGCACCAGATTTGCCAATCGATGCATAGACCTCGGAGGGTAGGAGGTTCTGAATTTTAGAGGGGACTCAAAGTACGTGCTGTCATCAGCGAATAATGCTTACATTAACATAGGGTCTCTTCGTCTATGATTATCGGGGGTCGGTATGCTGTCCGTTTATATTTAATAGGCATATAGAGCTGGTGACAAGCAGCTTCACTGCGGGACTCCAGCAAAATGTAACAATGTCAGAAAATGTCAAAGAGATAGCAAACGTCAAAAATCACAGCTAATATAATGCGCTTCCAACGTCAGTAGAACGGGGCTTTTTTTAGCCGTTAATGTTTGAGCTGGAAATATTATGAAACTGGCCATAGACAATTACGAGAATGAATGAACGAGGGATGAAAATAACCATCCCATTTGAACAGAAACCGTGGACGTACGAAATCACCCCTAAATATGAACTTCAATCAGGGTTTCCATCTGAAATTGGCAAACTACAAATTAATATAAATACATTACAACAGTATAATGTTCCTTGCATTACAACCTCCTCGGCAGAAAGAAGTAGGGTAGTCTTTGGGATTAATGAGGATCAGTAATGAACAATAATAGCAATTTCAATAGAACTAGTATCCATGTTATTCTTTATCACATGTAGGAATGATGTAGCTGTTTAAATTATCCAAATAGGTCCATAACGTACGAAGATAATAAGTAATAAACATTACGCCACCGTTACAGCTGGTAAAGTCAAATTACGCGGGTGCGTGTGACGTCGCCCGCTCGGTCGTCACCTCAGAAAAACGTAGGATCGTTTTTCTGAGGTCGTCACCCGTTAACCGTAGGCAGATATCAGTTTTTAGTAATTTACTACTCCGAAACTATAAGTTTAGGAAAAAAATAACAAACCCAGATAAGAGAACATTGAATGAAAAAATTTTTTTTTATTATATTTTATATTAAAGTTTCGGAGTAAATCAGTAAAAACTGAAATCTGCCTACGGTTAACGGGTAGCGACCGAGCGACTGACGTCACACGCACCCGCGGCGGTCACTCAGTGAACTTCGCTAGTGATTTAGTCATAACTTCGTCAATTTTTGTCGTAGAATAAAAAAAATGCACTGTGTGTTATGGATTTCTTAGCTCTATGAATCTGCGTTCTCAACTAAAAACGTTACAGATCCATATAATCTAGCTCTATAGAGCTCAGCTATGCTACGTGGCCGAACAGTAATATTGACTATAATTATAATAGGGTTTGCATTCGATTATGCGAAAAATTCACATTTAATTAGTTCGAATATTCGAATACTAAAACTGCAATATTCGAATATTCGATTAAAATCAAAAACACCAAACATAGAACTCCGATGTGCATAAAATGCCACTTATAAGTGCGCTCGATATATCCGTACAAGTTTACGTCGTTTGGGTTAGCAAAATGACAAAGATAGGGTTCGGAACGTTCGGAAACACTAGGGAGGGCCGCGTGCGACTGCGTAGTGCATACACGTTTTCTATTAGTATTCATATTTTGGAAAAAGAAAATCGAAGTTTTGATTTCGATATTGTGCAAAACCATCTTTTATGTCGCTTGCATAAGATAAGCGTTTGCACGAAAACGAATCAGAAACTTCAATGTCGTACTTAGAAGTACGGGCCCTGTCGCCATATTACCGTTACTTATCGAGTTTATTTACTTGTCATTGTGTTAAATTTTATTGTAGATATTGTTAATATACCTACTAATACCTAAATTTTGAAGACCGTTTATTCTAAAAACTTTGTGGTTGTTTGTGCGTGTAAATCGCCAATGTCTCCGTTACAACCTGTTATTAATTTGATAAATTAAGTTTGTTCATGCAAATAACACTTATCAAACTAAAAAAAAGATGTGGTTATAATAAAAATAGGGTTATTTTCTATTATACGAATAATATTCGAATATATTTTTTTTCGAATATATGCAAGCCCTAAATTATAATAATTTTTAAAGACAGACGACGACGACTGCAAAAATTTAAAACCGCAGAGAGAACACCGCAACCCCCTTCTTCTTCTTCTTTTGTATGGTTCTGTCTGCATCTTGTTTTGACACTTATGTGAAAATAGGGAGGTTGAGTTTGTCCAAAATAATAAGAGGATAATATAATCTCAATCAAGTTCATTACAAAAACAAACATAATCAACCAAAATATATAATATAAAGCTATACAAAAAGCACTAAAACAAAACTACCATTCTGAGTATGAAAAAAACTTAAAATTATTACTTACTTAATATACAAAGCTACAATTTTATATTATGAACAGAAATAAATCTACAAAGTTTAGATACAAAAGGTGAAAACGAAGGGAAGAACAGTCTTTGAAGAGAGTGGACGGGGGATTTCAGGAGGCATAAATCAGGATCCCCCTTCGGGAGGGTGATTTCGTTCCACTAAGGGTTGTTGACTACATTTTTCTCGCCCCATGCCCATCTTCTATAAACTCAATGTCAGCAAAAAGGAAACGTCAACTTCACTTTGTGACAATTCAATTTTTTCGTTCAACCAAAACAAAAGTTGACTTCTTTGACTGACTTGACACTTGACTGACAGTTCTTTCTTTCATGTCCAATCGCCCTCCCAGTGGCATTATACGCGTAAGAATTTTATAAATCTCTATAAATTTTCATAATCAATTCCTCTTTTGTAATTCTATAAACTAAATTCTGCTATGTGGTAAATGAACGGCATTAATTTTGGTTTATTTATGTGATCCAGGGTGTAAAAGTTTGTAAAAGTTGTGCCGGTGGATGTTTCAGGTTTAGTCGTAACCCAAATAAACGCAACGATGTCGGGAGGATTAGACATACTCGCCCTCAACGAGGAGGATGTCACCAAGATGCTGGCAGCAACCACCCACCTTGGGTCAGAAAATGTCCACTTCCAGGCAAGTCTCGTGTTATCATAACCTCACTTTGTTTACCTTTTTACCCTCTGACATTGTTAAATATCTGGATCCATACCAAAACGGTTGTAGGCCGTAACGATAAGCTGATGAAGACTCGGGGACGCTACGTCCAGGGATTAAAGATGCCAACTCAGGAATTATGACATCGGCCTGTCAAAACTAAGCTCAAGTCTTCCACGGACATTATTTGGTTTGAGATAATAACACTACTTTTCCAGTACTAAGTTGGATAGGCAGGGTAAAGGTATCATCAGAGTTTACTATATATACAAACGAAAAGTTACTACCTATGTGAAGATTATCATAAATTAATCAAAAGCTGAATGAATGAACGGATTACTGAAACAAAGAATTGGAAAATTATGAAATTACATACATACAATACCAGTCAGATAAAGACCTTCAATACATTTGTACAGAGTGCATGTGTAGGTTTAAAAGTTTACATTAATGATTGCCACTTATCGCTAGATGGCGTTTATTGCATCTGCTTGAATTTATTGATGACTTGTATGCTGCTGTGACTTGTATGTTAGCTGAAAAACAGTAACATAAATTTTCAGAATTCTGTTTTCTACGAAAACATTCCTTCATTTAATCATTGTATATGCCTCAGACCTAAATATCTCCTAAAATACTGGGGATCTATTTATTATACTTAGTGTACTTGTGTCACCCATGTAATGTGTTGTCTCGGAAGGCCATCCTGGCATAATTGATATATTATGATTTTAACCCTAGATCACTAATCGTTCGTAAAAATAATGAGGCGTACCTGGAGCATTTAGTGTTTTGGTATGTTCCCAAGCTCTGCCATCCCACCCTTTTCCAATATTTTACCAAAATATATAATAATAATAATATATAATGGACCCAGAAATTTGACTAAGGCTAAACATTCCAATTAGGGTTGTTTTGTCTCATTGAAATCATCAAAATTGAATATCAAAATATTGTGTCACTTGTACCATCAGTGGTAGTACTGACAAAAAGGCAAATTTACGAATGGTTAGTGAAATGATAATGTTCCTAGAAATTAAGTTTAATGAGCTAGGGTTAAAATGTAGGATTATTCCATGGTAAGAATCAGAATCTTCTATAAACTATCATGATGATACTGAATCCGTTCCAAATCTAATGACTGATTAATATTGACGATCGATTCTCCCAACTGACATTTGCCACATACAACCACTGAAATTCATGGAACCTCTTGAATGTAATGAAACATAGGTAAATATGTTTTTAGATGGAAACGTACGTTTACAAGCGCCGTCCTGATGGAACCCACGTGATCAACCTGCGTCGCACATGGGAGAAGCTAGTTTTGGCTGCTCGTGCTGTGGTCGCTATTGAGAACCCTGCTGATGTGTTCGTCATCTCATCCCGAGCCTTCGGTCAGCGTGCCGTGTTGAAGTTCGCCGCCCACACTGGCGCTACTCCTATTGCTGGACGCTTCACCCCGGGTGCCTTCACTAATCAGGTACTTATTGTCATCAAAAATATGGTTTTAAACTGGTACACAACAAATGATAATGCACTGAAATCTATACTTATAATAAAACTGTAACAGGTCCAATTCTGTACATTGAAGATATTTTGAAAATTTTTTTTGGAGGGCATTCTATTATTGATACTGAAGCCAAAACTGTAATTTTTTTCATTCATGTCTGTCTGTCTGTCTGTTTCTTAAACGCGCATCACGCCGAAACTACTGAAGGTATTGAAATGAAATTCGGCACGATTTTAGGTCATATTACGAGGAAGGACATAGGGTACTTTTTATCCCGGAATTCAGTCAGGTTCCCCTGGGAGAGGGGATGAAAGTAAAATTTCTTCACCGCGCATCACGCCGAAACTACTGAAGGTATTGAAATCAAATGCGGCATGATTTTAGGTCATATTACGAGAAAGGACATAGGATACTTTTTATCCCGGAATTCAGTCAGGTTCCCCTGGGAGAAGGGATGAAAGTAAAATTTCTTCACTGCGCATCACGCCGAAAGTGCTGCATGAGTTGGAATGAAACCTAGCACAATTTGATTTCATACTACAAGGAAGGACATGGAATACATTTGATCCCGCAATTCAGTAAGGTTCCCCTGGGAGAGAGGATGAAAGTAAAATTCTTTAACCGCGCATCACGACGGAACTACTCAATGAATTCGAATGAAACTCGGCATAATTTGAGTTCTACTCTTTGAGTACGAGGAAAGATACATTTATCCTGGAATTAAGTAAGGTTCCCCTGGGAGAAGGGATGAAAGTAAAATTCTTCACCGCACATCACGCTGAACTGCTGAATGAGTTGGACTGAATTGGTATGATTTGAGTTCAAACTACAAGGAAGGACATGGGATACATTTTATCCGGTTCCCCTGGGAGAGGGGATGAAAGTAAGATTCCTTCACCGCGCATCACGCCGAAACTGCGGAATGAGTTGGAATGAAACCTGGCACGATTTGAGTTCATACTACAAGGAAGGACATGGGATACATTATATCCTGGAATTCAGTAAGGTTCCCCTGGGAGAGAGGAAAAAGTATAATTATTTAACCCCGCATCACGACGGAACTACTGAATGAATTCGAATGGAAGTCGGCACGATTTGAGTTCATACTACGGGGAAAGATACATTTTATACCGGAATTCAGTAAGGTTCCCGTGGAGGGGGATAATAGTCAAATTCCTGGGTCGCGCATCACGCCAAAAGTACAGAATGAAATCAAATGATGCATTTTATCTGGGATATCAGTAGGCACGGGTTCTACCTTAGTAGGTAGGAACCTAACTAATGAGTGCGTCAATGCCTATTTCAGGCAAAGTAAAATGTACAAATGGTCCATGCAATATTCATGAACATGATATTTGGTGGTTTAGCTGGTCCAGTTAACTGTACCACCGAAGTTTGGTTGGAGTAAGTGGTCCAATTAAACTAACTGGACCACAGAAAAATATTTTTGACTGTGGTACACAATCAACTGTACCTACCTAATAACGAAAAAAAATTACCGTGGTCCAGTCAAATGGATCAGGAGCCCAATTCTGTAATACAATGGCTTCACTATGACAATGGAATCGTCGCATAATCATTACGTAGAATCTTTAGATTAATAAAACTCCAGATAGTGCGTGCGAGATAAATTAATAGTTTCAAACTTGACGCGCGTCTCTACATCTGCATTCATCATAATTTCTTTCATCTAAGGTAGAATACCAAAACGTGTCATTCCGTGACGTCTGTGACGTCCCTGTCATAGAGAAGCGATTAATTTAGCAGAATAGGGCCCCAGCTGAACGGAACCATGAGTAAGAAGTGAAACGAGTATGACACTTCTTAACACTAACGCTGGCCGAGTCGTAGCTGAAAGTATTGTCGATAAAGAATGGGATTGAAGATGACAACATGCTATCCGCCGTAGACCCCACACGATTTATACACTATTTAACTAGGTACCTAAATAAAGATTCTTATATTAAAAGTGTAACAGGTCCAATTCTGCGCATCGAAGTTTTTTTGCACGGCGGCGTATCATAATATGAGAGAAACTGTGGTTAAATGTGAACTTAATTAGTCGGCAGGTATGGCAATGGCGAACGAAGTCGCGGGTACAGCTAGTAACAAATAAATCAACAAAATAGCCACACTTTTATCATAAAAGTTCAAATGTCGTCTAGTACCCATAACAAGGAAAGCTTAGCTTGAGGCTAGATGATGCTGAGTGGATTGCCCAGTATTATGCCCGCAAACTTGACACAATCAAATCAACAGTCTTTCAAATGACAATGAAAGATAAGAGACACACAGACTACGATGGCCCAATTTCAACAGAGACTGATGTTGGAACCTACCACCCATCTCGAAGCCGTGTCTTCATGAGAAGTCTAATAGCAAGGAGCCGGGTGTAGATACTGTTAGTTCCAATCCAAATGTAACCAGAGAATACCAACACCCGACACAGTAGGATCTTTACGAGGAGATGACTCACGCCACGCCCTACAGGTTAGGAAGTGTAGCACTTGGTAATTGTAGTGTAGAGATTCTTAAGAATGTGTGCAGGTTAAATGCAAACCTTGTTAATATGGATTTGCCAAATGATAAGTTTTATAGTCAAACATTTTACTTCCATATTAAGTAAATAGTAAAATGAGTAAATAGAAAAATTCAAGTGAGTAAAATGTTTTAGATAGTTTCTAAATGATGACAAACAAACTAAGGAACCACTGACTGCAAAGCAGAATGATTACAATCCTGTCTGATTCTTATAAACTCTCATATACAGTACATAGGTAAGTTACCGCTGTACTTATTAGGTACAGCTCCTAATTCCAAGCCTTTCAACAGATCCAAGCTGCATTCCGTGAGCCTCGTCTGCTGATCGTGTTGGACCCAGCTCAGGACCACCAGCCCATCACCGAGGCTTCATATGTCAACATTCCTGTTATTGCTCTGTGCAACACTGACTCACCTCTGCGATTTGTAGATATTGCTATTCCATGCAACACCAAGGTAATAAAATAAGTTTGATTAAATATCAACAAAATAAACAGCTACATCCTTTATAAAAAGCCACAAGTAAAAATATTTGTTTATAAATATTATAGGAGATAACTTGATGTTTATGCCATGCTGTTTCGAACTAATTCTTGAACTTCTTTCTTTCTTCCAGTCTTCCCACTCCATCGGTCTGATGTGGTGGCTGCTTGCTCGTGAGGTGCTCCGCCTCCGAGGTATCCTTGCCCGCGACCAGAAGTGGGATGTTGTGGTTGATCTGTTCTTCTACAGAGACCCTGAAGAGAGTGAGAAGGAAGAACAACAGGCTAAGGAACAGGTAAATATTTTGATCTTTTGATAATAACATGAGAAATGAACAAGGTAACCACTAAAAACAGAAAGCAATACAAAGGCAGTGAAAAAGATGCAAAGTCTAGGTCAAAAATGCACCAGACACTAATGTTTAAGTAAACTTCTATAATTTTCACCACTGAAACCAGCATTTTAAAATAATTTCCACTAATATTTCTTTGAGTTTTGTAACCCAACGAAAAATATCTGGGAGCCGTTCCTAGCTTTGTAACTGGCTATGTTATTCGAGAATAGTGCAGAATTAATGCCATTTTGTCTCTAACCCTACTCTAATCAATTACAGCAGGCTATTGTTGCACCCAAGCCTGAGGTGCCAGCCCCCGTTCACGAGGACCTGTACGATACCGCCGTGGAGCCCGTTGCTTCCTGGGCTGAAGACAGCGCGCCTCCACCGGCAGCCGCCGCCTTCGGCGCACCGCCAGCGCAAGAGAACTGGGCCGCTCAGGTAAAAACTTGCTATTGTTACAGTCTGCTTTAATTGAACATTGGTTGGTGATGGTGATGATGTTCACTCATGCCTGATAATCTATGTCATTGAGTATTGGTAAAAGCTAAGAATAAACATCCATAGCCTTATTCTGTCTTACCTATTGGTGAACTGCAGGGGTATTTTGATTCGTCGGAAAGGCCGTCGGATTCGATATCGGAAACGTTTTAAACGTTTCCGATATCGAATCCGACGGCTTTTCCGACGAATCAAAATACCCGGGCTGAGCAGACAAATTTAACATCCTGTATGTTACCTACTATTCTAGCATTTGCATAGGATCAGGTAATGCTCTCAATGCCCAACGATTCATCCCCACTGATGCTTATGGATGCAGGAAAAGGATAAAGAATATCATATAAAAAATCACTAAAGGCAATGGGTAGCAGGCCATTCAGGCTTTCATGATGACATAGAATCCGTTCCAAAATTATCTGACGAACTTTGACGATCGATTCTCCCAACTGATAGTAATACACCTATCTACTACATAAATATGCATGTTTCCTATCTAATATGTTGTTTTGTCTCCAGGTTCAAGATGAGTGGGGCACGGCCGCCGCCGCCCCGGCTGCTGCGCCCCCGCCGGCCGCCACCACAGGCGCGCCTTCCTGGGGAGGATCCACCCAGGACTGGAACCAGGCGTAAACGCTGCGTTTTCATGGGTTAATATAAGCTGAAACTTTTTTGTTGTTTCTATTTTAGTGTAAGAACCTGGACAATTTGATGATTTATGGATCATCAAAAAGACTTGCTGATGATGAAATAACCTATAATAACAGTTAATTTTCCTGTGACAGCAGGGGATTTAGTTCTTCTAATTGGTTGTTATGGCTAACAAGGGGTTGTCCAACTGCAACTTTTGTCACCCCTCCCCCATGGTACTGTGTGGCGAGGTTTTAGACTACTCGACTGACACGACTGCTATTTGGATGTTTTCTTCATAATGGAATTGGCCTATTTCTAAAAGAAATTTCACTTTAATCAATTGTAGATTTATAAAGCTCAAGCACAGATATGCTCAAGTAAAATTCATCAACAAATTCAGTACTCAAATATCAGAGAGAAAGACTGCTTAGTTGTTTTCAATTATACTTTTTATTTATACTTCAGATAGATCATTTTGCGTCATGAGAATGACGTCATAAGAAAGCATCCATTAGTTTCTTCAAAAATCCATTAGTTTGCAATGTAACTGTATAAATGAATTCTATAAACGCACGTGTGTTTTGTGTTTCCATGGTTTGTGAAAACCCTGAAGATAAGGCTTCTCATAAAAGGGTTTGTGGCGAGGTTGAAGTATTGTTTTGCTGGACCATTTCGTTGGTACTGACTTTTGACAAGTTTAGCTATTGTGTTGTTTGCTAGGATACCCTGTGGAAGAGATTTAAATAAGGTTTTTCCTTTTCATAACTCAAGGGTTAGGTTGTAGGGTTATATTTAGCTAAACTTACGTAAACTATGAAATTCTTTGGCGCACTTTTAGCAGTATCTGGCCGGACATGTTCTATGCTGACGCTCGAAACTTGTTGGACAGCTGGTAGGTCAATGATGAGTTCACCAGAAGACCCACTAAAAAAAAAAAATTAACCTGCACGGTGTGGTGGTAGGTGGTAAGACTTAAAAGTTAGGACAACAGTTAAGACTCCACCCCACTGCCGCGATTTTGAAGCGCGTCATGTGTCCCCCCGCCGTACTACGTTGTCATTTGTCATGTACGCAAAATCGCAAAACGCAAGACGCAGCTTCAAAGTCTCGGCAGAGTGGGGTGCAGGCATATGGCTTGGTAGGCCGGCAGAGGCCGAATTTTTGTGATTTTTAAAATCATCTGAGACTTAGAAAATAGTGTTTAAAATTCAGAAAAAAAGATATATAGAGGTATGTTACTTAAGGATTTAGTCTAATAAAAGTCTCATTCAGTTACAAGATCTAATGAACATCACTCTATAGAAAAAAAACCCAAAGTTACCCCTTTTTCTAACGTTTTTTCAATACTATGACTAGCGAACTACTGATATCTTAGAAAATAGTGTTTAAATTCTGAAAAAAAAATTTACTACATAATAAAAGTCGCATTCAGTTACAAGATCTAATGAACTCTATAGAAAAAAATCCCAAAGTTACCCCTTTTTCTAACGTTTTTTCAATACTATGACTAGCGAACTACTGATATCAGACTTTTTTGTACTCAACTAAGGACACTTAATATTTCTAAACAAATTCGCAGAGTTTGACTTTATAAAATGATTTTCTTAGTCACCATGTTTAAATATCTACAAAAAACACGAGCGCGGCTGCTTGGCAGGCGCGCGTTTTCCCTTACAACTACTGCTGCAGGAATACCTGGCCTTAAACGAGAGTTTCTAAGTAAGTTGCGACAACAGTATGACGAGAGTTTCTAATTAAAAGGCATATCTACTATAAAAAAACCCCTGTAGGTGGATGTGCTTTCCTGTTCAGACTGTTCAATGCCCTCATATCATCCATAAGCCCCTATTTACCCTACTCAAAATAAAATTAGTTTTAAAAAACTTACATAAAAGGCCAGCAATCTGCAGGCGTAGGTGTTCGTAACGAGAGCACCGTGTTAGGTGGCGGAGCCGCTTTCCACAATGGCACTATGCCCCACAAAGCGACGCGGCTTCCCCATTCTTTGGTATTGCTGCCCCTTGTGGCTACAGCACCTTCGATGTAAACTCTGTCGGTGTGCGGTTCTGTAACTGAAGTTGTTTTGTTGAATGTATTCTTAAAATTATTATTTTATTGTTAATCAAATGTCATTCCAAAGTGACCCTCTTCCAAAGATCTACATCTGTGCCCTCTTCTTTATATATCCTCTTCTATCATCATCATCATCATCATCAGCCTAAATTAGTCCACTGCTGGACATGGGCCTCCCCTAATGAGCGCCATAGCGCCGTCTTCAGCTTGCGGCATCCAGCATCTGCCTGCAGTCTTTCGCAGATCGTCATCCCACCTGGCCGGAGGGCGTCCTACACTACGTTTGCCGAGTCGTGGTCTCCACTCAAGAACACGTTTGCCCCAGCGGTTGTCGGTTCTTCGCGAGATATGGCCGGCCCACTGCCACTTCAGCTTGCTAATTCTTTGAGCTATGTCAATAACTTTGGTTCTCTGTCGGATGTATTCGATACGAATTCTGTCCTTCAGAGAGACTCCGAGCATAGCTCTTTCCATAGCTCGCTGAGCGACTTTGAACTGGTGGACCAGCCCTACCGTGAGTGTCCACGTCTCATCTCCGTAGGTCATGACGGGTAGGATGCACTGATTGAAAACTTTAGTTTTCAAGCATTGCGGTAAGGATGACGAGAAGACTCGACGTAGTTTCCCAAACGCTGCGCAGCCTAGCTGGATCCGGATGACGAGAAGACTCGACGTAGTTTCCCAAACGCTGCGCAGCCTAGCTGGATCCGGATGACGAGAAGACTCGACGTAGTTTCCCAAACGCTGCCCAGCCTAGCTGGATCCTCTTGGCCTCCTTCTCAAAATTATTTTTACCCAACTGCAGAATTTGCCCAAGGTAAGTATACTCGGAAACAATTTCGAGAAGGTGGCCATGTGTCCTCTTCTATAGTACTTTACAAAATTCTGCCAAGCAAGCTCAACACTACCGATTCGCCCTGCCATGAGACTTACCAATTATGTAGGCGTAGATATAATATTTTAAGAAATCAATCATGTTTTAGAATATATATTTATTCACGACTACCCAATCACTACGCAAACCCACTGCGAATAGTACGCGGTGGGTTGCGACCAAAGCCATTCATTCATAAGGAATCATTGATGGAAATTAATTAAACTGTAACATACCCGGTTGGTTTAGCGTCACCCGCCGCTGTCGACGCGAGTTCCTGTAATAGCACAGTTTATTATGTCGGCAGCACACACTCGCCGAGACACCCTGAGACAGGCCTACACGATGGGTAGTGCGCATCCGGAGGCGCACTATGCGATAAAA
Organism: Eupithecia subumbrata; assembly: GCA_949316285.1. Taxonomy (NCBI): domain Eukaryota; kingdom Metazoa; phylum Arthropoda; class Insecta; order Lepidoptera; family Geometridae; genus Eupithecia; species Eupithecia subumbrata. The sequence continues at coordinate 12,362,253 of OX438643.1, read as the reverse complement.
AAGCTTGGGACGAGTTTTGCTCCAGCTCGAAAAATAACAACTAACAGGCTAAAGGTTTCTTCGTCGCTTCTTTACGTCAAAAGACCTCGTTGACCCTCTCCAGGCAAACGAGAGCGAGAACAAGTGTGTAAAGGGTGCCTCGCGTTGAGAGAACGAGTGCCCTAGATAGACTTCTTCGCGAGTGTGTAGGAACCCTACTACCGCCGCTATTAGACATTGAATTAAACGGCTCGTTTGATTCCCAAGAAATGGAAGCTTTATTCCCCTTACGTGTCACTGTTTTCAATAACGAGAATTATTGGAGTTAATGTCTTTACAGACGTTTATTTCTGAGAAATCATGAGCATCCTATTAGAATTTGAAATTGAAATACATTAGGTATTTGAAGATTGACGATATACTATTTTGAAGATGAACACTACGTTTTTAATGCGTTTTTATTATGCTCTTATCGTAATATTGTGGAGATAATAGTGAGCTCTGGACTACTTGGCATTGAAAAGTTAAAGGTTAGGTGAAGTTTTAAGAAGGTAGAATAAATAATTATTTATTCGTAGAGGTAGCTAGTTTGATATCGAAAGTTCTCCCTAACAGAGAACTTAGTTATCCCTCAGTGACCTTCGATAATGTTTAATCCTAGCACTAGGTAGGTACGCAAGCACAGATGACAACTGCCATCTGTGTACCTACGCGAGCGAAGTCGCTGGCACTAGCTAGTCTGATATACCTACCTAAGTAGGGTAGGTATTTTCAAAATTTTGACTTACAACGATGAATTACCTAGATTAGATGAGACAGAAAGTAGAACAACGTAAAATAGGTTTCAGTTACTGAGATATTCTCAGAATTGGTAAGTATTGATGACCGGGCGTATTTCTATAAAAGGAAGTTGATTAAATTGTAGGTCACAAGCAAAGGTGAGGTATTAAGGCATAGTAGGAAATTATCCGAAAGTAGGTTAATCAGCATAATCAAGACGTAAATGTAGTTTTGCAGAAAATGCATAAATTCTGTTTAGTTTTAAGTATGTCACGGTCATTTCGTGACGATTTAACCGATTTCAAATTATTTATTTTGTCTTACTAATGTTTTGGTACCATCTTTGCCACCTTGTTATTTATTTATTTATTATAGAAGATAGAAGTTTACAGTGTAAGAACCAAATCGGACGACCTCTGTGGCGGAGCGGGCGAAGATCTGCCTGCGACGCAGGAGGTTGCGGGTTCGATTCCCGCCTCGGGCTAATTTTTGTACGATCTGCAGACATTTGTCCAGGGCGTTCTGGATGTTTTTTATGTAGAATAAAAATATCTATCTAGGTATGTAGTGTATTGTATTCAGTTATCTAATGCCCATAACACAAGCACTGCTTAGCTTGGGGCTAGATAATGCTGTGTGAATTGTCCAGCATTATTTATTATTTATTTGAATCACTCACTATCCTATGCTATTCACTATATATACATGTTATATTATAACATAAATATACTAAAAGACTTAACTAAAAAAATTAATTATATTATATATAAAGTAAGAGCGGTCGTCAATACCAAAAACTGGGTATCTACTACCTATTTGCAATCTCTTCGTGTATTTTAAAATGCAATTTTATTTGTCGATTTTATATGATACAGACCTTTCGAGAGATTCCATTCATATTGTATCTACCTTTATTAAGTTATATCCATATCATTATGATTTTACTCCTCATAAATTGTTTTCCAAAGTTTTACCTCAGATTATGTTCAGCTCGAGAAAGTTCCAACGCCAAATATCTCATCTTATGACAGCATTCTTCGCCGACTGATGGCTTCCAGTCTACTAGAAAAATAGCACAGAGTTTGATTACAATTAAAACAAAACCAGAGTCGGCGCCTGCTTACGTTTACCGAACAGAGAAATACTACCTATAATTTTTTTTTTATAGGTACTACTAACGTGAAAACGTAGTCTTGTACATTGTAGGAGATTGTTATGTGGAGTAGTATAATAATAATAAATCATTTTCCCTACAAGTTAGTGTTAATTATATTGCTATAGCTATTATGCTGCAAGCTGTGTGGCCGGCTTAGAATTTGCACCACCCCAACTCTTCTTGCGGGTGTCGTAAGAGGCGACTAAGAGATATCCACCGGGGGCAGGCAGCAGCGCCCCCCGCAGAACAATTCTACCACCGAACTGCGATCCTCAACCCGCATGACCAGTGTGGGGATTATGGGCATTACCCCTATGTGATAAAAGCCAATAAGGTGCTTATCAGGGGGAGGCCTGCGTCCAGTAGTGGACCAATACAGGCTGTTGAGGTTGAGGATATTGCTATAAGCCAGTGTTGTTTTGAGAAACCCGGAATTCTGTGCAAATGCGGCCCGACGAAACAAATTTCATGTTTTTTCCTAAAATACTGCCGGGAAAAGTTGCCTGAGCTTTTTCAGTTCTTCATTATGTTGGGGATTCTGGTAGATTAGCTATTACGAGCGAGTTTTTTGCATAGGTAATAGGTTTAGGAACGTCCCCCTTGCTTTATAAATTTGGGACTTGCTTAATTTATTGTTAGGTATTTTACTCTATCTATATCTATGTCTACGGTAGGATTACCTTACTCTAAAAAGAGGATTCAAACTATTATTTTGCCAGGGTTACTGGGTAAAGGTACCCAGTGCCGGATTAGCCTATAAGCAAACTAATAAATTGCTTAGGGCATCATGTGTTGGGGGCACCAGAAACAAATACTTATGCTAAAAACGTTGGTCTTAAAAAATATTTTTTCGCGAATTTAATGCCAAAAAAGTCGCAAGTCGCATTACAATAAATTAATTAAAAATGCTTTGGTTTTCATTGTATGTAGTATGTAACACCTCTCCCACCTCTCTTTTATCCTTCATACATAGGTATTCTAAGAAATGATATATTTCGTCGTATGAAATAGGTACGTGTTTTTTGAAAGATCGAATCATTAGACCGAACTAGTTAAATTATGGATAGGGGGGGGGGGGGGGGGCACAGGCGTGGCTTGCTTAGGGTATCAAGTAGTCTTAATTCGGCACTGAAGGTAAGTACTTTGACTTCTTCCATTCATAACTAGTGCTCGACATAACGATAACTACGCACTAAAATCACTTTCGTTTTACTTTAACTTTCGCAGTTTGACGAATTTATTACTCACAGAAGAAGGCTCTCGTTAAGGGATGAAACGTTGGTATTCTTCCAACACAAACTAGGTTCGTAGTTGACCCGCTTACTTTCATAATGGAATCTCATTTTACTTCGAAAATGCGACAGAAAGTGTCAACGTCATCGCGCTAGCTTAGAGGGGATGAACTCTACCTAATTATTTACTGGTAGGTTCTAAGCTCTTGTTTTCTACGAAAACTGCTAATTGGTTAAATGTTACTTGTTTTACTAACAAGTACCTATTAATATGTACTCCTACTAATAGGTATCTAATTAGGTATAAATAAAACCTGCAAGTGGTAGTTTGATTCGCACACGAATGGTTCCCTACTAAACAAGATCCGTCAAGTGCGAGTGTAAATCGCGCGCCGAGGGTTTTGAACGTTTGTCAACAAATATGTACCAAAAGTACCGGTTAGAGATATCGCAATTTAACGAATAGGTACCTAAGAATAGTAGGTACCAACCTACATTTCAAATGGATCTCTCTGCATGCTTCGGTTAAATGTAATGGTAAATTTTTCGACTTTTTTCAAAATATTTCAAAAAGTATGAAACCTACATAAATTTGAAAAACTGTTTTGAAATGTCCAAACCAATACCTTTTATTTGATACCCCACTTGGTGAGGTAGCTCCCCCTTTTGAAAATTATTCCCCCCCTTTTTGACCATTTTTCAAAAAGTGTTCTGTTTTCAAACTTCTCTATATTTTTCCTGTAAAATATAGATCCATGTCTATAAACGCTCCATACATTTTACATGGATCGCTCTGCAATCTTCGGAGATAGGGGGGGGGGGGGGGATGGGTATTTTTTCAACTTTTTTCGAAATATTTTAAAAAGTATAAAACCTACAAAAATTTCAAAAAATATTTTGAAATTTACAAAATGATACCTTTCATTTGATACCCCATATGACTCTGTAGGTACCTTTTAAAATTTCGGCATCACAATTTGTATGGAAAATATTCATTTTCATTTTTCATTTATTTTCAATTATTTTTCTTAAAATCTGTACAGGCGCACGAAATGTATTATTAATTTAAATTTCAAGTTGATAGCTGCAGTAGTTTTTGAGTTATTGAGGAGGGAAAAAAGGACAGACAAAGCGAGACCATAAGGGTTTTGAAACCGATCTTCGATCTTCAAAACCCTAAAAACGATATGTACTAAGTTAAGGTATAAAATCAGCAAACAGCATTAGATATCAAGTTCTTTACTGTCTCACTAGGACACGAATAAGATATACATAAATATGTATGTATGTATGTATATTTAGGTATATTTGTAATTTTTGTTGGTATTTGTATGTAAGATTTGTATTAGCTACATAATAATGCACACAGATCCCCGTTTTCAATCCAACGATCCTATCCATCCATGGTTGTCTGGTAGAGATTCATGAGCGATAAGACCGCCAATTGTCACACATTATGTAAGAAGGGGGTTGGTGCACATTCTAAGCCACACAGCTACTCTACCTTTTACCTTTACGGTTCATTTAAGGGGTCGTTGGGCCGAAAAAATCACGTCCTCCCTTTATTTATTTAAATACATTACCTGTATATAATTTTATTATAAGTTCCAATAGATAGAGCCCGCTGACAGATAGACGGACAGACCGAAAGCTTATAGTAATAGGGTACCGACTCCCATTGGCTCCCTTAGGGTAGATACGGAACCCTAATAATAGACCAAAGAACTAAGTACAAGTGTCAAGTACGGCACGACCTATGATTGACCTAACATTTTCAAAAGATCCTTACCAAGCGATAATAATTTCGTTTTTGAGATTAATTCATCCATCAAATTGAGCGTCGCTGGTATCGCTTCGAACCTCCAGAGATACGCTGAAAATAATTAAGAAATTGAAGTACAACTTGGGGGTTTTAAATAATCTCTGGATCAGTTTTCGATTTAAAAATAATTAGGACCAATTTTGCAATCATAACTTTTGTTAAGGCTGTAAATGATAGCTCGATTTCAAAAGGTATAATTATGTATATTGAAGTCTAATCTTTGAAAATAAATTCTTTACAAATAAAGGTTCTAGTATTAGTGCCCTTTCGTCTTTAGGTTGTAGATCTTGACTGTACCGTACAGCACAAAAATGTGCATTCAAATGTGGGCATTAACTCGTAAATATTAGATGCGTTTTAGACTGACGACATCAGAAAACAGACAGTTCGCGGGCGCACTCACTTGAAGCTTGCGGTAAGACATTTTGTCTCTGTAAATGTAGGTATCTAAATATTACGAGTTTATGCGCATTTTCGAATGTTTTTTTTGTGCTGTGCGGCTGCGGTGCTGGTTGTATGTGCTTTTGCCTCTAATTTTGATTAGGTCACAGTCAACGACAGGAATGGCTGAGGAAGATCCATCTTCTGTGTCTTATGCATTTTTTTCGCCATAAGTGATTTAGTTCGCCTTAAGTGAATGACGTATACATAATTTGGCTGACACTAGATTTATCCCATAGAAAATCTAGAGATATGGATGTATTATTTTAGTATGTACATTATGCAACGACTCAGCTGTACCTAAATAGCTGTAACGTTAAGCCTATGATTATTATTTACAATAATAAACTATTAAACTATTATTTCATCATCATAATATCAGCCTACATGTCCACTGGACAAAGGCGTCGTCGTCAAGTCAATGTCGAATTAACTTCTAACATTATATTTTTAACCGACTTCGAAAAAAGGAGGAGGATTCTATGTTCGGCTGTTTGTATGTTTTTTTTATGTACCTATGTTCGTCGATTTCTACGTCATTTAATGGACGGATTTGGATGATTCTTTGCAGTTCTGCAGTAGTATAGAAGATGATCGCGAGGTGGTCCCATAAAAGTTTTATTCTCAGGGATTTAATTTATTCCGTAAAACTTAAAAAGTTCAAAACTAAAGGATCCGAAGTCAGTTTTAAGTTTTTCAAAACAATTTAATCATGTGCTTACTTATCATAAATAAATAAATAAATAAATAAAGCCTTTAATTCCAATTTCTTTACAATTTGTATGTTCACTCACTATTGTTTAAACATTTTTTTAGAAGTAGGTATCTTTAATTTCAAGTATGATATCTTTTTAAATGGACACCCAAGATTGGGTGTAGGCCTCCTCCATGCTGTTCCATTTGCTGCGATCTTTCAATACTTATCATACTCAAGCAATAATAAAACTTACTCAAAACACCAGCGAGCACCAACAAAAACACTATCCCAGCAAGCTTAGTTTTTCCCTTCTTGTTTTTACTGACTTTCCTTCGCCTTTTCCCACTCTTAAAGTTTTCACCGTCGTTCAGGTACTCCCAGATGTTTTCGCGTAACGGATATGAGGATTGTATTTCGCACTTCGGCACCAGCTTTCTCCGAGAAACTTTTCCTGAAATGGTAAAAATTGCGGAAATAGTAAAGGCGGACGGATGTGAAAATTCTATAAGTTGGTATGGGAACCTAGAATACCTAGTGGTATAAAATCAGATGACGCCAAAACTAAACTAATTTGACAGCACTTAAAATTATTGCATTTTTTTTATTTCGATCGTTATGAAATCGGCACCATTTTTCAACGGACGAAAAACGGAAGAGATTCTCAAGTCGACGCGTATTTTTTTTTTAAGTAGGTATGACCACGCATAACTTCTTACAGAGTAGTCCGATTTCGATAAAAAAAAATTTATTGAAAAGGGAACCCCGTAGTTGGTCCCATTTAAATTTCGAAAAAAAAAATAACCCTAAGGGTAGGAAGGGGATGATTGATTGTTCACTCACTGATTATAATGTTTCACCACGCATAACTTTTTACAGAGTAGTCCGATTTTGATAATTCTTTTTTTATTGCAAAGGGTATACCGCGAAGTTGGTCCCATTTTAATTTTAACTATGTAGATGAATTTGAAGTCGGTTTATAGTTTTTTAAAACAAGCCAAATTATTGTTCCTTCAAATTAGTTTGGTTATGTCGACATTTCTAGTTGACACTAGTACCTATTAGTATTACCATTAAGTTCCCTGCATTGTAATGGTATTCCATTTTTTATTGTTTATTCGTTTAGTAACTAACAATGATTCTTAAAAACCATTTCACTAGTTACTTAAGATAAAAAGCATCATTAATCTATTAAGTGAAAATTATTGTTAAAATTGTAGAAACATTTTATTTAATATATCAATTTAGAATAAGTTAGTATAGTTTCCATTCTCTCGAAAGTCTAAGGTCATTTGTAATTTGAAATGAAATTAGGACGGAAAATTCAATTATCAAATTGATAAGGTTGTGTTGTTTATAGTTTAACAAATAACGGTAGAGCGCGTCGAGTTTCACTTCTGCGCATTGGGCAATTTATTACTATTTTATGTAGCTTAGTAAATGGACGGCTACCTGAGCAGTGTAATTTGCTTGCCGTGTAACGAGATTGCACTAATTAATGATGTAAAGGGGGTGTATGTTAATGTTGTGTTGGTTATTCGGAAAGGTTACGAGTTTGGATTAGGTTTTACATTTCCACCCACCCAGACATGTTAGGTACAGTCAGCGTCAAATTGATATGAGCAGTCAGTCACCCTGACTGCTTATAATATAAATGTGAAACAAGCAGTAGTAAGATATTTTGAACACCTTGGGTGCTTACAACATTATGGTGATTCCAACTGCGTTTATCAAATTGCTTTTGTTTTTCAGATCATTTTGACTACTCTAGACGCTTATATCAATTTGACGCTTACTGTACCTTTCCGTTATCTGGCAAAGGGATTCTTACTTATTTATTGCGGATGTAAGCTTGTTAACTATGAACCTTATTTGTGTTGGAAGAACACCAACGTTACAACACCAAGTAAGGTTCGTAGTTAACCCGCTTATATCCGTAATGAAGAAGTCAAACTACGATGGATTCTTACTAAATTGATCTTGAGTAGTAAATTAAATAAAGAAATAAATTATACTGCTGGACAATTCACACAGCATCACTAGCCCCAAGCTAAGCAGAGCTTGTGTTATGGGTAGGTACTAGATGACTGATATACTTACATAATATTTTTTTTTTATTTTTTATTTTTTTTTAAATAGACCAGAAGCCTTTATTCACAAAGAAAATTATAATATAATATAATATAATAAATTATATTACATAGTAGATATATGATTTTACTATACATAGAAAACATCCAGAACACCCGGAACAAATATCTGCAGTTCGTACAAATATTTGTCCCAAGGCGCGATCGAACCCGCAACCTCCTTCGTCGCAGGCGAAGCTTCCACCCTCTGCGCCACAGAGGTCCATAGATTGTAACGTAAAAGGTGTAACGTAAAAACGTAACGTGTCTATAGGTACGTAACTTTATATACGTTACGGTAGCTTTATCAGCTGAGTACCACTTTGGTGCTCAGCTGATAAAGCTAACCTACATTTACCCAAAACTCTTGAGTATGCTAATATCGCCTCTACCTTCAACTTTGAATATTGCTGAGATACAGAAAATGTGACCTTGTGTCAATTTTCTTACGCGTTTTGATATTGAGGTGGGCTTCAAATGACAAGAAATTATAACTAGTATTTACAATTGAAATAATTGAGCTAAATAAAAAAAAAATCTAATTTATTTCTATTATTATATATTGTAATCTTCTTTGTGAATACAGGCTAATGACAAGATAATTTCTGCTGTGCCAGTAATATATATACTTTCACAGCATATTATATATATTTTTTTGATATTTATTCATTACAAAAGCGATCACAGTAAGTATATATATTTTTTAACCTAACTCTATTCACACAGAAAATTACAATCAAATAATAGAAATAAATGAGAACCAGCAGAACCACGGACCTAGGGTCTCGACTCCAAGGAAAGCAAATGTGTAGGCTCTGTCGAGACCTGCATATTTGCGCCTCTTGAGATATACATAATAATATAGATAGATTATACATTATATTTGTTTCTTTTAAACCTTGTGAGGTTTGTTTACTCACATTCGTTTTCACTTTATTTGTAGTCTAAGTGTTAGTAATAAAATAACTTATATTCAGCGTAAATCACGATTGAGGTAATTAAACTTGTTGACATAAAATATGTTGGATTATTGAACCGAGTATGTTCCATAATCCAACACATTTTATGTCAACAAAGACATTTATTAAAAGTTCAGAACAACTGGTAACAATAAGGTAACCGCAAGGTTATCACAAAAAACACAACTTCAACAACGCAAACTTGCACAAGCGCCGCAGCGAAAAAAGTTCAAATTCGAGTTCTTAAACGGATAGACGAATGAAATTATGAATTAAAGCTTTCAAAACAAGCACAAGCTCCTGTTTAGCTTGGGGCTAGATAAACTGTGTGGATTATCCAGCATTTATTATTATTATTATTAAAACCATATCTTTTTTAAAACTTTGTTCCGATTATACCAGTGTCATAAAATATTTTGCACCAATATTTGTTTTTGTAATCTAATCCCTTTGTTTACAAAAAAAAATGTAATATAAGTAACAAAATTAACACTCATGATTCATGATTCATGAACGTAGCTAACAAGGAAAATGGCACACATTTTTGCTATTTACAAAGCATCTGAAAATGTGTACCTAAACGTTGACAAGGCACAATTCTAGCCTTAATTATTTTGCATGGAAATGAGAATGACCTGACTTACATTCCTGAAAAAGTTTAAGAATAAAACGAAGTAGGACCTGAATACTTGGGTATGTTTTGATGAATGATGATGTCCATTTCCAGTCCACGCCGTGTGGTGCCGGCTTGGAATTTGCACCACCCCAACTCTTACTCGGAGTCGTAACAGGCGACTAAGGGATATCCACATGGGGGCGGGCAGCAGCGCCCCCTGCAGAACAGTTCTATCACCGAACTGCGATCCCCAATCAGCATCCCCAGCGTGGGGATTATGGGCACTGCCCCCATGAGAAAAGAACCAATAAGGCGCTTTAAAGAGAGGCCTGCGTCCAGTAGTGAACCAATATGGGCTGTTGAGGTTAAGGTGAGGATGTCCATTTAATGATTAACGCATTCACTGCCCAGCCTCGGCGGTGTGACCCGCCGGGCGCACAGTGGATCGAACGTATGGAGCAGACCAGGCATAGGAATTAAAATTTTCTAAATCGTTATTTTATAAATTTAAATATGCTACTCAATAGCATATTTTAATCTAAGCAATAAATATTGTACTGCACTTTAGGCCTTTAGTTATAGATCAGGAGTAAATGGCATAAAACTGATTTAATTGTATGGGAAGCAATGTACTTATATAAATAGTGAGCGGTTTTTGTCCTTTTTCGTTCTGGGGTCTAATAGAGCATGTTCTTAGCACTGTCCCGCAACTTTTATTGAAACACATATTTTGCGCTTTTTGCGTTTGAGTTACATCGAAAAAAAGTTAAAAAAATCCTAAGTCCCTTTTTAAGCCGTTACAAAAACAATGGCCCCTCCAAAGGACGCGAAATCCTAGGTCTATCCTATTCACAAAATGGCGCGCATTGCGCCCTCTAATTTGTGGTTATAATCTTTTTGGACAAATCCTAATGGCGTACAAATTAATTTCTATTTTGTGTCACTCACGCTTTTAACGTTTTGGCTATCAAATACATAAAAACGAGGTACTGTGGCATTCATAGATAGGTGACGGGTTCCAAGTCTCGTAATTATTTATCTACATAATTTTTTACTATTATATTTATTGATTTTATATAGACCAGCTTTCTATCTGAATTTTACCGAAAGATAAAATTTTGTTTGAAAATATTTCTGTGAAAATGTTTGTTACATATCGATGAAAGCCACTGTACCAAGAAAGCCAAACCTATCAGGCTTGAATCTGGGTCATTTAAAATGAGGCTGATCTCAATTAGTCGGCTTAATAGAGTTCGTTTGATATTTGCGGCGGTCTAGTCATTATTCACGGTATGGCAGGTGGTAGCACGCTCCAATTGCATTATGCAAGCTGTTCTGACGCGCCAAATCTGTTTTTGGGTCGGTCCGCCAGATTATTATAATATTATTGCAGATTTTAGCTTTGTAGTTGGCATTACTGGCGCTGTTGTGAGGTTTGGACTGCATATTGAGATGGAAATAGGCGCAAACTTTTATGATGTTATTTGACTGTGCCTACGAGACTTTCGCTAAAACTTCTTATATTACGGATATTTCAATAAGATAAATAATGCTGGACTTCACACAGCATCGTCTAGCTCCAAAGTAAGCGGAGCTAGCGGATTTACTAAATAACTGATATCCATACTTCCATACTAATATTATAAAAGTAATTCTGTCCGTCTGTCTGTTACCTTTTCACGCCTAAACGGCTGTACGGATGTTAATGAAATTTGGTAGGGAGGTAAACAATATCCGGGGACGGCCATACGCCTCTTGAAAAGCTGCGGGTAGAAGCTAGTTCTAAATAAATTGCATACGCAGTACGCAATACATTTTTTATTATACATAGAAAACAACCAGAACACGCGGAACAAATATCTGCAGACTATTGTCCCGCCGAGAATCGAACCTGCAATCTCCTGCGTCTTAGGAGGGTCTTCGCCCGCTGCGCCACGGATGTCGTTTTGACTTAGGTACCTAAATCATCCTTAGTTTAGAGTTTAGTCCAACATATAACTAAATCACTAGGTACTCGCAAAAGCCTGGAATGTTTCAAATGGTTCTCTGAACGCTAGCCAGCAAGTTTAAATGAATCGCGTTCGACTCATTAAGTTAGTCATTCACAGTAAAATCAGTTAATCTAAACTCAACTCTGTTGGCCTAGTTGAGCGTTACCTAAACTTTGCCTTTGCTTGATTTTATTACTCCGGTTCAGGTAATATTCTAGCTAGTTTTAATTGAACTAATTTATGGAGTATTAGAAAATAAAATAACTTTTTTGAACTACCTGTAGGTAGATTTTTTACAAGAGTGAGGTTAGCTCAATTGTTTCAATTGTAAATAGGTTAGTTAAGTTCTAATTTGCTTATATTATTTGATTGAAATTTTCTTTGTTATTAAAGGTACTAGCTTCATTTTCTTATTAAGTAGGAGTTTTATTTACATATCCAAATCCTTATAAAGAGGAAATATTTGATTGTTTGTTTGTTTGTATTGGATAGGCTCCGAAACTACTGGACCGATTTGAAAAATTATTTTACGATTAGAAGCCCACATTATTCTTGATGAACATAGGCTACTTTTTACCGCGGGAAAATGGATTATTCCTAGGGAAAAACGGGTAATAGGACAACGGGTAGTAAGAATGCAGCTAGTTAGAAACTAAAATAACTAGCTACGTGTGGATTTTTACAACAGTCTGCGGTCTGCTCAATTGTTTCAATTGTAAATAGGTAGGTACATACTAGTTTAATTTGTATCAAATAATAAATTTGATTGTAATTTTCTTTGTTAATAAAGGTACCTACCTACTAGCTACATTTTCTTATTAAGTAAGAGTTTTATTTACTTATCTTAATCCTATGTCTATTCTATTTATATTTAAATAAATAAAACCAAAAAAATCTAATTTAGATAAAACAACGTCCGGTGGCAATGATGAAAATGTAGTTTTACCTGAAGAACACCATGGCGGGATAATGTTTGCTTCGGATTTACTGCTATTGAAGCTATCCCAAGCTTTTCCTTGTCTGTGTATATTTCTCATAATAACCAACACCAAAATTATTAATATTCTAAAAATCTATCACAACACAATGCTAAATGTTTTTGTTTACGTCGCGTTTTCCTTTGCCGCCATTTTCGTAAGTAAGTGTGACATAGAGTAGGACTCTACACACCCACTAATGTATTGCATTCAACCGGATATATTTAGTTGTTTTTTTTAATTTGGTTTATTATGTTGGTAGAATTTTTAAAGCAGGATTGATTGGACAAAAACAATATTTATAGTTGGTGTTCCAAAATCTATTGTATTATATGGATGAGTTGAGCTCCCTGTAGATTGTTTGCAACAGTCTGCAGTTAGCTCAATTGTTTCAATTGTAAATACTAGTTCTAATTTATTTCTATTATATGATTGTAATTTTCTTTGTGAATAAAGGCTTTTCGCAATAAAAAAAATATTGATGTTCTAAATTCTAATTCTAATTAGTAGCATATTATTGAATTTTCGTCATAAAATTCTCTTATTGATCTCCGAAAATTACCTACCTACATAATTTGCAATAACTTTCATTAGAAAATTGTTGATCTAAAAATTAAATGCCTTGACCCCTGTACCGTTGCTCTAGATTACAGAGGTAAGTAATTATTTGTCCCGCACATTAAAACTTGAAATTTGAATTTCATGGGCGAGGTATTAAATGTAATGAAATACTTCAAGTGGAACAGTTCGTGAACTATGTTTGTGGCCCTCGCTTTACTTTTCGCGGCGTTGAAGACGAGTGCTCAAGAACAGTCCCTGAGCACGTCCATGTCTCCCATGCGCTCACCTAACGTGCCCTTCCTGGATCTGTTCACCAGTGCTTCTAATTACCCGGAGCCTATTCGAAAAACATATTCCGAATCCGATAACTACGTGTCATGCCCGAAGTCGGATTCTTTGTCATCATTTGCAAATGTCCTGGGAAGTGCCGCCAAAATAATGATTTCAGCTGCTGTTATTTTGGTCTTGAAAGTTCTCGCTGGGAAACTACTATTCATGCCTCTAGTGTTTGTGTTCCTCATAAAGATGGGATTGAAAGCATTCCTCTTATGGCCAATGATAACAAAGATGATAAAGTACTTCAAGAAGAAAAAGAAGAAAGGTCATAAATCGAGGATTATCACGGATTGTTCGCCAAGGATAGCGTGCGTTATACAGAGGGCGACTTACAACGGGTGGAGTAGCAACTTGGGAGCGGCCGCTACATTCGCATTTATCGACGATATCGAAGAGGACAATTTGTTCGCTAAAAGTTTGTTGACGATTTTAGCTGGAGATAAAGTCGCAGAGTGTATGTCGCTAGAGTGTAGTTCCGGAATCGATATAAGCTGACAGTTTAATGTTTACCAACATACGTGAACCTATGTAGGACGGTGCGGTTTAGTATCGCGACCCAGATATTTTAAAGCCAAACTGTTGTAAAAATGCTAGCTTGCATTATGATTTGATTTTATAAATACGTATCACATATGAAAGTTTTACTTTATACACAGCCGTCATGGATAGAACTCACACAGTTTTTGCGGTCCTGCTGAATTTATTTTCAATTCAGTTGACATTTTGTGGGTCTGCTGACCCCATGATGTTTCTACAATCGCCACCGATGGTATCGAGGGGTGCACATCCGTTCATCCAAGCACAGTTCCACCCTGCTTCTGGGACCATTCAACAAGGAATCATGATGCCGCATGAACATATTATGCCGGTGGAAAGGATTCCGGAAGAACTTTACTACCAGGGACGCATGATGCCTGAAGACAGCATGATTCATGAAAGGCGTATAGTGCCGCAACAACAGTTTCTGCCACATGAATCAACGGAGTCGGAGGAATACATGACGCCACAGCAGACAACAATATCTGAGCAGCGTATTCTGCCTCCGGAGCCAATGCAGCAAGACCGGACTACGCAAACTACGATGGATCATTTGCCTTCGCAGGAAACCACAGCATCCCATCAGAAAATAATCCTGTCGCAACAAGAGCTACAGGAAGGCAGGATTCAAGAGCGTTTTAATCAAGAAAATGGTAATTCACAGCAACGTATGGTCGCTCATGAGAATATTCAGAAGATGACCCACACCAGTGCACCTCGTCCCCACTCACCGAAGCAAGATGACCAAATGGCGAATGGTGTAATGGAAACACGGAGCGAAAAACGTTTGGAAGAAGATCTTCGAGCTGTCAAGAGTGGATACGAATATCCTCATGCACCTTACCCTCAGTCGCCATATGGCTACACGCCGCCACGACCAAGCTACACTGCCCCAGCTTCATCTACTCCGTATTCTCCACCTTCTTCAACGTATACTCCACCAGCAGAGCACTCCGAATCACCAACAAAGGATCTTCTAAAACCCGACTTATCAGAACTAATCAAGCCAGTGACCGGTAAAATAGCGGGTAAATTGAACGGCCTCGTCGGATTACTATCTTTATTCGGATCGGGAAAAGGTCTAGAACTGGGCGGAATAAAGGACCTACTTTTTGAAGGGATTTTGAAGCCGCTTTTGGTTGCCAAAGGTGGGTTGAAAGCGTTGATTAGCAAGCTGGCCATTCCTGTCGTCGCTCTGATCTTGATCAACGTGGAGGTCCTGATTACCGTGTGGTGGTTGTGGGAGGATTGTCCTGAAGCGAAGCCTGTGGAGTACTCGAAGCCCTCATATCCCGCACCGAGCTACAACTACAGATAGGTTTTAGTTTACATCGTGCCCAGTTTGTATTATTTGTACATAAATTTTGAGACTGAATATTGTGTCGTGTCTAATAAATACATTTTGTTTATTATATCTACCAAACTTTATTTATTTCATAATTTATTAAGGTAGGCAGGCAACCAAAATAAACCAAATGAACGATTCTATAAAAAAGGTATTTCAGCCCTTACTAGCAATTGCCATTACAATCACACATGCTACCTCCATAAATCTCTAAATATTCCTAGTTACCCTAATAAAGTCGCTCATAAAGAGCAAAACTAATGAGATTATTCGCTCAATTTCTTCGTACTAGATAGATATGTCAGCTGACAGGTGTCTGGATTGGTTACGTCAAACCTCCCTACACCCTATTACAGCTAATTGGGTGAGCTATGAGTCCCGACTAGGGAGCGCTGGGGTTGGGAACCGAAGAATGACGACCGACTCCGCGACTTTATTCAATGTGATGAGATTATGGGAAGGGGGAGGAGTAAGGACTTAGCAATCGCTTAGTTTCTTGTAAAGTAGGTACTTACGAAATTTTTATTGAATGGTAAATTTTTGCTTTTGTCTTACCTAAGCTATATCTGCCGTTAGGTAGTTTCCTATAGGTAGATATTTTTCAAAATTTCAACAAGCTGCTGCAAGTGTTTCAAGTTCCTTGTGTCTTGTGCTCTACATAATACGAGTATAAAGATGAACGAAATTGTATTTGAAGTTGCTCGTTAAAATTATGTTCGGGAAGGAAACTCGAGTCGACCTATCTGAAATAACAGTCTTATTTTATGGTCGACCGACGACAATTTCATTTCTAGTAAAATATCAACGTACTAAGTACATGGGTTAGTATTTATGTCAGCACTGCGTATGTTTTTGTTCACCTTGCTTGATTAGGACTAAGGCTCAATTTAGCTTTTATGTTGTGACTCAATGAACTAAATAGTTAGTAGAAACTTCAAACACCCACATAAATTTAATTTTGCAACCAGGAAAATCCACATGCTCTAGAAATTTTCTGATGCTTATAAAACTCAATAAAGATGAATGATGTTAAAACCACGAGCTTTTATTTCACCTCGTTACACGAAACGCCTACATTCATTAATTTTATCTAATTGTATGGACGTCTGACCCTAGTGTTAGTTTGCACATGTTGGCACTAAAATATTGTTCTATTTTCAATTTCAAATGGAAGCTAGTGCTTTTGAATTTGGGAACAATCAGTAACAAACTATTTTAGAGCCTATGTCTGTGGTGGTTAGAGCAATTTTCAAATTCGGAAGCTAAACTTAAAATTGAAGTAGACTGGCCTCTCGTGGTAGCATACGAAAATTGTGCGAAGCCACAAGATTCATGATCTCTGAAATGTTTCTTAACTTAGGTTTAGTCTACCGATTAAGTATTTGTTTCTTATTTTTAAGAGGGAGTTTGTGTGGGTCTATGAAGTTAATCATGGTGAAAAATAGACAGCGATGGCCATTGTCTATTTTCCACTGACAGAATCCTTGTTTGTACCATAGACAATGATTTTGTCGGGAGATATTCATGTGACGTGTGTTCACTTAGACCAAAAGCATTGTAATGTAAATAATCCATCCGACGGGCACAAACCGCGGAGCAGAGCGAAAGCATGAACGAATGACGATTACGACGCACTAATTTAGAACGGTTGTTAGCAGCGACTTTATGGGAACGTTTGCTTGTAAAAAAGATTGTGGAATCGTTCATTCGGATTTTGAATTTACGTTTAAGTTTTTTTAAAGCAGTAGGCTACTTGACACATATCAAATTAGGCGCAATAAATAAATATTTTATGTAGTATTTGACTTATTAAACCAATATTTATAGATTTCAGATATTTAAAGTGTTAGATACACTTTCTTTCATTTCAATTTTAAAATTGATTTTTTAATTTTGATCTCTGAAAATGCTGGCGGCCATGTTGTGACGTCGTTGGCCTCTAAGCTATGTCGGATCTTATATGAGTGAAATTCGCTATGTAGTCTGTCTATATTTTTACAATGATGGACGTTTACTGAGGTCAATTTATTGTTTGTTTTCTAGGCGCAGCTCAGCTAGTATTAATGTCTGTGGTTTTCTACCCGTATGATGTCACAGCACAGATACCTAAACATGGCTGAAGGGGTTTTCGCCTGTTTACGAAAAGTAGACTTCACATCACACTATCACATCACATTAATATTATAAATGCGAAAGTTTGGATGGATGGATGTTTGTTACCTCTTCACGCCAAAACGATTGAACCGATCGGGCTGAAATTGTACATAGATGTGGCTCTAAATCTGGAATCTAACTTGAGCTACCTACTTTTTATCCCACAAAACAGTTCCCATGGGATAGAAATAACCTTTGAACGTTTCCATAGAAACAACGCGTGCGAAGCCGCGGACAGAAACTAGTAATTAATAATTTAAGACCTACTTTAAAAAAGAGTCAACTAGCCTATTGGAAGGAAATCTATTCTTCCCTTAGAGCTAGATAATTAATAATCATTCTACTATTTGTTTGGTCATGCTAAAGTCATTTACAACGGGATATTTGCTATGATTTGAGTTTTGAGCTTTCCAATATTCCGCCACAGTTTCATGCACCATGATCATGGAATAACTATGATAAACAATAAATAATGCTGGAAAATCCACACAGCGTTATTAGCCCCAAGCTAAGCAGAGCTTGTGTTATGGGTACGAGGTGACTGATATACATAATTATGTATGTGCATAATACAACACATTACATACATATATATATTTATTATACATAGAAAATACCCAGAACACCGGAACAAATATTTGCAGATCGTACAAACATTTGTCCCAAAGCGGGAATCGAACGCGCAACCTCCTGCGTCGCAGGTGGACCTTCACCCGCCGCGCCGCATCGGTCCTCTTTGATATTTTATGATAGACTAGTTTATGCCTGCGGCTTCGCACGCGTTGTTTCTATGTTTAACGTTTATGTCCCATGGGAACTCCCATGGGATAGAAATCACCTTCAGAAATCAGTTGATTTGTGGGATAAAAAATTCTGTGTTTGATTCCAGAATTGGAATTAAGTACCTGTATGCAAAATTTCAGCCCGATCCGTTCAGTAGTTTTGGCGTGAAGAGGTAACAAACATCCATCCATCCATCCAAACTTTCGCATTTATAATATTAGTGTGAAAGTGTGATTAAATTTTTTTTTGAATCTGTATGCATGTGTTGCTGTAGATGTGTTTCATTCATGGAAGTATTATTAATATGTTCGAAGCTTTCGTTTGAAAGAATGCTTAATTAATAATACAATACAATACAAATATGCTTTATTGCACACCAAATAAAACAGAAACACAGGACAGGAAAAGACAAATACGGATTCCGTTGCACAGCGGCGCAGCGGGCGAAGGTCTGCCTGCGATGCAGGAGGTTGCGGGTTCGATTCCCGCCTCGAAACAAATTTGTGTACGACCTGCAGAAATTTGTCCCGTTGGTCTGGGTGTTTTCTATGTATAAATAAAAAAATATCTATCTGTATAGTGTATTGTATTAAGTATATCAGCTGTCTAGTTCCCTTAACACAAGCTCTGCTTAGCTTGTGGCTAGATAATGCTGTGTGAATTGTCCAACATTTATTTTATTTATTTATTTAAATCAAAAAGCCTTTATTCGACCATGTATGAATACTAGGAACCTGGTTAATAGTTTAGGTAGGTACCTCAAGGATTTGATAGCATTTATTCAATTGCATGATACTTTAATATTTCGAAAGCTACGCCACTTGAATAATTTACCAGATCGTTCAGGTAAACTTTTCTCATTCAAATTTTATCTAAGTAAATAGGTACCTGGAGCGCTCTTAGACAGTAGGTTGAACTTAAACTGAAAGTTTTCAGCGAAAACTTTGTTAACTCTTCGAAGAGTCGTCTTTATTCATGTAAAAACGGACTAACATAGGTCTATTCATTGGCTTGGAAATTAAAAAGATAGGTAGTACCTACTTAAAACAAACTGTACCTAATTATTTTCTATGTTTAACAAACAATATCTATGGTTACCTATAAGTAATGTAATGTACAGCTATGTGGTGCCGGCTTAGAATTTACACCACCTCAATTCTTCCCGCGGGTGTCGTATGAGGCGACTAAGGGATATCCACCAGGGGCGGGCAGCAGCGCCCCCTGCAGAACAATTCTACCACCGAACTGCGTTCCCCAACCCGCATGCCCAGCGTGGGGATTATGGGCATTACCTCCATGAGATAAAAGTCAATAAGGTGCTTATGAGGGGGAGGCACTGAACGGATCGGGCTGAAATTTTGCACACAGGTAATTCTAATCCTGGGATCAAAAATACTACTTTTATGCTTTATATGCTACTTTTTCCCATAAATCAGTTCCCATGGGATAGAAATCACCTTTAAACGTTTCCATAGAAACAACGCGTGCGAAGCCGTGGGCATAAACTAGTAGGTATATAAAGTCCATTCCATTTCTATCAGACAAAACTAATTTCGCAAAAACAACTAACAATCCTATTTCTCTACCAATAGCAATAAACTTGAATGACTAATAAAGTACTGTGATTTCCATACAATCCCCAAAGCTTTCGCTTTTCATTCGGATTTCATAAAATGATCAGACGATTTGGTGAAAAAGGGATTTATTTGAAACGCAGTTATGGGCTGTGAAATCTAACATTTACGTGGCTGCCGTTGCAAAAGTATCTGAACAACCGCTTACTTCAATAATCATTTACTTATGTATCTAGTAGGTACGTTATTAAAGCGGTGCAAAGTAAAAGCCTTTTATTAAAAAGATTTCACTTTGCTGGGTTTTCGCTCACACAACTAACAGTTTTCAAAGATTTTCAATGTCAATGTCTCTTATTTTTAAGGCGCATACCGCGCATACCCGACCCAAATCAGCGCCACCACCGATTTTATCATAATATAACGTTTAACGAAGGAATTTTCAAAAATCGAACTTGCAGTTTGTGATACCTATCATACATAAGCTTATTTTTGATGCCTCTGTAAAAGTTTTATTACGGCGTAAAAAGAGAGGATGTTATAAGTTTACGTTTCTGTCTGTGTATCTGTCTGTGATATCGTAGCTCCCAAACGAATGAACCGATTTTCCTTTAGTTTTTTTGTGTCATAGATAATTTTATCCCGAGTGTTGTTGGCTAAGTTTCATGAAAATCTGTTGGGGGGTTTTTAAGCTTTAAATATCGTTCTCGTGTATAGTGTAGACAGAGATTTGAAGTTGCTCATTAAGCTCACCATCATCGTGGCCAAAATAAAACTTTTACCGAGACATTCAAAATAAGCTTAAGATACCTAGGTAGGTAGGTATCACAAACTGCAAGAAGCGCCTTAAGTTGTTTTTCTTCTTGATTTTGTTTAATTTTTTTCTGAGATAGTTATGCTTTCGCTTTTTATAACGGAATATAAGAACATTCCAGACAGGCCGTCCATACTATCCCTACTAGATCTAAGTTTTACTTAGATTGGTGCTACTAATATAATAAAAGCTAAAGTAATTCTATCTGACAACATTTTACCTTTTCACGCCTAAACGGCTGAACGGATCATAATGAAATTTGGCAGAAATACGGTATCCTGGGGAAGAAATAGGCTACTTTTTACCCCGGAAATGGCTTGCTAAACCGCGGGCAGAAGCTGGTATGTTAATAAACGAATCGAATTGAAAATTGTGTGTTCAGAAACTTTTGATCGCATAGGTTGCAAACGACAAAAGGTTACCTCCAATTTCAAGGTTTGCTCTGTTGATCTTTTTATGGTTCTGGCAGAGTTGTGTTTACGGGTGTATCTTATGTCAGTTTGGGCTAACTACCTTGGCCGTAAAAAGAAATCAGTTTTCACCTTGACCAGTTTTACGAGTTATATTTGAGGATTATTTTATTTCTACCAATCAGAGGCTTGGTGAATCGTAAAGGTATAATAGAGACCAGGGATGGTGGTTACAACTTTATAAGTATTGTAGATCTGCTTTCATACAGTTGGTTTGCTCTGTGAAGTTATTTGGGGGTTATTCTCATCATCATCCACAGCTCAACTTCACCCACTGCTGGGAATACCCTGGGAATACCTCATGTATTCATTCTGCGGTTTGGCGACCGCATCCAGGTTCCACCTGCGTGGTGGCTGCGTGGACAGGCACACAAAACACATAACAAGCAATATAAATAAACACAAAAAACAAAGAAAATATGTACTGGCTTGAGACGTATCCTATTTGAGACTTGACACATAGTCAAGTCTCAAATAGGATACAAATATAATAAGACGAGATATTTTAACTATCTACACAATTTATGAAAAACTATAACACAACGAACAACAACAAAACTGTAACAGCAACAAAAGAAACAACAAAAATTAAATCACACTAATATTATAAATGCGAAAGTTTGGATGGATGAATGGATGTTTGTTACCTCTTCACGCCAAAACTACTGAACGGATCGGGCTGAAATTTTGCATACTTTTTATCCCACAAATGAGTTCCCATGGGACAGAAATCGCCTTTAAACGTTTCCATAGAAACAACGCGTGCGAAGCCGCGGGCATAAACTAGTAAAGCATAAAACAACAATGTAAACAACCACCTACCTAATTGATAGTTACATTACAGTGAATATGTTGCTCATCATCATCATCAACTTATGTTAGTCCACTGCTGGACATAGGCCTTCCGTAGCACTCTGTTTTCAGTTTACCGCATCTAGCATCTGCCTGCAGTCTTTTGCAGGTCGTCATAACACCTGGCCGGGGGCGTCCTACACTACGTTTTCCGAGTCGCGGTCTCCACTTATATTTACCCCAGCGGTTGACAGTTCTTTTTAAGATAATGCCGGCCCACTGCCATTTCAGCTTGCTAATTCTTTGAGCTATGTCAATAACTTTGGTTCTCTGTCGGATGCTTTCGTTACGAATCCTATGCTTCAGAGAAACTCCGAGCATAGCTTTTTCTATAGCTCGCTGAGCGACTTTGAACTAGCGGACTAGTCCTATCGTGAGTGTCTACCTACTCCGGCTGGAGCTATTTGTTGCTCTCTCACGGTTTATCGACAACAAAACAACACTGGTGCCAACTCAATTGTGATAATCTAAAGTACCTTTGTGTAAATGAATGCTACCAAAACTCATTGTAAACGAAGGAAAGGTTCAGAGCCTATGTACATAAATGTACTATTCTAACCTAGCCAATAGTTCCTTTCAATTCTACTGAACTGTCACAATATAACGCTGTGAATACTCAATGATACATAGCTCTACTGGTTCTACTGATAAATAGTCGAAGGCTATGTCGCAGGAACAATTCGGGACAATGTCACGACCAGACGCGAATTTGCACTGATCGCTTATGTATTAAATTAAACAGCTGACTTAAGCAACTGTTAAAAAAAGTCTCCGGGAAAAAAGGCGGAAAAATAATAAAAAAAACTGTGTTTTACCAGTCAGAGCTTTAAATAAGGATTACATTGGTAGTGGCTTTTCATACAATTAACTTCAATTCATTTACCTGTTAAGAAATTTATTAACAATAGTTTTGGGGTCCTTATTGGTAACCTTTCTTGTGGACATTCGATCAATTCGCACTAAGCGGTTCTCGTCGACCTTTATCATTCGTACTGAAGCTTTCGAAGTGGGTACGGCGTCCGTTTTCCTTTAGTACAAAAGCGAATAGGTTTTTATAGGCCTTCGGAATAGGTAGATACATCGCTGGGCACATAGACACGTCGTCATCATTCTCAACTCGACTTTACCCATTGGTGGGTTTAGGCCTCAAAACTCTTGTGTAGACTGCTAGTCCTGCCTTGATTTTCCATTTATCCTCTAAAGACCGTATTATTTTAAAATATTTTTTTTTTACAACCTACGTCTATCCAAATTCCAAACACTGTTTATCATAGGTGTCTTGTAAACTCTCCTGTCCTTTTTTCTATCTTTCCTTCTAAGTTTTTTTTTGTAAGGTACTATTTCATATTTTTTTTTGTTCTGTGATAATGTTTATGTTGAGTCAAAAAACTTCCTTATCTCTATCTAGAGTCGAATATCCCAGCATCATTTAAAATATCCAGTTTCACAATTTTCCTACAACATGTATTGTGTCAAATTCACCCCGTCCCGCGCGATATCTTCGAAGGGTTCCGGACCCAGGGGACCTGGAATTGCTATTGCTTGTCTATCAATGATGAATTCCCGTATTCACGTACATTTCTAAATATTTGAAACTTCCGTTTGGTTTTACTGCCGCGCAGCGGGGTTACTCAATATTGTGTTGCTTTGGTAAATTCTAAGCATATAACCGTAACTCTAAGAAAAACAGAACAGATTGATAAATAGACGTTAGGTAGGTGGTAGGCATTTTGAGGAAATTCATGCCTAAATATTCAAACCAAATTGAGGCTGGTGTTCTTTTAAAAATTAATCAAACAAACACATTTTGACTGTCGTTTTTGATAGAAGCTATCTTTATTATAAAAGAGAAGAGAAAACTTGACTCATCAAGAGATCTCTGAAACTACAAGAGCTACGAAGCTGATGCATGGAGGTTTTTTTCAGGACGTAGGCACCCGTTAAGAACGTATTTTTGGAAATTCGTATTCTAAGGGGGTCAAAGGTCATTTTTATAATAACTTTAGAACCGTAACTGTTGGCCCTTCAAAATTTATAGCGTAGAAAGACGACTTAAAATAAAGAGACACGTGTTTCAGGGTTTTTTGAAATTCACAACCTAAAGGTGTGGAGTCAAAGTATTTTAAGGGGGTCAAAGGTCATTTTATAATAACTTTTAGAAAGTAGACACTCGCTAAGAACGGATTGTGGAACTTCGTATTCTAAGGTAGTAAAAATGGGGTCGTAATCGAATACCTAAGTAATTTTTTAAACAAGCATTCTTAAAAGGATGAAATGGGATTAATAGGTTTTCTCATAATAACTTTAAAATTGTAATGGATTCGTTGTAAAACTTTGGCGTTGATATTTTACATGGAAACCAACATTACTTGGGGTATTACTAAAGTCCACGTGAATGAAATCGCGGCGGGTCAGCTAGTAATAATATAAAATCGTGATTATACATTTGCGTGAACTTTAAGGTACTTACAATGATTTTGGACGATACCATTGTAGTAAAGCAATTAGAGAGCAGAATTGGGCCCCGGTATCAAGTATCAAATGAAGCTTCGAATCTGCCTTAATAAATATTCAGTTAGGTACCTATTTTAAATAATAAATATTGATAATGAAATGGTGCTATAGTACAGAAGTAGGTAATCTAGTCCCTGGAGTCTAAATAATAGGTCCTGCTTACGTAGGAATCAATTTTATAGTAAAGGTCATCTCCATATCAAACTATACCTCTTCGGGAGTAGGGCATATCAATTAAACTTTATGTATAAGGTCTGTGTTCACCAATAGATAATCGGTCAATTAGGCTGCTTCGTCGGTTAACGTTGACGTTTAATGTATGAAAACTCGTGTCAATAACGTTAAAATAACTGTTTAAAATTTAACCATCTGTTGGTGAACTTGGGTCTAAGTATATAGATAGATAGAAGATAGAATATATACTTTTATAGCACACTTAAAACTAAGAAACTATTTATAATGAAATAATTATAACCTAAGTGACAATTGGCCGTCTTATCGCTCAAGAGCGATCTCTGCCTGACAACCTGGTATGGATAGATGGGGTAAGATCTGAGTGCATCTGTAATTGGAACTACTTAAAAAATAAATGAGTGATTACTAGGTACTTAGGTACTCAAAAATAAATAATAACATACTTCAGTAAATTTACAAAAATACATACATATTTATAGGTATTCCTATAAATTTATAAAAATTGATATAAATACTATATATATATCTATACATACATACAAATATACATATTACACACTTACATAATATATTATGGAAACAAGCGCGTATTCAGTGACAGCAGGATAAATAGTGTTCCTTTGATTCGTTGTCCATATCCTTGAAAATCGGTAGTGACTTTGCACACCTTACAGTGACCGGCGGGTATATACAGGGTTATTGGTAATTCACTGACACTGCGTGAACTGCAGGTTCTGTCCATCATCACAAACACGTTCGTAAAGACACCAGGTCTTAATTTTTTGTTAATAACCACTGATACGAAATGAATAAACTCGTTTGTCCGACACCCAATGAAGTGCTAGAGACTTTCTCCCACTACCACAGCCACTGTTAATTCAGGGCAGGGCTGTTTTTAAGTTAAATATCAAATAAAGAACGATTATTGAATGAATGGGGGTACCTACTACCGCTATCAAATTTAAGGATTAAAATCTGGCGTCTTCACAGACGTGTTCGTGATGACGGGCAAAAACTGTAGTTCACGCAGTGTCAGTGAATTACCAATAACCCTGTATACAATGAAACGATTATATCAACTATCGCTAGTCGAGCTAGGGTCTCGTCTCTGGTCAAGCTTAGAGTTAGCTGCAAATTATATCAACAAATCCAAACTAAAATTCTAATGATTGGAGTCGAGATTAAGATATACGAGTGCGTAGTTGTTAATATTATTATATATAAATAAATAAATATAAATAATGCTGGACAATATAATTATATATTAAGTTTAATATATTTATTGAAGAGAGGATCTCGCATGTTTAAAAATCTACAACAAGAAACTTAATTTCAGGTTACATACTGCGGCATTGTTTATCAATTTTTCAGGTTAAAATATCGAGTTTAAATTAACTATTTAGATAGTTATTTCCCCGCGAGAGCGTCATAGCGCCCTGTCTTGCCGCATCCAGTACCTGGCCGAAGGGCGTCCTACACTACGTTTGCCGAGTTGCGGTCTCCACTCAAGAACACGTTTACCCAAGCGGTTGTCGGTTCACACAGGTTCACACACACAACCACTACTAACCTATAAGTCAAACCACGATAGTTTTTTATAGAATAGTAAAATAGTTAATCATACTTAAATAAATTAGTTTCACAATTATAGTTAGAAGATGTATCTGAAGATTTCGTCACTTATGTAAGTATTCCAAGTCGCGGCATCACACTAGTATCCAATAGTGCTCATGGCATTTCCATCCAATATCGAAGCAAACATAAGTTATTCAGTTTATAGTCGATCCCCTCTATATTTCTCATTTCTAGAAAATGTCAATACAGGATGCGTGGTAAAGTGATTTTACATTAGGCGGTACGATAATCGTATATCGTTCGATTAAATTGTTTAGCTCTGGGCCCTGTATTTACTAATGTTTGTGTAATAATCGAAGTTTAACCAAAGGTAAACCTATAACTAAACGAATGCCTTTAGGGGGGCGAATTGCGCGCCATTTTGTGAAAGGATAGGTATAGAATTCAACGTTCATAGGAGCGGGATAAAACATACGTTTTTGGAACGTATGCGCAAAAATGAATTTTTGCTTATTGACAAGAAAACTACACAACTTATGAAGAAACTGTATTAAGGAATCAAAGAATTAGAAATTTTTATCGTAATTTTTTTCGCAATCGTGTTTTCACAAGAAGAAAAAAAGTAGGTTTTTACGAGTATGTAATTTATGTTTGGCGTAATTTGACAACCAAATCCGCTTGGTTCGCCATAATAATTAAGATAAAGATTTAAACATTTTTTTATTACGTATACTTACACAGAAAACACTCAAAACACCCGGGATAAATATCTGCAGATCGTACAAATATATGTCCCAAGGCGGGAATCGAACAACAACCTATTTCAACCTTTTTCAGATTTTCAGTTATATATATTATTCATAGCCTGACTATACCCCCTGCTGGTTATTCGACCTCCCCAAATTCTTGTGCCACTCTCTAGGTACGTTTAAACCTCACCTCACCTCAACAGCATTTACCTATTCGTCCACAGCTGGACGCAGGCCTCCCCCTGATAGGCGCCTTATTGGCTTTTATCCCAGGGGGTTCAACGCTATTTTAAAACAAACGGTGGTTTAGTCTTAAAGTTGTTTACGTTAAAACATCATCAAAGCCACGCTTATCGTGTCGTATAATGTGAAACTTCCTACCCTTAACGTGTGTTGAATAATACATTCAGGTTAGCATGACAAGTGAAGATGTCTACGTTACCTTGCGAATATTATGTAGATTATGATATTTTAGTAATAATATGTACGTACCAAACCTGCATCTAGCAGGGTGGTTATACAAACTTACCTACATTATGTGTATGAACGCAAATTACCTGTACTGTAGAGAATCACCACATAGTGTAACATATTTGATACAGTGGAATTAGCTGAATAAGCCTTTTTATTGAGTACTAGCTTCTGCCCGCGGCTTCGCACGCCTTGTTTCTATGGAAACGTTTTAAGGTTATTTCTATCCCATGGGACCTGATTTATGGAATAAAAAGTTGCCTATGTTTGATTCCAGGGTAAGACTTACCTGTATGCAAAATTTGAGTCTGATCTGTTCAGTAGTTTAGGCGTGAAGAGGTAACAAACATTCATCCATCTATCCATCCATCCATCCAAACTTTCGCATTTATAATATTAGTGTGATGTGATCTGTGATGACGTATCGAAATTCAAAACTATTGGCACGTCGTAGCATGTTTTTAAAGAGTTCAGGAATTTCAAAACAAAGTGGGCTAGGCTCTGCAAAGTTAATTAGGTTTTGAAGCCTCAAAATAAAACATAAAAAACAGTACCACGAAACCTTCTTATTAAACGCTGTAGTTAGGAAAAAGTAGGTCAATTATTCTCGGAAAAAAGCGAGTGTGCTGTGTTTATCCCAAAAACGGTTATGTTGCAAAATGGTGGCATCTCAACCTAATTTGTTGGCACTTCCCTTATTTTTCCAGATCACAGGAGATTTACCAACATATTCCGTATTTTTACGAAGCATGAAAAAAGGTAGCTTAAGCTTATTATGTTGAAAATTCAGGCTTCATTACGAAAAAGGACATCAATATTCTGTAGGCGGTGTCCTTGCCTTCTGGTATTTTTACAGCTTTTCATCTACCTGTGTTTTTGTACTTCAGACATGAACTGCGTAGGCCATTTCTCAAACGCGTAAATTGTCGCCCACTTCGTAAACGAGCGTCCCTTTTACGACTGAAATATCTGTCAAACTGTGAATCTGATTATTTCTATAAAAAACAGGACGATTTCAGGTTTGGAGAAAACTAGGGATGTAGTAGGCAGTGTGTGTTTTGATGGCAGCGGTGTGTTTGTGATCGTGCGGCGTGAAGGTTGGCGCGGTTGGGGCGCGCAGAGGCGGCGCGCAGCCCCAGGAGTCGATCCGCGCACCGGTCTGACGTCGGCGCGGGCCGGCGCACTCCGCACTTCGGCTGCGACTCACGGCACCCTCGCACCCTCGCGGCTGCTCCGCCGATCGCGAGAACCGACACCACCGCGACGCGCAACACCCATAGTAATCGTCCGTGACTGTTTATTGTGATATCGTAGGAGACCTATACCCTCCCGTGGTGAAAAATTCTCCTTACCAAACCACAGCCTAGTGAAAACAAACACATCGCAGCGCATTAGCGCAGGCGCGACGTCCGAGAACACCATGAGAGCGGCCATCTTGGCCGAGGACGCACTTTCGCCTCGCCCTAGCCTCGAAGTTTGATCCGAGAGCTCCTGAAGGGACTCCTCGGAGAGGCGAGATGTGTCGAGGACGAGGTTCCGCGTCGGGCGCCCTGTGAGGTCGCAGCGCGCCGCTATCGATCCGGTGGCGTCATGGCGCCCGCGAAGTGAATGCGGACATTGGGACCGCGCCGCAGCCTCGGCGATCGTTGTGGGGCCGCGGCGGCCGGCGACAGCGACGGAGCGGTCGCGCGGCATGTGAGACCGAGTGCGGTCGTGGTCAGGAGGGCGCGTGGCAGGCGGCGGGTCGGGCCGACGACGGCGCGCCATGGGCGAGGAGTACGCGCGCTCCCCGTGCGAGCGCTTCCCCACGGCGGGCGCGTTCAGCGTGGCTCCGCCGGAGCGGCTCAGCCCGCCGCCGCCCGCGCCGCTGCCGGACCGCTTCTCGGCGTCGCCGCGCCGCGTGCGCCGCTGCGCTGCCGAGGCGGAGCGCGCGCGCCGCCCGCGGTACGTGCCGCCGGCGGCTCACGTGCCGGTCGAGCGGTATGTGCCGCGGCCGCCGGCGCCGGCGCCGCACCGGCCTCCACCGCCAGGCTACTGCCCGCTGCAGTGCAGGCCTCCGCCCCCGCGCAAGTGCTGCGGCCCGCAGTGCCGCGAGGACATCGCCGCGTCGCCGCCGCCCTCGCGCTACGTGGAGTACGTGGGAGCGGCGGCCGCTCGGAGGCTCGCCTGCACTCCGCCACCACCTCCTCCGCCGCAGCTGCAGCTGCCTTGCGAACAGCCGGAGCCTCCGTGCTGCGTGCAGGCCCGCAGGCGGCCACAGCCACCGCATGATTGGTAAGTCATAACAAAACATTAAGACAAACTCAAAAACCATTTTCAATCAAGTTATGATTGTCGACAGTTTTATATAGACAGGAATTATGGTTCAGTATGTTATAAGATCACCACGAAACGAATATTTTCTTACGCTCTCGAATATCCTCGTTACATATGATATGACACCGAGTAGTCTAAGTATCGTGTGTTCTAAAGTGCGCACTCGAACTAGAAACGTCTCGGTCGTTGCTCGCGTAAAGTGGAGCGGTCTCATATTTTCTCGACCATTTTCTAACACACTCTAAGTACATCTCCATAATACCTGCTTGACTTGAAACTTCCCAAGTATAATGTTTTCTCATAAGTTACCTGCGAACGTTAAAACTTACCCCATAAAGGTCGCATCCTCATATGACCTATCGATAATATTTTATTCATCTAGTAGAGCTGAATTAAATACGTGACGTGTATGATGGATGATGTACAGATATATTTCTCTTACAAACACTAAAGTAAATTCATAGAATGATGCGCTAGTAGTAGGTATTAGTAAACTAATTGCTTAATCTAGGCTTAGATAGATTGTCTAGACAGGGCTTTTCTAAGCTAGAATAGAGAAAAGTGTAGGTATAGGCACGTATGTTATTACTTATTAAGGTTGAAGGAATAATTATTATCAAATATTTTACACATTGGAGACGACTCGATGTCTTCTTTGTCTATTTTTAACCCCCGACGCAAGAAGAGAGGTGTTAGGTGTCTGTCTGTGTATCTGTCTGTGGTATCGTAGCTCCCAAACGGATGAACCGATTTTTGTTTAGTTTATTTTGTGTCATAGATAATTTTATCCCGAGTGTTCTTAGCCATGTTTCGTGAATATCTGTCGGGGTTTTTTGATTTTTTTTATTTTGATCTTGTTCTACCCTAGACAACACCCTGTGTTGCTTATCCTTTTGTGTCACAATCCATTGAACAAACTGTTGAAGTTTCAAAAAGAGTTCTATGACTATTATTGGATACAACTTCTATGACGAAAGAAATATTGTTTACAGTTTTTTCCTATTCTCTAATCGAATACGACCGAATAAGAACTTGGTACATAACTGTACTATTTGATTATCTCCCCACTATTTCTCTCAGGACCTAATTTAAGCGTGTTGATATGCATGTTTCGTTGGTTAAACAGAGTAAACATTGGTGCATTATCTAAATATTAGTTCTTTGCGAAATATTATTGGTCGTCGTCAAAATATTCTCGAAATGTTTCATAATTTATATTCAAACGAAATGAAGTTATAAGTAGGTACCTAACTAAATGAATATTTCATATTTCATTTATTGCATCCATAATTATTATAGGTACCTACTTGAATATTTCACTATTCTAACACTCTTAGTTGGTAGATCTTATAATTATGTACCTGGTCAGGGTGTAGCAAATTGAGAAGATGGGTACTAAAGTTAATATTCAATAACACATTCGTCACATTAATAAATATTATCATAAAAAAATTCAATAAGTGTATAATAACATATTTTTAAGTCTAGAAGTTTCTTAAAAATAATGTCGTATCTTTTAAATCGTCATGAAGGACGTGGTTAAATTATTGTAAACGAAAAAGCTTAGCTCTTGTGTAATGATGCAATAACGCGGGCCAGCAGACGTATTAGTAATGGCAGAAGGCCGAAAAATTATTTTCCGGAAGGGCTCCTGACTGGAAATCAAGGTCCGCCCATCGGCCTCTGAACTGCGGTGCTGAAAGCAATTTAAAACTGAACAACATCTCCCAATAAAGTAATTTGGTTAGATATTTCAAGTAAATACCTACATCAGGGAAATAATCTACGTACCCAAATACATTTCTGAGAAAAATTACTAACCAGATATGAAACAGCTATCCCATTGTTATCTATAAATGACCATTTATGGTCCATAGATCGTAGTGATAATGTGTTTTTGTGATTTAACTCCCGACAAAATAGAGGTGGTTCTAAGTTGCATCCTGTGGGTCCTTGAACTGTCTGTGGCATCATCAATATCATTTAGTCATTTATTTAATCACACTAATATTATAAATTCGAAAGTTTGGATGGATGGATGGATGGATGTTTGTTACCTCTTCACGCCAGAACTACTGAACGGATCGGGCTGTAATTTTGCACATGGGTAATTCTAATCTTGGATTCAAACATAGGCAACTTTTTAACATAAATCAGGTGCCATGGGATAGAAATCACCTTTAAACGTCTCCATAAAATGAAACGAAGCCGCGGGCATAAACTAGTAAACAAGAATTATAAATGCGAAAGTTTGGATGGATGTATAGATGGATGTTTGTTATCTCTTCACGCCAAAACTACTGAATTGATCGAAATGAAATTTTGCATACAGGTAATTCTAATCCTGGAATAAAACATAGGCTAATCGAACACTACACAACACATCCTTCGTGGATGTAATTGATGATGATATTACAATTATATTCGCGGTAGAAGTCTCAGGCTCTTCGCTCTTCCACCTTGAAGCACTGTAGAGCACCATCTATCGCCGCTGCCTCACGCTCTCGACGCCATCAATGGGTTACTTAAGGTAGTCCTGCAGCAGTAGGCGTAAGGTAAAATGCGCGCCTGCCAAGCCGCCGCACTCGTGTTTTTTATAGTTTTTTAAACATGGTGATTAAAAAAATCATTTTATCAGGTCAAACTCTGCGAATTTGTTTAGAAATATTAAGTGTCCCTAGTTGAGTACAAAAAAAAGTGTGATATATAGATATATGACGACCTCCGTGGCGCAGCGGGCG
Source organism: Eupithecia subumbrata (assembly GCA_949316285.1). Lineage (NCBI taxonomy): Eukaryota > Metazoa > Arthropoda > Insecta > Lepidoptera > Geometridae > Eupithecia > Eupithecia subumbrata. Next base: position 12,329,493 of record OX438643.1, on the reverse strand, counting down.
AAGGTCCGCCTGCGACGCAGGAGGTTGCGGGTTCGATTCCCGCCTCGAAACAAATTTGTGTACGATCTGCAGAAATTTGTTCCGTTGGTCTGGGTGTTTTCTATGTATAATAAAAATATCTATCTATGTAGTATATTGTATTAAGTATATCAGTTATCTAGTACCCATAACACAAGCTCTGCTTAGCTTGGGGCTAGATAATGCTGTGTGAATTGTCCAGCATTATTTATTTATTTATTTATTTATTTTATATCAGTTCGCTAGTCATAGTATTGAAAAAACGTTATAAAAGGGGTAACTTTGGGATTTTTTTCTGTCAAGTGAAGTTCATTAGATCTTGTAACTGAATACGACTTTGTCTAGATTAGATCCTTAGGTAAGATATATCTTTTTTTCAGAATTTTAGACACTATTTTCTAAGTCTCAGATGATTTTAAAAATCAGAAAAATTCGGCCTCTGCTGGCCTACCAAGCATTAAGGTTTTCCTAGACTGTGACATGTGCGGACGAATTGAAGGATCTTATGTTAGTTTGTATGCTCTATTGTGAGAGGGATGGACGATCGATTTACTTTTTCTCTTCTATAAATAATAAATAACAATTTAATCATGCATAATTTTTCTCTGACATTTTATTAAACAAATTTTACGTCAGTTTTGTAGGTTTCATTGTCTGCATGTTATTATAATGAATTATTGTAATTGGTGTGTTTGTTGTTATTAATAACTAGTTTATGCCCGCGGCATCGCACACGATGTTTCTATGAACGTATAAAGATGATTTCTATTCCATGGGAACTGATTTATTTAATAAAAAGTAGGCTATGTTTTATTCAAGGCCTAGAACTACCTATATGCAAAATAGCAGCCCGATCCATTCAATTGTTTTCGCGTGAAGAGGTAACAAACATCCATCCATCCACCCATACATCTAAACATCCAACTTTCGCATTTATAATATTAGTGTGAAGATTAGTGTGACTCCCTATTCCCGTAAGTAAGATCTGGTGCAGTGTGCATGCAGCCTTACTCGTACATTTTCGTATTACGTAAAAGCCAAAAGGTTTTTCATTATTTTTGCCAAAGCTCGCCATTATAATTGGTTATTTCGTGGATGGAATTGATAACGTTTGATTGATGACTGTAGCCGTCGACGCACATTCGTGGAACGACACGCAGCTATGTACGAAATGTACCAATTCACGGTAAATCACTAGCATTTAACGATTTATTGTATTACTAGTTTCTGCACGTGGCTTCGCACGCGTTGTTTCTATGGAAATGTTTAAAGGTTGTTTCTGTCCTGTGGGAATTGATTTATGGGATAATAAGAATTCCAGGCCTTGAACTAAATCTCGCTGCTGTAGGTGACAAGTTCAAACAAAAATCGCGAGAAAATGACGATTTAGTGTTTTTTTTTCGACAAAAACTACAAGTTTTTTCAAAGCAAAAAATGTACCGTGGGTGTTTTGATATGTTACACAACAACTCCATGATTACCTTATCTATGTAAAATTTTCAGCCCGATCGGTTCAGTAGTTTTGGCGTGAAGAAGTAACAAACATCTCTTTAAGTATCAAAACTTAAGCACTTGTAATATTAGTGTGATATGATAGTTTGATGAAATTCTTTTGATATACTACATATACTCGGTTCTAGAATGCAAAATATTTTTCTTAAACATTATTTAGGTTACAAAAACGAAGAAATATTGGTTGAAAATATTTGACGAAGGTGGTATCTCGGAGTAAATCGTAGAAGTCCGAAATATTTTTTGGTTTCGATAGTTACTCGTATCATTCGTATTTCATTAGACTATGTGTTCGTGATGCTTGTTTACATATTATCAAAATCTCATCTCAACCTCAACCGCCTGTATTGGTCCACTGCTGGACACAGGCCTCCCCCTGATAAGCGCTTTATTGGCTTTTATCATATGGGGGGTTATGCCCATAATCCCCACGATGGGCATGCGTGTTAGGGATCGCAGTTCGGTGGTAGAATTGTTCTGCAGGGGGCGCTGCTGCCCACCCTCGGTGGATATCTCTTAGTCGCCTCTTACGACACCCGCGGGTGGAGTTGGGGTGGTGCAAATTCTAAGCCGGCACCACACAGCTGACTAGTTCAAAGACTAGTTAAACTTAATTTAGGATTTAAGACACAATCAGAAAACATGGAATCGTTTGACGTATAAAACGATTTTCTTATAGTATCACCTGTGTTATGTTATGAAGGTATCTTGAAGCTTTTTTGCAATTTACTAATTAAAGCTTCAGCCACACCTGCGCGTCAAACATGCGGGCTGCGGGAGCTTCAACAACGCGAACTTTTCCTTTAAAAAGTTTCCTCGTCTTCGCGTAGGTGTGCAAGGCGCCATTGAGGCCCCACTGCAGCGTCCGCCGCGCCGCTGACGCTCTCGCTTCGCGTCTCGCGTTTTTGACGCGCAGGTTTGGCCGAAGTTTTAAGCAAGACTGAAATAAATTATCGTTATAAAACCGTTACCTGTTATAATGTTTGTAGGCACTTACATTTTTCGGTAGAGTTCTTCCAGCCCAAGCTCAAAAAGTCAAAACAACTCTGTAAGCGGTTAAATAATTATACGGATAAATCCGTGAGATGAGAAATTAAATACAAGGAGGTCTTTAACGTTAGTAGATAAGTCATGTCTATTCAGATGTAGCCGAAACTAAGCTAAACTAATTTGACAACATTAAAAATGATGCCATCCAAGAAAAGGGACAGTAACTTATTTAGTCCTGTCAAATTAGCTAAGTTTATTTTCAACGACTTATGAATTTACACCACTACCTACCTTCAAGCCTGTTTTTAACCCCCGACGCAAAAAGAGAGGGGTGTTATAAGTTTAACGTGTCTATCTGTGTATCTGTGTATCTGTCTGTGGTATCGTAGCTCCCAAACGGATGAACCGATTTTCGTTTAGTTTTTTTTGTGTCGTAGATAATTTTATCCCGAGTGTTCTTAGCCATGTTTCATGAAAATCTGACGGGCGGTTTTTAATTTTTTTTATTTTGTTCTTGTTACCAGGACCTGTCTGAAAACCAGCGCTGCTACTAGCTTCGGCTTGTAGCGGCATAATGCTGAGACAGGGACCTTTTTGGTCCGTATGTAACAAACTTTCTAATTTGTATCTGTTATCTTTTTTCTTTGTTTTTCTTTTCTCTACTACTGTGTTCATTGTACGTATATTATACGTATAGTTACGAAAGTTGGTGATCAAATGGTACAAATTTATAGTGACGAACCTGCACAGGAACATTGTAAGAAAGAAAGAAAATACATTTATTTGGACTATACATAACACAGCACATTACAATCATATAACTTTCTAATTTGTATCTGGTATCTTTTTTCTTAGTTTTTCTTTTCTCTTTAATACTGTGTTCATTGTACGTATAATATACGTACTTTGTACGTGTTCAAATAAATGTATTTTCTTTCTTTCTTACAATGTTCCTGTGTAGGTTCGAAACTTTCTAATTGAGTAGGTCCTCTAAACAAGGTACATATTGCAATTTCACGTAGACAATTTTGACAACCTCTTTAAATAATTAGTATTATTCTAATGTGCTTGTAACTGGGTAGGTCACCGGCCATACCACATTTGGAAATGTACCAACAAAGTAGTTGTCCTATATGAGTTTGTTTTATATTGTTGTTCGTAAATTCAAATACCTAACCGTGCGTTTTATTGCTCTGCTTTGTATTGCGATGGTGCAATTGTCTATTTGCCAGAATCTTTGAAATAGGTTCTTTCCTGTCCAGAATCTATAGGTTATAGAGCATTCACTACGAGCTTATTTATGTTACTAGTTTTTGCCCGCGGGGAAAAGCTAGTTAAGTAGACTATTATCTAAGTCATAGTCAGCGGGCGAAGGTCCGCCTGCGACCCAGGAGGTTGCGGGTTCGATTGCCGCCTCGAGACAAATATTTGTACGATCTGCAGGGTGTTCTGGATATTTTTCTATGTATAATAAAAAAAATATCTATCTATGTAGTGTATTGTATTATGTATATCAGTTGTATAGTACCCATAACACAAGCTCTGCTTTAGCTTGAGGATAGATAATGCTGTGTGAATTGTCCAGCATTATTTCTTTAGTTCGTTTGATTAGCTTAGCTACCTCTCAAGATGCATGGCACCCTAACAGGGATCTTAATACCTCTCATATTGTATATATTAGGATTGCTTAATGTATACTTGAAAACTACGGAACCCTAAAAACAATGCTAGGTTCACAGTTTTATCAGTCAGAGAGACCACTTATCAGTGTGGCTACAATCGTGATAAGAACTGGGTGTATCTATGACACATTCCGTAAATATTAGTTTTTGAACAAAATCATGAACAATATTCAAGGTTTAGTCAATATTTTTTGCAAAAGTATGTTATTTATTGAATAAACAAAAGGTTGTGCTTACTATGACTGAATTTTTGTGTAAATATTGAAGTGTGTGAAGGTTCCGGTATCTGGGTTACACATTATGGATGACAAGTAAGTTTTTGCTATATCACATCAGCACATTCTTAAAAATGCTTGTTAAGACAACATTTATCATTGAGTCGCTTAATTTCCGTACATCATTGTTGAACCTATAGTGAATCTTGTCAACCAGGGCTTGGAATAGCGGTATTTTCAAATACCAGTTCGACTTACTTTTATGTGGTACCGGTACCTACCTTTGGTACCATCGATATAAATTATACCGGTATTTTTTAGAACCGATATAATTAGACTTAGTGCGGTATCGGTAATTTCATTGGTATCGGTATAATACCAGTATTTTCAAGAAGTATTGGTATAATTGCCGATATTTTGCACAAAAAATATCGGTATCAACAATTCAATGTTGTGCAAGCGCCAGAGAAAACTTATTTACCGGTAGGTACTTACCGGTATTTTAGGCAAACTATCGATAAGTACTTCAAGAGTATCGATACTCGAATTTATCGAAAATAAAATACCGTTATTAACGCTATGGTACAGGTATTATTGGTAGGTACCGGTATTGGTGTCCGTCTGTCAACCCTCTTTTCTCAGGAACGCGTGGACGTATCGAATTAAAATTAACGTCAGATACTCAAACCCGTAACCTTTTGAAGTCGCGATATAAATAAAACTTCTAAGTCAACGCACTCAAAAGTTACAGCCGTTTATGTCCGAATATTTTGAAATTTCCAAGGGACCGTAGACCTAGAATCATGAGATTTGGTGAGCAGCAAGGTCTTTTAGTACAAGTAAAGGGAAAATCCGAAAACCGTAAATTTGTTAATTTGTTTCATCCTAATATTATACAATGGATTTCCGCAAAGTAACGCCTGAATCTATTTATTGTAATTTATTCACTAAAAAAAATATTTTAATGCTCGCCATGGATCAAAACCTATAGGGGACTTCCCGTTGACGTAGAATCATAAAATTTGGCAAGAAGCAAGGTCTTAAAGCAAAATTAAAGGGAAAAATCCTAAAACCGTAAATATGTAGTGTATTATAACAAAAAAAAAATATAATTTTTTATTGTCTCCCTCGACCAAAATACTATACAAGGTACGGTAAGGTCTTACAATTAAACGAGCGATTCACGCACTAAGGGTTCCGCCATTAGTGCGGAGTCAGACTCGCACTTGACGTTTTATTTTGTGAATGCCTAAAAATCCCAGTAGGTTAAATTTTAGTCCGACCCGGGATTTGAACCCCTAAGAACTTCCCTTATTATCAGTGGTTGAACGCGGCCGCTAGACTGACGAGGCAGTCATTTTCACGCATCGATTTGTAGGTTTACCACGCGTTTAGGTACAATCGCAGTAAATTGTTTGACATATACTGGTAGCTTCATAAGATACATTATAGAAGGAAATGTAGAAGGAATACTACGAACAGGAAAAAGAAACCATATGAGTCAGATAATGCCTCTGTCATCTATACTAATATTATAAAGAGGAAAGATTTGATTGTTTGTTTGTATTGAATGGGCTCCGAAACAACTGGACCGATTTGAAAAATTCTTTCACCATTAGAAGCCCACATTATTCCTAATGAATATAGGCTACTTTTTACCGCGGGAAAATGCTTCATTCCTACGGGAAAACAAGTAATAGGACAGCGGGTAGTAAGAATGCAGCTAGTGTCGTATAAAGAAGTAAGAAACCGCAATACAAAGAGAAAAGGGGAGAAAATTGCATTAACGCACAAGAGCTAGGTTCTTTAATTTATAATAATGGTAATAAATGAATTTATGAGGGTATTCTTTTTATTGTGTCTCCTTATTTATTCACTCGAATGTGTTTAATTTTTCACACCGTGTCTCTGGAAGGTAAAGTAAATAGGAGCGGAATTAGGTGACCCATTTATGTCTCTGATATCGCCCACCGACATAATTGACGGTAACTCTTAGGTACCCTCAGTTTTATCGCAATAATAAATGTATTTTACCAAAGGGTATACGATGTTAAATTACCTGATAATACGAATAGGTAGTTGAAAATACGGGTCATGTCTATAGTATTTGCTGAATACCCTAAATAAGCTTAATTAGAAAATGGTTTTGTAAGATAACATAATTATGCCTATTTGCCAACCAGATTATAAAGTAGACCATAATTTTATATTATAGAAAACAAATATTCAATGAATATTGAACGACATGGCAGGAGAAATTATCTAATAGTTCATATTTTAGCATAAAAACAATGTTTTGGCACAATAGTACCAAGAAACTTAATTTCATGGCCTTTTACTTTAAATACTTCCCTAGGTCAAAGGAACGCCAACTTTTATTAACTTTTTTTTATTAAGAACTAAACCAAGAACTACGAAAATATTCCCGCATACATAACACAAAAACTTTTGAAGACAAGCAGAGTTATTGACTCACAAATTCTTCCTATTACCATACCCAGACCAAAATAATAATAAAATTATTCCGATCTTGGTATAAAGCATTTTTATCGTGACTAGGTGATTAATTTGGCTTAAAAAAATTAAACAAGGGAAGGACTTCACTATAATAACGTACGCTTTAAACACTCAAATGTATAGAAAATTGGCTTGGCCGTTGTAGTGTATGTCTGGAAGGGCGATTACGGTGTGGTAAGGCACAGCATTACGGCTCAAACGTTAGCAGTTAAAACGTTAGGGTGCGCGTTCACAGGCCGGCATCGGACAATCCGCTGACAAGTGCGTCCACTGATCGGCAATCCGAATGACGTCATTCGCATTTAATGGAAAAGTTGCCTTCAATAATCCTTGCCGGCATTGCTGACAGCCCGCTCCGTGCGGTACGGATCTTTATGTCAAACCATTGATGGGGCCAGTGCGGATTGTCCGATGCCGGCCTGTGAATACGCACCCTAACGTTTCAACTGCTAACGTTTGAGCCGTAATGCCGTGCCTTACCACACCGTAATCGCCCTCCAGGTAATATATTATAAACCATGGTATCCCTAACTGTGTACTTTATCAGTCATCGGCACCCCTACGTCCGCTTTTTTGACAGATTTACTGTGTAGTATTAGAAAAATAAAATGGTTTTACAAACGTAGAAACCTGCAAAAGTAGATAATTCACAACCTGCTCTTACTTTGGTTTCGTTTTACTTTCTTTCGTAAAAAATACTAGGTACTTTAAACACTTCACAAATAAGTGAAATAAACTTTGGTTTTTATTAAGATTAGTTTAGTTGAGCAAAAATTTTGTGCACGCTTCGGCGTCATATAAGTGTAAAAGACACACAGAATATAAAATGCTGTGGCACCAAAGAATTAGTAATAACCTATGAATCAAAACAAAAATCTTTTCTATAAACCACAGGGTTGCTAAAATCTCGACAAATTAGGTGCAAAACAGTGCACTTTGACATGATTTTTTCCATCGTATTTTTTTCGCCAGCTTATTTTATAATTTTAAGGATTATAATAAAAAATGTTGAATTTTATGTAATTCTAGTAGTTGTTTGACAACCAAATCCGCTAGGTTCACCCCTTAAGCCTTAATTTGATTGTCACGTAGGATGCCATTAAAAAAAAAACGTTTCATGGAAGGTCTCTACCTTGACTACAGTTAATTAATACAACAATGTCATGTTACTCAGATCAGAACGACAGATAATATTGTACTATACTGTCATACTGTCAGGAATAATCCGAACCCTTGCCTGTACTTATGGAATACCGTCTTGAACAGTACCTAAGTAGGTACTTAATCTCCGCTCCCACTTGGCATCTTGCTATTGTCTGTTAGAGAGGAAGCCAATGCAATCAGGTGGCAACAATCGTCTTCTCTCGAGATACAATGGATTGCAGCTGCTTGCAATGCGTACCATCTTGCCGGCCGTGTAGAGCTAATAGCAATCAACCAATGGAATCAATGTGTATCGATTGTCTATGTTTCGCTACGCTCTTTGCCTGTGCTCCTTTTCAGCTGGTCCCGTTGATTGGACCGCTAAAAATTCTTTTTTCGGTAGTTAACTGTACCACGGAAGAATTATTTTCTCGGTGGACTGGACTACGGAATGAAAAATTCTTCCGTGGTTCGGTTAACTGGACTACTAAAATCTATCAATATCTATCAAATCATAGGTCTTTCGGATCGCTTAGTTCCTGGAACAGGAGTGGTTAAGCAAAGCGGTTTGTGTAACTTAAATTAAAAAATTATAATTAAATACTAATTTGTTTATGAGGATCTTATTAATTACCACAGAATATTTTATAGGTTACAAAGCATGAAAAATGTTTTTTAATCTAGATTCAACTTCCAGAAGTTACGTCTTCGACGACAGTGGATGTAATGTAATATAGTATCATAAATAATAAAATAAATAAATCGTTTATTATGGACAAAAACAATGTTTACTTGGTTATAGAATGAAAAAACGATGTCATCTGCAGAAGTTTAAAAAAACTGTGTGGCAGATGAAGTCGCATAATACAATTTACGTAATGTGGGCTTATATGATTTTTTTTATCTTTATATATTTTAAAGGAGTTCTGTCAACATAACTATATCACTCCCATAGAGAAAAATTACATTTCTTAACACGCAACAAAAACCAAACCTATAATGTATATCACTCATCTTAAAATTTAATTAACTAAAGCTATACAGGGCGGTTCTTTGAGAAGGGCGGCGATGGCCAAGTTCGAAACCACGCGAGTTAGAGAAAAGTCGTGAAAGGAGTCGCGGGAATCGAACCCGCAACCTCCTGCGTCGCTGTGGACCTTCGCCCGCCGCGCCACAGAGGTCGTCGAAATAACCGCTATAACAATAACAAAAACCGCATATTTAGTTTTCTTTTTTAATCTTCTACTTTTGAAGGAAATCGAGATAAGTGTTAAAAGTAATTTGTAAAAATTTTCTTTTTCCTTTTATTTTTAGTAATACATTTCTTTGCAAAGATTGATCCTTAGTCTTATATGATGATGATGAGAATATTACTTGAATGTTCCGCCTTTAGAGATCCGTGTTCCGGCCATCGCTCTGCGTATACGAGCATAAAGCGTTGCTCCGTCGATCGAGCAAACATAATCTGTTATGCAACATAAGCTTAGCGGGTGCACCCGGATCGATTATCGGATAATGGGACAGGTTTGTTTACTCAGTATGGATATTTTGCTCGATTATTGTCGAATGCATGTTGTGGGTATAGATAAATTTTAAAAGCTGTTGCGATCCTCTTTTGTTTTTCGTAAACTGGACACCTGGATTTATGACGTCATGCGCCAGCGCGGATAATTTTTATGGAAGAACAAAAGCCAAAGGCGGCAGCTTTTACATATTTTGTATTTGATTAATAAATTATTACATTAAAAATTGATCCGTGCTCGAAACCTCCTTTTCAGTATCAAATACCTGTAATAAAGATACATTACCAAAATCAAGTTTTAATTTATTTATATATTTATTTATTTTAGGAAAACTTACAGCTAAACCTGAAGTTACATACACTTTCCTAAGTAAAAAGTTTTATAAAATAGGAAAACATCTTTTGATCATTAATAAAAAAATATAAGGTACCTACCTACTGCAAAATTAAATAACGCTGACCTGTTCCTTATTTACACATAAACTACCAAAAGTTACGCGATAAATAATCATTAATTAAATTACCACTCCTCGTCTAATATGACATTGTCCAAAATGTTTACCGTTTACTCTTAGGCGGAAAAATTCGTTAAAACATGACTTATTCGACCACAAGATTAAGGCCGTTTCCCGAAGCACTACTTCATTTAAAATTTAATTAAGGGTAGCATAATCGAGGCAGTGGGTTAAGTGGATGTCATCATTAAGTGTCGGTAAGAAGCTGCCAAGGGCACGAAGCGATTTGGGAGGCCGCCAGCTTCTAGAATCTTCAAAGGCTGCGAAACGAATTTTAACTACGAACTGTAGTGAAAACTTGTTTGGCATATTCGATGTTAAACTTTGATGTGAAACCAAGCGATAAAGATCGAGCTCCGTCATGTGGACAAAACTTATGTATTTTTATCCGCTTTCCGTTCAAATGGTTTCCTAGAAGCATCCTGCAGCTTCTAAAAAGGCATATTATATGTTTCTCAGAAGAAACCGAGAGTATAGGCATGGGAAATTTCCCCATAAGACCCGGAAATCCTATATTCCCCGAACTCCAGTTCAAAATCCAATCCAATGAAAATTATAAAAGAAAGCTTTAAAAACCATCTGTTAAAATCTCATTCATAATAGAATATACGCACAGAATCCGGGGGCTGTTTGTTGCGTAGGTCCTCGTCAAATTATTTTTTTACGTTTTCGTTTATTCCTGAAAAGAAGCGGGTAAATTCGGTTTGTCCTTCCATTTTCTTTCTGGGAAATGAGTCACCGATAACCCTTTCCGGCTCCATAGTGAGTGGGCGTAAAGGCCGTGGCCAAATGAGTTTCACGGCTACGTTGCGTGCAACGTTTTTTACGTTCTGCTTGACGTCATTGTTCACGCATTTGAAAAACATGATATTATGTGTTAAAATGGTGTCAATTCAGATGACGTCCAAAATAAATTAAAGCTTCACACACACCAAACTGAAAATGGTCCACTACTGGAAGCGCCTTATTGGCTTTTATCACATGGGGGTAATGCCCATAATCCCCACGCTGGGCATGTGGGTTGGGGATCGCAGTTCGGTGGTAGAATTGTTCTGTAGGGGGCGCTGCTGCCCGCCCCCGGTGGATATCCCTTCCCTGTCGCCTCTTACGACACCCGCGGGAAGAGTTGGGGCGGTTTAAATTCTAAGCCGGCACAACATAGCTCCGCCGCTCCTTTCATAAAGATCGAAATAAATTGGGTGGCGTAATTTTTAAGCCAAATTAGTTTAGTTTTGACGACATCTCAATTGAAACCAGTGTCACTCCTTTTCCAGAGTATTATTACTAAAATTAAATGATAACTGGTTCGTTTTATCAACTAACTCACTGAATATTCTTAAAATATTCAAGCAGGAACCTAGTACTACAAGAAAATATCGCTGAAGCCTGCATTACCCATGCATTGTGCGTCCCTAAAAGGTTCATAATCATACGTAGAAAGCTGTAAGTGTCTCACCTAGATTAAGAAAAAACTTGGCTGCAACAATGACCTCATTCTTTGCTTGATTCGTTGGTTGCCAGCTTAATCATCATACCTAAGGCGAACGTCTATAGGCACAGTAACCTTGCAGAAAAAGAATACCTCTCTCTCCCGGAAATGAGATCTTCAAATTCAGTTTTCACGCCTTTATGGGATTCTCTCCGTTTTATTTTGGTTTCCTTTACAAAATGCAGAGGGTGAGATCATAAATTAAATTGTCTTCAAAAGATAACGAGCGTTACGGAACGGGAGTTCAAATTGTTTGTACCTGTGATTAATGTTACTCTAAGAGAGAGTGAAGGTGAGTGTTAAAATCAAAATCAAAATCAAAAACTCTTTATTTCCATAAATACAATAAATGTACACTTAGAAAAGGTCAATATAAAACTAAACACTGACACGGAATAAAGTCATATATTTGATTTCTGCCGCTTCGGTATGTAGACTAAAGTAAAGAAGCGACGAAGAAACCTTTAGCCTGTTAGTTGTTATTTTTCACATATCATGATTTTAGTTCAACAGGAAGTAGGTACCCTGTATATTTCGGTCCAGGGAGAGAAACAAAAATATTTTTTGTTAATAAACTACAAATTTACGGTTTTCGGATTTCATCCTTTATTTGTGCGATAAAATCTTGCTTCTTGCCAAATTTCATGATTGTAGGTCTACGGGAAGTACCATAATATATATAGTTTTGTGTGCATGTGATTCCTGTAGAAAATTTCAAAATATTCGGACATGTTTATGTCCGGCTGTAACTTTTGATTGCGTTGACTTAGAAGTTTTATTTATATCGAATCTTCAAGAGGTTACGGACTTGAATATATGATCTTACTTTCAACTCGATACCCTCCACGCGTTCCTGAGAAAAACGGGTTGACAGACGGACAGACGGACAACAAAGTGATACTATAAAGGGTTCCTTTTTTCCTTTTGAGGTACGGAACCGTAAAAAAACACTGTATTAGGTCTCTAACCTCAGATAACAGGTAGGTACCCTCGGCTAAAAGAGCGCTATAATCAGATTTTATCCAACCTTTTCCCTGAGCACTTTTGAATTAACGATATCAGAGCAAACACGTGAAGGTATTTTGAAGTCTGCTTACGATTGCAATTAATTAGTTGAATTTTAAATTGGAATCTCTTCTGAGTGGTCTCAATATCGAGTTACGATCTACGATTATATCGAACTTTTTAATCGTGCTATACAGATAATTTTGTGCCGATGTGAAAGAAAACAAACATTTAGTGTATAGGTTTGTTTTTGATGAAAAGTGACTTTGTGAGGCTGTTCGTTTGGAAAACTAGCTTCTGTCTGCGGCTTCGCACACGTGTTTCTATGGAAACTTTAAAAAGTTATTTCTATCCCATGGGAATTGTTTTATGGGATAAAAAGTAGCTTTAGTTTGATTCCAGGCTTAGAGCTACATCTATGCAAATTTCATCCCGATCCGTTCAGTAGTTTTGGCGTGAAGAGGTAACAAACATCCATCCTTCCATACATCTAAAGATTCAAACATTCGCATTTATAAAATTAGTGTGATTAAATTAGCTACGATGAGGTCAATATAAACAATTTAATAATGTTGTTAAAACCATTCGGAAAATGGATTCGAAGTAAATTTTGCGTGGGCAATAAATAAATTCCATACTACCTGTTAGTCACGAAGTTATTTCCAACTTTCTGATTAACCACAAATTGTGTCATAGAAGCAATGTTTATCAAACTTTGTTATTTATTTGTACGCAAAAAATAATAATGGTCTTATAACTTTTATAAAGTTGCGTGAGTCGTTTGATTAATTTTCTTTTCTGAAGATAGGCTGAATACGAATATACCTCCTTGACGACCTCCGTGGCGCAGCGGGCGAGGGTCCGCCTGCGACGCAGGAGGTTGCGGGTTCGATTCCCGCCTCGGAACAAATTTGTGTACGATCTGCAGAAATTTGTTCCGTTGGTCTGGGTGTTTTCTATGTATCATAAAAAATATCTATCTATGTAGTGTATTGTATTAAGTATATCAGTTATCTAGTACCCATAACACAAGCTCTGCTTAGCTTGAGGCTAGATAATGCTGTGTGAATTGTGAAACATTATTTATTTAGTTATAAAATCATGACTAAACAGAGAGTCCGTAGAACAGAGGTCTTTTCTATGAAGCCGGTAGAATTCTACGAAGAATGAAGACAAATTCTACGGTTCTAGAATCGAATACATTTTATGTAAACATAGACATCTATATGTGAAAAGTTAACAATTACTGATAAAATTATCAGGAAACGGCAAGATATCGACAATGTAACCACTAAAAACAAAAAAAAAATCTTAATCAACGCATAAATTGTACCTCTAAATGCGCAGCAAATTAGTGCTTAAAAACGGAGGAGACACGAATGAAATTATAAATGAAAGATGAAATAACTAAAAATAATATCCATTCCTGTAATTTGCTCTCCGATAATACCAGTGTGTCGTCATATATTTTCCACCAACATTTCTTTGTTTTGTATCCCGTAAGATTACAAAAAAGTCTTGAATTCTAGAACCGAGTTGCTACTCGGTGGATAAGGGGATACAAAAAGAAAGAAATGTTGGTGGAAAATATATTACGTTACAATGACAAATTCACAGTGAATTTGCTCCAATTATACCAGTGTATCGTAATATATTTTCCACCAACATTTCTTTCTCTTTGTATCCCCTTTGCATACAAAAAAAATCTTGGATTCTAGAACCGAGTAGTGGAATCAGGTAGAAAGACCTAAAGCTACGGATAGTTATTTAATGTCATTAGTTCAGTTCGAAGCAAACCCTGAGGATGGAACTAAGCGTTTGCGGTAGTGGCGCATTCGTCGAGGAGTTTCCAACTACTCTATAGATTCGTCTTATCTTATCTCTAGACTCTAGATTCTACAATTGGATTTGGATTTAGTTGTGGCAGAAATATGGGTCCGTGGTGCAATTGCAACTACATAATATAATTAAACACTGGCTACAGTGACTTAAATACTAAACTTAAATGTTAGACTCAAAATAAGCAGAGTTGAGTACTAGACGATTGATTTTTATTTCTACATTATAAAAGGTCGAATATTAATTCATTTCATTTTATATATAAAAAAAAACACATTATAAATGTCTTTTTTAAGAAATGCGTGAAACTATTGGTATAGATTTTATTGTAGATACCATCTATCCTTATACAGACCATATATTTTATGTCGTTCTCAAAATACTTATTTTCTAAAATGATTTTTATTATATAAGTAAGCCGCCGAGGAAACTGACAAGCAAAAAAATAATAAACCTTTTTTATTTAACCTTACTAAGTTCTTAAACTAATATAAGTATACCGAGATTACTGAGTCGATGATGGCATAAACGGCCACCATTCAAAACACAGGTACCTTATTTAGCAACAAAAAAGTTTAACTACTATAATTTATAATATAAAATCCGTAGAAAAACCCAAATCTACCAAATAGAAACTTAAAATCGCATGGAACGGCCAGCGAAAAGCTCCCTCAAAAGCGACAAGAACTCGGGCAGAAATCCAATAAAATTTGAAAAATGTGCACCGTCCTTCCGCAAATATTGTGCGACTCTATGGCCTCCTTGTAAATACTCCCGAGCTCGGAAGCCAATATGGCTCTTTGTAGACCACCTGAATGTCTTTCTTTGCGACGTTCACAGAGTTCCGATATGAATAGCGAAAAGCAATTTGGCTTGTTTTTAAGCAACTGGTAGATAAAACTACTATTACAGTAAAAAAATGCTTCATACAATACATACATAAATCCTACCAATATTATAAATACGAAAGTGTGTGAAATGTGAAATTCTTCTTACCTAGGTTCTCCAAAACTACTGAACAGATCAAGATGAAATTTGGCATACATTTAGCACGTAGTCTACCTTAAGGCGCTACCCCGACCCAAATCAGCGCCTCCACGGTGGCCAAAAAGAGCAACTTCGTATTCGTTCATCTCTGCCTACAGGGTGTCCCATAATGAGTGGATAATCTTGAAACGGCTTGAGCCCAAGGCCAATCAGAAACATTTTTTTGTTTTTTTTTTATCTTGACCCGTTCGGAAAATATTTAACTTTTTGTAAATTTGGAAAAAATTGTACCTTTGTTCACATTTTTAGACTTGGTGCCTACAATTTTTTTATTTTTTTTATTTTTGTATTTGGAATATATTAAGAAAATATAGCGTAATTGAACACCGTTTGAATAATTTTGGTAACTAGGAGCAGTAATTGTCAAGACAGTATTAAAGTGGAAAATTGAAATTTTTCATTTAATTTTACTAAGTTTAACTTACTACGGACTAGTTTAAGTTTACTACGGAAGTTTGCTAAAAAAATCCTTTGTTACAAGATGCAGAGCATGCATCAGAGAAGCAGGACACCAGTTCTAACATCTACTTTAATAAAAAAATATAAAATTATTTACAATTATGTTGGTTTAATTTTATTTTTAGTTCGCAATTGTAAAAAAAGCAGTTATCTTGTACCCATAACACTAACTCCTTTTACTTTCGGCTACATTATTATTTGTTTATTTAAGTGTTTTCCGTGTGCGAAGCATACTTTTCACCGTTTCAGAACGAGAGTGGCGTAAAGATATTTTATTAATGTGTGATGGTTCAATTTTATTTCTAGTATGAATGGCCCCTTTTTACACAAAAGTGGCGATATCTCAGTGTTTCATTCTATAATATTTCGTATTTTTTTATCATTTAAGAATCCTCTTGAAATGGACATGTTTTTTATGTACATGGCTTCTTAGGTTTTCATACCTTTTTTTTAAACCACAGATGCTTAAACTTAGTAAAATTAAATGAAAAATTTCAATTTTCCACTTTAATACTGTCTTGAAAATTACTGCTCCTAGTTACCAAAATTATTCAAACGGTGTTCAATTACGCTATATTTTCTTAATATATTCCAAATACAAAAATAAAAAAAATAAAAAAATTGTAGGCACCAAGTCTAAAAATGTGAACAAAGGTACAATTTTTTCCAAATTTACAACAAGTTAAATATTTTCCGAACGGGTCAAGATAAAAAAAAAACAAAAAAATGTTTCGGATTGGCCTTGGGCCCCCGCTCAAGCCGTTTCAAGATTATCCACTCATTATGGGACACCCTGTATATATGTAGATATTATGCATGTATTTACACATATAAACCTTCCTCTTGAATTATTCTATCTATTAAAAAAACCGCATCAAAATCCGTTGCGTAGTTTTAAAGATTTAAGCATACATATTAGTCTCGTTATAAAATAAAATATTATAAAACTATTCTACGGTAAAAAATTTATCAAAACGGTTATTATAAAATATTATTATTATTAAAACTGTTAAATAATACAAATGTTATATCATAATTCCTCTTCAAATACAGTAAAACATTCACAGACACGACCCGAACCTTATTAAACGATGAACATATTAATTAAATTCATAATACATTTGTATACAGTTTAAATCTGTCTGAAATCTAATTTGAGATGTTAATTAGTCCCTTTATGTAGGTTACGACTTTTAATTGAGTTGGTTTTTAATAACTTGAGCAAATTGATTTTACAGATGAATACAATTCATAACTATACCAAAGATTAAATTAATAATACTAATCCTATACATACGTATTGCCGTCGGCTTGGTACACAGAAAAAAAATTGTTTATATTGATTAAAATCTTGTCTAATGTGATCAGGTGATCACGCACATGAATTCATATGAGCCTGTCTTGACTTTTGTGACTATGAGAACTTAGTTAAATTGTAAAAGCTCCTTCTACCAAGTTATGAATTGGGCTTATAAAGTGTAGTTATTTAATTTAATTCAGAGATTAAATGCAACAAACTCGTTTGCTAACCCCGTGCAAATAAATGTTTAATATGACAAAGTAAATATTTATTTTGACTTAGAATATTGATAGTTAATGATGTGCCTATTTTTTGTTGTAAACAAATTCGAAATGTTGCAGCTACTATGCATTCTTGTTTGTATTGAATGAGATATTTATCAATCGAACTATTTTGACGCCTACTAAGATAAAATGCGTCTTTGGACTGTATTTTTTTCAGTGTAAGAATAAAAATATTGACATGTATACCAATTATTTGACCTTGTCTAAACAACCGCATAATACGCACTAAAATGCATTAAAATAAAAAATGTAATATAAAAATATAAATAAATAATTCAGACACTCCACACGGCATGATCTAGCCCCAGCATGTGTTATGGGTACCAGATAACTGTAAGTAACACAAATTAGATATTTTTTTATCATAATATAGAAAACCCCCAGAACGGAACAAATATTTGCAGATCGCACAAAACTTTGTACCCGAGGCGGGAATCAAACCCGCAACCTCCTGCGACGCAGGTGGACGCCCGCTGTGCCATTGAGGTCGTCAAAAAATCACAACTAGTAGGTTTTACTAAAGTTTTGGTTTTAGGAAAACTATAGCTTCAATCAATCTACCTAAGCGAAATACAAATCCATACTGCACACTAAATACATTGGAAAGCTTGGATGTTTCGATGTATGGATGGATGCATGTTTGTTACCTCTTCACACCAAAACTATTGAACGGATCGGGCTGAAATTTTACATAGAGGTAATTCTAATCCTGGAATCAAACATAGGGTACTAACAGTTCCCATGGGATAGAAATCACCTTTAATAGAAACAACGCGTGCGAAGCCGCGGGCAAAAACTGGTATTATAAATGCTAAAGTTTGGATATTGAGATGTATGGATGGATGGATGTTTGTTACCTCTTCACACCAAAACTATTTAACGGATCGGGCTGAAATTTTACATACAGGTAATTCTAATCCTGGAATCAACCAAAGGCTACTTTTTGCATACTTTGTATCCCATAAATCAGTTCCCATGGGATGGAAAACGTTTCCATATAAACAATGCATGCGAACTTGCGGGCAGAAACTAGTATAATATTATAAATGCGAAAATAGCTTTGTCTGTCTGTTCGCGATAAATCGGCTAAACAAAAGTTTATGACAGGCAAGGTTTACTGGGCTTGTTTCCTAGAATATCCATAGATTGATTTATATATACCTACCGGGAAAACATTTTGTAAAGTCGCGAGCAAAAACGAGAACATAACGATTCATCAATTCCTACTTATCCATCGCAGTAAAAGGTTTTTAACTGAACAACCTCACCTGTTCTAATTCTAAAACCACAGAGAGCTCAAAGGAATAGTTTTAATGTTCGCTTTACTGAATCAACCTATTTCAAACGCTGATCTCTAATTAAACTTTATCGTGTAGCCAGTAGGTACATTTTCAATTGAGATCTAAGTGTAGCGAAATCTATAGAGCTGGATTCGATGAGTTGAGTCGTTGAGTCTGATGAGTGGATTGGTATCTACACAATTTTAATCTATTGAAGTAGGTACTGTGTGGAGGGAAACTCATGATTAATTTAGCTGTAGGCGTAAGATACCCCTCAGTATACCGTCTCTTTCTAGTGGATATGAATGAATAGAGAGGATGTTAGAACAGGGAAATGTAAGGAGAAGATCCGAAATATTATCGTGTTAGTTTTTTTGTGCCCTGAGATTGGTTTCTAAATAGTATCCATAGACGTCATCGAGATGTTTAAGTTTTTGCCTGGGTTTTGCGTAGTGTAGCACGTCTCGATGATGTCGCGATACGGAGAGACCAAACTCAGGGCTTTGTTCTTGGCTTCAGTTTATGGCTCGCTGAGTTTGAGTTCGATGTCAAAATACTATTTTCTTAGACATATCTTGTTAGTATATTTTTATTCATATGCTTTATAAAATTGTAGTTGATTAATCCCATACAAAAAAGAACGTGTGTAAGTATGTAAAACAAGGTTTTTAGAGGCTTATAATATCATACGGCGAAATTATTCTTGAAGGCGAAACGAAAAAGATTTGGATTGAAAGAAGCCTGAAAATGTGAGACGGTCTCAGTTCAATCTTATATCGTTACGAATAGGTTTCTACTAGATTATCCAAAGTTTACATCGTCTACAAATAAGCCAGTGTAAGCCTCACCTTATCTCGCCCGAATTCGCTCAATTTGATCGACTTCAGCCAACTCTGAATATAATGTATTTTAATCAGTAAAATGGATAATATAAGGGTCGAATTGCTGTTGCAAGTAATGTACCTACAGGACATGTGATGTAAGATTATAAAAAATCTTTTTGTAAAGTATACCTCAACCTCAACAGCCTGTATTGGTCCACTGCTGGACGCAGGCCTCACCCTGATAAGCGCCTTATTAGAATTTATCACATGGGGGAAAGCCCATAATCCCCACGCTGGGTATGCGGGTTGGGGATCACAGTTTGACGACCACTGTGGCGCAGCGGGCGAAGGTCCGCCTGCGATGCAGGAGGTTGCTGGTTCCATTCCCGCCTCGGGACAGATGTTTGTACGATCTGCAGATATTTGTTCAGGGTGTTCTGGATGTTTCCTATGTATAATAAAAAATATCTATCTACCAATGTGTAAGTGTATTTATTGTATTACGTATATCAGTTATCTAGTACAAATAACACAAGCTCTGCTTAGCTTGCTATAGTATTATAATATCTGTGGCTTGGGGCTAGATAATGCTGTGTGAATTGTCCAGCATTATTTATTAATATTTATTATTTGGTGGTAGAATTTTTCTGCGCTGCTGCCCGCCCCCGGTGGATATCACTTAATAGCCTCTTAAAAACTTACTCACATAAGCAAATTAAAAGTAAGGCACGAATTGTATAACGTCAACAAAACGGATTCATTATATTTATTTCATCCCGGTTTATCACGTAATTAAACAAAACTGCTTAGAGTGATAATGTGGGATTCGATCAGTTTCGGCGCGATCCGGTAAGATGTTGATGATGATGATGTCCTCCTAGCCGAATTTCGTCCATGGCGGTCTCATCGGAGACTAGCCAGATGCGCAGGACATATTATATTGCACAAGTGTGTGCGCAAACACAGGTGCACTTTCTATTCACTCACTCTCATAATCCGATCTGACGGTAGACCGACACGACTGGGGAGAGGTCAAGCGAAGTCAAGATCTGGTTTAAACCAAAACATCAGATAGGTCATCTGATTATTTTACTATTAAAACTTTCGTAGTTTGACGAATTCATTATGATTGTAAGCGGGTAAACTTCGAACGTTGGTGTTCTTCCAACACAAACTGTGTTGGAAGAACACCAACGTTTCATCCCTTAACGAGGGACTTCATCAGGGTGAGTGCGGTTCGCGTCGCGCCTGTACTGCGTCCTTGCGCGCACTACGGGCTAAAGCACGCAGCTTAAGGGATGAAACGTTAGTGTTCTTCCAACAAGGTTCGTAGTTAACCCGCTTACATTCATAATGAATTCATCTGATTATTCTGTTATTCAGTAGAATAAAAGTAAGAGAGATCCAAACTGCACTAAACTCTGAGTCTTATTAACCATCTCTCCCTATCCCGAAAACCGCAGATCAATTGGGTAATGGTCAAAAGGTCAGCCCCGTCATTTATCAAACTCACTTGCTGCAATATCGTTTAACGTCATAATCAATGGACTACAGATTACGTTTCAGTTTGGGTCATCATTCATCCGATCGAATCGCGGTGGTCTGAAACTATTGGCTGCGAGATATAGGTAGAGATGAGGGATGAAAGATAGGAGAGTTGTGCCCGGTTTAAATTTATATAAACGACTTCAAAAAGAACTTTCGTCTGTAGGTATGTTTTTTTATGTATGTTACTTGATATCTCCTACTGCCTATCGCCTGTGGTTAACCGATTTTACTGATTCTTTCACTATTGTATGGAGAATGATCCCGAATTGGTCCCATTAAAATGTTATTCCCAAGGGATTGGTATTTATCCCGTAAAGCTTAAAAAACAACATCGTACTTTTGAAAAATCACGACTAGCTACAACAATTTTGGTGATATCTTCGCCAATTCATACCAGATTTTGATGATTCTTTCGTTGTTGAATAAAGGTTGATTTTAAGTGGTCCCACAAAAGTTTTTCTTTCGAGGAGTTGATGATGTGCGCCGTAAAATCATCACCACCATGATAATTTTCAAATCACTAGAAACTAACGGTATCCATGGCAACGGGCGTAGACAAGAGATCTCTTCATAAACAAATTCCAAAGGTCTGGTCTGGTGTCATTTAGTGTCACGTCCGAAGTAACGAACGCCAGCAACGTGCGTTGCTTCCGACGTGACATTCAGCAGCAAGTAAGGTTCGTATTTCGTGTTTCTAAGTAGGCCTTCTTCCATTCGTCGTTTCATCCAAACTAAATTAGACTCCAATTTTAACTAGATGTCGCCAGTAGAAGAATTTGAAGTCGTTTTATAGTTTTTTAAAACATGCCAAATTATTTATGAAAATGAGAGAGAGAATGAGAATATTTTATTTGTAACTCAATCCACAAAAACCAACATGATTTAAAAATAAAATAAAAGATACAGCTTGTGTCGATTAGAGTCACAAGACTCTATCTCAGCATGAGCTAGTTGTAAACACGTTACAATACAACCAACGCTGGTCTTCCGACAGAGCCGTTTGGTGACGCAGCTTATAATTATTGTAATATTGTATGCTTTTACTGCTCTGTTATGAAATCATATTGAATGCATGTTTCTATTAAGACTAATGCCATGATTCGATTGTTTTCTGTTTTGAAAACGTTTGTGAAATGTAATTTTTTGTAACCTACAATCTTCAAAACTACTGAACAGGTCCAGGTGAAATTTGGCGTAGATTTAGAACATAGCCTAACTTAGATAATAGACTTATACTTATTATACAGAAAATATGCGTGCGAAGCCGCGGGCAGAAGCTAGTAAAAATAAAACATAGTGGAGATGTGTCAGACAAGTGATTTTTTCAAATTCATTTATATTTTCACGGTATTTAAGTTTTGTGGGACAATCAGGAATAAATCTGGAGTATTTTTTTGGACTCCTGCAGAACAATTCCACCACCAAACTGCGATCCCCAACCCGCTTGCCCAGCGTGGGGATTATGGGCATGTGATAAAAGCCAACAAGGCGCTTATCAGGGGAGGCCTGCGTCCAGCAGTGGACCAATACAGGCGTTGAGGAGGAGGTTCTGCCCGCGGCTTTGCACTTATTTTTCAGGTCAATAACTTAATGTGCACAAAATAACAGCTCGATCCATTCAGTAGTTTTTGCGTTGTCTTCGAACCGGCATAAACTTTCGCCTTTTTAATATTACAAGGATTAAAAACTCTGCCCTTATGTAAGGGTAGCAATCTAGTCAATCTGCTTGACCTATCTAGCAATCTTAATTTAGCTCCTCTTATCTAAGCGATAAAGGTTAATCTCAAAGGTACTAGCTTAAGTATTCAAATACCAAGGGTATATTTTATTATTAGTAATTATTTTTTTGACGACCTCAGTGGCGCAGCGGGCTAGAGTCCGACTGCGACGCAAGAGGTTGCGGGTTCGATTCCCGCCCCGGAACAAATTTGTGTACGATCTGCAGAAATTTGTTCCGTTGGTCTGGGTGTTTTCTATGTATAATAAAAAAATATATATGTATCTATGTAGTATATAATGTTTTAAATATATCAGTTATCTAGTACCCATAACACAAGCTTTAAGTAGCTTACTTTGGGGCTAGATGGATGGTGCTTTGTGGATTGTCCAGCACTTGACGGATCTTGTTTTGTTATAATTTCGTTATAAAACACTGGTTTTGCTGAAATATAAATAGGCAAAAACGTGTGTGAAATATTTTGTTGGGTTAAATGCAAGAGTTGAGGCGTTGTTAAGATGAGGTGAGGCGCGTAAGAGAACACGAAAAGGAAGATTTTTTTTTGCCAAAAACAAAAATATATTGGAATTTAAAAAATCGTTACTAATATAATAACGATTGAATCATTCTGTTTATGTGTGTCCCAAAAGTCTATGGATTTATTTATTAGTGTTAGTACCTTACGTAAAAACCGCTTTGGCAAATGGATTTGCTCAAGCAGAATGTAATTCATTTATATTCCTTGTTATTAATAAATTACAAGCATCAGAAATTCACGCTCATATCAAACAAGGCCAAGAATAATCTCAAAATGGCCATTTAAAAAACGTCTGTTTATCCATTTGGCATCTACGAAATCTACCTACCGCACACAGATACATAATGTCAATGTTTTTAACTTGGAGGGATTTCAACTTACTATCTCTAGTCGAAAGTTAATGAAACAAATAATTCCGGTGATGTATTGTTCAGTACAGGTAAACTGAGGTTTAACCAATTTTATAAACAACAGAAATATACCTTCTTGTTTTGCTAACGCTACATTTTCAACGCTATCAATAAATCACGCACCTAGCTTCCTTACTTAAGATTATTCTCTTACCTCCGTATTGCTTTTGTCCGAAAACCCATTTGTATATTTTTTACTAAGACGCATTAGTCTGTTTGCCCATTTTATTGCCGAAGGAGAACTATTTTCAACCAATGTCAAAAAAGGAGGTCTTATTCGGCTGTATGTTTTAAATGTATGTTACTAGATATTTCACCGCGTGTAGCAGTAGATTTCTTTCCGGCCCTTGTGGGGGCACGGAGAGGGGCCTCGAGGCTAGGCCTCTAATACTGATTGGGGGAACTGGGATCTGCACGGACATCTCGCATGGGAGTGTATTGTGCATTATCCCCCTGCCTAAACAGGCCCTAACCATAACAACTATTGATTTTACATTATATATTTTTTTGTCTGCAATTCTTTCTATTTTTTTTGTTGTTTTGGGTTATTTTTCTTTATATTTATTTTTTCGTTGTGTAGTGCCAGCTTAGAATTTGCACCACCCCAACTCTTCCTGCGGGTGTCGTAAGAGGCGACTAAGGGATATCCACTGGGAGCGGGCAGCAGCGTCCCCCCTACATAACAATTCTACCACCGAACTGCGATTCTCAACCCGCATGCCCAGCGTGGGGATTATAATACCCCCCATGAAATGAAGGTCAATAAGGCGCTCATCAGGGGGAGGCCTGCGTCCAGCAGTGGACCAATACAGGCTGTTGAGAAGGTTGAGATGTCTCAGCCAAGTGTTATCCGATTTTGACGATTATTTCACTTTGTTTAGGTCATTTTACCTTACAAATGTTATTTTGGAATCTATTTTTATTTTATCGACACCTCAATAGCCTGAGGGATAAATCCTCAGAATTATACATTTCATCTGAAATAACTTTGTTACGAAGCTGAACGATTTTGGGAGTGTAGGTATTAGGAACTTGTGTATATCTTGAAGGCGTAGATTTAGTATACCTTCTGAGAAACCGTCTACATACCTCTTCTCATCTTATCGGTGCCGTCTAGAATAACTAAATAATTACTCAATAATAATAATCAATAATCATTTATTTCATACTAGCAGCGCCTCGCGGTTTAACCCGCGTAATTCCCGTTCCCGTAGGAATTCCAGGATAAATATAATCTATGTGCTATTCCAGACTATAATGTGCCAATTTTCATCCAGATCCGTTCAGTAGTTTTTACGTGAAAGAGTAACAAACATCCATCCATCCATACTTACAAACTTTCGCGTTTATAATATAAGTGGGATATTTCTACAACTACATAGGTACTCATCCAGACTATATTAATAGAAATTCGAAAGTAATACCTGTCTGACTG
This sequence comes from Eupithecia subumbrata, assembly GCA_949316285.1. Taxonomy (NCBI): domain Eukaryota; kingdom Metazoa; phylum Arthropoda; class Insecta; order Lepidoptera; family Geometridae; genus Eupithecia; species Eupithecia subumbrata. The sequence continues at coordinate 12,304,204 of OX438643.1, read as the reverse complement.
TTACCTGTTCACGTCGAATTGTCGGAACGGATCTTAATAAATTGTGACACGCAGTGTCCGTCCCCGTGTCAAAAGGTTAGTTTGATATAAATCATTCAACGGTAGAGTCATCATATTTGGAAACAACATTGGTTTAAGAGGGCACATTGCGCGCCATTTTGTGAAAAGGATAGGCATAGGATTTCGCGTTCATAGGAGCGGGACGGAGCATACGTTTTTGGAACGACGTAAGAGCAAAATGACGTTTTTGCTTATTTACAAGATAACTACACAACTTATGAAAAAACTGTTTTAAGGAACCAAAGAATTAGTAATAACCTACATATCAAAACATAAATCTTTTCTATAGACCGCAGGGTTCCTGAGATCTGGACCAAATTAGGTTCAAAGCAGTGCACTTTCATGATTTTTTTTCATATTTTCTTCGCAATCGTATTTTGACTATTAAGGCGCTACCCCGGCACAAATCAGCGCCCCCACCTATTTTATCAAATTATTCTGTTTAACGAAGGAATTTTATCATAAGCTTATTTTTAATGCCTCTGTAAAAGTTTTATTTTGTGTACTTTATGCAGAGATACGAAGTTGCTCTTTTTGGCCACCATGGTGGCAAAAAAAAACATCGTCGCATCTCTGCCTATACTTTACAAACTAAGACTTTTAAAGAGGCTTTCAAAATAAGCTTATGATTGGTACCACAAACTGGCCAATCGATTTTTTAAAATTTTACGTTGAACAGAATAATAAGATAAAATAGGTCGGGGCGCTGATTTGGGTCGGGGTAGCGCCTTAAGGAATCGAAAAAAAAAGTTGAATTTTATGTAATTTTTGTTTTTTACCACTGGGTGAGTACCGAGATCTAGGCCTAGTTTGACAAGCAAACCCGCTAGATTCACCCCTTTAACTACCTCTCACTACCTCACACAGACGTTTTCTATACTTTGATGTAAATTTGATGAAAAGAGAAACTTTTAAGATGAATTTTGAACTTAAGAACTGATAACGGGAACTATGCAGGTACTACGATTGTCTAAAGTAAAATAGCTTTATATTTCAAACTTTTGTTGCGGTAAGCTGAGAGCTCTCGCCTTGTATGTTTGCGGAATTGAGAGTATTTTGCTGTTGAAATGTTAAAAAACAATTTTTCTGATGAAAACCTGCAATATCAAGTAATGTCCGCCAAGCTGAGTTTCGACCACGGCGACCATTTTCATCAGAGACTAGCGAGATGCGCAGGATAAACCTATTATAGTGCACAAGTGTATGCGCAAACACAGGTGCACTCTCTATTCCCTCACTCTCATAATCCGATGGGACGGCAGACCGACACGGGGAGAGATAAAGCGAGGTAATTCAATTGCGCAAAGACTGTTTTGCTACGGCCACTCGCGAGAACGCAAAGATTTGCGCTGTCGCGACAAGTCTGGCCAAGAAGTTTGTCTTATAGCGAATCATCATCGTGACAACAAAGGCCCTTCGCGATGCGAAGTTGCGAAGTTTTTTTACAACGTGGCCAAACACTTCGTAGAGCGAACACGAAGTTTTATTACGACAACGCGAAGACGAATCTTCGCCTTCTAATGAGGTCGTAGCATTTCAAAATTGAATGAAATAGAAGTACGAAATAACATTACATTGCAGCTACTTTTTTGATTTCCCTAACAATGTCAGTTCGTGTTCTGAGTACTGTCTCCTGTTTCCTTCTGCCTCGTCCAAGCTTAGACGCAGGCCAGAAACGGTCCTGTGTTGAATCGTCTACGTGAACTAGAATGGGACCCAGTTTCGGGTCGAGAGCTTGCCGACCCAGTTCCGAGTCTCGATATGCTGTGACAGCACTACCCTTCACATATCACCTTTTCAAACCTTACCCCTTTGATGTAAAGCTTAAAATGGCATAACAATCCGTTTAGTGTACCCATAATTTCACCTCGCGTGCTCGTTTTGAAGTTAATTTGTCGCTCATGTTGGATTTTATTTATTTGACACGATATTCGCTTATAAAAATTGCAGCGGCAGCTGTTTTGTACGACCTTCGTAGCTATTTAAAAATTTATATGACATGTTTGTAGGTATCGTATTTTATCGCTGATGTTTCTAAGTATAATTTTGACTTGATTCAGATAGATATAGTTAGTAATTAGAATATCGGAGAATGTTCCGAAACTTCCTGTTATTTGATAATCTTTGAAATTGATCTTAAGATTCTATATTCGAGTAGCTAATCCCTAAATGGAGCAGAAACATCTATACAAACTCTGATAAAATTCACCCTAAAGATGACTTCGTACTATGGAACCGTGACACAAAGCTCAGATTCAAACAATGGTCGTGTTCATCTCTTCGTCCCAAAATTTCTAACAAAACATGGGAACAAAGCCCACTGAACCGTTCAGCGTCAATGCACCAATCCAAACAAAGAACCAAAAGCCAAATAAGCCAACTTATCTCAAACGTCATCGGCATCCTATCAAATTTTGCTCGAATGTACTGGTAAAAGCGGCTCAGGGCTGCGCATTTGGCTGGCAACTCTATTACAGCTTAGGTAGAGAACGGCTAGAAAAAATCAGTTAGGTACATTTAATGTAATGAAATGAAATGATAGTATTTATTTACATAAATATAGGTTGACAATGATGGTCCTAAAATAGAGTATCACTATATTTGACTTGATAGTCGTGTAAATGTTCAGTAATAATTTAGATACATTGTAGTTTAAAGTAGACAAATGACATTCTCGTAGTTATACAAAATTCAAGGTTTGCTTCACAATATTTAAAAAAAAAATTATATCCAACACTATGCTAAAATTAAAACTGTCAGAAAGGATTTATGTCAGAGAAATTAGATTATATTATATTTAATAGATGTCAAGCATTAAAATTATGTAAATTTAAATTTCAAATAATCAGTTATGGTATAAAACAGTTATCACAGAGCCTATTAAATAATTTGCGATTAAATTCATTATCTGTCAGTTCTCTCATGTCAGGTGGTAGTTTCGAAAAAACATGTAAAAATCGCTATTTTTGCATGTTTTTTTTTTCCTTCTTTATTTGTTTGCTCAGTAAAATTAATGTTAGTTACCACTTATTTTGGTGAGACATAATTCACTGATAATTATAAGCTGGAGAAGCCACTGGCTCCTGAGACACAGTTTTTAACTAGTTCAGGAGCCTATGGACTCATAATGTCTGTAAAACTATTATTATGTCAATAAAGAAACTTTTTACTTTACTTTTACTTTACTTTAAGTTTGTTATATAACTGTATGGCCATTGCTTAACAGTTCTTTACAGTTTATAGTTTACAGTTCTTTACAGTTCTTATACAATTCTAGTCTAATGGAGTCTTTGTCGACAGTAAGCGAGATATAAGGCCGTTATATATTTCGTTTTCTGGCCTATCTATCTCGGCCTGGCAAAATAGATTTTAGATTCTAATCACAACGCAATGAAGTTGATTTCTACTTGTATTTCTCTGACAGCGCTATTTGTCTTGTTTAAGACCCATATAGATAGATAACGCACTGCAAATGTAAAACCACCAAAAAGACCAGCGGGCTACGATACGCATCGCGAGGACTGTTTGTCGTGCTTTTTTTCATAGGTATGCATAAAAAAGATCGAGGCTATCTGATTACCGCTTAACCATTTATACATTTACTTACCAAATGGTCTCTTGTTTTCTTTATAACGAACAAAAATCATAGTTATCAAGGTTTTTACAAAGATTTCTACGTAGCGTAACAGCAATTCGGAACACACGTCGAATCTTCTTAGAGTTCTACAAAAATAACATTGCTTTATCCAGAAATTGATCCGATTCACTATTAACATCATCCGTAGTTTAATTTTACCCACCGTTGGGTAAAAGTAGGTGCTTCGGTATGTGCCTCCCGAAGTTTGTGCTATCTACCACTGGTGCAAAATCCGTGTTTTTTTGAAATCTGTTTAAATTCGTGTCATAGACAAGTAGCTAAAATTGTATCTATCCTGCTAATATTATAAAGCCGAAAGTTTGTGAAATCTGAATTTTTGTTACCTAGGATCTCCAAAATAACTGAACAGATCAAGATGAAATTTGGCGTACGCTTAGAGCAAAGCCTAACTTAGATAATAGGCTACTTATTTAACCGAAAATACGCGTGCGAAGCCGCGGGCAGAAGCTAGTACTCTATACATTCTCAAGGTAAAATTGTTTGTAAAACAACTCACAACACAAAACACAAAATGTCTCATTTTAAAGAACCGTAATAAGTTTAACGTGTCTTTCTGTGTATCTGTGTATCTGTCTGTGGTATCGTAGCTCTCAAACAGATGAACCGATTTTCGTTTAGTTTTTAAAAATTTTAATTTTGATCTTGTTTGTGTTGAGTTTGAAAAAGAATTGTCAGTATTATGCTCAAATCAACAAGCAGTGCAAATTCTTTAAAAAAAATCAACAAACAGATTTTTAGGTTCTGTATCGGGATAATGCTTACAAACGTCTCTTGAGTTTGACCGGAGTAGGTTAGAAGTCTAGCGACTAGCAAATTTCTTACCTGTGTCTAGTCCTGGGATCTCGCCAAGCTCGGGCCTATCTCGATCTCAGAGATAGCACCCTCGCCACCCTTGAGTGATTTTAAATTAAGCCGCCAACTTGAACTTTAAAAAACTAACTGTTCCGTTTTTTTATTTTTCGAGAGCAGCGATGAAGATACATTTTCTGACACAGCACTTATACAAAAGATAATAAGAAACTATGTACGGTACTGGAATCGACAGCAAAAACAAAATTGTAGGTTAATTAATTAATTTAATTAATTATATTAATAATGCTGGATAATTCACACAGCATTATCTAGCACCAAGCTAAGCAGAGCTTGTGTTATGGGTACTAGATAACTGGTATACTTAATGCAATACACTACATATATAGATATTTTTTATTATACATAGAAAACACCCAGACCAACGGAACAAATTTCTGCAGATCGTACACAAATTTGTTCCGAGGCGGGAATCGAACCCGCAACCTGCTGCGTCGCAGCCGGACCTTCGCCCGCTGCGCCACGGAGGTAATTCTGAATGTCCACGTGTTACTTCGAATGGTTACATGCAATATAATTTTGGTATAGGCCAACCAAAACTCAGTTGAGGAGTCTTTATTTCACTCGTTTCGCAACAAGCCCTTCCGAGTTGAACTTTTACTAAAATACATTTTTAATTAAATTCTTGCAAAAGGTTTCCTATAAAAACTTTAAGAGTTTTCATTGACTTTTATGTAACGTAATGCAGAATATACTTTTTGAGTGAAAACCTTTATTCAGTATTGGACATACACTTCCCCTCTTTGATGAAGATACTTGCAGGAATGCGCTTCAAGAAAACACGGAAACATTTTTAAAAATTACCTGCTGATGTCAATAAAAGTGTAAAAATATATAATGACAATTTAAGGTAGGAACAGATTGAGCCTACGCCACGCAACGTAGGCGACCCGTTATGGGAAATGTCGGATGGCGTGGCGTACGTATTGTCTCTAGGCCATCTTTTAAACATTTGAACACCAAAAAATCGTGAGTAGAATTTTGGAAATACACACGAAGAAGAATGCTACATTAGAGACTAAATTCCTGAATCAGCTGTTTTTGACACCTGAATGACACCCATGACAGTGACAATCTACAATTAAGAACCATAAACAACCTGATCTATAATTATAACGGAAGAAAGTGCTGCCATCTAGCATCTGGTAACAGAATTAACGTATGACATGGCAACATGGATTATTGAAGACTAATTTTGAAAAGTTATTTATTTTATCCTTAAATTTGAATAACTATAATTAAATTGACTTGAAAAATGTCCGATAACATTCAAAACAATATCACAACAAGGCGGGCGCTTACACAAATAAATATAAATCTCGCAAACGATTCGGATGCGAGCATTGACGACGCACTTGATATCACAACAAATAGCCTTCCTAGCATGTCTGCCGAATTAACGGAAGAATTAAAAATCCTTCAACATAAAATTGATCAATTGAATGTACAATTAAAAAGCGCTCATAGCGAAGTTGAAAAACTGTCACTAGAGAATAAAAGTCTACGGAAATCAAACCAAGACCTAATGAAAAAAAATGAATTGTACAAAAAAGTTGGACAAAGCCCCCCTACTACATCCAGAAGAAACGCAAAACTCCAACAGACACCAAAAATAAACAAAAAAACACAAACTGACGTTAAAGACAATTCGATTCAAATCTCCATAGAGAAAAACCACAAAGAGACTCAAACAACAACTGTAAATACCCTAACAGAGAAAGATGATATGAAGAAAAATGATCAACAAACACAAACAATTATGCCGAATGTAAAACAAATTAGCACACAAACAAACATTAGTAGAGACCCAAAAGCAAGGAATACGAAAGACGTGGACACACAAACAAATCATCAGATTACGACAGATCATACAAAGAATAGTCATAAGCCAATACAGACCAAAAAACAAAAGCCTAAGATGTGTATACTAAGTTCAAACAGGCATACCAAAATATTGTCAGCCGCTGAGAAAACACTAGATTACTCTAAAATATGTCACTACCTGAAATCAAACAGCAATATGACAGAATTATTAAAAGATATTGACACTAAATTAGAAGATTTCACAAGCGATGATTTTTGTATAATAATGATAGGAGATGAAGACTTCAAAACAACCCAAGACTATTTTAGCACAATCAAAGAAATTCGAAACACTTTGATGAACGTTTGCCATACAAACATTATAATATGTTTGCCCACATATAAATATAGTAAATTAATGAACATGCACAACTGGAGAGTTGAAACATTCAACAATCTTCTTTATCTTGATGTTTTGACCCATGAACATGTATACCTTCTTGACTCAAATGCGAACTTGCAGTATGACTCAAGCATGTTTGATCAATATTATGGAGGGTTAAATGACCTTGGCGTACGGGCCATTTTCAATGACCTTCGAAACTTCATAACTGACATCCAAGAACAAGAAGATTTAGAAAGTCAAGAATCTACGTTTTTTCGTGCCTAACATAAATAAACACGTAGTTCTTCATCAGAACATCGCTGGCGCTTTGAATAAGATTGATGATATAGAAGTTGCACTTAGCTTACTAGTAGATAAACATACTATAGTTGACATAATATGCTTAAGTGAGACATTTCTAAGAGATGGTGATGAGGATAACATGAAACTTATGTCCTACAATTTGGCAAGTAGCTTTTCTAGACAAAGTCAAAGACGAGGCGGTGTATGCATTTTGGTAAAAGAAAACATTGAATTTGAACGCATAAATTGGTTGGACAGTATAGCAATTGAAAAACATTTTGAAGTATGTGGTATAAAACTTAAAAATAATAATATTAATGTATTTTGTGTATACCGCACACCAAATTCTGACATAGATATTTTTTTTAGATATTTACATATCCTGCTAGATAGATTTGACATAAATGATAAATATTTTAACATAATTTGTGGAGATTTCAATATTGACATTTTAAGTACTAGTAAAGTTAAGACTGAATTTATAAATCTATTATACAATTATCAAATGAAACTGCATATAAAAGTACCTACCAGACAAAACACATGCATAGATAACATTATTAGTAATATAAGGGATGCCAAAGGTGATGTACATGAGTTAGGTCTATCTGATCACAATACGGGTCAAACTATATCAATTAAAGCTGATACTCATTTAGTAAAGCAATGGTTTGTTTATAGGAGGGATATCAGTCCTGAAAATATTGAGAAGTTTAGATACTGTTTGAGCCAGTTATCATACTCGGATGTGCTATTAGAAACAGACACTAATAAGGCCTTCTCAATACTTCACGACTGGATTTGTTTAGCGTATAAACTATGTTTTCCACTAATTAAAGTAAAAATCAACAAAAACTCTTCAAATCCAAAATGGATTACAAAAGGCCTAAAACGATCATTTGATAAAAAAAGAAAATTACAGTGTATATTTTACAAAACTAAAACAGAAAACGATAAGCACATTTATAAAAACTACAGTAAAATATTAAAACGGTGTACAGTCAATTTACAAAGAGAAAGAAACAAGAAATATATTTCAGGTGCAGATAATAAATGCAAAGCTACATGGAAAGTAATTAACGACAGACTAAAGAACAAATGTACTAACAATGAAATAAAAGAAATAGTTGACGGAGACAGTATTATTACTAAAGGTGCTGAAATTGCAACCTGTTTCAATAGGCACTTTATAAACATTGCGAACAACGAAAAGTCAACAAAGAATAATAAGTCAAACATAAGTAAAAGTAGAGTAGTAAACTCAATTTATCTTGAACCTGTGACTTGCTTGGAGGTACTTAAAATAACAATGAGTTTACGAAATACAAACTCTGCTGGCTATGACGAGATAACAACCAAACTGCTCAAGCAAAATATTGGTCATATCCTAGAGCCTCTTACACACGTAATCAATCTTTCTCTCGAAAACGGTGTATTCCCAGATGGTCTTAAACTATCAGTGGTCAAACCACTTTTCAAAAAAGGTTCAAGAACCGATACTGGGAACTATCGACCCATTACACTAGTGCCAATTATATCAAAAATATTTGAAAAGGCAATGAGCCGAAAATTAGTTACGTTTTTAGAAAAAAACAAAGTTTTGTGCGAACAACAAAATGGTTTTATTAGTAAGAAATCGACAACTCTAGCATGTTTCAAACTTGTCAAAGAAATTCTTGACTCGATCAATCGTAAAGAAATACCAGTTGCAATCTTTCTAGACATGAGTAAGGCTTTTGACATGGTTTGCCACGACTGTATGCTAGATAAATTAGAATGCTATGGCATAAGGGGTCCTGCATACTCTTGGTTCGAAAGTTATCTGAGGGGACGAAAACAATGTACCGAAATAACTAAAATGTCTAGTGAATCTAATACACAAGAAAGTTTCAGATCTTCCTATTCCTCAACTAGACACGGTGTACCACAGGGCAGTGTTCTGGGTCCCATTCTATTTATTATCTATATTAATGAGTTACCAAACGCAACTGACCAATACACAATCATGTTTGCTGATGATACTACAATATTGACAAAGGAAAAATCTATTATTAATGCTATGAGTGTAGGGAACAAATCTCTAAATGACGTTATCAAATGGCTAGATAACAATAACTTAAAAATCAACACTACTAAAACTAAATTTATGATACCAACGACATATAAAAATAATATTAAGGAGAAAATTAACATAAATCACAATAACAATGACATTGAGCAAGTATTTGACATAATTTTTTTAGGAATTAACATTGATAAATATTTAAATTGGAAGAAACAAATAGATAATGTATGTAAGAAAATTAATAAATTTATATTTGCACTGAGAAGAATAAAGGATCTCTCAAACATTGAAACCGCACTTACGGTCTATCATAGCCATGTTTGCTCTGTCTTGAGGTATGGCGTCATAATATGGGGCAACTCAACGGATACTCAGAGAGTTTTTGTTGCACAGAAAAAGTGTATTCGGGCTATATTTGGCATTAAGCGGAGAGACACTTGTAGATTCTTATTTATGAAGCATAAACTGTTGACTTTCCCATCACTCTATATCTTCGAGATGCTAAAGTTTGTCAGAAATAATACAACACTGTTTGAGAGGGATGAAAAGTCTAAATACAGAAGGAAAATAGTCCAAAAACCACTAAAGGTGCCTCAATTTAGGCTAGAATTGTGTAAAAAGAACTGTTACGCAATGGCCATACAGTTATATAACAAACTACCACCTGACATGAGAGAACTGACAGATAATGAATTTAATCGCAAATTATTTAATTGGCTCTGTGATAACTGTTTTTATACCATAACTGATTATATGAAATTTAAATTTACATAATTTTAATGATTGACATGTACCTACTAATAATATATTCTAAATTCTCTGACAAAGATTCTTTCTGACAATTATAATTTTAAGCATAGTGTTCGATATATATTTATTTAATGTTGTTAAGGCAAACTTTGAATTTTGTACATCTACGAGAATGTTATTTGTCTACTTTAAACTTTAATGTATCTAAATTATTACTGAACATTTGCACGACTATCAAGTCAAATATAGTGATACGCTATTTTAAGAACATCATTGTCAACCTATATTTATGCAAATAAATACTATCATTTCATTTCATTTCATTTCATTTCATTTCATTTCTGTTTTCACAAATTCAAGCATCAGATCTCATAATTCGTCGCATACGTGACATACGTACGACTAACTCTGTTTTAGCTTGAGTATAGCATTAAAATGTGAACACCTCTGTTGCGAACAATAATGTACGAATTAGTTCAGAGGAATTAAATCAGAAGTCGAAGTCAGTTCCCCCAGTGTTTATTAGAAACCGAGAAATATTTTAAACATTGCTTGGTTTGCAGCATCTTGGTCCGAACCTACGTCTTGGTGATTAATTATCAGAGGGGATCGCAGTGGCCGTGCGGCCAGATAAATTGTGCAACTTTTGACGGCTGCTTTTAATTATGTTGAAAAATGTTGCTGCAAAACGTGGAATCGTCAGTTTTCCAGTCGGTGCTTTGCCAAATGTATATTTCCATTTATTTACCTTTGGTTGTTTTGTTTATCTGTTAAAATGGTACAGTGAATTTGGAGTTACTGATTTAATTTGTGCCAATAAGTTAAGACATTCCCTGTCCTTTAGGTAGGTACAGCATAGCAGATTGGCGTTTGCGTCGTGGGCACTCAAAGTTTCAATAATAGGTTTAATCAAACTATAATCATCAGTAGCAACCGAAGACTGTCAAAATCTATCATAACAAAGGACGTTTGCAATGATTCTATCTACTTGTGGACAGACCATAAATCTGGAGGCTTGACAGACCATAAAATTCCGTAATCACCACGCTTCACCGGCGAATTTGAATGGTCACTGGAAGATTTTTTTGCATGGCGACTCTACAGTCCATCCCCTTGTGAAATATATTGGTAGCCTTCATAACCGTAGAATAATAACACAACGTTACGATCTAATAATAGAAATGAATAGAGTCTAATGAAATGCGCCCACAAGAGCAGTGCCTATACCCGGTAACCATAACGGATGGTTGTGATATGGCTATATCCGTAGGCGATGTTATCTACCTAGGAAATTGAGTGAATGTCTCATCATCCCATTCTACACGTAGTTCCAATACTATGGAGGGGAACTTGTATCATGTGATATGATTGTGAGATATACTGTTGCACTGGTTTAACTGGTAGTATAACCGAGTCTCAGGAGAACATTAGGAAGGAACTAAAGAATGTTAGATTCAGATTATGATTATTTATTGGCAACTTAGTAATAGGTTTTATAATATGGTATATATCCTTATTTAAGGTTGGTCACACGTGAAAAAAAAATTGCTTAATATAAATAAATTACGGATGTAAGCTGGTTAACTACGATCCTTATTTGTGTTGGAAGAACACCAACGTTTTCATCCCTTAACGAGGGACATCTTCAGGGTGAGTGCGGTTCTAGACGCGCGCGTTCCGCATCTCTCCGAGCACTACGCACGAGCGCGCGTTGAGCCCGCGACGTGAGCGCCGGGGGTGGGGGTGGTGGGGGGTGCGCTGCTTGTAGATGCTGTAGGGCGTGGGAGTCATCTTCTGTAAAGATCCTGTGTCGGGTGTTGGTATTCCCTGGGTACATATGAAACTAACAGTATCTACACCCGGCTCCATACTGCTATTCGACTTCTCATGACCCGCTTACATCCGTAATGAATTCGTCAAACTACTATAGTTTCTATAGTAAAATATTACCGATTTTTACTATTTTATAGGTTCTTCAAGTAAATTAGTTAGCAGATTAGAAGTTTTGCGCATCTTGTAAGCCATTGTAAGGATGTTTACTATGTATAATAAAAAATATATATCTATGTAGTGTATTAAGTATATCAGTTGTCTAGTACCTACCCATAACACAAGCTCTGCTTAGCTTGGTGCTAGATAATGCTGTGTGAATTGTCCAACAATATTTATTATTATTTATGTTTCAGAAGAATGTTCGGACGTAGGACGTAGCTTTACAAAAATGTTTACAAAGTGGGTCAACTTAGTAAACCGATCACAGCTAACATTGATTTCTAAAAGTTTTAGAACTTTTTAACCCTCGATTGGAGGCCAGGCGAAGTTTCGAAGGGGTCCCCAGGCCCCCCTTGCCTCACAATTTAATTTCGAGTGCCTGAGGCTCTGGGGTGCATGTATAGCCTAATCATGTTCGTGATTTCATTGAATTTTGTTCGCTTTAACAGGATTATATTCGTACTGGCAAGTTTAAAAGCCCCTATCATCGCTAAGGGTTGGTACCGACTGCTCTTTGAATAAATATTTTTGTTTGAGTTTAACCTTCTTGCTTTTTGAGTAATAATCATAATAATCTCGATTCAAACTCTAACGTTTCGGTATGCCTGGTCCTGCCTGGTCGTAAAAATTTCAGTAGCTTTATGATTTTTAATTTTGCCTTTGGTTCCATATTATTATGTTTCAATAACGCTCCGAGAGGATACAGTTACTGAATACATTATTTTCGTTGACCCCTTTATAAGTAGACCACAAATTGCACGAAATAGTCGCAAAAAATGTTGAGTTATCCCATGGTTTCAAATCTTAAATTTAATATCTGACGCCAAATTTTTTTGTTCGCCTAAAACCCTGTAGTCATATCACATCACACTATCACACTAATATTATAAACACACTAATATTATACATGTGAAAGTTTGGATGGATGTATGGATGGATTTTGGTTACCTCTTTACGACAAAACTACTGAACGGATCGGGCTGAAATTTTGCATACAGGTAATTCTAATCTTGGAATCAAACAAAGGCTACCTTTTATCCCATAAATCAGTTCCCATGTGATATAAATCACCTTTAAACGTTAAACATAGAAACAAAGCTTGCGAAGCCGCGGGCATAAACTAATTAACAATATAACGTTCGTCATTTCACTTTAATTCATAGGTTTAACTTTTTAACGCTACAGTGTAAAGTCATAGCAAATAAGGGACGGAACATTTTGTATTCCGTCGTCGTTTAAAACTGTTAACTTGTGCCCGTGTTTAAAACTCGATTTGCGCTTCAATACCTATCACTAAACTTGTTTTATCGCTCACACCAGTACGAGACTGAAATAAAACAAAGGATTACACACATCTGTGCTAACTTGTTACAGTTTTACAGCTACGCCATGGATATAGGTCCCGGATTGACCTGCGCATTAGACAATTTGAACCTTCTCAGCGTAGATATAAAGATTCACTTCGCTGACTCCTCCGCCAATAATGGTTCAATATCTGTGCGGGGAACTGTACTCACAGCTAAAGTTTTTGTCACGTATTGCGCAGTCCGATCGAATAAAATTCTCCGGCAGTTTCGAGCGATAAAGCACTCTATCTTTTACCTGTAAAGTTGTTTTTTACGGGAGACCTTTGATTTTCTTTTCAAGTTCTATTTCAGTTAGTTTGTATAAAGCTCTGATTAAAATTTACGCTTTGCTTGCGGTTATGCTAGACGTCCGCTGGGGCTAACATTGTTTTGCAAAATTCAGAAAAGCTTCTTGATGAAAAAATAAAACAAGAAGTTTGATCTTAAGCTAGGGTTAAGATTAGACATACGCTTCTGCCCACGGCTTTTCACAGCCAAAAATATTATCGTAAATCAAAAGTCCTGACGTAATTGCTTTTCTGAAAGGGCATGCTTTTGTACCATAAAACAAGCTTTTATTTAGACTTTTGACTTAGTATGAAGAGTACCTTTAGATTTCAAGAGTAAACTTTATTAACATAAACTGAAAGTAGATATTTACATAACGTTTCCAAACTTGAGACAGAGTTCAACAGTTGTGTACAAAAGAATCTAAATATAGAAGAAACACTAAGCTATGTAAGTATAAAGTAAGGTATGTTGATGTTTGTATCTTCAGCTAAATCAGCCATTTCTAAGCTGTTTGGCTTTTCAGTAATCATTTTACGCATTGGCCCGAGAGATTTGTAAACAGAGTTGCGTGAAGTCATTAGTTCACAAAACTCGTGATCCAACCTTTTCAACATCATTTGTGTAACTCTATACTTCAGTTCTAAGAGGGGCTTTGTTGCTAAATTATTCCGTCCATTGAAGTTGAAGCAAACTACAAAATGTAATAAATATTTAGAGTTTAGAGTTTCTGTTTTATGTACCTACATTATCTCTAAAAATTGTAGTCTTTGTAAGCAGTAAGCTTTAGTCAACTGAACGTAAAACACCATGGGATGATTTCGTAATTATTCTTATTGACCAGTAGTCCATTGTACCATTGTAGGCTAGTCTCCGTTGAGACTGGCCGCCGTGGTCGAAATTCGGCCAGGGGGCCATCACTACACGGCAAAGGCCCTAAGGCCTACTTTCTCTCTATTGTTTGCTAGGTTCTGGCCACTCTTTGTGTTACGCGTCCAGCTGTTCCTTACGTAATATAGGACTCAAAACCTGTGGTTTCCACCGAGATGTGGAAGTAAATAATCCGATTGGTATATGTACTGTATTTACTAAATATCCTACATATCTCCTATTTGCAAGATCTGCGGTAAGCTCACAGTGATCTGAGAATTCTCTCGCAGCTGTCAGTGTGGAGATGCTGCGGGTACGAGCCTTTGTACCCCGAACGACACATATATGTACATACAGAATAACCACTAATAACGCTAGTATAATAATCAGCACACACACACATGGACTCTGGCTCACGATATACAAACGCGTCGATGATGAATTTCTACGAGATCTGTTAGTCTTCATACATTTGTAATTACTAATGTATGGAACGAACGCATTGCGATAGTCGGATCAGACTACCCATATACTACCTGATCCGACAATCAGACAAAAATCGGACGTGTATGGGCAATACACGTCCGATTTTTGTCTGAGTGCCTTAGAGATTTGAAAGGAAAAATGAGGATAGAATTAGATCTGATAGTCTTCATACATTTGTAACTACTAATGTATGGAACGAACGCCTTCCGATAGTCGGATCAGACTATCCATATAATACCTGATCCGACAATCAGACAAAAAATCGAACGTGTATCGCCCGGCTTAGAGATTTGAAAGGAAAAATAAGAGTAGAAACAATCAAATAGCTTTGGTCATGGTCACCTTCGCGTCCAAAGTCAAAGTCAAAATTTATATATTCGGTTTAAAGAATCTTTATTTCTCAAACAACATAGTATTATACAGTTCACTTTAATGAGAAAAACAAAAATTTTGTACATATATTTATGTATCTACTTCGGTTAATATTTAAGTACGAATGTGTTAAAATCCGGAATTCGAAATTCGTCTATGTTCATGTTTGCATACCGTAAAAGATGATCCAAAGATACGGCTCAAGAGTTGAAGTACTGTTTAAACGTGTACCGTGCCGTTAGTAGGTAAAAGTAGGTCAAAACCCTCCCCTCGCTTTCACTACGCTCTTCGGGATCGCGCTTAATTTTATTGCGTTCGATCTACTCATACCCTTTTGATATGAATGAAACTAATAAGTAACCTGATTTCACGGGTAATTTCACACCGATCACTTTAGGTATTAGCTTAATCTTCCGTTCATTTTATCTCACCCAGTTTAGTATCAAGGCGTGTAAACAGAGAAATGGAAGATTGGTAGACGGATAATAAGTTGAAAGTTTTTTTCTACCAGAGCGCAGCAAAAATAAAATAAAAAAATAAATAATGATGGACAATTGTGTGAAGATACAATCAAATCCTACTTCCTACTATCCTACTTATATTATAAATGCGTAATAATATTAGGATAAAACTATATTTACTAACAATTCCGTGCAAAACCTTTTCAAATAAGATCCAACAAAATGTGAAAGTTTGTTTGAATGTTTGTTGCCACATGTCTCCGTAACTACTTAACCGATTTAGATGAAATTTAGTATATATATAGCTTAGGTTCTAGAAAACACAAGTTAACCTGTGAGGGTGTTAAAAAGGTTAGTAAAGTTTCTATGGAAAATTATTATTCCTTGGTGCGATTCACTCAAAACTAAAAAACTATAAAGTAAATAAAAAATCTCTTCTATAGACTGCAGGGTTCCTGAAATCTCGCACAGACCAGGTGCAAAACAGTGCATTATCATTTTATTTTTTCGCAATCCAGACCGGGGAGAGGTCAAGTCTAACCAACGGCTTACGGGGGTGTAACGCCACCAACTTCCTGACTCCGGGCTGCTACTAAGAATTTTTCTCGCTAGAAAAACTCCAAAAACAACTATTTGCCCTAACCGGGATTTGAACCCAGAACCTCATAATCAGCATTTAAACAAGTTGACCGCTAGACCAACGAGGCAGGTATGTCGATAGATATATGTAGGTATTACATACATACACACTCTATTGTAGATGAATGTTAGAGATTTCGGCACGTGTTTTGGTAAGTTAGAGGTAGGTATTGATCATACAAACAAAGAATTAGTTGGGTTAGTTAGAAATAATAAGACTATACAGAAGATACTTATATACATTGTGACAACGATGGGTATTCTTCTAAAGCAAAGATTTCCACATATAATAATATAAGTCCGCAAGAAAGAAATAGGTATCAATTCACATGTCGCTAAAACTAAAATATACTATTCTGTCAGCACTAAAAATGATGCCATCCTTTTTATTTCGATTGATATGAAAAGGACAGCAAAATTTTTTGTTCTTTGAAATTAGTTTAATTTAGTTTTGTCGAGTTATATATATGTTATATGTTTTATAGTGTATAGAGCTTGGTTTTATCAATACTATTTGTCTATACTAATATTATTAATGTGAAAGTTATTCAGTCTGTCTGACTGTCTGTTACCTTTTTACGCCTAAACGGTTGAACAGAAATTCATAAAATTTGGCAGGGAGGTAGACCGTATCTTGGGAAAGGATACAAGCTGCTTTTATCTAGAAAATGTCCTTGCGAAGCCGCCGGTAGAAACTAATGTAATCAATATATTACATTACATATCATAATACCTTATCATTTAGGATTATGATTAGGTATTTTTATTTGTAAGTTTCGATAGCTAAAGAAAGCAACACAAAAGCGCCAGGCTAAGTGAACTTCTTTTAAAAAACAACGATTATTCGTACTAAAATAAGCCCATAAAGCATTTCCTTCGCAAATAAAAGCATATGTTAGTTACTTCAGCATTTAAGTTTTCCAGGTAAATTATATCTAATACCTTCTTTTCGGCAGATAAAGAAAGCAAGACCAAAGCGCCAGGCTAAGTGAACTTCTTTATAAATTAACAACGATTGTTCGTACTAAAATAAGTCCATAAAGCATTTCCTTCGCAAATAAAAGCATATGTTAGTACTTCAGCATTTAAGTTTTCCAGGTAAATTATATCTAATACCTTCCATATTGAAGGTTCCTTTTAAAATGTCACGGGAACATGCCATGAATCATGACGGCGACGTTTTGAAACGTTCGCTTTGAACTTTCTACGTGTTCAGGTTCTTTTATCTTTGGGGGAAGAATCGAGTTTGCATTTGTTACGAGGCGAACTCGGGAGAATAGCTAATCTAAATTTGTAGGCGATTTTGCTGAAACTGTAATGGAGAGTACACATTAAATTCGGCGGGCCGCCGATAAGTTGACGTAAAGAATATAAGACTTTTGCCTATAATATTCACATGCTGAGATGTCGCACCAACTCGCCGGGTAGTGTCGTCGACATGGTATGCAGAATGCAGACTCCAAATTTGACAGCCTGTAAAAACAAATAATGTCAGAAAATTTATTTATTAGTTGAGTAGTTAGAATATATACACATATAACTAAGGACTATATAGGTATACATATAACTTAGGATTGGAATAAATCCTGGATGTGGAAGCGTCTCTGAAATTACCCCAAAAGTTACCTCTAACATTTCTCGAAACAGATAAACAGATAAACATTTTTATTTATAATCTGTCAAATTATACGTCACAGTTGTTTTAATATAATAAAATTATATAAACTAATAAATTTGTTTAAATTTATCAAAATTAACTAGCAAACTGTTACTAAACTAGGGTACCGAGTATAACTTTATACCTAGCTAGACGTAAGCGACACATAAATACTAACTTATCTCTGTCCCAGTTTTACAAGGAACAGTCTCGTACGAATTTGTATCCCAAGTTTAGCTCGTATTACATTAATTATACATGTTGTCGCGTCAAAGAACTTCCTCGAGGCGTCGCGACGTAATTTACTTCTGATCTGCAACATGATATCGGTCTGCGCAAATTGGATTGAATTGATAATATCAAATGAGGCGACGCTGGAGATGCTGAGTTTACAGCCACGCTGGCGATGGCCGCTAATCGTTGAGTGGGTACTTTTTAACCTTCGAAAGAAGGAGGAGTTTCTATGCTTGGCAGTATGTATCTATGTTTTTAGGGTTCCGTACCTCAAGAGGAAAAAAGGAACCCTTATAGGGAGGAAAAAAGGAACCCTTATAGGATCACTTTGTTGTCCGTCTGTCCGTCTGTCAATCCCCTTTTTTCAGGAACGCGTGGAGGTATCGAGTTGAAATTAACATCAAATATTCAAATCCGTATCCTCTTGGAGCCACGATATAAATAAGACTTCTAAGTCAACGCAATCAAAAGCAACATACGAATTTGGCATGAAACAAGGCCTATAGCTTAAGTAAAGGAAAAATCCTAAAACCATAAATTTGTAGTTTATTCACAATAAATATTCCTTTTGATATTCACTATGGACCAAAACCTAGGGTACCTACATCCCATTGACCTAGAATCATGATATTTAGCACGAAACAAGGTCTTACATTAATAAGGAACCCTTAGTGAGCGACTCTGACTCGCACTTGACGTTTTATTCTTAAACAATTGCATTATTATTACTACAAAGTAGCAGTACTTCAAATAAGCGATGAATGGACACTGATTTCTTCTCCAAGACGTTAACAGGTATCATCTGTTAGAAAAACTGTTCAGCATTGTCTGGATAGCAGCTACGGACTGTGAAATCTGTAAAAAAGCTGTTTCTTTAGTAGAATTTTGTATTTGCCATAGGTAAGTGTAGGTATGCTATTGTTCTCTTCGTAGATACCTACTCTAAGATGAAACAACAACATACGTTATCAAGCAGTTTGCCACATTTACATATTCGATTTTGGAGTAAAGTTATTGTCTTTAGCTATAGCTCCTAAGTTTATCATAGAAAGTTTACTGTTTACTATCCGCACGTATTTGGGCCATTACTCCCCCCCTTTACCTTGTTTCCGGAACGCCACAGAATAATAAATTATTACTTGGTAGTGCGCAATTATCCACTCTGCATGCGAGCCTGGATTCTTGATTAGCATAATTGATTATCCGGTTCTCTTGTCAACGGAATAGCAAGTTTCTTATACGAGTTAGTTCTAATTAAAGGGAAAGAAAGCGGCCTGTTTTGGAAGAAATAAATAATAAATAAATAATGCTGGACAATTCACACAGAATTATCTAGCCCCAAACTAAGCAGAGCTTGTGTTATGGGTACTAGATAAATGATATACTTTATACAATACACTACATAGATATTTTTTATTATTATTATACATAGAAAACATCCAGAACACCCTGGACAAATGTCTGCATATCGTAGAAATATTTGTCCCGAGGCGGGAATCGAACCCGCAACCTGCTGCGTCGCAGGCAGACCTTCGCCCGCTGCGCCACAGAGGTCGTCGAATCGTCGAAATACCAGTATCTCTTATTTTCAAAACAACCAATGATAGGTTTTTTGTTATTACAGTGCGCACACTAAGGGTAATTTCTAAGAAATGAAATAATAATCAAAATAGCCGAATTTCGACCACGGCCACTCTTATCGGAGACTAGCCAGATGCGCAGGACATATTATGGTGCACAAGTGTGTGCGCAAACATAGGTGCACTCTCTATTCCCTCCCTCTCATAATCCGATGGGATAATGGAATAATATCGCTGGTTCAAGTTCCATCGAATTCGAAATTTTTTGCGATATTATTTTGTTTTCTTGGAAACCAATGATAGGCTAGGAATCGGGCGCAGGTACTCCGCAAAACTATATCGAAGGTATCGAAGTCTTAACTTGCCTTTATCCAAATATACGTACGACGCGATATTTGCGGAACCCTGAAAAAAATATGGAAATAAATACTCTGGTAAACTAAACAAACACTTTCAACGAAATTTATAGCGGATTCTTGGAAACTTTCATGAAAAAAAATTAAAATCGGTAAAACCTGCAACACGCTTCGTGATATTTGAGTAAAAACCGTGAGGTGAGAATTTTTCAGTTTACTTTTATTTCAGTTCAATATGCGTTGTGGTCACGGAATAACTGGGACCTGACGAATGTGGTCTAATTCTAAGAGATCATGAAAAACTTTATCCCTTCCTAATATTTTTATTTTCAAATTATTTGTTTATTTATTTACTTATTTTAAGGAAGGCCTACAGCTTACCTATGTATAACAAAATAAGTAACAAGAATTATTAAGGCTAAATGACAGTGTGGATATATCATATAATTTGGAAAAACAAGTTAAGTTAAAAATGGTCGAAATTCGCTATGTTTTGTAAATGTCCCTGTACGGTCATTTCTTGAAATAACATTTCAACTTTTATTAATCACTAGCTCCTGCCCGCAGCTTCGCACGCTCTTTTCGGGGATAAAAAGTACCCTATGTATGGATATATGTATATCCCGATATCCAGAGGACGGTATTCCGTACCGTCTACCTCCTTACCAAATTTCATTAAGATCCGTTCGCCGTTTAGGTGTGAAAAGTTAACAGACAGACAGACAGAACTACCTACTTTCGTTACTATAGTATTACGAATTTAATAAGTATTTATTTCTAAAAGTTATTTTTATGTCCGTACATTTTTGAAAGAGGTTTTAGACCAAAATGAGTGTCTGACATTCGACCTCTTTTATAAATAACGAAATATTTTCTCGCTAGTTGTGAAGAAAAGTTGTATTAAACTCACTACTCGAGGGCAAATATTTTCGTTTTGTGCCTTTTAAATCCCTCGGCAGTCTACTTTAGGGCCACTCGCTACGCTCGTGACTCTATTCTACTTCGCTAACTCGAGATTTAATATCGACACGATCAACAAAAAATCGTTTTGCCCACTTCTTGTACAAATAACTATTAGACGTTTCCAAAGCAACAACGCGTGACATACTAGTAGATTAAATTATAAAACTTGTGTGTTTACGCGAATACTGTACTGTATACTGTATATTGAATTGCATTTATTTTTCTATATTATTCATACTAAAATAATTATAAATTGTACATGACAATTTATAACTATTTTAGGATTTAAAATTGTATTTAATTTGTTTTTATGTACCTCAATTTTATTTTATAAACATGTAAATAATATTTTACCAATAAAATGAATATCTGACTATATATCTGACTATCGAATTTGTCTCGGAATAGGTAAACATGGAATGGTCCAGCTCAGCACGAAATGCATTTGGAAATTACTCCATTCCGGCCAGCATGTTCGATTTCCCCTCACGTCTGCATCATCAATGATTCAAATGGTTTATTGACGTGTTGACTCGGCGAATCTCATGTGTGATTGTTTTTGGTGGGCTTAGACATGATGTGGTGTGGTGTTTTTCTAAAAAGTCAAACAAATATTTTAAATGCGAAGGTTTGATGTTTAGATATATGGATGTTTGTTACCTCTTCACGCCAAAACGCCTGAACGGATCGGGCTGAAATTTTGCATATAGGTAATTATAATCCTGGAATCAAACACAGGCTACCTTTTATCCCATAAATCAGTACCCATGGGATAGAAATCACGTTTAAACGTTTCCATAGATACAACGCGAGCGATGTCGCGGTCAGAAACTAGAAATAAAAAAGGCGTTATTTGATTTCTATGCACAAACCTAATATATAAAAAAATACATCCAGCCGAACATACCTCTTCCTTTTTCGAAGTGGATTAAAAATGCCTCATACTATTCAAGAGCATTGGTTGCTAGTTACAAGAGATACCGAGAGACTTCAATTTGTAGCAAATTAGGATATATAATCAATTGGACCTAGAGCCCTAGATCATCATCATAATCATCAGCCTATGTAAGTCCACTGCTGGACATGGCAGTCAGGGCCTCCCCTAATGAGCGCCATAGCGCCCTATCTTCAGCTTGCCGCATTCAGCATCTGCCTGCAGTCTTACACAGATCGTCAGCCCATCTGCCCGGAGAGCATCCAACACTACGTTTTCCGAGTCGCGGTCTCCACTCAAGAACACATTTACACCAGCGGTTGTCGGTTCTTAGCGAGATATGACCGGCCCACTGCCACTACAGCTTGCTAATTCTTTGAGCTACGTCGATAACTTTGCTTCTCTGTCGGATGTATTCGTTACGAATCCTATCCTTCAGAGTCCCAGATACCAGAAGGTTAAGCTCTTGTTAAATCCATACATTGTATTGAAATACAATGTATCTCTTTCATATCAAATATTTTCGTATTCTCCGGCGTTTCCTCAGGGAGTAACATCCAAAGAATCAGGTTTACCAGTATTTGTGTCACGTAGTGCGGCTTTTAACCCTTATTACCTCCATGAAAAAGAACGTAGCAACATAAAATACTGTCGCGTCGTTAAAAATAAAATGTGTTTCCTTCAACATGCCTGCAAAGTGCTATTAAATTTATATGAGAAACCGTTAGATGTGTCATATACTACAGTTAACGACTTTCCTTGATGTTTTAGTTGCATTGAGTGATTGCAAGTTTGTATGTAACGGGGGTTTTTGAATTTATAACACTTTATCATCATCCTTTCTCTTCCTAAGTTCCCACTGCTGGGCATAGGCATCTCCCCATGTTAATGTTTACTTTCGATTTTCTAATAATACTTAGTTTTTTTTTAATACTTGGTCTTAGGCTTGAAGGAGACTAGCGACATACGATAAAGTTGATCGTTTCGTGTTGGCGCGAGAACAAAATTTTTTTGTGTTCTTTTTTAAGGTCTACAAGGAATAATTAATGATTTTATCGGGTATTTATCGCGTACCATTTGTTATTATTGACCCTACGTTATGTTAACAAATCGCGAATATTTAAAAAGTTTTATTTTTTCAAGGAATAACACTAGCGGATATGTAATTTCCGCAATTCTATGAACTCACTAACTTCGAATTTAAAAACCACAAAAAGAAATTGAATCTCGCGCCAATACGAAACGATCAGCCTTAAAAGTAGTTTCTTGTAGTGTTCTAACATTCACTTTGATTCATTGAACTTTAGGACTTTTATTTACAAACGTTTTTTTCACCGTGAAAATCTACGGTTAATTCGCCATGAGAATGCACGGTCCTCAGTATTGTATAGATCACTATGGAACCTTGTTGACGGCGCCGTGAAAACCCAAGATTTTCTCGATGAAAAACCGCCCATAAACAGCTAGATAAGGTATGTAATCAAAAAGACCTCATCCACCAAACTGACGCGTAATAATTCCCATTTCATAACCTACTTTTCAAACCAGGCCCGGTCAAGCAACACCGGATGGATCGACATTTTTTTGTCGCCCACCAAACCCATTTGTTATGTTTTGCGTCGCTAATTAATTTCGGGTTTCTCCCAGAATAATGAGGTCCATTTATTGCAGGGGCTGTGTGGGGGAATATAGCGTGTAATGTATTTATGTTACTGCCTACCTCTAGTATAGTAGAATAACACCCGTGTCACGATCCCATGTTTTATCCTTAGGCTGAACACATACGGACCACGACATGCCACGAACTTGTTTATAAGCTTAGAGAATGAACCTCACTGTATGTATTCGATTCTAGAATCCAAGGTTTCTTTGTAAACAATCACTTTTATTTGCTCGCCCACATTGAGATTTTTACAGTGAATGAGGCTTATTTGGGAGAAGATTTATTTTGAGAACCAGGACATTTATATGTATGTATATAAAACTTTACTCAAACTGATATTAGTAACAGAAAACGGCAAAAAAACGCCAAACGTTCAGAAACGGACGAAAGACGAATCAAATAAATAAACATGTAATGAATATAAGCGGGCTACTATAAACCAATATACTACCCATATACTATAAACCTAGTTTTTGCAAATAAAAACCTTTCATTTCATTTTGTTTGTGTTTGTGTAAAACATATTTTACATATTTATTAGTATAACATATTTATTTATTTGATGCTTAGTTTAGTTAGTTTAGTTTTCGACAGCTTTCGTTTATTTCATTCGTCTTTCGTCCGTTTTCAGTTCAGTTCAGTTATTTATTTATAAGAAATTTTCACTCTTCTTTGGTTTTGTAACCCCTTTGTTTGCAAAAAATATCTGAAATTCTAGAAACAAGCATAAAATAGAATTTGAATGGTGAAATATCGAAGCTATCGCCCTCAAAATGCTGCCAGTCTGATGCGAATGCTGTCAAGTAAGATTATTCCGAAACCCCCATAAATCCCCCGTCACTGGAGGATTATTATTTCTTCCTACTTTTTGCTCCTGTAAACCATTGCTTTAGCGTAGCTCGCTGCGCCCGAAGTAATGGGAAGTGTTGAACCAAAATAAACTGCCCAAAAATCGGGAAACTGCAAGAGTGTTAAGGAAGGAGGAACGACGAGGAATATGTTTAGGGATTTGAACCAGCTTTATGTGGGATAAAGCTGGTTCAATCCCTAAACAAGTTCCTTCTGGGAAAGCGTGCTCCATCTAAGACAAACTTCACTTTCACAAGTGAGATTATGGTCAAATGATTTACTATTTAGATGATGTTATGTGGATTGTCCAGCATTATTAACTTTTCTTAATTCTAATTAATTCACATTAAAATAAATACAATGTTAGCTTTATGCATAGCGTTTTTATTGCATTCTATAATGGTATATACAGAGGTATAATCTAGGTAATTTAAGATAGCTGGACACAAAATATGTGTGGAAAGATATCTCTTTGAGCTGTTCTTGACTCTACGTTAAAATTAGTAGAAAACATCATATTTTAGAGATCAATGCTGTTTTTAGGATGGCACGCAAAGCGTCATTAATCGGTACCTCAACCTCAACAGCCTACGTATTGGTCCACTGCTGGACGCAGGCCTCCCCCTGATAAACGCCTTATCGGCCTTTATTACATGGGGGTAGTGCCCATAATCCCCACGCTGGGCATGCGGGTTGGGGATGGCAGTTTGGTGGTAGAATTGTTCTGCAGGAGCCGCTGCTGCCCGCCCCCAGTGGATATCCCTTAGTCGCCTCTTACGATACCGAGTTAGGGCGGTGCAAATTCTAAGCCAGCACCACACAGCTATTAATCGGTAATTCTGATCTATTTCTAAGAATTTATACCCCAAAAATTGGCGACTCAGTCAGAACTCCTTACGTGTAAACACTATAAAACCAAATAACCTTTCGCTAAAACTGGTAAAAATTTCGACTGAAATTAAGAAAACAAACCGTTCACTAAGTACCTACTAAAACTGTTTTCATTGAGTTATTTAATATGAATCGCTCTCATTTCATTTTTGTGTTGGAAAGTCGTATGTGTAAAAAGAGCCTAAGTTTTTTACGCAAATGCATGTGTTTTAGTGCCTCGCCATAACTAAGAATGTCACTTTGCCGCAGCTAAAAGGGCGTTTTCTTTCATACTTAGTTACTTTGTTGTACATAAACAAAACAGTCTGCTTTTATGTTTTATATCTGACTTATTCCAGTTTTCCGTCTTGAAAGTCCCCCTAAGTGGAAAAAAATTCCTCGCTCACATTGAGTAATATTTTTAAAGACATGCGGCTTAATTAGGAGACAAGACTTCTTTGTTGTGTTTTTTAGAAACATGAAATGAATTGATCTAAATAAAATGTTTCTTCATATACGACCTCAGTGGCACAGCGGGCGAGAGTCCGCCTGCGACGCAAGAGGTTGCGGGTTCGATTCCCGCCTCGGAACAAATTTGTGTACGATCTGCAGTTTGTTCCGTTGGTCTGGGTATTTTATATGTTTAATAAGAAAAATATCTATCTATGTGTTAAAAAAAATATCTATCATGTATTAAATATATCAGTTATCCAGTACCCATATCACAAGCTTTGAGTAGCTTACTAGAGGGGCTAGATGGTGCTGTGTGGATTGTCCAGCATTATTTATTTATTTAGCTTTATATTATTAGGGTATATTTTTTGAAATACCTTATTATGCTCTAGTCTATAATTTGTACTGGAATGAAGCGCAACATTTATTTACAAAACTAATTTATTTATAACACGTATTCACCATCATCGTCAACCTATATTAGTCCACTGCTGATAGGCCTCCCCTAATGAGGTTGGCGCATCCAGCATCTGCCGCAGTCTTTCGCAAGTCGTCATCTCACCTGGGTGTCCTAAACTTGCCGAGTCGAGAGCTACGTTTGCCGAGTCGTGGTCTCCAGTCGACACTTATTAAATCTCATTAAATACACGAAACGAAGGTAGCTGCATATGTATGTAGAACGTGAAACTATAGAAAGCCACAGGGAACTTGTCTCTTTCTAGGAAGTATCTTACTTCATCCATTTATCTTTATTTGCGAACTTTTTACCAAGTAAAATGTACGTAAATTATTTTCTCATCTTATTTCGGTTGGGCTTCCAGCTTTTCAGCCAAAAATGTTGCCTTTAGCCATATATTCCGCAAACTCTCTACAGCCGGAATGTAGGCACTTGTTATTTGTAAATATGTAACAGCTTGCTGCTAATATTATGTAAATAGACCAAATACTTGTTGTTCTACTCGACGAATAACAAAAACAAGGTACCTACGTACATACTATTCGACGGCTAGGCAGAACCCGCACTGGAAATCTATTTGGTAGTCGAAAGAATCCGGGTATCGTTGGGTTTTGTCCTTTCGGTTTAGAGGTCTTTGTTTGTGACGCCCTCCTAGCCGAATTTCGTCCACGGCGGCTTGTCTCAAAGAAGACTAGTCACCTGACTAGTCTGCCACCTGGGCAGGAGTGCATAAGTGTACTCTCAAACACAGATCACTCTCTATTTCCTGACTCTCATAATCCGATGGGATAGCAGGTCGACACGACCGGGGAGAGGCTAGGCGCAGGACAGGCACGGGGAAATACTTCTTTGTTTATACTCAAAAAAGAAAAAAAATAGTTCAGTTCATTTCGTTATATTAGTCATAAACGTTACGATTGGATAGCTTATTCGTGACAACGAGATAACTTTTATCTAATCTGTATCTAGTTTGCACGAAAGCATTCTGCTTGAAAAACTCAATGAGCAAAAAATACAATTCAATGAGCAAGCTTGCTTGCACGAGCAAATAAGGGGAAGCAAAATGAACGCATTTGTACATTTTACAGTACCAACTGACTTGTAACGAAACATGTGTTACTTAACGCTTTTCGTTGTTCTCAGTTCAGTGATGAATAACGTTGAAAATAGCTAGTATTTTTGTCGTTGCAATTTGTTCTGTATTGGTTTGCAGTTCAGTGATTAATAAAGCTGGTATTTATGTGTTAAAGACACGTTATTCCAATATTGGGAGCTTTGTACTTTGTAAAGATTCTGAAATGTTAATTGTATATTATTATATCAGTTTATCGTTACTTTCTTGTAGATACCTATGAGATATAGAGGATGCTCAAGGTTGATCAAGGTCATTGACACACCGCAAGGATTCCAATCCATGACCAGGATTGCAAAGTACGAATCTATTCGATAGGGTTGGTTTCAAAATATTTTTGGTTACCGATATGGGGTTATCTACGATTCTTTTTTGTGTTAGAACCGCACTCACCTGAAGAAGTCTCTCGTTAAGGGATGAATCGCAAATAAGGTTCGTAGTTAACCCACTTACATCCGTTATGGTTTCAGAATGGTTAGATATCGAAAAAAATAGAAGATCCAGACGCCAGCCACTTAAGTGTTTTCGACAAAACGTGAAAAATATCAAGACCTGAAAAATGTCAAGACTATCGTATCGATTATCAGAACTTGCATACAAAATCCTTTGTATAAAAAATCGGACAACCTTCCACTAGGCTTAGAGAGCTCCGTTAAAAGTCCCTGTAAAAGCTCCGCCTTTGTATACGAAGTTCTTACTTATGAATGTTTGTGATCACGCTAATGAGTGTCTCGCGACTCATCAGGGTAAAGTTGACTTTACTACTGCGTTCGAAACTTTCGGCTGCGGCTTTTGCAATGTTTTTATGTTAGTTCTGTCTGTTAGTTCCTCCATGGGGTTTCAGTTTATATAGCATCAAAGAGTTTTTGGAAAATGAATGCAGTCAGTTTAGGGTCAAATCTCCTATATCCTCTCCAATGGCAAGCGACTAGTAGCTGGTTCCAATAACAAGGTCTCCAAATGGCAAGCGGCCAGCTACTGGTCCCTCATTAGTCCCTCATTATTTACCGTTTTTATAAAATCAAACATACATCTATCCTTTTTTATCCTGTATGGTTGTTACTAGAAAAGACAAGGATAACTATATTCTGTGTTTCTATTGTAACCGCCAAACAAATTTCATGGCAATTTTGCTCATTCGTGAGCGTTCGCGCGTGACAAAGGACTGCTCGAAAACTTAGTTTTTTGCCGTTGATTTGTGACCTTTTTTTGTATGCAGACAGGGTCTGTTTTTATGTAGATTCATAAGTAAACTTCATGTTTTTATGTTACGTCAAAAATTGCAAAATGGCGTCGCCAGTCAAGGGGATATTGGGGTAAGGTTGCTCAAGTCGTACCACGGCCTAAATCGTACCGCTGCAATATCTTGTCTGATATGTATAAAAAACACCATCTAATGTCGTCGACATGAACTATTTAGTCGAGCGAGCAAACGTAAACAAGCGGATCGCCATCCGGCTTCGTGAAGCAAAAATAATGACATAGTAAGTTTTTTATACAGTTTTCATTAAAAATTTTGACTCATTTGTAAGCTTTTTATGGCAGGAATGTGATTCTTAACTTTTTTCTTTGTTAACATGTATTTGAAATACTTATCGGGCAATCGTTTAGGCATACTCAAACACTAGAACTTTTTAGGTTTTGTCAGTGGTTTTAGTTTTAAACTTGGAAGACTCCACTGCTTAAGTCGTACCTACCTGTGCAAAATTCCTTACTCGTACCGGTACGACTTAGGTATCATGAAAATTGATAAATAATTATATTAACTTTTTATCAGGTAATAAATAAATATGGCGAAGCGAAAGTACAATAGTTGGTAGCAGGAGGATAAGGACGAAAATTACAACGCCACCCTCAGCACCTAGAGATTCAACACTGTCCATTATTCAAACTGGACCTTCCACAATATTACAAGATACCTACTTCAGACGATGACAGTATTTTAATTGTTGATAAAATTACCAATCTTCAACAAATACAATCTCACTTCAATATTTTATCTCCTGTGTCTTGCATAAAAGAGTAATTAAAAAAATTCTGAAAGGTAGGTACTAAGCCAACAATGGAAAAAACTTCAAGTTCCGACCAAAGTGAAAAATAGAAGCCAAGGAAAACATAAATAAAAGGAAGAAACCTGAACTAGATTTGAAAAAAATCAAAACAGAAAAATGAATAAATAAAACTATAAAAAGAATAACAGAACACATGGACTCAATAAAGTCCATTTTCTAAGTACGACTAAGGCTATAGGTGGTACGAATTAGGAGACTAGGCGCCTTAGTCGTACCGAAGGTATGTTTTTGAAAAACGTTAAAATACCTATTTTGATAAAAGATTTCAAGTTTCTATGATTGTTGATTAAAAGGCAAATAAATAAAGATTTAGTATGTGCAGAAGATTTTGTTTTATTCCCATTGCACTGAAAATTACAGTATTATTTCCTTAGGGGGTACGACTTGAGCAACCTTACCCTACCTGACATCTTCGTTGAATCACCTAACTCAAAGTGATAGATTCTCAATAAACTTAGTTTTAAGCATATTATGTACATTTACCTTTACTATCTATCTAACTATCTATCTATCTAACTATCTCTACAGCAAAATTGTATTTAGTGTACTTTGGACGAGTCATAGCCTCATCATTAAGCAACAATAATTTTTACATTTTTTATTTGTATGATGTATGACAGAACAGGAGTATGAATCTGTTTTAGAGAAAAGTTGCTGCTTACGATTCTGCATGAGTTTTTCCAATATAAAAGGTAGCATGTTATGGATGTTATGGATACTATGTTATGGACACTCACGGTAGGGCTGGTCCACCAGTTTATGGTAGTTCAGCGAGCAATGGAAAGAGCTATGCTTGGAGTCTCTCTGAAGGATAGGATTCGTAACGAATACATCCGACAGAGAACCTAAGTTATCGACATAGCCCAAAGAATTGGTAAGCTGAAGTGGCAGTGGGCCGACCATGTCTTGCGAAGAACCGACAACCGATGGGGTAAACGTGTTCTTGAGTGGAGATCGCGACTAGGCAAATGTAGTGTATGACGCCCTCCAGCCAGGTGGGATAAAGACCTGCGAAAGATTGCAGGCAGATGCTGGATTCGACAAGCTGAGGACAGGGCGCTATGGCGCTATGGCGCTCATTCGGGGAGGCCTATGTCCAGCAGTGGACTAATATAGGTTGATGATGATGATGATGACTATGTTTTTATAGGTCATAACTACATCAGTTTGGTCTTATCAATTCTGGCGTAAACAACTACATATCCAAACTGTCTTTTACAATATTATGATTTGAAAATGTCTGTCTCCAGTCATAAATAATTATGTTTCTTCGAAAACAAACTCGTCCAACTAATGTATAAAGTACCTAATCTTAGAAATGTATTCTAGGACACTTTTCGTAGTTATTTTTCCATGTTACTTTCTCTAGTGTGGGAGCAGGGTGCGTTGACCTGAGGGTTCACTGAGCTGGCTAACCTACTATGCATAGAAGGTTTCCTCTAATAAGAGTTTTCTAGAACATTTTTCAGTAAAAAGGTAAAATAATGTTTTCTTCATTCTCTAAAGCTTTGTAGCTTTAATGTTTCTGTTCGTGTTTTAATTGTTTGCAAGAATATAAAGGGTTCACAAAATTGTATGACGTTTTTGTTAAAGACAGAGTTTGGGCCATTCGCTTCTTGAAGCTCTAATAAACACTTAAGTACCTATGTAACCACATTATATATAATAAAATAACTATTTACGCGAAATAATTACAAAATGTGGGTTGAATTCAAATAGCTTTAACGTTCTTACGGTCGATTCAACTAGGTATTATGAAAACGATTTAACACACGTGCAAAACTAGGTCGCTTAAGTATTACCGGGCTTAAACTCTGTAATTCGTTGAGTAATTTTTACGTGTATTTTTAGTGTGGTGATTGTGACAAAATCTCCCTTGGATACAGGCATGCTCATTTGTGGACAACGTTGGACATCGTGGAGATCGGTCGAGACAACGTTACGTAATTTTAGTTATTTAGTCGTTATTTTAGATACCTTCCTAACACAAGACCTCGTCTTTTCTAAATACGTTAGGTATAAGTAGACCACACAACTGGCGGATCGCTAAATCATGTCACAGTAAGAAACGCCAAAAGTGGCGTTTGTTACTGTGTTTGGCGTTTATTTTCTAATTGTGACAAGGTTCTATAGAGATCCGCCAATTGGGTGTCTACCTATAGTTACCTAGTTACCTACCGTCGTCGGAAACTGAATTTATTATAGGTACGTAGTCAATGTATTCTATCTTGTACCTATTATTTCAGGTTCCATGCTCAAACCTTGGCTTTTTGCTAGGTTTGTACACAATTTTCAGCTGATAATCATCACGCTTATCATGGAATTTCAGTTCATTTTAGCACAGCAATACCATTACCAAAAAACAAGCCTCTGCAAACAAAGATAATGAAAAAACCATTACAACATGGAACAACCGTTAGAGTTTAGGCAGTCCAATCGTAAAAGAATTTTGAAAAAATCCCAACATACGTCCTCTAATCCCGAGATTAGGTTCTGCTTCTAAGGGTGCCTCACTTCTGGGTTAATGAGTCGTTTAAATGTAATGGCGGAATTACACGGTACGAGTAACTGGCGCCAGGCATTGTGTTTAGCTACGCCCTAATGCTGGAGACTATCTTGATTTTAGATTGGGCCTTTGTTTTTGGTTATTTTACTTGTTCTTGTGCATGTTACAAGATTGTGTGCAACGGTCAATAGGATGAATTTACCTAATAACTAATAAGTTTAAAATGCTCGAGTATTTTTAACCGACAAAAAACGGAGGAGGTCCTCAAGTCGACGCGTATATATTTTTTTATGTATAAGAACGCATGTCTTTTTACAGAGTAGTCAGATTTTGATAATTCATTAATTTTTTTATTGGAAAGGGTGTAACCCAAATTTGGTCCCATATAAATTTGGAAAAAAATCCAACCCTAAGGGTAGGAAAACAAGGGATGACTGATTGTTCAGTTCACTCACTGATTGTAATGTATGAACACGCATAACTTTTTACAGAGTAGTCCGATTTTTATAATTATTTTTTTGGATGAGACATTTTGCAGTCATAGCTGTAAAGTGAGCATAGCTTGTGATATAATGTACATATTAGTCAGATTACTGATATATAAATGTATTTGTTGTTAGATTTTTATGAAAATAATATTATAATCACTCTAATATTATAAATGCGAAAGTTTGGTAGTAGATGTATGGATGGATGGAAGTTTGTTACCTCTTCACGCCAAAATTACAGAAAGGATCGGGCTGAAATTTTGGACATAGGTAATTCTTATCCTGGAATCAAACCTAGGCTACTTTTTGTACCATAAATTAGTTCCCATGTGATAGAAATCACCTTTAAACGTTGCCATTGAAACACCGCGTGCGAAGCCGCGGGCATAAACTAGTATTATAAAAATAGCCTTCAATCAAAAATCTTTTTTATAGTCTTTAACAATAGATCTTCGTTGGTCCACAATCCCACCTGATGGAAAGTGACGATGTGGCGACGGTGTACCACATTCACTAACTTCAATCTTACTAAACACTAGTGAAAACCTTACATATAAATATAGTAACTTATTTAACTTAAGAGGGGGCATTGAGCGCAATTTTATGAAAAAGATAGGCATAAGCTTTCGCGTTCATAGGAGCGGGACGAAGCATACGTTTTTGGAACGGTGTAAGCGCAAAAATGTCGTTTTTGCTTATTTACAAGAAAACTACACAACTTATGACGAAACTGTACTAAGGAACCAAAGAATTGCGAGAGAGGGACACCGGAGAGGTGGGTAATATGTCCCTCTCAGGGCGTCGAATCCTACATAATTCTGGTCCCCCAGACCAGTTTATTCGTAAACGGTTCTTCGCGAGTAAAAAAAGGCATCTCAGCTCTGAGCTGTCTCTTGTTAAAAGCGAGAAGTTCGTGGAGACGGCTTCATCTTCGCCGATTCAGTGGTTCCTAGGGCGGACGACTGGTCCACTCCACCATGGTTTTCCAGCTATAAATCCATTGTCTCGACGTAGCCATTCCTACAATCCAAAAAAAGTAGGTACAATTACCTGGTACACCTATAGGTAGACCACACAACTGGCTCTGTAAAACCTTGTCACAATAAGAAAACAAACGCCAAACACGTTTGTTACTGTGACATGGTTCTACAGAGATCCACCAGTTGTGTTGTCTACCTACCTATAGCAGATTGCATGCATGAGTTTCATGTTGGAAAGACCTTGGGTTATAATTCACAACACAATACTGACCTTGGATTACGGAACATTAATTACATTTTACATATTTTTCATTTTACAAGTTTCTTCAACGTAATTCCCTTCTTTGTTTTAATTTAATAATTCGGTTGCATACATACATAGGGCAAGTTCTAAATTGGTAAATTCATAGAGCTGTGTGTGTCAAATGCGTCGCTCATTTTTCCATACAAACGTGGAAGGGTAACTGTTTGATGTTGATCCAGAACTAAGGATAATAATTATAATATCAATTTATCTGTATTGATATGGATCGGTTGAGCTACCTGTAGATTGTTTGCAACAGTCTGCAGTCAGCTCAATTGTTTCAATTAAAATACTAGTTCTAATTTATTTCTATTATTTATTGTAAATTTATTGTGAATAAAGGCTTCTGCCCTTTGTAAATTTATCTCGTCATTATCTATGTTTTTTTACACCCAAAAAAAATATAAATTTGAAAAACTTAAGCTTTAATCTAATCTTAAGCTAACTTAAAACATTAAGCTTTAACTAATCTTTCGTATTTCCACGCAAATTCTAGCCCAACTTTAAGCGAAAATAAATAATATGCGGAGAAAGAAAACTGCAAAACAAAGCCCGTTCCAACAACATAGTTTCGTTATTCAAAAGCTGTTATTTTGAAAAGATACACTCAATAGTTTTTCTATCATAACCTAAAAGTCGTTTCCCATATTTTTACGTGGTCGTTTTACGAATGAATCATTGTGCATTTCATCCTAGCGCGCGGGAACACATTTACAGACGAGTTCGCGCCGCTGAATTGTGTACCCATAAGACGGGTTTCCACCGCGAAAGGGTAATGAGCGGGAAATGAGAGATGAGCGGGTGTAGTTAATTTCAACGCGTTCTGCTCACTCACTCCTTTCCGCTCGACTATTTGTTGGTGGAAATACAAGTAAGTATGCAGTATACTCTTGCGAGTTAAAATGGGTCCACTCCGCTCTCGGTGGAAACCGGCCTATTTTTATTAGCCTGTTCTGTCCCACTGCTGGGCAAAGGCCTCCATTCCTTCCTCCACATTTCTATATTTTTTGAACCGGGCTTTAGGTTTGCAAAATCCGCAACAAGTTAGGTACCTAAAATAGAATGTAAAAAATCTTACTTGCTAAAACAATTCTATGCTTATACCTCTCCTTATACTTATATAACTCCGTCTCACAATTTTTAAACAATTGCTTTGTGGTGTTTTTTCGTATTCGGGTATTATAAATGTAAACGGAAGAAAATCGACTTTCAGCATTTATTTAAAGTTAAGAGAGGTGTTTAAAAGTAAAGGGGTTCATAAAGTAAGTATGAGCAAGATTTTTCCGAGAAAATAATAGGATTATAGCTATTCCACTAGCACAAAGTATTTTTTTAATTTATATATTACTAGCTGCATTCTTACTACCCGTTGTCCTATTACCCATTTTCCCGTAGGAATGAAGCATTTTCCCGCGGTAATAGCAGTAGTCTATGTTCATCAGGAATATTGTGGGCTTCTAATGGTAAAATAATTTTTCAAATCGGTCCAGTAGTTTCGGAGCCTAACAAATAAACATACAAACAATTAAATATTTCCTCTTAAAATATTAGTACAGACAATTTTTGAACAGTTGATTAAGAATAAGCTCCAAAAATATTTTAGTTGAGAACAGTAGGAAATATAATATTATTGAATAACAACTTAGCTAAATCCTGGTGTATGCTTGCGCCAACATAACTTATTTCCATAAAAAACATTAATCACCTATACGGCCACATAAGTATGGAAATAAAAATTATACCTTCATAATATCTGGATATTTCTAGTATGAAATATGAAGTTTCACCACAATAGGGTCGGTAGAATGTGGTTTATTTTTGCATGTTGAACTAAGCCAAATAGTTAATTTTTAGGTTACCATAGACAAATTGGTAACAGCACCCTTACGATTTTGTTCTGTCTGTCTGTCATAGTAAATGAGCAAACTAGCAAAATAAAAACAAAGACCAAAATTTACATAAGCTGACGACGTTCTCAATGCGGCTGTAACTCTTTATTTTTGTTCATTGACATGTGAACTTAAAAGCGAAACTTGTATGTGAACTTAGGTGGCGTTTTGGTGGGATATCATTACTACGAGAAAAAGAACCAATGTTGAGTATTCTTTGCACAAGGAGTTTGTATCTAGTATTTTTTGCGCAAGGAGGTTTTATAGCATTGAGATGGAGGTTAATTATATTGCTGTGTTCTAAATTCAAACGTCGTGGCGTAGTATCATCAAAATATTAAAAATTACAATCATAGAATATAAACAAATTCAAACTAGTTTAAACCATCATCATCACC
Organism: Eupithecia subumbrata; assembly: GCA_949316285.1. Taxonomy (NCBI): domain Eukaryota; kingdom Metazoa; phylum Arthropoda; class Insecta; order Lepidoptera; family Geometridae; genus Eupithecia; species Eupithecia subumbrata. Next base: position 12,268,071 of record OX438643.1, on the reverse strand, counting down.
CATCGCTGGATTTTATCCACTGTTGGGTGTAGGCCTCCGAAAGTTTGTGGCATCCACCACGGTCCTGTGCTAACCGTCTCCATTGACGTCTTCTGGCGCTAACACGGCGGCACCTTGCAACTGGGCGGCCGACGCCTGTAGTATAAATACTCCTACTTAATTCTTTTAATATAATAAAGATAAGCATCGTGAAAGCCTTTATAAATCCAGTAATACGATCCTAGAGTACATATTCTATGGTAATAATAGAGCGTTCTCATGCCTACTCGATTCGTCACATTGCGTGTAGAATCGACTTGAATGGCATAGAATCGAGTAGCATTGTGAAAATCGGACGCGCCTGCGAGTCTTTTCACATCAAAAGAAAAATATAGAAAGTATGCTTCGTTATTTATGAAACTCCTGACCCAGAACTTTTGAGGCAAGTATACGAGTGAAAGATTCCGTCTGGAATGCGAATGTAAAGAGCTTTTGGATTTCCAGAAATGTTTTCTGTGTTCTTTTATTTGTGCGTCAACTATTCAGGTAGGTACAAGTTAGTAGGTTTTGAGTTTCTTGTTGATCAAAATACCATGAAACAAAACAGTTGTTTCTTAGAATTTTGTTTAAAATCAGTGTGTTGTAAATTTGGGATTTGAATCTTTGCAGCTATGTCGCAAAGAGCACTTACAATTATTTAAATTCATAAATATTTGACTTCGCTAAATCTTTCTTTTTTCTGATGTACGATCCTATGGAATTAAATATCTCTCACTTTGACTTTTTTATACCCTAGACAGGGCACACCTATTTTATTTACCAATATTAAGAAGCTAATTTCATTAAAATTAAATGAAACTCTATGACGTCGGTAATAAAATTGCAATCAGCATAGTAGATTTAATTATCCTATTCTCCTGCACATAAAGGTTGTTAAATTCTAAATTAGGTACGAAAATGGACTTTAATTCTACAGCATACAGTATTAATTAGCACGTAGTTTAGAGCTGTTATGGCTCTCAATGGTCGTATGTATTGTAGAGTTATATTAATATTCTACCTGAGCTTTAAGAATGCAAGGTATTTAGTATTTATATGTAATTTTTCTGATCAAGATATATTTTGGTGCGCATTGGAAATCGCATGCATAAGTTGCATGCGATTTCCAATTTCTTTAAGATTTGTGAGATAGCTTTCACAGCTTACAGAACGTCTACCTGCGACGCAGGAGGTTGCGGGTTCTATTCTCACCTCGGGTCAAACGTTTGTACGATCTGTAACAGTTGTTTCGGATGTTTTGGGTGTTTTTTTACTATGATAAAGATATCTATCTTGTATTATGTATACCAGTTTTCTAGCACCTACCCGTAACACAAGTTCTGCTTAGCTTGGGGCTAGATAACGCTATGTAAATTGTTTAGCCATATATATTTACTAGTTTCTGCCCGCGGCTTCGCACACGTTTTTTGCTATGGAAACGTTTAAAGGTTAGTTCTATCCCGTAGGAACTGATTTATGGGATAAAAGTAGCACACTAACTACCTGAGTGAAAATTTCAGCCCGATCCGTTCAGTGGTTTTGGTGTGAAGAGGTGACAAACATCCATCCATCCATCCATCCATCCATCCATCCATCAATACATCTACACATCCAACTTTCGCTCTTATAACATTAATGTGATTTTGTATTTCGAAAGCTGCCATTATATTTTTCACACTACTTTCTTTCGTCGCTCGCATGCCGCAAGAGATCATTAGCCTCTCAATAGTCAAAAACATATTTTATATACCTCTATAGCCTTTTAGTTGGAGGTCAAGGCACCTGACCATTGACCAACGGCTCAAAGATTAGATCCACTAAGCTTTATACAATGGCCATAATTCATCAGGTTTATGATTTCTAAAGCCAACATCAGACTAATCTTCATACTTTGTCTTTTGTATTTCTAATAGTGCTTGTGAAGGTTAAAACGCGATTCTCTGCATGGATAAAAAAATAATATACATGTGTCACGTCATCAAATGTATACTAAGCAGAAACGGGGTGAATGTGAACACCATGGTTGCTTATATCTCCAAACATACTGAGGAGACGATGATGAAATTTAGCGTGAATTATAGAACATACCTCAACCTCAACAGCCTGTATTGGTCCATTACTGGACGCAGGCTTCGCCCTGATAAGCGCCTTATTGGCTTTTATCACATGGGGGGTAATGCCCATAATCCCCACGCTGGGCATGCGGGTTGGGGATAGCAGTTCGGTGGTAGAATTGTTATGCAGGGGGCGCTGCTGCCCGCCCCCGGTGGATAGGTATCCCTTAGTCGCGTCTTACGACACCCGCGGGAAGAGTTGGGGTGGTGCAAATTCTAAGCCGGCACCACACAGCTATAATTATAGAACATAATCCAGCTTAAATAATAGTCTATTGTTCATACAAGAAAAGCGCAGCTGCAGGCAGAAGCTGGTTACACAATCACACTAGTGATATAAATGCGAAAACTTACTTGTTTAGAAATTTGGGTGTTTGTGACCCCTTCACGTCCAAAAAAAACCTTCCCTACTGGACCCTATTCTAGTTCCCTATCGGATCAGTCTGAAATTTTGCATAGATATAGTTATAAGCCTGGAATAACATATACAGGGATTTCATGTGGCAATATTGCGTGCGGAGCTGAGGGCAAGAGCTAACCCTCTATTTAACATTTCGTAGCACTTTCGTAGAGCGTAGCTTATGCTACGATCGTAGAGGTACTACGCCTCGGAAAGCACGATAACCCGGGTGGTCCTGCGTCGATTTCTCCCCGGTCGTGTCGGTCTGCTGTCACATCGGTTATGAGAGTGACGGAATTTACAGTGCATCTGTGTTTTCGCATACACCTGTGCAATAAGATATGTCTTGCGCAAAATGGCTAGTCTCCGCTTAGACTGGCCGTCGTGGTTGAAATTGGGCTAGAGAATTCAGCAAAGGCAATAAAACCCCAACGCAACTCAGATTTAAGCACGTCTGCTTTCGAATTTTTGACAGATTTTTATTGAATACTGTCATAAAATCGCGACTTAAGACGAGCTTAAGGCTTAGTTCATATGTAACACGTTGACGCGTCAACGCACGACGTTTTGTCGTTTGAATTGTTTGGCCCTAACATGGCTACCTTACTGCTTTTTTTTCAAAATGGCTGCGCACGATAAATGTTATTTCATTGGATATCTATAGAGGACATTTAATAAACAAAAAATGTCCCATAAAAATCATTATTTACAAAGAAAATTACAATCAAATAATAGAAATACAACTGAAACAATTGAGCTAACTACAGACTGTTGCAAACAATCAGGTAGTTCAGCTGATCCTTATAAATACCAGTCGGAAGCGTCCCCAAGACGCTGGCTGCATAAGATAATGTCCTTAAGCGTCAGATATTCGGTCCTGAGATATTCAAAAATGAAAAAAAAAAATCGAGCAATAGGTATTTTCATCTGTAAACCTCCCAGAAACCTGACGCTTTAGGAGATTATGTTATACAAAATTTTTTACGTGTATAAGTATCTTCTATTTTACTATAAAAACTTTCGTAGTTTGACGAATTCATTATGAATATAAGCGGGTTTACTACGAACCTAGTTTGTGTTGGATGAACACCAACGGGACTACGAACCGTGCACTGCGTGCGTTAGCCCGCAGTGCGCGCAGGAACGCGGTACAGGCGCGACGCGAACCGCACTCACCCTGATGAAGTCCCTCGTTAAGGGATGAAACGTTGGTGTACTTCCAACACAAACTAGGTTCGTAGTTAACCCACTTACATTCATAATGAAAGTGTCTTCTATCCAAATATATAACTTTTCCTCGTCAAAATTTTTCCATCTGAGTTGCGTTTGAGTATTCGGGGATGACCCACCGAAATTCCTCATACAAACTTTTTTATTAGTATCCCATATACTAATTAATATTCCTCCAACTATTTCCGCGAAGGCGAAGGAACAATACAAGTTTGAGTCTTCGGGATGACTTTGGATGAGTTCCTGATTACGCAAATAGGTAGATTGTTTACATTCTGTAGGAGTGGTCGTTGAATGAACGAACTGTTTTTGTAGACTGTTTGTTTGCCGTCGACTGCTAGACCGGTTTACAGTCCACTGATGAACCAGTTTACTCGTGAACGACAGTTGCATCGCCCAGTCCAAAGTCGAGCGTTGACGAAACTGTTTGTTTCTCGCTCTCTAGCCACCCGTCTATCAAGCATTCTGCTCTCTTCACACTTGCTTGTTTCGCTAATATGACTATCTCTCTTTCGCCATGCGCCAGGCCAAACTGTATATCGGCGGCGGCGTAAGTGGTGTTTTGTAAAAGTAAACTCTATTGCAATGCAATATGCATGTCAATTATCTTCATATGGTAGGTAAGTTGCACTATGCACACAAGCGTAGGTTAGGTACCTAGGAGGGTTATTTATTTCTGATTTTCGGGCATACCTATCCAGGTAGAGATAAACCATTCTAAAAATGCAGGCCCTCTTCATAAAACGTCATACCTAGGTACCTACTTACTTGGCGTGCATTTTTAAAATGCTTTATCTCTACCTACCTAGGTACCTATCCCGAAGGTAGGTAGAGTAGGTAGTGTAGTTTCCCTAGGTACCTTACCTACCTACTGACCTATGGGATTTTCTTTTGACGCGTCAAAAAGCAAGAGGCACCGATACTTACATTTTAATACCTACCTACTTATGACAAGTTTAGCACCACTATTAAAGGTAGGCCTACCTATAATAAACCAGTGCTTAGGTATTCTGATAAGTGATACGATAACATAACACTATTGCTCCGTGCTATTTCACACTGGCTACTGGCATGGCGATTTGCAAGCGAGTTAACGCCGAAAGACATGGTACCTAGGTAGGAAGGTAGGTACCTAGGTAAATTCATTGTTGAAAAAAAGTAGTGATCGCGAGGTCTACTGTTCGTAGAACTACTAGTTATATAAAAATACCCAGAACACCCGGAACAAATATTTGCATATCGTACAAACATTTGTCCTAAGGCGGGAATCGAACCCGCAACCTGCGTCGCAGGCGGACCTTTTCCGACTGCACCACATCGGTCGTCAAAATAGTTCATACGTCGCGTCGTCGATTGGCAAGCGTTTATGATCGTTTTGAGTCTCGTCGTCGTTTACCAATCTGTGCATCAACGTTCAACGATCGAACATGTCCTGAACTGAACGGCATAAACTGGTCGAACAGTAGACTGTTTTATGAACTAGTTCATCGTGGACGGTAAACGGTCTCGTTTCGTCGACTGAAAAGAAGTCGACGACCCATTCCTAACATTCTGTGCATTGAAGTCTCTGTGCATTTACTCGGTTCGTTTATTCGGTTTATGGAATGCGAGACTGAATATTATTGTAATGAACTTATACAATACAAATATTCTTTACTAGCTTAGCGTAGGGTAGGTACCTTACTAAGGGACACACAGAGAACGAAAAAAAAAAACATTTACATAGAAAAAGCTAAAACATCTGTGACTTCTTACACACGAGGCATTAAATATTATATTATCCATAGAATGTACATATCTTTAGCAATTCATTGAATTATTTCGTTTCTTTGCAGGAGAAAAACATTCTGTTTAATTTTCATTTTTTAAAAAAAAGCAGATATGACAACCATGACAACATCACAAATTCAATCACTATTTTGACAAAAATAGACAACATTGCATTGACGGCATTTTTATTGTTTCTCGTTGGACGTGATGTGTAAATTATCAAACCCTTCTTTAAATTCTAAATCGAGAAAAGCCCTAAAAAAAGTAAAAACTACTAAAGTAGCCTATTATTTAAGTTAGGCTACATTCTAAATGTACGCCAAATTTCATCTTGATCTGTTCAGTAGTTTTGGAGATCTTGGTAAAAAAAAAATCACACGAATGGTCTAGATTCTAGACCATTCGTATGATTTTTTTTTCTAGACTCTAGAAGATCGTCTAGGGAAAATTCGACTAAAAAAATTAATCTAATACAATTTGACTAAAACAGTTCGACTAAAAAACAATTCTCCTAAAAACATTTCGACTAGTAGTAATTCGACTAAAGCAATTCGACCTTGAGTTGACCCGACCTGTAGGCGTCCAACCCCGACTCTGTGACTGAAAGGGTATGTATATTTATAATTGCACTCAGAGCCATAACTTGGCATATTTTTTTTTGTTGTTAAAACGAATTCTTTTAGTCGTTAGTCGAATTGTTAAAGTCGAAATGTTTTTCGTCGAATTGTGTTTTAGTCGAATTGTTTTAGACGAATTGATTTAGTCGAATTTTCCGCAAAGCCATCGGAGACTAGACGGATGCGCAGAGCATATTATAGTGCACAGGTGTGTGCGCAAACACAGGTACACTCTCTATTCCCTCACTCTCATAATCCAATGGGACGGCAGACCGACACGACCGGGGAGAGGTCAAGCGCAGGACCAACATTAACGTGCTTTCCGAGGCACGTTGGGGGGTTCAGCAGTGGACATTATGCTGTTTTCTAATCCTTAGACACCAAATAACCATAGAAAATTTGAACCATTCGTCTGATTATAACGTAATTTCACTGAGGTTGAAGCTATTTCGGTCATAAGCTGTTTTCCGGTCAGTTGGGCAATTAGGGCCCAAATAAAACGTCGAGTTTACGCCTCAGGCCCGTAAGCTAACTCTTAATGCTAAAGGTCATTTGTTAACAAAGGGCTTATTTACCAGCACCATTTGTTTAATATTTTGAATAGTCAAACGCAAATAGTTCATTAGAGCCCGTGGAATAGTCAATTTTATGAGATAGTTGGACTAATTTTGTAAATTTCTTTCTGAATGGACGGAGGTGGCTCAGAAGTGAAAGAAATAAATAAATAAAATTAATTTATTGTGAAATGAATCATTTAAATGCCTACATAACATAATTAGTTTGACATTATGAAATACTAGTCTATGCCCGCGGCTACGCACGCGTTGTTTCTATGGAAACGTCTAAAGGTAATTTCTATCCTATGGGAATTGATTTCTGGGATAAAAAGTAGCTTAAGATTGATTCTAGAATCAGAATTACCTGTATGCAAAATTTCAGCCCGATCCGTTCAGTAGTTTTGGTGTGAAGAGGTGACAAACATCCAGCCATTCGTCCATCTATACAACCATCCAAACTTTCGCATTTATATTATTAGTGTGAAGTTAGTCGCATTCACTGCCCAGCCTCCCGCGAAAAGGGTTTATCCTACTTCTTATCCGGATAGGATAAGAAGTAGGATAAACCCTGGTGAACCCAGAATTGGCCAAGTCCTCCTTCATAATCGTAATTAAGCATTTATTTGAAAGAATCATCATCATCATCAATCACTATTTTCCACTAACACTATCATGGCCTAAGATGCAGATACCAGTCTACTCCCCTGTTTCGCGGGAGGCTGGGCAGTGAATGCGGCATTTTCTTACTAATATTATAAAGGAAAAATTAAAAATTTGTGAGTGAGTAAAATTTAAACGAGCGCTGGTGAGCATCTGGCGAAGCGCATCAGCATTGCCATACAGCGGGGGAATGCAGCCAGCGTCTTGGGGACGCTTCCGACTGGTATTGATATGGATCAGTTGAGCTACCTGTAGATTGTTTGCAATAGTCTGCAGTTAGCCCAATTGTTTCAACTGTAAATACTAGTTCTAATTTATTTCTATTTTTTTATTGTAATTTTCTTTGTAAATTTGTGAGTTGTTTGGATAAAGTTTGCCGAAGATGCATGCCGAAACTACTGAACGGATCGGGCAATAATTTTGCAAACCTAGATTTTGTTCTATTCCTGGCATCAAAATAATATTATGAAGACGAAAGTATGTACAGACAGCGTCAGAATTAAGTAATGCCCACCTACATGACACGTATATTTAAATCCAAAACTGTTAATCGTAGGAGTTTTTTAGGTCGAAAATAAATTGTAATTTTATATAGGCAACATTAAACAGAAAGAATAGATAATAGATCGTGTGTGTATGATTATAACTCCTTCACGCTTAAACGGCTGACCGGATTTGGATGAAATTCGGTACCAGGATAGCTTATTTCCTGGGTTAACACACAGGCTCTCTATGATCCCGGAAAAGGGTCAGCGTTCTCGTGGGATGATCAAACTTATTCACCGCGGGCAGCATCTATATAGTTAACAGCTATAGTGCTTCAAGCGGATCAGGACGCGGAGCTAGTAAATAACAATTAAGCACTTAAATCCATTTATAGGGTTCCTTACCTCAAAGGAAAAAGGAACCTTTATAGGATCACTTTGTTGTCCGTCTGTCTTTCTGTCTACCTGTCCATCTGTCAAACTCCTTTTGCTCAGGAACGCGTGGAGGTATCGAGTTTAAATTAACATCATAATATACTCTAGATCGTAACCTCTTGGAGCTTCGATATAAATAAAACTTCCAAGTCAACGCAATCAAAAGTTACAGCCGTTTATGTCCGAATATTTTGCAAGCAGCAAGGTCTTATAGCACAAGTAAAGGAAGTAATCTTAAACCGTAAATTTGTAGTATATTCACAAAAAAAAAAAAACTATTCTCGCCTTGGACCAAAACCTACAGGTTACCTACTTTCCGTTGACCTAGAATCATGATATTTGGCAAGACACAAGGTCTTACAATTATACGGAACCCTTAGTGCGCGAGTCTGACTCGTACTTGACTTTTATTTTTAACACTAGGTTTTTGTAACGCGTTTTAACAACCCAATTTCTGTTATAGTAAAACCTGTGGATGGTTGTTACGTTCCGGGGCGATCATGCGTTTAGCGTTCCATGTCCCGGCTTTTGTTTTTTGCGGATTTTTAGCATCAATGCACACAGCTTTGAACTAGAAAACTGTGATATCACGGTACAGGACGTTTTAGATATTTTGAAGAGGACAGATTTTTTTCGAATAAATGTTTATTTCATACGGTTTTGTATGACGTAACATTTCATGTTTTTTATGCTCTACCGCTAAATAATGTTCTAAATTCACATATGTATATTTAAAACATTATTTTCGAGAAATAAATTGGGATTTACCAACTGACATCTACAAAATTGGCTATAACAATTTAGAACTGTTTATAAGCAGTTACTTTTCTCTTTGACCGCCTTTTGTTTTTCTTAGCCCCACTTGCGCCAGGGTAGGTTAACATGGTTAACTCAGGGCTAAATACTACTTTGGAGTTAAATTCGAATTATTTCTTGTACCACCAAGAGTTAGGAGGTAACCTTGTGTTAAATATTGAAATTTTTAACCCACTGATGTGGGAGGGTTAGGTCAACTAACTCTGGGCTAGTAATGTCAAAATTATGAAAGCTGCGATGTTATATAGGTTAGGTAATGTTGGTAGAGTTTGTCATATCGGTTTTTTTTGTCCTGAACAATAAATGACTGGTTGATTGTCTGATGATAGATAATGAAGAGACCATTGAATACATTAATTCGGATTTTATAATAGAAGAATTGCAGAACGGTCCATTCATATCAAGTAAGTATCTAGCTACATAACGTTTTAATCAAACTAATATTTATAAATGCAAAGTTTGGATAGATGTTTAGATGTTTGTTCCCTCTTCACACCATGATTTCTGAACGAATCGGTCGGGCTGAAATTTTGCATTCATGTAGCTCTAAGCTTGGAATCAAACACAGGCTTTTGATCCCATAAAATAGTTCCAATGGGATAAAAATGCCCTTTAAACGTTTCCATTTAAACAAAGCGTTCGAAGCCGCGGACAGAAACTAATTAGAAAATAAACAACAGTCGATATAATGCGATCAAGAACCACATGTCATTTCAAATCTGACATGAAGGAATATACTTATTCAAATTACTGTAGAGCGAGAGAGAGCAGTACACTAAAATCATTCAGCATTCGTCCTACTATATTTGGCCGGATGTAAAAAGAATGAATGAATATGACATTAACCTCGGGTTGGTTGACTCTGGGCTAATTTCCACTGGTGCAATATAAACTGTGAGCTGAAAATTCAAAACATTAACACAGAGTTAGGAAGCCCCGAGTTATTTTTTTAACTCCAACTTTTGGCACAAGTAGGCCTTAGTTTAATATATATGAAACCAACAAAATGTCATTTAGGCACTACGACTTTGGTGCAAGTGTTATAGGAAAAAAATACTAGCCGAAATTTTGCCATTGCATTTTAATTGTGTTAACTTAAAATTGTGTATCGTTAAAGTTTTATTATTTATTGTTTCAGGTATGTTTCTACGCTACTTTACTTCTTATTCATCAGGCGGTAACTATAATCCCACCAAAACTGAACACCTCCAGAGCCGGAATCGGAAAGTCGAGTTGGCTTTATAATGTTGGTGACGAGGACATTCTATTTTTAAAGTTTTATACAAGGAGTTGTACCACACGCACAACTGAGGTCTTCATACAAAATCACATTTAAAAATAGAACGACCACGGAACCTTCACTCTACCTAACTTCTGATTCCGACTGACCCTACAATGTCACGTTAGATTGGGCGGCTACCCACGTCAATAAAATCATAATCGACATCCATCAAAAATCTAATAAAGATATTCATTAGTAAGTAACGATTCTCCGATTAAAAAAAGTCGAAACACGTGAATAAGCGCCGAAAATCTCACCGAGCAACTCAGACGCTGCATTTTTGAGCGAGATGAATATTTAATGTATCATTTCCCAGTCCCGGGAAATTCATCTCCACTTGAAAGATTTATATCGGACGAAATCTCGAGTTTACTGTACACTTAGCGTGGTGAAACGAATGCAGCTGGTGTACTTATACCTATTATAGTATGAGTCCTCGCATGAGAGCTATTCTCGGTTCTAGAAACCTAGTTTTTTTTGTAAAAACAGGGGTTGCAACATTTACAACCAAAGAAATATTGGTGTAAAATATTTGGTATATTTTACGATACTCATCGGAGCACATCACAGACTTTCGAAAGAATTTTTCTATTTGAAAGTTTTTATTCATCATTTCATTCGTCTCTCGTTCAATTTTGAACTCGAATTTGAACCTTTTTCGCTGCGCGCGTTCAATTTTGCTTTGTTGTAGGGGTTGTACCTACGAGTATTTTATGTTTTAGTTTTTAGTGATAACCTTGCTTTTAGCTCGTTGTTTTCTGTTATTGTTTTCGATTCTTATTAAGTTTTCATTTATAAATGACTTTGTTGACATAAAATATCGTAGATTCTCGAGTATAGTCACCTCCAATGCAAAAAAGGTATGCGAGCAATGAGAAGGGAAGAAATTCAGACAAAATACCTACTGGTTATCTTACGCGCTTAAATAAATGCAATGTGTATTTCGTCTTCGAATTTTCGAATAATATTCGAAAAAAATACTGGCCACTCGCAAAAAAAAAACTCAGGTATTTTGCAAGTGGCCAGTATTTTATTTGTACCTTGCTCTCTCCAATCGCCTACAGCAGTAGGTGTCTTGTCTAGTCAATAGACTGGGGCTCTTAAAGTGTCAAGATGTCGAATTAAATTGTCGCTAGAGAAATGTTGAAGAACCTGTAAGTAACAAAACAGGTGCGCTTGTGTTTGAAGAAAGAGGAGTCATTTTATAGCGTAGGTACAGTGCGCGTCAGGAATAAGTATCCCCCATGTCTCCAAAATATTTTCTATAACTACTATTCGCTTGTTACCAATTTTCACATGCAAAAACTAATCACGCCTTATGTAAAGACTTCAATTCTCAATAAACCAACTGAGCTAATTAGCTGTTGAGCACTTTGTTGATTTTTGTCTATGGGCCTAATTAGTCCCTTGTTTTTAAACCAAGTCTTATCATTATTTTATTTATTTTATGGATGCGGGTAGGTTTTGATTTCATATCGTTTGTAGAGAACAAAGTAATTGACAATCGTCTTATTTCGTGTGGTTTGTTTCTCCTTAAAAATGGTAGTTTACTAACGAGAGATCGAAATTGTTACTAGTTAACATGTGTTTTTTTCGATGTAAACAAATTATTTTTGAATAAGTTATAATAACTATCTATAATAGAAAGCCTTTCACCTGTTTACAAATATGATTTGTTATTAAAACTATTAATTCGTGACTTAATCTCCCTTATACTTAGTATTTATTGTAAAGTGTTGTAGGCGTTTATAAACTAAAAATATTTTTTTGAGTTGTGTTATTTCATTAACTTGCCTATAAGGAGACTATAAGGAGTAATATATATTAAAAATCTTCCATAATGCAACGAGAATATTTGATTAAAAAAACAAAACGAAACACTGCTGACGAGAATTGAACCCTGTCACACATTTCGTGTATTAATTTTCCTGTTACTGCCGCTGAGCCAAGATGTTACCTATAGACCTTCTCGAAATTATGAGTGAGGTTACCCAAATAAAAATGAAATAAAATTACCAATTATAAAACTTTGCATTTTAGAGATACAAAACATACAATTTTGCTGGAATCGTCAAAAAATATCAAAATAAATGGAAAATCATTGATAACTTGTAGTTTTAATCTCCCAATCTCCAACGTTTTGGGGCAGGATTAGACATACATAGAGAGATGGGGGTACTTAATTTTGAAGCCGTCTGTACATAAATATTTTTTGGTTGACGAATTGGAGGTGGTTCATCCCAAAACTACATTATATTGAATTGAATATCACCAGACAGACAAGGAAAAGGAAGCATTACTAATACATCATTCTATTCGGGTTTGGTTTTAGAATTGAGTTCTAGAGAATTTCTGTCTTTTGTAACGAAGACTTTATTTCAGAAAAAATAGACAAATAAAAATTTCATGTCTGAGTCTAATAACGACTAAAACAGAGTTTTTCACCCCAATAATTTAAGCAAAGAAATAACTACCTACAAATTTTTGCTGTCCTCTATTAAATGAGATAATAATAAGTCATTCGAGAAGCTTTTAATGCGAATAAGAATTATATATTTTAAGTGACCAAGCTATTTACATGAGAACCGTTAAAATATTCCAATATATTCGATGCAAAGTAGAAATACGGTGCAATTCAACGTGAGTGCACATCGCGGTGCCTACTCCACGTCCAATGAAACTCGACATTTAATAAACTGATACACTTTACTTTTCTCTGATATTTTAAAAGTTTCCAATTCTTTTCTCTGTATTTTTCTGAAATTGATATTCAAATTTTATGTTACATTGGTAAATTTGTTTCTGATTGGCGCTCCATACTTGTCCCAGTCAGATAATAGGGCACGATTCTTGGAACCTAACCAAATGCAAGTGGGCACAGTTTACTAAGCAAAAAAATAAGTAAAAATGGTCTCACATTCAATATTTCATAGCGCTTATGGTGGTTAGTGTGTGGTGCTGGCTTAGAATTTGCACCACCCCAACTCTTCCCGCGGGTGTCGTAAGAGGCGACTAAGGGAAATCCACCGGGAGCGGGCAGCAGCGCCCCCTGCAAAACAATTCTACCACCGAACTGCGACTCCTAACCCGTATGCACAGCGTGGGGATTATGGGCATTACCCCCATGATAAACGCCAACAAACCGAGTATCAGGGGAGGCTTGCGTCCAGCAGTGGACCAATACAGGCTGATGAGGTATGGTGGTTAGTAATAAATTAGTGATACTCGATAAAAAGTCGTGTTTTTATTATTGTCTAGGTTTTGCCAGTTTTAAATAGCAGATACGAAGTTTTGCGCACATTGTAAGCCATTCACTATGAATCTTTGTAAAACAAACTTTGAATCAATTGTAGTTTTGAAGTAACGACATAATGTTGTTTTTAGTAAAAAAATCTTCTAAGCCGGCTTTTCAGGTATATAATATAAAATATATTACATCTTGAGATATAATATTTTATCGTTCGTCATACATTTTGTACGAGACCGTTCACACTGTGCTATAATATATATTACATCCTAAACTATAAATATTTTTTCGACCGAGTGAGCGATATTTAGAGGTTATTTGAAGTTGTATATTTTACTTTACGTCCCCGGACACCGCACCTCCCCCTGCCTCGCCCTCAGTTTGAATGTTGGCGTTCGTGTGCAGACGTGTCAACTGATCATGTGTGTTACAAAATATATATCTTACAGTGTGAACAGCAATCGCGGGATATAATATATAGCTCAACATGTAATACATATATTATATCGCGTAGTCAAAATCCGGCTTAAATGTCAATAGACTCCATAACGATTTACCAATTGATTCGTAGATTCTTTTAGCGTGGGGTTATGATTCTATTAAGAAACCAGCAGGTTTATTCAGTATTCGTAATAATTCGTAAGTGTATCAATCGTACTACATAGGTTTGTAAAGTTTTTTAAATCACAGAACTAATGCGGAGAAATTACCAGTAGTTCTGTCATCAGAATAACTAAACAAAACAGGTGGGAATAGTAGAGATAAAAGTCAGGTGTAAAGCATAGTCTTTTAAGTCACAGAACTAATGGGGGAAAAAATCCCAGTAGTTTTGTCAACAGAACTACTCAACAAAACATGTGGGAGTAAACGCTATTTTCGCCGTTCATTGATGACGAATAAAAACAAAAGTAAATGAACCATTGAGCGGTGTAAATAGTATGATACACGCACGAATCCACCAACGACTCACAGGTTCCTGATTAATTGGTTACTGCCTGAGCGAAGGCAGGGTTTTTGTAAATCACTCAGACTTATACATTGTCCGGCAAATTTTTGCGTCTCAGGGCCTCATGGTAGGTCATCGTTTTCGTATCAATAAGTAGAGAGCTTCATCGATAGTCCCCTGTTTAGTTATCTATGCTTATCGAATTATTTCTACTCGAACAATTTAATCTAACTCAATGACTAACTCTAACTCATTTCTTCGCCATGCTTCTTCGTAGAATGCAATATATAATAATTAGTGTTGGGTAGGACATACATGAGGTATCTCATTTGTATCACTCATTCGCTCAAAAATGTCACAGACTCATTTTCAATCAAAAATTCCTCGATGACTAAATGAGTAGAGCGAATTACCTACATAATACTACCTCGCAACATGACATTTAATTAGGCGTGACAACATCTGGATCATGACATTGTCCCCTCATCAAGACACCTCATCTCTTGTGACAAAAATATCCTACTACCTCGCAACATGACATTTTATGAGGTGTGACATGACATTTGAAGCATGACATTGTCCCACCTCACGAAATAGAATGAGGACCTCATACAAACTCATTTTGAAACCATGTCCTACCCAACACTAATATTAAGCAATTGGGTACTATGTATGCCGTTACCTACACTTCAAATAAGCTTCGAAAGCTTCTAGATAAGTCGTGTCGTAGCGTTTAAAATACCCTTATCGTCACAAACATGCATGCATTGTATTTCTATCGCGTTGGTTCGCGCTTCACCACTCGGTGTTGCCGACTTGTGGAATAATTGGATTGTATAAGCTCTAGTAATTAAATAATAATAACGACGAGAATACAATAGGTATAAGGCTCATTTACAGGTGCAGAATATTGTCGGTCCGTCATCGGTCCATGAATATTCTGTATCGAATTGGAGATTCACTGATACTGAACTGTGACTTCAATGATATGTGTGAATCGGCCCTTATCAGATACTGCTTGCTGCCGGCGGTTGCGTACACGTAGTAGGTACCTGGATAAAACGTAGCGTAGATGCAGCAATATGTAACAAGTGTCCTAAGAAAGAGTGTTTTTTTTTCATCGTGGGTTGGCAAAAAGAAGAATGTCTGAAAATTACAATCAAAGTCAAATATTTTACCTTCTTCAAATGTGTTTATGTACTTAAAAATAAAGGGCTGCCTACAAACCTATTAAAACGTCCCAAAAACAAGAGTACTACGCCTTAAGGCCAGGTAGTCCTGCAGTAGTAGGCGTAAAAGAAAACGCGCGCCTGTGTTTTTTGTAGTTATTTAAACATAGTGATTACGAAAATCATTTTATCAAGTCAAACTCTGCGAATTTGTTTAGAAATATGTAGTTGAGTACAAAAAAAGTGTGATATCAGTAGTTCGCTAGTCATAGTATTGAAAAAACGTTAGAAAAAGGGGTAACTTTGGGATTTTTTTTATCAAGTGAAGTTCATTAAATCTTGTAACTGAATACGACTGGACTAGATCCTTAAGTAATATTTATCTTTTTTTCAGAATTTTAAACACTGTTTTCTAAGTCTCAGATGATTTTAAAAATCACAAAAATGCGGCCTTTGCTAAGCTACCAAGCCTTAAATTGAAAGGGCAAATTGAAGGGCATTACGTAAAAGCTGTAATCTAATATCATTCTCGCACACATGTTTATGTGTTTTCGGATATTCTCCCGGGTCTTCCTTTACCCAGTATTTCATAACCCGAGAATTGAGATAAAAGAACTTGCTATATTGACCTTCGCCTTGTTTTGTTTATTAGATTTTTATTTATGACTAGCTGTTACCCGCAACTTCATTAGCGTGGTAGGTAGACCTACCTTACTAAAGGACACATCAGTGAACGGAAAAAGCGAATACATCTGTGACTTTGACACACGAAGCATTACATATGATATTATCCACAGAATGTACATACCTTTAGCAATTAATTGAAACATTTCGTTTCTTTGATCGAGAAAAACATTCTGTGAAATTTTCATATGTTATAAAAAAGCATTTAAGATAACCATGGCAAAATCACAAATTCAATCACTATTTTGACAAACATATACAACATTGCATAGACGGACTTTTTATCTATGTTTTGGTCTCTCGTTGGACGTGATGTGTAAATTATCAAACACTTCTTTATATTCTAAATCGGGGGCGAAGCCCTAAAAAAAGAAGCCTATCTAAGTTAAGCTATGTTCTAAATATACGCCAAATTTCATCATGATCTGTTGAGTAGTTTTGGAGATCTTAGGTAACAAAAATTCACATTTCACAGACTTTATAATATTAGTAGGATAAATGCGAAAGTTTGTGAAATCTAAAATTTTTATTATATTTATATTTAGGCTAGGATTCTTGGAACACGAGGAACTATTTTGTGACTAAAAAGGTGTTCACGTCCTTAGTTTCAAAATAGTTCGTTTACTTACTTTTTAAGCTCAGCCTACAAATGATAATAATTTGTCTGAGTTAATGACTGGTATGCTGACCAAAAGTCAGTTGATCATAGATTCGGATTTCTCTTCATTTTTAGGGTTCCGTACCTTAAAAGGAAAAAAGGAACCCTTATAGGATCACCTCTTGAAGCCGCGATGTAAATAAAACTTCTAAGTCAACCCACTCAAAAGTTAAAGCCTTATGTGTCCGAAAATTTTGAAATTTCCAAAACACACACACAAAACCTTTAGGGTACTTCCTGTACACATAGAGTCATGAAATTTGGTGAGCAGCAAGGTCTTATAGCACAAATATAGGGAAAAATCCAAATACAGTGAATTTGTAGTTTAATCACACAAAAAATACTTATGATTCTCGCCATGGACCAAAACCTATAGGGTACTTCCCGTTGACGTAGAATCATAAAATTTGGCAAGAAGCAAGGTCTTATAGCACAAGTAAAGGAAAAAATCCTAAAACCGTAAATTTGTTGTTTATTAAAAAAACATTTTTTTGATTCTCTCCCTCGACCAAAATATACAGGGTACCTACTTAATGTTGACTGTTGATGTTGAATCATGATATTTGCCAAGAAACAAGGTCTTACAATTAATCGAAACCCTTGGCGCGCAAGTCTGACTCGCACTTGACGTTTTATTCAATAATTCTCTCACAAGTTCCACTGAGGAGAAATATAGTATGTATGATCTTGTGTGACTTATATTTTCTGAATTAGTCCCCAACAAAAAAAAAAGTCGACAAATTATAAAATATAACTTCTAAATCAAAAACAAAATTTTATTCCATAATTGAGATTCCATCGCCAGAGGACTTAGCGGGATCCTTCCGAAATCATTCTTAATGGCATTATAAGCGGTTTTCTTGGAGTATCCAATTTATTTTGGCAAGATAACTCGTTGTTCTTGAAATTAAATGAAAATATTGAAAAGGGGACGCCGAGTTTATGTAAATTACGTGGACTTTTCTTTGTAGCTTATCTTTCATACCTATTTACCTTTCGCTGATTTTCATCGAGCCCTAGATTTTTGAACCTAATAAAGTTCATGTCTGGAGATAAAATTATACGGCTTTGTTCAATATCAGAACGAACATAATATGAATGAAAAATTAAAATAAAAAATAAATATATTATGTTTATTGCTACTAGAATTACTGAATTATAACTAGGTAATACATTTCTGTGTAAGTAGAGATAATTTACTAACTCAAATGACAACGTTTCCCACACTAGACTCGGCCTGTATCGTGGGAACCAATATAAAATAAATAAATAAATAAATAATGCTGGACAATTCACACAGCATTATCTAGCCCCAAGCTAAGCAGAGCTTGTGTTATGGGTACTAGATAAATTATATACTTAATACAATACACTACATAGAGAGATTTTTTTTTATAATACATAGAAAACACCCAGACCAACGGAACAAATTTCTGCAGATCGTACACAAATTTGTTCCGAGGCGGGAATCGAACCCGCAACCTCCTGCATCGCAGGCGGACCTTCGGCCATTGCGCCACGGAGGTCGTCAAAAAAAAATATGATTGACAGGTAAATAGTAAAAAAGCCTCAATTGACTGTCAAACTTATGAGTTGTAACGTAGGGGAAATAATAACAAAAGGTACGCGATAAATACATCGCGAAATTTTAAAAAATTATATTAATTAATTAAAATTCATTATCTATTTTTAAACCAACTCTACGAACTAGATGAAGCTTCATACGATTTTGTGAGTAGGATCCTCTAGTCGATTTGAAAAGCAACTTATATAATAGGTATGTATATGTGGTTATAGATCTGTTTAGCTGAGCACCTCTGGATTGGATCGATACAATCTAGTTCTAATTCCTTAATAGATTTTTAATCATACTTATTTAGTAACTACTATACACACTAATAATATTATAAAGCCGAAAGTTTGTGAAATGTGAATTTTTCTAACCTCAGATTTCCAAAACTACTGGACAGGTCATGATGAAATTTGGTGTACATTTATAACATAGGTTAACTTGATGCTTATTATACCGAAAAAACGCGTGCGAAGCCGCAGACAGAAGCTAGTAAACTCATAAACTTACATAATGTATCATATATCATTATAAGCTCAGATTAAGTTGTATAAACCATCAATATAATGTAAGCTTACATCATCGATTACGACGCGTTATTCACTAAAAGCTCATCTAACGCATAAATTTAACTGAGCTAATTGTCTAGCAATAATTTATTGTTGAAACGGCGAGTGTAGTAGGTATTCCTAATTACCTAAGTAATGTACTTAGTTACTCGAAAATACTGTTTCTAATTTGACTATTTATTATAAACACCTGCGTTCTTGTTAATAATAATAATAAAATACTGATATTTATAGGTATAACTTTCGACGTGGTTGTTTGGATGCGTATATTGTTACTAACATTCTGATAATAGTTAAATCTGAAATTTTTAGAAGGATTTATCCACCGCTGCTGTGGTTATACTACACTTGCGAACTTTAAAATGGAATCGCTTTCATCGCGAGTTGATCAAAACCATTTTTTACAATTTATGTACAATGAACTATAGATTGTGGTATATCATTTGAAAGGTAATTTTGTTACCTTTCAAGTGATATCAAGAAGATTTGAAATTAATTAAATTGGCTACCTAAATTTTGGGAATTATTGCAATAGGTCGAAGTTGCATCTATCGGCTTCTGTCGGCGCCGGAGCTGGATGAGCTGGATTTCTCCCTCGTATCCGCTGTTTTAGCTCGTCCCACATATGCCAGATTGGGTTCAAGTCAGGAATAAGGGCTGGCCAGTCTAGTGTGGGAATGCCGACATGGAAGACGTCTGTCGGTACTGTCTAGTCTCTGCTGCGGTGTGGCAGCGGACATTATCGTCCATTAAATCAAAATTTATCGTCGCCAATAAATCCTGCGTAAGGGGTAAAAAAACCTAACTTAACTCATAGTTCACTGCAAAGAAATTGTAAAAATTAGTCTTGAACAACCCTTGAAGCTATTCCAGTTTCAAGCTCGCAAGTGTATTAAGGACCTTAAAATATAAAAAAAAAAACTTATAAAAACAAAGATACTCGGAGGTACATTTTTATATTTTATCAGGAAGAAAGTAGCATATTCTAGAAAATACCTGCAGATAACGTACAATGGTTGTAGGTATATAACACAGAGATCCGAGTTTATACCTTGATGTCATCTTAGCATAGAATTTAAAAAGAATCTAGAAATATCTATACGTTTTGCTATCACAAATTAAGCAAGCTTAAAAACATAGGTGCGTTCTTATATGGACTGTTATTATCCTACTTCCTACTAATATTATAAACGCGAAAGTTTGTAAGTATGGATGGATGGATGTTTGTTAATCTTTCACGTAAAAACTACTGAAAGGATCTGGATGAAATTTGGCACAGAGATAGATTATAGTCTGGAATAACACATAGGCTATATTTTATCCCGGAATTCCTACGGGAACGGGAACTACGTGGGTGAAATCGCGAGGCGCTGCTAGTAATTCTATAAAGATTCTAGAAAAATCTATTCGTTTTGCTGTCACAAATTAAGTAAGCTTTAAAACATAGGTGCGTACATACTTATAAGGAGTGTTATGATTCACGTCGAGGCAAGTATTCGCGCGGGTCTGCGGCGCTGAGACAGTTATCGATTTTCCCCAGCCGGGGTGGGGGTGGGGAAGCTCTCAGCTGAGACCCCCTCCCACCTCCCCTGTAAACATAAACACGGGCCCCAGCGTTGGCAGAAGGGCAGGAAAGTACGAACATCGTACTTTTTGAACCGTATTCGTACCTTTGTTCGGTAGGTATTTCGTATCTTTTTCGACATGAATGAGTTAACATGTGACGTTTGTAAATGTTTGAACGTAAGCCCCAGTTAAGGTGTTAAAATATCATATCACCATTCAGCATTTTCATCAGCACCATCATCAATCAAATCATTAATCTGCAGGCAACGGGTTACAAGTTGGTATAGGTACTTATTTTAAGAGCCCGCTTACATCTCGGAGAAACGCTAGTTTATGTATTTTATTAATGTCCCATGCGATGACTAAGCCGCCCACCAGCTTTGAGTAGTTCATAGATCTTTGTAGACATAAACAAAAGATACGACCAAACTTGTATTATTAAATCTGATCACAGATTGAATATAGATTTCATCGGAAACGTTGGTAGGGTCCACTTTGTATCATCTGGCAACGCTGGCAGGATCGACATCCGAGGTGAAATAAACACTAATACACACTGAATAAACAAAACACTGAATATTTATGAACCCCGTATCAAGGATTAAGATTCGACTTTTCTAGGTCATCATCGAGCTGGACGATACCAACTGTATTACAATGGAAATATTTTTTTGAATATAAATTGATGTTTATAAGCTGTTATTGGATTTTAAACTTTGAGTCAAGGAAGAGAAAATTGACTTCGATGGCGGGTGAATTTTGATGGAAATTAGAATGGCATCGAAGCAGAATTGTGGGGATTTTCGGGGAAATTTCTTCGGTGACGTGAACTTCGTATTAATTTGTGGGTTTATTATGTTATACAGTTCCTAAGGGTAGGTATCTACTCGAGATCGATGTACGTACCTAACCTAATTTAGCGGGTATTCTATAGAGATCATAGATATATGTAGAACACCTATGTATATCTGATGTCATAACCTTATGTATGTATGTAATGTAGGAGGTTACCCTTATGACAAATGCAGTTTTAAATACCTTACAACCCCAACACGAGCCGGGAAAATTAAGATTATAAATTATTTTAACTCGGCTCGCCCGTGTTTTATAAAAAACAGCTCTCGGTGCTTGCGCGAGAAATATTAGGTATTAAATTTGTTCAGATACGAGGCTCCGAAGCCATCCGTAGTTTATTTTAACTTTTAGCCTTTTTGTGGCTTTAAAACGTATAATAAACTTTAAATAAATACCGGAAGGACGGAAACATTTATATAAATACAGGAAATAATGTCTTTTGATACGGTTTAATACGAGTAGATCGTTCTTTCGCGCTCTTTGATGTGTAAAATCAGCTTGTTTTGATTTTGTTCTGTACTGGTTTTTTCCTGTATAAATATTTTCACGTTCAGATTAAGATGGGTGGGTATATATTACCGCAGGTTGATTTTCCCTTGGCCTATTTCGGATTGAATGGGTGTTCGGAAGTTCTGTGTTTACAAACTTATAACTTTGCGCCCGAAATATTAACAATTAAAAGATAGTATTGGTCGAAAAAACGCAAACGTAAAGTATAAACCAGCTCAGTCTAAAGTTTAAGACGAGCTATAGGTATAAGGCTGGGCTATAGGTAGATACTGGCTTTCCACAATTCCATTCCATTACGCAGTTTAACCATTTGTGAAAACCATGTTTTGGAACGTTCCCAGAAATCATAGCAGATTCTGCAACATACTGTCGCTGACGTCATCTCTTGGAAATCTTCGTCTTCATGCTTTTCACGTTGCCACATTAATATTGGAACTGTACATTTTAACTGGTTCTGGGTAAGGAGATATATAGGAATACCTAAGGGAAAAAAACATACGTGCTCTTTCTTTACAAAAGTCGGTAATTCTATGAGGTTTTTTGTAGTTTATTCGGATACAAAACAATTCATCGTAGGCCACGTTCTATCGTCCGTGACTAATAAAAGGATATATTATCCTGAGCCATTTGCTTGTTTCGTCTCCAAGCTACAAAAAACAAAGTTATGTAATTTTCATTCCGTAAATTATTGATTCTGAGTAAATCACTTAACACTATCATTGCCCAAGACGCAGATACCAGTCTACTGCCCCGTTTTGCGGTTGCGGCGGTGCGGTGCGACCGGAAGCGGCCCGCCGCCGCTTCGAGGCTGGGCAGTGAAGGCGTTAACCAACATAAAAATGTGTTTAAGTGCACACTTGTGCACTATAAATACGTCCGGCACTCATCCGAATCTCCGTTGAGTTGAGACTGACCGCCGCCGCTGTGGCCGAAATTCGCCTAGGAAGACAACACTTAGATGAATATGTACCGTTTTTTTTTTAATAAACAGACCTTTGTTGCCCAAAACCGTTCAATAAAATAAACCACTAATTCTATAACGTTCATTCACGTTATTAACAAAACATTGCGGTGAAATTGTTTCTATCGCTCGGATGCGGTCAGAATTCCGCGCAATCATCTGACTAATTGCACTCTTGTTTTGCAAACAAAATGGTTTGCGACTGAATCAATTCAATTGATTCTCTGAATTGAGTCATCGAACATCATGTGTATCATACGTAAGAGAACTCAAAACGGTTGTCAGATTATCAATCGTAAGATCTGCTAGACTGCTGGAAGGCTGGCAGATACTGAATGACAGACGGAGCGCACTGAAAAAAATATAGTCCAACTAAGACGCATTTTATCTTAGTTGGCGTCAAAATAGTTGGAATGATAAATATCTCATTCAATACAAATAAGAATGCATGGTAGCTGCAACATACTGAATTTGTTAGGCATTGACATATCAATGCTCTAAGTCAAAATAAATATTCACTTTGACTATTAAGCATTTATTTGCACGGGGTTAGCAAACAACTTTGTTGCATTTAATCTCTGAATTATATTAAATAACTACATTTTATAATGTCAATTCATTACTTGGTAGAAGGAGCTATTACGATTTAACTAAGTTCTCATAGTCCCAGCAGACAAGATCTTATCAGGCTCATATGGATTCATGTGTGTGATCGATCACATTAGACAAGATCTTAATCAATGTAAACAATTTTTTTTTCAGTGTAGGATAGGCCTACGTTCAGCTGTGGACTACTATAGGTTGATGATGATGGTGAGATGCGGAATGCGGCAACGGCAGACAGGGTGTCATGGTGCTCATTAGGGGAGGGCTATGTCCACTAGTTCATTACTAGCATGGGCAGATGATAATCAGGTTATTGGGACTACTAACGAAGTGTCAGTATTTTTTTTTGTTTTTTTTGTTAGTTCCGCCTTTTTTTCACTCCGATATGGATTGGAGTCATTTTTAGGCTAACAATTTTTATATATTCAAACTATTTTGCTTAAACCAGCTGTTTAATTTAATACACAAGCGATCAGTGCAACTTCGCGTCTGGTCGTGTCGTTGTTTTGTTATTTACATACATACTTAGTGTCACTATTTATATGTTACTAGCTTCTGGCCGCGGCTTCGCACGCGTATTTTCGGTATAATAAGTAGCCTATTATCTAAGTTAGGCTTTGCTCTAAATGAACGCCAAATTTCATCTTGATCTGTTCAGTAGTTTTGGGGATCCTAGGTAGCAAATATTTAGATTTCTGCTTTATAATATTTGTAGGATATCGTATATCGTAGTATACCTATGTATAATATGTATAATATGTATAATAAAAAATATCTATCTATGTAGTCTATTGTATTAAATATATCAGTTATCTAGTACCCATAACACAAGCTCTGCTTAGCTTGGGGCTAGATTATGCTGTGTGAATTGTCCAGCATTATTTATTTTATTTTTTTATTTATCGTGGTATGTAGTTATATCGTTAGTATCTATAACTACCGTCCTTATGTTTTTTTTACAAGTTGTGGGCTTATTTGCTTATGACTTTACGGATAATCATGATAACAGTGTGTGTTGTGTGGGATAAGCTGGCTAGGTAGCCCGCTGGTTCTTGCCTTCCTGTCCTGCCTTCGGGGTTTCTTCAGAGAAAGACCGTTCCTCTTCGACTATTTATTATTCACCAATTACGTTACAAATTTTCTATCTATGACTACACCCTATGACCATCTGTCTGATAATGCACACGGTATCACGAAAACAATGCTATATATAACTACAAGGTCTATCAATAGTGTGGTGTCGCTTCTCACTAAGCTTTCGCATAACGGTTTGTGACCTAACAGTTCTTTAAATGGACTGCCTCGTTGGTCTAGCGGTCAGCTTGTTCAACCGCTGATTATGAGGTCCTGGGTTCGAATCCCGGGTCGGGTCAATAGTTGTTATTGGGGTTTTTCTACCAAGAAAAATTCACAGTAGCAGCCCGGAGTCAGGAAGTTGGCGGTGTTACACCCCCGTGCCTCGGAAAGCACGTTAAGCCGTTGGTCCTGCGCCTAACCTCTCCCCGATCGTGTCGATCTATCGTCCCATCGGATTATGAGAGTGAAGGAACAGAGAGTGCACCTGTGTTTGTGCTCACACTTGTGCACTATAATAATAATGTCCTGCGCATCTGGATAGTCTCCGAGAGACTGGCCGCCGTAGTCGAAATTCGGCTAGGAGGACATTATTATTAAATGGTTCTATCTCGTTACAAAGGGTGGCCGCCTGTTCCCGCGCGTTTTTAACCTACCCTGTATTGCTTCACAAATGCACCGTTTTTTATTAGTTTATTAACAATAACTGTTTTCTCCTTGCCATCTTTACACGTTATAAACAGTTAGGCAGTTATACAGATATAAGGATAAAGCAATATACACAAAAGTCTCCAGTAAACACGACATACATTTTATCCTGAAATCTCTATCTTAATATCTAGTACGCGTTGTCAACAGTGTGGTAGCTAAGGTATTACAATTTGAATTTCATCATTAACATCATCAAAGCCAGATAGTCACACAGAATATGAATATTCTACAAAAGACAGGATGGTGAGTTTAAAGATAAAACTTTTGTTGTCAAAATAAATCGTAACATTTGTTTGCGATTGTAACCAAAAAAAGAAAATTTGTGGAACAGACTTCAATTGAAAGGGGTTCCATTTCTTCGAATGCTAAAATATTCAGGTTTCTTGGAATATTTATGTGAAACATTGTTTCCTCTGGTGTTTGCTTTGTCTCATTCTTTTGTCTATTTAACTCGTTTATGTTTTATAAATCTAATGGTTCCTTCGATCTGATCTCCGCCGCCTAGCGGTTTGCAGATACCTTGATCGTTGGTTTATTCAAATTAATCAAGACGAGAAATTCCAATACTGTCGATGTTATGTGGTGTGTGGCGTTATTTGGTATCTATGTTTGAACGTATGTGTTCTAATCTTGTTATAATGTATCACTCTACTGTCTCTAAATATAATCATAATATGACATTTATTTAATGTTCTAATATTATTATTTTATGCAATATGTAATGCTAAAAGTACATACTACAGATTATTATTAACCTTTGTGGGTATTACAATATTAATCTAGCGTAGAGGCACCTAATGAGGCAATCAGATTCGGTAATGCATCCCAAAGTTAATACGGCTTGAAGCCATTGCTGAGTATTATCGTAAATTAGGTCCACCATTTTGATAATAAGCTTCTACTATGTTGTATTAAGGTGGGTACTGGTCGGTGTGACGGGGCGGAATGTACCATTCGCAGCGAGTATGAAGCATGAAGGCTGATTTATACAGGGTCAGTACACACGCCGACACTGACTTCAACTGTTTAAATGGAGTTAGTAGTCGTAGCAAGTTCTTTACGGTGAGCACACGTGTGTGAAGTCAGTGGGAAAGAAAAATTAATAAAAGATGATGATGATGAGGATGGTGTCCTACATCAATGACCACACCCTACAACGTAGCGACAGTGACTGACCAAGCACTGACTTGAATGATTTACACGGGGTTTACCGCTGACGCGGTAGGGCGGCGCCGGCTGACCTCAAAATATTCGTGTGCGAATGCACAAATCAGCGCTGACTTCCCACAGCTGCACTGACTTCAAATCAATTTACATTGGGTTTTTGTCGGGTCAGCGCTGACTTGTCTCGAATTCGGAGTCAGTCACTGACCCTGTCTAACCCTGCCTTTACGCCGTGTGCTAAAATCGGTCGCGTTGCTCAATGCGAGCGCCTTCTTTCCACGTACTGACTGCACGAATGCTCGCTGTGTAACACGTTACATTTCTCCCCGTAACATCGGCCAGTCATTACCTTCAGCCGGCTTTTGACTATGTGATACAATATATATTACATGTTGAGCTATTTATTACATCCCACGATTGCTGTTCACACTGTGAGATATATATTTTGGAACACACATGATCAGTTGACACGTCTGCACACGAACGCGAACATTCAAACTGAGGGCGAGGCAGGGGGAGGCGCGGTGTCCGGGGACGTGAGGTAAAATATACACCTCCAAATGACCTCTAAATATCGCTCACTCGGTCTAAATAATGTTTATAGTTTGGGATGTAATATATATTATAGCACAGTGTAAACGGCCTCGTACAAAATGTATGACGAGCAATAAAATATTACATCTCAAGATGTAATACTTATTATACTAGCTGGTGCCCGCGACTTCGTCTGCGCAGGATTAGTATTTCGAGTATCTTTTATTATCTACTTTAATTACCAGAAACGATAAAAGTATCTATTTTCCTTTAGGAATCAATTTATTACTACTAAATGTCCATTTGAAATAAATTATTAATTTTTATTGTAGTTATGGTTCACTATTTTGACTATAATGGCTTACACATAAGATATAGATATATACTGTGGCGAGCTTTTTTGTAGGACTATTTAAGATAAACATTTCCATCATATATTACATTATGTGTAACTCTTGCGGTTTTGGCAGCGCACTCCAGAATAGCTCGCAGATGGTAGATTTTTTCCTATTTACTTGACACTTGTCGTTATATATTGGACAATCCACAAAATATTTTTATAAATTGTAGCCTATGTGTTATTCCAATGTATAAACTATATTATTGTAAAGTTTCATTAAAATCCATTCAGTAGTTTTTACGTGAAAGAGTAACAAACATCCATTCATCCATCCATACATACTTACATTCGATAATGAAAAGCTCTTCTTCTTGCATCCTATGTCCCTCCGACGACGGGGCAGAGAGCAGATACAGCGTTTCGCCATCTTGTTATGTCAGAGGCTGCATGCTTTTATTCTCTCCTCCCGTCCTTCCCTTCTCTACCTTTAGGATATATATATATGTCAGAAATCTTAGAAAATTACAGTAACAGAATAAAACAATTACAACTAATATATACATTTATATCTATTTCTTAAAAATCTAAGCCGTCACCAGAAGGCAGAGTGCCCAGAATGCTGGCAGCATTGCCACGTTGACTGGCAATGCTAATTCGTTGACCGAAATAGAAACCAGCATTCCGATTACCTGTGGACTCTATAAGAAGTTTGGTAAGATCTTTATAAATTGCGTGTGCCCCAGGACCCCAAGGACTAAGGGTTTCAACCCCAAACGGCTCAAATAGGTAAACTCGGTCAAGATTAGCGTATTTTCGCGTTTAAGGGACTCCGCTAATGTTGCTGCAGAACCGGCCCTTACCGATGTCCCTGCAAGATGTGAAGGCGCTTCCTTTACGATAGCTTTATTTAGTTTTGAAGAGAAAGTATTGCAGGATACAACCATTTGATTTCAGGAATAGAGCAATATCTAGTAGGTTAATCGATTCATTCGGACGTGTCGGTCTGCTGTCCCATCGGATTATGAGAGTGAAGGAATAGATGTACCTTTGTTTGCGCACACACTTTTGCACTATAATATGTCTTGCGCACATGGCTAGGGTCAGTTGAGGCTGGCCATCGTGGCTGAAATTCGACTAGGAGGACATCATTATCAACATCATTCGATTAACGGAAGGATACGGGTTCAAGTCCCGTCGATGTCAAAAAAAATTGCGATATTATTTAATTTCTTAGAGATTAGCCAGAGTGTGAGGCTTACGCACTATAAAAACAAAAACTTTATCATTCGATTAACTTGATGTAGGTACTTACTTATTATGTTGATAGGTAAATAGATCATATCATAAATATTAGAAACGTTTGAACGCTCTGTGTGAAAACTTAACAAAATGAATATTAATCTTCATAATATGCAAATGGCACAGCATCACTGCCACATACATTTATCTAACACGCAATGCGGTAGTTTCTGTCATTGTGGTTACCAATGCCAAAACTTTAATTTGCAGCCTTGTTTATTTTGACTAGAACACAATCCATGCGATGATGAATACAAATAATTATTTATTTCTAGAAATATGTCTTGCGCAGTTGGAAAATAAAAATAAATACTTTTTACTATTATAATGTTAATGTATAATGTTGGAGAAACACACTTTATACTGAAACACTGTCTCTGTTTTCTTTTTTCTATACAATATATAATATATAAAATAAGAATAAAATACAAGAACATAATAAATAATGTCGGATAATGCACACAGCATCATCTAGCCCCAGCCCCAGCCCGGAGCTTGTGTTATGGGTACTAGGATGACTGATACAAAGATAGATATTTTTTATTATAAATAGACATACCTTCTGGGTATGTTTATGTGAAATAAAAATATCTTACCCGGACAAAATATTTGCAGATCGTTTGCATCAAGGCGGGAATCGAACCCTCTAGCGTGGTAGGCGGATCTTCGCCCGCCGCGCCACATCGGTCGTCATCACTTCTTTTTAAACCTTGCAAGGTGTATAGAAAGAACACGATAAATACCTACCCAATTTATGAAACTACGATATATTAGCTTCGGACATAGAAATTCCACAGCACATCTGATGGACTTCACAAAAGGACCACAGCTCTGTCATTGTATTGTGGCGACGACCAGCAATCGACCACTCTACGACCGCACTTAGGGTCTCACCACATTTATCGAAGCAGGCTTACGCCCGAGAGATACAGTTCTCCAGTTCTATCTCTACAGTATCTCTACAGTTAGGTTTAATTGACGTTGTTCTGGCCTGGCTTGGACGATGCAAAGTGGTATATCTGTAGGGAAAATTCACACGCACAACAACCATACGACGTCGCAGCGGCAAAAAGTGGTTAAGCAGTGGTTACGTAGACATAGACATAGATAGATACATAGACATAGACAATCATTTATTTGCTACTTACACAGTACAAAACAAACATTAAAAAAGATAACATGATTAACTTAAATTAAGTAGGTAAATAAAGAAAAAAATTATTACACAAAGAAATACCAAAAAAAGAGAGACTGTACTTTGTTTTACAGCAGCAAAAAGGTCTCGGCTCAGTATAAATGCCTTACCAGGTTACGTGCGAATAGTGTCGATGCCGATTTTTGCAGTTGGGATGTGGTAACTACAAAATGTCGATGAGGTTGCGTTGACGCTAGTAGTTACGAGGTGGCCGGCGGCTAGTGCGCGGTGTGGCTGGTAGTTGCGATGTGGCCGGTTCCGACAGCGACCACACAGTTGAATGAGACTGCAAAATGTGGTTCGTGCGAATTAAAATGTTCATTTTCCTATAAATTAGCACCCGACCACGAGTGGTCGTTCTCGTGTGGTTGTGGTACGTGTGAATTGTCACACATGAAGCCGAGATATGGCCAGCCTAGGTTTGTAACAACGATTAAGTACTAGCTTCTGCCCGCGGCTTCACACACGATTTCTAGGATTAAAGTAGCCTTTAGGTTAATTCAGTCCACAGTCAGTTAAATCTATGCAAAATTTCAGGCCTATTCGTTTAGTAGTTTTTGCATCCAAACTTTCGGTTACATAATATTGGTGTGATGTTACAACGAAAGTTTGTAATGGCGCCGCCAACATACCATAAAGCTTTTTCTGACAAACTTAAATACACAAATTTTATGTTTCATGAATTTCAAAAATCCATTGGGCAGTTAGTGATACCTGCCATGTGCCTTTTTACGGGATCTGTATTAGTTTTATTTCATAAAGTTTCGGCAGAGATGCGATAGTTCCAGAGTTTGGTGGCCATAAAACTATTTCAGCGCGTCAGTAAATGATAAAAGTACTCGATTCGCGACGCCTACTATTACAATACATTTCTATTTTGTTGGCTATCTACAAACAAAGTATCAATAATCGCGTCATAATTGACTATAATGTATGGGTGGACATGTAAATTGTCTCTTTGCAAACCAATTCGGTGCCTATTTTCCATAATCACTCCTTTTAATACCCTCAATTTTGTGAAGTGTAAAAAAGGAGTGTTATAGCAAAAACAACGCTAAAACTACGTAATAGATCGACATAAAATTTTGCAAAACATCTGAACTTGTAATTATAATATCTAGAAGTAGATAATTTAAAAGTGAGTACGCGTACTATGGCGTTAAACGTAACACTTTAATCACACTTAAGATATGGTTTTACAAATAGCTGTCATCATTCAACAAATTTCAGCTTAAAAGCCCTTGAAATCTGTTCGATTTTAGATGAAAACTCACGATTTATAATGCCTATAAACCTTCGACATTCGATATCATCTAGACACATAAAAATTATCTATTCTTGAATTTAGTCTACGCCCATAACATGGGGTTTGTAGATTAAAAGAAAAAAAAAATTGATAGCTTTTGGAAGTGATTTCTTATAGAGAAGTGGTTATCTTATTTTCTAGAGAGCTTTTATAAAGTTCCTTGTTTATTCATTCTCTGCACATTTCTCGCCAAGGCTCAATCCACTCCGGACTGGCGCCGGCCGGCAGCCACGCGGCAAGCACATTCAATGTCAAATTGGAGACAAATAATTTTAAACTTTATCCACATGCAAATAGAACCAGTATCGCTTAAAAAAATCGATAAGGTCGCACTGTGCCGTCGTGGTTACTCGCGTCTTGTCAGAGGGCCACACCGTGGTGCCGGCCGGCCGCTGCCATCACGGTGTGAATAAGGAATAATTCATACGTACCACAACCACAACCATACCAAAACGAGAATACGTAGTCGGATGCTAATTTGTATGAAAATGAATAGTTTTATTCGCACTGACCACATTTTTCATCTAATAATCTAATGTGTGTTCGGTACCGGGCCTTATCGCAACCACATCGCAACCACATCGCAACCACAACACAACCACAACGCAACTACAACGCCAGCCGTACCCCGCAGCAGCCACCGGCCACATCGCAACTACTAGCGTCAACGCAACCACATCGACATTTTGTAGTTACACTTTTTGTCGCTGCTATGGTGTGTGGTTGTGGTGCGTGTGAATTGTCACTTAGGGGCCACACGCGTATTGGAAATAAAAAATCGCCGCGATGATTTTACCGTGTAGAACGCGCTTAATATTTTGTATAACCAATGCAAACGTTCTAGTCTGAAAATTAATAAGAAGTTATGCTTGCAACACGGAGGTCACTGCTATGATAATAAAAACGTGTTATTGTCTTTCTCATTAGGAAGTTATATCTCTTTCATTCTTTATTATTGCGGACTGTCGGAGTAAAGTGAATATTCTCGTCATAAAGTTTAATATTGGATTTTTGAACATGGATAGATTAAATGTTATGATCTTGTAGTTAGGCATAATACGCGAGCCATTAGAATGGACCGCTCCATTCTAGTCGTAAGTCCATTCCAATCGTAGTTTTAATTTACTTTTCTGGTACAATCCGCGCGTTGTCAAAATGAGATGGAACCTTGTCAAAGAAAACGTCGAATCGAACTGAAAAAAGCGTGCTTCAGTTTGAAATGGTTCCATCTCATTTTGATTGCGCGCCCCCTATACGGAGTAAGAAGTCATGGGCTCAATGTGTGGGAAAATAAAAACAGCACGTATAATATTTTTTTACGGAATTTTCATCAAAGTTAGGAAAATTAATAACGAACAAAATGTTTTATTGAAGATAAACTCCACTAAAATAGAGGTTATGTATCCTCGTTAGCAGCAAGCACACCAGTTCGAAAATATTAGTTTTAATTTTCACATGATGGTAGGGATATTCAAACTAAAATAAAAAACAAGAACAAAATTAAAAATTTAAAAACCCCCCCTCAGATTTTCATGAAACAAGGCTAAGAACACTTGGGATAAAATTATCTATGACACAAAAATACTGAACGAAAATCGGTAAATCCGTTTGGGAACTACGATACCCAGATACACAGATACACACGTTAAACTTATAACACCCCTTTCTTTTTGCGTCGGTGGGTAAAAACGGGTCAAAACATTAAAATAACATACTTATCGTCTTAACAAGATCAGTGACGGGATTAATTTGAAATTATGAGCCTGTCTATTTGATCTCATCCTGAGATAGCCACGACTTGAACAAAACGTGCCGACGACCGAGCTCAGAAAATAGGTAACCTACATCAGTGAGCTAGTTTTTATGCTGACGCTCTTCATACTGAAAATAAACAATGCGATTGGGTCTATTTCTGTTAGCTTGCATTCAGATAGGTACGGCCTTTTTGTGTACCATTTTGTACTTTTTTCTTTCGATACAATGGAGTTAAGTACTTTTTTCCAGTAACTCTTTTGGTAGGTTTATTCTCCATCCCCTCCTTGCGTTGATATCCTCAGTGCTGAGGTTTAATTACTAACAGTAGAAAGAGCACAAAGAGCAATACTTAAAGTGGCAACTTTCCGTCCTTTCATCTTTTCTACTAATCGTCCTGTGATGTGTTAACAGTCCGGCAGCTATTTATAATGAACACAGTACTAAGACAGCACGCAGCCTTTCCCTACAGCAGCTGAATTTATAATAAGAGACGGAACGATAAAGTTTGCCCGCAGCCAAAAACTCTAAAATTTGCCTTTACGAACAAATTTTATCTATTTCTTGGTCCGTTCCTGTACAACCTGACTAAATTTAATGTCTAATTTTTACGTGCTTAACTATAATAATTGTAAGAAATCTATTAAATTTACACTTCAAAGTCTATCCTACGATAATACAGAGAAGCTATTAGATATTATCAAAAATATTTGTTTTTTATACATATAGTTAACCTAGTTAGTATAGTGATTAATCTAGTTTCTACTCGATTAAGAACCTACCATAATACACAAAATGTTTGTAACCTAAACAACATTAAACTAAATGCCTTTATTGTAATATTAAGTGATTGTTTTATCTAATAATTAGCACTCTTGTCGCCTGAAACACAGGATTACATAGTTCAGGCTAATTTGTTATACTTAGCTGTATTTATTTGTTTAGTGCACTAATGTATTGTCTATTTTACGAGTTTCTTCGAATAAATTTTATTTATTATTATTATTATTTCATTCGCAATTCTCCTCCTTGCGTCGATATCTTCAGTGCCGAGGTTTATTCGCCATCCTCCTCTTTGTGTCGATATCCTTAGTACTTAGGTTATTACAAGAGGGACGATCAAATAATAGAAACAAATTAGAACTAGTATTTACAATTTAAACAATTGAGCTAACTACAGACAGAAAAAAAATATAATATAATTAGTATTTACAATTGAAACAATTGAGCTAACTGCAGACTGTTGCAAGCAATCTACAGGTAGCTCAACTGATTCGTATCAATACAAGTCAGAAGCGTCCCCAGACGCTGGGTGCATTGCCCCGCTGTATGGCAATGCTGATGCGCTGTGCCCGATACAGACAAACTGAGTTACTGTAACAAACTATAATTGTATGCTATTTTCAATATTTTTAATGGAAAAATCAACTAAAATAATCTTCCTACGTAATCTGTCAACTCGATAAAATAGAAACATTCGTAAGTCCGGATATTGTTTGGATCGACAGATTCGCATCTCCATTTTTAGAAAAGTAACTGTCTCTTTGAAATATTTGATTCTTTCATTCAGTCTTCATTCACTCTCCTGTCAACAATAAGGAAACTTCTCAAAGTTTTTCGACTCATACGTCACGCGACCTAGTGGTCGACCTAGTGGTCGTGTTGGTTAGCACATTCCCGTATTGAGGGAAGAATGCGGGTTCAAGTCCCGTCCAATTCGATTTCGTTTGGGATTTTATTTGATTTCCTATAGTTTAACAGACAATACTTCGCACGCAAGGCACACACTAGGAGTGTGGTCTACGATGCACCGCCTTGCACACTTGCACGTAGAGTAAGCATCATGCATGTATTATGTTATTGGTGAATGACGAATTATAGTTAAAATTTAATTTGATAACCAGGTTAAGCTCAAGTTCGTTAACAGTAAATTATTCTGAATATTACCGAAATATTCTGTATTTTCATTACTTCATTAAAATTTAAGTGTCAGTGTTAATTGAACTCTATTGCTTCGTACTAGGGATTCAGTTATGATAATTGATGTAATTTGAGAAATTCTCAGAGTGTATACTTCATAGTTCAGATCGCGTTTGAAATAATATTATGAATTTGAAAGTCATCAGAGGAATGATGCTGTAAAGGCAGTATTAAGTATGTTTTTAAATATTTTTTATGTTTTGATACCAGAGATTCAATTTACTGCCTGAGAAAACAAATTTTCATATATACAAGATGTTTACATCTTTGTTATCTAGTGAAGCAGGGTTTAATGCTCTATAGCGTAATGAATATTATATATGTATTTTTATTATGACTTTCCAGTCCCCAAAACTAGCCAACCTAGCGATGGAATTGGAATTGATGAATTACCAAAAATAGGTAGGTAAATAAAATATGATATCTGCATTTAAGATCACGCTCTATACGAGGTTTTATTCTTGTGCGATCTCATGAAAAGTATTCGATATTTTCTAGAATATGTAACTATTTATCCACATTAGACGAAACGCCTAATACAATAACTTTAAGGATGAATTTTTTAGATGAATCATTTCTTAATTTTTTTATTGAATAGAACTTCGGAATGTGTTTTTTTTTTGCACTAAGCAGAGTTCTAAATAAGATGTTTTGAAAAGGGATGGAGAAATCTTTGCCTATGTGCTCATTTCTTTGGTCCAGTAAATACATTCACTGTTCCTTTTGAAACTGAATTGGTATTGTATTTCCTCAGAGAAAGAAAATTTTATGAAATTGCCGGACTGTTGTTCGCCTCAGTAGGTAAGAAAGAGACAGCAAATGATATTTGAATGAGCTATGTAATGCTTTGTTTTTTTAATACCTCATTTTTCAAAAAAGATTTATTAGTTTTGATACTTGGAGGTAATAATGAGTGTCCGCCAACCACATAGTAAAACTCGAAAACAAAACCCATAATCGCAGGTAAAAAAAGTTTTGCACACGGCTGCCATGACCCATTGCCATAAAGCCGCGCGCAACTTTAGACTGGAAAAGTTAATAAAAAGTAAAACTATCGTCATCAGCAAAATAATAAATACTACATTGTTTAGTTAATCTATCATCACTTTCAAAAATGTTTTCAAATGAAAGTCTGAGCCGATGCCTTAGATGCCTAAGACCTGAACGATTTCGGCTCTGCATGAAGAACAAAGGCAATTTGAAATATATTTCTCATCAATAGGTGAAATGTATTGGTATTTTAAAGCAATGTGTTGCAAATCAGAAGGTTTCTAGACCGGTTTCATTTTAACGATAGATCTATTACTACTACGTACTCAATGAGGTTTTGAATACAAATGGTGTGTTCTAAACGGGTAACTCGTGTTTTCTAAATCTTTGGGACGAGTTTTGCTCAAACACGAAAAATAACAACTAACAGGCTATAACGTTTCTTCGTCGCTTCTTTACTATATATCTAGTCTAATATCGATGCGACAGAAAACAAAAATATCACTTTATTTCCATAAATAAATAAATAATGCTGGACAATCCACTCAGCACCATCTAGCCCCAAAGTAAGCTACTCAAAGCTTATGGGTACTAGATAACTGATATATTTAATACATTATAATACATAGATATATATTTTTGTTTTTTTATTATAGGTACATAGAAAACACCCAGGCCAACGGAACAAATTTCTGCAGATCGTGCACATTTTTTTTCCGAGGCGGGAATCGAACCCGCAACCATGATTATATGCTATTTTATTTTCAGGAACTTGATTTTTTTTATTATTTGTATTTATTTTTTCCATCGTAGGTACACTTGATGTCGTTACATTCTATATATAGTACTAATTTAACAATAACACACAGATATTTTGATATAAGAAACACCATAAGGTAAAAGGTAAAAAAAACAGACAGACATGACAGAGAAATTAAATAAAAGTAATTAGTCGGAATGAAATAAGTAAATAATAAATAAATTAATTAAAGGGTAAGTATGCGTGTTTATCTATAGTAATTACGGACAAAATAATTTTACATTTGATTTGAAGTAGCGAGGTTGTGAATATTTTATAGATTGGTGCACTGACTGTTGTTTTCGTGGTGGAGATCACTTGTCTTAAGTAAAATCTCTTTGTAATGTTGTCTTTTTGGTGTACACACAAAGCATTTTTTTTTATTTTTAGTATTCTTTGTGCGCAAAAGAAAGTATGAGAAAAGTATGGAAAAAGAAATGAATTACTGAGAAAACCGGTACCTATTCGTAGGACCCTTGTCTAAACTCTTTGTATTATTTCGTACCTTCAGGTTTTCTTGTTTACCCAAAGTTCATTTACTTTTATTGATAAAAGTACCTTCTAGGAAACTTTCATCGGCTTTGACTGTCAAAGGAATCCTTCAGTCCGAATAGGATAGCTCATGTATATTCCATCCAAGTGCCAGCACTTACCTTGGAACCATCGGAATGGTGCCAGTCGATAGCGAGGGTCTAGAAAACGCTCGGGTTCTCGGAAAACTAGATTTGTTCCTTAGCTCTTTCCGATCTCTGCGAGTGTGTCATATTTTGCGTCATTATCTAGTGTGAAAAGTATTTTATTTTCTGATATTTTTAACCAAATTCAAAAAGGGAGAAGGTTTTATGTTCGGCTGTATGTGTGTTTTTTATGTGTGTTCGTCGATTTCTCCGTCATATATGATCCGATTTTGAAAAATTCGTTTACTCTTGTATAGAGAAGGATCCCGAAATTGTCCTATAAAAATATTTCAGAGGGATTTGTATTCGTCCCGCAAAACAAAAAAAAAACGGTATAAATATTAAGAAATAAAAAAAATTAAGCCCGCTTTTAGTTTTTTCAATACAATTAAATTATTAAACAATTAGGTACTATCGACAAGGCTCCTTTCCCTTTCCCACAAATTATTTTTTGTTG
This sequence comes from Eupithecia subumbrata, assembly GCA_949316285.1. Taxonomy (NCBI): domain Eukaryota; kingdom Metazoa; phylum Arthropoda; class Insecta; order Lepidoptera; family Geometridae; genus Eupithecia; species Eupithecia subumbrata. Next base: position 12,230,068 of record OX438643.1, on the reverse strand, counting down.
TTGTTATTTGTTTTACTAGATTATAGTTGAGTTATTGAGGTTCCAACTCGTATGTTTTAACATATTGCTAGATACTGATGAGCTGCTGAACCATCACTTCTTATTGCCAAACCCACCAAATTAACTGAATTACGATACTCAAATATCTTATCTATCATGAAGTTAAGATTCGTCTCTCGCACAAAAAGTAACACAAAACCTTTAAATAAATTAAGAAAGCGGAGTGGACATCATTTATTTAAAACGTTTTAACAAATTCTGTTGTGTTGGCTGACAGTTCAATTGAATAGAAGTGTGATATCTTCTTTAATTAAAATTTCTTTATATCAAGCGTTGCCGGTGCGGTGGGATCGAAAAAAGGCGGTTTATTTATTTTCCGTTCGTAACCACAGTGAAAAATGAATAACTGGTTCAAAATCGTCTGTCACGATTGGTTTTCAACAAAATTCCGTAACAATAAACGTGCTTTTATAACTCGGTGAGTCTCAATAATTAATCATCATCATTATCAGCCTCCAAACGTCGCGTCGATACTAAATACCAATGCTGTATTAACTAAATCATAAATAATTTATTGACCAAATATACATACCTAGGGATTTTTAGAGAGACCCGAACTACGCACTAGGCTTGTGTCTTGGGTGTCTGGAGAACGCTATTTAGGACTAAATAATATTTTATGGACGTAAGTAGGTTTAATGATGTGTGAAAAGTTATTTAAAAATTAAGTAAAATAAAAATTGACTTGGACGCACAGAAGTTGGTGAGGTAGGTAAGCATGAATCTTATGAATAAAGTTTAATAGGATGAAAATTTGTCAAAAGTGGATATGTGAGGACAGGATAATAGGGATTCTACATGAATAATTAGGTTGTTGTTGTAACTGTTGATGAGTTTAAAGTTAAATTACACAATTCAGGAGACAATTCCTCTATCATGTCTCTGCTTTTCTTATTCATGGTGAGAAGTGACGTGGGTAAGAGCAATCGTGTATGTTACAATATTAATGGGGCGTTTTGAAAAAATAAAAATGCCCTGTTTACCTTAGAACTCAATAGATATCAGGGATCTTACGCCGAAGAAAAGAGGTTGTCATTGGGATGATGCCATGTCAAACTATGTGTCAACTATGGTCTATGCAGCCATTTTAATTTCACAAGCCCAAACGAAGACCGCCATCTTTTCAGTTTGGTCGAACACATTTTTTGGCGTTGAAAAACGCCAGAAAAATATTAACCAGCTTCCGCAGTACTTAGCTGTGGCATTGCACGATTGAAATTGAAAAGACAGTGAGCCAAATTGTTTCCCGATGAAAAGCAATGTCGATGTGATTGTAAAACGAATTGATAGACAATCTTGGATAGCTATTAGAAAGCTTGTTTCAATTTGATTATTTCGAGTATTTTCAATGTCGCTGTTTTGTTAAAAATTTAGATGTCTAAATTATGTTGGGTTCATTGTGTAATTATTTCATAGTTCATTTACGTTACTAAGCGGTACTCCTCTATCTTTGTCGTTTATACCGCTAAGATTTGGAACTCGCTAGCTGCTTCTGTTTTTTTGGCCAGGTATAGTTGACCAATAGTTACTTTGGTCTCTTCAAGACAAGAGTGAATAGGTATCTTCTAGACGTTCGTGGTACATTGTCGGCCACGTCGTCACTTGTCATCAGCTGAGATATTGATCAAACGAAAATTTATTCTCCAAAAGGTATTGGCTTTTCAAAGTCCCATTATAATTTAGTACTTTATGAAAGTGTCATTTACAAAACACGGAGAAGGACACAATAAAAGAATATCAAGAAAGTTTTATACTGATTTGTTTTTTATGTTCCGCAAAAACGATCATTTTTCGATCGTGCCATTCATGACAGAATTCCGACGAAAATATAAATTTCTAAGCGATGCTAAGTTCGTTTGATAGTTTCTATAAAAGATCTGCGACCTTATAGGTGCTGCCAAAGTTCATAGCGCTTCCTTTCAATCATAAAGTGTTCAACAACAAACCACATACGAAGGTGCTTCTGGGTCGCTTGTAGAAAATAGGAAATGCGTAGGTGTGACATGTGTCTGCATACCTATTAAAAGGTTTTACCTAAAGTATCTTATCATCATGAATACAGCCTAGGAAAATGCGCACATGGTTTCCTCGCAAAAATAAATCGCACAGAGTCATCAAAACGATTCAAGTGTAATAGACAATTCAACTTTTAAAACGATCCTTCTGTGCCGCGTCCCAACTTTTAACTAGAAGAGTTCGTCTTGAAACTAAGCTCTAAAGTTGTACCTTCGAGTATTAGAAAACCTTTGGGAGATACTTTGGAAAAGAGCTTGATTCTTTAATTTTGTTTTGAATCCTAAAGTCTTCAAAAATACGACGCGCACGGCTTAGTCGAAATTCGTTTTTTTATGTACATAGATCTAAGTAAAATTCTGTAGATTCCCAGCGCTAACCTGGAATAAAACAGGCTACTTTTTTTCCTATAGATCAGTTCCCATCCCAGGTATAGAAATAAGTTTAAAGTTTCCATAGAAACAACGCGTGCGAAGCCGCGGGCAGAAACTACTTTATGAATTTATTATACATACATACATACTTGCATGTTTAAATGTCAGGGACCAATTTTCACCTTCATTATAACGAATGAAATAGCAACAACTGAAATTGAGTGAGTAAGTCAAAATTCTTTATAATTATCGCTTTCGTGACGAGTAACCTAATTCCTTTCATGTTTTATTTAAAAGCCTTTGAATCACTTTCTAATTTCCAAGTCTTAACCACGTCATATTCCAAAAACTGTTTTTAGTTTAGACTATGTTGGTGATTAAAAAATATCGTAAATAAATCTGTTCAAAAACATTCACCAATCAGGAGAAATTTGGTATTCAATACAACGCAAATATTATTTATTACACACCAAAAAATAGATTTAAAGTATTGGAAAATCTAAAATTGATAATGTTGTACAATAGTTGGCTTTAACGCTTACAGTGGTCTCTTCCAGACAAAATTTGGATAGACAGAATATGCTAGAAACAGTGTTCACGGTGCGGTGGTGATATTCCACATTCGGCGTCACTATAATTCTAAATGCTGGCTTGTTTAGAAAGCTTTAGAAAGTCGCAGGCGCTTAGGTAGACCTAAACGTCTGCAGGTAGGATAGTGTTCCGTATACCATAATAAAAAGAAGCTGAAATATACAAGTCCAGAATGAGGTACATCTCATTTTGAAAGCCTGTCTGAACCGAGTTTATCTTCAAGGTTGAAAGGCCTACTTAGTATTCCCTGGAAAGCAGCAGACGTCAAATTCTAAAAGAAAGGACTTAGCGGGCTTTGGCAAGTTTTTCCTTGACATCTTGGAGGTTCCAGGTAATGAAAAGAAATGATGATGCTTTTGTTAAAATGTACTGTATTATGAAAACTTTTTGAACTATCTCCACTTACCTACATCATTTATTTATTGCTACAAGGCAAAGGCGTTTCCTTTTCCCTAGTTTCCGTAGTTTTTATTAAATCATCTTTTTTATCACCGACCGCTCCATTTTATAGATCAGTAACCGATTGACACGTTATAACTTTTATGTTATAACTAGGTATAAAGTTTCAAAGAAGTTGCTTTATTTATATCTATATCAGAATCTAATTTCAACGCCTATCCATCCGAAATTAACATGTTTTGTTGGTGGATTTTCATACCTTTGTCACCTCACCTCAAATGCCGTGCATCATCATCATAATGAGAACGTATCCACCTACTGGTGGGTGTTGGCCTTCTCTAATTTGTACCGTATGACTGAAAAAATCAAATACAAAATTATGAATACCGCTCGCGTGAAAGCTAGTCGTCTCCTGCGGTATGCGAGAGGGTGCATGAAAAAAACACTATGGCTTACAAAATTCACAATGCTCGTCCTAAAGCATGCCTTTATTTTTCAAATGTCCGAGATATTGGCCAGTACTTTGTTTCACTTTCTCTTCTCCCTTCTCACCGCTCGTATGACTTTTACGTATGGATTGTGCCGTTAGTGTTTTGAACCATAAAAACTCGGGTAAAAGATCTAACATTCAAGGCATCTTATGGTATTATATCTTATGGTATTGGTATTATAGTATTAAAGTATTTTTTGTCGATTATGCTTCCAGATACCCATAAATTTTTTCCCAAGTGGCATGTATCTGACAGTGCACAGCGCCAAGTATAGGAATGCACCTAATGAAAACAGATAGATTTTGAAAGAAATACAAGAAGAGCTTAAAATAATTAAATGCAAAATGTTATAAAACGCTTGCAAACTTCATGATTTCGTATTTCAAACTTTTTAAAGACAGTGTAAGTTTCGCTTCAAAGTTATTAAGTTTAAGGGCGCCTTTCAACAATCTCGATATCTTACACTGACTTTTGGCTCATAGCAGTATAGTTATCGCGCGAGAGCTAGCCATCTTCCATCACTAACCCCCGACGCAAAAAGAGAGGGGTGTTATAAGTTTGACGTGTCTGTCTGTGTATCCGTGTATCTCTGTGGTATGTCTGTGGTATCGTAGCTCCCAAACGGATGAACCGATTTTCGTTTAGTTTTTTTTGTGTCATAGATAACTTTATCCCGAGTGTTCTTAGCCATGTTTCATGACTGCTGACTTTATAAGTTCTAGCAAAATAACGTACGACTTTTGAAGTTTATTTGGTATAAGTGCGTAAATCACAGGTACCACCTTGTTTTTGTCTTCGCTGCTGACTAAATCACAAAATGGTACTACTGATCTTAAATAGTTGTCACTAGTACCATTAATGGTACTAAGGATACAAAGCTGTGTCACTTGTACCATTAATGGTACAAATCAATGGTACTTCTGACACAAAGGCAAAATCTGTCGGGGGGTTTTTAAAATTTTTAATTTTGTTCTTGTACCTACCTATTGTGCAAACTTGGTTTGTTATGAACATACTAAGCTTTTAACCACGAAGTCTACTATTCTCGTCTGCACTACTATTGTCTAGAGTAACTTAAATCGCGACAATTTCCATATAAACGATCTGTCATAAGCCACGTTTCCGGGCTTTGTTTCGTGTTGCAAAACAACTATTTCCTTGAAATATGCTTTTGACTATGCAATGCAAGTCACATAGTGTTTGGTGTGGGTTGTGATGTTACTCTTTATGTTAAAGTAGGGATAATCCCCATTTCCGTAAAATACTTGATTGCAATCTTCAGACGTTACACTTTTTGACTATGGGACACACATCCCTGTAGCGACTATTCATGTCAAGGAGTTTTTCCTGTCAAAAAAGTGAATATTGGTACTTACTTTTTAGTTATTTATGCATGTAAGTAGTCTAATACATATAAGTATATATATTTAATATTTATTTGTATTCTTATGTTTTGTTAGGGATTGTTTATATTTATTTATTACTTGTTTTTATTTTGTATTCAAAATGGTTTGTATATTATGTCTATTTCTTTCACATAGTCTTTGGTACACCCCCTGCCATTCTTAAAGTACGCAATTCTTTCCATCTAAAGGTTGCCTGGAAGAGATCGCTTCTAAGCGATAAGGCCGCCCATAGTACCTCCTTGTCATATGAAATGTCTCCTTGTAATGTTATTTTATGGTGTACAATAAAGTATTTATGTAATGTATTGTATTGACTATTCTTACTTTAACCTATCTGTGGTATTTATGTGTAATCTATACTTATAATAAAACTGTAACAGGTCCAATTCTGTACATTGAAGATATTTTGAAATTTTTTTTTGGAGGGCACTCTATTAACGAATCTGAAGCCAAAACTGTAATTTTTTTTATTCATGTCTGTCTGTCTGTCTGTCTGTCTGTCTGTCTGTTTGTTAAACGCACATCACGCCGAAACTACTGAAGGTATTGAAATGAAACTCAGAACGTTTTTTGGTCATACTACGAGGAAGGACATAGGATACTTTTTATCCCAGAATTCAGTCAGGTTTTCCTGGGAGAGGGGATGAAAGTAAAATTTCTTCACCGCGCATGACGCCGAAACTGCTGAATGAATTGGAGTGAAACCTAGCATGATTTGATTTCATACTACAAGGAAGGACATGGGATACATTTGATCCCGGAATTCAGCCAGGTTCCCCTGGGAGAGGGGATGAAAGTAAAATTCTTTAACTGCGCATCACGACGGAACTACTGAATGAATTCGAATAGAACTCGACATAATTTGAGTTCATACTACGAGAAAAGATACATTATATCCCGAAATTTAGTAACGTTCCCCTGGGAGAAGGGATGAAAGTAAAATTCTTTCACCGTGCATCAAGCCGAAACTGCTGAATGAGTTGGGACTGAATTAGTACGATTTGAGTTCATAATACAAGAAAGGACAGGGGATACAAATGGGAACCTTACTGAATTCCGGGATAAAATTATCCCGGAATTCAGTAAGGTTCCCCTGGAAGAGGGGATGAAAGTAAGATTCCTTCACCGCGCATCACGCCGAAACTGCGGAATGAGTTGGAATGAAACCTGGCACGATTTGAGTTCATACTACAAGGAAGGACATGGAATACATGTTATCTTGGAATTCAGTAAGGTTCCCCTGGGAGAGAGGAAAAAGTAAAATTCTTTAACCGCGCATCACGACGGAACTACTGAATGAATTCGAATGGAAGTCGGCACGATTTGAGTTCAAACTACGGGGAAAGATACATTTTATACCGGAATTCAGTAAGGTTCCCCGTGGAGGGGGATAAAAGTTAAATTCTTGGGTCGCGCATCACGCCGAAAGTACAGAATGTATTCAAATGAGCAATACTATTTATCCCGGAATCAGTGCTGTTCCCTTGGGATGAAAGTAAAATATGCTACAGAATGAAATCAAATGAAAGTTGGCATGATTTGAGCTCATACTACGAGGGAACATACAATAGGATGCATTTTATCTGGGATATCAGTAGGCACGGTTCTCTTGGGAGAGGGGATAAAAGTCAAAATGTTTTCTTATTTAGAATTCATTAACGCGTCGTCCTATTTCATGCATTCTTTTTGTTAGAAACAGTGTTGCAAGATCGAATTTGACTAAATCAGTAGACAGTCAAGTAGAGAATTAATAGATTGAAGAAATAATCTGTAGATTGAAGAAAAATATCGGTAGATAAAGGGTAGGTAAGTTCCTATCTATATATTTTTCCAAGACGCACCCATTAGTAAAGTTCCTACCTAAGTAGGTAGGAACCTAACTAATGAGTGCGTCAATGCCTATTTCAGGCAAAGTAGGTAAAATGTGCAAATGGTCCATGCGATATTCATGGACATGATATTTGGTGGTTTAGCTGGTACAGTTAACTGTACCACCAAAGTTTGGTTGGAGTAAGTGGTCCAATTAAACTAACTAGACCACAGAAAAATATTTTTTCTGTGGTAAACAACCAACTGAGCCTACCTACTAACGAAAAAAAAAATTACGGTGGTCCAGTCAAATGGATCAGGAGCCCAATTCTGTAATAAAATGGCTTCACTATGACAATGGAATGGTCGCAGAATCATCACATAGAATCCTTAGTTTAATAAAACTCCAGATAGTGCGTGCGAGATAAATTAATAGTTTCAAACTTGACACTTTGACGCGCGTCTCTCCATCTGCATTCATCATAATTTCTTTCATCTAAGGTAGAATACCAAAACGTGTCATTCTTTGACGATACCCCTGTCATAGTGAAGCGATTAGTTTAGCAGAATAGGGCCCCAGCTGAACGGAACCATGAGAGAGAGTTAAACGAGTATGACACTTCTTAACACTGACGCTGGCCGAGTCGTTGCTAAAAGTCGTGTGGATAAAGAATGGGATTGAAGATGACAACATACTATCCCCCGTAGACTCTACACGATTTATACACAATTTAACTAGGTAGGTACCTAAATAAAGATACTTTTGTTAGAAGTGTAACAGGTCCAATTCTGGGCATCGAAGTTTTTTTGCACGGCGTTTCATAACATGAGAGAAACTATGGTTAAATGTGAACTTAATTAGTCGGCAGGTATGTCAATCGCGAACGAAGTCGCGGGTACAGCTAGTAAATACATAAGAACCATTTCGATTTCCATCGAAGAAAAAGGTAAGTAATATTTAGCTAAGAAACGATCGTTCAGCAAGTAACTATCACTTATAATATTTTCCTCTTAAATGATTAATGCTGGACAATTCACACAGCATTATCTAACCCCAAGCTAAGCGGAGCTTGTCTTATGGGTTACTAGATAACTGATATACATTATAGAATACAATACATAGATAGATATTTTTTATACTATGCATAGTAGGTAAACATTCAGAACACCCGGAACAAATATTTGCAGATTGTACAAACATTTGTCCCGTGGCGGGAATCGAACCCTCTTGCGGCGCAGGCGGACCTTCGCCCGCCGCGCCACATAGGTCGTTCATTTGCGCACTGTACCTAAAAGCTTTTACTATAATCGATACGGTTATAGATCTTGAATAATTAATTAATAGTAATGTTAGCCGTCGACCCATCCATTAACTCTGAAATGTTTCGATTAATAAGTAATTGAAGATGACGTACGAAGATTACTGCCTGAAATCTTGTGATTTTTTGAGGATAAAATCAACCCATATATTCTCCTTCTTTAAAAACTTCAAAACGAATGCTCTCGTACTCTTATCCTAGATGCTTTGTCCTCTTTCTTTCTTACTTATAAATAAGAGTAAAATGAAAAGTAAGTTTTAATATTTTAGCTTTTGTATCGTCTGGGACCAAAGTGCTTGGAAAGATAAATCCAACGAATCCAAACTCGATGCAGTTAAGTCCTTTCGTTTAGAAATTACTATGGCCACCTTCTGTCCCCATCGTCAGACCAGCTCGATGGTGACATGACATTGTCACCGAACTTACATAAGTGTGCCAAATTTCAGCTAAATCGGTTGAGGATAACTGGTGAAAAATTCAGTTGCAAGATTTGTTTAAAAGGAAAAATTTATTAAAAGCGTGGAAAAACATTGCTTCAGTATTAGTTAGTTTATTTTTAAAAGTAATTCTGCATTTCAACGTATTCTTAAATGCCGTTAAGTCAATGTAATAATAATAAGATACAAAAACAAAATTAAAAATTTTAAAAACCCCCTTATAGATTTTCATGAAACATGGCTACGAACACTCGGGATAAAATTATCCATGACACAGAATAAACTAGACGAAAATCGATTCATCCGTTTGAGAGCTACGATACCACACACAGATACACACATACATAGACAGACACGTTAAACTTATAACACCACTCTCTTTTTGCGTCTAGGATTAAAAATACAGTTTGTTATTCCTATGTCTTTTCAATGTGACCTCAGGTTTCCCTCAAACTCACCAAGAGCCAATACCTATAGCTACATAATGTACATTGATCAAGGTAGTCGCCACGATCGAAGGGAACATTTACTTACGACCGCCGAGTAATGTTCGTAGGTGTGTACTTAAAATCTTTCCAGTCGAAACTTGTAAAACTAATTGGTATGGCATGCAAATACGAGGGTCCGCAGTTCGTACATAAACTGTTCTCAATGTAAATGAGAGGCTGTTGGAAATTTATCTCCTTCATTGTTAAAAACTACCGCTTTTTGTCTTCGCCTTAATTAAGCGAAAACTAATTCATGCACTGTCTCGCTTTGTTTATCGAGACAATAGACTTAACTGCGTGTTTTTAAATGTCAGTTGAAATTGCGTTTTGCAGGAGTATTTTTTTTTTGAAAATAAACGGGAAATTTTCTTTTATTTCTTTCATTATTCCAAATTTTTCAAAAGCATGAGCAGTACTGTACAGATAGTCTGTGGTAGGTGTTTTCGAACCAGTTAAATTGTTGGTGTCCTGTTTGTTTGAGTTCTGTTTTTTTAAAAATCGTGTTGAAAACACGTACCTTATAGGGTCTACAGATGTCTACGGCGTAGAGCATCTACGGTGTAGAGCATCTACGACGTAGAACATTGCCCCACAATATTATTACGTACCTATGACATTTTTCTTCTATAGAAATTGCTAAGTACATTTTGGTACAATTTCACCGTTGCAAACGCGATCAATTTCAGATAAACTCAGTTTATCGCTTTGAACGAGTTCAGAGTATTTTACTGTGATCAAGTTGATCCGGTTCATGCTGAACTTAATTTCTGTTGTTTTTAATGACGCTCGATTTTCGGCATTTAGCCTAGCCAAATAGAGTTCAAGAGTTATCATGTCACACAATACGTATTTACTCTTTTATTGAGGTTAAGCGAGATTTAAAAACATTTGAACTCGATTCAAATGAACTAAGTTAAAGCAGCAAACGGTGAAATTAGTCCTTAGGTAGCTACTTAACCTACATAGAGAGGACGTTAAATCAAAAACAGAGCTTTAGTAAATATAATCATGGTACGCGTCTTTTTTGCTCTGTAGTACGTATCTCTTACCAGGCCATCAATCTTCGTCGGCAGATTTAGACCGTGGTTTCCTGAAAGCCCACCTAAATATAGCCGCAGCGAAAATAATCTATCATTCAACTCTACATTCTTTTAGTATTGGAGCTTATTGAATTTATCTGCCAAAGTGCACAAATCAACAAAATCAAGGCGAATAAAATTCCTCTGAGTCTCACTTAGGATATGTATAAGAAATATTTATTTTTAGCATTAACAAACTAAATAAATAATAAATAATGCTGTACAATTCACACAGCATTATCTGGCCCCAAGCTAAGCAGAGCTTGTGTTATGGGTACTAGATAACTGATATACGTAATACAATACACTACATAGATAGATATTTTTTATTATACATAGAAAACACCCAGACCATCGGAAGAAATTTCTGCAGATAGTACACAAATTTGTTCCAAGGCGGGAATCGAACCCGCAACCTCTTGCGTCGCAGGCGGACTCTCGCCCGCTGCGCCACTGAGGTCGTCAAAACTGACAAAAGACAGTTAAATTCACTTTTGTGCGACTTGTAAGTGAATGTCGGAGATCAAAATCCTTGCTGATACAGGGCTAATTTGGATCCTGCTTATGCAACAAGGTGAAATTTAATTATATTTTCTACATGTAGTAACCGTAAGTTGAACAATGAGTATACAAGAACAAAATTATTTTTTTTAAAAACCCCTTGACTGATTTTTTGAAACATGGCTAAGAACACTCGGGATAACATTATCTATGACACAAACAAAAAACTAAACGAAAATCGGTTCATCCGTTTGGGATGGATTCAAAACTTCACAAAAATTTGCTTACCATCGTGGCCAAAAAGAGCAACTTCGCATCTCTGCCTACACTATACAAAATAAAACTTTTACAGAAGCATTAAATATGATAGGTATCACAAACTGCAAAATCGATTGTTGAAATTCCTTTGTTCAAGATAATAATAAGATATACATATAATATAATATAATAATGCTGGACAATCCACACAGCACCATCTAGCCCCAAAGTACTCGTAAGCTACTCAAAGCTTGTGTTATGGGTACTAGATAACTGATATAGATATATTTAATACATTATATACATACATAGATAGATATTTATTATTATACATACATAGAAAACACCCAGACCATCGGAACAAATTTGTGTACGATCTGCAGAAATCGAACCCGCAACCTCTTGCGTCGCAGGCATACTCTCGCCCGCTGCACCACTGAGGTCGTCAAGATAAAGTAGGTGTTGTCACTGATTTGGGTAGGGTTAGCGCCTTAATGGTATACCATGCGGCCGCCACGTCCCGGACGAGTCGGACGCCGCACAGTATACATAAACAGCATCATATAAAGTTCGGAATCCGTGCCTCGCACGGAGCTCGGCACGCACCCTCTATGGTCCAGCTTAACTCATCTCTTAGTTGTCTTTGAATAAATTTGATTAACATAACATGAAATAAATGGGTTTCCTAGTTTTATTTGACATTACTATGCGTAAACGTCAATTTACTTACACAATTTCGACTCAGCTTCGAAAAGAAGCAGGCAGCTTCTTTTCCTAATCCCAGATTCATTGAATCTGTCACTACCAAGTTCGTTCACTGCAGCTCAGGTACTTGCCATTATCTATGGAAACTTCGGAGATTAACCCAAACGAAGCTAAATAGGGGATTAAAGACAATGATGGAAGGATTACGGGGAACTGTTTAAATGACCTCTTTAAAGATAGTTTGAACTGTGGAGGTGACAAGCAACCCTGAATTGAGGTCAGCAGCTCCAGTTTTAGGCCCGGGCTCCACAAAAGCGGAGGTGTTCGGAGTTGTCCGAAGCGGAAACGAGAACATACGTTTTTCAGCTAGGGTGTATCCACATAAGCTGCAGTGCGGAGATGCGTACGGGGTAGACTGGAGCGGAGATGTGTGCTGGTTAGAGCGGAAATGAGCTGCATGCGGCGAACGTTGGATGTTTGTGGGGATAATTTTTATTTATTTTATTTTTTATTCAAATTTTTAGGAAAATTTTAAACTAGAAAAATTACAAAATATGAAATATTAATACAAATACATCAAAATTACATGTACTTAAAACTGAGGGCTATTTATGAAGTTTCCACTGGTAGCAACAATCATGATAGTTAACATTTTCAGTGGTAATGGACGTCTAAAAACATAAATCTTTATTGAACTTATTTGATACACAAAAATAAAGTAAATACTTATTCTAAAGCTAAGTTTAAGTAGAAACGTCCGAAAAGAATTTGTCACATAGGTACTTTTTTTGAGTTTAATGGTAGAAGTTGTAAAAATATCAATATCAATATCTGTACTTACCAAGGAATTGAAAGAGGCATTTGTTCTAATGATGAATGAGAAAATACACAGTTTAGCGCAATCTGACACAAAACGCTCACTGTACGCCGCATATCTCTTCTCCGCTGCGTGCCGTCCCCAGCTTGTGAGGAACATTTCACATCTCTGCTTTGTACCGCTGCCCAGCTCAATCTCGTCCAGGCACAGCTAACATCTCCGCCTCGATCGCGCCGTACAAATATGATACATCTCCACTCGGAGGTATCCATTAACGAGATTTGTGAATAACGACGTTCTATTGGTTGTTCAAAACACGTCTCTTTGGTGGAGTCCGGGCCTTAGGTAAGTTTGTATCATTCTCCCTCTAAAAACCTTATTTTATTAACTGAAAACAGTGAATAAAAAGCACTTTAAATCACTATTTTGGTGTTTGAATTTAGAATACACCAATATATTTGACCTCAGTCTCAATGCTATACAACCTATTTGCGCAAAGAATACTCGACATACAAACTCCTTGTGTAAATAACTTCTCGAGATTTGATTGGTTATTTTTTCGTAGTCATGATATAAAGTTTGCAACTCTTGAATAAAACGGATTTATATCGAGGGCCATGAATCACTCGCGTCGCGCAGGATTATATCACTTGAATCATCATGAATCACTCCCTGCGGTCGTCATTCGTTAGAATCCCTCACTTGTTCGTTATTCATGTTCTTTAAATCCGTCCTTTACTCACTAATTGCACTATATACTATTTCCGTCATATTTCCGTTACAAATTGTGAAATAGCGTATACGGAAGAAATCTGTAAGGGTCACTCCGATCTACGTCACGCAAGGTTATCGATCTGAATACCAGAGACAATATAAAATAATAGACAAGGATCAAGTCTCGGAAGAAAAGAGCGTCGCTGGCATCGTCTTGGAGGGCGTCATTTACACCCAATAAGTATTATAGTCACAAAAGTTTACAACCTAATGTTTTATAAAAGCTTTTCTAACCAGCTTAAACTGAGTTGGCGTCAGAAAATTAACACTTACTTCTCATCCGCCCTAAACAGATAAAATGTCGGATTGTTAATGACGAACACGATTATATTTCTCATTATAACTTTCACGTGTGACATCATGTTTAGATGTTCGGTACAAGTTAATATTAACAAGTTTGTTGACGAAGATGTCAAGCATTCAAAGCTCTCAAGAGCTTCCTGAAAGTTTTGGTATTGACGGAATTTGGCCAAGCAAATACCTTCTCGACATAATTCGTTCTAGATTTGGAAGTAGTGATCAGAAGGTACCGAAGTATTTAGTAGTGAATAACCTTTTGTCGTTTACTAATAAATTCTACCTGTACTTTTAATTTATTGTCAAGTTAAACTCGCAGTTAATGTGGTAGTATCAATGAAATAAACATACAGACGAATTGAGAACCTCCTTCTTTTTGAAGTCGTTTTAAAAGAGAACCTGTTTGGTACGTAAAAAATCATTCCTCTTTGGTACGGAATAATTTTCATACAACTCGCGATAAGGCCTATCGCGAGTTGTATGAAAATTATTCCATGGCGAGATTAGTCGGCCATGTTTTTAGGTAAAGAGTTTTCTATGCTCTATGTTTTTATGCTCTTTTGTTTCGAGTTTTGTGGAAGATCTCCTGTCAGTTGGTTTCTCAGCCGCCATGTTGTACTTACGGTAAAATTGTTGAGGGTATGCACACAAAATAATTAGGGCCCATAAATAGACTAGAGATCATTGGGTAGTACGTTACTCTGTGTTATGCTCTGTGCACAGGCGTATTTGATTTTGTCTGTTATAGGTAAGAATAAAATTTTTTCCTTATTCAGTGGATCCATGAACTGAACTTGACCCTGTTTTTATAATAACGAATAGTATTAGCATTTTCAAAAGTCGACTGTAATTCTTTTGTTTTCTTTATTGTATTTGGACTCGAATATTGAACCCATTATTTCGGAACTTACGTAGGTGACTTATAAAGTTTAGTTAATTGACTTCCACTAGTGGGGTATATTTTACTAAAGTCAATTATTACTTCGGTTAGTTTGTCATCAAAGCGTGTTCAAAAAGTCTTATTGAAAAACTTTGGCTCTTATCTCGCATGGTGTTGCTTTCGGGTCATTGGTTCTGGGCGCATTCACACATTAGACTGGTTTTAATGGTTAATATTTTGTTTTTTCATGTCACTAACTAAATTAGGGATTTAAGCGTCACGCAATTTTCAATACCATCAGTCAGTGACGCGGGTTACATCTGTGACTGATAGTATTGAAAGAGCGTTAAAAACAATCTACTTAAATCAACATCGAACCTTTCTTTTTAAGAGCTCAGTGGTCTTCCAAGTAACCTTGAATCACAACGCTGATATTTTCAATATTTTACATTAAAATTTGGTGTTGATTGTAGAAACATCAACTTGATAAAACGTTGAGAATGCTTTGAATTTATATTTTCCTTAATTTACGAGTTTTCCTAAGTGTGGTCTTACACTATCAAAAACAAGTAAACGATATGAATGCTGCCTTCAAATACGAAAGATGATAGAGTACTGGCACCTTCTGATAGAAATTTTTCCAACGTCCAGAGTTTAACACTTTACACACAAGATTATTAAACAAGTTTTAAATCGACTTTCGTAGCGCAAAGCGTCGGTAATCAACTTTCTCAGTAAATGCGGCCTAACTTTGGGAATGACAAACTTCGTCGTTGTGATTTAGATCGGGTCTTCTCCGCCTTTTAAGAGTGGATGTCTTGGGCAAATGCGTTCAAGAAAATAGTTCCTGAGCTTTATTCAAAGTTGCAAGATTGATGTAGAGTATCTCTAGTATTGAACGAAGTTTAATAGGATTTTATTCGAGAAAAAATAAAAGTGAATACAGAGTTTGTTGCTTAGCGTAACAAAGGTGACCAACAGAATAAGGGCGTTGATTGCCGTCGGTCGTCCGTCGTAACGGTTTTATGTGTTGGGTAAGGATCTAAACAATTTTAGGTTAATATAGTTGACGGCTACCATTCCTTACTTTAGGACCACGATAAACCAGGAGGCTTATTGTACCCGTGTAACCTACCTTTTGACAAAATCTCCTATGACGTGTGTTAGAAAAAGTAATTTAATGGAAACTATAAAAAACCCGACCCTGTCTCCGCTTATTAAATTAATAAATAATTTATTTAAAATGATTCTCAACACAAATTCTCAATAATAATAATAATTTAAATTCTATAGATTACGTGTGCCTGAACTAGGTAAAGCCTGTATCGCAGGCAAAATTGCTTACAACGAATACATAGGTATATCACATAAATAAAGTAAAACAAAGCGACAGTGCAGATTTTCTAAATAACTAACTACGCTAAACTAGGCTACATTTTAGGGTTACCTATAATACGAGTAAGTTCGGATGCTTAAAAACATAAACCTTGTATTGAGGAATACCTATTATTATGTTTACTGTATCGGCACTTTTAGGCGCCTCATTAGTCTATCGAGTTTATGTACCTATTTTCTGCAACTATTTTTGCCGGACATTACCTGTAATCTGCTAATGTGTTTTTCACCTATTGATGGCTTACAAAATGTAGGTAAGGACGCTTCCGTAGTTCAGACGAGTGTTATGAAACCTCATAAGACCTTTATCCATCAAAACCGCTTAAGAAAAATTGCTGTTTAGGTACTTTGCGGCATAAAGTCCCAGACAACCATATACGAAAAACGGGTAGGCAGGTAGAGTTAAACCATTCTAAAATGCACGACCCTTTTACTATAAAAAACTATCGTAGTTTGACGAATTCATTACGGATGTAAGGGATGAAACATTGGTGTTCTTCCAACACAAATAAGATTCGTAGTTTACCCGCTTACATCCGTAATTAATGCACACCCCCTCCACAAAACGTCTTAAGTACCTACACTCGGCGTGCATTTTTAGAATAGTTTATTTATCTCTACCTATCAGTTTTTCATCAAACTAATTTGATTTTTTTTTTTAAATCTACGATTCTTGTTCAGTTACATGTTGACTCAGGTTGGCCGAGTCATGGCAAGCATTATTGACATCTGTCATCACAAACGTTAGACTCGGCCAACTTTCGGCCAATGTATGAATGCTCTACTTAATGGTCTGAGACAGTTTCGATTGTTTTCGCTGGAAAGTCAATGACACGAGAGACCGTATTGTTAATAATTATGTTCTTATCTGTACAGCGAAGGGAATTGTTATTAGTGCAATAAAATTTTAGTACTGTTGTTTTGCTGGTTGTTTGTATTCTGCTCGAGAATATTATACGTAGATGCAGTTTTAGGAACTACCTACTTATAGTATTTTTGGCGTAGGTAGTTTTACTAGTAGCTGGATATAATACAACTCGAAATTCTGTACTTTTGTTAACTATAGGTGTTTTGTACAAAGTGCCAGGGAACGGGTGTAACTAAGCCGAAAGGGTGATTCTGGAGCCTGAGGGGATCATCTTGTGAATAAAGATTTTTTGAACTTTGAATATTTTTTTATGCAAAAAAATAGTTATATTTTTTTCAAATCGTGTTCTTTTACACGCACTATACATTATTTATGACTACAAAATATTTGAAAAATGATTTTTTTCGCTTGTTTTTCAGCAAAACCAGTGTTTTGTCATGAAAATATTACAAAAAAATAATGTAAATCCTTTGAAATTTTAAAACAATAATAATATTGTAAGAATACACCTAAAAAAACACGAATATGAAAAAAACGTCTCAATTTTTTTACAATATTAGGACACAAATTTTCGAAATTCTAAAAACCGTAGAATAATCGTTGACCTCCTTGGTGTCCAGAATCACTCCCTTACGGCTTAGTATACCCTTTTCGTGACACCCTGTATAAACATAGGGACTGAAAATAAATAAATAAATAATGCTGGACCATTCACACAGCATCATCTAGCGCTTACTAAGCAGAGCTTGTGTTATGAAGGGTACTAAATAACGGACACACTTCATTATATTACACTACTGACATGGACTATATTTCTATAATACATACAAAACACCGATAACACCCAGAACAAATTATCTGCAATAATAATTATTATAAATAGTACGTATTGACATAATAATATTATGTTAAGAAGACCGATGTGGCGCGGCTGGCGAAGGTCCAGCTGCGACGCAGGAGGTTGCGAGTTCGATTCTCGCCTCGGGACAAATGTTTGTACGATCCGCAAATAGTTGTTCCGGGTGTTTTGGGTATTTTCTATAAATAATAAAATATATCTATATATGTAATGTATTGTATTATGTATATCAGTCATCTCGTACCTACCCTTAAGTATAAAATGATACACATGTTAGATTTTTTAATGTGGGAGGGGGTTCACGGGGTCTGGGGGCGTGATGGTCACCGCTCGGCTCGTTGCGCTCGCCGTGCTATTCCCTGTAGTCGCAGCCAGAACACAGCGCGGCGAGCGTAGCGAGCCGCAAATCAATCCTCTCCTGCAATCGGTTGACGCCCCCCCTAACGCCCTGAATCCCCCTCTCCAACCAAAACAAAATTATATGGGTATCGTTTTAGCTCTGCTTAGCTTGGGGCTACATAATGCTGTGGATTGTCCAGCATTATTTATTTATTTACTAGCTTATGCAAGCGGCTTCGCACTTGTTCTATGGAAACCTTTAAAGGTGATTTATATCCCATGGGAACTGCTTTATGGAATAAAAAGTAACCTATGTTTGATTCCAGGATTAGACTTACCTGTACGCAAAATTTCAGCCCGATCCGTTCAGTAGTTTTGGCGTGAAGAGGTAACAAACATCCATCTATCTATCTATCCATCAATCCATCCAAACTTTCGTGTATACGTTGTAGGTATTAAAATATGTACTTTTATGGACCTATTACACAATCTCTGCTTACTTTGGGGTTAGAACCTGAGTGTTGCCCTGTATTATTATCATTGTGTTTCTCGTTGCTATGATCTCTTAGTTAATGGTTATACATCTCAATTAACGAATATATTATATTGTTGCAGGTACGTATCCACGAACTCGAAATAATTTCGATCGGTAGTGTTAATACCTTCCAAGGTCGCACTGTAAGCCGAATTATGAAGTCAAAAAGGTTTTTATGGGAATCAAGATCTTGGAATCGAAAATAGGCTGGAACAAGGTAGGTACCTATTCTTTGTACTGAGATTTGCAGTAAAATAATACCAGACGTCTAATAATAATAAAAAACAGACACATAAAATAAAGACCATAAATTTTAACCCGAGATAATTATTAAAATGTCCTATTTATCTTGTAATTAAATAATTAAATTTGTTATTAATTTTTTCTATGGCATAAACTACACTCAAGCATGAATCGATGACTGAGCGAGCTTTCATAATACGGCCTTAGAAATGTCTGCATCACGGGTTTTACCACGAAAACTTATATATCCCTGAATACTCCTAAAGGATTTTCAGGATATCATGTTCTTTGGACAAAAACCCCATGAAGTTATGAAATTTTGTTTATTGCGTAAGCCTGACCTCATAAGGTGACAAGGGGACTTATATAAACAGACTGGTTTTTATGACGGCTGTCCTCCTTTTGTGTCGTCACAACATTGTGCGTAGTTCATAAATAATGGTAACTCGTAATACGATTCGTTCTTATTTTAGGACGGGAAAATAAGATAGTGGTGTCAATTCTGATGTCACCAAAACTAAACTAATTTGACAGGACTAATACACTATGCAATCTTCTGTACTACGACCATTATGAAAGGGACCGCATCATTTAAGTGCTGTCAAATTATTCTAGTTTCGTTTTGGCGACATCAGAATTGACACCGCTGAATTGACGGCTTTCTCGCTAAATGATCTTAGCCAGACTACTCCAGGGCGAGTAAAAGAGCTTATTTACAGTCAAATACATGACATTATAATTAATCACAACAGTTACAAAATGTTTATGTGTTGATACTAAAATTAATGAATAATTCATGAACCAGCGAGCTTTTATAAAGGATCGAATTATTAACCAAACATAATATTTGTGCTCAATTGATTTCCGATTAATTGAATTTAAATTTGCAAAGTTAATTGCGCCATTTTGTCCTTATTTGCGTTGCATTATCGTTCAGAAATTATGTAAACCTAGCTGAAATATAGTTGGGCGGATAAGGGCATTCGTCGGCGATAAGAGATTAACCAATCTCAGATTTTCCGACGACATTGTCCTTTTCTCCACAAAGGCCTCAGAGCTAGAGTCCATGATTCAAGAACTAAGCAGAGCCAGCGCTGAGGTAGGACTCGCTATGAATATGACCAAGACAAAGGTGATGACCAACAGCACAGAGAGGAGAATAAAAGTCGAGAATGAGGAGATTGCATATGTCCAGGAGTATACTTAGGCCAAATAGTCTCCTTCCAGGCGAGACAGGACAAAGAGATAACTCGCCGCACGGAAAACGCCTGGAAGAGCTATTGATCGATGAAACATATCATGAAAGGACCGCTGCCACTCTCCTTAAAGCGGAAACTAATGGACATCTGCATTCTCCCCATTCTCACGTACGGTGCGCAAACATGGTCACTCACCAATGTTCAAAAATCTCGCCTCGGTGTCTGCCAAAAAGCTATGGAACGCAGCATTCTTGGAGTTAAATTAAAAGACCACATCAGAAACTCAACACTGCGCTCCAAGACTCAGATAGAGGACGTAGCTGTGAAGTCTGCCAAATTGAAATGGGACTGGGCTGGACACGTTTGTCGCATGCCGGAAGAACTCTGGGCGAAAGCCATCACAGACTGGGTTCCTAATGGGCGAAGACCGCGTGGAAGGCCCAGGCGGAGATAGAGAGATGAACTGGACGCCTACAACCAAAAATGGCCACAATTGGCTGACAATAAAGAAACGAATGGAATGTTTAAAGGAAGGCCTTTGCCCTGCAGTAATGCCCTGCATACGGGCTCTTAATAATAGCTGAAATATCTGAATAAGTATTCTACGAAGAATTATAAAATACCTACTATGTCCTTCACCGCGGGATACAATAAATCTCCATGTCAAATTTCACTAATATCCGTTCATCCGTTTAGGCGTGAAAACATAACAGACAGACAGGCAGGGAGACAGAATTGTGTACTTTCGGATTTATGATACTGTTTCTAATAATATCTAAGAAATGAACTGATATCGCAAAAAAATTCGAGGTATATCATAAGCCACTACTGTATTCAGTTTAGTTTAGCTTCAGCGAAATCTGAATTAACACCAACACTGATATATAGGTACACTGCAAATTTGCAAAGATACCATTCGGAGCTACTTTCCTGTATTTCAGATACCATCTGTATTGTTAAATAATAAGCCAATTTTAGGCAACACATGCTGAATATTACAATCGTTTTCTATCAGCTTCTCGCAAACAGCCGTAGGCAAAGTGTCCCTTGTCAATCTGTCATGTGCCCACCATCTTGTTTGTGGTCCCTTCGGGAGTTTCGTTCTTCCATAACTACATGTTGCGTTTCGTTCTTCGGTTTAAACATTCTTTATTTTCTCAAAGAATAAAAATACAGTTCACTTATATGAGAAAAAAAAACTTGTACATGTTAGTATTTACTTGGATTTATATTGTCGCACGACTGTGTTTACCTATTAAAATACCACTTATCTACTTATTAACCAATAAAAAAAAAAAAACAACGGTAGAAAATAAAACAACTTGATCCTGTTGGATTGATTGTTGTTGCAATTGTCTAGGAAAGGAACAAAACCTATTCGATATTTGTCTCTGCACATAGAATAGAATAGAATAGAATAGGATTTATTTCGACACACATTATAAAACAAAGGATAAGAAGCTAAATTAAATACGAATGTTGGCCGTCAAATCGAACGTATACAAATATAGACATAGAAATACATAGAAAACCCACCATCCATCATTTTCATTCTTGTAAGCTACATTACACCATACAAGCAGTCTTGCAAAGGGACATAGTCGATGCGTCTAAAAGTCTAGAAAGACCTAAACTGTATCAATTTGTGCTACAAACCGTGTCAAGTGTGCCCGTGGCATAATTGTGGTGACCCAGTTTCGTCCACATTATGTCGAGGATCGTGAGATAAAGGGACCAGACGGCCCCAAAGTCCCGTTTTTACAGGAAGAGCCCAATGGCATGTAGATGTAGATGTCCGGCTTTTAATTATTTTTTACCCGCTTAGAGAGTAAAAATAACCGGACTCAGAAACGTGTCGGGAAATCGTTACTTTTATCGGCTAAAGCGCTCTCAGCGCTCAACAGTCCGGTAACGTGTCAGGCCTAGAATCTGTTGTCAAAACACTGTGGCCTTTGTATTCTAACAACAACAAAATTTAAAATTTAAAAAACCGCCCGAAAGATTTTCGTGAAAAATGGCTAAATCACTCGGGATATAATGATCTATGACACACAAAACTAAACGAAAATCGGTTCATCCGTTTGGGAGCTACGATACTATAGACAGATAAGTACACAGATACACGGACAGACACGTTAAACTTATAACACCCCTCTCTTTTTGCGTCGGGGCTTAAAAATACGACAATCGTAGGAAATATATGTTCTTAGTGGGTTTTGTTTTGTCAATTATAAACATTACAAACTATTGAAACGCCACCCGACTTGACAAAACGTGATGCGTGTTGAGTTGAATCTAATCGTATCAATTTTCTATGGCCAGAAACACATTGTAAACACCACGTTTCATCGCGTTGGGTCTTATTAACGTGATTCTGGTTAAGGTGGCGTTTCAATAACGATTTCGGCTCAAGAATAGAAATAATCTCTGATTAGCTGGAAACCTCACAGAATTAATAATATTATTATCATTGAATATGTATCAAACTGGGTTGGTATTATTTACGAGGCTTTGAATGTATTCCATTCAATTTCGTATTTGTAGAATATTCCGGCTTTTTCCGAAACAGTACAAACCTAAAGCATGTACAGCGGCGGCAACTTTGAAACAAATACCTACTTTACTATTGTTAGGAGCCTCTGTTGTTTTAATGAGCTGTGATAAATGTTGCTTTATGTCAAAAAAACGTGAAACCTTTGGAATATTTTTGTGAATAACAATTCGAACCCGAGGCTAGCTGGAAACATTTCTGTTTTTATTTCGGTTGGTATTTATCCAGCAAGGGTCAGCGTATATAAACGGCCAGTGACATCAAAACTTGTATGAGGTCTGCTGCCTCTTGTGCTCAATTCTGTGATAAGATAACTAATGTGGCGTTGGTGATTCCCCGTCAGTAGTTAGATATCCTATTGTAGGGGTTCCGATGTCCGATTATATACACAATTAGGGATACATCAGCTCGCCTGTGCCAAGGCATTCCATCAGCTTCACCTCCCACACCCGTAGGCCTGCGTTCAATTGTCAATCCGGATTCCCGCTCTTCCAATATCAGTTTTCAATTGCTCATTTTTTAAAAACGATGTGAAATTTTAAGGAGGTTGAGTTTGTCCAAAATAAAAAGAGGATAATTCAATCTCAATCAAGTTCATTACAAAAGCAAACATAATCATTCAAAATATACATAGAATAAACAGCTATTCAAAAAGCACTAAAACAAAACTACCATTCTGAGTATGAAAAAACTTATAATATATATTTGTACATAATCTATAAAGCTACAATTTTATATTATTTACAGAAATAAATCTACAAAGTTTAAATACAAAAGGTGAAAAAACTAAGGGAAGAAGAGTCTTTGAAGAGAGGGGACGGGGTATTTCAGGAGGCATAATATCATGAAGAGAAATGTTAAGTTTTGGACGGGCAAAAAGAAGATGTTCAACATCTCCATCATCCAATCCACATTCAGGATTCCCGCTCTCTCGGCTATGTCCGTCTGACAAGAGACAGTGACAGCTGATTAGCAACACCTCGACATACCAGATGACATAAATGTAGGTAGACCATGGCTTTTATTATATTACCTGGACATACACTACACCTATTATAAGGTGGTTTTAAAAGTAGCACACCTGATTCAACGCTTGAATGAATATTAAACAAAAAGGCCCCTGAATCATAATAATCTTTTGATTGAGTCGGTACTGTTGTTATACGATTTATTATTATAAACGTGGTATCCAACCTAATACTTGCTAGGATGAATTTGAGATTGACAAAACTATGATCGAGACGCGCGATAGAGCGTCCGCCAAGTTCTAAAAGAATCGAGCGACGCAATAGCTGCGTATATCTTTATCTTAGAAAATTAAATCTTTACATGAACCATTGGGCTCGGTTTTGGTCCCTACTGTAGTAGGGTGGGTCCAGACCAACCGAACGAGAGCGAGCAAAGGCTAACGAGTGTAATTCGAGGATCGATACCGAATGTTCACTCGCTTTCGCTGTCGTGTCAACACCCAACGAACACAACAACACCCTGAAACGCAGCGAAGCCCAGCACGGCGAGCACGGCCGAAGGCGAACAAAGGCCCTCGTTCGAGCTCGCTTGCTTTCGCCGTGACGTTCACACTGGTTCGATCGCGTTCAGTTGATAGCCTTTGCTCGCTCTCGTTCGTTTGGTCTGGACCCACCCTTATACTTACAGAAAACGCCATGGAAAAACATTTGATTAAACCAAAAAAAACCAGTAGTTTGATAAACGTACCACTAGCAGACTGTCATAGCTTCTCTCCTATTCCTCTGTTCTATGAAGAGAGGATTAGTCTATCACATTAGTTATTGGCTGACAGGCAAACTGACCAACTAAGTTTCAACCTTATCATCTATCAACACAGCTCAAAACAGAGTACACGATAATTAATTCAACTATGCAGTTACTCTCAAAGTTAGTTCAGTCCGTCAGCTTGGCCAGTAGGAGCTGAATTACGTAGCTTATATCAGTCTGAGTTGAATTTGATGGAGGATAATTATTAACAGAACATTTCAAGCTGAATTTTCGAACTGATTTGTTTTTGATATTGTTCAAATAGTTTTAGAAAGGAGGGAAGGTAAATGATTGTCTATGGTATATTGTGACGTCATCTAATATGAGCACTTCTATTGTTCAGATTCACAACATTTTAATTTTCAACTGACTATATAAATATATATTTTATGTATATATAGTGGCTTTTTTTATTGAAAAGGTTATACCCGAAGGTAAAAAAAATAAAATGAAATATATAAAAAAATACATATAAATTTGAATAAAATATGCTCAAATAAAGGAAAAAACATGCTCAAAAAAAATCCAACCCCTAAGGGTAGGAAAACAGGGGATGATTGATTGTTCACTCACTGATTGTAATGTTTGACCACGCATAACTTTTTACAGAGTACTCCGATTTTGATAATTCTTTTTTTATTGGAAAGGCTAGACCCCGAACCCCGAAGTTGGTCCCATTTATTTTAACTATGAAGATCAATTTGAAGTCGGTTTATAGTTATTTAAACCAAGTCAAATTATTATAATTTAACTAAACTAACCTATCAAGTTTAGTCTTCGGTAAAAAGAGCTGAACATTGAAAATGTTTAAAATGCATAGGCAACTTGTATCTGGTTCGTTATTAAATTTGAGTGTGCACATATTTTTTCGTGCCGGCACCTTTTCGTCAGTGAAGTCAGTGAATGTACGAGTAATGATAATGCCACCCTTTATGACGAACTACTTTCTGCCCGCGTATGCGTTTTTTTACGTATAAAGGTTATTTCAATCATGGAAATGGAATAAAATGTACCCCATGTTTTATTCCAGTTCTAGGAATAAAACGTGGGCAAAACCCTACGCAAAATTTTAACCCAATCCGTTCAGTAGTTTAAGCGTGAAGTAGTTACAAACATTATGAGTCAGTTGAACTACCTGTAGATTGTTTGCAACAGTCTGCAGTTAGCTTAATTGTTTTAATTGTAAATACTAGTTCTAATTTATTTCTATTTGTGTAGAAAGGTTCTACAAACATTTATTCATCCATCCATCCAAACTTTCGCTTCTATATTATTAGTGTAATGAGTACTTAGAATTGACTAGTCTCTCCTCGCGGTTTCGCAGCTTATTTAATACTGTGCAAAATATAAGTTGCATCATGCAGGGAGATCGCTAAATACATTTATATTATAACTATTTAATCCCTACACAAGCCACGTTCTGTATCTGTGTATTGTGTATGTATGATATTAACATCTAGAGCATATTCCTACTCAAATAAATTAATGATTCAATTTCTGCCCTTGACGCCAAGCAATTAGAACAATTGTGTATTTCTAGTACGTATGTAGAGCTTGTGGAGCTGACTTATGAACCTACATTGTGTTGAATGGATTCTTTTAGGTCTACTAAAAGCAATAGCAAACACAAAAAATCTTGTGAAACAATTTTTCCAGAAAATGTAGCTTCGAATGATTTTGGCGTTGCGTTGCAACTTCCTTCTTTTTGTAATCATAACGGTTTTACGGACAGCTCCTCGACAACACAGACATATTAAGACGACTGAATAGGACAAAACCTTTTGAGTTGGTTTAGTGATGTATAAGTGAAAAATAGTGATTGCTATAAACGACGAGCTCAGTGGCGCAGCGGGCGAGAGTCCGCATAAAAAAGTATATCTATCTATGTATATAATATATTAAGTATATTAGTTATCTAGTACTCATAAAACAAGCTTTGAGTAGCTTACTTTGGGGCTATATGGTGCTGTGTGGATTGTCCAGCCTTATTTATTTATCTATATATATAAAAGAAAGTCGTGTTAGTTACACTATTTATAACTCAAGAACGGCTGAACCGATTTGGCTGAAAATTGGTGGGGAGGCAGCTTAGAACCAGGAGACGGACATAGGCTATGTTTTATCCCGGAATTACCACGGGAACGGGAACTACGCAGGCGAAGCCGCGGGCAGCAGCTAGTTTATAATAAAGAACACATGAACAAAGTGTCTTCGCCTTAAGTAGAGACATTAAGAAAAGTGTTAATGGACACATTCTTATTATCCAAATATTGTAGCAGTTGAGGTCAAATTTATATATCTTATTAGTCTTCGACTAGATTGTAATACTAGGATGTATTTATTTCGACATAAAAATAAACGGTTTTTTTTATGATTGTGACCTTATTAGCGCAAAACATAAACGTTACTAACATTAACATAAAACAAATAATATCGCAAAAATTTTCGACTTCGGCGGATAAACTTTAATTTTTCCCTTTAGGTGGAGCTAACGGCACTACAGTCGGTAGAAAGTAGCAAAGATTTTTGACTCCAGCGTCACTTGACCTCGTGGTGTAGTTGGTTAGCACATTCCGGTACTGACGGAAGGATGCGGGTTCAAGTCCCGCCGAAGTCGAAAATTTTTGCGATGTTATTTAATTTCTTAGAAATTAGCCAGAGTGTGAGGCTTACGAACTATAAAAACAAAAACTTTAGATTAACATAAATCCTGATTATCTACGATACCATATAAGTTCACTAACACCACCCCTTTCTATTGTAACTTGCGGATAACGGGGCTGGTCATACTTTTAGTATTTAGTTTATTTAAGACAATAATGTCCTCCTAGCCCAATTTCGACCACGGCGGCCACTCTCTGGGACTAGCCAGATGCGCAGGACATATTATAGTGCACAAGTGTGTGCGCAAACACAGGTGCACTCGCTATTCCCTCACTCTCATAATCCGATGGGACGGCAGACTGACACGACCAGGGAGAGGTCCAGCGCAGGACCTGCGGTTTAACGTGCTTTCTGAGGCACGGGGGTATAACACCGCAAACTTCCTGGCTTAAGATTAATGTTAATATTTATATTATGATTGTTTGTTAACCTTAAGAAGTAAAAATTTAAATAAAAGAATACAATGTCTATAAATGCCGAAGGAAAGACAGAAGGAGCTTACTTCTATTTTTAACACCTCCGCTGCTCTTCCTCGTGTCTATTCATAATGTATCTTTCTCATACATGACACAATCTTTTTATTTATTAGTATCTCCAACAATCCGTTACTAATTTCAGAAAGTAAACCATTTTTAGTTAAACTAGCTTCAGCCCTCTACTACGCACGAGTTTTTCCCGGACAAATAGCCTTTAGGTTAGTTAAGGTCTAGACTAGGACTACAAATTATGTCGCATTATGTAGTTTTGACGTGAATAAGTTACAAACAACCATCCAAACTTTCCCATTTAAAATATTACCGTGACAGCTCCACATTAGAACACAACCAAGGTAAAATATAGAAATGAATTTCATGTTTACAGTCCAGATGTGGCAGTAAAAAGTGAAGCGTCACAATTTACAGAAATGGAAGCCCTGTCGCAAGTTTGTGTGGCAAAAATGGACGCATGAAATATGGCTGTAATCAAAATGTGTTTCGTCGCGGTGCTTCTGACCTCGTAACTTTTACCCGTTTCGTAAATAACTTGTCGCACGTCCGGGTTCTAATTTGAATCTATTTATGGAGGCTCTTGTAGATGAATTGTCATAAAATTAATATAAATAAAAATATTTTATTACGGACAACAAAAAGATCCATAATTTGTTACTAAAATATACACAAGCATTAAATTTATAGTTAGGGCTAGTTAGTTATTAATAAACATTTTAGTAAATCACTCTCCGCACGAAACCATGCCACGTGGGAGAGGTGACTCTACCAGCAATAGTTTGAAGGATGGTGTTGGGGCTGTCACGCACCTGTCATAGACCTATGTTTTAACGCATAAAAATAGTACCTAAATTTAGCACTCATTTTTATTCAATTTGGCTTTTATACCGTTCTTGAGAGTTGACTGTGTCGACCTAAAACTATATTTAGATCGCTTGTAATTCCACAACTCCGAGAAATATTTGGTTTCAAAGGATTCGTTTTAGGTAAAAATAACACTTCGACATAAATCAAAAATATCACTTTATTTCCGTGTCAGTGTTTAGTTTTATAATTTGACCTTATCTAAGTGTACATTTATTGTATTTATGGAAATAAAGAGTTTTTGATTTGATTTGATTTGACTTCAACGCTGTAAAGAGTTATTCCTCCCTGTAGAACTATTCATACCTACATAGTATGAGCTACCCAGAACGGCAGCGAAAAATTTCTCTTGGATTCGCGCGCCCTTCTGCCGGCCATTTCGTATTTATCGCACACCCACTGGATAGCGAATACCGGGTGTAGATCTGAATAAGCCAAATGTACATAAACATGGCGTCGAACGCACTTCGTAAATATAAATTCCGTTATACTGGACTATAGACCAGCTATTTGAAGATGGCAGAATAAGTTCCGAAGCTGTAAGTGTTGTACAAACTTTTCAAGGAAATACATAGTTCAGTAGGCATATCAAGCGCCATCTTAGCATAAATAAATAATCGAGAACACTTTGCAAGGACCCATTTCTCGAAGACCTCTGTGGCTTAGCGGGTTCTGCGTGCGACGATCGGGGTCCCGTCTCGGGACAAATGTTATTTATACGATCTGTGGATTTGTACAGGGTGTTCTGGGTGTTTTATTATGTTTAAAAAATATCTTGTATGTTATGTATTGTTTTAAGTATATTGGTTTATTAGTAGGTTGACATTTTAGTTGTATACTTGCATGATTAGATTGGGGCTAGATGATGATGTGTAAATTGTCCAGCTTTATTTTTATGGTTTAGAGATGGGAAGGAGCCTTTATTTCTTTATCATCAAGCTTCAGGCTTAATAGAGCCATAGATCATTTATTAATTCGTCGTCGTCTACGAATAGATAAATAGAAAGAGGTAGCTTCCTTTACCTACATAATTTTATATTAAATAGGCAGTAGCAAAAAAAATTTTTTTCACTCTTTCGAGTAGGAACACACATTAATAGAAAATAATCAGAAATAAACAACTTGCTTGAGTCACAAAATGTTATCTGTTATTAATCTCAACTTAAGTTAGTCGCGTTTTCAACCAATGCTGATCTTCCGAGAGGGCCGTTTAATGACGTCACGGAAGGTAATACAACTATCATAAAAGAAAAAGAAAGAATTGACTACTGAATTGATTACAGATATTGACACTAAGATGCCTAAAAAATATGAGATTCACAGCACTATTCATAGCTTTTGCAGTTACAAGTTACGTAACGCTAATTGAGAAACGGACTCTTTACAACATAATCAATTATGAAAATTAAAATGTGTAATGGGTCAGGCAGAGGATTAGGCTTGTGTTCACCAAAAGAAAATCGGACAATTAGGCAGCTTCGTCGATTAACTTTAACGTTTAATATAAAACTTGTGTCAAAAACCTCAAAACAACGGTTTAAAATTGAACTATCTGTTGGTGAACTCGGGTCTTAAAAAAGTAAAGGACCTACCTCTGAGAGTAACTAAATATTTCCATAATCACATTTTCCTTCTCCAAGCTCAGTGTACCATCAAAGAGCATTGAAGATACAAAAGCTTTTCAAGTTAATTAATTGCAATTAGACCTTATCTTCGCGGACATAGAATAGGTTTTCAGGTGATACTTACTTTTAATTAATTATGGCGCTTTGTTGAGAGCTTGGTGCAGTGGTTAGTCGGACTTGTGAGATTGAAGTGGGTTCCCTTTCTTTGCCTTGAGATGCCAACTTTTATCTCTATCGGTCCCATGATAGAGTGTGAAGTGCGAGGGAGGCCAAGTGGATTTACTACTAAGACCCTAGTTTACCAACAGATGGTTATCTGTTGGATTTGAAAAAAATTTTTTTACGTCAGCGTTAACCGACGAACCAGCCTTATTGTCCGGTTATCTATTGGTGAACACATACGTAAGACCCGAGTTCTCCAACAGATGGTTAAATTTTAAACAGTTGTTTTAACTTAACCGACGAAGCGGCCTTATTGTCCGGTTATCTATTGGTGAGCACAGACGTAAGTTTAGTTTGAATTGAAGATACGTTCAGCTGGCTTTGTGCTAAAATGTACCGAAAATATAAAAATAACCTTCTCTATTACTTATAAAATTTATAAAAATCCTAGGTTATTTTTGTTATGGTGCGTATGCCTTCACACTCTGAGTACCTCAACCTCAACAGCATGTATTGGTCCACTGCTGGACGCAGGCCTCCCCCTGATAAGCTTTTATCTCATGGGGGTAGTGCCCATAATCCCCACGCTGGGCATGCGGGTTGGGGATCGCAGTTTGGTGGTACAATTGCTCTGTAGGGGGGGCTGCTGCCTACCCCCGGTGGAAATCCCTTAGTCGCCTGTTACGACACCCGTGGGAAGAGTTGGAGTGGTGCAAATTCGGAGCCGGCACCACATAGCTTCACACTCTGGGTAATTTCTCAGAAATCAAATAATATCTTTAAAACTTTTCGACTTCGACGGGACTTGAACCCGCATCCTGCTCTCAGTACGGGGATGTGCTAACCAACTACACGAGGTCATGTGTCGGTGGAGTCGAAATTCTTATTTGGGATATTATTTGATTTCCTATATAAAAATCAACAAGAGAACTAGGTACAATAATTCGCGACCAAAGCAGATTCCGCGATTTTTTAGCTTTTATGGATAAAAGCTTTCATAGACTTTAAGTTCATTTTCCTCAAGGCTTAATGTTTTCATTAGATTTAATTCCTCTCACGATTTGCCAACTAAAACACAAATTCATTCGTACACTACGGGCCTTGCGCGCACCAAATAATTCATGGCATAAATCATAATTATTAAAATGGCGTCCGTCTACGTTTTGTTGGCAAAGCGCCCACACAATCGCTGCCTCGCAATCTTACCAGTAATTGTTGGATTCTGGACTGTAAGCTCATTGTTAATTAATTTACAATTTTCGCGCCAACTTTTCACTTCATTCCCCAAAGTAGTTTCCACTTTGGTATATAATTTGATAGAAGTAGGCACTCAGCTTAATTACTGTAATCATAGTTTTGTGCGACTGTGCTTGACACGTCTTACGCTGTGGCAATATAATGAGAGGTTCCTATTGTACAGGGTGCACCGGCCCTGGTAACTCAAATTTAACTAAAATTATCAGGGGGAGGCCTGCGTCCAGCAGTGGACCAATATAGGCTGTTGAGGTGAGGTAATGGTAGTTTTAAACAAAATAGAATGAATAATGTGAGAGAATTTCAGCATTTTTGTCAGCCTAAAAAATAAATTATCTCAAAAAACCATGGATTTTCTGAGTTATGTGTTTTAGATTAAATGACCTTACTAGAGAGCACGGGTTTCGGCGCTCGCTCACTAATGATAATAATGAATTTCTTGGTCAATCAATTTCAATCATTTATTTCTTTTTGAAATAAAATAGGTTAAGACATAGTCATAATATTAATTTTACTAAATACATCTCACAGGCTTTCTCTCTGTTCAAGTCTATAAACCGATTGCTCTTTTTTGTAGAATGCAATAAAAGGTCTTATGGCAATGCTGATCTCTTTCCTATTTCTTTATGCTTTTAGTGAAAATACAAAAACAACAAAAGCTGGAACAACGAATCCTATTAGGATAATTTAAACGAGGACGACACGAAGGTCACTTGTAGTTCGAAAAGGCTCGAATTATACAACGGAGCCAGGGCAGGGCCTGCCTATTTGAGAACTCTCCAAATGTTTCGCTATTTTGTGTTATATCCCTTCATATAGACCTACAATGTTAGTTAGTTACCTTAGTATTCATTCAAATAATATAAATAAATTAGAACTAGTATTTACAATTGAAACAATTGAGCTATCTGCAGACTGTTGCAAACAATCTACAGGTAGCTGAACTGATCCATATCAATACCAGTCATCGCGTCCCCAAGAGACTGGCTGCATTGCCCCGCTGTATGTATGGCAATGCTGATGCACTGCGCCAGATACTTACCAGCTCTCGGGTCACGCGTCGCTTCGACCAGATGCTAAGATACTTTTTTTTAAATGTTATAAGCGTGTGGTACGAAGCCAAAATGAAAAAACACAACACGACACAAAAGTGTGTCGGTTTCTCAACTTTATTCTGAGTCGTTCGTCATCTTACA
This sequence comes from Eupithecia subumbrata, assembly GCA_949316285.1. Lineage (NCBI taxonomy): Eukaryota > Metazoa > Arthropoda > Insecta > Lepidoptera > Geometridae > Eupithecia > Eupithecia subumbrata. The sequence continues at coordinate 12,197,352 of OX438643.1, read as the reverse complement.
CCGAAAATTTCGGACCACTACTGGGTGCGAGTTGTCGTAAAAATGCTATAGCTACTCTTCCAATCAAGCCCTCGCAAAACTGTGGCATTTGTAACTAGTTTGACCGTAACCGCTGTACCGCTCCTTAAGAAAGTGCGGCGAGGTTAGGGCTGAGGAAAAAAGAGCAAGAGTACATATGAGATCGATATTGTCTGGCTGATGGTCTGTTGTGTTGTATGGCAGACTGATGGATCGGAGCGGCAAATACTTCACCCACGTCTCGCCGCGCGCATACTCGTACCTCAGGCGCGGTACAGCGGTTTCAGTCAAACTATACTAACCTTACCACAGTCACCAGCAATTTTTTTTATCACCGAAAATTTCGCCCCACTGGGTGCGAGTTGACGAATCGTGAAAATGCTATAGGTACTTACTTTTAAAATCAAGCCTTCGCAAACTTGTGGCATTTGTTACTACTAACCTCACGAGAGTCACCAGCAATATAAACCATCGAAAATTTGGCCTACTGGGTGCGAGTTGACGAATCGTAAAAATTCTATAGGTACTTTTCCATCCAAGCCCTAGCAAAATTGTGGCATTTGTAAAAAATAAAATAAATAAAATACTGACCTCACTAGAGTCACCAGCAATATATATCACCGAACAATTCGCCCCACTGGGTGCGAGTTGACGAATCGTGAATGTTCTATAGGTACTTTTCCAACCAAGGCCGTTTTGCTAAACTGTGGCATTTTGTTACTACTAACCTCACCAGAGCCACCAGGAACATAAACCAGGAAAATCATAATAATACCTAATCATAATTGGTAAATAGGTACATGATTTATGGGGCAATATGGGGTCCTTTAATGCGAGCTCGAGTCATAAGTCAAGAAGTTACGATGGGACTTACGGAATTGGAGAACAGCTTTATTGATATTAACCTTAAGGCTTGGTAGGCCAGTAGAGGCCGCATTTTTGTGATTTTAAAAATCATCTGAGACTTACAACATAGTGTTTAAAATGCTGAGAAAAAGAAATATATTAGGTACTTAAGGATCTAGTCTAGTCAAAATCGCATTCAGTTACAAGATCTAATGAACTTCACTCGATAGAAAAAAAAACCCAAAGTTACCCCTTTTTCTAACGTTTTTTCAAAACTATGACTAGCGAACTACTGATATCACACTTTTTTTGTATTCAACTAAAGACACTTAATATTTCTAAACAAATTCGCAGAGTTTGACTTGATAAAATGATTTTCGTAAATAACTACAAAAGAACACGAGCGCGGTGGCTTGGCAGGCGCGCATTTTCCCTTACGCCTACTGCTGCAGGAATCAGGTATTCCTGCAATTTATTAATTTATTAATTACAAATCATTTTGGTACTACGTTTGTATGGGAAATTCATCCGTCGCCGGACCCTTAAGACGTAAAACTAATGCATATTCTTCACTAGGTCGTAGAAAAATATTAAGAATCCTGTGGATTAAGATTTCTTTGTCGTGTTCTTGATTAATCGATTAAATTATTTCCGTGTCAGAGTTTATTTTTATAATTTGATTTTTTCTAAGCGTACATTTATTGTATTTATGGAAATAAAGAGTTTTTGATTTTGATTTTGATTACTGAAGATCATGTCTACTTTAAAAAACATTGGTTTTAGTATTATTATAAGCTAGCTAGTTACCCGCGTTGTTAAGTAAAAACTTAATTGAATTATTTGATCATTCCACGGGAATATTGCATTTTCATCCAGGATATAAGCTATTTTAGAACCGAATTTCATCCAAATTTGTTCAGTCGTTTGAGCTTGAAGAAGTAACAAACATACACATATGCATACAAACTAATATTAGTGTGATTCTTTGGTTGAGTTTCTGTAGACCTACTCTACAGACACTCAACCAAAGAATCACACTGTACACACGGGTAGAGTAAAATTGTCTGAGCTATTTAAAAATAACAAGCAAAATTATTGTAAACAGCCATAGATCACTGTTCATGGCAGGTTTATTGCGCTTTTCACATGCAAATTGGCTTTTAACAACAAAAACTTCATCGAAACATAATTGCCTGTTAAATTCATAATGATTAATGATATTGATCGCGGTTTGGTTCATTTACTCAGTATGTGAGAAAATTTAAAATATGTCACAAGGAAAAACTGAAATAAATGCAAAAGAAGAAGCAGCGAGGGATTTCCAGCATTACTTGTCTCAAGTTTACTACGAAAATGATTTGGTTTGACCCTTAATACTCATGAGTACACCTAAGTCCAACATACTGCAAACAGTTATCACTATAGAATAAAAATATTGATTTCGATACACATTGGGTGCATAAAACACAAAACTAAACAAAGAACCTTGAGAAGTGAAAAGCACTACACAACTGCTGGGCGTCAAATCGAGGTTGCCCCTATGACTCTGAGCCGAAAGACTGAAAACCAGCGCTCTATCACAAATATACCTAGGTACCCTAGGTTTTTGTGTTAGTCAGGACCTGTTAGACCTACACACACGCACTCGTCTGCTTGCTTAGTGGGCTATCTAGTACCAACCCAATACTTGCCGGGCAGAAGCTTTTATTCACTAAGAAAATTACAATAAAATAATAGAAATAAATTTGTTGCGGACGGTTACCAGGATTGACCTGATACGCCCTGGGAAAGTATCCCACTTAAATTCGACGCGCGTTGTCCTTTTCCTTCCGCTGCTGGTAGACGCACGCCGCGACGCATCCCTGAATGCGTACTGTTCGTGTGGTACAATATCCTAACTTCACTTTTCCTTCCTAATGGGGGTCAAATCAACTAGCTTCGAAATAAAACACATTCAAAGAACATTTTTTCTTACACAAATATTGCAACTGATTCTAATAATTTAAGCTGTACACTATTCCTTAAGCCTAAGCCTTTCTCCTAAGGGTATTTTTATCGTAAAATTTAATTAAATAAAACAATACCACACTAATATTATATAAAACTTAAAACAAAATAACAAAGCTAACCAAGTTCAAATTTAAAACTTATTTTACGTAATTATCCTTTCGTATCGCCGACAAAATTAGAACTAGTATAGGTACTTTGTGTTAGTACACGTATTGTGTTAGTATTATATTAATGTTCACCTGTATTTTTAATCCCCGACGCAAAAAGAGAGGGGTGTTATAAGTTTAACGTGTGTGTCTGTGTATCTGTCTGTGGTATCGTAGCTCCCAAACGGATGAACCGATTTTCGTTCAGTTATTTTGTGTCATAGATAATTTTTCTTTGCCATGTTTCATGAAAATCTGACGGGGGTTTTTAAATTTTTTATATTTGTTCTTATTGTACGTGTTACTAATTAGTCTTTTATTTTATTAGTAGTTTAGTGTTTTATTCTTTTTACTAAATCATTTCTAAAGAAAAAGAGGTTGCATTGCCGCTAAGCGCTTTTTCTTTACCCAAAAACAATTATGCAAAACTTTGGTCAAAATTCGTAACAGCCTAGGCAAACCGGTCAAATATTAATCACGGAGACCTTTGTCGAGAGATGCCTAGCACGGCGTACCAGAGCCATTAGCTTGAGTGTTGTCCCAAATAACCTTGTCGACATGCCGTTAGCTTGGGGCCTTATTTGTCAGCACGCTGGTCATGTCGCTCCAGTACAAACAAACTATAGGAATAAATCACAAAAACTTAAAAACACTAAACTTATAATATTGAAAAACTCAAAACTCAAATCATGATATATCCCGTTGTAAATGACTTTAGTATAAATCACACTAATATTAAATATGCGAAAGTTTGAATGTAAGGATGTTTGGATGAATATTTGTTACTTCTTCACGCCAAATCTGCTGAACGGATCGGGCTGAAATTGCGTACAGATAGTTCTAGGCATGGAATAAAAAAAGGTTACGTTTTATCCCATAAATCAGTTCCCATGGGATATAAATACCCTTACAACGTTTCCATAGAAACAATGCGTGCGAAGCCGCGGGCAGAAACCGGTAAGTAAATTAGTATGAATATTGTTGGAGAATCGACACAACATGATCTAGCTTCAAAGTAAGCTGGGTTTGTGTCAGTGATAGGTGATACTAGATAACTGATATACTGATATTACATTACCTTTACCTATACAGGGTTATTGATAATTCACTGACACTGCGTAAACTGCAGGTTCTGCCCATCATCACGAACTCGTTAGTGAAGACGCCAGGTCTTAATTCTTAATTATTTTATAAATCTCTTCACATACAAAATAATGTCCAAAACCGTATTAATTACTAAATACCGATCTCCCACTCCTATCACACATCCTCATCATTGCAGCTTATTTTACATGTGATTTGATTGATCGCAAGACGATTTAAGTGGCTGGGAGACACACACACAACCACTGATAATTCAGGGCACAGCCGTTTTTAGATTTAATTTCAAAGAAAACCCCTAATGATCGATTTTTGAATGGAGTTGGTACATACTAACATCATTCCCTTTCCACCAATTTTAAGAATTGAGACTTGGCGTCTTCACGGACGGGTTTATGATGGTAGGCAGAACGTTCAGATAACATAGTATCAGTGAATTACCAATAACCCTGTATAGGTAGATATTTAACGCTGGGTAATACTACATTGGTTAATAAATACGACTCATCCTTTGGTTGCTAATGACAGCTCCGTCATACTGCGGAAGCGAAAACACCCTTGCCGTCTGGAAACTTCGCTCGTTTGCACTTTTTGAGGATATTTTGAATTGCGTGAATCCGATTCTCGGTAGGTTTTTCTACGAAAGTCTCTATGTGCGTTTATACTAGAAGAAACCTTGCCTTGTTTGATTGAACCGAACTGCGAATCCCAACCCGTATGCCCAGCGTGGAGGATTATAGGCGATGAAAAGTTTACTATAAAATATCAGATTATCTAGAGGATAAAAACGCTTGAAACGGGTTTCGCTCCAACTTGAAACATAACAACTAACAGGCTAAAGGTTTCTTCGTCGCTTCTTTTGTTTAGTCTACATACCGAAGCGACAGAAATCAAAAACATCACCTTATTTCCGTGTCAGTCAATTTTATAATTTGACCTTTTCTAGGTATATTTTTAATGTATTTATGGAAATAAAGAGTTTTTGATTTTGATTATAACAAAAGCCATTAAGGTGCTTATCAGAGGGAGTACCTGCGTCCAGCAGTGGACAGTATAGGTTGTAGACTGGTTGATTGGAAAACGTGCAAGGCATCCTGCCATTTTATTTTCTGTCGGGAATGCTAACAGCTAGATATATCTCTAAAGAAGTTATCTATTTTAGGTTTTTTTCTTAATTTTAATCAAATCAAATCAAATAGCAGCTTACAAACATTAAGATATAAATAAAAATAAAAACAATGATTCCTGGCATCACTGAATTAAGCATTTAGATAATTAAATATGAATTAAATTATCTACATGTAGTTACTAGGAATTCCCGATTCAAATGGATGGTAGGTAGTGAACCATGATTCTGAGTAAATTAATTCCTTTTCCGTTTGCATGTCCGCATTGAATGTCAAATTCGGTTATCCTAACTCGTATTTGCACTCGTAATTAAAACGTATTTTGGCACTGGTTGGAAGCAACGATTTGGTAGGTATTTAGAATATGCACTAAATTTAAAGGATTCCAAACTAGAGAGATTGTTTCAGTGTGTTTTTACGTCCATCTCTAAATAGTATGAAACTAAATTATATTGAATGAATCTCAACAATTTATGGAATTATATCAAGAAAAAAATAATTAACAATTAAAAACAAACAAGAACTACTATTAACATTGAAACAGTTGATCTGACTGCAGACTGTAACAAACTCAATGTATGTAGGTAGTTCATTTAATAATTCAGATATGTAGGTGTGATTGCAGGGGTTTTCGGAGACACCTGGTAGGTTGATTTCAATATATCCCTTTTAGATATAGAGGATTTATTAGTTTATTTTAAAATTAACAAGAGTAAAGACGTACAGAAGCAAGAGACAGAACACAGACAATGAAAGGAAGTGCGAATGTCAAAAAAAGATCAAGCGTGAGTATCTAAAACTCTGAGCTAAAACTAAAGGATTTGGACATTGACTTTTCTATTTTGTGTGACGTTGAATGACGTTAATTATTATTTATTAATAAATTCATTATTGAAGTTAAGGGCTGGAACAGTAGGCTTATGAAGTCCAGTCTTTTTAGTACCTTGAATAGCTTTTTATTTCTTATTTTGGTTGCTTAGGTTTGCTTTTGTAATGAACTTGATTGAGATTAAATTATCCTCTTTTTAGTTTGGAAAAACTCAACCTCCTTAAATTTAAACATCGTTTTATAAAATGAGCAATTGAAAACTGACATTGGCAGAATTTTGTCAAAACAAGATGGAGAGCCGAATACAAAAGAAGAAGAAGAAGTCCAGTCTGTTTCTGTGTTTTATCACTTCACAAAGCGCTTCCTCATTCGTCTGTAATGTAACGTCCCAAGAATAATTTGTGATTTGATTACGTTTCAATACTGCCTCGCTGGCTGATGACCTGTAATGTAATATCCAACAAGGTTAGTTTTTAGCGTTCTGTTGTAGTCAACTCAGTTGTTTTTAACTCCCGACGCAAAAAGAGAGGGGTGTTATAAGTTTAACGTGTCTGTCTGTGTATCTGTCTATTTGTATCGTAGCTCCCAAACGGATGAACCGATTTTTTTGTTCCTTGAGTGTTCTTAGCCATGTTTCATGAAAATCTGTAGGGGGCTTTTTAAAATTTTTAATTTTGTTCTTGTTACTCATAATGAGAGACGAAGCGGTCATATGCCGTGCGCGTAGCTACTCTAATGATCCGTTAATCTCCCTCACTGATGTAATCTGAGGATTACCTACTTCAGTGAGAGAGGTGAACCGAGCATCAGGGTCGCATGAGGTGAGCCTATATTTATCCACTACTGGACGCAGGCCTCCCCCTGATAAGCGCCTTATTGGCTTTTATCCCATGGGGGGTTAGTTCTCATAATCGCCACGCTGGGCAAGCGGGTTGGGGATCGCAGTTCGGTGGTAGAATCGTTCTTCCGGGGTGGCTGCTGCCCGCCCCCGGTGGATATCCCTTAGTCGCCTTTTATGACACCCGCGGGAAGAATTGGTGTGGTGCAAATTCTAAGCCAGCACCACACAGCACTGATGACACAACTCGAATCTAAGTTTAGACATTAGTTGTGTAAGAAATCAAATAATATCTTAATTATTTTTTTTGATTTCTTACAAATTACCCTGAGTGTGGGTTTGCACACTATAATAACAAAAAACCTTAGAATTAAGCAACGCAACACCTCTCGAGCTAAATGTAACTTTAGTCTTTGAACAGGATTAGATAAACTTCAATGTTTCCCCTGTAGGTGGAGCTAACGGCGCTAAAGACCGTAGGAAGTCGCAGAGATTTTCGACTCCCATGTCACTTGACCTCGTGGTGTAGTTGGTTAGCACATTCCGGTACTGATGGAAGGATGCGGGCTCAAGTCCCGTCTAAGTCGAAGAAGTTTTGCGATATTATTTGATATCTTAGAAATTACCCTGAGTGTGGGGTTACTACGTATTATAATAACAAAAAACCTATTTGTTGTGTAGTTTTACAATGCCACACAGTAAGCGGAGTTAGGATAGACGATTTGAGTTCATAATATTGTAACTGCAAAGTCTCTCCTTTGACAAAAGGGTCGCAAACCCCATTATTGTACGTTTGATCTTTACGAAAACATGAAAGGGTCGAGGCAGGATGTGTGCCCTATGAGCAGTCTAGCAAAAAATTAATTGGTTAATCAACGTAGAGACATTTGTGATGTCTTTCGTTGAATATCAGACATGTCTGATATTCAACGAAAGTCATCAGAAACTCACCCTTCAGAAAGATCTGAGAGGTGAGTTTATTTGGCGTTAGTCGTAACGTCTACTTTTTCCATACAATTTGGTTGAGCGTCTCTATCGTGCGCATAAGGAACAACGGAAATACCCATACAAAGAGTCTCGTTACTATAGGTAGACCACACAACTGGCGAATCTCTGTAGAACTACGTCACAGTAACAAACGCCAAAAGTGGCGTTTGGCACTGTGTTTCGCGTCTATTTTCTTATTGTGACAAGGTTCTACACAGATCCGCCAGTTGTCTGGTCTACCTATAACGTCAAATTAGAACCCTGAAATATCAAATATACAGTATAAGTATAGTCAAATGTCTGTCTTGGGACAAATGTTTGTACCATCTGTAGATATTTGTTCAGGGTGTTCTGGATGTTTTCTATGTATATTAAAAGAAATATCTATGTAGTGTATTGTATTAAGTATATCTATTATCTAGTACCAATAACACAAACTCTGCTTAGCTTGGGGCTAGATAATGCTGCGTGAATTGTCCAGCATTATTTATTTACTAGCTGACCCGCCGCGATTTTATTCACGTGGACTTTAGTAATAATAATACCCCAAGTAATGTTGGTTTCCATGTAAACTATCAACGCCAAAGTTTACAACCAATCCTTTACAATTTTTAAATTATTATGGAAAACCCTTTTCATCTTTCTAAGAATACTTGTTTAAAAAATTACTTATTCGATTACGACCCCATTTTAATTAGGTACCTTAGAATACGAATTTCCAAAATCCGTTCTCAGCGAGTGCCTACTTTCTAAAAGTTACTATAAAAATTACCTTTGACCCCTTAACAACGTTTTTATCGGGTGTCTACGTCTTAATAGAAACCTCCATGCAAAATTTCAGCTTCGTAGCTCTTGCGTAGCTTTCTAAACAACCATTCTTGGTTGTACGAAAATAGAAAGTGAAGCTTAGAACCTTCTACTTTGCTCTTGAAAAAAGTTATTCTGGATATTTTATCGTACAGCATCTGACCCCTAACTAAACAAAACCAGACATGATCCTGTTCGTAGCTCGTAATATAATATGTTATTGTAATAGGTAACTATGTCACAGATTACTTTTTGATAAATGAATTTTGTTGAATGTACATATAATTTAGATTGTGGTAAAGAAGATCTCATAGACTAAGTTTCTGTTATGTATTTTTGTTTCGTTACATAGAATATAATATTATTTTTTTGAATTAAGAACTATTGTAATTCAGAATTACGGGGGTGACATGCCATGTTCGGTAAGACCCTATGCACCAAATAAATGATAAAACAAGATCCGTCAAGTGCGAGTGTAACTCGCGCGCCGAGGGTTTTGAACGTTTGTCAACAAATATGTACCAAAAGTACCGGTTAGAGACTTCGCAATTTAGCGAATACCTAAGAATAGTAGGTACCAACCTACATTTCAGATAAATCTCTCTGCATGCTTCGGTTAAATGGGTGGTTCGGTTAAGGTGGGTTATGGTAAATTTTTCGACTTTTTTCGAAATATTTCAAAAAGTATGAAAGTTACAGAAATTTTAAAAACTGGTTTGAAATGTCCAAAGCGATACCTTTCATTTGATACCCCACTCGGTGGGGTAGCCCCCCTTTTGAAAATTATTGCTTTTTGACCATTTTTCAAAAAGTGTTCTTTTTACAGACTTCTCTATATTTTTCCTGTAAAATATAGATCCATATCTACAAACGCTTCATACATTTTAAATGGATCGCTCGGCAAACTTCGGAGATAGGGGGGGGGGAATGGGTTTTTTTTCGACTTTTTTCAAAATATTTCAAAAACTATGAAACCTACAGAAATTTGAAAAACTGTTTTGAAACGTACAAACCAATACCTTTTATTTGATACCCCATTCGGTGAGGTAGCTCCCCCTTTTGAAAATTATTCCCCCCCTTTTTGACCATTTTTCAAAAACTGTTCATTTTTCAAACTTCTCTATATTTTTCCTGTAAAATATAGATTCATGTCTATAAACTCTCCATACATTTTACATGGATCGCTCTGCAATCTTCGGAGATAGGGGGGGGGGAATGGGTATTTTTTCGACTTTTTTCGAAATATTTTAAAAAGTATAAAACCTACAAAAATTTCAAAAACTATTTTGAAATGTACAAAATTATACCTTTCATTTGATACCCCATATGACTCTTTAGGTATCTTTTAAAATTTCGGCATCACAATTTGTATGGAAAATATTCATTTTCATTTTTCATTTATTTTCATTTATTTTTCTCTAAATCTGTACAGGCGCACGAAATGTATTATTATTTTAAATTTCAAGTTGATAGCTGCAGTAGTTTTTGAGTTATTAAGGAGGGAAAAAAGGACAGACAAAGCGAGACCATAAGGGTTTTGAAACCGATCTTCGATCTTCAAAACCCTAAAAAGGAATGTCTGCCTCGTTGGTCTAGCGGTCAGCTTGTTCAACCGCTGATTATGGTATATACGGGTTCGAATCCCGGGTCGGGCTTATAATTGTTATTGTGTTAGTGTGGTTTATCTAGCACGAAAAATTCATAGTAGCAGTCCAGAGTCATGAAGTTAGCGGTGTTATATCCCCGTGCCTCGGAAAGCACGTTAAGCCGTTGGTCCTACGCCTGACCTCTCCCCGATCGTGTCTATCTGTTGTCCCATCGGGTTATGAGAGTGACGGAAAAGAGAGTGTACCTGTGTTGGCGCACACACTTGTGTACTATAATACGTCCTGCGCATCTGGCTAGTCTCCGATGAGAATGGCCGCCGTGGTCGAAATTCGGCTAGGATTACATTATTATTAATAGGAATAATCTGTTCATTAAATTTTACCGGTGCTGCGGTAAATCGACTACCCTAAATTCCATGCGTGATCAGTTAATAAGCTTGATCAGAATTTAGATTGGTGCCGTTGCGGAAATGATGACATGAAATGGAAATCCCAATTGGCCATTTGGATGAAAAACAGCTAAATTGTGTTAGGGATCTCCGAAATTCGACCAACAAATATTGAAAATTTTGTAGTAGCTATGTACATAAGTTGACCTACCTGTAGATTGTTTACAACCGTCTGCAGTAAGCTCAATTGTTTTAATTGAAAATACTAGTTCTAATTTATTTTTATTATTTTTGTGACTAAAGGCTTCTGTTGTTTTTTAATATGTACATAAGTTATGTTTCTATTTCTTTCTGTATTTATTATGATTTCAAATATGATATTGTAAAAAAATGTGTACTTAAAGGAGAAGCCTTATTTTCAAAGTACCTAAATTAACTACAAAATAATTTTCCTCTTATATAAAATTACAATCAAACAATACAAACAAATTAGAACTAGTATTTACACTTGGAATAATTGAGCTAACTGCAGACTGTTGCAAACAATCTAGACAACTGATCCGTATCCATATTCTACTAAATAGGTTTGTTTTATTTGCGGTTTTGGTCGTCAAACTAGGCCTAAATCAACAATTTTCTTTGGTCTTTTAAAATTAAAAACACGAAATAATAAGAAAAAAAAAAAGTGAAAAACGTAACTGTTTTTGGCGAAAAAAAATTAGTTAAAAAAATAATTTGAGTGACTGACTGTTTTGCACCTAATTTGGCCGAGATCTCAGGAACCCTGGGGGTCTATAGAAGATATTTTTGTTTTGATTCGTAGGTTATCATTGGTTCCTTAATACAGTTTCTTCATTAGTTGTATAGTTTTCTTGTAAATAAGCAAAACCATAATTTTTGCGCTTACGCCGTTCCAAAAACGTATGCCCTGTCCCGCTCATATGAACACAAAATCCTATACCTATCCTTTCCACAACATCACGCACAATGCGCCCTCTTAAATATCAGCTCAAACTTCTCTCCCACTACTGGGGCACTGATTGCAATTCGTTTTACGTAAAGAGCTATACAAACTGAACTAAAATATAATAAAAGTTATTCAAATAAGCTCACAAAGTACCACTTTTAACCTCTAAATATAATTTGAAAGGGTTAACAGCTTTGTACAATCTCTGCAAAGTAACTGACACTTTAAACTTTGTCCAACTAATCAGAAAGTTGATTCGAATTGCAAACTCTCAGCTATTCGTACCAATGGAAATGTATTTTGAGTCGCATTTTCAAGTAAGTAATTGCCTCTTGACCCTATGGGGTCAGATGTTACTTTGAATTCATGTGTAAATAGATAATTTGAATAATTTGAATTGGAATTTGGCAGCATTTTCATATTTTGTTGGGCTATCTATACTAATATTACAAAGAGGAAAGATTTGATTGTTTGTCTGTTTGTATTGAATAGGCTCCGAAACTACTGGACCGATTTGAAAAATTCTTTTACCATTAGAAGCCCACATTGTTTCTGATGAACATAGGCTACTTTTTACCGCGGGAAAATGCTTCATTCCTACGAGAAAACGGGTAATAGGTCAACGGGTAGTTGGAATGCAGCTAGTAGATAGATAAATAGGCAACTCTTTATTGTACCATACAAACACAAAATTCTATACAGAAAGAAATTAGTGAATGAATTTAGAAATGAGTTTTTCGACTCCTACGTCACTTGACCTCGTGGTGTAGTTGGTTAGCACTTTCCCGTACTGAGGGAAGAATGCGGGTTCAAGTCCCATCGCAGTAAAAAAATTTTGGGATATTATTTGATTTCTTAGAAGGAAATGCTGAGAATCAAGAAAGGACAAAGGGCGGCCTTATCTCTTTGAGTGATCTCTTCCAGGCAATCTTGGGATGGCCTGGAATAAGAGAATAATACAGACGGTGGCGTTTCATTGGCTATATATTTTTTTTATTCTGGGCAATCCACAAAGCTTCTAGTGACTAGAAGCTTATAACATAAGCTCTGCCTACGTTGGACTAGAATCTAGTCCAATGTAGGCAGAGCTTATGTTATGGGTACTAGATAACTCATACATTTAATATAGTATATTACATTGCTGTGTAGATTGTCCAGCATTATTTACTTATTACATTACATTACATAGATAGATAATTTTTATTATACATAGAAACATCCCGTACAAAAATACACTTATCGTACTAACATTTGTCCCAAGCCGGGAATTGCACCTGCTACCTCCTCGCCCAGAGGTCGTCAAAATGTTTTATTTTTTTATACAAATCACATTATACAGACAATATTGTTAATGCAAAAGTTTGGATGTACGAGATGTCCTCGTATGCATGGATGTTTGTTACCTCTTCACGCCAAAACAACTGAACTGATCGTTCTGAATATTTGCATAGATGAAGCTCTAAGCCTGGAATCAATCAAACTACTTTTTTTCCATAAATCAGTTACCATGGGATAGAAAACGTTTCTTTATAAACAACGCGTGCGAAGTTTCGGACAGAAATCAGTCAAATGGGATAGAAATAGCCAAAATATGTTTCCACAGAAACAAAACGTGCGAAGCCGCGGGAAGAAACTTTAGAAGATTCTTTTAGCGACTCGCAAATTAAATTATAAATAAGTAAATTAAATTATAAATAAGTAATATTCATCTTTAATGGAAAGGCACGATACCTGCCAGTTTTCCATTGCAACACCCTAAATGTACATACTGTGATCTTAACTTAAACTCACCTAATCACTAAGACCTGATTGTATGAATGCAATAAGTACAAGAACAAAATTTAAAAATGTAAAAACCCCCCTGCAGACTTTCATGTAACATGGCTAAGAACACTCGGGATAAAATTATCTATGACACAAAAAAAAACTAAACGAAAATCAGTTCATCCGTTTGGGAGCTACGATACCACAGACAGATACACAGACAGACACGTTAAACTTATAACACCCCTCTTTTTGCGTCCGGGGTTAAAAATACTGAATACTGAAACTAGTAAAGCAAAAAGTAATAAAAAAGCTTAGAAAAAATTATAAGGAAAATTCCCTTTAAACATGACCAGCTGAAAGGAACCGAAACCCTTCATTATGTAGTTCTTCGTAGACTACTTACTGTTTCCAAGAAATTGAGGCTTTCCTTGTAACGAAAAGTCCTTAACATAATTTATTCAGTTTTATTCAGTAGAAGTGGATGACCCTTTATGTATAGCTTGAATCCTCATTAAGGGTGTAATCACCAATTTCAATGGTTCTTAGGTATCATTTAATGAACCAGGGCCGCGATCACGGTGTGGTAAGTCACAGTATTACGGCTCAAACGTTAGCAGTTGAAACGACAATCCGTTGACAAGTGCGTCCACTGATCGGCAATCCGAATGACGTCATTCGCAATGGAAAAGTTGCCTTCAGGAATCCTCGCCGGCATTGCCGCCAGTCCGCTCCGTGTGGTACGAATTTTTTATGTCAATCCATTGCTGGGGGGCTAGTGCGGATTGTACGATGCCGGCCTGTGAACGCGCACCCTAACGTTTCAACTGCTAAGGTTTGAGCCGTAATGCCGTGCCTTTCTACACCTTAATCGCCCTCCAGGAATCCCCACTGTGTAGATATCAACAACAACAACAAACGTAAAGCGGCTTCAATGTGTGCGTGGAGTTTTTGTTTTGCTGTGCAGGCTCAGATACCTAAATTCGAGCGAGTCGAATTTGTAATTACGTCCTTAATGCAGTATTTTTTAAAATTATATAATTAAAAAAATAGCGTAAGGTAATCACTGGCCAACCGCTGCGAGGCGCTGCAAATGACCATGTCATGGGCACTGAAAGTCTTAAAAAAAAAATTGGGTTTTAAAGCGACACGTTATGTTCAACGGTTTGAATTCAAATTTTTGAAATCAACACAGCGTTCTTATTTAGCATAGTAATGACATTGCTATTATACAGGGTGCCACGGAAAAGGCGGCTAAGCTGAAAAGGGGTGATTCTGGACCCCGAGGGGAATAAGATCAACATGAAATAACGATTTTTAGAGTTTCGAATATAATTATTTTTTGCAAAAAATAATGTTTTTTTCTCCCTATACGTGTTCTTTTACACTCACTCTTGCTCTACTAAACATCACAAAATACTTCAAATACGTTTTTGCTTGTTTTTTCAGCAAGATCAGGATAGTGAGCAACCTCCGCTGTCCGACTCACTGACGGTGGCTTGGTCCAACTACCTACCACACACAGCTAGCTACAACTAGCTAGCACATAGGTAGCCTTATATATAGGAAATAGGCTTCCTTTAATTCTGGTCGTCTGGAAGAAATCTCTGCAAGGGATAAGACCGCCAATTGCAGGATACGATAGTTAGTATTTAAGAACTTCCTGTACCTACCTTATAGTAATCTTTCCTGCAATAAAGCTTTTTTATTATTATTATTATTATTGTCATGACATTATTACAAAAAGTTAGGTATGTGAACCTACTCTGAAATTTAAATCAATATTTTAATGTAACAGAACACGAATATGAACAAAAAACGTAAGCAAGTACCAAACATTTTTCATAAGAAGGAAAAAATACTAAATTCAAAAAATCGTACAACAAGCGTTGACCCCCTTGATGTCCAGAATCACTTTTCGGCTTAGTACACCCTTTCCGTGGCACCCTGTAGGTATAGTATGATTTAAAAAATATAAGTACAAATGCAGCGTTATAGTCAGATTCTCTACCTAGGTTCCAACACTATTCTAAAGTGACACAATAAAAGCAGGTAAGTACTGTACTACGAGCCACTATAAAATAAAATTGCAAACCTAGAAACATTTCGCAACAAAACAGCTCTCAAAGGAACTATATTTTTTCTAATGTCACGTGAAAACGAATCTTAATGGTGGTAGTTCTACGTTGAAAATAGAACTGATAGAAGAGGAACTCGGGTGTAGTGCAGAAGATAGCTTGCTAAAGTGCTAATTATTAGCTTTTCAAAACAAGCCTATTCTATTCTGTTAACTGAAACACTGTAATAAGCGTCCATTTTTCTCTCACATGATCTCATCTCAACCTTTAATATATGGGACCAATTTTGAGGACCCCGGCGATCCCATTTTGAGGATTTTGGACCCCTTTTTAAATAAAAATCGGACTGCTCTGTAGAAAGTTATGCGTATATACATTACAATAAGTGAGTGAACAATCAATCATCCCCAGTTTTCCTACGTTTAGGGTTGGATTTTTTTTCTTTATATGGGACCAACTTTGGGGTATACCCTTTCCAATTAAAAAAAGAATTATCAAAATCGGATTACTCTATAAAAAGTTATGCGTGGTCATACATAAAAAAAATACGCGTCGACTTGAGAACCTCGTCCGTTTTTAGGGTTTCGAAGATCAAAGATCGGTTTCGAAACCCTTATGGTCTCGCTTTGTCTGTCCTTTTTTCCCTACATAATAACACATCAACTACTGCAGTTATCAACTTGAAATTTAAAATATTAATACATTTTGTGCGCTTGTACAGATTTAAAGAAAAAGAAATGAAAATAAATGAAAAATGAGATTGAATATTTTCCATACAAATTGTGATGCCGAAATTTTAAAAGATACCTACAGGGTCATGTCAAAATAGTTTTTGAAATTTTAGTAGGTGTCATACTTTTTAAAATATTTCGAAAAAAGTCGAAGAAATACCCATTCCCTCCCCTATCTCCGAAGTTTGCTTACCGATCCATTTGAAATGTATGAAGCGTTTGTAGATATGCATCTAATATTTTACAGGAAAAATATAGAGAATATAGTAAGTCTGTAAAAAGAACAATTGACGGATCTTGTTTCTAATGTTTTTAGGGTTTTGATGATCGAAGATCGGTTTCAAAACCCTTATGGTCTCGCTTTGTCTGTCCTTTTTTCCCTCCTTAATAACTCAAAAACTACTGCAGCTATCAACTTGAAATTTAAAATAATAATACATTTCGTGCGCCTGTACAGATTTAGAGAAAAATAAATGAAAATAAATGAAAAATGAAAATGAATATTTTCCATACAAATTGTGATGCCGAAATTTTAAAAGATACCTACAGAGTCATAGGGGGTATCAAATGAAAGGTATCATTTTGTACATTTCAAAATATTTTTTGAAATTTTGTAGGTTTCATACTTTTGAAAATATTTCGAAAAAAGTCGAAAAAATACCCATTCCCCCCCCCCTATCTCCGAAGATTGCAGAGCGATCCATGTAAAATGTATGGAACGTTTACAGACATTGATCTATATTTTACAGGAAAAATATAGAGAAGTTTGAAAAAAGAACACATTTTGAAAAATGGTCAAAAAGGGGGGGAATAATTTTCAAAAGGGGGAGCTACCTCACCGAGTGGGGTATCAAATGAAAGGTATTGGTTTGTAAATTTCAAAACAGTTTTTCAAATTTCTGTAGGTTTCATACTTTGGGAAATATTTTGAAAAAAGTCGAAAAAATATCCATTCCCCCCCCCCTATCTCCGAAGTTTGCCGAGCGATCCATTTAAAATGTATGAAGCGTTTGTAGATATGGATCTATATTTTACAGGAAAAATATAGAGAAGTCTGTAAAAAGAACACTTTTTGAAAAATGGTCAAAAAGGAATAATTATCAAAAGGGGGGCTACCCCACTGAGTGGGGTATCAAATGAAAGGTATCGGTTTGTACATTTCAAAACAGTTTTTAAAATTTCTGTAACTTTCATACTTTTTGAAATATTTTGAAAAAAGTTGAAAAATTTACCAATACCCACCTTAACCGAAGCATGCATAGAGATCCATCTGAAATGTAGGTTGGTACCTACTATTCTTAGGTATTCGTTAAACTGCGAAGTCTCTAACCGGTACTTTTGGTACAATATTTGTTGACAAACGTTCAAAACCCTCGGCGCGCGAGTTACACTCGCACTTGACGGATCTTGTTTCATTATTAAGACTAGTGAACTACTGATAATTTACTCTTTTTGTGTACTTTACTAAAGACCCTTAATAATTCTAAACAATTTCGCAGAGTTAGACTTTATAAAATGATTTTCTTAATCACTATGTTTAAATAACTACAAAAATCACGAGCGCGGCGGCTTGGCAGGCCCGCGTTGGCTTACGCCTACTGATGCAGGAATACCTGCCCATAAACAATAGAGCGACCGACGTTTCGCTCTGCTCTCCCAGACTTAAAAGTTCACATCTATGTACTAGTATTGCCTCGCGCTGTCTCTACTACTGAATTATTAATGTGTTCTCTGCTCAGACATGATACTTTGCGACATCGGCACGCGCGCGAGAAAGTACAACTTGTAAGCAAGTTTATATTGTGAGGGTATGGCAGGCGGTTCGGAAACACTTTAAAATATCAAAGGGTGTACTCACTAATTGGAAATACTTCATAACACCGTATCGCATCTTGAGTTTGGCTAGAAATAGGTAAGTTATTTAGGTGCTTTATTTTTACAGCACCAGCCTTTTTAAGACCGATACCTACATTCTTCTGTCAGAAAATGATTTCCCAATCGGTAGTAAAAATTCAAATTAATTATAGAATTGCCGTATTTTTTAAATAAGAACGTCAACAGTCTATACCTACATAATTTTTGATAAATGTATCTATGTGGTTCTTAGTTAATGGTTTAATCTAATCTGGTATTTTATTTATCGCGTACCTTTTGTTATAACGCGCTGTAACGAGGTAGAAACTTAGGGAAATAATAAGAAAAGGTACGCGATAAATACCCGATTAAACCATTAACTATGTTAACAAATCGCGAAAGTTTAAAAATTTTATGTAGGTTCTAATAAAAACGTTAATAACAGGTGTATTGACGAACGAAAGCGGTATATAGTTTATTAATTTACTAGCTGCTGCCCGCGGCTTCGCCTGCGTAGTTCCCGTTCCCGTGGTCATTCCGGGATAAAACATAGCCTATGTCCGTCTCCTGGTTCTAAGCTGCCTCCCCACCAATTTTCAGCCAAATCGGTTCAGCCGTTCTTGAGTTATAAATAGTGTAACTAACACGACTTTCTTTTATATATATAGATTAACACTGGTATACAAAACAGTCCTTGGATTGGGGTAGCTATTCTTTATGCAAAGATAAGGTTCAAGTTCAAATTCACATGCGCCAAACAAGGTTATCGAAGCCTATGGATAAGATACTAAAACAAGAGTGATTTATATCCTCGTCGAATTTCCAAAATAGATCCTAAAAAGTCGAGTATAGTTTAAAATAGTAGATACCAAGGACATGTCCCAGTATATTCGGACAAAGGAATTTTCTACCATTGTTATGTTTGATGTTTGCTGGCAACACTGAGTAGAGTACCTACTTACCCATTTCGTTGCGGAAGAGTCTTCGACTCGTCGATAAGCATGACCCTTTCCTTTGTTATTATTGTTCAGTAGCACGCAACCGTTTGTAGGTAACTATCTTATACAGGTAGTTTATACCAAAGATAGCTACGGAACGTAGTCATAGGATATTTATCGCGTTTATTTACCTATTTTTCCCGACGTTTCAACAGGTTTACACACTTTTGTGGTCACGGGATGACTGGAATACTGGAGCTACCGCCTCTGCGAAGCGGGGGCAGCATTACTTGAAACTTGTTACATAATACTAATAATAGTGTGTTCAGATCGCGTTAGTTTGAAGTTTTTTATTGTAGTCATAGGAGCTTTGGTTTATACACACTGGTATCTGTCATTCAGGGAGCCTAACCCCCGAATACTCAAATGCAACTCAAATTTAAGCAGGTTTCATGTTGCGATTTTTTGACAGTTTCCTTGAAAATCTGTCAAAAATTCGTCTTTTGAGACGTGCTTATATTTTAGTTGCGTTTCAGTATTCGGGGGCTAGGCTGAGGCCCAGTAAGAATTAATTTTTGAGTAGTGACTTGCGTCTGACGTCACATAACCTCCGGAGTAACCCTTAAGACAAATCCGGAAACCGTAAATTTGTACTTTATTCACAGTAAAAATTATTGTTGGTTCTCGTCATGGACCAAAACCTACAGAGTGCCTACTTCCCGTTGATCTAGAATCATGATATTTGGCCAGACGCAGGTCTTACGGAGGTCTTACGAAACCTTTAGTTCGCGAGTCGACTCGCACTTGACGTTTTATTTTTTTGAGTTGTGACTCGCGTCTAACGTCACATAGCCCATAATCACCGGAGTATTAAGACAAATCAATCGACATCTTATTTGTTGAAATCTGACTCGAAAGTTTCAACGTTAGTACTTGGTAATATCAAAATCTTTTAAATCCATCATGGTTATAAACACTAAAGTACGGGGAAACCAGTGGTAGTGGTAAAGTTCGTAGCAAAAGACTAAAAATGAGGGTAGATCGGTATTCTCACTCGCAGTGCCGTCAGTTATTCCGCGATCATGGCGCATGAAACTGTGCCGATAATTGGAAAGCTCAAAACTCAAATCCCCAATTGTGACACATGTGGTGTCGTAGATGTGCAGCATCTTCTAGTGGAGTGTGAACGGAGCGAGTCTATAAGAGCAGAATTAAGGGACTTGTGCAATGTTACGTAATGGATACTGGTGTTATCCAAATAATTTCAGCCGCTCCACTGATTTTGAAATTATTAAGGTTAGTGTTAGATACAATTTAGTTTTGAGTAGTCTGTTAAATTACGGGAATGACATAGTCATCAATGACTCAAAAACCCATAAATAAAAATGAATAAAAAAAAACTCAGATCATGGTACATATCCCGTTGACTTTATCATAAAAATCGGTTACATACAAACATACATGGTGCCAACCTCACGTAGGGTAAAATAAAAAAAGACATTATTTACTTTGAATTCTATATACACTCTGATTGTCCACAGATCCTGCTTTGTCTTTATTTATCTTAGCGGGTAGAAGGTCAAGATCTGTTTGCTTAGGGTTCGAAACTGCTCCAAATTATCGCGAGGAATTCAATGTTGGATTCTCGTAAACGTCGCCTTGTTAAATAAACCTGATGAACCAATAGTGAAGTATACGTAGGTATAAAAAGTGATAAAGTGTCTTAATATCCTATCCTACTGATATTAGATTGATAGAGATTAACAGACGACCTCTGTGGCGCAGCGGGCGAAGGTCTGCCTGCGACGCAGCAGATTGCGGGTTCGATTCCCGCCTCGGGATAAATGTTTGTACGATCTGCAGACATTTGTCCAGGGCGTTTTGGATGTTTTCTATGTATAGTAAAAATATATGTAATAAACATTGATCTTCATAATATGCATTTGTACTGAACTTTTCTTTATAATTTGGCCTACCCTCAAAGGTTCCTCCATAATTCAGGCAGCATTTTTAATGTTAAGCTAAGTAGGTATAATGGCATGTTGCAATGTTAATTATCTTCTATAATACCATCCCGTTCTGCTCGAGTGCGACTTGAGTTACCGCCTTACAGTTTTCGTGTGGCGCATTACAAATTACTCCATTTCGTTTCCACGTAGCGTCTACGGAATACCTGCTAAAAGTTTTTAAAATGCCGGTTTCAGTGGCGGTTTCAGTGATATTTAGATTTTTTGAAAGAGTCTCGCTAAAAATGGTTTTTAGTGATGTTCGTGCATCTAAATGAAAAATGGAAGCCCCATAAGATCACGGTGTCTGTCTATCCAGCTTTTATAGTCAATTTGTTTGAAATTTATCAAAGTATCATACTAATGTTTTAAATGCGAAAGTTGGTATGAACGGATGGATGTTTATTTGTCACTTCTTCCCGCCAAATCTACTAAACGAATGGGGCTAAAGCTTTGCATAAATGGAGGTTAACACCTGGAATAACACATTGGCCACTTTACCCATAAATCAGTTCCCATGGGATAGAAACATTTGGGTTTGTTCTCATAAAGACAGATTCTCAAAAATACAGAAATGGTGGGTGTGCACTTACCATTGCCGGAGATAAGTCTAAAATATGCTTTTCACAGTTCTTTCTAAGAGACTGGTCAGACTTTTATGACTAACTTTGTCTAGTACACATGTGATTTACTATGACCCTATGACCTTGCAAAAAATGTACGTCGTGTGCTGTTTTCAGGTGAGTTCCATTCGCACTTGTCGAATCAAATTCAAGCTCATTGTATTCATGAATAGATATTATTTTTCTTTTTATTTGAACTACACTTAGATGGAATCGTGTTAAAGCTTTTCAAGTTCTGTTATTTATTCAAGAAAATTCATAGTTATATACGAGTATGTTAGATCTTATGAATTTTAACACAATAGTTTCACTAGAACTCGAACTCTCTATAGGGAGCTAGATTGCTTTTTTTATTTAAAAAGAGCGTGAAGAAACTTTGAAGCAAATTTGTTGTAAATTATTAAAAAAATCATACCTATTTTAACCCCCGACGCAAAAAGAGAGGGGTGTTATAAGTTTAACGTGTCTGTCTGTGTATCTGTCTGTGGTATCGTAGCTCCCAAACGGATGAACTGATTTTCGTTTAGTTTTTTTTGTGTCATAGATAATTTTATCCTGAGTGTTCTTAGCCATGGTTCATGAAATCTTTCGGGGGGTTTTTTATTTTTAATTTTGTTCTTGTACTATAAAAAATTTCGTAGTTTGACGAATTAATGATTCAGGGATGAAACGTTAGTGTTCTTCTAACACAAAGTAGGTTTGAAGTTTACCCACTTAAATTCATAATGAATCATAATTATGTTTCTAAATTAATTTACATTATTAATTAATTTTCTTAGATATCTATCGTGATAGACATTATTTAATGTAGATGCCGAAAACTGATGATTATAATAACAAATTAAATGTCACGTCAATCACAAGATATCATAAAGCTTAATTGCTAATCAGCTTCTATGATACTATCTATGCCTATACAGGGTCTCTATCCATTATCAACGATCGCTCTCTATACAGGGTGTGTAGCTCTGATAGTTCGCTCCCGATTGGTTTACTGTTCTAGGCTAGTTCCTATCAGCACCCGGCTCACGTCAACGGGCCAATAATGCAGATACCTACCACCGGTACGGTACCCATCGTATTGCTATTCTTACCGCTTGTCCAATATCCACCGTTCGCTGCCGATATTGCACGAACATTGGGGAAGGAAATTGGGAATTTGATGCCTTAGTTACCCTAGTACCTAAAGTTGGAGGGCGGGGGGGTAATGGAAAAGCAAGGAGATAAATTGTACCTATCCGGGGATGGGCTTGGGCTACCTTTTTTAACCCCTGACGCAAAAAGAGAGGGGTGTTATAAGTTTAACGTATCTGTCTGTGTATCTGTGTATCTGTCTGGGGTATTGTAGCTCCCAAAGGGATGAACCGATTTTCGTTTAGTTTTTTTTGTGTCATAGATAATTTTATCCCAAGTGTTCTTAGCCATGTTTCATGGAAATCTATTAGGGGGTTTTTAAGATTTTTAATATTATTCTTGTTTTGGTTAACCCGCGATGTCTTGTAGATGTCGCCGCCGGATCGTAAAATCAGCCAATTTGATGAATGACGAGGCCGCTTACAAAACTAATGCTTATTTCTCCGGAGCACCTGATTAATTTAGTTTGAAGATATGGTCGACGGATCTGGCGGCGACATAGACATGATGTGACTTAACGCAGATTACTTCCTTTCTGAGAAGTCAAGACGTTTGGTTTGCACCTGTCGATCTCACAGACCTTTAGGAAGACTATCCGATGCATATCAGCGCCACCACCTATTTTATCTTATAATTACGTTAAACGAAGGAATTTCCATAAACGAAATTTATTTAATTAAATTTTTTTGGTTCAGATGGTGGACAAAGTGTTTTAAGTATATTTAAGTTTTTTGTTTTAATGTTTATGGTAAGTATTTTGTGAGCCAATAAATTGATTTTCTTTCTTTTCTTTCAAAATCGATTTTGCAGTTTGTCATACCTATCATACCCAACCCAACCCGCATGCCCAGCGTGAGGATTATGGGCACTACTCCCATGAGATAAAAGTCAATAAGGCGCTTTTCAGGGGGAGGCCTGCGTCCAGCAGTGGAACATTACCTATAGGCTGTCGACGAAACCTATCATAAGCTTATTTTTAATGCCCCTGTAAAAGTTTTATTTTGTAAAGTGTGGGCAGAGAAAAAAAAAAGATGCGAAGTTGCTCATTTTGCTCACCGTCGTGGCCAACAAAGAACTACATCTTTACAAGGTTTTTGAAAATTCCTTCGTTTAATATAAAAATATATATAAACTAAGTGGTGGCGCTGATTTGGGTCGGGTATGCGCCTCAAGTCGGTCTATTGTACTTTCTACTTTATATATTATCCCTCTCAGCTAAAGCTGACAATAATTTTCGACTTTTCCCTCTATCCATTCGAAAAACGATTTGTAAACGATAAATTCCGTATCGTATGTTCAACATTTTTAATCGTTAAAAATCGCATAAAAGTCTGATCACGCAAGCACATTTATTTCATGAATATTGAAGTTGAAGCAAGGCCTTTTAAAATAAATTGTCCGTTAAATATTATTGCACTCGTTTGAACCCCTTGGGTGGACGTGAACGAAATGAAATTTTGAATAAATTCATAGGTGTAGTAATTTATTGTTCTTTTCTTTTGGGAGCAAAATCAATTATGTCTGTCCCAAAAGACGATGCTTATTTTTATGGGTTCAATTGGTGGCAGTGCGTGGTGCCGAATTGTGCTAATTTTTTGAAATTACAAATCACATGACACTGGATTTTAAATGCGAAAGCTTGAAAAGGTGGATGTATGTTGTTACTTCTTCATGCCAGAACTACTGAACGGATCGGGCTGAAATTTTGCATAGATATCTAGACCTGGAATAACATAAGGGCTATTTTTAAATGAGGCAGAACCTAGTTGTTAAATAAAATGGCTATTTTCGCGGCTACCCTCAGTTTTCCGAAATAATTATTAAGGAGACTTTTACAGCCCACGCTTCTCAACTGCTGGACATAGGCCTCCCTTGATAAGCGCCTTAAATAGCTCTTATTACAAGAGGGTAATGTTAATCCCCACGCTGGGCGTGCAAGTTAGAGATGGACCTTTAGAGACCTACCTTGATATATTAAAGACTAGTTTATGCCCGCGGCTTCGCACGCGTTGTTTCTATGGAAACGTTTAAAGGTGATTTCTATCCCATGGGAACTGATTTATGGGATAAAAAGTAGCTTATGTTTGATTCCAGGATTAGAATTACCTGTATGCAATATCCATCCATCCAAACTTTCGCATTTATAATATTAGTGTGATTTTCTATCAGTAAGTTTTATAAGTAAACTTAGTGACTCGTAAACTTGGTGACCTTACGGTGCGGTCGGTGGTCTGAACTAAGCTGCGCCAAACTTAGCAACCTCACGGTGACACCACCTTTCAAACCCAGGCTAATTACTTCCAACTTAGTTCTAACTAACGTCGACTAAGTATTAACTAAACCGAATGGAAATTTAAGGTTCCTGTCACGTCAGCGTATGTGGAACAGAAGCGGTTCAAGTCACTTTGATACTTATTAGGTAAACAAAAGCTCTATAATCCTTTATTCTGTTGGCGTCTGCCGTACATAATAATAAGGTATACTTATCAAAGACATGCTTACCTACGTACAGTAAATGGAAGTTGCTATTGCTACGACGCGGGAAATATTCGCAAAACGTAGCATAACAAGAACGTCAAGTGCGAGTGTAACTCGCGCACCGAGGGTTTCGAACGTTTGTCGATTATACATAGGTACATGTACTAAAGGTTCCGGTTAGAGACATCGCTATTTGATGAATACCTACCTAAAAATAGTAGGTACTCACCAAACTACATTTTAGATGGATCGCTCTGCATAAGTACTTTGGAGATTAAGTCAGTTCATTCAAAACATTTCAAAAAGTGTTTACTCTACAGAAATTTCAAAAACTAATTTGAAATGTACAAACTGATAACTTTCATTTGATACCCCACATGACCCTGTAGGTATCTTTTAAAACGACACCACAATTTGTATGGAAAATATTCATTTTCATTTTTAATTTCTTTTTATTTTTTTTCTTTAAATCTGTACAGGCGCACGAAATATATTATTATTTTAAATTTCAAGTCGATAGCTGCTGTAGTTGCTGAGTTTTTAAGGAGGGAAAAAAGGACAGACAACGAGACCATTAAGGGTTTCGAAACCGATCTTCGATCTGGAAACCCTAAAAACGACAATATAGGACGTAGAATGACATCAAAAAAGTGGTCTCAAAGGTCAATATGGTAAAATGTTGAAAGACGACGTAGAAGTAAAACACTGCGTCGCCATTTTTGCGAACTACCAGACTAGCCATCGAGTTTTCATTCCGTACTTTATAAAGTAAAGTAAAGTAAAGTAAAAGTAATCATTTATTGCTCGTAATACATGTAAATATGGTACACAGTTTTTATTTATGTCGTCTCAAGAACCAATGTTCTACCAGCTTGGTGTGCAATTTCTGTTTCACAAATGTCACATAATTAATAATAATGTCATATTGTGTTCTGGTCGTTTCTATGTATAATAAAAAATATATATCTATGTAATGTTTTTATTATGTATATCAGTCATCTAGTACCCATAACACAAGCTCTGCTTAGCTTGAGGCTAGATGATGCTGTGTGGATTGTCCAGCATTATTTATTATTAATAATAAATAGTTAAAAATACTTAAATTATAATTAAATAAATATATATAAAATTAATGAATTAAATTAAAATTACAGAGGACATTAACAAAAACTAAACAAATTAAGCCAAGAATTATATTTCTATTCTCTGCTACTTTTACCTGAAGAACTTCAGTAGGTATTCTTATTTGCACAGTTCTACAATGCGTATTGTGCTACGGTAAACGCCAGAAGCTGTAACTGTATCTTGATTTACGTGTGCCGTTTATGCTGCGTGCAAATTATTACTTTGGGCACACCTGCGACAGCCTACCGGTACCTTCCTACGCCTACGTTAATACACTGAAGCGATTTCTATGGACTTAATAATAATAGCTATTGAAAACGTAATAGGCGTAATTGAGTATGGAGTGAATTGATGTTCGAATTTTCAAATTTCAATTTCGAATTCAAAGCTCGAAGTAAGTATTCGTGGAAGTTCGAATGTGTGAAGAATTAAAAGGGAAGCCATTCTCAGTTGGAGAGCTTTGCCGTAAAAGCGCATTAGGTTAGGTTAACTTAGGTTTTATTTTATTTATTTAATTAAGGCAATGCCAACAAAACACATAATAAAACATTTTTATAAAAACCTACGCCTACGTTAATACACTTTACTTTAGTACCTACGCCTACGTTAATACACTGAAGCGGTTTCTATGGACTTAATAATAATAGCTTTTGAAAACGTAATAGGCGCATTTGAGTATAGAGTGAATTGATGTTCGAATTTTCGAATTTAAATTTCGAGTAGTATAAACTAAGCAAGAAGCTTGTATTTGAGATTCATGAAGAGGGCAGAAAAATGGGTCATCTCCCTTTTCTCCCCAAGTATTCAAGAAAAGAAAGATGATCCCTTATTCTGCCCTTTTCATGGACCTCAAGAAACATGCATTCTTGCTTAGTTTGAGTTCCTCTGGCACGGTACTGTATTATTATTGCGTGTTATTGAGAATTCAGTGTTTTATTTTATTTATTTGTTTATTTTTACTTAGATCGATGGTGTCTTTGATTGTTTTCTTTAATCTTCGACTAAATTTTTGATTACTTGTCCTACAGGAGATCAAGTGCGGGCTTGCTGGCGCCGCAGCTTGCCTGCCAATCATCGCCAGCGAGCGCTCCACCCCCCACCTCCCCGCAGCGGGTGTCTGCACCCCCCGCGCCTCCGGACCAGGTACCACAGCCAGCGCACGAGGATGGCGTACGGTTGCGAAGGTAATTTGCTACTTAGCATTGTATTTATAAGAATTTGAATTGCTTGGCAACATAACACTTCGAGCAACTTTCAGTTCAAAATTCTACCATGGTATTAGATTCTTCGAGAGTTCGATATTGGTTTGAAAAAAAAAAAAATGATTCCGTCAAAAGAAAGAGCGACTGAGTCTTGCATCGTCTCTTCCTTGGGATCTTTGTATTTTACTTATTATAATATTGTGAAACATCTCTACTTCTATTCAACCTCACTTTCTTTTTATTTGATAGATTACATATCATAGGTTAGTTAGGGTGACTTGTTAGCGGTTCGTCCAGAACGCGTTTCGTCCAATAAGCGGTTCGTCAAGAATCCATACGCAGTTCATCCAAAAAGCATTTCGTCCTAATCGCGTTTCGTACAATAAGCCATTCGTCCAATAAGCGGTTCGTCAGGAATCCATGCGCAGTTCGTCTAATTCTTACTAAGTACCTACTATAGAATTATCCAAAAGTTTACGTTTCATATTTGTCGTTTTATTCTCTTAAAGATTTTAAAATAAGAACGATTCATTAAAAAGGATTTCAGAAATAGATTTTGAAATCAAAATGTTATTGTTACAGCTCAAAACCGAGGACCTAATTAGATTTGGAATTTTTGTCTAAATTCAAATTATCATTCAGCATTTCATTTGTCTTCTAAATCCAAACTTTCTTCCACAGGGTACACACCGTCGCAGTCCGCGACTACCTCAAGAGAGAGACGCAAACATTCTTCGGGGTGCAGCGAGACAATGAGAGGGAACAGAGAAGGCTGTGGTACGAGAGGCGGAGACGGCATGCGGCGCGGGCGATGGGTGACCTCCGGACCGATCTGCCGCCGGACCATCATCCTGATGATGATGATATTAGGTGAGTGGGTCGTATGTTTACTTAAAAGTTTAGTAGGCCATTAGACAAGGTCATGATTTGCAAAAAAGGTGCAAGCCGCTATGAAGGAGCAGCCATCAAGGTATCAAGGACATACCTTCAAAGTTTTTCCACACCACAATTATGTTCCATTGGGTGGATCTTCATTGCGACCCGAACCGACATCGACACCCTTTTGAAACTAAAATAATTCTTTGAGGACATCAATGGCTGCCTAATTTTATGAAACACATCAGACAATTTGATAGAATTATGCGTCCAGTGAGGTCGGTGCTGGCGTGGGTATCATGTCGGATCGGCTAAATGAAGAAACGCCCAATGTAATATAGTTGTAGGTAAAACTACATACGAGAATCAAACAACGTGGTTTATACAGGGGTTCAAATCTGCGTTGAAGCTTTGTTCTGCGATATAGTAAAGATAAAGTTAGAGTTCATTCTGTCAATGACCACACGCAAACTCTATTTTCTTAAATACACAAATATTTATTTCTTTAACTTAATAATATAACAGTGTTTGAGATTCCGCTCTATGTAAAAGAAATGCCTGTGTTAGGGAATCTCGCTCTTCCAAGACATATGTATAATAATATGAGTAGTAGATGAGTTAAGTATAATATGTGTAATTAGTTTTGAGATATTATTATTTTACTAGCTAGCTAAGAGCTAACTAAGCTAAGAGTTTAGATAAGCAAATAAAATTCAAAATTTATGTGTACAATTATGAAACAGAAGGTAATCTATTTTAGTAGCCTGGACACAAAACTCGCCTGGGTTTCAGTAAAGTGTGTATTTCATTACGGATGTAAGCGGGTTAACAACGAACCTTATTTGTGTTAGAAGAACACCATCGTTTCATCCCCTAACGAGGGACATCTAGGATGAGAGGTGGAACGCCCGCGTCTAGAACCGCAAACGTCAATTGGTCAAACTACGATACTTTGTATAGTAAATAGAATATTTCTTTATTTCGAAATTCGCTCAGCTATCCGACACAACAAAAGTTCAATGTTCTTTTACGTCATTACAAGGTGACATCAAAAACACATTTGAAAAGCGCTGCACCGCTGAACATGCTTGCATTCAACCGTCGAAATAAACAAAACGGAAACAGAATTCAATTTCCCCTTCGTTCAGTTCGACGGTTTGTTTTCTCTACGTTCAGCTTGTTTGTAGTGTAACTAGATAATTTGTTATCCAAACGTACAGGATAAACAGCGGCTAATATTTAGTGCAATTATGTGAATTTGTTTATTAGGAAAATGGTTTAATTTGTAAAGCCTTGCGTGTAAAATACGAGCATGTAGTGCTTTATAACCAGCCTATGTAAAAAGGAAATGTAGGCTACCTACCGATTTACATAACAATTATGACACACTTACCTACGAGTACCTACTACTACCAATGTTGCGACCTGGAGGGCGATCACGGTGTGGTAAGGTACGGCATTACGGCTCAAACGTTAGCAGTTGAAACGTTAGGGTGCGCGTTCACAGGCCGGCATCGGACAACCTTTCTCTGTCTTTTATTTTTTATGTCAATCCATTGCTGGGGCCAGTACGGATTCTCCGATGCCGGCCTGTGAACGCGCACTCGAACGTGTCAACTTCTAATGTTTGAGCCGTAATGCCGTGCCTTACCACACCGTAATCGCCCTCCTAAAGTTGGACTCCCATGAGAAAAGTCGCCCCTAACTACTAATTATGAAGCCTGTTATTATAGTTGTTTGCATCTACGTCCTATAAGGCTTCCCTTCCACCAGAGATGTGCTACGTTGCTAAGTTTCTAGTCAACCAATGGGATTGCTCCATTATCGCGTCATTTTTATACCAGACAAAAATGACGCGATAAAGAAGCGATCCTATTGGTCGGCGGGAAACTTAGCAACGTAGCATCCCTGGTGAAAAAGCAACAGAAAGCTAGAAACAGAACGAGCCCACGCCACGCAACGTACACGAAATGTGGGGAACGTCGGATGGCGTGGCGTACGATAAGTGCGATATGCGTGGGGCCAGTCTGGTTTTACCTTAAGGGCCCTAACTCTCCGGAACGCCACGGCTACGTCGCTGGCAACGTATCCAAACTAATGTACAGCAGACGACGGGACGGTGCCAAAGCGTCGCTAAGTGAGTTAGCTGCCATACAATACAGAATGAAAGTTCGGATACATTGCCAGCCATGTCGCCGTGGCATCCCGGTGCGGTAGTAGGACCTTTCTCTGTCTGGAAGTCTTCACAGTGTACTCCACAACATGTATTTATAAACTACAAAATACACAAGTGTACAGTAAACTGTCGCAGGAAGTAAGCAGTAACTGTTTGCCTGGAGGGTTCCGGCAAGGCAGCCGCGTGCTTATTAATGCTCTTGTTAATTCCTGACTTGGAACTTTGCCGTCGAAACTCAGTCGGCATGCAAATAGGATCATTGTATGCATTGTATGCAAGTCTATGTTACACTCAAAACCCGAAATTGGTCACTGAAAGTTTTGACTTGATCTTGGGAAGAACTGGTTTTGACATGGTTTTGACCGATTGTTTTGACAGCGTTTTCAGTGATTGATCAGTTTTGAGTGATTTCTACAAAGTTACTAAATGATTTTTAATTAAAACTACATCAGCTCAGTGCGGAAAAACCGAGCATCGAAATTAATTATAGGTATTAAAGGGAGTACCAATTAATGCTACCAATAAAATAAATTTAATAACCATGGCCAGGTCAGGGCCATGGTTATTAAATTTATGTTGTCATTGGTCAGGGCGACTTTCACTCATTATTGGACTGGGTGCTATTTCATTATGATATTGACGAATTCCCATTTTATAAATTCTCAAACATAATAACCCCAATCCCCATCAGCAGTGACTTTAAAATCCTGGGACGATGTAATAACGGGTGTTAATAAAAACAAAAACCACAATTTCCATAAAATAGTCAAGGAAAATGCTATATTCCGCGAAGAGGAACAATTCGTTTTCTCGTTCCTACATATTTATTTACAAGAGTCGTAAAATGTTGTTTGTTTTTACGAGTGCTTTCTATAACTGCCTTTGATGTTAGGGCGTTTTAAATTATGGATGAGTTCTAACAACAATCCTATAATTTATGCCTTAAATTATTCTTGTATTGGAAAACCCCTCAGAACAAGAGAATATTAAAAATCTAACCTTTTACCAGTCTGTATGTGTACATATTTTGTCTCTATGTCTATGTCCTAACTGTTCTATAAATTAAATGAATGACAACATTTATTGAAAAAGAAATATACAATGCTAAACTCAATGTTATGCTAAAGTTACGTATTATCATTATTAGTTTCTCGTGAAGTAAAATTAAGTATAATTAAATTACATAAATTACCTAGTTTGAAATGTTTGAAATAGGCTTGTAGAGATCAGGAAAACGTTCTTTTTTGCAGAATTACTAATTGTTTATAGTCATTGTCTAGGAATTCGCTTACAGAGTATAAAGTTTTAACTAGCAGAAGAAATTTCACATTATTTAAAAATGATTTTTCACAAGTTACGAGTCGAATACACAATGGAAGTTTGTTAAAAACTTTAGGGCCAGTAACTTCCGGTTGCTTTTCGTTTTGGTTCTATAAGATTTTCTAACAGTATAGCTCCTCTTCCAGTATGTATGGAGCATCGGGCGCAGCCCCCAGAGAGGCGCGGGGGCGCGTGCGCGAGCGACCCGACGTATTGCCTGCGCCGGCGTCGCTCGAAGATCCCCCCTTACCCCCGATGCCGCCACCTGGGAAGGATAGCGTTGCGCGGCTCACCCTCACCGGACTGTCTTATGTTGTTGCTGTAAGTGGATTTACTTTTTTACATTATACTAAGTGAGTTTTGACCATGACTTTGCACGCGTTTCTAGTTTTTAAGGCTTGGTAGGCCAGCGGAGGCCGCATTTTTGTGATTTTTAAAATCATCTGAGACTTAAAAAATAGTGTTTAAAATTCTGAAAAAAAAGATATTATATTACTACTAATACTAAGGATCTAGTCTAGTCAAAGTCGCATTCAGTTACAAGATATAATGAACTTCACTCGATAGAAAAAATCCCAAATATAGCCCTGTTTCTAACGTTTTTTCAATACTATGTCTAGCGAACTAGGTACTGATATCACACTTTTTACAAAAAAAGTGTCACTCAACTAAGGACATTTAATATTTCTAAACAAATTTGGAGAGTTTGACTTGAGAAAATGATTTTCCTAATCACTATGTTTAAATAACTACAAAAACACGAGCGCGGTGGCTTGGCAGGCGCGCGTTTTCCCTTACGCTTACTGCTGCAAGACTACCTGGCCTTAAAGTGCGTTTTTCTGGATAAAGCTACCTTTCTGTGGATAATTCCAGGTCCAGAACTGATCTCGTGCAATATTTCAGCACAGCCCGATTATGTCATCATCGTGTGCCAAACCATTTTACGGTTGTTTGCATAATACTATTAGTCGGACTACTAACTGCAGGAAAAAGCAGATGGCCTTATATGACTTTAATTTAAACGGTAAAAATACCCCGAAATACTGGAACAAATATTAGCCTATTATGATAATCAGTCTCAAACTACATCAATGCAAAATAGCCCGATCTATTTTGTAGTTTTGGCTTGAAGAGGCAACAAACACGCATCCATCCAAACTTTCGCATTTAAAATAATTTGTCGGATTGAAATAAACCTAACTGACAACTTTACTGTAGACAAGAGTGAAGCAATAGTTGAAACTACGTCCTTCTTACCAATTTAAAGTTTATTGATTCAGCAGAAACTGAATTGATTAAAGATCATTTACAGAATAAAACTTTTAGGTTACAGTAGATTCTTGTTTTTAGATAAAGTTGTTGACAGTAAAGTAAACTCGCTTCAAATTCAATAACTAAAAACATCCACAAGCATGTTTATGTTCGAGCTATATTTATTTACGAGTACGGGAAAAGGGCGGTTCAAAACGCAATAAATTAAAGAAGTATCGACGTTGTATGAAGGGGTTGAAGCTTGTTTGTGTAAAATGAAGCATGGGGTTCTCGTTGCCTTGTTAACTTGTAGGGTTTATTATCGTGGTTGCCATCAACCATACAAATGCGGGTCATTCCGATGAACGATAAGCTGTTACATCAAAGAAGCAGGACGCTAATTGATAAATATTGCATTGTACCTACCTCTTTAATTTGCCACATTAATTTAATCTGCTGCTGGTATAATTTTATTAAACTTTAAAATTAAACAGTAAACTGTGCACGCTTAGTATCTAGATACGTACAAGTCATTGATTTTTACATTAAAATGTGCAAGTGAACTCTAACATGAACAAAATTTAGAAACCCCTCGCCATATTTTCATGAAACATGGCTAAGAACACTCGGAATAAAATTATCTATGACACAAAAAAACTAAAACGAAAACCGGTTCATCCGTTTGGGAGCTACGATACCACAGACAGATACACGTTAAACTTATAACACCCCTCTCTTTTTGCGTCGGGGGTTAAACACAACGTGTTGGAAATAGTCGAATTCGTTTCTAAGTCTTCTCTGGAATATGCTTAGTTCCTAGTAACTAATAAGCTATTCGGCGAAGCACTTTATTATGCTAGACTCAATTAGTCCAGCAAAGCTTAGTTCAGGGAATGTCTCCATTTAATACCAGGCTTGCATAGCGCACCGGTACAGAATAAAGGTGGGCTAATGAAACAAAGGTCCTTCAAGACAAGAGTTTAGTTCGAAACCAATGCATGCGACGGATATTGTTCTAGTGTGGCGGATTATTCCAATTTCATCTATAATTTACAAAAATTTCTTACTTTTTTCGTAGCATTTTTTTCTTGCTACGGCGTAGCTGGCGTAGCACTGAGTTTTTGCTGGCTTAAATACGACCGTTTGTCTAGAAGCATAAAGTCGTTCGGTATGAAGGAACTGTGTGGGAAGGATTTTGTTTCGTGGATATTTTCAGTTATTTCTAGAGTGTTTTTATTTCGCAGCATGCTTTGTTGCTGTGATGTCGTAGCACTGAGCTTTTGCTGGCATAAAATAATGCCAATACATAACTAAAAAGCCATTATTAGTATATTACTCACGTACGTCGTATGATTTCGACAGAGGCGACAGAGGCGTCAGAGCCCATACTTATGGAAATGGCTTTTAAGTATAAACAGACTTTTTGGAGATTATAATTATCTTTTATAGATTTTTTTATTGTCATTAGTCAACCTTCGTTTGACCACAATCTCACTTTATGGAAAGTGACGATGTGATTAACAATTTATCGAACATTTTTATGGTACCGGAAAATCCCCATTGGGACAATCGAGAACCCAATGTGTCAATCAGGAATCCGTGTCCGTCCCGTAATATTATAAACAGATCTCTGGCCACAGGTGGCATAGTTAGCTGCTAGCTAACCTAGTTTCTACCCATTCAAAGTTAGGTAAACAGGGGCTAAAGTTGGTGGATGTTTAACGAGTACGCTAAAAGCTCTTGACGTCCACCTGAAATCCGAGGACAGTCGCAATATAAAGCCGGGAATACACATGCCTGTAAACGGTACAGTACACTACCATGCATACTACTAGTATTGGTACATGCAAATGCAAGTTATTGCTTGCATGCAATTTGCGTCCTTCCATAGGCATGCAAGGACGCAAATCGCATTTGGTCATGTGTATACGTCTTGGAAATACAGGCGTATTTCCAAGACGTATACATATGACTGTAGTTGGTACCCTTGCATTCTAGTTCACGTTTCAGTATCACGCTTTCTTGCAATTGAAAACATTCGAAGTAAATTAAATTCTATCGTATTGCTACTAGTAATAGAAAGTGGGTAAATAAATGAGAAAAAAAACGTGCACCAACGGACAACTGCTCAGCTACTGGCATGCCTGTAGCTGTCGCGTGGATTCACACTTGCCGGTTTTGCAGCCCCCCCGCGTACTCTCCCTCATATTATATGCCAGTAAATCCAATTACTTGCTATCTACTTGCTTGTCAGATACAGGCATGCCAGTTAGTTATACATGACTAGGGATTGAAATGCACTCCAGCTGGATCCAGCATATTTTTGGCCTTGCTGGATCCAGCGGGGCTGATCCGCAATGTACAAAAACCAAGTAAATAACTCTATTTAAGCGCAAAAACTCCAGAAAACTTTTACGTTGCTACTTTGCTAGACAAGTCATTCTCATTTATTGTATATTTTTCAGCAAAATAGCCCTAGCAAACTATCATACAGTGGTCGTAGCACAGTAATTGAGTCTGAATTAAACACCCTTTTTTGGTATAAAATGTTCTATACTCGCTACTACTTAACTTCTTAAAATATAAAGTAAAATTTGCTAGATTAATGCGCATATTATATACCTTAGTTAGTCTATTATCTAAGTAACATCTACGTCAAATTCGGAAATGTAGTTACGATCGTAAATATATATAAAATAGATAATATATATTATAATATTGCCCATATTTGAATCATTAATTTGCAGTTGTAAAGAGGATGATCCCGTATTTTTTTCCCAATTACCAAAGAATTATTATTTATCCCGCAAAACTTAAAAAAAAAACAGTTTAAAATTAAGGGATTCGGCGTCGGTTCTTAGTTTTTTCTTAACATTCAAATTATTTTAATAAATATCATTGGCACTTACTCCAATAAATAATAACGGCGGGATACAATATTACTCTAATGTTAAAAAAGTGATAATACTTTCCAATATTTAAACCCCATCCGCGGCCATAATACCATGCCATGCCAACTTATCATCCAATAAAAAACCCCGACAGAATAAGAATTCCGTTCCGTTACATCCCACGATCGACTACACGTTTCACGTCGGGGACCCTTAGCCCCTAGAAATTTTTATTATAATATACGAGGGACGAATTAGGCTAAGATATTTCCGCGCGATAAATTATAAAAGCGATGTCTTTCGGGATCGACTCGACCGTTATGACGTCATAAATAATCGTGGCGGTTCGTGGTATGCCAGCTGGGAGCGAACATCTGATTCTCTTTGCGTCTGCAGAATGGTGAGAACGGTTTTGTACCTAATAGTGTAGCATGTTATCTAGCTAATAGACATTAGTTTATAACAACATGAGAAACAGTTAAAAACAAAAATACACTTTTATGATAGGTATATACTTCTCCTTCCCATCTCGTAAACTTCCCATCTTGTAAACATTTTAAAACAACTGAAGAAAATTTGTGTGTTCCATACACAAATTTTGAATATGTAAGTTGTTATAATTATAAGGACCTTTTTTTTGTTTTCGTATGGAAAAATCTGCGAACAGATACCATACTGCATGTAGGGTACAGTATGTTTAAGTGGGGTTGTCCAAGAGAAACTTCGACAGACCCACACGATGACCCACTATACAACCCCTTGGTGGCCGGCCTCTAAGCGTAGTCGATGAGCCGGGGAACTTCGATGGAACGCGCCAGACCCATCATGCATTGCCAAAATAAGCCTCTAACAAATAAAAATGCCCCAACGCAGCATAATTCTGGCTGAGCTCCCGAAAGAGGCCTAGCCAGCGCTGGTCTTCCGTAAGGACCCGTACAAATGATGTTAGTATAATAGACGATAGTTCATATTTTCTTATTTATATCTGCGCTAATATTATGTATATGGGAGCTAGCGTAATTTTACAAATTAAGTTTGCATTCCTAAAGTAAAATTAATAAGTAAATTAATTAAGTAAATTGTATCATAATTTTTTAACTTATTTATAGGAACTAACCTATCGATTATGTTTGAGAAATTATGTTATTATAAATGTTACTTTTGGATATATGGATTGTAATAATAAAATACTTTTATACTTTTATATAGCTTCTGCCCGCGGCTTCTCACGCGTTGTTTCAATGGAATCGTCTAAAGGTTATTTATATCCCAAGCAAACTGTTTATTGGGATATAAAGTAGCCTATGTGTTATTCCAGACTCCAAATCAGCCCGATTCGTTAAGTAGTTTTGGCCTGAAGAAGACACATACATCCAACCATCCATCTATTCAAACATTCCATTCATCGACTAATTGGAAAGAAACTGTCTATGTCGCCTAAGCAAACCTAAATGAATAGATCCTAATGAAATTGGGTGCTTAAGCTATTTTTATCTAGGAAAAAGGCACGCAAAGCCGTGAGCAGAAGAGATACATGAACAAAATTAACAATTTTAAAACCCCCTGACAGATTTTCATGAAACATGGCTAAGAACACTCGGGATAAAATTATGTATGACACAAAAAAAAAATCAACGAAAATCGGTTCATCTGTTTGGGAGTTATGATACCACAGACAGATACACAGATACACAGACAGACAAGCTAAACTAATAACACCCATTTCTTTTTGCGTGCGGGGGTTAAAAATATAAGACGGTATTTGATAGAGCCAGATCGTAAAAAAATATAAAATTTGCGAATTCACACTTGACGCAAAGGTAATTAAATCTGTTGCGTTTTACGTCAAACCGGTTGCTTCTAACGTTCGCGTTGGAGATTAAAATTATATGTAGGTAAGTTTATGTCTTAGTATAAGAGGTGAACTAGCTTTTCTTTTATCACTGTGTGTCAGTTCCGCTAAGCTATATCGGAGGAAGGAACTAGCCACGACGACGAAATACTACTGCTTCCGCAGCGAGAAACCTTCTGTCGTGTTTTTCTCTAACGATATCTCGAAGAGTAATGTTCATGGCCTCGACTCTGGGAGGTTAAGACTAGAATGACTGTATTTCGGATAGTTTACTATTAGTAGATGGGATCCGAAGTATTCATAAGTTATAGTCGAGAATTCTGGTATAAGCTTAGTTGATCTTGACATAAACGATTTTGTACTATTTTCCTGTTGATTCGAACTTGTTCAGTGAATTGCCCCCTTACTTGTTAAATTCTGTTATGAATAGGCCCTTGATTGCCTACAGTTGACTGATTTTAATATATAAGGAGGCCATTGCTATTCAGTTTTTTTTCACCTTCTGATTAGTCAACCGTAGAAATAAAAGACTATTTCCTATTGTTTAAAGTTAAGATAGGCGAACAAGTAAGAGGATCAGAAAGCTTTCTGAGCTCATAGTTAAAACATTTGGTACAGGATCAAAAAAATATTAGGTTTTTAACGCATAGACATACCACAGGACTTCCTCTAATCTTGCTAGTTTTCCTTTTTACCGCCTCTAGCAGTCGCATTTCTTATGGTACGAATAGACGGTGCCAAGGCAAAGTGCTTGCTAAAGTAAAGGAAAAAATATTCATTATGAATATTTTTATAAAAATGATAAAAATCATTTAAAGTTACAATAAAAATGGCCAACACTCAGCGCATATATGGTAGGAAAATCCTGCGTTAACGCCTGGTCTGCAAGCCAGTACTAAAACAATAATTTCAATTATCAAAATCGCTCTCCAGCATCAGGTCCAAGATATATTTTGGCTCTCAGCCTCATTGGTTCTGTATTGGACGTGTTTGTATTGAATCGTATTTTTATTTTAACTGCGCTTTTATGTAAGAGGGTTTATAGCGAGTTCGATTTTATTTAATTCTTGCTTTTACTTAAGGCTTTCAACACATGTATAATGGTATAAGAGGAAGCCTACCAAAATGTCTACTCAGGTTATGTTATTTATAAATTTCATCCGTATTTTCGCCTACACATTTATATATCAATCTACCCACGAGGACGTCTAGTCTACCTGTCTAAAGGTTATTCAATTCAACGTAGGTCATCCTGTCCTACCTAATATTAGGTATACAAAAAAATATTGTTAAAATGTAATAATACGACATAGCCAATTTTGCTATATATGGTATTAAAACACCCATTTGGATTCTAAAGGTGCTCGAAGCTATATTTTTAAGGCCTTTGCCCCCTCATTTTGCTAAAAGTGACAAAGCAGGGGCCGGTGTTTTATTGTTTTCAGTTAATTACTTGTTACCTGATTGGTTTTTATACCCTACAGGCGGTGACAAGAAAATCACGGCAGTCGACCTCGGCGCAGTGGTCGCGGTCGTTTCGCGGCAGCGCGATGTCGCCGCAAGACGACGTCGAAGTCGACGACGTGTTCTTTGCGCCGCCGACGACGTCGCCGCTTACGCATCCGGACGAGGGGGACGTCACGGACTCTGCGAAAGGGTAAGGACGACGTATCTAAGTAACTAGTAGTCTAAGTGGATGTGATAGTGTGATGTCGATACAAGACTACCTGGAAGTCGACGACGTCGCCGCTTGCGCATCCGGACGAGGGGGAGGTCATGGACTCTGCGAAAGGGTAAGGACCAATTCTATCATCGTCATCAGTGCACTTTAGCCCTCTGCTGGCCACGCCTTCGGTTTTCTCGTGCATAGCTGACTGACAGTGGATCTGCAAGGTTCAAGGTGCGTATTGTGTGGAAGCTAGCTCAAAAAAAAATTATATCCTTTTTTAAGCACATAATACCCACTATTGTAACTTTGTCTCTCACTCCCAATAAGGTTTAAATAAATATTATAAATAAATAAATAATCCTGGACAATTCAAACAGCATTATCTAGCCCCAAGCTAAGCAGATATTGTGTTATAGGTACTAGATAACTGATATACTTAATACAATACACTGTATAGATAGATATTTTTTTATTATACATAGAAAACATCCAGAACACCCTGAACTAATATCTGCAGATCGTACAAACATTTGTCCCGAGGCGGGAATCGAACCCGCAACCTCCTGTGTTGCAGGCGGACCTTCGCCCGCTGCGCCACAGAGGTCGTCAGAGGTCGTCGTTTGCTGGAAGAGCACTCTTTTTAGGGTATAGCTCTTATTTGCCATTGTTTTTTCTGTTAAATGTTTTATTTGTATGTATTGTGCAATAAAAAAGGAATAACATTTTAAAACGCATTATTTATCCACACTGGTTTCATAAATTCTCTTTATACCCGTAGGTTTGCTGTAAGAAAACTCTTTTAGGGTTAAGCTCGCCTTTGTACATGTCCAGTATTTGTTAACTTTTATGTACGAATTAATTTGTGTGTACATAAAAAAAAATCGGACATTTTAAGACGAAACATTTTAACATTTTAACCTAAACGAGATTATTTGTGATTTTTCGTAAGTGTACTTATGCTACGAAACCACACGCAGGATATTTAGGTTGAACAAACATAAATCATTGAAGTTCGCTTGAAATATGGAGACCGTAACTTCTAGCATTTTTCATAAAGCCTTCATTTTCATATTGCCGAAGCAGGAACACACTCATACGACAAACATTGTTTACCAGTATTTTATTCATGCGTATTTTTCTACTAACAATGGCCCGTTTGGCCGTCTGTTTATGTGGCGTGCATAATTGTTTAGCTTGTTTGTTTGGGCTCACTGCCTTCCTGGTTTAGACGAGGATAGTAGCTGGATCCAGTCACTCGGGGCCACTACTCACATTGGATCGTGACGACATTTTACGGTTCACGGCTTTCGGTCGTTTGCACAACAACGACACAATATGAATCGTGACGTTTTTTTATCGTTTTATGACTGTCGGTCGTGCTAGCTAGCGTCATAACAAAAAGTCGTGGACGACAGTTAATCGGCAAAACCTCCATTTAAATATACAAGCCACGATGCTTTAAGCTGCAGGACAATTTGTCGGGAACGCGTACCAGTATCGTACTAGGTAAGTGTGAAGGCAGGTACTTAGTGTTTAAAGTTCCTTTAAGCTACCGTAAAACCCTTAAAATGTCGAAAACTCAAATGCGAGTTGTTTTCATGTATGTAAATGAAACCTAGCGGCGAGGTTGGCACAGGTATAAGAGGTAGAGGTAGATGGAGCGGTAGTTGTAAACGCCCTCAGAGACATGCTTAGGGGTCCATCGGAGTTTCCAGGCCCATCGACTACGCTTAGGCTAACCACCGGGGGGTTAAGTGGGTCTTCGAAGTTTCTCTTCGACAACCCCACATAACCATACTGTACCCTACATGCAGTATGGTATCTGTTTGCAGATTTTTCACATCGAAAACAAAAAAAAGGTACAAGAGGTGCCTCTACCTATCTAACTCATAGTGGATAATGTTACTCATTTATGTTTAAAGCTATATATGCAGACTAGTTCTCACATGAATAACCTCTCACACGTCACTTCTCAAGGACCCTGCCTGAAAACCAGCGCAGTATTGGGCAAATGCTTTATCTCTCTGTCTCTCTCTCTACTTTGAGTTGTTATATTAAAGTAATGTATACATTTTGCCACGTTGTTGGTTGTATTGAGTAAACAAATTGTATGTGTGTGTTTTATGTGACAAATAAATTATTTACCTTTTTTTATTCGGCCAGGAAATTCGTTTACGAATAAACTGGTCTGGGGGGGGGGGGGACCAGAATTTTATAGGACTCGACGCCCTGAGAAGGACATAATACAAACTGAAAAACTCTCCGGTGTCCCTCATCAAATTATTGCATATGAAACTTAATGGAAACTTTTTCGTAGAATAATTAAATTTTTGCTACAATGCCGTTAAGGTTTTACCTACGCCACGATGGTTTAGCAATACTAAGTTGTACAAAATTATTTTAGAATATTGCGTTCATATTTTAATCTTTAAATTTTCAATAAAACCTTTGAAAATAGTTAGTAAAATCATTGTTTTAACTATTTTAGTTCATTTAAATCTATCAATAGTCTAGAAATGTCTAAGAACCAATTATTAAGCGCAATATCATTTCCATTCAAAGCCATTCACAAATTCACTGGCTGCTTCTATTTGGACTCAGTGAGCAATTTTAGTCTTCATTAACATAAAGTGAGCTTGCATACTTAATTTGTCTCAGCGTTCTGAGTTATTACTTATATCTATTTACTCCTTTGCTCAGCATAAATTGGGGTTATTACGAGAAATGACCTCAGTATCTTAGTTGATGAATGGTTGAATAACTTGGTGGATTTCAAATGACCACTTGCTAAGCTTTACTTGAAAACCAGCGTAGCATTGAGCAAATGCCTAGTGCTATAAAGTTCTGTGTGGACTCTCTCTACCTCTATACAATTTTTACATTTAGTTCGTATAAGTAGGTACTTATTCTCGCACACTCGCGAACTTCTTTGTTTTCTATTTTTTGTATGATATGCAGGTATTTGTTTCAGGTCTAAGTATAATATGTATGTATATCAGTCATCTGCACATTTCACAAGCTCTGCTTACTTTGGCGTCAGATGATGCTGTGTGAAAGTGTCCAATATTAACCAATATTATTACTTAATATCTTTTGCTATCCATTGCAGGGCAAGATCACCAATCGGGGGCGTGGAGTACCGAAGACCAGAGCGGAGTGTCTCCTGGAACGCAGGGGGCGCCAGGATACACACTCCGATGCTGGAACCATTGGCGGACAACTCCAATCGGAGGCAGTTCGGGATGGGCGTTGTGGGGAGGTTTTTTCGGTAAGTCTTCTCCTAACCGACAAATAACCCGCGAGGTCGAAGGGAATCCTTCACTGAGTTTTTTTTATCAATATACCTTCGTTTGACCACACTCTCACCTGATGAAAAGTGACGATGCCATGTGGCCGGTGATGTATCACGAAAGTCTGGAAGACACCTATTAACTCTTGTTTTGAAAGACTCTGGTTGTAATTGGCTGGAAAAACAGTAGCAGGCAGCGTGCTTTAAGCATTAGTGGTACGAATGATGAAGGTATAGGGAAACCGTGTAGTGCGAGTGGAAGGTATATCTACAAAAGAGC
This sequence comes from Eupithecia subumbrata, assembly GCA_949316285.1. Classification (NCBI taxonomy): domain Eukaryota; kingdom Metazoa; phylum Arthropoda; class Insecta; order Lepidoptera; family Geometridae; genus Eupithecia; species Eupithecia subumbrata. The sequence goes on along the minus strand of OX438643.1, from coordinate 12,154,143 downwards.
CTAGAACCAGGTGGGACTACAATCTGCAAAAGACTTTAGACAGATGCGAAGTATGTTGTGGAATGCAGGTTGTACTAGAATACTCCGATGCTGGAGACAAGACAACTCCGACCAAAGAAAATTTGGGATCGGCGTTGTGGGGAGGGTTTTCCGAAAAGTTTTTTTTTTATCTTGGTTCTACCTCCTTTTGTTCCTCATTTCAATTGGTAAGTGATCAAGTGGACGATGTGGACTTCATGATGGTCTTTTGAAAACATCATTTTGTTTCACATCTAATTAAATTTTTATCTGATTGGCTACATTTTTGGTTGAAAAGACCATTACGACCTTCTGTTAGATAAAGCAAAGGTGAAAAAGTAGACCAGCATATCAGACCTCCTTTAAATTATAAAGAGCACATATAAACTGACTGATAGGCAAAAGCTTTCCTATACCATCAGATGGGCATAATAATTATTGCTTAGAAGAGGAGACGCCGACCCCCATGGCCTTTATCCCAGCGATAGCCTCGTCTAGCAACTCTGACCGACGAATGTAGAGACGGTAGAATGACGACGTTTTTGCAATGACTTCTTATTTTCTAATTTTTACTTTTCAAGCTCTTTTTACGTAGTTTATTAATTACTCAGAAACAGCATAGGACAGGAGGCGGTCATTGCCTGGCATCGACCCGACTCAGTAATAATTAAACCGCGCAAAGTGCCCGCGAGCCCGATCGATATACCGTTTTTTATTTTATTGCCCTAGTTATGCCCTATTCCCCTAACCGATGCACATAAAGTATCCATCATACTCTTTATAAATAAAAACTTATGTATGAATATTTGTTACCATTTCGCGGCGAAAATACTAAATTTATTGTACCTACAGTGGTCAAGTGGGATGAAAATGGCGTCAATTCAGAATGTCGCCAAGAATCATCATCATCATCATCAACCTAAATTAGTCCACTGCTGGACATAGGCCTCCCCTAATGAGCGCCATAGCGCCCTGTCTTCAGCTTGCCGCATCCAGCATCTGCCGGCAGTCTTTCGCAGATCGTCATCCCACCTGGCCGGAGGGTGTCCTACACTACGTTTGCCGAGTCGTGGTCTCCACTCAAGAACACGTTTGCCCCAGCGGTTGTCGGTTCTTCGCGAGATATGGCCGGCCCACTGCCACTTCAACTTGCTAATTCTTTGAGCTATGTCGATAACTTTGGTTCTCTGTCGGATGTATTAGTTACGAATTCTGTCCTTCAGAGAGACTCCGAGCATAGCTCTTTCCATAGCTCGCTGAGCGACTTTGAACTGGTGGACCAGCCCTACCGTGAGTGTCCACGTCTCAGCCCCGTAGGTCATGACGGGTAGGACGCACTGATTGAAAACTTTAGTTTTCAAGCATTGCGGTATGGATGACGAGAAGACTCGACGTAGTTTCCCAAACGCTGCCTAGCTGGATCCTCCTCTTGGCCTCCTTCTCAAAATTATTTTTAACCAACTGCAGAATTTGCCCAAGGTTAGTATACTCGGAAACAATTTCGAGAAGGTGGCCATGTACGACGACCGGTCCCGGATCAATGAGGCCATTGATCATGACTTTGGTTTTATCCAAATTCATGCCAAGACCGATGCGTCGCGAGGCTGAGGCTAGGCCGTCCAGCATCTGGTTCAGCTCCTCTAGCGACTCCGCCATTAAGACTATGTCATCAGCGAATCGCAGGTGTGAGATGTGGTCGCCGTTTATGTTGATGCCCTTACCTTTCCAGTCCAGCGTCTTAAACATATCTTCCAACGCGCTCGTGAACAGTTTCGGGGATATAACATCCCCCTGTCTCACTCCTCTGCGCAGTTGGATGGGTTTAGACTGCTGGCCCTGCACTTGGACACTCATGGTGGCGGCCTCGTAGAGACATCTCAGCACCTCGATATAACGATAGTCTACTTGGCATCGCTGTAAGGATTCCAGAACAGCCCAGGTTTCGACAGAGTCAAAGGCTTTTTCATAGTCCACAAAGGCCAGACACAGAGGCTGATTATACTCTTCGGACTTCTGTATAATCTGCCTCACCGTGTGAATGTGGTCTATGGTGCCAAATCCTCCGCGGAACCCGGCCTGTTCTGGTGGCTGGAACTCGTCGAGTCTCCTGGCGAGACGATTCGTGACCACTCGTGAGAACAGCTTATAGACGTGGCTCAGGAGCGTGATGGGTCTGTAGTTTTTAAGGAGGGTTTTATCTCCCTTCTTAAAAAGAGCACCACCAAACTCCCGCTCCACGCCTTTGGAGTTCTCCCACTGTGAAGGACGGCGTTGAAGAGGTTCTGTAGCTCCTGTACAACAGGGGCACCTCCGGCTTTCAAAAGCTCTGAAGTTATTCCGTCCTCACCGGGGGCTTTTCCATTTTTAAGCTGCCTCAGAGCTAACACGATCTCGTCTTGACTGATGTCTGGCAGTTCGTCGGTATAGTGGCGTGTCAGGGTGGCTCTAGAATCATGGTCGTCTCGCCGGGAATGGGGGGCATGTGCAGCGTATAAACGGCCATAGAAATCCTCTACCTCGGCGGAGATCTCCGGTTTCGACAATACGGTCCTCCCGTCGTGCGTTTTAAGCTTCGTCAGGTGGCTCCTGCCAAGCTGCTGAGTGAATACTTTGGACCCCCGGTTTCGCTCTATCGCCTCTTCGATGAGGCGTGTGTTGGAGCTCCGAAGGTCGCGCCGTACCATCTTCGCAATTCGCTTGTTCAGGTCTGACCTCTCTAACGAAGACGCTTGAGTGGTTTCCCGTCTTTTTGTCATCAGACCGAGAGTCTCATCCGAGAGTTTGGATTTCTTGCCAGTGCGCTGCTTTTTGCAAAACTTGATGCCCTCATCCCTCAGCGTTTCGACCAGATTGTGTAGGGTCTCGTCAGCGTCATCAGTGGGATCCAAGGCAACAAATCTATTCCCGAGAAGCTGCTGGAACTTCTCGGTGCCCGCCATGATTTGGATTGGGTTAGGTCGGAGCGTGGACTTCATCAGACGGTTTCTTTCAAGCTTCAAGTTGATATTCAGAGAGCCTCGGAGCAGTCGGTGATCAGATCCGGTATTGAACCTGTTGATCACTGAGACATCTCTGAATATGTGCTTGCTATCCGTCATGATGAAGTCGATCTCATTTTTAGTCACAGTGTCGGGGCTTTGCCATGTCCACTTCCTTTGAGGCTGTTTCTTAAAGAAGGAGTTCATTAAGAACAGCCCCTCTTTCTCAAGGAAGTTGACAAGCATTTGCCCCCTGTGATGCCTAACTCCATAACCATGCGGGCCTATTCGGGATTCGTTGCCAGTCTGGGTTCCCACCTTGCCGTTAAAGTCCCCCATAACAACGTTGAAGTGGGCACAGTGGGTGGGTGGTATGGTGGTACAGTTGCTCTGCAGGGGGCGCTGCTGCCCGCCCCCCGGTGTGTGTTTCCCTTAGTCGCCTCTTACGACACCCACGGGAAGAGTTGGGGTGGTGCAATTCTATGCACCACACGGCACAAGAATAAACTAAACTAATTCGATAGCATGCCATTTTAAACCCCCGACGCAAAAAGAGAGGGGTGTTATAAGTTTAACGTTTCTGTCCCTGTATCTGTGCTGTGGTTTCGTAGCTCCCAATCGGACGAACCTATTTTCGTTTAGTTTTTTTTGTCATAGATAATTTTATCCCGGGTGTTCTTAGCCATGTTTCATGAAAATCAGTCCGAGAGTTTTTAAAATTTTAATTTTGTTCTTGTTATTCTTTGATCGGTATGAAAGAAACGGCAAAATTTTAAGACGCCAGTGTGCGAGAAACTGCTGGCAGAAGCTGGAAGTGGCAAGTTGGAAACGCTAAGGCGATTATTAGGCAAGACCTTTGTCCAACTGTGGACCACCATAAGCTGACGATTAATAGTTTCATCACTATTTATAGGGTCATGAATTATATCACGGTTGACTTCATAAAACAGTTTAACTAATTCTCCGAAATTATTGTTCGGTGCTTAATAATTCGTCATCGGATAATAACCTACGAGTTGAGCTTTTACCACGCTTTTAGGGTTTCCCCTCAATTTGAAGCTTAATTAAGTAAATTATTTGCGTGAGCGCTTGTTTGGTTAGTTGGAAACAAATTATGTTGATTACGTGCTATTTTGAACCACGACTCTACACTTCAAGCCTTTTTACATGATTTTTATTTCGCCATACTTAATTATAATGTACTAGGAAAAGCGCCGGGGAAATTTCCTAGTTCCTGTTAACTTTTGGGAATTTCCAAAACCCTTTTTACTTGTTTATCTTAAATTAATTAATGATTCAGGGTGATATTTTGCAAATATTTGATTTAGAATAACAAAAAGACATCTGCAAAAAACGCATAGGAAAACACGAGCAGATGCTAAGCTACCAAAACCCTAGAAGTATTATGAATGCGAAAGTAAAGAAAGAAAGGAAGAAAGAAAATGAATTTATTTGAACCAACACATAAACATACATACAAACAGGGTGTACAAAAGGTGATAGTGCTGTCCCTGTTGGCTAAAAAGGGTCAAACTTAGCTCTGTGCTGAACCACGCGTGCGCGCGGTTCAGCGCTGATTTTCAGTTGGAGCCTGCTAAAAGTGCCATAACGGCCTACACGGAAAAGAGTACCTCAAAACAAACATCAGTTTTCTAAAAAAATTAAAAAAATTACAGTCAATTCATAGACATAAATTAGAACTGTATTTATAATTGAAACTATTGAGCTAACTGCAGACTGTTGCAACACGTCGCAAACATTCTACATGTAGCTCAAAAAATAATAACTTCCTGGTAACGTTACAGTAAAACTAATATAATAATAAGTAATTCAGCGTCTCCGTCTGTCCGTTACCTTTTCATGCTAAAATGGCTGAACGGATCTGATGTTTGGCAAGAGGTCAAATGGTATCTGGGACTTTTAACCTCAAAAAAGGGGGTGTGGAGCTGCGAGAAAAAGCTAGTTAGATCGCTGGTATAAAAGTTAATAATTATGCATGTCTTTAGCAAAGTAACACAAATAAGCTGGACAGCGACTCTAATGAATCTTACTTACGAAGTAGTTAAAAGGATTAAAATAACGCTGAAGTGCCGTGCTTCTAATCCGGCAATATTTTAAGTCTGGGCAGGTAAACTTCCAGGAGACAACCGACTTTTGCAAAACCGGCTTTTTTTAATATAGTTTTTTATAAATCGGTGTACCCATATCTAGCGCACTATGATAAATTGTTTCAAGTGGAAGACAAGTCCACCCAATTAGTTTACTGTCAAACTCTTTGACTGTCGCTGACCTACTCGCCATTCCACTGGTTTTGTAGAGCAGCGAAGACAGGCCCCCGTACCTACTCTGGTGGGTAGGGTTATCATAAGGAGAATATGAAAGAAGAACGAGTAAACATTGTCAATTTTCAATTACAAGAATTTACAAAATTTTCAAAAGCATTAAATTCAAAGATGCAAACGAATCTGTCTTAAGACGGTTTTGGAAAATTTAATCTAACTATAGTTTAAGATAGGGCGGGGGATGAACCAGGCGGATCTGACCGTAAAATGAGAAATAATTTAAGTAGCTACAGTGGCTTGATTAACAACAGTCGTTTCTACCTAATGCTGAACATAGGCCTGTCTGATATTATGCCAGTATATTTAACACAACAGTTAATGAGGTTAGTATATTAGGTCAGATGAAATATACTAACGTTTCATGGATCTCTAGCGGGAGCGCCTAGTAGCGCCCCCGGCGCGGCGCCGCACCGCCGAGAGTGGGCAGTGAAAGCGTTAATCAAATTTCATTAAATTCGTTATAACTAAGATAGATAACCAGCTTTTCCAACTCACCTATCATCCTTACCTTCAGTAATATAACGTTGTTTACGCGAACTTTGTTTAAAAGTTCCTGTAATGGGTATTGAATTAAAGCTCGGGAGTGACATGGGTTTTATTTATGGTATGAAGCGTTATTGCCTTCCCTCGGATATCCAGTATCCGTATCCCTTGGATGTTGCAATATCATTGGTGTTCGGTATCACAAATCATAGCCTATTCTTGGTTGGTTGTATTTTCGATTTTGTATGAATTTGCTTTGAGGTAGAGACCTTTTGTTTATTATCATGGTAGGTTAATTACTTATTTACGTAAAATATAGAGCAAAACTCTAAATTCTGTGATATGTTTATGGCTATTATTCAGTAAGGGCACAAACAATATAATACCTACTATACTATAGGAAAGGGTTTCTCATCGTTAGTGTAAATGATAATTATAGACCAATTCAATGAAAATACTTTATTGACTATATTTCCTCTTTAACAGTTTTTACACCTGATAGATATTTTCTCAAGGTGTATTAGATTGTGCAATTGTGCTGCCATGGATGATCCGCAATGTGTTAGTTTATAATAATAACTCTCATGAAGGGCCTCTGTGCGGTTGGCTTTAGCCCGACGCATTTTTAAAGATTATGACTATTCAGTAAGGATTTCTGGTAAAATTTCGTGTTCTAAATTAGTTTGTTGACAGCCCCTGAATAAACCTAGTATACACCCCGTCCATGAAATAATTTGCTGTTTTTTATATACACGATTATGAAGTTCCCTAATTGTTCACAGGTGAGTGAATGAAGACAGAACGAAGTATTTCATACACATTTACTTTTGACAGATAGACATGCAAATCTGTCGACTTGAGAGATATAGGGACTTCGAATTTTATCGAGCCGACATAGTGTCCTCCTAGCTGAATTGGGGTGCCAGGCAGCTAGTCTCATCGGAGACTAGCCAGATGCGCGGGACATATTATAGTGCACACGTGTGTGCGAGGTCAAGCGCAGGACCAACACCCTAACGTGCATTCCGAGGCACGGGGGTGCAATACCGCCAACTTACTGACTCCGGGCTGCTACTGTGATTTTTTCTTGCTAGAAAAACCCCAATAACAACTATTGGCCCGACCTGGGATTTGAACCCGGGATCTCATAATCAGCGGTTGTACAAACTGACCGCTAGACCAACGAGGCAGTCAAAGCCTACATTTGTAGTATGGAAAGAAGATTATTGTAGATATTTTTTTATGAAAAAGTATTGAAAATAGTACTTATAAAAATTATATTTTACCACAGAAGGTAACCCAATTATTTATATAAGGGCAGAAGCCTTTATTCACAAAGAAAATTACAATAAAATAATATAAATAAATTAGAACTTGTATTTACAACTGAAACAATTGAGCTAACTGCAGACTGTTGCGAACAATAACTAACCCAATCTGTCTTAATTTTTATCTCTTTTATGCCGCGGGCAGAAGCAAGTGGCAAATACTATTTATTATCCTATTATATATTCAGATAAAGTCACTTAGACACCCGTGGCGTCTTACGCCTGTAAAATAATACAAAATGTTGAGCATCAATAACGAAACCGATTACAATTTCTTCATAAACAAAATCGTTGTCATTAAAAATCGAATCAGTGACGCATTAGTACATGAGTATTTGATTGTCAGTCGAGCAACCAAACAGCAGATTATTTAATGGACGGATTATACTATCTTTATAACCACAAACATGAAACACAATAACAATAAATATTCATAGAAAAAATAAATAAATATAATGCTGGACAATTCACACAGCATTATGTAGCCCCAAGCTAAGCAGAGCTTGTGTTATGGGTACTAGATAACTGATATACTTAATACAATACACTACATAGATATATATTTTTACTGTACATAGAAAACATCCAGAACGCCCGGGACAAATGTCTGCAGATCGTACAAACATTTGTCCCGAGGCGGGAATCGAACCCGCAACCTCCTGCGTTGCAGGCGTTTGCGGGTTTTCAATATGTAATTGTCTCTTTGCAAAAAAGTTTTCAATTTGTAATTTTCTCTTTCCAGGCGATCACTTCGAAAGTCAGTAACACACCAAGAAGAGGTCGCACGACAACTCGACGAGCTGACCGACTACAGGCCTTACTTCACGTGGTGGGTCAGCACGGTACAAACTATGGTGCTGTTGCTGTCTCTTCTGTGCTACGGCTTTGGGCCGGTCGGCTTCGGGCGGCATACGCACTCGGGGCAGGTGTTGGTGAAGAGTTTGAGTTTACAGCAGGTGAGGATATTCATTCAAGGTTTACAACGCGAAGGAATTAATTTTTGTAATGATACCAACTAGGGGAAAACTGGTTTGGAAAGACAGGACAAACAAAAATGTGATATGTCATAGAAAGTCTGCTCTTCTGCCATACACAAAAGCTTGATCCACATCACCAGCTTTGTCTTTCTGGTAAGCCGAATAAACATAAAAGCACGCTAGAAACATGCGATTGTGAATTTTACGTTCTCAAGAATATTTGTATTAAAGTGTATCAGTCATCTAGTACCGATTACACAAGTTCTGCTTAGCTTGGGGCCGGATTTTGCTGTGTGGATTTTCCAGCATTATTGATTTATTATTTTAATTCATTGGGACATACCAAAATAGCGACTACTCTTATTCTTATTGGAGATACTGTTATTCATATTGGAGAACAAGATATTAAAGCTCGCTGAGACATAGGGTCCGAAGTCTTTGGAGTAGGTGGATTCTTCTGCCACCCACGAGAGCTAGCTAGACCCGATAGAATTGGTGATGAGGGTCTACAATTCAATTCACTAGAGCTCTGGTGGGAAAACCAGACATCACAAATGTTCGCTACAAGCATGTTATTGATAAATTGGTGATCTTCAAACGTCGATATTTTTGTGCTCACCGACTCCACACTGTACTCCAACTTCTGAACGAATTCGTACATGCGTTTCAGCATGTCAACATATTCTATGACACGTTAAGTGTGATAGTTAAGTCTTTTAGTATTTTTATGTTATAACATGGATTTATAGTCCAGGCCAGGTAGGCACATTAGGTAGATTTATGGTGGCATAGAATAGTGAGTGATTTTGTTCTTACACTGTAAACTTTTATCTTCTTAAAATATAAATACATATACATGCCTCCTTCACGAGATGGATCAAAGCCATCTATTGATAGATACCTAGGTACAGAATTTTGAGCTTTTTTGAGAATCCGTCCGGTTTTCCCCGGATTTGTCCTAGGTCAGCACGTTTAAGTTGGTACAAGTTTACATAGGTGACATTATTCTTGGAAGTAAAAAGCTGTGATCTTGAAATGCCGATATATTCTTGAGCTGACCGACTGAAGAAGACATGTAGCCTTCTTCACAAGCTGGGTCAGCACGTCTAAGTACATTAAGTTTACAGCAGGTGACATTATTCTTACAAGTAACTTAAGTACGCAACACCCCTCGCGTTATATAACTTTATTTTTGCAAAAGTATTCTTCTGCTATCTTGGCATGTCAATTACCATATTTTTACCCGAGAGGCGTGGGTTATGTTTTCCATTGTTTTATTTGTATGAGGTTGGCGAACATTTAACATCCAAACCTCAAAACGGCTAAAACGATTTTGATGAAGATTCTCAGCTTTATTTAGTAGGCCTTCGTTTGGCAAAAAAAAAGTGCAAATGTGAGGACCGGACAAAATGATGAGGGAGGAAAAGGGGTTTTATAATAGTTTTTAATTAATCACTTGTGGCAGTGCAACTACACTCAAATAATACTAAAATAAAACTACCTACGAGTATCTGCTCATCTGTGCTTTATTCTTTATACCAAAGGTTTACGAACTCTGCAATCCATAATCAAAAATCGTAAATCTGCAAACAACCTATTCAGACCCAAGGATTTAGCAGAAACGACATATTTATGAACTACAAAACGTACGTTGACCCCATAATTTATAGAGCTGACCCTTTGTGGTCGTTCTACTAAAATATGGCTCATCATGAGACTGCTCTAAGCAGCAAAAACTATACAAAAGGAAGGTTCCACAAAGGCAGTGCGACCTACATAGCGCTCTCTTAATACTCTTACTTTGTGTCGTTTTAGTGGTGTTACAATGAGTATGTAGGTAACGGTACCTTTATACTTTCGTGGAGTTTATGAATGCGGAAGCTTTGAAGCAGGGCTTGAAAGCGGTATAGATATAGGGTTAAGCTAGCGGTAAAAAACCGTACCGTTTTGATTTAAACGTAGACCTACCTATACCGGTTCATGAGTATAAAAAAACGTTACCATTATTTTAAGGGTACCTGTAGTTACCTGTATTTTTCTGGTTTCGTAACGTAATTCATTTTGGTACCAGAAAACGCGTGAGTAAACGACGCTAGTGCTCTGTTTACAATCGTAATACAAAGGTATGACGTCATACCCTTAACCTTTTCATGCCGGTATTTTCCGGTTATTCAAGCCCTGCTTGGAAGTTCTGATGTTCGCGCGAGAGTGATCATCGATATGCGTACATAGATAGATAGATAGAAAACACTTTATTATACCACACAAAGACAGGAAACAATACAGAGAAAAAAGCTTAGAATACAGGAAGTATAAAGGGCGGCCTTATCGCTGAAAGCGATCTCTTCCAGGCAACCTTGGGATGGACTGGATATGAAAAGAACAAAATAGACGGTGCCACTGAATAAATCTATTTAGATCACATAATGGAGAATTCTAATTCCGTAATTTAGATACCTACTTAAAGAATCCAAATAGGTACTTACACTACATACTATAAATACCTATATAGCCTACAAACATTATAATAAACTTACATACTACTCATATCTAAGTAAACGAAAATAGGTCGTAATCGTAAGTGTCCTATTTTTATTCTTCGAGGAAATTGGTCTGTAGGGTTAGTAAATAAGGGCAAATATTTGGAGGACATTGAATATAATACCTATTGATATTGATAGTCTTGAATATCAATCTTCTGTGATTCCGGTAGTCCTTACAGATAAGATTTTTAGTTCGGTATAAAAAACTGTATGTAATTAAAACGCGTATATAACATAGTATTTGTTAGGTTATAGTAGTTTATGTATTGTATTATATTATGTATTAGTCTATTTAATAAGTAGGTTAAATCAAATCTTATATCCTTTGTTTTAACTCACTTTTCCTTTGTCTCTCTCTCTCCCCCAATAAGGTTTGCTGGAAGAGAACTCTTTTTAGGGTTAAACTCGCCTTTGCCTTTATCTTTATTTTTCTTGCGATATGTTTTACTTGTACTACCTATGTTGTGCAATAAAGAATTATGAATTAAGAAAAAACTTCGACACGCGTCAAACCAAATAAAGATAATATCGGAAATTTACCGCGTATCTTTTTGTTTCTCAACGTTCGGTCACGGCCACATCCCGTGATGATGAAATAACGAAAGCTTAAAATATTCCATGAGATGATAACCATGTTTCAAATACTCAAAACTAGTTTCTGCCCGCGTCTTCGCACGCGTTGTTTCTAAAGAAATGTTTAAAGGTTTTTTCTATCCAATTGAAACAGATTAATGGAATAAGAGTAACCTTCCATTCCAGATAGATAAACCTACATCTATGCATTTCAGCCCGATCAGGTAAGTAGTTTTAGCATGAAGAAGATACAAACATACAGACAACCTCCATACAAACTCTTGCATTAATAATTTAGGCAGATTAAAGGCATCATTGAAACCATTTTATAATTTTTCTTTTTTAATTTATCTATCTGTGTCATGTATGCTATACTCATACTGTGTTAAGTATATCCGCTGTGTGGTACCGGCGGCTTAGAATTTGCGCCACCCCTACTCTTCAACTCCAGCGGGAGTCGTAAGAGGTGACTAAGGGATATCCACCGGGGGCGGGCAGCAGCGCCCCCTGCAGAAGTATTCTACCACCGAACTGCGATCCCCAACCCGCATGCATAGCGTGGGGATTATGAGCACACAGGCGCTTATCAGGGGGCGGCCTGCGTCCAGCAGTGGACCAATACAGGGTGTTGAGGTGTTCAGGTGAGGTTAAGTATATCAATCATCTAGTACCCAAAACACAAGCTCTGCATAGCTTCGGGCTTGATGATGATGTGTCGATTGTCCAGTATTATTTATACATTTTTATTAAAACCAACGACTGTAATTATTGCTCATGTCAACCGTGTGTTGCCTTTGTAAACTCAAACAGTAAATATAGTGCATTGTCTACTTAAAACCGCAGATATAAAATGTGACAAAACGTGTTTTGACTAAGAGCTTCACCTCATTTAGAGTTTTCAAGTCGCAAAGAAACGGAGTTTTCGTTTTTGTGGTCTCGGAACGCAAATTAACTCCGTTATTATTAGCTTTAAGCATTAAGGGTGTCTGAGTCGTCGGTGACAATGGTTATATTCAGACGGATGAAGTCTTTTTATAAATAACTAGTTTCTTCGGGCTTCGCACGCGTTGTTTTATAAACGTTTAAAGGTGATTTCTATCCGATGGGAACTGATCTATGGGATCAAAAGTAGTTTGATTCCAGGATTAGAATTTATGTGTATGCAAAATTTCAGCGTTCACCGTTTAGTAGTTTTGGCGTGAAGAGGTAACAAACATCCATCCATCCATCTATCATCCATCCAAATTTTCGCGTTTATAATATTAGTCTATTTTATGTTTTTTTACAAAAACTAAAAAGCTACTTCGAATTCCTGTTTTGGTAAGTTTTAGGTGACAAATAGCTATCCCTCAGGAATAAATTCATAACAGACCAAAACAAGACCAGTAATCGTTATCTGTACAAAACCATAAGAATTATCAAAATCAGTCCACTTATAACGGAGAAATCGGTGAGCATACATAAAATATACATACAGCCGAACATGGTATACCTAGTTTTTTCAAATTCGGTAAAAAAAAAATACAGTAAGCCCCTTTTTACATGCATTCGGTCGGTCACAGCACGGTTGCCGTGCCGTGTAAAGTAAAAATGTATTAGCTAAATAGACAGCTGCCATATGGCACGGCAACCGTACCGCGATTCTGTGTCGCCCATACATTTCTACGTTACACGGCGACTTTATCGTGACCGTATGCATGTGAAAAGCCCACTACATTTGCTTTGAATTTTAATAAACAAATCCGAAAGCTACAATTAGTGTGAAGATCTTTGAAGAGATACCATCTATGTACTTTAACTGGGTGATTCTTTTAATACAAAATACAGTTCTAGGGCTAATGTGGTCGTAAGGATGGTCCAAACACTTAGAAAAATACAATTAAAAAACGATTCGTGAAAGTTAGTCTAGTCTATACTAGTATAGTATAGACTAGACGAAGCTTTTGCTGTCTAAAATATTTTCGCCTTTGATGATTGGCGTACAATCTGACAATAAAATTTTAATTTACACTTTACATTTTTGACAATGCTATTGCAGCTCCCATATATTATTTTCTGTTTATTTATTTTCTATGATCTTATGTGCTTTTGAAATGTAATTAATCTGAGTACCTATTTGACTAAGTGTTCCTTGTGATCCCATGGTATTGATAAAATAAATTGAATTGAAAATAGTACAGAGAAAATTAGAGATTTATGTTATTCCTTTCTGGAATTGCTTTAGTAAATTTCATAGCAAATGTCGCTAATGAAGTTTGTAATTTTAGGGGTCCTGACGATGAAACCCGTAACATTTTATGTTGACGTTTATTTGCGTGCTCCAAAAACTAATGTTATTAATTTTAATAATGAACTTAATAAAAAGGGGATTCTCTTTATAAAACTGTTGTTGAGAAATCATCTTTAGCACCACGTATATGAATTCAAAGTTTACGAAAATCTACATCATAAATAATTTATAGAGCTTTGATGGAGTCCTCCCTTGTTTGAAGAATACTAACAAATTGCCAGAAGTAAGATAAGCATCTAGCGTATAAGATGTAGTAGGTTTACTTACTCACTAAAGTCATTTTTAACAGAATATACAGGGGACATCCTGTATCACCACAGAATTTTGAAAAAATACTTCTTTATTCGGTAATCGAAACCAAAAAAATAATTTTATATGGTACCAATCGGTAGAGTCATTTATAAGAATCAAATCTGTTCAATAAACATTGCATATTAAATTAAATCCACGAAAAAGACCATGAATGACAAAGCAAAATGTTTTTCAAAATGCACCTTTACTTATTTCACACTTTTCAAACTAATATTACAAATGCGAAAGTTTGGATGGATGGATGGATGGATGTTTGTTACCTCTTCACGCCAAAACTAGTGAACGAATCAGGCTGAAATTTTGCTTACACGTAAATCTAATCCTGGAATCAAACATAGGCTACTTACTATTTATCCCATAAATCAGTTCCCTTGGGACAGAAACCCCCTTAAACGTTTCCATAGAAACAACGCGTGCGAAGCCGCGGGCAGAAACTAGTTAAAATAAAGTAAAGTATTTAATAAAGGAATGTTTCTTTTCAATAAAACTTCCTCCAATATTTCTGGTCGTTGCCCTGTATGTCCCATGGCTGTGGGACACTCCGTATGTATATCTACCATGATTTGTGTTATGTTGTGTTTTCCAATATTTCACTAGTATTTTTTGCACCCATCGATGAATTTTGAAAAAGGTTTTCATAAAACTGTATGTTCTCTTCAAGGTTGAATGGGAGGAACCTGCATCATTCTGGCTGGGGCCGCGGGCGGCGGATCTGATTCACTTGGGGGCCAAGTTCGCGCCTTGTATGAGGCGGGACGTGAGAATAGCGCGGGCTATAGCTGCCTCCGCGAGGCGAGAGCGGGACACCGCATGCTGCATACGGAACGATGACTCGGGCTGTGTGCAGTCTTCAAAGGCTGATTGTTCTGTGAGTTTCACTCTGTTATATCTTAGCCTGATTCGGTTCAATTCCTCCTTGCCTCGATAAAAAAGGTGAGACACCTTGGGGGCCAAGTTCGCTCCTCGGATGAATAACGTCTTCAAAGTATAAAGTACCTAAGTAATATCAGTTAGCTGCCCTTAACATAGGCAAGCTTTGCTTACTTTGGGCTTTGCCTACAGATGATGTGTGTAAAAGTCCAGCATTATTAATATATTTCAATCTAATTCTGTTAAAGAAAGTAATTATTTATTATGACCGGTTTTTTATACTCAAATCTCCGTTTGAACTCAACCTCACCACTGGTAACAGTTCAAAAATACATGGACTCGGCGACTCAACTTTAGATAATTATAGTAGCTACGACAAATAGGCATAGCACAGGTGCACAGTTCAGTCATTGACAAAAAAATTATCATCTTTGTGAGCTCATTTCGGTACTTATTTATGGCTCGCTGTGACTGTGTTGCGTTATATTGTTTGAGTTGTCCTCAAAGAAGTAGGTAATATAGTTATTAAGGCCCTACCCGATCCAAATCAGCGCCACCTCCTATTTTATCTTATTATTATGTCAAACATAGGAATTTTAAAAAATCGAGTTTGCATTTTGTGGTAGAGCATCGTCAGAATTAAGTAACACACCTGCAAAACATAATGGCGGTTAGAATCCGATTTTTAATTTTTTCTATCTATTCGTTATGGTTTTATGTTACCTAAATAAAAATATAATTAATTTCCGAGTTTTAAAACTCCTACAATTAACAGTTTTGGATTTAAACTTGTGTTATGCAGGGGGGGTTGCTTAATTCTGACGCTGTCTGTACCTATCATAAGCTTATTTTTAATGCCTCTGTAAAAGTTTTATTTTTCATAGTGTATGCAGAGATGCGAAGTTGCTCTTTTTGGCCACGATGCACGATGGTAAGCGAAAAGAGCAACTTCGCATCTCTGCCTATACTATAAATATAAAACTTTTACAGAGGTATAAAGTAACGTTATCCTTACTCAACTTTATAGAATTGATTGCCCGCTAATGCCCAACAGTATTTTGTTTTTTACTCACGTCAACAGAAGAAAAATAAAGTCTGAAGAAGCCTGCACAATTTACAACCTTGCTTTATGTTATTTATGTTGAGATTAGTTTTTAGTTTTCATTTGTAAAATATTGTAAATATGCACAAATTAGGCGATGTGGTCGCTCAGCGACAAAGCCTTTTATGTGGTGAGAAACAAAATCCTATGAGGAAAAATAAAACGAGCTTGGATAGACTCCACGACAGATTCGACGTCCTTTGTGACGAAGCGGGCGAATGTACGCCTGCAGGAGGTTGCGGTTTCGATTTCCGCCTCGGAGCAAATGTTTGCACGATCTGCAGATATCTGTTCAGAGTGTTCTGGGTGTTTCGTAGAGGTGTTGCTACAAAGCTGTGACGAGTTTTGTTGGTATTTCCATGTTCTACGGTGTCTACTGATGTTAACCTTGTAGATTGATATTTAAATTTTATTCTTATTTTGTCATACTTACTCCCATTTAGGTACTAAAAGTTAAAGTATTACAAAAGTACCTACACGTCTTTATTTTTATTAGGGTGCTTTCCAGTTGACAATTACTTATTATGATTCCGTCGCTGTGTTCAAATTAAATGTTTATTTTATTTTAATTGACATTTATGCGCATGCCCACAAACAGATAAGAGGATTAATACCGAAGGTAAGCTTAATTACAAAATATTACGAGCGAGGTTTTTAAAATTGATATTTTAGCGCTTTTTGTTATGCTTATGACCAGAGTAAAAGCACCGAATTCAATTCAAAAGGATTATACTAATCCTAGATTACAAAATAACTAAATAAAATAAACTTTATACTACATCTGCTCAGAAAGTTGTTCATTCCTTTTCCAGACATAAGGTAGAAAGTATGTCATTACAGGCGTTCTAAAATACGGGACGGAAAACTCTACGAAATTTCAGTTGAAAAATAACCCGCTAAACGCGTGAGAGAAAAGTGTATGGAAACCCATATCTAGCGTCTTATTTTTTATGAATTTTCTGAAATATCAGCCGGTAGCGAAGGTTATTTTCATTATAGGTCAAACGACAAAAAGTTTTGCTCCGAATCCGCCATATAATATCGGCCTCTTCCGTATTCGGAACAAAAATTCAAAAAAAGAACCATGTGGAAATCGCACGTATGCGTTTTTATTGCTACTTTGAGCTTACAATTTCAATTTACTCGAAAGTTTTTAAAGATTCTAAAACGATGATTTTCCTCTTAGGTGTAGTATAAAGCACTATGTATCACTCAGGAGAAAGTGCGATTCCTATCTCGTGTGTTTTAAGGAATTCGGACACTCAATAGGAATTGGACACTTTCTCGCCTAGATAATGTATTATTTAGCGTTCTGTACCTAATAGGTACCAACGGGCCCGATTACTAATTTAAAGGTAAACCCCGCTCTCTGTCTGTCCGTCCGTCGTCGTCACTGTAACCGTTGTTATGTAGCTATTTTGCTCAGAGCACGTGTTAATAAAGTTATCAAAATAATAAAAAGCCCACTTAAAAAATCCGCAAGAAATAAATTGATGCTGACTGATGTGGTGCCTACGTAAATCTTAGTGCGCGATTTTGAATTATTTTCTATCAGATATGTAGAGAAAAAACATTCTAAAAATGCACGCCCCTTTTAGTATAAAAACTATCGTAGTTTGACGAATTCATTAAGAATGTAAGGGATGAAACGTTGGTGTTCTTCCAACATAAATATAATAAAAAAAAAGACGGGTTGCACTCCGGGAGTGCCGGCAGAAGTGAAAACTTGATTATTAACGTTGAGCATGTTTGATATTTTGGAATGGTTAGGGAATAATTTTGCACCAATTGCTTTATCAGTATAAAAGTACTATCATTTATGTGGTAGAATACAATATTCATTTATTGCGCTATCGTACACAAACATGACAATTTATATTACATTAAAAATTTAACACTTTAAAACTATTACAATTACATTAAAAAGTTTATCTCTCCGAAAAATCAACTTTCATCCATAATTTCAACGACTTTTTCACGATCATCATTACCAGAACTATCATCGCCAATCTCTAAAACTGATACGATAGGTTTATGGTAGCTGAAGTAAGAAACGAACAGTTTTGATTCGAACCTATTTAAATGTCTAATAAAGACCGCATCAATAGTAGTTTTGTATTTCGTTGTGCTAAGATTGCGATCATTCGACAGTTAAACCAAATTCATTATTTAAAAATTCAATTAATAGTTGATTTTTATCGTCTGCGAAGTTTATTTTAAAATCTCCACTCAAAATCATTGGCAATTTTTTCGCCGCGCCGCGCGCCGTATAGAGGGGATAGCTGTCTACTCTCCATCCGTCTTACGCTTTTTCGATCAGGTCACGTGTCCTGACGCGAGTTTAAGATTTTATACCCATTACAGAAAAAGTGCTCAACGCCGCTAAAGAAGTTTTCACTTCAATAAAATAATTAATAACCTACACTCGGCGTGCATTTTTAGAATGGTTTATCTCTACTACTTATTTTACCAACGAGTGGCTATAATATATTTTTGTTTATTTCAGAACACAATATCAACATGGAAAAAGTGGTCTTCAGGTGAATCGGGTCCTGGGGGCCGGATATCAGGGTCCGTTTGTGGATTAGATCCAAAGTAAGTGAATTTTCAACTGTCTTTTAATTTCATTTTACTTTATTCAGTAATCCAAATGCAGTACATTTCATGTAAAATAGTATCAAAACACTCATTCTAAAACAAGACTATTTACTCGGCCAAAGAGTGGAATGAGCTTCTTGCGTCTGTTTTCCCGTAAGAGTACAATCTTGAAATCCAGAGTGAATAAATTCATGATGGGAAAGATTATTTTATATAGAAAAACTAAGGTAGGTTCTTGAATTTTTGGAAAACTTGTAACCATCATAAACATGTTATGGCTAACTTTGAGATATTATGCGGGAATATTCGTCTAGTAGATTTTTTCTTCATCCTTCTCACGCATGTTATCTTTCACACACCAGAAGTCAAGTCTTCAGTAGAATTTTACAATAAATAACATCTGTTGCAAAAAACGTGGACTGTTAGTGAATAGTTACAGATGTTCCAATCAGAGATATCATCACTTGTCGTAAGAAGCGAGTATAAACAGAGGAGCGGACATTAACTTCTCTTGTAAAAAGATCCATTACCAAACTGCGATCCAAACCGCTTGTCATGCGTGGCGATAATGGCAAACCCCTATATTTCTCATCAGCCACTGCTGAACGCGTGTCCCCCAAATTAGGGGGTTTTGTCATAATCACCATGCACGCAGATGGATTAGTGATCGCAGTACTGTTCAAAATACACACAAGGATGCAGCTGCCCGTCCTATGGAATTGGGTTCTGGGTTCCCTTAGTAGTTTTTACGACATTCACGGGTTGAGTTGTCGTTTCTTACGCAGCATGCGACCGCTACGGTGTGGGAGACCTATCATCTCCAGTCGCTCGTCTGACATGATGATGACAATGTTCCTATATCCTTATTTCCGGCTTTCCAGATTTTGCGAAGCGCCCCGCTCAATAGCGCCTCACGAATGGCCGGACGACATCACAAAATGGCCGATCTGCAGGAAGTCTGTTCTCGACGGCTCCGCCGCGGTGGGGCGGGCCGGCCACGCGGCGGAGCATATGGCCTGTGAGGTCATCGGCCATCCGTGCTGCATAGGCGTCCATGGGCAGTGCGCGATCACAACGAGAGAGCATTGTGATTTTGTGAAGGGACATTTTCACGAAGAGGCGTCGCTGTGTTCACAGGTTTGTGATTTATTTACATTTAAATAGTTTGAGACCGATCTATGGACAGTCTGTTCTCGACGGCTCCGCCGCGGTGGGGCGAGCCGGCCACGCGGCCAAGCATATGTGCGTGATCATTAATAGATACACATAATCCACTGCTGAAAAAGTCTATATGCCCTCGTCCCCGCCCTTTCCCTAGTACCTAATTTCAATACTACTCGCAATTTTGCATTCACTACTATTTGCCTCTTGACAATTCTTCTGACAATTCTTCTGACATATTCCAGACCTATTCAGATTTTTCACAAACATTCAAATAAACTTTCAAGAAGGCCAACACGTCGTGCATATGTGTTTTTTTAAATAAAATTTTATGTATGACATCTGCAGCTTAGCTACGTCGCATCTCTGATTGACATCTTTGATTGCCAGGCATCCTAATGACCATTTAGTGAATCTGTATGTTTATTGCAATAATGTATGTTCCAGGTGTCATGCTTAGACGACGTGTGCGGCATGCTTCCATTCATGCGGCGACGTCGGCCGGACCAACTGTACCGCGCGTGGACATCGCTATTCGTGCACGCCGGCCTTCTCCACTTAGCCACAACGCTGGCGTTGCAATGGCTGTTCATGAGAGACCTGGAGAAAATGGCCGGCCCTGTTCGAATAGCGGTCGTCTACCTCGGTAGTGGTGTCATTGGGAACATGGCGTCAGCTATTTTTGAGCCGTATAGAGCTGAGGTGAGAGTTCAAATTCAATTATGCTGGTCTTCGCTTATCATGCGTTACAACGCTGACGTTGAAATGGCTGTTCATGAGAGACCTGGAAAAAATGGCTAGCACTGCTTGAATAGTGGTCGTCTATCTCGTCAGTGGCGTCTTTGGGAACATGGCGTCAGCTATTTTTGAGAGCAGTAAACTAGTCTTTGCTTGGTACGTTTAAGTTGCATTGCGATTGCTGTTCCGTCACCCTCGACAGTGTCGTCATCGGGAACATGGCGTCAACCATTTTCTAGAGTTATAGAGCTGAGGTGAGACTCAAATTTTAATGAACTCTTCTTCGTCTTTGTTGGCGTTTCAAAAGCTGGAGAAAATGATCGGCCATGTTCGAAAAGCGGTCGTCGGCACCGGCCATTTTGAGCCTGTTAGAGCTGAAGTGAGAAAGATCATGTTAAAAATATTTTTCTATGTTTGATACGCTGGTTTTGTAATGGCTGTTTATGAGAATCTAGAGACCTTAGACGTAAGAGCGGTTCGGGGTCTATACTATATAGGCAGATAAATAGGTAATGCAAAAAACAGTGTCAGTTTTAATTACTTCAAACTCTACCATGATCATGATCTGATGGATACCATTTTTGATGTTACACCTTCGCTTTTTGATTTCCAGGTGGGTCCAGCCGGATCACACTTCGGGCTCCTAGCGTGCCTCATGGTGGAAGTGATCGGTGCGTGGCACATCCTAAAACATCCGTTTTGGGCGATGTACAAACTAGTGGGTGTCGCGCTAACCTTGTTCACACTCGGCCTTCTCCCATGGATAGACAACTTTGCCCACTTTTTCGGTTTTGTGTTCGGTTTCCTCCTATCGTACGCGCTCATGCCGTTCATAACGTTCGGGCCATACGATAGGCGGAGGAAGATCGTGTTAGTTTGGGTGTGTATGGTTTCCGCGGGTACTATGATGTGCGCGCTGGTCGCGTTGTTTTACGTCGCGCCTGCGTACGAGTGCGAGACGTGCCAGTTGTTTACGTGTTTGCCTTTTGCGCCGGATATGTGCGCGTCCCAGGATGTGCGAGTGAGACAGATGGACGGGGTATGACGGCGCGCGGCCCGGGCGCCCCCGCCGCCGCCGCCCCTCCGCCCCCCGCGCCCCCTGACACAGTGCCCCCCGGTTCGTGCGCCCCCCCGCCGCCGATCCGCGTAACTCTACTCCGATCACGTCACAACACAGCTATAACCTCGAAACTATGATACATGAACTTTTGTGCAGGAATAATGTTACCCCCTGCCGAACACGTTATACCTACTTATGAATTGTGCCTGTAATTCTCAATGTTTTGTAGCTGTGTTCTTAATTGTGACGTCATCATTTATTCGGTGTACATAATAATGCACGCTCTAATCTAATAAATTTAATAATACAGACTCGTAAAGTGTATAAATATTTTTTGTTAAACGATTTTTAGATCAATCGTTGCGTGTTGAAATTGTTATACGTGTTATTTTTAATGAGCGTTTTAACTGGAACTAGCGTTAATGGGTTGGATTTATTATGGAAATTAACGTTATGTAAGTTCCTCCTCTGCAAAATGCAACAAGCCTCATATCAAATAACATTAAGTTATTTATTATTCCATTATTTTATTGTAACTATGAACTCGTTTACGAGTTTTTTCGTTTTGTTGTGAGAAAAATTAATGGAACAAATAAAATAGAAGTTGATGGTTTCAATAGAAAATCCAACCCAATGAACTAAAGAATGACGATAAAATTAAATGTGCTAAATCCAAAAGTAATTCTTGCGGACACGGTAATGTTAAATGTAAATATTTTGTAAAAAATATAAATTAAATATGATTATTAAGATTTTACGTGTGATGATTATCATTTAACGGGATAATTTTTGAATCTTCGTTTCTAAATAGTTTAAAATAATTTCGCAACAATTACTATAAAGAAGCAAGTGTATTTTGAGCGTTATATGCCGGTATTTTCCCGTACTTGTGTCAAAGTATGCATAATTTAGTATATTACTAAATAATGTAAAATATACTTGATATCATGTTACTTTCACTGTAGGCTAACGAATTCTTATCTGTAAGTCTCACATATTTATTTTTGTCAATTTATTATTGCTGTGTAATAAGGTCTGCGTAGGCTTCTACAATATTAATTTTAATAACTATGCTAGTGTTTATAAAAAACTTGTATTTAGGTATATTATTTTCTAATTTGTGGCAGTTAAATTTTCTCAGTCGTTTACTGCAATCGCAAATTTATCATGATTTTTTACGAATTTAAAAATAATCAGAGTGTAAATTTAAGTAGGCCATATATTTTTAGTATCGAAGCAATGTAAATAAGACTCAAGAGTGAATAAAAACAATTACCTATTTTGTTAATTAATTTAAGGGAAACTTAATCGAGATGCAGAGATAGATACCTAAATATAACAATCTAATATTCTAAATAACTTAAAACAGTGCTATATTTTGTCTTAATCCAGTTTTATTAGGTATTTGGTGGCAATAATATTTAATTATTAATTAGATGATAATTTATGGTCTGACAATCACTGCCCATTCTTGACTTATCTTTAGTGTAAGCCTCGTTAGTTAAAGCAATTGTCAAAACAAATGACAGAAATATTCTAAAAATATTCTTAACACCAAGCGATTCCAATTTTTAACAGTTTTCATTTGGTTTTGTGCATCTTTTTAGGTTAAGCCTTGAAAATAGAGCAATAATTTTGTATTCGCTCATAAGTTAAGTGTAATATTTTGTATGCGTTGCAAAATAATTATCTATTTAACTATAAAAACTATCGTTCATCATTCAGATCAACGAATCTAAACGGGTTAGCTACGATCCATATTGGAAGAACACCAATGTTTCATCCTTTAACGAGGGACCTCTTCAGGGTGAGGTTTTGAGGTTGAGATTCGCAGTTAACCCGCTAACAATGAAATAATTAGCTAGTTAATGATTTTATCGGGTATTTATCGCGTACCTTTTGTTATTATTTCCCCTACGTTTCTACCACATCGGCGATTGTGGTCACGGGGCGACTAGATGTACTCGAAGTTACCGCCGAGAATTGACGGCAGTATCCACGACTACCCTCAATTCGTCTTCAGAATAAACGAAAAAACTCGAGGATACCCGATAAAATCTAAAAACTAAACTATGTTAACAAATCGCAAAAGTTTAAAAAGTTTTAATAATTATCTAGTTTGTCAACTGTCAGTAAAGAAATTACCTACTTTATTGAATTGGCACGGGTGAATGTCTTATTTACAAAAAAACTGACTGGGACATTCGGTATATAGACAATATCTCTAAAAATAAGCTTAGCGAATCAGTTACTCTTTGTTACTCGCACAAAATCAAGAATAAGTTTAATAGGGTGTCTAAACTTTCGCAGCGCTTATTTTAGACATTTTGTTTAGATATCTGTTAGCAGATGGTGACCATAAGTACGTGTAACTGTATACAAGCATTAAAACAGTAAAGAGAGTGCAAAAACGAAAGATCCGATGAACCTGTGTCTACAATTAAATTAGGTACCTTCTGTTTTGTTTAGCTCAAAACATTAGTACGAAAGCTCAAAAAAATCTAAGCATTTACAAAACTTTTTACTTAGGTACCTATATATATTAACTTGCCTCCTTGTATTGCGCTTGCCGGTGCTAATGAAAAATAACAATATTATTTTTTTAAGTGTCAGCAAATTATACTGGATATATAATCTATGTTATACAGTGTTCGGCAGACCGTGTGCCATATGGCACACGGTAACTGGGGATAGGTGGAACCAATTGCAAATAGCTTGGCAGTTTTTTTAACCCTAAAAGTCTCAGGCTATTTTTAAGATATTTCTGTTTATTCCGAAATTTTGACTTTTAAGTGCTGTACCTTTACTTGTTCAAAATAATATGGCTTAAATTTTTTTTAAACTCAGCAGGCATTTTAGTCCTTACTAATAAAATTAATATTTACGTGAGATCAAAGAAATGAAGCAGATGTGGGCCTGCAAAGTGTTAAAAAGTGAAAATTTAAGAGTTCAACTTTGGATTGAATTTAAAAAAAACTAAGTGTTGCTCTAATCTTCCAATGAACTGAAAACTTATCTAGTTCATGGTTATTCCAATGATATGCCACATGTGTCAAAACTGCAATACTTAAAAACATAATAAAATAAGCGTTTATTGGTAGAAAAGCACTTAATCGGTTCAAATTTCGGAAAAAAATCAAGACATCTTAAAAAAAAAACTTAATATATCCAAGAGGCTTTTCAAGTTTAAAAAAGCCGCTAAAATATTGCACTTAGTTACACCTACCCTCAGTTACCATATGGAACACGGTCCGTCAAATACCCTGCATATAAATTCTGTGACAAATATTATTTTTTGTATTATGTTTTTTAACGGCCTTTATTCACAAAGGATATTACAATCAAATTATAGAAATAAATTAGAACTAGTATTTACAATTCAAACAATTGAGCTAACTGCAAACTGTTGCAAACAATCTACAGGTAGCTCAACTGATCCATTTTTCATTGTGTTATTTATATGTACTTACAACAAATCATGATGTGATGTATGTATTATGTATCTAAGTATTGTACATAAAGTATGACTCTGTAAAAATTGTTCTCGATTAATTTCTCTATTCATAACTTACCAGAAGTTAACTCGAAGTGCCCTTTTGCCTCACGGCTAGAAGGACTGTTTTCAAGCATAATTCTAAGACAAATCTTACTAAACAGGGTGGTTATTGAAGCATTTCCAAAAAAATATTTTTATGTCGGTCAAAATAACGCGAAACTTTGAGTTCGTTGTCGACAAATTCTTAGCCAGATCTACGGTGGTGTTCATAGTTTCATAGCTCTATAGAAATACCTATAACAAATCGTTACACACTTTGTATTAATCCTTTTATTGGCAACGCATTCCCGTACAGAGTAGAAATGTTATCGATCATTGTTAATTTATGGGTTAAGTATATCAATTCTTAGAATTTATACCTTAAACACCATAACACGAACAAATTTTTTTTTTTAATTTTTCAAGGCACTGTTGTGTAGACCTGTAAACACTTAAAGCCGTCACACACAGAAGCCGTGGCCGGGCCGGAGGCGAAGGCGTGCTAGTTGTATCATACGAATTTATATGAGAGACTACACACACGCCGCCTGGCGGTGTGTGTGTAGTCTCTCATATAAATTCACGCATTACAACCCGCACGCCTTCGCCTCCGGCCCGGGCACGGCTTCTGTATGTGGAGGCTTTTACACAGTTGTCACGAATTACACTTATAAGTTACTTATAGTTACATAAGTGTAATTCGTAGCAAAATTTTGTTGGTGAAAGTATAGTATCAACAAAAGAGATGTGATAGTACAAGTCACGTAGGTAATTGATTTGATTGGGATCGGTATTGAAAATGACAGCCTATCTCAGACAGGCGGTCGTTTTCAATCCGAATCGTTTTCCGTTGAAAACTGTCAATAAATCGTGACTTGATACTAGTTGCAGTACTCTGCTAAGCTGATCGCTTCACTATGACAATGGTATCGCAGAATTACGCGTTTCGATATTGGAGGGACGCGCGTCAAAGTGTCAATGTTAAAACCATTCTATCAATCATTCCGTGTAAATACGGTAATACCACCGTATATTCCGTGCAAATACGGTAATAACACCGTACATTCCGTGCAAATACCACCGCACGTACTATCTAGACTTTCTTTATTCTAAGGATTCACCGAGACGATTCTGCCACGGTACCCAATTCATAGTAAAACGATTGGTAAGCAGAATTCCATTGTATAATATTAGGATAAAACAATATTTATCACAAATTCCGCGCGGAATTGTTGCTAATTATTGTTTTATACAATGGATTTCCGCAAAGTAACGCCTGATTCTATTATTTACTAAGCAGAATATCTCAAATCCAATTTGTGTTTCAGTGTTGACGACCTCTGTGGCGCAGGTCCGCCTGCGACACAGGAGGTTGCGGGTTCGATTCCCGCCTCGGAACAAATTTGTGTACGATCTGTAGAAATCTGTTCCGTTGGTCTGGGTGTTTTCTATGTATAATAAAAATATGCATCTATGTGTATTGTATTAAGTATATCAGTTATCTAGTACCCATAACACAAGCTCTGCTTAGTTTGGGGCTGGATAATGCTGTGTGCATTGTCCAGCATTATTTATTTATTTATTATTTATTAGTATTATTCACAGATGATAAGATATGAATGTGCTTCTATGAGCACATTTATAATGAATAAATAAATAATGTAACAAAAAACAACACATAATTTGATTTACTGTTAAATCTGGCTGGTTTTCTTCTACTAACAATTTTGTTATTAGTAATTTTGGCCATAAGGTAAGCTAGCAATACCTACCCTGTCTATAAATACCTAAAATAATTGTACATTGTGAACATACCCTAATATTACTGTAATGATTAAAGTAACGTAATCTTATTGTAAACTAGTATTAATCGAAAATGAAACCTTATTATCATATTTCTTGTGTTTAATTTCTAATGAGTCTAAATTTTTGACTTGAAAGTTAACACAATCTCACACTAATATTATAAATGCGAAAGTTTGGATGTTTAGATGTAGGTATGGATGGATGTTTGTTACATCTTTACCCCAAAACTACTTAGAGCGCATATCCGACCCAAATCAGCGTCACCACCTATTTTATCTTATAATTATGTTAAACGAATTGTGTTAATATGATATCTATAATTATGTTTATAATTATGTTAATGTTGTGCATGCCTGTTAGAAGCACACATTCTATACTATGAAATTTTTACCTAATTGTTATAAAAGAACGTTTTATTATGTGTATTGTTGGCATTGCCTTATAAATAAATAAAACGAAGGAATTTTCAATAATCGATCTTGCAGTTTGTGATTCCTATCTTAAGCTTATTTTTAATGCCTCTGTAAAGTTTTATTTTGTTTAGAGTAGGCAGAGATGTGGAGTTTGTCTTTTTGGCCACGATGGTGAGCAAAAAGCCCAACTTCGCATTTCTGAAAATTCTTTTGTATAACATAACAATAAGATAAAATAGGTGGTGGCGCTGATTTGGGTCAGGATAGCACCTTAAGGGTCCGGCGACGGATGTATTTCCCATACAAACGAAATACCAAAATTATTTTTAATTTGAGCATATTTTCACTATGGTCTGTTATTATTTGTATTAAAATAGTATTTATCTAGGTTCCTGCCACAATTTTTTTTCAAAATACCTTTATGAAATGAAATTAAACCTAATCGCATTTTTACATCAAAGAATGAATCTTGTCTTAGTTATTGTGTAGATAAGTATTTTGAAAAAATCTTATGGCAGGAACCTAAATAAATACTATCCTAACACAAATAATAGCAAACCATGGTGAAAACATTCTCAAATTACAAATCATTTTGGTACTACGTTTGTATGGGAAATTCATCCGTCGCCGGACCCTTAACGGATCGTGCTGAAATATTTGAATAGATGTAGCTCTAGGCCTGGAATCAAACATAGGCTAATTTCTAAAAAATCAAATAATATCGAAAAAAAAAATTGTTTTCGACGGGACTTGAAGCCGCATCCTTCCGTATATATTAATTATATTATTTGATTTCTTAGAAATTACCCTGAGTGTGGAGTTACGCACTATAATAACAAAAAATTATAGGCTAATTTTTATCAAATAAAACTGTTCCCCTATGGAAACGTTTAAATGTTATATCATACGATACAAAAAAAAAACAACGCATGTGAAGCCGCGAGCAGGAACTAGTATAATATACAAGTGGTGGGAAAGTTGGTTGCTGTGGTGTTTACATGATTGTTACCTCTTCACGCCAAA
Source organism: Eupithecia subumbrata (assembly GCA_949316285.1). Lineage (NCBI taxonomy): Eukaryota > Metazoa > Arthropoda > Insecta > Lepidoptera > Geometridae > Eupithecia > Eupithecia subumbrata. The sequence continues at coordinate 12,125,993 of OX438643.1, read as the reverse complement.
ACAATTGAACGGGTCCGCCTGAAATTTCACACATGTCGCTCTAGACCTGGCTTATAGAATGCTTTTATCCCGTAGAAACGCGTCGAAGCCGCGGGTGGAAGCTAGTCAAATAATTGTTTGGATGTTTGTTACCCCTGTACGCAAAAACTATCGAACGGCTTGGTCTGGAGTTTTGCGTACCTGGCTCGAGACCTGGAAAAATAATTTATTTTATTTATTACTAGCTGCATTCTTATTTTTAGACGACCTCTGTGGCGCGGTGGGCGAAGGTCCGTCTGCGACGCAGGAGGTTGCGGGTTAGATTCCCGCCTCGGGACAAATGTGTGTACGATCTGCAGATATTTGTTCAGCGTGTTCTGGGTGTTTTCTATGTATAATAATAAATATCCATCTATGTAGTGTATTGTATTAAGTATATCAGTTATCTGGTACCCATAACACAAGCTATGCTTAGCTTGAGGCTAAATAATGCTGTGTGATTTGCCCAACATTATTATTATTATTACTACCCGTTGTCCGATTACCCGTTTTCCCGTAGGAATTAAGCATTTTTCCGCAATAAAAAGTAACCTATGCTCATCAGGAATAATGTTGGTTTCTAATGGTAAAAGAATGTTTCAAATCGGTCCAGTAGTTTCGGAACCTATTCAATACAAACAATCAAATGATCAATCAAATCTTTCGTCATTATAATAGGAATTAGTATAGATTTTAATTTTTATCCCGGCAAAACGCGTGCGAAGCCGCGGTCCGAAGGTCAATATTTTAAATGTATGTAGGTAGGTAAGATAAATTTTATCTACATTCTGACCAAAGATTTTTATCGGATCTTGTCAGACAAACTACAGTGCGCAAAAGATCGATGAATGACGCAATAGGGCTGATGGCGCGTGTTTGTATTTGGCACGTGAGGATTCTGAGGATAAGATTAGGTGCCTAAATACCTACCTACATCTAGATATCATAAGCAAGACCAGTTATTGGTAGGTACTTGACTTGTGAGAACTCTCGTAGGAAAATCCAGCATTTCATCTCGAACCAAAAATAGTTATTTGTTCAAGAAGTGGGCAAAACGATTTTTTCTTGAGCGTGCCGTTATTAAATCCCGAGCTAGCGGAGCAGTCTAGAATAAAGTCACGAGCGTAACGAGTGTCTCTAAAGTATACAGCTGAGGTAGCGAGGGATTTGAAAGGCACGAAACGAAAAATATTTGCCCTCGAGTTAAACTTACACCGTTTCACTACGACTAGCGAGAAAATATTTTGTAATTTATAAAAGAGGTCGAATGTCAGAAACTCATATTGGCCAACAACCTTAGAGGGTAAAAATGCAACAAACCTCTTTTGAAACACAAACGGACGAAATATTTTTATCTGTGAAGACTGCATTGTTCCGAATTCAAATTACTTTTTTCAACGATTTGAATAATATTCATTATTCCACTTGTGAGCAAACCCCGATTTTGCTCACTGGTTTTGAGCAGCAAAGTCACCGTTTTGAAGCGAGAGTGGTGAAAAATATATTTTAAATTACACCTGCTCGGGAGGTGGCATAAAGTACGTCATTATTGTCGTATTGAATGCGGCAGTGAAATCTCGATGGAATTCTATTTCTAACGCGTTGAGCGGGAGAGAAACCTATTTAGAAATCCATATTAATGGTGGTCCTTTCATTATTTTTCACCACTCTCGCTCGAAAGCGATGACTTTGCTGCAAAACAGTGATCAAAATCGAGTTTGCTCACATGTGAAATAAAGGATTTTGTTCAACTTGTTGAAAAAAGTTATTTGAATTATGAACAATGCAACCTTCATAGAACTCAAAATTTCTTCCTTTCATAGTTTGAAAGAGGTTTGTAACATTTTGTGCCCACCAAGGTTGTTGACCAAAGTGAGTTTCTGATATTCGACCTTTTTTATAAACACCAAGATTTTCTCGTTAGTTGTGGTGAAAAGTTGTATGTTTAACTCGAGGGCAAATATTTTTCGTTTCGCGCCTTTTAAATCAATCGCTACTCCAGCAGTCTACTTTAGAGCCACTCGCTACGGTCGTGACTCTATTCTAGACTGCTTTGCTAGCTCGGGATTTAATACCGGCACGTTCAACAAAAAATATTTTTGCGACTAGATGTACTCGGAGTTACAGCCGAGAATTGACGGCAGTATCCACGAATACCCTCAATTCGTCTTCAAAATCTAGAATGTTCAAGTTCACATTACGACACACTACACTAACCGTGTCCGATTGCTGTACAGTCGGATTACGACGCACACACGTATTAAGAACAGGATTCCACGAGGAAGAGAGACGAAAACCATCTTCACGATTAAAATTCAGGTGTTTCTTGATTTTAATCGCCTTTAAAACCATTCTTTTGTAATAGTGGCGTTCACGGGATAGAACTTTTGGGTCATGTTGCCCCGTGACCACGATCACTGTAACGCGGTAGAAACGTAGGGAATATAATAACAAAAGGTACGCGATAAATAGGTACCCGATTAAACCATTACCTATGTTAAATGCGCGTACGGGTATAGCCACTGATTTGGTAATGGCATGGCTTCCTATTTTCAATTTGACAATTTGACTTACCATTTGAATCTACTCAAAATATCTTTGAGTGATTTTGAAGATTCTAAAACGCAGATTTTCCTCGCAGGTGCATTGTCATCGTGTGTTTTAACGATAAATGACACCATCTAACGAGGGGGTAATCGGTCACTTTCTCGTCTTAGCGTACTATGTTAACATTCCAAAAGCGAATCAATTTTATAGACAAAAAAAAAACAAAAAAAAATTTACAAGTGAGCAATAATCGATTTTGCCAATTGTTTTTGAGCCGTAAAGTCACCGTTTTCTAGCGAAACAAGTGAATATAAATGTGGTAAACTTCGTAGAGCGTGTTACGAGGCTACGCTAGGCTGGCGTAGCATACAAAAGACTTCGACGCGCCTGCTTTTTTCAACTGACGAAAAACGGATGAGGACCTATTTATTTATTTATTTTTTTATTATCTAGTACCCATAATACAAGCTCTGCTTAGCTTGGGGCTAGATAATGCTGTGTGAATTGTCCAGCTTTATTATTATTATTATTATCTCAAGTCGACGCGTATATTTTATTTTTTATGAATGACCACGCATAACTTTTTACATAGTAGTCCGATTTCAATAATTCTTTTTATTGGAAAGGGTATAAACCCCCAAAGGTGGTCCCATTTAAATTTGCAAAAAAAAAGAACAATCCTATGGATAGGAAATTAGGGGATGATTGATAGTTCACTCTCTGATTGTATTGTTTAACCACTCATAACTATTTAGTCCGATTTTAATAATTCTTTTTTTATTGGATATGGTATACCTTGATATGTCATCAAACTAAATTAGACTCGATTTTTCAGTAGATGTCGCCAATAGAAGAATTTGATGCCGGTTTATTGTTTTTTAAAACACGCCAAATTATCACCCAACTCCTTTAACACTGCCTGTTTTAGATAAATGCGGTTGTCACGGTGTAGGCGAATTATTTTCTTACTATTTCTTGTGAACATGTTTTTCAAGAAATTAGAATTCAACGAAAATAGTAGGTAGTTCCTACTTACCTATCATCACCTTAATGCGAAAGTTTGGATGGATGGATGTTTGTTACATCTTCACGGCAAAACTACTGAACGGATCGAGTTGAAATTTTGCAAACAGGTAATTCTTATCCTGGAATCAAACTTGGCTACTTTTTATCCCATAAATCAGATTCCATGGGATAGAAAACGTTTCTATAGAAACAACGCGAAAAAACTTGTCTAAAATAACTGTAGGCACCGATAAATACCATACATTCAGAAAGTTCTTACTCCTGTTCAGTTTTCAGTTCAATGAACTGGATCATCTGACGACCACTGTGGCGCGGCGGGCGAAGGCGGCGCAGGAGGTTGCGGGTTCGATTCCCGCCATGGGACAAATGTTTGTACGATCTACAAATATTTATTCCGGGTGTTCTGGTGTTTTCTATGTATAATAAAAAAATATCTATCTAAGTAATGTATTATATTATGAATATCAGTCACCTAGTACCCATAACGCAAGCTCTGCTTAGCTTGGGGCTAGATGATGCTGTGTGGTTTGTCCAGCATTATTTATATTTATTTAATATGTATTATCTGATCTGTAGAAATAATTTTCTAGGAACAATACCTACGAACTTTTTATTATGATAACACTCGGCACTCAGCGTCATGGGTGTTCGAGCGGATTACTTATCTCCAAATGTTTTATCTTGAAGGTTATCAATATCGCGAGCAGCCTGCATTTCCAATTTTCCTCTTGAAGAACCTAGATAGTGCTTATCTGTAAGTACCAAAATCTCCCCCCCCCCAAGCTATATACAGGACTAGTTTATACCAGCGGCTTCGCACGCGTTGTTTCTAAACGTTAAAAGGTGACTTCTACCCCATGGGAACTGATTTATGGGATAAAAATAAATAATAATAATAAATAAATGATGCTGGACAATTCACACAGCATTACCTAGCTAAAAGTAGCTTATGTTTGATTCCAGGATTAGAATTATCTGTGTGCAAAATTTCAGCCCGATCCGTTCTGTAGTTTTGGCGTAGGTAGAGGTAAACTAAAACATCTATCGATCTATACATCCAAACTTTCATTTTTTTTAAATAATGCTGGACAATTCACACAGCATCTAGCCCCAAGCTAAGCAGAGCTTGTGTTATTAGTGTGATGACTGATACACATAATGCAATATATTACATACATAATTTTTTTTTATTATACATACATATAATAATACCCAGAACACCCGGAACAAATATTAACAGATCGTACAAACATTTGTCCCGAGGCGGGAATCGAATCCGCAACCTCCTGTGTCGCAGGCGAACCTTCGCCCGCCGCGCCACATTGTTTTTTCCAATAACCTTGTATAGCTAAATAAATTATACATCTTTGTAAATTATTTTAATTATTATTTAAGAATACCTGTTATGATGACCTATCTATTTTCTTACCTATTTCTGCGGTGATCACGGTATGTCTGAGTGTCCTGTAACCACTAAAAAATAGGTAAAAAGTCACAATAGATATGGTACCTACTACCTAGATATTTATTGTGATTTTTAGTAACATTTTAATAGTTTAATATTATAATAGTAGGTTTCATAAGCATACACATAGGTACACATAATCTATATGCTATGCTATATGCTATGCATATGCTAGGTATAATATTATTACCTTAACCTCTAGCGGTATTGAGAAGTATTTGATAGTTATGAATTCGAATTAGGGACGATCTTCACTCATATGTGTATTGACAGTTTAACTTTTATTCAAATAATAATTATCCTTAAGGGTCCGGCGACGGATGAATTTTCCATACAAACGTAGTACCAATATGATTTGTTATTTGAGAATATTTTCACCATAGTTTGCTATTATTTGTATTAGAATAGTATTTATTTAGGTTCCTGCCACAAGCCTTTTTCAAAATACTTATCCACACAAATACTAAGAAAACATTCATTCTTTATTGTAAAAATGCGATTCGGTTTAATTTGGTTTCAGAAAGGTATTTCGAAAAAAAAATGTGGCAGGAACCTAGATAAATACTATTTTAGTACCAATAATAGCAGACCATACTGAAAATATGCTCAAATTACAAATCATTTTGGTATTACGTTTGTATAGGAAATTCATCCGTCGCCGGACCCTTAATTTTTAATATTATAAAGCCGAAAGATTGTGAAATCTTAATTTTTGTCACCTAGGACTTCAAAAACTGAACAGAGCAGGCGTACCAAAGCCTGAGTTAGGAAATAGGCTACCTACTTATTATACCGAAAATATGCGTGCGAAGCCGAGGACAGAAGCTAGTTTAATATATAAAATAATACATGCGATAATTTCAATTTTCAGATGTTTGTATATTTGTTAAGTACTTACCTCACGTAAAACTACTAAGCTGATCGGGCTGAAATTTTGCTAAAATTTAATTCTAGACATGGAATAAACCATACGCTACTTTATTCCTCAAAAACGCGTGGAAGCTACGGACAGAAGCTAGTTTTTTATAATCTATAAATCTTTGCCTGACCACAATCTCACCTGTAAGAGGGTCTCTTAAAAAAAACAAGTGTCAATGTCTTCACGAGTGAATAGATTGTAATTGGCCGGAAAATTTATGAAATGTTAGGCCTAGTTTATTTTGATGATGTCCTTCTAGTTGAATTTCAGCCACGGCGTCTGCCAGTTTCAACGAAGACTAGCCATGTACGCAGGACTTTTGTAGTGGACAAGTTACAGTTACGGCGTTTGTCCACTGCCGCCCGCCTTCACCGAGACGTCACTGAGAACGACTGACGGAGCCGAAGTAGCGGTCCTACTTCCTACTAACGCTCTGCGATGTCTATTTCGAGAGATATTAGGGGTTATGTGAGCAAATGTCCACTCGCAAAAATATCCTTAGCGCAGTGTCTTTCACGCAAGTGTACCAGATCCCAATTACGATTACTTTCGGACAATCATAACATCAACACGGCTGCTCTCGAAATAATACTTACGGAAAACAGGGATTTCCCTATATCTAGTACTGCTGCCAAGTAAGTATATATAAATGTATATATAACTTGGCTGCAGCACACTTGCGCCGGGGTCAATAAAATTCACAATAAATAAAAAACCAGCAAAGTACGAGTCAAATTAAAAATTGAGTAAATACTCACTTAGTAAAAAATTCAAGCATCTACATCTAAGGTTCAAGAGATACAGTGATCGAGTGCATTAAAACACCTTTTTTGTATGGTCAATTAGTCATTTAAATTAATTTCATTTTTATCAGCATCACAAACACACGCTGTCAGAATGCCTTCTGTCTACCTATTACGGTTTATGATACCGCCCGCTGACAGACTGACAGACAGAGCGGAAGTTTAGAAATAGGGCCACGAATCTGCAAGCGCAAATATATTGAACCTGCTACCTGCAACAGGCTTACCACTAGTTCAAGACAGATCCGCACTGTAATCAGTACAGATTCGATAAAACGTCCCCGCTCAGACCGCTCAGGCCGTTTTTATGATTAGGTTCCGTAACAGAAGGTTGTGTCTTTTGGAGCAGATGTGCAATTTTGTAAAGTGACCTAAAGGAATTTGGAATCATGCTCACAGGATGGAGACTAGTTCTGTCAAAGGGTAAGTAAACAATATTTTTAAAATATGTAGGATTTTCCATAATTAGTAAATTTCTTAAATAGAAATTTTGGTTTTTTAAATCTACTTACAACACAATAATAATACACAAGTGGTGTGCTCTACCTACTCCAAAATACTGGAATTTTACTAAAACATATAAGTATTATACACAATTAGCTTCGTAGTCTAGTATGTCCCACCCCAGGATATCATCCTATCCCCCCTTTTCACATTTCATTAAGTTCCGTTTAGCTATTTAGTAGTGAAAAATAATAAAATGTAGTTTGATTAACAATTAACAATGAATAAGTACAACAATTAAACAATGAATAACCTTACTATTCCTTTCAGTAAGTTTATCATAAAGAATAACATGCAGTTGTTTACCTATTTGATTTAACTTACGGTATTTTTAGTTTCAACATTATTATCGAAACTAATTATTAAAAATAAGTAAAACAATAATTCCAAAGTTAATACGCATTATGATAAAATGCGCGTAAACTAGATATTTCTATTTGAATAAATATTTCGAAACAAAAATATATCAAGTAAATTTTTATTTAATTCGTGACTTTCCTTATTTTATACGTGTTCACATCCGCCTAAATTTTATTACTGATCTTTTTGAATAGGTGTACAACTTTATGTACGTCATAAATATAGCACAAACCAAGAATGGACGAAAAATAGTCAAGTACCTATCTCAAATGAAACTAGGCTACTAGGAAAGTAATATAAATATATGAAATGAACCTATTTCATTTCCTATGTGGATTGTGCCAATGTGGCTCGTACAATATAATATTATGACACTCATATAGAAATATTTTATATCATCTATCATAATAAAACAGTAAGGTACCTAGGTTTCGTAGAGCATCTCCCCTTATAACTTTGGGCTAGTTGTAGTACTTAGTTAAGGCCTGACTATATAATATACATATATAAGGTATAACTTTGGGCTAGTTTAATGATAGGTACATATATTATTTAAAATAGGATTTGTCAAAATCAAGTTTTACGTATTCAGTTACTTTAGGAATCTGAATATTTTTGTTCCTTGATACTACAATTGACCTTCTATAAGTAAAATAGGGTCGTAGGCATTTAGTAAGTTTCATTTGCTATTTGTGTATGATAGATAAGTGACTGTATATATACTTGTATGTAACAAGTATTATGATTGTGAGCTGGTGAATATCTGGCGCAGCGCATTAGCATTGCCACACAGCGGGGCAATGCAGCCAGCGCGTCTTGGGGACGCTTCCGACTGGTATTGTTATGGATCAGTTGAGCTACCTGTAGATTGTTTGCAACAGTCTGCAATTAGCTCAATTTTTCTATTGTAAATACTAGTTCTAATTTATTTCTACTATTTTATTGTATTTTTTTATGAAATAAGGACTTATTAGTATGATTAAATTAATTAATCATATGTGACTAATATGTAAATCTAATAATGTGTCAATTTATTTTTCATAGTTCATGCGATGTCCAAGGCTGACGTGCTTCATTCAATAAAGTAATTATGAATAAGGACGTACATTGTTAAATATTTTTTAAAATACTTAATGTCTTGTAATTATTTTTACTTTAAGAAAACTATCAAAATTTGATTAATTAATTGGGAATGGGAATATAGCACTAACTTAAGATTATGGTTCTCTTCAAACACAAAGAAGGTTAGAATTTGTTGAAATAAATTTATTACTTGTTTAGAAAAGTTCATCAAAAAATTGAAAATTTCTTCATTCATTCGGATAATTCTATGGTTTGATATACGTAATTCTACCTTAATATTTACAAAACAAATAAAAACGAATATAATTGAGTTAGAATTCATTATGAACGAAAGGTACATTTGAAGGTATCTACCGTTTCCTACTCATCTGTCCTCAGACGAGAATTTATTACGTTTACCATCTGAAATTGAAAACATTTACTCGAACCACAAATTGAAATTATGTATTGAAGCAACATTGAAAAGGTATGTATAGTTTAGGTAGGTACCTACCGTTTCAACTCATCTGTCCTCAGAAGATACGGTAGTTTATTACGTACCTACCTTCTGAAATTGAAAACCTTTACTTGAACCACAAATTGAAATTATGTATTGAAGTATTATTGTAAAGGTTACCTACTATACCACTAAGTAATTTCTAATAGACCGCCAGGTTCCTGTGATCTCGACCAAATTATGTGCGAAATAAATAAATAATGTTGAATTTTATGTATGTAATTCGAGTGTTTTACCTCGTGGGTCCCACGAGCAAGTAGATCTAGGTCTAGATTGATTATCAAAATTTGAGAACATTAAATGTGCTAGGGTGACCTCCTAAATTACATAGGTACCTATCATAGGAATTAGTTTTTTAGATAGCGTTATAAAAAATTGCTTCATTTTTAACCCCCGACGCAAAAAGAGATAGATATGTCATAGATAATTTTATGCCGAGTGTTCTTAGCCATGTTACATGAAAATCTGACAGGGGGTTTTGAAAATTTTTAATTTTGTTCTTGGTATGCTTTGTTCCAGTGTTTATAATACCCCAGCGGTATGTGCTGGCTATAATGGGGGCCCTGGCAATAGCCAATGCATACACGATGCGGGTATGCCTCAACTTGGCCATAACTCAGATGGTCAAAAGGAGTTCATCATCCCCTGATGAGTCTGGATCATACGATGAATTGATCTGTGTCGATCTGAACGCGATCATACAAAGTAACACGAGTTCTAATAATTCGACAGAAATTTTTGAAGGAGACGATGTGAGTATCTCTTTTCAACGTAGTCAAAAGTTAGATACTATCACCAACAAAAAGGTAACAATTGCTACTGTAGCGATTGTTACCTTCTTTTGTTGGTGTTCTTCCAACACAAATAAGGTTCGTAGTTAACCCGCGTACATCCGATATGAATTCGTCAAACTAAGATCGTATTTATAGTAAAATTACGATTTTGATTTTAACGACCAAGTACCTACGTATGTAGGTACGTAGTTTACATTACCATACACTGAACACAGTACAATAAGAAATTGTTGTTGTTTTTAAGTGTTAAATATTATTTTTGGAATTTTCCTCACCAATAAAGTCTCAATATTGCACCATCCAAATTTCAATTTTAATGAGTTTATTGAATCCTCGAAGCGTAAGTTTAATACAAGTAGGTATTAGGTTTCCGATATCTTTAAGAATCATGTTTATTGCACCTAGATTTTATAATATATGCAAGTTCTTTTATCCTTGCCTTGTTTTTAAGCGTTTTATCATCAAACTGTGTAAAAAAAACAAGACAATATTTGCAAACAATGAAAATAGAAAATAATACAGTATTGTAAAAAACGATTATGTTTCTACAAAATTAAATAGCGTTTGTAAATTTTGACCGTGTTAAAGAAACGCTTTTAATATTTAATTATTTTTTTTTTCATAGACTAATATATTTTGCAATAATAATAATTAATAACAGGGGATTTAAATTAGTAGTAAATTGTTATAATTATTATTAATATCACACCTCACATCACATTAAAATTTTAAATGCGATAGTTTGGATGTTTAGATGTATGGAAGGATGGATGGATGGATGGTTGTTTGTTACCTCTTCACGCCAAAACTACTGAACGCATCGGGCTGAAGTTTTTCGTACAGCTAATTAGCTAACTAATACTGGAATCAAACATAGGCTACTTTTTATCCCATAAATGATAGAAAACGTTTCAGAAACTAGTATTACAATATAAGTAATATTTACTAATAATAAACGAAGATTATAATAACTAGTAGATTTGTTATATATATCTCTTGCAGGTAGTGCTATTTGAATGGAGCGAGATGACTCAAGGTATTCTACTAGGTTCATTCTACTATGGCTACATCCTTACACACATCCCCGGGGGCATGCTAGCAGAGAGATTCGGGGGCAAATGGGTCCTCGGGTTGGGCCTCCTGTCAACTGCAGTTTGTACACTCATCACACCAATTACTGTCAAACTTGGTGGCGCAACGGCTCTGTTTATTTTGAGAGTTATCGAAGGCCTTGGGGAGGTGAGTCTTTGATAATATTTATTTGAATTCGCTGTTTGTTTTTTTCACCAGTTTCAAGTATTTGTCAAGGGTAAGTAGGTATAATCTGTCCAGTGTTGATCTTAATGATAACGACAATTGCTTATTATGATATCTGATCTGAGCTCTGCTATTCTGAGTGATATTTGATATCTATCTACTAATTATTCTATCAACTTTACTCACAAAAGTAAACAGAGCAGTCCTAAGTAACAAGCTCAGGTCGTTTTGCTACGACTCGAAAAATAACAACTAATGGTTTCTTCATCACTTCTGTACAAGTCTACATATCTAAAACGACAGAAATAAAAAAATATCACCTGATGTCATTATCAAAAATATCATCTATTCTACTATAAAAAAATGAATTGACGTTTGTTAGTCTCACAAAAACTCGAGAACGGCTGATCAATTTGGCTAATTATGGTTTTGAAATATTTGTAGAATTCCAAGTTAGGTTTAAAAGATCAGCAGGTATTTTGATTCGTCGGAAAGGCCGTCGGATTCGATATCGGAAACGTTTTTCTTAGTAAAAATGTTCCGAAATCGAATCCGTCGGATTCCTTTCCTTTCCGATGAATCATAATACCCCCGCAGAGCGGTAAAAAGTTCGCTGGGTCAGCTAGTTTTAATAAAAAAAAAAATATGACTGATCTAGATATTTTTGCAAAAATCAAATCAGACTCTGTGATTTTAACAAAATTTCGTACAAACAGTACTTTTGTTCCAGGGACCCACAATGCCAGGCCTTATGTCGATGCTATCAAAATGGGCGCCCAAAGAAGAAAGGGCGAGAATAGGGGCCATCGTCTTTGGAGGAGCCCAGATTGGAAACATTGCTGGTGCGTTCTTCTCAGGGTTGATCATGCACGAAGGCAGTTGGGAAAACGTGTTCTACATGTTTGGAGGTCTTGGGATGATCTGGTTTTTGATATGGGTAAGGTTTGATCTGGTTTTTGATATGGCACTTTCCGTCATTGCTTTCAATTTTCCTGTTTTAAGTGTAAAATATTAAGAAAAAATTTCCTGTTAATTTTGAATGTTTGTCACGTAATTTGTACAAGGTATCCCTATAAGTAGGTACATGCAGTAGATACATTTCTTGTATTTTTCATTTCGTTATCATTTCATGTAGATTCAGCTTAGCTTGCATTGACCTCAATTATCAACTAATGTGGAAACAATAAAGCAGTGTTCAATCATAACTTAACGGGTTACCCTCGGCTAGCTAGCGTCCCTTAGCGTTTTAACCCTGCTTAACTTTTTGATAGCAACCCTATCATACTTATTATTACGTATATCACATAATTATTATCCCCAAGCCCATCCCCAAAGCATTACCCCTTTTAAAATACAGCTTGCATAATAGACCTAAATCAATTTTTCAGACAGTTATCTGCTACAGTACACCGAATACCCATCCATTCATCTCAGATACTGAAAAGAAGTTCCTAAACGAAAATGTAGATTCACTTATCCATACCAAGAAGGACAAACTAGAACCAACTCCTTGGAAAGCACTGCTGCGGTCAGTGCCGCTATGGGCTCTAATCTTCGCGGGTGTAAGTATTGACTTATTATGACATCTATAGTACAAAAGATTTTTTACCTGTAAAGCAAGTTTAAAAATATAATACCAAAATATTGTTTACGTAGTTGACCATCGAAATGTTTTAATGCTTGAAGGATTGTTTATTCTGACTGTACTCAAATGCATTTCAAAAATATGCGAGGCGAAACAAGATCCCAAAATGGATGAACTAATAAAATTATTAAAATATCCATAACCTAATTTCGAGGCAGACAAGGAATATAATGTAGGGCGAACGTGGAATTTTACATGTGGGGCAAAACTGTGCGAGGCGAATGTGAAAAAAATCGATCTATACATTATAAGTTACGAGTACCTACTTTGTTTCCACACGCGGCTTCGCACGCGCTTTTTCTAAGAAATATTTTATCTAAGGGAACTGATAATGGAATAAAGAGTAGTGACGTGTGATTCCAGGTCTAGACCTACGTCTATGTAAAATTGCAGCATGATCCGTTCAGTATTTTTTACGTGAAGAAGTGAAAAACATACATACATGCATCCGAAGTTTCGCATTTATAATATTATAATGATAAGTGAGAACATCTATGGAACTCTAGCTATGGTCACTTTAGCTAGTTCATTCAACGCTGAAGATATCGAACTAAAATAAATTTACTTATTCTGAGAATTTGATCAACCCTCGTTATCAAATAGTCCAGCATTATTTATTTTTTATTTATTTAAAATTTACAATAGATGGTTAGCGAAAAACGAAGTCAAAATCATATCCCTTCTTTTCATCTCGGAAAGGTATGACATTTAACTTAAAATTACTGAACATATTTTTGTAATTCAGATTGGTCACGACTGGGGCTACTTCACCATGATCACTGACCTTCCGAAGTACATGACAGACGTGCTGAAATTCAACATCAAGGCTACGGGAACTCTTTCCTCATTGCCGTACGTTGCTATGTGGATCGCTTCCTTCTTCTTCGGTTTAGTCTGTGACTTCTGCATCAAGAAGAAAATTCACAGCATCACGACTGCCAGGAAAATATACACTACTATTGGTAAGTTATACGGAAGTTTTTGGCGGAAGTTTCTTGTATAGGAACCATAAAACTCAGACCATTGATGTCCTATACTATAGAAACCGATTATGATAGAATACAAGCGTCTCTACCTTAGTACTGCCAGGTCTTATAGCTAGGCAGTGTGCGTGCATGGTGAGCGTACATGCGTACTAATGCGTACTATGCCTCAACGCTGTGCATGTGCTCTGTTCATGTGCACTAGGAAGATGTTGCATGGCTGTAGAATTGCTTGTGTTGTTTAAAATTAACTTTTATCACCAGTGTCATTTACAAACTAGATTTTTCTTTTAATTTTAAGTCCATTTAGTACGAATAATAATATTAATTATACAGCTGTACACACATATTTTTACGCTACAATGTAGATTAAAACTGTTTTTTTTGTACGTTAATTTTAGCTGCCATTGTAATGTGTTTTGTGTTAAATAAATAAATATTAAATAAAATAATAAACAATGCTGGAAAATTCACACAATGCATTGTCCATCATAAGATTTTTTATAGTCAGTATAGTTGGACGGCCGAACTTACTTGGCGTACCCGAGAACGCCAAGCGTACACGTGTCTTGGGGTAGATTCATCATCAACATATAAAACACACACGTCCTAGACCACCCCCGTCCGACGCCACAAATAGCGGTCCTAAGCCGCTTCCATTCATCGACTCCCTGACTCGCAGTTTACAAGTAGCCTTTAATGCAATTGCCAATCGTTATGTAAAGTCGACGAGTGACGACCTCCGTGGCGCAGCGGGCGAAGGTCCGCCTGCGACGCAGGAGGTTGCGGGTTCAATTCCCGTCTCGGAACAAATTTCTGTACGATCTGCAGAAATTTGTTCCGTTGGTCTGGGTGTTTTCTATGTAGGTATAATAAAAAAAAATGTATCTATGTAGTGTATTGTATTAAGTATATCAGTTATCTAGTACCCATAACACAAGCTATGCTTAGCTTGGGGCTAGATAACGCTTTGTGAATTGTCCAGAATTATTTATTTATTTATTAAAGTATGGCTTGGATCCTTTGCACAGCATCATAATGTTGCTAATAATGATGCAATATAAGAAATACGTTATCATAACAAGGTGAAGATATATAACTAGACCATGGCGGAATAACAGGAAATAACTTCATTTAAAAAAGGTTTATAATCGACCGATAAGGTAAGATGGTTTATTTCAGAGACTAAGTAATTTCTACCGGAACCACTTGAAAGCAATCACCTTACAAATAAACGGAAACAAAAACGGTTTTGCAATATAGTTGAGTAGTCAGCAAACATTGTAAAAGGCAATAACTGTGAAATCTATGTAAGTGAATACCTAAGTCCTCATACCAAACACTGTTATCAGTGAAGGCGTGAACGACTCTTATCATTCCGTTGAAATGACGGTGACATCAAGAGCGATTTGGAAGTCACAGATCTTTAGGTGTTCCTTATTTTGTTTGGCAAACCTTCAATTCGAAAGGTTCGTCAAGATAACACGTTTTTCAATTAAGATTTTTTCTCACATTAATTTTTTTCATTTAAAATTATAGAAATATAGAAAACATGGGTACTTTTTGAGTACACAGATCCAAAATACAAAAACCAAAAGTTAAAAATAGATTATTTCAGTATTTTCAGAAATCAATTTGAAACACGTATCAAAACGTGTCCAATCGCTACTTATAAACAACGCTTCCATTCTCTTTGGAAAGAGACCGAACAGGCCCATAGTCTCTGAAATAAATGTTTATTTATTTCTACCAAAAATCTTGTTACTTCCTTTAAACTATGAAATTACTTATTTCCTGGCTTATTCCCAATAGGGATCAAAATTTATCTGAGATATGCCGATTTTGATCTAACTCACTCACTCTGTAAGGAAAACTTTTTTCAGCAGAATGAAACTCACTAGAGTAAGTCACACTCCAGTGAGTTTCCTGAGAACGTTGTAGCTTTACATTAAAGGATTATTGGTAGGGAAGGTACTTTCTTAACTTTTCAAAAAACTATTCCAAAAGAGCAAAAACTGTAACTTTACAAAAAACAAACCAATCCATGCTATCATATGATTCTTCTCTATTCTATCATACAATTCGCGCAAATATTAGTTCCTTGCTTTGAATTGCGTGCCTTCCTACTTAACTCAGAAACTTATTCTGTGACCTTGACCTTCCCAGCTGCCACGGGTCCTGGTATCTGCATCCTCATGGCATCATACTCCGGCTGCGACACTACACTGGCTGTCATGTGGTTCATCATTGCAATGACCCTCATGGGTGCGTACTATAGCGGCATGAAGATCAACCCCCTGGATATATCACCGAACTATGCTGGCACGACAACAGCTATGGTCAACGGCATAGCCGCGGTATCTGGGATCATATCGCCGTACTTGATTGGAATGTTGACGCCAGATGTAAGTTTATTTATCATTACATAGCATCACGGATTATCGTGTACTAGAGCCGCCGTTCGGATATCTCTCCATGTCAGCCTTAACGACATCATCCGGCGGGCCTTTGTCACCGCTAACGTACCAGCTATTCTCGAAACGAATGGTCTGTTGCGTGACGATGGTAAAAGGCCAGCAGATTTGGCCGAGGACCTCAAGAAGCGCACATTGTGCAGGTCCCGACGGAGCCTACACATGTTCCCTCCTTGGAGTCGAGACCCTAGGTCCGTGAGGTACCGAGGCTCTTCGGGTTTTTAAATAATAATCTAAGCGTATGGTCGAAGCGACGTGTAACTCGAGAGTTGGTGAGTATCTGGCGCAGCGAATAAGCATTGCCGTACAGCGGGGCAATGCAGCCAGCATCTTGGGGACACTTCCGACTGGTATTAATATGGATCAGTTAAGCTACCTTTAGATTGTTTGCAACAGTCTGCAGTGAGCTCAATTGTTCCAATTGTAAATAGTTATATATATACATAGTTCTGATTGTTTCTATTATTTGATTGTAATTTTCTTTTGAATTCTCAAACAAAACTTCAATAAACGAAAATTGAATTAACCGGTGCATGCATAGGCTCAATGATAATAAGTAATTGTATTTCTAACTGGGTACCACCATAATGTTTAAGGATTAAACACCCGAGAAACATTCTGACAATGACAATTTATAAATGTCATTGTCAGATGAATGTTAAAAGAGTACATATTACTCACAATAATTAAATAAAGTAAAACCAATTGGTTTTTATCCACTTATTGACTAATTTGTGTAAAACAAGTACCGGTATCTTTTATTTATTATTGTTATTGTACTGAATATAGAACTGACTACCTATGCACCATAAAAATTGTGAAAATCATAACAAAATGTATGTTTTCAGTCCACGCTTAGACAATGGAGAGTGGCCTTCTGGGTGTGCCTTGGCGTCTTAGTTGTTACAAACGTCATCTACCTCATCTTCGCCCAAGGCAACCAGCTGTGGTAAGATCGTAACTCAATCTTTTTTTTCCGGAATTTGTATCTTTTCACAAAATTTCTATTGGTTTTTTAAAGCAAAGAAAATTATGTAGGTCACTTAAACACATCTCTCATCAAAAAATCTAAACACCTCTAAAGTTGGTTTTTGAAAGACTTTTATGTATTTACTAGTTTATCCCCGCGGCTTCGCACGCGTTGTTTCTATGGAAACGCTTAGCGGTGATTTCTATCCCATGGGAACTGATTTATGGGAAAAGTAACCTGTGTTCGATTTCAGGATTAGAATTACCAGTGTGCAAAATTTCAGCCCGATCCGTTCAGTAGTTTGGGCGCGAAGAGGTAACAAACATCCATCCATCCATTCATCTATCCATCCATCCATCCAAACTTTCGCATTTATAATATTAGTGTGATGATTAAACATTAAAATAAAGAATGTCAGTTAATTGCGGAAAATTGTAAGGTATCATTTAATGAAAATTTATTATCCTTAGTTATCGTACACAGGTATGTTTTTACCCTTTATGGAGAATGTATAAAATGTCTTTGGTAGGCTCTCACAGAGCTAAGTTAACAATCACTATTAAAAAAAAACAATAGTTTTTGCAAAAAACTGTGATTTAACTTTCAATTAAGTTTTGAAAACAATCTCCACATTCATTTATGGGATGAAAACTCGAAAATTTTAATTCAAATTTGGAACCGTGGTACAAATTGTGTAGACTAAACGGCCAGCTATTTATTGGCGTATTTTTTAAAAAATTATGTTATTTTTTATCTGTTTCGATTTTTTGATGAGAAGTGTATTTACAACATACATGAAAAAGTTATTTGCTGACTGTTACAAACAATCTAGAAATAGCAGAATTCGTATTTGGATCAGAAAGCCTAAGAAACGTCTTGGATTCAAACAATATATCGAATATTTCCATGTAATATTTTCAGTTGTAAACTTATGGATTCTAAAGCGGAGAAACTATTATATTACTATCCAAGCATTAAAACTAATAAATGATATAACAAAATACTCGTCTGGTCTCATATGTTTTTAGTACCTCACACTGGTGATTTGCGAGCGATTTCTAGGCGAGTTCACAGAGAGCTCGAGCTGCAATTGCTAATTGTGACATTCTCGCTGCGTGCGCGCGCCGTCGTCGCGGCGAGCTCGCTGCGCACTTGCTTCTCTTGACATCTCGTAAATCGCCAGTGTGATAAGAGGCCTACAAAACGTAGTTATGAGTCTTATCATAAGACTCATAACTACGTTTTGTAGGCCTTCGATCACTTGGCGAAAAAAGAGAAAAATCGAGGACCAAGTCTGGTTTTTCGTGTATTTAAATTTAATCCGTGTGTTATATTTTCTTGCGTTAAACTCCGCTTTAGAATACGATCCTGCCAATTTTCTTGGGAAGCAAAAATACCTAAATTAATTATACAAAGACTAAGCTATTTAACCTTTTAAAAATTCCTCTGTTTCTAAAATTGTATTAAGGCCAGGTATTCCTGCAGCAGTAGGAGTAAGGGAAAACGCGCGCCTGTCAAGCTGCCGTGCTCGTGTTTTTTGTAGTTATTTAAACATGGTGATTAAGAAAATCATTTTATCAAGTCAAACTCTGAGAATTTGTTTAGAAATATTAAGTGTCTTTAGTTGAGTGCAAAAAAAGTTAAAAACCAGTAACATTGAAAAACCATTCGAAAAAGGGGTAACTTTGGGATATTTTTCTATCAAGTGAAGTTCATTAGATCTTGAAACTGAATGCGACTTTGACTAGACTAGATCCTTGAGTAAATTATAATATATCTTCTTCAGAATTTTAAACATTTTTTTCTAAGTGTCAGATGATATTAATAATCACTTAAATGCGGCTTTTGCAGGCCTACCAAGCCTTAAGAGAGCGCATTGCGCGCCATTTTGTAAAAGGATAGGCATAGGATTTTGCGTTCTTTGAAGCGAGACGGAGCATACGTTTTTGGAAAGGCGTAAGCTCAAATATAATGTTTTTGCTTATTTACAAGAAAACGTATAGTTTATTATTAACATAAGAAGAAACTGTATTACCGAACTAAAGAATTAGTAATGACTTACCAATCAAAACAAAAATATTTTTGAAACACCGCAGGGTTCCGGAAGTCTAGACCAAAAAAATTGTACGCTGTCACATCCCGATGATCATAAAAAGCTTGTTTCGTTACGTTTGGGACGATCAACATTTGATTACACAGCGGAAAATATTTGTCAGTAGCACTTTTACGTTGAAGCCGACCGCACACTCGAGTTTCGCACCAAAACGCTGGACAAACGAGGTACCTTTGTCGTAATGCTCATTTCAACAACCGTGCAATAGACGGGTTGGGTGCAAGTGCACTTTCATGATTTTTTTTGTATTTTTTTTTCGCAATCGTATTTCCCAATTAAGGAGTCCTTAGAAAGAATGTTAAATTTTTTGTAATTCTAGTTTTAGAACTCAGAACTCACGGGGATCCCGTGAGATCTGAGGTCTAGACCTAGTTTGACAAGCAAACCTAGCGGGTTTACTTGTCAAACTAGGCCTAGATCTAGGTTCACCCCTTACATTGGAAAACAATTTTGTGCGTAAACTAACTTCTTAAAACTTGGCAGGTGGGACGACGTCAAAAGACATGGATACCCAAAAGGCTGGAAGCACGGACCCCTGCCGACGCATAGTCGAGACTCAGAAGAACCCACCAAAGAAGAAAGTAAAGAGAACAAAGAAAAGAAATGAATTACCACCGGATATTATTAATTATTATGGCTTTATTAATTAAAGAATAAAATGGTTAATTGTTATTTTATTTGTGTTTTGGTTTCGTTGCACAATGGAATTACAATAACTACCTACTTCAGAAAAATTGGGTTGGTATTCTATCACACTTAAAGAAAACGTCACTAGGTACTGAGTTGTTGATTGATTCATAATATAATATATTATTAATTTAATTATTATCTTCAAGAAGGTACTTAATTGTTTGTTTGTTAATAATTTGTTTCTTATAGCAAACAGTTTATTAGACTCTCGTCTAGGTAAGTACCTTGAATGTGAAATTAAAAAAAAAAGATTCTCGTTTCATAACGATAAAAACGCAACTAAGTTTTACACGTGTTGAAACTTCGATCAGGTATCCGCCGCCTCCTTCGTAGAGACCTAGAACTGTACAAAACTGACTCTCAAAATTGTCTACGACTTGTTTTGACGCAGACAGCGCAGAGCCGTGACAAGTTCTGTGAATTCGGAACAAGATAAGGTCAAATTTCTTTCATTTTATTTTGAAAGATTTCCGATCTTATTATCTACCTATATCTATACTAATATTAATAAAGTCGAAAGATTTAATTGTTTGTTTGTTTGTATTGAATAGGTAGGCTCCAAAACTACTGGCCCGATTTGAAAAATTATTTTATCTACACTAATGTTATAACATTCTACTTATGATTCCAATACTTGACTTATAATTACTACTGTTATAGCGCAGATAACAAAACACTCAATTTAAGCAATTTCACATGATGGTATAATATCCACATCGATATCGTAAAATCTCATTATAACATCAATAAAACGCGACCAATTAACAAGGCGAGCCTTATGTCAAAATCCTCATACAAGTTGTATAAAATTTTGATATTAGGCTGGCTTTTGAAAACAGTTGGGTTATACGTGAAAACTTCGTCGAAACTACTTTTGAATCTGCCTAACCCAGCGTTGTACACGGGGCATTGCTTCCGGCGCACCTCGGCGACCCTTCTCATAGATAGCGGTGGTGATTTGACCGCACTGAAACGACACGGGGGGTGGAAGTCTTCTACTGTGGCTGAAAGCTACATTGATGAGTCTTTAATGAATAAAATTCAAGTCTCAAATACGATCTTGAACAGTATAGAAAACAAGACGAATGAAGTAATTATAAATATTCCGACTCCGTCTACGAGCTCTACTGCTTGCCCCGCGGCCGCTACAGCTGCTGGATCAATAATTAACATTAACTTTCAAAATTGTACCATCCAAAATTTGAACAATTATTATAAATAAACTATTGTCAGCTTTTACTCTTGTTGTTTGATTAATTGCATTAGTGAAGATAAAGTAGTGTATGCAACTGCATATAACACGGGTATTAAAACACTCGTTACTATTATGAAACTCGCTGCGCTCGTTTCATAAACTCACACTCGTGTTTTAATACCCTTCATTATATGACAGTTGCATAAACTACTATTATACTACACCTGCTCGGAAAGTTGCCTATTCCTTTTCCATTATAGAATAGAAAGTATGTCTTTGCAGGCCTATAGGAAACCGGGAGGAAAAACTCATTGGAATTTCATTTCTCACGTGTTTTAGCGGGAGGAAAAAGTGTATGGAAATCCATTTCTAACGTGTTATTTTTTATTAATTTCCTAAAAGATTGGCCGGTAGCTATGGTTATTTTCGTTCGGTCAAACGACAAAAAGTTTAACTCCATTAGGCCTCCTCCGATTTCCGAACAATATTTTGAAAAAAGAACCCAAAGGCATTACACTTCAGGGAACCAGCACAGTAAATGTTAATGAACAAATTCACATGGCAAATGGTATTCCAGCTTTTAATATTGTTGGATTGCCGGATAAAACTGTTGCAGAATCCAGAGAGCGTATCAGAGCAGCGTTAAATTCAATCAATCTTCTGTTACCTCCTGTTAGTTGTTTGTTGGCGGTCAATGAGGTTTTACCAACATCATTGGGCGCGGTAAGTTCTTCTAAATTTCAATAAATAATTAATTCTGCTTTTTATTTTCCTCGAAGGTGTAGTATAAAGCACTATTTATCACTCGGCAGAAAGTGCGATTCCTACCTCGTGTGTTTTATGGCCCTCGGCTGCGCCTCGGGACCAAAACGACACACTCGGTAGGAATGGATAACTTTCTCGCCTAGGTGTAAAATGTACTATTACCATTAGAAGCCCACATTATTCCTGATGAATAGGCTACTTTTTACCGCGGGGAAATGCTTCATTCCTACGGGAAAACGGGTAATAGGACAACGGGTAGTAAGAATGCAGCTAGTTCTATAATAATTTTATTTCTTTAGGCTTACAAAATAAGCACATAAACAAGTAAAATTTTATGCTATATATTAATATCAAATAAGAAATAAGGTACCTACATAACTTAATGAATAAAATACTGTTTTTATAAAAATATCGAGTCAACCACTGTAAAAGCTCGTATATTTTCTTATCGTTTATTTAGTTTTCTTGTATAGGTAAGAAAAGTACCTACCCTAATTATATCAGAAAAAGTAAACATTTTGACCAAAAAAAACGATTAAAAATCGTTATCAATGTTATAAATGTGTGTGTGGATTGTCCTGGGTTATTTATTTATTTATTTTTATAAGTACGTATTTTATATAAAATAAATAATCATAGTTACACCAAAAATATAAATAAATTTTGAAACATGAGCCAGTCCATTCATGAATTTAGAACAAAGTCAATATCTTAGAAAAAGCAAATCAAAAATATTAATTTTTTTAAGTTGATTTCTTGAGGATAGGGAGCTAATTGACACATTACAGTGGTAAAGAATGGAATAAAACTAAAGTTTTATTCCTATTTAGTTATTTATTTAGTTACGAGTAGTATGTATTTAGTTTTATTTGACGTGTGTTTTTTGCAATTTTCCTGGGCATGTTTCCTGTTCGAACGCTTGACACTAGTTGAAAAGGAAACCCAAGACGTCTTATGTCTTTTCAGGGTGCGCATTGTGAATCTACGGGGAAACGGTGGATACCTTAATCGATATGTTGAAAGCATAAAATACCTAGACGTTTCCTCATATAATTTGTATGTTTGTGATGCTTTACAATTTGTATAGTTTTAACTTAGAGTACTTTAAAGTTACAAATATTTTGTTGCCAAATGTTGTACATTCAAGCGTCATAGTAACAGGATCATATGTCAGGAACGTAGGCTGCTAAGATTTTCGCGTACGTTATATTCAGGACTTTACAGACCGAACTTTGGTGTGTAGTCTTCATTACAATAACAGATTTAATTTTTTAAATATAAGAAATATGGTTTTCTCAGAGCGACTACCAAAAACAAGGACTTACGCAAGGATTGACGCAGTCACCTTCTGAGCGTGATAAAAAACAAACGAGTTCTCAATCTTCGTTTTGTAATGAATTTTATTCCATACGAATTTTCTTACGAATTATTCCCGTTGCTTAGCGAAGAGGTTGGGTTTATTTTAATATGGCATTACTTTTGAATATAAGTCGTATTGGAATGGTACTTAGCTTGAACAGAATAGAAAATAGTAGACTAAATAATTGGTGTGCCAGAAATGAACTTCTTAGTTTGTGCAAGAAGTCTTCAAGCGTAAGCTGCCAGCACTGTTAGCACACTACCCTGCGACTCCCATGTCACATAAAGTGAGTACCTCTCTAAGCGTGAGGTACCTCTATCTACCCATCAAGGTCCAATTTTATAGCACATTAAATTGAACCTTGAAAAACAAAAGTCATGTAATCAGGACATCATAAATTTTTCCGTGTTTGTGGTTAACCAGATCTTGGTGAGAAAAGGAGGGTAGCAGAATTTTATGATAAGAGATTAGTCTTCATTGACATTTTATCAAGGAGTGCCTTATCTTTGGCATGTGTTTGATATTAGTTTTGTTTTAGGGTTCTGCAGTAGACTTTGGCGCTATCTACCAAGTACATAAATAATTTACAAAAGTTAGATTAGAAGGTTAGATTTGTACTTCTTCTTTGGGAACGTTTTCGGGTATTTGTATCTACAAATAAAAAATAATGAATTGTCTGTCGGACAATTCATACAGCATTATCTAGCCCCAAGCTAAGCAGAAATTGTGTTATGGGTACAAGATAACTGATATACTTACCTAATGCAATACACTACATAGATAGATATTTTTTACTATACTAGAAAACATCCAGAATCATAGATAAATAACTAAAGGGATAATAAAACCATAAACTATACTAATGAAAATAAGTCATGCTGTTTTAAAATGCAATGTTCATTCTGAAGTCGACACACAAGCACGGATGCAAAGGCCTGCAGTGCTGACAAGACGCAACCCTGGTGGTTGCGTCTGGTAAGCATTTATTTTCTAAGAACGGTACCTGTAGAGTCAGTGAAATTAGAGTCTGAACCTAGACTTAATTTAAGAGGGGTATCCACCATCCATAATTATATGTATACCACACAACTGGCGGTTCTCTGTAAAAGCATCTAACAATCGCCAAAAGTGGCGTTTGTTACTGGTTTGGCGTGTGTTTTCTTATTGTGATAAGGTTCTAATCAGAGATCAGAGATCCGCCAGTGATGTGGATACCTATTGATGCTAAATGCCGATAGTATGACGGTACTGAGGATGCCAATTACGTAATACTTGTTTGTATAGGCATCCTCAGGTGAGCTCTACATTCCTCGTTTCCACTAGTCTCTTTCTGGCCACCATGACTAGTGACTTGCCATGCCAAGAGGGATGAAGATTCTTTTGAAAGATAGTACCTTAGTGACAACATGACGAATACAAGTTCTAGATAGCAGACTCTTTTATAAACGCCTTTAAAATCAGGTGTCACGGTTTCACGTGTTTCGTGTAAGTACATATTTTAGTGTTTCATTTTCCTCGAGATAGATCACGTTCTCATTTGGCTGAGACAAAGTTGATGGTGATTCTCGATTCTTATCTATATTATTAAAAATTATAATAATGCTGTACAATCCACACAGCATCATCTAGTCACATGCTAGGAAGAGCTTGTGTTACGGGTACTAGATGACTACTTTAAGAATAGTTAGTTATTGCCTTGCTCATTGTCATCATTCTAGCTCGCGATCACGCACTGTAGAGTTAGACCTCTTTTTAAACAAATTGAAAAAAAGTATTTCTATGCTCGGCATTATGTATGTATGTATGTTTTTTTTATGTATATGTTCACCGATTACTCCGTCCATTGTCGACCGACTTTGATGATTCTTTTGCTTCTGTATAGAAAATGATGTACGAGACGCATGAAAAGCGTAGTACTCGACGTTCAACTAATAGTTGAAAATATTAGGCCCTTCTTTATTAGGAAGGTATTATAATTACAGTGTTACTGGAAAATATAAGAATACTAGTTTAGGCCTGCGGCTTCGCACGCAGGCCTAAACTTTTAGCGCGCTTTTTCTATGAAAATGTTTAAAGGTGATTTCTATCCCATGAGAACTGATTTATGTCTGCCTATGTTTAATTCCAGGATTATAATTACTTGTATGCAATATTTCAGCTAAAACATCTATCCATCAAAATTTACGCGTTTATAATATTAATCAGAAAGATTTTTCGAAGTACCTTCAATAAATACCTACGGAATCCAATTTCACCAAAGAACTTCGCACGTGACGATCTTGTAAAGTACCCACTTACGTTTATTTATCACAGACAGGTGAAGAGCATTGAAGATTTCGTTATCTCATCTCTGTCTTTAGGAAATTCAGAATTCACTTTTCAAAATAATTTATTGACATGCTGAAAAAATAAAAGTGAAGTAGGTAATTGTGATGGTTTTAAAAGGATGGAGGCTATGCTTAAACAAGGGTAAGTTTCTTTAAAATACTAAGATGATATTGTTTCTGTCAATATTTTGGTGTTATTGAACTTTTTTGTTCTCAATTTACGTAAGGTGCATCTCAGGTGGATCAGTGGACGCACTTCTATGGCAAACATAACCATACAAAGAATACTAAAATCCGTTTGATACGGTCAGTGTGGAGCGTCGGATACCGGCCTGTCAATGACCTTTATTGCTAAAACTGTTCACTCTAACTTCTTCTATTGCCTCGTTGGTCTAGCGGTCAGCTTGTTCAACTGGATTATGAAGGGTTCAAATCCTGGGTCGGGCCAATAGTTGTTATTGGACTTTTTGTATTAAGAAAATTCACAGTAGAAGCCCGTAGTCAGGTAGTTAGCGGTGTTATATACCCCCTGCCTCGGAAAGCAAGTTAAGCTGCTCGTCCTGCGCTTGACCTCTCCCCGGTCGTGTCGGTCTGCCGTCCCATCGGATTATGAGAGTGAGGGAATAGAGAGTGCACCTGTGTTTTCGCACATGCTTGTAATATGTCCTGCGCATCTGGTTAGTCTCCGATGAGACTGGCCGCCGTGATTCGGCTAAAGAGATTATATAACACAAATAAAATAAATAATACATTCAGGATTTATGTATTATCTTTTCAGCGCTGATTGTGCCACAGAGGTACATCCTTGGCATCCTAGGGCTCTTTGCCCTGGCAAACTCCTTCACCATGCGAGTTTGCCTCAGTATGACTATCACACAGATGGTTCTCCATGCGGAATCTTCAGAGAGCATAGTGGGAGAGACTTGTCCGGATACATCAATACCGAGCAATACAAGTATTATGACAGAGTCTTCTGCTGTGTTTGAGGTAAGCGAAACCGTAGATATATTTTTTAAGAAAAATACTACGAGGAACTAATTATTATGAAATTAGATTCTTAAAATAGAGTGCAGGTGGAAAATGGACCGAGCTTCCTTACCCCGCCGGCAGTCAAGTTCGGTTTGCGTTCCAAATGCATGGGATGTACAGCGCACTCACGGGACGCAGATGGCATGTAATGATTTTTACAGACGACGCCGATGGTGTTCGATGTTTTTGTTTGTTTAGCTCAATCACAACATCAAAACAAATTAATATGTGTTTGTGAAATACCTAACGTGCTTACTACGCTAAACTAGTTTAATTATATTATTAGAAAGGTAGGATGGACTGTTTATTATGTTCACACACAAACAGCGAAGCGCAGGAAAAATAGAACAGAAGCAATAGGAAGCCATATAAAGAAACAGGTACATAATTATAGTATACAGATTACATTAC
Source organism: Eupithecia subumbrata (assembly GCA_949316285.1). NCBI lineage: Eukaryota > Metazoa > Arthropoda > Insecta > Lepidoptera > Geometridae > Eupithecia > Eupithecia subumbrata. The sequence continues at coordinate 12,098,759 of OX438643.1, read as the reverse complement.
ATTATTACAGAAGACTAGAAAATAAAAAGTAAAAGCAATATGATATAAACAGGGCCCTGCCTTCCATTTGTGCACTAGCCCAAACATGTAGGTCTACCGTCTAAAAATGTCAGTCTCAGCTTTATGCTGTTCTGACCAGGAAAAATACAAAACAGCGCCGGTTTTCAGACCGACCCACTTTTAGTAACACCAGAGGCGAGACGAGAAGTTTTACTCTCATTGACTTCGAAAATTGTGATCATTACACATTCTGTGTTTGATTCTGAGTTTACAAAACAAGATTATGTGGTCGAGTAGAATAGAAAAATATATTATATACCAATCTATTACGTCAACATCAACCTAAAACTTTATGTTGTCCACATCAACCTAAAACTTTATGTCCACAGTCAAACAAAATTCAAAATTTTAAAAACTTCCTGGGAGATTTTGATAAAACATGGCTAAGAACACTAGGGATCAAATTATCTATGACACAAAAAAAAAACTAAACGAAAATCGTTTGGGAGCTACGATACCACAGACGACACACAGATGCACAGATACACAGACAGACACTTTAAACTTATAACATCCCTCTCTTTTTGCGTCGGGGGTTAAAAAGAGGTTATTTGCACGTTTCAGTACACTGAGTATACGTCTTATTAGCCTCCAATTATATTATTAGCTTCCCTAATAATAACATTTCTTTTAAGGGTAGAGAGCGGTACGACTGGGACGAAGCCACTCAAGGGTTCCTCCTCAGCGCTTTCTATTACGGCTACGTCCTCACTCACTTGCCCGGCGGTCTACTCGCGGAGAAGTTCGGGGGGAAATGGACGCTTGGTTTTGGTCTACTGATAACTTCTGTGGCAACAGCTCTCACGCCATTGGCTGTTACCTATGGAGGAGCGACAGGGTTGTTCATCATCAGAGTGATCGAAGGTGCTGGTGAGGTACTTCAAAACATCGTTAAACTATCTGTGAATTTCATCGTAGCCAAGAAGCGATAGAAAGGTATTTATTGTTTTGTATTGACTACTTAGTGGTATAGTGACCGAAGAATCACTCCAGATTAAAAGCTCGCTTGAAAGCTCTTTGGTAGATGATGCTATATAAAAACGTCCAGCTTATACTTCCTACCCACAGGTTTTCAATTGTTTCAAACAATCATAAATAATCTGTGAATAGTTCAGATGTTTTTTTCTTATTTCCAGGGCCCAGTAACACCAGCCTTCGTGCTTCTGATAGCCAGATGGGTTCCACCCGGCGAACGCTCTAGGTTCGGAGCAATGATCTTTGGGGGAGCACAAATTGGAAATATATTTGGACCATACATCTCTGGGCTGATTTTGCACGATGGTGGAGATTGGGCGCATGTGTTCTACTTCTTTGGCGGTCTTGGAGTTATATGGTTTCTTTTCTGGGTAAGATTTTTTATATGTATTTTTCAATTTTGATAGCTCGGTTACGGAAACCTGGCGCAAAGCACTTTTGTTTCTTTACAAAATAGTGCGTGTACTAAGGTGCTTTTGTAAAATATATTTATGGGTTTTGTCGAGTGTTTTTTGTTACACTTGCGTAAACTCAAGGAAACAAAACAATGTTTGCTTGCTGAAATTTAGCAGGGATTTTATGTAGGTTAAAGTTTGTATTGTATTGTATTGTATTGTATTGTTAAAGAGTTTTAAATGACTTTTTCAGGTGTTACTGTGCTACAGCACCCCAAACCTCCATCCATTCATATCAGACAAGGAAAAGGATTTCCTCAACGATAACGTGGTTGCTTCAGGGCTACACAAGAAATTGGATCCCGTACCATTCAAGGCGTTGCTTAGATCGCCACCTTTGTGGGTTTTAATTTTCGCGGCTGTGAGTTTTTTTATTTTTCACTCATTAAATTACAGCATAGAAGATATCTCAAAGAAAGAATATCTTTGTTAATGATGATCGTCCGCCAGTAAACCAAGCTAATGGGGTTTGAAAATTTTGGCCCTAACATCCAGTCACGATTTTGTTTTTTATTTCAAACCCACGGCGCACAATAAAAAATATATATTTGTATAAAATATACCAAAACTAATAAATAATGTTGTATAATTTATTGTCCCAAAGCATCAGTTTTTGGGATATTAACTTAGGAAGAAAAATTATAATTATTTTCACGTGTGAATATTTCAGTAACCTGACACATTAGGACATAATTTTTTAAGACATTTTTCATTTGTTTTAGTGTCTCCAAAATATCCAAATTTATAAATTTTACTGTAAGCACTGATTATGAAAAATAAACAAATGTAAGGGGCGTTAGTTTTCTTTTATTGGCGGAATACAGTAACTGCCTTGTTATTTTTAGCTTGAGAATGTCTGATTTTTGATATTGGGGTTTGAAGGTTTTTGTATGGACCCTCTATACAATAATCTTCAAACCCTCGTACAATTTTTTCAGCCCAATATCAAAAATCCGACATTTTCAGGCTAAAAATAACAAGGAAGTTACAGCTTTCCGCCAATAAAAGCTAACGAACGCCCCTTAGTAAAAACCACACGCACGATGCAAAAAGAAATGTTAAGAAGAGAGTTATTTTCTGTTAGTAGCTATTTGTTTTATATTATAAAAATTACATTAACAGTTCTTGAAATCCAAACAGAATCAGTGCTTATTTTGATTTTTTAATGACTCTATGTCTCTTATTTTGATCTCTAATACTTACTGAACGTATTTTTTCAGGTTGGACATGATTGGGGCTACTTCACGATGATTACAGACCTCCCTAAATACTTCTCAGATGTGCTTAAGTTCAACATCAAGGAGACTGGCCTGATGTCAGCACTGCCATACATCGCCATGTATATTTGCTCTTTCATATTCGCTGGTCTCTGCGATATGTGTGTCAAGATGAAGTGGCACAGCATTACTACTGGGAGGAAAATATACACTACAGTTTGTAAGTATTGTTTGAATGGGTTAGGGTACATCTCGTCCGAATCACAAACTCATCCGCGGACGAGATATTCACTTCTCATTTGTGTAGGGGTACATCTCATCCGAATCAATAGTCTCTTGGTTTTAGATTCGGACGAATTGTACCCTTAACCAAAAGTGAAGGGGACAACTCGTCCGAATTACATCGTTTATTTTCTAGGGTTCTGTATAGCAGTTCGGTCAGCAAGAACGACCAATGGGCTGAAAAGTTTGCAATAGTAGAATTGAGCTTAGAGAGAGCTGAGAGCTGAAAATAAAACATCTCAATCGTAAAAAATCTAAAATAGGGACTAGGAGACATATCTAAAATGGGGGCTAAGAGTAAGTATCTTACTCCTGCGACTCAGCGACTGAAAGTGGATCTTGTTCTCCAATATCTATAATATGGGTCCCAGAGAATCCCTACGTGATAAATTCAAAGAAATAAATATAATGACAGTACCATGTCAATATATTTATGAAAACTTGTTGTACACTCATAGAAATAAAAATCTGTTCCCTAAAAATTGTGATAAACATAACTTTAATACCAGAAATAAACATAAACTCGCTGTGCCCACAACTAGGCTACACAAAATTAATGTATCTTTTAAAGGGCAATGTATACGCTTCTACAACAAAACTCCTAGTGAGTTGCAAAAATTATCAGTAAATAATTTCAAACAAATTGTCAAAACCTTGCTGTGCAAAAAGGCTTACTATAAAATATCAGATTAAAAAAAAGCAAACAGAAGATAAAAAAGCTTGGAACGGGTTTTGCTCCAACTCAAAAAATAACAACTAACAGGCTAAAGGTTTCTTCGTCGCTTCTTTACTTTGGTCTACATACCGAAGCGACAGAAATGAAAAATATCACTTTATTTCCGTGTCAGTGTATAGTTTTATAATTTGACCTTTTCTAAGTGTACATTTATTGTATTTATGGAAATAAAGAGTTTTTGATTTTGATTTTGAATAATTTGATTGTTTTGGAATAACTAAAAACAGAATCTCTTTTTTTTCAATGTTTTCGCGGGATGAACCCCTCGGGAATGAACATTTCATGTGACGTCTTTGGGATCATTCTCTATAGAATAGCGAAATAATATAAAAAATTGGTCTATTATTTACTAATCGACGAACATACATATTACATAAAACAAAACATATGTACATACAGCCGAACAAAAAGCCTTTTTTCGAAGTCGTTTAAAAATATCAATGAAAATCTTTATATGAGAATAGTGCATTTCACATTTTGCCATTTACGAGTAGTCACTATAAAACCAAAATCTAAAAGTGTTCTCGTAAATATTTCTAACAAGCAAAGATTCTTTTTACGTTTCGTAATACTTAGTGAAGTACTACGACGAGATGTACTCCATAATACTCGGTGGTACGTACATAAGTAACTCAAAAGTTACATATGTACGTACCATAATACTTACCTGTATTCCGTAATTATCGGTCTCAGAATACTTCTCTTATTTTCTCGTTCTCAGATATTCCCAACCAAATCAAAAATAATAATGGCAATATCGTAATAACATTCAATTCTAGGATAACAAAAATCTCCGAACAAAATCTTTAGCATTCAAACTTTGATCACGGAAATTGGTCGGTATTACAAACGAATCCGGAAAAACTTTTCCTGCACGCTCCAGGCAATTTCCTTAAAACTATCCGTGGTTTGATCGACGACCCGCAAACAATAAGGCGCTACTCACAAAATGCCATAAATTGAAAATAATCCATTTCGTTTTGAAGGTAGAATAAAGGTTTTGATTTCGCCTCGGGTTGATGATCGAAAATCCTAAGTAAAACCAATGTCAAGTCAATGAGGAGGAGCTCCTTATTTCGATCATCAACCCAAGGCGAAATTAATATATCGTTTTATAGATCGAAGAATTGAATTCGAATCCGACGTTTCCGATTCGGAAACTAATCGAATGAATTAAAATACCCCTGCAGAGGGCGAGAAATATTCGGAGCTGAGCCGTCGCCTCACGTAGTTGACTCTGGAGCAAAATAAATCTAAATCCACTTCCTTAGATAGTTTATTAAATTGATCACCAACTAGCCATAAATAAGAGTTCTGGCGATAATTTATACTAACTATTGGTATATGAAGGATCTTGTTGAATCTCATTATTTTACGGGGAACGATAAGCTTTATTTTACTAAGGAGATCGGGGCAATTCATTCAATATAATATAACTAGTGTGAACGTGGCCTATAGGTCTATTGTTTATTATGATTACTTAACTCGATCACGATCAGTTCACGGCTAAGGTCACTTTTTTCCTCCACAGCGTCTACCGTGCCCGCAGTTTTTATAATTCTTGCATCGTACTCTGGTTGCAATAGAATGGAGGCAGTTGGGTTGTTCATAGCCTCCATGGCTTTCATGGGAGGATTCTACAGTTCTGTAAAGATCAACGCTATGGATATAGCCCCAAACTATGCTGGCACTTGCTCTGCATTCGTGAATGGGATGGCAGCTTTGTCCGGGGTAGTGACACCTTATTTGATTGGATTGTTAACGCCTGATGTAAGTATTTTAGTTTAAAGTTTTTATGACGACCTCATTGGCGCAGCGGGCGAAGGTCCGCCTGCGATGTAAGGGGTGGCGGGTTTGATTCGCGTATCGGAACAAATGTGTGTGAGTTCTGCAGGTTTTTGTTTCGGGTGTGCTGGGTGTTTTATATGTATCATAAAAATATCTATCTATGTACGGTAATGTATTAATTAGGCACCTACCTATATCATTTAGCTTAGTTTTGGATATAATGCTGCGTGGATTGTCTAGCATTATTAATTTAATATGGTTTATTTCTTTACTTTGTGACTTACCAAGTTTGCCTATTTATGCAATAAATGAGCCGCAAAACTTATCAAGCAAGATCAAACCGCATTTTGAAACGCTATGGAGCATAATTCATCACATCACTGAGCATTAACTGATGCTTTACATTATAAAACTGTGTGTTTTCTTGATCTCCGTTTAAACTCCATTTTAGAACACGTATTTTGTTACTATATACATAAAATAGATACATTTTACGATAGATTTTCGCAATGTAACAACGGAATTAATTATCTATCCAGTTTAGAATTGTTTCGATTGTAAATACTAGTTCATATCTATTTCTATTTTTTGATTGCAATTTTCTTTGTGAATATGGTTTAAAATAAAAAAAGTTTTGAACGTAATGAATAAAGATGATTTTTTCAATAGTCGGGACTTTAGAAAAAGTCATCTTTATTCATTACGTTGCTTGTTTGGGAACCACGAGAGATCAACTCAACTATCAACTCGAAGCTTTGGTCTTGCGTCAATAACGTGAATTTGTGTTTATAAAAAGCCTAATGGAAAAACGTGCAGAATTGGCTAATCTGCAGATTTTCTTCAAGAGCTTTGAGCTAAGTTGTCCATTAGGAGAGTGGCTCATTGCCTCAGAATAGGGCCTTGCTTTAAAGAAAGAGTACAGATAAATATAAAAAGATATTTTTTATAATAGCAATAAAAATAGGTAAAAAGAAATAAAAAGTTGTAGGATACGTACATATGTCGTGGCCATATCCTAGAATTGATCACTTCATGATTTAACCGACCATTTTATGAAAACTGACTAAATCGTTTAAGCATCAACGTTTAACGATATTTCAATGAACGTTTGGCCATTCATTAATGTAGGGTTGCCATGACATCAAAGGCTTAGTAAAAAATTGAAATAAGGATGGAGCTTTATATTTTTTTCGTAAGTACAAAATATTGCTTACCTATTGTAGTTGGCTTGCAGTTTAATCTGGCAACATGATACTCAAAATATTTTGACCAAATCTAAATCTAATAAAAATCTTTAAAAAATAAAACATCTTTTATCACTTTATCACAAAAAATAGGAGATATTACAAAAGTCTCAATGTATTTTTTTTTTAGATTGTCTACTTATTTATAATACTTTCTATAATTTTCTGTCGTCCACCATGTCTAACAGTTTTGGATTTGTTAGTATTTCATAATATTTTTTCATAGAAACTATACGAATAGTATCGAATCTTCAACCCTTTTCTTTTTAAAAATAAAATGTCTTCTTCCGCAATATCCATGAAGTCTTACTTTGGAATCCAATAATTCATAGATTTTCGTTGCGTGGTCACCCTAATTTCTTTTACTTATTGTATGACCTAAAAATAAGTTTAAATATCGTTTTAAAGTTACTGGCATTCGATTAATCAGAGTAGGTAACCTTGGTCCGGAGAAAAATTTGACATTAAAAATAGCTTTATTTTTATAGAATACATTATTTGAAATTGAAATCTACTAACCTGTGAAATAGGTTCCGAAATCCATGGTACTTACGTTAAGCTCGTTTTAGAGTGACTTTCGTAAAATTTAAGTTGTTTTGTGTCATAACGGATAACGGGGCGTTAGACTTCATTTTTATCTTCAATTAACACATTATTATTAGCTTTTATAACAGAATTATTGTCCGCCGACTTGATGCATCACAAAAACACGTAAAACAGTGCCTCTAACTGTAACTATTTTATGATAATGTTATTATTTTATGATAAGATCATTAATGTTTGACCATATTATGAATTAGTCTTGCGTTTAGCTTTTTATATCCTCAAATGCTGATTATTCATCGATCAGGCCAAACTTTATTCATGATGTGGGCAGCGCGTATTTCCCATTTCATGAAATAGTTGTATTTCATGAAATGGGAAATGGGATGGCTATATCCTAGAATTGATCACATCATGAAGTGATCAATTCTAGGATATAGCCACGACACATACATAAAGTTTTTGTGATTATAGTGCGTAAGCCCTCACACTCAGGGTAATTTCTTAGTAATCAAATAATATCGCAAAAAATTTCGACTTCGACCGGACTTGAACCTGTATCCCTCCCTCAGTACGGAAATGTGCTAACTAACTACATCACAAGGTCAAGTGATCACTTCACACTTGGATGCGGGTTCAAGTAAAATTTTTTTGCATAAGCTAAGCAGAGCTTGTGTTATGGGTACTAGATAACTGATATACTTTATACAATATATTACATAGAAAGATATTTTTAAGAAAACACAATTAATGCAAATAATGAACTTATATAATAAGATATGTACAGACAGCGTCAGAATTAAGTAACCCCCCTGCATAACATAATGCAGGTTACTATGAGATTTTTTGTGTTCTTTTTATCTATTCGTTCTGTTTTTAAATAAAATAATAAAAAAAAAAACAACTTTTAAAACTCCTACGAAAAACTCCTCCTAACAGGTTTGGATTTAAACCTGCACGTGTTATCCAGGGGGGCTACTTAATTCTGACGCTGTCTGTACATAGGCGAGCTTAACCCTGAAAAAGAGTTTTCTTCCAGCAAACCTTACAGTTACAGAAGAGGCGATGGAATATATATAATATGGAATATATACCTAATATAAATAAATAGGTAGTGATGGACAATCCACACAGCATTAACTAGCCTCGGACAGACAAATTCGAGTATCTGCCTGTTCGTCCGTTTGTGTTCTAGTCAATTTTTCTGATACCTACTACGGAACCGAAAATGTTTACTTTTTTATTAATCGTTTTTGTATGTTTCAGCAAACAGTCGAGCAGTGGCGTATAGCATTTTGGCTCGTGTTCGCTGTGCTCGTAGGGACTAATTTCGTCTATGTGATATGGGGTTCAGGCGAGCAACAATGGTGGGATGATGTCGACAAATATGGATACCCTACTGGGTGGAAGCATGGGCCGTTGAAGAGAAGAACTGACAGACATGAGAAGAAAATAGTACATCCAGTCCACGATCACACTCCTGTTTCTAATGATTGAGCAAAACATTTTGCATTGCTAAATTAATTTGTTAATAAAACGATTGAAACTATTATGAACACTATATGCACTTCTATCTATCATCAGATTATTCTATTATCAGTACATAACTCGATAAAAGTGTGTAATGTTTTTTGTTTTTATTTCGTGTTAATTCCTATTTAAGATCATTTTTCTATTCTTCCTAAACGGGGCAATCAGAGGAGGCACCTTAACCGGAGTAGTAACAAGAAGTGTCTTTGGAGACCATTCATTATGTTTAGAGAAATTTACATAGCCCTTTTAAAAATACACTCATACATTCTTTATAAAATTCATAATTAAAAACTCATAATGATACATAGACATTTAAAGAAGTGAACGTGGCTTATACAATTACATACATACGTAATCATTTTTTCTTTTGTATTTTTTTTGTATTCTAGGGTCATAAGAACCTGCAATGATTTGTAGTTTGAATGGCATTTTTTTTGGGATTTCTGGCTTTTTAAGTATTTTAACACGAGTTAGTCCGCCAACTACCATAATTTACTCAAATTAAGGTCAGTATCAAGATCACACAGTAAATTTAGTTAAATTTTACAGTTTGACACCATGTTTAAAAATTATGTGGGTAGTCAATTTGATATCTCGCTAAATCTTTTGGCATTTTCCAAATATGTCTTCTCTGAGGCTGTTGAATAGTCGTTTTTAGGTTTTTTAAATTCCTCTTCCCAGGTCCAAATAAGTTTTGTTACGTAGAGTCAACTTTTGAGCCATGTCAATAAGTTGACTGACAGTTTCAAGCTGACGTCAAAACCATAAACAAACCAAGTCTAGAAGATATTTAAAAAAATCATCATCAAAATTGAAATCTGATACGCGCGCCATTTTTTTTATCGTTTTTTTCGGAATTAAAATTAATTATAATTAAATGGTTAGGAAATGTGTTCTTTTTTGTTTTTAGTGTAACAATATGATGGTAAATCTCTAAAATAAAACTCGAACTGGTCATAAAAACTGTAAAGTTTTGTTATGTTTTTAAAAATATCTAAAATTTCACCATTTGTACGCAATAATAATTAAATAGGTATTAATTCAACCTTATTATTTACGTAACACAACATCAAACTATTTACATGCTGTTTTGTAGGAAATTTCAAGGAAAATCCAAATATATATATAGATGTTACAAGGTCTAGATAATAATCAAGAAATCAGCGAAATAATGCACCACATCCCATTTCCGCGCTGGCGGGCAGCGTGCTCTCGTAGGGGTGTATCAGCGCGTAGGGTCTGCCATCTGAGAGGATATTTGTTAAATATCTTCGTCCGAATAACTTTGTTGGCATATAAACTTGTATCCTGCTATTATGTATTATAATGCCGAAAGTTTGTGAAATGTGAATTTTTGTTTCCTAAGATCTCTATAAATTTACGTAATAGGCTACTCAGTATACCCAAAATACGCGTGCGAAGCCGCGGGCAGAAGCTAGTTATAAATATATCAGCAGGTTCTGATCTTATTTTTAACTTTACTGCTGTTATTCTATCATTACGATATATAGTATTTTCCACTTGATTACTACAAATGATTGTTGTACCAAAAAATACATGTATTTCCCATGTGTGAAGAATTCTATACTCCATCCATAGTCTCCACTTCCTTCCCACCTTGTTTCACGTAATCCAAATTGATCAATGGAAATGGATAGATTCCCAATATAGCTATGTGGTGCCGGTTTTATTTACACCATTCCAACTCTTTCCGCGGGTGTCGTTAGAGGCGACTAAGGGATTTCCACCGGGGGTGGGCAGCAGCGCCCCCTGCATATTAATTCTACCACCAAACAGCGATCCCCAACCCGCATGCCCAGCGTGGGGATTATGGGCAGTACCCCTATGAGATAAAAGCCTATAAGACGCTTATCAGGGGGAGGCCTGCGTCCAGCTGTGGATCAATACAGGCTGTTGAGGTTGAGGTGAGGTGTGGGAGACTCCTAATCTATCCATTTCCACTGTGACTCTATTTACCCCGATACCAGCATGGTACGGACAATCCATGTCCCGATTTTACCCGGACTCAGACCACCATGGTATATTATATGGTGGAAGCCAGTTGTCAAGAAATTTACCATCTATCTGTTATTGCATCATTTGACGACCTCTGTGGCGCGGCGGGCGAAGGTCTGCCTGCGACGCAGTAGGTTGCGGAATCGATTCCCGCCTCGGGACAAATGTTTTGTATGATCTGCAGATATTTGTTCAGGGTGTTCTGGAGGTTTTCTATGTATAATAAAAAAATATCTATCTATGTAGTGTATTGTATTAAGTATATCAGTTATCTAGTACCCATAACACAAGCTCTGCTTAGTTTGGGGCGAGATAATGTTGTGTGAATTGTCCAGCATTATTTATTTATTTATCATTACTTTATTGGGAGATATTGTGCAGTAGTTTCCCGTTGCTTTCTGCGAGGCAGTTCATTGTTCGATGGGTCAACCTTTGATTTCCTGTCAGGAACCTTCCAGAAAACTATTAGATTCTTCGGCCTTCTGCCAGTACTAATACGTCTGCTAGGCTGCATTAGAGGGGAGATACTTATTTAATGGTGGCATTTGATCGCCATATCACAGGGCCGTCATTGGAACTTCTGTAATACTTTATAGGTAAGCTGGTCCAACCAAACTTCCCACTACTGCCTTCTGATGATCCTTCCGCTGCTAGTCTGGTACATAATACTTACTACTAATTTTATAAAATGCGAAAGTTTTTGTGAATATTTGTTACCGTAACTACTTATCGGATTTAAAATAAATTTGGCATTTAGTTTCCTTCTGGAATAGCACATAGGCTGATGTTATTTTAAAAAAATAACCTTTGATGCGGTCTAAAAGGGTCATAAATTTTCTATGAAAAATTATTATTCCTTGAACCGATTCACTCTAAACTCGGTATGAATAAACTTAAAAGTAAACAATGAATCACGTATTTTTTATTTCTACAAAACAACACCTAGGGGTAGTGCAATATATATCTGAAATTTGTATACCATACATATAAATGGTAATTTAAACGCGGGCAGAGCCACGATGCGCATCCACACAATAAAACGAAGCTCTTGATAACTGCAAATAATATTTCTTATAATACAAAGTACCTAGCAGCTAATAGACGTGTAATGGGTAATAGGTTAGTGAAAAAGATATAAAGATATCCTATTAAAAGTATCATAGCAATGCGGTAATGATGATATTCATTTTGATCAGGCTGTGCTCATCAACATCCTGTCAATTTTATCATAGGTTGCTATGAGATAAGCTAAAATTCTATAATGATCTTTATTCCATAAATGCGACGACAGGCTTTACCGAGCCAGATAAAACCTATATTGGCCCCGGTATCACAGAATTTGGTCTATCCAGGTCAATATAAAAACATTTTTATGGATCTAGTCCGGTCCTATTCCAGATTAACAGACCTGATGGATCCTAGCCAGATCCTGGAGATGCTTTCATTTCACCATACTTACGTCCAGTATAAAAATATGAAGAGTTTTATAATTTACTACCGATTGATTTCTTCAGCTAACTGTACTCCGTGAAGTTTCCTCAGAATGTCTTAATTGCCTATTGATATTATAATCAGACGATCGCTTCGGGCGTACTGTGACGGTCATGATCTACGGTACCTGCGCAGGCGCACCTCAGTAGTAGAGCCTTCACTCTCGCCAGTCACTCGCCTCTGTGTCACCTTGTAAATAAAGTGGTATTTCAACTGGAACACACTAAATGACGAAAAAAAATTTCGAACGAGGATTTTGAATTTGTAAGTTTTTTATAATACTTTTTTTTATTCTTATTATTCTCAGTGTATTACTAATTTTGATTTGTGTAATAATTTGGCTTTGGTCGTTATGTTATATAAATTAAATTGAATTATTATATACAAAGAGAAAATAGTAGAGTAGGTAATACTTATTGCTTGTTAGTTTATAAGTTTAACTGGTACCAGTTATGCCAGCCATTTAGTACAGGAAAATAATTTTAATAAAGTACATTGAGGCTAAAGTATATTCATGCAATGCTTAGAACGCTATCTTCCTAGAGCTGTTTTTCTATATTAGATACATACATATCTTTTTCCGGTGATAATTACAGTAATAAATAATTTCACTCTTGTAATTTCTCTCTTATAAGAAGAACTAAGAGTATAGTTTATTCCAAACTGTTTCTGTTGACTCTGAAATTAGATAAATAGATCAAATAACAATAGCCTGATAGCTGTAGAATGAGTACATCTACAAAAAATGTGAAAAATTGTGACTTTTGAACTAAGTACTTGAATTGAATTCAGAAAATGAGCCATAGTACCTACTTACAACCATTCAGCTCTTTGTAGCAGATTTCGATATTATGTCTTTACATATAAACTTTTTCAGACTGCAATTCTAAAACAATGTTTTTTATCACGTAGTTCCTATAGCTAGGCTACCTATCTACTTTATCTTTTTACGTCTTGACGCGAAACGCTTTGAACAAAACAATTATGAAAAACAAGAGCCCAGCTGTACACTTGAGTAAATTTAGTATCTTCATAGTGTCCAACCTATTATCATTCGTAGGGTGAGTTTTTGGTGAGTATAGGAAACGGATGCGTATTTATGCTAATTTCTATAAAAACCTAGCATTTGGCGAGCAGCTGATCAAATCAAACGTTTTCGTGGGCATTTATTTCATACTATTTTCGCCAGTCATTGGTTCATTTATTTATATTTTTATTCTTTATCAAAATGCAGAATGAGCGACGAAAATAATTTGTCGAAAACCTGCTCCTACATTTAATAAGTACCTACCCTGAACGTTGAGATCGTTACCACCCAATATCATTTTAGGTCCTGATGGGCCCTTTTAATAGGGCCACGACGAATCTTGTCTTCTAACTTCAATTCAATTCAATTTTAATTATTTATACTTACAATTAGCGGCCAGCGCAAAATCGGTCAAGCTGTGGTGCCGGCTTAGAATTGGCACCCCAACTCTTCCCGCGGGTCTCGTAAGTGGCGGCTTAGGGATATCTACCGGGGGCGGGCAGCAGCGCCGCTGCAGAACAATTCTACCACCGGACTGCGATCCCCAACCTGCATGCCCAGCGTGGGGATTATGGGCATTACCCCATGTGATAAAAGCCAATAAGGCGCTTATAAGGGGGAGGCCTGCGTCCAGTAGTGGACCAATTCAGGCTGTTGAGGTTGAGGTGAGGTGAGGCAAAATCGGTCACTGTGGAGAACTTTAGGGAGGCCTATGCCCAGCAGTGGAAGTCGATCGGCTGATAAGATGATGATGATACAATAAGACCAGTCATACAAACAACCGCATACACAAAAGTATAGGTGCCTCTCATCGGATTATCAGATTGAGGGAATAGAGAGTGCATCTGCATTTGCGCACACACTTGTGCACTTTAATAGTCCTGCGCACATGCCTAGCCTCCGTTAAGACCCCCGACGCCGAAATTCGGCTAGGAGGACATCATCGTCATCAAGAATCAAGTATAAGTAGAGATTGGATTTATTTAACTAGATTTTTTTAATTAGTTTAAGTAGAGATAGGATTTATTTAACAATATTAATTTAATTAGTTTAAGTAGAGATTGGATTTATTTAACATTGCTTGCTAAGGCATTTTATCACCCCCAGGCCAAAATCTATCTATTTACCAAATTAAATTAGGATCCATTCAGCCATTTATGAGTGAAATGTTGTCAAAATGACAGAGTTTTTTTTCGCAGCGGTGCCGGGGGCAGAATCTCATATAAGATATTGGTTTCTACCCGAGGCTTCGCACTTTTACGGGATAAAAAGAGTCTATTTTTTATGTAGGTCTTCCTCTAGGAAGCCGTCTACCTCCCTGCCAAAATCAATATCAAAATTATCTATTCAGTTGTATAAATAAGCGTGAAAAGGGAACAGACATGACAGACATTATCATAATCATTTTCTAAGGAGAGAAGGGGAAGGCCTGCGTCCAGCAGTAGACCAATATAGGCTGTTGAGGAGAAGGAGTAAGAGAAGTACCTAGCTAATGGATTGAATGAATGTCTAGAGAAATTTCAATTAAAGTCATTTACAACGGATTATTTACCATGGTTTGAGTTTTGAGCTTTCCAATATTTCTGTACAGTTTCATGCGCCATGATCACGAAATAATTGAGGGTCTGCGAGTGAGTTTTTATTGGCAGATAGGCATATATCGATATATATTGATATCGATCCACCCCGGTTTCATTATCGATTTCGTTGTCGCTACTCGATCACGACACACAACACCGACGGTATCAGAACGCGGCCCGGTTGGTACATCACTTTTTCGATTTTTGCACATTCTTCAGGGTTCCAGGTTCCATTCAATTTTCATTTAGCTAGATTCATCTATTCCTAATATGTTATATATTTTATGTATATATATAATGTATATTATTTATTTATTTTATGTATCTGTCATATTTATTGTATTTATAGCTACCACTATTTGTAAACACGCCATCGTCTATACTTGTTCTTTCACTTCCGGTCCATCCAAAGGTTGCCTGGAAGAGATCGCTCATAGCGATAAGGCCGGCCATTGTGCAACGTTATTTGTATTTGTCTTTTCCTGTCCTGTGTTTCTATTTGGTGTGCAATAAAGAGTACTGTATTGTATTGTATTGTATTGTTATAGAGGGATATATTGCCACATCTCATGAAATAAACATTTTTAATAGCATTAAAAGACTAAAATTGCATGCAATGTGCATTCGTCAAGGCACAACTTCGATACGCTGTCTGCACTCATGAGATATCGTAATTACGACCTTACAAGCAATGAATATTTAAAGGTTTACGTACTTGTTTAGTATTTTATCGTATACTTCGATTACTGAATTATCCATGGTAGTTGTTTGTTTTTGTGAAAAAACATTCGAGCAAACGGATTTCACTGATAATAATAATATTAGACTTCTACGACACGTAAGAAGGTACTTTACTGGCAACACTCACAATTTTATTAAATTCAAGCAAGAACTTAGGAAGACAATTTACCAATAAATTAAATCGTCAAGTGCAAGTCAGACTGGCGTAACGAGGGTTCCGTAACACCTGGATATTTGGCAATGCAGATTGGATTTGGAGGCAAATATCATGATTCTAGGTCAACGGTAAGTCCCCTATAAGTTTTCGTAAATAGCGAGAAGCAATTTTTTTTTCGATTAACTACAAATTTATGGCTTTTGGATTGTTTCCTTTACTTGTGCTTGTAGGTAGGAGCAGAAGGTTAATGTCAATTTCGAAGTAGTAAAACGGATTACTTATCGTGTTTTATTACATTTGTGAGTTGACAGTATATTTTGAAAGCAAACATAAAAATATATTTTCGTAAATTATGTCAGTTAGTTCAAAATTACTATTCAAAACATTATAACAGGTTTTTATATCTCCAAGCACCTGTTACAGTGCTTTTATTTCGTTGTGGAGTCAAAAAAAAAGATTAATTCTCAGCGCCTTTTACCGGACAAGGTTGTGGATGGATGCACGTGTGTATGTATGGTGTTCTACGATAGGTAAAGTGTCCAGCCAGTAAGCATCCAGCTTTGAAACGCCTAGATATCATATGATATCGGGTAAAACATTTCAGTAAACGAGCATGAAATATATCATTCCATACGAATTTTACGACGTAACGTTGTGGAGTCAAAAAAAAAATTAGTTCTCAGCGCCTATTACCGGACAAGGTTATGGATGCACGTGTGTTTGTATCGTGTTCTACGATAGGTAAAGTGTCCATCCGGTTAGCAGCCAGCAGCCAGCATCTAGCTTTGAAACGCCTAGATATCATATGATATCGGGTAAGACTCCGCAGAAAACGAACATGAAATACCTATATCATTCCATACAAATTTTACGTCGTAATTTTTTTTACTCGCTGAGGATTAGTTTTATGACAAAATGTTTTAGTAAAGTTTCTAATACGATGATTGATTTCTATCGATTGGCATAATAAAGTATAGAAAATTTTGAGAAAATTGTAATTTTCCGCCTTGGCCCACGGTGCAGCGGCGCAATTCAGTTTTTTAGCCTATGCTAATTGTAAAAACGATCAACGTTCAATATTGTGACTAAAGTCCCTGAGGCATGTTGCCAAATCCTCACTTCAACAGCCTATATTGGTTCAATGCTGGACGCAGGCCTTCCCCTGATAAGCGCCTTATTGGCTTTTATCTCATGGAGGTAATGCCCATAATCCCCACGCTGGGGATGCTGGTTGGGATTCGCAGTTCAGTGGTAGAATTCTGCAGGTGGTGCTGCTACCCGTCCCCGGTGGATATTCCTTAGTCGCCTCTTACGACACTCGCGGGAAGTATCGGGGTGGTGTAGATTCTAAACCGGCACCACACAGCTCGATGTTGCCCAAGAACTTAGGTATTCTCATCAAATCCGTGTTTATTTTGCAATCGGCCTAGCCATTATACAAACGGCTAATTCTACGGCAGCGATATATCTACATAATAAACATCTACTTACTTTAATTTGTACAGATTGGTTGGATTATGCTTTGTTGCCATGCCATTAATTTTTGTTTTAGTTCTGTCGCTTAGTTTTTATCAATGTGACAAATTTAAATGTAAAATGTTTGAAAAACAAGTTTTACCTATTCCAGGCAGACGTCAGTTAGTACCCATAAATAATCCCTTTATTTATAAACGTTCTTATCACTCATTGTCCTTAGTTGTTTTTGCAAGTAAGAACATTCGCTCTCATAAATAGGAAGTTTGTCATTGCTGTTGTTCCAACTCATCCGTTTTTATATCAGAGCTTATGATTTTATCACCACTGCCACATTTTCCCGTCAAGATACCCTACTCTTTGAAATTAAGGTTGTCGCAGATGAGAAAATGTGCATTCAATTATTAGCTTAAGGAGGAAAATGTGCATTCAACTCGTTCCATTCAGATGCATTTCTTAATGACGGCATCAGATGACAGCTCGCGAGTCACTTATTTGAAGCTTGTGGGTCCCCATTTTGTCAGTGTGAAATGTATCTAAAGATAAGAAGGAGAAAGAAGCCTATGCTCCTACAGACTTAAACTTCTTTCTTCCCTTATCTTTGATTTGAATGTCCATTTTTGTGCTGTGTGGTAACGGCGTTGGATAAATGTGCGCAGAGCCTTGACCAGTTATACAACAATATAGGAAGACATTAAACTTCTGTAAGCCATTTTTCATTTATTTCCTAATATAGGGCATATTCAGCTGTGCATGTATTTGAGCGGAAGAGGAAAAAGCCATTTGTGTCTTGAAACAAAAAGTCGAACTACATGCATGCAAATGTGCAATATGTTCATACTCATACCTGCAACATGTACCTATAAAAACTAACTTACAGATGGTCATTTGTGTCCTAAAACATAAAGTTGATATTCATGCATGCCAATGTGCAGTGTTTATGATCATTCCTACAACATGTACCCATAATAATTAATCTAAAGATGTACATAAGTTATACATGGTCATTTGTGTGTTAAAACATAAAATTGAAATAGATGGCTTGGAGTTTAATCTGTAATGAATGAATGTTATGTATTTATTAAACGAATTGAATTGAATTAGAATTTATAGATAATCGAATAACATAACTCAAGTTTTTTCCTCGAATGCAGATAAAAAGTTTAATAATGTCATTTGAAATTTTCCTCAACTACGTAAATAAAACAGGTATTTTACAATAAAGCAGCCGTTGAGTTACCTACCTACATGGTCGCTCTACTTTTAGAAAATTAATACGATCTATTCTGTTCTACTACTGTATTAATAACATTTATGTTCTACGCTATTGCGTCTATACTTTCCGCAAGAAACAACAAACGAGAGAGACTAAACGATTGTCTTTTTTGGAATGAAATTGTAAATATACCTGTAATAAAAGATTTTTCTGTTCTATTCTATACAGGTAGATTTTTTGGTCGGGGCAGTAAAGGGAGGTACCTCTCTTCCCATTTTTAGAGTTTCGAGATGGGACGGAACCCTTATGGTCTCGCTTTGTCCTTTTTTCCCTCTCTAAAATATCTGTAAGTACCGTAGCTATTAACTTGAAATTTAAAATAATAACATATTTTGTAATATAGTATTTCGCAAATGAAGAGTCCAAGGAACTTTGAATAGAATAAAATAGAGTAGAAAATTATTTATTGCCCTAATTCAGAAATTACACAAAATAAAACTAGACTTCCCCTCCGACACATTTTCATGAAACATAGATAAGAACACTCGGGACAAAATTATCTATGACCAAAAACTAAACGAAATTCGGTTCATCCGTTTGGGAGCTATGATACCACAGACAGATACACAGACAGACACGTTAAATTTATAACACCCCTCTCTAAAAGCGTCGGGGGTTATAAAGGAGTAAATTCAGCATTTTGCTGTAATGCATTAATATGCAAGCAGCGCTGTTTTTCAATTTACGCCTCTCGGATAGGTGATCACCGAGAGGTTAAGGTGATAGCGAGATTACAACGATCAATACATAAAAAATAGATCAATCTAGAGTACCTGTCATTGAGTAGATATTTGTACATATGTAGGTACAACTAAATTAAATGCACAGCGTTTTATACAAATACAATACACACCTACTAAGCCTGGATATTATTCCCTATATGGTAATGTTCATGGGTGTGTTCCCCAACTCTTCCCGCGGGTGTCGTAAGAGGCAACTAAGGGATATACACCGGGGGCGGGCAGCAGCGCCCCCTGCAAAACAATTCTACCACTGAACTGCGATCCCCAACCCGCATGCCCAGCGTGAGGATTATGGGCATAACCCCCGTGTGACAAAAGCTAATAAGGTGCTTATCAGGGGGAGGCCTGCGTCCAGTAGTGGACCAAAACAGGCTGTTGAGGTTGAGGTTAAGGATGGGTGTGTTAATGTTATGTACTTTACCACAGGCTGTATAAATCTAATGTTTGGCCATGTTTTTACATTATGAAAATTTAACATTGATAACATCGTTTTGTCCATTATTTTCTAATTAGATTTAAATCTACTTATTAGAAAAATTGTTTATTAATGTAGATTTGATGATAATATTCTTAAACAAGTCGGTACTTAGTCATTATTGTGAGCGAGAGTTCGCAGATTTTTGGGGTTCAGTACCTCAAAAGAAAAAAAAACTCTTATAGGATCACTTTATTGTCCTTCTGTCAACGCCCTTTTTTCAGGAACGCGAGATTTCGAGTAGAAAAAACATTAATTACTCAAGCCTGTCATACAATACAACACATGTTATATTGTAAGTCACTTGGAGTCGTGATATAAATAAAGTTTTTAAGTCAACGCAATCAAAAGTTACCTACAGCCAAATATTTTGAAACCAAGGGAATCACATACTTCCCGTAGACCTAGAACCATGAATTTGGCAAGAAAAATTTGCAACCAAAATTTGGCAAGGAGCAAGGTCTTTTAGCACAAGTAAAGGGAAAATCTATAGATTATTAAAAAAAATATTCGATTTTCGCCATGGAATAAAACTTATAGGGTACCTAAGAAGGCATACTATAGGTATTTTATTATAAGTCAGCGAGAAGTCCCGTTAACCTAGAATGGTCTACCAATTATACGGACCCCTGGTGCGCGAGTCTGACTCGCACTTGACGTTTTATTATGTTGCTAGTTAAGATTAGTCCTTTTTAGTTTTTTTGGATTAGTCCTTCAACTGTTTGGTTTTAAATAAATTCCTACACAAAGAAGTGGCAAAAACGCTTAAAACAAAGATTTAACCATATTAATAAAACTTTTTGCTAAAAACCAGTTTTATCTCTGTAATAGTTACCATGACAGTTATTATGACAATAATCTGTTGACCTTAGTCTACAGAAGTTTAGATAACCAGTAAAATCTGGTCATAACCAGTTGATGTTATAAATTCCTCGTGATTACCCGATCGTAACAGATGCTTACTCGGTTTTAGAATCCAAGAATTTTTACGTCAACAAAGGCATGAATGAAAACTCCACAAAAACAAGAACAAAATATTATTGCGTTACCTTATGGTAATAGAGAGAAAAACACGAATGTCAACAACGCTTGCACAACCACAGAGAAAATGTTCAAATTCGAAATCTAGAACGGAAATGCAAATGAAATGTTGATTGAAAGCTTTCAAAATAAAAAAGTATTATGAACTTCTGCGATTTGCTCCGATGATACCGGCCAGTGTCATCAATTATTTTTCTACCAATATTTCTTATATTTTGTAATCAATTTGTTTACCAAAAATAAGTTGAATTCTAGAACAGAGTATTATTAAGTTCTTTGGTACAATTAAAAATTACCATTTTTCCATCATAATTTATAAATGCTAACCTCTCAATTCGTGCTTCGGGTCAAGTTGAACTAGGTGCTTGTGCAAAATTTTTAAACACCGTGTATAAGCTCAACCAGAACAATAGTGTATTTTCACACTCGAAAAACGCACTTTTTACGTCATGCTAACGTAACCGAAAGCAACTAATTAAAGCCTTATTCTCTGAAAAAGGAAGGTTTTACCAAATTCAAACAAATCGAACGAGGTTTCCTTTTGAGTTACGTATACCATATTTTGAGGTTCCATATTCAAAACACGTTACTCATAAGGGAAAAATAAACATTACTCTCAAGGGAATAATGAAATTGAATTTGGAATATCAAAATATGCCAGGATTTTTTCCCAAGGAGATCTGTACAATGAGATCTTCTTCGAAATTCAAACTGACCTCTATTCAAAAAACTAATGCCGCGAAACACATTACCAAACTTTTACTATCTTCTCGCAAACAGTGTGAACAGTAATTATTGTATAATTATGTATTATATATTATTATATTAGTATAAGTTAGAGTCTGTGACTTACAAGCACCCAAGTGGATGTACCGATTTGATTAAAGATTTTATTTAAAAGGTGTGTTAATCGAGTGATCTGGACGAATTCTGCTAGCCAATCGCTTTTTTACAACAATGCTATCGTCGCAAAATCGTCCATAGATGAAATAACTCTAGATAAAGATGATTATATAGATATAGATATATTATCTATTATTCGATAATTTTTAGTAAAATTTGTATTAGGTAATAATGCACACAGATCCCCATCTTTTATCCAACGATTCTATCCATCCACGGTTGTCTGGTAGAGATTGCTCTTGAGCGATAAGACCGCCAATTGTCACATATTTTGCAAATTTTTGTTGTTTTTTGTGAATTATCTTAGAATTTTCTATCTGCTATCTATCTATCTATAATGTAGAATGATTTCTACATTAACACTTTTGACACGCGTCCCACCATAGAGTAAAAACTCGCTGAGCCTTCTTATTCTAAGCGTCCCACCTTCTAAAGTACCAAAATGCGTCTTTCTAAAGGTGCGTTCAGATTAAGTAACAAAACATTATTTTGATACATAGTTATAAATCATGTTTTATGAGTATGGACGATTTATGTAAGAAAATCAGTAGGTAACCTATAGATGATCCTACTAATATTTAAAGCCGAAAGTACGTGAAATCTGAATTTTTGTTACCTAGGATCTCCAAAACTACTGAACAGATCACGATGAAATTTGGCGAACGTTAAGAACTAATTTATTTATTTATTTATTTATTTATTTATTTACTTATTAATTAGAACGGCGATTGCCAATTACACTAATTAATCATAATTTATATTTAACAGAACAATTATTTTACAAACTAACATAAAATTAAATTAAAAATTATTATGTTCTAATAAAGATGTCAAAGTTAAATTATACATAAAAATACAAAAAAAAAAAAAAACCAAAAATAATAATAATAATTATACATTATGAATAAATCTTTTATTTTAAGAAATCGGTCATTCTTCCTTCTCACAATAGAGCAGACAAACTGACATTAGGTCCTTCCAATCGTCCGCAAATATGTCACAGTCTGGAAAAGCCTTAAGTAACCCGTTGAGGGCGTCGAGAGCGTGAGGCAGCGGCGACTGATGGTGCCCTACAGTGCGGCAAGGTGGTAGAGCTAGGAGCCTGTGACTTCTACCGCGGATATAATTGTTCGGCACGTAAAGGCGAAGCAGCTCGTTCTGAAGATCAGGACTATCAATAATGTTCCTAAACATTTTAAATACGGTTGAAAGCTGATCATACGCTCGTCTAGTTTTAAGCGAGTTATAACCTAGATAACCTTGCAGGAATTTCGTGGGATACATAAATGGGTAATATCCTGCCACGCGCTTGTAGAGGTGTCTTAGAAATGCTTTTTGAACTTTTTCTAGGAGCAGATCATATTTTTCCTCATGTGGGCTCCATACACAGGAACTGGTCTCCAGCTTACTACGGACCAAAGCGCTGAAAAGGAGCCTTATCACGTACTCGCTCCGAAAGTCACGTGCATTTCTAAGTACGAAACCCAGCCTCATGTAGGACTCCTTAGCTACGATAGAGATGTGGTCATTGAACGTCAGTTTCCGGTCGAATGTGACTCCCAGATCCTTGATCATCGTTGTTCTGCTGATCAAAATGCCGTTGATATTGTAATTATAGACAATTGGGTGCCGACCGAAAGTCATGACAGAGCACTTAGATGGGTTGAACTCCATTTTATTTTTGACGCTCCATTGATAGACCGCATCAATATCGTGCTGTAGATCTAAGCAGTCGCGGAGAGTGTTGATAGTCGCGTAGAGCTTTAGGTCGTCGGCATACAAAAGGCACTTTGAGTGTCGTAGAACGGTTGGTAGGTCGTTGACCATTATCAAAAACAGGAGCGGTCCTAAAACCGACCCCTGATTTACGCCCGATCGCGTTTGATAGGGCAAAGATTCGTACATGCCGAGTCTGACATATTGCTGCCGATTACGCAGATAGTCGGCAATGAGCTGTAAGAGGCTGGGAGCAAAGCCTATGGAGCTTAACTTTGCAAGCAGTATGTCATTGTTTACCCTATCAAACGCTTTTCGAAAGTCAAAATAGAGTACATCCACCTGACGCGCTTTATCTAGCTGCGTAGAGATGTAGTCTACTATAGTCAGTAAGTTAGTATTGACTGACCTCTTTGCCCTGAAGCCATGCTGCGCGTTACATAGGTATTTTTCTACTTGTGTGTAGATGAGATTGTAGAGTATGTTTTCAAAGATTTTAGCAGGTGACGACAGGATCGCAATAGGTCTGTATTCTTCAACTGGTAGCTTGTTCGAGGTCTTGGGTATTGGGGTCACTCTAGATACTTTCCATTGCGCAGGGTAAACTCCAGTTTTCAGGGCCAAATTGAAAATGTGTCTCAAAGGAGCCACAAAATGCCTTCTCGCATGTTTAAAAATAACTGGAGGAATACCATCGGGTCCAATAGAGCTACTAGGTTTTAATTTATTTATCCCTTGGATTACATCCTTTGGTGCAAATTCAAATATATTTATATAATTACTATTCCGTTCGACATTATTGCTGTTAGCAGTTTGAGCATTAAGGAGTGGTATATCAGGTTGAAATACGCTTGCAAAGAAGTCTGCAAAAGCTTCCGCTGCAGCAACTCCCGAACATGCAACACCCTTATATGTAACATTGGGTTCGAACCCGCCCTTGGTTCGTAGACTAGAAATGTGGCTCCAAAACTTACGCGGATTTATTGAGATCCTATCCTCAATCTGCCTCATATGTTCGGCATAAGCGGACGTGACCCGAGACTTCAGTGAAGCCCTAAGGTCCGAGAATACCCTGTAGTCCTGCTCCGATTTGGTGCGCCTCCAGGTAGAGTGCAGTTTGGTTTTTATTTTCGTATCACGAATTATGTCGGGCTTAAACCAAACAGGATATCTAGGAGTAAGCGACCTCTTACGGCATTTCTTAGGTATACAATTATTAAAAATGTTATAAATGGTATTGTAGAGTTCATTCGTTGCATTTGGGATATCATCACAATTTAAAACGTTATCCCACGAAACTGCTGCTAGTAAAGTGAGTAACTGCTCATAATTACACTTATTGAAGTTCCAATCTTTGTCGGGGTTAACGTTACTGGGTTCCAATCGTTCCAAATAACGAGTCGAATCGATTCCGAACTCTATGTCAAGAGCTGGATGATGCGAGTCCATCGGCACAAGGCAATCCGTGCTGGTGACGGCTACCTCACGCACCCCGTCGTCCTCTCGGACTAAAACTACATCTAACATGCGGCCGTTTATATTGAGCACGGTGTTTTTGTCTACTAAATTACAGAATGATAAAAAATAGCAATAGTAATGGGCAATATTTTGTGAAGCACTATTCAAATTAAGGTCACCAATAATAAAAACTTTGCCTTTCAATCTATCTAAAAAACTTTCAATTTTATAAAACATATTCATATACTCATCATCAGTGGCTGATGGCTTAATGTAAAAGACACATACATAATAGGTGCGCCCACCAAAACAAAAGCTTGCCCAAAGGTCTTCTCCGCCGTCAGTCGCGAGGTCCCTTCGCCGGCACAGTACAATGGGTGCGCGGGCGGCCAGCAGGACGCCTCCGCAGTGGGTTTGCCGGTCACGACGGATGACACTCCAGCCCGCACACGTGACTTCTGAATCATGGACGGAGCCGTCGAGGAATGACTCCGTTATTGCGACGAGATCGTGGTCCAGCAGGGCCAGGTTGTTGCGAAAGAGACGAAGTTTGGTTTTGAGCCCTCGTACATTTTGGTAGAAGACTTGGAGGCTGGAAGCCTTATTGCGAGCGATTTGTGCCACGAAAGGGCTGAGGCAGCGGCCGTGATTGTGACTGTGACTGCTGCTGCGGTCTGGTGACCGAAGTTGTACCGGATACATCCAATACACCCAATTTTGCCGTGGCCATCGGTTTCTTATAGTTTATCCACGGTTTTATCCTGGCATTGATAGGCCAGACATCTATGGAGTAGCACGTATTGTAATATTCCTCTGGGACTCCGAGTTTATACGACTTGTATTGCCCTTTTGGTGTAAGCTCTTCAACGGTACAATCTCCCGTGGGGCATAACTTTCTTAAGTATTCAAGAACATCAGTGGAGCAAGAAGCCATGTTCCAAAGGTGCAGGTATTTGATTGGCTCTACTGCCTTCAGCGATGTTATAGAAGGTCCGGCCGCGCCACAGAGAGAAGTGGGACCGCGGCTTTTCCGTTTTCTTACTTCAGTCCACTGCTGGTCATTAGGGGCTCTGCTCAAATCTAGGAAGACCTCGCAGCTAGACTGGTTTTCGTGAGAAGCAGCTATCACTGAGGTGGTGCGGGTGACTGTGGCGGGAAATGTGTCTAGGCCTTGATCCAGTACTCCTGCTTGTTTTTCTAGTGAATGATTCACTTGACGTGGTATATGCGCTTTTGGTAATTTCCCGAGCTTCTTGAAAGGCGTTGCCATCTTAGGTGGTTGAAATTCTTGGGCTCTGGGTGGTGTAGTGGTTTTATACTCAAATGATGGTGTGTGTACCACTTTATTCTCATAACGTTCAAGTTTCAGAGTGAGATTGGCTACTTGAGAAGCATAGTTGTCAAACTTATTCTCATAGCTAACAATAAGCGTGATTGCATGGGTCAGCTGGTCTCTTAGAATAGCCATTTCTGATCTCATACTTCTCATTTCGTCGAAGAAGTCAATCTGCACGTCACACGCGCGCACATCCGCGGGGCTGAGTGGCGGCGGCGGGATCTTTTTACGAAAGGTGACATTCGGATCTCTTTGTTTCTTCACTAGCCCTACGGGCGTCGAGCTGTTGTCGCCGCCTTTTTTCATAGAGCAACGACATTCAGGGCATACCCACTCTTCATCATTCGTGCGTTTTCCGCCTGCACAGAGTGGATGATAAACTTTATTGCACTGCTCTATAACACAGCGTAAGATTTCTTCATCGTCAACTATATCGCCACTGCAAGCGGAGCAGCTCATAGCGGGAAAGCTTAGCAAATTCACGTAGCGATAGCAATTCAAAAAACCGCGCACGCGCAAATATTATGTTACGCAGCGATAGTTGGAGGGTAGTACACCGTTTATTGTGCGAACAATAACCGCGGCCGACGGCAGCGGGAGTGTACCGGCCGCGAGGATGACTCACCGCGCGCGAACGCAGTGAGCGAGCAGACGGCCTGCGCTCGGTTATAAAAAGTTTTAAGATGTTTTTAGCTATTTCTTGATAATCACTCCACCGATTTGTTTAGTCAAAGCGTCACAAAAAGGAATTTTTCACTGTTCATAAATGAGTATAAGTCACAATAAGGTCACTTCAAATTTAACCACTCAAAAGATTTTTCAAACACGGAGCAAACAATTATAGATGTTGCTTCAATGAACGGCGCGAGTAGTGCCTAACTACTAAGCCTAACTTAACCTAAGCCTAACTTAGATAATACGCTACATATTGTACCGAAAATACGCGTGCGAAGCCGCGGGCAGAAGCTAGACACACTAATATTATAATTAATGCGAAAGTTTGTATGGATGGATGGATAGATGGATGGATGGATGGATGGATGGATGTTTGTTACCTCTTCACGCCAAAACTACTGAACGGATCAGGCTGAAATTTTGCACACAGATAATTCTAATCCTGGAATCAAACACAGTCTACTTTTTATCCCCTAAATCGGTTCCCATGGGATAGAAATCACATTTAAACGTTTCCATAGAGACAACGCGTGCAAAGACGCAGGCATAAACCAGTTTTTTATAAACGGATAAAAATTTATAATAAAAAAGTTGTATAACTTACTTATTCGGGACGCTCCTTTATAGGATACCTTTATTTTTATTATTATTATTATTAGCATTATTTATTTATTACTATTATGTATTATTATTTATTGTTATGGATAATCGATTAATTTCGTAAAATCAATTCCCTCAGTGCCCTGGGGATTTCGATATTTTGTAAAATGGCTTTGTGTATAGGCAAGTAGCAAGGTATCGGCTGTTGAACCGTAAACCGTTCCAATTGAGCAAGCGACCTCGGCATTACTTGATAATGACCTTGCTATTTCTTGTAGCTTATGACGTTAGTTACACTAATATTATAAATGCGAAAGTTTGGATGGATGGATGTTTGTTACCTCTTCAGGCCAAAACTACTGAACGGATCGGGCTGAAATTTTGGATACAGGTAATTATAATCCTGTAATCAAACATAGGCTACTTTTTGTCCCATAAGTCAGTTCCCATGGAATAGAACTCACCTTTTAACGTTTCCATAGAAACAACGCGTGCGAATAAACTATATGTATACTAACTGGAATAAACTAGTTTTAAATAAACTTGGCGGAACAAGCCAATTTTCTAATACCCACATTATCAGGTGGACGATTAAGGAGATGTTTGATTCCTCGTGATATGAAAAAACTAACAAATATTTATTTAAGTCATTGATTCTAAGCCACTCGTTGATATACGACGACCTCTGTGACGCAGCGGGCGAAAGTCTGCCTGCGACGCAGGAGGTTGCGGGTCGGTTGCGGGTAGAATTTGAAAAAGTGAGAATTAAAGTTGTTTCTATCCAAGAATACCAGTTAGACAAAGGAAAGTAATAAAAATTGTGATTGTGAATGAATGCCATCCTTTTTATTTCGATCTTTCTGAAAGGGCCGGCAACAGTTTTAGTGCTGTCAAATTAGTTTAGTTTAGTTTTGGTGACATCTGAATCGACACCACTATCATGGTAAATATCCCGTTGTAAATGACTTTAGTATTAGGTAGCTTGATTTGTTATTTTATATCGAACTCAGTAATTCCGTCCAAGAATGTGTGTGAATTTAATTAAAAATTTCATCAACATCATAATTTTTGTAGGTGTAGTAGGTTTTAAAGACTAATTTCTTAATTTAACGAGTCACTGCTCTCTAAAAACTCCATCTTACAAAATTAAATCTTATCGCTACACAAAACAAACAGTGTTGGTGATCCTTGATAAATACGTTTATATTTACACTTGGAGATCTTCAGTACTATCTTTTAGATTATATGCACATAAGTAGGCACATACCTACTTATGTTTATATACAATATCCATATATATACTTACCAGTTTTCTTAACGCACGTGCATAAAGCTAGTGTAGTACCCACTCTTGATTAGTTTATTTTATTTCATTGTTTTGCATATTTAAATATATCAACACCATTGTCAATGTATGTAATTCAACTTGTTTGTCTTTGTTTGTACTTATTTTTATACTCCGTGATGTCACGAAACGGCTCAGTTGGAAGACCAGCGTTGGTTGTACGCAAATACAACCAACTCATGCTGAGACTGGGACCGTTTTGTAACTCTGTTTTTGTTCTTTTGTTCTAAATTTTGTATGTCTGTGTTACAAATAAATGTTTCTATATTTCTATATTTTCTATATCTATATAATCTAAAAGATAAAAGTGGATAGGGAACGAAAGCAGCTGAACACGAGTTGTTTCTATTTTGCCTGAGAACGTTCACCGTAATCGCCCTCCTGGAGTGCGAGGGCACGCATCAACTTTCCGCGAGCACTAAGGACAAGGCAGCGATCACGGTGTAGTAACCCATTGGCATTACGGCTCAAGCGTTAGTAGTTGAAATGTTAGGGTGCGCGTTTACAGGCCGGCATCGGACAATCCGGAAACGTATAAAAGTTATTTCTGTATCATTAAATAATATTCCAGTTCAATTGTAGTTTTACATTTATTTCTCTAATATTACTACAGGTTGGTTTTCCATCGGAGCCGCCATAACCAAAAGTGTCTATCTTGTCTGTGGTCCCTCCGGACTTTCCGTTCTTGCCAGCATTACGTTCCTATATGCTACATTACATCTATCCCTTCTTTATAAAAAAAAAAGTTACTTATTTTTAAATTTTTACTATCGCTATAGTGTTATACAAGACAATTCTCTAAACTACCATTACTAAAACCTATTAACTTATGCTAAATACATAAATGAACATTTTAGACATACCTCTCTTATCTTTCGCTTATCTTAAGTATATATAACTACTTATATTAAAACCACTCAAACCCCACACTAAGTCGTCCTGGACAGATCTACACATTATTGAGATCGAATATGATACGAGGTTCTTGTGTAATATAATTTCTGTCATTATGGGAACTGATTTATGGAAAGAAAAGAGGCCTATGTTTTATACCAGGTCTAGAACTACGTCTGTAAAAAACAAGATCCGTCAAGTGCGAGTGTAACTCGCGCGCCGAGGGTTTTGAACGTTTGTCAACAAGTATGTACCAAAAGTTCGCAATTTAACGAATATCTAAGAATAGTAGGTACAAACCTACATTTCAGATGGATCTCTCTGCATGCTTCGGTTAAATGGGTGGTTCGGTTAAGGTGGGTAATGGTAAATTTTTCGACTTTTTTCGAAATATTTCAAAAAGTATGAAAGCTACAGAAATTTGAAAAACTGGTTTGAAATGTCCAAACCGATACCTTTTATTTGATACCCTACTCGGTGGGGTAGCCCCCCTTTTGAAAATTATTCCTTTTTGACCATTTTTCAAAAAGTGTTATTTTTACAGACTTCTCTATATTTTTCCTGTAAAATATAGATCCATATCTACAAACGCTTCATACATTTTAAATGGATCGCTCTGCAAACTTCGGAGATAGGGGGGGGGGAATGGGTATTTTTTCGACTTTTTTCAAAATATTTCAAAAAGTATGAAACCTACAGAAATTTAAAAAACTATTTTGAAATGTTCAAACTGATACCTTTTATTTGATACCCTACTCGGTGAGGTAGCTCCCCCTTTTGAAAATTATTCCCCCCCTTTTTGACCATTTTTCAAAATGGGTTCTTTTTTCAAACTTCTCTATATTTTTCCTGTAAAATATAGATCCATATCTATAAACGCTCCATACATTTTACATGGATCGCTCTGCAATCTTCGGAGATAGGGGGGGGGGAATGGGTATTTTTTCGACTTTTTTCGAAATATTTTAAAAAGTATGAAGCGTACAAAAATTTCAAAAAATATTTTGAAATGTACAAAATGATACCTTTCATTTGATACCCCATATGACTCTGTAGGTATCTTTTAAAATTTCGGCATCACAATTTGTATGGAAAATGTTCATTTTCATTTTTCATTTATTTTCATTTATTTTTCTCTAAATCTGTACGGGCGCACGAAATGTATTATTATTTTAAATTTCACGTTGATAGCTGCAGTAGTTTTTGAGTTATTAAGGAGGGAAAAAAGGACAGACAAAGCGAGACCATAAGGGTTTTGAAACCGATCTTCGATCATCAAAACCCTAAAAATGACCCGATCCGTTGTGTTGTTTTGGCATGAAGTGGTAAAAAACATTAAAGTCATTTATTACGGGTAATTTACCATGATTTGAGTTTTGAGCTTTCCAATATTATTATCCTCCTCCCTATATACTATTGCCCTACGGCCAGGTGGGATGACGATCTGCGAAAGACTGCAGGCAGATGCTGGATGCGGCAAGCTGAAGACAGGGTGCTATGGCGCTCATTAGGGGAGGCCTATGTCCACGTCCAGCAGTGGACTGGTATAGGCTGATGATGATGATGAATATTATTATATTATCTGCTCTGCGAGCAAAGTGTGATAGAGATTTCTTAGGTAGGTAGGTACTGTGTTCTGTGTTCTTTTTTTATTTATTTATATTGTTTGCTCAATTTTGACTCTACGACTTCCATGTTCTGTAAAAATCTAATTTATTTTATTAATTTTGTAACTACTGTACTCATTATTTTTTTTATTATTATTGTAGTAGGTACATATATTATATTACACATATTATCAAGTTTTTAACATTTTAGTTTCTTAAGTTCTTAATTGTTGCTTTTACTGCTCTATGTTTATTTATATCTATTATCTTATTTATTATTTATATTTATATTTATATTTATATCATGTCGTGCATGCATGTTTAGGGATTCAATCTAGCATAAGAACCTTATCTATAATTTTTACTTAAATACCATGTTTCGATTGTTTTCTGTTTTGTATGCCAATAAAGTAAATAAAATAAAATTATAAATCTGGCAACAGAGAAGTCTGCCCTAGCGGAATCTTCTGGAGTCTGGTTCAAACCACTGGATCGAGTTACACAATCCACAAGTAATCTCAAGAGAGCGACATTACATACCAAGATTGGTCCAGGAGGCCATTGAGATTACCAAACACATGAACTTCAACCGAGAAGAAGGTTTCCGATTATCCGGAACCTAGAATCCTGTTGTGAGAATGTGCAAAAACGAAGAAGTGATGTACCAACCGGGCCCAAGGAACATTATATGTTAACATTATTATATGTCTCTATGGGAGACCGGGCCGCGTTCTGATACCGTCAGTTTTGTGTATCGTGATCGAGTTGCGTTCGATAATGAAACCGGTGGTAGTAGTAACGTTCGTAGCAAAAGACAAAAAATGAGGGTAGATCGATATATCTGCCAATAACAACTCACTCGCAGTGTCGTCAGTTATTCCGTGATCATGGCGCATGTAACTGTGCCGAAATATTGAAAAGCTCAAAACTCAAATCATGGTTAATATTCCGTTGTAAATGACTTTAATGTTAATAACCGTAATGTATTTAAAAGGTCAAAAACATGCAGACATCTAAAATTTCGCATATATTAGTTTTTGTTAGCGGCTTCGCACGCGTTGTTCCTATGTAAACGTTTAAAGATGATATCTTTCCCATGGGAATTGATTTATAAGATAAAAAGTAGTAGTGTTTGATTCCAGGATTAGAGTTAGACCTATAATTATGTGATATTTCAGCCCGATCCGTTCAGTTGTCAATACTACTGAACGGATCGGGCTGAAATTTTACCTCTTCGAGCCTATGCTCGAAGTTACAAACATCCATCCATACATCTAAACATCCAAACTTTCACATTTGTAATTAGTTAGAGTGATTAGATTACAAAATATTTCAGAAATCTGTTTTGCCTGTTTTTTCAAAAACAGTGTCTTGTCATGAAATTAATACAAATCAAAATGATGCCTTAGAAATTTCAAAACAAAAATAATAGTATAAGAATACACGTAAAAGTACACGAATACACAGAAAAAAGTCTCAATTTTTTTAATATAGTAAAAAAAATCCTAGATCAATCATTGACTCCTTGACACCCTTTCCGTGGCACCCTGTAATCAAAAAATAGAAACAAATTAGAACTAGTATTTACAATTGACACTATTGAGCTAACTGCAGACAGTTGCAAACATTCAAGAGGTATTTTACTAAAAAAACTATCGCAGTTTGACGAATTCATTACGGATGTAAGCGGGTTAACTACGAACCTTATTTGTGTTGGAAGAACACCAACGTTTCATCCCTTAACGAGGGACATCTTCAGGGTGGTTCCAGACGCGCGCGTTCCGCATCGAACTCGGAGAGATGCAGAATTTGCTGAAATTGAATTTGGGATGAAACGTTGGTGTTCTTCCAACACAAATAATGTTCGTAGTTAACCCGCTTAGATCCGTAATGAATCAAGAGGTAGCTCAACTGATCCATATCAATACCTACCAGTCAGAAGCGGCCCCAAGACGCTGGACGCTTTAGTAATTATATCTTTCGTTTGTATTTCAGGTAATAAAGTAAGAGCCAGTACCTTGCAATGATACCAAGATGGCGGAAAACATTGTCAAAACGTAAGTCCACTTCCGAAAATAAGTCACGTCTTAACGACTATTATCTTTCCTCATATTTTTATCGTGTATAAGGAAATAAGGAAATCAACAAAATATTTCTCTTTAAGGACGATGAAGGACATTTTATCATTTCAATAACATCCTCGGCAAAGGTTCAGCAATTTTTTCGCCAGGTAACAGAACGCACGAAATGCGACTTACTTGGTTGTTTACTCCAAAATGTCGACGCACGAAATGCAACTAATCCCTTATATCTAAGGCCGCCGATTGCGCCACACTATATATATATATAGTATTTTACTAGTTTCTGCCCGCGGCTTCGCACGCGTATTTACGGTATAATAATTTGCCTATTATCTAAGTTAGGCTATGTTCTAAATGTACGTTAAGTTTTATCTTGATCTGTTCAGTAGTTTTGATAACAAAAAAATAATATTTCAAAAACTTTCGGCTTTATAATATTAGTAGTATATAGTAAGTATTATGTTCTCAAAAACTTTCGCATTTATAATATTACTAGCTTATGCCCGCTGCTTCGCACGCGTTGTTTCTATGGAAACGTTTAAAGGTGATTTCTATCCCATGGGAACTGATTTATGGAATAAAAGTAGCCTATGTTTGATTCCAGGATTAGAATTACCTATATGCAGAATTTCAACCGGATCCATTCAGTAGTTTTGGCGTGAAGAGGTAACAAACATCCATCCATCCATCCATCCAAACTTTCGCATTTATAATATTAGTGTGATGGATGGATGGATCGATGGATGAAGCTATGTCGTTGTCTTACAAACACTTCACAACGGCACAAACTTGAGCCTTTTTCGCCTTTTTCTTTGCCAATACTAACTGGGTGGATAGATTGCAAAATGCAACGAATAAACGCATTTCAACCTCATAATCATCAGCCTTTAGTCCACAGCTGAACAAACAGAATGCAAAAATGTAAACCAATAATGACATCACCTTTCTCCAGTTTTCATAATTCCCCAGCGGTATGTCCTGGGCATCATGGGGCTACTGGCGGTTTGCAATGCGTACACGATGCGTGTGTGCCTCAACCTTGCCGTCACACAGATGGTCTATGACAATAAGGACTCAGATTCACACTATGAAGACCCTGATGCATGTCCAGACGATAGTATGATATTGGTGAATGGAACTGTCAGTTTGAAACCGGTGAGTATTCTGATTTATCGTAAAGGTTGTCGCTCATATGTCCAACCCCACTGAGGCACAACACAAACATGAGCATTTAAATACTTAAAGTCGCATTTAGATAGATAGAGAATACTATTATTCATCACCATGGAAAACTAATTTTACATAGAAACATGTAGAGAACAGCAATGGAACTGGCGGCCTTGTCGCTTAAAGCGATTTCTTCCAGGCAACCAAAACGATGGGAGAAAATCGAAGATAGAAACAAATTATAACACTGAAGAAAAAAAATTAGAATTGAAACGGTTGAGCTAGGTACCTTAGAGACATTGCCAACGCCTTCAACAGCCTGCCGCAAGGAACCATACGGGAGGCGCTCCGTTATCACGGAGTGCCCCTGTATCTGCGGAGAAGCACGAATGTGGGGCGCCGGAGGATACGGCGCTCCACACGCTTTCAGCGTTCCTGGGCCGGGACCTTTCGCTGCCGAGCGTGGTGAGCGCCATGCTCGACGGCGAAAGGGAGTGGCAGGCCATGGTCTCCTTCTGCGAAGAGGTTATGTCGCAGAAGGAGGCCGCTGAGCGGGTCAGGGAGGATGACGCCCAATCTGACCCGCTCCGGCGCAGACGTCCAGGGAGACGAAGGGGGCGGTTCGCCCGCCTCCTTCGTCCCCCGTAGTGGGACCACTGGTGGAGAGTCGGGGGACTCTCTGCCGGCTAGCACGGCTCCACGCGTCTGAGGGGTGACCTGAGTGTAAGGGTTACTCCTCCTTGAGGCCGAGGCCCGTACCGGTTCCCAGGCCACCCGCCGGAGCGAGATGGTGAATGTTAACGCGACCCCATCTCGCCCCATGAAGGCGGTGGACGTTTCACGGGGGGTTTTAGTGGGTTCGAGTCCCACATACCCCCTTCCGTCACCCCCATGGCGGAAGGGAAGTGCGAGGGCATTTCCCCCCTCCAAAAAAAAAAAAAAGGTACCTTAGAGACCTAGATTGTTTGCCACAGTCTGCAGTTAGCTCAGTAGTTTCAATACCAGTCGGAAAAGGTTTAGAGTGACATACTTGCTGACCGCAAGCTTCAAGCGGCCCGCGCTTTGTATTATGTCTATTCCGTCACTGTACCGGCTCTTGTAAACACACAAAAACGTTTTTTTGCCGTAAAATCTACGGTTTATTCACCGTGAATCGGCATGGTCGCCAGTGCTGTATGGATCACTATGGAAGCTTGTTGGCGCCGTACCTAAAAGTGTGCTAACAAACTTCCATAGTAACCCAAACAACACTGACGACCATGCATAATGCAATGCATGCAATTAACTGTAGATTATTACGGCGAAAAAAAAAAGGGTGTACAAGAGTCCTAAAATGTATTTAAATGATTAAATGCTCGTTTTTGTGTTACGCGGCAGTGTGCTTGGACATGTGAGCGCCAACCTTAAATAATTAAGACAATTAACAATCATTCAAATAATTTTTTAAGGTTTTGAAAAGCGTGTAATTTTACAGACATTTAGGTAGAGATCATTCATTTGCTGACAAAGGGTTGCAGTTTTTGTGTAGTGAGTCACTTGTGTAGGTCAAACAAATTCAAAGTCATTTGGCAAAAAAGGTCGACCCCATCCCAACCAGCACAAAAGCGACTTATATTTTTGCTGCATGGCTTAGTTACCATATAAAAGCTCTATAAGAAAGTTTGTATATTCCTTAAGCTCTATTTAGGATGTTTATAGATCTCTTATTAGGGTTTTGAAGATCGAAGATCGGTTTCAAAACCCTTATGGTCTCGCTTTGTCTGTCCTTTTTTCCCTCCTTAATAACTCAAAAACTACTGCAGCTATCAACTTGAAATTAAAAAAAATAATACATTTCGTGCGCCTGTACAGATTTCGAGAAAAATAAATGAAAATAAATGAAAAATGAAAATGAATATTTTCCATACAAATTGTGATGCCGAAATTTTAAAAGATACCTACAGAGTCATATGGGGTATCAAATGAAAGGTATCATTTTGTACGTTTCAGAACAGTTTTTGAAATTTTTGTAGGTTTCATACTTTTTAAAATATTTCGAAAAAAGTCGAAAAAATACCCATTCCCCCCCCCCCCCCTATCTCCGAAGATTGCAGAGTGATCCACATAAAATGTATGGAGCGTTTATAGACATGGATCTATATTTTACAGGAAAAATATAGAGAAGTTTGAAAAAAGAACACTTTTTGAAAAATGGTCAAAAAGGGGGGGAATAATTTTCAAAAGGGTGGGCTACCTCACCGAGTGGGGTATCAAATGAAAGGTATCAGTTTGTAAGTTTCAAAACAGTTTTTTGAATTTCTGTAGGTTTCATACTTTTTGAAATATTTTGAAAAAAGTCGAAAAAATACCCATTCCCTATCTCCGAAGTTTGCAGAGCGATCCGTTTAAAATGTATGGAGCGTTTGTAGATATGGATCTATATTTTAAAGGAAAAATATAGAGAAGTCTGTAAAAAGAACACTTTTTGAAAAATTGACAAAAAATAATAATTTTCAAAAGGGGGGCTACCCCGCCGAGTGGGGTATCAAATGAAAGGTATCGGTTTGGACATTTCAAAACAGTTTTTAAAATTTCTATAGCTTTCATACTTTTTGAAATATTTCGTAAAAAGTCAAAAAATTTACCATTACCCACCTTAACCGAACCACCCATTAATCCGAAGCATGCAGAGAGATCTATCTGAAATGTAGGTTGGTACCTACTATTCTTAGGTATTCGTTAAATTGCGAAGTCTCTAACCGGTACTTTTGGTACATATTTATTGACAAACGTTCAAAACCCTCGGCGCGCGAGTTACACTCGCACTTGACGGATCTTGTATAGCAAGGTGGTATTACAGACGATCAAGGGACATTGTATACTCCCAGCGTTATCGCTTGTGTGCTACTACATCCAATACCGCGATTTAACTCATATCTTGGGATGTCACTGGATATAGGAAAACAATATAAACAGACGAGCTTTTTCATATCATCTTAAAATTAACAGAGATGATAGAATTTGCAAAGTTATTTGAATCATTTTTGAAGATTTTTCATAAGTTTGATAAGGATTTTAAATAAGCTCATAGAGAACGATACCCAAAATTAACTATAGGGTCTTGATTATTCTGGGCCATCATCGGTGCAGGGACCTTACCAATAAGTAAGGGCCTGCAAGTCCATAAAGCTATCGCTTTGTAAAATCTTTAGTCGGCTTAGCGATAAGCATACCTAACGCTAAACTTAGCTGTAGCTATGTTATACAGGTAATTATTGTAGAAATATCGCCGGCGGATCGTAGAATCAGCCCATTTGTAGAATGGCGATGAACGTTCAACAATATGTGCAAAAGTCACCTAGCCATCTTGTCGAATTAAATGAATTAGTTATTCCCAACCCAACTCTAAGGCTGCTTTTCCATCAGAGATGTGCGAAGTAGCTGACCGGTGCGAGGATGTGTAGCGGGCTCTTATCAGATAAGCGAGCAAGGCTAGGGTAGGACCACCGTCTAGTGACTGCTATTCTTACGCCCGCGTCCGTTCCTAGGACACATCCCTCGCAACACATCCCTCGCACATATCTTTCCCTTGATTTGTATGTCGACCTCAGTGGCGCAGCGGGCGAAGGTCTGCCTGCGACGCTGGGGTTTGCGGGTTCGATTCCCGCCTCGGGACACATATTTGTACGATCTGCAGATATTTTGTCCATGGCGTTCTGGATGTTTTCTATGTATAATTAAAAAATATATATCTATGTAGTCTATTGTACCTATTAAGTACATCAGTTATCTAGTACCCATAACACGAGCTCTGCTTAGCTTGGGGCTAGATAATGCTGCGTGAATTGTCCAGCATTATTATATTATTACTAGCTGTACCCGCGACTTCGTTCGCGATTGACATACCTGGCGACTAATTAGGTTCACATTTAACCACAGTTTCTCTAAGTTTCTCTTAATGTTATGAAACGCCGTGCAAAAAAACTTCGATGCTCAGAATTGGACCTGTTACACTTCTAACATAAGTATCTTTATTTAGGTACCTAGTTAAATTGTGTATAAATCGTGTAGAGTCTACGGGGGATAGTATGTTGTCATCTTCAATCCCATTCTTTATCCACACGACTTTTAGCTACGACTCGGCCAGCGTCAGTGTTAAGAAGTGTCATACTTGTTTCACTTCTTACTCATGGTTCCGTTCAGCTGGGGCCATAATCTGCTAAACTAATCGCTTCACTATGACAGATGTATCGTCAAAAAATTACACGTTTTGGTATTCTACCTTAGATGAAAGAAATTATGATGAATGCAGATGGAGAGACGCGCGTCAAAGTGTCAACTTTGAAACTATTAATTTATCTCGCACGCACTATCTGGAGTTTTATTAATCTAAGGATTCTATGTGATGACTCTGCGACGATTCCATTGTCATAGTCAAGCCATTTTATTACAGAATTGGGCTCCTGATCCATTTGACTGGACCACCGTAATTTTTTTTCGTTAGTAGGTAGGCTCAGTTGGTTGTTTACCACAGAAAAAAATATTTTTCTGTGGTCTAGTTAGTTTAATTGGACCACTTACTCCAACCAAACTTTGGTGGTACAGTTAACTGTACCAGCTAAACCACCAAATATCATGTCCATGAATATCGCATGGACCATCTGCACATTTTACCTACATTGCCTGAAATAGGCATTGACGCACTCATTAGTTAGGGACCTACCTACTTAGGTAGGAACTTTACTAATGGGTGCGTCTTGGAAAAATATATAGATAGGAACTTGCCTACCCTTTATCTACCGATATTTTTCTTCAATCTACAGATTATTTCTTCAATCTATTAATTTTCTACTTGACTGCCTACTGATTTAGTCAAATTCGATCTTGCAACAAACTTACTAACAAAAAGAATGCATGAAATCGGACGACGCGTTAATGAATTCTTAATAAGAACACATTTTGACTTTTATCCCCTCCCTGATCTTTAACCGTGCCTACTGATATCCCAGATAAAATGCATCCTATGTTCCCTCGTAGTATGAGCTCAAATCAGTAGCATATTTTTACTTTCATCCACCCTCCCAAGGGAACAGCACTGATTCCGGGATAAATCGTATTGCTCATTTGAATACATTCTGTACTTTCGGCGTGATGCGCGACCCAGGAATTTAACTTGTATCCCCCTCCACGGGGAACCTTACTGAATTCCGGTATAAAATGTATCTTTCCCCGTAGTATGAACTCAAATCGTGCCGACTTCCATTCGAATTCATTCAGTAGTTCCGTCGTGATGCGCGGTTAAAGAATTTTACTTTTTCCTCTCTCCCAGGGGAACCTTACTGAATTCCAAGATAACATGTATTCCATGTCCTTCCTTGTGGTATGAACTCAAATCGTGCCAGGTTTCATTCCAACTCATTCCGCAGTTTCGGCGTGATGCGCGGTGAAGGAATCTTACTTTCATCCCCTCTTCCAGGGGAACCTTACTGAATTCCGGGATAAAATGTATCTTTCCTCATAGTATTAACTAAAATCATGCCGACTTGCATTCGAATTCATCAAGAAGTTCGGTCGTGATGCGCGGTTAAATAATTTTACTTTCATCCTCTCTCCCAGGGGAACCTTACTGAATTCCAGGATAAAATGTATCCCATGTCCTTTCTTGTATTATGAACTCAAATCGTACTAATTCAGTCCTAACTCATTCAGCAGTTTCGGCGTGATGCACGGTGAAAGAATTTAACTTTCATCCTTTCTCCCAGGGGAACCTTATTTCGGGATAAAATGTATCTTTCCTCGTAGTATGAACTCAAATTATGCTGAGTTCTATTCGAATTCATTCAGTAGTTCCGTCGTGATGCGCAGTTAAAGAATTTTACTTTCATCCCCTCTCCCAGGGGAACCTGACTGAATTCCGGGATCAAATGTATCCCATGTCCTTCCTTGTAGTATGAAATCAAATCATGCAAGGTTTCATTCCAATTCATTCAGCAGTTTCGGCGTCATGCGTGGTGAAGAAATTTTACTTTCATCCCCTCTCCCAGGGGAACCTGACTGAATTCCGGGATAAAAAGTATCCTATGTCCTTCCTCGTACTATGACCAAAAAACATTCCGAGTTTCATTTCGATACCTTCAGTAGTTTCGGCGTGATGCGCGTTTAAGAAACAGACAGACAGACAGACAGACAGACAGACAGACAGACAGACATGAATGAAAAAAATTACAGTTTTGGCTTCAGTATCGATAATAGATCAAATATGTCCTGGGCATCATGGGTCTACTGGCGGTTTGCAATGCGTACACAATGCGTGTGTGCCTCAACCTCGCCGTCACACAGATGGTCTATGACAATAAAGACTCGGATTCACACTATGAAGACCCTGATGCATGTCCAGACGATAGTATGATATTGGTGAATGGAACTGTCAGTTTGAAACCGGTGAGTATTCTGAATTACACTAAAGGTTGTCGTTCATATGTGCAATCCCATTGAGGCACAACACAAACATGAGCATTTAAATACTTAAACTCGCATTGAGATAGATAGATAATACTTTTATTCATCACCATGGAAAACTAATTTTACATAGAAACATGTAGAGAATTGAGAAGAGAGAGCATTAGAAATGGCGGCCTTATCGCTTAAAGCGATTTCTTCCAGGCAACCAAGACGATGGGAGAAAAATTAAGATAATATAGAATAGATATATTTTACAGTGAAAATACAATCGCAGATAAAATCAAATTAGAACACTTAAAAAAAATTAGAATTGAGACAGTTGAACCAGGTACCTGTAGATTGTTTGCAACAGTCTGCAGTTAGCTCAATTGTTTCAATACCAGTCGGAAATGGTTTACAGTGACATACTTGCTTACCGCAAGCTTCAAGCGGCCTGCGCTTTTTTTATGTCTATTCCGTCACTGTACGGGCTCTTGTAAACACATACAAACTCTTTATGCCGTAAAAATCTACGGTTCATTCACCGTGAATCGGCATGGTCGCCAGTGCGGTATGGATCACTATGGAAGCTTGTTGGCGCCGTGCCTAAAAGTGTGTTAACAAACTTCCATAGTTACCCAAACAACACTAACGACCATGCATACAATTAACTGTAAATTATTACGGCGAAAAAAACGAGTGTGTACTCCTTAAATGTATTTAAATGATTAAATGCTCGTTTTTGTGTTACGCGGCAGTGTGCTTGGACATGTGAGCGCCAACCTTAAATAATTAAGACAATTAACAATCATTCAAATAATTTTAAGGTTTTGAAATGCGTGTAATTTTACAGAAATTAGGTAGAGATCATTCATTTGCTGACAAAGGGTTGCAGTTTTTGTGTAGTGAGTCACTTGTGTAGGTCAAACAAATTCAAAGTAATTTGGCAGAAAAGGTCGAGCCCATCTCAACCACAACCAGCACATAAGCGACTTATATTACTGCTGCATGGCTTAGTTACCATATAAAAGCTCTATAAGAAAGTTTGTATATTCCTTAAGCTCTATTTTAGGATGTTTATAGACCTCTTATATAGCAAGGTATACATATATACAGACGATCAAAGGAGATTGTATACTCCTAGCGTTATCGCTTGTGTGCTGATACATCCAATAACGCGATTTAACTCCTATCTTGGGATGTCACTGGATATAGGAAAACAATATAAACAGACGAGCTTTTTCATATCATATTAAAATTTTCAGTAACAGAGATGAAAGAATTTGCCAAGTAATTTGAATCATTTTTGAAGACTTTTTATAAGTTTGATAAGGATTTGAAGTAGGCTTATGGAGCAAAATAGGGTCTTGAATAATTATGGGCCATCATCGGTGCAGGTACCTTACCAATAAGTAAGGGCCTGAAATTCCATAAAGCTATAGCTTTGTAAAATCTTTAGTCGGCTTAGCGATAAGCATACCTCACGCTAAACTTAGCTGTAGCTATGTTATACAGGTAATTATTGTAGAAATATCGCCGGCGGATCGTAGAATCAGCCCATTTGTAGAATGGCGATGAACGTTCAACAATATGTGCAAAAGTCACCTAGCCATCTTGTCGAATTAAATGAATTAGTTATTCCCAACCCAACTCTAAGGCTGCTTTTCCATCAGAGATGTGCGAAGTAGCTGACCGGTGCGAGGATGTGTAGCGGGCTCTTATCAGATAAGCGAGCAAGGCTAGGCTAGGACCACCGTCTAGTGACTGCTATTCTTACGCCCGCGTCCGTTCCTAGGACACATCCCTCGCAACACATCCCTCGCACATATCTTTCCCTTGATTTGTATGTCGACCTCAGTGGCGCAGCGGGCGAAGGTCTGCCTGCGACGCTGGGGTTTGCGGGTTCGATTCCCGCCTCGGGACACATATTTGTACGATCTGCAGATATTTTGTCCATGGCGTTCTGGATGTTTTCTATGTATAATTAAAAAATATATATCTATGTAGTCTATTGTACCTATTAAGTACATCAGTTATCTAGTACCCATAACACGAGCTCTGCTTAGCTTGGGGCTAGATAATGCTGCGTGAATTGTCCAGCATTATTATATTATTATTATATGTACAAAAACCTCGCTCCGCGGAACCGCCACCAGAGCTGCGCTGAGCGAGGGTAGGTAAATGAAGTGATTCTATAAGTTGTTAAAAACACATTCCTCGCTACGCATCTCTGGTGGAAACCCAGCCTAATCAGTGTTCGTTTTGTAATCAGCCATTCTACAAACGGGCTGATGACATTTACCTACATGCATTACAGGCACTCTTAGTTCTTCTCGGTTTTAGTTAAACTGATTATTTACGGACGTAGATACATTGTATTTCTTTTTCGTAGGTTTTAAGGGTACTTTGATTGAAACGAGTTTATAAAGTACAATCCTACCTATCCCATTCGAATTAGAATCAGATTGCATATTAACTGTCAACCAAAACAAATTTTACCTTTGTTTCTAAATGATGAATAGGTAGAAAGTCACAATTTATTTAGCACATAGAAACATTACAATAACAGAATAAAACATATATCTATTGCTTAAATTTGGTACGCTATTTTAAACGCTTAGAATTTTTACATTTAAAACCAATATATTTGTCACGCTTAGCCTTAGCCTATTGAAATGGATAAGACAATGGGATCAAAATAGTATCTTGTTTTGGTACAAGAAACTGTATTATTTTATCGGAATATTTATTAAGGAAACAGGTTGTTGACTTGTAAGCTGTTACGTGTTTCCAGACGAAAGATGATAAATTAACAAAATATGGTGGAAGAATAATCTATACTAATAGTATAAAGAGGAAAGATTTGATTGTTTGTTTGTTTGTATTGAATAGGCACCGAAACTACTGGACCGATTTGAAAATTCTTTTACCATTAGAAGCCCACATTATTTCTGATGAACATAGGCTACTTTTCAACGCTGGAAATTGCTTCATTCCTACGAGAAAACGGGTAATAGGACAACGGGTAGTAAGAATTCAAGACATTGGTCCCGGAAAATAAAACTGTTAAATTCTATGGTTTGTTCGTATAGAGGTGCCCACCGTAAAAGCCGTCACTTCAAACTTTGTGCCGTAACTCTCGAGTTTTGGAGAGCTTTACTACAAAAAAGTTAGACGTCTGTTGAGCTCGTGTTTAGCAAAGGCCACAAAACTGCGTTTTACGACGGTTTACAGTTAGAAACGGCTTAGATATAGTTTAAACGAGATATAAACTCTTGTTAAACCCATTTCTAACTGTT
Source organism: Eupithecia subumbrata (assembly GCA_949316285.1). Lineage (NCBI taxonomy): Eukaryota > Metazoa > Arthropoda > Insecta > Lepidoptera > Geometridae > Eupithecia > Eupithecia subumbrata. The sequence goes on along the minus strand of OX438643.1, from coordinate 12,054,405 downwards.
TAGATACTGTTCAGCTTAGCGTTTGTTAGACCAGTGTTTACGTTGGATTTTGTATTACCGCTGTTAGAGTACCGATTTTCCGAAACGATGCACGCAATTGTCAATTTCGGAGAATTAAAATAGACCTCCTGTTTCGGTCGCTTTACCACGCTAGTGGAGAACGGGCTTTTTAGAATCACAATAAGACTCGTTCTAAAATACGACCTTAATTATATTACTATCAACAATTTTCAATACATTCCACTAAAAATATCCAATTGTTCCAGCACGCGATTTTCGACTGGTCAGAGTCAACCCAAGGACTGATTCTAAGCGGCTTCTACTACGGATATGCTATAACCCACATCCCTGGGGGTTACCTGGCCGAAAGGTACGGGGGCAAGTGGACCCTGGGCATTGGACTGCTGAGCACTGCAGTCTTCACGTTACTGACTCCGATCGTGGTGAAAGCAGGTGGTGCAACATGGCTGTTCATACTTCGTGTCTTGCAAGGGATGGGAGAGGTAAGTTATTTTATATTATTTTTTTCTATAAAACTTCCATAAAATTCAATAAACAAACTTATAAAACATGTCTTACGAAGAACCGACAACCGATTGGGTTAACGTGTTCTTGAGTGGAGACCGTAACTAGGCAAACGTAGTGTAGGACGCCCTCCAGCCAGGTGGGATGACGATCTGCGAAAGACTGCAGGCAGATGCTGGATGCGACATGCTGAAGACAGGGCGCTACGGCGCTCATTATAGGAGGCCTATGTATGTATGACGATCTCCGTGGCGCAGCGGGCGAAGGTCCGCCTGCGACGCAGGAGGTTGCGGGTTCGATCCCCGCCTCGAAACAAATTTGTGTACGATCTGCAGAAATTTGTTCCGTTGGTCTGGGTGTTTTCTATGTATAATAAAAATATCTATCTATGTAATGTATTGTATTAAGTATATCAGTTATCTAGTACCCATAACACAAGCTCTGCTTAGCTTGGGGCTAGATAATGCTGTGTGAATTGTCCAGCATTATTTATTTATTTATTTATGTCCAGCAGTGGACTAAGATGGGTTGATGATGATGATGAACATCCAACATGATATAACAAAGCAAGGTAAATGTCTTTTGTCTCTATATCCTAACTACCTTAAAGTAAATACTGAATCACGTACTTTTTATTTCAACAAAACTACCCCTAGGGGTACTACCCCTAGTGTGCAATATTTTACTGCAATTTGTATGATTTACACGCGGGCGACGCCGCGGGGCGCAGCTAGTTTAAATTAATTTTATTATTCTTAAACACTTAAATAAACCGAAGTATTACATATTAAACCCTCGAGTCTAGTTAAATAAAAGTGCAAATTCTGATAGGTTCTTTCAAAAGGTAAACCCCCGATGACGAGCGAAATAAACAAAGCTATCTAGTGCACAATAAATAACAATGAAATAGGTATAGGAAACATTATTATGTCCTGTAAAACAAAGGAATGGTCAATAATTTATAGATAGACAGTTATTATAGATAAATAAAGTTAATAAAGTTATAGGGTAGGTACATAATTAAGGTATTGGAATTGTTTTACTTGCTTACTAGTGAAGGTTATTTTATTTGTGTCGTGTTGGTGCGAAATTCAAGTTTTCTTGACGATTTATTTTTTCTGCTTCTACAAGGAATAACTTGTGTAATAGCCTGGGTTTTTTAGATGCTTTTTATGTTGGTTTTCAATAAAATCCCTTTTTTTATCTACAGGATAAAAATATATGTTTATTTATCAGAAAATATATATTATATATAAGAAATATTATATTGTACTGGATTATAATAGTTTTCTTTACATTAAAATTACTATTAAGGAAGGAGACGACCGAGACATATGAGAAAGAGCTAATATCAAAAAAGTTCAAGCGTAAGTATATAAAACTAAGTTATTTTGACATGACATTGACATTTCTTTTTTATGTGACGTTGAAAGATTTCCTATATTGAAGTTGACGGCGGGAACAACTTGGAATACGGAGAATTTATTGATTTATGTGTCCGTAGTCATATAGGATCTTTGATGTGACATAATCCATAACGAAGGTAATCCTTCCTTCGTAATGGATTATGTCAAAGGTACCTAAAAAATTATATAGGTAACACAAAACATTACACCCCAGAAGGGACTGGAACCCGCTACTTGATATGGTATTTGGCTACTAATTTTGAAATGGGTTACGTTCAATTCAATATTAATTCATTAACGTACGAGACTGTAAGTTTTATGTAGGTACCTAAATTATGTTATTGTGCTTGTTACTGGGAATCGGAAAACTAATAAAGTTAATTTATGTTAGATACTACTAGATACTTAATAGTAGTTTATGCAACTGTCATATAATGAAGGGTATTAAAACACGAGTGTGAGTTTATGAAACGAGCGTAGCGAGTTTCATAATAGTAACGAGTGTTTTAATACCCGTGTTATATGCAGTTGCATACACTACTTTATCTTCACTAATGCAATTAATCAAACAACAAGAGTAAAAGCTGACAATAGTTTATTTATAATAATTGTTCAAATTTTGGATGGTACAATTTTGAAAGTTAATGTTAATTATTGATCCAGCAGCTGTAGCGGCCGCGGGGCAAGCAGTAGAGCTCGTAGACGGAGTCGGAATATTTATAATTACTTCATTCGTCTTGTTTTCTATACTGTTCAAGATCGTATTTGAGACTTGAATTTTATTCATTAAAGACTCATCAATGTAGCTTTCAGCCACAGTAGAAGACTTCCACCCCCCGTGTCGTTTCAGTGCGGTCAAATCACCACCGCTATCTATGAGAAGGGTCGCCGAGGTGCGCCGGAAGCAATGCCCCGTGTACAACGCTGGGTTAGGCAGATTCAAAAAACTTGCGATAGTTTTTCCCAGAGCACCAAATTTATTAATACCAGTTCTTTGATCGACGCACTTCCCCGATCTATAGCTCAAGAAAAAGGCAGGGTTTTGACAGGGGGTGGGTCGAAGTTCCATGTATTTTTTACATACGGCATAGCAGTTGCCCGTCACAACGAAAGAACGATCTATTTTCGTTTTTGTTTGCGAAACTTTCACCATGATTGTACTGTCGTCTATGTTAGAGACTTCATCGAACTGGATGTTGTATAGCTCTTGCCTTCGGCATGCCCCCATTATGCCGAAGATTAGTGCAACCTGTAACAATAAACGATATAATAAGCTTGAGGTACATAGCCAAGGCAAAAACTATGATTTATGAAGTAGTAAAGTGTAGGTACCTACTACCAAATTTATACACAAAGCGCTTAAACGGAGTGTCTAGATAACTTGCGTGTGTAGTACGTAAGTACTAGGTAGATTAAATAACAGAACTAAAATACACTTACCTTTTCAAAAAGATACAAAATATCTTGTGAATCTTCCAGGAACATCTTTATTTGACCTGATGTAAACGTCAAGGACTTTTTTCCCTTGTGTCCTTCTGAACTGCGTTTCACGAACGCTATGACTTTTGAATACTTCGTGATATCAATATTGTTGTAGATACTCAGTGTGGACTTGAGCATAGAATATTTAGCCCACATAGAAGATGGCTTGAATTTGTCGGAGAGGTCTTTGAGATACGCAAGAATGACATTTTCAGAAAATGATGTAGTTTTCTTTTCGATCTTCCATGCCAAAAAGTTATTATATTCTTTTTCATATAATTTTCTAGATTTTTCTGGCAAAAGATTGTGAGTTACTTTTGTTGCCAATTCTAGAATATCCGGAGGCGTACAAATATCATCGTCGCTATCCATTTTTAACTTTTAATTTGTATTTTAAAAACAAAACACATTGCGAAACATTAAATTCACGCGTACGTGTATTGTCACAGTGAACTTGCCGCCATTAATATCTAACCAATGAGAGCGCAGCTGCTCGCGCAGGGCCAATCAGGAACGAGCGCGCGCTGTTCTTTTTTTATTTAATTGGCACAGGATCTTACCAAAGAGTTTTGTGTTTGTAAGTTTAGTAGTTTCGACGAAGTTTTCACGTATAACCCAACTGTTTTCAAAAGCCAGCCTAATATCAAAATTTTATACAACTTGTATGAGGATTTTGACATAAGGCTCGCCAGGTTAATTGGTCGCGTTTTATTGATGTTATAATGAGATTTTACGATATCGATGTGGATATTATACCATCATGTGAAATTGCTTAAATTGAGTGTTTTGCTAACTGCGCTATAACAGTAGTAATTATAAGTCAAGTATTGGAAACATAAGTAGAATGTTATAACATTAGTGTAGATAAACGTTCTTATAAATTTTGATACACGTGTTAGCTCCGTGATATGCCATCTCCGTATTTTATAGTTATAGTCATGTCATATTTGCAAGAAACATATTATGGGCATACAAAATAAGATCTAAGTTCATTATATTTTACCGTGATAATGTTAGCATGTAAAATTTTAAATTAAACGTACATTAAAAATGAAAAACGACTAAGACTATTTTATTATTAAACAGGATAAACATGTAATTTCTCAGAAGGTTCATTATTCGGGTCAGTTACATTGCAGTGGTCAAAGTCAAATAACTATATAAGTAACTTTGGTTTCAGTCTATTGATGGGTGGATTATGCAGAATGCGTTTTTTTTATAGTAAGTGAATAAATGAATTTGAATTGTGAGTGTCAGATTAAATCCGATGTTAAAAAGCTTTCACAACTAATATTTCACATCAAACATCTAGATTTTAGATTTTCTTTAAATTATATTATTATTATTATTATTTTTTATTTCTATATTTTTTCATGCACATTTATTGTCTTAGTTTTAAAATAAGTGGGTTGAGACTTTTCACGGCCTGTTTGAGGAAGATTATTGTTTATCTTATAATAGTTAGATACATCTTGGTACAAAATAGATTTAAATGTTAATATGCATTTCCATATACGTTCCACGATTAGCCATCTCCGTATCTATTATCTAGCTAGTCAATCAATATTGTAGTACCTGGATAAACATTTCTGATAATTGATTGTTTTGAAATACGTAACTAAAAACCAATTTCAGATTCCCTTGTAATATGTAGGTATGTACACTGTTTTTAGGGTTTCATACCGTAGGGTGCAAACGAAGCCCTATTACTAAGCCTCTGCTATCTGTCTGTCAGTCCATCTGTCCGCCTGTCCGTCTGTCAGAGGGCTCTATCCCATGAACCGTAAGAGCTAGACAGTTCTTTTACAGAATGTGCCGCTGTAACAACAAATCTTAAAAAACAAATAAATATGAAAATTATAGGGGGCTCCCATACGGAAAACATGATTTTTTGGTTATTTTTGCTTTATGTTTGTCAAGGCTGTATCTTTTGAACCATAATACGTAGATCCATGAAATTTCTATAAATAAGTAACAGTTCAATTTGAATACCTACTAATACTAAAAATTAAATAAAGTGGAAAATTTAAGGTGGTCTCCAAACAGTTGGTGTTTTAGAGTTTCGTTTGAGAAATAAGTTTGAACGATGTGACGAAACTCTCCGTGTGCCAGTATACTCGCACTTGGCCGGTTATTTGAGTTTTGGGGGACAAAAATAATTCATCGAAATTTGTACAGTACAATAAACAAAAGAAACATCAAAACCGGTCCATAGCTGACGTGGAAATTAACAAAATATGCACATAAAGAAAGTAATAATATGAATCAAGAAAGTAAAATAAAAAAACAAACATACAGCTGAACAAAATAATCAATCAATCAATCAATCATAATCTTTATTTTTAGACAGCAAAGGTCTATAGAAAACACAAAATTTAAAACAACATAGAATAAAATAAAATAAAATAAAACGAAAATAACTAATTCTAGGTAGTAACTTTTTCACCCCGTGATGCAGTATGGGACATTCTTACTCTTAAAATATGACTTTCGGGAAAAGTTCATAAAGATATTGCAGCCTCCTTTTATTGAAATCGTTTAAAAATAGATACCACCCACTACCGTCGCTCCCCGTCGTCAAAGCCTTCTTGGTAAATGGTAAATGTTAAGTGGCCTTGATCCAAGAATTTGACATTACCAACATTACATATACAAGTGAAAGGAAAGGTATTTTTTGTTAGATAATTTACATAATAACGAGTTTGACCCACACTTAACTACTATTTTGGCTTGTTACTCTGTTGATTCGAGGATAAGGAGAAAAAAGGGTCTTTGGCCAGCAGAACATGGACATTACCTACCTGTTAATAGGTTAAAAGCTAGGCCATTGAACCGCTGCGTATGCAATAAGTGTAAATAAATAAATAATGCGGAGAATTCAGTTCAACCGATGTGACGCGGCGGGCGAAGCTCCACCCGCGACGCAGGAGTTGCGGGTTCGATTCCCACCTTTGGACCAATATTTGTACGATCTGCAAATATTTGTTCCAGGTCTTCTTGGTATTTTCTAATAATGTATACGATTTAAGCGGGTTAACTATGAACTACGTTTCATCCCTTAACGAGGGACATCTTCAGGGCGAGTAGGGCTCTAGACGCGCACGTTCCGCATCTCTCCGGAGAGATGCGGAACGTAAAGATGAATATGTCTCTCGTTAAGGGATGAAACGTTGGTGTTTTCCCAACACAAATAAGGTTCGTATTCAACCCGCTTACAATCGCAATGAATAATTATAACATTGTATTGTCTTTCAGGGCCCAACAATGCCAGCGCTGATGATAGTCCTCGCACGCTGGGTCCCTCCACATGAGCGCTCCCGCCAAGGAGCCCTGGTCTTCGGAGGAGCACAGATCGGGAACATCTTCGGATCCTTTATGTCAGGGTTCTTGATGGCAGGTGATGGGGACTGGGCAAACGTTTTCTACTTCTTCGGATGTTTTGGGATTCTGTGGTTTTTGGCTTGGGTGAGTTTTCTTTAACAGGAAATGTTGATTTTATTTATCATCACCACAATGATGAGTATTTATAAATCTCATTTCTTCTATTTTTAACCCCCGACGCAAAAAGAGAAGGGTGTTATAAGTTTAACGTGTCTGTCCGTGTATCTGTGTATCTGTCTGTGGTATCGTAGCTCCCAAACGGATGAACCGATTTTCGTTTAGTTTTTTTTGTTTCATAAATAATTTTATCCTGAGTGCTCTTAGCCATGCTTCATGAAAATCGGTCGGGCGGTTTATAAAATTTTTAATTTTGTTCTTGTTATAGTTTGTATGGATTATGTTGATTGCAGTTTTACTAGGTTTTCAGTTTACTTTGCTTGTTGTTTAATTGTTTTTGTTGTTTTTCAGAGTCTCCTATGCTACAGCACTCCGAACACCCACCCATACATATCAGACGAGGAGTTAAAGTACTTGAATGAGACAGTCACCAGCGCTGACACCAAGCGGGTCAGAGATCCTGTGCCATGGAAGGCTATAGTTAGATCTGTACCCGCTTGGGCTTTATTGTTTGCTGCGGTAAGTCCATTTCAGGGAATTGAAATATTATTTTCTCTTTTTAACACCCGACGCAAAAAGAAAGGGGTGTTGTAAGTTTAACGTGTCCGTCTGTGTATCTGTGTATCTGTCTGTGCTACATACATTTCAGATAGACGGCTCTGCATACTTCGAAGATTAGGGGCTGGTAAATTTATCGACTTTTTTCAAAAAAATTCTAAAAGTGTAACACCTACCCTTTCATTTGATACCCCATTTGAGGTTGTAGGTCTTTTGTAAAGCCCTACGAAAAAAGAGGGGTTCTATAAGTTTAACGTGTCTGTCTGTGTATCTTTGTATCTGTCTGTGGTATCGTAGCTCCCAAACGGATGAACCGATTTCCGTTTGGTTTTTTTTGTGTCATAGATAATTTTATCCCGAGTTTTCTTAGCCATGTTTCATGGTAATCTGTTGGGGGGTTCTTAAGATTTTTATCATTTTGTTCTTGTAAGTACATGATTCCTGCTCGCTGTTATGCTCACGTGAAGGATCACAAATCAAGAAGTAATGTAAATTGCGTAAAACAAGGCGCCGTAACAGAGTGCATTTTAGGTTTGATAATAAACATTCCACATTGCGTTTGGCTAATGTATAGCCCCTAGATTTGTCAGTTTGACAAACTCATACCAAACTTTGCTGTGGTTTTTATAATATGGAGGGTGGCCTGAACATTATATTTTATTCAAAATCGCCGCGCACTATAAATGTTATATATTTGAATAGAGGACACTAAACAAATAAAACATGTCGCATAAAACAATGTCCGTCAGGTAAAAAAAAAATGGTTATTGTTGTTAGGGCCAAATCTTCAAACCCCTTTATAGATAGCACAGAAATACTATCGTTTCAAAGGATGGGTGGGTGAATCCCATGTACCAGTCATTTAGAAAAACTTCCTTCCTCTTAACAAAGGTGAAAGTAGGTATGTGAAAAGACATGCCAAAACTCGTCACTGATCCAATTTATACATCACAGAGCAAATGATGCCTCGGACCATAACAGTAATTTTATCATAACGTGTTATGTTAAATAGTCTAACCTTAAGCAATAAGTATACATCATTTTAATCTATACATCATTACTAATAGTTACCTTTGTTAGCAAACTCTATTTGCGTGGCTTGTTTCAAGTGTGTATCTTATCGACCACTTCATTGACTGCGCAACGATTGTTGACCTCCTTTACACATAGAGGAATCATAAAAAACATGTTGTAAGGACTGAGAATACAAAGACAAACATTTTATGGAATAGCGTGACATTGGAAGGAACTGGTTTTTCGACAAGCAGTAACCTTGACTCAGCTTTATATTCAAGTCTCTTTACAAGTGAAATGAGCAAAATTACTCCTAATGGCACCTGGTGTGGTTTTTAAATTTTTTTTGGATGATCAATAGCTTTCTCCTGTTAACTTGACGTGTAATGTATGGAAACTACTAGTTTCTATACAGTAAACGCTTCTTCGCATGCGTTGTTTCATGTAAATGTAGTATTAAATACTTACTCTATCCAGGTCAACACCTGGTTACTTTCAGGGTTTTCCAAATAATACAATTAGATCAAACTAATTACTTTATATTCATGTGAAAGAACTAGTTTTTAAACAATAACTATATTTTTAGAATAATTACATGACGCGAGACAGTTTCTCGATCAGTTACAGCTAAGGAATGAATCCTCGTTCTATCCACAAATACAACGATTATCAGCAACGTCTAAGCGATTCCCAAAGCTAGGAGTATCCGCATTTTGACCTGAATACATAAAAAAAGTCAAGCGGTAGATAAAAACCCTTAAAAACTGACAATCAATTTCCAGCGTCGCTAATAGTAGTATGTTATGTTCATCTAGGTCAAGAATTATATCGATGCCAAATTTCAGCCCAATCCATCCTAAGCTTTTGGAGTGAAGAGCTTACCATCCAAACTTTCGATTAATGTTTGAAAAACCATGCCTTTGCTTTTGTTTATTGAAAGTAAAATCTACTTTTTTCTTATCTTCCAGGTTGGCCACGACTGGGGCTACTACACCATGGTCACGGACCTTCCAAAGTACATGACAGATGTGCTAAAGTTCAACATAGCTACAACCGGAACCCTGACAGCGATACCGTACCTGGCCATGTGGATCAGCTCGTTCCTGTTTGGCTGGGCTTGTGACTTCTGCGTAACGAGGAAGTGGCATTCTATCAGGACTGGGCGGATTATACATACTACTATAGGTAAGAGACAGATGTCTAAACATATTACCATATTCTGAGAGTACGTTTGTTAATAGTCATTCTAATATTCAGTCATTCATCTTCGTTTGTCATTTAATCAATTTAATAGTCAATTTAATAGTCAGTCATTCATCTTCGTTTGACCACAATCTCGATATTTATGGCTTTTCTTTACGTCTCTGAAATACACTCGTAAACTCGTACTGCCAAAATGCAAGAAATCACTAAAACTCATTGGAAAACTATGATCGAGTTTGTATGACTCTGTTCTATTGGATTATATGGATTATCTACGAAAATAAGTTTCTTTCAGTATCCGTTCGCTGCTAGGAGCTAAATGTTTATACTTAATTTATGTATAGAAACGTAAAATTTTATAGTTTACGTAAACCATTTACAACTCGTACGCTATCATCATATCTATGCATGAAGTTATTCTTTTTCAGCTGCAACGGGACCAGCAATCTGCATTATCCTCGCTTCATATTCTGGCTGCGATCGCCTCGCTGCTGTGGCTTACTTCATCGCTTCCATGGCTCTTATGGGAGGCTTCTACAGTGGGATGAAGGTAAGATTTTTAGAAACATCAACATATATTACTAAAACAATAAACTGGGTAAACTAGAAGAAAACTTCTTTAAAAGCATTCTGTAATCGCGCAAAAGCTAAGCATCTCCTGAGTGATGTTGATGTCAAAAGAATAAAGTTTTTATTGTTAATTAGGTAGGTACATTGTTTTTAAATGTAAACTTATATTTTGTCTCCATAGCGAATTTCGACCATTTTTAACTTAACTTGTTTTTCCAAATTGTATGATTGCATAGCGTATTTAATATCCACACTGTCATTTAGCCGTGAAGGCCATTTATTAGCTTTTATGTTGATAATTCTTGATACATATTTTGTAATTATTTAAGCTCACGCCTTCCTTAAAATAAATAAATAAAAATTTGAGTTGTGAGTTGCGTAAACATACTCTCAACAGAAATGTCAAGTGTGACACAAACAGCTGGCAATTCTTATGTATTGAGTGCATCAGTCATACTATTTAAACCGCTCATTGGCTGCGTTTTGCTTTCGATTAAAAAACAAAAGCAAATTAACCGATGAGCGGCAAAAATAGAATAGTACGACTCACGAATACATCTAAAGACCAGGGAATTTTTTTGAACGAAGCGACTCATTTTACGTTTCCTTCGAACATAAAGCTTACAACTCAAATACGCTTACCTACATGTATAGCTTTAACCTTATACGAGTGGCGAGAGGAGCGTGAAAATACTGGCAGCCTACAAAAAAAATACGACTTCAAGTGTGTAATTTTTTCGTAAATGCTGCCAGCCAGTACTTTTTTACTCACTCCGCTTTCTTGCCACTCCCATAACTTTTACACCTTGGAGGTTACCAGTAATTGCGCGAGTACTATAGCAGTTAATTGCTTCTCAAGGCTAATTTATTTGTCGACCCCATGATTATTATTAATAGTCCTGGTCATCCCATTGCTGCATCACAGAGTGGCACACCACCAGTCTAGTCACGCCTTCGGCGACAGATTGGGCGGTGGCGGGCTCAGTGGTAACCGGAGATAAGGTAAACTGGGCCATCAACACATTCAAACCATACAAGTCGCCAGGTATGGATGCGATATTCCCTGGCCTCCTACGCTGGGGTGTGGCACACATAAGCGGGGCGCTGACCTCTATCTTCAAGGACTGCCTAGCCTTCCGCTACGTACCGCTTATGTGGAGAGAGGTTAGAGTTTTATTCATACCCAAACCAGGAAAAAGCGACTACACTGAAGCAAAGTCCTACAGGCCGATCAGTCTCACCTCTTTCTTACTCAAGACCCTAGAGAGGCTATGCGATCGATACATAAGGGACAACATACTAACAATAAAACCACTACACCCACAACAACACGCCTACAGTTCAGGCAAATCAACAGAATCTGCGCTGCACACAGTAGTTAGTAGATTAGAACAAGACATCTCAAACAAAACGCTCTGTCTCGCAGCCTTCATAGATATCGAAGGGGCTTTTGACAAGACGAACTTTGACAGCATTAATACATCACTTCAAAAGCACGGAGTGGAGCCAACGCTGGTTGATTGGATCATTAGCATGCTCAAGCTGAGGGCAGTACGGATCGACGTACACGGGGGGACCAGGGGAGTTGTGGCAAGAGGATGCCCACAGGGCGGCGTCTTGTCACCGCTTCTGTGGAACCTAGTAGCTAATGACCTAATCACTAAGCTAAACGACCAACGCTTCTTTACGGTAGGCTATGCGGACGACCTTGCGATACTCATATCGGGACACTTTGCCAGCGTGACGTGTAACATTATGAATAACGCACTAAAGGTCGTCGAAAACTGGTGCATAGACTATGGACTTACCGTAAACCCAACCAAAACAGAACTAGTAATGTTCACCAACAAGCGTAAACTAGGAACCTACCAACTCCCGTTCCTGTTTGACACGCAGCTAACACTATCCGACACAGTCAAATACCTAGGTATAACCTTAGACAGTAAACTAACCTGGGCAACACACTTAGAAAACAAGACAAAGAAGGCCACCATCTCATTCTGGCAGTGCCGGAGAATGCTAGGAAGAACATGGGGTCCCAGCCCGAAGATTACCCTATGGCTCTACAACACTGTAATCAGGCCCTCGCTGACTTACGGTGCCCTAGTTTGGTGGCCGAGAACAAAACAAAGCACTACCATAAACAAACTGCAAAAGTTCCAGAGACTAGCCTGCGTAGCGACTACAGGGTGTATGAGAACTGCCCCCACTGCAGCACTCGAAGCCCTGTTAGGCCTAACGCCACTGCACCTACACGTGCAACAAGAGGCAGCCGCAGCTGCTTACAGACTCTGGGCTTTAGGTTTATGGAACCACAACACCAAAGCACAACATACCACTATTATAGACGAGTACGCACGGAGCAATCCCATGCTACTCTCGATTTATGACAGGGTACCCAAAAAACACATACACTCAAAAAGCTTCACCATACAAATGCACGAGGAGCCAAGTGACAGCTCCAACACATATGAAGTTAGAATATACACAGATGGCTCTAAAATGAAAACAGGTACCGGGGCGGGAACGTTCTCGGAAGAACTAAACATACACAAAACAACAGCACTGGGTGCCCACAACTCCATCTTCCAGGCGGAATGTGTAGGTATAATCCAAGCTGCGACCGCAGTGCTACGAAGAAAGGTAACTGACCAAAATATCAGGATCCTCTCGGATAGCGCGGCTGTACTACAGGCCCTGAACAGGAGAGAACACAACTCGGGACTCACTCTACAATGCCACCACCTGCTGGAACAAGTAAGTCAGTCCAATAGAGTCACTCTACAGTGGATAAAAGGAAACAGCGGATCGAGAGGAAACGACGAAGCTGATGCACTGGCAAGGAGAGGTTCGGAGCGGCAACCGGCAGGGCCCGAACCAATAATCCCCCTACCTTTCAGTCAAGTCCGCTCATGGATCCGTCAACGTACAACGAAACAACACCAAGACTACTGGGCAAGTATTTCAGATTGTAGACAGTCGAAGGAGGCCTTCCCGGCTCTTAACCCGAGATTCTCCCGAAAACTCCTCAATCTGAAGCGTGACAAACTCCGGCAAATCGTCGGCATTGTCACTGGTCACTGCATGCTTAACAAACACCTATTTAACCTGGGTATCACGGACAGCCCCCTATGCAGAGGGTGCATGAACGCAGAGGAGACGGCCGCGCATGTGCTTGTAGAGTGCGATAGCGTTGCTTCCCAACGACTACAATACCTTGGAACACCAAGGACGCCTAGGGAGGCATGCACCGGCGTCAGCGAGTTGCTGGCCTTCCTGGAGGACATCGGGTGGTTAGTTTAGCATCCCCCCACCCGACACGCAAAAAGGGCCCACCTGTGGCCTAGTTGCGGAAACGAGTCCGGAAACAACATCTACAACAACAACAACATCCCATTGCTGGGCCTTTGCCCAATCAAGAGGCCAATCGAGAGGCATTTGCCTCTTGATTATATTAACATAATAATTTGGTACAGGTAAACGCGCTGGACTTGGCACCAAACTACGCTGGATCCTTGACAGCTATGATCAACGGTACCTCGACGATATCCGGCATCATCACACCTTACCTCATAGGATTGTTGACGCCTGATGTGAGTATACTCTTCTTTTATTGATCAAGTAATAACAAGCTAATTTTACAAGAGCCATACCCTTCATAGAAAGATTTACTTTGAATTGTAGGAAAATTTTAGAGTACTGCACCGATTTTTAACAATGATAATGTGACAAAAATGAGTTCAAAATCATGACTATCACTAACATTTTAACGCAAAAGTGCTTTGACCACAGTGGCCCAAAAGCGAATGTAATGGGTGTCCGGGGTGAAAATTTGGATTTGAAATTTGAATATAAAAAAAAAGCTAAAACTGTTCTTTCAAGTAAACACTGTTTTAGCTTAATCCATTCATGGTGTGTTGTTTTTTTTGGGAAAAATCACCAGAATCTCCTTTTATTACAGAATAATTTCGACGAGACGAAATTGTCGAAAGACGAAATTGTTAACTTCAACTTCTTGTCTCGAAGAAATTCATTTACTTTGTTTACGTGGTAGAATAAAGCAAAACTATACGATAGCCAACCCAATGAACAAAACGGAATGAAAAATTCGACCGAGATGTGAATGCTTTTCTCCAAATTTTTTTTTGCTATGCGTCACTCATAATTTATAAAGTTCCGTGAATGTGTAAGCCGCGATGGAAAACTTTTAGACGGAATAATTTTTCAAAAACAATAGTTATATACTTACTTACTTACTAGTTTTCTTGATGTACCTAATGTGTACCTTTTTCCTTTACAAATCAAAATTTTAGTATCGGACACCCTGTATTTCGATAGAAAATTCTTTATTGCACAATAAACTGTACAGTGACATTCATCGATAGGTTACCCCTGTGTTAAGCTTTAGGTTAATTTATAGAGATACAGAAATATTAAAATAATTAAATTTTAATGGAATAAAGCCAGTATAAACATAATTACGATATTTGGAACCCGTCAGAGGGTTCAACGATATATGAACGCCACTGTACTGTGCCTTAGCTACCAGCTAAGGCAGGTTGAAATGCCGTTTAGAATTGTAAGTTACCTTTAGGTAGGCTTACCCTCAGGTAGTGTGAAAAAATATATAATAAATAAATAAATAAACAATAAATAAAAATTTTGTTTATTCAGACAACTTACAACTTAATATTAAATAGGGATTTTGTCCTTTGATGTAGGTCCATAATGTAGTTACGTATTAGGTAAACTTATTTATATTGGACTCGGTAGCTCAAAAGGAAAACGTTTAGCTACTTGTAAAATTTACTAAATTCCCGGTGTATTTATTGTTTGTATCATGAACTCCAAAGCTTTATGTTTCCAAACAGTTACATTATGTAATTTTCTTTGTTAATAAACAGTAACTTACAATTTATCTTGTCTTTACGGTGTTGTGTCATTATTGAATTCCGAAGATTTTTGTTACAAACAGTAAATAATTGTAATTTTCTGTGTTAATAAACAGTAACTTACAATTAAATAATAGATATAAATTAGAACAAGTAGGTATTTTATTATAATTGAAACATTTGAGCTACCTAAAAACACTAAAAACAACTAAAAACTAACAGTAGACTGTTTGCAAATAATCTAATTGTAGCTCAACTGATCCATCAATACTAATCGGAAGCGTCACAAAGACGCTGGCTGCATTGCCGAGATTTAGGGCAATGCTGATGCGCTGTGCCAGATACTCACCAGCTCTCGGGGTCACGCGTCGCTTCGACCAAACGCTCTGATACATTTTAAAAAGTAGCTAAAATTTGTTTTTAAATTTTTATCAAAATACTTAATATTTTACCCAACGAATTATACTTCAAAGGACACCCTAAGCGGACCTTCAGTGGTCGAGACTAATTGTGTTGTGTGACCATTACATTCATTACATGCCATAAACATTGACCTCGAGTCTTCTTCCTATAGAACCGTCACATATTAGCATGGCATACTAAACATACATTAAATAGGAAGTACACACCACTAGTATTTTGCTGATTGGTAATTAAAACGCTGCTCATTTTTAGTATGTCGGAAAGAACCACTTGACCTCAATTGAAATATTGAACTACAAAATATTCCTATTCCTATTAAACATTGTCACTTCTAATCTATTTTATGACTTGTTTCTTCCCGGTGCAATGAAAAAATGTATGAAAAACTGCGTATTTGCATACAACATCATCTTTATCCTAAAGCAAATAATAAATAATATGGGATACCTGAAAATATCTATCTATGTAGTGTATTATATTAAGTATATCACTTATCTAGTACCCATATCACAAGCTCTGCTTAGCTTGGGGCTAGATAATGCTGTGTGAATTATCCAGCATTATTTATTATTTATTTTATTAATGATTACTTTAATAACAAAGAACGGAACATTAAAAGAATAGAAATAATATAAGAAGCAGTTGAACTAACTGCATACTGTTGCAAATAATCAAAAGGTTGGTTAGCTTTCATTTACATTGAAAGACAAGAGTCATAGATATTATGGCCATCAGCAAGCATGTTTATATTTTTGTTAAGGAACTTCTAAACGGGCTACACTTTTCTGCAATTATTGCGTTTAGAAGCCTTTAGTATTTGTTAAACCTAGCTTCAAGTTTCTCTAAATAAATATTCAACATTATTAAGGCTCTATATGACACTTAAACATGACGAAAAGACAGTCTTACCATTTAGTTAATAGAAACATACAAACATCTAAAATCAAATTTCAATATGCTAAACCAAAGTTTTGATTCCAGTCAACACTATTCCAATGGCGTATAGCCTTCTGGGTGTGTTTTGCGGTGCTCGTCGGTACAAACATCATCTACATCTTCTGGGCGGATGGCAAGAGGCAGTGGTGGGACGACGTGAGGCAATACGGGTACCCTGAAAGTTGGAAACATGGGCCACTTAAAATGGCTGCTGAAGATAAAGAGATGAACAAGAAAGTCGAAGCTGAGAATAAGTGTTAGTATTATCAGCGCCGTGTCTTTAGAGGCGAATAGGGGATATCCACCGGAGGGCAGTTGGCAGCGCCTTATGCAGAACAATCCTACCACCGAAATGCGATTGCCAACCTGCATGCCCAACGTGGCGATTATGGGCATTACCCCCATATGGGCAGTGGACCAATATAGGCTGTAGATATATTATTACCTTCCACACACTTACCTAGATGATAATGGACGCTACACACCGAACCCTACGACAAAACTCGTTGGGTTGGTGCGCCATTTGAGTTAGTGTCAGCTGGTCGAAAATGCAAATGGTCACTTCTTTAGAATATTTTGTATGCATCCGACAGTATTTTCTCAACTTGACGAATGAGTGACGGGATCATCGATACGTTTTTAGTAGAGGGATTCTCGACTGACTATGGATTTGGTAGATTCCTATTGGATCCACCAAGATTCTGTGAAAAGCGTGGATTTAATCGCTCCAGGCATCTTAACATAAAGACGTAAAATTTAACTTTTTTGGTTTTACTTGAACTATTTACAATTTGTCAAACTTTAATCATAATTTTTAATAGTTTCCATTCTTGTATTTTTGTAATTTTGAAAATATTTTGTAAAATTGAACATTAGAGTTTATGTACAGTGTTAACATTAAATTATTAATTTTATTTATATTTTCCAACAATTTACTTAGTTTATTATTTTATCTAAAGAAACAAAGAGCTGGATGCTCTTTGTTTCGTATAAGCAGCTTATAGCCAGTGTAAAGTATACTTAATATATCATCACAATTAAAGTCAATTAATATTTGATTTTTAAGAGTCCTCTAAGGAATAAAGCACTTTATGAAATTTGAATGCTAATTTAGATAAGTTAATATTAGCCTAGAAAAATTTTGTGATGTTTAGATAGTTACCAAATAAGATAAATATTACTTAATAAAATATCAGTACTTATATTGAATTTATGTCTTTTATATTTATCTAACCAGCATGGCTCAGCCAGCGTCTTCGTTCACGCGGTACCTGGATAAAAAACGTAACCTTTGTCACAATGTTTTAGTAAAATATAATAAACTAGCTGCATTCTTACTACCCGTTGTCCTATTACCCGTTTTCCCGTAGTAATGAAGCATTTTCCCGCGGTAAAAAGTAGCCTATGTTCATCAGCAATAATGTGGGCTTTTCATGGTAAAAGAATTTTTCATATCGGTCCATTAGTTTCGGAGCCTATTATACAAACAAACAAACAAACAATAAAATGTTTCCTCTTTATAATATTAGTATATATAAATAATGCGGCACAATTCGCACAGCATCAGCTTAGCAGATCTTGTGTTATAGGTACTCTGATACACATTACATCTTCATCTGCAGAACGTACAAACATTTGCTCAGGAATCGGACCCACAGTCCAGCGTCGCAGGTGGACCTTCGGCCGCTGCGCCACTAAGGTCGTAGATATACATAGTAGAGTTTTATAATTTTTTTTAAATCTAGTTTATGCCCAAAGCTTCGCACGCGTTTTCCATGGAAATGTATAAAGGTGATTTCTATCCCATAGGAACTGGTTTATGGGATAAAAAGTAGCCTTTGTTTGATTCCAGGATTAGATTTACCTGTGTGCAAAATTTCAGCCAGATCCAGTTTTGTCGTGAAGAGGTAACAAACATCCGTCCATCCATCCATCTATCCATCCATCCATCCAAATTTTCGCATTTATAATATTAGTGTGACTAGTTTATGCCCGCGGCTTCGCACGGTATTTTAATAAATATCCTGTATTTTGTAAACCTACCTTTTGTTAATAAATATTTACTATTATTATTATTATTGTCCAGCATTTTTTTTTTATTTATCCATCTATCAAAACTTTCGCATTTATAATATTAGTGTGATGTGATATATTGTCTATCACGACATGGATTGACTATCTCATTGTAATGGATTAGTATATAATTATCGCGTCTAGCGTCAAGTCCATTGATAGTATAGAATATCAAGTAGGTACACATTTAACCTTACTGATAATTCCTAATATGTAAATTTATAAAACATTGTTTGAATGGATAAATGGCTTTTAAATTTAATCATATAATTTGCACATTCATGTGATGTTGACGGAAACCAGGCCTATAGATACTTAAGAGCTATGTATGTATAACGTGTTTGTATATCGTACATAAACGTATTAGGTGTTTATTTTTAACCGACTTAAAAAAAAGGAGGAGGTACTATATTCGCCATATTACTTTTTGTATACTTTTTATATATTTTTTTTATTGGTAGTTTAATTCATCTTCAATTATGGACTGATTTTGTAAACTCTTTGGTTATTGTATAGAATAGTATAGAGATTGATCCCGATGTGGTCACATAAAAAAATTGTTCCCAAGAGATTAGTATCCGTCCCACAAAACTTAAAAAACAAGAATAATAATAATAATAATTATTATGTATACATATAACATTATACAGGGTTATTGGTAATTCACGGACACTATGTGAACTGCAGGTTCTTCCTAAAATTGGTGGAAAGGGAATAATATTAGTTTCTTCCATTTAAAAATCGTTCATTAAAGAGGTTTTATTTGAAACTTAACCTAAAAACGACTCTGCTCTGAAATATCAGTGGGTATGTGTATGTTCGGCTGTCTCCCAGCTAGGCTAATGCCTCTTAAAAATCATCTTGCGTAGATGTAAAATAAGCCAATGATGATGATGTGGATTTAAATAGGAGTGAGAGATCGGTATTTAGTAATGAATTGGTATTCAGACATTATTTTGTATGTGAGTCGATTTACAAAAAAAAAAAATAAGAATTAAGACCTGGCGTCTTCACTAACGTGTTCATGATGATGGGCAGAACCTACAGTTCACATAATGTCTGTGAATTACCAATAACTCTGTATATAAATATAATAAGGAATTTAAATTAAAGTGGGTTTTTCAGTTTTTTTTAAACAATCAAATTATGTGTTATGTATTGTAGCGTCTTGGGGACGCCGACTGGTATTGATATGGATCAGTTATGCTACCTGTAGATTGTTTGCAACAGTCTGCAGTTAGCTCAATTGTTTCAATTGTAAATACTAGTTATTAGTTATTATTTGACTGTAATTTTCTTTGTGAATAAAGCCTACAACAAAAATAAGTATATCAGTTATCAAGTACCAGCTTGGGGCTAGATAATGTTGTGTGAATTGTCCAGCATTATTTATTTAGTTAAATATTTCTGCGTTCACGTCTTACTAAGGCCACGGCCGCACTGCGAGCTCCTAGGTAGGCGGTTAGGTTGGCGGGTTGCTTCTATGGTACAAAATCGTTTATTTCCAAAAAAAATACAACCTATCAAGTAAGAGCTCTATGTTCTGTGATGACTACCTTCTCCTTGCGTCGTTTCCCCAGTACTGGGGGTCGTGACCTGCCCCCGCTTTCAGCGACATGTGCTGCTTCTGACATGTGAAACTACAGCGTAAAGCTTAACAGGTAAGGAAAAAAAGCTGCCCACCTAGGCGCTTGCAGTGCCGTGGTGACCTTAGTATGTAATGTATAAAGGTGATTTCTATCCCATAGGAACTGGTTTATGGGATAAAAAGTAGCCTTTGTTTGATTCCAGGATTAGATTTACCTGTGTGCAAAATTTCAGCCAGATCCAGTTTTGTCGTGAAGAGGTAACAAACATCCGTCCATCCATCCATCTATCCATCCATCCATCCAAATTTTCGCATTTATAATATTAGTGTGACTAGTTTATGCCCGCGGCTTCGCACGGTATTTTAATAAATATCCTGTATTTTGTAAACCTACCTTTTGTTAATAAATATTTACTATTATTATTATTATTGTCCAGCATTTTTTTTTTATTTATCCATCTATCAAAACTTTCGCATTTATAATATTAGTGTGATGTGATATATTGTCTATCACGACATGGATTGACTATCTCATTGTAATGGATTAGTATATAATTATCGCGTCTAGCGTCAAGTCCATTGATAGTATAGAATATCAAGTAGGTACACATTTAACCTTACTGATAATTCCTAATATGTAAATTTATAAAACATTGTTTGAATGGATAAATGGCTTTTAAATTTAATCATATAATTTGCACATTCATGTGATGTTGACGGAAACCAGGCCTATAGATACTTAAGAGCTATGTATGTATAACGTGTTTGTATATCGTACATAAACGTATTAGGTGTTTATTTTTAACCGACTTAAAAAAAAGGAGGAGGTACTATATTCGCCATATTACTTTTTGTATACTTTTTATATATTTTTTTTATTGGTAGTTTAATTCATCTTCAATTATGGACTGATTTTGTAAACTCTTTGGTTATTGTATAGAATAGTATAGAGATTGATCCCGATGTGGTCACATAAAAAAATTGTTCCCAAGAGATTAGTATCCGTCCCACAAAACTTAAAAAACAAGAATAATAATAATAATAATTATTATGTATACATATAACATTATACAGGGTTATTGGTAATTCACGGACACTATGTGAACTGCAGGTTCTTCCTAAAATTGGTGGAAAGGGAATAATATTAGTTTCTTCCATTTAAAAATCGTTCATTAAAGAGGTTTTATTTGAAACTTAACCTAAAAACGACTCTGCTCTGAAATATCAGTGGGTATGTGTATGTTCGGCTGTCTCCCAGCTAGGCTAATGCCTCTTAAAAATCATCTTGCGTAGATGTAAAATAAGCCAATGATGATGATGTGGATTTAAATAGGAGTGAGAGATCGGTATTTAGTAATGAATTGGTATTCAGACATTATTTTGTATGTGAGTCGATTTACAAAAAAAAAAAATAAGAATTAAGACCTGGCGTCTTCACTAACGTGTTCATGATGATGGGCAGAACCTACAGTTCACATAATGTCTGTGAATTACCAATAACTCTGTATATAAATATAATAAGGAATTTAAATTAAAGTGGGTTTTTCAGTTTTTTTTAAACAATCAAATTATGTGTTATGTATTGTAGCGTCTTGGGGACGCCGACTGGTATTGATATGGATCAGTTATGCTACCTGTAGATTGTTTGCAACAGTCTGCAGTTAGCTCAATTGTTTCAATTGTAAATACTAGTTATTAGTTATTATTTGACTGTAATTTTCTTTGTGAATAAAGCCTACAACAAAAATAAGTATATCAGTTATCAAGTACCAGCTTGGGGCTAGATAATGTTGTGTGAATTGTCCAGCATTATTTATTTAGTTAAATATTTCTGCGTTCACGTCTTACTAAGGCCACGGCCGCACTGCGAGCTCCTAGGTAGGCGGTTAGGTTGGCGGGTTGCTTCTATGGTACAAAATCGTTTATTTCCAAAAAAAATACAACCTATCAAGTAAGAGCTCTATGTTCTGTGATGACTACCTTCTCCTTGCGTCGTTTCCCCAGTACTGGGGGTCGTGACCTGCCCCCGCTTTCAGCGACATGTGCTGCTTCTGACATGTGAAACTACAGCGTAAAGCTTAACAGGTAAGGAAAAAAAGCTGCCCACCTAGGCGCTTGCAGTGCCGTGGTGACCTTAGTAAGACGCGATGATTTTTATGACATCCGAAAGACTCTGTCTCGGAAGTAGCACAACTCTGGCGCACAGAATAGCGTGAGCGGAGGAAAGCTGCATACGCTTGCAGTGCATTGCATCGCGTCTTACTAAGGTCACCGAGGCACTGCAGTGCGGCGGTATTAATTTTATCAGTTATTAAAATAGTACCCATAACACAAGCTCTGCTTAGCTTGGGGCTATACGGTGCTGTGTGAATTGTCCAGCATTATTTATTTTATTCAATACAATATTTTTCTTACACAAAACGTATAATTTTTTTAAATTTTAATTAAATAGCATGAAAATAAATATCAACAAATCGAATTGTGTAGAGCCATACTATGTGAGCATAATTGATTGGGTTGGGATAAGATTTAATATAAAGCCATCCTAAATTACTTTAAACTATTTTAAACTGGTGTTTTTCTTCTACTAGCTAGAAGTATGTAGGCTTGTGAATGAAGATCTACCTAACGTAACTGCCAATTTACGTTATATCCGTGGGAAGCGTTGCGCTCTGTTTGCCAGCGAACATAACAGTGACGGGGCAGGGTCACTGTCTGTCTACACTCTGGAATGATAACTAAGCCAAATGGTAATTGATAAAGTTTAATTATAGTTTCTCATATACAGGCTGATATTATGTATGAGTTTCTTTAGCTACGAGTTGGCTGTACTAAAATCTACAATGTTTTCGGGCGCTTCACATGGTTTCATACCGTTATTCGACATGCTAAAATGAATATGTTTTTATTCGAAGAAAACTTCTAAAATTTAAGAATAGAAACAAATTTAATATATTAATCGCTCTGGTTTACATAATGACAGCTTTTTTTAACAGCTTTGTGGTGCCAGCTTAGAATTTACGCCACCCCAATTCTTCCCGCGGGTGTCGTAAGAGGCGACTAAGGGATATCCACCGGGGGGGCGGGCAGCAGCGCCCCCTGCAGAACAATTCTAACACCGAACTGCAATCCCCAACCAGCATGCCCAGCATGGGCATTATGGGCATTACCCCCATGAGATAAAAGTCAATAAGGCGCTTATCAGAGGGAGGCCTGCGTTCAGCAGTGGACCAATATAGGCTGTTGAGGTTGAGGTTACATATTAACATTATATACTACTTGTAAATTAAATTTAAATGAATTTAAATCGCCACGGGGAGACAGTACGATGATGTGGGACTTTAACACCACTAAAACCCTCAGGGTGCTTCCACCACTACCGCTTGTGGTGGGATCGTGGGGATGGTTTCGGTTTCTTTCACGAACCTACCGTGGCTGCCGAATATCGGGCCCCACACTATGGAGCACCTCCTTTTGCGACGCGCCTGAAACACATGACGCGCCGTGACCACCTCGCGGGACCTTACCCGCCAATTGGTTGCCAGACGATCTCGTGTCCAATCCAAACGTCTCCCTGCGACGGGTCGAGTGGCCCCGCTGCCTGCCACAAGGTCGCTCAGGATAGGGAGAATGGCTCTCGCCATACTGATACTCCTCTTACCCTGCAACCCTAACGCGTTCGCCATCAAACGGTGGTGACTCCGCCAAGACCGCGGAAGACAGGGAGAGCGGCGACCTTCAATACCGGCACTCTTCACCCGCCGCGGCCTCCACCTTTCTGTAGCTATGCTCCCATATAGCACAGCCTTAGCCATCGTATGAGAGGCACCGCTGTCCGCTACCTACTACCGCTCTAACTGTGCTTAGAAAGCAAAACCCAGAGGAGCGGACCTCCCGGGACCAGCCGTGTAGCTGAGTTATCACGGCCCTATGGGTTCCTCTTGGCTTCATCCCGGGTTACCAGGCCGCGATTACTACGCCCCTCCGCCCCGGCAAGGCGGGAATCCTTCGGGGAGGCCAACTACTAATCTTAACTTGACTTGAATAATATAAAAAAAAACACATATTACGCATAAAAATTGTGTGTATTTTACAATTAGACGACATTTCCCCTTAACCGAAACTGAAGATGTGGCCGATGATGTACCACAACGGTCTAGAAGACACCTACTCACTCTTGCCAGAGATCCAGTTTGTTATAATTGATGGTCTGATAAGTTGGCCAAGGGCAAGCAAGTACTCAATCATTTCTCAAACACTACAAACAAGGATTAAAATATCTGATGTTCCAATTAGGTTCATAAAATAAAAATAAATAAATAAATAATGCTGGACAATTCGCACAGCATTATCTAGCCCCAAACTAAGCAGAGCTTGTGTTATGCTTATGGGTACTAGATAACTGATATACTTAATACAATACACTAAATAGATAGATATTTTTTATTATATATAGAAAACATCCAGAACGCCCTGGACAAATGTCTGCACATCGTACAAATATTTGTCCCGAGGCGGGAATCGAACTCGCTACCTCCTGCGTCGCAGGCAGACCTGCGCCCGTTGCGCCACAGAGGTCGTCAAATGACTTAGATCTATTTTTGCAATAATAAAATTAGTCAGAGACATAGGTACCTAAACCATAACAAAGAGGCCCTATGTGGCGTCAAGCGTTAAGATTTACGATTCCGTCGATTTTTTGTAGTTCTAATTTAGATACGGCGTCAAAACTACCTTGTATACTCGTCCAGTTGGAAGAGGTTTTTGTGAAGGTCGGAATTTTATAGTCTTGTTAGCTTGTACATACAGGCAGCGTCAGAAATAAGTAACCCCTCTGTAAAACTAGTGTAAGTACTTTTATAAATAAATAAATAAATAACACATTATGTTTAAATCCAAACCTGAAAATCATAAGAGTTTTAAAACTCGAAAATAAACTATGTATGTTTTTATTTAGGTAACATAGAAACATAACGAATAAATGAAAAAATTCGGTTTCTAACCTGCATTGTGTTATGCAGGGGAGTTACTTAATTTTGAGGCTGTCTGTACATACTAACCTCCTCAGCATCATCATACAATACAATGGTATTGTGGGAAGTATAAAAACTCCTTAAAATAGGCTACGCTTGATGATCTCCGTCTAGTCACACTATTATTATAAATACGAAATTTTGGATTTTTAGATGTTTGTTACCCCTAAAAGCCAAGTTAATGAACAGGTCAAACTGAAATACAGGTATTTCTAGAACCTGAAATAAAACATGCAATACTTTTTATCCTATCATTCAGTCCCCATGGAATATAAATAACTTCTACATTTCTATTGAAATAACGCATGAGAAGCCGCCGACAGAAACTAGTTCCTTATATATAATGCATATCTTCACGTGGAGAATCCAATTTGAAAGCATTACTAATTTCCTAGAAAACAAATAGATAATTCCTAGTCAAATAATTCATAGTCATTTTATTGTATCATGTTATTATTTATTTTTGAGTACCTAAGTACCTACTACCTAGTAAATTTTTTTTTAAGTTAGTAAGTACCATAACAGATGCACACAGATCTTACCCCATGTGTACGTACGTATCCGACGATCCTATCCATACCAGGTTGTCAGGCAGAGATCGCTCTTGAGCGATAAGACCGCCAATTGTCACTAAGCTTATAATTATTTGTTTTAAATTGTTTCTTAGTTTTAAGTGTGCAATGAAAGTATTTTCTATCTATCTCGTCACGAAGCATATAGGTATCGTAAGGCTTGGCAAGAAACCTAAAACTTTACATTATATTCTTTAGGTCCTTCCCTGTATATAATATACAGGTTGCAGCCAGCTCGGGCTACTTCTGTCACGCTGCTGTGCTAAAGTGACATAAGGATTAAAGGCTGGATGTTGTAAAGAAAAACACAAAAAGGGTTCCTACCTAATTCCTTACATGCATTTTTGACACAATTTCAAATGAAGCTGTAAGTGGTTAGAACATCCATTCCAGCTATTCAACGTTGCTTATAACAGTTATAACTCATAATAAAACTCACTCTGCATGCTTACCTATCAATGATTTTCATTCGAGGTCGCTTTGTTTTATCTCGAATATATTACAAATAGATAAATATATTAAATGTGTATTATATAATATAACGCTATGTTTCTTGTCGTTTAACCCAATAATGGTAATTACCAAAATACTCGTAGATTTAACAAGTGTAACTTTACAGATAACTTGTTCATAAACAATTCATAAGTAGGCTGAATTTTTTATTATCGAGTTCTAATTGACGGCCCGATCTATTATTATTTAAAATATAACACATAAAGGTTTTGTCGCTGAGCGACAACAGTCTCAAATAACAAGAATAGTATAATATTGCAAATATGTATTATACAAATTCTAAACTCAGTATCACACGCATAATCAGCGTTGAACCCACAACAGGTATCGCTGGCCCTATCCACATGTTGTATATATTAATGAATATATAACTCAAGGCCGTCAACCTCAGCTTTGCGAGCAACTTGCTAGCTACGACAATATTCGCCATACCACGGCGCGAGCGCACGGGTTACAAAATTGCCTGTATTATCGGTATAAGCCGAACGTTTCCGTAAGCCGTTCCGTCAACTTAGTCTAGTATATATTAATCTGTATATTATATGAACTGTCGTATGCGAATTAGATAGTGACATTGTCGGCGTGCGCGTTTACGCGAACGGTTAGCTTTTGCCGTGTTTGTTTAGGTGTATGTGTTTTAGTGTTTTTGTTCGGAAATAAAGAGGTAAGAATTATTTTATCAAATAAACTTAAGATGTTTTTGACTGATACATAGGAATTAAGGTTAGCTGGAAATAATATTTGCTTTGGTACTACTTAGTGAAAAATAGATAGATAGATAAATTTTTGCTACAAGTAATTTTTATATGAAATAATATTTTTTAAGTTACTATGAAAATAACAATAACAGAATAATTGTGACTATTAGTTATTAACAAACAAAAGTGAATCTGAACTTATTTACCTAACGTTCCATACCAACGAATTTTATTTGAAGTTATTGGCTTATTAAATATATTAAAATCAATTTTAGTAGTTTGTCTATAAGAAAAACTAAGTTAAAATAAGAATGACTACGTACCTTACTAAAACTGTTTCTATAATTGGCTTTCCTTGGGGTTAAACTTAATTTTTTCATGATCCCAAAGGGTTCTAATTTAGTTACTACAATAATACTTAATTGGTGCTACTGCAAAGAAGCACTAAACTCTAAACTTTGATGATTTTCTGTTCATCTGTCATGCCACTATCATTTTAACCGTAACGACCAAATTACCACAAATTAAGACATGTGGGTTAAGTGCCTACCACAGATTTGATCTCTGAAGGTCTAGTTCGAGACTCTGTTATCTTCCACTCAAGATTATAATTTATGTATGTCCGCATAGAGGTACCAACTGACTTTATAACCAACCATAAGTACCAGGAATCGATAAGGTACATTATTATTCCTTCTCCTTATCTCATAAAGGTACTTCTAAGAGTTGAACCAATATTATTAAAAACCGCTTATTTTTACTATTATTATACGACTTCGAATCATAACCACAAGTAGGTACCTTTTATTACGACCTATATGTAAATTGTAATGTCAAAATGTCCAAAAGTGTACCTAACTAGTGCTCCTAGGGAGAATACCTGAGTATGAGCGCAACAGATACACACCGATAAATAGTCTGAAGAAATTACAAATTGAACTTTAGTCTTTTTTTTTTACTTGCTTTGTGTTGTTTTCCATGACAAATGACGTTGAATTTTAGAATCATTCCCACTTCGGATCGAAAACAGTTGAATCGCGCGAGCCCAAGTAAAAATTCAAAACTCAACTGGAATATGTAAAAATAATTTAAAACCTATGTTATATAGTTTATTAAAAAATATTCCGACTGTACTCTGTCCAGCTGAGAAGCTGTTGCTAATCTGTCCAGCTGAGAAGCTGTCCGAAGAGATTTTATCATTGAGTTTTTAGTACTAGTACAAGTATTAACTCAGTGGATTTTTTATTATTTTATTCGATTCGTCTCGCATGGTAAATGAAAAACAAGTACTTTTTTTTATTAATTTTAATGTTAGTATTCATATAAATTTTAAAAAATAAACACAATCTGCCATGTCTTTGTTTACTATTTACAAAGAAGCATGCCTAAACGAATTCCATTTATGGTGTTGTTTAGTCATCGGTTATTTATAGAAGCGATTTGCGAACTAATGTGAATCCATGGTTACATTTACATTGACAGAATGCAGAAGGTTCCGTACAGTTTTGTATCCAAAGAATGCCAACGGAACGCTTTATATTATTAACAACTTTCTAATTTTTTTTAGTTTTAATTATAATTCTAATGGAGTCTACACTTCAAAGACAGCAGGCTGGCGATAATTTGACAAAACACTGTCGGCTGGCCACAGTATTCAAACAGAATTTGGTGTGTAGACTTCATTATACACACAAAATAGGTACCTAATTAAATGTAGAGCTTATCTTTCTGAATACATAACATATGAAACCAACATTATGAAATAACTTTTAAATTATCAAATCGTATATCGCTACCTAATTTTATAACCTTTCAAATTTTTATGACCTGATTTAAACGGTGCTCCAGAAAAAGTAACTTTTGACTTGAAATTTTGTCATATTCTGAGAAGTTGAAAATTTTCAATGTTATTTAATTAATACATGATCTGCGGAGAAGAAAGCTTAGAAGGACAATGGAAAGCCAAAGAAATCCGACAAATACCTCTCATTTTCCTATTCGTATACATGCGTTTCAACAAAGGTTGCCTGGAAGAGATCGCTCATAGCGATAAGGCCGCCCATTGTGCAACGTTATTTGTATTTGTCTTTTCCTGTCCTGTGTTTCTATTTGGTGTGCAATAAAGAGTACTGTATTGTATTGTATTGTATTTGTGTGTGTGAAAGCACATATACGTATTATATGCTTGACAAGTCACACTTACATTATAAATTAATAATAAATCTTTATTCAGAACATTTTAACATAAAGGATCTTAAATACCTATTGAAACAATGACACTACCGAAGCTTTACAAACTATGTGGTAGTGTCAGTTAGTTTTTACCTTCAGCATCAAAACTCGAAGTTTATGATGTTATTACCTATGTTATGGCTAAAACGCATATAACTTATACTTGATTTTATAGTGATAAAAATAAGAAGAAGATGGAAGAAAATGAAGCAACACAAACGCAGGCGCATAAACTTCTTGGACAGCAGACCGTAACGCCGCAAAAGTACGACAATGAATTTACTAGAACACTACGATCGTGTGAGTATTACTGTTATTAGGTAAACTTTATTATCAAATATTAATAGAAGTAATTTCACAGTATATTTGCGCGTCCACTGCGTCGGAATTGGAGCGTATCTACGTAGCGTAATGATTTGTTGCTTTGTATTGGTTTATATGTACAGCGCAGCGTGCACTACTAGATCGCATACCTGCCGATACCGACGCCGCGTACGCTGCGTAAGCTCCGATTCCAATCCGGTGGACGCACAGCATAAGGGCACCAAATATACATATATCTGCTCATATATCCCTCAAGAGGCCGCAGGTATGAGCCCTCCCGTCTAAACACAAGTTTAAACTTAGAGCAAAGAGTCACCTTGACTTTGAAAGGTTATGTTTAAGTATTTCTTAATTTTAGAATATTTTAACTGTAAAATAGGGTTAAAAACCTACTTGTTAATCTTTTTTTGAATAAATACCTACTGATTATCAATGATATTATATATAAACTGAGGTAGATGCGTTTTACCGAGGTCTGCGCGACAAGACAAAACCAGGTGAATTCACTTGACTGAACTCAGTCCGCTCTGCGTCGCGCCGCGATACAAACGTACGTTGCGGGATTTTAGAGAAAAGTAAAACAAACGAAAATGCCACATTTAGTGTTTCGAAAGTGCAAAAATTATGCTGGGACGGTTGTTAAAAACAGGCAGGATGTATCTTTCCATTTGTAAGTACTGTTTAGTCTATTTAAAATGGAAAATCATTTATTTTATATTAAAAAATCACTGCCGCGGTGTTGCCGCTTTGCCATTTACACGAACGAGACAAGACGTAGTGCGTTGCATTCATGAGTGACAGAGAGAACGAGATAATGGCGTGCTGTGTTGTCGGTTCGACCGACGCTAAAGGAGGTTAGGGTAATATGGGTAATATGATCACGCAATGCAACAATATTATTTTTCACCACTACTTTCCAATTATTTTTCGTAGTAGGATAATAAAGAGATGGATTTGACTTTCAACATTTGCTTTATTTTGTTTTAGATTTCCTAAAGACGAATTAATTAGGGAGAAATGGGTACGAGTCGTTAGAACCCAAAGGCCAGACGATGAATGGATGCCAACGGCATACTCCACAATATGCTCCAAACACTTTGTGCATACTGACAAGTACGTCACAAAAAAAAAATCACAAACTGATAAAGAATGCAGTGCCGGTAATTAAGGTAAAATAGAAAAAAAAAAACTACTTTTAATATTCGGTTGTGTGTTCCTATGTTTGATTAGACAAGTAAAATTTCAGCCCGATCCGTTCAGTAATTTTGACGTGAAGAAGTAACAAACATCCATCCATCCATCCATCTATCAAACCAAACTTTATTAAATTATTATCATAGTAACTAGCGACCCGCCCCGGCTTCGCACGGGTGCAAAGCTGATACTAAATATAATACAGGTACCGCTGCAACCGCCATGTCCCTGCATTTTAATTCTATGATATCTTCGAAAATATTCATTTACTTAAATTACATGCTTTAAAGGGCTAAATTAATCTATATTAAATGCACAATGTATTTATTGGATAAGGATTTATGCTGTATTGCTTAAAATTATTTCTCGTAAAAAGTAAAGGATATAAACTGGTTTTTAAGGTGTACAATACTGTAGTACATTATTTTGATCTATCTCGTAGGGTTCAGCCAGCATTTGCAATGTAAGCGCAAAAAAAGTATTTATTTACGACATCACATAAGAAACCTCTAAAATTATCAGTGTTTCTCTGCTATATTATGCATGTATTATACATATAAACCTTCTTCTTAAATCACTCTATCTATTAAAAACCGCATCAAAATCCGTTGCATATTTTAAAGATCTAAGCATACATAGACACAGACAGGAAGCTACTTTGTTTTATACTATGTAGCGATTAGTAGGTACTTAAGTTAAGTAAAAGTATTTTATCTAGTGTGCTCACATAAATGTATACCTATACTAGGAATGTAATACTATAATTCGTAAATAAACATTTTTATTTAAAATTTACTGTTTATTTTCTTAGTGGTGCCTCGTTACCCCCGTTTCCCCTAGTTCGTTCCTTAGCTGTTAGCCGATGACGTCATAGGCTGTCATTGGCCGTCAGCCCGCTGGCCGCTCGCTGTAAAGTGTGAACAGTATGTATGTTCATCTCTTTCTGACAACGGGGTCCTATATATCTCTGTGATCTTTTAACGTACTCAGTGATACAAATAAAGTTCCATAGTCCTATGCAGGTAGCTATAGTAAAATATCGCCATGTTTTTATTTCTTTCTAATGAGTATGACGTCTCTATTGGTAAAATCTCATTGCTGAT
This sequence comes from Eupithecia subumbrata, assembly GCA_949316285.1. Taxonomy (NCBI): domain Eukaryota; kingdom Metazoa; phylum Arthropoda; class Insecta; order Lepidoptera; family Geometridae; genus Eupithecia; species Eupithecia subumbrata. Next base: position 12,022,568 of record OX438643.1, on the reverse strand, counting down.
TATTATTATATTCTGAGAGCATCGTGTGCTCTACATCAGCAAAAGTTCAGACCTTATCTAAATACATAGGATGAGGGGTATACATGAATATGTATCTACCTATGGTTTTTCTATGTTTCCCCCTTAAGGGGCATATGTCAAAGGGGAGAACTAGAATAACCTGGATATTCTCAGTTGGTCCGGCCGTAGTAGATAATACTTAGACTAATGGAGTTATACTCATGATCATACTCACTATGGCTTAAACTTAAGGTACGAGTTGGCAGCGGACGACATGAGGCAGCAGCGGACAACGTGTCGCAGCGACACTACTGGTTTATATGTATTTCTATGAAATTCCCTCCGTAGTTAGCGACACGTCGTTAACAACACATTGCATAGAAATACATAGAAACCAGTAGTGTCGCTGTGATACTTCGTCCGCTGCCAACTCGTACCTTAAAGGTTTCGTCGCCTTCTCCTTTAGAGCGTGGGCTTTTACATAAAATTATCGGGCACAGTAGGTACTTGAGAAAGTTTGTGTGGGATGACTTCTGCAGCTAGAAGAGCTTTATGGTTTTACATCGTAAATACGATTTACGAGTCTGCTGAGTAGGTGCGGTCTCTATATATCACCTAATAGATAAGACAAGACGACAAAGAAAACGCTTCCAATGTAAGCGGACTCCAAGTCTTAGTTTGGGGTGTGTCAGCACCTTTCAGTCAACGGTATGCAAGCGGCGAGACCGGAGAGGATGTAAACCAAAATATTGGACGTTTCGCCGCCTGGCGAAAAATAAATGCATGCTTGTGAAGTAGGTAGGTATATTTTGTATTTTGTAAGGGGGCAGTAGTTTTATTTCACGCTCATCACTTGCATACCGTGGGAGGCGACTAGCTCTCGTGGAATCACTTTGATGTTGGTAAACGAGATTAATCTTTACCTGTTTATTTATTTCTGTTTATTTAAAAATATGTGCCAACGAAGTGTAGGCTAAAACATGGTTTATGTGGTTATTTCTTACATAATAAGACATATAAGTGCCACCGTTTTATTTTGATTTGTATAATAATTACAGGTCCGAATCAAAATTAATTTACTATTATATAATAGTTATGTACTGTTCCAAAAATGACCAACAATAATCTAATTGCAATTGCTTTAAGATCTTTTTAAAAGACTGTAGGTATATATTCATTGGTTTTTTCCTTTACAATAGACAGCACAAAAAAGTAAAATGTTATAATACCAAATTAAAATTTTAACTGCTGTTCAGCCAACTTGCCTCATGGACTACCTCAACTGTATTGGTCAACTGCTGGACGCAGGCCTCCCCCTGATAAGCTCCTTATTGGTTTTTATCTCATGGGGGGTAATGCCTATAATCACCATGCTGGGCACGCGAGTTGGGGATCGCAGTTCGGTGGTAGAATTGTTCTGCAGGGGGTGCTGCTGCCCGCTCCCGGTGGATATCCCTTAGTCCCCTCTTACGACACCCGCGGGAAAAGTTGGAGTGGTGCAAATTCTTAGCCGGCACCGCACAGCCATCTCATGGACTAGCCTCCTACTTTATGGTTCTTAGGTATTTCATCATCGAAGTTGTATTAATTTTATGCCAATGGTACTTAACAGTTTATACAGGTGATAAAAGCACAAATTAACTACATGGATAACGTCATCATTTGTCGTTACAAGTCTGATTAAAGTCAAGGCACGTACATAAAATAACACAATTTAGCATATTTCATTGCTATGTATTGAAGATTTGTCACCGCTAACGTACCAGCTATTCTCGAACCGAATGGTCTGTTACGTGACGATGGTATAAGGCCCGACGGTATGACACTAGTCCCATGGGAGTTGGGGAGGCCCATTGTGTGGGACGCATGCGTCGACACACTTGCGCCTTCCCATCTTCCGAGGACATCCGTGTGGGCAGGCGCGGCGGCAGATTTGGCCGAAGATCTCAAGAGGCGCAAATATGCAGGTCTCGACAAAGCCTACACATTTGCTCCCCTTGGAGTCGAGACCCTAGGTCCGTGGGGTACTGAGGCTCTTCGGGTTTGTTTTATATATCTGAGCGTCTGGTTCCGAGGGCTGGTCAGTATCTGGCACAGCGCATCAGCATTGCCATACAGCGGGGCAATGCAGCCAGCGTCTTGGGAACGCTTTTGACTGGTATTGATATGGATCAGTTGAGCTACCTGTAGATTGTTTGCAACAGTCTGCTGTTAGCTTAATGGTTTCAATTGTAAATACTAGTTCAAATTTATTTCTATTATTTGCTTGTAATTTTCTTTGTGAATAAAGGCTTTAAAAAAATGTATTGAAGATTGTACGTGAAGAATACACAAAATAAACTTCATAAAAAATCTTTTAAATTACAAATGCCGCCACTAAAAGCAATAGTTCTTTTTTAGTTAGTTTCAATAGTCCTTCTGAAACGGCCAGGAAAGGCTCCGGCTGATTTTGATTGCACGAACGGGATTTAATTTAAATTCTGCCTATTATTTTCTCATTGGTCTCATCAATGGGACAAAGTTTATGGGACGAACGTGATATCAGCTGGATAAGCTCTAGCCATCGATCAAAGTATTCCCCGGCCCGATAGATTAACACAATGAGCACACTGAAACCGCCTGTTTCTAAAGAGAACATAAATGGGTTTCCATTTCATCTAGAATTAAGAATCAAAAATCTCTATTTCCATAAATACAATAAATGTTCGCTTACAAAAGGTCTTATTCTTAAAATTAAACACTGACACGGAAATAAAGCAATATTTTTGATTTATGTCGCTTCGGTATGTTGACTAAAGTAAAGAAGCGACGAAGAAATCCAGCCTGTTAGCTGTTATTTTTCGAGTTGGTGCAAAACCCTTCCTAAGCTTTTTATCCTCAAGATAATCCACAGACATAATACTAGCGTGAGATAATCTGTCTGATATTTTATAGAAAGCCTTTTTGCACAGGAAGGTTTTGACAATTTGCTTAAAAATTTTACAACTCACTAGGAGTTTTGTTGTAGAAGCCTATACTTTGTCTAGTGTCACTTTAACGCTCGGTTAGAAAGCATGCTTAGCTAAATTTCAAAAATCTCACGTTCTCGACACCAAAAACGACGGGATTTTATATTTACAGTAAAGTATGTGCGATTATCCTCAAGAAATCACCGTCGAAAATTGTTTTTGGTTGACAATACCATATTGACTTAGTTCTACACTCTTGAATGGAGTGGGTATTGTTTCAAGGTTTATTTGTGGTGTTATGTACTCACAATGTTTATGTATTTTGTAGTTGTATTGTGTATCTACTTATGAGATACCATCGAAGGCTCTAGCCAAAAATAGATTTTTGACAAAATGTGGAATCTGACGAATGTGTAAAAAAGTAAAACAGTCAATCAACACAAAGGTTTGAAAAGTAAAACAGTACTAATATCAATACTGCTAACAGCTGGTAGAACAGGGATCATGAAGGCCATGAACTTCGTTGAACCTAGTAGTAGCTGTTTGGTAATCCTTCCAGCGATGCCAAATAGACCGAACGAATCGAGTAATGATGCGTTTATTTTACGAAGCCACCATAAATGTCACAGTACAGGGCCAACGGTCATAGTAAATGTATATAAATGTATGTAGGTAAATGTATAATAGTACGGTCAACAGACTAGTAGGGTCAACAGACTTAACCCATCCAATTGAGACAGGGGGATGTCGATATGATATTCACAAAAGAGTTCACAAGCGCGTTGGAAGGTATTTAAATATACCTTGACTACGACGCTGGACTGGAAAGACATTAACACAAGCGGAAATTACATCTCACCGAGTTGAACCTAATGTGAGGCCTAGTATCAGACTATCAAATAAAAAAATTAAATTAGATAAAACCAAAGTCATGATCGATGGCCTTATTGAGAGAACGGTAGTCGTGCAAGGTCACGTATCTACAAAAATTGTTTCGAAGGACTCATACTGATTCGGCGTTGGGTAGAAACAATTTTTAGATGGAAGCCGAAAGTAGGATCGAACTCACAACGAATGTACCGACAGAGAGCAAAGTTATCGACATAGCTCAAAGAATTAGCAAGCTAAGTGTCAGTGGGGTGGCCATTATCTCAGGAAGAACCGACTCCCGGCGGGGTAAACGTATTCTTTGAGACCGCAACTCGGCATATGTAGTGTAGAAGGCCATTAGGCCAGGTGGGATGACGACCAGCAAAATATTGCTGGCAGATGCTGGATAAAGCAAGGCAATTCACATAGCCTATGTTTAACGATGAGCTGATGATCACAAAGAGAGCAGGAACTCTATGCTGCACCTTATCATTGAGACCAGATGGATTGTTATAAGGGTTTATTTATTTATTTATTAAGTAATCCGACAGCGGTACTATTTACATAAAACAGTATAAGACTTATACTTAATTTAGGCCAATTATAGGATTACATAGAAAAAGTAAAGATTTACAACAGAAAGGTGAGTGAAGATGATAAATAAAAAGAAACGTTAACAACAAAACAAATAGGTAGTACAGAATAAACAGTAAACTGAGAAATTTATTTCAGTGGCTTCGCTACGTGTGTTTCAGTGAGCGTGCGTGTGTGTATATGAGTGTGTGTGATGTGTTGTTATTGTTATGTGCTCCTGAAGCACCAGTCTCGTTAGAGTCTGGGCAACAGGAGACACCTGGTATGGGAAGGCGAAGGTGATGTAGGTTCGAATGAGGGAGGGGTGAAAGGAATTAAGGAGCTCCTGAGGCACCAGTCTCTTAAGAGTCTGGGAAACAGGAGACACCCGGTGTCGGGAGGCGAAGGTGATGTATGTTCGAATGTTGCTTTTTGTTTCAGGTTGTTTCATCCCGCAGCGGTACATTCTAGGTGTTATGGGTCTATTAGGTGTCTGCAATGCCTATACAATGAGAGTTTGTTTGCATTTCGCCATCACACAGATGGTTCACAAGAATGAAACGGACGGCGTCCACCATGTAGATCCTAATGCTTGTCCTGCTAAAAATATTACTACTACTAGTAACACAACTATAGTAAATACAGTGAGTATAATCTTCCCTTATTGAGTCTCATACACGAATTCAAAAGCATTTGGCCACGTAATGGATTCCGAACGAACGTTATACCTACCGACGTGTAAATTTGATCAGAATGTGTATTTTATTTATAGGTTCACAAAAATGGTTTTTACAAAACAAAAGACTAGGATTAACTTAAACATTATTTAAACTCATCTTTAAACTAGAATGAGAGTAATACTGATTTGTTAGCGGTTCGTCCAATAAGCGATTCGTCCAATAAGCGTTTCGTCCAATAAGCGGTTCGTCAGGAATCCATGCGCAGTTCGTTGAATTCGTGAATTAGCCAAAATAGTTTACATTTCAAATTTATTGTATAATACAGATTTGAAAATTCACTGTGAATGCCAAATATGACAGCTGATGTCAAAAATGACCGCTGATGTTAAAAAAGACAGCTGGTGTCAAAAAAGACAGCTATCTCAAAAAAAAATACAAATATTACATCTTTTGTACTAGTTGTGAACACACCTTGCTTGGTAATATTGAGTTGTATCAATACTTGCAAACTACTAAAAGGAATTCCCGATGAATTTTTGAACAAATGATCTTTTGTCCGGTACACGTTTAGATGTGCTGTTTTATTAAGGCGATAAACCGACCCAAATAAGGGGCGCAAAGATGCGAAGTTGCTCATTTTGGCCACGATGGTGAGCAAAAAGAGAAACTTCTCATCTCTGCCTACGCTATACAAAATAAAACTTTTACAGAGGCATTAAAAGTAAGCTTTTAATAGGTATCACAAACTGCAAAATCGTTAAAACTTTTAAATCCATCATGGTTATTAACACTAAAGTCATTTATAACGGGATATTTACCATGATTTGAGTTTTGAGCTATCCAACATTTCAGCACAGTTTCATGCGCCATGATCACGGAATACCTATAATAATATAATAGTAATAGTTATTCCGTGCTCATGGCGCATGAAACTGTGCCGAAATATTGGAAAGCTCATAACTCAAATCATGGTAAATATCCCGTTATAAATGACTTTAGAGCAAAATCGTTTTTTGAAAATTCCTTCGTTTACCATAATAATAAGTTAAAATAGGTGGTGGCCCTGGTTTGGGTCAGGTATGCGCCATAACCGCATAACCTTTGAATTATGACCAATGAAACAATATACATAATAGAACTACTGAAACTCCAATGCATGTAGTCCAGTCAATGAGTGCTCAAAAGAAGGGGTTGGGTGGAAAAGTCGAAAGCAAAAAGTTTACGATTACGTTTACTTACGAGGTTAAGTTTAAAATCTCGAAAACATTACCCGTTTATCTAGAATAAAAAGACAGTCAAACATTTGCAACAGTAAAATTCAATGCGAACGAAATTAATGACTACGTATTTGATGATCTCACTCGTCTTTTATTGTTGTACTACGAAGAGTTAAATAATAATGTACGTGTAATGGGCCAAGGTTGCGATATCGAGTACAAATACAGTTTAAGGTTTTTTGTTAATAATAAAAGATTAGTGCGTAATCCTACACTTAGGATAATTTATAAGAAATCAAATAATATCCCAAAAACTTTCGACTTTAACGGGACTTGAACCCGCATCCTTCCCTCAGTACGGGAATGTGCTAACCAACTACACCACGAGGTCAAGTGACGTCGGAGTCGAAAATCTTTGGGATTTCCTACTGACTCTAGCGCCGTTAGATCCACTTACAGGGGAAACATTAAAGTTTATCCAACCTTGTTCAAAGAACATAACAAATAAAAAAAAAATGAAAAACTTCTGTTTCCCCTGTAGGTGGAGCTAACGGCGCTAGAGTCCGTAAGAAGTCCCAAAGATTTTCGACTCCTTCGTCACTTGACCTCATGGTGTAGTTGGTTAGCACATTCCCGTACTGAGGGAAGGATGCGGGTTCAATCAGAAAATTTTTGCGATTTTATTTTATTTCTTAAATACAGTTTCCTATGTAGGAACTTCACAATACCCGTATTTATACAGGATATCCAAACTTTCAGCTCGCGAAAAACCCAAATTTATGTAGAGTGGTTCTAGTGAAGAATATTAAAATTTTAGTAAAGTTGAGAGTAAAACTACTCTACCTTATCAATACCTGGTAGATTCACGCTTTGAACGATTCTTTTCATCGTTATAGAAATCTATATTTTTCCCACGGGGGACAATGGTACGTTTTTATATTAAATCAAGTGTCACCCAGTCGGGGGATATGTAGTTGGTGGACAACGGGAATAATACATTTTTACTAATGTTCAGTTTTCTACATACTTCGATTATTTTGTTTTCAGAATGTAATGTTTGACTGGAATGAAGAAACACAAGGTCTCATCCTCAGTGGTTTCTACTTAGGTTACGCAGCGACCCAAGTCGCTGGTGGGTATGCAGCAGAGAAATTTGGAGGAAAGTGGACGCTTGGAGTGGGTCTCCTAAGCACTGCTCTATTTACGTTGCTAACGCCACCTGTGATCCTTGTAGGCGGTGCACCTGGACTTTTCGTTCTGCGAGTTCTTCAAGGAATGGGTGAAGTAAGTTTCTATCAAGTACATAAATAATAAAGAGTAATAATGCTCATTTTTGCGCAGTCAGGTACCTAAACATTGCATCTCATGTTAAAAATTAATCCATTGACTACTAACTATTGCCAAACCTCAACCTCAACAGCCTGTATTGGTCCACTGCTGGACGCAGCCCTCCCCCTGATAAGGGCATTATTAAGCTACAAAGCTGTGCCAAACCTTCTCTGATGATGAGGTTCAACAAAATGCATTCGCGTGCACCGACTCCCTCCCACAAATTGACATGACATGCAATCAGAAAGGTATAAAACAGACTTGTGCAATATTAAATGCCAAATCAATTACCCTCCAACTTCAAGCACACACACAACCCAATTTTAGACGAAAAAACACACGAATTACACAATGGAAAAAAACCATACTAGTTTCTTCTCTCCACAAGACATCATTTGGACACCATAACAATACTCGACTTTGACACTGAGACTGCTAAGCAACAACGTAAGAGTTTTGCCAAAAATAAAAATAAATAAAATAAAATCGTTTATTGCAGTACCTTTTTTACAAATATAAATGTATTTGGGAGCCTCCATTTAAGCAAACATTTGCTTGTGTTAGGGGACTCCGCTCTTGCCAGTGACATACGATCAAAAGATACCTACAAAGACAAGGTATTTCTAAAATTACAAACTAGACTATAATTAAATTAACAGAAAATAAAAGTTATATAAAACAAACAAATCACCAATTACTATAATTATTCAGCTATATACTCATCCTTTGTACTAAATTTTCTATTTCGTCATAATTTTTATTCATTAGCCACTCCATGATAAACTCTTTACAATGAAAAAAGGTGACCTCATAGATACCTAATTCTTTATTTAGTTTATTGTATATATGAGCTGATTGATCAATGTACTGTCTCTTAGAAAATGTTGTTTTTGATGATTTCACTGCTACGGGGTCTTTTTTTCTACGAGAATTTACATTTACCAATTTAGCATCATATGTCAGTGACGCATGCGTTTTTAAAACTAGCTGGAGCAGATACAGCTTCCGTACTGAAAGTAGACCAGATGTAAGGTAAAGGCTTTCAGTGGGAAATCTATGCGGCTTAAAAAACATTACTTTAAGTAGGGATCGCTGAGCACGCTCAAGTTCAAGAAATTTCGTTTTTGTTGCCCCTCCCCAGACTGGCAAACAGTACCCTGTAATTGATTGGGCTAACGATTTATAAATACTTGTAAGTAGAGTCTGTGTTGTAACATGTCGCAGTGTTTTAAAGGTCCATATCAATTTTCTAAGTCTGTTCATAACAAGTTCAATTTGCATATGCCAGGAAAGTCTAAAATCAAGTATTATCCCTAGGTACTTATTGTATTTGACTCTACTTATTTCAGTACACAAGCAAGTAAGGTTTGAGCCAGAGCATGTGTGCATTTTAAGTTTAAAATCGTTTGAAGGTTGAGAGGCACTGTTGATAGTGAAGCATATATAGTTAGTTTTTGTTACATTCAGGGTCAGAAGATTAGAGTCAAGCCATCTAGCTACCTTTATTAATCCATTTTCAGCAAATTCACGCACACTATCCCACGTCTTCCCAGAAAATATTAAAACAGTGTCATCAGCATACGACAAGACTTTACCCTGCTCTATGTTTAGAAAGCTTAAGTTATTTATATATATCAGAAATAAGGTAGGTCCAAGTACGCTGCCTTGGGGGACTCCAAAATCCACTTCTTTGATAGTACTCGTGTAGTTTCCTATTTTTACTCTTTGTCTTCGATCCGATAGGTAGTCTTTAAACAGTAAAAGTGGTAAGCCCCTTATGCCGATCATTTCTAACTTCTGTAAAAGGATGGGTACAGAAACCGTGTCAAAGGCTTTTTTCAGGTCCAAGAAGACGCCAAGACACTTATCTCTACCATCCAGTTTTTCAGTGACTGTAGAAGTAAGTGCCAAGATAGCATCCTCTGTGGACATACCTTGTCTGAAACCAAATTGTGAAGGTGACAATATGTTAAATTTATTAAGAAAACGCACTAGTCTTGAGTTTAATAATTTTTCTAAGATTTTAGATATGGGGGAAAGAACTGAAATCGGTCTAAAGTTTGTTAAAATGTCTGCGTCTCCATTCTTGTGTACGGGCGTTATTAAGGCTTCCTTTAGAGCTAGCGGGAAAACACCCTGTTCAAAACACAAGTTCGCTAGATATGTTATAATAGGAACAGTAATGGTATAAGTGGTTTTAAGAAAACTGGTGGATATTTTATCTATACCAGGAGCACTATCAGATTTCAAACCCATGAGGACAGCTCTTACTTCATCATTGTCTGTATTGAAGAGAGCAAAAGAATCTGTAATTCTAGAGTTTGCAAGATCTAGTGGTACTTTGGGTAGTGGGTGTGTGGTGTGTGATCCTGTAATTGTATTAGCTAGTAACTTACCTATTGAGCAAAAATATTCATTAACTTTATTGACACTAAGCTGTGGGGATATATCTATACTTAACAGTTCAATACTTTTATTAGTTTTAGGGTTTCGTTGGGTTATATAATTTATCGCTTTCCATAATTTTTTGGGATCTTTTTGTGCATTCTGTAACTTTTCGTAGTCATATTTCCGTTTTTGTTTTTTAATAATACAGTTGCAATAATTCCTGTAGCGCTTGAAAGTAATTTTTAATATTTCATTATACGGGTCAAGTTTTAGTCGTTTTTGCATATTATTACGGTTTATTATACACCTCAGCAAACCAGATGTCATCCAGGGCTTAATAAGTGTATGTCTATTCGGTAATATTTTTGTTATAGTATTTAATTCAATACATTTTTGTAGTTTAGCAATGAAACTGTTAATAAGCTCATTCGGGCAGTTTATTTTTAAAAGGTCTCCTAGGTTACTTTCTTCTTCTAAATATTTTATAGCTCCCTCCAAGTTAAAAATGCTTTTAGTATTTAATTTTTTTTCAGTTTTCCTAATTTTTGAGAGTTTTAAGAATATCATATTGTGGTCAGTTACTGTTGTGTCTAATATTATAATTTTGGCTGATTTGTGTTCACTTTTGATTTTTATAATAAAATGGTCTAAACAGTTTTTCCCTCTAGTAGGTAGGAGGTGCCCTGGTAATAATCCATGAGTTGCCAGCATGTTCAAGTAACCTAATCTATTCGAACGGTCGGTTGTAGTCTCACTATCTCTATATATTAAATTTATATTTATGTCCCCAGTGATTATAATGTTGCTCTGAGACGATATAGAAATAAGGTGCTGATTTAGACTATCAATAAAGTCGTCTGTATTTGGTATAGACGGGGATCTATATATTCCAAGTATTATTATGTCCGGAAATATTTTAACTTGTAGGCAAGAAGCATTTTTAAGTTTAACTTCAGAGACGTGTACTTTATGTTTATTTTTTACATAGGCAACTACTCCATCTGCTTGATTTAAATGATTGGCTGTCTGATATGATGTACAATCATCAATTTGTGGAATATTTTTATTTGAATGTATTCTGCATTCACTGAGTATGAGGAAATCAATACTTGTTTTAAGACTAGCTATGTTTAACAATAAATCGTCAAAGTTGGAATAAATACTTCTAATATTTTGTGAAGCTATTGTTAGATCCGAGTTCTTTAATGTGATAATATTCGGAAAATCGACAATACTACAACTCGTAACCTCGGCTAATTCCAATTTGTCTATTTCTTGCATTGTTTGTATATTACTATCCATAATTAATGAAAAATGTAGAACCAAAGGGTAAGTGATTTGGCAATTTAATTTTCGCGAGTGTGTTTTTTAACTGCTCTGATTTCATGGCATGTCAATTTGTGGCAGGAAGGGCGCGCGGATGCATTTAGTTGAATCTCATCACAGAAGGTTTTGCTTAGAATTGTTGCATTATATTCTTATCCTAGTGTTTTGCTATGAATTTCTGCAGGGTGAAACCTGAATCTATTATGTACTTAACTATTTAAAAACTGTATTGCAAAATCGTGTTTTATCCCTCGTAATAAAATTTTTAATTCCAAAAGATCATTGCATTTTAATTTATTTTGTAAATGTCACAAAAGCTTGTCCAAAAGTGTCCAAAAGATCATTCCATTTTAATTAATTTTGTAAATGTCGCAAAAGCAACATTTGAATCTATTTAGATTTTACATTAAATGAATTCCTCTCTCATATAGTATGATGAACGAACAATGATGCAATTGCAGTATTTTGTTATTATCTGACTTGTTTCGTCAGATAAAACAAATGACTTCTAGCAATTTCTGAGAGGCTTACAAATATTTGCCGAAAGTAAATACACATACCAAACCACTTCAGAACTACAGCACCGTAGTCATTGCAAATAATTTTGACGCCTTAAAACCAGAATGTATACTTATTTAAATTCAACACTGACAATTATGATAAACTTGAGTAAAAGTATGAGTGAAAAAAAACTTGTCTGACGTTTGAGTAAACAACGAGAAATAGCGCCAAGAAGCAGCAACTGATATCTGGTAAACTAAAATTTGCTTCTAAACGCCATACTTAAATTCAACACTGACAATTATGATAAACTTGAGTAAACGTATGAGTGAAAAAAAACTTGTGTAACGTAAGAGTAAACAACGAGAAATAGCGCCAAGAAGCAGCAACTGATATCTGGTAAACCAACATCTGCTTCTAAACTCCATACTTAAATTCAACACTGACAATTATGATAAACTTGAGTAAACGTATGAGTGAAAAAAAACTTGTGTAACGTAAGAGTAAACAACGAGAAATAGAGACAAGAAGCAGTAACTGATATCTGGTAAAATAAAATTTGCTTCTAAACTCCATACATGACGTGCCACTCCAGTTTCAAATAGCACTTTTAGAACCTATGGTAGAGTAAGTCCACGCGATTGCTAACAGCGTACATTCGCGATCTCATCGTTCCTGGATGTCAACCCCGATTAAATTAAAAATAAATAAATAATTAATGCTGGACAATTCACACAGCGTTATCTAACCCCAAGCTAAGCAGACCTTGTGTTAAGGATACTAGATAACTGATTTATTTCACGCAATACACTCAATAGATAAATATTTTTTACTATACGTGGAAACATCCAAAACACCAGGTATAAATACTTGCATTTCGTACAAACATTTATCCTGAGGCGGGAATCGAACCCGCAACCTCCTGCGTCGCAGGCGGACCTTTGCCCGCCGCGCCACAGAGGTCATCATCATAAGTCAATTATTAAGAAAATGTAATTTAGTTTGTGAACGTCGTTATTAATTACTTTTCTTTGTACTAGTTCATTCATTGTATTTAAATTTTGTTTATGTATTGAATATTATGCAATTTGTATTTTTAGAAACGTAATTGGTTGATAATAACCGCTTTAATTAAATAAACACTAATAACAATAAATAAATCATTCATCATACTCATATATACCTATCATATAAACAATAAATAAATCATCAAAACGCGTCAGAACCGTATGGCAATGAGATATACTAATATGCCTTCAAAAATGTTCTAGGGTCCCACCATGCCTGCGTTGATGATAATGTTGGCGCGATGGGTGCCCCCTCAAGAACGTTCGTTCCAAGGTGCACTGGTCTTCGGAGGAGCACAGATTGGCAACATCTTTGGGTCCTACATGTCTGGTATTCTGCTAGCTAATGGTAGAGACTGGGCTTACGTGTTCTACTTCTTCGGAGGATTTGGAATCATCTGGTTCATTTTGTGGGTATGTGATTATTAACTCAATCTCACGTCGATTTAGGAAGTTAGGTTTTCATAGAATGTATACAGCGGTACTACAAAAAAAGTTAGACATATTATGTTGAGAGCGTGTTTAACAAAAGCGTTACCACGAAACTGCGTTTTACGACGGTTTACAAGTAAGACACGGCTTAGACATAGTTTAAACGAGAGTTAAACTCTTAACCCATGTCTAACTGTTTAGACACTGTTTAGCTAAACGCTTGTTAGACCAGTGTTTACGTTGGTTTTTGTAGTACCGCTGTTAAAATTTAGTTTATTATTATTAAAGCTACCTCTTTTGTTTTTCGTATAATGGAGGCCTGAATTCGTCAGCGTAGATAATTTTATAAAAGAAACAATTGACAACCGCTCCAGCTTTTAAAACCCAAGTCGTTACAATATGTAAATTTTAAACAAAAAGAATAGGTATAAATACGGACAAACACAAGAAAAAAAATTTGTGAGGCCGCACACCGGCACCGCATTTACCTCGATGCTACATTTACCTCGCCACATAATACCCCACCACATGTAGCGACCTAACAAATGTACAAACTGCACCCGCTACAAATGTGTCCTTAGTCACGCACTGACATACGGGGGCGTTAAATGTGTCGCGTTTCAAATGTGGCGCTACAATTGTCGTAATACAAGTGTAAAACTGGTGTGTGGCCTTACTTAGAAAACACACAAATCAAAATTAAAACTAGATTAGACACATGACATGAAATATAAATGATGAAAATTTAATAGTAATTGCAATCTATCAAATTCATGACGTACTGACTGATGTAAATATCCTACTACAAATAGCCTTCACATATTTTTAAGATAAGATTACGTCTATTATGCAAATTGTGTAACTATTTATACAGATTTCACGGTTAACAGGCATGGTTATATGACAAAACAACTAATGATAGTAATTACAGAATTTAATTCTCCCCGGTCGTGTCGGTCTGCCGTCCCACCGGATTATGAGAGTGAGGGAATATAGAGTGCACCTGTGTCTGCGCACACACTGGTGCACTATAATATGCCTGTGCATCTGGCTAGTCTCCGATGAGACTAGCCGCCGTGGTCGAAATTCGGTTAGGAGGACATCATCCTCATAATTACTGAAAGTAGCTGTTCACTGCGGCTTTGGTCGCGTTTGTTTTGTATATTTAAACTTAGCAATATCAGAAACAAAAGTTGTAGTTATGCCAAAACTTTGAGTCTCATTAACAGAACAGTGTAAAGAAAATTTATTAAAAAACTAGTTTATGCCCGCGTTGTTTCTATGGAAACGTTTAAAGGTATTCCTATCCCATGGGAACTGATTTACGTGATAAAAAGTTGATTCCAGGATTAGAATTACCTATATGCAAAATATCAGCCCGATCCGTTCAGTAGTTTTGGCGTGAAGATGTAACAAACATCCATCCATCCTTCTATCCAAACTTTCGTAATTATAATATGAGTGTGATGATTAGTTTTTCTCATCTTTTAAGGTTCCAATAATAAGATAAGGACACAGTGAAATTCTTGTTAAAACTATTTTATGTTCTTCCTCAGTTTTAGTTTTCTAAAATAGACTGAGAAGCCTGAAAGATATGGGCAGCTGCGCTCCCCTACTGTGTTACAAAGAATCAAAAATCAACAATTCTTTATTTCCGTAAATATACGTATGTAGAAAAGGTCAAATCCTTTTAATTAAAAAGACATAGAAATAAAGTTTAATATTTGATTTAAACTCTTCGGTATGTAAACTAAAGTAAAGAAGCGACGAAGAAACCTTTAGCCTATTAGTTGTTATTTTTCGAGTTGGAGAAAAACCCGTCCCAAGCTTTATTATCATGTATATCTGATACTTTGTAGTCTGTCTTTTTACAAAGAATATTTTTATTAATTTGTTTTATTTATGGTTTTTGTTATTTCAGTGCAGTTTTCACACTTAGGGTAATTTCTAAGAAGTCAATTAATATCCCAAAACAAATCCAGTAATCCTGTCCAATACAAACAAACAAACAAATCTTTCCTCTTTATAATATTAATAATAATATAGATAAGATTTGAGAAGATGACACAACAAGTAAATTTTTAAGCTGTCCGGTTTTGCAATTCGTTTTTCTTGCTTCCAGGGTATGCTCTGCTATAGTACACCGCACAGCCATCCATTTATAAAGAAGGCTGAGCTGAACTACCTGATCAAGAACGTGACCACGGCTGAAACCTCCAACAAGAAGGACCCTGTGCCATGGAAAGCTATACTCAGATCCATACCAGCTTGGGCGTTAGTTTTTGCCGCAGTAGGTATCTAAAAAATCATCATTATCATCCTATGTTAGTCCATTGCCTCCCCTAATGAGCGCCATAGTCTTCCACTTGCCGCATCCAGCATCAGCATCAGCGTCGTCATCCCACCTATCCGGAAGAATGTAAACATGTATATTTAAGAAAATTTTAGCTTATAACAAAAAAAACTATATCATATTAATCCGTTTGGTGGATAAATGGGAATATTTTGCCAATTTGTATTTTATTATACTTACCTACCTTTTTTTAAAGTTTATTTTGAAAAACCTCTAAATCAGCTATTTTTTTATGACACATCTCTTGACTAGTATTATTTTATTCTTGACATTATTATTAAGTCTACATCCCACCATTTATTATTTATATCTGTATTTATAGGGATCACTTTCCCTCTGTTTTTTTACTCTCTTCTACGTACAATCCCTTACGGTGCTATTGGAAAAAACTTGTTAGTGTTGCGTAAATAATCATTGGTGTTATGTTTAATTAGGCAAAAGATTATAACGACATCAAGTGTATTAACATGTACCTACAGTGAAATCAATAAATTAATGAATGAATGAACACTTTAATTGTACATACAAAATAAATAAAAAACCTGTATCTAAATTTAAAATAAAAACGTAGCGGCGTAACGCAACGGCAGCCTTTTTGCTTAAAACAATTTCTTCCAGGCAACCTTATTAATAACAAAATATATAAAATTAAAAAAAATAAATAAATTCTGCTGGACTATTCACACAGCATTATCTAGCCCCAAGCTAAGCAGAGCTTGTGTTATGGGTGCTAGATAACTGATATACTTAATATAATACACTACATAGATAGATATTTTTTTATTATACATAGAAAACACCCAGACCATCGGAACAAATTTCTGCAGATCGTACACAAATATGTTCCGAGGCGGGAATCGAGCCCGCAACCTCCTGCGTCGCAGGCGGACCTTCGCCCGCTGCGCCACGGAGGTCGTCAAGTAAGTCAATAAGTAAATAAAGATTTACTAGTGCACATATTACCGGAAGTTTTGTCAATATAATACATACAACATATATAGTTAATTTTGAATACATAAATAAATGAAAGGAAATATAGATTTCAGCAAAACACACAAAATAAACAACCTCTCACTCTAAACTCCTCCGCAACCTTCTGCGTTCCCCCGCCGGGTGTAAAATAAACGAATGATGCTTTGTGGATTGTCCAGCATTATTTATTTATTTATTTAATGCTTGATTGATCTTATATTATTTTTTTATCTTATTTATATCTAAATGCCAGAGAAAAATGTCTGGATGGATTGTGCGAAAAATAAAATACAGAGTAAGAAAGGAATGCGTGTTGAGATGACGGTTGGATTGATAAGAGTCTATCGAGGAAAAGTACAACATGTACGTTGTGTCCACCTCGCATACCTTAGTTTAAAAGACCTGTGAAAAAAAAAAGTGAATAGTAAAAAAATTTCCTCAAAAATGTTCATGCTTGTTTCAAACCAAATATTCTAAAAATGGTCGATACGTTTGAGATACCCTTATCACAAATGAATGACCTTTGTGTGATAGACTCGAGGTAGGTAATGAATAGGTAACCTGACCTCACCGCCGTACTAAAGGAAACTAATAAATATATTACCATTATTCATGCCTAACCACAAACGGTATTAGGTGAGCGGGTGTGAATAACAGTATTGAATTGCTATGTGCCTCATACACGGTTACTCCCACCCATCCATGTCTCGTCAGCGTCACCGATACAAAAAACACTCAGATAATTTTAAATACACAAAAGTCTGAACTAATTTTAACTGTTTCAATCGTAAATAGGTAGTAGTCATCATAATTTCTTTCTGTTTTATACTTGCACATGATGCGGTTGAACCCAAAATTATTCCTAAAAGATAATCGCTCCAAGGTTAGCTGAGTTTCTGATAAGGTGGATCCCTTATAATGTTGACTGATGTACTTTTCCTAACACACCGAAAAGCATGAAAAGCATGGGGTTCTATGAACCTAATTTTTTTTAAATTTATGTTCCTAGAACCCTATGGTAATAGTTAAAATATTAATAAAAGAAAAGTTTTAATCTTCTCGTAAATAAAATTATCCCATTTTTCAGGTAGGTCACGACTGGGGTTACTACACAATGGTCACAGATCTCCCAAAATACACCCATGATGTCCTGAAATTTGACATCAAGACCGCTGGTTTTCTGAATGCTCTGCCTTACATCGCCATGTGGATCTTCTCTTTCATCTTTGGTTTCATCTGTGACTTTTGTATCAAGAAGAAATACCATTCGATCAAGACAGGAAGAATTATTCACACGACAATTGGTAAGTTAAGTTTTACAAAATTATAAATATTCTGTTTAAATTAATTCTATACTAATTACTCGCAGCATTTTTATATTAGCTCATATAATTAGCAAGCTGAAGTGGCAGTGTGCCGGCCATTCCTCGCGAAAAACCAACAACCACAGGTTCAAACGTGTTTTTGAATGGAGACTGCGACTCGGCAAACGTAGTGTAGATCGCCTTCTGGTCAGGTGGGATGACGAAGTGCGAAAGACTGCAGGCAGGTGCTGGATGCAGCAAGCTGAAGAAAGGGCGCTATGGCACTTATTAGGGGAGGCCTATGTCCAGCTGTGGACTAATATAGGTTAATGATGATGATGACTCGCAGTATGCCAAAAATTGTGGATAAAACTCTATAAATGTATAATCATGGAGATCCAGAAGTCCATGTGAGTAAAAGTCATTTTCATAATACCTAGTCGGTCTATTTATAGTATAAACAATAAATAATGAAAAATGAAGAAGAAACGGACGTTCCACAGGTCAACTGTAACTAAAAAACGCTCTTACATGTTTGTAGAGGGACTCACCTAATAAAGTGGCATTTGTTTTCTTCTGTTGACATATGTCAGAGAGCAAAAATACAAATAAGAAAATTACTGAAACCATGTCCGTGCAAAAAAAACTCTAAAATGCAACAGTAACTGCTATAGGTTGATTGATTGGGTGATTCACTAACTCGACACGAGCGACCGGACACACGTGTGTCCAGTTGGTGAAACTCAAAATTAGTATCACTTATTATTTCGTCATCTGGACACGCCAAAATTTTTACGCGTGTCCATATAGTGAAACCTAAATTAAATCACATTTTTGTTTTCTCCAACTAGACACATTTAGTTTTTTTTTCAAAAAAGAGTACAGCCAGGTTAACAATGGCCTCGTTCATTATTAGGCGATTGCATTGATTTTTATACGTAAGTGGTAATATTTGTGTATGAATGGATTCTTTCAGCTGCAACCGGTCCTGCCATATGTATAATCCTGGCATCGTACTCCGGCTGTGACGGGAACCTCGCCATATTTTACTTCGTGGTCTCTATGGCGCTGATGGCAGGCTTTTACCCAGGCATGAAAGTGAGTACACACCTTTTTGATAAAGCACTAACAAAGGCGAAAGTTTGTGTCGCTGGGTCGAAGACAACACCAAACCACTATATGGATCGAGCTGATAATTTTGGAGAGAAATATTACTAGATCTGGAATTGTTATCCCATAAGCATATTTACAGGCTACTTTTTATCCTGGCTAAATGCGTGCGAAGTCACGGGTAGAAGCTAGTGATTCGTATAAAAGTGTCACCTTATTAATCTTAGTCACCTTATTAACTTGACTATTCTACTCAGTTAACTCTTTCAGGACTTAACGTGATTAGAATTTATAATTATATATATTTATAATTAAATTAATAGTGTTTAAAGCTGCAACCAAGCTAAGAGGTGTTGGCTATGAAAAAATAATTAACCGTCAAACCAGATTGTCCGTTAACAATAAAATATATTATCAACCGACAAACCAGGTTGTCGGTTAAGAAAAATAATTACTAACCATCCAAATAGGTGGACAGCGTGGTTGGTCGGTTGGTAATAGACGAAATGTTCACCGAGAGTCCATGATAAAAAAATTGGTATCGAATTGGAAAATTCGACCCAACCAAGATTTTAACAAAATACGGAAGGCCCGTCGGAGTCGATTTTTTATTTTATTTTGTCTGATTTCTCATAAAATACGGAAGCTCTTGTTATCTAGGCTTTAAGTAATCATAACATAATTTGAGAAAAACTCATTTATTTTCAGGTAAACGCATTGGATTTAGCTCCAAACTACGCTGGCTCCCTTACGTCGCTCGTCAACACCACATCAACATTCGCCGGCATTATCACACCTTACCTTATCGGGTTGTTGACTCCAGAAGTAAGTGAGATTGTCGTATTGATAGAACCGTATAGAAGAAGGTACATTGTAGGTACCTTTACAGACCATGTTGTACCTTGTTGAACAGATAAGCTATCTATGAAATAGCTATAAATTTATCGACTGTATGAAATATCGCGAATGATTTATGATGTCATTATTTATTGGTCTGAGCATTGATGAAAAATGAAAGCAAATTATATATCTACAGAGCTCTAATGTCTCTTACAAGGTTACTGATAGAATATTTTTTTGATTGATACATCACAAATAATATGAATAATTTTATTAAATACTACTACTAGCCCGCGACTTCGTTTGCGCAAGATTAGTATTTCGAGTAGCTTATAGTAGCGTGGCGTAGAAAAGAACTAAACATTATGACATTAAAATTATCACATTTATATACTGTGGCGGGGTTTTTTGTAGTACTATTCAAGATAAACGTTTCCATCATAAATAACATATGTGTAACTCTAGCGGTTTTGGCAGCGCACGCCAGAATAGCTCGCAGATCGGTAGATTTCCTACTTGACACTTGTCGTCATATTTTGGACAATCCACACAATATCTATAAATTGTAGCCTATGTGTTATTCTGATGTATAAGCTATATTATTGCAAAGCTTCATTAAAATCTATTCATTAGTTTTTACGTGAAAGAGTAACAAACATCCATCCAACCATACTTACAAACTTTCGCGTTTATAAAATTAGTAGGATAAAGATGACTCAAACTTTTTTCCAAAGCAGCTATACCGGTACTAACGGTAACGGTACGGATTGTAGATAGATAGAAAATTCTTTATTGCACACTTATCAAGATAATTCACAAAAAACAACAAAAATTTACAAAAAATGTGACAAAAAAAATTGTACTATTTTATACTAATTAAAGTCAAATCAAATCAAAAACTCTTTATTTCCATAACTACAATAAATGTACACTTAGAAAAGGTCAAATCATAAAACTAAACACTGACACGGAAATAAAGTATTTTTGATTTCTGTCGCTTCGGTATGTAGACTAAAGTAAAGAAGCGACGAAGAAACATTTAGCCTGTTCGTTGTTATTTTTCGAGCCCGGAGCAAAACTCGTCCCAAGCTTTTTAATCCTCTAGATAATCTGATATTTTGTAGTAAGCCTTCTTACAAAGGATATGTTTGACAATGTGTTTGAATTTATTTATTGATAATTTTTGCAACTCACTTGGAGTTTTGTTGTAGAAGCGTATACATTGCCCTTTAAAAGAAACATTTATCTTGTGTAGCCTAGTTGTGGGCACAAGTTGAGTTACAGCTTTCATTTTTTTTCCCTGCATGGTCAAAAAAGATAATATTTTATCATACCATGTTTCGCTGTTCAACAACAATGGATGGATGGATACAGTACCTACAATAAATTCCAATTTCATCATACGTCCCTCTTTCGTCCCAGTTTACTTTATTTATCATCTAGCCAGACAGACATAACAATCAGCGATTAGAGAACTTATTATTGTAATTATGTTTCTTGATAAGATTGTTAATTGTAGAGTTTTAGAATATTGGCTACTCTGATTATCACACTACATATATTAGACTACTAATATTACAAATGCAAATTGCGAAAAAGTTTGGAAGGATGGATGGATGGATAGACGGATGTTTGTTACTTTTGCAAGCGAAAACCACTGAACGGATTGGGCTGAAATTTTGCATAGATGTAGGTATAGAACTGGAATAAAACACCGGATACTTTTAATACCATAAATTAGTCCCCATGGGCACAGATAATATAATACTATACTAGTACCATGGGATAAAAATAACCTTTGAATGATTTAATAAAAACAGCACGAGCGAAGCCGCTGGTAGAAACTAGTAGATAATATTATCTAATCAAAACTATTCAGATCCAGTTTGATCAATACTGTCAGATAGCAACAGACAAAAAAAAAGAGGCATACAGAAAACTCCAACAAAACCACAATCGCAAGAACAAAGGAAAAGAGAGAAAAATATATTTAAAGCAGTTTTACAAAACAGTCAATAGAAAGCGGAAGGAAATATAAGCCTAGAGTTATTGCCTGTAAGAGCAAGGAGGTTAAGCTTCTTAATGGAAAAAAAAACGCCATTTTAGAGCGATGGCTGAACACTTCTGAGAACTCCTAAATAGCACAAGATCTGCATCAAGGCCTGAAATAACTTTACCATAGCTATGAAGCTAAGAAAACTTACTTGAACCCATATTAAAAGACGTAGAGCGAGCTACAATGTTGCTAAATAAAAACTCTATTCCGAGCAAACTACCTAGTCAAGTATGCTGGCGAACGCTTCTTTGCGGAATTTCATCATTGTAATCGACCATCCGGAGAACGGAATCTATGCACAGGGACTGGAATATTGCTTATCTGTCCATTACACATGAAAGGGAATGCCTTGGACTGTCAGAACTACACGGATATATTGCTTCTGGAATCTGCCTATAAGATCTTTTCTAGGATTTTCTTTAACAAGATACTCGTGCTGCCTTATAATGAACCAAAACTGGGTGAATATCAGTGCGATTTCCGCCCGAATCGATCAACCACTGACCAAATTTTCTCCCTGAGATGTATACTTGAAAAGTCTCCGGAATTTGATATAATACCCACCATATTATCGTCAAATTCGAAGCAGTCTACGATAACATCGACCGGGAGTATCTCTACACGGCTATGATTTAGACTGGATGACCCTGAAAAGCTCGGCTAGTGTTGTCAGGGTGCCGAACGATATATCAGAGCCGTTCTGAAAATGTCGTTATTTTCGTCAATGTGACGCTCTTTCATACCTACTAATCAAGGTCTCGATAAGTGCATATAAGACTCCAAAACTGTAATAAAGGTTACCATTCTTCTGAAATCAGTTCAATTTCTGGGTTTGGCCGATGATTTAGAAGAACGCTTTGCACGTCTTGAAAGAAGCGTCAAGAAAGGTAGGATTGCAAGTAAATGTGGACCAAATTAAATTACTTAGAGCCTCCCGAGATCACGCTTTTCCTCGCTTTCGACACAGCTAGTCTAGCCAAGTTGCAAATCTATGATCGCTAACGCTATAGAAAACGCAGAAAATGTATGGGAATCACATTTCTAAAACGCAAAGTCACGTGGTCAGAACAAACGAATCGAGAAACCGTAGCCAAGTTTACAAGTAAGCGTTTCGTCAACACGAGTAGAATAGAATGTTGTCGATTCTATTGGCTTGATGGCTATACCCCATACAAATGGTAGACAAGCCGCACTTTTGACAACCGCTAACGAAACGAATTCTAAGTTTGTGATCGCTAGGCGAGCGTTCGCCGAGACCCAGTAGAAAACGCTAACAAAATGGCGGATTTGGCATCAGCTGTTCTAAAATACGAGTGTTTGTGAAGGAGAAGTGTGAATTATAATAGATTTTTGGACTTTTTT
Organism: Eupithecia subumbrata; assembly: GCA_949316285.1. Lineage (NCBI taxonomy): Eukaryota > Metazoa > Arthropoda > Insecta > Lepidoptera > Geometridae > Eupithecia > Eupithecia subumbrata. The sequence goes on along the minus strand of OX438643.1, from coordinate 11,999,240 downwards.
GCCCTTTAGCAAATACCTACTACAGGGCAACTACCTATTATGAATTCAAAATGCATTCCTTGTGATGTGCCCTTATTGAAAAAGTGTCGTGAAAATTGCCGAAAAACACGTACATATAACGTGAGTGTGCTAAGACACCATACAAGAAATGTCGTACACTTTATAAATGCAGAGATTTCGTCTAAATAAACTTACTTTCAAGACAAAAAAACTACATTATAAGGAACAAACGAGATTCTACTGGAAGTTAAGGTAAAAAGTGGCAAAGTTTGCGACTAGGTATTCGTGATGTAGGTACAACCATAAGTACAAATAATTCTTACAGTGCAGTGTAGTAGTCCATACAAAGGTTGAAGAAAAAAGAAAGTAAAAAAAATTAGGTGTTATTTTATTAGATATACCTGATATAATTTAATGTATACCTAAGTATAACGTTTTGGATGTAAGTCTGTTAAGTTATATTTAGTTGAATAAATAAATTTGAATAAAAGTATTATACATTTTGTTTGTTTTTATTTGGTCCTAAAAACACTATATTCTAATGTTTACAATATATTTGTTGAAGGTAGCGATGATGATCTTATCTGCAGCAAAATTGCAGAAAGTTCCAACTTAATCACATCTGTGGCTGGTATTTAGGAGTGAAACTCAGGGATGGAATCTTCGATCAGTGGTGGTAGAGAACTTCTTTGAGATGTTCCTTCCTGAAAAATATGAGATATTATATTAGTAACAAAACCAAAATAAGAAAAAAAAAACACTTTACAACATAGCGATGATCTTATGCAAAAAATGAACTAACATTAAATCCTCTCTTCTCTCTTCAATTGTAGGTTGACCGACATCAGCAGTCAATCCCATTATATTATCCGTTGATCTTGTGACATTCCCACCAATGGAGTTTAGCGATTCAGCCAGCTCTTGCCATAGCCTTTAGTTAGTCTGCCTTGTGCCCCTTGTTGGGGCCTCCCTCGCTATATCACCTCGGCTACAACAAAAGTTAAAACTATTTTAGAAACACAAAGGGACTAGGTACTTTATAAACAAAGTGTTAGTAAACACAATCAATACCTATGTTTGTTTCATTCATAAGTATGTGAACGGTTCAAGTTCAAGTTGCATACCGCGTCATTGTTTATGTTTCGTGTTACTGAGTATTAGGAAGATTAAAACAAAGGAAGATTTTGGTTTAATCCTACCAAAATTATAAAGGCGAAAGTCTGTGCCATTGGGAAAATGTTTGGCCGAAGACAACGCCAAAACTACTGAATGGATTGGCGTAAAATTTTGCATAAATAAAGATCTAGACCTAGAATAACATATAGGCTACTTTTTATTCCATAAATGTGTGTGAAGCCGCGGGCAGAAGCTAAGTAACTTATAATTTACGTACCTCTCCATGGATTCTAATAAAGCCGCGAACTGTAATACCAATCCTGTGTATGCACATAATGTAGTGTCACAAATTGGTAAAAAGAGAGCTTTTACCTAATTTCACTCACTTTATAGCACAAAACAATTCAAAACATCTATTACGAAGTTCACAAATGAATGAGATCAGCAAGTGAAACCTGTGACTAGAGATGGGCGTTGTCGTTGAATTTCCACAACGATGCGCATCGTTTTTGTTAGAATGGCATCCGTTGTGAACAACGATGTTGCCGCCAACGATGTCGGCCGGGTTGCTAACACAACACTGACACTAGGGTGTCGATGTTGCCGCCATCGATGTCGGCTGCGTTGCGGTGCGCACATCATCGTAATTTGCGTAGGTAATGAAAAAATCCAAACAAACGACATGAATAACGAGCATATGAAACTTACTGGAAGTGACATGAGCGTTTTAGACGGGTAGGTCCTAAATTACGGAATTTGAACAAATAAAAATGTAGGGGTAAATCTAAAAACCATAATACTTACATTAAAACGAGACATTTGATAAAAAAATTATATATCATATTTTTTTTAATAATAAATAACATTGGTACATGGTTCATGCCATATCTAGTTAGTTATAATAAAACGTTCCGTTCTATGTTCTAGCATCCTCTCCTCTCGCTCACACACACGCAGGCATGCGGGCGGTGAGGTATGGATGGATGTTCGTTGCTTAGGTTTGGCAATCGGCATTACTCGGCTGACTTCGTTGTTCGCCATCCGATGCCGCGCCACTAACCTCCCCGCTCTTCCGATGTCGGTGTGACGTTCGTTTGTTGTCGGTGGCGATCGGCATTACTCGGTTCGGCATCTCGTTGTCGCAGGCATCCGTTGTTCACCTATTCGCCATCCGATGGGAACATCGTACACTGACATCGTTGGTCAACAACGATGTTAGTAAAAACGACCACCTCTACGGTAGAGGTGGTGTCGATGTCAAAGTCGATGTCAAAGTCACAGGTAGAGGCTCTACCTGTGACTTTGACATCGTTTTGACATTTGAGAACGCTAACCATAGACAAAGATTTGATTGTATTCTATCCGTGTTGTAGAATCAGCGATTCATACAGTCGCGTCAACTTGGCTACCAACATTCTACTATCTATAAACGCAACCGCTAAAGCGTGAGCAATTGTAGAAAGAGAATAGATATGATTCGTTTGCGATTTGGCTAGGCCTGCAGTAGATGACTTCGTTTACCTTGGCTCCCTGTTTACAAATTGGGTGGACGCGGAAATCAATAGAAGAATTCTATCCACCAACTGGTGCTACTTTGGCCTACATAAATATTTCTGCTCTAAGTTTCTATCAAGAAGATCTAAAATCATCCTGTAAAAACACTGCTACGACCTAACTTACCTAACGTACGGCTCGTACTGAGTGCTGGGTGCTAAGCAAGAAAAGCCAAATGTCGTAAAGTTTCTAAAAGTAGGCCGTCTTTGATCGGCTGGCCACGTAGAACGAATGCAAGACGAAAGAGCACCGTGGCGTCTTCTGCGTGTCGAACTTGATGGCCGAAGACCGAAACTCAGATGGCTCAATGGATCAATGACTCGTTGGATCCAACAAGACCAGCCAATTGGAGTGACCGGCGGGCACGAAAAAGCCTTGAATAGGATCGAATGGAGAAATTTACTCGACCAGACCAAGGCCCACCGGCGTAAAATCAGGATGATGATGATGAAAACTATTGAGACAGACGATGTGACGAAATGGTGACGAACCTAGTTTATCAGAAAATATTAGTTTACTTTTCAAAACTAGAATATTTTATGCCATATCACGCACGAGAAATAATTTTCATTTTCATTTATTACTTAATTCTCACGCAACAAATTATTGTGTAAACTTATTCGGACCCTGTTTGTATAATGTAATTTTGTCGAGTTTCTTGTAACAATCTAGAAAACAAACTATACCAATGAAGTTTTTTATTTTTTTTTATTCAAATGTTTTATTTTTCAGTCAACATTACTGCAGTGGCGAACAGCTTTCTGGGTATGCTTCGCTGTGCTTATCAGCACAAACGTGGTCTACATCATCTGGGCGGATGGCAAGCAGCAATGGTGGGATGACGTGAGGCAATACGGATACCCTGAGGGTTGGAAGCACGGACCGCTCCTACGCGAGACGAATGCAGAACAACCTGAGAACGTCGTCTTATCGGACCATAAGAAATTGGAAGAATTCAACTAGTTGATTTAATTTACAGGACGAGTTGAAGTGTGTGAAAGTGAACAATGTTATGCTTATGAGAAAGGTCTGCAATACTCGAACGATGCTAGGACCGATTTTAATTCTCCTAGACGAAGTTGCGTGTTTTTTTTCATCGAATTGGTGTTTTTTTAATACAACGAATGTAGTAATGTAGTAAGTTTTACTATAAAAACTATCGTAGTTTGACAAATTCATTACGGATGTAAGCGGGTTGACTACGAACCTTATTTGTGTTGGAACAACAACCCGCAATGTAGTACGTATCAATTTCCACAAAAAAAGCAACAAAATAAACTGTTTTCTTCTCGCCCAGTGTTCTCCAGTGAAACATTTCATGAGACGACGATTATTTTCATTGTCAAGGAAAAAATCTAATGTGTTTATTCTACTACCTTTAGCTAGTCAGCGTGGAAGTTAATGCATAGTTCTCGTACTACGGAAATGTTCATAATTGCTGATTTAGCTTTGCTGAATTTTATTTGAGTTAGTAAATTTTATTTTAGTTTTATTTTAGTTTAGTTAATTAGGATTACGTTGTTGTTAACATTATATAAATCGTTGTTTTATGTATCTACTTTTACATAATTTAGTATCTTATACCTAAGTATCTTATATGCATTTTCTAGTAGTAGGTATATTTGTACACAGAATAACTTTAAAATTAAGGTCAAGCAGAGGATCAAACTCATACGCGGATTATAGTAACTTTTTTTGGAATGTGTTATTTATATATATTTCTGTTTGGGAAACCATCAGTAAACTTATATGGGTACCTAACAAAATAGAAAATACCTGACTTTTGGAAGATACCTATGCATTAACAGTTACGTAATAATATAACGAGAAGATAGGTACCTATGTAGATAATCATTGTGTAAATAACCTTTTTGCATTAAAACTTAATGCAACAGGGTAGATTTTTGGACGGGGCAGTAAGGGGAGGTACTTTAACCATCGAGCAGAGCAGGTACAGAACAGTAAATCTATGGGATAAAAAAGCTTGGGACAAGTTTTGGTCCAGCTCGAAAACTAACCCCCAAACAAGGTAAAGGTTTCTTGTTCGCTTCTTACCTTAAAAAGATTGAAGTGACAAAAAATCTAAGTAATCACTTGATTTCCTAGTTTTACTTCTGTAATTTGAATTTTTGCGACTTGTCCAAGAGTCTTATAAGGTCTAAGGAAATAAAGCCCTTTGATATTTGAAATTCTTCCCAGGCTTTTATGTAAAAATCTCAAATTGTACCTTTACAATTTAACAATAATTTCATATGCAATATTTGTACAATAATTTTGTAAGTGACTCTACCATATTATATATTCAAAGTTTTTATTCGTGCATTTTGACTGTAATATTAAGTAATCATAATATCACACTATTCTCACTACACACCTATATTATAAACTAGTTTTTGACCGCGTCTGCGCACGCGTTGTTTCTATGAAATAGTTTTCTATCCGATGGGAACTGATTTATAGGATAAAAAGTAGCCTATGTTTGATTCCAGGATCAGAATTACCTGTATGCGAAATTTCAGCCCGATCTGTTCAGTAGTTTTGTTTGTTTTGTTTATATTATTAGTGCGAAAGTTTGGTTGTATGGATGGATGGATGTTTGTTACCTCTTTACGCCAAAAAGACTAAACGGATCAGCCTGAAATTTTGCATACATGTAATTCTAATCCTGGAATCAAACATAGGCAACTTATTTTCCCATAAATTAGTTCCCAGGGAATAAAAATCACCTTTTATTGTTTCCATAGAAACAACGTTTGCGAAGCCGCGGGGATAAACTAGTTGTCAATAATGTTTACTTGGCATAGGGCGGCTAAGGCGACAGGCTTGCTTTAAGGCTAGGACTAATGTTCCTACGACGACTGTACCAATGATCTTGTGTCGAGCGAGCCGAGTGTCGACGCAAAGCCAGGTGGACGCAGGGGAAACCATTCATTATAAGTTATATAGTTATAGAATATTTTATAGAAGGAAGGATCTCAAACCGACGAGACATGTAAATTGCGAGTAAAAAGACACAGCAACAGAGTGAATTTTAGGTTAAATATGGATGGTTTGTCAACCAATATTCTACATCGAGTTTGGCCAATCAATAGATCTACTTTATTATAATTATTATTCACGGGTATTTATCGCGTTTATTTACCTATTTTGCCCGACGTTTCAACAGGTTTACACTCTGTCGTGGATGACTGGAGTAGTGGAGCTACCGCCTCTGCGAAGCGGGGGCAGCATTATTTGCAACTACCCTCACTTGTTTTTCAGAAATATGTGTGAATGTGTCATGTTTGCACACTTGGACGACACACAACACTAACCGTGTCCGCGACGCACTGAGTACCTAACCGGTCTACGACTTCTTCTTCATCATCATCGGTTCAAAAAATGCACTTAGCGACGCTGTCGGTAAACTGCCGCACATCAAAGGGTTTTGTCGCGACAAAAGTTCGTGCGGTTGGCTACACTTTGTTGACTGCGCGCGCTTTGTTGATAGCTAGAAGCCGAGCGGTATGCACGTATTGAGGCTGAATTGTGTTATTATTAACCTACGGAGTAACCTATGAAGTGAAAAAATTATCGAATTTTGGAATTTATCCAAAATTATGAAGCTGAGCCAGTTTTGTGGAATGCTAAATTGCGACGTTGCGAAGTTTTTTTCCAATGTGGGCAAACACTTAGTCGTAGATTGAACACGAAGTTTTATCACGACAGCGAGAAGACGAATTAGAGTACAAATTCGCAAAAAAAAACTAAGAGCAGCATGCAATTTCGTATTGGGAGAATTCAAGTAGGCCCCCAGGACGGTTCTTGCATCTTATTTGGTTAAGTAGTTTAAGGGCTGAATATAAATAAAAAAAAACTTTATTTTCATAAATACAATAAATGAACACTTAGAAAAGGTCAAATTATAAAACTAAACACTGACACGGAAATAAAGTGATAGTTTTGATTTCTATCGCTTCGATATAAAGACTAAAGTAAAGAAGCGAGGAAGAAACCTTTAGCCTGTTAGTTGTTATTATTCGAGATGGAGCAAAACCCGTCCGAAGCTTTTTTATCCTCCAGATAATCTGATATTATATAGTAAGCCTTTTTGCACAGCAAGGTTTTGACAATTTGTTTGAATTTATTAACTGATAAATTTTTGCAACTCACTAGGTGTTTTGTTGTAGTAGCGTATACATTGCCCTTTAAAATATACATATTGTAGTTTTGGGCACAGCGAGCTTTATGTTTATTTCTGGTACTAAAATTATGTTTATCGCTATTTTAAGGGAACCGATTTATATTTCCATGAGTATACAACAAGTTTTCATAAATATATTGACATGGTAGGTACATGGACATGGTAATGTCATTATTTTTGTTAATTAAAAGGAAAAGCTTCTTAGTGCTGCTCACAATCACTTTATTTCTCATCTCAGCGTTTTAATTACAAATAATACTAACATTATAAATTAAACATAACGACTCTAAACTTTACAATTAGTTGTATTCAGCAGGACAACACTGTCACTTTAACCTTTAGAGATCGACTTCTGATTTATCATTTTTACATTTAAATGTGTTAGTTGAAGTTTACGTGACATTTTAAAATTACCTGAACGGCACTCCGCTCCATCATATTAATTAACTGACGCTAAAAACGTCCACAGTATTCTAATCTGAACAAGTTTATATAACATAATTCGCCAACCACTACTATTCCACAAATTGCTGAACACGCTAAGTTGCATTGGAAATTTAAATTCTTTCATTGTACAATATGTTTGGTTTTTAATTTTTAATAGGGAGGTAAACTTTTGTATTTTAAGTCAATTTGATAAACTAGAATGGATTACTGGTCTGTTTATAATGTTACGCAAAATAAGCTCTTAGAGCGTATCATTATGACGTCAGCCAATATCATTGTCATGATGATCTTTGGCTGATCATCGAAGAAAGCTAATTATATGGCTCTATGATTTAGATGCTTCAATTAGGGAGTACAGGGAGGGGATTTGGTTCGTCCAAGTTTAGATGTCAGAAAAGAGGACGAGAGACTCTCGTCCTCTTTTCTGACAACGAACATAATCAACCCTCTCGTCGAGAGGGTTGATTATGTTCGTCCATGGAGTACCACTGAACTCTCGGAAGGAAGGAGTAGAGGACACTTCTCTCTCCAATCAATGGCTTATATTTCAATACGGAGCGGTTGGTTCTCAATGCACAAAGCCCTTTGAGGTACTATAAAGTCCTCTAACTATAACGGCCGTCGAACGAAATTGACCACAAGGAAGATAGACCAGGAAGCATATCATCCGCAATTGAAAATGCAAGCAAGTCGCATGAACGCAAAAAGCATTTACGAATGAACTATCAATTGAGTTTTTCTTTCGAAAAGACTTAAATGTTATGGGATTGTGATACTAGTATAGGACGCCCTCCAGCCGGGTGGGATGATGACCTGCAAATGTAGGTCTAAGTAAATCACAACAAATTTAGGTTCACGGGAGGAAGTAAAATCATTTATCAATTATAAAGCATTGCTAAATTATTTCAAAAAACTAACAGCTAGTTTGTTGTTTGAACCGATGTAGCAAGAATGTCGTATTTTTTATCCCCACACTGAATTAAATAATAGTTTGACAAGTTTTCCCCGGACAGCCTAGCGTCAGCTTCGCGACGCACCGGTCTTGGCATGAATTTGGATAAAACCAAAGTGATTGGATGAACCAAACCTCATTGATCCGGGACCGGTCGTCGTACATGACCACCTTCTCGAAATTATTTCCGAGTACCTTACCTTGGGCAAATTCTGCAGTTGGGTAAAAACTATTTTGAGAAGGAGGCCAGGCGGAGGATCCAGCTAGGCTTGGCAGCGTTTTGGATACTACGTCGAGTCTTCTCGTCATCCATACCGTAATGCATGAAAACTAAAATTTTCAATCCGAGCGTCCTACCTGTAAGCTGAGACGTGGGCACTCACGGTAGGGTTAGTCTACCAGTACAAAGTCGCTCAGCGAGCTATGGATAGAGCTATGCTCGGAGTCTCTCTGAAGGATAGGATTCGTAACAAATACATCCGACAGAGAACCAAAGTTATCGACATAGCTCAAAGAATTAGCAGTCTGGAGTAGCAGTGGGCCGGCCATATCTCGCGAAGAACCGACAACAGCTGTGGTAAGTAAACGTGTTCTTGAGTAGAGACCGCGATTTAGCAAACGCAGTGTAGGACGCCTTCCGGCCAGATGGGATGAAGATCGAAAGACTGCAGGCAGATGCCGGATGCGAAAACTGAATACAGGACGCTATGGCGCTCCTTAGGGGAGGCCTATGTCCAGCTGTGGACTAATATAGACTGATGATGATAATGTTGTCCCTACATAATTTCAACTGAAAATAGCATCTTCTTTATTTTATTACGTAAATATCAAGAGATAATCATCATTTTATTGAAAATTCCCGTTTGTTTTGGTATTCAAACACTTTATTAAGTCTAAATTTCGACTTTTTTCTTAATGGCGCCGCTTGCTTTATACCATGGTATATATTAAACTTCGCCCAAAGATGTTTGTACGGAACGTAGACATAGGATCTTTGACTTCACCCTTTTCGCTACGAAAGTCACGAATCAAGCAGTGTGATCTGATGGAAAATGTCAATCCAATACATATTTGATAACGTCACTTCTCCAGAGACAATAGGGCTTTTTTCTTGAGTTTTTTCTCGATGTGATGGAGTAATTTGAATGTCAAAATTACAAAAATAATGGCCCATTAGATTAATTTTATTATTCCAATATTTATATTTAGCTTTGTAGCGGTAATTTATAATTTTTGATGAATCTGTCTGAGCGCGTGCTTAGCAGAGTCCAAGTTTACTCAGGCATGTGCTATTGCACTCTTTCTCAACCGCCTTAAGAAATGCTCAAGTTAGTACCTATTCTATGTTTTTGTTAGCACCATTATTACAAGCGTAGATAAATTGTTATTATCACATTATAATCTAATCCTGTTTAAAATTCGTAGTTTTGTGTCATACTACCGTGTTTTTTATAGTAGTAATCTACACATATTTTGTAACCTCCAAGTGTAATGTTCAGTTGTAGTTATGTCTTAGATATAACTAAAAACTATCGCGTAATTTCAGTTATAGCGGGTATTTATTTGATAGGAACTTGAGCACTGGAGATCAGTGTAGTGTATCTCACTAAGAACTTGGATTTATGAAAGCTGAAGATGCGTTGAGTACTTACCCCAAGTCTCGGCGCTAGCTCCTAGTAATTCCGTGATCATGAACACCGCAATGCGTTCGAATCGTCGGGGACAAAAAAAGGTACACGATAAATACCCGTTATAGCAAAATAGTATATAGTAGTTCGTAAATATAAACAGTAATAATGCTTTGTTCGTACAATTTGTAATATTACCAGGTACTTACAAAATTTGCCGGAATTAAAACGGAAAACACGAGTTTAAAAGAAAATAGAACATGATTTACTATTTATTGTACCTTTCAGTAGATATTAGGTACCTACTAAAATATGACGACCGCATTGACCCAGCGGACAAAAGTCTGCGACGCATGAGGTTGCGGGTTCGATTCTCGCCTCGGGACAAATGTTTGTACGATCTGCGGACATATTTTGTTCCGGGTCTTCTGGGCGTTTTTTCGGTACTATCAAACTAACATTATAAATGCAAAAGTTTGGATGGATGTATGGATGGATGTTTGTTACCTCTTCACGTCAAAACTGCTCAACGGATCGGGCTGAAATTTTGCATACAGGTAATTCTAATCCTGGAATCAAACATAGGCTACTTTTTTATCCCACAAATCAGTTCCCAATGGATAGAAATCACCTTTAAACGTTTCCATAGAAACAAAGCATTCGAAGCCGCGGGCATTAACTAGTTAATAATATATTCTTACGTAATGTATTAAGTATGTATATCAGTTATCTAGTTACATAAGGTACCTACTGCTTAGATTGGCGTTAATTGGTGTGTAAATTATCTAAAGTTATTATTAAGTTTATATATTTATTATTATATATGTTTAATTTTGACCTCTAAACGGTTAGTTAACATAAGGCGCTACCCCGAGCCAAATCAGCGCCAATTTATTAATTTATCTTATTATTCTGTTCAACGAAGGAATTTTCAAAAATCGATTGGCCTATTTGTGATACCTATCACAAGCTTATTTTTATGCCTCATTAAAAGTTTTATGTAGGATAATGTAGGCAGAAATGCGAAGTTGCCCTTTTTTGCCACCATGGTGGCCAAAAAGAGCAAAATCGCATCTCATCTTAAAGTATGCAAAATAAAACTTTTATAGAGGCATTAAAAAAAAGCTTATAATAGGCATCACAAACTGGCCAATCGATTTTTGAAAATTCCTTCGTATGACAGAATAATAGGATAAAATATGTGGGGGCGCTGATTTGGGTCGGCGTAGCGCCTTAACCGAATACATTTAAAACTTTATTTGTTCTGGGTAAGGTAGGGTATTTTAAACTTGAAATTAGAACATGTTAATGTACATTTTTAGTCTGATTAGAGACATACGCAACCCTCTGGTTTTAATGAACATAGGACTGCACGTACCTTACATCAGAAAACATAGGCTACTTGCGATTCCAAAGGCAAGAACTAACCTCCTGGGCCAGTCCTCGTTCACACAGGCCGTTCCTCGTTCACACGGGCCCTTCGTGCTATTAATTGTTTATGTGCAGATGAGGATGTTGATATATTCTCTATGTCCTTGCCAAAATTCAGGGATCCGGTCTTAATTTTTTTTGGATAGGACGCTTAGAAATGTTTATCAATAGTTTTAAGTAATAGTAAGTAGCTTGCTGGTGGTGTAATTTTATTAATGTTTATATGTGTGCGTTTTTCTTATTGTGTCTCTTTTAAATTTCTTTGTCGATTTGGTGCTGTACTGTTATGACAATGTAAATATATTACTTAATAAATTAATAAATAAATGCCAGACTTGTCATGAATATTTTTTTATATCTACAGAATCATCAAGAAAATTGCAGTAAAAATTAAATAATAAGTAGTAATGCAGAAACCACAACGAGGAACGCAACCTGGAACGCAACCAGGAACGCAACCAGGAACGCAACCAGGAACGCAATCAGGAACGCAACCAGGAACGCAACCAGCAACGCAACCAGTAACGCAACCAGAAACGGAACCAGAAACGCCTCATAATGACAACTGTTTGACTAGAACCCTACGATCTTGTAAGTATAATATTTTCTTCTTTATCTATTTTTAGGGTTCCGTACTCAAAGGGTGCCAACGGGGGTCCTATTGCTGAGCCTTCGTTGTCTGTTTTTCTGACCATTTGTCAGCGAATTGTATGAAGGTATCTCACTAACCGTAAAAGGTAGACAGTTGAAGTTCCCACAGAGTGTGTATTTCTCTTGCCGCTAAAACAGCAAATAATATAAACAAAACACATTTAATACTTAATAGAGGCATCTTCCATATCACATTGAGTACAGAGATCCGAAGTAAAGCAACGTCGGGCGCGGTCAGTACCTACTTTGATGGGTGATCGTGTCAAGTAGGCTTTTTGCTTAATTTTCAATCCATAAAAAAATATTTATGGAGTTTCTTGTGTTTTTTTTGTCAATTTTTTTTACCGGTGGTACGGAACCCCAACTAATAAAGCAGTCCAATAATCTAAACTTATCACTAAAAAGACGAGTAAACGAGTTATTAAGGTTTTAGCCGTGACATCGTGTTGTATAATAATAATAATATAATAATAAAAACGTTTATTTCAAAAAGGTCTTAAAAGTAACAAGTACATTGTTTTAGACCTAGTTAACCAGTCTTAGTTTTAACACCTCGCTCTAACTAAGTTCGAAACTTGTAATGTAGACGCGAGGGATCTCTACCTCGGCAATAGCGTACTTATCTTTTTTATACAATGCACGTTTTTTAAGATACTTTTATACAAAGAAAAACGTCATGAAACATAATTAAAGAAAAAGAAATAGAAAACTCAGTAAAATGGGAAAAAAAGAAAAGGGAAAACAAAATTATAAACAGTAGATGTTTTGTTTATAACAAATTTAACGCCTATATTATATTAAAAGGTTCAGCCCGTGTTCATGTGAGTGTATGTGCACTGTGTGTGAGTGCGTGTCAGTGTGTGTGTGAGTGTGTGTTCGTTTATGTGTGTATGTATGTAACTATATGTGGCAATCATTTATTTCACTATTTTTATCATATTCTCTGTTTTATAATAATCTAAAGTCAATAAATAGGTTTTAGTTTTAGCTTTACATTCAGAATAGCTTAATTCTCTTAACGATATTTGTTTACTGATATTGTTATAAAGGAATGGGGCTAAGAAAGAGAAGTGTTTTTGTGCGAAAGCAGTTTTACAGTTTATAGTTTTGTATGTTATGTCTTTCCGCCTCTTAGTAGTCGATGACACATTGCAGATTGGAGTTTTAAGATGCTGTGTATAAAAGCCTTCGACAACACACTTTGCTCTATAAGCTCATAGAGCAACAATGACCTTTAAATAAATTATTTACTACACCATTATATACAACTGTTATAGCTAGGTGATATCAAGCACTAATATAACTATTGCAGAAAAATACTGCTCTATAAAAGTGTTAACAAATATATTCATCAGATTTTTTTTTCAAACGAGCTGCTAAAATCCTTTCGGTTTAGCAGTGATGTCCATTCAACTATAATACGACTTTGTCGTATTGTGATTATTCAGATCGTTGCTATAGTACTTAGAAGTCACAAAAAACTCTCAATAGAGTGATTTTGAGATGTAGCCTAATTCCAGATTAATACTATAATGTTACTGTACTATATTGGTTTTTAGATGCCTGTTATAGTTCTTCAGATAAGCATATCACACAAACACTGTTTTAGAGCAAAATTATTCTGTAATAACTTTTTAGTTCCTATAATAACACTTTTAAGTACTATGGTAGTACTTATACCGATTTCTATAATAATACAAAACCGACACATAAATTATTATTATTAAGAGCCCGTATGATAAATAAAAGTAAATATTGCTAGATAAATATTGCTGTTAAATAACAATTAAGTCCTGAGAACCCCAATTTCAATCTGAATGCATGATGAAAGTAAAATCATTGTCACGACAATTACTTACCTACTACCGTAATGGTACTGTAATGGTCCTTCAAAAACCGAGGTCACTTTTAAATATGCTTTAGTAAAAACTCAAGACAGAACAGAGATATAAACGCGCCAATTTTGGCTAAAATGTACCGTTTTTAACACCAAAAAAAAGGGTCTTACAAAACGTTCTATGGACTTTTAAACGACTAGTTTTTTGCGGCTTGGGACCCTTCGTGTGCGTGTTTTATATTACATCGTAACGTAGAAACTTGACATGTCACGAATGTTCGGTTAGTATTCAGCCTATTCGGCAATAAGTATTTCCATCATTCGGTATACGGCTCTATGTTGCGTAACATTCGGCCGAATACCAGTAAGCCCGCAATAGGCCGAACACTCACGCCCACGGCCTCGACGGAGGCGCCACCGCCGGATCACCGATACGATTTTCAGTATTCGGAAAAACCACTATTCCTTGCATCTTTATAGAAACTAATCTTCAGACTTCTAGAACTAAACGCCGAATGAAATTCAACTGTTTTAAGTGAACAAATTACCAGTGTACGAGGTCTCTGATAGCTATAGTATATATATTAAGTCTATAGTTTGTCTAAGGTTAGAATTTAATTTTATACTTATCTTTTTCTGTTTTCCTTTCTTTTTTCTCTCATTGTTTCCTGTATTGTATGTAACCTCTTTATCTACTCTTGTCTGTTTATTAATTGAATGTTATTATTGTTACCATTTTTGTGCCACCACACTAGGCCCTGTCTGAAAATCAGCGCCGCTACTCGGTGTGGCTTGTAGCGGCATAATGCTGAGACAGGGACCTTTTTGGCCCCTTTTATTTATTTTTTATTTTATTTCTTTTAATATTTTATTTTAATTAGGGTCAAATAAATGGATTTTCTTTCTTTCTTTCTATAAGAGAGCTACACCTTTGTCCAGCATTATTTATTATTATATCATGATCAGTTTTTGTTTTAAGATGGATTCAAAAACAATTAATTTTTTCCAGGTTGTATTATCCCCCAGCGGTACATCCTCGGTATTATGGGTCTATTAGGTGTCTGCAATGCCTATACGATGAGAGTTTGTTTGAATTTCGCCATCACACAGATGGTGCACCATAACTTTAATGCGACGCTCGGAAACCAATTTGATCCTAATTCTTGCCCTGGTGAAGTCGCTACTAAACCAAAACCTAATCCAGTGAGTAGAAACTATACTGTCTCCTACCATCCTCTGAACCTAGAAGCTGCAAAAGGTGCAAGAGAAACGAGGGCCACCATATTTTTAATCATTACTAGCTTCGCCCTATGAACGCGTTTGTCTAGGATAAAAAGGAGCCTATTTCTACGTCACACCATCAATCTTCTTATCAAATTTCAATAAAAATCCGTTCAGCCGCTTTGGTCTAAAAAGATAACAAAAAGAGAGACAGCATTAGTTTCGTGTTCCTAATTCAGGTACATTTTCACTTTGTTTCTTATTAGTTAATAATTTGGTTCAAATTTTTACTTTTCTAAGACCTTATTTAAATTTTTGCGCACCTAACAACAGTTATTCATTCATATTTATCATTGTGTTTTCATTATGAAAAGGTTTCTAATTAGTGCCGTGCCACCTCTTTTTCCTGAAAAGTTTATTTTGCCACGTTGTTTATATTTTGAGCAAACTACAACACGAAAACTGATGTAGTTTGCTCAAAATCTATGTAGGTATTCGTAAATGTAAAATTATAATGCAATTCCACAATGACTGACTTGTTATGATATGACCAAGCAATTGAAATTATAAATTACAAGCTACTGCCTGCGGCTTTGCACGCGCTTTTTTGATTAAAAAAGAAGCCTATGTTCTTTTGCCGGGATACCGTCAAATTTTATCAGGATCCGTTCAGCCATTAAGGCGTGAAAAGCTAAAAGATAGACACACAAATTTACTTCCGAATTTTATTTATCATAAAACATACAGTAAGCAGAAGCCTTTGATCTCACGATAAATCCTGACAAGTGATGCGAAAATGTAGCCAGGGTTTTCACTTGTTAATGTCAAAAGAAAACTTATTGACTTTAGGTGAACATCGTCATCAACATCACGAATATGCGGTATTTTTTCAATTCCTCTTATTTAAAATTTTGAAAACAAAAAAAATAGGCCGTAAAAGGTATAACGGCGTTCGGTTCGGGCCGCCGAATTTTTTTTCATTCTTTTGGGTGGTTACAAACATGTGAAGAAGTGTATGAAAAAATAAATTATAGCGAGAGGATTTTGCAGAGTTTGCGGCGGCTGAGAAAATTGTTAAAATAATAAAAAAATATAATCATATTGTAATAATGATAAGTTAAAGCTGGCATGAAGAGATATCCGGCGACAGCGGCCCTAGTACGCGATAATCCGTGATGACCAAACTGTTTGACAGCAATACCGCACTGGCATTGATGAGGCGGTAATAATTAATGAAATAAAATAAAAACATTATTACATTTATGACAATAACTGTCGAAATATTTTTTTTAGTTAGTACATGGCTGAAATGACGTCACTTTTCGACGACAGCTGAAAAAATCGAAACGACTTCTCGAATTAGTCACTAAAAACGGTAGTTTGACCTCTTCCTAAGATTCATTCAATAGTTTTGGCGTGATACCGCGGCCAAGACACAGACGCTGAGATATCCGAGTGCAAAAGCTGCTTTTATCCGCTAGAGGATAAAGTAAAACTGAATTTAGAACATCGTGTGCACTACGTTTGTGTTTCAAAACCTATTTACATCAACTTCCATGGTGCCGAATATATCATACAACCTTTTTTAATTTGTTAAAAACTCAGACTTAGAACCTTCTTGATGTACTTTTTATTTAATTTGCTTTGCGCGCACCATTTTCTTTTTTTGCATTAGGTTTTCCTCGCTGAGGTAGGATGAAAAGTTACGTGTTGCACTCGAGTGCAAAGATTTTTTACCTCGTGCTCTTTTCATTCCCTCGCTAACGCTCATGATTCTAATTTTTGAATCACTCGCTTTGCTCGTGATTCAATTTTAGAGTCCTTCGCTTGCTCGGTCATCAAAATCGAGCACGCGATTATAAAGCAACTTTGCACTCGTGTATAAGAAATAACTATTTCACTTCAGTTTCGATATAAGGATACTGACCTCAAAAAAATCTTTTTTTACTTAAGGATCGATTTATAGATTCCTAGTTTCTGCCCGCGGCTTCGCACGCGTTGTTTCTATATAAACGTTTAAAAGTTATTTCTATCCCATGTGATTCCTGGTTCGTAAATGGTACCCAAAAACCATTGATATAATAAATAATAAATAAATAAATAATAAATAATGCTGGACAATTCACACAGTATTATCTAGCCCCAAGCTAAGCAGAGCTTGTGTTATGGGTACTAGATAACTGATATACTTAATACAATACACTACATAGATAGATATTTTTTTTTATTATACATAGAAAACACCCAGACCAACGGAACAAATTTCTGCAGATCGTACACAAATTTGTTCCGAGACGGGAATCGAACCCGCAACCTCCTGCGTCGCAGGCGGAGTTTCGCCCGCTGCGCCACGGAGGTCGTCATATAATGTTGATACGTTCTTATGATCTTTGTTTACGTACCTACTTGTGTTGTCTACGTATTTAGGTAGGTACCTACTTTGCTCACTGTTTGCATTTATACGTGTTTTTGTAACTAGTAACGCCATCGGTTGTTGGTTTTCTTACTTTCCATTAATAAGATGAATGTTGTGGGTGGACGCAGTAGAACTGCCGAATAAATTCTTATGTTGACAATAAGACGTAAATTCGAAAAAATTGTTGCAAACGATGGTACACGCTACGTGACATGGTTCCGAGAAAGATTTAATCCACAATTTTTGACATACACACATTATTATTCAACTCTGCCTGCATCCCAAGTTCATATGCCGTTGACCGAAATCAAGGCATCTGGTATACTGCGCGCGCAAAGACATTTTCGCGAAGGACACTTGCGCGAATGGGCACTTTCGCGAAAATCACCAAACTCCTAATATCTCTCGAAATAGACGTCGCAGAGAGTTGCAAATTTCACCATTGTGTAGGGAATTTTGTTCTCTTTCTTGTAATTTATGTAACTCTCCCCTACCTCTCCCAGTTCCTTCCCCGTAATGAGAAACATTCTTAGGTCGTAGGCCTTATGTTACGTAGGCCTTCGTAGCACGTTTAACGATGCTACGAGGGATCGGCGTAGCATACAAAAGACTTCAACGCGCACGCAATTTTTTACTATACACAAAATGTAATTTCGTAGACCAACGTTGCAAGTGCTACGATAGCTATGGATGGACTGGCGAGGGTTGGCCACATTCAGAGCTGTCAAGGAGTATTCTATACATTGGTGACTATCTTCTTTCAGATCTCTTTTCTTGAACGTACGAGTAAGTGGAGAGACCATTCACTCCACAATTCACTTTAGATATCTTCATTAAAAAAAAATCCTACTAAAATAACTTTACAGGTCTTTGTATTTATACAAATACTACGCACATAAGTTCGATTTTGACATTTTACAAAGACCGAGTCATGAAATTTTCAGTTCTGTTTCTGATATGTAACAAAATCATAAGAACGAGCTGTTCGCTTAAAACTTGATGATGCCTACAGAACTCTGATAAAACCTGCTCTTAGAGTGATTTGTAACTCAGATATTTTATTTTTCCAACACCGTTTTGTTTTAAATTTTCAGGACTCCATTTATTAAAAGCTATGACGACCTCCGTGGCGCAGCGGGTGAAGGTCCGCCTGCGACGCAGGAGGTTGCGGGTTCGATTCCCGCCTTGGAATAAATTTGTGTACGATCTGCAGAAATTTGTTCCGTGGTCTGGGTGTTTTCTATGTATAATAAAAATATCTATCTATGTAGTGTATTGTATTAAGTTTATCAGTTATCTAGTACCTATAACACAAGCTCTGTCTAGCATTATTTATTATTTATTTATATGAAACCCTTATGAATAGATCTTTTTTCATCTTTCACTCCATGCAGTCTTTTGAAATAGTGGTTTAAATAGACTGAACAGAACACGTGATGGCATTTTAATTCAAAAAATAAGGAATTAAGTTTGTGTAGTAAAAATACCAGAACCATCTTTGGAAACAATCAAGAGCAAGAGAGAATACGCAAATTTTATTGGGTACCTAAAAATGCTCTGCTACGCGAAGTTAGCAGAGCATATTCTGTTCTTTGCAAAAAACTAGCTACAAAAACTACTGGGACATCTTTTATAAGAATAATAAAAGAATAAACTAATTCGTAATCTACACCAAAGTGCTTGTCAATAGTGACTGAGTACATTAAATAATTCCAGTTTTTAACTGACTCGAAAACGATTGTGATAGCAAAGAAATCACCTAAAATGTCAAAGATTGGGAGTAAAGAAGACCGTGTCACCTCATTACTGTATACTACTGACAGCTCTTAATCGCATAGACTCTACACAGACATGAATACGTGAAGCCAAGTTAATCAGCTATACCGCTAATTAACCCGTAGCTACGATGCTACGATGGTCTACGAAATAACGTTATTGTGTAGTAAGGAGGTACGTGCGCGTTCAACTATTTTGTATGCTACGCTGATAGCATCGTAGAACGTGCTACGAAGGTCTACCTTAAAGTATGTTATGGGCTAGGAAGTGGGAGAGCTAGGGAAAGCTAGATGTATCACAAGAAAGACAGCAAAATTTGCTACAAAGTGGTGAAATCTGCAACTCTTTACAATGTCTCTTTTGAGAGATATTATGAGTATTATGAGTTTCCCTCGTAGCATTGTAGCACGTGCTACGAAGGTCTATGTTAAAGTATATTTCTCGTTATTGGGAAGGAAGTCGTAGGGGTATGGAAAATGAGATATATCATAAGAAAGAAAGCGAAATTCCCTACACAGTGGTAGAATCCGCAACTCTCTGCGATGTCTAGTTCACGAGATATTAGGAGTTTTGTGATTTTTTCGCACAAGTGTCCAGTCGTGCATATGTCCTGATACCAAAATAAAGCTTTATTTTATGTATTTTTTCAAGTTTAGTGGGTGTGTGGTTGACACCTTTACATAAATAACTTTCTTTTCAGCATGCAATGTTTTACTGGGACGAAAAAACCCAAGGACTACTTCTCTCTAGTTTCTACTTTGGTTACGCTTCAACCCAAGTCTTTGCTGGTTATGCAGCTCAAAAACTTGGTGGAAAATGGACCCTTGGAATTGGTCTTTTAAGCACTGCTTTGTTTACGTTTATAACACCACCAGTGATCAGAAGAGGAGGAGCAATTGGGCTCTTCATTTTACGCGTTCTCCAAGGAATGGGCGAAGTAAGTATACAGGGTAGATTTTTTGGATGGGTACAGTGTTCTGTAGGTAAAAGTAGTGTGGTATTCCACTCGTCAAATATCTTTGTCCAATTTCTGTTCCCAACATTTGATCAAATTTTTTTGACGGATGCCCATTCCACACGTCAAGTATATTTTTCCAAGATTCCTTTGTAATTTGCGTAGTTGAGTTCAAATGAAATTACATAACATAACACTTATAATTAAAATTAGCTCTACCAGCAACTTTGTTCAAAAAATTATTCTGTTCTGCCTCGTAGTATGAACTCAAGTTGTGACAAGTTTAATTTGAATTTTTTCAGTTGTTCAGTTGTTGTTAATTTTGCGTGATGCGTTGCCAAGAAATATTACTTTCATCCCCTCTTCCAAAGGAACCGTACTGAATTCTGGGATAAAAAGTGTTAAATGTCCTTCCTCGTAGTATGAACTCAAATTGAGCCAAGTTTCATTTGAATTCATTCAGTAGTTTTAGACAAAAATAAAATAAAACAGTTTTGGCTTCAGTATGGATAAGAGAGTAACAAAAAACAAGATCCGTCAAGTGCGAGTGAACTTGCGCGCCACGGGTTTCGAACGTTTGTCACTTTTAGAAATATGTGCTAAGAGTTAGAGACATCGCTATTTGATGAATACCTAAAAATAGTAGGTACCAAACTTCATTTTAGATGGATCGCTCTACATGCATCGGATAGGTACTTCGGAGATTAGGTAAATTTTTTGACATTTTTCAAAATATTTCAAAAAGTATGAAACCTACAGACATTTGAAAACTGTTTTGAAATGTACAAACCGATACCTTTTATTTGATACCCCATTCGGTGAGGTAGCCTGCCCTTTTGTAAATTATTCCCCACTTTTCGACCAGTTTTCAGAAAGTTTCACAAACTTCTCTTTAATTTTCTTGTAAAAAATAGATCCATAACCACAACGCTTCATAAATTTCAGATAGATCGCTCTGCAATATTCTGAGATAGGGGAGATAAAATTTCGGCTTTTTGAAATTATTTCAATTATTATGAAACCTACAGAAATTTCAAAAACTGTTTTGAAATGTACAAAAACCGATACCTTTCATTTGATATCCCACTGTAGCCCCCCCTTTTCAAAATTATTCTCTTCATTTTTGACCATTTTTCAAAATATGTTCGTTTTACTAACTTAATATTTTTCCTGTAAAATAAAGATCCATATCCACAAATGCTACATACATTTCGGATGGATCCCTCTACAATCTTCGGAGATAGCTGGGGAGGAAAGGGTAAAATTTCGACTTTTTCTTATAATATTTCAACAAGTATGAAACCTACAGAAATTTGAAAATCTGTTTTGAAATGTACAAACCAATACCTTTCATTTAATACCCCACTTGGTGGGGTAGCCTCCCCTTTTGAAAGTTATTCCCACCCTTTTCGAACATTTTTCAAAACGTGTTCTTTTTACAGACTTCTCCATAATTTATCCTGTAAAATATAGATTCATATCTACGAACGCTTTATACATTTTAAATGGATCACTCTGCAAACTTCGGAGATACCTTCCGGGTATGTTTTCGACTTTTTTTATTATTTCGTAAACTATAAAACTTACAGAAGCTCTGTAAGTTTTATACGACAACTCGAACGAAACACGTTCGAGTTGATGATAACCTGTTTCCGAGATTCCGGCACAGGCGAAATCAAAAAGTCCCTGACATTAAGGAACAAGTAGCTTCCTTCATCCCTTAACTTTGCGTTACAATTTTTGCATATTTATACAATCATGACGAAAACCAAAAAGCGGGCCTCGAGTAAGATAGGTTGGTTGTCGCTCGTGTTGGTGAAAACGAGTTAGCGGCCGCGGTAAGCGTACGTACGTCACATTATTAAGGAACTGACAGGCGACCATAAACCATGCTTTTTGGTATTACGTGGTTTCAGGGTCCCACTATGCCAGCTTTGATGATAATGCTATCGCGTTGGGTGCCACCACATGAACGTTCGTTCCAAGGTGCACTGGTTTTCGGAGGAGCACAGATTGGCAACATCTTTGGGTCCTACATGTCTGGGGTTCTACTAGCTGACGGCCAAGACTGGTCTTACGTGTTCTACTTCTTCGGAGGATTTGGGTTGATCTGGTTTATTTTGTGGGTAATAATTATTTTCTTCATTCAATCCATCACTTTTACAAACGTCATGACTTGCTTATATACTTGCTTTACCCTGTTCTGTGCTTAGTACCCTCTTCTGAGAATACCACAAAGTAAAATCTGTCATGACGAAATAACCTATACCGATTATAAAGATTTTCCCAGATTTAATGTAAAAATATATTTGGTTCTAGAGTTTGCTCTGCTATAGCACACCACATTCCCATCCATTTATAACAGACGCAGAGCTAAATTACCTACACGATACTGTGACGTCATCAAAATCCAGACCCCAGAAGACGGATCCTGTCCCTTGGAAGGCTATGTTCAGATCAGCACCAGTTTGGGCTTTGATTTGGGCTGCAGTAAGTTGCACAAATATAAAATTCGACCGATCGTCTTTATCAATCTGTATACACATGTGCCTATGCAAAGTTTATTTACTAATACCTACTGCCCGTGGCTTCACATGCACTTTTATTCCGGAGAAGGCTCTGGAATACTAATTATTTCCTTGCCAATTTCATCGAGATCGATTTTGCCGCTTTATCGTGAAAAGGTGGACAGAGAGACTTTCGAATTAATAATATAAGTATAGCAGGACTTACAGCTTAACATATTATTTTTCCAAAACTTTTTTGACAAGCTGTCATTTGATACTACGAACAAAAAACACTGTTCCACCCAAAATTACAAGCAAAAGTTCATAAGAAATTTACGCGGGAATTAACCTCTGCGGACTTGATTATTTGTTGATTCTTATGGGAGTTAGAAATATCCCAATAACAACTTTAGACACGGTAACAGCCCGGAGTCGGTGGTAGTGTTACACCGCTGTGCCTCGGAAAACACGTAAAGCCCCGTTGGTCTTGCGCCTGACCTCTCCCAGTCGTGTCGCTCTGCCGCCCCATCAGATTATGAGAGTGAGGAAATAGAGAGTGCATCTTGTTTACGCACATACTTGTGCACACAAATGTATCCTGCGATGGCTAGCCTCCGTTGAGACTGGCCACCGCTGTCGAAATTTGACTAGGAGAATATGCGGAAGTTCCTGAAATTTCCTGTGTGTTTGTTACCTACATACTTTTTCAGATCGGTCATGACTGGGGCTACTACGCAATGGTCACAGATCTCCCAAAATATTTCCATGATGTCCTTAAATTTAACATCAAGACCGCAGGTCAACTAAACACCCTACCTTACATCGCCATGTGGATCTGCTCATTCTTGTTTGGTTTCATCTGTGATTGGTGCATCAAAAGAAAATGGCATACGATCAAGACAGGAAGAATTATTCATACGACTGTTGGTGAGTTTATATTACCATAGATATAACCATAGTAGATGAATGAAACTATAGTTTGTCCATGGTATTACCCAATATCACTTCTTTTCAATACGTCACCGCTTCCTCTAAAGAATAAATGTAATCACATTTCTTGAGAATTCGATTAAGAATTCATTAAAACTGCATTCCGTGGGGATGCAGTCTCAACATAGCTATATGGCTGTATAGCCCGGAATAAAGTGTATCTTGTTGCAAATTTCATTCAAGTTTTTGAATAAATCAACATCCAGCTGATATATTCAAAGGTTTTTAATTCGATACTTTAGCAATACAAGATGCTACAACATATATACATCAATACCTTATTTGAAAGAAATGTCTTGGAATATGTGACGTCAAAAGATACCAAGGAGAAAGAAATAGGCCACTTTTCATTTTATAGTGGTCACATGTGTTGTTAGGTTCGCTCACTCTGAGATCGCACTCTTACACATGGTAAAAAATCCTAAGATAAAAATATCTCTTGCGATATCTATGGACATAAACTTGTACATAAACATAGTATCTGGCACAGCGCATCAGCATTGCCATACAGCGGGGCAATGCAGCCAGCGTCTTGGGGACGCTTCCGACTGGTATTGATATGGAATAGTTGAGCTACCTGTAGATTGTTTGCAACAGTCTGCAGTTAGCTCAATTGTTTTAATTATAAATACTAGTTCTAATAAAATTTATTTCTATTATTTTATGGTAATATCCTTTGGCTTCTGCCCTTGTTAAAAAATGTCGACCACCATCTATGTCGGGACTGCTTCTCCTAGGATCTTCGTTCGCTTCGCTCACTTCGATCAATAATAAATAATGACAAAATTAACTTTTTAAAAAAATAATATAATTTTCTGTGTTGTTATGTTGAGTACTTAAGGCGCTATCCCGACTCAAATCAGCGCCACTGCCTATTTTTTCTTATCATTCTGTTAAACGAAGGAATTTTCAAAAATCGATTGGCTAGTTTGTGATGCCTATCATAAGCTTTTAACGCCTCTATGCATGTTTTAGAAAGTATAGTGAGTAGATTTTTGAAAATTCCTTCGTTTAATAGAATAATAAAATAAAATAGATGGTGGCGCTTATTTGGGTCGGGGTAGAGCCTTAACTACAATAATATATTGGTTATTAATGATATTCATTTTGATTTGGAAATAAAGCTCCTATTACTATTATTTTTTAAGCTGCTACCGGTCCTGCTATATGCATTATCCTGGCATCATACGCCGGCTGTGACGGTGACCTAGCCATAGCATACTTCGTGTTATCGATGGCGCTGATGGCAGGTTTCTACTCAGGCATGAAAGTAAGTAGGTACACCTTTTTGTACTGATTTGGAACAGTGGTGGTCGCATTTGTTTTTTTTTAAGCGCTGCCTCCCCTCACACTAGCGCCGCCACCTATTTTATCTAATTATTACGTTTAAGAACTCTTTAAACCTCTTTTATAGTTTAGAAAGGGAAACGAAGTGACCCTTGGTGGCCACCAAACTCTATTTTCGATTATCTGTCTAAACTATTCTAAATAAAACAATAACAGAGGCATTAAAAAAAGCTTATAATAGGTATCACAAACTGGCTAACTTAATTTTTGAAAATTCCTTTCTTAAACGTAATAATTAGATAAAATAAGTGGCGGCGCTAGTGTGAGAGGAGGCAGCGCCTTAAGAGTATTTACATCAAAATTTTGAAAAAACTATTATCTGGATGTTAGATAACTAAGGCATCCTTCAATTAATGTAGGAGCTGAAGTTGAGCACATATCTTTATATCTTACAACTCTGAAATTTCTCTGAACTCGTTGTGTGATTGATACCAAAATAAAACTATTATACTAAATGTATTGTCGTACCTTGAACAAAGGAGATGTGCGGATACGCGGATAATTTTTATTGATAAATCTATATAAATAAAAGAAAGTCGTGTTAGTTACACTATTTATAACTCAAGAACGGCTGAACCGATTTGGCTGAAAATTGGTGGGGAGGCAGCTTAGAACCAGGAGACGGACATAGGCTATGTTTTATCCCGGAATTACCACGGGAACCGGAACTACGCAGGCGAAGCCGCGGGTAGCAGCTAGTATATTATATTTATCAATAAAAATTATCCGATTGAATATTTTTTTTTCAATTTCAAATACTAGTTCTAACTTATTTCTATTAATTGATTGTAATTTTCTTTGTGAATGAAGAGGTTTTTGAGATGGCTGTCATATAATTTTATTCTTCTGATTCTTATCGATATACAGGGTGTAACAAAAATAAGTAACCAAACTTTCAGGTGGGGTGTAGAATCGAACACTGAATTCAGGAAAAATATTAAAAAAAAATCCCTCCCTTTAGTTTTCGAAAAATAAAATAAATACGGAATTTTCACTACACACTTATACAATTACGCAAACGACTGATGCACGTGTTTATTTGACATTAAAATATGATTAAAAGGTCTACGTACCTTGTGTACACCTTTTTAGCAGATAAACATCTTTTTACGGGGGGCACCCACGACCGGACACGCGATATCGCAGCAGCGCGCGCGGCGGCGGGCTGCACGTGTTGTAGTTATGTAGGAAGCTAGCCAATGCATTCCAAGTACACTCACATCATCTCGTGGTATTCAATATCTGAATAACGCATACGAGCCATTTTTACGCACAAAAAACCGATAAGCGCCGCCGCGACCTTCACCTTGCGCTTGCAATGATGCAACTAAACGGCCATTGACCCTATGATAACATTTCTGTGGTATGACAGTTTGACAAAACTAACAATAAGCCTAGCATTGGGTGAACATTCGGATGAACTAAGTTTGTATACCTATCTCGCTCTCGCGCGCTAAAAGTTTGTGCCTTTTCTTGTCTCAATCTGGTGCTTCGGAAATGCAAATTGTAACAACCTTTTATGGGGTTCATTGTAAGTTACTCATCGTGTTTTTAAGGTCAATGTGAAGGGTAGGTACTTAGGTAGTCAACGATATGAAAAAATAAAAGCTAGTAGTGAATATCTTTTAGTAGGAAGGTGCATGCTTAATGAATGTACCTACTAACTATGCATTTTCGCGATAGAACGTGTGTAAAGACTTAAAATAATTTATTTATTTTTTAATTCCTAGAGGAAAATTGGAATGTATTTGTTGTACGTAGGCTTCCATATCTAAGCACGCCGTGCAGCCTGTTCGCTTCCGCTGCAATGATGTCGCGGGTCGATGACCGCGGTGGCCGCTCATTAGGGCACCGTTTAGGTGTTATGGGCTTATAAAAGAGATGAATACAGGTACTTAGGCCATTTTTTTTTAATTCCAAATAGACACATGTACTATAGTCTATTGCCTAATGTTGTGAAAATTTCGTACCTATTTATAAAATTTTTCGAAAACTAAAGGGCGGGATTTTTGTTCAATATTTTTCCTGAATTCAGTGTTCGATTCTACACCCCACTTGAAAGTTTGGTTACTTATTTTTGTTACACCGTGTATACATATATGTCGCGTATCCGCACATCTCGTTTGATCAAAGTTCGACAATGCACATTGTAGAAAACTAGCTCAAAATATGTAAGTATGCTATTTTAGGTTTTAATTTGTTTTAATATTCCAGATAAACGCATTGGATTTGGCCCCCAACTACGCTGGTTCTCTTACTTCCATCGTCAATACTGCATCGACCTTCGCCGGGATGGCCACACCTTACCTTATCGGATTGCTTACTCCTGATGTAAGTGGTATAGCCGTAATTGTATCACTGTTATACTAGAATCAAAGTCATCACAGTACAAAGCAAAAGTATTTTGGTTCTGTTGATCATTTTTAGAAATCAAAATCGAAAGAAAGTTTTCGCATATCTACATTTATTCTTTGACAAATAATAATTTAACTTTTTATTTTTCAGTCAACCTTAGTGCAGTGGCGAAATGCCTTCTGGGTATGTTTCTTTGTGCTGACAAGCACAAACGTAGTCTACATCATCTGGGCAGATGGCAAACAGCAATGGTGGGATGACGTGAGGAAATATGGATACCCTGAGGGTTGGAAGCATGGCCCGCTGATACGCGAGACAGACGATGGACCTGGATGGTTTTGGGGTCGATTTATGGGTGCAAAATAGCTGGCCAGCTTAGAGCAACCCTGATAAAAAGTTTAATGCTGCGTAGTGTTCAACCTTTAATGAAGTATCTGCGTCTAGTCACTTTTAAATATTTTTGTTTATATTAAAATACGTAAATTTCACATTGCTACAGCTTGTAGGTAGGTTATATTGTACTTGTTTATTTTATGCACAAAGATTTGCTGAATTCTAGAAACGTCCAGGGCCCACCACACGATTCAACGTCTCCAAGTGCTGTTCGGCATTTTGTTACGGTGTTTTAGTTCTGTTAAAATCATGCAATTCTATTATTCGGCCATCGCTGTCTTACAGCAGGACAAATTCCTCCTTTCGCTTCTTCCACTCTACGCGATTCAACGTATTATTTAGGTACCTAGGTGGTACTTTTGAAAAATGTTACATCATTTCAATTTATATTGTTTTCAATTAAAGTATAAAATCATTAAAATATGTGCATTTTGACTCTAAGAAGAAGAATGCTTACAGACGTATCACAGACGTGTTCACCAATAGATAATCGGACGTTGACGTTGAATAAAAACTGATTAAAATTTATAATCTGTTGGTGAACTCGGGTCTTAGAATGATACTTGAAACAAAAGAGGTACCTAAATGCAAGAAATTGTGACAAACTGTCCTGATTTTAATTCAAGTACAATACATGAAACGGTGAAGCAGCTATCACATTAAAATATTAAAATAATGTGTTTTCGAGTGTAAAGGTGGTACTTGCAAATTCGACTCGCTCGAATTTAGTAGAATTTAGAATTTAGCCTGCACACTAAAACACTCCACGCACACATTGAAGCCGCTATTAACTAATAAATCTTGGTACTTGAAGCAGTTATTTATCTTTCTATTCTATCTATAATATAAAAATGAGTCGCTGAATGTGTTGGTAAGCGCAAAACTCGAGAACGGTTGGACCGATTTCGCTAATTCTTTTTTTGTTGTGTTTGTTATTGTCAGGAGAAGGTTTTTATGAAAAAAAAATATAACAAAGTCGGATACATACATTTCCACGGGGGCGAAGCCGCGGGGCGCAGCTAGTACATAATAAAATAAACAAGATCCGTCAAGTGCGAGTGTGAATCGCGCTCCGAGGGTTTCGAACTTTTGTCAATTCATATATACCTACTATAGGTACCAGGTACTTCGGCGATTAGGTAGTAAGTACCTACTTAGGGGTGAGTCTGGCAAGTCGTGATCAAGACGTCGACTTCCCGACTGTCCAGTAGCTATCGTTGAAGTGTCGAGTAGCTATCGAGCAGGGATATAAAAATGGTTTTTATCTGAAACGCAGCTCATATGTGAACCATTGATATTTACGACGAATCAAAGGCAAGATTATTTATTTTACTATAAAAACTATCGTAGGTTGACGAATTCATTACGGATGTTAGCGGGTTAACTACGAACCTTTTAACGAGGGACATCTTCAGGGTGAGTGCGGTTCTAGACGCGCGCGTTCCGCATCCCTCCGAGCACTGCGCACGAGCGCGCGTTGAGCCCGCGACGTGAGCGCCGGGGGTGGGGGTGGTGGGGGGTGCGCTGCTTGTAGATGCTGTAGGGTGTGAGTCATCTCCTCGTAAAGATCCTACTGTGTCGGGTGTTGGTATTCCCTGGGTACATATGGAACTAACAATACTACACCCGGCTCCATACTGCTATTCGACTTCTCATCTAGACACGGCTTCCAGGCGGGTGGTAGGTTCCAACCTCTGTCTCTGTTAAAATTGGGCCATCGTTCTATCTCTATCGCCTCGCGTATCTTGCGGGGAACAAAGAATTTTGTTCTTCCAACACAAATAAGGTTCGTAGTTAACCCGCTTACATCCGTAATGAAGATTATTTATTTAGATTTTCTTTTTATTCAACAAAATGAACTAGCCATAATTTCTGCGTACTTTTTTGTGTAAAAGTATATTTATTATACTTTAACACAAAAATCTATGTAATGTACGATACATACTTATATAGATTTTTTTTGAAAAAGGACAGGCAAAGCGAGACAAGACGAGACTAAGAGTTTCGAAACCGATTTCAGAACCCCAAAAAAAGGACATAGCGAGACCCTATGGTCTCGCGGTTTCGAAACCGATTTTGAAACTCTATAAAAGGGTTAAAGGCTTTTTTTCAGTTTAAGATAATCATTGCTTACCACCATCTTTGCAAGATAATCATTGCTTACCACCATCTTTGCAAGTAAAGGCTATGAGGGTTAGAAAAACAAACCAAATAATTCGGAATACTGTATTTAATAAATAATAGTAACCTGCAAAAGCGTCAATATACACAGTAAATGACAATAAATTCCAATACCTGCTGATAATTTGTTAAAATAATAAAATCATCAGAAATAATCACAATGAATGTAAAGCGGGAGTTTATACATCAAAGTAGGCGGGCCGCCAATATTCTTACACTGAAATGTCGCACCAACTCGATCAGTGTCGCTTTGGTGAGAGGACTCTGTTTTCCATTAAGTAAATTTTCAGTCATTATGGCATTTTTGTACCCGCTTACGTGCCTTCCGAAGTTGTTCAAGGGTTTTTTCAATTTGACCCTCAAGAATAGTTTTTTGTTCACGGAGCTTTACAACCTACAATAAAATTAAAAAAATCGATGTAATGTACTATATAATAAGTATGTATATCAGTCATCTAGTACCAATAACACAAGCTCTGCTTTTCTTGGGACTAGATATTGCTGTGTGGATTGAATTATAATGAATAAATCGGCCTTATTTACGAGGAACCCTACGCCACCCGGTGTTGAGATGTTTTATCATCCTCGCGAAAGTAGAGAAGATGACCCGAGTCTAAGCCAAAAAACATGCTTGTTCGACTCTACTTATACAGGGTTATTGTTAAATCACTGACACTACGTGATCTGCAGGTTCTGCTCTGATTTTGGGGCTGCTTAATAGGTACTTATATAACCAAAATGGGGCTTTCGTCTTACAAAAACTTGCCATTCGCACTATTGTGTGCATCCCTCCGTGGGAATCGTGTAAAGAATATATAAAATCTAGAAATTCTCACCCTGCCTAGCTTTTACATATTAATTGTCCTGACGGACATTGTACGAAACCCTCTCAAATACGAAACTGCAGAGAAGATGACTCATGACACGAAGAAAACGACGTCTAGGTAAATAACGATGATAAGTTTTTGAATAAATAAACATATATAAACTATTATTTCCTTTCTACTAAATTTAGTTTTTAATGAAAAAAATACATTCTTTTTATTAAATTTATTTACTTCAGACCTGGCGTCTTTACGAATGTGTTTGTGATGATGGGCAGAACCTGCAGTTAACCCAATGTCAGTGAATCAAACTAATATTATAAATGCTAAAGTTTGGATGTTTTGATGTATGGAAGTATGGATATTTGTTCTCTTCACGCCAAAACTACGTTACGGATCAGGCAGAAATCTTGTATATAATTATTTCTACGTCTCGAATAAAACATAAGCTACTTTTTGTCCCATAAATCAGTTAATATGACATTTTAACGTTTCCATAGCAAAAATGCGATCGAAACCGCGGGCATAGGTACGCTGGTAACCAATAACCCTGTATATCTACTCAATCTACTCATTTTACTTCTTCCACTTTCCGACTGGGTGCATGAAAGACTGTTTCTCACCTCGTCGGTGGCATTTTGAAAGTCACGCAACAAATCTTTCCTAGTCAGCAACCCAGCTTTCAGTCTCTCGGCTTCCAATGACCACCGCAATCTATCTCGACGAATCTTTGAAAGGAAAATAAACATTTATAGTTATTTTACGAAGTATGTATTACATTTTCGACGACCTCCGTGGCGCAGCGGGCGAAGGTCCGCCTGTGACGCAGGAGGTTGCGGGTTCGATTCCCGTCTCGGAACGTTGGTCTGGGTGATTTCTATGTATAATAAAAAAATATCTGTCTATGTAGTGTATTGTATTAAGTATATCAGTTATCTAGTACCCATAACACAAGCTCTACTTAGCTTGGGGCTAGATAATGCTTTGTTAATTGTCCAGCATTATTATTATACACTCATTTATTCTTTAATCTCGTTTATAAAATACATTTTTTACTATAGAAAATAAAATGTTATAAAACTATTCTACAGTAAAAAATATATCAAAACGGAGAATCACCGGCCGCGAAGCTAGGCTCAAGCGGCCGGTGACTAGGGCTGCAAAGAGAGAAACTTCCTGACGATGCGCGCCGAGTCCAGGAGTACCGCCTTTTGAATCTGGCCCTTGATCCAACTTCCTAGCGAGAGTTTCTTGAGATGTTGATCGAGACTCTTCGCTATTACGCCGTTAACCGAAACGACTATCGGGACGATAGTCGCTGAATCAACATCCCACATGCTGACAACCTCGTTAGCCAAATCAAGGTATTTGCTAATTTTATCTTTTTCAGCTTTAACGAGGTTAACATCATGTGGTATGGTGACATCAGCGAGCACCGCCCTCCGTTCTAACCAATCTATCAATATCAGGTTTATTCGCCAGAATAGTCCTGTCTGTAATGATAGATCGGTCCCAATAGAGCGTGGCACGGCCGTTTTCGAGAACTGGCGCCGGTGTGTACGGAACTTCAGGTCCAGTAAGGCCATATCGGAGAGCAAGTTGTTGGTGTATAATTTTGGCTACTTGGTTGTGTCTGTGCAAGTACTGAGAGTTAGCAAGGTGCGAACAACCCGAAAGTATATGACGAAGGGTCTCTCCAGGAAGATGACACGCTCGACAGATATCGATCGTGCCATCTTTCATGATATACTTATTATTATTATTATTATTAGTATTATTTTACGAATTACGTATTAAATTCGTAAAAATCATGACATCTCCTGAGACGCATAATGTTGCCTATTTGATTTTCTAAGTAGAATTATTATCATATATTGTTTTATCCTAATAATAACAATAAAAACAAATAACATTAACAGCAATCAAGAAAATAACAAGATTATGAAATGAAACTCGAATTGACAGTACTTTCGAACGCAACGCGCATGTGTTTCGTGTAGGAACGAGCACTCACACCAACAACGGCGTTTGCCATAATTATGTTAGTGTGAG
The DNA here is from genome assembly GCA_949316285.1 of Eupithecia subumbrata. Classification (NCBI taxonomy): domain Eukaryota; kingdom Metazoa; phylum Arthropoda; class Insecta; order Lepidoptera; family Geometridae; genus Eupithecia; species Eupithecia subumbrata. The sequence goes on along the minus strand of OX438643.1, from coordinate 11,966,424 downwards.
TGCTCGTCGCTTGCGCACTCTTCTGCGTCCCTCTGACACCATAAAATAAGCTTTCCCGCAGCCACTCGCGAGACTTACTTCCGAGAATTCATTTCTATGTATTTTATTATTGTGTGCTTTCACTCTTATGTATACTAAACGATGTAGATATTTTTGACTTGTCTGCACTCGAGTTTCGTCTTTGCCAGCCTCGCCAATACTGCTTCTTAAGAATTTTAATTACTCGTACCACTATGTTGTCTTATCGCATAAAATTTGTCTCAATTTGTCTTTCGCTTAAAACTCACTACATTCTTATCTAAACTTACCTTGATAGGATTAATGTAAAAAATTTGCATAGTGGCGAATCCTTTTAATCCAGTTAAACTTGTGTATTAGAATTATGTATCTAAGTAATCTGTATCTGTTATGTTTCACACACGTCAAAGCGTTACTACAATTTACTATTTTTTAACGGTGGAAACACTTATTGGTTTTTGTATTAATTCTATGTCTTCATTGTATTCTTTACTCTTATAACTGTTTGTTTCCTAAATAAAAACAAAACAAAACTTGAACAAAAATCACCTTAGCCGCTCCTAGTTCTTCTCGGACTTCAGTATAATCAATCTCAGCATCTCCAAGATCACATTCAGCAGAGTCGATGACCTGTTCTGTGTGATGCATCTTCTCTCTTATGTGCGCTAGAATCTGATTGTGCTCTGTGCACTTAGCCCGGTTCTTGATTAGCTCGTCTTCACGCTCTGTTGAACAAGTATAATAATAATAAAGAATTGTTCGCTTCTTTTGCTCAAAAAATGTGTCACTATAGCGTAGCTTAAAGTAACTTAAGTGCGAGTTTAAACCATATACCAAATAAAAATATATAGTTACTACTAGTACAAGACCTCTTACATAAAGACTCGACTTTTTGGTGTTCGATAAAATAAACACATTTTATTTGAACTTATTTTAAAAATGGAACTGAAAGCGCCTTCTTGGTAATTGTTGGATGTTTAACCGCTAGAATCAACGCGGGTACTATAGTACCCGGTTTAAAAAACTGCTCAAAAACAACGTGGGTACTATAGTACCCGATTTTGAATTTCACCGCCACTTGTCGTAAATCTTCTATCCTGCTTTTTCTAATAAGAATAACCGTATTAAAGGAGTTCCATCCCATTCGCACTTATTTGAACTTCATTCCAAGTCATGCCAACATAACAAACGGTTCGTAAACGTCACGGAAAAAAATAAACAAAACAGTCCATTTTGCCGGTTGACAATTTTGTATTGGTTTTGAAAGCTTGTAAATAAATATTTTTTTACAATGGAATGTTTTGTTTTGTTTTTTTCTGCTTCAGATTGAATTTATTTATTCATATAAAACATCTAAAACATAATTTATCCCTTCATTTTTAAATTAAAAATAATTGTATACAATAAGCTTTTTTTTTTTTGAAGTTGAAAGTTCTGATCTATTTTATTTCGTAATACACTTTCACACTCGTACAACTCGTACAAACTATGTGTCATTCAAAGCGCCAACTCAGTCTCAACAAAAAACATACACACAAGAAGGGTCTAATTCCAAGGAGTTGAGTAGTAAATAGCCTCTAAGTGCCAGATGTCGAATCGCGCGCCGGCCGAAAAAATAACGGTCGCCGCGTGTTGATTAGACGCGCGCGAGTCGCGCGGGACTCGTTTACTCCAGCGGTTATAAGAAGTAGTCAGTCTTCCTCCATGATAAAACGCGTAGAAAGGTACTTTGCGTTGCGTGTAACAAAGACATAAAAAAGTTGGTAAAACCGATTTTTGTAATTTCCTTCGTTTACGTTATAGTAAAATAAAATGTGGTGGTGCTGATTTGGGTCTGGTATGCGCTTTAAAGACTTATACGACAAATTCGTGAAGTAGAGAATTGAAAAACATGTGCATTATTTTACTGAAGGTAAGTTTTGATTCGTTTATTTTCTCACAATCGAAGTTATACGTGGTATAACTTGGGCCAAAATAACCAATTATACTTCGGTTCAAAGCGAAGACCATTACATTACGAGCAGAACATACTATTCTGCTGCCACTGTAACACTTTAAAGCCTATGGATCTGAAAAGGAAGATATTAATGCTCCGTCTCACTCGCACCTACCCTACACCGATAGCGCAGGCGTCTTGTCATTACATGTTTTTGTGTATGCCCAGTTCACACGATATTTTTCCAAATTGTAATAACTTCAGTGCTAAGTAAGTTTTATTTACACCAGGAAGATAGGAAAACGTAAACGATCCAGGAAATATGACGACGATCATATCCTAAGAAAATTGAAGAAGCTGGAAGATAGGTTGATGGATAGGAGACGCGATAAAAATAAATCATCTTCGGAATCCGAACCCGATGTACGCCAGAAATCGACAGGTAGGTAACGAACTGAAATATGATTCCTTTTATTACTTACTTGATTAACATAATTGCCAACAAATGTTAAGTAGGTACCTAGTACCTCCGTTATAAGTATTCCAAGTATTACGAGAACGGGGAATAATTTAAGTAATAACAAAGCACACACTTTTTCATTACCTACAAGTACTTTCTTCTAACCTTGCCGATGAAGAACCTAGGTTTTATCAAGGTTTTTTCATCACTATCATCTTTGACTGTACCTATTGTATAATGTAATTAAGTACCTATATTTATTCAAAACTACGGCGCGGTAGGGCGCGGGTTGCGGGGGGCGCCGACTGAACTCAAATTATTCGTGTGCGAATGCACAAGTCAGTGCTGACTTCCCACCGCTGCACTGACTTCAAATCAATTTACATTGGATTTTTTTCGGGTCAGCGCTGACTTGTCTCGAATTCGGAGTCAGTCACTGACCCTGTCTAAACCTGCCTTAAGTTTTATCTCCTCCTCGTTTATCGAGTCGAGGGTTTTAAAAACGAAACGTATCTTTTCAGAAGACCATCACGAGCCCGATGAGCTCATAAGTGACAATATTCCCATTGTTAACAACGCAGAAGATGACGATCTTATTGTTTCTGAAGATTGAATTGACCTGACTGACCCAGCTGCAGAGGAAACGGAATGCACCTCAAGAAATGATGGTAATGAGATCGATCCTACAAACTGCAATAATCTCCAAGCGCCAAAATTGAATGCAGAAATGAAGACAGCGCTTACATACACGAACCTGAAAAAATACTTTTTCAGTGAAAGCAAACAGAACCAGCTCTCTGGTAGCCGTATTGCAATGGCTAAAGCAATTGATAAAGCAATAGAGTTAAACCTAATTCAAGATATATTGGTGTTGGGTGGGTGCGAGTGAGACGGAGCATTATTATCTTCCTTTTTAGTTATCTAGTACCCATAACACAAGCTCTGATTAGCTTGGGGCTAGATAACGCTGTGTGAATTGTCTAACCTTTATTTATTTATTTATTTTCAGATCCATAGGCTTTATAGAGTAACAGTAGCAGCAAAATAGTATGTTCTGCTCGTAATGTAATTTTCAACTATTACTTGGTCTTGTCGTCCTTCTTCGCTGCGCTCGGGAGTTTATCTACTTCGTATTAATGGTATGGTTTAGATCCTCTAAAACAATGTAATAATGCTTATTTTACACGCCTTGAATATTTCGAATAGCAACAAGCAAGATGATAAGTGACGCTGTAAGAAAGTCTGTGTTGCTCTTTGTCTGCCCATAGTCACAGGCCCTGTTACAAATTACCCCTACCACATGTAGTAAATTTGGTCCTGACTCACATACCATATCAAATAAAGAAAAAAATTACATAAAAGGATGGTCTTTGCACACTGTTAAAATATATTTGACATACTTCTACTGTTAGATTCACTACGCGGTATCAGGATAAAACATACCATAGTCACCGAGGGATAGGTACTGTAGTTTTGTAGTAGTAAAAGAATTTTGAAATTGGACCAGTTGTTACAGAGATTACTCCCAACTCACTGACTAACTCATAAACAAAAGAGTGCGCTGTGAGCTTTACTGGCCTTTACACATTAGGCCAATCTATCCTTCCTACCTTCAATCTTCGTCATCAAGTTTTGATTATCAACATCAAGCTGTTCAAACTGGGCCACGTAGAGCCCTGGGCCAAGCATCTCCAGCTTGCGTACAATAGCTTCGAGCTCGGTGACGGCGTTCCTAGCTCGCACGTAGCGGAGGCATAGCGCTGAGGATTGCTCCTGTTTACGTCTTTGCAGAGTCAGGAATCGGTGGACCGTCTAGTGGAGAGATATATCACACTAATCACATCACATCACACTAATATTATAAATGTGAAAGTTTGAATGGATAGATGGATGGATGGATGGATGGATGGATGTTTGTTACCTCTTCAGGCCAAAACTACTGAACAGATCGGGCTGAAATTTTGCATATAGGTAATTCTAATCCTGGAATCAAACATAGGCTACTTTTTATACCATCAATCAGTTCCCATGGGATAGAAAACGTTACCATAGAAACAACGCGTGCGAAGCCGCGGGCAGAAACTAGTATTTCATAAGGTAAAGCGTAGGTATTCGGTCAAAAACTATCTACAAATATAAATGCTTCTTTTTTATTTTTATTGGGGATGGCAAAGCATTTGACCACCATCAGTTAGGAATGTGTCGATGTGACCTAAGATAGGGCACGCTTTCCCAGAAGGAACTAATTCAGTCGGGAACTCGTATAATCGTGCCGAAAAAGCACGTCCGTCCATCACGTCCGCTAGTAAATAATTAATTCGGGGTAATTTAAGATGCCTATCTCAATTATCTCAGCTTAAAGACCGTTCACGTTTGTCATAATGGCTGGTCCATATCCAGCGGTTTTCTGTAACCTGTTGAGCACGCCAGCTCAATCGATTCTCATCCACCAACATCACAGCATTCCTTTCTTACACGCATTATAAATATATTTTTAACCTGTGATATATGTAGTAGGTACCTTATCAGCAATAGGTTTTCCTTTAGCGGAATAGATGAGTCCAGTTCCTGTACTTTTCTCGAATGTTTGAAGTCCATCGAATTTCTCCTCTGCATATGCAAGTCGTCCTGTGTATTGCAGCTCCACCATTTGGACTCCTGCTTTGAGCTAAAAAAAACATGAAACAGCACGAAATGTTAACTTATTAATTTTACTAGTTTCTGCCCGCGGCTTCGCACGCGTTGTTTCTAAGGAAACCCTCAAAGGTTATTTCTATCCCATGGGAACTGTTTTATGGGATAAAAAGTAGCCTATGTTTGATTCCAGGCTTAGAGCCACACCGATGCAAGATTTCAGCTCAATATGTTCAGTAGTTTTGGCGTGAAGACGTAACAAACATCCATCCATATATCCATCCATCCATCCATCCATCCATCCAAACTTTCGCATTTATAATTTTAGTGTGATTACTTATTTTTGCCCCCGGCATCGCACGCGTTTGTCTATGGATACTTATGTATGGGAAATAAAGTGCTAGTTTTAGCGTGAAGAAGTAACAAAAATACATCCATCTACCCATCTGTTCATCCAAACTTTCGCATTTATAATATTAGTGTGTTTACTTACATCAGCAGCCTCTCTCTCATCCATCTCTTTCAATGCTTCATAAGAAAACAGCTTGTCTTGATATTTTTCCTCCAAATCCATGGAATTTTCCAATGGCTTCAAAACATGATCCAGTTTACGCTTCCTGGAAATAATGACTACAACTTTGATTGTCCAACGGTTATAAAAGTGGTAGTAAAGCGTTTTATTGTACTAGGCTGAGAGTCTGCGGCCGCCAGGCCTTCGTCATTTTATAAAAGCTGAAAGTTTGTCTCCGTTTGCTCCCCACACAGGTAGGAACGATCACTGATTATGAAGTTTGGGTCATAGTGGCTTTGGCAGATATCGGCTTGCAAAGTTGCTACATTTGCATCAAAAATATGAGATAGTTTATAGGTCTATTTTTTATATATTTTTGGAGGCTTTCCTCTGCCAGACGTTTTTACCCTTGATAAAAAGAAAGTGAACTTACGTCATAGTATAAAAGCTGCATTTTATATATAAAAATTATTATTGAGGAATTACCAAATGTTTTATAGAACGCCAGACACTTTCTATAGTTTCTACACCTAACCAGACACTTTGAAATTGCCTTAGGTGCGAGGTCATTGTATAAAGCTGATATTTTCTTCCGTACCCCAAGTAACATTTATATAAAATTCAGCTTTTCTACTAAGACGAAAGCAGTTAATTTTTTGAAAGTTTGAGGCGTCTGGCAGGCCAATGTCACTTTAAAAATCATCTGGCAGTGTAAGTACTTGATTTCTAATACTATCTAGAACAAAATATAAAAATAAACATCTATAGGTACTATCACGAATTATTTAGCAACTTTTCAAGCCAATTCCTGCCAAAGCCACTATGACTCAAACTTCAAAATCGGTCATCGTTCCTACCTATGTAGGGAGCATACGCAGACAAACTCTCAGTTTTTATAAAATGATGCATGTCTGTCGTTCAGAAACTCTTAGTCAATACCTACAACATAAAACAATACTTAGAGCAAGGGTAGTTAAATAATCAAATTGACTTTTTAACTCCAGGTAGTTTACAGCCATTATTACTAATTAAAGCTAAGTACTGTTACATCGCTTCGGTGACGCCGCAATCTGCCATAAATAAGGTCGATACTTGAGCTAAATTGCACAGTCACAGCCACTCATAGCCACCAATAGTCAACAGACATTAAAAGATAATTGTTTCTTTTACAGGGTTACTGGTTAAGTCGACCTAGATCCTTGAGGGGGTTGTAGTTTCCATCATTACTGAATGATTTGAGTTTGACACACCATCCCCAAAATTTAAATTTTTCGAGATGGTGGACGTTAAAGTTTTAGAAAAAAATTGCCTAGTTTTGGTCTATTTTAGTATTTTTTTCTAATTTGCACCTTCCTATGAATTCTGAGAATTCTCTGAGATAAACTGTTGGATAGCCGAAAGAACGTAGATATTTTTACGTTTATCAGCAACATAACTGCCATGGTTTTTTTATATTCCTCAAACAAAAAATACTTTCAATCATCTACTACGGTCCAGTTTGAGAATGATCTATAATTTTGGTGTTGAAAATAATAAAGCTAATTAATCTACGAATTATCAATAACCCTGTTTATAAAAATGAATCCCTATGTCCGTTAGTATCATCACGCGTGAACGGCTGGACCAATTTCACTTATTCTTTTTTGTTGTATTTGTTATTGTCAGGAGAAATTGTTTATGAAAGATAAAAATAAGAAAGTTGGAAACGTAAATTTCCACGGGGGCGAAGCCGCGGGACGCAGCTAGTATAATATAAATATGCTGTAATAATTTAAACCAATGTTTTTTTTTTTATTTACGCGTGTCGTATAGAGACTATCGTATATAGCATTGTGGGGCCGGCTTAGAATGTGCACCACCCCAACTCTTCCCGCAAGTGTCGTAAGGGGGCGACTAAGGGATATAGGGGCGGGCAGCAGCGCCCCCTGTAGAACAATTCTACGCAACGTTCAATCCGCGCATGCCCAGCGTGGGGATTATGGGCACTATGCATGTGATAAATGCCAATTAGGCGCTTATCAGGGGGAGGCCTGCGTCCAGTAGTGGACCAATACAGGTACAGGTATAGTGACCGCGAATCTTCATGAACTGTCAAATGTTAGCGCGTGTGTCTGTGCAGTCTGTGCAGAAGTATAGTCGAGTCATGTGTTACGTGTAATTTCATAATTTTTATTATTTTGTTGAGTGTGTTTGGTGCATTAATTCCTTAATTCCTCCTTAATTCCTTTCATCCCTCCCGCATTCGAACATACATCACCTTCGCCTCCCGACACCGGGTGTCTCCTGTTGTCCAGAGTCTAGCGAGACTTTTTCTATGTAATCCTATAATTGGCCTTATTTTAGCATTAGTCTTGTACTGTTTTATTTAAGATGTACCGCTGTCGGATTATTTTATAAATAAATCATCACATCACACTATCACACTAATAAATTATATAAATGCGAAAGTTTCGATGGATGGATGGATTTAAATATTTTACCTCTTCACGGTAAAACTACTGAACGAATCGGACTAAAATTTTCCCCACAGGTAATTCTAATCCTGGAATCAAACATAGGCTACTTTTTATCCCATAAATGAGTTCCCATGGGATAGAAATCACCTTTGAACGTTTCCATGGAAACAACGCGTGCGGAGCCGCGTGCATAAACTAGTAAATAAATAAAGATTATGCACTCAACTGTACCATGCACAGTGTAGCATTCGACGCTATGTCTACAACCTACTTGTAATACTCAGCCAGTCTCCGGTGCAGAATGCTGTTCTTCATGTGCAACTGATTTTTATCACAGGTTAGGTCTCTGAGAGCTGACAAGTACTCTTCGCGGTCCACAGTGATGGACGATGTACCAACCCCTTTACCAATCTGACCACTTCCCTCTGACTCCTCTCGGTCCTTATCACTTACTGTCAAATATTGCAAAATATTGTATAATCATCATAATCAGTAAATGTAAAAATCATGGCATATATTAGAAATAATTATGAGTTTGATTTCATGCTAAATTTATAGATCCATAAAAAATTAACCAGCGGTTAATGTCAATCAGGGTTGATGAAAGAATCTGTAATATCGAACCAGTGCCAGTACTATGTGTATAGCTATTCTGTGCCGGTGCAGTGGTACCTAAAATAACCCACCTAGGGTTTTTTTGTTATTATAGTGCGTAACCCCACACTCAGGGTAATTTCTAAGAAATCAAATGATATCGCAAAAATTTTCGGCTTTTCTTTTTTTTTTATCTTCGAATTAAGCAACGCGACACCTCTCGTCGAACGAACTAAATGTAACTTTAGTCTTGGAATAGGATTGGATAAACTTCAATGTTTCCCCTGTAGGTGGAGCTAGAGTCCGTAGGAAGTCGCAGAAATTTTCGACTCCCACGTCACTTGACCTCGTGGTGTAGTTGATTAGCACATTCCGATACTGATGCAAGGATGCGGGTTCAAGTCCCGTCGAAGTCGAAAATTTTTGCGATATTATTTGATTTCTTTGAAATAACTCACCTATAATATGCCTAATGAAATTTGAAAAATAATAATCCTTTACAATATTAAATATTAGACATAGGTTCTAATACATATTGTAAAGGAAATTTTGGTTTTCTAATTATTTATCACAATCACCACTTTTCTCTATTTCTGTATCTGATTTGAATCCCATTTCATAAGTCTAAGATAATCTCTAAGTCTGCGAGGCTATAGATTACTCATGGACCCATAGAGAAAAAATCATTGCTGTCTTGAACCATTTTCCCGTAACAAAGAAAGACTACAAACATACTGCTTGAACCATTTGAACTCGCGTCGTCCTTTTCTTTTTTCAATTTAACTTCCTTTTTAGATTTCTTCGTTCCACTTTTGCTGGAGCTCTGTTATACAAAACGCTGTTTAACTCTCCCAGAATCACGAACATTCTTAAAGGACTCTACGCAGACGCTCTATCGTGAGTGAAAAATTATGTCGATTTTTCAATAAGTTATACAATGTTACTGAACAATTTTTTTCCAGTCTCTTCTCACAAAAGTCGACATAAAAGTTTAAATATTTGATCTCATTTATTTTTTGCTTCTTGGACCCCTTCTCAAAAATACATACTTAAGGCCCTACCCATACCCGCACCAAATCAGCGCCACCACCTATTTTATCTTATAATAGGTAATAATAAGATATACTAATTTAGCGTGTTTTAAAAAACTATAAACCACCAATTATACAACAACCAAAGAATCACCAAAATTAAGTATGAATTGGCGAAGATATCACCAAAATTGCTGTAGTTAGTCGTGATTTTTCAGAAGTATTATGTTGTTTTTAAGCTTTACGGGATAAATACCAATCCCTTAGGAAAAACATTTTTATGGGATCAATTCGAGATAATTTTTTATACAATAGTGAAAAAATCAGTAAAATCAGTTAACCACAAGCGGAGATATAATACATTAAAAAAAAACATACAGACGAATTGAGATCCTCCTTCTTTTTGAAGTCGGTTAAAAATAGGTGGCAGCACTGATTAGTGTCGTGTGTGTGCCTTAATAACTATTTTTGACAAAAACTGATGAGTAATCGCCCGCGAAAGAGCTCGCTGCGAAGGGGCTTAAACAGCTTCAAAAACATAATTTGCGTTGATTGCGTGTGCAGACTTTCCGGCGCGCAATCCTGCACGCTCCTGATAACACGCGATAGAGTGTCTGTGTAAAGGCCGCTATTCAATATTATTCCACCATCGAAGCCATTGCACTGCTAGGTTTAAAGGCCTCCTTTAATTGAATACCATATTTCTTGACAACCTCGTCTGTCCTGTGCTTTTCGCATCCCAACACGGCTTTTCATCTTGGCCACCACTCGGTCGTAGCTTTCGTCCACCAGAATAGCAAGGTTAAAATTGGCGTGGCCCGTTATTACATTTTATATAACATTGAAGATCGCTAGAATAGCAGAAGTTCCTTTAAATTCGACCTTCCAAAAGGGGTATGGACTAACTAAATTTATTATTAATTTGCTGCAGTATGTTTTGGTACCACGTTCCTTACCTCATAAGCGAATGACGTAGCATCGCATGCCAACTACGCAACACTAATTAAAACGAAAGGGGCAAGCCTCAGGTACCTTTGATTCTGCCATGTCGCGTGCTCCCCTCTATTCACCGATTATTGATCTGTTTTGGGGTGTGCTAGTAAAGTTACCGAAATTATTTTATTCCAAATGACAATTTAGACATGCAAGACCGGAGGTTTATAGCAAAGAGTTCAGAAACGCTACGCAAAAAGTTCTTTAGCGTATTCGTGAGGTGTGTTACTATGGCAACGCGTAAACTGTTATCGAACTGTCTTTCGTTGTTTTTTTTAGTTAATGTCAATATTGTTTACTCATGGTATGACTGTAATTGCAAAAAGGAGTAATTATTTTCTTTGGCTGCAAGTAAAGAGTCAATATTCTGAGAACTGCGTCATCTTTAAGTTTCATAGGCAAAACGCAATTTACAGGCAAAACTTTCTAAGCTCAGAGTGACATGGACGCGAAGGCAACGTAAGTACACATCCTACTTCCTACTCATATTATAAAACCGAAAGTTTATGCAATCTAAATTTATGTTACCTAGAATCTAAAAAAGTACTGAACAGATCAAAATTAAATTTGGCGTTTGTTTAGAGCAAAACCCAACTTAGATAGTAGGCTTCTATATTAAGTATACCGAAAATGCGCGTGCAAAGCTACGAGCAGAAGCTATATAAACACAAGTCCCACGTACCAACGGGGTATTTCTTTCTAAAATTCTTTCCACATAGACAACTAGTTGTCTAGTTAAGTGGTCTTGGCAGAACAAACAGTTCGTATGCTTTGATCCTTAATGTAATGACACACCATACCCGGTGCCTGTAAGGTGGAAAAGTAAACGTTGACTGTAAGGTAGGTGTATGGCAGAATTGTGTTAAACCATGATGCAGAGCCAAATACAAAAGAAAAGGAAGGTAAGGCGTAGAGTAAAAACTCGATGTTGTCTCAGCAGAGGGATAGTAGCGTTCAACAATTTACAAATATGTGTAAGCTAAAAGCGATCTACGTGTGTTTTGACAGTTAGTACGTAATTATACCATGGTATAATAATATACTTCGTCAGGTATAGCATTCCGAGATATCACGGTCACGTGGGTGGCACCAGTGAGTTGTAAGTGGTACTTCCCGATGATAAGTCAAGCCACTATCTTTTTTCTTCGCAGTTGATTGATTTTGACACGTTTTTAACACGCAAGATGGCATTTTTTTTTTGGATTTATTCGCATGCGGCGTCGCGATGGGCGTAGCGATCGACTAAATGAGTTGTTGCCGACCGGCAACAACTCATGGCGCAAAGTTGTTGTTCGCGGGTGTCCGTTCCATACGCTAGTAATAGTACTTCAATGGGTGGCACGAATTCTACGTTATCGGCTGATCCATATCAGTTCTCAAACTTTTCTGTTTGGGGAAAAGGTAGATCTATTTTTAAGCCTAACTCGATGTAGAATGTTTGTAAACAATACAATAACTACGTATAAATAAATAAAATAAATAATGCTGGACAATTCACTCAGCATTATCTAGCCCCAAGGTAAGCAGAGCTTGTGTTATGGGTACTAGATAACTGATATACTTAATACAATACACTACATAGATAGTTTTTTTTTTTTATTATACATAGAAAACACCCAGACCAACGGAACAAATTTCTGCAGATCGTACACAAATTTGTTCCGAGGCGGGAATCGAACCCGCAACCTCCTGCGTCGCAGGCGGACCTTCGCCCGCTGCGCCACGGAGGTCGTCAAAACGTATGAAGAGATGGGATATACCATCTCATCTGTTCTATAGCTAAATGAGTCTACTAAAAGTCATTGTCTTTGAGTAGAGTACCCGAAAGAAAAACCTGGCAAAAACAAATTGGACACACACACAGACGACACCATGTTTAAAATTATAATAATAGTGATGTGCTGCTCCTAGTTCACATTAATTATCGATATCGATGAATCAGCTGCCCTACTAGAATAAACCTACAGTTGAAATATTTGACATTTCATAACATATTTATAATTTCAACTCGAAACATCCACGCGTTCGAGAAAATGGGGTTGACAGACAGACAGACAGACGGATAACAAAGTGATCCTTTAAGGGTTCCTTTTTTCCTTTAGGTACGGAACCCTAAAAAACATTATTTTATTACGACTATTTCAGCGTTAGTATTATTTTTAATTTATTATACCTATGCAAAATTACAGCAAATATTGTGTGAGCTGAGCTCGGACATGGTGAGCTATGGGTTCCTTGTTGACTACGGAACCCTAAAAAAGAACCAAGTGTAAGTACGCGTTCAGGAATTGCCACTGTTAAGGATGTGATTGATTCCAATTTTCAATTTGAATTTCTTGCATTTGCTCCCCTTAGAGTAGAGAGGTCTTGGTTCATAGGGTACCTAGGCTCTCCTAGTTAAAAAAAAATCTGAACGTCGTCTCGTCGAACCAATGACTAGTGACCCGAGAGCTGGTGAGTATCTGGCGCAGGGTATCAGCCTTGCTATACAGCGGGGCAGTGCTGCCAGCGTCTTCGGGACGCTTCCACGACTGGTATTGATACAGATTAGCTGAGTTGCCTCTAGATTGTTTGCAACAGTCTGCAGTTAGGTCAATTATTTCAATTGTAGGTACTAATTGATTTTTTTGATAAAAGTATTTTGAGTTTAATATTCGAATCCACTCAGAATATCGTCGAGTGCTTTTGAAAATTCTAAAACTGTGATTTACCTAGTAGTTCGAGTCCTAAGCCCTCTAACTTGTGTAAAATCCACTATTTCTTCTACTAATTACTTATATTATGTAACAAAACCGGGGTATTCCCCGCCGTGCATAGTAAAATTTTCACGAAAATGGTTGACAAAAGTTACAATTAATTTATGAGTTTGATGACTGTTTTACGCAAAATTACACATTTAATATTAGTACTTACCAGTGAAATGAGACTTTTGCAGTGTCGTTTTTCTTACTACTGATGTTTGAAAACTCTTTCACACTGTACGTTTACATCATTATAAAATTTATATGTTTATGACGACCTCAGTGGCGCAGCGGGTGAAGGCCCGCCTGCGATGCAGGAGGTTGTGGGTTCGATTCCCGCCTCGGGACCAATGTTTGTATGATCTGCAGATTGTTGTTCAGGGTGTTCTGGATGTTTTCTTAATAAAAATATATATACATCTGTGTGAGAGCTGCTTTCCGCACCCTTTGAAGTATTGTTCTAACAGTTCAAAATACAGTATACTAATTTTTTGCACGTTAACATATTTAAATACTATTTACCGAATTTTAAGTTATAAATAAATAAATACCCTGGACATATCACACAGCATTATCTAGCCCCAAGTTAAGCAGAATGTTAAGGGAGTTATATATCCAAATTATATATTCAAATCAATATAAATGCTTAACTTGATGCAGTGCTTAAGCACATGTTTATGAATATGGGTTGGTGTTTTTTGGCGGTACAATTTGTTCGTATACCTACCATAATTTAGCTGGAACTACAATAATTAATTATGTACTCATTTGTTCCTCATAAAATTTTAACAGCCGGGTTAAAACATTTCGTCTCAATCTTGGCTCAATCGGCCACCTCTTAAATAAAATGATAAATATTTCTAAATTATTTGAAATATTTTTACAAGAGTCACTGCTTTATTTCCATTTGTTACACATAAAACTTTTAACGCTACTCAGTTTCCACAAGGTCGTGGTATACGATAATAACGATGATTTAGGTGTCTCGTGAAAGAGAATAGCGTAGGTATACAGGGTGTCCCTCGGCCATGGGACATCGAGGGCAAGTACCAGAAATATTAAAGATATGATGTTTTACTGAAAGAACATTCCTTTATTTTGGAAAATAAGTAAAACTGCATTCACAGCATTTTGTAAAATTTGTTGCCATATCGAACCCACTAAAATCTAAAAAATAACACCCATAATGGCTCTACCGACCTGATCGTTGCCATAGCGCCCAGCACGAGCTGCGAAACCGCAGCGATCAAGTGTAGTTTGAATGGCGGAATAAGGCGTTGGAACGTCGGCGAGTCAGTGGAGGAAGATAGATAGAAATAGATAGAAAATTCTTTATTGCACACTTATCGATAGAAACATATAACAAAACAGCTTAAAATCTAAGTGACAAGTGGCGGTCTTATCGCTCAAGAGCGATCTCTACCAGACAACCGTGGATGGATAGGATCATTGGATAGTACTAGGGGATATGTGTGCTCATGAAAGTTATATAAATAAATACTTTCAATATATATTTCGCATAAAATATACTACATACATAACTTTATATATATATCTACATATATTTACATAAACTACTTATATACATAGCAATATTATTAATAAGCAATATTATTGTGGACTTTAACTTTGGATTTAAAATGGAAATGGATAAATAGAAAATAGATCTAGAATTATTCTGTAAAATCGACGTCCATTTTATGAAAAAAATGTAGTTTCGCTTTTTATTTTTGTCGATTTCCACAAACAAGTGCGAAAACAACGCGGTACCGCAACAAAATAGCGGCCGGAGCGCGGAAGTGTAGCTGACGTTGGAGCAGACCGGCGAACCGCACGAGGAAAGAGATAGAAATATTGTTAAATCTATACGCTAGAACAGGCAGTTTCGCTAGAGTTGCGCTTCTTTTACATACGGACAAGACATAGTGCAATTACTGCGGTTCCGCTGTTATGGTTTCGCAGCGGAGGTGTGCTACGGACGTTAAAATACATTTTTGGTCAATCGGTAGAGTTAATCATAGGGCGCTCACTTTCGATCCTAATTTGTTTTGTACGTAAACGTATGAATACTGTTCGTACGAATTGAGTGCGCATACTGTATACGTTTTTCACACATCGAAATCTATAAATTACCGCGAGTTCCCTATTGCTGAACTCAATTGCGCAACTCAGTTGAGCAAATTGAGCAACGGGACCCTTCCTTACAGAATTTATTCTGTTCGCCATTGCTAGAAAAATATCGGAAAGTGGCAGCAAATGACTGATTGACATGTCATAATAACAGCGAATGTAAAAATGACAACATTTTGGACGACAGCTGTCAAAATCAAATGCCATATCTCAGAAACTACACGCGCTGGATTTTCAGTTAGTGTCAAGTCAAATGACAGGTTAGCTGTGAAATTCATTTAAGCAATTGAACCCAAGTCTAGTATGAGTAGTTTCAAAGATACATCCATTTTAATTTTGACAGCTGTCATTGAATATGTAGATTTTTCTGTTTGTGTTTTTCTTTTCTGTTTTTCTCTATCTTGGTGTGCAATAAAGACTATTTGTATTGTATTGTATTGTATTTTTTCTACCATCATTTACCACATTATTTATCATTTTGACGTTAGCTTTCATTTGACATTGACTGTCATTTTTAACATGTCATTTCAGTTATTTATTTCAAAATCCTATCCCAAATACAAACAACAACTAGAAAGTGCTCAATTTCGCAAATAATTATTGAGTTGAGCAATAGGGAACAAAATGAGTTGCGCAATAAGGAAACCCCATTGCTCAACTATTCGCAGCTGAGCGACCTCAATTGCGCAAAAGGGAACTCGTGAAAATTATCCATTTTCAAAACTCTCGGTATTTTTTTCCAGGTAACCACGTATTTTGGAACCAATTACTGGACTTGTATCTTATCTTATCTAAGTTTTAGCAATATTATAAATGCGAAAGTGTGAGTGAATATTTGTGACCACGTATCTCCGTAACTACTTAAGACGCTACCCAAACAGCGACACCGTAGAAAGTACACTTTTTCGTCGCACCGTATGCCGTTCTCCGACATATTACAAGCCCAAAAAAAACACAGTGTATAGTCAAATGTATGGAAAAAAGACTTATACAAAAATATTTTATAAAACAATCTAGGATCTTGAAAAAAAAAAATCACAAAAAGAACAAGAAAAAAATTTTTCGTCTCGAAATGCTCAATATTTTGAGTGACAACCATTAATTATTTTAATACTATATGAAAGGAAATTTTATCAACAAAAGAAATATGTAAAAAGTTTTAAATAAATAAAACCATTAACTTAATAAAACCCAAAAAACACATTTTTGTAAGGCGTTTAGCGAAGTAATTGCAAAAATGATAATATTTTGCCAATAGAATTTCAACCTTATTACTCAAACATCCCTTTCAATATATGCTCAAAATAGCTTCCACTAGCTTCATTCGGAGGCTGGATGCCTCCTCGGACGGACGTGAGGTTATGTAACTTTTTTCGCGATGACAGCTGGGTTCGACGGACGAATTACGATTTTCGACAACTTTTGTTTTGCGGGTTAAATGGTTCATTCGTCATTGAAATAAAGTCTATATTTGATTGAAGCTAAGCCAAAAGAAATTTGCAGGAATTTTATTCATTGACAGACCTACCAATTAAGTAGAATAGGTTTATAGTGGTTTTATCTCTGGTAGCTAGATAGGTAGGTACTACTCAACATGTTTACAGCACGAAAAGTATTGGTCGAGTTAAAATACGTTAAATAGGTAGGGCGATTTTGATGACGTTATATATAAATAAACAATGCTGAAAAATTAAAATAGGAGCCTACGTCCAGCAGTGGACTTATATAGGCTGATGATGATGAATTCACACATCATCACCAAGGCCGAAGCTAAGCAGAGCTTTGTTATGGGTACTTACTAGATAACTGATTTACTTAGGACCAACCATTTGCATTTTTTTTCTCGTAGTTCTACCAGTAGAACTACAGGCAAATTTTAATTACTCGTAGTTCTATCGGTTTGTTCTCTTAGAGAAGAGAGATTCTCAAAAGGACAGATACTCAAAAATAATAATTTACTTTAAATTTTTAATAACTCATAGAAAAACCTCAACGGAGCGGTTTGTCATAACTTTTTTGTTATTGGCAATATGTGTACATTGACATCAATATAATTTTTTTTTTAGCGTAACAAAGAAGTCAAGTAAAGGAAATGTTTAAAGACGCTAACAACGTAATAAACATGCAAAACAATTGTATTTCCAATGACAGTTGTCAAAATTATTGTTAATCACTCATGTTAATCATAATCACTCATGAGTTCTTGGAAGGCAGCAACATAATATAACATAAAATAAAATTAATTATGTAAGCGAGAAGTACTGAGATTGTGTACAAAATTATACCTATCCGTGAAATTCATCATTCAGCATTCCAACATTCACGTATTTTATTTTACGAATATTTTTATAAATATATATTTATATATTTTTATAGTATCGATTTATAGATTATCTTTTAAAGGGAAATGTATACGATTCTACAACAAAACTACAAAAGTGTTAAAAGTTATCAAAAAATAATTTCAAACAATTTTTAAAACATATCCTTTGTTAAAAAGGTTACTACAAAATATCAGAATATCTCTAGAGGATAAAAAAAACTAACACCCTAACAAGGTAAAGGTTTCTTGTTCGCTTCTTTACTTTACCTTAAAAAGATTGAAGTGAACAATAAATTAAAGTAATCACTTTATTTCCCAGTTTTACTCTTGAACCTTATTTGAATTTATTGACGTGTCCAAGACTCCTGTAAGGGGTAAAGGAAATAAAGCACTGTTATATTTCATTTTATATCTGATTATTTGATTGACGACCTCTGTGGCGCGGCGGGGAAAGGTCCACCTGCGACACAGGAGGTTACAGTTAGTTTGATTCCCGCCTCAGGACAAATGTTTGTACCATCTGCAGATATTTATTCCAGGTGTTCTGGATGTCTTATGTATATAAAAAATATCTATCTGTGTAGTGTATTTAATAAGTATATCATAACACAAGCTCTAATTACTTCGGGGTTAGATGATGTTGTGTGGCTTGTTCAGCATTATTTATATTTTAATTTTTTTTTGAGAAAGCCCTCCAAAACCAAATCGAAATATCTTCAACGATTTGACACTTTTGTAATCCATTTAGACCTCAGTTGTTTTGACTAAATTAGTATATTTTTTTAATGTATAAAGTATTATAATAATGGTCGGTGATATTGTCGGCACTTCAACATGCATGAAGATGATATTATTTTTTTAAGTGTTTCTGATTTCTATGAATAACTATCGATGAATGTAATTTTTATTATAATTGAGAAGCTACAATGAGCGACATAGGTTTTATTAAGGTATTTTACATGCAACGATAGCAAAGCCGCGGGCAAATGTTAGTTAACATTACATTATTACCTTGTGATTGTGCTATCAACCAAAATAAAACAAAAGTTTGCCTCTTCTACAACAGATAAATTTTGCATAAGTCTATGTTAAAAATAAGCGCCTCTGCCGACCACATTTGGTAATATTGACATGCAATCTGAATGTCTTATTTTTCCACGGCAGCGCCTTAATTCTAATTTTCAAAATTAACCTCTGAGAGGGTTAAACACGGTGGTCAAGTTTCTATGGAACATTATTATTTCTTGGTTCGATTAACTCAAAATTCGCCACAAATAAACTAAAGAACCACGTATTTTTTACTAGCTGGTGTCCGCGACTTCGTCTGCGCAGGATTAGTATTTCGACTAGCTTATAATTTATCTACTTTAAATACCAGAAGCGATAAAATTATCTATTTTCATTTAAGAATCAATTTATCTACCAAATGTACATTTGAATAAATTATCAATTTTAATTGTAGTTATGGTTCACTATTTTGGCTATAATGGCTTACACAAAAGATATAGTTATATACTGTGTCGAGCTTTTTTGTAGGACTATTTAAGATAAACATTTCCATCAAACATTACATATGTGTAACTCTAGCGGTTTTGCCAGCGCACGCCAGAATAGCTCGCAGATGATAGATTTTTCCTACTTATTTGACACTTACCGTCATATTTTGAACAATTTACATAATATCTTTATAAATTGTAGCATATGTGTTATTCTAATGTATAAGCTATATTATTGTAAAGTTTCATTAAAATCCATTCAGTCGTTTTAACGTGAAATAGTAACAAACATCCATCCATCCATACTTACAAACTTTCGTGTTTATAATAATAGTAGAATTTTACAAAACTTCTCCAGTCGGTGTGCAATAAATATCTGAAATTTCCGCACGGGCGAAGGCGCGGGGCGCAGCTAGCAGGTAATAATAGTTCGTCAGTCAGTAAGTACTTTAAATAACATTTTCTTTTTAACTTTTGAATTAGTTCCAAAGACTATTGCCTTCAAGGTAGTGGCACCACCTTGCTGCTGTAACCTATTTTCCTCTCCACTATAATGTAGCGTAAAGTTTTCTTTAATCAATGAGACCGCTCATAACCGAGGTTTTTTATTAGTGGAAACACAGAAGACAGTCAGGAGAAAGACGTGCATAATTAAATCAACAAGTAGACATTTTAAAATAATTTTGCGAAAATGAATGAAAATGTAAATCATAAAAAACGTGTTAACAGACTTTACAACATTATTAATTAGTAATACAAATCTTAATCTGTCTTTCTGTTTTACATACCTTACGCCACACCACGTGAATAAAGATGCATCCACACCAATGAAATTCGGAAGAGCAATATTTCTGCCAATATTTCTGAGTTTTTTTTGCAAAAAAAAGTATATTCTGACTTTGAAAAAAGGCTAATTGACTCGTATCAAATTTGACGAAATAAATAAATATTTTCTGTGATATTTGACATAAGATACCAATATAAAAGTGATTCTGATTTCTGATAATAAAATTCGAACAATTACCCTTAAGGTTTGGTAGGCCAGCAGAGGCCGCATTTTTGTGATTTTTAAAACCATCTGAGACTTAAAAAATAGTGATTAAAATTCTGAAAAAAAGGTAATATTACTTTAGTCTAGTCAAAGTCGCATTCAGTTACAAGATCCAATGAACTTCACTCGATAGAAAATCATCCCAAAGTTACCCCTTTCTAACGTTTTTTCAATTAATACTATGACTAGCAAACTACTGATATCACAATTTTTTTGTGCGCATTTTCCCTTACGCCTACTGCTGCAGGACTACCTGGCCTTAATTGACGTTTTCGAAAAACGTTTTCATATATTATACGTCAAAGATACTCGATGAAGCTGCTTATTCGAACAACACCATCGTAGGAACCCGTGTGAACGCATGATTGACTCACGCTTATCGCCTTTTTTTAGGACGCTAACCTCTGTTGACGTTGGCAGTGTCACAGCCCGCCTTTGGGCTTCTGCCAGAGTTTCAACAATGCCCAGCTCAAAATAGAATCCCCCAAAATGTAATAGTAAAACATTTTTAACGTGCCGCGACATTATTTGTTTCTGATTTCCTTTCCAAATACCTATCTTTATGAAATGGTTTTATCATTTCTGTCATTTTCCGGTCGTAATAACGGGACGCTTGTTAGTAAACAAAAGTTTATTAATTTGGACTGGATCGTTTTTCGTTTATTATTAAGACAGGAAAGTTGTGGCGTTCTTTCATCGTCTTTTTTCTGGTTTCTTTATTTCTTTATTTTGCTATTCATAAATTAGTTGTGTTTGTGGTAAAATGATTGCTTATAAACGGTTACCTGCTTATATGATATCCCATTTTACGAGTTGATTCCTAGGTTTATAATTTTATTCGTTTATTATTACTATTATTAAGACAGGAAATTTGAGGCGTTCTTTTGCGGTCTTTGATTTTTTCTGGTTTCTTTATGTCTAAATTTTGCTATTTATAATGCAGTTGTGTTTGTGGTCAAATAATTACCTTTTAACGGTTACCTACATAAATGATAACCTATTTTACGAGTTGATTCCTAGGTTTATATTTTTTATTTTTTATTTGTGTAACTTCCGTTTCCTTTTGCATACAATGTTCCTGCGGCATAAGCAGCCATTTAAACATCTCAAATGGCCATAACGCACATGTTCATCATCTTCCTGCTGCAGCTGGGGCGCGTAGAATGCGTAAAGAACTACCTGGATTTTACACTAAAGAAGCACTAAAGTCATTTACAACGGGATATTTACTATTTAACATGATGGATTTAAAAGTTTTACCTAGGTTTTAGTTTCACTTTCTTATGACATTAAAAAATATTGTTAAAACGGCAAAAATGCTATTAAATAATTGTATTGTATGTATACATAAATAAATACACAAATGGTTGTCTTAGTTCAAACTTTTATTTATACGCATAAAGTGAAATTTTAAATAGGTACATAAAAACATGGCACATAAACATCAGATACCTACATAAAATATTAACATCGGCAACTAAACAATATTATATTATAACCACTCGCTATGTACAATCTGAAAGATCCATCTAGTTTTACTTGAAATTCGAAATAATAAGTTAAGTTTCGGTACCTCTAATTTAGTAAAATTGGTTAGAGTGAGTTTGAGTTGACATTCACTCTTTATCAATGTAGAAGAAAACGTTTCCGTACTCATTGTTTACCAGGTAAATAACAAATACGTAACAAATTAGGTTTTCGCACATTAGACAGCACCTACTCTTAATTCAATTATTCATAAAAACGTTCAATTCTGTTTTGTTGATATAATGACACATGTGGAAATCAATAATCTTCCACAATGACAACACTAATTCTCCTTTAAATTTGTATTTTAAATGTCATCTTGGTCCCATTTATAATCGAATATATTAGGTCAATTAAATGTCCGGACAAAGGTCATGAAATTGATCATAGCTAACCTATGTTGAGGAGGCCTATATCCAGCAGTGAGCTGGTAAAGGCTGTTGATGATGATGATCTCTTGTCTCGGTAAGATCAAAGAAGCAACCACTCGCTTTTAGCTTATAGCTACTTATTTAAAGACATATATAAGCTTTATAAGAAGCTTAGATTAATTTGCATTGCTAAAATGAAGTGTTATCAACACAGAAGCGGGGCGAGTGATTGCTACCAGAAGCCAAGCTGGTAGCTTTTCTATTCCACCAGACCGCGAGGGGTATCGTCCAAATCAGCTGACGATCGTACGATTAAATGATGCGATTTCGTCGCGCGATAAAAATGATCTTGCTATGGTCTGCAATAGATCGCGCGATGCTATTGTGGTGACACAACAGTGCTACTGACACTGCTAATGACAGAGACTGCTCACAGAGATGCACAGGTTTTTATGCTGGGGTATAATTGCTTTGAAACAAATGACATTGAAAAATGCGTGACTCACTAGGACACTCAAGAGAAATCTGTACGCACCATTAAACCCATTTTACAATCATACCCTAGTATTTCCTGTGCTCGCGTGATAACTTGCTGGCAATAAGAACAGTCTCAGGAGATAGACAGATAGATACACATTTATTTGCTTCTGCAACACACAGTATATAGGTAGTATAATTATAAACATTTGACAAAAAAATATAAACAAGCTAACATGGATAATAAAATAATATTGATATAATTATACAGCTTATGAAAATAGGTAGCACATATCGACTGTTTCCGATACAAAAGGCGTAAAGAAGAAAAAATAAGAGAGAAGAAAGATTTTGGGCTAATCGACTTTTTGATGCAACCTTACATAATTTTTTACGCTCTTTCGGGCTGTTTATTTCAAATTTCGCTACGACGAAAAAAGTGGTTCTTACCACCTAAATATTTTTTTTTACATTTTGCAAAAATTATGGTTTATACAAACTGAAAAATTACCCTTGTATGTACTTACATGACTGTTACTTCAGACGTTTGTTACCAGGCTATTAATTAATGGGTCGTAAATTGGGTCTTAAATACATTTTTTTAGGTATTCAGGCGTGTAAGTCCATCATAACTTTTATACAAACGCTCGTAACTGTAATTAAATGAAACAAAGGACAGCCCAAATATAAGAACTTTCTTCCTAAAAGCAACTTTATAAGTATAAAAACAAAAAAGTTGTGTAAAAACAGATAATTATTATTTTGTTATTTACTCATTGCCAGCAGTAAGTGATTTGGAGTTACGCCCTTTGTATCGGAAACAGTCGTTATCAAAATATGGTTACAAATAGGAACAGTGTGTGCTGCAGCCCAACAAAAAGGCAATATCTCATATTAGGAGATTTGTGTTTAAAATCTCGTTGTGCGACGAGATCGCATCAAGTCGGTGCTCTTACGATCGTTGCCTATTAGGTCGACGCCTTAGAATCTTGAAATTTAAACCTACGTAGTACTCGCTAATCAGAGCGGTGACGGTAAGCTTCGATTGGATTTCGTTCGGGGTTATTCGCGACTTTCTAAATCAAATCATTTATGTATTTCCAGATAACGGGCTACAAGTTGGTATGCTTATTTTAAAATTTCCCATGCGATGACCTAGCTCAACAGATTTGGAGTTCAAAATTATATACATAATAATAACAAATAGAGACATGCAGATCGGAAAATGAATTTTTAAAAATTACAAATTATCCCAACTATGAGCAATTGAGTAAGTATAACAATAATATTATTCCATAGAAATAACATAAATAAATATTGCCCATAGGATTACCGCATACCCAGTCGGATTTCGCTGCCGCTCTGGGTAATCAATACCGCGTAGGTCTGACCAGGTCTTTAGACATGGATACTAGGCTATAGCTTAGCTCCGCTCCACTCCAGTCGCAACTGACCCTTATAGTGAATATAATACACTGATGTAATGGAAGACGCTATCATCAGTAACTAATACAATATGCGTTATAGTGTAGGCACGTAAACAAGATGTGCTTAGTCCTCATTGAGCGTCCCCAATTTAAGCATAATTTACTAAATATCTCCACGCAGGAATAAGTACGATTACTAAAAACATTTTTTATTATTTCTAGCACAAACTAAAGCGAATTGTCGTACATTTTGACCTAATGTAGTATTATTTATTTGTGCGAAGATTCAGTCAAAGTAGTGTTATGAAGTTTGACTTTGAACGTGATAGATGATGAAATGGCTGTCTGTTTGATATAGCTACCTACTCGCATACGCTTACTACCTCTTCACGAGCTTTTGGAGTTAACAACCAGGAAACAATTCCGCTAACCAATCGCTTTACTATGAAATAAACTCTAGGTGCGGTGCTATTTGCACGGAGAGATTGATATAATAGTTGAAATAAATAAATAATGCTAGACAATCCACACTGCACCATCTAGCACCGAAGTAAGCTACTCGTAAGCTTGTGTTATGGGTACTAAATAACTGATATATTTAATACATTATATACATAGATAGATTTTTTTTTGTGTGATACATAGAAAACACTCAGACCTACGGAACAAACTGCAGATCGTACATAAATTTGTTCCGAGTCGGGAATCGAACCTACAACCTCTTGCGTCGCAGGCAGACTTTCGCCCGCTGCGCCACTGAGGTCATCTAAACCCTAAGTCTAAGAGTCTTATCACACTAGCGGTTTGCGAGCGGCTGCGGGGCGGAGCGGGCGCGCAGCGGATGCGTCGCGAACACGCCGCGGCTGCGCAGCGAAGACGTCGCGGACGCGCAGCAAATTCGCAACGTTTGACGTTCGTACAATAAACTCAGTAACAAAATGGATTCCGATGAAGAGACACTGCTGTTGGCTTTGTTACTGTTGACGCCGGAGACGAAAGCGAAAGCATCGAAGAATTTGGGAAGATCCATTATCAATCTATCGAATGGAAGAGAGCGACTACTTTGTGTTGTTTTGCAAACGAATAAAAAATATTTATGTACTAAAACGTTTGTACGAGACAATACAAAATGGCGTCCACGTTGCTGTCCGCAACAAGTTCCTTGTGCATCCGCGGCGTATGCGCTGCGCATCCGCGGCGTATTCGCGGCGCGCCCCCGCTCCGCCCCGCAGCCGCTCGCAAACCGCTAGTGTGATAAGGCTGTAAGTGAATAGTTTCAACCTTGACACTTTTTACGCGCGTTTCTGTGGTGTGTCATGATCAAGAGACCAAGGCATAAGGTAGAATGCCAAAATGTGTCATTCTGTGACGATACCACTGTAATATTGAACCGATTTGTTTCCAAGCGAATAGCTACATTTAATTAATCGCAAACTCGTTGTATCAATATCTCTTTGTAAATAGCACCGCACGCCCTATCTAGAGTTTCTCCCATCTAAGTATTCTACGTGACGATTATGTGACCGTACCATTGTCATGGTAAAGCTATTGGTTAGCAGAATAGGATAGAATCGGTCATGTTTAGTGTCTTCTTCCAACTGGCATTGGTTTCGACTGTTTGGTATCTCCCCCATAGTAAGCAGAATGGTATCTCTTCTCAGAGGTAAACCTACCGTTGTAAATGAGGTAAAAATACGTCGCTCATAAAACATTGCAGACGTAATAAAAAAACGTCGCAATAAAGACTTTCCGTTCCTTATAAATAAATATTATACCTATTTAACTGCGTATTCTTAGATATCAGGCACAGCGATAGATTTATACTTCATTATTTGAGTAGGGAAGTATAATATAAGCACGCCCGCGTATAAAAGAACTTATTTAAAAACGGGGTTCGATTCTTTTGTACAAGTCGATGCTTACATAATAATTATTCAGATTTTTTATTTCGACTCGGAAGTAGCTTACTTGAAAACAAGCTCTCAGAAAGCTTTTGTAATTTGTTGAACTAATAGGATGGATGAAAATAGTCTTTACCTAATAATATTTTATGATAATTCTTTCGAATTTCGCGATGGAAAATTTTCAGACACATTAATGCGTTCCTTGTCCACAACTGGATAAAATATGCATTGTTTTAATAACATTATTCATTGCGTTATTAACATTATTAACTGTAGGTAGGTACGGAATTTAAGAACCGTATTTTCGGAGCTGTGATTGATTGTGAACAATGTTAGTAAATATTTATAGGAGATGAAAACGGTTTTTCCGATCTAGTATAGGAACTCCACACTATAATAATTATGTTTATACAATCTCGAAAACATTACGAAGTTCGCCTTCAGTCAATTTCTGGTTTTACTTTAAACATTCACGTTGATGTGATGGAAATGGGTTCAGACAGCCAACAAGATCCAAACAGAAAAACAGACGGGCTGTTTCATCACACGGAAGACATGACTAGGTATACTATGTATTTGTAATTTGAGCACTGTTCAGTAAAAAAACGAGGAAGCGACCCAGCAACATTCTGTTGTTTGGAAGCGAAGATAGTGACGTCATCGGCCGATGATTGTCGGCTCGTCAGCCATCGCGAGCTCGTCTGTGGCAGCCTTGTCTCCTTTCCTCTTGCGGGAGTACCAAAGAAAGGAAAGTGAGGCACATATGTTCACGAGGACCACAAACCATGCCATATAGAAACTGATGTGGTAGCTGTTGAAAAATTTAAATTGAATAACACGGACATGCACACCAGAAGTAAAATAAAGCGTCAAGCGTCATCGCCAATAATGTTCATGACTAGAACTATTCTAACATACTCACTAATAATAAGCTTTTTCCGGGAAAATGAACTTGACATTCTTTCTTATGTGATCAACTGTTGTCATCATAACTTGCACGACGACGAATGTGCATGAAGCTGAAAGAAAAATTACATCATCGTTACCTTTTTATGTTTCATAGATATTTAGTTCATCGCTGTCATGGCTATGTATGCTTATAAAAATAACGTTTTATCATCACGGCATTAACATGAGAGTAAACTGGATGTAATTGAATGCAGAATTTAATTTTCTTGGCAGTCCGTTACTGTTCACTGCAACGGCATGCAAGCCGCGATCAGTCTACTACTGGCTGATTATTATTTTATTTTGGTTTTACTCAGGCGCAAATTCTGTGACGGTAAAAATAACATGCCATATGGCATGCCACCGCCGCCGTTCCCGTTCACGGTTTCTCTAAGAAACGCCGTTGCCGAGCGACAGTAATTTTTTAAAGAATATGTACTTACTGCTTATAAAGTGTATGCCGCCGGCGAGTCTCTTGAACATATAGCGGGGGTTAAGGAATGTGTACACGGAAAAGCCACAACCCATTGCCATTACGAACAAACTTATGATTCCAAACGAGATCATGGTTCGGACGTAGTCTGGAACAAATTATAGGTAGATTACCTAAAGCTGGCGTGAATACCATGTCTGTTTTTTGCATAAGCATGTCTGTTCTTTGCTTGCCTTTGAATAAGTTAAAGTAAGTAACTTTTGAAAGAACTTATTCAAAGGCAAGCAAAGAACAAGTTCTTTCAAAAGTAGCTTGACATATTAGGTAGGTTGGGTACCTTGACACTCACATTATAAAAGTACTTAGACGAAGTACTTCTATAATGCGAGTGTCTACGCTAAGCTACTTTTGAAAGAACTTATTCAAAGGCAAGCAAAGAACAAGTTCTTTCAAAAGTAGCTTGACCTATTAGGTAGGTTGGGTACCTTGACACTCACATTATAAAAGTACTTCGTCTAATTTATATTGAAAAATTAGACGAAGTACTTTTATATAAAAATATATTAAAAAGCCGAAGGTTTGTGAAATCTGAATTTTTTTACCTAAGATCTCTAAAACTACTGAACAGATCAAAATGAAATTTGGCGTAAGTTTAAAGCAAAACTTAATTTAGAGAATAGGTTACTTATTATACCGGAAATAAACGTGCGAAGCCGCGGGCAGAAGCTAGTAATAAATAAATAATAACATATTTTTTTAAATACATATACAAAGGTAAATAATAAATAAACAAATAACAAAACAATCTATGTTGGACTAGATTGTTATTTAATTTGACAGCCTGTGCAAAATGCGGATGTACTATTTTCATAGGGTCGCACTGCAGGATTTGTTTCCGCACTTTTACATACTTAGAAATTCTTACTTGCGATGTTTACTTCATAGGCCGGATCAACAGGCTTGCCATCCTCCATTTGAGGCTGCGATAAATAGTTGGTACATTCTGGAACAAAGCAATAGGTGTACTGACTTATCATATTTTAAAGTCAAATTTCGAATTTGACTTTAAAATATGATATAAAATATATAAATGATTAAAGTTTGAGCATTGAGCAATTCAACAAAAAGTTTGAGCATTGAGTAACCTTTAATATAATGTTATTTAGGTACATTATAATTTTTTTAGTAGGTTTATGACATCGGTGTAGAAATTTTAGTTATTCTGTGTCAGTATCTAGATTGACATGCTATGGAAGATTCTTCCATAGAATTCGGTCATGTGATTTCCTCCTACAATGTGTGGTAGCTGTGGATTTGATGTCATCTTCCCATCGTAGAAATGGTCTTCCTATTGCTCTTTTTCCTTCTCTAGAATACCATTCAGTGACATCTTTGGCCCATTTATCTTCTTTGATTCTTAGGATTTAACCAACAACTCACTTCCACTTCAGCTTTTTTATTGTGTATGTTATTGTGTATTACGGTTATTTTTGTTTTGTTTCTTATAAACTTTAGTGTTTTCTTGTCTCCTTTTCTTATGTTTAACATGATCCACTTTAAGCTATGTTGACAAATTTCCAGTATGTTTATGTTTTCTTTGGCTAATGGCCATGTTTGGCAACCATATTGTAATGACATATATTATACACTATGGTGTATAATATATGTCATTACATTTTAATGACATTATTATAGGTGGAAAACACGAGAACACTAAATTTTTTAATTTGAGTGGTATATCTGAGTTTTGGTAATTTCTTTAAGTGACCAGTAACTTTTCCATAGTGAGATTATTCTGTTCTAGATTTCTTCGGAATAAAAAAAACACAAAAATGTATAAAAATATTTGATTTGAATAGGTATGAACATCCAAAACAGTCGGGTGAGCAATTGAGCATACGAGCGTGTTGATGACTCTGAAAACAGAGCGCAGTGATACTGCGCAATCTTTGAATGTGTAACGTGCCAGCTTTAGTTAACTGAACTATCTATACCCATAAAGTAAACTTCTAAGGCCCACTCGTTCCAAAACATGAAGTAAAATAAGTAACTCGAGGCTTACTAACTCGGTGTTAATGTTTTGTATTTTTTGCTCACAGCTTACATTGCAACAGTAATAATTAACCCAGAGTCAAATACCCGAGTTAAAATTCTGGTTTATTCATTATTTTTACATTCTGCTAAATATAGTAGGACGAATGCTGAATGATTTAAATGTACTGCTCTCTCTCTCTCTCGCTCTACAGTAATTTGAATAAGTCTATTCTTTCATGTCAGATTTGAAATGACATGTGGTTCTAGGTCGAATTTTATTGACTGATGTTTATTATGGTTTCGAAGATCGAAGATCGGTTTCGAAACCCTTATGGTCTCGCTTTGTCTGTCCTTTTTTCCTTCCTTAATAACTCAGCAACTACTGCAGCTATCAACTTGAAATTTAAAATAATAATACATTTCGATCGCCTGTATAGATTTAAAGAAAAATAAATGATAATAAATGAACAACGAAAATGAAATTTTCCATACAAATTGTTATGCCGAAATTTTAAAAGATACCTACAGGGTCATGTGGGGTATCAAATGAAAGGTATCAGTTTATACATTTGAAAATAATTTTTGAAATTTTTGTAAGTTTCATTCTTTTTAAAATATTTCGAAAAAGTCGAAAAAATACCCATTCCCCCCCTTTCTCCGAAGATTGCAGAGCGATCCACTGTTCGGAAGTTGTGGCGTGAAGAGGTACACACATTTCTAAACATCCATCCAAACTTCTGCATTTATATTATTAGTACAATTCAAACGTATGTGGCTAGATACTAATCTTCCATTCGCATATATATATTGCATTGCAATCTATTTTCTAATATATTATCGAATAAAAAAAGTTTATATTTTACACCAAATATTCTATAAAAATCAATGTCTCTTTGTGAGTAAATATGGTCGGTAAATTAATTCTGATGATGATGAACGCATCATCATCAGACAACAAACATTAATTTATCGTTCAGGACAAAAAAAAAACTATATCCAAAACACAACCAACATCACCTTATCTAAAATATCTCAATTTACACATCGGTGGGTTTAAGATTTCAAAATTTATCTCCCATAACTCGTGATGGTAAAAGACACAATAAGAATTTAACTCCAAAGTAGTATGTATCTTTGAGGTAACCGTGTTAAACTAGTCTGACGCATGTGGGCCTAATAGTATTTAGGAATCATGTTCGTTTCACATACCGGATGATAGCGAGCTATTAGCGTCGTGGCACCTACCGTGGCACCCACATTGTTTTTGTTACGTCACAGATTACACAAACAGTTTCTTCGTAGAACAGCCAACTTCCTATACAAATTTTGCAGGCCATTAACTACTACAAAAAAAAACATCCAGAACAAATAGTTGTGGCACCGAGTATTGAGCACGGAGCTTTATAATTACACGATGTTTGTTGAGGGTTAGTAAATTGGGTTAAATGCTAAAAGAAATCTAATATAGAACTATCATTGTTATTATTTAACAACTAGCGACCCGCCCCGACTTCGCACGGGTGCAATGCTGATACTAAATATACTACAGAATCGGCACCCCGGCCGCCGCCCACAACCGCTATGTCCCTGCATTTTAAATCTGTAATATCTTCGAAAATATTCATTTATATAACATGCTGTAACGGGCCATATTGATTTATATTTAATACACGATGTATTTAAGGTACTTCATTGGATAAGGATTAATGCTGTATAGCTTTAAATCACTTTGTAATTAAGCCATTATTTCTCGTCAAAAGTAAAAGATAAAATGGTCATTGCGGGTTATCCCTAAGAGATAGACACATACCGTTACGGACGGATTTATCAGGATGTTTTTGTAGAACTTTTAAAGGTGTACAATACTGTAGTACATTGTTTTGATCTATCTCATAGGGTTCAGCCAGCGTTTGCAATGTAAGCATAGAAAATGTATTTATACTACACCTGCTCGGAAAGTTGCCTATTCCTTTTCCATTTATAGAAAAGAAAGTATGTCTTTGCAGGATGGGAGGAAAAACTCTATGGAATTTCATTTCTCACGTGTTTTAGCGGGAGGAAAAAGTGTATGGAAATCCATTTCTAACGTGTTATTTTTTTTTATTTCCTAAAAGATCGGCCGGTAGCTATGGTTATTTTCGTTCGGTCAAACGACAAAAAGTTTTTACTCCAAGTCCACTAGGCCTCCTCCAATTTCCGAACAATATTATGAAAAAAGATCCCAAAGGCTGGCGCGGTCAATGAGGTTTTACCAACATCATTGGGCGCGGTAAGTTCTTCTAATTTTCAATTAATAATTAATTCTGCTTTTTATTTTCCTCGAAGGTGTAGTATAAAGCACTATTTATCACTCGGCAGAAAGTGCGATTCCTACCTCGTGTGTTTTAAGGCGACCAAAACGACACACTCGGTAGGAATTGATCACTTTCTCGCCTTGGTGTAAAATGCACTATTACTACTTCACAATAGAAATCTCTAAAATGATCAGTGTTTCTCTACTATATCATGCATGTATTATACATATAAACGTGCCTCTTGAATCACTATCTATTTTAAAAAACTGCATCAAAATCCGTTGCGTAGTTTTATATATCTAAGCATACATAAGGATAGACAGACAGACAGGAAGCGACTTTATTTTATACTATGTAGTGATAAGGTGATAACGGGGCAGTTTTATTTTGCAAAAGATAAAGGTAGATCGCTATAACTGCCAATAAGAACTCAGTCGCAGTAGCTTCAGTTATTTCATGATCATGGCGCATGGAACAGTGCCAAAAAGTTGGAATACTCAAAATTCTGTTACTTTGAGTCTACAATAATTCGACAATCATCATACATAACCATCCCAATATTCTTGGTATTTTATAAGGGTGTTTGTTTCGGGTTTGTTTTTTTATGAAAGAAAAAAATAAACGAACACAAATTATTCGGTAAATTTAAAAGAAACCCCCGACGACTTCACAGACTATGCAGATAGAGCAACTGAAATGAAATGAAATAATATTTATTTGCTTAAATATAGTTTAACAATGATGGTTTTAGAATAGGGTAGGTATCACTGTATTTGACTTATTAGTCGTGCAAATGTTAAATTTGGACATTTTTGTAAGAGTAGAAAATTAACTTAACTTAATTGATCAATAAATTTGCTCTCACAATTTTTGTATTGTATAGCAGTAATGCGTATATAATATTGCGGCAACAGGCATCTCGCAAATAGTTGTTTACATTATACATTATAAACTTCTTCGAAATAAAACTTTTAAATCCATCATGGTTATTAACACTAAAGTCATTTACAACGGGATATTTAACATGATTTGAGTTTTGAGCTTTTAAACTTCTTCGAAGTAATTTGTACGAAAAATATTTAATAGTTGATAGTTTCTTCAACTACAGTTCAACTCTGTCTGCATATCCCCTTAGTCGAGTGAATTTAGCCAAAAAAACGTGAAGTGCGAATCAGACTCACGTACTAAGGGTTCCGTATAATTGTAACCTTGTTTCTTGGCAAATATCATCATCCTAGGTCAACGGGAAGTACCCTTTAGGTTTTGGTCCAAGGCGAGAATCAAAAATATTTTTCTATGTGAATAAACTACAGAACAAATTCCATGATTCTACGGCTACGGGAAGTACCCTATAGGTTTTGTGTGCCCTGGAAATTTCAAAATATTCGGTTGTTACTTTTGATTGCGTTGACTTAGAAGTTTTAATTTATTTCACGGTTCCAATGGGTAACGGACTTGAATATTTCAACTCGATACCTCCACGCGTTTGTGAGAAAAGGGGGTTGACAGACGGATAGATAGACAGACAGACAGACAAACAGACGGACAACAAAAGTGATCCTATTAGGGTTCCTTTTTTCCTTTTGAGGTAGGTTAGGTACGCAACTCCAACAAGGTAAACCATGCAATTCCTAAAAATGTTGGCAGCAAAATTTGAAGCTAGTATGATGTGCTCTGCAATTCAATAAAATGTAGATGTCAACATCATTGGAGCATAATATCGTATCATATCGAAATATAGAAAACTGCGAAAATTCGATTTTTTACATACATTTGATCTTGAATAACTTACGAAGCTAACACGATATTTCATTTGACTTCTGACCTTGAATAACATACGAAGATAACACGATATTTCATTTGACTTTTGAGACAATGTTTATAACGCCAAAGTGAAAGCATTTCCCGTACATTTTAATAGGAGTATTTTATTTAAATTGTTTTACTCTGCTAAACTTTCGTTCGTTTTCGTCTCGTGCTATTTGCACGGAGATATAATTTTATGGTTCCAGATATGACACTTTGACGCGCCTCCCTCCATCTGTATTCATCATCATTTCTTGCATCTAAGGCAGAATTACAAAACGTGTTATTCGGTGACGTTACCACTGTTATAGTGAAGCTATTAGTTTAGCAGAATAGCGAACGAAGTCGCGGGTACAGCTAGTAATAAATAAAAAAAACCGCCTGCCAGGATGAGTAAACAAGTTAAACAGCATTTTTTTGCAAGTCAAGCATTTAAAATGTTGGCATTGTTTAAAGCTTCTTACATAATCTGTAATTTCATCTATTATATTGTGGTTAGTAAAAATAGAATGTACCCAAAGATCCTAAAAATACCTAATGATCACCAACCAAAGTTTACACAAACCGGCCATTTTTCATAGAGAATTGTAAATATTTTTGTTCTGAAGTTTTGAAAGCTTTTTATCTATTTGGCACAAATAAATTCAGTTCGTAAGATGTCATGTGGTTACTCCCTGTAGTGAAGCCCAGCTGGAGAAAATCCCCAGAGCCATTAAGATTAATTTATCTCTCTGTTTGACATAGAACTACCATTAGGTAATCGGTTGGCAGATTTTTTCTTCCGACAACATTACGAAAAATGTAAAAGATGAAGGAACCTACCTACCCAGATGATTTTTTACTTAGAGGGCGCATTGCGCGCCATTTTGTGAAAAGAATAGGCATAGGATTTAACATTCTTATAAGCGGGACAGAGCATACGTTTTTGGAATGGCTTAAGCGCAAACATGATGTTTTTGTTTATTTACAAGAAAATTACACAACTTATGAAGAAACTGGATTAAGGAACCAAAGAATTAGTAATAACCTACGAATCAAAACATAAATCTTTTCTATAGACTGCAGGGTTCCTGTGATATCGACCAAATTATGTGCGAAACAGTGCACTTTCATGATTTTTCTTCGTATTTTTTCTTAAATCGAGTTTTCACTTTTATTGAACCGAAGAAAATATGTTGAATTTTTTGTATTAATTCGAGTTTTTGGGTCCCCATAGTGAGTAATAAGCGAGTCTGAAATCTATGAAATCTAGACTTCATATTTTTTTTTTAACTTTTATCAAACTAGACCTAAATTTATCCAACGAAACCCGTTAGGGTTGCCCCTTCAACTAAATATCGTAGAAACTGTTTATTGACCTTCAAAAATCAGTTTTGTAAGTAGCATATTAAATTGCTGTGGGGTCCAAATCCATTTCCATAGCATGTTCTAAAAAAAATCTTTAAAAAACAGTATTTGTACAACACAAGGCAAGAGCGTTGTTTTAAGACAATTTAATAGACTGTAGTCGACTGATAGAAAACAGGTGGCAGGAAAAAATAAACCTAGTGATTTTTCAACACTGTTTTCTTCGTGGTTAAGGTTAAGGTGTTAATAAATGGCTTACAATAATACCTATTAGATTGTTTGAAAAACATGTTTTACTGGATATTTATTTAACTGGGTATTTTAATCTTTGAATTCCAGAGTTCCAACAAGTTCTCTATTCCCTTCGCTCAATCTTTTAAGCTATGAGAATTTTTGCTATGACTTTAAGTTAACTAAATTAACGACTTTAAATAATATGACTATAAGTTAACTTAGTTAACGAAATTAATTACGGACCAAACTCCTTCTTCATACATACTTTGCAGTCTAGGTCACCTATACTCGATATTGCATAGGCATATGGCATAAGAAAGGCAGTGAAAAAAATTTCAACATCCCCCCCACTTATCAAGAATCAAAAGCTAGAATGCTAATCATAATAATTTCTAGCTGGTAATTGTACCTACTTTGTTTTTTTAAGGCAGTTATATGCCTCAAACTAGCGCCGCTGCCTTTTCTTTTTTATAAGTATGTTAATCAAAGGAATTCGTAAAAGTCCATTGTACAGTTTATAATACCTGTCATAAGCTTTTAGGGTTTTGATGATCGAAGATCGGTTTCAAAACCCTTATGGTCTCGCTTTGTCTGTCCTTTTTTCCCTCCTTAATAACTCAAAAACTACTGCAGCTATCTACTTGAAATTTAAAATCATAATAAATTTCGTGCGCCTGTACAGATTTAGAGAAAAATAAATGAAAATAAATTAAAAATGAAAATGAATATTTTCCATACAAATTGTGATGCAGATATTTTAAAAGATACCTACAGAGTCATATGGGGTATCAAATGAAAGGTATCATTTTGTACATTTCAAAATATTTTTTGGAATTTTTGTAGGTTTCATACTTTTTGAAATATTTTGAAAATAGTCAAAAAAATACCCATTCCCCCCCCGCTATCTCCGAAGTTTGCAGAGCGATCCGTTTAAAATGTATGGAGCGTTTGTAGATATGAATCTATATTTTGCACGAAAAATATAGAGAAGTTTGAAAAAAGAACACATTTTGAAAAATGGTCAAAAAGGGGGGGAATAATTTTCAAAAGGGAGAGCTACCTCACCGAGTGGGATATCAAATAAAAGGTATTGATTTGTACGTTTCAAAACAGTTTTTGAAATTTCTGTAGGTTTCATAGTTTTTGAAATATTTTGAAAAAAGTCGAAAAAAAACCCATTCCCCCCCCTATCTCCGAAGTTTGCCGAGCGATCCATTTAAAATGTATGAAGCGTTTGTAGATATGGATCTATATTTTACAGGAAAAATATAGAGAAGTCTGTAAAAAGAACACTTTTAAAAATGGTCAAAAAGGAATAATTTTCAAAAGGGGAGCTACCCCACCGAGTGGGGTATCAAATGAAAGGTATCGGTTTGGACATTTCAAACCAGTTTTTCAAATTTTTGTAACTTTCATACTTTTTGAAATAATTCGAAAAAAGTCGAAAAATTTATCATTACCCACCTTAACCGAAGCATGCAGAGAGATCCATCGGAAATTTAGGTTGGTACCTACTATTCTTAGGTATTCGTTAAATTGCGAAGTCTCTAACCGGTACTTTTGGTACATATTTGTTGACAAACGTTCAAAACCCTCGGCGCGCGAGTTACACTCGCACTTGACGGATCTTGTTTTTTAATGTCCAAATAGTTTTCTTTTATTTCCTATAAGCAAAATAGCGAAGTTGCTCTTGGTGGCCACCGAACTCTGTTTTCGCTTCTCTAAGTTATACGAAAGTAAACTATTTCAGAGGGTTTAAAAAAAAGCTTGGGATAGGTATCAAAAAGTATACAATGGATATTTGAAAATTCTTGTGTTTAACGTAACTAAAAGTAAACATTGGCGGCAGCGCTAGTGTGTGGGATACAGCCGCCTTAAACTAAGTTTGCAATATCTTTATTATTCTGTAAAAAATGACTGTGCACTACTAGTTATTAATGCTATGGTAAACTATAAAAAGCGAGACGATTGCGTCTAATAACATTCCTTCTACAACCAGCACGACGCGGCGGCGGCGCCTTGGCGTTCTCATTCTTAATATCTATGACGTCAGATTAAACGTTATTCACTAAATACATAGTGACTAGTCACGTCACGTACTATTATGTACCTAGTGACCCGAAGAAATACTAAATCATCCCAACAAAAACAAATTACGTGGTAACGATGCTTAGCACGGTAGATTTGATCTTATAAGTAGAGCACCCAATTCTTGGCTGACCTATCTTTTATTTCGTTTATTTCATTATTAATCGTGCGAGCGAATATCTTATTGGCAATTGGTCTGCGAGTATATTCTTTAGAGATTGCTGTCGCGTTTGCTTGTCGAGATTGCTGTAATTTAGATTTTTTTGACAAGAAACCTTTTCACTATCGCCGATTATAGAGGACTAGTTTCCGCCCGCAGCTTCGCACGCGTGGTTTCTTTGGAAACGTGAGGTTATTTCTATCCCTTGAACTGATTTATGGGAAAAGAGTAGCCTATGTTTTATTCTAGGCCTGGAACTGTTTGCAAAATTTCAGCCGGATCCATTTAGTAGTTTTGGTGCAAAGAATTAACAAACATCAATTCTAATGACATACATCTAAAACTCTAAACTTTCGCATTTATAATATTAGTGTGATGTGATAACACGCGAGCATGAACGTGTGGTGTGGAGGGAATACTCTCGCTTAATTGACGATCATCGTCTGCCACTTTGATCGTGGCGATCGTTGTCATGTCGGTTTTTCGCGCGCACATCAAAGGGAATTCGCGTGTAGTTGCATACGCGTGTCCACACCACCGCCGGTCATTCATTCACCGGATAGCCGAGCCTGCGACGGGTTCGATTCCCGCCTTGGGAGAAATGTTTGAACGATCTGCAGATACAAATACAAACTAGGTTGGTAGTTAACCCGCTTGCTTAATAAATGTAAATGAATCTGCGGATATTTGTTGTTTTCTGGATGTTTTCTATGTTTAATAAAAAAGATCTATGTATGTAGTATAATTTCTTACATAATTCAGTAATCAAGTAATCAATAAAGTATAGTACCCATATTACAAGCTCTGCTTAGCTTAGGGCTAGATGATGCTGTGTGAATTGTCCAACATTATTTATTTATTCATTATTATTATGTAATTAACAGCTGTAAATTCCAACTCAAGTTCATCTTGATAGCTTGCCGCTCAATAAATGATCACTGACGTTAGTGTATGTTTGCACGATGAAAGTGACGATTACCTTGCCGACAGTTAATCATACGAGTAACGATCATCGGCGTTAGTGAAGAATTTTAATGCCTTCTGGCAAAAATCTGATTTGGCCGGCCGACCTGGCTCAGTATCTTGTCACACTAACAAATATTGATAATCCTTTTAAGTACCTAGGGCATTTGTTTAGTCAAAAATAACTCGAACTTAAGATTCTAATAACATCTAGCCGAATAAAGTTTTGTTGGCATGTTTTATCGATTTGGTTATATTTTATGACTCTTTTGTTCATGAAGAAGTTGTAATCGATTTTGTAATTTTTGCTCTCAGGTGTATAAAATGGCTTTATTTTTAGAATCCGAATATTTAATAAAATAAAATTGTTTGTTTTCGTTTTATTTGCTATACTTCCCGCGATCCCATCTGTGTCCAGAATCATTCCCTTTCGCCATATTACACATGTCACGTTTTTTGTCAATAAACTACTAATTCACGTTTTTCGGATTTTTCCCTTTATTTGTGCTATAAAGACCTCGCTTCTTGCCTAATTTTATGATTCTAGGTCAACAGGAAGTACCTATACCTACCTTATAGGTTTTGGTCCATGGCAAGAATTAAAAGTATTTATAAAAAGAATTAACTACAATTTACAGTTTTCGGATTTTTTCCTTTACTTGTGATTTAAGACTTTGTTTCTAACTATACATACATTATACTCTTATAAAACAATATTTATGTATGTATTTCTTAGAGTATTTTAGAGACAGAAGGATTACCGCATAACCATTCGGATTTCACTACCGCTCTTTGGTAGCGTACATATACCGCGTAGGTCTGAACAGGCGTTTATGCTTGTACAGATTGTCAAAGAGAACGATTACACAAGTATGTGATTGAACGGAACAAAAGAGTTTCTATTCTGTGTTTACAAATAAGTGAACATCCTTACTAGTGAAGTACTGGCCGGTAAGTCCGACAATGTCATGCCTCGGCGTTGGTGCTGTGGCATTCTTGTCAGCGGATAAGGTCGCGTTCGGCTGGAACACATACCGGCAGATCTCCCAAATTCCTGAGTCACTGTACATCAAGTACCTGCCTTTCACGGGCAGGTATATACCTGGAACAATATTCAGTAATCAGTCATCAAATTTCGTAGCTAGCAGTATGACTGATAAAAGTACATCTACGCGTTGGTGAATCATGGCTCGCAGACCTGTTGGAACCTATTAGCTACGCTACCCAGAGCGGCAAAATTAAATAATTTTATTTATTTATTATTTATTTCACTACTGCTCTTTATTTAGCGTACAAATACCGCGTAGGTCTGAACAGGTATTTACGCTTTTACAGAAATTTGTCAAATGAACAATTGCATAAAGATATTACATAAAAGATTATGTATGACATTTGTAGGCTTTGAATGTAATTATTTGTTATTATTTTATGGGCTTTTATCGTTGACATTAGTATGTAAATAATTTGCTTATTAGACTTATTAGTTATTTAATTTGTTGCTCTATTACATTTGTATTTCTATCGTTTTACTAAAATAATTATTTGTGATGACGTAATGACTTCTCTATTGTATTAGGCTTAACCTAAAATGATAGATGTAATGTTTTGAATAAATACAAATTACAAATAACTATGTATTAATTCGGCCATCATTTGAACGCACCAAAACACTTTCTATTCTGTGTTTACAAATAAGTGCACTGCACATTGCTACCCATCTAACTAAAAACTAACGAAAAATTAATCGAAAACGGGTCAAGTTCACTTTTAACGGTTTTGCAGAGTTTATATTTTTATGTTAAGTATCTCATAAATTATTTAAGTCATTATCTGATTTTCGGGAGGGCTGGTTTCGGATCATCTGTATGTTAGTTTCAATCGGGGCATTAGCACACAAATCGACGGTATTGCCGGGTCGTTGGCCGTTTGTCTATTTCTGCTCTTATTATCGAGCTTAAAGAATGCGAGCACGGCAAGCATGGTTATCTAAAGGTGGGTCTACGCTAGACGAACCGAGCACGACCGGAGCACGAGCCAAACACAATTCGTATAGTGTGGACCGACCTACAAGCCTCGAACGAGCGCGCTGCGAACATTTCGTTCGTGCTCGGCTGCGTTCCGCCTGTTGTCGGTTTTTTGACGAACACAAAGGGTTTTGCTTCGCGCTCGCAGTGCGCTCGTGGACGTGTTTAGTGACAGACGTCGTTCGCTCGAATCGAACATCATGGAAACGTGGACCGAAGATGCTTCCGTGCAATTAATTGAATTATATCAAAATACGTTCTGCGTTCGAGGACAGTGATCGTTGTAGGTTCGTTGTACGTCCACACTTGACACCGTGAACGACGAAACCTGAATGGCTCCGCTCGTGCTCGGTTTGTCTAGCGTAGACCCACCTTAAGGATTATTTTGAACTTTTCAACGTCAGATAAGTCATTTTAAATCTAGAAGTAGTGCCTTAGTAAGACTTTGTAATCGAAGATGTATAATTAGTTAATTATTATACTGTAATCTGTCTGTAGCTCTCTTACCCTTTTAATACTTAGTTATTTTTTTCTTTTTTGTTTTTCATATGTATAGGTATAAGTTATTAACATTTCTCATAACGTCACATTAAGGCACAATTCATTGTACTTAAAAATAACATCATACCTAAGGAACTGTGTGGGAGCACTGGTGACTAGTAACACAGGTTTTAAACCTATCACTGGCACCAGTCTCTTACAAACGGGTATCCGTACGCTTTCCTTACCTACAGGTTGCGGGTTCGATTCCCGCCTCGGAACAAATTTGTGTACGATCTGCAGAAATTTGTTCCGTTAGTCGTTCCGTCCGTTGGCCTGAGTGTTTTCTATGTATAATAAATAAATAAAATATCTATTTATGTATATTATCATGTATTAAATATATCAGTTATCTAGTACCCATAACACAAGCTTTGAGTAGCTTACATTGGGGTTAGATGGTGTTGTGTGGATTGTCCAGCATTATTATTAATATTATACTCTACACCTAACAATAACAATAAACTGTTAAAAAACCTATTGTGAAGGGAAAATAAATGAATTTATTATTATTATTATAGTTAGTTACCTACATGGCTGTGCGCTACAGGAAATAGGCTATAAAGACGCCGCCGACTGTAAAAGAAACCTACCCATTCCTCCTTCAATATGCACCCACTTCTTGGTGCAAACTGCTGCTAGCCACATGAAGCAGCTAAACCCAACCAGTACGGTACAGGCTAGGAGAGTCCGCCGTTCTATAACCAGCGCATGCATCAGCGGCCGGCGCTCCACTGTGCCTACGGATGACGCCGTTGACATTTTATCGGTCTCCATTGTTTCTGTAAACAGAGAAAAGGATTTTTTAAGGCTTGGTAGGCCAGCAGAGGCCGCATTTTTGTGATTTTTAAAATCATCTGTGACTTAGAAAACAGTGTTTAAAATTCTGAAAAAAATATATTGTATTACCTAAGGATCTAGTCTAGTCAAACTCGCATTCAGTTACAAGCTCTAATGAACTTCACTCGACAGAAAATAATCCCAAAGTTACCCCTTTTTCTAACGTATTTTCAATACTATGACTAGCGAACTATTGTTATTACATTTTTTTGTACTCAATTATGGACACTTAATATTTCTAAACAAATTCGCAGAGTTTGACTTCATAAAATGATTTTCTTAATCACCATGGTTAAATAACTACAAAAAACACGAGCGCGGCGGCATGGCAGGCGCGCATTCCCTTACGCCTACTGGCCTTAAGTCGTCGAGGCGATGTCGTCAGTGGGCGCGGACTCTAAGTATGCAATCTCACCTTATAAAATAGACATACGCGCTAGGATGAAACGCAATATGATTTATTCGTAAAACGGCGGCCGCGTAAAATAATGGGAACAGACTTCTAACGTTACAATTAGTAACCACAAGGGTTACTATTGGATATATTAGAAAAAATATTGAGTGTATCTTAAAAAATTAAACTATTTCTACTTTTGAATAATTAACCTATGTTGGTATGGGCTTTATTTTTTTTTTTATTTTTTCAAAAAGAAAATAACAATAAACTAATAGAAATAAATTACAACTAGTATTTACAATTGGAACAATTGAGCTAACTGCTGATGCTAACTTTATTTTAGAGTAGGTATTATTTAGCGGATAATATATCGCGTTTATTTACCTATTTTTCCCGACGTGAAGGGGACACCAATTAATGGGACTAATAATAATGTGTTCAGATCGCGTAAGTTTGAAAATTAAAAAAATAGGTAGATATTTTAGAGTTTTCTTTCTCCGTATATTATTAATTTTTACCCCAAAGTTGGGCTTAAATCAGTGTTAAAATACGAAAGTTTAGAAGGTTTTTTTCTTCAAATGTATATTTTTTACAGTTTTGTCTTTATGCGATCATAGATAATGACAAGGTAAATTGATATTAAGCTTTGGGTGGTTAATATCGAACAGCGTAGCTGTTACCCTTCCATGTTTGTATGGAAAGATGAGCGACTCGCTGAGCCTTAATAGCGAGAGCTAGTGGCCTCTTCCGGTATGGACTCGGTGGGCAATATATAGGGTGTTTGACTCATGGACCGACATGATTTTTTTTGGGGGGTCATGTGCTATTTCTCAAGGTTTAACGAGCATCGATTTATCGAAAATACTGGAATAAAGATCACATATCCGAATGATCAAACTATCGGGAGTCTCAAGGACACAATACGGTTTGATTAATCAAACCAACAGGAAAAAAAGTTCACATAGTCCGATTGATCGAATTATCAGGAGTTTCAAGAACACATAGTTCAATTAATCGAACCAACTGGTAAAAAAAGTTCACATAGTCCGATTGATCGAATTATCAGGAGTTTCAAGAACACATAGTTCAATTAATCGAACCAACTGGTAAAAAAAGTTCACATAGTCCGATTGATCGAACTATCAGGAGTTTTAAGAACATAAATAAGTTTCGATTAATCAAACCAACTGAAAAAAAAAATCAGCGATTCTTGCGTTGTTAAAAATGCATAATTATGTACATGAAAATAGTTTTACTAAAAATAAAATTCGGGAATGCGCTTCCTGTACTGAGGGAATTATGCGGGTTCAATTTCCATCGAAGTCGAATTTTTTTGGGATATTATTTGATTTCTTAGAAATTACCTCAAATGTGAAAGCTAACGCACTATAGTAACATAAACCTTGATATTTCTATATTTAATTTTTTTCTAAATTTTTGTACTCTTCATAACGTGTCCTCTATTTTTTCCTCAGTAATTTTTTTAATCCGGTTTTTTTTAATGGTTTTTCTCTGAATCAATCTTCTGACTCTGATACAAGAAAAAATGCAATTGCGTGTTACATATTGGTCAATGTTAGTAGGTACTCTAATACACCAAATTAAAGTACCTAAAACGAAACGAAACACGCAGTTGCAAATCGGAAAACCAAAATTTGCCTCCTGGCACGGCATTTTGTCAAGTGGTGCCGTAAAATCACTTGTTACATACAACGGTCACGATAGCAGTGTGATACCCATACTTATCTATTGATACCACTTCAGATGGGTTCTATTGATTGTTGAGCTTTTTAGTGCAGCATTATCTCTAAAGGTTAAAGGTACGTGAAAAGTTACAGCATTTGAAGATAGCAAGCGATTAAATTAAAAAAATTACAAAATCCGACTGGGTCCTAGCTTTTTCACTTTTATTGCTAAAGGAGAGGGCCAAGGACTACAACATGTAGCATAAAACTATGTAATAGACCAAACGAGTTTTCAGTACCTCATTCATCAAAATCGTTTTAGCCGTTTAGATGCTTGCATAGGTAATAAAGAGTGTCCGCCAACCACATAGAAACACTCTAAAAGCAAAACCCCACAACTCGCGGTTAAAATTATGAAAGAACCATGTGAAGTTAAGAAGAAACAGTTATAGAACTTGGCACTTTCATAGTATGATCTCAGCCTTTTTATTGGTGAATCAATCTAAAGTTGACCATATCGAAGAGCTATTCCTCAATTAGCATGATAGTTTTTAACTCGTCCTCGGTTTTTTATATAGGTATGTCATTTATCTG
The DNA here is from genome assembly GCA_949316285.1 of Eupithecia subumbrata. Lineage (NCBI taxonomy): Eukaryota > Metazoa > Arthropoda > Insecta > Lepidoptera > Geometridae > Eupithecia > Eupithecia subumbrata. The sequence goes on along the minus strand of OX438643.1, from coordinate 11,921,957 downwards.
TATAATATCTAAGCTAGTTGTTTTTAAATTGTGTATGTTATATCAGAATAAACGTATTTTATTCATTTATGTACCATGTGAATAGTTCAGCGTGTTTTAAAATAAATATAAAACGAATTCCAATTCTTTGAGTGGCGACATTTAGTTAAAATTCTAGTTTAATGACACATGGATGAAACGACGAATAAAAGAAGGCCTATTTTGAAACACGAAATACGAAATTTCGGTTGACAGATCGCACGAAACGAACAACTTACTGCTGAACGTCCAAATGTGCAATGTCTCCAAGAAAAAAAATGACAAAAATATTTTCATAGAAGGGACATCAAAGAACGGATCGGTCATCCGTCGTTTTATGCGATCCGCCATTCGTCAAGTTTGTAATTTGTTTTTCAAAGTAGACCTCTTGTGTATGCCCGTTGCCATGGAAACCATTAGTTACCAGTGATTGTGAAAATCTACATATATTTATTAAAGAGAAAAGAAAAACTGGGTGACTCATCAAGATATCTCTGAAACTACAAGAGCTACGAAGCTGAAATTTGGCATTGAGGTTCCTTTTAAGTCGTAGGCACCCGCTAACAACGTATTTTTGGAAATTCGTATTCTAAGGGGGTCATAGGTCATTTTTATAATACCCGTAACTGTTGGCGCCTCAAAATTTGTAGCATAGAAAGATGACTTAATATAAAAAGACACGTATTTCAGGGTTTTAAAAATTTGCACCCTAAAGGTCAATGGTCTGGAGTCAAACTTAGGCCACTCACTGACTTATCAAGAAATCTCAAGAACTAGAAAAGCTTTGAGGGTGAAATTTTGCACGAAAATTTTGTTTAATACGTAAGCACCTGCTAACAGTTTTTTTTAGAAATTCACATTCTTCGGGTATTATGCACCTACATAAACTTCTATCTGCAGCTTCAAACGCGTGGTACTCGGTAATAATACGGATGTTCATTAGAGAGGTAGGAGGTAGGTACCTACTATTCGTTTAGATATATTAACGGAAGGTTTGTAAAACTTTCCATAAATATTCACACAGACATCAGCACAGACAACCTTAAAGCAAAGGAACAGACAGAAGGGGCAGTGTCTTTGTTTTATGCCTATCAATTTCTTAGAGCTGTCCGTTGCAGTTTTATGCGCGTAAATCTTGTTAATGTGGAAAAATAATTTGCTTGACTATTAAAAAACGAAGTAAAACAATCTATAATAAGTTACCATAATATTAACATTATATTGAAGACAGATTTTAATTTTTGTATGTTCGTAACGAATAAACTCAAACTACACAGGACGGATTTCAAAAATTCTTTCAGCATTAGAAAGCTACAATATCCTTGAGTAGCATCGGCTATATTTATTACAAAAATATAAGTCCACCCGTGGGACGGAACGGGCCGCTAGTTTTGATGATGTTTTATATAAGTTTTACGGCGCACATCATCAATTCCTCGAAAGACAAACTTTTATGGGACCATCTTAAAATCTACTTTTATACAACAACGAAAAAATCATCAAATTCTATTAAGAATTGGCAATGCTTTGTAGTTTTTAAGATTTACGGGATAAATACTTATCTCTCGGGAATTACATTTTTGTGGAGCTACCTCGAGACCCTTCTCTATCTAATCGGGAACTTCCGCCTTTTTTTGAAGTCCGTTAATGAGAGCCAAGTTCAGTAGACGTTTTCCTCAATAAATGAGTTGAAAATCTAAACGGGTGTCAGGTTATACAGGGTGTCTGGTTATGGATAACACCACAGGTACTTTGGCACCGCGGCCACTCACGAAAAATATAAAAGAAATCTATATGCACTCTACGATTTTCTCGTTTTTAGGGTTTTGATGATCGAAGATCGGTTTCAAAACCCTTATGGTCTCGCTTTGTCTGTCCTTTTTTCCCTCCTTAATAACTCAAAAACTACTGCAGCTATCAACTTCAAATTTAAAACAATAATACATTTCGTGCGCCTGTACAGATTTTGAGAAAAATAAATGAAAATAAATGAAAAATGAAAATGAATATTTTCCATACAAATTGTGATGCCGAAATTTTAAAAGATACCTACAGAGTCATATGGGGTATCAAATGAAAGGTACCATTTTGTACATTTCAAAATATATTTTGAAATTTTTGTAGGCTTCATACTTTATAAATATTTCGAAAAAAGTCGAAAAAATACCCATTCCCCCCCCCCCCCTATCTCCGAAGATTGCAGAGCGATCCATGTAAAATGTATAAATGTATGGAGCGTTTATAGACATGGATTTATATTCTACCTACCTTACCGAGTGGGGTATCAAATGAAAGGTATTTGTTTGTACGTTTCAAAACAGTTTTTCAAATTTCTGTAGGTTTCATACTTTTTGAAATATTTTGAAAAAAGTCGAAAAAATACCCATTCCCCCCCCTATCTCCGAAGTTTACAGAGCGATCCGTTTAAAATGTATGGAGCGTTTGTAGATATGGATCTATATTTTACAGGAAAAATATAGAGAAGTCTGTAAAAAGAACACTTTTTGAAAAATGGTCAAAAAGGAATAATTTTCAAAAGGGGGGCTACCCCACCGAGTGGGGTATCAAATGAAAGGTATCGGTTTGGACATTTCAAACCAGTTTTTCAAATTTTTGTAACTTTCATACTTTTTGAAATATTTCGAATCAAGTCGAAAAATTTACCAATACCCACCTTAACCGAACCACCCATTTAACCGAAGCATGCAGAGAGATCCATCTGAAATGTAACCTACTATTCTTAGGTATTCGTTAAATTGCGAAGTCTCTAACCGGTACTTTTCAACGACAAACGTTCAAAACCCTCGGCGCGCGAGTTACACTCGCACTTGACGGATCTTGTTTTTTATTGTAAGTCCAAAATTTGATACATTTATTCACAGTAGTCACTACGGAGACAAATTCAATGATAACGAATTGATTTTATGAAATAGCCGTAAATACCGCCTTGCTATCGCGCATTTCAAAATATTTTTAGCTGCAACTGTTGTTTTTTTAAAAATTGTTAAAATTGAAAATTCGTGTAAGTTTTGAGTTTTTAATGATAAAGCTTATGCGCCTGTCGTATTTTTATTTTAAAACTTTTTATTCTAAGAAAAATAAGGCTAGAGAAACATACACAGGTAGCAGTAACTCGGTAGTTTGACATAAAAAATGGAGTGTAACAAATTTTATGAAAAAGGTACGTATTAAAAAAAAGCAAATAAAAAAATCGTAGTCTACTGCAGATAAATTAAAAAAAAATCCTGAGTTGCCGTGGTGCTCTTCTCAAGTACCTGCGGGGTTATCCATTATTTACCGGACACCCTGTAAAGCAGTCGCATAAAACAAAGGTAGATATAAACATGTTATTCAATTGATATATAAGAAAATTCTTTCTTTGAAATTGAATATATAACTTAGTAATTTTCACATATCTTATTGGTTACGCTTCGGTGACCTCTTCGGGGAAACCGAAGGTTTTGTCTGTGCAATTATGGATGAGACGGTAAGGACGAACCGAAAGAAATTACCGAAAGTATATCATGAAAGATGGCACGAGCGATATCTGTCGAGCATGTCATCTTCCTGGGGAGACTCTCCTTCATACACTTTCTGGTTGTTCGCACCTTGCTAACTCTCAGTACTTGCACAACAACAACACAACGTGGCCGTGCCACGCTCTATTGGGACCGATCTAACAATACAGACAGGACTATTCTGGCGAATAAACCTGATATTGTACTGATTGGTTAGAACGGTCGGCGGTGCTCGCTGATGTCACCATACCACATGATGTTAACCTAGTTAAAGCTGAGAAAGATAAAATTTGCATATATCTTCATTTGGCTAACGAGGTTGTCAGCATGAGGGATGTAGATTCAGCGACTATCATTCCGATAGTCGTTTCAGTTAACGGCGTAATAGCCAAGAACCTTTTTTTTGCATGAGGAAATCCGTTCCGTCATATGTAGTCTTCCATCCCCAGGTGGAAGATTATGTCAGATTCCTACTGACTAAAACCTCACAGTATCCTCGGACACATATGCTAGGGAACGCGGGGACTTTCGAGTGTGCTTCCGCGAGCCCAAACAGTGACACACTCCACATATTACGGAAACCTACCAAAAAGCCCTTCAGCCACTTTGGTAACTAACTGATTCGTAACCAGCTTCGTAAAACAATTTTCTTCACTGTTTTGTAATCTCGTAACTAATAAACACTTATTTTCCATTTTCATTATAATTTTTATAACTGAACCAGTAAAGAAATTCAATTCATATTTCGATCGTTTTTGGTTACACGTCATGAAGTTCATTATGTGGTTTTGTAATGAAGAATAAATACGTTATACAAATTATGTAGAAAGTTGGCATTCTCGATTAAACCGGTATGTAGGTACTTATTAAAAATCCATTTATTGCCAAAGTGCTGACATTTTAGAAAAAGAAATAAAGATAAAAAATACTGCCAGGGAGGCTAAAATCCGAAAACAGAGCATGCACGAAGAAATCGATAAAGAAATAAATCAGTCACTGGTTACATAACAGAAAACAAAAAGTATATTTTCATAACTGGTTATAAAATTTATAACGAAAATGGAAATTAAGTGTTTATTAGTACCTAACTGATAACAAAACAGTGAAGAAAATTGTTTTTACGTAGCTGGTTACGAATCTGGTTTTTGGCCCTTCAGCCACTTTGGTAACTAACTAGTTACCAAAGTGGCTGAAGGGCCAAAAAGTGGGGACCACCTTACAAAGGTTTTGTTTCGCCTATGACCAGTTGTTAGGTCTGTAATGGGTCTTTATAATTAATGAACAAGGGCACCAAAGGCCCTTCTTCACCCGATTGCATTTTTATGCCAGCTATGCATAGGTGGTGTGCACATTGTAACTATATTATGTAGGTACCTAAATGTAAATCATTTCAAATAATTCAAAGTGAAAACAAAATTCAGTCAGATAATACTTTTATTACTTACAGTGATGATGACCTCCGTGGCGCGGCGGGCGAAGGTCCGCCTGCGACGCAGGAGGTTGCGGGTTCGATTCCCGCATCGGGACAAATGTTTTTAACATCTACAGATGTTCAGGGTGTTTTCTATGTAAAGTAAAAATATCTATCTATGTAGTGTATTGTATTAAGTATATCAGTTATCTTGTATAGTTGAAACCACCAAATTCCATAGCGGGGCTGCTAACTTGGCGGACACTATTTTTCGCAGTCAGTTGGGGCTGTGCATAAAAAGTTCTCATAATTGTATCTGTGATGTTCTTGATGTCTTGAACGAATATATTACCCATTTCATTTAATAATTTAATAGAAGACACAAGTAAGAGCAGTCGTTAAAAAATAAATTTTGTATGATTCTTTCTAGGATTCTTTACGTAGGTATGAAAATTAGTAAGTTAGCCACAACTGCACGAAAATCACAATCGGCACCGATATTAATACCTGAAAATTAAAAAAATTTAGTTTTCGGATTTAATCCTCCGATAAAGTTTGATGATTTACCTTCATGCCAAATTTCAACATTCTAGGTCATCTAGAAGTGGTTAAGGTTTTTGATGAGTCCGTTGTTAAAAATTACACTTTTTGGACCTCTATAATAACCTAAATATATTTAACACCTCCTCAACCTCAACAACCTGTATTGGTCCACTACTGGACGAAGGCCTCCCCCTGATAAGCGCCTTAATGGCTTCTATCATATGGGGGGAATGGCCATAAACCCCCACGCTGGGCATGCGAGTTGGGGATCGCAGTTCGGTGATAAAATTATTCTGCAACACACCTAAATATATTTCATTTTGAAATTAAGGTTCCTACTCTATTAATAGATATCAACCAGACATGCAAAATTGTAAGTCTGTAGGATAAATAATATCTGAGATACAGATGGGACCAAAAGCGTGTCCAATGCTTCGTTTTAAGATACTCACTGCTATTGCGTCGCCCGTTTCTTCCTGAACTAGGAGGGAACCTCTATCGCGCGTCTCATCTCAATGTGGTAGAAGATAGGTTTGGATTCACATTTTTTTCGAAAACAGTAGGTATCTATTTTTATCTCTATTGAAATTCCTGATATAAGTTTACAGAGTTTTGCATCCGTGTTGAAATAACTATAGATGGCTTTCATTGCTCATAGCGCTCATATGCATTCTGCACGTCTCTGGCCACTTCTTCGAGACGCACCGCAGAGACGGGGCAGTGAATGCGTTAGTACTAAAATATACTAAACACTAACACATTTATCGCCCATGACGCAGAAACGCCTCTGCACATCCTAGCACCCTAACCTTTAGGTAGATACTTTAAAGGTAAAAGATATCTAGGTACTATTAATTGTAGGAAAAGAAGTTTTTTTTATGCAGAATTGCGATATGAATTTGAAAATTCTTCAGGAAAGTGACCATTATCGATAAAATATTTAAAATTAATGTTTTTAATGTGTTGTTAAATATAATTATACACATTTATACCAAATTTCAATAAATACACTGGGGTTTCGAAGTCAGCTGGTAAAATGCATTTCTATGACCTCATTGAAGATACGTAATAACGATTTACTCAAGAAATCCGAGGTTTTGCTCCAACTGTGGATATTACAAGATTTTTAGAATTGTAAGAAAAGTGCCTAGCTCCAAATGGTGCGTGCAAATATTAAAATATAAATGTTCACATTCCTATTGCGTCCCCCCTTTTGATTACCAAACATGGCTGAAACACAAGTGCAAGCAAAGTGTTTAGAAAAGAACCTAGCATGATAGTGGTAGATATTGAATTATGGTCACTCACTCACTACACAGGTAGGTAAGGTAACTTTAATGTTTTTTTGGTTTTATAATTGCTGTGTATTGGCAATGACAAGCTAAAGGTTAAAGCCCTTGTTAAAGCCAACGCTTATGTTATACATGTCTTTTCTTTTCGGAAGAATAAGTCTATTAGCCAGTTATCTCTCCGCAAGATTCATTCCACTGCACCTAAATAATAGATATCGAATTTTGGATTTTTAGGTGACATAAAGATCTTCTAACAGATTTTACTTGCATATAGTGACTGAGTCTGTGTTAACACAGAATAACGATTTAGTCCTGTTTTACGCCTGAGTACGGTAGAATAAACTACTTAAACAGGTAGTTTCAATTTAAGTAGGTCCGTAGAATCACTTACCTTCAACTCGATGAACCTCAAAAACATTGAAAGTACTAATATTATCAAACACAACAGTTCCTACTTACTACATTCAATTTATCATAAGTAATTAATTTTACAAAATTTTCACATCTAGCCACTGACCTGTTGAAAAGCAGACACCGAGTGAATCATGAATATTTAGCAGCAAGCATCAAACGATTATGCTAAACACTTTTACTCAAACCATTTACATTTCTGTATAACTATCGAAATCGCGTAGCTCGCGAGCTCGCGTGTGGACACACAAACACCGGGCTTGATACTGAAATTAGAATGTATTTGTGTGAGATCAGGCGGCGGACTGAGCGGGCGGCAACAGCCCGCCCGGGTTCGAAGCTTCCCTCCACCAATGAAAGCACGCTCCAGCTACGTCACGCTTTTATCTGTGGAACTTTTGAAAGAGCAAGGAGTTTTTAAGTCCAAGTACCCCAGAGATAAATGTTTGGTTAACGCAAAAAACATCTTGAATCTATGAAGTGCTCAGGTAAGTATTTTTTATGTTCATGAGTTGGAATTAAACTGTAATTTCATGATTTTAACAATTCGATCAGGTAGTTGCTACCTAGCACCTCCTTCGTAGATACTTAGGACCATAAAAAAATTACACTCGAAATTGTCTACGACTTGTTTTAACGCAGACAGTTTGCGCAGAGCCGTGACAAGTTCTGTGAATACGAAACAAGAGATGGGTGCAGTCGAATTTATTTTATTTTAATTAAATGTGAAAATATTAAACGCTGTATTTTTATAGGAAAAATCTGAATATCATACCTACCGTTACCTAGTAGTTATCATATTTAATTTTATTTGGTTCCTTCTAATTAATAATAAAATTAATAAAAATCTTTTATTTATGGTGAGAATATTTGCGCTCTAAAAAAAACGAAAAATATATATAAAATATACTGCCATCCGGTATAAGATCCTTAAAAGCCGTGTGGGCACCTTCGCCTTGCGGCTGCTGTCAGAAAGAAGCCGCCTAACTACCTAGGCGACTACTTCCGACCAATTCAGCTAGGCTTTGGTTCGCGAGACGGATGTGAGGCCGCAGTACATACCCTTCGTACATTTTTAGACCAAAATTATGGGGATCATAGGGGTAATCCTGAAGGTATACGTCAAAAACGACTTTAATTAAGTAGACAGAGGCGCCTTGCTAAAAAAAATACAGAGAAAATTCCAGCAATTTATCCTTTTCTCTGGCAATGTTACGGTTCACTGTCAAAATTAATTTACAGGAACAAAGTCATTTCGTCCGCTGCTGGCTGTCAGCAGGGCGTCCCGCTTGGTGCTGCCATATTTAGCCTTGCCATCCAACCAATAATTTAACGTCTCCAATCCAAGTTCAATGTTTGATATTTGGATGACGGAACATTAAATGGAGAGGTGAACACAGGTTTTGATGATCTAAAAATCATCACAGACGAATTTCGACAAATAGGTTTGTAATTATCTGTGTGATTTGTCCAGCATTATTTATTATTTATTTCAAAGTACAAGCTTTTTGTTCCTGACTATAATGTAAACAAAAATAATATCATCGGAAAATTCAATACCTTGGCCCCCAACATTACAGTTGTAGATAAATGTTCACTTCGATTCCTTGGTTCGCCAATTCTTGATAAGTCTTTTAGTCATGTGTAGACATTGAATTACTATTACTAGCGTAAACCCACTGTGTGTAGATGAGAAAATTTTAAATTTAACAAAACGTCGGACTCACTGCTCGTAATTAATAGTCTTATGCTTAGAAGAAGGCTTAGAATGATAGTTGACACAAACGAGGTAAAACTAAAAAAAATGCGACACGTAGTCGCAATTTTTATTTTGAGCTGTTAGTACAATACTTCAAATGACGCGGAAAGCAGCTCTCACATAAAAATGATGTTTTGTGCTGTGAAAGGGTGTTTACCAGTAGCAAGAAAAATAATATTGCAAATATCTCATTCACTGGCAAATACTAATTTGTAATTTTGCCTAAAACAGTCATCAAAACTCATAAATATATATAAAATTTCCTCCACCATTTTCGTGAAAATGTTGCTATGCACTGAGAAAAAATACCCCGATTTTGTTACTTAGTTGGTAAATAAAATTAGTAGAGGAGAAGGTGGACTTTACTCAAGCCAGGACGTAGGAATCAAACTACGCGGAATAGCACAGTTTTAGAATTTTCAGTCACTCGACGATATTCTGAGTAGATACAAATTGTAAACTCAAATTCCTATTTTACAAAAAATTACAATCAATGAATGGTAACAAATTAGAACTAGTAGTTATAATTGAAACAATTGTATTAAGTGTGACGACCTCAGTGGCGCAGCGGGCGAAGGTCCGCCTGCGACGCAGGAGGTTGCGGGTTCGATTCCCGCCTCGGGACAAATGTTTATACGATCTGCAGATATTTGGTCAGGGTGTTCCGGATGTTTTGTATGTATAATAAAAAAATAACTATCTGCGTAGTGTATTGCATTAAGTACGAGTATATCAGTTATCCAATACTTATAACACATCAAGCTCTGCTTAGCTTGGGGCTAGATAATGTGTGAATTGTCCAGCATTATTTATTATTTATTTACTTAGCCTGCATTGTTGCAAACAATCTAGAGGCAGCTCAACTTATCGATATCAATACCAGTCGTCCCCAAGACGCTGCATTATAGTTCGTCATGTCCGGCGCTCCGTCCTCAGTTTAGTCCAGAGACTATTAGTAGTAGAAAGCTGTAATTTGGCAGGGGTATAATAATATGTAAGTACATTATTATTATAAACGCTGAAGAAGTTGTAGGAAAAAAACCAGTTTTTTTAATATATGTTGGGATCTTGTCTAAGTTGGGCATTATTATTTGTGAAAAAAATGATGTGAATTTAAAAGGAAAACTACACAGATTTAGTATGCTCTACTAGTAGAGTACCTAATAGTCGTCCTAATCAACTTAAAATTTGTACCTACTTTGTTAGGTAAAAGGAAAATATTATTGAAAAATCAAAATCAAATGTGTAGTTGCACATGCAACATAGTTTACTACTAAATCATGCAACAATTTTGTTGGATTTGGTAGATCCAACATAATTATCTGAACAACAATTTCGGCATTTGGTCAGATGAGGCACAACCCACAGCATTGCCTGGACATTGAAATTTCGTTTATGTTGGATGTGCCACTTAATACATTTTTGCATGTATAATATAATAATATATATATATTTATTATGTAAATACCACATACGACATTATTTCGAGAACTTGGGCAATGTCTTGTAGCCGTGTGGTGCCGGTTTAGAATTTGCACCACCCCAACTCTTCCCGCTTCTACCACCGAACTGCGATCCCCAACCCGCATGCCCAGCGTGGGGATTATGGGCATTACCCCCATGAGACAAAAGCCAACAAGGCGCTTATCATGGGGAGGCCTGCGTCCAGCAGTGGACCAACACAGGCTGTTGAGGTTACGGAGGTTGAAGGCAATGTCACATCTATAAGGAGATAGATGACATCAATGACATTTTTGACGGAACTTTTCACTTTAAAACAGCTGTCAAAAAACGCCTAGTTACTTTTAGGCCTCGGTCTCGAATTTTGCGGGCAGCGGGGCGGCGGCGGCGGCGGCGCGGGAGCGGCAGGATCTTATGCGTATCGTCAAATGGACCGGGTCTCGAAAACAGCGGCGCGGGAGCGGCGCGGGGGCGGGCAACGAGCGGTGCACTCCAGTCGAGCGGTGACCGTCCCGCGTTGCGCGTCTGCATTGTAGTATAGTGTTGTACTTTTTTTTTGTGACGTATCAAAATGTCCTCGGACGTGCAAGAGCAAATTATTTCGGCAATCTTTGAGAGGAGACCCATATGGAACAGCAAAGATGTGAACCATAAAAATAGAAGAATAATTAATCAATTATGGGAAGAAATAAAAAACGAACTGAATATTGAAGGTAGGTGAATATAAAAATTATTTATTATGTTATATACAATGCTTATTATGGTTTACAAATTAATTAGTAGCTAATGGGATTATTTACAAAATATTCTTTGAATTTTTCACGTATATATTGTGCTTGATAAGACGCCCGGGCGTTGGTTTGTAATCGTGTTTGAAATGTTTGTTGATTCGTGACCTTGTAATAAAAATACTGTAAATGAGTGAGAAAACTGTGATTGTAGAAATAATTAATCGTCGTACAAACGAAAACTGTGATTTTAAAAATAAATGACAAACTGTTATGTTACTTATTTCATACGAAACGTTTTTATATTATATTTTTCGTCAAAGATAAATAATTAAGGCTGATTAGTGTGTAGTAGATATTTAATTAAAATTATTGTATCTGGGAACTTAATACCGATGCCAAACTATTTACTAAATTAGTAGGTACAACACTTCCTTTTTGAAACTATCAATAAATACAATTACAAATTACAATTTCGTTGTTTTACTTACCCAAGCGTTATGTATAATTTTTCTGCTGGAGATATACTTCTAAAACTTTTTGGATTAATTCCAGACTCTAAATCACTCTTGATAGTTTCTAGAATATAGTCAAAAGTTTCTACACTCATTCTGGTGTAGTCGTAGAATTTATCGGGATTTTGTCTCTGTTCTTCATAATTTCGATAAAACTCGCCATTTATTTTCCTTGCCCTATAGTAGGGATCCACTTCTTCTTTTGCCCTCAATAAATCGAGCGTTAGGAATACATTTGAATCAAAAAGATGTTGTCGCCGATTTTCAGACATTTCGTTTGCGAATGTCGACAACACAACCACGAACACAACACTACACCGCTAAGTGCCGCGCGATCTGCCCGCTGGTTTCGAGAGCAGGTATGCGTTGCCCGCCCCTCTCCCGCGCCGCCGCCGCCGCCGCCCCGCTGCCCGCAAAATTCGAGACCGAGGCCTAAGGAGCCCCGTACAAAACCGTATACCGGGGTAAAGCCGTAGCCGTAGGTCTAGGCTACGCTAGATAGATTACTAAGCACGTACATATTTTAAAAGGAAAAATAAAAAATATCAAGACATTAGGGAATAAAATATCACTCATCTATAAAAATAAATAACAAAGCTAAATTTAAATTCACAACCTTTTATGGCAATTGGTAAGATCTACCTTTTATACCTACTACCGTTGTTTAAGAAATAGATATAAGTGTATATATTAGTTGTAATTGTTTTATTCTGTTACTGTAATTTTCTATGATTTCTGATAAATAAATTATGTCCTATGTTTATTAATAAAAATAAGTTTTGGTTCTCGCCATTGAACAAAAGCTACAGGATAATTCCGGTTGATGATATTTGGGAAGAAACAAGGTGCTATAATTACACGGAACCCTTAGTGCGCGAGTCCGACTCCCACTTGATGTTTTATTTTTTATTTAGGTATTATTAGATCATTTAAGAATCCCACATTTCCCATATTACGCAGGAAATTGACTTCAGAATATCATAAATTATTTCTTCACAAAAATTAGAAAGCTAACTTGGTAATATCCAGAAAGCGTATACTTACACTCAAGGCGATCAACACACTGTCACGCACCACGTTGCATCTTGAAGGAATGCGTGTTCTAACGTTACTTGTATGTATCTCCGTTTGTATAGAAAACACGCACAGTCCAACACACAAAAAATGCATCCACGCGCGTACATGCAGATCACGCGCTCAAGCGCGGAGAAACACGCATCCCCGCGCGTAGGTGCGGCCGAGACGCAAGGTATGGCACACCGAGTCCCGCAGTGCCGTGCGTGATTTTAGAAGGGCTTGAATGAAATAAGTCAGAGCCGCCGTGAATCCAGAAAACACAACTACGCGCGTGAGTGCGTAAAAAACCCGCACGATGATGCAGATCTGCATTCCCGCAAGTACGCGCGTAGGTGCGTCGACACGCAACATGCAGGGTGGTGCGTGGCTGTGTGTTATAACCGTCTTACCCACCTTATCTCACTACGCGGCCGCGGGCTTCGCGGTGCGACAGCTAATGGCTACATACATTGCGTGTTTTCTGTGACATTTATAAAAATCAATGAAGACGAAACGCGTAATGAATATATAACTTGTGCGAAGCGCCGAAAGTAGATTTATTCGTTTCTAGAGTGCCTACTATTACTATGCGATGCATCTGTGTGAGTAGAAAATATCAATGTGGCTGTTCTATTATAAGTTCCCACGCTCGCAGACCACAGTCTTAACTCTTTAAAAACCACGCTTACCTACCCTGCAATTTTAGGTATATTTTTTATTTTGTAGGCATTATAGGTACCTACCTTCTCCGGCTTGCACTAAAACCTTCTTACCATAAAACTGATAGTTGTCTTTCTTCTTTGAGTGTTGACGAAAAATTATAGAATTTCATATCTAGAATTTATTTATATCTCTTGACATTGTCAAAATCTGACAACAATATTTTTGACCTTGGTCGCTGGTGTTTCTCTTGGGATCTTTGTTACTAGAAATAAAAGAAAATTTAAAAAACAGTATTATTTTAGTCGAGCAAGGATGGGGATGATATTTGGTGCACGGAAGCCACCGTAAGCCTAATTACTTCGTGTATCGTAACTTGAATTTGTAACATAATATTTTACTAATTGATTTGTAATTTTCGCAGGCCGGAGGAGGAGCCGGTATCTTTTGGGCAAAAGATGAAAACATTCGTCGCAATTCATTGGAAAGGACTGTTTATTTTAATCTATCCCATAGCTCTGTGCCCCATGCTGTTTCCTAGACCAATTCCGGTAAGATAAATAAATAAATAAAATAAATAATGCTGGACAATTCACACAGCATTATCAAGATACATTGCACTTACATACTTACCTACATAACCTTTATTATTAACAGCCTGGCAGTTATTTCGACTGTATTTTTAGTAGTTACCTTAGATAAGTCTAAGGTCTACTAAAAATACAGTCGAAAGAAGGTATCTATCAAAGTAGTTCCATAAACTATAAATATGAGCGAACCTGGAGGGCGATTACGGTGTAATAAGGCACGGCATCACGGCTCAAACGTTAGCAGTTGAAACGTTCGGGTGCGCGTTCACAGGCCGGCATCGGACAATCCGCACTAGCCCCAGCAATGGATTGACATAAAAAATCCGTACCACACGGAGCGGACTGTCGGCAATGCCGGCGAGGATTCTTGAAGGCAACTTTTCCGTTTAATGCGAATGACCTTATTCGGATTGCCGATCAGTGGACGCACTTGTCAGTGGATTGTCCGATGCCGGTCTGTGAACGCGCACCCGAACGTTTCAACTGCTAAAGTTTGAGCCGTAATGCCGTCCCTTCGTGCATCGCGCCCCTGGTTTGTGTTTGATGACCAACGCGTTGATATGTTGAAACCCATAATGAGGGTCATTAACGCGTTTCTAGTCGAGCTATCATTTTGGCGGGGTGGTAAAACACAGGCCAGCGAATTACGTACGTGTCGACATCCGCGAGTTGAGTAGAAAAAAAAAATTGTGCGAGATGCGCAAGTCGATAAAAAATCGGAAGACGACGGCCAAACTTCAGTAGAGACAGAGGTTGGAACCAACACCTCGGGATTGTGGTTAGGATACCCAAGGATACCCATAATGACTAATATACAATATAATTATGTATATTCTGAAACAGGGTGGATTTTTTCGAGGGGCAGTAAGGAGAGGTACCTTAACCAGGTGTAGTTAACGAAAAATGGTCTTAGGAGACTATCCATGGTTATTAGTGAAACTAGCTGTACCCGCGACTTCGTTCGCGATTGCCATACCTGCCGACTTATTAAGTTAATATTTAAACACAGCTTTTCTCAGTATGTTGAAACGCCGCCGTGCGAAAAAAATCTTCGATGAGCAGAAATGTTACACTGTAATACCTGTTACACTTTTATTAGATACTGGTTTCTGCCCGCGGCTTCGCACGCGTTTTTGGTATGGAAAAGTTTTAAGGTTATTTCAATCCCATGGGAACTGATTTATGGGATAAAAGGAGCCTATGTTTTATTCCAAGATTGGACTTACCTGTATGCAAAATTTCAGCCTGATCCGTTCAGTAGTTTTTGCGTGAAGAGGTAACGAAGGGTAACGAACATCTACCCATCCATCCATACATCCTAACTTTCGAATTTAACATATTAGTGTGATATCTATATTTAGGTACCTAGTTAAATTAATAAATCGTGTAGGGTCTACGGGGGATAGCATGCTGTCATCTTCATCTACACGAATTTTAGCTCGGTCAGCGTCAGTGTCAGGAAGTGTTATACTCGTTTCACTTCTTACTCATGGTTCCGTTCAGCTGGGGCCCTATCCTGTAAAACTACTCGCTTCACTATGACAGTAGAAAACCAATACGCGTCATTCTGTGACGATACCGTCACAGAATTACACGTATTACACATAATTACAGAATTACGGTATTGGTATTCTGGAGAGACGCGTGTCAGTGTCATGTTTGAAACTATTAATCTATCTCGCACGCACTATCTAGAGTTTCATTAATCTATAGATTCTACGTAATGATTCTGCGACGGTTCCATTGTCATAGTGAAGCAAATAGACTGCATAATCGGGACTCTGATCAATTTGACTGGACCACCACAAGTTTTTTTCGTTATTAGGAAGGTACAGTTGATTGTACCTATACATATTTTTCTGTGGTCCAGTTAACGCATTCACTGCCCAGCCTCGGCGGTGCTACGCGCAGGGGCGCGCCACAGCTCCACTGAGCTGCAGTAGGACATCTGTGTCTTGAGCAATGAAATTGTTAATTTAATTGGACCACTTACTCCAACTAAACTTCGGTGGTACAGTTAACTGTACCTACCTACTACGGGAAAACTAGATTTGTCAGTGGTACACAAATGCATTTATCTGGACCAGCTAAACCACCAAACATCATGTCCATGAAGTTCGCATGGAACATTTGTACATTTTACTGCCCGGGTAGGTGTTGTACTCAACACTTATTTAGATTTAGGTAGGTACTTATGAACACAAATCGCGCCAAGTTTCATTTTAATTCATTCAGTAATTTCGGCGTGATGCGTGTTCATGAAACAGACAGACATGAGTGTAAAAGTTAGTTTTGGCTTCAGTATCGATAATTATATTGTGCTCCCCAAAAAATCATAATATTTTAAACTAGCGACCTGCCCCCGGCTTCGCACGGGTGCATGCTAATACTAAATATACTATAGAATCGGCCCCCCAGCCGGTACCGCCATCGCAACCGCTATTTAAATTACATGCTGTAAAGGGCCTTTAATGCACAATGTATTTAAGGTTAAACTTAATTGGATAAGGATTAATGCTGTATTGCATAAAATCGCTTCGTAAATAAGCCATTATTTCTCATAAAAATTAAAGGATAGAAAATGGTTATTATGGGTAATCCCTAATAGATAGACATAATACCATCGCAAATTTTTTTGTAGACCTTTTTAAGGTGTACAAAACTGTAGTACATTATTTTGATCTATCTCATAGGGTTCAGCCAGCGTTTGCAATGTAAGCGCAAAAAATGTGTCTATTTACGACATCACATTGGAAACCTCTAAAATTATCAGTGTTTTTCTACTATATTATGCATGTATTATACATATAACCCTTCCTCTTGAATCATTCTATCTAATAAAAACTGCATCAAAATCCGTTGCGTAGTTTTAAAGATCTAAACATACATACACCGACAGACAGACAGACAGGAAACGACTTTGTTTTACACTATGTAGTGATGTACAGAATTGGACCTGTTAGAGTTTTACTATACCGTGAATGATAAGTCCTCCAACAGTTTGA
The DNA here is from genome assembly GCA_949316285.1 of Eupithecia subumbrata. Taxonomy (NCBI): domain Eukaryota; kingdom Metazoa; phylum Arthropoda; class Insecta; order Lepidoptera; family Geometridae; genus Eupithecia; species Eupithecia subumbrata. The sequence goes on along the minus strand of OX438643.1, from coordinate 11,904,990 downwards.
TCGCAACTAGTTTAGTTATTAGATTTAAGATAACATTATGATATAATGCGGAAGATGGAAATCTCTTCTCAATATGTTTAGCATTATCACTAACTGTTAAGCAAATTTTGAAAGATTTTCATGATCGCGCCCTCACACCACACGCTCACGCTAAATTGTGTATGAATAGAGTAGGGTCTACAAGGGATACCATGCTGTCATCTTCAATCCCATTCTTTATCTACACGACTTTTTGCTACGATTCGTCCAGCGCAGCGACAGTGTCAAGTGTCATACTCGTTTCACTTCTTACTCATGGTTCCGTGCAAAAACAAAACTGGTCACATATATGAGCAACGTCGCCCCGCGCACTTAAATTTCCTCATAAATCTTTGTTCGGGCTATCTGAATAACCGGTTTAGTCCGTTTTCGCAATTGTAGTTTCACAATTGACTGTGAAAAAAGAATTATTTTTCACTGTTTCGTAATTAACTGTCAAACAAGAAATTCTTTTCTGTTTTCGTAATCGAATATTTTTCTCCTTTCGTAGTTAAGACGCTGTCCAAACAGCGACACCGTAGAAAGTACACTTTTTCGTCGCACCGTTAGCCGTTCTCCGACATATTACAAGCCCAAAAAAAAAACAGTGTATAGTCAAATGTATGGAAAAAAGACTTATACAAAAATATTTTATAAAACGATCTAGGATCTTGAAGAAAATAATCACAAGAAAGAACAAGAAAAAAATTTTTCGTCTCGAAATGCTCCATATTTTGAGTGACAACCATTAATTATTTTAATACTATATGAAAGGAAATTTTATCAACAAAAGAATTATGTAAAAAGTTTTAAATAAATAAAACCATTAACATAATAAAACCCAAAAAACACATTTTTGTAAGGCGTTTAGCGAAGTAATTGCAAAAATGATAATATTTTGCCAATAGAATTTCAACCTTATTACTCAAACATCCCTTTCAATATATGCTCAAAATAGCTTCCAGTAGCTTCATTCGGAGGCTGGATGCCTCCTCGGACGGACGTGAGGTTATGTAACTTTTTTCGCGATGACAGCTGGGTTCGACGGACGAATTACGATTTTCGACAACTTTTGTTTTGCGGGTTAAATGGTTCATTCGTCATTGAAATAAAGTCTATATTTGATTGAAGCTAAGCCAAAAGAAATTTGCAGGAATTTTATTCATTGACAGACCTACCAATTAAGTAGAATAGGTTTATAGTGGTTTTATCTCTGGTAGCTAGATAGGTAGGTATTACTCAACATGTTTACAGCACGAAAAGTATTGGTCGAGTTAAAATATGTTAAATAGGTAGGGCGATTTTGATGACCTTATATATAAATAAACAATGCTGAAAAATTAAAATAGGAGCCTACGTCCAGCAGTGGACTTATATAGGCTGATGATGATGAATTCACACATCATCACCAAGGCCGAAGCTAAGCAGAGCTTTGTTATGGGTACTTACTAGATAACTGATTTACTTAGGACCAACCATTTGCATTTTTTTTCTCGTAGTTCTACCTGTAGAACTACAGGCAAATTTAAATTACTCGTAGTTCTATCGGTTTGTTCTCTTAGAGAAGAGAGATTCTCAAAAGGACAGATACTCAAAAATAATAATTTACTTTAAATTTTTAATAACTCATAGAAAAACCTCATCGGAGCGGTTTGTCATAACTTTTTTGTTATTGGCAATATATGTACATTGACATCAATATAATATTTTTTTTTTTAGCGTAACAAAGAAGTCAAGTAAAGGAGATGTTTAAAGACGTAATAAACATGCAAAACAATTGTATTTCCAATGACAGTTGTTTAAATTATTGTTAATCACTCATGTTAATCATAATCACTCATGAGTTCTTGGAAGGCAGCAACATAATAATAATAATAATAATAATAATAATAATAATAATAATAATAATAATAATAAGCCTTTTATTCATTATTATTTTATTTCATGAAAGATTCGATTATAGGTTTATTATTCTTATTTTTTACATTGTAGGCAGTACTTCTCTGTTTTGATTTTTGTGGGTTCTCTTTTCCTGGAGAGAAGTTTAGTTTTCTCTTGTTGATTATGTTTGTACTATCTAGTGGTTGGCGGTGTTGGAATGGAGCCAGAGTCACCGACTCCTTAGGTTTGTTAAGAATAATAATTTTGTCGTATCGCAGTGCCACATTTTCACCTTGTTCTTTCCGGGCTTTGTATTCAACCTGAAGTTCTTTCCTTTTTTTAAGTACTTTTTGTGTGAAGTCTTCTTTTATATAAATTTGGAATTGTTCTAGTAACTTTTTGTTTTTCAGTAACTGTATTTTCAGGCCCATAGAACTTGCAGTCAGCACAACCGGTCGGATATGGTTTGTCTCATTTGTTGTTTGTCTTCCAATTCGTTTAACCAGCTCAATATCTCGTCTCTCGCATGGTATCTTCATGTTTTCATTTATCAGTCTCACTAGATTCCCTTCCAATTCTTGGTATGATTTTTCTTTCTCTTCAAAGCCGAAAAATATAAGATTTCTCTTTTTTAAGTGTTGTTCCATTCTTTCTATGGATGTTTGTTGGTCTTCTATTTGTTTTTCGAGGCTAATAAATTTATATTCCATATTTTCGAATTTCGAGTCAATGTTTTTGTTTATGTCCAAAATTATTGTATCTTTCATTTTATCTATGTCATTACGTTGCGTTCGCATATTTTCTTCGATTTTTCTAAGCATTTCCATCATTTCATCCATTTTTGCTGGGTGATCTAGGTAAGTTGTGAAAGGATGACTTGTCTTTTTTTTTACACAATTTTTAGGTTATGTTTACGAACACTTTTGGATGCTTGGACTTTACTCACAGATTTATTCCTTCTGTTTTGTCTTCAAACAGTGTATTTACCAATGTACTGAGTGTTGATTTCACATGTAAGCAGTTTTTGGTCGTTTTTTCGCGTCGGTCGTCGATTTATAGATTATCTTTTAAAGGGAAATGTATACGATTCTACAACAAAACTCCTAAAGAGTTAAAAGTTATCAAAAAATAATTTCAAACAATTTGTAAAACATATCCTTTGTTAAAAAGGCTTACTACAAAATATCAGACTATCTCTAGAGGATAAAAAACTTAGGTACCTAATGCTAATAGTATTGCTCCAGCTCGAAAACTAACACCCTAACAAGGTAAAGGTTTCTTGTTCGCTTCTTTACTTTACCTTAAAAAGATTGAAGTGAACAATAAATTAAAGTAATCACTTTATTTCCCAGTTTTACTCTTGAACCTTATTTGAATTTATTGACGTGTCCAAGACTCCTGTAAGGGGTAAAGGAAATAAAGCACTGTTATATTTCATTTTATATCTGATTATTTGATTGACGACCTCTGTGGCGCGGCGGGGAAAGGTCCACCTGCGACACAGGAGGTTACAGTTAGTTTGATTCCCGCCTCAGGACAAATGTTTGTACCATCTGCAGATATTTATTCCAGGTGTTCTGGATGTCATAATCATAATCAAAATCATAATCACTTTATTGCATGTCTTATGTATATAAAAAATATCTATCTGTGTAGTGTATTTAATAAGTATATCATAAGCATAACACAAGCTCTAATTACTTTGGGGTTAGATGATGTTGTGTGGCTTGTTCAGCATTATTTATATTTTAATTTTTTTTTGAGAAAGCCCTCCAAAACCAAATCGAAATATCTTCAACGATTGACACTTTTGTAATCCATTTAGACCTCAGTTGTTTTGACTAAATTAGTATATTTTTTTAATGTATAAAGTATTATCATAATGGTCGGTGATATTGTCGGCACTTTAACATGCATGAAGATGATATTATTTTTTTAAGTGTTTCTGATTTCTATGAATAACTATCGATGAATGTAATTTTTATTATAATTGAGGAGCTACAATGAGCGACATAGGTTTTATTAAGGTATTTTACATGCAACGATAGCAAAGCCGCGGGCAAATGTTAGTTAACATTACATTATTACCTTGTGATTGTGCTATCAACCAAAATAAAACAAAAGTTTGCCTCTTCTACAACAGATAAATTTGGCATAAGTCTATGTTAAAAATAAGCGCCTCTGCCGACCACATTTGGTAATATTGACATGCAATCTGACAGTCTTAGTTTTCCACGGCAGCGCCTTAATTACTAAAAACATATCCATTTTCTTTTTTCACAATTAATTACGAAACAAGAATTAGTCGCACTATTGAACTCCTTGGTAAATAAATTACTTGAGGTCCTAAACTAACCTCCTTCCTTCAGTTTAATAAAGAAAAAAATCGATTGTGACATTATCCTTATATTTATTGTATCAATTTTCTATTTTGCAATTACGGTTTCACAATTGACTTTGAAAGCGGAATTATTTTTCACTTGTGATTAAAATTTAAGTGCACTTGGAATTGATAAAACCTATTTTCACAATACATTATATCAGACTACAGTATTATGGCTGATTCTTCTGAGTGCACTGCATCAAAAAGTTTGAATTATGAAATTCGGTTCATTCCCACAAAGAGAGGAGGCCAAGCATTGCTATACAATGGCCGTAAATATCACAAAAAGAGTACGTACGCTGACCGTAATACATTTTGGCAGTATTACAGCAAAACAACATGCAAGGGTAGCATAACGCTGAGTGAAGAAAACTTCATAGTAAAATCAAAGTATCATAACAGTGATTGTTTCGCAAATGACGCTAAATGCATATTTGAACAAGAACTTAGTGCTCTGAAAAAAAAGTGTGCAGCAAACCCAAAACACACAAAACAAAACCCAGTTGAAGCATGGCACTCGCGAATAAATAAATATGTTGGAAGAAAAAACCCTAATCTGGCACAAATACTGGAAGTTTTAGAAAAAGAACTAAGCTTCGTAATTTTAAACCTGCTATGAAAATAAATAAAAATTATCAGGAAATCGATGAAGAGATTAAAAAAACAATAGCAGAATTATGTAATAACGAGATTACGGTCGGGCACTGTGTGGAGATCATTGCTCCATTTAGTTATTAAATAAGCTCAGAAGTATTATTTTAAAGTAAAAAGTATATTTTTTGTTAAGTATGTAAGAATTAGAATTTTATTTTTAATGTAAAAGAGGTTTTTCTATTTCGAGAAAAATAAAGGGAATTATTTACCATTATCATATTTTTATTTCTTCCAATTCACTTTCGGAGATCGATACTTATGGACCGTGCTAGGAACGTATGTGTCAGATATGTGAAAATTATGAACCGGTTACGGAATGGTCTGGTGGGCAAAGTCATAATATAGAGGTACGTTTCATTGCAAATAGTACTTGTCCGTTACGTTCCTAGCATGGTCCTAGTTGTTGAAGTTAATTACGAAACAGTGAAAAATAATTCTTTTTTCACAGTCAATTGTGAAACTTGATTGCGAAAACAGAAAAGAATTTCTTGATTGACAGTTAATTACGAAACAGTGAAAAATAATTCTTTTTTCACAGTCAATTGTGAAACTTGATTGCGAAAACAGAAAATAATTTCTTGTTTGACAGTTAATTACGAAACAGTGAAAAATAATTCTTTTTTCACAGTCAATTGTGAAACTACAATTGCGAAAACGGACTAAACCGAATAACCATCAAACAATTAGGGTACATGAAAGTGACCCCACATCGAGTATGAAGTTGTTGGGCAACTTTTGTTTCTCAGAAGCTCCTAATCCTATTTTTTTTATATTTCGCATACTTGTACTACATCATCTTCCCATAAATATAGATTTTTTTTCAGATTTTTTGGGTCAACCGTTACAGTTTTATAAAGGGTTCTCCTCAAAATCTAATCAATTTTACCCCAATCTACGGTACGCCACTGCATCCTCGAGATTATCAATATTCCTAGATGTTTACAGCTTTCAGGGAAATAGTCTGTTATTCTACTTCTGCATGAAATTTGGCTTACATTTAGAGCAAGGCCTAACTTACATAATAGGCTATACTTATGATACCGAAAATACGCGTGAAGCCGAGGGCAGAAGCTAGTTTATAATAAAAAAGGTATTTAAGAATAACCGATCTTTAACAAAGGCTAAAAAAAGAAGCTAAGAAAATTTACCTTATACTGCGCAAGCAATGGATTTATCAACTTTTTGACTGGATAGTAAATTATTGACTCAATAATGTGAACATTCACTAAGTTAATTACAGTATCACCATGGGTAGTATAGTAATAGAGGTAGTTAAATAAATAAATAAATAAATAAATAAATAAATATGTGGTACAACACCAACATAGCTAACCATCATCATTACTTATTGGAAATTGCATCAGCGGAGGCATCAACGAGAGATAAATCTTTAGGTCTTTATAAAACAGTGTTTCCAGAACATCCCAGCAATCGGTCACTAGGGTGATGGTCGGGCAAAATGTACAAAATACGCACTACTAACTACCTACAAGGTACTTGTAGGATACAAGTACCTACCTTAATTCCACAAGCATTCGTGGATGCAGGAGCAAACCAAAAGGCGCCTATCTTGCGCTAAAGTTAAAGCTTAGTCACAGAGAGTACCTAACTCACTGACAGACAACGTACAGCCCGAACTACACTGGTTCTAGAGGCTTGTACGCATAACGCATAAGTTGATGGCAATCCGAATAAAATAAAAAAAAATTACGCATACGAATTAAATAAATAATCGAATACGATCGCGGGTTACAGCTAGTTTTCAAAATAAACCATAAGATGAGAATAATGATCCACCAAAAGGGTAAAAGAACCCGATGGCCAGACTAGTCTGACCATTTCTCGGACCATTTTACCGTAGACCTTAGCATGCACACACTCGAAAACATTCTACAATCTGGGCCGGTTTTGGAATATAAACAATATTTAATTAGCCTAAGGGTGCGTCCAGAGACCAAACGAACGAGAGCGAGCGAAGGCTATCAACCGAACGCGATGGAACCAGTGTGGACGTCACGGCGAAAGCAAGCGAGCCCAAACGAGGGCCTTCGTTCGCCTTCGGCCGTGCTCGCCGTGCTGTGCTTCGCTGGGTTTCACATGACGTGTTCGTATGGTGTGGACTCAACATCGAAAGCGAGTGAACATTCGGTATCGATCGTCGAATCCCACTCGTTAGCCTTCGCTCGCTCTCGTTCGGTTGGTCTGGACCCACCCTAAGAATATAACTAGTTTTTATAACTAATTTCAAGTCTGTTTATATTTTGACCTTAAAAATTAGTATTTATATTTAATGTTTTATTTTTAATTTTTCAGCAATGGAAATGGACGGCCTATGCGTTAATGGTCATGGGATTATTCTGGGTAACAGAGTGCGTACCGCTGGCTATCACTTCGTTTATGCCAGTGGTCATTTTTCCTTTAACTGGTGTTTTGGATGCGAAAACCACATGTTCCTGTTACATGAATGTAAGTTTGATCAACCCAGCTGTCTATCTGTCTCATCATCATCATCAGTCTATATTAGTCCACTGATGGACATAAGCCTCCCCTAATGAGCGCCATAGCACCCTGTCTTCAGCTTGCCGCATCCAGCATCTGCTTGCAGTCTTTCGCAGATCGTCATCCCACCTGGCCGGAGAGCGTCCTACACGTTTCTGAATAACGACGGGATAAGGCTTATTAACTCAAGCGTCACTATTGGCAATATTGAGTTATTATTCGGAAAAAAGCAAATTTTTCTGCGTCTTTTGAGCCAGGTTTCGCGTAAATCGTATCATATTTTGCTATGGCTAGAGTTAGTGTGAAAATTGGGGGTCTTTTTGCGGTGCTGTGATAGTTTTCAAGCAACATGATTTTGACCATTGTTTTTTAACCAACTTCAGAAAAGGAGGAGATTCCCGATTCTGTTGGGACTGTATGTTTTTATGTGTGTTTGTTACTTGATATCCCCGGCAATGGTTCCGTATTTACTGTGCTACGCATTGTTCCGTCGAGTAGAACCCGCTTATTTCACGAATTCTCTTCGGATCGTTTGCAATTTGTTTGCATTCAAGGCCTATTCGTAAGTCAACAGTAGAAATTAACACAACATAATACACCTACATCATAGTAGTATACAAATATAATATTGATTTTGTATTGTATTAAGTATATCAGTTATCTAGTACCCATAACACAAGTTCTGCTTAGCTTGGGGTCTGGATAATGCTGTGTGAATTGTCCAGCATTATTATTATTTGTTGATCTGCCTCACCTGCTATGTCAATTTTACAGGTCTATAATATCATGCCTGCAGCCGAAATATAAATACTATATCACTGGCGCAGATACACCACTGATATGGTAGATAGAGTATCATCTCTATCTACTATAACAGTGATGTATCTGGGCCAAAACCTAGTTAAAACGTTCTTTGGCAATTTTATAGTACTCTTCACTAACACTAAATGGTTTTCGAGAAACGTTCTACGGGCTGCTATGATCTGTTTGTTAGTTGGGTAGCGAGTATTAATATGCAAATAAATACTTATTAATTGTTACTTATTATTGACATCTAATCTAGTAAATAAGGTTTCTAAAGTAAGTTAGAGTTGGGTACATGACGAACAAAATAAACCATCAAAAACAGCTTAAAAATTATTTAGGGCTCCTTACTGCTTGTGCGACCTAAACAGAAGGTTGCTACTACTCTCTGTCTTCTCACGCGCTGGCGATACCAGCATGAGGGAGGCAATTTCAGGCCGTTTCCTGCGGATGTCATCCGCCCTCGCTTACTGACGAGGGGTCAATGAAGTGGCTCTTTCTGAACCTTCGGGTAGCCGTTTGTATGGAGTCTGAATGCCTTCGGCTGGTTATCTGGGTGTTCTGCTTGCCTTCTTGGTTCGCTTCCGCTGTCCTTTTGGGACTTGGCTGGTTTAGGTCTCTGGGCGGGCCGACTTGACTTTTGCTACCTGAGCTGTGCGGACTGTTGCCGGTTTTTGTCTTCAGGAGCTAGTTCTCTGGCGTATGCGTGAAAGCGATTTGCGAGCTCGAATTTGAGTGCCAGGTTCTGGAGCTGCGTGTAGTGAGAAGTTTCACTTAGAACATAGTCTTAGTGAGACGGCTGACGAACTCCTCCAGTGATTCCATCTTCAGATCTCTTCAGAATGTGGTGTTCCGGACGTATCTTGGAGCTCTCTCATCTGCTCTCTCGTCTGCCCATTCCCCGGGGAACCATCACGCACACTACACAAATTAATTTCAATGCCACCTCTGCTTATAATATGATACATAATGTAAGTAGGTAAAACATAGTATAAATAGACCACCTACATATTTCCTAGTCTTTTAAATAGACTCAAAATCAAATATACTTTATCATTCATTATGCTTGATAATGATTTTTTTTTTTTTTTATAAATTTTAGGAAAACTTACAGCTAGGTCTGAAGAATAATTATTTACATAATACATGCCGGTACAGGCCAGCGCATGTGTGCTGAGGGCCAATCAAAAAGTTTCCGCAGATATTTACTTAAATAGAGTAACAAATTAAACACAGTGAAAGTAGACGACTATAAGAAAAATAAAAGGAAATACACAACACAAAGTGAATTAAATGCAGTGCAGCATCTTAACATGATAGCATCGCTAAGCAAGCGTTTAAGCTTACTTGCAGGTGTATTAAATAAATCAACATCAACGTTTTTGTTGACCGTGTACATCAGAATAATATTTGCCTTTGCTTTTTTCCAGGACGCAATCATGATGTTTATAGGGAGCTTGTTCTTGGCATACTCTGTAGAGCAGTCTGGTTTGCACAAACGTATGGCCTATTTTGCCATCAGAACAATTGGATATTCTCATATCAAGTAAGTAAAAAATTAAAAACACATGGCTTTTTTGATTGGCTGGATCATATTTTCCTGTCAATGTAGAGATAAAAAGCAATTCAAGCCGAATTCAAATATGATTAGAGTCTGCGACGGCCAGACTTTCGTCATTTTACAAAAGCTGAGAGTTTTTCTGGGTAGCTCTCCACACAGGTGGAACGATCACCGATTATGAAGTTAGGGTCGTAGTGAATATTGGCTTGCAAATTTGCTGCATTTGCACCATAAATTCGTTAATATAAAGATTTATTTTTAAATTTTCTTCGGGATTGTATTAGAAATCAAGTATTTACTCTGCCAGACGATTTCCATAGAGGCTTTGCCCTGCCAGAGCATTTGAAATTCTTCCGTAGGTACTTGAGCGAGGTAGTAAATCTCAAATTCGATATAATAAAATTTATTTTTCAACCGACGAAAAACGAAGGAGGTTTTCGACAAGTCGACGCGTAATTTTTTTTTATGTATGACCACGCATAAATTTTTACAGAGTAGTCCGAACTCTAAAACAACGTCGTGAAATTGGCACATGAAGTTACGGGTGACGTTAACTGGCGGTTAGCCTATTATACACTTTATTTGAGGGTGGTAAAAGAGGCCGTAAAGCTAGTATTTGTAATATAAAAAGAATAAACGCAAGAAAACATTAAATAAAAATAAATACAAAAACAATGGACTCTCTTATCTCTATTCATGAATTTAAAACAAAGTCAAATGGATTATCAAAGTGAATTATAGTGGAATAAAGCTCAAAATCGTAACATAGACCAACCAAAAATTTATTTTCAACGCGTTTCTTGTGGATAGAGCTAATAGCACATTAGTGGTAACAAATGAATTAAAACTTTCCTGACGGATAGGAACATAGGAAATCCCGTCCTTTTTGTATATTGAACGTGTGTGTTATTGCTACGCATGCTGCCAGTCCGAGCGCTGAGACGACACTAGTTGAAAAGATATCCCAAAATGTCAAAAGGCTTCTCTTTTGATACAGACGGTTTCAGGGTGCGCATAGTGAATCTACGGGGGCCTGCGAATACCTTGACTGGTGGTTGGTGTACAAAGTTCTCGTTTTATAAATTCCTGAGGTATTATGTAATAGAAAAAGGATTTTAGAAAGCCCAATCAATAATACAAAACAAGGTAACCTATGGTTACCTTGTTGGCTGGGTGGCTTATTTTATAAGATAAGAGATGAGAGGTGTAAATTCGTGTTTTTGACGCGAAACATTGTTTTGAACTCCTGCGATTTACTCCGATCATTCCAGGGTCGTATTTTCCACTTTTTAGTTTTCCAACTCTTCTGCTTACTTATAATATCGTTTATGGTTCTAAACAATATATTAGTACTAAAATTTGCCATCATTTTACAAACTCATTATTATTATTCTTATTTTACAAATTTCAGATTACTCGGGGCTATGTCAATTGTAACTACATTTGTATCTATGTGGATTACGAACACTGCAGCCACAACAATGGTTATACCTATCAATTTTGCTTTGCTGAAAGTATTTGAAAATGTGAGTACCTAAGCTTAAATAAATAATTAATAATTAATTAACTACTTAAATTGCCAACTAATCACGTCAATAGTAATTTAATTTTGTAATAAGTTCGATAACTGTCGCAAATTAGTACCTAGTAATAATTAGTATTAGTAGTAATTATAGTTTATCAAACATAGCTACTAACATTTCTAGGCCAAATATAATGAAATATTTCACGTTACTTGTGAACATCTTCATATTCATATGTGTACATTTTCATTATGAACGTAAGCGGGTTAAATACGAACCTAGTTTGTGTTGGAAGAACACCAACGTTTCATACCTTAACAAAGACTTCATCTAAACTAGGTAAAAAACTAGTTCGTAATTAACCTGCTTACATTCATAATGAATTCGTCAAATTACGAAAGTTTTAGTTAGTTTTTTTTTTAGTTTTAGTAAAATTAGCCATTTTCTTTGTAAAATGACATGTTTAAAGGCTAAGATCACATGTAAGGCACGATGACGCGCGTCAACGCACGATCTAAGAGTTAGATGACGAGCGTTAACGCGCGTTGCAAGCACTCCTTAGGTACTACTCGTCAGTCTGGTTAAAAATTACGTGAAACGCGTGTTCAACTGATCAGCAAATGTTACAGACACGCGCGTTTGCCTGCTTCTAGAGAATTTTTATCAGAGCGCTGCGTTAACGCGCGCGCAAGTGAAAAGTTGTACTCAATGACTCTAGACGCGCGATTTCAAAAACGAGCGTCAAATATAAAATGCCATCGCCAAATGCATTCGCTATCTGAATATAAAATGTTTATTCTATTGTATTTTAAGGCAGGTTTAGACAGGGTCAGTGACTGACTCCGAATTCGAGGCAAGTCAGCGCTGACCCGAAAAAAACCCAATGTAAATTGATTTGAAGTCCGTACAGCGGTGGAAAGTCAGCGCTGACTTGTGCATTCGCACACAGTTCATTTATGTTTCCAACTGACTTCACGCACGTGTACTCACTGGGAACAAGATCCGTCAAGTGCGAGTGTAGGTAACTCTCGCGCCGAGGGTTTTGAACGTTTGTCAACAAATATGTACCAAAAGTAGATAGATAGATAGATAATACTTTATTCATCACCATATAAAACTAATTTTACATATAGACATGTAGAGAACAGCAATGGAACTGGCGGCCTTATCGCTTAAAGCGAATACCTAAGAATAGTAGGTACCAACCTACATTTCAGATGGATCTCTCTGCATGCTTCGGTTAAATGGGTGGTTCGGTTAAGGTGGGTAATGGTAAATATTTCGACTTTTTTCGAAATATTTCAAAAAATATGAAAGCTACAGAAATTTGAAAAACTGGTTTGAAATGTCCAAACCGATACCTTTCATTTGATACCCCACTCGGCGGGGTAGCCCCCCTTTTGAAAATTATTCCTTTTTGACCATTTTTCAAAAAGTGTTTTTTTTTTTCAGACTTCTCTATATTTTTCCTGTAAAATATAGGTCCATATCTACAAACGCTTCGTACATTTTAAATGGATCGCTCTGCAAACTTCGGAGATAGGGGGGGGGAATGGGTATTTTTTTGACTATTTTCAAAATATTTCAAAAAATATGAAACCTACAGAAATTTGAAAAACTGTTTTGAAATGTTCAAACCAATACCTTTTATTTGATACCCCACTCGGTGAGGTAGCCCCCCCTTTTTAAAATTATTTCCCCCCTTTTTGACCATTTTTCAAAAAGTGTTCTTTTTTCAAACTTCTCTATATTTTTCCTGTAAAACATAGATCCATGTCTATAAACGCTTTATACATTTTACATGGATCGCTCTGCAATCTTCGGAGATAGGGGGGGGGGGAATGGGTATTTTTTCGACTTTTTTCGAAATATTTTAAAAAGTATGAAACCAACAAAATTTCAAAAAATATTTTGAAATGTACAAAATGATACCTTTCATTTGATACCCCATATGACTCTGTAGGTATCTTTTAAAATTTCGGCATCACAATTTGTATGGAAAATATTCATTTTCATTTTTCATTTATTTTCATTTATTTTTCCCTAAACCTGTACAGGCGCACGAAATGTATTATTATTTTAAATTTCAAGTTGATAGCTGCAGTAGTTTTTGAGTTATTAAGGAGGGAAAAAAGGACAGACAAAGCGAGACCATAAGGGTTTTGAAACCGATCTTCGATCTTCAAAACCCTAAAAATCGTGAAAAACCACGACTACTCTGTAATCAGTTAAAGTCAGTGTCGGCGCCGGCACAGGGGCCGCTACTGAGTTGTGCACTGACCCTGTGTAAACCAGCCTTTATACCGGGTGGATGTTTTTGACGGGGCAGTAAGGGGAGGTAACTTAGCCGGTGTAGCTACAGGAAAATAGTCTTTGGAGACTATCCTTATCCCCATTCACAGATTTAAAAAACATGTACAGCAAGAAAGCAAGAAAGTGGGCATTGAAACTTTTTTGATGTCAATAGATCCTGTTTCTATTACTGATCAATAATTAATTTTGAAATAACTTAGGTTTGAGTACTAAAAAAGTCTGATTTCGCAAAAACTTTGCCCATACATTTTTTTATTAAACAAAACTTTTCGTAAAAAAACGTGACCGCGTGGCGGATGCCTTAAGCTGCGTTTCAGCCAGAGATGTGCGAGGTAGCTGAGCGGTGTGAGGATGCGTTGCGAGGCTGTGTATTGAAGTCAGTGTTTCCACCAGAGATGTGCTAGCAAGCTGACCGGTGCGAGGATGTGTAGCGGGCTCTTATCAGATAAGCGAGCAAGCCTAGGGTAGGACCACCGTCTAGTGACTGCTATTATTTCACTACAATCTCGCTCCGCGGAACCGTTTCCACCAGAGCTACGCTGAGCGAGGCTAGGAAAATGAAGTGATTCTATTGTTTGTTAAAAACACTTTCCTCGCTACGCATCTCTGGTGGAAGCGCAGCCTTAACGCATGTAGCACACCTCTGCTGCGAAACCATAACAGCGGAACCGCAGCAATTTCGCCATGTCTTGTCCGTATGTAGGAGAAGTGGAACACTAGCGAAACGGCCTGTTCTAACGCATAGATTTGGCTGTAATACTTTTTAACTCATTGTAAGATTCGATAGAATTTTTTGATCAGTATGAGAAACTGGATAGATTGGCATCCAAAAAAGTTTTCGTGTAAAATCGTAAGCCCATTTTCTGGTCAACATTTTTTTTAATCTGTGATTAGGGTGACTTTTTTTCAAAATTGTCTTTGAATCCTATATCCACATGGATATTATATTAGGATCCCAAGACCATTTCTGTAGCTACGCCGCCGCCGGTTACGGTAACTCACCTCACTGCCCCTTCCCAAAAATCACTCTGTATAGTGTACAAAGTATGCAGGCATAATGACGACTGTTTGATAAAATAACGATTCTTGGAGCTCAAACTATACAACTTTTTTACAGGAAGGTTTAATGACCATCTACAATAAGAATGCTGACGGAGATCAAGAGGCATCAGATATCACAACTTGCTACTTTTGTTCTGCTACTTTTTCTGCTACCATCGGTAAGGTCTCTTTCATCATACCTACCTTTTTATACAGGATGCCACTGAAAAGGTGTACTAAGTTTGCAAGCCGAGGTTCAGCCCCCGAAAACGAGTACTTGGGGATGGTTTTTTTCAAGAATAGGTGTTTGCAGTTATTCATAGTAAAAAAACTTTCCTCGTTTCCTCGATGGAAAAAACGCGTTAAGGGGTACAACGTCCATAACGATAACCGTAGTTAAGCAACATCGGTCGGGGTCATTTCTCGGATGGGCAACCGCATCATGTAGGATATTTTTTTTCTAAAAATCCATTTTTAGGGTTCTTTTTGCGAAATAGTTATGTGCAATAGAACAGAACCATCCGTGTACGAGTTGACTCGCACTTGGCTGCGAGCTACGTTTTAATGTATCTCATTTATCTCAATAATACTTCACCTATTTTTAGTATTAAATACTAAAAATATGGGAGTATAAAATTTTATAATGGCTTTTTAAATGACTTTGTACATGCACAGGATAAGTGGGTACACAGCTTGGTACAATGCTAGGGAGCACGCTCTTTAGCAGTGTTCCATGCTTTAGCTTGAATCTAGGCACTAGGTACGCTGGGAGATGACTGTTATGACAAGTGTAAAATTTTGTACGAAAACTGTACTTGTGGTACAAATTTCGTACAAGATCTGATGCTGTACGTCACGTTTACATTGACATAACATTATCTGATCAAAAAGATAAATCTGAAAACACGCAGTCCGTTCAGACAGTGTCGTGGCTTTATAACCACTATATAGATGGATAGAGTTGCTTCATTCATTCATTACATAAATTTTTTGTAATTATATTAAACACTAGCTGTACCCGCGACTTCGTTCGCGATTGCCTCACCTGCCGACTAATTAAGTTCACATTTAACCATAGTCTCTCATATTATGAAACGCCGCCGTGCAAAAAATCGTGTAGTGTCTACGGGGGATAGCATGTTGTCATCTTCAATCCCATTCTTTATAAACACGACTTTTAGCTACGACTCGGCCAGCGTCAGTGTTAAGAAGTGTCATACCTACTCGTTTCACTTCTTACTGATGGTTCCGTTCAGCTGGGGCCCTATTCTGCTATACTAATCGCTTCACTATGACAGGTATATCGACACAGAATGACACGTTTGGGTATTCCACCTCAGATGAAAGAAATTATGATGAATGCAGATGGAGAGACGTGCGTCAAGTTTGAAACTATTAATTTATCTCGCACGCACTATCTGGAGTTTTATAAATCTAAGGATTCTACGTGATGATTCTGCGACGATTCCATTGTCATACTGAAGCAATTGTATTGCAGAATTGGGCTCCTGATCCATTTGACTGGACCACCGTAATTTTTTTTTCGTTAGTAGGTAGGTACAGTTGGCTGTGTACCACAGTAAAAATATTTTTCTGTGGTCTAGTTAGTTTAATTGGACCACTTACTGCAACCAAAATTCGGTAGTACAGTTAACTGGACCAGCTAAACCACCATATATCATGTAAGGTAGGAACCTAACTTATTTTTCCAAGACGCCTTAGTAGGTAGGAACCTAACTAATGGGTGCGTCTTGGAAAAATACATAGATAGGAACTTGCCTACCCTCTATCTAGTAATTTTTTTCTTCTAACTACAGATTATTTCATCAATCTACTGATTTTCTACTCGACTTTCTACTGATTTAGTCAAATTCGATCTTGCAACACTATTTACAACAAAAAGAATGCATGAAATCGGACGACGCGTAGACCCGTCGTGATGCGCGGTTAAAGAGTTCTACTTTTTCCTCTCTCCCAGGGGAACCTTACTGAATTCCAGGATAAAATGTATCCCATGTTCTTCCTTGAACTCAAATAGTACCAATTCAGTCCAACTCATTCAGTAGTTTCGGCGTGATGCGCGGTGAAGGAATTTTACTTTCATCCCTTCTCCCAGGGGAACCTTACTAAATTCTGGGATAAAATGTATCTTTCCTCGTAGAATGAAATCAAATTATGCCGAGTTCCATTCGAATTCATTCAGTTGTTCCATCGTGATGCGCAGTTAAAGAATTTTACTTTCATCCTCTCTCCCAGGGGAACATGACTGAATTCCGGGATGAAATGTATCCCATGTCCTTCCTTGTAGTATGAAATCAAATCGTGCAAGGTTTCATTCCAACTCATTCAGCACTTTCGGCGTCATGCGCGGTGAAGAAATTTTACTTTCATCCCCTCTCCCAGGGAAACCTGACTGAATTCCGGGATAAAAAGTATCCTATGTCCTTCCTCGTAGTATGACCTAAAATCGTGCCGAGTTTAATTTCAATACCTTCAGTAGTTTCGACGTGATGCGCGTTTAAGAAACAGACAGACAGACAGACAGACAGACAGACAGACAGACATGAATGAAAAAAATTACAGTTTTGGCTTCAGTATCGATAATAGAGTGCCCTCCAAAAAAAATTTTCAAAATATCTTCAATGTACAGAATTGGACCTGTTACAGTTTTATTATAAGTATAGATTCTAAACTGAATCGAACATGTTTTTAATTTTATCTAATAATATTTTCTAATAAAATAAAATAAATAATAAATAATGCTGGACAATGTGTTATGGGTACTAGATAACTGATATAGTTAATATAATACACTACATAGATAGATATTATTTTATTATACATAGAAAACACCCAGACCAACGGAACAAATTTCTGCAGATCGTACACAAATTTGTTCCGAGGCGGGAATCGAACCCGCAACCTCCTGCGTTGCAGGCGGACCTTCGCCCGCTGCGCCACGGAGGTCGTCAATAGTCGTAATAACCAATACCAAGCCGCGAGCTAAATATTAGTTAAAAATAGGCTTAGCAAATTGCCATAGTACTATCGTGCGCGAGTGTACCCATGCGCGAACACACCCCTTCCACTTTCTTCCAGCGTTATTTTTACGTTACGCGACTTATAACCCGCTAATAAGACAAATGAGTTTCACACATAACGTCCAAAAAGTTTGGATAGGAGGTAATTTTTCTTCCGTGTAAAAGTAATAAAATAGTGAAAATTTGCTTTTTCCTTTCATTTTTAATAATACATTTCTTTGCAAAGATTGATCCGTATCAGCAACAAAATCCATTGGTTCAATAATACAGGGTGTCTTTTTTTTTGAAAAATATTTTAAGAAAAACTATATACCTAATTATGCATGCAGTTATTGTTTTATTATAAATCGAGGGCATGACTCCTTTCACGAATTTTCTCTAACTCTCGTGGTTTTGGACTTGGCCATCACGGCCCTTCTCAAAAAACCAATAGAAAATACCAAGAATACCTGAAAATAATATTTATACTACACCTGCTCGGAAAGTTGCCTATTCCTTTTCTATTAATAGAATAGAAAGTATGTCTTTGCAGGCCTATAGGAAACCGGGAGGAAAAACTCTATGGAATTTCATTTCTCACGTGTTTTAGCGGGAGGAAAAAGTGTATGGAAATCCATTTCTAACGTGTTATTTTTTTTTAATTTCCTAAAAGATCGGCCGGTAGCTATGGTTATTTTCGTTCGGTCAAACGACAAAAAGTTTTTACTCCAAGTTCATTAGGCCTCCTCCGATTTCCGAGCAATATTTTGAAAAAAGAACCCAAAGGCTGGCGCGGTCAATGAGGTTTTACCAACATCATTGGGCGCCGTAAGTTCTTCTAAATTTCAATTAATAATTTATTCTGCTTTTTATTCCTCGAAGGTGTAGTATAAAGCACTATTTATCACTCGGCAGAAAGTGCGATTCCTACCTCGTGTGTTTTAAGGCCCTCGGCTGCGCCTCGGGCCCAAAACGACACACTCGGTAGGAATGGATCACTTTCTCGCCTAGGTGTAAAATGTACTATTGCAGATAGTACTGTTACAATATTATTTCGCAATAAATGTAATGTAATAAAGCTGCATCGCAAGCACTCTAGTTACTTGCTTGCACCTGCATTTCCGTGGGTATACTGACATTGCGGGCTTGGTTTTTGTCGCGGCAACATCATTGTTTTACCCAAAATTGTACTAAGTCTTATAAATTATATTTCCAGTTTAAAATTATCTATTATTAAAAAGACTTTCCTGACCCACCCCGCAACAGTACAAACATTTGTCCGAAGGCGGTAATCGGACCCGCAGCCTCGCAGCGGACCTTCGCCTGCCGCACCACACCATTCGTCATGTACAAACATTTAGAGCCTGCGACCGCCAGACCATTACAGATATCTAAGAAATAAATAATGCCAAATCATTTTCATAGAAGGGTCATCGAAAGAGCATATCGGTCATCCTTCGTTGTATGCGATCCGCCATCCGTCAATTTTGTAGTCTGTTGTTCATTATTGGCATGAGTTGTTGCTTTGCTCCACCTGTCCCCTCGCCTTGCAATGTGACAGTATACTTTCTTTAAATGCCATTTTTATTACAGGTGGTATCGGTACATTGGTTGGAACTGGTACAAATTTAGTTTTTAAAGGCCTGCTTTCAAGGTATCTTCGTTTTTACTACTTATTACCCGCTTACTAGTTAGCTTGATCCGCTTCTGCCAACAGTGTTATAAATACCTTCTTTAAAAAAATGCTTATTCCATCCGTAAATCCAAAAATTTACGGATGGAACGGCCACACTACGAAAACTGTTTCAAATATTTGTGTTTTTAAGCTCTTGCGATTTGATTTTGTTAACAAATCTGTAGTTTGATAAAATTTCATTGGCTAAGTAAAATCCCGTTGTGGGATTTCGTTTTGCCGCGCCGAATATAAACACCTCAACAAAATCTGGGGAACAAGGGTATTTTAGTGCATATTTTTAATTAGATTTTTTTTGTCCTATTAAGTTATACAGCAATAGATGCCTAATTTATTCTTTATTTCATTTATGTAATTTAATAATAAGCATGCAAGTGAAAAACGAAAGTTTAATTAGAAAAACTAAAATAGTGCCTTAACCGAAAAAAACCATTATCAGTAAATAATAAAAAAATCTGACGCTAAGGTTAAAATTAAATGAAAAAACATTCATAACAGATGTTTAATAATCCGTCGGAAATCCTCCCTAGGCATTAGTCACGGTCCCACATCGGCGTGGCTTGCTGAGTATCAAGTTATCAATTGTCACCTGTGGAATAAGGCTCTGGAAAAATGTGAAAAAAGTTCTACTCCCGTGTTCAAATTTTGAGGAATATCACTGAAAGCTCTTCTCCGGAGTAAATCCCATGCATGCTCAATTGGATTGAGATCGGCGGATTGAACAGGCCACTCTAATCCGTGATATTGTGCTCGTTGAACATATTCATCACCTGCCTTGCGGTGTATGCGCGTGCATGAACACAAAATCTTGGCAGAACTGCTGGTTGTGACGGATGACCATAGAATGCACTGCCTGCTCAATGTGTTGCTCTGCATTCGAATTGCCTCGTATGCAAACGAGAGCAGTTCTCCCACCCAGGCGAATTCCAGCCCACACCATGTTCTACCTTGATAAGAATGAACTTCCTGAGGATTTCGGAGTCGACTTTGGCGACCAGGGATACGCCAAATACGCACTCTCCTTGAATCAGGGTGAATACCGAAGCGAGATTCATCGAAAAAGAGAACATATGCCTACTTATTGTCGGTCCATCGCAAATGTGCATTAGCCCCCAGTAAACGACGCCCTCGATTTCCACGTCGCAAAGCTGGAACTCTTAATGTTCTGCGAGCGCAGACATTGACTTCATGTAGTCTTCTCCTGGCAGTTTGGTTACTGATAACCACTTTGTGCTGGGACTGGAGTCTTCCTACCAACTGGCGAGTTGAAATCTGGGGCTGCCTTCTCTAGCATTTTGCAGAAATCGATCTTGTCTTTGTGTAGTGACCCTGTATATTCCTCGGTGACGTTCGGTTACATCTCCTGTAGCCCTGTAGCGTGCCCATAATCGGCAAATTACGCTTGGCTGTGTGTAAACAGCGTCCGCTATATAGCGTTGACTGCGTCCAGCTTCCAACGTACCCACAGCCCTAAGGATCTCTTTCCGCGTTAAATGACGATGTGACATAACGCTTCAGTCTCAATAATCTCGAAGAAGTTGGCAGTAATGGTTTTTAACACGAAAAAAAATCGATAAATGACAAAAATCACTCACACAAACACTGAACACTTTATGCTAGCAAACCCCTTACTCTACGACCAAGTCAGGTTTTCCCTTCTTTTTCTTAAACCTTTGCATTTTTCGTACGAATTTTTTATCCTCTTTCAGCCTAAAGGATGATGGACACAAACGTATGGAACCTGCAGGGGTATTTTAATTCATTCGATTCGTTTCCGAATTGAATCCGGCTGATTTATAAAACGCTATTTTGATTTCGCCTCTGGTTGATGACCGAAAATCCGAAGCGAATCTGTTGACTATAATGGCCATGTCAATCAGGAGGAGCTCCTTATTTCGATCTTCAACCCGAGGCGAAATCAAAATAGCGTTTTAAAGATCCGTCGGATTCAATTCGGAAACGAATCGAATGAATTAAAATACCCCTGCTGGTACCACCGGCACCAATCGAAATGAAAGATATATCGTTGGAAAGCTCTTTTTCTGTAGAATATGAACTGTGGTGCTAGTCTTGGTTCGTTGTCCGTTTTGAGTAATCCTATCTTGAAAGTAACTTATTTTAGAGTTTTTTGTCACTTTCTATTAAAAGGTGCCTAAAAAAATAAATGTTTTTTTTTTACATTTTAGCCATAATATTGTTTTTACATTTCATCATCGCTGTCAGCCAATATTGGTCCACTGCTGGACATAGGCCTCCCCTAATGAGCGTCATAGCGCCCTATCTTCAGCTTGCCGCATCCAGCAGCATCTGCCTGCAATCTTTCGCTGGTCGTCATCCCACCTGGCCTCAGGCCGGAGGGCGTCCTATACTACGTTTGCCGACTCACGGTTTCAACTCGAGAACACTTTTACCCTAGCGGTTCTTCGCGAGATATGGCCGACCCACTGCCCCTTCAGCTTGCTAATTCTTTGGGCTACATCGATATTACTATTATTCACTGTCGGATGTATTAATTTAGTTACGAATCATCATATCCTTCAGAAAATCTGCGTCTTTCAATTATTAACTATTAATTATAATAATCTCGGTAAATAAAACAAATTTGACGTAAGGCTTATCATATTATTTACGGATCTGGTACACATTCGCGAAAGACATTTGCGCGAGAAGATATTTATGCGAGTGGACATTTGTGCCAGTAGACTTTTGCGCGATTTGCACGGGTGACCATTTGAGCAAGTGAACGCTTGCGCGAAAAATCACAAAACTCTCGAAATAGACGATGCAGAGAGTTTCAGATTGGACCATTGTGTGGGATTTTGCCCTATTTTTTCTGACATATCTCATCTTCCCCTGCCCCTCCTCTCCCCTTCCTTTCCCATAACAATACACATTTTTACATAGATCTCCGTAGCACGTGCAACGATTTTACGATGGATCGTCGTAGAATACCAGAGTCCAACGCGCACTTACTTTTCGACTACACACAAAATTTTTCATAACTACGAAACTAATACAACTAACGAGTTGCTGTTTTCAGCATGACAAAGGAAAGCTTTTGTTCTTTACTATCAATGTTTTTCCCTACCCTTCTCTCAGTAGACCAATATATTATTTTGTAGACCTTCGTAGCTCTACCTACGATGCTACGGCGGACTGCCCGTAGGCGTAGCCAGCGAGGTTTTTACGTATTCATGTGTGTGTACATGAGAGCTGCCAGTAGTAATCATTAAAACCAGTCACCGCTTTACTGAATACTACTGTAAGCAGACATGAATGCGTTAAAACCTCGTTTTTACATATTAAAATTTCGTAAACTCACGCCGCATGCGCTTCGTAAGTTTACGAAATATCATATTTATCTTCTGGGAATTAAGGGCAGGGGTAACGTACAAAGTTAGTACATTGATAAAGATATATTTAGATATTGATAGAGCAAATTCCATCATCATTCTGGAAATCCCCACTCGCCAGGTGTATTAGTTTCGTAGCTATGAGCAGATGAGTGTGAGGTAGAAATTTGCTAGAAGGGGGCGCGTTGAAGTCTTCTACATGCTACAACGGTCCATCGTAGCACGTGCTACGAAGATCTAAAGGAAGGGGAAGGGTTAAGGAAAGGTGGGTTATATCAGAGGCAAGAGCCCCCTAGCAACCCCCTAACTATGATGAAATACGCGACGTTTACTTCGAGAGTTATTTGTTTCAGTTATTTGTAGTTTTTTGAATTTTGCGCAAATATCTACATGCACAAACAGTCACCCGTGCAAATGTCAGTCACGCATGTGTCATTCGCGCAAGTATCTACTCGCGCTAATGCCCTTCTCGAAGTGTTTTTCGGGCAAACGTCTTGGTACTATTTAAAAACAATGCTGGTTCAGTAAGGTCTCCGTGTCTAGCATGGTGGCACCGCCGAGGCTGGGCAGTGAATGCGATAATAATAAAAATAATATCCTCCTAGCGGAATTTTGACCACGGCAGCCGGCGGTCAGTCTCTTCGGAGACTGGCCAGACGCGCAGGACATATTATAGTGCACAAGTGTTTGTGCAAACACAGGTGCACTCTCTATTCCCTCACTCTCATAATTCGATGAGAGGGCGGACCGACACGACCGGGAGAGGTCAAGCACAGGACCAACCGCTTAACATGCTTTCCGAGGCACGGAAGTGTAACACCGCCAACTTCCTGACTCCGGGTTGCTACTGTGAATTTTTCATGCTAGAAAAACCCTAATCAAAACTGGCCCGACCCAGGATTTGAACCCTCATAATCAGCGCTAGACCACCGAGGCAGAGAGTGAATGCGATAGTACTTTACTAAGTACCTACCCTTATACTTAATGAGCTAAGAAGTATTTTTTTTACAATTTCACTGATGTCAACAGAACTACATCATGGGTATCTTCAAGACGAGAGCGAATAAATATAAACCTTCGTGATTAATAGGTACCTACATCAGACAGATCACTTTCAACAGGTGAGATTGTGGTCTAAAGAAGGTCTATTGAATAGTCGTTTTCTTAACCGAATAGACTCTATTCGGATAAGAAAAAGACTCTTATTCAGTCATTCCATTGCTTCTTTGCCATTGCATGTTAAGAGAGGTTTATAATGAGGAGGGATTGTCATCTACTTACACTCCGTGATTTTCGCATAAATTAAGCTGAACCTGATATATTATTTTTCTATTCAAAAAATTCAACATTTACAGACGAATATATTTCATAACGGACAACTGTAACGGGTTCGTCGTAGTAGTTTTTTTGTCCACATGAAAATAGCTATCCAACGACGTGTGACTCGTCTTAATTGGACATACTACCAAAACGGGCCCAAAACGCCCATCCTACTTTATAATTTTGGCAGTGGCCCGTACTTTTTTAAGAGTTTTCACAAATAAATTGAAGTATATTGCTTGTTCCCCTAGATTTTGTTGAGTAGTTTACATGTGGATGAAGCCAGAAAATAAATACACCGATTTTTACTTGCACATTTTCTAGAAAAAATTGTTTCATAAAAATAATTCCTTTATTGGACTAAGAGAGAGCCTGCGATCACCAGACCTTCGTCATTTTATTAAAGCTGAGAATTTTTCTGCGAATGCTCCACAGACAGGGCCGCGATTACGGTGTAGAATAGAATAGAATAGAATAATGTTATTGTGAAATTGTGTTACATCAAGGTCTTAAATACAAATAAATGTTTCAACAATTTTATCATAGTTCATACAATTTTAATTTTATAGAATTTATTGGCATTACGGCTCAAACGTTGGCAGTTGAAACGTTAGGGTGCGCGTTCACAGGCCGGCATCGGACAACCAGCTGACAAGTGCGTCCACTGATTGGCAATACGAATGACGTCATTCGCATTAAATGGAAAAGTTGCCTTCAAGACTCCTTGCGCGCATTGCTGTCCGCTCCGTGCGGTACGGATTTTTTATGTCAATCCATTGATGGGAGCTAGTGCGGATTGTCCAATGCCGGCCTGTGAACGCGCACCCGAACGTTTCAACTGCTAACGTTTAAGCCGTAATGCCGTGTCTTACCACACCGTAATCGCCCTCCTGGTAGGAACGATCACCTATTATGAAGTTATTATGAAGGCCTGGTGGTCGCAGGCTCTAAGCCTATAATATTTATATATGTTTTTTTTTTTTCAGTACGTATCCTGATTCACCTGAGTATTTGTCTTTCCCGAAATATTCAATGTTTGCTGTACCGATGATGATTGTACTTGAAATATTTCATTTTCTGGCTGAAGCTATATTTTACCTCGGACTGTTCAGGTAAATAGCATTTCATTTCATTTATTTTCAACTATAGGAATGAAATGGAGTACTTAGTTAAGTCAAAAAACTACAAGAGTGCCTTATGTCTTAATAATATTCAATTCAAATAAAATTACACAAAAAAGTAGCTACGAAATTATTAAAATATTCAGCTGTAAAGAGGCTACGTCATACAGGAACCGTAGAAACAATAAAGAAGCATAATTCAATTAACAATAATAGTAAACTTAGGGCGACTTGCGTAAGGATCGTATTTACATCATAATTAGTTATAATAAGATTACCGACTTAAATAAATTTAGCTTAATCATAATTAGGATTGTCTTGCGCGAAACTTTCGCAGCGGTCATTTAGCTAAGGGCTATGGATTGTCTTGCGTTCCGTTAAGGTTTGGTCATCAAGCACGATCAAGCCATGATCCAACTGACATAAAACGGAACAGTTTTTGCGTAGAATGGAACATATGTATGAGACCAGTGTCAAGTTGTGAAGTTAGTTTAGGCCTTAAGCATTTACCCCACAGCCGCGGTTTTGAAGCGCGTCTGGTGTCGAGGGATTTGTTGCGATATTTGTTTGCGTACATTTTGTACTAAGATACATACGATCTTACACACTGCTGCGATTTAACATACCATACCATACCTACTACTGCAATTTTATCGACTCGATAGAAGTTGGACGAGCGACGCGTTTCCGCATCCTACGATTTTGCGATAGTTGTTCACGGAACATTTTGTATTAGGACGCATGCCATCTTACACACAGCTGCGTTTTGTGTCTTGCATTTTGGGGGCGGCGGCGATGCGTGACGTCTACAAATCGCGCTTAGAAAAATGCAGCTGTGTGTAAGGAATCGCGCTACAAATTCGCACCAAATCGCGCGACACAAAACTAGCTTCAAAACCGCGGCTGTGGGTAGAGGCTTTATGAAAACGAAAAGTTGAACTTGAATATGTTTAATAATGAATACCACAAGTACTTTTGTAATAAATTGTTGTTGTTTTTGATAACCGAAAACGTCTTACAAATTTATTATCAGATACACTTTCCACCAATACTATCTACTAAACAAAATCTTCTTCTCAAATTTCTTCTCGAAAAAACTTGTCTTGCTATGATATTTTGACCTCCTGGTCAAATGATCTCTTCATTATCATCTGATAAGTCCCATAAATTCATTCCTAGTTCATCCCAACAGTAGCAGACACGTAAAGAAATTATCTAGAAAACTTTGTAAATTATCAAATACTAGCTGCTGCCCGCGGCTTCGCCTGCGTAGTTCCCGTTCCCGTGGTAATTCCGGGATAAAACATAGCCTATGTCCGTCTCCTGGTTCTAAGCTGCCTCCCCACTAATTTTCAGCCAAATCGGTTCAGCCGTTCTTGAGTTATAAATGGTGTAACTAACACGACTTTCTTTTATATATATAGATAGATTTACATGAATTTGTCACAACAAAACATTTTTATGAAATTCACTGACATTGATGAGTGATGGATGAGATGACAAACCAAACAGCTGTCAGGCATTAAATACAATTAACAAAGTTAAATGGCCAATTTTGGGCATTTATCTTTGACAGGTTGCTAATTATGATTAGAAGCTTATTTTTTGTAGTGCAAGACAAACATCGTACTTAAGTCATGAAAATCATTTAGCGTCTATTTAAATAGCCTTACGCAAGCGGCCCTTAGTGATTTCAAATTAAGATTCAAATAATTTAAAAACAAACGAAAATTTCTAAAACAGGTTGTTTATAAGAGGCCAATTTCAAACATAAACATTTGTTTAAAAATATCATATTTAGATCGCGATCACCTGTTGATCCCCACTCGCGACTCACTATCATTTCATGACCTGCCAGTTTATCGTTAAATATATCAGTTAAATTGTATATCTTGGTTTTTCTGATATCCAGCTTAGTTACTATACGCAGTGGATGGACCGTAGTACATATACATTTGTCTTTTGTAAGACATACCATAATTTGAAGTACTGCATCCACAATTTCACGTTAGAAATAAAATCTTTTGTGTCAGTATTTCGTAAGGTAGTTGCTGGTGTAATGCATAATGTGGTTTTTAATATTTCAGGAAAAATTCAAAAGCTGCCAAAGCTGCTATGATCACTGACGCGGGTATTGTGGCTGCTAAAAAGACAATTGAAGAAGAAACAAATAAATTAGGACCACTCTCATTCTGGGAAGTAGTAAGTGCAAATAATATTATTATTAGAATCAACCGACAAGAAATACTTACCGCAAGTGCATACGGGTTAGTCCACCTGGTTATACTATTAGGCAGTATAACTAAAAGGATCCGATTATTTTGGATTGGGCTCGTCCATTTAGTTATATTCGTAAATACACAACCGCCTAATGAAATTTATGGGTGTTACACGTTATTAGAAAAAAAAAATATAATAACATCAAGAATTTACACACATTCTAATAGGATTAATAGGTAAATATATTACTATCGCAATGTTTCCAGAAAAGTGGCTATTGAGATATCACCGTTAATTAATTGCATTTGTGCGTCCATTATCATGAAGTCGTTGACTATACTGCTTCCTTTTCGATTTTCCTTACTTTTCTCAATGTTGATAATAGCATCTTCTCCATCCTCTACCATTGCTTTCAAAAAATGCATAATGCTAACAAGTTTCCTGGTTTTGCATACCAGGTTAAGGTTCAAATGCCATGCCTCCACTTGGTTAGTACTGCGATGCCTCTCTCCGAATACGCACCATGAGTTTATGAACGCATCGTTCTTGAGCCAGTAAGCCTCGAAGTATTCCAAAACGCAGTTATTTTCTTTTTTTTCAGCTTTATTTTTAATATATTCCCATCCTTCGCGAATCTGGTTATTTGGGAGAAGTGATAATACACAACAAAGCCCTACAATTTTTTTTGGGCATTTAATATTCTTCTTTTTTAAATCAGTTAGCTTTTCTCCAAAGGCTATCAGAATAATGGGTATAACATCGTTTAATCTGAACATTTGGGAACACTTTCGATGCAGCTTTTTTTGACGTTTTCTGATAGTCGAACATGAACTTACTTGGTTCCCAATTTGAGATGCGTGACAAAATTATTCTGAACATGGTTATGTAACTTTCGGTTCACATATCCGACATCAAGGTGTACACCATCGGTACTGAAGAAGTCACCATGTAGAGTATAGATCTGGGCGAAAGGTTTCGGACAACTTTTATAAGTGCCGTCTCGCCGTAATATTCTTTTACATCCGTGTGTATCATATCTGTCAAACAAAACACACACAACAATAAATAATAACCAAGAAGTAAATGTAGCAATGCTCTTATAAAAATAGTGTAATAGTACTTTGTGATTGCCCTATATTAGGATATGCTAGTTTTTTTATTGTATCCCTAGTACAAATACATTGGTACAGCCAGCATCAAAAGTAGCTATGCATATGAAAAAGTCAAAAGTCTACAATACGTACGCTTTTGACAACTCCATATGCGTAGCTACTTTTGATCCTGACTGTACCATTACATTTGTTAACCATGCACACCCTGGACATCTGAATTAGTGTGATTTGTACAGGTACTAACGATGCATAAATGTGTCACTAGTTCTTATAATGGTATTAAGCAAGCAACGGTACTACAATA
This sequence comes from Eupithecia subumbrata, assembly GCA_949316285.1. Taxonomy (NCBI): domain Eukaryota; kingdom Metazoa; phylum Arthropoda; class Insecta; order Lepidoptera; family Geometridae; genus Eupithecia; species Eupithecia subumbrata. The sequence continues at coordinate 11,876,170 of OX438643.1, read as the reverse complement.
GTAAGGAAGGGCATAATAATTTTTTTTTATCACGAATTTGTATAGAGGAGCGACAGCATCCTATTAAGTAATTAAACACTTACTTACTAGTACTTACTTACTTACTTACTTGATAGTCAGCGAACCCGTCCAGTATTGTTTGCCACACATGTCTTTGGATGAGCACCTCCAGATAAAAGCACCACCATTATACCGTCGATTTTTATAGTATTGATGACCGTTAAAAAACAATAACAAACCCCGTCCTCTTTTGACAAACCGTGGCTTTTCTTCGAGGCTTTGGGACGGTCCAGGAATAGCTTCCATTTTAAATTCACCATTTAATATGATAGCAAATCAAGCAGCAATTTGCAATTGACATTTAAATAAGTAAAATATTCTGTCATTTTGGCACCAGCCAGTACATGATAAGCTTTCTTTGTTATTCGAACTCTTTGCTATTTTCTGGAAACATTGCGAGAGTAATATACATACTTACCTATTAATCCTATTAGACAGTATGTAAATTCTTGATGCTATTATTTTTAAATATTTTTTTTTTGTAATAACGTATAACACCCATAAATTACATGAGGCAGTTGTGTATTTACAAAAATATAACTAAATTGACGAGCCCAATCCAAAATAATCGGATCCGTTTAGTTATAGTACTGCTCAATATAACTATTCGGATTTTTTTGTTCATTTTGTTGACGTATAACTAATAGTATACCTAGGTGGACTAACCCGTGCATACGGCCATAAGGGTGGTGTGCTTCGTGAGACTTAAAGGATAATGAAGAACGTAAAGAAATAGGAAAACGGGATTTTTATTTCGTATTTTGCGTTATAAAATAACAATGTGAGAGTCTGCAGACGACCAAGAAGTATTTAAAGGTGCGGGGGAGGCCTTTGCCCAGCAGTGGGAAGAAATAGGCTAAATAAAATAAACAATAATAATAATCAGTTCAGGAAAACGAAAGAAATACCTATTGCGCGCATTGTTAAACCTTTTCTTTGAACCCATGCTTTATCAAACTTCGATCCAGTTGCAAATTATGTGAATAATGAGAAGAAGATTCTTTATAACTGTTTTAGCATAAATTTTAACTACTAAAATTGAAGGTTAAACAACAAACCTTATGTGAAGTTTGACCATACACTATTTACATTACATCTACATTACACTAATCGCTGCATCCGAAGACATTTAAATATTTTTTTTTTTTTAATTTCAGATGGTGATCATACTATTTGGATCGGCGATTATGTTATTTTTCAGTCGCTCCCCTCAATTATTTTACGGCTGGGGTGATTTTATCTATGACCATTTTGAACTTACATCAAAGCCTCCATTGTATGATTTTTACTTATAGGCTTAGAGCCTAAAACCGCCAGACCTTTATTATTTGATAAAAGCCAAGTCTGCATAATTGCCCCCTACAGATATTCAAAATGTCTAGCAGGACGTAGAAACAATCGAAAAGGTCTAGCTTTCAAGCTTTAAACATATTTTAAAAATTGCGCTTTAAAATAAACAGTTTCCAAATCTGCAGGTTGTACAAACATTTGTCCTGAGGCGGAAATCGAACTCGCAACCTCCTTCGCCCGACGCGCTATAGAGGTCGCCAAATTAAGAATGTATTTGAATTTTATAAATTTGAGGTGTAGACTTAGCCGATATCTGTAAAACTACGATAACCCAAAGAAACTGGCTTTTATAAATTAGGTAACAAAAGTCTGGCGGTTACAAGCTACAAGTCCATTACATTACACACTCCACACTCACATTTTTCTCGTTGATTTTGAAACTTATTTAAAAAAATTATGAAGTTTTAAGCAGCTTCAAACCAATGTTATACCAATGTATATTTAGTACCGTCTTTATTGTTTAGGGTAGACTAAGGTAAGCCCCTACGTATATGTTTCCAAAACCCATAGTGAATCGATAACCTTGAGAAGAAAAGGCGGCAGGTCAAGGCCAATCAGAAACATAATTTTATTTATTTAAAACTTTCGTAGTTGCGTTCGTAAATTTTTTCCGCAGCGTTTACGACCATACCCCCGTGGTACGGTAGGTAATAATTTTAAAAACAATACCACCAATTAATAGTTAGTTTATATTTATTTTATATAACTTAAGGAATAGAATATAGTTAGTATCATTTACTATAAAAAAGTTAACAAAACATGATTTTTTTCTAATTCTGAGACTTCTCCCCTAACTGATTACACCAAAAAAAAAATATGGTCTTAATTTATCTAATGCATGACCTATTGAAATATTTGTTAATAATTTCCATATGTACCAATGTTATGAAATCGTAATTTACGATTTGAGGACTTCTCTTTTTTGGACCATAAATTCTGTTTCATGAACATTTTTCATTACATAAAGTAAACGCATAAAAGTGACGGTGTTCTTGTTAAGCAATTTGTTAATTTTGGAGTAAAAGGCTTCTTATATAGTTGTGGTTCTAATTTATTAATTTTGATACATTAAAACTTTTTTATTTTACTATATTCCCTGTATAACATTGCTTAGTAGGTGGTTCAATAGTCATTTTCACATTTTAAATGGTTGGTAACATCATTTAATTACGCCATAAGCTTGAATAATCACATACCAAGAAATTGACATTTCAACAGAATGCTACAAGCAAATCGGCACCGAAAGGTAATCGCCAAGTAAGGGGCGTCAACTCATGTGAGCAGCAGCCCTTTAGTTCCATGCAGTTTGAAAATAATGTACTTTAAGTGTTTTCTCCCATACAAAAAATATACCTATATAAAAAGCTCTTTAAAAGTCTTAGATTGTGTAGTGTACTCAGAGATGCCTACCACTACACAAACTATCTCTCGGATCTCTGCTTAAGGTATACAAAATAAAATCATTATTATCATATGAAATGTATATCAAACTGGCCAATCGCTTTCCTTCGTTAAACAGAATAATATGATAAAATAGCTGATTTGGGTCGGGGTAGCGCCTTAACAATCATGCATCAGTCATGATTCTATTTATGTGTGTTTATTATTATATAGTATATATTATTTTTCATGAGCAAAGCATTTGATTGAAATTGTTAAAAGTGTGGCTTAAGGGTCCGGCGACGGATGAATTTCCCATACAAACGTAATACCAAAATGATTTTTAATTTGAGCAAATTTTCAGAATGGTCTGTTATTATTTGTATTAAAATAGTATTTATCTAGGTTCCTGCCACAATTTTTTTTCAAAATACCTTTCTGAAATCAAATTAAACCTAATCGCATTTTTACATCAAATAATGAATGTTGTCTTAGTAATTGTGTAGATAAGTATTTTGAAAAAATCTTATGTCAGGAACCTACATAAATACTATTCTAACACAAATAATAGCAAACCATGGTGAAAACATTCTCAAATTACAAATCATTTTGGTACTACGTTTGTATGGGAAATTCATCCGTCGCCGGACCCTTAAGGTCAAAAATTGAAAACAACGGTACAACTTTTTCCAAACTTACAAAAAAAATTATTTCCGAACGGGAAAGTTTAAAAATATTTAATAATATTTCTGATTGGCCTTGACCTGCCGTCGCATAAGCCGCATACCTTTAGGTTATCCATTCATCATAGGACGCCCTGTATATACAGGGTGTCCCATAATGAGTGGATAATCTTGAAACGGCTTGTGCGGGGCCCAAGGCCAATCCGAAACATTTTTTTGTTTTTTTTTTATCTTGACCCATTCGGAAAATATTTAACTTTTTGTAAATTTGGAAAAAATTGTACCTTTGTTCACATTTTTAGACTTGGTGCCTACAATTTTTTAATTTTTCTTATTTTTGTATTTGGAATATATTAAGAAAATATAGCGTAATTGAACACCGTTTGAATAATTTTGGTAACTAGGAGCAGTAATTTTCAAGACAGTATTAAAGTGGAAAATTGAAATTTTTCATTTAATTTTACTAAGTTTAAGCATCTGTGGTTTAAAAAAAAGGTATGAAAACCTAAGAAGTCATGTACATAAAAAACATGTCCATTTCAAGAGGATTTTTAAATGATAAAAAACTACGAAATATTATAGAATGAAACACTGAGATATCGCCACTTTTGTGTAAAAAGGGGCCATTCATACTAGAAATAAAATTGAACCATCACACATTAATAAAATATCTTTTCGCCACTCTCGTTCTAAAACGGTAACTTTTCTACTTAAAACACAGAAAATAACAAAGGTACAATTTTTTCCAAATTTACAAAAAGTTAAATATTTTCCGAACGGGTCAAGATAAAAAAAAACAATGGCCTTGGGCCCCCGCACAAGCCGTTTCAAGATTATCCACTCATTATGGGACACCCTGTATATTTATTACCAAATATATGAATAAAACAGTCCTAAGTTACACCATTTATAACTCGAGAACGGCTGGACCGATTTCAAAAATCTTTCATCAGTTGAATTTGTCTTTGTCCGGAATATCCATCAAACAAGGGTTCCGCGCAAAAATCGAAATTCAGCTAGTATTAAATACTTTTTTTGTAATATTTTAAATTATAACTACACATACCGATTAACAAAAGGTTTGGTTTTTTCTTTAAGATATTCCATTAATTTCTCTGTTCAATTTTTCAGCGTAAAGGACTCTGCTCTAGCCATGGGAGTAGCATTTCTGATGATGCTGTGCCCTAACAATCTTGATATTTTATCCAATTTCAAGGCTAAAAGTAAGTGTTCTTTCACAATTTTGATATTATGTTGGCTGGTAGTTTCAACTTTGTCTCGGGAAACATCGAGAGATTTTTTGTCATCATTCACATATCGGGATAATCTGGTTGATTCGGGTAATTCGAATAACCGAAGAATTTATAAATAAAAACTAGCATTTGTCTGCCGTTTAGCAGCCAATTTTATATTTGATGGTAATGATAGAAAAGCTTCACACTTTCAATTTGATTTTTCACTTGAAACACTGCAAATTTCGTGGATACCTTGACCATCCTAATTGGAATATTAGCCTGGTGGTGCCATGCTCTCTCATATAAAGGTATATTGATTATTATTTTCTAAATAGGTAAGTATAATGGTTACGCTTGTTTTTACAGATTATAAATATTATTTTATGATACGCCTGTTTCTTGGTATTTCACATAACCAAGAATGTCTTGTTACTTTTAGACGACTTCAAAAAAGAAGGTTCTCAATTGAGCTGTTTTTTTTATGTATGTTACTTGATATCTGCGCCTGCGGTTAACAGATTTTACTGATTTTTTCAGTATTGTATAGAAAATTATTCCGAAATAGTCCCACAAAAATGTTATTCCCTAAAAATGTTATTAAAGATGTTCTTATTCTTATTCTTATTATTTCCGAGGGATTGGAATTTATCCCGTCAAGCTTAAAAAACAACATGATACTGCTGAAAAATCACGACTAGCTATAACAATTTTGGTGATATCTTCGCCAATTCTTATTTTGTTGCAAACATTTTTTTTTATGGGCAGAAGCCTTTATTCACAAAGAAAATTATAATAAAATTAGTATTTACAATTGAAACAATTGAGCTAACTGCAGATTGTTCTGCAAACAAACTACAGAGAGCTCAACTGATCCATATCAATACCAGTCGAAAGCGTCCCCAAGACGCTGGCTGCATTGCCCCGCTGTATGGCAATGCTGATGCGCTGTGCCAGATACTGACCAGCTCTCGGGTCACGCGTTGCTTCGACCAGACGCTCAGATATTTTATTAAGAACCCGAAGAGCCTCGGTACCCCACGGACCTAGGGTCTCGACTCCAAGAGGAACAAATGTGTAGGCTCTGTCGAGACCTGCATATTTGCGCCTCTTGAGATCTTCGGCCAAATCTGCCGCTGCGCCTGCCCTCACAGATGTCCTCGGAAGATGGGAAGGCGCAAGTGTGTCGACGCATGTAGCGTCCCACACAATGGGCTTCCCCAACTCTCATGGGACTGGTGTCATACCGTCGGGCCTTTTACCATCGTCACGTAACAGACCAATCGGTTCGAGAATAGCGGGTACGTTAGCGGTGACAAAGGCCCGCCGGATGATGTCGTTAAGGCTGGCGTGGCGAGATATCTGACCGGCGGCCCTAGTATAAGATAATCCGTGATGACGAAGCTGTTCGACAGCAGTACCGCACTGGCATTGATGAGGCGCGCAACACCTTGCATCCAACCGAAGACATGTTGCGATACGGAAAGTTACGAGATCCAATAAAGTACCAGTGTTATGTGAAGGAAATGCTTGCAACCAATGTCCTGACTCCCATTTAGAAACGGCCAGGAGGCGGACACGATCCGCAGAGCTGGAGCACGTTTGTAACAAACAATTCCGTGTCAACTCACACAGAGGCCCGTCCCATTGCCGTTGGGACAAAAGTGATTTTGGGGGAGCAGCATCGGGGCAAGCATTATGCCAAGCCGTTCGAGCTTCGTCTAAAAATGAAATTTTTAATGACATTCCAGGCGGGACCAAACGAGAAGGCTTTAAAATTTTGTCAACTAAAGAACTAGTACTAGTGTCTACAGACAGAAGACAAGAACGCTCGCAGTGCTACACTTGAAATTTTGCGTATACCTAAGCCTCCCAATCTGACAGGCAGGGAGGCCTGCAACCATGCCTTCTCATTTAAATCAATATTCAAAACCGATGATAAAGTATTCATTATTATGTTGTCTAAGCCTTCCAAGAGCTCGCTGTGTTTCCACAGTTGACTACATCTCAAAGAATACGTAAATAAAGGTACAAATAGACAGAACCGAATAATTGTAAAAGCCATATGACTATTAATTTTGAGCAATCTTTCCGAAGTTTTGTTGAAATTTGGAACTTTCTCATCTACAAATGACTGAAAAGACTCGTCAAGTATTGGTGAACCATGAATCTACAACTGTAATGTTGGGGGCTAAACTATTGAATTTTCCAATGATATTGTTTTTGTCTACACAAGACTCGGAAATAAAAGCTCGCATTTTGAAAAATTTAATTCCAAACCTATTTTTTGAAATTCGTCTGTGATGATTGATGATAGATCAACAAAAACTGTTTTCACCTCTCTACCTAATGTTCCATCATCCGCCTCGCGAACCAAAGCCTAGCTGAATTGGTCGGAAATAGTCGCCTAGATGTTCGAAAAATAATCAGTAAATAAATGCAAACAAATTGTAAAAACCTTGCCGTGCAAAAAGGCTTACTATAAAATATCAGATTATCAAGAAGATAAAAAGCTTGGGACAGGTTTTGCTCCAACTCGAAAAGTAACAATTAACAGGCTAAAGGTTTCTTCTTTATTTAAGTCTACATACCGAAGCGACAGAAATCAAAAATATCACTTTATTTCCGTGTCAGTGATTAGTTTTATAATTTGACCTTTTCTAAGTGTACATTTATTGTATTTATGGAAATAAAGAGTTTTCGATTTTGATTTTCTTAAATAAGACGGGTTACTCATCATCCGGACTGTAACGATTGGTCTGCACGTTCAAGCGCTTTTTATACCGTGTCAGAAGCGCGAGCACGGACTTCGATAAGGATCGGTAAGCAGCTATTTTGTCTCCTTTGTCAATAATATTCGACAGAACATCGTTTTTATCAAATATTAATAGGTACCCAGACACGCCAGACAGTATCTTTTATTGACTATCCATATCGAAGTCCGTGCTCGCGCTCCAGGAGGCCAATTCTGCGTGTCACGTGATATTTTATCAAGTGATACGAAGAAGGTACCTATCACGGCATAAAATATCATGTGAAATATCACAAATATTATGTATGAATTTCCGTCAAAGACTGCATTCTCGTGCGACTTACCGAGAACTGGAGAAAACCCCACCGTTTTCTCGTGGTCCTACTATTTTGTCCTACTAGTAGAACCACGAGGGAGACCAGTTTCTTTTCGTCCTACCCTCGATAAATATTGAATAGCAGATTTTGAGAATACGCATGTTTACTACGAAGTAATCGCTCGATATTTTGACAGTTCTTGCCACACATATTTATCGAGTAGATAAATTGTCAGAATTGCCCTCCAGTTCCTACCTTCTAAAATAATTACGTCATTTGTACAACGGCTTATTATATTTTCAGAAATCAGTGAACTCCCAACTCACCGAATTAGTTCAGTCCTAGACTGGACACAGTGTGCTGCGACTATGCCTTTCAGTTTCAGTTTCTTATTAGGTAAAACTACCTACTTGTTTATATACCTACAGTAAAAGATTTTTAAGGAAAACCCTTTCAAAAACTTGTTACTCGTAAAAATTTTAAAAGCTTGTGTATTTTAAAAAGCTGTTCAACTTCAAAAAAGAGTTTCTATGTTCGGCTGTAGATATGTTTTTTAGAGTACCTAAGTATGTTTGCTGATTTCTGTGTCAATTTTGAAGATTTTGATATTGTAGTATCTTTATGCTTTCGTACATAATGAAAGGTTTCAGACTTCTTTTACTACTGTTTTCTTTTACTTTTATATTTATGGGACTAATAATTACTCTAGCAAAACTTAAAAAACAGTGTTATTATTATGTAATTTGAAGTCGGTTTTAAGTTTTCTCAATTTATCAAATTATTACACGACAGGTACAATCTTTTCTTATCGAGTACGTTTTATAGCCCTATTCCACTTGGATCCATTTTGCTAATTAATATTAATGCATCAGTTTCCACTTTGATTCATACCCTGGGTGGATTAGTTTCCACTGCTGGAATTTATTACACTCTGATCCATATGTCAAGTGGATTAGTTTACACTGCATTTTTTTTACGTTTTGGTCATTCAAAATTCTCCATGAATACTCGAATCGTCGAGTTAGAAATATTTGAAATCCAAACGGCCTTATCTTAACTACTCGTGCTTGAAATGCAGTTTGTGGTTCAAAATAAAAGGTAAAATCAAAAGCTTCATTTGTAATGACAGCGGTCAAAAATGGCTATTATATCTGAAACTATGTACTCTGAGACAGAGTCTCTGGCTCAAATATAGATCTTTTTCATCATAATCAGTTGACGAAAAAAGACTGCTGCATAAACACTTGCGAGCTTTAAACTGGAATCGCTTCAAGAGTTGTTCAAGACTAATTTTTACAATTTCTTTGCAGTGAACTATGAGTTAAGTTATGTTTTCCCTTACGCAGGATTTATTGGTAACGATAAATTTTGATTTAATGGACGATAATGTCCGCTGCCACACCGCAGTGGGCCTAGCACGGGGATAGTTGTCTAGGGTAGAATAGAGAAGAATGACATCGCATTGTAATACATTGCGTAAATTGTTGAAGTTGAAGGAATCAGTTTCAAACATATTACGCATTCGATGACGATGTGACGTGATTTTTCTCTATTCTACCCTAGACAACAATCATCATGCTAGGCCTACAGCAGTGTAGTCACTGACAGTACCGACAGACGTCTTCCATGTCGGCATTCCCACACTAGACTGGCCAGCCCTTATTCATGACTTGAACCCAATCTGGCATATGTGGGACGAGCTAAAACAGCGGATACGAGGGAGAAATCCAGCTCATCCAGCTCCGGCGCCGATAGAAGCCGATAGATGCAACTTCGACCTATTGCAATAATTCCCAAAATTTAGGTAGCCAATTTAATTAATTTTAAATCTACTTGAAAGGTAACAAAATTGCCTTTCAAATGATATACCACAATCTATAGTTCATTGTACATAAATTGTAAATTAGTTGTTTTGATCAACTCGCGATGAAAGCGATTCCATTTTAAAGCTCGCAAGTGTAGTTTTCATATATTATTTTTTGCTTTCACAACTAAACGCATTTCCTTAACAAAATTAAAAAAACAAACGTTTCTTCTGAAATAAACAAATAAATAATCTTTAATTGGCTCTCTGATGCTATTACGTAAATTGGTTTCAGTATAAGTCGTTGATTTTCCAGTACATTTTTAGGGTTCCGTACCTCAAAAGGAAAAAATAACCCTTTGACATTTTCTATAGAACCGTTCGAACTGTTCTGCTATGTATTTTGAGATTTTCTAGAATTTGTGATGTGGCATTCCTGCCATTTTAAACATATTTTGTTTTTGACATTTTCGGTCGTTTTTGACGTTTTCTGTCGTTTTTGACATGTTCTGCCATATATTTTTTTGAAATTTTGTCATTATGTGAAATTTCCATCATATTTGACATTCAAGTGCATTCAGCTTAATTATAACTGGTCTAAACTAATCCATCGGTGGATCACAGTAGAATTTGAAATCGAAACTAATCCATCGATCGGTCAGAGTAGAATTTTAAATCGAAACTAATCCATCGGAGGGTCAGAGAAGAATTTGAAATCGAAACTAATCTAACGGTGGGTCAGAGTAGAATTTGAAATTGAAACTAATCCATCGGTGGATCAGAGAAGAATTTGAAATCGAAACTTATCCATCGATGGATCAGAGTAGAACTTGAAAACGAAGGTAATCCATCGGTGGATCAGAGTGGAAATAAAAGTGAAAACTAAAATAGAATAGAGCGTTTTCAAATTATGACGACTGGGCAAGTGCCCGCCTAGGCTTGCAGGAGGTTGCGGGTTCAATTCAGGATTAATATTTTTGGGATTCGCTTTCTTTGATAATAAAAATATGGGTCTATTGTATAAAGTATTTCAGTTATCTAGAACCCAAACCACATGCCGTGCTTTCTTGGTGCTAGAGGATGCTGTGTGGATTGTCTAGCATTATTATTTTTATAGCATTATTTAGTTTAATTTATATTTTCAGGAGGTGGTTTTGCCCTCTCCGCAGCGGCTAAGTCGTCCGGACTGAACGCACAGATTGGAATATATCTCAAGGCGCTTGCGGGCATCCCGAATCCTTTAATTTTACTGCTCATTATAATTATCACGATTTTCGTGACTAACTTTGCGTCTAACGTTGCAGTTGCCAATGTATTTTGCCCCATTGCCATGCAACTGGTAAGACATATTTTTCTCTTTTTTGTAAAAAAAAAAACACTGAAATATTTTAGGCAAACCGGTTAGATTAGACTACATTTTAAAAATGCTACTATTATGCCTACTAATATGTTTGTAAAAATTTAGGCTCAAGAAATTGATCAAAACCCTCTATGGTATTGTACTGCTGCTGGAATCGCTTCTTCATTCTGCTTTATGCTCCCTGTCGGCACGCCGGGTAACCTCATCGTAAAAGGTGCAGCTTTTGTGCCCACTGGGAAAATGGTTAGTATATCGAATTCTCCCCCATCGTTGTTGTAAGTATTTTAGGTTTTTATACCCTGGGGTCCAATTCTGCTAGCCAATCTCCCTCGGTCCACTAAAATCCATTGCAAAGATCCATTGATGAATCTTTGTAGACCTTCATGTCCACTTTATTCCTTTATTCAGTTTTTTTTTGCAAAAAGGATTTTAAGAACTAACGAGTGTCTGAAAATCCATTAAAATTGACCGGGTGACCCATGCAATCTTCTTTTATCAACACTTCCAACCTCTTTGGATTTCATAAATTCTTGGCTGCCCAATACGTTGTCGTTACGGACGCGGTGGTGTTACGGTGTGCAACTACTGTGCCAACTTTTCGTTCCTGAATAAGTAACGAGCGATCCTCGGCTAAATACTAACTTTAATCGTGCGACTCGATACCTAAACTACTACAGTGAGTGTTATCTAGGGCTAATATTATAACACTGTTTTTAATCTACGCATGTTAAACTTTTATGACAATTAATTATAACATTTTTGACATAAGCCGTCATTCTAGACATCGATAGCTTTTGACAACTTCCTGACTCCGGGCTGCTACTGTGAATTTTTGTTCCTAGAAAAACCCCAGTAACAACTACTGGCCCGACCCGGGATTCGGAACCCAGGTCCGCATAATCAACGGTTGAATAAGCGAACCGCTAGACCAACGAGGCAGTGGCTAGATAGCTAGTATATTGTAGGACAGGACGCCTTGCGTCCAGGTGGGAGACGATCTGAGGGAGACTGCCGGCACATGTTGGATGCAGTGAACTGATGACGGGGCGTTTTATGGCTCCTAGGAGGCCTATGCCTAGCAATGGACTAGCATAGGCTTATGCGAAGCTATACTATGGAAACTTAGATAAACTTACTAAGATTAATACATTTCATTTCTATTCCGGAGTAACATCATAAGTTTGTTTGTTGTGAAGTTTATTTTATGGATCATTATCATCAAATTGCTCAATTTTTTGCAGCTAGTAGCTGGTACGCTGCCGACAGTGACAACAACCTTTATCACCTGGTTATTTTTACTGTTTTGGGGACCAGTTATATGGCCAGATCTTCTCAAGATGCCCGAGTGGACAAAAAAACATAATTAGTTCGGTTACTTTTTGCAACAAAGCCTCAGACCCGACTGGTGCCTTAATTTCAGTCCGTCTGCAACCGACACATTAGTTTTGTCGCCTCTGAGCAGTTGTGGGTGTGTAAAAAAATAGCACATTCGCTTTAGAACCTACAAACATGGTGTACCAATACGCTCCTGGCAATAACTTGATCAACCTGTGTCACAAATTTTTAATGTGAAATATCTGTTCTGCCACTTTGTTATGAATTTAAAAATGTTTGGGTAAGTTTTGTGATGGTTCACAAAGTCGTGAAATTACTGAACATTAACTAAGAGAAAGTACGAGTAATTTAAGTAGTAAGCCATCTGCGGCCTGCGCCGTCTTCCGTAAATATTTTCGCGCTTTTACGCCTACCTTACACCACTTGCTATCTTAAACCAGTAGGGAAGTAGTACCTACTTACCTAGAGAGCATGCTCCCTGGCAGAGTACTAAGCTGACCTACTACCCAAGCAGCAACCAAGCGTAATGAACACCTAAAAAGCAGCCAATATAGCACTTAACGCTGTTTTACAGCTGTATAAGAACGTTGAAAAGACATTGTAGTGTTATAATGTCGGTTTAGGAGTAAGTATTCAGCTCTAACTGTATTAAGTCTGTACTAAGGAGTCAAAGTACGCTTAAAGTTCTAAATCAGTGTATGATAACTGTCATGTACAGCTTTAAGTTTCCTGTAACGCTTTAATCTCATTTTAGTATAAAAACTGTACAATAGCTGCATTTTGCATAACGTCACCTACTTAATACAGCTTAGAGCTGTATTATGGTGGTCCTCAAATCTTATTTCTGTATTATGAAGTAGGCAAACTCTCTTCTACAGTTTCTTTTTATGGTGTAATTGTACACCATTTTACAGACGATAGCTGTCTAATTTCTGTCTTTGAAAGTAATAAACAGCAATAAAACTAAATGACGCCTATAGTACAGCCTTAATCTGTATAAGTGACAGAGTCGCCCTTTTGAATTATTGTGCATTTGTATGCTGTATTTTGTGATTGTTTTATAAATATGTGGAAAAAGAGAAAAAGATTTGCTATTAGAAGAAAGATTGAACAGGAATATTTAAATATTACAAATTATCAACAAAATGAAATTACTGCCGAGGAACATGGAGATATTGCAACAGATCAGATCACCTACAGTCAAGCGTCAATACCGTCGACATCTAATGAAAGTGGTTCCGTAGAAAATATTGTGAATGATCATAGTTATAATTATCAGGTGTAACTTATTAGCTTTACCTTCTGCAACTGATGATGACATTTTATTATTTAAAAACTAACTGCACTACATTTCAAAGACTATAAACTGTCACCAAAATCGAAAGATAAATATTTTATATGTAACGATGGTCAGGTTCTCGAGGTAAAGAAAATATTTATGCTTGAGAAAAAAATTAAAATATGCGCTCTTATAATTACAGACTTAGCAGAAGTTTTTGAATCACCAATAAAATCGTCATATTTGAATATATTCAAAGCCAAATTGCATGCCTCTGGGCAAATTGAGACCATTGTTAATCCTGAAGATGTAAAAATGAAACTAGTATGTATATAACATAAAAACCAATTATATTTATGAAATAAAATTCATTCTAATTTATATAGATTTTTTATTTTTTACCAGTTTTCGCTAATAGAGTCATACAAATACAATTGCAATACTCATTGCAAAGTAATTTTCGACATATCATCCATAAACCGTGAAATTTAAGTATTTTTATTTATATTTATATTATTGCAGTTGAAGCGTCCAGATCGGGATGTAAGGGTTCGAGTATTTTGGTTGAAGCTGATGAAGTGGATGGTAGAGTTGGTTTATTAAAAACCTGAAACCAAAAACATCATGAAATGTTATCAAAACTGTCTAATACGGAATGTAAACATTTCAAACAAAATATTCATATTGAATCTCTCCGTGGCGCAGCAGGCGAAAGTCCACCTGCGACGCTGGAGGTTGCGGGTTCGATTCCCGCCTCGGAACAAATTTGTGTACGATCTGCAGAAATTTGTTCCATTGGTCTGGGTGTTTTCTATCTATAATAAAAAATATCTATCTATGTAGTGTATTGTATTAAGTATATCAGTTATCTAGTACCCATAACACAAGCTCTGCTTAGCTTGGGGCTAGATAATGCTGTGTGAATTGTCCAGCATTATTTATTATTTATTTATTTATTATTTTGGTTTTTCACTTAATATTACGTATCCCTAAAAAGAGTTACAGGTTATGTTTGAAACACTTCTATGCAACATTAATAGTAAATTTATTCGTTTATACAGCCCATCAACTGCTAAAAGCTGAATACTAGTATCCATTACCTACATAGTACAGCTATTAATGCTATAAGACCATCAAAATAGAATTTAGGCTGCATAGCAAATTGTCGCCATTTTATCAATTACAAATCGAAGATTACGAACATGATTACATAAAAATTAGACTAATGTTTTTATGTTTATCAATATTTTCAGTTTGTCCAATAACCTACTATGCACCAATGAGGCTCTACGTCCATTAATTCAAACATTTTTAAATTCTAACCTATAAAAACCATATTTACTTACCTTATTTAATATCTCTTCCCTGGTTATTTTGCGGGCGCGTTTATTTTCTATCACAAAACACATACATGTCCACAATAAATTTATTTTTGCACGATAATGCACTGTATCCTGCACCTATCGAATCTCCAAATCTTTAAACACAAAGCGTTTATAATAAAATGTCACTTTGATCAATAATGTTTTAATTGAACGCCATCATTAAAATATATCTTCTGTTTCGTTTTAATTCTTTTGTAATTCTGTTCAACATACTTTTTACAACGTAAAGCTTAACAAGTGAGTTACAATGTAGTAATTGGAGTGTATTGGTTTCCTCTTACACCATAGTACAGCCGCAAAACAGCTATTGTGCAGCCTATTTTATGCTTATACAGCTACTGTACAGCTAATATAACGCAAAACGCTGTATAATTTGTGCCCATTTCAGGGGTATAAGGGCTGTATAAGCGCTTATACAGCCTTTATGCGGCCAAGAAATACAGCATTAAGAGTATAAACGAACTTTAATAGAGCTGTTATACAGCTTGTGATGCTGCTTGGGTATTCTCGTATGAAAACTTAAGTAAGTACCTATTTCTATTTGAGAACAATTTAGTACCCAAAACTTAAAAATGAATTATGTTTAAAAAACCATTGACTCTGGTCCTGCTAGGGAGCATCGCACCAGTGCCCTCTGGGAAGTAAGGTGGTTCCGCCCGTATGGCTTGGGCAAGTAAAGTTAACCGCACATTATTGGCTAGAATCACTAAGCAACGTATACAGGGCGTCTCGCGGCCATGTCACATGGAGGGATATATTAAATATTTAGAAAAATTTACTGAAAAAAGACATTTTGATTTTAAAAACAATATAAACTGCATTCAAAGATTGCGAAGAAGAAGATAGAAGAACCGGGAATCGATCCCGCAAAACTGAAAAAAATAAACCCCTGAAATTTTAAAATACCGATCAAAAGGTTCAATCGCAAGGATTATTTTTTCCAAACAACATAACATCTTCAAGAAAATGAAGACCATGAAATTTTACATTCATAATTTCAGGAAAATTAATACTTAGCCTTTCCTTTTACTTTGAGTGCTCCTAACAAATAGTTTTATCATTTTAAAATATTACTACTCGAGTTAAACATATCATCTCCCTAAATGTTAAAATAATAATGTGAATAATAAATTCACCATGAATAGATAAATAAATCAACAGCTAACTTATTAAAAGAGTGAGAATTTGCATACTACAGAACGGGACACATTTTGAGTAGGTAATTGGAATTGCAAATTAAAATAATACTAAGCAAAACGTAATTGTTTCAAATAAATGTAAAATTTCATGGTCTTCCTTTTATTTAAGGTGCTATGTTATTTGGAAAAAGTATTCCCCATAGAGTAAAAACTCGCTGCTGTCTCAGCAGAGGGATAGTGTCATTCAACAATTTGACAATTTATGCAACCAAAAACCGATCTATGTGTGTTTTGACAGCACGTTAATACAGTGTTCTCACTCACACATTCAAATGATTGAATGTTGCTAGTGAATAGCATTTTCCCTAAAAAATTGGGTAACTGAAGCAAAGTTCCAATTAAAAAAATAAGTCATTTATTTTTTTATCACCTTACTTTTTATTTTCGATATTATCTTATTTCTTTTTTTATTAAACGAAATATCAGCTAGTAGCTTTGGTTACTATCATTCTTCCTCGGTCAAACGACAAAAAGTTTTTACTCCAAGTCCGCAAAATAAGATCGGCTCCGATCGTTTACGGAACAATAATTTAAATAGACGGTCAAGTGCGTGTTCGACCACGTGCAGTGTATTCAGTATTCAGTATTTTTATTGCGAAACAAAAATATTACATACAGTAAGTATTAATGTACCCTGTCAGGTAGGGTATGGCAATATATCTTAATCTAGGACTTAAGTTAAGGACTAAATTAAGTATTTTGTATTTTATACAAAATTAGGAGATCTTTTATGAACAATAAATAACATTTGTGTAGTTTAGAATAATATAAATTTACTTAGGTAGGTACAATAACACTTTTTAACAAAATAGTTTACTTTATTAATTTGTGTGACTAGGTTATACTTAACATCTTATAATTAATCAATATTATAACCTATTATATTATTAAGAACACTTCGAAGCTCTTCCATTGTTAAAAAGAAAATGTAGGGATTCTATCCAAATAGTTTGTCTTCAAAAAAGTCTTTTATGTCATAATAGCATTTTTTTATAAGCATTTCTTGTAGTTTTGATGCGAATATATGGTGTTAGGGTTCAGATTTAAGGAATGTTGGTAGTTTATTATGTATTTTAATGGACAGGACATGTAATAAGGGCTCTGTCTGTATAGTTCAAGTCTAGGTATTGGAAGGATGAGGTTTGTTTTTCTTCGTGGATTTTTATCAAATTAGTATAAATTCAGGTTTTTTCTAACAAATAATGCTGTTTCATATTTATAAAGGCTAGTCAAAGTTAGTCATTTTTGTTCTATAAAATGTGATCTACAGCTGGTGCGTCTTCTGATATTAACAATAATACGTAGGCATTTTTTCTGCAATATAAATAATTGGTTTGTATCTACACTGTTGCCCCAGATTACTACCTATGCCATAGCGTAGCCATGAATAAGCATATGCATAGTAGGCAGATAAAGCTGTTTTAATGTTTGTGTTACTTTTTAAGATAGATAAGGCATAAATAAATTGTGATAGTTTGCTTTTGGTTTTTTCTATATGTCCTTTCCAATTAAGGTGAGTATCAATTTTAAGGCCTAAAAGGGATGATGATGCCTATTCCTATGATCTTGGACTTCTTCAATATTGAGGCTACTTGTTAGTGGAGATAGATCTAGAGGTGTTTTCTGGTACGGGGTAAATTGTATGATTTTTGTCTTTTTTGTATTTGCTTCCAAATTGTGAGCTTCTAACCAGGTGGTTATGTTATGAAAACTTTCTTTTATTCTGATAAGTGAAATTTTATGGGGGGGGGGGGGGGGGGCATTTGAAAAGAAGGGACACATTGTCTGCAAAAAGGATGCAGAAGGAGTCAGCAATTTTAGGCAGGTCATTCATGTAGATTAGGAACAGAATGCATCCTAAAACACTTCCTTGTGGAATTGAATTGTTTTTGGTAATTGTTTTTGATTTTACTGTTTGTATAATCCCTGAATTTTTACAACAAGGTTCAATTTGGACAAATTGTTTCCTGTCTAGGAGGTATGATTTCAGCCAATTTAGTATTTTTCCCCTGATTCCGATTTCAAAAAGTTTGGTTATAAGTATTTTATGGGAGACTTTATCATATGCCTTACTCATGTCTAAGAGTATACCTATTGCATAGTATTTGTCTCTAATATAGTTACGGGTTTCGAGGTTGTACTTAAAAATAGCAAGAGCTGTTGAGGAGTTTTTACGGAAGCCGTATTGGTTGATTTTCACTTAGGAGATTTTATTTTTCTAAGTACTTATAAATGCGGTCTGATATTGCACGTTCAAATATTTTAGACAAGTGTAAGTAATTGCACGGTTCATGGCGTATCTAAACAAACTTATTTACCTGTTTTACATATCGAACCACCTTAATTAAGTTATTTTCAACAAAATTTGTTCAAATTTTCCTTTTTACCAACCAAAGTACCTACATATTTTAAGTTGATTAGGACTATTAAGTACTCAACTAGTAAATATATTGTAGCTGTGCAGTTTGCCTTTCAAATCACACCACCCACTACCAGCATTTTTTCCACGAATAATAATGCCCAAGTTAGACAAGTACCTACACTGAAAAAAAAACCAAGGTTTCGTTTTTTTTTCGTAGTTTACAATATGAATCTATTCAGAATATCGTCGAGTGACAGAAATTTTAAAATTATGATATTCCGCGCAGTTTGATTCCTAAGTCCTAACTTGAGTGAAGTCCACCCTCTCCTCTACTATTTTTATAATGTCCTCCTAGCCAAATTTCGACCACGGCGGCCAATCTCATCAGAGACTAGCCAGATGCGCAGGACATTTATAGTGCACAAGTGTGTGTGCAAACACCGGTGCACTCTCTATTCCCTCACTCTCATAATCCGATGGGACGACAGATCGACACGACCGGGGAGAGATCAGGTGCAGGACCAACGGCTTAACGCGCTTTCCTAGGCACGGGGGTGTAACACCGCCTACTTCCTGACTCCGGGCTGCTACTGTGATTTTTTCTTGCTGGAAAAACCCCAGTAACAACTTTTGGCCCGACCCGGGATTCGAACCCAGGACCTCATAATCAGCGGTTGAACAAGCTGACCGCTAGACCAACGAGGCAGTCAACTATTTATATATACCTATACATAGTATTATAATATCTGTGCCTATACTAAGTAACAAAACCGGGGTATTTTTTCCCCAGTGCATAGCAACATTTTCACGAAAATGGTGGACGAAATTTTTAAATCTATTTATGAGTTTTGATGACTGTTTTAGGCAAAATTACAAATGTAATATGTGTGTAGACTAGTAGAATGAGATATTTGCAATATTATTTTTCTTGCTACTGGTGTTTAAATACCCTTACACCGCAAAACACATCATTTTTATATTTTTATGTGAGAGCTGCTTTCCGCGTCATTTCAAGTATTGTACTAACGGCTCAAAATGAAAATTGCGACGTTTAGTCGCAATTTTTTAGATTCACCTCGTTTGTGTCAACTATCATTCTAAGCCTTCTTATTCTAAGGTATTCCCGGTTTAGTCAGGCAATTATTCAATAATCTTTAAATGCAGCTTAACGCTTTTGAAATAAAAAATAATTCTTCTTTCAGTAAAATTTTCTATCTACAGTATATATGACACTTTCCCTCCATGTGGCATGGCCATGGGATGCCCTGTAAATTGAGTAACGGAACAGTTATTAATGTAATGCTACCATTCGGCGGCGCGCAATACAATTGACGTTTAGCTGTCCAGACACAAATAATTATAGTGAAAACTATAATTAAAAAAAAGAAATAATATAGCATCGTAGCTCTATGCCACTAGTGATAGTACCTAAGGATAATGTGCAGTTAGCTTAGTAGTAAATAATTCGGTACTTCGAATTAAATAGTATCTTAACCATTACATTTCAATTTTAATTTCATCGATAACTTTTAACAATTAATTATTACAATTAATATTTGCCTTAATACCAATCACAAGGTGCGTCCAGATTAAGTAACAACATGTAACAACATGTATATAACGTGTTTTATAATATGAGTTAGGTATACAACGCTCATATATGCGTCCAGACTAATTAACACGTAATATGACTTATTTAAGACACGTTTTATAAGAAGTTGTTACTTAATCTGGACGCACCTTTTAATTCGTAGACACTTTTTATGAATAAAACATTTTCATGACAAAATAATTGGTAAGTATTCATTAAATACAGACTTGTACACTAATAACAACATAATTGTAATCTTTTCTGAACGTATAAATTTTAGTATTTCAAATTTTACAGGCTAAAACCAAAATAGGAGGGAGGGCGCATTACCCCTTCTCCTCTCCTCGTATGAACGTTTCTCATTCCTCTGTTTTTATTAATTATTAGTAGTCAATAATTTTAATTATTTAAAATTATTCATTCATAAGAAATCACTTGCTGCCTCTCGCAGCCAAAAACAAAACCAAAAACTTTTGCAAAGCACATCGTAAGGTAAAAATATATATTCAAATAGCCTGTAAACAATAAAAGCATGCCAGTAAAACTGATAACAATATTGTGTAATGGTCTTATTATTAATTAAAGAATTATTAATTAAGGACATTGAAGATGGTTTTTTGTTTTACAAAACAATTAAACGCTGCGAGCGCTTGCAAGTAATAGTTAAGTTATTATGCATAAGACTGTTATTTATTATGTATAACCTATGTAAAATGTACCGAAATGATTTATTATATTATTTACGAGTCGTGGTACTTATTGGTTTAATTTAAATGTCATTTATTTTTATTTAAATGTGCTATTAAAGATAATAAATTATTTTGTGTTTTTTTATTCATATAACCTATAATATGAGCCAGGAACTGTTGCTGTTTTTTCGTGGTCCAATTAATGGGACCAGGAGGCAGAACTGGAACGTTAACTGGGGGGGGGGGGGGGGGCGTATATAAAAATAAAGATGCGTGGTTTGCTAAGAATGTAAATGTTGAAAATATCAACTTTATTCAACAAAAAAATTACGTGTCCGTTACGACTGAGGGTCCACATTGCTATTCATTAGTAAATGTTCCGAAACATTTGTAAGTACAATCTTAAGTATCCAGTCAATAGTTACAACCGGTTAAATGTGGTGTGAAACTCTCCAGCAAGGCCACTCTATAATAAAAATAAATACAGGGAAAGATGGACAATTAATTGTCCACAATTGTGCACTGTTAAAAATAAATGTATAGCCTTTGTTTCCTTAAAATGGCCTTGCCAGCGAGTATACTCTAGCAAGGCTACCTTGAAATCACAGCTATTTTAAGCCAAACCAGCTAGGCACTTAACCTTTTGACCGCCACCGTCGTCTATACTCGACATTTCAAATTGTGCTTACTACGCCAGTGTCGTTATTAGACGACCAAAACTGCTCCAAGAAAAAAACGAAATACACAATCTTTTAACCACTCTTCTCCTTTCCGTCTACTCTTACTGGGCGCTCCTACTGGTAGGAGAACGAGGACCTGTTAGTTCTGCGTTTTATTTATCCTAAAAGGAACATTGTTTTAGTTATTATACATCTATATTAAAGGTTTATAAGAAAAACCCCTAGTTGTATAAAAATTTCGATGATGAAACATTGAAATAAAATCCCGTCAGCGGGCGTGATTCGCACGCCATTGTCGGCAGGAGACGACCGCTAGTGTTGTGGTATACAGCTACCAAGCGAAGGTGTTAAAAATTAGACAATTTACATTTAAACAATATATTTATTATTTATTTCATGTTCATTCTCATGATATAAATAATAAATATCTATTATGATATCATAATAAACCCAAACTTTAACTCTGCAAACACATAATGAAAATAAAAATGATCCATGAGCAGGATCGATAATTCATAATCCCCACCAAAGCACATCACTGGTTCATCATCCCTTATCAGTGTAGCGTACGCCACGGTCGGGACTACACGACCGTAAGTGACGTCATCAGCGTAACAAGACAATGGTAGTGACGTGCAAGTGCATTCCAAGTATGTCCGATCTGCTATTGATTTTGGATTTTATCTGCTATTGATTTTGGATTCATAGGTAAAATGTAGGTATTTGTAGGTTCATAGATCTCTTGTTTCAAACTTCGACAAAAACATGTTTCTGCTTCGAAGCACACAGGTTCCCTGTAGTTCGGTGGGTACGTAGGTACATACCTACCTACATTTTATTTCTTTCTTGTAAGATTAGAGTAGGTGCCTGCCTACGTTGGGAACGGGATAAATTTTTGTGTACTAGATAGGTAGGTACTTTCATCATTGGTAAGTAGGTAGTGTAGGTACCTAAATCGGTTTGATTATGAGATAGGTATCCGACTCAAGGAAATAATTACGTGGACAGAAAATCAATAAAAGAGAATCAATAAAAGATAATTAATGAGAAGAAATTCTGCAAGTAGCAAGGAAGATAATTAGGTATAAAATACTTTAATAGCATTCATGGTACAATAACGGTTAGAAAGGTCATTGACCGTTACTTCGACCTACCTACCAAGAACACAAATTCTAGCACTAAATAATAATAATGCAACATTCACCCGATACGGGGATTCTTTCTTTAGTCTTATACTGTTAGTTTTTCTCTTCTTTTAGTGATAAGGCCGCCCATTCTGCAATTCTGTTATTTCTCTTTCCCTGTATTTTTTTTTTTGTATTTTCTTGGTTTGCAATAAAGTGTATTGTATTGTATTGTACCTAGGTAGGTACCTAAGTGCAGTTGACTAGGGTAGGTAGGTAGGTACTTATTATAGCGTCTACCTACTTATTACACTGATGGGTAGGGACTATGTTGGTATAACTTGTAGGTAGGTAGGTACCGTTTCTTTCTCTGCATTGTGTAGTGATAATATTATTTGTGTCTTCAATCTTTAGTGGTTTGACAGTTACTACATGGTAGGTAGGTAGGTACCCAACTAGTTATTTGGCATTCAATGCATGTGATGTGATGACCATTTCAGTTTCATTTCAAGAGTGGACAGGTCCTTATCGATAATCAGCGACTATAACCTACCACATCACTACCTCAGATGTAAGCAAGCTTTCAAACATCGTGCCAGCCGCGCCTATGTCGGCTATTCACGACAACAGAAGACGTCACGTGGGTGAATAGTGATGTGCTGTTGTTATTTGAAAATATTTGTTGTCGATCTGATTTCTGGTTTTATATAGGCAAAACATCGGCAACTGCGGCGTAACAATTAATATATTATAGAGTAAATTGGTATCAAGTAAAACTCGAAAATTGAAGGTAGTGCTTCTAACCTGAAGCCCTTCTTTTTGTAACATGGATGGCTTGGAGAGTTAGATTTTATCATTTTAAGGTGGCGTTCAAAAGGTAATAAAACATCCCAGATTTTAAAAAGTTGTTTATTGCATAAAAACCAACGAAATCAAGTCTCCATGTGTTTATCGACAATATACATTTTATCGACTCTTGGCAGCACCATTTTTTCGTAGGTATTTTTGGTCACTTTGTGCTTTGGCGTAGAGGATACGAGAATGCGTTTGGGGCGTGGCGGTCAAAAGTAAAAAAATCCATTTAAAATGTATGAAGCGTTTGTAGGTATGGATCTACACTTGCGAGCTTTAAAATGGAATCGCTTTCATCGAGAGTTGGTCAAAACAATTTTTTTACAATTTATGTACAATGAACTATAGATTGTGATATATCATTTGAAAGGTAATTTTGTTACCTTTCAAGTGATCAAGAAGAAAAATTCCCAAAATTTAGGTAGCCAATTTAAAATTAATTAAATTGGCTACCTAAATTTTGGGAATTATTGCAATAGGTCGAAGTTGCATCTATCGGCTTCTATCGGCGCCGGAGCTGGACGAGCTGGATTTCTCCCTCGTATCCGCTGTTTTAGCTCGTCCCAAATATGCCAGATTGGGTTCAAGTCAGGAAGAAGGGCTGGCCAGTCTAGTGTGGGAATGCCGACATAGAAGACGTCTGTCGGTACTGTCTAGTCACTGCTGCGGTGTGGCAGCGGACATTATCGTCCATTAAATCAAAATTTATCGTCGCCAATAAATCCTGCTTAAGGGAAAACATAACTTAACTCATAGTTCACTGCAAACAAATTGTAAAAATTAGTCTTGAACAACCCTTGAAGCGATTCCAGTTTAAAGCTCGCAAGTGTAGAATTTATATAATTAATTGTACATTATTATTTAATCTACAGTTCCCGTTAAACTTACCATTTTAAGCACTGAGTTAAATGTACCTAGAGAAGAAATTTCAAACAAAAAACGTCTCATTCTCATGACAGCGGTGGCCTGGGCGCGGCAAGCGCTGCAGCGCCAAAATATTAACTAAGTCGGCTAACCAAACAATTAAAACATTCAGCGCTAGATCGCTTAAAGAGTATTGTTTTCTCAACGTATTCTGACAACATGTCGCCCCTATAGATTTTACACCGCGCAGAGGTGACACAGATTTTGTACCTACATAACTTAGTAAGAATTTATTCTCTATTTCAAAAATTTTTGTTTGCAAAAATAGTAGAAAATTTAAAAAAAATGGATTGTTATGCGTTTATTCAAAAATTTATATAAATAGTTAATAGCAATAGTTTAAAATCATCTAAAATAAGCAGACAAATAAATTAGTACATTTTGTCCTAAGATATTTTTTAATACACTAATTTAACACTTCCATTGCCTATGACGCGAATCTCCACCGCCATGTTCCCACTGAGTTAAATGTACCTAGAGAAGAAATTTCAAACAAAAAACGTCTCATTCTCATGACAGCGGTGGCCTGGGCGCGGCAAGCGCTGCAGCGCTAAAACATTAACTAAGTCGACTAACCAAACAATTAAAACATTCAGCGCTAGATCGCTTAAAGAGTATTGTTTTCTCAACGTATTCTGACAACATGTCGCCCCTATAGATTTTACACCGCGCAGAGGTGACACAGATTTTGTACCTACATAACTTAGTAAGAATTTATTCTCTATATAAAAAATTTTTGTTTGCATAATTAGTAGAAAATTAAAAAAAATGGATTGTTATGCGTTTATTCAAACATATTCTTGATGTGTTTTTGCAGTATCGAAATGCGCACGTCGTCATATTTTCTGAACTTTGTTCATAACTTGATATGTTCTGAAAGGAAAAAAAAAGAATAAAATTTTCAATAATTTGATTTCTTTGAAAATGTAATAATTAAATAGTTTTGAAAAAACTTAAAACCGACTTCGAATACCTTAGTTTTAAACTGTTTTTTTTTTAGTTTTGCTGGATAAATAGAAATCCCTGGGGAATAAAATATTGGGATGGGACCACCTTGGGAGCACCTATAAACAACTGAAAAGATCACCAAATTGGTCCGGAATCAGTCAATCAAATGACGGAGAAATCGACGAACATACTTATAAACATACTACATACAGCCGAACATAGAACCTCCTCCTTGTTTCGAAGTCGGTTAAAAATATGAAACTGGTTAAAAATAAATAATAAAAATTTCAATCATTTAAAAAAAACACCGCGTCAAGTCTGTCACCTTATCTGTCTTCCATCAATCACATTATTTTTACCTACAACCGGTTTTGAAATGGAACATCTGCATGTTTTAGTCTATGATTACAATGGCGTGCATATTTATGAAAAAATATTTCTATCTCTTGAGGTATTACGATATTATTACCTATTTATTCACATAATACAACAAATAATTTTACTTACTTGACTACTGGGTTGTTATTTTTCATTATTTACGTCCAGGGTCACACTTAGATTTGGATTTTCGTATTATTAGCGCGGCTCCATATGCGTCCAAGCTGCATGCATGTCAAAGCTACACTAATGTCAGGTGTACGGATTGCAGTACAGTTCAGTCCAACAAAGTGAGTGTTCTGATCGCGAAATCTAGTGCGTAGTACTTAGAGATCGATGCATGTTCCAAGCTATGGTGGCAGCGACGGCGCGCGCGGGGCGCGGGTGCAGTTAATGAGTTAATTATTGTGTTCAAGTACCTACATACTTTTCATTGAATTAAGAGTGCACATTAGCATTTATTACTATTTTTTTTATTAATTGATTTTTTTTTGCAGTATCGAAATGCGCACGTCGTCATATTTTCTGAACTTTGTTCATAACTTGATATGTTCTGAAAGGAAAAAAATTAATAAAATTTTCAATAATTTGATTTCTTTGAAAATGTAATAATTAAATAGTTTTGAAAAAACTTAAAACCGACTTCGAATTCCTTAGTTTTAAACTGTTTTTTTAAGTTTTGCTGGATAAATAGAAATCCCTGGGGAATAAAATATTGGGACCACCTTGAGAGCACCTATAAACAACTGAAAAGATCACCAAATTGGTCCGGAATCAGTCAATCAAATGACGGAGAAATCGACGAACATACTTATAAACATACTACATACAGCCGAACATAGAACCTCCTCCTTGTTTCGAAGTCGGTTAAAAATATGAAACTGGTTAAAAATCAATAATAAAAAATTCAATCATTTAAAAAAAACACCGCGTCAAGTCTGTCACCCTATCTGTCTTCCATCAATCACATTATTTTTACCTACAACCGGTTTTGAAATGGAACATCTGCATGTTTTAGTCTATGATTACAATGGCGTGCATATTTATGAAAAATTATTTCTATCTGTTGAGGTATTACGATATTATTACCTATTTATTCACATAATACAACAAATAATTTTACTAACTTGACTACTGGGTTGTTATTTTTCATTATTTACGTCCAGGGTCACACTTAGATTTGTATTTTCGTATTATTAGCGCGGCTCCTTATGCGTCCAAGCTGCATGCATGTCGAAGCCACACTAATGTCAGGTGTACGGATTGCAGTACAGTTCAGTCGAACAGAGTGAGTGTTCTGATCGCGAAATCTAGTGCGTAGTACATATATATCGATGATTTTAAGTGATAAATTCATAATTTAATTTTTTTATGGCGGCCGAAGTAAATTACATAGAAAACGCCATTTTGTTTGCATATAATTATTATCTATGGAAATAAGAAAGTTTAGCTGTCAGTAAAAGTTAATTTTATTTAAAAAATAACGTTAACTTTTACTGACAGCTAAACTTTCAGGTTAAAAAAAATATTTTTTTTACCTTGCAGTTGAAGTCGTCATCGTCACGTCGTCGTCGCTTTCAAATATATAATTTGTCAGAAAAAGTCCTTACAGCATGGTATTGTAACTAACTGCGAAGCCGCGGGCAGAAACTAGGTAGTAGTTCATACGTAGGTAGGTACTTATCTATATATATATAAAAGAAAGTCGTGTTAGTTACACCATTTATAACTCAAGAACGGCTGAACCGATTTGGCTGAAAATTGGTGGGGAGGCAGCTTAGAACCAGGAGACGGACATAGGCTATGTTTTATCCCGGAATTACCACGGGAACGGGAACTACGCAGGCGAAGCCGCGGGCAGCAGCTAGTTAACTATAAATTCCACCTGCATTGTGGTGAGCTATGGTACAAACTACTGTCAACTAATGATTTAAACTAATTCGCTCAGCCGCTAACTGCTTGAGCAGTCCGTGTACGGCCGCCCTTAATGTCACTCTCAGACTGCAAACAGCCTCTTTCTCAGCCAATTTACTAACTCAATTTACCAGAGGTAGGTAATTTTATCACAAAAAGTAGGTAGGTAGGTACTTACACCTACACCTAACAAGCACCTAGGTACCAATTTAGCATTGCAAAAGAGTCCTTTCCCAGCAGATTTCCATTGGTTTCTAATTCAAAATCCAATTTGAAAGAAGTAGGTAGGTAGGTATGTACAAAAACCTACCTAACCTACTTAAGTGGGTACCTACCTATGTTCATTTTTACAAAACTCACTACCTACACACAGAGTCTAAGCTGCCATCGTAACAAAATCATCAATGTAAACTATTGTTCTCTGATAATCTACTAGGTACCGACGGAGTGTTTCAGTGTATTGATTCTGTGTGCGAGTCAGTGAGTTGTAAGTAGTTAGAGTAGCTAAACCAAACAAAAAATGTGTCGCACCTTGATGCCTGCGCGGGGCGCGCTCGACTCCGCCCACAAGTACCGCAGAAGGGACACTTTATTGTGCATACAAAACTGAATTTGAATGCAGTAGGTACTTGCACTAACTAGACCCCACACTTTATCACATCTGTCCCAAGGCGGGAATCGAATCCATCTCCTGCGTCCCAGACGGACCTTCGCCCACCACGCAACAGAGGTCGCCAATCGATCTATTACAAATTTATAAAACTTTAGATAATTGTTCAGACGACAATATACCTACCTACCTACCTACCTAGGTATGGAACAGCTTCAGTTTTTAATGACGGTTGCAAAAGATACCTACAGTAGGTAGGTAACTACTGTTACTGATCAGACAGACGGCATAGGGTGAGTAATAAATAAATAAAATAAATAAATAATGCTGGACAATTCACACAGCATTATCTAGCCCAAGCTAGCAGAGCTTGTGTTATGGGTACTAGATAACTGATATACTTAATACAATACAGTACCTACCTACATAGATAGATATTTTTTATTATACATAGAAAACACCCAGACCAACGGAATTAATTTCTGCAGATCGTACACAAATTTGTTCCGAGACGGGAATCGAACCCGCAACCTCCTGCGTCGCAGGCGGACCTTCGCCCGCTGCGGCACGGAGGTCGTCTATATGAGTTAAAAATAATAATCAGTTAAACCTTTGTCACCAACCTTTAGTAGGTACCTACACATCCCATCTGTACGAATCACTTTTCATAATCTATGATTTTCAAACAAAATGTCAGGTACAATAGAAAATAATGTACAAAAATTAATTTTGGTTGGTTTTAGTTGATATTCGGTTTACTTACCGATGATAAGTCAAGCCATTGGTCAAGCCACTATCATTTTTCTACGCTAGTAATAGTAGTTCAATGGTGCGAGTAGTTAAAATAAAGGTGGTACCTACCTTATCAATGAACTTAGAAACTTAGAAACAACTTGCACCAAAGTGGCACAGAGTCGACAGAGTAGGTAGGTACTAGGTATTTGTTTTTGTATGGTCAGCATTTTATCCTTCTAAGGCGTGAGGCAAACTATTAAAGCTAAAAAGTATTATAGACGTCTGATTTGGTTCCCGATTAGGTAGGTACCTATATCACAAGTCGATACGTAGGGTAGCTCGATTCACATTGCGTTGCGGCCTAGATTAGATTTATAAGTTTTGCGGTTAGTATAGTACTTATGTTATTCTCCGTTTTACAAGGACACTGGCGGTAAATGCTTTGCCAACTTACTACTAGTTAGGTATAATATTTATTATTAATCTAGAATATGAAAGCTCTTTTCTAATTATCAAAAGTTGGAGCATAGCCAGAAGTACCGCCTTCTCTTCTCTTTTTTGATTTTTTTTTGTTTCGTGCATTTTTTGACTGGTTTGCCAACCATTTTACCATTGAAAATGTTCATACTGCCAATAGGAAGGTGCATACTAAAAAGGTTAGTTTATTTCTTCCGTGCATTTCACAAAAACCATAGACAATTGAATGAACTAAGTGGGTATTTGTATTTGTCTGACAGGCTATTTCTACGCGAGAAGGACTAGGTACTCGACAACGAGTAGGTATAAAGGTACATTTAGATCTGTTCAACAATTCGTTGAAGCAACGGAATGTCGCACGCAACACTGTTCCACAATGTTGTATGTTCAACAATGATCGACATCTGTTGCAGCAACTGATTCTACAGTATCATTTTACATACGTTCTACAGTTGCCTACAGTGATGTCTACCGAGCAGGTCATTGCTGCTGCGGCTTTCCTAATTTTGAACGACAGTAGGTACTCGGAAAAAAAGGAGACAGAAAAGACGGTTGTGGAAACGGGCAATGTTTAGAATTGGATACCGAAACAGTTTAATAAAAGACATACTATTAGATGATGGATTGTTGTTTAGCAATTTTACAAGGCTATCTGCAAGTGACTTTGAAGAACTTTTGGAAAGCTGTTCTGATATTTTTTATTTTCTTCTTCACTGTGTCTTCTGAACAATTATACTGATTGGCTAGTTTTAAATACGTATCTTTTTTCTTTTATTTAGTCAGGGTGATATTCCAAAGCACTTCCTCATTTCTGTAGTCGACAATAAACTTCATAACTTTATCATTATCCCACTCAATTTCCATTTTTAATCAAAAATTATGACTTATAGAAACAATAATTTATGACTTATAGAAACAATAATGTTGAATAAATATTTTCAAACTTACGCGATCTGAACACATTATTATTAGTATTGTTAAACGGGTATTTATCGCGTCGGGAAAAATAGGTAAATAAACGCGATAAATACCCGTTTAACAATACTAATAATAATAATGTTGAATGAACCCATCAAATGTGGACAAGAGCAACTCGTTTCAACATGTCGTATTTTGTAGAACGGTCGACATTTTGTTGCATGACTCATTCCACAAACGGCAACAGTGTTGCTTTCAACATGTTGCTTTCCACAAAATCGCCCGATGTTGAACAGATCTAAATGTACCTTTAAGGCGCTGCCGTGGAAAACTAAGACTTGACGATTGCATGTCAATATTACCAAATGTGGTCGGCAGAGGCGCTTATTTTTAACATAGACTTATGCAAAATTTATCTGTTGTAGAAGAGGCAAACTTTTGTTTTATTTTGGTTGATAGCACAATCACAAGGTAAGAATGTAATGTTAACTAACATTTGCCCGCGGCTTTGCTATCGTTGCATGTAAAATACCTTAATAAAACCTATGTCGCTTGTAGCTTCTCAATTATAATAAAAATTACATTCATCGATAGTTATTCATAGAAATCAGAAACACTTAAAAAAATAATATCATCTTCATGCATGTTAAAGTGCCGACAATATCACCGACCATTATGATAATACTTTATACATTAAAAAAATATACTAATTTAGTCAAAACAACTGAGGTCTAAATGGATTACAAAAGTGTCAATCGTTGAAGATATTTCGATGTGGTTTTGGAGGGCTTTCTCAAAAAAAAATTTATATATAAATAATGCTGAACAAGCCACACAACATCATCTAACCCCAAAGTAATTAGAGCTTGTGTTATGGTATACTTATTTTGATATACTTATTAAATACACTACACAGATAGATATTTTTTATATACATAAGACATCCAGAACACCTAGAATAAATATCTGCAGATGGTACAAACATTTGTCCTGAGGCGGGAATCAAACTAACTGTAACCTCCTGTGTCGCAGGTGGACCTTTCCCCGCCGCGCTACAGAGGTCGTCAATCAAATAATCAGATATAAAATGAAATATAACAGTGCTTTATTTCCTAAAAAAAAAAATTAAAAAAAAAATATATGAATGTATATTTATAAAAATATTCGTAAAATAAAATACGTGAATGTTGACTTGACTTCTTTGTTACGCTAAAAAAAATATATTATATTGATGTCAATGTACACATATTGCCAATAACAAAAAAGTTATGACAAACCGCTCCGTTGAGGTTTTTCTATGAGTTATTAAAAATTTAAAGTAAATTATTATTTTTGAGTATCTGTCCTTTTGAGAATCTCTCTTCTCTAAGAGAACAAACCGATAGAACTACGATAGTTCTACTGGTAGAACTACGAGAAAAAAAATGCAAATGGTTGGTCCTAAGTAAATCAGTTATCAAGTAAGTACCCATAACAAAGCTCTGCTTAGCTTCGGCCTTGGTGATGATGTGTGAATTCATCATCATCAGCCTATATAAGTCCACTGCTGGACGTAGGCTCCTATTTTAATTTTTCAGCATTGTTTATTTATATATAAGGTCATCAAAATCGCCCTACCTATTTAACATATTTTAACTCGACCAATACTTTCCGTGCTGTAAACATGTTGAGTAGTACCTACCTATCTAGCTACCAGAGATAAAACCACTATAAACCTATTCTACTTAATTGGTAGGTCTGTCAATGAATAAAATTCCTGCAAATTTCTTTTGGCTTAGCTTCAATCAAATATAGACTTTATTTCAATGACGAATGAACCATTTAACCCGCAAAACAAAAGTTGTCGAAAATCGTAATTCGTCCGTCGAACCCAGCTGTCATCGCGAAAAAAGTTACATAACCTCACGTCCGTCCGAGGAGGCATCCAGCCTCCGAATGAAGCTAGTGGAAGCTATTTTGAGCATATATTGAAAGGGATGTTTGAGTAATAAGGTTGAAATTCTATTGGCAAAATATTATAATTTTTGCAATTACTTCGCTAAACGCCTTACAAAAATGTGTTTTTTGGGTTTTATTACGTTAATGGTTTTATTTATTTAAAACTTTTTACATATTTCTTTTGTTGATAAAATTTCCTTTCATATAGTATTAAAATAATTAATGGTTGTCACTCAAAATATTGAGCATTTCGAGACGAAAATTTTTTTTCTTGTTCTTTCTTGTGATTTTTTTTTTCAAGATCCTAGATCGTTTTAAAAAATATTTTTGTATAAGTCTTTTTTCCATACATTTGACTATACACTGTTTTTTTTTTGGGCTTGTAATATGTCGGAGAACGGCTAACGGTGCGACGAAAAAGTGTACTTTCTACGGTGTCGCTGTTTGGGTAGCGTCTTAAGTACCTACCTACAGCAACAATTATTTAGTTTTTTTTTTGCAAGTATACCTATTGCTTTTTTTTTTCTTTCGTACATTGTACCTACTTCGTTAACATAGGTAATACCTACCTGAAATAAATTTTCGTAATCGATTTTAATTAATCCGCTGCACCTATCCAATGTAGGGGGAGGTTTTGGATGGGGAGGCATTGATACAAGGGGCACATTGATTCACTAGCCTTATCTAAAAATTGAGTGAATGGAAGTGAGTGGGGCTATCTCTGAAACGTTCGGCAGAACTTCCTAACGCATCCATTGTAACCGCACCGACCATCTGTCAACGGACGGCCTTGGGCATGTCGAGACGTGTTTTGAGCACTCATAGGTAAATTGTGACTCAATATGTGAAAGTGTTTCGACGCTCTTCGATAACATCTAACGAGGATCTTTACATACCAAAGGTAAGTTAAACTATCAATCATTATGATTTTTGTTAATTTTACTTAAAATCAAAGTTAATTTTAATATGATAATTTGAATTTTGAAAAATGTCGTTTGGGGCACTTTGATACAACAAAGTGCGGGGCACATTGATGTGTATCATTGTGCCCCGTCTCTGTATTAAAGTGCCCCATTTCTGTACCAATGTGCCCCATTTGTGTACCTGAAAATATAAATGTTGGGGATTTCCTTCTCATTACATTTGAAAAAAAAAGATCGGTGCTCCACTATGTGGCCAAAGTCATTTCCAAATACAACTTGAGTGAGTATGAGGTGTTATACTTGAGAAAAAAAAGTGCCAGGTCTTACATTTTTGTCTTTCCAGACGTCGAAGATAAAGCAAGTGTTGACTTTAGAGATGTTGTTTTACACCTGCCTACACCAAATTTTACGAAAGGCACAACTCGAACCTCATCCATGTATACTTTTTCTATTAATTTGAGTGCATATAATGTGCAATAAAAGAAGAAAAAGATTTATAATGCTATTTCAAATAATATTAAGTTTGATAGTTTGATTTATTGATGGTTTAAGACTGAGTGTGATTAAGATTTGTTGGAATAATTACATAAGTATCTTATATTATCAGGCTGATTATGATCTCATCACAATAAACAAGTAGAATCAATGTAAAAGTGTTTTAATTTGACAATTTTCATAGATTTTCTACCCTGTATGAAAGTGCCCCACGTGGTGTATCAAAGTACCCCGCTAGTGGGGCAGATTGATTCAAAAGCCATTTTTTACTAAACGTCAATTATTTCTTTTCTTTGATAACTTAAACAATTATAAACTATGAAATTAAAATATTTAATTATTTAGCTAAACGTATAATGCAAAATTAATGAAAAATATTCGTTTATACACATTTTATGGAACTTTAAATTTTTGTGTATCAATCTGCCCCACTTTCCCCTAAGTACTTAGGTAGGTATCCAATGCTTCTACAATGAGAAAAAAAAAATTCTAATGAGACGAAAGCATTGGATAGGTAGGTACATAGGCTATATTTGGATTCGATTGTTTGTTACAGTAGGTAGGTAGGTACCTATTTTATTGATAGATAAGACAATAGGTATTCTCGTAATCGACTCTCGAGTTCCATAGAATACCTACCTACCCACGTCCTGTCAATGATGAATGAAATTTGGCGCGTTATAATTATCGAAAATGCAGTTCAGAAATTACACGTGAATAGAATACCTACAAGAATAAGGTGAAAACACAGATTTTAATAGCTAGGTAGGCTTAATTTTGATGTAAGGTCGACCGGGGTCAGTAGTAACATTGCGAATATCTCAATTACTAGGCTACCTGTGTGTGTCTGTGCGAGAGCCGGGGACAAGCGCCTTACGTGTCCCTCTTACTCACAAGTTGACAGCGCGCTCGCTCGGACATCTGCAGGAATATTTCTTAATTTTTAAGTACACAAGGTTTACAAGGTTTTTTTTTGCTAGATTCTTGCTCTGGTACTCAGTGGTTACTGTGTTTCATGTAATTATATATTAACCACCCACGTATTTGCCTAGGTATCCAGCCTTACTGCCCAATAGTGTCTAAAGCTCAACAGTGTTCTGAGGTGTTTCGCTATTTCGATTACGATTGTAGATATATATGTATGTATGTCTTCAAAAATTTTCGTAACATTACACGCACAGTCTATCACAATGTATTTAGTATCATTATCGGGAGATTTAAACAATTGAGACAGTAAATTTTCGCGTTTTTCATAAAAAAATTGTAAGTTTGTTTTTGCAGCCGATAATTCTTTAATTAGCTTGTCAAATACATCATTCTACTGGTTCAGTTTTTCTTTAAAACCCAGTCTGTCTTTATGACCTACGGCAAATGCTTGCGCTACTGAATAAAAAGCGCAGGTATTTACTAAAGTCACTTTTTGCGAAGTGGCCACATTCCCATTTTGTAAAACTAAAAGTGGTTTGACCGTGGTTTTGGGGTTTTTTCGAGGAATTGTTAGTCCCCGCCAGTTTTCGATTTCTACAGATTGATCCTGGAATATGGATTTGGGTTCCGAATCATGCTGTTGTATTTTTCTTCTTTTTTTGTAACATTTTCAACTTTATTTTATAGTCACTGGAGCTGATTTTGAGGGACCCGTTGATATAATGTAATTATAATGTATAAAAAATCATACATTCGGGTTTTTTCGTTTTTTGTGTCGAAAAATATTATTTTGATATCTTTGAAATGGTTTTCGACATTTGTGCTACTAGCCTCTGCGTCAGCTTCGACAAAATAAGTTTTCATGACATTACCCCACAGAGGTAATTTTTGTAAGAGGCTTTTTAAGGTGTCATTTATCTCAGGCAAAAAATACGAATTTTTCTGATGTTTTTGGTTCATAAAGTTCTAAATATAATTTCTCTTTTCGAAATTTTTAATTGTAAAAATCAATTAATGGAATCGCGTTATCGTCTTCAAGAGAATGGTCTGTGATTTCCTCATCTTGCGTTGTTTCAGTGTCTGTATCTGTAAGAGAAGCCGATCTAATTTTGGATTTTAGGTTCTGTAATGATTGATAACATCTACATTCCATGCTGTCGGATTCAGAAGTAATATATTCATGTAGTGATATTATAATATCTGTAATAACAGACTTAATTTCTTGATAGCAAACAATGCGCTGCATTAATTTTATGCAGTTTATATAAAATATTTGCGTTTATTAGTTGCTTCGTCGAAGCAAGTTTCTGTATACAATATATGAATAAAATGCGATTTGTCCAGCCGAACGTAACAAATTGGCACATCAGTCGTTTGGCTTTCCAAAAGCATAACACATTTTACAAAATATTGGTTACAAGTAGTGCCTAAAAATGCATTTGTTATAGCCCCAGGTAGCGCAGAAGAAACGTCACTTACAATTTCGTTTGGACACTTGTATGGTCGATAGTTTTGCCACGTTTTCAACCATGTGGATATTGTTTCCAATGTATGTGATTGCAACGCCATGTAGCATAACGGGACACTTTTATTTTTTATTTATAGTATATACCATTAAAGCATATAAAAAAATGTGTTTAGGTTGTTTTGACTATAACTGCCCATTTACTACAGGAGGTGCAATCTTTTGAAAGATTGAGCATGTTGCATCGATAGACAAAATTTTATAAGTATTGCTCAATACTTTCTCGTAGAATTGGGTTTGTTCTTGTGTCCAGAAATACAAAAAGAACGGCACGAGACTAAATTTTCTGATATAAGAATCGTAAGGCGCACTATTAGACATCGCATAGATATTATAGGGTTTTTGTCAAAATGAAAAGCGCTTTTGACTTCAGGTCGCATTTTTCGTAAATTTGTCAATTTTGGTAAAGGCTCTATTGGATAATTCATATATATGACTTTGTTTACTAAATCGGTCTTCAATTTTAAAGCTTTTTCGTGTTTTAATATTTATTTTAATTTTATTACTCGTCCACTAGTTAATTTAGTTTTCACTTGGGAGTCGTGAACAAAATCAGTGTTGAATTTACTAACATAGCAAGTTCCTTTAGAATTTTTTTCGGTAATCGGAGCTAAAGTCAGAAGACTAGCGTTACATTGCGTACAAATGTACGCATTTCCCCTTACATTTTGTAACATTTTCGTTAAAATTTGTTGACATTCTTGAATACAATAGGTAGTGCATTTTAAATCAGTTTTATCAAATATTTGATCCTGTAAATAGTTAGTCCAAGATTTTTTCGGTAGTCTGTGGTTAATAGGTACGATATTTTGATATTCATGGAAATCCATCATACTAAACTCAATTTTCAAAGTAGAGCAATCCGAATCAGCAAAATCATGTAAAGGAATTGACAAATCACATCATGATCATCATAATTAGATTCATTAGATGAATTAAACACATTATCACCAAAAAAATACATTACATTTCTAATGAATGATTGACATCTGTAAAGCTTTTACACCAATTCCAACACCGCATTCTTTTATCAACTCCTCCTGAATCTGTTTATAAATGTCATGGCTACGTGGTGGGATAGATGTAGCAAAAATCTTTATATTTATAAATTACAACTTTCTCATTATTGATGGTTATAAGGCTTTTTCTTCCTCCCATTTTGCTCCTACTATACCCATGTCATACCTATCATAACTTTAAATGTTTTACGATTAACTTGGTTGATGACGCCGTAAGTCACTTAACACACATGTAGAAAAAACCTTATATAGAAAAAACTTTGTATTTGGAAATTACAACTTTTTGAGTGTTGGTTGCTATAGGTACCTAACCTTTATCAACTAACATTCAAAAAGTTGTAATTTTCAAATACAATGCTTTTCCTAACTTTATCAAACAACACTTAAAAAGTCCCATATCTTACTATTTTGACAATCATTGCAATTATTCAATTCCAATTTATTATTTGAAATGTATGTAAATTTATTTGGTTGATGACGATGACGACGTTGCAGCGTTGTAGGTGAGTATTGACTATTCAGTTGAGACCAGGACTGTTTCCTATAACAATAATAATAAGGTATCATTTATGGTGAATTGCTTTATGATGAATGAATTAAAATAAATTGTAAAGTACCTAGTAGCAGGATCTTGACGTTATAGGTAAACGATTCAGTTGAGGCCGAGACTGCTTTCTGTAACAATAATGATTAGGTATCTATGGTAAATCAGTTTAATTTACGATAGGAAAAAAAATGAATTGTAAGTAGGTACCTGGCCGCAGGATCATCATGACGTTGTAGGTAAACGATTTAGTTTACACCAGGACTGCTTCCTGTAATAATAATAAATAAGTAGTAATACTATGTTTTATCTGTATAATTTATATTAAGAAAAAGAATGAATATAAATAAATTGCAGGATTTCATTGGTAGCAGGGTTCGATTCCCGCCTCGAGTATTACTTATGTTAGTAAAATCATTAAGTTTAAACTCTGATATGGATTTAGATGTCTGAATTAATAGAAGTTGATATTTTATTTAATTTAGTAGGGGTAGACTGAGGACGATTGAACCGTCTCATGAATGAAACATCACGTTTTTCTCGACGCGTTTGTCTACTTAGGCGAATGACGTCACACGCGCGCGCCGATGGAGTGGCATCTGCCATGGCCACATCTATCGCCAGTAAGTAGCGCTCGGCCCACCGAGCAGACTAGTCGCATGCAAAAGCCGTCTTTTGTTTTCGCGCCTAAAAAGTAAGTTCAATTTGGATACATATAATTATAACTTAAATAGTTTTGTATATTATAAATGTGTTTCAATCAATCCCACTAGGTGTTTCAACTGTCCACAATATGGGGTCAGTTAGGTTCTAGGTTATAAATCCAGGATATTTTAAAGATTTATAACACCTAGGAATCTAGGTTATTAAAGTAGGGAGGTAGGCAAGTAACTCACATAAATCCTCATGTGTTGCAGACGTGCGTGTCGTAGCCGTAGCTCATAATTGGCAACGATAGAAGTACTCTTTAATATATATACCTAGGTATTTAATATTTTCGGTCGGTCAGTCACGCGTAGGCCCTCTCTTTCGACTAACAAATCTATCTCACTCACGTAATCGCTGGAAAGTAATGCCCCGACATGGCCCCGACACCAAAAACTGTGGCACTGAATAGTTCAATGGGCACTGATTTTGAATGTGTTCAGTAACAAAATGCGACGCACGCTCACTAATGATTCGATAATAAAAATACCTACCTAGAGTTTTTGCCAATAAACCTAACTGTTATTATGTAGGTATATGCAGGCTTTATGTATGCACCCCCCATGTACCTGCAACCAATACACTGTGACTAGGGCTTGCATTCGAATATTCGAATATTCGAATAATTCGAATATTATATTGGTTCGAATATTCGAATACTGAAATTGCAATATTCGAATATTCGATTAAATCAAAAACTAACAAAATGGCAAAGTTATAGGGTTCGGAAACACTCGGGAGTGCCGCTTGCGACTGCGTAGTGCATTCGCGTATGCTTATTTCGGAAAAAGGAAATCGAAGTTTAATTTTCGTTGTCGTGCAAAACCAACTTTTATGTCGCTTGCATAAGATAAGCGATAGCACAAAAACGAATCAAAATTTGATTTCGTTTTTAGAAGTACGGACCTGTCTATCCCGTCTATCCCTCGCGGTGTTACCGTTACTTATAGGGTCTCCACCTTTTTTTTGAGAAAATTGAGTCTAATTTACCTGGTAAGAGATTAGTAATACTTAGTATTAAAACGGTACTTATCCTCAATGGCAAAGAACCAAACTCTAAAGATATAACGGCGAGCGGAGAGAGCTGCGAAAATTTTCAGACTTAAGTGGCAATTGGCAAAAATGGCAAGAAAACCATGACCATGCGTTGTAACGGTCCAGATTATGCTGGTTCAGTCAATTTGCAAATATAGAAACATTTAACACTTTCTGATATAACTTGTAACACCGAAGGAATAAAACCTTCTTAAATCTTGTTCAGCAAAATACAATATTTGAATTTGATTACTCTAGGAAAACAAAAGGCATTTTTCGGGGAGGAGACAGTCGGGTCTAGGTACAAAAAGGAGTCGGTGGGCTTTGGGGTTTTTGCTAGGTTTTTCCAGAAACTGTGAGGAATTGTGTGCCTGATTGAGAGAATGCTGGGTCGACCTAGTACATATGATGAACGGCTTCAGAATGGATCGGATTTTAGCGTTGAGATCCTTCGGACCAGCGAGGATTTCGGAGAAAGCATTCTATCGTTCCGGAGAGTGAGGATTCAGATTACGTAAACACACTACTTAATTCTATCGTTTCTCTACGTTGTAGACGGATGGTGTTACATCCCAGAGCTGGCTAATCTAAATTCTTATTATGTTTATCAAGCACATCCAGTAGACCCGGGATGTATATTAAATTTTAACAAGCAGACTTGGGAGACCATTTACGTTCCAAGTCTGTGGAATTGTCTTCCGTTAAAACGGTTCTCTCTGCAAGCGTCATCCCGATTGTAGAAGAACTGAGGGTTTATTATGTCTATTGATTAGATCTACGGGTAGCCTGGAGTGTGGTTCCACCCTGTTTACAGAAGCAGCAGCTTCTAGGTAGGTATAGTTATAGGTTGAGGTAGGATAGGTGTAGGAGAGGTAGGTAGGTGTATTTGGGTCGCTTTAGACCATTCCCCGTAAAACTCTACTGAGTTAGCGTTTTTCAATCGCTTTGCACTTAAATGTCTGGTTACAACTGAGTACGGGCCAGGCGATAGTCTTCTACTTTCGACTGTCCCCGAGGCGCTGAATGTGATTCTGAATGGGAGCCCTAAATAGCAGAAAGCTTTGGTCTGGACCTGCACAGGCCAAAGCAAAGTTCTCTGGTAACCGCACAGTGGAGGCATTGTAACCGAAATCATAAAATGATCCAGTTAATATCGTAATCTATACTTAAATCTACTTCTTCACCTAATTATCTTTACCTTGAATGCCCGGGATTGAATTCTAATTTTACTACGTAATCTAAGCTGTTTCAGAGAGAGAGAAAGTTAGGTTTAACCGACCGTGAAAAAGGCTGGTTATGCTACACCAGAATTGAAGAATCGATGATTTCAAGTAAGTTAAAGAGTTAGTTCGTTTGTCTAAAGCTCCTAAAAGAATCTGAGTTACTACCTACTACACAACGTACGGGTCCTTCCGCTAGCTAGACGATCATTGGCCACTTTAAATCATAATTTTATTACAAAAGATACGGTAAAATATACAAATCTAACTATAATAATCAATATTGGACAGGTAGGGTATGTTACGATGGTTTGGAGTGTTACAGCGTGATAATGGCAAACTGAAAGGGCTACAAAGTGTGCGTAGTGAGCAACACATAATTTTCAGGCTTTACAGCCGCTGTTGTCCAAAATGACAAGCATGCTAAGGCAACACCATGCGGAGAGACCGCGTTCATTTTGAAGACTTTTGCAGCTGAGTTATTTGTGCTCTCTTTCTAAAAAAAAAATACCTCGTTCGTAGTAACGTGAAACGAACAAATAAAGTATTTTCGCATACTTTGTTGTGCTCATAAAGTATAGAGTACGTTAGCAAGTAATAAAGTAGGTACAATACTTTATTAAAAAGTACGGGTGGCAACCCTAGTTACTTACCGTGTTTATGTACTTGTTATTGTATTAAATTTTATTGTAGATATTGTTAAAATACCTATTCACCTAATTAAGAAGAATGTTTTTTCAAGAATTTGTGGTTGAGTGTTCGTGTAAATCGCCAATGTTTCGTTACAACCTTTTGTTAATTTGATATTTTAAGTTTGTTCATGCAAATAACACATAAAAAATAAAAGAAGATGTGATTATAATAAAAATATAGTTTTTTTACTATTATTCGAATAATATTCGAATATTCGAATAGTACCCGAAAAAAAATCGAATATTCGAATATCAAAATTTTCGAATATTTGCAAGCCCTAACTGTGACATAGTACCTAGTGCCTACCTAGGTACTACCTACCTAGGCCTACCAGGCGGGTGAGTATGTAGGTATGTACCTCCTACTACCTACACTTTCCTTGTTATTTTGTCATTAATTTTTATTTTATTTAATCTACTATGTACCTAAGTCTGTTTAGTTATGTGTTCTGTGATGTAACTGACTTGTTTGATAAATGTTTATTTATCTATATCTCTATTTGATAACTGTATTTTGTCAATCTCGTGACCATCTAGTGCATTTACATGACCACCTGGTCTGAAAGACCACGCCATTGTTAGTTACTAAGAAGCATGGCCGAGAATGAAAATTTCGGCCTGCCGTAAGTACTTTTTCATTCATACCTAGTTTAATAAGCCGTGAGGCGTAGAAATACCCAGAGATTGTGTTTCTTGGCCGCCCGAAAAACCTAAAACTCGTTTATATGAAGTTTTAGAGGTACACAAGAAAGTTGTTACCTATCAATTAGGATTAAGAAAAATCTTATTTTAGTGTGGGTGAGGACGATACACCGTTGACTCTGAAAATAAGATTGAAGTTATTTCTGCAATCCACTTGGAAAGGACTAGTGTGCTGGTTGACACCTATTATCCTGATTGCTGTACTAGGGCCGTTCCCACCAGAGGTATGAAATTATTTTGACTCTTCAATAGGTGAAATAGGGTGGTTCAGTTGAGCTTAGTTGTGTTCGGTACTGCTCTAAAGCGTAATATTGTTCTGTGTTTGTGCTTCGATACATCGTTTTATGTAGATTAGAATAAGTTCTTTAGAGCCTTGGGA
Organism: Eupithecia subumbrata; assembly: GCA_949316285.1. Classification (NCBI taxonomy): domain Eukaryota; kingdom Metazoa; phylum Arthropoda; class Insecta; order Lepidoptera; family Geometridae; genus Eupithecia; species Eupithecia subumbrata. The sequence goes on along the minus strand of OX438643.1, from coordinate 11,833,728 downwards.
AACGCTTGCGCTTGACTTCTGCCGGGTCTTGGCAGTCAAATGAACTGCCAGATTATGAGAGAAAGAAGAAAGAATACACCTTCGCTTGCGTACACACATCCACTACAATGTCCAGCGCATTGGCCGAAATCTGCCAGGAGGACATCATCATCCTGTGATGTTATTGTCCTCCTTGAGCCAGGAGGACATTAACATGCGGTGCGATCTGCAAGGGCGCGAGCCGCAAAAAAATACTTAAAACTACAGAGAGCTTCATCACTGTTGTGGTTGTTTATGGTGAGAAGGCGGCCAATTTTACCAAATTTGGGATATAAATATAGTCAGAGGAACAAAGCACAAAGTGTCTGCTTGATGTCCCTTGCAGTCAGTCACGATGTCGAGTCGTAAATAATAATTTATTTAGAATAAGTATAGGTACATTGCAAAATACAGCACTAAGTTATTTTGGTGGCATTACAGCCAAGTTACAACTCCAAACAAAAAAGATACATAAGACGATTTAAAAAAAAATGAAAAGAAGAATGGCGTAAATCGACCCAATAGTTTGACTTGGTCAGAAATATAAACATTAATTTATTTGATTATCGGGCTTTTATTCTGAAAACTCTTGATTTTTAAAGTAGGGAATCATAAGTTATAATATTTTCAAAAATGTAGTAACGAAACGTTTTCAACGATGCAATGACCAAGAGAAAAAAAATAAGTGCCAACAATGGAACGTTCGAACGTCAAACTTTAAGATGTGTCAAATGTCTAAAAAGTCTAAGTCAGTTGACAAAAAGTTGAAGTTGAAGTTGACATGCGAGCAACGTTTTCACTTCGATTTTGTAGACTCAAGTTACCAATAGCAAAAAAGTCAAGTCTTGCATTCGCAGAGACTGATTTCGTAGTGTTCCATAGTTATTTTTATTGACTTAAAGTGTTTCCCGGACTGACGATTCAAGCCATAAAATAGACCTCGGTATTTATTTGTTTCTGGAATACGATTTTGAATGCAATTGGATTTTGATAAAAATTCTCTCAAGTAGGTACAAGTCTCCGATGTGTAAACTGTATCTACTTTACGGCGGCGTCGGCGTCGAATCTTGCGGGCAGCGGCAGGATCTTATGCGAAAAATCAAATGGAACGTAGCGCCTCGAAAACGGCGGCGCGGCAGCGGCGCGGGGGCGGGCAACGAGCGTGCACTCTCGCGCCACTTTCGTGCCCCCCGCCGCCGAAACTACCTAGTCGAAAAATAGTAGGTAAGTAGGTACCCTACCGCTTTTTCATGACAAGCAAACGTAATTGATTTCATTATTTATGTTATGATTGGTAACTGTAGGGTCATGCTTTTGAAAAAGTTTTGGGAGTCAAAATAATGATCTCAAATTGTTTTTGGTGTTTACTGTAGGAAATGACAATAACTCGTTATATAACCTAACCTTGTTAATTATTCTTATAAATTTTCTTTAATCCTTACTTTAGGAAGGTAAGTAAATTCTATTAACATTTTGTTCGTCTTGATTATGTTGTACGAATGTTGATTGATATCGTTCATGAACGAGACAAAAAAAAGTTGGGGCTGAGCTTCAAAGAACTTCGCCAGTCTTCTTTGTTTATTTCAGGCACATAATACAAAATTAGGGACTCATATCACAAATAGAAATTGAAATTAAATACACAGATTTTTTAATACACCATGTACGTATGTGGTTCATCAGAACCCAGCGCATAATGCTACCAGGCGTCACTTCTTGTTGCCGCCCTAATGGACGTATAGGCAATGCCGGAAAATTGATAATAAATTATTAAACACCGAGTCAGAGATAGTCTCTCAGTATACTAATAACCAGAGCGATTCAGCCTCCTTCTAAACGGGCGACGTCACTCGAGATCGAATGATGACAAAGAAGTCCCAAACTCTCGCCTTGGAGGACATGTTCGACGCACTGCAGTACCTCGGTAACCTCATAAGAGTCTGGTATGCGTTATTGTATTGTACCGAACAATATGGTATTGATAGCCTTTCTGATAAAGTTAGTCCACAGTTGGCACGTCCAGACAATACGCACGGAATCAGGTGTTCTTGACTTCGGTGATGCTGTTGGTGAAGCGGCGCGTGAGCATGTTATTCCGCACGGTGTGGGCTCTCCGCTCAGGCTTAGAGCGGTCTCTATAAATATGCAATTGCATATTTGCACATGCATTTACATACTTAGCCCATTTTCATCGGTAGTTGCATATTTTACCTAAAACCTTGTGATGATGCATATTTTCGCTATACATATGTCTGGGTGGGACATATGGACTAATAGATACTAATAACAATTTCTAGTAACAGAGCTATACGACGTAAGATTTAATTTGTTAAATCTTTTAGCTCTGTTACTAGAAATTGATACCTACGATCGTTTTTTGTTTTTCGTAAACTGGAGGCCTAATTTATTACGAAATTTCGATACGTTTTGTTCGGTCGGTACTCTAAGTGAACGAAAACTAAAATTTCGTACGAAACTGAATTGCCTTTTCATTTTGAAATGATGAAAGTAATTTTTTATTTTATTTGACACTGAAATTTCAATTCTTGATTTTTAAGTAAAAATGCACTAAAAAGTCACGAGTCATAAAATTCGTCCAAAAACGGCCTTTTTATGACTAAACGAGTGTACACGCTGAGTTATTCAGCAGTAATTAGACCAAAAGCAGTTTGTGAAGACCTTTGCTTGAGGGGCTGAGAAGCACCACATCGTCGGCTTAGCTCAGGTTGTAAACGCATACACCGCCTAGCCAACTAATTAAAAGTGAGATATAATGTGATTTTAAAAATCAAAAAGGTCCATGATACTTAGGACATTCATTTTACCGGAAAAATGTAGGCCATGGTCCGATTCCTCCTTATTCGATTCCCGTAACGTCGATTCTTGTAAAGGCGACCGCGCTTGAATTCCCTTCACGACAATCTCGCTTTTTTCATGGTGTACAGTCGGCTGCGGCGCGGCAGCGTAGAGAAATGGAATAAAAACGTTATATGCATAAAAAAAATATTATAAAAATCCATTTCCTATGTTCTTTATTAGAAACTAATCCGTGTCAGTCGCCAGGCGATCGCTATCTACATCGTGATACCTACAAAAAAAAACCAAAGGGGCCAGCAGGCCCTTTGCTGATTTTTTTTTCGAATTTACTACAATGCTGTTGACCGCAGATGGCCATGACAGCGTTACCGGACTTGAATTCCCTAGCTGTTGCTGGCAACTAGAACTATATTATATTCGTGTATATGTAGGTATATACAGGGTTATTGGTAATTCACTGACACTGCGTAAACTGCAGGTTCTGCCCATCATCACGAATACGTTATGAGGACGCCAGGTCATAATTCTTAATTTTTTTTAAATCGCCTCACATGCAATATAATGTACGAACCATTATTAATTACTTATTACCGATCTCCGACTGCTATTTAAACCCACATCATCATCATTGGCTTTTTTACATCTACGCAAGATGATTTATGGGGCATAAGCCTGGCTGGGAGACAGCCGAACACACTCACTGATAATTCAGGGCAGGGCCGTTTTTAGGTTTAGTTTTGAAGAAAACCCCTTTATTGAACGATTTTCGAATGGGTACATACTAATATCATTCCCTGTCCACCAATTTTAAGAATTGAGATCTTGCGTCTTCACGGATGTTTCTTGTTGAAGTTTGGGCGAAACCAATGCCAAAACGGGTCGGTATCATTGATCTAGGCTTCCTTTGACTCATAGATACATATTATGTACCTAGTTCAAAAAAGGTACGAATCTGCCAAAACTACGTATATACAGGGTTATTGGAAATTCACTGACACTATGTTAACTGCAGGTTCTGTCCACCATCATGAACATGTGTTCATGTGAACTAGGTACATAATATGTATATGTATCTAGCTAGTCCAAGCAAGCCTAGATCGATGATACCGACCGACCCGTTTTGGCATTGGTTTCGCCCAAACTTCTGATAAGTGTCAAATAATATTAAAATAGGATAATCATTTAGTCTCCATTGTTGCAGAAATACCAATGGTGTGCATACACATTGATTTTAATGGCAGTTTTTTGGGTGACTGAATGTCTTCCGCTGCCTGTTACATCTTTCTTGCCGCTTTTGATATTCCCTATGACTGGCGTAATGAACACTACTGATACCTGCAACTGCTATATGAACGTTTGTATTTACAGTAGATACAAAAGCAATTTCAATTTATAAGGTAGTTGCGCCATAGACCACCTCCGTCAAGGTGGATTTATAAGACCAAACAAGTTTATTCTATCACACTTTGTTAAATTCTTTTTGTGTAAACAGATCCATTCTTTTGTTGTTTTATCTCTAAAACAACAAAAGAATGGATCTTAGCATCGATTAAATTAAAAGGGAAGATGGGCTACGTTCTCCCAACGCTCACTCAACAACTGGCCTGTGTTACAACTACACGCAAATACATTCATACGCTCACAGTTACATTTCCACTCCTGTGCAATATAAAGGACAACAAAGATGTTCGTTAGGTCTAAATTTGGTCTGAGCTCACCTTTAGAGAATCAAAAAAGACAATTAGTGCTGACGCGACTTTTTGCTACAATGAATGCTGCGGTTTTTGATGTTCCCAAATTGCGAATAATTATGACCCACTGTTCTTCTAACATCGATGATAAATAAATAAATAAATAAATAATGCTGGACAATCCACACAGCATCATCTAGCCCCAAAGTAAGCTACTCAAAGCTTGTGTTAAGGGTACTAGATAACCGATATATTTAATACATTATATAGGTACATAGATAGATATTTTTTTTATTATACATAGAAAACACCCAGACCAACGGAACAAATTTCTGTAGATCGTACACAAATTTGTTCCGAGGCGGGAATCGAACCCGCAACCTCTTGCGTCGCAGGCGGACCTTCGCCCGCCGCGCCACGGAGGTCGTCTGATGGTCTGATGGTGATGGTAATGATGGTCGTTAGTTTAAAATAATTGTAACTTTTCTTATAATTTGCACCAAACTTCATGGCTTCTCCCTGCAGTCGTACATAGACATAGACAAAAGACATATCGTTTACCTTTACACCGTTATACAAATAAGTTGAGGAATATTTTGTCATCATCGGTCATTGCGGCGATATATTTAGGCGAGGCCTATTTCCAGTAGTAGATGTCCATCGACTGAAATGATGAAATTGTGAAAATTTTGAATGTTTTTAACAATACTTAACGACAAATTAATGTTTGTACCGTATTCAGACATTTATTCTGGGTCTGGGTGTTTTCAATGTAGTTAAAAATTATGTTCAATAATGTACATTGTGTCAATCAGTAGGTTAGGTACCCTTAACACAAGCTATGCTTACTTTGGGGCTTGATGATGCTGTGTGGAATGTCCAACATTGTTGATTTATTATTAGTGAAAAAAAGAAAAAAAATCAAATCTAAGAAAAAGTTGCCGCTAGCGGTAGCGGCAACTTTTGCTGAGTAGCAAATACCGCGTAGATCTGAACAGGCCTATAAAGGCCTACATAAGTGGGTACCCATATTTTGTCTTTCAACAGGATACAATATTAATGTTTTTGGGAAGCCTAATGCTTGCATATGCAGTTGAACAATCTGGACTTCACAAGAGACTAGCACTCGGCGCCATTAAGGCTATTGGGTACTCCCATAACAGGTAAAAAGAAAGAAATAAAATATTTTTTACTAAGATATCATTGATCAGAGGCCTGAGTTAGTAGTCCAGTCAACGAAGGATTGTAATGGAACGAAGGATCGAAAATAAAGCTTGACTTAGGAACTTTGTTTGGACTTTACTGATTATTTTTACAACTCACTAGGAGTTTTGTTGTAGAAGCATATTATACATTGCCCTTTAAAAGATACATTAATTTTATGAAGCCTGGTTGTGGGCACAACAAGTTTATGTTTATTTCTGGTATTAAAATTATGTTTATGACTATTTTTAGGGAACCGATTTATATATCTATGAGTGAACAACATGTTTTCATAAATATATTGACATTGTACTGTCATAATGTTTTTTTTTCTTTGAATTTATCACGTAGGGATTCTCTGGGAACCATATTATAGATTACACGAACAGTCCTCTTCTGCAGCACAAATACGGTGATTATATCTGCAGCGTTCCTCCACAGCAGTATACCATAAGACATAATACTAAGGAAGTAGCTGAAATAAACAAGTCTAGATGTATCCACGTCGTCAGTAAGATAACGGATTTTTTTGACTGCATACGCTGTAGAACTCAGTCTCTTCGATAGCTTATCTATATGTGGGCCCATTGAAGTTTATGATCTGAGGTGATTCCTAAGAATACGGTACTTTCTACTATTTCTAACGTTTCTCCTTTAACGTTTACATCAGCCTTCACTTGTTTAACATTAGGTAGAATAAATCTAATACATGATTTGGTTTCGTTTAGCAAAAGATTATTGACACTAAACCAATCGACTACTTTTGAGATTGCATTGTTCACATAGTCGAAATTTGTGTTTTGTCGTTTCATTTTAAAAAGATCCAAACGCCAATCCCATCTACAAACGCTCGATTTTAGATGGATCGCTCTTCAATCTTCAGAGATAGGAGGGGGAGATGGGTAATATTTCGAAAAGCATGAAACCTATAGAAATTTAAAAAAACTGTTTAGAAATGTACTATCTAGTACCTTTCATTTGATATGTACAACACAATTTGTATGGAACGTTTTCATTTTCATTTTTCTATAACTCTGTACAGTCTGTAATTTATTATATAAAATTTTAAGTTGATAGCTGCGGTACTTGCTGAGTTTTTAAGGAGAGAAAAAGGCCAGACAAAGCGAGACCATGAGGGTTTCGAAACTGATCACTAAACCCTAAAAACACCTACAATTTTAATCACCGCTGTCTGAACTTGGTAAAATGGTATGTTCATATTAAATTAATTATTAAACAATTTCAGGTTGCTGTTCGCCACATCATTCACCACCATGTTTTTATCAATGTGGATTACAAATACCGCAGCTACGACTATGATGGTCCCAATTAACTTTGCCATACTAAAAGTGTTTGAAGATGTGAGTAAATTTAATAAAACTATTTTCTACCCACAGAATCGCACCCGTCGTTTTCGGGATAAAAAAATAGCTTATACATATTTATTTATATGTCGGCGCCGGATCGTAGAATGAGCCCGTTTGTAGAATAGCTAACAAATCAACATTCGTTATGTAAGCATAGCCTGCTTACATAACGAATGTTGATTTGTTAGGAATATCTAATTCATTTAATAATTCATTTCACGATCCAGCGGCGACATATCCCTACTGCTACCTAGCTACCAGTAAACTTTTCAAATCCTAATGACTTAAATTCCTTCATGTGTTTTCCAAAGTATTTGGCCTCCTTTTTAAACGACTTCAAAAAGAAAGAGTTTCTCAATTCGTCTGTATGTTTTTTTTTTATGTATGTATGTTACATGATTACATCCAAACATATAATAACTTTATTCAACTAAGGCGTACAAATAGGGTCATATCATTTCGGCATCTTTTTGGAACTATGTTTTCTAAGAGTACCTATTATAAAATCAGCGCTAAATTCATTTTTACAATGTATTCTTAGCTTAAGTGTTAAGTTATGTGTACTACGCACCAAAACAACGCACTTAGGCCACGCACTGCGCGGCCTACGTTCCGAATTCCGAAACACTAGTTTGATTTTGAAGTCCCGTTGCCATGGAAACCACTATAGTAACCAGAGATTTTTAAAATTATCATGTGTTTTAAATACGTTTTACGGCACACATAAAAATTTCTTGAAAATCAGACTTCTAAGGGACCATCTCGAAATCAACTTTTAGACAATAAAGAAAGAATCATCAAAATCTATTATAAATTGGCGAAGATTTCAACAAAATTGTTTTAGCAAGTCGTGATTCAAAAGTATTATGTTGTTTTTTAAGCTTTACGGGATAAATACCAATCCCTTGGGAATAACACTTTTATGGGACCAATTCGGGATCATTTTCTAAACAATAGTTAATGAATCAGTAATCGGTTTACCACAGGCTGAAATATCAAGTAACATACATACATCAAAACATACAGAGGAATTGAGAACCTACTTCTTTTTGAAGTCGTTTAAAAAAGAGCAAAAGAGGGCTACTTAATGTATACGCCTTAAAATACTTATATAATTTTTATTTTGATATTTTTTATTAAATTTCTAACTTAGGTAGTTGATCTCATAAAAATTCGGTGAAGATCTGATCTTGGCGTTAAGAGCCAAATAGCTTCTCAAGTGAGTTTAAGAGAGTTTGTTCTCGCGAGATCTGCTGTTCACAGAACTGGTAGTAGTAGTTTAATGTGAAACCTGCGACCATCACATGTTTTGTCGTCGACTGTTTCATCTATAATTATGTTTTTTACAGCAAAACCTTCTATCAATTTATGGCACTGATGCTGAAGGAAATTTAATATCATCGGATATAGCAACGTGCTACTTTTGCTCAGCATCATTTTCAGCAACAATAGGTAAATTAGCCACCGCTTTGAATTTAAATTTAATGCATCAGCCTATACCAGTCCACCAACAGCTCAAGACCTCCCCTAATGAGCGCCATATCGCCCTGTCTTCAGTTTGCCGCATCCAGCATCTGCCTGCAGTCTTTTGCAAGTCATCATCGGAGGGCATCTTACACTAGGTTTGCCAAGTCGTGGTCTCCAACAAGAACACGTTTACCCCAACTATTGTTGATTTTTTACGAGATTTTTCAATCAGTGCGACGACCGACGGTGCGGTAGGACGCACTGATAGAAAATTTTCGGTGTCAAGTTTGTAAAGTTTAATTTAACTATAAAATTGATAGGTAATTATTGTTTTTCACAGGTGGCATAGGGACCATAGTAGGCACTGCTACAAATTTAGTATTCAAAGGACTTTTCATCAGGTAGGTACTAATCAAAATACATCTTAAAGGTTTAATAATCACACACTTGAAATCCCCCAACCAACAATCTACCACTTTGATACTTCTACTATTATTTATATCTACTCTTATTTGAACTATTATACTTCTATTATTATTTGATGACCTCTGTGGCGCAGCGGGCGAAGGTCCACCTGCAACGAAGGAGGTTGCGGGTTCGATTCCCGCCTCGGGATAAATTTTTGTACGATCTGCAGATATTTGTTAGGGTGTTATGGATGTTTTCTATGTATAGTAAAAAATATTTATCTTGTTATCTAGTAGATACCCATAACACAAGCTCTGCTTAGCTTGGGGCTTGATATCGCTGTGTGAATAGTCCAGCATTATTTATTTTATCAAATTATTTATGCTGAAAACACACTATTGAAACGTCACCCAGCCCTATAGTAACTGTTAAAAAAAACTAAACTGCAAGTGCTTCTGCGTCACTGGAATCGCTCGATATAACATTCGTCCATAAATAGGTAACGAGTTTGCGCAAATGATGAATTTAGTCTTTTTTCAGTAGCATAATATGCGATCGTCGGGTAGCGAACAAGTATCCAACTAAAGTTTTGTTTTTATAGTGCGTAAGCCTCACACTCGGGCAAATTTATAAGAAATTAAATAACAACGCAAAAATTTACGACTTCAGCGGGACTCGAACCCGCATCCTTCCGTAAGTACCTCGACCTCGTGGTGTAGTTGGTTAGCACATTCCGGTACTTACGGAAGGATGCGGGTTCGAGTCCCGCCGAAGTCGTAAATTTTTGCGATGTTATTTAATTTCTTAAGTATCCAACTAGTACTCTACTAGAGTATCGTTACTCTAGTATCTAACTAGTACTCTACTAGAGTATCGTTACTCTAGTAGAGTACTAGTTAGATACTTGTTACAATTTGTTTTATTAATTGTTTACAATACTTGTAGGATACGAATCCTACAAGTATTGTAAACCATACTGCGGCTCGACGACACGGCGGCGGGCGCGAAGTATTTAAACCGCCGCTAACCCGTTTTCCTAGGTGCACCATAAGACGCGACGACGTATATTTTTTAGTTTCGGATAAAAATGATGAACTTGTCACCAGCTATTCTCGAACCGAATGGTCTGTTACGTGACGATGGTAAAAGGCCAGACGCTATGACACTAGTCCCATGGGAGTTGGGGAGGCCCATTGTGTGGGACGCTACATGCATCGACACACTTGCGTCTTCCCATCTTCCGAGGACATCCGTGAGGGCGGGCGCGGCGGCAGATTTAGTCGAAGATCTCAAGAGGCGCAAATATGCAGGTCTCGACAGAGCCTACACATTTACTCCTCTTGGAGTCGAGACCCTAGGTCCGTGGGGTACCGAGGCTCTTCGGGTTTTTAAAAAATTATCTGAGCGTCTGGTCGAAGCGACGCGTGACCCGAGAGCTGGTTAGTATCTGGCACAGCGCATCAGCATTGCCATACAGCGGGCAGCCAGCGTCTTGGGGACGCTTCCGACTGGTATTGATATGGATCAGTTGAGCTACCTGTAGATTGTTTGCAACAGTCTGCAGTTAGCTCAATTGTTTCAATCGTAAATACTAGTTCTAATTTATTTCTATTATTTTATTTTAATTATCTTTGTGAATAAAGGCTTCTGCCATTAAAAAAAATAATTAAATTGTCCAAATTTATTTGACTCTAAATAAATAATATTTGTTGTCTTCCTTCTTTGTTTACGAAGTTTTAGTAGGGCTAAGTATTAAAAATATTAATTTTTTGGTCTTGACCAGAAAAAATTGCGTCTTCAAAACAGCGTTATTATTTTCCCACTCGTACCACTAGTGCGACGAAGCTGGTGGAACGAACGGGATATCACGCTTTTCTTGACTACAATGTTAACTCACCTCACCTCAACACCCTATATTTGACCACAACTGGACGCAGGCCTTCCCCTGATAAGCGCCTTATTGGCTTTTATCCCATAGGGGTAATGTCCATAATCCCCACGCTGGGAATGCATAAAATAATAGATGTGCACAATAATAGTATGCATTCTCTCGGGATATATCTTAGTAAAATAACCTTAATGTGGTGTGAATTTATTTTTCTGAGATTATAAAGGCCTGCCAGTTTTTTTTACTTTTCACCCCCTACTCGAACCCCCCTGGCTACCTTTTTACGCATGGGAGGTGACTCCCTCATAAGTGAGAACACAATGACAATAATAATAAACACAATAACAAAAATATGAGTATACAATGATGACTGTAATAATTTCGGCAGGGCTTATCCTGAAGCACCGGAATATTTGTCGTTCCCGAATTTCACGGCGTTCACGTTACCGTACATGCTTGCAATGGAAGGATGCCTTTACTTGACTATGCTGATAATGTATTTTGGATATTTGAGGTAAAAATTCTAACAACAAAACACATTTTTTACTTATTTAAGGCTAATAAAACTAAGCAAAATTGCTATATCCTGTATACCACCGGTTAGCAAATGTTTACCTACATAGTAATAGAAAAGATCTATTTAATTCTAATTTGTATGTCTGAAAGGACATACTGTTGAGACCATAGTTTTTAAGACCAACCATGTACCCTCTCCCCTCCAAGAAGGTTCTACATAATGTTCGGCTGTATTTTAATGAAATATATTTATATTATTACCATATTCAGAAAGAATCCCTGAAAAATCTTTATGGTTTTAGAGTTAAAAGAAATAATACGTCATGTGCGGTTCGGACTCGCGCACGAAGGGTTCCGTATAATTGTACTTATCACCTCGTGTCTCGCCAAATATCATCACATTCAAGGTTAACGGGAAGTAGGTACCCCGTAGGTTTTGGTCCATGGCGAGAATCAATTTTTTTTTGGGAATAAACTACAATTTCACAGTTTTAGGATTTTTTTCCTTTTCTTGTACTATAAGACCTTGCTTTTTGCCAAATTTTATGCTTCTAGGTCAACGGGAAGCACGCTACAGGTTTTGGTCTATGGCGAGAATCGAAAGTATTTTATTTTGTGAACTAACAATAAATTAGCGGTTTCCGGATTTTTCCCTTTACTTGTGCTAAAAGACGTTGCTTCATGTCAAATTTCATAATTTTAGTTCAAATTTCATAGTCTTCAGGAAGTAGGTTGTGTGCATGTGATTACATTGGAAATTTCAAAAAATTCGGACATTAACGTCTGTAACTTTGATTGCGTTGACAAAGAAGTTTTATTTATATCGAGACTTCAAGAAGTTACGGACTTGAGTTTTGATATTAATTTCAACTCGATACTTTTACGCGTTCCCGAGAAAAAAGGGTTGATAGACTAACAGACAGACAAACGGACAACAAAGTGATCCTATAAGGAGAAGATTTCGATCAAATCGAATGTAGGTTACGATAAGGGGAACTGAATTAAAAATATACAGTAAACACAGCCGCACATATAAGTAATTTTTTTTTAAATATTTTTCCTGAATTCAGTGTTCGAACCTTGCCTGAAAGTTTGGTCATTCATTTTTGTTACACCCTGCATAATGTATAATACTTACTAGTAATCTATAATTTATTTTTTCATTTACATATCCAAATTTTCCCACTCTATAGCTACAAACTGTTTATTACCTTAAATAAGACCCGGTGGACGGCACAAACTTCAGGAGACACCCGGCGAAGGAAAAATCCGGCTGCTGATGATGACCTTCCTATAAGCCAGCGTGGGTCCAGATGGGCCAGTAGACCTTTGTTTTTTCCCAACCGTAGGACTCTTATGGTTAACGTAAACTTATGTTCATTTTTGCTTAAATTTTAGGCCAAACAGTAAAGCAGCAAAGGACGCTGCAATAACAGAAGAAGGATTGGCAGCCGCTAGAGCTACTGTGGATGAAGAGTGGAAACAACTTGGGGGGATAACGTTTTGGGAAATCGTATGTAACACTATTAACGACGTTCCACTATTACGTCGTATGTTACACATTAAACGACCTCCGTGGCGCAGCGGGCGAAGTTCCGCCTGCGACGCAGGAGGTTGCGGGATCGATTCCCGTCTCGGAATGAATTTGTGTACGATCTGCAGAAATTTGTTCCGTTGGTCTGGGTGTTTTCTAAGTATAATAAAAAAAATGTGTATCTATGTAGAGTATTGTATTAAGTATATCAGTTAACTAGTACCCATAACACAAGCTCTGCTTAGCTTGGGGCTAGATAATGCTGTGTAAATTGTCCAGCATTATTCTTATTATTATTATATTATTTACACATTATTATTTAAAAGTTTTACAGCTAGATCGAGAGAGCACAGATAATCAACATCGAGCTATGCTGCGCTGTGCTGTGCTGTGTTTCTTAAGCTACGTTTTTTTAACAATGAACATGATGCTGTGCTGCGCTTTGCTTAGCTCAGTATTAAAAGTAATTAGCAGCTCGTGTAGTCGTTTATCTCGTCAAAAATGACTTCATTTTAAAAAAAACGTAAACATTACGACATATTGAATCCAATAAAAATGAAAGTGAAGAAGAAGCGGATATGGATATTTTATGTGTTATGTTGTCGTTAAAAGAGTCCAGTCACGGTAGCTTGTTACCACACACCAAACGTGAAAAATACGGAGAATTTAATTTTCTAAAGAATACTGCCACTGAAGACGATTTTTTAAATATAGAGCTCCATAAAAAACATAGCACAGTTCGGCACAGCGCGCCTCGCTCGAGACTGCTGCGTTTTTAAACAGAGCGTAGCCTCACACAGCGCAGCACAGCATGGTTTGTTTGTATCCTCATTAAAATATTAGACGAGCGATTTGACCAAACATAGCACAGCGCAGTACAGCGCAGCATAGCTCGATGTTGATTTGTCACCCTAAGCCGATTATACGCCGCATTATGCCCCTCGTTATAGACAAAATGATCATGATTCTAGAACCACTCTGACACGCCTTATAAGACGCTAAGTCAAAATGAAATCGCGTAAGCTATAGGACAGGTTAAAAAATAAAACGTCAAGTGCGAGCCGGACTCGCGCACTAAGGGTTCCGTTTAATTGTAAGACCTCGTTTCTTGCGAAGGAACGTTGACGTATGATTCCACTGAAGAACTGTTAAAAGTAATGTCCTGAGATGTTATACCTACTCACTCATACACAAACACCCACCTACCCACACTGACGGTTCCTGTTGCCCGGTCTCTTACCAGACCGGTGTCCTCAGGAGCACCACATACACACACCCACACCTAATTTCACTCGCATAAGCACTGATAAATAAATATAAATATTTTTGGACCAACCTTTAAAAAAATCACACAGCATTATCTAGCCCCAAGCTAAGCAGAGCTTGTGTTATGGGTACTAGAAAACTGATATACTTAATACAATACACTGCATAGATAGATAAATTTATAAACATAGATTTTATTAACACATTATGTAATATAAAAACCTGTCTGTGAGAAAGAAAATGATGTCTGCGACACTAAAAAATACTGCGGGCGTCATCAAATTCCAACAGTTACTACAAACATGTAGTAATTCGTTACAAAATAAATTATTATGAAACTACTTTGAAATTACAGATCTCCTTAAAAAATCTGATAGTATTTTGATTTTCAAATTCAAACTCATTGTTTCCTTGGAAGTAATGTTCATTATTGCCTTATTTATCCGCATGCTGCGGCCGCCTACAACTTAGAGAGGACTAGACCTAAGATTCCTATCATTGTATTTTTTTTTTTGTGTTATCTCTAATTGGTGGTCCTAGTAAATAAATAAATTTTTCCCAAGGCAGAAGATGAGTTTTGAATTCGGAATCACAAAATATGTATCGAAGTGTGGACTATGGAGAGTCGCACTATCTCATTTTGAATTGTTTGAATTTGTTTAAACCTTCACCATTTTCAGCTAACAGGGCAATCACTTATTTTTGGTTGACAAATAAAGTGAGTTATACGAGCATGATGTGTAAAAAAAATATTCCTCTTATTTCAGATGGTCATTACTTTATTCAGTGGTGCAATGATATTATTCTTCTGCCGATCCCCACAAATGTTTATAGGATGGGGTGACAGAATAGAGTCTCACTTTGGACTCAAACCTAAATTGTAAGTGGTTAAAATTATAACAAATAGTAAATGGATGACTTAGGTCAAAAAGTCATCAGTAAGTCCACTTTTTGCCGTTTTCATTTTACCAGTTTAATCGAAATTTTCTTTGTTTTTTTCTCTATCGATGTTTTTTTCTCAAATGTATTTATTTAATTCTTCAAATTGTAGTATAAGCAACTCTTTAATGTGCTCACAATCACAAAATAATTTTGAGCATTTGCTAAAGTAAATTAGGTATTGTAAGAAAAACGTAATTAATTTAAATAAATGTAAAATTGCATGGTCTGACAGGCAATTATTCAAAAATCTTTAAATGCAGTTTATATAGTTTTCAAAATCAAAATGAACACTTCTTTCTTTAAGATACCTTCCCTACGGAAAGTATATTAAATACTATAGGTACAATATATTTAGTTCTATTGTTAATAATTCTCCGAATTTAATGAAGAGACAGAACTATGCACGTGTGTTCCGTCCGTTGTATTGCATTTGACGTCGCCGTGCAGGCCGCCGTGCGCCGCGCCGACACACAAACACACAGAAAGCAAATAAATGACCGCGTAGGTATTAGTGGTGAGCTGTCATTCGTCGTTTATTTCGTGATATTTGGGATGGCTTAGTACAGTAAAAGTATTATCTATATATATAAAAGAAAGTCGTGTTAGTTACACTATTTATAACTCAAGAACGGCTGAACCGATTTGGCTGAAAATTGGTGGGGAGGCAGCTTAGAACCAGGAGACGGACATAGGCTATGTTTTATCCCAGAATTACCACGGGAACGGGAACTACGCAGGCGAAGCCGCGGGCAGCAGCTAGTATTTAATAAAATTCAAAATTCTGCAAAAAAATATGTTTGCGGCTTGGTTTGTTCCAGGGCTTGAATAACCGGAAAATACCGGTATGAAAAGGTTAACGGTATGACGTCATACCGTTATATTACGATATCCTTTATATAACGGTACCGTTATGTTTCGATACCGAAAAATAGCGATAGCTTTATTTTTAGCAGTAGCGTAATTTTAAAATAAAAGTACCGAAATGAGAAAACTATAAATAGCTCTCGGCTCAGCTGCAGATTCTATCGAGACAGTTCCGTTCTAGTCGAGCGAGTGAGACCGGACAGTCGTGTGACTCGTGCGTTTCGAAGTTTTATTTCGTATAACCGTTTGCTTAGCTGAGCCAAGTTGCAATTATATTTAATAACTAGCGGCCCGTCCCGGCTTCGCACGGATGGACATTTATTTTTAAACTGTTTGGAATAAACGTAGAGCAAATGTAGGTATCTAATATTTCTGTGGCAGGACATTTACTTTTATCCGACTGCCTCGTTGGTCTAGTGGTCGCTTGTTCAACCGCTGAAAATGAGGTCCCGTGTTCAAATCCCGGGTCGGGACAAGATTTGTATTATTGGGTCTTTTCTAGCAAGTTGGCGGTGTTAGACGGCTTAAGCCGTTGGTCTATCGCTTGACCTCTCCCCGGCCGTGTCGATCTGCCGTCCTATCGGATTATGAGAGTGAGGGCATAGAGAGTGCACCTATGTTTGCGCACACACTTGTGCACTATAATATGTCCTGCGCATCTTGGTCGATGAGACTGGCCGCCGTGGTCGAAATATCCACATCCCTCACTGCGTTGCATGCACGGGGCCACACCGCGCACTGGCCACGCCGACGGCGCGGCGGCGGCGGCGGGCTGCGTTTATTTACTACTAGTTTATGCCCGCGGCTTTGCACGCGTTGTTTCTATGGAAACGTTTAAAGGTGATTTTTATTCCATGGGAACTGATTTATGGGGGTATGTATTGCGATAATGGTATGAATACCGGTATACATACTGGCACCGGTACAAATACCGGAATACATACCGGTACCGGTATACATACCGCTATTTATACTGGTACCGGTATGTATATCGGTATTTATACGGGTACCGGTATATATACCGGTATTTATACCGGTATGTATTGCAGTAATAATAACGGTATGTATACCGGTATTTACACCGGTATGTATTGCAATAATAATACCGGTATTTATAAAACATACCGGTATAAATAACAGTATAAATACCGGTATTATTACTGGAAAACATACCGGTATAAATACCGGTACCAGAATAAATACCGGTATACATACCGGTACCAGTATATATACCGCTATTTATACTGGTGCCGGTCTGTATACCGGTATGTATACCGGTACTGGTATATATACCGGTATTTATACCGGTACCGGTATGTAATCTGGTATTTATACCGGTACCGATATGTATAACGGTATGCTTTCCAGTTATAATACCGGTATTTATACCGGTATTTTTTATAAATACCGGTATTCTTATCGCAATACATACCGGTGTAAATACCGGTATACATACCGGTATAAATACCGGTATACATATGTACCAGTATGTATACCGGTATTTATACGGGTACCGGTATGTATATCGGTATTTATACGGGTACCGGTATATATACCGGTATGTATTGCAGTAATAATAACGGTATGTATACCGCTATTTACACCGGTATGTATTGTGATAATAATACCGGTATTTATAAAACAAACCGGTATAAATAACAGTATAAATACCGGTATTATTACTGAAAATCATACCGGTATAAATACCGGTACCAGAATAAATACCGGTACCAGAATAAACACCGGTATACATACCGGTACCAGTATATATACCGCTATTTATACTGGTACCGGTCTGTATACCAGTATGTATACCGTTACTGGTATGTATACCGGTATTTATACCGGTACTGGTATGTAATCTGGTATTTATACCGGTACTGATATGTATAACGGTATGCTTTCCAGTTATAATACCGGTATTTTTTATAAATACCGGTATTCTTATCGCAATACATACCGGTGTAAATACCGGTATACATACCGGTATAAATACCGGTATACATACCAGTACCGGTATACATATGTACCAGTATGTATACCGGTATTTATACGGGTACCGGTATGTATACCGGTATTTTTACCGGTACCGGTATGTATACCGGCATTTATACCGGTACCGATATGTATACCGTTATTTATACCGGTACCAGTATGTATACCGGTATAAAATAATGTTTTATTGTGTGAAAAAAAAATGTTTTTCTTGTGTGAAAAAAAGTGTTTTTCTTGTGTAAAAAATGTTTTTCTTGTGTGAAAATGCCTTGTCACAGTCAGGGACCAAACAGCTTTAGATAGATAGATAGATATTTATACCGGTATGTTTTCCAGTAATCATATCGGTATGTTTACCGGTATTTATACCGGTACCGGTATGTATACTGGTACCAGTATGTGTACCGGTATTTATACCGGTACCAGTATTTATACTGTTTTTTACATCGGTACCAGTATGTATACCGGTATTTATACCGGTACCTGTATGTATACCGGCATTTATACCGGTACCGATATGTATACCGGTATTTATACCGGTATTTATACCAGTATTTATACCGGTACCGGTATGTATACCGGTATTTATATCGGTACCATTATGTATACCGGTATTTATACCGGTACCAGTATGTATACCGATATCGGTATTTATGTTTTCCAGTAATAATACCGGTATATATACCGGTATGTATTGCGATAATAATACCGGTATGTATACCGGTATTTATACCGGTACCGGTATGTATACCGGTATTTATACCGGTACCAGTATGTATACTGGTATTTATATCGGTACCAGTATGTGTACCGGTATTTATACCGGTACCAGTATATATACCGGCATTTATACCGGTACCGGTATGTATACCGGTATTTATACCGGTACCAGTATGTATACCGGTATAAAATAATGTTATTCTTGTGTGAAAAAAAATGTTTTTCTTGTGTGAAAATGCCTTGTCACAGTCAGGGACCAAACAGCTATAAGAAAACCAGATGCCAGATATCTTGGCAATACAGGTCGTTGACCTTCATGAAATCAAAAAAAGGCACTGCTTAAAATTTTTGAAAATTATTATTATTACGTATTAAATTAGAATAGAATAGAATAGAAAATCATTTATTGCCTTAATTTAGAAAATACACAAAACAAAAATATATGTACTACTTAATTAAAACTAATAAACTTAGACAAAAGAAGTTAATTCAGCATTTAGCTGTAATGCAAAAATGCAAATGCAAGGCACTTATAACGCTAATATTTGGCACTTAGTGTAGACAATCTAGTCTCTACGCTGAATGAAAAGAAACAATAAAAAGCATATTTTCGCATTCTCCCCATGCTTCCCTTTTACAAAGAAAGAAGCCGAATTGACGAATATAAGAACGACCGCGACGTCATAGCTGTGTATTAAGAAGTGTGTTAGAGTGAAACCTCGTTCGACAAGGCAAGTGGCATTCCTATCGAGCGAACTGTAAACAGAGCACTAGCGTCGTTTACTCACGCGTTTTTCGCTACCGAAATGAATTACGTTACGGTACCAGAAAAATACAGGTAGCTACCGGTACCCTTAAAATAATGGTACCGTTTTTTTATACCTGTACCAATACCGTTATTCTATACCGGTATAGGTCTACCTTAAAATCAAAACGGTACCGTAATTTTTTACCGGTAGCTTAACCCTATACCTATACCGCTTTCAAGCCCTGGTTTGTTCACTGAATATTAATCTGTGGTAGCAGCTGAATGACTTCCTTCAGTACGGCTCACTGATCTGAATAGCACCCTGTATAATGCAAATGGAACAGAAGGGCTTAGAAATAATTATTGTGAATCTGTTGCGGTCAAAATCACGTGAATATTTAAAGACTTACGACAAATTCGTCACGTAGATAGAAAAATTAAAAAGTGTGCAATATTTTACTAGAGGTAAATTTTGATTGTTTTATTTGCTCACAATCGAAGAGAAAATAAGAATGTTTTACTTGGGCCAAAACCACCCATAACTCGGTCTTGTCATCCTCCCTTGCTGCACTCAGGTATTACAACCTCGTACAATTGGATGGCTTAAATTAGTAATCAATATTATAAAATGAAATACCTAATTATGAAGCAAATTTAACTCAAGTTTTTCTTTTTTTCAGTGTTAATGACTCTGCATTAGCAATGGCTGTCATTTTCTTTATGTTTCTTTTGCCGTCAAATTTGGATTTCTTCAAGAATTTTACAGCTAAAGGTAATTACGGTCGAACCTACCTTCGAATGATAATTCGATCGTTTATGACTATAATTTAATATAATTTATTTTTCTAGGGCCGCCGGTCGGATATCTCGCCACGCCAGCCTTAACGACATCATCCGGCGGGCCTTTGTCACAGCTAACGTACCAGCTATTCTCGAACCGAATGGTCTGTTACGTGACAATGGTAAAAGGCCCGACGGTATGACACTAGTTCCATGGGAGTTGGGTAGGCCCATTGTGTGGGACGCTACATGCGTCGACACACTTGCGTCTTCCCATCTTCCGAGGACATCCGTGAGGGAAGGCGCGGCGGCAGCTTTGGCCGAAGATCTCAAGAGGCGCAAATATGCAGGTCTCGACAGAGCCTACAAATTTGCTCCTCTTGGAGTCGAAATCCTAGGTACGTGGGGTACCGAGGCTCTTCGGGTTTTAAAAAAATTATGTGAGCGTCTGGTCGAAGCGACGCGTGACCCGACAACTGGTCAGTATCTGGCACAGCGCATCAGCATTGCCATACAGCGGGGCAATGCAGCCAGCGTCTTGGCGCTTCCGACTGGTATTGATATGGATCAGTTGAGCCACCTGTAGATTGCTTGCAACAGTTTGCGGTTAGCTCAATTGTAAATACGAGTTCTAATTTATTCTATAACTAGCTGCTGCCCGCGGCTTCGCCTGCGTAGTTCCCGTTCCCGTGGTAATTCCGGGATAAAACATAGCCTATGTCCGTCTCCTGGTTCTAAGCTGCCTCCCCACCAATTTTCAGCAAAATCGGTTCAGCCGTTCTTGAGTTATAAATAGTGTAACTAACACGACTTTCTTTTATATATATAGATTTTATAATTTGCAGAATACGGTGAACTGCCAAAAACGCCAGTTAGATCCGTATTAGACTGGACAATTATGAATGACAAGATGCCCTACAGTTTTATGTTTCTTCTAGGTGATTAAATTTCTTTTTAAGTATACTGGGTGAATTTTTTGGACGGGGCAGTAATGGGAGGTGCTCTAACCGGTAACCTACAGGAAAATGATCTTAAGAGACAATCCATATTTTTTTGTAAACATAACCCTAACCATTTTCGGATTTAAAAAATGATCGGTTTTCGAGAAAATGGGCATTTTACACTAAATATTTTTTGATGACAGTGATTGGAATCAGAAAATCCTGTTTCCTATACTTACTGATCAAAAACTTATATCGGACTAAGTGAGTTTGGAGTACCAAAAAGTCAGAAATTGTAAAAAAACTTTTTACATAGGTATACAGGGTTATTGGTAATTCACTGACACTATGTGAACTGCAGGTTCTGCCCACCATCATGAACACGTTCCTGAAGACGCCAGGTCTCAATTTTTAAAATTGGTGGAAAGGGAATGATATTGGTATGTACCCCCTCCATTCAAAAATCGTTCATTAAAGGGGTTTTCTTTCAAACTAAACCTAAAAACGGCTCTGCCCTGAATTATCAGTGGGTGTGTGTGTGTTTGGTTGACTCCCAGCCAGGTTGATGCCACTTAAATTTAGTATATGTAAAATAAGCCAATGATGATAATGTGTATTTAAAAAGGGGTGAGAGATCGGTATTTAGTAATTAATTGGGTTTTGGACATTATTTTGTATGGGTGGCGATTTATAAAAATAATTAAGACCTGCCGTCTTTACTAACGTGTTCGTGATGATGGGCAGAACCTGCAGTACCAATAACCCTTTATTTAAGTAGCCGTTTTTTTTCTAAAATATATATATATATAGATAGTCTCCTAAGACCATTTTCCTGTAGCTACACTTCTAAGGTAATGCCCCGGCCAAAAAAAACACCATGTTCAGTTTGGTCAGTTTAGCCCGAAAACAAGGGATAGGCTTAAATCAACTCGCGTAAAGCTGAAAATTGGTATGAACATTAGGGAAAAAATAATAATCAAAATTTGAAAAGTCCCTATCGATCCCATACCTATGTGCTTAAAGAAATACTTTTGTTTGGAGAACCCACATGTAACATTTGCTACCCAAGTAACATTTTATCCGGGCATAGGTTGTAAAAAATGCCTCTTAAGTCTTTTATAAGTTGTAAAAAGGTTGTAAAAAGCTTTGCTTGTACTGTACTTGAGAATGATAAGTAAAAGTAAGTCGTAAAACTAATTGTTTAATAGTGCAACCTTACTGACAAGAGTTTAAATTAACGTATGAGTTGTGTTTCAAAAGCATATAATCGTAGGATATTATAGTTATCGTAGACTCCTGGATTAAGTTCTGGATAGGTAAGAAATACTGATCTGAAAAAAAACTACTTAGTCTAGCATAAAGATATATTTACATTACGTTATACTCAAAATGTTTAATAGTTATATGTCCACCCGTGCGAAACCGGGATGGGCCTAGGAAACTAGGTTCGTAGTTAGCCCGCTTACATTCATAATGAGAGTATAATGCAAAAAAAATCACTTGGACTACTTTGGCACAAAATATTTAATCAAATTCAAGTTGACTAACTTAGAAAAACCTTATGAAAAATATAACTTAAATGAACTTAGTAAATGAAGCTTAATCTAATCATCCCTAAACATGGAAGGAAGTGTGTTTTCATCGTCCTGAGATTCCTCATCCCTCCCTCTCTAAGGTATATGCTAGGTACTTAGAACGGATGATGAACCGGTCGAACAAACTTAATTTGAGAACTTAAATTGAGATTTTTTTTATAACTTGCATATTTTTATATGATGTGTAATTTTTGAGGTTGCACAGAAATGCCTGTAAATCCTTTGCATTAGATTTGAGGTCAATCATCTCATAATTTTCAGTATAGTCATCATTTTTCAAGTGCATGCTTGAACCATTGTAGAATAAAATCCACTTGGATTACTATGGCAGGATATATTTTTGAAAGTAGGTAAGACTAATGCTAAATTGGGAAATTGAGACTCTCTAACAGAAAAAGATGTTCATTGTACTTGGATCGAGACTGATCCAAATACAATGAACATCGTTTTCTGTTAGAGAGTCTCAATTTCCCATGAAACATTTTTTTTCCCGTGCCTTTACTGCAGAAAACTCTATTATAGAAAAAATACACTTGGATCAGTACCTTCACCTCGCATATACCCTATTAATTTATATGCATAGATTTTTTTTATCGATTACTTACGTTGACATTACCGAAACAAAATATATAACTCAAAAAAATTCAAAATTATTATGCTTTATTATGGTAAAAAACAAAAAGTAAGTCTGCATTCAGTTTCGGCAGAGCTATTACGTAAAAATTTGTAGTAGCGTCAGCAACAGCAAAGCGGGTGACAAGAACACTGCCATATTGGCCCTTGCTAGTGACGTCACACTTCACATTTTTAACTCGAAGCACCTCTGTTTCTTCGTTGATTTTTTATTCGAAATAAGTAGATACAAATAAATTATAAAAACTAAAATTTTACTAAACAGAGAACACCAAACAACTGCGAAATAATACAAAAAGATATTCAGCCAAGCCTTATGATTATGACAATACAAAATGTGAAGTGTGGCGTCACGTTCGCTCTTGCCAATGGCGTTGCGTTTAGAAATTTTGCGATTGAGATTTAAATATCTACTTTGACTTTAGCTTTATCTAGTACATATAAGAAATATACTCCGAATATTGAAAAATCTCGAGGATGCAGCGACGTAGTGTACCCAATCAATGATTAAATTTCACTATAAATACGTCAAAAATACAAAAATAACTAGGTATACAGATCTAAATTTACACTAACAGTTTTTTTTACATATTATAATGTTAAAAAAAATGCTTTTTTGAAGTCACATGCATATAATACTATACCCTATTGATGGAGAAATCGACGGACATACTTACATATAGAAAATACATAAAGCCGAATATAGAAACTCCTCTTTTGTGTTTGACGTCACAGAACAAGGGCCAATATGGCAGCGTTTTTAGGGTTTTGAAGATCGAAGATCGGTTTCAAAACCCTTATGGTCTCGCTTTGTCTGTCCTTTTTTCCCTCCTTAATAACTCAAAAACTACTGCAGCTATCAACTTGAAATTTAAAATAATAATACATTTCATGCGCCTGTACAGATTTTAAGAAAAATAATTGAAAATAAATGAAAAATGAAAATGAATATTTTCGATACAAATTGTGATGCCAAAATTTTAAAAGCTACCTACAGAGTCATATGGGGTATCAAATGAAAGGTATCATTTTGTACATTTCAAACCAGTTTTTCAAATTTCTGTAGCTTTTATACTTTTTGAAATATTTCGAAAAAAGTCGAAAAATTTACCATTACCCACCTTAACCGAACCACCCATTTAACCGAAGCATGCAGAGAGATCCATCTGAATTGCAGGTTGGTACCTACTATTCTTAGGTATTCGTTAAATTGCGATGTCTCTAACCGGTACTTTTGGTACATATTTGTTGACAAACGTTCAAAACCCTCGGCGCGCGAGTTACACTCGCACTTGACGGATCTTGTTTTTACTCGAAACTGAGTGCAGTTTTACTTTTTGATTTTTACCTCGAGGCGCATCCCCAACCCAAATCAGCGCGATCACCTATTTAATCTTATTGTTATGTTAAACTAATGATTTTAAAAATAGATTTTGCAGTTTATGATACCTATTATAAGCTTATTTTAATGCCTCTGAAAAAGTTTTATTTTGTAGGCAGAGATGCGAAGTTGCTCTTGGCCACGATGACGAGCAAGAAGACATTTTAATATGAATGTGAAACATTTTTAATATAACTGTGATTTATTATTTTGTTAAAGGTGGAGGATTTGCTTTGTCTGAAGCTGCTAAAAAAGAGCATTCGGATCTTAACGGAAAGATTGGCATGATGCTTAAAGGTCTAAGCAGCTTACCAAACTACTTAATAATCCTTATCATAATCATATTTACGATATTCATCACCAATGTTGCGTCAAACGTGGCTGTTTGTAATGTCATCACACCTATAGTGATGCAATTGGTAAGACACAACCTGCTAATTTTTATTGTTAGTTATTCTCCGACAACTTTAGTGCCACAGTAGACAATCAAGGTCCGCCTGCAGCGCAGAAGGTTACAAGATCAATTCCTACTGCGGGACAAATGCTTTGTTTTTGAGTCTGGATGTTATAGTAATATGCATACCAATTCTTGTAGTTTCTGGTACCCATACCACAAACTCTGCTGATTTTGAGACAGTACGGACAATCATTTTAGGCTTATGTTATCGTTGCCAATACTCTTATATGAAATAGACGTAACCGCTTACTTAACATCACAGACAGTGAACGGTGAACCGATGAGCGATTTCAACCCTGGTGTGGTTTAAGGCGCGGGCAAATGCTTGAGCTCCTTTAACGGGGCATATTTGTCGTAGAGATTCGTAGTGAAATATCTCAACTTTGCCATCAACGTCCGGAGCGTCAAGTAGCCTGGTCCAGACTATTATTTCCTTGTCTTGTCATACATAAGTTCGTATATGTTAACGCAACTAAAATTTATTTGCAAAATAACCTAAGTAGATAGATAGAAAGATTTTTTTTTATTGCACCCTTATCAAAATAATTTACAAACAAGATAGTAAAATAGTAACTCTGTATCTCTCTTTTCCTGTATTATTATTTTTGTATTTTCTTGGTGTGCAATAAAATGTTATTGTATTGTATAGTAGGTACAGTCTCATATTTGTTAAACTATCTAGCCAAAGGTGGTTACAAACGGTTAAAATAGGTGGTCCCTCAGACGTGGTGAATGCTAACGCGACCCCATCTCGCCCCATGACGGCGGTGGACGTTTCACGGGGGGGTTTTAGTGGGTTCGAGTCCCACATACCCCCTTCCGTCACCCCCATGGCAGAAGGGAAGTGCGAGGGCATTTCCTCCCTCCAAAAAAAAAAAAAAAGGTGGTCCCTCAGACGTGACTTTGGAGATCGTCATATCTCATGAACTGATCAAAACTCGATTCCCATAAATTACAACGTTTAGTATATTATCTGTTAGAGTGAATTAGAAAAAATCAGCCGTTTCCGTTCACTGGAACAAACAAAATTAACTGCAGAAGGTGGTCCCTCAGACGTGCACATACGCTCCTATTATCTGAGGAACTATTAGTAATATTGATTTTATGATTATGTGTAGCTTTTGTAAAAGTTCTAGGTTGATTACAAATTTAAGTCCTTTATTTCCAAAACAAGCCAGAAAAAGTAAGAACGGTTTAAAGTTGTGATTTTTACACAAAATAAAACTCATTTTAGAGAGGATCCTGAGGATAAATGGACATTCAGAATATATCAAACTGTAGTCTAATTTATTTATGTTATTTGTTTTTAATTTTCTTTGTCAATAAAGGCATTTTTTTATTTATTAAGTTTAATATTATATGTACATCATCCGGCGGGCCTTTGTCACCGCTAACGTACCATCTATTCTCGAACCGAATGGTCTGTTGCGTGACCATGGTAAGAAGCCCGACGATATGACACTACCTAGTCCCATGGGAGTTGGGGAGGCCCATTGTGTTAGTCGTTACATGCGTCGACACACTTGCGCCTTCCCATCTTCCAAGGATATCAAGAACGCTTCCGACTGGTATTGATATGGATCAGTTGAGCTACCTGTAGATTCATTACGGATGTAAGCGGGTTAACTACGAACCTTATTTGTGTTGGAAGAACACCAACGTTTCATCCCTTAACGAGGGTCATCTTCAGGGTGAGTGCGGTTCTGGACTCAAACTACGATAGTTTTTATAGTAAAATACCTAAGTAATAGATTGTTTGCAAAAGTCTGCAGTTAGCTCAATTGTTTCAATTGTAAATACTAGTTCTTATTTATTTCTATGATTTGTTTTAAATTTTCTTTGTGAATAAAACATAGAAAACTTTCATTTGATACCTTGATATTTCTGCGTATAGGGGCGATTCCTGTTTCATTAAATGGTACCTTCTAAAAAAACATTGAAATTGGTAATTACGCTGAAACTTTTTGTTAAGGTTATCAATATTATCATCATCAACATCTCATTTGATGGATATCCGCTGCTATGACCGGTCACCAGCTACACGCATTCTTCAACTCAAAATTACTTAATTAAAGTTCCTCAGATAATTGGAGCGTATTTGCACGTCAGAGGGACCACCTTCTGCAGTTGATTTTGTTTGTTCCAGTGAACCGAAACAGCTGTTTTTTTCTTATTTACTCTAACAAATGATTTACTAAACATTGTAATTTATGGAATTCATGAGATATGACTATCTCCAAGTCACGTCTGAAGGACCACCTATAACCGGTTGCAACTATTGACTTAATACTTTTACAAGTTAGAGTCTGTACTAACAAATGTTTTTGAACATTTAATAATGAACAGCGTATTCAGAATTATGAAATTCCAATGTAGACGCCCTCAGTCGTAACGGACACGGTCTTATTTATTCAGTAGTTAGGAAGTATAATGTAGGTACACCTATATCCCTGTTCTGGGTGTACACTTGATAACTAATACATGCGTTTTTACAGGCAGAAGAAATAAACAGCAATCCGCTAGGGTTCAACATCGCATCCGGTTTCTCAGCGTCTTACTGTTTTTGCCTGCCAGTGGGCACACCAGGCAACCTGGTTGTTCAGGGTGCTGCTAATATTCCAACAAAGAAAATGGTAAGTCTCTAACCTTTTCTCGGGCTCTTGTGTGTTATTCGATTGTGAAGTGTTTGTGTAAGAATTATTCACGTTAGATAAGATCGTACTAGGATTGGACTTCCACTTTGGTCCCAGCCCAGCTGTTTGGATTGCGCGTTGCTCGTCGTCTCCCGAGTGGTAGCTGTGTAGGGTGCGCTGCGCACTTTAAACCAAAACAAAAGAGATTCCAACAGATCCGCCCGTGACCGTAGGAATGACTTGAAGTCCTGTATGAAGGCAATTCATTTGAGCTTGATTTTTCCTCCCACTTTCTTAATACTTGTGAGTCTAATTTCGGTGCCATAATAAATATTAGGAGGGTATCCCAGTATTCGGTTGAAATACTAAGTTAATTTAGGACTCTCAAATGCATGGATATGTTATCAATGAAACCCCGTAATGCACCCGAGGTACCTACTTGAAATAAATAAATAATAATAATAAATAAATAAAACAACCCATAAAATAACATGAAATAACCCCATGAAATAACCCAACCCATGAAATAACCCATTTATTATTCTCATTCGCCGATATTATCAATTAACTGTAGAATTGTGGGTTTTTTTTGAAAAATCCTTATTAATTAGGTAAAACGGTAGTGGTTATACATCGCCTGAGACAACCATGGCTCAAATGGTTCCAAATGGTTTGCGCTAGCTTCACCTTCAAGCTTTGCATCCAGCTACCAATCACCCTCTATGATATTATATGCGCTTTAGAGAAATTTTTAGGACGGCAATGTATGTACGGCATTCTGGTTAATATATTTTCCCCTCACGATTTAACCAAAAATATTGTCAAATAAAATAAGACGACCTCAGTGGCGCAGCGGGCGAAAGTCCGCCTGCGATGCAGGAGGTTGCGGGTACGATTCCCGCCTCAGGACAAATGTTTGTACGATCTGCAGATATTTGTTCAGGGTGTTCTGGATATTTTCTATGTACAATAAAAATATCTAAATATGTAGTGTATTGTATTAAGTATATCAGTTATCTAGTACCCATAACACAAGCTCTGCTTAGCTTTGGGCTAGATAATGCTGTGTGAATTGTCCAGCATTATTTATTTTTATTAAATTTTACAAGTATCACGCGACGTAAGTTTAGTGTAGACTCATCTGTAAAGAAACTGTGTTTTTTTAAGTGTCATTCAATGAAGTGAGTTCCTTAATTTTTTTGAATTTAACTTTAAATTTTGCGCATTTTTTAGAGCCTTGCCTCTTAAGGGCTTGGTAGGTCCGCAGAGGCTGCATTTTTGTGATTATTAAAACCATCTGAGGCTTAGAAAATAGTGTTTAAAATCCTGAAAAAAAAGATATATATTACCTAAGGATCTCGTAGTCATTAATCGCATTCAATTAAAAGATCTAATGAACTTCACTAGATGGAAAATTATCCCATGTTACCCCTTTTTCTAACGTTTTTTCAATACTATGACTAGCGAACTACTGATATCACACTTTTTTTGTACTCAACTAAGGACACTTAATATTTCTAAACAAATTCGCAGAGTTTGACTTGATAAAATGATTTTATTATTCACCATGTTTAAATAACTACAAAAAACACGAGTGCGGCGGCTTGGCAGGCGCGCGTTTTCCCTTACGCCTACTGCTGCAGGACTACCTGGCCTTAAGTAGGTATGCAGTAAGCTTTATGCTACGGTCACATTACAAGGCGAAGATTCGTCTTCGCATTGTGGTGCTAAAACTTCGTCTTCGTTCTACGACGAAGTGTTTGGCTACACTGGAAAAAAGTAGACAACGTCACGTCGCTTCTTGGCCAGACTTGTCGCGACAACGTATATCTTTGCGTTATCGCGATAGTGTGGCCGTAGCATTACTAGTAAGCGAGTCAATAAGCTTAAAAAAAATTAACTGCTTTGATAGCTTAGAAGGAAAATCTCGACCTAATTCCATTGAAAATGACTGAAGTCAACCTGTTAGTTGTGTCAAACAGATAAATATGTACTTATGTAGAAGCCAATGAGTCGAGCAACTACGGAAACGTGCATTGCGCGAGGCCTGACAACTCACTTGGCCATTTATTGTTTCAACACTGCGGGTGGCACCGGCACCGTACATGCTAGAGTACAGCTGCATGTGGCTAGGCAGTAACTTACCTTATTTATTTAAGACATAAAAAATTCTGCTATATTTCGGTGCCAACACCTGATTTTTTTTGTTTCAGATAATAGCTGGCTTTTTTCCGACAGTTTTTGCCATTTTACTTACATGGTTATTTATATGTTTCTGGGCACCAGTGATTTGGCCCGATTTACATACTTTACCGGTTTGGAGCCAGTGAAAGGATATCCTTTTCTCTACTACCTAAAAGTTTGACTGAAAGTCACAGTTTGTAGTAGGTACCTACTCTCTTTAATTCTGTTTTGTGTGTCAAATAAATGAATATACTCGTGCATAAAATTTGTTGTTTTTAGGGTTCCGAGATCGAATATCGGTTTCGAAACCCTTATGGGCCCGCTTTGTCTGTCCTTTTTATCTCCTTAATAACTCAGCAACTACCGCAACATTTTCCATACAAAATGTCTAAATTTTAAAAGATATCTACAAGGTCATTTGGGATATCAAATGAAAGGTATCATTTTGTACATTTCAAAATATATTAAAAAAATTCTGTAGGCATCATACTTTTCGAAATATTTCGAAAAAAGTCAAAAAATATACCCATTCCCCCCCATCTCCGAAGATTGCAGAGCGATCCATCTGAAATGTATGTAGCGTTTGTAGATATGGATCTATATCTTACAGGAAAATTATAGAGAAGTTTGCAAAACGAACACTTTGAAAAATGGTCAAAAAAAAAAGGGGGGGGGGGGGGGGAATTTCAAACGGGGAGACTACCTCACTGAGTGGGTTAACAAATGAAAGGTATTAGTTTGTACGTTTCCAATCAGTTTTTAAAATTTGTTGCCTGTAAAGAAGAACTGTATAATGAAATAAATGCTTGAGCACAACTAACTCTAAATGCAGATAAGACAAAGAAAATAAGGTTTTCGATGCGCAAACGGCGTAGGTGCTGATAAAGTGCAAAACAAAATTAGCATTTGAAACAAAACCTAAAAAACGGCTCTGCCATGAATTATCATGGGTGTGTTCGGCTGTCTCCCAGCCAGGCTAATGCCACCTTAATCATCTTGCGTAGATGTAAAAGAAGCCAAATATGATGATTTGGATTTAAATAGGAGTGGGAGATTGGTGTTTAGTCATTAATTAGGTTTCGGACATTAATTAGTATGCGAGGCGATTAAAAAAAAAATAAGAATTAAGACCTGGCGTCTTCGCTGATGTGTTCGTGATGATGGGCAGAACCTGCAGAGTCACTTAATTACCAATAACCCTACAAAAGCTTTATTGTATAAAACTACGGCTAATTTTATTATGTTAATGAGTGCGGTTTGGATGATTGCTGCTGTTACACTGACCTCCGTTAGCCCAATCAGCGCTCGCGCCATGAGTTACCAACCTTCTTAGGTCTAACTGCTGATGATAGTACCTACCTACACGATCGATGTATCAAACAATTAGGTAAGTACGTACAGTTATTCGAACTATTGTACACACAGAATCAATACAAAGCATGAACTTATAAAATAGGATGTGTACATAGGCGAGCTTAACCCTGAAAGAGAGGTTTCTTCCAGCAAACCTTACAGTTATAGGAGAACGAATAGGTAGAGGAACTGTACAAATAAAATACTTATAATAAACATACTTATATTAAAATATTAATCATACCATCACACTAATATTATAAATGTGAAAGTTTGGATCGATGGATGGATAGATAGATGGATGGATGGATGTTAGTTACCTCTTCACGCCAAAACTACTGAACGGATCAGGCTAAAATTATATTTATTGCATACAGGCAAGTCTAACCCTGGAATCAAACATAGGCGACTTTTTATCAAATAAATCAGTTCTCATGGGATAAAAATCAACCTTAAAACGTTTCCATAGAAACAACGCGTGTTAAGCCGTGGGCAGAAGCTAATTTATAATATATACTAAATATACTTTATTTGGTTGGTTTTTTATTTTTTCGGTTGGCACAGGATCGTGGTGGATGGCACAAACTTCGGGAGGCCTATACTCAGCAGTGGGTTAAATCCGGCAGTGGATGATGATAATGATGATACTTTATTTATACATATGATAATAGAAAGTGCTCTTTTACCTTAATTTTAAATATGTTAAGAGACGGACTGGCTCGAATTCGTGGGGGATAGAGTTCCACAATCTAGCTGCTTGTTCGGCGAAAGAACCTCCAGGTCTACTGAAAAGACGGAGGGATATTGCCGTCCTACAAGGCACCCCGCGGGGAACAAGAAATTCAAATCGTTCACGGTGGTATGTCGGTGCAATGGGGCTAAAGAGAATTATAATAATAAAAAAAAATTTATTATTTTTTTTGTTTGAATGTTAGGTAGGCACGTACATCAACCTTAGAGTCATGCATCTGGGACCTAAGTCGCTTATGACATTGAATAAGTTTTTGATTATGTTAGATCACACAATTATTTTATCATAGCCTAGTCCACAAATTACAAATGACAATGCACCTTAGCAGCTACACTTCGCCTAGGTACAGTAATTACCTATCTAATATTTTATTAGAATTTATTGTTTCAGACAATGCCATTTTACAGCAGTACCATGAATTTATAATTATTATTTAGGTATTTTGTTTACATGACTCTGACGATGCCCATTTACAGCAGATCTATTTATAAATTTACTTATTTTTGTATGTATTATATTCCTAAGTTCCTTGATTATTTTCTGTCTTGTCTGTTTTATGGATTTGAATTATAATTTAAGCACATCAAATTGTAACCTTATATAAAGTGACATTTCCAAGTGTGCCTTGTGTTCCTACGGAGAATAAATGAGTATGAGTATGAGTATATAAATAATGCTGGACAATTCACACATCATTATCTAGCCCCAAGCTAAGCAAAGCTTGTGTTATGGGTAGGTACTAATAACTGATATACTTAATACAATACACTACATAGATAGATATTTTTTATTATACATAGAAAACACCCAGAACGCCCTGGACAAATTTCTGCAGATGGTACACATATCTGTTCCGAAGCAGAAATCGAACCCGCAACCTCCTGCGTCGCAGGCGGACCTTCGCTCGCTGCGCCACGGAGGTCAAAAATCAAAATCAAAATACGGTCGTCAATATATCTGTAGGCATGTGCAGGCAGATGCTGGATCTATGTACCTGTATGATCTCAGTTCTTTAACCGGTAAAGCCACGCCAGTATCCGAACGAACTTGGCGAGTTTTCACATTTATGTTTTTGATCAGATAATATTATTTCAATTAAAACAATTTTTCAAGGAAAACTTGACGTACAGCAGATTTTTGATGTGCCACAGTAGACCAGGGCCTTCAAAAATTATAAATGAAAAAATAATAATAGTAGGATGAAACCCAATGGGAAAGGAGGAGAATAGGTAGAATAAAAATGTGTGCGTTACTGGGGCGGCAAGTTGACTCGGATCAAGATGAATATATATAGAAAAATCAGAGCGCTATGTCCTGTAAATGTGCCCAAAAAATTAAATTTGTGCGCCCTATGGTTTCAGAGTAATTCGAGAAAATAAGATTCCGCTGCAGTAACGCCTGAAAACGTTACTGCAGCGGCAACATTTTTAAATATTAGCCTTAGCCAAATTTAAAGTAGCTTAAAAGATAGCTTAGATTTGTGCACCTCATGGGCCGAGCAGCGGCATTTGTGCGCCCTGTGATTTTTGAGATATTGCAAATGCCGCTGCAGTAACGTTTGCAGTTTTCCGGAACGGCTAAATGAACAAGTATGGTTTTTGGTGAGGAAGTATGGTATAATTTGAGCCAATTTTGTGCCCTAGTTGTTTTCTAAAATAAATGCATGGTGTATGAGATAGAAGAGTTTTTCTGAAAATCAAAAACAGCCGCTAGCTCATGAACTACATCAGGAAGGCGCTCTGTGATTGCATTGGCTGATGCCTATTAGGAATACGTATCTTCTGACAAAATTGTGAAACCCTACATCAAATTTTCGATGAAATAAATCAATTTTATCACTGAAAATGGTTTACTTATTTCGAGCCTTAAATAAGGAAGTTTTTAACAAGATACAACTTTAAATGATTTGCCAAAAATCAGAGCGTATATTCAAATAAACGCACACTGAATTTCAGCTTTCTACACCCTTTAATTACCACATAATAAATAAAAACAGCCTGAGGGGAACTTTTAGACAGTTATCCGACCAAATACGAAAGGCCATAAAAAAGCGGCCGTTAGGAACATTCACCGTACCTTCTTAATTTATCTACCAGCTTTTCTTATGTTTGTACAGTGGTGCAGAAAAGCTATTTCAGTTAATTTAATAGTTAGGTGATAAAGGTAATTTCGATCTTTTTAATTTGTACTATTATTAATTAGGCTACACTTCGACATGTCTGAGAGTAAATATTATGTATGAATTCTGGCTTCCTGCTCGGTGCAGCAAAGTTTTTATTTAAAACCTTTTAAGACCTAACCTATAATAAGGCTTAAGAATAAATGTTCGTAGTACCTAGTACTTACCTACGAACTGAACCGAAATATACCCATACCTAGTCGTTTTAACTTAAGGTTCATTTCGTTTCGTACTAGAATAAACAGCAATCTGGGTCTAGACCACAAAATACTACTAGTCCTAGGTCGAGACCACGTTTTTTGTGTAAAAATTTAGTAGGTAGGTAACCTGCTTAGGTAGAGATAAATCATTGTAAAAAATGCACGCTGATTGTATGACGTTTAGTGGAGGGGGCGGCGTGCATTTTTGGAATGGATCATCTCTACTAGAGATGGGTCTTCAGCACGTGTGCTGCCACAATTGTATCTACACACTTCCATAAAAGAGGCCGTCTCGCATAGTTTTCCTAATTTATTTATTTATTTATTTAAGGACTCCCAACAGAAAAATCACATCACATACAGATTATCAAATAAAGTGGTCTTAAGTCTAGTGATTTTCTAAATAAAGGGTGCCACAGCGTGAACAAATTAAGGGTTGACTAAACATTACTACAAACAAATATTAAACTATATAAAGTTTTAACAATATAAATTTAAAGGACAAAATAATAGGCAATCAGTGGTAAAATATTAAAATATTAAAGTTACAGAATAAAAATATCAGACTAAAAATATAGGAGGTTATCTTTTAATGATCAAGCGTTATAGTGCTGCTTTTAATGATCATGATCAAGCGTTATAGTGCTTAGGAACTGGAGAAACTCAGCAGCGAACAGTGTTTCCCAAGGTTGATACTAGAGTATTGTGTTAATAAATTAGAGTTATGATAACATCTTTCGCGCTCCTGAGGACTCTAAAGATTCCGGGCAACGGGAGCTACTTGGGTGTGCGTGTGTGTGTGTGTAATGTGTGTGTGTTTGACGCTCCTGAGAACACCGGTCTCTTAAGGGTCCGGGCAACAGGAGCTAACCAGGGTGTGTTAGTGTATGTGTGCGTGTGTAAAAGTGATGTGTGTGTGATTTTTTGGCGCTCCTGAGAACACCGGTCTCTTAAGAGTCCGGGCAACAGGAGCTAACCAGTGTGCGTGTGTAAATGCGATATGTGTGTGTGTGTGTGTGTGTTTGGCACTACCGAGAACACCGGACTCTTAAGAGTCCGGGCAACAGGAGCTAACCCGGGTGTGTTAGTGTGTGTGTAAATGTGATGTGTGTGTGAGTGTAATCGTGCTGTAGGTACTCGAATGAGGGGACGTGCGAGGGCTCGCAAGACAACTTGTCTGAGTTGCCATGCCACGCACGAGAGTCGCGAGCCCTCGCGCCTCCCGCCTCTTCGAGTGTCTCCCGCTTGCTCGCGAGGCGGGCCACGCAAGCGAGCGAGCTACACTCGGTAAGATCGTGTGGGACTCGATCAATAGTGCTATTGTGCGAGACACACATACTTAACACAATTCTATTTTCTTGTGGACTGTGCCGTATGCCGAGGTTTAACAATATTCTTCTTGGATGATGCATGAATCATGCATGATGAATGTTATACCTAGGTAAAAAAAACAAAGAAATGAATACCTAGGTAGGTACCTATAGGTTAGTATTTAATTCTTAAGTAGGTACCTACATACCTACTATTTGATAAAAGCAGGAGCAAGTAGTTAGGTATTCTACTATTCACCTGCGCCTATCCCGCTCCACAGAAAACTAAAAGGTAGTAGAGAAGTCACAGAGAGAAGTATGCTTGTTCTGTAGACCACTACGCGCCTCGCAGTTCGAATTACAATGTGTATCTGCCTAAAATTTATATAATTCGTTAATTAGTGACTGTCGTAGGTATATCGTTATTATCGTACCTACCTATAATGTATAATTTTCTCTGCAACCTTGTTTAGTTAGGTAGGTACTAAAACTGTATTGTTTTTTATTATTACCAGTATTGTCGCGGAGGCCCTACAGAGGATTCGCGGAGCCCCGGGGCTCCACGCAGCACACTTTGAGAATGACAGTATTAGGCAGGTACATAAAGGTACCAAAGTATGTAACTACCTACCTACCTACATGGTTCCTCACTGTGTTCAAATAGCAAATAGTATCTAATACTACCCACCAATTGACGACCTCCGTGGCGCAGCGGGCGAAGGTCCGCCTGCGACGCAGGAGGTTGCGGGTTCGATTCCCGCCTCGGAACAAATTTGTGTACGATCTGCAGAGTTCCGTTGGTCTGGGTGTTTTCTATGTATAATAAAAAATATCTATCTATGTAGTGTATTGTATTAAGTATATCAGTTATCTAGTACCCATAACACAAGCTCTGCTCAGCTTGGGGCTAGATAATGCTTGCTGTGTGAATTGTCCAGCATTATAAAATTATAAATTGTGTGTCCCGCTCGCTCGCGCAATGCGCACGCGAGCGAGGCGCGCTTCTAAAAATCGTGATAACTCGCTCGATCGTGCAGCGCACCACTCAAGCGAGTGGGATGGTATTTAATTTCGGGAGCATTTCATTTACACGCCCGGCTACACCTACTTACTGTGTCTAGATGTACCTAGTCTACAGTGTTGTAGTGGTTGTAAATTTATCAATTTTTGTTAAAAAGTGTCACAAAATGCCCTAAATAACCCATTTCACTCAGTGCGATTTAATTAAATAACTAGGTATTATTTTTAGGGTTCCGTACCTCAAAAGAAAAAAGGAACCCGTTTGCAACCAATGTGGGAGAGAATGTGATGTCACTTCTTCTCGGTACCCTTGTTGCGCACAGATTGCAAATGTTTTAGACACTTTTAGACATATAGACATGTTTTAGAGCAAAGTAGGTAGGCCCTTTATTTTTTCACAAAAGTCAGTGCAATTAGGTTTATTGTTGGCAATAATATTATTACTATGAATTGGGTAGTAGTTTGCGTGCATTTTGACGCACACATTCAAAAATTTTGGATATTAGGGCATTTTGGTAATAATAATAATTTGTTTTTGATTTTATACAATGTTTAAACGTTTATTTTAATATATGCCTTGTTAAGTTTTAAATTACAATATTTAATTGTAGGATGTACAGTGTTAATTTTTATTTTTTTTTGTTAATTTTTCAACACGGCGTGAATGACCAAATTCTTAGTACCTATAATTAATTATTAAAGTTTTGGAAATCGAACTATGTAGTTTTCGTTTTCTTTAAAATCAGTTCCTAAGAATCCTTGAATATTACTGCACTAAGTTAAGCCCAATATAGTTGAATGTAGTTAAGACCGGGGGCAAAACTAACACTTTTTGGTTTTCGGACACAAACATAAATTCAATAGCTGCAAACAATTTTATTGAATTTTACATAGGGCTGACAAACTCTCGCACAGACACACAGGTAGCCTAGTAGTTGAGATATTCGCAATGTTACTCTTGCCCCGTGTTACTACTGACCCCGGTCGACCTTACATCAAAATTAAGCCTACCTACCTAAAATCTGTGTTTTCACATTATTCTTGTATTCTATTCACGTGTAATTTCTGAACTGCATTTTCGATAATTATAACGCGCTAAATCTCATTCATCATTGAACAGACGTGGGAAGGTATGTATTCTATGGAACTCGAGTGTCGAGAACGAGAATATTGTCTTATCAATAATACTGTAACAAACAATCGAATCCAGTAGTCTCTGTACCTATCCAATGCTTTCGTCTTTTCGGACCTCCGACGACGAGAGTATTGGATACCTACATTGGATACCTAGGTACCTACAGATAAATAAGATAAATACAGCGGATTAATTAAAATAGATTACGATTACGAAAATTTATTGTAGGTACCTATTATGTTAACGAAAGTAGGTAGGTATAATGTACGAAAGAAAATAAAACGCAATACACTTGCAAAAAAAACAAAATAATTGTTGCTGTAGGTACTTACGGCTCCTTTTAACATGTTATTGACTGAAATGAATGTCGACCAGGACCAATGATAAAGATGCTTCTATCCCACACTAAAACTTGTCTACGCAAGTGTACCTAATTTTAAACATGACAAAGCTACCCATTTAAGGATGTTGGCTTGAAGTATTGAGCGGCCGCTTTTTTATGGCCTTTCGTATTTGGTCGGATAACTGTCTAAAAGTTCCCCTCAGGCTGTTTTTATTTATTATGTGGTAATTAAAGGGTGTAGAAAGCTGAAATTCAGTGTGCGTTTATTTGAATATACGCTCTGATTTTTGGCAAATCATTTAAAGTTGTATCTTGTTAAAAACTTCCTTATCTAAGGCTCGAAATAAGTAAACCATTTTCAGTGATAAAATTGATTTATTTCATCGAAAATTTGATGTAGGGTTTCACAATTTTGTCAGAAGATACGTATTCCTAATAGGCATCAGCCAATGCAATCACAGAGCGCCTTCCTGATGTAGTTCATGAGCTAGCGGCTGTTTTTGATTTTCAGAAAAACTCTTCTATCTCATACACCATGCATTTATTTTAGAAAACAACTAGGGCACAAAATTGGCTCAAATTATACCATACTTCCTCACCAAAAACCATACTTGTTCATTTAGCCGTTCCGGAAAACTGCAAACGTTACTGCAGCGGCATTTGCAATATCTCAAAAACTACAGGGCGCACAAATGCCGCTGCTCGGCCCATGAGGTGCACAAATCTAAGCTATCTTTTAAGCTACTTTAAATTTGGCTAAGGCTAATATTTAAAAATGTTGCCGCTGCAGTAACGTTTTCAGGCGTTACTGCAGCGGAATCTTATTTTCTCGAATTACTCTGAAATCATAGGGCGCACAAATTTAATTTTTTGGGCACATTTACAGGACATAGCGCTCTGATTTTTCTATATATATTCATCTTGATCCGAGTCAACTTGCCGCCCCAGTAACGCACACATAAAAATGAAAGGAAAAATTATTTACGGGCGATCTGAGGTCGGGAAGGGGAAGGGGGTGAGTTTTTAAGGGTAAAAATGGTTTATCTCGATTTCTGGCAAAACTACAAGTCCTTTCGACTTCCTTTCCTTCGTTCCTTTTGACGACCTCCGTGGCGCAGCGGGCGACGGTCCGCCTGCGACGCAGGAGGTTGCGGGTTCGATTCCCGCCTCGGAACAAATTTGTGTACGATCTGCAGAAATTTGTTCCGTTGGTCTGGGTGTTTTCTATGTATAGGTAATAAAAATATCTATCTATGTAGTATATTGTATTAAGTATATCAGTTATCTAGTACCCATAACACAACCTCAGCTTAGCTTGGGGCTAGATAATGCTGTGTGAATTGTCCAGCATTATTTATTTATTTATTATTTATTTATTTCATACATGTTTGAAAAATTACAATGAATGCCAAATAAGACAGGTGATGTGAAAAATGACAACAGACGAGACAGTTGTCGTACAAAATTATTAATAATACATATTCTGGTCAAAAATGACAGCAGATGTCAAAGATGACAAACTACATTTTCAGTGACAGCTGTCAAACTTCAAACATCGGAAACTACTCTTCCTAGACTTTCCGTTTTCACTTCACATCATAGCTACCTACGGACCTGATCTACATTTTTGATGACTATTTCTATGAATGTGTCATAATATGACAGAAACCGTGGTTAAATGTGAACTTAATCAGTCGGCAGGTATGGCAATCGGAAACTAAGTCGCGGGTACAGCTAGTTAAAGTATAAAATAATAAGATGCATAATATAAATAAAATTAACTTTATTAATTGCAAGCCAACTAGTTATAGCCGACAACAAAATATATACTTAAGTAAATCGTTTTCACGTGGCACTTCGGTATTTAATTATATTAAGAGAAAAATATGAAATGAAAATAAAATTAACCATGGTGGTGGTTCAATCTGGTGCTGGCGTCTCTGCTGGTGGTGCTGGTGCAGGTGCAGGTCCTGGAGCTGCTGGAGCTCCTCCAGCGTCTTCGCCTGCTCCTGGCTTTTTTGTTGTGTGGCTTGGTCCTATAATTGCCACAAATCCTCCATCGTCATTTGGGTCCCAAACCAAAGGTGCGTAAAAACATAATGCCAGCCAAAGTATAATGAAACATATGACAACCGCTCCAATCGCGGTTTTTGCCTGCAATCAAAATTTTTATCTTTAATCGTGGTCATTGCTGGCGTAAAAAAAAAACAAGTACCCTCCGTAAGTACTTTGACTGTTGGGCTTAGAAAGAGTTTTAAACCCGAAACACATCGATGATCGATTGATGTCGCATGGATGGAACAACGAAATAAATTCGGTCGTACTATCTATATGATATGAATTAAAGATGCGCGACTGTGATGATTTCATTCGAATTATTCGACTTCAAAAATTATTCGAACCATTCGAATGACTAAGGCAAATTAGTAACCAATTTGTAATGGCGAGTGGCGTCGAATGAAGAATTGATTTCGAGTCGACTGCCCGACTCGCCATTACTAACCAAACTGGTAACTAATATGGTCAGTAATGGCAACTGCTCGAGTCGGGCAGTCTAACTCAATTCGTTATTCGACGCCTCGATCAATTCGTAGAGGCATTAATAATTACTAATTAGTAATTTGTCATTCGACTTTGAAGATTAGTATATTCCTAATATTCAAGTCGAATGAGTAAATTAGTAGTTGTAGATCATTCTACTAGCCAGATCATTCGCAGTCGCGCATCTTAAGGCGCTGTGCATGGAAAACTAAGACTATCAGATTGCATGTCAATATTACCAAATGTGGTCGGCAGAGGCGCTTATTTTTAACATAGACTTATGCAAAATTTATCTGTTGTAGAAGAGGCAAACTTTTGTTTTATTTTGGTTGATAGCACAATCACAAGGTAATAATGTAATGTTAACTAACATTTGCCCGCGGCTTTACTATCGTTGCATGTAAAATACCTTAATAAAACCTATGTCGCTCATTGTAGCTTCTCAATTATAATAAAAATTACATTCATCGATAGTTATTATTATAGTTATTATTTGGTTAGTTTCTTTTTCAATTCACAGTTACTTAAGCCATAAATATTCAGTTTTTTGTTAATTAAGTTATATATGTGGGCGGATTGGGATACATATTGTCGTGCAGCAAAATTAGATCTTACAGTTACTTTATTAATAATGTTTTTATTTCTTCGCTGTGTTGTTTGACTAGTTATGAATTTTAAATGTTTATGGATTTTTAGGACTATGTTTAAGGTATATAATTTTCTAATCGTAAGCAATTCTGATTCCGTATAAAGTAAATAAGTTGGATATCTGTATGGTCTAGAGTACATTACTTTAATAAGAGATCTTTGCGTTCTTTCTACTTCTATAAATTTACTCTTTATGGCTCCCCCCCAAACGGTTATACAGTAGCTTATGACTGATTCTGCTAAGGAAGTGTAAATTTGGCTTAGTAAAGGTTTGGAAGCGGAATTTCTTAGTCCCTTAAATATCCAAATAAGTTTCCTTACTCTACCCGCCAGCAGTTCTATTTGTGCATGCCATGACAATCGCTGATCAATCATTATGCCCAAGTACTTGGTTGTCTTAACTTTAATGATTTCAGGACAGGGGCACACCAGATCGTTACGATTGCAGGAGTGAATTTTTATACTGTAATCAGTGGGGGGCTGCGTGTTATTATACATTGAAAAAGTCATAAAGTTGGTTTTAGTAACATTAAGGGTGAGAGCATTGTTCTTGAGCCATTCAGATACAATTGAGAGTCCAGCTTCAGCCTTCTGTTTAACATCGTCCCATGATTTGCCGGTGAAAACTATGGCAGTATCATCTGCATAAGAGAAGATTTTGGCGTCACTAATTTCAAGGCTGCAGAGGTCGTCAATGTAGACGAGAAACAGTGTCGGTCCGAGTACGCTACCTTGTGGAACCCCATAGCCAATGTCCTCGTCTTCACTGACAACCCCACCAATCTTAACCCTTTGTTTTCGCTCTTGGAGATAGTCAGACAGTAAATCTAGGGGCTTACCACGAATACCCTTATTTTCTAGTTTATTGATAAGAGCGGGAATAGAAACGGTGTCGAACGCTTTCTTCAAATCTAGGAAAACTGCTAGGCATTTCTGTTTGCGATCTACTTGATCAACGATGTGATTGGTTAAAGCAGCGATAGCGTCTTCAGTTGAACGGCCATTCCTAAAACCGTATTGTGAGTTGGAGAATAAATTAAATTTTTCAAAGTACGAATGTAATCTAATGTTAATAAGTTTCTCCAGTATTTTAGAAATTGAGGAAAGAACTGAAATTGGCCTATAATTATTGAGTTCATCTCTATTCCCATTTTTAAAAACCGGTGTTATTATAGCCTTTTTAAGTTGTCTTGGGAATACACCTTTATCAAAACAGAGATTTACTAGATGGCATAACATTGGTGTAAGAATGTCTTTAGCAAGCTTCAGAAAACTCGTAGGGATGTTATCAGGGCCAGGCGCACTTTCAGATTTCAGATTCATTATGACCTTATTTATCTCAATTGGATCTGTTTCTAGTAAGACAAACGATGAAACCTGTTTAAGTGTTACAAATGGAGATATAATACTTAACGACTGGTTAGCCCTGCAATTAGCAATAGCTTGAGGTAGATCATTACCAATATTAGCAAAAAACTTGTTTACAAAATTAACTGACTCATTAGGCGATGGTTTTATATCAAGGAGTTGGATATTAGGTGTTTTTGTAGGTTTGTAATGAGTAATAGCGTTTATGGTTTTCCAAAGATTTTTACTATTCTTAGCATTTTTATATAGTTGGTCTCTTTCATATTTTCGTTTTAGTTTTTTAATTAAATTGTTGCAGAAGTTTCTATATCTCCTATAAGTTATACTAAGTATTTTGTCGTTTGGATTATTTCGTAGTTTTTTTTGCATACTATTTCTATTTTTGATACAGCGTAAAATGCCCAGGGTAATCCAAGGTTTAATGAGTTGTTTGCTTCTAGGTACACGAACTATCTTTGTATGCATAGATAGACTTTGTTGAATAGTATTTATTAATTTATCACATAAATAATTTGGATCGCATTGTTGTTCAAGTAAGTCTGCAAAATTAAATTCTTTTAAATATTGTAATGATTTTTCATATTCTGTTTTTGTCTTGTATGTTATAGAATTATTAATTTGTATTTTAGATATATTAACTAGAATTGATAGGTGATCCGTAAAAGACGTGTTAACTACAGCAATAGTTGCAGAGTTTTTATGTTTATTTAATTTTAAGATAACATGGTCTAGGCATGCGGTTTCTCTTGTTGGAAGATTATGACCAGACAAGAGTCCGTGCATTGATAGTACATTCAAATAGTTTTGTCTGTTATTTTTCTCATAAGTTATTTCAGAGTCTCTAGGTAGAGTATTTATATTTATGTCCCCGACTATTATTATGGTTTCATGATTATATAAGGTCATCAAAATCGCCCTACCTATTTAACATATTTTAACTCGACCAATACTTTCCGTGCTGTAAACATGTTGAGTAGTACCTACCTATCTAGCTACCAGAGATAAAACCACTATAAACCTATTCTACTTAATTGGTAGGTCTGTCAATGAATAAAATTCCTGCAAATTTCTTTTGGCTTAGCTTCAATCAAATATAGACTTTATTTCAATGACGAATGAACCATTTAACCCGCAAAACAAAAGTTGTCGAAAATCGTAATTCGTCCGTCGAACCCAGCTGTCATCGCGAAAAAAGTTACATAACCTCACGTCCGTCCGAGGAGGCATCCAGCCTCCGAATGAAGCTAGTGGAAGCTATTTTGAGCATATATTGAAAGGGATGTTTGAGTAATAAGGTTGAAATTCTATTGGCAAAATATTATAATTTTTGCAATTACTTCGCTAAACGCCTTACAAAAATGTGTTTTTTGGGTTTTATTATGTTAATGGTTTTATTTATTTAAAACTTTTTACATATTTCTTTAGTTGATAAAATTTCCTTTCATATAGTATTAGAATAATTAATGGTTGTCACTCAAAATATTGAGCATTTCGAGACGAAAAATTTTTTTCTTGTTCTTTCTTGTGATTTTTTTTTTCAAGAT
Source organism: Eupithecia subumbrata (assembly GCA_949316285.1). NCBI lineage: Eukaryota > Metazoa > Arthropoda > Insecta > Lepidoptera > Geometridae > Eupithecia > Eupithecia subumbrata. The sequence goes on along the minus strand of OX438643.1, from coordinate 11,789,288 downwards.
CCTAGATGGTTTTATAAAATATTTTTGTATAAGTCTTTTTTCCATACATTTGACTATACACTGTATTTTTTTTGGGCTTGTAATATGTCGGAGAACGGCTAACGGTGCGACGAAAAAGTGTACTTTCTACGGTGTCGCTGTTTTGGCAGCGTCTTAAATGTGAATCCCTTTATAAAAAATTGTACAGTCTTTGTTTCCCGAAAATCATCAACTTGAAATGGCTTTGCCAGGAATACAGGTACCTACTTATTATCTACATACTAACCTAGCTTACCAATAATCAATTATATAATAGTGGGTACATCAACCTCAACCTCCGAGGTTATGTATGCCGAGCCTAGGCCCATTTGCTACTGCAGCACACATTGGTTACATACCTGCTTCCTCAACAGCCTGTGTTGGTCCACTGTTGGATGCAGCCTGCATCCAGCAGTGGACCAACACAGCCAACAAGGCGCTTAATCAGGGGGAGGCCTGCGTCACGCAGGCCTCCCCCCGATTAAGCGCCTTGTTGGCTTTTATCTCATGGGAGTAATGCCCATAATTCCCACGCTGGGCATGCGTGTTGGGGATCGCAGTTCGGTGGTAGAATTGTTCTGCAGGGGGCGCTGCTGCCCGCCCCCGGTGGATATCCCTTAGTCGCCTCTTACGACACCCGCGGGAAGAATTGGGGTGGTGCAAATTCTAAGCCGGCACCACACAGCTCAGCACAGCACACTCACCAGCAAAGCCACCTTGTAATCAGTTATTTTAAGCCGAACGGGCTTGGCAACTAAACTAGAATTTTTACAATTACATAATTTTATATATTGTGGTTTAGCGAAAACTTTGGACTATTTTTGAGTTACCATTTTAGGTAATAATAATAGTATTTTTTTTACGGCGACCGAAGTGAATTTTGTAGGAAACGCCATTTTGTTTGTATATTATGTAGATCTAAGGAAATAAAAAAGATTAGCTGGCATTAAAGGTCGATTCACACATATCAGTGAAGTCACAGTTCCGACACGGTACCGGCACAGTTCGAAATATTCTTTCATACATTCTCTATGAAAGCTTCCCCACTTGTCAATTACAATCAAGTCAAAAATCCATGCACAGTTTGTCCAATTCTTACGAAGTACTTTAGAATTATCCAAAATAGTTTACATTTCCTAGATATTGTTTCATACATGTTTGAAAAATTACAATGAATGCCAAATATGACAGGTGATGTGAAAAATGACAACAGACGTTAAAAAAGACAATTGTCGTAAAAAAGATTAATATTACATATTCTGGTCAAAAATGACAGCAGATGTCAAAGATGAGAATCTACATTTTCAGTGATAGCTGTCAAACTTCAAACATCTGAAACTACTAATAGACTTTCCTTTTTCACTTCACATCATAGCTACGGACCTGATCTACATTACAAAAGCTTCCCTACTTGTCAGTGTCGGCGACGACACAGTGCTCTGTGTCAGTGCCGACACCGGCAGTCACGGACATATTCGTTGACGATATTTTTTGTCGGATCACGGACGCCGCCGCGGAATCAAAAACAAAATGGAGGACGAGCGATTGATAGAATTGACTTTCTCTGAAGCTCCGTGAACCGAGTACTGACATGTGTGAATTGAATCACTGACGCAACACTATAGCACTGATACCGAACTGAACGAACACGTTGACGGAACTGTGGCTTCACTGAAATGTATGAGCCGACCTTAAAAGTTAAACGTTTCTGTTTTTTACCTGGTAGTTCAAGTCGTCATCGTCATGCAGTCGCCTACGAATATTTGTCAGAAAAGTCCTATCAGCATAGGAAACTAACTGCGAAGCCGCGGGCAGAAGATAGGTAGTATGTAGATAATAAGTAGGTACTTATTAACTATAAATATTACCTGCATTATGAGCTATGGTACAAACTGCTGCCATTTAAATAGGAATTGAACTACCTACTGTTTCTTGAATTAATGTTATTAATGAATTAATGTAGCAGATTTGCTTACTAAGCCTTTGTTAAGAGAAAAGTATGATAAGTTCTTGCATCAATTGTTGTTTAGTAAATAAATGTTATGAATTAATATTGGCCAGTGTTGGAAAGTAAACTTAATTTAAGTTATGCAAAATATCAGCACGATCCGTTCAGTAGTTTTGGCGTAACGACATCTAAAAATTCGAACTTTCGTAACAATACGGAAAATGAAATGCACGTTGTGTCATGTATAGAACTGTCACTATAGGGTGTATCGAGAATGACATTAGGTTTGTACTAAAATTGGAATCGAATTAATTAGTCTCTTCTGCAAAAACTACGGCTCGTGTAGGCTGCTATATTCTTCATCTGCTGTTGTATCCCGTAATCACCAATAAAAGTCTGTTCGCCCCTTTCAAGAAACCTGTGGTTAAGACGCTACCCAAACAGCGACACCGTAGAAAGTACACTTTTTCGTCGCACCGTTAGCCGTTCTCCGACATATTACAAGCCCAAAAAAAAAACAGTGTATAGTCAAATGTATGGAAAAAAGACTTATACAAAAATATTTTATAAAACGATCTAGGATCTTGAAGAAAATAATCACAAGAAAGAACAAGAAAAAAATTTTTCGTCTCGAAATGCTCCATATTTTGAGTGACAACCATTAATTATTTTAATACTATATGAAAGGAAATTTTATCAACAAAAGAATTATGTAAAAAGTTTTAAATAAATAAAACCATTAACATAATAAAACCCAAAAAACACATTTTTGTAAGGCGTTTAGCGAAGTAATTGCAAAAATGATAATATTTTGCCAATAGAATTTCAACCTTATTACTCAAACATCCCTTTCAATATTATGCTCAAAATAGCTTCCAGTAGCTTCATTCGGAGGCTGGATGCCTCCTCGGACGGACGTGAGGTTATGTAACTTTTTTCGCGATGACAGCTGGGTTCGACGGACGAATTACGATTTTCGACAACTTTTGTTTTGCGGGTTAAATGGTTCATTCGTCATTGAAATAAAGTCTATATTTGATTGAAGCTAAGCCAAAAGAAATTTGCAGGAATTTTATTCATTGACAGACCTACCAATTATGTAGAATAGGTTTATAGTGGTTTTATCTCTGGTAGCTAGATAGGTAGGTACGTACTGCTCAACATGTTTACAGCACGAAAAGTATTGGTCGAGTTAAAATATGTTAAATAGGTAGGGCGATTTTGATGACCTTATATATAAATAAACAATGCTGAAAAATTAAAATAGGAGCCAACGTCCAGCAGTGGACTTATATAGGCTGATGATGATGAATTCACACATCATCACCAAGGCCGAAGCTAAGCAGAGCTTTGTTATGGGTACTTACTAGATAACTGATTTACTTAGGACCAACCATTTGCATTTTTTTTTCTCGTAGTTCTACCAGTAGAACTACAGGCAAATTTAAATTACTCGTAGTTCTTTCGGTTTGTTCTCTTGGAGAAGAGAGATTCTCAAAAGGACAGATACTCAAAAATAATAATTTACTTTAAATTTTTAATAACTCATAGAAAAACCTCATCGGAGCGGTTTGTCATAACATTTTTGTTATTGGCAATATGTGTACATTGACATCAATATAATAATTTTTTTTACTAATAATTTTTTTATAATAATAATATAATAATAATATATATAATTTTTTTTTATTAATTATATCCGTGAAATTCATCATTCAGCATTCCAACATTCACGTATTTTATTTTACGAATATTTTTATAGATATATATTTAAATATTTTTATAGTATCGATTTATAGATTATCTTTTAAAGAAGATTTTCTTTTAAATTATTATTATTATTATTTTTTTTTATTTGTAAAACAGATCCTTTGTTAAAAAGGCTTACTACAAAATATCAGACTATCTCTAGAGGATAAAAAACTTAGGTACCTATTGCTAATAGTATTGCTCCAGCTCGAAAACTAACACCCTAACAAGGTAAAGGTTTCTTGTTCGCTTCTTTACTTTACCTTAAAAAGATTGAAGTGAACAATAAATTAAAGTAATCACTTTATTTCCCAGTTTTACTCTTAACCTTATTTGAATTTATTGACGTGTCCAAGACTCCTGTAAGGGGTAAAGGAAATAAAGCACTGTTATATTTCATTTTATATCTGATTATTTGATTGACGACCTCTGTGGCGCGGCGGGGAAAGGTCCACCTGCGACACAGGAGGTTACAGTTAGTTTGATTCCCGCCTCAGGACAAATGTTTGTACCATCTGCAGATATTTATTCCAGGTGTTCTGGATGTCATAATCATAATCACTTTATTGCATGTCTTATGTATATAAAAAATATCTAGTGTGTAGTGTATTTAATAAGTTTATCAAAATAAGTATACCATAACACAAGCTCTAATTACTTTGGGGTTAGATGATGTTGTGTGGCTTGTTCAGCATTATTTATATTTTATTTTTTTTTTGAGAAAGCCCTCCAAAACCAAATCGAAATATCTTCAACGATTGACACTTTTGTAATCCATTTAGACCTCAGTTGTTTTGACTAAATTAGTATATTTTTTTTAATGTATAAAGTATTATCATAATGGTCGGTGATATTGTCGGCACTTTAACATGCATGAAGATGATATTATTTTTTTAAGTGTTTCTGATTTCTATGAATAACTATCGATGAATGTAATTTTTATTATAATTGAGAAGCTACAATGAGCGACATAGGTTTTATTAAGGTATTTTACGTGCAACGATAGCAAAGCCACGGGCAAATGTTAGTTAACATTACATTATTACCTTGTGATTGTGCTATCAACCAAAATAAAACAAAAGTTTGCCTCTTCTACAACAGATAAATTTGGCATAAGTCTATGTTAAAAATAAGCGCCTCTGCCGACCACATTTGGTAATATTGACATGCAATCTGACAGTCTTAGTTTTCCACGGCAGCGCCTTAAGACCCGAGTTCACCAACAGATGATTAAATTTTAAACATTTGTTATGACGTTTTTGACACAAGTGTTCATACATTTAACGTCAATTTAACCGACGAAGCTGCCCAATTGTCCGATTATCTTTTGGTGAACACAGACCTTATTAGGTTATGGGCCGACAAGTAGAATCTGGAATTTTGGCGAATTTTGGCTAGCTGACGCAATACTCCCGACGAATTTCGTCGGGAGCGGCGGTAGGGCGTGCGTGCAAATGGGAAGATGACGACTGCAAACGCGGGCAGTAATTCCACATCGAACTTCATTGGAATTGAAAAGCTTCTAGGTATTGAGAATTATTCCTTCTGGCAATTCATGATGAAAATGATTCTGGTGCACGAGGACCTTTGGTACTGAGTTGAAAAGGGTAATGTGACTGATGCAAAGAAAGAATAGAATAGAATAGAAAATCTTTATTTCTGTGACATACTATAAAACTTATAACTAATACTTAACTAAGTGAAACACAAAAAGGTCAAAAGCACAACGTGCTCTTGCTAAAATTGCACTGGCTGTCAGCCCAGCAGCCATCCCGCATATAAGGAACGCATCCTCGGCAAAGGAAGGAAGCTTGGGACAGTCTTCAGAAAGCGTATGAAGACAAAGGCCTATGTAGGAGGCTTGGTCTGCTTAGATCGCTATTTGGAAGTAAGTTATGCGAGAGCGAGACCATGGAGGCCTACGTGAACAAGATAACCAAACTATCGCAACAATTGACTGAAATAGGATCACCTTTTGAGGACGACTTTGTTGCAGTCATCATCATGCTGAGTGGTCTAACCTCGGAATACGACCCATTCATTATAGCCATTGAAAACACAAGTGCGCAACTTTCAAGTAATGTAGTCAAGAGTAAATTACTGCAAGAAAACCTTGAAAGAGTTAATAAGGAGGGGAATGCTTCTGCCTTTATGGCCAAAAAGCAACCTCCACGGTGCTTCAGGTGCAAACAGGTGAGGCATTTTATAAAGGACTATCCGAAGTCCACTAAGAAGAAGAATGGATAAGAGTGTCTCACACCGGAGAAAGCTGCAACGAAGACCAGTCTGCTGACGGCGCTCTCCGTGAATATCAACCGTGGCTCGTGGTATATTGATAGCGGTGCCACGGGGCACATGTGTTCTGATAGGAAAGTTATGTGAATTTTCAAGTAATGGACGTTGGACGGTTGGAGGTGAAAATTGCGAATGGTGAAAAACGGCAGGACAGGGGTCAGTTCAAGTGAAAATGAAAAATAACACTGTAAAAACAATGTTGACAAAGTGATGCTCATTTAGTACCTAATGAACAATCTCACATAATAACAGTAAAGTATATCTATTATTTTTAAGAATAAATGATTACGATAATAATAAAAACATGAGATTACTTTTGCAATCCTAAATTAATTTAGTCTACAAACATCATTCATAAAGAGTTGCCAGTTTACAGTAAATTCTCATTCCTTTCTAATTAATTTCTACTATTTTTGGTCGGATTTGTACCTATTGACATCCACGTTTTCAACAAAATTTTATTGCTAAACGCAAAGATCAAGACCGTTTGCGTCTTAGTATTCGTGTCGTCATTTAAACGACAGCAGCGCCCTCATTTATTTTCTACTCTTTTCGGTCGCACTGTACTAATGGAACTACAAGAAATAGTTCTCCCTCGTGGTCTCATTAATGGGACAAAATAATGGCACCACGAAAAAACGGCGGTCATTTCGTGTATGCGTCGTTCCGAGTTTAGGTCCAAATGCTTACCTGTGTGTTAGTATGCGAATTCGTTATGAAGGGAAGGTTTTTTTCAATTATTGATCATTATGCGTCAAAACCGTTTATTTAGCGTCTTACAGAGCCGAATAGAAAGGATATAAAAGCGATCCAATAGTTTCGTATACTTTTCTTTCTAACGTTTCTTTTTACGAGGTTTTTGCAACTATTTTACTCAATTCTGCCAATTCGAGTAGTTTTTGAATAATTTTGAGTAATTCATTGCAGCTTAATAGAAAAACTTTGACAGGTCTGCGATAGTGCGATAGTAACGTTTTTTTTTTTTTCGTTTTGATATTGTGTAAGCACATTCTTAGCCAAGCAGCTGTGGTCCTGCCACGAAGGGATTATGGTAGGACCACAGCTTACAGTCTTGCCAGTTATAGTCCTTACCATTTTCATTTTAGGCGTTTTGCCAACGTAATGCGTGAAGTAGGCCGTTGTGTGTAGGAAAGGGCACATGAAACCTAACCCAGAACCAATCCCAGAACCAAGAAGACCCAGGTAAACGTTCGTATCCCATTTCCTTGGTGCCCCTGCCCGAGCCTGTAAAGCAAGCAGTAGTATAAGTAGGAGCAGACTCACTTGTTTGATCATTTTTTTGTGAGAAAAAAAATATATTAAACTTACCATATTCACAACAAATGGACACCAAATCATAGCAGCGGCTATACCAGGCATTATGTTTGCCAAGAAGACAGCCACAAAACAGACAATAAATATTGATAAGTTCCATGTGTGATCCGTCACGAGTTTTCCAATACCATCAGTTATAGTTGATCCAAGGCTAGGAAAATTCATCCCTTTCTTTCCTTCAACCGTACAACAATCTGAAATCGACTGTGCTGCTCCTGAAAGGATAAAGTCAATGCATTAGGCTTTCAAAATGGCGCCAGTCGTGACTGGCAGCGGGAGCATTTTGACGCCTGTATCGTGATACAGGCGTCAAAATGCTCCCGCTGCGATTCCACGTCAATCCCGCCGCGCCATCTTGTCCGTGAACGTACGTAGTTAAATCATACCATTTTATGCATACATGTCAGAGGTATTGGTTTTGGTCACTAGCGGCGTAAGGGGAAGGGGGTGGGGGCTTCGGTCCTGGTACCAAGCTCCTGGAGATGCCATCTTAGCACCCCTTGGGGCGATAGACGACAACTCGCACACACCCCCACTGCAGTCAGATCATAAAAATTTTTGATCTTTCTTATCCGCAATATGGGCCAGCGATCCATCCGGGTTCAGCAGTGGGGGAAGTGAAGGACGGCTTAAGTTAACTTTGACGGATTTAGCTAACGACCAGAAGACTTTACTGCCTGTTGGGAATGTGGCAAACCTAGCTCCCAGTCGGCCAATCCGGTCAAGTTGAGTCTTCCCGAGCGTCTTCTTAAGGGACTTGTTTCTGACCGCGGCTACGCACGCGTTGTTTTTATGAAAACATTATATGGTAATTTCTATCACATGGGAAAAGATTTATGGGATCAAAAGTAGCCTATGTTATATTCAGGTCAAAACTACCTGTAAGCAAAATTTCGACCTGATCCGTTCAGTAGTTTTGGCTTGAAGAGGTTACAAGTATCGACCCATCCATCTAAACATCCAAACTCTCACAATTAGAGCTACGTATATAAACCTAGTTATTTGCGAAAACCCAATTTTCGTGTTTTTTTTTATTATTGAGACAGCGTTTATTACACCAAAATGAAGGCGTACGGTACGAGCTTCCAGCTGGTTACCTCAGAATTGCTAGGTGTAGCCCATATACTGTTATTTAGATAGGTCGTCAAGAACAATTTGTTTATTAAATTTAACTTTGCGAGGTCGCTCGGTCGTAAAGGAAAAATCGTTTTCTAAAATAAATTTTTGCATAGGACGATTCTTAAAATATTTACATTTATGACCCGAAAGTTTTTGCGTGCTTTTCTTTTACTACCAAGCTAACTACACTCCGGTAACGTTCTGTCATTTACGTCTTCTTTTCCCTATAAATCATGTTTAGCGTGACAGAAATGCTAGGTCGTAAAGGTAATTTATTCGCGAATTTGACTAAACTAAATTATACAGTTCGATAGAGAATTAAAAACTGAGTAAAACTGCATTATTAAGTCAATTTCGACCAAATGTCCTTTACGCCCTTTGAGCCCAGAGGTATACGAATATCAGATCTAACAGTTAGATCTTACTTATCTTACTTATTTTTTTGCGAGTAAAATAGTACTATATTGAGGTAAGGCCAACCTATGAAAATTTATTTAGAGGAAATAATGTCAGATATGTACATACTCGTAGGAAATAGGCATACGAAAGAAATATTTCCCGTACCAAAGGATCGTTTAATGATATACGTCGTGTATTTTTTTAAGCATCACACATTCATATAAGAGCTATTTAGTCCGATGTGCACATCAGACCGGTAATATTTTAAGGACAGTTGCAGATGTCCTGAACCAAGCGGTCTGATTACAACATAAGAAATCAATAGTTGTAAGTTTTTTTAGAAGCATAATGTATGTTGTTAATTTATGTGATCATTTGATTGCACCTGACCGTAAAAATTAGGTCTGATGTGACTACCCTCGGACAGAAAATCTACAATTTCGCTGTGTCTATTAGATAAATAGGGTTGAACATTTGCAGCATCGAATTCTAAATATATGAGTTTATGTAATTGCACCTTTGTACTCGGAAATGTTAAAAATCATTGAACAAAATATTGTTTTGAAAGTTTAATTTCGTTCTCCTGAAAAGTCTCAAAAATGGATATGAGACCAAATGGTTCTAATGTCGAGAACTTGAGTAAGCGACGTGAGAGGTAAGATACAAACCGAACAAAAAAATGTAGCCGTATAATATTTTCGTGTCAACAAAACGCCAAAATAAAATTCCAGATTCTGTTTTCTTTGGCGGCATGTCCTTGACCTCTGTAAGAAATAAATGATAACATGTTAATAATTGTACCTACTTACATTATAGAGGACGAAACGCATAAACAAGGATGAAGTTACTTACTTTTCAAAGTTTTCAAGTAACAACCAAACCAGTCCCTGCCCGTGGTCCACCTACATAGTACACCTGGCTGTACCAGGGGCAATTTTTTTCATTCCGTGGTCCACGCCTCAAGATAACTGGGTGTTCCAGGGCAACATTTTTTCTTTTCATGGTCTACCTATGTACATGGTTTTAAAAATGTATTGCCGTAGTCCACCTTGAGAATACGACCTTATAGCATGTAGGTAGGTACCTAATGTCGAGTGATTTTTACGATACTAAAAACAAGTAAATGCAGAATAATTAATGAGTGGCGAAAAAACCAATTTGACACCGAAAAATTTTCCCTTGGAACACCCAGTTATATTGAGGTGGACCACGGAAAGAAAAAAAAGCCCCTAGTACAGCCAGGTGTACTATGTAGGTGGACCACGGGCAGGGACCGAACCAAACCAAAGTATCTACTCTAGATTGACGCCGTTAAGTGCACGACTCCCAAAATACCCAACTTCTGAAAATTGCAATCACGTTTTTATATGCTCATTATAGTGGATAAATTAGGTATATTAGATTATTCCCAGATAAATTACTTAAAAATTTAGCCTATCATTACATGATTGTGATTTTCAGAAGTAGACTATAATATGATGAATGTAGAGGAAGAATATTACAATAAAATAATAGAAATAAATTAGAAATAGGATTTACAATTGAAACAATTGAGCTAACTGCAGACTGTTGCAATCAATCTACAGGTAGCTCAATTGATCCATATCAATACAAGGCTGCATTGCCTCGCTGTATGGCAATGCTGATGCGCTGCGCCAGATACTCACCAGCTCTCGCGTCACGCGTCGCTTCGACCAGACGCTCTGATATTTTTTTTAAACCCGAAAAGCATCGGTACCCCACGGACCTAGGTTCTCGACTCCAAGGGGAGCAAATGTGTGGGCTCTGTCAAGACCTGTATATTTGCGCCTATTGAGATCATAAGCCAAATCTGCCGCCGCAACCGCCCGCACGGATGTCTTCGGAAGATGGGTGTCGCAAGTGGGTCGACGCAAGTAGCGTCCCACATAATGGGCCTCCCCAACTCCCATGGGACTAGTGTCATACCGTCGGGCATCTCACCATCGTCACGCAACAGACCATTCGGTTCGAGATGTAGCTGGTACGTCAGCGATAACAAAGGCCCGCCGGATGATGTCGTAGCTGGCGTGGCGACATATCCGACCGGCGGCCCTAGTACAAGATAATCCGTGATGACTAAGCTGTTTGACAGCAGTACCGCACTGGCAACACCTTGCACCCAAGCGAAGGCATGTTGAGATACGGAAGGTTACGGGATCCAATAAAGTACCAGTGTTATATGAAGGAAATGCTTGCAACCAATGTCCTGACTCCCATTTAGAAACGGCCACGAGGCGGTCACGATCCGCAGAGCTGGAGCACGTTTGTAACAAACAATTCCGTGTCAACTCACACAGAGGCCCGTCCCATTGCCGTTGGAACAAAAGTGAATTTGGGAAGCAGCATCGGGGCAAGCACCAAGCCGTTCGAGCTTCGTCTAAAAATGAAATTTTCAATGACATTCCAGATGACCAAACGAGAAGGCTTTAAAATTTTGTCAACTAAAGAACTAGTGCTGTAGACAGAAGACACTGAAGAACATTGGCAAGGCTACACTTGAAATTTTGCGTATACCTAAGCCTCCCAATTTGACAGGCAGGGAGGCCTGCGACCATGTCTTGTCATCTAAATCAATATTCAAAACCGATGATAAAGTATTCAATATTATGTTGTCTAAGCCTTCCATAAGCTCGTTGTGTTTCTACAGTTGACTACGTCTCAAACAATATACAGAACCGAATAATTAATCCACGACTAATAATTTTGAGCAATCTTTCCGAAGTTTTGTTGATATTTTGAATTTTCTCATCTACAAATGACAGAAAAGACTCATCTAGAATTGGTAAACCAAGGAGTCGAAGTGAATCTACAACTGTAATTTTGGGGGCTATACTATTGAATTTTCCAACTATATTGTTTTTGTCTACAAAAGTCCGAAGTAAAAGGTTCGCATTTTGAAAAAAAACATTTAAAACCTAAAACCTGTCGAAATTCGTCTGTGATGATTTTTAGATCATCAATAACTGTGTTCACCGCTCCACCTAAATGTTCCATCATCCATATACCAAACATTGAGCTTGGATTGGAGACGTTGAATGAATGGTTGGATGGCAAGGCTAAATATGGCCGGACCATGAGGGTCACTCAATGACTGTAAATTAATTATGACGGTGAACCGTAACATTGCCAAAGGGTAAATTTCTGGAATTTTGTCTTTAATTTCTTTCTTTAATTGAAGGTTTTATTGACGTCAACCTTCAGAATTACCTCCCCATAATATTGGTCTAAAAATGTACTGCGGCCTCACATCCGCCTCGCGAACCAAAGCCTAGCTTGAATTGGTCGAAAATAGTCACCTAGATAGTGTGCTTCTTTCCGACAGCAGACTTTAGCTGCGAGGCGGCAGTGCTCACGGCTATGGGTCTTATTCCGCTTTCCTTTTTTTTAGTGCACAAAGCTTCGCACCGTAGGTATAGGAGTTCTGTTGTCTCACTGTTGACTCGGCCTGACAACAGTAGGTTGATCAGAGAGGTATAGGTTGGAGAGGAATAGCAAAACAAAAAAAAACTGCGCTTATTGTCGTCATCTAAAACAGCTGTCAAAATTAAAACTTGTATAACTTAAAAATTGATACTGCTAGACTTAAAAATCAGCATCAGCATCGGCTGATGTATCTAAAAACTGCATCGGCAAAAACCCCTCTCTATTTGTAGATTACTCTGGTGTTTGGTTTGGGTACCTACGTACAGAAAATTTACTCACGGTACTGGGTTATGGATTAAAAATTACCTTTATTTAAGCTTATCAAAATGAATTAACATCTAATCAAAAACATAAATACGAAAAATACCTAGCCAAGTTCGTTCAGATAGTGGGTTTACCGATAAAAGAGCTGAGATTATAAAGAAGGTGCCAAGTTTTATGGCAGTTCAAAATCCTAATTTGTTACGTTTAGTAACTTTGTATATCAGATCAGAGCTTGCGTCAAATCCGGTAGTTCTGATTTTTTGCGATGAACTTGTTTAGGATGTTGGCCATATTGTGTTGGCCAAATGAATGATCCAAGTTTGTGACTTCGAGAGCCGAACGCAACTTTGTCAAAAATCAAAATAACCTCGAAAATTTCAGATTTCTTTCAGATTTTGGCGTAAAGGACTACTTTTTGATAAGTAGTACTTTCTCAGAATGTTTTAAAGTAGACTTAATTTGATATAATATTATGTATGTGCACCATAAAATGTATGTTGGTAGGTTGACACCTAAGTTGATTGTATGCCATTACAGAGTTCATGTGTTCCCCATGTTACATGTTACAACCTATGAGAAAGCTGTTGTCTTGATTTTGGAAGCAACGCCATCCACTCAGATAGGTGGGTGTCATGGGTGCCCCACCCGTCACACTTAGAAAATGGCATTTGCTGGGTCAATTGTGTAATTTAGGACTGGGTTTTTTATGTTTTCATATAAAACTTATCTGGTGTCATAATGTCATTATTTTGAAACAGATAGCGTTAGTAGTTTTAGAGAAATTGCGTGAAGTTTGAGCAAAATGGAGTTAGGATGTCCCACCCGTCACAATGGAATGAATGACCTATAACCAAAGTTATAACATTTTTTTTAATGTAATAACTAAGACTTTTATTATCATTGGTTAGGAACAGACTTATGTTATCTTTATACTTATTTTTAATGATCATGCAAATAACCATTAAAAAAAATACTACATTGTTCCAGTAAAAAAATCGGAATACTTACAATCGAAATTGCGGAAAAACGTCATTATCCAAAAAATGTCATTATGCAGCTCAGATTCACGTCGAATTTAAAAAAATATCTTAAAAATGCAAAGTGACACTAGCACCTCCTAGCCAATGTAATTGGAAACTGACCATGGGTGTCTTTGCACCTGTATAGAGTTCGTTGAGGTGCGTCAGATGGCGCTCTTAACAAAATATCTAAATTTTATGTACAATGACGGTTTGAAAATAAAGGTGCAATGTGTCAGCAAGTGTTTATCCCATTGTAATGAGGTGAAAAGTGTAAAAATGTCTGTACACACGTATTTGGTACTTTGCGTATTACAGTTTTGGTAACTAACGTAGTTGGTGTTTTGCGAGTTTGTCACTTTACAAACTTGTTACTTTGCCAAGTTGGAGTTTTGCGTAATTGGACATATGCGTGCGTTGGCACTTTGCGAATTTGGTACTACGCGTTGAAAGGGTTCGTTCATTATTAAATTTGTGTCCTTGCAAGTCGAACACTAAAACAAATACAGTGGAAATACACTTGCCAAGACAAATGAAATAGTAAAAAAAAGTTAAAAGTAAAAAATCGTTTATTGGCATAGATACAAGGAACAGAAATATTTTTGAGAAACGATGTCATCTGCAGAAGTTTAACACTGTGTCGCAGAATGACAACGCCCTCCTCACAAACCAGTACATTTTCTAGGGTACCAGAACCAAGACTTACATTGATAATATTTAAATTAAAATATTTAAAATCTATGTTTAGGTTATACTAATTAATCTAAAGCCAGTGTCATTTAGGGTGAGTACGTAAGTATGAGTGTTAGAGTTTGTGTAAGTGTTGTGTGTGTATGTGAGGGTGTGTATGGGTGTGTATGGGTGTGTATGTGTGTGTGTGTGTATGTGTGTGTGTGTGTGTGTGTGTGTGTGTGTGTGTGTGTGTGTGTGTGTGTGTGTGTGTAAGAGCGGTGCTCCTGAGAACACCGGTCTCTTAAGAGTCCGGGCAACAGGAGCAGCCGAGTGTAAGTAAGAGTGAGTGTTTTGTGTTTTGTGTGCATTTATTTTACAACTTTTAGAAGAGCCTCCGTCTCTTCATATGTCAGTGACTGCAGCCATTCGAGACATTTTTTTTTACACTTGAAGCGGGTAAGAGGGTAAATGTCCAGTTCTTTGTTAAGGCGGTTATATAATCTTGAACTCATGTAGTGAAAGTGGCGCTCAGCACATTGTGTACGAAATTGCTCGATTTTGCAAACCTTATCATGTCTACGCTTGGTGTTGATTAAGTCAGCATCGAATGATAACATGGAATGTTTGCGGTTTATGGTGTGCAAGATGTAGAGTTGGCGGATGGATAGGACTTTGCAAATAGAGTAGAGTTCGGAAGTAGGGAATAGGATGGGCTTTTTTAACATGACTTTCAGAACAGCTCTTTGGGATCTTTCTGCTTTGAGAATAATCGTTTTTGCAGCACCGCCCCACGCAGTTATGCAATAGGAAGCAACAGATTGAGCCAGAGCGTAATACACCATTTTCATTGTGGTTAGGTCTAGTGCTGATCAGATTTTTTTAAAGACGTAGAGTAGTTTTCTCAAGCGCAAAGAAGTATTTTCTATTTGAGATTTCCAGGCCAAGTTGCTATCGATCATGATGCCCAGGTATTTAATGCAGGACGTTTGTTCAATTGTGGGGCAAGGGCATGATTCGACTAAATTACCATGCTCACAAGAGTGCGCGCGAACGGGAAGAGTAGAGGAGAGTGGGCTTATCTGTTTGAGAGAGAAGGGGATGAGCTTAGTTTTTGTGAGTACGTAGTACGAGTAGTAAAATGTAATATTAAGATTATGAACTGCTATGAAACTTAACAACTATAATATTATAATGATCAATTAGTCTTTAATGGTTTACGGATTCAATTATAAAGACAATAGATTTTGTGTCCGAGGAAACTGAAATCGATTGTTATTTTTGCTCAACACATACTCAGGCATCTGGTTTTATTATTAGAATCGGAATATTGTGCGAGACTTGCGCACCGGGAGTTCCGTATAGTAAAATAATAATACCGTGTTTCTTGCCAAATATCATGATTAGGCCAACGGAAGGTTTGGCCCCGGGCAAGAATCAAATATTTTTTCGATCGGATCGATGTGCTTGATGCCGCGGGCTTACTGGATCGTGATTTTGATGCGGCATCGGATTTGGTTATTTCAGCTCTTTTATCAGTGAAACCACAATCTGAACGAACTTTGCTAGTTTTCGCATTTATGTTTTTGATTAGATTGATTTTAAAATTGAAGAGAATTTCTCTACACATGTTTACTTTGTGCCGTAAAATATCGGACCCATCCATATCCTTTGGGAAGTGAAAAAAGTATAAGGACTAATATGGAACAGACTGTAGCATCTCTGATTCTGAAACAAAAATGGAAAAAATAATATAAAACAACCCTGATACTATAGGTACATGTATTATTATCAGAGATCGGAATAGGTAGAATGATTTAGGATCAAGGACCTCAAATGATAAGTTAGTATGGATATGCCTCGGGAATTCCGGTATTTTGAAATTATCAATACATATTTTCCGTAATTTCATAAATCTTACGTGGAAGAGGTGTAAAGTGAGAAACGTATCAATATCATCATCATAATCCACAGCCTAACTTCACGCACTGCTGGTCACAGTCACAGTCTTGTGCTAGTCTCCTGGTCCGTTCTACGATGGATGCTATATTGTCAGCCCAACGTGCCACTGGACACGCGACTGGTATCAATTTAAGCATGTGTTTTTTCTTCAACACCCTAGGGGCGGCATAGATGAATTCAGTAGTTATATGTGGTATTGAAGGACTTGAAGTTAAATCCTAACAAAGTAAAAACAAATAAATAAACATGATCAGATTAGTAATTAAATAAATAAATAATGTTGCGACATTTCACACAGCATTATCTACCCCAGTTAAGCAGAGCTTGTGTTATGGGTACTAGATAACTGATTAACCCCCGAATACTCAAACGCATCTCAGATATAAGCACGTCTCAAGTGACGAATTTTTGACACATTTTCATTGAAAACTGTCAAAAAATCGTCATTTGAGACGTGCTTAAATCTGAGATGCGTTTGAGTATTCGGCCATTAGGTACATAATACAATACACTACATTTATAGATTTTTTTAATATACATAGAAAACATCCAGAACACCAGGAACAAATATCTGCAGATCGTACAAAAATTTCTCCCGAGGCGGGAATCGAACCCGCAACCTCCTGCGCCGCAGGCGGACCTTCGCCCGCTGCGCCACTGAGGTCGTCAAACACCTAATAATAATACATCTAATACTAATTATAAGTACCTAGATGCCCATTCTCCATTCCAATAAGCGTTTAGGTTACCCCGGTTACCCGAACAAATCGAGGCGAAAACGAAAACAACATTGAAACAAAAGAAATTAAGGCACGTAAATAGAAAAC
This sequence comes from Eupithecia subumbrata, assembly GCA_949316285.1. Classification (NCBI taxonomy): domain Eukaryota; kingdom Metazoa; phylum Arthropoda; class Insecta; order Lepidoptera; family Geometridae; genus Eupithecia; species Eupithecia subumbrata. The sequence goes on along the minus strand of OX438643.1, from coordinate 11,772,240 downwards.
CACGAGTTTTACGCTTGCAAAAAATACTGCGTCGTGATTAAAGATCATAAATATTCTCAAGACTCGCTTCGCTCGCCTTTGGTTCTATATGTCTAGTCTGTTGACCTCGTATTTTGTTGATATTCGACAAACTTATAAATTGTTAATTCAGGATGTAAGCAAACTCCGAATGTACAAGCTATCGCATAAGTACAAAGTACAAGTACAAGTAGTACAAGTACATGCAGTAGGTATATGTTAACCTGAACATTTCATATATATTTAGCTTAGCTTGCATTGACCTCAATTATCAACTAATGTGGAAACAATAAAGCAGTGTTCAATCATCACTCAACGGGTTCGGTTATTTTAATCTCTTCGGAGTTTTTACCACCCTCACCTAGCTAGCATCCCTTAACGTTTTACCCCAGCTTAGCTTATTGATAGCAACCCTATCAACGAACCTTATTTGTGTTGGAAGAACACAAACGTTTCATCCCTTAACGAAAGATGTAATGAATTCGTCAAACTACGATAGTTTTTATTGTAAATTGTTCTTAACTCATTATTTAGCTTCTTTGTCTTGCTACGCATGCCTTAACAATTTCAAAAAAGCTCAGTCCATTTGTTGATATAAATTGTCGAAGCATCGACAAAATTTCCAAAATTCTCAGGGCTCGCTGTTTTTTATTTTCTCATACTCTTATGGACCAGTTTGTGACCACCCGAAAAAGTAACAAAAATTGCGGCGGCTCGCTTCGCTCGTATCGCTGATAGTATTTTATCTTTTTCTGTATTTGGTCCAGTGCTCGTCATCTGTTTAACACTTTCATGGCCCAAGCCGCAGACGTGCCTCTCGATCCCAGTGTAGCGCGCCTCTGCAGGTCGTACCGCCGAGGCTGGGCAGTAATGCATCGTTAAGACAAGTTTGCCCACCACCGAAAAAAAATTAACAAAGACTTTAAAAAAAATCGCGGCTTGATCCGCTCGCCGATAACGTCACCTAGTTTTCTAAAAAAACAAAACAAAGTTATTTTTCAACACTTGCTCATCAAGTGGCTCTATGGTCACCGCAATTAGGCACAGAATGACACCCATACTCAAACTGACTTTTTCATTGCTTTATCTTACTAGCGAGTTATAGATTTTTTTTTAAATTTTATTGGTTGAGTTGCTTTGTTCTTAAAAAAGTTTTTATCAAAAAAAAAGATCGTGTTCAATAGAACAAATAAATTAATGTTCCTATTGCTTGCTCATTTCATGCAACTTCTTATTTAAAAAGATAATTTTAACTCGTACGTGTTTAATATATAAAACTTTCACTCAAATTTAACTTTCGTTTTCTCTGTAATAAAATGAGTTTTTATTGTTATTTTATTCACAAGTGTGTTGAAAAACGTCCTCGGCTCTCTTAAGACCAATGGCGCCTCGTCGGTAATCATTAATGTTACACACTAGTACCATAGTGTACTATTTTCCGTCCATATCCAAATAAATCGATTAGTAAAGCATATTACGATTATCTTTTCAAATTAGAAATACCTAAAGATTAAATAAAGGATTAGGGGTGGCGCGCGCACCCCTTTTTGACTGTAAACGCATCACTGTTATTGATTGATGTTGATAGAATTGTAAACATGTTTTTATTGCATAACTGTTGAGAAAACACTTAAAACTTTAATAATTGTTCATTCCGAATCAAATTAATTAAAGACTTCAAGATATTGTGACCATTTTCATTTGGAAATTGATTTATTTATTGATTTATTTATTTATTTATCATAAACCTTCACAGGTCTAATATTAAAATAGAGTAACACGTCCAACCCGTACGAGATCCACCAGGCCATAGGAGGTAATTTTAATAACTTACTCGTGATTTCATGGCATTATAAATATAATTTTTTCCCATTGAACTTCTGACTATATCGATGGAAAATGAAAACCATCAGTTACATACAATAAATAAAAGTCCCAGTTATCAATTACCAGTATAGCAGAAACATTTCACTGTAGATTCACGTAAAAAGGAGCGTGTAGAAGTACCAGAAATGCATAAACCACGAAGAGGTTTTCGCGACCCGTAATCTTTGTGAATCTACAATGAAATACTTTTCCATCGTTTCCGCTACCCTGGTACCTGATATCGACTTTATGCCTGTTTTAAAATTCATGGCAGGAATAGTTTCTTTTTTAACCCTGGTTTATTTGTATTTGACATTCACTGCCCAGCCTCGGCAGTGCGACCCGCTGGGGCGCGCCGCCGCCGCCGCCTCGACACGGGGGAGTGGCCGTCTTATTGTAAATTTCAGAGCAAATAGTTCTGTTTTTTAAGAATGTTTTTTAAGTATTTTTTAAGTAATTTTACTACCGATGCCGCATAAGATCACTGGTAGTACTAGAGATACAAAGGTGTGTCATTTTTACAACAAAAATGTTGTACTTCTTAGTAGAACTACTGACATGGAGGCCCTGCTTCAGCCTGGAGGAAGTGAAGAAATATGCGCCATCATAGGCACTGAAAGTATAAAATGATTTACCTGGGTATTGTCGGAAATTTTGGATCTATAGCAAAGTTTGTCCAGCCCATGTCCATAAATTTGCACCAGCGAGTGATGCATAGTATCAAGAAAACAGCCAAGAAAAAAAGTGTCTCCTGAAAACATAAGGGTAGGGTGGATTATGTAGTCACAAAGGGATTAAGGGTCTGATCAAAAAAATTACATGACAGTGACCAATTTATAATTATCAGTTATGATAAAATATGTCAGATATGATAATTATAATACATTAATTAATAGATTAACTCCCGAATTCTCAAACGCAACTTACGTCTCAAGTCGCGATTTTTTGACAGTTTTCAATGAAAATCAAAAATTGGTCACTTAAGACCTGCTTAAATCCGAGTTGCGTTTGAGTATTCGGTGGCGAGTCCCGTCTAGGTCGTAAATGACATTTGGTATCCCAAACCTGTATTTCGTGCATTGTCTTGACAGACACTCAAAACTATGGTAAATAATAGGTGTTCTTACATTATTATTATTGTTTTAAAATTTCAAATAATCTCATCATCACTTATTTGTAACAATTCCATGACAAAACTGGTTTTGCAAAAAATAAAATTGTGATATATTTAAAAAATGTTGAAAAATGTATATATAAGATTATAGATGCGTGTGAAAGAACACGAATCTATAATCTCATATATAAAATGAATCCCTATATCTCTTGGTCATGGCATAACGCGTGAACGACTGGACTTATTTCGCTAATTTTTTTATGTGTTTGTTATTGTCGATGCTGTCAGGAGAAGATTCTAATGAAATAAAAAAATTAAGAAAGTTAGAAATGTGAATTTCCGCGCGAACGAAGCCGCGGGGCGCAGCTAGTAAAAAACAAATAGAATATAATAATAATAATAATGCTGGACAATTCACACAGCATTATCTAGCCCCAAGCTAAGCAGAGCTAGTGTTATGGGTACTAGATAACTGATATACTTAATACAATACACTACATAGATAGATATTTTTTATTATACATAGAAAACACCCAGACCAACGGAACCAATTTCTGCAGATCGTGCACAAATTTGTTCCGAGGCGGGAATCGAACCCGCAACCTCCTGCGTAGCAGGCGGACCTTCACCGGCTGCGCCACGGAGGTCGTCAAATAAAAATAAATAAATAAATATATACAATAGAAATCGTGTATCACACGTTAATTTGTGACAGCGGACACGTCGTGTCTCCACCCTGTGGTGGGGTTCAGACTTTCGTGCAGTCAGTTCAGGGTTCAGAATCACCCCCTTTCTGTTAAGTACACAATATATTACATGGCACCCTATAATAGAATTATTTGGTAAGTATAGAACGCACCTTTTCATGAAGTGTAAGGTTTTTAGGAATGCGCTCTTTGTGTTTATTCAAAGCTCCTCCTATCTGAGCCAAGGCAGCGGCAGGTATTGTTTTTCCACTGAAACAAATAATATTTTTCACTTCTCTCGCCCGGTAACTTCTTCAAATGTTTAAAATTATTTCTTTAAAGAGAAATACCTTCGTTTAAGTACATTTTGTTTAATACAAAACATTTTCTCTTTGGTCGAGGTGAAAAGTCGTAGCCGTAGAAAATTATCTATGTTAATAAATAGTATATAAGTAATCAAATAATATCGCAAAAATTTCAACCACGACGGGACTTGAACCTTCCTTCCTTCAGTACGGGAATGTGTTAATCAACTACAGCACGAGGTCAAGTGACGTAGGAGTCGAAAATCATTAGGACTTCCTACGGACTCTAGCGCCGTTAACTCCACCTACAGGAATAAAGAACCCGCACGAACGAATAGGCCGTCCTTTTTGTGCGATCAGACGTTATCTGCCAACTTCGTTCGTTTTTATAGTTAACCTCCTGGTGCAGGACCAGACAAATTGAATCGGTTATTTACCAAAGGGAATAAGTTAGCTTTTTTCGATACGGCAATTTTGATGCAGTTCGATTCATTTTAGGAAGATCTATTGGTAGAAAGCAAGAAAGATAATAAGTCAGTTCATATAGCACTCAAAACCCGGCAACCACTTTTTTCGTTTAGCTACGAAAAGGAATAAGTCAGTCATTGACCTATTTCCTTTCGTAACTTCACTTAACAAAATTTTCGTCATTCAGCTGTCAAAAAATACTGGACGGAAATATATACCAGGCTCTGGTAGACACAGAACGATTCCGTAATGTTGTCCATCGCTTCCCAGTCTGAGGGCATTCATTCCTACCAAACGACCGCTCTATCGGCAATATAAAAAGGTCTTGAAACGAAAAAATAGATATTATTTGCCTATGGAAGTATGTGAAATGATATGAAACGCAAACAGGAAACTCACAGTATCAATGGTAAGCATTCATGACATTCTGAACTTCAAAAATTGGTGAGGCTAATTTTACAAAAGGGATGCTATTTCTTTAGAGAGTCAAACAAGGGATATTTCACGCTCTAATAAGCAGTATTCTCTGGTATCCAGCTTTATGGAGTACTTCACACAAATGAAATACTGTTATGGCTAGAACCCTCAGGGTGACAACGACAACTTCTTAAAATGACAACTTCCGAAAACGACAATTTCAGAGAACGTCTATTCTAAACTCGTAAACTTGCATTGGGAATGATACGAGAACATTTGATTTGAGGAAAAATAAAACCCAAACAGTGACAAGACCTGAAAAGGCATACTATAGGCCTGTGGCCATCAAAACTAATAAAATAGAAGACTTGAGGTGTACCTTACAATTACCTCCTGAGCACAAAGGCTATTATGAAAATATAATTGAAAATTGGCCTAAATGTTAATAAATAACTACTACATTTTTAAGACTAATCTATTATTATATATTATTTTCCTTAAATCTCTGTTCGGTTCCCAGGGAATAAGTACAGCAACTTCTTATTAGTATAATACAATAAATAAAATAAAGACAATTTTAAAATAATCTGATTTTTATCTCTCCTGTAAAATTAGGGATGCTTGACTTATGTTTGGTAAATAACCAATTCAATCAATGACCCCACCCTCGCACTTCGTTTGATCTTGTAGTAATGGTGAACAAGAATTACGCACCCGACCATCGTCATAAAGTATACCGTCGACAGAACAAACATTATCAATGCGACAGGAAAGGCGAAGATTATATACTGCATGTAATTGAATACGTCTGGATAGTCATAACCGTCTGGTGGGGCTCTGAAACACAAAACATTTAAAGTTAATAAAATACTCGGTTGATTCGTATCAGTCCTACTCCAATCCGACCCATATAAACTGCGTACTTATACAATGTGTATAACCTTGATCAAACGAGATGTGCGCTTAAGTGACATATATTTATCGAGAGTAATCAAAAAAAAAATATGAATATTATCAAAAACCAAGCCGATTGAATTTTTTTTATGAAAACTACGTCGGCGTGATCTGTTTTTTTTCGTTTATTTTTAAATAAATGTATTTACAATATATGTATAACTGCATTTTATTCAAAGTAGTCTCATTCCTTTTGTAAAAATTACAAATGATTTTGTTCGAAATTTGCAAACAAATTTTATTTTTGATCCGTAACTTTAAAACTGGGTCATGGAGGTTAACGTTTTTGCATGTTTAATTAAACTTCATGATTTAATCTACAAATTCTCCAAAAACTATGCGTCTATCACTATTGGTGTTATACTCCCCAGCAAGGTCACTCACTCTAAAAAAAATTAATAGAGGGAAAGATGTACAATTGTACACAATCGTTCACTACCTTCCTTCCTCAAACCTCAACCTCAACCTGTATTGGTCCACTGCTGGACGCAGACCTCCCCCTGATAAACGCCTGGTTGACTTTTATCTCATGGGAGGTAATGCCTATAATCCCCACGCAGGGCATGCGGGTTGGGGATCGCAGTTCGGTGGTAGAATTGTTCTGCGGGAGGCGCTGCTGCCCATCCCAGGTAGATATCCCTTAGTTGCCTCTTACAACACCCGCGGGGAGAGGCGTGTCTGGTGCCGGCTTACGATGATAACGAATTATGATATGGCTTATGATGATGACAATACCGGGAGGCAAACCTGAACAATTACCCGGAAGAAAATCTGTTTAGTAGGTAGCTGCTTGATAGGATTCGTATTCGTACAACGAAAAAACGTTACTAAGTAGGGTACTCACTCATAAAACAGGCTTCGCATGACAAGAACAGTCATTGATCCATGAGGGAAAACAAAACACCCTGCAACAAGAAAGCTTTTATTTAGCGAACAAACCAGCTGAAAGTTTAATAAATTACTAAGTAGGCATAAACTTTTGTGTAGGTACTGGCCAGCAGAGTAACTGACAATATATAGGCTAACATTTCGTATAAATTTCATAGAAAAAAAAAAAAAATTAGTTTAAGTTATTAGTGGTGTAAAATATGTAAATTACGTACGTTTATATGAGATAATGAGCCGTGCAACTTAGGAACCCTACACTGCGCGTGGCCCGACTCGCACTTGACTGGTTTTGTTTTTTATTCATGTACGAGCGCTAATGTGCGTGAAAGCAATTAATTTACCTATTATGCTTGTCAACTCATATAGCTTTCGGCTTCAAAATCAAGAAAATTATTACTGTACCTCTGCTCTGACAGCAGAGTTTTTTCCTCCTCTATGACGGTGAATTTGTGAAGAGCACGATCAAGAACCATGTCTTGCTGTGACTAGTCACAGCTGCTGCGTAATCTAGGTTTCGCATAAAACCAGCTTTGAGTAGCGTCATCGTTACTGTGCATTTTGCAATTTTGTTTGTGAAGCAGTACTTCTTACTTTTTTTACTTACCAATAGATGAAGCGACATGTATGGCAGTGCAGACAATGGCTCGTACTGTATCAAAGTCAGTGTCAGGAGACTGAAATAAATAAATAGTTCTGGAGAATTCACACAGCATCATCTAGCCTATAGCCAAGCAGAGCCGACTCATAAAAATATATATATATTTGACCGAGCGAATGAAGTAGCAAGTAGCGTCTCTGCATCAAGTCTAGCGAAATTGGCATTTCTTTCAGTATTTCCGTACTCCTCTATCTTATTAGTAGTTTATGCAACTGTCATATAATGAAGGGTATTAAAACACGAATGTGAGTTTATGAAACGAGCGTAGCGAGTTTCATAATAGTAACGAGTGTTTTAATACCCGTGTTATATGCAGTTGCATACACTACTTTATCTTCACTAATGCAATTAATCAAACAACAAGAGTAAAAGCTGACAATAGTTTATTTATAATAATTGTTCAAATTTTGGATGGTACAATTTTGAAAGTTAATGTTAATTATTGATCCAGCAGCTGTAGCGGCCGCGGGGCAAGCAGTAGAGCTCGTAGACGGAGTCGGAATATATAAAACTTTCACCATGATTGTACTGTCGTCTATGTTAGAGACTTCATCGAACTGGATGTTGTATAGCTCTTGCCTTCGGCATGCCCCCATTATGCCGAAGATTAGTGCAACCTGTAACAATAAACGATATAATAAGCTTGAGGTACATAGCCAAGGCAAAAACTATGATTTATGAAGTAGTAAAGTGTAGGTACCTACTACCAAATTTATACACAAAGCGCTTAAACGGAGTGTCTAGATAACTTGCGTGTGTAGTACGTAAGTACTAGGTAGATTAAATAACAGAACTAAAATACACTTACCTTTTCAAAAAGATACAAAATATCTTGTGAATCTTCCAGGAACATCTTTATTTGACCTGATGTAAACGTCAAGGACTTTTTTCCCTTGTGTCCTTCTGAACTGCGTTTCAGGAACGCTATGACTTTTGAATACTTCGTGATATCAATATTGTTGTAGATACTCAGTGTGGACTTGAGCATAGAATATTAAGCCCACCTCGCTATCCATTTTTAACTTTTAATTTGTATTTTAAAAACAAAACACATTGCGAAACATTAAATTCACGCGTACGTGTATTGTCACAGTGAACTTGCCGCCATTAATATCTAACCAATGAGAGCGCAGCTGCTCGCGCAGGGCCAATCAGGAACGAGCGCGCGCTGTTCTTTTTTTATTTAATTGGCACAAGATCTTACCAAAGAGTTTTGTGTATGTAAGTTTAGTAGTTTCGACGAAGTTTTCACGTATAACCCAACTGTTTTCAAAAGCCAGCCTAATATCAAAATTTTATACAACTTGTACGAGGATTTTGACATAAGGCTCGCCAGGTTAATTGGTCGCGTTTTATTGATGTTATAATGAGATTTTACGATATCGATGTGGATATTATAACATCATGTGAAATTGCTTAAATTGAGTGTTTTGCTAACTGCGCTATAACAGTAGTCATTATAAGTCAAGTATTGGAAACATAAGTAGAATGTTATAACATTAGTGTAGATAAACTTTTTTACGGTTTCGGGTGTATACAGACATAGATAATGACGAGATAAATTGATATTATCCTTAGTTTTGAATGGTCAACATCAAACAGCGTAGTAGTTACCCTTCCACGTTTGCATGGAGAGATGAGCGACTCGTTTAGCCTTAATGCAAAAAGTTACTGCACTGCACTTACGATTCACTTTCATAATTTTGTTTAAGACGCCTGTGGAAGACAAATTGCCCATACAAACGTAATACTTACCAAAATTATTAGTAATTCGAGCATACTTTCTCGATATTATTGTATTATTTGTGCTCGAAAAGCAAGATCCTAGATATTTTTTTTTATAGGTACTTGCCTAATATGCAATCAAGGCAAGTCGCTTTTCCGCTAGTTTTATTACTTGTAAAACGCATAAAAACTCAAACCACATTTTTAGGGATTCGAGATCGGAGATCGGTTTCGAAACCCTTATGATCTCGATTTGTCTGTCTTTTGTTTAGAAAATACAGCAGCTATCAACATGAAATTTAAAACAATAATATTTTCGTGTGCCTGTACAGATTTAAAGAAAAAAAATAATTTATGAAAAATGAAAATGAACATTTTCCAAACATATTGTTTTTAGAAGATACCTACAGGGTCATGTGGGGTATCAAATGAAAGGTATTAGAAACGAAATTTCTGTAGGTTACATACTTTTTCAAATATTTCGAAGAATCGAAACTTTACTCATTCCCATGTCCCATAACTAAAGATTCAGAGCAATCTAATAACAGTAATAACATACCTACCGAAAATAGTGTTTAAAATTAAAAAAAAGATATATATTACTTAAGTAGTCTATCAAAGACCTAGTCTAGTCAAAGTCGCATTCAGTTAAAAGATATAATGAACTTCACTCGATAGAAAACAAGATCCGTCAAGTGCGAGTGTAACTCGCGCGCCGAGGCTTTCGAAAGTTTGTCAAGAAATATGTACCAAAAGTACCCATTAGAGACTTCGCAATTTAACGAATACCTAAGAATAGTAGGTACCAACCTACATTTCAGATGGATCTCTATGCATACTTCGGTTGAATGGGTGGTTCGGATAAAGGAGAGTAATGGTAAATTTTTCGACTTTTTTCAAAATATTTCATAAAGTATGAAATTTACAGAAATTTGAAAAACTGATTTGAAATGTCCAAATCGATATCTTTCATTTGATACCCCACTCGAGGGGGTGTAGCCCCTTTTGAAAATTATTCCTTTATGACCTTTTTTCAAAAACTCAGACTTCTCTATATTTTTTCTGTGAAATATAGATCTATATCTAGAAACACTTCATACATTTTAAATGGACCGTTCTGCAAACTTCGGAGATAGGGGGGAATGGGTATTTTTTCAATTTTTTTCAAAATTTCAAAAAGTATGAAACCTACAGAAATTTGAAAAACTGTTTTTAAATGTCCAAACCGATACCTTTCATTTGATACCTCATATGACACTGCAGGTATCTTTTAAAATTTCGGCATCACAATTTGTATGGAAAATATTTTTCATTATGCATTTATTTTCATTTATTTTTCTTTAAATCTGTGCAAGCGCACAAAATGTATTATTATTTCAAATTTCAAGTTGGTGCAGTAGTTTTTGAGTTATTAAGGAGGGAAAAAACGACAGAAAGCGAGACCATAAAGCCGCGTTGACACGTTCAGAGCCAGCTCGGACCAAGCTCGGACCGAGTGGACTCGTAGGAGTAGCTTCATAAGAGTGTACTACATAGGATAGCTGTTGATATTATCATAGTTCACTCGGATCATTTTCGTCATTATTCCAATTATTTTTATCAGTCAACATCGAAAAATGACGGATTTAGTGCGAAGTGGCATCGGAATTCTCGCAGACTTGCTGATAGATAGTTAGTTGATAGTTCAACAAATCTACTTGTTTCATGCTCAGACCACTTTTTTTTCGCACGCGACTCTTGGTTATTGTTATTAGCCGCCATTTTGTTTTCCAACTCGTATACGAGCTAGCTCGGATGAGAACACGGTTTAGAGGTTGCTACAATCCGAGTTGCGTCCGAGTAGGCATCCGATATCACTCGGTCCGAGCTGGCTCTGATCGTCTCAACGCGGCTTTAGGGTTTCGAAACTGATCTTTGATCTTCGAAACCCTAAAAATCACAATGTTACCCCTTTTTCTAACGTTTTTTTTTGCACTCAACTAAGGACACTTAATATTTCAAAACAAATTCGCTGAGTTTGACTTGATATAATGATTTTCTTAATCACCATGTTTAAATAACTACAAAAAACACGAGCGCGGCGGCTTGGCAGGCACGCGTTTTCCCTTACGCCTACTGCTGCAGGACTACCTGGCCTTAACAGCATTGTAGTCCTTTCGGAAAAATCAAAAAGCCGCGCCTTCTTCGTTTCGCTCACGATGCTCAGATGGAACGGATGTCTCTTTTATGACTGTATTTTTTATGTTCTGTTGATATATGTTGAGTTATTTTTGGCCAGTCTCGCACAGTCCTCGCCAGAAATTAGTGTGCAACCCGCCACTAGCTAGAAATGCACCTTGGGTACTAGTAGCCAATGTACTGCGTATCTGCGTGACGCCCAAATTAGCGCGTTAATTAACGCGTTACGCAGGTGGAGCCGTAGCATTATAAAAGCTCTGCTTGGTTTGGGAATAGAAGATGCTGTGTGAATGGTCTAGGTCTAATCTGGTCTAGTCGTTATTAATTAATTTATTATACTAACCAGAAATACCAATTATGTAATAGAATGAATTTTCTAATAGTTACCTTTAACTCTGACAACGTTGGGGCCAAAAACGTTATTAGATCATTCGTTACTAGTTGCCTGCTGCTAAATATAGACATCACAAATGCCGCAGTCGCAGATTTGAAAACCAATCTAAACAAACACATAATTACTATTTAAACTCATATTAAGAACAATGTCGTACTGGAGAGAGTATGAGCAAAACCACAAAAGCTTCTACCTTTCGAAAGAAGCGGTCATAAGTATTTTGCCGATTTTGAGCTTGAGCGAACTTACATGTCCGTACATATTTGTCCAGCAAAAACGACAATCGATAGGCATTACTTAGATAAGGAGCATCAATTTATTAGGTATCTGTGAGCCTGGAGAAACCCATCCGGAAGCTGGTCTATCCAGCGGCAGACAGCAGCGGCCGCAGACCCCAGCTCCAGCTCCGCCTACCCCACAGCTCGCTATACAGCGAGACGAGGAGATAGGTAATCACAGCAAGCTCGATCTCATGCTACGCAGACAGTTCATCCATTTTAAAGCTGTGATGAAAACTGTCGAAAGCATAGATGTAGAGTTCTGCCAAGAAAATGTGTGGCTTAGAATTTGCACCACCCCAACTCTTCCCGCGGGTGTCGTAAAAGGCGACTAAGGGATATCCACCGGGGGCGGGCCAGCAGTGCCCCCTGCAAAACAATTCTACCACCGAACTGCGATGCCCAACCCGCATGCCCAGCGTGGGGAATATCAGGGGGAGGCCTGCGTCCAGCAGTGGACCAATACAGGCTGTTGAGGGTTGAGGTTGTGTTGTTTGGGCGAAGACAACATCTGGTACTACCTACTAAACGAATCGGGTTAAAAAAATTCACGTAATATGGTCTGAATCTGGATTAAGCTGCTTTTTATCCCAGAAAAGCGCGTGCAAAAGCGCAAGCAAAATGTACCTAATAGCATTATAATGTAGGTTTCTATTTAAACTACAAAGGTAGGTAAAGAACTTACTTCTTAGGGTTATAAGAGCTATTGTCACCAGAGCGTAGTATGGACAGCTCTATTCGTCGGTCGAACCCAGAGTTGTTCAGTAATAAATTAATCATACTGCCCAACAGAAACACCGCAATGCTCTCCTGCAAATAAAATATAGAAACAATATTAGAAAAATAAAACTTTTTAAAGCCACGGCTGTATTGCAGGTTGGCAAATCGTTTTTTTCAAAAATTTGTTGAACGGGAATGAATTCTTCACAAACGTCTTTTTTGCATTTTAGAGAAATGCAAAAAAGACGTTTGTGAAGAATTCATTTTTTATTTTATTTCATTATTTATTTTATTTTATTTTCGCAAGAGTCTACAGCGGCAGTGACGCAGGAGTGTTCACTTTTACGTACAATTTTAGTTCTGGTTACGTCCAGCGTTATGGACGCACTGCAGTCTTCATCTACACACACCCAAATAGTTACTCATTTATTGGTCGACTTATTTATTTGTATGTAAATGAAACCCGGTACGGATCTTTTAATAATGAGTTTCGCTTTCTTTTCGTTTTGTAAATTTCAACTCCATTTTTTAATTATTTAGTTTAATATTATTTCACATTTACCAACAATAAATAAAACTAATATAACCAACCTCTACGAATTGATCGAGGCGTCGAATAACGAATTGAGTTCGACTTCCCGACTCAGGCAGTCAACATTACTAACCATTTATCATTACTAATTTGGTTAGTAATGGCGAGTCGGGCAGTCGACGCGAAATCAATTCTTTATTCGACGCCTATCGCCATTACTAACCAAATTAGTTACTAATTTGCCCTAGTCATTCGAATGGTTCGAATGATTTACGAAGTCGAATAATTCGAATGAAAACATTCACAGTCGCGCAGCGACGTGTGGAAGTGGTGATATGCGGACACTGCTGCTGTAGCGAGTGGGCCACCACCGGCGAGGCGTGTGCGGTGAGTTCGTATCGTACATAATGTATGAAAAAGTGTGTAAACAGCTTGTCGCTCGCCACCGGTAGCTGCGACCGGTAGTCCATTTACGCCTAGCCTAACAGCAGCAATAAATAATTAAAAATTGCTGGAAAATCCACACAGCATCATCTAGCCCCAACCTAAGCAAAGCTTGTGTTATGGCTACTTTACAATACTGTACAGCCATTACATAACATAGATAGATATTTTTAATATGCATAGAAAATACCCAGAACACCCGGAACAAATATTTGCAGATCGTACAAACATTTGTCCCAAGGCGGGAATCGAACCCGCAAAACCCTGCGTCGCAGGTGGACCTTCGCCTGCCGCGCCACACACGTTCGAGTAAGGTGAAATAACTATAAAAGGTATTGTAGTAGTAGGTAAATTAAAATTAAACTTACGTTCATATAGATGGCGACAAGGCCTGACGTTGACATAACCCCCGCCATTGGTATCACAAAAATGGGAATGAGCCCAACTATAGGCAAATGCACCGGTTGCAATAATGCACACCATGCAATAAATATCCACATACATTTTACCGTCTGAGGATGCTGAAATCAAAGGTAATTTTATACTTACCAGACCGTACCTATACAAATTACGTGAAAAAGACGCACGCCACACATCACGCTGCGTCTTGCGTGTCAACTGCGCGTTTTCTATACAAACGGAGCTTTGTTGGTTTAGACAACGCGCAGTCGACACGCAAGACGCACCACCTAAGTGTACGCATTTTTGATGATTGCACCCTCGCATTTTTCGGTAGTAGTCTTGACACACCCTGTATAGGTTCCAATAGTTAATCATTTTAATTTAAAAAAATATACCTTTTTTATGTGTGCATCTAATTGTAGTTATTAAATTAAAAGAGTTTTTGATTCTTTTGAGTCTTGATTTTTGTGGAGACAGTGAAGAATCGTGAAAATGGGACTAGTAACTTTGCGACCGATTTCGGTCGCAATGCGATCGCTATCTATGTCGAGACATGCCCAAGTGGATGATGCTGGAGGAAGATGCTGGATGCAACAAGCTGAAGACAGGACGCTATGGCGCTCACTAGTCGAGGCTTATTTTCAGCAGTGGACTAATATAGGCTGATGATGAATGTAAGACCTACTTACGTTAAATTTTTCTCCTTGCCAGATCAGTGCTACGAAAGGCACAAGAATTCCGAAAACTCCCCTGTAGTTCCTTATGATTATATTTTTTATCCTATCGCCGAATTCAACTGGAGCGTCTCCCGGTTTCCTGCTGGAAATAAAAGATTCACATTAACTAAACGACGTTGATTAGAGGTCAAATTTGTGCCTTTTAGGTACCTACCATTATTTAACTGCAGCCTTTTTCATCTAAAAGGCTTGTTGTCTGAACTAAATTAATTTTATTTATTTATAATTTAACACACTCAGCGCCAAGCCCTGTGGGCCGTTTCGTTCTATTCCATATACCCGAAAAATAGGACAATGAAGTTCAAAAGGCGATATTTTTTTGTAATTATCCGGTCTCCAACCGACTTACATAAAAAAAAATGCGCCAGGCCAGAGCTTTAATTTTTGACTATAAAATGTGTAGAAAGTGTTTCAGACACAGACTAAAATATACACATGGCGCTGAGGGTGTTAAATAAAACCAAAAAAATTAAATGAACAAAACCAGGAAGACGATAGTGTTTAGGTAACATTTAGTTTTATATATACAGTGCTCTCTGATAATAAAATTAATAGGGTATGATATTTAAAAGCAGTGTCAAAATCTAGTAATTCTCTTGTTTTTAACCATAGAGAACTAATATGCAATATAGGTAAGTACTTACAAACAGATCCAAGTCACTCATGATTCTGTAAAAAGGTACATCGTTAAATTAAACCATTTTATCCTCTGCATCATAACAAAGGTTTATTTTTAATAAATAAACTCTACCCAATAGTAACAGCTTCGTTAACAAAAAAAATCCCATTAAAATGCACAAAAGCACACATCCTACAACATTAGTTTAGTTGTGTGTGGACTAATACCTAAGCGTTTTCGAAGTGGCCGTTTAAGACATGTGGCCGTAGCTGACCGGATCCGTTGAAACACTTCCAACACTGACCCGTTTAAGACCTAACTAGTTTTAAATAATATGCGTGTAGACTGAGAGCCCACTTCTAAAAACCTGGCAAATCGAATTAAAAAAGAAAAAAAAAACATTTATTTTTCTTTTATTTAATCTAATACATTTTAGTGTTGTGGGACCCTCTTTAAGTATTATAATACCTGTGCTAGAGGGTCTTGCCCTGCAGCGTGGGTATCTTATAGATATCTTATAGAAGTAAAATAAACAATTTTATGGTCAAATAATTTAAATTTAAATCAAGCAACATTTTACTTAGTTAAATTACAAATAGAAACAATTTAAATGCCAGAGAATCGATTGTTTACAAAAGTTTTACAAAGATTTAATTTTTATTTCTGCTAATTCTATGAAAATAAAACAAAACCTAATATCGACTTTACAAAATTTATGTAACTATGAGCGTTTTTAAAATAAAAAAAAATTAGAAGTAGATATTATGTATGAATATTGCAGTTACTCTTACATTGCTTAACTGAAAATGTATGTGTGTGGTGCTCCTGAGGACACCGGAAGTCCGGGCAACAGGAGAGAAATAGTAAAAAATACAAACCAGAGAAATAGTAAAACATGCAAAACATCTATTAAATTAGGTCCTGTGAATCCAACTGCTGAGAAAAGGTACCCCCTAGACCCTAGGTGGACCAACGCTACTGTATCAAATGTGGCCAGCTCATCACGCCATCATCGCTTCCACTGCCTTCCTCGGTCTTAGGCTGCAGCGAAAATGCGTAATTTTTTGAGTCTTGAGTCGCGTATTTTCGATCGCATAAATTCTGCCCAGAAGAAAATCTGTTGGGCTGCCAGACGGGCGCAATTTATTCAATTGCTTTTTGCGAGCAAAACACGTGTCGACTCTCACACAATCTGTACCTGACTGACGCCTTCCTCGCTCCCCTCACCCCCGCGATCACAATTCGGTTGGAACTATGCGTGTGAGTCAGCAGATAACTCATTTTGCGTCGTCGTGTGAATCAAACAGGACTTTTCTATGAAACCAAATGCTGCAGATATTACGCTACCGAAATTACGCGACTGACAACTCAAAAAATTACGCTCGTTTGGCTGCAGACTTACGCTGTTGCGTAAGACTGATGTCAGGCTATAGTAATATAAGAGGTTAGTTTAAGAATCTATAGAGGTCCGGTAAAGGCATTATTATAGTAGTTTACCACGGACCACAGGCCTTCTGGCATGCGACGGGCATGAATAGCTTATAATAATAATAATCATCATCATCATCATCACATCAATAGTCAGTAAGTTGAGCAGTCCATTGCTGATGCCTTATTGGCTCTTATAATTAGGGGGTAATATCATAATACCCACTCTGGGCAGGAGGGTTCGGGGATTGTAGTTCGGTGGTGAATCTGTTCTGCAGGGGGCGCTGCTGCCCACCTCCTGGTGATTTTCCTTTAGTCGCCTCTTACGACACCCGCGGGAAGAGTTGCGTTGGTGCAAATTCAAAGCTGGCTCAATTGAAGCTTGGTAAAATAAGACATTGAAATAAATTGATGATGGGTGTTAAAGACCGCAGATACTGGATGCATAAAGCTGAAGACGGCGCTGTGGCGCTCATTAGGAGAGGCTATGTCCACCTGTAGACTTTAATGGCTGATGATGATGAAGTTTCTTCAGGGATTCCGTGTTCCGTCTTAGGCCGCATATTCACTTCGGTCACTTCAGTACGTTATTTAGACGGTGCATCAGTTTCGCTTCACCGTTCTAATAAAAGCGCCAACCACGCCACTTTTACGATTTTTAAACACTTAAAAAGTTTTATCTACAGAGGTAACACTCAGTTGTCTTAGCAGAAGGATAGTGACACAAATTTTCTTGATTTTTAAGCCAATAACGAATCTATGTGCGAGTTGAGAAGCATATAACTTCAGTGCTTTCACGCACACGACCGCACGTACTATATGAATAGATTTGTCGCAATTTTTTTGGACACCTCTTGGACATTCTTGGCCTTCTTCTAAGGTTTTATCTAATAAAATGTAGGTACATAACTTAGCGATGAGGAAGTCTGCATTTTTGAGGTGTACAAAATAATACGTCAGCGAACTTCAAAACTTGGCATTAAAATAATATGTCAGCGAACTTCAAAACGTGGCATTATAATTTTTTTATGCTATCAGGTACAAGACCATTAAATTATCTATTATGAACCGGCAAAATGTCCATACCTGCCGTTGATTATAAAAAGTAGGAAAAAGTCGATTTTTATTTAGAAATACTCACATGATGCAGTTCTTTTATTGTTAAACTTCCAGTGCGAGTAAATATTTATTTTACTACGACTTTCATCACAATATTACTTTTCCGCAGGCGTCTCGTTTGACGACTCGGCTTGACATATGATGGAAAAAAGAAACAAACGCATAAAATGGTTCCAAATTTAAATAATCTCTGTCACTACTTTTACACCGGGTGGGTACAAAAAGGTAGGTAGGAAGACTAGCAAGTATTGTATTCTCTTTCGATTCTGGTTATTCGGCAGAGACCAAGGCTGATTGCCTATAGGCTGATCCCGCATTGCGAAATTTCGTCGCGCGGTATTTTTGCTGGCAAAATATAATCCTCGTGCTGAATCTTAACGCGGTTAACACACTGCCACGCACCACGCTGCATGTTGCGTATCGACGCACCTACGCGTGTACTTACGGGAGTGCAGATATGCATCATCGTGCGGGTTTTTTACACTAACGCGCGTAGTTGCGTTTTGTGGATTCACGGCGGCTCTGACTCATTTAATTCAAGTCCTTCCAAAATCACGCACGGCACTGTGGGACTCGGTGTGCCATACCTTAAGTCTCGCCCGCACCTACGCGCGGGGATGCGTGTTTCTACGATACTTACAAGCAACGTTAAAACACGCATTCACGCAAGATGCAGCGTGGTGCGTGGCAGTGTGTTGATCGCCTTACTTACACGCACGGTGAATGAAATTCCTCGCTATTTTTGTGAAATCTGGGAAAAAATACAAATTTAGTTGAGGAATTATTTCCCCGCGGTTTTTTCCGTAACTGCATGCTTCATACATAACACATTGCATAACGTTGCAGAATCCTGCGGAAAAAACGTACGGTGAGATTTCGCAGTGCGGGGTAAAGCCGCTGACTTGGCCGCACAGCACGCGCCACAGTCGCCGCAGTAATCGCTTTTGTTATTGACCTCGCACACCTGTCCGCGCCGCAGTCGCCGCAGTCATACCCGTTGCCGCACGCATCGCACTGGATTTCTTTCATTCAGTTTTAATCACAAGGGCGGGCGTGTATTACAGTACGGCTCTTGACGAACAATCGTTGAATGCAAATGACGTCACCAACACCGCACGCGCCGCAGCATCCGATGCGGGCGGGCCGGCGTTGGTGACGTCATCAGCTGCGGCTCGGGAAGTTCGGCCGCTTTAGGTACTGCGGCGACTGCGGCGCGGGTATGCGAGGTTGCATTGAACTTCATATAATTCGAATGCGGCGACTGCGGCGCGTGCAGTGCGGCCCAAATCTCCGTTCACCTTTAGGCTAAGTTTACATGAAATGCGCGTTAACGCGCGAAAATTTTTAAAATCCATACGCAAGTGAAGTGGATCTAGGAGTAATTTATTTTTTTGTTGGGGTAACTTCTCTAGAGCACAGTTAGGGCACCCACCACCGTCCACCATGGCAGCACATCACTGGTATAATTTTATTCTAGCAATAAGATTAAGGTAACTATGCTTGGGTAGAATAAGAAAAAGAAGCAAACGTGTCACAAAAATATAAAAAAAATAGACAAATGGCAGTGTTTATTATAGGAATAAGTAACAATTTAAAACTTCGTAAAACAAGGTCATAGTACTTTCATAAATTCGAAAGACACTCTTTTAACGGTCTACGTGATTAGGTATAAATAGTTTAAGTAGGTACACACACAGCACGTGAATTCACAGCGTCATTTATCACTTGTAGATATGCTTTTAACGGAGGCGGTCGCGCCAGCGAGTGAGGATCAGACGGGTGTGGTCTTGCGGTAGGGGTCCGTGCCGACTGCCCTGTCGTGGCGGGCTTGCTCCGCGTGGATCGCTGCCCGCGTCCCCACCCCAAACGTTACCAACTCTTCTTCTCTAGAAGGCGGCGGTTCCACTGCGGAGGTATCCAAGAACCTCCCACTAGCAACCGATGCTTGTGACTGGAATATCGACGCGCTCCTCAGCCCACTCAGCGTATTGGCACTTTGTGGTACTTCTTTGAACTCATCGAAGTAGTTCTCGCAGGCAGTTGGCCGCGGCGCAGCCGGGAAACCGTACAGCGTCGACGATGAGAGATCCTTCAACGAAGCCGAACTAAGGTTAATTCTCCTATTTTTGTTGTGTATAGAACAGTGAGGCATTTCATCGCCGTCGAATATAAAGCGCCGCCGCTCTCGAGGCGTGGCTGCAGATGAACCTGTGGGAGGATACGTGTCTCTTTTCATCATTCGTCTTTCAAGCAAGGTGGAATCTCTCTCTCTGAAGTCTGAGAAGGCGTATTCTCTATCCCACACGCGGCAATCTGATTTCGCTTTCTCGGCGAGTTGTGTTATCCAGTCTTTTTGGTACCTTTGTAGGAAAAGGAAAATGGCCGATGTGCCTGCGAGCTCACAAACTAAAAACCCGCCGAGGTAGAGGACGAAAGAGTATCCGTAGCTGTAAGACATCCTCGGCGTGTCGAAGACTACCATGTAGCGAAGTTTGTGGCCCAGTTGCGATTTGAACACAGATATGTACATTACGATACCGGTCAGCATGATGAGACCTGAAAGGAAAAATACATTTTATTTTAGTCATTATAACAAGGAACTAATTGAAAACTATAAAAATCCCAACTGAATCCCCGTCCTTTCACTTTTCACGCCAAATAAAGGGGACAACGGGACATTTAGGTACCATGATTTAAGTTTTGAGCTTTCCATTATTTTCCAAATTCCAACAAGCGGTTAAGAATCTGGGAACTCAGAATTCTGCCCTAGCGGAGAATCTTTTCGAATTCTTCGTGAGTTCAAACCAACGGATCAAGTTACTGACAATGAAAACACACTCGCAGTGCCTTCAGTTATTCCGTGATAATGGCGCATGAAACCGCGCCGAAATATTGGAATGCTTAAAACTCAAATCATGGTAAATATCTCGTTATAAATAAGCTTAGTGATAATAACCATGATGGTTTTAAAATATTCAAAGGCCCACAATATTTAACTTTTAACCGTATAAATAAATAATGCTGGACAATTCACACAGCACCATCTAGCCCCAAAGTAAGCTACTCAAAGCTTGTGTTATGGGTAC
Source organism: Eupithecia subumbrata (assembly GCA_949316285.1). Lineage (NCBI taxonomy): Eukaryota > Metazoa > Arthropoda > Insecta > Lepidoptera > Geometridae > Eupithecia > Eupithecia subumbrata. Next base: position 11,751,204 of record OX438643.1, on the reverse strand, counting down.
TAGATAACTGATATATTTAATACATTATATACATAGATAGTTTTTTTTTATTATACATAGAAAACACCTAGACCAACGGAACAAATTTCTGCAGATCGTACACAAATTTGTTCCGAGGCGGGAATCGAACCCGCAACCTCTTGCGTCGCAGGCAGACTCTCGCCCGCTGCGCCACCGAGGTCGTCTCGGTCGTATAGGCAATACAGACAAAAATTTTGCTCCCACATTTATAAAAAAAGCCGTTTAGATGTATCAAGGTAATGAACAGTATCGGATAGCTAACTACGCCAAAAAGTAGCTGAAGTACCTATTGAGTTTAGTGGCGATTATCGATAGCCGATTTCAAGTCTAGTAATTAACTATATTCTTTCGAAACAATGAAGATCCGAGCTGTTTTTATATCAATTGAAAAGGGTTATGATCGGGGGTTGTGGTAGATGGTGCTGGTTGATCCCCAAACTGCCCTTCGAGATTGGTATTTGGTGTGGTGTTTGGTTGATGGTCAAGGAAAGTCACTGGTAATGGTATGGACTATCAAAGCCGTCACACACAGAAACCGTGGCCGGGCCGGAGGCGAAGGCGTGCGGGTTGTATCATACGAATTTATATGAGAGACTACACACACGCCGCCCGGCGGTGAAGGTGTAATCTCTCATATAAATTCACGCATTACAACTCGCACGCCTTCGCCCCCGGCCCGGCCACGGTTTCTGTGTGTGACGGCTTTAATTCACGAGACACACAGTTATATAAAGGTATTTGAACTACTGCCGCCAATTTATGGTAAGAATGATATTAATGGAACGGAATGGTTGAATCGATTTGAACCCGGGATGATGGCGGTCGATCGCACTGAGCAACTGAGTTAATTTAGGTAAACGCGAGCAAATACGCAATCAATTGCAAGCGCAGCTAAATGCATATCTGCTGCGTGGTCGGTTTACCCGAACATCAATAACAAAACTAATATAAGTTATAATATAACATGTGAGAAATTGAGTTTAAATTAAACTTAACATGGGGATTCCCTATCGATGGTCGCCATTGCACGAAGCTCTCATAAGTCCACTGCTGGAAGTAGCTCCCCTGAACAAGAAGTTTTGCCATAATCACCACGCTTGGCAGAATAATTTGTGATCGCAGTAGATGTGTAAAAAATACACATAAGGAAGCTGGTGCTCTTACTCTAGTAGATTCTCTGATATGGCTCTTACAATATCCACGAGCTGAGTTAGAGGGCTCGATTTGCGGGCAAGCTAAAACTGATCGATGGTCAAAACCTTACGTTCTTCTAAACTAGTAGTTTAGTTAGCCCCTAACAAAATCGTCGTGAGTGTTTTAGTTTCAAGTCGAGAGTCTAGTCTACCATAATCCAGAGCTGTGCACGATAGAAATACAAACACAGTAGAGATCCTAAGAATAGATATAAGTCAGCATGTTTATATAACATATAAAGGATTTTTTAAAGAAAAGTTTGCTGGCCACCGCGTATAGCGGGGCGGGACAAGAATTTGTATAAAAATAGCAGGTTTTTTGAGAAAATTGTGAGTCATTCGAACAGTGAAAATTAATAAGTCAAGTTGTTACCGAGTCAAGTCTTTCAATCCACAACCGTATACAGTCCACACCGCAAACCAGAAGGAACAAGAGTCCACTTCAGAACGGAACAAAACAAATGGTAACTTAGCCGTAGATTAGTCAAATCTTCGACTCAGTTCATGTTTAAGAATCCAAAATAAAAATGAGCTACAAAGGCAAGAAAACTCCACAGATTTAGGGAAACTCTAACATCTCTTTCCAGTATTTCTTTTATCATATTATCTTCAAAACGTTAGGCGGTAGAAAAATAAAAGCTATTATAAAAGAAAACGAAAACATTTATGTAGCACATACTTACATGATCAATATTATCAAATACTACCTTCTACACCCATCTATACTGGGTTTCGCATAAAAATCGCATCACATTTTTATTTTCGGAATTATCCTTCTTGAAATTTACGCCCTCCACGAAGCTAAAAAACAACTGATTTGTGTATCAATAATGAACACGTGAGTTGCATTATCTCATATTTCATTCATTGGCGTTTAGAGATTTAGGTACATAGGTATGTGGTATTTTTGAGTGAAAAGTTCATACTTGAATTCAACGAAATGATGACAGACATGATGTGTCTATCCCCCCTGGGGCCCTGGATACGGAAGTCTGATGTCTTAGAGTGGGTCGGTCGTCAGGTGTCTGGAGTGGTTCCAGAGTTACTATAATAATAAAAATTATAATTCATTTATTTCAGACTATAGAAAAGTTACGGATCTTATAGTCCTGCAGCAGTAGGCGTAAATGAAAATGCGCGCCTACTAACCAAGCCGCCGCGCTCGTGTTTTTTTAAGTTATTTAAACACGGTGATTAAGAAAATCAATTTATCAAGTCAAACTCTGCGAATTTGTTTAGAAATATTAAGTGTCCTTAGTTGAGTAGAAAAAAAGTGTGATATCAGTAGTTCGCTATTAATGGTATTGAAAAACGTTAGAAAAAGGGGTAACTTTGGGATCTTTTTCTATCGAGTGAAGTTTATTAGATCTTGTAACTGAATGCGATTTTGACTAGACTAGATCCATAAGTAATATAATAATATGACTTTTTTCCGGAATTTTAAACACTGCTTTCTAAGTCTCAGATGGTTTTACAAATCACAAAAATGCGGCCTCTGCTGGCCTACCAAGCCTTAACTTATTCTACGCTCCATAGTAATATATATACATATACGTATGTACCTTAAAACTAACATACATTAAAAAAAACTTAATTAATAACACGTTATTTGTGATTACGGCGACGGCGTGTAGATGACGCAATCAGGGTGTCAGCTGACGACGGTGCACGGCAGTGTCCCCTTGCAGGCGGCCAGTGAACCTTTAAAACTTAATTGACTCCTTTCGGCCAAAACTCGCTTACTACTTTCGAGTTTAGCTACTTAAAAGTAGGTCTACAGATGTTGAGTTGGAACTTCACCGTAAATGAATTGATACTCACCTTATGGCGAGAGTCCAGCTTCTCGACGCGCGCCGTATTTCTTATATTATTATCGTAATTCTTATACTTTCTTATTTCCATAGCGATCTAACTCACTTATTATAATTTATTTTATCCTTTTTTCTTCCTCGCTTGTTGCGTATCTTGTTTGTAACCTGTGTACCTACTCTTTGTATTCTGTTTCTTTGTATTGCTGCCACAACAGGACCTGTCTGAAAACCAGCGCCGCTACCAGCTTCGGCTTGTAGCGGCATAATGCTGAGACAGGGACCTTTTTGGCCCGTATGTAGCAAACTTTCTAATTTGTATCTATTTTCTTTTTTCTTTGTTTTTCTGTTCTCTATAATACTGTGTTCATTGTACGTATATATGATTGTAATGTGCTGTGTTATGTATAGTCCAAATAAATGTATTTTCTTTCTTTCTTTCACCGAGACTCCAATCTTCATTTTTAGATACCTACTCCTCCATAGCCTTGGTCTCCACACTACAGCAGACACGTGAAACGTAGAGCTGGGAGGTTGGTACTTCCGCTCAGAAACCAGAGTTCAGGTCAGTCGGCCCAGTACCGAACTGGTTCCGGCTAGTGAGCTAACGGCTCTTGCAAACTTCCACGGTGAATCCCTTCGCGTCACAGGGCCCCTTCCCAGGAGACGGCGCAGGCGCAGCACTACGTGATGGTTCACAAGGCTGCTTCTTCCTTTAGAGCGCACCGAACTTGCATGGAGTACTGCTGCCATCTTTGGGATGGCTCGGCTAAATACCAGCTTGAGGCCCTCGACTCGACTGAAAGACGCGCTGTTAGACTTATCGGCGACGACTCACTTGCCAGACTGTCATTGTTCTACAAGTACCACTTTGGTGATTATGCGCAGGCATTGCACGACCTAATCCCATCTTCTCCCTTCCACCATAGGGCCAAGACGCATAGAAAAATACCACCCGTACTTGGTCGACATACCACAGTGTCGAACCAAAAATTCTGCTCTACTTTTTTAATAAGCACGGCCAAAGAGTGGAATGAGCTTCCTGCGTCTGTTTTTCCGTTAGAGTAAAATCTTGGAGTCTTCAAGTCCAGGGTAAATAAGTTCCTTCTGGGAAAGCTTGCTCCATCTTAGGCCACATCTTCACTTACTTTAAGTGAGTTGGTGGCCAAACGCTTGACCATTATCAATAAAAATAATCGCATTCTGCGGGCACGCATCGGGTGCAGCACAGTTTGCGGCATCCGGTGCGGTGGGCGGTGGCAGTGTCGACTGTGGCGTAAGCGCGCGGTGGCACGCGGAAGGCACGCGCGGTGTAGTTCTTCCACGCGGTGACGCGGGGTGTCCCCAAAGTATTGGCGGTGTTGTCTGCCGCGGCCGGCGACACGTCCAATATCGCTGACTCGTACGATGACGCCGACATACTTTGTGACGTGCGAAGCCTCTGCTAACATTTAAGAACTAGAGTATGTATTACATAGTTGTAATTGTTTTATTCTGTTTGTAATTTTCTATGATTTCTGATATATAAATATTTTTTAATACACTTCCTCTATTACCGTCCTCGTTTCTTTTATGTTTCCTTTCTCTTTTTCCAGTTTATTTCTGTAATAAATTATAATAATAATGTTGGAAAATTCACACAGCATTTTCTTGCCCCAAGCTAAGCCGAGCTTGTTTTATGGGTACTAGTTATCTAATATACTTAATACAATACACTACATAGATATGTTTATTATATATAGAAAACATCCAGAACACCCTGAACAAATATCTGCAGATCGTACACATTTGTCCCGAGGCGGGAATCGAACACGCAACCTCCTGCGTCGCAGGCGGACCTATTAATAAATTTAGTGCTTTAGTTATATAAGTTTAGATTATTGTACTACTTTGTTAGTAAGGTCACAAAAAAAAAATTTAATCTCGCAGTGGACCAAGACCTACAGGGTAGCAACTTCCCGTTGACCTAGAATCATGATAATTTGTCAAGATACAAGGTCTTATGGAACCCTTATTGCGCGAGTCCGACTCGCTCTTGACGTAACTTAATAAATAAGAAATAGAATAAAATAATGTTTATAATGCATGTGCATAATTTATGTTCTCCTTTTCTGTATGATATGGCTTTTATTTTTCATGACTTCGTAGCTCATTTTATTTTGGATTCTCTATTTATAACGTGAAGGTGTTTCTAATATGTGGCTACGTTCCTATTAAATTGTTTTCTTTCAGTCTCATGTGGTCTTGGCTCCTCTGGACCCTAGTCCAGAGGAGCCAAGACCACATGAGACTGACTGACGGGGAGACTAGACTCAAGACTTGAAACTAAGATGTTCACGCCGTTATTGTTACGGGCCGTGTCAAAGTTAGGGGCACTAGTAATATTGGATAATCAAACAAATAGGACGCAGGCTAAGAAAGGGCAATTTCGCCTGCCCTCGCTATGGCCGAGAACCTATAACATCAGTTCTGGTTTCTTTGGGGCCAGATGATGTGTTTAAGCGCAGCTGTGTTTCGTTCGAAAACGAGTACTGTCAGTTGTTGGTCTGGTCGGACGTTGGTCGGCACTGGTTGTCGGATTATTTTTCTATTTGTTTTTGATTGAGTGGGCCCGTGTTGAACGATAGTCGTAGGGAAGTCACTAGACCTAACTTACTTTTAAAATAGGTATTATTATTTATTACTGTTATACATTGTTTGTTATAATATTTTTTTTTGTGTTTGGTCTGTAAGCCGTGTGGACACGCACGCACCAAAGGTCTTGCCAGAAAACCAGCGTTGCTCAAATTTATGTTGAGCAACATGTAGCTGAGGCAGGACCTTTTGGTTCACACCGGAATTATACTTTTATAAATATATTTTTAAGGATTTTTTTTTGTGTTATCATTATTATTTTAGTGTGAGCCAATAAATGGATTTTCTTTCTTTCTTTCTTTCTTTCTTCTTTAAGTGTCCAGTACAGAAAAATTCAGTCATATAAAATAAAATAATACCTACCAGAGATGATAAACATGACGCCGGCCACAAAGGTGCAAACCCGTCTGCCCTTGACGCAATGACCGAGGACGCAGCAAAGTGCGCCAATACACTGTGTGAGCACGGCCAAGAGGAGAGGCGCCGCTGACCGTGTGACCACGTCTGAAATAGTTGGAAATATAACTAAAAACTATTCAGAAAGTACAAAAAAATTACTTGTATAAAATTCAAAACACTATAATTATTACATATTACATTTAAAAATTGGCAATATCGATGAAACCCTGAAAACAGCATTGACTTTCCTAAAAATAAAGAAGATTCGCCAAGTGTGAGTGTGGCTTGCCCGCTTAAATTTAGTTGCAAGATTTTGTCCCACACATAAGATACATACATACACAGGGCAAGTTAAATAAAAGCTTGTAAAAGGACAAAGAGAAAGAGACAATAAGCGTTTCATATCCAAACAAAAACATAGCTGTCCCGGTGCGAAATATCAGGCAATTTCTTATAGTATGAGCCACATTAATACTACTGAACTAGTGATAATCTTCGTGGCCGCCGTGTAAACTTTAAATCCTATGAAAGTACTAATGTTTAAAGTTGGTGTAAGAGTGACACCACAGTGACACCAAGGAGCTCCAGTTGGTTTTCGAGGCAATTTGCTTTACGATTTCGTTCGCCAAACAATCTTAACACAGACTGCTATCAGAGTCAAGTACAAGCGTTGCAGCATATTATCGTCTTTATGCCTATATGCCATTCGAACTGGTTCTGGGTTCTAGACCTGTTAAGCACGATAATGTTCAATTATCAAACAATACTCATGCAGACAACATCATCGTGCTTAACAGGTCCAGAAGCCAGAGCCGGTCAAATTGAGATACATGCGTAACTTTCTCTACCGCTACTCACACTTTTCAGGGCATATGTTAAACATTATTGTTATACTAACATGGTATCGCGTTCGTAGAGTCGCTCAGATCCGGTGTGTATTGAGACAAAGGAAAGTAAGGGATATCCCTGCAGCGAAACTCCGACCCTCCGGCTGAAAACAGATAAGTTGTATGTTAGACACGTTATTTTTAAATATTTTTAAAGCTACGCGATCTGAACACATTATTATTATTGATCTCCAAATCTACCAACATGCTCCAATTAGTGACCTCACAACAGCCAAAACTTCAATGAATGATGATCTCTCACGCATCCTTGAGTGGAGCAGGGCGCACGGTCTTTTGGTGAACCCTAAGAAGACTCTAGTAATCATTGTGGGCAGTTCAAGGATGAAAGGTAAAATTGACATGACGACCTTATCTCCTATCTCAACAGGCGTGTCAATACCAAGAAGCAATCTGTCGTTGTTGCTTAGCGCTCTCTGTGTCAAGGTCGAGTATTGTTGAGGTGTCCTGATGATGTCTCGTGGAGAGACGAAACTAGTTGACGACTAACTTTTGATGAGTTTTTTCATTGTGTGGTTGGTGTGGTCTTTTCTTTCGCAAATTAAGTTAGGTAGGAGGGTAATTTACTTAATTTAATTAATTTTAAGTCTATTGTTTACTTTTTCTGATTGTAAGTAGGAACAATTTGTGGGAGGGCGGGCGGTACACACAAATCACATTTTGTTGGATCTTGTCGGAAGAGGTTCTGCGCGGAATTATTACTAAATATTGTTTCATCCTAATATTAAGCAAATCTGTCAAAAACCTAGGTTTGATTAATAAATAAATAATAATAATAAATAATGCTGGACAATTCACACAGCATTATCTAGCCCCAAGCTAAGCAGAGCTTGTGTTATGGGTACTAGATAACTGATATACATACTTAATACAATACACTACATAGATAGATATTTTAGATAGAAAACACCCAGACCAACGGAACAAATTTCTGCAGATCGTACACAAATTTGTTCCGAGGCGGGAATCGAACCCGCAACCTCCAGCGTCGCAGGCGGACCTTCGCCCGCTGCGCCGCGGAGGTCATCAAATTGACAGTCGATTGTTGACAGTGAGTTGTCTTGGGGTTTGCAATTGGCTGAACTCAGCAGAAAAATGTTCGCATCGGCGGGCTCACTGCGGCGACTGCGCAATTTTCTCCCGATTTCCACTAAGGTAAGAGTATTGCCCAGTTCCTTTTGCTTCCCATTCTCGATTACGCCGACGCCTGCTATCCGGACCTCACTGAATATCAATTAAACAAGCTTGAGCGCCTCCAAAATTTAAGTATCAGGTTCATATTTGGCCTACACAAATATGACCACGTTTCCGAATATCGCACTAAACTCATTGAATTCCTCTCAAACTCTCCCTCGCTCTCTTTGCGTTCCTCTGAAACCCCCGTCTTAAAAGTCCCTGCTCACACCACCTCTTTCTATGACAAATCTTTCACTGTACAAGCTACCCGTCTATGCGCTGCCTCTGGACATCAGACGTGCAAAATCACTCCCTATCTTCAAAAAACTGCTTCATCGGCATTATATGACCTTGTAAAGAGTTAGACAACCTTATTTTATTTTTTATGTATGTTTATTTTATTAATCTTTGTAGGTATTATGGTAGGTATGTAGTGTAAGTATTTGTTTCCTTTTCTTTAAGTATGTATCTATATATTTATTCAGTGCCACCGTCTATTTTGTTCTTTCATTTCCAGTCCATCCCAATGTTGCCTGGAAGAGATCGCTCGTAGCGATAAGGCCGCATAATTTTTTTGGCTATTTTTTGGACTAAAATGGCGAGAAGTTACACTTTGTATAAAGTCTGTTCTAATGTTCGAAACTAATTTCAGCTAACCCATCTATGGTTTCGTTTCGTTTTTTGGGGAAAAACATCAGAAATATACAAATCCTTATAATTTACAAATAAATAATAAGATGATGAATTTTTCCAACTTCTTGTCAACCTCTGTTCGCAACTTCAACTTCAACTTCTTGTCAAAGTCAAACCTTTGTTCTCGAATAAATGCATTTACTTTGTTTACGTTTCAATTGACGTCGAAATGCCAACGTCAGTTCATAAATATGTCATCTGACTTTAAGAAAGATACCTAAATTGAAGTTTGAGTAAGGTAAGTTCGGTAGGGTGCCTACACGTTGACATCGATGGAAATTCCAACCGTCCAATCCAACGGAAATGCCTATTTCGAATGGTCGTCGGGGCGTATGCCGGTTCGTTTTTGCGCCTGTATCGGCATGCGATCAATTTATTGTTCTACCTTTTGTCCACTACAATAAGGTTGGACAATACTAAATCTACGGAGAGATAAAAATAACTAGCTCTGTGTCTGACAAACAGCTGTTTTTTCTCTATCTTTCGTTGATGGTGCAGTCAAGACACTTATTGCTTAGTTTTTTTCTCTTATTCCATCAAAAAGGATGGTTGTGGCATGTGGTGAGGAGACCGACGACGGTGTTCAATTTGTGGTCAATCTCACAAAATTACATATTAATAGATCTTTGTGGCAATCAATGGTGTGAATCTCGGAGAATATTCGTAATAACTTAAATAGCAGTCAAATGAAATAGCAGACGTCTTGGATAGTTCACCCAGACACTGAAAGGGTGCTTAAAAACATAACTATAACAAACATTTCAAGTTCTCGAATGGCCCGAAATATTTCTATTTACGAGCATAATAATAAGATCACCAAAACTATTTGTTTTGGTGATCATATTGTTCGATAAAATTTATCCTATAATTTTTCATATTTCATAAGCTTTCAAAATGTATGTTTAATACGTATTCTCATATAGAAGAGATTAAACTCACCTTTAGTGTAGTTCTATCTTAATTGTATGAGTTCATTCGTCCGAATATATTAACTCCCTCCCAGCCCTAAACCCCCCCCCCCCCTGTTTATGAGAAATATTAAGATTTTAGATGCTTTCAACTTAATGACAAGCAGCCCGACGGAGGAGATATAGGCGCCCATGAATAAAAAATAAAATTAGCGCAGACATTCTGGTTTCAACACTTAGTGACCTAAGATGTATATACTCCATACTTAGAAGAAGTAGGCTTAGAATGATAGTTGACACAAACGAGGTGAATCTAAAAAATTGCGACTAAACGTCGCAATTTTCATTTTCAGCCATTAGTACAATACTTCAAATGACGCGAAAAGCAGCTCTCACATAAAAATATAAAAATGATGTGTTGTGCGGTGAAATGGTATTTAAACACCAGTAGCAAGAAAAATAATACTGCAAATATCTCATTCCACTGGTCTAAACACATATTACATTTGTAATTTTGCCTAAAACAGTCATCAAAACTCATAAATAAATTTAAAAATTTCGTCCACCATTTTCGTGAAAATGTTGCCATGCACTGGAGAAAAATTAACCGGGTTTTGTTACTTAGCTAGCATAGGTATATAAAAATAGTACCGTAAAAATAATAATAGTACCCGTGCCTCGGAAAGCACGTTAAGCGTTGGTCCTGCGTCTGACCTCTCCCCGGTCGTGTTGATCTGTCATCCCATCGGATTTTGAGAGTGAGGGAACAGAGAGTGCACCTGCGTTTGCACACACACTTGTGCACTATAATATGTCCTGCGTATCTGGCTAGTCTCCGATGAGATTGGCCGCCGTGGTCGAAATTCGGCAAGGAGGACATTATAAAACGCAAAATATCACAGTTTTAGAATTTCTGTCACTCGACGATATTCTGAATAGATTCATATTGTAAACTCAAAGTACTATTTTACAAAGAATATTGCAATCAATGAATGGAAACAAATTAGAAGTAGTATTTACAATTGAATCAATTGAGCTAACTGCAGACTGTTGCAAACAATCGCCGTCGCGTAGCTTCGACCTCAGATATTTTTTTTAATTCCGGAAAACCTTTATACCACACGGACCTAGACCTCTCTCGACTCCAAGGTGACCAAATGCAATAAACTCAAATTGAAAATTGCAATCAATCCCATCACCTTATCTGTAGCAATACCTACCTGCACGTGCACTTTGACTTGGTTTTTTTTTAGGATTCCGTAGTCAACAAGAAACCCTTATAGTTCGCCATGTCCACCGTCGTCGCTCCGTCCGCAGTTTAGTCCAGAGACTATTAGTACTAGAAGTAATAAAATAAATAATAAATAAACTTACTATTAACGCTGAAGAAGTCGTAAGAAATCCTGGTTTTTTTTCAGTGTAGGTACTTGTCTAACTTGGGCATTATTATTCGTGGAAAAAATGCTGGTAGTGGGTTGTATGAATGTAAAATGAAAACTGCACAGCTAAAATATACTTTACTAGTTGAGTACCTCATAGTTCTAACTAACATAAAATATGTACTTTGGTAGGTTAAAAGGAAATATTGAACATATTTTGTTGAAAATAACTTAATTAAGGTTGTTCGATATGTAAAACAGGATAGGCCATGAACCGTGCAATTACTTACACTGCACGTGGTCGAACACGCACTTGACCGTCTATTTTAATTATTGTTCCGAAAACGATCGGAGCCCATTTTATTTTGCGGACTTGAAGTAAAACCTTTTTGTCGTGACCTAGGAAGAATGATAGTAAGCAAAGCTATCAGCTGATATTTCATAAAATTAAAAAAAGAAATACGATAATATCGAAATTAAAACGTGAGGTGATAAAAAACAATGGCTTATTTTTTAATCGGAACTTAGCTTCAGTTATCCGATTTTTTAGGGGAAATACTATTCACTAGCAACATTCAATCATACGAATGTGTGAGTGAAGTCACTGTATTTACGTGCTGTCAAAACACACATAGATCGGTTTTTGGCTCAGGTTTTTGGTTACACATATTGTCAAATTGTTGAATGACACTATCCCTCTGCTGAGACAGCAGCGAGTTTTTACTCTATGACTACATAATATTTTCTAATATGTTTAGACGAATGAACTCATACAATTTGAATAGAACTACAAAAACTAAAGGTGAGTTTGATCTGTAAATAAAAGGCTTAGCTGTTATAAAATTTATGTAGATTTAATTACAGTAAGCACACAAAATATGTGACCGTGTAGGAACGGTCATTGTGGCGAATATGGCAATCTTAGGCGGTTGCCTACTAGGAGCAGTTGACGTCTTTTGGCTAAGATGACGATGATAAAACGGTTCTTACGCTGTTTATGCCTATAGTTTGTGTTTCAGTGCAGGCTAAGTAAAATGATAAAATTTGTCAGTTTTCAATATAAATCTGTCAAAAAATCATCATTTGAGACCTGCTCAAAGCGAATTTGCATTTGAGTAGTTAATTAGAAACGCAAAACGGGGCTACCAACTCACTGTGTTCCTCACCCAGAATAACGACTCTCTTTGGATCGAAATTATTACGTTGTTGCATAGTACACAGATACAAAAGCTGCTTAGAATCGGTCTTTACAACGTTATTGTACCAACACACCCCACAACAACTATATGGCAGAAACCCACAATGAGAGCGAAACTTCCGTGAATGTCACCATGCTACAATACATTCAGCATCCGGAGAGGAGTCGGAAATGCATTGTGCTGGCTGGCGCGGCCCACTTCCATTTTATGATGCGATTATGTTGGGTGCGTGAAAGGTCCGTGAAATGTTGCTTTATGCGTCAAAAGATCGATGACGCTTTTTTCCTAATATTTACAGTTTCCCAATATAACAGAAGATAGGATATTCTGTTGATATATCCAATTTTCTGAATGAAGCAACCACAAAGTCAACGCAACTTATGCAACGTTGGGTCGCAAAGTGTGGAAGAAGGGAAGAAAGGCTTACCCTGCAGTGGGACAGCGATGGTTGATTAATAATATTGAAGATTGTTCAGCGTTTGACTTACATGTTACAGTAGGTGGCCTAAAATGGAGCACACTTTCCCACATTTTATTAACTAACATTATTCACAAAGAAAACTACAATAAAATAATAGAAATAAATTAGAACTAGTATTTACAATTGAAACAATTGAGCTAACTGCAGACTGTTGCAAACAATTTACAGGTAGCTCAACTGATCCATATCAATACCAGTCGGAAGTTTCCCCAAGATGCTGGCTGCCCCGCTGTATGGCAATGCTGATGCGTTGTGCCAGATACTGACCAGCTCTCGGGTCACGCGTCGCTTCGACCAGATGCTCAGATATTTTTTTAAAAAACCCGAAGAGCCTCGGTTATCCACGGACCTAAGGTCTTGACTCCAAGATGAGCAAATGTGTAGGCTAAATAACTAACTAAAGTTGCTGTCTGCGTTATATCGCTTGAGAGAGATATACCGTTCAAGCATTTTTCTATTCATAATCAGCAACGTAATTTCTAATTCGAAGTAACTTACGTTCCGTGTGGCATATCCTCCATAGCCCCGACACCGTCTGCTTGGCCACCACCCCGTACTTAGTCGTGCCGTTGTAGGCAGGGCTCAGCATGTTTTCCTCCGTATGTAGCCAGTTGTTGGTGGACACAGCAATGAGGACCGCGGCGACGGCGGTGCCAGCTGATAGCGGACTTAGGATCCAGAGGCAGGCGACTGAGGAGTCTATCTTAGCGATCAGGGTCGGTGAAGGCGGGATGGGCCTGGAATTCGAAATAATAGACTTAAAACATCACGCAGATTTAGGCATGTTAAATATATTTCGTTATCTCTAGTTTTGTCGCATTCTCTTCGTTTCGAATTATGAAATCGTCAAATCTATAAAGTTACTAAAAGCTGAGTAGGTACGGTTACCGGTAGATTTACTGTAGCGATAGCATTTACAATACACTGGAAAATTGTTTTTTTTTTATCGCACCTATAAGTATAGTTATTAACCTGTCGGCAACAGCTACAATCCGACAACGACAACAATCCGATCTGTGTACGCAAGCCTCTGTCACTCTTGTATTTAATTAAACTCAAAGAGAGTCCATACAGATTTTGTAAACGGAGGAACCTAACAAGTTGTTTGCGGTTTTTTACAGAAGCAATGTTTATCTAGGTACCTACGAGATATGTGGAAAACCACAAGATTGTAGTTCCACAGAAATCAGCAGCTTCCTAGTCGGCTGGAATGAGGCATAGGTAGTTAAAGACAGGACCCGGTTCTATCAAGAGCCTAACTCATAAAATATTTCCTATCTAAATAGTAAGACGTGTTGGTGATAGTTGTAAATTGGAGTGACCGTCTATATTAGAGATTAGCTGTTACCCGCAATTTTGTCCAATTGTAATTTGATTTCTTAACTTATTTCTTATAGACTTTAAATTGTCCCAAAGAGGGGTGTGATGTCACAGGATCTAACCAGTCAACATATCTATTCTTCAAATTGTTCTCGCAATAAAGCCATGGTTTCACGTCCTGTGTGGCAAGTGGTGCCCTCTTGTTGGTACTAAATATCCTAGAGATCGCGGGCTTTAATTTAAGTTAAATAAAACTTTTTAACAAAAAAATAAACCGCCGAAGAAACTGGAAAGCAAAAAATAATAAACCTTTTTTTAACCTTAATAACTAAGTTCTTAAACTAATGTAAGTATACCTAAGTAGTTTTGAGACGGCGCCAACCATTTTCCGGCGAAGGGGCGTGTCGCATCGCGCAGCCACCGCCGCGCATCACGCTTTACGGAATTAATTGCTTGTTTGGCGCCGACTCAAAAGTACTTAAGTATACTCATATTAGTATAAGAGCTTAGTTATTTTTTATTTTTACTTTTTAGTTTTTTCCTCGGTCAATTTTTTTTTAGTTTTATAATTTTTTGTGGCTTTAATCTACTAATTACTACATACTTAGTTTTTGCTTAATTTCAAAATAGCAACTTACCGTACTGTAAGTGTTATGTAATTCCTACTTTAATAAATTACAAATTATATACCTACTTAATTAAAATTCCTTAACAATAAATCACCCCTATTTTGTCGCCCTTAGATTAAGATTTTTTTTAATTTTTTATGTGACTAATTTCAAGGTTATACCCTATCCAATAAAAAAAGAATTATCAAAATCGGACTACTCTGTATAAAGTTATGCGTCATACATTCCAATCAGTGAGTTAACAATCAATCATCCCTGTTTTTTTATCCTTAGGGTTGGATTTTTTATTCGAAATTTAAATGGAGCCAACTTTGGAGTATACCCTTTCCAATAAAAAAGGAATTATCGAAACGTAAAAAGTCATGAGTGGTCATACGCGCGCACGCGTGGTTATTGCACAGAGCTGAGTTTGATCCTTTTTGGCCAACAGAGACAGCACTGTCGCCATTTGTACATCCAGTTTGTATGTATGTATGTGTTGGTTCAAATAAATTCATTTTCTTTCTTTCTTCATGAATAAAAAAATTAAGCGTTGACTTAAGAACCCCCGCCGTTTTTCGACGGTTGAAAATAGTCCGATAGCACGTCATGATAATTACGTGACGACTCTTTTTTACCTACTACAGCTGTCGTAACGAATTTCAGAACACGATGAATGAAATGTGTGTTCATTTTACAGGGAAATCTACATGTCAAAATTTTGTAGTTCTGTTGTTAACGGTTGCTGAAATACAGAGTATTTTTGTATCAGAATTTTCAACCAGTTGGAGTACGAGTTTTCAAAATTACTTTCTTTCTTACCAAGACCTACACACCCTGCAAGCTTTCGTACCAAGACCTACACACCCTGCAAGCTTCAAGTCTCTAAGATAACTGGTTATTGTTCCTTGTCTATATGAGAGTAAGAGTTTTATGTTAGTCAATATGAGGAAAGCAACTTCCGAATTTCAGCAAATTATGAATTAAATGTGTGTTAATTTTTTTAGAGGAAAGTACATGTCAATTTTTGAATTCTATTGCAAAAATTCCATTTAACATTTTGTTTAGTTTTTTTCCTTTAAATAAGGATATGGGAAGACACAGTCAGAATTTTTAAAAACTACGAGTATGAATGAAATGTGTAACTATTTTGCAAGGAAAATGTACGTGTAAATTTTTGGAATTTTATTGCTAAAAGTTGCTGACATACAGAGAATTTTCCTCTAAACTGTAGTATTTTTTAAACTTAGAAATAGTACACCGTCAGAATTTCAGAAAACGATGAATAAAATGTGTGTTGGTTTTGTAAGGGGAATCTAAATTGTCAAATTTTGTAGTTCTTGTAACGGTTGCTGAAATAGAGAGCATTTTTGTTTAATCTTTCAACTCAAATTATGAACCTGTTAGAGTACCTACGAATTTTTAAAATTTCTTTCTTAGTGCTCAATATCACTCGTACCAAGACCTACACACCCTGCAAGCTACAAGTCTCTAGGTTAACTGGTTAAGGCTGTAGCTTGTCCATATGTCAGGACAAAGAGTTTCATGTAAGTATGGATAACTAGTATTTGGGAATGTAAATAAATAGGTAATGCCGAGCGATCCACACAGCATCATCTAGCCCAAAGTAAGCAGGGCTTATGGTATGGGTATAACTAATAAATAGATAGATAATTTTAGTACACATATTACAAAATATCTGAGATCTCCCAAACATTTACCAAATCGTACCCGCAACCTCTTGCATCGTAGGCGGACCCTCGACATACTGAGGTTATCAGGCCTACTGAGATTTTCATATTACCTATGTGACATAGGTAAATGAGAGCGGACTGAAACTGACACAGGAAAAGTCGAAGTAAAATTGCGATCGCTAAGTGCCTCCATCGTAAAGGAAATAAGTTTCCGTTCCAGCTCAGGACATAAAGCTTGAAGATTGTACCGACGTCACGTTTCAGGTTGCTAGAGGATAGTAGGATAGTGAGGCTTTTTGTTTCTATGTACAGTAATGAAAAGATAAAACCCTAATATTTTTGTGTTGAAGTTTAAATAGCATAAAATACAGTTGGTACGTTTAGATTTTGCGTCATTTGACCAGACTATTATCGACGGCGACGCAGAGACATGAAAGTAAATGGGAGTGAGAAAAGTGCCTTGAAATGTTTCGATAAAAGGGTTTCTAAACATCTCAAGGTACTTTTCAGATTTCATTTACGATCCATTCGGATAGTAGTTAAAAGTCTAAGAAGTAACTCCTCAAACAGAAACATACGTAATGGATTTGATCTAAGCTAACAGGTTATAATATAAGTAAGTAATAATCTTGTGATTGAAAATTATTTTTATTTATTGCGTGCCTACAGAAACTTTAACTTCGCTAAAAAATATCGCGGTTCGAAAAAGTTTGTCGTAGATACTGTTTTGAGAGGCATTTTTATGGATCTGTCGATAAATCTCGGTCGGCGCGTGGAGTATAAAGTGTTGTTTATTTACGCAAAATAAATGCTCAACACCGCGAGATGAATGCAGTCCGAGCTGTTTTAGATAGGTGCTAAATTATTTGATTGTGCAAACCCAGCATCAAAATGTTAGATGAATTTATATTTATTCTGATTTGACTCGCTCGAATTTAGATATCCGAGCCTGCACATTAAAACAAAAAGCCCACGCACACATTGAAGCCGCTTTACGCTTGATTTTATACTTTAACTGACAAATCTTAGTACTAGAAGCTTTGGTAGATGTAGTGTATGTCCAGGTAATCTTCTATATTTATAAAACAGAAAACTGGGTGACTCATCAAGAAATCTCTGAAACTACAAGAGCTACGAAGCTGAAATTTTGCACAGAGGTTCCTTTTAGGACGTAGGCACCCGCTAAGAAAGGATTTTGGAAATTCGTATACTAAGGTGGTTAAAATTTTGACAGAGATCATTTAAATGTTCGTCTTTGGAACAAACTGCCTGTCGATATCAGGCTTGCTCCTTCCATCACCTCCTTCAAAACCAAACTGAAGTCTCATTTCCTTTCTAAAGCAGTTTAGACTCATTTCATTCTCTACTTCTTCTGTAACTTAAGATGTTATTGCAACTTTTAGATTATTTGCTTTTTATTATAATTGTTTCCAGTGGACCTACTGTATTAGTTTATTATTATTATTTTTTTCTTTGTAAGTAGATTAGATTATTTTGTATTGTAAATATGTATGTACTAGATATATAAGTTCTGTTATTTACTTTCTGTGCATTTTCACCCTATTTTTATATTCTTATATATTTTTCTCCATCCCAAGGTTGCCTGGGAGAAATCACTCTCAGCGATAAGTCCGCCTTTTGTACTATGTTTATTTTTTATTTATTTAGATATAAGATTTTTATGAATGTTATTTTTACGAGTACAATAAAGTGTTCATTCATTCATTCATTCATTCATTTTTAGGGTTTTGATGATCGAAGATCGGTTTCAAAACCCTTATGGTCTCACTTTGTCTGTCCTTTTTTCCCTCCTTAATAACTCAAAAACTACTGCAGCTATCAACTTGAAATTTAAAATATTAATACATTTCGTGCGCCTGTACAGATTTAGAGAAAAATAAATGAAAATAAATGAAAAATGAAAATGAATATTTTCCATACAAATTGTGATGCCGAAATTTTAAAAGATACCTACAGAGTCATATGGGGTATGAAATGAAAGGTATCATTTTGTACATTTCAAAATATTTTTTGAAATTTTTGTGGGTTTCATACTTTTGAAAATATTTCGAAAAAAGTCGAAAAAATACCCATTCCCCCCCCCCCCTATCTCCGAAGATTTCAGAGCGATCCATGTAAAATGTATGGAGCGTTTATAGACATTAATCTATATTTTACAGGAAAAATATAGAGAAGTTTGAAAAAAGAACACATTTTGAAAAATGGTCAAAAAGGGGGGGAATAATTTTCAAAAGAGGGAGCTACCTCACCGAGTGGGGTATTAAATGAAAGGTATTGGTTTGTAAATTTCAAAACAGTTTTTCAAATTTCTGTAGGTTTCATACTTTTTGAAATATTTTGAAAAAAGTCGAAAAAATACCCATTCCCCCCCCCCCCTATCTCAGAAGTTTGCCGAGCGATCCATTTAAAATGTATCAAGCGTTTGTAGATATGGATCTATATTTTACAGGAAAAATGTAGAGAAGTCTGTAAAAAGAACACTTTTTGAAAAATGGTCAAAAAGGAATAATTTTCAAAAGGGGGGCTACCCCACCGAGTGGGGTATCAAATGAAAGTTATCGGTTTGGACATTTCAAAACAGTTTTTAAAATTTCTGTAACTTTCATACTTTTTGAAATATTTCGAAAAAAGTCGAAAAATTTACCATTACCCACCTTAACCGAAGCATGCATAGAGATCCATCTGAAATGTAGGTTGGTACCTACTATTCTTAGGTATTCGTTAAACTGCGAAGTCTCTAACCGGTACTTTTGGTACATATTTGTTGACAAACGTTCAAAACCCTCGGCGCGCGAGTTACACTCGCACTTGACGGATCTTGTTAATAATAACTTCAGAACTGTAACTGTTGGTCCGTCAAAATTTTAAGCGTACATAGATGACTTAAAATAAAAAAACACGTTTTTCAGGGTTTTTTGAAATACACACCCTGCAGGTCAATGGTGTGGAGTCAAAGTCGACTCACTGACATACATAAATCAATCATAAATCTTAGCAACTAGAAGAGCTACGAAGCTGAAATTTTGCATGCAGGTTTCTTTTAAGACGTAGGCAGGCATCCGCTACGAACGGATTTTGGTAATTCGTATTCTAAGGGGGTCAAAAGTCATTTCTATAATAACTTGAGTACCGTAACTGGTGGTGCGTCAAAATTTGTAGCGTGAAAAGATGACTTAAAATAAACATACATACATTTCAGGGTTTTTTGAAATTCACACCCTAAAGGATAATGATGTGGAGACAAAGTTAAGCTACTCACTGACTTATCAAGAAATCTCAGGAACTAGAAAAGCTATGAGGCTGAAATTTTGCATGAAAATTTATTTTAAGACGTAAGCTCCTGCTAACAGTTTTTTTTTATATAGTCACATTCTTCGATTATTATGTACCTAAATAAACTTCTATCTGCGGCTTCAAACCCGTGGTACTCGGGAAATAATACTCGGATGTACATTAGAGAGGTACTATTCGTTTAGATATATTAACGGAAGGTTTGTAAAACGTCCAATAAAAAAAGCTATACAACATCACATAGTTACCGTTTCGAAATCCGTTGCTTGGTAAAGCGAAAAAACAAACAGAATGGGCAGTGTCTTCGTTTTATTATATTATTAACTCATTTATTTCAGATAGGTAGTAACCATCCATAGACACAACATAAAAATTCACAATAAAATCAAATTACATAAAATCTTAACTTAATTAATAATAATGATTAAATTAGATATAAAAACAATATATAGTTCATGATTACATTACAATTACATAAAAATTACATAACATAACTACCTACTTACTAACCTAAATTAAATTTTAAATGGAGTTACTCCCCATCATTATCCTCATCCATTTATTTTGGATGGGACAGTCCAGACGGGACATAATCATTTGCAGGATGCTGTTGCTGCTGGCTCGCGCTCGCTGAGATAGAGAAGCGACTTTTTTGCGAATAATCGCGTAAAAGTCGTCCGTTCGCGCCTCCGCGAATGCCTATCAATTTCTTTAGTTCAGTTTTATGCGCGTAAATCCTGTTAATGTGGAAAATAATTTGTCAATTCATAAAAAAACTTAACTCCCTAAATTGTGAGCATGGTAAACAAAAATGCGAACAGGAGTGCAAAATATTCTAAATAGTTTTCTAAATCTCGTCTTCGTGAGAAGTCGGACAGCAGTATGGAGCCGGGTGTAGATACTGTTAGTTCCATATGTACCCAGGGAATACCAACACCCGACACAGTAGGATCTTTACGAGAAGATGACTGTCACGCCCTACAGCATCTACACCCCCACCACCCCCACCCCCGGCGCTCACGTCGTGGGCTCAACGTGCTCGGAGAGATGCGAAACGCGCGCGCCTAGAACCGCACGCACCCTGAAGATGTCCCTCGTTAAGGGATGAAACGTTGGTGTTCTTCCAACACAAATAAGGTTCGTAGTTAACCCGCTTACATCCGTAATGAATTCGTCAAACTATGATAGTTTTTATAGTAAAATACTACATTGTTATTCTGTGTTTATGTTTACCTAGGTGGTCGTCGTGCTGAGATGGCGCCACTGAGTGTGGGGGCGGGCTGCGTATGCGCGCCGCGCGGCAGCGAGCCGTGCACGCACTGCGCACCCCCACCCCACATGCCTCGCTTAGGATTTACTGAAACAATTACATAGAAACAGTAAGAATAGCAACACCTCTCGTCAAACGAACTAAATGTAACTTTAGTCTTCGAACAGGAATGGATAAACTTCAATGTTTCCCCTGTATGTGGAGCTAACGGCGCTGGAGTCCGTAGGAAGTCGCAGAGATTTTCGACTCCCACGTCACTTGACCTCGTGGTGTAGTTGGTTAGCACAATCCGGTACTGACGGAAGGATGCGGGTTCAAGTCCCGTCGATGTCGAAAATTTTTGTGATATTATTTGATTTCTAAGTAAGAATAGGTTGTTATTTTAATTTTAATTTTTCAGTGGCTCATATGGGACTGGATGAGGCACGTTCATCAAGAAGATGGGCTCGGTTGATCACATAGTGGTACCTGAGGACGGAAGATGATGGTGGCTAGACGATCTAAATTAATTTTGGGTCGAACGGTGAGACGCAGCTGGCGAACGTGAGTAATAGAAAAGTTTGGGGGAGTCCTTTTCCTAGCTGTGGGACAACTTAGGTTAATAAAAAAGCTAAATTCTTCAGTGGAGACCGCGACTCGCCAAACGTAGTGTAAAGAACCGGAAAAACCAGCCGAGTGAGATTATGAGGGCTGCACGCAGATACTAGTTGAGGCAAAATTAGGCCACGGCGCCGCGCTCGTGTTTTTTGTAGTTATTTATACATGGTGATTAAGAAAATAATTTTATCAAGTCAAAGTCTGCGAATTTGTGTAGAAATATTAAGTGTCCTTACTTGAGTACAAAAAAGTGTGATAGTGTGATAAGATGTGTCGCTAGTTTTAGTGTTGAAAAACGTTAGAAATAGGGGTAACTTTGGGATTTTTTTCTATAGTGTGAAGTTCATTAGATCTTGTAACTGAATGCAACTTGGACTAGACTAGATCCTTAAGTAATATACAATGTGTATTTTCGAACCTTGATCAAACGAAATGTGCGGATACACGACATAAATTTATCGATAAATATCGGATATTTTTTTTATGTTGGCTATTTAAAAAAAAAGCCGATATATTAACATTATTAATGAAAACTACTTCGTCTGGTTTTTTTTTCGTTTCTGTTTGAGTAAACGGTGTATTTTATTCAAACCTAGCCTTTACCTAGCTAAGAAAATAAAAAAAAATACTATTTCGGTACATAAGCATAATTTTAAATATACAGATGTACTACCAATACACGAAAAAGTAACACTCGCCCTCTTAAAAGAACAGTATTTCAATGAAAAAGTTCAGATACCTATTACTCACAAAATAACAACAAGGAAAATAACCCAAAATAAAATCATAGTACCTAAGGTCATTAACTTCTATGGACGGCGAACTATAGAATTTATGATACCTAAATTAATAAACGCCTTACCTCAAAACTTCAAAGAAAAAGTTAATGATAAAAATTATAAACGAATGCTCGAAAAATATTATCACGAACAAATGCAGAGTGACTAGGAGGTAACTTCGTACCCCATGGTACAGTAGATAACTTTGACATAAATTTATGTACATACCTACCTTATCCCTAACTTTAATTCACAAGCGCGTTGATTCTGGCTAGTATGGGGGTCATCATTATGGTACTAGTAAAAATATCTATTCATAATTTTCTTTTTTATTTTCTTTAATGCATGTAAACACTTTCAAACATGTCTATAATATCTTTTGTGTCCAAATGTAATGTAATGTATATATTTATAAGTACAAAACGAGTGTGAGCACCAATACAAACCAACGCTGGTTTAATGGTGCAATATTATTAAATTATGTATACCTTTTTAAATTAATAAATATTCTATTCTATTCTATTCTAAGCCTAGTAAAAATAATTTAGTTTGTAGAAATTTAACAAAAAAAATCTATTTTTATTTTACCTTGATCTGTAACTTTTAAACTGGATCATTAAGGTGTACTTATTGCATGTTGTATTAAACTTCATAATTTATTCAACAAATCCTCCAAAAAGTATGGGTCTACCTCATTTCGTTTTCATGTTATTCGCCATTAGATTTAGGTACTTTCCATAGCCATTGTTGATGATGATTATGATGAACATCATAAATAGAACGTACCACGGTTGACTAATCCAATAAAGAACAATGACTACACCACGAGTTTTATTATTATTATTTGATTCTTTCATCATCATCATCATCATCAGCCCATATTAGTCCACTGTTGGACATAGGCCTCCCCTAATGAGCGCCATAGCGCCCTGTCTTCAGCTTGCCGCATCCAGCATCTGCCTGCAGTCTTTCGCAGATCGTCATCCCACCTGGCCGGAGGGCGTCCTACACTACGTTTACCGAGTCGTGGTCTCCACTCAAGAACACGTTTACCCCAGCGGTTGTCGGTTCTTCGCGAGATATGGCCGGCCCACTGCCACTTCAGCTTGCTTATTCTTTGAGCTATGTCGATAACTTTGGTTCTCTGTCGGATGTATTCGTTACGAATTTTATCCTTCAGAGAGACTCCGAGCATAGCTCTTTCCATAGCTCGCTGAGCGACTTTGAACTGGTGGACCAGCCCTACCGTGAGTGTCCACGTCTCAGCTCCGTAGGTCATGACGGGTAGGACGCACTGATTGAAAACTTTAGTTTTCAAGCATTGTGGTATGGATGACGAGAAGACTCGACGTAGTTTCCCAAACGCTGCCCAGCCTAGCTGGATCCTCCTCCTAGCCTCCTTCTCAAAATTATTTTTACCCAACTGCAGAATTTGCCCAAGGTAAGTATACTCGGAAACAATTTCGAGAAGGTAGCCATGTACGACGACCGGTCCCGGATCAATGAGGCCATTGATCATGACTTTGGTTTTATCCAAATTCATGCCAAGACCGATGCGTCGCGAGGCTGAGGCTAGGCTGTCCAGCATTTGGTTCAGCTCCTCTAGCGACTCCGCCATTAAGACTATGTCATCAGCGAATCGCAAGTGTGAGATGTGGTCGCCGTTTATGTTGATGCCCTTACCTTTCCAGTCCAGCGTCTTAAACATATCTTCCAACGCGCTCGTGAACAGTTTCGGGGATATAACATCCCCCTGTCTAACTCCTCTGCGCAGTTGGATGGGTTTAGACTGCTGGCCCTGTACTTGGACACTCATGGTGGCGGCCTCGTAGAGGCATCTCAGCACCTCGATATAACGATAGTCTACTTGGCATCGCTGTAAGGATTCCAGAACAGCCCAGGTTTCGACAGAGTCAAAGGCCTTTTCATATTCCACAAAGGCCAGACACAGAGGCTGATTATACTCTTCGGACTTCTGTATAATCTGCCTCACTGTGTGAATGTGGTCTATGGTGCCAAATCCTCCGCGGAACCCGGCCTGTTCCGGTGGCTGGAACTCGTCGAGTCTCCTGGCGAGACGATTTGTGACCACTCGTGAGAACAGCTTATAGACGTGGCTCAGGAGTGTGATGGGTCTGTAGTTTTTAAGAAGGGTTTTATCTCCCTTCTTAAAAAAGAGCACCACCAAACTCCCGCTCCACGCCTTTGGAGTTCTCCCACTGTGAAGGACGGTGTTGAAGAGGTTCTGTAGCTCCTGTATAACAGGGGCACCTCCGGCTTTCAAAAGCTCTGATGTTATTCCGTCCTCACCGGGGGCTTTTCCATTTTTAAGCTGCCTCAGAGCTAACACAATCTCGTCTTGACTGATGTCTGGCAGTTCGTCGGTATAGTGGCGTGTCAGAGTGGCTCTAGAATCATGGTCGTCTCGTCGGGAATGGGGGGCATGTGCAGCGTATAAACGGCCATAGAAATCCTCTACCTCGGCGGAGATCTCCGGCTTCGACAATACGGTCCTCCCGTCGTGCGTCTTCAGCTTCGTCAGGTGGCTCCTGCCAAGCTGCTGAGTGAATACTTTGGACCCTCGGTTTCGCTCTATAGCCTCTTCGATGAGGCGTGTGTTGGAGCTCCGAAGGTCGCGTCGTACCATCTTCGCAATTCGCTTGTTCAGGTCTGACCTTTCTGACGAAGTCGCTTGGGTGGTTTCCCGTCTTTTTGTCATCAGCCCGAGAGTCTCATCCGAGAGTTTGGATTTCTTGCCTGTGCGCTGCTTTTTGCAGAACTTGATGCCCTCATCCCTCAGCGTTTCGACCAGATTGTGTAGGGTCTCGTCAGCGTCATCAGTGGGATCCAAGGCAACAAATCTATTCCCGAGAAGCTGCTGGAACTTCTCGGAGCCCGCCATGATTTGGATTGGGTTAGGTCGGAGCGTGGACTTAATCAGACGGTTTCTTTCAAGCTTCAAGTTGATATTCAGAGAGCCTCGGAGCAGTCGGTGATCAGATCCGGTATTGAACCTGTTGATCACTGAGACATCTCTGAATATGTGCTTGCTATCCGTCATGATGAAGTCGATCTCATTTTTAGTCACAGTGTCGGGGCTTTGCCATGTCCACTTCCTTTGAGGCTGTTTCTTAAAGAAGGAGTTCATTAAGAACAGCCCCTCTTTCTCAAGGAAGTTGACCAGCATTTGCCCCCTGTGATTCCTAATTCCATAACCATGCGGGCCTATTCGGGATTCGTTGCCAGTCTGGGTTCCCACCTTGCCGTTAAAGTCCCCCATAACAACGTTGAAGTGTGCCTTAGTGGTGTTGTGTAAGGCTTTGGATATGTCTTCGTACATATCCTCCACTTCATCATCCGAGTGTGCCGAGGTCGGTGCGTAAACCTGAATAACCTTCATGGTGTACCGCTTGGACAACCGAAGGATCAGGTACGCTACCCTGGTCGATACACTGGAGATTTCTTTGACGTTGTTAGAGAGGGCCTTGTTGACGAGGAAACCTACGCCACCCTGGGATGTTTTATCACCCTCGCGAAAGTAGAGAAGATGGCCCGAGTCTAGGGTTATGGTGTCCTCCCCCTCTCTACGGACTTCACATAACCCCAGAACATGCCATTTAATGTTCTCTAACTCCACTTCCAACTGCGCTAGATGGTGGTCAAGCCTCAGAGTGCGTCCGTTGAACGTTGCCAGGGTCGGTTTGCGTAATGTATGGTAGCCTGAGGTAGCCCGGTGATTCCTAGCACCCCCTGCCCCGCCGTTACCATGGCCGCTACCATGGCCAGGAATAGCGAGGCGGCCGGGAACTGGGGGCCATTTTTTGGCTTTATTCATCATTGGGGGGTAATGCCCATAATCCCCACGCTGGGCATGCGGGTTGGGGATCGCAGTTCGGTGAAGTTGTTCTGCAGGGGGCGCTGCTGCCCGCCCCCCGGTGCGTGTGTCCCTTAGTCGCCTCTTACGACACCCACGGGAGGAATTGGGGTGGTGCAATTCTATGCCGGCACCACACGGCCATTTGATTCTTTATGACATTATAATACCAATTGGAAGGGAGGAAATGTGTACAAAATAAAATGTATCGCAAGTTATGGTAATACTACCAATAGGTATCATATGCACTGAGATCCATTTTCGAAGAAACACAATTGTTGACATAAAAATTAAGTCGAGCTTGACGCAAATCATTCGAAATTTGGTTAACCAAACTCACAAACAATGTCCATATGGTTATGGGCTCCATTCCGCATCGATTTTGGAATGCAGACATGAAAAATTAATTGATTATTAATTAATTAAGATATTGAATTTGTATTTATTTATATACATTTATCGTGACTTTGTATGCTGTAAAGCTGATCATGGCTATGTTCATTCTATTTTAATTTAACAATCTATGACCCATGTTTCGCAAAATAAATGAATTTGATTTAATTTCATTGATTTGAAAGCCTAGAATTCTGGGCTGTATCAATATTCACACGATCTTGTGTAAGTATAAAGCGAAACTATAAAAAAATATTCCTAACTTCACACCACTACCATATTTGTCTGGAATTTTCATTGAGTGTTATGTGTAGTACCCAATTGCCTGTACTAGAATTTCTAAGATTTCATCTGAAACTCATAATGTAGGTTCGGCTACGAATGTTTAACACACAGTAGGGGCTAGTGCTTCGACCGACGTCGATGATGTAGGTATAATTATACCTGGTATTGTATGAGGGTTTGAGATTGACATTGGGAGCCGAAGCGTTCCTGGAGACGTAAGGAAATGGAGTCACACTCACAATGGATTCCATGCTTAGTTCTGGCTAGTGTACTTCCAGAAAGTCATATCCCTCTCGGTCTATCGGTATGCAGAACTCCATCTGTCGTCACTTACGTGTCGTACGCCGGACTCGGCGATCGAATATCTGATCGATGACGGTTACTTTCTGGATGGCATCACGTACCATCACGTTAAGAAAGTACAGCAATATGATTCCTGGGTAACATCTCGTATCACCACGTTAAGGAATATAGGTTGTGTAACCATCTGGACAAACGCGTATTACCACGTTAAGGGTCCGGCGACGAATGAATTTCCCATACAAACGTAATACGAAAATGATTTTTAATTTGAGCATATTTTCACTATGGTCTGCTATTATTTGTGTTAAATAGTATTTATACAGGTTCCTGCCACAATTTTTTTTCAAAATACCTTTCTGAAATGAAATTAAACCTAATCGCATTTTTACATGAAAGAATGAATGTTGTCTTAGTAATTGTGTAGATAAGTATTTTGAAAAATTTTTATGGCAGGAACCTGTATAAATACTATTCTAACACAAATAATAGCAAACCATGATAAAAACATTCTCAAATTACAAATCATGTTGGTACTACGTTTGTATGGGAAATTCATCCGTCGCCGGACCCTTAAGATGGTACGTAGGTAATTGTCGTAAGATTATTGATATGTAAACATTGAACTTTGTAGATCTACAATGTGAGGGTAGTTATGCATATCTTACCTATATCTCGGTCCAATTTTATTTCTAACTGTCGAATTTATCGACAAATATCATTATCACTGTTATTCTTATGCTCACTTTTCCCCATAACTATAATACACTTCCATATTGCGGGATAAATTAGCTATTTTCGACGTAAAACTCGTTCACTCAATGTTGACGATGCGTAACACGAAAAACGAATGACGCCAGCGCCGCTCGGCGGCGGTAAGTAGGAACGGTGAGACGCGGGAACGGACTGTCAATTATTTGAATAATATTTTTCAGATCTTCATAAATAGTGCTTACGATGCATTACGATGGAAAACGGACTACGTGGTATTACTTAAATCTAGAGGATGGAACATCGTAGTGTAATTTGCAATGAAATAAATATTAAAATTAAAATTAAAAATTAAATAATGCTGGACAATTCACACAGCATTATCTAGCCCCAAGCTAAGCAGAGCTTGTGTTATGGGTACTAGATAACTGATATACATATACTACATAGATAGATATTTTTATTATACATAGAAAACACCCAGACCAACGTGTAATGTGTAGTAATCAGGGACGGATTTGTAGTTGAGCAAACAATCTAGAGGCAGCTCAACTAAACCATTTATGGATGAGTTGAGCAAACAATCTAGAGGCAGCTCAACTAAACCATTTATGGATGAGTTAGCAAACAATCTAGAGGCAGCTCATTTAATCCATAGAGATTAGTTGAGCAAACAATCTAGAGGCAGCTCAACTAAACCATTTATTTACGAGTTAGCAAACAATCTAGAAGCAGCTCAACTAATCCATGTAGATTAGTTGAGCAAACTATAAATACTAAAAAATAGTCGTCTCAGACGACTAAGAGTAGTATAATCAAATCAGATCATATAAGTACCCAAAACTTTTCAAAACAAAACACAGAGCATGGAATGGGGGTCAACTTAATTGAACCACCCTTATCCATAGATAGCATTATGTAGATAGGTGGATAATAATAATAATAATAATGCTGGACAATTCACACAGCATTATCTAGCCCCAAGCTAAGCAGAGCTTGTGTTATGGGTACTAGATAACTGATATACTTAATACAATATACTAAATAGATAGATATTTTTATTATACATAGAAAACTTGGATAAGAGACGACTAAGATTTGTCTACCAGAGGGAGAACCGCAGCTTTTGTGAATTTTTAACACCGTAACGCGAGGTGATTAAGGGTCAACTGCTGAACGTGCCTATCCCATACGAGCCCCTTGTGGACAAACATGCGTTCTGAAGAGAGAGAGAGAGGTCATCCTAACACATCGAGTACATACCCAATAGAGAGGAAATGTCATATATTTTGTTTAGACAACCATTCCGCCAAATCACTGCGGCGACCGCTGCGTTCCGATTGGCTGACTCAAAATCAAGCATCACACCCACACTTTTATTTTTGTCGATATCGATAGTCATGGTTAAACAAAACTATGAGCATCGCGAAAATTATTGAGGTAAATTATTTTCGGTGGTATGGTTTGCGGGTTTTGCGAGTGTAGTTTTATAGTGAATTTATAAAAAAAATTATGCAAACAAATCACATACGTGCCTACTAGTGTGGAATTCTTTTATTAGATTGGTATTTAATAATATACCCGGAGTATTTTATAAAACTTACACTGATCAACAATAAATCAATCAAATTAATACATTTTAATTAGGTATTTCTTGTTAGATCGGGAGTACCTATCGATAGGTACATAATTTACTATATCAGCACAACACTAGTACCTATGATAGACATAATATAAGTGACAAGTCACTGATGAGTTTCGAAATTCGAATGACCATATTTCCTCTCTATTGGGTATGTGCTCGATGTCCTAACAGCATCTACTTCAAAAGCGCGGAAAATAAAGTATTTTGTTCATTTTGGCAGACAAGACAAATGGTTCGTGGTCCCTTGGGCCCTGAAGGTCAAATAGCCTAAACTTTCTGAACCGAACTCTTGACCTGGTTCGCTATATTTCCTACTTGCTTCTGCCCGCGGCTTCGCACACGTTTAACATAGTTGAAGGTATAGCCTATTATTTTTATTCCTATAGAAACAAAACGAAAAATTCGGTTATTTCTCATAAAGACTGATTCTCAAAAGACAGATAAACATCTTTGTTTTACGTTCAAATTTTCTTACTTGTATTTTCCACAGTGCCTCTATACATATAATACCTACTAATAAAATGATACTTTAGCCTGATCAAAAGGAGTATTTTAATTCATTAGATTCGTTTTCATATCTCTCGGATCTTGAGAACGCTATTTTGATTTCGTCTCGGATTGATGATCGAAAGTATCCGAAGCAAATATACGGGTTGATATAAAATGTGCATTTGCGGAGACTGTTTTGAAATAATGTAGTAGAAACTAGTAGAAATTTGTATTTGAATTTTTTATGGTAATATTGCGTTATTTTATAAATATCAAAATCAATCAATAAATCATTGTGATTCTAAAGTAAGCACACATCACATTCACATCGCAGATCAGTAGTTACCCCGGCCGGGAGAATTTTCAAGGAAGAAAACTGGAATAAGCAGTCTATACCGCAATATATTCATAAATTTACATTATTAGTAGGATCTCTAGCAAGCTTCTCCCCTCGGTTTCGCTCATAGAAGAGAGTTTTATCATAGAGAACTTATTAAGTTTTGCGCATTTTTTTCTTGGTACCTACAAAATAATTTAGATATAAGGTACCCATCAAGGACAGTGAAAACTTAAAATAATTAGCTAGGTTACATCAATTACTTTCAAACTTGAGATTTGCTATCTATACCTCCCTAATAGTATTCATGTTCATTCAGTGGAAAGGTACTACCTATACTACCTAAAGTATTAACTTAATTTAGTATAAAACGATCACGAAAGTTTAATAACACGAATAACCCTACTTGAATAATAAACGTAAGGATAAAGATGTCATTCCGCAGTGGCACTTGACGAATACAAAGTTACTAATTGTACCGACGGACTCCGATTACTCCGATAAACGGTCCCATTATACATAATTACGTTTTGGGATGTCCCAGCAGTCGTATCATCACTGACGCAGTAAAAGTTATAAAACTCATTTTAGACGGTCGATAACGATGTGCTAGTTTTACGGAAGCTTGTTTTTCATCGTAATCTTTATTTAATACCAGCTTCTGCCCGCGTATTTTCGATGTAATAAGTATCCTATTATCTAAGTTAAGCTTTGCTCTAAACGTACGCCAAATTTCATCTTGATCTGTTCAGTAGTTTTGGAGATCCTAGGTAACGAAAATTCTAATCTCACAAACATTCGGCTTTATAATATTAGTATGATAGGATCTAGGGGCGTGATTCGGCTGACCAACGAACTTTGAAGTGTCAAAAAGTTTTCAGATTAATTTGTTCACTTTCGTGATTTGTAAGGATAATAAAGAGATCATTACGCCGTCGTGCTACCTTATCGCCGCTTTTCTATTTCTTTTTACCACCTCTCATTTATTGCTTTATATTATGTGATATATACAGTTGTTTGGTGATTTAATGGTTTCGTGGGCAATATTCCCCGCTCATCCACCCCTTCACGAGACATTTGAGCGACGCTAAAGTGTCTTTACAAAGGCACGTAATATTATAAGTAGGGAGTCATTTGAGGCAGAGCAAACCTCAGCATAGTTAGCAGACGCCGCAGATGTCGACGGGCGGCGGCGGTGTGTTCGTGTTCCGGCAATTTATTTAATGTGGGCCCGCCAACGTTTTATGAGGTTTTTTCCAGTGATGATACCGTCTCATCTTATTGAGCCGTTTGCTTCACTTCCCCAGGGAGATCTTTTATTAAGTGACGATGGTTTACAGCCCCAACGTAACGTTTATTTTGCGTAGCCAAACTTTATTCTAGTTGCGTATGTGTCTGTATGCGTTCTATTTTTATGATGTAGTGGCATGACATAAATCCTTTTTACTTTGGCATGAGCTTATTTTCATAAAATACGTTTCCATTGCGCTTTAAATATTTTACTTGTGCCTGATTTTTCGTAGTTAACCCCCTCATATTCAAATTAAATTAGATAAAACAACGATATTTTATGGTAACACACTTAATTTAAATTAACTTAAAGAATAAAATTAGAACGACCATTACTTATCCCAACTCTTCCCGTGGTTGTCGTAAGAGGCGACTAAGCGTCACACACTGCAGAAAGCAGGCAGCAGCGCCCCCTGCAGAACAACTCCACCGAACTACGATCCCCAAACCGCATGCGAGGATTATGAGAATTATAGGCAATACCCTCGCATGATGACTAAAGCCAAAAAATGGCCCCAGTTCCAGGCTGCCTCGCTATTCCTGGCAATGGTATCGGCAATGATAACGACAGAGCAGGAGATGGTAGAAATCACCAGGCTACCCCAGGCTACACATCATCTCGCGACCTAACCCTGGCAACGTTCAACGGACGCACTCTGAGGCTTGACCACCGTCTAGCGCAGTTGGAAGTAGAGTTAAAGAACATTAAATGGCTTGTTCTGTAGATGAAGTCCGCAGAGAGCGAGAGGACCATGACCTTGGGCCGGGCCATCTTCTCTTCTTTAGCGAGGGTGATTAAACATCACAGGGTGGCGTAGGTTTCCTCGTCAATAAGGCCCTCTCTAACAACGTCCAAGAAATCTCCAGTGTGTGTTTGTCGCTTATAAAAACAAAGGGAAAGCCGGAACTGCACGCTTATTCCCAGTAGTTCTGTTCTGTAGTTCTGACAATCTTTGAATTTGAGTACCTTCTTTTTTTTTGGGTCGTATCTCAATTTTTGAAGTCTCATGAAATACAATCTAAAAAAGCTGCCCTGAAAAGTTCTACGTCCAAACATCAATAGGCCATTCTCAATAACAACAATCCTGCAGCTCTTAAAAGTTACCATTTTATTACAGTTTTATATAAACAAAACAACCCGTTGGCAATTTTACTACGTTGGAATAGAGTTCAAGGGGTTTTCGCTTGTCTACAGCTGCTAAAGAAATATGTTTTCATATTGTTGAGCACCACAAAGTTTCCCGTAGCTGGGCCGGTCGGTGATTGTTGTTTGTTCAGCTAGAAAAATTACGGTTCCTTCGCATTGTAGGTTTACCTTCTTGAAAGTTTTTGCAGAGCATCGCGAAAGATGAATACTTTTACTTCAATTAAACTGGAATTTAAAAGTTATTTTATTGAGGTCCGTTTTACTGAGCACGCAGTTGGTAGGTATAGGTAGACCACACAACTGGCGGATTTCTGTAGAACCTTGTCACAAATGGAAAACAATCGCCAAACGCAGTAACAAACGCCACTTTTGGCGTTTGTTACTGTGACATGGTTTTACAGCGATCCGCCAGTTGTGTGGTCTACTGTAACGTAATCGTTACATACTTACGTTTTTATTTAATTAATAATTTAAAATCCAATACAATTCCGATTCCGATTAAATATTACTCGATTAATAGTATTAGTCGATTATAGACGACGGCCCATAGATAAGTTCGTCAACACGCCGCTAACTTCATGCCGTATCCGCTGCGATTGTCTATGGCCTTGAAATAGGACGTGTCACACTTTTACTGCGCAGGAGACGCACTGAGACGCCATTTTACTCGCTAATTGAATCAATCGTTATTTCATCGTATTTTTTACTTGTATTTAAACTACAACAAAGTGAAAGTTATAAACCCCTGCTGGGTAAGTTTTGCACTGATTTATAATGTAGGCTGTAAACATTCATTCCAATGCTCAAAGAATGACATGGGCTTTCTTTCACCTCGCCATGTCATCTCTTCATTCTGTTCACGGGCTAAGGCTTTTCATTGTAATATTTTATTTCGCTCACATTTCTCTCTGTAATACTTTTAGCAAATTCTCTTTTCATATTGTTTTAAATTCATCTCCCGTTCTGATTGTGACTTCCACGGCATCATGAACACTTAGTGCTTCTGCTTTTTGTGCTGCCGTGGGAGCCCGTCACCCTACTAGGCCTGGCTGTAATGCCTAGCTTTATGCGCATTCCAGGGTTCAAAGTCCACCCTAGGGCAGTCTTCGTCTCCGGCCGGACTTCTCACGAGCTGCCCCCCTTTTGGACCTGGAACTCCACGCTCGCACACACCTTTCGCCGTCGGGTCCCTGCTACACCCGCGACGCACTAAAAGGAGAGTACGGTGGAAGAGGAAAGGCAAGAAGAAGACCCTCAAATCATAACCTAGTAGAATCAGCCTTCTGTAGGACAAAGAACCCACTCGCTAGCCCCTCTGGCCGAGTTAGTTTTATTTTAAATTATTTAAATGACATTATAGCCCTTCAGGCTCCCTTGTTTTCATTATTAATTAAATTTGTATTTCTTCACACGTGTTTTTTAATTTTTGTACAGTACGCAGCTAGGTTCTGTACCCCCCCGGGTTTCTTAAAAACCGGAAATTTAAAAACCGGATTTTCTTTAAAAGACCGGGACACTGGCGCCCTTTATCCGTGGTTAATACAGCTGATTCTACTTGGTTCTTCTTTTTGTTTTTTTTCTTTTGTTTATGCATGTTGGTGGTAGTCTTATGTAAAACGTATCTTTTTTTGGTTTTCAATCATAAACTACTGAGGTGTACGTAAGTACTTAGATTGTATTTTGCTAATTGTAATAACATTTGTAAACTCTAGTCATTTTACATTATTTACAAAATTGTTCATTTTAATTTTAACTTTTTACACGCTTGTTTTTTTTGTTGTTTTTGTTGATTGTTCTTGTACAGTACCGAGCAGTACACATCAGTAGTTTCTTTTTTCGTTGATTTTGCATTATTTTTTTTGTTTTCACTGTTCATCTCATCAAAACCATACGTTCATTCATTTATTTTGTAACAGAACGGCGAGCTTTAGTTTTATTCAGTGCACTACTTATCCAACAGGTCAGTTTATTTCTCACTGCTATACCATGTTGCCCGTTAAGTTTTTGTCTCTCCAAAAATCGGAGTTAGATTATGAGGTTCGCATACGAGGCGCTACTCCAGCATCTTCTGTTGAGGAGTTACGCAAACAGATAGTCAAGTTAGGGGCTGAACATCCTTCAGAACACATTTTAGAATCTCCACTTGATATAAGGCAGGATATTAAAGGTTGTTTAGATGTTCTGACGAAAATTCAAACTAATTTGGATGTGGAAGATCCTAGTGCTTCCTCGCTCATGCGAACACAAAATATGCTTAATCACTTGTATAACCGTATTGAGAGGATAGACCGTGGCGATGAATATAAGAAAGAGTTTGACGATATAGTCGCGGCATATAAAGGTTTCTCGCTCAAGTGTTCTGCCCTGCAAAATAAATCTCCATCTAGTGCTTCTTCAAGCGTAAACACTGCCTCTTCCGAGACCGTACGCAGTGCATCGGATACGCAGCAGACTGTGATCAACGTGACTTGTGATCGCGCTTCCTCCGAACTATCTCGCTTAAAATACAATGGCAAGTCATGCGTGCGTTCTTTTATACAGCGTGTTGACGAATTTATGGAGGCTCGTAACATTCCTTCGTCAAAAGTCCTTAGCTACGCCTCTGAGATTTTTCAAGGTGATGCCCTTCATTGGTATCGCGCGGCGAAAGATAGGGTTAACTCTTGGACTGAATTAGCTATCTTACTTAAAGAAGATTTCGGCCAAACTGATTATGACTATAGGTTAGTTTCAGAGATTCGTGCTCGTACTCAAGGGGAAAGTGAAAACATCACTATATACCTCTCTATAATGAAAGGTATGTTTTCGCGCTTGTCTAAACCCATACCAGAAGCGGAGCAATTGGAAATTCTCCTTCATAATATCAGGCCCTGCTATGCCAGCACCCTAGCCTCAGCTGCCCAGATTTCTAGCATCGACAATTTGCGTACATTATGCAGGAATTTTGAAGCTATTCAAGCACGCCTCTCTCAATTTCAGGAGCCGCCTAAGGTTACTTCTGGTACTCTTGCACCGGAGTTTGCATACAATGCTGATAAGGGCGCGAATAAATCTAATAACTATAGTAACAATCATAATATATATAATAATAATAGAAATCAGAAATATAATAATAATAAAGATCAAAATCAAGCAAATATAAATGCAGTCGCCACCTCTAAAAAAGAACCTTATTGTCCAAGGTGTCGCACTAACTCGCACCATTTGCGCCAATGCAAGGCTCCGCGCGATATCGTGTGCTTTAAATGTGGGAAGAAGGACGTTAAAACTCCTGATTGCCCTGACTGTCGTAAGAAGAAGTCTTCTACGCCAAAAAACGAGTAGATCAGAATTGTAGCTATTTTGATAAGCAAGACTGGGAATCTTGGCTTAATTTTATACGAACCTTTAGCTCTTCATATAAAATTTCTACAATTCTGAACTCTAAACCGACAAACGATTCTCGTCCCTATGTAAATATCAAAATCAATAATATTGATGCCTGTGGCTTACTTGATTCTGGTGCTGCAGTCACTGTTTTAGGAAATAATTTCCATAAACACCTTGTCGATTGCACTTTGCATAAAAATGATCGCATTAATATGGTAGCTGCTGGTGGTCAATCTCTAAATAGTATTGGTTATATCAATGTTTCGATTTCGTTCCAGGACCAATTACACATTCTCCGAGCTTATGTTGTTCCCGAGGTTGAAACGCCGGTTATTCTGGGCGTAGACTTTTGGCGAGCTTTTGAAATTTGTCCTAAATATTTGAACTCAATTACAATGTCCACAACTTCGTTGGCAGATCTTAATTATAATACTGATGCGACGTTTATTCAGTCTTATGACAATTTGATTGACTCTCAAAAAGCTATAGCTGACAATATAATCGCTCAGTTTAAATCAATTTCAACAGAAGAGAAGGGTTTAGGTAGGACTGATTTAATTTGCCATCGCATCGATACTGGAGACACGCTTCCAATCCGACAACGCTACTATAGGATGTCTCCTGAGAAACAACGCATTTTGGTTGATCAGGTTGATGAAATGTTGTCTCTTGATGTAATAGAGCCTTGTGAGAGTGCGTGGTCCTCTCCCGTCATCATTGTTACTAAAAAGGATGGAAGTCCTAGGTTCTGCCTCGATAGTCGCAAGCTTAACGCGGTTACGAAACGAGATTCCTATAATTTGCCTTATGTCTCTGAAATTTTGGATAGTCTTCGTGACGCTAAATACTTGTCAAGCATTGATTTGTCTAAGGCATTCTGGCAAGTCCCTATCGCACCTGAAGATCGAGATAAAACTGCTTTCTATGTACAAGGTAGAGGATTATACCGTTTTAAAACTACCGCTTTCGGCCTTACCAACGCTCCGGCGACTCAGCAACGTCTGGTTGATTTGCTTTTTACTGACAGAGAGTATAAAACTTTCGCTTATTTGGACGATATTGTTATCGTTAGTTCAACTTTCGAAGAACACGTCTCTCGTTTGTTGCGTCTCTTGGATAGGTTGAAGCAAGCTAATTTAACCGTTAATCTTGGTAAATGCCAATTCTTTCGCAGCGAGCTAAAATACCTCGGTTATGTTATTGATGCCCATGGTCTGCGTACAGACCCTAATAAGGTGGAGGCTATTCTCAACTTTCCAACTCCTACTAACAGAAAAGAATTAAAACGCTTTCTCGGCACCGCCACGTGGTACCGACGTTTTGTTCCCAATTTTAGTACTGTAGCTGGTCCACTAAATAAACTAACTGCAAGTGGTAAAA
The DNA here is from genome assembly GCA_949316285.1 of Eupithecia subumbrata. Classification (NCBI taxonomy): domain Eukaryota; kingdom Metazoa; phylum Arthropoda; class Insecta; order Lepidoptera; family Geometridae; genus Eupithecia; species Eupithecia subumbrata. The sequence continues at coordinate 11,713,608 of OX438643.1, read as the reverse complement.
AAGCACCTCCTTTCCAATGGACACCTGAAGCTGACATAGCATTTAACGCATTAAAGGAATCCCTTATTTCTGCGCCGGTACTTTCTTGCCCAGATTATTCCAAACCTTTTGAGGTCCATGCGGACGCTAGTAATTATGGTGTTGGTGCTATGTTGACGCAGACAATAGAAGGTAAAGAACATCCCGTGGCTTATATGAGCAGATCGTTTAACAATGCTGAGAAAAACTATAGTATCACCGAGAGGGAGACTCTCGCTGTGCTGACTGCTATAGAACATTGGCGTTGTTACCTTGAAAACGGTCATACTTTTACAGTGTACACTGACCATTCTGCGTTGAAGTGGTTTTTATCTTTGGAAAATCCAACTGGTCGACTAGCTCGTTGGGGAGTACGTTTGTCATCTTTCAATTTTGAAATCAAACATCGTCGTGGAGTTGATCACGTCATCCCTGATGCTTTATCGCGATCTTTTCCCACTGCTGCCATTTCTCTTGCCAATTCCTTTGTCAATACCAACGATGAATGGTACAAAAATATTTACAATGGTTGTCTTAACGCCCCAAGTCAGTATCCAAATTTTTGCATCAAGAATAATTCTTTGTTCAGGCTGTCTAAATCTAAATCTAATCTAACTTCAGAATTTGCTTGGAAAGAAGTAGTCCCTAGTGAATTTCGCGATTGTATCATTACAGAGAATCATTCGGAACCTACAGCCGGACATCTTGGCATCTTTAAAACATACCGGCGGTTGTCACTGACACACTACTGGCCGGGCATGCATCAGGATGTTGTCAAGTTTGTTAGCGCTTGTTCTGTTTGTTCTTCTTACAAGCCGCAAAATCACACTACTCTTGGCCAAATGGGTCGTCCCAAACAATGTTCAAGACCATTTCAAATGATCTCTATTGACTTTGTTGGTCCTTTACCCGCCACTCGTAAGCAAAACACTTTTATGCTTGTTGTAACTTGTTGTTTTTCGAAATACTGTCACATATTTCCCATGCGTCGTGCTACTTCAGACGGCGTCGTCAAAGTTTTAGAAGAATCTATTTTTCTTGTACATGGTGTCCCTCAAACAGTTTTTCTTGATAATGGAAGTCAGTTCATTAGTTCTACAACTGAATCTTTGTTTAAAAAATATAAAATCCCAAATATTTACTTTACTCCAAAATATACACCACAGATTAACACCGTTGAACGTTATAATAAAACTATCGTTACTAGTCTGTCCTCATTTGTAGAAAATGACCATCGGACATGGGACACTTTTATCCCGAAGGTACAGTTTGCGATTAACAGCTCCGTAAACGAAGCCACTGGTTACACTCCGGCTTTTCTTGTTTATGGTAGAGAGCTTGTTTTGTGTGGATCGCACTATACTGACAATGACTTAGGTGATGAGGTTCTCTTCCTTCCGCGTGATATCTACGCCGAAAATCGTGGATGTCTTTCGGCTGTATTTGATGATGTGCAGGCGTCATTGTGGCAGGCACATGTAAAGAATACAGCACATTATAACTTACGCAGGAAGCATGCAGAGTTTAACGTTGGTGATGTTGTCTATAAACGTACTTTTATTTTGAGCGATAAAGATAAATATTTTAGCAAAAAGTTAGCTCCCAAATTTATAAAATGCCGTATTACTGAGAAACGGTCTCCCTTAGTATATGTCTTAGAGGATATGTCAGGCAAGGATATTGGAGCTTGGCATATCAAAGACCTAAAATTAAATAGAAATAAAGTTTAACGTATCTAATCTGTTTGTTCTTCGGTAATGTTACGTTCCCCGTTTTTTTTTTTGTTTAACATCTTAGCTGCTAGCATTGGTCATCCTAGATAAATAAAGGATGCCCTGTTTTTTGGAAGGTTGCGCCAAAACTTTCTGTTGTCTTGGTGTTGTTTGATAGGTAAGAATGTTTGTGTTACGAAAGGTAGTATGAATGGTTTAATGAATGTGGAGTGTCAGTAGTTAGTAGTCAGATTTTGCATTCCTAGAGCAAAATCTTTGCCTACAAGAGGGGGTAATGTAACGTAATCGTTACATACTTACGTTTTTATTTAATTAATAATTTAAAATCCAATACAATTCCGATTCCGATTAAATATTACTCGATTAATAGTATTAGTCGATTATAGACGACGGCCCATAGATAAGTTCGTCAACACGCCGCTAACTTCATGCCGTATCCGCTGCGATTGTCTATGGCCTTGAAATAGGACGTGTCACACTTTTACTGCGCAGGAGACGCACTGAGACGCCATTTTACTCGCTAATTGAATCAATCGTTATTTCATCGTATTTTTTACTTGTATTTAAACTACAACAAAGTGAAAGTTATAAACCCCTGCTGGGTAAGTTTTGCACTGATTTATAATGTAGGCTGTAAACATTCATTCCAATGCTCAAAGAATGACATGGGCTTTCTTTCACCTCGCCATGTCATCTCTTCATTCTGTTCACGGGCTAAGGCTTTTCATTGTAATATTTTATTTCGCTCACATTTCTCTCTGTAATACTTTTAGCAAATTCTCTTTTCATATTGTTTTAAATTCATCTCCCGTTCTGATTGTGACTTCCACGGCATCATGAACACTTAGTGCTTCTGCTTTTTGTGCTGCCGTGGGAGCCCGTCACCCTACTAGGCCTGGCTGTAATGCCTAGCTTTATGCGCATTCCAGGGTTCAAAGTCCACCCTAGGGCAGTCTTCGTCTCCGGCCGGACTTCTCACGAGCTGCCCCCCTTTTGGACCTGGAACTCCACGCTCGCACACACCTTTCGCCGTCGGGTCCCTGCTACACCCGCGACGCACTAAAAGGAGAGTACGGTGGAAGAGGAAAGGCAAGAAGAAGACCCTCAAATCATAACCTAGTAGAATCAGCCTTCTGTAGGACAAAGAACCCACTCGCTAGCCCCTCTGGCCGAGTTAGTTTTATTTTAAATTATTTAAATGACATTATAGCCCTTCAGGCTCCCTTGTTTTCATTATTAATTAAATTTGTATTTCTTCACACGTGTTTTTTAATTTTTGTACAGTACGCAGCTAGGTTCTGTACCCCCCCGGGTTTCTTAAAAACCGGAAATTTAAAAACCGGATTTTCTTTAAAAGACCGGGACACTACCTATAATAGTTTTTTGCCGATTTGCAATCAAATGAGTTACAACAATAAATACTAATACTAGCTGTTACCCGCAACTTCGCCCACTTCAATTTGATTTCATATTTTCATCAGCTCCTCACCTCACCTCACCTCATTGGTTCACTGCTGGACGCAACCCTCCCCTTTATAAGCGCCTTATTAGCTTTTATCTCATGGAGGGTAATGCCCATTATCCCCACGCTGGGCATGCGGATTGAGGATTCTGTTCGGTGGTAGAATTGTTCTGCAGGGGGCGCTACTGCCATATGGGCTGCTGGATATTTTCATAATTTTGATAATTTTAAGAATTATATTCCAACGCTTTGTTCCGTGAGATTTTGCTCTCAGGCTCACTATTTTCTGCTTCTTTCTTTCATCAAACCTACCATTTTGTCACCTCATTTATCGTCCATTTTGATTAATGTGATTTTGTGAGTATTTTAAAACACGCCAAATTATATAACCTTTGTTTGTCATGAGCTGATATTTTGTTATAGTTCTAAGCTTTACAAAGCTCACTGCGTGGAATGGACTTTTTCAATCTTCCACACCTCGATTCTACTTTATTCCACTTTATTACTCTTCAAGCATCAGAAGTGGGGTTAAATATTTTATTTATAGGAACGCTGTATTATGTGATTCCTTTGGCTTTTTATTCGTTGTTAAAAACACACCATTCGAAATTAATTTAACCTCCATGGTGACTCAGCAAATTCACACGGCCCGTTTGCAAGTTTATCACGTTGGCGTTGTGAATTAGATAAAAGTATTCCTGTATCATTATGGTCAACCAATAGACTTTATCTTTAGTTATGACATATTAAATAATTTTCATATTCTTCACGCCCAAACCACGCACAATAAACCTCAGAAATGAAGAGTCCTTCACGAGAATAGCTTTTTACGTAACGCTCAATCATTCTCGGCCTATTATCACGCAATCCTACATAAGCTGGGATTAAATATTACAGGCTCAGGAGAAAATGGCAGTCCCTGATCAGCATAGGGGCACGGGGCAGACTTTGATCGATGATTTCCGGCTCAAATTTAAGTAGCTACACGTGTAGCAGACGAGAATAAGGAGGATATAATTTTGATGTAACACTTGTTATTCTAAGATTAAGTATTGTTCTTTCTTTAATCTTTGGACGGCATGTTTCTTTTATTGTAGGTATTTAATAACAGACTTATCATTGAGTTATTCTGTTCGCCTTTTATTTTTCCAATATATTTTCATTTAAACGTTTACTAAGCAAGGTAAGATGGCGGCGCAGTACACGAGCTGCCGTTCATCAGGACCCCATCTAATTCTAATTCTAATTCTGAATGGGGGTACCGGGATCTGCACTGACATCTCGCATAGGAGTGTATTGTGCATTGTCCCCCTGCCTAACCAGGCCCTAGCCAGCCCAGCTCCTTAAAATATCGGAGCAGGACCCTTGGCGATTGACAGCTTCGTTTCAGCTTTTCTGTAGGCGTGGACGGGTCTGATTCCTCTATAAGAGTCTTCAGTCCCGTTTCCCGTCTGACGTCCTCTGTGGCTGTGCAGTGTACCACTACATGTTCCACAGTCTCTTCTTCCTGGAAGCAGCCACGACACAGACTACTGTCTGTGGCTCCAGTTTTAAGAAGATGATGGTTCAGTTCACAGTGACCTGTGATGATGTCCACCATTGTTCTGAGGTCCTCGCGGCTCATCTTGAGCAATGTGTTTGTGGTTTTCCTATCTTTGGAGGGGAGTATTAGTTTTGTATGTTTGCAGTCTGTTCGGCGCTCCCATAGTTTTTGGTGTTCTTTTTCTGAGTATAGTTTTAGTCTGTTTCTTACTTCTGCTGTGGGTGGGTTTGACAGACTGATGTCCTGTTTTGTTGGGGTCTGTCTCGCTCCTTCCTTTGCAAGTCTGTCTGCATTTATGTTGCCTGGATCGGATCGGCTCTCCGTCCATACTATGCTGACTTTCGTTTGGTCAGAGAGACTTTGTAGAGCGCTGTGACATTCTACAATTGATTTTGATCTTGTGTCTGTCCTTTTGAGCGCGTTCAATAGTGCCGCGCTGTCTGTCTTGAAGACCAGCTGCATCTGGCAGGTCGATTCTTTGATAGTTGTTTCCAGCAGCATGTGTTTTGCCGCCAGTTGTAGTCCCAGTGTTTCCGCCTGAAAGGCCGTGGTGGCTGAGTTTAAAGGTTGAGCTCTCGAGAGTCCAGTTTCGGGACAGAAGTAGCCGCAGCCAGCTCCTGTTTTGTTCTTGGCACCATCAGTGTAGATGATCAGGACCCCATCATAACCACGACCACTCTGCCAAGAGTGAACGACTAAGAAGAAGAAGCAAGTTTAGAAGTTTTTCTAATAAGTGTAGTCATAAAAACTTGTTCGAATTAGTCTAAAAGGCTTGAATCATGAGAGGGAGAAAATCAGGATAATTCTGTAAATCGATTCAAGACTTAATAGATTCACAGAATATTTTCGCCTCAGTTGCATTCCGAAGGGTCGGAATCGGAAAAAAATAGTACCTGGGTAGTTACTTGCTTGAATTGATTTGGGACAAAACCTTCTAGCCTAGAGTTTCAAATGATCAGGTACCTACCTATTAATGTTCCTATTCACTAGCTTTTTAGTTTCTTCTATAGAAGAAAGGCATAGTTATTAAATAAATATGAACTTCAAACACATTTCTAATATAAATAATAGATTCAGGCGTTACTTTTTTTTAAGAATTGTTACTAAATATTGGTTCATCCTAATATTACACGTTTCTAATATCACAAACGTTCTTGATCCTTCAAGTACTTTGTTCGAGTCGGATAGTAATCATTGTTTTTTCAAAATAAAGCTAGCGTGTCGACGTTATGCACACAGACCTATTCAATGGGTAAGATAGACCCTAGGACCTTCATTTTATGAAATTTGTTTCCATCATTATAATATCTGTATAAATAATGGTCTCTGTATAAATAATGGTCTATGATAACTCTATGCGAAATTTTCATAACCAGTTTTATCAACTAGTTTCTGTCCGCAGTTTCACACGCGTTGTTTTTATGGAAACATTCAAAGGTTTCGATCCCATGAAAACTGAATTAAGGATTAAACAGTAGCTCATTAATCATTATTGTATTCTACATCTATACCTACATCTTCGCAAAATTTCAGCCCGATTCGTTCATTCGTTTTGGCGTCAAGAAGAAACAAACATCCAACCATACATCCAAATTTTTGCATTATACTGCATTATGTGACGTGATGATTATAAACATAGTTTTTAATTCACGCTAAAACAACTTTCACTTAAATCTATAAAGGTACTATAATTAGGAAAAGTTATTTTGGACCTCATTTAGTTCACTTTTTCTCGAGACAAAGACATTGCGTAATATACTATCCCGTTTCAATTCTCCTAAGTAGTCGTGGATGTCAAGATTTTGTGCTTAGGAATAAAACAAAAGCCATAAAAAGGACGGGGGCCTAGCACACGCTAATGGTAAATGGCCTGTTCACTTTATTTCAGAACAGTTCTTAATTCATAAACAACTAAATCTATACTAATATTATAAAGAGGAATGATTTGATTGTTTGTTTGTTTATATTGAATAGGCTCCAAAACTACTGGACCGATTTGAAAATGCTTTTACCATTAGAAGCCCATATTATTCTTGATGAACATAGGCTACTTTTTACCGCGGGAAAATGCTTCAATTCTACGGGAAAACGGGTAATAGGACAACGGGTAGTAAGAATGTAGCTAGTTTACAATAAAAGGAAATGAAAGCTATTTTTTAAGGGTCAACTCACACCGAGACGTGACACGTCGCGGCGACGCCGTAGCGTGCACTTTTAAGGCTGCACGAGTCGTCCGGTCTAACTCATCAGTGGGCGCGGCCTAAATGTATGCCATTTTTATTTCATCTGACATATTAGACATTCTCGCGCGCTTGATGAAATTCAAATAAATTTATTCGTAAAACGGCTCGTAAAGAAATGCAAAAAGACTTTTTGGCACAAGGGTTACTATAGAAAAACTATTGAGAGTATCATTTCAAAATAAATTTATTTCAACTTTTGAATGACTAAACTACGGGCTTTATTTAAGAGTTTTCTTTCTCCGTATGTTATTTATTTTCGCCCAAAGTTGGGCTAAGATTCAACACCAATCTTAGCTACGAAAGAAGCTTGTATTTTTTTAATTAAGTAATACTTTTTGTCACGGTTTCGGGTGCATACAGACATACTCGTAGATAATGACGAGGTAAATTTATATTATCCTTAGTTTTGGATGGTCAACATCAAATAGCGTTGTAGTTACCCTTCCACGTTTGTATGGAAAGATGAGCGACTCGTTTAGCCTTAAGATAGTGATTCAAAATATAACATTAATTAATCGATCAAGGTATCCGCCGGCTCCCATCGATTCACAATATGCTCCCTAAAACCGTCTGTATCAAAAGAGATCCCATTTGCTCGGACGGGAAGCATGCCTAGCAAAATTGTAAAAAAAATCACTCGTCCAATACACAAATAAGGACGGGATTTCAGTAAAGATTTAATGCATTTTTTACCACTGTAATGTGCTATAGCACTATCCTCAAGAAATCAGCTTTGAAAATTATTATTTTATTTGCGCTAGTAACGATTTTGAATATGTTCTAAATTTATGAATAGAAATAGAAATACTTTATTAAGCATCTTATAAAAACCATGTACACTTAAAACTGTAATAAGGTCTTTTACATTTAAAAACAGTACTTTTACAAAATAGGTCAAAAACATTTAAAAAAATTCGCAATTTTGCGGTAGGTTACATTTTTTAAGCATACATGTTATAGTCTCTATCACCCAATATAGATAAGCCACCATAAGAATAGAGACGCTATTGTTTTATAATTATTTATAATTTATGTGTTCTTGCGTTTATTTTTCAACAGACAAAAAACGGAGGAGGTTTTCAAGTCGACGCGCATTTTTTTTTATGTTTGACGCATAACTTTTTACAAAGTAGTCCAATTTCGATAAAAATAAAATATTGGAAAGAGTAAACCCTGAAGGTGGTCCCATTAAAATTTGAAAAAAAAAACAATATTAAGGGTAGGAAAACAAGGGATGATTGATTGTTCACTGTGACGACCTCCGTGGCGCAGCGGGCGAAGGTCCGCCTGCGACGCAGGAGGTTGCGGGTTCGATTCCCGCCTCGGAACAAATTTGTGTACGATCTGCAGAAATTTGTTCCGTTGGTCTGGGTGTTTTCTATGTATAGTAAACATATCTATCTATGTAGTATAATGTATTAAGTATATCAGTTATCTAGTACCCATAACACAAGCTCTGCTTAGCTTGGGGCTAGATAATGCTGTGTGAATTGTCCAGCATTATTATTTATTTATTTTCACTCACTGATTAATGTTTGACCTCGCATAACTTTTTACAGAGTAGTCTGATTTTGATAATTATTTTTATATAGGGTATACCTCGATGTGTTTTCAAACTAAATTAGACTCGAATTTTAACTAGATGTCGCCACTAGAAGAATTTGAAGTCGTTTTATCGTTTTTTAAAACACGCCAAATTATATATCATAACATTACTAGTTTGCTGTTGTTGTTGTTAGAATAGCAATAGTTATATTAATTTAGATATTTTTTCTTTTTATTTGCAGTATATTTGATTAGTATTGACTACACACAAACAGTTCTGTGACTACACTTACTGCCTGCCTACCTTACTATTTGTCGTCAAAAATAAAAGATTTCTATTAATTTCATTATTAATTAGAAGGAAAATGGAGTTATATATGATAAGTACTAGGTAACAGTATGATTTAATAAAAAAAATATATATATTATATTATACTAAAATTAAAATAAAATAAATTCAACTCCACAAATCTCTTGTTCACACAAATTCACAGAACTTCTCACAGTATGTGTCAAAACAAGTCGTATACAATTTCGAGCGTCATATTTGTATAAGGTTCTAGATAGCTAGGCGGCGGATACCTAATCGAAGCCTTCTACACAAAATAATACACATTATATTAAGATAATATGAAAATTCCCCTCGGCATCGCGCCACGCTGCGCTGCGTCTCGAGATACCTCGAGACGTAGCGCGACGCGTCATGACTCATGACGCAGCGGTGCTTCGCCGGTAGGTGCAGGATGCAAGAGTCTTGTTGTGCAGCGAGGCATTACTCTGCCAGCGACTTCACGATGTCGAAATGCATGCGACTGCGAATTTTTATTTTATATTATTTTAAGTCATCTCCGTAAGTGCCGCGAAACGAACACTGCATTTACCATCTTTCCTGGATATAAAGAATGTTGGTGAGACATAAGATGCCTGTACCAGCCGTTCTTAAAGAATCTACTCTGGAATGAGTATCTTGGTAAGAGATTAACAGCTTTAATCAAGCAATTGGTTGTGGATTACAACGATTTTTATGTTGAGGAGAGTGGCACCCCCTAGGCCGGAGCATGTCATCTATCAACTGGGCTACTGGCTAGACAAGAACAGCGAATAAAAACTTCAATGTACTTTATCACAACACGCAGCGTCAAGTAAAATAAAATAAAAACGAATCGGTATAGCATTAAGATCATGATTATTTGATTGTCAGTCGAACTACTTAAATAAAATAAAAGCGTGGACCGAGCATAAAAAAATAAAAAGACTAGCTCAGCAAAATAGCTGGTTAAAAAATATTAACGGAAATAATTGCTGTAATGAAATTATAATTTAACCATAAAAGACAGGACCCATTTAAATTGAAATACAGTCGTATTCTTTCCTTTGACATCTTCAAAGCATTTTATTATATTTTACGAAAACGGAGAGATTTATTAACCGTGAACGTCCGCCATGTTTTTATTACATTGAAGAGCCCAAAAATATTATGTGGTATCATCATTTCCCTCTAGAGATTAAGAAGATGATGTTTATGAAATGAGGGCTTTTAGAACGATTAAGGTTATCCCCATTTAAGGTTCCCAAATCTTAAAGCTTCATACCGTGAACTTATCAATACTGACATAATGGACGGCTCCATCGACTGAAACATATTTTTTTACTGAATGGAAAATGGAATAAAATATGTTGGGCATTTTCTCGATACTGGCTCAACTTTAGCAGGGCACAGAGTACTACATTAAATTAAAGTTTATGTAAAGTATAGCTCATCAAATGCTGCAAATAAACATATAACCGTGTCTAGTACATTTGTAATATTCTCCAAATGCAGAAAAAGGCTTGATTACGGACACAAACAGTCTCTGCTTTTTAACAGAATGTTAAGATGACGACCTTCCTTTGAACAAAGGAACCCAAATCCAAGCTGAGCTGTTATTATGTACTTTTTAGGGTTCGAAACCGATGTTGCTCTCGTTTTGTCTGTCCTTTTTCCCTCGTTAATAACTCAGCAACTACCGCAGCTATCAACTTGAAAATTTAAATAATAATACATTTCGTGTTTCTGTAGAGATTTTAAGAAAATAAATTAAAATATTCCATACAAATTATGAAGTCTATATTTTAAGACTTACATGGCCAAGTGTGGTTTCAAATGAAAGGTATTAGTTTGTACATATCAAAACAGTTTTTAAAATTTCTGTAGGTTTCATACTTTTTTAAATATTTTGAAAAAAGTCAAAAATTTTTCCTCCCCCATCTCCAAAAATTGCAGAGCGATCTACATATCTAAAATGTATTAAGAGTTTGTAGATATGGTTTAAATGTTACAGGAAAAATAAAGAGAAGTCTGTAAGTGGAACACTTTTTGAAATATGGTCAAAGAGGGGGGAATAATTTACAACAGGGGCGGGCTACCTTGCCGAGTATGGTATCAAATCAAAGGTTTCGGTATTAAATTTCTGTAAGTATTATACATAGTTTTTGAAATATCTTGATAAAAGTCGAAAAATTTACCTCTACCCCCTGATCAGCGAAGTATGCAGAGCGATCCATCTGAAATGTAGGTTGGTAAAGTGATCGCAAAACTTAATGAGCTCTGTTAACTTAGGCACGGAAGCAAAAGTGCGCAAGTACAATCAAATAGAAAAGTGATATTTACCACCTAGCAACCCACCTCGGCTTCGCGCCCGTGCAAAACTTGGACTTTGAAAGTGGTGATGGTGATGTCTTTTAGTTTTGAGTAATGCATAGTTACTATCTCATGAGTACAAACCAAATACCTAACGTTTTTGTGGCATATTTAACGTTTAAGAGAAACAGCTAACATCAGGGAATACTTCACAAAATCGCAAGAACCAACAATCAAATCAACAAAACGAAGACCAAAAACCTCAACCTAGAGATTTTGCTGCGTTATTGTACTCAAAAGCATTCATTCGACAGTACCTATTGCCAACTAGGTTATAAATAAATTTGATAAATTGTAATTATTTATTTTAAACTTGGGTTAATTGCCTTAGATAAAAAGTTTAAGTTAATCCAACATTTTAGGTTTTAAATAAATAAATAAATAATGCTGGACAATCTACACACCATCATCTAGCCCCAAGTTAAGCAGAGCTTGCGTTATATAATCCGTCATTGAGTATAATATGATGTTTTACAAATTCTATTGAATTGAAAAATGAATTTAACGTAGAACAAAATGTGCTCGACAAAATGAAAATACCGATGCCAAAATTCTTGCTGGCAGCCCTGGTTTGACGGACAGATCCCTTCTCACCCCGTTCTTTCCCCTCAACGCGCTATTTACGATTCGGTGCGCAGCCGTTGAAGCCAACTTCACAGAGCTCATAAAGATTTGCGCGAACTCTACCTACTATTTTAGGTATTTATTAAATAGCGAAGTCTCTAACCGATACCTACATATTTGTATAATTGATAAACGTTCAAAACCCTCGCAACCTCGAAACGCGAGTTATACTCGCACTTGACGGATCGTGTTTATGCTGGAGAAGGTAGTAGGTACTCCGTTAATGTAAGCTTGAACTTATTTTGAACAACTTAAAAACTTTGAGATGGATTTGTATGCTTAATTAAAAATATTTGGGTAACGAATTGGTGACCAAAATAAGTTATTAATTTTGGGAAGGTTTTGAGCATGAGACATGTAAAAACTTTAGGAATAAGAACGAATATATTTTAGAGGTATTTATTGTTCCAAACCTAGCTTAGGTAGCTTAGGATAGGGCAGGACAGCCTATACTTGACGTGGAATAGGCAAATACTTGTATCGAATGCGTAAAACCTTTCACACTCATTCCTTCAATTTCAATAATTTACACAAGGTATGAAATTTTTTGTTGCCTTGGCCAAAGGTTCACCATGGAGCAGAGTCCGAAAAAAAAACTAAAATTCACATGTTTGGAGTACTATAAAGATATAACTGCCAAAAATATTTATTGAAGTATCACACAGGAAAAAACTTTAAATTCTGTTCAAAAATCCACAACTAGAAAATTCAGTTTAAAAGTACTGCGGAATTGTTCACATTTTTTGCAGGTAGTTAAAAATGGGGTACCTACATACGTCCAAGTAGGTATATATGCTTGGGGAGAGCGTTGTTCTCATGGGGTAAAAACACGTGCTATACAGGGCTTCTAACGTCAAACAGGAAAAAATCTTGACAACACGCCCCGTGTAAACGTTGTACTCGTAGTTCTGTATTTACGCTTAGTACCGCTGGACACAATGAAAACACGATAAAAGTTTTCGAGAACCATTGACGTCCTAGAAGATGAAGCAGGTTTAGAATGAACGATAAACGAGGTGAAGCGATTATAGTACCCGGCGAGACCATAAGGGTTTCGAAACCGATCTTCGATCTCGAAAGCCTAAAATTAATAAATAAATACAGAAATATCATGAACATGTTTTTTGGTTTCATTTTACCCAGCCTAACGACAGCACTTATAGAAAAATTGTGTGTTTTAAACAAAACATATAAAGAATTATCAAAAGAAGCAAATCATAATTGTTTTAACAGCTCCAAATATATAACAGACTGTTAGTATTTCGTGCGACAGAGATAACGCTTTACGAAGCTAAAATTAGCCGATTGTCTCTTTCCAAAGATCGATGTGCAATATTTATCGCCGGGTACTGTACGTATAAAAATAAATTTAATTGTGGTGTCTATTTGTTTTGTCAAAATAAAAAAATAAATTCTACATGCATTTGAAAGTATACATGGTAAGTATCTACTATAAAACTAAACACCATATTTAAAAATGTCTGCTTTGAAATGTTTGGACCGATTTTGGCGGATTTTTCACTGGCTGATGTTATATAGGGTAACTAAGACCACTATTTAGTCAAATAGTAGTCTAATTGGGTTGGGTTAAAAATTAGAGCTCCGCGCAACAAAACTAAAACCCATGAATTCTTCATTGTGAATTCTAAGTCGGCGAGGCCGCGAGCATTGGTAGTAAAAACTTGACTAGCTGTGCTCGCTGCCAATTCTTGGTCGTGAAGACAGTAGTTGACACAACTACTGTCTTCAGTACATCAGTACAAAGCCAATTCTAGGTCGTGAACCTAGAATTGGCTCTGTACTGATTCATACATTTGATGACATGTTTGATGCTATTTTTACCAAAACAGCTCTAGGCGTTGTGCCTCTATCTTCACATGTTTGAGCATTTATCCGGTGTCGTTAAGAAGTCCCAGAGGAGAGATTATAAGATGATTTTGTGACATCGTATTCTTCCTTTACTTTTCACAATCAGCATAATATTGTGGTCTGCTTGCATCCTTGCCCTAATGTATTAGAATTTTAATAAATAAAAATAAACAAATAATGCTGGACAATTCACACCAGCACAATCTAGCCCCAAAGTAAGCTACTCAAAGCTTGTGTAATGGGTATTAGATAACTGATATATTTAATACAATAAACTACATAGATAGATTTTTTTATTATACATAGAAAACACCCAGACCAACGGAACAAATTTCTGCAGATCATACACAAATTTTAATACAGGTATAGACACTAATAATAATAGTTGAGGTGCTAATAAGTTTTGTAACCAACTGTAAACAAATTATGAAGGTGTTCATTGTGAATTCAAGAATAGGTTTGAAAGGCATTATTTTACCCGACTACGCAAAAACGAGGTTCTTAGCGTTAATAAAGTACCTAGGTTCTTAGCCTAGTAACATATCTCTAAAATTATAAAAGTTCACCTGTTTTTATGTATTTCGTTATCAGCGCAATAAAGAATGTCCGCAATCATTTTAATTTGGATAGAAAAGACGAAAAGCAAAATCATCATCATTATATTCAAGTAAATTAGCTGAACCCACATTTAGGTACATGCGTATCTAAATTTCAAAGCAAAGCTGCTGATTTATTCCAACGTGGCGTAGATTTAGGTAACATGCTCACGAGCGGTTTGGTACTAAGCATCACTTTGTATCGAAATGAAAAGTCACACAGTTCGGGATACAAAAAGAAAGCAAGAAATCTGAGTATTCTGCCAAAAAGGATGGCAACATATATTTCTTTCAGAATTCTCGTATCTGTATTACTGCAAATCTTCTTTCCTAAATTAAGAAGAATTTGTGAAAACGATGACTGAATTTATGCCTTATAATAATATGAATAATTTAATTTATAAGCCTTTTATATAATATTAAGATACCTACACTAAAATAACGATACATTGTAAACACCCAGGCCAACAACTATATATATCATCAGTGCAAACGATATATCAAATATTTATTATTATAGCGGCCTAGACTTTAAAGCCATGTCGTCTTCTAATTTATAGAGTTCACAACAATTATAATATGAAAAGACATGCTAAAAGAACATTTTTAAACCAGTGTTAATTATAAGGATCATTTCACAAAGTTTAAATAAGCAGTTTCAATAACCTCGCTCCTCAAACTTGTTCCTACAGATAGAGTAATACAAACTCAAAGTTCTGTTTGCACGATTAACGAAATAAACTGTTTGCCTGCTTAGTATTCATGTTACTTAACTCATTATTATTCTAGTGGCGGTTGGAAATGAAATATGGTGAATTCCGCGTGAATTTTGAACACTAGGTGAGTTGGCAATACCAAGCTATTATGCCAGCGGCTTTATTTTGAGGTTATATTGAGCTGGGGCTACTTTCGATTGACAATTGGTGGAGAGTAATTCCTGAATCATTTTTTTTTTCACAACTGTGCATAATTCTTACTATCTACACATTATATCAATATATACTAAAATGACACTCTTTGTTTACACATTTAGACAAGCTACAGCCTTAACCAGTTATCCTAGAGAATTGAAGCTTGCAGGGTGTGTAGGTCTTGATACGAATGTGAGCACTAAGAAAGGAATTTTGAAAATTCGTACTCAAACAGATTTCAAAACTTGGGTTGAAAGTTTTAAAAAAATGCTTTGTGTTTCAGCAACCGTTAACCACAGAACTTTTTATCGAACAAAGAACCCAAACATTGATTTTTATACATCACTTCTCCAGAAAATCTAAGTAATAATAATGTTTCACTTTTTAGGGTTTCGTACCTCAAAAGGAAACAAGATCCGTCAAGTGCGAGTGTAACTCGCGCGCCGAGGGTTTTGAACGTTTGTCAACAAATATGTAGGTACCAAAAGTACCGGTTAGAGACTTCGCAATTTAACGAATACCTAAGAATAGTAGGTTACATTTCAGATGGATCTCTCTGCATGCTTCGGTTAAATGGGTGGTTCGGTTAAGTTGGGTATTGGTAAATTTTTCGACTTTTTTCGAAATATTTCAAAAAGTATGAAAGTTACAGAAATTTGAAAAACTGGTTTGAAATGTCCAAACCAATACCTTTCATTTGATACCCCACTCGGTGGGGTAGCCCCCCTTTTGAAAATTATTACTTTTTGACCATTTTTCAAAAAGTGTTCTTTTTACAGACTTCTCTTTATTTTTCCTGTAAAATATAGATCCATATCTACAAACGCTCCATACATTTTAAACGGATCGCTCTGCAAACTTCGGAGATAGGGGGGGGGGAATGGGTATTTTTTCAACTTTTTTCAAAATATTTCAAAAAGTATGAAACCTACAGAAATTTGAAAAACTGTTTTGAAACGTACAAACAAATACCTTTCATTTGATACCCCACTCGGTAAGGTAGCCCCCCCTTTTGAAAATTATTCCCCCCCATTATGACCATTTTTAAAAAAGTGTTCTTTTTTCAAACTTCTCTATATTTTTCCTGTAAAATATAGATCCATGTCTATAAACGCTCCATACATTTTACATGGATCGCTCTGCAATCTTCGGAGATAGGGGGGGGGGAATGGGTATTTTTTCGACTTTTTTCGAAATATTTTAAAAAGTATGAAACCTACAAAAATTTCAAAATATATTTTGAAATGTACAAAATAGTACCTTTCATTTGATACCCCATATGACTCTGTAGGTATCTTTTAAAATTTCGGCATCACATTTTGTATGGAAAATATTCATTTTCATTTTTCATTTATTTTCATTTATTTTTCTCAAAATCTGTACAGGCACACGAAATGTATTATTGTTTTAAATTTCAAGTTGATAGCTGCAGTAGTTTTTGAGTTATTAAGGAGGGAAAAAAGGACAGACAAAGCGAGACCATAAGGGTTTTGAAACCGATCTTCGATCATCAAAACCCTAAAAAGGAACCCTTATAGGATCACTTGTTGTCCGTCTGTCAATCGCCTTTTCTCAGGAACGCGTGGACGTATCACGTTGAAATTAACGTCAAATATTCAAGTCCGTAACCTCTTGGAGCCGCGATATAAGTAAAATTCTGCAGATATTTGTTCAGAGTGTTCTGGATGTTTTTCTATATATAAAAAAAATATCTATCTATGGAGTGTATTGTATAAGTTTATGTACCTATATCATTTATCTAGTACCCATAACACAAGCTCTGCTTAGCTTGGGGCTAGATAATGCTGTGTGAATTGTCCAGCTTTATTTATTTATTCAAGTTTACCATACCGAACCACTGGTTCTAGAGGCATGTACGCATAACGCGTACGAAGTTGCGGTTTATAGCTAATATTTTAAAGAGTTTAACACCTTTTGACTGATAGACAATTCATGGTGTAATAGCCAGATAGGTCGACGACGGCGTTTTGTAGTATTTAATAGGAGATACCTACAGTACTTACGCTAAAAATGATGAAACCGAGGAAACATTTCATAAATGTCACCTATTTTAAACCTCGATGCAAAAAAAGAGGGGTGTTGTGTCTGTCTGTGTTTCTGTGTATCTGTCAGTGGTATCGTAGCTCACAAACGGATGAACCGATTTTCGTTTAGTTTTTTTTTGTGTCATAGATATTTTATCCCGTGTGTTTTTAGCCATGTTTCATGAAAATCTGTCATGGGCTCTTAAAATTTTTCATTTTGTACTTGTCATTGAGTTGACTTCTTATAAGAACGTCAATTACGATGTTTTCATCCAAATAACTATTACAATTAAGTTGGTTAATTTCGATTAACAACACCGAGCTGTTAGCTTTCCATTTCTTCAAAGTTAAGATAAGAAGCTACTGATCTTCTAAGAACTAAAAATGTAATGTAATCACAAACTACAGAAGAAATATGTTTCTAAGTCGAGTTTGTCAATTATATAACAAAAAATTGTCGAGTAAGATATATTTAACTTGTCGTTGCCGCAGTATCGTAAAGAAGTTAAATTAAGCTTTACCAAGGACTCAGTAAATTAATTATTAAGTTGTAATAATAGCCTTATCTCTTTCTTTCTATTTAGATTGTATGTATAATTAATTTAATTATGTATGTTTTAGGTATTTTCACCTGATTTTTTTTGCTCTGTTTTTTCATTTATCTTTACGTGTTTACTTAAATGGAGGAAATAATTTTGGTTTATGATTATTTAAGTTCTGCATTTTTATGTATTATGTAGGTACTGTTTATTTCCCAAATAATACAAAACAAAAAAAAAAACAAATTTAAAAAAAACTCTGTGTACGAGACCATTGGTAAACCTAATAAAGAAAAACACCATCCTTTAAAACCAGAGAAGGCATGAAACATTCTAATCCGTTTGCAAATATGAACAAAAGGCAGAACTATGAAAACTATCGTAGTTTGTCGAATTCGTTTTGAATATAATAATAATAATAATAAATAAATAATGCTGGACAATTCACACAACATTATCTAGCCCCAAGCTAAGCAGAGCTTAATATAAGCAGGTTAGGTACGAACTTTAATTTTGGAAATACAACAAAGCTTTATCCCTTGTCGTGGGACTTTCTCAGAATGAGTGCAGTTCTAGTCGACGGGCGTCCCGTTCCTGCGTGGGTAAACTGACCAACATAAACACAATAAATAAATAAATAAATAATGCTGGAAAATTCACACAGCATTATATAGCCCCAAGCTAAGCAGAGCTTGTGTTATGGGTACTAGATAACTGATATACTTAATACTACACTACATAGATAGATATTTTTTATTATACATAGAAAATACCCAGACCAACGAAAAAAAATTCTGCAGATCGTACACAAATTTGTTCCAAGGCGGAAATCGAACCCGCAACCTCCTGCGTTGCAGGCAATCAAGATTCGTAGTTAACCCGCTCCCATTCATAGCGAAAGACAGAATTATTAATGTTAAGATTATAAACTCCTTCCGTATGTGACCCAGACTATCTAGAAAGATATAATATAAATGGATGAAAAAAGTATATGGTCGGACCGTCGGTTGACCCAAGGATTGCTTTCTTGACGTGTTGTGAAATCAATAATACCTTTGTGGCCTTTGTGTCCCGGAAAATGCCGGCAGCAATTTTCATTGCGTAGGAAGGGTCCTTGTGCGTCTTCGGTGAAATAGGTAAGTAGAGTATAGGATTACATTTGAAAAATTATGTTAACCTGGCGCCTGCAAGGCGGGGTCATAATGACCCTGTGCTTTTTGATTAGACTGCCGATTTATTGTCTGTGTTCGCATGTTACCCGGATTCACAATAGTTATAAGTTAAATCCTGCCCTTTGTTATAAGGCGTTGCTTACTCTGTGCTGCTCTTGAGCACAGAGTAAAATCTCCGCGTAGTCGTAAAAAAAAAAATATAAGTATATTATAATAATAACGGGTGGAAGAAAGTAAAGAAACGAGAAAGGTTCAACTGCGAGGCGTGAACGTGGATGGATATAAGAGGAGGGGAAGACCGACCGAAGATAAGAAGGGCGACCGAAGATAAGAAATTCCTAGCCGAATTTCGACCACGGCGGCCAGTCTCATCGGAGACTAGCCAGATGCGCAGGATATATTATAGTGCACAAGTGTGTGCGCAAACACAGGTGGACTCTCTATTCCCTCACTATCATAGTCCGATGGGACGACAGACCGACACGACCGGGGAGAGGTCAGGCGTAGAACAGACATAGACAATGGATAAGAATGGTGTGAGTATGGAAATGACGGCTGATAGAGATGAGTGAAGTTTTACTTATTCTGCGTCCTAAAGAACTATTGGAATATTTCTAGAATACAAAACTAATGAATAACTACAAGTCCTTATAGACTTCCCGAAACTAAAGAAAGATAACTCAGTACTACTTATTTCTTTTCGCGATGTGTTCAAAATAACAAACAATAACTATACCAGTTCAAAATAGCAAACAATAACTATACCTCTAATAGTACTACCTACCCGTACATACTTCGTAGGTATAGCCTCTATTTCTGCACATTAGAGTTCAGATTACCGAAGAAAAGCACGGTTAGAAAACAATATTGCGGCATAACACAATTGGAGTACTACTTCCTGAATCTTCTTTTCTCCAAATGGATACCATTGTTTTTTCCCCGCAAAAAGCATCCAGTTAAAAGGAACACGAAGTCGCAAGTTTTGCGGCGCGCAGTGCTTTCAGTTAATTTTGTCTTTGTAACACTTACAAATAGAACAAACACTTCTTTCAGATTATAATCACAACTCACACTCAAAAATTCTTTATTTCTATAAATACGAAATATGTACAGTACAATTGGAAAATATCTACTGGTAGTACGGTAATCAGGTAAGGGGCATAATGTAAAGAATTCTTTACTAATAAAATATCAGTTTGCTCAATGCAGTTTGAGCTAATATCATGTCTTACCATTGGTCTCACCTAATTATGCAATAAAGAACTGTCAATTAATCCATCAGTGAATCGGAGTGAAAAAAGTGGAATCTAATCCATTAATGGATTAGCTCAGTGGATCAGAGTGGAATAGGGCTATTATATTGAGTAGGTATACAAGCAGGTTTTACCGTTTGTACCCTCCGATAAAACTTAAAAGATCTATCACGCAATTAATGCATTTTAATTGATGAATTCTTGGTTCCACGAACAAGTGTTTTTAACTTATTTGTATTAAAACTAAAATTTGACTGTGACTAAATAAAAGTTTTTGGTCCAGCAAAATGACAATTTTTATATATTGGAAGTCTATGTTTAAAGTTGAACTCACAAATCACTTTAAAAAATCAAATGTTTTAAAAAGAAATAATTCTAGGAAAAAAAACACCTACTCTGAGACGACCTCTGAGGCGCCGCAGGCGAAGGTCCACCTGCGACGTAGGAAGTTGCGGGTTTGATTCTTGCCTCGGGACAAGTGTCTGTACGATCTGCAGATATTCGGGTGCTCTGAGTGTTTTCTATGTAGGTATCCTACTAATATTATAAACGCGAAAGTTTCTAGGTATGGATGGATGTTTGTTACTCTTTCACGTAAAAACTACTGAACAGATCTTAATGAAATTTGACACAAAGATAGATTATAGTCTGGAATAGCACATAGGCTATATTTATCCCGGAGTTTTTACGGGAACGGGAACTCCGTGGGTGAAATCGCAAGGCACTGCAAGTAATAAAAAAAATTACCAAATCTATGTAATGTATTAAGCTTAACAGTTATCTAGTATCCATAACACACGCTCTGCTTAGTGTAAGGCTAGATAATGCTGTGTGAATTATTCAGCGTTATTATTTTTTAGGATAAAAACCTTTTTGATTTTATTCACATCATTCTGTGTCGTCGTCGTGTACAAGAGCTACAGTATCGAGAATACAAAACGCGGCACTCAGTTCCTCTTCAGTCGAGCGAGAATACGATATGTCTCCATCACATTTACATTCTTGAAGCCGACGTGGATAGATACGGACGTACTCAAAGTGACGTTACCTCTACATGAGAATTGTTTTTTGTTTTGTTTTCCTGGTTTTAAACTAACGGCCGTACAGAACTTTATTACTTACTAGCTGTGCCTCGCGGTCTTACCCGTGTTGATAAATCAAATCAATCGCTTATTTGCCAGAATATAAAATTGAGATACATACAGATTTCAGATCTTTTAACTATTTTAGTAATTTGTATTCAGCATGCACGCAGGCGTGCAAATATTATGCGAGTCATATTATTATAATTATATTAGTCATGTAAGTTATAATTCAAATGTTCAAATATTCTTTCACCCTATAAAAATATATTATAATTTATTTTATATTATTACATATGACGTGGGATGATCAAATTTTGATCATTCAAGAATGCACTTTTTCGGGATCCAAATTATCCTATATTTTAATCTAAGATAAGCTATCCTGGTACCGAATTTTATCCAAATCCGTTCAGCCGATTGAGATAGACATAAACATCCTCATAAATACAAACTTTCGCCTTTATAATTGAGGTAGCCGTGCATTTAGCTTTTCTTATCGTCAAACGCTGATTATTCATTGATCTGGCCAGATTACATCGATAAGACCGCCAATTGTCACATTTTTTGTAAATTTTTGTTGTTTTTTGTAAATTATCTTAATAAGTGTGCAATAAAGAATTTTCTATCTATCTATCTACATCATGATGTGGTCAGTGCGTATTTTCCATTTCATGAAATGGTCGGTTACATTATGAAGTCTTCAATTGTAGGATATGGCCACGACATATACAAATCCCTACAAAGCGGTGCGGTGCGACCACGGTCGCGGCTACAAGGCCGTGGTTGCCGTGCCGCCACCGCCGAGATGCGAATGCTACCTTAAGGCTGGGTAGGCCAGCATAGGCCGCATTTTTGTGATTTTTAAAACCATCTGTGACTTAGAAAACAGTGTTTAAAATTCTGAAAAAAGTTATATACTACTTCAGGATCTAATCTAGTCAAAGTCGCATTCAGTTACAAGATCTAATGAACTTCACTCTAAAGAAAAAAATCCCAAAGTTACCCCTTTTTCCAAAGTTTTTTCAATACTATGACTAGCGAACTACTGATATCACACTTTTTTTGTACTCAACTAAAGACACATAATATTTCTAAACAAATTCGCAGAGTCTGACTTGATAAAATGATTTTCTTAATAACCATGTTTAAATAACTACAAAAAAACACGAGCGCGGCGGCTTGGCAGGCGCGCGTTTTCCCGTACGCCTACTGCGGCAGATATACCTGGACTTAACGTGTTACACAGCGACTGCGAGCGTCCGTGCAGTCAGTACGGGGAAAGAACGCGCTTGCAACGAGCATGGAGAAGTTTTTTTGACTTTTCATGCTCGTAACGAATGGTAAATTACGCTCCGTAATACCAGTCAGTACCCGGTTTAGTGGGTCATGGACAACGTCAGATATAAAAATTTTCCTGCTTACGTATTTCTATGTATATATACATACGATAGAGATATCTATGTACAAATATGTAACTTAAGGATCTGGCGACGGGTGAATTTCCCATGCAAACGTGGTACCAAAATTATTTGTAATTTGAGCATATTTTTACCATGTTCTGCTATTATTTGTATTAGATCTTACTTAATTAATCTTATTTGATACTTATCCAGGTTCCTGCCACAAACTTTTTTCAAAATACTTTTCTGAAATGAAATTAAACCTAATCGCATTTTTACATCAAAGAAGACATGTTTTCTTACTATTTGTGTAGATATGTATTTTGAAAGAAGCTTGTGGCAGGAGCCTAAATAAATACTATTGTAATACAAATATTACCAAAACATACTGAAAATATTATCAAATTACAAATCATTTTGGTACTACGTTTGTATGGGAAATTCAATCGTCGCCGGATCCTTAATACGGTAGATAGACAGGTACCAACCTTATACTTATATCCTGTTTTTGCACCTTCTATTATGTTTGTTTATCATCTTCCCGCTGGTTCTATGTAGGTACCTGGATAAAACGTAATCATGTAAGAAACCGGTATTTCTAGATTTATTTGTTAAAGGTAGGTTGCATTCTATTTTGTAACTCTACTTGTGTCAAATAAATGTTTTTTTTTTACTTTTTATTTATGTGGTTATGTTTATTGACATGTATTTAAATTCGAATGGTATTTTTAGATTAACTTAAACAAAACAAATCAAATTATAGTGCAGAAATTTTCGACTTCCACGGGACTTATATAATATGATATAATTTGATTTCTTAGAAATTACCCTGAGTTGAAATGTTTGTTTTTATAGTGCGTAACCCTACGGTTACGCACTATAAAAACAAACATAAATATTCAACACTTATAGTGATATTTAATCGTGCTAGTAGTTTAATTTTTTCTTCTTCCACACGTGGACAAAAAATTTAAGTGAAGAAAATCAAATAATTAATTAAATTTGATAATCCTCGTAATTTATTTTAAAACTTTACTATTTATTTGATAATAGTTTAAAATTAGGAGCTCTCTTTGTAAGCCTAAAAAACATTATTTTTGGTTTTAGTATATACATACTCGTAGGTCGTACCAATAATAATAATAATAAACATTTATTATTCTTCACAAAGTTTCTCTTAAAACAGACAAATTATAGCCATTTGATTTATTATAAAGATCGAACCTGTATTGTGAAGACTGGTGCCTGATGTAGGTTTAGTAAAACCTGTATTACAGGTCACCAGGGTTTCACTCCACGGACTCCTACAGTACCCGTGGTACAAATGATGCCTATTTTCACCATTCCAACGCTTTCTCCAGGTACTACCTACTAAGTGACACAGTATGCGGTAACTAGTAGAATTTGAATTGCCTTGTTGCTTGTTCAATTTAATTTACGATAGCTGTTTAATATAAAAGACATGTAACGTCGTTAACCGTTCTCGTTTTGATCGATGAAAAGCGATTTCTGGCTTGATTGATGTGACAAGATTTTACGGATTTTCCTCCGAGGTCTAATAAAAGAAGCGGAGTTTTTTAAATAATTTTCCGGACAAGGGTTTACTGTGTTGGACGTGACTTGCAAAATATTATTTGAAAATTAACAAATGTACTACTAATTCGTACTAATTTTTTTGTTGTTTTTTCTCTTTCAATATTATTTTAGTTAATTATAGTGATGATAAGCAAGTTGACAAACAACTTGCTTAAATAAAAGATGGTGTTGTAAATTAGTAGGTACCATTTGTAGATCGAAAGCCTTAAAGTTATTTTTAGGGCTCATTGGAAAGAACCTTATTGTAAAATTGTGCTTGCAAAGTTAGACCGTTGCATGTAAAACATGTAAAAAAAAAAAACTTTCTTTGATTTACTTTGCAAAGTTAATATTATAAGTAGTTTAATTAAACAAAAGAAAAAAACATTATCAAACAGGTCATTTAGACTTTCACATAAAAACATATACCTATTCCTTTCTCCACATAGAAGTTCTTTTTATACTAAGTTATAACAATCCCGAAAAGTTTTTCAACAATGAGACGCAAATATATGAATTATACACGAATGGGTGAAAATGGCAATGTAAGACACAAAATGCGATTTTTTCTGAGGGACTCAGCCCCTTTTATTGGCCAAGTTCTCATTTTCTTTGTTATTATTTAAAGAAATATAGTTTACTTCAACCTGCGGCTTCACACGCGTTTTTAGGGTTTTGATGATCGAAGATCGGTTTCAAAACCCTTATGGTCTCGCTTTGTCTGTCCTTTTTTCCCTCCTTAATAACTCAAAAACTACTGCAGCTATCAACTTGAAATTTAAAATAATAAAACATTTCGTGTGCCTGTACAAATTGTGATGCCGAAATTTTAAAAGATACCTACAGAGTCATATGGGGTATCAAATGAAAGGTATCATTTTGTACATTTCAAAATATTTTTTGAAATTTTTGTAGGTTTCATACTTTTGAAAATATTTCGAAAAAAGTCGAAAAAATACCCATTCCCCCCCCCCTATCTCCGAAGATTGCAGAGCGATCCATGTAAAATGTATGGAGCGTTTATAGACATTGATCTATATTTTACAGGAAAAATATAGAGAAGTTTGAAAAAAGAACACTTTTTGAAAAATGGTCAAAAAGGGGGGGAATAATTTTCAAAAGGGGGAGCTACCTCACCGAGTGGGGTATCAAATGAAAGGTATTGGTTTGTAAGTTTTAAAACAGTTTTTCAAATTTCTGTAGGTTTCATACTTTTTGAAATATTTTGAAAAAAGTCGAAAAAATACCCATTCCCCCCCCCCTATCTCCGAAGTTTGCCGAGCGATCCATTTAAAATGTATGAAGCGTTTGTAGATATGGATCTATATTTTACAGGAAAAATATAGAGAAGTCTGTAAAAAGAACAATTTTTGAAAAATGGTCAAAAAGGAATAATTTTCAAAAGTGGGGCTACCCCACCGAGTGGGGTATCAAATGAAAGGTATCGGTTTGGACATTTCAAAACAGTTTTTAACATTTCTGTAACTTTCATACTTTTAGAAATATTTCGAAAAAAGTCGAAAAATTTACCATTACCCACCTTAACCGAAGCATGCATAGAGATCCACCTGAAATGTAGGTTGGTACCTACTATTCTTAGGTATTCGTTAAACTGCGAAGTCTCCAACCGGTACTTTTGGTACATATTTGTTGACAAACGTTCAAAACCCTCGGCGCGCGAGTTACACTCGCACTTGACGGATCTTGTTTCATAGATCACATAATTATTATAAGACGTCATTTCACAGTCCGAACAATTATTCCCCTTCAATCTCGTGTCATAGCAACAGAAATGTTCCATGCTTAAAAAAGTTGACGTGCGAATTGGTACATATTCTACGTTGTACTACGTCGGCAACCTACATTTTAAGATAAAACAAGATCCGTCAAGTGCGAGTGTAACTCGCGCGCCGAGGGTTTTGAACGTTTGTCTACACATATGTACCAAAAGTACCGGTTAGAGACTTCGCAATTTAACGAATACCTAAGATCTCTCTGCATGCTTCGGTTAAATGGGTGGTTCGGTTAAAGTGGGTAATGGTAAATTTTTCGACTTTTTTCAAAATATTTCAAAAAGTATGAAAGTTACAGAAATTTGAAAAACTGGTTTGAAATGTCCAAACCGATACCTTTCATTTGATACCCCACTCGGTGAGGTAGCTCCCCCTTTTGAAAATTATTCCCCCCCATTTTGATCATTTTTCAAAAAGTGTTCTTTTTTCAAACTTCTCTATATTTTTCCTGTAAAATATAGATCCATGTCTATAAACGCTCCATACATTTTACATGGATCGCTTTGCAATCTTCGGAGATAGGGGGGGGGGAATGGGTATTTTTTCGACTTTTTTCGAAATATTTTAAAAACTATGAAACCTACAAAAATTTCAAAAAATATTTTGAAATGTACAAAATGATACCTTTCATTTGATACCCCATATGACTCTGTAGGTATCTTTTAAAATTTCGGCATCACAATTTGTATGGAAAATATTCATTTTCATTTTTCATTTATTTTCATTTATTTTTCTATAAATCTGTATAGGCGCACGAAATGTATTATTATTTTAAATTTCAAGTTGATAGCTGCAGTAGTTTTTGAGTTATTAAGGAGGGAAAAAAGGACAGACAAAGCGAGACCATAAGGGTTTTGAAACCGATCTTCGATCATCAAAACCCTAAAAACCATAGCGACCAATGCTTTTTACTAATCTGCTATTTGTTTTTGCCACAACATTTTTGTTTCTGCGCTTTTGCCAACCGTATCTGTCTGGTTTTCAATCTAGTTATCATATGAGTAAAGCCAACAGCTGAAATAATATCTACCACGATAATTTTGGTGATTGACTGAAAAACCTGCATTCAAATTCAAATTGTTTATAAATCTACCTTTGTGAATGTTTCAACTTCCAAGTCCGTAGTTATTTAAAGAAAAATATCATTAGTAAATTTACCCATTCGAAAGCCTCGAATAAATCCGAATGGAAATCCGCTATCTGACCGCAGAAGTAAACTTGACCCGTTGAGAAGAAGTGCCTATTTTTCAGACCTTGACAAAAAGACGGCTGTTGTGTACGGATGAACTGAAAAATATTATAATTTTTGTTGAGTGACTTCATCGAGAATGTTGATAATGTTTGAAGAAACCGGTGAAATCGTTCAAATAGTATGACAGTTTGAAGAATCTTTATTCATATTTTGGCAAGAGAATAAAAATATTTTAGGTACACTAAATAATCACAAATATCAAGGGCGTCAACCGATCTCCTAAATAGACATGAAAAGAGAAAAATCGATCGAGCATTGTTTCACGAACAATAGAATCGAGTTCCCAACTCTAGTTGGCAATGAGGTTGTCTTGTATCGTAGGTAGGTAAAGTGGCGTTCATGATTAACTATGCCCCTATTTAAAATAAATACCAGCATTTATTATGACTGCTTGAATTTCAAAAAACTAAATGCGAAAATATTCTAAGCTGGGATTCGAACCGCGGTACTCCGCATCGCAGTCGACCGTGCATTCGAATCGGCAATCTAATCAGTTATGTATCGAACTTTTAAGCCAGTAGCGTTTAACTTATTTAATATTACTAGCTTAGAAGAATTAGTACATTTATAATATTACTAGCTTCTGCCCGCAGCTTCGGACGCGTATTTTCTGTATAATAAGTAGCATATTATCTAACTTAGGCTGTGTTCTAAATGTACGCTAAATTTTATCTGGATCTGTTCAGTAGTTTTGGAGATAATAGGGTAGTACCTAGGTAACAAAAATTTCACATTTCACACACTTTTTCGGCTTTTTCATTAGTAATTGTAGGATTTTATGAAGTCTAATTTTATCGGGAAAGAGTGCCCAATATGCAATTTTTGAGTGATCTTAATAAGGTTCTTTACAAAATAGTATGCTGAAAAGTTGCATTGAGAACCACCCACTCCCTATTAGAGACACAATTTGCTTTTTCAAGCGCGTTTTTCTTACAAAACTGGTTGAGTAATAAAAACCGTTTGCTAAATCGTGTGCCAACACATATTGCAAATGACAAAAAACGAAGATATCCGCATTCTGAAATTTTATTCGTTAAAAATTCAGTAACATGCATTTTATTATTTTACATCGGGAAAACCGCAGTCGAGCAGCAATTTTGAGAGCTTTGAGCGGTCGCGCCTTTGAGTGGGCGTTCGAGGCGTTAGTTCACTTCAGTGGACTTCGTACCTTTTATGTATAGCTACGACCCTCGTACTTACACACTCGTGGAATGACATGTGACGTCAGAGTCTTTCTAACACACGCTTTACTAAGCGAGAGTTACAGAGAATAGGTACTACCCGCGGTGCGTTTTCTCAATTAAATAAGTCTCCCTATGTTCTTCTTCAAAAAACGTTAATAATTCCTGTCAAATTTGACTAGGCTCAAATTGTTTATGCGTTTAGTCGTGAAAAGGTTTTTTATGATCTTATCAGAATAGTGGTCTTAATGTAACCATCATAATAGAAATTTAGTAAGATGGTTTAGGCTAAATCAAATCAATCAAATCAAATCAAATATTTTATTTCGGACAACTTAAATCCATAATTTGTTAGTAAAGGTAGGACTTATTATTAGGGTTAGTTAAAACTAATATCTACTTAAAAATTAAATAATACATAATCAAATCAATTTAAATACAATTATATCACTCTCCCCATGAAGCATTTCCACAGGGGTGAGGTGATTCTACCAGCTATAGTTTTTAGGATGGTGTTGGAGCTGTCACGTACCCTGCGCATCAGGGATGCCGTTTTTTTACGGAGGATGGCAGCAAAGCCATCAATCTGGTATTCCGCAAACATCCCCGATGCGCTGCAAAATCGAGGCAGTCCCAACATCATCCTAAATATATTATTAAACTGTACACGTAGGGTCTCCAGCGGCCGTTTGGTGTAGTTGATCCATAGGTTCCCGGTGTAGAAACTCTGACAATAGGCTTTAAAAAGCGTTATTTTGACTTCTTCTGAACACCGGGAGAACCTACGAATCAACATGTTACCCCTCACCGCTAGAGCCCTACGTTCTCTTTCAACGTCAACATTGTCCTTAAGGTCGTCGGTGATATAATGTCCCAAATATTTAAAGGATTTGACTTTGTTAATGATAATTCCGTTTAAGGTTATCTCCGGGAAGTCTTTGAGATTATTTCCGGCGGCCTTAAAGACAATGTATTCGCACTTTTTAACATTATAGGACAGACCATGGGAGGCAGCGTAGTGAGCACAGACCTTCAGCATCTCTTCAACAGATCTCGCTGTCGGGCCCAACAGCACCATGTCGTCCGCGTAGCTGATGTTGTTTATACAAACACCATCAACACGACAGCCGACACGCATGCTGCTAAGCCCAACAATGAGATCATTAACATACAGGTTGAAGAGCGAGGGAGAGCTAACCCCCCCCTGTCTCACTCCGCACTCCAACCCGTATGCGTCAGAGAAGGCATTGGACCACTTAACAATATTTCTTTGATGCCCATACCAATACTGAAATATTTTAAGCATCTCCTGCGGTACGCCCCTCTCCCTCAACTTCTCCCAGAGCACGTCGTAACAAACAAGATCAAATGCTTTGGATAGATCGAGGAAGCAGGCGTACACAGGCGTCCTGCGACTGGTGTAGTATTGGACAGTATGTTTGAGTGCTAATATTGCGCTTTCTGTGGATAGTCCGGGTCTAAACCCGAACTGTGCGTCATGTAGGTTAAGGTATTTTTGTAGCATAGATTCAAGCATACTGTCCAACACTTTTGCTATTGTTGTACCAAGAGAAATTGGGCGGTAGTTCCCTTTGTCCGATATGTCCCCTGTCCTGTTCTTCACAATTGGAACTACTACAGTCTTCATAAGGTCAGCCGGTAAGTACTCATGACTAAGACACATTGTGAAGAACATGGAGAGGAGACCGGGCAAGTGGTTCCCCGCGTTTTTAAGGTGTTCGATGCTGAGCCCATCGTGACCGGGAGACTTGCCTCGCGTCATACCTTTGATTGTGACGCGGACTTGGTCCGCAGACATATGCAATAGAGGTTTGTCACCCGGCTCGCTGGACCCAACATCGATTGCTCCTGTGGAAGGACCGAGGGCGGAGTGAACTTTAAAATGATCCATAAACAATTGCGCTATCTCCCTTTGATCACTCTTCCCCTCCACGCTCACGGGGGGGCCAGGCCTAATATTCAGTTTGCTAGTAGATTTCCAGAAGGTCTTAAAATCCTTCGTTGCACGCTCTTTAGCAATCTTGTCCATTATAAGCTGGTCCTGGTGTTTCTGACACCACTTCAGGCGGCTTTTAAAAATTTTTCGTGATTCGCACATCCGTTCATAAGTATCGCCTGAATTGGGTCTGTTACTCAGAACCCAGCATTTGAATTTAAGCCTGGCCTCCTCATGCGCAGCCCGTACATATTTATTCCATCCACAGAAGCTATTACCTTTCTTAGTTCTCGCACCACCACGCTGCTTTGTCTGTGCTGCCGCCTCGGCCATAGTATTCACTATGACCCCATACAGCTTGTCTAGAATAGACCTGTGCTCAGCCAAACTACACGGCCCATGAGCGCACTCAACGAACTCGGGTGGGAAATTAATAGCACGGAAAGTCTTGTTACAAATGCCACTATATCGTTTTATTTGTTCTTGACTCCGTTCACCCCATAGTACATCACTAGAAGTTAAGTCACGAGTCTCTAGCCTCGGTCTGACTGCGCACAGATCACATTCCACGTAAATAGGTAGATGGTCGGACGTGTAGACATCCTCATATACGCCTACTTTTTTAACTGTATGCCAGGCTGAGAGGGAAACAATACAGTGGTCCAACCATCTTCTACTCCCGGATTTTTGACATGTAAATGTATAGGTATTAGATGAAAAACCTAGTTTTTCTACATCGGCACATAGCCAGGACTGTTCTGAGCAAAAGTTTGACAATTCTCTATAGAAAATTTCCTGGGGGTGAGCATTAAAATCCCCTAGAACGAAAATACATTCAACACTACTGCTTTCCTCTATAGCACTTATCTCACTTAGGACCTCCGTAAAAATAGGCAGATTATTTTTCTTACATGTAGGCATGTAAACAGAAAATATTATTACAGAGCGACCATTGTTGGTGATCCTAATAGCGGCTAACCTAGGACTACTACAGTCTAGGACTGCGACCGACTCGAACATACCCTTCCTCCAGAGAAAGGCTACCCCCCCGTGCGGTCTTCCCACCAATATGCCCGCGGACGTATCCACCGCAGACTTACCGGTGTATTCGAAGTCTTTACTAATGGTACCAAGCAACGGAGTATCATGAGGAAGTAACCATGTCTCCTGCAGGGCCACTACGTCCGAACGCTCACATAGTTCACATAGTTAGCTAAGACCATAGCTCACATAGTTAGCTAAGACCGTCTTAGTATTTTTTTATGTATTTATTCTTATTATTTATAATTAATATATATTTTTCTATAGGTATTTATTACTCATTCGCAATACTAGAGTATTGATGATCTAGTTTTGTTTCTGCCAGGGTGCATTTAATCTACAGCGAAAACTCGCGTCTCTTTGTACAATAATTCCACATCTTTGATTCCGAATCCAAAGCAAAAAAGAAAGCACTGCTCTTATATTTCATTCCCGCAGACTGTAGAATAGGCCTCCGGAGTGAGTAATAGGTATTCGTAAAATATGCGGTTTTTTCCGAACACAAAGCAACAGGGCGAAGAATTTCAAATATTTCAATATCGAAAATAGTAACCGATTTAAATCGCGAGAATGTAGAAATGTTGCTTGGATTTTAATTGTAGTTTGCAATATTCAGACTGTATTTTATGTAAAGGATATTTTTTTAAATTCAATTAACATAAAATAAATAACCAATGCTGGAAAACTCTCACAGCATCATCTGGCCCCAATCTAACCAGAGCAGAGCTTGTGTTATGGGTACTAGATAACCAATGTCATAATTCTAATTCTAATATTAAGTGCGGAACTGAGATCTGCTCTGAGATATCGCATGGGAGTGTATTGTGCTTTGCCCCTTGCCTAAACAGGCCGTAACCAGCCCAGCTTCTTGGAGTACCGGAGCAGAACTTTTGGTGACAAACTGACAGCTTCGTTTTAGCTTTTCTATGGGTGAAGATGGGGTTTATGCCTCAATGCGACTCTTCAGCCCTGTCTTGTGTCTGGTCTCCTCTGTGGCCGTGCATTGTACCACAACATATGATATATCTAATATTTATTAGATTTATTTATATTAATTAGATATAAAATCATTTAAAATGTAACATACTAGCTGCATTCTTCCTACCCGTTAAATAAATAAATAAATTTTCAAATCGGTCCAGTAGTTTCGGACCTATTCAATACAAACAAACAAACAATCAAATCTTTCCTCTTTCTCATATTATAGTATAGATTGTAAATGATAGATAAAAATATAATATGTCGTCGATGATTTAACACTATTATTGCCTATCGCAGTGAATGTGTTAAAGG
This sequence comes from Eupithecia subumbrata, assembly GCA_949316285.1. Taxonomy (NCBI): domain Eukaryota; kingdom Metazoa; phylum Arthropoda; class Insecta; order Lepidoptera; family Geometridae; genus Eupithecia; species Eupithecia subumbrata. The sequence continues at coordinate 11,680,798 of OX438643.1, read as the reverse complement.
GTTCTGTATAACCTCCTTACTAATCTTGTAATGCGCCTATTATCTATGCGGATCACCAACGTCTATTGTTTGACGTTAGACCAATTCTACGAGAGGTCAGAAGGAACTGGAAGAATCAGCTAAGTGGAATTCTGGTTCAATCATCGTAGCTGAAAGTACCAGAAAGTCATAGAAACCATGTAAAAACGGTCTCGCGATTCGTGTAGTCAGAGGCCCTAGCCTTGTGTCTGTGTTTCATAGCTCTATTTTCAACTGACATTACCTAATTATGCCTACAAGTGAGACAGATAAAGTACCTACTCCGATATATATATCTTTTACAAAAAACACAGTAAAGCTTTTTGGAGCTGCTTTGTCTGCATTATGTCTCTAAAATTGGTTAAATTGGACCATAAATGTTAAAGATAGCTCTCAGTCCACAGAGGTATGATCTTATCACATGATCCACTGATTTAGCGTAACCGGATGCAACATCGTTTCCAGACTCGCTTTGAAACCCTGACAAAGCAGAATTTTGGTAGAATACTAATATTATAAGGCGAAAGTTTGTGGAGAAGTGTGAATAGCGCCATAACTACGGATAGGGAAATTGCGTGTATGTTATCTCTAAGCCTATAATATGTGCGAAGCCGCGGGCAAAAGTTATGTTTTTTATAAACTATCATTTCTGTGGCAAAATGGATTTGGATGGGCAACAAAAAACCTTTTACCCTACCATTTCGCGTTACTCAGCTGATAAAATATTTTGACGTGAAAAGCTACATGATCGTATTACGAGCTCCATGAAACAATATAGGCTCAGAAAATTATGTAGTATTTTAAGTAAGCTTGTTATAAACTTATTTAGGCTACACTATTAATTGTAAGTTAATTTTAGCGTGGTATGGGTTGGGTATGCTATGAGAGGGTCATGTTACGAGGAGAGTGTTAGAAATGAATGTGGATGGATATAGGAGTAGAGGTGGGATAGATATACTATACCACGGGATAGCTGTAGGCCGCACTTCATCAAGAAAAATACTGGCATTACCATCTATTTATATTATGCAAGCCTCATTATTTGTAAGGAAACATAAAAACTTTTTACAACTAAGCAAGACATTAATATTGACTATAATCGACGGAATTGGAACAAATTAGTATTATATCCAATTAAACTTAAACTGGTTAGTCAAAGCCCATACCATAGATTATTAAAAATATACAATAATAATAATAATAATAATAAATATATAAATAAAAATGTTATTATTCTGTCGACCAATTCATTTCTGTTAAACTATGATTACTACTAGATTCAATTTAATTAATTCTATTATTATGAAACTTATTTTTCTGTATGACATTAATATTATTGTTTTATTTATGTAAGTATTTTAAACTCTATTTGACATGTGTAAATAAAGTCGAACTCAATTTTTGCAGTGCCCTTCCTGGGTGCATGTACCTAGCAAACTAACCAATCACTTAGACCTAAAAATGAAATGAATGTATATGTTTTAGGCCTAAGAAAATATGTATGGACTGTAACAGATGACATGAGTAATTTATTTATTTATGAAAACTTACGGCTAAATATTAATAAATTTAAGCATAAATATAAGAATGGCCAATTAAAAGTTTTCAAAAATAGTATAAAATAATATTGAATAGAAAAAAGTGGTGGACAAACAAAGTCCATAAAATGTGAGGTTAGGATAAGGATATAAAAAAGTGGTAATGAAGGAGTGAGTGCTGAAATGACGAATGATAGAAGCGAATAGAAGAAGAAACCCTAATGTGTCGACGCCACCTGAGTGGAAAAAGGGCAAGAGAATGAGAGAAAACATTATCTATATATATAAAAGAAAGTCGTGTTAGTTACACCATTTATAACTCAAGAACGGCTGAACCGATTTGGCTGAAAATTGGTGGGGAGGCAGCTTAGAACCAGGAGACGGACATAGGCTATGTTTTATCCCAGAATTACCACGGGAACGGGAACGGCAACTACGCAGGCGAAGCCGCGGGCGGAAGCTAGTATATTTATAGATTGAAAAAATCCCATGTGAGAGGTACCTATGTCAGCAACAAAGTATCTAAAACTAAAACATCTACCTCATTATTATTCAAGTTTATGTTTGAAAGGCACATTCGTGAGTTTCGATGTGATGAAACGCAAACACTACTCTGGTTAAATAAACAAAAAGCAGCTGCACCGTATTTGCAAGTCAGTACCCTCCGGGAGATGACAAATAAATATCTACAGTTAAAATAATTGGAAACACTTTTGCTTAGTTCCTTTCAGGGAGAATAAAGTTAATCTAGCTACGTACGCATAAACAGCGCGTTAAGGCTTGGTAGGCATTGGTAGGCCAGCAAAGGCCGCACTCTAGTGATTTAAAATCGTCTGAGACTTCGAAAATAGTGTTTTAGATTCTGAAAAAATTATGTATTTTACCTTAAGGATTACGAGGAGAAGAAGGATACCTCAAGGATCTAGTCTAGTCAAAGTCGCATTCAGTTACAAGATCTAATGAACTTCACTCGATAGAAAAAACTTACAAAGTTACCCCTTTTTCTAATGTTTTTTCAATACTATGACTAGCGAACTACTGATATCACACTTTTTTGTACTCAACAAAAGACACTTAATATTTCTAAACATATTCGCAGAGTTTGACTTGATAAAATGATTTTCTTAATTACCATGTTTAAATAACTACAAAAAACACGAGCGCGGCTGCTTGGCAGGCGCGCGTTTTCCCTTACGCCTACACACTGCTGCAGGAATTGCGAATTCCTGTAGTGATGACATTTGTAAAAATTAAGTTATTTTCAGAAGCGGCAACGTTAATAAATGGGAATTGCTAGAAGCGGACATTAGATTACCCAGACACGGGGTTTTTAGTAGTGGGCATTAACAATATTCAGTCCAATTCAATTGTCCTATTGGTCTTAATAATTATGTATAAATGGTACTTATCCGCATCAAAATCGAGATAGATTGTCTTGAACTTTTCAGTGTGTCTTTCTTATTGGTGACACTGTCTGTACATACATTAAGTATTAGTAATGTGTGTCAACAAAAAACTTCTCTATCAAGCAACAAAGTTTCAATCTAGTAAATAATGATTTAATATCATTATTTACTAGATTGAAACTTTCAATCTAGTAAATAATGTAATAAATAATCATTCATCATCAGCCTATATTAGTTCACTGCTGGACTCTCCACTCAAGAACACGTTTACCCCAGCGTTTGTCGGTTCTTCGTGAGATATGGCCGGCCCACTGCCACTTCAGCTTGCTAATTCTTTGAGCTATGTCGATAACTTTGGTTCTCTGTCGGATACACATCCAAAGGATAGGATTCGTAACGAATACTCGTTACGAATCCTATCCTTCAGAGATACTCCGAGCATGACTCTTTCCATTGCTCACTGAGCGACTTTGAACTGGTGGACCAGCCCTACCGTGAGTGTCACGTCTCACGATATGACGCACTGATTGTAAACTTTAGTTTTCAAGCATTGCGGTATGGATGACGAAAGACTCGACGTAGTTTCCCAAACGCTGCCCAGCCTAGCTGGATCCTCCTCTTGCATTAACTTTATTCATATACATGTATTCCCAATCCACGCCTACTATTTTCCATTGTCTATAATCAAATAAAGATAGCAGACAAATAGGTACCTATTCATCTATCTATGTATGTCCATCACAATTCTTAACAGTTACTTATAAAATGTGAATGGAAATAGTGAGAATAACTCACAGAATAGCATAATAACTAGGAATAACCCGATTTCACCCACCAGAGTGTTATAAGGTTGTATCTATTCGATTAGTTTTATACTGAAGCTTAATTTACCCGCTTATTTCCATTTACCACACATTATTCACAGTATACCCAGCCAGACCCTAAACAAATGTTTGCAGATCATACAAACTATTTGTTATTTGTAGGTTATAATGATGTTGTTACCTTGACTTCCACGATTAGATCAATTTCATTCGAATAGATATCGTTTAAAATAATGCATTGAAGAATATGCTGCCATGATACACACTTGACACCCAATTTCACAAACTCACTGGCTCGTTAATCTAATTAATTAAATTATTTTATAAATTCTGCATGTTATTTTTAATCATACAAGGTTTTATTTATTTGGGATGTTTCAGCACAATCTTTTTATACCTCAAAATCGAGTTTGTTGAATTTTTCTCCGTCCCGAATAGCAGAATAGCTATCAAAAATTAGGGCTCCGCACAAAAAAATCTACACTTACGAAGCTGCGGGCGCAGCGAGGTTTATATATAAAAACAATGTGAGAAAAGACAGATGGCTTCCCACTTATAGAAACAAAAAACTAATTTACAAAAAACGCAAACAATATTAACAGCTCGCGGATAAAAACTAATTTGTTTAATAAAATTTTATTTACTTTATCCCTTTATTTCTTAAAAGGCGCTAAAATCTTTGCTGGTTTTTATTATCTCAATTATAAGCAGGCCTATACACAGCACTGAACCGACTAAATAATGATGATTACGACATAGTAATGTTTTAAGTTCACAGTAATTTTGTGATACTTTTATATGTACCATCGTAGTGCAAATATTTTGAATAAAGCAATTTTGTTATCACCAAATATTATGTTATCATGTTTCCACAAAATTATGCCATTTTTGGGGTTCCTGGCCAAAATACTCATAATACGTTACCCTTAAAAGCATACATACTAGGACACATCACTCATAAAATTATTTACTGCAAACAGTTAACCGGAGTCATTGCTAAAGACCATGGTATAAAACTGTATGTAGAAAGATAACGTGTGATTTTTCCTATTTAACTAACGGAATGTGATGACTGCGCTCGATATAACGATGGCTATAATTAACGCCGTTAGGCATACGCATCATATATTTTGGTAAAGATTTTTGATCACTTGAATTAACTTTGTAAAGAGTGTTAGTAAAAAACATAATTCACAGGGAATCCCACCCCAGAATCCCAGAAAATCATGATAAAAATGAGTTGCTCCAGAGTAACATGCCAATCAACGCTGAAATACCGAAAAATATTCGTTGAAGGTCGAAAGGTTTATCTAGGAAAAGCAAAAATGGGGTAACGCCACGGGAGCAAAATATATCCTGTCAAATGTCAACCCGAACTTAACAAGCTCTACAGTCACTCACAGTGAAATACAATCCTGTACAAAAAATATAAAAATGACAGTAAAAAGCCGCCTGGATTCCATCTCAAATTAATCTGAAATTTCACGATATAATTTCAACTGAGCGTAATTAAATTTAATATCGCACTCAAGCTACGGTAATAGAAATATGTACTCACCATATAACGACTGAAATAAACGATTCAACCCGGAACTTATCCTTGGACTAATAATTCACCATAGCTCACACTATGGTTATTGTTTTCACATACCCTACATAAACCACTAAAGTTACCCTACTTCGCTCTACGAGATTCGTAGACGATTCTACGGCGTAGCAATGTGCTACGAAACGTGCGGCTCTCGTAGCGGCGTAGACACACTGAAGTACAGTCGCCGCGAACGGTAGTTCCGAAGTTTACCGACCGTGGCCGAGCGCGACCGAGCGCTGTAAGCTGTGATCAAGCAGTGATTGATATCAAATGAAATGTGAGGAATGAATAGTTGGAGCGCCCCTTTGTTTCAAGGATTACTTTTTTGCCGTTGACGTCGCGACAATCGCATATAATCCTCTGCAACTGTAACAGCATTTTGACGAAGAATCTTTCTTTTTCAGTATTTTTTTAATTGACGACCTCCGTGGCGCAGCGGGCGAAGGTCCGCCTGCGACGCAGGAGGTTGCGGATTCCCGCCTCAGAACAAATTTGTGTACGATATGCAGAAATTTGTTCCGTTGGTCTGGGCGTTTTCTATGTTTAATAAAAAATATCTATCTGTGAAGTGTATTGTATTAAGTATATCAGTTATCTAGTACCCATAACACAAGATCTGCTTAGCTTGGGGCTAGATAATGCTGTGTGAATTGTCCAGGATTATTATTATTATTATTTTTCAGTAATTCAGTAATTGAACGTGATAGCTTCCGGTGGCTTAGGTGAAATTTTGTTACTGGTTGTTACAGGTATACTTGCTAAAATGACTATATGAACAGAAGTATTAAGATTAAGGTTAAATAATGATCTGGAGTTTTGTTCAGTGAGAATCTGAAAAACACATGTTTATGTGTGGATTAATCATAAAGGTGTGGTTAGTAAAATTAAATTAAATGCTTAGTTTACATAAACTAGAAAAAGACTACCTACCATTTACTTTACTCTGGTTGGTAGTCTTTTTCTGATTACTTGACAATTGAGTGGTCACTAGTGACAATGAGTGGTGACCATCCAAACGGTCCCTTCTCCGGTCCGTAATTGTATTATCTTCGAAACCCATGATTTGCGGATATTGAATTTATTATCATTAGGAACCTTTGAGAGGGTTAGGTGATTAAGCTATCCCTATATAATGCTTATCCACTTAGTAATCTGAGACAATCCAAAGCTGAGAGGGCAAGAAACAATGTACTGAAAGTTTCCGAGATATCAATAGGGATTGGATGATGGTTCGATATTCGATACTTGCCCGATACTCGAGTAATAGAATGTGACGCTAAGTAAATAGGTACAATCAGTAGAGGATGGAACCTTCTCGAACTAAGATACGAGCGATTGGTACCGTCTGCAAAATCTTGCCGAAGGTAATTATTATGCTAAATAAATACGTAGGTATTTTCCACCAGCGATAAGAATGGAATGCGATCTTTTCAAATAAGTGGGGTCTGCACAATCGCGTCGATGATCGCAGGATGACTGAATGGAATGACGATTTTTGATGGATGATTAACGTTAGAAACTTTTTTGCTAGCGTTACTTTTCCCTAGAACTGTCATCCTAGGTTAGGAACATTTTAAAGCCTTACGTAATAAAAATCTCTCAATTTAGCAATGACAGTGTTTTTTTTCTCTCTCTCTATCTGATTTATGTCAAGAAACGAAGATATGCGACTCCTAACTATGATTTTGTTTTTAGTTCATACAAAACGCGATTCATCAAATTACAATTTAAACGCGTTTCATCCAACACACGTTTCGCCCTACTTGTTTTTCTCCCAAATTACTTTCGTTCAATTCGCCGCAACAATGACTGCTAATTCAAAAATGTTGGTTAATGTCAAAAATTCCAGTTAAGGCGCTACCCCGACCCAAATCAGCGCAACCACCTATTGTATCATATTATTCCGTTAAACGAAGGAATTTTCAAAAATTTATTTGCCAGTTTGTGATGCCTATCATAAGCTTTTTTAATGCCTCTATAAAATGTTTTAGTTTGTAAAGTGTAGGCAGAGATGCGAAGTTGCTCTTTTTGGCCACCATGGTGTCTAAAAAGAGCAACTTCGCATCTCTTCTTAAAGTAAAGTAAATAAAACTTTTACAGAAACATTAAAAAATCTTATGATAAGTATCACAAACTGGCCAATCGATTTTGAAAATCCTTCGTTTAACGGAAAAATATGATAAAATAAGTGGTGGCGCTGATTCGGGTCGAGGTAGCGCCTTAATGTAAGAAATGACAGTTAAGTACCTGATATTGGTTGTGGTTGAGATAAGTTTATGATTAAAAGGGTTAATTTTGACAAGGTTTCATGCCATTCTGGAAAGCGCGTAGTAACCTTTATTTGCTATCTGTACTTGCGAAGACTTGGTGACCTTCCTGTCAAGGGCGATTCTTTTTCAAATAAAGTTCATCTGGTTACAAACCGCCAGACATTGGTTGATTTTTCACCTAAAATGGGTCAAGTAACACAGCTCAAGGGTGACATGGTTTTCGCAAACCTTTTACTTTTCATCTTGAAAATAGAGACAGTTCATGATATTTTTACGGAAAACTGAAACCCAGCTACTGCCTACATGATAAGTCAGTTCTTTAATTTTTCAACTTCGCATTGTTATCTATTATTTGTATATTTATCTATTTATGTTTTATCATTTCGGCACTTTTTGATTCGAAATGGACTGCAAATTTAAAAAATATAAGCTGTGTTATTTCTCAATCTAACTTATCATTATGTCAAAAGATGAAGATTGAAAAAAGAGCAATGTTTTAAGTTAGCTGCTATGAATTAGGAGGTAAGTCTTTAATCTCCATTATTAAACATAAATAAGTACACATACTTCCTATATCCTGTTCTAACACGGAACAGCCAAAAATGATCAAACTCAGCAAGTTGCAAGTGTTACGTATAAGTTAATTCCGGTGATTACGGCGCGAAGTTAGCGCCAACAAACTTACTTAATTATTAACGCTATAAATCTACAATTTGGATTACTTTGGGAGTTAGTAGCGCGTGTGAAATTGATTCCTGTTGTTCAAAACATTATTGTAAAATTTTTGTGTTTTTACTTTGTCGGATACCTACGAGTATACCGTAATATTACCTACTAGCTGCATTCTAACTACCCGTTGTCCTATTTTTCGTTTTCCGGTAAGAATGAAGCATTTTCCCGTGGTAAAAAGTAGCCTATGTTCATCAGGAATTATGTGGGCTTCTAATGGTAAAAGAATTTTTCAAATAGTATTTTAAACAGTATTTTCGGAGTCTATTCAATACAAACAAACAAACAATCAAATCTTTCTTCTTTATAATATTAGTATAGATAGATTACCGTACAATTAAAGTCAACTCTAAGCAATGGCTGGTGAATTCGTATCTTCTAGACCTTCCTGACATCATTGGCGATGTCGTTACTTCCCGTTAGGTGTTATTGTAGTCAAACAAAGGTTTTCAAAAGACCTTTGTTGCACATTTAAAATTAAACTAGGCAATGTCTTGTTCTCATTCTGACTCTTGAAAGAATTAGCCCCAAGTTCTGGCTAAATAAATATCAACAAAGGAAAATACACGATCTTCAGAGTAGATTATCTATAGACACTAATTACTAATCTATACTAATATTACAAAGAGGAAAGATTTGATTGTTTCTTTGTTTGTTTGTTTGTATTGAATAGGCTCTGAAACTACTGGACCGATTTGAAAAAATCTTTTGCCAATAGAAGCGCACATTATTACTGATGAACATAGGCTACTTTTTACCGCGGGAAAATGCTTTATTTCTACGGGAAAACGGGTAATAGGACAACGGGTAGTAAGAATGCAGCTAGTATATTATAAAGAGGAAAGATTTATGTATTATTGTATGTTTGTAACGAATAAACTCAAAAACTACTAGAGCGATTTCAAAAATTCTTTCAACATTACAATGCTGCGTTATCCCTGAGAACCATAGGTTATATTTTAAATGTTTAAGAAATTAATGTCCACCTGTGTAAAGCTGGGACAGGTCGCTAGTTAGGTATTAATCAATTTCTACAAACTTCCTATCATACGTACAACAAATTAAGTAAGTGTAAAATCCAAATCCGTCTTAACTCGCGCGTAGCACACCTCCGCTGCGGAATACGAGTAGCGGAACCGCTGGATGAATTCCACTGCGATCAAGCGTAGTTTGAGTTGCGGAACTATAGCGGAGGTGTGGCTGACGTCGGAGCAGATCGACGAAACCGCGCGGGGAAAGAGATAGAATTAAAGTCTAATCTATGCGTTAAAACGGGCAGTTTCGCTAGTGTTCCACTTCTCCTACACGGACAAGACATGGCGACTGCGGTTCCGCTGTTATGGTTTCGCGGCGGAGGTGTGCTACGGGCGTCAAAGCAGCTTTAAACAAGTCCTACAAAATTTTATAAAACTACCAAGCAGGTATCGTGTGCCTACATCGTCAGCTATCTAATTACATGACAATTTAAAATTCATCCATAAAAGCGCAAATAATACCACAAAATATGCCACAACCGTTGAACTTTACAAAGTGAATTTAATTCTTTATCTGACTATTGATATCGACGGCCTAACTACCAAACCGCCGACTACTGAAAATCATAATTCCCAAAACAATTGCAGGTGCTTTGAACTAGCCTATCGGTAATCCAAGCTATCTGTTTATTCTGTATGTTGGTATTTATCAAAGATAATAAAGTAGAAACAAACAGATGAACTAGTTGCGAGATTGATTAGGAAGAAACTTACCCAAAATTAATAAAACTGAAGAAATCAAAAATGTTTATCATAAATTAAATTATGTTGAAAGACTCGGTGTCACCTCGCCTCATCGGCTCGTCGCTAGGATTTTATATCAAAAAATAATAGAAGTGCAATGATGCCGTTATTTACCCTCGACGCAAAAAGAGAGGTGTGTTATAAGTTTAACGTGTCTGTCTGTCTATCTGTGAATCTATCTGTGGTATCGTAGCTCCCAAACGGATGAACCGATTTTCGTTTAGTTTTTTTTTTGTGTCATAGATAATTTTATCTCGAGTATTCTCAGCCATGTTTCATGAAAATCAGTCTGGGGGTTTTTAATTTTTTTTATTTTGTTAACTTTTTGGCTTAGCCTACCCAAAATTTAGCTCCTTCATAGTTTATGTCCTCTATATTCTCCATCTATACGTGAAATATTTAAAAAAAACGGACGTTGAAGGATCCGAAAATTACCTCCGACGATCTCACAAATTTTACCGCGACATCTACATAATGTGCAATTGTACATTATATCCAATAAATAGATATGTTACTGTAGATTGTTTGGTATTGATGTGAATCAGTTGAGCTACCTGTATATTGTTTGCAACAGTCTGCAGTTAGCTAAGTTATTTCAATTGTAAATACTTATTCTAATTTGTTTCTATTATTTGACTGTAATTTTCTTTGTTAATCCTACCAATACTAAAAATGCTAAAGATTGAGTGAATGTTTGTAACCACGTATCTCCGTAACTACTTACCGATTTAGATGAAATTGTACGTATTAAGGTAGATAGTTTTGGTTCCAGAATAAAATGCTAGTTTTAACAATTAAAAAGGGTGATAAAAAAATATAGAAAATTATTATTCCTTGGCTCGATTCACATAAAACTGGGTATAAATAAACTATAAAGTAAATACTGAATTAATACTCTATTGGTATGCAATAAATTTCTGAAAATTGTATGATTGAAGCTCCGGGGCGCAGCTAGTTAGGTTCTAATATGTAACTAATATTTGAATGTAATTTTCTAATAAATAATATAGATGAGATCTATCTTGAAACTCGGTTATCTTTGACCGGGCAGTTAAGCGGTACTACGCCATTTTCAGGGCCGTTTCGACCGTGCCGTTAACATTAGTGGACACTAACTAATGAACACAAACGGTCCGAGTCCTCCGCTCGACCAGAATTTAGAATTATACTTTTATGTCTTTTATGAACATAAAATGTAAGGCTTTGGGCTGAAGTTATATTAAATTCCTTTGGCATGATAATGATCGTACTAGGAAATTTAACTTTAAAAATTCTGTGATGATTAATATTCTTTACAGAGTAATAAAGAAGATACTATATGCGCTTATTGCACAAAATAGATCACAACTTTTAATATGGCCGATTTGATTCGTCTCTTTTTAACCCTCGACGAAAAAAGAGAGGGGTGTTATAAGTTTTACGTGTATGTCTGTGTATCTGTGTATCTAGTCTGTGGTATCGTAGCTCCTAAACGGATGAAACGATTTTCGTTTAGTATTTTTTTGTGTCATAGATAATTTTATCCCGAGTGTTCTTAGTCATGTTTCATGAAAATCTATCGGGGGGTTTTATATTATTTAATTTTGTTCTTGTATGTACATACATTTCTTATTCGATATACTAAGTATTTTTTTCTAATAAAAATCACAAGAATCTTAAAAAAGATACAAACAAAACAATATAAATCAACCCAGAAGGTATGATATGTAAATTAATGGAATGCATACACTGTCGGAAAGTTCTTCCAACAAAAATACTTCAAACACAGAGCAAAATGTTTACAGCAAAAACTTGAGCACGTTTGATTTGCATGTTATAAAATCAATGCTTTTGCAAACGCATTTGTGAATTGCAGCAATTGGAAACTGAACCATTTGCGTACTAGACCTTTTTAGGCTTTCGAGATGATTATGAAATAGACTTATACGGTCAACTGGGGTATGAAATCAAATATTTCAAAAAGTATTAAACCTTTTACAAACCGATACCTGTTCGTAAAAGGTATAAAACTTTTTGAAATATTTTGAAAAAAATCGAAAAAGAGTTGACCATTCTCTTTGACCTTTTTGAAAAATGGTCAAAAAGGAGGAAATAATTTTCAAAAGGGGGCTACCTTACCGAGTGGGCATTCAAATAAAGGTATTAGTTTGCACGTTTCAAAATAGTTTTTGAAATTTCTGTAAGTTTCTTACTTTTGAAATATTTTGAAAAGTCGAAATTTTACCCAGTCCCCCCCTATCTCCAAAGTTTGCAGAGCAATCTATAATGTTTCTATAATACAATATAGTATATATAATGTATGAAGCATTTGTAGATGTTGATGTATATTTTAGAGTAAAAATACAGAAAAGTCTATAAGTAGAACACTACTGTCGAAAAATAACAATAGTTTTAGAAAGGGGAGCTAAATCACCGAGTGTCGTATCAAATGAAAGGTATCGTTTAACACATCTAAAACAGTTTTTGAAATATCTGTAGATGTCTTACTTTTCGACATTATTTCAAATAATTTTAGATAAAGTCGAAAAATTTACCACCTAATTACTACACTAAACTTCCGAGAAGTTTGCAGAGCAATCCATCTGAAATGATCTACTATTTTTAGGTTTTCATCAAATAGCGAAGAAACCTACATAAAAAGTACATTTCATAAAGTCAATTTAAGAATCCTAAAGTACCCTACCATCTTAATGTAAGAACAAACGATTTTCTAGAATTTGGAATATATGTTTATTTTACTATATGGGATTTTTCGAAATTTCAACCCTAAGGAAGAGAAAAGGTCAATTTTTAATATTGTATTGACCTGAAGTTTAATAAGTATGTTCTGAAACAACAATAAATTAAAATACAATGTCTTGTTAATGATAGAAAGGGGGTCGTAGTATTTACGGTTTTTTTGTAACTTTTTAACCAGTCACCAAATTTGCTCGAAACTTACTGAAGAAACTAAAACAAAAAATTGAGATATTTACATAATTATGAAGAAAATATATTGTATTTTCATCTGTGAATATCTCAGAAAGCTGACGCATTAGGACATTATGTCATAGAACATTTTTTAATAGTTTTAGTGTAGATAGGTAGATAAGTGATAGAAGTATCCAAATTTATATTTTTTTATTATGAGCGGCGATTTAGAAACAGAAAACAAATTTTAGGGCTACCCATACAAAAATCTTCAAACCCCTTTTATGTATGAACTGAATAAACAATAATTTAAAACACATGTTTCAGGATTTGTAATAAAAATCTCTAAATTACTCGCTTTGCCCTAGCTGGTAATGAGTCTACATCGTGTATTTTCTCCCTAAATGTCATGCAGTGTGAATAACATCGTATTTCCATTTTTATAAAGAGAAGCAGCCACGGTAGCTGAATTGATATGCAAAGTGATCCTGACCCCTTTATACGCGTTGACAGGGAAAAGGTGCATTCCCGATAATAAAATGATTCGACCGTTATTCATCCTATAATGTTTTTGGGCAATATGAAAGCGGAACCAGATCCGTTCATGAGATGTACGTATAACCTGCGTAAAGAATGGGATTGAGAATGTTGTCATCTCTCATGATGCTCCCGCTCGGATTCAAACTAAGCAGGACAGCGTGAGAGATGACGTCTTCCTCAATCCCAATATGAATGAACGCAGATTATACCAATTTTATCTTTAGTCAGATTAGACATGTGTGCTTTAGGTTTTTCTTTTATGACATCTCCGAGAGGTCTGATTTCTACCAAAACAGAGAGATGTTTGGATATAAAATACCCCATAGTACCTATGGTATCTAATAGCGTTACTGATGACGCTAGGTTTAAATATTTTCGACATAACACTAAATTGACGAGCGAACGAAGTGAGCGAAGCTCTGCATCAAGTCTAGCAAAATTTGCGTTTCTGTCAGTATGTCCGTACTCCTCTACAGGTCGTATTTTACAACCGATCGGTACGAAACTTGATGTACAGATTCTACGATTTTATAGAATTTTTTCGTCGTCGGGGTTTTTTGATTAAAGGCGTACTTCCTCCAAAAAAGGCAAAAAGGGAGCTTTAGAATATCTCCGCTTTCAGAGATCTGATTTCGATGATTATATTTTAATGGAAAAGTAGTAACTTCAAAATTTTCTCATAAAATTTGGTAAAGATCTGATGAGGATTTTTGGCATGACGAGCAGAATATTGAGCGAGCCGTCTCGCTTACAGCGGGCAGATAGTTAAAAACATTTATTTCTAACCTCGTAAGGCAAAAAGTTGATAGGTCAAAGTATCTGGTACGAATTAACATTTCCTGTGTCCTAAGGGCAAGTTCTCACTAGGTATATACCTACGTACAAACAAGAATTACAAAAAACATGGTAGTTACCTACCTAAATATCCCGTTTTAAATAACTTGTAAAGCTAAATAAATGTGTATTTTTATGTGTTATTAAGTGTTCGCGAGGTCTACTGTTCCTAGAACTACTAGTATTAATAATGTGAATGTTTGGATGGATTGATATATGGATGTTTTTTATTCACGATAAAACTACTTAACGCTAATTTTTTTCATAGGTACTGGAATATCCCCTTTTTGATTCCATAAATCAGTTCCCTTAACGAAAAATAACCTTTAAACGTTTCCATTTAGAAAAAACGCGTGTGAAGCCGCGTGCAGAAACTAATATTGTTATCAAACCTATGTTCGCGTACTTTTGTAACTGTACTTGTTCAGGGATTTGTATTTTTAACCCCCGACGCAAAATGAGAGAGCTGTTATAAGTTTAACGTGTCTGTCTGTGGTATCGTAGCTCCCAAACGGACGAACCGATTTTCTTTTAGTTTTTTTGTGTCATAGATAATTTTATCCCGAGTATTCTTAACCATATTTCATGAAAATCTGTCGGGGGTTTTTTAAATTTTAAATTTTGTTCTGGTTTACCAAACATAATCATGAAAATACACTTAACTCTATAGCTGCATTTACAACGTAACGAATCTGTATACCACCAATGAAGTGAGCGTACCTAATACTCAGCTCCCCTCAGCACCTAACGATTTAAACCACAAGTGGGAACAGGTAGGAGTAGTGTCGTTTCTATGCTTATTGCTAGGGCCATGATACAAGCGGACACTGAAAATAAGAGTCTTTATCCTCTCAGATGGCAGACCCTGCGCACCGCTACCCCCTATTGCGTAGCACGGCTTCCGCCAGCATGCTGCCCGCCAGCACGGTAATGGGATGTGATGCATTATTTCGCTAATTTCTTGATTATTTTCTAGTAATACCTCGTAACATCTGTATATATTTGGATTCTCCATAAAATTTCCTACAAATAGCATGTAAATGTTCTGATGTTGTGTAACGTAACTAATGAGGTTGAATTAAAATTTAATTAAAATTGCGTAAAAATGGTGAAATTTAAGAAATTAAAAAAAATCAATATAAAAAAAACAGTTTCTATGATCAACGTGTTAATAACGATTTTTAAATTTAGAATCTAATTTTATATTTTTGCAAATAATAAGGTTTTTTTTCTTCATAATCGTGTTCTTTTACCCGACTCGAAAAAGGTAGGCCTTTCGTTGTTATTTTTTAATTGTACTAAATTTTGCACACTGTTTTTTTTAATTAAAAGTAGTGTTATTCCAGGTCTAGTTCGACATCTATGCGAAATTTCAAACAGAGAAGTTTTGGCGTAGTTGTCAGCCAAACATCTTCATAAACTTTCACCTTAGTAAGTACTAGTAGGATTATGTAGACAGGTTGTCACTTACGATAGAGTCCAGACCACTAGATAATGGTAAAAGTGACCACCAGTCACTTCTACCATTATCAGTTGGGTGGCAACTGATAATGGTAGAAATGACTGGTGAACAATAGTGGACTAGGTATTAGCATTGACAAATAGTTTATTTTTTTCTCTCAAGTTAAAAGTACATTACGTTATAAAGTTTCGGCCAAACTGCACAACAGTTTGTCGGCAGTAGCTCTCGTAGAAACAATAGACATACATTTTAAATGTACTTAACAATGGATTAAAAAAAAGATGACAAAAGATTAAAAAACTAAATACGCAGTTATTATTGTTTTCTTATAAATCGAGGGCATGACTCCTTTTACGACTTTTCTCTATCTCGCGTGGCTTCGGACTTGGCCATCACCGCCCTTCTCAAAAAACCACCCTGTATATATATTGTTATACTATGAATAATTTTTCCTAGTTTTACAGCGTCACGTTTCGAGAACAAGCTCCATGCTTATAAAAAACACAGATCTTAAGACAAAACTAGATTTCATAGCCCAACTCAGTTGCACTAGAATACGATATGCAGTGGCCACGAGCGTACCTCACACCATTGGGTACGATAATACCTATTTTATTGCATCCAATTTTATTTTACGATTGATAGTAGAAATGTTGAAATAATCTCGAAGATTCTAAATCATTTTTGATGAGGCAATGCAGCCAGCGTCGTGAGGACGCTTCCGACTGGTATTGATATAGATTAGGCAAAAAAGGACCAAACCATAGCCTACGCCTACCGGATGGACAGGATTTAGGTAAGTGGGATTTTATTTAGGTAGTAATAGAAGATATTTTACTCTTACCCGTAGTTCTTAACAGCTGTTTTATTTCTATAAATTCCGATCTTGAACCCCAACTTGGTTTAAAAAAGGTCTTTTGTAAAAATGAAATCAGTTATCTCCAGGAATTTCTAAAACATTTGGATATCGAATAAAAAAAACCTTCTTTACATCTCCATTTCAATTGTTCAACCACTCAAACAAAAGGCGTGCGAAATTCTTTCCTCAATTTGAAAGGGTCGCAATCATCCTGAAATAAAGGTTTTTGAGAACTCTCGCTTTGCTTACTATCTGGTGAAGTGTAATGACAGGGACCTTAGCACCTATAAATCTTTTGAGCTTCAAACCTTGGGAGGGAGGCAACTTGAAGAGGTTACAAGACGAAAATGAATGGACAACTAATTCTGACGTATACTTTGAATCACGTTTCGGTTTCTAAGCCAAAATTCTGGTTAAATAGTCATCGTGGTAAGATGCTACTCTAATTTTGGCCGCAACGGCAAGTCTTAACGGAGACTAGGCAGATGTGCAGGTCATATTATAGTGCCCAAGTGTATGCGCGAACACAGGTGCACTCTCTATTTCCTCAATCTTATAATCCGATGGGACAGCAGACTCACACGACCGGGTAGAGGTCAAGCACAGGGCTGACGGTTTAACGTGCTTTGCGAGGCGGGGTATAACAATGCCAACCTTCTGACTTGGGGTTGTTACTGTGAATTTTTCTTTCAAGAAAGATCCCAATAACAACTTTGCCCCGACCCAAGATTTGAACCCGGGACCTCATTATCATCCGCTGAACACACGACCGTAAGACCAACAGGCAGAGGATACATATAGTATTATAGTGCACAAGTGTGTGTGCAAAAACGAGTGCACTCTCTATTCCTTTACTTTCACAATCCGATGTTACGGCAGATCGACTGATCGTGGTGTCAATACCGAACATAACTAGAAACTGCTGTTTAACTACATGTGATTTTATTTAGTTATGCACGATGCATTCGTCCGTGTCCGTTTTTATTGTTTTACGCGCGTGTCACAGCTGCTACTGCTGCGTCCTCTAGGTGTCGCATAAAACTAGCGCACAGTAACGCCATCGTTATTGTGCATCATGCTGAGCGACGACCTTTTTTTGATGTCACGGTTGTATCTTTTATTTGTTTGTAGCAACTTTACTTGTAATTTTTATGACACAGAATAAATACTTTTTACTGACTTTACTTACTTACAAAGCACTTACCTTGATTTCAGTACCTGAAGAGATAACTAATGTATTTCTCGAGAACAGATCTCAGCGATGTAAAGAATGGAACCGCATTCCGTTTCCGTAAACGCTCGCATGTGGCGAACATTACCTCAGGAAACTTATCTAGCTGGCAAGAAATACAAAACCACAACCACAATAAACGGCATAAGCCCTAAATTTGAATGCCTTACAAATTATTGCGACTCCTTCGCCATAAACAGCATCGAATAAAGGGTGAGAAGGTTTAAGATAAGATTTTATTCCAAGCCCACAGCAGCCTTTCAGCTCACTTGCGTTATTAAAACGAATGGTGCTATTAAAATAAACAGTAGGTAACTTCATTCCGCCTCTTGAAAACTTTTTCATAAAAGTCTGCTTTGTTTTAATTCATGAGATAAAGTTGATGTCCTGAGATAGGGAACAAAAAATCGTACTTTTGTGCTTCTGGGAAGGTAAAACCAAATCTCGGCAATCGAAAGCGGCTTTAATTTACCTATATTTTTGTTGGCTCCAATTGTTTCACGTTGATTCTTTCTTTTGTGTTGGAGTTTTCTGGTTTTTTAGAAGCCTTAGGTAAAACTGCGGGTACAGGGAAGTGATTGGATGTATCTTTTTCTACCAAATAATATTGGAAGCTGTTAAACGAAAATCGTTTTCAACGTAGATTCAAGGTAGATTGCCTATGTTCAGGAGAATAAAATTGACTAACAAAGAAAATTACAACTATAGAATTGAATCAATTTAGAAATGGTATTTACAATTGAAATAGTTGAGTATGTGCTGACTGATGCAAAACAATAAGAATAATTAGTTTCTCTAACCACTTGAAGATGATGATTATGGCCAATTTATAAAGTCCTTCATATGCAGGCAGATGATGCGGCAAACTGAAGACAGGGCGCTATGGCGCTCATTGGTGAAGGTCTATGTCCAGCAGTGGACAAATATAGGCTGATGATGATGAGGTCCTTCTAGCCCATTATTCAGCCACGGCGACAAGTCTCGACGGAGACTAGCCAGGTGCGCAGGAAATATTATAGTGCCCAAGTGTGTGTGCAAACACAGGTGCACTCTCTATTCCCTCTCACAATCCGATGGGACGGCAGACCGACACGACCGGGAGACGTCAAGAAATGAAATGATATGAAATGAAAATATTTCTATAACAATTGTAACTCAATGTTAAGCTAAAGTTAGGTATATTAGTTTCTCGACGAGTAAAATTAAGTATAAATTACTTAAGGCCAGGTAGTCCGGCAGCAGTAGGCGTAAGGGAAAACGTGCCTGCCAAATCGCTGCGCTCGTGTTTTTGTAGTTAAAATCAAAATGTTCCGTCTACAATATTCAAGGTACTTTCCCTCCATGTGGCATATCCGTGGGACGCCATGTTTATACATATTACATACTTACATAATTATATTATGGAAACAAGGGCTTATTCAGTGACAGCAGGACAAATAAGTGTTCCTTTACCATATCCTTGAAAATCTGTAGTGACTTTGCACCTTACAGTGACCGGCAATGCGTTCCACAGCTGGATAGCCCGGACAGTAAAAGAGCCTGAGTGAAAGGTACAGTCAGAGATAAAAACATCTCTAATAAATCCCATAAGGCTGGGTAGGCCAGCAGAGGCCGCTTTTTTGTGATTTTTAAAATCATCTGAGACTTTGAAAATAGTGCTTAAAATTCTGAAAAAAATATATATATTACTTAAGGATCTAGTCTAGTCAAAGTCGCATTCAGTTACAAGATCTAATGAACTTCATTCGAAAGAAAAGAATCCCAAAGTTACCCCTTTTTCTAACGTTTTTTCAATGATATGACTAGCGAACTACTGATATCACACTTTTTTTGTACTTAACTGAGGACACTTAATATTTCTAAAAGAATTCGCAGAGTTTGACTTGATAAAATGATTTTATTAATCACCATTTGAAATAACTACAAAAAACACTGTTGAGCGCGGTGGCTTGGCAGGCGCGCGTTTTTCCTTACGCCTACTGCTGCAGGACTACCTGGCCTTAATCTTTAACACGTCACTTTCCTATGACGTCACTTTCTTCTAGTCAGTCTCCTTAACTCGTCTCGTGGTTTATTTCGTCTCTTTCAGTAACAACATTGTTAGTACAAAATGTTAAGTACCATTTTACAGTAAGTACAGTTGAAAAAGTACTAGGCAAGCATATGTTCATTGGAGGTGTAAGAAGTAATATCATACGCATATCGTAAACATCAGGAGCGCGGGCAGCAACGGAAATTCACGTCGCACCGCTTAGGCTGGGCAGTGAACGCGTTAAACATCTAATGTTAAACAATCATAATAACTTTGGCTTTTTGTACCGACTATAAAATGCAGACGCTTAATGAAACAACCAATATAACTTAATTAGATTTCTCATTAAAAAGGGTACATTGAAGTTCCTTCGCAGCACTTTTCTTTATGCAAGCAGCGTGCACAACCGTTTAGAATGCAAATGGAACCAACTCGGGGGCAATTACTTGAAAATTCATGACATTGAAACCCGCAGAAATCATTTAAATGAACTTACACCTTGCATACGAATTAATAGTTTTGGGGAAGGATAATTCAGATGTACCTCTAAATTGGGGCTATTTATAAATTAACCTGCTTTGTACTATATTTACGAAAGATTTAGAGTTAAGGCTGCACGAGTCGAACGATCCAACTCATCAGTGGGCGCTTAAATGTATGCCATCTCATCTGACATAATAGACATTCTCGCGCGCTTGATGAAAGGTAAATAAATTTATTCGTAAAACGGTCGCGTAAAAAATGGCAAAAGCACAAGGGCTATTATAGAAAAACTATTGAGAGTATCTATTCAAAATAAATTTTTATTAACTTTTGAATTACTAAGCTATGTTTGTACGGACTTTATTTTAGAGTTTTCTTTCTCCGAATGTTATTTATATTCGTCTAATGTTGGGCTAAAATCGGTGTTAAAATACGAAAGTTTAGAAGCTTGTATTTTTTGATTAATTCTTTTTTTACGGTTTCGGATGCATACCGACATAGATGATTACGAGATAAATCATTGAGTAAGAAAATTAATACTTAGTATTTACATATATTTTTTTAAATTTTTAGATCTTAGGACTCACGGATCCACGTGGTACAAAACTCCTCTACAACCTCTCTCTCTACAGCCTGTATTGGTCCACAAGTGACGCAGCATAGTAGAGGCAGGCCTCCCCCTGATAAGCGCCTTATTGGCTTCTCTCACATGGGGGTAATACCCATACTCCCCACGCTGGGCATGCGGGCTGGGGATCGCAGTTCGGTAGTGGAATTGTTTTGCAGGGGGCGCTGCTGCCCGCCCCCGGTGTATCCCTCAACTATATTCAATAAAAAACTCAAATTACATAAAATTCAACATGTTTTCTTTAGTTTCTTTCGCACAAAATTTATTTTTGAGATCTCAGGAACTCTGCGGTCTATTGAAATGACTTATGTTTTGATTCGTAGGTTATTACTAATTATTTGGTTTCTTGAACCAGTTTTTTGATGTTTAAATAAGTGTAGCAAGTGTTATCATTATAAGTTTATTCAATTTATAAATGTAGTTTTAGAAATAAGCAGAAACTTGATTTTATCCTTGTCAGAAAAGGGCGCGCACTGCGCCCTCTTACCCCCGAATACTCAAACGCAACTCAGATTTAAGAACGTCTCAAGTGACCAAATTTTGACAGATTTTCATTGAAAAATATCAATAAATCGCGACTTGAGACGTGCTCAAATGTAAGTTCCCTTTGAGTATTCGGACGTTTAGGACTTCAAGAACTTCAATTTCTGTTTTTTCCGTTTAGTGGACATTTCAGGGGGAATAAATATTATCAAACTTATGCAATTTGATCACATTATTATTAGTATTATTTAACGGGTATTTATCGCGTTTTCGTTTATCAGTCATCCCGTGACCACGACATTGTGTAAACCTGTTGAATCGTCGGGAAAATTAGGTAAATAAACGCGATAAATGTCCATTAAATAATACTAACAATAATATAAGGGGGGAAACCGGAAACCCTATTTTTAATGTTCTCCGCCACGTCAATCAGTCTGTATGTCTGCCTATCTGAACGCGGAAAAGTAAAAAACTACGGAACAGATTTTCAATTGGCTTTCACAATCAAATCGACGACCCGCATAAGTTGATTGTAACAAAACTAAAAACGTAATGTAAATACCTACCAGCAGTAGGTACTAAGCTGAACTTTTTGTAACTAAAAAACTTTATTCCCCTTGGAGTCGAGACCCTAGGTCCGTGGGGCACCGAGGCTCTTCGAGTTTTTAATAAATATTATTAGCGTCTGGTCGAAGCGACGCGTTACCCAAGAGCTGGTGAGTGTCTGGCACAGCGCATCAGCATTGCCATACAGCGGGGCAATGCAGCCAGCGTCTTGGGGACGCTTCCGACTGGTTGATATGGATCAGTTGAGCTACCTGTAGACTGTTTACAACAGTCTGCAGTTATCTCAATTGTTTCAAATGTAAATACTAGTTCTAATTTATTTCTAATAATTAATTGTAATTTTCTTTGTGAATGAAGTAGTAAAAACTTTACTTAATCATAGTAGATATTGCGCGGGCTCCTTAGTAAGCTAGATTTTTTATATCTGCTAATTGTATGTAGAGAAGATCCGCTATGAAACGGACACTTAACTTCGGACTATTCTTAACTTCGAGTACAGGCGCTGATTGGTTCATAAGCCCACCCCCACATACCGCCACGCCCAAATTTTATTTTCCAACTTTTCTCTTTTACTCATTTATGTCGACTACAAATTTTAAACAAACTTCAAACTATTCAAAACCACTCACGTATGACGTTACAACAACGTGCATCGGAATTTAATATAACCAAATTTTCCCAGATTCCTGCCGAAACTAAAAATGAAAATAGTACGCCGCGAATGTTCATGTTAAAAGTTTTCTGCCGTAGTTTTGCAGGCATTTTCTGGAATATAATGAATCCTACTCTGTTTAGAATCCAACATCATTTAAGTCAACAAAGGCATTTATGAAAAAAAAAACACAAAAGCAAAAATCAACAAAAACACAAACTTCAACAAGGCATAATTACACAAGTGCAGCGAAAAGGGATCAAATTCGAGTCTCAAAACGGATGACTGACGAATAAAATGATGCATGTAAGCTTTTAAAATCAAAAATTATTGTTTCGAATTTCTGCGTTGATCCAGTGATATAAAATATATTCCACCAACATTCTTTGATTATGTGCGTAATTCATAAACTCAACACAAGAGACACACTGCCACCCATTTGTTTACAAAGTATAGGATTTTAGAACCGAGTAGGTATAGGTGTTTGTTATTCCCAATCTAGAATTTCAAATCAAAAACACAAACTTATGAACGCAAGATTTCAGCCCAATCAGTCTCCCGCGGCGGTAGCGGCTTACAAATAGGATCATAATAATAATAAATAATATTAATAAAAACATTTATTCGTCTCTCGCAATAAAGTAAGTATCTTATATAACTAAAAGAAACACTAAAGTAGGTACCTAGGTATAAGAATCTAGTTAGTTGTAATGCAAGGATGTAAAGTTTACCTGTGTCTTATAGAATTGTACTATCGGCTACGACCTTTTTTGTGAGAGAACTGGTGCCTGTGATAGGTTTTAGTAAAACCTGTGGTACAGGTCACCAGATCATAAGGACTCGGCTTGTATCTTCGTCAATTAAAAGAACCTACCAGAGGACTGACCACAGCTTTCATCCGGGTAGGTATTTTTAATATCTCTACAGCGACCTCTATTAAAAAAATTGTATATCACCTCTAATACAAACTGAATACACATGTTAAAACGGAACCCAATGAATTACTAAAGATCGCCCACTTTCACAACCACTGTTAATTCAGGGCACAGCCGTTTTTAAGTTAAGTGTCAAATAAAACCTCTCTATCAAACGATAATTGGATGAAGGGGATGTCTTCTAAAAACACCAAGTTTAAAAATTAAGACCTGGCATCTTCACAAACGTGTTTGTGATGATGGGCAGAAACCGCAGTTTGCGTAGTGTCAGTGAATTACCAATAACCCTGTATACTGTCTCCTACATAGCGGGTCATGAACATGTCTACCAACGAGTTGAAACTCTGCATTTGAAATTCCAAAAGGTTTGGCTGCAAGACTTTTCTACCGTTTGCTGAAAAGTTGAGAACTTTTTGATGAAGAAAGGACACAAAAACTTTATCTATGTAGGTTCAGACGTTCTTGATTGAGCTTGAACTAGACTACCGAACTAGAAAATAGCGTAAAGTTTTATTTAAACTTTGTTTTGATTGTTTTCAGAGGATGTCTCGGGCGCAACGGAAAAACCCTATACGTATACTCGCCAACCAGTATTATCGCTAGGATTTTTTATTTGGGTTTTAACCTAACTTTTTACATGAAATGGTAAACTGCAAACACAGTTGCAGAATCCTAGTTATTTTTGACAATAAAAGCATTGCAAAATCAAAAAATGTTGCTGAAAATATTTCATGACACTGGAATCATTAGACCAAACTGCAGAAGTAGGAAACCTTTTTTGGTTATGAAAGCTTTCATTCTATATTCATCACTAGCTGCATTCTTACTACGCGTTGTCCTATTACCCGTTTTCCCGTAGGAATGAAGCATTTTCCCGTGGTAAAAAGTAGCCTATGTTCATCAGGAATAATGTGGGCTTCTAATGCTAAACAATTTTTCAATCGGTCCAGTAGTTTCGGAGCCTCTTTATAATATTAGTATAGATTAATACAAACAATATGGTGTAAAAATATGTGACCCTGTTTTATTTTATAGAAACTGTGTCACAGAGAACCCGTCTTCACATAAAATATTTATCTCGTATCTTTATGAACAGCATCTGCGTTATACATTAATACCTACTGCAGGAAAAGCGCCAGATTCTCTCCATGGGTTCTGGCACCAGAAAATTATCAGTCGAGCGAGAAATTAAAATAACCGTGAACAGCATAAAATTAAGTTTGTCTCTAAGCTCAGGGCTGTATTCAGAGTAGCAAAGCAGGCTTTTGAACTTTAGGGGAATCACTTTGGCAATTTTTATGGATGTACATAATTATGATTTATTTTCGGGACGATCCGGACGCAAAGCGATAAAGTCCTATTCGGTTAAAATAGAAAAAAAAAACGTCCGGTATCTTATAAAAATTAGCGATGAATCACATTTAATCCAGCACAAGAACTCCATACAGATACAATTAAAATACAAAATAAAAACAAAAACATGAAAGGAATGGATGAATGAGTGAATGAACACTTTATTAGTGATACTAGTAATTAACATAAATAAATGAGAAATAAACATCGCACAAAAGGCTTATCGCTGAGAGCAAATTGGAAAGGAGGTAAGTAGGTCCATAAGGTAGCACAAACAGTGATGGTCAACTGAAATTATGCCTCCAAGGTCCTGTGCCAAAACAAATTTATAATTTAGTTTTTATTATTATAATTTAAAAAAAATTAAAGGTTGGCCGAGCATTTGTCCTAAACGATAAATCCTCAACACTAAAGCCGTTTTCCCGCTAAATTGCTCTTGCCATGCTTTTAATCTTTGATTACGTCCACTTTTAGTATATCTCAGTAATATAATATCCTTGCCTTTTGCTTCTTCCGTTCCTTGCATTTGGACTTGCACGCCTAATTAACTGAGTTTAAGTTAAACCTATTAATTTCCCACCTTTTACTTACGTTGTTGCGCAGGCAGTGTCTGAAATATTTACTTACTGCGCTTTGCTTATATTTTTGCGAGTATTTTTCGTAATTATTGTGAAGCGCATTAAAATTTGCTTAAGGCTGAACGAGTCGCTCATCTCTCCATACAAACGTGGAAGGGTAACTACTACGCTGTTTTGATTTTGACCATCCAAAACTAAAGATAATATCAATTTATCTCGTCATTATCTATGTCTGTATACACCCAAAACCGTAAAAAAAGTATAAATTACAAAAATACAAAAATCAAAATTTTCGTATTTCAACACCGATTTTAGCCCAACTTTGGGCGTACGAAGGCATACGGAGAAATAAAACTCTAAAATAAAGCCCGTACCGACATATTTCAGTTATTCAAAAATTTAAATAAATTTATTTTGAAATAATACTCTCAATAGTTTTTCTATAATAAATAACCCTTGTGCTTAAAGTCGTTTTGCATTTTTTTACGCGGCCGTTTTACGAATAATTTTATTTGCCTTTCATCAAGCGCGCGAGAATGTCTATTATATCAGATGAGATGGCTTACATTTAGGACGCGCCCACTGATGAGTTGAACCGGACGACTCGTGCAGCCTTAAGCAACAATAATTAGGCATTTTAACACTATTATCACATAACACTATCACACTTATATTATAAACTAGCGGTTGCCCGCAGCTTCGCAAGCGCTTTTTATTAGCAAGTGTGGTTGTGGTGATTGTGCGCAGGCATTGCACGACCTTATCCCATCTTCTCCCTTCTACCATAGGACCAGCAGACGCACAGAAAAATACCACCCGTACCTGGTCGACATACCACCGTGTCGAACCAAAAAAATCTCCTCTACTTTTTTAATATGCGCGGCCAAAGAGTGGAATGAGCTTCCTGTTCCTTGTCTGTTTTCCCGTTAGAGTATAATCTTGGAGTCTTCAAGTCTAGGGTGAATAAGTTCCTTCTGGGAAAGCGTGCTCCATCTTAGGCCACATCTTCACTTACTTTAAGTGAGTTGGTGGCCAAACGCTTGACCATTATCAATAAAAAAAAAAAAAAAAAAAAGTGTCTGACCCCAGGATACCATTTACCTCCCTGCCAAATTTCATTGAGATCCGTTCAGCCGTTCAGGCGTGTAACAGTAGACACACAGACACACAGACAGACAAACAGTTATTTTCGAATTTATAATATTAGTATGGATGGATGCAAGAGTTTGGATGTTTGCTACCTCCTCATTTATCACCATAGCTGTGTGTGGCTTAGAATTTGCACCACCGCATCTCTTCCCGGGTCAACTAAGGGATATCCACTGGGGGCGGGCAGCAGCGCCCCCTGCAGAACAATTTTACCACCGAACTGCGATCCCCAACCCACATGCCCAGCGTGGGGATTATGGGCATTACCCCCATGTGATAGAAGCCAATAAGCCGCTTATCAGGGGGAGGCCTGCGTCTAGCAGTGGACCGATACAGGCTGTTGAGGTTGAGGTACCTACTCATGCTTTTAACCGAAGAACGAGTGGAAAACCACGAAAGAAGCTTCGCATAAATCTACCTCATTATAATTTCCTGTCATATAGATAAGACAAGCGTATGTTTTCTCTTGCTGGTAATACCTTACTAAGATGATAAATATCTAATGAAACGCTCAAGAATTACGCACTAGCGGTTGTATCGCACGGTCTCCTATTGAAAACATTTATTTTACTACTATCTATAACTCCCTGAAATATATATATACAAATAAGTAATTCAAACTCATGCTACTATCAAATACTGTAATTGTATTGTCCTATTTATTTAAATTGTTTTTTTTGGATTGACCCAGATCAATGTTAAACTTACATTATGATAGTTTCAAATCTGCATGCTTTTGTCTTCTAATTGAATTTAAAAACTAAAGACTGTTCTATGTTTTATAATTAATTTTAATGCTGTACTTATCAATTTTTATTTTATTATTTAAGACGCATACTAAGTCTTGTACAATAACCAATCATAATTATTGTAAGGGGAAGCACTCACTGCCAAACCACAAGCTATTTTCATGAATAGCTTATACTGGTAATGAGAGCCTTAAATAAGTGTCGTTTACTTTTTATGCAATAAACAATTTTTTATATTTTTTTTCTCTAACGCCACGTATCTACAGTGATTGCCTGTGAGATTCCAAACAGAAGCACAATGGAAAAAGCACAATAGCTGCGTTCCAATTTACAATACCACCAAAAATGTCACAGTTAACCGAAAAGCAAATCCTGACGCTTTCTGGATAAGTGAGCAGCGAGAGTTAGGTACTGTCACAGAATAGGAAAAAGTGCTTAAGGCTTGGTAAGCCAGCAGAGGACGGATTTTTGTGATTTTTAAAACCATCTGAGACTTAGAAAATAGTGTTTAAAATTCTGATAAAAAGATAATATATTACCATAGTCTAGTCCAGTCAAAATCGCATTCAGTTACAAGATCTAATGAACTTCACTCGATAGAAAATAATCCCAAAGTTACCCCCTTTGCTAACGTTTTTTCAATACTATGACTAGCCAATTACCGATATCACAGTTTTTTTTGGAATCAACTAAGGACACTTAATATTTCTAAACAAATTTGCAGAGTTTAGCTTGATAGAATGATTTTCTTAATCACCATGGTTAAATAACTACAAAAAACACGAGCGCGGCGGCTTGGCAGGCGCGCGTTTTCCCTTACGCCTACTGCTGCAGGACTACCTGGCCTTAATCCAATTTGTAACTATAGATCCTTCCTGTTGGTTGTGGAACACAAATTAAATTGCTACTTCTCGAGTTTTAACCGTAATCTACTGGTAACACCCACTCCTACGTAAATGGCCGTTTTATCTTGCTGATTCGGTCATTTCTGGAGAATGGAGGAGTATCGAACTAGGCTTTCCAATGAGGAAACTTATCGGGAAGTATACCAGTCAGCCGGCCTACGTATCGCTGACTTGACGAAGTGGAAGCCTCTCGACGCTGCTAGTGAGAATCAGCTCAGAACCGAGATACCAGGATAAGTCTTCTGCGGAGGCCAAAATGATGACCTCTGTGGCGCAGCAGGCGAAGGTCCGCCTGCAATGCAGGAGGTTGCGGTTTCAATTCCCGCCTCGGGACAAATGTTTGTACGATCTGCAGATTGTTCAGGGTGTTCTGGATGTTTTTCTATACATAATAAAAATATCAATCTATGTAGTGTATTGTATTAAGTATATCAGTAATTTAATACCCATAACACAAGCTCTGCTTAGCTTGGGGCTGGATAATGCTGTGTGAATTGTCCTGCATTATTTATTTTATTCAAAATCTACACTGGGTACAAAGCTACAGTAGTAAGTAAGTTTCTAAATAAGCTATCAGGCTTTAGAGCATAGGTTCTTTACTAAGTTTCCTGAATACATCATCAACTACAATAAATCAAGCAGGGCTGTGGGCACATGGTTCTGAAAGGTATAGATTTCAGCGAGTCTTGTAACGGCTGCTGTTGTTCGGGTTGTAGTTTCAATGCATCGACAATGTATGCCGTTAGAAAGGATTGTTTTGAAAAGTAAATAATCAATGATTGTTATTCCAGAAGTATTCCTGCAGCAGTAGGCGTAAGGGAAAATGCGCGCCTGCCAAGCCACCGCGCTCGTTTTTTTGTAGTTATATAAACATGGTGATTAATAAAATCATTTTATCAAGTCAAACTCTGCGAATATGATTAGAAATATAAAGTGTCCAATTGTGCATAGTGGAGTACAAAAAAAGTGTGATATTAGTAGTTCGCTAGTCATAGTATTGAGAAAACGTTAGAAAAAGGGGTAACTTTGGGATTTTTTTCTATCGAGTGAACTTCATAAGAACTGAATGCAACTTTGACTAGACTAGATCCTGAAGTAATATATATCTTTTTTCAGAATTTAAACACTATTTTCTAAGTCTCAGATGATTTTAAAAATCACAAAAAGTGGCCTCTGCTGACTAGATCCTGAAGTAATATATATCTTTTTTCAGAATTTAAACACTATTTTCTAAGTCTCAGATGATTTTAAAAATCACAAAAAGTAGCCTCTGCTGGCCTACCAAGCCTTAATAAATAATCGTTAAAATTTTCCGATATTGTCCACCCCAAAAAAACAGAGCTTGTAAATAGTAGGTACAAGTGAACGCGATGTCATAGCTGAATCTCTTAGAAGAAGACTTGGAATGATAATGAACTCAAACGAGGTGAAGCCAAAACTATGCGACAAATAAAGTCTCATTTTCTTAAATGGTATTTACAGGGTGGTTTTTTGAGAAGGGCGGTGATGGCCAAGTCCGAAACCACGAGAGTTAGAAAAAAGTCGTAAAAGGAGTCATGCCCTCGATTTATAAAAAAACAATCATTTAGTTTTTATTAAAACCTAACTTTTGACGTAAATCGACACGAATTATTTATCAAAAAAGGACACCTGTATTATTTAACCACTGAATTTTGTTGCTGATAAGGATCAATCTTTGCAAGAAAGAATGCATTACTAAAAATAAAAGGAAAATGCAAATTTTTAACAAATTACTTTTAAAACTTATCTCGATTTCCTTCAAAAGTAAAAGATTTAAAAAGAAACTAAATATGGAGTTATAGTTTTCTTAAAAATGACTCCTTTCACGACTTTTCTCTAACTCTCGTGGTTTCGGATTTGGCCATCAAGGCCCTTCTCAAAAAACCACCCTGTATAAGTTATCATAAATTCACGGTCATAAAACGCCTGCCAAGAGTGGTGATTATGAAAAAACCCACCTTGTTTGAGGCTCTATAACAGCTATGAGCTCAAATTAATGTGACATCATAAAAGATCAATTGCCGTATGGAACATATACTCGAAAATGAGTTTCCTCACAAATAAATATTTTGACTACTTGGCAATTACAGTGAAATAGGCATCGCACTGTGACGGTAGAAGATAGGATGTGGATTGAAGTGCGTTCACTCGCCGGAACAGGGAGTCGGATTCATTCGGTCCCGATCGAAACAGTTTTAAACCTACGTTTTTATTCTTTTTGATTAATTGAACGAGTAAGACAAGGACATCGGGACAAGGAATATTAAACCTACTCGAGAAAGTCCCCCGACTTGGCTTGGTAGGCCAGCAGAGGCCGCAAGTTTGTGATTTGTAAATCTTTTGAAACTTCGAATATAGTGTCTACAATTCTGAAAAGAAGATATATTTTCCTTAAGGATCTAGTCTAGTCAAAGTCGCATTCAGTTACAAGATCTTATGAACTTCACTCGATAGAAAAAATCCCAAAGTTACCCCTCTTTCTAATGTTTTTTCAAAACTATGACTGGCATATCACACTTTTTTTGTACTCGACTAAAGACACATAATATTTCTAAACATATTCGCAGAGTTCGACTTGATAAAATAATTTTCTTAATCACCATGTTTAAATAACTACAAAAAACACGAGCGCGGCGGCTTGGCAGGCGCGCGTTTTCCCTTACGCCTACTGCTGCAGGAATACCTGGGCCCTAAATGAAATGTCTTGATACTAAATAGCTGAATAACAGCGTTTGCGGCACCTGCTGCTGTGTGTTTATATTTCGGCGCAGTCATAAGGGAAAGGTTTAATTTTGTGCTACCTAAAGTATAAAATATCCTATTTTCCATATCTTGTCTTGTTTCATACAATATTTTATACTAGTTTATGCCCGCGGCTTCGGCGTTGTTTCTATGGAAACGTTTAAAGGTGATTTATATCCCATGGGAACTGATAAAAAGTAACCTATGTTTGATTCCAGGGTTAGAATTACCTGTATGCATAATTTCAGCCCGATCCGTTCAGTAGTTTTGGCGTGAAGTGATAACAAACATCCATCCATCCATCCATTCAAACTTTCGAATTTATAATATTAGTGTGATGTGATGTGAAGAGTGATCTTACGGAGTCTTGTATTGATATAAATGTCATTTTATAAAGTAGCTTCTAGTAACTTCTACGTAAACAATTTGGTAAACCATGTTGCCGTGATATGAAAAAAGTATTTGTAAACTACACTGGAATGGGACAGGTCAGATTAATTTTATTTAGGTAGGCATAGACCGGCATTGGATCGAACCCTTCGCCTTTCGCCATTAGGAATCCGGAAGGTGGAATACCCAGATCTCTGAATAGGAAACTCAATTAGGAAATACCCAACCGGGTCACAGAGGAAATGTTTCAGACCGTTTGAATAGCGTGCTTGCTTCTTTTACAGCATTTTGGAGATTTTCTATCAAATAATCAATGTCTTTGCACCTTCCATTATACTGCTGACTATCGCTGATATGGACAGCAACTGCCGAATGTGAACGGATGAAAATCAACAATAAGGAAACCATAAACAAGAGAGTGTCTTACTTAGGAAGTTGCGTTTCTGCGACGTGATGTACTGTGGAGTGACTGTGCCACCATTTAATGCCTTTAATATAGCCGCAAATGTTCCCGATAGTACCAATAGCGTAATCCAATTTTAATTGAACGGGTCTGAGTGTTTAGAGTCCAACCGGCTACCTTAATGGAATTCTATTTTATCTCGTAAGCCAATGAGTACTGACCGAGAGGCCGAACCGCGGTAGAGTCAATGCAAACCATATTCAAACTCTATGATTTTGTCAAGACTCGGTGCAGCGACGTCGTGCCAATCTTCTGATAAAGTTTGGGTTTACAGAGAAAAATTGATAGGTTTATATAATCGGTATCAGTAATATCAGTTCTTAGAAATTACCCTGAGTTCACCACTTTAGTCACAAAACCTTAGTATAATCAACTTGCTTCGGCCCGCGGCTTCGTACGCGTATTTTTGATGTAATTAGTAGCCTATTATCTAAGTTGGGCTTTGTTCTAAACGTTCGCCAAATTTCATTTTGATCTGGTCAGTAATTTTGGAGATCGGTAACAATATTCAGATTTCACAAACTTTCGGCTTTATAATATTAGTAGGATATGAAAAGAATACATATTTTAGACATTTACGGCCTATTCCCAGTAGTTTTACCGAGTAGTCTTACCAGTTGAACTACTGAGAATTTTATTCCCAAGACGCTGATAGTAAGACTTCGCTGGTGTTATTTATATAGTCGGCAACGCGCGTGTAATATTCCTGATGTTTCTATCAGGCGGGCCGCTTGCATCTTTGTAACTTTTTTGGTATATGTCTATGTGTGTCTATGTGTATATGGTATGTACGTCAAGGTTTAAATAATACCTGGGTTCAAAGAACTTTTGACCGGTTCATTCCCAAAAATAGTTTTGATTACGCATGGATCAGAGAAACAATTATTACTTGCTTTCCCTGCCAGAATGCTGAGTGTTAGTGGTACATGTCATGTGATATTAATAGCAGTCGTGTAAACACACCTCAATAACGTGCCTCTCATGTGAGATTCGGTAGATTATTGTAAACACGTAGATCACGTATCCAATCCACACCGCAAAGTGGTACCTAACTAACATGCATAGATTTTAATGAGGTAGTTGGATTGCTTACCTACTATGTAAATTACATTGGAGTTATAAAAGTAATTATATGTTTTTACCTATTACTATGACGATCTCTGTGGCGCAGAGGGTGAAGGTCTGCCTGCGACGCAGGAGGTTGCGGGTTCGATTCCCGCCTCGGGACAAATGTTTGTACGATCTGCAGACATTTGTCCAGTGCGTTCTTTATGTTTTCTATAAATAATAAAAAAAAATATGTAGTCTATTGTATTAAGTATGTCAGTTATCTAGTACCCATAACACAAGCTCTGCTTAGCTTCGGGCTAGATAATGCTGTGTGAATTGGCCAGCATTATTTGTTATTTGTTTATTACTAAAATACCTTTTGTAACATTTCCACACGTCAATTATGTTGTAGGAATCATTATTTTTACAACGTTAACTCCTGAGCCACTTACTGAAGGATTTTTTTGTTTAAACACGTAAAAAAGTTAGAAATAAGGTACTCACATTATAAGCTTTTGAAGAAGGGAAGAAAGCGGAAAAATCACATTCAGAAGCACACAAAGCTTTTGAAAGATTATTCACGTTTACTTGATTCGAAAAACCAAACCAATTCAGCTGAAAATATAGGTATGCCGGTATGTGGTACATTACATAGTCAATTGAATTGTGGTCTCAGTGGATACACTCATTGACTCGTGTAATTCGGCTTCGAAAGAACATAATGAGTTTACATTAAATTATTTCATGCGTCGGTAGAGCAGTTATATAGGTTCAATCAACAAAACCAATGAGCATTTACCTTCCCATACCTTTTTTAGGTGCAAACGAGACTTTTTATTTTGATCATTATAAAGGCACACACAGTATTGTACTGACGTGTCGTGGCGTGTCATGACGTGTCGTGGCGTGTCATGACGCGCCAGAAGCATATCGCTTTCATACATTTATGTAGATCGTGTCGTGTCGACACGACACGACCGAATTTGTTTCTAACCGTACTAAATGTACCTATGAAACCCATATCTTTCTGGCGTAAATATTCCACGTAAATATGTTTCCGCTATGAATGGGACGGCATTTTAAGTCGTGTCAAATTAGTTTAGTTTAGTTTGGTTCGACGGTGCCAATTCAGATGTCGCTAAACTAAACTCAACTAATTTGACAGGTCTAACAATGTTGTCATCCTATTTATTTTGATCGTTTCGAAAGGGAGACGGCGCCATTTTTAGTGCTAACAAATTAGTTTACTTTAGTTTTGGCGACCTCTGAATTGACATTAATCTTAGTCGTGGACCACATAAAATGGTAACTATTAACTTACATTTTGGAGCTGTTTTCTTATTTCCCCTGTAGCTAGATCCACTTGGAACTTTGTAAGAGCTGCTTGTGTGATTAAACATGTTGATAATTCCACAATAACACTCCCCACTGTAATGCCTGTTCCCTAAAAACTAACAGTGTGTTAAAAGAAAGTTGTTTTACTCAGTGGCGAATAAACTCTGCCACCATCACAAAATCACAAACTTTCACATTTTTATGTTCTTGATTCAATCCAATTCAATCTTTTACTTTTAAAACTATTTTAAAACTGGAGATAAGTTGTTTCCCAAACCAGCACACAAACTTTTTTTTACAAGTAAATCGATTAAATAACACAGAACTTTGTATAAATGCATTCACAGAAATGCGTCGGCCATGCCGATGCCGCGCCGCGCCCCGGGGCGCGAGTAGGAAACACTCATGGCCTCGACTTTGGCACAGTATTTTAAAGCACCAAACCTATATTCGGATCCAACGATTTCGATAATTCAGTCGATTCGCATCCTTATTACCTACCAGTAGAGACACATACGTCCATCTTATCGTTTAGTTTAGACCGATGATGCTTGCGGAGTCGGGTCGCTGCGTTATTTTTGTTTCACCACATGCTGTGTTTTCCAAACATTTTTTTGTGCACAAGTGTTTGAAATTTTACAGCTTTCTGGTCAAAATAAACAGTGCTGATCTATTTTGTAACTTTTATTATTTTAACGAGTTATTTTTCTGAAATTCCAATGTACATATACAATTGAGTGCCAATACCGTGATGTATGATGATAATGATATTATGTATCATCATCATCATACACGTATCATAATATTATGTAATACGGTGATGTATGTTATGTATGTATTATGTATACCGTGATATTATTTAATTATCTAATACCGTGATGTATTGGCACTCAATTGCATTTATCGATTGGAATTTCAGAAAAAAACTCGTTATCATAATAAAAGTTTCAAAATATATCAGTCAGCACTGTTTATTTTGACCAAAAAGCTGTAAAATTTCTCAGTTAAATCATCTGATGTAGAGAAAAACAGACCAACGATAATGATGATGATTGTTAGTACGGTAGGTATCACAGCTTCACGGTACGGAGGGACGTAGGTACATTAAATATGACACATAATGCAATCGATCTAAGTCCATAAACAAACAATGGCTAAAAGTCGATAAGTAGGTAGACTAAAAGCAATTTACTCACCGAGATTCTGAAACAAGCCTTCTTAATACCGTTTAATTGAATTTCATTATTGTTTATTATCGTTCAGACTCTGCGGAAGACCCAATTTATATTTTTGTTCGTATTTGAGAAATACTTGGGAAAGTTAGGTAGAAGTTACTGAAACAACCGACAAAATATACCTATTCATTGGTAGGCATGGTTCTTTTGGATGCGGTGTTGCTGATCCTTAAAGGTCTCGTCTGAGCTCAACATTCCACAGGCCACAACGGTCAAAGAATTTAATCGTTTTGCTACTTGAAGACGAAAACGAGCTTCAAATAAACTTCTAAAGTCGTTAAATCTAGCCAGATAAAGAAAAACTTGTCTCTGGCGGCGTACCTACCCAACTCCAATACTAAGCTTAGCCACAAGCTCATACAAACTTCTATAATATTGGAAATGCTATTGTTGGTACTTCGGAATATTGATTGAAAGCCTCGAAGCAGATCGAGCCACTTGCGGTGGCGACCACCAGGCTATCGTCTCGACCATGCGCGTCACGACATCACAAACACCGACTTCACTAGACATCGTTTTTATGACGCCAAGTGAAAAGTCAAATCGGTCTCCGTCGGTGTATAAAATTTTGATACTTTTGATTATTATAACAGAAAGAAAAAAAAGTAGCTTCTAACTAGGCTACGTTTACCTTTTTTTACTCCTGGAAACTTTGCCATATAATAAAGAAAATATAAAAATTCCATTCATATAAATCACAAAAGAAAAATAGTTGTGTTAAACCCTAGTCTCATTTTTCAGTGGTTTAGTACCATACCTCAGTAGGATGTACCTAGCCTAAACGGTAGGTAAAGTAGACTATGTATAAAAAGCTAGTGGTCGCCACCGCAGGTGATTGGCGTCGATTCTCCAAAGTACTTATCTAGCTACGTTTGATTGAGTAGGTAAGCAAACTCGAATCTGTGTATGAAACTATGTATGTGCACACGAGAAGTTCATTAGTTTGCTATTACTAGCAGAGGGTCCCTTCTGTATCAAATTTAAACTTTGTCGTTACATCGCTGAATTTCCTTTGACTATCTACTAACTTTATGATCGCCGTATCTCTGTAGTCATGAGTAAATTTTCCAAGCTATGCCTATTTTCCCGGTTCCGGTCAAACGTGCAACCACGATATGCAACCGATTGTAGCGTCGAATAACAAGGCAGTTCGAACTTCAATCAACACCTTGTATGTCCATCATTATGTAACCACACACCATTTTTCAAAAAAATTGTGAATATGATAATGGTTAACGCAGAAAACTAGCGTGGCAAATCTACATATTAAAATGTGTTTCTTCTGCGCCTAATCGCTATTAGGCATCTGCGTTAACCATTATCATATTCACAATTTCTTAGGTGTGTGGTCTCAGCATTTTTGTCGAGATGTAGTTTTTTTAGCAAGTGAAAAGGCGCGAGCTTTACCATCGCCTAATAGACTGACTAAATATACTCATATTATTTAAGCTAAATAAGCAAAGCAGAGGTGCTAGGGATGCAAAAGGGGTCAACACAGTTGGACGACCATAATTTTTCATCTCATTAACTTGAGGCCTCCACGCGTCCTGAATGCGCATCTGGCTCATTAACCGAAGCCGATTTATCTATCCTTGGTGCATCTGTTTGAAGAGTTTTATTTTTAAAAGGCCTTGCTTTGTTTTTTTAGCACAAAAGAGCTCGATAAAATTAAGGCTCTGCCTTTAACATTTAACAGCTTTGGTATGTGTCCGTATTTTTTCAAAAGAGTCAACAAACTCTTCAATACAAAGTTTGCGAAATGACTAGGACACTTTAAGGCCCTGATTAATATAGCTTGCCTGGTCATCGACCTTTCCCTAAGTTACGCTTTCTATAGGTAAGCGTTACTCAAGCATAGATGTCAATGACTGATCAAGCGTTAACAATAATAAGTATACTCAGATTTTGAGTTTCGACAAAGTTACATATGAAAACACAGTCGCGCAAAAATATGTAAAGACTGAAATTCTTCGGAACTCAGATTTGCATATGATCACAGCTCTGTACCTGTCTCTGTACGTCATAAACTCAGAGGAAACAGCTACTAAAGTTATTTCCAACTTTCGTTGGGAAACCAGCCAAGACAATATGACAAATCACAAAACAGAATGGTACCTACTGATAACTTTTGACTGAAATCATAATAGTTGTCGCCAAGTGTTTTTAGATGACGAAAATAACATGTCATAATAATATGAGAGCTCTAAAACCAATCAATAACAGTTCACTTAATAATTCCAAAACGGTCAGTATGTGCATATTCTAAAAAAAAGTATTATTTAAAAAAAAAAAATAATATTCATATTCTCAACAAGAAAAATTTTATAATGTCACTTACATGAAAACAGGATAATTAGGTTAAGTATAGATAGATACATAAGTTGTGGTCGTTCAATAGCTGACTCGTTTAAGGGTCCGGCGACGGATAAATTTCCCATACAAACGTAGTACCAAAATAATTTGTAATTTGAGAATATTTTCACCATGGTTTGCTATTATTTGTATTAAATAGTATTTATCTAGGTTCCTGTCATATTTTTTTTCTAACCCTAAGGAGTGAATCAGCATTTAATTAT
Organism: Eupithecia subumbrata; assembly: GCA_949316285.1. NCBI lineage: Eukaryota > Metazoa > Arthropoda > Insecta > Lepidoptera > Geometridae > Eupithecia > Eupithecia subumbrata. The sequence goes on along the minus strand of OX438643.1, from coordinate 11,642,482 downwards.
ATAACAGGTGTTTAAATGTAAGAATTATAGTTTATATTTTGACTGATAATAACCGCGGCGGTTGAAGAATCGACCACAACACAACCCGTAGATGTAGTAAGAGCCGACTTAGGGAACCTACCAGAGGAAGGCCAGCAGCTTCCTTCTGTATATTTTTAACACCTCCACTGCGATCACCACGCCTGCCAAGCGTGGTGATAGAGAAAAGACCCCTTGTATGGGGAAGGTACATTATAGCAGTGAATATAATTATGTATTAATAATTATGTGTTAGTGTAAAAAGCTATGCCCGGAGAGCTCGGATATCGACATAGCTCAAAGAATTAGCAAGCTGAAGTGGCAGTGGGCCAGCCATATCTCGCGAAGAACCGACCACCGCTGGGGCAAACGTGTTCTTGAGTGGAGACCACGACTCGGCAAACGTAGTAGTGTAGGACGCCCTCCGGCCAGGTGGGATGACGAGCTGCGAATGCAGATGCTGAATGCGGCAAGCTGAAGACAGGGCGCTATGGCGCTCATTAGGGGAGACCTATGTCCAGCAGTGGACTAATATAGGCTGATGATGATGATGATGAAGGGGATATTGACCCATACCGATGATGGTATAAACATACAATTTACTCAGATCAGGTAGGTACTCAAAGATCAAATTAAAACAATTCCCAAGCAGTTTTTATGGTAGGTAGCAGAAAGTTGAATAAGTTCTCCCACTGCGCTCTGCAAGTGCATACAAAACATCCAAATGCCAACTGTTTCAATTCTGTAAATTCTGTAGATAGTGACCGCAAATAGGGGTCCTCGCAGCCAAAGTGCATTACCGATTACGTTAATTTGTTCTGCAGGAGCCGTGCCAAATACTCCGCGAAATGAATTAGTCTCGAAATTCTGGCTTCACCTGTACTTTCGCAATTATGACAATTTTGGTGGAGTCCTTTTGTTCGAAACAGCTTCAATAGGAGCTACACGTCAACTTTGCTGTAAGTGGTCAATTTGACATAAAAGTTTAAATTTTAAATCTGTGGAAGTTGTGTCACATACAAATAAAAACTGGGTATATAGGAAGTGTGCATTTGTGGTTAGTCTACTCTATATCTTGACATCAAATTCTTGTTTTTTAATTAAATATAATAAATATATCTTCAGCACGTACTTAAATTAGATGGTGCCCGAACGATATACTATTTCTAATAAAAAATTAACATGTGTGTTGGCCCGTTTTCTGATTACTCGGTAAGGTTTCGGTACTACATCAGCACGCTCGGATGTCGAAAGCTTCTGCACCGCCTGCACTTTCATACTTATCTACAAAAAATTATGCACAGCCGCCTGTGACGTAGTGACATACGGCATATAAGACCGTGCCGTACGGTGTGTCGCCCGGTATCCACTATAAAATGGTTTCGACGCGGCAACCGTGTTTACAGTTGTGTATTGACTTGTATTACACATAAACTCGATCACATGAACACAAGCGCAACACGGCATGGCAAGCACGGGGAATGCGATTCCTATTGGAAAAAGTCTGTATACTATTTTTATCATAAGTACCTATGTTTATTATTCTTAGCAATAAGAGTAAGGCATTATACATTTTTCTTCCATAAAAACTTTCCAATAAACACGACTGACGACGTGACGTCTTCAGTCTGGTAGGTACCTCGATAATACTGCAATCGCCGCCGCCGCCGTCGGGCGACCGTGCGTAAGCAGTGTACATGTGAAAACGCTTGCACGGTACGGCCGCCGTGCCGTTTTGACGGTAACCGTATGCATGTGAAAAGGGCCTTAGGTTCGAGTGATGAAAATACTTTCATTTGTTTCCTGCAAGTAACATTTTGGATGACGAGTGATGTATGGAATCTGGACTGAACGCGTCATCCAACATTTTACCGTGCTTACCACCACCTAATCAGGAATGCTCCTTAAGGAATAGGCGCTCAGTAAGGTACCGATACCTTACCTAGTAATCAGAAGACGACTTTGGGTGTTATTGGTAGGAATCTCTGTACTAGTTCACTAAATAAAAAAATATGTAGATATACAATAAAGTTTAAAATTATTAGACTATATTAGTGGTAGTTTTTTGTTACTAAGGACTCAAATGTAAAGAAGGTACCTATGTGTTAACATAACACTTGTCGTATGTTATAAATGCAAAATTCTGGAAGTTTTTAAGATAAAATATTGAAATTTTGTTGTTGTTTTGGATCTGTAATATACACTAGCTGCATTCTTACTATCCGTTGTCCTATTACCCGTTTTCCCGTAGGAATGAAGCAGTTTCTTTTTATTTTTCTGCGGTAGAAAGTAGCCGATGTTCATCAGGAATAATGTGGGCTTCTAATGAAATAAAAAGGATTTTTCAAATTGGTCCAGTAGTTTCGGAGCCTATTCAATACAAACAAACAAACAATCAAATCTTTCCTCTTTATTATATTAGTATAGATTTAGGCTACTTTATATCCCAGAAAAAGGGTGCGAAGCTGCAAGCGGAAGCTAATAGAAAATAAAAAGAATAGAAGTAAAAAGAAACGTAACCACAATAAACGTAGAAACCTTGTGAAACACAGTCCACACACCACCAGGACCTTGCAAACTAAAGCCAGCCGTGCGGAAAATTAGAAACGTCGATATCTTCAATAGCATTGCGGGACCCCGAGATTTTCAGATCGAATCCTATATATTAAGGTTGAGTTGCTTCTACACTCGGATTTTTGTGCTGCAAGCTGCCTATCTAGCAGATATGGGAAAAGCTGGTTAAATAAGGCTTAGCGGCGTGCAATGGCCTCAGTAGATTAATTATAAACTTGGCCATAAAGATGCGCGAATGATTTCATTCAAATTATTCGACTTCACAAATTATTCGAACCATTCGAATCACTAGGGCAAATTAGTGACTAATTTGGTTAGTAATGGCGAGTGGCGTCGAATAAAGAATAATTAATTTCGCGTCGACTGCCCGACTTGCCATTACCACAGATTTAATAATACTATGTATATTACTAACCAAATTAGTAACTAATATCGTTAGTAATGGCAACTGTTTGAGTCGGGCAGTCGAATTCAATTCGTTATTCGACGCCTCTCGCTATTACTAACCATATTAGTTACTAATTTGGTTATTAATGGCGACTGCGCGAGTCAGGTACCTAGTCGAACTCAATTAATTTTTCGAAGCCACGATCAATTCGTAGAGGCTTAGTAATTACTAATTAGTAGTTGTCACTTGACTTTGAAGATTAGTATTACTAATATTCAAGTCGAATGAGTAAATTGGTAGTTGTAGATCATTCGACTAGGCAGACCATTCGCAGTCGCGCATTTTTACTTGGCCATCCTAATGAGATGTACATAAATGACAACATTTAAGTTAAACTCTGAAAGTTAATCTTAAATTATATGACTCAGTAGATTTTATTTAACCGTCCATTCCTTCAAAACTACCTTTGAAATTCGTACCGCTAAGGTTTGTAACTCTCTGCCTGTTTTTACAGCCAACTGCAACATAGGTCTGTAAGACAAGAGTGAGTGGTGTCTTCTAGCCTTCGTAATATATCGTCATTTCCCATCAGGTGAGATTGTAGTCAAACAAGGTCACGATAAATATATCTTTAGAGTAGTTTCTCGAATTTGTTAGACACTCGAGACACTAATAGCTGAAGTAACTGCGTTGCCTTGTCGCTAACTCAATCACGTTCATTTAAAAAACATTTTCTTCACCAAAGTAACTGCAGCAAAGTACCTACCAACATTTCACCCCATTTCTGTGCGAATTATTTCCCTCTGAAATTTTACATAAAGTTACTCGCTCCAAGTAGCGATTCCATGTTAAATGAGGCACGATAAAATTGGCTGTTCATTACGTGTTGTTTCTCACACGTCGAGATATTGGCTACAGACAATAAAGAAGGGGCTGTAAAGGGTGGCATGAGATAAAATTGCACTAAAGATGCAGCTTAGGTACTAAAATATTATCACATTTCGCAGTTGGGCCTGTACTTTGCAACAGATTCTGATGCGATCAGTTTTACCTCACAATTTTTTTTGCAATATCCAAATTAAAAAATTTAATGCTGATTTGTCGAGTGTTGGTTGTGTTGATCTGTTGTGAGCAAAAAAGGCAAAGTTTCGCTGCCTAGGCGTGAGATTTCGCGAAGTTTCGGTAATGAACACAAGAAATGTCCCACTGGGTATGAAAAGCCAAAAATAAAGCCGTATTTTAAGATGAGTGATCACGTTCTGAAACACCTTATACCTATGCGGGAGTTACGGGAATTATTTATGTGAAAATGGGTTCTTTGGGTGCGCTAGAGATGTGTATTTTCTTATTTTTAAGGAGAGCGGTGGATTTTGATGATGCCGTTATGGAAAATGAAACGGTTATGCCTTGCAAGAGGCTCGAAATATTAAAAATATTCGTCTCGTATTATGTGAGCTGTTTACTTTTATGCGTAGTACACAAGTTTTTTTACTATTTTTAGAAGGTGTACTTAACACAAGATTATTCGGACGTCCAACAAAAAAAATAGGTGTGTGGGACTTGTTAAAACAAGTAAAATAAATAAATAATTCTGGACAATTCACATAGCGTTATCTAGCCCCAAGCTAAGCAGAGCTTGTGTTATGGGTACTAGATAACTGATATACTTAATACAATATACTTAAATAGATATTTTTAGTATACATAGAAAACATCCAGAACACCCTGAACAAATATTTATAGATCGTACAAACATTTGTCCCGAGGCGGGAATCGAACCCGCAACCTCTTGCGTCGCAGGCGAACCTTTGCCCGCTGCGCCACAGAGGTCGTCAAGATCTTAATATTGTTCCAAAAAACTTACCTACACTCATAAACTGACCCAGGGTGCTCAAGTTTGCTTAGCTACCCACAACTGTTCAACTGTTTTGTCCACGGAGTGGGGCTCCGTAAACAAAATATTATATCCCTTAATTATGTGTATGCATGTATGAGTTTAGTTTGTTTGACCATGGTATCGAGACATTTCGAGAGATTTGCGTTGTTCCATGTCCACACGATAGAAGTTCTGTACCAAATTCCATAGAAAAATTAAACGGCACGATGACTATCTTCTCTCTTACAGACTGGTCAAATCAAAGCTGTAAAATCAGAAGTATTATGTTGCCAGGTCAGTGTCCAAAACAATAGCTAAACATAGATGTCGTCAAATCAAACAAAAGCAAACAATACAATAAATAAATAACGGCGAAAGTGAAATATCTGTTGTTATAAAATTTCCTCATTCCGCTACAATAGCAGCAATAAAGGCTTCAATAAGCTCGATGGCTGAAGTTACTGCCGATTCGAGTACTTTGTGGCTGATCGAAGATTAAGCTACATCTACACGAGATTTTTTTACACCAGGGTATCAATAACTGCACTGATTTTTAAAGTTAAGTATCGTTTATTGCATGAAATACATGTAGGTACAGGTATTTTTATGTCTATTATGCGAGTCAATGTATTCCTACCGGTTTAACGGTGTGCAATTTTAAATTTTAATATGAAATTCCGATTTAAGTGGGTAATTAAGGTACTACATAAACTCACTCACAATTAAAATTTCACTGGTTTTACTTTTTTTATGCTTTGTTGACCTTAATGATGATAAAGCCTCGAAACCATTAATAGATTTAATTTTTGATTACTTATATAACCCCTCATAATATAGTCCGAATCAAACATTCATTCATCCTTTCTTATTAATCCTTTGCCAAATTGATTGAACAAAAAAATTCACGAAGTTTTCTCAACAAATAAAATCCTAACAGAATTGTACACTATTCCTTACTTTTTACAAACAGCGCCGTCGTAAACCAAAACCAGAAACACTTCCAATAATGGCTTTCTGCAGCATAACTTCTATATGATGGAATTACCTACCCGGGTTTGCATCATCCGGATCGGAATAACCCGGTTCTTGTAGTAGTCTACTTTGAAAAACGAAAAACGAGGTTACGAATGATAGATCGTAGACAGCAAACTTGTACCTTACCACCCAGTTGCTTCGGACTTTTATCTACTTCTATCCATCAACTGACACCTTTCTGCGAACTCTGATCTGCTAACGGTTGAGACAGTGTGTTTGTTACCAGACAAGGCTAAAACTATTTATTGAATTGGGCTGAAATTTTAAATGTAGTTTTCGACCTAGAATTTCTTATAGGCTTCACATTTTCCGTCAAATCTTGTGCACAGCCGAGAACAATAGCAATTAAGATTATAAAGATCAAAAACGTCTTCATAATAGAGTAATCGAAAGAACAGATCGGTCATCGAATACGAAACATCTTTTAAGTAGTAAAACGATCATCCGAATCTTCGTTTTTAGTTTTTCAAATTAGATCTCATTATTCACCCAGTGAGCTACGAATTTGATTGGTTAGGGGTAAATATTGGCGTATTGTGCAGGCTGTGTCAAGGCAAGTGAATCCAGCCAGAGATTGATTGCGGTACTTTTGCAGACACCACGGTATAGGGAATGGACTTTCGGTAGTAGGAAGCAATATTTCGTGCTCAGCTTAGATTGACTGGTGTAGAACAGCTGGAATTTTTAACTTACTTTAAATACAAATTTATATTTATTAAAAAAAAAAATTACTTCAGACACAAAAGTGATTTTTAAATTTTGGTTTTGCGCCGAATATAATCTATGGTTTTGGCCTTCCTTTTGGTTGCAATTGAAAAGTAGTTACCTAGGTCGGTAAACATATACATAATTACTATGAAGAAAAAAATATTAAAATAACAGTAACGGATTTAAGCATTATCAGTACGTCCTATAATCATTATCACTATATCTCGTCTACCTAAGTGAATTGAAAATCAATCATGCGATCGCTGGAATCGTAAACAAAAAAGCCCCGGTTCATAAAAAGGCAGTGAGTGAAAAGAGTAATTTTCTCCTCCATAAAAACAGTTGAACAGTTATTTATGGTGATACCGCAATCTATACAAGGGATTTGCCTCGGGCAGGGCATTAACGATTACGCTTTATTCTCACAAAAATATTGCTTTGACAAGTAAATTCTGTATAGGCTTTCTTTTCAAGCTCCACGCAATTATTAAAAGGTAATCCAAGCTAAGATGTTCCTGGAAGTGATTACGTGGAAACGGTTGTTAGCAGATTTTTCTTTTTATTTACCTGCTACCAGTACGTATGACACAGGAATGGATAAAGCTAGGTACTACAGAATAGCTACTAATGGTTTGCACACTATTAAAACGAAAAAAATTTTCGTTTACTACCGCTGACTTGTTGAAATTCGAAAACAACAACCGAATTAGAATTGTGGCAAATAGTCGCAAAAACAACGAAACAAAGAAGAAGAGTTCGTATTGAGTATGTATTGGATCGCTGTCATACTACGAAAAGTAGTTCCTCTCTATCCGGCAAGGGTGTTGCAAGGCGCTTATTGTATGGGAGGAAACGAAAACTTTTATAGTTTTCGTTCACTATGCACAACCCATACTAAGGCTCCCATACTAAGACTTAGCATAGCCGCAAGATGTAAAAGTATTGTCAATTCTATTTAAAACAAAGCGTTTCGCTGGTAGGTACAGTGGCGTTCATTGTTAGCTGACCACTCTGTTACCTACGTTTGAAGTCGATCTCTATGATGAAACCTAGAATGTGAAAGTTTAGTCGCTTCAACACTGTTTTCCATTCAGATAAGGTTTTTCGAAATTCAACAACAGAAAAGCCCTCGTTGAACCAGGGTATACACAAATGCATGTTCTAATTGCTGCCGGGAAGCGAATGCAAAAATCGCAACACTGGTAGAGCACTCGTAAATGTAAACAATCTGTATGCAAATCACGCGGCGTGTCTCACGCGCAGGATAATGTCAAGCGCTTTTAACACTGCGAGTGGCTTTGTGGGGACGGTGTACGCTGAAGCACAGCGTCCGTTGGAACGAATCACACTAATATTATAAATGCGAAAGTTTGGATGGATGGATGGATGTTTGTTACCTCTTCACGCCAAAACTACCGAACGAATCGGGCGGAATTTTGCATACAGGTAAATCTAATCCTGGAATGAAATATAGGCTACTTTTTATCTCTTAAATAAGTTCCCATGGGATAGAAATCACCTTTAAACGTTCCTAGAAACAACGCTTGCAAAGCCGCGGGCATAAACTAGTAAGTATATAATAATAAACATTTTTTTGAGGGTAGACGGTTGACAATCCTAAAACAAAGTAACAAAATACTACACAAGGCAAACTCTGTCACTGATAACAACACATAGATAATCAAATCTGATTTTTTAGCCCACTGGTTCCTACTGCTGCTTATAAAAAGCCCCCCTTCCTTCCTTGCATTATATGAAGGAATAATGTTTCTACAATATGATTGTGGTGAAAAAACCTTTGACGAATTCAAAATGCTATTTATATAACTGATAGAAAGAAGTAAGGCGTAATATTTTTAAAATGTTTTGATTTTAAAAACAGCAGGATTTTTTTTTTCATGTCCTTAAAATCCTCATAAGAATTTCGGTTCAAATAGTCCGATAAAGTCAGTTTACGCTTTAGTAAATAGCGCCCCTTACCACAAATGGTTGCCAGCCAACGCGATTTCACCCGATGTTCTTTTGTTATAGTCGCCTCGCGTTAGCATATTTTCGGTCCTTTCGGTTAAAGCCCCGGTGTTTTTTACATTCATTTATAACAACAATGAAAAAACGCATATTGATTTGGTTTATAATTTTAGTGATGTGATTTTCAAATTGACATTGATCTAGATAGAAACTTTGTAAGGCAGCTCTAATTACCGCTAAAATTTGCTCATAATGGCTGAAATAATAAATAATGAAGTATCAACGTTATCAATCTAACCAGAGTGAACCAAAAATAATAATAATAATAATAAATCATGCTGGACAATTCACACAGCATTATCTAGCCCCAAGCTAAGCAGAGCTTGTGTTATGGGTACTAGATAATTGTAGCGACCTGACTTTATGCATTGTGTGCCCACTAAGAGTAACTAAGAAAAATACCTGTATGAATAAACTCACACTGAATGATATGAACATAAATAAATAAATAAAATAAATAATGCTGGACAATCCACACAACACCATCTAGCCCCAAAGTAAGCTACTCAAAGCTTGTGTTATGGGTACTAGATAACTGCTAGACTTAATACATTATATACATACATAGAAAACACTCAGACCACCGGAACAAATTTCTGCAGATCGTACACAAATTTGTTCCGAGGCGGGAATCGAACCCGCAACCTCTTGCGTCGCAGGCGGACTCTCCCCCGCTGCGCCACTGAGGTCGTCAATATAATATAATTATGTTTATACAATATATAATATATCATGAATATGAATGTGAAACTATCAATTGTGCGCTTCAACGTTATGGTACAAAGCGCACAGTGGCTGACAACGGAATGAAAAACCAAAATGGTCAGTCCAGTTCTACCTAGATTATAGTTATAAGTGTAATTTGAAGTAAAACAAATAAATACAAAATTTTAAATTCAAAATCTACTCGATGGTGGTACCTAAGCAGTAGCTGGTACGGCATAATGATTATATTCTGATACGCCACATCGAGTGGATTCTCGCTTCTGCAAAGTAAGCACTTACGTAATTGTTCCAATAGGCTTTGTTTCTCTGTTACCAATTCTATTCTTTCCCAGATTGGCATCCCTAAGGCAACATTTACACTAAACACTTGTTGTTCTTACTAAATAAGCCTAACCTATAAACTACCTGTCCCTCTCCCACACATTAGAAACTATATGTTTATCTTTGTTTACTTACACGCATGTAGGAGTAAGCTGGTGTAATGATGACGAAGCAACTCTTTAAGTCCGTTCATTCGTAATCTTATTCCAATTTATTACACCCAATTTCGTGTTAACTTACTCAAATAGCTTACTGAATAACGTGGGGCTTATGCCGACCTTCCAGCCGTAGCCAAGCGAATAAAACAGCAACCTTATTCATCACAAAATAGCCTGATAATTATCGGCTTATGTGACGGGAAAGAAAATTAAATCTCGATTGCTTTTTTGTTCAACTTCCTTATGCCTGGGGTTACGCATGAGTTTTTTGCGGGATTCAAAACGCGTATATTTCAGTTCTATATCTAGGTACATCTATACAAAATGTCAGTCTATTTATTGTGTAGCTTTGGAGTGATGAGGTTACAAATACCCAATATATCCAAACTAAATAAATAAATAAATAATGCTGGACAGTTCACACAGCATTATCTAGCCCCAAGCTAATCAGAGCTTGTGTTAAAGGTACTTGATAACTGATATACAATACCCTACATAGATAGACGTTTTTTTTATTATACAAAGAAAACTTCCAGAATACCCTGAACAAATATCTACAGATCGTACAAACATTTGTCCTGAGACGGGAATCGAACCCGCAACCTCCTGCGTCGCAGGCGGACCTTGAACCGCGGCGCCCCAGAAGTCGTCAATCTATCAAAACTATAGCATAATTTTGGATTGCAATGGATGATTTGGATACAAGAGATTTGACTTAGAACCTTTATCTATGACGAAAATTGAATTCACGCAAGAACACAATGTCGCACTAATAATATTAGGTCCTTACATATGAAATTGGCGTTTTGTATGGGAGGAACAAAAAGTCGAATATTTTTTAATATAATATATTTAATTAATCAAAGTATGAACCATTATTTTCTATGCACTTTTGCCATCTTATAGGTAGTTCATTGATCCCTTTACTAAAAAAACCAGTCGGACGGGAATCAATAAAATCTTTGAAGGCGATTTGGACTGCCCCATCGGAGTTGAATTTTTTCCCTTGCAAGAAGTTATCCAAATTTCGAAAAAAATGGTAATCTGTTGGAGCAAGGTCCGGGGAGTACGGAGGATGTCTTAGACTTTCCAATTGAAGCTCTTCTAATTTAGTAGCCGTCTGTTGCGCAGTGTGTGGTCTAGCGTTGTCGTGAAGCAGCAGTGGCGTGGAGCGATTGACCAGCCTAGGTTGTTTAGCCGCTAGCTTTTCCATCATGGTTTGCAATTGCTGACAATAGACATCAGCCGTAATAGTCTGGCCAGATTTGAGAAAACTGTAATGAACAATACCGGCACTAGTCCACCAAACGCTTACAAGTAACTTTTTTGGGGTTAATTTTCGCTTGGGGCAGGATTTGGCTGGCTGGCCAGGATCCAACCATTGCGCTGAGCGCTTCCGATTATCGTAATGAACCCATTTTTCATCACAGGTAATGATTCGGTTTAAAATACCTTCATTATTGTGCCGGTTTAGTAATGTAACGCAGCAGTCGACGCGCGTTTGCCGGTTTGCTTCAGTCAATTCGTGAGCTACCCACCTTTCAAGCTTTTTAATCTTCCCAATTTGCTTCAAGTGAATTAAAACAGTTTTATCACTAACACCGCAGCCTGCAGCTAACTCGGACGTGGTTTGCGATGGATCCGCTTCCACAATAGCCTTCAACTCTTCATTATCAACTTGAGTCTCAGGCCGTCCACGGGGCTTGTTCTGCAAGTCGAAATTTCCAGAACGAAAACGTTGGAACCAAAAACGAACTGTGTTTTCTTTTGCAACACGACCGCCATACACATCATTCACCCTTCGAGTTGTTTCCGCAGCACTAGTGCCACGGCGGAACTCGTACTCGTAAATAATGCGATATTTTAAGTTTTCCATTTTGTAAAATGACTGACGCAAACAGAAAATAACAGAAGAAAAAAAACAAATGAATGACGATCATCGAAGCACAAATACACGAGTCTATAGCTGTACAAATTTGAATTTGGAATTCCTTACCAAAGAGGAGAAATTTGTGATTAAAGTGGCCAGTACGAAAAACGCCAACTTCATATGTAAGGACCTAATATAAATGCAAATGTTTGGAAGTTGAGATGTTTGTTACCTCTTCACGCCAAAGGTACTGAACGGACCGACCTGAAATTTTCCAAAGAGTTAGTTCTAGGCCTGGTTTAACATTATTGCTTTTATCCCGAAAGAACACGTGCGAAGCCGTACGCAAAGCTAGTCCTCCTAAATAAAACCGAAAGTTTGTGAAATCTGAATATTTGTTACCTAGGATCTCCAAAACTACTGAACGAACAACCGGGGTATTTTAGTTCATTCGATTCGTTTCCGAATGGAATCCGACGGATCTCTAAAACGCTATTTTGATTTCACCTCGGGTTGATGATCTGGTTACAATTATAAAATAAGATTCAAGAAACGGTAAAAGAAACAGAAAGAAACTAATAAGAGTAAAAAGCTTCCGTTCGCCGTGGAATACTGGCTTTAGAAAACCGACCACGTCTTTATTGCCTTGTACGCTTTAGCTAGATAGTAATTTGGTTTAGCTTTGACCGTATTACAGAAGTACATACCTACGGTTACAGCATACATTTTGTGCTCTGACTATTTTTGCAGATATTCTTGATTAAGAAAGTAAACGGTTTTTAGTTAGAACTGGCGCGAATAGGCTATAGGCCAAAAGCCTACACTATCAAACCTAAATACGTATTGTCTTTCAAATTCATAAGTTCCAAGGAAAAGAAGGAACATAAATTAGGAGATAAGGACGTCTTTTAAAATTTTTCTTCGTTTTCCATATTCTTTACAGGCCCGCAAATCCCGCATATGTAATTTCGCATTAATAACACCGCAAAAATGGTACCAGATACGGCATTTACGGGATCCCGCGTTTGTGGGATTGGATTCCCAGTGCTATTAACAAAATCAAAAGCAAAATTCAAATTCAAAAACTCTTTATTTCCATAAATACAATAAATGTACACTTAGAAAATGTCAAATTATAAATCTAAACACTGACACGGAAATAAAGTGATATTTTTGATTTCTGTCGCTTCGGTATGTACACTAAAGTAAAGAAGCGACGAAGAAACCTTTAGCCTGTTATTTGTTACTTTTCTGCACGGAGTAAGTATCATCATTATCAATGACCGATACATCCATAAAGGATGGGGACACACGGGTAATTTTAAAGAAATCAAATATCATCCCAAAAAATCGACTTCGACAGGACTTATAAATATTAGATCGCGATTTTCAAAGCTTTTTTAATCTTTGCCCTACACATAGTGAAAAACCTTGGGTTCCTGCAAGAACCGCGAGCCTCGCGTATAAATTCCAAGAAGTTTAAAATTAAACCAGCTTATAACTTCATTAAAACTTTATAGTCTCGGATTAAAGAAGGAATAGTCGGGTCTGGTGCACTGAAAGCAAACACCTAATTGCCGGCTGGAGATTACAGCGGGTCGTTAAGGAGAATGTCTTTGCGTTGCGATTTCTTACTATAATGCTTTCCATTTACTTTGGATGGTGCAGCTTCTGATAATTTCAAACGTCACTTATCTCAATTTGTGAAAATATCACCCTTAGGCCGTTTTTTGCTTAGTCGATAAGATTTCCGTACGATATCAGCACGCTCGGTATACGTTGGTACCGAAACCTTACTGACTGCCTATATTTCTATGGAGCGTTCCTGATTGGGGCGGTAAGCGCAGTACAGATTTGGTACTGCACGCGTCATCCAGTAGCCGTCTGGCATTTTACCAAGCCGGACGAAACAAATGAAAGTAATTTAATCTATTGAACTTAAGGCCCTTTTCAATACGGTTATCGTGAAAAGGGTGCACACGATGTCGTTGTACCGTGCAAGTGCTTTGAGATGCACATGGTTGCCCAGCGATGGCGGTGGCGATCGCAGTATTATCGATGTACCTACCAGTCTGAGATCACGTCGCATCGGTCGTTTTTATTATATGTACCGAAACATGTATTTGGCCCAACTCCTTTTTCTAAGAATAATAAAATTATTATAATAAAAAGTATAATGTCGCCTTTTCCTACGAATGGCATTCCTTACGCTCGCCATGCCGTTTTGCGCTCGTGTTCTTGTGAATGAACCTAAGTATAATACAAGTGAACACACAACTGCAAAGATGGTTGTCGCGTCGAAACCGTGTTGATAGTGGATAAGGACGGTTGACACACGGTCACAGCACGGTCTCACATGCCGTATGCTTGTGAAAAGGCTCGAATATGACATTATTTCACGACAACCAACATAAGCAGTATGCAAAAAATTATGCACAACCGCATAATTTTTTTCATACATGCGCAAAAGTTACCGACTAATCCGAAAACGGCCTTACGTGGGTATTACTTGATCGCTAAATTATCCACTATTATCATCACCTTCTAGTAGGTGGCATGGTTATATCCTCATTGTTAATTTATTTAACCAGACGATTGCGATGTAGTAAAAAAATCTCGCTTCAAAATCATCGCATTTTGTGTATTACAATAATTACGCATTTTTGCTGTGGTATGTATTAGAGTACCCTTGGTGCGTGAGTCTGACTCACACTTGGCCAGATTTTTATATCATATCATTTCTAAACAATGATTTTTGTCAAATGACGTGTGGATGACACGTGTAGTCGGGTGTTGAAAATTAGATTCCAAGTGTAGATTTACCTCAAAACAACAATTTTTCAACAATAACTTGGCTTACCAATTTTGATAGCTTCAGACTCGTTTAAGATGTTCAACATCGCTGTCTCCAACGGGTCTTGTTCAATTTGCCGAATCTTGCTCGCCTTTGACTTGCTGTTGTGAATAGAATCCAAATTACTTGAATTGTCTACAGCTCTCAGCATTCCCGATGGTGGGGTGACTTCGCCAAATGGTTGGAATTCTACCAACTAGGTGCGGGCATTTTCTTGAAATTGGACTTTGGGGAATAGTTGGACCACCATGCTAAAGAAGCTTTTTAAGACATTTCTGAGTTCACTAGCTAGTGCTCTGACTAACCAGCTTCCAGAACCACTTGCCTATTCGCAGTGCGAGAAAAACGGAGATAATAATATGAAAAAACACGAAAAATGGACTTCAAATCCCTTAACACTTAATACTGTGCTTAGTAAGTTGTGTAACAAGTAATATTTTTTAAGGGACACTGTGAGGTCATTTTCTATGCAATAGCAAAATTAATCATTAAAATCGGTTCACAATAGAAGGAACCTACATAGAGCGGAAAATAGAACATTCTCCATTTTTGAAGTCGGTTAAGAATTACCTCTTTTCAGTACTAAATTATCACGAGTAATTTTAAATTTGCATACGTAATTTTAATGTGCTTAAAAACAATATTTCGACTTCAAAGACCATAAACTAAATAACACAATTAAAGTCTTTGCAGATTTTTTTTATTTTACGTACCTTTTGATGACTGCTCGCATTTACAATATCTATTGCCATGGGCGTCAAGCCTTCTTCTGTATATTTTGACCTTTTTTGACGCATTTTATTGTAAGTTAGAACAATAATTACTGAAACTTTGCACGTTGTGGCCGCGTTGAATGCACATTTCAAGTAAACGCCCATTACAGCGGCCGTAATTTCGGATTTGCTGGAAAAGTTGTTCACTAAATACATTTTGGCTTAACAATAACGTTTGTTGTTTGCACCAACGGCATATGGACTACTAATGGTGCTCTGTTTATACAAACAAACAGACAAAAAGTATTTATTTTCAAAACAATGAGACACAATATAAAGTTACATTCTATCACAATATACTTACCTATCTACATAACTAAACATAAGATCCTGTAAGTTCGAATCCTCGCTCTAACGAAGATAATCTTGTGTGAAGATGCGAGGGATCCCAGCTTCGGTTTGTTTACAAATTACACATCTATGCTAAAATAAATTTTTCATACCTTAAAATATCAGCAGAATATCAGCGGAAAAGTATTGAGGGTGTACCTATATGATACAAAAATTACCTTATCGGATTTAAGGCACAGTTTGCCTTAAATCCGATAAATACTAAATAACAGGGTTTGTAAACTTTAAAGGTGAAAAACCAGAAACCTAGATAAGTTGTATATAAGTAAAACAGTTCAAAAATAGTTTACTTAACGTCCCTGAATTAAAATTTAAAGGTGGACACGTTTTTAAGATCCATTATTAATTTCAAAACAAAGAGCGAGTCTCGCATTGTTTGCAAAACTTAAATTGCATTACGAAGATAAGATTCAAGTCAGAGTCCAAAGAAAGCCAAAGAAACTTCTACCTAGCTATGGCCTACTTTTTGTTGTTTATAATTTTTGGTAATATTTTTTATCCCCGATGGAACGGAGAAGTTTGCGCCCAGGGTAAGGTTGTGTGTGTATATGGTACAAAATATACAAATCAATGATTTCATTTATCTATCTCTGTACCTTAAGGCACTACCCCGACCCAAATAAGCGCCACCATGTAATTTATTTTATTATTCTGTTAAACGAAAGAATTTTCAAAAATCGATTGGCCAGTTTGTGATACCTATCGCTTTTTTTTAATGCCTCTGTAAAAGTTTTATTTATTATACTTTAAGAAGGGATGCGATATTGCTCTGCCTACACTATACATTCTGAAACATTTATAGATTCATTAAAAAAAAGCTTAAGATAGGCATCACAAACTGGCCAATCTATTTTTGTTTTTTTTTTCGTTTAACAGAATCATAAGATAAAATAGGTGCTGGTGCTGATTTGGGTCGGGGTA
The DNA here is from genome assembly GCA_949316285.1 of Eupithecia subumbrata. NCBI lineage: Eukaryota > Metazoa > Arthropoda > Insecta > Lepidoptera > Geometridae > Eupithecia > Eupithecia subumbrata. The sequence goes on along the minus strand of OX438643.1, from coordinate 11,625,881 downwards.
GCGACTTAAGATCTTATAGAACAAGTAGAGGGAAAAATCCAAAAACCGTAAATTTGTATTAATTCACAAAAATTTTTTATTCGCGCAGGGAACAAAAACCCATACCTACTTCCCGTTAACCTAGAATCACGATGTTTCAAGAAACAAGTCTTACAAATACGAAACCCTCGGTGCGCTAGTCCGACTCGCAGTTGACGTTTTATTTTGTGAGAATGTCATTATTTTTGGTAGTAATGATTTATGGAAATCAATGCAGCCGTATTAATTTTATAATAGTATTCTGTGGTAGAATCGTCAGTATTTTTAGTTTTTGTGTAAAATTTACTCGTCTATAATATACGAAATGTATTCAGTATTTTTAGTTTTTGTGTATAATTTACTACGACGAGTAACGACGATTTTACCACAGAAATTTGATGATTTTACCAGAGAAAGACGATTTTACCACATAATACTATTTGGTAGTAATGATTTATGGAAATCAATGCAGCCGTATTATTTTTTTTTTTTTTGTGGTAAAATCGTCAGTATTTTTAGTTTTTAATATACGAATACATTACCAAAAAGAGCTCCTACAGTAAGTAGGTACTGGTACTTATGTGCTCGAAGTGGCGATTCAGTATACAAGAACAAAGTCACGGTAAAGTTGATAGTGCTTTGAAATGGACGCTTGTGTTATATCCGAAGCACTGAGCCGTGTTGTTCAAGATAATGAACTGTGAAGCGAGAAGTGATCCTGCTTGAACAAGACTGAGCTTACTGCTAGCGAAATTTATAATAGAAAATTGTTTATTAAATTAATTTACAGTAGTTAAACGAATAATCTCCTCTACGCCTCTCGTAGCTGCTTCGTAGCACCTTCGTAGCCCTTTCGGAACACTTTTACGTAGCAGTACCTGAAATGCCTTGAGAAGTCATACTTTTATTTTTTTACCCGTGACATAGATCCGCACGAAATATTTTTTTAACCCCCAAGAAAGACAGGGGTGTTATAAATTTAACGTGTCTGTCTGTGTATCTGTCTGTGGTATCGTAGCTCCCAAACGGATGAACCGATTTTCGTTTAGTTTTTTATGTTATTGATAATTTTATCCCGAGTGTTTTTAGCCGTATTTCATGAAAATCTGTCGGGGATTTTTTGAAATTTTTAATTTCCTTCTTGTTTTATTTTTCGTGTGTATGTGGTTGGCTGTTACTCATTATACCTCAAAGCAACCAAACGATTTGAGCTTCTCGTAATCTTAGGAACCTCCGCTGTAGTACAGCACAAAAATATTCATTCAAATATAGGCTCTAACTCGTAACGTTTTGATGAATTTTATAGTAAAGGCTTCAGATGACAGACAGCTTGCGTATCACTCGTTTGAAGCTTGTGGGAAGCAAATACATAATACTAGCTGCGATGTGGGAAGCTATTTTGTCGTACTTCTTCGACTATTGTCAATTACATAAATTAAATAGGTGGTAAATTACGAATAATGACAACTCATTAATGGAAGCTGTGAATTCTACTTTTAGGTCCTTGAATATTAAATGAAGCGAACTGTTAAATTAGAGATGGCACCTATCTTTAGGAGCATTATTCTATTCTACTCATGCTGAGAGAATAGAGTGCTTTTATAATAGAGTGGTTTTTTGTTATTATAGTGCGTAACCCCATACTCAGGGTTATTTCTAAGACATCAAATTATATTGCAAAAATTTTCGACTTCGATGGGACTTGAACACGCATCCTTCCGTCAGTACCGGAATGTACTAACCAACTACACCACGAGGTCAAGTACTTCGAGGTCGGTACTGACGGAAGGATGCGGGTTCAAGTCCCGTCGAAGTTGAAAATTTTTGCGATCTTATTTGATTTCTTAGAATGCACCTGTGTTTGCGCAATAACTTGTGCACTATATATAATGTGTCCTTCACACATGGCTAGTCTCCGTTAAGAGTCGCCGCTGTGGCCAAAATTCGGCTAGGAGGACATAATTTACTACATTATTTTATTCAATCTTTTTAAATTAATTCGTTATTGAAAATTATCCAATCCATAGCATATAATCTACCATCCATCCCACACATAAGAACAGATTGACCCAAACACCGCTTCGGTGTCGGTTTATTTTAATTGAAACGGATTTTTCCAACTTTTTGCAGGGTTATCAATCGGGATAACACGCTGAAAGGAGTGAACGTACACTCGCATTATTAAAACGAAACACGGTAATATTTTAAACGAGTAAAACTGGGAGAGCCGACGGGCTGGCAATTATCGAGGAGATTAATACTGTATTACTTATTAAAAATGTATAGGGACAACGTTGCGATCGTAAACTAAAGTTTTGGTTTAACTGAAACAGGTATGATTGACAGATAAAGAATGCACTCCTAATGTAGATCATTATAAGCTGGCTTCAAGAGTTCAAATCCTTGGTGTATTACAAAGTTCTCACACTGAGAAAAGCCAGAATTTTATGCATATTTCTGTCGCCAAAAAGCTATTAACTATTGCTGCTTGAAGAAGCTCTCATCAGTACACATTCGCTCACTGCTAAGCATGCCTCTTGCAAAATGAGGGTTTTGAATGATCACCAAGATAACAGCCACCAAAACAGAAAATCGTAGTTTTCAACAGCGCCATAATCGTATAGCAAAATCCCAAAACATCGTATAGCAATAAACATGTTCCAGTTTATGTTCGGCAAGGCGGATTTTATTGCAATGTAACGAAGCAAAAACTACCAGAGAGTTGGATTATTTCCAGCCTTCCACCCTCATTTGAAGTTGCACTTTATTTATTGCTCGCCATCGTTGTGAATTGAATCTAAATTACTGTAGAATTCCTCGCAAGTTCTATTTTTACTGCATGGCGGAGATATCGTGCCCTCAGTTGGATACTTCTGCCTGCTCGTTGAGAGTTACGAGGTTCATTATAAATGTGTTAATATAAATTTGTTTCCAAGTTAAATCACACTAAAATACAAAAGCTTAGATGTATGGATGGATGTTTATTAGGTTTTCACACAAAAACTACTGAACGGATCGGGCAGGTAGTGCTAGGCTGGAACAAAACATAGGCTAGTTTTTATGCCATAAAACAGTTCCCATGGGATAGATATAATCTTAAAACTTTTCCATAGAAACAACGCGTGCGAAGCCGCGGACAGAAACTAATAAATAAGTAAATAATGCTGGACAATTCACACAGCATCATCTGATCGTACAAACTTTGTTTCGAGTCGGGTGTCAAACTCGCAACCTCCAGTCGCAGGGGGAACTTCGCCGCTGGTTGTGTTTATTGCTTTAAAAAAAAATTATAACACCAAACGGAAATCTGCATTAAAGCCAATGCGCGATTCGAAAGCTAAAAATCGAGTTATCAATTTCCGGATGCCGACATAAATCGAGATCGGATGCCCGCTGCAATTTTCACGCCGCCACCAAACGTCAGGCCAAACAATTTTTCGATATCGATTTATCAATAAATCTACTATCCGAATGTAACTGGGAATTGTCGGCTGTCTAACACATATACATAATAATTTTTATAGGAACTGACATGTGCAATGCCGGAAGAACACATAACAATTATAGTAAGTAAGTACTTAAAGGAACAACCCATTTAAAGATTTATACTCTAACCGATCAGCCTCGCTATTGAAACCGTGTTGACCCACATCAAAGTCCGGAGTTTGACAGTAACATTATTAACACGTGGCAAGAGGCACGGGTACAACATACCTGGGTAATGTTCGTTGTAATAACCCTTAAAAATCCCTTTTTTCCTTGTTTCTTCTTGACCCTACTTTTACTACGCCGCGGTTTTTCCCACATAAAGTTGCCTTTTGTAACTATTTAAAGTTCTGTAGGCATTCGCTCAAAAGTGACTAAGGTTGTTGATAAATTTAAATTTATGTTAGTACATTTTGTTGTAAGCTTTTTCTATAGTAGATATGCAGATGCTTCGTCACAAAAAATATCTATCTATGTGCGTAATATATCAAATATATCAGTTATCTAGTACCCATAACACAAGCTCTGCTTAATTTGGGGTTAGATAATGCTGTGTGAATTGTCCAACATTATTTATTTATTCTAATAATATAGTAGGTTCCCAAATAGTTAGGCATTTTCTGCGTCCAGCAAACCTCGCCAAATATACGCCCAGTGCAAAATGATTATCTGCAGTGAAAATAAAACGATGAAGCCTTAGTTTATGTCTTGACAGCATACACAGCAAAATCCGTTCAATGTAAGGCTGGTATTCACTATACCGTATGAGATTTTTTACATATATCGGAGTAGATACAGTAAAGTCTCAATTATCTAGGTATTAGAGAGGATATAAAATGGCGTGATGTCTGCTATAGCGTCAAAAAAAATACAAATACAATACTTAACCAAAAAAATATGAAGCTTTTTTACGCTTCAGAAGACAATGATCTTACCTACGTAGCCCCTTTGCTCTGAATAAGCATATGGATCGAATGCAGGCATTTTACCTATACATTTTTTTTTATATCTACATATCGAACGAAAGAAAATTATCGGTCGCCTCGTGAACTAAGGCTGATGCGACCACCCATTTGGCTTCGGGCCAAGTGCTCACTCTCGATCTTGTAATTTACTCGTGTGGAATGAGATTAACACGACATCTGGACCTGCATTTAGTGAATTTACACGCGAAATGAGTAAGGCATCCGGATCGGAATATATCACAATTGTGATATATTCCGATTTTGAAAAGCACAAGCTGTGTGGTGCCGGCTTAGAATTTGCACCATCCCAATTCTTCCCGCGGGTGTCGTAAGAGGCGACTAAAGGATATCCATCGGGGTTGGCCAGCAGCGCCCCCTGCAGGACAATTCTATCACCGAACTGCGATCCCCAACCCGCATGCCCAGCGTGGGGATTATAGGCATTATGAGGTAAAAGCCAACAAGGCGCTTATCAGTGGGAGGCCTGCGTCCAGCAGTGGACTCATACAGGCTGTTGAGGTTGAGGTTTGAAAAACGAGAATGGCGTAGTTATCATCACGGGTACTGCATTTCCATATCATGTAGATATTTCTTCATCATCATCATCAGCCCTTGTTGACCCACTGCTGGGTATAGGGCTATGTTTAGGCCATTCACATCTGTCTTGTGCTAATCTGGGCCAGGTGTAGCCTACGGTTTTGCGTATGTCATCGACCCATCGCGTCAGTGGACATCCTCTATTCCTAAAACAGTCTCTTGGCCATTAGATATTTACGTCAAATAAATAGACATTTTGTATCGAAGATGCAACATACATAAATACATCTGTGCATTACGGTTGGTACAGACGACAGGCCACTAATCGAAACGACCATTTGCTTTTTGTCGATAAAATTGAAGTCACGATCACGTAAAGACGCACTGCAGCTATCGTTTAAAAAGACTGTACTCACCAGTCGACGAAGACGGGCGGGCTGGTTGTAGCCGCATTATTTTAGAGAAACATGTCAGAAACAGTGCTGTAAAGCGACCTGTGGCGACATTTCAATGGGTAAATATTACAGGCCTCTGACAGTGTTCTGACAGCAGGCTCTGGAACATATACGTGCCGTAAAGAATGTTGACAGCTCGGCGGTGGTAGAACACTGTATTGAGGAAGGACCATCTCGACAAAGCCCTTGTCTTCTCTAGGGAAAAATTCTTTGTTCCCCGCAAGATACGAAAGGCGATACAGATAGAACGATGGCCCAACTTCAACAGAGACAGAGGTTGGAACCTACCACCCGCCTGGAAGCCGTGTCTTCACGAAAAGTCGAATAGCAGTATGGAGCCGGGTGGAGATACTGTTAGTTCCGTATGTACCCAGAGGATACTACCACCCGACACAGTAGGATCTTTACGAGAAGATGACTCTCACGCCCTACAGCATCTACAAGCAGCGCACCCCCCACCATCCCTACCCCCGGCGCTCACGTCACGGGCTCAACGCGCGCGCGCGTAATAAAAACGTGCATGCAAATATGAGCTTAAACTAGTTATCTTTAGATACATTTTATAGGGCTTAAACGCAAGCTTTAAACGGTGAGTATTGTCATCTGATGCCATCAAAATAAAATTCATCTTAATGTCACGAGTTACAGCCCATATTTGAATGCACGTTTTTGTGTTGTGCTGCTGCGGTTTATTTCAGGTGTACGACAATCTTAAGGTCGCATCCTACGTGAGCGAACTCGACGTGATCGTGAAGCGGTTCTCATTTTAGAATTCCAAATTCAAAAAAGTAGCCGTTACCGCGTTCGTGATCGCGACAATATCGCGCACGTACGACGCAGTGTAACTCGCCGACAAGAAAGCCGACGAACCGGGTTGTGTCGGCAGGCCGGCGACTATGGTGTGTATACTCCATACTACGCTCACAGAAGCAGATATCCCTGTGTTCACTTTGCTAAATGACCATGTAATGTCAACAGCCTGAGATGGATCCACTCCTGCCCGTGTGAGCACCTAATTTCCTTGTAGCGGAAGTTTGAATTCTTGGCAGATTCTCAGCATACCAAATAGTATGATAATAGCTCCCTCTTTCACGCTGGGACAGTTTCGCGATTTGTTTTAATCTATTAATTTCCGGTAGGAGTTTCTGCTTTTCCATGATTATGTTTGTATTACACTATCTACTTACAAGTTTTAAATAAAATTAAAACGATGCTATATCAAAACATAAATAAACTTTTACCATCTCTAAGATAATAGATTCAGATGCTACTTTGCGGAAATAAATAGCAAAATATTAGCATGAAAAATATTTAGGAACAATTGAGGACCTCTGTGGTGCGGTGAGCGACATTATTTTTGTACGATCTGCAAATATTTGTTCCGGGTGTTCTGGTCTTTTTCTGTATATAATAAAAAATATATATCTATGTAATGCATTGTATTAAGTATATCTGGCACTCATAACACAAGCTCTGTTTAGCTTGTGGCTCGATGATGCTGTGTGAATTGTCCGGCATTATTTATTATTATTATTAATTCCGCGCAAAACCTTCTGCGATATAATTTAACAAAATGCACTTCGCGTGTGTGTTTCTTCTACACTTCTCGTTGGTTGTTTGTGTGCTTGACGTTGGGGTTGGAGAGTGACTTGGCATTTTATGTTGCGTAAGGCTGTTTATTACCTTCTCTGATTGCATGGGATGTCAATTTGTGGGAGGGCTCGCGAATTGCATTTTGTTGGATCTTTTCAAAGAAGGTTTTGCGCGGAATTGTCACAATTTTTTTTTCATTCGTTATTTATTTACCGATTTCAATAAATTTGCCACACTGACTTATTCTATAAGCGCTTTGCAACACTTGGCTCGATGTGACTCTCAAGTGAGAGGAATACCGATTGCCTATCAGATATTGGAATCAATTCTAAAGCTGAAATCGCATAATAAGCAGGTGTGTCTCCAGTGGATTCCTTCTCACGTCCAATTGAAATAAAATTATGATGTGGATCTACTTGCAAAGCAGTAGATCGGGGATGGTATAAACCAGTTATCCAGTTACCTGATTTTTCAGACTTTATTAACTTAGTTAAATATCAGTGTTCAGATGTTCGGCAAGAGTACTTTGACGAGATATCTCGGGAGAAGGGAATCTGGTACAGAATCGTCCAACCTTTGATACATCAATCTCCATCCATGATACCACCTTGTTTATAAGAAATTATTTAAAATCTATACATAGATTGCGCTCCGGATGAGAAAAGTAAATTTAGTCGAAGGAATATTCCTTCGACTAAATTTACTTTTCTCAATAATAAAGTCACTTCGCCAAATTGTGAAAGTGTGGTGCTATCGAGGACATTCAGCATATCTTAGTGGAATGTGTTCGGAATGCAACTTTCAGATCCACTCGGTTTTATGAAAATCACGCGCTGGATATAGGATATGTGAACAACCTTTTATCCGACCCCTGTGAAGATATCGTGTTTCTTATCCTAATATTTATAAGAATTAGGTTCAGTTAGACATAAAGTTCTATTTATCTTTGTTTGTTAATTTTTTACAGGCGATGTTATCGCTAAGCGAGAAAGCCCTCAAATAAATTAGAAAATATAATAATATATACCATCTTAGAAGAATCCCAGTTAAATTCTCTTCTCTCGAGTCTTATTTAGAAATCTATCATAAGACCAGTCTTAATGTACGGCAGTGAAACTTGGGCCGTTACGACGAAGAACGTGCACACCATCCAAGTCGCCGAAATGAAGATGCTGAGGTGTGGCGTCACCAGGCTCGACAAAATCCGTAAGGTGCGAGAAAGCCTGGGCGTGCGCGAAATCACCGACAAAATGCAGGAGAGTAGGATGATATGGGCACGTGCAGAGAAGACCGCCTGATCATGTAGGGAATTTAGCACTACAGCTTTCCATCCCAGGGCGAAGGTCCAGAGGGAGACCCAGGATACTTTGGGGGTGAAGGTGGATTTCCCCCAAAGAGGAATAGAAGGAGATCTCCTTCTGTTACTCTTTGGGGGAAATCCACCTTCACCCCCAAACTGGTGACCCCGACGTGATTTCATTGGATAAAAAGTAGGTATTTCGTAATTACATTGTTGTAAGTGAAACGCATCTATCCTTCAACTCTTCAAACTCCCGAAAACAACCTATACTGGTGACCCCGAGGAGCAACGATACCAGCGGTCGGCGCGCGTCTCGTTGCTGCTCTGGGTCACCAGTATACAACAGTATATAACCGGGCCCGACCCATCTGGTCGAAAGACCACCGGGTTCATTGGACCAGATGGGTCGGTCCCGGTTCAGATGAGATCTCCTTCTGTTACTCTTTGGGGGAAATCCACCTTCACTCCCAAAATACGATGGAAGGATGTAGTGTTAAATGACATGAGAGAGTGTCAAGTTTCCGAAGACGACGTTGAGGATAGAGCGAAGTGGAGGACACCAATTAGGAGAGCTGACCCCATAACCATATGGGATAACTAGCTGGGAAGAGAGAGATAATAATATTTACCGTCTCCATTTTTCCAACATTTCATAATAGCGTGTAACGTAGTGAAAGTTACTCCATTAAATACTCAACGTCCCACAAAATAGTTGAGTGAGGGAACTCATCATTAAGGATGAACTAAGTTTGGCGAAGACCTCGAACTTATCGAATGTTCACATGCTTCCACGTAAGGTTATACTTACCCTAAGGTTACGCAAAGTTTCGTAAGTCGGCTTATTTATGTCAGGTTTATTACGAAGTTAAATAATCCGAAATTCGAATATACATAACTTATTGCTTAAATTGAGTCATGTCTTATCGCTTGAAGATAAATTTAATATTTTGTTTTCTCTTGTTTTTTCTAAAGTTAAAATGAGTGCACATAATTGATTCACGCTTTCAGAATTTTCTTAACTGCGTTGCTTTGGTTTCCATGTTTCTTACGCATGATAAGACGTCTATACCAAATATTATATTCTGTTAATCTCTTGAAAGTTTGGTATTAGGTACCTCTTGAAATAGAAGAACACCACGTTTGATGTGACGACCTCTGTGGGCGAAGGTCTGCCAAATATTTATGACAAATATTTATACGATCTGCAGATATTTGTTCCGGGTGTTCTGGGTGTTTCCTATGCATAATAAAAAATCTCTCTATGTAATACAATGTATTATGTATACCAGTAACCTAGTACCCATAACACAAGATCTGCTTAGCTTGGGGCTGGATGATGCTCTGTGAATTGTCCAGCATTATTTTTTTTTGCCAACTCTCGATCATAACGAAAGTAATAACTCAAACTCAACAAGGAAACTCACGATCCCTTAACACAAACATGCATGAAACACAAAAGAACAGGAATATCGCCACAAAGTGGCTGAAAATGTTTGAAACGCTTATCATTTCCGAGTCATTGAATCTGTTCCGGACTTGGCCTTAGCCATAATAAGAAATCATTGACGGTAGAAAATGATTCGATTGTCAAGTTTGTGATTTATCGGCGTGGACGAAACATGTGTAGCTTCTTTCAATTCATACTTTATCACATTGGTATGTTATTGTGTGAACCTACCATCACGTTAAGTTAGGTGTGGGTAGGTAGATAAGAACAGTTTTTTAACTTGAATACATCTGTCACAAATACTACTCAGTAGGCCAAGCACGGGGATTGTTCTCTAGGGTTGAATAGACAATAATGACATAGCATCGTCATATATTGCGTAAATTATTATAGTTGAAGGAATGAATTCCAAATAAGTAACGAACTCGATGACAAAGTGACGTAATTTTTCAACCGACAAAAAACGGAGGATTATACAAGTCGACGCGTTTTTTTTTTTTTTATGTATGACCACGCATAACTTTTTACAGAGCAGTCCGATTTTGATAATTATTTTTTTATTGGATAGGGTATAACCCCAAAGGTGGACACATTTAAATTTGAAAAAAAAATCCAACCCGAAGGGTAGGAAAACAGGGGATGACTAATTGTTCATTCACTGATTGTAATGTTCGACCACGCATAACTTTTTACAGAGTAGTCTGATTTTGATAAAAAAATATTGGATAGGGTATAGATAGGGCCTCGCTGTGTCATCAAACCAAATTAGACTTGCATTTTAACTAGATGTCGCCACTAGAAGAATTTTGAAAATTTACAGGTAGTCCAATAGGTATCTCTCAAACGGATCAGTTTTACGATAGAAGCAACGACGCCGTAATCCATTACGGATGTAAGCGGGTAAACTACGAACCTTATTTGTGTTGGAAGAATCTCTCCGTGCTCGGAGAGATGAGGAACGCGCGCGTCTAGAACCGCACTCACCCTGAAGATTAGGATCCCTCGTTAAGGGATGAAACGTTGGTCTTCTTACAAATAAGTTTCGTAGTAAACCCGCTTACATTCGTCAACTACGATAGTTTTTATAGTAAGACGCCGTAATTGTCTGACCGACGATGGAAAAGAAAATGGAAGGATGCGGGTTCAAGTCCCATCGAAGTCGAAAATTTTTGCGATATTATTTGATTTCTAAGAAAATGGAAATTCAAAAATGCAGCATCACTAAAACTGCGTAGCATACCTAAAATATCCGCTAAGAATTCAGTCTATGCATAGCAAACGTGACAGGAACCGAAAAGGGAAGCAAAAATGCTAACAATGCTAACGGTAAAACCGGACATTCCTAATACCGGGAAGTTGCAGGAATTTCTGAAAAGCAAGGATCGTCTGCAGCGTATCTTTGTGTTTACTAAATACCTAGCCGTCCTAATTTAAGTAACTACAAATGGACGGCTGAAGAAACCTACTCGGTAGTTACCTAGTAGGTTTCTTCAGCTCATGACTGTACCCGGCAAGTGACTCGACTAATTAGAGATCATTCGCAAAGAGATAAAAAGTAAATGAAGCCTTTTATGGCCACTTTGGGTAATAAATGGAGACAAATATAGAAGCGATACGGCGTAATCTTTCACATAAAGTATTCTTGTCTCAGCAAAAATAAACAAAATAGGATGCTATAATGTTTATGATTACGGCATTGTTATTATTTTAATGCATGTATCTGGAGTTATTACAATATTTATTATATTTTCGCGACCCCTTTCATGGACTATACAACAAACAATAAACTTCGGTAGACATTTACTCTAGAATTTTATTGTAATATCGCAAAATGGAGGAAACATTATTGTTCATAAGAGTTCCAAATTGTGCGGTCGAATCAGAATCAATCTTACCAAAATGTACAAAATTGGCTCAAAATCAAAATTTTAAAAAGTATTGTTTTAAATACTGAATTCGAACACAATAGTTTCATCGAGTACGTAACAGTATATCGTAATAACTTAAATGAAGTTAGCTGCCACGGACTGCAATCCGGCGAGCAAAATTTATTCACACCAAAAAATCGAGCGACCCCGCGCGCGCGAAAAAAGTATTTAATTGCTCCCAAGGAACGGGGAGAATGGTGAAAATTCGGGTAGCGAATTTATAGGAGCTATTTGGATGCAAATGATGAGCTCCTCCGCCCGCCAGTCACGGTAGCTATAACCCCAAAAGAATAAGTGAGAAACGTCTTACGAGAAAAAAGGCTCTGGATACCTCCTCTTCACTATTTATTCAAGGATAAAAAGTTCTTGATTCGAGAGGAATCTCAGCTTAGATAGGAGGTTATAGAATAATATGGGTACGAGCACTGATTTACTGTGTAGTGGACGTATGCATTATTCATTGGTGTCCTTTTCTTTGAAGGTCAACGGCTGTAGCAGTTAGCTTGTAGGCATGTGTATTTTCCTTTTGACTGAGTTTTCTGTGCATTTTTATGAAAATTATGTAGTACTCCATCTCTCTCTCCGTTCCACTGACGTAAACGATAGCCGACACATAAAATTGTCCACGAATCAAGTTACTAACATTATTTCAAAATCATTATAAAAATGTAACAGAATTACGTTAATAAAGCTAATAAAACGCAAAAAAAAACCTCAAACTCCACAAATTCCAAGGCGATGCAGGATGCAGCCCCAACTTATACACTCGAATGCCTTTTGTTTGGCAGAGTTGCGGTAAACAAGTTCGACATTCAATCCTTTGTGGTATACTTTAAAGTTCGAAAGAGGCCGGGACTTTATGTGACGGCACCGCATCCGTCGTGCGATGCTGGCCAACAAAGCTGAGATGAGCATTTTTATTTTTATCCTACACTATCGGGCAAAGAATTCTATAAGTTTTGTATAAGTTCTTTTTTATTATACCATAGAAAGGCTATTCAGTATGGATTGCTTGGGTCATTGGACGACTCGACTAGAAAATTTCTTGTCAAAAGCTTGTCGGCATTGCTTTCACTCTGAAATTGGGTAGGTGGTCATCTCATCCACGCAAATTTCATCCACTTCGGATGAGTTGACTGCTTGAATAATTTTTAAAAGGGCAGTAGCCCTTATTCACAAAGAAAATTATTATAACAATAAAATAATAGAAATAAATTAAAACCAGTATTTACAATTTGAGCTACCTGTAGATTGTTTGCTACAGTCTGCAGTTAGCTCAATTGTTTCAATTGTAAATACTAATTCTAATTTATTTCTATTATTTGATTGTAATTTTCTTTGTGAAAAAAGGTTTCTGCCCTGTTCAAAAAATGTATTTACAATTGAAAAAATTGAGCTAAATGTAGACTGTTGCAAACAATCTACAGGTAGCTCAACTGATCCATATCGACGCTGGCTGCATTGCATAATTAATATTATATTCGTGCGTCAACTCATCCGGTTTTTTATGTTGTTTCAAAAGTACTATGATGCTTTTGAAGAAATAAGAGACAATGTTGATGATATGTAGAGCCACAGCAATGGCGGTTTAGATTCTAAACCATTATCAAGCATTAAAGGAGGCCTATGTAATGTATACGCAACAGCGGGTGACATAAAGGGCGGAAAGATGATAATGAAACCGTTATTGACAGCAATCGCGATAAGCAATCGCAATAGCAATCCATAGCGGAAAGTGGCACGGTTCAGTAGCGTAAAACCATTAGAATTTACGGTGTAGGCCTACAATAACTTACCTACACCCCTTCCTTTAATGTATTAAATCTAATCATCAATCAACCAACCACTATGATCGATTACAATGTATGAAACATCCAGAATTATTTTATCAATAAGTCAATTCTTTCACAACACAATACTGCGATAAGTTTTCGAAGCTAACCTCGCTGCGGATAAGAAAAGAAAATATACGGACGCAAACCTAACAAAAAACGATAGGGTGCTTTGTATGGAATTCGTGCGAAATAATAACAGTTCTGTTACATTTTATCACATACTCGATGGTCTGCTGTGGAGCAGGTGGCTCGGAGCGAGAAATATAAAGGGTCCAGCATTGAGAGGCATAGGCTGGAATAATATTTTGTGCCAACATTTATTTTCTTTTAAAAACCAACGATGATATTACGTTTAAATTTGTAAAAATCTATAGTCAAATCTATTAATTCTCTGATTCAACGGAACACTGCTACCAGTTTCTTGGGGACGCTTGCGATTGGTATTGATATGGATCAGTACTACCTCTAGATTGTTTGCAACAGTCTGCAGTTAGTTCAACTATTTCAATTGTAAATACGAGTCTTAATTTGGTTCTTTTTCTGAATTAATGATTCGTTTTAAATCTGACTTTGTGTTTGTTAGTTAGTTTTTTTTTTATATGCAGCATGCTAAAGAGACAACTGTTTAAGTGTAAAATGCCTAAAATGACGAATCCTTAAGTAAAAATCTAACCTTTAAGTATCCATTGGAAAAAACCTCACATTTTTCTTATTGAAAGCTCGTATAGATAAAGCTGAGTAGAAACTAGAGAACCCTGGGCTCCTAAAGAATTTCGCCATTATCTTAGCCGATAAGTGATGATGCTGCTTAAGATAAAGCACGTGAGCTCGCTTGGGGCTTCGGAGAATAAAGAAATTTTCATTTCAGCGTAAAATGTTCGTCGTCGAGTAAAAAGCATATTTGACAAGTCCAATACTGGTATTTACATAACAAATTGTCCCATTTCTAGCGCTTTGTCCTATGAATACTTCCCAGCAATATATTGGTTTTAACAGCACTCATTTACCTTCGGTTCAAAGGCTTTACGTTGTTTAGTACAATGGATTAATTGCGTACCGAAATAATTAGGGTTGGTGGTCGGAAACTGCCTTGTAAAGCAACGTTTTGACATTAACGACCCAAGCAACGTAGTTTCCAATGCATCACCAAACTTGCGCACAACCCTGTAAATTTCTGATACCTACAATCTAGTCTTGCCAAGTACAATGGTGAACAGAAAAAAAATCTAGGTTTTCCTGCAATCTCTATCAAAGTCCAATCGAATAAAACTGTGTAACCAATATTTTCTGCAAACCCTACCACAAGTGCTATTGCCAACCTTACTGAAATAAGACATGACGCGCTAAAAGGCTGTGCGGACCGCCTTCCGGCACTTCGGTCAGGAGATGGGCTATTCATCGCGTATCGATGGGTTCGCTAGCTTTGCAGACCGTACAAACTGCACTCTACACAAAGAAAATTGATGTTGGACATTTGTTACCTTCTCAACTATAAGCTTTCTGGAGATTGAAGACAGTTGAGTTCTTTCATGAATCTTTAATAGTGCCTGAGCATGTTACCTTACAAAAACTGGTATTTGTCGTTCAGAATATAAAATTTGACAGGTAATTGTGACTAGTGCAATTACCCGTACGTGGCTCCACATTTTGCTTTCATAGACCGCTTGATTTTTAGGGTTTCGAAGATCGAAGATCGGTTTCGAAACCGTTATGGTCTCGCTTTCCTTTTTTCCCTCCTTAATAACTCAGCAACTACTGCAGCTATCAATCAACTTGAAATTTAAAATAATAATACATTTCGTGCGCCAGTACAGATTTAAAGAAAAATAATGATAATAAATGAAAAATGAAAATGAATATTTTCCATACAAATTGTGATGCCGAAATTTTAAAAGATACCTACTGGGTCATGTGGATATCAAATGAAAGGACACATACATTTCAAAATAGTTTTTGAAATTTTTGTAGGTATCATACTTTTTAAAATATTTCGAAATAAGTCGAAAAAATACCCATTCCCCCCCCCCTATCTTCGAAGATTGCAGAGCAATCCATGTAAAACGTATGGAGCGTTTATAGATATGGATTTATATTTTACAGGAAAAATATAGAGAAGCTTGTAAAAAGAACAGTTTTTGAAAAATGGTCAAAAAGGGGAGGAATAATTTTCAAAAGCCGGGGCTACCTCACCGAGTGGGGTATCGAATGAAAATTTTTCAAATTTCTGTAGGTTTCATACTTTTTGAAATATTTTAAAAAAAGTCGAAAAAATTTCCATTACCCACTTTAACCGAAGCATGCATCTATCTGAAATGTAGGTTGGTACCTACTATTCTTAGGTATTCGTTAAATTGCGAAGTCTCTAACCGGTACTTTTGGTACATATTTGTTGACAAACGTTCGAAACCCTCGGCGCGCACTTGACGGATCTTGTTATTTGTGGTGTGGTAGAATCGTTCTGCAAAGGGCGCTGCTGCCCGCCCCTGGTGGGTATCCCTTAGTCGCCTCTTACGACACCAGCGGGAAGAGTTGGGGTGGTGCAAATTCGAAGCCGGCACCACACAGTCACTAAATTAGGTAGGTTAAGTAGGAACCTACCTGCTCAACTATTATATATTAATTATGTTTTATAGTTATGTCTTGTATACTAAGAGGTATTCTCAAAGAATAACCACTATAAAATATAAATGGACACCGGTCTATAAACATCCCCTCGATTATTAAAACAGCTGGAAACCGCCACCAGGAGGCATCCTAATAAACTAAATGGCTTTATAATCGGTATCGTTAACTTATATATAAAATATTGTCGCATTTCGGTTGTATAACTCAACAATTCTGAGCCGGGTCTAAACACTGCCTCTAGCAGATTAGAAAAAATGAATAGATTCATTTATCAATATGGTATGATTTATGATTTGAAACTCTTTCAGTAAATACAAATGAGAGTGAGTAAGGACGCTGGGGCAATGCCAAAGTGTAGCCTGATTAATGATTTTTGAGGCACACGGAAAATGTTTCGTGAAAAATAAATTTCCAAAAGTTGGACTTGTGATTCGGAGCCCGGCATTTCTTTTTAATGCTGTTATAATTTTCTTGTCCCATATTTTTCCTAGAACCAATCTACAAAGGTATTACAACTTTATAAGCTCTGTGTAACAAGTTGATATACAAATTTAACAGCCAATTACCTTAGACCTACGTCATAAAAGTAAAATGAAACAACTTTGTATAATATTACCTAGGTTATTTGCTAATAAATAAAAGATTTTCCGTTCAATATTTACAAAAAATTCACATAATTTTAGTACACAACACATGACATAATGAACAATAGGAACACGGAAGCAATTTGGCAAAACAATCCTCTGTTTTTTAAACCCAGTTGTATTCAGGGAACACAGAAAATAGGAAAGAGCGGTAAAAATGTAATTGCATAAACTATGTAGAAACATTCATGAAAAATAAAACCTTTCATGAAGCTCTCCACCGAACATAAGTACCTACGTCCATTGGGAGTAGCACCATAGGGAGCGCACCTTCTTTACCCAGCACAGTGCAATAATTGCAGTAAATCCAATTTTATTTATCTACTAGTTAGTTACATAAATATTTTCTTCATTACTGATGTAAGCGGGTTACGAACCTTATTTGTGTTGGAAGAACACCACCATCCCCACCCCGGCGCATCTTCAGGGTGAGTGCGGTCTCCATGAGAAGTCGAATAGTAGTATGGAGACGGGTGTAGATACTGTTAGTTCCGTATGCACCCAGAGGATACCAACACCAGACGCAGTTGGATCTTTTCGAGAACTCTCGATTTCGATGACTCTCACGCTCTGCAGCATCAATAAGCAGCGCACCCCCCACCACCCCCACCCCCGACGCTCACGTCGCGGGCTCAACGCGCGCTCGAGCGTAGTGCTCGGAGAGAGGTGGACGCACGCGTCTAAAACTGCTCTCATCCTGAAGATGTCCCTCGTTAAGGGATGATACGTTGGTGTTCTTCCAACATATATAAGGTTCGTAGTTAACCTGCTTACATCCGTAATGAATTCGCAAAACTACGATAGTTTCTTCAATAATATGTTCTTACTTATGTGGTTATCTATCAGATCAGTATGAACTTTAAATTGTTTAACTGCTTGCAGTTAGTAGTACGTGCGAGTATTATGAGCATAGAGCTCATAATAGCTAATGTTTATTATTTACCCACAAGATATAAATCTTTTATGAATGGGGGCGAGTAAAAACCGCACTCACCCTAAAAATTTCCCCCGTTAAGGGAAGACTTCGTCAAACTACGAAAGATATTAGAAAAGAAAATAATTTATTCATTGGTATTTATTTTACTTCAGTTTAGTTTCACTGTGCGAGGGTCAGCCCACTCCTAGCTGGCTGTTTCACGAAAAGTTGAACAAGTTGCCGGCAGTCCAAGCGTTTCAGTTTGTTAACTCTAATTCCATCGGAGCGGTTGCTCTCAGTTTTTGTTACGCTTAGTCCCTACAAACACGCGTTCTAACTTATCTTAATCATCTCGTCAACTTAGCCGAACAACGTGCATTATTGGACGTACCTACGACCGCTGGATGCGGGCAGCACGGATTGCGGAAAGTTATCAGCAGGGGTATTTTAATTCATTCGATTCGATTCCGAATCGAATCCGACGCATCTATAAAACGCTATTTTGATTTCGCCTCGGGTTGATGATCGAAATAAGGAGCTCCTCCTCGTTGACATGGCCATTAGGCAACAGATTCGCTTCGGATTATCGATCATCAACCCGAGGCGAAATCAAAATAGCGTTTTATAGATCCGTCGGAATCTATTCGGAAACGAATCGAATGAATTAAAATACCCCTGCTGGTGTCTATTCGTCCCATTTACCGCAGTGTCTCAACACAAAAGACTTTGACCAGTGTGTGTTGCCAGTAATGACATACGGCACAGAAACATGAAGCCTTACTATGAGCCTCATAAGAATGCACAAGGTCGCACAGAGAGCAATAGAGAAGAAGTTGAAACGTGGACAGACTTCCCATAAAATGAAGCTATGTCCTGGTGCAGATCATGCCGCTTGATGCGGGCGGGTAGTGCAGACCCGGTCATTGATGCCATCTTTGGGGGAGGCCTATATCCAACAGTTTTAACGTATGCTCTGAATAATATAACGCTACCTACTGTAATGCTACTAAATATTTATAATGTATACAGGGTTATTGGTTATTCACTGACACTATGTGAACTGCAGGTTCTGCCCATCATCATGAACATGTCCGTAAAGACGCCAGGTCTCAATTCTTAAAATTGGCGCCCCACTCCATTCAAAAATCGTTCATTAAAGGGATTGTCTTGAAAACTAAACCTATAAATTGCTCTGTCTTGAAAAATCAGTGGGTGTGTGTGTGTTCGGCTGACTTCCAGCCAGACTAATGCCACTTAAATCATATTTCATAGGTGTTAAATAAGTCAATGATGATAATGTGGATTTAAATAGGAGTGGGAGGGTCGGTTTTAGTAATTAATTGGGTTTCGGATATTATTTTGTAGGGGAGGTGATTTTCATAAAATTTTAAGAATTTAGACTAGGCGTCTTCACAAACGTGTTCGTGATGATGGGCAGAACCTGCAGTTCACGCAGTGTCAGTGAATTACCAATAACCCTGTATAATGAAATGCTACCTACTAATATTTTAAAGGGGAAAGTTTGTACCGTTGTGGAGATTTTTGGCCGAAGACAATGCCAAAGCTACTAAATGGATAGAGCTGAAATTTTGCTCACATAAAGATCTGTACTAGGAATAATGTAAAGGTTACTTTTCATTCGAAAAATAACGCGTGCGAAGTCGCGGGTAGAAGCTCGTACCTCGAAAACTATTTTTTTATGACAAGACATGATTTTTTTATACACTCTCTTGGCTCTTATACCGCAGGAGGTGACTAGGTCTCGCGCAAACACTAACTACGTTCCTAAATAAAAACGATTAAAAGCTTTTTCGGTTCACCCAAAGCAATAAACTTCTAAAACGTCCCAATAACGGGTTAATTTCCATCTTACCACGCAACCGAACTACATCTCAAATTACAAGCGAACAACAAAGTTATAGAACACATGATTAATACACGATGGGGCAACCCGCGGGGCGTGGGTACATTGTCGTTATGTATGTCATAGTTACATGTCCCTATATTGGGTTGTCTGCTGTAGTGTACTACTGGTACATTTACTTATACCTATTCACAGATAATTGGTAACTAGTTTCTGCCATAAGGTTTTTTTTTTGCTATTATAGTGCGTAACCCCACACTTAGGGTTATTTAGAAGAGATTTTCGACTCCCACGTCACTTGACCTCGTGGTGTAGTTGGTTAGCACATTCCGGTACTGACGGAAGGATGCGGGTTCAAGTTCCGTCGATGTCGAAAATTATTGCGATTTTATTTGATTTAGTTTCTGCCCGTGGCTTAGCACGCGTTCTTTGAATGGAAACGTTTTAAAGTTTATTTCTATATCATGGGAAATGATATATGGGCTAAAAAGTAGCCTATGTATTATTCCTGGTCGACCAGGGTTCTTGCTGATGCCGTTTTTAGACACAGCAGCGGATGCTGATGCTGATGCCGATTTTGCGACTGGGACTCACAAACCGAGTGTTCCGCACTAATTTAATGTAGATGGTTCTGCTAATCGAAACCGAGTCTCGAAAATTATATGCACTTTTTTAGGGTTCAGTACCTAAAGGGTGCCAATTACTGAGCCTTTAGCTGTCCGTCTCTCGTCCGTCTATCAATATTTATTTTCTTGGTTTCTCTTTTCTCATTTGCACAAATAGAAAAAATAGAATAATTATCAAATTTTGTACGTTGCTGCGGAACCCTTTGTATGCGAGTTGACTCACACTTGGCCGGTTTTATTTCATTAGAATCAATCACAAATTATTAATTTTCGAACATATTTTTTGTACTGCGAGACTTTGTTCTTGTCGATTACGAAACAGTTGTTAACGTTTTTAACATTTATAATAGGTAGAATGTTGTTTACTGACTCTAAGCAAAGCTATTTTGTTTACACATGAGAGTATATTTAATTATCAAATTTTGTACGTTGCTACGGAACCCTTTGTATGCGAGTTGACTCACACTTGGCCGGTTTTATTTCATTAGAATTGTGGGGTCTGAACCGTAGGTGGCTGGTAGTAAAAAAGATGTATCGAAGGACCGAAGATTTTGGGGTGAAATAAATAATAATGCTGTACGTACCTAACGGAATACCTAAGGAAATAGATCTTTGCTCATTACACAGGGTAGATAAAATAGCTTGACCACTGACCTGAATTCTCCAAACCATGTAAGGATCCAGCTTCCAGAACACAGCACTAGATAATCACTCGCGAGTGTAATGTTTTTAGGCAGTTTTTGCACGGCTTATTCTAAGTTGCACGGCAACACGAATAACAGTGAGAAGGGATCGATATTCAATTTTTTCAAAGTTTCACGTAAATATGTCCAGCTTGTGCGACGGTTGAGATTGAACAGAGCGCCTCCTTCACTCGTTCGTTGATGTAGAACATGGCACGTCACATTCAGTTCAGTCGCCGATTTCCCAACAGAGGGTAGGATGAAATCGGCTGGGCCTCACTAAATTAAACTACCCTATGTTTATTTGAGCAAAGACCGAACATACCCCCCACAGAAATTATCATGATAATTTCCCAATGTACCTAACCGTGATTAAGTACAGCATTATATAGTCGAAAGAAGGAATGTTGCCAAAATAGGGCAGAAACAATAAAAATTTAAACAAGTTTTACAGTGTAGGAAATAACCTTAAATATTAATTATTAAATAGGAACCTACTTAAATCAAATTTTAAGCAGGTTTATGATTTGTGAAAGCTAAGTTCAATTCGAATGAGGAAGAGGACACAGCTTATTAACCGGTCTTTTTATAAGTCCCTTTTGCGTCCTCAAGGTAACAACTCGAACTATTTTGGCTGGACCTTCGTGAAGCTGTTCCACTCTAGCGCGAGCCCAGTTCAGCGAACGAGTTAATTCGGATTTGATAAGAACTAAGTCACCGATTTTCAAATTGGGAGGAGATGTGAACCACTTTGTTCTTTGTTGCAAGGTATGCAAATAGTCGTCAGACCATTTTTTCCAAAACGTTTGGGAGATTTTTTGCAAGCACTGCCAACGTGACAGTCGGTTCATATCTACATCATCAAAATCATATTCAGGCACGGCAAGAAGACTTTGTCCTATCAAAAAATGAGCCGGTGTTAAAACATCAAACTCATTAGGATTGTCAGATAAGGGGCAAAGAGGCCGCGAATTCATGACTGCTTCAATTTTACAGAAAACAGTAGTGAGCTCTTCAAAGGTGAGTGCTCTTTCGCCTACTGCACGGAGTAGGTGATGCTTGGCAGATTTAATGCCAGCTTCCCATAATCCGCCCATTGAAGCTGCCGTTGGTGGAATATTTTTCCACTCAATAAAACGGTTTGAGCAACCCTCAGCAATTGCATTGTTATTTAAATTGAAAAATTTGCAAACTTCTTTTAAGTGTTTCGCAGCGGCGATAAAATTCGTACCATTATCCGAATGTAGGCAAGAACATAAGCCGCGTCGCGCCACGAACCTGTCAAGCGAGGCGAGAAAGCAATCAGCTGATAGATCGCTAAGAACTTCAATGTGAACAGCCTTTGTGGAAAAACACACAAAAAGGCACATGTAACATTTAAGAATTTTCGCATTACGATTTAAGCTGGCCTTTATGTGAAACGGACCTCCTAGGTCGCAGCCAACATCACTGAACACTTTGTTAATTTTTAATCGTTCACTAGGCAAAGTACTCATTACTGGCTGTATTGACGTAGGGCGGCATTTAAAGCAAGTGATGCATTTAGATAACACACTTCGAATTATGCTGCGTGCAGATAAGATCCAATATCGCTTGCACAAAATTCCTTGTAGGGAACGAGGTCCTACGTGTAGGTACATTTTGTGATAATGCTCAATTATCAAAATTGTTAAATGACATTTTTTAGGCAACAGCAAGGGATGCTTACTGTTGTAGGGTAGGTCAGCTTCACTGATCCTACCCCCCACCCTGAGGAAATCATGCGCATCCACGAAGGGTGAAAGTTTCCTTAGAGAAGGAACAAATTTATTATTTTTTATATTAATAATATCGTTAGAAAAATATTGTTGTTGTGTTGTTTTTATTAAAAGGTCATGAGACGCTTTCAACTCATGAGTTGATAACGGACCGACGACGGAACGTTGAGATGCTTTGCAATTTTTTATAAACCGCAAACACCAAGCAATGACGCGTTGCAATTTATTGAACGATGAAAATTTTTCAATTGTCGCTCCTAAGTTTTCATCTTTTATGTTTTGAGAAGTGAAATTGAATGCATCAGTATTGGTTTTAAGTTCTAAGATTTCTGTTTTGTCATTTACGTAAAATGTACTGATCGGCCACAGGTGAACGTCATCATTGAGCCAAGCTGGGCCGCTTGACCAACGCTCATACTCAGCTACGATCTGAGTTGGTAATGCGCCGCGTGAGCACAGGTCAGCGGCATTGTTCTCACTTCGTACATGAAACCAGCAGTTCGACGGAACTACCTCCACTATTTGAGCGACACGGCTTGAAACAAATGTTTTTAATTTGTAGGGAGGTGTTTGCAACCAGGCTAGTGCTACGCTTGAATCTGTCAAGGCTGTAATTTTAAATGAAATATTTTTAATGTTTTGTTTGACGAACAAAACCAGCTTAGATAGCAAAACCGCAGACATCAATTCGCTCCTTGGGATCGAAAGTGGCTTTATGGGAGAGACCTTGCTTTTACTGATAAGCAAACGGGTCTTCACCTCATTGTTTTGATTGACACTGCGCAAATAAATTACTGAAGCATAACCACGGGTCGATGCGTCGCAAAATGCAACTAAATGCACATCACAAAATTTAGGTATTAGCATGTGTCGCTCAATCTTTAGTGATGAGAGGCAAGACAATGAAGTGATAAATGCAGACCACTTATCGCGTAAATCGGAAGGAAGCGGATCATCCCAACCAAGGCTTAACTTCCACAAGTCTTGCATTATGCATTTTGCCAAGAATGTACATGGGGATAAAAATCCCACAGGATCAAAAATGCTAGCAAGCAACTTGAGTACGGACCGCTTAGTATTGGTATTATCCGTCATATTGTAATCGAACGAAAAACAATCATCGATAGGTAGCCATTTTAGGCCTAATACCTTTAGTGACGAACACACGGTGTCGTCACTAAAGTTTATAGCGACTGCTTGATCTGCGTCGATCCTTGCAAGTAACTCGGGGTCATTGCTTGCCCATTTACGAAGGTCAAAGCCACCAAGCTTTAACAGAGCTACGAGCTCATCCTGTAACGTACAGGCTTCGTTAAGGTCTTGCGTTGACCATAGCAGATCGTCTACAAAAAAACCATTCAGAAGTATATCAGCCGCGCGAGGATAGCGTGCACCTTCATCAGTAGCCAGTTGCTGTAGGGAACGTACGGCTACGTATCCAGACGAGCGCAGGCCGTAGGTATTTGTCACAAGCTCATATGTCTTTATTTTATCAGTTGGTTTTTCCCGCCACAGAATGTGTTGATAACGGCGTTCAGCAGGATTGATATGAACCATTCTGTAGAATTTGGCTATGTCAGCAGTGAAGCAAACGGGATACAAGCGGAAATTAAAGATTATTTTTAAAATATCATGGTGAAGTTTTTTGCCTGTTAGTAGGTTATCATTTAATGATACGCCGTTAGATGTTGCTGCTGAGCCATCAAATACTACTCGCACGGGAGTAGTTGTACTAGAGCTCTTTACCACACAGTGGTGTGGTATGACGTACCTACTTGGCTCTGTACCGGTGTATTGTTGCATGTGCCCCATCTGCTCGTATTCGCGCATAAATTCTATGTAGGGCTCACGCAACTCAGGTGAACGAGCAAATCGTCGCTCTAGGTGATGTAACCGACGCACGGCGTGGTTATAAGATTCGCCAAGAGGAGTTTGATTAGGGTCCAGTAGGATAGGTGAAACGTACCTACCGGTTTCGTCCCTGTAATGCAACTGAGAATAAATCTCGTCAGCTAGTTTATCGAGTGGGTTCATAGGGATGTCGCACGGCGCCTCCTCTATTTCCCAAAACGATTTTAATTGATTGTTGATGGTGTTGCTGTCATTAGTGTACGACACTAAATTGCAAGACGTTGCAATATTAGCGACATCATCAGAAGTACACGGTACTTCAATTTTGCCACACAATACGTACCCAAAGATGCTACTTAGCGCAGTGGTAATGTGGAACTTATTGTTATTTTATTTCCATCATAAATATGAGGAAATACATCACCTGCGAGTATGATGTCCACAGGTGACCTTTTATGGAAGTAGGGATCCGCTAACAATAGATTCTTATATTGTTGGGATATTTCTTCAGATATTTCTACCGTAGGCAAATCCGAAGTAATTTTTTGTAAAATAATCGCATCGATTTTTAAAGTAGGCCTGTCGCAATAACGCGGTGTAATTGTACAAGACGTCATGCCAAAGTTCTTTACTGCATTTCCACCCAAACCTACAATATTGAACGGACATCTTTGACGTGACAACCCTAGCCGCTCTAAACAATTCAAGGATATGAAGTTTGACTGAGCGCCTGAGTCGATAAGAACGCGGCACGCATGCGAGTTCCCGAGTGAGTCACTCACATTAACTATGGCCGTACCTAACAACACCGTATGACTTTTGCTTACGTTGGATGCGTGACAATTAGTGTCATGCGCTGTGCAAGCATTTATCGAATCAACACTGCTACAGTTGGCGGGCACGGCTCGCGAGGTAGCAGGTTTGATTCCCGAGTCAATGTGCAGTAATGCATGATGACGTTGATTGCATGTAAAACATTTGTATTCACTTCGGCAGTCAGAGGTCGAATGATTTTGCTTGAGGCAGTTGTGACAAAGCTTCAATTCATCAGCACGGCTGATTCTTTGCGCAGGGGACAATTCACGGAATTGCACACAGCGAAAAATCATATGATTATTGTCACAATGACAACAAGTGAATTTATTGTCTTTCGATTCTGTTTGCGAAGCAAATACCTTCCTATTGTTGTTATCACTTGGTTTCCGGTTTTGATTGCTCGGCGTAGAAGTTTTATTTTGCGAGATAGTGGGACTTGAATAAGCCTGCGAATGCTCTAAGATTTTTATTTGGTTGTGTACATGGGACATCAGCTGTTCATAGGTAGGAATAGTCGTTTGATCAAGACTTTGTTCAAATGTTTTTCTTGTGCTTGGATCTAATCCTCTCAAAGCTATGTGGCACAGTACATAGCTAGATAAGTTCTCAATATTAAGAGCGTTAATGGCTCGGTACGAATGATCAAAATTTTCGATAAAGTTGTTTAAGTTTGTAGGAGACTCTGATTTTAGCGCGGGAAAGTTAAGCATCTTATCTAGGTATTTACCCACGAGCATTCTATTATCCTGATATTTATCTAACAATGATTGCCAGATTACCTCGTAGTTACTAGCGGTTATAGGTACACTTTTTACGATGCTTAGCGCGGAACCTTTTGTGCATGACAACAGGTAATGAAATTTGTCTATGTTTGAAATTCCAGTCTGATTGTGCACCAAAGAACAAAATGTTTCATAAAACGTGGTGAAGCTCTCAATATTCCCATCGAACGTGAATAACTCGAGTTTGGGCAAACGTGGACGAATTTCAACGTTAACATTTTTATTCGTTGCACTTGGCGACATGTCAGCCATATTGTATTGGCCGGCACACAATTTAACATGAAAGAATAAGTCATCAAAGCTCTTTAGGTCGTTCTCAGAGAATTGCGTTTCGGGATTTAATATTAATTGCAGTTCATAAACATCTAAGCAAATGGCTTCAAAAGATTCCCGCAATGATTGTACTTCTGAGGCACGCAAAAGAAACATATCCTTTATGCTTGGTTGAGTATCAAGTTTTTTCGACAAATCATAAACCTGCTGCATTTGCGAAAACAAACGTTGTTTTTTAGCTAGCGACTTGTTTAAATTTCTAACAGCTTCTAGCTCTTTCCTTGACGGAGCCTTTTCTGTGTCGGTAGACATTTTATGGAAGCGTAAAGTAATAGATAAGGGAAGTGCCTAGTAAGAATTGAAATATAAGTAACTAAGTTTATAATAAAACAAGCAAGGCTTGTGAATTTAACAAATCGTTGCGCACACGGTACGTAACGTCTTTGTCGCTTTCAAAATGGCGTCTAACAAAGAAAATTACCAACGTGGTAATTATGCGTAGTAGGACAAAATTACGTAAGAATATCGACAAAAATATGGATGATTTTACGAAAATCAATTTAATTTATTCTTATCCGGCTCGAAGGACCAAAATGTGGGGTCTGAACCGTAGGTGGCTGGTAGTAAAAAAGATGTATCGAAGGACCGAAGATTTTGGGGTGAAATAAATAATAATGCTGTACGTACCTAACGGAATACCTAAGGAAATAGATCTTTGCTCATTACACAGGGTAGATAAAATAGCTTGACCACTGACCTGAATTCTCCAAACCATGTAAGGATCCAGCTTCCAGAACACAGCACTAGATAATCACTCGCGAGTGTAATGTTTTTAGGCAGTTTTTGCACGGCTTATTCTAAGTTGCACGGCAACACGAATAACAGTGAGAAGGGATCGATATTCAATTTTTTCAAAGTTTCACGTAAATATGTCCAGCTTGTGCGACGGTTGAGATTGAACAGAGCGCCTCCTTCACTCGTTCGTTGATGTAGAACATGGCACGTCACATTCAGTTCAGTCGCCGATTTCCCAACAGAGGGTAGGATGAAATCGGCTGGGCCTCACTAAATTAAACTACCCTATGTTTATTTGAGCAAAGACCGAACAAGAATCAATCACAAATTATTAATTTTCGAACATATTTTTGTACTGCGAGACTTTGTTCTTGTCGATTACGAAACAGTTGTTAACGTTTTTAACATTTATAATAGGTAGAATGTTGTTTACTGACTCTAAGCAAAGCTATTTTGTTTACACATGAGAGTATATTTTATAGTCCAAGTTCCGGCCGCGTCACATAAGTCACAGGTAGGTAGGTACCTACTGTAAACTTCAGTCGATACAAACATGCGATAAGGAAAACACGGGGAGAAGCTGTATGTTGGTAGATAATAAGTTTAGTAAATATTGCTACACCAAATAATAATCTTTTGAATATAAACGTTTATTTTGTAAAGGTTACTTTAGCGACTTATTCCATTTTTTTTTAAGTCTACCTTGGTAGTTTTAGTGTACTCGCCATAGGCTAACCTAACTGTAAAAATAAATAATACTTCATTGCTTAAAAGCAGTAAATTCTAATTTGGACCAGTCCATGATTGGACGATAGAGTAGAGATTCTCTCTAAAATCATTTCGAATTGGCAATCACATCTATAACAGAATAGAGGACCAAATCAGCTTGGTGCTCGACGATGCTGTGTGAATTGTCCAGCATTATTATTACACTAGTTGCATTCTTACTACCCGTTGTCCTATTACCCGTTTTTCCGTAGGAATGAAGCATTTTCCCGCGGTAAAAAGTAGCATATGTTCATCAGGAATATATGTGGACTTCTAATGGTAAAAGAATTTATCAATCGGTCCAGTAGTTTCGGAGCATATTCAATACAAACAAACAAACAATCAAATCTGTCCTCTTTATAATATATGTATAGAAAAGCGACGTCATTTTGACGTTCCCATAGGTAAAATGGGACAATAATAAGTCTACCATTTCTCAAACCCATTTTTTCTCTGCATCTCCTCACTTATCACGCCAAAAACCTGGGTACAATTTTCCCCTTCAGCCTTCTGATTCAGAGTTTTATTGTCAGCGTTCCTCACAGATCACAGTGCTGCGAAAAATTACGATCGCTGTCGGCAAATTCGTCACGTCGGCAATACGTCGACGGCTTTACGCTGCGATTCAGCTTGTGAAATTCCCTCCCAAAATAGTGTTGTAAAGTGGGCTTGCTGCTACGTGAGAATTTTAACCGGTAGAATCGGTTTACACCTCAGTGTTGAAAGGTTAGGGGAATTACTTTCAGATGGTTTACAACCGACACTTCATCCGTACGTGTTATCTGTTTCGTTTTACTGACGACCGATGTGCCGCGGAGGGCGAAGGTCCGCCTGCGACGCAGGAGGTTGCGGGTTCGATTCCCACCCTGGGACAAATGTTTGTAAAATCTGCAAATATTTGTTCCGGGTGTTGTGGGTATTTTATATACATACATATATCTAATAATAAAAAATCTATCTATGTAATGTATCTATTAAGTTTATCAATCATCCAGTATCCATAATACAAGCTCTGCTTATTTTGGGGCTAGATGATGCTGTGTGGTTAATGCAGCATTATTTATTATTCATTTATTTAACAATATCATTTTCGCATAACACGCAACGCACACGTGAACAAGTGATAATTTGATAACTACACTGAAAAAATAATTGTTTACATTGAATAAGATCTTGTCTAATGCGATAACGCACATTAATCCATTTGAGCCTGATAAGATCTTGTCTTCTGTGATTATGAGAACTTAGTTAAATCGTAATAGCTCCTTGTACCAAGTAATGAATTGACCTTATAAAGTGTAGTTTTTTAATTTAATTCAGAGATTAAATACAACAAAGTTGTTTGCTAACCCCGTGCAAATAAATATTTAATATGACAAAGTGAATATTTATTTTGCCGTAGAGCATTGATATGTCAATGATGTGCCTATTTTTTGTTGTAAACAAATTCGATAGGTTGCAGCTACCATGCATTCTTGTTTCTATTGAATGAGATATTTATCATTCCAACTACATATTTTGCCGCCAACTAAGATAAAATGCGTCTTAGTTGGACTATATTTTTTTCAGTACAAAAAACAACTCTGTCCTCGTTCTTACACTTTTTTTCGCCAAATGAGAAGGCGAAGTCCTACAAAATGTATCTAAGAACCACATAGGAGACCATCCGTTATTTTTAGTTTTAGGCATTTTGCTGTCTGAAGATTATAAAGAGTGTCCGCCGCCATTCAAACCAAAACACTCGAAAAACATAACCTACACCCCGCGCGGGTAAAATAAATAGATGTGGTGTTGAACTGTCATTGAAATTTAAGATTGGATCGAGTATTGAACTAAGTAAGGACTATTTAGGGGGAAAAAAATCAGAGTCACCTTGAAGGAGAATTCTAGATCTACCCAAACGTTTATTTTTTTATCGATAACATATTGAAACGTTAAACAAAATCACCTGTAAAGTTACTCTATTTAGGCTTAGTATTACTTCTCCATCCTTTTTTAATCTGAATTATTTGTTTAACATAACATCTATCATGTAACTTAGGGGTAAAATAAGCTACTACCTCATTATAATCACGGAACAATTATCGGAACCAGACCTATGTAATCTTGTTCCATAGTCAATTTGTAGTCAATTACGCGCAATTACCTCGTCGATCAATAAATGAAACATGAGCTTCCACTAGGAATGAATTTAACTACCTACCAAATAAAAACCATCTATGTCCAGAAATAAAAAGCAGGACATTATCAAACTGAATAAGAAAATATGAATAAAGAATTTAGGTTACAATTAACCATTTATGTACAATTGGCCTTCACTTCTGGCTACTAATAATTATTATTCTACCTAAGATATTATCGCCCAAGATTTTGTTTTTATTTCTCTACGTATTTATAGAAAAAGTTAGATATTTGGTTGCTTTCAAATTGTTTTTATAGTGTAAAAGATTACTTAATTTTTAATTTTTAATTTTAAGGGTCCGGCGACGGATGAATTTCCCATACAAACGTAATACCAAAATGATTTTTAATTTGAGCATATTTTCATTATGGTCTGCTTTTATTTGTATTAAAATAGTATTTATCTAGGTTCCTGCCACAATTTTTTTATAAAATACCTTTCTGAAATGAAATTAAACCTAATCGCATTTTTCTATGAAAGAATGAATGTTGTCTTACTAATTGTGTAGATAAGTATTTTGAAAAAAAAATATGGCAGGAACCTGTATAAATACTATTCTAACACAAATAATAGCAAACTATGATGAGAACATTCTCAAATTACAAATCATTTTGGTACTACGTTTGTATGGGAAATTCATCCGTCGCCGGACCCTTAATAGCATTAATTAATGATGCTCATTAGGGGAGGCCCATGTCCAGCAGTGGACTAATTTAGGTTGATGATGATGATGATGATGATGATGATGAATTAATGATATTGTACACTTAATAATGACATATAAAGAGCAGGATATTTTCAAACTGAATAAGAAAATATAAATAAAGAATTTAGGTTACAATTAACCATTTATGTACAATTGGCCTTCACTTCCTGGCTACTAATATTATCCTACATAAGATATTATCACCCAAGATTTTGTTTTTATTTAGTGTAACCTATTACTTAAATTTTAATTTTGAAGAGCATTAATTAATGATATTGTATACCTAATAATAACATAATTAATAATTGCAGACCTGCTTGCAAGTCAAATACATAGTCACCACATAGCTTAATGATCTTGGCATGTAATTATTGTATTCTGCAAATAAATGATTGATTCTGATTCTGATAAAACCATGATCCAAAAAAAAAGGTAAGGCATTCCGGTAGTGACACTCGCTTATTTCACTTCACTGTCCAGTCGCCAAAAAAAAGTCGGTCAAAACATAATTTAAGTAGAATTATATTGTACCTATATGGATCTCGTGTCTGGAAATAAAGAATATATTATTATTATTATAACCACGTAGGAAAATCAAAACAAGATATAGAATTAATGTTATAGAGCTGAATCGCATAAAATTCCAGGGATACAAATTTACAAATTTGTATCGCTGGAATCTGGAAAATCTGGAATCGTGCATTATCGTGCATCGATAATGCACGATGCACTTTCAAAAGAATACAACGTTATTGAATACTTTGAAAGTTTAGACGGTTTTAATTAAACGCCTTTGAAGGCTCGTTTCAAAGGGTTTAGGAATGCCTACTGCAATGTTTGACCAAAAGGAAAACAGAAAATGTGATTCGTTCATGCTGTTATTTGCAAAAGCCTAGCTAGTGCAACCCGCCACGGCGGCGATGGGTTTCCAACTCAAAGATCAACATTCCTCATTTTTAAAAAAAATGACAAAAAATTTACAAAAAAATTTGATTAGATTGAAAAATTGGTGCTATGACTTTGAGTCTGTCAAAACATGGCCGAGAACCTGCATAGACCATGATTATTCGGATATGATAATCCCAATGATAGCCTCTATTATTCCGCGAAAGACCCGCGCGAATTATTGTTCTCTAATGGAAATAGAGATATTTCTATTTTGGATAACGCGTCATTAAGGATCCGGCGACGGATGAATTTCCCATACAAACGTAGTACCAAAATGATTAGTAATTTGAGAATGTTTTCACCATGGTTTGCTATTATTTGTGTTAGAATAGTATTTATATAGGTTCCTGCCATAAGATTTTTTCAAAATACTTATCTACACAATTACTAAGACAACATTCATTCTTTCATGTAAAAATGCAATAAGGTTTAATTTCATTTCAGAAAGGTATTTTGAAAAAAAATTGTAGCAGGAACCTAGATAAATACTATTTTAATACAAATAATATCAGACCATAGCGAAAATATGCTCAAATTAAAAATCATTTTGGTATTACGTTTGTATGGGAAATTCATCCGTCGCCGGACCCTTAAACGTACCGACTACTGATGTGGCGCAGCGGGCGAAGGTCCCCTGCGACGCACGAGGTTGCGGGTTCGATTCCCGCCTCGGGACAAATGTTTTTACGATCTGCAGATATTTGTTCAGGGTGTTCTGGATGTTTTATATTATACTAAAAAAATCTATCTATGTAGTGTATTGTATTAAGTATCTCATTTATCTAGTACCCATAACACAAGCTCTGCTTAGCTTGGGGCTAGATAACGCTGGGTCAATTGCCCAGCATTCTTTATTTATTTATTTATTTACCTATGTATTTATGTAGGTAAAGCATAATCTATGCGCGATTAATATGAGATAGGATCATTTCAAACGCGGTCTGACATTATTTAACTTTCACCCGAGGTTTCACCCTATTTTGACAATTGTAGAAAAAATGTGACGTAAGAAAATTACAATCTATTTGATAATAAACAATTATAACCAGTATTTACAATTGAAAAAATTGAGCTAACACCAGACTGTTGCAAACAATCTATAGGTAGCTCAACTGATCCATATTAATACCAGTCGGAAGCGTCCCCAAGACGCTGATTGCATTGCCCCGCTGTATAGTAATGCTGATGGGCTGCGCCAGATACTCACCAGCTCTCGGGTTACGTGTCGCTTCGACCAGAAGCTCAGATATTTGTTTTAAAACCCGAAGAGCCTCGGTACCCTACGGATCTAGGGTCTCGACTCCAAGGGGAGCAAATGTGTAGTCTCTGTCGAGGCCTGCATATTGGCTTAAACTAAACTTAACTAACTTGGCAACACTAAAAATGTTGCAGTTCTTTTCATAAAAAGATAGAAATACATATTTTGAAACCTCCCCGACAGATTTTCATGAAATATGACTAAGAACACTCGGGATAAAATTGTCTATGACACAAAAAAACTAAAATAAAATCGGATCGTCCGTTTGGGAGCTACGATACCACAGACAGATACACAGAAACACATACAGGCACGTTAAACTTATAACACCCCTCTCTTTTTGCTTTGGGGGTTAAAAGGGATTTCATCATTTTAGTGCTGTCAAAAAGTTAGTTGACACCAATTTGAATAGGTACATAGATTCAACTGCCCATGCATACAAAAAAAATTGCCACGTTTATGTTTAGATCTTCATAGAATTAAATAAATAACTTTCTCTTAAGGTTATTCATTCTGATAATTCTGGCTCTCAGACATCTCAATTGAGTTAATAGCAGCTGTCACTATATTTATATTTTAATGGGAATATTTAAATTGACGATCTTTGAATATAAAAGAGATTTCGATTGCTAGAAATGATTACTTCTCTCCTTTGGGGCCGACGAGTGGCTACTACGTGACAAACGTAGAGCTTGGATTTTGTGCTTCAATAGAGCGGTTTCAATTTCTTTTTCAGATAGAAAAAGAAGTTGAAGCCGGAGAAGAGGCACCTTATTTACCCTATGTGACCCGTAGATACAGTATTTATTTCAATTAGGAAGAGCAGGAAATATAAATATACGTAACTTAGATACTATTTTACTATAAAAACTTTCGTAGTTTTAAGAATTCATTTTGAATGTAAGCGGGTTAACTATGAACCTAGTTTGTGTTGGGAGAACACCAACGTTTCATCAGTGCGCGCAGGGACGCGGTACAGGCGCGACGCGAACCGCACTCACCCTGATGAAGGCCCTCGTTAAGGGATGAAACGTTGGTGTTCTTCCAACAGAAACTAGGTTCGTAGTTAACCCGCTTACATTCATAATGAACCTTAGCTACTAATTCAGTATTATCGATTCAGAGGCCCTAGATCACCATCCACTCTGGGTCGATTTAAAAAAAGTATTTAATAAGGATAAGGCTAAGAATAGAAGATCAAATATGGAACTTACATGTGCATTGTGCAGCTGACGAGTATAAACACAGTCCGACCGATTTTTTTCTGTTAAATAGTTGTTTATTTATTTAGGCCGCATGTATGACTCAAACTAGCGCCGCTGCATTTTTTTCCTATAATTATGTACTTTAATCAAAGGAATTTTTAAGAGTCTGTTGTACAGTTAATGATACCTTTCATAAGCTTTATTTTAATGCCCATAAAATGGTTTCCTTTTATTTCCTATATGCAGAATAGCGAAGTTCCTCTTGGTGGCCCCCGAACTCTGTTTTCGCTTTTCTGTCTAAATTATACGAAATTAAACTATTTCGGAGTGATTAAAATAAAGCTTATGATAGGTATCATAAACTGTACTTTGATGACGTAATTATAAGAAAGAAAAGTCAGCGGTGCTAGTGTGAGTCATACATGCGCCTTAATAAGTTTAGGAAAATTTACGGTTAAGCCATAGATCTAAGAAAAATCTGTAAAAAATAGTACGTTCTCCAGCGCTTTACTCTCAACAACTGGCCAGTATGACTAAACGCAAACGATCGCTTACAGTTACATTTCCAATCGTGCAATAATAATAATGAAACAAACACGAGGGATCTACTTTAGTCTTTTATTCAATAAATCACACCAAAGTACGTCGTAGCAAGCATACGTAACACGAACGCCGCGCCGGTCCGACAGATGGGTGGACCTAATCGCCCCTAATTTAAACCTTCCACTTTTGAGAATCTAGTACCTCATCTCTTTTGACTTAGATCGATAGGTTAAGCATGAAAAACATGGAAAAAATATATTTGTATCTCTATCATCTAGACTAAATAATAATTCTACCACTTTTATTTAACGCCATGTCAAACAACTAAAGTTACCTAGGTGTGTTTCTTAAATCCCTTTTAAGCTTTTTAGGAACATAATTCAATGATTTCACGTCTATGCGACAGAAATCATAAAAGTTTCTGCGCACCATTGATAGCGTAAAATTGTAAAATTGTTATTCCATCCATGTTGAAGAACCCGTCTGGAATTACGAAAATAGTACCTATCATAGATAAAAATGTATCCGTGTTTGACAAACCACATAATATTTTCTATTTCAAGATGTTAATCTTCTGGAATAAGAATAAGGTATGTTTATTTTGTATTTAAGACATTTTATTCAATAATAACACTTAAATTAAGTGAAAATAGCCTACCTAACATGTAAACCCAGTTATAACATTGGTTGTTCTAAGTTTTTTTTGTTTTTATACAGGATTGGAATAGTTTCCGTGGACAAAATTAATTTTAGTCTTCCTTTTTATTACTTCCTTTTTTTATTTAGTTTTTTCCGAGACCAAAATCCCGTGTTTTGCAGGTACGGTTTTTTTGCAGGATATTTAGTAATGTACGTGTTTCAATATTAACATTCACAAGAGTATCTTGTGTACCGTATCCTGCAAAAAACCGATCCGTTCGAATTTGTGATTCGGTTTTGCCACTACAAACTAAATAAATTTTTCGGTTAAAAAACAGGATCCAGTTTTATTACCTACACGTATAGTTTAATGCAGGCAGTGAGAACATTTCCATTCTCACTGCCTGCATATCGTTTTTGTGGGAGCAGCGGGGAGAGATGAAATTTTCTTAGAAGGTCTAATAACCGCTCATTGCTCTACCGCAAAAAACAGGATGCAAACTAATGTGTGCGAACACATAAGAACACAACCAAATAACAAATGAATCCGCTAAAATGTTGAACAAGTCATACACAAACAAAAGTCATAATAAAACAAACTCAAAGACAAAAACTTTGCAAAAAACTCAACGAAAATGTTGGTTTCATGACTGCAAAGCCTAGCAATAACCTATGTAAACACCCGCAATCCCAGAGGAAAAGGATTCAAAACATGAATATAAGAAGGCTGAAATTGGCTTAACCCAAACGCCAAAGGAAGTCGAAATGAATCCTAAAGACTTAAGTACTCTATCTACATGTACTTCGTCGGAGGATTCACAGCTCGACTCCTGGAATACTGTACCTACTCGTTATGTTGGTACTATGTACTACTCTTCTGAGACTTCTACATTTGAATAAGTCACTGGTAAAGTTGGAATTCGTAGATTTTTAAGCAAGGCTAAAAGTTGTATTTTTCACTGGTGGCCTGCTATTGCTTTGCAGCAGTTGTTATAGACAGAATTCCCTAGAAATATTATGGTATCTTGCTGACCGGCTTAAAATAAAGATTCGAAAATTTTATCCCAACCAAAAACATTCAAACCATGAAATCTCGGTTTCGATATAGACCTGAATGAATAATTGTGAATCTAGAACAACATTTGATTAGTCATTTATTTAGAACAACTTTTAAAGGAAATATAGATTTTATCCATTTTGCGCCATATTGAAACATCGCTTGCAGTTGCTATCGAAGTGCATATATCTAATTTTTTTGACTGCTTCTTTCTACTTACACAAGTTTAACCCAACTCATCACTTGGAAGTTTAAATGTAACAGTACAATACAATGAGCTTATAATGAATGTAACATGAGCATTATGAATGTCGGAGAAACTGTAGGCTCAGAAACAGTAGGTATTAGGCTTGTTTTAACGAATTAATTGGCAAACTCTGGATGTAAATGAGATGTATGAACATGAGCAGCAAACTTTTGTTGTTAGATGTTAAGATGGGGAAACATATGGGGTATTTGGTTATTATAAGATAAAAAGTCGGGAGTGAAGGCGGTCTTTAGATAAATTACTCACTTGGTTGTTTATGGTATTACCTTTAACCAACCAAATCTGTAACAGGACGTAAAGCAAAAGTTAAAAATTTCATTTCTTAGCAGCAAAAATATATATCCTACTCTCTTCGGTCTTTCCTCTACGTCGCATAGTTTTGATTGCAGTTTCGTATGTCCTTTACTAGTAGCAACATCCTTCCACAAGAAAAAATTTAATAAACAAATTGTCAACTCAAAACAACTGATTAGCAGTGTCTTTTTCTACATCTGACTTCCGCAATAGAAGAAAACGAAGAACTTTTAGCTATTGCGTAAGGAAGAAGAGATGAATATTAGGCCTGCGTCAAATCAAATCATATCAAAAACTCTTTATTTCCATATATACAATAAATGTACACTTAGAAAATGTCAAATTATAAAACTAAACAGTGACACGGAAATAAAGTGATATTTTGGATTTCTGTCGCTTCGGTATGTAGACTAAAGTAGAGAAGCGACGAAGAAACCTTTACCCTTTTAGTTGTTATTTTTCGAGCTGGAGCAAAACTCGTCCCAAGATTTTTTATCCTCTAGATATCAAGCCACAATGGATTTTTTTGACATTTGTTTGAATTTATTTATTTATAATTTTTTCAACTCACTTGGAGTTATGTTCTAGAAGCGTAAACATTGCCCTTTAAAACTTACATCTTGTGTAGCCTAGTTGTGGGCATAGCGAGTTTATTTTTTTTTTAGTATTTATATTATGTATGTCGCTATTTTTAGGAAATAGATTGATATTTCTGAGTGTACAAAAGTTTTCATACATATATTGACATGGTACTGTCATTATATTTATTTCTTTAAACGTCCAGCAGTGAACTTATATAAGCTGGAGAGACAGAGAAGAGCGGATTATGTTTAAGAGGGGTACAAATTGCAAGCTATGAGATTTTAAACTAGCAAATAAATCTTGTTACTTGCGTTGAAATTAACTGTATTTTGCTGGTAGTTTATAAAGAAATGAAATGCTTTAATTAAGCACCATTGTTAATAAAGTAAAACTTCCTACTACTTCAGACTAGTTTCATAAATAATTTCAGTGAGCTCAGGTCGGAGGGTTGTTTAAAATCAAAACTTGTTGCGACTTGCGACAGCAGATAGGATAAAGCTAAGCGGCTTACAACTTGGCCGCTGCACTGCCGTCCTTATCTAGGGAGCTTTAAGTTTTTTAGCTGATAATATGAATATTTTTAAGTTTCATCGTGTATTTTTTGCCCTATCCTTACCAAGCACTGGTATGGATAAGTTCAGAAAATAACAAAATCGAACTCATGTGATATTTCCAACATTTAAGTTGGTTTTGGCTAGATAGAACCAAGACACAATAGCTGATTTTTATATTTAAAGCTATATTAACTTTATCTTTCAGCTGCATTTACTTAGTCAAACAATGCATTCATGAACTGACAGAGCATTCCACCAACTAGACGCAAATAATGCTGGAAACTTCAGAAAGCTCAGCGTCAAAGTTCACAAGACCTCATTATTTGAGTAGTAGGTAATTTTAATTTAGAAGTTTCAGCATCTCATCTGGCTTTCTTGAAATTCCTCGAAAGGGTGGGTAGTGGTGCATTTCAAGTGCTAACGCCAATATAGAAACAATGCCGGCAGTGTCGCGCGACGCCTTATAAAGTTTGACTTCACTTTATACGAGAAACTTGTGCTTGTTTTCCAACGAGTGGATGGCAAGCAAAACCGATATAGTTTCTGTCTAATCAATAATGCATACACTCGCTTCTTTGGTGCTGAATATGGCACTAAAAATAAGTTGGTAAACTGTTCTAAGTTGATTCTGCTCGCGATATGTTATGGACTCTACAACGCAGACACATTTATTATTTGAAAATTGTCCAAAAATTGTTTAGAAGATATTGAAGCTGTAAAAGAATATATTGATATATAATATGGGTACGTTTTTTGCGCAAAAAAATATCAGAGTGGCCTAGGGTTAATTGGCAAACACACATAATACAAATAGTCGGAGTTCACCTTACAATAAACTATTTCAGTGCTTAGCAACAGATGGCGCCAATGTCCCAAGTTCTTATATAAATCAAACCCTTTTAATGTTCCGATCGGGTTGGGGTCAAGTAAGTGATTTAGGGACCATAAAGACAGCCCGAAATCAGCTATATTGCTCTTGTCAGCACAATCCGAATGGGTAGGGACCACTTGTGACTTGTCACCTTGTAACGACATGAAAAGTTTTAGCGATTAGCTTTTACGATGTCGATCAATTGAATTCAATGTGATTGATTTAGGGGACTGATATTTGGAGAGTATTTAATCGACGCCTGTGTCCGTAGGCTCTCAAACTTATGACACCGAGTGACCATGGGTATACCTTTGAGTTAGTAACGTCCATATTTATTATCAAATCCTCATCAGCACACATACGTCGAATACTGAACGTGCCCCCCTCTCCTCAAAAAAGGTGGGTTTTGTCATAATTATTACTCTTGGCAGGCGGATTGATGATCGTGAATTAATGATAACTTATATAGTTTAGATAGTACTTATTTAAGGTAATCAACCACGCAGAATATTTTGTAAATCCTTTAAAAATGTTTATAACAAGATTAGAATCATGACACTTTAACTTAATTTCATTATTTTATTTTTAAATTATTATTGTATGACGTCATCATCTCGAACTATATTTGTAACATAATAGGGGGGCGCAGCTGCCTATATTACAGACTTCTCAGTCTAGTTTAGGCAACTGAGGCTACATAATAGTTTGAACAAGAATTTTAATATGTATTAACCTTATTTCATAATGTCAGACAAATTTATTATGCTATGATTTGAAATGATTCTTCTTGCAATAAATTTATTATTATTACCTTTAGGCAAGCACTGATATTCTATCTATATAAAATTATACAAAAAATAGATATGACAGTCAACGTTTCAACTAACCAGTAACCACGGACATAAAAGGACTCGCTACGCCAACCACACCCCACAGCAACTCAACACACAAAGGAATTATATAAATAGAACCTAGCAACAAGTCAAACTATTCTAATGTGAACCCAACTCGACGATTTGACAATATCCTAGCCCTAAAGTTGTGACTTCGTAGGGCTGAAAGTTGATTATGCGGTTGGTAAGGGCCATGTTTTGTATAGAGTAGTAGGGCTACCATAGTTGTCAACCTTTTGAAAACTTGATAATGGGTTTATAGTTACGATAATCAGTAAATAGCTTGATTACCATACTAGAAGATCTACATAAATAATTACAACTTTTGTGCAATAAGGCCTGCGACGCTCCTGCGTCGTTCGCCGAGAGATCGTCAAAAAAATTTATAACAATTGACCGAAACTTAACACGCAATTGCGTATTTTGAGAATTAAAATAAGCCCCTTGATTGTCTCAAGCACATTTGTCACGAGGGATAACAAAACGAATTTGTTGCTATTATATATTTATTTATCTACAAAATATTTATTTTCAAAATACTCACCTCAGTCGTTTTCTCCTTTTAACCTCAATCGGAACGTTACTAAGCACTGCTTTTTGTTATAGCCATTGCTCAAAGTTTTACAAAAATGTTGGGTAGAACGTAAAATTTCTTCGAGCCACTTTCCGGTCCGAAATAATTTAACTATTTGTACAAAATCAGTTAATACATTCTGTAAGACTCACTTTGCCACCCTTTGGTTTTTAAGTAGGTCTTCTCTATTATTTTGCTCTGTTACCTCATTGTCCTCATTTTTTGAGATTTCCGAGTAAGTTGGGTGGAAACCGATACGTAAAATATAAATAAATTATGGCAGCAATAACCAGCTAATTTCAAAACAAGTCTTTTATTATTATTTCAGCATTTTATTTTAATAAAATTATTATAAAGCCATCTACAAGTCACCTTGAAATCGTAGACGGGTTTTATCAGACGTAATACGATCAACTTATTACCTTTGGCGCTAGGGAGTACCTTTAGGGTATCTTTGCTCATCTGAGGTATAATCAAGGGACTTGTTATAATAATAAATTACTAATTATCATTATTATTAACTAAGTAGACTTTTTTAGACTAGACTAGATAAACTACAAGTTCCTCTGCTATGAAATCAATACTAAGCTGCCCTTGATTTTTTGTAGGTTTAGGTAATCGATTGGTTTAAAGGTCAAGTATATTTATATACTTAAAAGCATGTCCTATCAACTGTTTGGCACATAAAGTAAAATATTTTTATACAAATAAACAATTTTCAATTTAAAGTTAGATCCGATAAGCATTACTATGAATCGTTCAATAAACGGTATTGCAAACAAAATGTCCCTTATTCGTCCCTTCCGTTTCATAATCTGAATTCTGAACGAAAAAGCAATAAGAGTTGACCAAAGTTCCCCGTAGGTAATTCTCTTGAGGGTCCTGCTCAGTTGGTTTACTTAGAATTAGGGAAGTTTACTTAGGCAGCGCCAACACTAGATAATAACTGAATATAAATATTACAAAGATAAATCGAAACCACTTCGGAACAAAAACTAGGTATGCGTTAAACCCGCTTGCAGTCATTCCATAGGGAATCAAAACTTTACATTTTTATTTTGCTCGAAGGATTTTTCTCTTGCTAAAACGCAAGTAGATACTCGTAGTTTCAGCTTTGTTCGTTACATTTTTATCAAATCTTTATCCAAGAAAAATATTTGTAGGTACAGTCAGCAACGAAAGTCCTTAAACACTAAAATGACTTAAGACTAAAATAAACAACGAAATAATCTTGTCGTTGTACGGTTACAAGAATCAATGAACACTAATCATCCAAAAGTTACTGAACAAATTATAAAACTAACATTTTACTCAGATAAGGCGCTACCCAGACCCAAATCAGCGCCACCACCTATTTTATCTTATTATTCTGTTAAACGAAGGAATTTTCAAAAATTGATTGGCCAGTTTGTGAATCCTATCATAAGCTTTTTTTGCCTGTGTAAAAGTTTTATTTTGTATACTTTAAGCAGAGATGCGCAGTTGCTCTTTTTGGTCACCATGGTGGCAAAAAAAGCAACATCCAGATGCGATGTTGTTCTTTTAACAAAAAACATTAATAGAAGCATTAAAAAATAAACTATAATAGGATTCACAATATTATATAAAATAAGTAATGGCGCTGATTTGGGTCGGGGTTGCGCCTTAATGTATTTTTGTAACAGGTGCTGTACAGTAACATAAGAAATAATGAGGTAGACTATTGTATACAATTATACATGTTTAGTCAATTAATTTCAGTTTTCTAATTATTTAAGCTGATTTCTAACTAGCATTTAAGTTTTCTAATTACATTAGTTATGTAGTTAGTAGTAGTAGTATTAGTGTGGGGTAATTTAAGAAACTAGTTTAGTGCAATTCTAGTAAATGCTATGAATAAAGATTTTTTTATTTGCTTACCTTGCTGTTCCATTTGTTTATTTAATATCGGTGTAATCCTTTTTGCCCTTAGTGATATATGTATATATTTTAAGTATTTATATGGAAATAGTAACGCTGTGGTTTGAGCTCAATAAATATAAATAAATAAACTGGGGGTAGGTGGAACCAAGTCCAACAGCTTGGCGGCTTTTTAACCCTGAAAAGCCTCACGGTTATTTTTAAGAATTTTCGATTTTTCCAAAAAATAAACTATTTACTGTGTTTATTTGAACGTTAAGGCCACCATACTAAAGAATCTAAAAAAATTGACGATAAGGAATCAATTTTTTAAGATTCTTTTTTTTTTAGATTTTTTATCAACCTATAGGCCACCATATACATACATATCTGCACTTGGTTCTACCTACCCCTACTTACCCTTTTGGTACGAGTTCTAACAAACTAAACTTCCTTACATCAACATAAGGAACGTTTTTTGCTTATTCTGACTTTTTTAGTACTCCAACCCAAAGAAGATTTTGATCTGTTTAAAACAGGATCGATTAGCATCAACAAAAGTTTTTGTGTAAAATAACCATTTTATTGCTTACTGTTAAAAACATTAAAATCGGTGAATGTGGAATATTTTTTTTCTAAAAATTATGGATAATCTCCTGAGTAACTACGCCGGTTAAGGTGGCTCTTCTTACTGTCCCTTCGAAAAAATCCAGCCTGTATACAGAGTGCCACGGAAAGTGTGTACTAAGCCGAAAGGGGTGATTCTGGACATCGAGGGGGCCAACGGTTGTTTGAACTATAAATTTTTATACCATTTAAAAAAAAATATTTTCCAACTATTTTCTTCATATTCGTGTTCATTTACGTGTATTCTTATATTATTTTTATTGTTTAGAAATTTCAAAGATTTACATAATTTTTTTGGAATAATTTCATGACAAAACGCTGGTTTTGCTGAAAAAAACAAGCAAAAAACATTTGGGAAATATTTTTAGAATACGTGTAAAAGAATAGAAATAAAAACTAAATTTTTTTAAATTAAAAAATCGTCATGATGTTACTGTTATAATTGTGAATTACAGTTATTTTTGTTTGAGAGACCTACGAGTGCGTGTGTGCATGAGAGTGTATTTGTGATGTGTGTGTGTACCGGGTTTGTGAATGTGCTGGGATCTGTACATCCGTGTGTGTGATGTGTGGGTATATGTAGGTGTGTGTGGATGTTTGTGAGGGTGTGTTGAGTGATGTTTGAGTATGATGTGTGAGCGATGTTTGGGGTGTGTGCTATAAATGGTCCACACTGCAATGTGAACAAAGCAGTGTGTTTTAAAACACACTGCTTTTTTCACACGTTTTGTTACTTAATCTGGACGCACCTTAAAACGACTATCATAATTTGACATTATTTTGTACTTTCGTTGGCAGAGAGATAAATTATAACTAAATTAAACTCAAATCAATAATGGATTACCAAATAAAGTTACTACACTTTATTCAGGAATAATCCTTTATTGGTAGGTATTGTATTGACACAACCTAATCCCTCGCTGTATTGTACAGGCCGGATAGAGATTGTTCGGATCGATTTAATCTGCACTCTAAAACGTAAGCCTTAACCTAGTCCGGCAACGCTGAGAACATGCAAGGCAATTTATTTATGTCAGACATCTGTCCAGTAACCATCATTTTGAATTCCCTTCAAACGAATATCAGGCCAACTCTACCCCGGAACTCAATGGCTCTACCATTCGGTACAATATTTGCCCAAGCCAACTTAGAAGGATGAGCTGCTTCGCTCCAATGTTTAATATCCGCTAAAAATCCATTATTGGCGAGTGTTGAAATTGCGAAACTTTCCACCATCAAAGCTTACGTGAGCTTGCTTTGATTTATTGTCTTTAATAAAACGTGATTCATTTAAAGGACTTTTGGATTTGACATTTTGTATAACAAATTCGTGGTTTATTTAAAGAGTTTTTTTTTTGTAGGTTGTTAAACATTTAATTGTGATTTTTTTTTAGTAAGTAATGAATTTAAATGAATTATGAGTTACTTTTGTTTTGAGTGTTGTTCAGTGCACGCCCGCCGGGATGCGGAGCGCGCGCGTCTTGTTCCGCAATCACCCCAATGATAATCTCGTAAAGGGATGAAACCTTGGTTTTCTTCAAATACAAACTAGGTGCGTAGAAAACCTGCCTAAAACTTTCAACGAACCATTGATTGGGCTA
Organism: Eupithecia subumbrata; assembly: GCA_949316285.1. Taxonomy (NCBI): domain Eukaryota; kingdom Metazoa; phylum Arthropoda; class Insecta; order Lepidoptera; family Geometridae; genus Eupithecia; species Eupithecia subumbrata. Next base: position 11,581,237 of record OX438643.1, on the reverse strand, counting down.
AGATCAGCGAATATACAGAGTGTTTTGTTTGGCAGACCGTGTGCCATAGGTATGATAAGTGGGGTGAAATCAAGAGCAAGCTTAATGGCTTTTTTAACCCTTAAAAATTGTTGGCTATAATATAAGATTTTTTTAAGATTTTGTGATAAAAAGTAAGTAGGGGTAGGTTAAACCATGTGCAATGGTATGGTGGTCTTGTGAACCAACATCACTTTTTTTTTGTATTTATTATGGGGATTTCTATAACCCGGTTTTTACGTTACTTTTTCGATGCTGTGCTAATTTTTGACAAATTTAATTAACTACTAATGTAATTGTTTAACGTGATGAAATAGCTAACAAAAAAACTTAATTTACGTTATGGTTTCGATTCCGTTGACACAAAACCTAATAACTAGCCCAAAAATATTGCTAATGATTTTGAAAGACGGCGACGGTGTTGGTCATTTATTTCAGATTTATGCATGTATCATTTTAATGTTTAGTTTTTTTTATACGTACGACTTTTTTTTGTTTTATGGATTAATTTTACCTAAACCAGGAAATGGTATTCATGAATAAATAAAAATGTCATGAAGTATTTGCATGATGGATGGATGGATGTTTGTTACCTCTTACCCTAAAACTACAGAACGGATCGGGTTGAAATTTTGCATACAGGTAATTCTAATACTGGAATCAAACGTAGGCTACTTTTTGTCCCATAAATCAGTTCCTGTGGGATAGAAATCACCTTTAAACGTTTTCATAGAAACAACGCGTGCGAAGCCGCGGGCATAAACTAGTATTTAATATATTGTGCGAGTGCCACGTCACACAAACAGTTGCACGCGTAGCGCACAGAGTTGCGCATGTTGTACCAAGACGCGACTTTTGTATGGAGTTTTGTATGGTCCAGTGTCCGGGATGTGCTAAGATCTGGCTAAGATTCAAACCTCAATAAAAAATAATAATACCCTTCTTAAAATTACAAAGGATCTTAAATTAATCCAAGCGGTAGACAAAGCAGAGAAACGAAAACTTTATAAGGACTGAAGAAATTCATCAGTGCCAAATTAGCTCCAAAATTTGAATTGTTAATTTTATTTGGCGCACCTCTCGCCTCTCTTATAAGACTGCTTAGTTACAGTACGAAATGACTAGAGGCGTTTTAATAGCCGAAAAGTAACTCTCTGTCTGAGCTAAGCCAAAAAGCAAAGTTTTATAGTCATCATAATTCAGAATCTGAATAACGTTGTATCTTTATTAACAAAGAAAATTACAATCAAAATAGAAACAAAATAGAACAAGTATTTACAATTGAAATAATTGAGCTAACTGCAGAGTGTTGCAAACAATCTACAGGTAGCTCAACTGGTGACGTTTAATTCTAAGGGTTACAAAATAAGAAAAGTCAAACTTTAAAACAATTGCAATAAATGTAATGTTAATTAAATAGAAGACCAGAACAATATAAAAAAAATTAAACTCCCCGACAGATTTTCATGAAACATGATTAAGAACACTAGGGATAAAATTATCTATGACACAAAAAAAAACTAAACGAAAATCGGTTTATCCGCTTGGGAGCTACGATACCACCGACAGATACACAGATACACAGACAGACACGTTAAACTTATACCACCCATCTCTTTTTGCGTCGGGGGTTTAAAGAAGTGAAAATTCCTTTCTATTGTATTTGTTTTCGATTCGATGCCTTCTCGGCTCGAATAGAGCTTAAGAAACCAATTAGTACAAATATATATTCAGAATATCCTTGCCTATATCTATATTAAGTGGTAGGTTCAAGATACGTACCTAGCGGAATCTAAATTCTCAAGTGATCAGTTCTCATTTAGAATCTGAATAAAACCCTTACATATCTTACAACTGGTAATAACCAATTATGCTAATGCCCAAAGTGCCTTTTACATCCCAGAGCTATTTAAAATCTTTGAGTTAAGACGGGTATCGACTGGGAAAAGTACACGATGGTCGGTAACTTTTTCTGAGTACAGTTGAGTAAACGCACTTATAGAAAACATTCAACAGCGCTGTCGCGCAGCATAAAAGTAAGAATTCAAATATGTACTTAAACTTCTAAACTTTAGATACATTTTACACTGACAAAATGGCTAACCATAAGCTTCGATCAAGTGGTCCGCGAGCTTTCTATTATCCGATGCTGTCAATATATAACAAACGACGTTGTGATGCGATGACAGAAAGAAAGATAAGAACAAAATTAAAAATTTTAAAAATCCCCCGACAGATTTTCATGAAACATGGCTAAGAACACTCGGTATACAATTATCTAAGACACAAAAAAAGCTAAACGAAAACGGTTCATCCGTTTGGGAGCTACGATACCACAGACAGATACACAGATACATAGACAGACACGTTAAACCTATAACACCCCTCTCTTTTTGCGTCGGGGGTTAAGAATGCTTCTTAAATATCAAGAGTTGAAGCCTATATATAATATATATTAATGCACATTTTGTGCTGTTATACAGTGTTGCCGTTCAGATCTACGACAACTATAAGTGTCAAATTTTTTGTATCATCATCAATATTAGCCCCTATTCCGCCGCTGGGTGTATGCCTTCTCAAATTTGTGCCATTGATGTGGGTATCAGCTGATCGCAACCAGGGCGGTGACTCTATTCGATGTTAGTAACAAAACGTGGTCGTGTCGTCTCCTTTTTCCATACAAGTTGGTAGAGCGCCTCTATCGTGCGACCAGGGAACTACGCAAATCCCCATACAAAAAGGAGGATCACGTGTCGTTGCCATAGTCAAATAGACACACCCCTCTGGTTTTGTTGCCAATCCCCGAAATATCAATGACTCATAAAATATGCCTGCACTGTATGAGTACCTATTTGTTTCAACATCATCATCATCAGGACTTATACGTTCACCGCTGGACATGACATAGGCTTCCCTCAAACGACGCCACGAATAGCGGTCCACCTATTTATTTAATGCGCAAAAACCTAGTTATACTACAACAATAAATTCACATATCGTTTATCAAAAATTCCACCTTTCAAAAACTTCTTTTTCGTACCGACGATTTAATTACTACGTGCAAATAAAGCGTTCGCTACCTTACTACGATATTTTGTAGTTTGGTAGCAAATAGTAATTCCGTTCGGAATCAAAGTTGTGTTCATTGGAATTTCGGACTAAAATAGGAACTCTAAAATAACAAACAGCTCGATGTGTGCCCAGCTTAATGCAAACGCTTGTTCGTAGGTATGTAACTCCTCAAGCTAAGTTTGATGAACTCCCATTTAAAATTCAGATCATTTGGAATAAATTTTGCAATCCATAGCCTAACCGTGTGATTCGTTTTGCATGTTTTAGACTGAAACTGATCTCGCTGGTATAGATCGTTATTCATCAATACTTTATTTATGTTTGTGGACTAAATATGATTATGTAGAAGCTGATGCATCTACCTACTTTAAAGCTTCGGTAGTGTGATCATTCCAATAGGTATTTAAGATCCTTTATTTAAAACTAGTTTATGCCCGCGGCTTCGCACGCGTTTTTTCTGTGGAAACGTTTATGTGATTTCTATCCCATGGGAACTGTAAGCAGAAAAGTAGCTTATGTTTGATTCCAGGATTAGAATAACATGTACCTACGAAAAATGTCAGCCCGATCCGTTCAGTAGTTTTGGAGTGAAGAGGTAAAAAACATCCATCCATCCATCCATCCAAACTTTCGCATTTATAATATTAATGTGATGTTCTGAATAAAGATTTTATTATTATAACTCTGATATTCCTGTTCTCCTATGTGCGTTGCAACTATTTTGAGTTTATGACGGTCTTTTATATATTGGTAAATAATAATTTGCAGCTGTGTGGTGCCGGCTAGCTGTATGGTAAGTTTAGAATTTGCACCACCTCAACTCCTCCAGGGGGAGACGTCCAGCAGTGGACCAACACAGGCTTTTAAGGAAATAATAATTTAAACCCACACATCAGGGCTGTAATACCTCCTAGCAAAATGTATTAAACTTGAATCTTAGAACTAAACTAAACTTTAATTTTTGGACATCATTTTATTTAACTGATTTGTCGTTCTAATTGATCTGATTGTGTATTACCATGTGTAATTTTACCCATGTCAAATTACAGTTTTCCAGTACTAACGGTCTCTGAACTAAGCGACGAACATACAACCGGACATAGTGAAACTAAAATACGTGATTTTAATAGGTGATTGGAAGCTAGAATATACCATATAAAACCATTTTAGCCAAGGTCTGTTCTAGTTTCTTCTAGACGCTTTGCATTGAGCTACTGCATAAGAGATGCTTACTTACTACTATGGAATACTACTATGGAATTGTAATAACACTGTACATTCACCACGAAAATGATTGATGATCGACTCAGACCTACAATTTCAACAACAATGAAACTACTTTGAAATCTCAAACGCATTCAATCTCAGGGATTGCTTTGCATTACTCTCATGTAGAAAGCCTCATGCATCAAGCTTTCCTACAAATTACAATACAACAGCTTGAGTGCCACTAACGTAAATTACGTGTGCAAAATAACGTCAACAATAGAATGTAGAACGTTGATATGTGGTTAGGAGGATCCACCCAGTTTCCTTATATCATCATTGATGAAATCATGAACTAGAGATAATGTATAACCGTATTTAGTAGGATATAAGCCTCCTGGCAGCGATGGCCGAAGACCTGAATGGCCGATTCCTACGGCATTGGGTACGGGTTTCATTCTTTGCTTCAACCTACTGAGTGCATTCCTGCCATAACAATTTTTTTACATTGTTTTTTAGTTTATGTATTTTATAACTGTGTGTATTATGAGTATTCTGTAACGTAACTGTGTTATTTGTATGGACCACTGCTGACGGGTCTGAAATAAATAATTTTTATTTATTTCCTTTTCAGTTCTTTTATTTATTTTTGGCTATAACAAATAAGCCTTATAAGAAACTATAGAGATAATAATAGTTATACTGGGCATTTGTGTTACAGAAGAAAGACCACAGATTAACAATTAACAATTCGTTAGGTATATTTTTCTGCTTATGTTTATGTATTTATTTAGGTATGTATTAAATACGGGCACAACAAACAACTAAATTTAAATTAAGTAAAAATATCGCATATTCTGAAAGCGTATTTAAGACATAACGGTGGGCATCATTTTTAGGGTCCCATACCTCAAAAGTAAAAAGAACATAATCAATAACTCTTTATTTCCATAAAATATACTATAAATGTACACTCAGAACAGGTCAAAATATAAAATTAAACGATTACACGTAAATAAAGTGATATTTTTGATTTCCGTCGTTTCGGTATGTAGACTAAAATAAAGAAGCGACTAGGAAACCTTTAGCCTGTTGGTTGTTATTTTTCAAGTTGGAGCAAAACCCGTCCCAAGCTTTTTAATCCTCACGATAATCTGATATTTTATATTCATTTTTGCACAGCAAGGTTTTGGCAATTTGTTTGAATTTATTTACTGATAATTTTTGCAACTCACTAGGAGTTTTGTTGTAGAAGCGTATTCATTGCCCTATAAAAGGTACATTAATTTTGTGTAGCCTGTTTATCGCTATTTTAGGGAACCGATTGATATTTCTATGAGTGTACTTACAACAAGTTTTCATAAAATTATTGACATGGCACTGTCATTATGTTTATTTATTTGAATTCATCACGTAGGGATTCTCTGGGACACAGTAGTATACCATAAGACATAATACTATGGAAGAAGCTGAAATAAAGAATTCTAGATGTATGTGTGTCTGTAATATGATTAATTTTTTGACTGCATACGCACGTAGCACGTGTAGAACTAAGTCTCTTCGATAGTTTATCTATGTGTGGGCCCCATTGAAGTTTATGATCTAAGGATTCCTAAGAATACGGTACTTGCTACAATTCCTAACGTCAATTTCTAAAATCTCCTTTAATGATAACATCAGTCTTAACTTGTTTAACATCAGGTAGAATAAATCTAATACATTTCGTTCTGGTTTCGTTAAGCAAAAGGTTTTTGACACAAATAGACCCCGAAGACCGTTTCCCATAAATGTCAACTTTTTGTATCCTATCACTCAAATAAGATGTAAGAAGATTCAAAGAGGTGTTCCTTATTCCATAATGATGTAGTTTCCTGTTTAATGTTTCATGGTGTACGCAAACGAACGCTTTTGACGAAAAACGCATAAAGCATCTTGCGACTTCTCCCAAGCATCAGAAATATGCGCGCGAGTAAACCCGAATTGCTTACATTGCAGCAGGTTATTGCCATTGAAATACCTGAGTAACTGATGTAAAATAAGTTTCTCAAAATCTTTGATGAATGTAAGTAGTTTTAAATACAGGAAAAAAACAAAAACCGTTAATTTGAAGTTTATTTCCAAAAAAAAAATTCTACTCAAGCTATCGACCAAAACCTACAGGGACTTCCCGTTGACCTAGAATTATGATATTTGGCAAGAAATAAGGTCTTACAATTATAAGGAACCCTTAGTGCGCGAGTCCTACTCGCACTTGACGTTTCATTGTTTTGGCTACTACTTGTTTCGCCATTAGAATCGTATAACACTGCTACAAATGTCTTGACGCACCAAATTATTTTTTATTATGAAACCTATCATGGTTTAATTCGAATTAAACTACTTGAGTCCAACGTAGATATATGTAAGTCGGTGTCATTATGTACTGTCGTAAATACGGGCACTACAGACAGTGTGTCTGGCTGACCTACATGCCTATCTAATGTACAATCAGAGTAGGCTTAGCAATGTGGTCTTGCTTGACGCATGATAGCCCCCTTGTCTGAGGTTAAATGATATGTGCTTTAAATGATATATTGCCATTACCATACCAAAGATCGCTTACCATAGATCGTGTATCGTTTAGCATTATTATTTTTAATAAGAGCACTACGGATACGAAGTATCGTTAATTTTCATATAGCAATAAAGAAAAGTTTAAGGTTTATGAGATTTCGAGGTTTTGATACCATAAATCAGCTTCTATACAAAACTCGAGTCATCATTTACATCAAGCCAACCAACACGCAACATTCTCAAGAGATATAAAGATTTTTAATAAAAGATTGAAAAAAAAATTGTACCAGAACGTTTGTCCGTTAAAGTTATTAAGTTTTAAGATATTTTTTGACTATGACATAAGGTTATCATAAATTATCTTGTACCTATCCTACCTTAATGAGTCAATGAGTTGATAACTTCATTTAGACATTCAATTTTGTTAATTTATTCACAAATTGGTCAATTAGCGGAAATCGAGAACAAAAACAATAAGAGAGATACTTAAGAAAAAACTGCAATAAAATTTCTAAATTCATTTATTATCAAAACCCCACAGAATCTGGAATAAACATTAACGTGCAATCACAGTAAGTCAAGTTTACTACTAAATTTATACGTCCTACGCTAGAACACAATTCCCAGTGTACGTAATTATTGACACAAGCACATTCATGATTGCTACAGGTCCGAAACGCATTACTATACCTGGAAGCAAACAACAATCGAACTAAATTAACAACCCCTATAGTTTGTAATCCATTAACAGCCCCTATAGATGTGTCCTTGGAGGAGTTATACACCGCCGAAGATGGTTCATAACATGAAGTAACTGACATCAAGAATTATATTGACAACGAATAATTATTTTAATTTCATGGCAATAAAAGAGATAATTTAGAAAAAACTGCAATAAGTACAATTTCTTAATTAATTTATTGTATAATAGAATAGAATCTAGAATAACATTAACGTTCAAGTCAAGTTTACAACTAAAATTATACGTCCTACGCTAGAACACAATTCCGGAATTATTGACACAAGCACCTTCATGATTGCTACGGGTCCGAAACGCATTACTATACCTGGATGCAAACAACAATCGAACTAAATTAACGGCCCCTATAGTTTGTAATCCATTAACAGCCCTTATAGATGTGTCCTTAGAGGAGTTATACACCGCCGAAAACGGTTCATAACATGAAGTAACTGACATCAAGAATTATATTGACAACGAATAATTATTTTAATTTCATGGCAATAAAAGAGATAATTTAGAAAAAACTGCAATAAGTACAATTTCTTAAATAATGTATTGTATAATAGAATAGAATCTAGAATAACATTAACGTTCAAGGCAAGTTTACTACTAAAATTATACGTCCTACGCTAGAACACAATTCCGGAATTATTGACACAAGCACCTTCATGATTGCTACAGGTCCGAAACGCATTACTATACCTGGATGCAAACAACAATCGAACTAAATTAACGGCCCCTATAGTTTGTAATCCATTAACAGCCCCTATAGATGTGTCCTTGGAGGAGTTATACACCGCCGAAGATGGTTCATAACATGAAGTAACTGACATCAAGAATCATATAAAGAATAATAATTTTAATTTCATGACAATAAGAGAGATAGTTTAGAAAAAACTACAATGAGTACAATTTCTTAATTAATTTTATTGTATAATAGAATAGAATCTAGAATAACATTACCGTGCAAGTCATGTTTACTACTAAAATTATACGTCCTACGCTAGAACACAATTCCGGAATTATTGACACAAGCACCTTCATGATTGCTACGGGTCCGAAACGCATTACTATACCTGGATGCAAACAACAATCGAACTAAATTAACGGCCCCTATAGTTTGTAATCCATTAACAGTCCCTATAAATGTGTCCTTGAAGGAGTTATACACCGCCGAAGACGGTTCATAACATGAAGTAACTGACATCAAGAATCATATAACGAATAATAATTTTAATTTCATGACAAGACATCTGATATATTATTTAAAATTCACTTTTAGATTCTATACTTAATTTGTTGACGACCTCTGTGGCGCAGCGGGCGAAGGTCCGCCTGCGACGCAGGAGGTTGCGGGTTCGATTCCCACCTCGGGACAAATGTTTGTACGATCTGCAGATATTTGTTCAGGGTGTTCGGGATGTTTTCTGTGTATAATAAAAAATATATATCTATGTAGTGTATTGTATTAAGTATATCAGTTATCTAGTACCCATAACACAAGCTCTGCTTAGCTTGGGGCTAGATAACGCTGTGTGAATTGTCCAGCATTAATTTTACTGTGCATGACTATCTAATTATATGATTTTTTATGTTTCAACGATAAAATAGCATTAATGACTTTCTAATTTCTTTTCTTGGGTGTATGATATGGAATAAAACTCATTTTATTTTATTTATATATTGTGATTGTAGACCTGGCCTATGCACTTGGACACCTTTGGTAGACCACAGTGTTATGTAGCTATCTGAACCTGGATCGTCAGATATTGCTCTTGATCGAGAATGCCACGTGAATCTAATAGCTCCTGATGTAATTACAGAAGGTCCCGAATTAAATAAGGTAACCATTAGCGCCTCTCCCTTGAAGATTACGAAAATTATTGCAGAAATGTCACCTTAAAAGGTCTATTGAAGATATTCTGAATGAAATTTAAATTGACGGGTCGATCGAGATGAAATTGGCAGGTATCTAGAGCCCGTAATTCCCCCATTTATCTTTAGGTTCCTAAAAACAATAGGTCTCTAATTACGAACTAACATTACCTACACATCCCGAAGGACAAAGGAAAATTCGTTTGTTATTACATTTTCTCCTTTGTATGAGTTGCCTTGTGTGTGGCTGTGTGGTGCCGGATTAGAATTTGCACCACCCCAACTCTTCCCGCGGGTGTCGTAAGAGGCGACTAAGCGATATACACCGGGGGCGGGCAGCAGCGCCCCCTGCAGAACAATTCTACCACCGAACTGCGATCCCCCAACCTGCATGCCCAGCGTGGGGATTATGGGAATTACCCCGAGATAAGTGCCAATAAGGCACTTATCGGGGGAGGACTGCGTCCAACAGTGGACCAATACAGGCTGTTAAGGTTGAGGATACAGGGTGCCACTTAACATGTATACCTACTAAGTCAAAAGGGGGTGATTCTGGACCCCGAGGGGATTTACGACTTGTGATAAACTATATTTTAAATTTCGAATCGTTAACAAAATATTGTGGTAAAAAAAATCTTCCTTTTCGTGTGTCTTTACAAGCATTCTTGCATTATTTAGCATTGTAAGACATTTCACAAACGTTTTTTGCTTGTTCCAATAATTTCACGACAAAACCAATGTTTTGTCGTTATACTATTTAAAAAAGTTAGGTTAGGTTAGATCTTTTAAAACGTAAAAAACAATAATATTTATGTTTAAAGAATTATGTAGGTAATGTCAAATACACGTAAAAGAACACGAATATGAAAGAAAATGACGAAAGAAGATGAGAAGAAATTCAAAAAATCGTAGATCAAAAGTTGATCTTTTGGCTTAGTACACATATTTCGTGGCACCCTGTATATCCAATCAGTGTTCTTACAAACTCTGTACCAATAAAACCATCTGCTTTCATAGATTGAGCTCGAAGCTCTACAGTCACTACGCTTTATATTAGTAAAATGTTTTAAAGAAAACTAAGTTACTGACTTCACTGAATTACCTGAAACCTTAGAATGAGTTTTGTATAGTTTACGAAAACTATGAAAGTTTCCGTTTGCTTCTATTGATAATAGAGCTTGCAGAGCCTGGATAGAGAGGAACTACTTTGGGTATTTTGCGTTTCAATAGTTTCATACAAAATCTTCTTCTTTTTTCATATTTTTTGTGACTATTAGTGTCAATTATTTTGATTTTAGTTTTTGAATAAATTTGAGTGATTTGTTGCATAAGCAGTACAGTTTTGACAACTTTGAGAAGTCAGCGATAGTAAACGAAAATTTTCCCATTTTAGTATCGTGCAAACATAAGCCATCCTTCATGGATGTAAATGCCATTGATGATGATGATGATTATCGTGCAAACCCTGCCAGCCACCCGATACCTTTATTCAGTACAGTTCCACTCAAGCTCTATTAACCTGTTCAGTGTTCAGCACTAAGTCGGCACTTCACGCGAGCCGCCTTTGTCTCGCAAATTGAATCATGGGTCTGCTTTAATAAATTAATTGCTAAGTAGACCTGTCTCTCTACAGTGAATTTAGCAGTGATTCATCTTTCGATTTAAGCTGCCAACGTGGTAATAGATTATAGGTGGTCAGAGCTCTGAGTTCGGTTTGACGATATTCTATACAGCGAATTCTGATTTTTGTATGGGATTTGCGTGTCGATGATGACGTCTAATCGTCCAATCGAGTTAAGGGCTCAGATTATAGGTGCATGCAAATTGTCACAAATTCTGCTGTATCCTTTATGTATATATATATATATATATATGATGTATCCGTCTATCTAATTGGACCTACTAATGGAAGTAAAAATCTAAGGATTCCAGCAAGGACTTGATTGCATACCTAGAATATAAATATTGTTCTGGAATCGAATCTCTGTTAATGGGTTGGAAAGCGTACAAGCTAGCCAAATCAAAAAAGCTGACTCCTACCATGGGGCCAGACATCTACAACCGGATACCAAGTTTCATTACTGTGGCTCCCAACTTGAACATATTCAAATCAATGTTTAAAAAGTGGCTTGTCGAGCGAGCCCTCTACAAAGTGGAGGAGTTTCTGTGCCTAAAGGTTTACCCTACCTCGATTTAAGTTTACTCAATGTATTTCTTTTTTATCTTATTAATTTTTCATGTGACATTTTTCCTTGACTGTTCATATAATTTAATTTGTTAACTTGTGCACCTACCTAATTAAGTTCCTACCTACACCTTTTTTGACATATATATGTATTATCTTATATCAATGATAATAATATATCTGAATCTGGGTTCGCGCTTCTTGGCTATTTTATAAACAGATATGTGTTGAAACAAAAATATAATAACGGATAGCCCTTTTAGGGCTATCCTTTTTTATAATTTTGTGTGTGATTGTCATGTTTTTGGGGTCTCTCAATTGTGAGCCTACTAATATTATAAAGCCGAAAGTTTGTGAAATCTGAATTTTTGTTACCTAGTATCTCCAAAGCTACTTAATGCCAGGTAGTCCTGCAGCAGTAGGCGTAAGGGAAAATGCACGCCTGCTAAGCCGCCGCGCTCGTGTTTTTAGTAGTTATTTAAACATGGTGATTAAGAAACACATTTATCAAGTCAAACTCTGCGAATTTGTTCAGAAATATTAAGTGTCCTTAGTTGAGTAAAAAAAGTGTGATCTTAGTAGTTCGCTAGTCACAGTATTAAAAAAAACGTTAGAAAAAGGGGTAACTTTGGGATTATTTTCAATCGAGTGAAGTTCATTAGATCTTGTAACTGAATGCGATTTTGACTAGACTAGACCCTTAAGTAATATATATCATTTTTTCAGAATCTTAAACACTATTTTCTAAGTCTCAGATGGTTTTAAAATCACAAAAATGTGGCCTCTGCTGGCCTACCAAGCCTTAATAGATCAAGATCAAATTTGGCGTACGGTTAGAGCATAACATAAGGCTACTTATTATACCGAAAATACGCGTGCGAAGCCGCGCAGAAGCTAGTAGGCTATAAACGCCTGCCTGTTTCAGCGAAAAAAAGAGCTTCTTGCTATCTCATGCTATGAAAGTTCCATATTCCAAGTATCTACAGGCAAGTGGCAAACCAAACACAAGAGGCCAATAACATTGAATTTAACTATAAGTATGTCGACAGCATGTTGAACTGAAACGAGAGATGAACCACTGACGAGAGATCTACTATGCTTTAGCTTCACGTACTGAGCAACTGCGAATAATTCAATATACCGCGCTCACAGACTCACAGTTAGGTAATAACCCCAATTACTTCGTTACCTACTGCGAAATCTTATTAGTTTAGGGAGGTAAATTACCGAGTATGAAATAGGTAGTACATTTCCAAGTTTTGAGGTATTTTTATTTTATAGGTTGTTTAAATTACAACAAATACAGGGTTATTGGTAATTCACTGACACTGGGTGAACTGCCGGTTCTGCCCATCATCACCACGTTTGTGAAGACGCCAAGCCTTAATTCTTAAAACATATTATATAAATTTATGTAAATCACCTCCCTTACAAATAATATCCGAAACCCAATTAATTACCTAAGACCGACATCCCACTCCTATTTAAATCCACATCATTAGGTATCTTATTTTACATATACGAAAGATGATTTAAGTGGCATTGGTCTGGCTGTGGTTCAGTAACACACACACACCCACAGATTTTTCAGGGCAGAGCCGTTTCTAGGTTTAGTTTCAAAAGAAAACCCCTACAATGAACGATTTTTGAATGGAGGGCGATACCTACTAATATCATTCTCTTTCCACAAATTTTAAGAATTGAGACATGGCGTCTTCACGGACGTGTTCATGATGGTGGGCAAAACCTGCAGTTCACATAGCGTCAGTGAATAACCAATAACCCTGTATACCTACAACATGCTAATATTATAAAATACTATAATCCCCGGAAAAAAATATATTTGAACTATCATGAGCGTACCGATTTTCTTCAAATACAACAAAGTAACAGTATAGCTAAGAACAATAAATCTAAATCGGTTTAACTATTTAGGATTATGTATACCACATAAAGACATACAAATAGACATATTAAGCCTTTTTGTCGCGGGGTAAATAATTATGTAAGGGATTGAAACATATATTCAGCACTTGATTTGTACGAATGTAGAGCATTTTCGTTAGAAAATCTGCTCACAGTATAAACTTTTCTATAATACCTTTTTATTACAGAGAAATATTAATGATTACACAAAAATGTTGTAAATCATTCTGGAAAAATGATTCACAACACAGAGCTCAGGTGCGATCGATCGATCGGCCACTGAATTGAATAAAGTGCGTGGAACAAAGTTACTACAGAGTATTAATTTATGGCCAGTAGGTATCGGAAAAACTTTTGTGGCATGTTACCCGTAAAAACATTTATAGTAGAGTACCTATAGCTTATAAAAGTTATAAGTCGAGCGGAAAAGCGTGTATTGTTATTGAATCAAGTTTTGGGTTCCTTAGGTATTCTGAGAAAACTTTTCATCGCCTCACCCGCTGCTTGGTATGGATTTTACCAGCCACCTCTTTTCTTTCCACCTCTTTTTACTTTTCAGTATCCCACCCAAGAATGTCCAAAACAATGTAGGAACCTACATATTTTTACAGAAGAAAAATTTAAAGTAGCTTGTTCGAATCGGGGGCGAATATGAACGAATAAATGTGTATTATAAAGATAATTTGTTTGTATAGTTAATGGTTTAATCGGGTAAGTATTAGGTTTAAAAGGTACGCGATAAATACCCGATTATACCATTATCTATGTTTACAAATCGCGAAAGTTCAAAAATTTGTTTGTATTTTACTAAATAACTTGCAATAAAACTATCTGTACAAAACTAAACTCGCATTGTCAAACATTATTCAATATTCGCCCTGTCAGCATATTACGCAAATGCCTATTCTTGGTTTAATTACTCAATTGTTCTGTGGGGAAACAGTGTTGACTTCAACGATATCTTTATCAAACAAAAAAAACTGATTAGAATATTAGCTAATATAAAACAAAGACAAAGCTGTAGGCCGCACTTTAAAACTTTAAAAATATTAACCTTGCCCTGTATATATATAATGCAAATGACCTTATTCGTTATAAAATATCGACATTTCTTTAAATCTAAATCTGAGCATTTTACTAACTACAACAGACGAAATGAAGACAAACTTATTCTACCTTCGACTACCCTTACACAATTTAGCAAAGGTCCTTACTCACGACTAGTAAATATCTATAATAAAATACCTAGCTCCATCAAAGATCTTAAAAAAGATTCGGATTTTCGTAATAAACTCAAAGAATACCTTATTTCTAAATGTTACTACTCCGTTGACGAGTTTTTAAATGATAAATCTAAACTATAATTATTTGACTGCCTGCAATTTACATACCTACCTACCCAGTTATTACTAAGTACAATTGTTTTGATCCTTGTAGCTGACAATGTCTATACTTTTTAACTTCAATGTATAGCATAGATTGTGTAATTATAACAATATTTAGACCAATTGCTGCGCCCTTACAGGGTACATGTACTTACTTTTAAGCTAATTACCATCTAAGCTAAAACTCTGTAATCGTATATGTATGCAATAAATAAATCTGAAATCTGAAATCTGAAATATTTTTCTCTCCCTCCTTTCATACTCAAAGGTACCTCATACTCCAAATCTCTCTTTCTTAATGATCAATATGATGTGAAAATAATACGAAAAAATAGTACCTACTAAATAATTCCATGAATATCACATACCTACGGACGTAGGTGTACACGTGTTAAACCGTTCGGGTATCGCTCTCTCTCTTCGCAAAATGATTTCACCTGCCGAAAGTTTGAACGACGAGCCCATGAAACTCTTTAAAATTTTTAATTTTTTTTTTTTTTAAATAAATTGAGCTCAATTATGAACTTTTATTAAGCTATGTGAATGTTTACCAAGAACTGCGGAAATATAATAATATTCTGAAATTCTGAAGTCCTCTCGTCAAATTGATATCCTACTAGTTTTTGCCCACGTCTTCGCACACGTATTTTTATTATAATCTAAGATAGGCTATGTTCTAATGTACGTAAAATTTGATATCGATCTGTTCAGTAGTTTTGGAGATCCTCGGTAACCAAAAAATCACAATTCACAAACTTTCGACTTTATAATATTTGTAGGATTATGTTATCCAACTCACACTGACAATTACACACCAATTATTATACAACGTATCTTGAAAGTAATCGTACAATATTATTAGTTATATTAAAATCGAAACTTTGGGAAGTTGTGAAGATGTTTGGCTGAGGACGCTAAACTAGTTATCGAATATACCTGCAATTTTGCATAAATATATTAGACCTCACCTCACTTCACCTCAATCTCAACCTCAACATGCTATATTGGTCCACTGCTGGATGCAGGCCTTCCCCTGATAAACACCTTATTGGCTTTATGTCATGGGAGGGTAATGGGTAATGCTCATAATTGCTGGGCATGCGGGTTGGGATTCGCAGTTCAGTGGAAATAACAAAATACATAATACCTTTCTTTTTATTCCGTCTTAACAGAAGCTAGTAAATAATATTTCCGTGATGTATCTCATCGCGATGCCTCGTTGGTATTACTAAATTATTCCAAGGAACGACATCATTCAAGGAACCCTTTAGCCACTAGATCACCCGTAAAAAGACCGCAACATACAAAATAACACCGATGCTTCCATTTCCGAGAGGCTAAGCACTCCCCGGGATTGGGCCCTAACAATTCCATTATTTACTTTGTAACGAGGTTAACCAGATTAACGTCTACCTTCATAATTACTTTTTCAACTTCCAAATCCTAGCCGCTATTCGTCCCGTTAAAAATTATTTACGGCCTCTAAGTGTATTTATTCAAGTTGAATTGTATTTCTCGAGAGTTGTGAGGTGTAATTTTAAGTTTTTTTACTGCATTTACACCGGTGGTATGGGGTTGAAATACCATATAAATTTATATCTATTGATTTTTTTAAATAACAGACGCTCCTAAGATATCTGACCTTTTTGACATTATGTTGAAGCTTTACTTAATCACGAGCTATTTTACTCGGAGTCACCATTCTCAGCTTGTGAAATTGTGTTCAGTTCTAGATCATATTTCTAGTCATTGAAACTTCGATCAAATATAACCTTTTTTAGGTTATATTTGATCGAAGCATTGAAACGAAAATAATCTACGACTAAATGATCACTTGCTTTTAGTTTACCTTCAATTTTAGATATACTACGTAGCTAAAAATCGAATGGACGGCTTACCCTCCAATAGGTTTTGAGATTTTCTTAGGCGCTTTTCCATGTGTTTTTCATATGGCAGTGTGGCGGAAAGTATCAAATAGTTTTTTATGAAAATCGAGCTAGTCTATAAAGAATCCCTAGGGTGCTTTTCCAATAAAGTTGTTGCATGCTCACTTAAAAAAAACTACTATTTTGACAATGTTCTTGGAAGTATGCAAAAGAGAATGTAACAAATATGTAACAACTAACATGAGTGCAGGCGCGGCGGCAGATTTGGCCGAAGATCTCAAGAGGCGCAAATATGCAGGTCTCGACAGAGCCTACACATTTGCTCCTCTTGGAGTCGAGACCCTAGGTCCGTGGGGTACCGAGGCTCTTCGGGTTTTTGAAAAATTATCTGAGCGTCGTCTGTTCGAAGCGACGCGTGACCCGAGAGCTTTTCAGTATCTGGCACAGCGCATCAGCATTGCCATACAGCGGGGCAATGCAGCCAGCGTCTTGGGGACGCTTCCGACTTGTATTGATATGGATCAGTTGAGCTACCTGTAGATTGTTTGCAACAGTCTGCAGTTAGCTCAATTGTTTCAATTGTAAATAATAGTTCTAGTTTATTTATATTATTTTATTGTAATTTTCTTTGTGAATAAAGACAACTAACAAATGTACCTTGATCTACGCAATAGGATTCCCCGTGTCGTGCAGACCAAAACAGCAGTCAGGATAGATAAATCTAGTCAATAACAGTGTTCTCTTAAGCTTCTTATTTCAACAATAAAACTATATATTCAATGTGGATAAGTGGATAAGTAATACCTAATAATGATTTTGAAACATTTGATACGTTTAAAAAACTTGTCAGGCTCCGCGCAAACTGTCTGCGTCAAAACAAGTCGTAGACAACTTTGAGTGTAATTTTTGTAAGGTACTAGGTATCTACGGGGGAGGCCACGGAATATTTGATGGAAGGTTTAGGTAAAAGAAAAAAAATTGTAATAGCAATAATAATAAAAAATAAATATATATGTATAAGGTGTGATTTGGATTAATTGTGACTGAAACACAATTGAGTTTCTCTGTAATAAAGTTTTATTAAATTAGTTTCACATTAGGTACTTACAAAGTTTACATAGTAAAAGCGTTAATTAAACCAAGTTTACCTGTAATAAAGAAACGACATTTAATGTTTTCACATTCACAATTTCGATTCCAAAATCACAATTTGCTGATATGGATTTTCCCTCGTAATGCTCTGACAGCAAGATTCGAGGACGTTCCTTTCACCACAGATTACTAAGTAGGTAATTGGTATTTGTCAGTGTCACAGCCTGACTTTGACAGTTGAACATGATGTGCGGGAATATTTAAAATAAAGAAAACTATATTTTTCTTTACATCTCCCCTCCCAGAGAAGGTAAAACCACCGGATTATACTGCATCCTCTTCATAGTTATTCAAAGCCAGAGGCGGGAGTTAGTTTCGAGATATGGAAAAAGTTTGATTCAGTTTTCTTATGGTCAGTGTTTATCTTATAAATTGAGTCTGATATCTTTTCTATGATTTTGTAGGGTCCGATTCTCAGTTCGTCGAGCTTTTTCCTATTTAGTTTGTTTCCATTGTCCACAAAAACAGTATCATCAACTTTGAAAACTGCATGTAATCTATTTTTATCATAAATTGTTTTATTGTAATTATGTGATATGATAGTGTTTTCCAGAGCTTTTTTCCTGTCTTGGGTCAAATCATACTCGGTTTTCTTGAGTTTCAGCTCATTTGGCAATATGGTAACATCTGTGCCGTTAAATAGATACTTCGGGGCAAATCCAGTGACTGTGTGCTCTGTTTCATTGTAGGTTTTTACACAATATTGTGCTATAGTTGTCCATGCTACTTTTGCGTTGGTTTCGTTCATCTTGCATCGGATTTTATTGACCAATGTTTGGTTTAATCTTTCATTTAAGCCATTTGAGAAGGGAGAGTCCACTGCAGTAAAAACTATAGGAATATTTTTTTCATCCAAAAAACTTTTAAATTCTCTAGAATTAATACCTGGATATTGGTCTGAGAGAATCATGCCAATATCATAAGTTTCAGTACAGCTTTTTACTAGTTTGATGAAATCGCTTGCATTTTGAGTACTTGAAGTTATAACGAAGAACCACCAAAGCCTCCAATAGTATCAATAGAACATATTTCAAAAGGTTTTGTGGCGGGGCCCAAGTGAGACATCAATCCATATTTCTTTTTTCTTCTTGATTTGTTCTTTATGCATATTATACAATTTTCACAAATTATTTTTATGTTTTTTGTCAAGTTTTTCGCAGTATACAGTGAGCTAATCATTCTCTGCATTTGTTTGTTTCCTATATGACCTAAGTCTGTGTGAACCTTTTTGATGAATTCTATACTGAATTTCTCTGATAGAATAATTTTTTCATTTTTCTTTACTTTCTTATAATGAACATTGTTTTTTATTATTAACTTGTCTTTTCTACCCTGTATCTCTTCATTATCTATTTGATCTTTTAAAATCTCTTCTAGTTTTATTATGTTGACTATCTTTAATTGTTCATCCAGGTTTTCATTTGCTTCTAGGACCGGGTTTCTGCTTAAGCAATCCGCTTCAATGTTGTATTTTCCTGGAGAATATTTAATTTGAAAATCATATTGCGACAGGTAGTAGGTTAGTTCTCCTAATTCTTCATCCGTTCTTGACTTTATGTTCATATTCTCCAATGGTTTGTGATCTGAGAAGACAGTAAACTTCCTACCTATCAGCAGATGCTGCCAATACTTTACACATTCTTTAATTGCTAGGCATTCGAGGTATATAGCTTTCTTCCGTTTTTGAACTTCATTCAATTTTTTTGAGAAGTAAGCTACTGGTTTTTCTTCCTTGTTTTCTTGTGGCTGTTTTAAGACTGCTCCTACTCCCAGTATACTGGCATCTGTGTATATGTGAATAGGCAAGTTTGGATTAAAAATGGTTAATATTGGTTGAGAACATAATATTTTTTTCATTTCATCAAATGATTCTTGGCATGCCTTGGTCCAGTTAAAGATTTGTCCTTTTCTCAAAAGGTTATGTAATGGGTCTAATTTTATTGCTATTTTTGGCACATACTTATGATAAAAGTTTATTTTCCCTAAAAATTGTCGTACATTTTTTTGCGTTCTTGGTGTAGGGAAGTTTTTTATTGATATTAGGTTGTCTTTTAGAGGTCTTACTGCATTATTCTGTATTATGTGACCCAGGTATTTAACTGAGTCAGCTGCAAACATGCATTTAGAAAATTTTAGTCTTAGACCTTCGCTCTTGATTGCTTGAAATAGCTGTTTTAGATGTCTGACATGTTCTTCAAATGACTTTGAGAATAATAGAATATCATCAATGTAACTAACGGTGAACTCCCCGAGTTTGTGTTTTCGTATTATGTTACACATTATTCTCTGAAATATGGCTGGAGATGTCTTCAAACCAAATGGTAGACATGTCCATTGATAGTGAAATTCTTGTGTCACAAATGCAGTTTTATGTCTATCTGTGATACGTAAAGGTATTGACCAAAATGCTGAATTCAGATCGAGCGTTGAGAAAAATTTGCAATCTCTTGTTTTCACTATTAGGTCCTCAATAAGTGGGAATGGTTGTGACTGAGGGACAACAATTTTATTGAGGTCTCTAAAATCTATGCACAGTCTTGATTTTCGATTTTCATCTCTTTTATAAGCCAATGTAACTGGAGCCGCAAATGGGCTATACGATTCTTCTATTAATTTTTTTTCCAATAATTTTGCAATCTGCTTTTCAATCTCTTTTTTATCATCAATTGTACAACGATAAGGCCTTTTACTGCAATATTTTTCTACTAACAGATCGATGTGTGCTTCATAATCCGTTACTGTTCCGACATCATATTTGTCCTTTGCGAATACAGATTTATTTTTCAATATTAGATCATCAATTACAGCTTGTTTTTGACAGTCTAGATGATTAACTGAAATTTTGAAGTTTTCTTCACTGAAATTCTCATTGAAGTTTATTAAGTTATCAGATTTTATTTCCTTAGAAATGTCTGTTTCTGATTTATTTGTTTCATTAGAAACTAATTCACTTCTTTGTGTAGGTATTATTTGATTGATCTCTAAGTTTTCATTTTGAATCAAGTGAAACATTTTTATGCAATCTAGTCCGATTAAGAAGTCATAATCGAAGTTTTCTTGCTCTATTACAAAAACATTCATTTTTTTCTCCATGTTTAAAATCTTTATATTGAGTGTTATCATGCCAGTAGCTTTTTTAACGCCATTAATTGTTTTTAAGTTAGTATTGTTGGAATATTTCAATTCCTTATTGTTTATCTTCAACAACCTTGAATTTATCAATGACACGTTAGAGCCCGAGTCATAGATTCCAAATACTTCAACTTTTTTATTTAAAAGTAGCTTTACTTTAATTAATGGCGGCACTATTAGTTTTTTTGGTCTACACATTCCAGTTCACATTCCAATTCGGAATTGTTGATAAGCTTTATTTGTTTTCTCTCTCTCTCTTTTTCATTATTTGTTTTTGTATTGAACCAACAGGAATCTTCAGAATGATAGCGCACTCCTTTCTTTAACTTTTCACAAATGCTACATTTTTCCTTCATTGGCTTGGTCTCATCTTTTTTTTTATAAGCTTCCTTTTTGTAGCTAAATGTTCTAACTTGCCAAGTTCATTAAACATGTCTTTTGTGTGCACCACTTCCTCTTTGTTGATTCTATCTGTTATAAAGTCTGGTAGCCAGCGATTATATCAATCAGGGTCCCGTGATCAATTGTTTTCCTCATTTCCAATAAAAGTTTTTCTTTTCTAATGGCATATTCTAATAAAGATCCTGACTGATACTTAAAAGATAAAGCATACCTGCTAGTAGTCCAACCTTTATGAGCATAGGTTTGCAAAAAGTCTGATTTCCACTCTGACCACTGTGATTGCAAACTAAGTTTGATCATCATAGAAGAATACCAATCAGTGCATGATTTTCCCAGAAATAATCTGAAGATTTCAATTTTTTCCTCATCTTTTACTAAATTAAATCTTGCACATTCTTTCTCAAATACTTCCATCCAGTGGTATGCACTTGCATTTGTTCCATCAAATTTTTCAATCACAAACCGGTCAGTCAACTTTTTTATACTTTGGTTTCCATTGTTTTGAACTTCAATCAATTTTTCCAAAATTTTCACTATGGAATTTTCTGAGTCATATTTATTGACAATATTCAATTGATCTTGGGTAATTTCTTCGAGGAATTGATCCTCAAATATCAAGTTTCCATCCTCATCATAGTATGTTTGTAACATGCCCTCGGTGATTTTTATCCAGATATTTCTGGTTTGATGCCTCTTTTTCAACGTATTTTTTACTGTAGCAAAAGCTTTTGAGGCTTGGATATGTTTGTGAAATGACACTGCTTGATACTCCTCGGGAATCAGGAAAACTTTGTCTTCTTGTGTTGCAATTGAGGTTATGGCAATAAAGTTTGACTTTCCGTCGACTGTTGGTTTTGCTTGAAAGGTAAATTTTAACTTTTCCTTCTTGCTCTCCATTTTCTGACAATAAATGTCGTTTTATAAGGTGTGATTTGGATTAATTGTGACTGAAACACAATTGAGTTTCTCTGTAATAAAGTTTTATTAAATTAGTTTCACATTAGGTACTTACAAAGTTTACATAGTAAAAGCGTTAATTAAACCAAGTTTACCTGTAATAAAGAAACGACATTTAATGTTTTCACATTCACAATTTCGATTCCAAAATCACAATTTGCTGATATGGATTTTCCCTCGTAATGCTCTGACAGCTAGATTCGAGGACGTTCCTTTCACCACAGATTACTAAGTAGGTAATTGGTATTTGTCAGTGTCACAGCCTGACTTTGACAGTTGAACATGATGTGCGGGAATATTTAAAATAAAGAAAACTATATTTTTCTTTACATATGTACATAAATCAACTTAGATAGTACTTTAGATACTACGTAGGTAATGCATTATGCAGCGTTGTTGTTCTTGACACAAATCTGCCGCTTAGCTATAAGGCAAATCTCCAACAACCGAGTCCGTACCGTGTAGTTACGTAGGTTATAAAAGAGTTATATTCAACAAAGATCCCAGGCCATGTACCCTCAAAAATTACCTTATCCCTGGTGACTGGTGTGACCGGGCCCTGTCGAATAAACGTTTACGGAGTTAAAACTTTTGCGACGTCGGAAATTGTTGCAAGAACAGGTTTTATTCCCATCGCTAAAGTAAATGCAACGTAGACTTGAGATGAATTTTACAGACCGTTCGAAAACTTTCTCACAGTTAAATGAACCTAGCTATCCACTGAATCAGGAAACTTTGGTCCGGTTATGTTACGCAAATAGGAACTGGTGCCCACAGCTTCGCACACAATGGCTTCTACTAAACAGCATGTTTGAGATTACTCTATTCATATCATGTAATTTTCAACATCATATATGTAGGTACTCGTAGATAGATGACTAATTTAACTCTACACAAGTATTTAAAAACCAAGGTAGGCGCCACTTGTCTCAACTGCACGCAAATCGTCTTTCATTTCTGGCTGACTCACATGACAGACCACTCTATATCCAAATCATCAAGCAACTTCCTCCTGGAGATACCGGCACACAACCTTTCGTGAAAAACGATTTTCTATTGAGGCTGTTAAACGTCGGCGGGTTTTTAAAATTTTTAATTTTGTCTTGTGATTTGTTACTACCATATTGTGTGGTTTTCAGGTAGATAATGCCATCGGCATTAAGCCCACCTTTTGTATAGGTACATTAGATAAATGTGTGCTATAAAGGATTTAAATCAAATCAGGACAACGATATAAAAAAACAAGTAGGGATCTAAATTAAATGGGTTCGTGGCTTAGGCTCCCAGTGGTCGACGCACCCGTGGCTGACGCTAGTAAATTTCATTCGAAAAAGTTTTTAATCAAAAATTACTAGCAGGCATAAAAGTGTTTCACAAAACTAATACATTAGGTATTTATTGAGAATTATCATCAATCAATTATTGAACGGAGTGAGCACGAAGTGCGAACGAAGTTCTCAGTGTCAGCTTGGGGGATTTGGCTGTATACAATTAAACGAATATTTTCAACATTGTTTAGATGACATTGTGTAAATCTACATAAGATGATTCTCAGAAAAACAAATATCCATTGCCAAATTTATATACGTTTGAAAATCAAATTATCTTTCACGTTTCCGGCCCTCATTTTAGCCAAAAAATTTTGAAACAAAGAACCGGAACGCTCACACCGACAGAGGTACCTGAAATACAGTCTTTTCACTCGTTTAACGTACCTAAAATGAATCTCACTTGGTGTTAAATGACTCTGCTGGGAGTTGAATTAAAAGATTTCTCGCAGTTTTATTTCAACAGAATGTTTTGTTTCTGTTAAATATGGCAGTGGTCGGTGTGCAGTGGTGCCGGACGATTTACTTATTCGTTTGGCCAATGTTCTTTAATTTAAATTCGTGCCGCAGACCTGGGTTTTGCCAATGACTTTAAACTAAAAATAGAGTAGTTAAAATACCAGTTCTTAAGAACAACGTTGCTAAGTTGGTATGGTCGGTTAGTTGGAGTCAGGAAGTTGGCGGTGTTACACCCCCGTGCCTCGGATAGCACATTAAGCCTCTATCGGTCGTGTCGTTCTATCGACCCATTGGATTATGAGAGTGAGGGAATAGAGAGTGCACCCGTGTTTACGCACACACTTGTGCACTATAATATGTCCTGCGCATATGGCTAGTCTCCGATGTGACTGGCCGCTTATTATTATTATGGTCGGCGATGAGATCTCGTTTTTGATTGTTCATCTTCATCATCAGCTCATTATAGTCCATTGCTGGGCAAAGGCATCCCCTGATGCGCGCCATAGCCCCCTGTCTCAGTTGATTTTGCCTTCTATGTAGGTATTACGACAAAGGCCTGTATCTTCGAACCTACCGGGGACTATCCATCCATACTTACTTTACTTAACCATCATCATCAGCCTATATTAGTCCACAACTGGACATAGGCCTAATGAGCGCCATAGCGCCCTGTCTTCAGCTTGCCGCATCCAGCATCTGCCTGCAGTCTTTCGCAGATCGTCATCCCACCTGGCCGGAGGGCGTCCTACACTACGATTGCCGAGTCGTGGTCTTCACTCAACCATACTTCCATACTAATATTATAAATACGAAAGTTACTCTGTCTGTCTGTTACCTTTGCACGCCTGAACGGCCGAACAGATCCTAATGAAATTTGGCAGGGAGATAGACCCTAGAAGAGTCCCCGTGAAGCCACGGGCAGAAGCTAGTCACACTAATAAAAATGCGAAAGTTTGGCTGTTTAGATGTATGGATGTTCGTTACCTCTTCACGCCAAAACTACTGAACGGATTGGGTTAAAATTGTGCACACAAGTAATTGTAGGCGTTAAATAAAATATAGGTTACTTTTTATCTCATAAATCAGTTCACATGGGATATAATTAGCGTTTCCATGAAACACTAACGACTCTTGAAATAAATAATAGATTCAGGCGTTACTTTGCGGAAATCCATTGTGTAATATGAGGATGAACAATATTAGACTCTTCAAATGTTTTAATTCCGTTCAACATCAATGTCACGTAACTTTTTTGCAACCGCATCAAATTAATTGCAACAACAAAAAATCAAGCAAAAGTTTTAAAAGTAAGCTCTTTTCCCCTACAAGCCATCTTGAACAACACCATAGCTCTACCTACAGACTCTACCTAAGCAAGGAAACTCCTGGCTATTATTGAAATCGAACACACCAGAAGAACTTTCCCGTAACTTTTTCAATCATTCAAGAGTTAAGAACTAGTACAAGCTCATCGGCTCGAAATACCTTCTTGCTCACTCGAATGATTAAACAGAACGTAATCGAACACGCGGTGGATATAAAACTATATAAGACTGTGAAACCGTGGTCTTTTTGGCGGTGTCGGTAGGTAAATTCACTAAAAGTGAAAAACATAGAGAACAAAATGCTTACGGAAACACAACATTTACTAAAGGAAACTGTAGTGGGATGGTAGTGGGTAAATTAGTAGGGACTCGAACCCAAAAGAAAACCTCTTTTGTTTTCCGGTCAACCCTGTTTTAAGCTACATGTGTAAGAACATTAATTCTGCTTCTACAATGGTTTGGATTACCACAAAAAGTACATTTTAAATTGTTCACAAGTATGGTTGACTATTTATAATTTTTATGGGAACCATGAAAATATCTTATGAGCGTTGTTGACAATAGAACCATTTAACATACAACATCATGAATAATTCACTAATGTTAATAAGTTCATGTTTTCATATGAATTTAGTTTAGAAACCAGAGCTCTGTGGGTGGGTAAGTATTTGTATTGTAAGCATCAGAATAACAGCTTTCAACTACTGCGGTAAGAACTGCAAATACGAAAGATAAAAGAGGTTGATTATGTTTTCAAAATAGGTGTTTTTCTTGGGCCAGCGCCATTTTGAACACCCGCTTCGCTAACATGCAGTGTATGTAAATATTATTTTATGAATATTTTTCTATCACTAAAAACCATTTTTATATTAAGTTAATTCGTTAACAAATAGAACTTTTTGTTTACAGTGTCGCTCCCATCAATATTCCCAAACCAAACTATAAGTTTTCTTTTTATAATCTGTCCCATTTCGCCGCCGCCAATAGATCATCCGACACTTTATGTGAATAGGATAAAAACAAGAGTAGCAAAACTTACGATAGAGAAAACACATTTGTGATAGAACAAACAATAAACCCTTTCTTCCAAAAAATAGTTTCGGTCTAAAATACTGGTTTTTTACTATGGCAACCTTATTAGTAACTATGGAAAGTGAGCGATCTTAAAGACTTAGCACAGATTAGATAATTGCTACTTCGTCAAATAAAGTAGCTTAAATACCTGAAAACTATAAATTTTTATGCGTCACAAAAGTCGAGAAAACGACCAATAAATTAAAAAAGTGGGCGTAAAAGGTTCATTCAGAGCGTTAAAAAGCTCGCATGTGTTCTGTGTAGATTGCTCACGATATTCATATAACATCACTCTGAGGCTAGAATAGTTTTATTTCTGTTGACATAAATCATTCGCCCTATGGGAATGGGAAACGTTCCGGAAACTCTACAGAAGGCTCTGACGCTACGTAATTTATGTATCCAGTATGCAACGCCGTGATAAAGTGCACGATAGTGTAAATAGATGTAAATGTCATGACTAGAGATTGATGGCGTGATCGGAATGCGATGTGACAGTGCGAACATCTCGGGAAATGGGAAGCAAAATGGAATGATGTGGCTTTCCGCTGGATGGTTCGCAAAATTGTAAAAAACAATGAAAGTACTCAGACAAAAAAGTAGGATAGACTCAGTGTTTTGCTGATTGCTTACGAAGTACCGGAATACGGTATTCCTAGTAAGCCGTAGGCGCTGCGAAATTTGCGCGCGTTCCTGAAACCAACAAAAATCGAAATTTCTGTTGACTCTTGTTGATGATGTTGTTGTTGAGTAATGTTGGATTTGTATGAGCAATCAGAGTAGCCATGTAAAACTGGGTACTGACCGGCGTAATGTACAATTCGCTTTAGTTTAGTTTAATTTTCAATATTTCCATTACTGTGTAATTTATGAATGTTTTTAGCTGTGTGATGCTGGCTTAGAATTTGCACCACCCCAACCCTTCCGGCGGGTGTCGTAAAAGGCGATTGAGGGATATTTACTGGGGGCGGGCAGCAGCGCCTCCTGCAGAACAATCATACCACCAAACTGCGATCCCCAACCCGCATGCCCAGGGTGGGGATTATGGGCATACCCCCATGTGATAAAAGCCAATAGGGCGCTTATCAGGGGGAGGCCTGCGTCCAGCAGTGGACCAATACAGGCTGTTGACGTTGAGGTAATATATGAATGGATTATGACTCGATGTTATTTAGGTATATAATTTTTTTTCTGACTATGTAGCTTTTATTTTATTTTTAGATGCCTACTGCTGACTTTATACCACCCATTTTGCATGCCAACAAAACATGTCTTAACCTGCATCTTTTTGACCCATGTTTGCGAATTAATGATTTGATTTGAGCATGATTTTTCAACATGAATTGCTCCTTGCGAGCATCTTTGCCTATGACGCGAAATCGTATAGATTAAAATGGGACTGAAATGACAGAGGGACATCATGTCGTCACAAGATCTAAGTGGTACAGCACTTAGATCACATTTGATCATCTGTCATGTTCAGTACCATTTTTGTCTTACTACCTACTACAAAAAGTGTTTATGTAGACACAAACTTTTTGGGAAAAAGTGATTTTATATTACTTTTCCCTAAAAAGTTCCTTGAGAACTTTCGTTCAACAATCTCAGCGATGAAGCGCGTTGATTTATTTTCAGATTTGTTGTAACCGCGCTTTCCATTTTAAAGTTAGTAATCACCGGACCCTTGTTCAACATTAAAATCTCCACTTCACTATGAATACCAGCTAAATTATTTTACCAACAACGCCAGACTTGTTGGCTACACAGACCAATGATTGAACTAGACATCGCAATCCAACTCTCAAAGTGGTAAAAAGCTTAGGTATAAACCAATAACGTCTTTCTTCGATGCTCTTTGTACCAAACACAGTCGTGGAGAAGAACTTTCTTAAGACAATTTGGCCCATTTCTCACCCACATCTAAATTACCATTATAAGATAGTTTTTAACCCCCGATGCAAAAAGAGAGGGGTGTTATAAATTTGACGTGTCTGTCTGTGTAGCTGTGTGTCTGTGGTATCGTAGCTCCCAAACAGATGAACCGATTTTTGTTTAGTCTTTTTTGTCATGAATAATTTTATCCCGAGTGTTCTTAGCCATGTTTTATGAAAATCTGGTAAGCCAATAAAGTTCGGCGGTTTTTTTTAATTTTGTCTTGTGATAGAACAAAGCCTACCTATTATCACCTACTGGTTTATCACTCATACCATTTTTGACGCTAATTGGCTGCATTTTGATTACGAATGAAAATAAAAAAATATTAACCAAATTGACGAAAATAGTACTCTCAGGAAAAATTTTGAATAGGCCAGTAGATAGGCATGCGATCTGGAAACCAATAGGTATACCTACTTACTTGTATAATTAATTCTAAAACTGTTTGGCGATATCTAGTCAAAATTTTGTATCTTTGATTCAATGAATACCGCTCCAAAAATTTCTCTTAACAGTTGAATCTCATCGAATGAGAACACTAGCACCAGCGTGTTATTTTCAGGAACATTTTCACCAAAACAAAATGTTGCCGACGCATAAATTTTGCGAGCATAATATTCTTGAAAATACGCCCTCTAGCTTTATACAAGTTTATATCGATTTTATTATGAAAACACGAAGGCATCCTATGAGGCAAAAGTTAAAGTGCAGCCTGATCCCGGATGGAACAAAATGAAGGAAAAGTTACTTCTGACAGCAAAATCTGCAAAGACCACGGTCAGTGCAATATTTTCGCGCGCTAGGAATAAGGCATAACGGCTTATAGAATTCCAATCGAGCGAAGAAGTAAAGGGAAATAACAGACAAAAACCTTTTACCAGAATCATATTCTTGTACACAACGGCAGAATTATATAAAACCAGACGCAGAGCCATACAAAAGAAGTTTATGATGTACACAATTTGCCCGATCGTTGTGAATTACATAGATAGTAATTTACCAATATAATATATAGTGCGTGCGAGTATAATTTAGATAATGCAGACACCTTTGTTATTAATTCTAAAGCTATACTTACATGGCTTGCTGATATACTTACTCATAATTTACGAATATTTTCAATCATTTTTTTTTAGTTTAGAGATGTGGAAGATACTAGGAAGAAATTAATCGGAATCGGAATTTGTAAGTTATTGAATAAATTACGAAATCGATGTTCATTAATCTTAAACTTCCTACAGCAACGACACACGATCCCACAATTCAAAACGCGCTGCGACGTATCGCACAATCGGAGTGACGTACAAAATTCCAACCACGCCAATCATTTATATGGATTTTTCGGATTTCCCTGTCATACAGCCGCCTGTGTAGGTAAAGCCTTAGATATAATTTAGCCATGTTCGCTATGTGTTATTAGCCACTTCCCTCACTCTGGTCAGTCGCTTAATCACTGTTACTGCTGCTAATGGGCCGTATTATTTGAGGAAGAAAGCCAGGAAATATCGGTACGACGTGAAAGAATACAAAATATTACTGGCTTTAAGCATAAGATTAGCACGAAGACGACAAAATGAGCACGGAAAAAATTGTTCACAATTGCTAAGACTGATTGCGTATATTATAACTTTACGGCTTTTCTGGTAGCAGAAAACGACGTAGACCCTCTACGGCGTAGCCTGCTACGACTTAACCTTACTCAGTGCGCTACGAAATGAAACAATTATTGTGTACCTCCCTCAACAGTCTATATCTCTCCCTCAACAGAATATAGCTATGTGGTGCCGGCTTAGAATTTGCACCACTCCAACTCTTCCCGCGGGTTTCGTAAGAGGCGACTAAGGGATTTCCACAGGGGGTGGGCAGCAGCGCCCCCTGCAGAACGATTCTACCACCAAACTGAGATCCCCAACCCGCATGCCCTGCGTGGGGATTATGGGCACTACGCCCCATGAGATAAAATCCAATAAGGCGCTTATCAGGGGAGGCCTGCGTCCAGCAGTGGTCCAATACAGGCAGGTGAGGTTGAGGCAACAGTCGTTCCACTGCTGGAGTCATGCCTCCCCCTGATAAGCACTTTATTTAAACCTAAATTAAAATCATTACGAAGAATTTGAGATTGTCTTGTAGGTACGCTAACTTTATCTGCTAGTAGCTCTACAGCGGAATGCATCTGATTCAATCGACAAAGCGTAAATCAATGTTTATGAAAACCTCGGAGATAGCACGCCCATGCCAAAGCCACGCCGGCCGGCCCCGTTGTTCGTTTGAACATTAATTACGTCACAGGGGTCTGTCCCGTGAAATATGAACCTGCACCGATACCCCATTGCATTGATGTCTTTGAATTATTTATGAACGAAACAGTAGCTGTGGTTGCAATAACGAAATCTCTGTGCTTATGCTAACTACCTACTAGTCTTAAACTTGCATCATCTCAGCTAATATTTTTATAGCATGTGACTGAAATTGACGGATAAACTCTTGATCTCTCTGAAGGTTTGCCTATGGTTCAAGTTATGCCTTGCCGGTAGAATCCTTTTGGGAAGGACCTACTATACTTTCTATGTAGAAGGACAAATAAAACTGAAATAATATAAATAAAACCAAAATGCAATTCTGCAAAATCTGTATAAAATACCGCTTAACAATACCATTGTTAATCAAAAGCAATCCATGATTGGACTAAAATCATAGTTTACTGGCGCGGCAGTAATGAAAATTGTAAAATACAGAACCGCGCGGAAGCGCTTGCACATCGATTTTTCATATTTATAAAAATGCCATGAAATGTTCTTCCAATCAAACTTTATTGACTTGTTTCGGGAAAATACGAGCGGTAAAAAACGAATGTTTCATTAACCCTGCTGATACACGACGTTATAGCTACCCCATAACGTAAAAAGTTCGAGAGTTATTCCTGATTAGCGACCCGAGCCGGTTTCGACGGTTATCGTTTTCATAACTTATACGGTATAGCTACTCTAAGTATTTTGATTTTATAGAAATTATGTAGGCACGTGGAATGTATGAACCTCTAAATAAGTTGTATTTTATGTAAAAACATAGCCTATCTTACTGGAAAACTCCTTACTCTAAGATAATGTTACGTGATGTTCCACGTACAATAGATAGACTCACCTAGACACAGAAATGATTTATCCCTCATTGTATCAAAACCATTAAATATCCAACCATTCAAATACAGATCCTTTCTTATAAATAATTATTTGTATCACTTCAATTCATTTTTCTCATAACCTATTTTCAAAATCTGTGCGATCTTATAAAGAATATTCTAAATCTCTTCTGATTAAATAAAGCCTAGAGTTTCATTATCTAAGTATACGTTGTTAAATCTCACCTAATAATTAACGGAGCCATCAAAAGAGGAAATCTTATGAGGATTAGCATTGCCTTAGTGCACAGCTCAAATAAAATAGCTAGCTCAATGCTCTAGCTAGAGTATATAACTGATAGACGAGTTATAATTTTTTTATGATGCAGTTTTTCATAACAACTCGGCCATCGATGTCGTTTGTGAAGACAAGCTTGTTATAATCGAGTCAAGGCTGCATTTTGGTCGAAGTTGTGTTTTTTCTCACTCTAATATTATGTCAATAGAAGAAAGCAAACAACTCAGTGTCATTGCTTAGTCCTAAGAGAATGAACGTGTAGGTAACATCCTGTAATCTGAGAAAATGTGAAGGAAGTGATCATCTTATTCCGATCACGATCTTAATATGGATGGAACTGTTCTAAATATTTGAGGACACGCAACGTAGTAGATTCTAGTGTCAAAAAATGTACTAGTCAGTTAAGCCGTTAAAACTTAAAAAAAGATTTTGTTGGGATTATACCTGCACGAATTCACCCAGCTGTGCTAGTGCAGATATATCGCCTGATATCGGCTCAAACAAGTCCCGCAACTCTCCAGGAGCAGAGATTAACGGAATAGAGTTGGGCAGGATTAGGCAGAGGATCAGAGAAGTATCGGAACTTTGAACTTTAACACGTGGTACGATGGCTCACGTTCAAGTTTCGGAGTTTGCTGCCTTAGGCGATATTAGCTAAGAACATAGTCTTCGACAGGTACTACGATATTTATGTGTAGGTACAAGTTGAACCTAAGCGCTGATAAATTTAAGATTCACGTTCACAAGATTATGTGGATAGCCGTATAAAATTTGCATTGAAATAACACCGAAGTTAAAGGTCGCATAAAGGTTTTCTTTTCGCAAAACCAATTAAATTATTTTTCTTTTTTCTTCTTTGTACAGGAAAATAATTATTTCTCATTTCATTACCCAACATAAAAGCCACCATTAACTTCCTTCAGACTCCGCTGCAACGTCTAGCAAAGCCTGTAACGGTTTTAGTTAGGAACCAACATTATAAAATCTGCACTATCATGACTGTTATAAGAAAATACTGGACTTTTTGCCTCTAGATAATGGTGGTTTCCCATTATCTTTGTTATTATGGTTTTCAGTCTCGGTGTAAGTAAAAATCTAAAGAAATTACTGTCCGATTAATTAAATTTAGAAAGTGCCTTACGTAGTGGACTATTTTGCTGCTGGAAATCGCAAATAAAAAGAGAGAAAATTAATTTATTGGTTTACATCACAAGTTACCACAAAAAGAATTGATAATAACAAAAAAAAATACAATCAAAGTATAGAAACAAATTACAACTGGTATAAACACAAAATAATTAGTTCTTACTTAATAAAAGTGTATCCATGGGTTTCACCTCAGCTTACGTTAATGTTGTTCCACAAAAAAGTTGAGCATCGCTGGTTTTTTAGCATAAATAGCAGCTTTGCCGCCAAAGGTAACCTGATGATGATGATTCGTTCGACAGTATCGTGCCAACATGGTGCCAACAAAGAAAAACAAGAAGCGTGACTACAAAAAACATATTTAAAACTTGTTTTTCCGAGCAGGAAGAAAAGTTCTCGTTTACACAAACACCTAATTTACCAATAAGTGTTTCTGAAGCAAAGTTGGAAAATTTTTGCCATTTTATATCTGAGCAAAAGTTTCCGGGGCATTTTCATTAGGTGAAGTTGTAAAACGTATATAAATTTTAATGATTTCAACAACTTTAGGGAGTAATGAGTTTTCGGATCGGTTCTGTACCCCTCGTAGGCTCATGAACGATGTGAAAACTCGACGAAGTTTGGAGTGACGAATTACCCGAAGCCATAAATATGGGGTGCGATAATGGCTCGGTAAAAAACCTGTGGTTTTACTTGTCATCTTCTATAATTTCCTAAACAGACCAAAGAAGTTTCTTTATCACTTTACCATCTGTTAGGCATTATTTTTATTATATACAAGAGCTTGAATAAATTGCTTCCAACAAAAGCTATTGAACTTCTATTCAGTAGGAAACCTAATCCTTATTTCACGATGATAATGTAAATATAAACTAAACTTAACTGACCGCAAACAATAAATAAATATAGCCCGTATTTATAAGCAAGCCACTGTATTTGTTGTACCGCAAAAAATATATCACTGCGTCCACTGAGCTTGGCTTCAGAAAGCAGAGCTATATAACATTTCATTAGCGGTCAGCCGAGACGTCCTGGTTACACAAACAATAAATTTTCATTTTTGCAAGGGGACAAGTGAAAGAAAAAGATAAATAGTGGGGGTGTTGGAGGGAATTAGAAAAAACTATGGGATGTCCACTTTGATTATTATGGTTGGCTTATGTGCCTTTATCAATTTAACGTTATGTAACATAAGGCTAATAGCAATATGTAGAGGTACAATTTTTTACGAAAAAACGTTTTGAGAGCTTGATAGACTTTAACTTTGATCTCGCTTACACGTACTAAAGAAGACGCAGTTATATACAATATTCCACGAAAATAGCCTGTGTTAAATCTCTCAAAACCATTCGAAAACTAAAATCGAATCCGGATCAAACAAAGATGCTAGTAGCATATGAGCATGAATCTATTCGACTGCTGTCAAACTACGAAAATGAGTTCCTCTCTATCCGATAGAGGCGCTGCAAGATGCCAAATGTATGGAAAGAGACGGAAACTTTTATCGTCATCGTAAACTAATGCACAACCGGTACAAAGAACTCAAGGACTTTTATCTATTCGGGAAATTTCTCTTGGCTATATTAAGTAGCGTTATGAGTTAGAAGCAATAGAGCATTGGCCTTTTTTCCACTTATCAATGATTAAGAGTTCCTCTACGTATGTATGTTTCATTCCACTACCATACACACGCAGAAATTATCCTTTACGTCACAGGTCACACGGTCAACAAGAAATAAAATCCCTCTATACCCTTAGCGCGGGGAATAACCGAATAAAACTGTTTTTTATTATTTTCGTTATTCGTTTTGATGTGCGCATAGTCTGGTATGGTGCGGAAGAGTGGACAAAACCGAAGGGTGAAGGATAATAGGATAGGTAGCTTTGATCTTCTGGACGGATGGTTAAATATTCTTGGTATGTTTTTACGTAATGCTAAGATTTTTTTTCTCTAGGTTTTACTTACCTACTATTTTTGTTATTTTGTCAATAGAGAAAAAAGCTAAAATACATTGTCTAGGTATGTAAAATACAAGTTTACCTAAATATCGTAGAGTACCTTCAGCAGTTCTGCATTGAGTTTGCTTATATTCAGAACTTTGCTGTGTTTACACTTTGCTCATCAATTATGTAGTGTGTAATTAAGTAAATCAGTTATCTAGTACCCATAACACAAGCTCTGCTTAGCTTGGGTCTAGCTAATGCTGTGTGAATTGTCAAACAATATTTATTTAATTCTGGGTAGTCGTCATGACTCTTGGTTAGAATTTTGAGAATTCGTCCAGTTGATAAGCTTCAGACCAACGCGAAGAGAAAGACAGTCTATTTTGAAGGCAGTGTAAGTAAATTAGTGAAAGAGTAAACTTTAAACGAATAACTGTAAACTTAGAACGAATAACTGTAAACTTAAAACGAATAACTGTAAACTTAAAACGAATAACTGTAAACTTTAAACGAATAACATGGACTCTATTTTCAGCTACACTTTTCAGTTCTATAATGTATTCACTATAGCTTATCCCAGCTTCCTGTTCATACTTCAGGCGCCATCCATCAGGAACCAATATTCCTCTGCGGAAAGATTTGCCTCGGGGTCGCATAACTATTCGTGGCACACGCCAACCAACCACGACCTTCTGGGACGAAATATTTCATTAAAATAGCCCGCAGACCTAGAAAATATTAAGATAATGTTCGAGGAAGATTTTCAGTATAACCCTGGAGATGTTAGAAATTTTTGCGTGTTTCTACTCTTTGTCGAAGATGGTGCAATCGAAAATCATTGTGACGTTTCTTTCACAATTAAACAATATATAAAGTAGTAGTTTATGCCCGCGGCTTCACACGCGTTTCTATAAAAGTTTAATGGTGATTTCTATCCCATTTATGGGATAAAAAGAAGCCTATGTTTGATTAGATTTAACTGTATGCAAAATTTCAGGCCAATCCGTTCAGTAGTTTTGGTGTGAAGAGGTAACAAACATCCATCCATCTATACATCCATACATCCATCCAAACTTTCGCATTTATAATATTAGTGTGACTAGCTTCTGCCCGCGGCTTCGCACGCTTATTTTCGGTATAGTAAGTAGCCTATTATCTAAGTTAGACATTGTTCTAAACGTACGCCAAATTTCATCTTGATCTGTTCAGTAGTTTTGGAGATCCTAGGTAACAAAAATTTCTCATTTCATAAACTTTCGCATTTATAATATTGTTAGGATAGGATATTAGTATGATGGTGTATATATACAAGTGATAACCAATCGTTGCAAGCAGTTTAGCTATACTTAAGGTATGGTTAATTTGCTTTTAGGACCTTAAGTAAATTGCCTCAAGTTATACTTCACCCTGATTAATAGAAGACATGTCATGTCGCATCTACAATCTTATTACCACGCACCAACTCTCACATATCCATTATGGCAACACGAAAGCCTCTAATTACATTGAAGTTTAATTATATTTCATCAGAGATACCGCAAAGCCTTTGAATGAAAAGTTAGTCGTGGACCAAGTTTTATGACGTACTGTACCGCTCAGGGCAGATGAAGGATTACCCGACAACTTGCACCCGGCTGAGATTACCACCCACCTCTACTTTTTTCTTCAAATAAATTGGCATCTATGTACACTGTAATAAGTGCTAACTTGTAATAGTTGGTGTACAATTTATGGCTTTTTTCCAAGGACCGATATTGAACTCTAGAGTTTACAGAATAAAGTGCATGTAATCTAGCATCGACGTTTGTGGCTATAAAATCCGGATCGTGAAACATTTAAGCTTGTAGCAAGAATTGGTCTGCGGCCAATAATAAGCGTCGGACGTACAATTGTTCATAATTCAAAGGCATTATTATTTTCCGCGTTTTCAACTACTATCATAACTTTTGGGTGAATTGGCAAGGATATTTATGCTTTATAGAGGACAGCGAAGCTTAGCTAAAATAATTAATGGTGACAACAATCTTAATAAAATGTCAAGTGCGGGTCGGACTCGTGCACCAAGGGTTCCGTATAATTGTAAGATATTGTCTCTTGCCATATATTATGATTCTAGGTGAACGGGAAATACGAATACCATAAATTTATTGATAATTCACAAAAAAAATTGATTATAGCTATGGACCAAAACCGTAGCGTATAATAATTTTCTTTATCATGTAATTTTTTTTGTGAATTATCAATAAATTTATGGTATTCGGATTTTTTCCTTTACTTGTGCTATAAGACCTTGCTTCTTGCCAATTTTATGATTCTAAGTCAACGGGAAGTACCCGTTTTGTGTGCATGTGATTCCCTTGAAAATTTCAAAATAATCGGACATATACGGCTGTAACTTTTGATTGCGTTGACTTAGAAGTTTTATTTATATCACGGCTCCAATAGGTTACGGACTTGAGTCGTAGACGTTAATTTCAACTCGATAACTCCACGCGTTCCTGAGATAAGGAGGTTGACAGACGGACAAACAGACAGACTGACTGACAGACGGACAACAAAGTGATCCTATAAGGGTTCCTTTTTTCCTTTTGAGGTACGGAACCCTAAAAACTATAACACCTCTAGCTTGGAGGAGTCGCAGAAAATCTTATATTTTCTAGTTAAAATGGTAAGTACCTACGTTCTACCAAACAAAACATTTAAATAGGTACGTTCAAAAAGTTTTCATTCAAGGTACTCCCAAGAGCCATAACGCCCCAGTAGTCGTTCAAGTTTTATTGCTGCGTGTCATCAAAGAGATAGCGGGAGGGCAATCCTCTTAGGATTTACATCCGTGACAACCTATCGGCTTTGAGGTATCAACTTGGCCGCCGTGAACTAGTTATCTGAAAGTGAATAAGGAAACTCAATATTGGATGGTCTGGAATAG
Source organism: Eupithecia subumbrata (assembly GCA_949316285.1). Lineage (NCBI taxonomy): Eukaryota > Metazoa > Arthropoda > Insecta > Lepidoptera > Geometridae > Eupithecia > Eupithecia subumbrata. The sequence goes on along the minus strand of OX438643.1, from coordinate 11,543,190 downwards.
GGAATAGGACATACAGAATTACTGGCCATCCAGTTTGTTAACATAATCTCCGCTTATTCGGCAGCATTGAAGGAAACTCGCACATTCATGGTCAAACTGGTCTCACTTTTTGTGATTATACAAAGAAAACACCCAGAACACCCCGGAACAAAATGTTTGCAGAAGGTACAAACATTTTGTTACGAGATGACTCGACCCCGCTACCTCTTGTGTCGTCATCGGACTTTCACCCGTTACGCCACTGAGGTAGTCTTATTTCTTGTTGTAGGGCGATATCTCGCGAAGAACCGATAACCGCTGAGGCAAAAGTGTTCTTGAGTGGAGACCATGATTCGGCAAATTTAGTGTAGGACGCCCATAGGCTGATGATGATGATGATGATGAGGTCGATGTAAGTAACAGATTTGTTTGTTATTGGCGATGGTAAAGCTTTTTATTAAACGACAGCGGTGGACTCTGATGCAGCACGCGTTCCCAGAAATAACATATTCACTCTGAATTATACGACTCCGAAAATTATACTCCGGGAAAACAAAAGCAGGATGGTCCGCTCTTCGTTTCGGTATTTGTTATGAAATAACAGTGGAACCAAACGAATCTGAGTGGTCTGTTGCATGACGATGGTAAGAGGCCCGACGGTATGACACTTGTCCCATGGGATTTGGGGGCCCATTGTGTGTTACGCTATACATGCGTCGACACACTTGCGCCTTCCCATCTTCCGAGGATATCCGTGAGGATCTCAAGAGTCGCAAATATGTGGGTGACAAAGGGTTGACAAAGCCCGTTGGAGTCGAGACCCTAGGTCCATGGGCTACCGAGGGTCTTCAGGTTCTAAAAAAATACTGAGCTGGTCAGTATCTGGCGCAGCGCATCAGCATTGCCATACAGCGGGGCAATGCAGCCAGCGTCTTGAGGACGCTTTCGACTGGTATTGATATGGATCAGTTGAGCTACCTGTAGATTGTTTGCAACAGTCTGCAGTTAGGTCAATTGTTTCAATTGTAAGGACTAGTTCTAATTTATTTCTATTATTGTGATTTTTTTAATTTTCTTTTAAATAAAGATAATTTGTAACAAAAATAACTGGTAGCTAATTCAAACAGGGTCTAGTTGAAAGGTGAGGCTTGTGATGAACTCTAAGGAATTCAATGATACCAAACACCAGAGTCCCTAAGCCTATATTACAATCGCTCACCTACGCGGAACTCACATACTCGTTCCGGTGGTCTACCCTTTTCAAGGCCGAGGCTTAATGGTCACCGCTGACATTTTAGAAAAGGGTCACTAATTTATCTAAACAGTTGGTGGAGTTTCCTTAATTATAGTTTAACTTATTTGTGGCGCAGCTGCCCCCGTCGGCTCATTACTCAGAGTAGTAAACATGCAACAAACGGTAACTGTAAAGCCTGCATGAGTCAAGTTTTTATGTGTGAAGTTATAGAATAACTTTAGTTTAGACTGCACTTGCTGAACTAGGTGTGTATCGCAAATTTCCATAGGTACTACAAAGAATCGATTTGTAAAATGTGAAAAAAACTTATCAAGACGACAATATTTTATATGGGTTGTCGAAATAGCAAAATTTGCCGAAGAGCATGACTTTTTCGAGCAGAAAAAAAACTGAACATTGACATACCTACCCCTCGCGAACACCTGTTTCTGGAAAGTTGACTACGTTCAAAGCTTTTGTCGTTGTGGTAGGCAACGACAAATGCTCTGAATGAGACTTAGCACAGAATAACTGTATAGTACTAACGTGCCTTGAGTCAAATTTTTAAATGTGAAGTTATAGACATAATCAATCAAGTACACAAAACGACAAAAACTCTGAACGTAGTCAACTTTCCAAAAACGTTTACAGCTGTTTGCGAGGAGTCGGTTTAGATAGTTAATGATTTATCGGGTATTTATCACGTACCTTTTATTATTATTTCCCTCCCCTACGTTTCGCGGTAGAAATGTAGGGGAAATAATAACAAAAGGTAAGCGATAAATATCCGATAAAATATTTAACTATGTTAACAAATCGAGAAATTTTATAAAGTTTTAGGAGTAGGTTTGTCTATGTTCTGAAAACTTTGGTGAATTTTTCTTTATCGATGACCCAGTAAAATATATTGTCGTCTAGACAAGTTTTTTTCCACATTTTACAAAACGATTCTCTGTGTGTTCATAGTTAATTATATAAATAATCCTCCCTTCTTATAGGTACTCTATTACTCTGATATCCATCCACTCTAGGGTAATTAGGTAGATGTTCACAATATAAACAATAGTTGGATGGACGTCAAAACTGTTCTGTTACACTAATTGGGTTCCATGGGTCTGATTTTAGATCGTTAGCGAACAAAAAGGATAAGTTTCTTTAATCTTATTAAAGCTACTCCGAAAAATAAAACCCCTTTATCTTCAATTGTTTTGATCAAAATAAATTGGTATAAGATAAAAGATATAAAATACGAGAATAATATAATGTTTATTTTTATTCAATTTAAAAAAAAACCTCAAGCGCGAGTCGGACTCGCGCACTAAGGGTTCCGTAAGACCTTGTGTCTTGCCAAATTATCATGATTCTAGGTCAACGGGAAGTAGGTATCTGTAGGTTTTGGTCCATGGCTAGAATTAAAAATTATTTTTTTGGTGAATAAACTACAAATCTACGGTTTTAGGATTTTTTCCTTTACTTGTGCTATAAGACTGCTTATTTACAAATTTTATGATTCTACGTCAACGGGAAGTACCTTATAGGTTTTGCTCCATGGCGAGAACCATAAGTATTTCTTTTTTTAGGAATAAACTACAAATTTACTGTTTTCAGATTTTTTCCTTTATTTTACCTTTACTGACGTCAGGTCTTAATTCTTAAATTTGGTATTAGTAGTAGTTACCCACTCCATTCAATAACGTTCTTTAGAGAGGCTTTATTTGAAACTAAACTTAAAAACAGCTCTACCCTGAATTAACAGTGGATGTAGGAGTGGGAGATCGGTCTTAAGTCATTCACTGGGTTGCAAACAAACATGTTTTTTCATTTTGTAATAACAGATATTTCAAAAAAATTGGAATTAAGACCCGGCGACTTCACGAACGTGTTTGTGATGATAGGCTGGACCTGGAGTTCACGCAGTGTCAGTGAAATAACAACAACCCTGTATAAGTGATCAGGTAACGAAGCACCTACTTTTTTTTACTTCTATGATATCAATATACCTAAGTTGAATCTTTTTTGCAACAAAACATAGAACAAGACCGTCAAGTGCGAGTATAACTCGCGCGCCGAGGGTTTTGAACGTTTGTCAACAAATATGTACCAAAAGTACCGGTTAGAGACTTCGCAATTTAACGAATACCTAAGAATAGTAGGTACCAACCTACATTTCAGATGGATCTCTCTGCATGCTTCGGTTAAGGTGGGTAATGGTAATTTTTTCGACTTTTTTCGAATTATTCAAAAAGTATGAAAGCTAAAGAAATTTGAAAAACTGTTTTGAAATGTCCAAACCGATACCTTTCATTTGATACCCCACTCGGTGGGGTAGCCCCCCTTTTGAAAATTATTCCTTTTTGACCATTTTTCAAAAAGTGTTCTTTTTACAGACTTTTCTATATTTTTCCTGTAAAATATAGATCCATATCTACAAACGCTTCATACATTTTAAACAGATCACTCTGCAAACTTCGGAGATAGGGGGGGGGGGGGGGGGGAATGGGTATTTTTTCGACTTTTTTCAAAATATTTCAAAAAGTATGAAACCTACAGAAATTTGAAAAACTGTTTTGAAATATCCAAACTGATACCTTTTATTTGATACCCCACTCGGTTAGGTAGCCCCCCCTTTTGAAAATTATTCCCCCCCTTTTTGACCATGTTTCAAAAAGTGTTCTATTTTCAAACTTCTCTATATTTTTCCTGTAAAATATAGATCCATGTCTATAAACGCTCCATACATTTTACATGGATCGCTCTGCAATCTTCGGAGATAAGGGGGGGGAATGGGTATTTTTTCTACTTTTTTCTAAATATTTTAAAAAGTATGAAACCTACTAAAATTTCAAAATATATTTTGAAATGTACAAACTGATACCTTTCATTTGATACCCCACATGACCCTGTAGGCATCTTTTGAAATTTCGGCATCACAATTTGTATGGAATATATTCATTTTCATTTTTCATTTATTTTTCTCTAAATCTGTACACGCGCACGAAATGTATTATTATTTTCAATTTCAAGTTGATAGCTGCAGTAGTTTTTGAGTTATTAAGGAGGGAAAAAAGGACAGACAAAGCGAGACCATAAGGGTTTTGAAACCGATCTTCGATCTTCAAAACCCTAAAAATAGCTTGTTACTGTCAGGAATTGTCTCTACCGGCAATATAGCTATGACAGATACTGGGAACACATAAATTCATTTAAACGACCAACAATAAAAAGCTTTCATCTAAAAATTAAGGGACAGATCCTGAGGGACCAATCAACGCTTCCACGATTTAAAACTCGCGAAATCAAAAAGTAATGAGCGCAATGATGAGAATGTTTTAATATAGGTACAAAAATCGTGTGTAAAATGTAAAGTTTGTAGGAAAATTTCATATAAATCAAACAACCTTAAATATATGCACATGACACATGAAAGTATAGTTTAGAGTATCTGTCTCACTTTTACACAAAAACAACTAGATTCGCTAGATTCGTTTCTTATCTTCTTGACTGACTTATGAAAGAATTTGAAAAAAAAATATTAAAAGACCATAATTTTGATAGACTAGACAGCTTAAGGCGCTACCCCGACCCAAATCAGTGCCCCCACCTACGAGTATTTTATCATTTTATTCTGTTCAACAAAGGAATTTTCAAAAATCGATTGGCCTGTTTGTGGTACCTTTCCTAAGCTTATTTTAAATGCCCCTTTAAAAGTCCTAGTTTATGTAGTGGCAGAGATGCGTATCTCTGCTTAAAGTATAGTTTGTATAGTGTAGGCAGAGATGCGAAGTTGCTCTTTTTTGCCACCATGGTGCCCAAAAAGAGCAACTTCGTATCTCTGCTTAAAGTGTACAAACTAAACCTTTTACAGAGGCATTAAAAATAAGCTTAGGAAAGTTACCACAAACTGGCCAATCGTTTTGGAAAATTCCTTCATTGAACAGAATAATATGATAAAATAGGTGGGGCGCTGATTTGGGTCGGGGTAGTGCCTTAAAAAGTACCTACTATTTTATAACCTAGTTCAATCAGAGTTCGACAATACTTAACATAACAACAGACGACTTGATCCGTCCATACATTGTCAATAAAGACTTTGTTCTAAAATACGACTCTAAATACCTGCATAAAGTAAATTTAATAACCGTAAAAAGGATTTACAAGCCCTAAAATTACGGACATCAGCGTGCAAATATTTTTAAATTGATTTTCAATTCACAATACAGCAAAAAAAGAGTGAAAATGAGAAGAAAATATATTGAATTTCACCTGAAAATCACGGGTTCCAATAGGAAGGTAATATACCTTCGCCTTTTTGGTAAAATCCTAATAATACATCAGCATATGAATTTCCCTGAAAAAGCCCGTTACAAATTTCCCCTGGAGCTACAATACCGAACGATCGTACCTTTGTACATGCCATCTGGAGCTGTTTATTCCTGATTACGGAAGGACGAAAAAAATAATAGAATTGGGTATCACCAAATGGAATCTTTCCACGATATAATTTTGCTTTTACTTTAAGGTAGAGTTGTCCTTGTAACCGAAAAAGGAACAGAATGATACGAACGTTGCCTTTGAACACGTAATCATGCGCGTCGAAAAGAAATCTCATGAAATTCTTTTTAACAAATTATGGTAAAACTAGCAGTGCCTCGCGGTTTCACCCACGTATTTCCCGTACCCGTGGGAATTCCAGGATAAATATAGCCTATGTGCTATTCCAGACTATAATCTATCTCCGTGCCAAATTTCATCCAGATCCGCTCAGTAGTTTTTGCGTAGCAGTGCCTCGCGATTTCACCCACATAGTTCCCATTCCCGTAGTAATTCCGGAATAAATATAGCCTATGTGATATTCCAGGCTATAATCTATTTCTAATTTCATCCAGATCCGTTCAGTAGTTTTACATGAAAGAGTAACAAACATCCATCCGTCCATCCATCCATCCATACTTACAAACTTTCGCGTTTATAATATTAGTAGTAATATTAGTAGTAGGAAGTAGGATTTCTTAGTGTACAATAATGTATTTTGTACTAGTTTATGTCCGCGACTTCACACGCGTTGTTTCTATGGAAACGTTTAAAGGTAATTTCTATCCCACGGGAACTGATTTATGGGATAAAAAGTAGCCTATGTTTGCTTCTAAGATTAAAATTACCTGTATGCAAAATTTCAGCCAGATCCGTTAAGTAGTTTTGGCGTGAGAAAACAAACTTCCTTCCATCCATCCATCCAAACTTTCGCATTTATAATATTAGTGTGATTTTCTAGCTCTGTTCTGAACGGTAAGATACAACTCGACGCAGTTATGCGAGCTAAAAAAAACTAAGACACCATGGCCACCCTGGCTAAAAAGCCCTCTACAACACTATCTATAGCTATAATTGGAAGACCTACCCTACATTGGATGCAACCGGTTCGTCATGATAATGTTAAAGTAAGTCATTCAGAAACCTAAAATGAAAACGCAACAAATTGTAACGGAACACTCTTGAAACGTTAAAGAAATCAGACAAATTTTAACCCTTACACCCAGCCGCTCCATAATCTGGCGCAAGCCTAGTCAGAAGTTGTATAACCCCTGCAGTTACCGGAATAAAACCACGGTTGAAAGGGTTAATGCAGCGGACATCGCAAACAACCGGCCCCCCGGGGCCAACGGTAACAGGGACCTAACCCGATATTTTACACGTTACCGAGAAACCTTTAATGTCCTTGGAAATCGGAGACGTGCCTAGATATTAAAAAACCCTTTTGGTAGGTTGTTACCTATATGTGTAAGTACCATAGACTGTTATCTATGGTTACCAGTCGTAAGCTTCTCTAGGGTTGAAAACCTACAGAGTAGGTATACCTTTGGCACATATTATTGTAAATAAAAATTTTTTATTAAAATGTTTGGTACCTTGACCTATAAATAGTTAGGAAAATTATACTCAGAAAACCATTAAAAACACCAGACTTATAAAAATTGTGTGTAGGTTGTAAAAAATTTGTGACCAACCAATTGATTCTAAAATACTAGTTACACCCATTTTTCAATGCTTTTAAATATGCACTAAGAATGTCTGTTTATATTGAAGCGATCAGCATAGTGATTTTTATCTAGGCATAGAAAAAATGCGTACCTAAATTATTGAAGTTGAAAGAATTGATTTTAAATATTTTACGTATTGATGTCAATTTTGGATATTGCGGCACAAAAATTGCCGTGCGATTCAAGATTATAAATTAAATTTAATACTGATAAAACCATACCCGTGGCCTCTAAAGTACTACGTTCTCGGTTGCAAATTACTTATCCGCTTCCGAACACTAAAGAAACTTCCCAGAATCGAAATTAAATTGCTAATTTCGGTACTAAACCCCAACGTTATTGATCCCTTCTTTACAAAGTTCTCGATTCTCATTGAAAGTAGAATTAATTAGAACTTCTTTCGGATGTTTTATGGAACGGCTATTTTTTTAAGGGACTTCTTGAGTCATTGATGATGGTCGTGATTTTGAACTTAGGAACAACTTCCCTGCATAAAACGAATAATTTTTTTGGTGCCTACCTATGTATGTCCGCTACCTAAGCATACCTTATGAATGAAGTGAGTGTCAAGAAAAGATAATGGGATTATTTTTTAAATACCCACTGTCAGCACTTCGAAATTTTAATTGGCTCTACCTCGCTTACAATCCCTGTTTTTAACTGAGTGTGTTGCGTTTTAAGGGTTACCAACACTTTTGTTAGACTTGTCAATATAACCGAAGACAGCTTAGCATCTATTTATTATGCTTAAAAACACCACCTACCAGGCTAAGGCCAAACGATTGTATTTATTGCCATGTGAGTAGCTTAAAATGCGTTTTTTTAAACCGAAATGAGTTATTAATATTTGTGCGATGAGTGTGTGATGAATGTCACATGAGACACTCATCATAAAGGCACAAACAAAACCTTTTTCTTAACACAAATCAAGAAAATACGCTTGTTTGGGCTCAACCTTTGTGAAAATAAGTCTAACAAAAAAGTAATGGTACATTACAAGACTAACTGTGACAAACCCATTTTTGCCATCACCCAAAACCGCTTCTATTAAGCCGCGTTGCAAAACCTAACAAAGACACACGAGGTAGTTCAAAAGACGATGAAGTGAGTGGTCCTTTGAGCGTGGCCCTTCAGGGACCGCTGACCCAACTCAACGGCACGCGCCTAATGGCGCCGTTATCCGCTCAAACTACGTTACTGCTTTCAGTCTCTAGCACTGTATAGTATACGCTTCATTTTGTATGTAAGTAAACAATGTCTTTTCAATCAAGAGAACATGACATCAAGGAGGCCGTTAGTACCTTTTCACACATTCCGGTTGCCGGGTAGCCGGTGCTAGGGACCCGGCGGTGAATTGTATGCATATTATGCTGGTACGTGTGAAAGCCGTGTGGCACCGGCTTAGAATTTGCACCACCCCAACTCTTCCCGCGGGTGTCGTTAGAGGCGACTTAGGGATATCCACCTCCTTTAACTTAATTTGGCTTGTCTTTTCTCATTCTAATACCTAGACCAAAAGTCTTCGTTCTTCCGTTCCAAGAAAATATAAGTATTCTGCCTGCTCCTAACCACAACAACTGAAACACGGAGACCACAACTGGACAGCATTTATTCACACTGAAGCGCTTATCCGAATTACAATCAGAGACCCTATCTCAACCTACACCCAGACGTCCATCACCTAAGCTAGCCAACGCAAAAGACTCCGGAAGGGACTCCTCCAAGATGACATAGGCATAAAGCACGTTTTCACTTTATTTCAAACGTTGATCACGCACTCACCGCCAGCCAGTACCAAAGCTCCGTGAAGGTGCTGCATCTTTAATTAGTCCATAATAAAAGATTAATACTAATTTTGCAACGTTATATAATTTCTATATTAATATTGATCACCATGTATCGCTGAGTATAACCTAATGAAAAAGTCTTTGAAGATCTACCTCAAACAATGCTTAAGAAGACCTTCACAAAATATGAAGTTTCTTTAATGATCTATAGAGAATCATGTTCCACCGCCGAACTTTCCAGATAAGTACACACGACCAAAGTTGTAGACCCCCCCGCCAGTTTATATAGGATTTGAAATTCAACCGTTCAAAGTTTCCGATATTATAAGCCGAGGGGGCATTTTTCATCGTAAAGATACCTACTCTGAGTTTTGTATAATATTCATTTTAATATCCTGTGAAACATTAAATGAGCTTGGGGAATCTGGATCTATTGATGCTTTTGATTATTGATGGTAGGCCTTCATACTTATAAAAGTCTTTTAATTTTAAGCAGTAGGTAAGTCTCGATTGTTTTTTTCTGTTTAATTAATGAATGATCTTATCTATTTTGAGTTGATAGATTTTAGTCGGTTTGATAGGCGAGTCTTTATATACAACACATAACGAGTACTTAGAAATTTTTAATGTGATTTTTCAATTTCACGATGATACTCTGGGAATAGGTTATTTTCTAAAAGGTCCGAACGTAAACGGAACGGAACACGTAATTGCATTGAAAATTAAATAGGCCCAAATAGGTCCCTGTCACCCAGAAAGAAACCTCTCAAAATCTCCAAAGCTGCGGACAGACGCAAGTAATTTCCATAAGTTAATCCAGCGCTTTGACGCAGTCTATAATTTAAATTTTATGTTAAATTCAATCAAAATATTCTTATAGTACAATGCCCGTATTACAAATGGGTGTTTATCCGCTAATCCCCATTCGCACAAACGAGGATCAAAATATTGCGATGATAGTAGACGATCTTTAGTAATTCATCTCAAAACTAATATACGGCTTAGGTACCTACATCTGGTCCGAATCTCAAACTCATCCGCGGAAGAGATGTCCACTTCACTTTTGAGTAGGGGTACATCTCGTCCGAATCTCTTCGTTACTTTTCAGGGGTTCACAACGTACAAAAGTGGCGTCACGTTTTTTACATGAAATTAAATTATACAAATAATGATGGACAATCCACACAGCATCATCTAGCCTCTTATGTAAGGGTAGCTAGATAACTGATAATTTATTTTACGCTGTGATGAAAAGGCGAGATAGAAAAGATGTAGATTAGTCGTGTGTTGACTTGACGTTGTTGTACAGCGACCTTCCGACGGCTACGTACACAGTATTAAGGGCTTTATCAGGAACTAGCTGCATTCTTACTACCCGTTGTCCTATTACCCGTTTCCCCGTAGGAATGAAGCATTTTCCCTTTTTTAAAAGTAGCCTATGTCATCAGGAATAATGTGGGCTTCTAATCGTAAAAATATAATAAATTTATTTTCTTTCTTTCTTTCTTTCTTTTAAAAGAATTTTTCAAATCGGTCGATTAGTTTCGGAGGCAATTCAATACAAACAAACAATCAAATTTTTCCTGTTTATAATATTATTAGATTAAAATAACTTACAGGTGGTAAAACCAGCATGTCCTACATACCTACCGATTTACCTACCACAACTTCTGGTCATCATCAGCAGCCTAGAAACGAACATAGGCCTCCTTACGACGCCTTAATAGCGGTCCTGAGTCACCTTCATTCAACGACAGGACTCCCTGCAACCACTACAATGTCGTAGTCAATTTGACTCAGACGATTTTTAAGACTTTTAGAGTTGACACACTGCTATAGTAAAGTATCCATTGCCTCAGCTCGACACGAGGCATAATCACCGGCTCTTTACTCGGAATACATTAATTGATAGCGTGGTCCTGCGACAAGCTCCATAACTCACTGGGAACACTCATAATTCATCGCTAGAGAAGTTTCATTAAACGTGGTTACAAAGCACAGGTTAATTTCACATTTTGTCGCGTGTACTGAGAGCAAAGTTTATTTTATAGCTGAATATGTTCAGCTCTTTCAGGTTGTGACGGAAAACTTGCATCATTTTATTGTAAAAATAAATGAAATGATGATATTATTCTGTGCTTTGCTGGATATATCCACCCAGATAGGCCGATTTTAAGTTATAACAGTGCGCTGATTGCAAAAAAAGTCTCAGTAGTCCGGTTACTTAATTCAACCGGACTACTGATACATCGAGCGACTCAGTAGTCCGGTTGAGTTAATTGTAACCGGACTACTGAGACTACACCTTTATTTTCATGAGAGCATCGAGATATTTTCTCTTTATGGAATTTGCGCCTTTGCCGTGCGGACGGACATGGAACCACGGAAATCCTATACAAAAACGGAACATCTCGATGTCGTCTCGACTTTATCTAGAAACCAAACTCAGGGCTCTGGTCATGCAAACAGATAGAATAAGTTTTGCGTGGACAGAGCTAAAAATATCGCTGTCTTTTTCATTTCCGCCTCCCTGAACACATAAAACCGCCAAGATAGACAAAATGTAAATTCGCTTAATGGAATTTGATTATTGCTTTTTAATCTTGGCCAAATGAAAGTTGTCAAGTTAAAACATAAGCTATATTATATGGTCTTGAAAAGTAATCCAGCTGCTTTCCGATAGCTGTGCTATGAGCTTTTCACGGAATATGTTTGCCAGGAAAATGTTTTAATCCTATTCGGCAGTTGTTTACGGCGCATAATTTCAGTGTTCATAACCTACCGACGCGGACGTTGCAAATTTCGTTTATTACGTTACATAACCAATGAAAGTGTATGATTTGAAAATGATGGCTTAGATTTCTTCTCTTACCTTGGGAACGTTTTCGGTTATCTTTAAAAATACTAAAGGAAATTTAAACTGCATAAACTTCTGAAAATTTACCGTTTTGGAAGCAATATCTATTCTGAACGAACTTCACAGCAGGGATTGCCTGCTTATAGTACAGTGCAACTCTACATTCCTAGAACAGGTTATTAGAGTTTTTCCCTCTAAAATCCCCCGCAAAGGGGAAAACTGAACTTTAAAACATGAATTCCAGTATTCCCACTTGAAAGAAAAATTTCTTTGCCCCTCGAAAATCTCCTTAAAGGTTAATTTTTTTTAAAGTCCTTTTTCCCCCCTAGACGTAATGAGTAAAGTAATCATCTATTACAAACCAAATTAACCAAATTTATGTACGAACTGCAGAAATTTGTTCCGTTGGTCTAGGTGTTTTCTATGTATAGTAAAAAAAAAAACGATCTATGTCTATAATGTAATAAATATATCAGGTATCTAGTACCCATAACACAAGCTTTGAGTAGCTTACTTTGGGGCTAGATGGTGCTGTGTGGATTGTCCAGCATTATTTATTTATTTATCATTTATAAATTAGAGGAAACAAATTAGAACTAGTATCTGAGTAACGAACTCGTCGAACGAAATGTAACTTTAGTCTTTGAACAGAATTGGATAAACTTCAATGTTTCCCTTGTAGGTGGAACCAACAGCGCCAGAGTCAAGATGGTCTGGATGTCGCAAAGATTTTCGACTCCTACGTCACTCGACCTCGTGATGTAGTTGGTTGGTTAGCACATTCTTGTACTGAGGGAAAGATGCGAGTTCAAGTCCATTGAAGTCGAAATTTTTGCGATATTATTTGATTTCTTAGAAATTACCCAGAGTGTGAGGGCTTACGGAATAGAATAGAACACAAATAGGCCACAGGCTCAGCATTAAATACTCCATATCTCGGAATGACTCCTGCTAGACTTTCTGTTTCTGGTTCAAATGAAAACCTTGCCCTTGCCTTAATATCCACATTTTTGATAGCAGAAAGATATGGCCGTTTCAAAATTGAAACGGCTATATCTCGGGAACTACTCTGGTTAGACTTTCAGTTAATGGCTCTTATGAAAGGTGGGACCAAAATCTACATTTTCAATGACAGCTGTAAAAATTTAAACAGCTCTCGGGAACTACTCGTGCTAGACTTTCAGTTAATGGCTCCAATGAAAGGTCAAAACAAAATGTACATTTTCGATGACAGCTGTCAAAATTTAAACGGCCATATGTCGGGAACTACTTGTAGTAGATTTTCAGTTTCTTGTTCAAATGAAAGGTGGTAACAAACTCTACATTTTCGATGACAGCTGTCAAAATTGAAACGGCCACATCTCGGGAACTACAATGAAGCATCGACAGGCCGGCATCGGTCGCTCTGCACTGACCGAAGTGCTTGCCTTAGAAGTTCGTCCACTGATCCGCACCGGATCGGACGCAGCGGACTGTCAGCAATGCCGGCGATCTGTTTCGTGCCAATGACGTCATTCGGATTACCGGTCAGCGGACTCACTCGGTCCGCTCAGTCCCCCTGCCACGCTCCGCGGCGGACGGGTCGCCATTCTTATTCGTACAAAATTCGTCCGCTCCCTACAAAAATCCGGATGTCAAGCATGTCAAAATACCGAAGAACGGTATAGCGAAAGAACACGAAACCGCAGAACGAAATACCGAAAGCACACAACACCGAAAAACTGTAGACCAGACGAACACAATCTTGAATGCACGCTATAGCGAAAGATCACGAAATCGAAAGAACGCTATGTCGAAATCTTCTTTAGGGTTTTACGTTATTTTTGTCAAACCAATTAAAATATTCTCTAAACTTTTCAGTGTAGTAGATAATTATCTAGGAAAGGTATTCTAGGGAAAGGGCTTTATGGGAACATTCCCTAAAAAAAATTAAATATTCTATGGTAAATAGGGAATTGATATCACAAAGCGTTAAATAACCAATACCTTCGATTAATTAGGTGTGAAATGATAAAGAAAGATCAAACCCCATGCAAGAAGGAGCTTTAGATAAAGCTACGTTCACATATTAGACGATTACCTCCAGTTTCCAAAAATAAAATCTACATGAAAAATCTTTAGTCAAAACGGAAAACCAAGTTACACCTAGATATGGAGGATATCCTTGCGTCGATATCCTCAGTGCTGAGGGTCGGGACCTTTATATAGGCCCTTGGAACGCACGATGTGTCTCCATAGGGGTCGGACTTCCGCAGTGCGGATAGCGTCGTTCATGCTGATTTCTAGCGTTGAGCGGATTTGATCACACCAACGCATAGGACTACGTCCTCGGGATCGTTTTCCGTCGACCTTGCCGGTGACCACGAGTCTTTCCAGGTTGTTTCCGTCTTTCCTGGCAATATGTCCGAAAACCTCAAGGACTCTGCGAAGACATATGGTTGAGAGTCTGATCTTGATGTTGAGCTCCTTTAGAATGGATACGTTGGTGCGGAACGCAGTCTGGTTTTTAAGGAGACGTTCCTATCCGCCCATATCCTGTCCAGCTGTGTCATGGCGTTCTTTGCCATCGCAATCCGCTTGCGCACGTCGTGTTCGCAAGAACCGTCATTAGTAACAGTGGAACCTAGGTAGACAAAGCTGGTTACAAAGTCTAGGTTGAGTCACCTAGATATAGGTAGAATGAAACATAGATTACAATTTCAAATTTTAATAACATTTTTGAAACTTCTTCTTTGAAAGTCTATTGACGGTGTCCTTTTGGTGTTGTTTGTTTAATATTGTCCATCCACGGATGAAAAAAGCCGCCGCACAAAACCCCTGTGCAAAGGCTGTCACATTATAAGGCACCCCAACCATGGTTGATAAGTCTCAGGTTAACTTTAGACAATGTGCACACGCCTTAACGCTTCTGTGTGTGAACCCAAATATTAAACCCACCAGCTTAATATTCTGAAACATTTCCTATCATTTCAGCCGACCCTTCTTAGCGTTAGTATGAGAGTAAGTTTAATTAAATTAATTGTAATTGTTATTAGATTTGGTTTAATATTTTGGTTCTCACTAATTTCGATTTGAGTGGCAGTTAGGTGTTTTCGTACCTACTACGTATCCGGTCGTATCAAATATAGAGTGCACCGATGTTTGCGAACACACTTGTGCACTATAATAATGCCCTGCTCACAGGGCTAGTCTCCGTTGAGACTTGCCGCCGCCGTGGCCGAAAATTCGGCTCGAAAATTCGCAGGACAACATCTTTTAACGTTAACTATGTACATATTGCGACAACTAGTTACCAAGCAGTTGTGTAGATAGAAATAAAATTCCGCCCAGGTAACTGGTTGTCAACTACTACTTTGATTGTCCGTAGTATGTCTACAATTTGCTGAAAAAAACCCTGTTTTATCCTGAAAGTGTTTATTTTGCAATCCTATTAAGATTTGTAAGAACGTCTGAAAAAATTCACTCTGTTTAGGGTTCTTAATACTACAGGTGCGCTATGCATCTATTTGTTTATTTATCTAACCTACTTTATCCCACTGCTGGGCAAAGGACTAGCCCGAACTCTTCCAAGAATCGCGTTCGTTGGCCATGCATCTATTACGCACTAATAAAAGGAATCTAATAAATAAGCAATCTTTATTCACAAAGAAAATTACAATCAAATAATAGAAATAAATTAGAACTAGTATTAACAATTGAAGCAAGCAGCTAACTGCACAAACAATCTACAGATAACTCAAGTGAAAATAAAAAAATTGAATTTGAATTTGAATTTGAATTTGTGATCCATATCAATACCAGTCGGAAGCGTCCCCAAGACGCTGGCTGCATTGCCTCGCTGTATGGCAATGCTGATGCGCTGCGCCAGATACTGACCAGCTCTCGAGTCACGCGTCGCTTCGATCAGACGCTCAGATATTTTTTTAAAAACATGAAGAGCCTCGGTACAACACGAATTAGGGTCTCGACTCCAAGGGGAGCAAATGTATAGGCTCTGTCAAGACCTGCATATTTGTGAATTTTGAGATCTTTGGCCAAATCTGCCCCCATAAAATAAGTACCTAAGTAATAAATAATTAATCTTATAGCTTGAAAAAATACCGAAATATCGTAAGTCCCGATATTTTTCAAGTTGACGGATTAGCAATACTATTTTAAGACACAGAGTCCATAAAATATTACATTCTCTCAAATAAATAAACTGATGGACGGAGTACGCTAGGAAACCAAGCTTGAAAAACAATAAAACGTTGAATACGGAAATATTCCTTTCAAGATTAAGAAAAATCTTTGAAGAAAATACGACTGCAATAATTTTCTAGCTGGCTTATCTATTTAAGGAGGCGAGGTTACAAGAAAAAGTTCGGGATCCTTCCTAGAACTGAGAAAAATTCTACTCATATTATAAACGCGAAAGTTTGTAAGTTTGTATGGATAGATTGATGTTGATTACACTTTCAAGCAAAAACTACTAAACGGGTCTGGATGAAATTTGGCACAGAGATAGATTGTACTCTGGAATAGCACATAGGCTATATTTTATCCCGGAATTCTCACGGGAACGGGAATTACGCGGGTGAAACCGTGAGGCACTGCTAGTATACTTATACTACGTAGAAAATACACTTAACATCTTCCAAACGATTGAGTTTCCCATGGAGCAAGTTCCACTACAGTCTGTTCAATTAAGTAATCTATTTACGTACCTACCCACGTATAGGTAAAGAAACGTGAAACTTCACCTCTTCACAAAAAGTAAATAATTCCTTCTGAGTATTACTAGCTTAGTGCTTAATGCTTTAGTGAAAGCTTAACTGTGTGGTGCCGGCTTAGAATTTGCACCACCCCACCTCTTCCCGCGGATGTCGTAAGAGGCGACTAAGGGATATCCACCGGGGGTGGGCAGCAGTGCCCCCTGCAGAACTACCACCGAACTGCGATCCCCAACCCGCATGCCCAGCGTGGGGATTATGCGCATTACACCCATGTGATAAAAGCCAATAAGGCGCTTATCAGGGGGAGGCCTGCACCCAGTAGTGGACCAATACAGGCTGTTGAGGAGTTTTTTATTTCTTATTATAAATGTATCTAGTGTAATTTAAGCTACTGTGATAATGATACCTACACCCACATTTTTCTAGATGTTGGTTTTTCATTTGTCTTTATAATAATTTATCCTTTGCATGGTGAGATTTATTTTTAGTTTATGCCCGGGACTTCGCACGCATTGTTTTTTATAGAAACCAGCCTTTCAGCAGGTTCCGCAGCCAGCATTCCAGCAAGCGTGTAGAAATGACGTTATTAATCTCGTATTCGTGCGTAGCGTGTTCGTGGGTTCCAGTAGACGTTGCTAGCGTGCGCTGCCAAAACCGCTAGAGTTACACATATGTAATGTATGATGGAAATGTTTGTCTTATATAGTCCTACAAAAAAACCCGCTACAGTAATCTTATGTGAAAGCCATTATAGCCAAAATAGTGAACCATAACTACAATAAATGCATATTTGGTAATAATAAATTGATTCTTAAATGAAAATAGATACATTTATCGCTTCTGGCATTTAAAGTAGATTATATATAAGCTACTCGAAATACTAATCCTGCGCAGACGAAGTCGCGGGCACCAGCTAGTATCACATAAACGTTCTTGCAAAGCGAAACTAGACACACGTGCGAAGCCTCCATGCACAGAAGTGGAGCTGGGGCTTAAGGCTTGGTAGGCCAGCAGAGGCCGAATTTTTGAGACTAAGAAAATAGTGTTTAATATTCTGAAAACAAGATCCGTCAAGTGCGAGTGTAACTCGCGCGCCGAGGGTTTTGAACGTTTGTCAACAAATATGTACCAAAAGTTAGAGACTTCGCAATTTAACGAATACCTAAGAATAGTAGGTACCAACCTACATTTCAGATGGATCTCTCTGCATGCTTCGGTTAAATGGGTGGTTCGGTTAAGGTGGGTAATGGTAATTTTTTTGACTTTTTTCGAAATATTTCAATAAGTATGAAAGCTACAGAAATTTGAAAAACTGGTTTGAAATGTCCAAACCGATACCTTTCATTTGATACCCCACTCGGTGGGGTAGCCCCCCTTTTGAAAATTATTCTTTTTTGACCATTTTTCAAAAAGTGTTCTTTTTACAGACTTCTCTATATTTTTCCTGTAAAATATAGATCCATATCTACAAACGCTCGATACATTTTAAACGGATCGCTCTGCAAACTTCGGAGATAGGGGGGGGGGAATGGATATTTTTTCGACTTTTTTCAAAATATTTCAAAAAGTATGAAATCTACAGAAATTTCAAAAACTGTTTTGAAATGTTCAAATCGATACCTTTCATTTGATACCCCACTCGGTGATATAGCCCCCCCTTTTGAAAATTATTTCCCCCCTTTTTGACCATTTTTCAAAAAGTGTTCTTTTTTCAAACTTCTCTATATTTTTCCTGTAAAATATAGATCCATGTCTATAAACGCTCCATACATTTTACATGGATCGCTCTGCAATCTTCGGAGATAGGGGGGGGGAATGGGTATTTTTTTGACTTTTTTCGAAATATTTTAAAAAGTATGAAACCTACAAAAATTTCAAAAAGTATTTTGAAATGTACAAAATGATACCTTTCATTTGATACCCCATATGACTCTGTAGGTATCTTTTAAAATTTCGGCATCACAATTTGTATGGAAAATATTCATTTTCATTTTTCATTTATTTTCATTTATTTTTCCCTAAATCTGTACAGGCGCACGAAATGTATTATTATTTTAAATTTCAAGTTGATAGCTGCAGTAGTTTTTGAGTTATTAAGGAGGGAAAAAAGGACAGACAAAGCGAGACCATAAGGGTTTTGAAACCGATCTTCGATCTTCAAAACCCTAAAAAGATATATATTACTTAAGGATCTAGTCTACTTAGTCAGGGTCTAGACAGACGAACTGCAATTCAACTGCAATCCGACTGCCAAATGGCAGTTCAGATGCAGTTTGAATGCAGTTGGCTCGACTGCAATCAAACTGCACGTCGACGGGCAGTTGGCGTGCAGTTGGATTGCAGTCTGAGTGCAGTTACAACGACTGCAATCAAACTGCACGTCGACGGGCAGTTGTATTGCAGTCCGAGTGCAGTTACAACCACTGCACACCGACTGCAATCAAACTGCACGTCGACGGGCAGTTGGCGTGCAGTTTCATTGCAGTTGAGCCAACTGCATTCAAACTGCAACAGAACTGCGTTATTATATTACCGAGTTCGCGTATTAGAACGTAACCACACCGCTAGTCCCTGCCCCCCACTACCGCACGCACCCGTTCCTGCCCCGCTCACCCTTTCTGCCCCGCGAGTGCCCGCGCATCTAATGTTTGTTCGTTCAGTGACAGAGAGATCATTAGAGAGTGAGTACGTGTCGTTTGTTCGTTAATCAAATAAAGATGGCCAGCGAAGAAGAAGACAATGTTTTGAATGATACCGAGTCGTTTGATACTGATGCATTTATAAGTGTCATAAAATCATCACCCTGTATTTGGAACTACAAGGTAGAATCTTATAGTAACAAAGTGGAAAAAAGCAAAGCATGGGCCACTATTTGCGAAATGTTTACGCCGGGCTTTGAAGAAAAGAGTAAGAAGGAGAAGAATAACATTGGTAAGTAAACTCAATTAATATTTTATTAATTTAATATTTAATACTATAAATCAAAAACTATAATAGCAGTTTGACACATTAAATCATATTCATTTGCCATTCGAGTCTGCCTGCATTTATAAAATAATCAGTAAAAAAAGATCTTATACCTTCGGGTGAACTACGGTTACTTTCATAACTGTCTATTATTATATTTTGTAATGGTTGTGTCAAAGTATCATCAAAATTATACCCATCTCTTTCTCGTACGAAGTTACGCAAAACACAACAAGCTTTAATAATTTCTTTCGCATACTTTGGTTTATGGTCGATAGGTCTATGAAAAATACGCCATTTGTTTGCGAGAATTCCAAATGAACATTCAATAAATCTCCTGGCCCGTGATAGACGATAGTTAAAAATTCTTTTTGCAACACTTAACTGTTTGCCTGCGTAAGGGCGCATTACACTTTTAGAAATTGAAAAGGCTTCATCGCCTACAAAAATATACGGCACTGAATTTTCAGGTTCCGGGATATTTCATGTTTTTTGCTGAAGTTTTTCATACAAAATGATTTCTTCAAATATTGTAGAATCAGAACATCTTCCATAAGAACCTATGTCAACAAATGTAAACATGTAATTGCTATCGCAAGTGGCTAGTAATATCATTGAGAAGTATTTTTTGTAGTTGTAATATGAGGAACCAGTGTTTCGAGGTTTTTTTAGCCTTATGTGCTTTCCATCAATAGCACCAAGACAATATGGAAAGTTTGCTCTATTATTAAAACCTTCTGCTATGTTTTTCCACTTGTCTTCAGTCAGTTCTGGCATAACTATATCTTTTAAGGAAATCCATATTTTGTTACACACATCTATGATTATCTCTCTTATTGTGCTTACTCCATGTCGATAAGCCCAGTGCAAATCATCAATAGAACATCCACTTGCTAAATATCTGAAAAAAAAATACACGCAAATTATTAAAAAAATATTATTTTCAGCTCTACAACTTCAAAAGAAGTGGAAACTACTGCGAGATAATTTTACTCGATATGAAAAAAAAATTAACATGATGAAAAGCGGATCAGCGAGTTCCAACTTAAGATCGTGCACATATCATCAACAGTTACTTTTTTTGAAAGACCTACAGGATAGAGGCGAAAGATCGTCCAATTTGGATTCCACCCCTGAGGAGCCTCCAAGAGTAGAAAAAATTACGAAAAAAAAGACTATTAGTAAACGTAAACCCCAAAATTCAGAAGACGAGCTGATTGAAAAGTTAACTAAAAGAATCAATAAGAAAATAAATGACGATGAAGAAGAAAGAGATGAAGACCGATTATTCCTTCTTTCTTTGTGTAAAGACTTTAAAAGGATTCCGGATCATTTAAAACTGGAAGCTAAGGCTGATTTTATAAATACAATAAAAAAATATACAGCCCCATATAATATACTCGACTTCAAATGTACCTCCTATCCAACAGGAGACTTTCAGTCGACCACCAACTACAGAATCCCAATATAGTAATATTGCCTCACCTGACAATTACAGCGATGATAGGTAGCACGTCGTACTTATTAAAGGACATATTTTGATAACTTTTTTAATTTACAAATTTCGCAATAATGTAACTATTTCATGTAATTTAATTCATAACTCCTAGCTACTTAATTATTACCTAACGGAGGTTTAAAGAATTATTAAGATTAGGATGAACAGAAGAATCAAACTTTGCAAGAACTTTCTATTTGATTAATAAATTGTATTTCATTAATAAAACTGTAATAGAACTTTGTATTTCATTAATAAATTGTACAGTCAAGAGCACGTCAATTTTTACTCTTCGGACCTAGAACCATCCCTGTAATGTTTGACGCGCAGTACAAATCAGAGCTCAACTTAAACCGGTGGTGTAAAGCTTGTTGTGCTCTTGACTGTACACTGTAAAACTACGTTAAATATAGGCAGAATATTAAAAATTCGTAACAACATTTTTGATTTTGTTTAAATATGTGAACTGCTTACCTCAAAGTGATTGCAATCCGCTCTTCTGCTGATATACTTTTTCTCATTGTGGTATCTTGTCGGCATATTTTATTTTTTAAGATGTCTGTTAATTCATCAAAACTCTTTCTAGACATTCGAAAATATTTGTGAAAACATTTTTCCTGTGTTCTGATTTTTGGTATTAAAGAGTAAAAATCACCTTCGTGTTTGTATTGTAATATTAATTGAACCCATGTCTCCCGATTTTTAGTTTTTCTGGCTTTACGAGTACGACGACGGCGAAGTAAAAGAAACAGCAAAGCTTCGTCATATCTCATCATAAAATTATTTGACAACACGCGTATACTCTTATAAAATCCGGCGAGCACTGATTTTGTATACTCTATAAAAATCTTCGAACATTTGAGTTACCTCGCAGTTCTGTTGCAGTTTGAATGCAGTTGGCTCAACTGCAATGAAACTGCACGCCAACTGCCCGTCGACGTGCAGTTTGATTGCAGTCGGTGTGCAGTGGTTGTAACTGCACTCGGACTGCAATACAACTGCCCGTCGACGTGCAGTTTGATTGCAGTCGTTGTAACTGCACTCAGACTGCAATCCAACTGCACGCCAACTGCCCGTCGACGTGCAGTTTGATTGCAGTCGAGCCAACTGCATTCAAACTGCATCTGAACTGCCATTTGGCAGTCGGATTGCAGTTGAATTGCAGTCCGTCTGTCTAGACCCTCAAAGGCGCATTCAGTTATAGTTATAAGATCTAATGAACTTCACTCAATAGAAAAATATCCCAAAGTTACCCCTTTTACTAACGTTTTTCAATACTAAAACTAGCGAACTATCAGTAGTTCGCTAGTTTTAGTATTGAAAAAACGTAGTCCTTACTTGAGTACAAAAAAAAGTGTGATATCAGTATCACACTTTTTTTTGTACTCAACTAAGGACACTTAATATTTCTAAACAAATGCGTAGAGTTTGACTTGATAAAATGATTTTCTTAATCACCATGTTTAAATAACTGCAAAAAACACGAGCGCGGCGGCTTTGCAGGCGCGCGTTTTCCCTTACATCTTCTGCTGCAGGCCTACCAGGCCTTAAGTCCAATAATGTAGTTCTTGTATAATTTCAAAGAACGTGACCTTATAAATCTCAAGTCATTAATAGTGTTGGCATCAGAAAGATAAGAGCTCCTAAACATAACAATAATCATTAGGCTCCAACTGTCCTCCAAAACCCCATATTTTCAACTTTAAATCCGACCCGAGCGCCCCCAGCTTAAATATAAACAAGTATAATGAGGACGCAGTGAAAACTGAACCAGCTGATGCACTTTAAGCATTACATAAATTAAGGCCGCATTTTCGATGAAAGGCGGGAGCTAAATCGAGAATGGATTTTTGACAGCTTTCAATAGAAATATCGCATGCAAAGCGGCATGTATACCTACAGGGTGTTTGGTCAGTACCAAACACCCTGTAGGTATACATGCCGCTTTGCATAATTTTATGTACATAATTTTATGTGTAGTTGGGATAGTCACGGTATACATTTCTCGGTAGATTCAGTAGTTTAAGTGGCTTAGCTACTGTGCTGTGAGATATGATTTTAAAGGTTTTTTTAATTCACCCAAAATAATCTCTCCTTTAAACCGTCATATCTTTTTTTTTGTAGTTTTATGTGTGTCTGTTTTTTAAGTGAATCATATCTAAGAATAATCGAGAATAATAATAATCTAAGAATAATACTAGTTTATTTCTATTATTTGATTGTAATTTTCTTTTTGAATAAAGTCTTTTGCCCTTAATATTATTATTTAGAATAATCTATTAGGAATTTATTTAGAACTAGCTGTACCCGCGACTTCGTTCGCGATTGCCTTACCTGCCGACTAATTAAGTTCACATTTAACCATAGTCTCATAATATGAAACGCCGCCGTGCAAAAAATCGTGTAAGGTCTAGGGGATAGCATGTTGTCATTTTCAATCCCATTAAAGAATGGGAGGATAAAGATCCACACGACTTGTAGCTACGACTCGGCCAGCGTCAGTGTTAAGAAGTGTCATACTCGTTTCACTTGTTACTCATGGTTCCGTTCAGCTGGGGCCCTATTCTGCTATACTAATCGCTTCACTATGACAGGGGTATCGACACAGAATGACATGTTGTGGTATTCCACCTCACATGAAAGAAATTATGATGAATGCAGATGGAGAGACGCGCGTCAAGTTTGAAACTATTAATTTATCTCGCACGCATTATCTGGAGTTTAATAAAACTTAAATCTAAACTTGAATCTAAGGATTCTACGTCATGATTCTGCGACGATTGTCATACTGAAGCAATTGTATTGCAGAATTGGACTCCTGATCCATTTGACTGGACCACCGTTTTTTTTCGTTTGTAGATAGGTACAGTTGGCTGTGTACCACAGTAAAAAATATATTTTTCTGTGGTCCAGTTAGTTTAATTAGACCACTTACTCCAACCAGACTTCGGTAGTACAGCCTGGACCAGCTAAACCACCACAATATATCATGTAAGGTAGGAACCTAACTTATTTTTCCAAGACGCACCACCTTAGTAGGTAGGAACCTAACTAATGGGTGCGTCTTTAAAAAATAAATAGATAGGAACTTACCTACCCTTTATCTACTAATTTTTTTCTTCAATCTACAGATTATTTCATCAATCTACTGATTTTCTACTCGACTTTCTACTGATTTAGTCAAATTCGATCTTGCAAAACTGTTTCTAACAAAAAGAATGCATGAAATCGGACGACGCGTAGACCCGTCGTGATACTTTTTCCTCTCTCCCAGGGGAACCTTACTGAATTCCAGGATAAAATGTATCCCATGTCCTTGCTTGAACTCAAATCGTACCAATTCATTCCAACTGATTCAGCACTTTCGGCGTCATGCGTGGTGAAGAAATTTTACTTTCATCCCCTCTCCCAGGGAAACCTGACTGAATTCCGGGATAAAAAGTATCCTATGTCCTTCCTCGTAGTATGACCTAAAATCGTGCAGAGTTTCATTTCAATACCTTCAGTAGTTTCGACGTCATGCGCGGTGAAGAAATTTTCCTTTCATCCCCTCTCCCAGGGGAACCTGACTGAATTCCGGGATAAAAAGTATCCTATGTCCTTCCTCGTAGTATGACCTAAAATCGTGCCGAGTTTCATTTCGATACCTTCAGTAGTTTCGACGTGATGCGCGTTTAAGAAACAGACAGACAGACAGACAGACAGACAGACAGACAGACAGACAGACAGA
This sequence comes from Eupithecia subumbrata, assembly GCA_949316285.1. NCBI lineage: Eukaryota > Metazoa > Arthropoda > Insecta > Lepidoptera > Geometridae > Eupithecia > Eupithecia subumbrata. The sequence goes on along the minus strand of OX438643.1, from coordinate 11,518,385 downwards.
CATGAATGAAAAAAATTACAGTTTTGGCTTCAGTATCGATAATAGAGTGCCGTCCAAAAAAAAATTTCAAATATCTTCAATGTACAGAATTGGACCTGTTACAGTTTTATTATAAGTATAGATAAGTATACATATTATGTACACTTATTCTTAATAAATTGATACATATTATGTTTACCTATTCTAAATAAATTCTTAATATATAATTTTTCATCGTATAAAGACGTGACATAGACCATTCGACACTGCTTCTTTTGCTCATCAACAATAAAGTTATAAGTAACTTAGAGCAATTTTTGAGATATGACATTTCCGCTTTCTCTCGTCGATATATTGAAGAAGACATGGCAGTTATTTTGAGGCATTAAAAACCTTAAAGATATGAATATTTAAACACGAGATTTTGGTTGATTTAATAAAAAATTTAGAAAATTAAATCTCAACAGCCGTGACACTTAGAACATTGAATCTACCGGAAGAATGTAGGCTGTGACCTCCCCCCTCCTATTCAACTTACCAAAAAACCATTTCGGTCACAACATACCAAACATCCTGTATAAGTATTCCATTAAATATTCTTTCGAGTCCGCTGCGCTCTAAGATATTTTGTCTATTGTCCATTATTTTATATCCATATCTAAAAACACCAACTTCAACAACGCGCAGTGGAAAAGGTCCGAGATCGAAATCGGAGGAGAGACAAATAATGATGAAAGAAAACTTTCGGAATCAAAAAACAGCTTCGAACTTCAGCGATTTACTCCGATGATAGGTAGGTACGGTACCAGCGTCATAAAATATTTTCAACTAATATTTCTTTGGGTTTTATCTGCTTTGATTACAAAAAATATACAAAAGAAAAGAATAGAATAGATTTTTATTTGGCACACAAAACACTGAGAGAAAGTTAAAACAAAACAAAAAAGTAACACTAAACACCACAATAGAGACTGCATAAAACAAACGAACATCATAAAACCAGTGTTTTAAAAAATAAATCACTCTAATATTATAAATGCGAAAGTTTGGATGTATGGATGGATGGATGGATGGATGTTTGTTACCTCTTCACGCCAAAACTACTGAACGGATCAGGCTGAAATTTTGCATACAGGTAAGACCAATCCTGGAATCAAACATAGGCTACTTTTTATCCCATAAATCAGTTCCCACGGGATAGAAATAACCTTTTCCATAGAAACAATGCGTGCGAAGCCGCGGGCAGAAACTAGTTAGAAAATAACTCTATGTGTAGAATCTGATGAAAAAAAAATTGGTCTTTCCCTAGTGCGTGGCTAAACAGGTCCAGCCTCAGCTTGTTGCCGCTACCGCCCGAGGACGGAAACAACGCTGGTTTTCAGTCTGAACCTTTGGGTGACGTCACATTACGAGTCTGCAGCTTACAATAATATCTAGAATTCTAGAACGGGGTATAGATTCGAGACGAGATCAAGAACATACAAGCCAAAAGACCGCCAATAAACCGAATGCAGTGTACTAACGAACACATATGAAAAGCTGTGACAAGGGCTGCGTATGTCACAAAGTAAATTGGATCTAGGTGCCGATCGTCGGAAGCTCCTCATTTCCGTGCATTTGTTGTCACGTTGCCTGTAGGCATTAAATTTACTTCAACGTCCCATTCCATTCCTGTTTCCTCTATGGTGTCCGGTTAGACCGGTGGAGCCGATTCACAAAACTGAAATAAGACTTTACCCAACCATTGACCTTTATCGTTATAGAAAATCGATACAACTAGTTACCGGCAATTGAACGACCGAGGCCGAGTGGATATTATGTAGAATGGCTGGATGTGAGCAGGTCAAATACGGTATTCTGATAGGTATATTTATTGAGATAGACTTCTAAAATATCAGCGTAGCTATTTGGTTTACTTCTCTTTTACCCATAAAAAAACAACTCCAACTCTCAAGTTGTGACTGAAATCACGCACCGTACAATTAGCCCTGGCATTTTAAACATTTTGTTGTAAATACGAAATCCTAAAATAAAAAGGGTCAAAGCTAAGGTTTGTCTCTGTTAAAGACTGCTATAAGGTCGCAACTGTAAACTTTTAGAATAAACCCTTTACAAAACTCCTGTATCCCGGGCGTTGCTTTCCCTAACCCTCAGAAAAAAGACAAGGATCGAGAAGCCTCACATAAATTAAAAAGAAATCACAGAACTAGGTACCCATTCCAGGTGCTCAAATTATCCAATCGCCGTCCCAGGGTGCCAATAACCGAAGGACATCACTAGGCCCAGGGGATGATGATAACGATGAAAACGGTTTATAACACCCTTAAATAAAGTTAATAGCTGCCTGGAAGTTTTTCGCCGGTACCCCTTAGGACCATTACGAAGTGTAACGGTACGATTTATACTGAGTTTGTAGTGTTGGGGTGAGGTTTTGCTCAGAGAGGCAGGCGGCGGCGGCAGCGGGAAAATGTTCTATGATTATTTCTATGAAGCAATACTTTGAGGACATAATTATGCCTACTGTCTTGATTACAATAATTTTATTGGGTATAGTAGGTACATAACAAGAACATAATTAAAAATTAAAAAAACCCCCCGACAGATTTTCATGAAACATGGCTAAGAATACTCGGGATAAAATTATCTATGACACAAAAAAAACTAAACGAAAATCGGTTCATCCGTTTGGGAGCTACGATACCACAGACAAACACATTAAACTCATAACACCCCTCTCTTTTTGCGTCGAGGGTTAAAAACCACTATGAACACTTCTCATGGAATCTTAATTAAGCAATTACTGAGTGAAACATTAAACTCTTAAATATACCTAGGAAAGAATATCTACATAGAAACAGTTCAATGACAAAATATACACTCATTTTTATTCATCCCGTATCTTGGAGAACATTTAAAAATAGCCTGTTCCCAACAAATTCGCACCCTTAAAATGGCCAAGGATTTCGCCTTATAGTATTTAGGTGTCAAATAGAGTTGTACGAGGTCGATTTAGAAGCAAGATAGGAGAACGGTGGATGGTTTAAGGAACTTAGTGATTTTACTGGTTATTCCTTCGATATGGATAAGTATTTAGATATCGGTTTTATTATTTGATCGGGCTTTTTATATGGACTTTATTACATGATGGGTTGGTGATAGTCGTTATACGACTGTCAAGGGATTTCTCTGGCGCCTTTTCAGGATTTGGTGTTTGATGATAAATCAATGCAGATGTTTTCATGATGAAAAGATATTGAGTTGAAATAGGAGGATCATCGAAGACATGGGCCAATTATGGCCCGTCTTCGATGGTTTCTAATGCATTTTACGAATTAAAAGTAGCCTATAATTAATATAGCCTATCTATAATATATTAATTGATCCAGGTTTAGAGCTATATCTATGCAAAATTACAGCTCAATCCACTAAGAAATTTTGGCGTAAAACGGTAACATCATCCAAACTTTTACTTTTATAAGTGTGAAGTGTGATTGAGGTGTTTATTATATCGTTTTCTTAATAAATATATCGATAAAAACTGAAAGCCTTTTGAACCGAAGAAAAACGGCGGAGGTTCTTATTTTTTTATGTATGACCATGGATAACTTTTTACAGAGTAGTCCGATTTCGATAATTCTTTTTTTATTGGATAGGGTATACCTCGATGTGTTATCAAACTAAATTAGACTCGAATTTTAACAAGATATCGACATTAGAAGAATTTGAGGTCGGTTTATCGTTTTTTAAAACACGCCAAATTATTCAATGCATTTTGGACAAAATACCTACCGTCTGTCAGTTTATCAAATCAGAAGCTGTCAACCACAAACCATTTGACCTGCAATTAAGTATTCATGCCTACTTAAACGGGTGCTAATTCAAGTAATCTCAGGTGTGTGTCATGTCATGGAATTACTGACTAATTGAACAATCACAGATCTGACGGCGTATAATTAATAATAACCTAAAACACGACTACCTATAAATATTAAGTTATGAGATCAGCGGACACGGTTTAAATGGTGTCGGGGTTTGTGAACTTACCTCTGCTATTTTAGGTTTGTTGAGATAAGGTCTGGGTCAATCATGGACGAGACGACACGCCTAAATCTTTATTTTTTTAAGACTTATTTATCAGCTACCAGCTACTGCACGCGGTTATTAAGCTCGGTTGTTTTGGAAAACAACTAGCCTATAATACAAGTCCAGAACTTTTTGTCTGCAAAATTTCAGCCCAATCCATTCAGTGGTGATTGATGTTTCTTGTGACAAGCATGTTAAGTAGGTTGGATAAAATTTTGTGAAGATGTCTGCATCTTCAAATATGTAATACTATTTTCTGCCCGCGGCTTCGCACGCGTTGTTTCTATGGACACGTTTTAAGGTTATTTCAAACCCATGAGAACTGATTTATGGGATAAAAAGTAGCCTATGTTTGATTCCAGGATTAGACATACCTGTATGCAAAATTTCAGCCAGATCCGTTCAGTAGTTTTGGCGTGAAGAGGTAACAAACATCCATCCATCCATCCATCCATCCATCCATCCAAACTTTCGCATTTATAATATTAGTGTGAATTGTGATTAGTAGGATCCTAACCAACAATCTTTAATATTAACAAACCCTATAAAAATCCGTTCACTATCAATCTTACCCTGACCTGAACACAGCGTAGCATCATCATCTATTTACACCCTCGCCCCAATATCTATCCTAAATAAGGGTCTATACACACGAGATCATCAGTAGATCGTTAGTTGTGGGAAAGGTAAGCTTATGTGCTCAGATTTTACGACTTTTCACGCGGTCACGCGAAGTCACGTTAATAATCTACAGGTGCTTTTTGTATAGATACTTTTTGATTGTAAGCGAAGCCTATAAAACCTCTTTAAAGCACGTATTAGCTGCGTATAGTTGCCGCCAAACTTCTTGTGTTCTGGCGACCCACAAAGATGCGCAGAACGCAATTCTTAGTATTAATAATTGATGTTCGACTGGACATTCGAATTGTTTCAAACAATGAAAGAGCGAGACAGAGATATACGAAGCTGTGCCCTGTTTTGTTATTGTTTAAATTCGAGTAGGTAACTTATGTTGAACTGAATTCGGAAATAAGCTGTGCTTCGCTTTGAAACCGGATGGCGTAGTGTGAGTATTCTACAATTTATTTTATAACTGCTTTCATGCTGGCACAGCTGAATTTTAATAAACGCTGAATAGTTCTCAAGATAGTTATGGTACCTTTAGTAAAATGACTCCACCTGAGTACTGGATCTTACCGATTTACCAAACAGTTTATCGTCCTTGGCAGTGGAGCCAAGAGGCTATATCCTGCAGCTGAAAGAGCTCAGTTTATGAAGGATGGAATTGGAAAACTCAGTTTTATTTCTGGCGCTGAACTTCATTGGAATACGCCAAAAACAACCATTAGCTAGAAGGGAGCACTGGTGACATCAAGACTCAAGAGATGATCAAAAAAAATTGTTTCCAAGGGTATGGATCCCAGCTTATCTAATCGTATTTTTAAGGTGTGTGTCATTAGCATATCATAACGCTATGGATTTTATGATTTTTTAAAATGAGGAAACTGTAGTAGGTAAACTTTCAAACTGCTACCCCCGGAATATTGTAGACCCCCGAGCAAGCGAGCGATTAAGGTTGACTCAGCCGCTGACATAAACTTGGCTGGTTTTTCCCGTGGGAGAGTAGCTTACCCAAAGTTTGACTAAACTGTATCACAGTTTACCCTTAATAAGGCAAAAGTCGTGGTGTTTCATAAAAGATTCCGAAACGCCAAACAGTTCAGACCGAGTTCTTTAATAACAAAGTATTTGCCACAAAATATGACCCATTAAGCAAATGGGGCTTTAGATTTACGCCAGGAAGTTCATCTCAATCAGACTATGAGAAATGAGCTGACAAAGGCTACAGAAATGCGGGTGTCGACTTTCAAAAAAGCTTCTACATCAACTTTCACAATTTCATTACGGGATCTTTGCAAAGTTTCGAGTTCTGGCGACCGCTGCTCTGTTTTTTTCAGAAGACTGATGATAAGTTTTAGTATGAGTATTATAACGGATAGCATTTTTATAACGGAAATCAAACGTACATTGATGGTACATTTAGCATAAGGATTTAGCATATTTATAACGGAAATCAGACATTCTATTCCAATGATTATTTTAATGTCGAATTCAATAAAAATAACATGACATTAGCTGATCAATGCTGGAATTAATCAATGATAAGCTCAACCATCATTTAAATGATGTGTTTTGTGTACAATTGTGTCTATGTCAAAGTCTAAATCTGAGCGAGCACGAAGAAGCCTTCTTGCCAGCTTCTTACTGGAAACTTAGATACATTATTTACTAATAGCAAATTTATCAAAAAAAACTAAAATAAATATAAATAATGCTCACCCAGCGGACACCCAGCACCATCTAGCCCAGCTAGCCCCAAAGTAAGCAGAGATTGTGTTGAGTGTACTAAATGGTTACTGGTATACTTAATACAGTACACACATAATTATAATGTATATCATCCGCAAACCGACTTTGCCCATTGCTGAGTACAACCCTCCTAACTCTTGGCCACTCTCCACGTGACTTTACTGAAGCTTCTACACCCGTTTCATGGACGCTACTCAGAACATAACTCCACATATCTTGCCTCCGAAAACAATACTATAGGTAAGAAAAAGGGCCTGCTCGGAAAAGGAAAATCGAAGTTTCGTTTTCGTTGTCGAGCAAAACCAACTCATAAGTCGCATGCACAAGATTAGCGTTAGCACGAAAACAGCATTAAGCTGAGCTGGTGACCTTTTTGTGTTTTAATAAGTTTATTATTAGTTATAATTTTATAATATTATGTCACACAAATAAAGATTTTCCATTCTATTCTATTCCATAAATATCTGCAATTCTAAGGGTTATGTTATTTTAGGGCGTAAGCCCTCACACTCGGGGTGGTAAGGGACGGATGCGGGTTCAAGTCCCGTCGAAGCAGATTTTTTTGGGACATTTATTTAATTCTTAAATATCTGCTAGTGCAGATCGTAGATACAAACAATTGTCCCGCGGTAGGAATGGAACTTACAACCTCATACGTCGCAGGCAATGAAGTCGTCAAAAAAATTACCAGTTAATTCGCCGATGAAGGTAGAGCTACAGAATAACCCCAGGAGTTATTTGAGAGGATTTATCATGACGTCACCTGGGCTAGTACGTGAGCGGACTCTGGGAAAAATATATGTTGTCCAATTAATAAGGTACTTTGAACGGGTTCTCTACGGCTATTGGATGGAAAATTAGGCGCGCTGGATTGATTACATGGGGGCGGCGATTATTAAGGTTTCAGTACAGTGAATGAGTCAATATAAAACTGTATTTAAAATATTTGCTTTTGTTTTTTTAATAGTACATATAATATATGTACTATTAGGGTAGGGTATAGGGTATATTATACCCTACCCTGTAGATTTATTCAGTGCCACCGTCTATTTTGTTTTTATCATGTCCAGTCTATCCCAAGGTTCGCTCTAAGCGATAAGGCCGTCCTTTATAATTTCTGTATTCTAAGCTTTTTTCTCTGTATTGTTTCCTGTCTTTGTGTGTGATAATAAAGTATTTTCTATCTATCTATCTATACGCACACTTAGGAAAACCACTGAGAATTTAAAAATTATCGCAAACAATTAAAAGTTTATTAACAAAAAAAAAACAATCAATTAATAGAAATAAATTACAACTAGTTTTTAAAATTGACACAATTGATCTAACAGCAAACAATAACATTAATATTTTTTTTTTGTTTGGCTTGTTACAATTTTATTAGGTACCTAGCTATTTATAAATTGTTATTTACTTTGTTAAAAAAGGTTTCAGTTTATTTTGTACGCAATGATATTTGAACCAATTGTTATTTTACTTTGCTGTCGGCAAACAATTTCATTTCAACAACGCTATCACATTTCAAGGATATCTTTCAGCTGTTCACAGCAAATTTGCAAAATTTTGATTTACGTGGCAGTTACGTTTAACACAAGACTGGTGAACATCGAGTTAATTGATCAGTCAGTTTCCATAAGAGATGATGAAATTAATGGAGCCACTTAATTCGGAAATAGCTTTTAGTACATCGATCGGCATGGAGGAGTCATCTCGTAAAGGAATGAATTGTCCCCCTTCCTAACCTGACCCCATCCAGCCCAACTCCTCAAATAGCATTGAAGATTATCAACCCAAAACTGGGATAGCCACCAAATTAGCTATTAAAAGCTACTTTACAGCACTTTGCAAAATTACATTTATCCACTTGAAAAAGTTAACACGAAACGTGTTGACATCCCGACCACTGGAAACTTATATCTCTTGCGACAATCCATTTTTTGTCCAACATTAGGGAAATCCTCACAAGCCCTATTTAGGAAATTGCCTTCGTTTTATAGCGCCTGTGGCTAACACAGCCTCGACCTCGATTTTTGTGAGCCCTTTTTAACCTTCAAAGTTTTAGTGGCCGTTTACGACCGAACACTTGTGCTTGTGTACACTACAAATATAATTCGCGAAAGGGTGCTATGTTTTGTGCAGTAGAATTTGTCCGTAAAAAAAGAAGTAAATTTTGTAGTGTCGGTAGGTAATGACAATGTATGGCTCTGCTGATATTAAATGATGGAAGCTTTATGAAGGACTGCGCACGCGTTGTTTCTATAGAAACGTTTACATGTGATTTGAGACTGGGAACTGATTTATGAGATAAAAAGTAGCCTATATTTGATTCCAGGATTAGAATCACCTGTGTGCTAAATTTTAGCCCGATCCGTTCAGTAGTGTTAAGAGGTAACTAACCTCCATCCATTCATACTAATCTAAACATGCAAACTTTCTCGTTTATATTATAAGTGTGATTAATGATTTATCCATAGGTGATTTGAAAATCATACAAACTCCCTACGATTTCCGCTAACATTTTCGGGATTTCGCGTTCGCTCGTTGTTTAAGCCTTTGTTTGTAACATTTTTCCGCAAAGACAGTCATCATCATCATCATCAGACCGTATACGTCCACTGCTGAACTAGGCCTCCCCAAACGACGCGACGAATAGCGGTCCTGAGCCACCTCCTTCCATCGAGGCCCGCAACCGATACAAAGTGGTCGGTCCATCGAGCGGGAGATTTTATTTTTTCATCATCATTTGTTTGTGTTTTATTGTATCATTTATTCATTTATTTGGTGCATGAGGGTTTTGCCGAACATGGCATGTCACCCCCGTGATTCTAAATTAAAATAGTGCTTAATTTAACAAAAAAAATTATTCTATGTAACAAAACAAAAAAAACCTGACAGAAACTTGATGAGATCTTCTTTACCACAATCTAAATTATATGTACATTCAACAAAATGTATTTATCAAAAACTAATCCGTGACACCTATAACAATAACATATTATAATAATATATCAGCAAACTTTTTACATAAATAAACTGAAAACTAATTCTTCCCACACTCTTTCCAAAGACAGTCAAATAAACACAACTTAATCTCATCACATTCAATAGCCTATGCTAATAGAATTGGGGATGAATCAGAATCAGAATCAGAATCAGAAATATATTTATTGTTAACTGTTGTACAAAAAAGATCTTAGGTATAAAATAGTGTACAGTTTCAACAGCTTATCTATAATAGACATACAATAATTTTTTAAATAGGTACCTATAATGCTAGGTATATATCATACTGACTGCAATAGCATAGACCTGCTTTGTCACCACATATCGTTGGTTTTAATCCAACACAAACTAGGTTCGTTGCTTACCCGCTTACATTCATAATGGATATTTAAGCTGTAGGCCAAGTACAGTGATTTTTTTCAAGAGTATAGACAAAAAATACAGCGTGTCATCATCCAATGCGTTAAAAATTTGAATTTTAAATTCAAATTCAAATTCAAATTCAAATTCAAATTCAAATTCTTTATTTGTAAACATGGGTCACAAAGATGGAGGAATGGTAAGAGGTAAGCACCATACATGTTTTGCCTTAATCTAGGGCATGCAAATATTCATATAAGTCAGTAGGAGACTTTAGTTACAGACAAAGAAACAAATTAGGTTATAAATTTACGAATTGAGAATATTAAATTACAAATACATTAGAAATTAAGCTGGTTCAATAATATTTAAATTCGTTCATTAATATAGTCATTTCACTGATAAATCAATATTTATGTTTTTATCTAATAAAAAGTCATTTATATTATAATAGCATTTTGATGTCAGTAGTTTATTAAGTTTATTTTTAAATAATGTCAGTGGTAGCAACTTTAGGTTTGTGGGCAGTTTATTATAAATTTTTGGTGCCATGCCCCAAAAGCTTTTTTGAAGTAAAGCGGTTTTACCACTCGTAGGACACAGGCGTTGCTGGTCGCGTCTACTGCGTGTGTTAATTGGCTTTTCAAACAGATTATTGTTGATTTTAACAAAAACAGCTATTTCATATATATACAGTGCCGGAACTGTTAGTATATTTGAAGACAGAAAATAGGGTCTACAACTATCGTCAGTCTTCAGACCATACATTGCTCTTATGCATCGCTTCTGTGCCTTAAAGATTGTTTCCCTTTCAGTACAGTTTCCAAAAAATATAATGCCGTAGCGTAATTTAGAAGAAACATAGCTGTGATAAACTGTTTTTAGCGCATCCAGACCAACTACTTTCCGGAGTTTGTAGAGCATATATGCAAATTTACTAAGAGCCTTACATACCTCTGCAGCTTGGATGTTCCAGTTAAGTTGTCTGTCAATTACAAGACCTAGAAATTTTGTATTTGTCGTGTTCTCTATTATATGATTTTTGTAAATCGTTTTTATTTGAGGTGTGGGCAAACGTTGAGAAAAATGCATAATGTTTGTCTTACTCAGGTTTACATTTAAATTATTATTGTCAAGCCAATCTATTATATTACGTAAAGTGTCATTAATTTCGGTTTCATACGTATCAACGGATGCACATTTTATTATAGCAGTGCTATCATCAGCAAAGAGGACCATAGGATGTTTGGTGATCAGGGGTAGATCGTTAATATAGATTAAGAATAGTAGTGGTCCCAGTACACTACCCTGTGGAACACCATACTTGATTGTTCTTCTATTAGACATATACCTAATTTCTTCCTTAGTTTTCGTACAAATTCTTGTTACTTCTGTGTATTGCGTTCTGTTTTCGAGGTAAGATCTTAGAAGGTTATGTGCATTCCCTCTGATTCCGTATCGAAAGAGTTTGTCCAGGAGTATTCCGTGATCTACATAATCGAACGCCTTTGTCATGTCCATATATATGGCACATACAGGCGTCCGTTCATCTACTCCTCTTATTACTTTTGTTAAAAGATTAAAAATTGCTAAATTTATCGACTTTCCCTTTCTAAATCCGTTCTGTTCATTTGCTAGTACATCATTTTTCTCTAAGAATGAGTCCAGTGCATTAAATATAACTTTTTCATATATTTTGGAGAATGCGGATGAAAGAGCTATCGGGCGGTAGCTAGCCACGTCATTTTTTTCTCCCTTCTTCTTATAAATGGGTTTAACTATTACTGGTTTGAGGCGCTCTGGGAAAACGCCATCGGTTAACCCAAGATTGATAATGTGGCTGAGGTGGGGAGATAACGAGTTACTAACCAGTTTAATTACTTGGATAGAAAAGTCGTCGTAGCCAGTGCTTTTTTTATTTTTAAGCGATTTAATTATCTTGTCAACTTCTAAGGGGATAGTTGGGGGTATGTAGATAGAGTTGACTATTGAATTTATTATTTTATTATTATATAACGATTTATTTTGGCATGGTTCTATTTGATCAATGAAATAATTGTTAAATGTAGTAGCTATGTCTAGTGGGTTAGTATAGTTAATATTGTCAAAATTGATGTCGGTTTTATTTTCGTGAGGTATGTTTTGTTTAGTCTTATTAATTATTTGCCAAATAGTTTTTGATTTATTTATAGACTTTTTTATGTTATGACTGTTTTGTGACAGTTGCGTTAATTTAATAATTCTTTTAAGTCTACTTGAGTACTTTTTTAAGTTTAGTTTATTTGAGGTACTTAAGCCTCGTCGATACGCCCATAGAAGTTCCCTTTTTTTTTACTGCAGAGTTTTATCCCTTTGGAGATCCATTTAGGTTTTCTTGTAACTAAAATTTTAATTCTTATCTTTGGAAAGCATAAGTCGTAAAATAAACCAAAAGTGTCCAAAAACAAATTAAACGCATCGTTTGTGGTGTCCGTTTTATAGAGCTCAGAAAAGGAAAGACTTTCTATACATGATTTGAATTTTAACATGTTATCACAACTGTAATCCCTCCTAGATACGCTCCAGCTGTTAATTTTGCAAATCCTACTGACCGGATACGTTAGTAGTTGAGCTGTATGGTCCGATAGCCCAATATCTAGTACCTGACTTTTACATTTAATTTTACAGCCAATAGCAAAATTATCAATACAACTTTGACTAGACAAACGAGTTGGCTGTCTTATTACTAACTTAATGTTATAACAAAGTAGTAAATTAGTAAACTCTGAAGAAATTCGATTACTTTTCAAGATATCGATGTTAAAATCACCACACAGAATAACATTATTTTTCGTGTTACAAATTTTTGATAATAGCTCATACAAAATCTTAAAGAACAAATCAAACCCCTTAGGGTTAGGCACTCTGTATAGGCACACTATAGTAAGGTTATATTGCCTAAGTTCAACAGCACAACATTCAAAAACACTTTGCACACAAAATTTTGTTACGTTATATTCGTTAAAAGTTATGCCATTTCGGACCAAAATGCATGCTCCTCCACGATTTTTAGGTCTAGAGTAGCATGCTGAAAGATTGAAGTTAGGTACGCTAAGTAAGTCTTCTTGACCTGCTGAAATAAAGTGCTCTGTGATGCAGAGCACATCAATGTCAATATCGTGCTTTCCATTTATTTCGTCTACATAAAGGGTCAATAGGTCGGATTTATTAATTAGTCCTGCGATATTTTGGTGCATGATGTGGATATAATTACTCGCGAAAAAACTGCTCCTCAGTTGGTTTTTGATTGTCTGTGGGTTCTTCATTTGTGCTTGAGGTCGTATAGGGTTGGTTCTGCTCAGCTATGCAGTTGATTAACTTTCCCAGGTCATGAAGAATGATTCGTAAACCACGGATGTTCACTTTTCCGTTAATTTTTGAGAACATTCTGTTGTCGTAAGGCAAGTTTAGATTAGAATCAACTAGGTAGGAATATTGCTTAGAGTCGTTGTCTATGTAGAGCAAGCTGTTAAAATTTTCAAGTCGCCAATTGAACATCGTTGCATATTTATGACATTTATAAGTTGGTAGGCATATAATGATGTTAGTAAACTGTACTTTCAGCAACGTTTCTCTTATAAAAATTACTAATTCTAAGTTATTATTCGTGGTCTGAAAATCTTCTTCTCCTAGGAATATTACACAGAAATCCTGCATAGTAAATTCTTGTAATTTCGCAGTAATTCCCTCCAGTAAATGGTGTATGCCACAGATCGGTTTCCTGTAGTGACAGATGTCATATCTGTTAATATCTTCATTTTCAGTAACAAGTTTATGTTGCAGATTATTAGGTTTTTGGCTGCTAATTATACAAATCTTATTCCGCTTTTGCCCAGCTGCTGGTGATGCAAAGTTAACTCTGGTTCGAGTTTGGCAGTCGAGTGTAATATCGAGTGAAGCGGAGGGGTGCGGGTTCAAATCTCCATTTTTTGTTTGCGTAGTTTTGTCCAGAGTTTGTACAAAATTTGTTTGAGTTTCTTTTTCTCTTCTTTGCGTTGTTTTTTTGGGTATTTCTGTTTGTGTTTGCGTTTCTTTATGAATTTTGTTACTTATTTCTGCTTCGTCCACTTGCGTTTGTTTATGTACTTTGAGTTGTTTTTGTTGTTTGGAACTATTTCGAGATGTTGTTAAGGTTGGAGACATAAATTTAGCCGGACTATTGCCAATTTTTTTGTATAGTACATTTTTTTTCATCAATTCCTGATTCGTTTTTGCTAGTTCTCTATTTTGTAGGGATAATTTTTCTATTTCGTCGTGAGCGCTTATGAGCTGTGTCTGGAGGTGCTCTATTTTTTCTGATAGACCTGAGATTTGCTCACTATCGATGGAAACGTCCGGAAGGCTATTGGTGGTGACATCTAGCGCATCAACACTCATATTTGACTCGTTTGTGTTTATAGCCAAGTGTGTATGGGCTCGTCTAAAGGTAATATTTTCTTGCTGTTCCATTTTATTAGAATCGCTTAGTAACGCTTCTATTATTCGGTAGATGGTGTTGGCGAGGAGATTTTCATGCAAAAAGTGTGCCAGTGTTTAGGAAGGTTCGAACACAGTATCGTCAGCATGTGAATCCTCGGGTGCGACCGCTAAGCCAGAAAAGCTTTGGGTTATATGTCGAAATTAGCGTTCAGTTCTTAATGATGGTGAAAGTTCGTGTATTGTTATAAAGTTCGTTACTGCGATGAGTCACACATTAATCACAATACCGTCAAGAAATTTTTTCTTGAACAAAAGTTAGTTTTTGATAACTTACTGCGATTATCTTCTTATTTAAAATATGTTTTGGGTTAACACTATTATGTAAGTGACTCTCTTTGTGCATTTGTCATAATGATTTCAGGTTCCACTTAGTTTTAACGCACTTTGCACTTTAGATCATTTTGCACTGTAAATGTTTGTTATTTTGTTTGTAAAACACTGTCGCCTGTGGTTTGAGGTGTTATTTTTCTAATTCTAATTTGGTTTTAGCAAAACTTTCACTTTAACTAATTATTTGAATTAATTTTATACGGAGCCAAAACGTCTCGTACGGAGGGTAGTCCGCAATTGTTTATTCCTTCAGCTTTAATAATTTACGCAATATGCACAACTTTCTCTATTCTATCCTCTGATTCTAGCCAAACAAAAACTTTCCCTGCTAGGGAGCTGACATAGCTACCGATTCTAAGTAAGTTATTTTTGGCTACAAAATTAACAGAGCCTAAGCACAACCGGTAGAAATTTAAAGGTCACTAAAACTTATTTGGGATTTCAAGCACAAAATAGTCGTGATTCCCGCTATTTTAATTACCCTACATTAATTATTAAAATCAATTTTGGTTGTAAATTAGTGACACGTTTAACGGCAAAGCTTATAAAGGAATAATTCAATGAAATAATAATTAGCGCGTGGAACGATGCCGCGCCAATAATTTATCGCTGTTTGGTTCGCACTCAGCGTATTTTGTTTTCTGAAATATATTGCCGGCTTACTGCGTTGATGGATGGTGGCTATAGTTCTCTCGGCATAGTTTTTTTATAGACTGTTTTTGGAAAATGGAAAATATTCAATAAATTGAACAGCATTCGTTCTTACGACGACCATAGTCGGTACCTATGGTGTATGGACTCCAAACATCCAAATATCCACAAATAAAGTGCATAAATATATGACTAGACAAACAGGGTTGCGAATTTACTGCTTTTAAAAATACAATTTAATTAAAAACTTTCTCTATGAAAGTAATTCTGCTGATTACTAAGTGGAAAATATCATTACAAATTTTATACCTAAGTATACCTTTGTTCGTACGTAAACGTACCTACCAATCCTATCAACCATCTTTAACACGGATTTACACTTACTGAATAACGATAGTACTAGTAAATACGTTACGTTCTCTACCTACCACATAACATACAAATCAGGACTTACAATATCCCCAGGATAAATGGCGTGATATCCATCTCTCCAGTCCTCCAAGGAATATAACACAATACAAAACTTTACCTACCGGTCGAAATTCCTGCATGATGTATAGCTACGCAAGTTCCCTACAAGAAAAGGTTTGAGCCCAACGCATTACCCGTCGACCTAAATCTTAAATCTCACAATCTAATCTACAGGACGAAATATATCGAGATCCGAATGAGAAAAGAATGAAAGATTTTCTAGAAAATATATTTTCACCCCAGCCGGCCCACAGACAAATATAATCAAGGGAGAATTTGTCCAATAGTATTGTAAGAAGAAATATGAAGTGGGCAATAATGGATCCGAGCGCAGGAGTACGAAGAGATTTTATTAAAAACTAATTCTGCCCGCGCTTTCGCACGCGCTTTTCAAGTATCCTATCACCAGGCCCGGGATATCGTTTACGTGTGTGTAAGTGTGTCGACGCATGTAGCGTCCCACACAATGGGCCTCTCCAATTCCCATGGCACTAGTGTCATACCGTCGGAACTCTTACCATCGTCACGCAACAGACTATTCGGTTCAAATTAGCTGGTACGTAAGACAACGGCCGGATGATGTCGGCTGGCGTGGCGAGATATCCGACCGGCGGCCCTAGTACCACGATAATCCGATGACCAAGCAGTTCGACAGCAGTACCGCACTGGCATTGACGAAGCGCGCAACACCTTACACCCAACCAAGACACGTTGCGATACGGAAAAGTTCAGGATCCAATAAAGTGCCAGTAAAGAACTAGTGCTGTTAACCGAAGATAAGAACGCTGGTAGGGCTCAACTTGAAATTTTGCGTATACCTAAGCCTCCCAATTTGACAGGCAGTCGATATTCATCGATCATAAAGATCATAAAGAATACATTATTATGTTGTCTAAGCCTTCCAAGAGCTCGCGTGTTTCCACAGTTGACTACATCTCAAAGAATTCGTACCCAAATTTAGATACAAATAGACAAAACCGAATAATTGTAAAAGCCATATGACTACTAAGTTTGAGCAGTTGGTCCGAAATCAATGAGTCGAAGTGAAAATTTATCTACAGCTGTAATGTTGGGGGCCAAACTATTGAATTTTCCAATGATATACTTACCCATATAGATACAATAAAAACCATATGCCTTTTTTTAAAAGGCGTATGGTTTTTAATGTTTTTAGGTTCAGGAGTACTACGCCTAAGCCGCTATTTAACTTCACAACAATATCACAAACGTCTCTTATGTACCTTAGGAAACCTTAATTTTATCAACACCTTGAATAGAACCAAAAAATGTCTTTTGAAGCTAACGTCCAAAGATTCGCTTCGTATCAATCGTAGAGAAAGTTATTCGTTTATTGGAGGAGTAACTTTACACAGGTTTTGGCCTGGGTGTTTCTATGTATAATAAAAAAAATATCTATCTATGTAGTGTATTGTATTAAGTTTAACAGTTATCTAGTACCCATAACACAAGCTCTGCTTAGCTTGGGGCTAGATAATGCTGTGTGAATTGTCCAGCATTATTTATTTATTTATTTATTTATTTATTTATTTACATTACTGCATTATTGTTAAAAAAAATGCCCTCAAAAACCCCATAGTTAACTAAATTCATCATGTTTGTCTGTCTTTGTCTACAACTACAACAATTGAACAACCATTAGGTTTTGGTGCTATGCTAGCCTTTTAAAATATGTTCTATTATTTTTGCATCCCATCGAGCGGGGTATCTTTAAATAGGCATTTTAAAATGAAAGATATAATTATGAAATTCTTAATCATCAATGTGGGCAAGTGAAAGCTTTTCTCAGAAGGGCCCTGTATAGCGGGTACATAGCGAAGGCACGTTCAATTGGATTGAAACGTCGGCAAGCGGAGTGCTCTTAGGCAAAGGGTCCGTAATAGCATTTTTGTAGTGAAGCCATGAAGTTACAAAAAGTTAGATAGAGGTTGCAAATGCATGGAAGAGTTTACAATGAAAAATTAAAAGTATTTTTGTGACCATTATGTACTCACCACGGTATTTGGGTAAATAATCTGCTCTTTTTTTAGTGTCCCGTACCTCAAAAGGAAAAAGGAACCCTTATAAGGATCACTTTGTTGTACGTCTGTCTGTCTGTCGGTCTGTATGTCTGTCTGTTTGTCCGTCTGTCAACCCTCTTTTCTCAGGAAAGCCTGAACGTATCAAGTTGAAATTAACGTCAAATACTCAAGTCTCACTCTTGAAGCCGCGATATAAATAAAACTTCTAAGTCAACGCACTCAAAAGTTAAAGCCGTTTATGTCCGAAAATTTTGAAATTTCCAAGGGAATCACATGCACACAGGTAAAACCGATAGGGTACTTCCCGTACACATAGAGTCGTGAAATTTGGTGAGCAGCAAGGTCTTATAACAAAAATTAGTAATTAAAAAAAAGTAATTTATTCACTAAAAAAATACTTTTAATGCTCGCCATGGACCAAAACCTATAGGGTACTTCCCGTAGACCCAGAATTATAAAATTAGGCTAGAAGCAAGGCCTTATAGCACAAGTTAAGGGAAAAATCCGAAAACTGCAAATTTATAGTTTATTGACAAAAAAATACTTTTGATTCTCGCCATGTACCAAAACCTATAAAGTACTTCCCGTTGACGTAGAATCATAAAATTTGGCAAGAAGCAAGGTCTTCCAGCACAAGTAAAGGAAAAAATCCTAAATACGTATATTTATAGTTAATTCTAAAAAAAAATAATTTTGATTCTTGCGATAGACCAAAACCTATAGGTTACTTTCCGTTGATATAGAATCATTAAATTAAGTAAGAAGGTAGGTCTTATATCACCGAAACCGTAAATTTGTAGTTTTTTCACAAAAAAATAATAATATTTGATTCTCGCCATGGACCAAAACCTACAGGGTACCTACTTCCCGTTGACCTAGAATCATGATAATTTGGCAAGACACAAGGTCCTACGGAACCCTTAGTGCGCGAGTCCGACTCGCACTTGATGTTTTATTTTCGAATGGTAAATCAATACCAGACCAATTTTTGGGAACAATTATCACGAACGGTGTTTTTGATAATTTAGGATGCGACTGTAATATGGAAAACCAGGACTGCGACTCAATATCCACTGATAAGAACTTTTAAAATCTAACCCCGAATATTGAACGGGTTACCGCATTTCGGCGGACAACAACTGACAACAATGCCACATCTTTCCGTCACCTATTCCTGAACCTGAAGGGTGCTCCGAAAAAAATTGTTTTTCTCGAACGAAAGCTATTTATCTGCGATTACTATTGTATTGATTAAATGAATCGAGGAATGCGATTGATAAATTCTTCACCGGCTCGGAGCGAGAGGAAATACTAGGGCATTCGTTTTAAATTCTACCGATGGAGGTCCTACATTTTATTTCGAATTATTGGTTTTATAGCGGCAGAGTGATTGCATTTTATAAATTACTCGCTTCTGGCAAGCAATTTTATTTGTAACAACACAATTTTAAAGTTAGTGGTTTCACAATTTTACCCTAGATAGATTTGCCTTTGATTTTGATGTCATGAAACATTTATTTTCAGTTTGCTTCTAGGCATGGCTAATGTTTAGCAAACCTAGGCTAGGTTTTACCTGCCCCCGTTTGCCATATGGCATGTTTGCATTTCGTTACAAATCTTTTCCTCTCTGCAAACGTGCTGCAAGCCTTCGTGCACCTAAACCAGTTTCGTTTACTGCACGCTAAATACCCTTTGATACGAGAGATCACATACATAAATAAATAAATAATGTTGACCAATCCACACAGCATCATATAGCCCCAAAATAAGCAGAGCTTCTGTTATGATGGGTAGCTACATAAAATAACTGACAAACCTTAAACATTACATCCATAGATTTTTATACATTGAAAAAACACCCTGAACAAATATCTGCAGGTTGTACACACATTTGTCCCGAGGCGAGGCGGGAATCGAACTCGCACAACAATGGAAACATTGTTCCAGTTTTTCGATAAAATTTATTAAGAAATAAATGGGAAGTTAGTCTTTTCATTTTATAACTGGATTATCAACGAAATTTTAAAATATAAACCCCAGTAGTAAACTTTACTGCAGCCAACAAAAAATGAATAAAACTGACCGGGAGCTTTCATATAACTTCATGTTAAGGTTCCCTAGGTTACCCTAAAAATTAAACTCCAGCAGTGCTCTCCGCAGATAATGAACGAATATAAAATTTAAAAATACCAAATTCAGATTTACATAGCCAAAAACTTGTGAAACGCAATTATAGAAGTTTTAACATGAAGCCAGCTAGCTAGGTAATCACATTTGTCGAAGCTCCAAAGAGAAAATTGTCTTCGGTCGTAACAAGGTTGGGCTTCTTCGACCCTCACCACTTCTCTACGGTATGTTCCAGAGTACACCCGAATATCGTTCTAGGTGTAGTTTTATTAGTAAGTTAGGCAACCGTTTTAGAAGAAGTTTCAGAAAAGGTTAATGTATCTTGTAGTGAGTAGGTGGTCATCTCATCAACTTAATCTCATCCAGTTTGGATGAGTTGGTAAATCCAAAATGTTTAGTGGTCAACTCATCCAAAACTTTTTCATAACAGTTTTTTTACCAGTATTTTCAATAAGTAACATCAACCACAAAAGTGTTCCGTAGATTAAAAATACTTTGTAACACAACAATAGTTTTTTTGACGACCTCTGTGGCGCGGCTACGACGCAAGAGGTTGCGGGTTCGATTCCCGCCTCGGCACAAATGTTTGTATGATCGGCAGATATTTGTTCAGGGTGTTCTGGATGTTTTCTATGTATAATAAAAAAATATCTATACCTATATGCAGTGTATTGTATTAAGTATTGATTTTCATCAGTCCGTATTACTGTCAGCATAAATAAATTATTAGAACATTTTTTAAGCTACCTCGGCGTCTATGTATTATTTAAGGCTCTTTAGTCGACTGGCCCCGGAAAAAACTGGCCCTACGGGGCCAGTTGACCTAATGCATTTAATTTATTACTTTTCTTTAGAGGTACTAGATGACCTTACCCATCAATCTTCTCGTTCCTATATGCATCAAATCTACTAGAGGGTAAAAGCTGTGGTGAAAGACCATAATTATTGTCATAAAGCTATTTATTTATTTTTATTAGGGCTCCATAAGCACAAACCTTTTTCCTGGTACTAATTGGAAGACGAGACGCTCTCGGTACCTACCATGAATTCTTTGTGTTTTAGCAAAAGGGAAGAAATTTATTAGTGTTTATGTTTTAGTAATGGCACTTTTTACCGTCTCCATTTGCGTCGTTTTGTTTAAACTTGTTTTTCCTGGAGTCCAATGAATTAAGGGTGGATTTTACCGTTAGTATCTTTAAACGTTAATGCGAAAACGAGTTTTAACGTCAATTAATCGCGTTTAATTTCAACGGTGAAATTGCACCTTAATCATTTAAGAGTCTGCAAGTAGTGTTTCTGTACTTAAAACTTACTAGGCCTCACCTACACAATTAATGTATTAAATTGACTAGGTACAGTCATTTTCATGTACCACCCACCTTTACTAATAGATTTCCCTCTAGGCCTTATAGAGGAAAGCTGGTCACTTAAATATTGTTCATAAGAAAAGCTAATAAATAAAATACTAAAATCATTTTCGTTATTTAAATAGACAGGGTGCCATGGAAAGGGTGGACTAAGCCGAAATGGCGATTCTGGACATCGAGGGGTTCAACGTTTTTTCTATGAATTATTGAATTTCGAACATTATTTGATCATTCACGTATGTATATTCTTTTATTATTATTATTGTTTTGAAATTTAAAAGGAGACACACTACTTCTCTACATCTAGTTTTTAATTCAACGTTTATTTATTTATTGTATTCAAGTGAAAATGAAAAAATTAAAATGTTTATTTTTTGAAATCACAAAAAAAGAACAAAGTTCTAGGCAGCTAAAACAGAAGACAGGCTGTTTTAGTTATAAAAACTGTGTTACAGAGGGCAGCGTCTGGCCCTGTAAGCCAGTAAGGGCACTGACGGGACCCTGTAAGGGCATTGCAAAATTCTGATTCACAGTTCTTACATATAAAATTTAATAATATCTGGTAATCATTTGAATTTGCTAGTTGAGATACACAAAAAAACACAATTCGTCACCTATCTTTATCATAGTTATTATGTCCGAAATATTAAGTTTTTTATTAATTATTCCATGACAAAACAATGGTTTTGATGAAAAAACCAACAAAAAACATTTGTGAAATATTTTGAAATCTTAATAATGCAAGAGTGCGTGTAAAAAGTACACGAACATGAAGAAATTTTTTTTTTTGCAATATGAAAATTCAAAAATACTTGATATTCAAAAAATCGTTCCCTTTCATGAAATACCAATTTATTTATCAGAAGTAGGTAATAGAATATTACAGTAACAGAATAAAACAAGATCCGTCAAGTGCGAGTGTAACTCGGGCGCCGAGGGTTTTGAACGTTTGTCAACAAATATGTACCAAAAGTACCGGTTAGAGACTTCGCAATTTAACGAATACCTAAGAATAGTAGGTTACATTTCAGATGGATCTCTCTGCATGCTTCGGTTAAATGGGTGGTTCGGTTAAGGTGGGTATTGGTAATTTTTTTTTTTATTGGGGGGGGAATGGGTATTTTTTCGACTTTTTTCAAAATATTTCAAAAAGTATGAAACCTACAGAAATTTGAAAATCTGTTTTGAAACGTACAAACAAATACCTTTCATTTGATACCCCACTCGGTAAGGTAGCCCCCCCTTTTGAAAATTATTCCCCCCCATTTTGACCATTTTTCAAAAAGTGTTCTTTTTTCAAACTTCTCTATATTTTTCCTGTAAAATATAGATCCATGTCTATAAACGCTCCATACATTTAACATGGATCGCTCTGCAATCTTCGGAGATAGGGGGGGGGGGGGGGGGATTGGGTATTTTTTCGACTTTTTTCGAAATATTTTAAAAAGTATGAAACCTACAAAAATTTCAAAATATATTTTGAAATGTACAAAATGGTACCTTTCATTTGATACCCCATATGACTCTGTAGGTATCTTTTAAAATTTCGGCATCACAATTTGTATGGAAAATATTCATTTTCATTTTTCATTTATTTTCATTTATTTTTCTCAAAATCTGTACAGGCGCGTGAAATGTATTATTGTTTTAAATTTCAAGTTGATAGCTGCTGTAGTTTTTGAGTTATTAAGGAGGGAAAAAAGGACAGACAAAGCGAGACCATAAGGGTTTTGAAACCGATCTTCGATCATCAAAACCCTAAAAATACATCGTTCCCTTTCAGCTAAGAGCGGCTACACCCTTTTCTTGACACCCTGCTTATAATTGAGCAAAAAAGATGTGTAATTTTGGTTTTTTAATTAAATTCAATTCGTGTATTAAAACCAGATCTAACATTAACATTAATTATATTATTTCTGTTGTTAACAGAATACGATAGCATAATAGTTAGGGTTGATCATGGTATACTAAAAAAACCGCGCCAAGTATACCCTACAACAATTTATTGTTGGAGGCGAGAGCCCTCAAGACTACGCACTGATCACACACAATTATTGGTAATAGACAGTGAGAATAGACAAACATATTATGTATAATAAAAATAAAAATATCTATCTATGTAGTGTATTGTATTAAGTATATCAGTTATCTAGTACCCATAACACAAGCTCTGCTTAGCTTGGGGCTAGATAATGCTGTGTGAATTGTCCAACATTATTTATTTATTTATTATTATTTATATTATGAGACACATTTGGTTTCAAGGGGGCCCCATCAACGGCGATGATTTAACATAAGATATAGTTAAAAAGACAAAATTCTAAAAACTCAAAACCCGGCGACGTTTATTGACTGAACAGATTTCATGAAACATGGCTAAGAACACTTGGAATAAAATTAACTATGACACACAAAAAAACTAAACGAAAATCGGTTCATCCGTTTGGGAGCTACGATGCCACAGACAGGTGTTCAAAGTTTGAACAAAGATTTGCACTTTGCCAAGCGGTATCGGTTTTTTTCGACACATCAAAGCGATCAAAGTTGAAATGTGTTCAAATGTTTGCGTAGGTTGCCACACTTGCAAAGTTCATTTCACACATACACAAATACACAGATAGACACGTCAAATTTATAACACCCCTCTCTTTTTGCGTCGGGGGTTAAAAAACGCACGAAACCATCAAGAGAGCGATCACTGGTTGCGGGCAAGATCGGTCATTGTGTCGATCTTTAGGGAAGGCCTATGTCCAGTAGTGGACATCGTTCCGATGATATGATGATTTAGTTCTAGATTAAAATAAACTTGCAGTGCTACTGCGTTAAAATAGGTACAGCTGCAACTAAGAATTTAAGCTAAACTAGAACTATAACGTTATATACCTCCAGTTGCATAGTTGGCAGCTGGAAGATCAAAAGCGTGCCTGCAATTCGTATTTGTTCTCCGAACTGAACCAACCGTACCATCAAAGCTGCGCCATCAGTCTGTCTCGAATACTTTGGCATCCACGGCCCGTGAACGCTTTAGCAATTAGGTGCTCACTCATGCAGCCCGTCTGCCTAACTGCAGAATAATAGGAGATGCCTCCTGCGTTCTGTTTGATCACTGATTGGGGTATCATCGTCATGAATAGACATCATCGTCAGCAATATATCAACAGTTTTATATAGAGCCTTATATACTCAGAGGAACAAGACTAAGATAAACAAATATTTTGTAAAAACAAGTTTTTATTTTCATCTAGGACTAAAGTTCCTGTCAAGATGAATCAAACGAGCCGAGACTCGATGCGGCTACCTCGTTTCATTGCAGAGTTCACAGGGCCACATTCCGGCTCCATCATCAAATCAGCTCCGTGTCATTATAGTATTGCAAGTATAAATTAAAATGTTTTTTTGACACAAGTAGGTAAACATACATTAATTTTAATGATTCCATAGACTCCCGAACTAGTATAAATTATATTTCAGGAGTCAGTGACTTCTCCCAAGTAAAATACATTTTGTGTCCTTATAAAGATGTAAAGTTAATAAAGTATATCACACTAATATTATAAATGCGAAAGTTTGAATGGATGGATGGATGAATGGATGGATGGATGGATGGATGGATGGATATTTGTTACCTCTTCACGCCAATAGTACCTACTGCACGGATCTGGCTGAAATTTTGCATACAGGTAACTTTAATCCTGAAATCTAACAAAGGCTACTTTTTATCCTATAAATCAGTTCCCGTGGGATATAAATTACTTTTAAATGTTTCCATACAAACAACGCGTGCTAAGTCGCGGGCAGAAACTAGTAGTGAATCAAGTTAAGCCAGCATAAAGCTTTATTTTAGAGTTTTCTTTCTCCTTATGTTATTTCGCTCAAAGTTTGGCTATCGGTGATAAAATACGAAAGTTGAATCTTCTATTTTTTTAATTAATTCTTTTTTACGGTTTCGGGTGCATACAGACATAGATAATGACGAGATCAATTGATATTATCCTTAGTTTTGGATGGTCAACATCAAACAGCGTTGTAGTTACCCTTCCACGTTTGTATGGAGAGATGAGCGACTCGTTCAGCCTTAACATCAAAAATCAGTCTCGGTGCTCATTGTGCCTTCTCTCCTACTACCTACCTACTACCGTACTGACTGCACGAACGCTCGCTGTGTGACACGTTTATTACGCAACGTAACAACGGTCAGTACCCGGTTTTACAAACGGAGAACCACGACAAACAAAAGAGCGATAAATGAGAACAGCGATAAACTATACAATTAAGACCATCGATGTGAGTAAAAATCGGGAGATTAGGCACTAGCTTCTCGAAAGTGGAACGCTCAAATTAGGTCCAATTAGGTCCACCCACCTCAGTCATAGTCGGATCGGCGCTGCCGGCGTACGTGTTTTGCGTGTATTGTACTCTCGATCGCACTTCGGTCTAGATACGTCTTTCCATCATTGTTGTTCATAAGGTAGTAGGTACATATTGCAATAGATTGGAAATAGCGTGTCTTTGCGTTTAGTTGTAATACAAGGGCCATTTGTTGAGATAACGCTGGGAGAACGTACCATATCAACAGAATTTTACTTATATCAATGATGGAGACCAATGTTTGTTTGGATTGTTTGTTTACGCCTAATGCATGGGAGACTGAAGTCATAGAATCTCTTTATGATACCGTAGGGACCTAAATGAACGCAAGGCTTCTACAGCACTGGAGGGTGGTGCCATAATCTAATTAACACTGGATCGCAGCGTAATCGAGTTAAAAAAATTAAATAGGAATATCAAGTTACGAAATATCCACCGAAAATCACGATCTATTAATTTCGTCGAACTTCTATAAACGTATTACGGTATTGTTAACTCGACCGTAAAATTTGAGGCGCCGTCGGTGGAATAATCACTGTCTAAAATTCGTGGAATTCATAAATTTCACATTTTGAACCTTATTTCCAACACACTTTAGTCAAATTACCTGCAGAGATTCGGTTCAAAAGAGACAGTATGAAGTGAGAATGACTCGGGTAACTTTGCTCCGGTGAAACTTAAATTCATAAAGTGAATACATTATTCATAGCGTTTAGAGATATCTACTGAAAAGTAAAGCTGACTTTGGTTTTTCTTTTCCTTTCCTAATTCCGGCTCTTGTTAGATTGCTGGTATACCTACGATATTAGTCAAGACAAGAACAAAATTAAAAATTTTAAAAATTCCCGACTAATTTTCTTGAAACATAGCTAAGAACACTCGGGATAAAATTATTTATGACACAAAAAAAACTAAACGAAAATCGGTTCATCCGTTTGGGAGCTACGATACCATAGACAGATACACAGATACACACACAGACACGTTAAACTTATAACACCCCTCTTTTTTTGCGTCGGGGGGGTTAAAAACAAAGTCAAAGTTGTTAGAAGACTTTACCATCCACATAAAAGCAAAATGAGTTTTTCCAAACAAAGAGTCCTGTTTCATTCAATTTCACTTTTTCATTAAAAGACAGGACCAAGTCCACTATTCTTAGAGTACTTTATCAGAATATTACACTATCCACTGAATATATTGCACCACAGGATACCCTTGATGACGACGACCTCTGTGGCGCAGGAGTTTGAGTAGTGTTTGTATGATCTGCAAATATTGTTCCGGTCGCTTTGAAAGTTTTTTCTATGTTTTATAAAAAATATCTATGTATGAAGTGTATTTTAATAAGTAATATATTAATAATCTAGTACTTTCCCATAGAACAAGTTCTGCTTGGCTTGGGGCATATTACAATCAAATAATAGAAACAAATTCTTATTGTTTCACTTGTAAATACTGCAAACAATTTACAGGTAGCTCAACTGATCCACATCAATACCAGTCGGAAGCGTCCCAAGACGCTGGCTGCATCGCCCCGCTGTATGGCAATGCTGATGCGCTGCGCCAGATACTCACCTTTAGGGTAGTTGCTGTGTGAATTATATAGAATTATTAAAAAAATATTTAATTATGTATTCTTAGGAAATATTTATTCTACAAACTACAAAAATCCGTAGGAGAGCCTGACAATAATTCTGAAGAACCGCAAGTTCTTACACAGTTGGCGAATTCGGCGATACATTTTCATCAACGTAATCCTGTTAAGTCGACTCGTTATGATTCGCGCCGCGTATTATCTTATATTGCTGGTAAAAGCGCATTTCCAAAGGAAACAGAGGTTCAACTCTGAAGAAAGAAAAGTCTTTGATGTGTAGGTTCTCCATGAAAAGCTGGCTTAAATAAATAATGCTGGACAATTCACACAGCATTATCTAGCCCCAAGCGTGCCCAAGCTAAGATGCCCAAGCAAAATCAAAATCAAAAACTCTTTATTTCCATAAATACAATAAATGTACACTTAGAAAAGGTCAAATTGTAAAACTAAACACTGACACGGAAATAAAGTGATATTTTTTATTTCTGTCGCTTCGGTAAGCAGAGCTTGTGTTATGGGTACTAGATAAATGATATACTTAATACAATATACTACATAGATAGGTATTTTTTATTATACATAGAAAACACCCAGACCAACGGAACAAATTTCTGCAGATCGTACACAAATCTGTTCCGAGGCGGGAATCGAACCCGCAACCTCCTGCGTCGCAGGAGGACCTTTGCCCGCTGCGCCACGGAGGTCGTCATGGCTTGAGTTATAAATGCTCAGCAACTCCATACTACAGGATATAAACAATGCTTCGCCGACTATAAGGGAATCTACCTATATTCATACCCTATTCCTACATTACATTTCAACAACATCATTCAACATCCTATTTACATTTCCTACATTGCGTTGCCCGTGACCACGATTGTTGCAAGGCGATAGAAACGTTGGGGAAACAAAAAGACAAGGTACGCGAAAAAAATCCGACAAAAAATCGTTAATACCCTATATAGATACATGTGTTCGAAAAGAAAAAATGTGAGAAATGTATCGCATTGCTACAAAGTCATCGTAGAAACGTAGGATTCTCGAAATTAAAAAGCAATCAAGCTGGAAAAATTAATGGTGCGTTTTGCCTGTTTTCTTTGTAAGTAAGCTCGCGAATATCTTTATCGAAATGCGAACCACGAAGTTACTACAGTGTTACTTACATTCATGCCGCCTTTGTTATAATTTTATTACTTACAAAACTAATGGAATAATTCATCTACATACCTAAGTGTACGTAGCGTTTCTCAAATAATTTAATCCCTTTATATTCTTGGCAAACAGACTGAAAACTGGTATCAGACAATGCTCAGAAGAAATTGAGCCAATAAGAAACCCAGATTTATTTCTTTGTGTTCTTTGTAATGCCAAACTCGCAAGGTACAAAATAAAATGATAATAATCCGTTCATATTGATATTATAATCATACTCATATAAAGCATCGTTTTTATTCATTATCCGCAACCCTGCTTTTCGGGGGTTATTCCAGTTCCTTGACAAATCCTTCTTAAGGGGGAAAACTGGAATTCATTTTTTTGGAGTCCAGTTTTCCCCCTTGAGAAATTTTTTTCAAGGGGGAAATCTGGGATCGCAGTCCGGTAAAAATTTACATTAAATGTAATCTAGCTCTAAAGATTACATAAGTCTTAAAGTATAATGCATAACCGCCTGCTAGACATTATAAATGAAAGCACCATCATTAAATAACCCAGTAATTGCTTAAAAGTTTCAGGAAGCCCATCGCTTAAAACATTGTAAAAGTTTTACGTTTGTATACTTTCTAGGTCTTGTTATTTACACTGGAAAGGTATATATAATCACTTTTTATATCAATAAGTTTAATATTAATTTATTCTCAAAAAAACAAATAATTAATGTCACGTACATGAGAACAGGATTCTTATGTTAAATAGTACAGAATGGTCGTTCAATAACTGGCTCACTTAATGTGTCCACTTAATAAGGAGTGTATAAAGAACTTTAATAAAAAGTCGGATAGAAAAAACAAATTTGATTTCCGCCGGTGCATACAATAACGACAATCTCGACTCCGTTCTACAATGCGGAACAAAGGAAACTAAAGTAATGCCAATAGCATAAAATGTAACTTGTGCACTATTCTGTAGCGGTCAAACTATCGTTACGGCTAAACAAAAACAGATTGCCTCTAGATCCATCAAATTCTCCGCACCAATAAAACAACGCTTTGACATCGTAGCTTCGAACACAGCCTAGTTGGCAACAGTAGGTAAAGGTCCACCTCCTCCCACATGTATCAATGATATCCATCTAAGACACAGATGATGCTAATAAATTATAATTAAATAATGCTGGACAATCCACACAGCATCATCTAGCCCCAAAGTAAGCTACTCAAAGCTTGTGTTATGGGTACCTCTTGCGTCTAGAGGTGTAAAAGTAACGAAAAAATGCGTACCCGTATGTATTCGTTACTTTATCAATTAGTACTCGTTACTATCGTATCGTTACTCGTTACTTCTGATACCTGATCATAACATGCTACGGTATCGCATCGAATCGAGTCGTATTACGTACGCGTACACTGTACAGGGCCATGATTCTCATGACGTCACAACGTGTCCTAAACACAAACGCGATTCCTCAATGCGCATTTGTGTGGAATCGAAAAATTAAATAATGTACCTATTCTGTGAGCCACAAGACTAGTTGTCTATGCCCCGTGTTTTGTTTTTCGATTATTTCACATAATTCGTTCAACATCTGGTCTACTCGGAAAATTATTTTCTTAGATCATGCATCGTTCTTTGTAATGTACGTTTTTACATTCACCGAATAAGCGCGCGCATGCGTAAAACATACGATCAGCAAACATTTCATTTCACGTATCAACACGGTACTTGTACTTGCGTGAACTGAAACAATGCAGGTACCCAAAGTACGAAAGATACGAGTAACGAAATGTATTCGTGTGTAACGTTTCGTTACTCGGTACTAGATGGCGCACCCGTTACTCAGTACCGAATACATACGGTTTGCTACAGCTCTACTTGCGTCGCAGGCGGCCTCTCGCCCGCTGCGCAACTGAGATCGTTGATGATGGATGAGAGATGATGATGATGTCCATCTACGCAAATTTCGGCCACGGCAGCTAGTGTGACTAGCTCAGGACTATTATAGTGCACAAACACAGGCGCACGCTGTATTCCCTCACTCTCATAATCCAATGGGACGGCATACTGACATGACCAAGGAGAAGTCAGACTCAGAACCAGCGGCTTAATGTGCTTTCCGACGCATCTCCTTGAAAGCACATTGATTCGTTGCTTCTGAGGGTGTAGCACCGCCAATTTCCTGACTCCGGGCTTCTATTTTGAATTTTTCTTGTCGCAATTTTGTCCCGACCCGAGATTTAAACCCAGGACCTCACTATCAGCGCTTGAACTCGCCCCCGCTACACCATCGAGGCAGTCTTGGCAGACGCGCGAAAGAGCCTCAGCAAATGTATTAGTATTATTTATTATATATACTAAGAAGTTAAAGTATTAATATAATATAAAACCTTGGAAAGGGTAGAAAAACCAACTCTCCACCTAGATATAAGTAAAAATCTGCAAATATGGTTCGTCCTAATGCTAATGAACAACAAAGATGGAATGACGTACATAGACCGAACGCCGGCGGTGCCAGTCCGACTATGACTGAGGTGGGTGGACCTAATTTGAGCCTTAAGCTGCTCTCTCACCGGGAGCATTCGCGTGTAATGTAACACACACTCAGCACAATGACCGCTTCGTCTGACATTATGGAATCAACTAAATCACACGTGAATGCTCGCAAAGTCAAATCAATAAGCTTATGTTACATTACATGCCAAAGTTCGTCAGTCAGGGAGGCAGTATTGTAATGTAATGCTCAAAGTCGAATCTATAATGTTACATTACGCATGAATGCTCCCTTTACACTTTAAAGAAGCTAGTACCATATCTCCCGAATTTAACTTAGATCGATTCAATCGACACGCGCCTTACATGGTTCCACATGGCGGTTTTCTTTCGTTGTTTTTTCTGATTGTTACGTACGATACATATCGATAGGACAGACACTAAAATAGTCTAAAGTTTCTAGAGTATCTACTATTAATTTAAAAAATCCAGACCCTCGCGAATGCGACTTTCATTACTGCATCTACTGTGACAGTACTGTGCAAACCTCGTACAAACGAATACAAACATTTATTATTGGATCCGCGAACACTTCGAACATGATATTGGATTGAGATGGAAAGATTGCAGTGATGTAGGCCGACGTGATATGATGGATGATGCCAATCCTTTCTAGATTCATTTCACTGATGCCATTCCCTCGATATAATATAGTAATCGATAGGGATAGGTGCGAAATTATTGGTCCACGCAGAATGTTTACCTTCTCTTCAAACATTTACAGAGGTTTTTGAGGATAGATAGAAAATACTTTATTATACCACACAAAGACATAATACAGACAAAAAAGCTACATATACAGGAAGTATAAAGGGCGGCCTTATCGCTGAAAGCGGTCTCTTCCAGGCAACCTTGGGATGGACTGGACATGAAAAGAACAAAATAGCTGGTGGCACTGAATAAATCTGTTTAGATCACAGAATAGAGGATTCTAATTCCGTGATCTAGATACTTGAAGAAACCAAATACTTACACTAGGTACATACTATAATAAGTACCTACTTACATAACCTACAAACATTATAATAAACTTTTATAAACATAAAATAACCTTCAATTTTATAAATTGAAGGATTTTATATCGAAATAGATAATAACAAATATTGACAGTCACCGTAGAGTAATCTTAACCTACCAATATTTTAAATGCGAAAGTCTTCACGCAAAAAACTAAACAGATCGGTCAAAAAATTTCATAGGAAAAAGTTTTAGACCTAAAATAATTTACAGGCTATTTTATCGAAAAATCGCGTGCGAAGGCACGGGCAGAGCTAGTTTCATCTCGTTTAAGACGCTGTCCAAACAGCGACACCGTAGAAAGTACACTTTTTCGTCGCACCGTTAGCCGTTCTCCGACATATTACAAGCCCAAAAAAAAAACAGTGTATAGTCAAATGTATGGAAAAAAGACTTATACAAAAATATTTTATAAAACGATCTAGGATCTTGAAAAAAAAAATCACAAGAAAGAACAAGAAAAAAATTTTTCGTCTCGATATGCTCAATATTTTGAGTGACAACCATTAATTATTTTAATACTATATGAAAGGAAATTTTATCAACAAAAGAAATATGTAAAAAGTTTTAAATAAATAAAACCATTAACATAATAAAACCCAAAAAACACATTTTTGTAAGGCGTTTAGCGAAGTAATTGCAAAAATGATAATATTTTGCCAATAGAATTTCAACCCTATTACTCAAACATCCCTTTCAATATATGCTCAAAATAGCTTCCAGTAGCTTCATTCGGAGGCTGGATGCCTCCTCGGACGGACGTGAGGTTATGTAACTTTTTTCGCAATGACAGCTGGGTTCGACGGACGAATTACGATTTTCGACAACTTTTGTTTTGCGGGTTAAATGGTTCATTCGTCATTGAAATAAAGTCTATATTTGATTGAAGCTAAGCCAAAAGAAATTTGCAGGAATTTTATTCATTGACAGACCTACCAATTAAGTAGAATAGGTTTATAGTGGTTTTATCTCTGGTAGCTAGATAGGTAGGTAGGTACTACTCAACATGTTTACAGCACGAAAAGTATTGGTCGAGTTAAAATATGTTAAATAGGTAGGGCGATTTTGATGACCTTATATATAAATAAACAATGCTGAAAAATTAAAATAGGAGCCTACGTCCAGCAGTGGACTTATATAGGCTGATGATGATGAATTCACACATCATCACCAAGGACGAAGCTAAGCAGAGCTTTGTTATGGGTACTTACTAGATAACTGATTTACTTAGGACCAACCATTTGCATTTTTTTTCTCGTAGTTCTACCAGTAGAACTACAGGCAAATTTAAATTACTCGTAGTTCTATCGGTTTGTTCTCTTAGAGAAGAGAGATTCTCAAAAGGACAGATACTCAAAAATAATAATTTACTTTAAATTTTTAATAACTCATAGAAAAACCTCAACGGAGCGGTTTGTCATAACTTTTTTGTTATTGGCAATATGTGTACATTGACATCAATATAATAATTTTTTTGTTAGCGTAACGTAGAAGTCAAGTAAAGGAGATGTTTAAAGACGCTAAAAATGTAATAAACATGTAAAACAATTGTATTTCCAATGACAGTTGTCAAAATTATTGTTAATCACTCATGTTAATCATAATCACTCATGAGTTCTTGGAAGGCAGCAACATAATAAAGAATACTTTATATCGGTATGAATATCAATTTGGATAGCAAGGCATGGTCTGTTGTGGTTTTTATGATTATTTTGTAGAATTACAATCTAAACTAAAACTATCTTCATGATTGTTGCGTTTTATTTCCGGAAAATAAAATTAATTATGTAAGCGAGTGGTACTGAGATTGTGTACAAAATTATATCCGTGAAATTCATCATTCAGCATTCCAACATTCACGTATTTTATTTTACGAATATTTTTATATATTTAGATATATTATTATTATATATTATTTATTTATATTTATATATATATTTTTTTTTATATACTTTTATATTTATTTTTAGATATTTATTCCAGGTGTTCTGGATGTCATAATCATAATCATAATCACTTTATTGCATGTCTTATGTATATAAAAAATATCTATCTGTGTAGTGTATTTAATAAGTATATCAAAATAAGTATACCATAACACAAGCTCTAATTACTTTGGGGTTAGATGATGTTGTGTGGCTTGTTCAGCATTATTTATATTTTAATTTTTTTTTGAGAAAGCCCTCCAAAACCAAATCGAAATATCTTCAACGATTGACACTTTTGTAATCCATTTAGACCTCAGTTGTTTTGACTAAATTATTATATTTTTTTAATGTATAAAGTACCTATTATCATAATGGTCGGTGATATTATCGGCACTTTAACATGCATGAAGATGATATTATTTTTTTAAGTGTTTCTGATTTCTATGAATAACTATCGATGAATGTAATTTTTATTATAATTGAGAAGCTACAAGCGACATAGGTTCTATTAAGGTATTTTACATGCAACGATAGCAAAGCCGCGGGCAAATGTTAGTTAACATTACATTATTACCTTGTGATTGTGCTATCAACCAAAATAAAACAAAAGTTTGCCTCTTCTACAACAGATAAATTTGGCATAAGTCTATGTTAAAAATAAGCGCCTCTGCCGACCACATTTGGTAATATTCACATGCAATCTGACAGTCTTAGTTTTCCACGGCAGCGCCTTAAGTAACATAAACAAAGCAGCAACGTTATAGCTCGTAAGTCTAGAATTACTCCCGCCATTGCAGTTTGCAGGTACTTAATCAAAGCTTGTCGACAGAACTGCAATATCCTTCCATTTGCGGAACCTTACCTTTCATTACGTGCAACGTTAGAGGAGCTCGTGTTAGATCACAGTCTCGAGTTTGCTTCACACCTTCACACTTCGGCGCGAATAAACTTTGTACGTACAACCAAGGAACTGAGGATCAAATGGGGACAAAGCTTGAGCTTACTTTGGTTACCTCTCGAATTCTATCAACATCGTCTTTCTAAAAACATCGAGATCCTACCATAGCATACAGTCAAAACTATATCTTAAAGCTTTTAAAATAGTACTTAGCCCCTTAAAAATATCGTCGTGAGGGAGGTTCATCTAGTTTATCCTAAATTTCCAAGAAAATCAATGAGAATGTTCAAGGTAAGATAAACTAAGGTACAAATATAGATAGTAATATCCATACTAATAATATATGCTAATATACACTTAGTGTACAGGTACAAACAAATGGAAAACATTTAGAAAATGCAGATTTTAGACGAAAACTCCTGATTTAAAATGATAAAATTTCGCAGAAATTAACTAGATGAAAGTTTTTTTGGTGCAATCTATAGAATTCTATGAAACGTAGCCTAAATACTAAAAGCAACTCAAATTTTAGCACGTCTCAAGTGACCAATTTTATTGACACATTTTCATCGGAACTGTCAAAAATTCGTCATTTGAGATGAGCTGCGTTTGAGTAGGTATTCGGAAGAAATTATATCAAAGAAAAATGAGAAGTTATTTATTAAATGAAATTTATTACGTATGTATAGGATTTCGTATTTCAGAAGCAAACAAAATTAAATGAGATCTTAGTAATATTACTCAAAATAAACAGGAACCATTGATAAACTTTGAAGTCAAATCTCTGCGAAATGAGTGCTCTTGTGAGTTGGTTAATATTCTTTTAAAAACTATACATGCTAGAAATAAAAATCAATACGAAATATACTCAATTATACCTTTCCTAATTGACCCCACTTGATTTATTTATTTATTTTAACCCCTTTTTGACCCCCTTATCTCAAAAACCCCTCGACGGATTTGGTCTCACTAAGTTACCAGCACATTTCACAAGTCTTACCAGTACTTCTATCCGTGCAAATCGGATTAACGGTTGTGCAGTTAACCTCGAAGTGAATATTGCACCATACAGCTAATTCACCCAAGCGGTCTGATTGAGGTGAGATTAATTTTTTCACTAAAACACGTCAGCAAATCACGCATCAACATTTTTTCATTCATAGGTACAAGTAAGAACGTACAACAGAAAAGCTTACAATCTCTGCTCAAATCATATTTTTAGGAAACCGCAAAAAAATGAGCACAGACCGAGCAAGGGCCTAAACAAATATTTCTCTACGCGCGTGGCTCCGCGCCATTTTATATCAATCGAAAATGAACTTTGAACGCCAGTTATATGATATATCATTCTGTGTTAGGTACTCAGTCATGGCAGTATATCGTCTCATGAATAGGTAATTTCAATTTGACCTATCATCACCTGTCTTTAAGACTCACTTTCGCTTGAATGTGTTCACAGATTTAAAGTATTTACCTACCTATATTTATCTAGTACATGGTATTTGAATTAGTACTTCTATTATTCTCTGGTTATGAACAGCGCCGGCTTTCAAGTGGTTTGTGGGCATAATTAAATGGGGAAAATTTCAACAGAATAAATCTCGGATAACAAAGTTTTTTGAGGTATGGTTTCTACGAAGGAACTTAGCAACGAACATTGAAAATAGACAAGCAATTACGATTATTAAAATAAATGTACTATGACTAGCCAACTGTTTGGCTCTCAAAAAGTTTGTTTAATAATGTTGCTGTTTGAATTTTTAACTCTTAAATCTTTTAACACCATCACGGTTATTAACACTAGAGTCGTATTTCCTTATTAACCCCCGACGCAAAAAGAGAGGGGTGTTATAACTTTAACGTTTGTCTGTGTATCTGTCTATCGTAGCTCCCAAACGGATGAACCGATTTTCGTTTAGTTTTTTTGTGTCATAGATAATTTTATCCCGAGTGTTCTAATAGTTTCATGAAAACCTGTAGGGTTTTTTTTTTATTTTTATTTTGTTCTTGTTTTCATGATTTAAGTCAAATCATGGTAAATATCCCATTGAAATGACTTCAGAATTAACTTTTGTTTGCAACAGTCTGCAGTTAGCTCAATTATTTCAATTGAAAATATTATCCTACTAACATCCTGCAAATATTATAATATTAAAAATGCAAAAGTTTGTGTGAATGTTTGTTGCCACGTACCTCCGTAACTATTTAACCGATTTGGATGAAATTCGGTCTGTAGATAGTTTAAGTTCCAGAATAACAATTATTAAAAATTAACCTCTAGGGAGGAGTAACAATAATTAGGTTGTGTGTAATTTTTTTATCAATAATTCATTGTATTATAAGAGTAAAAATAAATAAATTAGATAAAATAATAAAAGTAAGAATACAACATAAAATTCACTTAGCCAATTAAAATAAATTGTCAATTTAAAATTGAAAATTAAAATGCCTCAAACGAAATATGTCAAATAAATAATATAAATTTACGCACGTTTACGTAATAAGAATTCATCCAACGTATAAAACATTGTTTTACCAACCATTTCTTAAGTCTAAACTTAAAGGATTGCGTCGATACCGCGTCAGTGATATCGGACGGTAGTCGGTTGTACACTTTTGGCCCCATGACGTGCACAAACTTAGAAGTTCACTCGAGCCGCCTGGGAAGCGTCTTCAGCCTCTTCGACTGTCTCAGTGCATAGTTATGACCATCCCCGCGCTCCTCGTATTCTTCTAGGTGAAAGCTTGCGTATAAAGCGGCCTGGAAAAGAACCATGG
This sequence comes from Eupithecia subumbrata, assembly GCA_949316285.1. Lineage (NCBI taxonomy): Eukaryota > Metazoa > Arthropoda > Insecta > Lepidoptera > Geometridae > Eupithecia > Eupithecia subumbrata. The sequence goes on along the minus strand of OX438643.1, from coordinate 11,480,799 downwards.
CAGGTCTGTCCCTGATTCCAAGAGCTTCAAACAGCGGTCGGGCTGATGATGTGTCTTGTGATACCCGGACTATCGCTCGCACATCTCTCTTCTGAAGTCTTAATAATAAAGGTTTTCCTATTAAACTCTTAAAAATATTTTTACAAATTTTTATATAAAAATGAAAAATCCACATTACATTTCACATCCGCTGGCGTCAGACCGTGAAAATCACGATGCGTCACAAACGAACAGCCGCGTGCGGAACGGTTCGGGTTTTTAATACCATTTCCACGTCAAATATTGCTGAGCACGACCGGCCAATCAATTCACACTCTATTCTGTTACCTAAAAGGCCTACGTGGTTAGTGAACCGATTTCAAATATAAAATTCTTTCGAATACTTCATCGATGTCGATGTCTCTAATTGTTTGGATAGTACCTAAAGCCCCTTTTACAAAATGTATTTTAAAAAGAGATAACGGGTTCAATCGAGTTCTAAAGAAGAAGAAGTAAAATAAACATTTATTTAGACGCAATTACAAAAAAGGATAAAACTAACACAAGGAAAACCTAAACATTAACATGCAGGTTAGTGACACAAAAAGTTGGTAGGTAGTAAAAATTAGCTGGCTCTATGACCCTGCGCGGGAAATAGGGGTTGGCTCAGTGACAAAAGACTGGTAGACTGATCCCTATTGAAATATCAATAAAAATCTTATACGTTTTAAAATTAAATGGAACAATCCATTTGTATAAATTAAAAACCTGACAAAAGGTCCATAAAACAGCACATCATTCGTCTCCGCCACAAAGGTAAGTGGTGAGTGGCCTACGCAAACACTTGGCTATATTTTCTCTCCCTTTGTGGATTATAGCAGTTAACATAATTTGCGGACCGTGTATGGAAGAAAAATATGCTTTTACTGGAATTGTTTTATGCCCTTTAAAATTCAATGGAAATATTGAAAATTGGGTTATGAATTTACAACGACGTTTCGATTGTTTTCGGGGCAACAATGACTATAAAATAAAAGTTTTTAGTAGTGTTGGTTAGATGACTGATGTACGGTCAACGCTAAAAAGTGCTGAGCATTCTTAATTTTTATTATGTTGCTATCGTTAATGCTTTGTATCGTATACTTCAAAAGATGCTTGTAGGAGATTGGTCTTGACTGTACTTTGAAGAATGGTGCATCCTTTTTTGGTCCCAAAAACCAATTGCTTAGTTAAAGTTTTTATAATTCTAGTCAATCCCATAAAAAAACCAGCAAATAAAGTTTCTCATATTTCTCACGCTTTTTTGTAACAATCGAATAAAGAACAAAGCGCCAAATACACTTAGGAAGGGAAATGAAAGGAGTAACAAACGAATAGCCTGAAGAAGCCAAATCTCGTAGCAAGCTCGTAGAATCTCCGTAAGTTTACGCGCTACGCCGTAGACATTCTATCGTAGATGAAAAGAAGCATAACTTACGTGTAAAAGTATGCATATCTTAGTACTATAGCAAGTATAGTAAAGCATAATAACTAATAACAAAGCAAGGCTACCGCAATAGCGTCCAAAAAATCCTTAAAACTTTTACACTAGCTGCAGTCCACAATAACTAAGTTCAAAGAATGCCGCCGCTATACTCGGCTATACTCATTTCCGTGCGGGTAGACCTCGTTATGAATATGGCCCCAGTATCTTTGCTCTTCCTGCAGCCAAAAGATACTCAGATGAGATTAGTTTAATGAAACCCCGTCGAATGCGATGCGGTTGCAAGCTGCCAGTGGCACTTGTATTAGCATGCAATTTTCCATATTTTGAACACGTTTAATCCCGTATTACTTCCGCGGTGGGTTGGCTCCGCCATTTCAAGCGGTGTAGCCTGCAAAGTTTTCTAAGAAGTCGTTATCGTGGTATGATGTTGTCGGGGTAATCTTATTTTTTTACATTTGCTCTTTGTTTCATTTTTTAACAGACATGTAGACAAAATAACGTACCTATAAAGAAAAATTGTACGAAACAAGAAAACAAAATCATAGTCATGAATTTCAGGTATACTGTTACCAAGTTACGCCACACTTTTTTTTTACTTTGAGGACTCTTCCGACTGGTATTGATATGGATCCGTTGAGTGACTTGTAAATTGTTTGCAACAGTCTGCAGTTAGCTCAATTGTTTCAATTGTAAATACTAGTTGTAATTTATTTCTATTAGTTGATTGTAATTTTCTTTTTGAATAAAGGTACACAACAACAACGAAAAATAATTTTAATCCACTTTTTCGTCGCTCACAACAACTGCTCAGACCTGAGGATCTCTTTAACCCCAATTAATACACCCGTTTTATTTTACGAGTACATCAACAAACCCTATTCTAAAAGAAATCCGAGAGGAAGGGACGTATTCACTAATTAAAATTAATCGGCCTGAACTCACGGAGTAGCTAGCTGGAAAAGTAGACAAATGTCAAATGAAAGTAAGCGTTTTCCCTAACTGGCCTACGACATAATGGTGTTATTTTAAAATTAGCTAAAATTAGGATTAAGGAATATCAAATAGACGAAAGCTATTCTATACTTCCTTCCTTTCTACTGTCAGGTTTAAAGTTAGGTTGACAGGTCTAAAACAACTCAACATTGTTAAAATAGTTATAACCGTATTCCTTGCATTGCATTTTAGTTATGATTAGAAACGTCTACCTTATTTTAGCAGGCATCTAATTTGGTCATGATTAATATTTATTCTAGTGAAAAACGGGCAGATTCTTTTGAGAAAAGTGAAATATGGATATTGGGGTATTTTTAGGTATTTTTAGGATCTATACAGAGAATACCATATATTTAGGTGTACATAACTTAGAAAATTTTGAAATCGTAAAATTTATGTTAGGAATCCTAAAACAACAGAATCGACATCAATTTATCGTTATATTCGTAATTAATTAGGTAACACCTGAAAATTATCTTGAGGAAACTGTCACACCTACTCGCCCGATGTCAGATAACATCAAAGTACTACTGGGAATCACTGGATGCGACTCGCTGAGGACTGGAAGGAGGCCTATACCCAGTAGTGGGCAAACGGGCTGAGATGATGATTATTAAAATTTTATAACGAACAACCGTACTTACTAAACATTATAAATTGAACTTGTAAGGTGCACTTCCCTTCATTCATTGTATATCATTCATTCACTCTGGCTTGAACAGAAAGTTCAGTTGGGATGATGCACTCGTGCGACGCGCACGAAGTCTTACCTCGAATAAACGATTATGTGAAATCCTACACTTTAATTTCGAATTTAATATAAATTGTATTTAATATCTCTCTCTTTGTCCGTTACCATTTTACGACAAACGGGCTAAACAGATCTCATTGAAATTTGGCAGGGTGATAGACAAGATCCCGTAGACGGAAATAGGATACTTTTTTTCCCGGAAAAGTGCGTGCGACGTCGCGGGCTGAATATCATAAGTGTGCAAGCTTTCAACATTGCAGTGTTAAGTTTTATTTACAAACGAAACTCTTATGATCACTTTGTGCTTCTTCTTTATTGCTAGCTTTGGCTAAACAGCAGCGTCAGCAAGCCGTATAATCTTTTAGCTTAGCCTTTTGTCTACACTACATGCAAAGGCAATATGGCATAGCTGCCTTTTTCTAAAATGGCACCCGATCAATTAATGCCAAGGGCACTAGACGGCAAGTTGGTTTATAGGTTATATAAGGTCGTGAGCTTACACGTGCCAATGTTATTCGTTTTATTTGGGGATTAACTTGGAAACTGATTTATGGGATAAAAAGGAGAAGATGTATTAATCCAGGTCTAGACCTATATGTAAGATTTCAACCCGTTCCGTTTTATAGTTTTGAAATGAAGAAGTAAGAAACATACGTCCATCCATTTATCCATCTATCCAAACATTTATATTATTATTGTGGGTATATGCATAATACAAATATATGTATTGTATGTAATGTATTGTAATGTAATGTTTTGTATTAAGTATATCAGTCATCTCGTGCCCATAACACAAGCTCTGCTTAGCTTGGGGCTTGATGATGCGGAGTGGATTGTCCAGCATTATTTGTATTATTATAACATCACCATACTAATAAATGCAAATGTTTGGATGGATAGATATAATACAATACAATACAAAAATACTTTATTGTACACCATAAAATAACACAACATGATATGGATAATACATAATATGGATGGACGTATGAATTCAAAAACCTTCAAGACACCAATAATCTTGCTTTGTTTGTCTTTACACCAGAAAGTCTCGGAGGTTTTAGAACCTAAGATTAAGGCGCTGTGCATGGAAAACTAAGACTGTCAGATTGCATGTCAATATTACCAAATGTGGTCGGCAGAGGCGCTTATTTTTAACATAGACTTATGCAAAATTTATCTGTTGTAGAAGAGGCAAACTTTTGTTTTATTTTGGTTGATAGCACAATCACAAGGTAATAATGTAATGTTAACTAACATTTGCCCGCGGCTTTACTATCGTTGCATGTAAAATACCTTAATAAAACCTATGTCGCTTGAAGCTTCTCAATTATAATAAAAATTACATTCATCGATAGTTATTCATAGAAATCAGAAACACTTAAAAAAATAATATCATCTTCATGCATGTTAAAGTGCCGACAATATCACCGACCATTATGATAATACTTTATACATTAAAAAAATATACTAATTTAGTCAAAACAACTGAGGTCTAAATGGATTACAAAAGTGTCAATCGTTGAAGATATTTCGATTTGGTTTTGGAGGGCTTTCTCAAAAAAAAAATTAAAATATAAATAATGCTGAACAAGCCACACAACATCATCTAACTTAAGCCTTTTTAACAAAGGATATGTTTTACAAATTGTTTGAAATTATTTTTTGATAACTTTTAACTCTTTAGGAGTTTTGTTGTAGAATCGTATACATTTCCCTTTAAAAGATAATCTATAAATCGATACTATAAAAATATATAAATATATATCTATAAAAATATTCGTAAAATAAAATACGTGAATGTTGGAATGCTGAATGATGAATTTCACGGATATAATTTTGTACACAATCTCAGTACTACTCGCTTACATAATTAATTTTATTTTCCGGAAATAAAACGCAACAATCATGAAGATAGTTTTAGTTTAGATTGTAATTCTACAAAATAATCATAAAAACCACAACAGACCATGCCTTGCTATCCAAATTGATATTCATACCGATATAAAGTATTCTTTATTATGTTGCTGCCTTCCAAGAACTCATGAGTGATTATGATTAACATGAGTGATTAACAATAATTTTGACAACTGTCATTGGAAATACAATTGTTTTGCATGTTTATTACGTTTTTAGCGTCTTTAAACATCTCCTTTACTTGACTTCTTTGTTACGCTAAAAAAAATATATTATATTGATGTCAATGTACACATATTGCCAATAACAAAAAAGTTATGACAAACCGCTCCGTTGAGGTTTTTCTATGAGTTATTAAAAATTTAAAGTAAATTATTATTTTTGAGTATCTGTCCTTTTGAGAATCTCTCTTCTCTAAGAGAACAAACCGATAGAACTACGAGTAATTTAAATTTGCCTGTAGTTCTACTGGTAGAACTACGAGAAAAAAAATGCAAATGGTTGGTCCTAAGTAAATCAGTTATCTAGTAAGTACCCATAACAAAGCTCTGCTTAGCTTCGGCCTTGGTGATGATGTGTGAATTCATCATCATCAGCCTATATAAGTCCACTGCTGGACGTAGGCTCCTATTTTAATTTTTCAGCATTATTTATTTATATATAAGGTCATCAAAATCGCCCTACCTATTTAACATATTTTAACTCGACCAATACTTTCCGTGCTGTAAACATGTTGAGTAGTACCTACCTATCTAGCTACCAGAGAAAAAACCACTATAAACCTATTCTACTTAATTGGTAGGTCTGTCAATGAATAAAATTCCTGCAAATTTCTTTTGGCTTAGCTTCAATCAAATATAGACTTTATTTCAATGACAAATGAACCATTTAACCCGCAAAACAAAAGTTGTCGAAAATCGTAATTCGTCCGTCGAACCCAGCTGTCATCGCGAAAAAAGTTACATAACCTCACGTCCGTCCGAGGAGGCATCCAGCCTCCGAATGAAGCTAGTGGAAGCTATTTTGAGCATATATTGAAAGGGATGTTTGAGTAATAAGGTTGAAATTCTATTGGCAAAATATTATAATTTTTGCAATTACTTCGCTAAACGCCTTACAAAAATGTGTTTTTTGGGTTTTATTATGTTAATGGTTTTATTTATTTAAAACTTTTTACATATGTCTTTAGTTGATAAAATTTCCTTTCATATAGTATTAAAATAATTAATGGTTGTCACTCAAAATATTGAGCATTTCGAGACGAAAAATTTTTTTCTTGTTCTTTCTTGTGATTTTTTTTTTCAAGATCCTAGATCGTTTTATAAAATATTTTTGTATAAGTCTTTTTTCCATACATTTGACTATACACTGTTTTTTTTTTGGGCTTGTAATATGTCGGAGAACGGCTAACGGTGCGACGAAAAAGTGTACTTTCTACGGTGTCGCTGTTTGGGCAGCGTCTTAAGATTGTCTTTATGTCCCCAATTTACAAAAAGTATACGAAACATTATTATCGTACTAACATTATTTTTAACAGACTTCGTTTCTTGCACGATAGCTAAGATGGGCTACGTTAATTGTTAATAATCACTTCAAATATTGATTTTAATTCAACATCACGAAGCCTATTAGCTCCAAGAGAAGGTCACTATTTCACAGTCATCTTTCTAAATAGGTACCTACTGATAGCACCCAACAATAGGCAAGGGGTCAGCCGAACGATTATCGACACGACGGCAGGACAATACGCACGATAATTATTCAATTTGTTGCCCTTATATCCACTTCAGATAAAATGTCAACCATTTAACTCCCGTCCCTTTTTGACCCTTTGATTATTCCTATCATCCAACCTTTGTGAAATTGAGGTGAAATGATTAAGTAAATTACCTTTTGCTCAGTTATTTTATCGTTGAGCCTGTATTAAGGACGCTCATAAATTTCGTAATTTTAAGGACGCAACAAAATATGATGCTATTTCTGTAAATTGTATTCTTAGCGGCAAAACATAAAACATACTTTCTTATAACTTATAACACTTAGGAGTATAAAGGTGCCATTTTATACACCCTGCATTGGCTCTAGTAGGAGTGCATACTCCTGAGCCATAGGTACTACCAAACACATGAAACCTCTTTTACAAATATCGATATTATTCCGTGTTACGAACATTGATCCATTCTATCGACTTTGATCTAAGGTAAGTCACCAAAATTCCGAGTTCTAACAATAGACTAGCAGATCTCAAAAGATTTTAAGTAAAGTTTGAATAATACATATAATATAAATGAAGCTATTATCCTACTCAAATACCTTCAAATCCAAACACCCTTTAAATCTGAGAGTTTAGTGGTTTCAAATGTTTGTTTTCGCCAAGACGACTTAGCAGCTTGGTGATGAGTTTTCTAATTATAAGTTTTAGAAGACATCTACCCACAGTGTTATGATTAAACTACTTTAAGCTTCGAGACCTTAACACCAAGCTTGTCTTTCCGTTTGTCTATTGTTTTTAATGCTTTATGAAATGATATCTGAACTTTCAAATTGGTCTGTTGCGGTGAGTAGTAGTCGTGGCAGATAATTATTTTTAGATGCATTGGATGGGTTGGATGGTCAGACGACTTCAGTGGCGCAGCGTGCGAGAGTCCGCCTGCGACGCAAGAGGTTGCGGGTTCGATTCCCGCCTCGGAACAAATTTGTGTACTATCTGCAGAAATTTGTTGCGTTGGGCTGAGTGTTTTCTATGTATAGTAAAACAAAATCTATCTATGTATATAATGTATTCAATATATCAGTTATCTAGTACCCATAACACAAGCTTTGAGTAGCTTACTTTGGGGCTAGATGGTGCTGTGTGGATTATCCAGCATTATTTATTTATTTATTTATCGGTAAGGACCTATTATACATACGAAAATGACCTAGGTACCTATAATTTATACATACTTTAGAATAACTTTTTTTCTCATGTTAGTGACATTGTGTCTTTTTGAGAATAAATTTCCTTAACCCGAAGTAGTCAGGTAAGATTGAGGTCAAACGAAGTTCCATTAACACAAAAAAAGTGGGTTCGAATGGCAGCTGAGCTAGCTTCACTCACTAGGCCTGTTATTTCACTAAGGATATTACGTCACATGCTGTCGTCACATGCAATCGCTGTGTATGAATCGACCCCTTCAACTGAGCCCTTAGATATCGTAACTTCGTAAAGGAACCTACCAGAGGTTGGTCAGGCTTCCTTCTGTGCAGTTTAAAACACTTTAACTGCGATCACCAGTCCGCTTCTCCATTCGTGGTGATATGTCAAAAAAACTCGTTTGGGGGAAGCTCGTTCAGCAGTGATGTATGTCTGCTGAGGAGGACATATAAAAAAAACTCATTTATTGCAAATTACTTAACCTAAACTAGAATTAAAAAAAAAATAACTTAGGGATAAGTCACTTATCGGGTATATTATTATTGGAAAGCTCAAAACTCAAATCATGGTAAATATCCCGTTATAAGTGACTTTAGTGTTGACATGATGGATTTAAAAGTTTTAACTTAGGCAAAGGGAGTGGATTCAGCATTGCTGCATGCAAGGAACATGCGGCGCTGATTTTAAATCTACTTCCCTCTGGTAGGTGGTCACCGAAGGGTTATGGGATAGCGGGTTTAACTATATGTTAGGGCTGGTGTAGGTATCTATTTCCAACGTACAATCAAACTTCGTCTGCAGGGTGCAAACGGTTACTTCCATGTCACAGGCCTATAGTGGTTTGAGCCAAAGCAAGGGAGCAGAAGGGTAATATCTACTGAAATAATTATACTTCTCTAAATCGTAGAGAATGCCGTGTGAACGTAGCATAAGTCGGTGTATATCAGTGTTAAATTCATCATTTACATTATTAGATGGGTAGACCCTTGGTTGGGCTGGCATGTTGCAATAAAATACCTTTGTCTACGCCGCCGTCGCGACCCCTCGTCAAGGGCCAACTCTAATGAAACTATATTTTGCGCTCAATATAACGTTACAAAGCTAAATAATGTGAATTAATATTGTGCGTAAATGCTCTGTTTCGGGACTAATAGTTAATTAGTATAACCACATTTTGATTTCAATTGGTTATTTCAGAGTGGTATAACAACGATATCATATATGTACATATGTATGATGATCATGGTATCAAAAGCGATGAATAACAATGTTAGACAAGACATGTCTACAACAATGTTAGTCAAGAATTTTGTTGTTAAATTAATTAATTTTGTTTGTTAGACAACAATGTTGACAACAATGTTAGACAAGACATATTTTTTGTACAGAAGGTACCTAAGTATTTGAAACTCACTACAAGGAATGAAAATAACACTTTTTCCGCTGTAACAAAACCTACTTTATTCCTTCATTTATTATTATTTTGGCTAAGTTGGCCCGTATAGACAAGCTCAATGAACCGAAAAAACATAAAAGTATTTTTGTGCGTTGTTCGCTTCTACAAAAAATACCGGAAATTCGCAAACGAAACGCAAACCGATACGGCTTGAAACAATTCGTTTCCGTAACTGCCATTACGGAACCCTATAGCCACTCCGAGCGTTTTCCGATGCGAAACCTAGCTAATGGACTTCCATACAAGCCAGCACCGTGGTTGATGACAAACTGGTTTTACAACAGCTACAGATGATTTTCCGCACGCTGATTGTCTCTATATTTAACTAATCAATGATCAAATCTCTTGTCAACCTCAATTCGGCATGATAATAAACTATTCGACAAGAGATTTGATAAGTGATAAGTTTAGCGTACAAACAACCGGCTGTTGGTCTCATATGGACATATTTATAAAACTGTCAAAAAGAGTCCAAATGTAATTAGCGTAAGAGTATTCGGGGGCAATTTTGTTGTGAATTGTTTGAACTGTATGTCTCAGAATTTAGTTCTAATAATTGCTCAGGCTCGCCGTGTGGTGCCGGCGGCATAGAATTGCACCACCCCAACTCTTCCCGTGGGTGTCGTAAGAGGCGACTAAGGGAAACACACACCGGGGGGCTTGCAGCAGCGCCCCCTGCAGAGCAACTGCACCAAACTGCGATCCCCAACCCGCAATGCCCAGCGTGGGGATTATGGGCATTACCCCCAATGATTAAAGAAGCCAAAAAATGGCCCCCAGTTCCCGGCCGCCTCGCTATTCCTGGCCATGGTAGCGGCCACGGTAACTGCGGGGCAGGGGGTGCTAGGAATCCCCGGGCTACATTAGGCTACCATTCATTGCTCAAAAAACTGACCCTGGCGACGTTTAACGGACGAACTCTGAGGCTGGACCATCATCTAGCGCAGTTGGAAGTGGAGTTAGAGAATATTAAATGGCATGTTCTGGGGTTATGTGAAGTCCGTATAGAGGGGGAGGACACCGTAACTCTAGACTCAGGCCATCTTCTCTACTTTCGCGAGGGTGATAAAACATCCCAGGGTGGCGTAGGGTTCCTCGTAAACAAGGCTCTCGCTAGCAACGTTCAAGAAATCTCCAGTGTGTCGAACAGGGTAGCGTACCTGATCCTTCGGCTATCCAAGCGGTATAGCATGAAGGTAATTCAGGTCTACGCACCGACCTCGACACACTCGGATGATGAAGTGGAGGATATGTATGAAAAAATATCCAAAGCCTTACACAACACCACTAAGGCCCACTTCAACGTTGTTATGGGGGACTTTAACGGCAAGGTGGGAACCCAGACTGGCAACGAATCCCGAATAGGCCCGCATGGTTATGGAGTTAGGAATCACAGGGGGCAAATGCTTGTCAACTTCCTTGAGAAAGAGGGGCTGTTCTTAATGAACTCCTTCTTTAAGAAACAGCCTCAAAGGAAGTGGACATGGCAAAGCCCCGACACTGTGACTAAAAATGAGATCGACTTCATCATGACGGATAGCAAGCACATATTCAGAGATGTCTCAGTGATCAACAGGTTCAATACCGGATCTGATCACCGACTGCTCCGAGGCTCTCTGAATATCAACTTGAAGCTTGAAAGAAACCGTCTGATGAAGTCCACGCTCCGACCTAACCCAATCCAAATCATGGCGGACACCGAGAAGTTCCAGCAGCTTCTCGGGAATAGATTTGTTGCCTTGGATCCCACCGATGACGCTGACGAGACCCTACACAATCTGTAGGGCTAAGATGCGCGCAACGAGAAGCGTGTTTCGTCTCGTTATCTCGAGAAAAATGGCGGCATCTCGATTTCTCGACCGACGCTAGCATGCAGCACCAATAGTCGTCACGTCTCATCACGTGAACGATTTTAGTGAATGTATATCTTATCTGTAGTAACCTTTCTCGTCAAACGCTAAGATGCGCGTCAAATTTTCTCAACTTTTGACTGTTCAGCGCGGGAATAACTCTCGTCTTTCAATTTGAGCACGAGAAGTCACGAGAACTTTTCCTTGAATTTTTCTACGAATTTTGTTGCGTCCTGTATCAATATTATTTATTGGCGGTGATCATTATAACTAATGCCATCGCTTTCTGACTAAAATGTACCCATAGGTAGGTACATAAATGGTTACATAATTTACCTTGTCATAGGTCCTGTGTTCCATGCAGTTTATGGCTTACGGGGGATATCAACGATAAATACCTAGGGCAGGACCATACTTTATATCACTCTCAGCCTGCAAACAGCCGCTTTCTCAGTCAATTTACTGACTCAATTTACAGGAGGTTGGTAATTTTATCATACAAAATAGGTAGGTAGGTATATACCTAGGTAAAAATTTTGCACTGCTAAAGTGTCCTTTCCCAGCAGATTTCCATGTACAACAACTTACCTAAGTAGGTACTTATATTCATTTTTACAAAACTCAATACACACATAGAGTCTAAGCTGCCATCCTAACAAAATTATATAGTTTGTAAACTCTTGTTCTCTGATAATCTACTACCTACGGAAAGTGTTCTATTGAGGTGATTTTGTGTGCGATTCAAAATATACCTAAGGTAGGTAGGTCAGGCATGATCAATAGTAGGAAAGGAACCTACTGAACGAGAATGCCTATGTGGCACCAAAGTGGCACAGAGTTGACAGAGTAGGTAGGTACTATTTGTTTTTGTATGTGGTCATCATTTTATCCTTCCAAGGCGCGAGGCAAGGTATTAAAGCTAGGAATAGACGTCTGATTTGGTTTCCGATTATATCACTCGCTACGTAGGGTAGCTCGATTCTTGTTTCGTGGCTTCTTCGACTGTTTACCACCATTCTACCATTGAAAATGTTCAAACTGCCAATAAGAAGGTGAAAACTAAAAAGGTTAATTAATTTTTTCCATGCATTTCACAAAAACCATAAACAATTGAATGAAGTAGGCGGCGCTTCGTCTGTGAGGCTATCTCTACGCGAGAAGGACTACTCGAAAACGAGTATTTTATCTTTCGTTGCGCGCATCTTAGAGTTAACGAGAAAACAACTGACGACGACAAAAATTGTCGTCACGCGCGCGACGTCTTTCGTGGTGCGCATCTTAGCCCTGCTGGTCGAAACGCTGAGGGATGAGGGCATCAAGTTTTGCAAAAAGCAGCGCACTGGCAAGAAATCCAAACTCTCGGATGAGACTCTCGGTCTGATGACAAAAAGACGGGAAACCACTCAAGCGTCTACGTTAGAGAGGTCAGACCTGAACAAGCGAATTGCGAAGATGGTACGGCGCGACCTTCGGAGCTCCAACACACGCCTCATCGAAGAGGCGATAGAGCGAAACCGAGGGTCCAAAGTATTCACTCAGCAGCTTGGTAGGAGCCACCTGACGAAGCTTAAAACGCACGACGGGAGGACCGTATTGTCGAAACTGGAGATCTCCGCCGAGGTAGAGGATTTCTATGGCCGTTTATACGCTGCACATGCCCCCCATTCCCGGCGAGACGACCATGATTCTAGAGCCACCCTGACACGCCACTATACCGACGAACTGCCAGACATCAGTCAAGACGAGATCGTGTTAGCTCTGAGGCAGCTTAAAAATGGAAAAGCCCCCGGTGAGGACGGAATAACTTCAGAGCTTTTGAAAGCCGGAGATGCCCCTGTTGTACAGGAGCTACAGAACCTCTTCAACGCCGTCCTTCACAGTGGGAGAACTCCAAAGGCGTGGAGCGGGAGTTTGGTGGTGCTCTTTTTTAAGAAGGGAGATAAAACCCTCCTTAAAAACTACAGACCCATCACGCTCCTGAGCCACGTCTATAAGCTGTTCTCACGAGTGGTCACGAATCGTCTCGCCAGGAGACTCGACGAGTTCCAGCCACCAGAACAGGCCGGGTTCCGCGGAGGATTTGGCACCATAGACCACATTCATACGGTGAGGCAGATTATACAGAAGTCCGAAGAGTATAATCAGCCTCTGTGTCTGGCCTTTGTGGACTATGAAAAAGCATTTGACTCTGTCGAAACCTGGGCTGTTCTGGAATCCTTACAGCGATGCCAAGTAGACTATCGTTATATCGAGGTGCTGAGATGTCTCTACGAGGCCGCCACCATGAGTGTCCAAGTACAGGGCCAGCAGTCTAAACCCATCCAACTGCGCAGAGGAGTGAGACAGGGGGATGTTATATCCCCGAAACTGTTCACGAGCGCGTTGGAAGATATGTTTAAGACGCTGGACTGGAAAGGTAAGGGCATCAACATAAACGGCGACCACATCTCACACCTGCGATTCGCTGATGACATAGTCTTAATGGCGGAGTCGCTAGAGGAGCTGAACCAAATGCTGGATGGCCTAGCCTCAGCCTCGCGACGCATCGGTCTTGGCATGAATTTGGATAAAACCAAAGTCATGATCAATGGCCTCATTGATCCGGGACCGGTCGTCGTACATGGCCACCTTCTCGAAATTGTTTCCGAGTATACTTACCTTGGGCAAATTCTGCAGTTGGGTAAAAATAATTTTGAGAAGGAGGCCAAGAGGAGGATCCAGCTAGGCTGGGCAGCGTTTGGGAAACTACGTCGAGTCTTCTCGTCATCCATACCGCAATGCTTGAAAACTAAAGTTTTCAATCAGTGCGTCCTACCCGTCATGACCTACGGAGCTGAGACGTGGACACTCACGGTAGGGCTGGTCCACCAGTTCAAAGTCGCTCAGCGAGCTATGGAAAGAGCTATGCTCGGAGTCTCTCTGAAGGACAGAATTCGTAACGAATACATCCGACAGAGAACCAAAATTATCGACATAGCTCAAAGAATTAGCAAGTTGAAGTGGCAGTGGGCCGGCCATATCTCGCGAAGAATCGACAACCGCTGGGGCAAACGTGTTCTTGAGTGGAGACCACGACTCGGCAAACGTAGTGTAGGACGCCCTCCGGCCAGGTGGGATGACGATCTGCGAAAGACTGCAGGCAGATGCTGGATGCGGCAAGCTGAAGACAGGGCGCTATGGCGCTCATTAGGGGAGGCCTATGTCCAGCAGTGGACTAATTTAGGTTGATGATGATGATGATGATGAATTGCTCAGGCAAAATATTGTGGTATTTCTTGTTAGAGCTTTGTTTAACAAAATTAGTTTTGATCATTCTTGGAAAACTGCGTATGAAGAACCGCGATCAACAATTTCAAACCTTCTTGTAGTTTTAACGAACCTCATTCGTGAATTTCCAGTAGTTACCAAAAGTATTTTTCTGTTCGCATAATAACATTCGCATAATAAATTTCCAGTAGTTACCAAAAGTATTTTTCTGTTCGCATAATAACATGCCTTTCGTAGATAAATTTTATCAAAACACGAGCTTTGATAAAAGAATCGATGTACAATTGTGCATAGGTTATAAATAAGGGGAAGAGTCCAGGGAAAGTAGAATATTTAAACCGCCAAACATGTCTTACTACAAAAAAATCGTACTCCGTAATTCTTTGTAGAGAATAAGTACGTTTATGTTTCTTTACTTGTTATTTATTTATCACGGCTTCCGTTCTGGTCTGATGCGGGCATGGACCACGGCCCCAGCTGGCCTGTAGCATGCTTAATTGTGGAAAGCCAAGACATAAGAGGCTCATCATTATCCGTCAGAGGAACAAATAGCCTGACACACACCCATCAATTATTGTCACCGCGATATTATAACAATGGCAGTCCCAGGGGAATTTGGTCAGTGAGGACTGTTTTGAATAGGTACGCCATTTTGAATTTCTGTTGTTTCCACTTTTGGTAATAATATGGTAATAAATAAATAAATAAAAAATGCTGGACAATTAACACAACATTATCTAGCCCCAAGCTAAGCAGAGCTTGTGTTATGGGTACTATGTAGATAACTGATATACAAAATTTAATACACTACTTATATAGATATTTTTTATTATGAATAGAAAAACATCCAGAACACTCTGAACAAATATCTGCAGATCGTACAAACATTTGTCCCGAGGCGGGAATCGAACCCGCAACCTCCTGCGTCGTAGGCGGACCTTCGCCCGTTGCGCCACAGAGGTCGACGACTATGAACCAGGTTTTCTCTGAAACTGTCAATAATAAATGACAATAGCGTGTCTGACCCTCAGAAGAACGTCTGACCGCACACAGTGAATTTCTACAGCAATTTTCTATTTATGCTGATTATCCGTTATTTAGAACTTATTATTAATTGAATGTTTACTGAGAGGCGTTTAGCATGTTTTTTTTAGATTTTTAGCATTAATCCATACTTATATTATAAATGCAAAATTAACTCTGTCTATCTGTCTGTCTTTTACATTTTCACGCCTAAACGGCTGAACTGATCTACATGAAATTTGGTAGGGAGGTAAGAAATAATATACATGTATAATAATACAGATTTAAATAATAGGACATAGGCTACTTGAAAATCGCGTGCAAAGTCGCGGGCACCATATATATTAACGGAGAGGCAGTTATTTAGTACAAACAAAGGAATAATTTGGTTTAGCACAAATATGGATATAATTTGGTTAGCATAACAAACCAAAAACTGTATCGGGGTCAATTCTAACAGATACCTGAATCGCTTACAATCTATCTTCGCACTCCGATGTACCTACTGTGTAGTTGATAAAGAAAAACATCCCCTTTCTGATTTACGAGTTCCCTTAATCCGCCCACATGACCTACAAGTAACAAATAAGGAAAGAACTGAAATCATGACGAATGCTTCAGACAAAGTAGGCGCCTTGAAAAAGTGTAGCCTTAAGATTGATGAATCGCAATAAGGAAGCCCTTGCGTTTGCATTTCATTAGATTTCATAGCGATGGGATGCTTACTTGCACTTAGCGGTTTGGATGGTGTTGTATACTTTTAGACTGAGACTTGAGTATGGTGATTTGTAGCTGACTACGGCAAAGCCACAAGGATTTTTAGATAAGTCAGTTTCTTTCTTAGACCGTCTAACTTTTTTAATCCACCTCATAAGCCTTTAATGATCCACTGCTCGACTCAGGCCTCCCCTGAGAGCGCTTTAATGGCTTTTTCTCATGGGGGGTAGTATCTACCCATACTAATCCCCACGCTGGGCATGCGGGTTGGGGATCGCAGTCTGGTGGTAGAATGGTTCTGCAGGGGGCGCTGCCCGCCCTCGGTGGATATCCCTTAGTCGCCTCTTACGACACCCGCGATAAGAGTTGGAGTGGTGCAAATTCTAAGCCAGTTACCACACGAATAACTAACTTTTTTATTAATATGGTTTATTCTATGTTTGTATGTACGTATAACACATTTTATAGGTACGAGTTAAATTGATATTATTGTATGTACCTCCCTACTATGCTTTGGAATAATTTTGTAAGTCAAAACAACATTAATAAATCCATAATATCCATACTTCACACTAATATTATAAATGCGAAAGTTTGGATGGATGGATGGATGGATGGATGGATATTTGTTACCTCTTCACGCCAAAACTACTAAACGGATCGGGCTGAAATTGCACACAGGTAATTCTAATCCTGGAATCAAACATGGGCTACTTTTTATTCCATAAATTAGTTCCCATGGGATAGAAATCACCGTTAAACGTTTCTATAGAAACAACGCGTGCGAAGCCGCGGGATTAAACTAGTATATCATTAAATCCAAAGTTATTCTGCTTCTCTGTTAGCGTTTCACGACAAACGGCTAAACAGATATTAATGAAATTAGGCAGAGAGATAGACAATATCCCGGAGCAGGACATAGGCTATTTTTTATTCCAGAAAAAAGCATGTGAAACCACGGGTAATAAATAATAAACTGTTGATGTTACATTCTAAAGAGTAGAAGTCACTGAATATTCTTTTTCCTGGTTTTAGTATTTCCTAAAGTTATTTTCGGATGTACTTTTCAAACAAAAAAGCTCTTTGTTTGTGAAATATGATACTAATAGACACCCTAACGCGAAATAACCAAGCGAAACACTCAAAGATACAGTTTTTTAGTCCCACCCAAGTCGCGTACTAAAAACTACGGAAAAAAGATGTTTACGTACGAAAGTGCACAGTACCTAATACAATAAAATACCCTTCATTATTAATAAATATTTATTTATTTATTACATTCATGTACATTAGAAGGTGTTACCATTTTTAGGTAGGTAGAAACTACATGAATCCTGTAAGGGCTTTGCAACATTCTAAGTAACAGTTCTTGGGTATAAAAATAAATGGTATAGAATTTTACATTATTCATTTAGTATATACATTAAAATTTGCTAGATAAGATAAGAGATACACAATTCGTCACCTATAGGTAGGTAAGTTGATCATAATGGTTAATAGATTATCTGTGTAATAAATAACATTTTCTTACCTATAATTATATATACTACTAGCTGTACCCGCAACTTCGTTCGCGATTGCCTTACCTGCCGACTAATTAAGTTCACATTTAACCATAGTCTCTCATATTATGAAACGCCGCCGTGCAAAAAATCGTGTAGGGTCTACGGGGGATAGCATGTTGTCATTTTCAATCCCATTCTTTATCCACACGACTTTCAGCTACGACTCGGCCAGCGTCAGTGTTAAGAAGTGTCATACTCGTTTCACATCTTACTCATGGTTCCGTTCAGCTGGGGCCCTATTCTGCTATACTAATCGCTTCACTACGACAGGGGTATCGACACAGAATGACACGTATTGGTATTCCACCTCAGATGAAAAAAAATATGATGAATGCAGATGGAGCGACGCGCGTCAAGTTTGAAACTATTAATTTATCTCGCACGCACTATCTGGAGTTTTATAAATCTAAGGATTCTACGTGATGATTCTGCGACGATTCCATTGTCATACTGAAGCAATTGTAATGCAGAATTGGGCTCCTGATCCATTTGACTGGACCACCGTAATTTTTTTTTCGTTAGTAGGTAGGTACAGTTGGCTGTGTACCACAGTAAAAAATATTTTGTTGTGGTCCAGTTAGTTTAATTGGACCACTTACTCCAACCAAACTTCGGTAGTACAGTTAACTGGACCAGCTAAACCACCATAAATCATGTAAGGTAGGAACCTAACTTATTTTTCCAAGACGCACCACCTTAGTAGGTAGGAACCTAACTAATGGGTGCGTCTTGGAAAAATAAATAGATAGGAACTTACCTACCCTTTATCTACTAATTTTTTTCTTCAATCTACAGATTATTTCATCAATCTACTGATTTTCTACTCTACTTTCTACTGATTTAGTGAAATTCGATCTTGCAACACTGTTCTAATAAAAAGAATGCATGAAATCCGACGCGTTGACCCGTCGTGATGCGCGGTTTAAGAATTCTACTTTTTCCTCTCTCCCAGGGGATCCTTACTGAATTCCATGATAAAATGTATTCCATGTCCTTCTTTGTGGTATGAACTCAAAACGTGCCAAGTTTCATTCCAACTCATTACCTATGTAGTTTCGGGGTGATGCGCTGTGAAGGAATTTGACTTTCATTCCCTCTGCCAACCTTACTGAATTCCGGGATAAAATGTATCTTTCCTCATAGTACGAACTAAAATCATGCCGAGTTGCATTCGAATTCATTAAGTAGTTCCGTCGTGATGCGCGGTTAAAGAATTTTACCTTCATCCTCTCTCTCCCAGGGGAACCTTACTGAATTCCAGGATAAAATGTATCCCATGTCCTTCCTTGAACTCAAATCGTACCAATTCAGTCCAACTCATTCAGTAGTTTCGGCGTGATGCGCGGTGAAGGAATTTTACTTTCATCCCTTCTCCCAGGGGAACCTTACTAAATTCTGGGATAAAATGGATCTTTCCTCGTAGTATGAACTCAAATTATACCGAGTTCCATTCGAAGACATTCAGTTGTTCCGTCGTGATGCGCGGTTAAGAATTTTACTTTCATCCTCTCTCCCAGGGGAACATTACTGAATTCCGGGATGACATGTATCCCATGTCCTTCCTTGTAGTATGAAATCAAATCGTGCTAGGTTTCATTCCATCTCATTCAGCACTTTCAGCGTCATGCGCGGTGAAGGAATTTTACTTTCACCCCCTCTCCCAGGGGAACCTGACTGAATTCCGGGATAAAAAGTATCCTATGTCCTTCCTCGTAATATGACCTAAAATCGTGCCGAGTTTCATGTCCATACCTTCAGTAGTTTCGACGTGATGCGCGTTTAAGAAACAGACAGACAGACAGACAGACAGACAGACATGAATGAAAAAAATTACAGTTTTGGCTTCAGAATCGATAATAGAGTGCCCTCCAAAAAAAAATTTCAAAATATCTTCAATGTACAGAATTGGACCTGTTACAGTTTTATTATAAGTAATAGATTATAATTATAACTATATTATATATAACGCTTCAATGCATTTAAAACAAAACCAACTGAATATGTGGCAGAAAATTATTTTTAGAAGATGGGTTCCAACTAAGTATCTATTATACTTATCTACGAAAACGGCATACCTACTCAATTTTAACCTAATTTAGAATAACTTTTGGGTATCATTTAAACGGTCAGCAGATTAAAGAAGTTTTGGTTAGCCGAAAAATTGATTCACTGTGGTTTTTATTTTATAGCCGATCAAAACTTAAAATCATGCAAGTGGTTTTTAAGCTGACTTTTCCAGCTGGTCAAATAATAAAAATAAATAACAATAAATTTGCTGCTTTCACTTTTTTTTCATGTAGGTAATTGACATTGAGAGTAAATTTCTTTAAACCGAAACCGATAATAACCACCAAAGAGATAAAACTCCAAACATTTTTGGATAAACATCATGTTTCGTAGTAAGCGAGGGCGCAGATGGCAAGCTCACTTTTATGTGCACTCGGACACCCGGACACCCCCATTTTATAGAGAGTATGTGGAACTGTAAAAACAATTTTATTGAAACGACCCCTACACTGAGATTGGGGTATTAAAAGTGACGGGGCAGTAAATCTTGGGTTTAAATTTGCAGCTGGAATGATCAGTGAAGATAACGAAGTTCAAGAAGATGTTAGGACATATGCAATTTACGAACTTTATTAGCTCACAGAAAAGATATAATTACTACTTATGTATAAAATAAAATAAATAAATAAATAATGCTGGACAATTCACACAGCATTATCTAGCCCCAAGCTAAGCAGAGCTTGTGTTATGGGTACTAGATAACTGATATACTTAATACAATATACTACATAGATAGATATTATATTTTCAAAAGCTGTCAATATAAATAAAACGTCAAGTGCGAGTCGGACTCGCGCACTAATGGTTCCGTATAATTGTATGACCTTGTTTCTTGCTAAATATCGTGACTCTAGGTCAACGGGAAGTAGGTACCCGGTATATTTTGTTTCAGGGAGAGAATCGATTTTTTTTTAAATATCAACCACAATTTTACGATTTTCGGATTGTTCCCTTTATTTGTTCTATAAGACCTTGCTTTTTGCCAAATCCATGATGGTCTACGGGAAGTACCCTGGTTTTGTGGACATGTGATTCCCTTGGAAATTTCAAAATATTTGAACATAAACGACTGTAACTTTTGATTGCGTCGACTTAGAAGTTTTATTTATATCGAGGCTTCAAGAGGATACGAGACTTGAGTATTTGATGTTAATATTAACTCGATACCTGATAGCCGATAGCCACGCGTTCCTGAGAAAAGACTGACACAAAAGTGATCCCACAAGGGTTCCTTTATTCCTTTTGAGGTGCGGGTCCCTAAAAATATATAAAATAGGAATATATAAAAAACCAGCTGAATAGGAATCAGTAACCCTTATTTCCGAAAGCCTATGCAAGAAAAAGAAACTTTATTTTATAACAGTATAGATACTTAATTACCGATAACAGTGTTATCTGATTCTCTTTATTTATACATATCTTCTCAACGTATGTAGGTTTTATAAATATAGCAATTACTCCGCCTTTATAATATTAAAAGGATAATAATTATAACCACAGTGATTCAGCCATCATTTTTCATGAAATTTTTCAGTAATCAAATCACGCTAACACTTAGAATAATAACTTACACTATACTAATATGATAAAGAGGAAAGATTTGATTGTTTGTTTGTATTGAATAGGCTCCGAAACTACTGGACCGATTTGAAAAATTCTTTTACCATTAGAAACCCACTTTATTCTTGATGAACATAGACTACTTTTTACCGCGGGAAAATGCTTCATTCATACGGGAAAACGGGTAATAGGACAACGGGTAGTAAGAATGTATGTTATAATTTTTGTCACACCTATCTGATGGTTACTCGGCTGACTCGCTAAAAAACTCTTTTACAAAACCTCTGTAGTTTACCTGGATTAATTATTAACGTTATTCTGTATTTATATTATTTTAACTTAGTAAATAATTATATAAAAGTTATCTACCGTTTCAGTATCTTTCAAATGGATGGAGCTGTTTCAATTAGGAAATATTGGTCGCGGGTCGGAATATTGCGGGAGCCATATTACCTTGTCCCAATATTATTTTAATACGGTAAATAATTAAATAAAAAGATAGACAAACAGACAAATATATATTTGTACCGTTCCCTGCGACTCCGCAGTCAGGTAAAAACTCAATTACGAATAACCGCAATATATGAAAAGTAGGCTTTAAACGCCTTTGACCAAGTTACCTTATTAACGTAGTTAATTAGCTTTTCTGAATGAAAGCTACAAAAAAACAGATTGTATAATAGGTACCATACATTTTCTGGATGATGGACAAACAGACAAATATATATTTGTACCGTGCCTTGCCACTCCACAGTCAGGTAAAAACTCAATTACGAGTAACCACAAAATGAGGAAAGAAGGTTTTAAGCGCCTTTGAAGAGCGAGTTACCTTATTTACGTAATTACCTTTTCTGAATGTGAGCTACAAAAGAACAGATGTATCATACAATACATTTTCTTTTAATTCGTGTAATGTAACTTTATTCACAAATAAAATTACAATCAAATAATAGAAATATTATTACAACTAGAATTTACATTTCAAACAATTGAGCTAACTGCAGACTGGTATTGATATGGATCAGTTGAGGTACCTGTAGATTAAAACTTTTAAATCCATCATGGCACATGAAATGTGCCGAAATATTGGAAAGCTCAAAACTCAAATCATGGTAAATATCCCGTTATAAAGGACTTTACCTGTAGATTGTTTGCAACAGTCTGCAGTTAGCTCAATTGTTTCAATTATTAATGTAATTGGTTTTGAAAACCGTTTTTATTAAATAAACAATACCATACGTTACAAAAGATTCACTCCACCTACTTATACTAAAATTCACTCTGTTGTCGCGTCTTTTTAAACGCAATTTACATTACATGTCAATTTGAGATCCTTCCATAAATAAACATTGCTTAAAATTATATCTGAAGGTCGATGCCATTCAAGTTGTTGTAACTTGTGTCCTAGTGTCCTGGCGTGTTTACAGACATTCTACATCGAGTTTGGCTTGTAGGTATAGGTACTTCAGTACATACAGGCGGCAATGACAATCGCTGAACACGAATTGACCTTAGAATTATCTTAACAGCACCTCACTCCATAAATAACTAACGCTTCAAAGGTCCGTGGGGTACCGAGGCTCTCCAAGTTTTATAAAAATATCTATGCGTCTGGTCGAAGCGACGCGTGACCCGAGAGCTAGTGAGTATCTGGCGCAGCGCATCAGCATTGCCATACAGCTGGGCAATGCAGCCAGCGTCTTGGGGACGCTTCTGACTGGTATTTGATATGGATCAGTTGAACTACCTGTAGATTTTTTTCAACAGTCTGCAGTTAGCCCACTTAGCTCAATTGTAAATACTAGTTCTAAGTTGTCTAAATTAAAATACTTAAATATCATAAGTAGTTTGTTTTAGTTTGGTATAAAAAGTTAGTTTGTAGGTACCTTCTACCTGACAAATTAACTTTAGCAATTGCCCAAAAATAAACTTTTTTGTAATATTCCATCCCTATCACTCAATGATTTAAACCATCCAAGGTTGTAATATTCTTAGAATAACCCCAATTTAGAATAATTGAAGTTTACGTAAAATGAGCTTTAATTAATTAACCATCGTCGCTGCCAAAAGACAATAAGCAGCTCAAAACTCAAAGCCACGAGTGGTATTTCAACTTCAAAGCCAAATTATAATAGGTTAATTCCGGGGTCTTGAAGTCTTCATAAAAATAACCCACGAGCGGTCCAAATAAGTAGGTGTTTTGCGGAAAATGTAATTTGGATGGTGACTTAGAAATTCAATTTTCTACCACTAGTCACATAAGCGGGAAATTGATCTATCAATCATAAAACCGCGGTTCTATTTTAAACTATACTCTAGCCGAATTCGATGTGAAATGTTTGCAAACGAACCTCTACAAAAACAACTTTAATTAAAGTGCTTGACGTAGTTTCAGCCTACCATACCATAAGTATCGAGTCAATGTCGATCTTTCCTTCAATGAATTAAATAAAATTAAACAATTTTTTTTCTACAGTTCTAGCCTTTATTCACAAAGAAAATTACAATAAAATAATAGAAATCAATTTGAACTAGTATCACACTAATAATTATTATAAATGCGAAAGTTTGGATTGATGGATGGATGGATGTTTGTTACCTCTTCACGCCAAAACTACTTGACCGATCAGGCAGAAATTTTGCATACAGGTAATTCTCATCCTGGAATCAAACATAGGCTACTTTTTATCCCATATATCAGTTCCCATGGGATAGAAATCACCTTTAAACGTTTCCATAGAAACAACGCATGCGAAGCCGCGGGCAGAAACTAGTTTACAATTAAAACAATTGAGCCAACTGCAGACTGTTGCAAACAATCTAAAGGTAACTCAACAATTTATTCAAAACAAATATTGCTAATATAAAATATTTATTGAAGGAAAGATCGACATAGAATTTACACTAGCCAAACTCGATGTCGAATGTTTGCAAACAAACCACGACACAAATCACTAAAACTCACTTCCTCGGCGTCGATTTTTAGATATGATTGTGCACAGTGGGCTACAAACATTCTATATCGAGTTTGACTGGTGTATAGCTCCAAAGATTACATAAGCATTTCGCTTGCTTTCATTATAAATGTATACCTCAACCTCATCCTCAACAGCCTGTATTGGTCCACTGCTGGACGCAGGCCTCCCCTGATAAGCGCCTTGTTGGCTTTTTCCTCATGGGGGTAATGCCCATAATCCCCACGCTAGGCATGTGGGTTGGGGATCGCAGTTCGGTGGTAGAATTGTTTTGCAGGGGGCGCTGCTGGCCCACCCCCGGTAGATATCCCTTAGTCGCCTCTTACGACACCCGCGGGAAGAGTTGGGGTGGTGCAAATTCTAAGCCGGCACCACATAGCTAAAGCATTCCGCTTGCTATCATTATAAATGTATAGCACCATCATTAAATTATATGGTAATTGCTTTTTGCTTCAAACGTTGTAAATGTTTTACGTTTGTATTACTTTCAAGGACTTGTTATTTACACTGGAAATGTACTGTTGGCCTATTTTATATGAATAAAGCACCTTTAAAATTGAACTTGAAGTGATTGTGCAATCCTGCTCATATTATAAACGCGAAAGTTTGTAAGTCTGGATGGATGGTTGTTACTCTTTCACGTAAAAACTACTGAATGGGTTTTAATGAAACTTTACAATAATATAGCTTTATACATCAGAATAACACAAAGGCTACAATACGACAAATGTCAAGAAAGTAGAAAAAATCTATCATTTGCGAGCTATTCTGGCGTGCGCTGCCAAAACCGCTAGAGTTACACATATGTGATGTATAATGTAAATGTTTATCTTAATTAGTCCTACAAAAAAGCCCGCTACAGTATATATCTATATCTTATGTGTAAGCCATTATAGCCTAAATAGTGAACCATAACTACAATAAAAATTGATAATCTATTTAAAATGCACATTTGGTAGTAATAAATTGATTCCTAAATGAAAACGGATGCTTTTATCGCTTCTGGTATTTAAAGTAGATAATAGAAGCTACTCGAAATACTAATCCTGCGCAGACGAAGTCGCGGGCACCAGCTAGTACCTATATAATTTCGCTCTAAAGACATTTCTTTGTTGACATAAAATATCTTGGATTCTTAAGGCGCTGTGCATGGAAAACTAAGACTATCAGATTGCATGTCAATATTACCAAATGTGGTCGGCAGAGGCGCTTATTTTTAACATAGACTTATGCAAAATTTATCTGTTGTAGAAGAGGCAAACTTTTGTTTTATTTTGGTTGATAGCACAATCACAAGGTAATAATGTAATGTTAACTAACATTTGCCCGCGGCTTTACTATCGTTGCATGTAAAATACCTTAATAAAACCTATGTCGCTCATTGTAGCTTCTCAATTATAATAAAAATTACATTCATCGATAGTTATTATTATAGTTATTATTTGGTTAGTTTCTTTTTCAATTCACAGTTACTTAAGCCATAAATATTCAGTTTTTTGTTAATTAAGTTATATATGTGGGCGGATTGGGATACATATTGTCGTGCAGCAAAATTAGATCTTACAGTTACTTTATTAATAATGTTTTTATTTCTTCGCTGTGTTGTTTGACTAGTTATGAATTTTAAATGTTTATGGATTTTTAGGACTATGTTTAAGGTATATAATTTTCTAATCGTAAGCAATTCTGATTCCGTATAAAGTAAATAAGTTGGATATCTGTATGGTCTAGAGTACATTACTTAAATAAGAGATCTTTGCGTTCTTTCTACTTCTATAAATTTACTCTTTATGGCTCCCCCCCAAACGGTTATACAGTAGCTTATGACTGATTCTGCTAAGGAAGTGTAAATTTGGCTTAGTAAAGGTTTGGAAGCGGAATTTCTTAGTCCCTTAAATATCCAAATAAGTTTCCTTACTCTACCCGCCAGCAGTTCTATTTGTGCATGCCATGACAATCGCTGATCAATCATTATGCCCAAGTACTTGGTTGTCTTAACTTTAATGATTTCAGGACAGGGGCACACCAGATCGTTACGATTGCAGGAGTGAATTTTTATACTGTAATCAGTGGGGGGCTGCGTGTTATTATACATTGAAAAAGTCATAAAGTTGGTTTTAGTAACATTAAGGGTGAGAGCATTGTTCTTGAGCCATTCAGATACAATTGAGAGTCCAGCTTCAGCCTTCTGTTTAACATCGTCCCATGATTTGCCGGTGAAAACTATGGCAGTATCATCTGCATAAGAGAAGATTTTGGCGTCACTAATTTCAAGGCTGCAGAGGTCGTCAATGTAGACGAGAAACAGTGTCGGTCCGAGTACGCTACCTTGTGGAACCCCATAGCCAATGTCCTCGTCTTCACTGACAACCCCACCAATCTTAACCCTTTGTTTTCGCTCTTGGAGATAGTCAGACAGTAAATCTAGGGGCTTACCACGAATACCCTTATTTTCTAGTTTATTGATAAGAGCGGGAATAGATACGGTGTCGAACGCTTTCTTCAAATCTAGGAAAACTGCTAGGCATTTCTGTTTGCGATCTACTTGATCAACGATGTGATTGGTTAAAGCAGCGATAGCGTCTTCAGTTGAACGGCCATTCCTAAAACCGTATTGTGAGTTGGAGAATAAATTAAATTTTTCAAAGTACGAATGTAATCTAATGTTAATAAGTTTCTCCAGTATTTTAGAAATTGAGGAAAGAACTGAAATTGGCCTATAATTATTGAGTTCATCTCTATTCCCATTTTTAAAAACCGGTGTTATTATAGCCTTTTTAAGTTGTCTTGGGAATACACCTTTATCAAAACAGAGATTTACTAGATGGCATAACATTGGTGTAAGAATGTCTTTAGCAAGCTTCAGAAAACTCGTAGGGATGTTATCAGGGCCAGGCGCACTTTCAGATTTCAGATTCATTATGACCTTATTTATCTCAATTGGATCTGTTTCTAGTAAGACAAACGATGAAACCTGTTTAAGTGTTACAAATGGAGATATAATACTTAACGACTGGTTAGCCCTGCAATTAGCAATAGCTTGAGGTAGATCATTACCAATATTAGCGAAAAACTTGTTTACAAAATTAACTGACTCATTAGGCGATGGTTTTATATCAAGGAGTTGGATATTAGGTGTTTTTGTAGGTTTGTAATGAGTAATATATAGTATATAATATGTAGTAGCGTTTATGGTTTTCCAAAGATTTTTACTATTCTTAGCATTTTTATATAGTTGGTCTCTTTCATATTTTCGTTTTAGTTTTTTAATTAAATTGTTGCAGAAGTTTCTATATCTCCTATAAGTTATACTAAGTATTTTGTCGTTTGGATTATTTCGTAGTTTTTTTTGCATACTATTTCTATTTTTGATACAGCGTAAAATGCCCAGGGTAATCCAAGGTTTAATGAGTTGTTTGCTTCTAGGTACACGAACTATCTTTGTATGCATAGATAGACTTTGTTGAATAGTATTTATTAATTTATCACATAAATAATTTGGATCGCATTGTTGTTCAAGTAAGTCTGCAAAATTAAATTCTTTTAAATATTGTAATGATTTTTCATATTCTGTTTTTGTCTTGTATGTTATAGAATTATTAATTTGTATTTTAGATATATTAACTAGAATTGATAGGTGATCCGTAAAAGACGTGTTAACTACAGCAATAGTTGCAGAGTTTTTATGTTTATTTAATTTTAAGATAACATGGTCTAGGCATGCGGTTTCTCTTGTTGGAAGATTATGACCAGACAAGAGTCCGTGCATTGATAGTACATTCAAATAGTTTTGTCTGTTATTTTTCTCATAAGTTATTTCAGAGTCTCTAGGTAGAGTATTTATATTTATGTCCCCGACTATTATTATGGTTTCATGATTATATAAGGTCATCAAAATCGCCCTACCTATTTAACATATTTTAACTCGACCAATACTTTCCGTGCTGTAAACATGTTGAGTAGTACCTACCTATCTAGCTACCAGAGATAAAACCACTATAAACCTATTCTACTTAATTGGTAGGTCTGTCAATGAATAAAATTCCTGCAAATTTCTTTTGGCTTAGCTTCAATCAAATATAGACTTTATTTCAATGACGAATGAACCATTTAACCCGCAAAACAAAAGTTGTCGAAAATCGTAATTCGTCCGTCGAACCCAGCTGTCATCGCGAAAAAAGTTACATAACCTCACGTCCGTCCGAGGAGGCATCCAGCCTCCGAATGAAGCTAGTGGAAGCTATTTTGAGCATATATTGAAAGGGATGTTTGAGTAATAAGGTTGAAATTCTATTGGCAAAATATTATAATTTTTGCAATTACTTCGCTAAACGCCTTACAAAAATGTGTTTTTTGGGTTTTATTATGTTAATGGTTTTATTTATTTAAAACTTTTTACATATTTCTTTAGTTGATAAAATTTCCTTTCATATAGTATTAGAATAATTAATGGTTGTCACTCAAAATATTGAGCATTTCGAGACGAAAAATTTTTTTCTTGTTCTTTCTTGTGATTTTTTTTTTCAAGATCCTAGATGGTTTTATAAAATATTTTTGTATAAGTCTTTTTTCCATACATTTGACTATACACTGTATTTTTTTTGGGCTTGTAATATGTCGGAGAACGGCTAACGGTGCGACGAAAAAGTGTACTTTCTACGGTGTCGCTGTTTTGGCAGCGTCTTAAAGCGAGTATTGTTTACTAACTGTTAAACCCACAAATCTAAGCGATGAAGTAGGTAATATGTACTTAATTTGTTATAATTGCTAGATCGGCACTAATGATGTTTACCCAACACACCACCATCGTAAACAGCTACAACATATCGATTAACATTAAACAGGACAAATTGGACACAACATGATAGGATCATAACTGACGGGTATAAAATACGCGTATATAATATATTGTATTTTTATATTATACTAGCTAGTGCCCGCGACTTCCTCTGCGCAGGTTAGAGTAGCTTATATTATCTAATTTAAATACCAGAAGCGATAAAAGTATCTATTTTCATTTAGGAATCAATTTATTCCTACCAAATGTGCATTTGAAATAAATTATCAATGTTATTGTAGTTGTGGATCACTATTTTGGCTATAATGGCTTACAGAAAAGATATAGATATATACTGTGGCGACTTTTTTTGTAGGACTATTTAAGATAAACATTTCCATCATACATTACATATGTGTAACTCTAGCGGTTTTGGCAGCGCACGCCAGAATAGCTCGCAGATGGTAGATTTTCCTACTTACTTGACACTTATCGTCATATTGGACAATTCACACAATATCTTTATTGAATGTAGCCTATGTGTTATTCTCATGTATAAGCCATTTTATTGTTAAGTTTCATTAAAATCCATACAGTAGTTTTTACGTGAAAGAGTAACAAACATCCACCCATCCAGACTTACAAACTTTCGCGTTAATAATATAAGTAGGAAGGATAATAACACTTGTTTCTGCCCGCGGCTTCGCACACGTTTTTCGGTATAATAAATAGCCTATTATCGATGTTAAGCTAAGTTCTAAATGTACGCCAAATTTTATCATGATCTTTTCAGTAGTTTTAGAGGTCTTAGGTAACAAAAATTCACATTTCACAAACTTTCGGCTTTATAATACATAATTATTAGTAAGATATCTACGCGTTCATTCTATGAAAACGTTTAAAGGTGATTTCTATCCCATGGGAACTGATTAATGGTATATAAAGTATCCTATGTTTGATTCCAGGATTAAAGTTACCAATATGCAAATTTTCAGCTCAATCAGTTCAGTAGTTTTAGCGTGAAGAGGTAACAAACATCCATCCATCCATCCAAACTTTCGCATTTATAGGTATAGAGAATATCATAATTTTAGGTCAACCTAACATAGAAAATTAAAAAATCGTAAAATTTAAGGTAGGAATCCTAAAACAACAGAATCGACATCAATGTTTCAATGGTGCCTACTTAGATGCTGAGTGTGTATCGATCGGGCAAGTTCATGCTCTTGCAGTAGGTATACAAACATCCAAACTCAATTAGCGTTTCGACCAGCTGTGCTCAAGCGATCGAAGAGGGATCTCCATCACATGCTATCGGTTTTTCTCCACCCAGCTGCTTACACTTTGCAACTAAGATGAATAAAGTTTAGTTTACATGTAAGAAGTAAAACTAATACAAAGATTAACCTGCTTAAACTTAATAAATCATATAATACGACGACCTCTGTGGCGCAGCGGGTGAAGGTCTGCCTGTGACGCAGGAGGTTGCGGGTTCGATTCCCGCCTCGAGACAAATGTTTGTACGATCTGCAGACATTTGTCCAGGGCGTTCTGGATGTTTTATATGTATAAATAAAAAATACCTATCTACGTAGTATATTGTATTATGTATATCAGTTACCTAGTACCCCTAACACAAGCTCTGCTTAGCTTGGGGCTAGATAATGCTGTGTGAATTGTCCAGCATTATTTATTTATATTAGTTAATATCCCAAAAATTTTCGTCATCGACGGGACTTGAACCCGCATCCTTCCCTAACGGCGCTAGAGTCCGTAGGAAGTCCCAGAGATTTGCGAATCCTACGTCACTTTACTTCGTGGTGTAATTGGTTAGCACATTTCCGTGCTTAGGGAAGGATGCGGGTTCAAGTCCCGTCGAAGTCGAAAATTTTTGGGATATTATTTGATATCTTAGAAATTAGCCAGAGTATGAGGGTTTACGCACAATAATAACAAAAACATGCTAATACTTATTAGAAAGGCGGAAGTTTTGCATCGCCAAACTTTAGCGAGGGACGGAAAGAAATGAAACTCTGGTTCAGAAATGAAACGCTAGTCTGGAGGAGGCCTCTACTTGGACAGAGATCATGGAATAATGAAAATGCCTACATATCATACTTATTAAATGATGTTGAATATTTTATATTTAATTTTGTAATGTTAATTTACTCTGTGATAATAAATGCCTTAATTCTTATAATAATGGTGAAAGTGATGGAGTGATGACCAAAATGGTTGGCGCGTGGTAAGCCGACGCCGCCGAAACTCACGTCCGGTTACTATAGGCACAGGAAAAGACACAATGGATATCCAAGCAGTTGAAAAGATTATGTTTATTCAGGCATGGTCATTTAAGCCGGAGACAACGGCTGAAAATGTAATGAACTTTCTTAACAATATAACGAAGGCTAGCTATAGTGTCGAAAAACGAAAAATTAAAACAGAAAGACATGCGTCTTTTTTGATAGGCATGCCCGAAAATGTATATGAACAAGTGACAACTCCAACTGCGTGGCCACCTCGGGTTCGCTTTGTGCCATGGTTTCCATCTCGCCCCCGCCGGGAGGAGCGGGGGGAGCTCGCCTGCGCCGGCGCTCAGCGATGACTCATTTGTGGACAGCGCGCCACGGCGGCGGCGACGTCGTCGATGCATTAATATGACTGCAAGGACCGCTAACGCTGTTTCGTCAACATCTATGAATATTTCTATATGCCATCAAAATATTCAATCGCTACAAAATAAGACTAGACAACTAGAAGTTCTACTCAAGAGTGACTTAAAATGTGACGTGCTGTGTGTAACAGAGCACTGGTTGAAGGATAGTAAATTAGAATGTATTAGTATTAACGATTTTACGCTAGCCTCGTACTATTGTAGGCCTAAGTTGGAACACGGCGGATCGTGTTTATACGTGAGAAATGACCATAAATTTATAGAATTGAATTTTAATGATTTATGTATTGAGCAAGTTTGTGAAATATCAGCAATTGAATTGACCGATTTTAATTTAATTATTGTATGTGTGTATAGATCGAATGTGACTAAAACTTCACAATTTTTTCCTGCTTTTGACTTATTATTAAATGCGTTGAAGGATATGGATAAGGATTGCGTGGTAGTAGGAGATTTCAATATCGACCTGTTATGTTCCTTAAATAGCGACCAGAAAAAACTTTATGACATTGTAAATACTCGGAACTGTTGTAACATAGTCGACTTCCCCACCCGTGTTGCAGCCTCGACGTGTACTTGCTTGGACCACGTCTACGTAGACTGCGAGCGCGCGCGCGCGGGTACTGTATGCGCGACCTCAGTGCAAACCGGCCTGAGCGACCACTACGCCGTGCGCGTCGAGCTTGAATGCGAAGCGCGTGACTCACCACCTACCTACGCACCGCTAGTTAGATCGTTCACTCAAGCTAACTACTGCAACTTTGTTGCATCGCTGGAAAGCTTTGACTGGCAGGAAATCTCCCAAATATTGGTGTTGAGTGTCAACGGTCTAGCGAATGTAATTGTTAATGTTATCTATATATATATATAAAAGAAAGTCGTGTTAGTTACACTATTTATAACTCAAGAACGGCTGTACCGATATGGCTGAAAATTGGTGGGTAGGTAGCTTGGAGCCAGGAGACGGACATAGGATACTGTTTAGCCCGTTCGACAGCGTTCCCGTGTGACTTGAGTCAATCACTATAAAACGTGGTATAACAAAAAATAATCGGACTTGGGATAACCAAACGCAAATGACAGTTATGTAATGGACGTATGGATGACGTATGGATGCCGGGGAGCCGATTCTGTAGTATATTTAGTATCAGCATTTGCACCCGTGCGAAGCCGGGGCGGGTCGCTTGTTATTAATAAAATAAACAATTGTTTCCCGCTAAAACGTTCGGTTTCAAAGAAAACTAAATCATAGGTATCAAATGAAATTATTAATCTAGAGTATTTACTAAATGACATGAAATATATTAAATTTAAATTCCCTGACAATGAAATTCTATCTGCAAAAATTGACGAATATCAAAATAGGTATGATAGGATTTTAAAATTGGAAAGAAGCCGTTATTACTGTGATATTATATATAATTCGACTAATATGACTAAAACAATGTGGGACTTAGTTAAAATTGAAACCGGACAGAAACGAGGGTGTAACACAGACTTTATTGAAAGGCTGAGGAAACCTGATGGGTCCGAATTCGCGAGCCCGGTTGCCGCTGTTGACGCGGTGAACCTGCACTTTGTGAGCGCTCCGCTGACGTGTGGCGCGCCCGCCGCAGACGTGTCGGCAGCGGTGCGCGCGCTGGTGGAGTGCCGTGTGCCGGCGGACCGCTCGCTGTTTGAACTGTTTACTCCATATGAAGTGTTCAAGATACTTACATCAGGGGTCGCGAATAAACCAACGCAGGATATTTACGACATATCCATATCCTTGTTGGTTAAAGCCGCCATCCCATTGTGTTTCATCCTATCGGTACTTTTTAATAAATGTATTGTCTTCGGTGAATACCCACAAGTTCTGAAAAACGTCAGAGTATCTCCTCTATACAAGGGCAAAGGGACTAAGGATGACATCAACAGCTACCGCCCTGTGTCTATAATCCCGTCTATCGCCAAGATATTCGAGCGCGGGCTCAGCACCAGACTGACGGCGCATCTGTCCAGCACGGAATCCCTGTCCGACCGGCAATACGCTTATCGGGCGGGGAGATCCACGACAGATGTCGCGAGAGAAGTCGTGTGCCGCGTGATGCAGGCCAAAGAGCGAAGGATGCAGGTGGCGGTCATGTTCTGTGACTTGTCGAAAGCCTTCGACGTCGCGGATCATGCCGTCCTTGCGTCGAAACTGGCACATTACGGCATTGGTGGTCCGGCTCTGCGACTGCTGCTGAGCTCCATGACTGGCCGCACGCAAATCGTCACGGGCAGAGGAGGGAAAGTAAAATCGAGCCCGATGTCAACCACTATCGGCGTGGCACAGGGGTCCTCGATCTCGAATATACTTTTTTCCCTCCTCATGAATGACCTACCCGACTGTATAAAAGAGGCTCACATACTCATGTATGCGGATGACGTAGCGGCTATCGTGGAAGCTACAAATCTGGACACATTGCAGGGAAAGCTCAACTCAGTAGCAGGTGAATTGCAGAAGTGGTTTAATCAGAACGGTCTCATTCTAAATGTCGCGAAAACTAACTTCATGCACTTTAACCTGGCTGGGCACTGCAGTCTGCCGATGGCCGTGAGCTTGGGAGGCGAAGTAGTCAACCAAGTCCACATTACTACTTTCCTTGGGTTCACCTTGGACAATAGTCTAACGTGGGAGGCGCATATAGACAAACTATGCAAGAAGATAGGCAGATCATGCTTTGCTCTATGGCGCCTCTCAGCTACCTTGGACAGAGCTATGGTGAGAAGCATTTATTTTGCTAACATTCATTCGCTCCTTCAGTATGGTGTGGAGCTTTGGGGGCGTGCATCCGATTGGGAGCGCATCTTCAGACTCCAAAAGAGAGCGATAAGAGCGATGGTACGAATTCCACAGGATGAGTCCGCGCGGCCGTATTTTGAGTCTTTGGGGATCTTGACCGTGCCCGCCCTTGTCATATACCAGGCCGCAATATATGTGCGTCAAAACTTGGATGAATACACAAGGTTTGGGGACGGTCATAGATACAACACGAGGCACTCAAACCGGCTAAGAGCGCTTCCACGACGACTAGCGAAGACGTCGAGGTTGCTGCACGTAATGGGGACGGCTGTCTACAACCGAATTCCGACTCCTATCACCAGCGCACAATCCATAACATCCTTTAAGTTTAGGTTGAAAAAGTGGCTTATATTTCAATCGGTATATGACATTAACGAATTTATGACCTTAAAATGTACCTAATTATTCAATTTTATGTTATTAATGATGTATTTTGGAGATTACACTGTAGATGTACCTTTACATTATGTAATTTATATTTTGTGACCTGTAACATAATTGTTATAAATAAATTAACTATGAACTAACTATGAACTATGAAAGTTTATGAAGATGTGGGGTTGTAGTTTTGGCGTTGTCTTCGGCCAAACATCTGTGAGTTGTTTGGCCGAAGACAACGCCAAAATTACTGAACAAACTGGGTTAAAATTCATAGTTTCATAATCCAGTTCTGTAAGTTCTATAACACTAACTTTTTAATTGGGTAAAATGCGTGTGAAGCCGCTAGCTGACGTTAATTGCGTAATAGTTTGTCCACACTTTGGCAGTGCCCCGGTTTTTACAGACTATCATATCTGTTATCATATCACAAAATATGATTTTGAGGACTCGGCCAACACGAGGGACGATTACGTACCTATGTAGGGTGTATTTCGACCCAATTTTTTTTAAATAATAATTAAATAAATAATGCTGGACAATTCACACAGCATTATCTAGCTCCAAGCTGAGCAGAGCTTGTGTTATGGGTACTAGATAACTGATATACATAATACAATACACTACATAGATAGATATTTTTTATTATACATAGAAAACACCCAGACCAACGGAACAAATTTCTGCAGATCGTACACAAATTTGTTCCGAGGCGGGAATCGAACCCGCAACCTCCTGCGTCGCAGGTGGACCTTCGCCCGCTGCGCCACGGAGGTCGTCAACCGAAATTTTCATTCCTCAAGCGAAAAGTAATAATATTTTCTGTGTTTCAACCCACACAAATTTTACAGTGTTGTTTCAACCCACCCAGAAGAAAACAAGCGAAAGTATGGCAAAAGTACAGTCAGATCAAAAAACATAGAGCTATTGTGACTTCAAAGAATAATCATTGTAGTGTGAATAGGGTAACATACTCAGCGGAAAAACGAGACAACGAAGTGTAGGAAGAAATAAATTATTGAGAGCACAGATAGAGGGCGTCATGTATGATAATAATCGTGCATTAAAATGCGCATGCGATCATAAAACAGAACTGATGCATTGCAATGCATGACTTCGGTTTATGCATCAATCAATACTTGCAAATTCGCTTGATATCGACTGCTATAACGAGTTTAATCTCAACCCGGACACCGCAAATCAAATTCATATTCTTTTCACTACACAGCTGGATTACCTATGTTTCAACTACAGCCCGTATGTATGTGTTCACTATAAGACTAGCCAAAGTCGATATGGAATCTTAGTAAATTAACCGCCCATACTTAACCTAAAATTCACACTATTGCCGCGTCTTTATACAGAATTGACATTACTTGTCGGTTTGTGATCCTTCCTTCAATAAATATTCCTTACAGTTATATCTGAAACTCGACGCTAACGCTAAGCAAGTAAGTTTTAGTTTTTGTTCCGTTCATACCAGCTCGAGTTAGCCTAGTGTATAGGTACCTATGAACATACACGTCCAGTCATAATCTGCTGGAGGTGAATTTGTTATAACAGGCAACCCACCTACAGGGTGTGTAATCCGATAGACACCCACCGTCTGATAACAGAAATTATTTAATTTTGTGTAGGTAGGTATTGACTTATTGTGATTATACCGCAACTGTGATTTTTAATGCTTAAGTCATAAGATTGATATTAATATTATTCAACATTCTTTAATAATTTTTGTGATCCAAGAATGAGTCCTGATTTATCTATACTTACATTGTCTTTTATTTCATGAAGAAACAAATATCTGTCCTATCTTATAGCTTTTATTGCTAACTGTACCCAACAATTCCATGGACCCTTTGGGAAAGTAAATATTATTTATTTTAAAATGTCGTGGTCCCGTTGGGAATCAATGTCTGAACCTAAGTTTTTTGCAAACAATGGAGTCGTGGACCTCAGTGAATATGCCATCTGAAAACCGGTTGCATTTTCACCTACTATTTATCCCATAAATATTTTCACCACTTGTGGCCGTGGAGTATCGAACAGTTCTAGAGTAGGAACGACTGTTCTGTGCACATCCTCTTTGAGTTTACCTTATCGCTTATAGTTTACGTTCATAGCCTAAAACAAGTCAGAAACGGGTGCAGAATATTGGTCATCAAAGAGGGTTTTGCTTATAGCAGATAGAGTGCTCTAGGAAGGTACCTAACCTAGTGTACCTATGACGTGCATTATATATAAGTATGGAGACGACATAGTATTTAATTTACCTGACAACAACGTGAGTGTGTGTGTAGTTACCTATCTCATATAGCTTAGCATGAGACTTGAAACTATGAATTTCATAAGCATCTGTGAACTCAAAATCTTGTTACGATTGATACGAATGCAATAAAAAACTTAGTTAAAAGGCAAGTCTAGCCAGAAGACCTTCAAAGAGATAGACATTGCAGAAAGTTTCCAGTTTCCCTCCATGTTTCTCCTTCATAAACCGCTTCGTCTTTACAAAAGGTCACATTCAAAAGATGAAGTACAAACATTTATTCAAGCCATTGTTTATTCGCAGCTCTCATCGAATTAAGGGAAGTTTGCGAGAAATTACATTAAGAACAAAGAGGTTGAGAAGCGTTTTAACTTAATGGCCGAGGCCAGACATGTCCCAAGCCGTCACTTAGCGAGCGACGGGCGATAAAAGAAATTGTGGGCATGTCGCAGGATTACATGAAGTTACTGAACGGCATTTCACAATGATCCCAGTTTCACAAGTATTGATATTTGTTGTTTGTTGTAATCGCAATCCGGTGTGAGATCTACCTCATCACTATACCTGTATACAATCATGATCTCTCCAGCAAATCAAATCAAATCAAAAACTCTTTATTTCCATAAATACAATAAATGTACACTTAGAAAATAGTAAGCGTTTCTGTGATGTATTTACTGTCGGTACAGCATGAACGAAATAACTTTATTCAATGTTGAATACGGTCTTTCGTGTGTTCATATACAACCACGATCTCTTCAGCAAATCAAAAACTCTTTATTTCCATAAATAAAATAAATGTATACTTAAAAAATAGTAAGCGTCTCTGTGACAGTAAATACACTGTCGGTACAGCATGCATGAAGTAATTTTATTAAATATTGGATACGTTCTTTCGTGTATTTGTACGCAAATATTAATTAAAATGTGGGGCTCAGGTTGGTAGATGTAGTTGTGCTAGAACTAGTTTCTGACTTGTTTCTATGAAAACGTTTTATATCCCATGGAAACTGATTTATGGGATAAAAAGTAGCCTTTGTTTGATTCTGGGATTAGAAACCTGTGTGCAAAATTTCAGCCTGATCCATTTAGTAATTTTGGCGTGAAGTGACAAACATTCATCCATCCATCCAAATTTTCTCATTTATAATTTAAGTGTGATGTGATGCGAAATTTTGGATTTTTATATGTATCGATGGATAGATGGATGGGTGTTTGTTACCTCTTCACGCTACATGTAGCTCTAATCTTGGAATCAAACATAGGCTACGGTTTATGCCACAAAATAGTTGCCATGGAATAGGAATAACCTTTAAACGTTTCCTTAGAAACAACACGTGCGAAGCCGCGGGCAGAAACTAGTCCATCTAAACATCCAAGCTTTCGGATTTATAATAAAAGTGTGAAGTGAGAGCAGTGGAGTCTCCAAGCTAAACTTTTCACTAGCGAGGTACGACCCTTGCATTCCTTTAATACTGTAGATGTCCTTTCTCTTAACATTCCCCGCCCCTTGCATGCTCGTTACCTACGTGATATCGTCTAAATGACAGAACACTGCACAAGATAGACTGGTCTGAACTCAAAACTCCTATCTTTGTAATAAAGCTGGTACAAAATAAGTGCACTCAACTTGGTATAGTTTTGTGGGATGAGTGGAAGTATCAACACACATTATGTTGTGTACCAACTTCTAAGAGGTTTCATCACAATCGATTGCTGTCACACACACCGAACGTCAAAATTGTATTTTTTTTTTAGATATTAATACGATCGCATTTACTCGTGTCTTAATTTAATACGTTTGTTACCTTGACTTGGCTAAACAATGAAATAAGGCAAGGACAGATATCTTTATCCTTAGCTAGTATATTATGAAATAAAGTCGAAAGCTCCAAATTAATAGTACCTAATATGCGTCTGATTACTTATAATAATAACATCGAATTTCAAACAGTAATCTGAAAACCAGAGACAAGAAGCGTCCTCAGCCAGCTCACGAGAATACATATTGATCTACAATACTGCACACACAAAGACATTTTATTTTGATGTAAATAATCATAATGTAAAAACACGTTGCTGCCA
Organism: Eupithecia subumbrata; assembly: GCA_949316285.1. Taxonomy (NCBI): domain Eukaryota; kingdom Metazoa; phylum Arthropoda; class Insecta; order Lepidoptera; family Geometridae; genus Eupithecia; species Eupithecia subumbrata. Next base: position 11,441,269 of record OX438643.1, on the reverse strand, counting down.
CAGTTCTTCAAAGTTAATTATATTATATACTAGCTGCTGCCCGCGGCTTCGCTTGCGTAGTTCCCGTTCCCGTGGTAATTCCGGGATAAAACATAGCATAAGTCCGTCTCCTGGTTCTAAGCTGCCTCCCCACCAATTTTCAGCCAAATCGGTTCAGCCGTTCTTGAGTTATAAATAGTGTAACTAACACGACTTTCTTTTATATATATAGATTTATTATTATTATATTATTGTTTGTTTTTATTAATCTACTGTATTATGAAAATTTGAATCAATTATTAGAAATAAATTGTAACCAGTAATTACAGTTGAAACAATAGTAAATAGAACTATATAATTGTTTATTTATTTAGAACTACCAACAGAGGATACACAATACATATAAAACAAAGTAATTACAGGTAACACATAAAAAATACAAATGGTGTTGGCAAGGCAAAACACATACCTACAAGCTAATAAAGAAATATAAAAACAAAAATTAATGTATTGGACATGTGTATGTCTGTAGATGCAAATAAACAAAAGTATCTATCTACAATGTTTGCGTGAGAGGAACGGACCAGTTCCAATGATACGCTCAATCGAACTGCACGACCCTCTGGAGGTTTCGTTGTTCGAGTCTAGAATCGTCTAAAACTTTTGTTGGAGAGTACAATTACGAATACCATATAAATTGAGAGAAGCTTGATAAAGGTGAGAGTTTGGGTTGAAGGTTAATATTACATGATACAATTTAGCCTTGATGGTTAAAAATTGGTTGTCCAAGAAGCCAAATATGGTCATCGTGTATTTAGTATAATATTAGGATAAAAAAATATTTAGTAACAATTCCGCGCAAAACCTTCTCTGATAAGATCCAAAATGCAATTCGCGCGCACCGCCCGCCCTCCCATAAATTGGCATGTCATGCAATCAGAGAAGGTAAATAACAGACCCACGTATTATAAAATTGCCAGGTAACTATTATGTATTTGGTATTTAGTATATTTGTGTAGGTATATAGTATTGGCTTAAAAAATACTATGATTGTTATACATGATAATTGTGCCAATTCTTATGTTATTTTGAAATGTAATAAGAGCATTTCAAAATGCAAAGATATGTATTAGACTTGTATTAGTACGTGGTGTATAGTGAACGTTCTCGTTGTACGAGATTATGTAAAAAAGCTTCCAAGGCTCTCCCAACTATTTTGTCCATAAAACTTGTTTAATTATGTAGTTTGAACAAAAAAACAGCCTACACGGCACACGGGAACTTCAGAGCGTAGTGTATGAATATCAATGAATATTCATTGTGCCCGTCTAGGGATTGAGTTCCGACATGCTCATATACCGGTTCTTAGTATGGATAACCAGGCTCTTAAGTTCGATGGTAAAACTTTGGATGGGTACCTATAGGTATAATAATAATAAATAATAAATAAATAATCCTGGACAATTAACACAGCATTATCTAGCCCCAAGCTAAGCAGAGCTTGTGTTATGGGTACTAGATAACTGATATACTGGATAGAATACACTACATAGATAGATATTTTTATTATACGTAGAAAACACCCAGACCAACGGAACAAATTTCTGCAGATAGTACATAAATTTGTTCCGAGGCGGGAATCGAACCCGCAACCTCCTGAGTCGCAGCGCCACGGAGGTCGTCATAGATGCACTTTTTACCGACGAAAAACAAACCGTTCTCAAATCTAAGAATGTTATATTTTGTATTAAAATTTTCAAATTTCTATTGTCCTAGACCAAAGGAGCGTAATTTTTTGAGTTGGGGTTTTGTATGAACCAACTCAATTCCGCGATTCACAACTCAAAAAAGTCGCTCAATAATTTTAGCCCCTATCAAAAGAAACAGTGAAATTATTGACGCACCAGCATTCATTCATTTATTTAGATAACTATCGAGAATACCATATCCCACGATAGTTTAAGATGATATTCCCCATTCTGACCAAAACTCCACCTCGAACTGCCGCCATCCCATGTAAATATCGAACATTACAAAACACCCTTCAAAATACAATCTTGACTGAAATCCACTCTCTAGCCGACATGGTACGTCGACATGTGCATCACGAGGTTATCGGTGCGAGGCTCTCTATCTAGATTAAATACAACCCGGCCCGCAAACCAGATACGCAAATATGCTGTGTGAATGCGGGCTACTGCAATGTTGCTCTCGCTCACACATGTTTCCTAGGTTTGCCTACGATACGTGTGTTTGCTTCTCTTTTACTGAAGGTTTGAGGCAAGAAGACTTAAAGGCAATTCTTGTGACCAGCTGGCTTGAGTGATTTACTCGACCAGACCAAGGTCAACCTGCAGAAGCCCAGAATAGATTCGAATACCAAATTTACTCGACCAGAAAAAAGCCCACCTGCAGCGTCTGGATAATGATGATGATAGCCGCTTTCTAGAACGGAGCTTACACTCTTGACGTCATCAGCAGTGGTCGTCGGCAGGAATGGACGGAGCAAGCCATCTCTATTGAACTTAGATAGGTTCTTTCTTAATATTATTGTTTAGATCTTTTATCAGAATTTTGTTTCTGTAACCTCGGAAAAAATAAATACCAGTGAGTTAATGTGTTATGTGCCACAAATCAAAAACAAAAACGCGCAAACAAATACGCGGTCTCTTTCCAAGCTGGATTTTATATTCACTTTATCAGGCCAGTCCTATTGATGTTAAGCAAAGATCTCGTGGAAAGCAGTTTAAAACGCAGAGTTCTGAATCAATTTATTCGAAACTAGATTCTAAAAGACTTCCTTTGACGTTTCACCCAATAAAAACGATATAACTCCAAAATCGCTGAGCCCAAACTTCAGGGTAGAGCAAGTCTAGCTTACATTCGTAATGGCCAGGAAGTGCATTCGAAGATAGAATACGTGTCTTCGTGCTATTTATGTTCCTCCGTAGACCAGCGATAATTCTCCTCTAGTCTTCGTAAACGGATTATAAGCAGACGATCTCATTACAACGCGCATGACGGGGAAGCAAAGTGAAGTAAAGTGAGGAAATGTAAGGAAAATCATGTTGCGTGTTGCAAAATCTACTTTGTTACATCGTCCGACATCACGTTAGATTAGTTTTCTTAGAAGCAAGTTCACATGAGCGAAGTTATACTTTATTAGTATGCTGCTACGAAGATATTATAAATTATATGAAACATTATTAAATCTGGTAGATAATTATAATCTCAACAAAAGATTAAACCGCCAGTAATTTTAGTCAGAATCATCTATTATCTTTACAACTCAATCTCATTTTGTTTTCAGCGCTCAGTACAAGCAGTTTTTTTGCTGTTTTTACTGGAGAAGTAGAAGGAACTAACGAAGCTACTTAGTTAGGTATTCTATTATTATGCTTTGTGTGTACATATTCTGATATTTTCTCTATATCAGATAAGGCTTGGTGAAATGCTCTATTACACAAACTCGGTGAAGGCTCTTTCTTACAATATTTTTGTATGCAAACATTGTTATGCTGTATCTCATGAAATGGTCAACAAACTACTCCCAGCCGAGAAACAAAGCTGATATTATTACACTCCGGTGAAAAGTTATCGTACTATAAATTAAGTTTGTACGTAATAAAAACTTCCATTCTCACTTCAGGCACTTATCTTCTTTAATAACAGTTTTTTCTTGCTCGAGTTCATGGAAAACTACAAAAGTTGCAGGTACCTATAAAATCCGTAGACAGAGAGACGGTTGTTAGTTATCCAAATTATCTAGTTCCACGTCCAACTGCACAGGGGGATAACCTGTGATTGATAGACAGACAGTTGGGAGAGAGAGAAAAAGCCGAGCGCGAAAGGACGAGTTTGGTAGAAGTTTGCTTTGAAAATATTGATTTAAATACACTGAGTGTGTTCTTTCCTGGCGCAAACTCCTGCGATCTGCAGATATTTGTTCAGGGTGTTCTGGATGTTTCTTTGTATAATAAAAAATATCTATCTATGCAGTGTATTATATTATGTATATCAGTTATCTAGTACCCATAACACAAGCTCTGCTTAACTTGGGGCTAGATAATGCTGTGTGAATTGTCCAGCATTATTCATTTATTTATATTATTATTTCCAAATGAATATTCCTACACAATGCTATAATCCACCTTACCCTACACATTTCCAAACAGCCTGTACCCTTAGTCCAAGTCAATACAAAAAACATTTGATAAAAGTAATCAAGAACCATTGATATCTTACACAAAAATGGCTTAGAATGGGAGTAGACACGTCTCATTTTCACTTTCGTATTCGTGCGCTCGCATGCGTAAGAGCACTGACGTTATAATTATGCTTGTCAACTCCCACATAGTCATTTTTGCCTTCGAAATCGAGGAAATTGTTGAGTAAGCGTGTTGACCTCTATGATTGACGTGTTTGAGTTAGACTTGGTACACTCATAGATCGCAAGGGAAAACTTAGATTCGGATACTTGCAGTACCGAGTGAAATGTTTTCCTGTGTGTTCTGATTTTTTTAAAGCACCAATTAATGGTATTTCTATGAAGAACCTATGTTGGTAGTGCTATATCTACTTACTTTTAAAACATCAATAGCGAAAACATGTCATGTCAAATTGCAACAAATCACTCAAAGTCATTCAAAACCATCATCGAGTTTGTAAGAAACGATTGGATCGTGTAATACTACAGAAAATAGTTCTTCTCGATCCGGTAAGGGTGCTGCAAGGCACCAAATGTATAGGAGGACTCGAAGACGACGGAAGTAATCGTAAAATAATGCGTACAACCCATACTAAGCTCTCTGATTTCAACAATGGGTGCTGAATTTAAAAATAGGTAGTAGGTGTCCAAAAATAAACGTAGGTATTTATTTGCATTGCATTGTAAGCCAATTTCCTTGAAACAATTATTGACTACCTAGTGAGTTAGCAAATAGTGAGCTAAAAAGGCGAAACAGTGCAGGTTTTCATTTAGCAAAAGCAGGTTTTTGCCTTTCTGGTACTCATTAAGGTATAGCAACATAAATCCACCTCTTGATCTTTATTCGTTTGCTAAGGGAATAAGGTCTACTACTGGAATAATGAAACTGGATTCGTACTACGTCGTCGGTTTCTTTACGACCATTTACAGTCCTTGGAGACTAGTAGTTTTTTAAATCGAAGGATATAAAGTTTTTATTCAATCCGTTATTTCTTCGAGGGTATAGATTTTCAGGTAAGTTGTTGTTTATATCCATAGTAGTGAAACCTAGTTACAAAATACTTCGGATTATTCTATGCTTAATACTAATTTGATTTAGTTTTGTTTGATTTCGACAAATAAGCTGGATTGACGAGGTGAGGACGATGCCAAGTTTTTACCCACTGAAATAGCTACTTATCTAAACAAAATACCGTTACTACTAGCCCCTTAGCTTCCTATAAAGAAAGTCATCATCATCATCAGCATATATGAGTCCCCTGTTGGACATAGCCCTCCCCTAATGAGCGCCATAGCGCCCTGTCTTCAGCTTGCCGCATCCAGCATCTGCCTGCAGTCTTTCGCAGATCGTCATCCCACCTGGCCGGAGGGCGTCCCACATTACGTTTGCCGAGTCGTGGTCTCCACTCAAGAAAACGTTTACCCCAGCGGTTGTCGGTTCTTCGCGAGATATGGCCAGCCCACTGCCACTTCAGCTTACTAATTTTTTGCAAGAAAGTGCGTCCAAGAATCATACCGAATCGAAGAAAAGGAAAATCAGATAAACTTTTCAAGCACTCAACCCACTGCGGTCGTTCACCGTGGGAAAGTCAAACAATTTAACAAGTAAACACTGCAAATATTTTACTTAGGGTTCAAGTTACAAATTGTTCTTCTGAACACTAATTGGTGACAGCTAATTGGTAGTCGCTACAGAAAAATTACTTTCATCAGGGCACGACGAGTGCCATAATTACGGCAATTAAGGTCCGTTTTGTTTTGTTGGGGTATAAAAGGACGTGTTTGGTGTACAAATACGATGTCTCATTTAATTTTTTATGCGGCGTTTGAGGCAATTTTTAATATAATTTAGACGCAACACGTGTCATTTTGGTTATGTGTGAAAACGAATGGGTGATGTGGTGTTTCATGAGCGATGAAAACGTACATTGCGCTAACGTATGCTAGCTGGAGACTTAAATCACCAAACCCTTGCAATTCCATTTGTCACATAGCAAGCTAAGCTTGATAAGCAGAGGTTATTGAAGTTAAGATAACCAGATTATCTTATTGGGTATGTTGCTTTCATTATATATTATTCTATTCGATTATTTATTATAGGTAGGTTGCTTTGATTATTTATTTATTTATACGTGTGTCCGTTGAGTGAGTTTGTCTGATCTGTGAACAACAAAAAAAGATATATTGATACGAAACTTTTATTGAGCTAAAAAAATCAATCCAAGGAGCCCTTATCTAAACTTCTATATTAATATTATAAAGAGGAAAGATTTGATTTGTTTTTTTGTTAGTTTGTTTGTTTGTATTGAATAGGCTCCGAAACTACTGGACCGATTTGAAAAATTATTTTACCATTAGAAGCCCACATTATTTCTGATGAACACAGGCTACTTTTTACCACGGGAAAATGCTTAGTTCCTACGGGAAAACGGGTAATAGGACAACGGGTAGTAAGTGCATTCTTACTGCCCGTTGTCCTATTACCCGCTAGTAGTCTATAATCCAAGAATAGTGAAACATTATTTTATACAGAAACTTTGGTACGTAATCTTTGTAAAGCTTCCCGCGTAAACTACATATAAATATAAGTACAACAATAGAATATTATAGTAGCAGCAAATGTTGGGATAAAATACAACGAAAATCGCTATAAATTGTATGTTATCTTGTTGCCGCCGACGTACATGATGAAAATATACACACGTAACTACGTACCAGCTTGTAAATTATGTTAGAATAACTCCTGTTTACGTTACGATGTTGTTCGGACTTTACAGGACTAGAAGAGAAACTCTAGGTAGCCTGGACAGGTCAAACCATTAGCAGATTTTTTATAATTAAGTACGTAAATAGGGATATTCCAAGAACACGAATATTTTCTGTTTTATGTGTTGTCTTGAGTTCACTAAGGCCCTGTAATAACCGGACTACATAAAATAGTACATAAGTGATTTAAATCTGTATTATAACGAAGTATCTTTAACCTTCTAAAAAGCGTCAAAGCATTGTAACTTTCACTCATTTTACGAAAACCGTGAAGAATGACGTCATGAAATATGGAGAAGCACGTTGAATAATAAACAAGTCTCATATTGGATCCTGTGTGTCGTCATTCTGGTCTCGCAAGATCGCACTAGAATACAAAAGGGAGGTCTTACGTAATGGATTTTAAAGCCGTATTTCTATTCCCCTTCGAGTGATCGATTACGTTGGACCCTTTGGAAGTTTTGGGACTCGCGAGTTGATTTTTAATCGAGCTGAATTCACGCTGAATTTGATTTTGGTAAGCTCTTTCTATTGTTGGTGAGAATCCTCTTGGTAAGTGTTCTTGGGCTATGATAATGTAGCTTATGGAGATGATTTACTTTAAAAGTGGTATCTAGTGAAATACACGGTTAAGATTTATTTTTTGTACATTCATATAGTAGGAACAACGTGAAACGGAGTGTTGGGATTGGAGACCATCCACTCGAACCGACGACATTGTCGCAGAGGATGGATAGAGGCGGCTTAAGACAGCCTTAATAAGGCGTCGTATGGAGAAGGCCTATGTGACGATAGTACGGATAGTGATTATGGTATGGTAGGTTTATTGTATTGTGGAAAATCATTAGGTTAGTTCTACGCAACGCATGATCTATTATTCTCTGAATCTTAAAGTTTATACATTGAGTTCCAAGCAATGCGATGACATTTTAAATCAACCAATATAAAGTTATTTTTTATTTAAGGCCGACCTGACAATTTAGAATTACTATACTTATACAAAAAAGGCTTTGCACTTCAATTTTCAGTTACAAAAGCTTTTATACTAAATCTATTTTATTTACAGGCTTAAACAAAATTCACCTTCGTACAAAAAATAATTGCTAAAGCTTTTATATCCCGTGGCATTACCTCGCATGGTCCATTTTGGTACATTTTCCATATCAGTCCGAGAGCTGAGAGCAAATGGATTAGCGGCTTTTAACCGACATCCAGATAGGGACCACAGGAAATATGAAATGGAATGTTACTGTTCATCATTTCAGTGTAATGAAAAACGGTGGTGTTTTAAAAAGGAAAGACAGAGGAAAGCTTTTACGGTAGTGAGAGTAGTAGGTAGCTTTTGTTCGAACAAAAGATTATTTGAAGCTAAGTTTTGACACATACGACCTGCAAAGACTGCAGGCAGATGCTGGATGCGGCAAGCTCAAGACAGGGCGCTATGGCACTCATTAGTGGAGGCGCTATGTACAGCTGTGGACTAATATAGGTTGATGATGATTATAATAATCATTAGACACAAAGACCTGTCAAAAACCGATGATTTGTAAAGTTACAAGCAGCGTTTTCCAATAATCAGCCTTTGTCAAATCTGAATTAACTTACAAAAAACAATAGTGTCTAAAGCATTAGCAGCCCAAGCTTATAAAAACACATCAAAAGTTACACAAATTCACTCATTTTAATTAAAAAAAAACTAAGTACTACTCAATTGTCTCAATAAATCCTAGTTCTAATTTATTTCTATTATTTGATTGTCATTTTCTTTGTGAATAAAGGCTTCTGCCCTCTTAGTACTATGTCTAACGAAATTAATTTACTCTTTACTAGGTTTGTACCACCCTTCACATAAAAGATAGCAAATAAAAAGTCAACTGGAAGCTCATAACCATAGCCAAATAGGAGCACGCGGATGAAACCAGGTAAGCTCGTCTCACACAGGAAAGGGAAATCCGGAAAAAATGCCAATATCCCAAAAAGCGAATCAGCTTTTGTAACAAGAATCCTGATTCCTGACAGAGCCGCTCGCTGCTCCATACAAGGGTTTCTAATAAACAGCCTTTTTCTACAATCTGGGTCAAGTTTATTTTTCACTCAACTTGAGATCAGTGGGGACTTATCTCTACGTATAGGTACAGTCTTATATTAGAGCGAAAGTTGGGTTGGATGTGAAAATGTTTGTTATCACGCACGCGGAAAGTTTTGAATCGCTTGTGATATTGGATGGTTATGTAGGAACATAAGAATAGTGCGGATTAGATTACAGGCAACTTTTAAAGTGGGTGTGACGCGAGTAGCTGCTGAAGTTGGAATGGAATCGCAACGAAGTCAAATATTATTTGTTGTACAATTTTTGACAGAGTGTATCTGTCTGGCGAACAATGTCATACCAAAGCTCAATATCTTTACATAGATCTTTGCTATAGGGTTTATTACACTTCTTAGCACATCTACGATGTAGACCAGATCATATTTCGGTTGGTCGGCGAAAATTATGTCGGAGACCATTTACACTGCAGACGCTGTATTGTAGACCATCTACGACGTAGACCCTCTAAGTCGTAGACCGTCTACGACGTAGACAATCTACGATGTAGACCATCTACGACGTAGGCCATATTATCCTTTTAATTGACTTATTACAGCATAAATTTATCAATGCCTACTAAAGCGCGTGCAAACTAAAACACCACCTAAACTCATCACGGTAAACATTTTAATCGGTGATTATTTCTAATAACTATTAGAAACTAGCTGCTGCCCGCGGCTTCGCCTGCGTAGTTCCCGTTCCCGTGGTAATTCCGGGATAAAACATACCCTATGTCCGTCTCCTGGTTCTAAGCTGCCTCCCCACCAATTTTCAGCCAAATCGGTTCAGCCGTTCTTGAGTTATAAATAGTGTAACTAACACGACTTTCTTTTATATATATAGATGAAGAGGAATGAGGTATGCAGAGCATTTCGGAGCACTGTTTCGCAACTAATGAGAACTATACCTAACTAAGTTGAAAACTCGGGGACTAAAACATAACATGAATGCATTCACAAGTAAAACTGTTTTATTTGCATTAGAAAGTTCTAAGTTCCCCGGCAACATCATTTTTATTCAATGTAGATTGTTTGGAACTGTCTGCAGTTAGCTCGATTGTTTCAGTTATTAATACTAGTTAAATTCCAATTTGTTTTTATTATTTGACTGTAATTTCCTTGGTAATGAAGATATTTATCATCTTTCTATTTAATAGTTTGCTCTTCCATAATGTGTATAGTTATAAACTAAAATCTGACTACATCGATTGTCCTGATCATTTTCTTTTGATGTTTACGAGGCCTTTGTTCCCACTTGTACCCTAGGAGGGGTGCCTCCAAGTAAATAAGTATCTAAAGAAAAAGATATGGACAATTGGTGAATACTTTTTTAAGACTTTCAGAAGGGTAAAGTATTGTCCACTCTTTTGCGTACACTCCTTAAATGGACAAAACTTGACATCAATAATTATTGCCAAAATATCGTAATTTTAGATATACTTTAATCTAAATAGCGTTTGAGTACGGGGAATATCAATGGATAACGAAATCTCACCGTTTATTCAATTAAACTGAACTGCGAACGAAAAAATGACTTATCATAATGTAAGTGTAACAAGAACATTACATTACTCTGGACTGAATGTAATTTTAGTTTATCTAGTCGAGATTTAGTTTAATTTTCATACAACGTCTAAAATCTCTATATCAGTCATAACAATAACAGAGAGCTCATCGCTGTTTTGTTAAAAACTACTAGAACCTATATTACCTTGCAACGGAGTCTTTGTGCATATTTGAACATGTAAGTACATACCTTAGGTTTCATAGAACAAAGCTTTTTGAACGGGGTGAGAACGTTTTGTGGTTCAGCTTTAAAACAAGAAGGGTATTTTAAATTGTGCTTTGTAGTCCAATATAGCGGACTTTCCCTTTACGAAACATGCAAAATTTGTTTACTTCCCTTTACATTAAATCCGTCAAATTTATACAGTTTCTTAGCAGTGGTTTTTCTCAACAGAAGAAACCCAAATATCCTAGCGGCCTACGTAGGTTGCTTCGATCTTTGAAGTTACCAAATGACTGTTAGCAATTCTCAAAAGTATAGAGTAGCTTTAAAATTTAAGCAATATTAAGTACCTTACCTACCTAATAGTTAAAACATCCTCTATCCGAATTCTAATCATACACTTTTGTGAGGCATTTTTACAGCGCAGTGTAAGTTTTGTGAATAAGGCCAGTGTTTGCAATCAGTCTAGAAGCACACCACAATTTGCACTGGTGCGGATGCATAAAGGTGCGAAACCACCAGAACACAACAATCACCTCCAAGCTAAAAATACAGAGTATCGTAGTTTGACGAATTCGAAAGTTAAGGGATGAAACGTTGGTGTTCTTCCAACACAAATAAGGTTGTAGTTAACCCGCTTACATCCGTAATGAATACGGAGGTAGATACTGTGTGCAGCATTAATAAGGAAGGCACGATAAATTCATACCACGGTCTGCAAACATCCTTAATCGTAAACATCCTTAACAATTGTATACTCTAATTTGTGTAATAATTTTATCCAGTGTCATTCAAACACTGTGACCATTTATGAATATGACGAAAGTGATATTACATAAATGTAAATTGTAATGATAATTCGTCAAGCACGCAAAAAATAATTGAAACTATATTTCGTAGTGGTTTCGTTTTGTTATACTTCTCATTGTGATTGGCTACCGTCATTTATGATCGGAGATGCGTAGCCATGCGTCAGGTTTTTACCGCTACAGTGAATCCACATCTTTAAAGCCACTTGAACCCTGAAGACGACACAGACAAGTTGCCGAGTACGAAGCTAACTAGTCCCGCAGTGTAACTGAAGATAATGTATCCAATTCGTCTTGTATTCAAACCGTACCCGGTTAATGCTCTAAATAAACTAGATTTAGGTCCATTGTTTATTTACAATTGTTCCTTTTAAGTGCGCTGCATTATTCTGAACACCCTTAAGGAGTTCCTAAATTAGGGAATTACTCAACAACCTACTTAGGTATATGCAGTGAATTCTGCCAGTGAATTATTGCCGTAGACTCGCGAGCATGAGTCTCAATTTCGTATAGCACGTCATCACGACGCGCCGCCCGCTAACTTAAAATAACAAATGCTACGCCGTAGCAACTTCCACGGATAAAGCGAAGCGAGGGGATCATTGGCAAAAAGAATCGAAAATAATACCTACCCAATGGATAAGAGGTAAAATAATAGGAATTGTTGACTTAACCCGTACTCACCTATCTTCATCGGGATACTTCACGCGGATAAAGGAAAGGTAAGTTAATAATGCTAGGTGGATAGAATTACCTGGCTAATAATTCGACGAAAAAAGAAAAGGGACACTGAATTAAGGTCAAGAAGAATTTCATTATTTTTCCGATAAAACTTTTGAATCTAGCATAAAATGGGACATTTACCATGATTTGTGGTGTTTTGAGTTTTCCTATATTTCCTATTTAGTTCAATTACAATGCTGGCGCAGAACATCAGTATTGCCATAGCGGGGCAATGCAACCAGCGCGCGTCTTGGGGACACGCTTCCGACTGGTATTGATATGGATCAGTTGAGCTATTTGTAGATTGTTTGCAACAGTCTGCAGTTAGATTGTAAATACTAGTTCCAATTAATTTCTTTTATTCAATTGTAATTTTCTTTGTGAATAAAATATCATTACTTATTTGTAAGAATTTGGTAAATATCTCGTTATACCTAAATTATACAAGCGTTCTTCAGTTTTTGTTTACAAAAGGCATCAAAATAAAATAACTCTCGCGGTCTGAAGATCCGAAGATCTGAAGATTGCGACGCCGTCGAAGACTTGGCAAAACTGAAAGTCTGTGGTTATAAACGGCATTTCGGAAGCTGCTATTACAGTGAGTAAAGACGAACATTTCAAAGCCAACCGTAGATCGAGTCTATAGGTATACCTAGTATTATTTTACTAGGGTGGTATATTAGGGAATGTATAAGAATTGAAGCTTTGTTTGTCTATACTAATATTATAAAGAGGAAAGATTTGATTATTTGATTGTATTGAATAGGCTCCGAAACTACAGGACCGATTTGAAAAATTCTTGTACCATTAGAAGCCCACATTATTCCTGATGAACATAGGGTACTTCTTACCGCGGGAAAATGCTTCATTCCTACGGGAAAACGGGTACCTAATAGGACAATGGGTAGTAAGAATGTAGCTAGGTTGCCTGGAAGAGATCGCTGTCAGCGATAAGGCCGCCGATTGTGCCATACTCGATTTAATAAGTAGTTTGTAAGATATTTTATAAGTATTAATGGTACAATAAAGATATTATCTATCTATCTAGTTACTAATTAACCGATGAGGCATGTAAGTATCTTTCGCAAGTAGAATTAGAACACACTTTAACACTTATTCACAAGCAAACATCCACACTTATTTATTTTATACTTTTGCACACAATTTTAAAATGTACCTACACAAATGGTGGCCATATTTGCGATGGCATTTTTTGTCTGCCAAACACACAAGGTCAATAACGACAAAAAGGCGTGTTAAACTTGGACTTAAACTTAGATAAGATAAAAATTAAGTATCAGAAAACAAAACAATCTAATAAAATGTCTACTGTGCAATAAAAAAGATGAGGTAGTTAAATACCTACTTAAATCAAAATTTGTAGTTTAAGTACATAGGTACTTGTAGCGAAATGACGGTTACCTAACTAGAAGACGTGTAAAGAATTTTGATAAAATATTATTATAAAATAATAAATAATTTACGAGACACACAAATCAATATTTTCAAATATTAAGCACCTTTACCGATACGAATTTTCCTGGTGAAGCTTTGGCGTGTACAAGTAGGTGTTTGCCATTTAGAGCAGTCTCAGTATCAATAGCACAGAACCTATTCAGCAGTTACTATTGTAAAATGTTCAAGGGAACAAAGTCCTGAGAATTCACTAGTCTACAGATATTATTTCCTGTAAAGACCTAGTGGCTGCGAAGTGCACACCGTTCGGTGAGCAAACTGAATTAGGAGCGTTTTTCTCCATTTTATATCTCTCGCCCTCTAAGGAGCGAAGTGTTGAATTATTGGACTTACTTTATTTTATAAAGCGATTTCGCTGGGGAGTTTTGTTTACTTTAAAACGTGGCTTTTCGAAGTTCCCTTCAAATTTCATTGAATTGAAATTTGTCGATAATCTGCTGAGAGTGGCTTTAATCAGCTTTTGCGAGCTGTGAAACTAAAAACACCTCAGTCTTTTGGATGAATGTTGTTTAGCACGTTGGGTGTGGTTTATCGCCATTTACAAAGTTATATCGACAAAGTAGACAAGATTCTTATCATCATCATCATCATCCGCCTATATTAGTCCACAGCTGGACATAGGCCTTCCCTTATAAGCGCCATAGCGCCCTTTCATCAGCTTGCCGCATCCAGCATCTGCCTGCAGTATTTCGCAGTAGAGCTGTAGCAAACCGTATGTACTACCGTAGGTACCTACTAAGTAACGGGTGCGCCATCTAGTACCGAGTAACGAAACGTTACACACGAATACATTTCGTTACTCGTATCTTTCATACTTTGGATACCTACACTGTTTCAGTTCACGCAAGTACCGTTGATGCGCGTTGAAATGTTTGCTGATCGTATGTTTTACGCATGCGCGTGCTTATTCGGTGAATTTAAAAACATACCTTACAAAGAACGATGCATGATCTAAGAAAATAATTTTCCGAGTAGACCAGATGTATGATATTGAACGATCATGTGTAATAATCGAAAAACAAAACACGGGGCATAGACAACTAGTCTTGTGGCTCACAGAATATAATATTTAATTTTTCGATTACACACAAATGCGCATTGAGGAATCGCGTTTGTGCTATGGACACGTTGTGACGTCATGAGTATCATGGCCCTGTACGCGTACGCAATACGACTCGATTCGATGCTATACCATAGCATGTTATGATGCGGTATCAGAAGTAACGAGTAACGATACGATAGTAACGAGTACTAATTGATATAGTAACGAATAAATACGGGTACGCATTTTTTCGTTACTTTTACACCTCTATTTCGCAGATCGTCATCCTACCTGGCCGGAGTGCGTCCTACACTACCTTTGCCGAGTCGCGGTCTCCACTCAAGAACACATTTACCCCAGCGGTTGTCGGTTCTTTGCGAGATATGTCCGGCCCACTGCCACTTCAGTTTGCTAATTCTTTCTTATTTATTTCATTCTCATAATAGACACAAAGTGAGTACAAATCTTTTTCGATATGCTCTAAACAACCCGTCACAGATAAGAAAGAAGGTACTATAAATAGGTATATCAGCATTTCTGCTCAAAACAGAAGTGATGCAAGTCCCCGAGGACTTAATCCGGCATTAAACATGCCACACGCTGCGGGCGGTTTCAGACAGTCCATTCACAGACCTAAGGATTTTTCTAACCTACCTACGTACATAGGTTAAGCTCCGTGTTTCAACTGGCCTTTCCTTTTCATTAAGTTGCCACGCACAATATTGCTGGGGCTCGTAAACTCGGACCAACGTCGTTTACACCGAGACTCAACTAGTCGGTGCCTACAGTACTACCGCCCAAAGTAATGAGACTTGAGGAAAAATTATAGGTATGTTTAATGAAAGAGCTTCACTTTCATTTAGCCTACGGACGCGGAAAACGAATTAGATGCCCGCAGTTACATCCAATTTGGTACAAGTTACTAGTTCATCTGATTAGCAGCAATTGATGGGGTAGATAAAGCCCTGCTCTGATTTGATAGGGCTTTTCTCTGAATTCCTACGTCGCAACAGGCGGAAAAATGTAAAGAAGATTTCGACAAAACTGCAGAACAAATGTAGTAGGTAAGTAAAGTAAAGTACCTTTTACTTAACAAGTCTTAATCAACAGCCTATTAGTCAGCTTGTAAAGCAGTAGGTAGGTAGATACCTGCCTTTTGAGATTGAAGAAAACCAAAACAAAAAGAATTCTTGTTCGTGACAGGGGTACCTAATTGGGTAAGAGCGGTAAAATAGGTAAGTACCTTGCCTTTTGTTTTACTATCCAACATCACAGATAGGAAATATAAAACAAAATGCGCAAACAAGACCGGCTGCCGATTATTTGGTTTTGTTTCAAAAAGCACTCTATTTGAATAAATCTGGTAGAGTTCGTTCAGGAAGGTTATGTATCATCAGGAAGTATTAGGTATATAAAGTAATCCAGTTCATGTACTTCATAAATCAGTTTTATTTTATAGTTGAGCTTTCAGGTAATAGCCTACGTTTCAGGAAATTCATTTTTATAACGAATAGGTGCCTTACCCTCCTAAACACAACGGAACCTCGCAGGGTGGCGAGAGAATTAAAACTAATGGAACAGTTAATTTCTCATGAGAATAAGCTTACCGTAAGCATCGCATTCGCCCTTTTGATTCAGTTGCTATTTTTCAGTTTTTTCAGTGTATTTTTTTGCAAAATATTGATCAATCTCTCGTAATAACACTGGGATGCGATCGTGGGGAAAATGCGAATCGTTCATAACAATAAATTGTAGAGTTTACTACGGTCGTTGGGTACGGGTACCTATTCGTAGTTATGTTGGGTGAGTAGGTACCTATACGTAGATAAATTATATTCGTAGGAAGGTACATTAGGTATATACCTACCTCTACCAAAGAATTAAGTACCTACATACGTACCCAAGTACATAATAAAGGAAAGCAGAGCAACCTCAACCTCAACAGCCTGTATTGGTCCACTGCTGGACGCAGGCCTCCCCCTGATAAGCGCCTTGTTGGCTTTTACCTCATGGGGGGTAATGCCCATAATCCCCACGCTGGGCATGCGGGTTGGGAATCGCAGTTCGGTGATAGGATTATTCTGCAGGGGGCGCTGCTGCCTGCACCCGGTGGATATCCCTTAGTCGCCTCTTACGACACCCGCGCGGGAAGAATTGGGATGGTGCAAATTCTACACACAGGCAACACAAGCAGAGCAAGACTTACTCACTTATTATTGGTACATCGGCTGTTTAGCACCGATAATTTTTTGAAATGAATTCAAATAGGTAGTATTTATTTGCTTAAATACCTATAGGTTAACAATGATGATTTTAGAATAGGGTAGGTATCACTTATTTGACTTATAGTCGTGCAAATGTTTAATTTGGACATTTTTGTTATAGTAGAAAATTAACTTATCTTAATTGATCAATAAATTTGCTCTCACAATTTTTTAAAAATATATGTATAGACTTGTAGATCACATGCATATAACCGTCAAATTTTTTTAATAAAGAATGATTGATCATAAATAATTTATGTGTATTTAAATTTCGAATATTCATCCATACCATAAAACAGTTTTGACAGAGCCAATTATATATTTTATTTTTAATTATATATTTTATTTTATTCATGATACTAATGTTGTGTAAATAAATGAAGGAATGAAGGCAAATTACCGCTAATCTCATGCATACCTCCACATACCTGAGCGGGACAGCATGAGAGAGGTCATTTCAAATCCCAGTATTTTTTGCGACCTAAACCGGCCTTTAGTCTTAAATAAAATAAGTAAATTCATTAAAAAAAAAAGTTAAATCAATTACAAATGTTATCTTTATGAATATGATGAATACTAGGTACCGACCACTTTCCACCTGACAACATTTCCTACCCTTTTCCGGTAGGGTAGAAAGTTTAAAAGTCGGCAGGTGAAGCTCCTTTTTTTACAAGAAATGTTTTAGATAGAATCTGTTTCAAAGAACCTGCACCAATGAAGCCATTTTCTTTAAAACTTCGGAAGCCCTCCCGTTCCTTTGAAGTAGGTAAACAAGTTTACCAAGTCTTGTGACCATTGGAGCGTAGAATGCAAAACGTAACTTGCAGCAACTGTTTATTTTGAGCCGATTTTTATCTCAAAGAACTGCAATGGTTGGTTACATGACGGTAATAGTATCTATACAGTATTGTGACTCGGCCCTGTCCTTGAAATAATTAGACAGGTACCTCCAGCCACACGGTACGTAACCACGCGATAGGGCTGCCCGCTTGCAATATTTTAACTTCATCTAGCTAGTAGGTACCTACTTGAGTTTGTTTCTAGTGAAACAAATTATCTATGGGCATTTATCCTTTACTTGTGCTATAAAACCTTGCTGCTTTCCAAATTTCATGATTCTAGGTCTACGGGAAGTACACTATAGGTTTTTTTGTCCATGTTGTTTCAAAATATTTGGACATAAACGGTCGTAAAATAGAGTAAAAACTCGCTGCTGTCTCAGCAGAGGGATAGTGTCATTCAACAATTTGACAATTTGTGTAACCAAAAACCGATTTATGTGTGTTTTGACAGCTCGTAAATACAGTGCTTTCACTCACACATTCGTATGATTGAATGTAGCAAGTAAATGGCGTTTTCCCTAAAAAAATGGGTAATTTTGTCGACCTCAGTGGTGCAAAGGGCGAGAGTCCGCCTGCGACGCAAGTGGTTGCGGGTTCAATTCCCGACTCGGAACAAATTTGCGTACGATCTGCAGAAATTTGTGCCGTTGGTCTGGGTGTTTTCTATGTATCACAAAAAAATATATCTGTCTATGTAGGTATATAATGTATTAAATATATCAGATAGGGGTAAACCGTTACCATTCGTACAGCGGGAGCATTCGTACATTCATCATAACTCCGCGATTACAAACGTTAGCGCGTCCATACTTATGTGTGTGCCTCCCCTCTACCGCGTCTAAGTAACCGCGCGACAAGGCGGGACAGTGCGGCCGACGGCTTCCGTGCAATAAATCGATACGTGTTTTCGCTTCTCGTAAGTAATGTTTGGAATCACCTTTGAAAGTGTTTAGTTCTAGTAAGATTTACTCAAATTGTAAAAGTAAGTTATTGTAAATGATGTACTGATGCCTTAATTTATGGTGTGCGTATTTATTTTAGTATAAAATTAACCGTTTTTTTATTTTGAATTAATTTGTTAAATGTTTGGGTTTGGGGTACCTTCATACAGAGTAACTGGGGTAGATTCGTACTGTGCGAATATACCCCTCATGGATTGTGTTATTTCACGCATAAGTGTTTATTTACCAATTTATCTATTTCAGAACCATGCCGCGGAAATACAAAAAAAGGGGACTAGATTGGGAGAGGTAGACGAAGACGCAATGGATTCTGCGATGAAGAAAGTTTTGGATAAAACTTTATCCATTCGGAAGTCCGCAGAACAATACGGCGTAAATCCAGGATTTACACGGATACTCCTGAAAAACAAAGACTGGAAGAATAAAAACAGCTAAAGAGATTAATATTTGATAAGAATTTAATGTAACACATTTAATAGTACCTACTGTTTTTAAGGCTGATTATTTGTGTAGTTTGATCTCGATGACAAAGACTTTTTTTATGGTTAAGTTTTTGAGAAACTTTTTATAATGAATAAAAATGTTTCTAAGTATAAATGGCGCTTTTATATACTCTGTACGAAGGCTCCCACTTATGTATGAATGTGCCCCACACTATGTACGAATCTACCCCACGTTTGGGGTGCTTTCGTACGATTTCCATCTTTTGGGAAAACCGCCATTGCTCGGTTAGATTGCATTATATCAATATGGATGTACCTTATTACTATAGCCAGATATGTAGCTTACTCAAAATCATTGAATTTATTTTGAAATTGTAATTACTTTTTTTTTTACAAGGCTTAAATTAAAAAGTGTACGAATGATCCCCACCTTCCCCTAACTAGTACCCATAACACAAGCTTTGAGTAGCTTACTTTGGGGCTAGATGGTGCTGTGTGGATTATCCAGCATTATTTATTTATTTATTTTGTGCTTTTACTTATTAACTGGTGGGCGTCAATTGTTAACTCTCAAATTTCAAAAAAATACACGAATGTGGTTTAAAAAAACAAGAACATTTGTTCGTAGGGAAAGTTTGGATGTTTAGAAATATGGATGAATGTTTGTTACCTTTTAACGCCAAAACTACTGAAGGGGTCGGGATAATTTTTTTTGTAAACAGGTAGCTTTAGGCCTGGAATAAAATATAGGCCACATTTTATCCCATAAATCAGTTCCCATGGGATTGAAAGAAATAACCATAAGGCGTTTCCATACAAGCAAAACGTGCGAAGCCGCGGGCAGAAACTAGTTTATTATATATTTCTACCTACTTACATGTTAGAGCTGAAACTAGTTTGATACAAAATTAAGGAAGACCCGTCAAGTGCGTGTGTGACAAGCACGCCGAGAGTTTTAAACATTTATCAATTGATGCCAATATGTGGTAAATTACACACACAAAGTATTTAATACTACACCTGCAGGAAATGTGGCTTATTCCTTTCTACACTGCAGAAATAACAGCGTTACTGTCGTACTAAACTGGGGCTAAACTCTATGCAAAACCATTTCTAAAGTTTTTTTTACAAGTTAGTAGCCGGTAGTTATTCAAAAAGGTTTTACTCCAAGTCCGCCAAATAATATTGGCTTTTCCCGTTTTCGAAACAAACATTTAAAAAAAGAACCAAGTGAAAGCGCACTCGCGTCTATTGCCACAGATTACTAGATAGAATATTCTCGAGTGATTTTGAAAAATACTAAAACGATGTTTTTAAGTAGGTACCAATGAGTAAATTTGGAGAAAGTTAAATTCCTACCTTTCACACGAGACACCTTTCCTCTACTACTTTATACTTAGTACCAAACCGGGGTATTTTTTCCCCCAACGCATAGCAACATTTTCACGAAAATTACTTTGAAAAATTTTCAATTTATTTATGATTTTTGATGGCTGTTTTACGCAATATTACAAGTTTAATATTAGTACTCACCCATGAAATTACCTGTTTGCATTGTTAGTTTTCTTATTAGTGGTGTTTGCACACCCTTGCACCGCACAATAGGTACACCATTTTTATATTTTTTTGTCGGAGCTGCTTTCCGCGCCATTTGAAGTATTGTACTAGGGGTTCGAAATTGAAATTGCGACGATTAGTCGCAATTTTTTAGACTTACCTCGTTTGTGTCAACTATCATTCTAAGCCTTCTTATTCTAAGGGTCGTAACTTTTGATTGCGTTGACTTAGAAGTTTTATTTAAATCGAGGCTCCAAGAGGTTACGGCCTTGAGTACTTGATGTTAATTTCAAGCCTCTCCACGCGTTTTAGAGGTAAGGGGGTTGATAGACGTACCTACAGACAGACAGACGGACGGACGGACTACAAAGTGATCCTCTAAGGGTTTCTTGTTTTCTTTTGAGGTACGGAACCCTTTAAACTTTTATCTCTGGGTGCGTTATTGAACATTTCAAGCAACTAAAAACAGCACAATTTCTTCTATTACTTGCTCATTGCCGCATCATTGAAGTACTTGTACTAATTTATAAAAAAAATCACAAATCGCACGCTTACAAAACTAGGTATTACACCGATTACACTGCGGCGCATTCGCGACAGGTTGTGTACAAACAGGGTCAGAATTAAGTAACCTCCCTGTATAACACATGCAGGTTTATATCGAAACCCGTTAATCGTAGGAGTTATAAAAGTCGAAAATAAATTATATTTTATATGGGTAACATAACAGAAAGAACAGATAAAAAAAAATCGGTTTTCACCTGCATTGTGTGATGCAAGGAGGTTGCAAGAGGAGGTTACTTAATTCTGACGTTGTCTGTTCTGTACTCAGTTCTGTACCTACCGAGTGCATACCGAACTCGGGCGCATAAATATGACTCACATTCCGACCGCTTAGCGTGTTTGTATGAAGATAGAAGACTGTATAAATAACTTTACCGTGGTTATGTTTTTTAGGTAGGTAGGTAGTCCAGCTATAAAAACACAAATGACATAAGTCGATATGTAACAAAAGGATGGCAAGCGGGACAAAATACCACGGGCCTCCGGCCTTAGGGGCCCCTGCCGCCGCGCGGCCCGGGCGGTGGCGGCGGGGCGGCGCGGCGGCGGCGACGACGCTTAG
The DNA here is from genome assembly GCA_949316285.1 of Eupithecia subumbrata. Taxonomy (NCBI): domain Eukaryota; kingdom Metazoa; phylum Arthropoda; class Insecta; order Lepidoptera; family Geometridae; genus Eupithecia; species Eupithecia subumbrata. The sequence continues at coordinate 11,419,259 of OX438643.1, read as the reverse complement.
AAGAGCCGTAGGTAGGTTCGATCTACCGTTCCAACGAAACCATCATCGCTACCCAAAAAAATCGAAAAAATTCAAGTGCTTTCTGTCAATCGCAGGTCGTCGTAATCCAGAGGGCGGGCGTCTCCACCCAAGAATACGAGCCATATTCTTAAAGCGTTCAAATTAATGATGGAGTTAGGTACATCATATAAAGTAAGCCCATGAGTTTAAACCACTCTGGGATACTATAGTCCTATCTAATCTCAAAAGTTCTTGCAGCAGGTTTAATTAAGTCAACAAGTATTATGTATGGAAGTTTAACATGACCCGCTATTTCCAGCGACTTCAACGTAGAAATAATTCCAATGTGATTTCTTCCGTCCATGGTCACCCAAAGACAAGTAAAGTCATAGGCCTGTCAAATGTGAAAAGTCATGATTTCAATATGTCAATGCTAGTGTCATAATTTAAGCAGCAAGCAGCTGTCAACAGTGTCAACTGTTTGGGTTTCGTTTGTTGTTGCTTGGATTTGTAGATTCGCAAATTAATAACTGCTAGTGTTGTTGCCGTTGTTGGTGGATCGATTGACCTTGCTAAACTTACAGAAAAACCATCTGAATTATTAGATTCTTTGTGATACTCTCCAAGGGAGGTAAGTGGTTTTCTTATTTACGACTTCTAACTTCTTTGTTACGATAATCTGGGAATTCTGGCCCGTTGAATACACAGAACTGTAAAGTATTAGCGTTTTTTACTACCTGCCCTATAGTGCTTTCCGTGTCCGTCAATCGTCATGAATGAGTAATGAGGTAAGGTAAAAGGCAACACATGGCTGGGTAATCTAGTTTCTTACCTCACCTTTTAGATCTAGAGTCTACAGTGTTTTACTTATTCCTTGATTACTCATGGTCACGCAATTATTACCTTTATTGGAACTACTTGTTATCGGACTTATTTGGTAGTTTCAAATTCCTCTGCTACACTAGTTGAATAAACAGCCTGTGAAATGTGAAGGAAGGTAGGTAGGTATCTTCCTCATTTTAATGTATTCTATTATGTATATCAGTCACCTAGTACCCATAACACAAGCTCTGCTTAGCTTGGGGCTAGATGATGCTGTGTGGATTGTCCGGCATTAATTAATTATTTTAGTAAAAGTTTTGGTCACATTATAATCTGACAAGGTGAATGGTTATAGCAACAAATACTCAGCATAATTTTATTTTCCTAAGACATCTAAGAAAAAATTGCTACTCTCACGAATCCTAGTCATTTGAAAACAGGTTCTGATTACAACTTCTAAATTAAGCTATAGATAAATGTTATTGCTAAACCACATGTTTTGAATGTCACACTCATAAAATCAGGAGTTTAAAGGGTGAATACATTTCTTCCAATAGCTCGACAATAGTCGAGTTGTACAAATTGTTAACATCCTGTTGTTGACTGCGCATCCCGAGTAGACTGTACACCGTTTATCTTTCTGTGTTATAAATAAAGTTTGCCTTTAGCTAGTTTCTTTGTCCTGCTTTTTTCTCTATACTTGAGGCACTTGTTAACTTTTATTTTTTCTTATGAGTCAACAACTTAACACCTACTTATGATTTGAGGAACCAGAGTCGTTGTCTACATATAGGCTCAAAAGAGGGTTCTTACTCCGCATTATTTAGCTTACCTAGTTAGTCTACTAACATTATAAAGAGGTAGTTAAAATTTGTTCATTTAAGTTTGTCTGATCTTGAAAATTCTATCACAAATTTTTTGCATTTTTAGCTTGATCCTAGAGTTATAGGCTAAGTTTTATCCCGTTATTGCATGAACAAAATCACAAGCTGAAACTGGTTTTTACTAGTTTTTAACTTGGTACACATCATCCTTGATGTAGGTTGGGTGGAAATGCCAAGACATTATTTTTGTAATTTTAGTTTCCTTCCTACTTGTCTTAAGGAAGTATCATGTTATAAGCTACATGGTCAATGGTCTGTAAATGGCACAGTCAAGCACGACTCAATTGGATAAAGTTTAATTTAAATTCCTGGTAATGTGTACATCACATTAAATTTAAATCCTGCTTATATTATAAAGGCAAAAGTTTGGCAGTGAAGATGTCTGTAAACTGTTTTATATTTGGTTTTAAACTACTAAATTATTGAAAGATCAACTTTCGAATGTATATGACATGTAGAGAGAAATCAGACTCAAATAATAGTGCAATTGTTAACCAGAAATAGGATGGGCATAGCAGCAGACAGAAGGGTGTGAAGTACACAAAATGATTTTTTAAAGTACATTTCCAAAAACTGTTAGATTACTTAGTCATCTGTTTTATATTCGTTCAGAGTTCGATTAAAAAAATACTCCCATAATCCCTTAACATAAAAACAACATATGTTCATAATGCTGATCTTTAAAAGTATTTGAATCCCAAAATTAGCTATTACATATTATTCTGGGTACTCTGCCTTCTGGTGAAGGCTTAGATTTTTTAAGAAATAGATATACTTTAGTATAAATAGTTAACTAAGTTTGAACATTCTACCTACTGTATATCATTTTCTTTTACCGTACGGTATATGTAAGTCCATTCCATAAACACAGTAAATTTGAAAATTGTAACTACTGTATATCATTTTCTTTTACCGTACGGTACATGTTAGTCCATTCCATAAACACATCAATTCTGTTAAGGAACACCACTCGTCTGGAAGCCCACTGGGCCCGCGGCAATTATGGCACTATGCCAACGGCAGCCTGCTAATATCTACAGAATCCGTGTGCATAAGTCACGTTTCTACATTCTGTACGAAATCCCCTTCAAATCTGAACGTAAATATACGTAGAGAACTCGCGGCTTTGCTGGCTGACAGTCCGTGTGAACTTTTGGGTAAAGTTTTTATTCAGGAATATCAGACACTAATCGAAAAGCCACGCCCGCGACTCGGTTTCGTTTAGCATAGTTTGTTCTCTGATCTTTTAAAACATCCTCGACACCTGTGACCTCCATTTTTTTTGGGATTATTGCAATACGCGCTGTTACGCATAAACTTTTAGTTAAGAGTTAGCCCCCTAACTAAACAATCAGTCACAAACGTCCACTACTGAAAGTGCCTCTTAAAAAAGGGGTGATTTGCCGTAGAGAACTATTCAGGCAATTCATGATTTTTATACTTATTATCATCACACTTGGCAGGCAGATTGTGGATCGCAGTAGGGGTTGTTTATAATACACCGGAAATTGCTGCCCTTTCTGTGATTCCCTTACGACTCTTACGACATCCACGGGTGACTATCACCGCGACCGCCACCCCACGATTAGAGTTAGATACTATCCTCAAATTATGGTCATAGACGAAGTAGGAGGCGTTCACTAGCTTAATCCTGTACAATGTTCGATATCCAGTATACTTATAGGTAAGATTGCTTTGGGACGACGGTTGCGAATGTTATACTTTATAGCCGGAACGTTCTCGTGTCGTTTTACAACGGCTCTGCTTCACAGAATATCTTGATCGGAATTATCGAGTCTCTTAAAATATTAGGGCTGTTATACTGAACCGGAATTATAAATCGGCTGTCTAGAAAATTTAACTCCGTAACCCTCCGATTTGAATATGCGAATATATGGAGATCGTAAGGTAGTACCCGGTTCAGGTTGGCTTAATTGTTCACAGAATTGCAGAAAACTATTCCGTTATTGTAACTCGGGAAAATGGTTTACCAGCCAGTTAAAAGATCATTTAAAAGCAGGGTTGGAAAAAAAACAGTTTTTTTTTAATTTTATAAAACAAACAGTTCAAATTGTTTTAAACAAGTGTTTGTTTTGTTTTTTTTGTTTTTTTTTGTCCTTTTTAGTTTAGGGCATTATTTTAAATTAATTCGACCTATAATGTTTCATTTCCAGACTAGATCTTTTGACTTTTCAAATTTTCTATAGTAAAATAAATATTGACAAAAAACGATCAATGGATAAACATTTATTTTATGTTGCGTATCTCTAATCACTACTAAACGATTTACATTCACCCTGAATGTTTCCTAGAAGGACTATACCGGCGGGGAAATACCTATAAACTATAAATTCTATTCTATGAATAGGGGCACCCCCAATATTTATTAATTAGTGATGGGCCGAATGTGGTTTGAACCGAATACGAATTTCGGCCGAACATTCGGTAAAAATCAAAAATGCCGAAGTTCGGTTTTTATTCTGCACTTATATGGTAACAACTAACAAACAACAATAAAATATACCTATAAGTAATTAATATATTGAATTTTCAAAAAGTTTATTTGATTCAAATCATAAGACTTCCTAATTTAATAAGAACTTATTGAATTTGATTTTTTAATTCTAAAACCTAAGATTGAAATGTCGAAAAAGGAAACTGATAATGACAGTTAGTTACTTGATTAATAAATAAATTACCATGATTTTAAATTATGTAAAAGGCTTATTTATTTAATCAGGTATGAGTGAGTATGACAGATTTGATTTTTTTTTATGTTTTATTAATCTTAAAATCAAAATTGTGCAACTATTTCACTCTTTTCTTATACCGAATGTTCGGCATTTCAACCGAATTTCGGAAGAATGCCGAAGTTAGGCCCATCGGACCTCTCGAATGGTGGCAGTCATTAAAAAAACAAATTAATGGTCAAACAATGAACTTAGTGGCTCAGCTTCACACTGCTGTAGCTTCAAGTGCTGGAATTGAAAGACTGTTTTCAACATTTGGATTTATTCATTCTGACGTACGAAATAAACTGGGTACAGAGAAAGCTGCAAAACTTGTTACAGTTTTTAAATACCTTAATAAGGAAAAGAAAAAATAATTGTTATCTTGATCTTGTCATATTGTCTTACTCTCCTGACTGACAAACAATTTTGATTTTATAATGTTCATTAAATATAGGTAATTTTGTTTGTTATAATTTTGTTTTTGATTGATTTTAAATTGAAATTTTTAATATTCTATACTATCTAATGCATGTTTCAAAAATACGTGTTATCTTATCCCATTACCCATATAAATCCTGGTACTTGGTAGGTACTTAGATCTTTGTTTGACTGAATAAATAACTTATCAAAAAAATATTACTTTCATTTTATATCATTCATTCGCAATGAAAAGTAGTTTTTATTTTTATTTTTTATTTAAATTCTTTATTGCACACATTTATCTAAAAGTATACAAAAGGTGGGCTTAATGCCTATGGCATTATCTACCTGCCAACCACACATGGTTGCAACAAATAAAAAGGCGTGCTATAAATATTTGAACTAACCTAGATACAAGTCTAATTACAGTGAAAAACTACCGTTACTTTAGTTAGTTTTAAAGCTTGTTTTTTTCTCATCGTTTTATACAATGTTTAAAACTTGTTTTAATCTGTGTTTTTAAACGTGTGAAAAAAAACACGGTTTAAAATCAAACTGTTTTAAACATTGTTTTAAACATGTGTTTTAAAACCATTTGTTTTAATCATGCCAACCCTGTTTAAAAGTGCCTACTAACTCTCTCAACATAAACCTCAATAGCCTATATTGGTCCACTGCTGGACGCAGGCCTCCCCTGATAAGCGCCTTACTGGCTTTTTCCCATGGGTCGTAGTGTCCATAATCCCCACGCCCGGAATGCGGGTTGGGGATCGCAGTTCGGTGGTAGAATTATTCTGCAGGGGGCGCTGCTGCCCGCCCCCGGTGGATATCCCTTAGTCGCCTCTTACGACACCCGCGGGAAGAGTTGGGGTCGTGCAAATTCTAAGCCAGCACCACACAGCTGCAGAAGTTTTCATACAAACGACGAAGTTGATAACTGACCAATTCGCTTAGTGCTCACCAGCCTGAAAACCAGAAAAGATGTTTGACAAAATCAACGATCAATTGGATGTTTGTAACCTCTTCACGCCAAAATGATCGGATCGTGCTGAATTTTTGCATCGATTTATTTTTCCCATAATCAGTTGCCATTGAAATATCCTTTAAACGTTTCGTTTGAAACAAGGCCTACCAAGGCCGGAGGAACAAACTAGTTTTTAATAAATTGAGCAGTCAATCTACTTTACTATAAAAACTATAGTTTGACGAATACATTACGGATGTAAGCAGGTTAACTACGAACCTTTTTTGTGTTGGAAGAACACCAACGTTTCATCCCTTCAGATTCAGACATTTTCAAAGTGAGTGCGGTTCTAGACGCGTGAGTTATCTCTCAAATAAGGTTCCTTCTGTCAAAAAAGGTTCCTTCCGAAAAGACTACCTTACGCCGCCCCAAGTATTCAGACTTTACTGCATTGTCTCCTATGTTGTATCCTAAGTACTATTTCCGCCAAGTTGGTCTAGAATGTTTAGACAGGTACTTAGGTACAGTAAATTGGGTAAAGTTCGTACGTGATTTGGTAAGGTAGTTAGTGTATAATCTGTAATTAATGCTACTACACGATCTTCCTTGGACGCCTATACACTAGCAAGACACTAGCCGAACTCGATGTAGAATGTTTGTATACAAACCGCCCATAGGTACTTAACCTAAAACGCAATCAGTTGCCGCGTCTTTTATACTTAACTAGTTTATGCTCGCGGCTTCGCACGCGTTGTTTCTATGGAATCGTTTAAAGGTGATTTCTATCCCATGGGAACTGATATATGGGATAAAAAGTAGGCTATTTTTGATTCCAGGGTTAGACTTACCTGTATGCAAATTTCAGCCTGATCCGTTCAGTAGTTTTGGCGTGAAGAGGTAACAAACATCCATCCATCCATCCAAACTTTCGCATTTATAATATTAGTGTGATAGTGTGATTTACATTACTTTTCGATTTGATATCCTTTAATAAATATTTGAAACTCAACGCCAAGCAAGTGAGTTCTTTTTTTATTTTTTCGTGGTTTGTTTACAAACATTATGCATCGAATTTGGCTAGTGTATAGTAGATAAATGTGTATAGTAATATATTTACTGACATTATAAAATTTCCATGAAAAGGTACATGAACTTGCTATCAAGCGCAGAGTAAACTTGGTTTAAATTATTTGCTTCTCCTGAAATAATTTAGGCTTTCCTATCACACACTAGCGCCGCCACCTATGTTTAGTTATAATTACGTTAAACACAAGAATTTTGAAAAATCGAATGTACAGTTTGTGGTAGATCCTAAGCTTTTTTTGAATCCCTCTGAAATAGTTTAGTTTCGTATAATTTAGACAGAGAACTCAAAACAGAGTTCGGTGGCCAACAAGAGCAACTTCGCTATTCTGCATGACGGAAATAAAAGAAAACTTTTGATGGGCTTTAAATCTATACTTATAATAAAACTGTAACAGGTCCAATTCTGTACATTGAAGATATTTTGAAAAAAATTTTTGGAGGGCACTCTATTATCGATACTGAAGCCAAAACTGTAATTTTTTCCATTCATGTCTGTCTGTCTGTCTGTCTGTCTGTCTGTCTGTCTGTCTGTCTGTCTGTCTGTTTCTTAAACGCGCATCACGCCGAAACTACTGAAGGTATTGAAATGAAATTCGGCATGATTTTAGGTCATATTACGAGGAAGGACATAGGATACTTTTTATCCCGGAATTCAGTCAGGTTCCCCTGGGAGAGGGGATGAAAGTAAAATTTCTTCACTGCGCATCACGCCGAAACTACTGAAGGTATTGAAATGAAATTCTGCATGATTTTAGGTCATATTACGAGGAAGGACATAGAATACTTTTTATCCCGGAATTCAGTCAGGTTCCCCTGGGAGAAGGGATGAGAGTAAAATTTCTTCACCGCGCATCACGCCGAAAGTGCTGCATGAGTTGGAATGAAACCTAGCACGATTTGATTTCATACTACAAGGAAGAACATGGGATACATTTGATCCCGCAATTCAGTAAGGTTCCCCTGGGAGAGAGGATGAAAGTAAAATTCTTTAACCGCGCATCACGACGGAACTACTGAATGAATTCGAATGAAACTCGGCATAATTTGAGTTCTACTCTTTGAGTACGAGGAATGATACATTTATCCTGGAATTAAGTAAGGTTCCCCTGGGAGAAGGGATGAAAGTAAAATTCCTTCACCGCACATCACGCTGAACTGCTGAATGAGTTGGACTGAATTGGTATGATTTGAGTTCAAACTACAAGGAAGGACATGGGATACATTTTATCCGGTTCCCCTGGTAGAGAGGATGAAAGTAAAATTCTTTAACCGCGCATCACGACAGAACTTCTTTATAAATTTGAATGCAACTCGGCATGATATTAGTTCATACTACGTGGAAAGATAAATTTTATCCCGGAATTCAGTAAGGTTCCCCTGGGAGAGGGGCTTAAAGTAAGATTCCTTCACCGCGCATCACGCCGAAACTGCGGAATGAGTTGGAATGAAACCTGGCACGATTTGAGTTCATACTACAAAGAAGGACATGGGATACATTATATCCTGGAATTCAGTAAGGTTCCCCTGGGAGAGAGGAAAAAGTATAATTATTTAACCCCGCATCACGACGGAACTACTGAATGAATTCGAATGGAAGTCGGTACGATTTGAGTTCATACTACGGGGAAAGATACATTTTATACCGGAATTCAGTAAGGTTCCCGTGGAGGGGGATAATAGTCAAATTCCTGGGTCGCGCATCACGCCAAAAGTACAGAATTAAATCAAATGATGCATTTTATCTGGGATATCAGTAGGCACGGTTCCCTTGGGAGAGGGGATAAAAGTCAAAATGTGTTCTTAGTTGTAATTCATTAACGCGTCGCCGATTTCATGCATTCTTTTTATTAGAAACAGTGTTGCAAGATCGAATCTGACTAAATCAGTAGAAAGTCGAGTAGAAAATCAGTTCATTGAAACAAAAAAATCAGTAGATAAAGGGTAGGTAAGTTCCTATCCATTTATTATTCCAAGACGCACCCATTAGTTAGGGTTCTACCTTAGTAGGTAGGAACCTAACTAATGAGTGCGTCAATGAATATTTCAGGCAAAGTAAAATGTACAAATGGTCCATGCAATAGGTATTCATGAACATGATATATGGTGGTTTAGCTGGTCCAGTTAACTGTACCACCGAAGTTTGGTAGGAGTAAGTGGTCCAATTAAACTAACTGGACCACAGAAAAATATTTTTGACTGTGGTACACAATCAACTGTACCTACCTAATAATAATAACGAAAAAAAATTACGGTGGTCCAGTCAAATGGAACAGGAGCCCAATTCTGTAATACAATGGCTTCACTATGACAATGGAATCGTCGCAGAATCATTACGTAGAATCTTTAGATTAATAAAACTCCAGATAGTGTGAGCGTGCGAGATAAATTAATAGTTTCAAACTTGACGCGCGTCTCTACATCTGCATTCATCATAATTTCTTTCATCTAAGGTAGAATACCAAAACGTGTCATTCCGTGACGTCTGTGACGTCCCTGTCATAGTGAAGCGATTAATTTAGCAGAATAGGGCCCCAGCTGAACGGAACCATGAGTAAGAAGTGAAACGAGTATGACACTTCTTAACACTAACGCTGGCCGAGTCGTAGCTGAAAGTATTGTCGATAAAGAATGGGATTGAAGATGACAACATGCTATCCGCCGTAGACCCCACACGATTTATACACTATTTAACTAGGTACCTAAATAAAGATTCTTATATTAAAAGTGTAACAGGTCCAATTCTGCGCATCGAAGTTTTTTTGCACGGCGGCGTATCATAATATAAACTGCATAATATAAACGGCGTATCATAATACAATAGAAACTGTGGTTAAATGTGAACTTAATTAGTCGGCAGGTATGGCAATCGCGAACGAAGTCGCGGGTACAGCTAGTAATAAATAAATATTGCTGGACAATTAAAGAAAGAAAAAAGATTTTTTTATTAAACATAGAAAACATCCTGAACACCCTGAAGAAACATCTGCAGATCGTACAAACATTTTTCCCGAGGCGGGAATCGAACCCGCAACCTCTTGCGTCGCAGGACCTTCGCCCACCGCGCGTCAGTCAGTTAAAAAAACTTATGTATCATAAACTGTACAATGGACTTTAAAAATTCCTTTGATTAACGTAAATAAGAAAGACGAGGCACTGTCGCTAGTTTGAGGCATACAACCACCTTAACACATTCATAGCCCATGACGCAGTTGTCATTCTACTATCCCGTGTCGTTGACTTTTATCTCATGGGGGTAATGCCCATAATCCCCACGCTAGACATGCGGGTTGGGGATCGCAGTTTGATGGTAGAATTGATCTCAGGGGGCCCTGCTGTCCGCTTCCGGTTCATATCCCTTAGTCGGCTCTTACGAGTTACGACAACCGCGGGAAGAATTGGGGTGGTGTAAATTCTCAGTCGGCACCACACGGCTCACCTCACATTTGAGGCTTACTTAAGGCTGAACGAGTCGCTCAACTTTCCATACAAACGTGGAAGGGTAACTACAACGCTGTTTGATTTTGACCATCCAAAACTAAGGCGAAATGCGAAACCGTAAAAAAAGTATTAATTAAAAAATACAAGCTTCCAAACTTTCGAATTTCAACACCGATTATAGCCCAACTTTGGGCGAAAATAAATAACATACGGAAAAAGAAAACTCTAAAAATAAAGCCCGTACCGACATAGTTTAGTTATTCAAAAGTAAAAATAAATTTATTTTGAAATGATACTCTCAATAGTTTTTCTATAATAAATAACCCATGTGCTAAATTTCGTCTCGCTATTTTTTACGCGGCCGTTTTACGAATAAATTTATTTGCCTTTCATCAAGCGCGCGAGAATGTCTAGTATGTCAGATGAGATGGCATACATTTAGGCCGCGCCCACTGATGAGTTGGACCGGACGACTCGTGCAGCCTTAATAATAAATGGTTCTCAAAACATTGATAAGATAACTTCTGTGCTAAGAATCCGTGGAATCGCGTTTTTATCTTAGCTTCGTCCGATCTCAAGGATGTTTACATCATCACATAGACACTAACCGGTTATTCTCACGTTGTTCATTGAAATACTTGGACCAATTAAGTGAACTAAATGTAAGAACAAACAAGTTTCGATTTGATTTAGTAGTAGGTATCTACTTTTTTTATGTAATTCTATACTACAAGACCAAATTGACTCGAAATTCAAGTTTTTCAAATAAAACGTAACTTTGATAGTTCTCTAATCTACACAGCACACTGATATTATAAACTAGTTTATGCCCGCGGCTTCGCACGCGTTGTTTCTATGGAAACGTTTTCAGGTGATTTCTATCCCATGGGAACTGATTTATGGGATAAAAAGTAGCCTATGTTTGATTCCAGGATTAGAATTACCTGTATGCAAAATTTCAGCCCGGTCCGTCCAGTAGTTTTGGCGTGAAGAGGTAACAAACATCCATCCATCCAAACTTTATAATATTAGTGTGATGTGAAGTGGATGGATGTATTTTTGTTACTTCTTCACGCCAAAACTACTGAACAGATCGGGCTGAAATTCTGCATTCATGCAGGTCTAGACCTGGAATACCTAACACATACTACTTTTTATCAGTTAGATATAATGTTAGATATAAATAACCTTTGAACGTTTCCAAAATAAAAATAATTATCCAAATCGGACAACTCTGTAAGAAGTTATGCGTGGTGAAACATAAAAAAAAATATACGCGTCGACTTAACGCGTGAGAAACCGCGGGCAGAAACTAGTTTTAATTATAATGGGTACTCGCCGTTGCATATCCTCCTCGTTTATCTTCATTCCTCGGGGATTTCGTAATCAGTAGATAAAGTGATCACAGATTTAACCGGGGTGGAAACGGCTTAGCTAGATTACGCCGATTTACTTACTACGCACTAACGTTGTCATGTAGGCAGGTCATTAATATGTTGACTGCCTCGTTGGTCTAGCGGACAGCTTGTTCAACCGCTGATTATGAGGTCCTGGGTTCAAATCCCGGGTCAATAGTTGTTATTGGGGTTTTTCTAGCAAGAAAAATTCACGGTAGCAGCCCGGAGTCAGGAACTTGGCGGTGGTACACCCCCGTGCCTCGGAAAGCACGTTAAGCCGTTGCGCTTGACCTCTCCCCGGTCGTGTCGGTCTGCCGTCCCATCGAATTATGAGAGAGAGGGAATAGAGAGTGCACCTGTGTTTGCGCACACTTGTGCACTGTAGTATGTCCTGCGCAATCTGTCTAGTCTCCGATGAGACTGGCCGCCGTGGTCGAAATTCGGCTAGGACATCATAGAGAATGTAAACGTTAACATAGCCTGCCTGGCTTTGACTAGAAATAGGAATCTGGCTTGCTTAAACTCCTTAGAGTAAGACAAGGTCCTGCTGTTTCTATGTGCGAAAGAATAGAGAAAATATGTTACCGTGTAATAATCATTTGTTTACTAGTTACTCTATATTGAACTGGTATATTTTGTTACTTTTCAATATACACCATAGTGTGAAAAAAAGCCCTAAATAAGCCAGAGCAGGAGCCCTCGCTCCTAAATACAAATTTCGACTTAGCAAGAACGAGGAACTCACTAGCGAGGCCTTAAAATGGGTCGTTTTCACACATCAGGTACCAACTATCTAAGACTAAGTCTGTAAGTTCATTGATTTAGAAATGTTGATGTGTAACTTAAGAAGAAATAGACATTTTTATCTTTATCTTTAGTTTGTGTCCGCGGCTTTCCACGCGTTGTTTCTATGGAAACGTTTTATATCCCATGGGAACTGATTTATAGGATAAAAAGCCTATGTTTAATTCCATTAGAAGATATTATTATAAGTCACTTAAACACTTTTAAACCTAGGTAACTGACAACAAGAACAAAATTAAAAATTTCAAAAAAACACCCGACAGATTTTTGAACATGGCTAAGAACTCTCGGGATAAAATTATCTATGACAAAAAAAAAACTAAACGAAAATCGGTTCATCCGTTTCGGAGCTACGATACCACGGACAGACACGTTAAACTTATAACACCCCTCTCTTTTTGCGTCGAGGGTTAAAAAAGGTTTGCTTTGATTCCTACTGGAATTAAATTTAGACACAAGCCTAACATAACGAATTTGTATTTTTGATACAGCGCTACCTTTTTTCCTTTTAGCTACTACATTCTTAAATTCTTATATTATAATATTAACCTAACCTCGTCTAAGAAATATTAGCCACCAACCAATTGATATTCACTCACATTGTAGATCATTCAAAGGGTGTTTATTATGTGATAGGATACCTTATCATGACTGTCGCTCAGTTTCCCTTCTCAACAATATTGTAGTTGGCTGCGGCCCAACATTTTTTTATATTTCTTGAGCTCCCGTTCAATTCGTCTGTTATTTAAGGTGGTATTTCCTAGAACGAGTCTCCGGGCTGATTGTTTCTTTTTCAAAAGCCCACTGTTTATTCGTTTAATAAAAAAATACATACCTAAGCGCTCATAAGACGTAAACTTGGTTTGGTAGAGTCGTCGTCATCGGTCATTGTGCAGTTCGGAACAATAGGTTTAGGCAATTAATTTATTAAAATTAAAAATTAAAATGTTTATTTATGAAACCACAAAAAAGAGAATCAAGTTCTGGGTAGCTCTGTCTTCTGTTTTAGTCATAAAACCTATGTTACACAAGGAATTATGGCGATTTTCATAGTAAAATTACTATGGATCCTCACCTGCAACACGTTATCGAAATAAGTTTATAAATTAAAGCTTAATTTTGAATGGCGCAGTAATTCCCTGAAGAGGTCGCTTGCGTATTAAATTATTACTCGCTTTGATCAGCAGTGATTTATTTATAACTTAATTATTAAAATATGATATCATTAATAATACCCAGCGTTATCACTTTAATTACCCAGAATATGCCTCGGTCAGTACTTGCCAGATTTTGTTATCAGCAGTTTATAAGCAATATTTATTGTTTAGTTTGGTTTAGTTGTAGCTCAGTTGCTTATGGGTCATTATTGTTATTAGTCAAAACAAACTCTTATTACGTGCCATTTACAGTCATTGACTCCATATTTACGTGAGTTAATTTACCTCATTCTTCACTGTAAGTTACATACCAGGAATCACTATCATTTATTTTCATTATGTCCTGCTTTTAAAGCTTTAAATTCAGCCGGTGTTCGTTGCATGAGCCGATTTGTCGTAGCGAGCTCGACTCAGTTAAGAGAGCGAAATCCGCGCAAACCGTACATGCAGCGTGAATTTTCACATGGTCTCCGCGAGCATGAAGTGTGAACAAACCGGAGATTTCCACCGGTATAAATCCGGGTAGGCGACACCCGCGCTTTTCGCCCGTCGCATCCGCAAATTTGTGGAGTGAAGGCTTCCCTGCACCGCGCTAGGAATTCGAGCGTGCCAAATCTTGTGTCCAACAAACTACGAGAAGGTAAGAGTACCTAGGACGCGGCATGCTCACGTACATATTTATACGGTTTGACACTTCGCGCTGTCACGTTCACCTTGTTTCAGTTCCAGTCCGGATGAGCATGCTCAGCTACTTTCCGTATTTCGGGAGCTGTCTGTTCCATTTACATGTTTTATTTATTCTATTATTGAATGTGACTTTGTTGTGAACCAATGCGTGATTGCTTGTTTTTCGTTTCTGTTGATTTTTACTTTTAATTTGCTCTGGTTTTGTGTATATCTTACCAAATGGTATCCTTATCGAATGGGGTGTAGCCGTATAGGTATTCAGATTTGCTTGCATGCTTTTGTGATTTGCTTTGATAATGTCACTGATGGTCACTATGAAAGAGGTCATTAAAAAGCAAAAACAGTGAGACTGAGTGCCGACCGACGGTAGTTGACGGCAGAGGTGACACTCAGTCAGGCCGTTAGCGCGGCAGTAACAGCCTCAAGTGATATATGGGCTGCGAAGTGGCTCGGTGCCGCTGTCACTTCGCGTTTCACGTTCACGCCGCAAAAAGATAAAAAGGATTCCGAAATACGATTCACAAGTGGCCTGCCGGAAATGGGTAGAAAGTTACCGACCTCGGCTTTATGTCTGGCCATATATCTCTCGTATCGCTATCCAATTTCTGCTCTATGGCATGTAATGTCCCTCTGGGGATCCTTTTAATTTGGATTCTTTTTAATCAGCACCATTAATTCCTTACATGATTACAGGCGCGGGGGAGTTGTGATAAGTTCTAATATTTACTATCTATAAGATTTATGAGTTTTTCACACGCTCAGGGAACGTGTGCCTTCAAATTTTCGCAAGATGAACTTCTATATTTTTGGTTGCAAGCTTACACAGAATAATGATTAAGTATCTGTTTCGAGCTCGGTTTAATAGGGGAACTGCCCTTAAATTGCGTGACTGGCTCGACCTCTGCCGTTCGACCTTCATTGACCCATGCCCGGGGTGGCACCTTCGAACCATCACTTCACTCACAGACTACATTTTCATCCGCCCAAGGGAAAACTCGTGCCTTTAGTTATTTTAAGCTTACGTAAAAATATATTTAATCGTCACTAGGTAGTCGTAAATTTTTACATGGTCGGCTCATGTTAAATTTCCATTATCAAAAGCTGACATCACTACCGTAATTACGATGAATGGGACGTGCTCTACGACCTCAAAACATCCGACTAAAAGTATTCATGACTGTGTATATATAATGTGCTATTGTGTAGTTATTGGTGCTCGTGTCGTGAAAATTGACCGCCTCCTGTGAATCCCGTCCCACCGCTTCGCGCGAGGGAGCGTGTTCTCTTTGTAATCAGAGTCTTGTAGTACGTAGGTGATTTTCTGAGACGTCGTTTGTGCAATTTTACACGGTGTGTAGAGTCTAGACTCCTATAGACAAAGTGTTCTTCAAGTTGTGATTGCGTATCGTGTAAAAATAATTCTATTATTATTATTTCGTTTGCGTTTGAGCATGATTCACGGTTATTTTAGGCCTTTTTGTACCTTTTGCCCGCATTATCCCAATGGGCAAAGATTGCCCCGTTTTAATTTATTTTTATGTATATAAAATCTAGGAATTGTTAAAGTTATAATGCTGTGCAATTTCATATCCAAAATACATACTGCTTCTGTGTTTTCAATAAAGAGAAACAACTTGTGTCATATTCGCAAAACGTTTACTTACAGTGGCAGAGCTGTAGTTGGTAACGAGGTTATACGAAACAGTTTCGGGCGAAATTGCTCGGGGAATGTAGCTAGATGTCATAAAGTTTGAGCAAAGCTGTTGAACAGACGTGTGCAGCTTTAGAATACACGTGTTGGCGACCAAACATTTCATCTCGCATGCACTTCAATGGAAACTTTGTTGGTCTTTGCAGTTTGCACATTGTTACCGAACGAAGTTCATATGAGCAGCTACTCATAGCCAGTCATAAAACTACTCCTGCATCTTGTATATTGCCTCTTCTGTAGACAAAGTAACTTGGAACTGGAATCCAAAGCACACCGCATTATTTGTGTCACTCAGTGATATTGCGTTGTCTTTTTCAGATTCACTATGGACTGGAGGACGGCTTTGATTACGCTCGCCTTGGCGTTTTACGCTGATGGATATTCAAGTAAGCACTCAAATGTTTATTCTAGCTTCACGAGGTTGCATTACTACCATCTTTTAGCGAGAGAGCTCGTGCAACTTTGTCTTTTTATTGTGACTAATGCAGTTCAAACATGGAGTTGCATTTGCTCCGGCTGTGAATTAACATCAGGGGCATATATCGTACGTGGCCCACCCTCAAACTGCCAAGAGATATGGCGAGAATCCATTACCTAATGCTCGCATAAAACGAACATCACGCCTTCGGAGTAACAAAACAACGAGTTATGATCCGACCTTATATTATGATGCTCTTTTATTTGTTTTTATTGCCACTAAAATCTCACTTGCCGCATTCGCATATTCTTTGTCACCGTTGGAATTTGGGGGACCTTTGGTTCTTGTGATCTCGATATATGATTTTTTCTGTTGTGCGAATAATTTTTATTGACCCCTATTTTTAAAGACAGTTTTTTGATAGAAATCCGAATTTGTTAAATTTGTTATTCCTTCTTCTTCATATAAAATTTTATAGTATTATGTTAAGACGGCCACGAGATTCAAGTATGTTGGTATTTTTCCATAATTTCCAATTACATTTTCCTGTTCGTATTTTTTGCTACAGTGAGCCTCAGTAATGTCTACAATGCCAATATTGTTTTATTTTTGTGATTGAAAAACACTGGATTCATTTACCTTCTGTGTTTCCTCATAAGTTTGAATTGATAAGTTTGATTAATGATGTCAGCCTATATTTATATATATATTTAACTAGCGTATAACTATTTTATATCACGGTATGCTCATTCCAGTCTCCATCTATTATTATCTCCTTATCACTTTTTTGAGCTACTTTAACAACTTAGCCAGCCGCAATCGTTCCCACTTTTCCCTTACCAATTCTAAAGCATCTTTTCAACATCACTCTTACACACTACTTTAACTAAACTCCCGCTGAAATTCCGGTATGTAGTGGAATATTTATTGGCTTGTCTCTCGGGCACAGCTTTCCCGAATGTATTGTAATAACAATTGCTAGGTGAATTATTAAGACGTAAAGTGCTGAGTGTTAGCTTTACAGCTGCCGTTTAAATGGATCATTATTTCACACTAGCGGATAGAGGAAATTCTTCTCCTTATCCGTAGCTACTCTACTCCGGGTAAAACTGATAGTATTAAACAGATTTACCTACGCAAGTCCTTTTTAAGTTTTGGCCAAACCTGCGCGTCAAGCACGCGGGATACGAAGCGGGAGTGTCAACAACGCGACATTTTTCCCTTAAAAGGTTCCCGCGTCTCGGTCGCGTAGGTGGGCAAGGCTCCATTGAAGCGCCATTGCAGCGTCCACCGCGCGGCTGACGCTCCCGCTTCGCGTCCCGCGTTCCGCCCGTTTGACGCGCAGGTTTGGTCATAGCTTAATTCATGTGTATTCAATATTTTGGAGGCCTGGCCTCACTCATCTCGCTTAAGATCGGCAAACCTATCTTGTAACCCTTATAACATTATAATTTAACTTTTAAAGTTTTCTGTTTTCGATGTGTTACAATACAAGATCCTCTATAAAGGTACCCTTTTGTGGGCTCGCTTCAAACTTCCTCAAATATAAAAGTTACTCACAGTTTCCTCAATAAATTTCAAAAAACTTATACCTGTTCACGAAGCCTATTACAAAAGGGGTAGCTATTATTATGGATAAGCGCACGAATTCTATGTTGTGGAAAACAATTCCGCGGCAAAAAGTTTTTCGCTTCGCTAGGCTTTTATTACGTGTGATATTGACTCTCGAGCGAGACCGCCGCGGGAATCCCAATCTAAGTATATAATCTTGTGTATGCAAATGATCCCTATTCCCTTACAAACGAATTCTTCCCGGTCACGGCGTTCGGGTTATAAAAAGGGCGAAATTCTTGTAGACACAGCGGAATAAATTCATGCGAATATTATGACTTTTTCATTTTCGAACACGTTTTAGCCACTCGAATCCCTTTTATTATTCCGGTGGAGCGGCCCAGAAACGATTGTTGCGCTTGTGGTGTCTGCAGATAATACCTATATCTAAGTACCCGAAAATGATTTATACCGCGGTTAAATTGTACCGCTTCCGCTTCACGAATTTCAATGAGGGAAGCCGGTCTTTGATTTTGAACCTTTTGCTAGTGTTTTGTAAGTCCGTTGCTTTGGGCGGCTAGAGTCTTTGGTTTATTTTCTCGGCGAGATGTTGCAAACGGTCACTGTATCCTACGACGCAATGAAGTGATTTTCTTTCCGCCCCCGCTGAAATTGTTCGCGCATTCATCATAATCTTCTTATCGTCTTCTACAGGGCTCTTCTCAGTCCTCTTGCGTTATGAATGACTGTAACTTGCCCATAGATATATTCAAAAGCACTGAATCTAGGTTTAGGAACTGTAGGTATGCCACTTTTACTTTAATACTTATAACTATTCGCGATAAAAAATACCTATAGGTACTGAACAAAATATTGTCCAACTAAGACTCATTTTATCTTAGTTGGCGTCAAAATAGTTGGAATGATAAATATTTCATTCAATAAAACAAGAATGCATGGTAGCTGCAACATATCGAATTTGTTTCAACCAAAAAATAGGCACATCATTGACATATCAATGCTCTAAGTCAAAATAAATATACACTTTCTCATAGTAAATATTTATTTGCACGGGGCTAGCAAACAACTTTGTTGCATTTAATCTCTGAATTAAATTATATACACTTTATAAGGCCAATTCATTACTTGGTAGAAAGAGCTATTACGATTATCTAAATTCTCATACCCCCGAATACTCAAACGCAAGTCAGATTTAAGCACGTCTCAAAAGACGAAATTTTGACAAATTTTCATAGAAAACTGACAATAAATCGCGACTTGAGACGTGCTTATATCTGAGATGCGTTTGAGTATTCGGGGGTGAGTCACAGTAATCAAGATCTTATCTTAATCAATACTTATACTTAAACAATTTTTTTTCAGTGAACCTATAAATAAGTAGATACCTACTATATATTGATTGTTTTGAAAAAACTGAATCTGTTTTCCAATCCCTTTTACACTGTTTTTTATGTTTTGCGGGATAAATAATAATCCCTCGGGATTAACATTTTTATGGGACCACCTCGGGTGATTTTCCATAAAATAGCGAAATAATTTTCAATATCGGTCCATAATTCAAGGAGAATTCAACGAACATACTTACAAAACTCTTCATAAAAACTCTTCCTTTTTTCGAAATCGGTTATAAATAGTAACCGATGACCACCTTAGGATTTTGTGTTCTCATAGTATCTACCTCTATAGCTAAACGATACTTTCATTTTATCGATTAACATAAGGATTATGTCTTTCCAGAGTATGGGCGCACGTGCAAAGACATAGGGTGCTTGAACAGTCAAGTCTGCGTGCTGGCAGAAGACCCTTGCAGTTTCGGCCGTACCAGCGACTGCGGTACATACCCCACTTGCAAGAAGAAGTCGCAAGTTGAAGGTAAGCTCTTCACGCAGAATTATCTTTTAGGAAGATTTGATTGTACGTCTGTCCTGCGTTCCGTTACTTATCTAAACTCTATCGTCTGCGCTTAAATTTAATAAATGTATTAAACTACCGCTAGTTTTACATAAAAATACTCATCAATAGTTAAGCTTTCAACGGGACTTGAACTGGCACTTTGCGTAAAGCCGTACCTACTTTACAACTACTTTACATTATATTTATACACACAATTTCTTCAGAAACAATACTGCTCAATCACTCAAAAATCGAGATTCAAATAGTGTACAATAGGTTCACTATTTCAATCTCGATTTTTTAATGATTAGAGTTGAGAGTTGAGTAATGTAGTACAATAATAGGTACATAATATATACAGCATGAAGCAGCTGATTGATGGCATACCATAATTCGTTATGTTCTTTCCCAGGATCTCACGCTGAGCCAGCCGCACCTAAACCAACGCCACCGCCCGTGAGACCACAATCCCATGACTTTGACAGCCCGCCTAGCTACAATCCACCAGCGCCCCCAAGCGGTGGTAACCCCTATGGCAGTAACTCACCCTACGGCGGTAGCTCAGGCGGTAACTCACCCTACGGCGGTAGCTCAGGCGGTAACTCACCCTACGGCGGTAGCTCAGGCGGTAACTCACCCTATGGTGGAAACACTGGCGGTGGATCACCTTACGGTTCACCCTATGGAAGCAATGGTGGTGGCGGTTCGTCTTACGGTGGAGGATCCACATACGGTGGCGGCTCCCCATATGGCGGCGGCTCCCCATACGGCGGCAGCTCAAACCCTGGTGGATCACCATACGGAAATCCCTACGGCGGTCACGCAAGCGGCGGCGGTTCACCATACGGCAGTAATGGAGGCGGCAGCCCTTACGGAGGCAGCAACCCATACGGAGGCAGCAACCCTTACGGTGGCTCTTCAAACACCGGTGGACTCGGAGGATCAGGCTCAAAGAGCCCACTCGATTCCATCCTCAACACCCTGAACAAATACGCCAACGGAGGTCAAGGCGGCCAGAGCGGGCAGGGCGGCAGCGGCTTTTCCAACATCTTCGGTAATGTCCTCGGCAATCTATCGAAGAACGGCCTCGGCGGGATTCTATCTGGATCCAACACACGCCCTATCCAGGAGAATCCCAACTACTCCTCCTACAGTTCTAACTCTAGGAGCGCTAACACCCAGACTTATCCATCAGGGCACCAGAATCAGCCGCCTACTCAGAACAGGAATTATGCGCAAAGTCATGCGACGCACAATGGTGCTGTGACCTCTAAGCCGTACTCCAGCTACGGATGGAATGCTAGGTAATTTTACCAGTTCATAGTAAAGCTCGAATTGGTGGTTGCACTCTTTGCTTCGGGCACGGCTATTTTTTTCGTATTTCTTTTATTTTAAGCTTTATGCACTAACTTTAAGTACCTAAGAGCTGGATGACCTGCTATACTTTTAATTGGTTGTTGTTTTTGTGAGCTTACTTACAAGATTAGTTTTACCTCCCTACCTATTTACGGGAGATCCTATATAGGTCCGCATTTTTACACTAGATCATGTTGAACAAGAATATCATTTTTACTGTTTAATTTTATGTTTATAATTTTTCTGTTTTTCGGAACATAAATTAAGATTTACAATGTCTTATTTGAAAATGACCTAGTATGTTCACAAATACTCAAATCTAAAGTATTTATTGTTTATATTTGAGTTTATTATAGGGACAACTTATTATTAACACAACTGCCTTATTTAACTTGATGAGAACAAGATAATTATTATCTATTTAAAACAAAAGTTGTAAAATGACTTGTGACAATTCACAAATCATTAGGTTTTTTATTCAGATTTTACAACCTTTTAACAATGTTTATGTCGGTTGAATAAGTTACAATAAAATATAAGCTATATTGTTTTGTTCATTCTATTATATAATGAACAAAACAAAATCAATATAAGAAAATTAACTTATGCTACATAACTTGGTACATATTTAATCACTTCTTAACTACCTACCTACGTGTTGCTACTTATGAAGCCAAGATGTCATTTGAGTGGGCACAGCTAAATCAAATAACAAATTAGGTATTTTTAAAAATGATCAATGCCACACTTTTATTGTTATAATCCTACTAACTATCTAATATCTAAGTATATCTATTATTAACAGATTCCGTTACGGTTTGGTTGGGTATAATAAACTTGTAAATTCAACAAAACTTAAGATTTCAGATCTGGGATCTTCAATCTAATCTGCATGCATGTATATAAATAACCTACTCATTGTAAACTATAAGGTAAAGATTTGATCATAAATTCTGCCATGATGGTCGTAATATTCAGGTTTGTAGATATTTTAGTAATTTACTTTCATTTTTGTTTTTAAGTTTGTACTGTAGAGGCTAAAACAAGGCATTTTGCAAGTTGTTCCTAGTTATTTTATTTTGCAAATTGCATTGAGCTTTCATATCAAAATACTCGAATTTTATTTTATTGTTTTTATTAAGTAATGAATGTAGGAATAAGTGCCATTTTATTAATACTGCGTATTTATATTTCTATTTCAGTGTGACAATGATCTTCACGTACTTCATACACCGATATTTAAGAAATGTGATATCTTAGTTATTTATTGTGACATTCTGATAATAATACTAACTTATAGTTACCGTTACCTAACCATATGCTTTAAATGTTGGTTAAACCATTTTTTATTTCTAATTTTATGCTGTTTCTAAAAATAGGTACTAACCAGATAAAAATAAAACTTTTGTTAATAAATATGTTGCATTCGTTTTATTCATGGTTAATATTTATAGACAGTAAAAAAACCAACACAATATTCATAATCATTATAGTCAAACATTTAAATAACTTAAGTCAGATAATATTAAAACATCTTTTCACATAAACCACTAGCTTGAGCAATAGATTACACAATACATCTGGAATTACTGTTAATAAGCATTTTATTTTTTAGTAGCTCTCTAGTAGATATCTCAAAAAATCTCAATTGACGGAAAATCCTAATCTCCAAATAATAAAACGTCAAGTACGACTCAGACTCACGCAATAAGGGTTCCGTATAATTCTAAGACCTTGTGTCTTAAGGTTTTTGTCATTGTAGTGCGTAAGCCGTCGCACTCAGGGTAATTTCTAAGAAATCAAATTATGATATCCCAAATTTTCGGGATATTATTAAAAATCAATTAATATCCCAAATTTTTGGGATATTATTTGATACCTTGTGTCTTGTCAAATATCATGATTCTAGGTCAACGGGAAGTAGGTACCATAAAGGTTTTGGTCCTTGGCGAGAATCAAATTTTTTTTAAATATAATAAACTCCAAATGATGTGTGACTATGATTTTCGGATTTTTCCCTTTATTTGTGCCTTGCTTCTTACCAAATTGTATTATTCTAGTTCAACGAGAAGTACCCTATAGGTTTTGAGCCATAGCAAGAATCAAAGTTATTTTTTTGTTATTAAATACAAATTTACTGTTTTAGGATCTTTTCCTTTACTTGTGCTGTAAGACCTTGCTTCTTGCCAAATTTCATGGGTCTACGGGATGGTCCTTTTTGGTTTTGTGTGCATAAGATTCCCTTGGAAATTCAAAATATTAGGTTAAGGTTACAAACTTGAGTATTTAATGTTCATTTCAACTCGATACCTCCACGCGTTCCTGAGATAATGGGGTTGACAGACGGACAGACAGATGGACGGACGAAAGTGATCCTATAAGGGTTCCTTTTGAGGTACGGAACCCTAAAAACCAAAAAAATATAATGCGTAAGTATCTTGTATAAAAAAACAAAGGTAACTAAAAATATTCTGGAATGTTTAAATTTCAATCTCTTTCATCTTATTAATAGTGTACATGATAATATGTCAGATCTGTGGTCGTCTCGATGATCATTAAAATTATTACTGGTTACTGATTACATATTATTTACTACAACCTCTAACCTTTTGAAACCTCTCATTATCTAATATCACTGTGCTCCCTAAACCTAGCTAACTACGTTACAAACTACAACAAACTAATGTACTTTTGAACTTTTACAAATATCCCTAAGTAATCCACTAATAGATCCTATAATCGCATAGCTACTAACCCTTTTGCGTAACAGGTACTGCTTAGCATCGATAGCTTTTCAGCATCAATGGATTTTCATCTCAGGTTTGTTCAAATCTTCTTTAAGACGCTTAGGCCTATGGAGCTGGTTTAACAGCAGACCAACGATGAGAAATGAAAGCCACACTCCGTACCAATAGTGGTAAACGGATGAGTAGTAGATCCAGATGCGATCGAATGTGAGTAGGAGAAAGGCAGCAGCTTGGTAGGATTCCGAGTGAGAACGAAGGAACCACATTATAAAGCCGATTATCTTCTTTTTCTGAAAAAGAAACAGATTATTAATAGAGAATTCATAATTAACGCACATAAGCTCTGATTAGCTTGGGGCTTGATAGATAGATAGATAATATCTTTATTGTACCATCAATGCTTATAAAATATCTTACAAACTACTAATTAAATCTAGTACGGCACAATCAGCGGCCTTATCGCTGAAAGCGATCTCTTCCACGCAACCTTTGGATGGACAGGATCGGTTAGTATAGAACTTGACGGTGGCGTTACGATACTACAAAATACCTAAATAAATATTTTGGCTAGAATTAAAAATTACAAAGAGACACGACTCAAAGAGAATATAATTGGAATGATAGATGACTAGATGATGCTGTGTGAATTGTCCATCATTATTTATTTATTTTAACTAATTAATGACACAAGGATAGAATCACAATACACTTGAACGTTCGTATTTGCTAATTTTTATAAATAATACTACCTATCCTACTCGTACTATAAAGCCGAAAGTTTGTATAATCTGAATTTTTGTTACCTAGGATCTCCAATACTACTGAACAGATCAAGATAAAATTTGGCGTACGTTTAGACCAAACTTAGATAATAGGCTACTAATTATACTTAGCAAAAATACGCGTGCGAAGCCTCGGGCACAAGCTCATTTATAAAAATTAGCAAGCACGAAAGTTGACATTGCAAATAATCACATAGACATACATCAGCCCCAAGAAGTTCACATGGGGCTACCCCAGAGAATGAAATGGGGGGTTCGCCATGATCATCGCGTTTGCCGAGTTGTTGATCGCAGTATTCGTGTTCTCAGGTTCTCAGTACTCAGGTGTTTGCTGCTGACACCGGAGAGGTTTTTAGTGAGTATTACGTCCTTCTCAGGGCGTCGAATCCCACATAATAATCCACCCCCCCCCCCCCCCCGACCAATTTATTCGTAACGAATTTCCTCGCCGAATAAAAACAAGATCCGTCAAGTGCGAGTGTAACTCGCGCGCCGAGAACGTTTGTCAACAAATATGTACCAATGGAATGGGAATTTTTTCGACTTTTTTCGAAATATTTTAAAAAGTATGAAACCTACAAAAATTTCAAAAACTATTTTGAAATGTACAAACTGATACCTTTCATTTGATACCCCACATGACGCTGTAGGTATCTTTTAAAATTTCGGCATCACAATTTGTATGGAAAATATTCATTTTCATTTTTCATTTATTTTTCTTTTAATCTGTACAGGCGCACGAAATGTATTATTATTTTAAATTTCAAGTTGATAGCTGCAGTAGTTGCTGAGTTATTAAGGAGGGAAAAAAGGACAGACAAAGTGAGACCATAAGGGTTTCGAACCCTAAAAAGGTGGTTGCTGCTGCCCATCCCATAATATAATATCCCTTCGTGATACACCGTCGGGGGGGTGTCGTGGTCGGATAACCTCCTCGTGAGCCCGTACTACTACTTGTCCCTGGGGATTCGTCCCTGGGGAACGGTAGCAAGTGGCGGGCCGGTGCACCCCGGTTCCGCACCGCACTGGTGAATATCCAATTCGGAACAGAGTATTGGCGGACCGCCGGACATTCTTTTCCGAATTGGAATTGGAGTCACGGGTTCGGATAGGATGCAGTGATTATCCGTCCTTATTAGCCTCTTACGATATCGACGGAAGAATAAGGGTCTAAATTCTTTGCAGGAGCCGCCACAAAAAATACATAAGTAGTCATAACAACAATTTCTTACCATTCCTGTAGCCTCTTTATAGTACAACTTGTAGTAAATATCTTCGGCCATCAGATAGAAGGGACAGGCATAGATGCAGAAGAAATAGCCAGCATGGTAACCATGCCATATAACCGACACGAATAGAGCTGCGTGGATCCTGGAATGAGAGAAATCAGTTGAATACTTATTTACTAACAACCAACATTTAAATTGTGTTTCCCAGAAGATAAAACAAAGCTATAGTATTTGGTACCTACTCCTTTTTATTTTTTCTGCAACCACAATAAGTACTTAGGAATTTAATAGCTGTGCCGCTGTAACTAGGTAGGTGGGTAGGTATAAATAATAACTGTCCCAAGACATTCATTTTTTTTTTTATTTATATCATAGTGAAGCTTAGAGCATTAAAAGTGAAGGGGCTTTGTCGCTTAGCGACCACATCGCCCTAAAGACATTCATTGAAAGAGCTAATTACACACAGTTAAAGACAGAAGGTATGTTGCTGCTACGGCTGCTAGGCAGCAGGTGGCGGGTTCGATTTCCGCCTTGTGACAAATGTTTTTTCGATTTGCAGATATTTATTTGTTCTGTGTGATTTCTTTGTTAAACAAAATATCAATCTATTTCGTATAATAGCAGTTTATCTAGTACCTACCTATAACACAAGCTTACTTTACGGCACGATGATGCTGTGTGGATAATTGATAATATTATGATGATTTGCCTAAAATATCTCGGTGTCATGATTGACAGTCATTTATCCTGGAACCAACAAATTGAAACCATCGTCTCTCGAACTCGTAAGCTTACATTTGTCTTCGCTTTATCTTACCGTTTGACCTTTTAAAGACCATCTACTTTGCACTAGCCCAGGGGTCGGCAGACCGCGGCTCGCGAGCCGCATGCGGCTCTTGCCATAGGATTATATGGCTCTTACAACTCACTCACTGCGTAACTGCGCCGCCTTAGCAGAAATAAAACACCTAAAAAACAAGAACGTCAAGTGCGAGTGTAACTCGCGCGCGGAGAGTTTCGAACGTTTGCCGATTATCATACATGTACTAAAGGTACAGGTTAGAGACATCGCTATTTGATGAATAAAAATAGTAGGTACTCACCAAACTACATTTTAGATGGATCGCTCTGCGAGATTAAGCCAATTTATTGACTTTATTCAAAATAATTCAAAAAGTGTACTCTACAGATATTTCAAAAAATGTTTTGAAACGTGCAAACCTTTCATTTGATAACCCACTCGGTGAGGTAGTGAGGTAGGTATCCCTCTGTTAAACAACCCCCCCCCCCCTTTTTTTTGACCATTTTTCAAAAAGTGTTCGTTTAACAAACTTCTCTATTATTTTTCCTGTAAAATTTAGATCCATATCTACAAACGTTACATCCATTTCCGAAAGATCAAGCTCTGCAATCTGTGTCAATGGGTAAAATTTCGACTCTTTTCGAAATATTTCAAAAAGTATGAAACCTACGAGAACAGTAAGTTTTAAAATGTAGCTGTAGGTATCTTTTAAAATTTTGACATCACAATTTGTATGGAAAATTTTCATTTTTCATTTGTTTAAATGTCTATATGTAAATAAATATATTTTTCATTTCTTACATAATTTAGAACTGTAATAGTGTCATTATATTTTTATTAAGATTTGTAGTCTGAAGCAAATTAGACTCTAATTATTAAACTAATAAAATTCATGTTACGGCTCTTTGAACGCGTAGGAAAATCTACGAACATGATATTTGGCTCATTTGGTTGGTAAGTCTGCCGACCCCTGCACTAGCCCAATCAATATTATCATACTGCATCACTTCGTGAGGGGCTGTGTAAAAACACGATTCTTAGTACCTAAGATAAGAACGAGCTCAGCTGGCTGTTCTCATTTATTCTCAAAAAGACTGAATATTACATGTCACTTACTTGTGAACAGGGTTTTTACATAAAATTAGGTTTACATCGATCATGGTTGTTCAAAATTTACTCGTTCAATGTGCTTATTATTTGAGAAGTGAATCATCATGAATGATAAATAAAAAATAAATAAATAATAATGGATAATTCACACAGCATTATCTAGCCCCCAAGCTAAGCAAAGCTTGTGTTATGGGTACTAGATAACTGATATACTTAATACAATACATACATAGATAGACATTTTTTATTATACATAGAAAACGTCCAGTACACCCTGAACAAATATCTGCAGATCGTACAAACATTTGTCCCGAGGCGGGAATCGAACCCGCAACCTCCTGCGTCACAGGCGGACCTTCGCCCGCTGCGCCACGGAGGTCGCTTCGCCTTCATAGAGTATCGTTGTTTTCAAGTTATGTTATGTAAACCCATCTGGTTTCCTACGTCGGAACTCTACTCGCTCTGCCAAGTTCACACAGTCAGCCAACTATTCATCTTCCAAACGCTATTTACAAAACACGGTCAATTACACATTAATTTAAATCTAACAACCTCCAAACGCAGATCTGATAAGGTCTGTACCATTGAACAGAGGCGCACCGAAATGGCCAGTCGTCACTATTATTTATTTCATAAGCTCGTTTTTTGCTCTACAATAAAATCAACAAACATATCAAATATTTACCCCGTTATAAATTTAAATAGTTCTGCCGTCAATTGCTTCTTTCTCAGACATATGAATCTACAGAAGCTCTCATGTGCAGTAATTCCTAACCAATTCCTATCCCCCTCAGTCTATTCCTTGATCCACAAACATACCCTATTAATCCAACTTTCTATCATGTTCCTACACCGACTTGTATCTTTGTTTATTAACTAGGCGGCGTACCTCAAGAGGTGATTTACCTCTACCCTTATTTTAGTCAAGTACTTTGTCAACCAACTGTTTTACTTCCCTATATTTTTCTGTTGTTATTGCTATTCTAATATTGTCACTAGTCTTAAGTTTCGGCATCTCAAATAGTAAGGAACTCTATAAACTTGTATTCGGAGGAGGGCGTTAATGTTCGCGACACAGTTGTATAACTGTACAGTTAGTAAGTAAAAACCTAACACACTTATGTATGTATATGTACCTATGTAATATGTACTGTCATATAATATATACCTACCTACCTAGTTGCATGTTTACAGAAGTTAGTCCTATTTTAAAACTTTTAAATCCATCACGGTTATTAACACTAAAGTCACTTAGCCACTTTAGTTATTTCGTGATCATGGCGCATATAACTGCGCCGAAATATTGGAAAACTCAAATCATGGTAAATATCCCGTTATAAGTGACTTTAGGGAGTCCTATTTTGTTTGGTCAATAATTATCTTCTCTATCCAAATGCATTGTTATGTAAATATAACGTACAAAACGAGTGTGAGCACCAATACAAACCAACGCTGGTTTAATGGTGCATGCAATATTGTCTAAAATACGTATACTTTTGTAAATAAATATATATTCTATTCTATTGTAACTTTTGCGCGCATTATCGTTTTCATGCAATTTCATGTTTCTCTGTACTTTGTTCCAATAAAGATTATTTTATTTTTATTTAATTTTCACGGGGAAATCACGACCCTCAGACACAGTAGATAAATAGTATATATATTTATCTACTGTGCCTCAGACATGAGGATATACGACGCAAGGAGGAGGATTGGTCCTGCATTATTTATTATTGTTATTCCTTATAGGTACGCGGGAGATTTAATTCTTCCGTCTAGAAATCGATAGAGCCCTCAATATTGAACTTACTTCAAAGGTTTGATCGGGAATCGCTTGTAGACCACCATAGCAACCCAGTACTGGACAGCTTTGTTCCAAACCTTCATGGAATCTCGCAAGGTGACCACCGACTCGCAACCCCAAACATCCATGGACTCCACCGTGTTGAAATCGTACTGAGCTAATTTCGCTTCTTCTTCAGACCTGTAAATTAATTTTGGATGTTTGAGTAATGGCTGTTAAGTTGACGAAAACTCAATACCTACATGACCTTTAAAGTAGGTAAATACGACGTAATGTCGTGACGCGTATTAATGAAGACATCTGGTTGAGCGAAAGGTCAATAGGTTCAATTTGTCGTAATTCTTATACAATGTGGTAATATAATCGCCATAGATATTATAGGTCGGTAATCCAGATGGTAGAGATGCCTAATAGAGCTACTTTTACACTTTAGCAAGCTGTGAGATGAAAACGTCTGGTTGATTTTTATACAATGTTTGGTGATATTTTCGGCATAGGTACCTAAGTAGGTAATTTAGAATGGTTTCTTAAATATAAATAATAAATAAATAAATAAGGCTGGACAATTCACACAGCATTATCAAGCCCCAAGCTAAGCAGAGCTTGTGTTATGGGTACTAGATAACTGTTATACTTAATACAATACACTACATAGATAGATATTTTTTATTATACATAGAAAACACCCAGACCAACGGAACAAATTTCTGCAGATCGTACACAAATTTGTTCCGAGGCGGGAATCGAACCAGGCGGACGGACTTTCGCCCGCTGCGCCACGGAGGTCGTCGAAAATAGATAAATAAATATAAATAATCGAAATAGATAGGTAGAGATGCATAATGGAGCAACTTTTACACTTTAGCATGCTGTGTGGTGCCGGCTTAGAATTTGCACCACCCCAACTATTCCCGCGGGTGTCGTAAGAGGCGACTAAGGGATATCCACCGGGACGCGGAGCAGCGCCCCCTGCAGAACAATTTTACCACCGAACTGCGATCCCCAATCCGCATGCCCAGCGTGGGGATTACGGGCACTACCCCCCATGGAAATAAGCCAGTAAGGCGCTTATCTGGGGGAGGTGTGCGTCCAGCAATGGACCAATATAGGCTGTTGAGGTGAGGCTAAACTTTTAGCACTCATTATAGGGAGAAATTAATATTGGGCATGGGCGGCCGTAAGATGGGTTACTAGATCAGATACATAATTTGAAATTAAAAATGAGATAGGTATTTTTATTAACCAAGAAAATTACAATCAATTAATAGAAATAAATTAGAACTAGTATTTACAATTGAAACAATTGAGCTAACTGCAAACTGTTGCAAACATTCTACAAAATTGAAATTAAATCGCCATAGGTACCTACCCTCTAAGCATAACGTACCTACATCCACCGCTGTGCAACACCGGGTGTTTTCTATGTTTAATAAAAAATATCTATCTAGGTATGTAGTGTATTGTATTAAGTATATCAGTTATCTAGTACCCATAACACAAGCTCTGCTTAGCTTGGGGCTAGATAATGCTGTGTGAATTGTCTAGCATTATTTATTTACCGCTGTACATGCCAAAACAAGGGAGGTTTTGTAATAATAACCATAGATAATCTATGATAATAACAGTGCATCGCAAGCAGATTGGAGACCGCATTTTCCAGGTAGGGTCGCTTAGACGACTCTTACAACCGACGGACTCAGTTCAAGGGATTTTCTCACACCGCGACCGCCATAGCCAAAATTACCATATTATACAGCTGTGTAATCTAAATACCTACGTAGCCTCAGCCTTGACTTAGCCACAGATAACATAACAAACAACCAAGCCATGTCAGTCGTCAATAGCTATATTTCGTAATATGCCTATGTTTAATATACCTATAGGGTTTAAAATAAAGCCGGCTTTTCACTATGGGATATATATTACATCCCGAGATATAATATTTTATCGCTCACCATACATTTTGTACGAGACCGTTTACACTGTGCTATAATATATATTACATCCCAAACTATAAATATTTTTCCGACCGAGTGAGCGATATTTGAAGGTCATTTGAAGGTGTATATTTTACCTCACGTCCCCGGACACCGCGCCTCCCCCGCTTCGCCCTCCGTTTGAATTAGACATGCGCAAAACAGTACACTAGAACGTGATGCCATATTACTATTGCACTACAATAAGGTGATATCACTTTGTAATATTACCATTACTCGAAACATTACCCGTGCACGGTGATGTCAGTGATGTCGGACACGGCTATGAATGGTTGTAATAAGTAGGGTAGGTAATATTACAATTACCAAATGCAATGCTTCCTTAATTTATTACTTTCTACATGTAGCTCCATCCCATAGAAACGATACTTATACCTACATTCGAGTACGGATGGAGTGGCTTAGTAGGTAAGTTAATGTGGTACCTACCTAGATAATACTGTTGTTTGGTAAGTACATACATACCATAGGATCAAATTAATCTTAGAATACATGGAATTTATTTAGGTAGTAAAGTTGATTTTCCTTCATACTTAGGCCCGTACTACCTAACCTACCTACACTAAGATGAATCTCTCTCTGGCTAGAGAGAGATTCATCTTAGTGTAGGTAGGCTAGGTATTCAGTTTATTTTATATAAGCTTGGTAGTGTACGTAGGTATTGTGGTAAGTATTATAAGAACGAATGAGCAAGAAGGTTGGTTTTTAACCAAATATAATTATTATGTACCTACGAAGCATAACGAACAAAGCCGAGTCCGCGCAACGCAATGCATCACTCGCTCGCATTAAAATCTCCAACAAAACCGAACTCCGCGTAATGTTTGCCGAATGCAATGTAGGTAACGTGATGACTTTACTTTAGTATTTACTTTCATTCGCACGCATTACTTACACTTCTATCTGCGTCTCATTCGCACGCAATACAGTGCCATATAAACTACGAAACATTCCGAACAAAGCCGGATCCGCACGATTGAGATATGAGATGGAAGAACGTGCATGTGCCTGCCTATCACCAACCGAGCTTCGCGTGATGTGTGTAATGCGTAATGCTTCGGCGTCTCGAGTGATGAGTGATGTTGTATTACTTCGTCGCGTAATATTACTTTTGTGATATTACAAGCATTACTTACACATGTCTAGTTTGAATGTTGGCGTTCGTGTGCAGACGTGTAAACTGATCATTGTGTGCTCCAAAATATATATCTTACAGTGTGAATAGCAATCGCGGGATGTAATATATAGCACAAGATGTAATTTATATTATATCCCATAGTCAAAAGCCGGCTTGAAGCCGGCTTTATACTCCCAGACTCCATTGTGTGCTCCAAAATATATATCTTACAGTGTGAATAGCAATCGCGGGATGTAATATATAGCACAAGATGTAATTTATATTATATCCCATAGTCAAAAGCCGGCTTGAAGCCGGCTTTTGACTATGGGATATAATATAAATTACATCTTGTGCTATATATTACATCCCGCGATTGCTATTCACACTGTAAGATATATATTTTGGAGCACACAATGATCAGTTTACACGTCTGCACACGAACGCCAACATTCAAACGGAGGGCGAAGCGGGGGAGGCGCGGTGTCCGGGGACGTGAGGTAAAATATACACCTTCAAATGACCTTCAAATATCGCTCACTCGGTCGAAAAAATATTTATAGTTTGGGATGTAATATATATTATAGCACAGTGTAAACGGTGCCATACAAAATGTATGGTGAGCGATAAAATATTATATCTCGGGATGTAATATATATCCCATAGTCAAAAGCCGGCTTCAAGGTCTTAATCACGTCATTTGATTGATACGATATGGCGGCGCTCTGAAACTGCAGAACGCAGGGAGCTCAGAGAGGCAACATCACTGGCAGGACTCTGTCGTTCTTGGTTGGCGGTCTCAAGTCGAGTATTGTTGTGGTGTCCTAATGATGTGGGAGGGCGGGCGGTACACTCGAATCACATTTCGTTGGATCTTGTCGGAGAAGGTTTTGTGCGGAATTGTTACTAAATATTGTTTTATCGTAATATTATACAGTGGATTTCCCCAAAGTAACGCCTGAATCAATTATTTACTGCAGAAGCAAATGTTTGTCATACTCAATTTAGTGGCATGGAGTCTGGGAGTATAATGCTTAGCACTTTCACTGCCTGTGACGTATATGCCCCTGCAGCGCCGTTTAGCGGTGTCGCGCCATTTCGAGTCACACTACTGAGACAGGGCAGTGAATGTGATATACTAAAAACTAAATAGGTACCTCACATATTGTGTCCGGTAGGAGACCTAAATTGTTACGGCCAAGTTATATGAAAGTGATGAACTTACATTGCTTTCAACTTTGCATACTGCACAGTAGGTCCATGGCCCGTCCTATTTTTGCCCTCGACAGGATAAGCGCCCAAGCCAGCCGATGTACAAACACTCTCAGCTAGCGTCATGCCGGCGTAAATACGCTGACGGAAAGCTGCAAAGAGTGCCCATGGGTAGAGCATCCTGTACAGGAAATGTCTGTTGTTGTGATCTTCTGATAAAATATACTGAAATAAAAAATTTATTCAATTATTTTAATGATTACAGTAAATGTCTGTTGTTGTGATCTTCTGATAAAATATACTGAAATGAAAAATTTATTCAATTATTTTAATGATTACAGGAAATGTCTGTTGTTGTGATCTTCTGATAAAATATACTGAAATGAAAAATTTATTCAATTATTTTAATGATTAGAATTGATAAAGATTATAATTATGTTTGTTGATTTATTATTAGCCTACAGTGTCCCACAGCTGGGCAAAGGCTTTCTTCCATATTGCAATTTCATCCAATATAAATATTTTACACTACAAGCACTACAAGCATTTCAAAATCAAGTTCAAATAATTTATATACCATAAGTTCATCAGTCAATTCTACAAAATATAAGTATTCTATTAGCAGCCCTATTATGTATTGAGCAACTTCAATCGGCTTAAAACAAATTTTAACCAAATTACATTTTATTCTATATTTTCACAAACAACTCTTACCTCCAAAGGCCAAATATTTGAGAAAGCCAAGTACAAAGATATGTATAGAGGTACCATCCTCAAAGTGTTGATTGTGAAACCAAGGCAGTCCACGTATTTACGGTATGGCAAGAAGAAGTAGTCATTGAATGTTCTGTACCTATAATAAGGACCTGAAAAATGAATAGATAATATAATCCACATTGGTACTGTACTTTATAAAAAGTTTAACTAAATAATTATGTCCAGGATTAAATTTCTAGAATTTATTAAACTGGACAGGGGGATTGTAATAATCCCAATCTCCTATTAAACAAACTCCAAATAAATGCTCAAAAAATGGAACTGGGCATTAACTGTAATTGAAAGATTTTCCGCACAACAGGTCTTAGTAGTCATATAATTATGACATACTTAGCTACTCAGCTTACCAGTCAACAATCCAATATAACAATAAGTATAATGGAACAGATCTGTAAAACTTGGATTGATCACTTCTGTAAAATCAGGATCTTTATCTTTTTTCTCAGTGTTTTCATCATTTTTCTTTGCCTTCACAGTGGCTAGCCATGAACCATTGATCTCAAATGCAACACCAACCACTCTGAGCACTATGATCATTTCTAAGAGATTTGTCTGACCTGATGGCAGTGCTAGGCCAAACTTATCAGCCAATCGGAAGAAGAATAGGTATCCAAACATAAACAGAAATGTTAGAAAGTGGCAATATCTGAAACAACAATTATTATCTTGTTACATTAAAGTACTTTCCCACAGCATTGCATTATGTTGTCTTTGAAAACATTGGTTTATTTCTAGCCTATGCCAACTGATTTAGATGGATAAAAGGTAGCCTATGTTTTATTCCAGATCTAGAACTACTTGTATACAAAATTTCAGCCCAATCCTTTCAAAACTTTTGGTGTGAAGAGGTAATCCATCCAAATTTTGGCATTTCGAATATTAGTGTGATTATCAAATATTAAAGGTTTTATTTATAGCAAATGTTGTAAAACTTGCTCTTTGGATCGACAATGCAAGGCAGCATTGATGATAATATCAATAGGTAGTTAGGTAATGCTAGGCCTTGATCACAGGCACAGATTTCAGAATTCCAGGACTTGATAATATAGTAAAAGTGTTAAAAAATATAAATGTATTATAACTCATCCTTACCTGACAGAAGCAACTTTTATTGCAATTATTCCTATGAATGCTGATACGATAGGATGAAAGGCATTTCTGCCTGATACAATGATAATCAATAACATGCCGAGAAGGGAACCGACCCATTTCTTCAATTTTATATCGCTAATTCGTCTATAGTAAGGGCCGACCGCCACACTAAACAATAACAGTGATAAATAAATGATGTCATTTTTATTTTTAGCTAAAAATGAAAGCATTCCTCGAAATAAAACGCTCTAAACTGGAAAGAAAAGGTAGGTACGGAATGAACACCACACGGACACAACAAACGGCACGGCAAGCAAGCAAGCAAAGCAAAACGATTGTTGTCGTAAAATTATAAATTTTGACGTATGCTGGGTTGGGCTGCCAACTCCAAACTTAAAAAGCAGCATAAAAACAGGTAATTGAAATGTGACATACATTGCGCGCGACGAATGTTCCAAGTTCACATTTGAATACTTTGCTTTCAAAATCAGCCAAATCCATATAACATTTTTTTTTAACTGTGTATAACGTTGGAATCTCTAGAATGAACACAGTAGATTCATACCCTTCAAGTTCAAAACAAGCCAAATTCACAATAAGTCAGTGAAAAAGTAGTCAAAAATACGGCTTTCGGATCAAACTCAGCCAAATCCAAAGCACTTGCTCTTTCAAAACTGGCTAAATTCGGTCAGCCAATCATCTTCGAGTATAGTGTATGGAGGTGTCGTCCATAATTATTATTTATTATTTATTTGTGATACACCGGCAGCTGATAAGCTGATGGGTGATTTGATTACTGATTACTCTTTGTCAAAGCACTTTAAATATGTGACGTATATTGTTTTCTCTTCATTAGGTATGCGGAATTTACAAGAGACGTTGTTATGCCAGTTTTTATTGAATATAAATTAAAATATGGATGAGAGTGTATTCTGTATGGCAGAAGCACTGCCTGAATATTTCAGAAAGAGGCTACAATATAAATCTAATTGGAATAACAGCAAACATAAAGTTGTCAAAGTTGACCGTTAAGTAAACTTTTGAATATCTTGTTATTTATTTATTTATTATTTATATCTTGAAACTTTTGTTATGCAGAGATTGTCAACCTAAGGTGTGGGTGTCATGGCGCGGCGTTGCGTTCCTAGCAACAACTATTTTTTTGCTATGGAAGAAAGTAGGTATGCAGCACTTAACTCAAAATAATTATGCGTTTTACGATAAATGGGACCTTTAAGTAAAGGAAATGTGGATTACTAAGAATACCTCCATAGTCAATATTTTTTACAATCAACTAGTTGAGTTATTTTTTTTTGACTAGAAATGTTGAAATGTTTTCGAAAGCGAGCGAATGCTTGCTATCGTAATGACGTCCACACTATTTTTTTCGCGTTCGTTCGTTAGCCGTCGCTTGTTCTCGCTCGCTTGGTCTGTACCCGGCATAAGGCAACTACGGGACCCTACTCTGCACGTGGCCCAACACGCAGTTTTCCAATTTATTTATATTGTGGTTGTTTGACCACCATCTTTACACATAAGTAAAAAAAGATAGATCTGGTAATATTGGTCCCTGATGTGGAAACAATAAAAAAGCGAAGACATTGTGACTGTCAGTTCAACTTCAACTTCTTGTCAAATGGCTTCTGCATATGGTGACCTGTCAGTTAAGCCAACAAAAATGACTGTCAAAAATACAACTTTTGTCAATGTCAAACTAATTGGTGACACGCAATGTTTGCCATCATGTCATGTACATGTCATGTCATGTATCTGTCATTCCTTATTTTCTTTGAGTTAGGAAGTGATGTCAACTGAGCTATTTTAAAGCTAGATCTAGCAATTTTGGCACCTCTGACTATTTATTCCAGAAACTTTTCAATATAACGAGTCCTATGTTCAAAGAAAACAATTTAAGGATGCGTGTGTGATTTTCAGTTTCTCCTTGATCTGCGGCAGTCTAGTTTAACAGTCTTAAGGCCAAGCAACGTTACCTATTTTTAGTGGTCTGGCTGGTCCGTTATTGCCAGTTTGTATCTATCCAACCACTTTTTGAAAAATATCTTAGCATTTGGTCGAAGCGACGACGCGTGACCCGAGAGCTGGTGAGTATCTAGCGCAGCGCATCAGCATTGCCATGCAGCGGGGCAATGCAGCCAGTGTTTTGGGGACGCTTCTGACTGTTATTAATATGGATCAGTTGAGCTACCTGTAGATTGTTTTCAACAGTCTGCAGTCTCAATTTTAAATACTATTTCTAATTTATTTCTATTATTTGATTGGCAATACGATAATAACGGTGGCAGAAGCCTTTATTCACAAAGAAAATTACTTTGTGAATAAAGGCTTCTGCCACCGTTAAAAAACCAATAATCTGTGGGGTTACTTTGTCAACCAGCGCAAAAAAGTAGTAGACAACAGAATTTTTGCGTTTTGATCCGGTCGCTGATAACATTTTGTTCCTTGTGACTATGGTCCACAGCTCGACCCTCGCCCAGCTTTAGGTTACTTTGCCAAATTTTCAAAATCTAAAAAAAATTAAGAATTGTCTCAGCTCGCTTAGCTTGCCGGCAACTTTATAGTGTCTGGCTCTGGTCATGGGCTCATCCCTCATTTGAGGTCAGTTTGCCAAACACTCCAAAAATTTACCCAGCCACTAAATTATCGCAGCACGCTCTGCTTGATAAATTCTGATAACATTCTGCTCGAAAAGCTTCTGGGTAAACCTCCATTTCAGGTGAGTTTTCAACTGCAAATTTATCTAATACCATACCAAACAACTCACACGCACGGCCAGATCATGAAAATATATGGAGTTTATTCTGTTAATTTGTGATCACCCAAAAAAGTAACAAAATTTCGGTGGCTTGCTCCGCTCGCCGTTACATCTTTTTGGGTGAACTTTTTGTATTCCTAATAATTTGTTAATCTCCCTTGCTCCGTTTGCCCCTATTTATATTCATAGCTTTATATCCACCACCACGGCTGGCTTCACTCACTGTCATTTATTTTGTCATAGACTCTTGCTTATTTTTCCCCATACATTAAAAAAAATCCCAAAACATTTCAAGGCTCACTTCGCTCGCTATAACTTATACCTACTATTGTTGGGAGTTGAGGGAAGGTCATGTTTGCGGGCAATATGCAAAACACTGCAAAAAATAGAATGGAACCATAACATCTTTGTGACTCGAGTATTTTGTCCTTCTCTGTGTTTGGTCTAGTGCTCGACGCCCGTTCAAATCACTTTGCACCACGAAAAGTTGTAGAAGTAAATTTTGTGGTTTTAGTGGGGCCCGCAACCGCCTACAAGTGAATTCCTGGCTACGGCCCGCACCAAGTGTGACCCCCCCCCCCCCTCCCAGGACTGGGCTGCCACCGTGCGTGCCGCTGGCTCAAGGCCGTTTTATTATTAAGTTTTCTGTCCTGTCTGTCTGGGCCTGGAAAAAATCCAGTTTAGATTCTAATGCCAATGCCAAGTTGATTTCAGATTGTACTTCTTCGACACAGCGCTATTTTCTAATATTAACATTTTTTATCTCAGTCTTTCAACCTTTCTAATACCTTATCCATTTTCAGGTGGTTCGTTCCTATCAAGGCCCTGGACCTGGATCAAGGTACCTGTCGATATATTAAAATGTAGTGTAAAAATAAGCGAGCAGCAATTTTGACAATACATCAACACATTTTATGATGCTTCACATCCTATTGTACCTACTATTTCTATGGACGACTTACGAGGATATGACAAATAAAAACTTTTTACACAAAACTTGCAAACCGCATCTTTTTTTGCGGACAATTTTGGCGTTCGGATCGGAGCTTTTTAATTTTGACTGCCGGCTACATTGAGTGAGTTGCCAGCCAGCCAGCCAGTAGCATGGTACATATATAGTGATCTGTGGCCAGTAGCCGTAGGAGAAATCATAACAAACCGAACATATTTTTTGTGATGAATTTCTAAAGTTTCGATCATGTTTCCGAAAGCACAAGGCAAAATTAATGAGACAAAATTAGATGAAGACTCTAAAATAAGTATTGCCAATCAAATAAATCTAAAAATTGGAACTGATATCAGTGATTTATCAAGCGCAGAAGATTTAGCAGCGGAGTTGCTTCGAAAGAAAAACCATATCCAAACCTGCGTAAGTATTTTATATATTTATGTTCTTTGGACTTTGGTGATCTGATGATAGAATGTAAGGCACTGTGTCTATATCTCTTCGGCACTATAATGGGTCTATCAGTCGGTTTTACTGCTCTAATCAACCGTTGTTGGTAAAACCCGGCAGCGGGTGATGATGACAAGAGTTAGTTGGTAATCTACTATAACATACACTTTCCTACTTTATTGGGTCTGAATACCAACCTATAATGGAACAAATCAGAGGCACAACCCAGGGAGAGGTCTGGAACAGCACCAATGGCATAGAGTGCTTTCTTCAGCAAGGCCAACTTCCTGACTTTTTGATACTGTTAACCTTTCTTAGGAGAGTGAGGAAAAGTATCTGTGTTTTTAAGAATACATCACCATTATGCTAGAATATCAATTACTTTATTTGTTTCACAATCACACATTGGTTGAATTGCACATTGACTAACTATGTGTGTCTAAAGCTAACTAAATTTCTCTGTTTTATAGCTAATAAAGGCTCAAAATGAGGTCCCTAAACTAATTGAGACAGCAATCAAGAAAGGAGAAATTAACTCACATGAAATAGAGAGTCTTGAAGGAAGAAGTGAATGTTTGAAGGAGCAAATTGACTCATTTCTTGAGAAAACCAAACCTTTGAATGAAGAGCTGGAAAAAAGGTTTTATGCCATCAATAAACTGGATCATGTACTTCAGTATTTGAAATCATTTGAGAAGATTGAAGACCTAAGGTAAATCACTCTTAAACTAAGTAATTAGATTGTGTGTGGGTTAAAAATATTAATATATGTGGCACAAGGTTTTAAATTTGATAATTTTTTCAGCCGTCAAATGAAACAGTGTAATGATGACGAGCAACTTGTTGTATTGTACGGTGAACTGAGGTCTTTGTGCAAAGAATACCAAGGAGGACACCGTGGGGTATACTTGAAAGAAAATACTAATTATTGGCATAATGTGCTCAAGGATAAAATATCAAAGTAAGTAAGGAACTGATCTGTAGGTACATAATGCATGATTCAGGAGTGTTTTGTGAATAATCCCAACAACCGCAGCCACCCCAACTTCTCAAAATACTAGAACAAGACTCTTTGTATTGACTGGTTTGAATTTGGTCAAATTGTGGTAGTATAAAGGAGTATGTAAGTGGTCTGAAACAAACTTATATTAATTCATGTTTCTAACCATTTTTTTACAGACATTATGAGGATGTTCTGAAGCAGTTGAAGTGGCCATTATCATTACCAGCAGAGCCTGTACCAAAAGAAATTCTGGTGAAGTTTAGTAACCTCACTAGATTTTTATTTCTTATCCAAGAACCTGAAGACCTTATTAATACCACTACTGCTTCTGAGGATTTTGCACCAGGTAGGTATCTCATCTGAACCTCAATGACATGACCACATTGCTGTGTCAACTGTGGCACAATTGCCATGCCATCTGCAAGACGAATTGACGACCGATGTGGCGCTTGTGCGAAGGGCCGGGCGGGTTCGATTCCCGCCTCGTGACAATTTTTTGTACGATCTGCAAATAGGTAATTGTTCAGTGTTCTAAGTATTTTCTATGTATAATAAAATATATTTTCATGTAATGTATTGTATTTAAGTATATCAGCCATCAAGCTCTGCTTAGCTTGGGGCTAGATGATGCTGTGTGGATTGTCCAGCATTAATTATTAATAAAAAAAACGGCAATTCTCAGAGATGGATGGTAAAAAGTGAGAATACTTGTGCTCTTGAAAGTTCAGATGGTCAAAACATGATCTAAGGCTACTTCTTTTAGGGTTCTGTACGTCCGAACGAACAACGAAATCTTTAGTTATAATAGGATCACCTACTATGTGTCACTTGTTAAAGCCAATTTTCTCTAAGCATACAGGGCCTGAGCCCTAACTTTGTAACGTTTCTTTATAGAATCAAGCTATTCCTTTCTATGGGATTTTCGTAGTTCCATGTCCGCACGCTAGAGGCACTTTACCAAACTCCATACAAAAATGGAACGACTCGATGATATCGGTACTATCGAGAAACAAAACACAGGGCTTGAGTAGGGGATCAGAAAAACCCTATAAGAAATCAATATTCACGTAGTTCGTAGCCCTCTTCAAGCAAGTTAAACTTGCAATGGCATGGAGCCGAATTCCACTAAATTATTTGTTTCACCTTAGCAATCTTGAAGATGATTGTAGCCCGGACAGACTGCCCCATTCAGAACAGGTGGATGCAAATAGTGATGGGCTCCATCTGATTAAATTTTAATTTATGTGTACCATAAATTAGGATTAAAAAAAAACGACAGGTGGAACGACATGGTACGTGTCAAAAGTGTTAGTGAGCTTCTTTCATCTAAGGACGATTCTGCGACGATTCCGTTGTCATAGTAAAGCGCTTTGCGTGCAGAATTCGGCCCCTGGTTTCTTTTTGATTGTTCTTATTCCAATTAAGTACTAAACTCTGCACTAGGTATATTAATCATTCTTTCCAATAATTTCAGACCAAGAGCCATGTCTTCCCGTAAAACTCCTCCTACGACCATTGAAGAAGAGATTCGCATTTCACTTCACCGGGTCCCGGCAAACCGCGCGAATCGACCGGCCGGAGTGGTTCCTCACTCAGACGCTGACCTGGGTCAAGGTTCATCAAGAGTTTATAGGGAAGAACGTGCAATCTGTGGCGCACAAGCTTGATTTGAAGAATGTTCGAGCTGTGGTAAGTTTCGTACTTACTAAGTTTAGTACGTACTAAGTTTAGTACGTTTGGATAGTTGTTTTGTTACTTTCTTCACGCCGCCCAAACAATTTAACGGATTGAGTTGAAATTTGGTTTAGATGTATTTCTAGACTTGATTTTTATACCGGAAAAATGCATGCGAAGCCGCGGTCGGCCCCTACAACAAAATGTGATTCGAGTGTACCGCCCCCGCCTTCCCACAAATTGTTCCCCATATTATACGAAATATGTTAATTATGTTACATTTTCATAACTCTAGGCTACATTTTCAGGAAGAATTCAACGCTGGCCTAAT
This sequence comes from Eupithecia subumbrata, assembly GCA_949316285.1. Lineage (NCBI taxonomy): Eukaryota > Metazoa > Arthropoda > Insecta > Lepidoptera > Geometridae > Eupithecia > Eupithecia subumbrata. The sequence goes on along the minus strand of OX438643.1, from coordinate 11,376,072 downwards.
ATCCCTAGCAGCTGAAAGACTGCACACAGTCCTAGCCACCTATCACACGCAAGGTTCCAAAGGAGAGTTGGACGTGGATGCAGCGTTTGCGCACGCCGTTGATGAGACTTTAGGCTTCAATAGAGAACTGACAGCTGTCACCGGCAAAGAGGTTAACAGTGTGCTGTCAGTGCTGACCAGAGCTGAGACTATGTTAAGGTGGCTGTCGGTTGAGAAGAAATGTAAGTAACTCACAATTATTTATTGCACAAAATAGGTACAAGTTAAACATTTAGGAAAAATTATGGCAAAGGCGAGCTTATCCCTAAAAAGAGTTCTCTTCCAGCAAACCTCAATGGGCGAGTGAGACCATTTGTAAAAATGGGTATTGTGTGCTTAAACTGAGGATATAAGATTTCATTTTAATTAAATAAACTAACTACTAAATAATATAATACATAAAATACTATAACCTAACAAATACTATAATTACATACCTACGCAAATAAAGTGTTAAAGTAAACTAATGATATTTAGTAACACACCTCATATACACACAGACACACACACAAACACGTATTGGTTTGGGAGGGAGTTGAACCCGTATTTCATGGCCGTGACGACTGCCGCGTACGAATCCACCATCTCTCCAACTCAGTCCATGAATGTAAAACGCGACTATATATAGACTATATAAAGAACCTATACTAGAGAAAAGGCTGCAGCTTTCTCTGTGTATATGTAACACACCAAGCGCTGTGTTGGTTGTTGTTCTAAAGGAGAGTTGGACGTGGACGCAATCCAATTCTCCTTTCGATGAGACTAGGTTTCAATTTGACCCAATCACCGCCGCTAACCCGGAGGTGACGGCAACCGATTCGCACACCACTCAACCGACCAAAAACCGACCCCGCCGAATGCGGGGTCGAAGAATTCCCCGCTTCCGTCCATAGGTGCACTTGTGCACCTAGGCGAAACCTCCCTTCCTCTCGTAGCATCTGACAACAGCCCAAGCCGAGGCTCGCACCTAAGTGGTGGCCCTTGTGCGTGTTGCCCCAACCTAACTTTTAACCGGCGAGGCGCCTTCTGCGCCCGCCATAAGTCCAGTAACGCTGTCATGGCCATCTGCGGTCAACAGCATTGTATTCCTTTCAAAAAAATAATGACTAGAGCTGAGACTATGTTAACCACGGCCACGATGGTGAGCAAAAAGAGCAACTTCGCATCTCCGCCTACACTATACAAAATAAGACTTTTACAGGGGCATTAAAAATAAGCTTATGATAGGTATCACAAACTGTAAAATCCTTCCTTCAACATAAGATAAAATATGTAAAATATGTGTTAGCGCTGATTTGGGTCGGGTTAGCGCCTTAAGGTAGCTGTCGGTGGAGAAGAAATGTAAGTTCGTAATTAAACTCACTTTATTGACATACATACATGTGGAATGCACATGTGTAGGTACCTACACATGTGCATTCCACATGTCTCGATACTATCGTCAAAGCGAATCCCGGGCTCTGATCTATACTTTACTAGAACATCCTACGAAGCAAGACCCGAGAGGTCAAGCGCAACGGCTTAACGTGCTTTCCGAGGCACGGGGTTGTAGCACCGCCAACTCCCTGACTCCGGGTTGCTACTGTGAATATTTCTTGGTAGAAAAGTCCCAATAACACAAATCTTAGCACGACCCGGAATTTGAAACCGGGACTTCATTATCAGCGGTTGAACACGCGACTGCTAGACCAACGAAGGTCGAAGTCGCCAAGGGAATCTACCAGAGAAAGGGTAGCAGTTTCCTTATTTATTCTGTCAGCGATACATTATTTCAGTGTTTACAAATATTTACTTGAATTTTTTACCTAGTGGACGCATGGTCTTAACTAGAATACCTATCATTACAAAAACCCAACATAACAAAATCATTATCGTAACCGACAGAACATTTTAATTTCGATCTTATTTTCTAAGGATCACTGCTTAAAGGTTAGCACATAGGTACATCCAGTAGGCCTAGCACGGGGATATTTGTCTAGGGTAGAATAGAGAGAATGACATCGCATTGTCATACATTGCGTAAATTATTGAAGTTGAAGGAATGTGTTTCAAACATAATAGGTATTACGCATTCGATGACGATGTGGCGTAATTTTTCTCTATTCTACCCTAGACATCAATCCCCGAGCTGGGCCTAAAGCACCCCTAACGCTCAGGAAAAAAATAAGCATTCAAAGTCGGGTAAAAATGAGCAGAAACTCGTAGTCTTTAGATACATTTAACAGTGACAAAATGGCTTACCTCAAGCTTCAAGCGAGCGAGCCCGTGAGCTGTCTGGTATCTAATGCCGTCAATATAAAATGCTTCTAAATAATAAAACGAGTTAAAGCCCATAGTCGAATGCATATTTTTGTGATGTGCGGGAGTGCAACCCCGATACCCCTAATACCGATTACAATGTATTTGAAATACCATTGCTCAATATTTAATTTCCTCCAGATGCCCTAACAAAAATGGACGAAACACTGCAAAGCGAGTTCTGGAGCGAACCAGTCGCCGGTGGCGCTAACTCCGCTGTAGGCGCTTTGCTTTGGGTGCCTCGAAGCGCTGATTGGTTCATTACATTGCTGAAAACAATTGAAGAGCGATACGCCGTGCTACCGCAGCCTGGACATAGGTATGTTCTTTATGTTCTTGCAAATAAAGTTCAAGTTAGGAATGTTGAATGTGCCTCGAAGCGCTGATTGGTTCATTACATTGCTGAAAACAATTGAAGAGCGATACGCCGTGCTACCGCAGCCTGGACATAGGTATGTTCTTTATGTTCTTGCAAATAAAGTTCAAGTTAGGAATGTTGAATGTGCCACGAAGCGCTGATTGGTTCATTACATTGCTGAAAACAATTGAAGAGCGATACGCCGTGTTACCGCAGCCGGGATGTAGGTAAGTAATATCCTTATGGGCTATAGAGTAAAGTTCAATTTATGGTATGCTAAGCGTAAATTTTGGACGTTCGGTACGGGTACGATACATGTCTCGAAACGCTTATTGTTTCTTTGCTTAGGACCGCTATTTATGTCGTTGTTTCAGGAAGGCCTATGTTCAGCACTGGACGTTTATGAACAGATAATATGATGAGATCAAAAATCACACTCACACTATAATGATATTATAAATGCGAAAGTTTGGGTGAGTGGGTGGATGGATAGATCATGGATGTTTATTACTTCTTCACGCTAAAACTGCTGAACAGATTGAGCGATGTATGTAGCTTTAAACTTGGAATCAATTATAGTGTACTCCTTATCCCATAAATCAGTTCTCATGGAATATAAATAACCTTAAAACTTTGAAATCTTGTTCCAGATTACAGTTCCTAGATCTACAGCTAGAGTTGATAGAAGAATGGCGTATCCGCTTGACTCAGCTACTGAGCGCTGCCTCGGAATCTTTGGATGTTGACTCGTTTATGAACATGGGGTCTAATACGGCCCCACACCCTCTCATTGCTGTGGTCAATGCGGCCCATCATACGTATACAGTGCTGTTGCAATGGGCCCACTCTCTGGTAAGCATCACATAATAATCTACAGTTATAATCATTGTTTATGAACATGGGGTCTAGTACGGCCCCTCACCCTCTCATTGCTGTGGTCAATGCGGCCCATCATACGTAAACAGTGCTGTTGCGATAGACCTACTCACTGGTAAGCATCACATAATAATCTACAGTTATAATCATTGTTTATGAACATGGGGTCTAGTACGGCCCCTCACCCTCTCATTGCTGTGGTCAATGCGGCCCATCATACGTATACAGTGCTGTTGCAATGGGCCCACTCACTGGTAAGAAACACATTACATCTATACTTATAACCATTGTTTATGAACATGGAATCTAATACGGCCCCGTACCCTCATTGCTGGTCAATGCGGCCCATCATACATAAACAGTGCTGTTGCGATAGACCTACTCACTGGTAAGCATCACATTACATCTAAACTTATAATATTTTTTTATGAACATGGGATCTAGTTCAGCCCCGCACCCTCTCAGTGATGTAGCAATGAGCCCACTGGGTAAGTAAGATTGAAAGATTATGTTGTTACCTTTTCACGCCGCCAGAGCGACTAAAGGCCTTTTAATGCATCTATACAGGGTTGTTAAAACTGAGTTACGCCATCGTATGCGTCTTTGCATAAGGAATAGAGGTGGGCATTTTGAAAACAAATTGTAAATTTAAATTTTTTGTTCGTTATAATAGGTAGTTAAAGTTTAAGTAAAATTTAATTTCGTTTTTTTTTCTTACAAAATTCTTAGTTGTATTAATTGGAATTTAATACCTGTCTATGGTTAATATTTTCTGCAATTGTGAAATTAAGTAGGTTGATTTATACCTAGTTGCATAGCTAAAGATGTGTATATGTTTTTTAAATAACATGCCGGCCAAATTCACTTGGGTATTTTTAATAAAAAAAAAAAAAAAAAAAACATAAAACGGGGTTTTACCAAAAACTTACGAATATGTGAATATCTCAAAAATGGTTCACTTTTGCATCATACAATACGGGGTCAATCCATCATCCCCTAAAAGGATCTGGCCTACTTTCCTATAACCCTGTATAGAACTAGACAGAATAAAATTACAGGCAAAAAAAGCTTGGTATTTTATATATGCGAAGTTATGTAACCTCTACTGAACGGATTAGGCTGACACATTGAAACGACGTACTTCTTAACCTGTTATAACATATCGGCTATTTTCCATCCCGGAAAAACTCTTATAAAACCGCATAGTGGAGCAAAAAACAGGTTAAAAAATCTTCTCAATAAACCCATTAATGTGTTTCCAGCATTACCTGCAACTCCACTACTACAAGCGCCAGTTCCAACACTACACGCACCTGCAGCACCATGATGAAGAGGAATCCTCTGTATCTTCCAGCTCCTCTTCCTCTTCAGAGGAGACTGATAGTGATTTAAAGTCACCTGGTACGTTTTATCTAAGTGACTACTAATTGACGCCAACAGGTTATGTTATGATATGAGGAAGGTGTAAATTTCCAAGTTTCGCCCTCTAAGGCTCTAATCCGAGTCAGTTAAACAGAGTTGGTACACAGAAGGCAAATGTGTCTTTTAAAGGGCAATGTATACGTTTCTACAACAAAACTCTGAGTTGCAAAAATTATCAATAAATAAATTCAATCAAATTCAATCAAATCGCCGGTTAAAAGTTAGGTTGGGGTAAAACGCACAAGGGCTACCACTTAGGTGCGAGCCTCGGCTTGGGCTGTTGCCAGATGCTACGAGAGGGAAGGGAGGTTTCGCCTAGGTGCACGAGTGCACGTGTCTCGGTCTACGGAGGAGAGAATCAGTGCGCTAGTTCGTTCCTTTGGCTTTTATAGTAAAGCCTATCCGTAACTTTAAATCACATTCATCAGTATCTTAATTCCTTCTTGTTACCTCTATCTTGTATGTCCCTACTTTATTGTATTAAAATTGTTTTTCTGCAAATAAATAGTCTTTATGTTATATGTTATGTTTCAGTTTATGAAATAGCAGAAGGTATGTCGTTGGAGGAAATAAACCTGCAGTCGAAGAAGCAAGCTGAAAGCGAGATCGCCCGCCGATCTCTCACCTTCCAAGATATCGTGAGTCTATCATACCTCATATTCATACTCATATATTTATTCGCCGTAGGACTAGGAGCACAAGGCACTCTTGGTTAAGTCGACATTTCACATTAAAATAGAAATAACTACTAAGAAAAAATAAATAAATAAAGTAACACAAAACAAAGAAATTTATATTCATAGGTATCTGCTGTAAATGGGCATTGTCAATAATCAAATTAAACAGAATAATTATAAGATTAATTACTAGATATACTGATTGCGCTATCTTTGGTCAGTCATTTTCGTTTTAAATTACTTATGTGATATGTTTGGATGTCTGTTGGTGCTTAGTACTTTTGTATAGAATTTTAATGACGTTAGGAAGTTTAACTGGGTAGTTAGTTCGAATACCGCGGACTAAGCTTTGTGAACTGACTATGCAAATCTAGAAATATTCTTAGACCAAAAACCAAACCAAAAAGTTACACTGTAGCTACAGTAGCTTGCGTACTGCGGCTGGACCTATATGATTTGATTATTCTTGTTTCAGACAAGACCAATAGCGAACCTAGCGGTAGCGGAACATTTAGACGGCGACCAAGACGCGGAAGAAGCAGGCGTATTCCTGGACGCGCCAGCTTTGTTAGCCCATCTGCGGGACTCTGGTCTATCCGCGCTCGCAGACCACATAGTTCTGGAGTTTAAAGCTGGTCTTAGGGAATATAGGAGGCACAAGTAAGTACACCTACAGAATAATAATAATAATGTCCTCATAGCCGAATTTCGAATACGGCGCCCAGTCTCTTAGAGACTAGCCAGATGCGCAGGACATATTATAGTGCACAAGTGTCTGCGCAAACACAGGTGCACTCTCTGTTCCCTCACTCTCATAATCCGATGGGACGACAGATCGACACGATCGGGGAGAGGTTAGGCGCAGGACCAACGGCTTAACGTGCTTTTCGAGGCACGGGGGTGTAACACCGCCAACTTCCTGACTCCGGATTGCTACTGTGAACTTTTCTTGCTAGAAAAACCCCAATAACAACTATCGGCCCGACCCGGGATTCGAACCCAGGACCTCATAATCAGCGGTTGAACAAGCTGACCGCTAGACCAACGAGGCAGTCTATATATATCTATATATATACCTACAGAATATAGAAGACACAAGTCAGTATAAACAGATTGACGACGACCAAGACGCGGTAGAGGTAAGCATATTCCTATTCGCGCCAGCTTTGTAAAAGTTTGTAAAAGTGCCTACTCAATTGTAGCCTTTCTAAAGCAATTTAATTTTGGCCAGTAACCCTTGTCAAACTATTCAGTAGGTATTCGTTTTGATTAATTTATTTCACACCTTTTCCGAGCGCTAAAATAATACTAGTTTAAATGGAACCCCAATATATTATGTTCTATTTTGAAACAGACGGTTTCAGGGTGCGCATTGTGAATCCATGGGGGGGGGGGCCGGCGGATACCTTAATCGATAATATTTTACAGGAAAAATATAGAGAAATCTGTAAGTAGAACACTTTTTGAAAAAAGGTCAAAGGGGGGGGGGGGGACAATTGTTTCCCTCTTTTGACCGCTGAGTGAAGTATCAAATGGAAGGAATCGGTTTGTACATCCCAAAACGGTTTTTGAAATTTCTGTAGGTTTCAAACTTTGGAAATATTTTGAAAAAAGCCGAAAAAATTCCGTTCCCTATCTCCGAAGTTTGCAAAGCGATGTATGTAGAGTTTTTAGATATGTCAAAGCAAAGTCTACTCCTTTAGAACTGGTACCTTTAGAACAGTTTTTTTTGTATAATTGACAAATGTTCAAAACCCTCGGCACGCGAGTTACACTTGCACTTGACGGATCTTGTATTTTTCGAGTGTTTCTATATGATTAGTGGACGCTCTTTATCACCTCCAAGCCTCAAAACAGCTTAAGCGATTTCGATAAATGAGATATTCAAAATCACCTTCCCACATGACAAAAAAAATTGAGAAGGCGAAAACCAAGTCGGTATTTTTATAGTTTTCATTTCAACTAACCCTTTGTTATTTATTTTATTACAGATGGCACGCACTCCCAACACTCGCCGAAAACGAGCTCTCAGTCTCTCCCTCTCTCTGCGTGCCTCTCTCGTCGCTGTGCACTCGCCTCGCGACCGCGGAGGCCAAGCTCGCCCCGCCCCTTTCCACGAACTTGCGGACCATGATATCCGCTATAGTCGACGAACACATATTCCAGGTAAATACTGCTCATACTTTACAAGTTCACTATCTGGTGTCTCGCTCTCTGCGTGCTTCTCATCGCTGTACACTCGGCTTGCGACCGCGGAGGCCAAACTGGCCCCGCCTTTTCCACACATTTGCGGACCATGATATCCGCTATAGCCGAGGAACACATATTCCAGGTAAAACTGTTCCTACTCGACTCATATGACTTTTTGACGTCATTAGCAACGCATTCCTGAACAGAATGGAAGGTCGAAAGCCCGAGTCGTAAATTTTTGGGATTTATAAATTGTTAGAACGCTGCTCATACTTGACTAGTTTAGTATTGGTGTTAATTCAGATGTCGCCAAAACTTATTTGACTGGACTAAAAATGGTGTCATAGCTACTTGACTAGTATCAAATTTGGCGCAATAAATAAATATTTTCTGTAGTATTACGCTTAATAAACCAATCTTTATAGGTTTTTGATATTAAAGTGTAAGATGACTACATATTTACTAAAAATCATCTACCTATCTAAAAATAGTTTTTTTAATTTTTAATTTTGAACTCTGCAAACGCTGTCGGCCATGTCATGACGTCATAGACCTCTAAGCAAATTTCTTGTCAGATCTTATACGAGTAAAATTCGCTATATAGTCTGATTATATAGCTACAATGATGGACGTTTGCTAATGTCAATACTAATTGTTTGTTTTCTAGGCGCAGCTAGTATTGTCTATGGTTTTCTACCAGTGTGACGTCACAACACAGACAAAAATGGTTGCCGGCGTTTTCGCCTGTTTACGAAAAGTAGACTTTAAAATAATGTTTTGCGGTATACTAGGATTTTTTCCCTCTAATTGAATTAGTAAAAATAAATAATAATTTAAGACCTACTTTAAAAAAGAGTCAACTAGCCTATTGACACCGTTATCTCTCTCTATGTTTGCCTCTCTCATCACTGTGCACTCGACTTCGATGGATGGTGTAGTACACTTGATGATGAAGTGGAAACAAACCATATCCGCGGGAGCATTGTTCTATACTTTCGGTTCACTATTCGCTACAAACGAGAATTTATTCTTACAGGAATTGGTACTAGAAAACTGGTTCAACTTGGGCGGTACACTGCAGTTCACTCACGACGTGAAAAGGAACCTTGTGCCGGCTTTCGCGCCTCCCAACAAACTTGCCTCGGAGGTCAATCAGCTGCCCAAGTAAGTGTATTGTTAAGATTATTTCAATACTTCTATGGCACTTTTAATTTATTTATGGTCATTTGCACGCTTTGGTGATCGAATCGCTCATAAATACATAGATTGTGGTGATACCGTTTGGTGCTTTTTCGTATAACTTGGGTTATGTGTGGAAATGTAATTATGTAATTGGAGTCGTAAGTACCTACATATTCCATCTTCTTTTTAAATATTTTCATGTAATGTTTGCTTGTAGGTTAGGTTTATTATTTCATTACATTTTATAACATCTGCTGTGAACGTGAAATTTATATCCAGTCCAGCTGTGAAATGGGTCTGACAAAAGGGTCAAAATATTACTATCAACTATATACACCTAACATCGAAGCGTAGATCATCTACGTAACATTAGTTTTTATTTCATTTCAATACATGGAGTATATCCGAAGTTATGACGACGAGAAGTTTAGGCCCTTTTTTGAATTTCTGAGATTTCCCGCGCTCATACTATGACGTCACATCATTGTTCGGCCGGCACTGCGCGTGCGATCGAGAGCGCGACTGCTGAATGACCCATGTTGTGACGTCATCGGCTAGCGAACGCCCGCGCGCGTTTTTAAAAATCTTCGGCCGGAAATAATCACTTTGATCGTAAATATCTCAGCTATTTTTTAAGATATGAAAAACGTAAAAATACAGTTTTACTCGTTAATTTTTCTTAAGTTATTTGGCATGTAAAGTAAAAAACGTTTGTCAGACCCATTACGCAAATACCACCCATCTATATTGACATTTGAAAGCCCTTTGAAAGGCCTTGAAAGATTTTTCATTGGCCTTCGCCAAACAACTGCAAATTACGAAGGCTATTCAAAGGGCTTTGAGATGTCAATATAAGGTAGTTCGTGATTTTTTCGTTATCGCACAGCGTTTGACGGGTCTGTTAAAATAAATGGAATAGAAAAATTATTCACATGCATAACAAGCACATTAATTACATAAAAAGATAAAAAAGCAATAAGTTATTTTATGTAATTGTTTTCGTTTCAGGCTCATCCAATCTTGCGAACTCCTAAACCTAGACTACGAGGACGCTCGTCGTCTTCGTTCTTACATGCTCAAATACCCGGCAGCTGCCGAAGAGAGTTTAAGAAAGTTCGGCATAACACATGTAACGCCGAAAACAGCGTTCCACATACTCAGCCAGAGAAGCGATTTGTGTGATAGCCCTAGCCCTACTTCGGTAGTGGCCCTCTTTTGAAAGGATATAATATTATTGTCATTGCACAAAGAAATGAATGCACTATCCCACTGTCTATATGAAAAGTCTTACGAAAATATAAAATATATCGCGTTAATCAGTCTGCAACGAGACGCGACGACGTGCGGACTTGTTATTTGCGCGCTGTGCTAAGTAATTTATAATATGATTATTTTAGAAACAACACAGTATACTTGCCCTAGTTAAAACGGTAAAGAACTGAGATCGCCGCATTTGTCATTCACAGATGACTACAAAATAGGACACACGTGGTGTGAAGAATTGGTCGCATTATGTCGCATCGCTACTTGTCGCGTTCCGTCGCTCACTTAGGACAACTGGTTAGAGGAGCGGTTTGTGCGACAGCCCTAGTCCTACTTCGCTATTGGACCTCTTGGACAATCCATTTGCACAAAGCCCCAACAGCCGCCGAAGAGAGGCTAATAAGACTCGATAATTGGTGTTACCACACCAATCGATCGATTGTCTATAGATGGCATCGACCGATGGTGGAATGGAAAGGATTAGTCGACGTCGCCGCGTCGGTCGATAGTGTCTACCACACCAATCAATCAATTGTCGATAGATGGCATCGACCGATGGTGGAAAGGATTAGTCGACGTCGGTCGATAGTTTCTACCATACCAATCGATTGATCGTGGACCGATGGCATCGATCGATGGTGAAATGGATTAGTCGATGTCGATCTATAGTTTTTGACACACCTCTGGCATCGATCGACGATCGATCTATTGATAATTCAATCGTTAGCCGTCGATCAACGAAGGTGGTTTGTCATATTCACCATGTTTGGCGGATCCGTGCTCGCAGTGGAGGTAAAAAATACACAGAAGGAAGCAAGTTCTTGTTGCTATTTGACAACTTTAGAATTCCTCGTAGGCTCGAACTTCGAACAGACCTTTATTGTAATAGGCGATGAAAATGTAGTTGATCGCTAGTTATTTATTGATGGTTAAAACTTTTTAAACTATCGCGATTTGTTAACATAATTAATGATTATTTATAGGGTATTTATCGCGTACATTTTGTTATTATTTTCCCTATTTTTATACCGCGTGGGTGAAATAATAACAAAAGGTACGCGATAAATAATCATTAATTTATTGATGGTTATTCCTAGGTAATGTTATTTCGTAAACTTATATAGTCGTCGTGATAAACTTGAATGGATATATGATATTCTGATAATTTTATTTGACCCATTGAGGGATGCCTTTTGCATTTAATTTTATAACTAAGAATTACTAGATATTATGTGAATTTTTGTTATTTTTATATTTCCATATTATGTTAGTATGTACAATCGGATGCTAGTACAATCGGAATTGGCATAACTAGTTGCTATTGTACTTGATACATCTAAAATTATTGTTATTTATTTTTTATATCAAAAGATAATTAATTTTTAAATTGTTTTATTAAACATATACCGCTAAAGCTTTGTACAAATCGTATGCTACACTTATCTATCTCTAACTTACATGTAACAGTATTTAAATGTAAATTAGACACCAAAAACTACATTTTAATTATAATATTTACGCATCATAACTAAGTACCCAAGAGCATAAATCATTAACAAGGTTGTTTCAATAACTAAACGGTTTCTTGTGTGCATAGTTATGTCGCGTAAATTGTAGAAGCAGATCTCGGAAATGGCACACCGCCGTTGCACCTTGAAATTTTATCTAACCTCAAATACAGTTTGTTCACAGCCTCTATTGTTTTATTTATGAGTATGTTTTTTCCACACATTATTTTTTTGACATGTTGTGAACCATTATGAATTTACAGTCTAGAACTATTATAGTTGTTCTGTTCAGGAAATAAGCATCATCTATTTCATGCATTTGTTACTTCGTTTTGAAGGATTCCATAGCTTTAAAACAAAAAGTTATTAACACCCTTTGTTAGAGTTCTGTACCCGAAGGGTGAAATCGGGACCCTATTATAATGTTAAGGGAGGTGTCAAAGCAGCAAGTTTTAATAGATTTTTTTATTTTTTGCTCATTCTCTGTGGTATCCCTCAAAACTTTCCACGCCTAGTAACATAACACGATTCGATTGTACAAGTGTGAATTATGAATATTTGCTTAGACGTACATAAATGTTAAATATGTACCAGAAATAATATTTAACGGCTTATTATTGGCTTCTACCATGAAATATGTAAATTTAAATCAAACAATATATTGCCTAAACTGACTTTCTAGGTGACTGAACGTTGAAACAATAAAAATTCAGTTCATTTTGATGATGAATATTTAAAAAAATTAAACCACTGTTATTGCGAATGCCCCGAGTCGAGCATATTTTATTTGAGCCCAATGAATTCAAGTTAAAGGCTGATTCAGAACTAGCAATTAATTCAAGTTAGGCTCAAACCACTTCTGCTTTAAAACTATTATTACTAAATATAATATATCTACTATAACTTACTATCACATAACACTGGCTGATATGGACGAACGATGTGGTGCGGCGGGCGAAGGACCGCCTGCGACACAGGAGGTTGCGGGTTCGATTCCCGCATTGGGACAAATGTTTGTACAGTCTGCCAATATTTGTTCCGGGTCTTCTAGGTATGGTTTTCTATGTATGATAAAAAATATCTAGCTATGTAATGAATTGTATTAAGTATATCAGTCATCTAGTACTCATAACATAACACAAGCTTTGCTTAGCTTGGGGCTAGATGATGATGTGTGGATAGTCCAGCATTATTTATATATTTATTTATTTACAGGAGCGCCATACACATTATTTGTAGTGTACAGCTAATACTATCGAATTAAGTGGTTGGCTAAGCATTAGGTTAATTAATTATTAACAACTTTCTAAATGTTGACGGGTTGTGTAATGTTTAGTAACTTTAATGTACGAACAAGCCAATTAATCTGCTGCATACTTTTAATAAATGCAACCAACATCTTCTAAAGGTTATAGTTATTTAAAAAATATTATTATGTTTTCTATTTTAACCGACTTCGAAAAAAGGAGGTTGGTTTATGTTCGGCTGTATGTATGTTCGTCGATTTCTCTGTCATTTATGGACCGATAAGATAATTCTTTTGCAGAATGATTCCGAATTGGTCGCATAAATTTTATTCCAGAGAGTTTAGTATTTATCCCGCAAAAATTTAAAAACAATTTAAAACTAAGCGATTCGAAGCCGGTTAAATATAGTTTTTAGAAAACAATCAAATTATTCGTTCTTGCGGCATGGGTTCGACTCATCGTCATGTCATTAGATTTTTTACAATCATAATTTATTGTTATTTTTTACAGTTAATAAGTTAGCTGAATACATAATCATCGATAACGTCATCTTATTATAACACAACCTCTCTCCTTTCAAATGTTAAATAGCCACCCAAACAGCCGTTTTAGTTATAAAGACTCAAACAAAACAATTGTTTGTCAATTTTATTTGGCTTCTTGGGTTTTGCATATCATTGACCTGACAAGAATTTTATGATCACCAAGATCCTAAATAATATTTACAAAATCTCATAGAGGAAAACTAAGCGTCCAGTCTTGATCACAATCATATCTTGGCCTCAGCATTGACTGACCGATTCGCTTCCACTTCCTGGTTTTCTTTGCTGGTCTCGGCGCTATGGTTCCACCATTGCTCGTCTCCTGACGCCCACGCTACGAAGACTAGGTTTGTGACGATGAATACAGCTAGTGTTATCCAGAAGACCAGACGCCATTGTACAAGTGTGCTCTGTAAGAAGGACAGAGAAGTTAGGATTTATTGTTAGGATAGCTTGAAGTTCCTGGCATGGCTGGGTGTTCCGTCGATCTGTACCTATCCTACAGTTTAATGAGGTTTAAAGGTCTTTAAATTAAATAAAAAGATTTTTTTTATTGAAATAGACATACACTAATAATGGTTAACTCTATGTATATTAAGTTACTCTATATTAAGCGAAAGTTAGGTGTTATCACTTATCAGTTTCTCGTCAAGTAAAATTAAGTATAAATTACATTTATAAATTAGTTCGAATTAGGCATGTAGAGATCAGGAAAGGTTCGTTTTTGAGGAATTACAAATTATTTTAGTCATTGTCTAGGAACTGGCTTACAGGGTAGGTACAATATATGGTTTCATCTAGCAGAAGTTGTTTTACATTATTTAAAATGATTGTTCAAAAACTGCTACAAATTTAGTCGAAAAGGCTTTGAGCCAGAACGTGGGTGCTCAATGGTGCTGGCCTGTTTTTATGTCTATTAATACCAGGTCTAGCCTAAATGACGTAGGTACCTATTTGTATCGCGTATTGCAATTTAAACAAATTGTCGAAATAATAGCTACCAGACTTTCAGAAAGCGCAAGTCATTTTGACCTTGATCTGAATTGATTACAGCAGAAAAACTATCACTAGGTACTGTGAGGGGTAAAAGTGTTACAAATCGACGCTCGCTTCACCAGAACAAAAGCATATTCTGTTAACCTACCTAGACCTACCGAAGTCGTAAGTATCGTAACATGACAATTGACAAGCGAGGCTGCAGTTTTGCAAATTCAACGCCCAGTCACGTTGCTTGTCCTTTGACAAATGACATGGACGCAACAAAATAGAAAATTGCATGCATATTTATATCGGCAGGTGGCGTAACTGATGAATTTATCAGTGAAGAAAAGGAAATGTATTATGTACCTACCTAAGCTTTGCGTGAATGCATAATCGAGCTCATAACTACAAGACTAAAACCAAAGTCCGGACCAGACAAAAATTTAAGAAGTTCTAGTTTCTACCGAGTATAAAAGATACAGTAGACTTACATCAGGGGTCAGCAGCCCAACCAAATACGGCGCAATAATTCCAGTAACAGCTCCAATTCCATTCACGATTGCCATTATCGTTCCTGCGTAGTTCCCACTTAGGTCCAGGGCGTTTACTTTCATCCCAGGGTAGAAGGCTCCCATCAGACCCATTGAAGCAGTGAAGAGAATAACCACTGTTTGTGTGTCACAGCCTGAGTATGAGGCTAGGATCATGCATATTCCTGGTCCGACGGATGCTAGAAGGAAAAATAGAGTTGTTTGATAATTGTCGGTAGAGTCGGTCTTAATTATTTGGTGGTAAATATTTGCCATAATAGATTTTATAGAATATATTAACTCGCGAACGAGCAGAAGTGCCACCTGGATGTTAAGTTGTAATTTGCCAGAGCATTTTTAGTAAAAATTTCAGAAAACTTTACTCTTTTCTGACTACGTTGCATTGCAATGCAGTGCAGACCTAAATTACTTAGGTACATCTCGATTATCTTGTAAATTCTACTCACCAACTGTCGTGAAAGTCTTCCTAGCATTAGTGACTGTCATCCAGTTCTTCTTCACGATCTTATCGCACAACCATCCGAATATGATAGAGCTGATCCACATGACAGCGTAGGGCAGTGCAGCGAGCGTGCCCGTTCTGTGTATATCGAACTTCAGTACTCCAGTCATGTACTTTGGTAGGTCAGTCACCATTGTAAAGTAGCCGTAGTCGTGACCGATCTGAAAAGTCCACAAACCGATGTTTACAAAAATGTTATTCGGTTTTTCTTTTTGTTCGATTTTGGTTCGAACAAAAAGAAAAACCGAATAACACTTTATTTGGATGTTGGATGAGCTGTCCCAAAAACATGTTTCTCATCATTCTAATGGAAATTACCTATCTAGTTTTAACAAGAAATGTTTAACACTTGAGCAGACCAGCACCAAACATATTTACTTAAGTAGATTTGTTTATATTTTTAAGGTATGTAACCAAGTCAGATCCTGGTTGCGGTTTCCCAAATGCTAATCTCGAGGAGTAGGTAAATGGTTAGCACTTTTTGTAGATGTGAATGACAATCGTGTTGTAATGTTTACATACACGAAGCATGATTTATTCATTAGTATCTAAGAATGGACCGACTATTTTTCAAACATACCAATGCAATTAGCATTTGAAATACATAGCTTAAATATATTATAATATTGTAGCAATATACTACGATATACGAAAATTGTTAACTCTATCTATAGATTTAATCAAAGGAAAAAATACTAAGTTAAAGTAATTAATATTACATTTCTCGTATTACCTGAGCGCATACCAAAGCCCAAAGTGGCACTGACATGAAAATAGCTTTCCATGGGATCGCAGACGGCTGACTAGTGCGATGTCTTCCAAGTGCCTCTTCTAGGTATTTCTTTTCTTTGTCGGATATGTAGGGATGAGATTCAGGGTCGTTGTAACAGAGAAGAGCCTGTAAAAGACAAATAACCATTGGCATACATGCACAGGGCAGGGAAATATTTAAGTATCAAGTGACCATTTGTACCACTTGTGAAGACATTACAATAATATCATGATTATAAAATAGGTAGGAAACTCATTCCTCTGGAAAGTGGTAGATATTTCTTCTAAATGTAACGGTCACCACACACTGAAAGCGGCCGCCTTAATTCGCTTTCAGTGTGCCTTGACCCCATACAAAACTCATTTGTGCACTAAAGCAACTATTCGCACTCACCCAAAGAATAAACCAAAGGATTCCAATAGCGCCGAATAGGTAAAACACTGATTCCCAATCACCAGACTCCTTCATCACCAGTCCAGAGATGTAGGTTCCTGCGATGTTGCCGATCTGAGCTCCTCCGAAGACTAGCGAACCCATCCGACCACGTTCGGAAACTGGCGCCCATCTTGCTAGCATTGCGTTTAATGCTGGGAAGGTTGTACCCTGCCAAGACAATTAATTTTATATATTGTAAAGAGCCTTCACCCTTACATGAGGGGTTCTTGTTTGAATTTGACTTAATATAGATTATTATTCTATTAATTTGCTAAATAAAATGTTGAATTAAAATTTAAATAGTATGACAATAATTAATCTTTAACTTAGAAAAATGTATTAGGAATGACAAGAAATAAAAGGCTATTTTATTTTATTTTATTTTATTTTATTTATAAAGAGATGGAATTATGGAAGCAATTGATTTTGATAAATATTCTTCTAGTCTTTGTTGCCCTTGGGTTTAGCTTATCGGTCTTAAGAATCATCAAAGAAATCTTACCTCTCCAAGTCCCTCTAGCACCCTCAAGATAATCAATCCAGTGGCTCCACCGATGCTAACCGTCCACGGCGTCAGCAAAGTAAACACAGCAGTACTGAGCACTCCGAACCCTAGGGAGTACTTTCCCCCAAACCGCTCAGCCAGCATGCCTCCAGGCAAATGTGTGACGATGTAGCCGTAATAGAATGCACTGAGGATGATGCCTTGAGTCTCTTCATCCCAGTCGAAGCCTGTGATTTCCTGGAATTATCGTTTGTTACTTGTTAAACTTTTGTAAGGACTGTGCCAATGATCATAATTCAAGGACATGACGACACATCTTAGCAAGAGCTGCATTGTTTAGCAAGGGGTCATTATCTGCCAAGACTTGAATGAACTGGAGGTTTCTTAGTCAACAGGGCCTCTCCTGCTACCGGTGGATTCGATTCAACTGTTGACCAACAATGACCATTGTTGGGTGTAGCAAATTGCAGATATTCGCTTAGTTGATTGATTAGGTAGGTACTTATTGGTCTATTTTCACTGTTAGTGATGTTAGCGCTGGTTGACAAACTTACCGTTGGATCTGATAAATCTTCAGAAACGTCGCTTGCAGGACAGGTTCCAGAGTCTTGTGACGAAGAGGGCCGTCTTCGAACCATCTGTGTGATGGCTATGTTGAGGCACACTCGCATCGTGTACGCATTCGCCACCGCCAGGAAACCCATTATTGCCATCACCCATCTTTGTGGTATGAAGAATACTGAGAACAAAGAATAGTACCTATGTTATAGAACGGATCCACAGTAATTTCATAGTTTGTCACTCGGCTCTATGCATCGTCTCTTACATTACATCGACTATTGCAATATAATTTCAAGGTTGTTTATGGAAGTCAGCAACAAAAGACACAAATTTAAATATCTCGAATCTCCAAAAGTAACTAGTTACAGGCTCGTACGTATGATAATGTAGGTACCTCGTACAAAGAACTTCTAAAAACATTGTAACAAAACGATTCCTATCCTCCTGAGCCGCTTCTCCATGAGTGTCGTAAAAGTTTAATGATACTGACTACGAGTTGGTAAGGTTCATTGACCATCGTTTATTTTAAGCCATTGGTAAATTAAAAATAATCAACCGTATAGAATCATGATTGTACTGCAATTTTAATATTGTATACCTACATTGTTTTATAGATTTTTGGTCAATCATAAAAAAAATGTTCATAAATTCATGTTCGTTTGTTGGTGAAACCATTATAAATTTAGATTTTCTAACGCCTTTTAATCGTGATCACTTAGAATTTGTGTCAGGTAGGTAAGTAGTCATAGGTTACAGATTCAAATGGAAATGGAAATAAATGGCATGAAGTTTATCTCACGATACCAGGCAGGTGCTTTTGCAATAGTGTGATGAATTAATGGTTTTCACTCTATTATTACATTACACAGATACTCGGAAACAACATAGGTAGTTATCAGGGTCAGTAATAAGTAGTTCATTCTGAATGAGTGGAAGTAGCGAAACCTTAGCGACATTTTCCATACTAGTCAGGTACCTTTGTTTAATAGCATGCTAGTCTTTTGTGACATCCATGCGTTTTATTCTCTTGATTTCATACGGATGGCTATTGTCCAAACTGACATCGTGGTGACTGTAATTATCTGAGTCATGTCATGTCACCCCATACCTCTATGCTTAGACGTCATAACATCACGTCCATCTGTCTAAAAGAACTGCAATAATTCCTCATAATTATGACTATTGTGATGGCTACCTATGTCTCTCCTCAGAATATTTTCTGTTAACTGATTATTTGAGTAACCTTTATGAGAAAATCAGTCTTAGGGACTTGCATACCATGATACCATCCACTGCCGAACTATGTTGAAGTACTTATCAGAATTTGCAATTGCTATAACATATAGTACATATTTAAAAGACCACAAAGTCAATGCCAGCAGACACGTGTGCTCACTTCACATTATTTGCATGTCGGATACAATACAATTCTATACAATACATTCCTGATTGTCCTTTTGTTGTATTTACTTGTATGTATGCAACGAAGCGGAACTTTGGGAGTGTATTATAAATTGATTGGAATGGTAACTAAATATTTCAAAAAAAGAAAAATGTCGTTTAAGCGAATGATCGTTTTTGAAGAGTACCTAGTGCAATGTAAAGCCAGCCCAGCAGTATTTCAATCACTGTTTTATTGTGGTCAGTTTTGTCAGGCCACCTTTAATGGCATTGCTATGGACATTGGGAACTGCCATCGTCAACTACCAGATTTAATGGAGAACTTTGAGCTTAATCATTGGATCTGACGCTACAAATAGCGGTTAGTCTTGTGTAGTTCAGGAACGATGTAGGTACATACTTAAATGCACTAGTTCCCACATATAAACGAGTAAGAAAAGTTCAGTTATACTCGTTCTTCACTAGCTCACAGCTCCCTTGCTCCTCAGTTCTGATATCTCGGAAAGATGAGTTAGTTCATGTTTGATTCACTATTTTATAAGCCATAAAGCTTAAAATCTGTTGATAAGAATAAAAACCACTAAAAAATTAATTTCGTTCACTAGTTCAGTAGTAGATGCTAATGTGTCGGACGGAATTGCAAGAAGATTAAGGAAGAACAGAGATAGAAAGCGCATAATCCGCGGAAGTAAAAGTGACGGAGATTTAATGTTTCCCTCAAACTTTTTGCCGAGCGATGTACTATATTACAAAAAAAAAAGTCCGAAGTAGTGCTTCAGTACGATTGTACTAGTAGGGAGCGATCCCATAACTAAACGAGCAAGAACAAGCCTAATAGCGATCCTGAGCCGCCCCCATCCATCGACTTCCATTCCAGCGACCGCTAAAATGTGGGATTGCATTGAAGCCTACTCTACAACTTCCATCATCCATCATCTCTTTGTCTATTAGTACCTTACCTACTCACAATTCTCTACCTGCATCAAAAGGTATTTCAAATGACAATCACTACATTACTAAACGAGTGTTTCTATCTATACTTATACTTATAATAAAACTGTAACAGGTCCAATTCTGTACATTGAAGATATTTTGAAAATTTTTTTTGGAGGTTACTCTATTATCGATACTGAAGCCAAAACTGCAATTTTTTTCATTCATGTCTGTCTGTCTGTCTGTCTGTCTGTCTGTCTGTCTGTCTGTCTGTCTGTTTGTTAAACGCGCATCACGCCGAAACTACTGAAGGTATTGAAATGAAACTCGGCACGATTTTAGGTTATACTACGAGGAAGGACATAGGATACTTTTTATCCCGGAATTCAGTCAGGTTTCCCTGGGAGAGGGGATGAAAGTAAAATCCTTTAACTGCGCATCACGACGGAACTACTAAAGGTATTGAAATAAAACTCGGTACGATTTTAGGTCATACTACGAGGAAGGACATAGGATACTTTTTATCCTGGAATTCAGTCAGGTTCCCCTGGGAGAGGGGATAAAAGTAAAATTTCTTCACCGCGCATGACGCCGAAAGTGCTAAATGAGTCGAAATGAAACCTAGCACGATTTGATTTCATACTACAAGGAAGGACATGGGATACATTTCATCCCGGAATTCAGTAATTTTCCCCTGGGAGAGAGGATGGAAGTAAAATTCTTTAACCGCCCATCACGACGGAACAACTTAATGAATTCGAATGGAACTCGGCATAATTTGAGTTCATACTACGAGGAAAGATACATTTTATCCCAGAATTTAGTAAGGTTCCCCTGGGAGAAGGGATGAAAGTAAAATTCCTTCACTGCGCATCACGCCGAAACTACTGAATGAGTTGGACTGAATTGGTACGATTTGAGTTCAAGGAAGGACATGGGATACATTTTATCCTGGAATTCAGTAAGGTTCCCCTGGGAGAGAGGATGAAAGTAAAATTCTTTAACCGCGCATCACGACTGAACTACTTAATGAATTCGAATGCAACTCGGCGTGATTTTAGTTCGTACTATGAGGAAAGATACATTTTATCCCGGAATTCAGTAAGGTTGCCCTGGCAGAGGGGATGAAAATTAAATTCCTTCACCGCTCATCACGCCGAAACTACATAGGTAATGAGTTGGAATGTAACTTGGCACGTTTTGAGTTCATACTACAAGAAAGGACATGGAATACATTTTATCCTGGAATTCAGTAAGGTTCCCCTGGGAGAGAGGAAAAAGTAGAATTCTTTAACCGCGCATCACGACGCGTCTACGCGTCGTCCGATTTCATGCATTCTTTTTGTTAGAAACAGTGTTGCAAGATCGAATATGACTAAATCAGTAGAAAGTCGAGTAGAAAATCAGTAGATTGATGAATAATCTGTAGATCGAAGAAAAAAATTAGTAGATAAAGGGTAGGTAAGTTCCTATCTATTTATTTTTCCAAGACGCACCCATTAGTTAGGTTCCTACCTACTAAGGTTGTGGGTCTTGGAAAAATAAGTTAGGTTCCTGCCTTACATGATATATGGTGGTTTAGCTGGTCCAGTTAACAGTACTACCTAAGTTTGGTTGGAGTCTTACTCCAACCAAACTTCGGTAGTACAATTAAATTAATTAATTATTGTGGTCCATTTAAACTAACTGGACCGCAGAAAAATATTTTTTATTGTGGTACACAGCCAACTGTACCTACCTACTAACGAAAAAAAATTACGGTGGTCCAGTCAAATGGATCAGGAGCCCAATTCTGCAAAACAATTTCTTCAGTATGACAATGGAATCGTCGCAGAATCATCACGTAGAATCCTTAGATTAATAAAACTCCAGATAGTGCGCGCGAGATAAATTAATATGTAGTTTCAAACTTGACGCGCGTCTCTCCATCTGCATTCATCATAATTTCTTTCATCCAAGGTGGAATACCAAAACGTGTCATTCTGTGACGATAGCCCTGTCATAGTGAAGCGATTAGTATAGCAGAATAGGGCTCCAGCTGTGAGTAAGTCAAACGAGTAGGACACTTCTTAACACTGACGCTGGCCGAGTCGTAGCTAAAAGTCGTCTGGATAAAGAATGGGATTGAAGATGACAATATGCTATCCCCCGTAGACCCTACACGATTTTTTGCACGGCGGCTTTTCATAATATGAGAGACTATGGTTAAATGTGAACTTAATTAGTCGGCAGGTAAGGCAATCGCGAACGAAGTCGCGGGTACAGCTAGTTGACACATAAATCGTTAATTGGTGGTAAACTATGCGCGAGTACGAAGAGGACATGCCCTTTGCTTTTCACCAGGTGCATAGCATAGGTAGGCTTGGTCATATACGCATTTTCCATTTGGATTTCTAATTCAACTGCTTTCACGGAATTTACCAATTGGATGGTATGGCTATGCACACAGCAATGCACAGGTTATCCATAGGTAATAAATAACTCGCTGTAATTATATTTTTAATCAAACACGGTTTACAATATTTCACCAAGTTAACGATGCATGGGAAAATTATGGCCAGGATCAAGTCTTTCAAAGGCCATGGAATTAAGAAAGAACCTACCAGTAGGTACCTCAGTAAAGCCAAATAATAATATTCGGTTTGATTTGATTGAGTTACTACGTTCATTTATAACTTTTTAAATTTTTCCATATATAGAGGTAGTGAGGATTCTGTTTCTCCTTTAATGTTCACTCATCCTTGACATCATGTCCTTTTGTTTGTAGTAAGTATGACAATAGACACTTTACTAAGACGACACTGCGGCCATTTTTATTCGGTTCACCTAAAACGGTTCATTGATTATATTTTTTAATAGTTTCCGGTTCTTTCCCATTGTCTGAATATAGAGCGAGCCCGTTATGATACCCGTCTTCAACAAATATTCAAATAATTCTTAGAGAAACGTTTATTTTAGGCATGAACAAAAATGAAATCATGTTTGATACATATTGTAGGTTTCTTGCTTTGTATCAAAACCTTGAAAACGAGAGGATCGGGTTGGTAGCAGACATAAGAAGGTAATTACAGGGCTACTCCCAGTACTCCCAGCTAAGTCATTCTAGTCATCTTTCCCAAAGAGGTAAGTAAAAAAATGTGTAAACGTTGATTGGGAAGGACAGGTTTTTCCCTGTGTTTGTGCCTCGTACTTTTCCCAGGTAGGTAGGTAGGTACATTCCTATAGGGTTTCCCAGAAGTTCTCGTTTAAAAAGGTTGTAAGCAAAATCAGGTTGCGTTATAATAAGAGGCTGGACCACGTTCTTCAAGTTACCCAACTTGGCATTGGAATTGAGAAACTCGTTAGAAGTCAGTTTTTGCTGACAGATTTCTACGGACGAATTGCATTCCGAAGCATACGATCCTTGGTATTCGCTGCTTTGGCAGACAGCCTGGCAGCGAATTTTTTTCATCATCATTGATCTGAAGTAGTGTTCAATTCAAATACCTAGTTTTGTATCTTAAGATGTTTTGATGTTATTCTATAAAAACAGCCGGGTGAAAGATTCTGAAATGCTCCCGGGTCTAAATCCTTAATAAATGGATAAGCCTGGTGCTAAATCTGAATTCTACCTAATAATTCTACCCTCTCTGAATCCTTAGGTTTTTGATACTATGCCCTCACGCCCAGGGCAACAATTTCTAAGAAATCAAATAATATCCCAAAATGAATTCTACTTCGACGGGACTTGAACCCGCATCCTTCCCTTAGTACGGGAATGTGCTAACCAACCAATACCACGAGGTCAAGTGACGTAGGAGTCGACAAATTTTTGGAATATTATTAGATTCCTCTCTGAATCATTACCATTTACAAGGGGTTTATTCTTTCTAAACACCAACATGGGTTGACCAAACCATTCGAAAAGTTTGAAAACATACTCATACCCTACTTTAAGAAACAGGGAGGCTGTTGCGTTTATGTTGCGTTCGACGTAGAAGTAACCGCTATTTTCTTTAAGGTGAAGTGAGTCCCAAAACCCACGTTTTGACTGCACGGAAAATCAATTTTAAGGCAATAAAACATCAATTTTCTTATTGGCTTTTGATGACAATCAAAAGTTTAGGATTCTAGTTAGTAAGTTATGGGAGCCGAAACATGATTGACTAAACTTGACTCGATAGAAAAAAATCGCAAAGTTTCCTCTAATTCGTCATTTTTACAGTGATACTGCTACGGAAAAATCAGTTTTATTTGCTGGTTATTTAACATACTTCAATGAAATTTCGTCTACGTATTCCCTAATAAATACTTTAGACGATTATGGTTTTAGTTTTTTGCGAAATAATATTATTTTGTAGCAAAAAATACATTTCTAAATAAAGAACAGTGAAACTGCGCGCGGGCCGGCCATTGCGCGGCAGTCGCCTTCCATCAGTCGGCCGCAGCGCCTCGTCGAGAGCACCCGTGTACAACTTTTTCGCGCCCTCTCCGCTGCCGCGTACGTAAACGCATATTGAACGAGAAATTCATTACAAGCAAAAATGGTGAATAAATATAACAAAACAAAAAATATTCGCGATTGAAGAATTGAATTGAAGAACGAAAAGTGATGAACTTGAACAGGTAAGGTTTTTATTGATTATTTTACCACCAATAGATACCTAGGTATATCTACCTATTGTGCTACCCATCGATCTAAATATTTACCTACGTAATCGTTTGAAACTTTGAACCAACCTTTTTCTCTCGATAGTTATCTACCTATACTCTCCTATAATAATATTACAGGTAACTTTAGGTATAATAATTAGGTGATACCTACCTATTGTAATGTAATCCATATTACTGCTATAACCTACCCCTATTAGATAGGTACCTACCTAAATATAAATGTCTGTTAGTCTGTTCCGAGTAAGATATCGACTGTCCCTAAGAAGGCCCGCTGTCTAAGATGGCCCGCTGCCTAAGATGGCCCACTTTCAAAAAACGTGTTTCCACTAGGGCTTGCAAATATTCGAAAGTTTTGATATTCGAATACTTTCTATTATTTTTTTTTACTGTTTATACTATTATTTTGGTACTATTCGAATAATTTGAATATGATTCGAATTTATAGAAAAACCTATATGTTTATTAAAATCACATCTTTTTTTATTCTCATAATATGAGAATAAAAAAAGATGTGATTTTAACACACATGTGATAATAACACATATTATGTGTTATTTGCAGAAACAAATTTAAAATATCAACTTAGCAAAAGGTTATTACGAGACATTGGGAATTTACACGCACATTACCCACGAATTATTAGTAAAAACAGTCTTCTAAATCTAGGTGAGCGAATACACTTCGCAGTCGCACGCGGCAGTCCTGAGTGTTTCCGAACTCGGGAACCCTATAACTTTGTCATTTTGTTAACCCGAACGACGTAAGCTTTTATTGTCTTGTATGGACATGTCTCGCGAAATTGGCTTTTTATGCACGTCGGAGTTCTGTCTGAGATTAGTGATATTCATTTTAGTCGAATATTCGAATATTGCAATTTCAGTATTCGAATATTCGTATGCAAGCCCTAGTTTCCACTGATTAAAATTTCGCGGAAATGTGTGAACGCAACATCTTAGGTACCTTACTTCTTCAGTTAGTCTGGTACCCGGACATTGCACGCACACTTTATCACTACCTACATGCGTATTTGCTTTCAATATTACATGTGCTTCTTCTCTTGATTGTTTCAGTACCTCAGAAAACCTACTACATACTGAAGGAATTACTGAAAAAACATCACCACAAGTGCAAGAAATGTCTAAAGATGCACTAGAAAACCTTCAATTAGTGTCAGACACACCTCAGCCTTGTGAATCTGAGTAAGTAAAATCATAGCACTTTACTACTATAATAAAAGAGTACCTATCCAAGTTTCAGTTTATCATTCTATGAATCCGCATATTCCTATCCAGGAAATGCAACATTTTAAGTATTTCATAATAGGTAAAAGTAGGTATTGTTTCTGTCGCAAAACCGTATTTAGTCATCAATATAACATCGTTTTTCTCAATTGTTTCAGCGACTCAGAAGACCTGCCTTACATAGTGGAAGAAGAGTATGTGACAAACACGATCAAAGAAATCATCGGTCGCAGAATTGTTGACATAACATATTTTTTTAACCAATTGCAACAGCTAAATCACGACTCTCTTTTTCAGATGATTTTAGCTGCTTGGTTTTAGAAACGGAAAAGCGCTCTGGACTGGTTTCAGTACCTCAGAAATTATATACTCATTTTAATTGAATTGATGATTTTAATGCCATTGAGAGGTTCCCCCGCTTTGAATTAGAATTAGAATGTACGTACTTATGTATAGTACGAAGGTAATAATAAATATAATCACATTTAAAATACCTATCTGTTTTCTTCAATTTAATCAAATCTTGGCCAGCTCTTTATATTTACCTACGCATAGAATATTTTTTTTTATAAAAACAACAA
Source organism: Eupithecia subumbrata (assembly GCA_949316285.1). Lineage (NCBI taxonomy): Eukaryota > Metazoa > Arthropoda > Insecta > Lepidoptera > Geometridae > Eupithecia > Eupithecia subumbrata. The sequence continues at coordinate 11,349,354 of OX438643.1, read as the reverse complement.
TCCATGAAACAGAAATCACGGAAAAAGTTTTTTCTGAAAGTGGGCCATCTATGGCACCGGGCCATATTAGGGCCGGATAGGTACCTAATAGGTATACCTACCTAGGGATGACAAAAACCAACGTTTACATTAGGTATAATATGTCCAACCGTGTATCCGACTAACAAAAAGTGTAGGTAGGTACCTTACTTTTCAAATTCTCTATACGGACTTATCACTAAAAGCGTTTTCTTCCAAACCACCTTTGAATATAGCAGAGAACTGATCCAAATGGATATTGGGTTTTCTATAAAGGTAATACCTAACTACATAAATATATAAAATAAACCAATTATAAAAATACCTACTTAGGTAAAACCATCGAACGGAGAAACTATTCCTTTCTTCAAATCCGTTTATAACTTTACGTACCTACCCATCTACGTTACTCACACATCTTACCTACCTAACCTACCTAGCTCTTTATATTTACCTGCGCATAGAATTTTTTTTTTTTATAAAAACAACAATCCATGAAACAAAAACCACGGAAAAAGTTTTTTCTGAAAGTGGGCCATCTATGGCACCGGGCCATATTAGGGCCGGGTAGGTACCTAATAGGTATACCTACCTAGGGATGACAAAAACCAACGTTTACATTAGGCATAATATGTCCGACCGTGTATCCGACTAACAAAAAGTGTAGGTAGGTACCTTACTTTTCAAATGCTCTATACAGACTTATCACTAAAAGCGTTTTCTTCCAAGCCACCTTTGAATATAGCAGAGAACTGATCCAAATGGATATTGGGTTTTCTATAAAGGTAATACCTACCTACATAAATATATAAAATAAACCAATTATAAAAATACCTACTTAGGTAAAACCAGCGAACGGAGAAACTATTCCTTTCTTCAAATCCGTTTATACCTTTACGTACCTACCCATCTACGTTACTCACACATCTTACCTACCTAACCTACCTAGCTCTTTATATTTACCTACGCATAGATTTTTTTTTTTATAAAAACAACAATTCATGAAACAGAAATCACGGAAAAAGTTTTTTTCTGAAAGTGGGCCATCTATGGCACCGGGCCATATTAGGGCCGGGTAGGTACCTAATAGGTATACCTACCTAGGGATGACAAAAACCAACGTTTACATTAGGTATAATATGTCCGACCGTGTATCCGACTAACAAAAAGTGTAGGTAGGTACCTTACTTTTCAAATTCTCTATACCCACTTATCACTAAAAGCGTTTTCTTCCAAGCCACCTTTGAATATAGCAGAGAACTGATCCAAATAGATATTGGGTTTTCTATAAAGGTAATACCTACCTACATAAATATATAAAATAAACCAATTATAAAATAAATAAATAAATAAATAATACTGGACAATTCACACAGCATAATCTAGCCCCAAGCTAAGCAGAGCTTGTGTTATGGGTGCTAGATAACTGATATATTTAATACAATACACTACATAGATAGATATTTTTTTATTATACATAGAAAACACCCAGACCCGTTGGTCTGGGTGCACAAATTTGTCTGGTCTGGGGAACAAATTTCTGCAGATCGTACACAAATTTGTTCCGAGGCGGGATTCGAACCCGCAACCTCCTGCGTCGCAGGCGAAAAATACCTACTTAGGTAAAACCAGCGAACGGAGAAACTATTCCTTTCTTCAAATCCGTTTATAACTTTACGTACCTACCCATCTACGTTACTCACACATCTTACCTACCTAACCTACCTAGCTCTTTATATTTACCTACGCATAGATTTTTTTTTTATAAAAACAACAATCCATGAAACAAAAATCACGGAAAAAGTTTTTTCTGAAAGTGGGCCATCTATGGCACCGGGCCATATTAGGGCCGGGTAGGTACCTAATAGGTATACCTACCTAGGGATGACAAAAACCAACGTTTACCTACATTAGGTATAATATGTCCGACCGTGTATCCGACTAACAAAAAGTGTAGGTAGGTACCTTACTTTTCAAATTCTCTATACGGACTTATCACTAAAAGCGTTTTCTTCCAAGCCACCTTTGAATATACCTAGCAGAGAACTGATCCAAATGGATATTGGGTTTTCTATAAAGGTAATACCTACCTACATAAATGTATAAAATAAACCAATTATAAAAATACCTACTTAGGTAATACCAGCGAACGGAGAAACTATTCCTTTCTTCAAATCCGTTTATAACTTTACGTACCTACCCATCTACGTTACTCACACATCTTACCTACCTAACCTACCTAACCTACATCCTCAATAAAAAAACGGTATATATAACTACAAAATATTTGTATTAGGTAGGTATAGGTAAGCAGGCATAGGTATCTATAAATAAATACAATCAATAGAATAAATCCTCGTGCTATCGAATATACATTATAGATACCATAGAGATGCCTACCTGCCTATTTAGTTCGTAGTAGCTAGTTGGGAGTGCGCGGGGAAGGGCGGACCCCGCGCGGGGAAGGGTGGACCCCGCGCGGCGATCGCTCGTCAAATACCTACGCAACCACGATCCCACTTCGCCAAGCTATCGCATTAAATTATTCGATTTCTTGAACAAGAAACGTCTGTGTTCGTTTAATTGGCAGTTGTTAGAACTGCTAGACTTACCGCCGACCCTTTCACTGTACCGTTGTTATTACCTATTACCTATAAGTAAGTATAGAATATCAATGATTAGTAAAAGGTTCCTGCTTGCCTGAGTAAGGGTGACCTTTTATACATTCGCTATTTCGATCGTTCTTCTCAATATTTGTTTTTAATGATCTATCTATCAAGTAGCCCAAAAAGTCTTGGACGTCTAAAACTTCTGGACGTTCACGACTTTTGCTTCTTGTCGCACCTGGATGATAAGGCGCAGGACATAGGAGGCTAGTAAAAATTGAAGTAGGCTTTAACCCAGGGACATAAAGGGTGGTGATGATAATCTATCAATTGATAGGTGTTTGGTGTACCTTTCAATTATTGGTGGTCAAAATTTTTGTTTGTAAATTATTTTATAGCTCCAACAACAATTAAGGTATGCACGTAGGCAACAGACATTATGATGACTTTGTAGTCATGGTTGAATCCTTGCGTTTCAGGAATAAAGTAATTAACTTGTAATAAACTCAAGTTCAATGTCGTTTTCGTAACCGACAATCGTGCCATCCGTATCCGAGCCTAATTACTCCAATTCTACTGTGAAATGATTTTAAAATTAAAACATCGTGTACACAAAACATCATTATAGTATGATGTTTCGTTTTACGGTAATGAACAGTTTATATCTAACTGCATACCATTTCTATCCGCGGTTTTAATTTTTTTATCCATAATATAAATTCAACTCCAGCCGCTAGGAAGGAGGGCTAGGCTGGAGTGAAACATGATTATCCTAGACAGTGATTTCATTAACCAACTAAGTATAGGCTTAAAAAGAGATGTATGTACCTATGACATAGGTACTTGTACTTATTATATGTTTGAGCTATTGAAGTTCTTTGTAGAAATAAATTTCAAATACTGCGCATTCGATGTCATTTTTTCTATTCTCCCCTAGACAAAAGTCGTTGTCTAGTCTAGGGTGGTGTTTTTCGTTTGAACGTAAATTCGCCTCCAGGGTGGATGTATAATATTCACGTTTGTCCACCACCGTTCTTGTACTTTACCCACGTGTTCGAACACTGATGCTTAGACACGTGCTGTCATTGTCCATCAGTGAGCAATTAACCGGGCGATTAACCGTTTACAACGTTTACGCATGGCCGGGTCGATTGTTGCACTGAGTAATCGATCGGATAGATTATCTACGGTGTAAAGCCCCTATTATTAGGTACTTTACCTTCTATTTAAATAGAAAATAGTTATATCGTGAGGAGTCAAGCTATAGCAGCTGATAAAGAGTTGAAATAAGAAGGTAAAGTTTTTTACTTTACCTAGACTCGTCACGATAACTATTTTCTATTTAAATAGAAGGTAAGGTTTGTATCAAACACCAAGTAGTTGGATGATTGTTACTAACCTTCGTCGGAGAGCCTCCTTTGATAATAGAGTTCGAAAGAAAGGAGTGTGGCAGCCCGTGTCAACAGCGGGAGACAGGCAAGAAAAATCAGAATAATAACTCGGATCCTATCTTTTGCGATCGTGATACGAACACATTTAAATAAAAAAAACCCTTGAGAACAATACGGGAGCTTCACGTACTCTCGTTACAAGTTAATTATTGAAAACAATTAAAATATCCGACTCGATCTTCGCTCTTTCCTTTTTTCGCTAGATGAGGGCGAAAGCCTGCAAAACGTGGCTAAGAACCATATTGGAGACGAGACGAGATTTTTGATATTTAATCATAGATACTGATCATTTATGAAAACCACTTTGTCCGTTTTGATGCTTGGCGAGAGGTAGTGAACGAGTGTCCGCCAACTACATAGGAAAGAAACAATCGAAAAACACCCTAAATTCCTTTTTACCCAAGCCTCGTGGGTAAAAAGGAATTCAGGAATATCTTAATAAAAGTTTTGCCAAATTACGCAACCGAAATTGAGCGCATACCTGCACATATTTCTTTAAATTTCAATTCGTTAAAATTCAGAGTGCTATAAACTGGACCCGTACTCTTAAAAACGAAATCGAAGTTTCTGATTCGTTTTCGTGTTAACGCTAATCTTATGCAAGCGATATAAGAGGTGATTTTGCACGACAGCGAAAACGAAACTTCGATTTTCCTTTTCCGATTGGTAGGTAAGAAAGGCGTGTAAAACCAAAATCGCCTAATTATTAGTAATCGTTAGAGAGACTCTTGAAGTGGTGAGTTTAGCCGTCAGTCTAAGATGATTAGGTATCCTTGCCTAACGGATTACATTCCATAAGTAATACCATAACAAATAAAATAAATAAATGAATAATGCTGGACAAGCCACACAGCATCACCTAGCCTCACGCTAAGCAGAATTTGTGTTTTAGCCACCTACTGATAGGGTTGCCAGATGTCTTGAAAAAAAAATCCGGACAATTTTAATTTTTTTATTAACTAACAGATAAATTTACTGAAATCCAACCAAAAACTACCAAAATAATATTTTTTCGATATTTAGAGTAGGTATCTACTGTTTCATATATTTAGTACTCTATGTCACTGCTTTTAATAAGGTTTTATTGCCTGAGATGGTATCTTTGAATTCAGTGCAACTAGCAGTTAAGTATATTATAGAAAACGCACAATTCACTTTTTACAGTGTTTACGGTGAGACGATTTCTTTCGTCTGTCCATACATTACCCATGACGCTAAAGATTCTTTCCACAAAAGCATTTGTTATGGGAATACTACAAACATACCTACTGCACGATTTTCAATAAATTTGGGGCTGCTTCATTATTAAAAAATATACACCACATGTTAAGAGAGTTTCCTTCAAGTGAAGAGAAAACGCTTTGAAGTGCAGCCAGTTCTTCATAAATGTTTTCAGGGGGAGATTGCTGCTTCCAAGGAGATAAGGACCATAACTCAATCAATTGATCCAGCGTAGGCAATCTTCCGCTTTCAAGATCAAAACAACTAAAAGCCTTATAATTATAATTGTTATTTTCAAAGTTATACCACTTCTCTATTATAAGCTAGTGCTCTTTGGTAATCATTTAGAGCGTTTTCAGTAAATTCTTTTGATTGATTATCTGAAAGATAGCCTTTTCTCAATGCCATATGGACTTTCATTCCGAAATGTTTGTCTGTTATTTTCAAACGGACAATGCTTTGTCCGGTTTACCAAGATTTTCTAGACCGGACAAGCTTATAAAAAACTGGACTGTCCGGTCGAAAACCGGACATCCGGCAACTCTACCTACTGACTGAAATCCAATACATTACATAGATAAATATTTTTTATCATACATAGAAAATACCCCAGAACAAATAGTTGCAGATCGTACAACCATTTGTCCAAAGGCGGGAATTGAACCAGCAACCTCCTGCGCTGCAGGCGGACCTTCGCCCGCCGCGCCACATAGGTCGTCAAATTAATATTGTCCACCATAAATGCAACATTAAAGAATGCCACGTTCTTCCCAGATAGTGTAGGATGGCATGCGGTTTGTAACTATGCGTTTTCTAACAGTTCCTTAGCAACAATCTTAGATTGGTAAAAATGGGTCATTTAATCCTCCCTGGTAAAATGGATAATTCGATTATCTCTAATGGGGAAGGAAATGAGGCGGCATTCCTGCTTGGCGTAAGAAGTCTTTTTCCGACTTTTCAATCACTATATTCAAGTAGGTAAGCGAGTTAAATGTGTACATTCAAAACTGGTCCTGGCATCTAAGAACTGGGAAAGCTGGAAGAAAGGGAGGGAGGCCTTTGCTCAGCAGTGGGATAATACAGGTTAAAAATAAATACGTAGGTAAGCAAAGTAGATGCTTAGCTAACTGTATGTGCGTTTATTTTTTTATCGATTATTGAGCTAACTACCTAGTAATTAAAAATAATGCAATTTACTTACATTTTGATAAAATTAAATGCCAACCAGTCAACATTGTGATTTTGAAACGATCACCATAGGCACACACAAAAAACGTTTTAGTTCAATTCTCACACAACACTAAAATCTCTGAAAATCACTAAGATGCGCTACGTTTTAATATTGTTCATTTGTTTTTATTTGGTTCACCCAGTTACTTCTGTAATAAATTCTAAAGTTTAAATAGTATTATTAAAACTGCTTAGTTGTTTGTTAGAATTTTCAATTCAATTTGTACGTTCGAAACGATGCGTTTTTGCACCGATTTATTACCGCTTGCGGTTTGTCATGCGCGCAATGAAACACAACCTACAATAGGCGCCCGCGCAGAAATACGGGCTCTATATACCTGATGCAAAGCGTCGATCAGCCGTGCTGGCCTAGTGGCAAGCGTCTTGAGCCGAAATTGGTACATCACGTTTTCGAAGATTCTTTACCAAGGAGATTGATTACCTATGTCCAATCGGAATTATTTTTTTATTTCAGGTTTAGACTACATCTAAGCAAAATTTCAGTGCAATCCGTTCCGTAATTTTTGCATGTAGTATGCAGGAAAAACATGTGACTGGTTGGGTTTTCTTCACCCTGGACTGAAATGGTAAAGGACAGGTACCTAGATCTGACAACCATCTGGTGATCTCTGATCGTTGGAGGCCGCCATGGCATCTAGTAAGCACATCGAACTAATCCATATGTAGCGCTGGCCATATGGATCTTGATTCGGGTCAAGATGCTTATAACCCCTAAAAACCCGTAACCAGGACCCTAAAACCGTGATCGTAGAAGGTTCAATTAATGCCTAGCTCATCTTATCAGCCTGTTCCGTCCCACTGATCTCACTGGTAGGCTAATGCCTCCTTGCCCTCCCGAAGCCTTACAAATAATTCGACAGAAACGTTAAGAATGATTACTACGCAATTTATTTCGTAATAGTTTCCAGATTTTTTTGCGCTGGATTCCGAAATTCAAACCAGTTTTGGTAATCGGTCAAGTTCGATGCGAAAGCCATTACCTATAGTGAAATCAAAGATGCCGCAAAAAATGACACAAAACCATTGAATTACTATTACTAGCGTATGGAACGGACACCCGCGAACAACAACTTTGCGCCATGAGTTGTTGCCGGCCGGCAACAACTCATTTAGTCGTTCGCCTACGCCCATCACGACACCGCATGCGAATAAAATCAAGAAATAAATGCCGTCTTGCTTGTTAAAACGTCTAAAAATGAATCAACTTCGAAGAAAACAGATAGTGGCTTGACTTATCATCGGTTAATAAACAGAATATCAACTAAAACCAACGAAAATTAATTTTTGAACATTATTTTCTATTGTACCTGACATTTCGTTTGAAAATCATAGATTATGAAAAGTGATTCGTACAGATGGGATGTGTATGTACCTACTTATTTTTAACTCATATTACTCACCCTATGCCGTCTGTCTGATCAGTAACAGTAGTTACCTACTGTAGGTATCTTTTTCAATCGTCATTATAAACTAAAGCTACCTATACCTACCTATACCTACCTAGGTATAGGTATTGTCGTCTGAACAAATATCTTAAGGTTTATAAATTTGTAATAGATCGATTGGGGACCTCTGTGGCGTGGTGGGCGAAGGTCCGCCTGGGACGCAGGAGGTGGGTTCGATTCCCGCCTTGGGACAGATGTGATAAAGTGTGGGGTCTAGTTAGTGCAAGTACCTATGTAGGTACGTATGCACCTATTTGTTGGATAAAATACCAATTTATTTTAAAAATAATGATTTAAACGCTCAACGATTCATTTTATTTTACTGTAAATCTTTTCATGTTTTAAACTATAATATAAATAGCTACTGCATTAAAATTCAGTTTTGTATGCACAATGTCTAGTCTGAACTAGTCTGAAGTGTCCCTTCTGCGGTGAAAAAATCTATGAATACTTGTGGGAGGGGTCGAGCGCGCTGTCATCAAGTCGCGACACGTTTTTTGTTTGGTTTAGCTACTCTAACTACTTACAACTCACTGCACAAAACATTATTTAAGTATCAACGTAATTTACAGTAACTTCTAAGGAAGTCAGTTAGTTACTACTACACTAACTTATAAGGAAGAGAAGATTTTGCGTATGATAAAAGCAATCCAGTGTTTAAATTTGTCGGAAAGAACCGTCAAACCGTTTACGAGAGGAAATTTCTGCCGTTAAAGTAGAGAGGAAAATGAAACGCTTGTAGGTAGTTGAAGGAAAACCTAGAATGTGGTTCTAAAATTTTTAATGACGTATCTTGCATCTAAGTCAATTAAAAAAAAACTTGCGGTGGCCTGGATATAACGATATTAGACAAGGTCTTCGGTCTCCTTCCATCTTCCCGCTTGGGTGTATCAGATTTTTCTGTTCGATGTTTCCTTGCGCCACCAGAAGATAGTTTATAGGTACTTTTCTTTGTAGGATCGATCAACTGGATCTTTAGAAAAGATCTACTAGACATGTCATCTTCGGCAAAAGACCGGGTTACCTGCAGGGCTAATTTTATTATTCCGAATCCGAGTGGAGACGCGATTAAAATCGCTTTTTGACTAGATTTCGAATGGATTCTGACACGGAACCTTGCCAATAGAATTAAAATAACCTTACTAGCTATCTATGGTCTCAAAATCCAAGACTCCCTCCATTCGCTTCGGAATATTACGCTGCGCCAGAAATAAGTACCTAGAGCTTAAGAATGAAATGACTAAAGTAAAGTAGAGCTTAGCGTAGTAGTAGAGCGTAGTAGAGCTTTTGAAAATACTGCTTCAGGCTGAGAAAAGACGATACTTACTGATCAATTCCAGTCGCATCGTAGTGTGAACTTGGACATTCCTGATTCTGAAGACGAATTGAGGGTAGGTAGTCGTGGATACTGCCTTCAATTCTCGGCTGTAACTCCGAGTACCTACATCTAGTCGCCCCGTGACCAAGATCGCTGTAACGCGGTAGAAACTTAGGGGATATAATAACAAAAGGTACGCGATAAATACCCAATTATGTAACTATGTTTAAAAATCGCGAAGTTTTAAAAAATGATATGGATCAGTTGAGCTACCTGTAGATTGTTTACAACAGTCTGCAGTTAGCTCAATTGTAAATACTAGATTTAATTTATTATAGATACATATTATTTTATTGTTATTTTCTTTGTGAATATAGGCTTCTGCCCTTTATTTATCGGAGTGCGAATCTCTTTCATCCATTTGTAAGGATGTTTGGATAAGGCTCATCAATTAGCAGAAAGACACTCACTTTCCTACCACGTGCTATTGAATAAACATTGTAGTGAAACTCAAGATGCGCTAAATACATCGTCGACACCATAGCGACTGACATCTCGACAATATTCCTACGTCAGATAAAAAAGTGTTTTAGAAACAATTGCGTTGAATTTAGCCTTTTGTTTTCAATCAATTGCCTCAATTTATTATTCAAAATAATTTTCGCGAATTAAAGTAGAGAATTCCAGAAGAAAAAGCAGTCATGGCCTGTTCTCCCAGTTGGTATTCTCCTATTATATTCCTATTATATGGCTTTCTCCTATATTCCATGAACTTGAGAACATTTCATGAAAGAACTCAAAGCGCGAAATTACGACTTTACAACTTTGTTCTAATTATAAGTAGGTAATTAATATAATTATTATTTACTAGCCCGCGGCTTCGCACGCGTTGCTTCTATGAAAACGTTCAAAGTTTATTTCCATCCCATGTCCCATCCCCAACAGTTCCCGTTTTATGGTATAAAAAGTAGCCTATGTTTGATTCCAGGCTTAGAGCTACACCGATGCAAATTTCAGCTCAATCTGTTCAGTAGTTTTGGCGTGAAGTATCAAACATCCATCCATCTATCCATCCATTCATCCAAACTTTCACATTTATAATATTATTGTGATAAACATTTCCATCATTATTATTATTATTATTATTAACCAAAAAATGTACATTATTATTATTTATAATGCTACAACTTACAATAAATATAACAGGCTGTTCGTTCCAGTATTACATCTACAGATTAAGTAGTATTAAGTATATTTTTTTGTGTATGTTACCAGTACCAGAACCTTGGTAAGGTGGCAGTCCTCCGTACTAGTAAAAACTGTTTTACGGCAGGATGCCATGCTCTTCCTTAGGTATATGTTTAACATTTTTAAAGGATGGTATTTTATACATTTTAATTCAATTAGGTTCTTATAATTATGCATGCAATGTAGCCTAAAAACTAGAAAATTTAGGTAAGCTTAAATGTTAATACTAGGATAGATAAAAATACGAGCAGGTAAATCTGACTTTATACCGACCTACTTATCAGTTAAAAACAAAGGTAGGTAGGTACAAAAAAGATTCGTTAAATGAAAAGAAAAATTTGTTTTGGTTGACAAATTAACAATATAACAATTAACAAACAATGGAATCCGATTCTCATTCGAATGTGATAGTTAGGATTGTATTTTATAAATCGTTTTAATCAAGGCAACCTAAAAACCTGCGAAAAATATATATAATATATCAACGTCCGTAGTTAATTAGTTTAACTACAGGGTCTACAAGCTAGCAATGAGAAGTAACCTGGATCGTATCTATTTTAAATAATATTACCATATCTATTCATAATGAGAAAAGTTTACAATAAAAATAAACGATTAATACCCACTCAGATTTGAATGTTATATATTATGTGATACAAATCACATAATTTTCAATAGATACTAATCATGTACCTAGCTTTATAGGCATATAGAAACGTTAATTAAAACAACGTTAGCAACTAAAAACATCAAACCATAATAACAGGTGAATTAGCAAAAATAAAAATCACGCATTAACAGAACAAAATTGTGTTGTTGATCAATCATACATTACATATGTGTAACTCTAGTCTCTAGTGGTTTTGGCAGCGCACGCCAGAATCGCTCGCAGATGGTAGATTTTTTCCTACTTACTTGACACTTATCGTCATATTTTGGACAATTCTCACAATATCTTTAAAAATTGTAGCCTATGTGTTATTCTGATGTATAAGCTATATTATTGTAAACTTTCATTAAAATCCATTCAGTAGTTTTTACGTGAAAGAGTAACAAACATCCATCCATCCATACTTACAAACTTTCGCGTTTATAATATTAGTAGGATAATAAGTAAAAATATTTAGAAAGGTAATGGGCGTTGTCTAGCGAGGTCATGTAGGTACTATCCGGGAAGAACTCTGACAACAATCGTCAATTCCTACTGACGTCCAGAATTATCGTTTGACGTCATCATAGAATTGCTGTAAATAAGATTCGTTATTGGATACCATTTTAGATTCTGTAGGGTGTAATAAAGTTACTAGCGAAAACTGACACGTGCTCTTTAATAAAGTAGTGTTCAGGAACGAAACCCTTTTGCTTTCGCTCTGTCTGTCCTTTTTTCCCTCTTGAATATCTCAGTAACAACCGCAGCTATTAACTTGAAATTTAAAATAATAATACATTTCGTGCGCCTGTACTCATTAAAAGATAATAAAAAAAACAGTTTGTACAAATTGTGATCTTGAAATTTTAAAAGATACCTACAAAGTCAAGTGGGGTATCAAATTCAAATACATTTTATTTCAGACAACAATGATCCATAATTTGTTAGTAGCAGAAAGATATCTTATATTAAATGTTAGTATTCTTAGCCCCCTATACCATTTAATTTAATTAAAATTCTATCAAATTAAATCATATAAAATTGAATTAAAACCGATTATATCATAAATTAGGACTCATAAAAACAATATGAAATAAAATTAAATCAAATTACACATAAATAAAATGAAAATTAATATATGAAATGAAAGGTACCAATTTTAAAATTTCAGAACTGATTTTGAAATTTTTCTAGGTTTTATACTTTTTGAAATATTTTGAAAAAAGTCGAAAAATTTACTGTTAAACTATCTTCGAAGGTTGCAGAGCGATTCATCTCAAATGTTTTATCTTATTCATCTAAAAGGTCTCTACTGATTTAGGTATTCATTAAACAGGGAAGTCTCTAACTGGTACTACTGGTACATATTTGTATAATTGACAAACGTTCGAAACCCGGCGCGCGAGTCTACTCGCACTTGACGGATGTTGTTTGCGTTTTGCGGGACAAATAATAATAATCCCTCGGGATAACATTTTTTATATTTATTCTGCAGAATTAACATATTCATATCATTCTTTAAAAACAGTTTTGGGTTGGTGCAATGTAGACTTTTTAAAAATACTTTAACGCGTTCACTGCTCCGGCCCTATAGAGTGCGACGAAGACTTGTACTATGGCATACTGGAAATCTGGCATATCTGATTATATGTCTGTGTTATTCATATGAAGCTGAATTAATCTAACTTTATCTCTAAATCCATGTGCGTCATAGGCAGTCAATGTGTTAACGAAGTCTCTATCGTCGCTAAGGAGTCTTAGGTACAGGAGGCTGGGATTCGTAGGAACGCACGAGACTTTCAAAACGATTACGTCATAAAGCTCCTTTTCAGTACTTTGGTCCGTAGCAAGCTAGAGGCCAGTTCCTCTATATGGAGTCCGCATGAAAAGAAATATTTTCTTCTCCTGGAAAAAGTACAAAAAGCATTTCTAAGATACCTATACAAGCGCGTGGCAGGATATTACCCATATACTTAAGTATCCCACTAAATATTTACAAGGTACCCTGGGTTATAACTCGCTAAAAAGACGACGCGCGTTTGATCAGTTATCAAACACTATTTAAATCTTTAGGAATATCATCGACGGTCCCGATATACACAACGAGTTGCTTCGCCTATATGTGCCAGGCTCTTCGCTCTACCACCTTTCGGCACTGTAGGGCACCATCGGTCGCCGCTGCCTCACGCTCTCGACGCCCTCAACGGGTTACTTAAGGCTTTCCCAGACTGTGACATATTTGCGGACGAATGGAAAGATTTTATGTCAGTCTGTCTGTCTCCTCTATTGTGAGAGGGATGGATGAGCGATTATTATTATTTTTTTTTTTTTGTTTATATTAAAATCAACAATTTAATCATGCATAATTTTAGTCTGACATTTTTGTTAAGTTTATATCTTTTTTATGTTAGTTTTATAAGTTTTATTGTTTGCATGTAATTAAGGAGTGTAATTGGTGTTTTCGCCGTTCTAATTAATAATTAAATAAATAAATAATAAAAATTAGTTATGGACATAAATGCTGGACAATCACACAGCATCATGTAGCCCAAAAGTAACTAGAGCTTGTATTTTGGGTAGGTAACGTAGATTATACGAAACAAAATCAAAATCTAATATTATCACCTATCCCAATATTTTCAATTTGGTAGTATGCTTTGTTCACCTTGTAGTTACCAATTGCGTCAAAAGGGGCTCGTCAATTTATGAAATTTAAAGTACTTACCTATTATTAAACGGTCGATTTAAAAACTTGCAATGCGAAGCAATACCTACGTAGCGAGAACATTAATTGATTTTATTACGCGTTATTATGTTTTAGGGTTCCGTACCTCAATAGGAAATAAGAACTGTGGAATAAATCCAATACAATGTTTACGGTGTAGAATAGAAAAGTGTTTATGGTAGAATGTGTGACAGATGTCGTATTGGACACAATCCATGTAGGTAATTGCTGAATAAATATGAACACCAAATAACTACCTTTTTATTGTGCTTACCTACCTTTGTAGTCCGTCGGTTCGTCTGTCTTCCATCCCCCTTTCAAATGAGGTATCAAGTTGAAATATTACGTTGAATACTCTAGTCAATAAATTCTTGGAGCCGTGATATAAATCAACTTTTAACTCAACGCAATCAAAAGTTACCGTCGTTTATCGCCGAATATTTTGAAATTTCCAAGGAAAGCACAAGCATACCAAACATAGAGGGTACTTCCCGTTGACCTAGGATCATGATATTTGGCAAGAAGCAGTCTTACGGAACCCTCGGTGCGTGAGTTTAACTCGCACTTGACGTCTTATTTTATTCCACATAAACTAACAAACATAGAAAATACCTCCTCGATTTGTTATGGTTGTTTATTTAATAGTTTATGTAGATTAAAATTAACTAACGGGTCAAAGCAAATCGTAGGCCATACTCAATCCAAGATTGTCGACAAAGACATTTTATGAATGAGAGTTTAACAAAAACTGAAAAAAATTGCAGAAACAACTGCAAAGTAAAAGAAATACACAAACTTCAGCAACGCATAGTAATAATAACATACGCGCAGCGCAAAAGGCTCGAATTCGAGTTTGAAACGAACGAGACTCATGAAAAGATGAATGTAAGCAAAAACCAAAAAAATTGCACGATTGGGGTAGGTAAAAGGTATGACGCATCGCTCACGAGATGTAAGCGAAAAACTAAAAAACGGGACCTACTTTGTGCCCTCCCCCTAGGGCTCTCCTCACAGGGGTAGTATCTTTGTCTACTAGGTACTAAATACACTACAGAATCGGCCCCCCGGCGGGTGCCGTCGCAACCGCTATGTCCCTGCATTGTAAATCTGTAATATCTTCGAAAATATTGATTTAAACAACATGATGTAAATGGTCATATTGATCTATATTACATGCACAATATACTTAATTGTACAACATCACATTAGAAACCTCTAAAATTATCAGTGTTTCTCTACTATATTATGCGCGTATATAAACACGTATATAAACAATATAAACCTTCCTCTTGAATCAATCTATCTATTAAAAAACCCGCGTCGAAATCCGTTGCGTTGTTTTAAAGATCTAAACATACATAGAGACAGACAGACAGTTAGAGAGCGACTTTGTTTTATACTATGTAAAGATTATGTAGAGATAGAGACTGGGTAAAGCAATGAAAATGGAAACTGTAAACAGGGTGGATTTTTTGGACGGAGTATTAATGGGAGGTACCTAACCGGTGTAGCTACAGGGAAATGGTTTTATTCCATAATTTTTAAAGAAATGTTCATCCCCAAACATAGATTTTCAAAACAGTACAGTAGGTAATCAAAAGGAATGGGCATCTTACACAAAAACTTTTTTGATCCCAATCGATCCTGTTTCCTATACTTACTTACTGATCAAAAACTTCTAGCGGCCAACTGAGGCTGGAGAACCTACTAAAAAGTCAGAAATCGGGAAAATCTAAATAATTATCCCAACCGCAATTTTTTTTTAATCTGTATATGGGCAAGAATTTTTTTCTAAAAATTATGGATCTATGTATTATGGATCGATTAGGCTCCCAAGACCATTTTCATTTTGGTACACCGGTTAAGGTACCTCCCCTTACTGCTAAGTCTAAACACCCTGTAGAATCAAATTGAGACGACAGATTATAAAACAAGACGATCCTGAGAAAGATAAGTATATACATACAGGTTTAATTTAGAGTGTCTATGTCTACTTTAACAGGCTATCTGAACAAAAAGTAGATTAAGTATTTCTAGTATAGTTTGACAATGCCCATATGCACCAGCATACTTTGACATACCTTTTAATTAATTAATTAATTATTTATTTTGACTCTGACCAATTATTTTCATTTAATTTTTCAGTCATGTCTGGTCTGTTTTTTTAACGTTTGCACCTAATGGTTTTTCCTATAACGAAGTACCTATGTGTGTTATTGTTATAATTTAGAATGTAACGAGATCAAGTGTAACATCAAGTGTGCCTACGATGGAATAAATAAATACTAATACAACGTTTATTCTAAGAAAACTGTCCAAGTGCAGTCTGTATTACATACCTACAGGTTACTGAAATAATAAAACGTAATGAGATCACTTATTTACTTTAGATCCAAAGTAAATATACCTACACTTGTGTGTTTTGGGTTAGTGTATGCTCAACACAGTGGTACTTCTAAGAACTTAATACGAAAACAAAGATTGTAGACTAAAGTATTTTACATAACACATCTAACAGCGTTAGTTTTTGGAAAAAGCAAGAAAGTAAATAGGATAAATTCCGTATAGATGCCCCAAAAGGGATACTTGCCTAACTGCGAAAAAAACAACAAAAAATCGCAATCAAGTTTTGATAAGCTCAAGTTACCTATGTAGGCTGAAAATTAAGCTAAAGAGCCATCATTCATCGCCAAGCTTTTGAACCGTGTTGATGTTCGTGACTACGACAAAGTTTAATAATTGTTATGATTCCGTATAACGACCTGTTTAAGTAGGAAGTAAATTAATGCCTGTTTTCCTCAAATCGTAACAAACGGTACAAAATTAGAGCACTCCGTACCCAGGGCCGCAGCGCAGCCTTGCTCAAAGGAAATCGGCGACAATCCGTGCCTATTGTATTTTCGTTGTGACACGAGTCTTGCAAAACTAGTAAACAATGATCAGAATTGGCAATTATTATGATTTATGATCGTTACGCTCTTACTCAAAACAACTAACACTAACAGGGGTCAAGTTCAGGAGAAGTGGAGCGAATTAAATAAATTGTCTTGCGCGCCTCAATATTCAAAAACAACAACTTAAGGTGGAGTGAGTCCCAAAACCCACGTTTCAAAATCAATTTTAAGGCAAAAACATTGATTTTTTTATAATATTTTGATAAGCATCAAAAGTTTAGGATTCTAGTTAGTAAGTTATGGGAGTTGAAACACGATTAACAAAACTTGACTCGATACAAAAAAATCGCAAAGTTTCCTCTAAATCTTCATTTTTGCACACATACTCCTACGGAAAAAAGCAGTTTCATTTGCTAGTTACTTATCATATTTCAATAAAATTTCGTCTACGTGTTCCCTAATAAGTACTTTAGACGATTGTGGTATCAGTTTTTTGCGAAAGAGTGATATTTTAGTGCTTAAAACAAATTTATAAAAAGGCCAGTGAAATTACGCGGGGGCTGGCCATTCCGCGGCTCTCGCCTTCCTTTCTCGCCTTCCCCGCCGACGTTCGCTCGTCCTTGTCTCGCAAAACCGATCCCACTTCGTCTTAAAAACTATCGTAGTTTGGCGAATGTATTACGGATGTAAGCGAGTATTCTTCCAACACAAATAAAGTTCGTAGTTAACCCGCTTACATCCGTAATGAACAAAAACTTTGTTTGTGCATGAGTCGTCTGAGGAATCTACTTGTCCGATTTCAATTTATTTAACTTGTAACTCAATAGATAGATATAAAATTCTTTATTGCACACTTATTAAGATAATTCACAAACAATAACAAAATTTACAGAATATGTGACAATTGGCGGTCTTATCGCTCTATTATCCCTGAGTGACTTATCCTACGTTTTATACACGTAAGCGAAGCCGGAAGCAGAGGCTAGTTTTATAATATTTATGAAGAATAAATGACTATCTACTTCGTCAAAGTACGATAGTTTTTGGAGTAAAACTATCTTCACTCAATAAATGCCATAATTCGTTTTAAATGTATAATTTATCTAAGGTTTTGATTCTAAGGTTCTGATTTCTGATAATAATTTCAACCTTTTATTACTTATTATTAGTGTTTTTTTTTTGATCAACAAAAGACTGACTTTCCTCCAAATGTTTAAGATTTTATCATTATCATTTTTACCGTGTTATAAGAAACTAGTTAATGCCCGCGGCTTCGCACGTGTTGTTTCTATTGTTTAAAGGTGATTTCTATCACATGGGAACTGTTATATGTGAGGTATGTATGGAATGGAAAGCCTATGTTTGATTCCAGGATTAGAATTACCTATATGCAAAATTTTTGCCCGATCCGTTCAGTAGTTTTGGCGTGAAGAGGTGACAAACATCCATCCATCCATCCATCCGAACTTTCGCATTTTTAATATTAGGTAAGTGTGATATCATTAGGTACTAGATAAGAAAAAACCCCAACAAGATATCTACCGCGACCTTCCTCAATTCTAATTTGAATATCTACCTTTTTCTAATATTCGTTTCACAATCGCAACCAAGTAACAAATCGGTTGCAAAAACCTTGATCCCCAAAGGGGGAAGCCCAAGTTTCAGGTTATTTACCTGGTAATTTTCCTCCACTTCTATAACCAGTTATTAGTATAAGCACTTGCAAATACAAGACCCAGGCATCGCGTGACTAAGCTTTCACTGGAGTATCTCTATCATCGTTCTGTCGTGGTTCCGACTTTTCGCAAAGTAAGGTATTTGATCATGATTTTTTTAACTAACGGTGAAAGGGTTATGGTCTTTGGAATCTTCTGGCTGCCTACGTTCTCAGTTTGCCACGTAACTGTACTAAGCCGAAAGGGGATGATTCTGGACCTCGAGGATGTCGATTTGTTTCAATGATTTTTAGAATTCATTATTCGAAGAAAAAAAAATTAGTTATACATTTTTTAGTTTTTAGGGTTTCGAAGATCGGTTTCGAAACCCTTATGATCTCGCTTTGTCTGTCCTTTTTTCCCTCCTTAATAACTCAGCAACTACTGCAGCTAATCAACTTGAAATTTAAAATAATAATACATTTCGTGGGCCTGTACATATTTAAAGAAAAATAAATGATAATAAATGAAAAATGAAAATGAATATTTTCCATACAAATTGTGATGCCGAAATTTTAAAAGTTACCCACAGGGCCATGTGGGGTATCAAATGAAAGGTATCAGTTTGTACATTTCAAAATAGTTTTCGAAATTTTTGTAGGTGTCTTTTTAAAATAATTCGAAATAAGTCGAAAAAAATACACATCCCCCCCCCCCCCCCCTATCTCCGAAGATTGCAGAGCGATCCATGTAAAATTTATGGAGTGTTTATAGATATGGATTTATATTTTATTACATTTGGTTTGTACGTTTCAAAACAGTCTTTCAAATTTCTGTAGGTTTCATACTTTTTGAAATATTTTGAAAAAAGTCGAAAAAATACCCATTCCCCCCCCCCCCTATCTCCGAAGTTAGCAGAGCGATCCATTTGAAATGAATGGAGCGTTTGTAGATATGGATCTATATTTTACAGGAAAAATATAGAGAAGTCTGTAAAAAGAAGACTTTTTGAAAAATGATCAAAAAGGAAAAATGAAAGGTATCGGTTTGGACATTTCAAACCAGTTTTTCAAATTTCTGTAGGTTTCATACTTTTTGAAATATTTTGAAAAAGTCGAAAAAATTACCGTTAACACTTTAACCGAAGCATGCAGAGAGATCCATCTGAAATGTAGGTTGGTACCTACTATTCTTAGGTATTCGTTAAATTGCGAAGTTTCTAACCGGTACTTTTGGTACATATCTGTTGACAAACGTTCGAAACCCTCGGCGCGCGAGTTACACTCGCACTTGACGGATCTTGTTTTAATA
This sequence comes from Eupithecia subumbrata, assembly GCA_949316285.1. Lineage (NCBI taxonomy): Eukaryota > Metazoa > Arthropoda > Insecta > Lepidoptera > Geometridae > Eupithecia > Eupithecia subumbrata. The sequence continues at coordinate 11,329,562 of OX438643.1, read as the reverse complement.
TACAGTAAGGTTTGTGAAAACGCTTGTAAAGTAAAAGACTGAAATTTGTTAAAATGTTAAATATGTACCTTCCTACCTACTAAATGCAAGAGCACTACACCTGCGTGTAAAAATCATTAAGAAATGAATACAAAAGAAATCTTTAATAACAACGAAAACTACAACCAAATAATAGAAACAAATTAGAAATAGTATTTACAATTGAAAGAATTGAGCTAACTGCAGACTGCTGCAAAAAAATTACAGTTTGCTCAAAAATGATGTCGATAACTAGGTATACTTTTCAAATAATAAAAAAATCGGCATTCAAAAAAAAATTTTCAATTTAAGTGGTCAGAATCAGGTTCCAAAATCACCCCCGTTCGGCTAAGTAGGTAATTATTATTTTATTAGAGGTAGGTACATTGTATTTTTCTGGGTTTTTCAATTACTTGCGAAATTAACGAAATGCGCTTACAAAAGCCTACAGGCAGAATGTATCTATAATAATTTTTTTATTAATATTACAGAAATCATACTCCACCTAGCTCCTTTGTTTTTACCAAGATTTCGTAACATTATCATATAAAAAAACCTATGACGACGTGCGTTTCACGCGACCCATAAATGTATTTCTTTAATAAATAGGTACCTATTACCACATCTTTTACGACCAATAGTAGATAGCTAACATCCTACAAAAATAAGTGCCAACCTAAGCTGTGTTCCATACATAACATAATTGAAGGCAGTTCTACAACATACTTAAATGTAAGAAATCAAATAATACGCTAAAAATGTTTCTACTTCGATGGGAATTGAAACCGCAACCTTCCGTGTCCAAGTCCCGTCAATCAAAGTAGAGTTTTTTTTGGATATTATTTAATTTAATGGAAATTACCCCAAGTGTGAAGGCTTACGCACTATATTAACAAAAACATTATAGGTAGGTACATAAAAGTATCTACCTTCCTACTTCTAATTAAGTATGTACCTTAAACTCGAGCCATAATGGCTGTAGGTGCGGCAGACAGCTTGGCAGCGGTTCTTGTACCTACCTACACCTACTCATATACATAACTAGATTTACTACGAAACCTCAACTCAAAATTTTAAGCGCTATCTGATAAACTTCTCAAAAAAAAATGGTATTGTGCCAAGAAAATGTGTATGTAGGTAGAGGACATCAAACAATAAATAACCATAAAATTTCAAATGTGAAAAATTCTAGTTTTCTCAACCATTTAAATATAACAGCCAAAACTGATAGTATTGTGGTTAAGAGTAAACCCTCCACAAACTGAAAACCATGAATGCACCTGAACAAACCTGCGGAATTTTTACTGCCTGAAGATTGATTTAACTACTTATTAAAAAGTTTCGTTTAATTAAACTGATATACATATATACTGACTGTAGCAGCAATTTTCTAGAGATAGAGCTGGTATTTAGAACGCATTACCGTTTTTTGTCACAATGAGCTAAGGTATTTGAGCATGCCAATTGCTGATTCTGCCTTAAGTTGGTTAAAACCAGTTCGCATCGGTTATAGGGAATTTTATGACGGCTAGCTGCCATGAAAGCATATTTGAATAATAAAATAAGGTTTTTCACAATGTAGACACAAAATTTATTTCTTTTCGATAAATATTTAGGTTCGAAGTAAACCTAAAAAGTTTAAGGAAAATAAATGAATTTGGTCTGCAATGGGGAGTTTAATTTACAAACGACTTTTCTATGGGATTTTGGATATATTTGCAATGTAAGAATTTATGGTACATACTCTACCTGTCTCTATCAGTCCATAAACATCCAGTTTAGTAGCATATCACTTGTGATCAACAATAACTCAAATTAAAATCCATTAAAATAGAGATATAATTATATTGTAGCTTTATTATAGTCACCCATTATTGTAGTCTTTACAGGTAATTTTTTAATTATTATCCTACTCTATTACGCCACTGAAATAGACAAATTATTTCAAGATTTCTTACAACAAGGAAATAGTGCATTTTTTCATTTGGTAATGGAACGAGTTGCTGCAAAAAGTAACTTCCTCATTCTCGTAAAGTTGGAGTGGAACCGGCAGTCATGGTTTGATTTGTTAAAATTATCTGAAAAACCAATGTCTACGACTACGTAGACAAGCACAGGCGAGAAATTATATGAGTATAGGTATTTTATTAAAAGCCGGCGTGAGCCCCTTTTGTTTTTCCTGGACGCCTGGACTTGTGACGTCAGCGTTCAACCTTATTAGTTACGTTACACAACATCAGAATATTTTCATACTATTTTGTAGGAAATTTCAAGGAGAATCTAAATAATTAAGAGGTATTACTAGATAATAATCAAGAAATCAGCGAAATAATGCGCCACATCCCATTTCCGCGCTGGCGGGCAGCATGCTGACGAAAACCCTGCAACTCGAAGGGGTGTATCAGCGCGTAGGGTCTGCCATCTGAGAGGATATTAAAGACCAAAAAAGATAACTGACAGCTCACGGGACACTTGCTTGAAGCTAAGCTTGTATGAGTTGTATGTACCTAAGCCATTTTGTCACTGAAAATTTATCTAAAGCCCATATTTTTTTGTGCTGTGCTGGATGTACGAGTATCTATTCTTTATGAATTACACAATTACTTATTCACATTTTTGATTCTTAAAACCTTTATGAATTACAAAGACAATAAGAGAACCAGGTTAAAGGGGAGGAGAAAAGCCGTCTCCATGATTGATAATTTCGAGGCTTCTGTACTGCCGCCGTGACTAAAGTCCACTTGGAAGAAATGGACAGGTCGGGCAGTGAAAACCATCATAAAGTAGACCCCGCAACAAATCAAGCCCGAAGGAAAGGAAGGGATTCAGTCGACGTGAAAAGATCGTGTCGGGGAAAAATGTGGGGTTTAGGGCGAGAATAACATACCTAATAGAGGTAGAGAAAGAAGAGTGGAGAAAAAGACAGAGCTTGTTGTATAATCTCATTCGGTGACCAGTTTCTAATGTCATACATTCATACGGTTTTCTTGTGACCGGTGCCGGACCCGGCTTACGGATTGAATTTTCAAATTTGTCTTTCTCCTGAGTTAGTAAATTTTGTGATTTTTTGGTGAATCTAATTACTTTATCGACAAAAAAACTCGAGGCAAGCTTAGCTCGCTTTGTTAAGTCTGCTGTTGATCTCGAAAAATTCAGCAAATTGTAATTTAAAAACCTTCTGTACCATCTGCTATCTAGGTAGGTATGCGATGAAAGTACGGTTACTTCATCTACCAGAGCAAGGTTGAGTTGAGTCTTTACCCACCCACTAATCCTCAACAATGTCGCCGATGCAATGTATCTTGATCTCAAGTAGGTACCTTAACAACATGATAACGACCGACTTTATATCTCATGTATGTAGGTATCTCTGAGCATAACTGTTAATTTGTTTCACGTAAAACTACCTTGATGTGACAGTTTTTTTATTAAATCGTGACTTAATCGCTTTTCATCTCATCTACAGCCTATACTGGTCTACTGTTGGACGCAGGATTATGTCATAGTGGAATAATGACCATAATCCCGACGCTCACGCTGTGCATGCAGGGGATTGCAGTTCGGTGAAGGCGCTGCCGCCCGCCCCCCGTGCTATCCCTGAGTCGCCTCTCACGCACGATACCCGTGGGAAGAGTTGGGGTGGTGGTAATTCTAAACAGGCACCACACGGCCCGGCCGTATGGCTTTTACTGAGAAAATTTTCCACGTAATTTCCTCAATCTCGTCAAACGCGTCAAGTGAGAGTGTCCGTGGAACTTTTCGCGTGGCCCACTTCAACTTGGCTCGCTTATCACCATTTATGTGCAGTGCCGTAGATTGCATCGTAATTACTATGTGCAGTAATGGAGTGTCTATCTGCATACTTTAATGGTATTTAGATGCAGCTGTTTCTATTTGACGGGGTAATTGTTGTTGTTTATTGAAAACAAGTTCCTGCTGCTCTCATCTCAAATCGTAGGAAACTTTTGTGTCCACGACCAAGACCATACAACACTGACGACACAAGTGCTTCTAATGGTGCTTCCTCATTCAATTAACTTCATCATCAGCCTATGTTAGTCCACTGCTGGACATAGGCCTTCCCTAATGAGCGCCCTAGCGCCCTGTCTTCAGCTTGCCGCATCCAGCATCTGCCTGCAGTCTTTCGCAGGTCATCATCCCACCTTGCCGGAGGGCGTCCTACACTACGTTTGCCGAGTCGTGGTCTCCATTCAAGAACACGTTTCCCCCAGCGGTTATCGGTTCTTCGCAAGATATGGCCGGCCTACTGCCACTTCAGCTGGCTAATTCTTAGAGCTATGTTAACTAACTTTGGTTCTCTGTCGGATGTATTCGTTACGAATCCTATCCTTCAGAGAAACTCCGAGCATAGCTCTTTCCATAGCTTGCTGAGTAACTTTGAACTGTTGGACCAACCCTACCGTGAGTGTCCACGTCTCAGCTCCGTAGGTCATGACGTGTAGGACGCACTGATTGAAAGCGTGTGTAGTTTCCCAAACTCTGCCCAGCCAATTTTTTTTTATTAGCTTTTTGTGGCTTTCATATCACTACGGCCATGATAGGTCTATTGTGATCGCCACTGTGTGTTCCGCCTCAAAGCAGCGGCGTTCATAATTCGCCACTAACCCTTGCAGCTGCTAGGAACTGTAGGATTTTCTTTGTAGTGGAGTCTCTTAGCTCGTCTGGGCTAAGCAGGTGCTTGCCCAGATGGATACTACGTTTTTGCATCAGTGCTCCGCACTCTCCTAGAAGATGGAGAGGCGTTTCCTCTGCCTCCTCACAGAATCTGCAGGATTGAGTGTCGCTAAGCCCCAGTTTGAACATGTGCTTGTTGAGGCCCAGCCTAGCTGGATCCTCTTATTGGCCTCCTTCTCAAAATGGTTTTACCTAACTGCAGAATCTGCCGGAGGTAAGTGTAATCGGAAAAGATTTCGATCGAGTAACATTCAATTAACTTCGTCTATCGTAATTATTTTTTTTTTATTTTAATTATTGTCCTTGTTGACAGGACTTTTAGGACTTGGTCAATCAAGTCCTAAAATTGGAAATCCTATCAAAATCATCATATTTTTTTTGAAAATTTTAGACCTATCTGACCACGGAGCTCCATATTTAGTACTTAGGTTAGTACCTATCTGTTTTATGTGAACATAGAAGTTTAGATATCTATGATACTCTTATATACTCGTACTATGTAGGTGATTCCAACTCACGTGGTTCTTTAGGTTTCAGCAGCAGCGGTGTGAACTCCGTTCCACGACGTTTGCCAAGCGAAACTGAATCGAACCCAGTACTATTTAACAGCGCTTTTTCATACAGTGTTTTCACCATTTTCACATCACACTATACCAGCTATTTTCATTCAAAAATTCACATTGAATATCAGACTGAACCGTTTCTGATGATGTCTCGGGACCGTGTGGTCAGTTCAGTGATTTGTTAATTGAATTGCTTACTGATAAGGGTTGCCTGAGATAATAAATTATGGGTCATCCCATCCCTCTACCTACACAGACGTAGAGAACTATTTTGTTTATAGTTTTATGCATATATCTTCTTATCAAATTTGTGCCAAATAAATGACCTTCGTTTGAAAACTGTTTTGTTTTGAAAACTAAGAATTTTCGAATTTTTCCTTGGTATATTTTAGGATATGATAATGAGAAGAGGCCCACATTTAAGGTCAAGAAAACTACCTAACCGCAATACCCTAGGTTACCTAGGAATGTTAGGTAAATGAAATCAATAAACTTAGTAGGTTAAATACTTAGTGGTACTTCTCCATAATAAATTCACACGTTTTCTGAACTGGTTTAGCATAAAACTTCCACATTTATAACTAAGTCAAGTCAGTGCAGCTATCAGTTGTCACGGAAAAACACTAGCATGCTGATTGTACCTCATACGTCCTTACAGATAAAAAATGTAAACAAATCTTTATTGGATATAGATAATGCTTCATTAGAAGACAACTCATTAGTCCGGGTGTTAACTTTGACTTGATTACGAAAGTTCATTGATGTTATGAACTTGATGCATTTAAAACAAAGTTTGTTTTTAATGTGTGGGATATTATCTTCACGGACATTATTGATCTAGGTAGGGTTCTACTATACAGGGTGGTTTTTTGAGAAGGCCGGTGATGGCCAAGTCCGAAACCACGCGAGTTAAAGAAAAGCCGTGAAAGGAGTCATGCCCTCGATTTGTAAAACAACAATAACTGCATATCTAGTTTTTTATAATCTTTTACTTTTGAAGGAAATCGAGATAAGTATTAAAAGTAATCTGTAAAATTTGCTTTTTCCTTTTATTTTTAGTAATATAATACTTTGCAAAGATTGATCCTTATCAGCAACATACAGATGTCCTTTTTTGAATAATAATTCATGTCGATTTCCGTCAAAACTAAAAGGTTTAAAAAACCAAATACGCAATTATTGTTTTCTTAAAAATCGAGGGCATGACTCCTTTCACGACTTTTCTCTAACTCTCGTGGTTTCGAACGTGGCCATCACCGCCCTTCGCATAAAACAACCCTGTAGATTGCTAAACTACCTACTACTCATGATAATTTTATTATTTCATAGTTATTTTTATTTATAATGGCTTATCTCCGCAGTGCTAAGGAGAGAGGCTGATCTCCTAAACTACTAGACCTATTCTAAAAATTCTTTCAAGAATTTTTTGTCCTTGAGTGCTATGGGTACGTTTCATCCAGGTAGGTAAGGTTGCTCAAGTCGTACCACGGCCTAAATCGTACCGCGGCAATATCTTGTCTGATACGTATAAAAAACACCATATAATGTCGTCGACATGAACTATTTAGTCGAGCGAGCAAACGTAAACAAGCGGATCGCCATCCGGCTTCGTGAAGCAAAAATAATGAAATAGTAAGTTTTTTATACGGTTTTCGTTAACAATTTTGACTCATTTGTAAGCTTTTTATGGCAGGAATGTGATTCTTAACTTTTTTCTTTGTTAACATGTATTTGAAATACTTATCTGGCAATCGTTTAGGCATACTCAAACACTAGAATTTTGTAGGTTTTGTCAGTGGTTTTAGTTTTGAACTTGCAAAATTCCTTACTCGTACCGGTACGACTTATCATGAAATATATAGGTATCATGAAAATTAATAAATAATTATATTAACTTTTTATCAGGTAATAAATAAATATGGCGAAGCGAAAGTACAATACTTGGTAGCAGGAGGATAAGGACGAAAATTACAACGCCACCCTCAGCACCTAGAGATTCAACACTGTCCATTATTCAAACTGGACCTTCCACAATATCACAAGATACCTACTTCAGACAATAACAGTATTTTAACAGCTGATAAAATTACCAATCTTCAACAAATAAAATCTAACTTCAATATACATTCAATATATAGTGGCCGAAGATCTCAAGAGGCGCAAATATGCAGGTCTCGACAGAGCCTACACATTTGCTCCTCTAGGAGTCGAGACCCTAGGTCCGTGGGGTACCGAGGCTCTTCGGGTTTTCAAAAAATTATCTGAGCGTCTGGTCGAAGCGACGCGTGACCCGAGAGCTGGTCAGTACCTATCTGGCACAGCGCATCAGCATTGCCATACAGCGGGGCAATGCAAATATGGATCAGTTGAGTTACCTGTAGATTGTTTGCAACAGTCTGCAGTTAGCTCAATTGTTTCAATTGTAAATACTAATTATATTATAATTTTCTTTGTGAATAAAGGCTTCTGCCTTATAATAAAAAAACTTCAATATTTTATCTCCTGTGTCTTGCATAAAAACGGTAATTAAAAAAAATTCTGAAAGGTAGGTACTAAGCCAACAATGGAAAAAACTTCAAGTTCCGACAAAAGTGAAATAGAAGCCAAGGAAAACATAAACAAAAGGAAGAAACCTGAACTAGATTTGAAAAAAATCAAAACAGATAAATGAATAAATAAAACTATAAAAAGAATAACAGAACACATGGACTCAATAAAGTCCATTTTCTAAGTACGACTAAGGCTATAGGTGGTACGCATTAGGAGACTAGGCGCCTTAGTCGTACCGAAGGTATGTTTTTGAAAAACGTTAAAATACCTATTTTGATAAAAGATTTTCAAGTTTCTATGATTGTTGATTAACAGGCAAATAAATAAAGATTTAGTATGTGCAGAAGATTTTGTTTTATTCCCATTGCACTGAAAATTACAGTGTTATTTCCTTAGGGGGTACGACTTGAGCAACCTTACCCACGTGAGCGAAGTCACGGGGAAAAGGTAGCAATAAGCTAACTCTAGCCATAGGTAACTAGCTTCGTACGAGTTTTATAAAAGAAACAATGGAAATAGTACCCTATATTATGTTAATCCAGGTCTAGAAGTAGGTACATATATCCAAAATTTCAGCCCGTTCCGGTAGGTAAGCAGTTTTGGCGTGAAGAGGTAACAAACATCTAAACATCCTAACTTTTATATGTGTGACGTGAAATTCAACCAGTCTAAAGTAGCATACAATATGAAATGTAAATATTCAAAGTAAAGAAAATTAGAAGCAAAAAGAATTTTCGAGTATTATTACAGTCTAAAATCGCCTTATTTCAAAAATTGACTCCAATTTTCGGAACAAACAATGCAAACTATAAAATGGCAGAGCAGCTATTTGCATGCCAATTTTTGTAGGAGTCTTCGCTCGAATATGAAGTTGATTTTGTTCACATTTTACTTCGTTTTGGTAAATGCTGAGATATATTTCGATAATGTCATGATTGGGGACGTCATTCGGTCTACGGACAAACCAGCATGTGTGATATCGAACATCTGCTGGTCATTGAGTAAGTTTTATTCAATGCTCTACAATTTCTCAAAGATAAAATAAATACAATACAACTAGGTATCTATGCTTTTTTGCACGTCAACAATTTTTGTATTATAATATATTATATTAATACTTAAGTACGATTAGCACAGGGCCGAGGCGAATAGCATAAATATAGAGATTTGCCCAGCTGTGGGTCGACAAGGGCTGATGATGATGATGATGATGATTCTTAAGTTGTTTCATAATTCATTCATAATTAAGTTCTTTCATAATTAATTCAGCCGTTTGGGCTCGAAAAGGTAGGTAACAGAGAGACAGACAGAGTTACTTCAGAATTTATAATATACTCGTAACTATGGACGTACTACTGATACTGAAAGTATTAAAAGAAAAGATACGAATCATGTATTTTGTGCTAAATTCATGCACATATTTATTGACTTCGATTCTTGGCTCTGACAAATTAATAAGGTTTATTTTACAGGCAAAAAAGTAAGCCTCTATTCAACCCTCGCCGGAGAAAATGTGGAACAGATCAGCATGATGCAGTTCCTCAATTCCAACGTGACCCCAAAATTCCAGAACCAGGAGCAAAATGTGGTGTTTTTAGTTGACCTGAGCTGTCCTAACGTTGTCGAATACTTAGAAGAGGTATCCAATTCCTATTTTTATGCCAAAAACTGCGGCAAGCTGAAGATAGGGCGCTATGGCCCTCATTAGGGGAGGCCTATGTTCAGCTGTGGACTAAATATAGGCTGATGCTGATGATGACCAGAAACTAGCTGTGAATAAGTTTGATCATCCCACGGGAACACTGCACTTTTATGAGATCAAAAGTAGCCTATCTATCCATCCTATTCTATCCTGGTACCAAATCATATTCTAATCCGTTCAGCCGTTTGAGCATGAAGGAGTAACGAATGTATGTTTGTTACTTCTTAAAAAAAACTTTCTCCTTAATAATATTAGAGTGATAGACGACATTAACACCTGATGTAAAGTATAAGCATTGCCATTAACACTTTCATGGCCCAAGACGCACATATGCAGGTCTGGCTGGGCAGTGATTGCGTTAAGGCTTGGTAGGCCAGCAGAGGCCGCATTTTTGTAATTTTTAAATTCATCTCAGACTAAGAAAATAGTGTTTAAAATTCTCAAATATAGATGTATATTACTTAAGGTTCTTGTCTAGTCAAAGTCGCATTCAGTTATAAGATCTGATGAACTACACTCGATAGAAAAAAAATCCCAAGTTACCCCTTTTTTAACGTTTTTTCAATACTATGACTAACGAACTACTGATATCACACTTTTTTTTGTACTCAACTAAGGACACTTAATATTTCTAAACAAATTCGCAGAGTTTGACTTGATAACATTATTTTCTTAATCACCATGTTTAAATAACTACAAAAAACACGAGCGCGGCGGCTTGGCGCACACGCTAGGAGTGCACTCTACATTGCGATTTCGCAGACAGTCGTCAAATACTTGTTTGTCCATATGCACTGCGCCCAACAAGCCCAAAAACTTCGTTCCTGGAACATCACCGAAACAACTCCAAAATAAAATTTCTGAAACCTTCAACTTTTCCTGTCAAAGGTGGAAGGATCCCTACGAGTTTTGGTTTGTTCCTGTTTATCTCCTTTTATAGTTGACTAGTATGTTTCTATAGCTTAATTGATAGCAGGAGGCAGATATCCTACTCTCTTTTGGTACACATATTTTTAAATATACCTAATAAATAAATAATGCTAGACAATCCACATAGCATCATCTATACCCAAGCTAAGCAGAGCTTGTTTTATGGGTAGGTACTAGATGATGACTGATATACATAATACAATACATTTCATCTATAGATATTTTTTATTACAGTTATCTAGTACCCATAATACAAGCTCTGCTTAGCTTGGGGCTAGATAATGCTGTGTGAATTGTCCAACATTATTTATTTATTTTATTTTTTATGCATAGAAAATACCCAGAACACCCGGAACAAAAAATAAACGTTTTATATAAGTATTTCCACACAGAGCAGCTCCAAAACCCTCTTCCGTTCACCATTCCGCTGGCTGCTCATCGGGGATTCCTTGGACGACTCTCAGACCAGAATTATACCTGAAGCTATTAATCACATCGAGATCTTTCCTGATGCTGAAGTACTTCTTGCAAGACTTGTGGATGACGATCGTTTCATAATACATTTTAGTAAGTACTACGTAACGTACTACGGCTGTAGGTACTTACAATCGAGAAAAGTTTTTGCTAATATATTTTCAGCTTAGCTAAAATCTAGGTAGGAATCTGAAGTAATCTCTACATAGTAGGTATAAAACAAAGTCGCTTCCCGCTGTCTGTCTGTCCCTATATATTATGCTTAGATCTTTGAAACTACGCAACGGATTTTGATGCGGTTTTTTAAATAGATAGAGTGATTCAAGAGGAAGGTTTATATGTATAATACAAGCATTATAGTAGAGAAACACTGATAATTTTAGAGGTTTCTAATATAATGTCGTAAATACACACTTTTTTTTTGCGCTTACATATTGCAAACGAGATAGATCAAAATAAATTGTACACCTTAAAAAGGTCTACAGAAAATTCCATGTCAGCATTGCACCTGGCAAGCCGAGGCGGGTCGCTAATATATATATATAAATTGGAGACGTGCCTTGTTCAGAAGAATAAATTTTTTCTACCATAAAAAGAGCAATCCGCGACATGCAGCGCCTTTATAAAATTAATTTTGTTTTTTGTGATCCACTGGTACAGATTAGATTCCCTTCCAATGTTTTAACCATTACGGTGGATAACAATGTCAAAATTTGACGTTGTAAGGTAATGAATATATTTTTATAAGCACGCAGAAGATTACGTAGCAGAAGCTTCTAAATTGAAATTTGATACTTTTATTAATCTTAGTTAATAGGTGTAAGTGGTGATTTGTTTGACCGTACGAATTAAAATAAATAAAATCCAGAGGTACCCGCGCGCGCGTTTACGAATATTTCTTCATGCTAATCATTACAACCACAACAACAGCCTATAACTGTCCACTGCTAGACCTAGGCCTCCCCTAACAGACGCCTTGTTGGCCCTTATTAGGGGGTCTTATTGGAGGGTAAAAGGGTAATGCCATAATCCCCACTGGACATGCGGGTTGGGGATCTTCTGGATGTTTAACCTAGTGTTTATTTCCAGTCTACAAAATAAGTTCCGACGCCGAGTGGAAGACAGAATATTACGGACAGTGGGACAAGCAGAACAGATTCCAGACCGTTGGTAACCTCACCGACTCTACTGCTTTGAGACGTCTTGATCTAGAAAGGTATCGGATCAAGATCTGCTATGTCTTGACGGATAATGACAGCATCAACCATTTGACGGATGAAGTGTAAGAAACTGTCCTCATAAAAACGAAATCGTAGGTTCTGATTCGTTTTCGTGCAAACGGTAATCTTATGCAAGCAACATAGGAGTTGGTTTTGCTCGTCAACGAAATCGAAACTTCGATTTTCCTTTTCCGAGTAGGCCTTCTGATTGATGTTTACCCATCATACTTAAGTTATTCTTTTGGTTATGTTTGACATATTTTGCCCCGTAGCCTATTAATAATTATTCTGTGTCTTAGCGAAAAGCATGCCTGTGGTTGAATTCACCAGTATTTTAAGTTTTTCTGGTGAATTCAGCTCAACATTATTGAGTGATGTCAGTCTACTAGTTAATGATTAGGTACTAAAAGCTTTGGATGGTATGTCTTACTTTTGACAATGCCTAATGGCCACAACCAATATAGTTAAGTAAGATAAGAGGTAATAGAATAATCCGTGTTAAAATCACACTACCACACTAAAAGTTTGGATGGATGGATGGATGGATGGATGTTTGTTACCTCTTCACACCAAAACTACTGAACGGATCGGGCTGAAATTGCACACAGGTAATTCTAATCCTTGATACAATCATAGGCTACTTTTTATCCCATAAATAAGTTCCCATGGGATAGTAATCACCTTTAAACGTTTCCATAGAAACAACGCGTGCGAAGCCGCAGGCATAAACTAGTTTTAAATAATCCCACAATTTTCAAGAGGGTTATTTTTTTAACTCTTAACCTTCGTATAACTACTGTCCAGTGTAGGTTAGGTACATTCCAATCCAGCTATATCAATATCCACATGTTTTATTCCAGAAACGACCATATCGACACGATAACGAAGGTAAACTTTCCTACAACAAACCATCTGCTGGACTTCCTCAATGCTGGTCGCGAGTTCATCTACGCGAACACTTGGGGCTACCGCGTCAACGGAACTTGGAACGGCATGACTGGCTACTTGGTTAGGGAGGAAGTAGACGTTGGAGGTAAAATATTATAGCTGAAATATTCAAGGGCGATTTTTTTCCGTCGCTTACCATTGTTTGACCCCAGAAAAGGCTGAGGAGATTTCAAAATGAATGAAATCGACATATTTCCATATTTTTCGCCAGTAATTCGACACGTTCCATTGAAGTCTGACTAGAGTGCTATATTCTATAATGCTCAAAGGGCCGGACTCCGACAAAGCGGAGACGAGAGGAGCGGAGGAGAGATGTGAGATGAGTGTTTTAAACAACCAATAGAACTTCGTTATTCACACATCTCGACTCCGCTCAGCTTCAGTGGATACCACCGAGCGGAGTTTTATCATATTTGTTGGCAAAAAAAACAAAGAAAGGTCGAAGCGGAGATGTGAGCTGGCGACGTCACGCAGTGGAGACGAAAAGAGATGTGAGCGGCGCTGCTAGTGCATTCATCTCAACAAACATCCAACGCTCGCCGTACGCAGCTAATTAAGTATCGCTCTAGCCAGCACACATCTCCGCTCCAGTCTAGCCAGCACGCATCTCCGCTCAGCTTCAGTGGATACCACACCGAGCGGAGTTGTATCATATTTCTAGGCAAAGAAAACAAAGAAAGATCGAAGCGGAGATGTGAACGGCGCCGCTAGTGCATTAATCGCAACAAACATCCGACGCTCGCCGCCCGCAGCTCAGTTCCGCTCTAGCCAGCACACAACTCCGCTTTAGCCAGCACACATCTCCGCTCCCGTCTAGCCGGCACGCATCTTCGCACAGCTTCAGTGGAGACACCCTAGCTGAAATACATCTCTTCTCGACTCCGCTTCTGACATCGCACATATCTGCTTTGGTGGAGTCTGGACCTGAGTGTATGTCCGTAATTGAGTGCCGATCAATCAAATTAGCGTGGGGCTCTTTGAGTGCTGCTCTAAGTTAGAGCAGCACTCACAAAACGTAACCAACTAAGTTAGACTCTAACTAAGCTGGTTATGTTTTGTGCTACTTAGTATGAAGAAAACCGAAGCCGAGCAATTAATAGAAAGATTCGAAAGTATCTATGCCAAACTTGTCGATAACTATACAGCCTCGTTCCATTTCAGGTTCTCCAATGTTCTTCACCTCTGAACGAATTTCGATCGTTGAATACATCGCAAGCCCAACACCGACTCGCTCCAAATTCGTATTCCAACAACCCAAGTTATCATATGAGAACAATCTGTTCCTTCTGTCTTTTAGATGGACGGTCTGGTACAGTACTGTAGCGCTGCTATTTATTATGTTTTTGGCTTTACTGGTTGTGGCTTTATGGGAGTGGAAGAAGACTGCTAATGCGGTTCATGAGGTGAGATTATTCAATTGTAAACCAAAAAATGGCTGAAGTGTAAGGACGTGTAGAACTGGACCTGCAGTAAATTAAAGACAATTAAATAAAAGTGTAAGACAAGGCCTTGGTGCAGTGGTTCCTAACCTTTTTGGTCTGGCTACCCTTATGACTTTTCAGGAAAAGTGGTTTGACCCCCCTTTCAAATGTAATCGAAGAAAAAAATACTTATAATTGATTTTAATAATCAAAAAATTGCACAAAAATATTACAAGACCTAATCACAATTTACAACATATTTTCAGGTACAAATTTTCTAATAAGTACCTACTAAAAATTGCAGCATGATTACCCCTGTAGTATAGCTGTTTTACCCCCGGAGGGGTAATTACCCCTAGGTTAGGAACCACACGCCTTAGTTGGCTATACATCAACTAGATAGACAATATATTGTAAAAAAAAAATATTTGCTTGTATTGCGCCACTTTATAGAGCGTTACAGTTGATTTCATAACAAATAATTTTGTTATATGGAATTTATGTTCGAAATTGAGGTGCTCCACCCGGGCTCGTGAAGCTGTAACCTTTATTGTAGAATGAACGCAAAAACTATCGTTATTTATCATTCTATTCATAACTATAATCCTTAGTAATTTACTCCTCACAATGAGGAGTGTTTTCAATGTTTTTTTCTCTTACCTTTGACGGACTTTTCTGCAGATAGGAGCATTTAATGTGTCACGAAAAATCATAAACAAAGTCTTTGGTATACAAAAGATAAAGTATAATAATTTTGTGTTTTTTTTTTCAGAAACAAAATGATGCTAGTGTATTACGAGCGAATGTTGCAGACATAATAATTCTGATCTTTGGAGCTGGTTGCCAACAAGGAAGTACCGTTGAACTGAAAGGTACAAATACTACACACATGCATAAATAAATAAATAATTCTCGACAATTCACACAATATCATCTAGCTCCAAGCTAAGCAAAGCTTGTGTTATGTATGGGTACTGATATACCTAATACAATACATTACTAGAGAAATATTTTAATACATAATAAAATACCCCGATCACCCGAAACAAATATTTGCAGATGCACGGATGATAATATCTTTGTAATGTCTTTTCATGCGTCATCAGTCATCACTCATCAGGAAGGTCAAATCTATTCTTTTGTTTGGCTTTTCCTGATGGATGAACTGTATTATTTAAAACAGATCTCGTCTACACAACACTACATGGGGTTGCCATTGCCAATAACGGTGCTTTGCTTTATTTTATTTCCTTTAGACCTTGCATGACTCTTAAACACGTCACAAAATTCAAACTTAAATAATGCTGCATGATTCGAAATAATGTTTACTATTATTTCAAATTTATATTTTCTGTTTATAGAGGTGGTCGTTTTTACTAACATCGTTGTTGACCAACGATGTCAGTGTACGTTGTTCCAATCGGATGGCGAATAGGTGAACAACGGATGCCTGCGACAACGAGATGCCGAACCGAGTAATGCCGATGGCCACCGACAACAAACGAACGTCACACCGACATCGGAAGAGCGGGGAGGTTATTGGCGCGGCATCGGATGGCGAACAACGAAGTCTGCCGAGTAATGCCGATTGCCAAACCTAAGCAACGAACATCCATCGATACCTCACCGCCCGCATGCCTGCGTGTGTGTGAGCGAGAGGAGAGGATGCTAGAACATAGAACTGAACGTTTTTTTATATCTAACTAGATAAGGCATGAACCATGTACCTACCAATGTTATTTATTATTTTAACAAATACGATATCAATTTTTTTTATCAAATGTCTCGTTTTAATATAAGTATTATGGTATTTTAGATTTACCCTACTACTAGGAACTAAGTTAGATATTGAATTATTTTTATTTGTTCAAATTCCGTAATTAGGACCAACCCGTCTAAAACGCTCATGTCACTTCCAGTAAGTTTCATATGCTCGTTATTCTTGTCGTTTGTTTGGATTTTTTCATCACGCAAATTACGATGATGAGCACACCGCGGATTTTAAAAAGTCTTGTATAAGTGTTTGTGTGAACCTAGGTACCTAATAATGTCGAGACGCCAAAAAACGGCCAATCCTCTTTGGGAACATTATGACAAAAAGGATGAAAACATTGGAATTTGTAAATACTGTAGTGTAAATATTAGTTATAAGTCGACAACTGGAAATTTAAGGTGCCACCTGAAGGCGAAACATCCGCGCAGTGTTGTGTTAGCAACCCGGCCGACATCGTTGGTGGCAACATCGACACCCTAGTGTCAGTGTTGTGTTAGCATCCCGGCCGACATCGTTGGCGGCAACATCGTTGTTCACAACGGATGCCATTCTGACAAAAACGATGCGCATCGTTCTGGAAATTAAACGACAACGCCCATCTCTATCTGTTTATAAGGGGGACAGCGCGTACGCAGTCCCCACTACCAAAAATAACGCACCCGAGTTATCCACATTAGGGATAATCGCAGAGGTCAACCCTACCGCAGTGCAATGGAAGGGCCTCGCTCTGGGGGAACCGCCTTAATGATCACGGTGTCCCCTGTGCCAGGTAAGTATGAATTCTCAACGCTACTGTGGGGTGGTCATTCCGAGCCGTGAGTTCTCGTCAGCGCGATCTAGAGCTCGGTCACTTTTACTAGCGACATCTAGTTATGCGCGCGCTCGTTTTGTTTGTGACGTCACACTGTCGAGACGTGACGTCAGCCTAGCAATACCCGAGCGACGCGACCTACGGTCTCGGTAATAATAAGATTTTATTATCCTGTGGGGCGCACGGGTGTTACACATCGTTTTGTTACAATATTGAAGGCAAAAGTGTTTGTCGACTCAAGTTCACACGTTTTAAGGCTCTAATATTATAATCAGTTACCTTAATCTACCTCTACCTCGACAAGTTACTTCCTCTTTTCCAAAAATCCAGAATAATCGTAAAAAGTAGTTGTAATGTAATGAATGAATGACTAATGAATGAGTCACAGGGACGCGGGATTCGCCAATCAACAGGATTATATTCATTAAAATAAAACGACTTTTTTTAAGTTGGCTTTGGAACTCGCTTTATTGATCTGGTTTAACGTATTCACTGGCCAGATTCCAGTCACAATATACATAGGAACCTAGCTTGAGGTTTAGATGGGTATTTGCGTCGTGAGCGATGAAAGTTTTAACGTGCTAGGTACTCTACCGCGGGTAGAGTTTTGTTTTCTTAAATAATTTTTTTTTTGGTTCAAGCTCTACTCGGCTAAGGGGGCAATCAGTTAGTGGCGCGGCGGGCAAAGGTCCACCTGCGACGTAGGAGGTTGCACGTTCGATTCCCGCCTTGGGACAAATGTTTGGACGATCTGCAAAAATTTGTTCGAGATATTCTGGGTATTTTCAATGTATATATAAAAATATCTAGTATCAGACCAGACGACTACTCTATAGTAATTTACAATGGGATATATACCATGAATAACAGCTATTCCGTGATCATGGCGCATGAAACTGTGCCGAAATACTGGAAAGCTCAAAACATAATCATGGTAAATATCCCGTTGACTTTAGTGGATTTCGAAGTTTTAACTTCGTGACTGATTGAAGAATGATGAATAAGTGGTAGTTTGACGAATACATTATGTATGTAAGCGGGTTAACCACGAACCTAGTTTGTTTTGGAAGACACTTCCACTCCATCACAAACTGGACTCGTAGTTAACCCGCTTACATTCATAATGAATACGTCACACTACGAAAGTTTTTATAGGTGGCTATTTGTTTCAGGTTCACTCGGACGGATAGTGATGCTTGTCCTATTCCTGGCCCTTATGTTCCTTTACACCTCGTACTCAGCCAACATCGTCGCCCTGCTGCAGTCCAGCTCTTCCCAAATCAAGACTCTGGACGATCTTCTTCATTCCAGGATCAGTTTCGGCGTACATGACACTGTTTTTAATCGGTACTACTTCTCGGTGAGCGCAGGCATTTGTTTATTATTGAAGCGTTTTTAAAAACAAATAAAGGCCGGGTACGAGAAGATCTTTTAATTTGGATCTAGGCGTCACTACAGTAGGTAGTGTACAATTTTGTCGTGTTTTAAAAACGATAAACGGACTTCAAATTCTTCTAGTGGCGCCATCTAGTTAAAATTCGAGGCTAATTTAGTTTGATGACACATGTTGATGTGTATACCCTCATGTTTGATTATTTTCTTGTTGGATAGGGCCTATCCAATAAGAAAATAATGATCAAAATCGGACTACTCTGTAAAAAGTTATGCGTGGTGTATAGTATTATAATATCTGTGGCGTGGTCAAACATTACAATCAGTGAGTGAACAATCAATCATCCCCTGTTTTTCTACCCCTTAGGGTTGTTTTTTTTTTATTTAAATTGAACCACCTTCGGGGCACCCTTTCCAATAAAAAAAGAATTATTGAAGAATAATCGGACTACTCTGTTGTTAAAAGTTATGCGTGGTCATACCTACATAAAAAAAAAAATATTATACATACGCGTGGACTTGGCTCCTCCGTTTTTCGTCGGTTGAAAATTGTTTTCAATGCCGCTCTTCTACCTAAATGTATTTTTGCAGACAGCCACAGAACCAGTAAGGAAAGCTATTTACGAGAAGAAAATAGCACCAGCAGGATCGGAGCCAAGCTTTATGACAATGGAAGAAGGAGTCAAAAGAATGCGGAAGGTAAAACCTTATCCAATCCAAAAGTAACTCTTCGTTCTAAGATTTAACGTTGTGTTTTCTTTACAGGGTCTATTTGCATTCCATATGGAAACCGGTGTGGGATACAAGTTCGTCGGTAAATTCTTCCAAGAGGGAGAGAAATGTGGCTTGAAGGAGATACAGTACTTACAGGTTATTGACCCCTGGCTGGCTGTGAGGAAGCACACGCCTTACAAGGAAATGTTCAAAATTGGGTGAGACTTGAATCACATTAAATGAACTATGTATAAGTAATAGGAACATTAAACTTAACTGTATTACACTAATGAGGATCAGTAAAGTTATAACTTATAGCAATTACAATGGAATTATCCACGTTATTCTTTATGACATAAAAATGATTATATCTTTTTAAATTATCTAATTCGGATTATTACGTACGAAGATATTAAGTAATAAACATTACGCCGTTACTGCTGGTAAAATCAAATTTCGCGGGTGCGTGTGACGTCACTCGCTCGGTCGCCGCCCGTTAATCGTAGGCAGATATCAGTTTTTAGTGATTTACTCCGAATCTATAAGTTTAGGAAAAAATAACACAACCAGATAGGTTCAGTTTTGAAACCCATCGAATGTTTTTTTTTTTTCATTCGATGGGTCTCTCAAAACCGAGCGAGTGACGGACGTCACACACACGCACCCGCGGCGGTCACTCAGTGAACTTCGCTAGTAATTTGGTCATACTCGTAACTTCGTTAATTTTTGTCGTAAAACAAATTTTTTTGCATTGTGTGTCATGGATTTCTTAGCTCTATAAATCTGCATTCTTAACTAACAACGTTACGGATCCTCATTCCAATAAATAATCTACTCCAAGCTGACCGTAATCACACTACTAAACGGATCAGGCTGAAATTTGAAATAATGATGAAGAAATTTGCATATAGGTAGTTCTAGGCCTAGAATAAAACATAGGCTACTTTTTATTCCATAAGTCAGTTCCCAATAGTTCCCATGGGATAGAAATAACCTTTATACGTTCCCATAGAAACAACGCATGCAAAGCCGCGGACATAAACTAGTAGGTACCTAAATAAACGAAATGGACCAGCCATTTTAAATAGGTACTCGTACATACAATACTTCACACTAATATTATAAATGCGAAAGTTTGGATGGATGGATGGATAGATGGATGGATGTTTGTTACCTCTTCACGCCAAAACTACTAAACGGATCTGGCTGAAATTTTGCAGATATTTAATTCTAATCCTGGAACCAAACATAGGCTACTTTTTATCCCTTAAATCAGTTCCTATGGTATAGAAATCACCTTTAAACGTTTCCATAGAAACAACGCGTGCGAAATCGCGGGTATAAACTAGTACCTACCTAATAAATATTTTTCTTCAGGATGAAGCGCATTCAAGAACACGGACTTCAAACAAGAGAGAATAGATTGCTTTACGAAAAGAGACCGAAGTGTTCGGGAAGAGAGTCCAATTTCGTGTCAGTCAGCATGGTGGATTGCTACCCGGCCTTCCTCGTGCTGTCTTATGGAGCGCTCGTTGCTTTGGGCATATCTATTTTAGAGAATATAACTTACCGTAGGCACGAGTTGAAGAAGAAAATTTGTTGTATGAAACAATATTAACATGGTATGATACCAAGTTTAAGGCGTCATAATCAGCCCACACACGTCCAGTACTGGACATCTCCCCTATACGACGACGCCATACCCCATAAGGTGATCCTGAGAAACCTCCATCCATCCCTGGGACCGCTACAATGTCGTCGGTCCATCGTGTAAGCAGGCAAGAGCATTCTCCAAGATAATTATCGCAAAGATTTATATCTTTCTTTGGTAGGTAGATGATCTCTCAACACACTGGAGGCCTACTCAGAAAAGGAAAATTGAACTTTCTGATTAGTTTTCGTGCAAAACCTACCTCTTACATCGCTTGCATAAGATTAGCGTTTGCACGAAAACGAATCAGAAACTTCGATTTTGTTTTTAAGAATACCTACGGGCCCTGTTCCGCGTTGCATAGCGGTCGCCCTTCGATTACCTCACCTCAACAGCCTATAGGTCCACTGCTGGACGCAGGCCTCCCCCGATAAGCGCCTTATTGACTTTTATCTCATGGGAGGTAATCCCCATAATCTCCACGCTGGGCATATGGGTTGGGGATCGAAGTTCGGTGATAGAATTGTTCTGCAGTGGGCGCTGCTGCTCGCTCCCGGTTATATCCCTTAGTCGCCTCTTACGACACCCGCGCAGGATGAATTGGGTTGGTGTAAATTCTAAGCCAGCACCACACAACCCTTGGGGCTCCACTCAAGAACCTTTCCTCCTCAGCGGTTATCAGTTCTGCGAGCTATATGGCTTGACCGCAGTGGGCTAAGCTAAGCTCTTCAGCTTACTAAAGTTAAATTAAGATATAGCACTTTAATACCTAAATAGTTGCTTCCAAAATCACAATTATTAGTTGCTGTTGGTAGATAAGATAGGTTCTATTCCAATCTTCCTAACCTGCGAAAGTGTCGCCATATTGTCGAAGAAAATCTCTACTAAACAAATGTAAAGTAAGGGGATCATCCATAAGACCTTGCAAAGACATACCCTAGTTTGAATAAATTGCAGTCATGCAACTATAAACTTGTTTTACTGTCTCATTAAATTAAAGTGTAGGTTCTAGTTTTATGAGTGTAGTAAAGTCCCTGGGTATAGAGATGCAGAGCCAGGCAGTCTCTCGCCTTTAAGTATTACCTATAGGTTGAGAATTAACAGCAAGCACGTATAAGGTTGTAGCGTTGCGGTCCGATCACTTTTTTGAATAAATAAATGAATTTAAAGGGCAATGTATACGCTTATACTTACAACAAAACTCCTAGTGAGTTGCAAAACTTACCTATCAGTAAATAAATTGAAAATTGTCACAACCTTGCTGTGCAAGAAGGCTTACTATAAAATATCAGATTATTTAAAAGATAAAAAAGCTTGGGACGGGTTTTGCTCCAGCTCGAAAAATAACAACCAACAGGCTAAAGGTTTCTTCGTCGCTTCTTTACTTTAGTCTACATACCGAAGCGACAGAAATCAAAAATATCACTTTATTTCCGAGTCAGTGTTTAGTTTTATAATTTGACCTTTTCTAAGTGTACATTTATAGACTTATAGTATTTATGGAAATAAAGAGTTTTTGATTTGATTTGATTATGGGTAGGTACCTACTAACTCTAAGACCTACATAATAGGTACTAATACATTCCGTAAGAACTGGAACAAATAGGCACCTGCATATCATACCAACACTTGTCCTTGTCCTGCGGTGGGAATCAGAACTTGCGACCACCGGCATCGCCTCGCAGGCAAACCTACAAACACTGCACCACTGAGGTCCTATGAAATGTTTATTAAGCTTTTCGTGATTAAAAAGAGATTAACTAAATAAGAATTGCACTTTATTCATTCAGATGTCCCACATGTGGTACCTACCTACCTAGGTGCTTATGCTTGTTTTAGGTATGTATTTCACATAGGAAGGTAAATGCTGTTTGATTCATAAAGAAATAAAAGAAACAATCAAATCACTGGTTTGGATTAATCTGGATTACCCATGGCTTTCTAAATTTGCACGTGTAAGTAGGTACCTAAGCCATTGTCTAATGGTGTAAGTAAGTATTAAATACAAGTAACAAGTTTCTAGTTGGGCTGACCGGATGCACCATGTGTATGCACCTGGGACCCCCTGCGAAACCGGAATCAGTACCTACAATAATTACAGGAATCGATCACTGGAAAACCATTATATTATAATGGCCGAGTGGGTGGCCAGTAAAAAGAGAAATTGAATTCCTATAGAAGACTTTAATTCCGTAAACAAGATTACCTTCCCATCCTGAGGAATTTGAAACTAGGCACTTTTAGTGTAGATTAGAAAGCTCACTTGCAAAGCATTGCAGGGCACAGAATTAAATTTTTTTTTTTTAGTTTTTAATTAGGTAGATACCTAGATATAGGTACCTACATTACCTACCGACCTTAATATAATTTTCAAACACGACAGCGCGTCTGTCTTTTGTGTGGAGTAAGCATGGAGTAAGTACTTATTATGAGTCGGACGGTAAACAAGTCTCGGTCAAATTCAACTATCTATGGTAAAGTTACCAAATGAAGCAAAATACAGTCATTGAGAATAGGTAGGTAGGTAAGGTACGTGCAAACTTTTCTTCCCAAGCAAAACTCATATAGAGCGCGATTAAATTTTCAAAGATCCATGAAGGTCTGGGATAATAATTAGCAGCGCCATCTAGTTAAGGACTTGTCAACTAAAGCAATATTTATTAAATCTGAAAACTTTATGATTAAGTATGATACAGATTAGGTAGGTACATACGGGTCGTAAGGTAGGTATTTATGATATGACTTGACAATTCCAATGAAGTGAATAATTCGTGATTTGATTGAATAAATTGATTAGATAAGGGTCCCTATCAAAACGATAACAATTAACCAGTACTTATTCAGCCGCGCAGTTTGTTTGTAAAATGAAGTTGCAAATTGTTTTCCTTTTGTTTTGTGCTTTATTCGCGAAAAGTGCAGGTAAGTTTTGAATTTATTTAAACATAGGGGAGAGTCCGGCAGTACCGTCACCCTAAGGTTTATTTAGAATAAAATAAAAATCCCTTAAGGTACATGTTTAATAGTTGATAATTTAAGTACATAAACTCTTAGGCTGTAAATAGAAGTAATGAAATAACGATAGTTTTGGTAATCATCAACTTTATTAATCAAATTTCAAGGTTATACAAAAATGACATTTAAAAAATTGTCCCCCAGTACCGGCCATCATAAGAACGTTGTTTAAACGAGACAAAAATCACAAACATATTGGTTTGACAACTCTTGGATGTTCGCACAAGCCTCATGGACCCATACCCTGCAGTTTCCACATTGTATCCAATCCTCGTCGAGAGATTCAAGGCACAAAGGGCAAATTGTCTCTTCCTGAATTAGCCTATGATGGATACTTTGGTTTTCGTTTGGTTTTTACTTAGTTTTATTGCTAACATCTTTTCCTGAAAGCAAACTCTTTCCTTTCTTGCTAACATTTTTAACTGACAGCAAACTTATATAAGGGCATTAGCCTATTTGCTAAGTCCTTAACATGATCTGCCAACACTTGTTTGTGTTCAGGTGAGAATGTTTGGTGGAAACGACCCATAACAGGCTTAATTGATACCTCTTTCTTGTTTTAATAGCATTAATTCTATCATTTTTCTTCTATCTTTCGTTCTTGGAACCTCGTACCTATCTGCTGCCTGGCGTGCACTCATTTCTTTGCTTAATACCTTTTCTACGGCTGTATGCTTATTATCAGGATCCCAGGTGCCCTTCTTTTTCTACGTTTCATCGTCACCTTTATCATTTGACATTATTGTGTACCTAAAAACAAATAAACTATTTATAAAATGAACCTAAATAGTGGCCGGTACTGGAGGAAATTTTTGTGGCCGGTACTGCAGGAAACGGAATAAAATTATCATGTTAGCTCAGTGATAAAAATGTGATGCATAAAGTGAATAAAAACTAATTTTATTATTGCTTTATATGTAATCAATACATACCACGTTTAATTTCTGTCGAATTACCCTCTAATCTTCACTGAGAATCTACGGAACTTTACTTGTGGATCATACGTGCACCGCGCGCAACACAAAAATTCGCACTGACAGCCAGCCTGTTCCGACAAGTTGCCGTCGCTTGGGTCATTGCACCTACGAGAAGAAGCTAAACAAATGGCGTTAACCGTGCAGCACCATCTGTTATAGAATTACGGAAACAGTAACTGGCCGGTACTGGATGCCGGCCGGTACTGTAGGACTTTCCCCTAACTATGTAGGTACCTACGAACATAGATGAATGGTTTTATTTGTCCATGGTACCAACAAGCACCCAGCGCCTTAGGGACGGACGCTTCCGGGTGGTATTGATGCTAGTTCTAATTTCTTTGATTGAAATTTTTTTAATGAGCGAGTTCTTCTTGCAATTAATTTGGATTAAGACCACTTTATATACTTAGACGTAGAGCTAGCGTCGTGACTTGAGAGAAAGAAGTAGCCCGTACCTAATCAATCACCGTAGGAGAGAATACCTACCAATTTACTGTCTTCAAAGAAAAGTGGCAAATCGTGAGCGCACCTTTTCGGGAATTAAATCTAATAGGTACTCACACTGAGATTTGCTACCATCCAACAACACATCCAATTGTATTTTGAACTCTATTTTTTATAACCATTATGTTTAATTTCCAGCGCAGCAACTACGATGCTACGCGTGCAGCTTTTCATCATCAGATTCCGACCAGTCGTGCCTGACCATTTCCAATAGCACTAATATTGTGAACTGTCCGTTCACCTACTGCACGATATTCAGGCAGGAGTACGTTGTAAGTTTACCTATCTACCTTTCCTAAGCCAGGGTAACAGCAAAATGATACAAACGTTAGATATCATTGAAATGTTGCGTACAAGACCAGTAAGCAAGGTTTGTTTTTTTTTAAAGGGGCAGAAAGGCCTTTATTCAAAAAGAAAATTACAATAAAATAATAGATTTAAATAAGAATAAATAAATAATAATAATTAGAATAAATAATAAATTTAATGTGTTTGTTGTTTTGTACCTAGTTGTGTAGAGTTCGGACTTGGAGGTAGATAGAGTTATTTCGCACTTCCACTTGACTAACTCGACTCTGCGTCAGTGTGCTTAGGGACTTCACTCACTCACTCATCATCATCATGAATATCGGTCGGGCCCAATAGCCGCAATAGGAAACGTAGGTAGGTAGTAGTAATAGGATCTATGGGAACGGTTTGAGGGCGACGACGACGATAGGATTTGCGTAGTTTCGCACGCTAGAGGCGCTGTACCAAATCTCATAAAAAATGAGACGATACGATCATGGAATTAGAAAGGCCACGATGATGTCTTGACACTATCGATAGAAATCAGGGCCCTGATAACTTTTACATTTAAGTATGATTATGTAACTGACTACAATCTCCCCCTTGTTTTAGGATCCAAATGGTGTGATAGCTAGTTTCACGAGGGGATGCGAGCAGGCACCTGATTACCTCAATCACGACATCACCGATCCAACCTTCAGGACTTTCTACAGGGCCTGCACTAGCAGTCTCTGTAATACTGGTAAGAAAGATTTCACCCAGTAGGTACTTACATCCTAGAGCATTTCTAGAAACCATAGGTGTACGGTGTACCTACGTACATATCTAGGTTAGGTACCTACCTATGACAAGTTGGTACCTTACTATGGATGGGTAGGTTTTCCTATCATTCCATAATAAATACGAGTCAGATTTCAGACCATGAATAATAATATAATTTAACTTAAGCCTGAAAATCTTTCAGGTAACGGTATCGAGTCGATAACGGGAGGAAATCTTTCACCAACGCCTATGTACAATGGATTGAACTTATTGGTACCAGGGACAGGTGGTGCCAGTAACATTCAGATAAGCGTGATGATGATGCTTTTATGCATTTTTGTAAGTTTTACGTAGGTAAATAAAAAGCTATTGGATACCTTACCAACATTAACTGAGTTCGCTTTGTTTTTTCGAACATGCTCTAGGTCTTAGGTAGGTACCTTAGCATAGATCTCGCATAAATTTCTTAATCAGGTTTCGGTCATCAAAAAATTATACGTTAATGAAACATTTTCCAAGTTAGGGTCAGTAACCTCGGAGGTCAAGGTCATTCAACTTTGTGTAACATTAAGTTCAAAGGTCAATAACTTTGAGGCCAAAACAAAGAAAATTTATTTATTTCCACATACCTAATGCCATTCAAAACAAAACTACAGTAGCAGTCGATCCCGCACTAGGACAAGCCTGTGTCGCGGGTGTCCAGTGACCAATGAACCAGAGGTTTCCCCTGCTAGTTAGTTCCCCCAACCTTTTACTCACACATTCATTACCCCCGATCCCGGAAGAGTGTTTTGACGAGATTTTTTTCCCTGGTTTTCATCCCGTAATGTAAACTACAGATGGGTACCTACCTACCCACCCGGATTTGTGATCGGTGTTGCAGCCCGGCCCGGGGTATCCAGATACCTAGATAAATGAACGTTAGAAATTAGCAAACTGAATTTCGCGCTCTACCGGTGAAGACTTTTTTGATAACTATGGTGTTGCTATGGAGATAAATGATGAATACACAATAATTCATTTGCATAAAAACATTGCGTAGAAAATTGTGAAAGTTTTTCTCGGAAGAAAAAAAAATACGTAGAATTTCTTCTTTTCCGCTAAGAAAGACCAAAACAAAAAAACAAATTGAAATAAGTTGGCAATGATTGATTGAAAGACAGCTGACCGTAGCTGACAGTTTGGATCGTTCGTTCTCTCTTCTTTCTTTCGCGATTTTGCGTAATGTCAAACTCATCAAAATAGATTATTTCTGTACGAGGTTAGGATGCGTAAATTTAGTAAAAATGTGATAAAATAACATAGATCATTGGTCCAACTGGTTCAAAGCCAACCATGACAACATCACCTACTAAAACCAAGCAGAAGCTATCGCTTCGAAAGCGACTCTTCGTCAAAAAGTCACCAAAAGTAGGATGCTATGTCGACGCAGATTCTACCGATGAGTTCCATCATTCCTCATCGCGACCCATATCGCCAGCAGATCCTTTCCTGGCTCACAGCTCGCACTATAGTGAATTCCATGAAAGTGTAGGTGACAGTCCCCGGAACTACAGCATTGAACCTATCATCAACAACACTAGCAATAGTGCTCATAACTCTCAACCAGAAGATGAAAACAATCCAAGATGCTGTAGAAAGTTCTTCTCACGATCTCGGCCGAAAAGTCTACTCGAACACCAAACACCCCAAGAAGAAGCTCACTCCAGAGAAGGCAGTCCTTGCAATAATTCAAATAGCTTGAGCGACCAGACTATTTCATGTTCTCAATCAAAATCTGAAGAGATACCAAAAGCTACAATAAAATTTCCTAAAATCGATGATCCTAGAAAGTGCTTTGAACACTCGGGCTCATTTGAAGGTATTAAAACTAAGAATAAGTTATTTGTGAAAAGATTATCGGCTGACCATTTAATTTCAAATGACAGCAAACCTTTATATGCGTCTTCATCTCCGGAAAGTGATAGAAGCAATTCCCTTGACCGGAAAAGGAGGTTAGTTTTAAATGGTACATTTTCTATCATGGTACTTAATATAACATAAGCTCTGTGTTCGTACTGTAAAACTGTATAACAGTGTGATTGTCTGCTTGCAAGGTCTAAATCAACCATAGCTCGGCCAGCGTCTCCAGCTGGAAGCACCGACAGCTTAGCTCGTAACTCTCTGCTTGCTGCACAGGTGTTGAGACTCATACCAACACATGAAGCTCGCGAAAGGTGATTTCTGTTTGTGTTGACTTTGTTTGCATCCTGGTAATAGGGTTTGTGGATACCATAGATTTTTCCTTTTGTTCTTGTAAATTTCAAAGATTTTGATGGATAAAACAAATATATTTTTGAAACAACATTCTAATAATATTCCTCATAATTATTTGTTTGTTTGGTCTAACTCCACCTAATTATACAACTAAGCTGATATCAAAATCTCAACTTTGTAAAGTAATGTTTAAAATTTCAGAAATTTCCTCTATGGAAGATTGGCCTCTCATTCCTTACTAGGTGCTGCTGAGTTAGAACATGTGTTTCCCGACAGGGAAGTCAGAATTTTTGTTGGAACTTGGAACATGAATGGGCAGGCTCCTCCAAAGTAAGTCAATTGCACATTCAGTATTTTCTTCTTAGCCTATGCAAAACAATGCCACCTCTAATCTTAATATCAAGCAAGAAATGCTCAGCAAGTCAGTAAAAGTCTCTTCTCTAGGTTTTTGCGGTTCTAAAGCCAGATGTTGAATTAAAATTGTAAATATTTTGTTTTCACAGAGAGCTAGCAGATTTCATATTCCCCAATCAAGTGAAACATGTCCCAGATATATTTGTGATTGGTACACAAGAATCCTTTTCTGAACGGACTGAGTGGGAGATCACAATACAGGAGGTCTTGGGACCTTCACATCTATTGCTACACTCATATTACTTAGGTAAGAGGATTTTGGAGACAAACAAGGTAATTGATAGATACTGAACACTTGTAGGTAGTAAAGAAAACACCAATATTGCATCCTCCAGATAGCCCGATGGACTTAAACAGTCAAACCAAGTGTAAAAACCATGCTTCGTGGTCACGTGGCCTACTCGGAGTTACAGCCGAGAATTGACGGTAGTATACTACCCTCAATTCGTCTACAGAATCAGGAATGTCCAACTTCTCATGAGACACTCTACACTGACTGTGTTGGATTGCAGTACAGTCGGATCACGACGCACGCACACACTTATTATTGACTTATTAACTACTCCGTCCTGTAGTTTTGATGCCCACAGTCAATTTAGTACCATGCCCAATTTTAATCCCTCGCCCACGATAAATTTAATCTCATGCCCACTTTTAAGGTTGTTAATAGTATTTATATTAGTATTAATAGTATTTATGTTATACTATTTATCTCCAGGTACAATTCACCTCGTAGTATTCATCCGTCGTGACCTAATATGGTTCTGTTCCCTCCCCGAAGACGCTTCCCTCTCAGTCCGGCCCGGGACAGCCTTCAGAACGAAAGGTGCTGTTGCAATATCATTTGCATTGTTTGGGTCTACGTTTCTGTTCGTAACTGCACATCTGACAGCGCATCAGGAAAAAGTTAAGGAGAGAGTCTCAGATATCAAGAGGATTATAAGGGCGATTGATTTGCCGAAGAATTTGCCGTGTAGGCATAAAACTAAAGGTGAGTTATGTTATAAATTATAATGAACAGAGGGCCAAACATTTTATGTCAAATCTATGAAAATCTTGTATTATCCACTTCTTCAATTATAAATTATAATCTAATCCATATTATCATCTTCGTCTTCTTTTATTTCCTGTGCCTGTATTATAATTAACTAACACTTTATATTTACGAAAAAATTTACTCGTTTTTGTAATGATGATAATAATGTTCTACATAGGTGCAGAAAATATACAACAAAAGAAAAGAACCTTTGATAACAAAGATAAAATTAAGTAGGTACCTACCTCGTTTTGAACTTATCTTTGTTTCAGATGTAACAAGTAATTTTGACTATGTTTTCTGGTGTGGAGATTTGAACTTCAGACTTGGTGAACCAAGAGCGGCTGTGATGAGATGGATTGAGCAAACAGAGGCATGTTACTATCTTATCCTACTTCCTACTAATATTATAAACTAGTTTCTGCCCGCGGCTTCGTACGCGTTGTTTTTATGGAAACGTTTTCTATCCCATGGGAACTGATTTATGGGTTGAAAAGTAGTCTATGTTTGAGCCCGATCTGTTCAGTAGTTTTGACGTCAAGAGGTAACAAACATCCATCCATCCATACATCTGAACATCCAAACCTTCATTTATAATATTAGTGTGATATTGTGTGTGATGCGAAAGTTTGTGTGAATGTTTGTTACTACGTATCTCCGTAACTACTTAACCGATTTAGATGAAATTTGGTATTGTAGATAGTTTAGGTTCTAGAATAACAGATAGGCTCTAATTTTCAAACATTAACCTTTGAGGGGGTTAAAAGGGTGGTAAAGTTTCTATGGAAAATAATGTTCCCTGGTTCAATTCACTCAAAACTTGGTAAAAAAACTATTAAGTAAATAATGCCATGCCACTAATAATATAAATGCAAAAGTTTGTGTGAATATTTTAATATTATTATCACGTATCTTCATAACTACTTACCAATTTAGAATAAATTTGGTATGTAGATAGTTTAGGTTCTTGAATTACACATAGGCTAATGGATTTCCATTCGCTTTTCTCTCCCGCTGAACGCGTGAGGAATGAAATACCAGAGTTTTCTGTCCCGCATTTTAGTACGCCTGCAATGACGTACTTTCTGCCTTATGTTTAGAAAAGAAATAAGCTATTTTCTGAGCAGGTGTAGTAAAAAGATAATATTTACACCTTAGTAAGTATTCATTATAGATTCATATTATGGCAAAGAGTGGAAGAAAGGAGAGTGGGACAGCGGTGGCTACATAACTTATTATGATCCCACAACTGGACAGAATCTTAATGAATGAATACTTTTTTCTACTTGAAATGAACATAAAAAAATCGTATATATGAATAAAAAAAACACAGTTGAAAGGCGGCGTTATCGCTAAGAGCGATTTCTCCCTAGCAACCTTGGGATGGAGAAAAATATACTTGCTTATAATAAAAATAGGGTTATAGTGCACAGACAGTAAACAACAGAAATTTTATTAATATAATATTATAACACAAAACTACCTATATTATCTACTAACCTAGAAACAAAATAAGCTAATATAATACTTCAAGATGAAAGTGCACAGACAGTAAATAACAGAAATTTGATTATTATAATATATATACATATAACATAATACAATACACATTGTAACACAAAACTACCTATATTATCTACTAACCTAGAAAGAAAATAAGCTAATACAATACATCAAGATGAAACAATCATTGCAAAAGCCAATTATCTATATATATAATATTTTTACTGTCGTTTTTCAGTTTCCTCTGCCCCATAATTTACCCCACGGTCTTCTTCACGCGGACCAGTTGACCGCCGTATTAGAAGACGGCGCTGCCTTCAGGGACTTCAGAGAAGCTCCTATTACCTTTCCCCCTACTTATAAGGTAAATCACTTCCGACTACAGTTTATATAAGCTTAGTTTGTTTAGATAATCGAGTTATAACTCGTGTAGATAGATAACGAATGGGACTAAAAACGATGGGTGAAATTTTTAGACGGGGCAGTAAGGGCGCAGTAAGGTACCTTAACCGTTGAAGCTACATGAAAATGTTCTTAAGAAACTAGCCAGCCATCCGTTTTAGAAAATATATCTTCCCCATTCACAGATTATGCCCCATCCAAAAGTTCCATCCCGTATATATGTGTACGTATAGGCTGATTTACTTACGTATTTTATACTTAAAAAGTAGAAGCCTTCTGCCTGATCCAAGAATAAAGTAATTTTCTCGTTATGTTAATCAAACTTGAAACTTCTCAAAGAAAAGATTTAACCTATCTTGGGCAATGCAGCCAGCAGCCTCTTGGGGACGCTTCCGACTGGTCTTGATCAGTAGAGCTAATTATAGATTGTTTACAACAGTCTGGGGTTACCTCAATTGTTTCAATTATAAATACTATTTTTAATTGGTTTCTATTACTTGATATTATCTTATAAAGATTACTTTATTCACAAAGAAAATTACAATCAAATAATAGAAATACATTAGAACTGGATTTACAATTCAAACAATTGAACTAACTACAGACTGTTGCAAACAATCTAGAGGTAGCTAATTTATTTATTTATTTAATTCGGATTGCCATCAGCTTAACTAAATACAATAGAAATTAAAATAGACACAGAAAGCTAATAAATGGCATTCGCTAATAGAATTATGTAATAATAAACTACCTAAGTGTGAACACTAAATTTTTTCCGTCGACAATTGCGTACCTTCATAATGAAGCAATATATAATTATACCAATTTAGATTAAGAAAAAAAAAACTCAAATAATAAAATTTAAGTGTAAAACTACATCATGTGCAAAAGAAGTTAAGAGTCATGCATCGCCGTGCCCTGTGAATTTTCTTTATTAATAAAGGTATTCTACCTATCTTTATCCAATTGTAGTATGACCCCGGTAGCCAACAATTCGACACGTCGAGTAAGCAGAGGGCGCCGGCGTACACAGATCGTATCCTTTACAAATCGAAATGTATGTCCGGGAACTCTAGTTCGGCTTTTGCTGGTAAGTGTGCTTTATTATGGCGCTCCGTGTAAAATTGCTCAACTCTGAACTTCTTCTTACCACTTTAAGTATTTCTCTTAAATGAATAAGTATAGTATAAATATTGAAACTTATCACAAAAAACTGAGCTATCGTCCGCGGAGCGGACGTTCCTTGACAAAATCTTGGGATGCTGGCATATTGTAGCTTTACTATTAGTGAAGGAAATTATAAATTCCGGATAAAAAGCTTATAATTTAACTCGAATTATGTACTACGTGCACGTACGCCAAATTTCAAGATGTTTTTTTTAATAATATCTGTAAAACTACTGTGTTACAGATATTATTAAAAAAAATCATTAAACTGTGGCGATCTTTAGCGGAGGCCTATGTCTACCAGTGGACATCCATCGGCTGAGATGATTTATTTATTTATTTAAGGAAAACTTACGGCTAAACACGAACAAAAATGAAGTATAACTAAAAGGACGGCCACTTAAAAGTTTTTCCAAAAAGTATACAAGAGTATTTAACAGATGAAGTATTGGACAAACAAAGTAGGTAATGTGAGGTTAAAAAATAAAGAAGTGATTACCTACCACAGATAAACTTGAACTTACTGGGAAAAGTGTTAAACAAATTAACTTCTTTTCCCATTGCATTGAAGTATCTGCTCGCACGTAGACTGTATGTGTTCTGTCTATATCGCAAATTAGATGATGGGCTATGTAGAAGATGGTTTCTGAGATATGCTGGAGTTATTTCAAGTTCTATGCAAAGTAGGTCTTGACAGCCGACCCTGCCAATCGCATGATGGTGAATCTCACACTTGGGCACTATAATATGTCCTGCGCACCTGGCTGTTCGACTAGAAGGACATTATCATATTAAGCTCTTTTCCTCTACATTAAAGTTTATTTGCAGGATTACGTCGGATAAGCGCCGCGCCGGTAGCTTCAGGGATGAAATGCCTGGCGTACAACTCAGTACAATCTATCTGCACGAGCGACCACAAACCAGTTTGGGCGCTTTTCTCGACCACGCTTCGACCAGGGACTGATGTGTTAGTAATTTTATACTTATGCAGATTATTCTAATTAGTACTAATGCAATTAGTAGGATTGTAAGGTTGATTCACATACTCTCTTCGGGAAACTTCAAGTCTCTTAATTTAAACCAGTTCATAATAATATAATCCATTTCGTGTTTTGCATATTGGCTGTGGACTTTTGACATTTATTGTCTCAAATCTGATAAAATATAACGGCAGACGGACAAAAAAAAATTATAGGATCCTATTCATAGACCAGACTATCATGATCTTCTATGGAAACGTTTAAAGGTGATTTCTATCCCATGGGAACTGATTTATGGGATAAAAAGTAGCCTATGTTTGATTCCAGGATTAGATTTACCAGTATGCAAAATTTCAGCCCGATCCGTTCAGTAGTTTTGGCGTGAAGAGGTAACAAACATCCATCCATCCATCCATTAGTGACGAGTGTGACAAGATCGATGTATCGAACAGTTCAAATTATTATCAACGTTTTTCTTTATTTCAGCGTCCCATTAGCAGCTGGGCTGTTCAATCGGGAAGTGTACCTCGAAGGCATAAAGCGACGGCATGCTCTATTGGACCACGCGCCTGGCACCTCAGCGGTATGCGCACTCCAATAATATCACGTACTCATAGTACATACAGGGCTTTGGTGACTTTCATCCTATATGACCTTTTAAACCGGTGTTATGATGCGTTCTCAATGGCAGAGCGAAGACGTGAAGGGACGTGATCAATCGGGTACAGGGGCAGACGGTAACCCTTTTTGGTTTTCTGATATACGTTGACAAGACGTTCCGTTTTTGTATGGGATTTGCGTAGACCACGATAGAGACGCTGTACCAAATTAGACGTCTTGATACTTCAAACCCGGTACAGTAATATTAAAAAAAAATATAGGTCAAACCTCAGGGCTCTGAGCGCTTGGTCGATAGTACCGTTTCGTTTCATTTTTGTAAGGCATACCATAGTTCCATGCCCGCACGGCAGAGGCGCTGTACCAAATTAGGAGTCACGATGACGTCTTGATACTTCAAACCCATGGTATAATAATATAAAAAAATTAAATAAATAGGTCAAACCTCAGGGCTCTGAGCGCTTGGTCGAGAGTACCGTTTCGATTCATTTTTGTAAGGCATAGCATAGTTCCATGCCCGCACGGTAGAGGCGCTGTACCAAATCTCATACAATATTAAAACGTTTCGTCTCGTCGTAACTCTGTGTATTACAAATTGTAATTCAACCAATATTTTTGGTCGACTCCTACACGTCTGTCAGTGGAAATGCACCATATGATGTCTTAATACGTTCTTACATCCTCTATCAGATTTTGATTCGGAGTTTTGTTGGCTAATTGATTTCGTGTTTTCTTAATCATGTGACTGTGTACTTTAGGAACGAGGCCAAAAAACTGTTTCGATACTAATTGAGTTATTTTTAGTTGGTTTAAAAATAACACGTGGTAATACGAACGCTAATTCTACCAGCGCTCTTCTTTTGTTTGCTTTTATGTGGACGCTTTTTTGTTATTATTTTTTGGTTATTGTTTTGTTTGTGTTTTTATTTATTTTGCTATTTTAAATTGAACAGTAACTAAGCTGGCGAAATAAATTACCTACCTACTGATCAATTTAAGGTAGCATATTTTTGTGTACAATGTTTGCATTATTTGCTTTTATTTTTACGTATTTTTTTCTTTTTATTACAGAAAAGTGTATTGAAAAGGCTTCTTATGTGAATGTGATTAACTATTAAAGACATTATCGACATTTAAAGCATAACAAGACAAGTTGTTTTGTTGTCAAAGAATTTTATAGCTTTTGACAAAAATATATTTATATGTATATGTAGCAAGTTTATTCCCGTAAGTACTTAAAATCAGCGTGTTGTTTATTTTGCTCATTGTGTTAACTAAAGACAAATCTAGTCAATACAGAAAAGTTCAGTATTGAATTAATTTATATTTACAATCATAGAATGATTTATTTTATTATTTTTAAATTATTGTAGCAAATCATATTATTTAATAATTTATTGCATAACCTGCTTTTTAAAAGCTTATTTTTGTGATGTTTTTTTTGTTCAATGGCATCAAGTACAAAATGTAGGTACTTATTTTATTTAGGTAGATAAAATTCATTCATTATGCTTACTATTTGTTAAAATTAGAGTTTAAACGTTTTTCGTTATGATTAAAATCAAGAGTCCACGAATCATGTGTCCATTTCCTTGGTTTTTAGAAATCAATGGTTTTATACACGTCCGTATACGTCGAGTCTTGTGTGGTTCGGGTCTCTACTATCTCATTGAACCCAGAGACTAATAATATTCGTCGTGTTGTTTTAAAAACAGTACCTACACTGCTGCTTTCTGCCTTATAAAACATGTAACATTTAAGTAAATGTTGTGAACATTTAAAATTATAGTTTAGTCTATGTAGTCTGAATTCATTCCATTGAATATAAGCGTGCTTGTGACATGAAGACCAAATAAAAGAGTTCTCTACAAAAATAGTTTGTAACCTTAAATTATTCAGTCACTACAATAATCCTTGTCCTGGAATTTGAACAGAGATACAATATGTTTTGTAACAAATTATTGTGGTTACACAAACTCATGTGTGTTTCTAAATATTTTTATTTGCAGGTTTTCATGTCACTTTAATCGAATAGATACCGGTATTGTATTCATAAATCTAGTAGGTACTATATTAATTAAAACTGAGAGATATATCGGTTGTAAACCTGTCCCAAATAAATTAAAAAGTGGAAAACTTTTAAGAGTTTGGGAGTAATCATCAAAATATTATTTATCCCTACTAACTAACTAAACTAAGATAAAAAATGTCTAGCTAACTGCCGTCTGTAATAACGCTTTACTTGAATTCTAGTTTGCATTGTACTAGATAAGGTATTAGTCCAAAGATTTTGTCCAAATAGTATTGGTATTAATATTAATTAAAATTATTATTGTTGTGCTTAAAATCAATTGTTGTAGACCAAGTTCAGGTTTCAATAATTAGCTTTAGATCGGGATATTGTCTATGTAAAACAAAAAAAAAATTGTCCTAACAGTTGTGTGACGGTCAATTATTGTATTTGAAGAAATCCAATATTTTTACTGAATTACAGATTTTAATACAGCTACAAGTACTGATGCATCTGTTTTCCAGGCATATACTGTCTTACTATTAAAATAGTAGGTATCTTGTAAATGTAACTAGCGAGGTGAACACTCCTGTTTTATAATCAACGTAACTCTAGAATCACAGATCAAATCTTAAAAATACAAACCTCAATTTTAATAGTATACCATAAACTTCTAAATTTTGATATTCTATTGAATATGCTGTAGAATTATAACACATTACACCCAAATTGCGAATTTACAATGACAATAAACATGCAATAATGGATCATTCTGAACCATCAAAATGTTCAAAGATTGAAATAAGCGTAACAGTGCCTACAGTTTAGGCTTTAGGTATAGATTATCAAAAACATTCATGGATCCCTTTACCCATATTTAAACTTCTGTTTCCTTCTGTGGACAGAAATCAGAAAAAAGACAATAAGTAGGCATGTTTTCTTTGTTTAATTATAAGGGTCGACTCCTTTAGTTTTCAGTTTTAATCATTAAAAGCCGTAAAAGATTCGCAATAGGGGTCAAAATACACATAAAGATTCGATTCCAATTCAAATTCTTTATCTTTGTAGATACTGAAGAAACTCATCCCGCTCTGGTTGCAAGGAACACCAACAGAATATTTCTCGTAGCAGTATGTATTGTAATTGCGGGCGACCGCGATACCTATGAAATCTTACATTGTAGTACAAAATCATATTTTTTAACCTTTTTATATGCAGATCACTAACCACATCACACGCACGTAATTTTAGTATTGAAACCTGTAATTTGCTCACATATAAAAACTTTTTGTAAAGTATTTCGATCCCATGCTAGTGCCTTTATGCTGTTTTAACTTCATAGTTTCGCCCGCAGTTATGAAACATACGTTGCTCGCCTTTTATCCTGATTTTCTTGAAATTTCATTGTTCCTTGGAACTAGGGTATGCTGAATGCTAATACGCCTCGCTAGGCTTTTACCATAAACTTTTTATAAATACACCTATTCTACCACTCACACTCAATTCACTGTCTCATTTTTAATTTTGTATCACCCTATTGTAGGAAACTAATCGACAACTTGGTGGGTTCATACAAGCAAGGATTGCATTATATTTGGTGGCGTGGAGTTTGATCGACTTCCAATTTGAAGAGATTTTTTGTTATTTTAAATTTTATTTAAAATTTCTTACAAGTCTCCTTGTCATCGAATGTAGAAGTCAGTCCTTGCTTCTCTGATAGTACTTCATTTAATGTCGTATAGGCAATTTATAGGTCTGTAAAATTTGTAATAAGGTCACAAATCACAATCATCCTTAAATAATAAATAACTTACATTGTGTAGGTGAGTTGTTTTAGTGCAAATCGGTTATGTTTCTGTTAAATTTTAATAAAAAGATACTTATTAAAATAAATAAATATTGGTTAAAATTAAATGTAATTAATAATTTGAAATTAGTTAAAATGAATGTAATTGAAATTGTACTTAGTTAATTCGTATATCTTATGTACTTACTTTTCGCTGTGTAATGCTGAATGGCTTTTCATTCGTGCTGATCAAATTAATAACAATATTCAGAAGTATGTACCTTTATAAAGTTATATATAATTGGTTAGATTTTAATTGGCTTGTATGGCTTTTCTTGTTAACTATGTTCACAAAAGTATTAGTAGTTTAAGATCGCACAACACTATTTTTAAATAAACTCATCTGTGTACATAATCAAATATTTACACTGTTGTATTGTTTAGTAACTTTATGTACTGACGTAATTGAGGTAAAATTTTGAGGTTCAATTTTAGTGATCAATAAATCTTCCTGTTACATTTTTAAATAAGGTAAATGTACTATATTGGTACTGTACACGTTTTTGGTAAACTAAATTATAAAATTGTCAGTTGTGGTCAATTGTGTGTCAATCGACTGTATAAGATGCCAAAACTTTAAATTAATGGGAAAGGTTTTTGGACTCTGGTAACAGGTGAATAGTTATTGTATACTTTTGAAATTTCCCGGTAAAGGTATTAATGAAGCTGGTACATAATTTATCAAGTCAACACAAAATGTAATAAAAAAATTATATTGCAGATAACTTGTGAACAAGGAATGATTTAGTTTGAAGGAATAGTAAACGCGTTTTCCTAGTCCAAGTGTATAGAATAAGTTACTAAGTACATAAGTTGAACAAAGATGTTATGCTAAATATAGTTAATTTTCCTCTCATGTTGGGACTTTTAATGTATACCACTTTGTGTAGGTCACAAAAAAAGAAAAATATCTTATGACAAAGATAATATATTAGTAACAGCTCAGTAACATACAAATGGAAGTAAGTACCTTAAAACTAAAATTTTTATAATTGGCAATCCTAGCACTTCAACATTGCACTATAAACACTGAGCTCTATTATATATTAGTTCCATGACGACCTCAGTGGCGCAGTGGGCGAGAGTCCGCCTACGACGCAAGAGGTTGCGGGTTCGATTCCCGCCTCGGAACAAATTTGTGTACGATCTGTAGAAATTTGTTACGTTGGTTATTAAATATATCAGTTATCTAGTTACCTATAACACAAGCTTTGAGTAGCTTACTTTGGGGCTAGATGGTGCTGTGTGGAGTGTTCAGCATTATTTATTATTTATTTATGGATGGTCACGTCACTCACGCAAAGTCTTTGCGCTAAAGTACCGAAAACCAAATGGCCTCAAACTGTCATAGATAAAATGACCTCCAACGTATTTATAATGGAGCTCAGTGACTAAAAATAAAATCAAAAAAATTCTATCACATCTTTTATGAACCTTGAACATTATTGTAGTGCCATTCCACGCAAGCATTTCCCTTGATTCCGTTCACTTCTACGTTGCACCATCTCTCGTAAAATTTCGCCTCTCTGTTTTTGCCGATGTAGAATGATTCTTCGTCTTGAACTTCAATTTGGGCTGTGTAGGTTTTGAAACCTGAAAATGGAAACCGACGTTGAGTAGGTCGGTAATTAGATAGGGAACAATATAGGTATTAAGTGTCAATATTTAATGAAGTTGCTTAGATGTGAATCAGTTCGGTTCTAACACTTTCGGAAATTCGCCTAGAATTACTGTGGTCGAGTTTTTTGGGAGTTTCGTTCCGAATATATTGGTAGCTTAGCGCATTCAGTGCCCAGCTTCTGCAGGGTTCCTGCACAAGCGAACCTTTGTAGAAAAAGTGACCAACGCAAAAAGCATGTGCGTCGTGCACCGGTCCAAGCCTACCATCAATAGGTACCTACTTATTAGTTTTTTAAATCACTACATAGTATAGAAAAAAGTCGCTTTCTGTCTGTCTGTCCCTATGTAAACTTATTTATTTATTTTACTTAGATCTTTAAAACTACGCAACAGATTTTGAGAGAGTGATTCAAGAGGAAGGTTTATATGTATAATACATGCATAATATAGTAGAGAAACACTGATAATTTTAGAGGTTTCTAATGTGATGTCGTTAATAAATACATTCATTTATACTACACCTGCTCGGAAAGTTGCATATTCCTTTTCCATTTATAGAATAGAAAGTATGTCTTTGCAGGCCTATAGGAAACCGGGAGGAAAAACTCTATGGAATTTCATTTCTCACGTGTTTTAGCGGGAGGAAAAAGTGTATGGAAATCCATTTCTAACGTGTTATTTTTTTTTAATTTCATAAAAGATCGGCCGGTAGCTATGGTTATTTTCGTTCGGTCAAACGACAAAAAGTTTTTACTCCAAGTCCATTAGGCCTCTTCCGATTTCCGAACAATATTTTGAAAAAAGAACCCAAAGGCTGGCGCGGTCAATGAGGTTTTACCAACATCATTGGGCGCGGTAAGTTCTTCTAAATTTCAATTAATAATTAATTCTGCTTTTTATTTTCCTCGAAGGTGTAGTATAAAGCACTATTTATCACTCGGCAGAAAGTGCGATTCCTACCTCGTGTGTTATAAGGCCCTCGGCTGCGCCTCGGGCCCAAAACGACACACTCGGTAGGAATAGATCACTTTCTCGCCTAGGTGTAAAATGTACTATTTATCCTTTACTTTTTACGAGAAATAATGGCTTATTTACGAGGCGATTTTAAGCAATACAGAATTAATCCTTATCCAATTAAGTACCTGAAATACATTGTGCATTTAATATAGATCCATATTGCCCTTTACAACATGTAATTTAAATGAATATTTTCGAAGATATCACAGATTTAAAATGCAGGGACATAGCGGTTGCAGCGGTACCAGCCGGGGAGTCGAATCTGTAGTATATTTAGTTTCAGCATTGCACCCGCGCGAAGCCGGGGCGGGTCGCTAGTGTATTATAAGCGTAAGTACCTACTGTGGCGTTCATCGACAGGTTCCAAGTCTCGTCAGTCGTCTAGTTTTTGTTTTATAATATTAAATTCGTTGTTTTTCTATAAAACATTTGTAAAACAGCTTGCTTTCCTCATTTTACCGAAAGTTTTAAAATATTTCTGTAATAGGTAGGTAACTAACCTAAGTATAAAAGGAAATTGATATCTAACTGTAATTTTTGCTTTATGATGTTTTGATGGTGCAATAAAGTCATAATCTATCTAAATTAACAGGGGGTTACCTACCGATGAACGTCACTGTAGATACATACACGCGTTGAGGGAATACCAGCGATTTTATCGATGACGATAGTACCATCGTGTCACTAACTTAGGTAGGTATGAACTATATGAGCTTGACACTGCACACGACGATTAACATCGCGGCAATATTTCTATTGAGTTGGTCTCTAAAAGGACCGGACCCAACCATCACATATCATCATCATATCAGCCGAACGACGCCCACAGGCCTCCCCTAAATGTCTCCACAACGACCGATTGTGCGCTGCCGGCATCCAGCGATTCCCGTGATCTCATCGGTCGTCTTCGGTCCACTGCGTGGTGGGGGCCTACCCCCACTGCGGCTTACAGTTCGGTGGGCTTATAGCTTCATACATACCAGCAGTAAAAGAAAAGGCGTAGTCCTTCGGCATGACTTGATTCTCGCCGTGCTGGTAAAGTTGGAAGTCGCAGCCACTCACAGGATTCACTTTGGTGTGGTCGGATTGGAGACACACGTACCCGATTGTAATGCTGCAATAAGACCATAATGCTTGATTTTACACAAATTTCAGTGCAATAAGTATTACGAGAAATAGATAACGAATAATAAATTGAATTATGAATAGAACATTCAGAGTTTTTTCCAACAATGATGATGCATTTAGATGCAAATAGGCACTAATTTCGGTAGGTAGGTATGTGCCTATTTCTGCACTATCCACCAGAGCTAAGCGAAGCGACAACACTGAGAATAAATAAGCGCATGCGCGGAAAATGGCGACGGACAATGCCTGATCTGATCAGGCCTTACAAGAGTAAGAGATTAAACTAAATATGTATTTTATTCAGACAACTTAGATTTTATTAGTACGTAGGCCTAGGTTAGTACCTAATATTTAGAAGGCGCAGAAAATTAAATAGCAGGAAGTGTCAAAGCCGAATCGATTGGGTTAGTAGAATAGGGCTCCAATTCGTTGGTCTATGTGCTTTGGTGGGAAAACATCTTTATAGCGCTTTTCTACCAGGAACTAAGATGTGCTACTGTATATGCCAAACAAATAAAATAAGACCGGAAATTATTTAAGTTTAATTTATGTAAAACAGTATAAATACATAGAGGAAGAAAGAATATTTAACAGAAAGTGTGTGAAAGTGAGTGAAGCTGATAAATGAAAAAGATTATTATGAAAAGATATAGGTATTACTTAGTACAAAATAAACAGTAAAGTGAGAAATTTAATTCAGTGGCTTTGCGATGTGTGTTTCAGTGTGCGTGCGTGTAAAGGTATGTGCGTTTGTCGTGTTGTTAAGTTTTCTGACGCACCAGTCTCGTAAGAGTCTGGGCAACAGGAAACACCCGGTGTCGGGAGGCGAAGGTGATATGTGT
This sequence comes from Eupithecia subumbrata, assembly GCA_949316285.1. Classification (NCBI taxonomy): domain Eukaryota; kingdom Metazoa; phylum Arthropoda; class Insecta; order Lepidoptera; family Geometridae; genus Eupithecia; species Eupithecia subumbrata. The sequence continues at coordinate 11,286,316 of OX438643.1, read as the reverse complement.
TCGACTGCGGAAGGGATGAAAGGAACTGAGGAGTTCCTGAAGCATCAGTCTCGGAAGAGTCTGGGCAATAGAAGACACTCGGCGTCGGAAGGCGAAGGTAGTTTATTGATTTATTAAAACTTACTGTGACATGACGAACGGTTGAGAAACTGCGCCTACGGCCATGCAGTCTCCATTCTCAAGGAAAATGAAATGGAGCACATAGCGATGGAAATTGCGCCATACCCTCTCTTTACCTGGAAACAAGAGATTACCCTTATATCTAACTTACACTGAAACTAACTCCACAACCACAACCACAACCCCAATAAGTAATATACATTAACTACCTAATTTAACTTTTTTCTGGTAAAAACTATTCTACAAATTTACTTGTGTGTAAGTGTATTTTTAAGAAACCAAATAATATTCCAATTTTATTTACTTCGACGGGACTTGAACCCGCACCCTTCCCTCAGTAAGGGAATGTGCTAACCAACTACACCACGAGGTTAAGTGACGTAGGAGTCGAAAACCTCTGGGACTTCCTACGGACTCTAGCGCCGTTACTCCACCTACAGGGGAAACATTGAAGTTTATAAAAAAATTGAGATTTTATTTCATTTCTTAGAAATTACTCTCGAGTGTGAGGGCTTACGCAATATAGGTAATAAAAAAAAAACCTTTGTAATTGTTTTAGCCAATAGACCTTGGATTCGCCAAAATATCACCTGATGGAATGTAACGATGTGGCCAACGGTGTATCACGAAGGTCTAGCAGACACATATTACACTCTTGTCTAGTGTTAATAACAAACAATCAGGGTAAAACTTCAATCAAGGGCAGCATGAGAAGTGCAATTTTCAGAGTAGCGTTAGGCTGGATGGCAGCGGCCGCGCGATCTTTTCGAATTTTCTAAGCGATAATGGGTCTTATTAAAGTTTAAAACTATTTGACGATGAAAGTGCTCGGTAATCCCCGCGTCGATGCCGGTTGCTGGCATTCCGGTATGAATTGAGCCTTATGGCACTAGACAAGATTTTTTGTAAATATCGCTGTTTATTTTGAAAGAAAGAAAGAAGAAAGAAAATCAATTAATTGGCTCACATAAAAATAATAATGAAAACAAAAAAAAATACTTAAAATATAAAAAAGTATTAATTCGATGTCAAACAAAAAGTCCTGCCTCAGCCACAGCTTCATGTTGCTCAACATACATTTGAGCAACGCTCGTTTTCTGGCAAGACCTTTGGTGCGTGCGTGTCTACACGGCTCACAGACCAAACACAAAAAAAAAGAAAATATGACAATCTATAACAGAAATAAATAATAAAACCTATTTTAATAGTAAGATAAGTCTAGTGAGTTCTCACTACTATCGTTCAACACGGTTCAATTTAGAGATAGGTAGATAGGTTATGTTGGTGTCTGAAGGCTGAAGTTGGACTTACCATAACTGTGATCCCTAACGCAGGGCATTTTCACCTCTTGTTCTTTGCCGTCAATCTTGATTGTTCCTTTTAGCGTTCCCATCTGTTCGTAATGAGTTTGGTGGAACCTGTTGAAGGAAGAACTTGATCAATTTTCAGTCTTTAAACGCTCGGCTACCGGTTGCGAGTACGCTTGCGTTTCTTCGGGATAAAAATTGCGTAGGTACAGGACCTTTCCGTGTTAACATTATATCCCAATGCCTATAACGATGCATATAACGATTTGTTCAACCTACCCACGTTCAGTCGTTTAAGCATGAAAAGGTAACAGACGGACAGAATTGGTTTGTTGTATCATACTAATATCACAGCCTACCTATATGCATACAGTCGTTCGACGAAGGCATTATGACGTGATTTTGACAGAAAATTCGTGCAGGGGCAAGTGACGGGACGGGGGATGGACGCTCCCGAGCTGCATACCTTAGTAACTCGGGAGCGTCCTCCTCCCCGACCCGTCCCCTGGGTCCCGCACGATTAGCCTGTCAAAAAGTCTACCTATATAGGTAGGCTTTGCTAAAATTATAAATGCGAAAGGTTGGATGGATGGATAAGGACGGAAAATCAAGCCAAAACTACTGAACAGATCGGGCTGAAATTTTGTCTAGACCTGGATTTTGATTTTATTCCATAAATCAGTTGCCATGGGTTAGAAATAATATTTAATCGTTTCTATAGAAATAACGTGTGCTTCGCGTATAGAAACTATAATACCTATTAACATGGATGAATCTGGAAACTTAAAATATATTAAAAGAAAGATAGATTTTCTTACTTTTTTAGGTTCTTGAAGAAATCCCTGGACCAGTATTCGCGCGCAAGATCCTTGGCCAAGCAATGTGGTGACATCTGGTAGTCGTAATTAAGAGGGGACCAAATCGCGCCCCAAGTCAAATCTGCTTCCACCTTCACTGTTTTCTCAGGGTTGGCGCGAGACCTAAGAGAACATTCATCATTATCATCATCAGCCACTGCAGCAGTCTACTGCTGGACATAGGCCTCCCACGAGCTGTCTTCAGCTTGCTGCATCCAGCTTCTGTCTGCAGACTTTCGCAGATCGTCATCCGTCCTGGACGAAGGGCGTTCTACACTATGTTCGCCGAGTCATAATAAACGGAATGTGACTATGGTCTAATAAAAACTACTTGACTGAATAAGTGCTCGTAGATACCTCAGCACTTCCGCGTACTTAGGATCGGCTTCTTACGATCTTCCTAATTTTGAAAATGTCTTAGGTGGTGCCTTCCGTGTGAACAAAGAAGAGTTCTGTAAAATATAGTAAACTCACTTCATCTTCCCAGTGTATGCGAGTTTCCAAGTGCGCATGGGAGTAAAATTTTCGATATGAATGCCTTGGACCTTGTACTTTCCAACGTCGTCGGCAGCTTGCTGCAAGGTCGTGTCTGGCAAGCTCGGTGTGAGGTATACGTCTTCTCCATTCAGCTGTGGAAACATAGGTACGCTTAAAGATGTGCGACTGTGAAAGATTTCATTCGAGTTATTCGACTTTACAAATCATTCGAACCATTCGATTTGGTTAGTAATGGCGAGTGGCGTCGAATAAAGAATTGATTTCGCGTCGACTGCCCGACTGCATATTAGTTACTAATTTAGTTAGTAATGACGACTGCCCGAGTCGGGCATTCAAACTCAATTCGTTATTCGACGCCTCGATCAATTCGTAGAGGCATTAGTAATTACTAATTATTAGTTGTCATTCGACTTTGAAGATTAGTATATTACTAATATTCAAGTCGAATGAGTAAATTAGTAGTCGTAGATCATTCTACTAGCCAGATCATTCGCAGTCGCGCATCTTTAGTAGGCTTTTACTTTTTAACAGACTCCGAAATATAAGGATTTTCTATGTGTGTTCGACTTTATGTACTTTTTTAGGGTTTTGATGATCGAAGATCGGTTTCAAAACCCTTATGGTCTCGCTTTGTCTGTCCTTTTTTCAATCCTTAATAACTCAAAAACTACTGCAGCTATCAACTTGAAATTTAAAATAATAATACATTTCGTGCGCCTGTACAGTTTTAGAGAAAAATAAATGAAAATAAATGAAAAATGAAAATGAACATTTTCCATACAAATTGTGATGCCGAAATTTTAAAAGATACCTACAGAGTCATGTGGGGTATCAAATGAAAGGTATCATTTTGTACATTTCAAAATATTTTTTGAAATTTTTGTAGGTTTCATACTTTTTAAAATATTTCGAAAAAAGTCGAAAAAATACCCATTCCCCCCCCCCTATCTCCGAAGATTGCAGAGCGATCCATGTAAAATGTATGGAGCGTTTATAGATATGGATCTATATTTTACAGGAAAAATATAGAGAAGTTTGAAAAAAGAACACTTTTTGAAAAATGGTCAAAAAGGGGGGGAATAATTTTCAAAAGGGGAGGCTACCTCACCAAGTGGGGTATCAAATGAAAGGTATTGGTTTGCACGTTTCAAAACAGTTTTTCAAATTTCTGTAGGTTTCATACTTTTTGAAATATTTTGAAAAAAGTCGAAAAAATACCCATTCCCCCCCCCCTATCTCCGAAGTTTGCAGAGCGATCCATTTAAAATGTATGAAGCGTTTGTAGATATGGATCTATATTTTACAGGAAAAATATAGAGAAGTCTGTAAAAATAACACTTTTTGAAAAATGGTCAAAAAGGAATAATTTTCAAAAAGGGGGCTACCCCACCGAGTGGGGTATCAAATAAAAGGTATCGGTTTGGACATTTCAAACCAGTTTTTTAAATTTCTGTAGCTTTCATACTTTTTGAAATATTTCGAAAAAAGTCGAAAAATTTTCCATTACCCACCTTAACCGAACCACCCATTTAACCGAAGCATGCAGAGAGATCCATCTGAAATGTAGGTTGGTACCTACTATTCTAAGGTATTCGTTAAATTGCGAAGTCTCTAACCGGTACTTTTGGTACATACTTGTTGACAAACGTTCAAAACCCTCGGCGCGCGAGTTACACTCGCACTTGACGGATCTTGTTTTATGTATGTTCGTCGATTTCTCCGTCATTTATTGAGATTGAGCCTTTTGTTCGGTATCGTAAAATTACAAGTGTTTTTTTTTTCAATTTGGCGGGTTCGATCCCGGTTCCGAAAGACGATTACTCAAAAATCTTTGAATGCACAATAAATTGTTTTTAAATTAAAAATGAAGTCTTCTTTCAGTAAAATTTTCTATCTACAATATTTAAGATACTTTCCCTCCATGTGGCATAGGCGTGGGACGCCCTGTGTATTTTTTCATTGATAATTAGCCATTTCACCGATGCAAGATTTTTTGAGACAGAGAGTAACCTCGTAGCCCACAGGACAGGATACAGTCTAAAGTAAATCCTGGTCAATTCATATCAAATGGGTTAATTTTTATGGAATTTGGAAACTTTACCTACGACGCGACAGACAGGAGGAAATCAACAAAAACGGTCCACGGTGAGCTGTTCCAAACATCAAGTTTTAAAAAGGTTTTACTTTAAGCCAGTGGACGGGACGTCTTGCGGCGGAGATCATGATGATCTTGATGATGATTTCCTACCTTTTTTTTTTTGTGTTGCAGAAGCCTTTATTCACAAAGAAAATTATAATATAATTAGTATTTACAATTGAAACAATTGAGCAAACAGCAGACTGTTGCAAACAATCTACAGGTAGCTCAACTGATCCCTATCAATACCAATAATAATTTCTTACCTTAATATACATAAATAATAACATACCTTAACATACAAAGTCGGTTCACTAAGTTGTTCTTACTTTAAGCCGTTTTGCGACGGAGATTATGATGATGACGATTTCTTACCTTAACATACATAAAGGCATCTACAGCTTGGTTCGCTCTGCGCGCCAGCCCACAAATGACAGCGGTGCCTTCCTTGGATAGGCCATTGAAGTAAACTGCGTCCACTCCCTGATAACAGAATTGAGAACCTATGAAAGTACTTCAACAAAGAATAAGTATCCTACAGCACCATCTACAAAATACTTAAGAGCGCTGTTACATTTCGGAGAAACGCAAGTATAGGTATTTTCGCACCGAGTGGGCGGCGACCTGCAAGAGCGTAGGAAATATTTATTGTTCAAACTGTCTACATTGTTGGTCTTAAGAACTACTTTTAAATTGTTCAACAGTTTGTCTAAATGTTAACCAATAGGAGTTAATTAATATCAATGATTACATTGATTACTATCTAAATCGTAGGGGGTACTGTCAAAATATTCTTTGATATTATAATGTGTTTTTGATAGATACCAGATATTTTCTCAATTTTAATTTTTACTAGTGCATAGTTAAGGATAGCTTTTAACTAGTGCATAGCTAAGGAAAGCTTGTAAATAGTTAGTTCTTCATAGATACAAAACCTTAGCTAACAAGTACAAGATAGGTACTAAAAGTTTCTGATGTGGAAGGTAGAAGGATGAATTTTGAGAAATCAACAAAGAAGGTGATACTTATTCATTAGCTATCTCATAGTTACCTCCAGAAATAGTTATGAAGCCATTTATTTAAAAGAAGAAATCAGCAGAATCATACCTAGCTTAATAAGGCAACCGTCATTTACTTACGTTAGAGAATTTTCCGAAATCGTACTTTTGCTCCAGAGCAGCATCTTCGTCATGTATGTGAATGGTACCGTCTCCGCTCTTCCCAGAGTCCACGGCGTAAGCTCTTCTGCCCCTGGTCTTCCACTGAAACCAAAATCTAAATATAAATAATATTTTGAACATGGATGATTTGTGTGGTTCCATAACCTACTTTAACAGAGTGATAGGTAACCTGCACTAATGAATTATACTTTACTATAATAGTTTAACACGCGTTGTTTTTGCTATCCCATGGGAACTGAGTTATGGTATAAAAAGTCTATTTTTGATTCCAGGATTAGAATTACCGTATGCAAAATTTCAGCCCGTGAAGAAGAGGTAACAAACATCCATCCATCCACCCGTCCATACATACATCCAAACTTTCGCATGTATAATATTAGTGAAGTGTGTTAACACAGTTCGGAAAATCACATCACACTAATAGATTTTCCGAACAGACATCAAGACAGTAAATCTGGAGCTGTTTTAAGGCCTTTATATATAAATTATGATTTTTGTTAAAAATAAGAATGAACTAGAGGTAACGATCTATTTCTGATGTCCCCATTCAATGAGGTCAACGAAACTTAATAAAAATTTATTCCTATTGTCCCTATTTACGGTGTTTCTGTTAATGAGGATAGCGAACTCAATAAAAGTAATTAAAATTAATTCATACTATCCCCATTGACGGTGTCCCTGATAACGGGGACAGCGGAACTTAATAAAATAATTAAAGTTTGTCGTTACATCAAGTGATGTTAAATGGTGTTTACTCTGGTATAATAATTATTATACAGGGTTACAGGAAAAGTCGTGCTAGATCCGTTAAGGGCGTGGAGTACCCATCATTCCTGACATATTTCACTATGAAACACCCTACCCTAAACTAAACCCTTTTCGAGATATTCGACTTTTAATTTTTTTATTGAAAATTGCCGATTTTTAGGCAATTAAATTTATTTTTGGTTGTTTTGTGTATCTTATTATTATTATTATTGCATTTTTACATGTGTAATTAGATGCTTTAGGACGTCAATCATTAAAATAGTGCATAAGTTAATTGAATAGACCGTAGTAGACAAGTGAAAGTTAAGAAATAAAAAAAAAATTAGAAAGTTTATTTTTCTCTAAGGGATATCTAAAAAAAATATTATGGCAATTCTTCGGCAGATGTTTTTAAAAATATCTACGTTTCATCAGCTATCTAACGAGGTATAACAATCTAGGGTTTGTATTACATTTCGTGGAAAAAAAGTAGTTGGGACGCTCCAGGTAGCAGTTCTAACGGTCCCGCGCCTATTGTCCTTCAAGTTCAGACACACCGTGAGAGCGAGACAAGTGACGATTTATGTAGGTATGAATGAAAGAAAAAATGTGTAGAGACCGGTTAGGGCTGGGAATACAACAGGGGGTATTGTTTTGGTTGTCAGTCTGCTTTTGTGCTTCGTACATAGTAGATGTGATATCGTTTTGCTCTTTTTCTCGACTTGGCTGTGATTCTGGACTATTTCTTCTGATTTGTGACTACTATACTTGTTAACCGGACTCTGATTTGTACCTGTGATACGGAAGTGTTGAAGATGACGTCCTACACACCTGAGGAATATGCTGATATGCTTATTTGTTACGGATACTGCGATTGTGTATCTGCGCAAGCTCGCAACGAATACGTAACTCGCTACCCCGGTCGTCGAGTGCCGGATGTGGCCGTTTTTGACAGAGTTTATCGAAGACTTCGAGAATCTGGCTCTGTTTTGAGACGTAATACAGACATGGGTAGACCACGAATTGACGACGAAGAACAGGACAATGAGATAGTGCAACGCTTTCGAGCGGATCCGACTACTTCCACTAATATTGTTGCCCGTGATCTGGGACTTTCGCAATGGAGAGTGTGGTTTACAGTGCATACTGCTGGCCTATACCCATACCATTACACGCCGGTACACGTTATTGAAGAAGGAGACCCCGCGAGAAGATTGGACTTTTGCAGATTTATGCTAAATGCTGACGTAGAAGACCCAGATTTTCTAAGAAATATCTTGTGGACGGATGAGTCCAAATTTGATAAAGATGGCATAACTAACTATCACAACGCCCATTACTGGGCCCCAAAAGCACTAAGGAATCCCAATAAGAAAAGAGTGAAGGGGTCCCAACGAAGATTCAGCGTGAATGTGTGGATGGGCATTATCTCCAATCATTTGATTGGACCTTACTTTCTACCGGATAATTTAAATGGGGAAAGCTACGAAAATTTCCTGAGAGCAGACTTGAGTGATTTGCTGGATGATCTGCCACTCAACCTGATCAGGGACATGTGGTTCCAACACGATGGCTGCCCTGCCCATTTCAGGAGAAGTGTCAGAGACTGGCTGGACACAAATTATCCAAACAAATGGATAGGACGAGGTGGGCCGTTGCCATGGCCAGCAAGAAGTCCGGACCTAACCCCCATGGATTTTCATGTGTGGGGGTGCATGAAAAGTCTTGTGTACAGCGAGCCGAATCCAGTTTCGTCTGTGGAAGACCTAAGAGAAAGGATTGTGGATGCAGCAAATAAAATGAGGACCACGTTGACCACTGGAGTAGTGAAGACTGGTCTCCGTAGAAGGATGCGACAATGTATCAGAAATAGAGGCGGCCATGTTGAACATGAACTGTAGAATAAGAAAAAGTTGTGTGAAAACCTTTAATAAATGACATTTCATGCTTACCTATTGTTTTACTTTTACTTTTTAGGGCTAAGTATAAATTTTCTTCTCCACTGTCGCCTATAAAACTAATTTTTTTTCAATGCAATTGAATAAAACCCTAGATTATTATACCTCGTTAGATAGCTGATGAAACGTAGATATTTTTAAAAACATCTGCCGAAGAATTGCCATAATATTTTTTTTAGATATCCCTTAGAGAAAAATAAACTTTCTAATTTTTTTTTTATTTCTTAACTTTCACTTGTCTACTACGGTCTATTCAATTAACTTATGCACTATTTTAATGATTGACGTCCTAAAGCATCTAATTACACATGTAAAAATGCAATAATAATAATAATAAGATACACAAAACAACCAAAAATAAATTTAATTGCCTAAAAATCGGCAATTTTCAATAAAAAAATTAAAAGTCGAATATCTCGAAAAGGGTTTAGTTTAGGGTAGGGTGTTTCATAGTGAAATATGTCAGGAATGATGGGTACTCCACGCCCTTAACGGATCTAGCACGACTTTTCCTGTAACCCTGTATATACCTATCTAATAAGTATTTCCTGTTGCTTTCATTCAAAAACATTCTTAATCTAAAAAATAAATACCTATAGCAAAAGAACCATATTGGCCATAATATATATAAACTGAACTTTACCCTCTTACGTGACTAATATAAAATAGTAATCTTACCTTTCTCACCGCTAGCACCAAAAACATGAACACATATTTGAACCAATAATACTTATTTTTCTGCTGATAAATTCCGAAAATTGGCGGTTTGTACGGTTTATTAATAAGCCTGAATCCAAACACTAAAAACAGAGGAATTAAAATTGAAACTATTATGTTTAACATATTGATTATATCGGCTGACAACTTCCAGTCACTAGGCTATCAAGGAGACTAAAGAATGGACTTCGTTTTACACCAGCTATTATCTTATCAAAGCGGCCGATGCAGTCTAATATGATAGCTAATTATAGTAGATAATGACAGCCAACTGCTTATTGATAAAATAGCCTGTAAGCTATAAACTACTGGTGCGAATTTGCTATGACAACTTCTAACAGTTGTAGTCCTAACTTACTTACCTAGATTTTTTTATAAATTTATTTTGAATTATTATAGTATGACCAGGCGTCGAAAGTCTAAAGTTTAATTTATCAGTCTACCATTGTCACGATGACAAAGAAAGATAAATTAATTATTAGGGATTAACCTTTTGACCGCCACCGTCGTCTATACTCGACATTTCAAATTGTGCTTACTACGCCAGTGTCGTTATTAGACGACCAAAACTGCTCCAAGAAAAAAACGAAATACACAATCTTTTAACTGTTAGTTCTGCGTTTTATTTATCCTAAAAGGAACGTTGTTTTAGTTATTATACATCTATAATAAAGGTTTATAAGAAAAACCCCTAGTTGTATAAAAATTTCGATGATGAAACATTGAAATAAAATCCCGTCAGCGGGCGTGATTCGCACGCCATTGTCGGCAGGAGACGACCGCTAGTGTTGTGGTATACAGCTACCAAGCGAAGGTGATAAAAAATAGACAATTTACATTTAAACAAGATATTTATTATTTATTTCATGTTCATTCTCATGATATAAATAATAAATATCTATTATGATATCATAATAAACCCAAACTTTAACTCTGCAAACGCATAATGAAAATAAAAATGATCCATGAGCAGGATCGATAATTCATAATCCCGACCAAAGCACATCACTGGTTCATCATCCCTTAGCAGTGTAGCGTACGCCACGGTCGGGACTACACGACCGTAAGTGACGTCATCAGCGTAACAAGACAATGGTAGTGACGTGCAAGTGCATTCCAAGTATGTCCGATCTGCTATTGATTTTGGATTTTATCTGCTATTGATTTTGGATTCATAGGTAAAATGTAGGTATGTGTAGGTTCATAGATCTCTTGTTTAAAACTTCGACAAAAGCATGTTTCTGCTTCGAAGCACACAGGTTCCCTGTAGTTCGGTGGGTAGGTATGTACAACATACCTACCTACATTTTATTTCTTTCTTGTAAGATTAGAGTAGGTTCTTTTAAGTTTCTTGTAAGATTAGACTACGTTGGGAACGGGATAAATTTTTGTGTACTAGATAGGTAGGTACTTTCATCATTGGTAAGTAGGTAGTGTAGGTACCTAAATCGGTTTGATTATGAGATAGGTATCCTACTCAAGGAAATAATTACGTGGACAGAAAATCAATAAAAGATGTTAGATGGATAGGTAATGCGTAGAAAATTTACAATGAATAAAGAATGAAGGAAATAAAATAATACCTAGGTACCTACCTACCTAGTGAAATTTCCTAAAAAGCGGCAAGAATTTGTACCATGCATGAATGATAATTAATGAGAAGAAATTCTGCAAGTAGCAAGGCAGATAATTAGGTATAAAATACTTTAATAGCATTCATGGTACAATAACGGTTAGAAAGGTCATTGACCGTTACTTCGACCTACCTACCAAGAACACAAATTATAGCACTAAATAATAATAATGCAACATTCACCCGATACGGGGATTCTTTCTTTAGTCTTATACTGTTAGTTTTTCTCTTCTTTTAGTGATAAGGCCGCCCATTCTGCAATTCTGTTATTTCTCTTTCCCTGTTTTGTTTTTATATTTTCTTGGTTTGCAATAAAGTGTATTGTATTGTATTGTACCTAGGTAGGTACCTAAGTGCAGTTGACTAGGGTAGGTAGGTAGGTACTTATTATTGCGTCTACCTACTTATTACACTGATGGGTGGGGACTAGGTATGTTGGTATAACTGGTAGGTAGGTAGGTAGGTACCGTTTCTTTCTCTGCATTGTGTAGTGATAATATTATTTGTGTCTTCAATCTTTAGTGGTTTGACAGTTACTACATGGTAGGTAGGTAGGTACCCAACTAGTTATTTGCCATTCAATGCATGTGATGTGATGACCATTTTAGTTTCATTTCAAGAGTGGACAGGTATATACCTACTTGCCCTTATCGATAATCAGCGACTATAACCTACCACATCACTACCTCAGATGTAAGCAAGCTTTCAAACATCGTGCCAGCCGCGCCTATGTCGGCTATTCACGACAACAGAAGACGTCACGTGGGTGAATAGTGATGTGCTGTTGTTATTTGAAAATATTTGTTGTCGATCTGATTTCTGGTTTTATATAGGCAAAACATCGGCAACTGCGGCGTAACAATTAATATATTATAGAGTAAATTGGTATCAAGTAAAACTCGAAAATTTAAGGTAGTGCTTCTAACCTGAAGCCCTTCTTTTTGTAACTTGGATGGCTTGGAGAGTTAGATTTTATCATTTTAAGGTGGCGTTCAAAAGGTAATAAAACATCCCAGATTTTAAAAAGTTGTTTATTGCATAAAAAACCAACGAAATCAAGTCTCCATGTGTTTATCGACAATATACATTTTATCGACTCTTGGCAGCACTATTTTTTCGTAGGTATTTTTGGTCACTTTTGTGCTTTGGCGTAGAGGATACGAGAATGCGTTTGGGGCGTGGCGGTCAAAAGGTTAAACAGTGAAAATAATAAACTTATGGAATTATTTATTTAAGAACCAGCTTGATAAAGAAATTCATTGAATCAGGTCTGTTATTTTAGAACATAATCTTAAATACTTTAGTTGTAATAACTATTATACAATAAGGAAATGTTAAGCTGGTGTGACATTAAACTAGGTATTTCTAGACTTCAACTTTAGCGTGCAAGTGTTTGTGTACGCATTCTTCTTTGTTGATGAGATGCGTGGTCTTGTTTACTAGTTGCATCAGCGTGTTGAGGTTGGCAGACCATTCGTTGAGCCGGTCTGACGCATCCATGTTTAGGCTGGAACAACACAATAAAGTTTATTGAATATACGCGATCGGGTTGAGATTTTTATGAGCGGATTTTACAAAACATATATGGAGTTGAACTGGTCAAAAATGTCGCCGACACTAACCCACCGCTGGGTCGACGACCTGTCGGCGGCTATAGTGTGTAAGCTCAATTAGATACTTGATCTTACACTTCTGCAGAAACGATGGTGTATAGGGCTTGCATTCGAATATTATATTAATTCGAATACTCATATTTCAATATTTGAATAATCGAATAAAATCAAAAACACCATCTTAGAGCTCCGATGTGCATAAAATGCCACATAAAATTTCGTGCGATATATCCATACAAGACTAAACAAGTTTACGTCGTTCGGGTTAACAAAATGACAAAGTTATAGGGTTTGGAAACACTCGGGAGTGCCGCGTGCAACTGCGTAGTGCATTCGCGTATTCTTACCTCGGATAAAGAAAACCGAAATTTCGTTTTCGTTGTCGTGCAAAACCAACTTTTATGTCGCTTGCTAAGATTAGCGTTTGCACGAAAACGAATCAGAAACTTCGATTTCGTTTTTAAGAGGCCTTGTCTATCCGTCCCTGTCGCTGTGTTACCGTGACTTACCAAGTTTATGTACTTGTTATTGTGTTAAATTTCACTGTTGATAATGTTGATATTGTTAAAATACCTACTCACCTAGATTTTGAAGACTGTTTTTCTAAGAATTTCTGGTATGGTACCTATAGTATTTTTGGATTTATTTAATAATAATTGCATAGGACTTAAATTAATAACACTCTTTAAACCCGTATGTTACATTCCTCGGGTTCAATTTAAAAAGAAGTGTACGAATAAGTAAAACATTCAAGGAAAGTTTGATTGTGTAAATCGCCAATGTTCTACCCTTTGTCTAAACTTTTTGTTAATTTGATATTTTAAGTTTTTTCATGCAAATAACACTCAGAAGAATAAAAGAAGATGTGATTATAATAAAAATATAGTTATTGTTTCTATTATTCGAATTATTCGAATAGTACCCGGAAAAAATCAAATATTCGGATATTTGCAAGCCCTAGGTGTAACGTGAGCAGACCCCCACAAGGTGCGGGTGATTCAAGTGTTCGAATCCTGAACGACGCGATTCATGGCCTACGATATATACCTAAATCCGTTCTATTCAAGAGTTGTATACTATACTTTATGATTATCATGACTACGAGAAAAAGAACCAATCTCGAGAAGTTATTTGCACAAGGAGTTTGTATCTTGTATTTTTTGCGCAAGGAGGTTGTATAGCATTGATATGGAGGTCGAATATATTGGTGTGTTCTAAATTCAAACACCAAAGTAGTGATTAAAAGTGCTTTTTATACACTATTACAGTGAATAAAATAAGCCTTTTAGAGGGGGAATGATACGAACATATTTTTAGCTTCAGTAAGGACCCCTACAACTCAACCCGTGGATGTCATAAGAGTCGTCAACTAACCTACCAGAAGGCAGCAGCATCTGTGTATTATTAACACCTCCACTGCGTTCACCAAAACGACTGCCAAGCGTGGTTATTTTAGCAAATTCCCCCTTGTTTGAGAAGGCACTTTCAGCAGTGGGCGTAAGGAAGTAGTCTCACCTGAAGTGCACAACGCCTGCCGGCCGGTCGATCTTAGCGCGCACGACTGAGCTGACAACGAGGGCGCTCAGAGCTTCCTCCGTCTCAGTCTCAGTGAGGCCGAGAAGTTCGCTCATACGCTTCACTGTGATCCTTGTGTAGTACATCGACATTATGCGGATGTTCTGAAACATGATATAAACTTATTTGAAAAAGTCGGTTTTAGTAATTATTAGCTTGCGTGAAACATGGATGAAATGTAGCTTATGGTACCAGGGATAGTGTAGCCAAAACTCCGTCCACGCATGAATGAAAGAATGCAATAGGTATAAGGAAATACATATTGCATTCTTTAATGAAATAATGCAGTAAGTATAATGAAATATTGCATTCTCATCATTCAGTCATCATTCTAAAAAAATTATCTCTTTAATGAAAGAATGCAATATAATGATATAGGTATTGCATTCTTTCATTCAGTCCAAAAAACAGACTTCTTTTCTTTCTTCTTAAAAATAGTGATGCGATAAATATCGGGACTAACGAGAGGTTAGATATTTATCGAGCTATGGAATATTACATTCTTATTTCAAAGAAAATAAACGCGTGCACGTAGTATAATAGTATTAGTATCTATTATTTCTTTATAATATTTTCAGTGATAATCATCCCTATACACGGTAGGACAAGGACTCAAAAAAATTACATCAAAACTGATAATTTTTCGGTAATTAATGTGGTATGATTGCGATGAAGTGCACGCTACTTAAAAAGGATTGCTTTACTCACATGTTCCACAACTCTGTTCTTCAGATCATTCCAGCGTTCTACGCCTTTTTCCTCGCTGGGATTGAAGTAAGGAGTGCCGCGAAGGATCTTCTCGTATGTCGAGCACAGATTGTTCCATCTGATAATCTCGGGGTTTATGAATAGTCCCAGTAACTGCCTGTTAATATTTTTAGTCATTACAATCAGAAATCTTAAATACACTGAAAGAAATGTTTATTTAACAGTAACCAAAGTTTTGGCTACATATATCCAAAATATAGTGACTTGCGAACTAAGACTTACCAGTAACCAAATCAGGTTTGTCTAGTGGTGTTGAGATACTTGCAGCACAACTCTTTTGTCAAAAGTAACTTTACTATTTAGATTATAACTAACATAGCTGTTTATTAAAAACAACACTTCTGTTAGTGAAAAATGAACAAAAGATTTTGCAATAATTAAACAAACTGATTTGTTACCAGTATTTGAACTGTTTGCTTGATTTTTCGGTTTAATTTAGCTACTGATAACCAAACTCTTCGTCAACTTTCTACTTTATTTTTTGGTTACAGATCACAAATGTGTTTGTTTGTTTAATACTTGCGAGTTTCGTTATCAGCAGCCAATCTCAGTTTGGTAATTAGTAACCAGAATATTACCTACATTGCTTAGGTTGGTATACAGGATGTAAAAAAAGGGTGAATGAATATCTAAGGAGATTTTAGAAAGTAAATTAAACTGAATCACTTTCTCAAAGAAACGGTACAAATAATTAAAAAAATGCTCCTTATACATTATTTCACCCTTTTGTTACATCCTATATCCCATACCTAAACAGTATTCAAATTGAAACGAAATATTGATTCAATACAGTTTTATTTCAATTATTACACATAATTTAGCACTCAATTGACAGGAGATGAATGAATGATCATTTAAACTTATAGGTTTATCTCTTTCTGACTCAAATGGACTCCTGGCTGTTTGCTCCTCCACTTGCTCACAGTAATCCAATAACACTCGTGTATCATCATCATTTAGTATTGAGTTTTATTGGTTTTTATAAGTTCATCAGCCTAAAAAATAAAAAAAACAATGCTTTACCGTTATACAACTATAAAACAGTCAACAGTTTATAAAGGCAACACAGAACAAAATGAGTGTGTATTATACTTACAGTACTTGTGACAGGAAATGCGTCAGGTACTATATTTTTGAGCATCGCAATTTGTGATATCAACTTGGCCCTGTGACCACCTATAGGCACCAAATCCTTTTATCTTCAGCTGACAAAATTTGAAAATTTTCCAAGTCTTTGTTCTGGAATTTAAAAAATATTAATTATTATAAATAGGGTTGGAGTGCACTAATGGGAACAAAGGCTTTTGCATGTTCATCATCAAAATTGGTTCAATGATTTAGCCATAAAGAATTAAGTAACAAGCAGTTCACATTTGCATATTCTGTAGTTTGACTAATTTTCTCGGCACAATATTTAGTTTGGAATAAATTTTCTGTGTCTATCTGGCTCACTATCTGGTGTTTATAAAACGAGTATGTAATATAATACCTACCTTCAAACTTATCAACGCACATGGTCAGGCCCCAAGACATAAGGTAATCCATGTCTCTTGTACAACTTGATTTGCCTGGCTCTGCTGCTGCCACCGCCTGATCGAATTCGCTCATGTCATTTTATACTCGTATACGAGTTTTTTTTACAAACACCATTCTTCACAATGTCACTTTCAATTTAATCCAACAAATAACGCGCCAAAGAGAATAAAACGATGTTCCTTGAATAAAAACCACAAAACCACTCCGCACCGCTCTCCGTTACAACACGAAAAAGATAGCGACAGGTTTGAACTTGTTCGGGGGCGGCGGCGGCGTTGCGTTTCGTTTACACATAGACAATCCTTTGCAATAAATAGTAACAAGAAATTGTTTATGGTTATAAAATAGTTTGGCTAAGTTTAACAAAAGTTTTGTTGAATTGGTAAAACGGTCTGTATGGTTTTTTTAAACAAAACTATTGGTGTTATTGAATGAATTAAATGACTTACAAAGAACAAAACTAGTGTGCAAAGTATTACAAAAGATTTGTATTTGGTTGATACCTGTTGATTGATTAATATTCAACATAAGATTTGCTAAAATATAATTTAACATGTTGATTAATAAAAAGCATGAAGTTTGGATGCGTTAAGGTATTGGTTTTGTTGCTGCGACCACACTAGTTAGTCTACGTTATCTTAGTAAATAGTAACCAATAATTATGTTACTGCTTACCGAACAAAAATCTACATAACTAGTTTTGGATTCATTTCATAACTACTTGATTAAATGTAGTTAAAGTTCATTTCCGAACAACAAAAACGTCAATTTACATAACTAGTTCGGTTAATCCTTTTTTTCAGTGTAAAAGTAATAGGCGGAAACTATAGACACTTAGTTTTATAGTCATTTCTGTTCGATTTTTTTTAATTTTGGAACGATCGTGTCATTTCGTGACATCGAAAGCTCGTAAAATGGGGTGATTCACTAACTCGACACGAGCGACTGGACACACGTGTGTCCAGTCCAGTTGGTGAAACTGAAATTAGTATCACTTATTATTTCGTCCTCTGGACACGTCAAGGTTTTTACACGTGTCCACATAATGAAACTTAATTAAATCACATTTATGCTTTCGCCAACTAGACACACTCAGTTTTTTTGCAGAAAAAAGTACAGTCAGGTAATGTAGTCTTATTTAAAGACGTAACTGTAATAGTTGGGTGCCTATCTTTTAAAAACAATTAAACACATAATAAAATTGAACAAAAGCGACGTCGTTAAGAACAACTAAATAAAGCCTCGTACGCAACGTCGCACGCGACTATTAACTATTGCACAACATTCTGGGGTATTGCTTACTTGTATTCTGGTAGCTTCTCCAAATCCTTGTCCTCATTGACTCTATGTGTCAGATCAGATTGCTCGTTGTCGTAAGGCGCGAGGATCAGAAACACTACACTGCCGACTAGTGCGTTTGTGCCCGCGTCTTGACCTAGTGCCCGGAAATGACGGCAGACTGAGAGGTATGCGCTGTTGTGCTGGTCCACGGCTATCATTAGACGGTAGAACTTCTCTTTCAGCTCCTGGAAGATCAGATTGGAGGTATGTATAACTTTTAGTCAATATCCATATATGCATATATCGTAGTAACAAATACTAGTGCCACCTGGACTGGACATACCTAAACACAAGCTAAAAAAATCTGAGAGGACAGTATATGTTATGGGTCCTTCAGTATATAATCGGCTGCCTAACTGGATCCGGAATGCAGCTTCCATATCTATTTTTAAGAGAAAATTCAGAAAATGGCTTATAGAATTGAGAATTGGTTGTATATGACATACTATACGAATTTTATAATTTGCCCTTATCATAGGGATACCTTATATTATTTTTATATTTAACTAGCTGTACCCGCGACTTCGTTCGCGATTGCCTTACCTGCCGACTAATTAAGTTCACATTTAACCATAGTCTCTCATATTATGAAACGCCGCCGTCCAAAAAATCGTGTAGGGTCTACGGGGGATAGCATATTGTCATCTTCAATCCCATTCTTTATCCACACGACTTTTAGCTACGACTCGGCCAGCGTCAGTGTTAAGAAGTGTCCTACTCGTTTGACTTACTTACAGCTGGGGCCCTATTCTGCTATACTAATCGCTTCACTATGACAGGGCTATCGTCACAGAATGACACTTTTTGGTATTCCACCTTGGATGAAAGAAATTATGATGAATGCAGATGGAGAGACGCGCGTCAAGTTTGAAACTACATATTAATTTATCTTGCGCGCACTATCTGGAATTTTATTAATCTAAGGATTCTACGTGATGATTCTGCGACGATTCCATTGTCATACTGAAGCAATTGTTTTGCAGAATTGGGCTCCTGATCCATTTGACTGGACCACCGTAATTTTTTTTCGTTAGTAGGTAGGTACAGTTGGCTGTGTACCACAATAAAAAATATTTTTCTGCGGTCCAGTTAGTTTAAGTGGACCACAATAATTATTTAATTTAATTGTACACGAAGTTTGGTTGGAGTAAGACTCCAACCAAACTTCGCTGGACCAGCTAAACCACCATATACCATGTAAGGCAGGAACCTAACTTATTTTTCCAAGACCCACCACCTTAGTAGGTAGGAACATCTTGGAAAAATAAATAGATAGGAAGTTACCTACCCTTTATCTACTAATTTCTTCAATCTACAGATTATTTCATCAATCTACTGATTTTCTACTCGACTTTCTACTGATTTAGTCATATTCGATCTTGCATCTCTGTTTCTAACAAAAAGAATGCATGAAATCGGACGACGTGTAGACCCGTCGTGATGCGCGGTTAAAGAATTCTACTTTTTCCTCTCTCCCAGGGGAACCTTACTGAATTCCAGGATAAAATGTATTCCATGTCCTTTCTTGTAGTATGAACTCAAAACGTGCCAAGTTACATTCCAACTCATTACCTATGTAGTTTCGGCGTGATGAGCGGTGAAGGAATTTAACTTTCATCCCCTCTGCCAGGGCAACCTTACTGAATTCCGGGATAAAATGTATCTTTCCTCATAGTACGAACTAAAATCACGCCGGGTTGCATTCGAATTCATTAAGTAGTTCCGTCGTGATGCGCGGTTAAAGATTTTTACTTTCATCCTCTCTCCCAGGGGAACCTTACTGAATTCCAGGATAAAATGTATCCCATGTCCTTCCTTGAACTCAAATCGTACCAATTCAGTCCAACTCATTCAGTAGTTTCGGCGTGAACGTGATGCGCAGTGAAGAAATTTTACTTTTATCCCCTCTCCCAGGGGAACCTGACTGAATTGCGGGATAAAAAGTATCCTATGTCCTTCCTCGTGGTATGATCTAAAATCGTACCGAGTTTTATTTCAATACCTTAAGTAGTTCCGTCGTGATGCGCAGTTAAAGAATTTTACTTTCATCCCCTCTCCCAGGGAAACCTGACTGAATTCCGGGATAAAAAGTATCCTATGTCCTTCCTCGAAATATGACCTAAAATCGTGCCGAGTTTCATTTCAATACCTTCAGTAGTTTCGGCGTGATGCGCGTTTAACAAACAGACAGACAGACAGACAGACAGACAGACAGACAGACATGAATGAAAAAAATTGCAGTTTTGGCTTCAGTATCAATAATAGAGTGCCCTCCAAAAAAAATTTTCAAAATATCTTCAATGTACAGAATTGGACCTGTTACAGTTTTATTATAAGTATAGATGTGATGACATGTAATAATGGTATTATGAATAAAATCAACAGCCTATATTGATCCACTCCTGGACGCAGGCCTTCCCCTAATAAGCACTTTATCGCAGTTCAGAGGTAGAATTGTTTTGCAGGTGGCACTGCTGCCCCCCCCCCCCCTGGATATCCCTTAGTCGCCTCTTACGACACCCGCGGGAAGAGCTAAGGTGCATACCCAAACTACGCGAACGCAATTTTTTAGAAGTATCCTTTGAAGTCGCGTGGATAAAGTTTATGATTAAAGATGTCCGCCTCTTTCATGCTGTCCTGCTTTGATCATATTTGATCATAATGTGATCTAAGTGGGACAGCATGACAGTGGTGGTGTTTTTCAATCATGATCTTTTTCTACGCGACTTATCCACCCACACACGTTCCACACTACTATGAAGTGTTTCTCTCTGTCTTTATTAACTTTTCGCCTAAACTGAACTGAATGGATCGTAACGAAATTTGGAAAGGTGGTAGATGACGTCTTGGGGAAGGACATAGGTTAATTTTTAACCCCAAAAAACACACGCGAGATCGCGGACGGGGACGTAAGCTAGTGTAAAATATTACTAGACTGAACAAGCAGCCAAATGCTACCTATAACCTGCCTGCGTACGTAAGGAATAGAATCGAGAATGATATCATCTGTCAAGCCCAATTTTTTAAGTATGCTGGTTATACCTACCAGCTTTATAAAACCTAAATACGAATTACATGCCTGTGAAAGATTTTAGAAAAAGTAAAGCAAAATTTTACCTTTGTATCTTCTTCCTCAAAGAACTTAGTATTGATCTTCTTAGAAATAATCTGCGTACGGACATAGTCCTTGATGGCTAGACATAATCTCATTTGCTCTAAGATCAGTTCCACTTTTTCTCGCTTATCCATAGAACCATAAGTCTCGACTTGCAACTCTTGAATGATTTTTGCTGCTTCAGCAACATTATTCTCCTCCTCCCTAATCTTAGCCAAGATATGAGTTAACCTAGCACGCTCAACTTCAACGTAGATTTTTCCTTCAGTGATGGTTCTCAATGTTTCTATGAGTTTAATTTTTGTTTCTTTATCAGGGGTTTTGTCCACATAGGTGCAGCATTCTTGCACCATTTTGACAACAGCTTGCTTGAGTTGGGACCTGAAATTAAAAAAGATTTTTGATAAATAACCAGTATTACAATAGGACTACAGCATTTGTTCATTGGAAATAAGTTAAACATCCATAATAAATGACTTTATTATTACTTATTAATAAATAGTTACATTATTCCAGAGTGACATAGTTAGTTTTAAAACTTTTTAAACTTTCGGGATTTGTAAACATGGTTAAATCATTATCACATACCTTTTGTTATTATTTCCCCAAAAAGGAAATTATATAATAACAAAAGGTATACGATAATTACTTCAGATAATGAATGACTTTATTATTACTTATTTAAAAAATTCTTTAATTAAATAGTTACATTAGTCTTGAGTGACATAGTTAGTTTTAAAACTTTCGCGATTTGTTAACATAGTTAATGGTTTATTCGCATACTTTTTGTTATCATTTCCCCAAATTGGGACATAAATAATAACAACAGGTACGGGATAAATACTGTAGACAATGAATGACTTGCGATAAATACCCCATTAAACCATTAACTATAGTTAGTTTTTTTTTATCCAAATAGCACTGCCATACTAAGCACAGACTAGAATTATTGAAGAAAAATTTATTGATTTTCTTACCTTCTCTTCGACAACAGAACAATATGATCATTCAAAGCAGCCCAATTCTTAGCCTCATAGCACATTTGGACAATGGCTACTAAAATTCTAGATGTCGAAACCATGTCAGCACCCTGAAAAAGAAAGAGAGCTCATCTACAACTTTTGACAACTGAATATGCTATATTCACTTTCAATTAATTCATAGGTACATCCAGCAATGTTCATTAAGCTGCAAGTCTGAGGACTCGAAGCACGTCACAACAGGCGACTCAAGAAGTTTTGCTAAGCTATTATTTTAAAGCCATGGTTATTAATTTCATACTCACAGTTCGTGTTTGTTTCTCAAGTGCCAACGCCTGATCAATAGCCTCTTGAACCTTGCCCTCAGATGCCCATGACTTCCATATCGGAATCTTGTCATCACATGTAGTGCTGTAGTCTACCTAGAACGATAAAATCCATCAGACAGGCAGGTAAGACGGCTTTGCCTTGTGAGATTGGAATGGAACAAAGAGTGTCATTCTAACAGTTTTTCGAATTTCCGTAAGTTGGTAATGTAAGGTATTATCAGAAATTGATGCTGTACAAGAAAACAATCAGAAAATCCTGTACTTACTTCCATTTTTACAAGTTTGCCACTGGAATCCATGGAACCGATATCCCCGTTTGTCGTCATTATTCTACAAAACAAAACTATTATGTCAAGTGCAATGAATTGAATATGAGTAAGAAAATAATACTATCAAATACTTACACTCAGTATTCTTTGAAATTAGGAAAATAAAATTCATAAAACAACACTATTTTGCAAACTCACGCACGACAGCAACGAACGAAATCACGAATGAATGATTGAATGAAATGATAGATTAGATTGATGAATGAAATGAATGTGATCGAATGAGTTTAATGCACTTTTGACATTGATTGAAAGGTCGAATGAAAGGCTGTCAATTTTGTAGTAAAGTGCATGAAGTCTGTACGAAGAAAATTTATTTGATATCATAGACAAGGATTACTTATCTGTGCAAGTATTTACATTTGTGAGTGAATGGAACAAATCGGATTCGATTTTTTTTTTATTTTTTTTGATTTTTCCAATCATTCGTTCTTTTCATTTCTTGTTTGTTTGTGTGTGCGTGCGTGCAAGTTCAATTATGGCGTAGCTGTGTCGTTTGAGTTATTTTTACATTTTGTAATGTAAATTGTATTTCTTTGACGCTAATCTCGTGAGATTTAAGCTTTTAATATTAAGCTTAGTTTGCTTTAACTTTTTAGTTACTGTGACGCGCAGTGGTCCATATCACTGTTAGCCCAATATCCTTTGTTTTCTTTCTCCAACATATGTTGGACAACTTTCTTTTTTGTAAAATAGTTCGATAACGATAAATAACGATGAGTTTGTCGAGAGATAACGTTAATTCTGAGGAGTCCCGCTCCAGGGGACCAAGAAGTCATTCAGCTCAAGGTCTTGCCCAAAATGTTTCGAGCCCTGCAATGAAAATACCACTTCCTCCTCGGATGTGGATTACGGGTAAATATTTTCGTTATCAAAGCACACGCACGACTTCCAAGTTTATTAGTATCACGCACGAAGGTTGACCTATATAAATGTATCATCGCGAGATAAAAGGTGCCGTTATTTTGACGGAAATCAGTCGAGTTGAATGTTTTGATAATCAGCTGTAATTTGACAGCAATATTGTTGCATTTGGATTTATAAATTCTATAGATATTCCTATCAAATTGGATAAATGCCCATTGAAAATTATATAACACATAAATCATTACTCAAAACTCATTAACTTCAATGTTGTCTTCATACAAGCCCATAATCTAGATACCCTAACATTATATTGCCATGCCATTAAAAATAAGTCCCAGGGCTTATTAAAAACTGACATAATGTACATAAACTGAGTGGCATTTGAAACAGTTTCAATTTACCTACTGATTATGATATTGCATGTCATTGCGTCAGATGTAGAGGCCGAATCATCAGATGAAGCGGAAAGCAATGATGAGGGATTTACTACTGAACGGCCAAGAGTCAGATCAAGGTTTCGGCACCATAAAGTAAAGCCGAGCAGTGTGCCTATTGGCATATTTTGGGATATTGAGAATTGCCAGGTAAAGTATTATTGATACTTCATTTAATTTAATATGAGGAAACACAAGGTTCCCTTTTTTTGTCATTTTGCCACTGTAATATTATTCTATAGCTTATGGATTTATTGGATGTAAGAGGTTGCTTAAACCTAAAATGCTACCCTAATACTCTATACTTACATATGATTTAACACTAAATAATAAAATACAACATGAAATTTAAGTATAACACAAATAGTTTGAGAGACAATTTGGTTACTGAATGCATCAGATTCTCAACCTCACCTCAACAGCCTATATTGGTCCACTGCTAGACCCAGGCCTCCCCCTGATAAGTGCATGCTTTATTGGCTTTTATCTCATGGGGAGTCATGGAACCCATAATCCCCACACCGGTCATGCGGGTCGGGGATCACAGTTCGATGGAAGAATTGAGTGGATATCCCTTCCCGTGGGAAGAGTTGGGATATATCAGATCACTACATATTAACTGCCATTGTCATAACCAGCTGTTTTTGTGTTTAAGTAAATTTAAACCTCTCAATGGATAAAGACTGCACTGGTAGAAAATCTATATAGGTGCATGTTACACTGTATTTTGTGACATGTCTAAATGGTTTTTACAAGTTTAAAAATGAATAAATGACTTTATGTACCTTCACCTTCACTACCAGACAGAGTACAGTTCAGGTCTGTGTTCTGTCTGTGGCTGCATTCAAGTGTGTATTTACCTAAATAATTACCATGTAAAGTGTTATCATATGTTTGTAGATACCTCGAGGATGTTCCGCTGTAGATGTAGTAGCAGCTATCCGTACCAAATTTCTAAATGGACGCAGGGAGGCCGACTTTGTGGTGGTGTGTGATGTTAGAAAGGAAGTTTCCTTCAGGCTTCAAGAACTTAATGATGCTCAAGTAAGAAAACCTATAGGTTAACTTAAAATTTCTTATTAATTTATTATATTACACAATACTTTTTGTATACTAAAAAATGTAGCTATGTATGTAATTTAATATAATATTGGTCCACTGCTAGACCCAGGCCTCCCCCTGATAAGTGCATGCTTTATTGGCTTTTATCTCATGGGGAGTCATGGAACCCATAATTCTTCCGCTCTGTCAGAGGCCATTAGGAATGCTGTAACCAAAAACACCAAGCGAGCTTGGGAGCATTTACTAGTATTCCCTTACAGTGTACTGCATGTAAAAAAAGATTTGGCGAACAAATCTTCAATGACGGTTAGGATAAAACAAAATTGTGTGAGGTACACTGCTCGCGAAGGTCAGCCTATTTTAATTGTTGATCAGGACACACAACAAAATTCAAAAACTAATAAACCATTATCTGAGTCTACTATCTACAGACTTGTTGAGAGTAAACTCAGTGATGGTGATATCAAAGGTGCCTCTCGCATTCTATTTTCAAGTGACACGATGGCACCAAATGACGATGCTACCCTCATATCTCTTGAGAGTAAGCATCCACCCGCAGGGGCCAATATTCGACTCCCCGATCCACCGGAAGAGAGTGATGTCGCTGTGGGCACGACCAGCCAGGACGTGCTTAAAGCTGTCATATCATTCCAGAGTGGCTCTGCCGGTGGCCTGGATGCTGTGACTCCACAGCATCTAAAAGATCTTCTGTCTGGCGGGTCTGGCCATGCAGGTGAAGTCCTTCTGGAAGATCTGACATCTCTAATCAACCTGATGTTGTCAGGCCGAGTCAACAGCGAGATCACTGAACTCCTTTACGGTGCGAATCTTTGTGCCCTTAAAAAGAAGGATGGCGGAATTAGACCCATAGCTGTGGGCACAACCTACCGCCGCCTCGCGGCTAAAGTCTGCTGTCGGAAAGAAGCCGACTATCTAGGCGACTATTTCCGACCAATTCAGCTAGGCTTTGGTTCGCGAGGCGGTTGTGAGGCCGCAGTACATTCCCTTCGTACATTTTTAGACCAAAATTATGGGGAGGTAATACTGAAGGTTGACGTCAAAAACGCCTTCAATTCCGTAGACAGGGGCGCCTTGCTAAAAGAAATTAAAGACAAAATTCCAGAAATTTACCCTTTCCTTTGGCAATGTTATGGTTCACCGTCAAAATTAATTTACAGGAACAAAGTAATTTCGTCCGCAGTTGGTTGTCAGCAGGGCGACCCTCTTGGTCCGGCCATATTTAGCCTTGCCATCCAACCAATCATTCAACGTCTCCAATCCAAGCTCAATGTTTGGTATTTGGATGATGGAACTTTAGGTGGAGAGGTGAACACAGTTTTTGATGATCTAAAAATCATCACAGACGAATTTCAAAAAATAGGTTTGGAATTAAATTTTTCAAAATGTGAGCTTTTTATTTCGGACTCTTGTGTAGACAAAAACAATATCATTGGAAAATTCAATAGTTTAGCCCCCAACATTACAGTTGTAGATAAATGTTCACTTCGACTCCTTGGTTCACCAATTCTTGATGAGTCTTTTCAGTCATTTGTAGATGAGAAAATTCAAAATTTCAATAAAACTTCGGACAGATTGCTCAAAATTAATAGTCATATGGCTTTTACAATTATTCGGTTCTGTCTATTTGTACCTAAATTTACGTATTCTTTGAGATGTAGTCAACTGTGGAAACACAGCGAGCTCTTGGAAGGCTTAGACAACATAATAAAGAATACTTTATCATCGGTTTTGAATATTGATTTAGATGATAAGGCATGGTCGCAGGCCTCCCTGCCTGTCAAATTGGGAGGCTTAGGTATACGCAAAATTTCAAGTGTAGCCCTGCCAGCGTTCTTGTCTTCTGTCTACAGCACTAGTTCTTTAGTTGACAAAATTTTAAAGCCTTCTCGTTTGGTCCCGCCTGGAATGTCATTAAAAATTTCATTTTTAGACGAAGCTCGAACGGCTTGGCATAATGCTTGCCCCGATGTTGCTCCCCCAAAATCACTTTTGTCCCAACGGCAATGGGACGGGCCTCTGTGTGAGTTGACACGGAATTGTTTGTTACAAACGTGCTCCAGCTCTGCGGATCGTGCCCGCCTCCTGGCCGTTTCTAAATGGGAGTCAGGACATTGGTTGCAAGCATTTCCTTCATATAACACTGGTACTTTATTGGATCCCGTAACTTTCCGTATCGCAACATGTCTTCGGTTGGGTGCAAGGTGTTGCGCGCTTCATCAATGCCAGTGCGGTACTGCTGTCGAACAGCTTGGTCATCACGGATTATCGTGTACTAGGGCAGCCGGTCGGATATCTCGCCACGCCAGCCTTAACGACATCATCCGGCGGGCTTTTGTCACCGCTAACGTACCAGCTATTCTCGAACCGAATGGTCTGTTACGTGACGATGGTAAAAGGCCCGACGGTATGACACTAGTCCCATGGGAGTTGGGGAGGCCCATTGTGTGGGACGCTACATGCGTCGACACACTTGCGCCTTCCCATCTTCCGAGGACATCCGTGAGGGCAGGCGCGGCGGCAGATTTGGCCGAAGATCTCAAGAGGCGCAAATATGCAGGTCTCGACAGAGCCTACACATTTGCTCCTCTTGGAGTCGAGACCCTAGGTCCGTGGGGTACCGAGGCTCTTCGGGTTTTCAAAAAATTATCTGAGCGTCTGGTCGAAGCGACGCGTGACCCGAGAGCTGGTCAGTATCTGGCACAGCGCATCAGCATTGCCATACAGCGGGGCAATGCAGCCAGCGTCTTGGGGACGCTTCCGACTGGTGTTGATATGGATCAGTTGAGCTACCTGTAGATAGTTTGCAACAGTCTGCAGTTAGCTCAATTGTTTCAATTGTAAATACTAATTATATTATAATTTTCTTTGTGAATAAAGGCTTCTGCCAGTTTAAAAAAAAAATAATATAATTATGTATATCAATTATCTAGTACACATAACACAAGCTCTGTTTAGCTGGGACTAGATGATGCAATGTCAATTGTCCAACAATATCATGTTTTCATGACCATTTTGTAAATTATAAACCTCAAAACATGTTGAATTTCTGTGGTAAACCACACCTACAAAAATTATACAAAAATATTTCTTTTTCCAGTTCTCAATACCTACTTTTTCAGAAGTTGCATAAAACAATGACATTGTGAGCTATCAACAATATTATGGAAAGATATAAATATTTCAACTCACATTGTTTTTTTAGGTACATGACATACATACACAAACATTTTCGTATTTTTATCACTCCACTTGTATGTAAACACAAAGTGCTAAAGAAACATCAATAAAACTTAGTATTTGTTGACAGATTAGCCTGATACATGTATGTGGGACTCAAAAGAATGCAGCAGATGAGAAATTGAGACAATGCATGAGGAGGTATAGTGAACTGCATAATGCCCCAGCAGCCTTACTACTGATCTCAGGAGATATCAACTTTGCCGCTGACCTCAGTGACTTTAGACATAGGTAATTACCTCATAAATTATTTTAATATCCTTGCTCACACACTGCTACTTACATAATGCATAAACTGTGTACTATTTCTTTGAAACTTCATCAGAAAGTTAATATTTTTTTGGCTTGTTTCACAAAGTTTTCGAGCTTCTCAAAGCTCAATAATAACTTTATTGTTCGGAGTTTTTTTTACAAAGAAATGTTTGTTTTTTACTTTGTAGCTTTTGTATATGTATATTATTTTCTTAAACTTGTATTTTTTCATTAGGAAAAATATGGAAGTAATCTTGGTGCATAAAGAAAATACATCACCTGCCTTAATTGCGTGTGCAACGTCGCATCACTGTTATCATCAACTGACGGCCTCACTGCCAAAGAATGGAAAGGTACCATCATCACAAGATCCGCCTAGTCTCTAGGCAATCGGTCACTTCACAGAAAAATCATCCTTGTGGGATAAGGATGATTTTTCTGTGAAGTGACCAATTGCCACCCCCGGCTTGCTCCATTTCTTTTGTTTCTAAAGACTTTACAAGACAAAAAGACGCTTACAAGCAGTTAGCTCGGTACATTTATCATATCACACAATATTTATTACCTACCTACAAATACTACCTAAGTAGATACCCGACGTTACCGTTTTAAAATTTGGACATCACATCATGAACTATCTTGCTGCTCTAACCAAGTTCTTCAATGCTAAATAACTTATAAATTGAACTATCCTCTCCTAATTGAAAATGATTTAGGTATGCACCCTTTCATATGCAATACTAGTTTACCCGCGGCTTCGCACGCGTTGTTTATTTCTATCTAATAGGAACTGATTTATCGGCTAAAAAGTATGCCAAAGTAGCGCATAGGTTTTATTCGAGGCCTAGAACTACCTGTATGCAACATTTCAGCCTGATCCGCTCGGTAGATTTCGAGTGAAGAGGTAACAAACATCCATCCACCCATACATCTAATCTAAACATCCAAACTATCGCATTTATAATATTAGCGTTATTAAGTGACTGCATTCAAATACGCAAATTCTTCACTATACATTAAGTGAAACGGTTTGAGTCTGCATTCCATAAAGGTTATTGGTTTTTGACATAAATCTATTGATCATTTATGAATTCTTGATAATTGATTTTCCGTATCAATAGTAGGTACGATTTCTTAATCAGGTGTGCATAGACGCTACGTCAGCAATACACAAGGGTTTGGAATTGATAAAGCAATCTTTGTAAACAATAAACGCAGAACTATTGTGTGCTGCCTAAGAAGTTGTATTGCGTAACATAAACTATTACCTAGGTACTTACGTCAATGTACATTACATACCGACGTCGACTTAGACATAATAAATATTGCACATATTCTTGGTCTATTCCTCCTAGACCATTATTTATAACAGAGGTGAGGGCCTTGCAGAGGGAGAGAATCTTAAACTCTCACTAATATTTGTTGTTTGTATGGATGGATGGATGGATTTTTGTTACCTTTTCATGCCAAAAGTACTAAACGGGTCGGGCTGAAATTTTGCGTACAATTAATTCTAGTCCTGGAATCAAACATAGGCTACTTTTTATTCCATAAATCAGTTCCCATGGGATAAAAATCACCTTTAAACGTTTCCATAAAAACAACGCGTGCGAAGCCGCGGGAATAAACTAGTCAATAATACTATACTTCTCAGCTTAATAATGATACTGGAACTGATGGTTTTCTTTGACTAGAGACATTATTTGAGGTACTTTATAGGTTTATGTATCATCCACTTAGTGAATGAAGCCGCGGGAAGATGTATGTATTTATATTTCAAAACAAAGAGAACAGATTGATTGAGTTATTTCGTAAAATAAACACCCGAACTACATAGAAATAATAAAAGCGTCTTTTGTTTTGTTACGCTGATATGATAAGGTTGACCCAAATCGAGAATGTTCACATAATCAACCTTCTGTTAACATTAAACAAAGTCGTTTATGTAATACCTACTTATATTTATAGGTCGGTATTTAACTTATCAGCATGTATTCACAAACATAAACAATCGAATGCATGTATTCAGTATTGGTTGCCGTAGATACCTATCTACGGCAACCTGTTACCCAAATATTAAATTGTGTAATATTCAATTTGTGAATACATTTAATACATACTTATTATAACTCATAACTCATTTATTTATAGTAAATATTACAAGTCACAAAATAATAAAAACTTAACTACAATGTAGGTAAACTTATAGCTGTAACTTAGTAACAACTAAGTCTCCAATAATCAACTAAGGCCTAAATTATCTTTCTTTTCAACAGTCTTTCCCTTCAAATTACGAAGACGACCTTACATGCATATTAGTGGTTTGGAATCTACCGTACAACAAGCCACACGATAAAATCAGGGACCGGTTGAGAAGGCTAGCAGATAATTGTGGGGGGAGGGTGCAGCGGGTCGCTGCTAGCATCGCTACGATTCGGTTTCCTACGCCAATCCAGGCTGCTAGGTAAGTTCTTTACAACTCATTGTTATCTCTCAATCCTATAAATAAATAATGGTGGACAATTCACACAGCATTAGCTAAGCATTGCTTGTGTTATGGGTACTAGATAACTGATATACTAATACAATGCACTAAATAGGTATATAAATATTTTTATTTTAAACTAGCTCGGCTTCGCCCACGTGGAATTTTATGTTTCCAACTTTCTTATTTTTTTCTTTCTTAAGAACCTTCTGACAATAACAAACACAACAAAAAAAGAATTAGCGAAATTGGTCCAGCCGTTCACGCGTGATGCCGTGACCAAGGGAAATAGGGATTCATTTTATTTATACATATATTAGATAGAAAAATCCAGAACACACGGAACAAATATCTGCATGATCGTACAAACAATTGTCCCGAGCCGGGAATCGAACCCGCAAACTCCTGCGTCGCAGGCGACCCTTCGCCCGCCGTGCCACAGAGGTCGTTATCCTGATGATACTAGCTCAGTTTTCATAGGTTATAATAACATACCTATGAAAACTGAATTCAGTGAAAGAAGTGGCACTATAGTTTTGAGCCCTATATCTATCAAAGGTGAAGTAGGTATATAGGGTTGCGGCGGGTGATGATGAGGTATGACTATTGTGCGCAAACGCATACCGGCAGTACACACTTGCAGGGACGTTTCGTCGAATCAAACTTTTAAAACTATCATGTTAACGCAAAAGCTCAAAACTCAAATCATGGTAAATATCCCGTTGTAAATGACTTTAGTGTCTCGTCGATTGTCTCGGGCGCTCATCCTCTCAGCGAGAGACACCATGTACAGTACACGCTTGTTGTCTCACTTGAACTGTGGCCGAGACAGACGAGAGCGACGAGGACACCGAGATGAGACGAGTACACCATGCACAGACAGCGGCAGAATTAAGTAAGCAGCAGAGGCATAACACATGCAGGTTTAAATCGAAACCTGTTAATCGTAGGATTTTTAAAAGTAGAAAATAAATTAGATTTTATGTAGGTAACATGAAAACAGAACAAATAGACAAAAAAGATAAAAAAAATCGGATTGTGTTATGTAGGGGGGTTACTTAATTCTGACGCTGTCTGTACATACTCTTGGTGTCTCGCAGAGCGAAATAATATAGGATACTAATCCTACTTCTTATTCTGTCCTAATTGCTGCGGGGAGAATGCAAAAGTACCTTGGTCTTTCTGTTACGTTTTCATACCAAATTTCGTTATGATCTAGTCAGAGTCGCTACACGGATTTCAGCCAAAGATTGTGTACTGGGAAAGGAGACCAACTTTATATATATTTTAAGCGTGATATGTATTAAAGTTATTTATTTATATAATGTTCATGAGCACACAGATCCCCTAGTGATCCTATCCATCCACGGTTGTCTGGTAGGGATCGCTCTTGAGCGATAAGACCGCTTGTCACATAGATTAGAAGCTGTTTTGTTGTATTGTTTCTATCGATAGAGTGTGCAATAAAGAATTTTCTATCATCTATCTACTTTTGGCCAAGGAAGAATACGTGTGAAGCTACGGGCAGAATGAAGCTAAAGTGTAATAAGGCGATATTGTACTGTTGCAAGAAATCAAAAATTCAAAAGTTATCGATGCTACTCAATATAGGATACAAAGACATTAGGTATTCGTAATAGCTTTCACTCACGGCATACCTAATCCAGATCTTGAACAAGGTGAAAGACATTCGTCTAAATGTCAGCACAATCAATTCAGTAGTTAGGCGTTGAGTACTAATAAACATTCAAACGTTCGCCTTTTTAATTTTTACTTCATGTGATTAGTTTTCATTGTAATCTCAATACAATTTTGTAGTCTATGAAATTTTTTAATGTAAATTGTACATAAATTGTATTTCTGTATTACACTAGTCATATGTCAAGCTACTAATCATTGCGCAATTTTGGTACCTATTACAGATATTATAATACTATACTAGCTATTACTAAATGGTTTATTAATAAGCGCTTACAATCGAATCATATCGACATAAATTATTTAGATTGTGCTTCAACTTAGTTCCTTGAAATTAATTGGTTTTCTTACTGCTCGACTAACACTTGCGTTCGTGAACTTGGCCTTTGCACGAAAGTAGGTATACCAACTGCTAGAAAGCATAGGTAGTCTTTCAATCCATTGCTTAAAATTAGGTAGGTTTATTTGTATAAGTAAACCGGAACACGAACCATCACGCGAGCTGATTAGCGCGCGAAGAGTTCATTGAACTGAATGAAATGAATGATTCTATTGTCAATTTGCAAAAAAACTACCCTCATTTTATTCATTATTTTCTTCTGGATTCCTAGTCTACGTTCAAACGATCATTCATTGCAAATCCAGGCACAAGCAAGACCACAGTGATATTAATTTATTCGAAAGTGTAACGGTTTTTAAAACATACTGTGAAATTCTTCAAACAATTCATGGTTTTGGGTGTAGTTCAAAATGTTATTATCAAGGTAAGTTTTGGTTTCGTACTATTAGTTTTTTCTGGATTTTACCTCGATCTTGTACGTGGCTTAGTTTTCTGTTAGATTCTCTCTATTCTGAATGCTCAGGCTATAAAGTCATCACGTTTTATCTTCCTATTTTGAACAGATGAGGTTCTCGCCTAGTAGCACAGTTTGCGCTTATTACTAAGCCAAACTTATAGGATTTACAGCAGTATCTAATCTTAATCAATCACTATAGAAAGATGCGTACGTAGGTATATGATTTTGGGTCATCATCGCCAACGTTTTCTTTTCTAATTTTGCACTAGTGTAGAATGATGTCGACAATCAGCTGTTTCTCAATCGTTTATACAGCTGTTTGGATAATTAACCGACTCAATTAAGTAGTTGGTTCATTTGTTTTTCATCTTTACGGTGTAAGTGGAACAATTCACCAATTTTCGCGCCAAATCGAAATTAACGAACGTAAATGGAATTCAATTCATGCTTTCACCGATTTTTACACGAATGCTAAATAGAAAGTTATTTATTATACCTACTAGGGAGAAATTGGCGATTTTTTTACTAAAATCATAATAAGTGAAGACTGTTTGCACGGGACTTGAATGAGTCATATTGACGGTTATGAAAGTTGACTTTTGAATATTTCGGTTTGAATTTTAGTAAAGGTTTTGTTTTTATTGAATTTCAGTATCTATTTATGTATATTATGTTTGCAACAGTCTGCAGTTAGCTCAATTGTTTCAATTGTAAATACTAATTATATTATAATTTTCTTTGTGAATAAAGGCTTCTGCCATATTTATGTAGGGATAAATTATAAACGTTGAATGGATAAATTATAATATGTGGAAGATTGGTTGGTTTGCAATCAGTTTTATGAATATAAATTAAATTTTAATTTCTTGTACCTATTCATTCAAATATTCCTACACAAAGTGCTTTACGTACTTTATTGGTTTTTATTGAAATAGTTAAGGTAGTTTTGCTTAATATTACGGATGACTATGCGTATTCAACGAAAATATGTGTCATGCATTATCATATCAGTCTTTCATGAACATAACTTTTCTTGCTATGTATGTTGAAACGCCTGCTCGTAGGTAGGTTGGGTAGAGGACTGTAAGTACCTTAGAATATAGAGGGTGGATTTTTTTGGACGGGCCAGTTAGGGGACGTACCTTAACAGGTTTAGGTACCGGAAAATGATCTTGGGAGACTATCCATATTATTTTTAGAGAAATTTTCATTTCTTTACGCCTACAACCAAAAATGGCCACAATTGGCTGACAATAGAGAAGAATGGAAGGTGGAAAGGGAGGCCTCTGCCCTGCAGTGGGATCATACGGGCTCTTAATAATAATAATAATAATTGATAACATATTGTTTGTGACTACGGCGACGACGTGTAGACGACGCAGTCAGGATGTCAGCTGATGACGGAACACAACAAAACCCAACTTATCATAATAATATTTCAATCTCAACCTCGGCAGCCTGTATTGGTCCACTGCTAGACGCAGGCCTTCCCCTGCTAAGCGCCTTGTTGACTTTTATCTCATGGGGGTAATACCCATAATCCCCACCCTGGGCATGCGGGTTGGGGATCGCAGTTCGGTAGTACAATTGTTCTGCAGGGGGCGCTGCTGCCACCCCCGGTGGATATCCCTTAGTCGCCTCTTACGACACCCGCGGGAAGAGTTGGGGTGGTGCTAATTCTAAGCCGGCTACACACAGCTCAAATATAGCTCTAATAATATTTACAGGGCTCTAAAACGCATGGACGGAGAAGATGTATTTGGACGTAAGATACACACTCGGTATATACGAGGCGTACAGCCGCCGACGTATTCAAGCGATGAAGGATACAATACCGCGCCGCCTACGATACCGCAGCGGCCGCCGTCCACACCTCTGACACCACAGGTAAGTCCTCGTTCCTAGATCCATTATTTAGAGATAATTTTGCCTTACCCTCTTTTTTAATCAAAAAGTATAGTGAGGCGGAAGTTTGGACGGCTTGATGGATGTTTGTTACTTCACGACTACTGAACAGATTGGGCTGAAATTTTGCATAGTTACAACAAAGTTGCAAAATTGACGTGAAAAGGCGACCTACAGGTTTAGATGTAGACCTGGTCTGAACATTTGACTATAATTTTTATTCCATAGAAACAACGCGTGCGAAGCCCCAGGCAGAAAATAGTGGTCCATGTTTCATTGATAAAAATCCAAACGAATTTCACTTAGACTTTACTGGTTTTGTTTTTTTCCGTCTCGGAGATTTCAGTGCTCATAGTACCTACTCATGTAACTTCTATTCAGAAGCGACTGCCCTAGTCTTGTTCAACCGCTGATTATGAGGTCCTGGATTCGAATCCCGGGTCGGGCCAATAGTTGTTATTGGGGTTTTTCTAGCAAGAAAAAATCACAGTAGCAGCCCAGAGTTAGGAAGATCTCGGTGTTACACCTCCGTGCCTCGGAAAGCACGCTAAGCCGTTGGTCCTGCGCCTAACTTCTCCCCGGTCGTGCTGGTCTGTCGTCTCATCGGGTTATGAGAGTGAGGGAATCGAGAGTGCACCTGTGTTTCGCACACACTTGTGAACT
Source organism: Eupithecia subumbrata (assembly GCA_949316285.1). NCBI lineage: Eukaryota > Metazoa > Arthropoda > Insecta > Lepidoptera > Geometridae > Eupithecia > Eupithecia subumbrata. The sequence goes on along the minus strand of OX438643.1, from coordinate 11,250,154 downwards.
ATAATATGGGTTGCGCATCTGGCTAGTCTCCGATGAGACTGGCCGCCGTGGTCGAAATTCGGCTTGGAGGACATCAGCAACTCTACTCTACGCCGTACGCTACTCATTCTCAACTGATATTTTTACAATAAGAATAAGAATTTCCATTTTTCACCTGTGCAGTGGAGACCATGGGCAGTTTGAGGTGGATGCGAAGTGTTTAGTGGGAGAATAAGGCGGTAAACTTAACGAAGTGACAGGAGACCGCTCCGGATCTTTCTTGGTGCAAAGGATTGTCATTGCTATACAGCGAGGTAATGCTGCAAGCATTATGGACAACTTTGCACCAAAGTTTCGCGATTTGTTAACATAGTTAATGGTTTAATCGGGTATCGCGGTAGAAACGTATTTACGTAGTAACGTTTTTTTTTATACGCAATTTACATTAATTTTGCAATTTTAGATTCTTCCTTCAATGAATATTGCTTACAATTATATCTGAAACTAGATGCAAAGTAAGTGAGTTTTATGTCCATCAGGAACCGCCTCCGGTAGAAAACACCGCCGCTAAGGAATGGGCGCAAGCACTTCAGCATCTGCCGACGTTCACTCCGCCGCCGCTCGACTTCTGCCCGCCGGCAGCGCCTAAGCCGAGGAAGATCAGGGGCACCCATGGTGAGTGACCATCCAGTGATGTGTATAAGGAACCGCCTCCGGTTGAAAATACCGCCGCTGTGTGTGACCATCATTATCATCAACATCGTGTTAGTGTGGGTGACCTCCTTTATCCGCATTTAGACTTACAAATTGTTCTTCATTATAGACATTGTGCATCATAGTTCATCATCATCATCATCATCGTGTTAGTGTGGGTGACCTCCTTTATCCGCATTTAGACTTACAAATTGTTCTTCATTATAGACATTGTGCATCATAGTTCATCATCATCATCATCGTGTTAGTGTGGGTGACCTCCTTTATCCGCATTTAGACTTACAAATTGTTCTTCATTATAGACATTGTGCATCATAGTTCATCATCATCATCATCATCATCATCGTGTTAGTGTGGGTGACCTCCTTTATCCGCATTTAGACTTACAAATTGTTCTTCATTATAGACATTGTGCATCATAGTCAGGGCTTGGAATACCGGTATTTCTAAATACCGGTTCGACTGACCTTGACGTGATACCGGTACTTCTTTGGTATCGATACAAATTATACCGGTACTTTTTGAGAACCGGTATGATTGGACTTAGTGTGGTACCGGTACTTTCATTAGTACCGGTACTAAAGTATCGGTATTTTCTATAAGTATCGGTAAAATTACCGATATTATGCACGAAAAGTACCGGTACTTTTGAAAATTTTTATATTGTGCAAGCGAGAGAGAAAACTGATTAGAAAAGACACAGCCGAGCCGGCTGACTGCGCAGCGGTTTTTGTGTTTGTTCGTTGTTTTAGTTTGGTAATGTAATAGCTTCCGCCCGCATGCACGCGAGTTTCAACATTGGTCACTGTCGAAATTCTCTATAAGGCGCTCATCCGAGTGAATGACGTTGAGCGATTCGTTCCTCTTCACCCCACCGCCCGCTCATGCCCTTGAACAGTGTTTCATAAGACCTAAAAAAAAACCCTATGCTTTTTACAGCATTAATCGATTAACGAATGCATTTTAAATGCAAGAGTAGAACACCCACATCTCTATAGCAAATACATTTTATAATAAAAATTAATGAACTTTAGGTGACCTTGACCAAGAATAAGGTTAAAAAAATTCTGTAAAAGTAACTGGTCAAGATATTTTTCTTAAATAAATATAATCTGACAAAAGATTTTTAGGCGCATTTTTTTCAGTTTTTAGTTTTGGATTATCACCTCTGGATACCGAGTAATTAATATTTTTCAGATTTTCGTTTTTTATTTTTTTCTTCATAAAAACTCAAAAGTGCGGTTTGTGACTAGCACAGAAAGATTGCTCTTAACAAGGCCTATCAGTGGTAAAAATGCCAAGTTGCACTTCCGCGGTCTTTGGGAAAAATAGATTTTCAAAATATAGTGTTAGGGTTGTCACTCAAGATGACCTTTCATTGTATTCAGTTTTGAAATAAATTAATCCCTAAATTTCAATAATTTATCTTATTAAGATACTATCTGACCTGCCGCTATTTCATTTACGTGGACTTGAGTAATACTAATACCCCAAGTAATGTTGGTTTCCATGTAAACTATCAACGCCAAAGTTTAACAACCACTCTTTACAATTTTAAAGTTATTATGAGAAAACCTATAAATCCCATTTCATCTTTCTAAGAATGCTTGTATAAAAAAATACTTATTCGATTACGACCCCATTTTAACTACCTTAGAATACGAATTTCCATAATCCGTTCTTAGCTAGTGCCTTCTTTCTAAATGAGAGTTATTATAAAAATGACCTTTGACCCCGTTAAATACGAATTTCTAAAAATCAGTTTTAACGGGTGTCTACGTCTTAGTAGAAACCTCCTTGAAAAATTTAAGCTTCATAGCTCTTCTAGTTCCTGAGATTTCGTGATATCGATACCTCTGGGCTCAAAGAGCGTAAAGGACAAAAGGCGACTTTACAGGAGAGGCAAAAAACAAAACAATAAAGTTTATTTTTTCTGTAGTTTTTTTTGTTTTTGGTGCTATTTGGACAAAACCTAAAAGAACATAAGGAAGAAAATACTTAGAATTTGTCGTACTTTCTAAATCTGTGTTGATAAACTGGCCAAGTGTTATATATTTACTGAAATAAATTTCCTATACGACCATAAAATTAAAAAAAAATTACCTTTACGCCTCAAAAAAATCAGTCTATGCGAGCACCTTAGGGCGTATAGCTACTTATTTTGTTCAAAACTACAAATCAAAAACGTAATTGACAAATTTAATATTTTTAAGGTCGTTAAGGATTGATTAGGAAAGCTTCCTAATAAATCCTTTACGACCTTAATAACGAAATTGAATGAATTGAATGAAATATTAATAAAGAATGTTATTTTCTATGTACAGTGCTCTTATTATTGCATTTTTCCTTAAATTTGAATGAAAGGACATTGCTATACATAAATATGGTTTAAAATCAAATAAAAATTATTTATTAAACTCACAAAGCCACTTAAATTTGACATGATTTCAGTTTTTCATAAAAATTACCAACACCGACAATGAAACAAAAAAGAAGAATAGACCTTCCCACTTAAAAACCACTCTCAACCAGGGCTTCAATAACCGGAAAATACCAGTATGAAAAGGTTAAGGGTATGACGTCATACCTTTATATTACGATATCCTTATAATAACGGTACCGTTATGTTTCGATACCGAAAAATAGCGATAGCTTTATTTTTAGTAGTAGCGTAATTTTAAAATAAAAGTACCGAAATTAGTAAACTATAAATAGCTCTCGGCTCAGCTGCAGATTCTTTCTAGACGTTCGGACAGTCTTGTGACTCGTGCGTTTCGAAGTTTTATTTCGTATTACCGTTTGCTTAGCTGAGCCAAGTTGCAATTATATTTAATAACTAGCGGCCCGTCCCGGCTTTGCACGGATGGACATTTATTTTTAAACATTTTGGGATAAACGTAGAGTAAATGTAGGTATCTAATATTTCTGTGGCAGGACATTTACTTTTATCCGACTGCCTCGTTGGTCTAGTGGTCGCTTGTTATATCTATATACATACCGGTACCGGTATATATACCGGTTAACATACCGGTACCGGTATAAATACCGGTATTTATACGCGTATATTTTCCAGTAATAATACCGGTATTTAAACCGGTATGATTTATAAATACCGGTATGTTTTCCAGTATTTATACCGGTATGTGTTATAAATACCGGTATGTATTGCGGTAGTAATTCCGGTATGTATACTGGTATTTATATCGGTACCGGTATGTTAACGATATACCGGTAGCAGTATTTATACCGGTACCGGTATTTATACCGGTATGTTTTCCAGTAATAATACCGGTACTTATACTGGTATGTATTGCGGTAGTAATACCGGTATGTATTGCGGTAATAATACCGGTATGTATACCGGGATGTTTTACAGTAATAATACCGGTATGTATATAGGTATGTATACCGGTATTTATACCGGTACCGTATGGGACCTATTGGTACTTGCTGCTATTATTATTATTATATTATTAACTAGGTAATTTTTTTATTATATTTTTTTAGAAGTATAATTATGATAGTTTCAAGTTGTACTAGTGAACTAATAAATTTATTTTCTTTCTTTCTTTCTACTGGTATATATATCGGTATTTATACCGGTACCGGTATGTATTTATACCGGTACAGGTATGTATACCGGTATGTTTACTGGTAATTATAAATACCGGTATAAATACCGGTATTATTACTGGTAAACAAACCGGTATAAATATATAGCGATACGTTTTTATAAAAAAAAAAGACAGAATTTAATGGAATGAATACGCACACGTCAGCAAAGTTATTCCAATCTACTAGAGAAAATAAAAAATAAATTAAAAAACAAATGAAACCTTGAAACAAAAAGACTATCGAATTAATTATTTTTTCAAATTAAATAAAAATTAAATATGTGGCCTGATTATACTGAGAACTTTTTGTACATGTATATCGTCTTTTGTTTCGATTGATGAAGCGTTCTTCTAAATAAGTCCAAGAGTGTATTATTTTATTCGGTAGTAATGGACAATTTATGTTTTGTTTTGACATCTCGCTAGGTTGTATGGAACAAAATTACTCGCTAATGAAAGTATATACTGTTATTTAGTTAGGTCGTGAGAACAATTTATTTTTAAATTTAACTTTGCAAGGTCGTAAAGGATGTCGCAAATTTTGGGGCTCAGATAGGGAACGTCACTGCCGCAAAATAAACAGAAAAAAAACTATGATCGATCTCTTTCACCGTGCACTAGAATCATCAGATCCATTCATTTCTATGGCACACCACAATGAACGTCGTAGATCCAAGCGGCTCTCTCTGCCAGAAGCTGTACGAGAACTTTTAAGACCAATCCAAGAAGAAAACTTGCAGTTGACAGATGTAGACGATGAAGATCTATCATTGGATGATAATGAAGATCCATCCAACGAAGATCCATCCAACGAAGATGACACGTTAATACTTAGTAACGAAAGCGATTTGATTGAATAGGTAAACTATAGGGATTAGTCCCGGGAATTCCCGTTCCCGAAATTCCCGGGAATTCCCGAATTTTTTAGCTGATTTAAGAACCGGGAAATCCAAAATCAATTCCCGGGAAATTTCGGGAATTTCGGGAAAAATATTTTAACTTTTATAGCATTACCGAAATAACGTAACTCAACATATTTCACTTCCTCTTATAGCATTTCACATTATCAGGTACCTAACCTACGCGGTATTAGGCAGGGTTGACATGATTTGTATCACTTGATATAAATCAATTGTTATTTTCCCTGCAATGAGACAACAGAGAGCAGTCAAAAATGTATGAGAGTGCCCAAAATTGAACTTCCGTGTACACATGCACAATGTATCTATACCTGCTTTATTGGTTGAGGATTCACGAAATTCTCCGAAATTAATTATTCCATAAAATTCTAATAATGCGAGTTGTCGAAAAAAAGTTGCTTAGCCAACGTATTTGCGGCAAGTCATATCTGTTTTACAATTTGTATAAAGAACTAGTACTCCGGTAACGTTCTGCCCGCACCTTCGCACGCGCTATTGGAAACGTTTAAAATTTATTTTTGGAAACGTGCAAAATTTCAGCCCGATCCGTTGAGTAGTTTTGGCGTGAAGAAGAAACGGTACAAACTTTCATATTTATAATATATTTTAATATTATAAACTGCGGCCCGCGGCTTCACCGCGTCTAAATTTCAGTTATGTATTGCACAACAGGGGGTGTGCAATAAATAACTTTAGTTTTGTAAAAATATTAAATACGTAATTCATTATTTACTTTATAGTTTATTTATACCGAGTTTTGAGTGAATCTAACCAAGGAATAATATTATCCATATAAACTTAACCACCCTTTTTAACCACCTGAGATTATTTTTTGCAAATTAGATTAACCTATGTGTTATTTCAGAACTTAAACTATCTACACACCAAATTTCAACCAAGTCGGTTAACTAGTTACTGGGATACGTGGTAACAAACATTCACACAAACTCATGCATTTATAATATTAGTAGGAAGTGTGATAAACGGCCTTAGACACCGAAAAAAAAACTTGAATCAAACATGTAAGACAGAGATGAAAATTTTTCAATCTTGGTGTCTTTCCTTTCTGCTAGTACTTCGTGTGATTAAACCTTTGAACCTACCAACCTATAAAAACCTTTAAACTGGATAGACCAAAGCGATTATGATAGAATAAAATAATAAAACAAATAAATAATTCAGATTTAAATCAAATTAATCGTATTTTCTTTTTTAACCATGATTTTTATCAAACCTGGTATAAGAAATGTTAGTTATAGCTATATTACTTTTGTTATTAATATAAATTTTTAGGTCCATGTCTATCGTCCCCTCGTTCGACAATAAGCCTTATGGCTTTTCTTGCTATAGAGCCGTGACTGAAGCCAGCTCTACATAGTCGATTGCTGCCATCTTGCTCAGCAAAGTACCTTGCTGAGCAACATGACAGCAATACTCCATGAAGCTGGACTTGAGCTTGGCAAAGAGAAAGTACCAGAGTCAAGTGCATTGCTGCAATTTATTATCCTCTTTGTGCATGTTATTCTGATCGGCTCTGACTTCTGAACCTATAAAGCGCGATGAAATCGCCTGCGTGGGTATTGTTAGGTAAAAATACCAGCATCTGGTATCAGGTAGAGAATTCAAATGTATTCGAACACTTCTTCGAACACAACGAATCGACCGTTTACGGCAGGCAGAAATAAATGCATAGTAGGAATCGCCAATTGATTAGACGAACAGTCATCAATACGACCGACACGAATGGAAGGACAATCAAATTTAATTTATTTTTTTAATACCGTGGGCTAACAAAGAACACTTAGTCCAATTTTATATTTGTCTCCGTTGAGCCTGGCCACCGTGGCCTAGTATTTGGATAGAAGAACATTATATTGTTTATTATGTGGGTACGTAATAAGGTATTTTTAGATTGATGTTTTCGCTTAGAGGACTCGAAAAACAACGGGAGCTCCTAGGTGTCACTCTTACAACAACTCTGAACTTCTGTACTTTCACTGGATTAAAATGAAGAAACGAATCAAAGCTAAAACAGTGGCCACGAAGCTAAGCGTCTCATACTCTACGAGATCAGGCGATATTTCACACAAGGATAGCTCAAGTCCGGCCTCATAGAGTATCAGCAAAGCACTTTGCTGCGCAACATGACAGACAGCAAATTAATGTGTTATGCTGGGTTCAGTCACGACTCTATACAACAAAAAGCCTTCAGGCTTGTTGTCGAACGAGGGGACAAATGACATGGACCTAAGAATTTGTTATAATTTCAATTTATTAACATTTCAAAAGAAATACAGCTTTGAGTAACTTACCTAATACCGCATAGGTACCTGATATCAGCGAAATGCCTAAAAAGGACGTGAAGTATATTAAATTATCTTATTTCGGTAGTGATAACACAGTAAAAATATTTTTTCGAAATTTCCCGGGAATTCCCGGGAATTCCCGGTTCCGACTTTGAAATTTCCCGGGATTCCCGGTTCCTCGAAAACGACCCGATTTTGGAATCCCTAGTAAACTAAAGTCTCTTCCTGAGTCTTCGTTGACGATTTTACGATTTCATGATTTCACTTGTATGGGAGGTGGTACCAAAATTATTATTTTTCTACCTAGATTACGTGAAAGTACCACTTTTGTAAATTGTAATAAATTTTTTCCAAAAACAATTTTTACCTAGCATGTTTCTGTATTACATAATTCACCTAATCTCCAGTTTGCGGGGTGTTCGCAAATTACCAGTCGCCCTATAGTAACGGGTGTGCGATATAAAAACATGCTTGTTGTTTATAAGCAACAAGAGTGAGTAATAACTCACAACAAACATTTGACCTTTTAGTGGCAACCCTATTTTGTAAAATTTGACCTTAGAATGAAATTGCCTATTTTTACCAAAGACCGCGGAAGTGCAACTTGGCATTTTTACCACTGATAAGCCTTGTTATGAGCAATCTTTCTGTGCTAGCAAATGCAACCGCACTTTTGAGTTTTAAGGAGGAAAAAAAATAAAAACGAAAATCTGAAAAATATTAATTACTCGGTATCCAGAGGTGATAATCCTAAAACAAAAACTGAAAAAAATGCACCTAAGAATCTTTTGTCAGATTATATTTAATTTAAAAAAATATCTTGACCAGTTATTTTACAGAATTTTTGAACTTTATTTTTGGTCAAGGTCACCTAAAGTTCAATAATTTTTATTTAAAAAAGTATTTGATATAGAGATGTGGGTGTTCTACTCTTGCATTTAAAATGCATTCGTTAATCGAATAATGCTGTAAACAGCATAGGGATTTTTTAGGTCCCATGAAACACTGTACCTTGCCCACATTTAATTAACTACCTACTATTTATTTTTGTGAACAGGAACTTGGCGCTACGTCGCGTCGCGTTGCGTACGAATCGATACGCAATACAATAATCGACTTCGGTATTTGTTTGAGATAGCTTCTTTCGACGACGTCGTCTTCCGTTACTTGGTTTGTGTATAGGTAGGTAGGTAATTAGGTATATTTATTTCTCTAAAAATTAAATAGGAAATAATCCCATTTTGATTTCTAGAGAAATAAATAAAATAGTTAGGTTAAATCCTATCTCATATTTGATATCTTCATTCAACATCTACTTTAGAGAGATTATTATTTAGGGAGATAAAGATTTATTTAAATTTCAGTGGGTATTTGTTGATTTATTATCGCAAAAAAAAGAAATTTAATAAAAATTTTCAGTGAGGAATTTGAAGATAAAATGTAAAAGATATGATAAGGTTGCTTTTTTAGTTATTTTCTACATACTTTATTTATCGAGGAGATAGATAGGGAAAAACAGCTTTCCACTGACGTTGGGTCAGGGCTGCGCCTTAAAACACTGTGCTCTGTAAATGTTCCGTCCGAGAGCGAAATATGCACAAGTTGGCAAGCACGCGCGCCCGCCCCCCGGTCGGTACCTACGCTATGACCGGAGAGCTGGCAACGTCGCGAGAACCGCTTAGAATACCGGTACTTTTAGGCAAAGTACCGGTACTTCAAAAGTATCGATACTCGAATTTAACGAAATGAAAGTACCGTTACTACCGTAAAAGTACCGGTATTTTTGGTACCGGTATCAAGCCCTGATCATAGTTCATCATCGTCATCATCATTGGCTGGACACCTACAAAAGATAATTTACGTGCCATCAGTTTGGTGTAGTCAACGATTCCTTTCTGCAGCTTCGGCCGCATTTTGTAAACTCATCAATTAATTAATTGTCATCATTGTAAAGTCAACGTTATTTAGGATCCGAAAAAAAATATGTATGGTCACCTTTTTGCGGTTCCGTACCCAAAACGTGAAAACGAGACCCTATTTCCAAGCCTCCTGTCGCTGTCTGTCTGTCCGTCTATCCGTCCGTCAGCGGGCTGTATCTAATGAACAGTAAAAGGTAGACGGTTGAAATTTTTACAGAATGTTTCGCTCTTGCCGCTATAACAAAAAAAAAATAATAATAATTAAGGCGGCTAACGTCCTTACAACGTTGAGTAGGTAGGTACCCACCGAAGTTAAGCAACCTTGGTTCCGGACGATCTATCAAAAATTCCTTTTTAGGGTTCTTTTTGTTTCATAGCAAACGGTTTTTACGATGGTACGGAACCTTCCGTGTGTGACGCGTCTAGCACTTGACCGGTTTTATTTATTTCTACTCGGCTCTAGGCTCTCCTTACTGCGCCTTTCTATCCGATTCTAAAGCATTTTTATCAACATTATTTATTTTTCCCTAGGCTCTGTGAATTTAGATCGATCGGGCTGCTCTTCAAGCATGAGCGGCGACGACAGCCGCCTCCGCGCCGCCTCCCCTTGGAACTCATCCAGCGTCAGCGAACAGAGCGAGGCGGAGGAATGCAGCGCGGAGCTCACCGTCGCCAACCTGCCGCCGTACGAGCCTGCTGCATTACAGGTAACTACTTACCAAATCACATCCATACAAGTGACCTAGGTGATGCTGCTATGTACTGACTTCAGCGGCTATATGTCACATAACATTACCTGCGCTTGAATCCCATCCATACAAGTAAATCAATAAATAATGCTGGAAAATTCACTCAGCATTATCTAGCCCCAAGCTAAGCAGAGCTTGTGTTATGGGTATACTAGATAACTTATATATTTAATACAATACACTACATAGATAGATATTTTTAAACTATACATAGAAAACATCCAGAACACCCTGAACAAATATCTGCATATTGTACAAACATTTGTCCCGAGGCGGGAATCGAACCCGCAACCTCCTGCGTCGCAGGCGGACCTTCGCCCGCTGCGCCACAGCGGTCGTCAAGTGGCCTAGGTGATGCTGCTAGGTACTGACTTCAGTGGCTGTATGTCACATAAAATTACCTGCGTTGAGCTGCCGCCTATACTGACATCTAGGCTTCACTCTGTAATTATTATGAGAGAGAGAACACTCAAAGTCAATTGGTTTCTATATAACTAAGCCACCTCCGCGCTTCTCGCTTCTGAACTCGTCCGTTTGTAGCCTGTATTAAGGAGCAAACTCCCAGTTCAGCACACTCTGTTCATAAAATAAATAAGAAATATATATTTTCTGCAGGAAATGCTAACACAACTGCTGTCTCAATACGTGCCGGTGGTCCGTGTGTCTGTGTGGGCGGCTAGCGACGGGCCGCTCGCCTCTGTCGTACTGCGGTCGGAACACGACGCGCGGCTGGCCATAGCGCGCGTCCACAAGCGGAGGCTGGACCACCAGTGGACAGGTAATATTCAATACTGCTGAGTCCATACGTGCCGGTGGTCCGTGTGTCTGTGTGGGCGGCTAGCGAGGGGCCGCTCGCCTCTGTCGTGCTGCGGTCAGAACACGATCTCCAGTGGACAAGTAACATTCAATCACCATATACCATATCTATAGGTGGTTTTTTGAGAAGGCTGGTGATGACCAAGTCCAAAACCACGCGAGTTAAAGAAAAGTCGTGAAAGGAGTCATGCCCTCGATTTGTAAGACAACAATAACTGCATATTTAGTTTTTTTTTTTTAATCTTTTAGTTTTGAAGGAAATCGAGATTAGAAAGTATTAAAAGTAATTTGTAAAAATTTCCTTTTTCCTTTTATTTAAAAATTTCCTTTTTCCTTTTATTTTTAGTAATACATTTCTTTGCAAAGATTGAGCCTTATAAAGCAACAAAATTATTTCGATAAATAATACAGGCTGTCTTTGTTTTTAAATCATTCGTGTCGATTTCCATCAAAAGTAAAAGGTTTAAAAAAAACTGAATATATATTTCATGACTTTTCTCTCACTCTCGTGGTTTAGGACTTGGCCGTCACCGCCCTTCTCAAAAAACCACCCAGTATACAAAGATTTTGTTGAAACAATAAAAATAAATAAAATAGATACTTACGGGGGTTGGGTTCCTATGACTCGATAAACACTACCACACCTTAAAGAACATTTCTTACACACCATTACGTAACCTATAATAAATTCTACTTCTCTACATATTTGAATGAAAACGAGAATCGTGATTGGAACCAATAAGTTACACTTCCAAAAAACCATTCTGGATATTTAAAAAGCTAAGATATTTCAAACCAAACAATACTAAGAAATATAGTGCTAATTTGATTCATTTCACTCAACTCTGCTTAAACTTACTACACAAATCAAGATCGATAAAAGCACCATTAATTATTCGTACGTCAGCTATCGATCGTGAACCAGCATAGCGCACATTTCAATTCTTCAAGTTCGCCTGTATCAAGTGTAACGTGTATTACGATCTTATAAGAACCTAGATATTTTTCCTTTGTTAAAATTGTACCAAACATGCATGTTTATGGTTCAAAGTTTCAAAATTAAACGTGAATTATTGTTTTTTTTGTTATCATAGTGCGTAACCCCACACTCAGGGTAATTTCTAAATCAAATAATATCGCAAAAAGCTGATTATAGGTGGTGCTAACGGAGCTAATGTCCGTAGGAAATCCCAGAGATTTTCGACTCCCACGTCACTTGACCTCGTGGTGTAGTTGGTTAGCAAATTCCGGTACAGACGGAAGGATGCGGATTCAAGTCCTGTCGAAGTCGAAAATTTTTGTGTTATGATTTGATTTGTGAATTCTTGTTTCATAGGTCGCAGGCTCGAGCTATCCCTCGGTCGTCCATCCCCAGCTCCGAATCTAGACGTGTTACGCGCCCGTCTCCGCGCGATCCTGTTGGACCACAAGGGACATGCCCTACCGTTGCTGCGCCTGCGCGACGCCTACGCCAGCCGCCATTGCTGCGCTCTCACTACCTCAGATATCGCTAAAGTGAAGGATACAGTCATTATACATGAAGGTAAATTAATCTAGACATGTCACGCGCCCGTTTCCGCGCGATCCTGTTGGACCACAAGGGACATGCCCTACCGTTGCTGCGCCTGCGCGACGCCTACGCCAGCCGCCATTGCTGCGCTCTCGCTACCTCAGATATCGCTAAAGTGAAGGATACAGTCATTATACATGAAAGTAAACTAATCTAGACGTGTTACGCGCCCGTCTCCGCGCGATCCTGTTGGATCACAAGGGACATGCCCTACCGTTGCTGCGCCTGCGCGACGCCTACGCCAGCCGCCATTGCTGCGCTCTCACTACCTCAGATATCGCTAAAGTGAAGGATACAGTCATTAATGTCATTATACATGAAGGTAAACTAATCTAGACATGTTACGCGCCCGTCTCGCGCGATCCTGTTGGACCACAAGGGACATGCCCTACCGTTGCTGCGCCTGCGTGACGCCTACAGCCGCCATTGCTCAAAAGTTCAAAATTTCGATACTTCAAATTCAATTCAAAAGTAATTTATTTGCTAACATGTCCCTTGTAGTCCAACAGGATCGGCATTATTGGTAAAATGAAGGACACATTCGTAATACATGAAGGATCTCTCAAAACAACCAGCGAGAAATAATAATAATTTTATCGGGTATTTATCGCGTACCTTCAATTTGTTAACAAATCTTGAAAGTATAAAAAGTTTAAAAACTTACTCGAACACCTTTACTGTTCATGAGAGTAATCGCGTCAACTTTGATTTTCCGACGTTTCAACAGATTGACACGCCGCTGGGTAAAATAAAACTTGGATGTTTTCGTACAAAATAGGCTCTTATTTCGCCTTAATTTTTTTTTTTGTTAGTTCTTAAGCTATCAAAAAGTTTTATTACCATCCAGTGTTGGAGATGAGCAGTCTCCCCTAAAAATTAGCTATATTTTACCACAAATGGCAAATCAGGTATACAATGTCAGGTCTTATCGCTACGTAGGTATTAGATTCACTGCATCTTACCCGGCGTAGAGCTTAGTGGCGTATGAATATGTTTAGGTTTGAGCGAGATTCTTACTAATTAAGCTATGAACTAATAATCTTAGAAATACATATTATGAAGTTATGAGAAGTTATACAGTAAAACTTTTAAATAATTAAATAATAATGATAATAATACTGGACAATTCACACAGCGTTTTCTAGCCCCAAGCTAAGCAGAGCTTGTGTTATGGGTACTAGATAACTGATATACTTAATACAATACACCACATAGATAGATATTTCTTATTATACATAGAAAACATCCAGAACACCCTGAACAAATATCGGCAGATCGTACAAATCCATCATGGTTATTAACACTAAAATCATTTATAACGGGATATTTACCATGATATGAGTTTTGAGCTTTCCAATAGTTTATGTTTATACGGGTATTCCGTGTTCATGGCGCATGAAACTGTGCCGAAATATTGGAAAGCTCAAATCTCAAATCATGGTAAATATCCCGTTGTAAATGATTTTCAAGTTATACAGTATCAGCTGCGTCTACTTCTTTCCCGAATTTTTTATCTTAATGCTCCCTCATTCACCAGGTTTCGGTCGCATGGTTCAACTGGTCGATCTAACTCCAGTAACAAACGCCGAGATGGAAGAAGCTCCATGGAAATGCCACATTCACGCGTCACTTAGTATGATCCAAGAAGACGGCAGTAGGATACTGCAGCCAGTGTTTATGGAGGTTGCTGTATTGGCGCAGCATGCAAGCGTACTGCTGGAGAATCATGGTGGACTCTTGCCGTTGTTAAGGTGAGATTTGTCTTCGTTTGTATTAAGTTAGCGCCCCAAAGCAATGTCGTATTCACGCGTCACTGAGTATGGTCCGAGAAGACGAAAGCAGCAAACTGCAGCCAGTGCTTATTATTACTGTGATACAGTTGAAAAAAAATCGCGTGGTTTTCTTTGCAGTGCGGGGTGACATTTCAAATCACGCACTGGTCTCATTCATCTACTGCCTTGCCTCTGCTCCTTTTAAAATTGAACTGTATTTCTTTAAAATAATATGATTTTTTCAAAATGTCAACAGTTTCATGGAATGCTACGAAGCGACCTTCCCCCCGCTATTCCCGGACCCTCGCCGCGGCGTCCCTCTGGAGTTGCTGCTTCGCAGTGCGCCCGCACTCGAGATCAAGGACAGCCCTTCCAGGCATCTCACTTGGCGGACCGAGGGGCCCGACTCACCGCCTTCGTTTTGTAGTCAGAGTAAGTAGAAAACTCCCGTGTCAGTCTGTTGGCAGTTTTGCGTGTGAATGGTTGCCGTTCTTATGTTTTGTGGGTAACCAAACTTTTGTAAAATTTGCTTGTTGAAATAACATTGACATCCCTTCAGACATTAAGGGTTGCAATGCAATGCAACTCGAGATGATAAAACTACCGAATTCCAATAGTAGCTCTTTCTAAAATGTCTGAATACCACTATGATCATAACGCATGAAAAATATGATTATGTTATTTAGACAAACGGCTCTGAAGAAAGACCAGCATTGGTTGCGAGACTGCAAGTATATCTGGGCCCGTACTCTTAAAAACGAAATCGAAGTTTCTGATTCGTTTTCGTGCAAACGCTAATCTTAGATAGATAGATAACTCTTTATTGTACCAAACAAACATAAAATACAATACAAAAGGAAATGCCGAGAATTAAGGAAGTACAAAGGGCGGCCTTATCGCTTTGAGCGATCTCTTCCAGGCAACCTTGGTATAGACTGGACATAAGGAAATGAAAACAATATAATTATACCTACACTACATACCTAACATGCAATTTATGCAAGCTACGTTTTCCTTTTTCGAGTAGGCCTCCTGGTTATTATTGGCCGACGTTTTCTTGTTTCTTTCTCTTACAATATATATATTTGCAGGTGAAAGCTCGCGGTCAAGCGGCCACAGCGACCGGCCCCGCACCGCGCCTGCTTTAGAGCCGATGCTGGCTTTGTTCGAGCGAGAGCTCATTGATCTCCTGCGTACCGCGCCAAAGTGTTCTATACCTTTTAGCAAGTAAGTTGTCGAAAATAGTCCGAGACCAGAGGTTTCTAGAAGTTCTTTATAGGTAGACCACACAACTGACATATCTCTGTATAACCATGTCACAGTAACAAACGCCAAAAGTGGCGTTTGCTACTGTTTTTGGCGTTTGTTTTTTTAGTGTGACGAGGTTCTACAGAGATCCGCCAGTTGTCTGGTCCACCTATAGTCATTTTGTTGATGTTCTTGTTTGAGAAGTTATAGAAAATGTCTTATTCCAGAAATTTCTAGACGTTCTATGTTCTTGCTTGCTTTAGCAAGTAAGATATAGAAGACCCGCTTCTGCCCGCGGCTTCGCACGTGTATTATCGGTATAATAAGTAGTCAATTATCTATATTAGGCTTTGTTCTAAACAAAAAACATCAAAAACATACGCAAAATTTCATCTCCATCTCTTTAATAGTTTTTGAGATCCTAAGGTAAGAAAAATACAGATTTCACAAACTTTCGACTTTATAATATTATTATTAGTATTATTAAACGGGTATTTATCTCGTTTATTTAGCTATTTTTCCCGACGTTTCAACAGGTTTACACACTGTCGTGGTCACGGGATGACTGGAGTACTGGAGTTTATAATATTAGTAGGATTTACACATTCTAGATTTTCAGTCATTACGATGATGTCCATGTTTGAAAAGTAATAGAAAGTAGTCACAGATAGAAGGTTTCTGGAAGTTGTCTAGGTTTTTCAGACATTTTATTGACATTCTTGTTTTAGACTAATCCCCGCATTTCACCACCACTTCGGCCGCCAATGCCGGGTCGCCGATTATGGTTTCACGAAGCTACCTGATCTCCTATCAGCTTTGGGCAACACTATTGTTGTAAGTGAAGAATTCATTTATTCTTACAATATAGTTGGATGATCTCTCACCTCATTCAAGTCTATCTTTCTCTACGATTTCCACACATCTATACACTAGGTGTTGTAACCGTCAACACCATCGGTGTTAAGATGCATCTGTGAGTGGATTTCACTGAACCATACCAGAACGTAAAACTTCTTCACAGCTGTATTAGCCATGGTTGTACAACTTGCACAGCCAAACCCGATAAATCTATTTATTGACTTATCTGGTGAGCACCCACTGCTGATATCATACAACTTTTATTATATAGAATGTTTTGTTTTCGTATGAATTGCAAATAAAATATCCTTATTCTTCTCACTACTGAGCCGACTCTCTATTGGCCATTCTGAGCGGCCCAATACCACCCTCACCCCCTCTGTAGATACACACTAATCTTAAATGGTCTATTCACCAGGTACTCGGCTCAGGCTCATCACGAGTAATAACAATATCGTGCTCCGCCCAAGGCCGCCGCTGGACGTCCGACCTAGTCAAACTACTGAAGACGCAGCCCGGCCGAGCTATACTAATGCACGACATACCCCAACTCTTCCAAGCTACGTACGGCCGAATGTTCACTCCGGTGGACTACGGCGTTTGTACGCTGCCGGAGTTGATGGAGCGAGTGAGCCCGCAGGCTATATCGGTGGCGGCTGATGGGACGATCTCGCTGCCGAGGCGAGCGCCTACCGAGGAGGAGAAAGCACGGACTGTGCAATTCTCGCAGCAGGTAATTTTTGTTAGACATTATTGTTACGTGCCGTGGGGGTCGCTATTTAAAAATTGACTACTCCAGCTCAGCCAGTGGATTTTCTAATAGCCGATTTAGAAAAAATACCAAACGAATGGCTACAGCTTCTTTCTGTGTATATTTACACTGCGATGTTTGGGTGAGGTTAGCAGTTTAAGTATGTGTGGCAATGCGTACACAAGAAATTAGCCGTAATAATGCATGGCATTCCTCAATTGATCGTGTTGTATGAATCGACCCTTTTAACACAGCCACTGGAAGTCATCAGAGCCGAATAAAATAAATTACCAGAGAAATGGTAGCACCTTCTCTCTGTGTATTTTTAACACATACACTGTGTTCACTTATCCCCCTGCTAAGCGCGGTGATTATAAATCCAACTCGGTGCCACACATGAATGTTCAACACTAGGAAGATTATCAGCATGCCGGTTATGCAGTTTTGTAACCCTCTGGAGTATGATGCTACTGCTAAAAAATCTTGAAAGGTTCAAATTGAATTTGAGGTCAATACAGACGATGTATACATCGTCATACATCAATGTATCGTGTGATACATCGTCGACCACATCGACATGTTCCATCAGGTGAGATTGCGGTCAAACGATTGTCAGTTAGAAAAAAAAACGTATTTCTATTTTGTCGACCTCTGTGGCGCAGCGAGCGAAGGTCTGCCTGCGACACAGGAGGTTGCGGGTTCGATTCTCGCCTCGGGACAAATGTTTTTACGATCTGCAGATATTTCTTCAGGATGTTCTGGATGTTTTCTATGTATAATAAAAAAATATCTATCTATGTAGTGTTATTGCATTAAATATATCAGTAATCTTATCTAGTACCCATAACACAAGATCTGCTTAGCTTGGGGCTAGATAATGCTGTGTGAATTGTCCTGTATTATTTATTTATTTATTTATTACAGACAGTTGAGCTCCTCTGCTACACGCCAAACCTCCGCATGGAATTTTCCCGCTTCGTTCCTGCCTACCACGCGCATTTCGGGCGTCAACTCCGCGTCGCCCACTACGGCTGCGTGAAACTGATCGACCTATTCGAGCTGATTCCTGATGCGGTTTCCGTCTCTGCTGAGATCAACGGCGAAAGGGCTGTGAAACTGGCCGCTCGGACAGCGAAGCCGGTGATCGCTCAGCGGCTGAGAGCGCTGGGTACGGTGCCGCTGCAAACGCTGCCTTTGATTTATGCAAGGCAGTTTGGATCGCCTCCGTTGGTAAGGATTTTACTGTGCTACTACTAAATCACTTGGGTGTCGACGTTTAGCAGCGTTGGCGGTCCGAAAAAAGCTGTGCTCTGCGATCCCGAACCTGCTTCCCCAGCGCGGATTATGACGTCACCCCCTAATGGGAAGAGCTAGTAAAGCGCATATGTATTTGGAAAGGGCTGTCCAATACAAAATCAAAATCTCTTTAGTTCCATAAATACAATAAATTTACATTTAATAAGGGTCAAATCATAAAACTAAACACGGACACGGAAATAAAGTGATATTTTTGATTTCTGTCGCTTCGTATGTAGACTAAAGTAAAGAAGCGACGAAGAAACCTTGCCTGTTAGTTATTTTTCGAGCTGGAGCAAAACTCGTCCCAAACTTTTTTATCCTCTATATAATCTGATATTTTGTAGTAAGCCTTTTTACAAAGGATATGTTTGAATTTATTTATTGATAATTTTTGCAACTCACTTGGAGTTTTGTTGTAGAAGCGTATACATTGCCCTTTAAAAGATACATTAATCTTGTGTAGCCTAGTTGTGGGCACAGCGAGTTTATACTGGACTGTTAGAGGCTGGTGTTGTTGTAGGTGAGGTCTATGCCCAGCTGTGGACTCCTATGGTCCGGTGATAATGTGCAACTTACCTGAAACCAGCAGGGGTGACTTAATCTTTTGATTATGATGACGAAGCAACTTCTTTTGATGTGCTCCAATCTAATTCCGTAAAAGATAACACTGATTATTGAAATTTGCATTAAAAGAACTTTGCTTGCCTTTATCCTTTTTTGTTGAAACCTTTTATAGAATCACAATTCGAGTTCTTAACTCTATTTTATAATGGTGCTTTGTCTATTCTACGATCGAATTACCCTTACAGCCGGACATCCTCAACGTCGCATCTCTAAACGAGCTCGTCTACGCCGCGGGCGGTTACATCGAAAACGGAATGGTGATCCCGCCCGGTCGCTTAGCGAGCGTCGCTCTAAGCGCATGCGCCGCCCTCTGCGGCGACCGCAGCGTCGCGCGCGGTTCCACCCACGAATACTTCAACTTAACTTATCGCCGCTTCACCGCAACCTCGCCGGACTTACTCCAGCTAGCCGCGGCAGGGATCTTACGCATAGAAGATTCTAGAGTCATTCTGATGCCGGCTTGGCGGACTGTTTGGCGTCTAGCACAGATCTTCGCGGATAAGGGTATGCCGATGACTGCGATCGAGGTATACGTCGAGTATACTAACCGGTTTGAGCCGGTTTTCCCAGGAGCTGAGACTGGTGAGTTTTATTCTATCGATATTATGAATAAATAAACATCATTTATTTCAGCATTGATACCGTATACACATAAACATTGATACATCACACACATTAGACCTACTAAGTTTAAAATTAATACATTTCATAAATCCAAAATACAAAAAAAAAACATAAATTCATTTAGTACTTTAAAAAATAAAATTATGAGACTTTCGGCCGTGGCTTCGCACGAGTTTTTAATGAATAAAAATTAGCTGAGTCTTTGCTGGGATACTGTTTCTCTTTTTGAGAAACCTTAATGCTTCATCATTAGGCTAAGGACAGAGTTACTTTCAAATTTCTTATTTGAAAGGATTTTGTTCCTTTTGGTGTGATCTCATGACCGATGTTTCATCTGCTCGAAAGATAAAAATAAATGAACTGGTTTGAATCTAGGAACAATCGGTCGGTATTACGAATAAGAGTTTTACGGTTGCGAACATGATTTTAAGACTAACTCTATATGTTGTGAACAGGCTTAGAAGGCGTGTCAGAATTCCTGCGTCACTACAACGAGATTTTCGCCGACACCGGCAATGGAAGATGGGCGCTCTGCAGCGATGTCGTGGTCCCTCGAGTTAGGGACATCCCTATCGTACAAGAGGACTACTCTGTGCACGATACCCCACCCGGCCAGAAGGTAACACTATAAACCAATTTTTTCGTAACTTTCGTAATACTAGCTCGCCCACGGCTTCGCACGCGTTTTTCGGAATATAAAGTAGCCTTACCCTTCCTTCCTTGATATGAACTATCTCCTTGCCAGATTTCACTAAGACGGATTGAAGCATGAAAGGAATAACGGACAGACAGGGTTACTTTCTGTCCCATTTATAATAATTATATAATAATTTTGTCGATTTGGTGCTTCACTGTTATGATAAAAGTAAATATATTACATAATAAATAAATACTTATCTCGATTTCGTTCAAAAGTACAAGATTAAAAAAAAAAACTAAGTATGCAGTTATTGTTTTTTTATATATCGAGGGCACGACTCCTTTCACGACTTTTCTCTAACTCTCGCGGTTTCGGACTTGGCCATCACCGCCCTTTTCAAAAAACCACCCTGTTTATGGATAATACAAATAAAAATAATAAAAATTCATATATAAAAGTGTTTTGTCTCTGCAAATATTGAATAGCGTAGTGTATTGAATATAACCTATTATAGTGTATGTATTATTTTTTGTACTTCAGTGTAGTAAACAGTTTAAAATCTGACCCGTAGTAACGTAATTTCATGAATACTATTGTTTCCAGGGTTCCCGAGTTTTTGAATCTCCAAAGCATAACATTTGGTGCTCTCCGCCAGCAAGCGCTTTACCCGTCCCAACTGCTTTGCTCACCCAGGATAAACGTGAGTTCTCTTTATCAAACAGCCTATTTCTACATTTGTAGCATTACCTCCTAATGATAAAGAGCCAATAGGGCGCTTATATTTTCCGTACCCTGGTAGGGGTTTCAGCTTAGTACCTACACCACCACCCATTTCGTGGTACTTGGTTGTTATATGTATACAAGCCAATATAAATAAAAAAATAAATAATACTTGATAATCCACACAGCATCACCTAGCCCCAAGATAGGCAGAGCTTGTGTTATGGGTACTACATAGATAACTGATATACCTACTTGAAGATCGATATTTTTTATTATACATAGAAAACAACCAGACCCGGAACAAATATCTTAAGAGCGTACAAACATTTGTCCCGAGGCGGGAATCGAACCCGCAGCCTCCAGCAGGTTGATCTACGACCGCTGCGCCACGGAGGTCGTCAGTAACATATTTCTTGTTTTTGTAATGTCCACTTAAAAAAATATTTACTGCCTGAGAATTATTTAATTTATGTGACGTTTTGTCTACCTGAGACTATTTTTAATTGTAGATAATTTTGGTTTGAAAGTTTAAACCTTGTTTGTTTACAATAGGTCGTACTCGTCTTGCCGCGCAGTTCGGAGCACTGTAATTATCCCACCTGTGCCACAATGAAGCATTCCCCAAACATATTTATATTGCGTGTGTGTGATTTATGCCGACCAAAACCATCTAAGGATAACACCCAGGGTCGCAACGAATTTTAGACTAAAAGTGTCCTAAGTATTGTGATGTATGTAACAATAATGTTTTAGATCGTGTATATTTTTGTGTGTTTTAATAAGGTTAAGATTTTCAACGCATTCGTTAAATGTTATTGTGTTACGATAAAATTTTAATGTATAAGCCATAATAAAGTTTGATGATGAATGATTAGAGTACATCAATGTTGCAAAACATGGCTTCTTGTCGATTGATTTATGTATACTTCACAAGATATTACTTTTATTAACCTTACTGTACTGCATTTATAAGTCTCTCTTCATTCACGTTTAAGTTTGATTAGAGTTTATGAAGTGAAAATCTAATTAATCTTTTTTTAATTTTACTTTTTGACGTATTTATGTATATTATTTTTAGGTTTAAAACGTGATGAAGGACTGATGAATAACCTCAAATTGTCAATATAGTTCTAAGAATGATTTTTATGTATCTACAAGTCTAATAATCTCTTTTGGTATAATTATTGTATAGATTCAGACGTAGATATTTTTAATACATTCTTAGGATGACTTCCATAAGGTGTACATATCATTACAATGGTTTGAGGCTCTAATGTTAGATATATCATTATAAGGTTAATAGTAGTATTTTTTGTGTGAATAACCTTTAACATTTCTCGAATGTTTATGAGTACAATAACAAAACGTGTTTATTTCTGTCTAAAGAAAGTTATCCTTTGATATGTGATCTCATTTTGTAACGCATAGAGTATGGCCTTGTTTTCATCATTATAAATATTATCCAATTCTATCTGTACAGACTTACTTTGTCAATCGTTTTATCACTTTCGAATTTATGTACATAATTTTAGAAAACATTTACATCAAAAATCTATTTCTTGGAATCTGGATTTTATAATGTAATGTGCTAACTGGCCCTATTATTGTAATCACAAAAATTTTGAGTCAATTATCACGCTCAAAGGTTTTATCATTGTTGAATCTAAATAAAAGGACTATGGAATTGTTTGATAGAATATGCTTGTGCCTCTGGTGCAATTTATTTATTTATCAAAACTAGAGTTCCACATTTAAAGTAAATTGGATAGTTAATTGTATTTGTTTATTTATCTAATGGAGTTGTTAAACTTAATTTAAGGAAACTAAGGATATTTGATTGGCTTGTCTGGAATATGTTTAAAAAGACAGCCAATTACCTACTTAAAGTAACTAAATTGTATAGAAGATGTAAAAAAAGCACAAACAGTCTTATGTTAAGTTAATAATGTAAAAAGATGGATATTTAGATTGTAATACAACATGTACCTTCGACCAATACAGTGTGAAACCAGTTCCAAGTTTTTGCTTAGTCGGCATAGAATTCAAAATTGGTTCTGCACTAATTAAGTACATGAGCTAAGTATAAAGAAGCATTCTTCTGTGATACTTCCGTACCAATAACGTAATGCCATCAGCGCGCTTGCGTCATTTCTATGGGTCTGTTAATTAACAAATACGTAAATAATATGTATGAACTGTACATAAAATGTCTAAGGTATTGGTACAAAATGCACATAATAGTTGCTAATCAACATTATTTAAAATTGTTAAATGAATGTGGAACTCTAGTTGTTTTGTTGTATATGTATGTACTATGTAATATTATTAAAATTATTATAATTATTTACCCGTAAAATTGTAAGCAGGCCCTTGCATATTTTATGTGTTGTTTGATTGCATTGTTTTTATATTTTATAAACACTGCCAGTCAGCATTTATCCAAAATGGTGATCACATTCGTATCATCTTAATTAGAATATTCCTTTTTATTGATTTTATATTTTGACCATTAAAAGTTACCCTCTCGTGTTAATTATGAAAGCAAATAATATTCAATATTAGCATACACATTGTCCACTGAATGTAACAAGAATAGTTAAGTTTTAAAATCGGATTCTTTAAGACTGTAGCAGATACATTTAAGTAATTTTTAAGTTATTTTACTTATATGTGACCAATAATTTTATTACTATAAGATAGAAGTAAGTATCTTTGCAAAGAAAGTACAGTAAGTGAAGATGGCTAAGATTAGTATTATTATTTTTTTCTACATCTTCGTAATTCTGTGATCATTTATTTCTTGTTGTAGTTCTTTCAATCAATATGTATGGAAGTTGTATCTTGTCAGTATTGCATGAAAAATGAATGTAGTGTCAGAAGATAAATGTTATTTTTCAATAATACCCTTGCTTTTCAAAATCACACCCTATCCCCTCTTGTCCATTGAAATATCTTATATTTTCTAAGTTCATGGAGGAAATGTTATACCTAAATAGTTATAATTATAAGGTATTGAGGATACCATAAGTTGTGTGGTATGGGGACTTAAACCAAGGTAGGAACCCTGACTGGCAACGAAAAGCGAACCATGGCCACCAGGCCTACCGCATGGTTATTGAGTTAATAATACCAGATCTGATCACCTTGAAATGAACTGATGAACTTGAAATGTACGTTACTAGGGCGGCAAGTCGACTCGGATCAAGATGAATATATACATGTATAGAACATTCAGAGCGCTGTCCCTGTAAATGTGCCCAAAAAAATAAATTTGTGTGCACTATGGTTTCAGAGTAATTCGAGAAAAGATTCCGAAGCTTGAAAAAAACGTCTGATAAAGTACACGCTCCGCTATTACCTTATATCAGGTGGACATTTAGTTTTTATTTATTTTTTCAAAAACTAAAGCCCGGGTTTTGTTTAATATTTTTCCTGATTTCTGTGATCGAACCTGTTTTAGTTTTTATTTATTTTTTCAAAAACTAAAGCCCGGGTTTTGTTTAATATTTTTCCTGATTTCTGTGATCGAACCTGTACCTACCATGAAGGTATGGTCCTTAGTTATGTTTAGGCCATTCTCCGAATTATTACCTACTGCGGGTTCCGACGGTATTTCCAGTAAGTTACATTTTTAGATATGCTATTGATTCACCACAAATGAAAAATAAATATGAGCGTGAAAACAACTTACAACCCCGTAAAGTCAATAACACAAGTAAATATTTTTTGACAATTTATTGCAATACGAACCAAACATAAATCTACCTATTAATAAACCATTTAACTGGCTGAATTTTTCTACCCAGTCTGGTCAGAGAGACTTCCATGGCGGCGCTCCCAAATCAAACGATGCTTCTGCTTCATGTACGCCTTTCTGGCATCAGCATACCCTCCAAGATCACCATCTATAAAGAAAAGGAAAGAAATTAACATAATTCTTACAGTAGGAGTAGCCAGCCATTGATCAGTTGGGTCCAGACTGACAACTGTCAATCTGGACCCAACTGATCAATGGCTGACTGACTGACAATCTCTAATAATCTGGCCTGACATACAAAAAAAAATAAAAAAAAGTATTAAACTAAAAAAACTATAAAACTAGTCTTCCTGCAGCTTCGCATGTGTTGCCTTATGGAAATATTTTGATAATAGATAATGCTGTGTGAATTGTCCAACATTTATAGGAACTGCTTTAAAGGATAATATTCCATAGGAACTGTTTTATGGGATTAAAACCAGGCTTATAGCTACATCTATGCAAAATTTCGGCTCGATAGGTTCAGTCATTATGGCTTGAAGGGGTAACAACATCCGAACTTTAGCATTTTTATAATATTAGTGTGAATACTTTAAAACATTGTGGAACCATCTTTAGGGTTTCGTACCAGAAGGGTGCAAACAAAACCCTATTGCTAAGACTCCGATATCCGTCTGGCAGAGTGCTCTATCTCATGATATTGAACCAAGTATATATTAAGTGTTAGACAGCTGAAACTTTCACAGAATGTGTATTTCTCTTGCCGCTATAACAACAAATACGAAATACAAAATAAATATTAAATTTAAAAGGGGCACAATGCGCCCATACAAAAGACGCATTTTTATGGCTATATTTAGATAGATAGACTTTTATTGGGTACACACAAAAACAGCACAGGAAAGGTAACAAAAGAACAGTAACATAACATTAATTAAGTTACACATAATTAGGTAGGTAGGTATGCAGGTACCTACACAATTATACATTGATTGATAACACATGAATATTATTATTATTATTAAACGAGTAACAATCTTATTTAATTTATATAGGCACCTACCCACCAATAATACACCCAGGGCGGGGGCATGTACATGTCATGTATTTGCTCTAAGATTGTCGAGTCTGTATCTCTTGAAACATAATGGGGTGGACACATGAAACTTTCTATAAGTACCTAACAGTTCAACGTAACACCAACAAATACTAAAAATACAATAAAGTGGAAAATTTAAGGGGGTCTCCAAACAGTTGGTGTTTTTACAGTTTCGTTTGAATATGTTTGAATGATGGAACGACACTGACACGCCACTATGACGACGAACTGCCAGACATCAGTCAAGACGAGATCGTGTTAGCTCTGAGGCAGCTTAAAAAGGGAAAAGCCCCCGGTGAGGACGGAATAACTTCAGAGATTTTGAAAGTCGGAGGTGCCCCTGTTATACAGGAGTTACAGAACCTCTTCAACACCGTCCTTCACAGTGGAAGAACTCCAAAGGCGTGGAACGGGAGTTTGGTGGTAGTTATTGTTACACCGTGTATTATTTTACTGCGGGAGTATTTCCAGTAAGTTGCATTTTTATACTTACCTTGGGCAAATTCTGCAGTTAGGTAAAAATAATTTTGAAAAGGAGGCCAAGAGGAGGATCCAGCTAGGCTGGGCAGCGTTTGGGAAACTATGTCGAGTCTTCTCGTCATCCATACCGCAATGCTTGAAAACAAAAGTTTTCAATCAGTGCGTCTTACCCGTCATCATGACATACGGAGCTGAGACGTGGACATTCACGGTAGGACTGGTGCACCAGTTCAAAGTCGCTCAGCGAGCTATGGAAAGAGCTATGCTCGGAGTCTCTCTGAAGGACAAAATTCGTAACGAATACATCCGACAGAGAACTAAGTTATCGACATAGCTCAGAATTAGCAAGCTGAAGTGGCAGTGGGCCGGCCATATCTCGCGAAGAACCGACAACCGCTGGGGTAAACGTGTTCTTGAGTGTAGACGACGACTCGGCAAACGTAGTGTAGGACACCCTCCGGCCAGGTGGGATGACGATTTGCGAAAGACTGCAGGCAGATGCTGGATGCGGCAAGCTGAAGACAGGGCGCTATGGCGCTCATTAGGGGAGGCCTATGTCCAGGAGTGGACTAATATAGGCTGATAATGATGATGGGACAAAACCCTCCGTGTACGAGTGCCCAGCGCCACCGACTCCCACTTGGCCGGTTTATTAGTCTAAAAAGTTAACAGTTTCTTAGTCAAAAAATATTTACTTTTTCATCAATAAAGGTGGAAAATTACAATTAAAGAATTTATCAGGTAGGTACCTTATTTCTAAAAATATATCTTTAATTGTATAAGTGCTTATTTTGAAAGCCTCAAGTTATTGAAAGTATCTTTTATCAGATTATTTCTTGCCACTATAAAAACAAAGAAAAATTAAAATTAATATTAAAATGAAACACCTTCACAAAAACGTGATTTTATAGCAATTTTTGCACCTCATTTGTCAAGGCTGTATCTCTTGAACTGTAATAGGCAGACAGTTGACATTTTGAATAAAAATAATAATAATTAAGGGTCCGGCGACGGATGAATTTCCCATACAAACGTAGTACCAATATGATTTGTAATTTGAGAATGTTTTCATCGTGGTTTGCTATTATTTGTGTTAGAATAGTGTTTATACAGGTTCCTGCCATAATTTTTTTTCAAAATACTGATCTACACAATTACTAAGACAACATTCATTTTTTGATGTAAAAATGCGATTAGGTTTAATTTCATTTCAGAAAGGTATTTTGAAAAAAAAATTGTGGCAGGAACCTAGATAAATACTATTTTAATACAAATAATAGCAGACCATAGTGAAAATATGCTCAAATTAAAAACCATTTTGGTATTACGTTTGTATGGGAAATTCATCCGTCGCCGGACCCTTAAGTGGGGGTGAACTTCCATACCATGTTGAATACCAATCTTAAGCAATGTAGAGCGGTTAGTACTTGGATGGGTGACTGGATCATTGTTGGCTTTTTGCTTTTTTTTTTCAATCCATCCAAATATCCGTTAATTAGCGTTTCTCAAGCAAACATTTTGTAAACCTCCATGTGCAAGGAAGCTTGCAATTGCAGGTTTTATTATAATATACAGGTGATGTGGTACTGCAAGAGTTTTACGTTTCTTTAAATCTACAGCTGATAGGGAGAATGTGTCCATTAGCTGTCACTTACATTTTATGAACCATGCCTCCTCAGCCTTTTTATACTGATCAAGTATAGGCTTGCAGGATGTCATGTGGTCAGGACTCTCATACAGGACACAATCTTCAAAGCGTTGACGTAGAATAGTTAGGATTTCACTATCTACAAGCCTGAAATATAACAAATTAATAAATGAAAAATCTTAGCTGGTAATTGATTTTTACGTGATGTTTTTCGGGAATAACTTGCAGATCAATGTTTCTTATTCAATTTTGGTTTGAACTTTCTTAAAGAAATGAAGGATTTGAAGACCATATGAAAACTGTCCTATTTACTATCAAAATGAAGTAGGGTACTTTCTGCATGAAGTAGACAACTGTGTCTGTGTATTCACAATCAATGATTGTGAATACACAGACCCATTCAATACCTTAGGTATTGTAAGTATTTTAAGTACCTAAATCCTTAAGAAGACTACACAACTTTGAATAGCTGATATTATCAGACGCTTGCCAGTCTGATAGCCAGTCAAGCTTCTCATGCAGATATGTAGGTGACTTGACATGAATCACTCCAAAAAGAAGACATGCCAGATGCAGTTTTTGCGTGATTTCATTTTCAGAATGAAATGCTTGTTTAAAAACGGGGTCACGTGTTCCCTGTACCGTATCTCAAAACATTTAGCTTCGATAGAACTAGGGACTCCACCAGTTGTAGTCTAAGGTTCTCGCTTAGATAGGGTCTGATTTTATATAAAACCTTTAGCCTGTAAAAGCAATTACGCACACTATCGGATATGTGTTTTTCAAACCGAAGATACGGGTCTACGTTTAGTCCCAAGTTACGAGCTTCGAATACCCTGTATAAAGGTGCCCCCATAACTGAGATACGTATGTGAGGACCTAATTTATCTATCTGCTGCTTATCACCAGGTACCAGGTAGGTTATGTACCTACCTGATAATAATAAAATCCTGCCCGATAAATATAAAATAATTAATTACCTATCGCGCTTGAACTGGCCGTTAGCTTCAAAGTCGCAGACGACATCGTCAGAATAGCATTGATCTATGGTAGGAACCCGGCGGAACTTCTGATGATACCATGGGTATTTCTTCTGGTTCGGTTCGACCACCGTCTCTGAAGAACAAAATTCATGGTAAGATGTATTCTTACATAACAACAAAACAGATGAGCTGCTGCCAGTTCATGATTTTGTTGGAACCTACCTCGGAACCAGGTGACTGGGGTATCTACAGCAGTATATAAAGCTCGGGTAAAAGCCCGCATCAAGTTCTTATCTTGATTTTCCGGTTCCTTGCCCATTTTAGATGTAAAATTAGGAAATTAGAACGACAAATAATCGACATCCATCCAACTTGTGTCGTTTAGTGATGTTGAAAAATTATCGATATATCGATATTTTTAATTCGATACATCGATATTTTTAGCCGATATATTTTGATATGGTATTAGACTTAAAGATTTCCAACTTTAAAAATCAAAAACGATTTTTATTTCAAAATTCTTAACGGCGGCATCATTTATTCTCGAGCTCTAGTCAACTATTATATAGATCCACTGAAACCAACTAATCTAATGGACATGTAGGAAGCGCAACTGCAGGCGGATCCAAACGGATCCACGGATATGACTCCTAGACACGTGTCCGCACCCAACTAGAATCGCATCAGATCCGGTCCTGACGTGGACACGTTGAGCGCATGCCTCATTCATAGCCGTAAATGATTCGTTCTTAAAAATGCGCTATTTGAAATTAACATTGGCAGAATTGTTATAGACAAAGGAAATCACCTATCCAACCAGATGCAGAGCCAAAGATAAAAGAAGAAGTTACTGTCTTTTGAATGTTTGTGCGTTGCGTGTGTGTGCGTGCAGCGGCCGCCCATTCGTTTGTTCGGTCAGTCCATTTTATTTGGAAGAGAGTTCTTTGTTACAGACAAATATTTAATAGTAAAATACTTTTAAGCTATAGGGCCATAAATCGAACTTTATGCCTGCTAAGCTACGAAGCAAGACTGATGATTGATTGATTACACACCTTTTGAACAAGAAAAGTGTATGATTTGCATACAATAATGATGTGCATTGTATTAAACATTATAATTCCTATTTAGCTATTGAGCTAGGCTTAAAGAAATACAATTTCGTATTACAAAATTCTCTCAAACTTTGACCAATATATCGATATTTTATCCATTATATTTCGAGATCGATTTTGAAATATTTATAAATATCGATATACCGATATTTTTCTTTACTTCTACATCCCTAGTGTCGTTTGATCTTCTTTTGTTTGTCAAAATATAACTGACGTGACGTTAGATAGACAACCTAACTCAATGTCAACTTCAAACAATTGTGGCAGGTACTGTCCACAAAAGGTGATTTCGTTTGTCCAAGGTCCGTTTATCGTTGTTTGTATAGTTCCGTACTCGAAGTGACCCTATTACCACTGATATTATAATACTATAGCTATTACTAAGCCTCCGATGTATGTCTTTCCGTCGTCGGTCTGTGAGCGGGCTGTATCTCATGAACCGTAAAAGATATACAATTGTTATTTTCACAGAGTGTTCTCTTGCCGCTATAACATCAAATACCTAATAATAAAACGTCAAGTGCGAGTCGGACTCGCGCACTAAGGTTTCCGTGAGACTTTGTGTCTTGCCAAATTATTATGATTCTAGGTCAACGGGAAGTGGGTAGGTACCCTGTTGGTTTTGTTCCATGGCGAGAAACAAAATTTTTTTTTGAAAGCATGTATAACAAACATACCTACCCAAAACTACACATTTACGGTTTCTGGATTTTACCCATAATATGTGTTGTACTATAAGACCTTGCATCTTGCTAAATTTTATGATTCTAAGTCAGTGGTTCCCAACCGCATAGTACAAGAAGCAGTCCGCGGCGCCATCCTTAACTAACAATCCCCCCCACCCCAGAATGTATCATCCAACACATCGCTCAACGCTTTTTTCGAGGTTAGTTATTTATAAGCCTACTGTTCACTACTATCACGTTGATTATTTCAACCGAGATAAAAAAATTGCGGCACGCTCCGCTCGCCGATATTACTTCTCCTTGTTTTCTTCCTTTATGACCTGTTGTGTTCAATTCAACCCGAAAGCAATCAATTGTTTACCCGTGGTGTGGCCTCGTCCGTTACGCAGATGCAGTAAATGTTTGCCAACCACAAAAAATTAAAAAAAAAAGTCTGAAAACAGAAGATTTTTTCGAGGCTTGCTCCACTCAACGATAATATTAATAACACTACCGTACCTAGCAAAAAAACTACATGATACTATTAACAATACATATAAATTGTTCTTGACTAAGCCCAGAGTCTGGTCCCCATTTTTAAGGTCACTGTACAAATCACCATAAACAAATACCTAATACAAAAATCGAACAAATCCCTCCACCGCACCGTTTGTTGTGTTATTTGTTGATGATGGTGGGTACAATGACATTAAATGGGGGCCAGATTCTGGGCTTAATCAAGAACAATTTATAAGTACCTACCTACCTATTGTTATGTTATCGTGTAATTTTTTGGTTTGGTGTTATTATTATTATCGGTGAGGAAGCAAGCCTTGAAAAAATGTTTAATTTGTAGAGCAAGTTTTATCGGAGTTCTAATAGCATGTATCGTGATATAGACAAACACAGGTTTGTTCTTATGATTTGGATACTTTTCAGAAGCCCAAGTCTCGATATTTTTGTGTTCGAAACACACACACAAATACAAATTCAACGCACATTTCACCGATATTGACATTTATCAAAGACCGTTTTCAGTTTTCAGCTTCTGAAAAGTCCACACAGACCTGTGTTTGTGTAAAACCCGATGCATGCTATTGGAACTTCGATAAAACTTGCTGTAGGTAGGTAGGTACTGGTTTTTGAATACCTACCTAATTACAATTTCGACGAAAATCTTAGATTCTGTCATTTTTGTAGGTACGTTTTCATGAAAACCTTGGGAGTTCTGCTTCTGAAAAGTAACAAATAATAATAAAAAATAAATAATGCTGGACAATCCACACAGCACCATCTAGCCCCAAAGTAAGCTACTCAAAGCTTGTGTTACGGGTATCTACTAGTTAACTAATATATTTAATACATTATATACATACATAGATAGATACCTATTTTATTTTTTTATTATACATAGGAAACACCCAGACCATGGAACAAATTTCTGCAGATCGTAGGTACACAAATTTGTTCCGAGGCGGGAATCGAACCCGCAACCTCTAACAAAATCATAACTATAAGCCTTCGTTTGTCTAAAACATAATGCACGCTAATAGAACGCTAATCTAAATTGCTTTACGGGTGTTTGAGTCGATACAAATTCAACGTACATAATCTCAGATTGCAACATTTTTCAAAAACCGTTTTCATGAAAATTTTGAGAGTTCTGTTTCTAAAAAGTATCCAAATCATAAGAACAGACCTGTGTTTCTCTAAACCCCGATGCATGCTATTGGATCTCCGATAGAACTTGCTGTAGGTACCTACTGGTGTTTGAATCTCTACATTTTAGACGAAAATATCTGTCATTTTTCTAAGAACGTTTTCAGAAAACTTCAGGAGTTCTTCTGAAAAGTATCCATATCATAAGAACAAACCTGTTTGTCTCAAACGCGATGCTATTGGAATGGAAGTCCTATAAAAGTTGCTGTTTATATGCTGTATTTGATACATAACAATTTCGACGGAAAATTACTCTGATTTTATACTTTTCAACGTTTTGAATAAAAATTTCAGGAGTACAATTAATAACATATATCAAAAACATAAGAAAAAAACCTTATTTTATCTTAAACTTGATGCAGTCTGTTTTAACAGTAGTTTGCGCTGGTCTGAGGAATATTGTGTCACGACTACGACTCGAACAGTAATGTAAGAAGATCATTCTTTAAATTAGGTAGGTATAAAGTTGTTTAAGCACCGGAACTATTTCTGAAAACCATCAGGAACTATTTATATAATGTCGACCTCCGTGGCGCAGCGGGCGAAGGTCCGCCTGCGACGCAGGAGGTTGCGGGTTCGATTCCCGCCTCGGAACAAATTTGTGTACGATCTGCAGAAATTTGTTCCGTTGGTCTGGGTGTTTTCTATGTATAATAAAAAAAAAAATATCTATCTATGTAGTGTATTGTATTAAGTATGTCAGTTATCTAGTACCCATAACACAAGCTCTGCTTAGCTTGGGGCTAGATAATGCTGTGTGAATTGTCCAGCAATATTTATTTATTTATTTATAAAAAAAAATTCACTTATGTACATTTTTTGATGAATGAAAAAACGATAGAGCTATTCCTGAAAATTACCAGGAACTATAGAACTCACCTGCATGCGAACATAACTCTAATTTATTTATGCTCTGCTGGAAGATGCTCTGCTAACTTCACAGTCACGTCCCAGCGTCAAAGATGGTCGGGTAGGTCGTCTTGACCTCCATGAACCCCCCTTGTATCCGCGCTTGCCATACGAAGGATGATGAAGACATTACTCGCGTTTGCGTGTTTTAAAAGCGTGCGCGCAGACTGACCGTGACAGAATTTTTATAATCAGATATTTGTTCAGGACATGAGGCATCTCCATCACGTCTAGGTCTATCCAAACAAACATACCTATGTGTCAGCCAACTTTAACAAGACAGTGGGAAGAGGTATGAGGTGTAAGATGTGTAAGGTACATATGTAAGATACTGTAGCTCACTCTCCGTCACATAAAAATATTATATGTTCTCCGTTCTCTGTTTTTGAAGTTCCATGTAACTAGCATGGAATTTAAAAAATGATGATGCATTTATTTATTACCCATGTTGTGAAAAATTGGGTGCACCATTTTATTTTATTTCGATTTCGACTAGATTGTTTGCAACAGTCTGCAGTTAGCTCAATTGTTTCTAATTTATTTCTATTATTTGATTGTAATTTTTTATTTCATAGTTTTACTTACCTGTGTACCTACTTAATTTGAAATTTCTGACGAGTCCTAGAGTCATTAAAGGTCTAAACTAAACTAAAGGATAATTAAAAAGCATCGAGTTCTTAAGTCCTGGTTGTGGTTCTCTCTTAATGTGCTTACAAACACGGTCTCCCGTAGCTTCGTAGCACATTCTACGAAGCCACGAAGGTCTACGATAAAAAGAATTGTTTATTTCCTTGCGTCCAGACCAAGACGTGCCTACACGATAGATAAATAACTTTTGTTAAGTAAAATACGTCCACATTATAAAACATTATGTTTTATAGCATGTATTGTTACTTAATCTGGACAAATCTTTTAATCTTTTAAGTCTGCAAACACAGGTCTCGCATAGCTTCGTAGCGTAGCAAACTCTACGAAGCTCTACGTCAAAGTATACATTGTATAATTTGTAGAGTTTGTTGGGATTGGGACATGGATTCCCATCGTGTATTCCTTCCAAGACCGGCCACACACTCCATCTTGCTTGCCCAGTGCAGTTTGTGCAGTTATGACTGTGCAAAAAGTTCGAAAATCAGTATGTAGGTTAAAGGTAGGTTAAGATGTAGGTAGATGCTCTAAGGTAGGTATTGGCCACACGTGCAAGTAAGCTCGTGCAAACTGGAGTGCGCCAATCTCATCTCATGCCTCACGCGTGGACTGAACTGGAGAGGTTATAAACTGTTTTTATTTCTCTGCCTGCGGCTACGCACGCGCTTTTCTAGTAGCCTATGTCTGTCACCGAGATACCTACCTTTTACCTACCTCCCTGCCAAATTTAATTAAAATCCGTTCAGCCGTTTAGGCGTGAAAAGGTAATAGACAGACAGAGTTACTTTCGAATTTATAACATTAGTGTGGATTTTCTGTGTCCGTCACGTCACGGTGTTGCCTACAGAATAAGTTTTTTTATTAGGAGCGCGACGATTGGTACAATTCTATGAAGTCAGTTATAAATTCCTTCGAAATCCTCTCAAAACACTCATTTTTATGATTTAAACACGAAAACACTTTGCCAGACTGAAACACGACGTGAATGACCTACACGCTCAAGAAAACACGTGCAAAAAAAAAAAAATTTTGCATAGCTGGTAATCCAATCAGTGGCGTAGCGTGTCTTGGCGGGGCCCCGTATAAAAATTTGTTTGGGGGCCCTTATTAAGGGTAAAGTTTTCTCATAAAAGAAATAAATGTTTGCCTAAAATTAAAAGAAATATTTATTCATCTTAATTATTTAATTATTATACAGTTGAGCTACCTGTAGATTGTTTGCAACAGTCTGCAGTTAGCTCAATTGTTTCAATTGTAAATAATAATTATATTATAATTTTCTTTGTGAATAAAAGCTTCTGCCATTATTATATATATTTATATATATACAGGGTGTTTGGTGGAGGGTTAGACAAACTCGGTGGGTGTGTAGGTGGACCTATTTGTGAAATATAAATTGAAGGAAAGTACCCTCACTGTTTTCAATTTTTTTTTAATCCTGGTTTTTGTATTTTTTTAAGATTTTCCGAAATTTTACCTCTCTACCCCTAGAACTTTTTTTTGGAACGTGTTTTCTAGTAAATTTTTTAATTTCTTTTGGTCTCAGATGTATCCTTCGTCTTTTGAAGGCATTATTTATTTGAAAGAACGTGTAAATAATTAGTTATAAGCTCTCAAAGTTAAAAAAAGTAAAAAAAATAAGCAAGAAGGACAACTTTGCATCGTTTAAAAAAACAAAATTAATAGCGATCGAGAAATTCAAATACTTTTAAAAACTTCTCCAAACATCGTTTATTACAACGGTATACCACATGTAGCCGAACAGTCTAAGCTTGTCAAAAATTAGCACTTCTACCTAGGTATCCGACTAATTCGAAGATTCGAAATTCGAAATCAGAATTTCGAATTGAAATCAATATTTGTAATCGTTAAATTTCGTTCTTATTTTGATAAACTGTTTGTTGTTCTGTTTTGTTATCGTTGTTTTTGTCACAATGGCGGAATTCAGCATTGAACAATACGCTGAAATTATTTTTGCGTACGGTCGATGCGATGGAAATACACGTGCAGCACAGAGACTGTACAGAGCTTGGAGCTTAGAACGCTTGGAGTATGGCTTCGTCCACACCAACATGCTGCTGCGTTGCACTAACTCGTGGTTCTCGAAGAGTTAAGTTTCCCGAAGTTTCTCGAAGTCGCCGAAAGATATTAGAAAATGTGCTATGGTGTATGGAACACGTCTTTTGGGATGCAACTCTCTGTACAGTATCTGTGCTGCACGTGTATTTCCATCGCATCGACCGTACGCATAAATAATATCAGCGTATTCTTCAATGCTGAATTCCGCCATTGTGACAAAAACAACGATAACAAAACAGAACAACAAACAGTTTATCAAAACATAACAAATAACCAAAATAAGAACGAAATTTAACGATTACAAATATTGATTCGAATTCGAAATTCTGATTTCGAATTTCGAATCTTCGAATTAGTCGGATACCTAGGTATGATAAAAAAAGGTTTTTTTTTTTTAAATTAATTTAGCTTTCCTACCTTTGTATCAGAAATAGGGAAGTGATATTTGAACCAAAATTGTTTTAATACAATGTTTTGTACTTAGCGTTTTTACTCCCATTTTACCTATAAGTGCTAATTTTTGACAAGTTTATAGACTGTTCGGCTACATGTGGTATACCGTTGTAATAAGCGATGTTTAGAGAAGTTTTTAAAAGTATTTGAACTTCTCGATCGCTATAAATTTTTTTTTAAACGATGCAAAGTAGGGAAGTGATATTTGAACCAAAATTGTTTTAATACAATGTTTTGTACTTAGCGTTTTTACTCCCATTTTACCTATAAGTGCTAATTTTTGACAAGTTTATAGACTGTTCGGCTACATGTGGTATACCGTTGTAATAAGCGATGTTTAGAGAAGTTTTTAAAAGTATTTGAACTTCTCGATCGCTATAATTTTTTTTTTAAACGATGCAAAGTTGTCCTTCTTGATTTTTTTTTTACTTTTTTTAATTTTAAGAGCTTATAACTAATTATTTACCCGTTCTTTCAAATAAATAATGCCTTCAAAAGATGTAGAATACATCTGAGACCAAAAGCAATTAAAAATTTACTAGAAAACACGTTCCAAAAAAAAGTTCTAGGGGTAGAGAGGTAAAATTTCGGAAAATCTTAAAAAAATACAAAAAACAGGATTAAAAAAAATTTAAAACAGTTAGGGTCTTTTCCTTCAATTTGTATTTCACAAATAGGTCCACCTACACACCCACCGAGTTTGTCTAACCCTCCACCAAACACCCTGTATATATATCTATCTGTCACTTTTTCCAAAATTTTTACAAACAATTCAAATATAGTTACACTTTCCTTGCCTTTTTTTCGGCAAACTGATTTATTAAATCAATAATAGCTGATGATGACTTTAGTTTTTATAAAGTGCCTTCAAGGACAATAGTGACAGGTCTGACAGGCGTTCATGTCCCATCGAACAAAAAGTTATTTATAAAACCGATAATTTTTTTACTTTTGTCATTTCTGAAATAAATAAAAAATTGAGAAGTTTTTATTAATTTTTGCTTACGCACATCGGGGGCCCCCGTGGCCCGGGGGCCCCGTATAATTGATACGGCAGCTACGGCGGTAGCTACGCCCCTGAATCCAATCTTCAGCATGTCAATGATTGCACAAGCCGCGCTTACGGGCTTACGTGAGCTACCGTCTTGCTGTCCACACGCACCGTCTTACCTGCGCCTCCCAAGCGGTATGTGCAGGCATCCTTGCAAGTAAGACGTAGCGTGTGGCCGGGCTATTACCCTATAAATACGATCTTACCTATAGTTAAAATTACAGCTTTTTACTAAATGCATAAGAAGGTATATTATTATTATACGTTAGTAATATTAACAGAACACCAATTTTGTTTTCATTTATTTATTTTTATTTTTCGTTTATTATAGGCCTATCTGTGTGTTAATTTGAGGTAATCTCCGAAATGGCTGTACCGATATTGACCAGGCTTTCACTGACAGATAGCTTGTTTAATAACGGGAAACTAAGGCTAATCAAAACTAATCCAGGATTCACGTTAAAAAATTAAACCCATAACATTAAAAATTCTACGCGGGCGAAGGCGCGGGTAGTGCTGGTAAATAGGTAATATCTACAGGAACTACCTATAGGTAGTTTTTCGAAAACTAAAGGGCGGGATATATTTTTAAATATTTTTCCTGAATTCAGTGTTCGAATCTACCTACAGCCTGAAAGTTTGGTCCTTCATTTTTGTTACACCTGTATAAAATATAAAATAAACTTACTTGTCTTTTGAACACCATTAGGCTTTAGCTCTATGAAGAAAAAACTAAGCCAACCAGATTACCCATTTAAAGGTACTACATCCATAGGTGCAGCCTGCTAAAGATAGTCGAAGATAATTTGATTTGCTGTTGTAGGAAGTTAAGGAAGCAAGCAGTTGTCTTCTTTGCCGCAAAGATGCTTGCTTCCTCAAGCCAAGGAGTTTTTATTATAGTAGCTTCGCTGGCAGCAGTCATTGAGCGAAGGGCGGGGGCATTCGCGCCTGCGCTCTGAACTTGTCGTCATCCCTTCGTGTCGGGTTGCTAGTCACAACAAAAGAGGAATCTTACTGAACTGTGTTGTCTTTTGTGTAATTCACATTGTTATAAAAGCAATTTTTTGTAGAATATCCACATCATAATATTGCTGGGCATATTTTATCAGGCGCCAACTTTAGTTATTTACCCTACCCAAGTTGTATTTAATTAGCTTTTTGAAAAAATAACTTAGGTAAAATTTTGAGCTTATTCCACTTATTCCAAGGAAAAAATAATAGCAACCGCACATAATGCAGCTTCGTAGAGTATTTCCGGCGTTATTGAAGCTCCCGGTGAGCTTGCAACCCAGTTATTCCTGTCTATCCGCGAGTTCGTCCGTCAGTGCAGTGCGTGAAGGCACGGTGTTGTGTTGCGCTGCGATGGTGCGGCTTACAGTGGTTCAGTAGCGAACGAGACGCGCGCTCAAAAACATTACCCGCGGCGGCGGCGGTC
Organism: Eupithecia subumbrata; assembly: GCA_949316285.1. Taxonomy (NCBI): domain Eukaryota; kingdom Metazoa; phylum Arthropoda; class Insecta; order Lepidoptera; family Geometridae; genus Eupithecia; species Eupithecia subumbrata. The sequence continues at coordinate 11,210,990 of OX438643.1, read as the reverse complement.
GTCCCTCGGCCTCATGCGAGTGTCACGGCATGAGAGGATGCGATGGCGCTCCCAGGCCGCCTTTTTCATCTTCGTTATATTCTTCGCCGTCTTCGGTGTGATCGTTCTGATGGAACTGCTTCTTTTGGAGCGGTCGCCGCTTCCCGGTTCAGCGCGGCGATTCACCGACGAGCTTCAGGTGAATCTTAAGTTTCTATATATTTAAATTTTAATGAAAATGTTGGCTACACTTTTGTTTACAGAATGAAAATGAAGTATATAAATCGTTGTAACTAGACCTACTGAGTCATAAAGATCGATCCTGAATAATTTATAAGTTATTAAGGAAACTTAAAAAATTAACCGCGGTTTATATTTATCATCGAAGGAGCGAATATTTTAGTGACGATTTGATTTGGCTTTGTGTTACATTGTTTTGAAGTAGGTCATAATTATATGTATACATATATTTAGGTAGGAATACCTAACTAACCGCCAGTTTATAAATGATAGAACGGGCTAGTTCGAAAGTGGTTCATAAATAATACTTAGGTATGGTACCTGCCTATATTTTGTACAGTTTTTTTTGTCCAACCTATGTTGTCCCACAGCTGGGCATAGGTCTCCCCCAAACTTTTCCAAAAGTCACGTTCGTTGGCCAGGTCCCACTAATCTACCCGGAATGTGGCGAAATCATCTCGCCATCGTCTCTTTGAATAAAAAATAAAAATAAATAATGCTGGACAATCCACACAGCCCCAAAGTAAGCTACTCAAAGCTTGTGTTATGGGTACTAGATAACTGATATATTTAATACATTATATACATAATTTTTTTTTTATTATACATAGAAAACACCCAGACCAACACCGAACAAATTTATTCCGAGGCGTGAATCGAACCGGCAACCTCTTGCGTTGCAGCCGGACTATCGCCCGCTGCGCCACTGAGGTCGTCAATATAAAAAAAAAAATATCATAGGTAATCTTTTAAACGAAATCGCAAGTTCTCAGTTCATGGCTAAGCACAAAATAATAAACAAAATAGAGATCTGTCACTCAGCAGTATAACGACTCTGCGAGAACTCGCACACGATGAAGGTCGTGTGTATGTTCCTAATTAGATTAATTAATTTATATTAGATTGTTCGGTTCGGCAACGCGGTTTAAGCCCCGGTCGTTCACCAGTGGATTCATTAACACCTACTCCTAACGGAAAACATCGACACCGTTAGGAAAAGTTAGCGTTCCTTTATCAGCGCCGGTGAGCCCAACCAAGAAGGTACCTAAACATATATCACAGATACCACAGTAAGTTTAATCAAACAGATAAAACGTTCTAAAGGAAAGATTTTTAGTGCGTCAATCTAAAAAACATAAACGCAGGTTTATGTTTTTAAAATCACGTATTGCATGGAGATTATGCATGTGGGGTGATAATGTATCGTGAAAAAAGTTCCATAATGGGGGAAACTGGGTAGTTATTAATGATCGGAAATAATGGACGTAACGACACTTCATTCATCAGATTTTTGATGTCGGTAGGTAGGTACCTATTGAGATAAAAGCCAATAAGGCGTTTATCAGGAGGAGGCCTGCGTCAAATTATGAAAAACGATGAAATTTTACCCCCCCTTAAGGTACGAGTTGGCAGCGGGCGACATGGGGCGACATGAGGCAGCAGCAGACGACGTGTCGTCGCTTCATGTCGCCACCACACGTCGTTACGTCCTGTCGCTGCAGTCATGATTTCGAACCCGATTAAAATCGGCAACTCCGGCGTCAGCGGCACTACTGATCCGCGGTTGGGCGACACCGGCGCCTGCCGCTCGACGACGCGTTGCTAGCTTCGTGTCGCTAACTACGGAGGGAATTTCATAGAAATACATAGAAACCAGTAGTGTCGCTGCGACACGTCGTCGTCTGCTGCTGCCTCATATCGCCCGCTGCCAACTCGTACCTTTATTTCCAAAACTACAGATCGCATTTTGTAAAAGTTTACATGAAAACATATAAGAAGTAGACGTTATTCGCAACCATGCGAGTTTAGTTCGCACTTTTAAATTACATCGGGATTTTTTTCATTAAGCAATTAATTATTGAATCAGTCATGGTTTAGTGGAAATCAGATTATTGATTTGATGTGGTCAATGGACTGGTTATTACTTTTTATCCGAGTTGACAAAAAGGCGGGGTTCTACGTTCGGCTGTATGTACCTATCGCATCGTATGTTTGTTCGCCAATTTCGAATCCGATACGCCGATCAGCGGGGGTATTTTGATTCGTCGGAAAGGCCGTCGGATTCCTTAACGGAAGCTTTTTACGAAGAAAAACGTTTCCGATATTGAATCCGACGGCCTTTCCGACGAATCAAAATACCCTTGCAGAATTGACGGAGAAATCAGCGAACATATATACCTAAGTACCGATTTTAATGATAATTTTACTACTATGTAGAAAATTATCTCGCTATGTTCCCATAAAAGTTTTATTTTCGAGAAATCAGTATTTGTCTCGAAAAACTTAAAAAACAGTGTTGTACTTAATGCTAAGGAATTTGAAATCTGATTTTATTTTTTTCAAACAATCCAATAATAAGTTTTTAATGATTATTTTGAACAATTATTGTAGCAAATAAGGAATGCTAGGTAGTAAATGTAGCCATAAAGAAAGAATATCACGAAGAAACTAGCACGACAGGAACCAAGAAAAAAATAAAACGTCAAGTGCGAGTCAGACTCGCGCACCAAGGGTTCCGTATAATTGTAAGACCTTGCTTCTTGCCAAATTTTATGATATTAGGTCAACGGGAAGTACCCTTTGATTTTGGTCCGTGGCGAGAATCAAACGTATTTTTTTGTTAATAAACTACAAATTTACGATTATCGGATTTTGTCCTTTATTTGTGAAATAAGACCTTGCTTCTTGCCAAATTTTATGATTCTAGGTCAACGGGAAGGACCCTATAGATTTTGTGTGCATGTGATTCCCTTGGAAATTTAAAAATAATCGGACATTAACGGCCGTAACTTTAGATTCCGTTAACCTAGAAGTTTTATTTATATCACGGCTCCAATAGGTTACGGATTCGAGTATTTGATGTTAATTTAACTCGATATTTTTATGCGTTCCTGAGATAAGAGGGTTGACTGACAGACGGACACACTGTAGGTCGGTTCTCTTTAATAAGTAGGTACTATTCTACTAGAGTTTGGCTATCGAATGTTAAAACGTTTTTAATTGCTCTATATTTAAATGACAATATGTTCTAGAAAACAAATAACAATAATAATAATAATGCTGGACAATTCACACAGCATTATCTAGCCCCAAGCTAAGCAGAGCTTGTGTTATGGGTACTAGATAACTGACATACTTAATACAATACACTACATACATAGATATTTTTTTATTATACATAGAAAACATACAGAACGCCCTGGACAAAGTCTGTAGATCGTACAAACATTTGTCCCGAGGCGGGAATCGAACCCGCAACCTTCTGCGTCGCAGGCAGACCTTCGCCCGCTGCACCACAGAGGTCGTCGAAATTGACATGTTTTGGTTTTTTGGTGATCTTGTTTTACCATTTGACTTGAACCGAGAACGCTTACCTGGACATGGCTCTTTTTTAACTCTCAGTAGCCAAACTCTATTTACTTCACCTCCGTACGTAACCCTTTCCTAATTTGAAAATTATTAAAATACTAGCTTGTGCCGACGGCTTTTCACGCGTATTTTCGGTCTCATAAGTAGCCTATTATCTAAGGTAGGCTCTGTACTAAGCGTGCGCTACATTTCATCTTGATCTGTTCAGTAGTTTTGGAGATCCTAGATAACAAAAATCCAGATTTCACAAACTTTCAGCTTTATAATATTAGTAGGATGAATACAAATTTATTTAAGTTTTATTTAGTGTCTCCTCATCCCTTTATAATGCCCTCATTGTATGAATTCTTATGGCAAGTACCTAATTAAACAAATTCACCTCGCATACTCCAGCGCTATGATGCAGGATATCTAAAAATAGAAATGACGCGGGAACCTATTTTCATCTATGGGTAACATGTATGGGTTATTGTTATGTATGATAATGACCTTCTTCGGCTTAACTGAACTATAAGTTGATCATTATGGTATGCCCTCAATCACACTAGAAAGTTTGGATGGATGGATAGATAGATAGATGGATGGATGGATGGATGGATGGATGGATGTTTGTTAGTTCTTCACGCTAAAACTACGGACGGAACGGATCGGGCAGAAATTATGCACATATGTAATTCTAATCCTGGAATCAAACATAGGCTACTTTTTATCCCATAAATCAGTTCCTATCTATATATATAAAAGAAAGTCGTGTTAGTTACACTATTTATAACTCAAGAACGGCTGAACCGATTTGGCTGAAAATTGGTGGGAAGGCAGCTTAGAACCAGGAGACGGACATAGGCTATGTTTTATCCCGGAATTACCACGGGAACGGGAACTACGCAGGCGAAGCCGCGGGCAGCAGCTAGTAGGATATAAATCACCTTTAAACGTTTCCATAGGAACAACGCTTGCGAAGCCGCGGGCATAAACTAGTTGTACAATAATAAACGGTTGTACATCCTTTATATATTATATTAATTTTCCCGTGTCTTTCCGTGAAAAGCATGTTAAGATGTTGGTCTTGCGCCTAACTTCTCCCCGGTCGTGTCGGTCTGCAGCCTCACCGGATTATGAGAGTGAGGGAATTGAGACTGCACCTGTTTTTGCACGCACACTTGTGCACTAAAACATGTCCTGCGCACCTGGCTAGTCTTCGTTGAGATTGGCCACCGTTGCCGAATTTCGGCTAGGAAGGATTTCGGCATCAATCAATTATCAATATTAAAAGGTGACAGTTTATGAAATGTAAAGCAAATTAGTAGTAAAACGTTTGGTATTATTCTTCGGGCCGAGTCAAAGCGGGCCGAGTGGGCACGGACCCGAAAAGTTTGGGCGAAGATAATGCTAAAAGTACCGATAGGTACCTTCTAAACGGATCAGATTGAAATTTGCACTCATGAAGTTCTATACTTAGATTAAAACACAAGCAAAATGTTATCCTGAAAGAAAAAAAAACGCGTATAAAGCGGGTGGAAACTATATTTTTATATTATTTTTTATAGTGAGTGGGAGTTCAACTAATATCATTCCAATACGCTAGTAATAGTAGTTCAATTTTCCAATAACGTTTATTTGGTATGACAACGTTTGATATAATGAACAGTAATTGATAGAACTATATATGATATAACCTATATTTTAATTTTGAATTACATAAAGTAATACTCTTTTCGTATAATATTCATTGGACAAAATATTCATTTGATATAATTTTAGATGACTTGCATTTTATATAATTTCGAATGTCATACATAATAATACTCATTTGATATTTTGGTTGTTACCGAGTCTTAAAAAAAATTGGGTAGGAACAATTAAAGGAGCTCTCTACACAGATAAGTGACTGTAGGTTTGTTAGGTTCGATTTAGAAACCACCCAACGGCCGCGAAAAATTATGCATTTTGAAAATCGATGATAATTATTTATGTTGATTATAAATGACATGTGTTTATACTTTCAGAATATTACGTATTTTAAAATTATTTGTTACGAGTGTTTGATCATATGAAAGTTATGCCAACTATTAAGTCTATAATCGTTGTTATGAAATTAGTTGATATGAGATTAGGTGTTTTGTATATTACCTATATCAAATGAAATTTTACGAAATGAAATTCGGTCATGTAAAGGTCGGCGACCTCAAGCGGGCGGAAGCTGAGTCAAGTTTAAGGCCGCCGCCGGCCTTGCCCGGCGGGTTGTGCCGCCGCGTGCCCCGGGCCGGCGGCGGCTTAGGTGTTAAGAAGACAGATTTAGTGTTAGTTAATTTGTCATTCGACCAAACCTCATACAACCGTTCAAATGCCTATGTAATTAATGACTTCTACTAGGCGGTATCGCTTTAAGGCTGAACGAGTCGCTCATCTTTCCGTACAAACGTGGAAGAACCACAACGCTGTTTGATGTTGACCATCCAAAACTAATAATAATATTAATTTATCTCATCATTATCTATGTTTGTATGTATAACCGTAAAAAAAGTATAAATTAAAAAATACAAGTTTCTAAACTTTCGTATTTCAACACCGATTTAGCCCAACTTTAGGCAAAAATATATAACATACGGAGAAAGAAAACTTTAAAATAGAGCCCGTACAAAGTCTGTATGGGCTTTATTTTAAAGTTTTCTTTTTCGTTAACTATGTCTGTACTACAGACATACCTAGTTTAGTTAATCAAAAGTTGAAATAAATTTATTTTGAAATGATACTCTCAATAGTTTTCCGTTGGTCTGGGTGTTTTCTATGTATAATAAAAATATCTATCTATGTAATGTATTATATAAAGTATATCAGTTATCTAGTACCCATAACACAAGCTCTGCTTAGCTTGGGGATAGATAATGCTGTGTGAATTGTCCAGCATTATTTATTTATTTATAATAACATTAATTTATGCTAAACATATAAGCATAACTTGTGCTAAAAGTCTTTTTGCATTTCTTTACGCAACCGTTTTAGGAATAAATTAATTTGCCTTTCATGAAGCGCGCGAGAATGTCTATTACGTCAGATGAGATGGCATACGTTTAGGCCGCGCCCACAGATGAGTTGGACCGGACGACTCGTGCAGCCTTAAGAGAAAAAACCTAAAATTCGTTGAAGACCCGGTAACGCTGCCATGGCCATCTGCGGTCTACAGCATTATTTAATTTCCTATCGAAAAAAATATAGTTCAAGAACCTGCGAAAAAAACAACCTAAAGCACAAAATAATTCACAAGGAAATTTCTTGGAACAACATTTTAGCAAAGCTTTGTCGGTATTTGTTAACATCCCTCTGGGCAGCTCCTGCTCTGACGTTAATTAAATTCCTCTGGACATTTATGTACCTACCTACATTGAAGGATAAACAATGGATAGACAGTTAAGAAGAGAGAGATAAACCACGTCTTTTATTAATGTAATGACGTCTATTATAATACACAAGGTACGCAATGCACGATTTCGTGATAGAAGTAGAATGTAACAAAAAGTTCATTATTGGTCACCGTTTTGGCCCGAAGTCGATACCTTTGCTGCTCAAAAACCGTGTGCAAAATAGATTTTTGCTCTCAGGTGGAATACTCTCGGCAAACGTAGAGTAAAACGCCCTCCGACTAAGTGATGACGATCTGCAAAACATTGCAGTAGGCTGAAGACAGGGCGCTATGGCTGTCATTGGGGAGACCTTGTCCAGCTATATTAGTATAGGTTGTTGTTGATGATTATGATGATGAAACTTCAACACGACAAAATCGTGCAACCATGATTTTGTCGTGTTAAAGTTCAAATGTCAACGCATTTGGTAGTAAGCAATATCAGGAGTTCTTCTGGTCAGTAAGTAATGGTTTTTGTAAGAAATCCGATAGTTGTTAGGTAGGTGCGTCCAATTTATTTGTCCATCCAAAACATTGGGATTAAAGTACCGCTGCTGGGTAAACAGTCATTAATCTACATTACTGTCCTTTATAAAGCATTTATACTTGAGCAGGAAGTTCCTACCTGAACTACAAATAAAAAGTAGTAAAGTGCGAGTCCAACTCGCGCACTAAGGGTTCCGTATAATTGTAAGACCCGGTTTCTTGCCAAATATTACAAATATTCTAGGTCAATGGGAAGTAGGTACCCTGTATATTTTGATCCAGGGAGAGAATCAAAAATTATTTTTTGTTCATAAACTGTAAATCTAGTTTTCTGATTTTTCCCTTGAATTGTGCTCTAAGACCTTGCTTATCTCCAAATTTTTATTTATATTTATTTAATGGCCCATAGCTCAGCTTTATGCTCCAGCATGTCGCCATACTGTAGCGCTTGTATTCTGCTCAGGGCTGCATTTAGGTCACGGACACCTTGGTAATACCGTAATAATAATTTCATAATTCTAGGTCTACGGGAAGTACCCCATAGGTTTTGGGTGCATGTTTCATTTCAAAATATTCAGTTTTAATTGCGTTGACCTAGAAGTTTTAATTTAATTTTATTATTATTTAATTTTTTAATTCATTGAGGCTTCAAGAGGTTACGGACTTGAAAGTATTTGATGTTAATTTCAATTCGATACCTCCACGCGTTCCTGAGAAAAGGGGGTTGACAGACGGACAGACAGACAGACAGCAAAGTGATCCTATAAGAGTTCCTTTTTTTCCTTTTGTGGTACGGAACCCTAAAAATAATAAAGGTCCTCTTATTAAGATGCCCTGGAACTAATTGAAAGTGAACCTGGTAGTAACTTGATTACAAAATATTTAAGGCGGGCCTATAGGGCCGAGGCCGATAAAATTGTGATTTCGCGGCGTATGGCATTTGCCTTCGCAGGCTTATTTGGTTCCTATTTTAACTGACTTCGACAGGCGGAGGCTCTATGTTTGGCCGTATGTATGTTTTTGTATAGGTATACGCTGATTCTATATCAGTTGTGGACGGAATATGATGATTTTTTTTGGTATTGTATAGAAAACGGTCTCGAGGTGATCCCATATTTTATCCTCGAAAGATTACTATTTGTCCTGTCAAACTTAAATATCTGTGAAAATAGATAGGAATTTGAACTTGGTTTTTTTATTTTTGTAAAAACATCAAATTAAGTTTAATCGTATGACAAGAGCAGCGCTTATAAAATAATCAAATGATACATATATTTTTTTCTAAACATTTAAAACAAATTTTATTAATTCGATATTATGAGAGTAACATTTGATAAGGACAGCCTGGCGTCTGATCAAGCTCAACAGCTCGAGTTTTATTATGTGTATAACAAAACATTGGGATTGCCTTTTTAGGGTTGCGTATAGTAAACAAGTAACCCTTATAGTTTCGCCATGTCCGTCTGTCCGTTCGTCCGACGAAGAAACTTTTAGTAGAAGAAAATTTCACATTAATATTATAAATGCGAAAGTTTGGATGTTTAGATGTGTGGATAGATAGATGGATGGATTTTTGTTACCTCTTCATGCCAAAACTACTGAACGGCTAAAATTTTGGTATAGGTAATTTATCCTGGAATCAACCATAAGCTACTTTTTATCCCATAAATTAGTTCCTATGGGATAGAAAACGTTTCCACAGGAACAACGCGTGCGAAGCCACGGGCGAAAACTAGTATTAAATACGCCGACAAAGTTGTAGAATGATATCCTGAAAAACACATGTTTTGGGGTACCTCCCTTATTTAAAGCCTAAATTGGTGATGAATATTTTTTTCATGTCTTCCCCATGGTGTGGGGTAACGTTGGAAAGCGCACCTCTAGTCACCTGCCCCAAGCTTCAATTAATCGATTGTAATTTGCATCCTTTGTCAGCAGAGCTGGGAGGGCAGGACAGAGACCGGCGGCAGTGAAAACGGCGAGTCACCGTCGCCGGCGCGGACGCCGCACGACGCCGTCTGGCAACCAGTGGCAGGAACCAAGTAAGTGCACTTTTATAAACCAACTATCTGACCCGCCGCGATTTCATTCGCGTGGACTTCAGTAATACTACTACCCCAAGTAATGTTGGTTTCCATGTATTCAAAGTAATGTTGTTATTAACGGGTGTCTACGTCTTAATAGAGACCTCCATGCCAAATTTCAGCTTCAGAGCCCTTCTAGTTCCTTAGATTTCGTGATATGTCAGTGAGTCACCTAACTTTGAATCCACACCATTGACCTTTAAGCAGTGAATTTCAAAAAACCCTGAAACACGTATCTGTTTATTTAAGTCATTTTCCTACAAATTTATTCCTACAATACAAATTTTGACGGGCTAAAGGTTACGGTTCTGAACTTATTATAAAAATGACCTTTGACCCCCTTAGAATACGAATTTCCAAAGATCCATTTTTAACGGGTGTCTACGTCTTAATAGAAACCTCCATCAAAAATTTCAGCTTCGTAGCTCTTCTAGTTCCTTAGATTTCGTGTTATTTCAGCGAGTCGCCTAACTTTGACTCCAGACCATAGAACTTTAGGGGGTGAATTTCAAAAAACCCTGAAACACGTGTCTTTTTATTTTAAGTCATCTTTCTACGCTACAAATTTTGAAGGGCCAACAGTTACGGTTCTGAAATTATTATAAAAATGACCTTTGGCCGTTTTGTAGTTTCAGAGATCTCTTGATGAGTTAAGTTTTCTCTTCTCTTTTATGTATAAATTGGGAGATACTCTTCTGTTTCGTAACACTTTTGTTACAGCGGTCATAATCATGTTATTTTTTTCTGGAGGGCTGAAGTGATTTGACTCACAGATGTCTCGTAATCATTGGTCTCTCCTGCACACATGTAAGGTATTACCCACTAGGCATTTAATTTAGACGGCGATAAAGAATTGTTTATTCGTAACAATACAAAGCAACACTAATAAACAATTCTAGTTAGAAAGCACAGATAAAACAAACTTGCTTGAGAAACAAAACTGTCCCTGTCACAGCATGAGTTGGTCACGTTTGGAAACAACGATTTGCGTTTACATTCGTAAACTTTTTGCTCTCCCCCTGGACATCAGACGTTACAAATCACCGTATCTTGTTTCATCAGCATTATCTATACTCGCAAAGACAAGTTTATTTTTATGTTTATGTAAGTTTATTTTATTGTTTGTAGGTTATAAGAAGGTATTATAGCATGTTTCTAAGTATTGTTTTCTTTTTTTTTTCGAGTGCCACCGTCTATTTTGTTCTTACAAGTCCAGTCCGTCCCAAGGTTGCCTGAGAGAGATCGCTCATAGCGATAAGACCGCCTTTGTACTTCGTCTACTCTTAGCATTTATTTCTGTATTGTTATCTGTATTTGTGTGGTACAATAAAGTATTATCTGTCTATCTATACCTTTCATCGGGCGGTGGTGGTAGTGTTTGTAAGCTCCACTACAGTAAGAGGCAGGCTTAGCTTTAGGATGATGTTGACCAAAAGCTTGAGAATGAGACGCTCTTAGCTCTTCTAGTGTAGAGCTCACGTAGAGCCCGAGAGGTCAACACTTAAAGTCTATGCTAGGCTAATGAGCTTGGCGTTTCGAAACATAAAGCACTACTTAAACAATAATTGTTAGAGCGTAGTTAGAGTATTTTATTCTAGCTGGAACATATTTAATGTCAATGTTATCTGATTGATGACACAAAAATAAACCTTACTAAGTAATTTGACAGCACTATAAATTATAATCATCTTTTTTATTTCGATCGATAAAAAAATGGTGCCATGATTTTTAGTGAGGTCGAATTAGTTTAGTTTTTGCATCACTGAATTGATCCACTATTGATTAGTTTGATCACCATTGATCAATCTAATCAATAGTCAGAAGCATGAGTTCGGTGTCTCCTTAACAAAGTGTATTATTATACCAAGCTCTTTATCATCCTTACTCTATGCCATTACTCTATACGTCTTAAGTTTAGAGAGATGATAGGGTTAGGAAAAAGAAGTATATTAAATAAAAGAAGTTAAGTAGGTTTAAACAGACTTTCATTGGCTTACCATTTTTATGGGCACTTCCAAAGTTTTCCCGTCAAAACTTTCTGTTGAGAATATTATAAAATCAATCTAATGACGGGGTAGCGATATCTCTACCTTCCAATAATAAAACTAGAAGAAAAATCCATTCTACTAAATCAACTAGACACTTAAATCTATTATTATAGCATTGAGGTAATTAATAAACCATTTTCTTTTGGTCCACTCTATTCTATTCGTGGCCTACTTTTTAGGACAATAGGCCATTGGCTTCGAAGTAAAAACAAAGTAAAAGAACAAAGGGGCTTCTTCTGGAAGTATTGAGACCGTAACATATGGCGAACATGTGGACACTAGCCAGTATTTGCGGACTTTAAGTTAAAATATTTGTTTTTGTAAGATTTGAAGATAAACAATTTTAAGTTGGTACTTCAAATTTCTTTACTGAATTATTTTCTACCTCTACATTGGTCTGCAATTAGATCAACAATCCAATTGTAACGAGTGCTAATTTGTTTCTATTCTTAATTGTTATTTTGTTTGTTAATAAAGCTTTATACCTCATGAATGTTAGTTTTGATGGGTACCTACTTTTAATATACAAAAGGCAAGAATCCCGAGTCGAGAGTCCTTAAACTTTATTATTTTGGTTTTGTAATGAAACACTGGAATATTTACCTACACAGAAACAAAGTTTTCAAATAAAGCACCCTAGTTACGTTACGAGGAATTTTGTCCCTTTTAGCACTTTTCCTTTGAAACTCGCAGTTACGCCAGTTAATATCCCTTACACTCTGACGGTGTATTTGCGAACCCCTATGAAAGGAAAGCGCATTGTTTCTGACGAACAAATAGCTACAAGGTACGGGCGCGTAGGGTTCCTTACACAAACACGTGTGGACGAACCTTTGGAATTAATTCTACTTTATTTATCAGTCGACGTATCCATATCCATCCATTCATGAAGAACTAGGAATGACGGACGATTAATTCGAACGTACTACTACCAAGAATGTTTTGTACTTCTGAAGACGTTCTGTAATTGCTCATTATTAATCTGAATTTGATTGACTTCTCAAAAACTATAATAGTCGTGGTGGTGGCGGGGGTCTTACCCCCTCCAACTGAGCTCGTGGATATCGTACGAGGTGAGTAAGGGATCCTTCCAGAGGAAGGACAGCTTCCTTCGGTATATATTAATTTTAAACACATAATTTTGAATATTTAATTTATTATTGTTATTATTTTTTAACACCGCCACAGCGACCACTAATCCGCCTGCCAAGCGTTGTGATTATGGCAAAACACCCTTTGTTTAAGGCACGTTCAGTGGACGTTTCAGTCTTGATGAGGTAAACGTAAATAGGGTATTATTTATTTATTTAATTCGGATTGCCATCAGCCTAACTAATTAGAATAGAATTTAAAATAGACACTAAAACGTAGTTAACAAAATGTCCAATAGCCACGGCAAATTCTGACGTAGTCGTGGGAAAGTTGTGGAGTAGCAGGTATCTTTTTTGTGGTCATTTCGACGGTGATTTGTGTTGTGATCGAAGCTGGCTTATAATTAGAAAATTATTTGTGTGATCTGAGGGCAAGTGCAAGAAAAAAATTATTAATTTGCTACGGAACTCCGATTGCCATAATGTGACTCGCACTTTACCTCCTTACTAACAGGTTAGTCTTTATGATTAACGTTCGTAATACGGGTGCTACATATACATTCAACCTGCTCGATCAGAATTAAAAACACATTACTACACGACGCCTGATGGTTTGCTGGATGTAGTTGTTTGGTGTATCGATCAATGTCGGATGACCGAGGTGTGGGCCGATTAAAAGTGGGTCAATAATATCAGTCAGTATGGAAAAACATTTGATTACCCTGTGATTGAGGGTTTGGACGTTTGTTGATATTCACACCATGGAGTTCTACTTTCTACGTAATAATATAGAGTCGAAAGTTTTTATGTGTGTTAACTTTACTTTTTAACGCTCAAATAGCTGGGCGGTTTTAAATGAAATTTGGTACTAAGATAGCTTACATCCTAGATTATAACATAAGCTACTTTTGATCCTGGAAAAAATGCAGTATTTTCATGGAATGATCGAATAATTTAAATGTATTAGCTACACCGCGGGGCGCAGCTGGTCCTTAATAAACGATACTATGGAAATTGTATTTACGAATTACCAATTTAATTATTTGACCCAGTTTTACCTCTCTTATCTTTGTAGTTCCATTTTTTGTAAAATTTTCAGTAATTTTTAACTTATTCAATGCAATTGAATAAGTTAAAATGTACCTATTTGATTACTTAATTTATTTGTTGTTAGCACTCATTTTGCCTGAAAAACAGGTTTTTACCTAGTTCAGGCACACGTATTATTTAATACCATTAGAATTTAAGACGAAACTCTTTGTTATCTCTCTTGTCCTAAGTTATTTTGAATAAATTATTTTATTTTTTTTTTATTTAAAAAATTATGTACATTTTGCAAACTAGGGCGACTAATGTGCATGTAACCTGATAAGCTACCTGCTTTTCGTGTTTGTTAAGCAATGTTTTTTAACTAGGACATTCTGAGAAAAAATTTAATAAATTGAATGTAGAGACTTAGTATATTATATTACTACGAGTACTCAATTTCCAGAATCATTTGATTTATGTACTATCTGAACATCTATATAATAGCTGTTAACGTGCACAAAAACCCATTTACAAAAATCTCCTGACCGATTGCTACCTATTGTCTGCGTAGCATTGAAAAATCGTTCAATCAAAAACTACTCTTGAATGTTACAAAAACTGTGGCCCGTTGACTGACCGCCCCGTGCATAACATGCTCGCAAGCCGCCGTGTGTGACAGGGCCCTTAGAGTTGAAGGGAAGCAATTGGGCCAGAGTGAAGTGGGTTCGACGAGAGCCATCCACACGATGAAGAGCCCTCGCGTCCTACTCTGTGTGGTGTCAACGAGGAAATTGTTGAATCAGACCCCTTTCTGTGGTGTGATTATTAACCAAATTCGGACAAATTCCAATTTAGGACAAATTCCAATACAGTTTATGAAAACCACAATAATTTAGTTCGACCAAAAAATTTACAATAGTATCTAAATTGACCCAAATTAGACATGGACGTGATTTATTAGCAACTTACTTAATTGAGTTCATGTAAATAGAAACAAATTATGGATACCTAATTCTGCAAAAAAAAAAAAAACGTTCCGCTCGCGTGCCTGAACGGGCATTTCATTGCCAAAATTTTGCAAAGTAAGGTCTTCCTTGCCGAATTTCGGTCACAGCGGCCAGTCAACAGAGACTAGGCATGTGGGCAGAGGACATAATAAATACCTAGAGCTAGGTACATAAACACTCGAATAATACAACTACAACTCAGTTGTTGTAGTAGTATTAATTGAGTCTTTATACATGAATGACTTTTGATAACGTGATAAAATGGGTAACAATTTGCCCGAGACGTTTATTTAAATAAAATAGTTAAGTAAATAGACCTAATTGGTTACTTTGTAATGTTATAGCAAAACTTGTAATAAGTAGCGAAATTCATCATCGTTGCCAGGTCAGATGTGTAGATTATTGTCCGAGGGCATTCATAGACTGCATCAGGGTTATCTGATGGGACGACAGCCAAGGAGCGAGGCAGCGTTATCGGCTAGATATCGCTGATTACCGGAAATATCTCCGTACTGAGGTGGCTAATACAAATCGTTTATTTCTGACACAATAAAATGTTTACAAAATGGGTAATATGGGTACAAGGTCAATCAACAATAGATAGAGTGTTTTTTAGACTTATATAATTATATAAAATTAAAAACTAACTGCAGTAGTTGTGATACACAAAATATGCTTAACCTAACAAATTATTTGAATAGCATTCATTTAGGTTTCGTTCTTTAAAAAATATACCAAGAAACTGAAATACGATTCACTGTTTTCGATTCAAGACATTATTAAATAACATGGTTGCGAAAAATAGGAGTAAATTCGATCACACTTGATTACCTGTTTTTGACCATATTCAAACATCAGTGCAGAATAGACCCAGATTTTATGTCACGGGGTCAATCGATGATCCGATTTGAACAACATCTAAAAATCACAAAGTAGAAGTAAGGTTTGATGGGGCAACACTAACAGCGGGGGAAGACTATCACTTTCAAATATCTCGAAAAGTACCGCGTTATTGTTGAGTTGGCTATGTCGATAAAACAGTTTTCATGAAAAGTGTCTTGGCTCAAAACACAGATGTCGCTTTTGCTGGTAAATGGCGCCAACATACCGGAATGTAAATGTCAGTTGTTAAAAAATAAATTTGCACGTGGTTGACCCTGACAAACTTTTAAAATTTTGGTGATAATAAGTGTTAAATTGAGATGTGTATGAATGTAAGTAGCATCATATTAATATTGTCTTTTAAGTTATTATAATATTATGGGTTTAAACTAAAGATTTCCTTTCATATTTTACGAAACCAAAACCTAACCTAAAAATATCCAAACGGGGGAAGACTGTCAGTTTTTCTGGGGTAAGACAGTCATATGTTATTCTTGCCCCAAGTCAGATATAATCAACATTTTCTCATCAAAGCTCCTGGCTGATGTTTGATAATTGGGTCTGTTGTAATCTCAAAAAGATTCTCTCTATCGATGTAGGGTAACTGGTTGAAATCTCCGATGAGAACAATTTCGCCCACATCAGACAAATGAAAGGCCATGATGATGGCTCCAAAGTATTAAAGGGCTGATGATGATGATGTCTAACGCACAAAGTAACATTAAGCTATTGATGTCACTTAAAAGGTTCTGCGCCTCTGATTCCTGTTGTGTGTTAGTCTTACCCCAATTCGTTTCTTGTACGAATTGCCGCAAAAATAAACGTTGTAGCGTTGTGATAGAGTTTAAATTAAATTACAGTACGTTTAACATTTACGATTTTCTTTTAGGAATTCTGATAAGTTTATGTTTTCAGCAAAAAACCGTCACTGTTAGTCTTACCCCAATTAGTGGGGCAAGACTAACTATTTTTACTGGCTTTTAATTTATTCAAAATATCTATTCTGAATGCATTACCGGAAATATACTCACTATTTCCTAAAACCTTATAGTTTTGTAGTATCAATTACATGATTATCTCAGAGGCATGTCAAATATCTTAGCCATAAAAACCGATCTTTTCGGTCTAGCAGGAAACTATGTTAGTCTTACCCCATCTAACCTTACATCTGTTTAGAATTATTCTATCTTAATTAACTCTTGCCGAAAAAGTTCAAAACCCCGCATTATCTTTTGCAGTTTGATATGTTCTAACAATATATGAATTTGAAATTAAAACTCTAGTCATATTAAGGTGGAGTTCGCTGGTATGTGTACAAAAGAATTCATTTATTAGAAAGTGTTTACCATCTAATATCTCAAATGGACTATCGTCGACAGAAGTTGCTACTTGCTGACCTCAGTGCAAGAACCAAAGCAGTCTCCAGTTTCAGGTTGTGGTAGTTCGATCGAGTTTAATGTGGTCGCTCTACATCTAACTGCATTATGTAGATTTATATGATTTTTATGGGGTGAGATATTGCATTAGGGTTAGCAAAAACGAAGTCTTTTCTCGCACTGACCCGCTGAATCGGCATTTTTAACGGACTTCGAAAAGGAGGAGGTTTCTATGTTCGGCTGTAATACATAAGTGTGTTTTTTTATATTTTATTAATGTACAGTCAGCGTCAAATTGACATGAGCGTTTAGAGTAGTCAAAATGATCTGAAAAACATAAAATCAATTTGATATACGCCGTTCGATCACCGTATCACCATATTGTTGTTGACTGTACGTTCGTCAATTTCTCATCAATTTGATTTTGAGTTGAAAATGATCCCGTAATGGTCACATAAAAAAAGACGGGTTGCACTCCGGGAGTGCCGGCAGAAGTGAAAACTTGATTATTAACGTTGAGCATGTTTGATATTTTGGAATGGTTAGGGAATAATTTTGCACCAATTGCTTTATCAGTATAAAAGTACTATCATTTATGTGGTAGAATACAATATTCATTTATTGCGCTATCGTACACAAACATGACAATTTATATTACATTAAAAATTTATCACTTTAAAACTATTACAACTATTTTACATTAAAAAGTTTATCTCTCCGAAAAATCAACTTTCATCCATAATTTCAACGACTTTTTCAACATCATCATTACCAGAACTATCATCGCCAATCTCTAAAACTGATACGATAGGTTTATGGTAGCTGAAGTAAGAAACGAACAGTTTTGATTCGAACCTATTTAAATGTCTAATAAAGACAGAATCAATAGTAATTTTGTATTTCGTTGTGCTAAGATTGCGATCATTCGACATAGTTAAACCAAATTGAATAAAAAAAAAAAAATAATAATAATTAAATTATAATAATAATTTAAAATAATAATATTAATAATAATAATAACAATTTAAATAATTAAACCAATTCCGGTTGCGCGCAAACCATTACCCGCTACAAAAATCTGATTGTTTTTAAAGTCCAAAAAAAACTCCGTTTCCCAGCAATTATTTTTGCGCAGTGTTACTTAGTTTCATGTACAGAATGCTTGGTTGACGGCTTCGTGAAGGGTCTGTTTACACCCGTTAAGCAGTACGATAGACTCGATCGAAACCTAACCTTAATTATAAAATTATATTAATGAATAAATGAAAATTAATTAAACCTAACCTAACCTGAATAATAAAATTATATTAATTAAAAATTAAAACTTATTAAATTTTCATCTAGTATATTTATAAAGTACTCACTAGGGATTGGTCCCGGGAATTCCCGTTCCCGAAATTCCCGGGAATTCCCGAAATTTTTGGCTGATTTAAGAACCGGGAAATCCAAAATCATTTCCCGGGAAATTTTGGGAATTTCGGGAAAAATATTTCAACTTTTATAGCATTACCGAAATTACGTAACTCAACATATTTCACTTCCTCTTATAGTATTTCACATTATCAGGTACCTAACCTACGCGGTATTAGGCAGGGTTGACATGATTTGTATCACTTGATATAAATCAATTGTTATTTTCCCTGCAATGAAAACAGAGAGCAGTCAAAAATGTATGAGAGTGCCCAAAATTGAGCTTCCGTGTAAACATGCTCAATGTAGGAAATTCTCCGAAATTAATAATTCCATAAAGTTCAAATAATGGGAGTTGTCGAAAAAAAGATGCTTAGGCAACGTATTTGCGGCAAGTCATATCTGTTTTACAATTTGTATAAAGAACTAGTACTCCGGTAACGTTCTGCCCGCACCTTCGCACGCGCTATTGGAAACGTTTAAAATTTATTTTTGGAAACGTGCTAAATTTTAGCCCGATCCGTTGAGTAGTTTTGGCGTGAAGAAGGAACGGTACAAACTTTCATATATATAATATATTTTAATATTATTAGCTGCGCCCCGCGGCTTCGCCCGCGTCTAAATTTCAGTTATTTATTGCACAACAGGGGGTGTGCAATAAATAACTTTAGGGGTCGTTTTGTAAAATAAGAAAAACGTAATTCATTATTTACTTTATAGTTTACTGACCGAGTTTTGAGTGAATCTAACCAAGGAATAATATTATCCATATAAATTTAACCACCCTTTTTAACCATCTGAGATTATTTTCTGCAAATTAGATTAACCTATGTGTTATTTCAGAACTTAAACTATCTACACACCAAATTTCAACCAAGTCGGTAAACTAGTTACTGAGATACGTGGTAACAAACATTCACACAAACTCATGCATTTATAATATTAGTAGGAAGTGTGATAAACGGACTTAGACACCGAAAAAAAAACTTGAACCAAACATGTAAGACAGAAATGAATGTTTCAATCTTGGTGTCTTTTCTTTCTGCTAGTACTTCGTGTGATTAAACCTTTGAGCCTACCTTTTCTACCAACCTATAAAAACCTTAAAACTGGATAGACCAATGCGATTGTGATAGAAAAAAAAAAAACAATTAAATAATTCCGATTTAAATCAAATTAATCGCATTTTCTTTTTTAACCATGATTTTTATCAAACTTGGTATAAGAAATGTTAGTTATAGCTATATTACTTTTGATCTGTAATTAGTATTAATTTTTAGGTTCATGTCTATTGTCCCCTCGTTCGACAACAAGCTTTAAGGCTTTTCTTGCTATAGAGCCGTGACTGAGGCCAGCTCTACATAGTCGATTGCTGCCATCTTGCTCAGCAAAGTACCTTGCTGAGCAACATGACAGCAATGCTCCATGAAGCTGGACTTGAGCTTGGCAAAGAGAAAATACCAGAGTCAAGTGCATTGCTGCAATTTATTATCCTCTTTGTGCATGTTATTCTGATCGGCTCTGACTTCTGAACCTGTAAAGCGCGATGATATCGCCTGCGTGTCAGGGTGTGTGGTATCAGGTAGAGAATTCAAATGTATTCGAACACAACGAATCGACCGTTTACGGCTGGCAGAAATAAATGCATAGTAGGAAGAGACCTCTGAAATACCCCGACGAAGTTGATCGCCAATTGATTAGACGAACAGTCATCAATGACGACTGACACGAATGGAAGTCACAATCCAATTAAATTTATTTTTTTAATACCGTGGGCTAACAAAGAACACTTAGTCCAGTTTTATATAGATAATGTCTCCGTTGAGCCTGGCCACCGTGGCCTAGTATTTGGATAGAAGAACATTATATTGTTTATTATGTGGGTACGTAATAAGGTATTTTTAGATTGATGTTTTCGCTTAGAGGACTCGAAAAACAACGGGAGCTCCTAGGTGTCACTCTTACAACAACTCTGAACTTCTGTACTTTCATTGGATTAAAATGAAGAAACGAATAAAAGCTAAAACTGTGGCCTGGCCACGAAGCTAAGCGTCTCATACTATACGAGATCAGGCGATATTTCATACAAGGATAGCTCAAGTCCGGCCTCATGGAGTATCAGCAAAGCACTTTGCTGCGCAACATGACAGCAAATGAATGTGTTATGCTGGATTCAGTCACGACTCTATCGAACGAAAAGGCTTATTGTCGAACGAGGGGACAAAAGACATGGACCTAAGAATTTGTTATGCATTTTATTAACATCTCAACAGAAATACAGCTTTATGTAACATACCTTATACCGCATAGGTACCTGGTATCAGCGAAATGCCTAAAAAAGACGTGAAGTATATTAAATAATCTAATTTCGGTACTGGTATAACAGTAAAAATATTTTTTCGTAATTTCCCGGGAATTCCCGGGAATTCCCGGTTCCGACTTTGAAATTTCCCGGGATTCCCGGTTCCTCGAAAACGACCCGATTTTGGAATCCCTAGTACTCACTCATTTTCTTTCGCTATTTCTTCATCACTTTTATCATTAATAAACAAGCATCCCGATCACACGTTTCGTTTTCTTTAAAAGCGACTCCAAACCACTATAACCCGTACTGCGCTGATCATGTGGTCGCTATTCGCGTAGAGAGGGGATAGCTGTCTACTCTCCATCCGTCTTACGCTTTTTCGATCAGGTCACGTGTCCTGACGCGAGTTTAAGATTTTATACCCATTACAGAAAAAGTGCTCAACGCCGCTAAAGAAGTTTTCACTTCAAAAATGTTATACCCGCAAATTTGAATTTGTCAGGCAAAACTTAGAAAACAGTGTATCTAAACATTAAGGAATTTGAAGTTTTTGCAAAGCTATTAAATTAAGAATAGGTACATATGCCTATAGACAACAGCGCCCTGATCTCTCCTTACACACTTTGCGGGTTCTTAACATAATGTTTAAATTTATTGAAGTGAAAACTTCTTTAGCGGCGTTGAGCACTTTTTCTGTAATGGGTATAAAATCTTAAACTCGCGTCAGGACACGACCTGATCGAAAAAGCGTAAGACGGATGGAGCAACGACGACATTATGCCGAAGGAATAAAGCTCAAAATTGTGCAGGATCTTCATTATAGCTAGGAAATTTCTTGAAGTTTTGTTTTGAGATAGAGTTCAAAATCGAACATTATTTTTAGGTAAACAGAATAGATAATAGTACTAGTTTCCGACAACAACAATAGGCCCTAGCTTACGTAATAGTTGCTAGGGCCACGAATCGAAAAGAAAGACAAGGACAAAAATTTTCATTTATTCATTATTATAATTTTATAATTAAGGTTAGGTTTCGATCGAGTCTATCGTACTGCTTAACGGGTGTAAACAGACCCTTCCCGAAGCCGTCAACCAAGCATTCTGTACATGAAACTAAGTAACACTGCGCAAAAATAATTGCTGGGAAACGGAATTTATTTTTGGACTTTAAAAATAATCAGATTTTTGTAGCGGGTAATGGTTTGCGCGCAACCGGCTGTAAATAATTGTAATATTATTTAATATTGTAAAATAATTGTAATAGTTTTAAAGTGTTAAATTTTTAATGTAATATAAATTGTCATGTTTGTGTACGATAGCGCAATAAATGAATATTGTATTCTACCACATAAATGATAGTACTTTTATACTGATAAAGCAATTGGTGCAAAATTATTCCCTAACCATTCCAAAATATCAAACATGCTCAACGTTAATAATCAAGTTTTCACTTCTGCCAGCACTCCCGGAGTGCAACCCGTCTTTTTTTTATTTTTTGGTTATAAGTACCTACTTACAGCATTGACTTACATGTATATGTAATGTTAAAACACTCTTTAAAACCCCTTGTGTTTGAAAAGAAGTCTAAATTTAAAAAAAAAGACTGCCTAGGCCGACCCACAAACCCTCCAGTTCAATATATTATTTTCTTATTAATTACCTACTTCTAAGCCCAAATACATTTTAACCACCATTTTTGGAAATGTCTTTGGCCCTCACCCATGGATTTGTCTAGTGGTTAGTCTAAAACATTTAATTGAAACTACCAACAAGGAGAATAGCCCAACTAACGCAATGATTTTATATTCATATGATGCATTCTGTTTACAATTTCAATATCCTAGAATGCAGGTTAAACATTGCCAAAGGCTTCGCCAAGAAAATTCTATGAAATAAAAATGTTCAATGGCTCTCGGAAATTCTGAAGCTCTTTCTGTGCACGTAGCAGTTTAATAAATAATTTCAGCCTTCACGACAGCTGCCTTTCAGAACTTCACTCATTCATATTTTATCCAAACCTTACCTATATCTTTGTTTCGTAAGACCCGTGCCAGGCGGAACACTTTTTCAATTTTACGAGGTTAGCGTATGGACTAACAAAATACAATAAAATCCTTTACCAAGACCAACAAAAATAACTTTCCAATAGTAATTAGGTATATATGAGACAAGTGAAATTGGCGGCCTTATCGGTTTGTAGCGATCTCTTCCGGGCATAAACATTCAACCATCTCCAAGAGCATCGGGATCCCAGTGACGTCCAGGTCAGGCCCTGGACTCGATTCAAAGGCTCTCAGAATTGTTGACGATCCCTTGCCCCCAGACGGTATTGAACCACTAAATCTCAGGAGAGACTTCTCTTTGTGTGCGTTCTACCGCTTGTAAAACGGGTTGTGTTCTGATGAACTGTTTGACATGGTGCCAGCGACTCTTCTACCAGCACCGCTCGACATCGGCAGTGAAATCGTCCCCATACCTTAGAGCTTTTTAGTTCGCCGACTGTAGGTTCACGAGGAATTTCCTACCTCGAACCCTCAGGTTGTGGAATGATCTTCTTGCCGAGGTTTTTCATCAGGACTAGAAAATGGGATTCTTCAAAAAGGGTCTTCTAAGGCATTTAAAGGATCGGCAACGTGCGTGTCCCTGATGTTGCAGGCGTCCATAGGCTGCGGTAACCGCTTTCCATCAGGCGGACCGCATGCTTGGCTAGTAATAAACAAGATCCGTCAAGTGCGAGTGTAACTCGCGCGCCGAGGGTTTTGAACGTTTGTCAACAAATATGTACCAAAAGTACCGGTTACAGACCTCGCAATTTAACGAATACCTAAGAATAGTAGGTTAGGTTACAACCTTTTTACCAATTTTTCGACTTTTTTCGAAATATATCAAAAAGTATGAAAGCTACAGAAATTTAAAAAACTGGTTTGAAATGTCCAAACCAATACCTTTCATTTGATACCCCACTTGGTGGGGTAGCCCCCCTTTTGAAAATTATTCCTTTTTGACCATTTTTCAAAAAGTGTTCTTTTTACAGACTTCTCTATATTTTTCCTGTAAAATATAGATCCATATCTACAAACGCTTCATACATTTTAAATGGATCGCTCGGCAAACTTCGGAGATAGGGGGGGTAATGGGTATTTTTTCGACTTTTTTCAAAATATTTCAAAAAGTATGAAACCTACAGAAATTTTAAAAACTGTTTTAAAATGTCCAAACCGATACCTTTTATTTGATACTCCACTCGGTGTGGTAGCTCCCCCTTTTGAAAATTATTCCCCCCCTTTTTGACCATTTTTCAATAAGTGTTCTTTTTTCAAACTTCTCTATATTTTTCCTGTAAAATATAGATCCATGTCAATAAACGCTCGATACATTTTACATGGATCGCTCTGCAATCTTCGGAGATAGGGGGGGGGGGGGAATGGGTATTTTTTCGACTTTTTTCGAAATATTTTAAAAAGTATGAAACCTACAAAAATTTCAAAAAATATTTTGAAATGTACGAAATGATACCTTTCATTTGATACCCCATATGACTCTGTAGGTATCTTTTAAAATTTCGGCATCACAATTTGTATGGAAAATGTTCATTTTGATTTTTTATTTATTTTCATTTATTTTTCCCTAAATCTGTACAGGCGCACGAAATGTATTATTATTTTAAATTTCAAGTTGATAGCTGCAGTAGTTTTTGAGTTATTAAGGAGGGAAAAAAGGACAGACAAAGCGAGACCATAAGGGTTTTGAAACCGATCTTCGATCATCAAAACCCTAAAAAGACAACCTTTGAATTTACATATGGATTCAGAAATTACGTTTTATATTATATGTAAAGTATACCGATGGGGAAGGCTTACGTCCAGCTGTGGACTGGTGAAGGGTGTTGATAACTATGATGATGTTTATCAATGATCTGGATCCCATGGAACATGGGAATTTGGGGCTATGAATAACTTGTGGGGAATGCCAAGGTATATTTATTTTATTCTAAAATCCCCAAGTTGTTTTTCCCGCCGGCACAACAAACTCACTTCAAAGATTACCGCTCGCAGTTCCTGGAATTTAATTATTGTCACGGAATGTGAATTAAACTCCTTGATGGAGGTTTTCGCTTATGTAAGGCTATGACAAGAAATTGCTTCGTCTTCGCGGCAGACGCGGAATTAATGGCCCGGGAACCCGGCTAGTTATTTAATCTAGGCGTCAGTTTATAAAATTTTAATTTACCAACTCCGTGGCGCAGTGAGCCAAGGTTCGACTGAGACGAAGAAGGTTCCGAGTTTTATTCTCGCCGCAGGACAAATACAATATTATTGGAATATTATTACATATACACTTTATTATTGGAATATTATTTCATTTCTTTGAAATTACCCTTGAGCCCCGATTGTGAAAGCTTAAGTACCTACTTTATAAAGGAAAATATACAGTTTATTTCACACCAAGAAAAAAATACAGGAAAAGACGCAATTGGACAGGATAAAACCAAGTCTAGAAAAAAATATGCAAAATAAAATCTACCTACTACCTAACAAATTTGTGACTGATGAAAGGTAATGTTCCTAAACCATATTCTTACCTTCTGACGCATAATGACCAATATAATCTGGTTTTCTCAAGGTCAGGTAGTCCTGCAGCAGTAGGCGTAAGGGAAAATGCGCGCCTGCCAAGCCGCGCCGCGCTCGTGTTTTTGTAGTTATTTAAACATGGTGCTTAAGAAAATCATTTTATCCAGTCAAACTCTGCGAATTTCTTTATAAATATTAAGTGTCCTTAGTTGAGTAAAAAAAAAGTGTGATATCAGTAGTTCGCTAGTCATAGTATTGAAAAAACGTTAGAAAAAGGGGTAACGTTGGGATTATTTTCTATCGAGTGAAGTTCATTAGATCTTGTAACTGAATGCGACTTTGACTAGACTAGATCCTTAGGTAATATATAATCTTTTTTTCAGAATTTAAAACACTATTTTCTGAATCTCGGATGGTTTTAAAAATCACAAAAATGCGGCCTCTGCTGGCCTACCAAGCCTTAAGGACAGGTAGACGTTGCGTATCTAAAAGTAAGAGAATGTCTGAAAGATCTGCATAGGTATATTTGGTCCCTGGACTGGTTTTGGCTTTGACTTTGATTTCACGTTACCGACTTTTCTCTTACTCAGGAAAGTCAAAGTTCGCTTTAAGATTTAAGCCGTACCCAACTTGTCTCAAACCCATTCTCTTCCCCCGGTACCAGTACATGTATCGTCACTTAGCAAAACAACGCCGCCTTAGCCTCTAGGGGAATACGTTCGATGGTTGTTGTCTCTATGAAAACGGGGATACTGGTGATCCAAACATCTGACCTAGGGAATCCAATCCCGCATCGAAATTTCTAATCCGCAAGCCTGCGGGATCGAGGTCATCAATCCCACAGATTCGCGGGATTTGCGCTCTTTTTTACTTACTACGTTCAAATGCGTGGACTCGTGGGTATTTCCTGTCGTAGAGTTATCTCGGTAGTCGTAGTAAAACGACCAAGATTTCCCTACCTAAGGAAATACCCAAGAGTCAGTTAAACGCTATGGGCGTCTAACCGAAATTCATCAAGAAAACACATATATAAAAATTCTGTATTTCTCAGTTTAGTCCGGGTTCTTTTAACAAGTGATTCCACTGCTCATTTTTTTAAATTTAAATATAAACAATTTTTATAATCCATTTTTCGCCAATTTGTATTTGGTATAACTACGTATAGGCCTTGCAATAGGTATGGGTTGAAGATATCATGAGGATCGCAGGGCATACGTGGATGCGGAAGCACAGAAAAGAAAACATAAACACAAAAATGCGTCATCTACACGTCGACGCCGTAATCACAAACGATGTGTTATTAATTAAGTTTTAAGGTATATATTACTATGGACCGTAGAATAAGTTAAATTAGATCTGTAACTTGTCTATGGTCTGAAATAAATGAATTATTATTATTATTATTATTATTAAAAAATAAACAGAAAAGGCTGGCAAAAGCGAAAGAAGGCCTGTACCAGTAAGTAGTATCGGGCTAGAATAATGATGATGATGACAAATTGTCTTTATGCCAAAAGCAAAACCTACAGGGGGTCAAATTTATAAGTTCCAAGGAAAAGAAGGGAAAATAAGAAGGGAGAATGTGGTTTCATCGCTTGTTAATGAGGATGGGACGAATAAATATGTATTCAAAACGACGTCTGTTTATATTTTTCTTCGATTTCCATATTTTTTCAAACCCGCAAATCCCGCAAACCCCGCATGTGTGATCCCGCATCCCGCAAAAATTGTGCGGGATCCCGGGCATGGATTCCCTAATCCAACCTCTCTGAATAAGTAACGCATGTGATGTGATGGCCCTTTGCGGCGTCGTGAACATAGTTCCGATGTTCCAAAGGACAGGACGACCCGGTTTAGTTTCGTGGTATTTTGATGGACTAACTAATATTAATGTAAAACTGAGTTTGCATGTTATGCTACCGTGCAAACCTATTGTTTCATATTGGACACGGTCTGGTAGTTAGGGCATTTGTTCACACACGTTTTTTTTCGCCATGAAAGTCTACGGTTTATCCGCCGTGTAAAGGCACTGTCGTCCGTGTTGTATGGTGTTGTATAATTAACCGTAGATTTTCATTATGACGGCGAAAAAAAAACGTGTGTGCCCTCTTATAGTAGGTACTAATACTTAGTTATAGTAGATACCTACTCTTACAATCGTTTGCAACGGAGATACAGCTGCAAAGATTTTAATTACAGACCGAAGTACCTACTATAATACTAATCAAATCAAAATTCATCATCATCACCTCCTGCCGGACATAGGCCTACCCTAATAAATAAATAAATAATGCTGGACAATTCACACAGCATTATCTAGCCCCAAGCTAAGCAGAGCTTGTGTTATGGGTACTAGATAACTGATATACTTAATACAATACACTACATAGATATTTTTTATTATACATAGAAAACATCCAGAACGCCCTGGACAAATGTCTGCAGATCGTACAAACATTTGTCCCGAGGAGGGAATCGAACCCGCAACCTCCTGTGTCGCAGTCAGACCTTCGCCCGCTGCGCCACAGAGGTCATCAAAGTATCGCATCCAGTATCTGCACGTAGGTATATAGTAATATTATTGTAAAATTGATTTTGTTCGTTATGCTTTTATGCTATACCGATTGTTTCACATTCAAACTAATGTAAAGATTTGCACAGAGAGATTGGACACGGACTGTTAATAGGTATATGTATTTTGTAGTACTTAGTCGTACGTAGTATGTTCATATTGTGCACCTTAAGCCACAAGTGGTCACTTGGTCACGCAGTACGCTGCGTTATGCGCTATGCGGTGCTGGACACATTATCGTACGAAAAACGTCTACAAATCTGTGTCTGCGGTAAAGCCCATCACAGACGTAGCTTTATAGTAATAGTAGTAACTTTAGTAACCACGTAAAAAAAATAATGGGAAAGTTTATCCGTTTTTATTTCTTCACGCCAAAACCACTTTCTTATCTTTCCCGGATTTTGTCCGGGATAGGGCCCCGCCTATCCCGACCTATCCCGGACAAAATGCATGCGAATCCGCGGGCAGAAACTAGTATTACCTATTAAAACATTATCCGTGCCAAGGACCTATTTTATGTAGGTACTTATAGTAATCATCGTGTATTGGTATACACTTCTATACACATTGATATAACTCGTGTTATTGATACGTAACACTGTATAAATCACGTATTGTTAACCCATTACAAACAAGTTATTCCGAGCGAAGCACCCGCGTCGTCCGATATGGCGAGGCTAACTTACATACTTGCAAAGAGTTCTCGAAGCGCACTAAAACTTTTTCAATAAAGCGGATGTTTACCCTAAACTAGCCAAGTGTAATGTGCCACCGTATATTACTTGAAGCTTGTATCGTAATACCTACGGTATTTGTTTCTTTTGAACCCCCGACGCAAAAAGAGAGGGGTGTTATGTGCCTGGAAGAGATGGCTTATAAGCGATAAGGCCGCCCATTGTACCTGTGTCTTATGTAATGTCTCTTGTTTTGTATTTTTGTATTGTTTTTTTGTATTGCATTGTTATAAGTTTAACGTGTCTGTCTGTGTATCTGGGTATCTGTCTGTGGTATCGTACCTCCCAAACGGATGAACCGATTTTCGTTTAGTTTTTTTTTTATGCAATAGATAATTTTATCCCGAGTGTTCTTAGCCATGTATTATGAAAATCTGTCAGGGGGGGTTTAATATTTGTAATTTGTTCTTATGTATCCATAAATCCGGTCCCTGCCCGTGGTCCATCTACATAGTACACCTGGCTGTACCAGGGACATTTTTTCTTTCCGTGGTCCACCTCAAGATAACTTCTTCAGGTTCCTTTTCATTTATTTTTGTTACATTGTTTATCTACAGCTAACATAAACCGTAATTCGGTTTGTCCGTCAGTTGGTATATAATCAAATAGTTGGTATATACCTTCCTACGTAAGTGGGTAGTTAAATACAGTCAACTCGTACATTTATTATCTTAAACTATTAAAAATACAATAAACACACTCCGAATTATTATTATCTATATTGATCGGCTGTCCGGTGTGCGAGCGACATTATTACAATAATGCTCGTTCTTCAGCGAATGGCTTGGGACAGGTTTTGCTCCATCTCGAAAAATAACAATTAATAAAAGGTTACTTCGTCGCTTCTTTACTTTGGTCTTCATACTGAAGCGACAAAATAAAGTTTTTGATTTGAGTTGATTTGAGCTCTGCTCCGCACAAAATTTAAATCACGTGTAGCAAAAACTATAATTATTATAGTTCAACTTATTGTGTAGTAGTTCGTCAGGTGAATAAAATATTTAATTCATTCATTCATACTGGACAGAATTTCAGTCGGCATCATCTAGCCCCAAGCCAGCCCAAACAAAGCAGATGTGGTGTTACAACTTACCCAGTTGTAATTGTATTTGAAATTGCAATTCCACTAGGCGATTATAGTTATTGTACCCAACCAATTTTAAAAGGCCTAAATCACAAAATACCGTGAAACAATAACGTTAACGTGATTGTAACGGTTAAATTAATTTTTAATACAGTTGCTCAAAAAGTGGCGTATTGCAGGGACGTATAGCGTTCGGGATGTGGGCTATAGTGGGCTATTACATACTCGTGCTTTTTTTTTACCTTTCCCGAACTCGTGCGTTCTCTTTCCCAACTGTCAAAATAATGTCTAATAAAAAGAAAAACCAACCATGAAGTTTTTACAAAAAAAAATCATAGAAGTTTTATGATTCATGCAAATACGTATATTTCTAAAAAGAAGCTACTAATTTGTTTCAATAACAGATTTAATGATTTGATTGAATGAGTTAGGTTAGGTTTCATTTCATTTCATCTCATTAAATTTCATTTTCTTTTAATATCAATAAAAAAAATCTACTGAAGACTTGGCTGTATGGGCATATCATTAATTTGTTTAATGTTAAGTTAGTTGAGTTTATTGTGTTTTTATTATTTTATTAAATTGCTTAATTTTTTCGCAGCTGTATTAAAAAAATTCGTTCAGTACACGTGCGGAACCGTCATTGCAACTTGTTCTGACTGTCAACCCTCGCCTTCGGCTGCGCCTCGGCTCGGGTAGACATTTGTCAGAACTCTTTGCAATGACAGCCTTTCCGCACTTGTAATGAAATATACTATTCCGTAGTGAACCATTTTAACCTTAAGCTAGCTTATAACCTACTCTGACACAATTTTTTCACGAAATTGTTGAAAACGGCGCTGAAAAACCACTAAGTACTGAAAACTAAGGAAAATAATTAATATACTCATTTTTAAATGCGATATTTTTTTTTATTTTCTCTTCACGACCAAAGTACCTACTGAACGGATCGGGCTGAAATTTTGCACAAATGTAGACCTGGATTAACATAGGTACTTTATATCTTTGACGACGGATGTGCTGCGGCGGGCGAAGGTCCGCCTGCGACGCAGGAGGTTGCGGGTTCGATTGCCGTCTTGGGACAAAATATGTTTGTACGATCTACAATATTTGTTACGGGTGTTTTGGGTATTATCTATGTATTTAGGTATCTACGTAATGTATTGTATTAAGTATATTAGTCATCGAGTACTACCCATAACACAAGCTCTGCTTTGCTTGGGGCTAAATGATGATGTTCAGCATTATTTATATATCACAGAAAAACGCGTACGAAGCTCCGGGAAGAAGCTAGTTAGGTTATAATTTTAGATAGATAGATAGATAGATAGAGAAACATTTATTAAACAACTCGGTAACAGCACAGAACATAGGTAAATAATTATACAGACTTAGGTACATAGTTGATTGAATATTAAGAAAAGTGTATAGAGCGTACACTACATACCCACCCACCTGTAGGACTAGGTAGGTAGGCACCTAGGTAGGCACCTACTTACCATGTTACAGTGTGTGGGTAAAATCTGCATAGGTAGGTACATAAAATCTTTTATAGGTACAGTGGGTAAGCATATTTTAACCATAAGTAGTTACGGTAACAACAATCTACTAATAATACCTGGGTTAAGTGATAAGTAATGGGTTAGGTACCGAGTGTAGGTATGCTCCATGCTGTAACGGTGTAGGTCAAAGGGATTTTGCTGTCAAAAAGGTTTATAAAACTCGCATTTAAGATCTAGACTTAGTACAATGTACTAAATCTAGATCTTAAATGCGAGTTTTATAATCCTGCCAGCCAGTGTTTCCTAAATGTCATTTACTAGCTGCATTCTTACTACCCGTTGTCCTATTACCCGTTTTCCCGTAGGAATGAAGCATTTTCCCGCGGTAAAAAGTAGCCTATGTTCATCAGGAATAATGTGGGCTTCTAATGGTGAAAGAATTTTTCAAATCGGTTTAGTAGTTTCGGAGCCTATTCAATACAAACAATCAAATCTTTCTTTTCCTCTTTATATTATTAGTATAGATTAAACACTGGCTGGCAGGATTATACCTAAGTCACAGATATTATAATACTATACTAGTACCTAAGTCCATGCTTACGTAAACGTAGTATCTGTTGTGCCTAATCCACGAATTGTTCTAAAAGCGAAGCGACCTGGGCTTCATCTAGAGCTATTTTAACTCCATCCAATTCAGGTCAAGCTGAGCTTCTATTTGGAAAATGTAGGACTTTTTGCTTTGGGATTCTTAATGTTTGGCTTAGTGTTTGTTTTGTTTAAGATTAAGGAATGGCAAACAGTAACTTTTTTATTTATTTATTAAATAGGGCATCCAATATGACTTTACACAACGCAAGGTAGTAACAATTAATATGCTTCGTATATGTATAACTAGTTTATATCCGCGACTTCGCCCGCGTTGTTTCTATGGAAACGTTTAAAGGTGATTTCTATCCCACGGGAACTGATTTATGGGATAAAAAGCCTATGTTTGATTCCAGGATTAGAATTGCCTGTGTGCAAAATTTCGGCCCGATCCGTTCAGTAGTTTTGGCGTGAATAGGTAACAAACATCCATCCATCCATCCATCCAAACTTTCGCATTTAGGTATAATATTAGTGTGATGTGATATAGGACGCTTCAGCCTCAGCAACATAACGATGCAATGGAGGTTAATTTTTATTTTTATTTTACAGAAGTGCTAGGTAGATACTTTTTTATTTGCATAAAAATATCGATCTGTAATTTTTCGTACACTTCTCTATTCTATTATTGTTATTTTTACACGCGTCTTCTTAAACAATGTATTTTTTCAATCTATTTTCTACACATTAATTTCCTTTTTCTCCTGAACCTAGACATTGCGATCACTTAATTTTAATTTTTACTAGCTACTATGCGTTTTTGGGATAAAGTAGCCGTTCCCAACTAATGTTTTTTTTTTACCGAAAGTTGTCTATTTTTTACGATCGATTACTGCAACTCACTTCTTTTGTTACAAAAGAAGGTCTCCGTGGCAATACAAAATGATTTGTTCAAGATATCTACCGGATTTATTTCATCGCTCAAATAATCTTATTTTCTGTTAATAAAACGGATATTTTTGTCCGGATATCCTTATTTCGCTTAATCCTTAGGAATTCCGGTAATACTCATAATGCTGAGGATATTATTGGAATAGAACTCACCAAAACTCGATTCACTGAGGCGAGAAACAACGTTGGCGTCTATTCGGTGAAATTGGTGTTTACATTAACTTCGTAAGGTTTCTTGCTTGACGTGCCAAATAATAAGAAAGCCATAGAAGTAATGAACAATAGATTCGAAAATCTTGTTAAACCCCGTCCACTAATTTGTTTTCTGTTTGGTTTAGGCACGACTATGAGGTTTCTTTATTGTTGACAGGTGAGTGAATGAAGATTGAATGCCAGAATTAAGTATTTCATAGACACAGTTACCTACTTTTCCAGATAGAGATTATTTATTATCTAGGGACTATAATAGTTTTGTATTTTATCGAGCCGACATAGTATGAAACGAAGATTATTCTCGATGATTTTTCCATGAAAAAGTATTGAAAATAGTATAAAAAATAAAGTTTACCACAGAAACTCAATCTGTCTTACTTTTATCACGGAAAAACACGTGCAACTCCGCGGCCAGAAGCAAGTAGCAAATAAAACATCAAAAATAATAGTAAGTATTTTATTATTTTAATATTCTGATTCCAAAAATAAATTCACTGAAATAAACACACCTGAGTAAAGTCTGTATAATAAAACAAAATGTTAAGTAACAGTAACAAAACCATCGTAGTTTGACGAATTCATTGCGGATGTAAGCGGGTTGAACGTTGATGGATGAAACGTTGGTGTTCTTTCAACACAAATAAGGTTCGTAGTCAACCCGCTTACATCCGTAATGAGTAACAAAACCTTTTGCAACTTCTTCATAAACAGACATTATATGTTTTTTACAAGCTAATATTTCAAAAACTAAATAAGTAGGTACCTACATTTTCAAAATTATAATATTAACATGAATTCTAATAATAATAATAATAATATAATATTTAATAGCACTCTGACATGTTGAAATGAAATAATAGAAAAGACGAAATAAGATTTCTTGGTATAATATTGGACAAACATGTAAATTGGAAATCGCATAAAGAGCAAATAAGCAAAAAACTTAATCGTTTCGTTTTTGCTCTGAAAAGATTAAGAAGAACATCAGGCCAACAAACGGCATTAACCGCATATTTTGTCTACGTCACCTCAGTACTAGGGTATGGTCTTTTGCTTTTCGGTAACTCCACGCACATCAAAAGAGAAATATTTATTCAAAAAAAGTGTGTAAATGCCGTTTTTGGAATAGGCCCATTAGAGTCATGCAGGCCTCTCTTTAAGAAACATAAACTCTTAACGCTCACTAGTTTATACATCTTTCTAATTGGCTGTTTTGAAAAAGAGCACGCTTCATTCTTTAACCAATATAAAGATAAAAATAACTCAGTTATAAAAATTGAGATCCCACTAGGCTTATATTGCCCTCACACAAAACTGCACTTAGTGGGAAAAATTGCTCTACCATGACTGTTAAAGTATTTAACAAAATTTCTAGAGACATAAGAGAACTGCCTTCTAGTAAATTTAACACAAAACTCCATATGGGTCTTATATAAAATGTTTTTATGACATATTTTTTTTATAATCAAAAAATACCTAGTTAAATAAGTTTAATATTGTACGTCCATAATTAATGGATAAACTGTTGTTCCACCTAGCTTTTAAGATCTTTTTACACAGTTCCTATGGTTACTTGTTACTTGTTTCCGGACTCGTTTCCGCAACTAGGCCACAGGTGGGCCCTTTTTGCGTGTCGGGTGGGGGGCTGCTAAACTAACCACCCGATGTCCTCCAGGAAGGCCAGCAGCTCGCTGACGCCGGTGCATGCCTCCCTAGGCGTCCTTGGTGTTCCAAGGTATTGTAGTCGTTGGGAAGCAACGCTATCGCACTCTACAAGCACATGCGCGGCCGTCTCCTCTGCGTTCATGCACCCTCTGCATAGGGGGCTGTCCGTGATACCCAGGTTAAATAGGTGTTTGTTAAGCATGCAGTGTCCAGTGACAATGCCGACGATTTGCCGGAGTTTGTCACGCTTCAGATTGAGGAGTTTTCGGGAGAATCTCGGGTTAAGAGCCGGGAAGGCCTCCTTCGACTGTCTACAATCTGGAATACTTGCCCAGTAGTCTTGGTGTTGTTTAGTTGTACGTTGACGGATCCATGAGCGGACTTGACTGAAAGGTAGGGGGATTATTGGTTCGGGCCCTGCCGGTTGCCGCTCCGAACCTCTCCTTGCCAGTACATCAGCTTCGTCGTTTCCTCTCGATCCGCTGTGTCCTTTTATCCACTGTAGAGTGACTCTATTGGACTGACTTACTTGTTCCAGCAGGTGGTGGCATTGTAGAGTGAGTCCCGAGTTGTGTTCTCTCCTGTTCAGGGCCTGTAGTACAGCCGCGCTATCCGAGAGGATCCTGATATTTTGGTCAGTTTAGTTCCTATGGTAAATTTCATTTCATTTCAAACAAAATCGATTGCCATAAAAAATCAAATCGGTAAAGCACTACATGACCATTTGATTGCCAGTCGTTCTACCAAAAAAAAAAAAAAATATCATGTAATAGGTATCTATATTCACAAAGAAAAAATCAAATAATAGGAACTAGTATTTACAATTAAAAAAAATTTAGCTACCTGCAGACTACTGCAAACAATCTACAGGTAGCTCAACTGATCCATATCAATACCAGTCGGAAGCGCCCCAAGACGCTGGCTGCATTGTCCCGCTGTATGACAATGCTGATGCGCTGTGCCAGAAAATTTGTGAGAATTTTCATACCAAAGTTGAAAAGGAACCTAAAAGTTTATACTTAAATAAATAGGTGCTATAGCGTAGCTATGGGGCGCTTCAAAGGGTTATCGGATAATAACAAATAACAAGGCACCAAGTTGCAAAGTTTCTTAAGATTCTGTTCTTTGATGAGATTTATCTCTTCTTTACTTGACTTTACAAGCCTAACAGTTTTATGTTGATTAAGCTGATAGTCAAGTTAACCAACACCTGTCTCTTGTTTCATAAAACTATTATGACCTATTCAACTCACAGCTTAAAAGCTTGTTCAGACCTACGCGGTATTCGCTACACAGAACGGCAAACGAAATCCAAGTGGGTATGCGGTAATCCTATTGTCACTAAAATACTCGGTGAAATGCCGGGAATCGCGCGAAACCCCGAGCGAAACCAAAACATAGTACTTTTATAAGCGACTGTACCGAATTACCTACTTTGAAACAAAATAAGAAACGGATAAGTTGACGCACAAAAATAATATTAATTATTCAAGGGGTTAACTCATCCGAAGTGGATGAAATTTGCGTGGATGAGATGACTGCCTACTCCGGTTGACTTGAACAAGCCTTTATGTCTGCTATTTGTGGCATATATTACTTATAATCAAAATCATTAAAATAATTTTGCAACAATAGGGAACTTATTTAGCACTAGATCGTTAATTTAATCGCGTGGAAGGGGAATATAGATGCTTTAGAGGCAAGATGCGGCTCAGAAAACACGGAATTGAAAAAAAATTGCTTTTATCTGGCTGAGTATAAAATTAAAGTAGGTATGCTTAAGTTAAGACCTACCTACGTAGGCAACAATGAGTACAGAGTGCTCGTTGTCCAGGCACGTCGAGGACGAAAGCTGAAACCCATTTGGTACAGCCATCTGCAACTTATAGCTACCTACCTACCTTATTTAGTGTGTTCTTTCCCTGTTGACGGATTTTCTACTTACAGTCTTGGGGATAAGGCTAAGTTTCTGACATTCTGAATGGTTCTTCACTAAATGTGTGTCTAAAATTGTCTCTTTCTGATCCACATGTACGTAACACCACTTAATTATTTACAGAGTAAGCCGTCAAAACTTTTATTGGCAAATCAATGTAATAAAAAAATAGTGAAAAACAACAGGAAATATAGGTATGTATCTTGTTATTTTATGACTTTATAACTGAAGCAGTGTTGAGTTATATTATAATTTATAATATACCATAACATTGGTTTATTTTCAAAATTATACCTTTGAATGGTTCTTCTCCAAATGTGTGTCTAAAATTGTTTCCCCGTTAGGTAACACCACTTAATAGTTTAACTTTAACTTTTAGAATCATAAATACTTATTGAAATAACTCGAGGATGCAGCGACGTAGTCTAATTACAGAGTTAGCCGTCAAAACTTTTATTGGGAAAATAATGTCACATAATATATATAATAAAAACAACATAAAATATGTATGTGTTGTTTGATTACTTTATAACACGACATTGTTCTATTTACAAAATTATACCTTACTAGAATGGAATACATACATAATTTCATGTTATACTTCCCGTGTTTCCGCTTTTATTTACGATAAAAATCAAATAGAACTTTGTAAAATAATGGACATAGTATGTGATATACCACTTTGTTCATTGTTTTTCTCTATAAAAGCGTTCACATTGAATCTAATTTAAATAATGTTGACCTCATTAAGGAGAATATTAGAGCCATTGTTATTTTAGTGTCAAAGTCGATTCCTTATCTGTTAAATTAATTTACACTGCCGGACTATAAAACACTTTTAACTTATCAACTTATCATGATAAAATATTAAGTACATGCTCGTTTTTTGTGGGATTGAAACATGTACTCATTGATGATTTATGGTTTTTTTCAATCATGTAGAGCCATTACGCATATTGGTTGTTTCATGTGTCCTACAGTCCTATAAGGATAGAGGCCATTTTTGTGTGCAGGTAGCACACAAAAATGGCCTCTATCCTTATCTCGTTAAGCAATATAATTCGTCTATTGATTCTTCAATTTTATGTTCATAGCCTGTTTTGTTATGATTGCGTATGTATGTACTGTTTTGACATTACCAAGTGTTCCAGTGGAACACATTGGAACACTTGGTCAAATATCAAGTATCAAAGTGCTTTATTTCCTTTAGACCTTACAGCAATCTTCAATCTTTTTTTTTTCAATCTTCTTGGTAATTTCATGGATCTAACGGTTAAATAAATAAACTGAAACACCGATTTGATACACAATAAAAGAAGCTTACATATTATAATGAGCAGCAGCAATTTTGGTTAGTAATTGTAATAATTCAAACGTAAAGAAGGATAAACAAAAATACTTTATGTCGACAGCAGGTGCGGTTGGCACCAAGCTGCTAGGGGCAACAGTATGACAGCACAACCGCGGCTGGCTCATTAAAAATGCAGGTGTATTTCCGAAAATCGTTACTTATTCGAATGAAATCGTAAATTATTAAAAGAAACCTTAGCTGTGGTCAGAATTTGGAGGCATATCTACCGCAAAATAAAAGTAAAATAAACCGGTTGTATACTGTGAAAAAGTATATACAGGATTAAAGAAAAAATATATTTGCACAAAAAAAATACAAGAAAATTCTTTATCTTCTTAATTCTTTTTGCGCTAAAAAATACTTTGGCAGTTTCATAAAAAAAAGGCCAGCCTTACCATATTTTCAAAACCTTCGCATTGAGAAATGTCTCTAGATTGACAGAGCACGTTTGTATCTTGATGCGAGTATTCATATCAAACAACCTAGGTGCCTACATTTCATATACAAGAATCTTTGATTCCTATCTTGACCAACGAAGTGACATCTGAGACATGACATTATTTTATTGTATCAGGATTGCTATATAGTTTGTCATGGCTTCTATCGATAGCTGACCACTGTCTGATAGTGATAACAAGGTGTTTTCTTTCAGAACAGGGTCTTTTTATACAAAGTTTTTCAACTTTCCTATTTTTAATGCAGGGGGTTGTAGGTTTAATACCGCTGATACTGTTGAGTTCGTTTTAATACAATACAATACAATACAATACAAAAATACTTTATTGTACATCAACAAAAATACAATAAAAGAGACATTAAAAAAGACAATGGGCGGCCTTATCGCTTAGAAGCGATCTCTTCCAGGCAACCTTTGGATGGAAAGAATTATGTGAATCTTAAATGTGTATTTAAGTACCACTAATCTGCAAATTGTCATCAGAAGCACGTTTCTGATTAGTAGTAGACCTGTGAGGGTTGTGATGATGATGATGATGAAATGGTGAATAACCACATCATCATCATCATCATCACAACCCTTAGTCACCCACAGCTTGGTATGAGCTTAAATTAGAATAAGAATAAAATTGATTTATTTTTGCAATCAGACCTACATACTTTATATAATTGAAATTAACATAAAACACTCATAAACGCTAGAAAGCCAGTAAAATGGCCTCTGCCTCAACACGGGTATTTTACAGAATTAAGGGTAATTGATGTTTTGAGGTACCTTCTTTTAGAGAGTTTTGTTTTTGCATCATCGAGAGAAGTCTATTAGTAAAGAAGTCTATTTCCTGCAGTGTGTTATAGGTATTAAATGTAAGTTGATTACTTTATCTATTTCAAAGTAGGTAGATTGAATTGCTTACCATGAAAAAACATTTCTTTCAAAACATAATTTAAAAGTAGGTACAGTTTCCTCGAAACCGTATAAAGTAAACACAAATTTATTACTTACTGACGTATTCTAGGCATTTCTTTTGTAGAGGGCTCATGTCGGCTGTCACTCTCCTAAGGGAATATCCAAGGTTATTTATTTGGACTCCGAAATATGCTTGTTATCTTCTCACCGGCTGGCTCCAAGATGGTCGTATAGACCTAAATCATTGCTAATTTCTGCAGTATGGTCTTAAGTACACGACGTATGTAACTAGTATCCATGTAACTTATATGCTTGGAGCTTTGCCAAATTACCAGCGTTTAACGAAATAACCGTCACTAGCTCTATGGTTGCACCCGGCTGCTTGACTGCATTCCATTTCTAGACGGGTGCCTCGATTTAATTGTAAAAAATCCTTGTTCTTAACCGATAAGGTATTCTTACCAAAAATAGCTTTTATCTATCAAGGATACCCCTCAAGGATCACGGGTGACGCGCGGCGCGCGTTTTTCCCGATTCCCGCACTAAAATGCTTGTATCTCATAAAATACTAAGAATTTATTTATTCTATAAAAAGATATAGAATCTAGACTAATTATTCTTTCTATTAGTCTATTTATTATTTGTAGGTACATGCTTATTATTTAGAATTTTGTCGATAACTCGGTATACAAAAATCGATAACTCATTATACAAAAATGAACCTTGATGCCTCCGTTATAAAGTCGAACCGAATGTGTACAAAATGGCGGGTTTTGTTACCTGATTATTTCTCGAACTTCAAACCGTTGATTATTATAGACAAACTTTTAGTAAAGAGGTTCGTTCATTCCGAATCGAATGAGACATAGATTTCAAGCCATAGTGTTCCTTATATTTTAAGAATAAGGTTTCAATTGGTCTGAGGTGTCGGGCCCGGAGCGGGCCTCGTAATACCTGACGGTTAGCCCGCTCAGGGCCTCATAAGACTTTAAAGGAAAATAAATATCTACCTTACAATAGTTATTACATATTAAGAAGATCCAAAGGGTATAAATATCGTAATAAGTTTTTTAGGATGAATCTCGTTAGATCCATTGACCAGATCCACGATAGATCTATTTAAATTTGTATTTCTTAGTTAATCCAGTTTGTCAGGTGTGGATCAATCGATAACTTTATTTCTCAGTAGATCTATGGATTCTATCGAGATTTGTATTTCTTATAAGATCCAGCATCATCATCAGATCAGTCCGTGTTGACACTCACTTCACTGGTGAGAATAATAAAATATTCGCTCAACAAAATTTGGTAATCTATGCAATTCTCTTATACCTACACTACAGTACACTGTAAATATGACACAAGAGCTGTTTCAATCAGATATGTGAGAGATTGAGCGCCTTCTCACAAGTGCCAACATCCAGTCCGGAAAACGTGAAACGAACAATTTCCCCTCGTAGCTGTGAACACGAAGTGTTTTTCCATTTCCCTGTTTTTGTGTCGTGTTGCCACTACCCTCTTGCCAGTCCGACCTGAATGGCCAATGTGCGTGAAATCACATAATCTGCTCGCCAAGATTGTACAATTTGCACGAAGGAGGAGCTAAATTGTTGCTCGCGTAGACGTGCAAATAATTTAACGGTCAATCTGTTAGCAATGGGGTCAGAGTTATTATTAGTGCGAAACAAAAATACGCTAGAAACAATAAATCTATGAAATAATGTCCTCTTACTAGCCGATTTTTCGGCCACGGGCGGCCAGTCTCAACGGAGACTAGACTAACATGACATATTACTGTGCACAAGTGTATGTGCAAACACAGGTGCACTCTCTATTCCCTCACTCTCCAATATTCCAATAGGACGGCAGACCGACACGACCGGGTAGAGGCCAGGCGCAGGACCAACGGCTTAACGTTATGCCTCGGAACTCGGATTGTATTAAAATATGTAATTTAGACGTTAGAAAAACCTAGAGAGCAAGAAAGATGAACGCTAATTTTCCAACCGGCCCTTATCGATAATATATGTAACCAACTGGTAACAAGCATCGATGTAAGTAAAATTCGGGAGAGTACACTAGCTTCTCGAAAGTAGAAGGTTCAAATTAGGTCCAATTAGGTTCACCCACCTCAGTCATAGTCGAACCCGCCGCCAGCCGCGGCGTCGGCGTTCGTGTTTCGTTTGTCTCGGTCGCACTTCGGTCTAGGTATGTCTTTCCATCTTTGTTGTTCACTAGATAGGTATATTACAGAAGATTAGAAATAGTGTGTCTTTGCGTTTAGTTGGAACACAGTACAAGCCATTTATTGAGTTAGCGCTGGGAGAAAGAATATTACTTACCTATAATATTATCTATGGTAACAAAATAATATAATCTGTGATTTGATTACCTCAATCTACTTATATACCTATTATGTATGTATTATATTATGTAGTGTAAGTAAGTATTATTTTCTTTTTTTTTCGGGTGCCACCGTCTATTTTGTTCTTACATGTCCAGTTAATCCCAAGGTTGCCTGGAAGAGATCGCTCATAGCAATAAGGCCGCCTTTGTACTTCGTCTACTCGTAGCATTTATTTCTGTATTGTTATTTGTCTTTGTGTGGTACAATAACGTATTATCTATCAATCTATTTACTTTTGTTTAACCTACTGATGGTTTCTATTGATACGTGCGTCATCATTACATTGTTGTAAATACATTAATCCTTTCAGTGTCGTCATAGCTATAACTCCCACACACACTTATCTAACTATACATACCTACTTTGATTGTGGTACGATCATTTATTAGGAAGCCTTTGTGTGGAATAATGTATGTGATACAATGCCCTGAATAGGTCATAGAAATCAACGAGATCGATCAACGCTGACTATGCGCTCTAAATAAACAACGATTGCGTCGTCGCTGCCGCCGATTCCCGCCAATTATCATCAATGAAATCAGAAACCAAAATTATTTGCATGTACAGTCCACACCAAAAGTCTCTAAACAGTTTTAAACTTTCGCGATTTGTAAAAATAGTTAATGGTTTAATCGGGTATTTATCGCGTCAGTCGCCCCGTGACCAAGATCGCTGTAATGCGGTAGAAACGTAGGGGATATTATTACAAAAGGTACGCGATAAATACCCGATTAAACCATTAACTATCGCTGAACAGTGTCATCTTCCAAAGCTCGTACATGCCAAAGATTTAAATCGTTAGATGGCTTACCATACTTGAAATTCAATATACTTCTAAAATAAAATGTTTAAACTATAGTGAGTGATTATACAAATTGTAAAGAAATTGGAAATAAAGGCTTTATTTATTTATTTTGATTTTCATGAAACATGGCTAAGAACACTCGGGATAAAATTATCTATGACACAAAAAAAAACTAAACGAAAATCGGTTCATCCGTTTGGGAGCTATGATACCGCAGACAGATAGGTACACAGACAGACACGTTAAACTTATAACACCCCTCTCTTTTTGCGTTGAGGTAAAATAATCAGTCGAATTACAGCAAAGAAGTTAAAAAATCTAGTTATCATCCCCAAAATGTTATATTTTTTGAGTGTTTCTATGTGGTTGGCGGACAAACTTTATAACCTCCAAGAAACAAAATGATTTCTATAAATGAGGTATCAAAATACTCTTCTGGTATCCTATTATGGTACTTAGCAACATTTTGTTGGTCTTAGCGTCCTCGTTTGGCGAAAAAACGTGAAAAACGATCCGAGTCGGTTTGTTACATTATTTGCATTGTTATGCAATTTTCCCGTCCGCAATCGCGCATCCGCTGTCAAATTAGCGCATAATGAGGAGATAAATTGATAAATCGGATAAGGTAGGAATTGAATATTGGCGAAATATACCGGAAATGGAACTCGAATATACCTACTTACTCACGGGCGCGGCGTAGTGACCCAAAGTGGATTTTGGCCTCCGACACCAGAGATCGCTAATTGTTCGTTTGAATAAAGGTATATAACCCTTCTACTGTCACGATGATGGTTCGTTGCTTTTACATGTCGGCTACGAGTCGAGCCAATCAGTAGTCTGAGACCTTCCTGCAGGGGTATTTTAATTCATTCGATTCGTTTGCCATGACTCGGCCAACATCCTCATCAGCACACAAACATCCATTGCTGAGCATGCTTCCCCCAAACGCGTTTTGTCATAATAATAAAAAAAAATGTTGGCCAATTCACACAGCATTATCTAGCCCCAAATTAAGCAGAGCTTGTGTTATGGGTACTACATAGATAACTGATATACTTATTACAATACACTACATAGATAGATATGTTTTTATTATACATAGAAAACATCCAGAGCACCCTGAACAAATATCTGCAGATCGTACAAACATTTAACCCGAGGCGGGAATCGAACCCGCAACCTCTTGCGTCACTGAGGTCGTCATCTATAACCACCACGCATGGTAGGTGGATTAGTATTAGCAGTGGAGGTGTTAATGAAGCCCGAATTAGAGTGCCTAATGTTTATTTTCATTGTTAATACAATCAAAATAAACTTGCGTCGTGAACTCTTCATTTTTATTATCCAACTCATCATCATAATCATCAGCCGA
The DNA here is from genome assembly GCA_949316285.1 of Eupithecia subumbrata. Taxonomy (NCBI): domain Eukaryota; kingdom Metazoa; phylum Arthropoda; class Insecta; order Lepidoptera; family Geometridae; genus Eupithecia; species Eupithecia subumbrata. The sequence continues at coordinate 11,167,174 of OX438643.1, read as the reverse complement.
TATTAGTCCACTGCTGGACATAGGCCTCCCCTAATGAGCGCCATAGCGCCCTATCTTCAGCTTGCCGCATCCAGCATCTGCCTGCAGTCTTTCGTCATCCTACCTGACCGGAGGGCGTCCTGACCGAGTCGTGGTCTCCACTCAAGATCACGTTTACCCCAGCGGTTGTCGGTTCTTCGCGAGATATGGCCGGCACACTGCCACTTGAGCGTGCTAATTCTTTTAATTATTTATTTTATTTATTCCAACTAATGTAGGATAATACAAATGTAGAGTTCACGACGTTTGTTTCTTTTGATAAGAAATGCGTAATCGTAATCTTAACCTCTCAAAAGTCTTCAGTCAAGATCCTTGACGTTTATTGCGTTTGATGAAATACTTTCCTTGAGTTTAAATAAGAATTTTACTGCTCCAATTATGACGCAAACGGAGCATTTACGAGTATGAAAGGCAGGTTTTGTTTATAAAAAGAATATGGATTGAATTAAACGACGATGGCTTTAAGAGCAATAATGCGAATAGTATGATTATGGTTCATGTCGTTTTGCGATAAATACAGATTTAAAACAGGTAAGGATGGTTTCCGCTGTTTAAAATACTTTTCAAGGTTTCTAGAATACGACTGATTCCTGACATTTTAACGAGCAGAATCGCCATTTTTTTGTCCAGACACAATATGTAAAGACGAGGCTCACAGATCTGTACTTACGCGATTCTGCGGGTTAAAGGGAATAAGAGTTTAAAAGTCACAAAGTAGCATCGAACATAGGCCATAGGAGCTTCTGCATGATAGACGATCAAAACCACTCTTTAAAAAAGCCCAACGTCCATTTCGTAATCGTTTACTTTGAAAACTGCTATTATTATCTGCCAGCATCGCAAGAAGGCCTCCCTATTCCTATCCTCTTCCACATCTCTTGTGGAGCTAACACTTTCAATGCCCATAACGCACCTGACCATCTCAGACGATCAAAACCACTCTTTAAAAAAGCCCAACGTCCATTTCGTAATCGTTTACTTTGAAAACTGCTATTATTATCTGCCAGCATCGCAAGAAGGCCTCCCTATTCCTATCCCCTTCCACATCTCTTGTGCATCTAATACTTTCAATGCCCATAACGCACCTGACCATCTCCAGCTCCGTGTAGAGGAGGATGGGCAGTGAATGCGTAGTTACTCCAGCTGGTCCCCTTCTTGATCGACAATGATGAACCTGGCTTAAATAAATAAATAATGCTGGACAATTCACACAGCATTATCTAGCCCCAAGCTAAGCAGAGCTTGTGTTATGGGTACTAGATAACTGATATAGGTACTTAATACAATACACTACATAGATAGATATTTTTTATTATACATAGAAAACATCCAGACCAACGGAACAAATTTCTGCAGATCGTACACAAATTTGTTCCGAGGCGGGAATCGAACCCGCAACCTCCTGCGTCGCAGGCGGACCTTCGCCCGCTGCGCCACGGAGGTCGTCAATGGAGGGCTTTATGTGGTAACAAGTAATTTGATCATTTTCTAGGTTTAGATTCTACGTGTACTCGGCCTACGTTGAGCGCCGGACGGTGGGTGCAATCCGGGTGATCGCGGCAACGAAGACACGCGGTCCAGATCCCGTCATGTGCCGCCTGTGGCTGCCTGACAACCGCACTGTCACGCTCAAAGCTAGAGTCAAGGTAAACCACAATCTTGGAAATAGAGGCGATTGGTGTAAGTAGCTGTGTGGTGCCGGCTTAGAATTTACACCATCCCGATTCTTCCCGCGGGTGTCGTAAGAGGCGACTAAGGGATATCCACCGGGAGTGGTCCGCAGCGCACCTTGCAGATTAATACTACCACCGAACTGCGATCCCCAACCCGCATACCCGTGGGGATTATGGGCATTACCCCCCATGAGATAAAAGTCAATAAGGCGATTTTCAGGGGGAGGCCTACGTCCAGCTGTGGACCAATATAGGCTGTCGAGGTCGAGGTGTAAGTAGACCTGCTTTCGCTTCTGCCTCTGTTTTGTGTTTACCGCGGGGTCCAGATTCAACCGCTTTCGGCTTAGTACACATATTATGCAAGTAACTAAGTATTCATAAGTATTACTTTTAAAGCTTTAAGGCGCTACCCCGACCCAAATCAGCGCCCCCACCTATTTATCCTATTATGCTGTTAAGCGAAGGAATTTTCAAAAATAGCCTATTATAAGCTTTTTTTTAATGCCTATGTAAAAGTTTTATATTGTAAACGTTAAACAGAGATGCGATGTTGCTCTTTTTGGCCACTATGGTGGCAAAAAAGAGCAACTTCGCATCTTTGCCTACACTATCCAAACTAAAACTTTTAAAGAGGCAGTAAAAATTAGAAATTAAATTATGATAGATATCACAAACAGGCCAAACGATTTTTGAAAATTCTATCGTTGAACAGAATAATAAGATAAAATAGGTAGGGTGCTCATTTGGCTCGGGGTAGCCTTAATAAAGTCTACAAACGAAAAATCCCTCTAAGATTTACCGAGAGGCTATTCATCTACAAAGTGTTATTGTAAACTCACACAGGAAGCCCCTGAAACACATTTAGCGATCGGGTTGGGAAATCCGCACGTTTGCTCCACGTTATAACTGTATTACATTCCTACCTACATTTGGCGAGCAATAACGTTACAAAGCGGACCAAATTAAATCGCTGTCGTCCCACTCTGGTAAACTATTATTGCAAGTGTGCTTGTTTCATCGTAATTGCCTGTAGGCTAGTTAGAAACAGTTCGTCTTTCTGAAAAGCTAATAATAGGTATAATAATAAGCTTTTCATTGAGGTTGATGTAAAAAAGCTTTTGATGTAGGTAAATTAATTGCGAACTAGGTAATATCTATCAAAATTTTATTTTAAAACATTTTTGCTTGGTTAACCAACGCTGCCGTAGTATTAAGATTACATAAGCTAAATTAAAGAAATAATTAAATATTGGTTTGATAACAAGCATTACTTTACGATTTCCACCGGGATAGGAGTCAAATTGATCACGTATGAAGAACATTCCGTTTTATCGTCTTAATATAGTTTTCGCAACACCAATTTCGACTCAGTAGGACCGAGATAGTTAGATTACTCGGTATTTAGGTCATTCGATCCAGGTCGTGTGAATTCGGCCAGAATAATTCCGGTACCTAGGTGTGTGGAATCCGCTTTGTACAGGTCTTTGGGGAATTGGCTCTTTAGGCTCTTCAGGAGAATGCCTTTCCAGTTCATTGATCAGAGACGCTAATGCCTCCCCTTACACTTTACGCATTTGAATCTCATATTCTCTTAGGAATATTTACACCGTCTTTCCTAACGTTTATCAAATTTATATAACATGTTTTAGATTTGGGGTATTTTTTACCGGCATTTTGTCTAATTGCTTTAGTAAATTTTAACCCTCGACACAAAAAGAGAGGGGTGTTATAAGTTTAACGTGTCTGTCTGTGTATCTGAGTATCTGTCTGTGATATCGTAGCCAAACGGATGAACCGATTTTTGTTTAGTTTTTTTTGTGTCGTAGATAATTTTATCCCGAGTGTTCTTAGCCTTGTTTAATGAAAAACTGTCGGGGGTTTTTTTTTTTTGTTGTTTTATTAAATTTGACTGATTATTTTCTGATTATTTAGCTCGTCCAATACAATTCAATGATTTTAACTTGAAATGATCGGCATCAAAACTCTAAGAGCGACTTAACTTAAACTTTAACTTGACCCATTTTTTCCAAACTGGTTAACCCGAATAAAAAGCTGTTTTAAAAAAAAAAAATCCTGTATCTCTTCTGTTTATGGGTGGCCCCTTACTGTGCCAGTTAAAAAATACTACATTTTGGCTTTACCAGTTTTCGATCCCCAAAACGAGTCCTAAATTCTGAACTTAGTAATTAACGTACAGGAAACATAAAATAGGTACAAAGGTTCCTTTTCTTCCAGCCCACATCCAGTGTTGGCTGTCTGGGCCCTCTGTACACACCGCAGTTCTATCAGATTACATCACTTGCACTAAAAATCTTCCACGCGTTTATTTTCTTTGACTGTATGAAAGAATATGGCAATATTTTATGAACTCAGTTCTTTTTACAAGCTTTTATATATGTGTGGGTAAAATCTTTAACTGAATTGTAGACCAGTTATCCTCAACCGATTGAACTGAAATTTGGCATACTTATCTAAGTTCCGTGACAATGTAATTTTATGGTACCATAGACCTGGTCTGATGATGGAAACTAGAAAAGGTCATGGTCATGGGAACAAAATGACGCGTAACCAAGCACTTTTGTAAAAGGTTGTTTTGAAAAAAAAAAAATTAAATACCTATTGATGTTATTAAAAATATCGGGACTAATGAGAATTTCGATATTTATTAAGTGGACAGATTACGTGCTGAAATTTTATATACTCTAATTAAATCAAAGAAAATAAACGATCGGACGGAATACAACTCAGTTTCCATCAGTTTTGTCCTAAGTATCTGCAAACATAAAAGCAAGATATGGTGGCGCCATGGAAAAGTAAAATACCTACACAGAAGCGCATTTTCCAACCCTGCCTCTGAAAAGCCGCACTAAAACGTTTGACGTTTTCTTGGAAGCCAGACCTTGAACCACCTGTGGAGCACTTGTTTGTAGTGTCCTTTCGATATACTAACATCTTGTGTCGCAATTTGCGTGTTCGATATTGTATTTCTTGTAACCAATTCTAGATTTGAATGAAGCATATATGCTTCACGTATACTTGCATGGCTTCATAAACAATGTTTTGTTATTGGTTTATTGCATCAATTTTTTTTTTGTTCTCTATTATTTTGTCCAAGCGTCCGATCCGAGAACTCGCCATTACCCAACAAACATTTCAGTCATATAAGTACAAGTTACGCGACTCAAAATGGTACAAACATCGCATTGAAGTAATTTTTGCGTGTTATATAACTTAGTGCTTCTTATCTTTATACAACTTCGAGTCGTTTAAAGACATCATTATAAACTTCTATACGACTGTTTATACGACAATTATACAACTTTCAGTATTAAAATCACTGCTGAAATATTAGTAACGTCTATACGACTTTTACATCGGCAATAATCGTGTTAGAGTTGCGAGAACTACTTTTACGTGACGTTCGTGTAAAAGTGATAAATTGTACTCTTATACGACTTTATATCATGTTAGATTAATCGTGTTAGAGTCGCAAGATCCACTTTTACGTGACGATTGTATATAAGAGTGGTAATTTACACTCTTATACTATTTTAAGTAAATTTGAACCCTTTTATCCTACTATTTAACGACTAGATGTACCTACTACCATATTTTTGTAATACAGAAAAACAGTTGTAAGTCATTAAAATGAACATACAAAGCTGGTCAAAGGTAAAAAAAAGTGGTGCTTTTAAAAGAAAAGTAAAAAAATCTATATTGCGCTTCTTAGTTCCAACTATAATGCACCGAATATTTCTACACGACAAGTGAACTGTAAAGAGACTGCAATGGGTTCCGTACAAAGTTTAATACATATAATATAAAAAAACTGCTATAAAAGTGATTCGTCTGGAATCATTTATTCTCTCCACAGCTAACCAAAATAAGTGGGTTTTGACTAACAATTGTGATGTTTTCGAACTAATATCTATTGAAGATAATGAAACGTGTATAAATGTAATTGGGAATATTATTCAAAATGTTAAGGATGTTTTTGATACGCCGATTAGGTCGTCATTTTAAATATTTTTAAGATTAATTGTTAAGACTGGAATCGTCGTCAGTTAATATTAGTGACATAAAATGTAAGTTAGTAACTACAGAATATGGTTCAAATATTTATTTTGTACCACTCATTCATACTTTGAAATAAAAAAAAAAAACATTATGATTGGTTTTATTATTTATTATTAGTTAAACAAATTTTTATCTGAAATGTACCTATATTTACTTATTTAAATACATTATCTCGGTAGCATGGGTTTAATCTAAACAAAGTACACAAGTACTTTGATTTCATTCACATTTTCTTCTTAATCTAGTTTAGTGTTTACCAAAGCAAGACTCTTAAGTATATTTTGTTGATTTTCAAAAAGAATTTTTTTGGTTTTCTTGAATATTTGACATTATTTCTATTAAATATCCAATTGTTGAGGGACCTGTATAGATTCGGTAGTGGTGGCAGTTTGGGGATCTGGAAATTGTAGATCATACTGTTGATCCAAATCCTGAAAGAAAAAAAAAATTGTTCTCTTCACACAACGAGCTCACCTTTAAAACTAGAATATTCCTAAAAATTAAGAACCATACATAAATAAGTAGGTAGGAGAAAGTTTAGATTCTCTGATCAAATTACGAAAATAGCTTACGGGTAAATATTTCCTGTCATAATTATACCTAGTTTCATAAACACTAAAATGGTTTTTCTCATAGGATTTATTTGACTGAACCCTAATTTCGTTAATATGGCAGACAACAAAAGAAGCGCACATGGTAAATAGTCGTTAAGAAATTGTATTACGGTCGTGTCTAAAACTCGAAGTCGTATTAAGGTAGCCTTTATGACATTCGTCAAATTAAAGTAAAATAATTGTTTAAAATTAAATAATTTGTAAGGCGCGTTAATTATATTGAGATTACTAGCGCATATTACCCGATAACATTAATTTCCCATTTGAATTATATATTTGAAAACGAATTTCAAGGATGTACTTATGTAATAATTATAAAATAAAATGGCTGTACTTACCTTACAAGATAAAATGATATCACATTAAAAATAAACTGTCTGATTTAATTTTACACGATATCTTTGAGATCACTTCAGAATAAAATCCCGTGTAAAAGTCGTCATTAACACTACATAATCGACAAAATGTCGTAAAGCAGCGGTAATAAACACCATAACTCGATTAAAAGTGAATAACTCGACATCTATACGGCCACTACACGACCATGTTAGTGATTAACATGACTGCTACACGACTCTATTACGACTTTAATTCGTATAAAATGGGCCTTTTCTGGGTTGTTTTAACGTGATAGCGACGTCTTTACTACTAGACTTGAAACCAAAAGTTAGAATCGGCACGTTGCGGCGACTTATGAAATGTTTGTTGGGTATTGTCTAGTGTCTTCGTCCACCTTCCATGTTTACGGATTTAAGGGCTCACAATGAAACAAATTTATTTAAAAATCAGAAAAATTGTTTGAGATTGTTCAGTTATTGCTGAATCTGACTGAGCTTATCAAACAGTGCCGCTGTTAGATTGTTGGTGCGATAAATTTTGAGAAGTCGGTTAAACCCACCACTAAGCATTTTTACTACTTATTTGCTAACATTACAGGCGATACGCGAGAACTGGAACCTCAAATACAGTGCAACCTACGTGCTTTGTCTCCTACGTGAGTCGGGAGTGAAGCCCCAGGATACGGTCGGTGCTGCAGTGTCCGTGGTCGCCGCCGCGGCCCTCGCGAAACCAGCATCCAATCTCCTTATAGTGCTGGACACTGAGCCTAGACCCGGAGTAGAGGTGAGAATACCTATCACATGTCATCCTACTTTCTACCTATATTATAAATGCGAAAGTTTGTGAAATGTGAAATTTTTGTTACCTAGGTTCTCCAAAATTACTAAACAGATCAAAATGAAATTTGGAATACACTTAGAACGTAGCCTAACTTAAGCAATAGGCTACTAATTATGCCGAAAATACGCGTGCGAAGCCGCGGGCAGAAGCTAGTAATCTCATAAATGCGAAAGTTTGGATGTTGAAACGTCTTCACGCCAAAACTCTTGAACGGATCGGCCTGAAACATAGGATACCTACTTTTTATCCCATAAATCAGTTCCCATAGGATGGAAATTTCCTTTAAACGTTTCCATACAAATAATGCGCGCGATGCCGCGGGCAAAAACTAGTTAGTAATATATTTATGAGCAACCACTGTATACCGAAAGCGTAGGCGTATAATCTCCAACTGCGGGTTGGGAATCGGTACTTAATATTAGGTCCTTACATATGAAATTGGCGTTTTTCGTACTGGCCACTTTAATCACAAATTTCTCCTCTTTGGTAAGGAATTCCAAATTCAAATTTGTACAGCTATAGACTCGTGTATTTGTGCTTCGATGATCGTCATTCATTTGTTTTTTTTCTTCTGTTTTTTTCTGTTTGCGTCACTCATTTTACATAATGGAAAACTTAAAATATCGCATTATTTACGAGTACGAGTTCCGCCGTGGCACTAGTGCTGCGGAAACAACTCGAAGGGTGAATGATGTGTATGGCGGTCGTGTTGCAAAAGAAAACACAGTTCGTTTTTGGTTCCAACGTTTTCGTTCTGGAAATTTCGACTTGCAGAACAAGCCCCGTGGACGGCCTGAGACTCAAGTTGATAATGAAGAGTTGAAGGCTATTGTGGAAGCGGATCCATCGCAAACCACGTCCGAGTTAGCTGCAGGCTGCGGTGTTAGTGATAAAACTGTTTTAATTCACTTGAAGCAAGTCAATCGCTCCACGCCACTGCTGCTTCACGACAACGCTAGACCACACACTGCGCAACAGACGGCTACTAAATTAGAAGAGCTTCAATTGGAAAGTCTAAGACATCCTCCGTACTCCCCGGACCTTGCTCCAACAGATTACCATTTTTTTCGAAATTTGGATAACTTCTTGCAAGGGAAAAAATTCAACTCCGATGGGGCAGTCCAAATCGCCTTCAAAGATTTTATTGATTCCCGTCCGACTGGTTTTTTTAGTAAAGGGATCAATGAACTACCTATAAGATGGCAAAAGTGCATAGAAAATAATGGTTCATACTTTGATTAATTAAATATATTATATTAAAAAATATTCGACTTTTTGTTCCTCCCATACAAAACGCCAATTTCATATGTAAGGACCTAATATATCAAGAAGTAAATAGAGGATTATGTGCATCTATGAGGTGCAGTCTCCTCTGACAACAGAAAAAACTTAGGCGACACGGTTATTGCTTACCCTGCAGTATTTTACCCTGAACTTTGAACCTTTTATCTATAAATCTACTCAGCCCGTGAACACCCACTGCTGGGTATTAAGCCTCTCCACTATTGTGGCATTTTGTCCGGTCTTGTGCCACAATTACGATTACCCATTGGTGAAATCTCTTATGATTGTAAAACCAAATTACAAGAGATTCCACAATGGGTAGTCGTTCTGGGCGTCAATTTTGTCTATGATAGCATCATATTAATTAAAAACCATAAAAATGTCTTAATATTCTTTTATAAATGTTGTGCTCATTGTACTTATTTGGTTAGGTTTGGTTAATTATAATTTTCCTTTATATTCGTTTCTGTTTGCTGCGTCCTCTAGGTGTCGCATAAAACCAGCGCACAGTAGCACCATCGTTACTGTGCATCATGCTGAGCGACGACCTTTTTTGATGTCACGGTTGTAACTTTTATTTTTTTGTACAAACTTTACTTGTAATTTTGTGTCACAATATTTATACTTTTACTTTTTAGGGTTTTGAAGATCGAAGATCGGTTTCAAAACCCTTATGGTCTCGCTTTGTCTGTCCTTTTTTCCCTCCTTAATAACTCAAAAACTACAGCAGCTATCAACTTGAAATTTAAAATAATAATACATTTCGTCCGCCTGTACAGATTTTAAGAAAAACTATTGAAAATAAATGAAAAATGAAAATGAATATTTTCCATACAAATTGTGATGCCGAAATTTTAAAAGATACCTGCAGAGTCATATGGGGTATCAAATAAAAGGTATCATTTTGTACATTTCAAAATATTTTTTGAAATTTTTGTAGGTTGTATACTTTTTAAAATATTTCGAAAAAAGTCGAAAAAATCCCATTCCCCCCCCCTTGAGCGATCCATGTCAAATGTATGGAGCGTTTATAGACATGGATCTATATTTTACAGGAAAAATATAGAGAAGTTTGAAAAAAGAACACTTTTTGAAAAATGGTCAAAAAGGGGGGGAATAATTTTCAAAAGGGGAGGCTACCTCACCGAGTGGAGTATCAAATGAAAGGTATCGGTTTGTACGTTTCAAAACAGTTTTTGAAATTTCTGTAGGTTTCATACTTTTTGAAATATTTTGAAAATAGTCAAAAAAATACCCATTCCCCCCCCCTATCTCCGAAGTTTGCAGAGCGATCCGTTTAAAATGTATGGAGCATTTGTAGATATAAATCTATATTTTGCACGAAAAATATAGAGAAGTTTGAAAAAAGAACACATTTTGAAAAATGGTCAAAAAGGGGGGGAATAATTTTAAAAAGGGGAAGCTACCTCACCGAGTGGGGTATCAAATAAAAGGTATTGGTTTGGACATTTCAAAACAGTTTTTCAAATTTCTGTAGGTTTCATACTTTTTGAAATATTTTGAAAAAAGTCGAAAAAATACCCATTTGCCCCCCCCCCCTATCTCCGAAGTTTGCCAAGCGATCCATTTAAAATGTATGAAGCGTTTGTAGATATGCATCTATATTTTCCAGGAAAAATATAGAGAAGTCTGTAAAATGAATACTTTTTGAAAAATGGTCAAAAAGGAATAATTTTCAAAAGGGGGGCTACCCCACCGAGTGGGGTATCAAATGAAAGGTATCGGCTTGGACATTTCAAAACAGTTTTTAAATTTCTGTAACTTTCATACTTTTTGAAATATTTCGAAAAAAGTCGAAAAAATTACCATTACCCACCTTAACCGAACCACCCATTTAACCGAAGCGTGCAGAGAGATCCATCTGAATTGTAGGTTGGTACCTACTATTCTTAGGTATTCGTTAAATTGCGATGTCTCTAACCGGTACTTTTGGTACATATTTGTTGACAAACGTTCAAAACCCTCGGCGCGCGAGTTACACTCGCACTTGACGGATCTTGTTACTTACTCTAATCCACTCCTTCCCGGCTATTCCAACATATCGTGTGACCATAGAGCCATCATTTGAGCTTTCGCTCCAATCACAATCGCTAACAATCTTTCCCATGATTTAGATAACTCCAAAGTGTTAAGTACTATCCAATAACATAAAGTTCACGGATACTGCCTTGTTAACGGACTTCGAGCTTATACCGCTGAACAAACACAGATAGCGTTAACCTATAAATAAATATTTCATAGCGGCATGGCAGTAGCATTTGCTCGTAACGAGTAAGTTCGTAACGCATATTTTGTCGCTCGGCTTTAGGGCCTCGTTAACGTCGTTTACACTCCACTGGTTTTACTGTCCCGTCTATTTGCATTTACCTTTTGTGAGCGATACCTACTAAAACACTAGTGAGCTGGTGGTCCTTTGTTGAAGCTACGGCGATATTTTAATAAGAGCTCAGAGTTTCCACACCGAAGACAAAGTGAGGTGAATTCATTAAAAGCTCAAGGGGTTGCAAAATCAGTAAAAAGTTTTTTAAAGTTTTCTAGCTTGTAATAAAATACTTGTCTAAATTGTTTCAATTCAAAAATGCTTCTTAAAGCCTCAGTCGGTACTTTGAAAATTTGAGATACCTATGCAGGGTGGTTTAGTTAGAGAAAAGTCGTGAAAGAAGTCATGCCCTCGATTTAGGTATAAGAAAACCATAACTACACATTTAGTTTGTTTTTAAATCTTTTACTTTTGAAGGATATCGAGATAATTTGTAAAAGAAAGTTGTAAAAATTTGCTTTTTTTTAGTAATACATTTCTTTGCAAAGATTGATCCTTTTATGCAACAAAAGTTATTGGTTAAATAATACAGGAGTCCTTTTTTTGAAAAATCATTCGTTTCGATTTCCGTCAGAATTAAAAGGTTTAAAAAACTAAATACTTATGCAGTTATTGTTTTCTTATAAATCGAGGGCATGACTCCTTTCACGACTTTACTCAAACTCTCGTGGTTTCGGACTTGGCCATCACCGCCTTTCTCAAAAAACCACCCTGTATAGACCACATTTCATACAACGATTGCTGCTTGCAATCCTTTTGTATGTATGAATCTGTTGCAAGCTTAGGTTATTCGTGTCGGCAGATTTTCTAGATCTAGCTAAAAATTATCATCTATTTTCATGTTTTTTTCAGGATACCCTCCACATTTGCGTAAAACCGTTCCACTACGCGTACTCGCGGGACGATTGGCTGTTGGAATGGTTCGAGCTGAACCGAATGTTGGGAGCGAGTCATTTCTACATGTACAATGAGTCACTCAGTGCGACAGTCAGCTGTTTGCTGGATCACTATAGGAAGCAGGGTCTTATCACGCTGCTGCAGTGGAAACTACCTATCGTGTCGAAGGTGGAAATAAGGTAAGATTTTTGGCTTGTTGTAAATAATTTGTGTATTTTACCAACTTAAACTGATATTACATAGAAAACTTATAATAATAACACTGAGTAAACCACAAAGGTTTGTACAGGAGTGTTATTTATTAGCGAGTCAGCCGAGTAACTACCTATCACACAGGTTTGACAAGAATCATACCTTAATTTCTAAGTGTCGTCACTGTAATTATGATTAGGTATGTACCTTTAAAAGAGTTATAAAAGTAGTGTGAGTTAAGTACCTATAGTTATTGAAATACTATATATTATTTATCCTGAAAATTAGGTTCATAAATTGGAATTAGGTGAGTATGTAACTGAAATTAAACTCTTTGATACATAAATAGCCTTATGGATTTCGATGACGCTAGAGATTACGGATTTGTCTCTTTAACATGAGCCGTTATATGGCTCGCGAACTTTGTCTAACGAGTTATAAATAAAAATAACTCATCGTTGTACAAAACAAAAGTATAAATAAATTAACAAAGAAATGTTCATTTTGAAGGACTCCTCCTCGATTTCGATGACTGTGTGTGACCCTAGAGATTATGATTCCTATCATGAGCCCCTATATGGCTCAATAGACCTAACTTGGTCTTGAATACCCTACTACACGTATGACTTGCCCCGTAGTGTTATAGGTTCTTGTACGTGTAGCCCTACTACAATTTTCTTTGGTCTCTCTTTAAAATAAACATACAGGGTATGGAGTTCCCCTTTTAAACAAAATTAGCTTGTATTGGAGAACACTGCTCTTACTTTAAATATTAACAGTTTATAAGTTAGATGCACAACAGATATTTAAAAATTAAATAAATAAGTTAGTAAAACGTAATTAATAAAATAAAATAAGATGAAACTTTATATGAACAAACATTCAACGAATCGTATGTGAAGTAGTGTGTATGTGTTAGTAGAATGAATTAGGTAGTATCATATTCATAGCAACTGAATTAGTGCAAAGATACAGGGTGGCATATTTTTTTATGAATCGATCGATTCAATTTGCTGCAAAAATAAAAGATTAAAAAAGCTAAATATGCAGTTTTTGTTTTCTCATAAATCGAGGTCATGACTCCTTTCACGACTTTTCTCTAACTCTCATGGTTTAGGATTTAGCCATCCACTCCCATCTCAAACAGCCATCCTGTATAATTATTCTGTGCTTTGGGCTAGCTAGATGATGCTGTCTGAGAATGTGCAGAATTAGATTCAATGCCCAGTCTCAGCGGTGGGACCCGCAGGATATCTATTCAAATTCAAAATTGAAATTCATTTATTTCGGATAACAATGATCCATAATTTGTTACTAGCAGAAAGATTATATGATATGAAATGTTAGTATTCTTAGCCTACCTACTACATTATATTTAATTTAAATTCTAAATTCTATCAAATTAAATCATATAAAATAAAATTAAAACAAATTAAACAACATGAAATTAAATTAAATCAAATAACATATAAATAAATAGAATTAAATTGAATCTGACCACATAATTATCAAAAATCGAAAGTTAGAGTAAAAAAATTAATTCATTTAAATACACAAAATTATATTACTCTTTGCACAAAGTGCTGCCATATCGGCGAAGAAATTCTGCCGGCTACAGTTTGTAGGATGCTGTTGGGGCTATCCCGCACTCTGCGCATCAGGGATGCCGTCTTTTTCCGGAGGATGACAGCAAAGCCATCCGTCTCATACTCTGCAAACATCCCTGATGCACTGCAGAAACGAGGCAGTCCCAACATCATGGTATGGTCCGCTGAAAATTCTTTCAACAAAAACTCGCTGCTATGTTCTAAGTCATTCGTAAATTTTCAAGGGATAAAAATAAGTTACATCAAAATAGTATGATTCTGTTTCTATTAATTCAATTCATGAGTGAGTGATATCACCCTAGGTCCTTGGCGTCCAGGGGCACACGCAATATATAAATATCTTACAAAACTTCTCATCAAGCCCATAGGTGATCGGAATGCTGGCTTCTATTTCGGTCAACGAATTAGCATTGAAATTCTACATGGCAATGCTGCCAGCATTCTGGGCACTCTACCTTCTGGTGCCGGCGTAGATTTTTATTTTATACTAGCTGCATTCTTACTACCCGTTGTCCTATTACCCGTTTTACCGTAGGAATGAAGCATTTTCCCGCGGTGAAAAGTAGCCTATGTTCATCAGGAATAATGTGGGCTTATAATGGTAAAAGAATTTTTCAAATCGGTCCAGTAGTTTTGGAGCCTATTTAATACAAACAAACAAACAATCAAATCTTTCCTCTTTATAATATAAGTATTTAGTAGTTCTGGCCTGCAAAACTAAGTATCACACTTTTAAAATTGCAATAACTTTTTAAGTATTGAGCACGCCTGGGATGAAGGCCCCCTGAAGTCAGAAGCACCATCATCTACCACCCGCAGGGCACTAAAACAGGCCCTGATAGAAGAATAGGTGAATATTCCCCAAAATCGGATCGGTTCCGAAACCTCGTGTTCAGTAGATATGCCAAACTGGCTCGAAGCTGTAGCTGCCCGAGGAGGCAATACTAGTTTTAAAAAATTTAATTACATGTAAAACATATTTAAAAATGTTAATTGAGTTTTTGGACACTAAGCTAGAAATGACTATTCTATTGTTTTATTTTTTTAGGATAAAATTTTACTAATGTACTTAAAGTTAACAATAATTCAAAGAAAGCTGATAAAATTTGCCATAAAACGTTTGTTATATTAAATCTCTTACTTCTATCACCGAACTGCGATCCCCAACCCGCATGCCCAGCGCGGGGACTATGGCATTACCCCCATGAGGTAAAAGCCAACAAGGCGCTTACCAGGGGGACGCCTGCGTTCAGCAGTGGACCCAATACAGGCTGTTGCGGTTCAGGTGAGGATACTTAGTTTTGCAGGCTAGTGTAGATAATAAGTGTATAAATGCTAGTTGAAATTCTATTGTTTTTATTTTCTTTTTTAAATGTATTTATTTCGATTACAAATGTGTGAGTTATATAAAATGCAACGAATGACCGTCACTAAAAAGCAGGTCATTGTTCGTCACGCCTTTTAATCCTTAGTGAAATTAAATTTGATTGTTTGGTTAAACCGATTTCAAGCGTCAACACCAACGATTTAATTAAGGCACATTGTTTACATACCCATTGTTTGTACTTACCTATTGTTTTACTTTGACTTTTCTAACACTTTTCTACATGAGGAAATACTATATACTATACAGGGTGTAACAAAAATAAGTAACCAAACTTTCAGGTGGGGTGTAGAATCGAACACTGAATTCAGGAATAATATTAAAAAAAAATCCCGCCCTTTAGTTTTCGAAAAATAAAATAAATACGGAATTTTCACTACATTACGCAAACGACTGATGCACGTGTTTATTTGACATTATAATATGATTAAAAGGTCTACGTACCTTGTGTACACCTTTTTAGCAGATAAACATCTTTTTACAGGGGGCACCCACGACCGGACACGCGATATCGCAGCAGCGCGCGCGGCGGCGGGCTGCACGTGTTGTAGTTATGTAGGAAGCTAGCCAATTCATTCCAATTTTCCCATTTCTGTTTTCATCTCGTGGTATTCAATATCTGAATAATGCATACGAGCCATTTTTACGCACAAAAAACCGATAAGCGCCGCCGCGACCTTCACCTTGCGCTTGCAATGATGCAACTAAACGGCCATTGACCCTATGATAACATTTCTGTGGTGCGATATGAAAAAATAAAACCTAGTAGTGAATATCTTTTAGTAGGACGGTGCATGCTTAATGAATGTACCTACTAATTATGCATTTTCGTGATAGAACGTGTGTAAAGACTTAAAATAATTTATTTATTTTTTAATTCCTAGAGGAAAATTGGAATGTATTTGTTGTACGTAGGCTCCATATCTAAGCACGCCGTGCAGCCTGTTCGCTTCCGCTGCAATGATGTCGAGGGTCGATGACCGCGGTGGCCGCTCATTAGGGCACCGTTTAGGTGTTATGGGCTTATAAAAGAGATGAATACAGGTACTTAGGCCATTTTTTTTAATTCCAAATTGACACATGTATTATAGTCTATTGCCTAATGTTGTGAAAATTTCGTACCAATTTATTAAATTTTTCGAAAACTAAAGGGCGGGATTTTTTTTCAATATTTTTCCTGAATTCAGTGTTCGATTCTACACCCCACCTGAAAGTTTGGTTACTTATTTTTGTTACACCCTGTATATAAATGTGGTCTTATATTCATGGACAGTTACCTAATAATGTAAATAGATATTATAGGTCCAAGAACTGTCCATGAATATATAGCTAGGTGGCTTGGGCGCAAAAATTTGTTAACAAAACTAGACTTCATTTTACTGGTAAGTTCTTGAACAGATTTGAAGTATAAGTAACATTTCCAAAATTTTCGGGATGTGTTAACTTACATAACGAAAACCACAGACAAACAAAAAGATTCGCGATAAATAAATAGTAGTAGGTAACGGACATATTCACAGAGAGACATCTGGCCCCAAAATATGCAAAACTTGCTCAACTAGCTCATCTGGTTCCCTTAAGTTATTATGGGTACCGATAATCACCTAGACCTGGAACACCTGCAGAGCTTAAAATAAACATACGCTTAGAAAATGAAATAAAATGAAATCCCCATAGCAACATTACTTTTCAATAAACACCATTGTGAGATAAAAAGCCCTAATTTAGCCAGAGCAGGAGCCCTCGCTTCTTAATACAAGTTTCGACTTAGCAAGAGCGAGCAACTCACTAGCGAGGCCTTAAAATGTGTCTTTATCACACATCAGGTACCAACTATCTTAGAGACTAAATCTGTAAGTTCATTTATGTAGAAATGTTGATGTGTAACTTAAGACGAAAAAAACATTTTTATCTTTTTAGGGTTTTGAAGATCGAAGATCGGTTTCAAAACCCTTATGGTCTCGCTTTGTCTGTCCTTTTTTCCCTCCTTAATAACTCAAAAACTACTGCAGCTATCAACTTGAAATTTAAAATAATAATACATTTTGTGCGCCTGTACAGATTTCGTGAAAAAAAAAGAAAATAAATGAAAAATGAAAATGAATATTTTCCATACAAATTGTGTTGCCGAAATTTTAAAAGATACCTACAGAGTCATATGGGGTATCAAATGAAAGGTATCATTTTGTACATTTCAAAATATTTTTTGAAATTTTTGTAGGTTTCATACTTTTTAAAATATTTCGAAAAAAGTCGAAAAAATACCCATTCCCCCCCCCCCCCCCCTATCTCCGAAGATTGCAGAGTGATCCATGTAAAATGTATGGAGCGTTTATAGACATGGATCTATATTTTACAGGAAAAATATAGAGAAGTTTGAAAAAAGAACACTTTTTGAAAAATGATCAAAAAGGGGGGGAATAATTTTCAAAAGGGGGGGCTACCTCACCGAGTGGGGTATCAAATGAAAGGTATTGGTTTGTAGGTTTCAAAACAGTTTTTTGAATTTCTGTAGGTTTCATACTTTTTAAAATATTTCGAAAAAAGTCGAAAAAATACCCATTCCCCCCCCCCTATCTCCGAAGTTTGCAGAGCGATCCGTTTAAAATGTATGGAGCGTTTGTAGATATGGATCTATATTTTACAGGAAAAATATAGAGAAGTCTGTAAAAAGAACACTTTGAAAAATGGTCAAAAAATAATAATTTTCAAAAGGGGGGCTACCCCTCCGAGTGGGGTATCAAATGAAAGGTATTGGTTTGGACATTTCAAAACAGTTTTTAAAATTTCTGTAGCTTTCATACTTTTTGAAATATTTCGTAAAAAGTCGAAAAATTTACCATTACCCACCTTAAACGAACCACCCATTAATCCGAAGCATGCAGAGAGATCTATCTGAAATGTAGGTTGGTACCTACTATTCTTAGGTATTCGTGAAATTGCGAAGTCTCTAACCGGTACTTTTGGTACATATTTATTGACAAACGTTCAAAACCCTCGGCGCGCGAGTTACACTCGCACTTGACGGATCTTGTTTTTATCTTTAACTATCTATCTATCTACTCAGCCCGTGAGCACCCACTGCTGGGTATAGGCCTCAATCATTCTCAGCTGTCCTAACGATGTCATCTGACCATCGGGCTGGTGGTCTGCCTCTGTTATAACAAAAAAAATTCTTTTAAATTCCAGAACAGAAGGTCAATTCGCAGCGTTCAACGACTGCCTATACCGGTCCATGCAGAACGCTGGCTGGATCCTGGTGATAGACGTGGACGAGGTGGTGGTCCCACGGCGGGAGAAGGAACTGCCAGCCATGCTAGCTGAGCTGCGGGCGAGCTATAAACCTGCCTCAAAAGTACCCTCGGCTTTCATGTTCAGGAATGCTTTCTTCTACGTGCGGTGGGAGGTAGGCTATACACTGTAGCTTGTTGAATTCCATGAGGATTGTAAGCAAACCATAATAATGTTATGCGTTGAGCAGTTATTGCGATGGCTATTTGAGATGGGAGTGTATGGCCAAATCTGAAACCGTAAGATTTAGGGAAAGAAGTCAAAGGAATCATGGGCATTTATGTTGTGTTACTATAAAAAGTATCGTAGTTTGACGAATTCATTACGGATGTAAGCGGGTTAACTACGAATCTTATTTGTGTTGGAAGAACATCAACGTTTCATCCCTTAACGAGGAATATCTTCAGGGTGAGTGCGGTTCTAGAAGCGTACGTTGGTCTCTCTGATCACTACGCACGAGCGCGCGTTGAGCCCGTGACGTGAGCGCCGGGGTTGGGGGTGGTGGGGGGTGCGCTGCTTATAGATGCTGTAGCCTACAACTTACGAGAAGATGACTCTCACGCCCTACAGCCTGTAGGGCGTGAGAGTCATCTTCTCGTAAAGATCCTACTGTGTCGGGTGTTGGTATTCCCTGGGTACATATGGAACTAACAGTATCTACACCCGTCTCCATACTGCTGTTCGACTTCTCATGAAGACATTATCTTACGTCCATAATGAATTCGTCAAACTACGATAGTTTTTACAGTAAAATACTGAACAAGTAATAATAAAACATGAGGTCTAAAGGTAGGCCTTGACAGATGATGATGTATGTGGACCTTTGAAACACAAAACCCGTCCCTTGCCCCCGCACTATTGCTCTGTCAAAACCACATCAAAATGCTTTTCGTCGAACGACTGTATATATAAATAATTTTTATGGTTTCGGATTTGGCAATACACGGAAAGGGAAAGACGTGAAAGGAGTCATGGGCATTTTTAAAAGGTTTTTTTTAACTGTACAAAATAAATTCGAATAGCTATTATAGCGAGGATAATTGGTAGAAAGACAGCCTTTTTACTGCATGGTTAACTTATCTTTCTTACCAAATGAGAATGAGTAGCATTCTTGAGTGGTTTTAAGGGCCGTCTCTATTTGTTTAACAAAATTGATATTGGAGTAAACCTCTAAATTGTTTCTGGTGATGAAGAATTCTATCAAAAATCTCAGGAGCATTTTATCTTCGTTTTACAGGACGACTCGGAAGCAACCGCTCCGCTAACAACTGCGCGGAAAACGCGTCGGTGGGTGACGCCGCACGCGTTGAAAAACCGCAGCAAATACGCGGTGCGACCGCGCGACGCTGTCGAACTCGGGAACCACTTCATATGGGAGCTCGCGCCTGGCTTTTGCTCCGTGGGTGTACCCACCGATCGGGCACTGCTACATCATTATAGGGTACGCATTTGTTCCTATCAAATCAAATCAAAAAATCTTTATTTCCATACATACAATAAATGTAGGTACACCTAGAACAAGTCAAATTATGCAACTAAACACAAACACGGAAATAAAGTGATATTTTTGATTTCTGTCTTATCACACTCCTACCGTTAATTAACAGGAATAGACCATAAATACTTTTATTAGATTTCGGCGATAATATTTTTTCCAAGCGAACAATAAATAAAAAAACAATACCTCCCGTCATTCTGATGAACAATGTATTAAGTACGTCTGGTCCGATTAGAAAATTACTTACTATATGCTATTTTTGATCCCGGTACTAAATATAAAAAAAAACTCTTTATTTCCATAAAAACAATAATTGTACTAAGAAAAGGTCAATTTATAAAACTAAAACACTGTCACGGAAATAAAGTGATATATTTTATTTCTGTCGCTTCGGTATGTAGACTAAAGTAAAGAAGCGACGAAGAAACGTTTAGCCTGTTAGTTGTTATTTTTCGAGTTGGAGCAAAACCCGTCCCAAGCTTTACCATGTGAACGAAGCCATGTGCGGATGCAAGTGTTTTATGCTTTGTAATGATTGTTACAGACTGCCTGCGAATTCGGTGGCACTAACTGTTTAACAGTGCCATCAACTATCGACAGGACCGCCCACAGGTGGACGGACGATTTGATGAAACGTATCAACAAGGAAAAGCTCACTATTGCCTCTACGTGCCTAGCGTAAGAAATTTTGCCATTTAGACTTTGTAGACATTAGGCGTTTTGAAGCGCGAGATTTGGTAACGCGAGTTTTGACTGTTAGGGCCGTGATCACGGTGTGGTTAAGACACGGCATTACGGCTCAAACGTTAGCAGTTGAAACGTTAGGGTGCGCGTTCACACGCCGGCATCGGACAAATCACACCGGCCCCATCAATGGTTTGACGTAAAAGATCCGTACCGCACGGAGCGGACTATTGGCAATGCCGGCGAGGATTCTTAAAGGCAACTTTTCCGTTTACTGCGTATGACGTCATTCGGATTGCCGATCAGTGGACGCACTTGTCAGCGGATTGTCCGATGCCGGCCTGTGAACGCGCACCCTAACGTTTCAACTGCTAACGTTTGAGCCGTAATGCCGTGCTTTACCACACCCCGTGATTGCGGCCCGATCCGATACATTCGTACACATTCAAACGCACGCTTCTAATCAAGCGTACGTATGGATTTCTACGACATCAGTACCAACGCGAGCCGAGCGCAACGCCAACGCCCTATGTGTACCCGCTCCTATAGGTGAATACCTATGTACATAATGATATAAAATTACAAAAGTAATTTTACTTTACTTTAGTCATAATAGCAACCAATCCCAAGTACAATTTGTATTATTATAAGGCTACACAACTTTTAAAAGTTAAACTAGACTATAGATTTTACCTAACAAATTACATTCTACCCGTTGGTACGATATCAGGGACCCAATTCTGGTAAAACACTGTGACAATGCTATCGTCACAGAATCGCCACCATAGACATCTTATGTTATTGTTCGGCGATTCTGCGACGAGAACTTGTCAAGGGTGAGATTGTGAAGGTGAAACGATTGTTTTATCAGAATTGGAACCCAGGTCAATTATGTTGGCACATTAGACAGCAGAAATGTATAATGGTTGAGGTCATCCTAATAATATTATAAAGCCGAAAGTTTGTGAAATGTGAAATTTTTGTTACCTAGTATCATCGTAATTATCATAATCTTCAAAACTACTGAACAGATCAAGATTAAATTTGGCGTACATTTAGGCCACATCGTCACTCTCCATGGGGTGAGTCTATCTCACCCCATGGAGAGTGACGATGTGGCCGCCGATGATCAAGAAGGTCTAGAAGACCTATTCTTGTCTAGAAGAGACCCAGGTTGTTAAAACCAATGTACTTGTACCTATTTCTGACAATATGTACGCATACGTATGGCGTCATTTATTTTCATTGTAGCATAAGTTATCATTTAAGAAAATATTTATTGAGAGTACAAGTTTGTGATTTTATCCCGCTAGCTTTGTGTTGTACAATTTTGCCCTTTAAATTTACGAAGTAGAAAACAGTCGTTTTTGGAAAATGTTAAACAAAAACGGATAAAAAGCTGCAATCTCTGCCCGAAAATGAAAATCCATCATTAAACTATATGTTTATATTTTGCACATAATGTATTGTTAAACGTATTTTATGATAAAGAGAGCATGGATTGATTTTACAGAGATATAAGCATAAAATTCTGTAACCTTAAATACCCATTTGATTTAACTACCAATAATAGCCTATTAGAGCAAAGCCAACCTATTAGTCATGATTATGTAACTATGTATGAAAATTTTCATGATCATTTTCGAGTTATTCATTGTCGTAGAGAAAAAATGTGCCATTTTGAGTGTTGTGTTCATAAAATTCTGATTTGCTCAAAACGATTTAATAAAAATATTAACTATTGCCAGTATTAACTTTATCAACCGACCAATAATAGGTTAAATTTTTGCACCATCGCCATACCAGAGCCATTTGTATTTTCATGCATTTATTTTCAATTAGATTGTTTCAGGTCGTTATTGCAAATCTTGTCATAGTTATTTTCGTAATGAAATCTTTTTAATACGAGTACATACCTATTAAATAAATAGTTACTGTACCTAGCTAACGAATAATAAATTAGATAAGATTTTATATTCTACCTTCAAACACATCATAAAATCTAAGTATATAAATTGTAACGTATCAAGTAACTTAGAATCATTGTTATTGTGTAAATATTCGTGTACATGACTAACATAAAATACTGTTTTTAGAACCTATTTTCTAAGCAGTTTTACTGTACATATTAGGTTTACAAGATACGAGGGGTGTATTGCGTACATCTCAAAATAAAATGCCTACGTAGTATATAGTATTCTTTGCCATTGACGAGGGCTTGTCCTCAATTATTTATGTACCTAAGTACTACCAGTGTAAGTAACATATTTGCAGTTAAATATTGTCCAAAATATATAAATCCCAGAAACTCTTGACATAATCTTATGAGTTACCTAGATAACTAAATGTGAATTACAAAATTTTATAAATAAATAATAATATTTTGAGATGTCCCAGGTTGGATGCAAGCTATAGTTGTACCTAAAGAACATATCAACAAAACCATTTTTATTGCTATGTCAAAAATGAAACTGCTACTGTTTCTGCACTTACTTTTAAAAATAACATCTCATTTATACAGAGTGGCTTTTGAGATGGGAGTAGATGGCCAAATCTGAAACTATGGGAGTTAAAGAAAAGTCGTAGTCATGAGGTCAATTTATGAGAAAATAAAAACTGCATACCTACTTATGTTTTTTAGGGATCGTTTCAAAAAGTTCACAAAATTGATTAGGTAGGTATAGATGTTGTATCGAAGATAGGCCCGATTAAAAATACAGATTAAATATCCTGGCTAGCGGCAAGCGCAGCAGTTGTTCGAAAAGATTATTAAAAAATTTCACATTGATGCGTCATGAATTTTTCACGACTTTTCTCTAACTGTCCAAAAACCACACCGTATAGTTTTTACGCATGTCAATGTAAATAAAAACTAATGTCAGTTTTACCACATTTGCAATATTAAATGTTTAGACAGATAAAGTACCGTCTTCTTTAATAAAATAATAAAAATGTACTATACTCTTGAATGTAAGTCTTGTTAAGGAATTTTACTTGCATAATTTGACTTTGCAAGGTCCTTATAAATATTTATATAAGGTTAGGTAGATAGTTACTTGTAAAATGGTATCCGCCGTAAAAATGCATTTTTTAGTTTTTTGCTATTTGTTTCCAAATCTGTTAAATAATTTTATTATTCTAAAAGAGATTCAAGATAATATAGTCTAATCGAAAGGTTACGTCACGTGACGTCATAATAGTATTCTACTTAAATCTAAATTAAAATAAAAAATAGGGATTGATACTTGTCTTATTTGTTCCATTGTTTTGTATAATTCAGTATGGTTATTATTTTAATTATTGCATTCTATGTTTAACCATTATGGGGGAATTAGGCTAAATTTACACCTGGTATCTTTACAAAATTACTTTTATAAATACCTAAGTAGTTCATATGACAATTGATATTAAATTTTAGTGGCAAAAGCATATTTTGTGTGTATGTATATTTTATCTGTGATGTCTATTTTAGAAAGTTGTTCGATGAATAAATGATTTGTTAGCAGAAATCAGTGACGTGAACTTTTAGTTATCATTTCACTCATAGTAAAACCCCCGTAGTTCTAAACCCAACTCAACTCTATGAAACAGAAGATATATGTATACAGTCAGGGTGCCAATAGCACAGAATAAATGTACTATATTATAGTACTAACGTACAGAAGGCCGTTTTCGCGGTCTCCTATGTGTAAAAAGCTACTCTGCCACCTTACAATACAGTGCAGTTTAACTCGCACTGCGCTTTAACAAGTAGCTCTTATTATTTTGTTCCTAGGACTTTATATAAAAAGAAAGGGTTGTCATAATTAATAAGGTTTTCGAGTACACAAAGAAATTAATCTAAGAATTTTAACAACCCAAAAATGTACGATTGAAATAGTCACACGTGTCAAAATTACATTATGTAATGACATTTAAATTTTTTAGTGATCAATGTAATTTATTTTTAATTCGTATTATGTTACGTCAGTATTCATTTTAGTAGTACCTAGTGCACCTACCTGACTATAGGCAAATTTGATAGATCTTATTCCAAATTATTATAAAGGCTCACCACGAGCATTCGCCTCTATTAAAAGATTCAGATTAGAGCATTAGGTACCTACCTACCTACATCCAATGATAAGAAACGAGCTTTGCAGTGCACATCCTTTTATAATAGCTGGTTCGTCTAACATTTCAAAAACAACTGAAATGACTACAGCAGAATGCATTACAGGCGAATGCTTTATATGTATATCTAATAAAACGTTAAGTGCGATTCGGACTCGCGCACTAAGGGTTCCGTTTTAAGACCTTGTTTCTTGCCAAATATCATGATTATAGGTCAAGTTATAGGAAGTAGGTACCCTGTATATTTTGGTCGAGGGAGAGAAACATACGTTATATATTTTTTTAAGTTTTTGTTTTTATAGTGCGTAAGCCTCACACTCTGGCTAATTATTAATAATCAATAATCATTTATTTCGTTCATTTCAAAAATAACACTTCATATTTGTTTTACTTACAGAACACAATGTTGATAATGTAAGTACGTATTGTAGGTAGGTACTTTAAATTAACTCAATTCAATTAAAGTCAAAAGAAGAGGAATAAATACTGATTAAAATTATAGGTACACTATTTTATAACTACATTTAAAAAAAAAATAAAAAAAATATTAAAAATATAAAAATACATATTACAAATAGTTTATCTACTAACTAGATAGGAAATTACAATAAGTCGCTTTCACAGGCTAAGAATTCTTCGTAGCTGTAAAAGCTGTGTTTAGCGAGCCAGTACTTCAGTTTGTTTTTGAAGGATGTGAGGCTAGTTGCCTTCGTGACAATATCAGGAAGGATTTATTATATGATTACTTCTAATTTTTTTGTTAATATACTACAAATTTACGGTTTTCAGATTTTTCTCGTAATTTGTGCTATATATGACCTTGTTTCTTACCAAATTTTATGATTCTGGGTACACTAGAAGTACCCTATTTTGGTCTATAGCAAGAATCAAAAGTTTTTATTTTGTGAATAAATTACATATTTACGGTTTTAGGATTTTTCCTTTATTTAGCCTATAAGGCCTTGCTTCTTGCCAAATTTCATAATTCTAGGTCTACGGGAAGTACCCTATAGGTTTTGTGTTCACGTGATTCCCTTGGAAATTTCAAAATATTCGGACATAAACGGCTGTAACTTTTGAGTATGTTGACGTGGAAGTTTTATTTATATCGCGGCTCCAAGAGGTTACGGACTTGAGTATTCGACGTTAATTTCAACTCGATACGTCAACGCATTTCTGAGAAAAGAGAGTTGACAGACTGACAGACAGACAGACAGACGGACAACAAAGTGATCCTATAAGGGTTCCTTTTTTCCTTTTGAGGTACGGAACCCTAAAAACTAATAATGTTATGTTATAGACGAATGCTTGCAGTGAGGGAGCGCCTCAAGCCAACAATTA
Source organism: Eupithecia subumbrata (assembly GCA_949316285.1). Lineage (NCBI taxonomy): Eukaryota > Metazoa > Arthropoda > Insecta > Lepidoptera > Geometridae > Eupithecia > Eupithecia subumbrata. Next base: position 11,140,960 of record OX438643.1, on the reverse strand, counting down.
GGTCATCTTCTTCAAATTCTTTAAAAATATTAAGAAATTTGAAGTCAGTTTTCAAATTGCTGCTACGCTGTTTTTAAGTTTTACAGGACAAATACTAATCCCTCTAGAAAAAAATTGTTATAGACCATCTTGAGATCATTCTCTATGCGTGGTCATTCTGTTACTGTAATTTCATAAGATTTCTGGTCATTACAATAGAAAATCATGAAAATCGGGTCCGCAATTGACGGAGTAATCGACGAACAACGTAAATCCTTTTTTCGAAAACGGTTAAAAATAGTGCCAATTACCAAATTCTAAATTTTCTAATCCATTAAAAACCATAGGTATAAAAAATATAGCTTCGAGGTGGTTAAGAGTTTAAAAGCAGCGCTTGGTAACCCTTATTGTCAAAACCCGCCATAACGGGCATGTCATGTACTTACTTGTAGAATTTGACACGAGCGCTTAGCGCACAAATCGACCAGAATTCAACAAATTCTCAAATTCCATTAAATCGCAAATTCATGTTGCTCTCTTACTGCAGTTGGTCTCACCTTTTACTAAAACACTATATCAGAACGAAAAAAAAAAATACAATTTTTATCCATAATGCAGAGAGCAGCGAACTGGGTACTGAGAGTTCGGTTTGTCGTCAGTATCGATACGTCGTCGTGACGTCTCATTGTTGTATGGGATTTGCGTATACTTCATTGGAACTCAGCGCTCAGTTACTGCCATGATTTAGTAAACCTAAACGAACCCACTGTTGACTGTGGCTACGCCGTAGCCACGCTCTACGGCGTAGCGTTGTGAACCGGCGTAGCACCACTCAGTTCTACGAGCCGGATTACTGCCAGTTAAAATCACTAGATGGCATTACGTAGATACTAGCTGCAAAAAAGGAAGGAGAACAAACTATACTTAAACAATCAATAATTTATTTCTAAGTGTCTATATAATCCTTCTAAATTATGTAGCATGAGTAGCTACATTTGGTTGTTGCCGACACGTATCTACATATGTGTATTCTGATGGTTCCCTCACTAGGCTAGAACTGTATCGAGTTATGTGTTATGTTTTAGAATTCAGAGGATATAGAAACGTTTTCACCGAGTGCTAGCACCAGTATCTCGACAGCCCATATTGGTCCACTGCTGGACGCAAGATTCTTCCTGATAAGCGTCTTATTGACTTTTATCTCATGGGGGTAGTGCCCATAATCCCCACGCTGGGCATACGGGTTAAGGATTGCAGTTCGGTGGTAGAATTTTTCTGCAGGAGGCGCTGCTAAACCCGCGGGAAGAATTGGGTTGGTGTAAATTCTAAGCCACACAGCACCAGTGTGGTGAGTTATAAAAGTCGCCTATCTCTACGTTTAGAGCCCACTAATAGCACACAAGAAGATTGAAGCCCTAGGCTTCTAGACCGTTCGTATAGATAGACCATTTTAATTATATTTCACGTCTACGATTAAATTTATATTTAGTTACGTAAAATAAGCCAATTTAGAGAAACTTGTAAAAAGCCTTTTGTTACAAAAACAAAATGACTTCGCTCGACTGTCGCTTACCCTTTTAACGCTGAACAAATACAGGTGGGACTGTTGTTTTAACCTATAATTTTAGGCGGGTTTATAATTTATATTTCGGCGGCGTCACAAATCACCGTAGATAAGGCCTCGGCCACGGTGCCCGACGTAGGTACTCGCATGACTAATGTGCCCAATTAACTCGAAGCATTGGGACGTAAGCATCCCTGTTTACTTTTTAACCAACTTAGATGATACGCAAATATTTGCCGGCCAGTGGTAATAGGTTGTATCAAGTTTAGCGTGCTAATTTTGTTTGTTTTTGGTAGTCCTTTGTCCTCAATTTAAGGAGTTTCGTACTTATGTTTAAGCAAGGTTTACCTAAGGTTCCTATTTTGGACTCTGCGGATAAGCGAGAAAGGTTTAATTTAATACTTTTGCAATGCGTAATACAAGTATACAAAAACGTACCTATAACTAAAGTACATACGGTATCTATGTAAAATTCAATTCAATTAAATTTTGTTGATAGCAGTTCAGGTATTTTTAAGTTAGGAGGTAGGTAATTAGAACCACTTCTGTAAAATAATTATGTAAATAATACATAATATCTTTTTGAAACACAATTTATCAATTCGATAAGTCAAAATGAGCATGTAAATATGACTGCGAATAAATAATTACCAAGAATTGCATATTTACTCGACCATGTCAGCAGCGTTCATGCTTTATGAGAGGATATACATACATCATCAGTCATCACACTAATATTGTAAATTCGAAAGTTTGGAGGTTTAGAAGGATGGATGTTTGGATGGATGTTTGTTACTTCTTTACGCCAAATCTACTTATCGGATCGGGCTGAAATTCTGCATACATGTAGTTCTGGGCCTGAAATAAAACATAGTCTACGTTTTATCCCATAAATCAGTTCCCATGGGATAGATAGATAGATACCTTTTAAACGTTTTTATATAAATAACTTGCGAAGCCACGGGCAGGAACTAGTATAAATATATGATATAAATATAAGGTAGTGGCTTGCTATACAATACCCTAAACTACCCTAAAGTTTGGAATTTATCAGGTAGACAAATTTTCCAAGACATACTAAAAAAACCTTCGGCTTAGGGTAAGATTCTGTGAGGAGGCGGAGGAAACGCCTCTCCATCTTCTAGGAGAGTGCCGAGCACTGATGCAAAAACGTAGCAACCATCTGGGCAAGCACCAGCTTAGTCCAGACGAGCTAAGAGACTCCACTCCGAAGAGAATCCTACAGTTCCTAGCAGCTGCAAGGGTTAGTGGTGAACTGTGAACGCCACTGCTTCGGGGCTGAACACATAAAGTGGCGATCACAATAGGCCTATCATGGCCGCAGTGATACGAAAGCCACCAAAAGGGTAAGGGTAAGGAAGAATGTTGGACGTAATAATTATTATGTCCAACATTCTTTGCGATTCAACGTTATTATATTTTGATTGTAATATAGAAACAAGAACTCGTGATCACATCAAAAAGTTTCGCTAAACTGAATACAACAAAAATTGGTATTGCGTAAGAATAAAAGTGGAAGATTGTATGAAAACGTTTTCCTTGAGCAATAAAAACATAATAAAAAGCTTTTATCGTTCCTTTGTACATCAGAAGAAAGTTTTCATTGTCTTTTAAACACATTTTTATTGATCGGCCTAAAGCCGACTTAATTTTTCATTTATTTATTTATTCACATACCACGAACACAAATTTAAAACAAACTAAGATTAGCCCGTGACCATTTTCTAACAGTTAAACATGACATTTTTAGGAATTACCCTTTAAACTAAGATAATAAGAAATAAAAACAATTTACAATGACATATTCTTTTGACAATACTTACCAAGTTGATCGGTGCAACTATTCCCTACATTCCGGAGCAAGTATTTTCGTTTTGGAGCCACTATAAATAACTGAAACTACGGCAAGTGCCGTTTAAAACTGCTCCTAGCTGCTGAAGAGCTTACTTCCGTTCGCTGAAGTGGCTATAATAAATACAGCCTGTGATTTTACTTCGCTGTGCGCGAATGAAGAAATTTACATAAATAATAAATTTTAAAACTTCTCCTTTGACGTTTGTTTGTTTGTTTGCAAATAAATAGGTACGTGGAAGAAATTATTCTAGCTGTATTATTCTTATGTCTTATATTGGATGACACAAATTCCGAGTGGTCTGTATATAGGGTACGTACAGTGTAGGTCTTTATAAGAGGATAAAATATGACTACGGCTGAGCATTACGAAAATGTGAGTGCATTTTATAAATTTTAAAAATATATATTTCAAACAGCTTCTGCTCGTATGCAAAAAAAAAAACGCATGCCAAGCCACGGGCAGGTCTAGTTTTGGGGTAAAAGTGAAGCCTTACTATGTTAATATGGCCTTGAACTAGAAAAATTTCAATTTTCAATTCAAATTTCAATTCAATTTCAATTCAAATTTTCTAAGAAAAATTTCAGCCCGATCCGTTCAGTTTTTTGGCGTGAAAAAGTAACAAACATCCAATCATTACAACAAATGTATATATCTAAAACCTACTTATTAATATAAATAAATTAGAACTGTAAATATAAATACCTACTTACAATTGAAACAATTGAGCTAACTGCAGACTGTTGCAAACAATCGATTTATTAATTAAAGCAAAATAAAATGCCAATAATAATACGTTTTATAATACTTGAAGTAATAGTTTACAATTTTACATAATTAAATGCCACAAAACCTATATTGATTTTTTTCTATTTGGGTCCCTACTTTTAGATTTCGCACGTCATTCACGAAACATGAAATTGAATAATATCTTGACAGGTATTCCCAAAGTATGAGATAATATACGGAAATTATATATATTTTTATACTTTTGACGCTTGAAGGCTGCTCAAACCCCTGTCATGAGAAGTATGATGTCGGTAACTCGACTGAAGTTTTTTTGTCTGATCAAAGTATTTCGGTTTCAGGGCTCGCTATTTGTGATAGACAAATGTCGCTTCAGTCCGCTAATCCTTGGAGCTATGGCGTGCACTTTTGGTTCTCTGCCAGATAAGTTTTTATTCTATCCCAGGTACAGTCAGTGGCAGACTAAAGGCTTATACTAATTTGTAATCCTGTTTTAAACTTTTGTTGGTTCAGGAGTTCTAAAGCGAAACGGGGAATTTGTAAACATTGCACGTCACGTTATCAACATATTGTTTTGCAGAGTTTAGAAATTTGTAGAGTTACTACCACACGTTAATCTATCAACCTCTATCTACAGATAAATAACTACGCAAAAACCTACTAGATAATTGATAAACATTTATTTCACTGCGGGACACCACTTTCTGTGTCCCAAGCATCCAGCTCTTTGGTCACTTTATGAATACTTTCGCGAATGGGATTAGTTATATTTTACACACTCAAACAAATGCGCGCGCGTGCCCGCGCGATTAAAGTTGTGCATTTAGACTTTAAATGATGATAAACTATAATTTTAACTTTCTCATTTAAGATAAGTATCTTAAATGAGAAAGTTAAAATTATAGTAGTGTACTAAAATTAACTTATTCTTCTCTACTTATTATATGTAATTTGTTTTGGAAGATCGACATTCCCTATCACAGGCTGTTAGATTATTAGTACATGAAGTTAAAGAAATGAATATTTTTGTATTTTGTATGTATTTAAATAAGGTACTATCAAAAAGTTTCATTCGCGTACTAATAAATACTCAAATATGTCAACGTTTACCAATAATTATCTAATAACCTGACTTTAATGACGATTCACAAAATACCTACTTACCACGCACGTGTTTTAAATTACACTCACAGGGCCCTTGTATCTACACAATTAGCAATGTTGACTGTACCTACAGTAATTTCTGTGTTGGAACTTGTGAATAAAACTTTAAGCGCTTTGCAATTCGAAAGACAATTTTAAAGGATTATTCCTGGTTTAACTTCGTAAGTTGTATTTAGTATTCTTGGTACCTTCCACCTATACCTGCGTATTTTCCAAAGATGACTCATAATCACATCTTTTCATCACATCACATTTTTCTCATTCATATCAGAAGCAACTATGGTCTACGACATTTTGAATAGTAGGTACTTTACTTTTCTACTTTAGTACATTTTGTGAAAATTTAATAAATAAAAATAGTATTTTGTACGTATATTAGTATATGGACTAAGCTTCTCAGGAAGTCTTTTGAAAGATTTACAAATAGTGCTCTGCCCAAAATCGATTCAAATCAACTTTATCCAGGTCATTTGTGCTACCTTACATGTTATCGAATGATAAAATATGTAAGGCGTCGATGCTGTAAAAAAATATGTTGGCAGAGGCTCAAAACCTATGAATAGTACCTTCATATCTACTGCCAATTTCGCGATTGGTCTAAGTGCCTGAGGACAGGAGATATGGCGATGTACTAGGTGACCCTAATCCGACAAACTGAGCACGTCGTTTTGTGTCATTGTATTTAGGTATTGTCGTCTTATTTTTCCTCTTTCTCAATTTTTTCTTTGAATACTTAGTTACCGAAGCAGGGATGAATACAACCGAAGCAGGCAAACCCTTTGAATTTAATGTTTTATGCTTAGTGATTCTCAATGTTGGTTCAAGTGTCGTCAGGGATCAAAGATCATTTCAACATACGAACCTCAATCATTGTAAATAGGCCTTCAGTAACCTACTACGGTAGCTGAAGGAAAACCTACGCGGCCTTTGTGCAAATATCCGGTAAATCTGAGGCTCTCAGAGGCCATCAACGTGTCCCTACTGATGACCAATGTCGATTCACCACTATCTTCATAAATACATATAAAGATCAAATTCTCAGCACAATAGGCCTCCTCCCGAACGCAATTCGGCGTAGTGGAAAAAGCCCTTTGAGAGAAAATATAAACAGGAAAATACATTGAGCCAGGCAGGAAAGCTAATATTAAATCACCTGCGCCCTGTTTGTGCCAGTTAACAAACCATCTGGGACATTTTTGCAAATATCGTTCGTGAAATCCGTATTCGAGCTGGTTACCTAGTTCCGTAGCCGTCTCTCGGGTCAATTTACCAGCACGTATGTAGTTACATCTGAAGGCTGACAAATCTCATTGTAATTGCACCTACCGAATAGATAGAGCTTCCTCTCCAACTAGAATGCTACAGGTTATTTAAACTTTCTATAAACTTTTAAATTGGAGATTTTCCAAAAAAGTTTTATCAATTAAGCTGCATAAGCCTTATCTCGCCGTCCTGATTCAGCCACTAATTGGCAACTATTAACAGAATAATCTTAAGGGGGAAACTTGGCGAATTCGATTCATAAAAACGGAGGAAGGCGACATAACGAGACAACGGCAGTGGCAGCCACCAGTGGGAGCAATAAGCGGCCAACTTGCTACGGCCGTGCTCATGAAACTTTGACCATAACGGAGGCCTTCCGCGATTAAAGTAATATCCTACAGGACAAGTTCTGTGCACCCGCTCTGCACGTTAGTAATGTACAACATTCCTCTAAACTACTTGCTAAGCGTCGCTTCCGAAGAATTCTACTCTAAGATTGCATTCTGTTGGATATTTGGAACGCGAGGTATGCGAAAATGTTTGTGCTGTAACATTTTATTCAGGAGTACGAAGTAATTTTTCTTACATTTTTCAATCGAGTGCAGAAAAAAGTAAATGTATCAACTTGTATGTAGCTATGCTACTATTTGCGAACATTCGCATCCTTTGCAGGCTCAAACAATATGACCCAGAGTCAGAAATAAAATCGAGTATTTGAGTTGCCGCTGTCGAACCTCAGTTTCGCACATTCGGGTCCGCCGCAGCGTAGTAAAAAGATCCCTTTACGGCATTCCTAAGTAGATTGGCTTGTAAATGAAGGTTATACAGGTACGGGCTAAAATATCAGCGCAATTTGACAACGCAACCCGTTTCAGTCAAACGCTCCAAAGCGGAACGAGTGAAATGTTGCCAATAAAAAAAGGTCAAACGGATGGCCTCAGGCTTGGTGAGCCTCGGTTTTCAATATCTCACGGCTCTCGCAGGTAGGGCGTGGCGATGGCGGGAAACCTGTCGTATACATCCTCATTTTGCACGTCAATCGCTTGTTCGCAATCCAGCACAAGTTCAAAACAATAACCCTTGTGTACTGCTCTACCCGTAGCTTAATTTACCAAGTAATTAAAACAAGAATGAGGTTGTTTCGAAGCGAGTACACAAAGTACCGTTTTGACACAGAAACGTTGCAGTCTCGAAAGTTTCAATCTCTTACATTTGATAAATTGAAGCTGCGCTGTAAGAGCGAGTGCCGAGATCGCGATACCTTGATTAGTTGAGTTCATCTTTTGTTTCTAGTTACTCCAACACTGTAACAAATAAAGCTTGAGCTTTAGTTCAGCTCTAGCTGTGCAAGCCAATATCATTCCTATTTCTGGCGGGAATATCTGCACAATTGTGTGAGTTAATCAATGATGTGCCTTAAGGCTGAACGAGTCGCTCATTTTTCCATACAAACGTGGAAGGGTAACTACTACGCTGTTTGATGTTGACCATCCAAAACTAAGAATCATATCAATTTATCTCGTCATTATCTATGTCTGTATGTACCCGAAACCGTAAAAAAAATACAAGCTTCTAAACTTTCGTATATTTACACCGATTCTAGCCCAACTTTGGGCGAAAATTAATAACATACGGAGAACTAAAATAAAGCACGTACAGAAATAGTTTAGTTATTCAAAAGTTGAAATAAATTTATTTTGAAAAGATACCCTCAATAGTTTTTCTATAATAATAACCCTTGTCTAATAAGTCTTTTCCCATTTTTTTACGCGGCCGTTTTTACGAATAAATTTATTTGCCTTTCATCAAGCGCGCGAGAATGTCTATTATGTCACATGAGATGGCATGCATTTAGGCCGCGCCCACTGATAAGTTGGATCGGACGACTTGTGCAGCCTTAATTTATATGTATCGGTTGGCGCAACTTGAATCCGACGGATCTGAACATAAGGTCTATCGCTATGAAATATTGACAACGCAGAGGCAGTGTTAGCTCACTCGAGAGGTGGATGCATTTTGAATTTGTGACATGTCTACATTTTCTTGTCGGTTGTGTTTAGGGCTTTGTTTTTGACGGCCTCTGTGGCGGGCGTAGGTCCGCCTGCGACTCAGAAGGTTGCGGGTTCGATTCCCGCCTCGGGACAAATGTTTGTACCATCTGCAGTTATTATCTCAGGGTGTTCTGGATGTTTTATGTGTATAAAAAAATATACCTATCTATGTAGTGTATTGTATTAAGTAAATCAGTTATCTAGTACCCATAACACAAGCTCTGCTTAGCTTGGGGCTAGATAATGTTGTGTGAATTGTCCAGCTTTATTTATCTACATTATTTATATGTATATTTGATAAAAAATATACGTTTACGTGTACGTACGAACCTACGATTTTTTTTACCTATAATCTGACTTTAATAATAATTTATTAAATTCAAGTTAGTATTTCATTAAAATGGTGCAGGTGCAAGGAACAAAATCAAATTTACTAAAACCTATGTTGTGTTTTCATACCGAAAATAGTTTTCTGATCGTTGGAATCAGGCATTTGTTAGATAAAACAATAAAGCGCGCAAACCGTGTTTCGTTTAAAAAATTTAACCATGTTGAATTTAGATAAAAAATTTAATGAATTCCTTACTGATGATGAAAAATTTCCCACGCACCTAGATCCTATCCTTCTAATATTGTAAAGCTGAGAGTTTGTGAAATGTTAATTTTATTTTGTTACCTCCAAACTATTGTAGAGGTAAACCATTCTAAAAATGAACGCCGCCGATTGTATGACGTTTAGTGGAGGAGGCGTGCATTTTTTAATTTCTCTACCTATCTACAGATCAATACGAAATTTGGCGTACATTTAGAACATAGCCTAACTTCGATAATAGACTACCTACTTAATATACCGAAAATACGCGTGCGAAGCCGCGGGCAGAAGCTATTATCTAATAATTATCATAAAAGAAGACGGGGTTATAGTTATTTTTTATTACATAGTAGAACGTGGCAACGGCAAAATCACAACGGTAAAATATTTCATCGATCACGAAAAAAAATTGTAACAGAAATAATTTTTGACTGACTATTTTTATAGTTTTTTCATAAAAAAGTATATTTGATCATAAAAGGAACACAATTTACAAACACTAAAAACAACAATGCACTCTAGTTTACTTGACTCGCCTAAAATTCCTCTCGAGATGGCCTAATCCATTTGATTGGTTTCAGACCTAGGAATCTGTGTACCGAAGTCCGTCAGATTCATCGAAACCGACTCGCTATGAGAACGGGCACTCTCAAGCATTGCAACTTCTGTAAGCAATATCGGCAATTCGATACACTCAGCAAACTACCCGATTCTCAAGAGACACATCAAAATTTCACCTTTCCTTGAATACCAACAGAAATGTCGACGTAATAATGTTTCAAGGGTATTTGCACGAGAAAACATAAATACCAGACATTCACTGCAAAGAAAAGAAACCCTATAGAATAAAAATGAAGATGCCTAGATATGTAAGTATACGGAAACCCTCTTTACACATATGAATAACACCCTCGTTTACCTGCAAAACGATATTGAAAATCGGGAGAGGCTATCCGTTTTACCTTACTTTATTATTGGAACATTTCACTTATTCCATATTGTTGACTCTACCATTCTCATTTTTATTTTGTAAAAATTTCAACCATCGGAAAGATGTAGATCTAAACATAAGTACCAACCTAATTCTAAATGTAAGTCCCTACCTTATTAAAATTACTTACGTATCTAAATACTTTGAGTTTAGAATACCCGTAAAGCCTACCAGGCGTTGATGGCAGTAATTTTGCGCAAAGGGACAAAAAGATACGGCAGGATTGCATTAATAACTGCCAGGGATTTGATAATCTGTTCACGTGTCCCTCGTGAGTTACGCGTTTCATTTAAATAACGTTAAATTGTTTGGGATCTACGCACTCGGCAATTGTCGATGACATCGATGAGGTGGGTAGGCGGTCAAGAGGAAGGTTCTATTGACTATCAGCGTATACAGAAGCAGACGCTAGGTAAGGGTTTTTCACGAAAGAGTAAAATTCCGTGCCTGAAACATAAAAGACAGGTATTTTCCAATAAACACAGGCCCGACCTCTGTTTTACTGTCATGGAAATTGCCAGCTCCTTTGCCTTCCGTTTTTAATAACTTCGTAAATATTGATTTTGGATGGACGGAAGTTGAAGACTGCCACAAAGGTGGTACATGGAAGGTATTCAATATTTCAGAGAAGATCGCGTCCGCATATCGAAACCCAATTTTTTCTTTTCAGTATTAAATTGAGAAGTATCGACATTTATGCGATGAGATGATAAATTGCTTACGTATCTACATTTTACACCAATTGCTTTTGATAAATACAGGTACATTTACTAAACAGAAACTTTCCCAAATAGAAGTAGCTTTGTAACCGTGGATAGGTTGTAATGACTTCTAAACAGATTGACTTGACAAACGTATCAAGCGTCTAGAACTGTAACAAGCTGGCTTCGTTTTTTTTTTCACATTTACAGCTTATTGCTCCCCGAATCCAAGCTATCAAACTTCCTGATCGTGAAAAAACACGAAAAAACTCTGCATCGAGTTTGAAATAGAGTTCAAGTAAGCGGGCTAAACGAGCACACAGTATTTAGAGGAGGTCGGCCGGCACCGACGGGCTAGATGTGGTAGGTGGTAGTAATTGCGCCGGTGGATGGCGGTGCACCGGAGTGCGACATCAGTAATTGCTCGGCGGGGGACAGTGACAGTCGCCTGATGAATGGAGCCAGTGGAAAATTCACTACGCGGAAAAACACCTAGACATTTCTGTAAATTAAAACCGGAGCTGAGACCTGATCTCGTTACATTTTACTTACTTATAGCTTCGTAAGCTCCACTGAAGCTGAAATAATTAAGTAAGGAAGCTCTCCATATAATCTGAGATTGTACCTGTCTATACAACGATTGAATTTACAATGAACTGTTTTTATTAGCGCTCTAAGGAACCTTTCTAATTAACGAGTTTATTTACGGTATCAGCGGATTCTATCAGCCTTTTCTTCCAAAATGGAGATATTCATGGCCTCATATACAGTGAGATTGCGAATATAATCTCCTGAGAGTTTGCGCCGTGAGTTTGGGCAGCGTAGACCTCAGCAGGGTTTGGGGTCAGGCGTGCTAGTTTATTTGTGAAAATCGAATAATGCCCCATACTCCCGATACGTTACCTGCGGCGGCGGCTAGCTTAACACACCGAGGGTCCGTAAGTTATAATTTATTACCGGCTTGCTTCTTCTATATATATGTATGTTTTCACTTTTCACTTGAGACCTAATAAATGAACCTACAGACTAAATTTGTTTGATTTTGTATCGTGTTATTTTGCGAAATATAGTAAGTACCTAAGCATACGGAAAACATTGCACTTATCGATTAATATTTCGGTGCGGTGTGATAGAAGAACAATGAAACACACTTCCGCATTAACAATATCTGTATCATTAGGTATTCGGTTATGTTGTTACGGAACAGAAACGAGCTTTAATTTTCGTTCTAATTTTGTATTCTGGCTTTGTTAAATTCAATGTTTGTGGAATACGTGCTTATACAGTGGTATCGGCTTTTACACAAGCAATTGCTACTTGTAATGTTAATCCAGAATATGATACAGAGGAGCCTGGGAGCAAAGGATTTCTATTTGATTAAATCTGTACCTTTATTTTATTCAGTATTTAACTCATGAAAAGATCAGATTCTCCAAAGGACTTAACATTATCCGGATACAAATTCCGCGGTACCTGCCTATATCTCTCAAAGACGAGTCTCTCAAGAAGAGTTTTAAGTAGATCCTTAATAACATATGGCTATGTTTACTATCTTTTCATAAGTATTTTTAACACAGAGAGCTTTATTTTGTTCTTGTGTGATGTAAGATTTTCTTTACCGACCTACTCAAGTGTGTCGTGAATTGAAAAAGGGTCTAAAGAAAAACACAATACATTTTTGTTCATTGAGTATCTCGTTCATAGAAAATCCTATAGTTAACTAACACACAGACACTTTTAGGGTTTCGAGATCGGTTTTTAAACCCTTATATTGGCCTCGCTTTGTCTGTCCTTTTTTCCTTCTTTAATATCTCAGCAACTATCACAGCTATCAATGAAATTTAAAATAATAATACATTTCGTGCGCCTGTACAGATTTATAGAAAAAAAATAAGAAGATGAACATTTTCCGTATAAATTGTGATGTTGAAATTTTAAAAGATACCTACAGGGTCATGAGGGTATCAAATAAAAGATATCAGTTCGAAAATTTCAAAATTGTTATTTAAATATCTGTAGGTTTCATACTTTTCGAAATATTTTGAAAAAAGTCGAAAAAATACCCATTCCCCCTATGTCCGAAGATTGGAGCGATCCATCTAAAATGTATGTACCTATGTAGCGTTTGTAGATATGGATCTACATTTTACAAGAATAAAGAGAACTCTGTTAAAAAATAATTTTTTGAAAAATAATAAATAATAATAAATAATGATGGACAATTCACACAGCATCATCTCAATAAATGATCAACAAGGAGGGGAATACATTTCAAAAGGGAGCCCCCCTTTTGAAATGTATTCCCCTCCTTGTTGATCCTCACCGAGTGGGGTATCAAATGAAGGGTATCAGTTTATACATTTGAAAATAGTTTTTTTTTTCTGTACTTTTCAAACTTTATAAAATATTTTGAATAAAGTCGAAAAATTTACCTTAAACCCCGAAATTGGCAGAGCAGTCCATCTAAAAATTTTAGATGGACTGCTCTGCAAATTTCAAATTAATGTAGTTTGGTAGGTACCTACTGTTTTTAGGTATTCATTAAATAGCGAAGTCTCTAACCGGTACCTTTAGTACTTAATTGTATCATTGACAAACGTTCGAAACCCTCAACGCGCGAGTTACACTCGCACTTGACGGATCTTGTTTAATTTCATCATTTAAAAAGTACTGTGATTAAACAATAACTCAGGGCATTCTTATCAATAAACACAATGAATCTCGCGCATTGTTTTATACCCTAGTTTCATTTCCGTTCATTTATATTTAATCTGTGGGTTATCAGTAGAATACTTATGGCCATGTGACAGTTATCACGCCTAGCCAGTTAGTCGAGCGAGACCTAAGACCGCTATGAACGCACTTCGCTGCACTCTATTGTTTGTTACACTCAATCATGCTCTGGTAAGAATTTAATAACGTTTTTGTTCAAAGCCAACACTATGAGTTCTAAAGCAGAAATGATTGCGTCCCTTTAACGATGTCTCTACTTTATTGGTTTTTCATTCATTTCTTCGACGTATGTATATAACTTTGTACTCAGAAGTACCTGCAACAAAGAATTCAATATTAAATTCTATCGTAGTTCTGGCTGTAGTCCATTGTATTTTGACAGTTTAAAGATGTTTGGCCTACACCTACTCACAAAATCATATCTTTATTGGTTATGACTCAAGGCATCTATTTATAGGTCGGTACTCAAAGGGGCTTATACTCAAAGTGGTTAATGGTGCTTTCATTTTGTAAACGTACAAATCAACCAACCGAGTTGAATTTAATTCGGTTTGTTTTTGGGAAGAAGCCTTTGAGTACGTATAGATTTTCTTCCTGAAAGTATAACTTTGTTCAACCAGACAGACAGAGAGTAAACCTTTTTTCTATATATGAGTTTTTTATGTGACATTGGTGACAAATAAATCGAAATCAAATAAACAAACAAAGTTACTTTGAGTAACTTTTTATCATATTAATCATAATTTGTTATACTTGCGCAATGAATTTACCTCACTGAATACTATTTTTAGATCTTATTCAAAGTTTTTTCACATCGAAAATATTATAAATGGATTCTTTAATGGTTTTAATGTGTATTTATAAGTGTTTATTTTATTGAATGCTTAAGTGTATTTTCTTTTTCGTGAATTAGCTTTTGATCCTACATTAGGTTTAGTGTAGGTTCAATAGATAGTGTCTGGTGTACCTATTAGTATAAATGCATCTATCTACAGCTGGTGAGTATCTGGCGCAGCGCTGATGCGCTGATGCAATGCTGATGCATTGCCATACAGCGGGGCAATGCAGCCAGCGTCTTGGAGATGCTGCCGACTGGTATTGATATGGATAAGCTGAGCTACCTGTAGACTACCTGTTTGCAACAAAGTACAGTTAGCTCAATTGTTTCAATTTTGAATACTAGTTTTAATTTATTTGTATTATTTGATTGTTATTTTCTTTGTGCATAAAGACATATTTCTATCTAACTACATAAATAAACGAAACTTCGAACTATTTAAAACTGAGGAATTGATTTGTACACCAGACACTATATGGTAAATCTTTACCCTTCTAAATCATACCAAATACTTTAACCTAGGCCATTGGGACTCATCGTTCTTCTGCTACCCCATACTACAAGCTCTATCTACATTGGTAGAATGATGAACCAGATAATCAATAAGTATCTTTGCAATGTTGCAGGCAGGTGACTTGGGGACATCCTATAAACTCATAGATGGCAATGGAATACCAGCGGTGGCTCTTGGAACCAGTTTAGGACACCTTTCTGACGTAAGCAAGTTCATTCTGGGTAAATGACTCTACAAGAGCCTTTATTTTTGTTTCTCTACCTTTGGATGTTAGTAAGTCTATTTTTTTAACTGACTTCGGAAAGAGGACAAAGATCTATGTTCTGCTGAATGTATTTTTTTTTTAATTTCACCGATTTCTCATGTAATTGTGGACCGATTTTGATTAGTTCTTTATAGAAAATGTTCCCAGAGTCTTCCCATATAAATTTTATTCCTACTATTTGTCTCACAAAACAAAAAACAGTGTAAAGGAAAGTATCGAACATCGAATCTCTCAATACTTAATTTCAAAGTTAAGATTTCAGTAAAGGTAACCTGCGGTTCCTAATTAAAATTTGTGTTTATAAACTTCTTACACCCTAGATACTCTATTTATTTCTAACACATCAGTGATTTTGCAACATAATATTGTAAACATTTTACTGTGTCAGAAATAAACGATTTGATTTGAACGATTTGATTTGCTTTTCTAACTAATTTTAGTTTCATCTCTAGCCACCTATCTAACTATCTCACCAAGCTTAAGATCCTTTGTCAAAATAAGAACATAGGTACAATCAGCGTCAAATTGATATGAGCGTCTAGAGTAGTAAAAATGGTCTGAAAAACATAAAAGCAATTTGATATACGCAGTTCAAGGTGTTCAAAATATCTTACTACTCCTTGTTGATATGAAATAATAGGATAAGATATTTTGAACACCTTGGGTGCTAACAACATTATGGTGATTGGAACTGCGTATATCAAATTGCTTTTATGTTTTAAGATCATTTTGACTACTCTAGACGTTCATATCAATTTGACGCTGACTGTACTGTGTTACGTGTTACCCGTGCTCCCCGTGCTACTTGTTTCCTCCTGAACCCCTATCAGGAATAAACTATCATACGATATTGGGCTGCAAAAATTAGTTCATAGTTAGGCTCGAAAATGTATTGACTGTACTAAAAAAGACTGCGAATGCTTTTGAATTTCACAGGCGAATTAATAAAAACAAGAAAAAAAATTGAAAACCCCCCGACAGATTTTATGAAACATGGCTAAGAACACTCGCGATAAAATTATCTATGACAGAAAAAAAACCAAAAGAATATCGGTTCATCCGTCTGGGAGCTACGATACCACACACAGATACACAGTTACAAAGACAGACACGTTAAACTTATAACACCCCTCGCTTTTTGCGTCGGGGTTTAAAAATAAATTGACTCGGAACGGCATTAGCTTGATAGACTAAAATAACGACACAAAACATTTTAAGATCAATATAGGACCAGAAATGGGAACTAATATCTTTTACCACATTTCCCGTTAATTTTCGAGACCATAGGTTAAAATCACATATTTTCTTTCATAAAAGGTAAATGAGATGCCTATAAGTTTACAAAGAGATCGTTAGGGAACTAACTCTAAGCTTTGGTACCAAAAAGGTTTGAAAAGCAGGCAGCATACGAAAGCTAATTCATGTTAAACCTCCCACAGGGTACAAGGCTGCTCTCAGTGAACCACTCGGTGGCTCGCGCGGTACAATGGGCGCTGGACGCCGGGTACAGGCATGTCGACACTGCACCTCTGTATCGTACAGAAGACGATGTCGGCCTTGGTGTTTCCAACTTCCTCGCAGGGACGAACACGCTCAGATCTAGTGTGTTTGTGACGACTAAAGTGAATAATCTTTTTGCACCTAACTAAACTCAGTTTGGAATTAATTTAATATGAAGCCTGTCGAAATACACTAAGTAAGCACAGTTGCAGGGATAACTAAGGGCCTTTCTAGTAAGTCTGCAATGGCTAAATGTGTAAAAATGGTTCGATACACCACCTACGTATCTGCCCACATTTGATATTTCTGCATGCCCCAGTTTTCGTGGAAGTTCCACTCAATTGCACTCCATGTCACCAATTCGAGCCTATCGCGATCTATCATGTGAAAAGTTACTCTCGCTATATTAAGCTGACTAAATTGTGAAAAACCAGGAATTTGCGCATTCAGCAATACTGGAATAGCAAATTAATGTTGTTCGTGCCAGATAACTGGGTGTGCAGTTGATGTAATACTTTTCACGATTACTTGGAAACCCATTCGTATAGATATTTGTCAGGAATTCTAGGTTTGGCGGCAGATTTTAAATCAAATTGATTAGGTATAATAATTTATATATTCGGTATTGACCACATGTTACATCGCAAAAAGTTCTAATGAATTTCTGGCTAATGTAAGAGTAGAAAAATCTCCTGGTACAATATTTGTTTACTTCAAAGGAGGCTTCAAAATATTGTATCAGATAATCATGTACTTTGTGAATGAAATATAAAAAAAAATTTGTAAAGTGAAATTACCCAGGTAATTCAAACCTGCTCAGAAGGCCATCTCTAAAAGAAGCTCTTTTGCCGATACTGTGTTATTAATTCAATTTCAAGTTCTTAGACGTTTTATTTTTATTTTAGCTATGGATCCAAAATTATGAGAGAGAGACGAGGTCCCAAAAGCCTTGCGGAATTCCCTGAAAGAATTGCAGCTCGAATATGTTGATCTCTTCTTAATGCACTACCCATTTGCATTCAACGTGAGTTCCTATTCATGATACAAATTGAAACTTCGCTAACCAAAATAACTTCCTAATCTTGTCTTTATAAAAAACATCCCATTTATAGAAGCATTTTAACGGGATGATTACCATTACTGATCTATTATTAGAACTTTTAGTGTTAATATTGGATATAAAATATAGAATAATATAGGATGATGATCATGTCTTCCTCGCTGAATTTCGGTCAAGGCGGCTAGCCTCAACGGAGACTGGTCATGTACACATCGCATATTATAGTGAACAAGTGTGTGGGCGCAAAGAAAGGTACACTCTCTATTCCCTCACTCTTATAATCCGATGGGTTTGCGGTATCATTGCATATGAAATTACAAGCCATTAGCTCTAGCTACAATGGGAGAGTATTTTACATGAAAGTTTCAAAAGTCATTTCACAAATCGATGATTTCTCAATACTTTTTGCCCTACTACAAGGTTTAATTTTTTACGTTTTGGAACCATAACCTAAAAATGTACTGTTCCTCTCATTCGTTGGTACGATCGACGACTTCTCTTCGATCTTTCTTGTAAAGCAAGAAATAGTTCCGAAACCTAATATATTGCATTAATTTTATTTTGCAGAAAGATGGCTCCGTCAGCGACACAGATTATCTTACAACATGGAAGGGGATGGAGGACGTGAAAGAACTAAACCTCACTCGATCCATAGGCGTATCGAACTTCAACATAACCCAGATGAAGAGGCTTTGGGATAACGCGAGAATAAAGCCGGCGGTTTTGCAAATTGAGGTGAGTGCTCAATAAGTACAGCAACTTAGCTTGAAGCCTTGAGGTCTCAAGGCCTCAAGCTAAGCCTGACTTGCTAATCATACAAACCTGTGAAAATATAGATCCATGATAGCCTAAAACTATTAATATAATTAGAAAAGTAAACCTGTTAACACTGTATATATTCTAGATCTCTACATTTTTAAATCTTACTTGCACTTGGAAAAAGATCAGCTAATTATATATTTATTTGCGTAAAACAGTATTTAGGTATAAATAAAACAAAGGTTGACGCACTGCCTACATGAACGATGTCGTTATTCACAAAAAATCTCAATAAAGTATTTATTATCGAATAAATCTCGCTTTAGCCGGTTATAAAATATTACATGTCACTAACAGGAAAATCCCTATAGTGAAATTATTGATGCTTCTTTATTTTAATTGGAGAGGACGAATTACGACTCCTCGCAATTAATAAACTTTTTTATTTAATTTGGAAATCGGTAATACGGGAGATATAAAGTAATGCGAAACGCAAACATCAATATCAACGGGTTAAGTACGCTACCGTGTGCTGCGTTCCGTGAAGGTGCTACTTGGCGGAAACATTCCGCCTCTCTTAAAATTAGATGCATTTTGGCTTACTTAAATCTACTCGTTTTTCATCTAAGTCTTTTTTGCGGGTGAGTGATGGTCGCTTTGAATATTTTTACTTAATTATTAAACAAAATTAATATTATGCGGATTTTTAAGGTGAATCCAACTATAACTCAATACGAGCTAGTGGACTGGTGTCAAGAAAAGGGTATAATAGTGATGGCCTACTCCCCCTTTGGCGCAATACTAGGTCGGAAAAGCGATGCACCGCCGCCGAGGGCAGACGACCCGTTCTTACAAATCTTGGCTTCTAAGTACAAGAAAACTGTTCCCCAAATTCTGCTTCGATACCTAGTGAGTGACCGTCCTCATTATCATCGTTGGCCTATATACGTTAAGAAGGTATTTTTTTTGTGGTTGACGCTGACTCTCGCAAAAGCCAACTGAGTCGAATATAACAGCTTCTTTTGACATTAATCCCAGAATTATACTTTATAAGTAAGCATGTTTTTGATCCACAATTTAGATATTTTAGCATATATTGCTGCTGTGGAAACAGACATGTCTCTGTATTTAAAATATTAAGAGTTGCAGCACTCTCATTGCATGACCCCCTATTTTCATTCTGCTGTACTCTACCATTACATTTAATGCGTTGAGGTAAAATTAAATCCGTTAATATGAATAATAAAGTAAGAAGCTCTGCAGAGCTAGTAATGATTAGATTTTGTAGAGCCATATCAGCTATTACGATGTGAAATTGAACAAATAACCTTATCCAATAACCGTAAACATCAATAATAAGTTTTAAGGTTATGAGATCTAAGCTTATGTATTGTTTACTAAGATCCCAAACAAATAAATGTGTGACTAAACTTTTTTGATATTAAAGAGCCAGGATTTAGAATAGGTATTATTAAAATAAACTAATAACAACAGACATCTAAATATGTATTAATGCTAAAAATAACTTTTCCCAGCTGGATCGCGGCATGGTACCAATCGCCAGGTCAATGAACAAAGAACGTATAGAACAGAACATTGCAGTTTTCGACTTCGCTCTCACACATGAAGAGGTCCAACAGCTATCTCAGTTCGACAAAGACTATAGACTGAGAACAAACACGTACATAAAGTTTTATAGACACCCGCACTTCCCGTTTCCGAAGAAGAATGCCACTGATGCTGAGATCCAACATGCAATTGATAGTATTGTCGAAGACTGATTTATCTTGGACGTATTCGTAGGCATTTTCTTGATAGTTTAGTATTGTATTATGTACTTACTGCAGTAAATATAATCACTTATGTATATAGTGTATTTATATTCTTATTTCCGCAATTTGAAAGCTAGCTCGTCACCTACATTTTTTTTTAAATCAATCTAAGTTAGTGAAAGTAATTCTGAATGTATGTTACTTTTCACGCTCAAACGGTTGAACGTTTTTTATTATAATTTGGCAGATAGGTAAATGGTATCCAGTAGGCCAAGCATGGGGATTGTTCTCTAGGGAAGAATAGATAATAATGACATCGCATCGTCATATATACATATTTTTATTTTTTTTGTTTATTTGTTTGGCACACAAAACAGAATACAATCAAATATTATACAAATAGAAGGACACAATAATAAACAAGATCCGTCAAGTGCGAGTGTAACTCGCGCGCCGAGGGTTTTGAACGTTTGTCAACAAATATGTACTAAAAGTACCGGTTAGAGACTTCGCATTTTAACGAATATCTAAGAATAGTAGGTACCAACCTACATTTCAGATGGATCTCTCTGCATGCTTCGGTTAAATGGGTGGTTGGGTTAAGGTGGGTAATGATAAAATTTTCGACTTTTTTCGAAATATTTCAAAAAGTTTGAAAGCTACAGAAATTTGAAAAACTGGTTTGAAATGTCCAAACCGAAAGCTTTCATTTGATACCCCACTCGGTGGGATAGCTCCCCTTTAGAAAATTATTATTTTTTGACCATTTTTCAAAAAGTGTTCTTTTTACAGACTTCTCTATATTTTTCCTGTAAAATATAGATCCATATCTACAAACGCTTCATACATTTTAAATGGATCGCTCGGCAAACTTCGGAGATAGGGGGGGGGGAATGGGTTTTTTTTCGACTTTTTTCAAAATATTTCAAAAACTATGAAACCTACAGAAATTTGAAAAACTGTTTTGAAACGTACAAACCGATACCTTTTATTTGATACCCTACACGGTGAGGTAGTTCCCCCTTTTGAAAATTATTCCCCCCCTTTTTGATCATTTTTCAAAATGTGTTCTTTTTTCAAACTTCTCTATATTATTCCTGTAAAATATAGATCCATGTCTATAAACGCTCCATACATTTTACATAGATCGCTCTGCAATCTTCGGAGATAGGGGGGGGGAATGGGTATTCTTTCGACTTTTTTCTAAATATTTTAAAAAGTATGAAACCTACAAAAATTTCAAAAAATATTTTGAAATGTACAAAATGATACCTTTCATTTGATACCCCATATGACTCTGTACGTATCTTTTAAAATTTCGGCATCACAATTTGTATGGAAAATGTTCATTTTAATTTTTCATTTATTTTCATTTATTTTTTTCTAAATCTGTACAGGCGCACGAAATTTATTATTATTTTAAATTTCAAGTTGATAGCTGCAGTAGTTTTTGAGTTATTAAGGAGGGAAAAAAGGACAGACAAAGCGAGACCATAAGGGTTTTGAAACCGATCTTCGATCTTCAAAACCCTAAAAAACTAGACTGTATCCTTATATATCACACAACATGATCTAGTTCTATGTACCTAAGCAAATACCTATTGGAAATTAATTTATGAATAATAAGCATGCATTAGTATTTAAAATTACCAACGAGAAATAACGATTAAATTGATTAGGGCATGCCACTGGTAAGATAAATCATTAATAAACTTACTGAAAATTAAGACCACTCTCCTTGAGAGACGTTTCAACGTCTTTTTAAAATTTAAATAGCCTTCTGTTAAAGATGTCAGTCTTGTCATTGTTATTAACTAAAAGATCATTGTACTGACGACACATTCTGACCACAGGGTTGTAATAAGAAGTATTATTGGTATGGACCTGTAGGGCGAAAGTTTTCTGAAAGGGATAGCGAAATTAATTAATATTGTGTACATAATTGCATGAATTTCAAATAATTTACGCATTCAATGACAAATTGACGTAATTTTTCTCTTTTCTACCCTAGACAACAATCCCCGTGCTTGTACCACTGGGGGACGGTAGTAGGCTACTTGAAAATCGGGTGCAAGGCCGTGGGCAAGAGCTAGTTTTATTATATTCTTTTCTCAGTTATAATGTGTCAACGTTCCGAAACTCAACGATCTTTCTGTTCTTCTTTCTGATCTTCTTTGTCTTTTACTTCTGTTAGGCCTTATTAAATAAAAATAAATATTCATAAGCATTATGTACTTAACATAATGCTGGACAATTTACACAGCATTATCTAGCCCGAAGCTAAGCAGAGCTTGTGTTTTGGGTACTAGATAACTGATATACTTAATACAATATACTACATAGATAGATATATTTTTTAATATACATAGAAAATAATCTAGAACACCCTGAACAAATATCTACAGGTCGTATAACAATTGTCCCGAGGCGGAATCGATCTTCGCCCGCTGCGCCACTGAGGTCGTCAATTAAAGAGACGCTCTTTTTTTAAACCCGTTAAAAGTGGAAAATTCCAATTTAATGGGTTAAAAAAGATCTTCGCTTTAATGGGTAACACACAAAGCGAAGGTCCTGCACTGTACCCGGTTAATCATAGATTAAGCACATGAAATTAATTTTGCAAGCTTCAAATTTGAACCGCGAGCAGAGCTGGAGGCTTCCAATAATTAAATAGCTTATCTCAAAGGAGTTGTGTTAGCCATTTTAATCTCTTTAGTATTATGTAATTGAATTCTTTTAACCGCGGGTATAAAGGAAATGCCGCCTCTTTTATCTAAGCCTCGTGGATTTCGGATCACCTAATTGATTCGAGTCGGCCTTTGTTACTTCTACTGAAACCCGATATGTAGGTACGATGTAGGTACTTGCCAATTTGAGTATCCCTCTTTTTATATACATTTGGTTAAACTCCATTGTTTTTTTAAGTTTCAGTAATTGATAATTATCAATTACTGAAACTTAAAAAAACAATGAAAACAAAACAAAACCCTTCATTAATCTTAACCGATTACCATTATAATGGTAATCGGTTAAGATTAATGAAGGGTTTATTAAGTAGCCGCAAATCAAATAACAAAATAGCTAAATAGCCCTTAGCAATAAATTCATAAGCTCACGCATTAGAAATCATTAAATAAGGCCGAGCTTTAAGTGCCATTAAATGAAACTGTCCTAAAATTATTGCCTCTTAGCGTAAAGCCATTCTACGAGCCAGTTTTTATTTCGAAAAAAACAAGCAGGAGGCTTTTTATATCTCACAAAGGGGCCTTATTTACATATTAAATTTAAATGAATACTGGCAGCCAACTAGTGGTATGTTCCGCGAATGTATTTCTGCTCGTGCCGGGAATAGATGTAATCAATATTTGCAGAACGAATAAGGCTGTGCTTTTGCTGTGGCCTATTTCAGAGTTATTCCAGGCCGCCGCCACTGTGCTGTGGAATATAATATAAGCAGCGGGAGTCGGCAGCTGATCGACAAACAATGACTCTATGTAGGGACTGCTATTAATGGTATTAACTGAGAACATGCAACATTATGTTAGCTTTTATCATCGAACGTATCGTTGTTTAGTTTTTTGTCGGTGGTTTATTTATGAGAAAAGTTAAGGGAGGTTCGGTCCCGACATAAATTAAGTGCGGTGACACGAACTAATTGGCGTCATTATGCGAGGATGGGCCGGCCGCTGCCGCCGGCGACACCGCCAGCCCCGCCTGCTCAAGTCTGCTCTCTTTCAGTATCGTTGCTTAATTAAACAAAGGTGAATTCATTTATCATTCTCTAATTACAAAAAGCGTATGATTAGCCGATTATTAGTCGACTTCGAGATAATTCGCCTGTCACGAATTCTGTGAGCGTAATTTACCCGTTGTGCCTTTTTGGTTGGGATTAATTAGCGTTCTTGTGAATGGCGGGGTTGTTAGGTGCGATCAGATTTTCTCAGGTAAATAAATGGTGAGCAATGCGCAAGGTGGGGTGGGGTAATGGCGCGCCGGGTGTGTGTATAAATGTGCGAGATCAACGGGCGACCACCGCGTGCTAAGCAGATATGTAGCGCGGTTCCCGGTGACTAATTACCGCTTCAACCTTATCTGAACCTTTACATAAAAATAACCTGGGCTCACTCATTTTCTGTTAACAATAGAACCAGCGTTTCAGATTCAAACTGCATTTGAAACGAAAAAAATGCATACTAGATCCAATTATCAACTGGCACATTAATTAGAGCTAACCTTTTTTTTTTCATTCAATTTGGATGACGATCCCTCGCCTTCCTTAAATTTGAATGAAAAAAAAGGGGGCTTAATTTTGAACAAATTCTGTGCGAACTAGCCCATGGAAGCAGGTTATGATCATTTAGCCACCTACGTACAGATTTGAAGAAGTAATTGATTTTCACCATGAGAGCAGCAATATTATGTTCACAGAAATATTGCAGGCCGCAGTATTAGCCTGGTTATTAACAGCTGCACCGAATATTTTACTGAGCTACAAACTGAGCAGCTCGGGGACTTCGTCATATTCATTAAAATGGATCCAGGCAATCCTACTTTGCCTCGTTACACTCGCAAATCGAGTTTACTTCCAAACCTTAACATAAAGCAATCTTGGGATATAAAATGAAATAGTCTGCCTGGAGTAACTTTTTATTAGTAAATTTTTCATCAAAATGTTCAGACTTTATAATGACAATGGACACGCTATTAGTTTTATAATGGCCAGGGCTTCCGTTGTTGTCTTTACGTCAACTACTCAAAATTCAGGAAGCCTTTTGTTGTCGAGGCTTCTATTCAAGATTCGCAAGACAGTGGCTCCCGGTGATGTCAGTCGGAATATTAACAAGGGACGCGACGGACGACGCAATCCTTTAAGCGTCCTCGCACTATGTAGGCAGGTTGGGAACTCCCATAGACGATGTCAATAATACCTTTGAACACTGAAGATATTATCTTGACTTCATAATGGATGTCAATTTCGGGCTTCAGCTGAAGAGGTACGCGTAGGACCTACTTAGGAAAATACAATAGTGCCGATGTAGATAATGTATTGGATCGTTTCTATGCTTAGAAAGTGCCTGTCCTGAATTCTAGTTCAAAACAAAATTTTGGTGGGGCTGACATCTCATACCATCATCAAACAGGGCATTTTCTACCCTGGCTTTATACTACTACTATCTATCTGTTTCCTAGCCCAATAAAGGAAATCAGTGAAATGATACCAACGTAGGTATACCTCCGTTAAGGCTCGGATAATGAAAAGTTGCCCGCAGTAGACCCTTGTCGCGATCGTAGAACATCTGTCTCTTTGCAAGAGCCTGAAAATGGCAGCGTGACCTGGCATGTACCCCTCTCGACCGTAAATTGAATTATTTGACCAGTTGGTCAAGCCTACAACGAATTTGAGTTACCTACTAAACTCATTTTCGCTTGTTAACTTTGATGATGAGAGATATAAAAACGTTTTGGTAAACGTGTCTGAACTGAATCATGATTAGAGTAAAGGTTGCGTGACTAGCCGGCATCAAAACACAGCTCAGACTAGAAATCCTTTAGTGAAAACCACTAGTGGGTGGTTTTCCTTATTGTGTAGAGCGAACTCTATAAAATTGAGTAGGTATAGTCAACCCCAATTCAAAGTTGTGAACGGCTATACCAAATTTAAGCGTGATTTTCGAAGTGTAAATACATTCAGCATGATACAAAAATACACCAATTATAAAAGTTCGGACCGCCTATGTTTCATGGAGATCACTGAGCCAGTAAAAGAAAATCCTGAAAAAAGATCCACGGATTAAAATTTCGTATTGCTTCAATGAATTTTGAACAAAATAAAACGCCTCCAGCAGGCGATGCGCTTTACATGTAAAATAGAATTATTATGGAGGCAGAGACACAACAGGCTTATGCGCCCTCATGAATTTATAACATACGTCTTCTTACACTAAGAAGATACAAAAGCACGTAAGGTTCAGCGCAGACGGGCCACTTGTCACTTTTAGCTGTCACTGCGAAAGTGAACATAAGAAGGTGTCTGATATAAACTTTACCAGTTGAAGGAAGATAGTTATATTTTAGTTTGACTTATTTATGTAAGAGCAAAGTAGGCCGTGGTTACGTAGTAAATCTGGTTACCAATAAATTTTGCCTCGTCTGAGTAGGTAAAATCTGCCATTTGTAGCCGATCCAAAAATACCCTAATCCTGTCTCTATATGCATTGTGTGTGGAAACTTGTAAATAAAGTTGGTTCTCTTGAGCCCAAAAGCTAGGATTGTAACATAAATCCATCCTTTTAAGTTAGATCACGTTCAACAAATGTTTGCCAATCGAACACACGAAACCTAATAGAAAGGCAAACGTATCGAAACTTCGGCTTTCATATTAATTTCAATATTAACTAGCTAAGTAGCTATATCGAGTTATTTCAAGTTATTTTATTAGATCTAAACTTTGCTGGTTTAATCTTATTTACGGAGCAAGCACTATAATTTTATTAGTGTGTCCCGTCTTACTTTATAGAATTACTTAGGCTATCGTATACCTCGTGACTCGCTCAGAAAATTAAATGCTTTTTCTTAGGTGTGATTTCTTAACATATCCTATTCAATGGGTGGTAATTTAGGTAGCTTCTACGCGCGGCGTCACTCACGTGGGTGACGTGTGAAAATGAGTCTCATAACCTGGAGACTTGATATAGGTAGATAATTTACTATACACGAAAATAATTCAGAATTGGACCATATGTTGCAGAGATTACCCATTACATAAACCAAACTACCATCTCCACAAATTAGAAGTAATTAAAACCAAATAATTCATGATAGCTGATGAGGTATCATTTTACAACAGTTTCAAAGCCAACAAATTGTTATACCTACCTAAATCTCTTCAAACTCTCATAAAATCAATGTTATTTCTCTACCCTTATAATTATAAGCAAGAAACTTCGTAGAAACCATCTGCATTTTAATAAAGTGCAAGTGGAAATGGCTTGACGGAGCGTTTCTGAGAATAAGGTAGCTAACAGAGAGAATAATGTTAATTTGGGCAAAGGAATAAATCTTACTGTCTACTCTCTAAATAGAGTTCGTGTTTCGCGGCATGCGATGCCTTTCGCGAGTGTTATTGAATAAGTGGAATAATGTGACATTTTGTTGAGCTATGATTGGAAACTTTTGTAGCAACAAAAGTTAGCGAGTGCACTGGAATTGGTATCTATCTAGTATGTAGTGTATTGATTTAAGTATATCAGTTATCTAGTACTACACAAGTCAAGCTCTGATTAGCTTGGCTAACCGACTAACATCTGTACAAATGACACCCTATACTTTTATTGCATCGATCGTTAGGGTCAATTATAAGGATGAAATCTCTCTTACAAACTTGATAAATTAAATGAAAGGAAAACCATGAAATCTGGACCTAAAAATTCAATAGCACTTTAACTCAAAGATCCACCTGTTTACGTAAGTTAGTAATTATTAATTATCATTGACGTCATTTATCCATCAAAATGACGAATTACTATTTAGATAAGACGATTACAATTTGCACGTGTTTGTAATGCTGACTCCTTTCTTAGATGCGACATAACTTTTTTGTAAGGATATGTAAAAATCAAACTAACAGTAAATCTTATGCGAATGTAAACGAGTTGAGAGTTGAAGTTCAGAATACTTACGATTTATAATATTCACCACAAAACGTTATTTAAGAAATGAATTCGTTAGTAAATAGAGTTGTGTATCCAAGAACATGAAACCCTTCAATTTTGAGCAACTAATTAGGTAGTTTACCATTTTATGCAAATAATTAAAATAAATTAAAATTTCATCGTTTTCCTTTCATTGAATTTATCATGTTTGTCAGAGAGATTTCATCCTTATAATTGACCCTAACGATCGATGCAATACACAATGAGATGAGACACAATGATGCAATGTACAGTGTGTAATTTTTACAGATTTTAGTCGGTTCGGTTCCCGGGTGTGGCAAGCGATTTTTCGAAAATCTTTGAATGCAGGTTTCTTTCTTTTCAAAAATAAAGGAATGTTTTGTTTGAGTAAATTTTTCTATTTACAGTATTAAGATTACTTTCCCTCCAGATGGCATTACAAAATTCCATTAAATAAATAAATAAATAAATGGTTTGTGAACTTTCGAGCATTATTTTATATTATTTATTCAATTAAACAATAATATACACTTTTACTCGCGTTATGGTTATATATTTAGGTATTTGAAGGTAGGTAATTACTGACGGTTAATAATAGACACAGACAATCATTTATATATTTGCTTTGGTACTTACAATTTTAACGAAGCGATGTTCATTCCGCTATGAAATGAACTATCGAGTTGAGTTTTATGCTTTAATAACTAATTGGTTAAAACTACCAAATTTTAATAACCTACTTTCCTAAAAATTTATAATAGAGAACAGCTTTGAAAATAAAACGCTCCAAGATACTTCAGCAGATATAAAGTACTTTGAACAGGGAAATAAATCTTGTTTCGTGTAAATAAATTCCCGTTGCGGGAAGCGAGGCGTGCGATGTGCATCGAATGGCGTCAATCGGCGCTGACTACGACGATTTGCGCTCGTGTGAAACTAGCCTTTGTATTCAGGCTGCTTCTATCTATTGTGATTCTATGGCTAAATTGTTAGTTTGCGACGGTCTGGAAAGTTGTGATGCAATTTCACTCAGATAGACTGCAATCTAACACGCTTCTATCACTTTTACCATCATGGTTGTACAGTTGTATAACACGGACAGTTGTGTTCTGTGTGATTACCTGGGTACGTTAGTTATAGATGTAAATAAGAAGACTTCGATGTTAGATTTTTTTTTTAATAATTTTGGACAATTCACACAGCATTATCTAGCCCCAAGCTAAGCAGAGCTTGTGTTATGGGTACTAGATATCTGATATACTACGTAGATAGATATTTTTTATTAAAGATAGAAAACACCCAGACCAACGGAACAAATTTCTGCAGATCGTACACAAATTTGTTCCGAGGCGGGAATCGAACCCGCAACCTCCAGCGTCGCTGGCGGACCTTCGCCCGCTGCGCCACGGAGGTCGTCGAATGAAGAATGATCTTTATGTGATTATGATTATTCGAATTCTTCAAGGCATAACATAAAGCAGGTAAGAGTCCGTTTTTTTTCATGTTACTCACATAAAAATATAATTTACTGTCGACTTTTAAAACTCCTATCAGGTTTGGATTTAAACCGGCATGTGTTATGCAGCGGAGTTACTTAATTCTGACGCTGTCTGTACATAAAGTCATTTCAATTCAATACAATCACCAAAACTCGGATATTTTTTGTAGCATTGCCAAAAATATATATATATATTTTTATGGAACTTTGAAGTACTTACCTATGCAATCCAATAAAGGTTGGTCGATGCTGTCACTGCAAAATACGTAGACGCGTAGAAATAAATTACTTGCAGACCGATTTTGTTTTCAATTCAATAACATTTAGAATTCAGGTTTACGAGTTATTCATTGCACAATTGCATACTACATTATCAGTTTAATATAGGTAATTAATACATGTCATAAACATTGAGTGCCTGATTTTGCATAGGTATGATGTCATTCACTTCAAAAGTATTCATCATTTTTCAGTTGAACACATTTTATGAACCCGAGTCCTGAGTTCGGTTTGACGTATCGAGACGTCATATTAACGTTATAACGGTGTTCTTCCAACACAAATAAGGTTCGTAGTTAACCCGCTGAAATCCGTAATGAATACGTCATATTAAAGTTTAATTTTTGTATGGGATTTGCATAGTTCCAAGTCCGCACGCTAGAGGCACTGTACTAAATCCCAAAGGAAAATTAGACGTTATAATGATATTTCGATATCGTCAAACTGAACTCAGGGCTTTAGTTTACTTACTACATCAGTTTATAACAAAAGCAATACACACTAATTCATAAAATGTGCCCTAAAATAATTAAAAGAACTGTTATGAATTAAAAATTAGAGGCATTCTAATGAATAATAATGTAGTAGTACTGATTTTGAACGTTTTACGTAAACGCATACACGTTTAACAGAATAATAACTAAATTAAAATTTTTAAAATCCCCCGACAGATTTTCATGAAACATGGCTAAGAACACTCGGGATAAAATTATGTACGACACAAAAAGTTAGTGACAAATCTGCAGCGTGCCCTCTCCTATTTGCACGCCAGTAATGGCAAAACATGTAGGTCATTTATATTTTAACATAATTACATGCTCGCACCATGTTCATACTCATGTTTTATGCAAATAAATGATTCTTATTCTTATTCTTATTCTTAAAAAAAAACTAAACGAAAATCGGTTCATCCGTTTGGGAGCTACGATACCACAGATAGATACACATACAGACACGTTAAACTTATAACACCCCTCTCTTTTTGCGTCGGGGGTTAAAAATCACTTTCTCTAATCGAATTGCCAAAATCAATTTGCCTAAAATCAGTTGAGCATTGCATTTTGAAAAACGTTAACATGGAAAGCTGTAAAATCAGATTCGTGTTCGAAATAAAAATGGTTCGCGCAACTCTGCATGTTTATTCATTCGTATCGGAACTTGATTTTTTTTGTAAGTTGTAACTTTGTTACGATCACAATGCGAAGCCTATTTATTCTTGTCTAAAATGCATGTAAACGGTTGGCAGTACGTTTGAAAGCGTTGGCATTGGCAATCGCGTTTTATTGGCGTACAGGGCCGGGCTCACGCTTATTTCTTGCAAGAAACCGAAGAAGCGAATATTGACTCACTAAGAAAGCGCAGCTAAATTGCTCTCTTTGGTTGGAGAACAAGTGTTGAGGATGAATGAATTAACACTTAATTGTGCACATTTTTTATGACGACAATGATCTGTTGCACTACTGGGTATAGTCATGTTAAGTTTAGTTGTTTTTTTACTAGAAAACCAAGAATCAAGAATTTATTGGTAAATATAAATTTACACGTCACCCATCAAAAATGAGCTCGCATGGTAGCGTCATTATTTTCATCTGTGCGAAGTATTCCCTGCAGGATACATCATCCGGGACACCCACAATGGCGCCTTGTAAGAAGGCTTATACCTATGTTTATTTTTCTTTCCCGCCAATGAGGCGTATACTTAGAGTTCAATAGATGTCATGGATCGTTTGCTGAAGAATAGAGGTTGTCATTGGGTTCTCATGTTCGACTATGCATATCTTTTTTCACTGGCATGGACTATACAAGGGGATCTCTTTTTTCATTGTGGACTATGCATAAGGTCTATAACATGTTGCTTTGACAGACCTAAAGTCAAAACGCCCTGTTTTCAATCTGGTCCATCTTATTTTTGAGATTTTTTTTTAAATGTCTCGTTCTTATTTGTAAATGTCAGATTATCTCTAGACAACCTTTATTTAGGCCACTCACACACCTACATATAATTGAGATAAGGATAGCAGCTAGACATGACCGTCCTGAGTGCGAGCCCGCGCAGGGTCGCGCCGCCCGCCCTACCAGTCACGACAACGCCAGTGCTCCGAAGTGCAGAACTGTGCCAGAAATCCGAGCAGTACTGCATTCTTCACGATTGACAGACTTTTCGCTTTAGCTTCCCCTATAAATTTGTTTTCCACAGACATAAATTCAACCAACCTTTTTGCTTGAAAGCGGTTTTTTATGTAAGCAATAATCGTGAATGCGGAACCCTGTTATTTTCGCAATCGCGGTGCTGTATCGCAAGTGGAGCGCAGCTTGCGTTCGATTAAAATCCAATTACGTGCAAGAGTCGATTTAAGCTGAATTAGCAATTTGCATAAAAGAAGCGGAATTTTATTCCGATCCCATTCGGGCAGTGCGAAACAAAGTCTCGGATACAACTGGCATATTGCCGGAGGACACCATTGTTCTGCGAATCTTGTTTGGATTGTAATTGTTATCTTTTTGTTCTCATCTGGGCTATTATAGATATAAAACGTTAGAATTAAGCACATAAAGATTTAGCGATTCCATTGAAGAAGAGAAGATGAAAATAAATTTATTTGAAACAACAACCAATTACACAGTCAAACAAAAAACATAAAACTATTACATTAGGTAGGCATATTGTGGGTTGTAGCTATAAATTAGGAACTGCCTCAGCATGAATGCTACGTGTGCTGGTAGACCAAATACTTTCAACGCTAATCTTCCACTGGTTCCTCCAATAAAAATATATGTATATATAATGACGCAATTCACACAGCATTATATAGCTCCAAGCTAAGCAGAGCTTGTGTTAAGGGTACTAGATAACTGATATATTTAATACACTACATAGATAGATAATAAGTAGCAGGAGGCGCACAGTGAAAGAATAGTAAGGTTTAAACAACGAATTATACAAAAAAGGAAAGTGTGTATTAAAGAAGAGTGTGTTTACAATATTATTTAACACTAAAGGGGCAGAAGCCTTTATTCACAAACAAAATTATAATATAATTGGTATTTACAATTGAAACAATTGAGCTAACTGCAGACCGTTGCAAACAATCTACAGGTAGCTCAACTGATCCATATCAATACCAGTCGGAAGCGTCCCCAAGACGCTCTCGGGTCACGCGTCGCTTCGACCAGACCAATATTATTGAAAAAAAAACTTTAAAGAATTAGAGAATTTGTAAGTATTAAAAGAAAATAAATGTGTGGATAAAAGTGGACTGGCCAACCAACAACAAATTAAAACAATATAGAGTGAATATTAATACAATAAGATTGGTAAATAATAAGATAAATAATAATAAGATGTGGTATGATAGGATATGTTACTTTGGAAGGGATTCCGTTATCAAGACATTTATGCGAAGAAAATTGAGGATTTGAGTCTACGTTTAAAGGTAGATAGACTCTGAGACAGGTTGCCGTAAGGGAGGTGGTAAATTATTCCAACACTTTGTGGCTTGGTAACGGAAGCTTCCTCTGAACGCAGCGGTTTTGTGCAGCTTAATAACAAGCAGGAAAGATTATGCGATGAGAACCAACCAAACTTATTATAAAAATACTTTCGGGGTTTATATCTAATGACTTCATGCAAAGTCCTGCTCCGGTACTTCAAGCTGGGCTGCTTAGGGCCTGTTTAGGCAGGGGGATAATGCACAATACACTCCCATGCGAGATGTCTGTGCAGATCTCAGTTCCCCCACTCAGACTTAGATTTCATGCACCGACGTACCTAAATGTAGAGTTTGGCGTCGTGCCGCGTTCAGAAGGCCGGCTCGATTGATGTAAGGAGTCACATGGGTACGAAGGGGAATATGAAAGCAGAATGAGCTGAATTAGACGTTGAAGTATATCGCCATAGTTCACTTTAGATAGAAATTTATATACAAAGTTTCCGTTAAAATAATGCGTAAATCTTCCTGAAGTAGGTTTTTAATCAGGTGTAAAGTTACGAAGGTAGCTGTCAAAGACGATACCCAGGTGATGTGCTTCAGCAACTTGTTGGAGACTTAGGTCAAGTATGCGGACATCCGGATTTCTATCTTTTTACGGACTTCCAAGTAAGTTGTAAATATCATCATTATAGTCATGTATTCGAGAGCACAGTAATGGTTGTCGTGGTAGTTGATGCCTGCATCTTTACTTGTCTAGTTTATGATGACGATGATCAATCAATAATATGTTTAATGACCAAATGTATTTCCTACATGTACGTACATTATTAAAATGGTTGCATAATACGACGAAAGAAGATTAGCGGATGTGACTTTAGACCCCTGCCTACAACTATTTAATATTCATGAAGCGACAACGGGTGGTCGTTAAGCTCAACCGACCTCACAACTAAATGTACTCGAAATCAACTCGGCGCAAGTAATTTGCACACATTTTCGAGAACAGGTTTGGAGGATTTTAAAGTGTTAAACTTGGTTTAGTTGGCGTTGAAAATAGAAAATGGAATAGCAATTTCATACTGTAAACTGCTTATTGTTGCGCGTCGAAAATGATTTATCAACGTTAATGAATAATTTAAACTTAATTTAAGCATACGTTGTATAACGGTTAGGCTAATTAACGTTAATCGTAGCTACAAAGAGTTGAGACGATCCTTTGTACGTAAAGGAACCAACAACGTAGCATTTTGTAGACCTGCTACGAAGTGCTACGAAATTACTACGCAGTTCGTAGCTTCGTAGCAATCCGTAGCAGATGCGATGAAAATTACTCTAAAGAGTCAAATATAAAAATAATTTTAGGTCGTTTGAACGAAAATCGTAGTAGCAAAAGCCCTAAGCACTCAAAGCGACCGTTACAATAATAGTTCTTCCGTATAGTGCCGCTAGTACACGATTGCCTGATAATAGCCCGCCGACACCCGCCTTGTACACGTGCCTTACACGATCTAATGGCGAATCTATTAGAAAGCTATTTAGAAAGTGCTTAGCTTGTTGTTTTATCCTCTATCGTAAAATACATTCGATAAATTGCATTTGGTACTTTTATGGGGCAGGTCTACTAAGTTGAACATTTTAAATTTGACAGTGCTAGTTATCACATAAAATCGACATAAACTTGGTACGTACAGATTTAGAGCCCTCCAAATTGATACAATGTAATGCCAATTTTGTGGATATTAAGGCATCGTTTCGTTTGTGTTTTCAAAGAATTCGTTAAAATTATAATAGTTCCAACTTAAAAACTTGGGATAGAGTAAACCCAGCCAAATGGGTCGTCCGTCGCCCACTCAATTTTCTTATAATTAATATTTGCTTCAATCATAATGCTGGGAAAAAATGTCCTTGTCACACGTTTCCGCATAAAATAACTTGTTTCCATTTTTGTCAAGTTCTCGGACGCGTTCGTCAGAAAGCCTCTCGGCTATAGAAATGCAGCGACTACAAAAATCAATAGCGCGTCAACAAAAACGCTTGCAGAGGCTGCTTTATTCCCGTGGGCTTTTTACTTTACTTGAAAGTTTGAAACAAATTCTTCTTTCTAAGTAAAAAGTTAGTTCGCGTTTTTTGTGGATCTACAACACGAGAAGCAAGTGCAGGAGTGCCGCGCTTTCAGACATTCTATCTAACGCTTGTTTCGATAATGCATTTTCAATTACTTAGCATGCCGCTGTTTATGCGCTGTTTCGATGCTACGGTAAAATATTACGAAGATAAATATTAATATTAAACTTATTCAAAAATCTTTAATTTTCTTAAAATTTCCGTCGAAGCATTCGTTATAAAATAAAGTTTTGAAAGCCCAACGATCGTCGGGCTTATGATATAAAAATTACTTTATAAAATGCAATACCGTTATCAGGTTCCTACTCTTTCACTAGAATTTGATTTATGGCCAGTTAATTTTGAGCGTCTATCATGAAATATTTTCTAACTTTTTTAATACGCAGTTCGCAGGTACTTGCTACTTTATCCCGAGGCTTTGCATGGCGTCGTAAATCAGGAATCAAAAAGTTCCGTTCAGTTTTCTGTTCTTTTTCAGCTGCAGTGAGGTGTAGCCTGTAATTGCTAGTGCTTGCGGGAAGCCTCGCTGCTACTGTAATTACTTGAGCCCATTGTATTTATACAGTACCACATAATACACTGTTTCTTTTGAGAGGTGCATTTAACTTCAAATTCTGGGATAAATGATTTATACGAGACAGTAAACCTTAAAAACTTCTTGGTCCATTCATATTTCTCCTAATAGTATTATTGAAAAACGGAAAAATTGAACTAACTCACCGAACCTTTTAAACAATGTAATATCAGATGGACCTTAATGTTGTCACGGCAGTGTCTTTATGCATGTGCTTTCAAATAATAAATAATGTTGAACAATTCATACTACTAAAGTGTGCTATCTAGATCATAAAATTGTATTACTGATCACAACTAAAGAGCATTCAACGAAACAATCAAGAGAGTCTTTTAATCACCTTCGATCTGTGCTGCACCAGTTGCACTGCCCGTACGTACTCTAATTGCTACATACAACGGAAGCACTGATGGAGGTCGTTTATCCAAAGCTCCGTGGGTACTCCGTATATCTATGCACTTTTTATTGACTAACAAGGATCTGGAATCGTTCTGTAGATTTACGTAGCGGGCTGTTCGAGCACCTAGCCCAGTACAGTGATTCGAAAAGGGGGAAAAGGGAATGTAGCTACAATTCACTCGGAAGAGTTAGTTCGATTGTTGTAGTGGCTGAAGATAAACTAAACCAAGCGTGAATCGCGGGTTTGAGGTTCTGTTCAAACCACTTCAGAATTGTGCTTACATTCTGGAATTATCTACGCATTTTGAAATTTATAGAGTGAATGAGACTCACACAGGACCGATTCAACTGGCGTGCAAAAGAAAAGGCCTGTGTCAACAAGCTGGGGTGACAATGATGATTGAAATTTATATACCTATTTATTTACCATTGTGTATCGCTTTTAAATGACACAAACGAAAAAAGCTTTAAATTGCTGCACATAGTTCTTCATATTTTGGTTAGCACGATACATTCATTTTAATTGTAAGCTGCGCAACTAAACATTGATTGATGTTCGCCCATTCATCCCGCTCGTTTGAACGGATAGACAAAGCTTTTAACAAGGTACACAGTAATTAGGTAAACCATCTCTGTGGTATGATTGATAGTCAATGTGTTAATGTTATTTAAGGCTTCGAGGCTTGCGGACTTGGTTTCATTTGAACGCGAGATAGCAAACAGTACTGAGTCGAACTAAGAATAGCTACCTAGATAGTGTGCTATGTTAGTATTGACGTTTTGCAGGTGTGGCAAGATATTGTTTGCGAACATATCGTTAGCGTTAGGTCGTAACGATGTTTACATTTCAAATGCAGTTCTCGACTGCCACAGTAGCGTGGAAGATGCTTTGTCTGGTTTTTGCAAATAACGGAAGTGCAAAAATTTGAGATAGATAGATAGAAAATACTTTTATTGCTTACTATTAAAACTAAAAAACAATTTACAAATGAAATAATTATAACCTACGTGACAATTGGCGGTCTTATAACTCAAGAGCGATCTCTACCAGACAACCTGGTATGGATAGGATCTTCGGATATGTACAGCGGGGTTAGATTATAAGAATTGTGTGCATCTGTTATGGTTTTACTAAAAAAAAAAAAAATTACTAGGTACACAAAAATAAATTAATTAGTATTTGCTTTGAGTTATAACTCCAACATCATGTAAGCATCATGGTCATCGTCATCATAAGCCTTTAGTCTTTACTTTAGATTCTAAGCTGTCCTATTGCGGGAGGTAGAATGAAAGGGATTAAACACTTTATCTGAACTGTATATCTCTATAGATAGTCTCTATATAGAGTCTGTAGATACACAGAAATACGTGTATACAATACACAGATCTATATTCTATAATATAATCCTATGCTTTGGATAATTCTGAATTAGGGGAGGACGTCAAATAGACTCACCCCTCTGGTCGTGACTGTCGGAGCAAATGAAAAAGCTTTATCAGCAAAACGCGTCTGCGCCGCGTACTGCATGAACTGTGTAGCCTATTAGTACCTACAAGCCTATAGTAGTTCCATACTCCATAATCCATAGGCCCATGGGTCCAGCAGTGGTCAAAGGCGTCAAAGGAGAGGTCTGTGACTATGCCACCTGTCTGGAGGGCGCCCTTTACCTGCGTTTGCCGAGTCGCGGTCTCCACTCAAGAACACGGTTTCCCAGCGATTGGCAGTCGATTAATCGTACATATAAAATTACAATCGGATCATACCCTGAATAAGTTGAATTAACAAAACAAACACAAAACGTGTAAGTGTTTACCGCTTCCATAGGAACAGATTTTTGAATGAGATTGCTCGATTTTACAAATTAATTCTACATTTGTAAGTGGTAAATTGATCCCCTCTAATTAGTTCGCTTCAACACAGATAGCGTAATACGACGCTCCGCGTAAAATCGGCTTTTCAATGTAGCTTAGATTGATACCCACTTGCGTTTGGCAACGTGAGATCTTGGTTTGAGAATGTGATCAAAAGGCTCAGTGATAATTGATTGTGTTTCTAGCAGCAAGGTGGAACCTTTGTGAATGCTACTCAATTTTTGTTTGAGTACAGGGTGTTTATATTACATTTCCGGTCTCATAAACGATTAAGGTTACGTAGTAGTTACGAAGCCATTCAAAAATCAAGGAAATATCTCAGACTACCAACCCCTAGCGACTAGTGAGTAATGTCTTTGAAGACAATGTCCACGATGAGGATTACGGCAGACGTGAGCGTTTCCAATTTCTCATGCATGCATGCTTTCACCTCCGCTCGCAAAAAGCATTTTCGTAAATTGATGTCAATCCGCTTACATTTGATTTCCAAATGCAGAGCAATATTATTGAATTCCTTCCGCCAAGTTGAACAATTCGAATGTTACAATACTTACATAGCTCCGAATGGTTCGACAAACAATCTTCTTGAACAGAAACAAGCTTCGCTGATTGCAAATTGTGCTTACAATCGAATACAGATTTAAGCGAGTTTTCCTCCTAAGTTAATACACGAATGAATTGACCTTAAGTAGACAATTTTTAAATTTATAGCTCTTCAATAAAATGAAAAAAGATAGAAGGAAAATCTTGGAGAGTAAAATTAACGACGTCAGTTGATTAGCAAATTAAATAAATTGTAAGGAAGTATTTTTACAGTTAAATCTAATTTATTAAATTGGTTAAAGGAAAGAAGCTAATTGATGAATCTAATGAAAGGATAACATCTGTAAAGAGGCGTTTTACATCAGATCCAGGCACATTTAATTTTTGATGAATTGATTGGACACATTGAAATGTTTAGATACTTATAATCTCCAAACTTGTATACTCCATCTTGAACACGTTCCAGCCCAAATTACGAGTACAGTAATGAGCATTCTTAATCGGTTATTGTTGGTAAACGAAAATTATTATTTGAGTTATATATTTTCAAATATCAATGCAATTCAGCATGCCAGCATGGACATGCAATGAAATTAACTCTTTACAATGCCGGATTAAATTTTCACATTCCATGCTTCGGTGTCGGGGCACAGCGCAAAAGGAAATTGGAAAATGACAGTCCCTTATTACTTGGAATGATAATTGCAGAGTGAAGTTAAACACTGCCTATTATCCATAGACCGTGTTTAACTTCACTCGCTATGAATTCAAGGATTTCTTTGTTAGTGCTAACACCGACTTTTGCTTGAATCTTTGAAACTAGGTTAGATTCTTTGTGTTTATATTTCGTTTCACGCATTGAAATGTAAGTAGGTACTCTAGATATCTCCAGCACACAACTTATGGTCCATATGTCACCGCCGCCGGATCAAAGAATCAGCCCGTTTGTAGAATTACTAGGCGGTTTAGAAACCGGCCTGATTTCTGGATGTTTTCTAGTATATCTGCTATCTAGTAATCATAAGACAAGCTCTGCTTAGCTTGGGGCTAGATAATGCTTTGTGAATTGTTCAACAATAATTATGTTGAACAATTCACACATCATGTCTATTTAATACTACGAGTATCATGAAGGTAGTCACACCATCAATCATGTACTACACTGAGGGCACTTGAGTCTAGCTTAGCTCGAAGACACGTCATACACTTCAGAAAATGCAAAATGGTAATTTGGCGATCCTTCTGGCTGCTTGATTATAAAATGTTGTTTTTGCGATAGAGTCGCATCTCCGTGCCGACAATGTAGGTTATCTCTAGAAAGGTGAAACTTAATACTAATTGGATCATTTCCTGAAATGTTGAAGTGAAAAATATTTTGTGTAAACTTTACGCGTCTTCATTGAGATCACTTTTCGTCACCTTCCAGTGTCACAATCAGGCCTACTTATTGGTTGCCTTTCTATGGTATTTACTGCAGTATTTTCGAATTACCACGAACTACCAAACGCGAGTGAACCAAATTAAATTAGAAAGATTACAAAATGTAGCTTTTACTCAAGATTTTCCTCCCCGCAACAGAAAGCAAACGCATGCTCGCCACACGAGGACTTACAAGAGGTCTTTCATCAAATTATCGTTCCCCTCCTTTTATCTTTTGATGGCAACACTACAAAGATATACCAAGTACCTAATACGGCAGCGGAACAATGAGGTCACATGAATAGCAATGCTCGCTGACAGAAATGATGTTTGATTGCACGTAGGGATCTCGTGATAGCATGCAACTATGCATTAGCCTATTACAATTGTGATCTGTCTTCAAATATGTCATTGTGCCTAGGCACAATGATACCGTACCTAGGTACGGTATCAGTAAAAAGTCTTAGATAAAATATCAAGATGAAGTTTCGATGACAAATGTAGGTTTCCCGACCACGAATTTATTTTCTGTTTGGTATAAGCACGACTATGAAGTTTCCTTAGTGTTGACAGGTGAGTGAATGAAGGCTGAATGACAGAATGAAAAAGTAAGATAGAGATGCAATTTGTCGACTCGAAAAATATGGAAATTAACGAAAGTTTAGATTTTTATCGAGCCGACATAGTATATAACAAATATTATTCTGGATGATTATTCCATGAAACAGATTACTTATTGAAAATCGATGGCCCCCATGTATGTTCTGCGATTTTTTGTAGTTTTAGAGATGTTTTTTTTTAATTTACGATTTTTTTAAATTTGGTCGGTTTTAGCCACATATTTTATGTGAATTGTATGTTTGAGATTTTTTTCGTTAGTATCATGGCTAGTATGTATGTTTGTCTGTAAAAACAGTAAACACCCAAATTCTATCTACAAGTAGGTAGCTCAGATGTTAATCACGAAATAAAAATTTCTGTTTGAGAGAAATTTTTACTTGAGTTCAAAATGAACAAAAATTACATTACCCTGAATGAATAACTTCTTGGTAATTTTAAAAACTTTATGGGTTACTTAGCTTTTAAAATTACACAAAAAAGTTGGTACTTTATAGGGCATTTTTATGCGAAAACGGAGTTTAAAGTTGAAACAGTCGAAAATAGTGAAACTTATTTATGATGCATGAAGCATTGGAATGACTTTTCTCACATTTTTCCGACTAATATGGTGAATAATTATGAATATTAGCTAAAAAGATGTTGTGCGCAGATCAATGTGTCACACATCAGGGGGCAATGACCTTGTGATTGAAAGCCCGGCATTTCCTTGTGCATATTTGATTGACAGTCGAACTACCAAAAAGAAAATAAGATCATGGAGCCTACTACATGAACTTCTTTTCTTTTTGGTAGTTCAACATTGGGTGAAGTTCTACTATATCTATATAGTAGTTGGACAATGTTAGTGCTCAACCTGAAATTTCTAATGAGGCAAATATAAACCAACGAATTGTAGAGTTTGTTTTTACGTATAGTGACGGTAAATGATTTTAGTACATCAAAAATAATTTAATCATTCAAGTCTGATTTCCCAAGCAAGTAGATGCACAATTTATTTTCCCAGGCTTCAATCCTAAACACAACAAGCAATTTCGCTTCTTAGCCGTGTTTATCTTTTATGAGCTCTTGAATTTTAAAGTAAGGTTTTCAAATTGTTGTATAATAAACGTAAACGGTTATAATAACTGGTTTTAGCTATGAGCCGACCATTGATTCGTCAACAAATGGAGCACTTTGAATATTGTGGTAATGTTAATGCGGCACAGTCGGGTGGAAAAGCGCGATCGCTGAGCCTTCAATATTCATGAGCTAACTCAGACGACAGGCTGTTGAGTAAGTGGCTTGATGGCCAAAACGAGAAAGCACGTTACCTCAGGGCTTCTATTTTTTACAGCCTCTTTGCGTAAGTTGAAACCACTGTAATAAATTTAACATTACATTTATCCAGTGTTAAATATTTTGTGATTTTTCGTATAATAATTAGCTTTAATTTAAACGTCTCAAAGT
This sequence comes from Eupithecia subumbrata, assembly GCA_949316285.1. NCBI lineage: Eukaryota > Metazoa > Arthropoda > Insecta > Lepidoptera > Geometridae > Eupithecia > Eupithecia subumbrata. Next base: position 11,098,715 of record OX438643.1, on the reverse strand, counting down.
GGGTGAAGTCCCGCTTGGATGATGCTAATACATGATGCTAAAGATACTCGTAAAATATGAGTTATTTATTTTTAAAAACCTACGTCTATCTAGCTTTATGTTCATTACCAATAACGACTTAGTTGTCTTAATAAATTAATATATTCATATATTTATTGCGCTTTGAGATTAGGCTTATGCCTATAAATAAATAATTGTGTGAGTGATTTCAACCTTTTAAAATATAATCCTATTGACCGACTCATAAAAAAAAGTGAGTCACACGTTTCCAAAGTTTTGCGTTAGTTAAAGTATTTTGTATTTTTTATTCAATTACTTTGGGCAACAATTTTTAAGTGCCTATCACAAGGCTTACAACAAAAATAAATGGCAGCCATTTAAAAATAAAAGCTCAAAGTTTTTACAAATGACTGTATGGGCTTTCAAATAAATTTAGAAAAAGAACAAAAAATTACACAATTTGGCTGTATTGATACTTGTAAATAGCCGTTACAAGGAGCTAATTTACTAACCAAGCAAATTGGAAAGGGACCCCAATCTACCAATCTGAATAATTCCTCTCAATGAATCAATCTCCCTATAATTAATTTGGTGGTCAATGAGGCAGATTCTCCTTTAAGGATATTGCTACAATATTAGGTACCTACCTATTAGAGCTTAATTGTCTTGTCGGTACTAATTACGCCGCGTGACTTCTCTCTCGTAGTCGAAGCCATACGGCATATGAGAACCCCGTGACAATCGGGCATTTGAATTCAAGTTTCAAGTTCGTTATTAGTAACAATTAGGCTACATTACATTTTGAAAATACCTATAGAAGGTGGATTTTCTGACGGGGCAGTCAAGGAGGTGCCTTAACCGGTGTAGCTTTAGGAAAATGTTCTTAGGAGACTGTCCATCTTTGTAGAGTTTACATCCCCATTCTCGGATTTCCAAAAATGGTACAGTTCGCAAAAAATGGGCACTTGGACACGCAAAAACGTTGCCCGTACATTTTGTAGGAAATCATCGCAGCTTTGAAAAGTTTTTTTTTTGCGATTTCTGACTTTTTTAGTACTCTAACCTCAGTTGGTCCGATATTTTTTTTATCAGTATATTGAAACCGGATCGACTGGCACCAAAGTTTTAGTGTAAAGTGCCCACTTTTTTTGCAAACCGTCCATTTTTTGGAAAAGTGAAAAAGGGGATAAAACATAATCAAAATATATGGATGCCCTCCTAAGACAATTTTCCTGTACCTACACCGGTTAAGGTACCTCCTTTACTGCCCCGTCGAAAAAATCCACCTTCTATAGGTATTTTCAAAGCGCTCGACTTTGCCGATGACGTCATCCGCGATATCATCGTCACTACGAGGATGACGTCATCGGTAAACTATTGGTCTAGCTGGTCAGAAATACCGGTCTCTGGCATCGGTATCGGCAGATATGCGAATCCAGTGCTCGCTGTACTATAGAAATAAACAACAAATCCTTACGCTCCGATACCGATCCAGATGACGCATGATAACCGTTTTGGAGATGGTTCTAAATAAACTGTATCTATATTCAGATTTATTTCACGTCATGTAATACCTTCCCACGACCAATAACACACCCCATTGAATTTTACCAAAACCCCACCTACACGACTCGGCTAAGAAGAAGTATAAAAGCTAATTTAAACACAACGCAAAAAGCTACTTCGGCCTCTGTCGTTGATATCCATCTCATTACGAAATCAAGTCTTGACTTTATCTTGATAGGGCATTGAAGAATCTAGGCCGATGTGAAATTGCCGCAGGATGCTGTCTACGCGGTAATCGCTACCGAAAGCGGTAGCGAAATCCGTGTGGGTATGTGGTAATCTTACTGTCACTAAAATACTCGACGGAATACCGCGGACCGCGGACGAAATCCAAGAGAAACTTGCAGCTTTGGGTAGCTCTAAGCAGAGTCATCAGTATGAGGTGTGCATTCGTTTACGGTGTCATACATTGGCGCCTTGCAGCGCCTCTTAAAAATAGTTCCTCTCTATCGCACGATGCACGGTACGATCTGCAGATATTTGTTCAGCATGTTCGGGATGACTTCTATGTATAATAAAAAAATATCTATCTATGTAGTGTATTGTATTATGTATATTAGTTATTTAGTACCCATAACACAAGCTCTGCTTAGCTTGGGTCTAGATAATGCTGTGTGACTTGTCCAGTATTATTTGTATATTTATTTATGTTCGTCGATTATTCCGTCAATTTATACACTGATTTTGATGATTTCTTGGTATTGTATAGAGAATAATTGCAAGATAGTTTTTTTTTTTTTTTTATTGATAATGGTCAAGCGTTTGGCCACCAACTCACTTAAAGTAAGTGAAGATGTGGCCTAAGATGGAGCACGCTTTCCCAGAAGGAACTTATTTACCCTAGACTTGAAGACTCCAAGATTATACTCTAACGACATAACTTAACATAAAAGACATAACAGACGCATGGTTCCATATAAATGTTATTTCGAGGGAATAACATATGAAAAATCCATCGGGAATAATTTCATATTAGCGTTCCGCTCATTGAGATTTTTTTCACAATACATTGCTTACTTTTACCATGTGCTAGTGTATTTTTTCGCAAAAGTAAAGATGCTAGTGTTAATGAGGCTCTTTAAGTCGACGGTGACCTTTGGGGCTTCATTCACCAGAAACTGAATATATATATATATAAAGTAAATGAATAATCCGCCAATTAAAACAATTAAAACATTATTTATTTCTGTTAATGCAATACATAGTAGATGTGTGAAAATCGCTGTGTGGTACCGGCTTAGAATTTGCACTACCTCAACTCTTCCCGCGGGTGTCGTAAGAGGCGACTAAGGGATATATACCGGGGGCGGGCAGCAGCGCCCCCTGCAAAACAATTCTACCACTGAATTGTGATCCCCAGCCCGCATGCTCAGCGTGAAGATTATATAGGTATTACCCCCATAAATGTGATAAAATACATGTGATAAAAGCCAATAAGGCGCTTATCAGGGGGAGGCCTGCGTCCAGTAGTGGACCAATACAGGCTGTTGAAGTTGAGGTGTGAAAAAGTCAAATTCTTTAAATTTAATTAGACATGGAAATAAAGTGATATTTTTTATTTCTGTCGCTTCGATTTGTAGACTAAAGTAAAATCTGTTAAAAAGCTCAGTAACCCGCGGTTGGTAGGTACGTTTGTTAGGTATAGATCAGTACAATTATTGTATCACTAATCGTGATAGCGCCTCAGGATCCAATTTGTGTCGTTCACATTCCCCTAATTAATTTCACCTTCCACACGTGTAGATATTAAGATATTATTGAGGTGTCACAGTGAGCAAATATACACCTTAATGATCACAGATTTAGGTGTAGAGTCACTCTGTGTTGGTTGTCCGTATTTTATCAGGTGACTCATCATACACCTACTACACAAATTAATTTAAGCAGAAGATATTCCCAAAACCTTATTAGAAATATTAATGGCAATCATAGATTTAACATTTCTTTTGCGAGACTGTTTCAGCTTTACCTTCACAGGTACACAGTTAAGTTTTTAGGTAAGTTATTTGGGATGTAATTGCTTGGGGCAGAAATCTCAATTTCTAAAGAAAATACTTCTTACGCTGCTAATAGCTAATACAAGTATTTTAAAATAGCTTCGGCCTACGTTTTTCCGGGGTAAACAGTATTGTACTGTCTGAAATTACATCTATGCAAAATTTCAGCCCAATCCGTTTAGTAGTTTTGACGTAAAGAGTTAAGAAACATCCAAAGAAAAATGTAAGCATCCAAACTTACGAATTTATATTATTGATGTACTTAATCTTTTGAGAAACTGCTTAGATAATGATCTAGCTTATAAAACTTTTGAAAATAAAGTAATTTGAAAATTAAAACTGTGAAGGTGTTCTAAGTAATACCTTCCGCCAGCAATTACCAGCCGAAACCTCTTGAAACAGCCACGCGATTTAACAATGAACTATACGGAAACTTCACCGAGTGCCTACCTGCATTAATTTAACTTGTAACAACTTTGCAGTTTTATCTAGGACCTGATAAAATTGTTGGAACTTGTGTAATTAAAATTATTTCTCGTGTAATGTTGATAAGAACCGGTATTTCAGGCAGAGTACCTGCCTGCTTGATGCTTCAGTTATGTAATCTTATGCCTTGGGCATATTATATTTAATAATAATAATAATAATGCTGGACAATTCACACAGCATTATCTAGCCCAAAGCTAAGCAGAGCTTGTGTTATGGGTACTAGATAACTGATATACTTAATACAATACAATACATAGATAGATATCCATTTTTTTATTATACATAGAAAACACCCAGACCAACGGAACAAATTTCTGCAGATCGTACACAAATTTGTTCCGAGGCGGGAATCGAACCCGCAACCTCGTGCGTCGCAGGCAGACCTTCGCCCGCTGCGCCACGGAGGTCGTATGTCTACATTAGCCAACTAAAGTTGGGATAATCGCCACACCGCAGTAAGGCCCTTGCTTTTTAGCCAAAAAAACCTAACATTAAGGTTTTTCTATCGAGTTTGGTAGGTTACCTATCAAATAAGGCTGGATAGTAATTTTCAAAAGATTTCATAAGATTTTCTGAAAAGGGATGCGTTGCAAAGAACCACTGTCATGACTTTCCTACTTTACCCTACCGATAATAGGTAGATGCGTTTTCAATTTTTTCAACGTTGATGTTTTCGTAACCGATAAGAACTATTTATCCAAGTGGATTGTAGCATGTTTCTATTGTATTCCATTACATGATTGAATATAAGTTAGAGAACCTTACGCCCTGGAGACTTGCTGCAATCTCCCCCGGCTCGAAGCGCCGCGGCCAATTCAATTGCAAATGTATTTCCAACTGGACACTTTACATGTTTATCGATGTTACGACTGAAAGTCTAGGAATCCAAGTTAGAACGATTTTAGAATGGATTTTCAAAAGCTACGAGTACGTACTAGTTTACAAGATTACAATAGGTTTATCATAATTTACTATCACTAAAGTGACTGCATGTTGAAAGCTCTTTGATTTCTTGCTAGTAGGTTAAATATCGAGAAAATCCTAGAATTATTATGGATAGAGACGATTATTTTCAAATTAGAGGTTGTTATCAGCGCTAAAAGGACTTACCAAATAGAATTCTTGGCCAATGGCAATGTCTTTGGTGGTGAAAATGAGTTTTGCAACTAACTAATGGAATGCACGCGGACTAGGAAGGAGACAAGTTTCTTTACATGAAAAGTCAAAGGTGAACTTCCTTGAAGCAAGACTTCCGTGGATGTTACTTGTAGGTACTTCTTAGATGGTCCTCTTTGGAAGTTTCTACATAGGTGCGGTGCGGGCTAGGTATTAAAAAATGGACTTTACGCAACTACAAGTTGTTTTGCATGCATTCAATTTACATCTTTACATTTAATTTTTGTTTATCTACCTACACAAAGAGATTGCGTTGACAATGGAATGCCTCAGTTGAAAATGAAAAATACTCTGGCTCCAATTTGTATCATCCCCAGAGACAAGGCAAAGTTTTGAACTCCATCGGGAAATATCAAACATTGATAAAAAATAGGAACAAAGACTGGTTCAGTTTCAAAAGCCACGAAAGCATGTGCGAAAAATGTATTCCAGTCCCATTGTACGTGGTGCGGGCATTGCCGTTTGCACGTGAATACCCGCCGATATGAGCACAGTACTGTACCCGTGGATTCTACTGCTGGATTGTGAACCACGAGCTTAATACTCCGTTTTAGAATTGAAAAGCTTTCGTATGACTGAGAGCGTGCAAAATTGAGTAAAACGAGTAATGCTCCTATAAGGAATTTTTGCAATGTGCCCGTTAACATGATTTTAAGTTCGATCACGCCTCATAACCTAAAAACGCTTTATAATATTTTCTCAATTGGAGCCTAATGATAAGCCGCAGAGGCCAACAATTTTTATGGACGAAAAATTCTTCATTCTTTTCGCCGGCCAATTGAGGGGGATTGGGCGGACGGCGGCAGTCCAAACTTCATGGACCCTATTCACCGATGTAGGTGATAGGTGAAGCGTGAAGCCGCAGTGTGGGCACCGTGATTTCCACAACTGTCGTGACCACCGCTTACAGCCAGCCACCGGCAGACAATAACTCCGGATTACCAATGAATGTGATTTGCTTAATCGCGCTCTATTGTTAGGGAAGGCATTGGTTGGATCATAGATTTAGGATTTTTCACTATGTTCAAGGTTGGATGATTTTTTGTTTATTTACGGCTTGTTATTTATTTAATGTTGCAAATTATGTCGTCATTTTACTCTTTGGACTCTATACACGCTGCTTTTTAAATCCAGAGGCCTACCTATATTTTTCTTTCTTACGTGTATTTTTATATTTCCCTTATTTTTGTATAACATGTGTGTGGATGAATAAATTTTTTATTTTCTCTTTCATTCTATATATTTACTGAGGACTGTTCATGTTAATCTTACATAGCTTAGATAGTAGTGTTTTGATACACGTGCTTATATTTTTGCTGAGGAGTTGGCCCCTTTTTAGGGTTTTGATGATCGAAGATCGGTTTCAAAACCCTTATGGTCTCGCTTTGTCTGTCCTTTTTTCCCTCCTTAATAACTCAAAAACTACTGCAGCTATCAACTTGAAATTTAAAATAATAATACATTTCGTGCGCCTGTACAGATTTAGAGAAAAATAAATGAAAATAAATGAAAAATGAAAATGAACATTTTCCATACAAATTGTGATGCCGAAATTTTAAAAGATACCTACAGAGTCATGTGGGGTATCAAATGAAAGGTATCATTTTGTACATTTCAAAATATTTTTTGAAATTTTTGTAGGTTTCATACTTTTTAAAATATTTCGAAAAAAGTCGAAAAAATACCCATTCCCCCCCCCCTATCTCCGAAGATTGCAGAGCGATCCATGTAAAATGTATGGAGCGTTTATAGATATGGATCTATATTTTACAGGAAAAATATAGAGAAGTTTGAAAAAAGAATACTTTTTGAGAAATGGTCTAAAAGGGGGGGAATAATTTTCAAAAGGGGAGGCTACCTCACCGAGTGGGGTATCAAATGAAAGGTATCGGTTTGCACGTTTAAAAACAGTTTTTCAAATTTCTGTAGGTTTCATACTTTTTGAAATATTTTGAAAAAAGTCGAAAAAATACCCATTCCCCCCCCCCTATCTCCGAAGTTTGCAGAGCGATCCATTTAAAATGTATGAAGCGTTTGTAGATATGGATCTATATTTTACAGGAAAAATATAGAGAAGTCTGTAAAAATAACACTTTTTGAAAAATGGTCAAAAAGGAATAATTTTCAAAAGGGGGGCTACCCCACCGAGTGGGATATCAAATAAAAGGTATTGGTTTGGACATTTCAAACCAGTTTTTTAAATTTCTGTAGCTTTCATACTTTTTGAAATATTTCGAAAAAAGTCGAAAAATGTACCATTACCCACCTTAACCGAACCACCCATTTAACCGAAGCATGCAGAGAGATCCATCTGAAATGTAGGTTGGTACCTACTATTCTAAGGTATTCGTTAAATTGCGAAGTCTCTAACCGGTACTTTTGGTACATACTTGTTGACAAACGTTCAAAACCCTCGGCGCGCGAGTTACACTCGCACTTGACGGATCTTGTTTAATAAAACGCCACCCATCTGAGGGTAAATAAATCTGAACTATAACAATTTCGGAAACATTTTCCACTTTTATTAATTACTTTTCACGAAGTCATCAAACGAACCATTGTGTGACACAAAAATTGTTCGCACATTTCGTATTTACACAGAGCTTGGTCAAATGCAAATATTTCACCTATTTTCGGTCTTTATGATTTTGGCTAACAAGCAGCGCCGGTGGCGAAAGCCGGCCTGAATTTTCAATTATATGTAGCACCTTAGCGTTGCCCGAACTAATTGTTTAGAGGTGATAGAGGAGCAGACACGAGAATGTGTTTAAGCGTTATTGTCCCAGTAACAGGCTTCGCAAATTAATCGGATTTCGCACATATATCACGCCCTTCCGGAAGGAAGCCGCTGCAATCTCAGGTGAGCCGTTTACACCTCAATAACTAGAATTGTTTGTGACGCGATTAATTGTAACAATGCTTGCTAAGTATATGATAATTATGGTATTCAATAGATTACTAATCCACACGATACAGAGATGATAGGAATATCAATGTTCTGCGCGAATATTGGTTATCTCGATGAAATTGATCATTAACTGTTATTCTATGTTCAGTTTTATTTCCAGCTATTGTGGTTCGGTTTAATCTCCTGTGCCCAGTTGAGAGTTGACACCTGCTAGAAAATCCAGTGATAGATATTCACAGGAGACCTACAGCTCAAAGTCTTTCAGCCATAATAATAAACAATAGAATTGGGTTTCCTCGTATGACGACAGAACCCTACAAACAAATTTTACGGTCCTCGAAACTGTAACAATGCGTTCGATTTTCCCTAAAAGCTCGCACCGTTCTATTGATTCCGGTGTTGGCAATTCGTTAGAGGCAGTTTTTGGGTCCAATAAGTTTGGTAAGACGGAGGCGGGATCTATAACAATACAATAAATTGTTTGTATTGGCGGGGACCGGCTGCGTGTAATGTGCGTTAGACCGCCGAGTTTATTTCGACACTCGATGGCGGTAGGTGAAAAACGTCTCTCTCCTAATAAGAAAAAGTGTAGGAAACACTGAAACACCTTATAGAAAGGTAAAGTACCCACAGCGCTGTAAACAAAGCACCGAGTTGACAAGTAACGAGCTTGTGCTTACTTTGTTTTTCTTTTTGTTTATTTTGGGGATCATGCGTTTCCACCTGACGACAGTGTGGTAGCAGTGTGGTCTATAGCTGATGATGATAACTCTTTAAGGCGCATACCCGATCCAAATCAGCGCCACCACCTGTTTTATCTTATTATTATGTTAATCGAAGGTTTCAAAATTGATTTGCAATGATTAGTTTATGTTACCTATCTTAAGCTTATTTTTAATGCCTTTGTAAAAGTTTTATTTTGCACAGTGCAGGCAGAGATGCGAAGTTGCTCATTTTAGTCACGATGGTGAGAAAAAACAAAAACTCCGCATCTCTATACATAGAAAATAAAACTTTTACAGAGGCATTATAAATAAGCTATGATACGATTTTTGAAAATATCTTCGTTTAACATAATAATAAGATAAAATAGGTGGTGGCACTGATTTGGGTCGAGTATGCGCCATAGAAGATCGGTCGCAGTTATCAATATAGACACCTTTCATTGTAAAATTAGGTTCTAGCTAGACTTCAAATCGATATAAAATAAAAGAATCGATATAAGATAAAAGAAAAAAAATAATTCATGGATTTTATCACCTTTATAAAGCTAAAAGTTTAAAGTAGGGCAATAAAACTAAGTTACTTAACTTATAGAGTAGTAACCTACTTAGAAACAATTAAATAGCACTTGATACCTAGTTCTTGCTGATTTGATGTGTTTAGGTATAAGGTTATCAAATAATTCATGACCCCTACCAACTTAATACCTGAGTGTAATATTTAGTGGAACCTGAAAAAATCGTCTCTTTATCTAGAATATAATAGAATATTTATTGGTTAAAAGACTTACACACTTAAACTTAAACTTAGATTAGAGTACAAGGTGTAAACCCAGTAACAAAATGGCTCTGCCTCAGTATGAGGCATCGTATCTCGTATGTTAAATTTATTTACTTTTAGGTTGATATTTATATTTTGGTAAGTTTATAATTCCATGTAACTTTTGCTTACGTTCCCCTGTTAGTACCTATGTTTCAACCCATTTAGACCTCTGTGAGCTTGTCAAGCTCCGCATAGAGCACTGTGTGTCGTCGAAACTCGAAAGGCAATGAGAACCACGTCGTAAAAACCCCTCGCTTACAGCCGCCCGAGGCGTTCACTCTGTCCGTTCACTTCGTCATACACGGCTACTCCGTTCTACCGTTCCCCGATACTCAAACTGCGCAAAAGAATAGATTAGTCAAAAGACAGTAGTTTTTTTTACCATGAGGGCTTTGTTAGACCATAATCTCGCCTGATGATGTGGCCGATAATGTGTAGGTACGGGAACTCCGTAACACATTATCGGTACTTTAGTTTTCAAGAAACCCAAGTTGTAGTAGCCCGGAAAAACAGAAGCAAGCCGCGAGTTTCAAACTTTAGCGGTACGAATGATAAAAGTAGATGAGTATCGCTTAGTACGACTGGAAGGAATATTCTTAAGATAAGGGTGGTAGCGCCGTAAATTTACAGGATACTTACTTGCATTAGATTACAGATCTTCATTTTATGACCACCACCAATAATTTTCGAATTGTATTTTGAATTTTCAGAACGTATTGTGGTAAATTTTGAGGCTGTCATGTTTTGGATTGGAATCGGATGGCCTGGTGCATAATGGATTGAAGTGATCCTGTATTCGTAGAAATACAAATTTTTTCACATCTTTGAAATGTTTTATGGAGAGAGTTCAATAAGTCACCATATTTCTTGTGATAATCTGAATATTTGTGATTCTTTGGGTTGGAAATGACGTGGAGCGGAGTGATCATGTATGGCCACACTTACCCTTCGCAGTAAAAATATACAATGTCGTGCTGTTTTTAAAACCATTTCATTAAGCTTTTTACGCGGGCGGTGATGCATTGTGTTTTGTACATCAAATCTAACATTAATAATGTTTTTATGTTCAAGTAAAACAAGTCGGATGGAATAGCTACATAATCACACCAATAAGAAGTATCTAAACATTTGCAAAGCGGCACAGAGAAGCGCCACAAAACCGTTACGATATGCCGATATATCACTCGAACACACCTGAACTGTAATAACGAAGAATAATAGCAATTGTTTTGCGCCAGTTTTTATTGCCTCTTCATTCAATTACTGCTCTCCATATATTACATTGCTACGTTCAATAGATATTTTACTGAATTCAATAGATATTAATTTATCGAATTGGTTATTAGGAGCATGTGTAGGTGGGTACTTAAGAGATGTCATAGCTAGTGTAATTGGTTGAATGTAATCGTTCTAGTTATAAATAAATAAATAAATAATAAATAAATGTCTTAATTAGAAGCAATTATGTCTATGTGCTTTAGACTCTCGTTTCACTAAGCCCCAAATTCTCAAACGCAAGCCAGATTTGAGAACGTCGTAAATGACGAGTTTTTGACAGATTTTTCATGGAAAACTGTCAAAAACGTGCTTAAATCTGAGTTGCGTTTGAGTATTCGGCAGTAAGATGGTATGATAAATCAATGTATTATGTATAATTAAAAAAAATATGTCTCTATGTAGTGTATTGTATTAAGTATATCAGTTATCTAGTACCCATAACACAAGCTCTGCTTAGCTTGGGGCTAGATAATGCTGTGTGAATTGTCCAGCATTATTTATTATTTAATGGGAGGAATAAATATTAAGACTAGGAAAACTACTTAAAAACAACCAATAGTTTGCAAGGTTGCAAGATAATGGCCAGCAATGTGTCAATAATCAAAATGGCCGGTTGGTAGGTATCCGGTTCAGCCACTGGTTGAACTAAGCTACTGACCTAAGTACCTAGCCGTCATCATCGTAGCAACCTAAGTGCCTCGTTGGTCGGCTCCAAGCCCATTTTGCAGTAAGGCACTTATATTAATAAGCCTGGGCGCCCAGAATGAATTATTAAGTACCTACCAGTAAATCTGTGGGACCAATAGAAATTAATTATAAGGTCTTCATTAATTTAGCGAGCCAAAGTGAACCATAATTTTTGAACCCTTTCCGGCAAACAAGAAATATTGTAGGAAATTATTTTAGTTTTTAGCTTTAAATCTCAGGGTATTATTAATTGATTAATTTTAATGGCACGAATGATTGATTTTGTGCAACAAGGATGCATGTTAGACGGAGAAATAGACCAACATTCAATTAGGATCAACTTTTCAGCCAACCATTTGTCTAAGAATAATCATATGTTTTCCTTCTTCAGACGTCTTTAGATTGCTCATAAAACCGATCTAAACTTTCTTTTGTGCAGAATGTCTTGCGTCAAGCACTATTCTGGTTCGGGTATGGAATAGTGCCCACGATAACCCGTCCGTCGGGTCAGGCCCCATGTCATGGAGACAGGTCGTGTCCAACAGAGTGCCCCGATATTTTATTGTTTGCCACGTATCCCTTCGCTTTCAATTTACTCTGAACGGAATGTCGAGTCTGATAGAGGCTTTTGTACTAAGCTTCCTCTCTCTGGCTACAAAGTGAAGTTTTCAAAAAGATTTTTAAAATACTAATTGCAATATTTTCTAGCTTCCGCACGTCTTATTCCCAGATAAAAGTAGCCTATAAATAAGGTATTCAAGTCGGTTTATGCTCAATATGTACATACCTACTTACGCCAAATTTGACCTTGATCTGTTCAGTAGCTTAGTATCTTTATCTCATAAGTATAACAAACATGTTCACATCTTTACTCTCTAAACTAAACTTCCGCGTTCAATAAATAGGAATCAGTAGGTGTTGCTTCGTTAGTAGATACCTTTTAAAACATCAAACTGCAAAAATAGAACACATAATATTAACATCCCATTTTGAAACATTCGTGTTTGACTCTTGATTTTCCATTCAAATTCACCTCCATCAGCGCTGTTAGAAAATGTGTTCCATTCACCGAAGCCGAACGCCGAGAAAATTGTACCTTTACGCATTTAACAAGCTGAAATCATCCACTCGCAATTCTGATAAAGGAAATTTTGAGCGTTGGAAGCTTTGTTCGCTAAAATTATTTTCAATTTAAGGAGGATCAATATCACGATACCTTTCTGAAATGTTTATTTTAGTAGGTAAAAGAAAACAGAAATGTGATTTTCTACCCCCAGGGGAAATATATAGCGTTGCGGTAGAATATTACTTTTCAATAATTCTTCTTAGTGTTCAAATATTGTTCCTATTTTTATGAAATATCAAAACAGTGCAACTGTAATTTCTTGAAACTGTAGGAAGGTACATTTGTACCTAAAGCGACATGAGTCACAAAGGAAAATGAAACAAACAACTTTTAGCTCGGCACACCTAATGAAATCCCGGGGGATCACGACGGCCTGCATCGCCTTTGATAACAGACCCAACATACAAATTTCATTCGCCATCTGAACCACAAAACGCTCATTTAAAATTAAAAATCTTATTATGCTTTCAAACAAACTCGCACAATAAGCCAGCAAAATGTATTATTTTCCATTTCTAAATAAAGACAGGCAGATGGCAATGGAAATTTCATCGAAAATATCTGGCAAATGTAAATCTGACTCGTTACATTTGTAATTCGATTCCTTGTACCCAAATGCTTTATGAATAAACCGATTATGAAATAAACAATCCAGCATTTTTATTGATGAGAACATTTAGGAAATCTATTTAAATGTATCTTCGTAGTATCTACGCTTCACCAGCTGCCCTTTCGTAGGGAGAAAAGCAGTTATACAAGTCTCACGCCATTCAGTACAAATAGCTCTACAAATCAAAGTGTACTTGAACATACATTTTTGTTCACAATGGTTCCAAAAAAACATTGTACTCGAACCTACGTCGATAGAGCCAAAAATACCGAGAGAATCACACCTCAAGTGATACTTTGCTAAAACAAAAGAAGTAAAACATGGCTTGGCAGCGGTTTGGATCACAGGCGGTCGTTATTCTTCTGCTGCCAAGTAGTTAACCGGCACTACGTTTCAATATATTGCGGAGTGGTTTGTGTGCATTTTTATTCGATTTACCTAACTCTTTAAAATGTTGAAAATCGTACAACATTATGAATTTATCCCTACGCGCTCCTACGCACTTGCATTTGCAATCGCTTGTGATTTACGCACTTAACCGCCACAAAATTGCAACCGCGACGGCCAACCGCTAGTGCGTAAAGGGCTTTCATTTTAAATGGGTTACAATTTGTGGTATTACTAGTCCTGAATCAAAGTATGAGAAAGAATACTTTCTCAGTAAACGTTTCAAGTTCTGAGTACAAATCTCGACGGTCGCAAGGTCCTGGCTGTGGTTACACTGACCTTGTTCCTATCGATAATTCAGTAGCGCACGAGGGATCAATTCGTCGCCCACAGTTTCTCGTCTCGCGGATAATTTTCATAATAAAACATCCCTTTCTGGGGCGCTTTGGTGTAAATCAAGTTTTCCGGCCACCCTTTCAATTTCCTGACCGCAACGCAGCTCTGAACTCACTGTTTGCTAAGCTGTGGTTCCGCTCAAACGAGATTTTCATTAGACGTTCAAACAGCGCCAACGGGGTAATATTTTTATTGAGACGATTAACACTCGACCCCTACTGAACTTTTAAAACAATATTAGTCGTAAAATTTTACGTTTGACATCAAAATGAAGTTTATTGGTTAAATGGAAACCTTGTTTAATTTGAAAGTATATTGAGTAAGCTGGGGTTTTATTTATATTGAGTAAGGTAAACGTAAGCAAACGTGTTTTTTCTAGTTTTATTTGATTAATGCAGGGTAGTTGGCAATCAAACTACCGTTTTCCATTTAAGTTTAATTGCAAGGTTGAAATAAGTGGTGCTTTGAAAACTATTTGATAGACCTACCTAGTTTACATGACGTAATGTAGTTTGTAATGTGTGTTTGCATTATGTAGATAATTAAAATTGTATACTACATGGAAACGAATAAAACATTGTTTTCAGCAAATCTAGGTACCCAACCTAGTCATGCAAATTATTTTACCTACTTACTAGTTTGCTACCAAACCCATCGGATTGGGCATAATGTAACCAAAATTACTAATTTACACTGTCATAATATATTCCTATTTGAAATGTAAAGCAGGATTAATAATTCAATGGTTGTTGAAATTTAATTGTTATTTTATTAGTTAAGTAATGGCTGAATTCTTTTCATAAATTATATTCAAACGTACAATGCCATTGTTTATTTTGAAATCAAGTAAGTATTTTAATCCGACCAATGGATTATAATCATTTACCGATCCTGGTGGATTATTGTCAAAATAAAAATGTCGTTTAGCTAAGACATAATATTAGCGACTGATCTGTTATTCTTTGGTTTAGGTAGATGCTCTAAAAAAACTTATGTTTATATATCTCAAGCTCGAGGTCTAGCAGAGCGTAACACAGGTATTAAATACTGGTAAGATTCCCTTTAAAAATTAACAAGGGTAGCCTCAAACTCTTCAAGAACTTCCCAAGCTTATAGACACGCATGGCTCGTAGTCAGTAAATGGAAATTGACAAGGACCTCGCTCCCCGGGAGGGCTTACGAACTTATTACTGAAGTGTTTTCGTAGGTAATGTGGCAACAACGAGATAAGGTCCTGTGATGATGGGTAGAGTCCTACACACAGCTAGTTTGCCTAGTATTTTTGTACATATATACAGCTAACTAGATGAGGTTTTAACTCAATGGTTCATTGAATTTCTTGAATTTCTGATTTTTTTATATATGCTATAGGTCACTGTTCCCGGGTAAAAAAAAATCGAAATTATATAGGGTTATTGGTAATTCACTGACACTGCGTAAACTCCAGGTTCTAACCATCTTCACGAACACGTTAATGAAGACGCCAGGTCTTAATTCTTAATTTGTTTGTAAATCGCCTTGCATGCAAAATAATATCCGAAACCTAATTAATTACTAAATACCGATCTCCCACTTCTATTTAAATCCACATCATCATCATTGACTTATTTTACAGCTACGCAAGATGATTTAAGCGGCATTAGCCTGGCTGGGAGACAGCCGAACACTGATAATTCAAGGCAGAGCCGTTTTTTGGGTTTAGTTTCAAAGAAAACCCCTATAATGAACGTATTTTGAATGGAGGGGGTACATATTAATAACATTCCCTTCCCACCAATTTTATGAATTGAGACCTGACGTCTTCACGGACGTGTTCATGACGGTGGGCAGAACCTGCAGTTAACTTAGTGTCAGTGAATTACCAATAACCCTGTATATAGAGAATATGTTGCCAACAAAAGGAATATTTTATAAATATTAATAATAAAGAATATAAAAACAAATAATATTTATTTTATAAATAATATTTTTTTTTATATTCCTTTTGCTCGCAACATATTTCTGAAGATGCTTATCCTTAAAACTAACTAACGACGGAAAATCGTCACTAGCCTGGTAGGTTAACTGCAAACATAATTAAAAACACATAATGCAGTACAACACGTACAACATATACAGCATCATCTAGCCCCATACCCAAACTAAGCAGAGCTTGTGATATAGGTATATGCTCTAGCTTATAATTAAAATAAAAAACGAAAAACAATAGATATCGTATAATTTTTTATTTAGCAACATATCCTAAATATGCTTGTAAAGTTTTGACTCATAATGAAGCTTCTAAAAGCTGTGTACTCCAAACAGGATTTCCCACTTCCGCCAGTGATTTCCATTAGGGGTCATCATACACACTTGTCGGATTACAAAGGTAAAAGCCGGTGGGATTATCGCCATTTTATTTTGGTATTATTTTGATAAAAGGGTTTGACGGGAGTGGACTGGTCGGGTCATAATATGAAGGCTCTAATATAGTTACGATACATAAATCCAGTAAAACTTATTAGAAAAAATTTTTTTAGAATGTTAGCCTACCATAGTGATTTTTTTTTTTCGTTGTCCTTTTAGATTTATTTTTATAGAAGAAGTAAAATGGCACTTTGTATTTACACATATTTTATTAAAGTCTCAATGATAAAAACAATTCGAAACGAAAGTCGAGGCACAAGTTGATAGATATCTAGAGACATAAGATTTGATTTTATTTACAAAATCTCATAAAAACCGACTCCACTTTTGTTTTTTTTTTATTTTAACGAACGTAACGAACATAATCTCTGGAATAAAACTTTTACGAGTAATTGGCGAAGATAATATACATGCATAAACAAGAACAAAATGAAAAATTTCAAAACCCCCCGACAGATTTTCATGAAACATTTCTCCTTAGCCACATACACAACAACACTCGGGATAAAATTATCTATGACACAAAAAACTAAACGAAAATCGTTTCATCCGTTTGGGAGCTACGATAACACAGACGGATACACAGATACACAGACAGACACGTTAAACTTACAACACCACTCTCTTTTTGCGTCGGGGGTTAAAAGAAAATATAAAAAATACACAGCCTAATTAATTAGGCAACCAACGAAAAACTAAATGAAGAGGTTTTAAAAACCTCTTCATTTAGTTTTTCGTTGGTTGAAAACTGGACACTATTTCCCACAGAACCCACACAAATTACTTTACAACAAAAATATCGTACAAAATAAAATACCTAAATAGGTAAATGCCGTGCTAATGACTTTTACAAGGCCAGATAATGTGTATCGGGTAGTAGTGACACTTTTATTAGGAAACATAAAAGGGCCTATACCGAGGCGGCGACGGTCCATTACGTTCATTCGCCCGACTGAGTGCTTAATGTGGGATAATGGACTCTCTCACTATTAATTTTGCCGTTTTTGTTTGCGAAAAACCATAAACAAGTGCCCGTAGTCCTTACGCCTCTATGCGGCAGAATTTTACTTGACGCTTTGCACTTTACAATTATGACGAAATAGAGTAGGGTAGGGTAGGGGAGGTACTTTTTGATAAATTAAATTTACAATGCAAAAACAGGCAAACAATATTATAAACAAGAACAAAATTAAAAAAATTAAAAACCCTCTGACAGATTTTAATGAAAAATGGCTAAGAATACTCGGGATAAAATTATCTATGACACAATTTTTCTTTTAATGAAAATCCGTTCATCCGTTTGGGAGCTACGATACCACAGACAGATACACGGACAGATACGTTAAATTTATAACACCCCTCTCTTTTTGCGTCGGGGGTTAAAAAAGAATACCTATAAACACTTTAAAGTATTTTTATATTTATATATTAAGGAGTTAGACATGTTACTATCTACCAGTTACACTTTTATGTTTCGACCACACGTCGCTAAATTTAAAATTTATCGAAGAAAATTTCAACTAATAGAAACAAATGAGTATTTTCAAATGGAACTCACAAGTTACCTCGCCCATGCATGTGCCCCTTACCCACCCTTACTATAACACATTTCGTTATCTTGTTGCCCAAGCTCTCATGAGATTGGTTCCTCAGGATAACACACACACACATACACCACGTCACACGCACACAAAACATACACACGCACACATATTGGGTATAACATAAAAACTAGAGCAAGAATTAAAAGCCCCCAAAAAAAAACTTGTCGACGATCACCGGTCGTGTAGGGGTAAACTGAAAAACAGCGCCGAACATGCTATGTAAGCTTGTCGGCATTATGCTGAGCTTACTCCAATTGCCTGAAAATGTACTTAGTTATTTGTTAATTTACATTTATAATTTCTAATTAGTATGTACCTTACATACTACTTATTAATTTGTATGTTCGTTTATAAATATAAGTTTTGTTTTGATATATAGGTAATCAACAGTTCAGGCAATAAATATTTTTTCTTTCTTTCTTTCTTTCAAGTTTATAATTTAACGTTAAAAAATTATAAGAGAACGCCCAAACAGAAATGTTCCAAAAGCACAGTTACCTAAACATTGCGGTTAGAAAACCGCGTTGAAAGTATTATAAAGGTCAAAGTTGCACGCTCTGAATCTCTCAAAGTTATAAAAAATGTATGGAAATTCCCCTGAGACAAAGCTGTTTGTCTGCCTTGTTGGACATCGCAACAAGCGTGCGTTGTACTTGCGTATAAAATCTTTTTTACCGTTTTACCCTCGCACTTTACCAACCAGTATAACGAATGCTTTGAGATTAACTAGAGTGTTGTCTTTACCGTTTGTAATACGCAAACTCATTGTATTGCTGATTTCAGTACCTATTTCACTAGGACCAAGTTTGAAGGTTTACCTGTAATAAATCTACAAATGTGCCTTATCTACTCTGATACTTTCGTAAGTGTCATAATGATGTTTTGGTAGGTCCGTACTCTAACTTATTTTTAGCTATGTTAATTGTTAGCAAATCGATTGGACAAGCTTATTATTGTCACAAAATGATGACTACCATCAATACCATCATCATTATTTCTAAAAAGCGTACCATCAAACTTTTGCGTTCGTAATGGTCGAATTAGCCGTAAACTTTATCGCGTTAGGAACACGAGTGCTCTCAAATATTGGTAGAACGTGGTCTCAGGATACCACACGAGATTTGCTCGGTTGCATTAGAAACATGGATCACTAGCGGACCGTAAACTATAAAATGGTAGCTGTTTTCTGAAATTCCTATATTCGTGAAATAACTTACGAAGAATCATAAGAGACTCTAGCTTCTGCCTATGACTTCACACGCGTTCAATTTCAGCTCGATCCATTCAGAAATTTTGGCGTTGTCGTCGATAAACATCTTCGTAACGGAAAACTTTTAGCCTTTATAATATTTGTAAAATACCTATTCATGTTTATACTTGTAATAATATCGTTGCAAAACAACTGAATTCGAAATTTATGATTTCTTTGAATAACATCAACAGGTCTCAGGGGAAGGGACAGCAATAATGATTTCCTTGAACGTTCCCTTACGCTTCCGATGGTAGAGCCGAAGAAATTAATTCATCCGAAAACTCGTGAAACAGTGACGATGATCGTTCATATCGAGAGCGATTAGAGTTTACGGTTGAAGGAGATAAATCGCCGGTGGTACGCGGAGCGAGGCGCGACGAACCAACAAATTATTGTCGTCGTGGGAGCACGAAATATCGGCCGGCACGTCGGCGGCCGCGACCCACCTAATAGTTATGTATATGTACGGGCACCGGGCGTGGGCATGCCGAGCGAATATCTGCGCCGCCCGCCCTGGAAACGGAGCATGCTTCATGACTATGATATTTCTCCAGCTTATCTAGTTTACGGTTTGTCGCCCAGAATTCTGATACAATAATGCTCATATTGTGTGAAAAGTTGCGTATATTATTCTTTTCAGAGGTTTCGTTTCACTCCTTTTAATATTTTACGTCTTTGAAAGAGAGACTGTGTCAAAAAAAATCACTGAGCCTGACCCTCATTGATATTCTCATTTCTTATTATGACATCTGTCAAATTCACGCATAATATTGTTGGGCCCTTGACCGTCGTTAACTTCCCCAGTCAGCGGACATTATTCAAAGCGGGTCTCGTTTTAATGGCTCCTTTCGTTTATAGATTCCGACGACATTTTGTGACAGATTTCAACATTTTGATCGACTAGATCTTTTGCCGCAAACGTAGAGTCGGCGGATAGAGTATGAAAACATCGCAAAATGAGTCTCTTTAATCAAATACCACGCGTTATTTCCGTGATTTTTTGAAGTTATTTTTCTTAAACCTGTTATTAGTTTCTCGGTGTTCGCAAAATACATTTGTTGTTTAAATCCGTCAGCTGTTTGTTGTCGGAAGTTACGTGCAATAATACCGAGGATTGTACCTTCAATTAACGTCGTCGCTGTGTCAGAAGGAATATTGGTATATAAATGGTGAAGGCTGGCATTGTCACCGCCGCGCTATATCATTGGTGTGCGGAAATTCAAAGGGCGCCCGGAAGTACTTGATTTATGAGAGCGACCGCATGTATGGCCGAGTATTAAAAATTTCATAAAAATATTCTGTATGAATTACGCGCATTGTGTCGGGCGCTAAATTACGAATGTATTTCTCGTACGAAATGTTCCGTGACTTTCTTCCATGCTAAGAATAGTATTTTAGATTATTTTTGAAAATGAGAAAGCCTATCCAATCTCCGCGTCGTTTATAAGTAAATTGCTTTATAATATTGCGTGGGCTACCTTGCATAAGTAAATTACGTAAGTTCTTACATAAGTACTTCGAGATAAGGTTCTTGGTAAAAAGTAAATTTGTAAAGGGCGGCAGGAGTTTGAGTACACTTCATTTGTTAAACATTTTGTTGATATAGTACCCTCCTTTGGTCAGTTCAGGCGTGCGGCGAATTCGCGTACTTTGTAAATAATTTGCATGGGGCTGGGGGTAGGGGGGGGGGGGCGAAAGGGGGTAGGGGGTCGGATTTAGGCGGATAGGAGCGCTTCCAGGATTTAAAATTGTACGTATACATGTCTGTTTCAAAAAGGTATTGAGATTCTGTGTTGTAATATTTATCAAAACATTCCATCATTCAATACTGCTCTAAAAAATCGTTACAAGTAGGTAGCTACATAATATTAGGGATATTATCAATAAAAGGAAAATCAATCGCATAGCAATCTGTTTCAAGTTCAAATTCCTCTATTGAGTCTATATGATAGTTAAAGGGCCATTAATTGAATATACAGAATCATGTTTCATCTCGACATGTGTTTTACCACATTCCTGTTTCTATCGTGTAAATAGTAAATACTTTCTAACTGTGGAGCTTTTACGGAGAAAATGAGATCTAGTTATGAATTTCATATTACAAGTCTCATGTAGGTAACATAAATACAGCGATGTCACATTAAACTAACACATTATAATGTACATACAAAGTCAGTCTCTATGCTTTTGTAGATTGTAACCATATTCCTATGTTAACAACGTGAATATACAGTTTAAATGTGAACTGATATTGAAATAACAATGTTTCTAAATTACAATATTTCTCGTGTAACCTACACCTACCTACACTTTTATAAATTTCCTCTTACGGAGAGGTATAAAAGCGTAGGATTTTAATCTGACTGTAAAATATAATAAAATATGTAAAGCCGTTGCCAATGCCTTGTGAAGGTTGTATCTGTAGCACTCTATAAATATTCAGTTTATGGGACACTAAACTGGCAGGAATACTGATTTAGACTGAAAACAGGGAATAGCTTAGATTCTAGATGAGAACTTTGATCGTACGTAGTTTTCTTAATTTTTTGACATTTCTACACACTAACGTACCTACTAAAATATAAAGGGTGTTTGGTGGTTGGTCGACAAAAATAAATTATAGTTAGGTCATTTGAAACACTTTTTCCATATAAACTTTTTGCCTTAGACTTAACACTTCTATAGATGATTTTTTTTTAGAAAATTCCCAAGACCAAATTTTTAACAAATTATTTTTTTAGGCTGCTGTCAAGTTGAGGTGTTCGATATTTTTTTCCTATTTTCATATCTTTAAAAGCCCATAAGTTTTTCATTTGTTGTTCTTTGCGGTTTGTTTCATTACTTTTAGACCAGGAATACATTACAGATTGAAGATAATGAAATTTAAACCAAAGAAACAACACAAATCTAAAATTATTAATTTTTAAAGGCACGGTTTTGTGAACTTCCTAAAAAAATAAAAAAGCATAAAAAAATTGTCAAGTCTTAGGCAAAAACTTTATAAGGAAAAAGGGTTGCAAATGACCCCAGCTAACTGTCTTTTTTTGGTCGGACCATCCACCAAAAACCCTGTATACAAAAAAAACTTACGCATTTTTATAACTACCTAATAATGAACATCTATTATTTTTGTTAAATATATTTTATTAGGACTGTTAACTTGAGCACAGTACACAGTATTCAAAAAAATTTACCACAATTTATAAAAATAACTACGTTGTATGTTTGTTGTAACTTGGCGAGCTTGGTTTGGTTATTATTATTACAACAAAAGTTATCTAGCCATTTTACATATTTGTGAAGATACTAGAGAAATTTCGCTTGAAATACGCTTCGTTACGACATACCGTAACTTCACTTTTAACATACATACATATTTATGATCCTCGTATGTTGTAACATTTTCGTGCTTGTATGAATGAAGATTGGTCTTAGAAAAATACATTAAGTGTATATGCACTTAATGTATTTTTCTAAGACAATAAGTAAATATTTACTTATTGTATATTTACCAAAAATACATGAAGAGAAGCTTCTGTTTTCAGCTTTGCACGCGTTCTTTCGGGATAAAAGTAGCTTATATCTTAATCAAGGCCCGGGAAATACCATTATGCATAACTTTAGTCCAATTGTTTCAGTAGTTCTGGTGATGAGGTAACAAAAATACAAACTTTCACATTGGGAAAATTAATGTGAAGTGTGATATTCAATGGTGAACATTTTATAAACAGGTTCAAGTTTTTTTTTATAAAATTTGGTAGGTATTATTATTACAGTATATTTTTTTAATATTATTGTATATTTAAGTAATACGCCGGCGTCTTTACATGAACAACTGCTTCGTGTCCATCCTAAGGCTGTCTGGAAGAGATCGCTCTTAGCAATAAGGCCGCCCATTGTGTAAATCTGTATCTCTCTTTTCCTGTATTTTTATTTTTGTAATTTCTTGGTGTGCAATAAAGTGTAATTGTATTGTATTGTATAAGTATATGCATGGAAGAGCAGAAGGATGTCCTAACTGCTGTCCTAACTACTGTAGCGTAACATAATATGCAAGTAAGCAATTTTAAATTTTCATAATTATTTATCCACGAACTATACAAATACTTAAAGCAAAAACCAAAGTTACAAAACTAATTCGGAGATATATAAGTTTTGAAATGGTTGGTTAATTTAAATTTCAAACTAAGGTATACCTAGCATGAGAAAATTACCTGGAATAATGAAATCTGTGTTCAGGTGAATAGGACATATATTTGTACCCATCCTGATTTGCAAAGCTTAGGCGAGGAGCATACTCTGCGAATAAGTACATAGTTACACCGCACCTTACCAAAGTTTGTCCTATAACTCTCATAGTCGATGTCGACGAGCAAATAAGTAACTTCCAAGTTTGAGGCAAACACTATTAACTGTTTAGTAGTTTAAGAAACGGTCTCCATTTACCCTTAGCATAATCTAGTTTACGCTTAATCAAAATTCCGGGTCGAGCTCAATATGGATAAGTTACCGTGTAGCATAATGTGCTTGTACCTTGGTTCACACGTACCTACGCATAAATTATTAAGTACGTACCTACCACATAACCATACATCTACCAGCTACCTACGTAAATTATCTTTACATGTACAGGAATAGAATATTAATACCACTGACTTACAGGGGTGTTCGGATTTCTACACTACCCTTTAGTTGCTGTTCCGTGCAGCTTTAAATATTTCCAACAAAACAACATTGCACCAAAACGTGCTATATCATCGCATAGCCAGTTTGCGTAAAGCGAACCTAATATTGCCGTTGAAAGCCGGACAACAAGTTAATTCGTTTTAAATTAGTTGTGAACAGTAAATGCGAATGCCAGACAAACGTGAATAGCTTAATCTGGTTTTAATTATACGATGGAACAGATTTATTTATACAATTTGTGGAGTGATGAGTAAATGGGAATTGAGTAGGTACTTAAGTGATTAGTTTGTATAAATGATTTGTAAAAAAGAGAGATGTGAGAGCATGTCAAATATTCAGTTAGCATGTGCAGGTGGAGCAGTGAGGCGGCGCTTAAAATTTCAAGAGTAGGGCACGGGCACCACTGAAGTATCACGAGTTCATAAATTAGTTACTTTACGAGGGAAAGGTCGCGCCCCATAGCGTTGGTCCCGTGTATAATTTCCATTGAAACACGCGCAGTCACAGGTCCTCGCAGTAAATCAGCCCTCTGTCCGCCGCCGTCCTTGTGACACAGTGACGAGCGCCCGCGCCGCTGCCGCCAGCACCTCGCAACAATGTAAAGACATTTCCATTGTACCGTAATAGGGCATTGTTTGTGACGTAAATTTTACTGCTGAATATGCAAATTCCGTTATGTGCCGACCTCCAACGAGAAATATTGCAGAAGTTTTGTGAAAAATTAAAATCACGAATCGTGGACAACTTTTAACGATCGTTACAGTTCCTGCATATTTTTGTCGCTTTGTCCTGTTTATGAAACAACACTTACCTTCTTGTTCGTAATTAACTATGCAGATTGTGTTAACGTTAATACACGTAACTAAACGTAGACAAATTTTAATGAATATTTATTTAGTCGGGCTATGATAAGAAACATAAATGGAACGTTGCCTTTGCCAGAGATTTGTTTTAGCCTTGACTTTTCTACTTTGCTAGAATTATAACGAGCAAAAATATATTCAAAGATATGTTAAAGTAGCAGTTTTTGTAGTTTAAGTTAAAATATTCACAGAAAACACAACGTGTTTGAGATGTCTGTTCTGCGATAAAACAAATGTCATTTACATGCTCTTATGTGAGCGTAGATCAGACAGTATTATCTTTACCAGGGGTTTTATAAATACAAGAGATGTAAAATTACTTCTGAATTTTGAATCAAAAGAATCAACTCTTGCAATAAAATAAATTTCGCCACAATTTAAATTTAAGTCATCAGAAGTAGCAAATAATTCTTCAGATACAAGTGTCCACCCAAGCTTGCCTTAAGAATATAACAGTTCTAAGTAGTAAAACAAATCACAAGGAATCTCATTAATAAAGGAATAAGAAAGCTCATTATGCAGTGGCCGATCTCGTTACCCACAAATAAAAAGGTTTGCAGGAGCCAGACAGAAGCGTTAATATTTAAAGCATGGCGCGAGATGCCTCTAATGTGCTATTAGCTACGAAACCGCCAGACTTCTCTACAGAGAATTGTTTTACTGTAAGATAACATCGGCCATACCACTGTTGATATATTCTATGGTGAGAGGATTTACCCATTAGTACAGTAAATATTGATGGCATCCTGCAGTAGGATATATGTATTTTGTTCTGTATTTTGACAATTGAATATAGAAAACTAACTACACAGTTTAGTATAAATATATTTATTAGAATACACTTATAATAAGACAAAGGTAGTGATTTTATCGACACAAAACCTTTTACTAAACTAGCGATAAAATATTACTGTCCCTTTTTAATCGTAAAAAGGGATGGCAACATTTGAACGCTAAACCAAACGGTTTAGGTATTGCTTCAACAAAATCATTACCAGTGTAAGCTAATTAAATTATGGGGCACAGCTGAAACTGTTTGTCAAAGATGCTTTGAAAGGTCCAATCAATAGTTCGGATTTGGGTAAATTGTAGTTCCAAACAAGTGCCAAACGAAGTTCTATTCCCGTTTAAAAACGATAGCGCAAAATGATAAAAGCACAGAAAGAAACGAACGAAAAAAACAAGACACCTCGTTTACGAATCGGTTAAAAATGGCATGGTTGCTCTCAGCAAAGCTCTTTGAACTAATCGTTCAGGTGCGGTACATAGAGGCAGAGCCACGAATGTGAGCAAAATAAACCTATTTCCCAAGGCATCCGGGTGTGCACTTCCAAAAATAGACTTACAGAATGTTTACTACATGCCGAGTTTAAAACCCACATTATGTTACAAAGTTGAGTGAGGTATGTCGGAAACGTGGAATGGGAAACGTGAATAAACATTAAAAGTGAGCAAAAATAAACAGTACCTATAAGTTTTATATCAATTTCATTGTGAATTAATGCACGTGGCCGATCGGTGCCTATCACTGGCAGCAAAAACACGCGCTGTCAGAGCTTGGCAGTCCATAGCAAATGTCAACAGAAAGTAGTGTCAAGTATATTATTTGCTCGTAGATTTCCAATTTTCACCATGATTGTAAAGGTTGATTGTAAAACAAAAGGTCTTAATTTTACGGTACGTGTTGTCGTGCCACACTACAGCGTAGACACTTGCTGGCGTAGGCCAGTGCTACGACGTAGGCTGGCCGTAGCCGTAACACGATAAAACCGAGTTATACGTTTACGTTCTCAAAGTGAGGCAAGAGATATTTTTTTTCAGCTGTGCGGAGGGATATGCACGTGACGTTTATTACTTCCTGAAAACGTTGCGGCTGCATTAAGTTTTCGCAGTGTACTTAGTTTTTATGGGGTAACCACTTTGTTTTAAACAAATGCGCTGAGCGCAGTAATCCGCAACACTCAGCGCTCATCTGTTATTTTTTTGTTTATTGTTTATTTACGTACAACTGGGTTCATTTATAAAGATCAGATAGACTTCGTAAAACGAGAGCTATCACGAACTGTCTATATGTGTGAACAAAAAGGTAACACATACACCCCATTAAATGTTCTTCTGCCTTTTCCTTATTTAATGGGTTTAAAGAGTGTTATTAACCTAAGTACTATATAATTCATTTTGAAAAAAAAAAAAAAAAAAAACTTTTACTTCATTGATAAGCGAGAGTTTAAAGTTCTTTCAATATTCAAAAATATGAAATTTACCGGATTGGTATAGAACTATAAAAAAAGGCCCATGATTATTGATCTAGTTTTATAAAAGGCAGGGTCACAGATCGAATAGTTTGGCTGCAATTGCGAAGTTCAGGATAGAAATCTGATTTGACTAAAATTTTATCAAAGTCTAAATACTTTTGAACCACTCGATATCGCAGACCATACAGGAGGGTTATATAAATAGGTACTTAGGTACCGATGACCCACTCCTCTAGTTACAGCCCATATTCCATATTCATCTCTTTATTGATCCTACTATCTTTATCTCATATTTCTAATTTGTGTCCGCAACCCAAAACCTACCAAAATATTCAGTAAGTCATTTAACTAAAAACACACGTAAATTCTCGTCAACTGAAAGCTTAAGGCAATAATGTAGCACAATGTCCCGCTGAATCAACACGACAAGTATTTACATAACGGGACATACACTGCTATTATGATAGGTAGGCGGCTGCTTCGAATAGATATTATGGCGGTCACGTTTAACTAATATTTGAATGTGCCTGAATCGCATAATACAGGAGCGACGCCTATAATCGTATTTGAATGTACGTTTTAAATCAGTGGAATACGAGTAGGTTAGTTAGCTGTATTTTGAGTAGGAAGGTTAGGTTTGGTACATGGGCGTTATTCACCACACGCATCATAAAATCGAAACTACAACGGTTGTAATCCGATTATAATTGCTACATGTGTACACATAATTCTGAAGTTATAGATGATCCTATCAGAAAGTTTCCAAAAGCCATAAAACAAAATTAATTTAAGTTTTGGTCGTTAAATTTAGTGAGGCATAGAACTATGTAACTGCTTAAGTGAGGTCGGCAAACAGGAGTTCCTAAAGCCTTTACTTAATTGTGAGATTATTTGGCTCACGCGGGTTACCTACTTATCGTGTTTACCGCAGCCTAGTCCAAACCTGAACTCAGTCAAAACAGGACATACAAAGAAAATTTATGATCAGCCGGATTTACCAACTACATTTTCTTTGTTTGGAATGATAACTTGCAGTTTTAATTAAAAAAATATCCAAATGTATGAAGTGCACTTGCACACCAACAAGACTAAAAAATGTTAAGCCACGAAAAAAATTAAAGAATTACGAATTACACAAAGTTTTTTCGTTATATCTTGACTCTACGTATGCTCTGCTTAAAATAGTGTATTATTGCACTAATACAACGCAAAAATTGTTGGGACGAGGTAACATTTCTGACAGTGGAATATTCCTGAATACTTCCAGTAGGTGAAATCTTATTGTGTCCATTTCATCAATTCGATAATATAAATAAAAATAAGAACTAATATTAACATTATAGTATTTCAATCTGATAAATATAGGAATTGAACTAACAACCACTAACGTGAAATTGAGGGTATTCATTCAGAGCACTCGTTCAAAATCTACGAGCTTACTACACATTTTTGTTATATTTTATATTTACGCAGCAAATTTGGGCATTTTACATTTTTATTGCGAGCACAAAGCTCGTTCCGCAATTCCGCATATTTGACTAAAGTTATTTCATGAATATCTAATTCTGGGGATGCCAATGTCTTGATTGTGTAATTTAAGAGGCTTGTCTCCATAACTGTTGATATTAAGTGTTCGTTGCGAACTACCTGTGTAAATGTATTATTTATAAACGTTTTATACCCAATATACGAAGAATCCCGCAACAGCGTTGTGTTTTAATCTAATTTATAAGGGGTGGATTTATGAGGCCGTAGAGAGGGGAAAATAGCCTCACGCAACACGTCTGTGCTGGCTCTATTGGATACGTGCTCGTGATACATCGAACGGTGATCCGCAACACGTACCTCGCCGATTTATCCTGGGACTCTCCGACAAAACATGTCTCCCTCTGTACGCACCACTTGTTTACATCTAATAAAATAAATAAAACATTCCACGACAACTTCTGTCTCCACTCACTTCGGGGATCGAACCACTCGTTCCTATCACACGCCTCCGCGACTCCCAACAAAATACTCTCAACAGTATTTTCAAAACGAAATTCAACTTCCGTAAGGAAGCTCGTTTAAAATACTTTTTAAACGGGAACGCAGATGTAAAATATTAATTGACACAAATTATGAGCTAAAGCTTGTGACTCGACCGGGACTAGGGGCAAATGAAATGTTGATTTTACATCCCGCGCGTTTTACGTTCTGGCGGCAGATGAAACAAAATACACGTTCATTAGCGCAAACCGGGAAATCATATTACAGTCGGTACTCAATTATGAATCGCCAAGCCTCAGCGCGAATTCAAGCTATTCGTATCTCAACTAAGGTGCGCACGTGCGCTTGTCTACAGTAATTAGAGCACAGCACAGCGCGGTGGAAACGGCTTTGGTAGCACAAACACGACCCGCCTAGGGCTTCTCAAAAATTCACTAACCTAACTCTCTTCTTGAACTTCATAATTCAATAGATTTGCTCAGCTCCATGATTTTCCGAGTCACCGTGCGTGCGAAGGATCATTATTTTAAAATTGCCTCCCCGGCTCGGTTATAAGTGGCGGGCAACATTAGTGTCGGAGTTGGCGACATGAAACAGAATCTGTGCGATGCATGCCGACTTAATCCCAGGTAATGGGACGTAATAAAATGTAAGAGGCTAGAGGTTACGACAGACGTGCGCGCGTGACCTGTTATCTCTAGCTTTTAGTCTGCTTAAGGGAACACAAATTCTGGTTCGGTCATGAACGTTTGAAATTACATAACGTGGCGTATTTCGGCTGCTTAGGGTCGCAAGTCGTCTACATTGAATCGATAGATTGTTTTGTGAATAGAGGTGTGATAGAGGTATCAACGAGGACATGTGAGTTCTTTAACTTTTTCTTTATGACGTCGGGTTTTGACAAATTAGCGCGTCGGCGCGAGATACGGCGCGCCCCGACCGGGCCATCAATATTGATGCGACCACCATTACTCAATATCACTCAAGTGGAACTGCCCAATTTACAGCTACATTTAACTGATTTGATTGAATCCGCCGAAAGTTATCACCCTGGGGATCTTACCTTGTACGGTCATGCGTTTATTTTGCTACTTCGAAGTGGAAATAATTGAGGTCGTTAATTTTGGGAAATTTATTGATGAATCGTCTGCCATTGATGAGTTAGGTTGTAGGTTTTTCAGTTAATGTCAGAAGCTCCTGACCCCTTCATATCATAAAGTTCACCCTAATCATACCTAATAATGGCCAATAGTGGGTCGACAAACTAGTATTGATAATACTAAAAATATTTTCATTTGAATATGCATTACTATTAAATCGTTCATTGTAAGTCAAAGATAATATCAACGGACCTTACATAAATACCTACTACTCAGAGGCCGTGCTCAATAACTGAAATGATTGTTTTTATTAAAAGCACCCAACATCCTAAAAGTTCACTAAATTCGAGCCAAGCTCATTCATATACATTTATTCTATATCCTATCACATCAATTTTATTCATTACCACATTTGTTTGTTGTGATATTTGCCTTCATGTGTTCAGCTAAATTTCCGGGTGGAGCGTGTGACATACAAGAAAGTATTTAGGTAGGTTGTGCATGAAAGTCGACACGACTTTGATGTATCGTGGAGCGGCGTTAGTTGGACCCTGAATATTTACGAGTTGGAGCCGGGACCGAGGTCGAGGTGCACCTCTCACCGGGGAATCTACACATTATTCATGAACGTCTATGTATAACGTAATTTAACATACAACTGACATAACATAACACTAAAATGCTCAACATTTTGCCCGCATTCTTTACCTTTTTGTTGTTTACCTTGTTTGTTACGAGTTCTAAATAAATGGAGTTTTGAGAATCAATTTATTGTTTGAATAAACGGCAGCGCTTACGAAAAACCTCCACGAATTGGTAACTCAAATGCCCGCCCAATCACATAAATTGTTTCAAAGTTGTTGCTAAGGAGTTCTGGGAAACAATTCAAGTATATCTATCGTGGTTGTTCAAAGTTAAGATAAACTCCAACTATTGTCGGTTATTGTGAGTGGGTACCTGCCTACTTACCTACCTAAAATAATAACCCCATAAACGCAAATCATTTGATAGCTCAATCAAAACTAATAGCATAATACCTACCTAAACACAAGTTAAAATCTGATCAGTTTTGAAGAAATTTAACAAAACAAAGACTGCATATGAATAAAGAAAGGAGGTAAATTACAGAAACCACAATAATTTCTCTTGTGGACATTTTGTTTTCCTTTATTGGTCATATTTATCAGCGCGAACGCCCGGGGCGGAAAATGAATCGCACGCTTATTTCAAGTGATTCAGCTATTTCTCTACAGACGTTACCTTCTTTTAAATGATGTGGAAATTAAAGTAATTTGCGAAGCTTTTGAATGAATGCTGTGTGAAAGCGACGAGGCCCGAATGTGAGCTCAACGGGGCTCTTTGAGCCCTACCACATGTCACGGCAACCACTCTCATGTTTTGTGCGTAGTATCTTTTTTAAAGCTTCAAATAAAATATGCGATGGAATCCCACTCACAGTATTGCGAATTCACGGCAAAATATTAGGAATTTAAAATATCACTTAAAAGTTCGCTCTTCAAGTTCACTCAAAAGTAACGCATAACAAAATTATTTGTTCTGAAAAATAACTTAGACGTTGTTAGACATTTTTGATAATGTTGGAGGGTTTTGTGAAAACATTTTACTTGACCTTCTAAGACCTTTTTATCCACCTCGTGACATCCGCTTTGGAAGGACGAAAGATGCGGCGGGTGTAATAACCGGAACCGGTAGCATGACGTCATTTCAGCTTGATTTACAAGCCCGCCTAAATAGATTGGACGTTATGAAAACCCCTTTCCCTACAACCTTGGCGTGTCAATAATTTTATAGGATAGAACCAGTTTTGCGAAGGTAAGGTTTCTTTTTCATCTAAAATAAAAACCCTCTATTTTTATCGACGTCTCGGATATCGTAATGAAATTATTGTGTGAAGGTTCAACGTTTCTTTCGGTAATGTTACGAGCTTCGGAAAAGGAAACAATTTGTGCTATTATACAAAACTACAAATATGTGTATACTTTCACACGACATAGGATTCAGTAGTTAACACCCTAACGCCATAATCGAATCACGGCCCTTAAAGTATAAAGTGAGTTTACAACTTTGATCGTTCAACCCGTGCTTAACGCGTTTGGTGTGTTGACAGCTGTCACCGCATAATGCTTTGAGCTTTGGGACAAGGACAAGGTGCAAGTGTGGCAAATGGCAGCCTGCCTATCGAAGCCAGCGATCGAATTATGAGCCAGGTTGCTATAAAGCCCCGCGGTGAGCTGAGCCGGTAAATAGGGTATATAAATTTGTCTTTAACAAATTCTTCCCGTGTGATGGGAGTACGTTCACGAGGAAAATTATGTATCACGACGTAGGCGTTTATCACGCTCTTATTTAAATGGAAAATGTGTGTAAAATGTATGCTTTAATAGACATGATAATTGACAGTGAGGGTACTTCTCTCTCTTCATCACTACACATACGTACACTACTAACTTAACTTATGCGCTTTCCGGTGTTTCCATTGTATTTTAGCTACATTATGTATTTGTTCATTCTAAATAAATAAACATTTAAACTTTTGAAACTACTGGGTGCTTAGTATGGGCTGTACGCATTATCTCACAAATACTTTCTTGCAGCGCCTCTACCGGATGAAGAAGAACTACTTTCGTAGTACTAACTTTTTAATAGTTTCTTACGAACTCCATGATAGTTTTCGCATGATTTTGAGCAATTTATTGCACTTGACATGACTGCAGCAGTCACGTTCTCGGCATTCATACTATAAAAGTAAGTAGATAGAGCACTTACAACAGCGCTTGTTCAGACTAAGTCCAGGAACTTACTTAGTTTCTGGCCTGGACTTGAGTAAGAACTTACTCTCAGTACTGCACGTCGTCGTCGCCTGGGACACAAGTCTAATAGCTTGCTACCGTTTATGTTTTATTGTTACCTACCACTGAACGTTACTAACAATCTGGGTATTTCAATTTTCAAACTAGGTATGTTAGGGTACTCACATCGAGTCTAAGATTTTCCCTGGCAATCTATGATCGTACTAAGTACACCCCAAACACGTCAATCATAGAGGTGAAACACGCTGCTGTCACAGCAAAAGGATAGTGTCACTCAACAATTCTAAGGATTTTGAAGCCTAAAACGAATCTATGTGTAAGTTGACAAGCATATGAATAACTTCAGTGCTTTCACGCATACGAGCGCACGTGTACGAATAGGAAAATAAGATGTATTTGTCGCATTTTTTTGGCTACACCTCGTGTGTCTACTATCAATATAAGCCTTCTTCTTCTATGACCTCAATAGTTCTTGAAAACTTTTGTAGTCTCCTTATTGTGTTCAGTGGTAGTAAGCGTGCTGAACATGCTTCTCTCAAATGGGCGGTATATCCAGCAGTTCAGGTGAATTCAGCTTACCAAACATAAAAACGTACGAGTTGGTCTAGCAATTAAAGGTTCGTCAAATACTTCCTTGGTAAAATTACTGCAGTAATGTAGGTACGTACCTAAGTATACATTCAGTTTCTACTCTCAATTTCTGTATTGTTCAACAAACAGAGAATCATGATAAAAACCAAAAAGTCAATAAATAAATCAAATAAACACGATAAGATACAGCGCGGCCTATTGGTCCCAGTAACAGCCTCTTATTTGCAACGATAAGGATATTTGCGGAACAACAAACAAACTTTGTCTTGGCGGTCTCGAGCACGAGCTCAGATTTCATTTGGTTGTATAGCTCTCCCGCGAGTGTGTTTGCCCGAGAGTCCGTGGACTTGAACACGGAAGGCGCTCACCTTACCCAACTTAACAAGTAGCCAAGTCAAATTCTGAAACACGAAAAAGTTTGTGTAACAACAGTGTACGCCAGCAGCCCGGGGACTCGACCACAACAAATTACTGGCAAACAACTTCGAAATAAATTAACTCTCAACTTTCAAGCGTTTTACTTTCTTTTTGTAAGACGAAAACAATTTTTCCTTTGTGTTTTGTTAACATAATGTGCTTATACTAAAGATCGGTGGAGGAAACATAATTTTCCTGTGTACTGATTGGTACGTCGAATTTATTAAGCCATAATAACTTAAGCGGAATCTCGAAACAACCTACCCGAAGATAAAAATATTCAGCTTGACGAATTTTATTTATATTTCCGAAAGTATCCAAAATTATGTTAATTTCCGTTACGACGATAACGAAGTTTTCCTTATTTCGGTCTTTCATAAATATATTTCAGTTTTATAAGTAGTTACTCATGTTAAAAAGCGTTTGTTGAGTCAGCAGAAATTCGTTTTTAATTTGCAAACTTGTTGACAAGACGTGATTCGAGGGAGTACAGTCTACGTTAATATTCAAGGTCTAGCCCGGTTCTCATAATCATCCCAATTTTGGCGCTCGCAATAACCGCTGCAAAGTCATTTATTTATGTTTTCGCCGAACTTAAAGTAGATCTATTTACTCCAGAAATTTAAATTGTTTATTATCCAATCTTTGCTTATTATTATAACAGACGTTTTGTTGTCAATTATCTGCTCGAAGAGTACCAGAAATGTTGTTTTTGACTTCGAAGCGCTTCGTTTTAGCTACGTCATGCTGTTTATGTTTTAATTTAATATTGCTTTCCGAACAAAGTGCGCTGGAACGAGTTTATTGAGGAAGGTTTTATCCACTTTGATGTTATTTTCGGTTTATAGACAGTTCGACAGGGTTCTACAAGCGGCCACAACAGCTTCTAATATCTACTGCGGCGATACAGATTGACACTCAACTGCGGTACAGAATCCCTTTATTTCGCGTAATTACACATTTAAAACTCGATTCTCGGCCAAGAGCCCAATTTTGAGTGCAATTTACGGCTAATTATACACTTAAGTACAGAGGCGCTAGTAGGAGACCCTGGAGAAGTTTAGAATGGCCGCGTTAATGCCTTGCAGGCCGGGGACCCCGGTACCTCGGCACCCCGACGTGCTGTGGTACCGGGGTGCTTATAAGCGCAATAACAGCTACTGTATTCCTGTTTCCAACTTAAATAGCAGCGGCTGAGAAATAAAAATATCAATAAGTTAGGTACAAGCATAGAAGCAATTCGATATCACGTCCAGCATTATTAAATTTTTAATTATTTTGTCATGAACATAGAGATGCATATGTCCAGCAGTGGGTCGATAAGGGTTGATCATGATGATGAATTATTTTATATCTAAGATAACACAGAATAACTGTTTAGTTGGTAATAATAACATCATTATTAAACTGTAACTGCCTTGTCAGGCATATTTTTGTAATTATTATCTCCCATAGAAATATTCAACATTCAGTTAAGTCTGCATGTTCTCATCCAAATGACGTACAATTGGAAATCAAGTTACTGAAATGTTGGAATACACAAGGAAAACCCGGCAGACGTAATCTTACAAGCGTGATTTCATAAGTCTTTAAGAGAAAAGGCAGAGTTACGTAGAAAATCAACTCTATGTAGGAACGCCCACTTCTTTAAGTTATATTTCATTAAATTTTCAGCTGAACTCGAGCTCTTTGTACTGCATTTAACTGGTTCTCATATAGTTTTACAGTTAAGATCCAGAATTTGATCCTTGTGAATCCTATTTTGGGGAAACAAATGAAAACTAGTCCTGTGTATTCAGGAACGATGTACTAAAATGAACTAGTTCCTTCAAGTGAACGATTAAGAACTGTTCAGTAAAACTCATTCCTACTGGTTCACTAGTTCACTTGCTCATCAGTTCTCAAATCTCAGAACGGTTAAAAAAGTTCACGTTTGAATAACTATTTTATAAGCCGCAGTTTAAAATCTGTTGACAAGAATAAAACGAAATAAACAATTCTTTTTCTTCACTAGTTCAGTTGTACTAATGTGTCAGACGGAATTGCAAGACAAAGGAATGAATAAGGAAGAACAGAGATAGGCAGCGCATAATCCGCGGTAGTAAAAGAGACAGAAATATGCATTAAGGAATAAATAAGGAAGAACAGATCTCTGTTCTGTCTAACTAGATACCGCATAATACGTTTTTGACAAATAATACAACAGGATATTTAAACTCAAATCATGGTAAATATCCCGTTGTAAATGACTTCAGCAAGAACAAGCTGAAAATACACCTTAAACAACTTGCACGCAACTTATATAATTTAATTTTAGCTTCATGGGACAAGTAACGTACGTTGAAGCGATCCTCGTAATACAATTAATGAAGCCACAATGAAATCTCCGCAAATGAGATGTTTCTTTGAGATCGGCTCAAGAAATTTCCAAGACACTCTTTACTTATTCAAATATCCGCAATGATCAAAACTGAGAGTAATATTTCCCAAAATACAAGACAAAGTTATTTCTCCCCGAAATTCGCTTTTGGCAACATTGGAGCTAAAAGCATTCCAAGGCCTCTTAATCAACGGTCGACGAATATTAATTTAATTAGTTGAAAGTTTTTATAACAAGTAAAAGGTGGATGAAAAAATGGTAGTAGAAAAGAAAACTTCCCTCTTAATCGAAGTGGTTTTCACGGTGTTTTCTTTTCGTGGAACAATTAAATAGAGATGTTATGTTTAACGGGGGGAATTTCTTGTCCGTTATCGTGCTTCTTTTAAAAATATGAGTGTAAATTGTGTAATGAGTAATGTGTATTCATGAAGCACGAGCTAGATGTATGAGGGAGCTTCGGCGCAGCGCCCTGACTAATGTGTGTATCTGCACCTCGCTCGCTGCCCTATCTGTGCCTCGAATACATTTGCTTTTATCTTGATATTGCATAGCAGAAGGAATTTCGAAAACATTGTGAGTGAGTAAGTAGGTCTGCAAAATATTGAAATGACATCGTGGCATTTAAAACTTTTTAAACTTTTGCGATTTGTTTACATAATTAATTAATTAATGAGTATTTATCGGTATAAATTTATATTATACCAAACCGATATTAACTTTTTGCAGCAGATGTAAATACCCACAATTTAACTACTTAGGTCATTTATTTTATCAATATTCATCAGTGAATTCATCAATATTTTATTTACATATAGGTACCTAAATAAAATAATATTATTTATTATTTTATTTATATGTAAATAACTAGCTGTACCCCGCGGCTTCGTCCGCGTGGAATTTTCAGAAATTTAGTGCACATTTTATGTGCATGTGAGGGAAAGCTTTGTAAAAATTAAAATTACATTTTTCATTATTTAAGGAATAATAATTTTCCATACAAACTTCACCGCCGTTTTTAGCCCCTCGGAGGTTAATTTTAAAAATAAGATTAGGTTATTTGTTATTCAAAAACCTAATCTATCTTTATATCCAACTAGCTGACCCGGCGAACTCTGTTTCGCCTTAAAGGCAATAAATAAGAAATAATAATAAATGATAATATTATTATAATAATTATAATATTTTATTTAATATAGCTAGCTAATCATATGACGCATTGCAATACCCGCTGATGTTTTGGCAACGAGAAGATGGATATTATTTTAATATCAAAATGATAAATCCATTGAATGGTGAGTATCAATATTATAATTTATTATATTTATTTGGGAAAGAAACTGACTTCAAATAATGTTTAAAAAAATATAATAAATACATCACCAAAGAAAAGCTTTCACTAATATAATAGTAAAATTACATTGGATATGCTCAAATATGTTATTTGTTATATTATTATTATTATTATACTATATTATTTTTATCCTATGTCCGTTTCCTGGCTCTAAGCTACCTACCCACCAATTTTCAGCCATATCGGTACAGCCGTTCTTGAGTTATAAATGGTGTAACTAACACGACTTTCTTTTATATATATAGACTAGCTGCTGCCCGCGGCTTCGCTTGCGTAGTTCCCGTTGCCGTGGTAATTCCGGAATAAAACATAGCCTATGTCCGTCTCCTGGTTCTAAGCTGTCTCCCCACCAATTTTCAGCCAAATCGGTTCAGCCGTTCTTGAGTTATAAATAGTGTAACTAACACGACTTTCTTTTATATAATATACTAGCTGCTGCCCGCGGCTTCGCTTGCGTAGTTCCCGTTCCCGTGGTAATTCCGGGATAAAACATAGCCTATGTCCGTCTCCTGGTTCTAAGCTGCCTCCCCACCAATTTTCAACCAAATCGGTTCAGCCGTTCTTGAGTTATAAATAGTGTAACTAACACGACTTTCTTTTATATATATAGATATAGATATAGATTTCATCTAAATCGGTTAAATAGTTACGGAGATACGTAGTAACAAACATTCACAGAATCTTTCGCATTTATAATTAGTATGATAGAATTCGATGGTAATTTTATTTAATAAATAAATGCTCTGTTTTATATTATTTGTTCTGGTCAATATTTTTGTTGTAGACAAGTATTAGTTGTTCACTACTATTAGTTAACTATTAGTTGTTGTTGTGTATGTACGCCTATATACGTACCTGAAAGTGGTCCACAGTTGGACATAGAGTTCCCCCAAGGTCAATGTTTGGAAGGTTATGCTCTAATCGCCACACGCTATATAGGGGGTTGACGGGGTTGACGATCAAAGTTCGCACAACTATATCCGAATATACTTATTTCTATTTAACATTCGTAATAACAACTAATTTAGCGTTCGTCCGACTGGTATTGATATGGATCAGTTGAGCTACTTGTAGATTGTTGTTACAGTTAGCAGGTAGCTCAATTGTTTCAATTGTAAATACAAGTTCTAATTTGTTATTTGATTGCAATTTTCTTTGTCACTAATTAAGCTTATCATCATACACGTAGAATACGGGCAGAAGCCTTTATTCACAAAGAAAATTACAATAAATAATAGAAATAAATTAGAACTAGTATTTACAATTGAAACAACGAAAAAAATAAAATTCTAATAAACGAATTGAAACGTAGAATACTAATAACTATAGATAATCTTGTACAAATTCTTTGCTTGTTATCTACTCAAAACAAATGAGGGCCATCTGAGTATTTTGGTTTTCAGACCATTTTATGCTGATCTTCGTTACAGAATTATTTTTTTATGAATGCCGCTATGTTCTCAAGTGTTGAGTTAACGATACCAGTGAAGCACTATGGATATTGGTGTTGACGGTGTGTTGATGTCTCAAATATCGTGAAGTGGGTAGAGTTTTGTTTATTTTGTCATTTGATTTCAGATTAGTTTAACACAAGTCTTCTGACAATTACGGTTGTTTTCGAAAGTTAAACTTGTAATTTGATCATTTAACCGTAAAATGCCAAGAATCGGACGCCATAAGGACAATGTTTCTGCTACCAGAGCCGTAACGAAGATAGAGGCTGGTCAGTCGCAACGTTCCGTGGCTTTTCAGATGGGATATTCGCGAAGGGCTATCCAAAATCTTTGGAACCAGGAGAGTGGTCATAATTTTTTTTAAGTTTCTTTATTATATGATGATTTATCTTACCAGTGGCATGCCCTAATCTTTTATTTTCGTAGGTAATTTTAAATACTAATTCATGCTTATTATTCATAAATTAATTTCCAATAGGTATTTGCTTATGTACATAATAGAACTAGATCATGCTGTGTAGTACACATATTTAGGGATACAGTCTAGTTTTTATTATTTTGTCCTTCTATTTGTATAATATTTGATTGTATTCTGTTTTGTGAGCCAAAAATTTATTTATTTTATTTATTTATTATAAATAAATAAATTTTCTACCTGCCGACCAAAAACACATGTTTTTACAGAGATATCTGATAAAGTACCTACCAACTCCTAAAAACTCGATCACGATGTCTCAAAGATTATGTTTAAGTTACTTGAACAAGCCTACCTGCATTTACTGCGCCCACGGATAGGGACTTTATAAAAATAATTACTCAAGTTCCGAGGCACTCACTAAGTGGCCCCGAACATTTCTCCGCCGCTTCCCGGCACGAACACACAAGATTACATTAGAATATTCGTGAAATATTTCGAAAACAAACTTTTTCATTCCACAGCCAAAGAAAGAGTAAATATAATCAGCACTCCCAAGTATGCAAAGTGTCGTGAGTTGAACCGTAGCCTTAGACCCGATTTTAAGTAAATAAAATGTTTGCGTCCATACCTCGGAGAATACCGTGGCAGCGCCCTACTTCCCGCTTTGAATACGTAATGAAAAGCCTTTTTGATAATTAAAATTATTCATTTCCAAAAGTAAATAGGATTTTATTTTATTGCGGGCTTTGCGTAATTGCTAATATCTTAGCATGTTATCGTATCTTTGGTAATGAGGCGAGAACATCAAAGAAACCAACTCCTTCATGTACTTGCATGAGTTTAAGTAAATAGAACTTGTAAAGGAAGCAAAATACCTAGATAGAAAGGGAAATAGAAAATCCCATGGGAACGAATGCCTACGCCAGCCTGGTGCTACGAGCTACAAACAAAGCACATGGCACTACGAATAGATTGCACTGCTATTGTCACTCAATGATTCATGTTCGGATGCAGTAATTTGCATTTCATTTGGCATAAACATAAATGAACAACATAGTGTAGAAACCAGGCATACATACTTTTGGAACTTTGAATTGGTTGGCTTAGTGCTATATCAATCCTACTAGTAGGATAGTAGATAGTTTTTTAGGGTTTCGAGATCGAAGATCGGTTTCGAAACCCTTATGGTCTCGCTATGTCTGTCCCTTTTTCCGAGTGGGGTATCAAATGACAGGTATCGGTTTCGACATTTTAAAACACTTTTTAAAATTTCTGTAGGTTTCATACTTTTTGAAATATTTTGATTAAAGTCGAAAAATTTACCATTACCCACTTTAACCGAAGCATGCAGAGAGATCAATGTGAAATGTAGGTTGGTACCTTCTATTTTTAGGTATTCCTTCAATTGCGAAGTCTCTAATCGGTACTTTTGGTACATATTGGTTGACAAACGTTCGAAACCCTCGGCACGCGAGTTACACTCGCACTTGAAGGATCTTGTTTTATTTGCTAAGGGCGGCTTTCGTGTTCCTGCGGTCATGATATTGTGATCGACAGTTTGTGTGTTCAGTCTCAAAGCAGCGGCATTCATAATTCGGCACTAACCCTTGCTGCTGCTAGGAACTGTAGGATTCTCTTCGGAGTGGAGTCTCTTAGCTCGTCTGGGCTAAGCAGGTGCTTGCTCAGATGGATGCTACGTTTCTGCATCAGTGCTCCGCACTCTCCTAGAAGATGGAGAGACGTTTCCTCAGCCTCCTAACAGTACTGATAGTAGGTATGTACCAGTAAGTTTTCAGCGATACTGTAAGAATGTTCTAACCATCAGCACATATACCAACATCACAGCTGAACAACAGTGACTTATATGTGTCTTTTAAGGAGGCGTAATTATGCCACCCAAACAAGGGACGTTTTGCCATAGTCACCACACACCCTCAACTTCCTCACCTCAACAGCCTGTATCGGTCCACTGCTGGACGCAGGCCTCCCCCTGATAAGCGCCTTATTGGATTTTATTTGGGGGTAGTGCCCATAGTCCCCATGCTGGGCATGCGGGTTGGGGATCGCAGTTCGGTGCTAGAATTTGTTCTGCAGAGGCGCTGCTGCCCACTCCCGGTGGATATCCCTTAGTCGCCTGTCCCTTAGACACCCGCGGGAAGAGTTGGGGTGGTGCAAATTCTAAGCCGGCACCACACAGTGCACACTTAGCAGTTAAAAATCTACTAGTCTTGCAATGTTTGTTGCACTCTAATTTGACCTTTAAGAACTCAAGGTTGATAGCTATTCTGATATTCGTGAAGGAGACAAATCTAACAAATCAAAGATCATTAAAATCGATCCAGTCGTTCTTAAGTTATAAATGGTGTAACTAACCCGACTTTGTTTTATATAGATAGATTACAAAAATGAGTAAGCCGTTATCGTTTTTATCAAAGCTGTCAGTTATTCTCGTAACATTAAAACAAGCCACCCCAATTTCTATGAAAGACCTAAACTTTCTACAACAAATCATTCAGAGCATTTATGGAATCCAAACAATTTGATGCCCACGAATGTAATACATACAAACGGCATAATTGGACAATTAGTGTGAGCCCGCGCCCGTGTGTTGTACAAAATTTTGTACTGAAAGTGGTAATTATCGTCAACACGCAAACGACTAATTTTACCATTACGTGTATACGCACACGTTCTTCAAATAAAACCACTGTCATTTGTGTCAACCTTGATTTTAACTCGTACCATTTGGTGGGTAATCGAAACGTTAATGTGGTGCCATATTAGGCCGCCATAGTTATTTTGTGATAAAGGCACAAAGTAGGTAAATTATTTATTGATGAGTAATTGAAAATGTGGCTTGTAAATAATATTTATTATTTTAAATTGAAAATGTAGGTACTATTGTTGCTTTTAACATAAAATATCAACAAAAAATATTTCAGAGTTCGCAATAAATCGTTTAACTTTCCAGACCGTCTCGAAAATAGTAAAATAATTTGTGTGAAATAGTTTTGTAGAGTAAGTGATGTGTAACAAATGGCTATTGTAAAAAGTTGCTGTGTAAGTTGCTACGTAAGATATGAAAAGCTCGAGTAAGGGCACTCTGAGGCATTACAATGTGTATTTTCAATTCCAGCCAAGAACTTGAGTGAAACTACAAACATAAAATAAATGTAATCAAAGCAACATTTGTGTTGCTACACCATTCGAACCCCTGGAGGTATTATTTATTCACGTGGCTGTAACAAGTTCATAGTTATAGCGTGAAAACCTCAAAAGAAACTAAAATGTTCGGAATCCATACATATTATATAAGCAAAAGTAATTTTGTCTGATAACTTTTCACGTCTAACGGCTGAACTACCTTACATTACCTTACAAAATTTGGCAGGTAGGTAAACGGTTTCCCTTGGACCTAACCTAACATAGACTGCTTGAAAAGCACGTGTGAAGCCGCGGGCAGAAG
Organism: Eupithecia subumbrata; assembly: GCA_949316285.1. Classification (NCBI taxonomy): domain Eukaryota; kingdom Metazoa; phylum Arthropoda; class Insecta; order Lepidoptera; family Geometridae; genus Eupithecia; species Eupithecia subumbrata. Next base: position 11,055,487 of record OX438643.1, on the reverse strand, counting down.
CTAGTGATAAGATAAAACAAAATAATTGATATGATACGTACAGAACATAGTACATAGAGGTAGAATTAAGCGTTTCAATGAACTTATTACCTGACTTGATGTTCGGAGGTTTATATTATTGAGATAACCAATTACTTACGCCCGTAGCACACCTCCGCTGCGAAACCATAACAGCGGAACTACAGTAGTTTCGCCATGTCTTGTCCGTATGTAGGAGAAGCGGAACACTAGCGAAACTGCCTGTTCTAACGCTTAGATTTGACTATAATTATATCGCTTTCCTCTCGCGATTTTGCCGATATCTGTTCCGACGTCAGCCACACTTACGCGCTTGTTCCGCTGCTCAAACTACACTTGATCGCAACGGAATTCATCCAGCGGTTCCGCTACTCGTATATCGCAGCGGAGGTGTGCTACGGGCGTTATTAATCTAAGGGTTATAGCTAAAGGTTCTTCAGAAAATATATCGTATGATTCTAGATCTGATCGATTGACTTTAATTAATAAATAAAAACTTCTGTCAAAACAATAAATTAAAATTAAACCGCCCGGTTCTCTACTTATATTTCACACAGAGCATTAACATGAGGGCAGAAGCCTTTATTCACAAAGAAATATATAAAAGAGAGAGAGAGCATTAATATAAAATATTTTTGAAATTTTGTAAACCAGCGCATGATATTAGGTAATTCTCTATCAGTTATAATACATAAACCATTGAGTATGCAAGTGAATTTAAGTATGAAAACCTAAAGTTCATTAAAGCCAAAAACTTTATTTGTTTGCCATTCAAGCCATTCTGTCTGAAACGCTCCTTTATTAAGAAGATACAGTCTTTTCATAGTTAAACTTGAGCGCAAACTTATTCCGCTTCACGGAGGCTTCGCTACGAAATGCAGTGCACTTCGACTCGACTTATAAATTATTCAAGTAGTGAGACACTTCAAATATAGCACACTGGCTGCGCGATATTTTGAGAACAACTGGCTCAGCCGTCGAGCGTTCAGCTCAGCCTCCGATGCGGCCTGCCGCTTGACCCCGTTATAAACTTAGATTCTGATACCACAGGCCTTTTTATCTCCCCAACAATACGACCACAATAATGACGGAGACCAACTTTGGAAAACTGAGTTGGGGACTGAGTGTTTGGGATACACAGGCGGTGTGCGCTTCGGTCGTCGGTCTATTATTCGATGTTTATTATGGAAGTCCTAGTACTAAGTTAGCGAGTTATACGGTTTAATATTGTGTAAGGTTTTTTTAGCATTTATACCAGACTAGTTTATGCCCGCGGCTTCGCTCGCGTTGTTTGTATGGATACGTATAAAGGTGATTTCTATCCCATGGGAACTGATTTATGGGATAAAAAGCCTATGTTTGATTCCAGGATTAGAATTACCTGTATGCAAAATTTCAGGACGATTCGTTCAGTAGTTTTGGCGTGAAGAGGTAACAAACATCCATCCATCCATCCAAACTGTCGCATTTATAATATTAGTGTGATTAACACAGAAAAGATCTAATAGTTCACCATGAACTTGATCTATGTTATATTATAAGAGGAAAGATATGTATTTTTGTATGTTCGTAACAAATAAACTCAAAACCGAACGATTTTAAAAATTCTTTCATCATTAGAATGCTACATTATCCCTGAGTAATAGAGACATATAAGCTATATTTATATGTTTAAAAATAAATGTCCGACCGTGCGAAGCTGGGACGGGCCGCTAGTATATTATAAATGTAGTATTATAAGTGTAGGTATGTCCCAGATTATCACGGAGGAACTGATCATACCTAACAGAAATATACTCTACCTAGACTAATTATTTGTTCTTATTATGAGGAAAAAGAGCTCAATAGACCCTAAATAAATCAGACCTTAAATAGATAGATCTTGCCGATTTACATGGCACGGCGACCGGGCCGTGACCGTGTGTCGCCCGTCCGGCGACCGTGCCGTGACCGTATGCTTGTGAAAAGGGCCCTATGAATGAGTGATTTGTGCTTTTGCAAATAAGACGGTTTAGTTAAGAGATTGATAATGTAGACAGATGCCAGTCTGTAAGAATTTCAACTGACTTTTAAAGTTTCAAAACTAATTTCTCAAATGGAAGACCAGACTTTACAACTAAAGTCAGACAAGAAATCGATCTTTGGAACTCCAAATGTAGAAACATAATTGATCAAAGAGCTTAAATATTAACCTTTATTGTCATCTTCCATCTTTATGTAATGGTAAATCTGGCTGAAATTTTAAAGTGGATAATGTGAACTTGATTTAAGACCTTACTAATATTATAAAGGCGAAAGTCTGATATAAAGCAATGCCAGTTTCTTGGTTTAATATCACGTTCCAAAAAACTTTCTTCAATGCTTGAACTAACGTATATAAAGTGCTTGGCATTGAATTAAAGCACTACGAGAGTTTTCAGTTATTACTACTTAGTCTTTAATTCATAAACTATATAGTTTATGTTTTCTTTTTATTCGTTGAACATAACAGGTACCATGAATTTACTTACAACACGCAAAGTAGCATAAACAATGAGGTAGGCTTAGACATCAACAAAAGTGTATGGATACTATTAAATTATAAATATGTATTATAAAATAGATAAGGTATACCTTCCGTGTTATATCTAAAATAGCTTTTGTAATCTTGAAAGAGTTCTAATATTTTGCTTGCTGACTGTACATCTGACAAAACACTTTGTATAAAGTACAAAAGCGCGGTGTCTTGTTATCTACATACATATTCATAACAACTAACAGCGTCAAAGTAACTCATTAACACAATATTCAAGTTAAAGGAAACATTCACGCAAACCATCGCAACTGTGAGCCTACAGATCTACGCGACAAGGACTGCGCCTCCGCCCCTTCCCATCGCTCCACTGTCACTCGTATATCAACGACGTGAAAGTTGAAATTTTGTTTTTACAGCTGTCAAAATACTTATTGGGGTTGGGCCGTGGGCCGTGTAGCACGAAAGTGTTTAGCTGTGTGGCTTCGCTCCGGAGCACTGTCACAGAATAATGACGCAAAGGCTTTATTTTAAGAACCGCCATTATCTTTCCGCTGCACGAGTTCACGCCTCGGGCTAAATTAAAATATCCCGCTACTATACGAACTTCCAGTAAAGAAAGCTATGTTCGTGAAACTTCCACTAACATTACAAATGCAAAAGTTTGTTTGAAAGTCTGAAGGTTTCCGTTTCAATTACACTAATATGGTTCTGCGGAGTTAACGAGATTTTTCGTGCAGGTTGCTAATGAGTCAAACTTGCACATAGACTGTCGAGTTATCTCGGAATTCAGCGCAGAACCTCTGGGACTTGTCTGCGACTAATATGGTCGGTAATGTTTTCTACGCGAGGAGGAACAATATTATTGCACTAATTAAAAGTACGCTCTGAGCTTTTCAATTATTCGTGAGCCCGTTCCAAATAAAGTGTCCCGCGACAAAGAGTCGTAAAAGTTTCATGTTTAGCACATCTTAACCTTTTAAGAGTTCCGCAATTTGCAGGTCGGGGCTCTGTGGCCCTGAAGGAATCGAGGGACAATGGGAAGACTGAACACGGATGACGCTTGTGAAATGTTGCTTTTCCCAAAGAACTCGGGGAGTTGTAAAAGTTTGGAATTCTTCAGATTTTTACCGCTATAATGTGGTAGGTACCTATTTATACAAAAAGAAACGCAGAGTAAAGTAAATTTTACATAAATTAAGTGTTACTCTACGTTACTTTTTGTAAGTTAGAGTAAGTTTCACAAGCTGAGCATGTGATCTTTATTTACTAAATATGTAGTCTACTTGATTATTTACTTAGCTACCTCTATAATAAAGCCAACTTTGGAATTATTGTTTATTCCAGCAATCACCTGCTGGGTACAATCTCATTATTTATTCATCTACTAGCTGTACCCGCGACTTCGTTCGCGATTGCCTCACCTGCCGACTAATTAAGTTCACATTTAACCATAGTCTCTCATATTATGACACGCCGCCGTGCAAAAAATCGTGTAGTGTCTACGGGGGATAGCATGTTGTCATCTTCAATCCCATTCTTTATAAACACGACTTTTAGCTACGACTCGGCCAGCGTCAGTGTTAAGAAGTGTCATACTCGTTTCACTTCTTACTGATGGTTCCGTTCAGCTGGGGCCCTATTCTGCTATACTAATCGCTTCACTATGACAGGGGTATCGACACAGAATGACACGTTTGGGTATTCCACCTCAGATGAAAGAAATTATGATGAATGCAGATGGAGAGACGTGCGTCAAGTTTGAAACTATTAATTTATCTCGCACGCACTATCTGGAGTTTTATAAATCTAAGGATTCTACGTGATGATTCTGCGACGATTCCATTGTCATACTGAAGCAATTGTATTGCAGAATTGGGCTCCTGATCCATTTGACTGGACCACCGTAATTTTTTTTTCGTTAGTAGGTAGGTACAGTTGGCTGTGTACCACAGTAAAAATATTTTTCTGTGGTCTAGTTAGTTTAATTGGACCACTTACTGCAACCAAACTTCGGTAGTACAGTTAACTGGACCAGCTAAACCACCATATATCATGTAAGGTAGGAACCTAACTTATTTTTCCAAGACGCCTTAGTAGGTAGGAACCTAACTAATGGGGCGTCTTGGAAAAATACATAGATAGGAACTTACCTACCCTCTATTTACTAATTTTTTTCTTCTAACTACAGATTATTTCATCAATCTACTGATTTTCTACTCGACTTTCTACTGATTTAGTCAAATTCGATCTAACAAAAAGAATGCATGAAATCGGACGACGCGTAGACCCGTCGTGATGCGCGGTTAAAGAATTCTACTTTTTCCTCTCTCCCAGGGGAACCTTACTGAATTCCAGGATAAAATGTATCCCATGTCCTTCCTTGAACTCAAATAGTACCAATTCAGTCCAACTCATTCAGTAGTTTCGGCGTGATGCGCGGTGAAGGAATTTTACTTTCATCCCTTCTCCCAGGGGAACATGACTGAATTCCGGGATGAAATGTATCCCATGTCCTTCCTTGTAGTATGAAATCAAATCGTGCAAGGTTTCATTCCAACTCATTCAGCACTTTTGGCGTCATGCGCGGTGACGAAATTTTACTTTCATCCCCTCTCCCAGGGAAACCTGACTGAATTCCGGGATAAAAAGTATCCTATGTCCTTCCTCGTAGTATGACCTAAAATCGTGCCGAGTTTCATTTCAATACCTTCAGTAGTTTCGACGTGATGCGCGTTTAAGAAACAGACAGACAGACAGACAGACAGACAGACAGACATGAATGAAAAAAATTACAGTTTTGGCTTCAGTATCGATAATAGAGTGCCCTCCAAAAAAAATTTACAAAATATCTTCAATGTACAGAATTGGACCTGTTACAGTTTTATTATAAGTATAGATTCGGCCAGTAGAATACTTCACTTTTTATGTTCGTTGAAAGTTTAATGCCCATACATAAAAGAAGATATATTTTTTTCATCGTCACCATCATTTAGCACATTGCCTTGTACTTTTAGTAGATGTTCCTTACCTTTTTCAGTCTCCTCATTTTCATACTTTTTCTTCGTTGTATTTTCTGTAAAATTTCTTAAAATAAATCTTGAGGCATCTAAATAATAGTTTTATTGTTAAACAACTTCGGAAACTTCTAAGTTTTCTAATTTTGATGTCTGGGATGTCAAATACGATAATAGCACTAAAAATAATCTAACTACAGCTATGTTGCTAAATAATTTGAAAAAACATAGCTTACCTATAACGGTAAATCTTCAGCTCGCGGAATAAAAAAAAAATCTTTTCGTTTCACAAGTAATTTATCTGCTGAAAAGTAGTTTTGCGAACGTTGTAAGCCGTTTGCTATGAACCCATGCTTATACAAACTGCGATTTAACTATCGTTATGGAGTATATTGACGTTGATTTTAGTAACAAAACCTTATACGTGTCCTTAACCAAATATTCAAACGCAAGCAAGCAGTCTTTTTAGCTTCTACATGCGAGGACACATAAATGGTCATGAGTTATTATATAAGTTTACATATAAAGTGTGTAAAACTGTTTATTCTCTGAATACAACAAAATAAAATAAAATGTATTTAACTAGGTCGATGCATGTTAACCGGTTTCTTACGCACACAGACTTTGCCAGGGAATTTGTTGAAACAGTATTCCTTCCGCGAAAAGAAAAAGATTATTTTCCTTTGTGAAACGTCTGAGTACTTATTTGTACAAGAAGTATATTTTAAATCTGTGAATAAAGTTATTTGTACTTTTTATGGAATGAACATGTTAGCAAAACATGAAATTAAAAAGTAGAGTTTTATTTCCATTTATACAGCTTCAACCTAATCGCATATCAACCCAGTTTATGCATAAAAACTAACAGTTACAATAACATTTATACACACAAGACATGGTCTAAAAATTTGGTCGAATAACACAGTAAAATTAGTGGGTTTAGTGTCAATTATCTTTTGCTTAACGAAACTTGTAATACCTGACTCAAAACTAAATATTCATAATACAGGCCCAAATAAAATGGCGGCAAAAATTTATAATAAGATACCTGACGATTTAAAAGATACATCCGACATTAATTTTAATAGACAACTAAAGAATATGCTACTAAAAAAATGTTATTATACACTTATTGAATTTTTTAATGATAATCTTTAACAATGTGACAGTAATTAATTGAATGTTAACTTTAGTACACATCTTCTCAATTTGCTACACCCTGACTGGGTACATAATTATAAGATCTACCAACTAAGAGTGTTAGAATAGTGAAATATTCATGTACCTACCTATAATTATGGACGCAATAAATGAAATATGAAATATGAAACCAAAACGAAATTTATTCTACCTAATGTAAAACAAGTTAAGGCTGATGTGAACGTAAAAGGAGAAACGTAAGAAATTGTAAACAGTACAGTATTCTTAGGATTAACCTTAGATAGTAAACTTCCATGGCCCACACATGGATAAGCTTTCGAAGAGACTTACCTCAGAATACTCAACTCAAATGACAAATTATTGACAATATTCAATGAAAGTGTCGTGTGATCGTGTGGGGGCCAAAGGACGGGACGGGGGAGGGACGTTCCCGAGTTGCATAATCACCGCCTTAGTAACTCGGGAGCGACACCCCCCCGACCCGTCCCTTGGCCCCCGCACGATTGCCCTATCGAAACGCCTTCGTCCAACGACTGTATGTATTTTTAAAGGTATGCTGTAGTTTAACTTACCTATGTAATTTGAATTTGTAACGTATCGAAGAGTCTTGTAAGGCCTAAAGGAAATTTCACTTTGATATTTCAGTGCCTACCTAAATTCAAATTAGGAGTAAATTACAACTAGTATTCATAATTGAAACAATTAGGTTTACATAGTAAGTATACCTAATGTTTTAATTTACACACGTAAACAGAAATAATAGGTAGGTACCTACCTAATTGCTCTAATAGCTCTAAATATAAGTGACCAATTATTGGAAAAGATAAATGATGATAATAACATAATAAAGACAAATTTTTTTACTTGTTGCTACATTATTGCTATGTCGTAACATTTTGTTTGAAGGGTTTTTTCAGACCTTAATGACTATAGGTATAGAATTGTATGTATGTAGGTAAGCTAGTCATCTCCCGTGCGAGCACTTAAGATTTATATTTCTTTCTGGAATTGTTGAATCTTTACTTTTACCAAATGGAGGTCTAGAGTCACTTGAAATGAGTCGAGTAAAACTTAAAACGAAATCAGTGTGTAACATTTGAGATTCTCTAGTATCACCCAAGTTCTGAAAGAAACAGGCGACGCACCGTCAGCGTGCTGCAGCAGCTACATTCATAAGTCAGAATAATCCAGAGTGGCTACTATGAATTTGCACACAATACCAAAACGGAATAGCATAATCGTTTACTTGTATTAATTTGTAAAAGTTGTAGGTGTAAGTACTGCTAAAATGCAAGTAATCACTCAAAATCATTTCGAAAACTATAATCGAGTCGTATGAAACTATTGGATCGCTGTCATACTATAAAAAGTAATTCCTCTGTGTCCGGTAGGAGCGCTGCTAAATGTATAATAGGAAAAGAAAACTTTATAGTTTTCGTAAACTATGCAAAACTCTACTATAAAAACTATCGTAGTTTGACGAATTCATTACGGATGTAAGCGGGTTAACTACGAACGCGCTGCTTGTAGATGCTGTAGGGCGTGAGAAACGTTGGTGTTCTTCCAACACAAATAAGGTTCGTAGTTAACACGCTTACATCCGTAATGAATATGCAAAACTCATCCATATGCCTCGTGTAATCTAATAACACGTCATTTTAAATTAACACTATACGGGAATGTCAAGTTAGAATCTAGGCATAAAGCTTATGAATACATGCAAGTGAGGTTGGTTCTTCAGCGACCGCGGAGGCTCTTGGCGCGGGCTCAAGGCTCTTCATCCCCCTATGTCTAGCCGGTAAATAATTGCGACTGTACCGCGCACCACTCACCTTCACAATTATGTGCACTTTATTTGAAGCCGCTTCTCGCTGTATCTTGCTTGCCTGTATTAGGTAGGTATTAAACGCGTTGTAGCATTTTGTCAAGATCTTGAGGAGCCATGTCTAATATTGTAAAGTGATAGACGTAGAAGAAATAAATGTAGAGGTAAAAATTTTGTTGTACGTAATTTGATGAAAACAGGGGTTTAAGGAATGACGACTTTGAGAAAAGAACCATCTCAATAAATCAAGTTACAATAAGCGATCACATGAACGTGTTCAATCTAGGTGGAAAACGTTAAATAAAACTTTGGAAGTAAGATCTCATTAAGTAAGTACTTATAAAAATAAATTTGTATGGAGGCCACTAAAAACGTAATGACCTCGAGCTTATTATTACGAATTCAGGTCAAGCAATGTTTACAAATTTGTTTATTTTCATGTTTTTGTTACGACGTACTAAAGGAACAGCGGACACTAATTTTCGGTGGATTTCAGGATTACAAAATTTAAGAAGTACTTAAGTTACTTGCCTAGACGTAAAAAATGATTGAGTAATTTTTCGATGGTACTACGTTCTTAACGAGCTATCCGCCCGTGAAAACTTATACCTACAATTTGTTACTTTTCCTACTTCTCTATATGCTTGAAAATAGTGTATAAGGTGGATTAAGTAAACCTCAGCAATTAAACAGCTATAACTTCTAAAGTCAATACGTATTTTCTAAAAAATTCACAAATTTGCAGCAGACCATCATCACATTCTTATTTAAGTTTACGGTATGGAAAGTTGTAAACTTAACCAGCGAAAAATTTACGGTCACAGTAAAACGTAGCGGCATTACCCTGATATAGGACCCTTACGGCGTGTGTGGCGAAGCCGACCCTGAGTGCCAAGGTACTCGAGTGGAAACTTGGAAACCGTGCGATTTCTCCCGCGCTTCATTACACGCAGAAATACAATCAGCTGTTTGCGTTACCGCCCTTGTAAAACACAATATCGTCTAGACGCATTCAGTATCCCGCGCCGGGGAACAATCATCGCGGGTACGATTCACTGAACCTAACTAGCGTACCAACTTTTATGACTCCACCATTATAGTTCCGACGCCCACAGTAAAATAAAAGAGTGTTCAGATACGCCGCAATCACACAAGTCTTTACAACTGCAAATCCCGTGAGGCCCATTCGCATTTTAATGTTTGTGTCTCGTCCTTCAATGTATTAAGCGTGAAACTAAATCGCGCATGCCAGATGGGACAACCGACTTCCGATAGGGAAAAAACACATAGAAATCGGTTCAGTGGATCAACTACAAACATTTATTTAGTAAAGTCACGGGATGTTGCCCTTCTGTCGTGGAAAAAGGGACAATATTTACGAAAAGGCAATATTGTCTTTCCATAACTATAGTATTTGATGGCTTAATCAACTAAAGGGATTTAGGTAAGGAGCTGGCTCGACGCGAATCTGCCCTCTTACGCTTGACCGGCTTTTTTATTGTGCTTGAAACCAAAGGGACTAGTGGATCTAACAAATTTAAAAGAATTCACCCTGGAAACATGGCACGGATAACGACACCCATTTATGTTCAAGACAAAATCCATAGAACAAATTCAATGAATAAGTTCAGTTCAATATTATCAAAAGTAATAAATTCTAACATAAAACTATCCTATAAAGTTTATGATTGAAGACGGACACGTGACATTAATTTCCAATAACAGAAGCCGTATGATGCAGTAAAACGGAAATCTCGGAAATTCAATGCGCTCCCTTGATTTTATAAAATCTTATAGAGCATGAGTGGACATACGAACCGCTCGCCACAAAGGCCAAGGCAAACGTCAAGATACATTCAGGAATTAGTTGATGATATGATAAGGCTGAGGTCCTCATACCTGTGTGGGGTAGCGCCTCCCGCAGCTCGCAGCCTTGGCACTCAGTCCGAAGCCACCCGCCTCCGAGATCGGTCGCGTTTCGTACTCGTCCCACTAAATTCCCTACTGGACCACTACCACTTCGAACAGAGAACTTTAAAATGTCACTGAAAATTTTAAGCCTCGTTCAAAGTGAGTTTAACACCTAAATTGAACAAATGAAACCTCGAAAGTTATAAGTTTATGAAACTTTGGATTTGTGTGGTGAATTTGAGATGTGATTTTACTTATCAACTATTCGTAAGTAAAGTTCTGTGCTTTTTATTACTTTAGGTACGCATTAATTATTGGATGAATCTGTAAGTAGTAGTAATTATTTCGCATTTGTTATTTCCCTATGTACCTATTTATGAAGCGGTGCCGCTTATTATTCGAGTTCTTTGAACAATACCGACATCAAAAAGATGGAACAATTTGGTGCGGCACAACAAAAAATAATAGACGACAAAAAAGAAATTGTACTTACGTTATTTTTAAGATATTTAAGGAAAATTATTGTTTTGATAAAAGGAAATTTAGCTTTCTTTCCACAGTATGCTTGCATTCTTAGGTGTCTTTAGAGCACTAGGTATGTACGTATAAACTCTGTAACTATGCCATATTTTATTAAAGCCAAAATTTCATGGTAGTTATTGTTACTTAGTATTAAATTTAATGCGGCTAGCTTTGTTTATTAGTATTAGATAAGTACTTACTGGATTAGGAGGGACAGATTAACATAATAATTGCATTATAACTTCTATAAGCGTCCATTTTCTTAAAGAAGTTAATAAAAAAATATAATATAAACTGTTCAATTAAGAGATTACTAGTTTCTGCCCGCGGCTTCGCACGCAGAGGTGTGCGGAGCCGCGCATACGAGTATGGTAACGTTTTAAGATTATTTTGTTACATGGGAATTGATTTATGGAATAAAATTAGTTTTCAGTTCCAGGTGTGGATCTACATCAATGCAAAATTTCAGCCCAATTCGTTCGGTAGTTATGGCGTGAAGAAGTACAAACATGCATCCAAACTTTCGCATTTATAATAGTGTGATGACTGATGTGTGATGAGGTGATGTGATGACTGATGATTAATATTATACATCATTTTAAACATTTCGAAACTAACAAACCGTAGGTACATATCCCGTATGGCTCTTTTCAGCCATGCACTCGAAGCACTCGGCTGACTCCCTAAATCCCAGACTGATGTCACTAAATCATCTTTTATAGATGCAAAAGGGCCAATGACAGCAAAATATATATCTTCTTACCTAACATCCAAATTTTTAACATTTGGTTCGGGTCAACATGTTATACAGCAGTTATAAAATAGGACATAAAATACAACTCACTCAGTAAGGTTGATACTCCTTTTTGTGAGTGGTTAAGCGACCTAAATTGGGTTTATGTCCTCGAAACAAGACTTCTCCGGCTTTGGGTTTTGAGCTATCTCTTGCCAGCTAAAGTAGCGTCAGGTTTGCAGAGATCCGTTTTCACTTTGTCAGTCCAGTAATAGCGTCCAGTACCATCAGTTAAAATTTTCTACTCACTAACCACGTCGTAAAAGAATAGTCTACCTTACAAATCGACGACTTCTTATTTATACCACAGAGTTTTCCCTTGTCAAATATCCTGAAGGATTTGCATGGACGTTATATCTTCGGTTCATACATATATAGCATCTTTGAGGATCAGTTAGTATTGAGTTGTATTTAGTTGTTGACTTCGATCTTCCAAATGGCATTTCTTTAAAAAAACAATGACACTCTAAAAGGTCTAAAAACTTTTTTTTTTAATCACACATCATAAAGAGGCCGATTACAACCAATCAAATGGATATATCGCATGTTATCTGATCTTAAAACCATAATAAGCCATTCTTTAGAGAAGATTTCAATTCTATTCAGATCAAACATTTCACCGTTTACGAGCGGTATCGAGCTAGAGAAGAAACGATAAATCTTCCATATATTGCAGTGGGACCATTAACCATTGCGATCTGCAGTAACCTCTCTCCTTTGCAAAATTATTACTGGCTTATATTTTAGAATTTTTATTAGATTTTGTTCACAGCTGTAATCGCACAGAATGTATACGAATAGTATTACGCCAATAGGTACCTACCAATAGATAGCATAGTTTATAGCGAACATAATTAGTATGCATAGGGGTAGAACCAAACAAATACGTGGACAATAAGGTTAGGTATCGTCTGGTGATTATAACAACATCAAAACCAAGTTTGAGAGACCAATAAAAAATAAACACCCCTTTTCATTGAAAACTGTCAAAAATCGCTACTTGAGACGAGCTTAAATTTGAGTTTCATTTGGGTATTCGAGAGTAAAATTAACAATTTGACTCTACCAATTCACGCATCAACCGTCCTAAGCTCGATTTCAGAGAATTATTTCATAAAAGATTTGAAAATGTCAAATGAAAATTCTATAAAAGTGTCGTTTTATACCTGAATAATATCACTGCACTGCATTCTGACAGCTACTGCCATCGCCCTGCTATTTTACATGGCGTGGAATGCAGGAATGGAATGAATTCGGGTATCTACATACCAGCGTCGGTAAAACGATGTGATAAGTGGCAAACGGTAATGCGTAGGCATTTCAAGCTTTTTAAAATGAAATATGAAAAGTAGAGATTACTTTTAAAAATCCTAGGCCGTATGTGATTGTACGGTAACTAATGATATGGCATTTTAGGGTTCTGTGACCGAGGGATGCCAACTTGCCGTATACTAAGCCTCCACTATCCGTTCGTATGTCTGTCAGCGAGCTGTATCAAATCTCATGAACCGTAATAGGCAGACAGTTGAAACTTCGACAGAGCGTGTATTTCTAAACGTTTTCGCGTTTCGTTCTTTTATTTTTACTTTACAATCACAGATATATAATCTCGATATACATAGTTCTGTGTTAACAAAAGCTGTATCTCTGTGTATCTCTTTATTCTTACCTAATAGGTGGACACATGAAATTTTGTTGCTTCAACAACAAATAATGAGCATACAATAACGTTGAAAATTAAATGATGCACACAAACGGGTAAGACAGTGTTGGCTTTTCTGACATACTAAAGAGTCTGAGACTTTTTGTTATACTTAAACACTTGATAATTGTTGTTTGCTGATTTTGTAACTATACTAGGTGCCTCATAGCTTGGCAATACTCCTTCACAAAATCAAAAAAGGGGCGCAACTTAAAATTTTGCATTTTGAGTTATACAATTCTTTGGAAACTTAATAATATAATTACGCATCAGCGCAACGTTTTCCATACTTAAATTCTTATGTTACACACATTTCATATATTTTTCAGTCATATTAATACAATTTGGTACTCTTAACCATAATATTATTCATGAATTTATTAAAATATCACCGATTTAAAATAACTCTGGTATTTTAAAGCATTAAAATACCTACGTGAATTCATTGAAAACGTAAAATATCAGTAATAATTATATCCGATTTTAAAATTTTTGGGTTGTGCTGTTTGTCTGTTGCTTACTAGAAGGCTTCTACCACGATACTCTAGCGACACCGGTAGGTATCGCTTTAGGTTTGTATGGAAAGCGATAGAATAGCGAAAATTTTACTGCATTTTATGATTTCGTGGAGTAGGAGGTGAACGACATATATTGCCATTTTATTTGGTATTTACTATAGATGATATTTTTAGTTCGGAACCCTTTGTGTGCGAGTTCAACTATTGTTTTAGAATTCTTCTTTTAAAACTGCTATTTGCAGACAGACGGTATTTTTTAAGCATCAAAAAGCTTTCCATCAAATGAGGTTTAAAATCACTCGTGCGGGGGACCAACACCGGTGCTGATAAGTACTTGATATTACATCTCCCACACAGTTCCTAATCCCGAAGGATTAGCTCCAGGTTCATCTCGCATCAGTAATTCCCTTTGCCGTGCAGATGCAATTTGGGTAGTTACCTAGCAAGTGGTAGACCTTGCACGTCACTGTGACTTGAGTTGGTATACTTCCGGCGATCCGACGACCCTAGCGCAGTGGGCAATAGTCCGCCTGCAACGCGAGAGGTTGCGAGTTAGATTCCCGCCGTGGGACAAATGCTTGTACGATTTTTAGATATTTGTTATGGAAGTTCTGGGTGTTTTATCTATCTATGTTTTCTTATGTTAGGGTTGCCACCCGTACTTTATTGTATTTATGTAATGTACATTATTTCGGGCTAACTTCTGTACAGCTAGTAAAGTATTGGCATTCTTACTACCCGTTGTCCTATTACCCGTTTTCCCGTAGGAATGAAGCATTTTCCCGTGGTAAAAAGTAGCCTATGTTCATCAGGAATAATGTGGGCTTTTAATGGTAAAAGAATTTTTCAAATCGGTCCAGTAGTTTCGGAGCCTATTCAATACAAACAAACAAACAATCAAATCTTTCCTCATTATAATATTAGTATAGATGAGCACAATATAGTACCTACGCCAAAATACTTTATATGCCTCTTAAAGTTTTTATTTTAATTTTCACTATACGAAACGTTAAAGTTGATTTTTTTTTAGTGTAACAGAACGGATCGCATCGTGTTATTCTACAAAACACAGTGCATTTCAACGCATCAAAAAAAAACATCAAATGTCAAAAATCAACTTGAATTGGTTTTCGGCTTGACCAGTGTTGCTGATATTTTTGCTCCGTTTCAGATCTTTGCGAATTTTTTCGAACCAAAACGCCAAACGAAACCGATTATACATTATGAGTTTGTTCCTGAAAGAAAGAGACACTGAATAAGTCTTAGTATGGAATCTATTAATGCCTAATTGTGGGTCGTTTCACGTTACCATGAGATGTTTTTATTTTACGGTTAATAATATGATTTTCCTTTTTTAAGGAATAAAACTACTGGAAAAGTAATTTCTTTTATAAACTGCAGCCAAAAAAGTCTCAGAAATGGTCACGGCCTCCCCGCATGGTGTTGCCTTAGCTTGCTTGCTATTTTGGGCAACAGAAGCTAAGCCAGCAAAATCATACGTTGGTCACTCCGCTCCTCGTTAACACTTCTGTCTTTATTTTCATTCAAGTTTGGGCATCAACCACTACAAAGTCCGTTTTTTGCAGCTCTTTTAACTTGCCGGTATTACTCATTGTATGGTTTTCTTTTAATTTTGGGCAGTTTCCACTAAAGTCTGAAAAATTTTCGCGGCTCGTGGCCGGAATAATATTTTTAGGTTTGATTGCTCCCCGTTTAGGCCAACTGCTGCACTAAATTCTAAAAAAAAGTAAAATAAATTAGTAGGTGCGCTATTTCTACATGGCGTACTTTTTTAAACCCACCAGGTAAATAAACTCTATTTGCTCGAAAAAAGGGTGGCAACCCTATCTAATGTATTAGGTTTATGTATCAGTTGAGCTACCTGTAGATTGTTTGCAACAGTCTGCAGTTAGCTGAATCGTTTCAATTGTAAATACTAGTTCTAATTTATTTCTATTTTTTTATTGTAATTTTCTTTGTCAATAAAGGTTTATGTATGTACTTATCCTTTATCTAGTAGGTACCAACAACACAATCATCGCTTGATTGGAGTCTAGAGGATGCTGTGTGAATTGTCCAGCATCAATTATTGATTAATCCTCTAGTCCGCGGGATAATATGTATAATATATATGTATAATGATGTATAGCACAACTTAAAATTTCTTTTGACTTAAATCTTCCATGCAGCATTGCTTCCATCCACCAATTTAAGTCAGGACAGACAATCGAACAGAACATGAGAACCCTTTAATGGCTTTAATATCCAACAGCTGAAGTGTCGAAACTTCGTTATTTGCCAACGCTTGAACACTGCAAAGTATTGTAGTTATTTAAAGTTGTTCAGCGGACTTTATCGAGTTAAATATCTGGGACAACCAGTAAAACGAGTAACTTCCAACCAGCAAATCCAACTGCAGGAAAAAATAACTTTGACTAGCACGGTTCCAGATATGAATGTTGTTGGTTTTTGTTGTGTTTTGTGTGGGAACACAGTATATAAGAAAACTTTGCTTGTTTTTTTATGATAAGATGATAGTTATTTCGTCATCTAGAATTCTAGAATATAAATGACGGCATATCACGTTTAGGGTCAGTCAGACCTAATACAGAAAATTCTCTTGCTTTCTCATCATTTCATGTCCATGTGTAACTCAGTCCGATATTGTTTTCTTTATAGAAACATCTCTACAAATATAACTTTGCAAAGACTTATCTAATGCAAGCGACATAAGAATTGGTTTAGTACGATTTTTCTTTTCCGAGTAGGCCCTCAGAATACAGCCAAAACAATCAATGCAGTGATTCTAGTAGGTATACAAATAATTATAAAGTAACAGTATATTTTTGTGCCGTATTTCAATGCCGATAAATGCGAGCAGCACGCGACAACCTGCGGCTACACGAGTACAGCGCTTGTATGTCACATTAAAGGGCTTATCACGGATTTGCGCTAGGCACACTTCTATTAGCCGCACGATGGTGGGTCCAACACCAAACCACTTTACTAGCAGTTTTAGTCCCATAACAGTGTTGTTTCGAGGTTCCTGTGGACGGCCAAGGTTGTAATTCGTGCCTTATTGGGATGATGAATTGTTTACTCTTCGCTACGGTGTTACTGTTGTCTGAAACAATTACATAGGGATGAGATTGGAGACGGAACTCCTGGTACAGACATGTAAATGATGTTTAAAGCTTAGTATAGTTTGTCGTCTATTAAACCTCCGACACAAAATAAGAGGTTTTATCTATACTATAATATAATATAATATTATAAAGAGGAAAGATTTGATTTTGTTTGTTTGTTTGTATTGAATAGACTCCGAAAGTACTGGACTGATTTGAAAAATTCTTTTACTATTAAAAGCCCACATTATTCTTGATGAACTTAGGCTACTTTTTACCGCGGGAAAATGCTTCATTCCTACGGGAAAACGGGTAATAGGACAACGGGTAGTAAGAATGCAACTAGTAAATAATAAAACAATGTTTCTTGTTGTGTGTCTGCGGCATCGTAGCTACCAAACGGATGAACCGATTTCCGCATATTATTTTCCTTTTTGAAAACTAATTTAATGGAGATTGTTATTAGTCATGTTTGATGAAATCGGTGCAGCTGTTCTTATGTTGTTATGGTAGTAACAAATAACAAGTTGTGGAGAGCTTAGTTTTCTTTTAAAATGTTGTTATAATTGTTGTTGCTTTAAGTACTTTCAGGTATTCACTGTACATTAGGTAGGTTAGGTTTTCATTCGTACAACTACATGTACGAATAGTAAAGTAATTTAGCACGCATCATCATCAAAACTTATGTATATTGGTTTGCAGGCTGATAGTGCTTCAACATTAAGCCCATTATTGTACCAGTACTTGACACGATGTTAAAGAGAAATTACCTCAGCGCTAGCTAGTAGGTACTGTTTCAAATTCTGTTACATAATGTCGTAGGTAAGGATAATAACATTTCTGGTGTGCAGTGCTAATAGGTTAGGGTCTGCTTGCTTGCTGTCCACTGAATTAAATTCGTTATTAAATCTGAACTTGTCTGAACCGAACTAACATCTAAACTAACATAAATCTCCATACCTACTATTTGAAAACATTTCAGCATAATAGGGGATGTTTAGTTAAAAGTTAACATCCCCTAATATGCTAAAATGTGAATGTTAATGCTTATCAAATCTCACGTCATCTTTTACTAATATTATTTTGCGAGAAAAGCAGTACCTAATCTGTCAGGTAGGCTACATTTTATAAGCATTTTACACCATTTTCAGGTACTTATAAAATTTAGCCTACCAGACAGATTACTGTGATTGCTGATTAATTAAAAAGCTTAACAAATGTCACAGTCTTATTAGTAATATTACTTTGCTAGTAAATCAATTGTGAAGGTATCTGATAGTAGGCTATCAATGCTTGATTCCATAAAAAAATATTCTAGTTAGTAAACGGAAAAACATGGATTTTTTTCAAATTTATCAGCCAGATCCATAACTAAGAGATGAAAGAGCATAAAGTATGCTTAAGTAAAAAGTGTGAAATTATTTCAAAGAATCTGGATCTGCTAAGAGTGGCAAAAGTTTTCCCTGAGATTTCCACCTTAATGGTAATCTGGGAAAATTTCCAAGTGCGGTAATCGGATCAGCCGCCACCTTTAAGTGTATTTGGAAAATCTTTAGAATTATTCACAACTAGCTGTACCTGCGACTTCGTTCGCGATTGCCTTACCTGCCGACTAATTAAGTTCACATTTAACCATAGTCTCTCATATTATGAAACGCCGCCGTCCAAAAAATCGTGTAGGGTCTACGGGGGATAGCATATTGTCATCTTCAATCCCATTCTTTATCCACACGACTTTTAGCTACGACTCGGCCAGCGTCAGTGTTAAGAAGTGTCCTACTCGTTTGACTTACTCACAGCTGGGGCCCTATTCTGCTATACTAATCGCTTCACTATGACAGGGCTATCGTCACAGAATGACACTTTTTGGTATTCCACCTTGGATGAAAGAAATTATGATGAATGCAGATGGAGAGACGCGCGTCAAGTTTGAAACTACATAATAATTTATCTCGCGCGCACTATCTGGAATTTTATTAATCTAAGGATTCTACGTGATGATTCTGCGACGATTCCACTGTCATCAGAATTGGGCTCCTGATCCATTTGACTGGACCACCGTAATTTTTTTTCGTTAGTAGGTGTACCTACCTACTAACGAAAAAAAATTACGGTAGTTGGCTGTGTACCACAATAAAAAATATTTTTCTGCGGTCCAGTTAGTTTAAGTTAGGAATGGGTCGTCGACTTCTTTTCAGTCGACGAAACGAGACCGTTTACCGTCCACGATGAACTAGTTCATAAAACAGTCTACTGTTCGACCAGTTTATGCCGTTCAGTTCAGGACATGATCGATCGTTGAACGTTGATGCACAGATTGGTAAACGACGACGAGAATTAAAACGATCATAAACGCTTGCCAATCGACGACGCGACGTATGAACTATTTTGACGACCGATGTGGTGCAGCCGGCAAAGGTCCGCCTGCGACGCAGGTTGCGGGTTCGATTTCCGCCTTAGGACAAATGTTTGTACGAAATGCAAATATTTGTTCCGGGTGTTCTGGGTATTTTTATATAACTAGTAGTTCTACGAACAGTAGACCTCGTGATCACTACTTTTTTTTCAACAATGAATTTACCTAGGTACCTACCTACCTACCTAGGTACCATGTCTTTCGGCGTTAACTCGCTTGCAAATCGCCATGCCAGTAGCCAGTGTGAAATAGCACGGAGCAATAGTGTTATGTTATCGTATCACTTATCAGAATACCTAAGCACCAGTTTATTATAGGTAGGCCTACCTTTAATAGTGGTGCTAAACTTGTCATAAGTAGGTAGGGATTAAAATGTAAGTATCGGTGCCTCTTGCTTTTTGACGCGTCAAAAGAAAAATCCCATAGGTCAGTACTACCTTCGGAATAGGTACTTAGGTGTCAATGTATTATTCTATTAGTAGGCATTGTCAATGCCTAGAATAATACATTGACATGCATATTGCATTGCAATAGAGTTTACTTTTACAAAACACCACTTACGCCGCCGCCGATATACAGTCTGGCCTGGCGCATGGCGAAAGAGAGATAGTCATATTAGCGAAACAAGCAAGTGTGAAGAGAGCAGAATGCTTGATAGACGGGTGGCTAGAGAGCGAGAAACAAACAGTTTCGTCAACGCTCGACTTTGGACTGGGCGATGCAAATGTCGTTCACGAGTAAACTGGTTCATCAGTGGACTGTAAACCGGTCTAGCAGTCGACGGCAAACAAACAGTCTACAAAAACAGTTCGTTCATTCAACGACCACTCCTAGTTTAAGTGGACCACAATAATTAATTAATTTAATTGTACACGAAGTTTGGTTGGAGTAAGACTCCAACCAAACTTCGCTGGACCAGCTAAACCACCATATATCATGTAAGGCAGGAACCTAACTTATTTTTTCAAGACCCACCACCTTAGTAGGTAGGAACCTAACTAATGGGTGCGTCTTGGAAAAATAAATAGATAGGAACTTACCTACCCTTTATCTACTAATTTTTTTCTTCAATCTACAGATTATTTCATCAATCTACTGATTTTCTACTCGACTTTCTACTGATTTAGTCATATTCGATCTTGCATCTCTGTTTCTAACAAAAAGAATGCATGAAATCGGACGACGCGTAGACCCGTCGTGATGCGCGGTTAAAGAATTCTACTTTTTCCTCTCTCCCAGGGGAACCTTACTGAATTCCAGGATAAAATGTATTCCATGTCCTTTCTTGTAGTATGAACTCAAAACGTGCCAAGTTACATCCCAACTCATTACCTATGTAGTTTCGGCGTGATGAGCGGTGAAGGAATTTAACTTTCATCCCCTGTGCCAGGGCAACCTTACTGAATTCCGGGATAAAATGTATCTTTCCTCATAGTACGAACTAAAATCACGCCGAGTTGCATTCGAATTCATTAAGTAGTTCCGTCGTGATGCGCGGTTAAAGAATTTTACTTTTATCCTCTCTCCCAGGGGAACCTTACTGAATTCCAGGATAAAATGTATCCCATGTCCTTCCTTGAACTCAAATCGTACCAATTCAGTCCAACTCATTCAGTAGTTTCGGCGTGAACGTGATGCGCAGTGAAGGAATTTTACTTTCATCCCTTCTCCCAGGGGAACCTTACTAAATTCTGGGATAAAATGTATCTTTCCTCGTAGTATGAACTCAAATTATGACGAGTTCCATTCGAATTCATTAAGTTGTTCCGTCGTGATGGGCGGTTAAAGAATTTTACTTCCATCCTCTCTCCCAGGGGAAAGTTACTGAATTCCGGGATGAAATGTATCCCATGTCCTTCCTTGTAGTATGAAATCAAATCTTGCTAGGTTTCATTCCAACTCATTAAGCACTTTCGGTGTCATGCGCGGTGAAGAAATTTTACTTTTATCCCCTCTCCCAGGGGAACCTGATTGAATTCCGGGATAAAAAGTATCCTATGTCTTTCCTCGTGGTATGACCTAAAATCGTACCGAGTTTTATTTCAATACCTTAAGTAGTTCCGTCGTGATGCGCAGTTAAAGAATTTTACTTTCATCCCCTCTCCCAGAGAAACCTGACTGAATTCCGGGATAAAAAGTATCCTATGTCCTTCCTCGTAGTATGACCTAAAATCGTGCCGAGTTTCATTTCAATACCTTCAGTAGTTTCGGCGTGATGCGCGTTTAACAAACAGACAGACAGACAGACAGACAGACAGACAGACAGACAGACAGACATGAATGAAAAAAATTGCAGTTTTGGCTTCAGTATCGATAATAGAGTGCCCTCCAAAAAACATTTTCAAAATATCTTCAATGTACAGAATTGGACCTGTTACAGTTTTATTATAAGTATGATGAAGTAAATCTCCGTCATCAGTCATATTGTCTGTTTCGCGGAACCAGCAGCGGGACCCATTCATATTGTTCTGGTATCAACGTCGATTACAAATAATAAATGGTAGAGTGTCGAGTTCATTTTGAAACAAAATATTTATTGATATTTACATTTAGTTTATTTCCCACTATTGACATGAAAATGGTGTAACAGCTTTATTCTGATTAAGCTCTCAAATTCTTTTTGTAAAACTTTTAAATGAGAACTTTGTTTCGAGCCGGGCTTTTGATGAAAATCGTTTGATCAGACCAAATCCAATGAGCAAGCTGACCTTTGACTAAATGCGAGGAAAATTTTATTTTACCCTGTTTTGTGTATCGAAAAATCAATAGACAAGGAAGGAATGAGGAAAAGCTTGTTATTTATTTAAGCCAGTCAAATCATATTATCACAGGGTACAAAATGTTACCTACTATAAAAGTAACATAAACACGTAATACAATTTATTTTTTTCAAGTCGGTGGGTACTTTCATTTGATATGTGTGAGGCCGGATAAAGCGACAATCAAAACGTGATTAAGTTGAGTACCCAATACGACCTGAAATAGCCGACACAGGTCAGAGGGCGAAGCTGGATCAGTCTAGAGCAGGACGGTAGGGGGCAGACCGATACCCAGCAGTGAATGAAGTCCTGTTGCGTAGGATGGTGATTAAGATAACGGTGGGATAACACTATAGTCATTTATAACGGGATATTTACCATGATTTGAGTTATGAGCTTTCCAATATTTCAGTTATACCGTGATCATGGCGCATGAAACTGAACTACCTCACCATAGCAATGGTACGTCTCAGAACTTCGATCAGAGAGTATGTTATTTTTCTCGATTTCTCAGAATGACACATTTTGGCATCTTACCTTTGATGAAAGAAACTACAGATGGAGGGACACGTGTCAAAGTGTCAAGTTTTCAACCATTCTTGATAGAAAACGTACTATGGACGATTCTGCGACCGTACCATTGTAAAGCTGATAGATTGGTTAGCAGAATTCCGCCCCTTGTTTGTACTTTCCAAAACTGTTTCTCAAACTTTTGTTAGGTTAACAATTCTCAAGCAATCAGAAAACCAGTAAAATAAATTGTAGATAATCTGTCCGTAAGCTAAGAAATGATATATAATTAAAAACTAAACCCCGTGTACGTAAAAGTTGTAACATCAGTGAATGTCAAAGTAGGTCTAGCCGTTTCGGAGATTATCCAAAACAAACAGACAGACAAAAGTACTAAAATTTGGTGTTTTGTTATAAGTAAGTGCCACCTATTATAGAATGCGTTTTTTAAAAAGCTGTTATGTGACATTATAAACAGACACTTATATTTTATTAATCACTCTCTCGGGGCACGCTCGGGGTCTGTGAGGCAGAGTATCCCTCGCGTCTAAACACAAGTGTTACTTTGTTAAAGCGAGGAGTCGATGCATTTTGGTTTTAGGCTAGAGATACTTAAAGGTGAATCTAATTTTATACAATAAGAGATAATTTAATTAGTTCTAAGAACTCTGTTAACCTGTTCAAACTATTTTTGGAAATAAATACTTTTATTACGATTGCTTATTATTATTAGGTTACTTTTTTATAGAAAACACCGAGAATATCTACACATCTACAGATCATACAAACATTTATCCCGAGGGGTCGAACCCGCAACCCCCTGCGTCATGATCTTGTACGCTGGTGGTTTGTGGCAGTGATGGTGCTTGGCGATGGTTGGGAACCTGGGAGGTCACGATGATGTTTTGTTGCAGTGATGGTGCTTGGCGATGGTTGGTGTACGCGCGTGTGGCAGCGGGCGGCCCTGGTGGCGTGCTTGCTGGTGGGTGCGCTGGCGCCGGAAAAGTTGGAGGCTTGCGCGCGCAGCCCGCTGTGCTCCTGCCGAGCTAAGCACATGTCATGCATCGCCGTGCCTTTGCACAGGTTTCCAGGTACCTTTATTTATCTAACTTATGTTGTCCCACGCTGGGCAAAAGTCTCCCACAACTTCTCCAGGCATCGCGTTCGTTGGCCATATCCTATAACGACGTACTAATATTGAGGTAGGTACGTTAACTATTAGCTGACCCCGCCTGTTACGTTTGAAGTCAATTTCTATAAATAAGGAACTGTTTTTAAACAAGAATCTTTCGAAAATGAAGATTGCAAGCTGTTTTATACAAAACTACAAATTTAATACTTAATATAAAACCAAAACTGATGTAATTTCAAGATTTGGAACCTGCCACTTAACGACGAATGCCACTGTACCTGTATCCTCTGAAAGTCTATACTCAGATCAGAATCCTAGTCATTGATATAAGTTTGAATGATGTTTCTGCCATAGAAAAGCGTTACTTAAGTATATATGAATGACTCATCAATCTTTTATAATACGGGGCCTAGAATGTTTTTTTGTAAACATATGTTTTTGGAAAATATTTTTCACTGGTATCAACAACGGAGTAGAAGTTCGAAACAGTTTTTGGTTTTGAAAGACATATCTCGTCCGGTTTTGAACAAATTCAAATTCAAATTTGCACCTTTATCGCTGCGCGTGTGCAGTAATGCGTTGTTGAAGTTTTGTTTATAGTGGTTACCTTGAATATATGTTATCATTTCAACATTAGGTACTACCTATTTCAATCCTGCGTAATGTTTTGCATGTTTGACCGGTTTCTATAGAAATTCTCGATAGAGTATGCACTAAATTGTCATTTAAATTCTGCATACCTAATCAGAAGCATTAAATTACTACTTGACCCAAATCTCAAAATTAGCTCCATGATCGATTATGCGGCTAAACCAGTCAAAATTCCGGAGTCCTAACTGTGAAATATGACTCGAAATGGGTTTTCAATTTCCATCGCCGATGTACGTAGCTTGCTGCTAATTTTCAAACATTTATAGAAGCGTACGCTCGGCATGTTACCACATATCTAGAAATTTACTAGCTCATAAATCTATTGGCCCTGCCTATTTATCAGATCCCACCACTGCATACTAATTAATGTGTATCTACAGCCTATGTAATTGCAAGCCCGTGAGGCTTCTAATAGGTACGTGCTTACTTACAGTTGCATGAAGTATGTATCTAACAGACAACATTATTGAAGATATCTATTTTGTTATTCCATATTTTTTGCAAAATATGATTTTCAAAACTCGCCACATTTCCAAATAATTAATTATAAATTAAAATAAATACTTACCTAGGCACGCCCCCACCTATACAAGCAGAAAATTCATTTCGTCACCTGTACCTACCAATTCCAAAAGTGTCATTATGAATTAAAAAAGTCCCTCGGTTCTTTATTCACCAGAGGACAAATACGAAACGGAAAGAAAATAAAAATGACTTATCGCCGGCAGCAAACATCTAATTTCGTAAATAAGCAGGTCGCAACACAATACCAAATTCATCACAACACGGCATGGCATGGAAAACAACAGATGTTGGAGTGTCGATTTGTTTTGACAGTTCATATTTTCGTATGCCCGGATGTGCCCTCAGGTTTATTGTCCGTTTCTCTTCCGTAAATATCGTTTCGATGATATGTTTACTGAGCTCGCTCTATAAATTAGGTCCATAAATATTTAACCAACGAAGATACTCGTCATAAAATGTCCTTGATACTTTTATTTATCTCATGCATTACGATGTTGTCTACGCCACTTGCGGCCACGGTGAAAACTGCCTTAGTGTGTCTAGGTATCGTGCTTTATGTAGTAGGTAGTAGTATGTCTGATTCTGATTCTGATTCTGAATGGGGGAACTGGGATCTGCACTGACATCTCGCATAGGAGTGTATTGTGCATTGTCCCCCTGCCTATCCAGGCCCTAACCAGCCCAGCTCCTTAAAATATCGGAGCAGGACCTTTGGTGATTTGCAGCTTCGTTTCAGCTTTTCTGTAGGCGTGGACGGGTTTGATTCCTCTATGAGAGTCTTCAGTCCCGTTTTCCGTCTGGCGTCCTCTGTGGCTGTGCAGTGTACCACTACGTGTTCCACAGTCTCTTCTTCCTGGAAGCAGCCACGACACAGGCTACTGTCTGTGGCTCCAGTTTTAAGAAGATGATGGTTCAGTTCACAGTGACCTGTGATGAGGTCCACCATTGTTCTTAGGTCCTCGCGGCTCATCTTGAGCAATGTGTTTGTGGTTTTCCTATCTTTAGAGGGGAGTATTTGTTTTGTATGTTTGCAGTCTGTTCGGCGCTCCCATAGTTTTTGGTGTTCTTTTTCTGAGTATAGTTTTAGTCTGTTTCTGACTTCTGCTGTGGGTGGGTTGGACAGACTGATGTCCTGTTTTGTTGGGGTCTGTCTCGATCCTTTCTTTGCAAGTCTGTC
This sequence comes from Eupithecia subumbrata, assembly GCA_949316285.1. Lineage (NCBI taxonomy): Eukaryota > Metazoa > Arthropoda > Insecta > Lepidoptera > Geometridae > Eupithecia > Eupithecia subumbrata. The sequence continues at coordinate 11,029,213 of OX438643.1, read as the reverse complement.
TGCATTTATGTTACCTGGATCGGATCGGCTCTCCGTCCATTCTATGCTGACTTTCATTTGTTCAGAGAGACTTTGTAGAGCGCTGTGACATTCTACAATTGATTTTGATCTTGTTTCTGTCCTTTTGAGTGCGTTTATTAATGCCGCGCTGTCTGTCTTGAAGACCAGCTGTATCTGGCAGGTCGGTTCTTTGATAGTTGTTTCCAGCAGCATGTGTTTTGCCGCCAGTTGTAGTCCCAGTGTTTCCGCCTGAAAGGCCGTGGTGGCTGAGTTTAAAGGTTGAGCCCTAGAGAGTCCGGTTTCGGGACAGAAGTAGCCGCAGCCAGCTCCTGTGTTGTTCTTGGCTCCATCAGTGTAGATGTTATATGTGGTAACATCATGTGAGGTGTTCGCAACTGCACACTCTTCGTGCGTTGTTGCGTAGGTCTTACCGGATAAGTAGGTGGACGCTATTCTGTCAGTACCATTCGCCGCTTCTGGAATTGCAGCTATTGCTTTATTTAATATTCTGCAGTGGTTTGTTAGGCCTGAATCGCCTTTCCATTGGTCTGTTGATTTAATTCTTAAGGACGCTGCCATTGCTTCTTGCTGTATGTGAACGTGCAAGGGCGTTAGTCCTAAAATTATGTCCAGTGCAGCAGATGGGGTCGATTTCCTACATCCGCAAATGAGTGTGCATGCCAGTCTTTGAACTTGCTGCAGTTTGTTAATAGTGGTGACTAAGTTTGTTCTAGGCCACCAAACTATTGCACCGTACGTTAGCACCGGGCGTACCATGACTGTATACAGCCACAGGCATAGCTTGGGCTTTAGGCCCCAGTCCTTGCCTACCGCTCGGGTGCATTGCCATAAAACGTTTGTGGCTTTGGTTATGATATGGTCTAGTTGCTTGCCCCACAGTAGTTTACTGTCTAGCCATATGCCGAGATATTTGACCTCTTTGCTTAGTGTCAATGTTTTACCTAATAGTGAGGGTAGTTCTAGTTTTGGTACTTTAGTTTTGCGAGTGAAGAGTACTAATTCTGTTTTGTTCGGGTTTACTGACAGACTGTGTTTGGTGCACCATGTTTCCACAGTCCGTAGCGCCTTTTGCATCTTTTCGCATAGAGTTGTTTCGAAAAGCCCCGATATCATGATTGCAAGGTCGTCTGCATATGCTATCGTTAGAATACCATCTTTGTTCAGTGAGTCCAAGAGTTCGTTCGCGACCAGTATCCACAGGAGCGGTGAAAGGACCCCGCCCTGTGGGCACCCCCGCGTCACCCTACATTGGGTTGCTTGCCCCGGTTCTGAACTCTCGATTTTGGTCGCTCTGCTGGATAGCATTTCAGCTATCCACTGATTCAGATTTTGATCAACTCCTTGCTTTCGCAGAGCGTTTTCAATTGACGGGAACGTTGTTTTATCAAAGGCACCTTCTATGTCTATGAAGGTGACCAGGCACGATTGTTTATTTTCAAGCGCACATTCAATCTTGTGGACGACTTGATGTAGAGCCGTTTCAGTAGATTTACCTGATTGATAGGCGTGTTGGTTTTTGTTTACTGGGTTTCTAAGCAGCGGCCCATTTCTGATGAACTTGTCGCATAGTCTTTCTAGTGTCTTCAGTAGGAACGAGCTTAAGCTTATTGGTCTGAATGACTTTGGCTGGGTGTAATCTGTTTTGCCAGGTTTTGGTAGAAATATTACTTTGACCTCCCTCCAGGCACGAGGGATGTATTTCCATGCAATGCAGCTTCTAAATATAGAGGCTAACCTTGGTGTGATTCTTGTAAGATTCCACTGCAGAAGGGCGGGGAAGACACCGTCAGTGCCAGCTGCTTTGTACGGTTTAAAGCTTCTAACCGCCCAATCAAGCGCTTCTTCTGTTACTATCTGGTTTGCAAGTTCCCAGTCGTTGTTATGGGGTTTTTGATGATTTCTTGCTTCCCATCCAGTGTTTTCCTCCAGTTTGCAATCTGGAAAATATGTTTTCAACAGTAATTCGAGCTGTTCCCGCTCGGATTTTGTGTATGATCCATCTGGCTTTTTTAGTGAGCCGAGTTTGGTGGATGTATCCTTGGATAGAATTTTGTTGAGCCGAGCTGTTTCGCTCTGAGTGGCTATGGAGTTGCTGTAGCGTTTCCATGAGTTGTTTCGGCTACTTTGAATCTTCCGTTTGTATTCTTGTCTAACTTTTTTGTAGTTGGACCAGTCTTGGTCATCTTTAGTGTTCATCGCCCTGTTAAAGTGATGACGTGTTTTCTTTCTGAGTTTGGTTAGTTCTTTGTTCCACCATTTGTCTTTACGATGAGCAATCTTGTTGCTTTCGGTTATCAAGGGACTCGCTTCTTCGTAACTGGTGGTTAGATGTGCCGTCAGTTCGGTCAGCGTTTGTTCAATGTCTTCTGGAGTTAGCTGAGGTCCAGGGTCTGGTCTCTCCAGAGCGTCCAGTTTACTGTTTAAGGTTTCCGCGAATAGTGCGGTGTCAGTCTTCTTGGGATTTCTGTATGTGCGTGGAAGGATTTCTCCTGTCAACAGTTGAAATCTAATCCGCCTGTGGTCTGCGCATGATGCTTCTTGTGTCGCTACGTGCCAGTTTTGGATGTACTCTGCAATGTCATTGGTAGCCATTGTTAGGTCTATAATGGTCTGAGCCCAGGATGTTACGAACGTTGGTTCAGAGCCTCTGTTTATAATATTAAGGTTATGTCGGAGTACAAAGTCTAGGATATCTTTGCCTCTATCGTTTGTATCTGGGGAGCCCCATATGGTGCTGTGCGCATTAGCATCACAGCCTAGTATGCATTCCGTACCGTGAGTGTTGCAATAATGGAGTAGTGCCTCTAGTTCTTCCGGCGGCGCCTCCACATTGCAGTCCAGATATGCCGAGGCAATAAAAATGGTTTGAAGCTTACCTTCCAGTCCAGTTTCCAGCTGCACCACGGTGAGATCGTCCGTGCACAGGTGTGTAACCAGTGAAGCCTTCATTTTTTTGGGTACGTATATTAGCGTTCTGGTCTTATTGTTAACGGGGGAGGTAAATACAGTGCCCGGTAAGGAAGTGAAACATACCCTTCCCCGGACGATGTAGGGCTCCTGGACCAGTGCAATGGTGTGCGGTTGTTCTTCCAGGGTTCTTCTTAGCGAGGCGAACCCTGTGACGCTGTGTTGGATATTGGCTTGGACTACTGAGATTGTTTTGATTTCGTCTAACCTATTTTGAGTTATAGTGGTTCGAGTATTCGAGTTATTATGGTTATCTAGAGAGGTGAGATTTTGGTTATTTGGTATCCCATATGTGGGATTGTGGGGAGTTTGTTTCGATACCTTGTGTTTGACAGACATTATTAGTCAAAAGCGAAAAAGGGGGGTATAGGGGGAAGTAGACAGCCTTACGCTGATCTACTTTATTGCGGTGGGAGGGAACCTGCCGGGGATGCCATAGAGAGCTCCATGTCCATTTCTGGCGCAGGTGAGAGTAGATTTAGGCCTGAAAGGCCTCCTAGCTCATCACCCACATCATCCAGGAGCTCGTCTATTGCCTCCTCTGAAAGTTCCCTCTCGCCTGTACTGGGGTCAGAGTCGACCCCCATGGCGTAGTAGTATGTATGTGGCTGGTAAATTTGCGAGTTACAAACTAAATGAAAACCAGGTTTCCGAAACCTATAGTTAGAGCCGGTTGCACTTACACCTTAGAGGTTTCATACCTCATGATCCCGGGCGCATGGCGGGTCGTTAAAGTTTGTATTGTGAAACTACTTACGTACCTATGTAAGTATAGGTACTAACTATAAGCAAACAAAGTCGAGCTTGTTCCTGTCACTGCTGGGTTGTGGGATGGCTTTATTTTAATAATTTTGTAAAATACTCAAGTTGCCTTTTATCAAATATTAAAAAAGAATTAAAATCAGTAACTTAAAGTGGTAGTTACAGGCAAGAATAAAAAAACTGTACAATAAAATGAAAACAAGCCTAATGGGACAGATATGAGAAACATGATGTCTCATTAAAAATTATGAATTACTGACCCAAATAAAGTTTTTATGATTGGGTTTATTCCGGTTTTCGTCCATTACTTTAATATGTCCGTACCTTCTCTACGGTGGTCAAACAAATATGATCCGTTTTATAGTTGTTGGGCTTAAATACACACATATCACACATACAACAATTTTGCTACCTATGGCATTTATACTCGTAGAATTATTGTTACGCGCTGCTACACACAGCGGCTCTGTACACTCAAAGCAAAAACGCCTGGTGGGAAAAATAAAATTGCGACACAGAGCACCACATAACAATGCTAAAACATAACAGACTTATTTTGTGGGCTATGAGCCTGAAAAAGCGCATCGCTTTCCTTAATATTACACTTTCTTTTGTTTCGTGAAAAACGCTATTGTCGTCACAAAGATAAACTACAGACCAGACTCTAGCTACGTATATACAAAAATAGAAATTTAAATGAGTCTACCATATTATAAAATTGAAACATTATTATTTGTGAATCATGAGAATTTCCAAAACCTTTTTAAAACTCGCTCACATATGAAAACACATCCTGAATGATTAATGATTCATCAATCGTTTTCGACTTTGTCTTTCATATTTCAAACCAACTAAACGGATTTTTAAATATTGCTTACGTCCTGAACCAACCACAAATAATATGTATCTGTATTTATCAATGAGACTGGCATAAATTCTTTTTCTTAATATAAAATTTTGCTTTATCCTATTGCTAAAAGTGATATTAACCCAACTGGTAACATTTAATCTCCGTTCTACTTTTATTTTCAACTAAAATGTTCCCGTGAAATAGAATTTTGCCGGAAACGATGCTTATAGCATAGACTCAGTGCTTCATTTTAGAGCAGTTTATAGAGCTCACGCGAACGCAGCTGTGTCATTGTTATTGTACAAAAAAGCTGCTTGATGCGCTTCCAGACACAAGCAGCGGTAATAGACTTTGTGAAGCAAGATTTATTCTGGCTGTGCATTTTATTCAGTCTTTATTTATTAGTGGAGCTCAAGTTTGTTATTTTTACAAAGCAAAAGCCATCAAAATGATTTAACTATAACGGCCTATGTTGTGATAAACTTTAAAACACTTGGAAAAAATTATGTCGGCCTAAAGGTAGTTTGACCTTTTTCATTATGACACTTGGAAATGTGCATGTACATGGCCCTAGTCGGCTAATATTACTTGTTTTACGTGTCAAAATGTATTATTATCACAAATTTCGTTAGTTAAGGGACGTTAGATTTGACTGGGACGGACCATCATCCATTGTTCCATTGTTTATCCAATTCATTGTAAGTTGATGGAAACGAAATACTACCCATCCATGGATCCATTAATTTAGCGTAATAAGCCCGATGAATGGGTGGTACAAGCAACACTTACGAAATATGAATACTTGTTTCAGAATGGCCCCGGATAGAGCTTCAGCATTTGGATATCAGCATGTCTAATCTAGAAGTCATCCCAGAGAGTGCATTAGATGGGTTGAAATTGCAAACTCTGGTTTTAGTCGCGAATAAACTGTATTTCATAGAACTTCACGCATTTAGGTACGTACAGATTGTAACAATGGGTGATTGTATAGCCCAAAAGATGAAATGGTTGAAAAATACAGAGCTTAAATGATAAAAGTAAATCCTTTCCAGTTCTATGGCTGCAACACTGGCATCTTTAGACCTCGGTTACAACGAATTCACTGAAGTACCGCAACAGGGTTTAAAAGATTTAAAAGTTTTGAACTGGTTAAATCTGCAGAAGTAAGCACAAGTTTTAAACTACATTGTATTAAAGTTCCTCACTGGAACTCTCTAGAATTGATTAATGTTTTTTTTTTATATTTCTAGCAATAATATAGTGCACGTTGGACCCGAAATTCGATGGCACCATTTAGAAGAGACTTTGACTAGTTTGTCGCTGGGCAATAATCAGATAACGGAACTGAACCCGCAAGCCTTCACGGCGCTCTACCACCTCGTGCAGCTGGACCTGGAGGGGAACCACCTGCGCAGCATCAGTCACGACGCTCTCCCCCCCTCCATCACTATCCTCAAACTATCCAACAACTTCCTTTATGAACTATCCTGTGATTTACTTTTTAATCTCCCTAGGCTACAGTCCGTGCATTTACGACACAATTATATAACCTACACTAACCAAACCCGGTGTTCGAGCAACAAAACGAAAAGAATAGAAAAGTTAGATCTAAGTAATAATAGAATTAATGATTCCTCGGAAATTAATGTCTTGAAAGAAATTCAGATAAGACAAATTATCCTCGATCTTAACGAGTTGTCGGTCATTCCCAGGGCGGTATTCTCAAACAATCGAATCGAGAGATTGTCCGTTTCGTATAACAAATTGAGTTCTATTAGCCGGGATCTGTTTTTATCGTTGAAAAACTCTCTAGAGCATCTCGAAGTGGAGCACAACAATTTGTGCGAGTTGCCGGACAGCCTTGGGGAGGTTGTGCGCCTCCGCCATTTGTCTCTGGCTTACAACCGGCTGGACGAAGCGCCCTCGCTCCCGCCCCGCATCCAGACCCTTTCGCTGGCCGGCAACTTTTTAACTTCAATACCCTCTGCGCTTCAGACGCTCGAACCCGGCTCCATTCGTTACCTCGACTTAAGCTACAACAGGATATCTAATTTGTTACCAAACGAATTTTTAGAGTGGTCCACTTCCCTCGGCACTATTAACTTGAGAGGTAACAGGATTGCACAGATTTATATGAACGTTTTTCCGGCTAGCATGCCGGTGAAAGAGATAAATCTAAGTTTTAACGATTTGTACTACGTACATCCACAAGCGTTTTCCAATCTCACGAGTTCTTTACACGTGCTTGAGTCGTCTTCTACGCTCTTTAGTGGACACTTTCCCTTTGAGATTCAAGAAGGTCTCGAAAATCTAAGCTGGCTTTCCTTTGACAACAATGACTTTCATATTCTGATATTATCAGAAATAGCTGCATTTCCGTACATAAAATATTTGAATCTAGAGTATAATAGAATTGTCGAGATAGTCGTGAATAGCGAACATCAGAATGTGTCTCTCTCCCTGAGCAACCTAAGAATAGCATACAATTTTTTAAGTTCATTGCGCAAGGGAACATTTGCTCACATGCCAGAGTTAAGAAACTTAGATTTATCTTACAACCGAATCAACAACTTAACTAAGCACAGTTTCAGAAACTTACCAAACTTAAGATATTTATCTCTTGCGGGTAACATAATCGATGCGATGGAAGCCGAGACCTTTGCTAATTTACCAAAACTGGAAATATTAGAACTCCAGAGCAATAACTTAACTTATTTACCGATGCGGGCGTTTTGCAACGTATCGAGCGTGGACGTAACGTTTACGTTGAACGTGAGTAGGAACTATATCCACCGCTTCGACGGAGAATCAACAACGTCAATTAACATATTCGACGGCTCATACAACCAGCTCTATGAAGTGCCAAACAATTTCTTCATCGCTGTAGAGCTCTCGATCCGACAAATTATTTTATCACACAATAAAATCACGATAATACCGAGCGAGGCTTTCGGTGAAGCTGTCAATTTAGAAATATTAGATTTACATAACAATAATATCCACACTGTGAAGAGGAAATCGTTCAACGATCTTATTTCGCTCCAAATTCTAGATCTTTCTCAAAATTATATATCCCAGTTGTCCGTCGAACAGTTTTACAATTTGAATAAATTGCGTTATCTTAAGATAAGCCATAATAATTTAAGATTGTTACCGAGAGATCTTTTCAAGAATACGATTATCGAACATCTAGATATGAGCAACAACGACATTTCTCTGTTCCCAGTGACTGCCCTCTCCCAAATTGGTTTCACGCTGCGCTATCTCGATTTGTCGTACAATCGTATCGAGTATCTAGACAGTATTATATTCAGAAACACTCAGTTTCTGTTGAGCTTAAATTTAGGTCACAATCTGCTAACAGTTCTATCAGATAACACATTTTCCAGCATCGGCGGACTTCGCCAGCTGGACCTCAGCTCAAACCCAGTTAGAGCAAACTTCAAAGAACTGTTTCACAATCTACCTAACTTGAGGCATTTGAACATTGCAAATATAAGCCTAAAGTCGGTGCCTTATCTACCTTTGATGAATTTAACCATTCTCAATTTGACATCCAATTACATTAGCAGTTTTAGGGAGAGTGATGTAAAGCGATTAGTGGGTATCCGCCATTTAGATCTAAGTCATAATCGTCTTACCTCTTTAGTGCCAAAGATGTGGGTACATTTGAATAGTCTCAACACTCTCGACTTGTCGTATAATCCAATCGTGAGAATAACGCCAAATAGTTTTAAATGGTTAAATAGTTTAGCTCATTTAAATTTAAATGGACTTAAATATTTAGACATAGTTGACCATGATTCCTTCCGTCCCTTAATATCCTTGCGTTCCTTGCACATTCAATCTTGGTCCAGTATAAATCACTCCACATTCCGTATCTCGAACGTGACATCCTCGCTGCCCTCCTTGTACAAACTGGTGGTAGATTGGACGGATGACTTTATGAACACGCAGCTTCATGGAATCGATGCAGCCAACATCCGTTATCTAGAAATACGGGGTTCCAAGCTGCAAAAAATATGCGACGACGCTTTCCAACCGTTCGAAGGAAGCCAAGAGATATTTATCAGAATCACAGATACGTCTCTGAAAAAACTTCCGACGTCGTTCATGCGGCACTTGGGTCAGATACCACAACTGGGGCTCGACTTGAGCTATAATCAGCTTACGACCCTCAATCCTGGCATATTTTATCCGAATTTCACAAGTTGGAGTCACGTAGCCACCAAATTACTTTCAGGTTTGTAAAAATGTACATATTTCGTTTAAAATATAACATTTATAATCATATTATAAATGTTAGATTATTAACAAAATACAAATTATGTATCACATCATTATATTATAAGGAAATTTAAACAAACCTATACCTTCAAAATTAATTAAATCACGAAACCTTTACCTGCTAATATAGTACGTAGCTACAAAGGTTCTTAATAGGTACTCCTTTACCAACGTTTTAGTTCGCATAACTCCTTTGCCCAACAAGCACCTAATTAACTCAGCGATATCTCAAAAGTGAGTTAGATACTCGATTAAATATTTACGATAGCTCGGACGAGCCGCCGGCGAAGGCTTGTATTTTATTAAAATTTACAGTCTCTCGCCGCACACTGAACCTGGCACCGCAACTCTTCGTAATGAGTTTTAATTCTTAATACGCCTCTCGAAACTTTTCTAGCCGAGGCTGAATCATCAAACCGCAATTTGCGAGGTGAGGTTTGCGAGGCGACTTAAAGATTCATTTGTGTACAGGTGGTTTGATACTGACGGGGAATCCGCTGCGTTGTGAGTGCGAGCTGGCGTGGCTCGGGGCATGGCTGCGGCGCTGGCTGCAGGAGAACGAGGCTGGCGCGGAGCTGCGACGCGCCGTCCGTAGCGCCTCCTGCAAGGACCAGCTCGGGAGACGCGTCCCCCTGCTGCAGCTCCGCGCCGACGAGGCCGACTGCCACGCCTCCGCCCTCTCAAGCGACGCTCAACCCAACTACACAGACCTCATCTACACTCTCCTTCTTACCATATGGACTCTAGTTCTAAGATGATATCCGTCTATGCACCGGTGATTTAAGGACCCTTAGGTTATTAATTGTACATATATCTCCAAAGCAAATTAAACAGAACGTAGTTTACTTGTTAGTCATTTTATACACGATACGAATTCGTAGGCATGTGAAAGTGTATAGGTTAAATGATGACGATTATACTAAATTTTTCTGTATATAATAAATAGGCAGAATGTTTTCTGAATTTTTGCAAACTGTAATGAAATATTTGACTCAGATATAAAAGGTAGGTTAGGTAGGTAGTAAATTGATTATTCACTGACTTCCCGATCTTCCATGTACATAGACATTCCACAGGCACAATGTAGGTTGGTACCTATGTAATAAGTCAATCCTGCAAATACCTATCCTTGATGAACTATCATTATAATTGTAAATTCAAAAGAATAAATATTTTTTGAAAATAATATCATAATATTATTTTTCTTCCAGTCCTTTGAATTTAGTGTTGTTTATTCGAACTTTTAGCGTACCCGCAGTATTCTACTCGTGAAATTTATGGCTTGTAAATGGTAGTCCACTGTAGGTAGCATAAAAAGCAAGCCGAGTAAAAAGTTGCCTCTCCAACATGCACTGTTTTTAACCTGAGAGTGTGATATAAATTGTATAATTTACGGATGCACTCCGAAGATAAAGTATTCAACTTTCTCAGATGCTTCAAGAGTCTTAGACGGTATGTAGATTATCTGCGAACTTGGAGACTTGAAGAAAGAAGAGATGAAATCTCTCAAATATTTCGCGTAGCTACAACGTAACCTGTAACGAAAAGTTTTCCAAAAGTATTAATAGGTATAGACGGTGATAGATGTAATGAGTTATCCTGGTAATTAATTGAATTAATTTAGCCATGACTAAAAAGTTACTAAAAATATTCAAAATGGAATACCTCTAAGCTTACGAGGCAGTGTGAAGGTAAACGCCGGTATAACAGGAGGATATTTTGATACACACCCTTTGTGCACGTAAATAAGGTTTAGTGGCGGTGTGTATTGAATCGGAAGTCGTTTAGGATCGATAGACCGGAGTAGTGTAAATCAAAAGGTTGCCAATGAATGCCTACATTTAATTTCCGACGCGGCTTTCATTTCAAATCGCTATTGACAAATGGAAAAGGAATAACCGAATCCAATCAATCCAATGTTATTATTCAACTTGATTAAACGAAATTTTGGTCTGATTTGGTGTAACATAGCCATGTAGGTGCTTTACTGTGGTCACAGATATTATAATACTATACTAGCTGTGGTTGAATACAAACAAATGTAGACAACACAAAGACTATGTAGAGTAGGTACATCAGATATCTTTTATCTATAACTAGCTTCTGCCCGCGGTTTCGCACGCGTATTTTCGGTATAGTAAGTAGCCTATTATCTAATTTAAGCTTTGCTCTAAATGCACACCAAATTTCATCTTGATCTGTTCAGTAGTTTTGGAGATCCTAGGTAACGAAAATTCAAATTTCACAAATTTTCGGCTTTTTAATATTAGTAGGATAGTAGGATTAGTGTTACTGACGACGGATGCGGGCACAGGTCAGCCTGCGACGCAGGACGTTGTGGATTTGATTCCCGCCTTGGGACAATAAATGTTTGTACGATCTGCAAATATTGTTCCGGGTGTTCTGGATATTTTCTATGTATATCAGTCATTTAGTTCCCATAACACAAGCTCTGCTTAGCTCGAAGCTAGGTGATGATTTGTGGATTGTCCAGCAGCATTCGTAACTAAAGATAGATAGATAGATAGATAAAAGATTTATTCGACACTGCAGCACATAATACAAAAAGATCACAATAATTAAGGCACTACTTAACCACAGAATTATTAAATTAACGTTAGACAGAAAATTAATAGTTTTTTGATGGAACAAAGCTTGGGAACGATAAATAATACTAAACCATTTAACTAGTAGGTACAGATTTGTAAAAATTGTGTGTATGCTGCAGTCTGTCAATAAGGCAATAGCTCGGCGTTCTGGATGTTTTCTTTGTATAAATAAAAAATATCTATCTATGTAGAGTATTGTATTAAGTTTATCAGTTATCTTATCTAGTACCCATAACACAAGCTCTGCTTAGCTTGGGTAGGTACTAGTATAGTATTATTATATCTGTGGCTTAGGGCTAGATAATGCTGTGTGAATTGTCCAGCAATATATATTTATTTATTTATAATTGTGTCCAATAAATGATTTTTATGTTATGTTTATGTATTCTGTCACTGCCTCGTAGGTCTAGAAGTCAGCTTGTACAACCGCTGATTATGAGGTCCTGGGTTCAAGTCCCGGGTTGGGCCAATAGTTATTGGGGTTTTTCTAGCAAGAAAAATTCACAGTAGCAGCCCGGCGTCAGGAAGTTGGCGGTATTACACCGTCGGTCCCGTCGAATTATGAGAGTGAGGGAATATAGTGTATACCTGTGTTAGTGCACACACTTGTGCACTATAATATATCCTGCCCATCTGACTTGTCTCCGATGACACTGGACGCCGTGGTCGAAATTCGGCCAGGAGGACATTATTTATGTATTTTTTTTGTCGTGGCTTGTCTCCATCTCCGTTTTAGAATGCGACCCCAAAAGTCAACATGAAATGTGAATACAGTTGAAACCTCAAGATTTAATAAATCATTTCAGACATCCAAAAGGCGTTTGGGTATTGAATTTTTTATTGGGTTACTTTCCCAATTTCACCGAAAAGGGTTAAAGAATGAGTAATGTGAATAATTTATATCATTCAATTGAAAAGTAGTTTCTGTAGTTATTTCCAACTTTCTAAAGGTTGACACTTTTAGAACTTTTTACATCAATTATTGGAAGCGTAAAGAACACCTTTTATCAAACTGTATTCTCAAAGAAAATTACAATCAAATAATAGAAATAAATTAGAACTAGTATTTACAACTGAAACAATTGAGCTAACTGCAGACTGTTTGCAAGCAATCTACGCGTAGCTCAACTGATCCATATCAATACCAGCCGTCGCGTTCCCAAGACGCTGGCTGTATTGCCCCGCTGTATGGCAATGCTGATACGCTGCGCCAGATACTCACCAGCTCTCGGATCACGCGTCGTCTAACTGTATTGATTTCGGCAAATCTTATTCGACGGAAACTGCTTACAACCATTGACTACCTGCTTTTCTTGATCATCCATGACATTCACGAACAACCGGTTGTAAGTATAAATAAATGGCCTCCGTATAATGAGAATCGTGATCGTGACCTATCGACATGGTTATATTGGGCTACAGCACCACAGGGACATTTATAATTGAAAAGGGCCATAAAAGGAATAGACATGGAAAAATAATTATACTAAAAGCTCGAGAGCGGAAACCTAATATTCAGTCTGAACTCGCACTTAGCAATAAAAAGTTATAGGTCATTGTACGAAAATATAGGGATTTCCTAAAGCTAAAGACCAGCACTTCCCTCATCAATCATAGTTATCTAGCAAATGCTTTGTAGGTAGGTATTATGGTAATGATATATAGATTAGTTGAGCTACCTTTAGATTGTTTGCTTCCTACATGAATACTTTTTCTAATCGGTTTTGTAATATTCTTTGTCAATAGAGTGTCAAGAGGCGCAAATATGCAGGTCTCGACAGAGCCTACACATTTGCTCCACTTGGATTCGAAACCCTAGGTCCGTGGGGTACCGAGGCTCTTCGAGTTTATAAAAAATTATCTGAGCGCCTGGTCGAAGCGCGTGACCCGAGAGCTGTTGAGTATCTGGCGCAGCGCATCAGCATTGCCACACAGCGGGGCAATGCAGCCAGCGTCTTGGGGACGCTTCCGACTGGTATTAATATGGATCAGTTGAGCTACCTGTAGATTGTTTGCAACAGTCTGCAGTTAGCTCAATTGTTTCAATTGTAAATACTAGTTCTAATTTATTTCTATAATATTATTATAAATTTCTTTGTGAATAAAGATTTTTAAAGAGTATTAAGCAAAGATTTGGTGTAAAATAAATAACTAATATTGGACAATCCACACAGTATCATCTAGTAAGGTACTCTTTCTAATTTCTGCCATTCATTCTAATGTAAGACTAATCTTTCATACATTTATGAAGTTTTAATAAAGCCGTAATCTGTATCTGTCTCTCGGCGTAATAAGCTTACTCTTTCCATCGCAATGCTCCAGTAATACAATGATATGCTCAATTAGAGCAGTGATATATCTCGCCAGTGACAGTCCTAAGTCTCCTAATACGCTGGGATTAAATCAAGACACATTCCTGTGGAAGTTCTAGAAACTGGCGCCACAGTGGATGTATAAAACAGACCAACGACTGACACATTTCTGAACTTATTGCTACTGTCCGCGGATTAAAACGCTTTTTTCGTAGATGAAATAAAAGCAGCTTATGTTTTTTGTAATTTAGTGCGTAACCCCACACTCAGGGTAATTTCTAAGAAATCAAATAATATCGCAAACATTTTCGACTTCGACGGGACTTGAACCGATGCGGGTGATGCGGGCATGATGCGGATTCAAGTCCCGTCGAAGTCGAAATTTTTTCGATATTTGATTTCTTAGAAAGCAGCTTATGTTTTATACAAGGTAAAAACCATTAGGCTCGCGACTTCTTCCTCGTTTTTCCGGGATAAAAAGTAGACATTCAAATACGGTTTAAGAAAAGACTTCAGGTTCGTTGTAAAATGTAACGGAGTAATGTAAGAAGTAAATAATTGTAAATATGCGGTAAATAATTTGGAGGTGAGTTGACCTACATAATCAAATTGAATCCCAGAGTTATGACTGATTATTTGGTTCCTTGAACCAGTTTCTTCATAAGCTTAGTTTTCAATAATTTGATTTTTGCAATTACGCCGTTCCAAAAACGTATGCATTGCCCCGCTCCTATGCCTATCCTTTTCACAAAATGGCGTGTAATGCGCCCTCTCAATTTTTTTTACACATGTTTGTTAGCTAGCCCCTTTGCTCCAACCCTAAAAACCTAATGATACAGAATATTAAGCATGAAGGTAATTAATTATACTCATTCGTTCAAGTCATCAATCACCTCGCTTCAGAGACAAGTTTTTTTTAATGCCAGACTGTGTATAACGACGACCGATGTGGCGTGGCGGGCGAAGGTCCGCCTGCGACGCAGGTGGTTGCGGGTTCGATTCCCGCCTTGGAATAAAATGTTTGTACGATCTGCAAATATTTTTTCTTGGTATTTTCTAGTGTAACTCGAGCGCCGAGGGTTTCAAACGTTATATAATTACTTATACAAAAAATATGTACCAAAGTACTTCGCAATTCATCATCAATCAATTCTCAATCTATGTTATGTATTGTATTATGTATACATATTAGTCATCTAGTACCCATATACAAGCTCTGCTTAGCTTGAGGCTAGATGATTCTGTGTGGTATTATCTAGCATTTTTATTTATATATATACTTCCGTTGTTGTTTTGTAGAAAGCACTATAGAGGCTTAAGTGTGAATTTTCGATTGTATTTTCTAATCCTCAACCTCACCTCAACAGCCTATAGTCCACTGCAGGCCTCCCCCTGATAAGCGCCTTACTGACTTTTATCTCATGGGGGGTAATACCCATAATTCCCACGCTGGGCATGCTGGTTGGGGATCGCAGTTCGGTGGTAGAATTGTTCTGCAGGGGGCACTGCTGCCCGCGCCCGGTTGATATCTCTTAGTCGTAGGGTGGTGCAATTCTAAGCCAGCCACACAGCTCTTATTGCACAAAAATTGAAGCGAATTAATATCAATTAACTCCTTATTTCTTATTTGATAATCATTTTGACTATTTATTTGATAATAATTATGGTAAAAATTTGAATTGTCTATGAGCTTCCGCAGGTCCTCATCCTGGTTGGCGGGCGTCCTACACCACGTTTGGCGAGTCGCGCACTTAGGAGAGGGCAACTATGGCGCGCATTAGGGGAGGCTGATATTCAGTAATGGACTAATATGGGCTGATGATGATGATGAGCTTATTTTGCAAGCGTAACTATAAAAAATTATTGAACTTTGATTTTATTATCGAGAATCCATCGCCACGTTCCAAAGGGATTTGAAGATTTTAGCCCTAGCATCGGTCACCATTTTGTTTTTTTTTTTTTTTTTCAAAATCACTGCGTACAATAGACGTTACATTATGTATTCTACTCGGAAGCGTCCCTCCCCGTCCCGTCCCTTGCCGCCCGTACGATTTCTCTGTCAAAACCACGTCAAAATGCCTTCGTCGAACGACTGTGTGCATATAGGTAGGCTGTGGTAAAACTAAGAAGCTACTTAAGACTAACAAGTGGGTTAGGATCGTTCTTCTGAGGTTCTAATTTATATAAACAGAGTAAAAAAGTAAGGTAAAAGAGCCATAGAGCAACTACGGACATATTATCGAGTTCTACTGTAATTATTTTTACTGTGTTGGAAAAGAGTTGGCATGTCGTCGTCGTCGCTGGCACAAACATCCCTACAATTTCACGACCTCAATTTATTGCCATCCCTAGATAACTATCTAAATATTTTGTTTTAATTAGTTAATCTAATCCTTGTTTCTTCTAATAAGTCAATGGCTTAGAAAGAAGCTACGAGAACACTGTAAATCTTCTGTTTAGTTTATTTATTTATTTACTACTTTCTTAGCCCGCAGCTTCGCATGCGTTGTTTCTATGGAAACAGAAGAAGGTAACAAACATCCATCCAAACTTTCACATTTATAATATTAATGAGATGTGATAGTGTGATTATTGCACCCAAAACGGAATATAATTAAATAGAACCGTTTTTATTAAATAATAATCATAAATAATACAAACATGATAAGAAAACACTACTTAGGTAACCGTAACCTACATTAAGTTTATTAGGTAGGTACGCCATAATTAAATGTCATCCAATTTGGTTGGCAGTTTGACCTTTTATTCCACCCCCAACTCTAGAATACTTCGTATATGAAATTAGCATGGTTACCTTGGGAATAAGTATTTATTGTGCGGTCACTGTCGCTGGGTACTTACTCGATTCATTGCCACCGATTCAGGTAGGAACGTTTTATTATAATAGAACTCGTTTTCGAAGATACGTTCTTTAAGATGCTAGAGTCTGGTTTTTAAATGGCTATATTTAAATGACAACATGAATTCTACAAAACAAATTGTCGATAATTTGGTTTTGTGGTGATCTTGTTTTACCATTTCGAGTTCTTAATTGGAGAAAATGCTAAGAAATGGAGTGCGTATCTACGATAAATAAACCGTTAAGTGCGAGTAGGACTCGCGCACTAAGGGTTCCGTTTAATTGACCTTATTCCTTGCCAAATATCATGATTCTAGGTCAACAAGAAATAGGTACACTGTATATTTTGGTCGAGGGAGAGAATAAAAAATTATATTTTTTTTAATACACTACAAATTTCGGTTTTCAGATTTTTTCATTATTTGTGCTATATGACCTTGCTTCTTACCAAATTTTAGGATTCTGAGTGGACTAGAAGTACCCTATAGGTTGTGGTCTACAGCAAGAATCAAAAGTTTTTTATCTTGTGAATAAATTGTTACAAATTTACGCTTTTAGGATTTTTTTATTTACTTGTGCTATAAGACCTTGTTTCTCACCAAATTTTGTGATCCTACGTCAACGGGAAGTATCCTATAGGTTTTGGTCCATGGCGAGCACTAAAAGTTATTTGTTTTTGGTGAATAAATTACAAATTTATGGTTTCCTTAACCTAACCTAATTTACATTTTTGCTTTGAGATTCTGGTTATTATAATATATTTATTTATGTGAATTATAGTACGTACTAATAACTACCTAATTTTAAAAGTATAAGGACCGCCCAGTGCGGTAAAAGCCTCCTCCAAGCGAGCCCATGCGCATCTGTCTCGTGCGGTTCTTGATCAGAGCTTGCCGGCTACCTTTTCAATGTCGTCGCACCATCGTTAGGTCTCCCTCTGCAACGCTTTTTATTTTGGAGAACTCACTCACTCAAACAAGGACAATCACTCCTCTGATATAGGCAGATGTATTTAAAATGATTTACTAGCTGATGACTTAGTTAATTTTTTAATTTTTACGTACACGTAGGACAACATTTTAAAATATCCATACAAGTGATCGCAATGTGCCGAAAATTGCGTTTCGGCAAACATTATTCTAAATAGACCATATGGTCGCAAAATGCCGAATTTTGTTCTCACCGGTATTTATGTTATGGCCTACTAAATGTACAATCAAACACACAATAATTGTATCGTAGGTAAGTCGTTTTTATTTAATGTTTTTACTAATGTTTCAGCAAGTTTTCAAAAATGTTTTTGCCTAGTGTAGTCTCCAAAAAGGCCGCTAATGAAGCGGTCGTCTCGCGTCAAATTGACGTTAGTCGGTGGTTTAGACGAAAAATTTATCGCTTTGCCCTAGTTTACATTTGAATGTTCAACATGGTAGATTACGCGGAAAGGTAAATTACTAATGTTTAAAATGTAATGGACATTTTACACACCGAGCCCACCGACTCAGCTTGGCGGGTACAGTGATATTTCGGTGTATGAATATTGTAGGCAGTCGATAGAGTTGTGTCAACTGTTGACGACCTCTGTGGCGCGGCGGGCGAAGGTCCGCCTGCGACGCAGGGGGTTGCGGGTTTGATTCCCGCCTTGGGACAAATGTTTGTACGATCTGCAGATATTTTTTTCTGGGTGTTCTGGGTGTTTCATCTAGTGCAAATAACAAAAGCTCTGCTTAGCTTGGGGCTAGACGATGCTGTATGGATTTTCCAGTATTATTTATTTATTATTATTAACTTGGGCGGCCCGTCAACTTTGGAGAGTAGACTCCTTAAAAGTTTCATGGCCCTAGATGCATATGCCCTTCTCCGGGTCCTGCAGTCGGCTGGGCAGAGAAAGCGTTAAGCGCACTTGATCAAAAGTTTATGTAATAGTTCATAAAACTGAAAACAAAGCGGCATAGAGTGTCGATGTCATGTCAAACCTTCTTTGCTCTTCCGGATCAAAGGTAGCTGTTCTGTCGTTTGGGATGACATCGGTGCGCTGTAGCGTGCTGCTCCCGGGGGACACCCTGATTCAGGAGAACCACAAGGATTTTCCTTTGTCCTTTCTCTCTGGGAGGACATCATCATCATCAAGTTACAGCGCCCTCAATTGAGTTTTGTGCTAAATAGTTTTCTTTTAAAGTCGTATCATTCTTTCTGCCTACTTTAAAAAAGTTTAAGTAAAAAGTGTTTATTACAGCAAAAGACAAAGGTTATACATAAGTTGCACATTCTGAACAGTGTTTAAAACAAAATAGGTATCCTTGGAAGATCAGAGAGAATAAGAGTTACTATGTCATTTGCAGACAGCTATTAATAGCCAGTATTGTACAATTTGTTTGTTGATTTCTTCACTAGGCTAAGCCTGTATCGAAGAAATCTTGAGTACGAAAATTTAGATTTGATTAGTTAGTTACGGAAAATTTACTATGAAAACAACAAAAATAAACAAATGAGAAAAAATCAGGTACATAACGTTATGTTAATTTTAAGGTAAGAAGGTATTAACATTATATTAAATTTATTTAAAGACTATGTTTGATTTATTTCTGCTGGCTGTGTATGTCAACCAAAATTAACCTTTCCATATCGTCGAACGAATCTTAGAGCGAGTAGATTGTTAATATATGAAATATTCATATTCATATCATTAATTGTGATTTATGCATACTTACATATTGTTCTTAGGAGTAGGTAGTCTTAGTGGGTAGACAATGCATAAAAACCCTGTCAGGGCGCTACAATTATTTTGGATTCGCTCTTGTTAGATTGATAACTTTGACCCTTCATATTTATGGAATATAATTATTTAGGAATGTCATTTTTAAGATAATTAGTATATAAAAGGTAAGAATAAATAATAATTGAATTGAATAAGATCAGGTTTTCAATTTAATAAAACGACCGCAAATTTAACTTCAGATTTGGAATAGTTAAATTGTATCAATTTAATCTTTGTCTAGGTAGGTAATAAAAGAGTGTCATAATAAGTAGGCATGCATATTGTGTAGGTACTAATTGATAATGACATATTTAGGAACTTAACTCATCTATACACTCAGGTTCAACTCACTTGTATTCAATCCTTTAGTTAAACATTCTGAAGACTACCCGACTACGAGCGTGTCAGTATCTGAATTTCAAAATGAATAACTGAAATGAGATATAATGTGAAAGCTGCGGATACTTTAATATTACAACTGAAAACGTGACCACGTGTTTTTTCATCATGCCTAAAGGTAAATGGTTGGAGATTGCAAAGGGTTACAGAAAAGATAATAAGTCTTTCTAGAACCTTTTAAGGTATGTAAGTGGAGATCTGAATGAGTTTGATCCGTAAGTAGTTGCTCAGATATTTATAGAATGTAGGTGTTTATTATAGTTACAATAATTTGGCTTCTTTCAAATTGATCTACATTGTTAAAATTTATATGGGACCAACTTCGGGGTATATTCGTTCCAATATTTTTTTTATCAAAATCAGAGTACTCTGTAAAAAGTTATGCTTTGTCAAACATTACAATCAGTGAGTGAACAATCAATCATCCCCTGTTTTCCTACTCTTAGGTTTGGATTTTTTTCTCAAATTTAAATAGGACCGCCTTTGGGGTCCCTTTGCAATAAAAAAAAGAACTATCTAAATCGGACTATTCTGTAAAAAGTTATGCGTGGTCATACATAAAAAAAATATACGCGTCGACTTGAGAACCTCCATTTTTCGTCGGTTGAAAAAGTCTTATAATACGAATCAAATTTGCTTTCAACTCTTTGTCAATATAAACATTTGCTTGCAACAGGAGTTGTTGGTAAGATCGTAAACAAGTTAGAAGCGTTCTGATTTCTAGTTGCCAAGGAAACGTCATATTGAGTTCATGACAAAACAAAACACGGCTTGCGCCATCCATGACGACACTCCGTTCGAGATACGGCTTTTAGAATTAAAAATTCATGCAAATGCTTTAGCGGGTGGTATAGTATAGCGCATTAGGGTGTGTACACACCCACCACACTCCTGAGGGACCAGGAAGCTGGATGGCGCGCCTCAATTACATTCCATACGCTCACAGAATCGGCAGCAGAAATACTCCTTCCAACAGAAACTGCTGCCATCCAATTTAATATGTATCGTCGAAAGTTTCATAACATAACCTACATTATTGCGGAGTTACGGAGTAACCGTTGGGGGAAACTGTTTATTTGATCCACAAAAATGTGGATATCTTCATACCGCAAATTGCTTTGAGACCTTCCCACGCAAGGGAAAATAAGTTTAATGGGGTCATTTTCGACAACTTTTCTAATTTAAATTCATACCGGTGTTGTGGTGATTTACAAAATTAACCTCGACCTTTTATTAATGGTATTCGGCATAAAACTCGTTTCTTCATGCAAGAAGACATGAGTGACAAAACGGAGAGAGATAAAACTATTAAATGCAATCAAGATGAATCCACAGAGGCTACTAATCGTTTCGATTCCAATAAAGAAATGTGAATTGAAAGAAGGATCGTCCGCTCCCGAATGTAATTGTCCGTGCTCGTACAAAACGATTTCTATTGCTTATTGCCTCCGAGGGTTTCTTGCAATTTTCTTAATGTTACTCTGACAACTGAATTTTATCATACTGTTTTCGGAATTGAAAATTTTTAAATTTGTTTTCCTTTTACACTGGCTTGGCTGTTACTCTGTTTGTAAAATGCGTGTTTTGAATGTTGATCAAAATACTTACCTACTTATTTGGAATGAAAAAGACGGGTTCATACACATAAAGTTATCCACTTTAGATTATCTACTAATTATTATTATTGATTATCTAGTTATATATAGTATATAGTACAAAATAAAAGCAGAGACTCCGCATTCTAGACTAAACTAAAATTTTGGATTCTACGTGAGTCCGAGTAATACTTTTTATTCCGGCATCAGCAAGATTTAGAAAAGAACGAAGAGCTTTAAAAACGTTTAGTAAACATTGAAAAACGGACAATTAGTCATTCGGGCCAAACTATCAGCTCCACAATGGCTCTTCACTTCCACTAAACTCGATGGCCCGGAAACCAAACGAAATGAACAACCAATGACTTTCGGTTTCTTATAATTCTTTGCACAGTACAAGAACGCAAACTTTCTTTGCTGATCAACGACTTTGCAATCTCTTTTATTTATGTATCGAAAAAGTTTGGCGGTACAATCTACTCTCAAGTTTGTAACTGGTTTCTAACATTTATAAGACCGTTTTCTTTCCTACTACAATTACCTAGTCTTGCTTTTCCGTTCAAAGCGATGGATTTCTCGAGTCCACTTCTCGTAATAGGGGAAATTTTCATACGCAACAGAAGGAATTCGATAAGCGAATGCGAATAAGATGATTTTATCGACAAGAATGCGATGTGACATTCAACGAGTAAGTATATTTTGCTGCAGAGCAAGGGCTATTGAACGTTTCATAATAGGAAAATATGTCCCTCGGACGATATTTATACTTTCATGACTAGCGTTAGAAAGATTTTTACTTTAGCATAAAAATGATTTACTTGCAACTTAACAAAAATATACTGTATAATCAAAGTTGAGCTTAGTTTAAGTTGCGATAGGCATTATTATTTTAAAGAAAGAATGTATTGTGACAAGAGAGGTATGCATGAGGAATGGGATTTACGTAATTATTTATTAGGGAAAGGAAGACCGCAAAAAAATATATAAATCGTGTGAAAAAGGACAAGGGTAATAAACGTGCGAGAACTTAGTTGACGGCTGATAAAGAAGAGTGGATAAGAAATACATTTTGTGCCACTCCCACGTAGTGTGGGACTTATCCTACGCTTTCCTCACCTCACCTCAACAGTCTATATTGGTCCACCCCTGGACGCAAGCCTCCCCCTGATAAGCGCCTTATTGGCTTTAATCTCATTACCATTACCCCCATGATCCCCACGCTGGGGTTGCATGCGGGTTGGAGATTTCAGTTCGGTGGTAGAATCGGTCGGCAGGGGGCGCTGCTGTCCGCCCCTGGTGGATATCCCTTAATCGTCTCCTATGACACCCGCAAGAAGAGTAGGGGTGGTGCAAATACTAAGCCGGCACAGCGTCGCAATAAAAATATACATATTATTGTTTTATTTTGTTAACCTGCAGCGTGTACCAAACCCTTTGAGAAATATCTGGCTGTTTTACAAAACATCGTAGTTTGGACAGATTAGACTAAACCGGAGTTGGCAAAAATCGCAAGGCGAGCTTCCACAGGGATTAAACCTAACACTGATCGAGTGTACACCAAACAGCAATCCATATTACGAGGCCATCACACCGCACGCTATGAATTAGGTTGCGGACCTTATTGACCGATTAACGCAAAAGTTGGTGTAATCCGTGGATTAACTCAGGCTTGCGAATCGGTCCGGCGGATTATGATCGCGATAGGGATCCGATTAAACGAGCCATCCAATCCAGGGGTCAACTTGAATAAAGGGTCAACGGAAAGTAGGGGTACAATAGACGAAATTTCGTATAATAGGTATCTTATCTGGAGCATCGGTGAAAAGAAATCACTGAAGGGAAATTCTTGTACTCGTAATTTTTTCCGCAAAGTTTTTGGAAGGAACGCCAACTTTTTCAAACTCGCCGATAAACAAGCTTTTGAATGAAAAATTTTAGGGACTAAGCCTACGCACAGTCCTCAGATATTTTAACCAGAATTAGTACCTACCCTAAAATAGGTAGAAGTTCATAAATGTTTTACATTTTATATGTAACTAGCCACTACCCGCGGCTTTGCACGCGTTTTTCATGTCCGTCCCTTAATAATAATAATAATAATGCTGGATAATCCACACAGACACAGCACCATCTAGCCCCAAAGTAAGCTACTCAAAGCTTGTGTTATGGGTACTAGATAACTGATATATTTTATACATTATATACATAGATAGATATTTTTTTTATTATATATAGAAAACACTCAGAGCAACGGAACAAATTTCTGCAGATCGTACACAAATTTGTTCCGAGGCGGGAATCGAAACCGCAACCTCTTGCGTCGCAGGCGGACTCTCGCCCGCTGCGCCACTGAGGTCGTCCCTGGGATAACATTTACCTCTGTGTCAAAATTCATCAAGATCCTTTCAGCCGGTTTAAGCTTGGGACGGACAGAGTAACTTTCAAATTTATAATATTAGTATGGATAAACCGCTGACCAAACCACGCTAAGCTGATGCAGGGTAAATTGAGCTCAACCATAACCTCAACCTTAACAGCCTGTATTGTCCCACTGCTGGACGCAGGCCTCCCCCTGATAAGCGCCTTCCTGGATTTTATCTCATGGTGGTAATGCCTATCATCACCACGCTAGGCATGCGGGTTGGGGATCGCAGTTCGATGGTACAATTGTTCTTCAGGGGGCGCTGCTGCCCGCCCCCGGTATATTCTCTTCCGTCGCCTCTTACGACACCCGCGGGAAGAGTTAGGGTGGTGCTAATTCTAAGCCGGCACCACACAGCTCATAACTTAAGCTGCTATTTCATAATTGTTTTTAGTTTTTGCTTTGTTGTCTTCTATGTCAGGCGTTCCCATCTTCTTCACGCCCGAAATTAAATATTCGTAACTACTTGATTATATTCTGCGACCGTCCAAAAGGAGTTTACGATATTGTCAAAGTCGCAGGATATGCTTCGATGAGAAAAGTACAGAACAGATGAGACTAACAAAATGACGCGATATATTCCGTTAGGTGTTCCAAAAATTCCCGCTTTGTTCACTGAAAATATCCAATCGAAACTCTACTTTCATGCTTCACTAAATTTAGCCGGCTTTTATAACAACAGGGTGCTAAAATAAATGATTGATGTATTTACAAAAGGGCGTGTGATGAATTTTGACCAGTTAGGTTTGCAGCTGAAATCATATTACCAAGGCTACAGACTAAAAACACATCGTTGCAAAAGCATAACGTCTTTCTAGGAAGAAGGTATACTCAGCAATGAAAACAGCTAGGTACTTATATGCGAATCGATTTAAAAAAATACATATCTTGTGTGTTCAGCAAAGTTGCTGTGTAAAGTCACTAATTACGTATTTCATAAGTATGAAATACGTAATTAGTGACTTTTGTAACATTAGCACGTTAGCAAAATCTTGTACCTTATTAAGTTAATAAATAAATAATGCTGCACAAATCACACAACATCATCTAGCCCCAAGCTAAGCAGAGCTTGTGTTATGGGTACGAGATAACTGATATACTTATTACAATACACTACATAGATAGATACTTTTTAAATATAAATAGAAAACGTCCAGACCACTCTGAACAAATATCTGCAGATCGTACACATTTGTCCCGAGGCGGGAATCGAACCCACAACCCCCTGCATCGCAGGCGGACCTTCGCCCGCTGCGAAACCGAGGTCGTCAAAGAAAGTTAAAAAAAATCAAAAAAGTTATCAGCTTAGAATAAAATTTCCGTTCAGTCTCTCAATTCATTTGTCGAGTGTTCATCGACTTTCGTTGCTGACTCTACTGTCAAATTCTAACAATAATAAAGGCGCAGGACTTTTGTAAAGTGGTACCGTCATTACTGTATTGGCTGAGGGCGGACTGACATCCGGAAACACTCAACTCAGCAAACATTGCCCGGCCCGATAGACGCTCAAACAAATGCTATTATAGAGAAGATGGGCCGGGATCATACAGAATTTTTCAAGTAATGGTACTCTCAACGGTTATTTGTTATTATAGTGTTTAACCCACACTTAGCCCCGTTTGCACAAAGATTTTTAAATGTGTCTTCTTACTTAAATTTGTCGTATTTGCATGGTTTCTATGACAACTCACCAATTATATTTATACTAGTTGTGTGTGTTGTGTTTTATTTTATTTCTAATTTTATTTATTTTATTTTATTTTATTTAGTAGTGCAAGAGGGGCTTATTGAAGAATTCTAACGTGTATCTAATTAACTTTTTTTGAAAATTGACAGCGAGAACTTTCAATGAATAGTACTCGTTTTGACAGATGATGTCCTCCTAACTGAATTTCCACCACCAGTGGCCAGTCTTCATTGGACGTTAAAATAGTGCACAAGTGTGTGCGAAACTGTGCGAACACAGGTGCACTCTCGTAATCAGATGAGACGGCGGACCGACCAGGGAAAGGTTAGAAGCAGGACGCACGGAAAAGCATGATCTTTGAGGAGGTGAAACATCTCTGACTTCCTGACTCCGGGTTCTAATACTGTCAATTTTTTCTCTATGTCAAGTACTTCACTTTTTTATTCTTGTTTATTTAGGGCACTTTGAGTCATTGATGACTATGTCACTCCCTTATATTAACAAACTATCTACCTAAAACTAAATTATATCACTTATAAACTATAAAACTTTTAAATCAATCATGGTTATTAACACTAAAGGCATTTACAACGGGTTATTTATCATAACTCAAAACTCAAATAGGAAAGCTCAAAACTCAAATCATGTTAAATATCCCGCTGTAAATGATTTATAAACTATAACTGTTCACGAGAAATTCTCTTTCCTGTGAAAGTGGTTCTACAAAATTAGTTTCCATTGAACGCCTACACGTACCAAACAAGTACACCCTTCTTTCATGTTCACATTGGATCGTCTATAAATAGTTGAGTAACAGTACGCTCCGTAAATAAATAGGTTCACGGCATCGACGTAAGTAAAATTCGGGAGATTGGGTACTAAATTCTCGAAAGTGGAACGCTCAAATTAGGTCCAACAGGTAGGACTGCGTTTGTGTTTCGCGTGTGTATTGTTGTCTCTGTCGTATGTAGGTAAATTGCAAAAGATTGGAATTTATTTTTTATACCACTAAGGTGGCAAACAAGCATGCGGTCTGCCTGATGGAAAACGGTTAACACAGCCTATGGACGCCTGCAACATCAGGGACACGCACGTTGCCGACCCTTTCAATAAATAATACATAAATAAATAATGCTGGACAATCCACACAGCACCATCTAGCCCCAAAGTAAGCTACTCAAAGCTTGTGTTATGGGTACTAGATAACTGATATATTTAAAACATTATATACATAGATAGTTTTTTTTGAAAAATATAGAGAAGTCTGTAAAAAGAACACTTTTTGAAAAATGGTCAAAAGAGTATAATTTTCAAAAGGGGGGCTACCCCACCGAGTGGGGTATCAAATAAAAGGTATCGGTTTGGACATTTCAAACCAGTTTTTCAAATTTCTGTAGCTTTCATACTTATTGAAATATTTCGAAAAAAGTCAAAAAAATTACCATTACCCACCTTGACCGAACCACCCATTTAACCGAAGCATGCAGAGAGATCCATCTGAAATGTAGGTTGGTACCTACTATTCTTAGGTATTCGTTAAATTGCGAAGTCTCTAACTTTTGGTACATATTTGTTGACAAACGTTCAAAACCCTCGGCGCGCGAGTTACACTCGCACTTGACGGATCTTGTTTTTATTTTACATAGAAAACACCCAGACCAAAGGAACAACTTTCTACAGATCGTACAGAAATTTGTTCCGAGGCGGGAATCGAACCCGCAACCTCTTGCGTCGCAGGCGGACCTTTGCCTGCCGCGCCACGGTGGTCGTGAAATATCTTACTTAAAATATCCTTTTTGAAGATAAACCCATGTTTTAGTCCTGAGGGAAAACTTTGACAGGAAGATCATTCCACAACCTGAGTGTTCGTGGGAGAAGATTCCTTATGAACCTTACAGTCCGCGAACTAAAAGGCTCTAAGGTATGGGAATGATATCTGCCGATGGCGAGCGGTGTAATGGTAGAAGGGAGCCGCTGGCACCATGTCAAACCGTTCATCAGAACTTAACAGAACACACAAATAGCATGTCTATGCATTTATTTGTAACACAACACAGGCTATTTAGGCTGTGACGTCTTGACAACCTGCCCGCGCGCCGAACAGAGCGAACGCTTCCGCCTTGGGATTTTTAGTAACGTTGGTTTAGTAAGTTGTCAAGAGATTCTAGATGGACCTTCTATCGACAACCTAAGAACTTCTTCTGTGCTGTATATCTAGTGCTGTGATTGGGACCTGAACATCTAGCTAGATCCAGGATACCTGACACTTTGGTGGTGTGTCGCCGGAAGCAGCCAGTTTCTTAACGGTTAGTGGTATATGTGTTAATCTCAAGCAGAATTGTTCGACCTTCCATCAATCTCTTTAATTATCGCTAAATCCCAAAACCTATACCAACAGTAAAATATCTCAAAAGATTGTGAATATCGCACACCAGGTATAATATTCTCTGCCAGGAATAACATACAGGTTACTTTTATAATCGGAAAAAATCGTGCAAAGCCGCCGGCAGAGGCTAGTAGTCTATAAATCCTTCATTCTTAAGAGATTCCCTGTAAGTCCCGCATTCAACATATTTTTATTCTGTTAACCTATTATTTGTTTACCTATCTACTCTTGTTTTATTCTTTAATTTCATTAAAATGTACTTATTGATACAACTCATTACTCTCTTTCACTCATTCTAGTTTAAATAATGTTTAAGTTAATCCTTGTCTTTGTTCTGTGTAAAAACCAGTTTTGTGAACCTATCAATAAAAAATATATAAATAGGTGAGTGCAGAACGTTACCTATGTAGATACAGTAAATATACAGGCAATACAAAGTACCCATTAGTAAACAAGACGAGAAAGCATCATAAGTGTACGTCATTATTTTATCGTTTGCGACATCGTACCGCTCATCTATAGCACTTACCTATATTGAACTTTGTGATTCATCAATATTTCAGTGAAATTTTATTGAGAGCTGCCAAAATCAGTAAACCTGCTCATAAAACAATAATATTCATGATATTGGGAATTAATACCCGGTAAATACTGCAATGTTATTTGAAGGTTCATTTTCGCAGTAATAAAAGAACCGGAGAAAGGAAAATAACAATATTTTCTGTCTTTATGGCATTGTGAGCAGTTTTCGGCTTAGGGTGGACGAATACCTTTTCTTAATAAAAAGTGTGTTAGATTTTCGTCAGTGTAGGTACAGTTGACACAATCATTATGTTGCTTGAAGACCTTAGTGGCGCGAAGGTCTGCCTGAGACACAGGTTCGATTCTCGCCGTGGGACAAAAGTTTGCCTGTTCTGCCGTTTGTTTCGGGTTTGGATGTTTTCTATGAATTATCAGTGATCGAAAATGCCCATAACACAATCAAGCTCTATTGACTTTGGGGCTGGATTGGATAGTAATACAGTGTTAAATAGTCCCGCAACACATTTATTTAGTAGGTACTGATAATAATGTCAGAGAGGGCAATAATTTTATTCAATGTTATATTTTTGCGAAATAGAATGGATCGTAATAAAACTTAATTTAGGTTACTTATTTGAATGAAATGGCATTTCTTTTGCTGACTGTCCTCAAAACATTTCCTCAAACGTTTAGCCAAAGGCGGATTCAGAACAAAAGAGCTGAAATAACCACAAAGATACAAAAAAACCTATTGTCCTTTATCTAAGGAAACTATCCTAATTTTACGTACGTACCTAAGCCGGCACCACACTTCGTTCAGTATTTGACTTCATAACTAGTCACAAAATATGTCATTTTCATTGTTTCGTAACCGATATCAATAGGTAATGTGGTTGCGGGTTCGATTTCCGCCTTGGAACAAATGCTTTTACGATCTACAGATATTTGTTCCGAGTGTTCAGTGTTTACTATGTAAAATAAAAAATATTTATCTATGTATATAATTTACTAAGTATATCAGTTATCTATCTAGTAGGTACTCTTATCAGAAGCTCTGATATGGGTCTTTAGGGCTTGTTGTATGGATTGTCCAGCATTATAAGTGTACTTTTCGTAGCCCTGTCGTAGACCTTTCGTAGCACTTTCGTAGACTCTCGTAGCATCCCGTGGTTATTTATTTCTTAATCTATGAATTACTAGCTTCTGCCCGCGGCTTCGCACGCGTATTTTCGCTATAATAAGTAGCCTATTGTTTAAGTGAGGCTACGTTCCAAGTTTATGCCAAATTTCATCTTGATCAGTTCAGTAATTTTGGAGATCCTAGGTAACAAAAATTTCACATTTCACAAACTTTCGCATTTATTATATTAGTAGGATGTTATTTCATCAGTTATTTCATTGCTATACAGCGGGGCAAGACAGCCAGCGTCTTGGGGACGCTTCCGACTGGTATTGACATGGATCAGTTGAGCTACCTGTAGATTGTTTGCAACAGTCTACAGTTAACTCAATTGTGTCATTTGCAAATACTAGTTCTAATTTATTTCTATAACTTATTTGATTGTAACCTTCTTTGTCAATAAAGAAATTCCCAGTATAGTAACATATTATTTCTTAATCTATAAAATTGTTCGAGTACAGTAGATTGCAATTTGACATAATACTCAACATTTTAACGCGTTAAAAGTTCTTGATGTACCTTTGCACGTGGCGAAGCCGTGTTAAGCCATCCAACACTCATGTCTAGTATCACATGTTGATTTAAAACCTTCCAAGAAATTCTCAGCTATTTGAAATGTACTTTTACTTACACGTTTCTGCTCGTAATACTCTGGCTAATTAGAGCTCCGACCCATTAATAGTTTCTGCAAAACTTCGCGTTCAGTAATAGGATAAACGACGTTGGCGTGGGATGATAGCTTGTGAGGTTTCATAGGTAACAAGAAGTGTGAATACATATTATAACAGCTATGTGCTTACATTTACCCATGTTTTCAACCAGAAACCAGGCTAATCGGTAGAAATTTACCCCGAGTTTCTCTTCAAATTGCGCGTAAGCGAATACGCTAAAAAAGTTTCTTTATAAATACTAAAAGTTATTTAACCGTCTTTCAATTATTGTGGTAACGATTCCCTAAAATCTCTACATAAACGATTGCTCGTACTCGTAATATTACATGTTTCTGTATATTTTATGTTTATTTAGGATGAAAAAATATATAACGTACCTAAAATACAATGGAACACTGGAAAGCGCATAAATTAAAAACTGTGTCGCACCTCCCACCGCCCAAACTCAGGATATGGTTAAAGCATAATTTGCCAAACAGAAAGCATAGTTTAATAATAGATATCATTATAGTTTTCAATTTAACAATTAGTTTTATAAATGCTCGTAATATTTTTATTTGGCAAAATTGAGCTCTAGGAGATCTGACGTTCATATAAAATAATTTTACTTACTTAAATTATTATTAAAGAATATTATAAAAAAACTAAACCCAAAATACTTTGAAGCTCTCATATTTTGTAAATGATTGTGTGCTCCTGAGGATACCGGTCACTTATCAGTCCGGGCAACAGGAGCTACCAGTCTTTGAACGTGTGTGTGTTTGAGTGCTTGTGGAGCTCCTGCGGACTCCGGTCTCTTAAGTAAAATCAAATAAACTTACACAAAATCAAGTACAGTTCTTCAAATTACCATGCTCACAAAATACCTCAAATAAAAATGAATTGGTGTTGAATGATTCGTATGATTAATCACGTGAGTGCATTTGTTGAAACGGAGTGTCGCTGAGGATTGATTGATAGGCGAGCGAAGGTCTCAGCGCGGATACGCAATATCAAACACACGAACAAATAATGGTCATACGTCTCTGCCAAGATAACGCGCTCCCCAGGTACGAACATCGTGAGTTTTTGTTTGGCGTGTGACAAAGAGAGAATTGATAATTCATCAGAATCCTCCATTGTTGCCGAGTGGTCGGTATTTGATGGGGCAATTTAAAAGGAGCAATTTATTTTATTGTTCTTTGTTTTTGCTCATTTCGTCGTGATATCTGATTACAGTGCGCTTTATTACATTTTTGGTGATATTAACTGTCGCTATGTGTCTCGAGCATTCTCAAGCAATATCTGGCGCAATAAAGCAGCAGGAAAGGATAGATCTATATTACGGGGCGATTAAGGTGGGGACGTTAGCGAATATTTCGGGTTAACGCAAGTCCTAGTTCGAGCTGAATACGCTGAGCCATTAGGAGTCTGCAAACAAATTATCTTTTCAGCGCGAGGTGTATAAGGCAGTAGTATAATGGAGTTTTCTGAGCTGGTGATAGCGCGAGAGGGGAGTATTATTCAGCGGCAACGTCAGGGCAGGATTAGGTGCACCTGCCAGCCAGAGATGAATTTAGGCGGCAGACAGGAGCGAGCGACACCTGTCTGACACGAGATAATACGCTACTTATTCGCCTTCCTCGGTGAAATATGAAATTCTTCGCGGAGGATTACCGTGTGAAATATCTACACATTTCTGTGAAACGGAGACATGTCGAATCCTTTCGGCTTAGGTATCTTTTAGTTCTCATTGGAGATGGAATTAATTCAATTTCTCGCCATGCTTTTGTTGTAATGATGTATTATTAAAACGGGAACCTCAAAAAAGAGCATGTATTCTTGAAAGCAGCGGTAGTCTAGTTCCACGTGGTCGTTCGCATTGTGTGCGTCCCTCCTCATCCATTACGGTAACGAACTTTGTGCTCAGGCAGCTGATTCATTAGAAAACCATTCATCTCTGCAGCTACACTGGTTCGCTCAGATTAACAACTACTTTACTCAACCTCTGTAGTTTATTGAAAAACAAGTTAGTTCCGTGCGCTACGGTGCCTACACGATATGAATTGGTTTACCTGGCAACGAGCTTAGGTTTTTAATGCGTGTTAGTGCTTTTTTAATATCTTCGTAAACCAATTTTAAAACAATTTTGGTACAGTCGGGTATAAGGTGCTAACGTCCCGAGGTTTTATAGCTTTTGGACGCCTTCTCATGATTTTCTCTCTACCTCTTAAATTTTGTCTATAATAACACCATATACCTTTGAAGGTGAAGTTGCCATAGGTAACATGATTTGAGAAATGAGGTCCATCTCCTTTATGAGTGCTTGTAGGTAGAATCCTATTATGTATTCATAATATTAAAGCTGTGCGCTAGTTAGCGCAAAAACTTTAAATTCTAACTTAACAAAAGTAAAGTTGAGCGCGCAAACCGGACTGCATAGCCATGTGCATTTAGTTGAACGCAAACTTTTCGCTTTGTAAGGCAAGTATTCAGTTTAAACCGTACGTTTGCGTACCCAATATCCGTCAGAGAGTGAACACCGGCACCGGCGCCGTGGGCCCCTCCCTGGGTGTGTATTCAGGCGTGAGTGCAACGGCCCGGCAGCTAGCGAGCGATTGTTCGCGATACCAACTCCGCGAGCGCGTCCATTGTGTCGCTCTCTTCCTCTCCACTCGCGAATACGTAAATATTCAATTTCTGTCGCTATAAAGTTTTATTGACACAATTTCGTATGACGAAATTCCCCGATGGGCGGGAGTTAGCTCGTTAAGCTGTAGTGTGTACGCGCGCTGTTTGCCCCCAAACCGAGACTCAAGTTACACCCTCGCAATCTCTGAAATAAACATGCGCCGAGGCCACTATTGCTAACAACATCGTAACTTGGGCCACACGAAAGCACAAGATTAATCTTAAGTAGCACCCCCTCCGTTGCGTGTTACTGCTGTAACTTAGATTACAATTAAAATATTAATTGAAAAGTTACAAGCGTATGTCATTCCGCATACGCGTAGCCAAGTTTTAACTCACTCAAAGGAAACTTTGGAAACTCAATCTGCAAGTTCAATATTTATCGTTATACCCTACCTACAATCTCTTGTAAAGAAAAGGGTCGCATGCGAAGGTATTATCAACATAATGCTTACTCAAACATCTTTCAGACAGCTTTTCTCGAAGCAGCGGGAAACATCAAAATAATGGTATTATACGCACAAACAAGCACACCCGCGTGAAAGCTTTCGGGTTTTTTGTGAAACAAGAAAACTCTCGCAACTAAAATTCACTTACAAAAGCTCTTTCTTAGAGTAGGTATCTCTTAAAAAGTCTGAAAGTTACCGAAGCCCCCGCCCGCACCCCTTTCGTCTCATTAATTGAAGAATTCAAATTGGTAGTAAGTGAAAACGCTGAGGCGAGATAAAGAATTTGTTACAACTCAGGGGCCGGCAGCTCCCGGGGGCTAATTACATTGTTACATGACAAAACTTTTGGGTCGAGCGAAGTTTCTTTACGTTCCTTGCTCGGGCTTAAGCTCAGCTGAGAACTTGACTCGCATCAGGGCACATAAGTACACCATTATATTGAACGGTTCACTGAGTCATCGATAGATTAACTATTGTAGAGAGAGCCAATAATCAATTAATGGTCTGACCAAATTATGAACGTACCAAGTTTGTTTATTGTAGAAAAACCGTGTGGCTTTTGTCCATCCTGTTCTTGTAGATCTATTTCAAAGACTTTCAAAATCTTGCGAACTCTTTGTGATACCGTCCATAATTTGTAGGCACCTACTTTCCTAACTGATTCCACTATGTCTGGAACAAAATTTTACAGAAATAACACTAGGAAGGTCTGGTCCATGTGTACGTTGCATATATAATATATATATATATGTTTCAGGTCTGGCAATAACGTGAATATTTTAATACCTCCGTGGGATGAAACTGATACAGTAGACCTATATCTGATGTTTCCAATTTGAAAGTGCTGCATTTTAAATCCCTCTTGGCACTCGGACCGGTAATAATCAGACTGTGATATTAACGTAGGTGCCATTTTGGATATTTTGAATTGTTTTATTGCCAGGTATTATTTTTACGAACTTTTTCATATAATATTAACAGGTATTATTGAAAAGTATTTGTTTAATTAATATCTGACTTCACTGACATTGTTTATCCCAAAATAAATTATTGACCAAATATTTTGCAACATTTATTTCACTCGTTAATTCAGATCTCGTTGAAATCGACAGGGCGAAGCCTTCACTAAATAACTGTTGGGTGACTCGCAGTATTTTTCCTTTACTATGGGCAGGCTTTTACATGAAACTCAATACATTAAAGGCTATGGTGTTTCATACCGCAAAAAATCATTATCGGCACGAACCTTAAAGTTCCTTAAAGAACCTTTGAAGCGAGGCTGAATCGGAAGGAACCGATAATTTACAAGTACCGTTTTTGTGAAGAAGAAAAAAGTATATTGAAATGTAAAAAGGAATCAATTTAGTAGAGTAGGCCGTTAGATTCGGGGCTAGTCAGCAGTTATTCAGTAGACCAATATAAAAGATCTGATGATAATCATATATTACTCTTGCGTAAATACTTACTCCAAAGTTGATCTGTATATTAGGTACATACAGCTTATCTTATTCACCAGCGCGAAATGAAATTCACATAAAGTTTTGCTGACGGCTAGTTTCAGGCTATCAAAACTCAATTTAGTTTATAGGTCATAACCATAACTCGCTGTGTACCAGAAAAGAGGAGTGTACCACTTTGGGACCGAATACTGAACAGATGATCACTTTAGTAACTATACATCACTTCATTTTCATATTCTTGCCTTTTGATTAGAACCAATATCAAAAAATTAAATTTAACTTTTGCCGCATATTTTGAATTGCATTCACGTATGTTTCTTGAATCTTGGTTTATTGAATCTTTAAAACTCTGAACCCAAAAATATAAACATTTAGGAAGAAAACTAAAAATGCCTAACTTCTTTTCAATGCCTATGGAGCCTAACTTTTTTCTATAAAATTTCAAATAAGATGTTAAATATCTAAGTTCCTTTGTTGAAAGCATAAGAACAGAATTTAAGTTCGTGAATACCAAATTTAATACTCCTTTTAATGAAATCAAATTACTTAACCTCGTAACCTTGGCAAGCGTGATTTGCATTTTAGATCAAAAGTTAAAAATCAGATAAAAAGTAACGGCCTAATAATACGGACTGTAAAAGTCTCCAAACACCTTTTACATTTAAACATGGCCATAAATAACGGAGCTCTAAAACAAGGCTTTTAAAATTACCTGTGCTGTTATTACTTTCATTTATCGATCACCTTGACACAATTATACGATTACGTAGAGACGTAAAACAGGAGACTGAAGATTATAACGTCTATCCAAGTAAATATCTTGGAAGGTAAAGCAGTAGTATCGTATTGTATTGCCAAATCGTAGATACAACTGAACTGCCGAATAAACGAGTTGTCGGTTTACTAGCTATCTACCTATTCGTTATCGTGTATATCCCTCCAAAATGCTGAAATACCTATTTTATACGGATCATTACCATTCCACAAAAGCGATATCTTGCGGTATCGTTTATTCAGCACTAACTCGAATGAAAATATATTTCTATGGAACCATCGTTGGAACCATCGGATAGAAATGGGTCATAGAGAAGCATCAAAAATTTATTAGGAAGCTAATTTATTGAGGTTGGAAGATCAGGCCTTATCCATTACCGAGGCCTGATTTGTCACAGTAGCTGATTCATTAGAGGAGCATTAATCTTGGAGGACGGAGGTGCGAGCGCGGCCACTGTTATGATAAGGCTTTACTTTGTTCAAGAAGCCATGACTAGCTCGAGACGAGACGCTTTCTGAAAGCCCAACACTGGAATTTAATTAACCCAAATTTGTCCTTTGTCTTAACACTGGCTTCGACGCTCCTATACTGGCGATGTTTGTCAATATACATGGTTTCTCTTGATATCTGGAATCTCTGGATGTACCTGATCGTATCTTCGGGACATCGCATTGAGACTTGAAGCTATATATCTACATCTTCTCGATAACTAAATAACATAAAAAAGTCTGTTTATGACGTCAAAATAACAGCTTTTTTTAAATACATATTTATAAGGAAATTTTAACAAATCATTAGTCTGTCTGTTTTTCCTACTAATCTCTGAAATGACTGGACTGATTTTGACTGGATTTTCACAGGCCTATAGGTAGCTGAAGTTGTTAGGAATAACTTAAACTTTCATTTTAGAAAAATAAAATTTCTAAGCTAGTGAAGCCCAGATAGATGTGTGGTGCCGGCTCAGAATTTACATCACCCCAATTCTTCCCGCGGGTGTCTTAAGAGGCGACTAAGGGATGTCAACCAGGGGCGGGCAGCAGCGCCCTCTGCAGAAAAATTCTACCTCCGAACTTCGATCCCCAACCCTCATGCCCAGCGTGGGCATTATGGGCACTACCCCCATGAGATAAAAGCCAATAAGGCGCTTATCACGGGGGAAGGCCTGCGTCCAGCAGTGGGCCAATATAGGCTACTGAGGTTGAGGTTGAAGCCCAGATACAGCTAGTATTTTATTTTCAAAGAAGACTGTATTTATTTATGCTTGTAAAAAAACACAGAATCATACTGAATAAGATTACAGGCAACGCTCTATGTAGTTTTGCTCCGAAAATAATGTAATTACTCGAGATGGATTGCTTTGGTTCCGGTTGAGAGCCCTAACCCCTCGTCTACCCAAACTATCACTTCCACATCACGGGTAATATATGTCTGTGAATGTCGACGGTTATTAAAGTCGCACCTCACAGAATATCATACCCATTTGTCGCTTGTTTTAGGCGAGACGGTTCTATGAAAGCTGCAATACTGTGCGATAAATCACAACATTACTCTAGGAAACACAGGCATGATACTAAACTGCCAGAATCTGTTAGTCTCCCAATATCACTGGGCCATAAATGTCTCAATATAATACCACTAAATTTGCTGCGGGGATTATATATGATCTGTTGATGTAACATCTATATACAATACGAGTCTTATTGGATTAGTTTAACCTATCACCCTACATTATAAGAATTATAAATCAAGGTTATGAAAAACCAAATTTACATCTACAAGAAATCAAGTCTACATATTATGTATGACTGGCTTCATAAAATTTATTCGTTAGTGGTTTAGTAAGTGATTTTTGTGCATGTACAGTGACGTTTATCGATAAGTTTATAGTCGATTTCTATTGATACAAAAACATTTTAAAGCTACCTTGTATCTCTGGTAATGAAGATAACAAGTTGTTCTTTATAAAAACAACAAATAAAGTATTAGACTTGAAACCCGTCAGGGGGTCACATATACGTATGAACACTATGACAGAATTTCGTGACCAGTTTTTTTTTGTTTTTGTGGTAGCAAGCAGTAGTTAAATTTCAGTAAAACGAATAAAGCCATTGAGGCCTGGCCGTCCATAAACGCGGTCGCTAATTACAGCGAGCAGTTGTGTTGATCACTATTTGAACGTATCTGAATAGTTTGCAATGGTCTTTGCTAACTATTATTGCATGTTGATTGCCGTTAGGCACTATGAGACCTCCATTAACCATCGATGGAACAAGAATTAACAAGATAGCTTGAATTATTTACAAAACGTTATAATTTTTGGCGAAAGATAAATATAATGAAAACTTTGTGTCACTGGGGAGGAATGCTACAGGCAAAATGGCCTTGAGTTTCACATTAATGAGAAACTTTGGAACTCAGTTATAATTTCTCATGAAAGAACATTTCACCTACACTGTCTGGACCCCATCCAGATCCAGATCTAACATCAGCATGGCCACAAAATACTAGGAATATAATAATAAAATAATAATAAGGAGTAGTTATTTTTTGCCCATGCTGAGGTTCCAACCAAGAGTGAACCGAGGTGCACAAAACTTTAACATTTGTGTCTGTAAACAAATTTTAATCATACTATTATTTATTACTAAGGCGAAAATATTATTATTAATAAGGCGAAAATATTCACAAAGAAAATTACAATCAACTAATAGAAATAAATTATAACTAGTATTTACAATTGAAACAATTGAGCTAACTGCAGACTGTTGCAAACTATCTACAGATAGCTCAACTGATCCATATCAATACCAGACGGAAGCGTCCCCAAGAAAAGCTGCAAATGAAAGGCGAAAGCAAATCAAAATAAGATCAGCCAAACGCTGATGACATCGCCAAAACTGATTGAAACTGTGTGTAATTTTACATAAATGTAGAGTTAGACCTAGAATGCATTTTATAAATTACTTTCATCCCGAAAAAGCACCTGCGAAGCCGCGGGCAAAATCTAGTTGTTAAATAAAACACTTTCAATCTAAGCAAAATGCGGTTCTGTTTTACAAATGTTGAATCAACGGCGCCGCATGCTCCGATCCGTGAAGGAAGTCGGAGAATAATCGGCCGCTCCAGGCTTTATATCACACAAACGTAACACTGCGAGGTTATTACCGATGTAAATTCTCATTGTAACCACCTATATTGCTATTATGACAGAGCGGATTGAAGGTGGATAAGTCCTAAAGTCGCTTGGTTCTGAAATATGAAGTTTCTCGTGTTTTCATATGATTACATCTTTGTACGGTCGAAGGTCTACAAAATCTACGAATGTTTAGACCTAAATATATTTCTGAGATCTTATCAGCCGGTTGTTCGTACGCTGATAAACTAATGAAAGATAAAATCTCTTGCCCAATTGAGGTCGACATCGACTGGGTTCTGCCCTGGGCTTCGCACGCGTTTTAAGGAATGAAAAGTAGCCTCACCTCACCTCAACAGCCTATGTTTGTCCACTGCTGGACATCTATATGTGTCCAAAATTTCAGATCTGTATTTTTGGCGTTGTCTTCGGCCAAACATCTTCACAACAGCACTCGACTCTATAATATTAATAGGATTAGTTAATTATTGGTATGATCAGTGTAGGAACTACTGGCTGTATAAAGGTATTACCACAAAAACAATTAATAAATGTTTTCAATGATCTTAAAAATATTTTGTTCTATTCTCTATGGAGTAAAATATCACGCATCAAAATAAAAGTCATCTTTATGTCATCATTTACTTCACAACACTGTATAAAAATGTCTAATTACTTAGATAAATGCTCAAAAGTTCGGTCATGGCGATAAAATGTTTGGTTTGATTAATGAAAGAAGGTGCTTGGGTCGCGAGGCCGCAACTCGATTTAAAGGGAATCAGTCCGTGAAAGTTAACTGCCGAAATAGACCGAAATTACACGTGAATAATAACGGTGTTTTCTCATTATTCCCGCATATTTGAGAGTTCAAATTCCGCCGGCGCAACGCGTCTAAACCAACGCAAATATTGTAGAAGCTACGGGAAATTGCACTATCTATTACTTGTAAACCACGAATGTACGATGCACTAGGACGGTCCAATTAGCTTTGACCAGTCGGACTACATAAAGTCTTATGCTTTATCAGATGTAATACCTACCTACATAGAGTAAAAACTCGCTGATGTCTCAGCAGAGGGATAGTGTCATTCAACAATTTGACAATTTGTGTAACCAAAAACCGATCTATGTGTGTTTTGACAGCTCGTAAATACAGTGCTTTCACTCACACATTCGTATGATTGAATGTTGCAAGTGAATAGCATTTTCCCTAAAAAATTGGGTAACTAAAGCAAAGTTCCAATTAAAAAATAAGCCATTGTATTTTTATCACCTTAAATTTTATTTTCGATATTATCTTATTTCTTTTTTTAATTTTACGAAATATCAGCTGGTAGCTTTGGTTACTATCATTCTTCCTAGGTCTAACGACAAAAAGGTTTTACTCCAAGTCCGCAAAATAAGATGGGCTCCGATCGTGTTCGGAACAATAATTTAAATAGACGGTCAAGTGCGCGTTCGACCACGTGCAGTGTAAGTAATTGCACGGTTCATGTCCTATCTAAACAAACTTATTTACGTGTTTTACATATCGAACAACCTTAATAAAGTTATTTTCAACAAAATTTGTTCAAATTTTTCTTTTTACCCACCAATTTACATATTTTAAGTTGATTAGGACTATTAGGTACTCAACGAATATATTGTAGCTGTGCAGTTTTCCTTTAAAATTCACACCACCTACGACCAGCATTTTTTCCACGAATAATAATGCCCAAGTTAGACAAGCACCTACACCGAAATAAAACCAGGATTTCCTACGACTTCTTCAGCGTTAATAGTAATAATGTACAATTTTCTTTGTAAAATAGTAAGTTGAGTTTACAATATGAATATACTCAGAATTTCGTCCAGTGACAGAAATTCTAAAACTGTGATATTCCGTAGTAGCGTAGTTTGATTCCTAAGTCCTAACTTGAGTGAAGTTCACCCTCTCCTCAAACATTTTAACAATGTCCTCCTAGCCGAATTTCGACCACGGCGGCCAATCTCATCGGAGACAAGCCAGATACGCAGGACATATTATAGTGCACAAGTGTGTGTGCAA
This sequence comes from Eupithecia subumbrata, assembly GCA_949316285.1. Classification (NCBI taxonomy): domain Eukaryota; kingdom Metazoa; phylum Arthropoda; class Insecta; order Lepidoptera; family Geometridae; genus Eupithecia; species Eupithecia subumbrata. The sequence goes on along the minus strand of OX438643.1, from coordinate 10,988,394 downwards.
ACGTAGGTGCAGTCTCTGTCTCCCGTCGTCCCTCACTCTCAAAATCCGATGGGATGACAGATCGACACGACCGGGGAGAGGTCAGACGCAGGACCAACGCTCAACGTGCTTTACGAGGCACGGGTACTATTACTATTTTTACGGTACTATTTTTATATACCTATACTATGTAACAAAACCGGGGTATTTTTTCCCCAGAGTATAGCAACATTTTCACGAAAATGGTGGACAAAATTTTTAAATTTATTTATGAGTTTTGATGACTGTTTTAGGCAAAATTACAAATGTAATATTAGTGTAGACCAGTGAAATGAGATATTTGCAGTATTATTTTTCTTGCTACTGGTGTTTAAATACCCTTTCACCGCACAACACATCATTTTTATATTTTTATGTGAGAGCTGCTTTCCGCGTCATTTGAAGTATTGTACTAACGGCTCAAAATTAAAATTGCGACGTTTAGTCGCAATTTTTTAGACTTACCTCGTTTGTGTCAACTATCATTCTAAGCCTTCTTCTTCTAAGCCTACCTACATCTTACACGGCAATTTGTCGGATCAATATATTCGGTATAAATGAGTACCTACTCATGCATATTGCCTAGCCAGAACTTTCCAGCCGTGTAACAAACTCCTGTTACATTTTCCACACAATGTATGAGTGGTGCTAGCGCCCACACTGTGATAAACAGCATACCATTAACCAAACATGTATATTTTTCTTTTGACAATAGACTAGTGGGATGCGCTATGTACCGCACCTCTTTGTATAACAGCGCGTGATAGATTTAGAAGACTCTACTAGTTAGAAACATGAATAATATCCAGGATAAATCTAATTTTAACTACCTACCTGGATATCTCTTTTCAACAAAGTTACTACAAATGTTACTAGAAATCCTAATGGGGTTGCTATTGTGGGTATTAAATAAAAGAAGCACAACTTGGAACATGAATACTCTTATAATCAATAAAACAATCTGGTTAGGACACAAAATTATGAAAAGAAAGAAACTTTACTCAAGAACATTTTAAGGTTATATTACATAAATTGCTAGTCACAAGAAACATGAACAATACTTAGCTTTTAGTTCTGTCTGGTTAGGCTGCCGGTCCAAAAGTGGGCACTGCCTTGCTTTTGGATCGTATTTAAAGACCAAGAAATCGTAAGAAACCCTGCGGTGGGCGTTAGCTCAAACCGCTTTGGCGCGAAGAGTCGTTACAACAATTTATAATTTTATTATTACTAAACAATATTTTCAGAACACAATAATGATACCAAAAATTGAATAAATAATATTCTACATATTTATATGTCACAAAAATAAGTTATTAACCCTAAAGAATTATCGATGCTTATCAAAATTATATAATGATTTTATCACGTAAAAATAACAATGAAATAGATAATCTAAATTGCTAAAACTATTTTAGACATACGTTTTACATTTATTTAACACAACTTTCCATATTAATCTGTTACGGCCAATCTTGACCTATACTTCGTCCCGAAGTAGCTCTACCTAGTTTAGGTACTCTATTTTACATTTCAACTTACATAACTAGTACAATATAACTTCTATAATAATTGGTACATAAAGTACTAGGAGATATTTTACAAGTTCTTATTTAAATTAACAGAAAAATTACTATTAATTTTAACAAATATATTTTTATATGATAATACATAAACAAGATAGATGAACATTTAACCAAGTAACAAGGGTACATTATTATTTTGCTATATTAAATAGCATAAACAAGCTAGATGTCAACTTTACTAAGTACTAAGGTACTATAACTATGTCTTAAGAAGGTAAGGTATAATAAGTATGTATGTACACTAGTAGGTTTTAATGTTTCTCATTAAATGATGTCTGATTATCTCATATTGTTTTAGTTTATTTTAATTTACTGGCCAATTGCTCTGTATGTACTGCCGTAACCTCCACCTGCTGCCAATGGAGCGTCAGTACCCGGAATTGGAGGCTAGAGCAGCTAGGGCGACTACTTTTCCATGCTGATCACATCCATCCGCTGCCAATGGGATAATCAGCCGAGCCTCGAAGCCCACAGCGTTAGCCAACTACCGATTATGCTTCTCACATCCATCCGCTGTCGATGGGATGATTAGCATCCAGCAAGAGGCCACACAGCGATATACAAGTATCAATTAATGTACTTAGATACATTATTGTTATTATTATTATTTTTTGCCAAACCTTGGCCCGGATCATATGCCCGTTGAGATTTCAGCATCATTTTTACATTTAACAATTGTAGGAAAGTATAATTCATAATTTTACTTACATACTTATTTACCTGAGTTTAAGTACAGATTACAGTCAATAGGTTCTTATTCATCTAATTAAATGTGACAATAAACAAGTTGTAATAATCACAAAATCATGGCATTTTCAACAACAGCGTTCTCTTCCACCCATTCTCCCGGCCAAAATCGTAATTTCTCTTTTGCTATAACTATATTTCTTAAATTACCCAAGCCTTTTAGAGCATAACGATCATTGGGATTAATAGAAAGAATCTCATAAGGGCCCTTGAATTTTGGTGCTAATTTGTCATTACGCCTATGGTCCTGACTAACATATACTAAGTCACCTACATTATAATTCTTATTATTTCGTCTAACTGAATCAAATCGTTCTTTAATTTTTTTTGATATTACCTGCAGTCGTTGCCTAGCAAGTTCTCGATCAGAGCGTACATCTATATCTGATTCCAAGCTATTATTGTCAAGAACTTCATTAAGACGGGCTTGCACAACAGGTATATTACCTTCTACGCCAATCAGCAAACGTAAAGGTGAGAACCCTGTAGATTTTTGGATATTCGTATTGATAGACTGTTGTACCTTCCAAAGTTCGTTTGGCCAATCTGACGAATCGTTAACCATAGTACATAACATATTAATTACTGTGGCTACATAACGTTCAACTTGCCCATTGCTTCTGGGTGTACCAGTTGCTATCATGTGGTGTTCAATATTTAATTCTCTAAACAGGGTCTGGATTTGGTTCGAGCTAAAATTGGTTCCACGATCTGTGACAACTAATGATGGTGTTCCAAATAATGTAACAGTTTCTCGTATGATAGGAATTAATTCTTGAGAATTTAAAGTTTTAAGTGGCTTTAATAAACAGAACTTGGTGAAGCCATCAACTAGTAATAGGATATGTCTATAACCTTCATTGCTTAGTGAAAAAGGTCCAGTACAATCCAAATGGATGGTATGAAATGGTACAGCTGTTTTGTATATTGGATGTAGATAGCCTTGTTTGGGACCAGAATGGCCCTTCCTTGTACAAATTAGACAATGATAAATATATTTTTTCACAAAAGCAGCCATTGAAGGAAACCAAAAGTACTTTTGAATTTTGAGAAAAACTTTATCAAAACCAACGTGACAGTTTTCATCGTGGAATAATTTTAATAAGCTCAACCGATATCCTTTTGGAACAAACATCCTTGGCTCAGCACTGGGATTGATTTTATAATGTAACAAATCATTTTTCATTAAATATTGGTTAGAATCTAAGTCACCTATTTCTAATTGCGAGACGAGGTTCTGAGTCTCATGGTCGTTGAGCTGAGCATTTCTCAACCATGACTGTGAACTACCTGGGTCGTCGGACACATCTATAAAATTTATCTCATGGACTAAATTCCTAGACCTGGCTGGGCATTGGACCGGATTGCGGCTTAAAAAATCAACATGACTTATAAATTTTCCTTTCTTATACCTAATTTCAAACTGAAAGTCTTGCATAAATGTCCACCAACGAGCTACTCTTGGGGACAAATCTTTCTTGGACATAGTTGATTTAACCGCGTTGCAATCAGTGATGATTGTAAAGTTAATACCAAGAAGATAAACCCTAAAGTGTTTTAGAGCATTATATATAGCTAAAGTTTCAAGATCATAAGAACTATACCTAGACTCTGCTGGACTTGTTCGTTTGCTAAAATAAGCCACAACTTTATTGACTCCACTAACCCTTTGTAATAATATAGCTCCGTAGCCGATAGAGCTAGCATCGGTGTGTAGCTCAGTTGGAAGTTCAGGGTCAAAAATGGTTAGTAATGGTTTCGAAATTAAATGATCTATTACATATTTTCGGGCCGCATTTTGTTCGGGGCCCCACTGCCATTTTTGATTTATTTTGGTTAACCTACTAATACAAGCAGTTTTTGAGGCAAAATCGGGCACAAACTTGCGAAAATAACTAGATAGACCCATAAATTGTCGAACTTGCTTAACATTGTTGGGTATAGGAGAATTGGCTAGTGCTACGATCTTCGAATCACTTGGTCGCACACCCTCACAAGATATGTGTCTACCTAGGTACTCAATATTATCTACAAAGAATTTACATTTTTTTAGGTTAATTGTAAACCCAGTTAAGGAAAGTGTCGAGATTGTTTGTTCTAAATAGTCAAGACCTTGTTCTATTGTATTGAATGGAATTAAAATGTCGTCCATATAAACAAGTAAAAATTTTAGATGTTCAACAGCCCGGGAAATAGCTCTCTGAAACACTGAAGGTCCTGTGCAAATTCCAAAAGGCATTTTAATCCACTGATACTGAGAATCGGGGGTAACAAAAGCTAAATATTTTCTCGAATCTTTTGAAACAGGGATTTGATGGAAGCCATTTTTCATATCTATAGAAATATAATACCTAGAATTTCCTAGCTTATCAATTTGATCCTCTATAAGAGGGAGAGGGTATCTATCTTTTTCTACTAGCTTATTTAAGGCCCTGTAATCAATGCACATTCTATCAGTGCCGTCACTTTTTTTTACTAAAATCACGGGGCTAGCAAAAGGTGAACGACTTTCCTCAATGATTTTCTTGTCTAACAAGTCTTGTATTATTAATTTAACTTTTTCTCTTTCTATTGGGGCTAGTCGGTAAGGTCTATAATAAACTACCCCTTCTTTTTTTAATTTAATGGTTAACTCACCGGTTCGTACATTACCAACAGGTTTTAAAACAGAATTATATTTTTGAAAAATGGCTTCAATTTTACCTTGCAGATCTGTATCTAAATGAGCTATAGCTGTTGAAAGTTCAGAAAACGGATCGGAAACACCCTCAATGCCCAAAGAATTTATTTCCAGGCTCGATTTAGGCGAATATTTTCGTACAAGACGTGAACCTTGACAATCTGTTACTATTTCTATATCAGGGTAGCGAACACAGTCTCTGCCTATAATCAGATCATAATTGCAATCAGTATCCCTAACAACAAAAATACATAAATGAATACATAAACCTTGAAATCTAACTGGTACTTTAATTTTAGCAAAACCCTGCAAACTACCCTCTCCTATCCCAGTCACGCGAAAAGAATGCGGTGTAATGTCGCAACTAAGACGTTTTGCTATAGACTCCTTAATTATGCTACAATTGGCACCAGTGTCAATAAGACAGTCTATGTAAACGTCGTTAATGCAAACTTTAGTTAGTTCGAGGTCGGTTTTTCTAAAAAATTAATCTCTTTTTCGGTTGTGCCAGTTTTATTAGCACTTTGTGGTTTGTATCTACAAATGGAATCCGTGTGTCCGGCTTTTTTGCAGTAAGTGCAGTATTTTTTAAACTCGACGGGTTTCTGCTCTCGCGATAGTGAGTTGTTCGCTTGAGCACTACCCTCAGCATTATTAAAACGGCATTGTAGCCGAGTATGACCTAATTTGCCACAGTTAAAACACTTAACATCATTTGGGCGTGTATCATTTTTAGCACGTTTGGGTCCTGAAGAGTCCCTAGAATCCCTACCGCTTTGCTCTAAAGGACGTTTTTTAGTTTTTACGTACGACGTGAAAAGGGCAATCAATTCAGAAGTAGTTTTTACACTGTTGTTAAATGATGCCATTTTTACATTTATATCAGTTATACTGCCACATACTAATTCGACTAATTGCGACTCGCTAAATGCTATTTTCGTATTACGTAATAACCTAATCTTTTCCCTAGCATATTCGCAATATGAATCTGCAGAATCGGAGGTGTACAAAACTGCTTTTTGTAGTTTCTCTGCAAGATTCTTTTTCTCGGGGTACAAAGCGGACAACTCGGTGCGCAGAGTTTGCCATGAACGGCCCTCTGCAGGGTCCCATGTCTCAAACCACAACTGAGCGGACCCTTTGAGAGCCTTACCTGCCTTAGCGGCGGTTGCGATGCTGCTCCAGCCAAATTCTTTCGCGAGAGCCTCGATGTTGTTGCACCATGCCTCGGCACCCAGGTCACACGTGGTCGGGTCGAAAATCGGCAGGGCAACGTCATCATCTTTTCGGCCGCCGCCGGAAACAGCATCTTTGATGGCTCGCAGGAGGTCTTGCAATATAGACACATCCATCTGAAAAAATAAATTATATTAGTAAGGCACATAATGTACATTATCCCACTTCTGATGATAGATTTAGAAGACTCTACTAGTTAGAAACATGAATAATATCCAGGATAAATCTAATTTTAACTACCTACCTGGATATCTCTTTTCAACAAAGTTACTACAAATGTTACTAGAAATCCTAATGGGGTTGCTATTGTGGGTATTAAATAAAAGAAGCACAACTTGGAACATGAATACTCTTATAATCAATAAAACAATCTGGTTAGGACACAAAATTATGAAAAGAAAGAAACTTTACTCAAGAACATTTTAAGGTTATATTACATAAATTGCTAGTCACAAGAAACATGAACAATACTTAGCTTTTAGTTCTGTCTGGTTAGGCTGCCGGTCCAAAAGTGGGCACTGCCTTGCTTTTGGATCGTATTTAAAGACCAAGAAATCGTAAGAAACCCTGCGGTGGGCGTTAGCTCAAACCGCTTTGGCGCGAAGAGTCGTTACAACAATTTATAATTTTATTATTACTAAACAATATTTTCAGAACACAATAATGATACCAAAAATTGAATAAATAATATTCTACATATTTATATGTCACAAAAATAAGTTATTAACCCTAAAGAATTATCGATGCTTATCAAAATTATATAATGATTTTATCACGTAAAAATAACAATGAAATAGATAATCTAAATTGCTAAAACTATTTTAGACATACGTTTTACATTTATTTAACACAACTTTCCATATTAATCTGTTACGCGCGTAGAGGAAAGACACGGAGAAATAAGCAGGAAATTTTACGCAAAAACATCTTAGAATAAGGTATACAAAATTAATGTTAGCGCAAACGAATCATTCAAAAGAGGCCTTTAGATCGACATCGCGCACGTTCCATTTCACAGAAATAGAGAAAAATTGTATGTTTCTTTTAAACTTGCTGTTATGTTTTCAACCAATACTTCCGCTTCTTCAACTTCTAAAGTATACCGCTTTTTTACCCATTTATTTAATCATACTAGAAGTAGTTTAGCAGTGGAGCCAAAGCCGATAGTATATATTTGATAAAAATATAACCGCACCATATTTTTTTATTTGTTTCATATTTTTCCTAAAAAAACACTTCGAATGTAAGAACTAAGTAGCCTGTGTATATTGAATTAGCTTATACCAACCTACAAATACGTCAGATTTATTTGTAAGTAGGTAAGTGTTAGGAAAAGCCATACTTGGAAATTGTGAATGTTTTATTCGGTCTGTTACATATGGAAAAATTTAACGAAGAAGTCATTGAATATTTACGTATGGTGATTTAAAAGCAAGCTGCATTTTTGCCTCGCCACTCACCGAGTATTATTTCTGTGCTATTAGTGAATGGTATCGAACCACGATTTAAAATTAAACTTTTCTGGATTGTTTTAAAGTATGAATACGAATGGTAGAGTTTTTTATAGATTAATAAGATACTTTTTTTTTATTGCACATTAATAAGAAAGAAAATAACAATCAAAACATAGAAACCAGAAGCTCAGATAATTTCTTAAAAACTCGGAGAGCTTCGATACCCCACGGACCTAGGGTCTCGACTCTAAGGGGAGCAAATGTGTAGGCTCTGTCGACGCCTGCATATTTGCAATTTTTGAAATCCTCAGACAAATCTGTCGCCGCACCAGCCCACACGGATGTCCTCGGAAGATAGGAAAGCGTTAGATAGATCCTAAATTTGCTCCAACTAACTTGTGATTATGAGCCTACCTACTTTTATTATTCCTATACGAAAGAGTAAAGATTTTTTGGAAATGTTTGGAAGTTCAATTTACAATTACCTTGCCGAGATATGTCAATATGTCATGGAATTACTTTCTAGCAAACGCTTTCGATATTATTTTCCAGACGACTGAAGCCACATTCAAAGCAATCATCTCCATATGCCTTGTAACTAGGTAAATAGAAATACTCACTGAAAATATCGTAACTTTTGTGGAATTGCCAATCGGAAGTGATCAAAATATACGCAATTGACTGTTATTATTCGGTTCTGCCAGTCATCCATTACTCATCGATCAGTTCTATTGTTGTAATTTATAAAATAGACCATTGTTATCGATACGTTACCGGTATTTTAATTACTGCCTAAATACTGAAGAGCTTACTAGAAAGAAAGAAAAAAGAAAATAAATTTATTGGGACCCAGATCATGACATAACAAATAATACGTAGGTACAGTAAACAGGTACAGATATCAAGAACTATATTCTGCCCGTGGCTTCGCATGCGTAGTTTCTATGGAAACGTTTAAAGGTTATTTCTATCCCATGACACCCCATGAGAAGTAAAAGTGTACTATGTTTTATTCCATGTTAAGACATTCAAAATTTCAGCGCCTTTCAAAAACCATTCACTTCAGGCGTGAAGAAGTAACAAACATCCATCCGAACTTTTGTGAACATTAATGTGATACAAATAAAATAACGATATAAAACAGAAACAATCAGACAGTATCACAAGCGGGAAAAAGGTCTCAGCATTATGCCACTTCAAACCGAAGCTAGTAGTGGCGCTGATTTTCAAAAAACTAATCGACATAGTAAATTCCTTTTTTACTATGACTATGACTATGTTTTATACCAACTCACTTCTTACCTTACAGCAAGGAAAAATATCTACCTACGCCTCAATATTAAAATATCTGGCGAAATATTATCTACCTGTAGAAAAGTAGATACATACTCTCTCGTAGAATTCCGTAAAAATATGAAAATGAAACGAACAATGATTTTATGAAAATGAAACGAGCAATGAATCAATTCCCTCTGAAAGGGATTTGTGAAAATGGAATGAAAGAAGGGCATTACTTATATTAAACATGTTACCTTTGACTATATTACCTGCAGCCAATTATTATTAATACCAATCATCTTCATACACTATATCGTCTTGGCTCTGCCAAACGTTGAATCTATATTTATTTTAAAATTAAACCTGTCTACGTAGGTACTACCTACCTTTATGTATAGCTTTTATAATATTATCCACTGAGACCCCGCTATCTCGTTTGACCCCCTCTTTTTCTGTGACATCCAACACATTGCACCCGGAGCATTAAGACGCATCTAACGATACCTCATTTATTGAAATTAGAATGGGAGTTTCGGAGCTACGAGGGAACTACCACATTTTGGCTACATATTATAGTCTACCACGTGGGTACAAATGCTCTTCGAACTCTCAAATATGTATAAGGTACCACATAACTACCGTACCCACGCAAAATCAGTAGGCACATATAGGTAATTAGGTAATGTAAGTGATGAAAATTGGTTAAAGGTCGGCATATCGTATACATTCATTTTGAAGGCACATTTTGCTAGCAGGGGATTGTTAACGAGGCGTTAAAGCGACTACGAGCACGTTAATGAGAACGTAATAGGTGTTCGCAAACGGTACCGCGCGATCTGTTACACTAGCGTCCTCTATTAGGCGGATCAAAACTATACCATTCATATTTGATTGAGCTTCATGGCTGTGGGATATGCATTAATGCTAAGACATGAAAATAGCAACTGCGTTTGGCATTCAATAAATAAAAGTGGGGAGAGCTCTTAACCTTCAACTCTACATAATATTAAACCTACTCGCGTGGCCAAAAGTAAGCCTCAATTTCAGACAGATTGACAGAATCAAATGAAAACAATCAAATACATAAATCTTGTTTGGAATGATCATCAAATCAATAAAATACAATAAAATTTTATTGTAAGGTACCTGAAACGATATCTAAAGATTTTGTATTCATACCCTCCCACACAATGCCATCAGATCAAAACTTTCGTGCCTTTTTATTCGTTTCCTGAGAATAGAACCTATAAACTTTACAATAGTTCACAAGCAATTTTCCTTGTAAACTGTTTTACTCAAATAGGAATAGGTGAGTAGATAGTGCTAGAACGTTACTGGATTGTTTTAAATTAAAAAAACAGTAAAATAGAGATTATAATAAAATGTCTGCCTGCGATCTATAGCTGAAACACGTCCGAAACAACTTGGGGGTGTTTTATTTACCAGATAAACGTTGGGTCTATCGCTATGCGATCTGCATACGAAGTGTTTAAAATGAGCTTAGCCGCTCAAATTTATTTTTAAACTCTACCTGTATTTAGTACCAGGTTATCTGCCTCCACGTTTTCCGGTTTAAACGAGCATTCAAAACATGCTTCGACGTCCATTACGGGAACGAGGAAAGAGTGGTTTAGATTTTTTTGAGTTTCCTTTGGTGTCTGGGGTTGGCAGAGCCGGCAAGCCGCAGGCAGTGGTGAGCTTACGCCGCCAGTCGGCACCAGGTGTGAACCTTTCGATTCTCTTTGTATAAAAAGATCGCATTTGCTGCACCTCGGGCAAAATATAAAACTACATCAAGTTTAAATTGTATTTTAAAGCGATTTCCTAGGGGGCCAGAATGCTTTATCGGAACGGCGTTTTTATGTTTCATTATAATATTGAGAGTGGTTTTTTAGTCTTAGTTTCCTTGGCAAATATGAAGCTATGTTCCAGCCATATTGGATGTATTATGTTTGTAAACAAACCGCCCATACTTAACCTAGAATTTACTCTTTATACGCAATTAACATTACTCATCGATTTAAGATCGTTCCTTCAATAAATATTGCCTACAATTAAATCCAAAACTCGACGCCACGGTATTGAGATTAAATTTTTGTGTCGTGATTTGTTTACAAAGATTTCACATCGAGATCGGCTAGTGTATAGATGGAGGTGCAAAATGTGGTTTGAAATAGTTTTATAGAATTGGTGGGTAAAGTGTGTTTGTGGTTTGAATGAACCGAAGTCCGAACATCTGATTTTAACAACGAGGTCAAAATTTAATGAATATATCGCTATCTGAATGTTACCACTCGCGAATTTACAAACTGGGCAATGCAGTGACAAATATATACACATTTATTTACACCGTGTAGGTTAAACATTTCCCGGAAAATATTGATGATTCCAGTTTTTCATAAAATACAGTCGAAACTGCAGTCGGGAGGTTTTATAAAGCTATTTTAATTTCATGTGAATCGAAATCGCCCTAAATATTTTCACAGCTCAAAACAAAATAAAGTGTAAGTCGGATTTTTTCAAAAATGAATTTTTACGAAAATTCGGAAGATTGGGGAGTAACTACTCGAAAGTAGAATGCTCAAATTAGGTCCAATTAGGTCCACCCACCTGAGTCACAGTCGGACCGCCGCGCCGGCGCCGCCGGCGTACGTATTTCGCATGCTTATTGTTGTCTCGGTCGCACTTTCGGTCTAGGTACGTCTTTCCATCTTTGTTGTTCATAAGGATAGGTATATTGTAAAATATTGGAAATAGCGTATCCTTGCGATTAGTTGTAACACAACAAAGGCCATTTGTTGAGTTGACGCTGGAAGAACGTCCCATATCCACAGAATTTTACTTCAATCTATGGCTGGGGGTGATAAAATTTAAAATTAATAGAAGTTTTTAGTTTAGGTTTTAGATCTAAACTTCATACCGATATGAAAAGCAAGTACTTTTCATCCATACAGATCCAAAGCTCTAATTTATGTCTAATCCTTTACAATACGAAGACAGAAAACTTTTATCGCTCCCAAGTATACCTATAATAGAAAATATAATATTCATGTGTCATTAGTAAAATATCTACATACATGAACTGATATTTTACCTTGCTAAGAGAAAGTAGGTACCTACTCGTAAACAAAAAAATATTTTAAGCTTTATTTTAAACGGGTATCACATGGAACTCGGCCATGCGTAATATTCTCTCTTTTACTATTCAATGCCTCGATACAGTGGCGTAGCGTGGGGGCAGAAGGGGCATGGCCCCGGGTGGCATATGAAAGGGGGCGGGGGCAAGTGCCAGGATTTTTTAAATAAAAAAAAAGTAACTCCAAATCACGCCCGCTATGTTATAAGCCCAGCCACACGCTTCGTGTTACCTGCGAGCATGTTTGCACAAACCAGTTTGCGCAGGCAAGACGGAGCTGCTGAAACAGTAACTGAAATTCGTGATCGACAACAACAGAACAACAGCTGCAAAATGTCGTGCAAAAATATTCCTTCGCCCGACTGGTCCATGAAAATTAATATGTTTGATTAACTTCTAATACTAGTGCGCAATTATTTTTATGAAAATAGTTCAACCAAATTTTATTTATTAGGATAAGGGTTTCACATTAAAACATTGTTAACAACAAGTTAAATGAGCTTTTATTGTTTTTAATTTTTCATGTTATTAATTTAATAATCAAGAATCCACCTCACTTCGTTTGATCCATGCATAATGAATCAGCCTGTACAGTGGGTAAGTGGTCCGTCTGTATTGTTGCTAATTGCAAAAAAAATATAAATTTGTTCTAAGCTTATTATCTAACCTACCTTGTTGCTTGTACCTTGTCTTTCCTAAGCATGCCAAACCAATTTCAAAAAGCCAGCTATTCACAAAATTTTTTTTTGTATTAGTATCTCACCAATTTTCTCAGCCCCAGCCGCCACAAGCTCTAAAATTTTCAGGGCCTACTCCGCTCGCTACTATTTATTTTTTATACTCCCATAACTTTTTTGGGACCTCGCGATAAAATAAAATAAATTTCGGAAGCTCGCTCCGCAAGCTGCTATTTAAAATAGAAGACCCTTTTTCAAATTTTCGGAGTGCTCTATCATTTCTTTTGTCACAGTCTTGCTTACATCATTTACCAAACATCCGAAATAGTCTCAAAAAATACACGCCTGAAATTTTTGGGGTGTGCTAGGTAAATGAAGTTGTTTGTTGTGTTACAGGTACAGATAGTAGATTAGTAGGTACCTTTAAGATAAAAAACCGTGCACCTGCAACACTGCGCGGGGCCCGACATGCACTTTGCCAAGTTTAGGAGCCCAGGGCGCAGCATCTTAAAATACGGCATTGGTGTTAAGTTAATAAAGTTATGCCTTGTAAACACTGTTACTATTTCTATAATTTTAAAAGATAATTTCCTGTAGGTTTTTACCCCATTTCTTCCCATAGATGTTCCTTCTGAAGCAGTGATATTTTATCTTGACTTTCAATAAGTTGTACGATGTACATTAGGTCCGTTGAATAAAATATTTAAACTAAAACAAGATCCGTCAAGTGCGAGTGTAACTCGCGCGCCGAGGGTTTTGAACGTTTGTCAACAAATATGTACCAAAAGTACCGGTTAGAGACATCGCAATTTAACGAATACCTAAGAATAGTAGGTACCAACCTGCAATTCAGATGGATCTCTCTGCATGCTTCGGTTAAATGGGTGGTTCGGTTAAGGTGGGTAATGGTAAATTTTTCGACTTTTTTCAAAATATTTCAAAAAGTATGAAAGCTACAGAAATTTGAAAAACTGGTCTGAAATGTCCAAACCGATACCTTTCATTTGATACCCCACTTGGTGGGGTAGCACCCCTTGTGAAAATTATTCCATTTTGACCATTTTTCAAAAAGTATTCATTTTACAGACTTCTCTATATTTTTCCTGTAAAATATAAATTCATATCTACAAACGCTCCATACATTTTAAACGGATCGCTCTGCAAACTTCGGAGATAGGGGGGGGGAATGGGTATTTTTTCGACTTTATTCAAAATATTTCAAAAAGTATGAAACCTACAGAAATTTGAAAAACTGTTTTGAAACGTACAAACCAATACCTTTCATTTGATACCCCACTCGGTGAGGTAGCCCCCCCTTTTGAAAATTATTCCCCCCCTTTTTGACCATTTTTCAAAAAGTGTTCGTTTTTCAAACTTCTCTATATTTTTCCTGTAAAATATAGATTCATGTCTATAAACGCTCCATACATTTTACATGGATCGCTCTGCAATCTTCGGAGATAGGGGGGGGGAATGGGTATTTTTTCGACTTTTTTCGAAATATTTTAAAAAGTATGAAACCTACAAAAATTTCAAAAAATATTTTGAAATGTACAAAATGATACCTTTCATTTGATACCCCATATGACTCTGTAGGTAGCTTTTAAAATTTTGGCATCACAATTTGTATGGAAAATATTCATTTTCATTTTTCATTTATTTTCAATTATTTTTCTTAAAATCTGTACAGGCGCATGAAATGTATTATTATTTTAAATTTCAAGTTGATAGCTGCAGTAGTTTTTGAGTTATTAAGGAGGGAAAAAAGGACAGACAAAGCGAGACCATAAGGGTTTTGAAACCGATCTTCGATCTTCAAAACCCAAAAAATGGCGACTGTGGCAAATTTCGGGCGGCAAAAACCTACGCTACGTCACTGCCTCGATACCTGATATCATATAAAAATACAGCCTCGAAGAATTGATGGACGTACCCTTTCATTAAATTATTGGTCAATAAAACACAAACGATTTCATGAAACGATTCGTATAAATAAAGCTTTCTAAATATTATCGTGAAAAGCCAAACGAAGCGTGCTCACTGGTACTCGTAGAAATCGATACAAACTCGAATATTTGAATAAATGAATGCAGATACAGCTGCCTTGTGCGGCGTAATGTCCTTATTTGCTATTAGGATTATTATAGGAATATTAGAAGTTGGCTGTGGCGGTCGCAGCGAAAGAATTGACCCTTCCAAATTGTCTTGTGGATATCGTAAGAGCCAACTTAGGAGACATAGTAGCGAAAGTGCAGCCGCTATGTGTGTATGTGTGTGTGTGTGTGTATTATCACCAGAACCCGTTATCTACGTATCAGATTGGTGGCAGACAGTTATTAGTGATGTGACAATGTTTAAAAATATGGTACTTTTTCGCTCTTTGTCCCCAATCCACCAGTTCGAATATTATACACAATTTCCATTTTGTTTAATCTGTATAGTGAAAGCGGGTTTTTTGACATTATAAGCCTTAGTAAGCATAAAAAATACGTTTCAAAAAAGATAGGAAACTATCACTATTGCCTTTATATATATAGGGTTATTGGTAATTCACTGACACTGCGTAAACTGCAGGTTCTGCCCACCATCACGAACACGTTAGAGAAGACGCCAGGTCTTCATTCTTTTTTTTTTTTGTACGTGACCAAATAATGTCATTTATGAACATTGTAGATACTGAAATAACCTTCAGCATGTACACTGTTGACTGGGCTATGAACATTTTATGTAGCTGCATTCGCGAATGCAGGTACAAATTATGTCGCAATATTTTGATGGAAGTAAAATCTGCATGCAGGAGTTTCTTGCTGAACCACATTGACTACTTGTCTATGGAAATGAGCATAATCCAGAGTTCATCCAGAAATTTTGTCGAAAAAGAATTAAAAACACTAAATAAGTAATTTTGTATTTATGGCATAAATTCCGTGAAATTCGCATTTATAAAAAATATAACGAGCACGGGTATTCATTGAATCTATCTATTTCGTAAAAACGAAATTACGTATCTCTATCAATAACAATAAAAATGTGAATGTGAGAAGTTAATTTTGTTCGTTTTTTTGACAGTAATTTATTTATATTGAAAAAAAGGTCCAATACACACAAATTACACACAGGCTACTTTTTATCCGAGAAAACTCGAGCGAAGCCGCTAGCAAAAGCTAGATGTGTATAAAATGAACACGAATATATATTGTAAGATACGCGATTCCACAGGACACAGATAACAAAAGATTGAATAAAATATGGAATACTAGTTTTTGTTCGCGGCTTCGCACGTGTTATTCAAAGTATAAAGGTTTAAAGGTTATTTCTATCCCATGGGAACTGTTTACTGGGATTAAAATAACCTATGTTTTATTCCAGGCCTAGAACTACGTCTACTAAAAATTTCAGCCAGAGCCGTTCAGTAGTTTTGGCGTGAAGAGGTATCAAACATCCATCCATCCAAACTTTCGCATTTATAATATTTGTGTGATGTGATGTGATATTGTCACATCACTAACGACCGTCTGTCACCAAAATGCTACGTCAAGGGGTCTGGTTATCACCAATCCCCCTGTAAAACCTCCTTGTTTAAAGAAGGCAGTTCAGCAGTGGACTGATGAGGCAGGAATATTACTGGAGAGGAAAGTAGATAAATAAATAATAAATAAAATAATAAATAATGCTGGACAATTCACAAGCATTACCTAGCCCCAAGCTAAGCAAAGCTTGTGCTATGGGTACTAGTAGATAACGGATTGTGATCAGCATCCCGGTGATCTTAGACTGCGGTTTCATTCGTGTTATATTCATCCGATGTAATTACAGTCCTAATAGCGACAATTCACTAGAGAATAGATTCAATCAATACCCGTGCTCGTTACGGATCCAATTGTGACGTGTCCCGTCACCTCTTCCCGCGGGAGTTCTGGCGACGTGCTGGTAATGCGGGTCATTCGCGATGAATAAACTATGGAAATGGAAATAGAAACTTTTATTTGTGAATCAAAAACATACACTTTAAAAGAAAAGAACATAGAAAAGAAGAGACGCTAGAGTTACTTAGCGGCCCCTGTCTCAGCATGTGTTGGTTGTATTTGACGTGTTGTATAGCTACACGTCAATTACCTATTATAAAACTAAATAACACCCAGAAATTAAGTGCTATTGACACTTAATTTCTAAACTTCCTGGAGATGGTAAAATGGCTGATTCATTTATTTTTGTCCACGTAGTTCGATTAGTGCCAACATTTGTATTTTGAACAATTGAGTTACAGTAAGGTTTTCCCAGTTGGTGTAACTTGAACGTTATAGCTGAGGAGCTGACAGCCTTGTTTCCGTTACAATGCTAGACCGACTCAACTAGCGTTCAATCGTTTCCGATTCACTTAACAATAGATAAATAAATAAATAATAATTAGTAAATAAATAATGCTGGGCAATCCACACAGCTTCATCTAGCTCCAAGCTAAGCAGAGCTTGTGTTATGGGTACTAGGTGGTGGATATACTTAATACAATAGATTACATCGAATTATATTTTTAACCCCCGACGCAAAAAGAGAGGTGATAAACGGCCTCGGATCATTACAATCCCCTGATCTCCACAATACCCGACTATCCTATCGACAATCCTCCCACGAATTCTCTCCTCCGTAGACCGAGACACGTTCTCGGTGATCCCGTTGACCCAATCACCGCCGCTAACCCGGAGGTGACGGCAACCGATTCGCTTCCGCACACTACACAACCGACCAAAAAGCTACCCCGCCGGATGCGGGGTCGAAGAGTTCCCCGTGTCCGCCCATAGGTGCACTTGTGCACCAAGGCGAAACCTCCCTTTCGTCTTGTAGCATCTGGCAACAGCCACAACCGAGGCTCGCACCTAAGTAGTGGCCCTTGTGCGTGTTACCCCAACCTAACTTTTAACCGGCGAGGCGCCTTCTGCGCTCGCCAAAAGTCCGGTAACGCTGTCATGGCCATCTGCGGTGAACAGCATTATAGTCCATTCGAAAAAAAAACAAATCAGTTTGCAGTTAGCTAGCAGTCTCACCTCGGAATGGTCTATAATAGTCACATATCCTCTTGAGATTGAGTTAGGTAAACTCGCTAGAAGCAAGGTAGCCGCCACAGGTCCGGTATAGTCATATCTCGTGTCTAAAGATTTTGGAGTAAACAACTAGATTACTCCCATCTCGTGTCTAATTTCAAATGATAATAGAAAAAATACCTACTCAAACGCAAGGCACCTGTTGTCCACTAATAAAAAGATTTGGAAACAATGGATTGCTATTGTTCTCAATCGTCGAACGATAGAGTTACAAAACTTTTAGACATATGTCTGACATATGTCAGAAGTGACATATGTCACTTCTATATTTTATCCGAAGTGTAGAAGGTAAAGAATTAGGTTCCCAGCCACTGCCTACCCCTTTGGAAAAGTTTTATATACCGTAGCTTAGCTAGGCACATTACAGGGTACCTTTCTGTACCTACATTGTCTACGACGATCTACCAACCGTACCTACCTAGTTACGCTCGCACTATTGTCTGCTGCATAGTTTAAATAAACCTACCTTTTGATCACCGTGCATTTTCCTAACCATGACCCCCTTCATTTGGTGCTCAACGTAAATTGAACCACTCAATGAACACAAGATCAAAAACACTAGAGAAGGAAAAGAAGGATAGCATAGCACTATCCAAACAATGGGTGTGATTCCCCCCTTCACTTATAGAAATAACCGGAACAAATATTTGCAACAATGGCCTTAATAGTATTAAAATTGAAAATGATTAAATAAACCTTTAGAGTAGTTTGAACCGGAAAGGAGTTGTTTCGATGAATACCTATTCAAAATGCACATCCTACTAATATTATAAATGCAAAACTTTGTATGAATGTTTGTTATCACGTATCTCCGTAATTACATGACCAATTTAGATGAAATTTTCTGTGTAGATATTTTAAAATTCAAAGAGGGTGTTAAAGTTCATTGAAATCAGAAAAATCATCGGTCCGATTTTTTATACTACCAGTTTCCTAAACTGGTAGTATAAAAAATCGGACCGATGATTTTGGGGTGAAATAAGTATAATGCTGTAGGTACCTAACGAAAATACCTTAGGAAATAGATCTTTGCTCATTACACCTGAATTCTCCAAACCATGCAAGGATCCAGCTGTGTGGTGCCGGCTTAGAATTTTCACCACCACAATCCTTCCCGTGGGTGTCGTAAAAGGCGATTAAGGGATATCCACCTGGGGCGGGCAGCAGCGCCACCTGCAGAACAATTCTATCACCGAACTGCGATCCCCAACCCGCATGCCCAGCGTGGGGATTATGGGCATTACCCCCCATGTGATAAAAGCCAATGAGGCGCTTATCAGGGGGAGGCCTGCGTCCAGCAGTGGACCAATACAGGCTGTTGAGGTTGAGGTTGAAGATGTCCAACTTATGCGACGGTTGAGATTGAACAGAGCGAAAACGAAGAAGCCATTTTTCACTCGGCACGTCACATCCAGTTCATTCGCCTATTTCCCAACAGAGGGTAGTAGGACGAAATCAGCTGATAACCTTACTAAATTAAACTACCTACCCTATGTTTTTTTGAGCAAAGACCGAACAAATTTTATGGAAAATAATTATTCCTTGGTTCGATTCACTCAAAACTCGGGATAAGTAAACTATAAAGTAAATAATGAATTACGTATTTATATTTTTACATAACTACCCTAGCACATAATTTCTAAAATTTCCACGCTGGCGAAGCCGCGGGGCGCAGTATTTAATCACTTAAAAATGGGTTTGTATTTTTTGTATTAAAAATGAAATCGATTAAATAAACCTATAGAATAGTTTTAAACGGAAGGGAGATTGTTTCGATGAATAACTATTCAAAATGCACTAACATAAACACGTATCAATGGTCTTTGAAATTATATTAAAATTTAAAATGATTAAATAAACCGTAAAAATTTTGAATAGAAGGGAGTTGTTTCAATGAATATCTATTCAAAAGACACATATTTAAATAAAAACGTACACATCATCAGCCTATTCTAACGCTAGTAGTAGATCTAGCATTGTAACGTAACCAAGACTGTCAGCTCCTCAGCTAAGCTATCTAAACGTTCAAGTTACACCAACAGTAAGGCTGAATTGTTCAAAATACAGATGTAGGCGCTAATCGAACTACGTGGACTCATCGTCAGAATCGACCCCTAAAACTCAGCCCGTGGATGTCATAAAAGTCGTAGCCTAGAAGAAGGCTCTCTGTATTTTTAACACTTTCAGTGCGATCTGCGCTTTTCACTTCTTCCAATGGTGGAAAAAAAATTGAGTGGAGAAAAAATCAATTCCACCCAAAATTTATTCCAGTTTTCCCCACAACTAATTTCTAGTCTACTGCTGGACTATGTCCTCCTCTGATAAACGCCACATTCGCTCTTTTTTAATTCAAGATAAAATCAAAACACTCCTCCACTTTTGTAAACCATCCAGTGATACATCACACGTAATATGAAAGCCAGTAGAGTTGGTCGAGCACAGTAACGTCTCCTGTCAGCAAGCTGTTGACTTCCTTCCCAACCGCAGTCCCGTCAGCTATTGCAGTCTACAGTTACGGATAGGACGACACAATACAGACTTGCTTAGATACAACAACAATGAATCTCTGTCCAACAGCTGAGCGGAATCACGAGTCTCTCTCTTAAAATCAGACTTAAAATGAAAATGTGGAAATATAAATCAGAAGCTATATGTATGGTTTGCCACACAAGTGCGTCCTCTCATTCGCACCGCATGGAGCTAAAGTATCGGACTGTCGGTAATGCCGGCGATCCGTTTAATGCGGATTACGTCATTCGGATTGCCAATCAGTTGAAAATACGTTTGCAAATGACGGTACTTCGGCAAACCCGTTGCTGCGGTTACAGAGGACGCACCAGAATGAACCCGGCATGACGCTCAAGAAATCTGTTTGATGCGATCAGTGCGGATCATCCGATGCCAACTCTATGATTCAGTAGTTTTACCGAGATTAATATCGAGTCAATATTCAAATGAGAGTCATTTCATTTAAAAACTCACTATAAATATATCAAAGCAAGTTGCTTATCATTTATGTCACTTTTGCATTCAATAAAATAATCACAAGGAAAATTTTATTATAGAATTCATTCACGTTATAATATCACATTTTGGTATCTGAAAGCGTAATACTGCCATTAAATCATTCGGACTTAACTCGCACCATAAATTAAACTCGTCCACACTTTGAAAACTAACCATTGTTCAATTTTGTTCGTAAAAATTATTATGTCGAGAGAATGTATACGAATAAATAACTGCTTTTTGAGTTATCAACTCGTTACGTTTTTCCAACACTTTCCAAATTCTAATATGTCATTTTTAGGTTTCCGTTTTTACCTCAAAAGGAAATAGGAACCCTTAAAGGATCTATCAGGATATGTTGTCGGTCTGTCTGTCCGTATGTCAACCCTCTTTTCTCAGAAACGCGTGAACGTATCGAGTTGAAATTAACGTCAAATACTCAAGTCCGTAAACTCTTGAAGCCGCGATATAAATAAAACTTCTTAGTCAACGCACTCAAAAGTTACAGCCGTTTATGTACCAATATTTAGAAATTTCCAAGGGAATCACATGCACACAAAACCTATCGGGTACTTCCCGTAGACTTAGAATCATGAAATTTGATGAACAGCAAGGTTTTATAGCACAAGTAAAGGGAAAAATCCGAAAATCATAAATTTCTAATTTATTCACTCAAAAATACTTTTAATACTCGCCATGGATCAAAACCTATAGGGTACTTCCCGTAGACATAGAATTATGAAATTTAGCAAGAACCTTATAGCCATAATGCACAATTATATGTAAAAATCCTAAAACCGTAAATTTGTAGTACAACTAAAAAATATTTTTTGATTCTCGCCATGGACTAAAACCTACAGGGTACCTACTTCCCGTTAACCTATCATAATAATTTGGCAAGACACAAGGTCTTACGGAACCCTTAGTGCGCGAGTCCGACTCGCATTTGACGTTTTATTTTTCTTCAACTCATTTGTTTTTCGTGTGAGAAGTCCAAGAGATTCGTATAGGAAGCGAGTATCGAATCGACCAGTTGGCTCTAGGGCACTTGGTTAGACTATTCTGTTATAATGTAACGTATATAAATATTATGTTCACACTAAGCCACTTAAAGCCAATCTGAGCTAGCTCTCCAGCACACTACATTGCGCCGCTGGTCTCTGATAGCCTGTCAAAAACAGCTCGAGCAATCTACCCAAGTATTGCTATCTGACGTTTCGACGCATCGCTACGTAATTACAACTTGTACAAAGTTAGATGTGTTCTAACCTGCGGTCGACGTGATATAACTTTTACAACTTCGCATTCACGATGATTTTTGGAAACGTTCTATGTTTTAGACAGCGAGAATTTTACGTGGAAAGAATTCTCAAATTATGTAAATTGAAAGTGCGGTAGAGTTTGCATACGATATGATTTTACCGTGCTCAGCGGTACGACTTGATTACGGAGACAAGACGTTATCCGGGACACGTACCTATTGGAATAGCGATCAACGTTGGACGCATTGTTATGAATTCTAAAGAAAAATACAAGAAAATCTCAATTTCCGATCTATGGAATATTCATTGCTTTATTTGGTTTGTATTTATGTTTATGATTACATTTTTTAAAATAACCCTGCATAGCTTTGTTTCAAGGTAATCTATTAAATTTTTTGTCAAGATTTGTAAATGATCGGTAAGTCATCTAAAAATATAAACAAGAATCAGAATCAATCGTTTATTTGCAGAATACAATAATTACAAGATCTTAAAGCTATGTGATGACAATGTATTCGACCCGCAAGCAGGTGTGCAAATATTAAATATGTCATTATTATTATTAGGTATAAATTATAGTTTAAAATATCATTAAGAAATTCTCTTAAAATTTAAAATTTCAGTATTCGTTTACACTATAAAAACAATTTGAAAGTAACCAAATATCTAATTGTTTCTTATATAAGTTTCCATTCAAATCCTTCAATTTTTCTGGTAGCTTGTTATAAATAATTATGCACATGTTAAAAACATTTTTCGTATCCTTACAACATTGGGGTTTGTAGAGCAAGTTTTGAAACTTGGCCCTTTTCTGTCGAATCATAACATCCCCACGTTTAGTAAAGTAAGCTGGGTAACATTTGACAAATGCACAGACTTCTCTAATGTACATGCATGGTAGAGGCAGGACTTTACAATTCACGTACTTTTAAGTTTCTTCTTCAGATAGGTTTGAAACAAAAAGAGTAGTACGAAAAAAAGAAATAGTTTTATTCTAAAACTCACTTTTTTAATTTATTTAAATAAATTACATAATATTCTTCATGAATTTGTTAAACTGCGAAGGTTTTTATACTAAAACATTTTGTTATTTGATAAAAGATCAACCCGAGACTCGCTGACTTTTCTATTTCATGGAGCAATTTCTATTTACTCATCATGACATTACTTTTATGTTCAATATCATTCGAGTTTATTATGTCTTCTTATCTCAGACGATGCTACTTAATTCAACAATGTATATTCATATGAGTGCGAAAACTTTCGATATTACTCCGTGTAAAGCTTGGAGCCTTAATTTTATAGTTTTTAATTTAGTTGAAAAGTTGCAAAGTGAAAACGGTGATTATCCTAATAAATGCGCATATTTACCTCAAATACGAAGGTTTAGATTAGAATCAAGTGCAAAAAGTTTGTGAATGCCCTCATGAATATTTTCAAATCCTGGATTATGATTAAACTTGGCAGACGTGTAGACAGAACGGGACGAGGTCACTTTTTATACGGGTCCGGATACCGTATGAAAGTGCGGGGTTATTCACATTTACACACAAATGACTGACGCAAAATACACAATTGATGTTTGACTTCTAACTTTGCTACGGTATAACCATTGTAACGTACGGTATAACCATCGTAACGCAGAAACTTGTAGGTACTGATTTGTCACGGGAGCTGATTCATTAGGCGTACATTAATCTTGGTACACGCTGCGGTCTTACATGATAAAGCTTTACTTTGTTCGTGCGGCACCCTCTACGCGCATTTCGTAGAACATCGTATGCTTTCGTAGCATTTCGTAGCGTTCGTAGCACTTGGATACCTCCTTTACTCTGTAAGCGTGAATGAATGAGAGTATGGGCTTGCACAATTCCAAAACGAAAAGAGTTTACATTTACTAAATCTGACCTGCCGAAAATGCAAAAAATCACACATTCGCAAACTAGTCGCAAAAGCCACGAAATTAAGAAGAAGATTACGTATGAACTACCGGACCGCTGCTGTGCTGATATCCTACCAAAAGTTGTCTATCCGGTAGGTACGCTGCAAAGCGCTAAATGTATGGCAAGAAATGAAAACTTTTATGGTTTTCTAACTATGCACAAGCAAAAATTTAAAACTCGGTTTAGGTCAAAAACTTGCTCTGAATAAATCCATAAAAGGAAGCAACCAAGGAACATCACAGGTGTTAAATATTCCTTTTCTGACGTATTACATAATATGTAATACGTTATTTTCCGATTCATACATTTCATTGTATTGAATAATAGCAAAATGTAGGAAATAACGTTCCAGTATCGTGTTTCATATGAACTATTCTTGCCTCGAAGATGCTATGAGTTTCTGTAGGTCATGCAATGCTATCATTAGTGTAGTCTCAGAGTTCTATTTCTGAGCGATGAAGACGGAACAATATTGATATTAGATAATGGAAAAATGGCGTGCTGGAAAGGAATTACCACCCGGGAAAATTGCTATTTCCTTGCTGTTTCCTATCTGGAGATGCTTACTTAATATCAGGGTTGCTACATTATGTAGGTACGTGCGTGAGATACACGTGGTATTATGTATTCATCGGTAACAAAGGGCTTAGTACACTAGCGAATATCGGAAGTTTATAGTACTGCAATCGGCCAACAAGTCCGCAACGTGTGAGTGGTATCACCACAGCCTAACTATATGCATACAGTCGTTCGAAAAAGGCATTTTGACGTGCTTATGACAAGGACAAGGAAGGGACGCTCCCGAGTTGCATACATCACCGCCTTAATAACTCGAGAGCGAAGCCCCCCACCCCCGACCCGTGTGATTTTGATATTTATTGAAATTGATATTATCCTTAGTTTTGGATGGTAAACATCAAACAGCGTTGTAGTTACCCTACCACGTTTGTATGGAAAGATGAGCGACTCGCTCAGCCTTAAGGAGAAAAATTGGAATCTATCAGAGGACATGCATCATGTAGTGAATTTTATATATAGGTGATATCCAGCTATAAGCAACCGTCTAGCACTTTAGCAGTACAATCTACTATAACTTTATAAGACCATTACAGAGCGGCGAATTTTTGATATATATTCTACAATCCCCATAAATTTCCGGCTAGAGTATGCGTATTCACCATTAAGTATGATTTAAAGGCTCGTAATTCAACTATGACGTGTAATCGATGTGTTAATGCTACACAAGGAAAGGACACTACCCCTTAACTCTCGAATAAGTTTTAACTCTTCAGAATTTATCGCTAATTTTATTTTGAATCTCGTAAAATTAGTTAAGTTCAAAGTTTTCTTTCCACTACACTGTGCGTGGCCGTTAAGGCCTTGTAAATACATAATGGTAGGTAGAGTCTGTGCAAAAACAGAACCGTCATCGTGGCGTTACGGTGAACTAACGTTTTTATATGGCAACCCAATCCAGCTGTCATCTGTCTCGTCATGCAAGTTTTAAGTGTCAACTTCGACTCGATAAATTATTGTTCATCTTGTTTTTGTGTTAGATAATTGGCAGACGCGCTACCATATTTCCTAAGACGTGCTTCGTTTTGCACAGGCTCAATATGATAATATTATTATTTAGAGTAACACTGAAAAAAATTAGTTTGTCAAATGTGACCCGCATCATGAATCCATATGAGCCTGATAAGATCTTGTCTTCTGTGACTATGAGAACTTAGTTAAATCGTATCTAATAGCTACTTCTACCAAGTAATGAATTCGCCTTATAAAGTGTAGTTTATTAATGTAATTCTGAGATTAAATGCAACAAAGTTGTTTGCTAACCCCGTGCAAATAAATGTTTAGACAAAGTGTATATTTATTTTGACTTAGAGCATGGATATGTCAATGATGTGCCTATTTTTTGGTTGAAACAAATTCGATATGTTGCAGCTACCATGCATTCTTGTTTGATGAGATATTTATCATTCCAACTATTTTGACGCCAATTAAGATAAAATGCGTCTTAGTTGGGCTATATTTTTTTCAGTGAAGGGAAATTATAGTAAAAAATGTTTGTGATTGTATAACGGGACTGGCATATTCGCTAATCGAATAAAGTCCTTAAAAAAACAGAATAAAAAATATATAGTACAAAATTCCTCAGTGAAACTCGTAAAAGAAAATTAAATCTGAAATTGAAGTTCTGTTAAGTTCGTACCCGTAAATGCGTATTGAATTTTTGCCGTACAGCGCGGCAATGCAGCCAGCGTTCTGGGAACGCTTCCAAGGTATATATGGATCAGTTGAGCTACCTGCAGATTGTCTGCAGTTGACTCAATTGTTTCTACTACTAGTTCTAATTTATTTCTATTATTTGATTGTAATATTCTTTGTCAATAAAATAACAATTTTTTGTATTGAAAGGTACTTTTAATCCAAAAGCAGTGATGTTATTTATCCTAAATTCTAAATTTCCTTACCTTGTCAGCTCTAAGTTTACTGCTGAACCTTCCACATCCAAAGGGGGTTTTTCCATATTCAGCACGCTTGGCACCTGCCACAATACAATATTGATAGGTGATCGTGGTCGAAGTAATAGGTGTGAACGAAAAACACAGAAGGAGCTTCCTTCCTCTGGTAGGTTCATCTTCAGGTAGGACATGGACTAAGATGGAGGAGTTGGTTCTGACGCCGCGTTCATCACTGCGTCTAAGCCCGCCACGGCTTCTTAAATTCCCTATTTAACAATAATAACATAATAAAAAATAATAATAATAAAAATGCTGGACAATTCACGCAGCATTATCTAGCCCCAAGCTAAGCAGAGCATGTGTTATGGGTACTAGATTACTGATATACATAATACAATACACAACATAGATATTTTTTTATTATACATAGAAAACATCCAGAACACCCTGAACAAATATCTACAGATCGGACAATCATTTGTCCCGAGGCGAGAATTGAACCCGCAACCTCCTGCGTCGCAGGCGGACTTTCACCCGCTGCGCCACTGAGGTCGTTATGAAATAATTTTGATCTTCAATTCGACGCCTTCGTGAAAGGCCTGGGTGGCATGATCACATTGGTCGTGGGTGTACACCGCCGTACGACCTAGATTACCGAGATATACAGGTATCAAAGAGTCATGAAGTTACGCACGTGTGAAATGAACATGTTTACCGTCTCATTTCTGCAGAACATCGTAAACTTTTACATGGCTGTATAACTCCAGCGAAAAACTGTATCAATGGGGCGCTCCTTTGAAATTACTTCATTTATCCCAGCAAACAAACAATGCTTCCGCTGTGAATGATAAAATGCACACTGTAAAAAGTTTATGCTTTCTCAACTGAAACAAATTTTTGCCTTTTCTATCGAAAGATTCTGTTTGAAATCTGACTATATTAAATGATCTTTCTTCTGGTGGATGGATCTCTCAAAACTAGATGAGCAATAACGTCGCTTACGTTTCTATGCAGACTAATGATTATCATCATCATCATTATCCACCTATACCAGTTCATTGCTAGACATAGGTTTTCCCTAATGAGCGCCATAAGACCCTGTCTTCAGCATGCCCCACCCGATAATTGCCTGCATTCTTTCACGGGTCGTTATCCCACCGGTCATAGTAGTTGCCACCGATTGCATGGCATTTATGAACCGGAAACTATAATAATAACCTGATAAAACTGTGTTCAATATTAACATAAGCTTGTTGAGAGTGTTAAGTCATACTGAACTTTATGACTATCACAATACAGAGCTAACAAATGTAGTAGTTAGTAGTTAGCGTACAAATATGGTCATAACATTAACATTCTATGAAATGCGTTTGAAAGAGAATTTGAGGTTTAGGCCGTTTTCTGATTAGTCGGTAAGGTTTCGGTACGAAATCAGCACGCTCGGATGTCAAAACAGCCTGCACTTTCGCACTTGTCTGCAAAAAATTATGCAGAGCCGCTTCTGACGTCGTCGTGGAATACAAAAGTCTTCGGCCCTTTTCACATGCATACGGCATATAGACCGTGCCGTACCATTTATCGCCTGTCCTTATCAACTATAAACACGGTTTCGATGCGGCAACCGTCTTTACAGTTGTGTATAGACTTGTATCCTACTTCTTACTTATCCTACTGCCTACTATTTTTCCTACTAACATTATAAATGCGAAAGTTTGTGTAAATATTAATAATAGGCGGAGGACACGCTTCTTTATCTTCTAGGAGAGTGCGGGGCACTGATGCAAAAACGTAGCATCCATCTGGGCAACCACCTGCTTAGCCCAGGCGAGCTAAGAGACATCGCTCTGGAGAAAATCCTACAGTTCTTAGCAGCTGCAAGGGTTAGTGGCGAATTATAAGCGCCTCTGCTATGTGGTTCAGCCTTCCCCTCAGTGGCCCTGGAAAAAACTCACCTTGTATACTTTTTTATTATAAATATATTTATTATTATACGTAAACAATAGGAGTAAGACTAATTATAAAGTTTTTTCCATTTAATATTCAAAACGATCGCCGTGACGTCTTCAGTCTTGTAGGTTTATTAGGTACCTCGATAATACTGCGATCTCCGGCGCCGCCGCCGCCGCCCGGGCGGCCGTGCGTAAAATAGTGTACACGTTAAAGCGCTTTCACGGTACGGCATTGCGAATGCCGTTTTGACCGCAACCGTATGCATGTGAAAAGTGTTTTAGGTTCGAGTGATGAAAATAGTTTCAATTGTTTCGTCCGTTGGTAAAATAAATAAATAAATAACGCTGGACAATTCACACAGCATTATCTAGCCCCAAGCTAAGCAGAGCTTGTGTTATGGGTACTAGATAACTGATACTTAATACAATACACTACATAGATCGATATTTTTTTACTATACATAGAAAACATCCAGACCTACGGAACAAATTTCTGCAGATCGTGCACAAATTTGTTCCGAGGCGGGAATCGAACCCGCAACCTCCTGCGTCGTAGGCGGACCTTCGCCCGCTGCGCCACGGAGGTCGTCAAAAAAAAGTTGTATGACGCGTGCAGTACCGAATCCGTACAGCACGCGTCATCCAACATTTTACCGCGCTTGCCGCCTAATCAGAAAGGGTCCATAAAAATACTTATAGGCGTTCGGTAAGGTTTCCGTATGGCGTATACCGAGCGTGCTGATGTCGTACCGAAACCTTACCGACAAATCAGAAAACGGCCTTATGTTGACAATAAATTAGCACTAAAATTGAAGCGTTGCAATGTTTTTATTATTCACTAGTGTAAAATGTGCATGTAAAATAAATCTTTGTAGCTTAGAACATAGCAATAACAGTTTCAAAATGCTAAAATACACATAAAAATAGCAATAACAGTTTCAAAATGCTAAAATGCACATAAAATGTAGTCAACAAACCTTACAGCCTTACCTTCCGTTCGTTTGCTAGCAAAGCGTTTGACTAATTTTTCAAAAAAAAAGACATCGAGGTACATTAAATAATAATATGATAAATATTCTTAAGCTGGTGCGATTGTCTTTTGTTCATATTATTATGCACTCTGTCGTCACAAATCCTGATGAAAAAAAACGAAAACGGTTATCGTTTACAGTAATAACCAATAGATTTGGTAGCCGTTTCCATCGGGTACAGATTACAGTCACCCGTTTCCAGTATACGAAAAACAAAAATTAAAAAATATATCTGTACCACAGTATTGGGAACCAGAAATAATCCTCAACTTATACTCTTTTAAAGGAACACCTATAAGTTCACGACAATAGGTACCTACTACAGGATTAGGAGATGACCGACAAGCCGCAGTTGCCTTGACGGATGAATATAATTTACAAAGAGCAGCTGCAGACACCATAGTATCAGGCTCGTACCAGCAATCGTATAGTCAAATTAAATGTAATAAATTATAATCAATGTAAGCAAACTGTCGAGTGTCTTAGAAAAATATTACTTCTAGTCTGAGGTCGCATATAAAGCGAATTCTTAAAACGTAACCTAAACAAAAAGGCTTGATCCGTAGCCCCAAGTTCACGAGAATGCGGCTTTAGGAGTCTGTAGCAGGGCACGACATAAATAATTATTAGGATTATGTATGTTTATCGATAGGTAACCCCACCCCCACTCCCCTGTTAGGTTTGTCAATTACTAATGTATAGAAATAACTATAAACATATTTTTTTGTAAAAGGAAGCAAGCTGTTCTACACATATAAAACAAAAAATTTACAACGAAATTCCAACTTTTTGGAATCGAGTCACTAAGTCCGTGGGGTACCGAGGGTCTTCGGGTTTTTAAAAAATTATCTGTGTGGTCGAAGCGACGCGTGACCCGAGAGCTGGTGAGTATCCGGCACAGCACATCAGCATAGCCATACAGCGAGGCTATGGAGCCAGCGTCTTGGATGCTTTCGACTGGTATTGATATTTTTTTTTTATTTAGTCGCAAAAAACATTAAAGAATCACAGAATATACAAAACTTGAACAAAATGGGTATAGAGCTTGATCATTTCACAAATTATGTGCATACAGAGAATCATACGAGCAAAACATGTAGAAAAAAAATCACAATATTAAAAAAAATAAAGTATAAAACAGAATAAAGGGATACCTTATGCTAATTATAAGTAAGTGTTTGAGCACATCTACCAAAAATTACACCATTGTATGCTTAGTATTAGGAGTTTAATAGAAATGATTTGAAAGTTTGGGTAAATTGGCTCAATTTAGGAACAAAAATGTCAAGTACAATGTTATCCTGAGCTACGAGTATATATGGATCAGTTGAGCTACATGTAAATTACAACCGTCTGCAGTTAGCTCAATCATTTCAAGTGTGGACACTAGTTTTAATTTATTTAGGTATATTTTTTGATTGTAATTTTCTTTGTTAATAAAAAATATAGATGTATAAAACCAAAACTAATGTAATTACGAGACACAGAATCTATCGATGAACATCGCTGTATATCCTGACCAAATTCTACCACGGAAACATTTTCACATACTTGATGTACTTGCCTCAAATCGGGTCCCTGCTACGAGCCACTTGTCGGTGTAACGTGGCTTGGCTTGGTTCTTGAAGCAAACCACCAAGTGTCGGTTTTTCAAGGACTAAAAGAGCGATCATTTTCGACAATAAACCAGGTGTATTCACTTCTGTGGATTTTTCTAGTGTCCTATTTAATAACATTCCTAAAGTATCTGGTTTTCCATTAAATACGATTATAATGACCGCAGTTTTACCGTTCCAGTGGATTAAAATCTAGTTTTGTCTCGGGCATCTCAACGAACAATTGTTTTCACATTACAGAGACAGGTAATCTGAATGGGCTAAAAGAACGAGGTAAGCTGTGCCCTCTCGGATGGAGATTTATCTCCGTACAATGGACTAATCCGCTGACGATGGGATTGCGAAGGACACCTGCTGTTCAGTAAATGGGCACTGTTTTTCAGAGCTACGCTACTTTTTTGCGGAACCACGCTCGGGAAGCTTTCCGATATTTCGTGACGGAATTTTTAAGTGCTATTTTCGAAACTCAAGTGGGAGGAAATGAAAATGTTAAAGCTTTTCCGATCTGTGTGGAATTCGACGTACAATAACGTTATGTATTCGTAACTACAGTTGTATTAGAAAACATTCAAAGTGCTTTCCTTCGTCGTATATCGCAACCGAATCTACGTTTGTTCTAGCTTTTGCTTTACCTATTGGTTTTTTGTTTGGCATTGCATTTTTCGTTGTAGGCATCTGCCTACAACGAAAAATGCAATGCCACCACAACCATCTGGTTGTGGTGGGTTCTAAAGATTTTTTCCATGTCGTCGGTATCAAGATCACACAGTCACATTATACTCATCCATCGGTAAACCCATTAATTAAAGTACTTAGGTACCTGTCCTCTCATATAACCTTCGTAATCATGAGTAGGTGGCACCTAAAACAATTTACCCAGAAACACACCCACGTCTCTGCAGACCACATTACGGATTAAATACCTACTTGAACATGTCCATTGTGCCCGAGTAGTGTACCTATACTTGTATAGCCACTATAAGGACATACATAATCCCTTGTAACATTCCGACAAAGCTTGTGTCAAACAATGAGTGAAGCTAAATTGTATCCCGTAAGGTTGTGACCACTTAGTTGGTATACCTACTCTGTGAACTTTGAAGGAGACCCTTGGTAGTTAGTAATAAAATTATAGAGAAAACTGACATTATATTTTATTTTCTCCACTCTCGCTCGAAAACGGTGACTTTGCGGCTCAAAAATATTGAGCAAAATCAGATTTCTCTCACAAGTGGAATAAAGAATCCGCTACCTCATCTCGCTACCTATGTACCTCGCTACCTCAGCACTACTTACCATTACGTTAGAGTCACGAGCGTAGCGAGTGGCTCTCAGTAGACTGTTTCGCTGGCTCGGGATGTAACATCAGCACGTTCAACAAAATATCGTTTTGCTCACTTGTTGATGACTGACACCACAATTATTCCTACAGTACACTCACACACGCACACATACACACACATTACCTAACAGTATGTACATACAGTACTTACTATCGTATTATATTATAAGATTATAAAAAATGGTTTCTCTTTATCCGCTTCCAAATCAGAGCTCTCCCTTTTAAATCTAGATTCCAGAATATCAGACTATTTTGATCTAGGAGAGATCAATTTTGAGCGAGAAGACGGCCAATTATCTTTGTAATAAGGTGTTTGTCTCATGAATTTATTTTGTTCGATTCAAGTTTGCAAAAAAGTATACAATGTAATATTCAGTCATCAATTTCAAATTTATTCTAAATAACTGTTGTCAACATTACATTCAGGCATATTTTTTTACTAATAAAGAGATTGGCGAAAAAACATTTTTTGTTGTAACATTTTTAACACGGTGCGGTCGCCCATGGGGATCCGACCTCGCCTTTCCATCGTGTCGTTGAAATTGGCATGTCCTAGAACCAAAATGATGTACGATAGCTATTTGCCAATCCACTAAGGGCACTGGAGACAGATACGAGAATAGCTACGACGGTATCTATGACTCTACCGAGTGCCTACAGACGTTTTGCGAGCAAGTTGTAGATGGGTTTATTTACATACTCTCTACATTCTCAAGGTTGTCGTAGATGGACCTCTCCACCACTGCCGCACAGCACAAAGTTACATTCAAATATGGGGTTAAATTTGTAACATTGGATGTATTTTATAGTTACAAAATGGCTTCCCTACCCCAAGCTTCAAACGAGTGGCCCGCAAACTGTTTGCTATCTATCTATCTGCTATCTAAATATTACTAGTCTGAACTCGTAATTATTTGCTTATTATTTGAATGTAATTTTTTTGTATTTTGCAGCAGCGGTGTTGAACGCGTCAGTGCGAATGTGAACCTTAATTGACCGGATTGAGAAGAACAGATATATTAAAGCTAAAACGACTTCAAATTGTTATAATCTATTTAGTAGTCTTTGTTTGATTATAAATAGTAGGTTATTTTAGATACCTACCTAAGGGCTTATTAGTTTATAAACGCTTTTTAACTCCATTCCAAACAAGTTAAAAATCAGGGACAGCTCTGATCCCACAGTTAAACAAAGCTTAGCGAGAAGAAACGCCGGTTAAATGAATAAGTTCAAGTATTTCCACTCGCTATTAAAAGCGAACTTTGCGAGTGCCCAGAATATTAATACACGGGTCAGAGTTAAATTAATTTATACCTAAAGGCAGAAGCACACTACGGTGCCGTGTTGTGTCGTGCGTGATGCGTCAGAAACATAATAGTTGTATGTGTTTCTAATAGAAACCCAATATAATGGCGTGAGCCATGAGTTAGGAGCATATCGGTTTCACACATTTAGTATAATAAATAAATGTAGAAACACACTTTTGAGACTTGGTGTGTCGTGCGTGACTCGTGATGAACCAGAAGCATTTTGGATTCACATATTTAGCTTAGTAAGAAACATATTATTCTTGTGTGTTGGGATGCTGTAAAATGTGTTCCTTACCATACTAAATGGACGAAACCGATATTCTTCACAATAGTGTGTTTGAACCTTAACGACTAAGCTCTGTTGTAAACGGCATACCCTGTTTCCTGATTCCAGTCGCGTTTTATTCCAAAATCCTGATCATCTGATATTTTTATGCACAAACGTGAACTTAGCTTTTTATGGTGGCTGCGATAATATTTGGCAGTTCGGCCAAACTTCTTCGATAAAGTTGTAAAATCATTTGGGTAAAATTTTCAGCGACAAACCTTGTTTTGGTACGACACAATCCTACCCTTATCCGCATAGGTACCCAGCCAACATCTATAGGTATTTTGTTTGACAGATTTTATTTAAAAAGTTATAAAAAACTTAGGATCTAAAGTAACGTAGAGTTGCGGAATAAGAGGGGGACATAAAAGCCAATTGCTGGGGCTAGTAAGCTTCGAGTAAAGCTTTTATTGTTACTACTATTTAAAATCAGTGCTTTCAAATAAAAATCGTACGTGTTTGACCAAACTGAAGAAACTTTTATTAGATTCTTTTGTATTCACAGTCAGTTTACGTTATTCGATGTTTTGAAGCAAGATAACTGTTCATTGAACGTTCAGGATTTCAGAATTTGGTACGTTTTATAGATACCTAGAATATTCCATACGAGCTCCCGCCCGCGGTTTCGCAATAAAATTGTTGTCCCAGATAAAGTAGCCTACAGTTCTACGCACATAAGTCAACACCGTTACCGCAAAGCACAAAAATGTGCATTAAAACATGGCGTAAACTCATTATCTTTAGACACATTTTTACAGTGATAAAATGGCTTCCCACAAGCTTCAAACGAGTGACCCGAAAACTGCCTGTCATCATAATATAATTTTGCGAGTTTTAAAAAACGATAAACCGTCTTCAAGTTCTTTTAGTGGCGACAGCTAGTTAAAATTCGAGTCTAATTTAGTTTGATGACACATCGAGGTATATCCTATCCAATAAAAAAAGAATTATCAAAATCGGACTACTCTGTAAAAAGTTATGCGTGGTTAAATTAATTGACGACCTTCGTGGCGCAGCGGGCGAAGGTCCGCCTGCGATGCAGGAGGTTGCGGGTTCGATCCCTGCCTCAGAACAAATTTGTT
Organism: Eupithecia subumbrata; assembly: GCA_949316285.1. Lineage (NCBI taxonomy): Eukaryota > Metazoa > Arthropoda > Insecta > Lepidoptera > Geometridae > Eupithecia > Eupithecia subumbrata. The sequence continues at coordinate 10,953,149 of OX438643.1, read as the reverse complement.
TCGTTGGTCTGGGTGTTTTCTATGTATATGTATAATAAAAATATCTATCTATGTAATGTATTGTATTAAGTATATCAGTTATCTAGTACCCATAACACAAGCTCTGCTTAGCTTGGGGCTAGATAATGCTGTGTGAATTGTCCAGCATTATTTATTATTATTTATTATTATAAATATTACAATCAGTGAGTGAACAATCAACCATCTCCTGTTTTCCCACCCTTTGGATTAGATTTTTTTCCCTTCGTGGTATATACTCTTTCCATTAAAAAAGAATTATCAAAATCGAACGACTCTGTAAAAAGTTATGCGTGGTCATACATAAAAATATAAATACGCGTCGAAGCTCCTCCGTTTTTCGTCGGTTAAAAATGCATCTCACCTTCTCACCTCAACAGCCCATATTGGTCCACTGCTGGGCGCAGGCCTCCCCCTGGAAAGCGCCTTACTGACTTTTATCTCATGGGGGTAATACCCATTCACCACGCTGGGCACGCGGGTTAGGACCGCAGTTCGGTGGTAGAATTGTTCTGCAGGGGGCGCTGCTACCAGCTCCCGGTGGATATCCCTTAGTCAACTCTTACGACACTCGCGGGAATAGTTGGGGTGTGTGGTGCTTAGAATTTACACCACCCCAAAATGCATCTAAATGTTATGAATAAAAGCCCATACTTGAATGCACATTTTTGTGCTTTGCGTTGGCGTTGCGGCCTTATGTACCTTAAATACTGTCCTTCCCCAGCATACAATCTCCATAACAGACTGCATTATGAACCGTTAAGTCGCAAAAAGGTAGAGATATTGACACAGACACGAGTGACTATTGCATTTATAATATTAGTATGAATTGGTACAGAACGTAAAAAACTATGCAATTAACAATATTTATTAGCGGTTCGTCCAAAACGCGATTCCTCCAATTAAAATATAAACGCGTTTCGTATAATAAGCGGTCAGGAATCCATGCGCAGTTCGTCCAATTCTTATTATCTACTTTTACTTTAGAATTATCCAAAATAGTTTACGTTTCATATTTTATTGTTTCATTGCCTCAAATCTGTTGCTGCAGCGGAAACTGCATTCGACAGGTTGTCAAAGTGAAGCCAAAAGCTTTATAGAGTCGATAACTCTATTTCGATCAACAGATATTTGCGGAAACGGTCTTAAACTAGCAACGCCATTGCCAGTTCCGATCCCCGATAGCTTGTTACCGATTTCAATTTGCTAAATGCGGCTCCGTCGATCAGTTAAATGACTTACACCGCTTTTGTTTATATTTTGTTCTATCTTTTTTCCTTTTGTTATATCGTTTAGTACCTATATCTTCATTCGCGTACGGCCCGCGCGGGCTCACTATTGTATGCAATCGGTGAGTCACTGCGACGGAGAAATTAAAATATACTAATTTAAATAAATAAATAAGGAGTTTATTCATCAAAGCACTATATTATCTTAGTTAGGGATGTTAGGGATGTTAGTGCAGAAGAAGAAACTATTAATAACGACCTGTTGACCCCAATTGATCACTGCATCTCACACTCTCTGGCACAAGTTTATGTTAATGAAAACGACATTCTTCTTAAAATTAAGCAATTAAATAAAAACAAAGGACCTGGTCCAGATATGATTCCAACATCTTTTGTAAAGGCTTGCGGCACTGAATTAGCTATTCCACTCAATATAATTTTTAATAAATCTCTTAAAAGCGGTGTTTTTCCTATAACTTGGAAGACAGCGCATATCATTCCAATTTATAAAGGCGGCGACAAATCTCGGTGCGATAACTATCGCCCTATAAGCTTATTATCGTGTTTTGCGAAATTGTTCGAATCTCTAGTATATACACAACTTTTTAACCACATAAAACCTATCTTGTCTGATAAACAACATGGTTTTGTCAAAAACAGGTCGACAATTAGCAATTTACTTGAATATAAACATTTTCTTTGTCAGGCTTTTGCCAAGGGCGGTCAAGTCGATTCAGTGTATACTGATTTTTCAAAAGCCTTTGATAAGGTTAGTCATCATTTACTTAGTATTAAACTGCATCGTTACGGCTTTCATGGAAATCTATATCGATGGCTTTGTTCGTACCTGAGTAATAGAAGTCAGCTGGTCGCCTTGCAGGGATATTTATCCACACCAGTGGCGGTTACCTCAGGCGTCCCCCAAGGTTCGCATTTAGGACCCCTTTTTTTTATAATATTTATCAATGACCTTGTTTCTCGCTTATCCTGCAACTGCCTTTTGTACGCTGACGATTTAAAAATATTTAATTTAATAAATGACCGTAGTGATTGCATATCTCTGCAAAATGATTTAAACACTATTTCGTATTGGTGTAAACATAACAAAATGAACCTTAATGTCGACAAATGTTTTTTCATCTCTTTCACCAATAAACGAAACAAAATAACTTTTGATTACACTATTGGCAGACATAAACTCAACCGCTCCCTTATTGCAAAAGATCTTGGTATAATTTTCGATGATAAGCTTACTTTTCGGGCACATTATCAGTATATCATAGATCGAGCCAACCAATTATTGGGTTTTGTCTTAAGATCTACTAAGGGCTTTAAAAACTATCGCAGCTTAATTTACCTTTTTAACTCCATAGTGCGTAGCGTATTGGAATACGGAAGTCCTATTTGGTCTCCTAACTACAAAGTTCATAGTTACAACATCGAACGGATTCAAAGAAAATTCCTGAGGCTCCTATGTTATCGTCTTAAACCCGGGCGCCTATCTCTGAATTACGAAGAGAGGCTCTATAAATTCAGCGTCACTTCTTTAGAAACTCGTCGTATTTATTCTGACTTTATTTATTTCTACAAATTACTTCACTCCCTAATAGATTCCCCAAAACTCTTATCCGAAATATCATTTAATATTAATTACAGATCTCGTAACTCTAATAAGAAGAACGTTTTTGCATTACACACTTTTAGAAATAATATTTCCCATTTCAATCCCCTCACACGAATGGCACGTCAATATAATGAGCTACATAGGGATAACGGCAGACTCGACATATTTGTTCCGAGATTAGGTCAGTTTATTAAAATTTTAAAAGAGATCCTCCACATCAATATCAATATCAAAGAAATGAAAGAGAGTTCAAGTACATAGTACAACATACATAGTTTAAACAATTATATAGCATATTGTAATCTAATTTTTGTTACCGTAATCTTATTTATTAATTACCTTTTTTATTAATGTAACTGTATTAGATAGTATTAACTCTTCCTACTCGATATACGAGTATATGTATATTATAGCAGCACGTACATATGTTTATGTTGCAATCAAGTTTACATCTAACACTTTAAGTAACCTCATAATATTAATGTGATTGCGATGTGTTTTGTACGTTAAATAAATAAATAAATAAATAAATAAAGTTAGACCCATCTTAAATCATATAAGTACAAGTAAGTACTTTACTAATATATGATATGAATAGATGCTCAACAAATAAGATACCTACTCCATAAGACAATTGATATTCGCTTACGTAGATCAGGTGTGCATTCTAAAAGTTTAGCAAAAAACCGTTTGCAGCCTTTCTAAAACCCTCTTATCCCAAAAATAAACGATCATCTCACGTTCTGAAGACACGTAATTTTTCCCACAGCATTTCCCACGTCAGGTTCCGTAATGAGTATTAGCAGACCATCAATCATGCATCGACTATAGGTGATTGTTGCCCGCACGGCCCATGTGCCATGTCACTTCGCCCCCTTATGTCATGCATCAAACCATAATTACATTTTCAGAGTTTCCGCTAAAAGGATTATGAAAGTTTATAATCACTTGGTCATTCAAAGACTAGATGAATTATAATTATTAAGTTCCATATTATTATTTATAAAAAAAACTTAAAATATAATCTTTATAATCTTTAATCTGTGGATATACAGAGTTATTGGTAATTCACTGACACTGCGGAGCTGCCGGTTTCGTTTCTTCCCATAACCCTGGGAAGAGCTGGCGTCTTCTTGTCTGACACCAGGTCTTAATTCTTAAAATTGGTTAAAAGGGAATGATAATGTGAATGGTGAATTATCAATAACACTGTATCTTCCAATAAAAAGTGCGATAGGTATTTTGTTGCGCAGCTAAATACTTGATTCTTTTGTTAACGTAATTGTTGTTTTTTTTTTCACACCACACAAAAGGCTTTGTAATTGTTGGTTGATATGCTTTATGGATTGGTTAGCTTCAGGCAATTCGACATTTCCAGATTCTGTTGTAATTACAAATTTACAGTTCAACAAAGAACACCCGTAGGGAATAAATGTTGAACCAATAATTAGGGAGTAGTGGCTTGTGGCACACATCACCGAGGCGATACGGGCGATCGATGGGTTTTTAGGGATTCGTAAGCCTGCTAATTTTACTCCGAGCAGACCAGTCTGCCAAAGGGTTGTTACTTTGTCGAAAAAAAATAAAAAATAGAATTGATAATCACATTAGTTCTATTTACTATAAAAACTTTCGTAGTTTGACGAATTCATTATGAATGTAAGCGGAGAAGCGGTAAGATAGGGATTGTTTGAAGATATGAAACGTTGGTGTTCTTCCAACACAAACTAGGTTCGTAGTTAACCCGCTTAAATTCACTTTAGTTCTTGTTTGATAAGTAATAATATAGTTTAAAACATGACTTGTTTATGAGTTTACTTTTTAATTCTAAAGTAATAAACATTGTTGATTTCTGATTTGTTTGTAAGTAATCCTTCAGTTATTACGGTGGACTTCTTGAAATCATGAAAAGTAGAGGTTTCATTTTGAGCGTTATGATATAACGTAATGCCCACGTAAAAAAACCTCAAGAAAAAAAATTGAGCCAAACAAAAAACTCAAAAAAATAAGAAGGTGCAACCTACCCAATACCCATGAAATAATTAAATAGGTTTTTAATTATCTCATAGGTATTGGATTTCTACGTGTACTATGGGAATCACCACATTTAGTAAGTATTTGATTCAAAAATTTCACGATGTTATTGATAAACACCCAATTGAGGTCACCTACTAAAGCCATATGTAAAAGTTATCGACGTGGATATAACCATCGAACTAAAGTGAGGATAATAAACAAGACGACGTGCAAAGTTTACGTTTGGCAGACGTGAAGTTTGCACACAACGAGGCCTTAGAGCGGTTCTCGATTCCCGCATGATTTGAGAAAAAGAAAGACCAGCTAGCAATCATCAGTGGTTGTATCGGAGCTGCAAACTTTTATAGCGTCATAAACACGAGATGAAATTATATCCTAACGACCCAATAAACGAGAAAAACTCCTCCCTACTACCCGCTGAAAGGTTCAGCTCCGTATCTGGCCGGTGGCGATATTCCTATTTATGTTATTAGGTGCCTAAATTAGATATTTATTGCACGTCCCTTTAAAAAAAAACAGAAAGTCGACTCTTACTAGATAAAACTTTTAAATCCATCATGGTTATTAACACTAAAGTCATTTACAACGGGATTTTACCATGATTTGAGTTTTGAGCTTTCCAATATTTCGGGGCAGTTACATGCGCTATGATCACGGAATAACTGAGAGCATCAACAGACCAAGGCGCATGTAACTGCGCCGAAATAATGGAAAGCTCAAAACTCAAATCATGGTAAATATCCAGTTATAAATGTCTGTCGTACTAGATAGGTACTCCCTTTAATCACTGAGCGAAGAGCTCTCCGAATATGAAAGGTTGCTAATAAATTGGTTCGGAATAATTGGATTTTTCCCGCGCATCATTACACCTTATTGCTCAATACCGTTGCGTAACGGAACGACGCGATCGGATCCCTCCCGGCCCCTGTTGAATCTCGCAATTAGCATTTAATTTAGTTTTTATCCCTCATTTCATTTCGATGCTGAATAACACCGAGCGACCCTCGTCAAGAAGGCTTTAACAGGAAAATAAAAAAAAAATCCTTTGTTTATTTTGTTATCTTTCTCCACGCGGAATGCAGCTACTATTAACAACAATTACTTTAGGAAAATTAAAACCTTAAAAATTGTGCTTTATCACGATCGTACCCAAGCAATCAAAAAAGCACTTATACCTGTATAATTAATTAAACACTCGAGACTTAAATAGTGCGGTATCTTACTGAACTGAAACTCCGAAATGCATGCAGAGCTTTCAAGGTAAAAACTTTTATTGGCAGGTAGATAAAGTTACGTGAACATTGTAAAAGAAAAGCTTAAAGAGTTCTAATTACTAAGTGCTTCTTAAAAGTTCTTAGATATTTATGAAATAGCTGATATTTTAAATAAAATAACTACAAAGAAAACCTTTGTTAACCAACAAGTTTGCTGTCTTTTCATGATTTACGAGAATCTCAACGTCTCTTCAACAAGCTAAAGCATACCAGGGAGTTTGTCGTGATATTTACTTACTTGTTTGGTAGATATTCTTGTTACAACTTTACAACATAACTTCACCTTGCCACATATTTCCTCGATATCATAGAGCAGGCAAAGCATTTTTCAGTAACATTAAGTTTAGAGTTTATAAAGTTTGAAGTTAAACTCGACGCGTTTAGGATCTAGAGTTAAGAGTAACTTTAGAGAGCCAGTTGGGCGACTCTTAAATGAACAGCGTCTTGTTAGAGTTGCAAAATTCACTTGGACTGCATATTTACACAGCCAAGTACTAACGTTGACTTATACCCAGTATAAATCGGATCGGACAGGCTTTTGATGCCATAAACTCTGATTCTGCGGGAAAGTTTGTTTCTACGGGTGTTCATGGGTATTTTTGTTCTCTAAAAGATTATTTTCCCACGTATATTTTAAAGCTTAATATTTCGCAAACGGCTAAGTCGAAAAATGGTTTTCCTACAGTCACAATACTTTTGAGCGAGCTATCCAACGATACCTCACAAAATGGGGTAGATGAGAAAAAATATTAATTCTCAAATAAAAACAAGATCCGTCAAGTGCAAGTGTAACTCGCGCGCTTCGAACATTTGTCAATTATAAAAATACATATTTTATGTACTAAAGGTAAAAAAACACTTCGATATTTAATAAATACCTAAAAATAGTAGGCCAAGCTACATTTTCAATGGATACTTTGGAGATTAGGTAAATTTTTCGACTTTTTCTAAATATTTCGAAACCTACTGAAATACCCATACACACAAGCTCTGCTTAGCTTGGGACTAGATGATGCTGTGTGGATTGTCCAGCATTATTATTTATATTTATTTATTTACTAGTTTAAGCACGTTGTTTTTATGGAAACGTTAAAGGTGATTTCTATCCCATGGGAATGTATTTATGGGATAAAAAGTTATATGTTTGATTCCAGGATTAGAATTACTTGTAGGTATGCAAAATTCAGCCCGATCCGTTCAGTAGTTTTGGCGTGAAGAGGTAACAATTATTCAAGAAGTGTTCTAAATTTTTCTGTAAAATATAGATCCATATTTACAAAAGCTACATAAATTTTGGATGGATCGTTCTGCAATCTGCGGAGATGGGGGGAATGGGTAAAATTTTGTCTTTTTTCGAACTATTTGAAAAAGTATGAAACGTACAGAAATTTTTAAAACTGTTTTGAAATTCACAAACCGATATCTTTCATTTGATACCCCACTTGGTGAGGCAGTCCCCACCTTTTGAAAATGATTCCCCCCCCCCCCCTTAGACCATTTATCTAAAAGTGTTATTTTTACAAACTTCTCTATAGTTTTCATGTAAAACATAGATCCATATCTACAAACGCTATATACATTTCAGATGGATCACTCTGCAATCTTCGGAGATATAAGAAGGAATGGGTATTTTTTCAACTTTTTCAAAATATTGCTAAAAGTATGAAACCTGCAGAACTTTCAAAAACTGTTTTGAAATGTACAAATTGATACCTTTCATCTGATACCCCACTTGACCGTGAAACAAGCGCACCAAATGTATTATTTTTCGAGATATCAAGTTAATAGCTGCGGTAGTTGCCGAGATATTAAAGAGGGAATAAAGGCAGACAAAGCGAGGCCATAACGGTTTCAAAACCGATCTGGAAACTCTAAAAATTAGGGAACCTCCCTTAATTTTAATAAATACCTAAAGTGACAGATTTGGATAGACGACGTCAAACTAAAAGAAAAGTTAGATACAATTTTTTTTTGTCAAAAAATAATTTTAATCAAACACCAGAGTGCTTTTCGAAATTCCGCAAAGTAACTCAGACAAAATCATAACTTTCTTATTTGAAAGGAAGACCCATTTATAAGTGTAATAGCATAAATCAATTTTTAAACCACGGAGAGTTATTCAGTATGAATACAAAATCATAAAGGAAGGTCTTATTAAAATTCAACGTAGCTATGCAATTCAGTCCGCACAAAAAATAGAGTTTGAACGGTAGGTACTAAGATTATAAAATGGGTTTAAAAGGATTTTGGAATTCTCTCTTGAGTAGGTAAACCTACGTAAGCGAGAATTGAAATTACATTAGGATCAGCATGTCATCTCATCTGTAGAAAAAGAAGAAATATTTATCTATTTGGGCCCAAGTAATAAAATATTCAGCCTACGTAATATATTTTTTGTCACTCGAACAGTTTTGTGTAGTGTGAGTGAGCATGTGGTTAATTTAGCTATGCGTTGTGTTTCCACCACAGGTTCACACAAATACATTCCGATCGGCATTTTTCCAATGAAAATAAAGCCACAATTAATTGGTTACAGGCCACCAATCAGATTAAAATATTTATTGTCACGAAAAGCAATTTACAGAGTTCGCCACAGCACAATACATGTCAGGAACAGCTTGGATCTGCAATATCTGGCTGAGGTAGGAAATGCTGCACATTTCGCGGAAAACAATTTTCACGCTGCTTTTTTATTTTAAAATTTCGTTAGAAACATTCAAAAGTCGATCGTTGTTGCCAACCGGGAAACGTGGTTCACATCCGCACTCGAAGCGACAAAGTCGCCTCTCACGCCCGCAAACTTGCCTTACATTGAATCTTAAAACTCCAAATCCTAAAGCAAATAAACGAGCACAGTATACAAAAGCAAGATTTATAGTCTTTTTATACCCTGGTGATTCAAGTTTCTTCAAGTTCCGTTGCAAATTGACATCTTATAAAACAGTTATAAAGGCACAGTTGGCGATGTTTCGATTAACGGAGATGGAGATAAAGAGGTTGTTTGGCCGCCTATCGGCGTGATTTGTATCGATCGTTTATAAATTGGTTCATTTAGGTATAAACAAGATTAGTGAGTGTTCTCTATGTAACCTCGCAGTGAGCCGGAGATTTTGAAACGCCTCCGAGCGCAGTGGGTAGCGCCAGCGACGCTCCTATTTATCTCGACTAGATAATTCCCGCTGAACTGACGCGGGATGAGGGTAAACATCTTGACGTGATTAATAGTAATCCTCAGTAGTTTAATAGTGTAGGATTTTGTTGTTTGAATAATATTATCTAAAACAGAGTTAATTCGCCGATCCCGCGAGCCAGTCCCGTCCATTGGTCATTTATTTTAGTTACGCTGAAAGTTAGCGTAGTTTTTAACGCGCCGTAAAAGGAGAGCTGTGAGCGCTCGTTCGTGGGTAAGAGGTCAAACAATACGCGTGGTTATCGTTTGAAAGCTGGGAGTTGGTATTGTTTTAATGTTCACGTACCTGCGGTAGCTGTGTATATTTGCAGACCGTGAATTGCCGCGCACCTGCCTCGAACTCCACTAGTTTGTCACAGTTCGGGCGGCTGTTGTTTCAAGTTCTTTGATTTTAAACTCAAGTGCCGCTTGTCCTCAACGAGGTGTCTAATTAGCTCTTGCAAACTTTTCCTCTATATTTACAGAGTTGGTTAATTACGGTGCTTAAGATTGATGTAGCTGCTACGCATTTTGTTATTGTTTCCTTATAGGAGTTGGTTGGTAGGGACTACTAAATTACAAGTTATAAATAATTATCTACTAGTACTTAACGAAGATTACGCACAAACCAGTACCGTTTTAGTTTCATGTTATGCCAAGCAACCAAAACCTGTATTTAATCTCAGTATGCTTATGACAGCACCAAGTTTTGCCTTTTCGAAAGTTTGCATTTCGAGCGCCAAAGAGAATCAACACCAATTATTTTACCGTACATAAGAACCGTAACTATTGTATCTAGTCGAATAAATAAACAGAAATGTTAAAAAAAATAACTTTTTGAGCTCCAATAAAGGCAACCAGTGAAGGCAACAGAAGGCAACCATAGATAGGAGCAACCGCAATCGGTTCGCGGTAAGCTGACTGCGGTCTGTGCTACAGACGCGCCTACAGATATCACCTGAAGGAAAATCGGTTTAAAAAGCGTGACTTTTTTTGGGAATATTTAATTTTGTACCCATTTGAAATAATATGCGATAACGATGCCTAGGTAAACCTTAGCAGACTAGAGTTTAGGGGATGACTCTCCTTAGATCCATTGTCTAGATCCAGGCGGATCGTATTGAAAAGTGTAATATAATAATAATAATAATAATAATAATGCTGGACAATTCACACAGCATTATCTAGCCCCAAGCTAAGCAGAGCTTGTGTTATGGGTACTAGACAACTGATATACTTAATAAATACATTACATAGATAGATATTTTTATTATACATAGAAAACACCCAGACCAACGGAACAAATTTCTGCAGATCGTACACAAATTTGTTCCGAGGCGGGGATCGAACCCGCAACCTCCTGCGTCGCAGGCGGACCTTCGCCCGCTGCGCCACGGAGGTCGTCAATTCTGTTTCATTTATATTTGCTAAGAACTACACTTGGGTATTTCTGCTTGTCTACGTCCTACGCCCATAATAAAAAGGAAGAATCAATTTGTTTAGGATCAACGATGACTTTTCTCTGTGAATTTTTAATTAGGGGTTTGAACGTACTTACCTATTTATAAAGTTTCTTGTTTCCGTAAGCTTGGATATGTCCCAAGAGGGTAGTAGTAGTTATTCTAGCAGGAAGGCGCTTCACCTACCCAAACTGCTTCAAAATTATTGAAATATCAAAGCTTCTTTAAGTAAGTAAGTAGATTTGTTTTATTAAAACGACTTTTGTAGAGGTTCCAGCTTGCCTACCTGAATGTATTCAATTTTTTTTTAGCCAAGTTTAAGATGTTCTTATGCACGGTTATTATGATTAAATAATGAACATTGAGAAAAATTTTGTACTTAGGTAATTAGCCTATAGAGTTCCTAGCTTCTGCCCACAGCATCCCTTGCTTTTTTTCGGGAATTAAAAAAGGAGCAGAATCTGGAAATAACGTTATTTCTATCCCATGGGTATTATTTCTATCCCATGGGATTATGGGTTAAAAGTAAACTTTGTATCATTCCAGGTTTAGACCTACATTTGTGCAAATTCATCTATTTCAGCCCGAACCGTTCAGTAAAATACTGAACGGATTGGGTTGAAATAGCGTGAAGAAGAAACAAGCATACATCCATTCAAACTTTCGCATTTATAGTAAGTATGATAGTGCAGCAACAAACTTCTTACGTATAGGTACAAATTATACCTATACGATTATAATATTATAATACAAGATATTATACCGTATAATATTTGTATCTTGAATAAAGGCAAGGGGCCAATAATCTCGCCTATATCTGTGGCTATTTCAGTCTAAGTTTAGCTTTCTAAGGGGTTCAAATCTCAAAGCTGATATCGAAGTCAGATTACTAGCTGGTGCAATTATACTTCTCAGTAAACTTTGGCTGTAATACAAACTCGGTGTTCTTAGGTATAATTAGAAATTAGAGGCTTTGAGATGGTTAGGTTACGCAAGTCTTTATTTTGTTTGTCCTTTTGCGTGTGAAAACCATGTATTCAATGTATTAACACTTTACCGTACTAAAATAAAACGTAGCATTAGAAGCCACAACTTGGAAACCGAATTTTTGTGAATTTTTGTTAATTATTTACTGACTTTCATTTTAACTCTTTAGATAAATTTACTTTCTCACTCAACTTTCGCGAGGAGTGTTATCAATCAGCCAGCTAGATTAGACGTTTTACGTGTGCATAAACTTACATGTCAACTTCAACTTCTTGTCTTATGGCTCTGTGCCTGGTTTGACAAATCCCGTACAGAGCTCTTTTTTTGTTATTATGTTGTTCCTTTCTTATTTATAATTTTTACTTTTATGTTCTTTTTTTGTGTATCTTATTTCTTTATAGTTCTCACGCACTTATTATAATTTATTTAATCAATTTTTCTTCCTCTCTCGTTTCGTATCTTGTCTTGTAACCTGTGTACCTACTCTTTGTATTCTGTTTCTTTGTATAGCTGCCACACCAGGACCTGTCTGAAAACCAGCGCCGCTACTAGCTTCGGCTTGTAGCGGCAAAATGCTGAGACAGGGACCTTTTTGGCCCGTATATAACACACTTTCTAATATGTATCTGTTTTCTTCTTTCTGTTTTTCTTTTCTATAAAATACTGTGTTCTTTGTAAGTATATTATGATTGTAATGTGTTGTGTTATGTATTGTCCAAATAAATGTATTTTCTTTTCTTTTCTTTTCTTTCTTTCTTTCTTTTCAAGTAATATAAACACAACAACATACTGGAAATTTTGGATTATTCCCGTTGTCCACCATCGAGATATCGCCTTCTAGGAGACTTAAATTTTTGTGATAAAATGTGAAATTGACCCCTGGTTGACAATATGTACCTAAGCGCTTATACACCCAGATCCGGAGCGAATACCAGGAGATCACACAAACATTTGTCCCGCGGCTGGAACCGAATCCGTATCCTTCAGGCGGACATTCACCGACTGCGCCACTGAGGTCGTCAATAGAGATGAAAAAAGAAATTTGCTAGGGAAATTCGCCTAGGAGGACATCACCACATTGCTACGATACAAAATTGCTACGAATGCTTTGTGATGCTACTGAACGTTCTACGAAGTTGCTACACATGCCGCTGCAGTGTTATTTTGCTGCCTCATATCAAAGTGGAATGATACGACATTAATTTAGTTATAGTACAAAGAAGTTTACCAATTTGTCTTGGTATGGCTTATACAGGGACACCCTGTATAAGCCATACCTAGAACTGCAATCCCCAAAACGGGTGAAACCAACTTAATGCATGTACAGTGGCGTTCATTAGCTGACCCGCCCTAGCAGGTTCCAAGTCTCTTTATTACACCAGTTTTGGTTTTGTATAATTAAAATTTTTGTTTTTATATAAAACGGCTTGCAATCTTAATTTTATCAAGTGATTCTAGTTTTTAAATAATTCGGTAGGTATTCATAGAAATTGACTTCAAACGTAACAAAAGTTCAACTAATAATGAATGCCACTGATTCTAGTTTTTAAATAATTCGGTAGGTATTCATAGAAATTGACTTCAAACGTAACAAAAGTTCAACTAATAATGAATGCCACTGTACCTTGTTTTTTAACTGTTTGTTTTAAATAAATAAATGTGTTCCTATTCATTGAAACAATTTGAAAAAGTGGCCAGCATCCTCACTGAATGGCAGCCATTAGAAATTTTGCGCTCAAACCACCGACAAAATTCATCACAAAATTTAAAACGATTACTTTTCAAACAAATTCATCGTCGACTAATTTTATTTACTTTCATCTGTTTTGAGGTTTGCAGTTTTTGGAAGGAAGACAAAATAAATTGAAGCCTTTCTCCGCTTTAATAATGTGGCGCGGTGGGCGAAGGTCCACCTGCGACGCAGGAGGTTGCGGGTCCGATTCCCGCCCTGGGAGAGTTTTATACGATCAGCTTATATTTGTTCCGGGTGTTCTGGGTATTTTCTATGTATGTACAATAAAAAATCTATGTATGTAATGTATTCTATTAAGTATAACAGTCATCTAGTACCCATAACACAAGTTACAGTCATACAGTCTGGAGTTAGCTCAATTGTTTCAATAGTACCCACTAGTTCTAATTTATTTCTATTATTTGATTGTAATTTTCTTTGTGAATGAAGACTTAATAATTCCATTAATTAACAGTCGTCTAGTCCAAAACACTAGCTCTTTGGAACTAGAGGATTTTCCAGCATTATAATTATTCTTATTAATTACATTCCCTATTAAAAACGCAAGATTAAAAGATGCCTCAAACTCAAAAGCCTATATTAGTCCAATGCTGGACTCAGGCCTCCCCCTGATAAGCGCTTTTGCCTATTATCTCATGAGGGGTAATGCTCATAATCCCCACGCTGGGCAATGCGGGTTGGAGATCGCAGTTTGGTGGTAGAATTTTTTTCGCAGGAGGCGCTGCTGCTTGCCTCCCGGTATATGTAGATCCCTTAGTCGCCTCTTACGACACCCGCGGGAAGAGTTTGGGTGGTGCAAATTCTAAGCCGGTACTACAGTGCCAAAAAGATACAAAGATCTCTAACTAATTAAGCTTAATAATATAAGGTAAATCACATGGACAGATGCCGCTGGTGGGGTGAGGGTATATCGTGAACAAACAGTTTAACCTCAACGACGTGGGATCGTACGGTGGCCCAGCCCAAACCTGTCCACCTGCTAATTACGGACAACTTCAGCTACCTGCCGTGCCTTTAGACACGGGTAGGTAAGGTACAGCACAAAAAGCGGTGAACAAACGAAGACTCAAAACCACGTGTACTCACAAAGTTACAGAAACCGAGGAACCACACCATTTCCTAAAGCCGCTTAGCCGGCAAGATAACAAAGCCGCTGAACATAAGAAGTGAATAAAAGCTGCAAATTCGCTTGTGAAATATAAGAGGAAAACGACCTTTTTTACGCTTTTTTTCTCTTATTAATCACTACTACCATTTCAATCCAATTTTGTTCGTAGGTACCTAATTTTTGTTTACTATCAAAAATTTCCAAAGAAAAATCACACTAATCACACTGATAATGCGAAAGTTTGGATGGATGGATGGATGGATGTTTTTTACCTCTTCACGCCAAAACTACTGAACGGATCGGGCTGAAATTTGGATGCAGTTAATTTTAATCCTGTAATCAAACATTAGCTACTTTTTCTCAAGGGATAGAAATCACCTTTAAACGTTAAACATAGAAACAACGCGCGCGAGGCCGCGGGCATAAACAAGTTTTAAAATAATTTGAAAGTTCAGCGAGTTCTGTTGCCTTGCAGGTTTAGCGGCCTACGCAGTATTTGCTACCGAGACCGACTGCGAAATCCACGTGTATGCGGTAATCCTACTATCACTAAAAATAATACTTGCTGGAATACCGCGGACCACGGGAAACCGATCGAAATCCGAGAAAAACTTATCACTCTGGGTAGCAAATACTGCGTAGGTCCGAACAACTTTAGTAATGGTGTGACTTAGCGGTATCTGTTGCGTGTACGTGTAAACGGGGTTCTGGAGTCTTCATGTGTTCAACGCTTTTTGACTGGGACTGTACCTTACCTACACTACACGTGAGTGTCCACTGTAAATTAATTTGTAAGAATGTTCGTACTTATTTTCAGCTGGACTAGCATGACTGTTAATTTAGTCTGAGTTGAGCACGGACGGAGTCGCAAAATTAAGATTTTAATTTTCTAGTGGATTTTTTCAGAAAAATAAGTTTTGTGTGTTATTTTTCTCAGAAAAATAGCTAAAATGTTCCTGTGTTACCATGTTCTAAAAATAAAATAAATAAATATACTAGCCTGTCTATTTTTCTAATATTATAAAGAGGAAAGACTTGATTGTTTGTTTGTTTGTTTGTTTTGAATAGGCTCCGAAAGTACTGGATCGATTTGAAAAATTATTTTACCGTTAGAAGCCCACATTATTCCTGATGAACATAGGCTACTTTTTACCGCGGGGAAATGCTTCATTCCTACGGGAAAACGGGTAGTAGGACAACGGGTAGTATGAATGCAGCTACTACTAGATAACTACATAGACGAGCGATGTTTGTTCCGGGCGTTTTGGGTATTTTCTATGTATAATACATATGTACCTAATGTATTGTATTAAGTACCTATATCAGTCATCTAGTACCCATAACACAAGCTCTGCTGTAGTTTGGGGCTAGATGATAGATATTTTTATGACCCTATGTATATTAATTAATTAGTCTACTCTTTGTGGACTTATATAATATAGACTGATGATTCAAAAAACCCAGAACACCCGGAAAAATTCTTTGCAAATCAAACTCATCATATTTGTCCAGAGGCGGAAATCGCAACCTCCTGCTCGACCCTGCATTTTAAATCTGTAATATCTTCAAAAATATTCATTTAAATTACATGCTGTAAAGAGCCATATTGATCTATAAATGCACAATGTACTTAAGACACTTAATTGGATAAGAATTAATGCTGTATTGCTTAAAATCACTTCGTAAATAAGCCATTATTTCTCGTAAAAAGTAAAGGATAAAAAATGGTTATTGTGGGTTATCCCTAAGAGATAGACATATACCATCACGGACTTTTTTGTAGACCTTTTTAAGATGTACAATACCGTACTACATTATTTTGATCTATCTCGTAGAGTTCAGCCAGCGTTTGCAATGTAACCGCAAATGTGTATATTTACGATATCACAATTGAAACCTCTAAAATTATCAGTGTTTCTCTACTATGTTCAGCACGTATCATACATATAAATGTTCCTCTTGAATCACTCTACCTAGTTAAAAAAACCACATGAAAATCCATGGCGTAGTTTTAAAGATCTAAGCATACATCAGGACAGACAGACAGGTGACTTGTTTTATACTATGTAGAGATTAATTTGTCATATGTATTCTACAAGTAATATATTGCTTATGCATACCGTGTAGCATACAGTAATTATGTTGGGCTAAATATTTTAGATGTATCAAGCGAGTATTATCTTGAAGGTACGTCTCCAATTATGACCGCAACTGTAACTCAGTTGGTCACGTTTTGTATAAACATCGTTTACTAAAAGCGTAGGTATAAAACTATAGTTAAACAAGATAAGTACGGGCGAGCTTAATTTTTGTCCTGCCCTATCTATTGTGTCCCCATTGTACCAATCCTTTGTATAATAATAGTAATAATGTCCTCCTAGCCGAATTTCAACCACGGCGCGGCGGCCAGTCTCATCGGAGACTAGCCAGATGCGGAAGACATTTTGTGCACAAGTGTGTGCGCAAACACAGCACTCTCCATTCCCTCAAACTCATAATCCGATGGGACGGCAGACCGATACCACCGGGGAGAGATCAAGTGCAGAACCAACGGCTTAACGTGCTTTTCGAGGCACAGGGGTGTAACACCGCCAACTTCCTGACTCCGGGCTGTTACTGTGTAATTTTTCTTGCTAGAAAAACCTCAAAAACAACTTGGCCCGACCCGGGATTTGAACCCAGGACCTCATAATCAGCCGTTGAACAAGCTGACCGCTAGACCAACGAGGCAGACTGCTCTGTATATCATATCGATATAATCGCATTTTCGTTGTTTCTAGATTAATTGAAAAAATTGAGATCTTAGATGCGATCTGCAAGGATTTGTTCCATTACGTTTCTTTTCTACTTTTAGGAAAGCAGCAAACCCTCGTCAAGCCGGATTTGTTAAAAAGAGTACAATTTGTTTTTATGCTTTGTTGTGGTTCTTGATCAAGATGAGAGTTTGGCAATCATCTTGTTTTTTCCTGTAACGCTCAAAATATATAACTTTTTATGCTCGTATTTGTTGATAATAAATAACGAATATCCAAAAATATATATATATAAATTTATTTACTTTGAGCTGCACTGACCTTTATTGAAAACAAGGAAATTCGTTCAATACTAAAAACATTTCTAAACAATATTCAATCTCGTTCATTATAGTGTCTAAATCACACCTTCTGATTCTGATTCTGAATAGGGGAACTGGGATCTGCACTGACTGACATCGCATGGGAGTGTATTGTGCATTATCCCCCTGTCTAACCAGGCCCTAACCAGCCCAGCTCCTTAGAATATCGGAGCAGGACCTTTGGCGATTGACAGCTGTATTTCAGCTTATCTGTAGGCGTGGACAGGTTTGGTTCCTCTATGAGAGTCTTCAATCCCGTTTCCGGTCTGGCGTCCTCTGTGGCTGTGCAGTGTACCACTACATGTTCCACAGTCTCTTCTTCCTGGAAGCAGTCGCGACACAGGCTACTGTCTGTGGCTCCAGTTTTGAGAAGATGATGGTTCAGTTCACAGTGACCTGTGATGATGTCCACCATTGTTCTTAGGTCCTCGCGGCTCAACTTAAGCAATGTGTTTGTGGTTTTCCTATCTTTGGAGGGGAGTATAATTTAGTATGTTTGCAGTCTGTTCGGCACTCCCATAGTTTTTGGTTTTCTTTTTCTAAGTATAGTTTTAGTCTATTTCTTACTTCTGCTGAGGGTGGGCTTGACAGACTGATGTCCTGTTATGTTGGGGTCTGTCTCGCTCCTTCCTTTGCAAGTCTGTTAGTGGTTGGGCTCTTGAGAGTCCGGTTTCGGGACAGAAGTAGCCGCAGCCAGCGTCGTATAATCACACCCTCAATGGAACTAAGTTCTGTCACGGAATAACTATACAGAGTTATTAATAATTTACTGTCACTGCGTGAACTGCAGGTTCTGCCCATCATCACGAACTTTTTCGTGAAGACGCCAGGTCTTAATTCTAAACATTTTTATAAATCACCTCTATTATTAAACTAAAAAACACGTTTGTCCGGAACCCAATGAATTACTAAAGACCGATTTCTCACTCCCACACGCACTGTTAACACATTGAACGCCATGGTGGTCACCACTATACTTTCCTTATGGGCCGACGTCGATTCGCGATTTCGGCAAATTTTACAAATTATATTTTATTGGCTCATGCGATTCAAAATAGTCAAAAACCCCGATCTAAATTATAATTTCTTATTATTATCAAAAAATTATCAAAATAATTGCAGTCGCTCACCAGTGACCACCACGGCGCACGCCGTTGGAAATCTGCATTTCCTTCCCGCGGGGCCGCGGGGGTCACGGGCGGCGCGCCGGCCACACTCTCGGACCTTTGCGGTACTTCCTCGGAAGCGCTGGTTTCATTTATGTGCCAAATATTCAAGAAAAAGTGATTGCCATACGTATAATAAAACGTTTTCAAATATTTTCTAATACATATAACATAATATTTGTAAACCTTTCATTTTAAAACCATATTATCTTGTGTACTTAGGCAAAAAGTCGTTTTTTATACAGTGTCGAAATGAGCTAGTATGCGTAAACTGTTCTCCAGAGCCGCGCCGGGCACGCTCTATATAGTTTTGTATCGGCACTGTGTCCTCCAGCGAGAAAATTGAGTTCAAACACGAGCCCGTCGCGCGGTCACCGGTGAGCCCCACGGCCTGAACGGGTAGTATTGCTGTCGCTCACCGGTGAGCCCCACGGCCCAAACGGAACAACCGCTAAATTTGAATCGGCGTTTATCGTGTTAATTCCGGGCAGAGCCGTTTTTAAGTTTATTTTTAGATAAAGCTTCCCAAAAGAACGATTATTAAATGGAGGAAGGTACCTAATACCAATACTAAATTTAGTTATTATAAATTAATAAATAAATAATGTTGGACAAATTAAGATCTGGCGTCTTCAGAAACGTGTTTGTGATGATGGACAAAACCTGCGGTTCACGCAGTTATAATAAATAATAAAATTTATTCAAAGAAACTCGTAAGCAGTGTCAGTGAATCGCCAATAACCCTGTATAGTAGGTACTTCTGTGAAGAAAACGGAAAAGATGAGTGACATCAACCAAAACAAGATTATCCTTTACGAAGGGTCCCTTATCCTGTTAAAAGTCAGTATACCTCTAGATGACTTGTCAAAACACAAACCCAAATTAGAGGCTTTCCCGTTGACAAATCTCCCATGAAAAGGGTTGCCCTCAAGCAAAAGGCACTACAATCTAAATAACGCCGTACAAGTTACCCCTTCTCCGAATGTCATGAAAAAAACATGGGTTTTGTAGTTGCTAGCGGCTTTATCTGCGTTTGTGAGTTAAATATTGAAGACTAACGCATACACGCGGCTTTCTTGAATAAAATGTAGCATTTGTTAATATGTCCCGACAACCTCTCTGTTAAATTTCAGAACTGTTCAGCCGTTTATGCGTGAAAGGTAACAAAGAGACAGAGTTACTTTTGAATTTACAATATTTAGTACCCATGGATTCAATTTTCTGGATAAGTAGGTAGTACCTTTGGTAGAAACTGTAGAAAGTAATAAAATATATGATGTACTTATAAAAGCCCTGCAAAGTGCAAAGTGTGTTTAGACATTAAAATTTTATATATTGAAATAGGTATCTTAGACATAGTATTTATTAGTCTATTAAATATGTAGTTAAGTAGGCCATCTTCTTCTCTAAGAAATTATGCACATGTACCCACATAACGTTGTCTTTCTCTCAATAAGGTTTGCTGGAAGAGAACTCTTTTTAGGGTTAAGCTCGCCTTTGGCATTCCTTCTCAGATTGTATGTTTTATTTAGGGCAATACTGAATTAAGAATAAGTAATTTGCGCTGTGGGTCCTATTGTTCACCTAATAACATAAATAACGAAATTACGGTGTAGTCTCAGTAGTCCGGTTACAATTACTTCAACCGGACTATTGAGTCGCTCGATGTATCAGTAGTCCGGTTGAATTAAGTAACCGGACTACACATTGAATCAAATATGCTGCTAGCATTCAAAACGCTAACGTCAAAAGGTTTCTAAACTAGAATGGATCATGTTCGCAGCAGTGGTTATCTACTTAGGATAGGGTACGTGGTCGAAACGTTACATTGCGCTCCAAAACGCAAATCGAGGATGCGAAGTGCATGCTAAATGAGTAACGTTAGGCACATGTCTGTATATCCGCTTCACAGAACACCCTTTGCATAAAAACTACTCTACTGCGTAGGTTGTACCTACATAACACAGATCGTAAAGCGAAAAGCAAAAGTCTATACCTACTGAAATATGTAGGAGCTTAAGAACTTTGCTCGAAGAAAAACTTCTGCCGATATGAAAATTTCTCAAGAGACATAGATATTGGGCCAAAAAATCCAGCCGAAGGCACCTTCATAAAGACTGTAAGTCAGCCAGAAGAAGATAAGAAAGTTGCGAGTGGGCCGCGTCGCTGCCACTTGCGATAAACTCCGAATATCCATCATACTTAATTACCTCACTCTTTTAACAGTTTAGAAGCTCGTCGGGAAGAATTAACGGGTGCTTGTCGGTGGGACTTGCCGCTGTTTCAGCGTTTCCTTCACTGATACCTGCAATATTTAACTTTTGCAGACAACTTTTAACCCCTGACAAAGAAGAGGTGTTATAAGCCTGGTGTGGTATTTGTTTCGTGTAGTGCAATCATCATAGTTCCCAAAGGGAGGAACCGATTTGGGTATATTTTTAAACCCCCGACGCAAAAAGAGTGTGTTATAAGTTTAACGTGTCTGTCTATGTATCTGTCTGTGGAATAGTAGCTCCCAAACGGATGAACCGATTTTCGTTCAGTTTTTTTTGTGTGATAGATATTTCTTTTCCGAGTGTTCTTAGCCATGTTTCATGAAAATCTGTCGGGGGTTTTTTTAAAATTTATAATTTAGTTCTTGTTAAAATTATTGTTGTTGTTATAATGGTTTATGTATAAAATCATTTATTGCCTGAATAATTCGACGATCTCCGTGGCGCAGCGGGCGAAGGTCCGCCTGCAACGCAGGAGGTTGCGGGTTCGATCCCCGCCTCGGAACAAATTTGTGTACGATGTTTTCTATGTATAATAAAAATATCTATCTATGTAATGTATTGTATTAAGTATATCAGTTATCTAGTATCCATAACACAAGCTCTGCTTAGCTTGGAGCTAGATAATGCTGTGTGAATTATCCAGCATTATTTATTATTAATTTATTTAATTCAACAGCTTATTTATATAAACCTGCATGCATAGGTATATACTAAAAGAACTAATGGTGACTTGATTGAGGGTTTTAGCTACCTAGCCACCCGTGACCAATTTTCTTTAAACATAGGCACGTTTAAAGAAAATTGGTGGAGTCATTCAAAGTTATGGTGGGTATAATTTTCGTCGAGTTTTTCAATTATTGTTAAATTATATTGTTCTCTACGGCTTTTGATTGATTTTTTTTCGTTATATTTGAAATGTTTTTGTAGGCGTTTAAAATGCAAGTCTGTTTTATAAAACTGCACATTATTACGCAGCAATTGGGTTTTACAACGGCATCAGAGTCCGTTAATCACACACGGTTGAATTAGCCCAGGTATTGCTCGGCCAAAGATGGATGACGCGTCGAGTGACTCCACACGAACTGAATTTGGCCAAATACCAACTTTGGGAAGTGATAAAATGCGTATGATATAAATTTAACGAATTAAACCCTGCTCTCCCCGCTCTACCTTATCTATCTCTATACTCTTATCTACGGCCTAAAGCGGGCTAGTTTAGGCTTATACTTAGTATTATCATATTATCTGCTCTGCTTATACGAAACTCGCACTAGTTTCTTATAAGCCCAAAATAGTCCACAATAGTAGTTACCAGGTTCTAACCTAACTTAGGTATTCAAACTTAGCAGATAGCCAGCCTTACTGGCTACGGCTATTAATTTTGACATTTCAAGGTGAAATAGCCACCTGTCGTCGTTTCAGTGAACTTAACAAAACAAAACAATTTTGTTTTGGTGTTCTTTTTAAGCCCCGACGCAAAAAGAGAGGGGTGTTATAAGTTTAACGTGTCTGTCTGTGTATCTGTGTATCTGTCTGTGGTATCGTAGCTCCTAAACGTATGAACTGATTTTCGTTTAGTTTTTTTTGTCAAGGATAATTTTATCCCGAATGTTCTTAGACATGTTTAATGAAAATCTGTCAGGCAGGGGGTTTTTTAGATTTTTAATTTTGTTCTCCTTTCTTGTATTTTGTTTGTACCTTGTTATAAGCGGTATAACATAATTTTGCACGCCTTGACGAGACAGAATGTACAGGACCTGAGCTTTAATCATAAGACCTTCTGTACACCTACATTCCTGCAAAATAAACGATTATGTATATGAAGTAAGTGAGCTTAATTTATAATTCCTGTTCTCTTTACCTAGAAACTGCCTTCAAACAGCCTCACTAATCCTATTACCCCCTGCGACACACTGGTACTCGTCGTTTTACATGAAATATTTAGCTGAAGATTAAAATAGTTACGAACGTTAAACAAATGATGCCTTTATTAACAAAGAAAAGATTTTCATATTACAATCAGTGAATGAACAATCAATCATCCCATGTTTTCCTTCCCCTAAGATTGTTTTTTTTTTCAAATTTAAATGAGACCACCTACGGGGTCTCATTTTCCAATAAAAAAAGAATTATCGAAATCGGACTACTCTGTAAAAAGTTATGGGTGGTCATACATACATTAAAATATATATATATATATATATACGCGTCGACTTGAGAATATGCTCCGTTTATCGTCGGTTGAAGAATGGAAGTTACTTTCATTTGCCGGTGACTACCAAACTTCTATTGTCTCGTCACCGGGGCGTCACTCGCGTTGTTAATCGTGTACGGTATACATACCATACAGCGCTGCATGTTCCCGCGGGTCAGCAGTTTACGTTATGACGTGGTTTAACGGCTAATTAGAGCCAGTCACAAACAACTGTCCTTAGGGCATCACGTCACGGCGTACACTCGCGACCATTAACTTTACTTTAAACTTACGTACGATTAAACCGTGAAACTTAACAAACTCTTTGAACTTACAACTCTACCAACAACTTAAAGGATTGTAGAGGGCACACTACGCACTCTACAGATCGTATAAATCTTTAAAATAAAATGGGCGGTTGCTATATCCGTAACTGTAAGAGTGTAAGTGTAAAAGGCGGTAAAATAAGGTTCTTTTCATTCCCGAAACAGAATTTATGGCTGAAGAATGTTCCTGCGATTGGATAAATTTCATTTCAAGGGGAAAGTTGTTTTATCCATGTGCAGAGCTCATTAGCGTTGCTCAAATTATGGAAACTAAGTTTGAAGAATTTCATGGAAAAACCTAATCCAAAGATGAAGATGAAGTTTATTTTCAAAAGCAGGTGGAGCTCTACATCTTGGCTCCTAGGGAATTTCAAACCGTGATAATTCCAGTGCTAGATTTTGAACCTCAAAACCCTGCGTGGCACTATTACTAGATACATTAAATATAAAATTATAATAAAAAATATATACCTCATTATATAGGTAATAAAATTGATCTAGATCTCGAAATTCCCCATACTAAAAAGTTTGAGAACCACCGATATGACGCGGATATGACGTAAGCTTGGTAAAAACCCACGTGACAGTTGTTTCTCGGAGTGTTATACCTGGCGAAGTATATTATTATACTATGGAACTACGCAAATCCCATACAAAAATGGAACGTCTCAATAACTTCTCGACGATACCTACTATTGAGTTACCAAACTGGTCTCTGGTTTATAACCTTAGTTCCCTAGGTAATTCAAACATCCATTAGAACAATTTCACAATTTTCTTATTCTTAAATCCCCAGTGACAAATCACCGAGAGTCCAAGAGTCAGTTCGAAAGAAACAAGACGATATTAAAGCATCCGGTCATCTCTGTTCCGCAGAAGTTTCACAATCCATCATTCGTAATTGCTTTCATCCCATCTCTTTGATTATTACTTGCTCATCATCGCGATTTTAGTGTATCTACGACTTTGATCGAGTGCTTTTTTGGTAGTCTGTAGGTACAGACAGCGTCAGAATGAAGTAACCACCCTGCATAACACAATGCAGGTTAGAATCCGTTTTTTTGAATTGTTTAAATCTATTCGTTCTGTTTTTGTTTTACCTAAATAAAAATATAATTTATTTTCGACGATTAACAGGTTAGGATTTAAACCTGCATGTGTTATACAGGGGGATTACTTAATTCTGCAGCTGTCTGTACCTAAGTACCTACCAACATTGAAAATCATTGTAATAATAACA
Organism: Eupithecia subumbrata; assembly: GCA_949316285.1. Taxonomy (NCBI): domain Eukaryota; kingdom Metazoa; phylum Arthropoda; class Insecta; order Lepidoptera; family Geometridae; genus Eupithecia; species Eupithecia subumbrata. The sequence continues at coordinate 10,928,173 of OX438643.1, read as the reverse complement.
ACTGGAAGTTCCCGAGAATGAAAGGAATGAAGACAATGAGCACTAACGAGTATTTGTTTTGTAGCCAATTAAGCACCCACGCAGGTGCCTGATTGGCAACAGATTGATAAGTCCCTATTAATACAATTTTCTATTCATCAGTACCGGGGTATTATTGACCCTTGATCATTTGTCATGCGCATGAGTGGCTCTAGCGTGATCGGTCGAAGCAGATAGGTAGGTAGGTATAGTGGTGCTCATTGTTAGCTAACTGGGGGGTCCCCCGTTACGTTAGAAGTAAACTCCGATGAATACACCTCACCTCACATGAACAGTCTTATACCTTACCATATAAAACCAAATCTGATGTAGGTACCTAATTACGTGACTTGGAATTAACCTGCCAGGGGGGTCCGTGAATGCCACATCCCGATTCTCCCCACTGTTTTTGAGCAGCAAAGTCACCGTTTTCAAGTGAGAGTGGTGAAAAATATAAGACCCACAAAATTTTAGACGATTAAGGTTAAAAACAAAAACAAAAACTTAAAAAACTTAAAAATTAAAACTGCACTTAGGTTCGGGTGATAAAAACGCTGCCATATTGCCCCTTGTTTGTTCTGTGACGTCACACTTCACATTTTAAATGCTTGTTTCTTCGTTGATTTTTCAATCAAAATAAAATTGAGATTTAAAATATCTACTTTTTAATAAAAACATAAAAAAATACAAAAATAAATATACTTACAGATATTATTTCTATATCAAAAGAGAAAATGTAAAAAATAATTAGCTTTTTTGAAGTCACATATAAGTAAGTAGTATTCATCCGAATATGGTTGTGATTCCGAACCCCGGTGAAACTTTATTTGATCTACGATACAGCAGGACGTCTATGGGTTGTTTTCACTTATGAAAATACATACTTTGTCATTGTTTTCAATGATCCTACACAATCAGTCAGAAAAACACGGAGCTTTAGTAGGTATTCAGCGAGTTCGGACGAGCATCCGTCAGGCGAGAGAGGCGAAAACACAAACTTTGAGAGATAACCCGATTCCCTAACGAGTGGTGCACGGGTGACAGCGCTGGCCACGCTGCGCTGCAATTTATACTTCTGCTGAACACACGGACAAATCAAATTGAGAAAAATCATAGTGTGGTTCAGGTTAATTTATTGAGGCAGTTCCCAAGATGGTTTTTTGGTCCAGGGCTAATTTCTATACCCTGTGTAGAAGGTCACTTTATGACTTTATTATATATATTATTTTATTTGCACTAATATTATAAAGCCGAAAGTTTGTGAAATATACATTTTTGTTACCCAAGATCTTCAAAAGTAGTAGTACTGGTCTAGAACAGGTCATGCTGCAATTTGGCGTCCATTTAGAACATTTATAACTTAACTTAGTTAATAGGCTACTTATCGTAGTGAAAATACGCGTGCGAAGCCGCGGGCAGAAGCTAGTAATTTTATAATTTCATAATGTGACTTATGGTTTTGAAATTTCTAAGTGTAGGTACATTATTTTATTTACGGAAATAAAGACATTTTGATTTAATTTGATTTGGTAATGTTTCCTGCCGAGGCTGGGCAGTGAATGCGTTTAGTTAGAGAATGAGAGTGTAAATGCTATTTCATTTAGTTTTGTTTGTAGTGGTATGATTAACCTAACAATACTTTATATTTTTCACTCTGGGTTTTTTGTATTTAGCACGCAAACTTATTTAACCACACTTGAAAGTGTAGCTACTTATTCGTACCTGAATAAAATAAATCTGAATATGAAACTTATGTTCACTCATTCAAAGCCATTACATATCCATTAAGTAATTAGGCATTCACATTCAAATCCACGTAGCACAGCAACGCAACTCAAAACTATTTCTACAGCTTTGAACATAGTGGAATTCTATTGAAGCGTTATCTGGTGCACGCAGCGGTCGCAGTTTAGGACTTAACGAATTATCTGGCCAGCTGTCAGCCGGTATGAAAGCCAATTGTGAATAATGGTCTGTTGAATTTATAATCATGTGCCGACCGAGTGCCACCCACCGGCCCGTGACCATCATACAATAGATTAGATATACCATTGTCTGAAAGTGGGTTTTGCAATACGGCCTCTTTATAGGCGCCCCGTGATGTTATCGCAGATCAAAATGGCGGATATCTGGTATAATTTTCGCCGGGGTAACCACGTCTTAGTACTCTTTACTGGGTTGCGTATGTTGAATCGAAGATTTACAATAAACGGACGGAAACGAGCACTTAAAATAAAAGCATAGAATTATTTCAGCGCAAACTAAAAATAAAATCTCCTAAACGAATTCTGAAAACTATTACGAAAGTAAGTAACTTTTAAACGGGAACGTACAATTTAATCTTCAATTTCCTGACCGGAGCGCGGTCTAATTGAACTTTGCAGTTTATTGGGGGCATTTCGGGCTATAATCTGCACTTTATCATCGAGTATCTTCCTACTCCATCGACGCAGAAGTTATGGCGGGAATCCGAGGGTATTGCCACTTTGACGCCACCATTTTCATTTCAGAACGAATTTTTACATTCAAATAGAATATTTTCAAGTCCCGTAAACAGAAGTTCGGAATTGGAACGGGATTATTTGAATGGTTTTGGTGAAAACCGTTTCGTATAGGTGACGCCGACTAACATTTTTATTCAATAGAAATAAAAACTCGTAGCAGTGTCAAACAAAACGTAGGTACCTAATAAAACTGAAGACACCTACAAAATAGCTTTTACCTACGCATACAATTACTTCTCATTATGGCTTTAGTCAACTTAGAATCCTCCAAGGGTAAAAAAGGTTGAATAAACAGATACAGAAAGAATAAGTATAAACCCTTTGACCCCTCGGTCCCTATTTTGTTTGTATTGGTAGATAATAGGACAGCTAAAACCGAAAACATTTTAGCTAAAGAAAATACCCAGTAATGGCAAACTGGTACTATTTGTACTGTGTATTGTATTGATGCATAACCTAAGTTATAAGAATAAACTTACTTTCTCCCCCTGTAAAAACGTTTTAATTTCAACTAGAAAGCGCCGCCGCAGTGCCGTCGTACTAGACAAGTTTGCTGGCGTAGCACTTCGTAGCAGACCGTAGCAGTTCGTAGCATTTCGTAGCAATTGTAGAGCAATTGTATGGTTCGACGAAACCGCTGAAGGGAATTTACTTCACGGATGGATTAGGATTGCAATGTTGGTGTTACGTTTCCTTTTGCATGTCGAATTCACTTTGAAGTCGTTGCAGACAGTAGCAGAAACGGGGTTTAAAAACATTCGTAGCAAAGAGACTGCATAATTTGTTTTTCTCGAAAGTTACTACGAAAGACAGTAGGTATCTTGCGAATCTGTTTTATGTAGGCTAGGAGCAATTTATGGAACGTAGAATACGAAATCTTAGTGTGTAGGTAGATAAAATGAAATATTCTCGGCCATACTAATGTGTAACGGTAGATGTAGGTACCTATTTGATATAACGAGGTTCGTGTTATCAGGTGAATTATAAACATGACGATGTCGATCCTACCCAGGAAATGAAACGAGAAGCACTAACTTGGGTCCTAATTAAATGGAAAATTGTTTTCGTCCAGCGTAAAATTGAAAATATGTCATGCAAATACGCATTGCGTATTATATATAGATAGATAGAATATACTTTATTGCACAAAAGTTGTACATAGGCGAGCATAATGCTAGATCGCATTCTCTATCTGCCAACCTTTGGGTAGTGTGGACAACAATTTAGTAGGTAGTGCTAGATATTATGACCTATTTTCGATTTTACGAACTCAACTCAAAATAATTATTGAAACAACTTATTTTGATTCTTCCATTACCGCTGCAGTTCGAAAGAAAATGTGTGCTATTGTATATTGAACCTATGTGTCAACTCTGTTGGTTGGTTTTAAAAGTGACTAAACCCAGATTCAGCTTAATTTATGCATAAACATAGTCATACGAGGTTTGGCTATAGATAAGGGTCTGCATGTGAGACTAGTAATAAATAACAAATGTGAAGTGCTCCCAAATGAAAGGAGCCCTGAGGGGCTCGTACCGTAAATACACAATTTGCAAAATTACATTTCTTTTAGAGATATTCTGTTTCACTAAAATTCGTAGGACGAATTATCCAGATGGATTTGTTTGGGGGCAAGGTAATACATAGCTGGTAATCTCTTTTTATGGGACAAAATAAAAAGTTCAATCAAAAGATAATAGTTAAAGGGCTTTTAAGAATTCTTTTAGCTCATATTTTAGCTTACCCAACCATTGAAGAGCATCGAACTATAAGATTATTATGAAGAGGGCGCAGTGCGTGGCATTTTATGCACCAGGATAGGCTATAATCATAATCACTTTATTGCACGAAAAATGGTATTATAAAGGTCTTAGGCTTAAAATTTAATTACATAATTCACCGGTTAATTCGGCATGCAAAATAGACACAAAAATATGAATTTAATTTGATATGAATAAAAAGTACATGGAAATTAAATTTCAATTAAAAAAATATTTTAATGTCAGTGAATTTATATGATGTCAATCTCGATAGTTAAGGAATTCAGATACAGTATAAAATGATTGTAATGGGGAGGCCTATGTCCAGCAGTGGACTAATTCATAACATATAACATCATCATACTGATGATGATGATAAAATGATTTTGCTATGCCTATTAGGATAGGCTGCCTATCATATTCGCGTGCATAGGAGCGGCACAACCGTACGTTTATGGAACGGCGCGGCGCAAGCGCAAAAATCAAGTTTTACAAAAAAACTACACTTCTTATGAAGAAACTGGTTCAAGGAACCAAATAATTAATAATAACCTACGAACCAAAACATAAGTCATTTTAATACACCGCAGGGTTCCTGAGATCTCGATCAAATTATGTGCGAAACAGTGCACTTTCATGTTTTTTTAATAGTAATGTTTGTTCTCAAACGTGTTTTCACATTCAGGGAACCAAAAAAAATGTTGATTTTTATGTAGGTAATTCGAGGGTTTTTACCACGGAGATTCCGTGATTACTGAGATCACTGAGCTTAAATTACTGAGCCTAGTTTGACAACCAAAGCCGGTACGTTCGCCTCACGAACGAACGACATACCTACTGACATAAAAGCAGAATTTCAAGCGTTCTGAACCGGATTTGTGAAATGGAACACTTATTTCTGCCTCGCTGAGCACATGCGAATAACTACAAAACAATCGAATTCATCATAAGTTATAAAAACAATTTGTTGTCCCAAAACTTACACAATAGACCGTACGTGATTTACGCAAAGAAAACTTGAGCATTTAGTTAGAATCGAGGGTTTGGGGAATCGTTGGATCGGAAACACACGCGGCCTGGCCTGGGCGCCGGATATTGGCCGGTCCCACATGGATTGACGGTTTCTTTACTTGACCACCCAGAGATAGGATACAGGTTGAAAGGAACCTTTTAGTACAGAATAAATAAATCGGCGAAGGTAGACAGGTCACGGTAGATCCGGCCGGGATTTTAATTTCCCACGTGGAAGGATACGAGGTTAAGGTTACATAAGTAGGTAGGTACCCTATACGTAGGTATACCTCCATTATATTTTGTGGCAAATATACGTCATTATATGAGGTAAAAACATTTATTTTGGTTGAGCAAATATTGAGTTCCGATGTAGGTTACATTCGAAAACTAACGTTGAACAGTTACATCGCCCTTGACGCACATGGATGTATTCAACCCGCTGTACCTGCTGCTGGACAGCGAATGCGTTAAGCCTAGTATAATTAGGAACTATGTTAAACTTTTAATACTATCATGGTTATTAAGGCTTGGTAGGCCAGCAGAGGCCGCACTTTAGTGATTTTTAAAATCATTTGAGACTTAGAAAATAGTCTTTAAATTAGATCCATAAGTAATATAATATATTATTTCAGAATTTTAAAGACTATTTTCTAGTCAAAGTCGCATTCGGTTACAAGATCTAATGAACTTCATTCGATAGAAAAAAATCATAAAGTTACCCCTTTTTCTATGTTTTTTTCATATTAAGTATTCAATAACATCGCAAAAATTTACGACTTCGGCGGGACTTGAACCCGCATCCTTCCGTCAGTACCGGAATGTGCTAACCAACTACACCACGAGGTCAAGTGACGCTGGAGTCGAAAATCTTTGCGACTTTCTACGGACTGTAGCGCCGTTAGCTCCACCTACATTTTTGCGATGTTATTTAATTTCTTAGAAATTTGCCAGTGTGAGGCTTACGCACTATAAAAACAAAAAAACTTTAGATTAAGTACCTATTCAAATGACAACTGATATTTTACTTCTTTTGTACTCAACTAAAGACACGTAATTTACCTACCTACCATGATTTGAGTTTTGAGCTTTCCAATGGCACAGTTTCATGCGACTCAGATCACAAAATAAAATATTATTAAATACTTACAGTAATTTTTTTTTTATTCATCCTGTCCAGAGGAACGCGACACAGTTTTATACTTTTAGCGTCAGTATCGTTGCATTATGTTTTAATTTTTTTATAAGTAGATGGTATCAAATAAACAATTTGTAATTTGTAATAACTGAAATCACTGACACATACCTAACATACACTGCGAGTTAGTTTTTATTGGCAGACAAACTGATCTACCCTCATTTTTGTTTCGAGATCGGAGATCGGTTTCGAAACCCTTTTATGGTCTCGCTTTGTCAGTCCTTTTTTCCCTCTTTAATATCGCAGCAACTACCGCAGCTATTTACATGAAATTTAAACCAATAGGTAGGTAATACATTTCGTGCGCCTGTACAGATTTAATGAAAAACAAAGCATGCAGAGAGATCCATCTGAAATGTAGGTTGGCACCTACTATTTTTAGGTATTCATTAAATTGCGAAGTCTCTAACCGGTACCTTTAGTACCTACATATTTGTTGACAAACGTTCGAAACCCTCGGCGCACGAGTTACACTCGCACTTGACGGATCTTGTTTGTCTTTTGTCTAGTACCTAGTAACGTTCGTCTTCGTAGCAAGTAGAGATACGTTCGTAGGTTTTATTATTCTATCTCCCTCCTGCCTTTAACCGAATTTCATTACCAAATAAGGGTAGCTCATAGATTAACAGGCACTCAAGAGCCCTAGTTCACAAATCGGATTTGCGTACGAGGGACGCCTTTTAATGTCACGGTCCGCCATAGGTCTTCCATATTTTTCGATTGCCGTAAAGATGTCATAAAGTTTCCCTTCGGAGGAGATAAGAAAGTTATATGGATGGGAGGCCCTTACGGCCCACCTAACTCTCACTATCCATCACCTGTAATTGCAGTACTTCCTTCAATGTTCACAAGAAGCGTAAATGGGCCGGCCTGGACGTGACCAGACCTATCTACTCATTTATTATAACCAACGAGATTTTTTCTATGGTATTGGTATTGTTGGTGTTTTTTCTTGCAGCAGTAGGTACTATAAGTAGGTATGTCCTCCTAGCCGAATTTCGACCACTGCGGCCAGCCTCATCGGAGACTAGCCAGCTGCGCAGGACATATTATAGTGAATAAGTGTGTGCGCGAACACAAGTGCACTCTCTATTTCCTCAGTCTCATAATCCGATGGGACGGCAGACCGACACGACCGGGGAGAGGTTAAGCGCAGGACCAACGGCTAACTTCCTGACTCCGGGCTGCCACTGAGAATTTTTTTACTAGAAAAACCCCAATAACAACTACTGGCCCGACCTGGGATTTGAACCCGGATCCTCATAATCTGCGGTTGAACAAGCTGACCGCTAGACCAACGCGGCAGTCGGTATTATTACAAGTGGTACCTTAAGTCATTAAGATGTAAGTACCTCTATGTACCTCGACCACACAACTGGCGGATCGCTGTAGAACCATGTCATAGTAACCATGTCATAGCTTCGGTAGTGTTAACGTTTCAATATGTATTTAAGATCCTGTAAAAATGTTCTTAATAAAGATTTTTTTTTTTATAGTAACAAAACGCTAAAAGTGGCGTTTGTTACTGATTTGGCGTTTGTTTTCTTATTGTGACAAGGTTCTACAGAGATCCGCCAGTTGTGTGGTCTACCTATACCTACCTAGCTATCACGTAGAATCGCTTATTGGTGGCAGTAAAGCCGCCGTTTTCGTATATCGGGTAAGAACCCCGTGCTCAAGTGAGCGTGTACATCCCTACCTACCTACATCTTACACAGCAGACTAATCTTACTTTACCTGGGTGACACGAATTAATCATTGTCTTTGACTGGTAGTAGCCCAGCGTAGGTATTGAAAATATTGAAATACAGAAGCTTAAACCTAGGCTTCATTCTCTCTATCATTGTACTGTCAAATACGTAGCAGTAGCATTGACTGCCGTGGAAATTCTCCGGGAGCTGTTCGGAAATGGGACAATGCAAGTAGGTACCTATACCTACCTACAGTGTATTTGTGATCAAATTGTACAAACATTTGTCCCAAGACGGGAATCGAACCCGCAACCTCCTGCGTCGTATGCGGGTCTTTGCTCGTCGAGCCAAATCGGTCGTCACACAGGTAGCCCTGTGCTGTGATGACCGATTTCTTGCCTGTCTGGAACGCAGTAAGACATTACCTCTTCAAGAGCCATAACATTAAAGATGTCATATAAAAATCATTCATCATCATATTTCCAGCTTGTACATTCAGTAAATCGCCAACACTATTTTCGCCCATCACTAAATCTTTTTCTGTCAGTATTCGGAAAGCAACCAATTATCATCGAAACAATTATGAGCAAGGCACTCACAAAGAATCAACAACGATTGGGCACCGATTGGGTAAGTGTTCTTTTGTTGTCAGCACCCTCAGTCAGAATTCATGGCAAACTGCGAAAGACTACAGGCAGATGCAGAATGTGACAAGCTGAAGACTACGGCGCTCATTAGGGAAGGCCTATGTCCATCTGTGGACTGATATAGGCTGATGTTGAGGATGAATAAGGCACTTACTGTATGACATAGATCAGCAGCGATCATCTTTTGAGTACATATACCTATTTATAATGGGCAAGTGTCCATACCTCATTAACATTATTTGTCTAGACTAGAAACTTCAATCAGATGGTATGGAATTCTGGATGTAGATTTGTCATAAATAAAACAATGGGCAGCGAACGTTCAGTGATTTATTAAACAAGCTCTACAACGTCTGAGGTAAGTTTTAATTAAATTATATCTAATTTTGGTATGAATTTAGGTTTCTTAATTTTTTGTTACCAAGCTTTTTCATCTTTTTGTCTTCAAGTCCCGTCCTTACTTGCATGATTGCTTCAGTATTTTACATTACTACAAAGTACCTAATGAATAACACTTTTGATAGTGTTATTTTGCCTTTGAGCCTTCAAGGCTGTGTTAAAGTTGTATCTGGTATTTATTTACACTAACCCCACCATTCTAACTTGATGACTAACCCCTACATTCTGCAAGAAGAACCAAATTACATAAAAATCTCTACTTATATAAAAATAACTCTATAGAAATTAAAGCAGGTACTAAGGTTCCAATAACAGTTTGTCTGATGAGCCTTCAGCTAGAAGTTCTAGTTCAGCCGCTTTTTTCGTTGCTTCAATTTGAGGTTTCACATACTTGTAATATTTATAAAAGTGCTCCCCAAGGAGCGCAGAGCCGTACAGGGTTAGGCCGATGCATACTAGCACAGTTCCTCTATGTAGCTTATCAAACAGCAGATTACGTGAGTATTTTTTCATTTTTCTGCAAAATACACAAAAAACAAATAGAACTAGAGGTTATAAAATAAATGTGATAGTAATTGTGATATGTAAAGCTTTACATTGCCCTCAGTTTTCACTCACATTGCTTTTTTACCAGTTAAGTTTACGAGTCACAGAATTTTCATTACCTAGGTTTGTTTTTACAGTTTTTCAGGTTTTTCAAGAAAAATATTCAATAAATTCAATTTCAACTTCTTATTTCATGGCTCGCTGTGTCCGTGTCAGTGTTGCCAGATCGACTTTGACAAAATCAGTAGAAAGTCAAGTAAAAATCATTAGATTGAAGAAAAAATCAGTAGATTTTGAAAAATATACAAATTTCTGGCTTCCGACGCGAAAAACACGTGGTAAGTGTCAATCTGTACGTTTTTTGTATCATCCATTATAGTTCCCTATCGGATAAGCTGATTTGGATTCGGTTCTTATTATGTTTAAACAGAGTGTGCGTTTCACTTTTAAATGATGGCATTCATCAAAGTACCTACCAATGTTGTAAAGTAAAATATTCATGGCTGTCGAATTTTGCAAAATTAGGTGGTCTAAGTAGGTTTGTAAGAAACTTCTTGCATTGATATGAAAACATTGATTAAAACAAATAATCAGCTTCAGGTTTTTTGAGGTAGGTACCTAGGTAGTGATACCTATGAAGGTTTTCCGTCGTTGCTATCTACAAATAAAACTATGTTCATTAGAGAAATTTAGAATTTAGAAATTTAGGTTGAAATTTAGAAAAAATAGACACGAAGTTGAATCGAGAATCGAATGAACACCAAGTGAAATTGAATTTTTAATTTGGTCATTACAAAGCCTTATTTATATATCTGAGTGAAAGCTACCAGCTTCTCTAACAACGAAACCAATACTCTAATTTATAAAATAAATCAATCTGTAATAAATAAGGAATAATGCATCTGTTCGAAAATCAAGTAGATCTATTCGTAAATAGTATAATAATCGATCTACGAGATCTACTGCTAAATCAGTAGAACTGGGAACACTTTTGCTGCAATAGTTTATCAAACGAAATAACGGATCGACCAATCAAGTAAAAAACGATAGGGACACAAAAATGTTTCCTGTTTAATCCGTTGCTTGCAAGTTAATGTTTAATGTTTAGTTTTGTGCTTTTAATTTTGTTGTTTACTATGTGTTATTATTATTACCCAGGTTCAACTGGCAGATGGAGTGCAGGTATCGTTTATATTTTACTGCTGTACTTTTAGCTACAGCTATCATTTTTTTTTATTATATTTATTTATTATTATTTTTTTTATTTTATTTTCATATTAATTTATTTGTACCTTTTATTCAATGACTTCTCTATGTGACAGCGATGATGATGATGAGTTCCTCTCTATCTCCTCCATTGACACCAGTTCTGGTAGTGTTGACAGCTTTAGGAGCATTCCATCCCTCTCCGATACGCTATCATCACACTTTAGTGATGTGGCAAACAATTTCAACATAATTCATATTAACGCCCAGAGTATTCCAGCACATTTCACAGACATGCTGGCCTCGTTTGAAATTAAAAACCTCCACGCTATACTAGTTTCCGAATCCTGGCTTAAGCCTTCTCTCCCTTCTTCCCTTTATTCTCTTCCTGGTTTCTCTTCTTCAGCGCAATTTTAGTGGTATGAATCTGGAAAAGCTTAGATCGGATACATCTAAGGTCGACTGGTGTTCAGTGATGGCGGTTGATACGATCGAAGATAAGCTGTCAGCCTTTAATTCTACTCTTACTAATTTGTATGACGTTCATGCACCAATCCGCTTGGTCAAAATAAAACAGCTGCCAGCTCCGTGGATCACGGATGAAATCAAGTCCCTTATGCACAAGAAGGCAGCTGCCAGAGCGAGATTCAAACGATGTGCTAACGACATAAACAAAGAAAGGTATCATATCGCCAGAAATCGCTGCAATAGGATGTGTAGGGATGCTCAACGCCGCTATATTCACTCTTCACTCTCAAATGTTGACCCAGCTAAAGCATGGAAATTTTTAAAAACTTTGGGAATTGGCAAGGCACGTCAAGAGGCGTGTACTTCTAATTTTAATATTGATTCACTGAACGTTCACTTTTCGTCGACATCTAACATGGATACTAATGTCAAAAATAGTACTCTTAATTATCTTTCTTCCTTGCCTTCTCCCGACTATCCTTCGTTTAGTTTTAGTCCATTCGCCGCATGTGATGTTAAAAAGAGCATCCTGTCCATTTCCTCTAGTGCCATGGGAGGTGACAATATCGGTCGCAACATGATCACTCCTATTATTGAGGAGATATTGCCTGTGATAAGTCACCTCCTAAACTTTTCTATTGCCTCTGAAACCGTCCCAACGGTGTGGAAGGAAGCTAATATTATTCCACTTTTCTCTTCATTTTCGGATTTTCGGCCTATATCTATTCTTCCTTTCCTTTCCAAGGTCCTTGAACGCCTTGTTCATGGCCAACTCAGTACCTTCATCTCTTCTCATGATCTCCTTAATCCCTTCCAGTCCGGTTTCCGTCCCGGTCACAGTACTGTTACTACTCTTGTTAAGATCACTGATGATATCAGATCGGGAATGGAAAACGGACATCTAACAGTTCTTACACTACTTGACTTCAGCAATGCTTTCAACACTGTTGATTTCGAAATCCTCCTTGGTATAATGCGCTCTATTAACATATCTCCATCGGCGATCGGCTGGTTTCGCAGTTATCTGCAGGGGCGCCGGCAGCGGATTTGTACTGACAACTCTTTCTCGTCTTGGTCCAACACCTACGCTGGTGTCCCGCAAGGCGGCGTGTTATCTCCACTTTTATTTGCATTGTTTATTAATTCTATCTCTCTTAAATTGACTTCTTCCTACCATCTTTATGCAGACGATCTTCAAATCTACACCCAAGCTCCACTGCAAGACCTGGCCAGCGCGATTCATCGCACGAATGCCGATCTCCTCTGTATTCGTGATTGGAGCGTAGCCTACGGTCTCCGGGTTAACCCGAGCAAAACCCAGGCCATAATCATAGGTAGCTCGCGCACTTCTGCTAAAATTGACTGGTCCACTCTCCCTAAAATCGAATTTAATAGCGTTTTAGTTCCTTTTAGCAGAAGCGTCAAAAACCTGGGAATCTTCATGGATAGTGACATGTCTTGGGTCCCTCAAATGGATGCGGTGAGTCGCAAAATATTTGCCTCCGCTGCTTCATTGAGAAGACTCCGTAACTTCTTGCCCACGGCCACTAAAATTGTGCTCGCTCAATCTCTCATGCTTCCCATTATTGATTATGCTGATGTCTGCTACCTCGACTTAACTGAGGAGCAGCTTAATAAGGTTGAACGACTCCAAAACGTGTGCATACGTTTTGTGTTTGGTCTTCGTAAATTTGATCATATTTCGGAGTTCCGCACAAAACTCAAATGGCTTCCTGTCCGTCTTCGCCGCCATTCCCATATCCTTTCTCTTCTTTATAACATTCTGTTTAACCCTGTCACTCCCTTTTATTTAAAGGAGCGTTTTGAATTCCTCCACAATTCTCATCCTCATCCTTCCCGTGTCCTCCGGTCGTCAGAAAATTTGGTTTTGAATATGCCACCTCACAAAACCAATTTCTACGACAAATCCTTCTCCATCCAGGCCATAAGGTTGTGGAATGCACTACCAGAGTCTATTAGAAAAGCAGTATCCTTACCAGTTTTCAAAGCTCATGTCAAGGAGTTTTTCCTGTCAAAAAAGTGAATATTGGTACTTACTACCTATTTAGTTATTTATGCATATACGTAGTCTAATACACACACACATATATATATTATATATATATAATATTTATTTGTATTCTTATGTTTTGTTAGGTATTCTTTATATTTATTTATTATTTGTTTTTATTTTGTATTCAAAATGGTATGTATATTATGTCTATTTACATAGTCTTTGGTACACCCCCTGCCTTTCTTAAAACACATAATTCTTTCCATCCAAAGGTTGCCTGGAAGAGATCGCTTTTTCAATTCAATTTATTTATTCATACTATAGATTCACAGGGAACACTTAGTCAAGTCAAATAGATTCATTACATTTTAAACACAAAACAAAACTCAAAATAGGTACATATACAGATAAAATACAATAACGTAGCAAGTTTCGTGGCTGCAATAGCATTGTCAAAATGTAAAATAAAATAAAGTAAAAATGTCCAATTTCAAATGTCAATGAAGGTAGGTGGTTACCTAAATTAATCAATCGAATTGAAAGTAAAAATATTTTTGTCAGCAAAAGCTTCGTCCAATCGATAATAGCTTTTATCAGTTAGTCTATTTTTGATAAGCGATTTAAATTTGATATCAGACATTGATCTTACATTAATTGGTAACATATTATATAATTTGATAGAATTACAAACAAAACTTTTTGAGATTTTAGCTAATCTCGTTTTTGGGACAATTAAGTTATTTTTATGTCTTGTATTGTAAACATGTCCATCCTTAACATGCTTAAGATTATGTAAATTGTTTCTTGCATATAGTAAATTCTGATAGATGTATTCTCCAACCATTGTCATCACACCTACTTCCCTAAATTTGTCTCTACACGATTCCAAGAACTTTAGGCCTAGTATGTTACGCATTGCCCGTTTCTGCAACAAAAATATTCGGTTTGCATCAGCTGCTCTCCCCCAGAACAATATCCCGTAAGTCATAAGCGAATGGAAGTAGGCAAAGTAGACCATACGTGCTGCTTGAACACCTCCTATTTCTCTAATTTTTCTTATGGCATAGGTTGCTGAGCACAATTTTTTCGTTAACTCATCAATGTGAACACTCCATGTCATTTTAGTGTCAAGCCAAACACCTAGAAATTTGACTTTTTTACTGTGACTTATGTTTAGGGTTTCTAATGTTTCCTTTTTAAGTCGTCCGGATGGGTCATTCGGTCTGGTGCTTAGTGAAAACGGAGTTATATTGGTCTTATCTACGTTAAGGAGCATATTATTTACTGAGAACCATATTTTTAGTTTATCTATTGACTCTAGAATATTACTATTTACATTTTCATAAGAGGAATCCTTTATAACTAAACTGGTATCATCGGCGAATAAGATGACATCTACTTTGTCGAGTACAGTTGAAACGTCATTGATATAAAGCAAAAATAGCAAAGGGCCCAAGATTGAACCCTGAGGAACACCCATCTTTACCTTGCACTCCATAGAGCGACTGCCGTTCATTTCAACTATTTGAACTCTGTTCACCAGATACGATTTGAATACTTCAATTTCTACCCCGGAAACTCCGTAGTGTTCTAGTTTACCGATAAGAATATCATGCAACACACAGTCAAATGCTTTGGAAAGGTCACAGAAAACGCCAAACGTTTTTTGTGACCCTTCCAGACCAGAATATACGTCCTCCACAAGTCTTATAATTGCATCATTTGTTGACTTACCTTTCTGGAAGCCATATTGCCGTATAAATAATATTCCCTTAGTATTAAGAAACCCCGATAGTTCTTCTGCCAAATATTTCTCGAATATCTTGCTGAGACTGGGCAATACTGAAACTGGCCTGTAGTTGTTACATTTAGATGTATTCCCCTTTTTATGTATTGGTACTACTTTAGCCACCTTCATATCATCCGGAAACACTCCCTTTGAAATGGAGTTGTTAATTATGCTCATAATTGGTATTGCTATTTCTGTGTCTATTTTCTTTATTAGATTTGGCGTGATGTACCAATAATCATTGGAATTTTTTGGCTTAAGGGATCTTATTATCTTAATTACACGATGAGCTGTGATGGGAGCTAAATTAAATTTGTCATTGATCTTACGCTGAAATTTATTTAAATACTTTAGTGATTTATTAAGGGAACACGTCAAGGGTTGTGTCAAGTTTACAGATACATTTGCAAAATAGTTATTAAAATGATTACAGATTTTATCCAAGTCAGTTATAATTGTATTATCATTATCATTAATTATTTTATCACAGGTCATTGTATCGCAGTTTAATTTCCCAGATTCACTTTTGATTATTTGCCAGGAACATTTTATTTTATTTTGCGATGCCTTAAGTTTATTTGTATAGTAAATATGTTTGGCTTTCCAACAGACTCGTTTAAAGATTTTGCTATAACTTCTTACATATTCCTTTTTTATAGTGCTGTTAGGTTCTCTTAATAGTCCGTATAGGTCAAAAAGCCTTATCCGAGAAATAAGTATGCCTTTTGTGGCCCAGGCATTAAAGTTGGCCTGGCCTCCTATTTTTAATTGTTTGACAGGCATGTGTTCGTCAAGTTTCTCCAGAAGGCATTTAAGATATGTCGGATAATCTTTATAAGATTCAGGTTGCTGTACAACTTGTCGCAAGCTTTGTTTTAGCAATGCAAGGTTTGGAGCAGTCACCTTTCTTATTACACGCTTAGGAGGATCCCTTAAGTCTATGTTGGTTTTGATTTTGATGACCTGGCAATAATGGTCGGATTTTACACCTTGCAGAACATTTACGCTGACGACGTCTTCAGAATCAGTGAACATGTTATCAATACAAGACCCAACAAAAGCACCATTTGTAACAACTACACGTGTGTACTCAAATACTTGCTGTTTTAACAGAAAAGAATTTAAAACGTCAGACAACTTGTTTGGAGTGTCTTCCATTAGGGAGAAATGAACGTTAAAGTCGCCGCAAAGGATAACAGTTTTATTACTGTACCTAGTAACTTTATCTAGACATTGCTCTAGTTTAGACATGAATATTTCAATATCGGCTGATGGTGATCTATACACTACTAATATATAAATTTCCTTTAACTCTATACAATTTACTTCAAAATCCTTCTCTACAGACATTTTATTGATATCATCTCGTTTTTTATAGCATATGCTATTTTTCACTAATATTAGACAGCCTCCTTGAGTACATTTAGTTCGACAAAAATATGTAGCTTTTTTATAGTTTTCTACGGTAAATGTTTCTATGTTCCTGTCATATAACATGGATTCTGTGATGCACATAATATCAATATTTTCTTTGGCTAAAAATAGACTGAGCGTCATTTGCTTTTTATAAATACCTTGTACATTTTGGTGACATATACTTAAGTGCTGACCTCTATCCCTGGTCTTGATAGAAAATTTAATCCTTTCTTTGCCGCATGTCGTCTCGAATTTTCAATACCGCATATCATCGTGTCACTTTCTGGTTCAGTCGCTGTCTTATCCTTGTTGTTGACTATAACTTCATCGGCATCTACCGCGGTCTTATTATTATAGGTTCTCTCTTCGCAATCGTGCAGTGTCACAAGGATTCTTCTATCCACTACAGTCTCGCATGCAGAGGCAATAAATTTTGCTGATTTTTTCTTAATATTAGTTTTCCTCGTTACTCCATTTTCTTCGTTCAATTCAACGATGCTTAAATTGTTGTGCAAAGATGCTATAGAGTACAATTTACTATTGATCCTCCAAATTCTGTTGTTTATGTATTTGTCTTTTCCGTAAGTGATTGTAGTGATTATAATTTGTTGCTGATTTTTCTTAAGGTTAGTCGCTATTCTATCAATTGTGTCTAGATACTGTCCAACATTTCCATTTATTGTTGTGTAGTTCCCTATTATTATTACTATTTTATTGTCGCTTGTCCCATTGTATATTTTGTCTTCATCTATGATATGATTGAATTTCCATCCCGGTAAACATGTGTTGCTTATTTTATAAGTGGGTATAAAATTCCCGATGCGATGCGCCATATCTTTTCCGTAGTTATCCGAATAAATGGAAACTTCTTTGTTATAGCTTGTCCGTGCGTTTGTTTTTTGTCTTAAAGATTCAGTTGCTGACGTCTTGACTTCAGTTGTGCGTCCATTGGTGCTTCCCATATTTCCAATTTTATCTTCAATCATTTGTTGAAGTTTGAGCAGCTGTTGCTCCAGAAAAGATACCTTGTTTAGAGTAACTTCTTGATCCTTTAAATCTTGTTCATTTTTGTATATTATTTCAAGTAACTTATTGGATTCTTCAGCTAGTGATGTAATAGTTTTTTCTCGTTGTTGTAGTTCTTTTTTCATTATTTTCTTAGATTTAGTTAGTTGTAGTATTCTGTGCATGATTTTGAAATGTTTCTTATTCATTTTCAGTTTTCTTTTCTTTTGTATCTTCTTCGTTGTAAATCCTTTCAGTGGCGTAAGAAAATCCTGATGATTAAGTAGCAGCTCACTGTGGTTTCGTTGTAGGTCCTGATATTCTTTATTTCTTAAATATAATGTTTTTTCTAATTCTTTATACTCCTTAATATTAGTACATTTTTCTTGCTCTTCTTGCATCAGGGTATTCTCTTCGATTAAATCTTTAATTTGTTTCTCAAGTTCCAATCGAGTTATTTCCTCTTCATACATTCTTCTTTTCAGAACGTTTATTTGTTTGCAAACATTTTCGAATTCTTGTGCATTACTTTCCTGTTCATCGATTAGTGTTTGTGTCAGTTTTTCTTTCGCTGACAGTTGCTTCTGTAGATTCTCAATAATAATTAAGTAATTTTTTTGTGAATTCATAATATTTTCGTAATGATCATCTTTCCCGTCGTCCATTTGCTTTCTTTTAGATCTAGTTAGAATACTTCTACTCATTTTGAGTTAAATTTTTACCTCGGTCAAATTTATATTGTTAATCGATTTTTTTTTCGATTTTCGATTTTTATTACGAAACAGTTTTAGGTGGCAGTCTATGAAATATGATTTATGAAACGGCGGACTTTGAGAAACACTCACACTTACTACTTACACTTACGCTTCTAAGCGATAAGGCCGCCCATTGTACTTGTCTTATGTAATGTCTCCTTGTTATGTTATTTTATGGTGTACAATAAAGCATTTTTGTATTGTATTGTATTGTATTTACAGTAGAAGGAACGAAAAACAAAACAACATCTTCAATTTCATTCTTAGTAGTCATTATTGTGTCGAAATTTTGGTGATCATGATTATGATCATTGGCTTGTGAAGTAACACTGACAACAGCTTACCTAATAGACAGGGAGCCATTAGCGCTCGGGAAAATCAGGTAGATTTCACGAAATTTTAGAAATAAATCAGTAGATCAGTAGACGATTCAAAAAGCAGGTAGATCTACTGCTAAATCAGTAGATCTGGCATCGCTGGCTGTGTCTTTCTGTGCTGCCACAACTCTGCCAGTAGTGTGTCCATGTAAAAAGAGTCCTAAAGTGGTCCTAAGCCATTCATTTAGCTAGCAATGCTAAATGACAGTACCTACCACATGAATGCCATAATGAATGTCACGCGTGTCAAGAGAAAATATCCGTTTGGGGAAAATTAAATGTCAATGTCTTATAAACCACATTCCTTTCTGCAAACATCCCACTAACTTTGTGTTGGTTTTTTAAGCCTCTCAGATGGCAGACCCTACGCGCTGATACACGTACAAATCAGTGATACTATTCAAAAAGTTTTTGTTTGAATAAAAAAAAATCCTTGTTAAAATTAACTCTACAAAAGAGTATAATGCCATATTTAAATTCATATATAATAATGTTATAAAGTTGTAAATAGTAGAAGTAGTAGTAGGTTTTTACCTATATGTATTTATTTAATGTAAATTTAATTATCTCGCAGGTTTTTTTTTTTTGTTTTGTAGTTTAGTGGGGTTTTTTTGTAAATACTGTACCATACATAGAGATTGTTACTCACTCCATAAAGCTTGCGATGCTATCATGAGACGGAAATTGGCAGAATTGTGTCAAACAGATGCAGAAGCCATTTGACAAGAAGTTGAAGTTGAAAAGAGTATAACTCTTTTGACGTGGACACTGGCAGAGAGTTGTGGTAGCACAGATACAGCGAGCCACAAAACAAGAAGTTGAAGTCAGAAAAGTAAAATAAAGTAGGCAAGAAGAAGGTACTTCCATAATCTCTGTATTATGTAAATTTATAAAAATAAATAATATCAAGTTGTAAGTTAGATTTAGTTGATCATACTATACTTACTATACTTACTTACCTAACCTAACTTCTAAATTCGGTATTTATCCTGTTTTATGTGTGGTGTTTTCTGTTATAGGTTTTGGTTTCCCAATCACGCCCTCAGATCACTTTGGGTATCTTTTTTGGAATTTTTTTATAAAATCGGAAAGGTTTATGACACTTTTCATAACGGACATTGGCAGAATTGTGTCGACCAGACGCAGAGCCATTAACCAAGAATTGAATTGAAGAAGGAGGTAAAAAATAAACAAACATTGACGTCGCGACCTGTCGAATTTACTTGAATTCAATTCAATTTTTTTCATAAAACCAAAACTATGAAATATAGTTACGTATTCGGATCCCACAAATTCTATATTTTCCGTCATCTAACGAGATATCAGCATTCCAAAGTACCCGTAGCGCCTGTACAAACATTCGAGAAAAACCGAGTCAAGGAAGAAGTTGTTGTGGACAAGAATACCATAGCGTTATTAGAGAGACTATCTTTAGTGAAAACAGACCCTGTGGAAGGTGTTAAAGTACTAGAAGACTCAATAGCCTTTGCTAATCAAATTCTTCATATTAACACAGATGGTGTGGAACCTCTATACTCAGTCTTAGAAGAAAGGTAATGAATTTATTTACTTTCTCGTTAAATGTCGCCGCTGGATCGTAGCTAAGAGGTTTAACAAAACAGCGCCCGTCAGATAAATACATACGCCGATTGTTGAACATACAATATATAAATACATAAAATACTCAATATGCTAAATGTCACTTGATCAAGCCATCTCGTTGATTGAAGCTAACTAGGTATTCATAATAAAACAGCATCTGTTATTTAAGCCTAGCAACTGCATCATCTGGATTTTATCATATGGTGTAAGTGATCATAACAATAAAAATTTACCACTTAATTTCAGGAATTTAAGTCTTCGCACTGATGAAATAAACCAAGGGAATTGTCAAAAGGATATCCTCAAAAATGCAGCGGTAAAAGAAGATGACTATTTTGTGGCACCACTTGGCAACATCCCCTTGCATGAAGTAGAAGTTGAAGAAAAAGAACAGAAAATCAAGAAAAATGAAATCTAGGATATTAGAAATTCTCAACAAAAAACATTTTTTTAACATCATAACTTCTACTGAGCAAAGTGCTAAATACACCCTAGAAAAACAGTCACAGATACTGATGAAAAACATTTACATCAACTGGCTAAACTACCTACACAACAAAACGCAAAAACATATGCCTGTCTTCATTCAAAATTCCCATGGAATTGTAACTAAAGATGTTAAAGCCCCTTTTGGCATTATACAAAAGAGTATCATTGAGTACAAAAGTGCCATAATAGAGCATAATCTGAATGAACATGTTCCTTCAATGAAAACAAACCTGAAGTTCTCTATAGTTTTACCTAGAGAGGACCTAATGCAGTATTTTATTCAATGGCAGAGATACAGAAAATACTGGTGGAGTTCTGTAAGTAAACTCTCGAAGTTAACTTTGGTATGAAAGAAGACTCCTTCAGTTTAAGTAGTACTATTATTTTTATATCTAAGTTCTTCGCGCAGCTTCCCACACATTTTTCTTAGATAAAAATTAGCCTATTTCCAGTTCTACATCTATGCAAAATTTCGATAAAGATCTGTTCAGTTGTTTTGTCATGAAGAGGTATTAAACATCAAAATTTTTGCATCTTTATTATTAGTCTAATTTAAAACACCAAAGAAATTAATTTAAATATAGAACATTATAATTTTCAACATTTTATTTTGTAGATAACCACAACACCTAGTCTTTTTGAGATTGATGATGTCAAACAAACAGAAACAGAAGCCAAAGTGGATATTGTAGCAAGGCTGCCTTCTGGGCCACAGACTGTAGAGCATATTAAAATGAAAACCAATGATGAAGTAAGCCTCAGTTTTTATAATTTAGATTAGAATTTTACTACTTCACTATGCTTGTTTATGTGGATTTACCAGCAGGCTGAGTAGGCTGGAGCCTAGGGCGGCAGATTTTGGGTGGTGGCAAATTTGGCCTAAAATTGATTTCTTGTCTTCCAGATAAATATCAAGAATTTGAACTAATAAATGCTTTTACATAATTTGTACGAAAATGTAACATGCCTTACAATTTTTTTCATTACATCTGGCATCTTAACATTTATGTGAGATCTAGGTAAATAAAGCAGCTGTATGCAAAGTGTTAAAAATTTAAAATTTAAAACAGTGAGTTCAACTTGAGAATGAATTAAAAAAAACCAAGTGTGTCTCTAAATTTCCAATTCACTGAAATTTATCTAGTTCATGGTCATTCCAATGATATGCCACATGTGTCAAAACCACATAAAAAACTTAACAAATAATGTGAAACGATACAAAGAGATCCCTCAACCTCAACAGCCTGTATTGGTCAACTGCTGGATGCAGGCCTCCCCCTGATAAGCGGCTTGTTGGCTTTTATCTCATAGGGGGTAATGCCCATAATCCCCACGCTAGGTATGCGGGTTGGGGATCGCAGTTCGGTGGTAGTATTGTTCTACAGGGGGCGCTGCTGGCCGCCCCCGGTGGATATCCCTTAGTCGCCTCTTACGACACCCGCGGGAAGAGTTGGTGTGGTGCAAATTCTAAGCCACACAGGTTGAGGTTGAAGTTGAACAGAGACAGCATTGTTTTGATATTCTATCTCTGTTCATAGAGATTAAAATAATAAGATAGAAGATTAAAAGAACATTCTCTTTCTAGCCAGAGTGAGTGGCTAGAAACATAAGACCTTTGTTCACCTTTGTCTGCAATAAATAATAATAATATTAATGTCAATGATGTAGGTATCTTATTTAATTTTGTGGTGTATATAGTGTACAATAAAGACTTTTGTATGTATTTTAAAGTAAATAATCTTGAATCCATTGATTACAGGCTTTTGAAAACTGTTCTCACTTATCCTGCACAATGTCATTGGAAGGTGCTCTGTTTACATTACTTATGGATGGTAACAACACTGATGATGATTATTTACGGCTCCATAGAAAAGTTGCTCCATACAAAATATCATTTGCACTTCATTTTCAAGGTAACCTCATAGTAGATACCTACCTACGTAGTCATACAACTGTTTAAACCTACATTCAAACATTAACAGATGTTTCTCAGAATTATTTGTCTTTTCAGAGTTAAGCAATGTGGTAACTTTAAAGGAACTAGCAACTTTAATGTACAATAGGCTGTTGTTGGAAAAAATATCAGCTTGGCTGCCAGATTTCTCAATGGATACTGAAAATCAGGTAGAAATCCTAGTAAAATACCTCTA
This sequence comes from Eupithecia subumbrata, assembly GCA_949316285.1. Taxonomy (NCBI): domain Eukaryota; kingdom Metazoa; phylum Arthropoda; class Insecta; order Lepidoptera; family Geometridae; genus Eupithecia; species Eupithecia subumbrata. Next base: position 10,905,128 of record OX438643.1, on the reverse strand, counting down.
GAAAAAATACATACTTTAAAATCGGTAGGTATTAGCTGTTATTTATGAAAATGTTTGTTCTATACAGGTCAAAGAAAATCTTCAAAAGGGTGTGACATACACAGCAATATTAAGTGAAGGCACTCTTGTAACTGGAATTTTGCATTTACTGAACAGCAGTACACTGTTAAAGGTAAAAGTTAAAGGATGTTAAAGGAAAACAACCAAGGGGTTGTTAATCTTTTGTTAACCTGTTGACTTCTCAAAGCCTCAAATAAACTCACTTTCCTCTCTTTTTAAAAACTATGATTAGCTACCTACTCCATTATCAGCATAGGTACGACTAGTTTCCACCAAAACAGAGAGGACAGAAAATTTATCTTTAACTCCGTCAAATGACGTCCACTCCTGTACATAAGCCGTGTCCGTCAAGTTGTAGGTACTTTGAAATGTATGTAGATGTTCAGAGCCAAATATCTCTTAAACCGCAGGTCTATTTCTGAGCTTTTCAGGAGAACTAGATACCGCAAGGCACAGTTAATTGGCATAGTGCATAATTCATATCTCGCTATAGATTCGTCGAAATCAGCGGGGCTGCCAGCTTGACGTCAAGATAGCAGCCACATTGAAAAACCTAAATATCTCCTAAGGCACTATTTATTTTACTTAGGGCATCGGGGTCACTATTTCAGGGCACAATTATTGGCATAGTTGAAACCACCAAATTCCATGGCGGGGCTGCTAACTTGACGGACACCATAAGCCTCCCCCAAAGGTCGCCATAAATGCCCGGTACTGCGCTGCTCGTAACGTTACAGGGTAAAGCTGGGGGATCTCGGTGTCCTCACTCATTTTTTGCGATCCTCACCTGTCCGCCCACGCTGCGCCTTCGAGGTCGTAACTCGAGAGCATTATGGTCCCGACAAGGTTCTGCGAGCTATAATACCCTCCGCCACATCTCCGCTCGGTTCTGCTGCGATTTATTTAAAGGAATAAAACTAGCGGAAAAGTAATTTGCCGAAAATCTAAACCATTATTTAAAAAAATATCGACGCAAAACAAATAATTCTCCCGACCAATTTTAATCGAACGGAACGCCCTTAAGTATGTTGGTACTGAAAACAGGTCCTACAGTACAGGTATACTGAAATCTAAACAGCGGAACTAAGCAGCGCTTCTGCCTGCTAAATTGATAATTGTGGGTTCAAAGATTAGTCTATCTTGCCGGCAATTTGGGAGGTAACACTGTCTCCCACAAATGCCTAACAATTGTTAGGTACCTACTTATAGTTTGAAATCCTATGCTACAGATTCTTATCACCTGAAAATTTTTGTTAACCGTGACTAATAATAATCGACAACCATTTATTTTTCAGGAGCAAATTCACGTGGCCGATTTCCATAGTTATGCGGCGTTGATCTGCAGTGCAAAGTAATCAACTAGTTAGAAATTAGTTTATAGGTAATTAAAAATCGATTTTCATTAGAGCTTGTGTCATTTACTTGGTAATAAAAAAGTACTGTTAAGATATTTATTGCTGTGTTGCGATGAGAGACAAATTATGATGGCACTATAAAAAATTAAATATAAACTCACAGTCACGTTTAAATTTTATTACTTGGAACTCTTACAAGGCATACATTTACATTCATAATACTATAGGTACTGTAAAAAAAATGATTCAGATATTTTTTTTACATGTTATGTTTTATACTATCTGAAATATTTATTATTCTAAGAAGTTTTGTAGTGTTTTGACTTTACAATAAATTAAATGTAGTTCAAGAGTTCTTATTTAATGAGACTACTTAAAAAAGGAATGATAGAATACATAGAAGAATAACAAAATAACTGTGAAACAGGAAATACTCATGTTAGTACAATCAAAAGATGTATGTCAATTTATGGAAGGTATTGTAGCATCCCATACATTGATATAAGTCAGGAAAACAACCACACAATTAGCAAAATAATACTAGTTTTGGTCTATTTCACTTTTGTGGTAATTTTAGTAAATCTATATCTAATATTATTTAAATGTCATACATCCACACTTAATCAATTTCAGATTTTTCTAGCCAAAATCACTTAATGGTATTGGTAAGAAATATGAATATTGCTTAATTAAGTCACACATATTGATGAAATATCAATTTTGAAAGACATTGAATATAAGCATCACTTCTGAAATAATTATTGCTATTTATCTTGTCTGCACACAACATGAACATTTATAGTTAAATTCAAATTGATAGTACAGTACAATCGCTTTGTACAGCTAGCTAGGTCTTAGGTAATATTTATTGGGTCATACCAACACTCAGACATATTACTTTCTATAACTTAAAATTGCAATCCCTCGAGTTCATTTAGGCAGGCAGCTGTAGCTTCTTTCCTTTCAATACTGCAAAAAAATAAGCAAAATTACAAAACTGTATACCCATGGCAGTGGCGGGGTAAGAACTCAGCCGGTGGATGTTGAAAAGACGGCTGAGGGAACGTAATTATTTATTATTCATATCAGTAGGCCTAGCATGGGGATTGTCGTCTAGGGTAGACTAGAGTAAAATTATGTCACACCGTCATCAAACTCATTCCTTCAACTTCGATAATTTACGCAATGTAACCCTAGACAACAATCCCCATGCTAGGCATGGAGATGAAAGGCAGCAGGTTTCTTTTGTGTATTTTTAACATCTCTATGAGATCACCAATCTCCCTGCCAAGTGTGGTGATTATGTCAAATCTGGGGTATTTAGGGGAGGCACTGCTGAATAGCAGTGGAATGAGTGCTGATGAAGTAGGATTATGTATAGCTATTAACAAATATATTCCTACAATACAATAATTCAGGCTCCATTTAAAATCACAAAGTTATGTAAATTAAATACAAAAAACAAGTTTTCCTCTGAATTCTATTGTTTGTTAATGTTTACAAACAAAGTGTTTGCCGTAGGCACAATTTCACCTTGAAAAATGCAGACAATTCAACTTATGCAACTCACTGTTAATAAGCAGAATACCTTTTATCTTGTTATAGTGTTATCATTAACAGGCAAAATACAAAGGCATAGGGATTGGATTGGAGATAACAATAAATTAACTAACCGTTGAATGGGACACTAGATTTTTTTTTATTTACCTTTAGTAATGTAGAGGTAGAAGAAATCACAGTACAGCACGGTTTGCACAACTCCAGCGCCAATTGCAATCACCTCATAATGATCCTCGACAAAGTAGCGGTAAACCTATAAAATGATTATTTTGTTCAATACAGTTTCATTTGTTACTATAAAACTTCTAGAATACATTCAAGAAGAAAATTTGCATATAAAATAAGCACTTACACAAGTTATTTCTATCAATACGATTCCTACATGTTATCAGCATTAAGACCATATAATTGAAAGTAAATTACTTACCCAATTCAATAGATATAAAGCTCGATAGGAGCCAAGGGCAAACAAATAATGCGATGTGATGCTTTCAGCTTCTCCAGTCTTGGATACAAGGAAGAGTTGTGGCAAGATGGCCACTGATTCCAGATATATTGAGAAAGTCCATAGAATCTGAAACCAACAAAGAGGTCATATTAAATTGGTTCTATGAATGTGTCCCTCTAGCTCATGAATGAGGTCATCAACCCATTGATATAGTATGTTGATGATAAGTATGTAGTTGTAGAGTTATAGCTAACAAACAAAAAGGCACTACAATGTTGTGACTAGGTACACTTAAATATTCAACTTTTAATTTTTCATATCATTTTTGGACCAGTATGTCCCATTATGTAGTAAGTTAAGAGAGTGAGAGTAAATAAGGTTGATGGCAAAGACAGGCACAACTTACCTCCATAACTGTGAATTCATGGTTGATCAGTAGCGCTAGCACCAAACACGGTACCAGCAGGAATTCAATCCTGAAAGTGTCGTGGTTGTGGTCGTATGTAGCTTTGAACTTCACATACATCAAGTAAATAGTCGCAAACGAAGCACTGATGAAGACAAATTTCATCACTGTGTTGTACGCGGAGACATAAGTGGTCAACAGGTCCAGGTATCGCGTGGTGTAAACTATAGCGAAGAGAATCTGACTCTTTCCAGAGATGCCTGAAAATTACACAAAAATTATAGGTAACGTCAATTGTATATGCAGGCATGCCGGCATTTCACAACCCCCAGTAGACTTACCAGCGCACGATCTTGTTTTCCATATCTTCAACAACAATATAATAATGGCTAAAAGGTGAGATAAATCACCAACCAGGCGGAATATGTTCATTTTTCAATTTATTTGGAGGTGAATTCGTATCTCACAGAGCCGCGTACACTATCATTCGAACAAAAATGACGTGGCTTTTTGACAAGACGAAATTGTCAATGTGAGTGAGTGATTCGGAGCGATGCACGATGGAATGAAATCATGAAGTTTTGAAGTTTCGCACGTCCATGTCAACTGACCGGCGACGGCCGCGGCACGCCGCGCCGCCCCGCCGCCGGCGGCGGGGCGGCGCGGCGTGCCGCCGGCCGTCGCCGGTCAGTTGACATGGACGCACAGTGTTTCATGGGACCTAAAAAATTTCCCTATGCTTTTTACAGCATTAATCGATTAACGAATGAATTTTAAATGCAAGAGTAGAACACCCACATCTCTATATCAAATACTTTTTTTAATAAAAATTAATGAACTTTAGGTAACCTTGACCAAGAAAAAAATTAAAAAAATTCTGTAAAAGTAACTGGCCAAGATATTTTTTTTAAATTAATATAATCTGACAAAGAATTTTTATGCGCATTTTTTTCAGTTTTTATTTTTCGTTTATCACATCTGGATACCGAGTAATTAATATTTTTCAGATTTTCGTTTTAATTTTTTTTCTCCATAAAAACTCAAAAGTGCGATTTGTGACTAGCACAGAAAGATTGCTCTTAACAAGGCCTATCAGTGGTAAAAATGCCAAGTTGCACTTCCGCGGTCTTTGGGAAATATATGCAATTTCATTCTAAGGTCAAATTTTACAACATAGGGTTGCCACTAAAAGGTCAAACGTTTGTTGTGAGTACTCACTCTTGTTGCTTATAAACAACAAGCATGTTTTTATATCGCACACCCGTTACTATAGGGCGACTGGTAATTTGCGAACACCAAGCAAGCTGGAGATTAGGTGAATGATGTAATATAGAAGCATGGTAGGTAAAATTTTTGGGAAAATTTTATTACAATTTTAAAAAGAGGTACTTTCACGTAAGCTAGGTCGAAAAAATTATAATTTTGGTACCACCTCCCATACAAGTGAAATCATGAAATCGTAAAATCGGCAACGAAGACGCAGGAAGAGACTTTAGTTTACCTAGTCAATCAAATCGCTTTCGTTAATAAGTATTAACGAGTCATCTTAGTTGGATGGATCTTCATTATCATCCAATGATAGATCTTCATCATATTAACGAATATTAACGAGTCATCTTAGTTGGATTGATCTTCATTATCATCCAATAATAGATCTTCATCATCTACATCTGTCAACTGCAAGTTTTTTTCTTGGCCAATCCAAGAAATCTAAAATTTTTTCGTACAGCTTCTGGCAGACAGAGCCGCTTGGATCTACGACGTTCAATGAACGCTTCACGTTTAATGGTGCGCCATAGAAATGAATGGATCCGATGATTCTAGTGCACGGTGAAAGAAATCGGTCATTGTTTGTTTCCTGTCTATTTTGCGGCAGTGACGTTCCCTATCTAAGCGTAGTTTTGAACAAAATAAGTAGCTATATGTCGTATAGGAAATTTATTTCAGTATATATAACACTTGGACAGTTTATCAACACAGATTTAGAAATTACGACAAATTGTAAGCATTTTCTTCCTGGGTTATGTCTAACTAGCACCAAAAACAACTACAGCAAAAATAAACTTTATTTTTATGTTTTTTGTCTCTCCTGTAAAGTCGCCTTTTGTCCTTTAGAGCCGAGAGGTATCGATATCACGAAATCTCAGGAACTGGTTTTTTGGAAATTTGTATTTAACGGGGTCAAAGGTCATTTTTATAAAAACTCTTTTATAGCAAGTAGGCACTCGCTAAGAACGGATTATGGAAATTCGTATTCTAAGGAATGGGGTCGTAATCGAATAAGTATTTTTTTATGCAAGCATTCTTAGAAGGATGAAACGGGATTTATAGGTTTTGTCATAATAACTTTAAAATTGTAAAGGATTGGTTGTAAAACTTTGGCGTTGATAGTTTACATGGAAACCAACATTACTTGGGGTATTAGTATTAATATTATTAGTATTATTAAGTCCACGCAAATGAAATCGCGACGGGTCAGCTAGTGTCTTAGTAAGATAAATTATTGAAATTTAGGGAATAATTTATTTCAAAACTGAATAAAATCAAAGGTCATGTTGAGTGACAACCCTAACACTATATTTTGAAAATCTATTTTTCCCAAAGACCGCGGAAGTGCAACTTGACATTTTTACATTTACACCACTGATGATTTTTACCACTGATAGGCCTTGTTATGAGCAATCTTTCTGTGCTAGTCACAAATCGCACTTTTGAGTTTTTATGGAGAAAAAAAATAAAAACGAAAATCTGAAAAATATTAATTACTTGGTATCCAGAGGTGATAATCCAAAAATAAAAACTGAAAAAAATGCGCCTAAGAATCTTTTGTCAGATTAAATTTATTTAAAAAAAATATCTTGGCCAGTTACTTTTACAGAATTTTTTAAATGTTTTTCTAGGTCAAGGTCACCCAAAGTTCATTAATTTTTATTAAAAAAAGTATTTGAAATAGAGATGTGGGTGTTCTACTCTTGTGTTACACACACTTGTCCTAACTTTCTTTGTATTATAGATTTTGTTTAAATAAAACAATTAGCTAGTACTTCACTGATTTTATAATTTCATTACTTCTCATTATCGGGCAGAGTTACCCCTAAGAATTTACTTGAACGACTGAACCCCGTTTTGGTCGGATTCCGGCTTTTTAAAACGTTTGTTCCAACGACTTTTCTGTACTGGTTTCTGACTCCGCCCAATCGACTCGCAAACCAGTTGAGTCAAACCAGTGACTGTTTCCACTACCTGATTATGGGAGTATTAGTGTAGAAATGTTACAAAAGTAAATTCAGCTTCTTATTTACAAAAATGATGGCAAATAAATATAAAAATGTATGCGAGGCATCTAAAATCAGAACAATAATTTTAAATAAGCTAACAACTCGTCCATCCTGATAAAGTGTTCGCGTCCTCGTGAACAATACATTTTTATAGGTAACACAAAAAGTCACATTCTTAGTGTCTAAATCTTAATCTATACAAGATCAATGTGCACATAGCACCTCTAAAGTATGTGAATCCCGTGCACATTGCACTCTAGAAAAGGTGAATCCTGTGCACATTGTCCTTCTAAAGTAGGTGAATCCTGTGCACATTGCACATCTAAAACTAGGCGAGTCCTGTGCAATCTGCACTTCTAAAACTAGGCGAGTCCTGTGCACTCTGCACTTCTAAAACTAGGCGAGTCCTGTGCACATAGCACTTCTAAAACTAGGCGAGTCCTGTGTACATAGCACTTCTAAAACTAGGCGAGTCCTGTGCACATAGCACTTCTAAAACTAGGCGAGTCCTGTGCACATAGCACTTAAAACTAGGCGAGTCCTGTGCACATAGCACTTCTAAAACTAGGCGAGTCCTGTGCACATAGCACTTCTAAAACTAGGCGAGTCCTGTGCACATAGCACTTCTAAAACTAGGCGAGTCCTGTGCACATAGCACTTCTAAAACTAGGCGAGTCCAGTGCACATAGCACTTCTAAAACTAGGCGAGTCCTGTGCACATAGCACTTCTAAAACTAGGCGAGTCCAGTGCACATAGCACTTCTAAAACTAAGTCACGTGCACATAGCACCTCGTGTGACTTCATGTGCACATAGCACCACATAATATTCAAGTTGTACATCGTATTTTTTTACATAAATAATAACTGCACATCGCAGTTTATAAATAAAATGATAGTATGATTTAAAACATTTTGTACATAATCAAGGTGGTTTCATAACCGTGATTTTGTTGTTTACTTAAACTAAATCATCATGTGCATTTTATATGATTTCATGTGCTCATAGTACTACATAATATTCAATTTGTACATAGCATTTCTTACATAAATAATAACTGCACATCCCAGTTTATTTAATACATACAACAATAGTATCATTGGAAACTTATTGTACATTTCAAGGTGGTTTCACAATCGTAATTATTTTAGTCACAATCATATAAACTACATTTTTCACAAGTACATTTACCATCTGAATTAAGTACAATAACAAACAAGTAAGATTCCAATGTGTTTGTGATACCTACTTATGAATGATTCATTACCATACCAGTCATCAACGTTTTCGCTACCCGACCGCGCAATGAGGAGGGTCATGATTCTATGGTGACAAACCTTTGACTAATTTTATCAGTGAAACATATACTTCTTTATTTCTGTAACTGGTTTATACCCCAAGCCGAAATTATAAAAAAATTAATAAATAAGACATTTATTTTCAATTTACAAAAGGAACAATATTTGTATACATAATATGTGGTTGGGTATGCCCTCAACATTCTGGCAACAATTTCCCACTTCTTCAGGTACTTATCTATGTTTTGTCTGCTTTACTAACTAATCCTCACATTTTAATGGAGCATTTTGCATTTATCCTCTTTTTATCCACCCATTTCAAGAACCACTAAGATTTCAAAATTATTTCAAGACAGTAGGTACACGCAATAAACCTCCATTACTCTAGACGAACAACCAGTTCGAGGTTACCTCATCCAACCCTACAAGATACTCAAAAAGCGACTCAAATAACATAACACTGTGCAAGATAAACCAATCGGCCTTTTGACTGAATACAGGTTATTATAATAAGGATTATAATATATTTATTTTGTTATATTTAAGTTGAATAATTTTATTATTATTTTATTCTTATAAGAGTTCATTATTTTTGCAAGACCATACTCATTTTTCGCATAAAAACATGACATGTAGGTAACTCAAAATACTATCAATTAATCGAGCTGATCAAAACTAGCTTCAGCTTCAGAAAATCGTCTTAACTACACTGTACCTTGTCTATTTCGCAAGATAAATTATCCCTTTTTATTCCGACAGGTCTTAGGCCAATTTAATCTTTAGAAGAAGCTAATTGTATCCTAGTTAATGGTGATATGACCCCTCATTGTACTTCTAAGAGTCGGTCGTCCCACGATCTTTACCATAAATTTTGAGAGGCTATCATCTGGATTGGTCCAGTTGTAATTTTCTTTTGACCATTCGCTCTAGGCGAGACATCCTTATCGATAATATGATGTACAAATATTGCTGACAAAACATCCCATAATTATTAATCGTTTTGGTAACCTGAATGTCCCTCAATTGTGTTTTAGTCATAGTATCTCGAGACAAATAACTAAATAATGGTGAACAACCCACATAGCATTATGTAGACACCCAGGCCCGAAACAATACCCGCAGATCGTACTAAACCTCTCACGAGGCGTGAAACGAACCCGCAACTTCCCGGGTTGCAGGCGGACCTCTACTTGCCCCACGACTGAGGTCGTCTAGGAGACAGATCTAAAGTTCGGGGTAGTTGATGCGAATTTCGTATTTCATACCTCCCTTCAGAACAATTTTAAGTTTGGAAACAGTCTTTACTGGAAAAGTGCTACTACTCTTTTGAGAATATAACTATTATAACGACAAAACACATCAAGCAGAAAAAAGAGTTGTGATTTAAATTTTAACTCGATATTAGCTATTTTTTTTACACATGTATTGTGTAAAGTAGGTAAAGTACCTATTTCGTGTTCTAATTTAATTTATTCTGGGTACGTTAATGATAGAAGGAGCTTCCAAATCATGCGCTAAAAGGCTAAAAAACAATCTCTCCAGGTGACTTCTGTCTATTATAAACGTTTATATTACAAGCGAGATTTTTCATGTGTTAAGCGATCAGGTATATTGGGACAGTTACAATTCTTTTCACATCCTGCAAATGAGCTGTTTCATGACAGTATATAACACTACGGACAATAATATTATTTTTCTTTGCTTTCGTTTTGTTTCTGGAATAATATAAGTAGTACGTCGTAAGTAGGTACGTAGTACGTCATGGTTCTTCAATGTCCACCAGCTTGTTTCATGTCTCTCTAATAGCCTAATAATAACACCAATGTAAAAAACCTTTTGCAACTACGTGAGGTTGCGTAATTCTGGTCGAAAAAGTTAATTGCAATTAATATCAAAAAATCTGAATAAAAACTAAAATTTCCACGAGTCGAGATAAGGATAAAGTTGTTCTGTTGGTAATATTTATTTAAGAAAGGATCTCAAATCGGCAAGTATAGGTACTTTAAATTGTATTCGATAATTAACACCAAGAAAGTTTATTTTAGGCCAAGTACCCGCGAAACTAACTTTTTTTTTAAAGATAATAAAAATAAATCGGTTACACAGTTTTGACTTCTATTCCTTAAAGTCGTAAACAATGCAATTGACGGCATTCCTATTCCTGTCTACAATAAACCATACCAATCTACAGACACCTCAATATTGGTGCAGTTTGTTTGCACGTTCGTTCGTACGGTTACTCGTAATTATAGCATTGGATTATAGAGTTTGTCTTAAATTTTACACAGACGTATTATTCTAACTAAACTAAAACTAAAACTAGAAATGACAAAATAAAATGAATGAAAAACCTAGGAGTTGTTAGAAAGTGAACGAATGCTAGAATGCGCTGATGAAAATTGAAAACCCACGTGTTGGAACGACCTCCGTCGGTCATGGTGATTCAAATAATTGCATTGTAGGTAAGAAAGAGAGAGGTTTACACTGAACAAGTGATTAAATTATTGGTATAAACAAATTTTAATCGAAACTTTATTAAAAGAAAAAAAAACCAAACTAAGTCCCCAGCGTTTAACTCTTTTTTTTTTTCAATATGATACGACGCGAGATAGAATCCTATCCAGAAAAATATTTAAATATCTCTTTCATTCAAATTGCTTCAACCGTTTAGAGGCTTTGAAGTTAAAAAACATAACCCGCACCCGGCGGCCAAAAGACGGAGTGCGCGTCTCTTACATATTGTACTTGTACCCACGAATTTTCAAGTTACCTACTACCGATCCTTACCACGACATCCTCATGGATCAGGATGGATAACTAAATAATTAAATACTCCATCCTTTTTTAATTAAATTATCGAAAGGTATGATAATGAATACTTAATAACAATTCATAAATAAAAGTATTCGTGGTCTGAGGCTGTGGCGTCACAGACCGAGGTCTCTCATTGCGTTGATTTGTTTATTTTTTTTAATAGAACGTTTACTACAAGGAATCGGACTGCGACGCCTCTGCCTTACTATCAACATCAATAGTTCTATGGGTTTGTTACTAGTCGAGACTTATTAAGTACCTGACGGGTGACGGTATTGCGCTGTGCTACTGATCGGTGGCGGCTGCGTAGCTGCAGCCAGCGATGACTGCGTGGCTGTGGCGAGCGACAACTGCGTAGCTGCAACGAGCGACGACTGCGTGGCTGTAGCGAGCGATGTCTGCGTGGCTGCAGCGAGCGACGACTGCGTGGCTGCGGCGAGCGATGTCTGCGTGGCTGCAGCGAGCGACGGCTGCGTGGCTGCGGCGAGCGATGTCTGCGTGGCTGCAGCGAGCGACGGCTGCGTGGCTGCGGCGAGCGATGTCTGCGTGGCTGCAGCGAGCGACGGCTGCGTGGCTGCGGCGAGCGATGTCTGCGTGGCTGCAGCGAGCGACGGCTGCGTGGCGAGCGATGTCTGCATGGCTGCAGCGAGCGACGGCTGCGTGGCTGCGGCGAGCGATGTCTGCATGGCTGCAGCGAGCGACGGCTGCGTGGCTGCGGCGAGCGGTGTCTGCGTGGCTGCAGCGAGCGACGGCTGCGTGGCTGCGGCGAGCGATGTCTGCGTGGCTGCAGCGAGCGACGGCTGCGTGGCTGCGGCGAGCGATGTCTGCGTGGCTGCAGCGAGCGACGGCTGCGTGGCTGCGGCGAGCGATGTCAGCGTGGCTGCAGCGAGCGACGGCTGCGTGGTTGCAGCGAGCGACGACTGCGTGGCTGCGGCGAGCGATGTCTGCGTGGCTGTGGCGAGCGACAACTGCGTGGCTGTGGCGAGCGACAACTGCGTGGCTGCAGCGAGCGGCGACTGCGTGGCTGCGGGCGGCGAGCGACGACTACGTAGTTGTAGCAAACGTCGACAGCATGGCTCAGTTGGTGCATCGACCTGAAATGTTTTCAACAGCGAGTACACCATTCGAAAAAACATGTTTATTATTTAGCCACAGGCTTGAGCCCACATCATAATATTTAAAATGCTCGATGTACCATTAAACTACTTCTTGTCTGAAAATCAGCGCTGATACTAGCTTTGGCTTGTAGCGGCATAATGCTGAGACACCGACCTTTTCTCCCCATTATATAACAAATTGTCTAATTGTTTCTGTTTGTACCTACCTATCTGTATTCTTCTTATGTCGTGTTATGTGTTCAAATAAATTAAATTTCTACCGGTTTCTAAAAATTCCTCACGCCATCTTATTTCTTGAGCTAACTAAAAGTATTAAACTAGGACTTTTTTAAAAAAGGAAAGACAACGTGGTATTTTTTTTATATCCGGATACTATAATTGTGCTTTAATACTGTTTTTAATTTGTAAAAGGAATGCAATTAAGGCAATAGGTACTTATTAGAAAAAAAACATGCTCACCTACAAGAAAAGATTATATGAAGGTAGGCATTCCAACGTGGTTATTATTGCTTATGGTTGAAAATTCACAGTTTGTAGGTAAACGATTGCTAAAATGGCCAAAATCATTCTTTGGAAAAAAAACCGTCAGTATTATGGAAAGATTTCACAAGAAAAGGTTTCTATCGCAATTAAATGTAGGTAGCTTAAATGAATTTATCTTTAGTTACTATTACTACTACATACTTTTGCTAAACTTTTTGGAAAACATAATGTCTTTTGTAACATGAAAAAGTTATACTCCAAAATAAGCTAACAATTGAAAATTATATCGTAAATACATAATTATAATTGTAAATTACATACCATTGTTTGCCGTGGGCGTACGGTCACACCAAGGTGGTATGAATACACCAGAAGTCCATGGTGCATCCCTGCTTCTGATTTGTTACACACACTTGTCCTAACTTTCTTTGTATTATAGATTTTGTTTAAATAAAACAATTAGCTAGTACTTCACTGATTTTATAATTTCATTACTTCTCCTTATCGGGCAGAGTTACCCCTAAGAATTTACTTGAACGACTGAACCCCGTTTTGGTCGGATTCCGGCTTTTTAAAACGTTTGTTCCAACGACTTTTCTGTACTGGTTTCTGACTCCGCCCAATCGACTCGCAAACCAGTTGAGTCAAACCAGTGACTGTTTCCACTACCTGATTATGGGAGTATTAGTGTAGAAATGTTACAAAAGTAAATTCAGCTTCTTATTTACAAAAATGATGGCAAATAAATATAAAAATGTATGCGAGGCATCTAAAATCAGAACAATAATTTTAAATAAGCTAACACTTGCATTTAAAATGCATTCGTTAATCGATTAATGCTGTAAAAAGCATAGGGAATTTTTTTAGGTCCCATGAATGAAACACTGTGCGCCGCCGCGCCGGGGGGCGGGGCGGCGGCATCGTACAAGCGGTTAGGCTGTGCGGCGGTATTTTCATGCTGCCAAACCAACCAAGAAGTCAAGTCACAATGTAAAGCCTCCTCTACACGTTAGGCAACAAGTTCGCTAATGTGCGAACGATACTAAGAAATTTCTCAGTAAAATGGATTTTCAGCCGATAACAGCGGCTTCGATTTGTTTGTACTCGGCATACTCCTATTATTATATTTTATTGTAACCGCCACTACACCAAACACCCGCTCCACGTCTTTGAAGTTCTCCTACTGTGAAGGACGTCGTTAGAGGTTCTGTAGCTCCTGTACTACAGGGTCTCCTCCGTATTTCAGAGGCTCTGAAGAAATTCCATCCTCGACAGAAGATTTTCCATTTTTAAGCAGCGCAATTTTAATTTTTTTTCATTCTATGGATCTCTCAAAACTGAGTCAATCTGGTTCTGTCATTTTTGAAGTGAAAACTTCTTTAGCGGCGTTGAGCACTTTTTCTGTAATGGGTATAAAATCTTAAACTCGCGTCAGGACACGTGACCTGATCGAAAAAGCGTAAGACAGATGGAGAGTAGACAGCTATCCCCTCTCTACGGTGCGGCGAAAATGTATGCCTGGGCCTACTGTTTCTGTTGTGTTTAGGTTGTCATGTTTGTGTACGATAGCGCAATAAATGAATATTGTATTCTACCACATAAATGATAGTACTTTTATACTGATAAAGCAATTGGTGCAAAATTATTCCCTAACCATTCCAAAATATCAAACATGCTCAACGTTAATAATCAAGTTTTCACTTCTGCCGGCACTCCCGGAGTGCAACCCGTCTTTTTTTTTTCCTAAAGTTATAGTTTCGGGGTAAATCACTAAAAACTGAACTGATTTGCCTATGGTTAACGGTCGGCGACCGAGCGAGTGACGTCACACGCACCCGCGGCGGCGGCGGTCACTCAGTGAACTTCGCTAGGAATTTGGTCATACATAACTTCGTAGGTACGTAATGGTCCGATTTGGATAATTTAAAAAGATATATCATTCTTACGTCCTACAGAATTACGTGGATACTAGTTCGTATAGTATTATAATATCTGTGCTAGTTCTATTGAAATTGCTATAACTTTACTGACTGATCCTCAGTATGGCGAACATGTTGGCTAACGTGTAGAGGAGGATATGTCGATGTCAATAGCTATGTCCACACTGTGCCTTTTTTTGTTCATTAAGGGCATGCGTCATAGCGCAGTCAACAGCGCACGTGAGGCATGCCCTTAGCGCATGCACGATGAGAGTTGAAAGCGAAGCGCGCGCTGTGATTCACGTTTTCCGGCATCGGGTGGATTTCTGTGCCTTAAAGCGTTCAACAACAAGACAAGACAAGACAAGACAAAAAGTTATTGCTGACCCTATTTCACTAGGTATTGCTTCACGTAACTGGGTTGACTGCTTTGTAATTATTGGTTCAAGCAATTTCAAAAGTCGATTGAAATTTCTTTCGGACATGCGTGTAAAATTTTTAAAAAGTATATATTTGTCTTCACGTATTTCACTCAAAATCACGTTACTTCGATTATTATAATAACCTCGTAACCAAAACTTTCTCTTGGTTAATTTTTTTCTGGAATTTCTTAAAACCAAGTAAGCTGCACATATTCCACCAAGTAAAATATTTTCGTCGCACATGTTTCCAAAAGACAGAAGAAACTACGTTGCGTTCATTAACGCATTCAATTATTGAAAGTTGAAGACGAAAATGCACAGTGTGGACACAGTTATCAATCAAATCAATCAACATAACACACGCCAGGCCTGACTGACATTAGCAAAGTGAAAAAACTTGACAAACAAGATGCAGAGCCGAAGATAAAAGAAGAGGCAGATAACCTGTACAACAAAACATGAGATCGCTCCACGTTTTCGTTCTTGATTAATTTATTTTTATGCACAGCTGTAACGTAACACAAATTATAAAGTAAAAAGTACCTACATCGAGTCCGGAGAAGACACTGCCATAGTAAAGATGGTGCGGCACAACAATCAGTTACCAAATAACCTAACACAACTCCAGAACTTGATCAAGAGGGACCCGGAATCCTACAAAGAAGAGTTTTACCAACAATTGTCTCATTTTGATACAACCTTAGAGATATTCAACCTTAATCCCACACAATACAACAAGAAACTGGATGAGCAGTCAATGTTTCTAGCACAAGTTGCACAATGTTACCTAGAAGACATGAAACAGTTCCCTCAAAAGATTGTGGATATTCTGAAAACTAACAACACAATCCTACACAACGATATGCGACTATCGCTCTGTAAGTGCTTGATCCTATTGCGAAACAAAAATTTTATAACACCCTTTGATTTATTGGAGTTGTTCTTTTCACTGCTGAAATGTCAAGATAAATATTTGAGAGAATTTCTTAAAACTCATATTATCACTGATATCAAAAACATGAATATGAAACACAAAGATATGAAGTTTAACTCCACGCTGCAGAACTTTATCTTCTCAATGTTGAAGGACTCCGATGCTAAAGCTGCCAAGTTGTCAGTTGATATTCTGATTGAGTTGTATCACAAAAACATATGGAATGATCACAAGACTGTAAACATAATTTCTGATATTGGATGTTTCTCAAAGATCACTAAAGTCATGGTGGCATCTCTGAAGTTTTTTTTGGGCAGGGATGAAGAAGAAAAAGAGGAAAATTCTGATAGTGATGATGAAATTGATCCCAAAGATACAATGATGGCAAATAAGTTCAATAAAAAAACACGAAAAAGAGAAAAGATGGTTGATAAAGTTAAAAAAATTGCCAAAAAGATGAAAAAGAAGAAGCAGAAGGCACCATCCTTTAACTTTTCATCCCTCCATCTTATCAACAACCCACAAGGATTTGCTGAGAAACTTTTCAAGCAGTTGGAATCAAGCAATGAAAGATTTGAAGTCAAGCTGATGTCTCTTGATGTTATTTCAAGACTTATAGGGCTTCATAACTTATTCCTGTTCAACTATTATCCATTCATTGCCCGCTTGCTGATGCCACATCAAAGAGAAGTCACCCGCATCTTGCAGTTTGCTGCCCAGTCCTCACATGAACTGGTACCTCCTGAAGTGATTGAACCAGTTATGAGAGCCATAGCAAATAACTTCATAACTGAAAGAAATTCAACTGATGTTATGGCAGTTGGATTGAATGCTGTAAGGGAAATTGGTTCTCGCTGTCCCCTGGCTATTGGAGAAGACCTTCTTCGAGATTTAGTACAATACAAGAGTTATAAGGAAAAGTCGGTCATGATGGCAGCAAGATCATTGATTCAACTTTACAGACACTCAATGCCTGAACTTTTACATAAAAGAGACAGAGGCCGGCCAACTGAGGCAACAGTTGAGTTGAAAGGAAAGAAGTATGGTGAGGTAGACACCAAGAACTACATACCAGGCTCTGAAGTTCTATTAGAGAAAGAAGAAATAAAATTAGATCATAAAAAGAAGGGTAGTAAGAAGAAAAATGAAGATTCTGATGATGAATGGGTTGATGTTGCCTCATCTGATGATGAAATAAACATTTCTGACAGTGATGAATGTGAAAGTGATGAGGATGAAGTTGGAGAAGAGGATAGTGATGAAAATGAAGTAACAGATCAAAATGAGTCATTGAATACCACAGACAACTCTACAAGAAAAATTCTAAAAGCCAAGAAGAAGTCAGATCCTAAAACAAAAGAAGAGAAAGTAAACACTGCTAGAAATATTGCCATGGAAACAATATTCACAGATGAAGATTTTAAAAGAATTGAAGCTGCTCAGATAAAGAAGAATCTGACTGGCACCAAGAGAAAGCATAACATTGCTGAAGAAGAACAGAATGAATCTGGTGAACTTGTACAGCTTGCAGACATAGAAAACATTTACAAAAAAAGAAAACATGACAAGAATGCTAGAATGGAAACTGTTATGAAAGGTAGAGAAGAGAGAGACAAGTTTGGTTACAAGGACCGCAGGAAAAATATACATTGTTCCAAAACAAATAGAGAGAAAAGGAAAACTAAGAACTATCAAATGGTAAAACATAAGGCAAAGGGAAAAGTGAAGAGATCATTTAAGGATAAGCAAATTGCTTTCCGGAATTATTTGGTTAAGCAAAAGAAGATGAAATAAAATATTGTTTCTTAACTTTAAAATGATTTTTCATTCAGTTCACTAAGGCGGCTATTTTGATGTTTGATGTTCAAAATCCTGACCAATTTCGAAGGGTCTCGGGCTATATATTTAATAAAGAAAATTAATTATGATTCTGCACAAAAAAATTAAATCCATGGAGTTGTGAATGAACCACAAATAAGTACCTCTACGCGGTTTACATAAACAGGATGGACCAAACAGTGATGTCATAAAAAATTTATGCCTCGCCCCCGGCTAGGTAGGTACCCGACAATAGGTACCCCATGTTTGTTCCTCAATTTTTCGTAGTTTTCATCTAAGTATCGATACCTAAAAATCTCAGAAAAATTTAGTAAGTATGTTAAAGTTATCTCAAAACCAACGGTCGAAGCGACGACGCGTGACCTGAGAGCTGGTCATTATGCGCATCAGCAATGCGGGGCAATGCAGCCAGCAGCGTCTTGGGGACGCTTCCGACTGGTATTGATATGGATCAGTTGAGCTACCTGTAGATTGTTTGCAACCGTCTGCAGTTAGCTCAATTGTTTCAATTGTAAATACTAGTTCTAATTATTTCTATTTGTAATTGTAATTTTCTTTGATAGTAAAGGCTTCTGCTCTCATAAAAAAACCAACTACTTATGTACAAATATTATGAAAATTAATTTCATATTTTATGTAGATTAAATCAGTTGAAATTCCTGTTGACCCCTGCCCAGGTACCTACTACATCAGAGAAAGTAGGTAGGTAGATACTTCATTATATCCTCTGAGTACTTCAGTACTCAGAGATTATATCATAGTTTTTTTTTTAATGGCAATTTTATTCCTCTTTTGGGTATGAGGAAACTTTTGCCAACTTCACGTACTAGTTCACGGATCAAATGGTGATTAGCATGACAACGAATAAGAAGTAGAGATAAACCATTCTAAAAATGCACGCCCTAAACGTCATACAATCGGGGTTCATTTTTAGAATGGTTATCTCTCTCTCTATTCTCTAGGTACTTAGTTTTTGGAGAATTTGTAGACTTTGTAGATTAGATTAGTGTTGCCAGTTGTACTATCATCTCAGTAGCTAGATCTTTGGAAGAAAGTTGCCAGATCACCACATAATTAACACCTCAATAGGTCGTAGTCGTAGCTGAAGTTGAAAATTAAATAATATCGTTAAATATAAGCCGTTTACCTAAATTAAAACTAATTTTCCATGGTAATGGGCACATTAGCGTGTTAAAATATAATGGAATTAGACTGTTTAAGGCTAAACGCTCATCTCTCCATACAAACGTTGAAGGGTAACTACTACGCTGTTTTATGTTGACTATCCAAAACTTAGGATAATATCAATTATGTTGTATACCCGAAACCGTAAAATAAGTATAAATTAAAAAAATTAAAGCTTCTAAACTTTCGTATTTCAACACCGATTTTAGCCCATGTTTGAGCGAAAATAAACAACAAACGGAGAAAGAAAACTCTAAAATAAAGCCCGTACCGTACCAACTTAGATTAGTTAGGTATTCAAAAGTAGAAAAAATATATTTTGAAGAGATACTCTCAATAGTTTTTCTATAATAAAATAACCCTTTTGCTAAAAGTCTGTTCCCATTTTTGCGCAGCCGTTTTACGAATAAATGTATGTGCATTTCATCAAGCGCGTGGGAATGTTGCGATGGGTCGATGATATACGCAAAACCGTAGGCTACACCTGGCCCAGATTAGCACAATACAGAGGTGAATGGCATAAACATAGAGAGGCCTATTGCCAGCAGTGGGTCAACAAGGGCTGATGATGATGATGATGATGTTCAAATGAAGTCGCCAGTTGGTGGTTATATTGAAGAGTTGCTAGAATAAAATAGCCAAATCATTTAGCTACAATTTTTTAAGATGTTGCTGACGGAGCTGTTTGCTAGATCTAGCTATAAAATTGCTAAGTTGACATCACTGAGCACTAAATGTCACAGAAAGTCTTCTTCTTTTATTTCAGAAAGTCTTTGTCGTGTATTTCATTGTCATAAATTATGATTATTTTCTTTTTCGTAGTGGATTAAAAGAGGGATTAAATTGCTAAGTTGACATCACTGAGCACTAAATGTCACAGAAAGTTTCTTTTATTTCAGAAAGTCTTTGTCATGTATTTCATTGTCATAAATTATGATTATTTTCTTTTTCGTAGTGGATTGTGTTTGTTTGTAATGCAAATGTTTTGCCGTTGATTTCATCATCTCGAATCGTACAAAAATATCAAAAAAGAAATTCACTCTGCTAAATCCTTTAACAATGTTGAAACCTAAAGCTCTAACGCAAGTTTTGAGTCAGGCTAATACTGGTGGTGTGGAAAATACGCTGTAAGGCTTATATACTGATTTTTGACAAAATGTATTTTCTTTAGAACGTTTCCAAATTATAAACTTTATTTTAGATTGCTCAATCACCAAGGCGCTCTCCTGGCTTATTCAGGTTACAATGACAAAGATGCAAGAGTTACCGCTGCAATTGCTAGCAATGTGTGGTCTGCCTATGAAAAGCAAGGAAGGAATGTGTTCAAAGAGGATAAGCTACATTTCATACTGGTAGACTGCCTCAATGGCAAGATAGCGATAACGCAAGTTGCCAATTTGCTACTGTGCCTTTACGCTAAAGAAACTGTGGGCTTTGGAATTCTGAAGGAGAAAATAAATGCTATAGCACAATACCTTGAAGGTCCATTGAAACAAGTAGCTACTTCATAATAATATATTCAAATATTGCTAGTTTCTATGTAATAATGTTATGCTTAGTATAATTTATAATACTTTGTAACAAAACTGCTACATATATAAGTTTAATATAACAAATAATATAACATGAGCATTGTACCTATCAGACTTTAAAAAAAAACCTAAATGAAGACTAGAATATAATTACCTATAATAACAGTCAAATTGCAAATAAGTACCAAGAATGATAGTTAGGTACCTACCTATTTAATCCCAAACATCAACTAGTACTAAACTACTTACTACCTGTATAAGTACCTACCTATAAAGTTTATATAACAAATATTATAACATGAGCATTGTACAAATTATCAGACTTTCAAAGAAAAACCTAAACAGCTTGAAGCTAAATTTAAATTGCAAATAAGTACCAAGAATGATAAGTCCTTATTAATCCTAAACATCAATTAGTACTATATTCTGTTTATTCTTTTTCACTATTGATAACCACTGTTTGTAGGTCTTGAAATAGTTTATGTTTTTCCCTCTTGTGTACTCTTAATTCATGGGTCAAAAGTTTCCTCCTGAAAATAAAATAATATAGGGGTTAACAAACAGAACCCTTTTTCTTTTCAACTAAAAACTTCTCTTCAACTTCTTTTCATCTCTGAATATATAAGATCAAAAAATGGATTGTTGAGCAAAAATGTTTGGAGACATAATTTAAGTAGGTAGGTAAGTTATTTCCAATAAATAGTACCTAATAGTTATTTTCATCTGTGAATATCTCAGAAACATCAGGTTTCTTCATTCATTCAAGCTTTAGGACATTATGGTATGGCCAATTTTTTATTTGTATAAGTTTCTTCTATCCAAATATAACTATCATTAAGCACTGCGATTTTGAAAAAACAATAAATAAAGTGTTACAAAATAACCACCTTGTGCTAAGATCTCTGCCACAGATAGAGCAACGGTATCTTATGTTCATATGTACAGAGTCATAATGCTCTAGCATTACTTTCTTTTGCCGAAACATCTTCTTGCATTTGGCACACTGAAAGAATATTTTACACAATTATTGAAGGTTTAAATATAGTTAGGCTATGTCTTAATTCAATGAAGTACCTACTCTGCTTACCTCAAACTTTTTTCCTGAATGCATAAGTGCATGTTTCTTGAGATTACTTGGATTGGTGAACTTTGCTGGACATTTTGAACATAAATACCTATGTTCCCCGGTGTGAACTCTCATGTGGCATACTAGATATGATTTTCTCTTGCCTTTGTAAGGACATAAGTCACAAGAAAACTCCAATTTATCATTGTGCACGTACCTAAAATATTAAATATTAAAAGAAATTCTTACACATATAAAACTTTAGATTGTGTTAAACTGAAAAAAAAAATCTTAAAAAAATATATCTTACGAATGATTAGCGAGGGCTCCAGGAGAGTAGTATACTTTCCCACATTGATGGCAAGTATACTCTTGGCGTTTATAATGCATCACATTTTTATGCTGCGTCAGATTTAAAACAAGTTTGCCACACAATGGGCATGGGTGGTAGATACTACAGTTTTGTTTCTTGTGTTCCGCCAGTTCTACCTAAAAATTAAATTTTTTTTATCAATGTAAGTACTGGTGTTCCTTTAAAAATTATAGGTACCTTTGTTACCTGGGTATCAAACTTAACATCACATCTTCTGCATTTGAGTTCTCTTATTTTTTTTACATTACTCTTTAGTTTTTTTAGTGTTTGTGTATCATTTATAGTCCAATTGGTTTTGGGACTCTTTTTTGTGGTCTTTAGTACTTTCTGAATTTTTCTGTTTCCAGTTTTACAGGACTGCACTTTTTTTCTTTGTGCTACTTTTGTTCCTTTATTTTGTGTCACCTTTTGTTCCTTGTTTTCTATTTTTAGTACAGGTTTTGAGACTTCTGAATTTACAGGTGAGCTATTATCTACTCTATCATCAAGTTCACCATCAATTGATTCAGTGTATTTAATAGGGGTATTTTTGAAAGCTTCTTTACGTAATTTCATTTGGTTTAGTATGAGTTCAAAATCATGCATGACCATTGGCTGAGAACTGGTACCTGAAAAGGAACATTATGACAAATTGAAACAAGCCAGGTATACGACACTAAAAATAATTTTGATGATAGGTACTTACTCATTATCGTTTCGGATGACAAAGCTTTACGAAATATTACATCAGATTTCTCACACTTTTTTTTGAAATAAAATGCTACTTTAAGTTCTTCCAAGCAACTCTCACAGACATACTTTGGATAGTTATCGGTTTCATGAATCTATAACAAATTAATAAGGTACCTATTAGATGAACCCCAAAGCTAGTTGCATACTTGGTAGGTCATGTTATTTTACTCACACTTGCCTTAACTGCATAAGTAGGTAAACTTTTCATAGTTAACCTACTGACACAGTTTATTTTGTTGACACACTATTGTAAATCAACTTTGATAAATATTGATTTAATAGCTGACCTAACTGCTCCACAAGACCAACTTAAATTGTTTTTAATAGATACTCACTGATATATTTGCCACAGTTCTAATAGCACTCATTATCAGGATATCGTCAAACCTATTTGTTACAGGGATGTCAGCAGATTTGGTGCACACTCTGCATATCATGTCTCCATCAAAAGCTTCTACCCTGAAAAATGTCTCATAAAAAAAAAGTACACCTTACCTTTAAAAAAAGAACATTGTAATTTCTTGATATTCTGTAACTGTGCACGCTGAGGCGTCCTTTAATATAGTCACAAAGATTTAAGAACCATAATAATTGTTACTAACTCATGATGGATGCCCTTTATTATTAATGCCCTTAAATAAATTACCTTAACATTTATGTAGTGCAATTCTATTTAAATATAAGTGCAAATTGTTTTATGAACTCACTTGAACTGGTTATTATGAACTTCAACATCAACAAATTCTTGTTTCACTGAAATGTCCGGGGGTTTTTGTCTGATGGATTTCGAAAATAAGTATTCGGTCAATAGGATAGACATCTTTTTTCTTTGTGAAAATCCGCTGACTAAATAATTTGTGCTAGTTCTGAGTAGCTTTCTTCAGTGTGAATTTTTCATCGAATTTACCAATCAATCCGCAATATCGCTATGTAGGTACGGTACGGTAGGTAGGTAAAAGCTCCAAGTTTAATGTTCCTTGGGTAAAAGGTACCTACATAAATACCTACATAATTATAGTTCAACTTCAACTTCTTATTTCATGGCTCGCTGTGTCTGTACAGCCACAACTCTAAGGGCGGCCACATACATCAGTTTTCCTGATTCAATTTCTTGATCAGTTTTCCGAAACCGAGGCTCCGAACGCAGTAAATTCATACAAAAGTAATTGCATGTCACACACATTCGATAACTTTCGGTACAGTTTTTTTTCCGTCCGTTCTTTCCGAATGTAAGCCCGTGCATCCGGAATTCCTTACGGAAAAAAACGTCACGGATGCAAAATCTCAAACATTTTGTAGGGACCGCCACACACATTCGAAAATTCCAAACGGAACGCTCAGTCAGCGTTGCGCGATCGAGCTGAGCGGATGCGTTGCGTTGTTGGTACATTAAATTTTTCGTTAAGTACATATAATTTCTAATTTAAGTATGTTTTGTATTGTCAATAATAAATGATGAAAAAATATATAATGTTCTTTTTTTAACACAAATGTGTTCAATACAGGGTGTTAGGAAAAGTACCTTTTTTTCTTTTAAGGGGTGCTTCTGCTTATGAAACTGAACAAGTTTCCCCAAGGAAACCAAATCGAATTCTTAAAAAAAAATTGATTTTACATAAAATCGATCAGCTGATTGGCTAAGTCTCTATACAAAGTCCAATTTTTTCCAGAATTCGATAGGGGTTCCTTCGGAAAAGTTATTCAGTTTTATGAGTAGAAGCACCCCTTGAAAGGAAAAAGGTACTTTTCCTAACACACTGTATAAACCCCAGCACTGTTAATTCTAGCCCCAAAGGCGGGGTTAGAATAAACACGAGAATTGTTTTAAAAAAAATGCCTTACGTTAAAATGGGATTGTACTATATTCCAAGTACTATTTATGAAAACCTGTAGCCATTGAAGCAACCTATGTCTCTAGTACTTATAAACCACCCAAAATTTAAAGACAGGACACATTATCTTCAAAAATGTGGAATCTGTTAATTGTAGCCTCAGTCTCCCCTACCAAATAATTCGTTGAAAGAGCATATGGACATCCGATGATAATCAAAGAATCTTTCTGGATAGGCTCGTAATTTAGCTCTTTTCACATAATACTGGCCCTCTGTTAATCTTTGTGTTTTTAGTGAATGTACCCAGTAACGACGATGCTTTTTCTTTTTCTGATAAAGTAAAAATGCAATTGCAAGGAGGAAATCGTCGTCGAAATACATGTTTCTTCCAAACGTGTGAACTCCAGTGAAGCTACTTCAAGACTAATCGAGGTATTCCGAACGGAAAAAAACGAATGTGTGTGGTAATTGTACGGGATTTTTCATGATACGGTTTCCGAATCAGGAAAACTGATGTATGTGGCCGCCCTAAAACTTAAAACTTTTGTAGTTTTCAAACATAAAGGAAAGGCTTTATGCGCTTCTGAGTGCTTATTTGAGAATGTGAAGAATGTGTGAGGAACTTTATCCCATGAATCTTTAGAGTAAACCGGATCGCGCACGATCATATTTCATTCATTCAAACGTACCCTGTAATTTCATACTCCTAGGCTCATTTTTCTTTGTGACATTCTCAAAGTAGATAAACGAGCCGAATGAGAGGGCTTAAAAGTAGTAGTTTGTCCTTGTCTAGCACGTTGCAAAATGGTGTAGGGTGTCCATGAAACAATAAGATGTAGCAGGGCTTTTGAACAAAGATTCTGATAAACTCACTTCTGGAATATGTACTTTTTAAAAAGCTGTCCAATTTACGCAGCAAAATTTTGCCGTAAGAATGTTAAACACACTTTTTCAAATCTTTTGCGCACTATGAAAGTAGTACGTAATAATGGCTAGCAGACAGTGAATACTACTACAACCTAGCAGAAACTTAATTATCAAGTTATTATTTAATTTTACAGTACCTATCATTTTCCACAGGAACTCTTATGATTACTTTAAAGATTTAAGGAACAGTCATGTATGGTTAAAAGCGGTCACACACAGAAACCATGGCCGGGCCGGAGGCGAAGGCGTGCGATTTGTAATGCGTGAATTTTTATGAGTGACTACACATACACCGCCGGGTGGCGTGTGTGTAGTCTCTCGTACAAGTTCGTGTGATACAACCCGCACGCCTTGGCCTCCGGCCCAGCCACGGTTTTTGTGTGTGGGGGCTTTAAGGTTCATGCTTCAAAATCATGTAGGTAGGTACCTATAAAAGGCCTATTACATTTCACGATTTACCGGAACGGTGCGCCGTGGCGGCGGAAAGGACAGAACGTCCTGCACGTTCTGTCCTTTCCGCCGTTACACTGCACGGTCGCCGCCTTCCTAACTCAGTTGCCAATCGAACGTAGTAGGAGTATGGCGCTCAAAATTTCAAAAAATTGGAATCGCCCTTGCCGCAACTGCGGCTGTAAATGTGAGAAGGAAGAAAAAAAGAAAATGTTGGAACAAGCAATATCTCCTTTTATGAAACAAAATGTGTAATATGAACATCTTGCATTCGTTGAGTTTTGTTCCATAAGTTAGGCATGTCTTTATACAGTTCTAGAACATTGGACAATACATCCTTTTCCTTTTGGGAAGTCATTTTTGCACGCAAAGCTCGCTGATACACGTCCGCTCACAATAAACGCCTCGCGCGACTGACTGAGCGGCAGGTCTCTCTCAGCGATTACATTTGCCGGTGCACCGGCAATTAGGAAGTTAGGACGGCCGGGAGCGCACGGTCTTCCGGTATCGGCATCCTTTCTTCCTAACAGCGTTACACCTTCCGTTTTAAGCTTCCTAACTCATACCGTTGACGGTGAACCGTAAAGTGTAACGAGCTTTACAAATGGTTTACTGACAGCTTGCTTGACTGACAGAAAGTTTAGAATGATAATGCAAGCAAGTGTTGGTTGCCACTTGCTAGATGCAGAGCCATCTGACAAGAAGTTGAGGTGTTGGTTGTGTGTCTGTGTGAAGTGTGGACCTTGTGTGGACTTACGGAGAAATTTTTGTTTTGTTTTTTGTATTCGCGAACAAATCCTTGATATGAATTTATCCGAAGAAAATACATTTGGAAATGGACTACTATACGTGGGATTCAATCAAGACCAAGGTATTTTTAAATGTTAAAATAAAATAGGACAGTTTTGGCCCATTCTTCATGAGATAAAAAATTGTTATGACGATTTTTGTTTTGTAACCAGGTTGTTTTGCTTGCGGGACGGAGAATGGGTTTAGAGTATTTAACAGCGACCCTCTTAAAGAAAAAGAGCGCCTTAATTTTGCTGAAGGTGGATTATCCTATGTGGAAATGCTGTTCAGATGTAACTACATGGCCTTAGTTGGGGGAGGCAAGACACCCGTGTATCCTCCAAACAGAGTTATTATTTGGGACGATCTAAAGAAGGATTCTGCAATATCTCTCGATTTCAACAGTCCCGTAAAAGCAGTCAAACTGAGGAGAGACCGAATTGTGGTTGTTTTAGGTGAGGTGCAATCTTTGTTTAAGTACAAACTCTTTTGATAGCTTCTACTCTTTATTTATATCTTAGACAGGGGTTGTCAGTCATATAGAAAGATAGCTCGTCAACGAATAAATTAGCATGAATTGAATTTATTAAAACGATTATATTATTTATATCAGTGGCGACGAGGACAAAAAAATGAATAGTGAGCAATTTGACAAATTTCTGAAATTACAAGCTACACAGCAAAAACAAATTTCGGAAGTTTTGCAATTGCTACTCACGCAACAACAAAATGCGGCAGCGGCGACTCCCACACCGACAACGACAAGCGGCACGGAGTTACCCAGCACGTCGCGTACTAACGCAAACAGAAACAACATCTACAACAGCTTTAAAGGTGACAAGTTTAATCCTAGTGAAACCACAGTTGAGAATTTTATCGAATATTTTGAAACGAAATGCGGACTTTGGGGAGAGGATGCACTAAGCATACAGAAAGAGCTTTTATTCACATGTCTCTCACCTGAAACGTTCCACGACATAAAAGTTGCGCTGACGCCAAATTTCGAAAAAAGCACATTTACAAATATTCGAGAGAAACTCCTTGATCTATACCGAATCAAGCGCACAAGATACAGAGCGTTGTCCGATTTTTGGAACTGCATACGTACCGATAACGAATCAATGGAACACTACGCAAATAGACTGAAAGAGCTAAGCAAAGATTGCGGGTATAACGGCGATCTGTTAGAGCGACAGTTACGTGACCGCTTTGCAACCGGACTCAATCACCTACAGTTACAGATCGACCTGAAACAAAAATGGCCAGATCTACAAGAATTTTCGGACGAGAAGATAAAAGAAGTAACCTTTGCTCAGATATTCAGCGTCGCTCAATCACGGGAACGAGCAGAAGGCGACGCTGATATACACAATGTCAAAGTGAACAGGATAAAAGGTAACACTAGATCTTACTCGAATACGTCTCCGCGCAGATTAAGAACTCATCAATGCCTCAGATGCGGGGCACCTCAAAGACACCCGTTAAACAAATGCGCAGCCAAGAACCACACTTGTCAAGAATGCCATACGCCAGGACATTTAGAATACTGCTGTTTAAAGTCCGGTAAAGCATGTCTGCCCAATCAGAATGATAACAAACATAGAACATTTACGAAGAGGAACAAGCTATACAAGCTTAAACATGACGGGAACAGCAACAACTCTTCACAAGCATCCTACTCAGAAAACAGCGACGACGAATCTGACACCGTTTGTCAGATTAATAAAACAAAAGGCAAAGACAGTAAGAAAATAGATGTCTTAATTAACAACATCAATTGCACGCTAGATTGGGACCCCGGCTCAGTCTATTCAATTATCAGCACAAAGTTCTGGAAGCGTATAGGCGCCCCTACTCTCACAAAGGCTCCAGGCCTACGCGCCTATGGGAATGTAAAACTTAAAACAAAGGGCCTAACGGATGTAACGGTACGACTTCAAGAGGAGGAAAAGATACTACCTGTTGTTGTTATCAAATCAGCTCACCCAATGCTGTTCGGCCTACAATGGAGTGAAATGTTCCACATGGACTTTCCAAAGCCAGTTTACTCGATAAATAACACCCGACACGAAGCTGTTACCCTGCAACAAGTTCTGGACAAACATACTGCTCTTTTCGACGGCAAACTTGGAAAAGTCCAAGATTACCAAGTAAATATACACATCAAGCCTAATGCTCAACCGAAACACATCCCAGCAAGATCGATTAAATTTTCGATGAGGAAAAACATAGAATCTGAACTAGATCGGCTAGTTGAAGAGGGTATCATAACTAAAGTAGACCCAAACATGACACCGATCCAGTGGGCGACACCGACAGTCAATGTAGTCAAAGCTAATGGTCAGATCAGAATCTGCGGTGATTTCCGCAGCACACTCAACCCTGTACTAATAACACACGCACACCCAGTCCCCCTGTTTGATCAGTTGCGCCAGAATCTCGCAGATGGTACAAAATTTACTAAAATTGACCTTAAAGATGCTTACCTGCAATTCGAAATAGGACCAGAGTCTAAACAGTTTGTAACAATATCGACACATAAAGGATACTACCAGTACAATCGTATGCCTTTTGGTATTTCCACAGCCCCGTCAATTTTTCAGCATTACCTTGACAAACTTCTCGAAGGAATACCGAATGTAGCAGTCTATTTCGATGACATTGCGGTTACAGGAAAAAATGACAAAGAACATCTTGAAACACTACATATCGTTTTTCAAAAACTAGAACAAGCAGGATTAAAAGTTAACTTGAAGAAATGCGGTTTCCTGCAACCGGAAGTCGAATACCTCGGACACACGATTGATCGAAATGGTGTACGCCCAACAAAATCGAAAATTGAAGCAATCGCTAAAGCTTCCCCTCCAGCCAACGCTAAGGAGCTAAGATCATTTCTTGGATTAGTCAACTTCTACGAACGTTTTATACCACACCTACACAGTGTCTGTGCCGATCTTCATGCACTTACAGGAACCCGGATGAAATGGCGATGGACATACAATGAAACTAAAGCTTTTGAACAAGCAAAGACTTTAATCGTACGTTCTAAACCGCTAGTAGCCTATAATGACAAACAGCTACTTTACCTAGCATGTGATGCGTCAGAAAAAGGCGTGGGAGCGGTGCTTTTCCACAAGAAGAACAATACAGAACAGCCAATTGCATTTGCATCAAGAAAACTTCGACCAGCAGAATCTAAATATTCTGTCATAGACCGTGAAGCTCTCGCAATATTTTTTGGTATAAAAAAATTCGATCAGTATCTTCGCGGCATCAAATTTATACTAGTAACTGATCACAAACCCCTCATTCACATTTTGGGACCAGAACGGAACTTACCGAAACTAGCTAATAATCGCTTGGTACGATGGGCACTAATAATTGGAAGCTACGCCTACGACATAGAATATACAAAAGGCTGTAACAACATGATCGCAGACTACTTATCTAGGATGCCTAACCCTGAAGAGCTACCTTCGAAGCCTGAACTGGCTGTTCACAGAATAGTGGCGCGCCTACAGGCAGATTATATTGGCGACCTTGCACTATCTGAAAACGTCATACGAGACGAAACACAAAAAGATCCCACACTGAAGCACATATCACAGCTTATAAAAACGGGTTGGCGTGAACAACAATATACGAATGAGATACAACCATACGCTCGAAAACGCTGCGAGCTATCTATAGAAAATAAGATCATCATGTGGCAGGGCCGCATTGTTGTTCCTGGCACGCTAAGGAAAGCAACCCTGACATACTTACATCGTGGACATCCGGGGATATCAGCTATGAGAGCCCTCGCACGATTCTATGTATAGTGGCCAACCATTGAGGAAGACATAGATGCATACGTAAAAACTTGCCACAAATGCCAGGAGAACCGGCCTAATACCTTGGATTTGCCAATTTTTTCATGGTCCATGCCAGACCAAGCATGGGAAAGAATTCACGTTGACTTTGCGGGACCGTTTGAAGGCTCGTATTGGTTAGTCCTGTCAGATGCATTCTCCAAATGGATCGAGGTCAAACCGATGGCAAAAATTACGACTGCCAAACTCTGCGATGAACTGGACACAATTTTCACCACTTTCGGCCTTCCCCAGTTTCTAGTCTCCGACAATGGCCCCCAGTTTACATCGCAGGAATTTCAAAACTACTGCAAAGGCAAGGGAATTAAACACATTAGATCATCACCATATCACCCTCGGACAAATGGATTAGCAGAAAGGCTAGTAAGAACTTTTAAGACCAGAATGTCTTCAAGTACAGAAAACCTCAAAAAAAGACTGGAAAACTTTCTTTTTGCCTATCGCATTACACCTCATAGCACTACCGGCAAAACCCCGGGCCAGTTAATGTTTGGACGGCCGATAAATTGTGAGCTACACAATGCCCGACCAAGTGCGAAACGGTCGATTCAATACAAGCAGATACAAGCGAATGTTAACTCCGAGAGCCGAACGCCGAATTACAGGCCAGGTGATGCTGTGTACGTCCGAGCCAGGGAACAGTCGCGTTGGGAACCAGCCACGGTATCTCGACGCACACATCGATATTCATATGTCATCAGCACTCCAATCGGTGTGGAAAGGAGGTATCACGCAGACCATATACGGCCTCGTCTCGCTGAATCAGACGAGCGTAGGAGTGGTCGTTGAATGAACGAACTGTTTTTGTAGACTGTTTGTTTGCCGTCGACTGCTAGACCGGTTTACAGTCCACTGATGAACCAGTTTACTCGTGAACGACATTTGCATCGCCCAGTCCAAAGTCGAGCGTTGACGAAACTGTTTATTTCTCGCTCTCTAGCCACCCGTCTATCAAGCATTCTGCTCTCTTCACACTTGTTTCGCTTATATGATTATCTCTCTTTCGCCATGCGCCAGGCCAGACTGTATATCGGCGGCGGCGTAAGTGGTGTTTTGTAAAAGTAAACTCTATTGCAATGCAATATGCATGTCAATTATCTTCATATGGTAGGTAAGTAGCACTATGCACACAAGCGTAGGTTAGGTACCTAGGAGGGTTATTTATTTCTGATTTTCGGGCATACCTATCCAGGTAGAGACAAACCATTCTAAAAATGCAGGCCCTCTTCATAAAACGTCATAGGTACCTACCTACTTACTTGGCGTGCATTTTTAGAATGCTTTATCTCTACCTACCTAGGTACCTATCCCGAAGGTAGGTAGGTAGTGTAGGTTCCCTAGGTACCTACCTACTGACCTATGGGATTTTTCTTTTGAAGCGTCAAAAAGCAAGAGGCACCGATACTTACATTTTAATACCTACCTACTTATGACAAGTTTAGCACCACTATTAAAGGTAGGCCTACCTATAATAAACTGGTGCTTAGGTATTCTGATAAGTGATACGATAACATAACACTATTGCTCCGTGCTATTTCACACTGGCTACTGGCATGGCGATTTGCAAGCGAGTTAACGCCGAAAGACATGGTACCTAGGTAGGTAGGTAGATAGGTACCTAGGTAAATTCATTGTTGAAAAAAAAGTAGTGATCGCAAGGTCTACTGTTCGTAGAACTACTAGTTATATAAAAATACCCAGAACACCGGGAACAAATATTTGCATATCGTACAAACATTTGTCCTAAGGCGGGAATCAAACCCGCAACCTGCGTCGCAGGCGGACCTTTGCCGGCTGCACCACATCGGTCGTCAAAATAGTTCATACGTCGCGTCGTCGATTGGCAAGCGTTTATGATCGTTTTGATTCTCGTCGTCGTTTACCAATCTGTGCATCAACGTTCAACGATCGAACATGTCCTGAACTGAACGGCATAAACTGGTCGAACAGTAGACTGTTTTATGAACTAGTTCATCGTGGACGGTAAACGGTCTCGTTTCGTCGACTGAAAAGAAGTCGACGACCCATTCCTAGACGAGCGCCCTTCTGAAAGAACTCCAAATACTCCAATAGTTCCTGTTGCGTCCTCGACCCCGATACTGGAGGCTACTGTATCTCCGACACATTGTCCTGTATCGGGAACCGATGCAGAAGCTGCTTCCGAGGTTTCTCCGTTGCACTCACCACAGAACGTGACTGACATATCGTTTGCTACGCCGATGGAGCCGCGTCAAAGCAAGCGTACCATCAGGCCGCCCCGGCGCCTAATTGACGAGATGGAGATTTAAAGGGGTTTTAAATCTTAGAAGGCGGACGAATGTTACAAACTCTTTTGATAGCTTCTACTCTTTATTTATATCTTAGACAGGGGTTGTCAGTCATATAGAAAGATAGCTCGTCAACGAATAAATTAGCATGAATTGAATTTATTAAAACGATTATATTATTTATATCAGTTTACATAATTACACAATGTTTTTATTTTATTTATATATTATAGGTATGATTTTTTTACTGTTCCAGAAAACCTAATAAAAGTGTACACATTCACAGCCCAGCCACAGTTATTACATGTTTTTGAGACCTGTCAAAATTTGCGTGGCCTGTGTGTTGTGTGCCCTAACAGCAATAATGCTCTGTTAGCTTACCCAAGCCGTAAAACTGGACATGTTCAAGTATGTATTACTAATACATAAGATTAGCTAACTGCAGAAAAAGGTATACTGAAGGTTGTCTCTAACATAAATCCAGTATGAATATGTGAAAACCTGAAGAGATTCACAAGTATAGTATGTAATTGTATATGAGTGTGAAATAGAGTTAATGTCTACTAAGTTGAAGGCATTAGATAATAATCTTTTATCTTTGTTAATATATCTGTGTATCTCTTGTTACATACACAGATTTCTGTAATGATGAGAGAAATGCACAAAATAACACTCTATAATATTAAAAATACAAAAATTATGGATAGCCTGATGGATGGATGCAGAACAGAACCGATTGGGCTGAAATTTTGCATAGATTTGTCTAGACCTGGAATAACACATTAGCTACTTTGTCCCATAAATCAGTTCCCATGAGATAGAAATAACCTTTAGACATTTTAACAGTAGTAACAGCATGTGCAAGGCACAAGCAGTAACTTGTTATTTTTACATTCAAGGGTAGGCAAGTTTACCATTACTGAGATTAATTACATTCCAGTTGGTGGAATTAAGCAGCCATGCAGGACCCAGTACAGCACCAGAAGGTCACCTGATTGCAGCACACGAAGCTCCATTGAGTTGCCTTGCACTTAATGTGGGGGGAACAAGACTTGCCACAGCCTCTACTAAAGGCACACTGATCAGAGTGTTTGACACAGCCACTGGACAAAAGCTGGCTGAGCTAAGGAGAGGGGCTCATCAGGTAACCATTTACTTGTATAAAAAGTAAATAATACAAGGCAAGTTCGAGTCGACTCACGTCTGTAACCTCTTGGAGCCGTGATATAAATCAAACTTCTAAGTCAACACAATCAAAAGTATCAGCTGTTTATGCCCAAAGATTTTGAAATTTCCAAGGGAATCACATGCAAAACCTATAGGGTACTTCCTGTTGCCCTAGAATCATGAAATTTGGCTAGAAGCAAGTAGCACAAGTAAAAGGAAAAATCCCAAAATCGTAAATTTGTAGTTTATTAACAAAAATAATAATATTTGATTCTCACCATGGACCAAAGCCTAGGGTAATTCCTGTGGACCTAGAACCATAAATTTGGCAAGAAGCAAGGTCTTACTATTATATGGAACCCTCGGTGCGCGAGTCTAACTCATACTTAACGTTTTATTTGCTATAGCGGCAATAGTAAACACATTCTGTGAAAATTTCAAGTGTACCTTTTAAAGTTGTATGTTGTATGTGATACAGCCCTCTGACAAATGGACAGACGGCCAAACGGACAGGAGGCTTAGTAATAGGGTCCAGTTTTCACCTTTTCGCGTAGAAAAAGAGTTTGGGACTGATGGTCCAGCTTAAGAGGGACACCGTCTTGCACACGCGGATGGCTGTAAGCAGGAAAGCATGAGAGTTGGCTATTTGTAATCCCAATCTTTATCTACGCGAGTTATACCTGGATAAAATACCTATGTAATGTAGCATTCTATTATGGACAGAATTTTCAAAACTGGACCAGTTATAGACTTGGGGAGTAGGGGTTACCCTACTTATAAAATTGTAAACAAATACCTTTAGATAAAATTGAGTTAGATTACTTTAGGGTGTCAAAGTTCCTTTTGTTCTACAATTCAGAAACTTCAATTTATTTTTTTCACAGGCAACAATCTACTGTATAAACTTCAACCACACAAGCACCAACCTGTGTGTAACATCAGACCATGGGACAGTCCATGTGTTTAGTCTCGAAGACGAAAAGTTAAACAAGCAGTCTGGTTTGGCGACCGTCAACTTCTTGCCAAAATACTTTTCAAGCAACTGGAGTTTCTGCAAGTTCACTATACCCAACGGGCCCCCCTGCATTTGTGCATTTGGTGTGGACAAGAGCTCTATAATAGGTGTGTATATGTTGCCATTTCTTTTGAAAAAGTAGATTATACTCTCCGCCGCCGTGGTGACTCATTAATTGCATAGTATAGCCAGTTTTTTTTTGTAGTTATGGGCCTGTATGTAGTATGTAACCTGTAAGGAAAATCCCCGCAATGCTCTTTGGGGGAGGTCTAAGTCTTGCAGACAACTTCTGGGGCTGATGATGATGATGACGTAAAGGCTGTATGACACAGGGTTTGCCATCAACGCCGATTTATGTGATTGACTAAGACCCGAGTTCACCAACAGATGGTTAAATTTTAAACAGTTGGTTTGACGTTTTTGACACATGTTTTAATACATTAAACGTCAAAATTAACAGACGGAGCTGCCTAATTGTACGATTAACTTTTGGCGAACACCAGGCTAACTTTATTATTGTTCTTCATCATCATCATCATTAGGTACCCTTGTTGACCCACTGCCCGGGCAAAGGCCTCTCTATGTTTATTCCATTTGCCTTGGTCCTGCCTGTGCTAGTCTGGGTTGGTGTAGCCCACGGTCTTTCGGATGTCGTCGACCCATTGTGTCGGCGTGCGTCCCCTGCTCCTACAGCCGTCTCTCGGTCAGTGCTTTGATCCACCTGCCGTCACTCCGTCTGGTGTCCTGCCAAACTCCATTTGAACCCCAATATCTGCTCACCAACGTCTTGTACTTTAGTCCATTTACGGTCCATTTCTCTTAAGAGTGTGATGCCAAGCATGGAGAATATTTTTTAAACTTTCGCGATAAATATCCGATAAAATAATATAGTCCGGTCAAATTAGACCAAAAAATAGGGGCGAGGTTACAATAATTCGCACCCAGCTGAAAATTAGTAGGATTGTTCAAAACACCATTATAAATTAAATGGGAAAAGTCCTCATCGATCCGACACCTGGAAAAAAATTACTCGGGGTCAAAGGTCACAAAAAAGGGTTATTCGCGATTTTCAGCAAAACGGTAAGTTTTATCATAAAATTTGCTCGGACAAAAATTGTAGATCAAATAATTATCTATTAAAAATGTCTTTTTCCTAAGACCCACCGTTTTTAAAACTTATGTACAACTAGCTGCTGTGCTTTTTCAGTAGCCTATGTTCAACCCCCGGGATAACATTTACCTCCCTGCCAAATATGATTAATATTTCCATTCATCATTAAAACTGGGCGCTCCCAAGTTACTAAGGCGGTGATGTATGCAACTCGGGAGGCGTCCCTCCCCCGCCCCGTCCCTTGCTCCTCGTACGATTGCCCTGTCAAAACCATGTCAAAATGCATCGAACGATGATTGTAGTATGCAAATACAAATACAAATACTGGTTACCGTGTATAAGAGATATCGAAACTTTTTCAACAACCTTATGCGCAATCTAAAACGTAAATTTGAACGAGCACAATTTGAGGAAGCGGGTAGAGATCCGAAAAAACTTTGGAGGGTTATTAACGACGTTGCTAATTTTAAAGTGAAAAAATCTCTACCGCAGGAGCTTTTGCAAGTAGAAGACCCATATAAAACATTAAACGTAATTAACAATTTCTTTGCCAGTGTTGGTCAAGACCTAGCTAATAATATATGCACAAATTTATCTAGTCAGATAGATATATCGGAAAACAAAGTTGTACACTCCTTTGGATTGATAGAAACTGAACCAACTGAAATAGAATCTATCATTATTGCACTTAAAAACAATTGCAGCACTGGTTGGGACAACATCTCTACCCAAATTATTAAAGAATGTAAAGAGTATCTAATTTTACCCCTGACGCATATATGCATTCTTAGTTTTTCGACAGCTGTTTTTCCAAATTCATTTAAAAAATCTATTATACTGCCCATTTTTAAAGCAGGTGATAAGAAGGTCGTGAGTAATTATAGGCCAATATCTATACTCCCAGCCTTATCGAAAATTCTCGAAAAAGCTCTACATAACAGGTTGGTCAAATACCTCGAGAATTACAACCTTATCTCAGGTAATCAGTTCGGTTTCGGGAAAGGGCGCTCTACGGCTGACGCAGTTTCGGAACTAAACGAGTTTATCGTGGATTGCTTGGATAATAGAGTCAAATGTATGGGCGTATTCCTGGACCTTGCCAAAGCATTTGATACAGTCTCTATCCCTCTACTACTGAAGAAAATGGAAGGTCTAGGAATACGGGGGAAGCAACTAAAATTATTTGAAAGCTACCTCACAGGTAGAACTCAAAGTGTGAAGATAGGAAATTACATCAGTACGGCTCTACCTGTGACTTTCGGAATACCCCAAGGCTCTATAATTGGTCCAACTCTATTCTTGCTCTACATAAATCAAATCTGTAATATCAAGATCGATAATTGTAAAGTTATATCGTTTGCTGACGATACAGTGCTCTTATTCAGAGACTAGCTGTACCCGCGACTTCGTTCGCGATTGCCTTACCGGCCGACTAATTAAGTTCACATTTAACCATAGTCTCTCATATTATGAAACGCCGCCGAGCAAAAAATCGTGTAGGTTCTACGGGGGATAGCATGTTGTCATCTTCAATCCCATAGATGAAAGAAATTATGATGAATGCAGATGGAGAGACGCGCGTCAAGTTTGAAACTATTAATTTATCTCGCACGCACTATCTGGAGTTTTATTAATCTAAGGATTCTACGTGATGATTCTGCGACGATTGCACTGTCATACTGAAGCAATTGTATTGCAGAATTGGGCTCCTGATCCATTTGACTGGACCACCGTATTTTTTTTTTCGTTATAGGTAGGTACAGTTGGCTGTGTACCACAGTAAAAAATATTTTTCTGTGGTCCAGTTAGTTTAATTGGACCACTTACTCCAACCAAACATCGGTAGTACAGATAACCGGACCAGCTAAACCACCATATGTCATGTAAGGTAGGAACCTAACTTATTTTTCCAAGACGCACCACCTTAGTAGGTAGGAACCTAACTCATGGGTGCGTCTTGGAAAAATTAGATAGGAACTTACCTACCCTTTATCTACAATTTTTTTTCTTCAATCTACAGATTATTTCATCAGTCTACTGATTTTTTACTCGACTTTCTACTGATTTAGTCAAATTCGATTTTGAAACACTGTTTCTAACAAAAAGAATGCATGATATCGGACGAC
Source organism: Eupithecia subumbrata (assembly GCA_949316285.1). Classification (NCBI taxonomy): domain Eukaryota; kingdom Metazoa; phylum Arthropoda; class Insecta; order Lepidoptera; family Geometridae; genus Eupithecia; species Eupithecia subumbrata. Next base: position 10,866,751 of record OX438643.1, on the reverse strand, counting down.
GCGTAGACCCGTCGGGTTGCGCGGTTTAAGAATTCTACTTTTTCCTCTCTCCCAAGTCCCAGGGGAACCTTACTGAATTCCAGGATAAAATGTATTTCCATATCCTTCCTTGTAGTATGAACTCAAAACATGCCAAGTTTCATACCAACTCATTACCTATGTAGTTTCGGCGTGATGCGCGGTGAAGGAATTTGACTATCATCCCCTCTGCCAGAGGAACCTTACTGAATTCCGGGATAAAATGTATCTTTCCTCATAGTACGAACTAAAATCATGCCGAGTTGCATTCGAATTCATTAAGTAGTTCCGTCGTGATGCGTGGTTAAAGAATTTTACTTTCATCCTCTTTCCCAGGGGAACCTTACTGAATTCCAGGATAAAATGTATCTCATGTCCTTCCTTGAACTCAAATCGTACCAATTCAGCCCAACTCATTCAGTAGTATCGGCGTGATACGCGGTGAAGGAATTTTACTTGCATCCCTTCTTCCAGGGGAACCTTACTAAATTCTGGGATAAAATGTATCTTTCCTCGTAGTATGAACTCAAATTATGCCGAGCTCCATTCGAATTCATTCAGTTGTTCCGTCGTGCGTGATGTGCGGTTAAAGAATTTTACTTTCATCCTCTCTCCCAGGGGAACATTACTGAATTCCGGGATGAAAGGTATCCCATGTCCTTCCTTGTAGTATGAAATCAAATCGTGCTGGGTTTCACTCCCACTCATTCAGCACTTTCGGCGTCATGCGCGGTGAAGAAATTTTACTTTCATCCCCTCTCCCAGGGGAACCTGACTGAAATCCGGGATAAAAAGTATCCTATGTCCTTCCTCGTAGTCTATACTTATAATAAAACTGTAACAGGTCCAATTCTGTACATTGAAGATATTTTGAAAATTTTTTTTGGAGGGCATTCTATTATCGATACTGAAGCCAAAACTGTAATTTTTTTCATTCATGTCTGTCTGTCTGTCTGTCTGTCTGTCTGTCTGTCTGTTTCTTAAACGCGCATCACGCCGAAACTACTGAAGGTATTGAAATGAAATTCGGCATGATTTTAGGTCATATTACGAGGAAGGACATAGGATACTTTTTATCCCGGAATTCAGTCAGGTTCCCCTGGGAGAGGGGATGAAAGTAAAATTTCTTCACCGCGCATCACGCCGAAACTACTGAAGGTATTGAAATCAAATTCGGCATGATTTTAGGTCATATTACGAGGAAGGACATAGGATACTTTTTATCCCGGAATTCAGCCAGGTTCCCCTGGGAGAAGGGATGAAAGTAAAAATTCTTCACCGCGCATCACGCCGAAAGTGCTGCATGAGTTGGAATGAAACCTAGCACGATTTGATTTCATACTACAAGGAAGGACATGGAATACATTTTATCCCGCAATTCAGTAAGGTTCCCCTGGGAGAGAGGATGAAAGTAAAATTCTTTAACCGCGCATCACGACGGAACTACTCAATGAATTCGAATGAAACTCGGCATAATTTGAGTTCTACTCTTTGAGTACGAGGAAAGATACATTTATCCTGGAATTAAGTAAGGTTCCCCTGGGAGAAGGGATGAAAGTAAAATTCTTCACCGCACATCACGCTGAACTGCTGAATGAGTTGGACTGAATTGGTATGATTTGAGTTCAAACTACAAGGAAGGACATGGGATACATTTTATCCGGTTCCCCTGGGAGAGGGGATGAAAGTAAGATTCCTTCACCGCGCATCACGCCGAAACTGCGGAATGAGTTGGAATGAAACCTGGCACGATTTGAGTTCATACTACAAGGAAGGACATGGGATACATTATATCCTGGAATTCAGTAAGGTGCCCCTGGGAGAGAGGAAAACGTATAATTATTTAACCCCGCATCACGACGGAACTACTGAATGAATTCGAATGGAAGTCGGCACGATTTGAGTTCATACTACGGGGAAAGATACATTTTATACCGGAATTCAGTAAGGTTCCCGTGGAGGGGGATAATAGTCAAATTCCTGGGTCGCGCATCACGCCAAAAGTACAGAATGAAATAAAATGATGCATTTTATCTGGGATAGTATATATATATAGTTTTAGGAATCAGAAGCGGATTTATTTAAAAAAAAGAAATTACAAAGTTACCTAAAACGATTTATTAACAATTAAATTAACAAAATGAATAACTAGGTAAGTAGAGCACAAAATAACGTCCGCACAGGGCAAAAGGCGCAAGCAAAGTGAGCGCGCGCCGTAGCCAGCGCGCTTTATATATCCGACCGGTCTCTTGTGATTCACGCGCCTTGGTTCTCATCTAATACGGCTTCTCCTGATACCCTGGAGTCACGTCCAGGTTCTTCTTCATCATCTAACACTGGCATAGATCTTGAAGATGGTCCGGGTTCATCAGTGTCCAAAAGCGGCATGGATCTAGGGCATGATGCAGGTCCACTGGTGTTGTCACTTCTTGGAGGTTCTGGTTGGTCTGTCTCAAACTCTGGTGAGTTATCATCGTTACTAGGGCAATCAGGATCATCGGCAGTATCTGCAAATTGATTAACGGATTACCAAAGTGATATTGGGTACCAAACTGAACCCGACAAGGTTAGATCGTGTTAAGTAATGTTAGCTCAAGTTAGCATTCAAGATCACTACAGTGAATTAGTCATGATCTCATCAATTTATGATCCTTAAGGAACACAAACCAATAGAGACTGATTTAACAAAAGATAGGGTCGACCCAAACATGCATGCAAAACGAGTAAATAACACTGAGCACCCAGGTAACTGAATACCTCTCAGTGACTTTTCGACATAGGCTCACCCCAAAGGGCAATTAGGTCGCGTACCGAAAAGATTTCGCACTGAGCACCCAGGTAACTGAATACCTCTCAGTGACTCTTCGGCATAGGCTCACCCCGGAGGGCAATTAGGTTGCATACCGAAAAGATTTCACACTGAGCACCCAGGTAACTGAATACCTCTCAGTGACTCTTCGGCATAGGCTCACCCCGGAGGGCAATTAGGTTGCATACCGAAAAGATTTCACACTGAGTACCCAGGTAACTGAATACCTCTCAGTGACTCTTCGGCATAGGCTCACCCCGGAGGGCAATTAGGTTGCATACCGAAAAGATTTCACACTGTAGGCCTAAGAAAGCCACATGCCTACAGTTGCTACTGGTAAAACAAGTACAAGACTGCTGCGGCGCACCAACACTTTGAGCTCACCTTCAAAGAAAGCAGCACATGTCTCAGGGGTCCACTCGCCCCTCCAGGGTACCATGAACTGGGCGGCAGCATATGTTGTCTTTCCATACGACCCAGCCATCAGTTTTAACTCGTAACGACCGTTACTAAGTACCCTGGTCACACGGTAGGGTCCACGCATACCAGGATCCAACTTTCCCTTAGACTGGGAATACTTGATGACAAAGACCATGTCATTTTCATGAAATACTCGTGGAGCGTGTCTGTCCCTATTAACTGTAGCGTCCTGCTGAGCCTGGTTCCTTGTCAACCGTTCGGCTGTCCTTTGTCTAAGCATCTCCCGCCTTGACTCGCGATTACCCGTATCAGAGTTTACAGAAACGTCTCTTACCAGTGCGCGTATTGCCGGTGTAGCACTCTCGTGGCCAACCAAGAGGTTAAGAGCTGAGGTCTGAGTTGTTTTCTGTTTAGTGAGATTTATTATGAGTTGAAGTTGCCAAACCTCATCCGCCCACTCGCCCTTTCGGTGATTAGCAGCAATTCGTAACATATTTAAGACTGTGCGAACGTAGCGCTCTACCTGACCGTTAGCGTGGTGCATCTCGGGTGTAATACGATGCACATCTACTCCCAGCAGCTGCATCCACGAAGTGAAGTTCGCCGACTCGAACATGCGTCCCCTATCCGATACAACTAACTTAGGTGTACCAAACAACGATATAACTTGCTTAAACACACGTTTAAGTTCGTACACATCTTGATTTAATATCGGACACAGCAGACAATATTTCGTGAATGCATCGACCACAAGCATGACAAACTTGTAGCCCTTTGACAGGGGGAGAGGCCCCAAAACGTCAACATGAAGAGTATCGAATGGTATGTCGGGCTTTTCCCAAGATGTAATGGGTTGCAAAGGTGCACGAGGTACACGCTTGTGTGCGATACATGTCAGACAATGAGCAATATATTTTACAACAAAAGTTCTAAGGCCAGGAAACCAAAAATGTCTTAAGATTAGGTCAATTACCTTATCCGAACTTATATGGCTATGTTCATCGTGAAAGATTCGGAGGAGGCTCAAACGATGTCCCTTTGGAATGTAGCACAATAGCCGCGATTCCTCACCTGTTGGTGTGTATCGGTAATAAAGGATGTCATTTTGTTTTACGTACCTTGTAGGGTCCAGTTGACCCTGTTCCAAAGACTGGATCATGGTTTGAGTCTCCTCGTCACCTGCTTGTGCTACTTGTGCCCAGTTCCGAGGGCGTTCAATGTTATTAACATGGCAAGGGTTACGACTAAGATAGTCCGCGTGTGACAACATGGCGCCCTTTCTGTAATTAATCTGAAAATTGTAATCCTGTAAAAAGATCCACCATCTTGCCACACGCGGTAACAGATCTCTTTTGTTTTGAGTCGCCTTTAAGGCGTTACAATCGGTAACTACTGTAAACTGTATGCCTATCAAATAGTGTCTGAAATGTTTCAGAGCCTTCACTACCGCCAAAGTTTCTAGCTCATAGGAATGGTACTTTGGTTCCGCCCCTTTTGTAACCTGACTGTAGTAGGCGACTACACGCCGACTACCATCCCCATGAACCTGGTGTAAAACAGCACCATAACCGAGACTACTGGCGTCTGTGTGTACTTCAGTAGGCAACTTCGGATCAAATATAGCTAATACAGGCGCGTTAGTGAGTGTTTTAATTATATCCTGTCGTACACCCTCCTGTTCACTACCCCAGCAAAATGTTACGCCCTTAGCGGTCAACCGCGCAATACAAGCCGTTTTTGTCGAGTAGCTGGGAATATACTTACGAAAGTATCCCGCCAAGCCGAGGAACTGCCTCACCTGTTTAATATTTTGAGGGATAGCTGAATCGACTAACGCCTGAATCTTACCCGGGGCGGGTCGTACTTCACCATTGGAGATCACTCGTCCTAGGTACTCGATTTCGGTGCATAAAAACGAGCATTTCTTTAGATTTATAGAAAAACCTGCTCCAGTCAAAGTTGAAAGTACTTTACGCAAAGTCTCTAAGCCTTCTGAAACTGAGGAAGTTAGTATCAAACAATCGTCGATATACACCAAAACCTTTCCCTCCGAGATTAAATCCTGTAAAGTCTTACTAATGATCCGCTGGTATACTATGGGCGCATTAGCTAGCCCATACGGCATTTTGAGCCATTCATAGTGAGACTCTGAGGTGACAAACCCTGTGAGAGGAATGGAGGCTTCATCTATGCAGATCTGATGAAAGCCAGTCGCCATGTCTAATGTCGAAAAGTACTTACTTTGCCCTAGGCGATCGATGTGGTCGTCGATTAAGGGTAGCGGGTATCGATCCTTGACCGTGATGCGATTGAGGGCGCGAAAATCGACGCACATGCGGTCAGACCCATCCTTCTTCTTTACTAAAAGGATGGGACTCGAATAGGGGGACTCTGATTCACGGATAATACCCTTGGAAAGTAGATCCTGAATAATGGTACGTACCTTGATCTTCTCATCAAACGACATCTTATACGGGCGATAATATATCGGGTTGTCGCTATTTACCCGAATATGCATTTTACCTGTGGTGACGGTGGAAGTAGCTGTACCCGTAATCATAAAGTCTGCGTACTCGTCCAAAATACCTGTCAGCTCCTCCAAGTCACGGCCGGTTACAGCCGTCTTCATCGGAGGCCGCTCGCTCGCGTTCACAGCCGACACTGTCGAGAACATAGGATCATGCATGATACGCTGGGAATCTTTTGTTCTCACAAACGTCACACCTTCGCGGTTGAGCACATCCGTACCTATGATGATAGGGGCTGTGTACATGCATTCCTTAGGCACTACAAGTAAATCGACCTCCAAGGTTATGTCTTGCAATTCGACAACGAGGGTGACATAGCTATCTACTCTAGTAAGGGAATGACCTATGCCCTTTATTAAGCGGTTTGTCGATTTTTGTTGACAGGAAAAGTGGTTCACAATTGATGACGAAATGAGTGAAACGTCTATAGCGCCACTGTCTATCAAGATATCTACAGGTATACCTTCGATCACGCCTACCACAATATCTTGGCGAGTAGTAACAGGCTTTGAGCAAAAGTTAACGTTACTCTTATTACGTTGGTCGGAGCGTTGCCTAGCACGGCACTTGCTGATGTGATGACCCACCTTTTTACAGTAAGCGCACGTTATTTCCGCCGAAGTCTCGCCTGCGGTTGGCTTGGTTTGGTCCGGGGTACCTGCATTGGAAGACTTGGGTACCTTGGGACAGTTAGCTTTCTGGTGTCCGGTCTCGCCACATGAAAAACACTTACCAGACTGTGCCTTTAAATGCCTAGGAGGTGGTTTGTTACCGGCGGCGACCCTGTTGCCGTTGTTGTGACCTGTTGGGCGACGTGCCATACCTATATCCTTGACCGTCTCCTCGGGCTTAGAAAACGTCGAAAGGTAGTTCACCAAATCATTTGGCGAGAGGTTGGCGTTGGTCGTGGCAGCTTTGACGTGTGGGTCCTTGATACCGCGTAAAACTATGGCCGTAATAAGATCTTCGCTAAGACCTTTTACGATTCGAAGACGTAGTAGACACTGACGGGCGTATTCAGCGTACGTGCGGAACTTGCTTGAATCGGTTGACATCACTTCGTACAATATGTTGGCTACGTCGATCTTTTTGACACACAAACATCTAAAATCTCTTTTAAAATTTGACCATGAACGATCGTCAGTAACCCACATGTCTAGCCATGACTTCGCGTCACCTTTCAAACAATTTCCGACACGACACAGACATTCGTGATCATCCCATCGATTGCTTAACCTAGCCCTATCTACCTCGTCAAACCAAGCATCGACGTCATGTATACTGGGGTCGAAATTGGAAACGTAATAACTGCGACTACTTACGGATTTGAGCGACTGGATAGCTTCCACTATCTGCTCAGTACCGTTACCAAAAGAAGGGGCGGCCGAGCCCTCCGGCGGCGGCGGCGGCGGCTGCGGTGGCTGCGGCCGTGTAGTGTTCTGTGTCTCTAAAGCCTGTATACGAGACAACATGGTGTGCAACGAATCGTGACTATGACGATCGCGGCGGCGGCTCCGACTCCGATAGTTACGACGGTGGTCACGATCGTAGCTATCACGATCACAGCTATAGCGGCTGCGACTCCGATAGCTACGACGGTGGTAACGATCGTGGCTGTCACGATCACGGCTGTGGCGGCGTCTGTGCCTCCGAGCCTCACCATCACTGTGACCCGAACCATGATCACGAGACCGCGATGCATGTCGTGACCTGCTGCGAACTGAACTAATTATGGAACGCCGTCTGCTGCGACGCGGCGTACGTACTCGCGACAGGCTACGCGAACGCCGACCTCGTGATTCCCTGCGAGGAGAGCGGTGCCCACGTGGACTCCGCGAACGCTGTTCGCGTGAACGTGACCTAGATGGCCTGTCCATTTTGGAACACGTAGGACAAACACAAAGATACACAAAAGACACACAAAGAACACACAAAATAAATTCAACAAAATAACACGTGGAAAAATGAGGTTATGAAACACGCACTTTGCGGATGTAATTTTTTCTTTTGATAAATGAATAGACCGAAAAACTGAATTTAGTGGGTAAATGAGCACTTTATCCCACTTCTGATTTTAGGAATCAGAAGCGGATTTATTTAAAAAAAAGAAATTACAAAGTTACCTAAAACGATTTATTAACAATTAAATTAACAAAATGAATAACTAGGTAAGTAGAGCACAAAATAACGTCCGCACAGGGCAAAAGGCGCAAGCAAAGTGAGCGCGCGCCGTAGCCAGCGCGCTTTATATATCCGACCGGTCTCTTGTGATTCACGCGCCTTGGTTCTCATCTAATAATAGTATATGGGATATATCTGGGATCAGTAGGCACGGTTCTCTTGGGAGAGGGGATAAAAGTCAAAATGTGTTCTTAGTTGTAATTCATTAACGCGTCGCCGATTTCATGCATTCTTTTTATTAGAAACAGTGTTGCAAGATCGAATTTGACTAAATCAGTAGAAAGTCGAGTAGAAAATCAGTTCATTGAAACAAAAAAAATCAGTAGATAAAGGGTAGGTAAGTTCCTATCCATTTATTATTCCAAGACGCACCCATTAGTTAGGGTTCTACCTTAGTAGGTAGGAACCTAACTACTGAGTGCGTCAATGCCTATTTCAGGCAAAGTAAAATGTACAAATGGTCCATGCAATATTCATGAACATGATATTTGGTGGTTTAGCTGGTCCAGTTAACTGTACCACCGAAGTTTGGTTGGACTAAGTGGTCCAATTAAACTAACTGGACCACAGAAAAATATTTTTGACTGTGGTACACAATCAACTGTAGGTACCTACCTAATAACGAAAAAAAATTACGGTGGTCCAGTCAAATGGATCAGGAGCCCAATTCTGTAATACAATGGCTTCACTATGACAATGGAATCGTCGCAGAATCATTACGTAGAATCTTTAGATTAATAAAACTCCAGATAGTGCGTGCGAGATAAATTAATAGTTTCAAACTTGACGCGCGTCTCTACATCTGCATTCATCATAATTTCTTTCATCTAAGGTAGAATACCAAAACGTGTCATTCCGTGACGTCTGTGACGTCCCTGTCATAGTGAAGCGATTAATTTAGCAGAATAGGGCCCCAGCTGAACGGAACCATGAGTAAGAAGTGAAACGAGTATGACACTTCTTAACACTAACGCTGGCCGAGTCGTAGCTGAAAGTATTGTCGATAAAGAATGGGATTGAAGATGACAACATGCTATCCGCCGTAGACCCCACACGATTTATACACTATTTAACTAGGTACCTAAATAAAGATTCTTCACCACGCATCACGCCGAAACTACTGAATGAGTTGGACTGAATTGGTACGATTTGAGTTCAAGGAAGGACATGGAATACATTTGATCCCGCAATTCAGTAAGGTTCCCCTGGGAGAGAGGATGAAAGTAAAATTCTTTAACCGCGCATCACGACGGAACTACTTAATGAATTCGAATGCAACTCGGCATGATTTTAGTTCGTACTATGAGGAAAGATACATTTTATCCCGGAATTCAATAAGGTTCCCCTGGGAGAGAGGAAAAAGTAGAATTCTTCGCGCATCACGACGGGTCTAGGCGTCGTCCGATTTCATGCATTCTTTTTGTTAGAAACAGTGTTGCAAGATCGAATTTGACTAAATCAGTAGAAAGTCGAGTAGAAAATCAGTAGATTGATGAAATAATCTGTAGATTGAAGAAAAAAAAATAGTACCTAGATAAAGGGTAGGTAAGTTCCTATCTGTTTATTTTTCCAAGACGCACCCATTAGTTAGGTTCCTACCTACTAAGGTGCGTCTTGGAAAAATAAGTTAGGTTCCTACCTTACCTGATATATGGTGGTTTAGCTGGTCCAGTTAACTGTACTACCCAAGTTTGGTTGCAGTAAGTGGTCCAATTAAACTAACTGGACCACAGAAAAATATTTTCTACTGTGGTACACAGCCAACTGTACCTACCTACCTACTAACGAACAAAAATTACGGTGGTCCAGTCGAGCCCAATTCTGCAATACAATTGCTTCAGTATGACAATGGAATCGTCGCAGAATCATCACGTAGAATCCTTAGATTAATATAACTCCAGATAGTGCGTGCGAGATAAATTTATAGTTTCAAACTTGACGCGTGTCTCTCCATCTGCATTCATCATAATTTCTTTCATCTGAGGTGGAATACCAAAACGTGTCATTCTGTGATACCCCCCCCCCCCCCTACTATGTGTGTCATAGTGAAGCGATTATTATAGTAGAATACCCCCGCTGAACGGAACCATGAGTAAGAAGTGAAACGAGTATGACATTTCTTAACACTGACGCTGGCCGATTCGTAGCTAAAAGTCGTGTAGATAAAGAATGGGATTGAAGATGACAACATGCTATCCCCCGTAGACCCTACACGATTTTTTGCACGGCGGCGTTTCATAATATGAGAGACTACGGTTAAATGTGAACTTAATTAGTCGGCAGGTAAGGCAATCGCGAACGAAGTCGCGGGTACAGCTAGTATGACCTAAAATCGTGCCGAGTTTCATTTCGATACCTTCAGTAGTTTCGACGTGATGCGCGTTTAAGAAACAGACAGACAGACAGACATGAATGAAAAAAAATACAGTTTTGGCTTCAGTATCGATAGTAGAGTGTCCTCCAAAAAAAAATTTCTAAATATCTTCAATGTACAGAATTGGACCTGTTACAGTTTTATTATAAGTATAGATGATACATGGCAAAGGCTTTTTAAACGAGCTCAGGATGGATTTAATCAAGTATCAAAACAGCTCTACAGTAATATCCTGACTCTAAATGCGACAAAAACTAAACTTGTTACCTTCTCTCTCCGCAAACCTGGACAACCACACGTGGATCTTAACCTAAAAGCTCATTCTAATCAATGTCTCTACTCATCAAGTCACAATTGCAATTGTAAAACATTAGAAAGAGTCTCTAATATTAAATACCTTGGAGTTACTATCGACCAACACATGACATATGAAAATCACATAAGGGCCGTCACTACTAGAGTACGTAAGTTAATCGCTGTTTTCAAGCTTATTAGACACGCGGCAAATAAAAGCCAACTTAAGTCCACTTTCCTTGCTCTATGTCAATCGCTGATACTCTACTGTATTAGGTCATGGGGCGGTGCTGCAAAAACACACCTTTTGCCACTGGAAAGAGCGCAAAGAGCGGTATTGAAGGTGGCTTTTAACAAGCCTTACAAGTATCCCACTACTGAACTCTATTAAGAACTGCAAGTACTCTCAGTTAGGAAAGTATTCGTTCAGCAACTTATCATTAAGCAACATAGAGTTTCACCTCAATTGAACGTTTCCCATAAACCCCGTAAATTTAAAGTGTTCCGTTCAAAATCATGCAAAACATCGTTTGCACATCGCCACGCACAGTTCTTAGGGCCTCACATCTATAATAAACTGAATAAAACTAATGACCTACAACAAAAATTGAGCCTCGACTGTAAACTTCTCGTCACACGGTACTTGCAAGACCTTGAATACGCGCAGGTAGAGTACTTGTTGGAGGTACAATGTTAGTTTTGGGCTGCATCTTGGTGTGTGGTTGTGTTTTTCAGCTTCTTATTCTTTTATTTTTTTACGCGATGTTAAATGTATATCTTAGTATTGTTAAATTCCTTCTATTTAGTTGTATTGTTTAAAGTATTTACACGGATACCAAACCCGTATTTCTATGGGCATAAAATCATAGTCGCACTTGGTGCTGGTTGAGCTTATTTTGTAGCCGGAGGGAAGAGCCCTCGTGTCTCAATACAAGTTATTTTAACTTAGTAAGAGCGAGGAGTCATTTTCTTTGACCCTAATAGGTTTATATTAAGCATGTTTGTGCTAGATAGTGAACAGTTGAAATGTATATTACTATTAATAATTAGCCTAGTACGAATATTGTAAACCTTTCTGTAAATAAATATTATTATTATTATTATTAAATAGGTAGGCTGTGATATTAGTATGGATATGGTCGCAATAAAGAACTTGAACAGATTGGCCGCGAAACATTCGCTCTGGCGGGTTTGTCTTTCAATTGTTATGTGATATATTTCAGTGATCTGCGCTGATGGGTCCTACTACAAATACAAGTTCAACGATAATGGTGTGTGCACGCGGGACGTCTACGCACAGTTTCTGGAAACCTCTGAAGACAGGTAAACAATCTGTGGCCTTAGTACGGATAAAATGTCAAGCAATACATTTCGTTTTAAATGTATGTGAAATTTTCAAAAGGTTGTCCCTGGTCCTTTTAAAAAATAAAACTTAAATGGGTAATTCATAAATTATCACAATAACATTTTAAAACCCATAGTAACAAACCTGATACAATATAGCCTTGAGACGATTTTAGATGATTAAAAAACGATATCCTGTGTGCTTAGGAGATTAGAAAATTGTATCAGTTGTTTAGCTAGTTTTAGTCTAAAATTGTTTTAATGATGTCCCTTTGATTTTTATGTCTCAAAGAGATCTTAATTAATTTCCAATGTATTGTTATCAAAACAAAGTCTCTGTCTGTAAATTTGTATAAGATAATGCCTTAGCATGGAGTTGCTGTACTTTATTTGAATGTGTTGTCCTTGTGATGGCTTTTATAAAAGATGTTTTTAATGTTTTTAGACGTTATTAAGAATTATGATGCACCAACTTTTACCACATGCATTGGCATTTTATGAGTGCTTATTGGAAAGTTTATTGTAATTACAAGAAGTCTGATATTTAGATAAATTGTTATTAATTTGGAATTTATTACAATGTTATAAAATGTACTGGTTGATTACTAACTTCTAATCAGTATATTGAAAACTGATTATTTATTTAATTTGTACTATGACAAGTTTTTTATTTTAATATTGGCTTTACTTTTTTTATTTAATGTGTGACGCATATAAGAATAGGTCACCACCTTTCAACTTTGTATGACCAAAGTAAAATTATATAATTTGATCTCATGGACCATTTTAAGATTATCGATCGAGTTGTACATTTTTATTTGGACCTCCTATTAATTTCCCGAGTAGGTACCTTAGCGACCGACAGAGGCTTTGATTTGAGTCGGTATAGACGCATACCACCTCACAATGGACTACACAGATTAGGTACTTACGAACTACGATAGATATTTAGAGGCGCTGTACGAAATGCCGAACCCTATTTTTGATCCAAGACAGAAAGCTAAAGAAAAGTAATTCGTCTACATCCCGCTGGCCGAACTTAAAAAGTTGGTTCTGCCTAGTGAAAAGCAAAATAGAATCGTAATAACCCTCGACGATCATGACTGCGATCTGGAATTTTAGAATTTGGGATAAATAGTCAAATATTATAGAGTAGGTATTAGGTACGCCAAAGACCAATCCAGTCCAGTGTGTTTTGGTAAATCTATCTGTAGGTAGGTACCTAATATCTATACAGGGTGTCCGGAAACTCAACGTCAAGCCTCAAGTGAAGGACAGGTGGGTTCATTATGACGCAGAAACCCCCTTTCGTCATGAACAGTTCATGGCGAACCAGAGAACTGGCCCGGTCCAGACCGAAAAAAGGGGTTTCTGTGTCGTAATGAGCCCACATGTCCCCCGCTTTTGGCTTGATGTTGAGTTTCGGGAAGCCCTGTATGATGGTTGATTCTACGCAAATCGTTGTAGTCCTCCTTATATTATGGTTAAGTTATCTTGCAGCTAGTCTTTTTATACCTGCTTATTTATAATGATTTATGACTATATTCTGTTGAGGGGTCCTACATCGTTTCCACCACAGAAATATATCTTCCACCTACTTTTCGGTAGCACATTTGAAAGAATTAATTGGCGAATACATTAAGCCTTAAGCCGCCCCTTTATACCTTAGTGCAGGTTTTAAATAAATAAAATTCAAAATGAATACAGAGTGAATGCGTCTTTACCGACTAAAATTACATTAAGTCTTCACAAACGAGATTATGCTTAGTTTTCTCAATGCATACCTACCTATAACATAATTAAAGGAACATACAACTGTAAATTAGCCTATGTAATGTTAACGATTACCTACATATTGATTTGTGATATTTGTTAATCATACAATGGCTCTTAATGTAATCAAGATTTTATAAAATAAATTAGATATATTTTTAGATTTTTTTTGTTTTATTTTATTGCTAACGACTTTATTTAATAACTGAAACATCTGAAGTATTTTTGTCTTTTAAATTATGTTATTGACTCAGCTAATTAACCTACTTATCGCTATAAAATAATATTAACTATCTTTTCAAAACGTCAATAAAAGTATTTCTAGGGACTTTGATGTTGGCAACACTTCTCATTTTCTTCTTGCCTTCAGCTTGCTGCTTCAGCAGTTTTTTCCTCCGAGTTACGTCACCGCCGTACTGGAAATAATAAAAGTGCATGAGATCAGGAATTTTTGCTGGAATGAGTCACAAAAAATTAAATACTAGAATGTAAAACTAGGAAATTATTTTTCTAGGCCCAGGGCCCTAATTCCACTAAATTAGTCGCTTCACCATAACAATGGCGACGACCGCAGTGGCGCAGTGGGCGAAGGTCCGCCTGCGACGTAGGAGGTTGCGGGTTCAATTCCCGCCTCGGGACAAATGTTTGTACGATCTGCAGATATTTTTTCAGGGTGTTCTTGATGATTTCTATGTATAATAAAAATCGATCTATGTAGTGTATTGTATTCAGTATATCAGTTATCTGGTACCCGTATCACAAGCTCTGCTTAGCCTGGGGCTAAATAACGCTGTGTGAAATGTCCAACAATTTTTTTTTGGTGTTGTCTCAGAATGACACATTTTGGCATTTTACCTTTGATGAAAGAAACTACGAACGCGTGTCAAGGTTGAAACCATTGTATTAAATCTCTCCGTGCAAATAGCACCGCACGCACTATCTAGAGTTTCTTTCTTATAAGGACGATTCTGCGACGATGCCATTGTAAAGCGATTGGTTAGCAGAATACTGCCCCAGGTAGCAGACAACTTACCAATTTCGCTGTAACATCCTTTCTGAAAGCTTTTATAGTTTCTCGTGCCATAACTTTGCCGCCGACTACCGCTTGTATAGCAATCTGCAACAAGAAGATCCTTAACAATGCATATGATAAAAAACCAGACAGATAAAAATAAGCTCATTTTCATAAGTTTGGAGTTATGCGCCATCACTGCCTTGTTGGAATGGCGGTCGCGTGTTCAACCGCTAAAAATGAGGTCTCGGGTTCAAATCCCGGTTGGGCCAAAGTAGTTACTGGTATTTTTTACAAGAAATATTCCTCCTGCGCGGTCCTGCGCCTGACCTTTCCCTGGTCGTGCCGGTCTGCCGTCCCATCGGATTATGAGAGTGAGGGAATAGATAGTGCACCTGTGTTTGCGCACACACTTGGACACTATAACCTGGCTAGTCTCCGTTGTGACTGGCCGCCGCCCCGTGGCTGACGATTCGGCTAGGAGGACATCATCATCTTTCAACAGTGTACGGCCTGAGTTAGGCTTAGTATTTTAGATTTTATCCTAAATTCACTAAAGTTCATTTCAGCTCGCACAAGCGACAGCGCTGTCGATGTCTTGCCTCGGAGGACAAGTCATCATTATCCATCAAAGCCCACATACAACGTCAAATTATAAAACTAAACACTGACACGGAAATAAAATGATATTTTTGATTTCTATCGCTTCGGTCGTTCTCCTCTGCGGCAAAAATACGGTGTTAATATTTGCAGCGTTCCCCCACAGCAGTATGCCATAAGACATAACACTATAGAAATAGTCGAAATAGACTAGTCTAGAAGTACCAACACGTTTGTAAGATGACGGATATTTTTGACTGCAATCGATCGATTCAGGATCGATGGTGAAATGTATTAGTCGACGTCGATCCATAGTTTCTGACACACCTCCGGCATCGATCGACGATCGATCTATTGGTAAGTCGATCGGTGGCCGTCGATCAACAAAAGCTAACACTAATCAATTGACGTGGATTTACGTCGATCGATCGATTGGTGTGGTAATACCCTAACCGACGACATTGCAGCGGTCGCAGTGGCTTGATGGATGGAGGCGGCTCAGGATCTATGTTCAGTAGTGGTCGTATACGCGCTGATGATGATACAACCACTTCTAAACATAGGCTTCCTAGCGGCGCCACAAATGTCACGCAGATAGCTGGCTGCCACTTGCCGCAGATAGGTGACATTTTATGGCGATATTTTAGTTGACGCTGCTACTTACTTGCACCATTTGTCTAGGAATCATTTCCTTGAGCTTCTCCGTTAATCTCCGGGCAGTGAACTCCAAACGACTTGTGTGTACAATTGTAGATAACTCGTCAACCAACGCCCCGTTTAGTAAAATGTCCATCTGTAACCAACTTATTTTCTTAAGATTAATATATCGCTAACACTTTCATGGCCCGAGAAGCAGACGTGCCTCTCGATCGCGGGTCGCCCCGAGGGGGCAGTGAATGCTATTCACTAATTATCTATCTATGGGTGTGTTTGACATTGAAGTTAAAGAAAGTTTGGACGCCTGGATACTTGTTACATCACAATAAAAACACTGAATGGAACAAGATAAATCTTGCATAGATTAAGTTAGAGACCTGCATTGACATTAGGTAGGTATAGGCTACTTTTTAAACCGTAGAAAGGCGGGCGATGCCTTGCGCAGAAGCTAGTAATATTATAAATGCGGAAGTTTCTTTATATGATTATTTCTTCTTCACATAAAATATACTGAACGGATCAGGCTCAAATTTTGCATAAAGTTGAAACTTATGAACCTCTGTGCGGCGTCACAAATGTCAGTCAGACAGCTGGCTGCCACTTGCCGCAGATAGGTGACATATATTTGCAATATTTTAGCTGTTAACACGCAACTAACAGGCTAAAGGTTTCTTCGTCGCTTCTTTACTTTAGTCTAAGTACATACCGAAGCGACAGAAATCAAAAATATCACTTATTTTCTTCTCAGTTTTTAGTTTTATAACTTGACCTTTTCTAGGAACCGAGATCACCAACAGATGGTTAAAATTTAATCAATCATAAATGCGGATTCTTTGTATGATTATTACTTCTTCACATATATATACTGAACGAATCAGGCTAAAATTTTGCAAAGCGAAGTTGGAAACCTGGATAACTTATGAACCGCTTTTTATCCTGAAAAAAGCGTGCGTAGCTGCGGGCGGAAGCTAGTTGGATCTAAAGTTAATACATACTCTGACTAGCGCGCTCGGATGAAACCCATGATCGTGGTAGTCAAAGCTAGCGAATCCGGAAGTGATGCTCTTAAGTGTATCATGAAAGTCTACAACGACTTCTGAAAGCGGTAGTATAAACTGCATGAGCGTCATTTTGTCGTCGACGGCTCTGGAAGGCATTGGGACGCCGCGTCGGTCGATACAGAGGGTGGTAACCACGCCGATGTATTCTACTGGTGTTATTATCGTTCCTAGAATAAAATCCTATATTATACTTTTTCGCCTTGTAGTGGATGAATCAAGAAAATATGTAAACATCGAACACGCAGCCAAAAGGTTGTTGCAGACCTGGAAAGCACCGCTGCAGCACAGCACCAAAATGTGCAGTCAAATAATTTGCGGATAACGGGGCTGGTCATACTTTATAATGGCGGATTTTAGTTAATTTAAGATGATCTGTTAATATTTAAGTATCTACCTATGATTGTTTGTTATACCTAAGAGGTAAAACTAAATTAAATATAGGCTTTAGCTCTTAACATTTAGATGCATTTTATATTGACAGCATCAGATGACAGACAACTCGCAGACCCCTCGTTTGTGGGAAGCCAATTTGTCACTGTAAAATGTCTCTAAAGATAACGAGTTTGGGCCCATATTTGAATGCACGTTCGTGCTGTTTCCAACCCTAGGCTGTGTCGGTGACGCTCGGCAGCAACCATTTATATTTTATATTATATGTATTTTATATTTTCTACATTCATATAGCAGTTACGTTAAATCAGCTACGACAGACAGTTTTCTGACAGCTACTCGCGAACGATCCACTTATGGCCCACGTTTTAATCCAGAACTTACCAATTACTAGCGGTTCATACCACTCGTCAATATTGTGTACATCAGGTAGTTGCAATGGATTTGTAATCAGTACTTCTTCGCCTCTGAACTGTTTTATTACTTTCGCTCCCTTGACTCTGAAATGATTAAAACATTATTTTAACGTAGTATGCGTCAATATAATTAAAAGTGAATATGACATGCGAAAAATTATCACGAGCAAGTAAATGAGGTTTTACCTCAGTTTATATAATATAACATCATTGCAGCAAGTAACTTACAATTAAATAGCTAGTGTATGTCATTTCTTTACCTACCTCCACCCTGGCCAAACTCAAAATAGAGCCACTTTGTTACTTAGTTTACACTTAATTTTTTTTAAACCATTTTTCTCTTAGTTAGAATATCATGTGTTCATTCTGTGTATATGTTTTGTAAGATAGTAAATAAATATTAATTCCATTATTTATTTAAAGTAGGTACAATGTTTACAAACATTGCCTCCACATACATTACCATAAAATTCCTTTTTTATTCATTGTGAATGTAAGCTAGGTTCAGTTAACCCAACTACGAACCTAGTTTGTGTTGGAAGAACCCCTTTCTTATTGTTGATTTATTGACAGAATTTTCACTACTTATCTATTTTAGCTCTTTCCTACGACTACAATGCTTAGTGCTAACAATTATATTTCAAACTCGAAGCCAAAACGAAACTTTTGGATTTTTGTGTTGTGAGTGTGCAAAGCAAACATTATCTATGGAGACTGGCTCGAGTACCTATAGGTAAAACCAATCAATTATTTTCTCTGATACGAAATAAATACATTATTTTGCCCTTACTTGATTTTATAGGGTACAGAAGGAGCAGTCAAAATAGCCTCAGCTTTGTACTCTTGAAGTAGCCTCTGTGTGAAAACATCCAGGTGCAACAGTCCTAGGAAACCGATGCGCCAACCTTGGCCCAAAGCAGGACTAAAAAATTCAAGACAGTTACAAACTGACCATAAAGAATGACCCACTGCTCAACTCAGTTTATGCAGTTTTGTTGAACAGTGGGGAAATAAGCTTATGGGCGATCAATTCATGTTGCTTGCGAGATAAAAAAAAATATAGGCTATACCTACGGTTTTTTCTGCGTTCTACAAGGAATAAAATTAGCTGAAAAGTAAATAGCAGCAAATCGCAAAACCATTCCCTATTGACCCATGATAAAACAAAAGTAACCGAGTGCATTAAGTTGTACTTGGGATTTTTGAACCCTCAAGAGCCTCTTGACTATATCCAAAAATATTTGCAGCTAACTTTGTTCCCATTAAAAAATAGTTTATGATATGCCGCAAATTACTAAACACACACTACAGGTAAATTAAAAAACCGCAAAAATAATTGAATGTCGTTGGCAACGTGTATAGAATGGCCTTTAATTAAACAAGAACATAATTTAAAATTTATAAGCCTCCCGACAGATTTTCATGAAACATGGCCAAGAACACTCGGAATAAAATTATCTATGACACAAAAAAACGAAAATCGGTTCATCTATTTGGGAGCTACGATACCACAGACACACACGTTAAACTTATAATATAACTTATAACACCTCTCTTTTTGCGTTGGGGGTTAAAAATAAGTAGCATCTGTGATCTGCCAGTAAGTGAAAAAGACTCTTGCTCCCTTCAATAAAGCACATTTTTAAGCATTTACCTTGAATCAGCTACAACAGCCACTGCCGAGTCATTCAGGGCCAGTTTCCTGATAGCATCACTAAGCATGAAATGCTGTGATTGGTCAGCAGGGAATATTCCTGCATAAACCATGTGCTTCACTGGTGCTATTTTAGATTTACTATTGTTTTCTGAAAATTCTTTGGCTAATAGTTGATCGCCAACGGCTCCTCCGCCTTTCGGGCCGCAACCTTAAAAAATAATGTGGTATTGGGGTATCAATTAAATAAATTAACAATAAATAAATGGACAATCCACACAATTAGCAGGCAGACCTTCACCCGCTACGCCAAAGAGGTTAATTAATTTGACTAATAAAAGGCAAGATAAAAGAATGTATTATGAAACTATTTTGATATAAGGCAGGTTCGATTCCCATCTCCGGACATAAGTACAGAAGAGTACAACTCTACCCTATTTTAAAGAGGTTCAATAGAAGCTCTTAAATTATTACAGCGGTACTACAAAAACCAACGTAAACACTGGTCTAACAAGCGTTTAGCTAAACAGTTAGACATGGGTTTAACAAGAGTTAACACTCGTTTAAACAATGTCTAACCATCATAAAATGCGGTTTTGTGGTAACATTTTTGTAAAACACGCGCTCAACAGATGTCTTACTTTTTTGTAGTACCTGTTAATGATTAGCATGTGAGATAACTCACCTACCATAACAACCTGACCAGCTATTGCTTCTTCAATAGGCTCCTCACTTGGCCGCAGCAGTGCTAAGTACCTGACAGTTTGCTGTTTCAAATCCGAGCTCCATTTCACTGCCTGTCCCACTTTAACCTTTCCAGAATGTATGTACGCTAGACATAATACCCCTCTGTACTTATCATGCCAAGTATCAATTATGTGAGCTCGGAAATGACTGCTGTCATCTATTTTAGGTGGTGGGATCCTCTCTATGACTTGTTGAAGCAACTCCTGTACTCCCCAACCTTTTTTAGCTGATATACTCATCACAGTGTCTGGTTCTATTTTAAAAAGAGATTGCAGTTGAGATTTGACCTTTTCAGGGTCTGCTCTTGGTAAATCCACTTTGTTTAGGGTAGGTATTATAACTAGGTTGTTCTTTTTAGCCAGTGAATGAACTGCAACAGTTTGTGCTTGAACTCCTTCATTGGCATCTACTAGCATAATGACACCTTGGCATGCTGTGACACTTCTCACAACCTGAAATGGATGAAACAAAGTAGCTTAGCATTTGGTAGTGTTAGAAATGCTATGAATTGAAAATAGTCGAGCAATAGCTAAAAAAAACCCTTGAAACTGGGGTTTTTTTTATCTACCGCTCGACTATTTTTATATAATCAAGCTGACATGTGGGCTTTGGGAATCGCGTAGATGTTGCCAATAATCTGTCATTAAATTGATGGTAGAACAAAGATTCATTCCTTAGCTGGAAAAACTGTCTCGCAGGTAATTTTTGTTTACTAAGATTGATACAGCTAGGATTTAGATGCTTTAAATTTTAATTACTTGTGCACCTACCTCATTAGAAAAGTCCACATGTCCAGGAGTATCAATAAGGTTCAAAAGAAATGTTTCACCGTTGTATGTATAGTTGAGGGATGCTGTAACTGCTTTCACAGTGATTCCTCTTTCTCTTTCAACCTGAAAGTAGTTAAAACAACTTTGTTAACTGTGTGATATTGTTTAAGAGTTACATAATATTAGTTTGATATCTGAATTGTTAATGAAGGAGGGCACCGACTCTGCTACCCAGTTTTTAACTATTGCAGTATGCATTTCTATGTGACAGCCCTCAACTGTATCCGAAACATATGTTCTGTTCCCAATAAAGATTATTGCATCTATTTGTAGAGTTGGTAGGTAGGTCTTTATTTAATAAGCAGCATGGAAGTTATTAGGTACTACTTTTACTTAATTTTGTTGTAATTATTGTTAAAATACCTGCAGTTGGTCCAAAACTTGCGCATCACCACCCGGTTTCTTAACACCAGTGATTTCAAGTAATCTGTCTGCAAGAGTGCTTTTTCCATGGTCAACATGAGCTACAATACTGAAGTTTCGTATCCTTCTCAATTCAACTAGCTTTTCGGAACCATCCGAGCTGTTATATCGTTTATTCAACCTGAAACGTGATCAATATGCATTCCATAACCGTGCAATATTTTGGTTATAATTTTGTATAAAAATATTACGCACCTTTGATAAGACTTCAGGGAATTGAATAAATTATAATACCTAACATTACAAACTAATCTGACCATTGTTGTTCATTTAAAATTACATAAAACCACTAGAATTTAAAGAAATTATTTCATGAAAATTAATTCAAAAACAACAAACAAGGACACAAGACAAACAGCTGTTTTATGTCAATCAAAGTAATGTCAACTTCAACTTCTTAATGGCGCCGCTTGCTTTTCGTTACGACTCTGCCATGGCAGAGTCATTAAATACTTTTTGGACACTGGCCAAAAAGTATTTAATGCCATATATATGCCATTCGCCTCAGTTGCGTTTCGTTTGCGTGGACGTAAGAAATCTTTAGCTATAGTATTATAATATCTGTGTCTTTAGAGATAAAACTTTTAAATCCATCATGGTTTAACACATAAGTCATTTACACAACAGTTACACAACGGGATATTTATAATATTTCCACACAGTTTCATGCGCCATGGTAAATATCCCGTTGTAAATGACTTTAAATCTTTAGAGCTCTCATGCATACCGAACACCACATTTCTGCACAAAAGTTTCATAACTTTTTCAAATAAATTCTAGCTTTAGGTATTCTCCGGAAGACTGTGGGTTGAGGTTCGCTCAAACACCTATTCCACTAAGTTCAAAAAGGTCCTATATTATACCCAGCAGTGTGTCAGCGAGCTGAATGATTGAACAAGTTGTTTAATGTCCGTAACGGAACTGTCCGATATTAATATTATTTTACTAAATAGATAGGTAACATCACTCATCCTGCTGTTACATAAATAAAAGATCGATTATCTTGAAACTAATTTATAATTTTACTTAAACTTAGGACTGTGTCACACTTTAAAAGATCACATTTTGAGGACGGACTCGGTTTACACACTATTTTAACAAAAAAATATTTATATTGCTTCTTCCACACTTTGATCAGCAGATTCTGAAGAAGGGTTATCGTCAAGAGATTCTGATTGAAGCGCCTGCAGCTGTTGTTCAAATCCTTTAACAAAAGAGAAAAAATCTTTAGTTGGTGCCTAAACTTTCTCAACTGAGTTAGTTGGCGACAAGCTCGCAATATGTGTGACGACGCACGACCAGGGTCGTATTAACGACATAAGAGACGCACAGTAGGCCAAGAGCCGAAGACTAGTGACTACTGGCAGACGTCGTTAGAGGGGGTTTCGATTCCGCGGGAAAAAATGTTTGAATTATTACAGCGGATTATCCTTCCCAGTAGGCTTAGCATATGGATTGTTGTCTAGGGTAGAATATACAAAAATTATATCACATCCTACTAATACATTCCTTATAGGTTCCTACCTAAATTATTGAAATTGATGGATTTTATTTTTCCTTTTTGTATGCTGGTGTTTAATTTTAATATCAATACCCAGTCTGCTGCCCGATTCTAACTATTGTTCAGTGTTATTTAGAGCGAGTGTAGTTCAATGAGCCATCTCTCGATCTTTGTCTCTTTTCGGCCTGGAAAATTTGATGCTCCCAGATCCTTGGGAGGGTGGCGGCGGCGAGTTGGTTTCTATGCCCATCGAGTCTTATTTGGTATTTTTTGCTGAAGTTCTCAATCTCTTTTTTGACTGTAGGCATTTTGAAGTTGAAGGAATGAATTTAAAATATGTTACGCATACGATGACGTCTTGACGAATTTTTTATCTATTCTACCCTACCCTAGACAACAATTTCTGTGCTTAGCTTGCGTAAAAGTGTGATTCCTAAGTAGTCAGTCATACTCGAATTAGAATGTAATCATACGTGTAACATCTGCATGATCCGGCGCAAGGTGAATAAGTAACCGCAATACTTTCTCTTCGGTGACGAGACCGGAGCGAGCGGTGATGGCGCGCAGTAGTTGATGACCGCCTGTTACACCTGTAAATTTAAGACGACTTCTAGAGCATCATCATCATCAGCCTATATTAGTCCACAGCTGGACATAGGCCTCCCCTAATGAGCGCCATAGCGCCCTGTCTTCAGCTTGCCGCATCCAGCATCTGCCTGCAGTCTTTCGCAGATCGTCATCCCACATGGCCGGAGGGCGTCCACGACTACGTTTGCCGAGTCGTGGTCTCCACTAAAGAACACGTTTACCCCAGCGTTTGTCGGTTCTTCTATATGGTGAACGTTAAATATCTTCCTACTTTCTACCTGGAAAATTCGGGGATAAAAAGTAGAGTGTATTAATTCAGGTCCAGAACTGCATGTATGAAAAATTTCATCCCGATCCGTTCCTTAGTTTTGGCTGAGGTAACAAACATCGAAACTATCGCCTTTATAATATTACTAGACCGCGGCTTCGCAAGCGTTGTTTCTATAGAAAAATTTTAAGATTATTTGTTGAAAGATTGTTATTATAAAGATTATGTGTGAATTGTCCAGGATTATTTATTTATTTATTTATTGCTATCATATGGGAACTGATTTATAGGATAAAAGTAGCATATGCTTTATTCGAGGCCTAGAACTACCTATATGCAAAATTTCAGCCCGATCCCTTCAGTAGTTTTGGCCTGAAGAGGTAAAAAAACATCCATCCATACATTTAAACATCCAAACTTTCCTTAACCTCAACAGCATGTTTTGGTCCACTACTGTATGAATGCCTCCCCCTAGTAAGCCCCCTTGGCTTTTTTCATATGGGGTAATGCCCAAAATCCTCACTCTGGGCATGCGGGTTCTGGATAGCAGTTCGGTGGTAGAATTGTCTCTTACGACACCCGCGCAAAGAGTTGGGGTGGTGGAAATTCTAAGCCACACAGCTTCAGCAAACTTATTGCATTTATAATATTAGTGTGACTTCTATTGCTAATGTGGTGAACTCATAGAATCCTGGGCCAATATAAGATGTTAGAAGTCAATTAAGTAAACTAACGGACAAAATACGCAACGTCGTCGTCGCTAAAAACCCGAACAGAGTAGGTAGGTATGATAGAACAGATTAGGTAGGTACCTGCATTGATTTCCCCAGTTTCTAATGTCTTCTTGATGTCTAAGAAACGTTTTACCAACGTGCTTTGTTCCTGCAATGCCATAGTTTGTGCACCTAAAACAAAGCAAACCATTAACTTTTGTCCCAAATTGCTTCAGTGAATAATAATAATTCATTTATTTAAGGCACAGAATATGTGACAATTGGCGGTCTTATCGCTCAAGAGCGATCTCTACCAGACAACCGTGGAACCGTGGCTTAGACATACATAAATGGATAAGAGTAGGTAGGTTATTTATATATATGTATGTATTTATGTACATATATTTTTTGACGACCTCCGTGACGCAGCGGGCGAAGGTCCGCCTGCGACGCAGGAGGTTGCGGGTTCGATTCCCGCCTCGGGACAAATTTGTGTACGATCTGCAGAAATTTGTTCCGTTGGTCTGGGTGTTTTCTATGTATAATAAAAAATATCTATCTATGTAGTGTATTGTTTTAAGTATATCAGTTATCTAGTACCCATTACACAAGCTCTGCTTGGGGCTCGATAATGCTGTGTGAATTCTCCAACATTATTTATTTATTTATTTATATTAGTTCATAGTTAAGGCTACAAACTTTACGATTTATAATACCTATCAAGCTTTTAACACCTTCAATACCACCACGATTTTCATTATGTCTTGCTGGATGCCGCGTAAATTTCACGGTTGACGCGCCAGGTGCGTCACCGGCACTGGAATAAAAATTACGTGAACACTCAGGGCGAGTCAGTGGCACTGGACGTGTTAATAACTAACCTGCTTCAGGATCTGAAGATTTCGCCAGGCATTTGATAGCTTCTTTTAAGGCTTCGAGGGCTTTTTCATAGTTCTGAAAAGGATTAAAACTTAAAATGTATTGGTACAATAACGTTTTTAATTACCTTGTCTATAAATATAAATAGTTTTAGCGATTATACACGCTTAAACTTATGAATGGTTAAGCTAAAGTTTGAAAGTTTCTTTAAATTAGCAATCTCTGGAGGTCCTATTCTGAGAATAACTTGTCTGTCTAGCTAGCTATAATTACCTTGCTTGCTATCCTTGCATGAGCTAAATTTTATCCAGTTAGGTACTGGATAATTTTTTTAAGCTAAATAGGGTCAAGTCAATCCAAACGTGTTTTAATAACACGCGGCATAGGTACTTTTTCGTATTTCCCTTTTTTAATATTTTGTCTTTTTTCACGTGAGCGAAGCCATGTAAACGGGCTAAAGCTAGGCATGCTACCACGCTTACCTCGTACTCGCCAACCTACATCTTAGCGCATTAATAATTCACAAACAATAACAAAATTTACAGAATATGTGACAATTGGCGGTCTTATCGCTCAAGAGCGATCTCTACCAGACAACCGTGGAACCGTGGCTTAGACATACATAAATGGATAAGAGTAGGTAGGTTATTTATATATTTGTATGTATTTATGTACATATATTTTTTGACGACCTCCGTGACGCAGCGTCCGCCTGCGACGCAGGAGGTTGCGGGTTCGATTCCCGCCTCGGGACAAATTTGTGTACGATCTGCAGAAATTTGTTCCGTTGGTCTGGGTGTTTTCTATGTATATTAAAAAATATCTATCTATGTAGTGTATTGTTTTAAGTATATCAGTTATCTAGTACCCATTACACAAGCTCTGCTTAGCTTGGGGCTCGATAATTTTTTCACGTGAGCGAAGCCATGTAAACGGGCTAAAGCTAGGCATGCTACCACGCTTACCTCGTACTCGCCAACCTACATCTTAGCGCATTAATTCAGCATAGAACACGGCTACTAAGTGTAGGATATGCCGCATCAAATCAGGGCGGGTCCTCCAATCCGCGTGCGTTCGTTAATAGTTTGATAGTAACAATGATACTTACATCATTCTCATCAACTTCCATCAAGAGTCTAAGTAAGTACGTACGTAAGTACTATAAGATTTAAGACAAGTCTAATTTATAGCCTAGATATAGTATTGATTAATAAACTCTTTCTTTTCTTAACACATTGAGCATATAACGCAGCAAGTTACCGAAAGCCTTAGCCCTCGTGTCGAATTGTAGGATATTCCGCATCAATTCAGGGCGCGTCTTCCAATCCGCGTGCCTTCGTAATTAGTCGAATTTTTGCGACATCTGAATTGGACAACAATAAAAGTTTGCCGTTCCTTTCTTATTGTTAGAAATAAAAGAGGAACGCATCATTTTTAGTGTTGTCAAATTAGTTAAGTTTAGTTTTCGGAACATCTTAATTGACACCAGTAACAATTATACTAACTTCATACTCGTCAACCTCCATCTTAGCGCATTCAGCATAGAATGCGGCCAGTTTCCCGAAAGCCTTAGCCCTTGTGTAGAAGTGTAGGATATGTCGCATTAAATCAGGGCGCGTCTTCCAATCCGCGTGTCTCCGTAAATAGTCCGCTGCCATTAACTGCGCGTTCTTGTCGCGAGTCGCGGCCGCGAACGTTGCTATTCGGTCGGCGTCGCCTGAACGCATCAACCAACGCATTGCACCAGCCTGGAATGCAAGACAAGAGAATATTACAAAACCATTCTGCCACTTAGTTCAGTTGCTAAGCCGTCTTCACGCCAAAACTACTGAACGGATCAGGCTGAAATTTTGCATACAGGTAAGTCCAGTGCTGGAATCAAACGTAGGCTACTTTTTATCCCATAAATCAGTTCCCATGGGATAGAAATCACGTTTAAACGTTTACATAGAAACTACGCGTGCGAAGCCGCGGGCATAAACTAGTATAATAATATTTTAACGTGGCTGCGTTAAAATATTATTATTTGTTAAGTTTTTCGCCAGTTATCTTCTCAGATTAAGCTGATGGATAGTATAAATAGGCTGTTCCTTGTTTGTCAGTCATGGGCATGATGTCAACGAAAAAAAAAGTCGACTACCGCTAGCCGCTCGCTGACGAGACTGGACTGTACGATATCTAGAGCGTACTGCATAGTAACAAACCTTGTCCCCCGCATGCGCGAGTCTCTTCGCCGCCTGGTGGTAAAGCCCCCGAGTGCCGAGCACGTCAGCCAGTCTCCTCAGCAGAGCCTCCCGCCCGCTGGTCCCGGCCGGCGCCGCTAGACGCTCGCTCAGTGTCTCGCTTAGAGGGGTGGATGATTGCTCTACGATATCTAGAGCTTCTTCGTACTGGAAAGGAAAAAATATTAATTTAGTACATGGTTACAATAAATACACGTAGGAACTTAACTGTGGCACATTACTAGTGCCAAAAAACGTTCATTTCGGCAAAGATGTTGCGGAAAAGTAGCAGTTATCTTTTGACGACGTGATTACGTATTGACTTTAAAAAACCCTAAGCTTATGTTTTTTGCTAATGTTTCGGCTTTACGTGCATTTTTTGTTTATCTGTTTATCTATCGTCGTTTACCTTTTCTCGACGAAAAACGAAAAACCCTGGAAAACAGCCATCCATAGGGATGCGATAGATAGCTCACATTTAGCGTCCTTAAATGAGTATACCCATCATTTGTTAGACCTTTGCATCATCATCAACGCCCTAAATTAGTCTACTGCTGGACATGGACAGGACAGGCCTCCCCATAGATATAAGACGTTTGCGTAAAAAAATATTGATAAAATGTTGATTTGACATTTTACAGCGGTCTTTGTGACAAATGAAATAATTAATAACTTTCACCTAAGGCTTTTGTTATTTTAGTGCATAAGCCCTCACACTCAGGGTAATTTCAAAGAAATGAAATAATATATCCCTTAAAAAAAATCGACGTCGACGGGATTTGAACCCTCAACCTTCCCTAATTTTCACCTGCCCAGCAGATGCCAGTAACGCAGCCGCGTGTGAATGGTACTCCGCCTTGCGTAAGTGAGCCGCCAACGCGTACGCAACTTCCGGTTCCAGTTTATCTCCCAGCGACTCCACCAGTGGGATAATAGCATTCGTGTCTCCGCAGCTTAGGGCCAGCCGCAGTGCCATGTGGAGATAACCTGGAATTTCAAAATTGCAATCAAAAAATTTGCATCGGTACATAACCTACCTAACAGAGTGATAACAAAACCTTTTTGCGACGTAAAAGTGTCGATTCAGATATCGCCAAAACTCAACTAAACTAATTTGATAGGACTAAAAATGTTGCTGTCCCCTTCATAACCCTTGAAATAAAAAGAATGACATTATTTTCAGTGTTTTCATATTAGTTTGGTTTAGTTTTGGTGACATCTGAATCGACCCAGAGTATCTTTAGCTCTAAAAGCTCAATGCTTTTCTACAGGTACTCATTTCTTTCACGTCCCTGGCGGTCGCAGCGTAAGAATCGAGCCCTCCAAATCATGTGAATGTTGTAAGAGTCGACTTAGGGAACCTACCAGAGGGCAGCAGCTTCCTTGCGTTTTATAAAACCTACTGCGATCATCAAACCGTCTGCTATAAGCATGGTGATTAAGGCAAAAGGGGGTGGCTCTTTTTGAGAGCCACATTCAGCATTCGACATGTATGTTGATGAAGGAGGTAGGTATAATACTTATATTTGACGAACTCCGTGGCGCGGCGGGCGAAGTTCCGCGCCTGTGACGCAGGAGGTTGCGGGTTCGATTCTCGCCTCGGGACAAATGTTTGTATGATTTACCGATATTTTGTCGGGGTGTTCTATATTTTATATAATAATAAAAAATATCTATCTATGTAGTGTATTGTATTACCTAAGTATATCTGTTATCTAGTACCTCCTACCCATAAGATAATGCTGTGTGAATTGTCCAACATTACTATTATTATTATTATATTTGTTTTATTTGCGTCATTGCTCACCAGCTTTTTGATAGAGTGAGATTGCCTGCTCGTTCTGTCCAGCGTTTTCTAGTATAGAAGCCGCATTTAACGCGTGAGTGGCTGACGATGTGGACCCGGCGCGCCATACCAAGTTCCACGCATTGGCTTCCGCCGCAACTCGGATTGCGCACGATATTGCACCGCATTTTATGTACAACTGAAAAACAATGTCTTACTACATTAAATAGGACTAGGAGGTAGGAACTTATCTAACTAAACTTCAAAAAAATGGTAGGTACCTTTACTGCACTTTCAGTTTTATCAGGCTGCATTTCCAAATACTGAGCCATTTGGTAAATGGAAGCGCGATTATTTTGAAATATTTTCTCGGCATCCTCAATTCTATTCATGTGGCAAAGAAGGCGAGTTTGTTCAGCAAAGTCGTTCGCCCGCGCATACGCCTCCAAAGCTCCTTCTAAATCGCCAATGCTTTCTAAATAGTGACCCCACCACACCAGGAGGCTAGGATCGGTGGACGTGGCCACGAGTTGCGCTAAAGCAGTAGTCTGACCGTTGGCAATCAACATCCTAGGAACGTGAGGTACCAAGGTTCCAGCACTTTCGAAGAGCTTTAAAGCTTCTACAGTCTCACCATTCGACCAAAAGACCTTCGCTAGCTTGTGCTGCGCGCTCTTTATTAGAAGGGCATTCTCTCCTACAGCAGTTCCGTTCGTGATAGAGATCAGGCCGTCATCTTTAGCGGAAATCAATCGAGTCAGCAAATCTGGTCTTTGTGCTTCACGGAATAGTCTTTCCGCTTCCTCCGTCATACCGAGATTGACAGCTAATATGGCAACTTTGCATGTATCATCCACATCATTGTCTTGCATGACTTTCCGCATCATTAGAGCGCCCTTAATGTTTCCCATTTTACCTAAGCACACTGCACCGACGTCAGGGCGTTTCATAGAGACGCACACTTTAGCTAAACTGTCCCAGATTATGGAGTTCTTGGTGCCAGTAATATTGGTTCCAACGACAACTGCCTTTTCCAAATATCCTGTTGTCATGTAAAAGAGGAAATCTAAAATTTGCTTTAAGCTAGCTGTGTCGTGTTCGCTGCAGTCCACAAATTCCTGCATTAAAACCTTTTTAATGTTTTGCTGAGAGAGTATTACCACGTAGGGCGTGTAGAGTAGACAAAGCATGAAATCAGCCATAAAATAGTCCTCCGAATCAGAACACCAATTTTTGTATTCATAAAGCTTTCCCTCGTAACAAAAGAATAGATAAACTTTGTCCAAGTCTGCAGATCTCATGTGGACTGCCACAATTCTAGAGTCGTTTGAGTCCCATAGAATAGCTATAGGAACACTTTGGTATGGAGGAGTTGAGTTTTCAGCCAGAAGGTGGTTGGAAATGACGTCATTAGCCGCATCCCAGACATAGAGTCTAGGGTCTGGAGCCAGGCCGGAATTAGCGATACTGAGGCAAATGTAGCGGCCTACACAATTAACACTAGCTCTCATAACCTCCCCAAAGTCTTCAATTATTTGATAGCAGTTCTTAGCAGGGTAAGGCATCCTAAGACCTTTCTTTGTAATCTCAGCTAACTTAAGAGTGCCATCCATGGTAGCTATAACAATAAATTTGCCTGTATTCGTGATGCCAATAGGTTCGCCTTCTCCTTCAGTGCTTGGTAAAATTCCTAGATTTATTCCTGTGATGGAATAACATTCAACATGAGGGTTTACTAATCCGATGAGGATATCATTGTAAATTATGAGGATGTCAGTTTTCCAAGAAAATGTTCTTAATTCGGAAAACTTAGCTTCCACTTCCTTACTAGCCATCCAAATCTGTGAATAATAATAGGTATAATTAAGTTACGTATTACAGAAAACCAATAATATCTAAAAGAACTTACAATGGAATGTGGCAAATAAATTATCTTTATAAATTATCATTATAAAATACAATTACCTGTACTTCTTTACCATCTCCTAATGCAATGTATTGATCGTTATAAGCTAGTGCTCGTATTGTGATGACAGTATTGATGTTTGTTGGTTCATAATTTTTATGAGTAACAGCAATTTCATTTGATGACTTCTGAACCATAAAAACATTTGGTGAATAGCCCCAACATACAGGCTGTTCTCTAAGAACAAACACACTTGTTATACAGTTAACATGTAGGAGGGGACTCATGAGTCCTTCTGAACCCCAGCTGACATCTTTTACTGTGCCTTTGATAGATGTTGAGCTTATCAGTTTCCAATTATTCCTGTGATCTCTTCTCCACAAGTACAAGTTACCAAGTGATGTCCCGCAGCAGAGAGTGTCACTCAAATTACAGTAGCTGATGCTGGTGAAAATATCTCCAGAAGCAATTTCCTCATTCTCATTTGGCAGCACATCATTGTCACCTGTCTCGCTATCCCAGACACGGATAACATTATCACCAGTGATTACAGCCACATAGAAGTTTCCTGCTAGGACTATACACTGGCCATTTCTAGCTGCCATCCTTACATGTGTGTCTGTTATAAGTGAACCATCATCAGATGTCACAAACCTTGTTAGGCTGAGAGCACCACCTGACTCCCAAGCAATTAGAAGATAGATGTTACTGATCATTCCCATGAACATTATAGAACCTGGGGCATTCAAGACTTCAGAACAAGCACCAGTGTCATCAATATAAAGAATAATGCCATTATCTTGTGCAGCATAGCAGCAATGGTTGTCTGGTTGGGCTCCTTCCCTAACTCTAGCTGTTGTCCTCGGTCTCCAGGCAGCCAAAGCATCCAAGGCATTCTCATCTCCAGCAACTGCAGCCCGCGCGAGCCCTCTGATAGAGGATTCAGAGCTGGCATGTGGTGTACAAAATGTGAGATGAGTGATAACATCCCCAAGCTGATGATGAAAGGAAGTCAAAGGCGCACCAGAACTAGATTGCCAGCCTGAGAGGGAGCCTGCTGCGTCTGCTGCGACCAGTCTACCGCCACCAAGACTGAATGCAACACTTGTGAGGGCTGCGTTATGTGGCGCCTCTAGCCGCGCCCATGAGTATTCCAGCCAAATATACAGCTCACCTCCATCCCAACCCACAACTAGTAATCTTCTAGTAGGATGCCAAGCAAGGGCGGTAACTTGATTCGATATTAATATTGGCCATTCGCATCCTTCTAGAGGTAAGCCCTGGAAACGTAATGTTCATGTAAATTTATTGACAGTTTTGAAAGCTATTACAGTTTGCTACTATTTACTTACTGTTTCATTAAATATTGTGACAAATCCTCCCTTATCTTGCTTGTACGAGCCTATAGCTAAAAGGGGGAGCATGGGATGCCAAGAACCAACCGTAGACACCACATTGCCGTCACTAAAATTAAGTTTAGTGTCAATGTACAGAGTCATTTTATGTTTAAATCTCTGAGCTTACTAGGCACAAAATAAACATCATTCAAAATGAAACAAATACACCTAGAATAATGTATGAATTCTCAACAAATTTTGATGTTTGTTTTGTTTTTGTTTCGAGCAGGCGTTGTTGCTATGGAAACAAACAGACAGTTGTATGAGACTGAATTTGACGGCAACTTCAAATTGACAGACAGGACACTGGCAGAAAATGGCTCGGATCCTCTGAGTTTGCGACCGATGTCGGTCGCCATGCGATCGTTATCTATGTCGAGTCGAGCTTTGATGTCGAGACTGCTTCCCAGGCATGGCAGGGAGGTTTTGCGATGATGCGAACTCATTTCTAGCAGAGAATCCCTGCTAGAAATGAGTTAAAGAAAGAAGTTCTTCTAAAGAATGATTTTTTTTAAAAATACTGGTTTATTTTTATATTTCGCGCCCCCTGCATTCCACCCTAATCGGGAGATTTCATTCGTCCATCAATGTCACAGTATTTCATTTTGGCAACACTGGTGGCGTCCGTCGTCGGCCGGCGGCGTTTCTTGTTGACAAGTTTTGCATTTTGATTTCCTTTCCGATATAATATTTTGTGATGTCCAAAATGTGGTTTCTTACTTCTGATTACGATCATCAAAGAGTGATTTATATTTTGCCTGATAAAAGTGAAGTAACCATTGGTCGAAGTCCCGACCCACAAATATGTGATTTCGCTATCCAGGACGACCCGTCAATCAGCAGGAAGCATGCTACTCTGATGGCATCGTCAGATCAAGGGCTGTTCATTACAGATCTTGATTCCAGATACGGAACATTTATAAACAATCTGAAACAAGACGGTAAAAACAAAGTGAAATTGTCCAATGGCGACCTCGTAAAGTTTGGCAAGTTAAACTGCATCTGGAAAGTGAACGAAAAGAGTTTCGTTACGTGTACATCGACTATGAAAGGCGAGAACATACAAAACGTTAAACAGAACCTAGCGAAGATAGGAGGATTTTTAAAAAATGATTGGGACAACACTTGCGAGTACCTAACCATGCCTGCTATTACACTCACAGTAAAAGTTGTTTTGGCACTGGTGCAGGGATCCTATATAGTCACAACAGAGTATTGGAACCAGTGTGTTGAATCCATTAAAAGTAATGTGCGCTTGCCTGATCCAAAGAAATTTACTCCAGAAATCTTGGAATCCACCTTGAACAAAGATATTGTATCATTTCTTCCAAACAAAAATAGAGCGAACTTGTTTGCTGGCAAAAAATTTGTATTCCTCTCGAAGAAACAATATGATATGTATAAAAATGTTCTGTCAAAGGGTTCTGCTACTCCAGTACTGTTGGAAGAAAGTCATTGGTCTTCACTAAAACTGGATGATGAAAATATGGTGGTGATTCAGTACAACACTGGCCAAGACACTGAAGCTCAAAAGAAACAGATTACAGCAATATTATCATTTTTGAAATCTAAAGGAAAGAGGGTTGTGGCTGATGCAGAGATAGGTTTAGCAATATTGTATTGTTCAACCACCAAGTATTGCAACCCTGCTTTCAACTTGCCTTCTGAAGTTGTCAAACAGGTACCAGCACAATCAAGCAACAAAGTACTGGCTCAGGAAAGCCAAGATCAAATGGTAGGGAAGAACAAAACTAACATTGTTATCAATGAGAGTTTGACAGCTGATGAAAAGTCATCAAAGAGGAAGTTGAGTGAGATACATGATGAAGAACCATCTTCAAACTCTAACAAAAAAGTGGCTCATGATATATCCAAAGCTAAAGAGAGTGCTAAAAGGAAGCATGCTGATGAAGACTACCTTAATCCTTCCAAGAAAGTTGCTGTTGAACAAGATCAAGATGACTTTTTCAATTTCATTACACCAGCTTCTAAAGATGACGCTAAGAGTACTGAAAATAGACTAAATCTTGCTGTGCCTCAAAAAAGGAAAGCAGATTTTGATACAGATGAAAATCTATTCAATTTTGTTGAAGGAGAAAATAATGCAAAGCGTACCATGTTTGAAAATAATAAAACAGAAACAAAATCACCCAAAATCAAAACTGAACCAAACGTTTCTGCTCAAGACATAGCTGCAATGAGAGGTTCAAAATTGGATGAATTGAACAAGGATAATTTGAACTTTATACAGGCCAACAGCATCAAGAAAGAATTGGACGATGAGCTTGATGAGAGAATGAATCAGCTGGACATTGGTTCAATTGTTGTTACAATAAAAAAAGAATTGATTGTTAAAAAAGAGCCACTCGAGATAGAAGCTCAAGATACCTATGCAAAGAATTTTAAAAAGTTCAAGAAAGTCTGGCCTTTGAAAATGCAGGTGACAATAATTCCTAAATCTTCCATGACTATGCACTCCATAACTATTGATGATGGTGAACCAGAACCAGTTTTGGAGAACACTGCTATGGAAAATAATAGTGCATAAATATTTTTTGTGGCTTAAAAAATATACCTATGTAGCTAAGAGATTAGTAGGTAGGTACCCTGGTGATCTTATAACAGTTCAAGTTTATTGAAACATTATGGTAATAAACAATTAATAAAAGTTCATAATTTCATTGTTAAATTTTTTTATTCTATAAAATCCCAAGATATGCTAGTCAGAATCATTAGCTCAATTTGCTGGTTCTTCATCTTCTACATCACTCTCAATACCACTGAAAAGAAAAAAAAAAACTTGTAAAATACTTGTACTATGCAACAGCATAATTAATTATTTAAAATTATTACTACTATTTGAACTGGCAGCTCTTATGCTGATGCATGTTTAACTTAATCCTTATTAGTGCACTAAACAAATGCAGGATTTTTCCTGTTTTTGAAAACATTAAGTGCGAGTCGGACTCGTGCACAAAGGGTTCTGTTTTATTGTAAGACCTTGTTTCTTGCCAAATATCATGATTCTAGGTCAACAAGAAGTACCCTGTATATTTTGGTTGAGGGAAAGAATCAAAATTTTTTTTTATAAGCAACGAATTTACGGTTTTAATATTTTTTCCTTTACATGTGCTATAAGACCTTGCTTCTTGCATATTTTATGATAATGTGCTAGCTATAAGACCTTGCTGCTCACCAAATTCCATGATTCTAGGTCTATGGGAATTTCAAAACCTTGGAAATTTCAAAATATTTGCACACAAACAGGTGTAACTTTTAAGTGTGTTGGACTCAGAAGTTTTATTTATCACGTCTCCAAGAGGTTACGGACTTGAGTACATGACGTTCTTTTCATCTCGATATGTCCATGCATTCCTGAGATAAGAGGATGGACAGACAGAAGGACAAAGAGACGGACAACAAAGTGATCCTATAAGGGTTCCTTTTTCCTTTTGAGGCAAGGAACCCTAAAAAAGGGAAATTATTTGAAAAAAATTACCTCATCTCTGGATCTTCACATTTTATATGATGTACTGTACCATCAGGGTTCACCCTGACCTTACCAGATACTGTGGTCAACTCATCTATTACAGGCTTGAAGTTCTTGGGTTTGTTTTGTACCAATTTTGGTGGTTTTATGGTATCAGATGGTCCTAGAATTGAATAAGATAACAATTAGGACAGGTAACTACACACACTTTTTGATTGTGTACATGATAAGAAAATTATATTTCAAACTTACTCAAAGTAATGTACAATGGCAAAGACATAGAAAGAGGCAGTTTAAGTGAAATTGATCTGATATTGGCCTCTCCTCCTGGGAATCTAGTTTTTATCTGCTGTACAAAAGATAGCACATTTTCTCTCAGCTTCTCTTGAGGCATGCCAGTATGTCCGATAAGCAGTGTGGATGTCTGACCTTCATTGAGTCTTAGCGTAACTGTGCACAGACCAGTTTTTATTTCTTTTTTTAGATCTTTTTCATTTTGGATTCGGACAGGAACCAGCATATTGTGCTTCTTAAAGAACATATTCCCAAGGATGTGGGAGACATGACTGAGAACTCTGGTGTCCACCATGATGAAATCATGTTGCGTAAGTAGTCTCCTTTTTAATTCATACTGGTCAAACTCAACTTTTAACTGCCTTATAGGTAAAACAGTTTTTACCTGAAATGAAAAAATATAGGTTAAGAAATAAACATGGGTGTTAAAATTGCATTAATCAAATTATTTTGACTAGGTACCTCAGTAACGCCGGATTTCTTAAGCAGTTCTTGCCAGTGATCAACTGTGGGCTCATGGTCAATTTTTTTGCCTTTTTTCAAGTCCGGTGTAATAAGACAAACCTCACCTGTCGAAGCAACTGTGCTATGAGGCAAAACACTGAAATGATGATTGTATCAGTTAGGTCAGACGGCCACACAAACCGCTGTAGGTATACAAACAAGACTCGACAATAGAGTAAACTTACAATCTGATGCTCCCACTCCAGTTTTGAATTTTTATGCAATGGATTTCAGCAAATATTGGCTGTTCATCGTCAAATAAGACGTTAGTTTTTTTATGGTGTGCTGTTAACTGTTGTAGAGCATGAAGGCTTGAGTTCACCATGTTTTCAGTAATGAATTTGGATGGCAGCACATACTTGGTTTTTTTCTCATTTTCTTTGTTTTTAGGTATTGGGTCATTTACTTTCTCTTGTAGAATGTTCGGTAGAACTTTTAAAGACGACTTCTTTGTCTTTTTTGCGATTTTGACGGTTTTTTTATCGCGGTTTTTGAGAGCCTTTGCCATGGATACTTTTTGGGATGAAACCATTGTAAAGTAGTTGTGTTGTAGTAGTATGAAACAGGATGCAGCCTTACGAAAACTACGTTTCCTAACAAAAAACCACGGCCTTCTCTGGTAAAATGTTTTATTAGAAATATACTACCACGTTCATTTATAATCACCAAAACATAACCTAAAAACGAGCATACCAACACAACACCCCGCCGCATTGAATTGACTTTCATTGATTACAAAATCAAATTGACATTTCAAATGTTGACACTGACAACTCAGAAGACCGATGACATTGACCTTATGAATATGAGGACATTGGCAACGTTATACGAGAAAGTGGCCATTATTATGGAAGTAAAGTCAAACTCAAAAGATATCGGCTACCTCTTCTGAGGCCTCGTCAAATATTTCGTTATACAAAAGGGTTCCGCCGTTGGTAAAAAAGTATGAGAACCGCTGCTCTAATCAATTTAAAACGTGAGAATTTTCAGCAGCCTGACCTTATTTCATGTGCCTGTAATTTCTTTGTCTGTTTCCGGTGTCATGCCCCCCCCCCCCCCCCAAACACGTGATGTCCTAAGCAATTAATTAGTTTGCATATAGGCTAATCCGGCACTGACAACACGATACGAGAGTCGATAAGTCCTTCGTCCATCTTTGGCAGTGGTCCTTAACCGGTGGTCCGCGGACCACTGGAAGTACCTATCTGAAGTGGTCGGAGCGGCGGCGGCGCGGCGGTGCCATACGCCATCCTGAAATGTATCATCCAACACATCGCTCAAAGCAGTTTTGGGGGGTTTTTATTTTTAAACCTTTTGGTTACTTCCAAACCAAAAGTATTCTTTAACTTATATTATAACACATGTGCAGTGCATAGGGTCTTCAACCGCGGCAAAAAAGTTGCGGTTCGCTCTGCTCGCCAAAATTAATGGTATTCTGTGTGCTTGTGTTTAAATTAACCCGAAAGCAAAAATTATTTCCCGTCGTGTGGTCCGAACCGTTTCAGATTCGATCAATGTTTGCCAAACATTGTAAAAACTTAACACGAAATTCGGACAAATGATTTTTTCGAGGCTAGTACCTCTCCGCTTGCCGATAACAAGGCTATAATCGACAGCTTGACCCCAGTTTGAAGTCACATTGCCCAATAACACACTAAAATTTTCACGAAAATCTAGCAAAACACATTGATTTTTGGCGGCTCGCTCCGCTCACTGATATTAATGATAGTCTTAGTTAGGACCTGGGTCTGGCCCCAATTTATAATTATCTCACCCACCACCGCAAACAAATAACAGACTACTAACATACCTATTACATTATTTTTTCGTAGGAATGCATGTAAATGAAGAAGAATAGGAAGGAAGAAAAAAATGTTCATTTATAGCAAAATAAATAAAAATAAAATTAGAAATTCCAAAACTCATTATTTACAAGTTGATCCCCTGGGGATCCAGAATCACCACCTTTCGGCTTAGTACACCCTTTCGTGGCACCCTGTATAAGCATAATTGAGTCTAAGCATCAGTAGGTACATAAAATTCTGTAAATAGGTACCTAAGACATCTTTCGCTCCAGCCTAGCTAAAGCAATACGCCACCTCAATCATTAAAGCTCACACGAATTGTAAATTTAATAAATAACAGGGTTCACCTATGCAAGTGCATACCTACCTACCGAAATGACATGGTACCTACCCTACTACCACAGTACAAAAGGTATTATGTACCTACCTAGTAGAAGGCAGTGTGTCCTCTTCCCATTATTTTATTCTGAGGCTTGGCTATGTTCCAAAAAGAACACCTGTGAGGGAAACACAATTTTGTGGCCACTTGCCGATTTTAGCGCGCTTTTGATAATTGACTTCGGGTGAAGTAGGGTTAACTGTCCTGCAGGGTAGGTAGGTATTATCAATTAGTAAGTAGAGTATTTTTAGATAGGCTAGATAGATTCTATGTGGTACCTACATGGTAGATCATTAGGTTTTTTGAGTTCCTTCTAGGTTCTAGAATACGAAAGAATAGAAACTTCCTCCCTTCTTTCTCACCCGGCAGGCAGCAGTACCAGGCTACCTACATGGGATGGGTACCTAACTTAGCCACGTAGTTAGTTAGTAAGGTACCTACCTACTTACTCTGTCGTCGTAGGAAACATCGAGCTACTTCGGTAGCTCGATGTTTCCTACATATACCTACTTATAGGGAAGGAAACTCCAGCAATCCAGGTCAAAGCTCAAGTTACGGTTTAGCATGAATTAATGTAAACTACCAGGTTTCATAATGTAATAAATGAAATAATATAATAATAGGTATGTACCTAAATGCCTTTTATTTTACTTATCACATTAGTTGCCGACGAAGCACATGCCGAAGTAGGTACCCACAGGTACCTAGCAAGTCGCGTCCCTTCGGGTGGCACCGCAGACGCTAGCCAGTGAATGCCATCATTTAACTGTAGATAGGTAGGTCTCTATTTAAGTTAATTTATAGGTAAGTTCTAAAATATTTTTCATACCTACCTACCTGCCAGAGTACCTAATCTTCAAAACGAGAATGAGGTAGGTACTAGGTACCTACCTAGCTACAACAAAAAAAAACTAAATAATATGAAGTTATTGTTTTCTTATAAATCGAGGGCATGACTCCTTTCACGACTTTTCGGCGACGCATTGATAAACAATAATTTGAAATCGGGCGCCACGCCCCCCATGAGCTCCCCGCAAGCAGCACATACCCCGCGGTAATTTTACGCGGTTTGCAATCGTGCCGTCGTCGGGCCGCGCCGCCGCCGCGCCGTAACTAGCGCGCTTCTCAGTCGTGCGTTGCCGCGCTGGGACAAGACGTCATGGAGTCGCATTACCTTTATTTATTTATTTATATCCATTTGAATATTTTACAATATAATTATAGGCAAGCTTTTTTTGGCGGTAGTATATCGATAAAAAAACATAATTTGACGGCACGGATACTACCTGCAACTTCGTTAGCGTGGTAGGTAGGTAGGTTAGGTTACCTAACTAAAAGTAGGGTAATAAGCAGTGATAGGAATAGGTAGGGCTTATTTACCTAAACTTCGAGGAACAGTGAAAAGAATCGGAGACTTCCTTCCGAAAATATTTTTTCCGAAATTCCGGACATTACTCAGGTACATTAAAAAATAATTTTATTCGAATAAGTAGCTGGTCTATGTTTAGGTACCTAAAGTTTGCGACTAGACATACATAACTTATCATTTTAAAAACGAAAGGTATTTTGCTTTTATCTTTACAAAGATCACGATAAGTTCAAAAGTTTATTTCAAAATGTGTTATTTATATATTTAATATTTTACTATAAAAACTATCGTAGTTTGACGAATTCATTACGGATGTAAGCGGGTTAACTACGAACCTTATTTGTGTTGGAAGAACACCAACGTTTCATCCCTTAACGAGGGACATCTTCAGGGTGAGTGCGGTTCTAGACGCGCGCGTACCGCATCCCTCCGAGCACTGCGCGCGAGCGCGCGTTGAGCCCGCGACGTGAGCGCCGGGGGTGGGGGTGGTGGGGGGTGCGCTGCTTGAAGATGCTGTAGGGCGTGAGAGTCATCTCCTCGTAAGGATCCTATTGTGTCGGGTGTTGGTATTCCCTGGGTACATATGGAACTAACAGTATCTACACCCGGCTCCATACTGCTGTTCGACTTCTCATGAAGACACGGCTTCCAGGCGGGTGGTAGGTTCCAACCTCTGTCTCTGTTGAAGTTGGGCCATCGATCTATCTCTATCGCCTCGCGTATCTTGCGGGGAACAAAGAATTTTTCCCTAGACAAGACACGGGCCTTGTCGAAACGTACGTAATGCGATGGTCCTTCCTCAATACAGTGTTCTACCACCGCCGAGCTATTGGTGTCAACATTCTTTACGGCGCGTATGTGTTCCGAGAGCCTGGTGGATATGTTCCTCTTTGTCTCACCGATGTAACATTTACCACAGTCACATGGGATCATGTATACGCCGGGGACGTCCAGTGGTACTCTATCCTTCGGAGAGCGCAGTAATTGCCGCAGTTGCGTTTGAGCTCGAAAGATCGTCTTAATGCTATATTTCCGCTGTAGCAACTGACCGATCTTGTCCGTGAGTCCCTTCACAAAGGGTAGGTATGCGACCGCTCTCTCGACGGAATGGGGCCGCTTTCTTTGGGACATGTTGGCAATACGGCAGCTCTGTCTCCAGCTGTAACCATTTCGCTGTAGTACATCTTTGACGTGCTGTAGTTCACCTTCTATGTATTGTGGGTCACATAGCCTTAAAGCTCTATTTATAAGAGTGCGTGGCACTGAAGCTAGGTGTGACGGATGATGGTGCGAGTCAGCCTTTAGGTACATATCTGTGTGTGTTGGTTTGCGATAGACCGTGTGTGTTAATCGTCCCGAGTGTGTACGCTTAACCAAAACATCAAGAAAAGGCAGAGCACCGTCTTTCTCATACTCCACAGTGAATGCTATTTTCGGATGAATGCCATTGAGGTGTTCTAATAGCGTGCTAATTTGGTCTTGTTGTATAATAGCAAACACGTCATCCACATATCGCCACCAATGTCTCGGCCTCACGGGTGCATTTTCTAAAGCAGTGCTTTCGAACCATTCCATATAGATGTTAGCCACGACTGGTGCTATCGGAGACCCCATGGCTACCCCGTCCTTTTGTAGGTAATAATTACCTCGCCACAAGAAGTACCCGCTTGTTAAGGTATGTTCTATCACCTTCATGTACTCAATAGGTATTCCTGCCATATTCAATAAATTCTGAATGATTTGTAAAGTCTCTGCTATTGGTACATTAGTGAACAAGGAGGACACGTCAAAACTCACCAGTCGTTCATCCTGTTGCAGCGTGATATCTTCCAGGAGCTGCGTAAAATGCGTCGAGTCTTTCACGTAGCTAGAAGTCTTTCCTACATACGGATGTAGTAGGTTCGCCATATATCGTGCTGTTTTGTACGTAGGTGAGTCTATCTGGCTGACAATAGGGCGTAAGGGCCAGTTAGGTTTGTGAACCTTTGGTAGACCATATTTAATATTATTAAAATAATGGGCGAATCACATGTTCAGTAACACACTTAAACTAAAAATCTTTAAAAACGTCGTCTTGCGCGAGCGAGAAAGCAGATAGTTTCCATAAAACGCGTACGACCTCTAAGTACATGTTTACGGTATAGGAGGTGCCCATTTCGCTATCTATTCTTGGAAATTAAAAAAAAAACTCGCCAGTGGTCGCATGCCTGTGCAGTATGGGGAGATTGGACCACTGCTGAGGTTACTTTCACTCCAGTACCTCGGTCTATTGAGTGCGCAAAATCAAAGTCAAAGCTCTTTATTTCCATAAGTACAATAAAAGTACACTTAGAAAAGGTCAAATTACAAAATTAACCACTGTTAAGGATATAAAGTGATATTTTTTATTTCTGTCGCTTCGGTATGTAGACTAAAGTAAACAAGATCCGTCAAGTGCGAGTGTAACTCGCGCGCCGAGGGTTTTGAACGTTTGTCAACAAATATGTACCAAAAGTACCGGTTAGAGACTTCGCAATTTCACGAATACCTAAGAATAGTAGGTTACATTCCAGATGGATCTCTCTGCATGCTTCGGTTAAATGGGTGGTTCGGTTAAGGTGGGTATTGGTAAATTTTTCGACTTTTTTCGAAATATTTCAAAAGTATGAAAGTTACAGAAATTTTAAAAACTGGTTTGAAATGTCCAAACCGATACCTTTCATTTGATACCCCACTCGGTGGGGCAGCCCCCCTTTTGAAAATTATTCCTTTTTGACCATTTTTCAAAAAGTGTACTTTTTACAGACTTCTCTATATTTTTCCTGTAAAATATAGATCCTTATCTACAAACGCTCCATACATTTTAAACGGATCGCTCTGCAAACTTCGGAGATAGGGGGGGGGGGGGAATGGGTATTTTTTCGACTTTTTTCAAAATATTTCAAAAAGTATGAAACCTACAGAAATTTGAAAAACTGTTTTGAAACGTACAAACAAATACCTTTCATTTGATACCCCACTCGGTGAGGTAGCCCCCCCTTTTGTAAATTATTCCTCCCCATTTTGACCATTTTTCAAAAAGTGTTCTTTTTTCAAACTTCTCTATATTTTTCCTGTAAAATATAGATCCATGTCTATAAACGCTCCATACATTTTACATGGATCGCTCTGCAATCTTCGGAGATAGGGGGGGGGGGGGGAATGGGTATTTTTTCGACTTTTTTCGAAATATTTTAAAAAGTATGAAACCTACAAAAATTTCAAAATATATTTTG
Organism: Eupithecia subumbrata; assembly: GCA_949316285.1. Classification (NCBI taxonomy): domain Eukaryota; kingdom Metazoa; phylum Arthropoda; class Insecta; order Lepidoptera; family Geometridae; genus Eupithecia; species Eupithecia subumbrata. The sequence continues at coordinate 10,822,865 of OX438643.1, read as the reverse complement.
AAATGTACAAAATGATACCTTTCATTTGATACCCCATATGACTCTGTAGGTATCTTTTCAAATTTCGGCATCACAATTTGTATGGAAAATATTCATTTTCATTTTTCATTTATTTTCATTTATTTTTCTCAAAATCTGTACAGGCGCACGAAATGTATTATTGTTTTAAATTTCAAGTTGATAGCTGCAGTAGTTTTTGAGTTATTAAGGAGGGAAAAAAGGACAGACAAAGCGAGACCATAAGGGTTTTGAAACCGATCTTCGATCATCAAAACCCTAAAAAGCGACAAAGTAACCTTTAGCCTGTTAATTGTTATTTTTCGAGTTAGAGAAAAACCCGTCCCAAGCCTTTGTATCCTCTAGCTAGATAATCTGAAGAGATCGCTCTTAGCGATAAGGCCGCCCTTTATACTTCATTTTTTCTAAGCATTTTCTTTGTAGGTATTGTTTCCTGTATTTGTGTGGTATAATAAAGTGTTTTCTATCTATCTATCTGATATTTTATAGCAACAACAAGGTTTTGACAATGTTTTTCAATTTATTTACGGATCGTTTTTGCAACTCCCTAGGAGTTTAGCTTAGAAGCGTATACATTGCCCTTTAAAAGATTCATTAATTTTGTGTAGCCTAGTTGTGGACACAGCTAGTTTACGTTTATTTCTGGTATCAAAATTATGTTTATCGCTATTTTTAGAGAACTGTTTTATATTTCTATGAGTGTATAATAAGTTTTCATGAATATAATTGACATGGTACTGTCATTATGTTTATTTCTTTGAATTTATCACGTATCTCGTCTCTGGATCCCATATTATACATTGGACGAACAGAGAGCTGTTCGTCAGAAGAGAGCTTCTGCAGCACAAATACGGTGTTAATATCTGCAGCGTTTCCCACAGCAATATACCATAAAAGATAATACTATGGAAGTAGCTGAAATAAATAATTCTAGATGTATCTACGTCTGTAAGATGACGAATTTTTTTGACTGCGTACGCTGCAGAACTAAGTCTCTTCGATAGCTTATTAACTACTTATTCGAATAACATTATTAATAATACAATTAATTAAACAATAAAAATACGAAAAAATAAATAACGACGGATCGAGTCTCCAAAATGTTTGTTACTCTATGGTATGGAGTGGTTCACGGGGTGGTTACAAAAAAGGTAGAGGAGAATTTTAAAAATTTTCAGAGCCCACTCCGCTCGAAGTTATTTATTTTAACCTAAACCTGTATAGGCTTAGGTCACTGACTGCGTGAAGTGCAGTTTCTGCTCATCATCACGAACACGTTCGTGAAGACGCAGGTTCAAATTCTAAATTTTTTTAAATCACTTCTACTAAAATATACGATTGTCCGGAACCCATGAAGTAGTAAGTTTATTTTCAAATTAAGCCTCTTATAAGAAGAGTTATTGAATGGCGGGGGGTACCAATACCCCTGTATAAAATAAATAACTGTGAGTGGAGTGGGCTCTGAAAATTTCGGAGTTTTTGGCGGCTGCAGCTAAAAAATTGTTGAGAAACTAATACAAAATAAATATCGGAGCTTGCAATAAACCGCAGATTATTTTGTAATTGGTGTAGCAGTGGCATTCTTGGCAATGACAAGGTAGCTAAGATAGAACCAATTTATGTTTTTTTTAAGACTAACAACAACATAGGAAGATCACATACAATATAGAATGAACGGAGAGCGGAGCGAGCGAGCGAACTGATATGGGCCTACGTCAAAGGTCACGCAGCCAGAAATAATACTAAACCTCCTTTTACGGCAAATAAAAAGCTCACATTACTGCACAATGCCTGCGAAAATGTCACGCCAGAGGACTGGAAAAATGTGGTTGATTGTGCAAAAAAATCATAGATGAAGATTTGGAGAGCGATATTCGATTTGACAATTTGTCTGATCAAGAGCTTTTTGAGATCGTATTTTCAGCAAGCGCGGGGTTAGATTTCATGTTTTATTAAATGACTACAAAAATAATCATGCATTTTTATTTGTATTGAAACAATAAAAATCGAAAAAATCGAAAAAACCGAAAAAACCGAAAAAAACTATTTTAAAAATCTAAAATCGAACAAAAACCGGATTTGGGTATTCTTCCGATTTTGCATGCCCTAAATGGGTGGAAGGATTCGGTGGTGATATTATATTAGATTATATTCGGAGATAAACGGCTTTGATTTTTGAGCTGTGTTGGGCCGGCTTAGAATTTGCACCACCCCAACTCTTCCCGCGGGTGTCGTAAGAGGCGACTAAGGGATATCCACCGGGGGTGGGCAGCAGCACCCCCTGCAGAACAATTCTACCACCAAACTGCGATCCCCAACCCGCATGCCCAGCGTGGGGATTATGGGCATTACCCCCCTGAGATAAAAGCCAATAAGGCGCTTATCAGGGGGAGGCCTGCGACCCGTAGTGGACCTATACAGGCTGTTGAGGTTGAGTATTTTTGATTGCGTTGAGTTAAAAGTTTTTAAAGTAAAACAAGTAAATCGTTATATCTCAAAAACGGCGCCTCTTAGGAAAAAAAGTATTAGACATTTTTTATAGATAATTATCTGATCTACAAATTTTGACCGCGATAATTTTATGATAAAACTTACCGTTTTGCTGAAAATCGCGAAACACCCGTTTTTGTGATCTTTGACCCCGAGTATTTTATTTTTCAGTGGTCGGATCGATGATTACTTTTCACAATTCATTTATAATGGGCTTTTGAATAATCCTACCAATTTTCAGCTGGGTGCGAATTATTGTAACCTTACCCCTAATTTTTGGTCTAATTTGACCGGACTAAGACGACTCCATGGTTTTCTATGTTCGGACAATTAGTAAGTAGTAAAGTTTAGGTTTTTATTTTCTAAGAACAAAAAACAAAATAAACTTTAAAATTATTATAATACTATGTACTTATATCTTATAGATAGGTAGGCAGAGGCAGTACCTAGGCAAAATATTTGACGTTTCTTCACGATGTTTTCAAGGTGTTGCTTATGATTTTACTCGCAAGATAATATTGATTCACGGCTATCGATACACTAGGTAGGTACCTATCTAGTGCTAGGGAAAAAATATTTAACGTTTACTTCTACTACTACCTTCCATTTCCTTACATTTTTCAACATACAGACCTTTCATCTTTATTTTTGAAACTTTAATCATCTTTCTTCCCATTTTTAATAATTTATAAGATTTTTTTTACTCAGAAGATAATATTGATGATGTGTCAATCGAGAGCAACTTGTGCGCGGGAGGCGAGCTCGATTGACACACGTCCGACGCTGACAATGGTCAAAAGCGGACTGAAGGGGGCCGCCTGCATACAAACAGAGGCGAGAACTAGCTTGAAACGAAAAGGCGTAAACGCCAAACCAGTAATTCTCGTTTAAAATAAAAACTATTGGTAATTATGAAAAATCCTACCACCATTTTGAAGAGGGTGTATAAACTTATTTGTACAGAAAATTTAGAGGCATAAATCGGTTCCGTTTGCCTGTAAAGTTAAAAACCATGTTTTTATAGACCAGTTTTCGGGATTTTTTTTTCTGCTATGAAAGTTAACCAATCGTGAAACCCTACTACCAATTTAAAGTAAAAAACATGAAAAATTCAAAACATATAAAATAAATTCCGAATGTCTTGTAATTGCTGAAAAAAGTTGAAATCCCTGACGCCAATATCTTCAATGCGTCGTCTTAACTCTCGTGGTTTGGACTTGGCCATCACCGCCCTTCTTAAAAAACCACCCTGTAAAATCAAGAGAATTTAGATTCGGACCAGATGTACCCCAACACAAAAGTGAAGTGGACATCTCATATACCTAGGTACTTACCTACCTACCTACCTACTTACTTAACGTGTCCATAATGTTCTTCACAGACATAAGATTTATGGACTCGAAAGAATCGCTGGACCTCTCGCCGAAACATCACCTAATGTAGCGAAATATTCGGCGATTTAAGACGTTCACTGCCAAGCTTCAGCGATGAGATCTACCTAAGTCCTGTGTCCAATCTCTAGCTTATCATGATTTTGTAAAAAGCATAAAAGTACCTACCTAGGTAGGTACATATTTATGAGTTTTATAAACCAAAGCTTCACTCTTTCAGTGCTTTTAATTAGGGTGGTTGGACCAATAGATGACTGATTAAGCGGAATTCAAGTTGTTTTATTTATTATCTCAACTCCTATTCAAGGAATATTCTATGTTTTTGTTTGTATACGTAGGTAGATATTTGGTGGATCAACTAGATAAACTGTTTTTACTCTGAACTATTTGTAAATAAGTTAAAATTGTAAAAATATAAAAAAAATTACTTTGGCCCTAATTGTGACCGGTTTGGAACTAATTCTGACCGAAATCGGCCCTATTTATGACCGACAAAAAAAGGCGAAATTCTTCATAACAAGAGACTTTATTTTAAAGAAGTGGTGTTCCGTATTTTTGTCTGCATATAATTAATACTAAGGTACTTATCATAATTTTAATTGCTTGATAAACAAATAACAATTAGTCTACACATATAATAATCAGTCTAAACAAATAACAATCAGTCTAAAACAATAACAAAATAACAATCAAATGACATATAATTTAAAATGTAATTTATTGTAATTTATTTTATTTAAAACAATAATAACGAAAATAAGAAAAACTATAATAACAAGTAATGTAATGATGACAACAGTTTGTAAGGCCAACGAAATTGGTTTACTTTTCATTACGAAGAACTCTAATAGAATTCCACAACAGTTTTATTGCAACAGTCAAAATCAGCCGGTCACTATTAGGTTTTGAGGTCCAAATTATGAACGAACAAATTTCTTCGGTCACAAATAGAGCGTTTGGAACAATAAATGACCAGCTAAAAACTAACAGCCCAAAACAACGATTTTTCTGTAATTAACCTCCGGTCATGTTTTGGTTTATAAAATTATGTATCCAAAACCATTAAGAAAAACGTAAAAAATCAATAAAAAATCAAAGATACAATCTACAATATCAAAACAAAATTTGCAGGTCGGAGCTAATTCTGACCGCTCGGTCACAAATAGGATTTTATGTATCTTTTTTAGACCAGTAATTGAACAGCAAATTTCTCGAAAACCTTATTAAAAATTACTTATTTTCTTTGGTTTTCTACTTGAGATAATAGTCATAAATGCAGGGGAACACATTAATAGGGCCTAATTATATCAAGTAATCGGCAATCCACTCATAAGCTTAAGAAACTGGTTTACTCACCTTAGCTCGTTCTCCATACAAAATGGCGATGGCCGAAACAAGTCTGCACTAAATGAGGTCCTGGAGCGTGACTGAGAGTCCAATGACGATGTATTCATTTTTAAAAGAGGGAACAGTATTGCCGCTTCTAAAGAAAAAATACGTCACTACAGGGAGTACCACTCAATTCTTATAATTCAAGAAAATGTGCGTTTCGGTCATCTACTGGGGGGTGGTCATCTTTTGGTCCGACTACCCTAAATTAAGCTAGTCTATTCGTCGCATCCGCCCGCTGTAATCAACCTACCATATCAAATATCTATTTCAAGCTGGGATACCTACTCAATGTGTTGCCTGAAATTAGATTTAATTTATCCGGCTTCAACCCAAAGTTTTCACCGAACAGCTTTTCTTCGAGCGCGTCAAAGTTTATGACCGAAGCCCGAAGGGGGTTGCCTGATGCTCCAAATAAATGTGCTCTATTAGTAATAGGTGTAGGTACCTTCGGGGAACTGTCGAAGTCGGGCTTTGCGTGGTTTACCAACATGAGTAATGAATTTAAATGTAGAAGTGTACCAACACAGAAAACTGGGTCAAACAGATAACGGGATATTTTTCAACAAGTAAGTATACATGTAGAAGTATTTAGTTACGTTGTAGTTACCTATGTTAAAAGAATCCATCTTCAAGAATGAATATTTATTGGAACATATGATTTAAGGCCGTTAGTACCTACTTCTGCTTCAGAGTCGCTATAGGTAGGTACATGTACATAGATTGGCCCAATGTAATGGCGTCTTATAGAGAAAGCATAGGTACCTAATACTACTAGTACCAGTTAGAAATGTTTTAAATTGTAAGTTGTTATGCTGAAATAGAACGGATGAAAATGTTATGCCTTTCCCTGCAGAAAAAGACCTAATTTACTACTGATTAAAACCAGCCTTTACACAGGTGACAATGTTCTCACAGGCAATGCAAAACACGGGGTCCGTGGCCGAGGGCGCTCGGGATGCGGTCGACAGCACACAAACGTTGCCACCACGTTGCCACGCACACATCCGTGCCCACCAGAAGCTCAGATCCATGCCATTAGTGCCTTATTGACATACCTAGTCATTGCTGCTTGGTCATGGCCCGGAACTTTGATTCAAGATTTTTTTTGCGAAACATGAACGTTACAATCAAGCATGCACCCTGCTAGGGCACTGCAACATTTTGCTAGGTGGGGCAAAATACATTGTACAGTTTTCATCGATGTGAGTCAGAATTTTATTTATATCTATGACAGTTTTCAAAAAAATCCCTTGCCGTCTTAGATATTTTTGCTTGGTAGTCGTATTAATTGAATTCGGTTCGACTTTCGACGTAACTAGTGATAGGTAGGTACCTAACTAAAAGCCCGCGGGTTAGATGTTCAACTTGGTGAAATAAAACATCCTGAACATCAAAAGCTGGGTGCACAAAGTATACAAACAGCGCGTGCTTTAGCGTCGATAAATTGTCGTCTTAGTTTAAGCCAGATAAACTTTTAAAGATAGGTAGGTATACTTACACAAGGTGTGATACCTACTGTATATCTCACTTGTTTGGCGTATACCTAGATAGGTATCAGAAGCTCAGCCGACATGCCCCGGGGAATCTAGTTCTCAACTAACGTACTGACAACTTACTTTCGACCATTCTACCGATTTTGTTCATCAATTATTTACGACAATCGCTTCCGGATACACATTTAATATTCTGAATGTTTTCGTTGAGATTTTCAGTACACTTTCTGCTGAATTGTGTTACGAGTATTACCTACAATCCTACAAAGTGCTACTACGCAATGAATTTGCAGCATTATTGCTCATAATCGAGTATAAACACGTATGGTATCCAGCTGCATTAGATAATAAAAGGCGGAGGAGGTAATATTTACCCACTTACTGGCTATGCCGCTTCCGTAGAATCGCTCTGAAAACGACTATTCCCCATCTCCCCGTGCATAAACTTAAAATATTGAAAAAAGTTGCCAAGATATCTATTAGATTCCGCAGAATGTGTCGATCAATTCCCCAATGAGTGCCAGCTGCCTACCAAAGTACTAAAACTCGCCTACTTTATCTTCTGCCAAATACGTTCTCTTGCTTTATATGGAGTCCAGGGAATAGCTGAGATCATACCGTATATTGCGTTGTTGTATTCTGGTAAAACAATGTGACAAATGGCCAAACGCTGTTGGAAGCGAACATATTTTACAGACCGTGTTGGAGTCTTGGATCGCTTCTGACATCTCTACAAGATATGCAAAATACAAACTCTGCGTGACATACGTTACGAGTAAGACGTGTATAACTTTTATATTATTCAGATTTGTCGGTTTTGTAACATTGTTCTTGTTATCTCGATTTAGAACAGAAACTTATACCTACTTTCCATTAGTTTATATCTTGAAGACAAATGGGGTGGTTTTTTTGCTGAAAACTAACGACCCCCCATTATTGAGCCGTTTTAAAAGGATGGCTTCTGGCGTGTTTTGCAAGGATCAGTGGGCTCTCGGTTTTAGTAAAATGTTATAAAAATAAAGAATATTTACGGTCGCGTCCTTCTTTTTGTTTTATCTTACGGTCGGTATCATAGTAGGTAGGTACCTAAAGTATACGAATTAAGGTGGTACGAGTATTTTGGTTCTGACGTTTTCTTTATTTTTTGATCATAGTTGTTGTACTATTTATTACCATAAATGAACTAAACACTAACTAGCCAAAGATTATAGAGAAGAAACTCGCTAGACAAACTAACTCTAAAACATTGAATTGTACAAGAATGTAAAGAAAATAAACTTTTAATCCAGCACAAACATTCTAGCAATTTGTGAGTTTTCACTTAGCTATTTTTAAAGTTTAGAGTATGCAAACATAAAAAATCTACTGTAGCGATTTGCTCTCGGTTGCAGAGAGACAATGTTTTATTCAGGAGATAAGACTGGCCTTTGTGTTACTTGGTAGAAGCTCAAATAAATTATTAAGGACAAGGTAATCACTCTGCTTGCCGGGGAAATACTACGTACAGTGAAAAAATGTCTTCAGCGGCTACAAACGTATTGTACTTGCATTATTGATGAATGTGCACGGAGGTAAAATACCTACAGGATGCGAATTATTTCAGAGTCGTGCGCTGTGAGAACTGCGCGGTTATTACTGGCAACACTACTGTAGCTGGTAGGTTAGGTACGGATCTTGCCTCGACTCTCAAGAGCGGGACTGTTACAAATTTAACACTTTCCGGCTGGCTTGTAGCTTTGGCGCGATAGACGGGCCAGGCTCGGTTTTGTAGCCATTCATTATTTTGTAACTACGTGTGAGCACTTTTGTTAATTTTACGCGACCTGTGTTTTACACACTAGTCTGAAACATTACGGATGTAAGCGGATGGAAGAACACCACCTATTGGTGTTCTCCCAACACAAATAAGGTTCGTAGTTAACCCGCTTACATCCGTAATGAATTCGTCAAACTACGATGGTTTTTATAGTAAAATAGTCTGAAACACATGTGAAATATGGCGTTTGAAATGAAATTCCATTCGTGTTTTGAATAAACCGATTATTTGCTTTGATAAGTATGACTTGCTATGCAATTTTACTACAAAATGGGTAGTAGGTAATACTCATATCTAAGTTTTGACTGACAAAATTTAATAGGTTATAAATAATTAATACTGGTTAATCGACACAGTATCATTCAGCCCCAAGAATAAGCAGAGCTTGTGTTATGCGTACTCGATTGATATTTTTAACAATTTATTTAATATTATATTATTACTATAATTTTTAACAAATATTCGGTTGTACAAACATTGGTCCTAAGGCGGGAATCAAACCCACAACCTCCTGCGTTACAAGCGGACCTTCGCCCGCCGCACCACATCGGTCTACATATATCTTCAAATACAAATAAGGTTCACAAAGAAAACACAGTTGGCTTTACCCACTTTAAGAAGATTAAAATAGCGTTCACATACGGTTCTTGAGCTTGCCAATGGATTTATGCCGTCTGTGGCAAGGGGCACTCTGCCTCGCACTAAGCTCGCCCGCCACTCGCGCCGTATGCTTTCTTCGCTTTGAATGCCACGATTATATTCGAAAGTTTTGCAAGCATTTGAATTTCGAAGAAAAAACAAAAGATAGAATTGTTATGTTTGGCAATTGTTTTGTAGCTAATCGAGTAACATACTAAATTCTTTTGACATTTGTTATTCGTAAGATTTCCTTCAGAAGGCTGACTAACAATAAGTGGACCAGTATTTTTTTTTATTTAATGACAAAGAAAACTGCAATATTAGAAATAAATTAGAACTAATATTTACAATTGAAACGATTGAGCTAACTGCAGACTGTTACAAACAATCTACAGGTAGCTCAACTGATCCATATCAGTACCGGTCGGAAGCGTCCAGTAATTTTATTGCATAAATAAAATTGTATTGATAACAAATTAATTACACATTTATGAAGCAAGTTATGTACATAATTTCTCCCGAATAACAATAACGCGAATCAAATTGAACTTTATCCCCTGTAATGAGTTACTCACTAGCTTAATAACAGTGTGAATAATATATTCGCAACAAATTAATGTTTACCTGGAGGTAAGTCTGGTACTCATAATTCACATATAATAAAATAGACCATTGATTCGATTCTTGCGTGTATCTAAGAACGAGATACGAAAAAATAAATGGAGAATGGACGCGAATTTTCTAAGAAAGAATCGGCCAACGAATTTGCTACAAGCTTGCTACGATAACGAAGTAACATTAGTGCTACGAACTTGCTACGAGAGGTCTACGAGATAGTGCTACGAGTTTCGTAGCAAGTGGGTCTACGAGGCAATGATCAACCAGCTTACAACTCAGTCTTGACACATGAGTCAAATTGCTTATATGAATCCATGAATAAATTAAATAAGGAAGCATTGCTATTACAATACAACATGGCAATGCTGCCAGCATTCTGGGCACTCGGCCTACTGGTGACGGCTTAGATTTTTAAGAAAAAGGTACATGTGAAAGACACATGTATACGTGTAATAGAACATAATAATACAATACTAGTTGTAATTGTTTTAATCTGTAATTGTAATTTCCTAAGTAAAAAGGAAGAATACTAATTTATACATGAACTAGCAACTCGCCCCGACTTCGCACGGCAGAAAGCAGAATCATCGACCTTTTTAAAGAGGAATAATTCCGGAATACTGAACTTTACTTCTTCATTTGGTTTACGCGGCGCACACTAGCAAAGATCCCAGTCGGCGTGATTTTTTCCGAGCTCTTCAACAACCATCTTCATATTTCAGCCAAATTTAGGTACACCTAAACCTTACCCATTAATTACTTTGTCCATTTGTGAAAACTGTCGTTTGTGAACAGAGATAAAAAATATCACTTTATTTCCGTGTCAGTGTTTAGTTTCATGATTTGACCTTTTCTAAGTGTACATTTATTGTATATATGGAAATAAAGAGTTTTTGATTTGATTTGATTTGTGTGAAAATTCATTCGCGGCTTTTTATTTTTCAACCGACGAAAAACGGAGGAGATTCTCAAGTCGACGCGTATTTTTATTTTAATGTATGACCACACATAACTTTTTCCAGAGTATTACGATTTCGATAATTCTTTTTTTATTCGAAAGGGACCCCGAAGGTGGTCCCATTTAAATTTGAAAACAATAACTCCAACCCGAAGGGTAGAAAAACAGCGGATTATTGATTGTTCACTCACTGATTAATGTTTGACCACGTATAACTTTTTACAGAAGTGTCCGATTTTGATAATTATTTTTTTATTTGATAGGGTAGGTATACCTCGATGTGTCATCAAACTAAATTATACTCGAATTTTAACTAAATGTCGCCACTAGAAGAATTTGAAGTCAGTTTATCGTTTTTTAAAACACGCCAAATTATATAATGATAGTGACTCAAAACATGTACTTTTTCTGATATCAATTGGCTATTCGTTTAATCCGATGGACTATTTCCTGAATTTGATTGCTCAATGTAAAACTTGGTAATCAAATCTAGTGAGTTGAGAGCCGAGTCTTGAAGAGTGTCCGGGCAGACGTCGCGTCGTGAACTTTATTTAATTTCCTGATTGCGCAAACGAAAACTGGAGGGAAACGAACCACCCGCCCACAGCAACCCTGCTATCACAAAACGTTGCAGTCTGAAATTCAGATAAATAGGTTCTAAAGTTTCAAAGAGAAACTTATCATTGTTTTTCGGTTCCGTAGTCAATAAGGAGCCAGTCGCGGAGTCCATCCCAAGGTTGCCTGGAAGAGATTGCACCTGGCCGGAGGGAGTCCTACACTACGCTTGCCGAACATTATGGTTGTATATATGTGTATGTTTGTCTTAGTACGAGAAACCTGTAATAAACCTGTAATAACCTGTAATAATGTATTGATCTAAACAGCTAAGTCATAAAATAAAATCCTATACAGTAAAACTTTCCGGTTTTCTCGTCTTATCCCATGGCGTGGGGTTTGGTTGGATAGGTCGGAAAAGTAACTGTGATTCAATAGTCTTATTATTATTTTCATTGTGTTTAACATTTAAAAGCCCCATTCTAAGTCCGCATTCATTTAATTGTGAAGATTGTCTGTGGAACCCTACACTGTATGTAGACTCGGTTTTGTCTCAAATTATTTTGTCTACATCATGACGTCTTTACTCAAACATCATTACCTATTTTTGGGTATCTATCAGAATACTCATGCAAAAAGCAAAAAGCCGATATTGACAAAATGCCAAGAACGTGTTGACGTCTTTTCATAAAATTATCTTACCTCATGTCCATGTTTATTCATTACTAGCTGTACCCGCGACTTCGTTCGCGATTGCCTTACCTGCCGACTAATTAAGTTCACATTTAACCATAGTCTCTCATATTATGAAACGCCGCCGTCCAAAAAATCGTGTAGGGTCTACGGGGGATAGCATATTGTCATCTTCAATCCCATTCTTTATCCACACGACTTTTAGCTACGACTCGGCCAGCGTCAGTGTTAAGAAGTGTCCTACTCGTTTGACTTACTCACAGCTGGGGCCCTATTCTGCTATACTAATCGCTTCACTATGACAGGGCTATCGTCCCAGAATGACACTTTTTGGTATTCCACCTTGGATGAAAGAAATTATGATGAATGCAGATGGAGAGACGCGCGTCAAGTTTGAAACTACATATTAATTTATCTCGCGCGCACTATCTGGAATTTTATTAATCTAAGGATTCTACGTGATGATTCTGCGACGATTCCATTGTCATACTGAAGCAATTGTTTTGCAGAATTGGGCTCCTGATCCATTTGACTGGACCACCGTAATTTTTTTTCGTTAGTAGGTAGGTACAGTTGGCTGTGTACCACAATAAAAAATATTTTTCTGCGGTCCAGTTAGTTTAAGTGGACCACAATAATTAATTAATATAATTGTACACGAAGTTTGGTTGGGGTAAGACTCCAACCAAACTTCGCTGGACCAGCTAAACCACCATAATATCATGTAAGGCAGGAACCTAACTTATTTTTCCAAGACCCACCACCTTAGTAGGTAGGAACCTGACTAATGGGTGCGTCTTTTAAAAATAAATAGATAGGAACTTACCTACCCTTTATCTACTAATTTTTTTTTCAATCTACAGATTATTTCATCAATCTACTGATTTTCTACTCGACTTTCTACTGATTTAGTCATATTCGATCTTGCATCTCTGTTTCTAACAAAAAGAATGCATGAAATCGGACGACGCGTAGACCCGTCGTGATGCGCGGTTAAAGAATTCTACTTTTTCCTCTCTCCCAGGGGAACCTTACTGAATTCCAGGATAAAATGTATTCCATGTCCTTTCTTGTAGTATGAACTCAAAACGTGCCAAGTTACATTCCAACTCATTACCTATGTAGTTTCGGCGTGATGAGCGGTGAAGGAATTTAACTTTCATCCCCTCTGCCAGGGCAACCTTACTGAATTCCGGGATAAAATGTATCTTTCCTCATAGTACGAACTAAAATCACGCCGAGTTGCATTCGAATTCATTAAGTAGTTCCGTCGTGATGCGCGGTTAAAGAATTTTACTTTCATTCTCTCTCCCAGGGGAACCTTACTGAATTCCAGGATAAAATGTATCCCATGTCCTTCCTTGAACTCAAATCGTACCAATTCAGTCCAACTCATTCAGTAGTTTCGGCGTGAACGTGATGCGCGGTGAAGAAATTTTACTTTTATCCCCTCTCCCAGGGGAACCTGACTGAATTCCGGGATAAAAAGTATCCTATGTCCTTCCTCGTGGTATGACCTAAAATTGTACCGAGGTTTATTTCAATACCTTAAGTAGTTCCGTCGTGATGCGCAGTTAAAGAATTTTACTTTCATCCCCTCTCCCAGGGAAACCTGACTGAATTCCGGGATAAAAAGTATCCTATGTCCTTCCTCGTAGTATGACCAAAAAACATTCCGAGTTTCATTTCAATACCTTCAGTAGTTTCGGCGTGATGCGCGTTTAACAAACAGACAGACAGACAGACAGACAGACAGACAGACAGACAGACAGACATGAATGAAAAAAAAATGCAGTATTGCCTTCAGTATCGATAATAGAGTGCCCTCCAAAAAAAATTTTCAAAATATCTTCAATGTACAGAATTGGACCTGTTACAGTTTTATTATAAGTATAGATAGTTTAGGTTAAAATCGTACAATAATCGTGCGTGTAGGTTTGTCTGTAGTGATAAATAAAAGTTTTAACTATCTGTCTATGTACCCGGGTTAACATATTTTGTCATACAGGGTGTAGCTGGGAAGCAGCAGCAGAATAATGTGCTCGAACTCGACCCGAACTGCAATTTAATATTAAGGTATCATTATTTGAATTTCTAGCCGCCAGCGGCGCTCGATAACACATTGGGGCTTTGTAAGATTTTCGACGTGGCTCAGCCAGAAATATGTGCGCTTAAACTTCCAAGGCGTAGTGAACATGAAAAATAGGCACTTCCTCTAAAACAAAGAAGTAATTTATCCATAAAATCACCTAGAGCGGGTTATTGAAATACTTGCAGTGATTTGTGGGTTTTCTAACAAATCGTGGTAAATATTTACTATTAGTGGATTCCTGTCAATAAGCCATCAATTACTATAAGCATCACCCATTTATGATTTGAGCTGATGGTGTCCCTAAAATAAATAAATACCTGTCCCGTTTTAAGTAACTGAGATTTTAACTGCGATTGTTTCAAAAGATTTATCCTAATTCCTTTTAAGAGTTATATTCGTTTGTTTTAAAGAGACACTGTCTACTATGGGAAACAAATAAATAACGGATGCTAAAAGAAATTTGATTCTATACCCATCACCTATTCTTTGCACCCTAAGCTTAGAATTATAATATATTACCTATACAAAGTTCAATTTGATCACGATATCTACTCATATTTTTAAAAGACTCGATCAATCAATAACAAGAAGTCCCTTGGGAAATATTAGATAATATTTCAGTATGCGTAGGCTTTGAATGATCTACAAATTGTGATTAATGGCAGAGGCGCCTCGAAGTCCGATGCTCAAAGCTCGCGGTGATTCGTGATTTTGTTTTCTATTGAACAAATATAGATAACAAATACTTTATAAGCAAAGAAAATTACAATAAAATAATAGGAACAAATTAGAACTAGTATTTATATTGAAACAATTGAATTAACTGCTAACTGTTGCAAACAATGTACAGGTAGCTCAACTGATCCATATCAATAATTCAATACCAGTCCAATGCGTCTCCAAGACGCTGCTGGCTGTATTGCCCGGGTCTATGGCAATGCTGATGCGCTGCGCCAGATACTCACCAGCTCTTGGGTCACGCGTCGCTTCGATCACATAGGTATGTATATTATCAATGAAATCTTTGTAGCCCATAATCTCCTTTTGTTACAGCAGCGTAGCACCAGTAGATATATAATATTAAGACAAGGTATTGTTTTAATTGTAAATACTAGTTCTAATTTATTTCTATTTTTTTTTTTGTGAATAAATACAAGGTTATATTGGTAGGTTATATGCGGTATCAACTATTGAATTAGTTATTCGTAGCAACATTATAAATACGAAAGTATTTCTGTACCTTGGTCTACTAAAACGGCTGGGCAGATCTTGATGAAAATTGGCTAGGAGATACATGGTATCACGAGGAAGGATATAGATTTATTATTATTCGAAGCTGCCAGCGAAAGCTAAAAAAGTAAAAGCAGAAAAATGTAATACTTTGGGACTAGATGACGCTGTGTGGATTGTCCAGCGTTATTTATTTATTTTAATTGCCAGGTAGATTTAGATAAATCGTTCTCTTTATAACGCTATTATTTTTAATTAATTCAGTGGTACATATTGTCATCAAATTCAGGCAATACTATTGAGCCTTGAATGAACTGAGGCGAAACTTGGTGACG
This sequence comes from Eupithecia subumbrata, assembly GCA_949316285.1. Lineage (NCBI taxonomy): Eukaryota > Metazoa > Arthropoda > Insecta > Lepidoptera > Geometridae > Eupithecia > Eupithecia subumbrata. Next base: position 10,807,145 of record OX438643.1, on the reverse strand, counting down.
GCTGTTTCCGAACAATTTATGTGACGTCCGATTAATTTCGTTGTTCTCGCACCAGTTCGAATGGACTTTGATTGTTGTCCACTTTAATGGTATTTGAATTAATGAACTCGACGCTTAATCCTCTTATTCCAGAAGAGGAATTGGAAATTCGTAATTTGTTGTGATTGCCAAATCGAATACGGGGTATTTAACTTAGCATGATATTGTTCAAGCCCAAATTCTGTGTGATTATCTATGAACGAATTTACGTCCCACAGTGTATGTATTTCTTGCTGTGCTCATTTGGTTTTGATGCTTATTTTGGTTTTGGTTTTTTGTGTAATCTCTATGTATAAACTTGTCACTTTTTAAAAGCTTTTATTTATCTTGCAATACATGTATGTTTGTACGGGTGGAATCTTGCTACTAAATTTTTAAGCAGATATCTTCAACCGAAAAAAGCTGAAATTTGTATACCTACACGTTAATTTGGATGACAAAGCATTAAAAGCTTGTTTTTACATAAGTTTTTTTAAAATATTAAAACTTATTTTGAATACGTACAACGCAAATCCTGTTTAAATAGTTGAATAGGGATAGGTAATATACCTAATTAATGAAATTATTCTCTGCAGCGTAGCTAGGTAATATAATTAATTAAATTGTTCCTTGCAGCGTAGCTTTTCTATCTTGGCTGTTGGCCGTACCTACAGCTCAGCTTACAAGTTAGCTTTCAGCTTAAAAGTTAAGTTCTACATCAACACGCTTTAGTAGTGTAGAATATACAGACGATTCCTCGTTTTATGTATTTCGTACTCGAGCGGTGTCGGACACAGCAATTGGCAGTGAGTGAGAGGCACCAAACGGAATAATTAATCTGTCATGAGGTGTCGGTGCTTGGAGTCCACTGCTCGCCCGGACGCGAACACTCAGCGCCGACACGCTCGAATAAAATAAAATAGGTCCGAAATAGGTACTGAACTCACTGGCGAAACTATTCGTGGAACTGTAAAATAATGACTAAAGTTGTCTGTATTGATTGGGTCGGTGTTTGCTTGGTTTCAGGCTGTGGAATACTGTGAATGTAATGCTTTCAACATGAATTGAATTACATACAATGTAAATAGTGGTGTGCTGTTCTCAGAATTATTAATATACAGGGTGGATTTTATAGGACGGGGCAGTATAGGTTAACATTAAAATTTACTGTTGTAGCTACAGAAAAATCGTCTTAGGTGACTAGGTATCCATAATTTTTCGAGAGATTGTCTTCCCCCTGTCTGTTTATAAGTTTCACAGTATTTTACGTTATATGAAGGCTTCTAAAAAGCGTCTAAAACTGTGTTATAGAAAAAGCAGTTATTAGATATTTAACCATACAGGTTGAGTTTTATTAGAAAACACTGATTCTAAAGGTTGCTAAATTAACTTCCTGTGTTATACAGTATATGAATGATAGTATACAGAATATGAATGATACATTTATACAGGTTGTGGTCAATACTTCACTTACGGGTAGGGGGTAACAGAACTGTTAAGACAATAAAAAAGTGTACCTACCTAGTAAAATGGGTATTTTTTCGTTTTTTTTTTCAAAATATTTGGAAAAATTTAAACGTGCAGAAATTTCAAAAACAATTTTGAAACATTGATAACTTTTTATTTGAACCACATGGCCCTGTAGGTATCTTTTAAAATTTCAACATCACAATTTGTATGGAAAATTTTAATTTATTATATTATTATTTTTTTCTACCTGTGCAGGCACAAGATATTTATTATTATTTCAAATTATTTTATTAAGTACTAAAGAGGGAAAAAGGAAAGACAAAGCGAGACCATAAGGGATTTGAAACCGATCTCAAAACCCTAAAAAGACAAAAAAATTATAATTATTATACCTAGGCTAAAAGTAAGAAATACTTACAAAATTAGAAGGTTTGATACACGGACTATTTTCCATGGTTAGGTAGATTGATATTCGTAAAATGAAAGTCTTCGAACAATCCTTTCGAATTCGATCTAGTGAAACTTTAAATCTGTATCAGTTAAATTTAGCGGATTTTATTTGGTATTCGGGAGTTGAAAGCAAAGTTTCGAAAATAGATCTCTTCCATTTTGGTGAACAGCGTTCAATGGGTTTATAACAAACCAAACTGGAGAGTGGGTTGGCTTTATCCACGAGCCAGCTAGGTGTATTTGTAATAGATTAAACGAATGGTTTAATGTTTGATTTTACATTTTTTGAATATTTTTATACTACATGGAAAATGTAGTTAGTAAGTACAGTTCACATTTTCCACCTAGTAAACAATTTGATAAATCTAAAAGAAATCGGGAGTTATGGTTTTCCTTATATTCGTTAGAGGAAGGTGGTCTAAAGCGGGCACCCTGCTAATGAGTGTATTTTTTTTTAAATTTGTAACAGAGAGTTGGATATTCCATGTTCTCCTGGCATTTTTGTGGCGCTAGCAGTTTTAGATATAAGTACGCAAAATTTCGTCTTGATCCGTTCCGTACTACTTAAAATCTCTTTATCTAAGATTTTAAGATATTACGAATACATCTAGCTCTAGATAAAGCCAACACACTCTCCAGCTTGGTTTGTTATAACTTAAAATCTCTATAACTAAGATTTTAAGTAGAGCACACCATGTTCACATAAATCTTCAGTCACAAACATTCGCGTACAATAAGGATTGGGTAGGTGGGTACTTAAGTTAAGTATTATTTTAGTAGAAATATTTCCTACTCTGTTTTAAAAGTATGTTGTAAACAAGGTGCTACGAACTCTGTTCTACCATGTAGCCTTTTTGTTAGTGACTCCAAGTCGCTCTTTGTGACCGTGTGCAACCCCCTACTCAGATCATCAATTATTTATATGCCAACATTTAAGTTTCGCACGAGAATGGTGTGGGTAGTCAACTTGATTGCGTAGGAAATTATGGAGCTCATTTTGATATTATCACGTTTTCTCTTAACATCATGCTTGTTATCGTTTTAAAGCAAATATCCGATAATATTGACGAATTATGCATCTAATGATTTAATTCCAGCATTTCCAACCAACCGATGAGCGGAGATTATCCTTAGCTTCTTTATACCTAATAACCCATTTGGAATTTGTCAAGAATTCACTGCTAACCCTCTAACATAGGTACCTAAACCTATATTCATTAAAGCAACAGCTTAAAATCATGGGTTTTCTTTTGTTGGTATAAGCGAAAGTGAGAAAAACATTGCCACGCTGTTTTACGTCGACAGAGCCAAATATAAAGGTAAAATTCCATGGATTAAGAAATGTTTGAGAAGCAAATGAAAACTTTGGTTTCGCCAAGTACGAGCTAATCCTGAAGCGGGCGATAAGTTGGGACACTCGAGCCATGCGGAACTTTTTAATAGCCCGTCCAGCTTTACGTACACATTTGAACATAACTTTAGAAGCTTCTAAAACACCACGGATTCGTTTATTTAAGTATTCTTTCATAAAACAAACGATGAAGGAATCTATAGAATCATAAAAACCTTTTTTGTAGTTACCGTTTGTATTTTCAGCCCATTTAACATGATATTTAGTATCTAATACCAAAGTGTGGGCGTTGGTATTTCCCCTGAAATAAGTCGACATTTTCAGTCCACTCCCAAGAACTAATTATACATTCACGTAGGTGTATAAATAAAGACAAGGTTACTTACATCTAAGTGGATGTTCCTGCGAAACTCGTTTACATCGGATGACTAATTACCTCGTAATAAATCTCTAATTTAAATCTCTTTGAGCCCGTGTCGTCAGTCTTTCAAGTAAGTACTTACATATACGGGTAATATAGTGAGCCAAACAATGGTTCTCATGCAAAATGCAAACGTGAGCCACCGCTCGCCCCGGGCCGAATAGCCAGCAAGCGAACCGTACCTACCTGCCGCTCTACTAAACAAACGCACTACATTCCACTTTTACCTATTGAATTTTAATGAGCTCAAAGAAATTCCACTCACATCGTACTTCGTGGAGTTTTACTACTTATTTCCTGAGGATATTAGGAAAAAGGCAATCACAAGATTCACGAGCAAAAAACGAGTGTTGCTAATGGGTAGCGCAAAGAGAGATGTTATATTACCTACTTGCCGCGTGAATTCAAAAGGGGAATGTCAATTTTGCGTGCGGGCGGAGATAATACAGTCCGTGTAATGATAAAAGCTCAGGGATAGGGAAGCAGGCGTCGCCGGCGGCGCGGCGGCCGGGGCGGTGCGTGCCGGAGTCCTCTTACAAAGATTTGTTCCACGAAATTGGTGGCGTGGGTGAAATCCTGGGCAAAATGTTTTAAGCCTATTTTAATGAAATCTGTTAAGGCGAATTCGTATGTTTTTCTGACATCCGTTTTGTTGTCGCAGCAAATGTTATCCGTCGCCTGATTAAAGACATTAATTCGTGTTGCTTTGGAAGTTTATAATTTGTGGGTGCTTTATACCTCCGTTGGTTTACCTCTCGAATGATGTAACAAATCAGCGTTTATCTAAAAACCTGCGCTCTAGAGGCAGTATTTCAGACCGTAAACATGCAAGCTGACACAAGCTAGTGGGAAAAGTTGCACAGCTGATGCAGCTGTCATAAACTTGTGATGCCGGGGCCGGCTCCGTCGCGGCGGTCATGCTCAGCGTTCATACATTATGCATGTATCAACGAAGCGTTACCTTCACATTTATACAGACACCCTAAAAATCATTTTTCACACCGTTTTGCGATACATTTTCTATGACTCACGTTGCTCGTTGACTCTGTGTGTTGACCTATAGCACAGTAATTCCTAGAGACACCCACGTACCTACGTGTAATAAACGTGGTAGGTAAAGTTTGCGTAGGTACAAACACACAATGTATTTTGTCATTGTGGGAGCCAGACGTGAACTTACTCAATAACTAGGGACGTGACTGGGCTTAGCTACTAAGGAAGCGAGATGAGAGAAAAAGGCAATCGACTTTTATAGTCGCTAACGTCCACGTTATAAACCGAATCACTGTTTTTTTCGTTCGACAGGCGATACTATCTTTCCTTCATTTACCTATCATCGATAATTTGGATTGCATTTCATAAGTTTCGTTATTAGGGTTCGGTACCTCAAAAGGAAAAAAGGAACCCTTATAGGATCACTTTGTTGTCCGTCTGTCGATCTGTCTGTATCGAGTTGAAATTAACGTCAAATACTCAAGTCCGTAACCTCTTGAAGCCGCGATATAATTAATAATACTTCTAAGTCAACGTACTCAAAAGTTACAGTCGTTTATGTCCGAATATTTTGAAATATCCTAGGGAATCACATGCACACAAAACCTATAAGGTACTTCCCGTAGACCTAGAGTCATGAAATTTAGCAAGAAGCAAGGCCTTATAGCAGAAATAAAGGAAAAATCCTAAAACCGTAAATTTTTAGTTTATTAACAAAAAAATAATAATTTTTGATTCTCTCCCTCGACCAAAATATACAGGGTACCTACTTCATGTTGACCTAGAATCATGATAATTTGGCAAGAAACAAGGTCTTATTAAACGGAACCCTTAGTGTGCGAGTCTGACTCGCACTTAACGTTTTATTTGTACAAATATGAATTGTTCGATTCCATAAGGCCTAATATACTAAAATATTCACTTTGTTTAATAAATAATAATGGGGAATCATTACCTATCTTCAGTTATGCAATTACCCGGCTGGAATATGACCACAAAACCAATTATGCAGGCAGCCAGCCACAGACAGATTCTGCTGCGTTCTGTTTGCCTAACTAAATAATGTTGTCAAAGATTTAAATAGGTAGGTACTTGGTATCCACAATACATCCAGGTAGGCATGTACTATAGTGTTTGTAAGAGTTTCCAGATGATAAAGGATTCAACTTACAAATGTTGTGTACCTAAGTAGTACCTACCTAATCATTTAATGAGTGAGTTTGTAAATTCAAAAATATAGGTTCTACTTTACTTATTGGTCAGAATTCAGTTAAGCTCCTAAGCGATGTCCTAAATGACTGTCTTGGTGACTCATCCGGTTGTTCTAACGCTGATTAAGTAATTAATGAATGTAGAGACCCCATGTCCGTGGGGCACCGAGGCTCATCGGGTTTTTAAAAATTATCTGAGCGTCTGGTCGAAGCGACGCATGACCCGAGAGCTGGAGAGTACCTGGTGCAGCGCCAGTGCATCAGCTAGCGCGCAGCCAGCGTCTTGGGGACGCTTCCGACTGGTATTGATATCAGTTGAGCTACCTGTAGATTGTTTGCAACAGAGCTCAATTGTTTCAATTGATAAACTAGTTCTGATTTGTTTATATTATTTGATTGTAATTTTCTTTATGATCAAATATCCTATCAAATCGTTCTTTGTCTTACCTTATTGACAGAGATTTGATACTAAAAATGATAAGCGAACGAACAACCTTTTTAGTAAGCATGTATTTGCGTGAAAAATTCTTGCAAACTGATTGCATTCGCAAACACAACATAGCTAAAAGAACCGTCTCTACTGAGGTTGAATAAATTTTCCGCGCAAACCCACAAATATTTTTATCCTTTATGTAGAGCAATTTGGAGCGGAATGTCAAGCTGGCAATAATCACTTGGTGGCGAATAAGCCGCAAATAAAGTAAATCCCGCAATCTCAGGCGACCCGCGCGGCCGCGGCTCGTCCCTCGTTTGCGTGCGTCACTACGGCTTAAGAGCTGTTACAACAATGAAAGTGCTAATTTTTTGAATGTTTGGTTGGACAATATACAGGGTGTAACAAAAATGAAGGACCAAACTTTCAGACGGGGTGTAGATTCGAACACTGAATTCAGGAAAAATATTAAAAAAAATCCCGCCCTTTAGTTTTCGAAAAATTAAATAAATACGGAATTTTCACTACATTAGGCAAACGACTGATGCACGTGTTTATTTGTCATTAAATATAAGATTAAAAGGTACTACAATTCACACTACAATTCACAATACACTCCTATGCGAGATGTCATTGCAGATCCCAGTTCCCCATTCAGGATCAGAATCAGAAGGTCTACGTACCTTGTGTATACCTCTTTAGCAGATAAATATCTTTTTACGGGGGGCAGCCGTGACAGGGCACGCGATACCGCAGCAGCGCGCGCGGCGGCGGGCTGCACGTGTCGTAGTTATGTAGGAAGCTAGCCAATGCATTCCAATTTTCCCTTCGTACTTTACGGGCTAAGGACCGTCAAAATACAAAACCGCACTAAAACGTTAGGTCAAGCAAACAAAAAGAATGTTAAGTTTTCATTGTTAGGTCGATACGTGTTATGGGCTAATAAAAGAGATGAATACAGGTACGTAAGCCATTTTTTTTTAATTCCAAATAGACACGTGCATTGGAGTCTATTGCCTAATGTGGTAAAAATTTCGTATCTATTTATTGAATTTTTCGAAAACTAAAGGGCGGTATTTTATTTAATATTTTTCCTGAATTCAGTGTTCGAATCTACACGCCGCCTGAAAGTTTGGTCCTTCATTTTTGTTACATCCTGTATAAGGAACAAGAACAATATTAAAAAATTTAAGAACACTCAGACAGATTTTCATTGAACTAATAAAATTATCTATGACACAAACAAAACTAAACGAAAATCGGTTCATCCGTTTGCGAACTCCGATACCACAGACAGATACACAGACAGACACGTTAAACTTATAACACCCTTCTCTTTTTGCGGCGGGGGTTAAAAAAAATGGAGTTTGAGCTTCAAGACTACATTCCTACTTTTATTACAGTAGACCCACATTAAAGGTAGGTAGGTAGGTACTACAGTAAGCTGGTGAAAATTTGGGAGCGAACCTTACATACTGTCGGTCCACGTGAAGATATTGAATGTGAATAATTTTCGTTGAACACACATTATGTTGTATTTACCTACCTTCTTCCAGCTTTCATGTAAAAACCTACACAGGTACATCCGAAATCCACCCCTCAGTTTCCGTGATTGTTCGAAAAGCTTGATTGCCCCTCGATCGGTATCACGTCAGTGAAATTTAATTACAGGCTTGCCAATAATTGTTTGTATCGCTATGAGCAAAGTCCGGTCAAACCTGAAATTCCTTATAATACAACAGCGAATTTCACAGAGGAATTAATTAGACATCCATACTTTGACTGCGGGTTAAATTGTCTAAGCATCCATACAAAAGTTTTTCCATTAAAGGGACCTCCGTGTACCGACAAAGTAGACTATTCAGAACTAACTGTCATTTTGAGCTAAAACTCTTTAAAACTTATTAAAGAAAGCTTTTCTTTGGCTTTTTAAGGCAGTTATTGAGCAAATGGTTTACCTGAAAGCAGCTGAAAATTAACCACAAAAAGAACTTGAAGTGAACATGAATAAACTACAGACACCACACACAAACTAAAATAAATAAATAATGCTGCACAATCCACACAGCATCATCTAGCCCCAAGCTAAGCAGAGCTTGTGTAATGGGTACTAGATGATTGATATACTTAATACAATCCACCAGATCGATAGATATTTTTTATTGTATCTACATAGAAATACCCAGAACACCCGGAACAAATATTTGCAGATCGTACAAAAATTTCTCCCAAACTCCCTGTATATCAACTACTGATTGCAGCGTTTGTAACAATACCTTATTCAAATATTTTTTTCTGTATCAGGCACATTTTTAGGTTTACGTACCAAAAAAGAAAAAAGGAACCCTTATCGGATCACTTTGCTGTCTCGTCTGTCTGTCTGTCTGTCCGTAACTTTTTGGAGCGTCGATATAAATAAAACTTGTAAGTCAACGCAATCAAAAGTTTATGTCCGAATATTTTGAAATTTACAAGGGAATCACATGCACACAAAACGTATGGGGTATTTCCCGTACACCTAGCTAGATCATGAAATTATGAGCAGCAAGGTCTTATAGCACAAGTAAAGTAAAAAAACCGTAAAGAGTAAATTTGTTGTTTATTCACAAAAAAAATACTGTTGATTCTCGCCATGGACTAAAACCTGTAGGGTACTTTCCGTAGACCTAGAATTATGAAATTTGGACACAAGGTCTTACGGAACCCTTAGTGCGCGAGTCCGACTCGCACTTGACGTTTTATTTATTTTTTACCTTGAATTAAAGTGCCTATTTCAGTAGTTGTTACAAGTTTCCTGAAGTATTTGTATTGTATTGTATTGAATTATTAATCACAAAGAAAATTACAATCAAACAAAAGAAATAAATAAGAACTAGTATTTACAATTGAAACAATTGAGCTAACTACAGACTGTTGCAAACAATCTACAGGTAGCTCAACTGATCCATATACCAGTCGGAAGCGAAGTAAAGTATTAGTTGGCGAAGCTATGTTTATCATCCACGTGACTGAAATAACAGAGTTACTCAACTAGTTAGTCTTTGTTCGCATGTGTAAACGGAAAATAAACTTTGTCTTTTTATAAACTCGGATTACCACGATTAGTCGTGGAGGTCTGTCGAGAACAAAAACTACTGAGGTATTATAGTAGAGGGCGCCGCCGGGTCATTGCCTTTTTATGAGCACGTTTGTGCTTGAGTTGATGTTTCTATTAGCCGAGGTGAAGCTATTGTGAAAACCGGTCATTGTGGTCTCTTCGGTCTTTTTTTTAGGATGCATAATTTATTTATTAAAAAATGCATCCTATGTGGAAATCACTTAGGTAGGAGCTAATAATATACATTGCAGAATCTTAAATGTGAATTGTTCAGCATTATTTATTAGTTATTTATTAAGAACTATGCGTTTTCACATTTAAGCGATAGGTAAACTAATTTACAAATGAACTTACTTTGTTAAGATGAGGCTTCTCCAAGCAATCCTTTTGAAATTTTGTTTCCAAATGGGGAAGACGTTGCCTTTTGTAAAACTACCACAGAAAGCAGAGTTGCCCACAACAAAGTTCCATTAACTTCCATTATTTGTTGTTCAAAAACAAACTTTTTATTATCAAATAAGAGCTTAGAAGCACGTTTTTCAAAAATAATTCCAAACACATCACTCATCCTTTATAGCTACCTAACTATGTAGGTTCTATCAAAAGTGATAAATGTTCAATAAATTGGTGCAAAATCGTATGAGATAAGCCTGCCATTAGGTTAGCCATCGAAATGCATAGAATTCACAGGCATCGATAATTAACAATGTTGCTTCTCCATTAGCGAAGAGCTGTTACTAATGTACTGTAATTGGCAATCTGCTCACATTTGGTGTTTCTAGTTTATTGATTAATTCCTATGTAACAATAGTTACACAGCCGTGCCGATCGAGGCGTAAGAATAGACCCCTACAACTCAACCCGTGGAAGAGTTGATTATGGGAATGTAGTGACACAGTTTAGCTTAAGGCCGACCCAAATAAGCGCAACCACCTATGTATCTTATTCTGTAATTCTTTATTGTACACACAATCAATACAAAGCATGAACTTATAAAATAGGATATGTAAACAGACGAGCTTAACCCTGAATAAGAGTATTATTCTACTTACTATTAATTAATATTTGTCCAGAGCGTTCTGGATGTTTTCTATGTATAATAAAAATTATCTATCTACATATGTAGTGTATTGTATTAAGTATATCAGTTATCTAGTACCCATAACACAAGCTCAGCCTAGCTTGGGGCTAGATAATGCTGTATGAATTGTCCAGCATTATTTATTATTTATTTATTATATTATTAATTACTATTAATAAACTATTAATATATTATGTATGTTTAATATATTATATAATATATGTATATTTTATACTACTTATTATTCTGTTAAACGAATTAATATTCAAAAATCGATTGGTCAGTTTGTGAATCTATCTTGCTTTTTTTAATGCCTCTGTAAAAGTTTTATTTTGTATAATCTATCCAGAAGTAGCAGCTACTTTGCATCTCTGCCTACACTAGACACACTAAAACATTAAAAGGGCATAAAAAAGGCTTATGATAGGTATCACAAACTGACCAATCGATTTTTGAAAATTCCTTCGTTTAACATAAAGATTAGATAAAATAGGTGGTGGTGCTGATTTTGGTCGGGGTAGCGCCTTGAATTATGCGGTTCATACGCGTTTCGATGATTCGGCATTTTTACTGACTAAGCCGATCGCAGTTACTCCTCTACCTAGAAGCCTAGAACAGACATATCCTAATATAAGGATTATATAGATTTTCTTATATGTAATTTCATGTACTTGGAGATCGAGGAAAGTGAGAGAGAATTGATGATTGATTATTTAATCAGCGTACAAACCTCACCTCACCTCAACAGCCTATATTGGTCCACTGCTGGACACATGTCTCCCTCTGATAAGCGCCTTATTGGTTTTAATCTCATGGGGGTAGTGCTCATAATCCCCACGCTGAGCATGCGGGTGGGGATCGTATTTCGGTGGTAGATTTGTTCTGCAGTGAGCGCTGCTGCCCGCCCCCGTTGGATATCCCTTAGTCGCTTCTTACGACACCCGCGGGAAGAGTTGGGGTGTTGCAAATTCTAAGCCGGCATCACACAGCAGGCCAGGTTGCCAGTATGTTAGTTGAGAACTAGATTGCCCGGGGCATGTCAGCTGAGCTTCTGATACCTATCTATACTCCAAACAAGTGTTCTGGGTGTTTTCTATGTTTAATAAAAAATATCTATCTATGTAGTGTATTGTATTAAGTATATTAGTTGTCTAGTACCTATAACACAAGCTCTGCTTAGCTTGGGGCTAGATAACGCTGTGTGAATTTCCCAGCATTATATATTAAAATTTTTTATTATTATTTTGTGTGCTTGTTACTTTTGACACCAAAACGAATAAAAGGATATAATTTATAGATAGATAGGACCATGGAAACTAGAAATAAATATACGGGCAATTTAAACAAATGCTTTATTTTATCAGGCTTTATGATGTACCTACGCCAACATAATCTTTATCATAAAATAGTGATTGAGAAATCATGATAAAATCTCTTTCAATCTTGAAGTGATTGAGAGAGGTGACGCACGCTGATTGATTGCTCACTCGAGCGTACATTCACTGAATGAGTGAATGTCCCTCAATATTCATTCGATAGAGTGCTGTTTTTACGCATATTTGATAAAATATAAAATAGGATCTCTATAAACTGAGAAACGATGATGTTTTACCTAAAACTTGGACATAAAATAAGTAAAAACAAACAACTTTGCGTAGCATGTACTTGACAAGTACGTACATGCAAATTTCAACAATTTATTTCTCCTCAGCACTACCACTGCTGAACATGCTTCACCAAAGCTAAATCCCCCTGGGATATATATAGCCAAAATAACCACCCACCACACACCACACAATCACCTTGATGAAGTCCCTCGTTAAGGGATGAAACGTTGGTGTTCTTCAAACACAAGCTAGGTTCGTAGTTAACCCGTTTACATTTATAATGAATTCGTCAAACTACGAAAGTATGTATAGTAATAAAATAACCACTCTTGGCAGGTGGATTGGTGATTCTAGTATGCGGTGTTTAAAATATGTATACAGAAGTAAGCTACTGCCCTTCTGGGTTCCCTGAACTCATTCACTGCCCAGCCTCCAGTCTGACAACTGCGTCTTGGGCCATGAATGTGTTAATTTAAACAAATTTTACGAAATCCACGGGCTAAGCTGTAGGTGTCGATTATTACAATGTTTTTGAAAATATCTGTATTGTTTTGTGAATAAAATCTACCGACCACTCAATCACTTGTCGGAAATATTCGTAGTATGTTGACGTCAAAACCTAAACAAACTTCATCGACAATGCTTTGTGCTCAGTTTTATACTCCACAGAGAATAGGTACAGTGAAATGGATTCGGAGTGTGGAATTTTAGAAATGCAATGGTAGAATTTCGCTTGCCTTTGTCGGATAAATATTATATAGGCTTGACGTCGGACAGGGTTGGGAATCGGTAATGAAGTTCGTACAGTGTACACACTATAAATTCGTTCCCGTTTTCACTACGAGTTCAAATACCTTTTTTGTGGGTGCCTAAAATTAGAGAAATACTTGAATAAATATACAGCCCGTTATAAAACTGCGTTAGTCTGTTCTGCCCTTGTGTTTTGCTGATAATGGCACTAGCTTTAGGGCACCAATTTTGTGGTTTAACGAATACATAATTGGAACGACGGGTTTGCCGCGAACCTTTAATAGGTACTTCGTTGAGAACCCTGGATATTTTGTAAGCAAAAATGTTACAAAACCAAAGAAATATTGGTGGGAAAACTATTTTATGAGACTGGTATAATCGGAGCAAATCGCAGAAGTTCGAAATAGTTTTGATTTTGACCGCTTTCATACATAATTTCGTTTGTCTCTTGTCCGTTTACTAATTCAACTTTGCAATCTTTTCGCTGTAGTATTAATGGAAAACACAAGGTTTTATTTTATTAGGTACCTACCTACTAAAAATTCGGATTTTCTTCTTTACATTTTCTTTATAGGTAGTTATAGTTGTTTAGAAATGTTTATTTAATACTTAGATAATGTTTGATGATAGGTATGTACGTACGTTCGTATTGAAAAACGTATTTGTCGTACCACAGCGCTAAACATGTCACAAGACGATAATTGCTTCAACCCAGTTTGTTAGTTTGTACTTCTTAAGCGCTAAAAACATAAAGTGTTCTAAAGATAGGTATATAAGTATTTAAAAGCAGGAAAAGGCGTTCACTGAAACTACAGCACCCTTGTCGGTACTCATAAGCTGTTTACACCAGCTTGCCTTTTATAACTAGTGTTGTTTTTTTTTGAACAACTAGTGTTATGCTTCTGTGTTTTGGAAAATACAAATTTTCTTTAAGAATTTTTCCTAAAATATATTTCAGGGAAATAAGTAAACGGTATTTTGTGGCTTATTTTCCTGTACCAGTTGCATTTTATGAAAACAAAATTGAACGAAGAACACATCTGCCTGTGGTCTGTACCTAGGTAAACATATTTGAAATCTAGCTTTTGTATTTTTGTATTAGGTAAGGCACGTTCATAGCGTAATCTGCGAGGTAAAGTTGTACCATATCATCAGATGGACTATCTGCTTGTCTTGACTTGCCGTCTACTACTTTTATTACTTTTAAATTTTTACGCAAAGACAATAGTTATTTGTTGAATAAGAGCCCAATGATCCGAATCTCTTTATTCAACACTAGCTTCTGCCCACGGCTTCGCACGTGTATTTTCGGTATACGTTCTAAGTGTATGCCAAATTTCATCTTGATCTGTTCTGTAGTTTTGGAGATCCAAGGTAACAAAAATTTCACATTTCACAAACTTTCGCATTTATAATATTAGTTGGATGTGTGATAAAGATTTTACTCGTACCTTACATTTGTGAGCAAAAATAAATTTGGATCTCTCATTTTGAGCGGCAAAGTTACCGTTGCGTTGGTCGCAGAGTGGTGAAAAGTAAGTTTACATGTATCGCGTTGATTTCCCGTTGAACGCTCTCTATTACTTAATGTTGTCACGTATTGCTGTCTCCATCTCGCATCCCAAGTGGCTCAGTGGGCCAATTGATTTGTCTCACGCAGGCTCCTTCAGGCAGAGTTCGAAGATCCTCCGTTTGCACAATCTAGGCAATGGTACAATCTAAGTAAGACTTTTATTACTTTTGTCGACTTACAGCTTCACGCGTAATTTACCACGAAAGTAAAAAGGATAGGATAGGTTTCTTATAAGACTGTCCAACATCACGCTCTTTGCTCTGAGGTACATAAAAAGTTGTAACCCTGTTGTTTATTTAGCCGAAAAAACTTATCGCCTCTACTCAAAAGCTTAGAGTGTGATACTCCTTAAAATTGGAGAAATATACAGTCAACCAGTTAGTCAAAATCAAGCCGATATGAGCAGTTTTATCGCGATATTTACCAATCATATAATTTGTAAAAATCGCGCACATTTTTGGAAAGAATTAATACAAATTTGCGTAAGGATAAATCTATGAATTTGAAACATAACTCGTTAAAATTGAGTACTTACATAATTTCATCAAGAAAAATCTGTTAGCGTGGAGCGATCGAGCCCATATCGTACTTGAAATCAGGGGTTCTTCGCATTCCAACACGGTTCATTGGTAAGTTAAGTAATGAAGGGTTCCGGTATAAAGCAGTAAGTTATTCAGGGGAGTATCTGAGCACGTGTTTCCATCGCTCGCTCGCTCAAGACGGATATAGCGATAGGGACCATCGCGTTTATAGCCTATCTGAGATCAACCTTTGTAACCGATCATATGACTGTTTATTTGGCCGTATTTCACTTCTTTCGATAGTAGTACAAGCATGAACCCACGTTATAACATAAAACCTGTTTTTGAGAGGTAGTAGGATTTGGACAACGGATTTCCTTTTCTGACGATCCACCGCCCACTTCACAATTTCTCGTTATTTTCTTCTGAATATACAATAGGGTAACAATACAAAACAAAAAGGGATCAAACCTATAAGGTCGAATTTGATCGTCTTTTGTTTGTTTGACCACGCAATCGCCAAAAGCATAAAAATGGTCGATCTTAAGTACATACCTGCGACAGGACAGGAACTCTTTGTATAATATGATAGATATAGCTTATGATAGACTAGCTTCCGCCCGCGGCTTCGCACACCTATTTTCGGTATAATAAGTAGCCTTTTATCTAAGTTAGGCTATGTTACAATACGCCAAATTTCCACTGGATCTGTTCAGTAGTTTTGGAGATCTAAGTTAACAAAATTCACATTTCATAAACTTTCGGCTTTATAATAAAGTAGGATACTGCTAGAATTCCGTGTTTGTAGCATATCACTGCTTCCGCTACAGTAATTTAAAATTCCATTTTAGTATGAAAGAACGCCAGAATGCCAGTTTATTGTTGAATTCGTATCTTCTGTCCGTAGCATGATGCTACGCGCTGTGAGTGCTACGCCGGGCGTAGAGCGTTGCTACGCCGGACTTTTGGTTTGGTGGTTATCACGTTGAAACTTTTGTGAAATCCGAATATTTGAACATAAATTGTGTAAAATATTACTTCTGTTCGCGGTTCTACTTGCACAGTTATTAAATGAAATGCCAATTGCGTGGCGTGTAGGTCTACAAAATGAATGATTTTATTATTATTTACTTCTAAGTATTTCCGAGCTATTTTTAAGCAACACCAAACAACACGCACTTAATTTAGATATTATTAATAAAATGTATAATGGAGTAATTTCTAATACGAAACAGCCGTGAATTTACCTGAAAGCAGTTAAATAAATGTTACTTTACCATCATAATCAGTTTTTATTGGCTCTCAATGATATCGTATACAGTTAAATAAAACTGCAGATAAAACCAGTTTATCTTGAATTTATGTTCCTACTCTATTTATGAACATAGCATTAGTACCTCATTCAATAAAGCAATTAATTGTGTCAAAGTAAATATTTATGATTTATTTGATGTTTAACCACAGCCACATAATGATTTTGTTATAAGAAACTAAGACTTCGATATCTAAATTTGTTACGTATTCATTTAATAGCATAATATAAATATTACATCAGGATCAGTTGAGATACCCGTAGATTGTTTGCAACAGTTTGCAGTTAGCTCAATTGTTTCATTTGTTAATTAAAATAAAATAAATAAAACATAAAATTTATATAAAATAATAAAATACTTGTTCTAATTTATTTCCATTTGATTGAAATTTGAATAAAGTAACTTTTACTGAATATATTATATAGATATAGACCAATATAATCCTCCCACAGCATTCCCAGCCTTCACATGCCTATGTGTAGGTTAACGCGTTTATAAATAACGGAGAGATCGTAAAACTAGAAAAGTCATCATCTCGTTCACTGCATATTACTTAGCGTATTACTGCTGAATTGAGCTTTTCCGAATAATATCCACCGTTGATAGCATCGCTTGCAGGAATCTAGTTAACTGTTAACAGGACTACTAGGACCTCAGAGTCCTCAGATCAACCATAGACCTTGCAACTTACCTGATAGCCAACGATGGATACATTAAGCTCAATAACACCTTCTTATAATTCATTATGCATGTAAGCGGGTTGACTACTAACTAACATACTTTGTGTTGGAAGAACACCAACGTTTCATCCCTTAACGAGGGACTTCATCAAGGTGAGTGCGGTTCACGCCGCGCCTGTACTGCGTTTTTGCGCACACAGTCCCTCGTTAAGGGATGAAACGTTAGTGTTCTTCCAACACAAACTAGGTTCGTAGTTAACCCGCTTACATTCATAATGTATTCGTCAAACTACGAAGGTTTTTATAGTAAAACCTTTTTATAATATATGTATATCTACCTACCTAGCTACATGTTTGCAGAAGTTTTCAGTTGAGTTTTATTTTGTTTTGTCAATAATTAACCTCTCTATTCAAATGCATACAAATATATAAATAAAACGAGTTCAAGCACCAATACAAACCAACGCTGGTTTAATATTGCAATATTGCCTAAAATATGTATACTTTTATAAATAAATAAATAGTCTATTCTATTTGTTTGCACAGTGTCATTTTAGAAGATTACAATCAACTAATAGAAATAAATTGCAACTACTATTTACAATTGAAACATTGCCACACAGCGGGGCAATACATCCAGCGTCTTGGGGACGCTTCCGACTGGTATTGATATGGATCAGTTGAGTTACCTGTAGATTGTTTCCAACAGGCTGCAGTTAGCTCAATAGGGTATTACACCCATTTTTGAAAAGTGTCTCAATTAGATTCTATAGTGCTAATGAACCGCAAAAAAATTCACAAATTTTTTATTCAATCGTTAAGTGTCATAAAAATGCATTAAAATTTCGCATTTTAAAATTTCGCGCGTAATTTGACAAAAACGCTGGATGCAGTGGACCCCATATTGCTCTGTGGTCATGACGTCAGTTGTCTGTGTAAACAAATGCAGTGATATTTTGTATGTATAGGTACGCTAATAGTTGACAGTTGACACTTCTAAGTTTACATAGTCTGCTGCTTTTTGCCTAAGCTACCTCAATAATATATTTTTAGATTTTTCTCATATAGAGTAAAATACCATATTGTTTCAATTGTAACTACGTACTAGGGGCATTTTAGAAGGTTTATTATCAGAATCTGAGAGAGCAATCTTTAGTTTCAATTAAGAAACGTTGGTAGCACTGTACACCAGCTAATGAGTTCTAAGTCCTCACATATGTTGGGAATGAGACATGAGATTAACTTTTTGCCCATGTGCTCGGTCAAGGCACAAGTTGTTTTGTACAAATTGTCAGCAGTACGGACGGAAACCACAGAAACGACAAAAACTACTTACAGTCTCCAAGCTGCCTTGCTCGAATGATGTAACAATGGGTGTGATATGAATCGTGTGATTTTTCTTGAACCTTACTCATCTTTTAAGAAAGGCCTCGTATTTGTCTGTTCTATGGCCTTCCAAAGATAAATAGATAAATGATGCTGGAAAATCCACACAACGTCATCTAGCCTCAAGCTAAGCAAAGCTTGTGTTAGATGACTGATATACTTAATACAATACATTACATAGATATTTTTTATTTCATACTGGGTGGTTTTTTGAGAAGGGCGGTGATGGCCAAGTCCGAAACCACGAGAGTTAGAAAAAAGTCGTGAAAGGAGTCATGCCCTCGATTTATAAGAAAACAATAACTGCATATTTAGTTTTTTTTAAACCTTTTAAATAAAAAATAAATAAATAATAAATATTTCCGTCAAAAGTGACGGAACGATTTTTATTATCTGTAGGTAAACGAAAAAAGTACGAAAAAAGGACACCCTGTATTATCCAACCAATGAATTTTGTTGCTGATAATGTTCAATCTATGCAAAGAAATGTATTACTAAAAATAAAAGGAAAAAGCAAATTTTTACAAATTACTTTTAATACTAATCTTTTAATTTCCTTCTTATGTAAAAGATTTAAAAAAATCTAAGTAAGCGGTTATTGTTTTCTTATAAATCAAGGGCATGACTCCTTTCACGACTTTTCTTTAACGCGTGGTTTCGGACTTGGCCATCGCCGCCCTTCTCAAAAAACAATCCTGTATAGAAAATACCCAGAGCACCCGGTAAAAATAATTGAGTCGAAAAATTAGAGAGTCAGTTTTTATAGCGAGTCTTTTCATATTTTCATAGCTCAGTGTAGGTATCTTTAGTTCGGTGCTTATATAATATTCTTTTGGATTTACTATATGATCAACGTTACCGCAGTTTGTGATATTATTTTCTTTGTATGAGAGCTTCCGAAACGTACACCCCTATCTGAACATCTGTTTAGGTAACAAATGAACGTTCTTTTTGACGTCGGCCGCTGTATTGTCTTTGTGAAAAGTGCTCCTCGTTTAGAGCAATCCAGTGAAGACTCTTCTCTTATAACAGCGTGCTCAATAAGCCGTCGGACATTATAACGAGTTTCACTTGTTTTTGTGCCTTTCGAAAACTTAATCGGACATTGGTGATATCGACAAAACTAAACTAAAATGATGATAAAACCAAACTAAAATGATGATATCGTTTTTATTTCGATCGTTATTAAAAGAACGGCAACATTCGTAGTGTCATCCAATTAGTTTAGTTTTGGCGACATCTGAATTGACGCCAATATCATTTTAATTGACGTTTTTCTAAAGAAGTTTTCGTAAAATATACGTCAAAGTTAACATACAAAACTCCTAATTGTCCGATTATTATTAAGCGTTCCTAATGATTCTTATCATTAGATATCTCGGCATTTCATTTTAGAATATAAGTTTAAAACTGACCAATCCCTTCTTAGGTTTTGGCGAAATCTGAATTTTGGGGAAGTTTTCATAAATTATACGTCAAAGTTAACAGACGAAACTCCTAATTGTCCGATTATCTTTCAAAGAACATCAACTATTTTTGTCATTAGATATCTCGGCATTTTATTCTAGAATAGAAATTTAAAACTGGCATTCTAGAATAGAAGATGGTTTCGTGCGGAAAGCTAGAGCCAGCAACTTTTATTGGCACACCCAGATGTTTCAATCATTTTTCTTTGTGGAAACGAAGTATATATTGGCTGGATGGAGTACATATGCGCTTTAAAATGGTTGGAGAGTAATTAAGTGGCTAAAACTGAAATATACAAACACAATCATAATATATCCCTGTTATTTTACTACCCATTGCTGGATAGTCTTTTAATTTTCTAATCAATATTCAATAACAAAACTGTATTTGATACAAAAGCCACAACATACAAATGAAATGTCGAGATATCTAATTTCAATGCGAAATCAAATGCAGACAATGTATCTACTCGTTATCTTTGAGATCATCTTTGAGTAGATGTCAACGTAGAGAGTTCTAGTTTCCGTAATGGGCTGAACGCCGAAGTACTTCCTTTAATAACGTAGAGTGTGAAGTCACAGCTTGTAACAGATATGTACATATGCGGCTGTCATATGTAATTCTCTGCAACGTACGCTTCGCACATCTGTTGTTAATTTTGTTCGTATTCTGCAAATTTGTTGTTCACCGAAGGTTATTGGACAGTGTGTGTATTGCACGAGTGCATTCAATAAACAATAATCGTTTTTATTCATCTTTGTCTGGATAAACAAAACGGAATTTGTATTTTAAACTCCAAATAATATATAAAATCTTTTCGTTCGCCTTTCCAGATAAGAAACTGCGGTTCGGTCTCCTATCAAATGAAACTATTTTCGATAAAGGGGCAATAAATCGAATGTAAGTATTGGAATCTTTCTCTGAGATTTTGTGGCTTTCTGCCTAGAAAGTCAGCTGCTCCGGTTTCGAGCTGTCAACTTGTCCGTATAGATACGCGGTTATACAAGGCTATAGGGGTATCAAGCGAAAAGCCTTTCTGTGTCACCCCTCTGCAAGGAGGTCTCATGCCCTATTTTCTCTATGAAAACAGTTTTACAAATCGCTCTTAAGAAAATTGTGGGCGTTCATCTCCTAAAAATGCTGAATAATGTGAAAGTAAGTTTCAATTATATGTGCGTTTTGAATAATAGTTTTACTGAATCTATTTCAAGCGACTAGACTCTAGAGCTCAAGATTTTCTTTTATCATAGGTATGTTGCTTGCGTGCATAGAAAAAAATCGGAATAGTAGGTTCTTTTAGCTGGAGCTCACTAAAAACAACAACAGCACCAGCTTATGATAGTCCACTGCTGGACCTAGGCCTTTCCTAAAAAGCGCCTTATTGGGTCTCCTACTATACTTACTAAGGCATGTGTTTTCTTACAATATTTCCAATCTGTGTTTTGGGCTGAAATAAAAGAAGAAATTGAGTTAATACATTTAATTATTCGTGACAAATGATGACAATATCAAACTACATTACCTACAATGTATATGCTAATATAAGTTTGAGCTTAGGTTCTCTCAATTCCTAGACCAGCCAGACAAGCTTGACTTCGAACATGAAACTGCTCACGTTTAATCCCAAAACAGATATTTACAAATGAACAACATACAACACGTGTCTATCATCGGAGTTACTCGTACGGTATAACTAAGTACTTAATTTATTATTATTGATTAAAATTTGGCAACGTTTAAAATTTAAAATTCATATCAGGCTTGAAATGTAATTACAACAAAACATTTTCATTAATGCCTATGCTAAAACGAAAACTGGTTAACTTTTTCAAGAATTATAAAAACACAGCTTAATTTTTTGTTTTAAAGTACACTTAAAATTATGACATATCTTCAAATAAGTAGTATTGAAAAAATGCATAAATATTCTTATGAATAATTATTTACGTAGCTAGGTGTTATTTTCGGTTGGTTATGCGGTATAATTGTTACCCTAGCTAGCCAATAAATTGTAAATCAACTAGATCACATCAGTCCTAGTTGATCAAAATGTCACCTACGACCATCTACCGCCTAACTACTGTTCATAATTTACAATGCTTAAAAAATTTGACTATTCAGTCGGGTTCCTTAACGCTATCGAGTAATTATAATAGTGGTATTCGTTAATAACTGAAATTATGTTTTTATTATGTATGATTTGAACAAAGTTAATAAAATATCTTCAAAAAATATCTATAAGTGCCAGAACACATAGTCTGGCTATAGGTAAGTTCTTCCAGTCTAAACTGTCGCGTTACTTTCCGGCATTTTCGCACTTGTCTCATATGTATATTATTTAGACGAAACTAAATTAATAATGAGATATTCGAGTCAGTACCTTGTTGTATGACTTGCTAGTTCTTTGTCAATCTTTCAAAAAAGAGGCAGCGTAGTTTAGAATAGAACCTCTGTACCTAACTACATTATTGTATTTATTTAACTATGTAAGTATATGATAAGTAAATTTTTAAGTTCTTCTATTTTATTCAATAAACGATCAACACATTTTAAAAAAACAAAAGTAAGGAATTTATTTTCTGTATTGACGATAGTTTTAGCCTAAAGGGACTCAGCTGGTCAGACTATTTTGAATATTGTTTTTATGTCACGCATATCGTCCGTAACTACCGATGAAATTTCAATGGATTCAATGTTATAAATGCCCGAAGACCCAAATAAAATCCGGGTAGTTAGCTTCATTTTGTTACGCCATCAACATTTATTACACTCGACTCAACATTCCATAAACAAATGTAACAACCACGATCAAAAACGTTGCTTGGTATGGGATTGGGGCATAAAAATGGAATTCTTAGACCAAAGAAGGTTAGAATTTAGGAGCAAAACTCTGTGCTTATTACGAACATACTTGATTTATCTAATTAATTATGTAAAATTAAATTATTACCAAATTAACTGTGAACGAAACCAGCAGAATTAATATAATAATAAACCATAATCCATGCGGATAATATTTATTATTACATACAAAAAAAAATATCTTTCATTATTCAATTTTTAAAAACATGGATTTTAAAACCTTTGTAACAAGCAATTTCAATATAAAGTGGGTTAATTTTTGTAAAAACACGCATGTTCACAAACCTACCGTGCGAGGGATGAACAGTATACGTTACATTTATTTGGCAGCGCCGGATTTTCAGGACGTGGTAACTTACAGGTTGTAAACTTACTTGATCCTATACCTAATATTAATATTAAACTAAGTATACGATAACTGTACATGTTTAGTATATATATTTAAAACACACCTATAGATAAAACTAAGTAAGAGAAGAAATGTGCAACAAAAATAGAAATGAAGAATGAATGAAATATAGTTATCGATAGTTGGCGCTAGGGCCATTTCAGGTTATTAATAATAACAAAAAGTCCTTTAAAGAGACTGATCTACTTAGTTAAGAAACTTTCACACCTAGAAAACTTTAGCAATGGGATTTCATAGACCTCATTTACCGTTGTTTTATCAGCAAAAAAATATTTATATGTTGTTAATTAAACCCTAAAGAAGTTTATTACCAATGGAAATTATTCAGGGGCAAGGTAAAGCAATCAAATATAATTTTAGAACATTATGAATCGTTGTCTTTTTGTCTCTTATCCTATTGAGATGTTTTTAATATTAGCCAATTGACGCTTGTTAAGTTAGAATGTTGGTCCTAACTTAATTTTATTTCTATTACTGCGTCTTATTTATAAAACAATAAAAAAGCTGGATACTTTACAAAAATACAAAAGTAATCGTTGGTGGGTGACCCTCCATCGAGGCAAGCGTATTTAAAACCTATTGTTAATTACGTCCCTCTCAAAGTCTATAGAACGGTAAAGGCACGGTCATGATGTGTATTGCACTTAGGGGATTACTTGTCCGAACAGACAGAGAGAAGAAATTCTTCTAAATGGTTCAAAATACGCTCTAAACTACAAGTCAAGTCGAGGAAAGCATTTCCAAGGCACATACTTTTAGAAAACAGAGTATAGTGGTACAGAAAAAGACTCACAAGTTAGTTGCACCACGTGAGTAAGGTTACGTCGGAGGAGATCCTACGAGGACGAGCACCGCTACCGGTGAAGCACTCTACGCCAAGAGACCGCACACCAAGCACAGCACGGCCGCGGGACCTACCACGTGGCCACTCACACGAACATACACGCCTAATACCTAACGTACATACACATATATTTATGATCGTGATAATAATAGGTAAAAATCTACATCGAAGCTCTTACAGTTTATTAAAATGTTTACCTGCACTTTATCACCTTTTTCACAGATAGTCACAGAACACGTTCCACAAACACAACCACTTTACCTATTACCTACAGATACTAAAACTGAATTCATTCGCGCACCGAGCCGTTAGCGATCGTCGAAATATGGTTACCGTTCGTCTTCTCATGCAGACGGCAAGAGTGCGCGAGAGAGTCGGGTCAGAAGGGGGGCGGCGGCGGGCTCGGTAGGTTGAGGCAGCCGCCGTCGCCGAGGCAGAGGTGCGAGGCCGCATGCAGCAGCGTGGGCGCGCGCGGCGGCGGCGGCGGCGGCAGCACGGGCGACAGCGAGTCCTCCGTGTCGCGGTCCGGTGCCGCCGCCGCGGAAGGCGGGCGCTACACGTGCGTGCAAGCGCCCGCCGTCACGGGTCAGCCGCCCGCCAGGATGTCCTCCGGCTCCGGCGACCAGCAGTTGTCCGACAGCCAGCACCCCACCACCACCGTTATGAAACCGATCAGCAGCGCCAGCACTATGTACACCTCCGCATTCCCTGCCGAACACAACACAAACTATCAAGATCCGGTGTCTCGGCATCAGGAACAGACATCGATCACGTTAAACATTCAGCTCTTGAAGAATAATGTTTCGTAAGATCTAACCGAGCTGTTTCCGTATGCCGAGCGGCTGTCGACTGCGCCACAGTGAATTGATGAGCGTGGGGTCGCCACGCGTTCTCCAGTCGCGATATCCTCTCCCCCTGGTATATTCGTTGTTGAATCTGTGTGAAAAACAGTACATTTGTCGTAATAATCTTTTATGAGACTATTTACTAAACCACCTACTCTGCATAATGCTGCATCTATCACTCTTATCTACCTACTAAAGACAAAATATATCACTCCATGGTGGCAACGCTTTTATTGAAAGAGCGAAACTGCCGAAGATGCTTTGATCACAAAAACTGGCGTGAAGCCAAGCCTTCAATGCTGAAGCTCGTTGCCCGCTCAACTCGGGCTTTGATACGGACAGTAGCGAAAAAGCGAAATTGAATTGTTACCATTTTCCGTCTTTAGGATATTTAACTGCGGATCGTGCAAAATATCTAAAAGTGTTTCATGCGAATGCAATAATTGTAACTACCGTGATGATTTGACAATAATGAATGAGGATATTCAAGCGGTTTAAGTTTGAGAGACAACCACGCTATACGGGGATAGAGTGTCAATTGACATAAATATTTAAATCTTTAAAAAAAATTGTCAAGTGCGATAATTATCGCTCAAACAATTCAATTTCGCAAAGTTTACAAAATAAACGTAGACGGTATGTACAAAGCCATCTTTAGTGGTTTACCTAATGGGCAAGTGAAAAAGATTATTTTTTCTTAAACAATTTTTTTTTCAATTAAAAGGTTTATTGGATAATATATCAGAGCAAAACTACCTCACACAAATCCCTCAATCTATAGTATTACCCTGTTCTCCTACTTTACTTTACTAACTACTTATTAATTTAACGTGCAAAATATAAATAATTTGGTTTGATCATCATGGTACCATGCAGCAAAACTATCCATCCATCGGACACAATTGATGGTTTATGAATCTTTGCTTTGAATTAGCTCTTATTTCAGAGAAAATATCATTCAAACTCTTTTTTAATTTACTTACATTATTAACCCCGTCGCACCAGTTTTGAAGCAGACAATAAAATATAACATTGTACTGACTTTTGTATACAGAATTATAAACAAAAAACATATTTGAAATTAAAGTCATTGGCTTAACCATTAATGGGGTGAATAGTTCGGCGAGTAAATATATGAGACAGGTAAATTGTGTAATTATTGTATTAACAATATTAAATGTTTGCTGCATTGGGTAAATGGTTAACTTTGACACACATCATAGGGCTTCAACCACACTGCGAGCTTAGCGCGGGGCGAGCGCGGGCGCAAAGTATCAAACATATGAAACCGCCGTTTACGTTCATATTGAAGTGAATAAGGCGGGCGCCTAGCGCGACCGGCTTGAGGGAGTAAGCACGCGTAATTTTCAAACGCGCCCGCGGTAGTGTCGCAGTGTGGTTGAAGCCTAACAGTAGATTTATCTATAATATGGCACTAGCATTTGTTTTTAACCACACTTAGCTTAATTGTCGTAGCACTCTAACTTTGCATTAAAAAAATCGGTATTGCAAAGGAGAGCTAAGAAAATATAACTCAGTTTGTGGTAAATACCTATAGATTATATAATTTATACAAACCAAACTCAACACACCTAAGGATTTTGAAGAGTAATTTAATCGTGATCATAATCCAATACGGCTGCTGTGTAGTTAGGAAAGTTATAACATAAACTATGACCGCTTACGACGTCAGTCATAACAAATCTGTATAATAACCGCAATAACTGGTTTGCACATGGAATTTACGCCAGGTAACAGCGGTTTCCGATATCGGTAATAGCATTAAGCGAAGTACCTAACTGCTTATTTTATCCTATGGGTAGTTAAAGTGTGAGAATCAGCATAAACAAACATAGTTTAAGTTATATTACTAAAATTAGTCGTTCATAAACAGTTCGTAAGCTTTGTCTATCTTTATCACCGAATTCAAAATTCAACTGACACAAAAAAGCAAGGGACGAGTGGATTACCAACCACTATGTAAATAAGATAATGTAAATCAACTGTATTTTATTTGTGCAATCCTCACAAAACTGAATAGCAGGAACTGGTAACATTAAACTTCCCTTGTCCAGATTATACGGTGGCTTTTATTGCATTTTGTTAGTGCATTTTGTTGGTGCATTTGGCTAGTCACTTCGAAGCTTGATACACACCCTAATTCCATAGACTAAACCAAGAAACCCGTAAATACGAGTAAAGTATTCAAATCTTTGTTTGTATTTAAGTAAAACCTTATTTACCTTTGGATTTATTATAAGCCATTCCGTAAATCTGCGACCTCCTCAAATTGTTTTGCTCATTTTGTGTATAAAGTCTTCCTGTTTAGTATTATGAAAGCTTTTTTATAATATTGTTGCCATTTGTAATCTTTACTAAGATGTTTCCTTCGCTCGGCGAGTTTAGCTAAAAGTAGTTTAGCACAAATTACGAACGCGCCTCTCGCAGTCAACATATATTTTAAAAGACATTTCTACAAGCATGTTTTGTCGTTTAATTTTATATTCTCGTCATTAACTTTAATGTGAAGTATTTACATTTGTTTTATTAAAATAGTTAGAATTAATCATCTATGTTTTCAATCAATTACTGTTTATTCAAATACCAAAAACTATATCTGTGCCTGCTCAGAATTTTGAATGTGGTTTTCAGAACCAAACATTTGAATTTTAGACCACTAATTTTGTTTTTTCAAATCATACCGTAAATTGTTTTGGTTCTCTGGAAAATTCCGGGTTCATGTCTGGAATAATAATAATGTTACCAGGTCCAATATTCTCGTACCCTTTTCTCTATGTTAGGCGAGTATAGTTTTGTGCACTCGAGGCATCGTGGCGGTGAGATTTACCGACATTATGTTGAAACTGGCAATAAAACCCTTGCTTAGTTAGGGGTTATACAGGGTGAAAATTACGCTTCATTCAAAAATATTTGGTGGAATTTCCCGCACCTGAAAATGTTTTGGGATGCAAATATAAATAATAAACCTATCTTCAAAAGAAAAAAACTTGCGACTTGTAGTGTTTTCAACTTTGATTTAATAATTATTTATCTATTTGATTTTATAACTATTTTAAAAATATGTACAGCAAGTCAAGATAAATTTTTCGACACCTACAAGTAACTTTGCGTAAATTTTAGTCACAAATTACGAAATTTTGTACGTCAGTCTAGAAGCGAAATAACACCCTGTATACTCCTTAACAGCGAGGTGCCAAGTAAATACAGTGGTCGGCGTCGGTGATTAGGTGGCTAGATGGGGACCGATCTCCAGGGGGTAATCGAACAGAATGAAGTGTACCTTCGAACGCCGCCGACGCCGGCAGGTGGCGCTGTGGAGTGCGGCACCCCCGGCGGCACCTGGGCGCCGCCCTGCACGCCGCCCTGCGCGCTGCCTTGTGGGGCGCTCACACAACACCCTGCGTATCAAAACACCACACTACTTCAGAAGTTCCTTCTTAGTGCCTAGTTCTTCGGAATCAATACCAACCCACTAGGACGCCAGCATGCATACAAAATCACGAAAATCAAAACTAAGAGCTAAAATATTTAATTTCAAATTACAAAACGAGTTCCTCGCTCCTGACTTGCTTTCCAACTTTAAGAAAAAGAAGGTTATGTTTAGAAACTATGTTTAGTAACAAAAACAAAAACCCTATGCTATAATATACCTCCTCCGTTCATAGCTTTTTATGTAGCGATAAAAAAACGAGAAAACGATCTGCAGTGGATTATTCCTGTATCAGAGGAAAGTTAGGATAAAGTCGACTGGGCTTTCTGCTCGCAAAAGCTTTGTAGAGACATTTTTAAATTCATTATACATTTGGCAAGCATCGAAACAGCTGGAGTGCCTAACAATTGTTTTTGTTTGCAAAGTACGTGCTTACGTTATAATTCATATCATTTTCTGGCAGGTGTTTTTAAAGCTTGCTATTTAACACCCAACAATTAACAACAAAAAAACAAAGGGTCGAGGGCTGTGGAAGTTGTGCCGTAACGAATGAAACATACACAGTAGAGAACTAAGCGAAGAGCGTGACGTATGACGGCTCCCAACGGACAAAAACCACAAGACAAACAATACTTTTGCCCCTGTTTTTTTTGCGAGTTTTCAGCATTCAAACTAGATATTACTCACTCCCAGATGGTTTTTGTACGCTGATAATCTCTACAATTAAGTAATTAATTATTTAATCTCTTGTCAATGTCAATTCGGCGATTGTGGCGAAAGAACCATTTGATATGATTAATTAGGTTTTCAGCGTAGGAATAACCGGCGGATGTTAGTCTGTATGTTTGAATCGACAAAAATCTATGCTTGGTGTGCAGAGTCAACAGAGGCCAATAAGAAACAACACAACTACCCAAAAGAAGATTATTTTTAGAAATAATATTCCCAACATTATCTCTTAGACCATTTCGCTCTGTGACCCGGATTCGGATGTCGCGTGTCGGTCAGTTTTAGACGTTAAATATAAAATATCACCATATTGTAAGCTTTTATGACACGCAATAAAGTGTTTTATTATTTTTTTTACTGACCTCTGGGGTTTTTCTGTGAGAGGCGATACATTAGGAGACGTAACTACGTATTTCCGTCTCCACTTGTGGATGAATTCGAAAAGTTTATGCGGAATTGCGAAGGTAATCTTCGGTACCGATGTAAATGCTTATAGGTAGTAGAGCTATAAGTTATACCTCTTAAGTTTAATAAACCGACGTTTACAAGGGTTCAGTAAAAATATACATTCATAAATATTTCTAAAAAGGAAGAAATGCGTTGATAAAATCTTAACCTTACCGAGGTAACATTCTTGCCCTCATGATCTGCTTGTATACATATAGACAAAAAGGTTAAGACGTTGTAGAGACTGACCCCTACCCCTGGTAATGTATAAATGAAACGAGCAAGTGCGGGTCGGACTCGCTCACATAAAACTGCCAATTTTTTCGATCCGTTTGAACAAATTCAAATGGCTCAAAAGCCAATATGTCCTACTAGCTTTACATTCAAGTCGGGGGAAAAAATAAAGAATGGTTCGTAAATTTCGTATTTTTTTGTCTAAATATAGTTACGGACCCTAAAAATAAACCAACCATAAAATGTGAAGTGGCAAGTCTGAATTTCAAGCTTCAGCTAAGTCAAGTAAAATCTCAAAAAGTTTCTGTTTTTGCTGGAAGTAAAACGGAACCCTAAAAAGAATTCGAGGATAAAAAACGTATGTCGTTATTTTGGGTTGACGTGAGGTTTTCCCGAGATCTCTATGGCATTGCGGGTCCGAGCAACTTGGTTAATAAGATTCTCACCAGAAAGGGATATGGCACCCAGGCTGCGGGAACGAAACACGACTAGAACGAAATGAGAAGATTGCTGAATGAACGTGAACAAGGGAAGTGGAAGACACAATGACATCGATTTCCATTGATCACCATGGGTACCTTTACAAATAGGACGTTCGGTTTTCATTGTTTTCGTTCCTATTCAATAGAGCTGCAGATAGATTGACACATGTGGGTAGGCATTGGGTACGCAGTGATGAACGATGAAATATTTAAACAACTTTTTAAATATAAACCTTTAGTCGTATGACTCGGAAAAGGCATAGAAAAATGTGTTTATAGAACAACAATAAAATTGAAACTTGTTAAATCTCCCGCCCGCTATAACAAGACATGAATTCGATTCAAGACGATCAATACTGGATATCCTATCTGAGTCTAGCTACACTGTCAATACTCGCAGAATCGCGTAAATTCAATAATCGTGCGGAGACTACAAACTGTCGCATCATCAATAACCGACCGTAACCAGAGGCGGAGCCTTTGATTTAATGCAATTATACTCAAACTATATCTCTCGCTTTAACCAAGATTTATACATGACCGAGAATCTGATACCTACCCAAGAATACCTAATACAGCTTCGTACTAACGTATGTTTGTTTACCCCTCAGTGAATGTGTTTCAAGGGGAGCTCTTGTTACCGAAAATAGGAAAGAATCCTTGCGTAAAACTAAGAGTTTTAAGCAACCAGCTTCAATGGCTATTTATGTTATTTATTTGCGTAATATCAAGCTAACGAGATAAAAGGGGCGGAGGTGCGTCATACCAATTTACTAGCTTTAAATAAACTGAAATGATTTTATTTATGGATATGAGCAAAGGTTGCGCTGCATAGGGTCGTTCTCGCAGCGGGGATAAAAATAGGGATAAAAACATGAGTAGGTATAATATCTACTAGCATAGAGCCGTTTTATGATGCGTTGATCGATACCTATAAACACATTTCCTTGCCAAATAAAAGAAAAAGGATAACGCTGTTAGGGAAAGTTTTTCTGCGGAACTAATGAACATGGAATAGAGTGCGATATGGATATTATGAATGTTATTTCTCTGGGAACACTCTTGCACGAATGGATTGGTACGTTTGTCATGGCTAAATGAACGTGGATTAATTCGGGGATCGGAGAGTGGTGCGATGTGCCTGGTTGACGTACGATTGTGGAAAATAACTGGCTAATCCTAACGAATTCGGTGGTTTTACAGCGGAAATGTATTCGCCCAGGGAAATGGTAACGCCAGTTCGAAATCAGAGCTTAGCTTTGCACAGGTATTTGTTAGATATAGATACGTACCTTGCTGAGAGCGTAGTATGCTGGCTCAATTTTATATAACTATCAAAAATAGCTGACCCAGACCAATATCCCAAAAGTGTTTCTATTACATGTCTTAGCAATATTTCTTGTTGGTGCACGACCATAACTAACTAAACACTTTTTTTTTAGATTAAGTTTTACTATACAGAAGTCAAAAACAATAACAGGTCGTGGCCGCTAAGGTGGTCATGACCTTAAAGATAATTAAACAAATATATGAGATTCCTTACCAAGGAGTGCTGTGACTGCTGCTAGCCATAGGAGTGCTGTGCGGCTGCGTGCCATGTCAGCAGGGCATGCCGCGCGATGCGGGCCGCGTCATCGCCGCGACATGCCGCGCGTGCTGCGGACTACTCTCTCTGGTTCTCGCCTGTTATCTCGACCTGCAAGAACAAACTAGCTTTACAAAAATCGAAAACTCCTAACGATGACTTTACTTTGAACCATTATAACATTAGAACGGGTCCAACGATCACCGACAGTAAAGAGAAGAATTGAAAGAATGAAGATTTCGGCCAAAAATGGGCCGAAAACTTCAGCCGCGCCGAACCTTATGTAAATTTCCAATTTCAATCTTTTATCTACTCTATCTCCTTCAAAATCAATAGGAATTCAAATCGGTTAATTCGTTTTGGCTACGCTAAACACAGCGCACATATACATTGCAACCGCTTTTCACCCCTCTTTTTGAGACAGGGGCTTAAAAGTTATAAAAACCACCACCACGAAGAGGTTTTATAGAGTTTGGAGTTAGGCGGCACTTACGTAGATGACTTGTCAAGCCTATTACTAGTGTAGCCCAAGGTTCGGTGTCGGCCAGGTTCGGCCAAAATATCAAGGTGCAGCCGCAGTTGCGGTTTCGGCCGAAAATGGGCCGAAAATTCGGCTGCGTCAGACCTTATTGAATTTATACATATTGATAGTAATTTTAAATCTGTAATCTACGCCATAAAAATCAATATACAACTACTCATACAAAAAAAAATTGGTACCTAATAGACACGTGACTGTTTTTCGCTAAATACATATGGTATTTGTGAAAAAAACTTATTTTGCCCCTGATGGATTAACTTCGAATCATCTCAAAATCGGCTGCACCAATTCACAACAAACACATCAAAAGTTGACTACTTTTAATCAGAAACTAAATCAAATTAGTTTCCTTCGTTTGAAAGCTGGCCTTTCAAATTAAAATATCATAAAACTGGATAGTCTTGCAAAATAAAGCCCGAGGATTTTGTGTTTCGGTTCTTTATTTTCTATTTATTTACCTGTTACAAAATGCACGATATTTCACGATATAATTATGTATAACAAAGCTTCGGTTTCGGCTGTAAATCCAGGTTCGATCGAACACTACCTATTAAAAAAAGACCCGTTTGTCCGTATCGGCATATTGTAAATACCGACAACACGTAGGCTGCGTACGCTGCGATTCCGATGCAGTGGACGCACAATTTTAAGATGCCTACGAAAATGCCCCGCTTCCCGATAGCTTACATGTTCACCCCTAGATCAACTCCGAACAACTTCGGATGTCAGTCAACCAGCATGACACCACACGAAGTGTCACACCTTTGTCACGTTCGTGACTCGCAATGGTAATCTGCGGTAAACGTCATCTCAGTGTCAATTTCTCCGCAATCTAGGGGTAGAGTACAGAGTTGGGTTGTTTCTGCTCGTTTTAACCTGACCTGTCTATTAGGCGTATCGCCGCTGTAATAGGGCGCTTTCCAAAACAGAGAGAAACGTTAGAACTAATAGATGGCGTGGATTTTAACGAAGAAAAGCTAGATTGTCAGTGGGATGTCATGTCTAAATAAACACGGTGTATGCAAATTTCAATTGTTTTTAGAATTACTGCATTTGTTTTATTAATTTCATTATTAGTAGTTTTTATAATTTTGATGTTGTATGGTTTCACTGCTCTATTGTATTATCATGTTGTGTATGCATGTTTCGGAACTCAAACTGGTTTATGAACCATAGTTATAACTTTTACTTGCCATGATTCGATTGTCTTCTGTTTTGTATAACAATAAAGTAAATAAATTAATTAATTTCATTTGACAGCCCCACGTAAAAAAGTGACCTCTTTTCTGTCTTGTCTATTTTTGACATTATCTTATTATCTACCTACTGACTGACTAATGGGTGGTACGTTTGTGCCAAACTTTAGCTATGCGTACAGTTGAGAGATTTTTTTAAAAGTACGAAGGTTTATCTCTAAATAGTTGTTACTATGACCCTGTTAATTAGTAATTAACGGGACACGGCAGGCACCTCATAAAAATACTAGAAATCCAAGATGCTAAGGTACACAGACCTTCTAAATTAGATGCAGGCACCATCTTACTGAGTAAAATAAATTACTCTTGGAAATTAAAAATAAAACATCATGAATCACCACGAAGTTCGTAATACATTCTCTACAGCCCTCGCAGTTCCAAAGTAGTGGCGCTTAGTATGCAAAGCATTTTGTGCAAATAACTTTTATTATAATCCAAAGCAGGCTTGGAAATGCCGCTTAAAGCCATGATTTACACAAGCGTTCAAGCGAGAGATAAAAATATTTACTCACAGTTATCGTTATTGGTTATTCCTAAGCGGATTAGTCTTTCTTTTATCCTTTGTATTCCGAAATAATACAACCGAGGCGATGTCTCCTCAAGGAAACATTGGGGGCACAACAGGTGGTCCATATTTAATGGTTATTGCTCGGTTACAATTAATTTGTCTGTCTGACCGAGAAGCGGAATTGCTGGAATAGTCAAAGGATGACACGGGGTCGCGACGCGGCCTATTTCGAAATAGTTAAAATAAGATTGGTCGTAGAGTGGTCAATGCGACGCAACGACCACATGGAAATATTTTTTTTGTATTGTCTTTTTTTATAGACAGCGTCCGTGTGACTTTTGTGATGGAAGTCGATGGTCAAATCTGAAATCATGAGAGTTAGAGAAAAGTCGTGAAAAGAGTCATGGGCTCAATTTATGAGAAAAACATACACTGCACACTTGGATTGTTTGTTATATTTATTATATATTATTTGATTGACACGTGATTTATTTGAATGGATTATTAGAGATGACAAAGATAAAATTTTATCGTAAGATGGGTCTTTCAGGGCAGAAATGGTACCTGAATTCTTCATATTGAAGTCACTGTCCTGTAAAATAAATAAATTAAAATATGATGGACTCTTTGTTTAGACCTATATTTGCAACGAGTTGTTAGCGCTAAAAGGTAGGTTTTAATAGGAATTAAGCTTATATTCGTATGATATGGATAATCCAAGCACTATTTTAGTAGTAGACATTACGATAATCAACTATGAGACATGGAACTTCATTGAGTTCCGTATACAGTGTCGGCTGGCAGCTCCCTGACAAGGGTCACGCTTGCCAAAACATCCGCTCAATGATATCCGGAGAATTTCTCTATCTAAGATTTATTCACCCAAGGGTTATTCTACAAGTTTGGAACTTGTAAAAATAGCAATGAAGGTCTTCGTAGGCAATGTAGTTGGTAGTTGGAAGGAAAAGTCACAAAGTTTAATGTGTATGGTCGTCCTGCGCTCCATTTATCTTGGTTCATTTTTACTAGAAACTACACTTTTCCTTGTAAAATGTTGACCAAATAAACCGACAAAGTGCGTGTCGGGTACAGTTTCGAGGGATCTTTACAACAAAAAATAGTTATTACATAATAGTTTTGAACGGCCTATCAAAAGTTACAATAAACCATGGTTACCCCGGACACACGACTATTTGGGCAACTGTGTTGCGATGTGTAAATTTTATATTTATTTTGAAAATTGAAAGCGCCTTGTTGATTGTTGGATGTTTATTTTAGACAAGAAGTTGAAGAAGGGTGTGTGTTTCTTCCTCCACGGTAGAATGCGTACTTTGCGTTGCGCGTAACAACGACATTATAAAAGTTTTAGTTGAATTGAAGGTAAATGTGACTTACATGTTTAAATTAATTGAAAATGTCATCAAGTAAAAATTAGGACATTAATATGCAAATGGAACAGAAGGGTAAAGAAATAATTAATATGAATCTGTTGCAATCGAAATCACGTGAACATATAAAAAATTCTTGAAGTTGTGAAGTGAAAAACATTTAGATTTTTTATTTTATTTATTTTTTCGCAATCGAATTGAAAAGTAGAGTGTTAAATTTGGGCCAACACCACCCATAATAACTTGTTATCCTCAGGTAAAACAACCTCGTATATCATGGGGTAGTTTAGTCCCCAGTAAAACAATTTTCTATTTAATTTTACCTCTACAAAATCAACTGACTTTGACTATTTTGTAAATGCAATAAATGTTAAATAGAATTGCTGAATTCACAGCTGCCGTGTTGTTATTATTGGAATTACATTACAAAAGCGATTCGGCGTTTGAAGGCACAAAGGAAAATATTTTATCGATCCGGATTTCAATTGGTTTTGTTAAACGTTAAAATGATTTAGGTTGTTTTTACAGCTTCAAATATTATGCAGTTCTAATCATTTAGTTAAGGTAACTTGCGTGAAGATTTAGTAGCAAAATGCATTGTTTGAGGATTGCTAGATGCATTAAGCCACTAATCATGTTTTTAATTCACTAAACGTATTTAATTTTTGATAATGATACCTACTTGTGTTTAAAACAAATCTGTTATCTGTTTTGTTATCATCTGCCTAAAATTATGTACTTGTACGTAGACTTGTGTACTCGTGTGTTTTTTTGTGTAAAATAAATTATCTCTCTCTCTATCTCTAATTTAGCCAGGTAAGTAGCGGTTGAGAGCTACGGCGGAGCAAGCGACGGTGTACCGCCGTACGCAGCAGTTGTAGGGCGATGGCGTATCAAGCTACAGTGTAGAGACGTAGGCCGTAGCCGTTGAGGGCTACGAATTAGCAGCATACCAGGGTGTGGTGCCATTGTAGTTGAAAGCTACGGCGTAGCAAACTACGGGGTGGCGCCGCCGTAGCCGTTGAAGGGCTATGGCCTATGAAGAGCAGGTACGATCTAGAGACGTAGGCCGTAGCCGTGTGGCGCCATTGTAGTTGAAAGCTACGGCGTAGCAAACTACGGGGTGGCGCCGCCGTAGCCGTTGAAGGGCTATGGCCTATGAAGAGCAGGTACGATCTAGAGACGTAGGCCGTAGCCGTGTGGCGCCATTGTTGTTGAAAGCTACGGTGGCGTAGCAAACTACAGAGTGGCGCTGTATCTGTTGTAGTCTCTTAGTACATTATTATTTTCCATTCTTTAATAAACAAAAAAAATCATTCTCTAAGAATTGTTTCGATTTACTCAAAATAATTCTAAAAGTGTATACTAGTACCTATTTGATTACATCTTTCCTGTTTACTATTATTTTGTGCCAAGAAAATTGACACCTCTCTAAACAATCATTATGAAAGGAGCCATCTTTCCATGGACCTTCTGAAGCACTATGAATCAGTACAGGAATGCGAGGGCATGATGAATGCGAGGGGCGCCCAGCAACAATAGACGTCACGCACTTGCGAACTCATAACCATTGATACCAATTTATGGCCGCCATTTTATTTGCCGTTGATGAAAACTTAGGAAAACAATGATCTCTTAGTTTTCAAATAACCGCGTTTTTTTTTATATGAATTACTTGGCTAGCTTTTTCATAATTCATTTTTCTTCGAATTGATTTAGCTAGGCAGCCTAATTCTACCCAGTGCTGGCTGAGTTGAGGAATCTCTACCCAGTGGGTAGAATCAGGCTAAAAAAAAGCTTTGTACCTTTTCCATAAAATTACTATTTTATTTTTGATAGTTCGACTGACAATCAAATAATCATGTCCTTACCGATTAGATTTTGTTAATTAAGAAGTTGTAATCGATTTTGTTATCGTGGCTCAACATTTTGTATTATTTTACAGGCGTTTAAGTGATTT
Source organism: Eupithecia subumbrata (assembly GCA_949316285.1). Classification (NCBI taxonomy): domain Eukaryota; kingdom Metazoa; phylum Arthropoda; class Insecta; order Lepidoptera; family Geometridae; genus Eupithecia; species Eupithecia subumbrata. Next base: position 10,769,782 of record OX438643.1, on the reverse strand, counting down.
TATCTTTAGAATAAGAATATTCAATCGAATAAAATAGTTTTATTTTTGTTTATTTACTGCATGCCATACCGTTTATCCGTGATAAAAAGTAAGCGAGATTGAGTTACTGAAGCAAACTATATTTTTTTACTATTTTAATACTTTTTTTATGGAAAAATCATCTAGAATAATCTTCGTTAGGTACGTACTATGTCTGCTTGATAAAAATCGAAACTTCCGTAAGTCTTCATATTTTTCGAGTCGACAGTTTCGCATGCCAAAAGTATCTGTGTCTAAGAAATACTTTATTCTGTCATTCAGTCACCCACCGGTCAAAAATTAGGGAACTTCATAGACGTGCATACAAACAGAAAATACATCCGTGGACGGGGGCTGTATTTTCCTGGCTTAGAAAAAACAAAAATCATTTCCATAAGGAAATGATTTTTGTACACAAACAAAGTTTACCTCTTTGAATTTTACGATACATATAAATGTATCGTAAAATTCAAAGAGGTAAACTTTGTAGGTAAATTACATTCATGGTATTGTAATATTGACTAATGTTCAATATACGTTCACCCTGAAAAACATTGAAGTCTGTCTTCCAAAACTCGGTTCCTATTGCGTTTCCGATATCACTACATCATGACGTATAATACAAGATTTATGTCTAGCAGTTATAGCTATAATCGAAGATAAAATGCATATTTTTATTGATTTATTTGTTCATTTATTATTTTATATCATGCTCTAAACTGCCAGGAAACTAGAACTATGAAATACATTATGGATACAAAATAATAGAAAATTCTTAAACGTAAGGCCACACTATTTGTGGTGCTAGCTACATTTAGCATTGTTACTATGGTTAGAAATACATGATTACTGTGTGTTGTTGTTGTGTTATGTCGCTGTAATTGTATAGGTAAATAATAAATAGTGCTGGACAATTTCACACAGCATCAAACTAAGCAGGGCTTGTGTTTTGGTTACTATATAACTGATATACTTATAAAAAATTACATAGATAGATATTTTTATCATAGAAAACACCCAGGACTTCTGGAACAAATATCTGCAGATCGTTGTAACATTTATCGCGAGGCACGAATAGAATTCAGAACGCCACAGAGGTCGTCGACGACGACAGATTCATACATGGTCATCATGGTCAGATACGACTCGGTGTATCTGATGACCATACTACATGATCTGATATGGCTTCTGGTGCGCTTCTATCGCGCTACAACACACTTAACCAGTGTGGTTTTAGCTTTATCAGAAAGATGTTTAATCTCATTTTTGCACATTTTTGTACTAGCCTAGTGTTCTAGCATAAATCGGGTGTTTTTTGAGATGGGAGTGGATGGCCATATCCGAAACCATGCGTGTTAGAGAAAAGTCGTGAGCCGGGCTCAATTTTACAGAAAATAAAAACGGCTTATTTAGATTTTTTAATCTTTTACTTTTGTTGAAATTCGAACTCTCATGGTTTTGTATTTGGCAAGTCACTCACATATCAAAAAGAAACTCTGTATAATTGAGTTAACTTATAAAACGACAGGCATGTTCTCAAATTCTATTTTATATACACTGCTGCTAGAATATATTCAAGGTATAATATAAACCTCTACAAGGAAATATACGTGTAAACCAAACACACGCTAACTATCCATGGATAGGATATTGATCAAAGGAGATTGTGCATCGTCAGAGTACTCAAAGCCATTAAAGTGGGTTCAACGTGCAGAAGGTTATTGGATATCTATGCGTAGGTAGCTCGGCGATGCATTACTTCCACAATAAAGCGGTGGGAACTTTCGTCACTAAAGCCAGTGACGAAAGTTCCCACCGCTTTATTGTAAAATAGTAATTCCAAACGGTTTTGGAATTACTATTTTAGAGTTTAGACCACAATTTTCATAATAACTTATGTTATTAGATAAAATGATATACTTATTGTTTTTTTTTCATATTGGTAAATTGACAATTATTTTTTTTCTGTTTTTCGCAATAATTATTATCAGAAATCATAGAAAATTGCAGAATAAAACAATTACAACTAATATATACACTTATATCTATTTCTTAAAAATCTAAGCCGTCATCGGAAGCACCAGAAGGCAGAGAACCCAGAATGCTGGCAGCAATTCCCCGTTGAATGGCAATGCTAATTAATTGACCGAAATAGAAGCCAGCATTCCGAACTGTGGACTCTATAAGAAGTTTGGTAAGATCTTTAGAAATTGCGTGTGCCCCAGGACCCCAAAATAATTATTAATGATTTTATCTATTATGATGTTATTAGATAAAATCATTCAACAAAAAAAAATAACTTGAAATCCCTGAATATCAACACTGTTTTATCAAGTTTTACGGGACAAATCCCTCAGGAACATTTTGTGGCACCACTTCAGGATCACTATATATATAAAAACAAAAGAGTCAATAAACATCGATAAAAATATAGCCAAAATGAAAACAACCTCCTTTTTTGAAGGTTTATTTTTTTCATTGTTCCTTGTGGTAGAGTTGTGATAGCGTTAAACATAATTTATGCCACACAGAGCAATATTCCATTACTTTCTGAATAATCTTGCGAGAGAAGACGCTCCTTCATTAATACAAATGTGTTCTTTATTTTTCAGTGATCAGTTAAATGGATTCTGTTCTACCAAGAACAAATACGGATGGAAGCACAGAGTGGAAAAATATATAATTTAAATTATTGATCTACAAGCTTGAATTACCTTATAATTCACTAGCTTCTATTCGCGGCTTCGTACGCGTTTTCCGGGATAAAAAGTACATCTATGCAAAATATGATCCAAACATCTTAACATCCATCCAAACATTCGCATTTATAATATAAGTGTTATTAACATTTCAGTATCAAATAAAAATATTAAGTAAACCTACAGAAATCTCTTGTAAAGAAAACTGTAGAGTTTTTGGAATGATTTATAAAGTAATTCAAACAGCGAGATAACTCTTACTGCACCTGGGCTCATTACTAATTCTTTCAGTTGTGAATTGTCTGTACCTACTTGTTGCATGTAGCTACTAATGAATTTAATACGAGAAATGTTAAGATTTCTACTTTCTTAATACGCTGTTTTACACATATGTCAGAATGAATATGAATATGTTAACATACGGCATTGCTAATTGCGTTTTTCCATGACGGGAACAATAATTTTCCATGCCGACAATATTCTTTCATATTGTATATATCCAATGAAAATTGTCGTTTAGATCTTGTGTTTCATTCAATATTCTCGCACGAATATTTGATATCGATAACGGTAAAATGTGCATATGTACATGGATATTATGTATAGAGATAACCGTATCTAGCACCCATAACACAAGCTCTGCTCCTTTAGGGCTCGATCATGCTGTATGGATTTATTATATGAGTACCTAGTTCCTAGGTCAGTTTTCTAGGTCTGCCATTTTTATTCTAATGTAAATGATTTACCTTCGTGGCTTTACTTGAAGACCGATGTATAATAACAATATTAATTATGTTTTGAATACTCACACAACAAAGGAGATGTCCCTCTTTTGTTACGCTGTTACATTGTCTGGTCCGACCAAGATTGGACACGAAAAAACTCTCGTTTTATCAATTCACTTTCAGGAAAGTTGGATTTTAATGAATATAATAAGGTCTGTGCATCTTATCGCAGGTTTTCCGTAAGGTGCTTGAAATTCTCTACCCACTGTTTTGCTTTGAGGATTTTTTTTTATAATGGTCAAGCGTTTCGCCACCAACTCACTTAAAGTAAGTGAAGATGTGGCCTAAGATGGAGCACGCTTTCCCAGAAGGAGCTTATTTACCCTGGATTTGAAGACTCCAAGATTGTACTCTATCGTTGGTTGTTTCTGAAAGGTGACCTTAAACATTTGTGTTGTAAGTTTCAGAATAATCTTACCATCGGATCAAGTAAACAAACTCGTATTTTCCTCTGAGTTACTAATCTGGGGGTATTAAATACATCCAAAGGTGAACTTTGCTATTTAACGATTATGGGTCGGTATAAATGGAAGCTCGAATTCGCTTTGTATTTTTATGGGTGGATATTTTGTATTTTAAAGGTTAAATGTTGGCCGAGAAACAATGGAAATTTCGTCTTTTCAAAATATATCAAATACGTCTCATGTTAAGTTTGACAGATACAGTCAAATATGAAAGAGTTTCAAAGGTGGTATAGCAAGGAAGTTCTTCTTTAAGCACGAAAAACTGAGCACAATGACAACAGTCCCATACCTCTACTCCACTAGGTATGTTAATACCTCATAACATGACCAAATTCATCTCCAGGGACCGATTAGGCCCGGGGATAATTATGCCAATTAGTCTATGACTTGCTTTTACCGCGGCTTCGGCCATGGTCCAAAAATATTCGATCAACTGCCTATTTAACAAAATTATTCCTTAGTCAAGTAATGCTTCATATTCACTATCATCAATGGCCTATTACATCCATGAAGATGGAAAGGCGACGAAAAAGATACAAAGACATTATATATTATAATATTGCATAGATCCATTGATTTTATTTCTTTCTACCTAAGGTTGTTGTCTATGTTGCCTCTGTGAAGATAGATTTTACAACTATATTTTACAATGCTTCGCAGGCACTAGATTGAGAAAACACTAAATACACGCTATCGATTGACCACTAATTAAAAAACCCGACCCGTTTTTTGTTGAATTTCCAGAGAATATCTTCGGAATCGGTCAGAATCGGTAGGAACAGAAACAAAACCCTGTTCATTTCTCCACTTTACACAACTTGAAGCAAGTTGCAATTTAAAGAGGCATTCTCTTTATTTTTAGCAGAAAGCAGAAATACAAGAATGGTCTTTTGGTTGTTGTACATGAATTTATACAAAAAACTCGAGGTTCACATAATAGCCGTGCAAATTGTTCCTGCCTCTCTTCGCCTAATTAATTATTAGCTACGAGCGTTCTCCTTCGGCTACGCAGCGAGATACATCTGAATAAGAAATTACAATCACTCTCTTGTAGATGCCCGTTAAACAGGTACCTAGAGGTTGCAAAAAGAATATATATCTTTATGTCGTTTCTTTTTTATTAGCAGTTGGTAATAGATAAAACGTTTCATCAAAACTTTTGTCTTGAGACGTCTCATCTAAGCCACTTAAAAGTTAAAAGCAAAAAAGTTAGTTTTGAGCGGACGAATCATTCCATCATTTGTTTTAAAAATTACAAAATAAAGTTTCAATTAGGTATACTCACAGTCTCTCAGCAACGAACGGTTTATTCAAAAAGTGCCGTAGCAATTTCGTAGCATTTCCATTAATAATCATCAACACGTTAACCAACAAGCGGTACTCATTTTAAGTCCGGGAAATAGATAAGCACAGCACAGTGATTTACTGTAGAAAAGTAATATTAAATTTTCACGTTAAATGCCGGGTTAAAATGTATCGTGCGGGCTACGAGGTCGGAGCGCGGCGGCGCACGGTGCGGGCTAGACCGGACCGCGCAGGCGGCGGGCGTCGTCGCCACCTGTCGCTGGAAGCGTGGCGGCGGCGGCTCGCGGGCGCGGCGGCGGCGGCGGCTCGCGAGCGACTGAGCGAGCTCTGGCCCGGGCTCGCACGTGGCTGCCGGGCGCCGCCGGCCGCCGCCCAGGTGCACTCTCCCCCGCCCGCCGGAGCTCCGCGCAGCCTCCAACGTCTCCGCCCGCCCCGGCCGCCTTCTGCATCCGCCATCCGCTTGCACTAGCCCTGAGCCTCTAATTAAACTTTTTCATTGTGACGTTCATCGTTCATTAACACCGCCAAAGAAAATAATAAAACATTTATTACGTCACGAAGGCTTAATGAGAAAAAATCTCTCTGCAGGCGATTCAGCTAGCTCTTGATGTGTTATGTGCAGGAGGTAAATACTGTGTCGAATCGATCCACCGTTATTGTTCTAGAATAAACGTTACGGCGTATTTTCTTAATTGCTTCAATGTTACCGATACAGTATTGTAAACTTGTGTGCTATCATATTGCAGAACAGTAAAAAGTTCACTGAGTTCGTTAAGCTTGGTTGTATCTGACGGGAAAAGCTTTATTCCTTCTTGTGAGGGTTTAAATCTCATTATAAATAGAAAATTTAGACTGTATCTGACTCTATCTTTTCTAGTGCAAGTTTTATTCAGAAAATATGTTTTTTTGTCGTCTACTTGTATTTTACTTCGATTCGAATGTTTTTTATGTAAAATCATAGAAATTGTTTTTCATGTTGAATTTAGTGCTTATCAAGTAGACATTTTTGGAAGAAATATCTACAGAAATAAAAATATTTTTTTTTCGTTACCTACCCAAACGAAACCTTTTCTGTTATTCTCGAGTTTTATATACGTTTTACCTTAACCTTAACAGCCTGTATTGGTCCACTACTGGACGCAGGCCTCCCCCTGATAAGCGCCTTATTGGCTTTTATCACATGGGGGTACTGCACATAATCCCCACGCTGGGCATGCGGGTTGGGGATCGCAGTGCGGTTGTAGAATTGTTTTGCAGGGGGCGATGCTGCCCGTCCCCGGTGTATATCCCTTAGTCGCCTCTTACACCCTCGGGAAGAGTTGGGGTGGTGCAAATTCTAAGCCACATAGCGAACGATTACGTTGTACCTACTACTGTACTAACCAAACCTACCTCTAATAATACGATAATATACAAATACGGCCCGCAAGAACGGGTCCTAAGACTAGACTACATAGGTTATAAAGGATAAGATCTGTGAAGATATCCTAACCCTTTGTTTTATGACCGACGTTTTCAGAATATTTTACTTTACACATAAATAGGGTTTCTTCAGTATGAGGGTTTCATATTCATATAATCTTGTAAATACAAAATCGAATCAGTATTGCCGTTTCATGTTTTTAAAAAACATTTCATTCTCCGTATCTGGATAGTTTTAAGTTAATTGAAATACTTTAATGACCGTGCTCTGGTCAAAGGGATATGGAATGCAAATTGAAATACAAATTGAACTGATCAGTTCGTAACAGTACGAAAATACGTTCACAAGGAAATAATGAAATACGTTGTTGAAATAATAATAAGGCATTAACGTTTTGTACGAGTTATTCTGTTCGAAGTAATATTTACAAAGAGCAATTCTACCTACGCTTTCGGGAATTTTCACAAATTGTCATTGAAAAGTCTGTGTTGTAAATAATACCTAATTGAAGATGAAATTGACTCAGAATTTGATATAATTATTTGCACAGTTGGTTTTATAGTCCAATTTTTTCAAAAAGTGTTCTTCTCACAGACTTCTCTATATTTTTCCTGTAAAATACAGATCCATATCTATAAACATTTGAGATGGATAGCCACAGATTCAGATGGTAGACCACACAACTGGCGGATCGCTGTAGAACCATGTCACAGTAACAAACGCCAAAAATGGCGTCTGTTACTGTGTTTGGCGTTTGTTTTTTCATTGTGACAAGGTTCTACAGAGACCCGCCAGTTGTGTAGTCTACCTATACGCAAACTTCGGAAATAGAGGGAGGGCCCCGGATAACTAATTTTTTAACTTTTTTAAAATATTTCCAAAAGTATGAGACCTACAGAAATTTTAAAAACTGTTTGGATAATTACTAACTGATACCTTTCATTTGATGCCCCACATGACCCTGTAGTTATCTTTTAAAATTTCGACATCACAATTTGTACCGAATTTATTTTTTATGGAAAAAAGGACAGAATATGCGAGACCATAAGAGTTTCGAAACCGATCTCGAAACCCTAAAAAAAGCTATTGTGGTCGCCTCGTGACCGCGATCGCTGTAACGCAATGGAAACGTAGGGGAAAGAAAAAACAAGGATAAATAATCTTCAATAATGTTAGCAAATCACAAAACCAAAACTTTTTGGTTGAATGTAAAAAAAGTTACTTTTCTTTAGAAAACAATGAAAAGAATAATAAATTAATAAACAAGATTCGTAGTTAACCCTTTACATTCATAATGAATTGTTCGAATACCATCCAATACATCTGTTACATTCCTCAAAAAAGTTAAACAACCAAGATATCATATTTTACTCCCAAGAACTCTATATTCATCTTCAGCAGAGTTTATTTAGACGATCGAGCTAAAATGAAGAAATTGTTTGGATATGTTATCAACCTTCGGAGCACCTTATGAGAGCTTCGTCTGAGCATCAAAGGAGCGCATTCACTCAAAACAGCTTTTTCAGGAATGAGTTTTCATTCAAATAATAGCAAATTAAACTTAGGAACCGACTGAAATAACATTTGCGGGCAATTCGAGTAGATCTTTAAGGAATTACGGTTCGTTGTTTTATTTATCACAAGTGACGAGAGTTGGTGAGAATTTGGCAGCGTATCACTATTACCATACAGCGAGGCAATGCTATATTAGTTCTTATAAGTATTTACTCTATTTGATTTTAACTATTTTTATTTGTAAATGTGCAAAACTCGTAAATCTTTGGTCCCAGGGTTGTCTGAAATAAAGCATTTTTTTTTAATGCATCCAGCGTCTTGGGGACGCTTCGGATTGGTATTAATTTGGATCAGTTGAGCTAGGTCGAGATTATTTTGCAACAGTCTGCATCTGCAGACTGTGAACTATTTAGCTCAGCTGTTTCCTATGTAGTTAAATACTTATTTGAATAAGTTGTATTTTTTTTGTCTGCAGTTAGCTCAATTGTTTCAATTGTAAATATTAGTCCTAATTTATTTCTATTATTTTATTGTAATTTTCTACGTGAAAAAAGGCTTCTGCCCAATTGAAAAAAAAATTGGTTTATACAGAAATCAAAAATATCACTTTATTTCCGTGTCAGTGTTTAGTTTTATAATTTGACCTGTTTCTAAGTAAGTATACATTTATTGTATTTATGAAAATAAAGAGTTTTTGATTTTGATTTGATTTTTAAGTTGTCTTTTAAAGTTCACATTTAGAAAAAAACATGGTGGATGCCGTTGTATGAGTATTTCATTGATCAAATATGATCTACGCGTGACAACATGATACTTTCAATCCCATTCCTTATCTACACGACTTATATATTTTACACAAAAGGGGCTGAAACGTCGCATCGATTGGAAATTCAACTTCGCACGTCTCTGTGGTTCGAGTCGCAAGAATCAAACGAGAATCTTTCAGGATAAAAATACGTAATATAAGAGTAGTGAATTTTTAAACCATGTAATGTGTTTGGGTAGTGTGTGGTTGATCATATGCTTCTAATTTATTAACCCACTAGCTTTACGCACGCAATTTTCCGGGATATAAAGTAGCCTAAGGTTGCTACCTTTTTTTTAGCAAATAAAGAATAATTTACCTCTTAAGAGGTTAAACAAAGTACAACATGTAAAAATACAGTATATTTTTTTTTATTAATGTTGGTAGCTATTCTATATGGCAAGGAAACCAACTTAATAGATATAACGGCGAACAGAGCGTGTCGCGAAAATTATTCAGACTTGGCCAAAATAGCAAGAAAACCATAACAATGAGTGATAATGGCAAACTGCAAGAGCTGTATAAAATCCAGGCTTTTTAGTTGCTGATGTCCAAATGGAAAGAAAATAAAGACGAGTGTTAACAATTGAAAAGAGCACAGGCATGATTGATTCCATACTACTAGTTACTAGCTAGTTAGACTACCTAGACCATACAGTTACTCATCGTAGATAAACAACAGAGTTATTCAAACATTCTTTCTAAAAAAATTACCCCATAGTAACGTGAAACGAACCACCCTAAGACATGGATATATCCCACACTATAGACTAGCCAGACCATACCATACAAATACATCATAAATTAACATTAAAAAATACAGATTTATTCAATCTCTCTTTCTCTCAGGAACAAACTCTATTGTGAGCGCGACAGCATAAAACCCACTATAGGTAATATAGTGCACTGCAAACTAGGCATGATGAGCCATGCCGTTTTAATAGGCGTTTTGGTCTGAAAAGATCCACAGAGGAAGAGAAATATCCGAAACGGAGCAAAAAGATCCGCACCGGCAACACTGGTCATGCAGAAAAAAAATTCAAGACGACAATTGATTTGTTGACGTTTTCTGTTGGGTTCAAAAACGCAGAGTCTTATAGAATAATACCATGCCATCCGTTCTGTTACACTCAAAAATAATACCTATGTTTATTAAATACTTTTAGTGAACATTAAAAAAAACTTGACAAGCGAAATAAAGCATTTTCGCGTACTTTATTGTGCTCGTGTATAGAATACGTTAGCTCGAAATAAAGTACAATACTTTAATATAAAGTACGAGTATAGAATACGTTAGCTCGAAATAAAGTACAATACTTTAATATAAAGCACGGGTGGCAACCTTATGTCCTTCCCGGAATACCAGCCACCTCTCAGCCAAATTTAATCCTTAAAACCTGTGTGATTAGGATTTGTTGTGCCGTTTAGGTGCGAAAAGGTAACAAACGGAATTACTGATGGACAGACAGAATTAAGGCAGGTTTAGACAGGGTCAGTGACAGACTCCGAATTCGAGACAAGTCAGCGCTGACCCGAAAAAAACCCAATATAAATTGATTTGAAGTCAGTGCAGCGGTGGGAAGTCAGCGTTGACTTGTGCATTCGCACACGAATATTTTGAGGTCAGTCAGCGCCCCCCGCAACCCGCACCCTACCGCGCCAGCGGTAAAAACCCCGTGTAAATATGTAGTCAAGTCAGTGTTTGGTCAGTCACTGTCGCTACGTTGTAGGGTGTAGTCATTGATGTAGGACACCATCTGCTTTCTTTTTATTCATTTTTCTTTCCCACTGACTTCACACACGTGTGGTCACCGTAAAGAACTTGCTACGACTACTGACTCCATGTAAACAGTTGAAGTCAATGTCGGCGCGGCGGCGCCAGCGCAGGCGCCGCTACTGACTTGTGTACTGACCCTTTGTAAATCAGCCTTTACAGATGAACAGAATTACTTCGGCCTGAATGATATAAATAGTAAGTGATGGTGATAGCGACATGGATAGCATTACATCACTAGTGCTAATATACCTACTTAAAAACGGCTCTGTCCTGAATTATGGGTGTGTCTGTGCTTGGCTTACTCCCAGCCAGACTGATGCCACATAAATCATCTTTCGTAGATAAAATAATTATGTAGGTCCAGTATGATGATGTGGATTTTAATTGGAGTGGGAGATCACTCTTAAGTTATTTATTGGATTTCGGACATTGTTTTGTATGGGGACGCTTCCGACAGGTGTTGAAGTGGATCAGTTGAGATACCTGTACATGGTTTGCAAGTGTATGCAGTTACCTCAATTGTTTCAATTGTAAGAACTAATTCTTATTTGTTCCTATTAACTGATCTAATTTTCTGTTGGTGGTGATTAACATAAAATTTTAAGAATTAGGACCGTTTACTCAGTGTTGCCGATCAATTTGTCGGAATATACAGCGGATCAAAAATTTTAATACGCAGTGTCAGTGAATTACCAATGACCCATACAGGGTTGTTGTTACAGGTAAAATGTTTGTTCAGCTGTATATTCCGACAAATTGATCGGCAACACATTCCAGTTATCTTACATAGCTCAGATGCTGTTCAAATCAATCACGGGATAACCAATAACTATAACCAATAGCTCGCATCAATGAAGAATTAAAGTGAGTATGGACTAGAGCATTGACTTGTAATCTGTTTACAGAACATCGAGCATTCGCTGTTTTAAATTTTCACTTCGAACATAGCGCTCGATGTTTTGTTACAGCCTGAATATATACCAACGAGCATTTTGGTCTAACATTTATCGAAAAAAGGCACGAGCGCGGGTGAAGGGTGACGGAGGGGAGTGAGGTGTGCGGGCCGAGAGAAAATGTACGCAAGGTGCAGTTAGTTTGCACAGTCAGTAGAAAAATGTATAAGAAGTATAATGATAACGAATTATTGTCTGCGGAATGTCTCGTGTACCTGAGCTTCGCTACGGCGTAGACAGTGCTACGGCGTAGAAACTGCTACGGCGTAGACACTGCTACGAAAATTCTGTTTTGATTTTGACTAGGTGTATGCATAAAGTATTTGCGCCGGTCGTATTCATAATTTATGAGCTAATTTGTTCTAGAATAATATATACATTTGTTACAACACTTTTGTCTTTGAAACATAGAAGGACAAAAGTGTCGCTGTTATTATTCTAACATTTCTAGGTAACCTAAATAAAGAATTGTGAATGTATTATCGAAGAAAAGATTTTCCGTTTATTTAAAAGACATAATAAAATTTATTTAAAGGGTCTTCTAAAATAAGTAGGTAGGTAACTAAATAGTGTATTTTATGTGTCATTTCCATTTGGAACTGACACTTTCCCTTTATAGTTATGAATAAATTACACTCATTTTATTTGTATGCCATCGTTTCAGAAGCCAAAGTGGTTTTTGATCGATCCGATACAGGAATATTATTTAGGAGCCGCAGGTTCATTTCCATTTAACGAGGACCGGTCCATAGCCGGCTCCTTGAATTTTTAAATCCATTTATGAATACAAATGTATATTTGATTATTTTTGCTGTGGCGAAACCAGCTAATATTTTGGTTCCATAAAAAGTTATATTATACTGAACTCTAATGAGAGTATTGGTTTCTGTAACTACAGTGTTGCTAATTTGGGTTGTTTCTGAGATAAAGAATCCTACTGCTTTTAGAATAAGAATAAGAAAATCTTTATTTCGTATCGTTTTAGTTTCTTAAATTACCCAACACTAACGCTACTATTTAACTAGCAATGTAATTAAAAAACTTAAATTCTATAAAATGGCGTCCGACTCAGCATTATGTTGTGATAGCCATTGCGCATAGTTATCACATAGCTGATCATCCGTCAGAACCAAAACCAACCAACCTTTTGTGTCTATAGCGTCGAGTTCTCTCTTTCTATTTCATAAGACGTAGCTAGTTTGCTTCCACACGACCCCATTTATATTTATTTAAATGTTTCACTATATGCCTTCTGAAACTCCAACCACAATAACAACTCATTCTCTTATGTTCAAATTACAGTCATTTTCATTTATAGCCAAACACAAACTCCCTATTACTGTAGATTTTTGGCACAACAATATCGTTAACCACAGGGCATAGTATAATATCGATAAACACAGGTCATATCGCTAGTGTTTCATAATTATAACAGTTTATAATTATGGTAGGTTCGTGTTGCGGACAGTGATGGCAAGTTATGAACTACCAATTGAATAGAATTGAATAGTGAAACCACGCGGAGCACGTATTTGTACTGTACGGATTGGCGGCTGGCCAGCCGTGGAATGTTGCCCAGCGGATCCGCTCTATTAGAGCGAGTTAATTGAACCTCTTTCTTTGATATTTCAAAATACTATGTTGGAGGCAGCGAAACAGCATGATTGGGAAATGAAAAATCATTTTACACACGAATGTACTGTAACGATCCAGATTATGCTGGCTCATTCAATTTGCAAATATAGAAACATTTAGCACTCTCTGATATAACTTGTAACACTGAAAGAATAAAACCTTCTTAAATCTTGTTCGGCAAAATACAATATTTGAATTTGATTACTCTAGGAAAACAAACGTCGTTATTTGGAGTGGTGACAGTCGGGGCGAGGTAGAAAAAGGAGTCGGTGGGCTTTGGGGTTTTTGCTAGGTTTTCCAGAAATTGTGAGAAATGGTGTGCATGATTGAGAGAATGCTGGGTCGACCTAGTACATATGATGAGCGGCTTCAGAATGGATCGGATTAGCGTTGAGATCCTTCGGACCAGCGAGGATTTCGGAGAGATTCATTGCATTCTATCGTTCCGGAGAGTGAGGATTCAGGTTATGTAAACACACTACTTAATTCTATCGTTTCTCTACGTTGTAGACGGATGGTGTTACATCCCAGAGCTGGCTAATCTAAATTCTTATTATGTTTATCAAGCACATCCAGTAGACCCTGGATTGTGTATTAAATTTAACAAGCAGACTTGGGAGACCATTTACGTTCCAAGTCTGTGGAATTGTCTTCCTGTTAAACGGTTCTTTGCAAGCGTCATCCCGATTGTGGAAGAACTGAGGGTTTATTATGTCTATTGATTAGATCTACGGTTAGCCTGGAGTGTGGTTCCACCCCGTTTACAGAAGCAGCAGCTTCTAGGTAGGTAGGTTGAGGTAGGATAGGTGTAGGAGAGGTAGGTAGGTGTATTTGGGTCGCTTCAGACCATTCCCCGTAAAACTCTACTGAGTTAGCGTTTTTCAATCGCTTTGCACTTAAATGTCTGGTTACACTGAGTACGGGCCAGGCGATAGTCTTCTACTTTCGACTGTCCCCGAGGCGCTGAATGTGATTCTGAATGGGAGCCCTTAATAACAGGAAGCTTTGGTCTGGACCTGCACAGGCCAAAGCAAAGTTCTCTGGTAACCGCACAGTGGAGGCATTGTAACCGAAATCATAAAATGATCCAGTTATTATCGTAATCTATACTTAAATCTACTTCTTCACATAATTATCATTACCTTAAATGCCCGGGATTGAATTCTAATCTTACTACGTAATCTAAGCTGTTTCAGAGAGAGAGAAATTTAGGTTTAACCGACTGTGAAAAAGGCTGGTTATGCTGTACCAGAATTGAAGAATCGATGTTTTCAAGTAAGTTGAAGAGTTAGTTCGTTTGTCTAAAGCTCCTAAAAGAATCTTGAGTTACTACTACACAACATACGCGTCCTTCCGCTAGCTAGACGATCATTGGCCACTTTAAATCATAATTTTATTACAAAAGTTACGGTAAAATATACAAATCTAACGATAATAATCAATATTGGACAGGTAGGGTATGTTACGATGGTTTGGAGTGTTACAATTTGGTGCCGTGACCAGGATGATAAAATAATCTAAAAATAACAATGAAAAAATTAATAAAAGTTAAATATCATACCTAATGGCTGGCAGAGTATTGTATAAAATGACCCAAGGTAGATTTAGTTGCGAGTTCGACTCTTGCACAAATTGCTACATAAGATACGAAGTGCGAGTTCGATGCTTGCACAAATTGCTACATAAGATGATACGAGGTGTGGGTTCGACTCTCGCACAAATCGCTACATAAGAAGATACGAAGTGTGGGTTCGATTCTTGCACAAATTGCTACATGTGAAGATACGTGGTGCGGGTTCGACTTTCGCACAATTTGCTACATGGAAATACGTGGTGCGGGTTCGATTCTCGCACAATTTGCTGCATGTGAAATGGAAAGGAGCTCAAGACAAACGAAGCAATAAAATACATAGTGATCTAAGGCTTATCCAGTAATAGTAGAAGGATAGGTAAGAATCGACAAGTTGAGGGGTCGCTTAAAATATATTTAATCTTAGTATTCTTCAAATAACTTAATTTAACTTAATGTCTAACACTCGTGTCGTGTAGGTGGTGTTGATGATGATGAAGCAGGCAGAGCAGTGAACAACGTTTTCCAAACAGCATCTGAAATAAATAAGAAATAAGGTTATTTTATCAGCTACGAGTCTGGAAGAGCTCGCTTTGCAGTGATAAGCTGCAATTCTTCAATCTCCTCAACCTCAACAGCCTCTATTGGTCCACTGCTGGACGCGGGCCTCTCCGTGATAAGCACCTTGTTGGTTTTTATCTCATGGGGGTAATGTCCATAATCCTCACGCTGGGCATGCGAGTTGGGATTGCGGTTCGGTGATGGAATTGTTCAGCAGGGGGCGCTACTGCTCGTCTCAGTGGATATCCCTTAGTCGCCTCTTACGTCATCCGCGGGAAGAGTTGGGGTGGTGCAAATTCTAGGCCAACACCACACAGATAAGCTGTCATTGTATTCATCTTATATAAAGAAGTAATAATAGTTGCCTGGAAGAAATCGCTTCGAAGTGATAAGGCCAACCATTGGAATAAATTCAACTTTTTAAAATTTTAGTTGGAAGTATATACCTTGCTTCCTTAGTAGGGGTTTTCAAATAGCCTGTATAACAGGGTCTCCATTTACATGGACAAGAGGAGTTGGTAGAACATTATATATCCATATTCATTTATGTAGCCACAGATTTAGAAGGTGGACTGACTGATGTATCTGCATTCCAATTTCAGCAGGATAATCTGAAAAAGAGGAATTGTCAGTGTGCATTGTACGTGGGAAGATGCAGGATCATCGACTACACAGAGGGAAAGCTTTTTCTTATTCATAGCTGGGATTTCAGGTAAGTGATTTCAGGTAAGTGGTTAACATGGAGACATCAGAGATGCAGTATTGATGATTAAAGAGAATCAGGACTGAATACAGGGCAGTTGTCTGAACCAGACATGGGATTCGAGGACATTATGTCTATGGATAGCTGATTAGAAATATTTTAAGATTTGAACCTAATTAAATGTACTTACTTGGTTTTTCCTTGGAGTAACGGGATACTGTATCAAGCGACTAGTTAGGCGATTGGCACATTCACTGCCACTGCTAGCTTTATGTTACTGGATGAAGCAATGGAGAAACAGGATACTGTATCAAGCGGCTAGCTAGGTAATTGGCACATCCACTGCCAACTTCGTGCTACTGGATGAGATAATGGAGAAACGGGATACTGTATTGAGCGTCTATATAAGTGTTTGACTTATTCACTGCCAGTTTCGACGAAGGGATCCAACAGAAGCGCGTAGCTGGACGAAGCGTTGCAGTTGGACGCCGTGTGTCTTGGATTATGAAAGCGTAAGATTGCGTAGGGGTCGTAAGTATTATTTCTGAAATAAATAATAAGAAAATTGTGTAAACAATCATATGAGTTTGGCATTTCTTGTCATCTCTTGTCATTTATGATACCTAATCAAAAGGACCAGACAGGGATTTGGTTAGTCTACATTGAAATGTCAGAGGTTACCAATAAGTTTTAATCTGCTAACGGTTCGACTATGGTTTGATAATATAAATATTGGAAACTTGTGTAGATTTTATAGAGCTAGGGTATAAGCTAGGGTTATCCAATTGTCCATTCGTTTGCCGGTACCTACAGCAACTTCTTGCCGGTATAGGTAGGTACAGCAACGACTTCTTGCACGAGGATGAAAATCGAAATACTTTCAAACACAGGCTCCCGCATGGAATTGGTGTATTTATGACGAGGATTGTAAACAACCACTAGTAACTGTTCTGATGTACCTAAATAACTTGTCGAAATGGAAAAATTCTTGTATTTTGAAAAACATTTGTTTACATTCAAAAAATTCAAATGTCTTGTCAAGGCGCCAACGTCAAATCACTTCAACTTCTTTATAATGGCGTTGCTAGCTTTTCGCTACGACTCTGCCAGTCTCAGTAAATGTTACATCGCAGGTAGAATGTTACGTTATAAGGGCGATTTACACGAGGCAGAGTAACGGACGCGTTTTGACGCTCGGGGTCGTTAAAATATTAAAACTTTTAAATAAACTAAATTTAAAACTAAAATTCAAGCATAGCATTGGACGTTTGAAAAAAAAAAAAATCTTTTAAAATAAACTAAATTAATAATAAAAATTAAAGCATAGCGTTGTTCGTTATCAAGGAAAAAATTAAACGATCGTTATCAAATAAAATAAATAAACGGTTAAAAAAATAAACTGAATTTAAAAATTAAAATAAAGGATAGCGTTGATCGGTTAAAAATTAAAACAGTTTAGCAAAATTAAATTTAAAACCCTAATAACATAGTTAATTAACTAAAGTAACGCGCGGGAAAAATATCGGTGTAAATTAACGGGCCAATGTCGGGACGGGGCCTTATTTTATTTAGGATTTTCTCCTTATTTGTTTATTTTTGGCTTTGCATCATGATTTGACATAACTCTGCCTTCAGAATTTTTACGTAAACGCGGGTGAATTTTTGAAAGATCAGTGATATTAGGACTTTGAATTAGATAGTACGTTTTTTTTTAGGGTGAATTAAACCCATAGGTTCATAGACTCAGGGTTCGTCTACATTCTACTAGTCTACGTCTACGTTCTTATCAACCAACAAGTCGGTCTAATTTCGCTCGTCCAAGGTGTCTACCTAACTACGTGTTCATAGACTTGAGGTATTAGGTCTGTAATTCTTACCGACCAACAAGTTGGTCCATTTTCTTCCGTTCAAAATTGGTTTGAACATAACTTACTTATCTGTCAATCTTTGACAATGCAGGATAGATGGTTGACCACCGGGAAAATTGAGATAGAAACTGGATGTTCTAAAAATATGAAATCGAAAATTAGCTTACAAATTAATTATCCGAATTGTATTATTGGACTCTGTGTCACAGATTCAAGTGCGGGATGACTACGGGGCAAGTGTGACTGATGTGTCTGAGGGGGTTTGTAAGAAGATAGAGGGACTGTTGAACATAGTTTAGTACGAGAGAAGTACGAAGTTTGTATGAAGATTAGTAGTATCTGTAAAATCGGAGTGCAGTTGTCCATGTAAGTTACCTTAGCTCTAAATCTGGGACGGTTCATTGAGGTTTAAATCACATGCGCATCACAAGTAGGTTCTATAAAGAAATAATTCTGGAGTTAGGATACTAAGATCATATTAGATTTTTATTAAAGAATCTGAGATCTGAATTGCAGCTTGGACTGACTTTATAGAACCTCAAACTCAACCCAATAGGCCAGATCTGAGCACACTTGACAAACTCCAGGTTTAGAATGGGAGTAAAGCCTTTTTCTGGGGTTCTGGGGTAAATTAAAATTGCATTATCGGTCGGTTTATTATACAGGTAACGACTAATTGATCTGGCTTCAGTTGAGTTATGTGTGAGGTCTGGAATCCTATCATAAGTTTACTGTTGTTCTACTAGAGATGACATGATTCACGACCATGTTCCAGGAGCAATTGTTTTTATTCTGTGAAGCGTTGATAATGCAATAAGAGTTAACTTGACAATTAGATTATGAATGTGGCGCTGGACCATATTGATTGTTTTAAACCTGGTTTAAATACACAAAACATTAAAATGTATGTGATTATAAGTTTCAATAAATTAAGAGATTAATAATTGCAATATTTAATAAAATTAAATTGAAAAATGATTATAGTTTGCAAATTATTAGAAATATTAGGAAATCCTTACTTCTTTGGAAATGCTTAAGGATTTGGGGTCGATGTAACGATCCAGATTATGCTGGCTCATTCAATTTGCAAATATAGAAACATTTAGCACTCTCTGATATAACTTGTAACACTGAAAGAATAAAACCTTCTTAAATCTTGTTCGGCAAAATACAATATTTGAATTTGATTACTCTAGGAAAACAAACGTCGTTATTTGGAGTGGTGACAGTCGGGGCGAGGTAGAAAAAGGAGTCGGTGGGCTTTGGGGTTTTTGCTAGGTTTTCCAGAAATTGTGAGAAATGGTGTGCATGATTGAGAGAATGCTGGGTCGACCTAGTACATATGATGAGCGGCTTCAGAATGGATCGGATTAGCGTTGAGATCCTTCGGACCAGCGAGGATTTCGGAGAGATTCATTGCATTCTATCGTTCCGGAGAGTGAGGATTCAGGTTATGTAAACACACTACTTAATTCTATCGTTTCTCTACGTTGTAGACGGATGGTGTTACATCCCAGAGCTGGCTAATCTAAATTCTTATTATGTTTATCAAGCACATCCAGTAGACCCTGGATTGTGTATTAAATTTAACAAGCAGACTTGGGAGACCATTTACGTTCCAAGTCTGTGGAATTGTCTTCCTGTTAAACGGTTCTTTGCAAGCGTCATCCCGATTGTGGAAGAACTGAGGGTTTATTATGTCTATTGATTAGATCTACGGTTAGCCTGGAGTGTGGTTCCACCCCGTTTACAGAAGCAGCAGCTTCTAGGTAGGTAGGTTGAGGTAGGATAGGTGTAGGAGAGGTAGGTAGGTGTATTTGGGTCGCTTCAGACCATTCCCCGTAAAACTCTACTGAGTTAGCGTTTTTCAATCGCTTTGCACTTAAATGTCTGGTTACACTGAGTACGGGCCAGGCGATAGTCTTCTACTTTCGACTGTCCCCGAGGCGCTGAATGTGATTCTGAATGGGAGCCCTTAATAACAGGAAGCTTTGGTCTGGACCTGCACAGGCCAAAGCAAAGTTCTCTGGTAACCGCACAGTGGAGGCATTGTAACCGAAATCATAAAATGATCCAGTTATTATCGTAATCTATACTTAAATCTACTTCTTCACATAATTATCATTACCTTAAATGCCCGGGATTGAATTCTAATCTTACTACGTAATCTAAGCTGTTTCAGAGAGAGAGAAATTTAGGTTTAACCGACTGTGAAAAAGGCTGGTTATGCTGTACCAGAATTGAAGAATCGATGTTTTCAAGTAAGTTGAAGAGTTAGTTCGTTTGTCTAAAGCTCCTAAAAGAATCTTGAGTTACTACTACACAACATACGCGTCCTTCCGCTAGCTAGACGATCATTGGCCACTTTAAATCATAATTTTATTACAAAAGTTACGGTAAAATATACAAATCTAACGATAATAATCAATATTGGACAGGTAGGGTATGTTACGATGGTTTGGAGTGTTACAGTACTACGGAATACTGGAGAACGGTATTCAGAAAGAACAGAACACCGCAGAACGAAATACAGAAAGTACATAAATAAGTAAATAAATAATGCTGGACAATTCACACAACATTATCTAGCCCCAAGCTAAGCAGAGCTTGTGTTATGGGTACTAGATGACTGATATACATAAGGCCGCATAGTGGAATACCGAAAGCACACAGCATCCAAAAATTGTAGACCGAACGATCACGATCTCCATTGAACGCTATACCGAAAGATTATGAAATCAAAAGAACGGTATGTCGAAATTTTCTTCAGGGTTATACGTTACTTTTGTCACATTAAAATACAGATACAGATTTGATTCTTGTGATCTACTATATCGGTCCACTGACCGTAGATGTTTGTGTGTTTTCCTCTGTCCCTACACAGGAAAACACACCGACATCTACTGGATCCTGCCTCATCTCAACTCCTAGTTTAGAGGAGGAAGGTTCAGCAGTAGACGCCTAGGAATGATGATGGCAGTGGATTGTTCTTCCGGTAAGTTCCATTACTCGAACTTAAGAGTCCATGGGCTAAGTTCGAGAAATCAATTCTCACACTGCGACCGTCACCGCAGAAGGATAATACTCGTATATTAAATTACTTTCTAATAAACATATATAAAACAGTGTGCGTAGAGGTTTGTCGCTGGTGATGTATCTCCCCTCACAAGGGTCAATATAACACCAGCGCTGAGTAGATAATATTGACTTATCTACTCAGCAACATGCTGAGTTGATACCCTTACCTATCCTACCCCCTACCAAGCAGGTTGCGGAAGTTACTAGGTAGGTACTTACTATTTTAATTTTAAGGTTTCCAACAAGCTGGTGATTTTTGTTTACACTAAAATTGTGATAAACATAACTTTAATACCAGAAATAAACATAAACTCGCTGTGCCCACAACTAGGCTACACAAAATTAATGTATCTTTTAAAGGGCAATGTATACGCTTCTACAACAAAACTCCTAGTGAGTTGCAAAAATTATCAGTAAATAAATTCAAACAAATTGTCAAAACCTTGCTGTGCAAAAAGGCTTACTATAAAATATCAGATTATCTAGAAGATAAAAAAGCTTGGAACGGGTTTTGCTCCGACTCGAAGAATAACAACTAACAGGCTAAAGGTTTCTTCGTCGCTTCTTTACTTTGGTCTACATACCGAAGCGACAGAAATCAAAAATATCACTTTATTTCCGTGTCAGTGTATAGTTTTTATAATTTGACCTTTTCTAAGTGTACATTTATTGTATTTATGGAAATAAAGAGTTTTTGATTTTGATTTTGATTTTGACTAAGCAGCTAACCGTCTTATACTTCACCTATCTTACTGATAATTGCATTCCTAGTTAATATTTTTTCCACTAATGTTTAGTTTTTGTAATGTGTCGTGTCAAATAAACTATTTAATTTCATTTCATTTCAAAATTTATTCATCTAAAGTTCGTAAAGAAACGAAGAGGATAATACTTAGGTACATTTATATCTGAATAATTATCTCCAGAATCAAAATCCACAAAATTTTTAGTCAAAGCCATCCGTTTAGCGAGCTTTATTCGCCTTCAAACATCAAACAAAGGATTCAAAACTTTCTATTTGTTCGATTCAAGGCCTTGAACCCTTTCATTTCGCTTTTCGTAATTCCTGAAGTAAAAGTGACACGAAAATTTCTTATAGTACCTACCTAGGTACCTAGGCAAGAGTGATTGTAGGCAAGGATGCCTAGATCGACGCAGCGTGAAGCTCATCGTCAGCACCTCAAGGTCAAGACGCGAAGACAATATCGGATTCATTCAGCGACAG
Organism: Eupithecia subumbrata; assembly: GCA_949316285.1. Taxonomy (NCBI): domain Eukaryota; kingdom Metazoa; phylum Arthropoda; class Insecta; order Lepidoptera; family Geometridae; genus Eupithecia; species Eupithecia subumbrata. The sequence continues at coordinate 10,747,398 of OX438643.1, read as the reverse complement.
AATATTACGCGCATTTCATGGAAATATATGGATTTCCAGTTCAAAACTATGCCTATATCGAGTATTACCTATAAATCAAATAAATAAATAATGCTGGACAATTCACTACTTCACTGCATTATCTAGCCCCAAGCTAAGCAGAGCTTGTGTTATGGGTGCTAGATAACTGATATACTTAATACAATACACTACATAGATAGATATTTTTTTAATGTAGTTTCTTAATAGAATTAATCTTATTTTGAATTAGTTGGTCGGAATACGGAATATTTAGCAGAAAACCTAAAACTTCTCGTTCCACCAATGTGAGATGATAGTATTAAATCACTCACGTTTCACTGAACTTTACTCCTCAACAAGTTTGTTTCGCTCACACGGGGCACGTAAAATGTTGGGGAACGGTAACTTGAAGGAGACTAGTTTGCCCAGAGGCCACCAACTTTAATCCAGCTCTGTTCGAACATTGCCGCCGCCGGCCGCCGGACCATCGCCTCCTCTACACTACACCCGCCAAGGCTTATTTTACTACTTGTTCGACGACCGTGCCCGTAAAAAGAAGCAATAAAGTCGAGATTCAAGCATATAAAATTTACTCCTAACTTTAATTAACTTTTCTATCTTCAGCGCAGCTGTCTTGCAAGAAATGCACCGTACTTGTCTACACAAAGAGATGTTATTAATTAATTTCATAAATTCAGAAGCAATTTCCACACTCAGACCACGTTAGCTCTCCGAAATTTTGTGTTTGTTTTCGTCTATGTCTGTCATCTTATTGCATTTTCACTAACATTGGGACCTCAAATTCATAATAGTTTGGTGTAGTTTTGAAAGGATATCTTTATGTGTGCATTGAATTTTTTTCCAATAACATAACGAATGGCAGTCAATTAGAAAGGCCTGTGTTCGTTGAGCACCCACTGCTGGACATAAGTCTCTCACTATGCTTGCCTAAACGGCTGATGATAACGCTGACAAAAACTGTACGAAGAGCTACGAAAATCAACTTCATTAACCGCTTGATTCGTTTAACCTCTTGTTCACAAAGAAATGTTTCCAATGAAAGAATTCTTAATAGTAAACAACAATACCAAAGTTCTTAACAAATAACGAATCCAAGTGCATTGCGAAGCTATCTTTGTACGAGCAATGCTGGCGAAGCGCGCTGCTGCGCTCGGTCGAGCGAGCACCAACTCTTTGGTGGGCTTTATTCACTTCACAACTGCCGTTTCCAACATTCCGTTCAATTTATTCACAGTACAGCTTAAAAAGTAGTCACAGGCTGTCAATGTTACAAATAGACGCATAAAACTGTACATAAAACTTTAAGCATAAAATAAATAATGCTGGACGATTTCGTAACACGATGGTGTCGTCTTCCCTTAGCAAAGTTTGTATGGAAGAAATTACCCACTTAAAAGACATATTGTGTAGTCTTTGTGTCTTATGTTGCACACCTCACCTCAATAGCCTATATTGGTCCACTGCTGGACGCAGGCTTCCCCCTGCTAGGGGGGGGGTAATCCCCACGCTTTGCATGCGGGTTGGGGATTGCATTCAGTAACAGAATAGTTCTGCAGGAGGCACTGCTACCCACCCCCCTGTGGATATCCTTTACGCCTTTTATACGACACCCGCGGGAAGAGTTGGGTCGGTGCAAATTCTAAGTCGGCACCACAGGACACGTTATGTTGCACATACTTAAAAATAATAAAGCTATAGATCTGTGGCTTCCCAATTGTTTTCCATGCCCTCAAAACACTGCCGAGACAAAATGACTGCCTAATTGATTGGCGATAAATTGGCTGGCTCCCAAGTCAGCGTCACTACCTTCAATGTAACCTACTCGAAACTTAATTGCATCGATCTACAAACTAGGAGCTTGAATTGCAAATGATTCAGGGATTTTCTATTACGAGAACATTTTGTAGGCTTCTATTTCGGAGCCCGATATCGGTTCATTTCCAACTTTGGCGACGAGATAAACGTTTATGAGGTCATATACATATAGTGTAGTTCAATATCGATTCTAGTTGTATACTCTAGCTACTCTATTCTATTTTTACGATATACATATAATGTTTGTAAGCAAGATTGTTCACAAAAATATTAAAATATTACATATGAAATTGGCGTTTTTCGTACTGGCCACTTTAATCACAAATTTCTCCTCTTTGGTAAGGAATTCCAAATTCAAATTTGTACAGCTATAGACTCGTGTATTTGTGCTTCGATGATCGTCATTCATTTGTTTTTTTTCTTCTGTTTTTTTCTGTTTGCGTCACTCATTTTACAAAATGGAAAACTTAAAATATCGCATTATTTACGAGTACGAGTTCCGCCGTGGCACTAGTGCTGCGGAAACAACTCGAAGGGTGAATGATGTGTATGGCGGTCGTGTTGCAAAAGAAAACACAGTTCGTTTTTGGTTCCAACGTTTTCGTTCTGGAAATTTCGACTTGCAGAACAAGCCCCGTGGACGGCCTGAGACTCAAGTTGATAATGAAGAGTTGAAGGCTATTGTGGAAGCGGATCCATCGCAAACCACGTCCGAGTTAGCTGCAGGCTGCGGTGTTAGTGATAAATTGCAAACCATGATGGAAAAGCTAGCGGCTAAACAACCTAGGCTGGTCAATCGCTCCACGCCACTGCTGCTTCACGACAACGCTAGACCACACACTGCGCAACAGACGGCTACTAAATTAGAAGAGCTTCAATTGGAAAGTCTAAGACATCCTCCGTACTCCCCGGACCTTGCTCCAACAGATTACCATTTTTTTCGAAATTTGGATAACTTCTTGCAAGGGAAAAAATTCAACTCCGATGGGGCAGTCCAAATCGCCTTCAAAGATTTTATTGATTCCCGTCCGACTGGTTTTTTTAGTAAAGGGATCAATGAACTACCTATAAGATGGCAAAAGTGCATAGAAAATAATGGTTCATACTTTGATTAATTAAATATATTATATTAAAAAATATTCGACTTTTTGTTCCTCCCATACAAAACGCCAATTTCATATGTAAGGACCTAATATTTATAATTGTCATTTGCCTACCCGGAAAAGGAAAATCAAAGTTTCTTTTTTGTTTTCGTGCAAAACCAACTCTTATATTGCTTGCATAGCGCTTGCACGAAATCGCATCAGTAAATTCGTTTTCGTTTTTACGAGTACACGCCCAGCACTATACATTTAAGGAAAGATCATGAAAAATCGTGAAAATATGAAAAAATTGAAAATCCTGCCAAAAAATCAAACTAGTAAGTGATTTTGGGTTAGGTATGACTGGTTTGTTGACAAATATTGTATATTTAGTTTGGCCGGACTATAGATATTATACGGATGTATAGGTATTATAAATCAAGACTATGTTGTGGCCTAATATCACAGCCGACCTATACTATATGCATACAGTCGTTCGACAAAGGCGTTTGACTGGGCAATGGAGCGGGGGTCAAGAGACGGGTCGGAGGCACCCCTCAGTAACCTTAGTAACTCGGGAGCGTCACCACGCTCCCGAGTTACTAAGGCGGTGATGTATGTAACTCGGGAGCGTCCCTCCCCCGTCCCGTCCCTTGCCCCCCGCACGATTGCCCTGTCAAAACGCCTTCATCGAACGACTGTATGCATATAGGTAGGCTGTGCTAATATGGTATTCTACTTATGGTAATTGTGGTGAAATGCTGAAACGCATTATGTAATTAGGTATTCGGTCGAGCTTTGTGGTTAGTTTATAAGCCAATCAATTGTGTGGAATTCTCGCTTAGCTTGGGTTGTTGAATTGTGCTTGCGGATTGTTATTCCTGTCCTCGATATCCAACAATAGGCTAGTTGAGTTTTTTTAAAGTAGGTCTTAAATTTTAAATGACTAGTTTATGCCCGCGTCTTCGCGTTGCTTCTATGGAAACGTTTAAAGGTGATTTCTATGCCATGGGAACTGATTTCCCTCCGTCGTTGGATATTATGGGATAAAAAGTAGCCTATGTTTGATTTCAGGATTAGAATTACCTGTGTGCAAAATTTCAGCCCGATCCGGTTAGTTGTTTTGGCGTGAAGAGGTAACAAACATCCATCCATCCATCCAAACTTTCGCATTTATAATATTAGTGTGATGTGATTGTCCAATTAGAGGGAAAACAATATAACCATATTTTTTTAAGACCTAGAAAACCACAAAACTTTTTTTCAAAGCCAAATTTTCGTAAACAGGCAAAAACGCTGCATATCTGTGCTGTGACGTCATACATCTCGAAAACTAACAATTGATTAGCAAACGTTCATCATTGTAAAATATAGACTTACTCGTATAAATATAATATCGCATCATGATTTTGCTTAGAGTCCTATGACGTCACAACATGGCCGACAGCGTTTTCAGAGTTAAAATTAAAAAATCAATTTTTAAATTGTAAATATGTAGTCATCTTACACTTATATTAACAGAAATCTATAAACATTGGGTTCTTGAGTCAAATACTACAGAAAATATTTATTTATAGCGCCAAATTTGATATGAATTAAGTAGCCTATTGCTGAAAACAACTTATTATTATTATTGTTGTTAGGGAACAATTGTGAGATTAAATGGGGTGGAAAAAGAGGAAGCTCGGTTTACCTGAGCCATTTGTTAGCGTTAAGCCGCTTTGGCACTAGCGAGGTCCCTCCGAAATGAGAATTTCATGAAAAAAGTACCTAGGTACAAATCTAGGCTAATCTCTTCAAAGTGAAAAATTACAGGGTATTGAATGACGTTATTAAAAAAAACAATTAAACCGATAATGGCTCATTCACTCTCACGATAACAATATATTTTCAAGTAACACACTGCATGCAGGTTCGATTTCCGCCTTGGGGTTGTATAATATTGTGTAATATTTGTACGATCCGCAAATATTTGTTCCGGGTGTTCTAATAGAAAAAAGACAAATTTTTTTCATAAAAAATTTCCGAAGATCGGTAAGGCCGCCGTTTATACTTCCTTTTTTTTTACCATTCTCTCTGTATTGTTTCCTGTTTTGTGTGGTACCCTGTATATGTATATCAGTCATTTAGTACCCATAACACAAGCTCAATTTAGCTTGGGGCTAGATAATGCTGTGTGAATTATCTCGCATTATTTATTTATTTATATTTGAAAGTTTGGATATTAAGATGTTAGTGTTACCTCTTTACGCAGAAACTATCAAACGCTAAAATTTTGCATAATTGTTGACCTGGATAACAAATCTCATTTTTTTATTGCAACTATAATAGTAAACGGTTTCAAATATGGACCCGGCTAGGGCACTGCAATGTATTGATTAGGTAACTAGGTGGCTAACAAAAGTAAAATAGTCAAGACAAGTCCAAAGAAAATTACAATCAAATAATAGAAATAAATTAGAACTACTATATATAATTGAAACAATTGAGCTAACTGCAGACTGTTGCCGAGACAAAAATAAAAGTACCTACTAAAAACTTACCTCGCACGACAAATTAAGGCTACTTTTTTATCTTTTTATTTATCTATTGTGATTTTGATGACAACAGATTTAGTTACCGATACAATAGCCAAACTCGAGTAGAATGTTCGTAAACAAACCACGACTCAAATTGCTAAAACTAACTTGCTTGGCGTCGAATTTTAGATATAATTGTAAGCAATATTTGTTGGAAGGATCTCAAATCGATATATCATGTAAATTGCTTATTAAAAGACGCTGCAAAGAGTGAATTTTAGGTTATAAGTATGGGTGGTTTTTTTATAAATATTCTACGTTGAGTTTGGCAGTTGTATACACAGTTGTATAGCTATCTTGTGCTTAGCATAACGATCGTATTGCTATGTAAACAAAGCCATCTGCTGCTAATGGAAAGTAATTCATGGCGTTTGGCTAGTCAACATAAGGACTCAGCAAGTCAAAGAGGAGCTAGGTAGGTACTTGTTTGTACTTGGTAGAGTAACTACTTGGTGGAGAGCATGGTATTATTATACAGAGTGCCACGTAACATGTGTACTTAGCCGAAAGGGGGTGATTCTGGACCCCGAGGAGATAAACTTGTGAATAAGTGAACTATTTTTTGAATATCAAATATGTTTTTTTTATGTTTTTGAATAAAATTTTATGTTTTTTTCTTCCTATTCGTGTTCTTTTACAATCTTGAAATATTTGTCATTATAAAATATTTCAAAATTGTTTTTTTCTAGTTTCAGTTTCTTCCCAGTGCAGCTTATAATTATTATACAAAATGATGTTAATCCTTTGATATTTCAAAACAACAATAATAATAAAAGAATACACGTAAAATAACACGAATATGAAGAAATAAACTCACAATTTTTTTCATTAAATGCAACAAAATGTTCGAAATTCAAAAATTCGTAGAACTAAACTAGATCTCCTCGGGGTCCAGAATCACCCCCTTTCGGCTAAGTACACATGTTACGTGGTACCCTGTATATTCTCTGGCTTGCACATGTTTTGTCGAGTCGTTACCTTACAACTCGACTCTGCTAAGGTACTCAATTTATTTTATTTTATTAGTTTCAGCTTGCGGCTTCGCATGCGTTCTATGTAACGTTTAAGATTATTTTTATCCTAAAGGAACAGATTTTATGTTCGATGTGTAAAAAAAAACTATTTCATTTCATTTATGTAACTTTCGAATTTATAATGTACTGCCTGCGGCTTAGCATGCGCCATTTCTATGGGAACGTTCTAATGTTATTTACATCACATTGGAACTGATTTATGGGATAAACACTAGCCTATGTTTTAGTCATGTTCTAGACCTACATATATGCAAAATTTCAGTCCGATCCGTTCAGCAGTTTTGGCGTGAAGAAGAAAGAAACATACATACCTCCATCTGTCCACCTATCCAAACTTTCGCGTTTGTAATAGTGTGATCATTTTATGTTGTTTGAATTTCATTAAATAAATGTAAGATTAAAATTTCATGTCATTGCAAATCGCAATCTATCGCGTTATTGTGTTTTTCGAAAAAGTGCCTTGAGTTCACTGTTCATGAGTTCTATTTCTTTGGGACATATTAATTTTTAGGGTTTTGATGATCGAAGATCGGTTTCAAAACCCTTATGGTCTCGCTTTGTCTGTCCTTTTTTCCCTCCTTAATAACTCAAAAACTACTGCAGCTATCAACTTGAAATTTAAAATAATAATACATTTCGTGCGCCTGTACAGATTTAGAGAAAAATAAATGAAAATAAATGAAAAATGAAAATGAATATTTTCCATACAAATTGTGATGCCGAAATTTTAAAAGATACCTACAGAGTCATATGGGGTATCAAATGAAAGGTATCATTTTGGACATTTCAAAATATTTTTTGATATTTTTGTAGGTTTCATACTTTTTAAAATATTTCGAAAAAAGTCGAAAAAATACCCATTCCCCCCCCCCCTATCTCCGAAGTTTGCAGAGCGATCCGTTTAAAATGTATAGAGCGTTTGTAGATATGGATCTATATTTTGCACGAAAAATATAGAGAAGTTTGAAAAAAGAACACATTTTGAAAAATGGTCAAAAAGGGGGGGAATAATTTTCAAAAGGGGGAGCTACCTCACCGAGTGGGGTATCAAATAAAAGGTATCGGTTTGGACATTTCAAAACAGTTTTTCAAATTTCTGTAGGTTTCATACTTTTGGAAATATTCTGAAAAAAGTCGAAAAAATACCCATTCCCCCCCCCCTATCTCCGAAGTTTGCAGAGCGATCCATTTAAAATGTATGAAGCGTTTGTAGATATGGATCTATATTTTACAGGAAAAATATAGAGAAGTCTGTAAAAAGAACACTTTTTGAAAAATGGTCAAAAAGGAATAATTTTCAAAAGGGGGGCTACCCCACCGAGTGGGGTATCAAATAAAAGGTATCGGTTTGGACATTTCAAACCAGTTTTTCAAATTTCTGTAACTTTCATACTTTTTGAAGTATTTCGAAAAAAGTCGAAAAATTTACCATTACCCACTTTAACCGAACCACCCATTTAACCGTAGCATGCAGAGAGATCCATCTGAAATGTAGGTTGGTACCTACTATTCTTAGGTATTCGTTAAACTGTGAAGTCTCTAACCGGTACTTTTGGTACATATTTGTTGACAAACGTTCAAAACCCTCGGCGCGCGAGTTACACTCGCACTTGACGGATCTTGTTTCTATGTGTGGTGCCGGCTTAGAATTTGCACCACCACTCTTCCCGCGGGTGTCGTAAGAGGCGACTAAGGATATCCAACGGGGGCGGGCAGCAGCGTCCCCTGCAGAAAAATTCTATCACCGAACTGCGATACCCAACCCGCATGCCCAGCGTGGGGAATATGGGCATTACCCCCATAAGATAAAACTTTTTCGTAGATCATCGTGTCAATTATAGATCATTGTTGTTCACAAACTTCCATCAGATATTCCGCGGCCTGGCGAAAACCAGCAAAAACGTCATTAACCTAGGTAGGTTACACCTAGAGATAATGAAGAAAATCTTTCCGAAGTTTCAACCTCCTTCGGTAATACTTCTTCGGTAATCTTTAAAAATCGTTGATATTCTACCCGGTAGGAAGATGGAAGTGAAGTAAAAAAGTTTACGAGCTATCGTCAAGATTCAATTAGAGCGTCATAATTAATGTTATAAAAAAGTAATAGCCATCGAGAACATTATAAATGTGTACTTATTGGAAAACTACCACGTAGGTAATACTACTTATTTTAATACGTATTGTTATAAAGGTGAAAATAAATGTTTATCCGCAGCTCTCCGGTTGTGTCGGTCTGCCATCCCATCGGATTATGAGAGTGAAGGAATAGAGTGCGCCTGTGTTTGCGCACACACATGTGCACCATAATAATGTCCTTCGTACATGGCTAGCTTCAAGCCGCTGGTCCACTGCGGCGCACGCTGTGTACGGCCATGTGATGCAATTTAACTGCGTGGGTTCGTTTGTTTGACAACGTGGGTCAACGTTTCCACTGCAGCATACACTATACTTGAAAACTAACCCACGACTATGTACAAAAATGAGTGAACAGTTGACAGCGTTGAAACGCGTCGGCGCCATATTCAAGCAAGCCACGCGTGTAGCAATGGCGTCATTAATCTCGTATTCGTGCGTAGCGTGTTCGTGTGTTGCAGCGGACGTTATCACAAACATCTTACAAAGCGAATAGACATTATGTGCTACCTCCGAAGAAAGCAGAACTTTTTGTAGCTAATGCTATTTTCTATCGTGGACAAGCGCGTGTAAAGCTGCCTGCAATATATAGATAATCAAATTTTTCAATACTAATGCGATTGTATTCTGTTTTTTCAAAAAAAAAATTATATGAATCTAACCTTCAATATACCTTCACATAACGAAAGGGGATCGCAACAGCTTCTAAAATTACTTGTAAGTCAAAAAAGTTAAGTTGGTAGGTACACTACACGGTACATAGATGGCTATTTTTACTATTTCCTATGATAATATATAAAGCTCGATTACCACTGACTGATTCACTGACTCACTGACACAATTGTTCTCCATGATGGTGGATGGGAAGGTATGTTTTTTTTTGCGGAATCGTGTAGAGGGGTCGGGGGTGACTTGGGGAAAATTCCGACTTTTTGAGATTTGCCCCCCCAGAGCCCACCCCTCCCTGTGACAGGCACCGCCGCGAGCTGCTTGCAGCTCGCGCACTTATAAAATACTAGTTTATATTATAAAGCCGAAAGTTAGTGAAATTTGAATTTTTGTTACCTAGGATCTCCAAAACTACCGAACAGATCAAGATGAAATTCGAAAAACGCTTAGAGCAAAGCCAAACTTAGATAATAGGCTACATAATAAACCGAGAATAAGCGTGCGAAGCCGCGGCCAAAAGCTAGTTTACTATAAGTAAAAACTTTACCAAAAAGCTCCGAACAAATCAATCGGAAACAACGGAAACTATTGATGAAAGCTTTCAAGTAATTAGTGGCTGAGTGATGGCCTTTTAGAACACATGTTTTATTCAAATAGTCATCAATGGATGGCAATTAGACCTATTTTCAGCATCATCTAAAGAACAATGGCAACTTTCCCTTATGGTCTGTCCCAAAAATTTGAGGAAAGATATGAAATATACCATTCGATTCATCTCAAAATTTAGAGGAACTCTGCATTTTTCGTTTTTCCGTAATTTTTGCAGAAAAAATTAAATATTTTTTTGAAGATAGGCAGAATAATTTCATGACCTTTGGTTCGACTCCTCATTGCAAATGGCGGCGGGGTGACCAAAAAGGTTTCAATTCTAGAGGTTAGTTTCAGGTTAGGGACAGGATTAAAACCAACCTCCTTTTTTCAGTTGGTAGGTAGAATAAATAGCTAACTAATAATTTGGAAGGTAACACGCCAACATCATACGCCCTGCTACATTTTAGGATAGTTTTTCGAACTAGATAGGTAGGTAGGTACCTAACCTATGTAACAGAACAGATCATAATCTGCCTGTTATTGCAAATATAAAATGATTACTAGTTCTTATTAATCTATGGTAATAAAATAACGAGATTTATAGCATTTCTTACAGTCATTTAAATTCAACGCTGAAAGCTTTTACGATCTGTGAATTGAGAAAGTAACTTGTCAAGAGCTGTGTTTATCGTAAGAACACTTGATTTTGAAACGATAATATCAACATTCCCATGAAACGTGAAGGGTCATAAATAAGACCTGTCTAGAAGCAAAAAATTAGACACTTCAAAACGATAAGCAAAATGCCCAAAATAATAAAGGATAATTTGGACCTTATGTGCGTAAGCGTTGATCATGTGACGGCTCCTATGGAAATATTAGGGACAGTCTAATTTCGGGATCCGCGCGGGAAGCTGGTCTAGGGTACCTACCTACTGGACAAAAGCTGAAACGATCCTTAGTAAAACCGTATAGATTCAAGTTATTCATTAAAATCAGTGTTGATTAAAGTAGAATAAGTGTTAACTAAAACAAATTTTATTTATTGAATATAAAGTCAGTGTTGTGATTCATGGCACTTGGTCATGTAATCAATTTAGTGTAGAGTAGAGTTAGTGTTTCAGATATCTACCGGTGCTGGTTCCAGCTACAGCTAAGTTGCATGTTTTTTTATTGCAAAAATACATCTGATATTTGCCAAAATTTTAACTACTTGTCAGATTACTGTTTCTTAATCAAAGGTTAAATAATTCACATAAAACTAAATAATAATGTTGACTTAAATTATATGTATTTTTATCTATATATTTATTGTTTAATGAATTTTATTGTGTTTTCCCTTAGGAATTACAGGAAATATAATTTCACAGAACCAGGACACTGATCAATCTAATATTGATAATATTGTTCAAATTAAATAATAATTAAAGTTGATTAAAACTCACAGAGTAGTATATTCTGATTTCAGGTAAACTATGATTTACATTGCAATTTAAACTGTATTTACAGTTGTCTCCATTAGAGAGAGCTTTTATATTTTGATCAATCTAACTATAGCTTGGTGCGAATGTCACTTCAGGCAATGATCTCCGAAAGTGGGAAAGCCTTTTATAAGCTATGAGAAGTAATCTCAGTTGGATGAATCATTATATTATATTGAGAATAATATCTAAAAGTAAACCTGAAATTTGGAAATATTTTACATTCAGAAGCTGTCGACTTCTTGGACATAAACTCCCATGTGAGGAGGTCCTTATTATCATGTTATGAGAAGTAATCTCAGTTGAATAAATCATAATATTATATTGAGAATAATATCTTAAAAGTAAACCTGAAATTTGGAAATATTTTACATTCAGAAGCTGTCGACTTCTTGGACATAAACTCCCATGTGAGGAGGTCCTTATTATCATGTTAAGAGAAGTAATCTCAGTTGTATAAATCATTATATTATATTGAGAATAATATCTAAAAATAAAGCTGAAATTTGGAAATATTTTATATTCAGAAGCTGTCGACTTCTTGGACATAAACTCCCATACGAGGAGGTCCTTATTATCTTATAGACTTCTAACAGCCTATACCTAATTTTAACCATAAAGCGCGGAATAGGGGTCATTCGGTACTAACTAGGGATAACTAGCTTGGTAGAGTCTGACTCCGCATAAAATTTGGATCAGTCTGTACTTCACTAGTTAATAGGATTAGATACTATAGAAATTTAGTGGACCACGGACTATTTTAAGTAAGAAAGTTGATACTGACAATTTTTTAGTAAGAAAGATGATGGACTGAATGGGTTGAATTAAATATCACAAAGTAGCTTTCCCTCTGAATGTGATTGTTATTTATATATTTATTGTTATAATTAAAATAGATATCAAAACTAATCTCATTAATTATATGACAGACAATTGAGGCTGGCTATAGAGGTATTAACTTACATACTGACAAACAATAGGGTTGATAAAAGATTATGCCCTCTTATTACCCCGACATACCAGACATACTTAAGTATGACTGTTTTGTGATAAGTCCAATTTTGATTATTATAAAGTAGATGGTATGTTAGCCAGCATACATCTTCTACGGAGGGAGCTATCCAGTAAGGTGTCGAAAGCTACTGCACAGAGGCGGTGGAGGGGCCTGTGCCTATGCCGTAATAAAATCAGTACAATAGAATGAAGAATGATTATATTAATACTACAAAACTACCTATCTGAGCTTCTTATAGTTGTTTCATGCTTATAATATTATTTTAGTACATAAATACTTGGAAACATTAGATTTATTATTAAATTAATACGAGGAATGGAAGGAATTAAGTTAACTTTAGCATTAGTTCGTTTGTCTTTAGCACCTAAAAGAACCTAGGTACTACCACAACACAACGTAGGAGTCCTACCACTATCTAGACGATCATTGGCCACACTAATCATTAATTCTACATTCAAACAAAAGTGTAGTAAATAAATAGGAAGGTTAATTTTATAGGTAAGGTATTTAGGAATAATAGGTAGGCGAGAAAAAAAAAATAGTCGGGTTTTTACACCTATACATCATAACCTGTAAACCTACCTACCTAACCCAGCTAACTTAACCTGCTTAGGCGTATTGCCACGGCTTCACAATTCGTTCCAAGAACGTGTCACCTACCTGTTTTGTTCAAATAAAACCCATAACCTACCGGTGGCGTTAAGGCCATCATCATCACCCTATATTAGTCCACAGCTGGACATAGGTTCGCTTCTGTAATGAGCGCCATATCGCCCTGTCTTCAGCTAGCCGTATCCAGCATCTGCCTACCAATTGCGTCCTACACTACGTTTGCCTAGTCGCGGTCTCCACTCAAGACAAGAACACTCTAGCGCTTTTCGACTCTTAACCTACACATTTTGTATTGTAGGTATCGTACAGTACTTACCGAAGTGAAGACATACAATTATCCGTTTTAATTTTTTTTTATTTATTTATTAATATCAAGAAAAGTCGGACCCACCTACAGTAATCGCCAATTATAGCGATGAAACAGATAAAGATTCCAATCCAAAGCACCGAGCAGCTTCTGTTGTCTTGCAACAAGTGTAGTTTAGCGGTTTCTTGCTGTGTGCACATACCTAAACGGTTTTGTCTTCTTTGTCTTGTCTTCAACTTTACGAGTTACCTAGGTGTATTCGTCATGCCTAAATGTTTTTTGGTAGCAAAGTAGATAATTTTGAAATAAGTCCTACCTAATATAATATCTCAGAAGAAGGATCGAGTGTTCTACGTTATTCTAGCTTTACCAATATAATATATCTATTCACTAGCTAAACATGATGTAGAATATTTGTAAACAAACCACGAAACTAACAAAACAAAAACTAAAACTCACTTGCTTGGCGTAGAGTTTCAGATAAGTATAATAAATTGTAAGCAATATTTATTGAAGGAAGGATCTCAAATCGACCAGTTATGTAAATAGAGTATAAAAAGACGTGGCAAAACAGTGAATTTTAGGTTAAGTATGGGTGATTTGTTAACCAATTTTCTACATCGAGTTTGGCTAGTGTATATACGAAGATAAGAAAGCATAGGTATTATATCAAGTAACTGGTCAGTGGAATCGTATAATTTTATTATTACGCGCAGGGAGACTCATAGACGAAACATTTTTTTTAACATGGTCCTAAGTTGTAGAAATAGGTACTTATGGTAGGTAAGTATTCATTCTTGGGGTTTGGTTTCTTTCAATTCTTATCATAGTAACTTTTTCCATTATCTGTAGGTAGTTATTCGGTTTCCTCTTTAACGTCATATAGAACCTGAAAAATAATACCTGAAAAATTAACACATTATTTATAGAGGGAAAGGAATGATCAGTGTTTGTAGGTACCACTACCTAACTAAAATGTAAGAGAGAATTTTAGTAATGGTACGATACAAACACTGCACATACATACCTAGGTACTACGGAGTCTATGGGAACTAACTTTTACTATACATAATCTAGAATAAGCAAGGCACATACAGGCAATCTTAATAAATGAATTAGGTAACCAATAAAAACAAAATAAACTCTCGATTTATAATAACTTACAATGGCGAAGGGTATTGTAGTTATTAGGCACCCACGAAAGAAAATATTCTTTGAGACAAGTTTCATAGGTACAACTTTTTGTGAAATTACTCACAAACAACATTAGCTACACTTGGATTTTATTTAAGTAAATTAGTAGTTATAGATCATTCGACTAGCCAGATCATTCGCAGTCGCGCATCTTTAACCGGTAGTAATATATTGATAAGTTTATTTCGAAAATTATTTTGTCAACAAAAACATTACAAAAGCGCGCGGATTGGATCACAAACAGAATAATGACAGGCAGGGTTGGTAGTGCTGTCAACGTCAAAAACAAAATGGCGGATTCTACGAGTTTTTATCACCCTAGCTTCGCCCAAATTGCTATTCATCCACATTTTCAAAAATTAATTTAATTTTTCGTGCAAAAATTATGGAAAAACTAAATATACTGTTTTATCCAGAATTTCCCGAGCTATCGATTGATACCCATGCGATCTTTCCTCATGATAGCTCATAATTCTTGCCATTGTTTTTTAAGATGTTGTCGAAACTGTAGCAATACCTAAATCCAATCTTCGTACCATGTGCCAAAGTACTTTCATTATGGTACGCAAAAGTACCTACCATATGATGGAACGAACGCAACGTTTCGTTTCTGCTGTTGATGAGTAGCCTATCTCAGTATAATAAAATTATTCCCTTAAAATTCTGTTACAATCGAAATATTGATGCGTAGAATGAAACGGTGTTGACGTTGACGGTGGATTATTTTACTATGTTCAAGGATGGTGCGACAGGCAAAACGCACTTTTGTTTTTGCAATAAATTAATGCAGAAAAATATTTAAATTTGTATTTTTAAAAACTACAGTAAATGGCAGTCTTTTGTAAATATATGATAGATGGATTATTGTATCTCTTTCTGACATACATCTTAACTGTGGCAAATTAAAATTTAGTGTTACCAACTTTAGAATGTACCTAATGGTTATGATAGTTAAGATCGACATCTAACCTAACCAAGTTACTTAAGAAAATTGTGGTAATATCTCAAACCAAAATATTTAAGAATTTAAGAAACCGTTCCATTATTTTGACAGGCCGATGTCATGTTTCCTGAATTGATAACGTCCCATCATAATTCCTGAGTTGGCATGAAGTGTTATAGGTACTAGATGACTACAATACATTACATTAGATAGATATTTTATTATAAAATAAATACTCAGAACACCTGGAACAAACAAGGTAAGTACGTACCTATTTTGCGTGTAGGCAGGTACTTTACGTTGGTAAGTAATAATTGCCGTATGAAGTGCATGTACTTTGACTGGAAATTTTCATTGCAAATTGGCTAACTACATTCTACATGGCAACATGAATAACATCGTTACATGCTCTGCACAATCGCGTTGTCTGCTCATAGTTAGTGTCAGCTCATAAATTGCTAATGTGTTCACTGAATTATGTATTGAGGTAGCTATGATCAAAATAACGATATTTCCTCTAGAAGCCATGTTCTTGTTAAATAGATTTCTGTTTTAAATCTTGTACTAAAATTTAATAAAAATGAAATGAGATTCGGCACACTTGTAATTAATCGATTTAAAAATTAATATTAGATACCAAATTCTAAGGTTTTTGTTATTATATTGCGTAAGCCCACACAATCAGGGCAATTAAGGTTAAAAAATTAAATAACATCCCAGAAAATTCGCTTCGACGGGACTTGAACCCGCATCCATCCCTCAGTACGAGAATGTGGTAACCAATAGATTTGTTATAATTATAGTAAACCATATTAACAATGATAATATCCTTCTAGCCGAATCAACGTAGACTAGATAGATAGATAGATAGAAAACACTTTATTATACCACACAAATACAGGAAACAATACAAAGAAAATGCTTAGAAAAAAGGAAGTATAAAGGGCGGCCTTATCGCTAAAAGCGATCTCTTCCAGGCAACCTTGGGATGGACTGGAAATTAAAGAACAAAAAAGACGGTGGCACTGAATAAATATATAGATAGATACCTACTTAAAGAAAAGGAAACAAATACACTACATACATACCTACCATAATACCTACAAAGATTAATAATAAACATACATAAACATAAAATAAGGTTGTCTAACTCTTTACAAGGATATATAATGTTGATGAAGCAGTTTTTTGAAAATAGGGAGTGATTTTGCACGTCTGATGTCCAGAGGGAGAGCATTCCATAGACGGGTAGCTTGTACAGTGAAAGATTTGTCATAGAAAGAGGTAGTGTGAGCAGGGACTTTTAAGATGAGGGTTTCAGAGGAACGCAAAGAGAGCGAGTGAGAGTTTGAGAGGAATTCGAAGCGCTCCTTGAGATAGGAAGGGCTCGGAGGATAGAACAAGATACTGTACAAGAGAGATAGTATGTGAGTATTCCTGCGAAGTCGTATGGGTAACCACTTGAGTTTAGCGCGATATTCGGAAACATGGTCATATTTGCGTAATCCAAATATGAACCTGATACTGAAATTTTGGAGGCGCTCAAGCTTGTTTAATTGATCTTCAGTGAGGTCGGGATAGCAGGCGTCGGCGTAATCGAGAATGGGAAGCAAAAGGGACTGAGCAAGAGTAACCTTAGTGGAAATCGGGAGAAAATTGCGCAGTCGCCGCAGTGAGCCCGCCGATGCGAACATTTTTCTGCTGAGTTCGGCCAATTGTGGACCCCAAGACAACTCACTGTCTACAATCAATCCCAGGTTTTTCACAGATTTGCTTATTGGTATTGACACGCCGTCAAATGAGATAGGAGTTAAGCTCGCCATGTCAATTTTACCTATCATCCTTGAACTGCCCACAATGATAACTTGAGTCTTCTTAGGGTTCACCAAAAGACCGTGTGCTTTGCTCCACTCAAGGATGCGCGAGAGGTCATCATTCATTGAGGTTATGGCTGTTGTGAGGTCACTTATTGGAGCATGTTGGTAGATTTGGAGATCGTCAGCGTAAAGGTGGTAGGAACTAGACAAAGATTCGGATATGGAATTTATGAAAATTGCGAATAGAAGAGGAGAAAGTACACCGCCCTGTGGAACACCAGCAGGCACATCACACCAAGACGAAAATATATCGTCAAGGCGGATGCGCTGCCGGCGACCAAACAGATAACTATGAAACCAGTCAGTAACCATTGGAGATATGTTAAGAGAACGAAGCACGGCAAGAAGAATGTCAAAGTCGACATTGTTGAAGGCGTTACTAAAATCAAGCAACGACAACACAGTCACAAGTCCGCCGTCCATGCCCCAACGAATGTCATCAGTAATTTTAGAGAGAGCCGTCACAGTGCTGTGACCATGACGAAAACCAGATTGCAGAGGATTCAAGAGAGAGTTACTACAGAGAAATCGGCTGAGTTGGTTATGTACCAAACGCTCTAGCACTTTAGACTAGCCAGATGCACAGAACATATTATAGTGCCCAAGTGTGTGCGCAAACACAGGTGCTCTTTTCTCTCACTCTCATAATCCGATGGGACGACCGACCGTCACGACCGGAGAGAGGTCAGACTGCAAAATAACAAAATGTAGGTACTGATATATATAGTTATGAACTCTACATAAACGAGTACCTATTTATATTTTTCTTCTAACTTGATAATAACATCTGTTTAAGATTCATGAGGCATCAACAATCAACGTTCAAAGCCCAGCAAAAAATCTTGCATATTTATGAACCTAATGACCTTTTCTCAACTTTGTGCCTTTTTGTATCAACTTAATAAGAACGCCAGAAAATCACTAGCTACGTTTTAATAACCGTAACAACCAAAGCTACCTTTCTGTAAATAATAAAATTATGAGGTTTTTTAACGGTAATTTAATTAGTTTAAATTAGTACCTACTTACCTAGAAACATTGTGACGAGTGTTCTTGTTTAGCTAAGCATTTGTGCCAGGAGGCTTGCTAATGTGTTTGCTTATCCTGAAGGCACATAATTGTTCTCCAGTAAACCCTGGCCAAATCGCTATAATAAGCACCCAATTAAATCATGCAAACCCCATATTTGTTGCTCATTTATCGTTACATGAAAAGCGCCGGGTGACCGAACGGGTGCCCCAAGCATAAACTCGCTGCCGAAAACAAACAAAACATTGGGCCAGTTCCATGTTTTCCAACAGGCAAGGGCACGACATCATCGAAGGGGATAAATATCGCAACAATATAAATTCTCCTGGGAAATTTTTCAACGTTAACAATAAGCCGTGTTTTTATTTTCAATGGAAAGATTCCGGCCGTTGTTCACTCAAATGAGAAAAGCCGGGTTAATAAAATGTCCCAGCCCATAATTGGAATTACGTAATCTGAATAACGTCTTGTTTACGCCATAATTTTTGCATATTGTAAAATACTGTGCTTATTCTAGCGACTTTGTAATCTAGGTTAGTTATGATATTGTCTCTAAAATTTAATACATTTTCCAGCTAAGTGTAGGCATATGACCTTGCGATCATTTTATAATAAAGTACAATACGATTTCTTTGTCTCGTTATTTTTACCAACCTTTTTTTATCAAGCAAGACTTGTAGGTCAAAGCATCAAATTCAAACAAAGAAAATGTTCTAACCTTAGAATAAGAAGGCTTAGAATGATAGTTGACACAAACGAGGTGAATCTAAAAAATTGCGACTAAACGTCGCAATTTTCATTTTGAGCCGTTAGTACAATACTTGAAATGACGCGGAAAGCAGCTCTCACATAAAAATATAAAAATGATGTGTTGTGCAGTGTAAGGGTATTTAAACACCAGTAGCAAGAAATATAATACTGCAAATATCTCATTCTACTAGTCTACACACATATTACATTTGTAATTTTGCCTAAAACAGTCATCAAAACTCATAAATAAATTAAAAAATTTCGTCCACTATTTTCGTGAAAATGTTGCTATGCACTGGGGAAAAAATACCCCGGTTTTGTTACTTAGTATAGGCACAGATATTATAATACTATGTATAGGTATATATAAATAGTTGACTGCCTCGTTGGTCTAGCGGTCAGCTTGTTCAACCGCTGATTATGAGGTCCTGGGTTCGAATCCCGGGTCGGGCCAAAAGTTGTTACTGGGATTTTTCCAGCAAGAAAAAATCACAGTAGCAGCCCGGAGTCAGGAAGTTGGCGGTGTTACACCCCCGTGCCTAGGAAAGCGCGTTCAGCCGTTGGTCCTGCACCTGATCTCTCCCCGGTCGTGTCGATCTGTCGTCCCATCGGATTATGAGAGTGAGGGAATAGAGAGTGCACCGGTGTTTGCACACACACTTGTGCACTATAAATGTCCTGCGCATCTGGCTAGTCTCTGATGAGATTGGCCGCCGTGGTCGAAATTTGGCTAGGAGGACATTATAAAAATAGTAGAGGAGAGGGTGGACTTCACTCAAGTTAGGACTTAGGAATCAAACTGCGCGGAATATCATAATTTTAAAATTTCTGTCACTCGACGATATTCTGAATAGATTCATATTGTAAACTACGAAAAAAAAAACGAAACCTTGGTTTTTCAGTGTAGGTGCTTGTCTAACTTGGGCATTATTATTCGTGGAAAAAATGCTGGTAGTGGGTGGTGTGATTTAAAAGGAAAACTGCACAGCTACAATATATTTATAAGGATGAAACAATATTTAGTAACAATTCCGCGCAGAACCTCTTCCGATAAGATTCAACAAAATGTGATTTGTGTGTACCGCCCGCCCTCCCACAAATTGTTCCTACTTACAATAAGAGATAGTAAACAATAGACTTAAAATTAATTAAATTAATTAAATTAAGTAAATTATTCCTACTTACAATCATAGAAAGTAAACAATAGACTTAAATTTAATTAAATTAATTAAATGAAAATCACATTTTGTTGAATCTTATCGGAAGAGGTTCTGCGCGGAATTGTTACTAAATATTGTTTCATCCTTATAGTATACAATGGATTTCCGCAAAGTAACGCCTGAATCTATTATTTACAATATATTTACTAGTTGAGTACTTAATAGTCCTAATCAACTTAAAATATGTAGGTACTTTGGTTGGTAAAAAGGAAAATTTGAACAAATTTTGTTGAAAATAACTTAATTAAGGTGGTTCAATATGTAAAACAGGTAAATAAGTTTGTTAAGATACGCCATGAACCGTGCAATTACTTACACTTGTCTAAAATATTTGAACGTGCAATATCAGACCGCATTTTTAACTAATTAGAAAAATATAATCTCCTAAGTGAAAATCAATACGGCTTCCGTAAAAACTCCTCAACAGCTCTTGCTATATTTAAGTACAACCTCGAAACCCTTAACTATATTAGAGACAAATACTATGCAATAGGTATACTCTTAGACATGAGTAAGGCATACATATGATAAAGTCTCCCATAAAATACTTATAACCAAACTTTTTGAAATCGGAATCAGGGGAAAAATACTAAATTGGCTGAAATCATACCTCCTAGACAGGAAACAGTTTGTCCAAATTGAACATTGTTGTAAAAATTCAGGGATTATACAAACAGTAAAATCAAAAACAATTACCATAAACAATTCAATTCCACAAGGAAGTGTTTTAGGATGCATTCTGTTCCTAATCTACATGAATGACCTGCCTAAAATTGCTGACTCCTTCTGCATCCTTTTTGCAGACAATGTGTCCCTTCTTTTCAAATGCCCCCTCCCCCCCCCCCATAAAATTTCACTTATCAGAATAAAAGAAAGTTTTCATAACATAACCACCTGGTTAGAAGCTCACAATTTGGAAGCAAATACAAAAAAGACAAAAATCATACAATTTACCCCGTACCAGAAAACACCTCTAGATCTATCTCCACTAACAAGTAGCCTCAATATTGAAGAAGTCCAAAATCATACCCTTTTAGGCCTAAAAATTGATACTCACCTTAATTGGAAAGGACATATAGAAAAAAACCAAAAGCAAACTATCACAATTTATTTATGCCTTATCTATCTTAAAAAGTAACACAAACATTAAAACAGCTTTATCTGCCTACTATGCATATGCTTATTCATGGCTACGCTATGGCATAGGTAGTAATCTGGGGCAACAGTGTATATACAAGCCAATTATTTATATTGCAGAAAAAATGCCTACGTATTATTGTTAATATCAGAAGACGCACCAGCTGTAGACCACATTTTATAGAACAAAAATTACTAACTTTGACTAGCCTTTATATATATGAAACAGCATTATTTGTTATAAAAAACCTGAATTTATACCAATTTGATAAAAATCCACGAAGAAAAACAAACCTCATCCTTCCAATACCTAGACTTGAACTATACAGACAGAGCCCTTATTACATGTCCTGTCCATTAAAATACATAATAAACTACCAACATTCCTTAAATCTGAACCCAAACACCATATATTCGCATCAAAACTACAAGAATTGCCTATAAAAAAATGCTATTATGACATAAAAGACTTTTTTGAAGACAAACTATTTGGATAGAATCCCTACATTTTCTTTTTAACAATGGAAGAGCTTCGAAGTGTTCTTAATAATATAATAGGTTATAATATTGATTAATTATAAGATGTTAAGTTTAACCTAGTCACACAAATTAATAAAAAGTAAACTATTTTGTTAAAAAGTGTTATTGTACCTACCTAAGTAAATTTATATAATTCTAAACTACACAAATGTTATTTATTGTTCATAAAAGATCTCTCCTAATTTTGTATAAAATACAAAATACTTAATTTAGTCCTTAACTTAAGTCCTAGATTATGATATATTGCCATACCCTACCTGACAGGGTACATTAATACTTACTGTATGTAATATTTTTGTTTCGCAATAAAAATACTGAATACACTGCACGTGGTCGAACACGCACTTGACCGTCTATTTAAATTATTGTTCCGTAAACGATCGGAGCCCATCTTATTTTGCGAACTTGGAGTAAAAACTTTTTGTCGTTTGACCGAGGAAGAATGATAGTAACCAAAGCTACTAGCTGATATTTCGTTTAATTAAAAAAGAAATAAGATAATATCGAAAATAAAAAGTAAGGTGATAAAAAAATAAATGGCTTATTTTTTTAATTGGAACTTTGCTTCAGTTACCCAATTTTTTTGGGAAAATGCTATTCACTAGCAACATTCAATCATTTGAATGTGTGAGTGAGAACACTGTATTAACGTGCTGTCAAAACACACATAGATCGGTTTTTGGTTGCATAAATTGTCAAATTGTTGAATGACACTATCCCTCTGCTGAGACAGCAGCGAGTTTTTACTCTATGGTTCTAACTTACAGCATCCACTTACATATTCGTCGATAAAACTTCGCTGTTCAAACAAAGCTCCTGCTGGAGGTGGAAATCTGTCTTCCGATATAGACCAGCTCATTCAATATAGCCCAGTTCACCCAATATCCAAAGGTATCCGGAAATACACAACAATATAAACGGCGGCGGCTCGCGCCTACCCTAGTTCCGGGCCACTTCCCGTCTCGAGTCTTGTGAACAACTTTGTCTTGTTTTGTTTATTTATTTCCGAGAGCTATTTGATCTTTATTCATGCATGGACTAGTCTAAGATAAAAGAAAAAAATCGTTTATGATGATGAAATCGTTAATTTTACGTGAATTTATTTATGCTTGATGGTCGTCTAGAAGCTTTCATAGACAAAATACTTACTTGTGTGAGTAGGTACTACCTAGGTAAATCGGTTAAGATATATTAAATAATAATTGCGTAAAGAGGTTACACAAACATCTTAATATCCAAACTTTCAAATATAAATAAATAAATAATGCTGGACAATTCACACAGCATTATCTAGCCCCAAGCTAAGCAGAGCTTGTGTTATGGGTACTAGATAACTGATATACTTAATATAATAAATAATAATAATAAAGTTCCGAGGCGGGAATCGAACCCGCAACCTCCTGCATCGCAGGCGGACCTTCGCCCGCTACGCCACGGAGGTCGTCTCAATATTGACTATGAGCTACCTTCTTCAATTACACAGGTTGCATAAAACTGCACCTTTAGACCTTGTTTCATATATAACTCAACTAGGTTCTGCCCGCGGCTTCGCACGCGTATTTTCGATATAATAAGTAGCCTAGTATCTAAGTTAGGTTTTGTTCTAAATGTATGCCAAATTTCATCTTGATCTGTTCAGGATTTTTGAAGATCGTAACAAAAATTCAGATTTCACAAACTTTCGGCTTTATAACATTAGTAGGATAGTAGGATTACCAAGAAGTCAAACGAGAATAGTTACAACATAATCATTTACAAGCTCCAAGAGAAGATAACAATTCCGTAGGTATTATTTATCCCATAGACTGGAGAACCAATTCTGCCGGTGCCTGCCCGAAAGGTACCGTAAGCAGTTCTCAAGATGATAAAATGTCAAATAGAGTTATATGACAATAATGTCGTTTTGGAAGCTTTTCCAGAAGTTCTAGCGTAGTCGTAAATCTGAGACCTGAATTTACATCTGGAGGATGCGAGTAACATAAAATAGAAACCTCGTTAAAAACAATTTATTGCTACAAATTATGGAGTTTGTAGCACTCTGCCATCTGGATGCTTTAGTAGAGAGAAATGGGCAACGTTAGGCATGTATTGTAAAATATACTACGCTACGATACATAAACAGTAAATTCGAACTTTGTAAAATTTTCTTAAAAGCAACGGTTAGAAACTATATTTTATGACCTCCCGATTTTAAGCGTACCACGTCTACCACTGCGTCCCTTCACAAAGTAAGTAATGAAATTGTCCAAAGTAAAGGTGGGCCACACCTATAGCTATCTCGAGCCCGAAGCCGCTTCCAACTGAGGCTTTGCGCTTTGTCGCGCGCCGGGTCGACAAGTGAATAATCGCATGTCCGGGCCAAGTTGACGGGCACCGGAAACAGGAAACGGACTTGGTACTTGTGTGCTGGTCATTTTGCTCATTGTAAGTATTAGGTACTCGTGGAAATAAGGGCCAAAGTTCACAGATTGAGGCGTCATAATGCTCATAACTGGATGTTGATTGATGGAGATAATGGTTGGCGCAGAAAACGGCTGATGTAACAATAGTGAATAATGACCACTTTTCTCACATCAGCCACATCCCTGGTCATTTGACGGAATTAAGGGCCTTATGGTTAATAGGAAGTTAGTTTAAAAAGATTACCAATCGCTGTTTCTATAATTTGCTGCCCCTTTTTCCAAGCCAATTATTTTCATTGTTTTTCTTTTACTTTTTACTAGTGGTTATTCTGTGACCGGTTCCCGGACAGTAATTATAAACTTTGTGACTCTGTGGTGAGACGATCGGACTCTACGCACCACTTTCTGTAAGTAGGTAGATATTAATTTAAAAAAGCCTCAACGCTTTGTCAGGCTTAACCTTCTCGTAGGTTTAAAAGCATTATTTCTACTGTGAATTCTTTAATTTGAGGAAAGTAGGCCCTAGGTACGTCTGTAAATTCAACTTTATCAGTGAAGGTTCACACCGTTTTATTTGCAATATCGTTCTTGTAGGCGTTTTCCCCTGGGACATTGCCAAAATTACAAACCAATAAAGATTTCACGTAAACCCATAAATTTGGTTTTTACCGTCTAACATTTGTCGGATTTTTAAGCTGTTTGCGGTGTCAGATAAGGAAAATACGAAGGCGGGTGTTTTAACGCGTGAAGTGTTAGCAATGTAGTAATTTAGTGCTCACCGGAACGTTAAGATGAAAACATGTTTTACTACTTTTAGGCTGTGTTTCCACCAGAGATGTGCGAGGTAGCTGTGCTGTGCGAGGATGTGTTACGAGGCTGTGTAACAACGTGAGTATTTCCACCAGAAATGTGCGAGCAAACGTTGACTGCTATTCTTTCGCCCGCGTCTGTCCTTAGGAGACATCCCTCGCAACACATTCCTCGCACACATCTTTTCCTTTGTTTTGTATGTACAAAAACCTCGCTCTGCAAAGCCGTTTCCGCAAGAGCTGCGCTGAGCGAGGCTAGGTAAATGAAGTGATTCTATTGGCTGTTAAAAACACATTCCTCGCTACGCATCTCTGATTGAAACGCAGCATAACACAACAGTTTATAAGCAAATGATTGTGATGGATGAAATTTTTAACCTACTCCTTTTCTACCAAATCGCTAACCATTTCGATCCAAATGATAACAATCCATCAATTTTATCAGATAGCTAACTCCAAGTGGAGAAATGGCGCGATAAATCATGGTGTCAGCCAGTTAGAAGCACTCGGATGTTGGCTATGCAGGCCGCGGTGCAGTAATTGGTCTACCAATGTGGGAGTGAAGACGAATTAGTACCCCAATGCGAGCGTAATTGCCTCTTGCTACTAGCAACGTACATTAATAACGGTCTCGCTAACGGAATAGACCTAGGTCCTTTATCTATTGCTAACATTTTAAAGTGCTTGCTATTTACCTAGAAAAGCTACAAATTATATAAGTCCACGTTTTGAAAACAAAGCTGTTTCCCTTATACAGTCAGCTACGAAAATATGCACTTACCTACCTAACCTATCCCTTATACAGTCAGCTACGAAAATACGCACTTACCTACCTAACCTACCTGCCCCAGTTTTCATTTTGACTAAATAGTTAATATATTTTGATAATTTGTTCCGAATGTTTTTCCCGCTTTCTGATTTATTATACCTACAATAAGCAAGAACGGGGTCTACGGGCACTTTTATATGAAAATTTCCAATTTCGAAAAATACAAAAACTTTGTAGTTTTGGTATCTAAACATATTCTCGCACTGTACCTTCGAGCTACAGGAGCATTAAAGACACTAAGACATTGTCTTCTGATCATAAACCAGTTAGGCTAATAATGTTACTAACTAGGTACTGATTTGAGCACTTGAGCTAGATTGCGGAGTGCGTTGCAGCGTAGCACGTCTATCGGAAACGCTTCGTAGGACAACCGTAGCATGTCTACGAGAAACGGTTCGTAGCACAATCGTAGCTTGCTACGACGTAGTTGGTCGTTTTTTGTCAATTTTCGTTAGTAGCAAAGATCTTTGGTTAGTAGGTAGAAAAATATTGCAATGTCTCATTGCATACATTTTTGGTACCTGTACTCTGTTATAGAATCCAAGATATTTTTTGTAAACAAAGATTTTTATGTATGATAATAACTTAAAGAAAACTAATAAAGATAGGTAACATGCACAACAAGTGAACCACTAAAAACTTTATCTTAAATTGCACACGCACAGCGAAAAAATTGCAATTTCGAGTTCTAAAATCGACGAGAGACGAATGAAAACTAAATGATGAATGAGAGCAATGTCAAAACCAAAAATTGTTTCGAACTTCTGCGATTTGCTCCGAAAACTTATACCTACCAGTGTCGTAAAATATTTTCCGTCAGTATTTCATTGGTTTTTTTAACAAAAAATATCGATTATTCTGGAATCGAGTTTATGTACACACAATAGTTTATTCATTACAATGGTTCCAAACAACATAAAATAAAATTCAAAGCCACTACGTGTACTGTTACGTGTCAATATGTAAGCGTCAGTATTATTATAAAGTTGCCACGGAAAGGGTTGGGGATCAACTTGTAACTAACGATTTTTTTATTGTGAATTTTTTTTTTCTTGTAATAATAATGTTTTTTTCAAAATTCACAAAAACGTAGAACAACACCCCCTTCCGGCACCCTTTCCGTGGCACCCTGTATATATTATCTGACGTAAGCCACCCTTTACTAGCAGTTGAATAACAGTGTTCCGGTTTTGAGAGCAGGAAAACCTCTAAAATTACAGACGTAGAAACTGACGTTCCACCCGACAAAAGAACTACAATGCTATAGAAATCTTATGTGGGACGTCGCTCTCCTAAGATGTTTCAAATGTTACTTGTGTGTTTTGGTGTGTAATTCAAGCTTTGGAAAATAATCTTTTGTTGTAAAGTCGAGCTATACAGGGTGTTGTTCAAATTAGTGCACAATACTGAAGGAGGTAATTCATCTGCTACCACAGATTAATATTTAGAGAACAAGAAACTTTTTTTTTGCAGTACTTTGGGTTGTTGTCACCAGCTGTCTCTTTTATCAATAGTTTTTTATATCAAACGAATGCGGGCATACTCGTAGTATGTCCGAAATTTCGAAAGATTCTTTCGTGTTATTAGTCTAACTTTGTACATTGTAATTTTGTTGCTCAAATTGATAATAGCAATGGTTTAAAATATACCTATTTAGATGGTATAGTAATTTTTTTTCCCCAAATTGGCGAACATTCATAAACATCATACATACAGCCGAACAAAGAACCGCCTTCTCTTTAAAGTCGGTTAAAAATACCTATCACTAGGATATTGTAGGCCGAGTTGCTTTGCTGCTGCTTTAGTCATTGATGTGCTACAATGACTAAAGCAGCGAGATTCATTCAGTGCTCTAATGTCCGTTTTAGAATTATTAAAGTAACAAAATCAAGTGACTGGAGTAACCAGGCATATTCTTAAATACAAATAGCGTTTTAGTTTAGTCATTTCGTAGTTTTACCTGGAAAGTTTGCTGGGAATTTTGGAAATGGGTAATTTCATGGATTTCGATGTGCTCCTTCCGAATTTCAACTTTGCCACCTCGTATCTTTACGAGCATACGCCGTCGTTTCTCATACGGCTTATTGTAAAAATGGCGCCCAATAGCAGTTTTTTGTCTCGTTCTGTCCATCCCTTTCTCCACTTGAATATCTCAGCAACTACCGAAGCTATTAACTTAAAATTTAAAATAATAAATAAATAATAAATAACGTGCGCTTGTAACAGATTCATAGAAAAAAATAATAAAATTAAAATTAAAAATTTTTAGTACAAATCGTAATTTCGAAATTTTATGACACCTTTACTTAGAGAAAAGTGGTGAAAGAAGTCAAGGACCATCATCTACTATACCAATATTTTAAAGAGAAAAGATTTGATTGTTTGTATTAAATAGGCTCCGAAACTACTGGACCGATTTGAAAAATTCTTTTGCTATTAGAAGCCCACATTATTCCTGATGAACATAGGCTACTTTTTACCGCGGAAAAATGCTTCATTCCTTCGGGAAAACGGGTAACAGGACAACGGGTAGTCAGAATGCAGCTAGTGAGAAAATAAAACAATAAATCGAGGTCATGACTACTCTCATGGTTTCACATTTGGCCATCCACTCCGATCTAGAAAAGCCACCCTGTATAGTTTTTATGTGGTGAGAATGAGAAAAATACTGCTAAGCCACTGTTATTTTATAAGTCGACATTTCGTTTTACTAAGATAGTCGTCATGTGAACAACTAACCTAGCACATAACGTAGCCGTAACGTATTTATGAGAAAACTAGCTCGGCTATTTCTGAAACAAAAAGAAATGGTTCAATCGAGATCCATTTTCCGTGACACCCGTCCCGTGTGGGGAAATTGAAAAGTTCCGATACACACTGATAGATACCTACGCAACCCACCAGGCATGTTCGTATGTATATCTATCTAGCATCTAGGTAGGTAGCTACGTTTGTGTATTGCGAGACCCTGCCTATCACAAACAGCCATTTTTGACATTTGCTGTCATTTTGACATTTACTGAATTTCATTGCCTAGTAATATATTTTCAGTGCACGTGCACAGAACTAGAACAGGACAACACACAAAGTCTACCGTGCGTATGCGTACCCTTAATGCAGCCAGGTGATTTACTCCAGGTGAATTAAGTCTACGGGGCCATCTAATATGTTAAGATTTGCACTAAATTGATAACTAGATTTCAGTAGGAAACATTTATTCTTTTCTCATACATCATATTTTGTTTCTATTATTGACAGACAACTAGAGTCAGTCAGTCAGACAAGAGTACTCTACTTTTATTCTCTATGACAGAAACATGCAGGTTCTATTCAATCTTTATTTTTAACATAATGTACCTACCTACTTCATTTACTGTCACATCTGGGTTCCCAAACGAGCGAGGGGAGTTTGCCGTAATCACCACGCCTAGCAGGCGGATAGGTGATCTTAGTGGAGGTGTTGAATAATACACAGAAGGTAGCTGGTGCCCTTAATCTGGTAGGTTTCCTTACTCGGCTCTTACGACATCCAGAGGCTGAGTTAGAGAGGTTGATTCTTTCACCATGAATCTTAATGTACCTACCTAGTAGGTATGTAGGTAGGTATGGTACCTACGTACCTAGGTAGAAATAAACCATTTTAAAAATACACGCCCCTTTTACTTTAAATACTATCGTAGTTTGACGAATTCTTTACGGATGTACCTAAGGGATAAAACGTTGGTGTTCTTCCAACAGAAATAAGGTTCGTAGTTAACCCGCTTACATTCGTAATGAATGCACGCCCCCTCCACAAACCGTCATAGGTCACATAGGTCACACGGTCACACTCGGCGTGCATTTTTAGAATGGTTTATCTCTTTTGTAAACTGAAAACTTACTTTTCCAGTATTTATTAAATTGGTGCTGCCTCAGCTGTCTGTTGTGCAATTCACTAGTTTATCTTGTGTCACGGTGTGGCACAAGACAACACAACAAAACCGAAGGTGAAGAAGGACAATTTGTCATCTTGATGGAGCTTTTTCGTATTTTATAACTTAGATGTACAGACAGGGTCAATGAAGTACCTAACATAACTGCAAAACACATGCAGGTTTAAATCCAAACCTGTTAATCTTAGGAGTTTTATGAGTCGAAAAACACATCACATCATCACATCACATCACACTAATAGGTATTATAAATGCGAAAGTTTAGATGGATGGATGGATGGATGTTTGTTACCTCTTCATGCCGAAACAACAGAACGGATCAGGCTGAAATTTTGCATACAGGTAAGTCTAACCCTGGAACAAAACATCCCATACCTAAATCAGTTCCCATGGTATCATAGTAAAAAGTTAAATAATAAAAATAAGATAAAAAGTTTAGCCGAAATAACCATAAACGTTTCCGTAGAAACAACGCGTGCGAACCCGCGGGCAGAAGCTAGTAAATTATATTTTTATTTACCTAAGTTACATGAAAACAACGGATAATTATTAAAATCGGATTCTAACCTGCATTGTGTTATGCAGAGGGGCGACTGAATTTTGACGCTGTATTTTATTTTCGCGTATCTTTTGTTTTTTGATGCAAGAAAATGTGAAGTAATTTAATTAAAAATAAATAGGGTTTAGTTCAATCGTTTTTCTTTTTTCCTAATTCCTTATTCCAGGACTCGCTCGACAATGCTCCGCCCCGTGCTACGTCGTAGCAGCGCTACGGGGTGCCGGGGCCGTTTTATGTAAATTTAGGATGATTTAACAATAAGCAAATCAACAAAAATCGCTTTTTTCTACAACAAAGAATGAACCATTCAAAACCAAGCAAGGCTTTGAAAATAACATTAAGCCTGTGGTGCATAGAGTAAAAACTCGCTGCTGTCTGTATGTCCAGGTAAAACCATGGTCTACATACATCATCTCGTAGGTCGAGATGTTGCGAATCAGCTGTCACTGTCACTTGTCAGACGGACATAGCCGAGAAGGCGGGAATCCGGGTTGACAGGCGAACGGATGCCGACTGCGGGCGGAGGAGGTCGACCTTATCATCATGAGCTGTTGAATGCCTTGGCTGCTCCGAGCCGATGTATCCCTTATCGTGTACACTATCGGTCTTTGGAACCCACACAATTTCGATACGCTAAATAGCTACTTATCCTGCCATGCTTAAGTGCCAACTCAGCAGGTGCAGAAGTTATTGACTGAGAATGTTCGCATGAAAAATAACTTAAATTAATCCATGAATCTGGCTACATTCCAAATAAAGACAGCCGGGCGATGACGTTTTAACGAATGCAGGCGCATAAAATTGCAGAGCCCAACACTCTGTGGATGTGGGTACTTGGGTAGGTACCTAGGTAGGTACATAACTGTCCAACTAATAGTCCTACCTTCTAATAGGTAGTCCATTCCATACACTTACCTAATTTATGGTGACAGTAGTGAAGGTAAGTACTTTTAACTGCTACAGCAAATTCCATTTCATAATTTTACTTTTCTGGTCATTTCTGGTATCAGTTTAATTTTGATTTGATTACAATCGACAGCCTCTCCCTCACCTCACGTACCTTACCTAAATCACCAAGGTAAGTATAAAATGTAAAGTACCTACTTAGTCTTCCTACCTAGTAAGTAAGTACATAAAGAACCTACGTAGGTAGGTAGGTAGATTCTTTATGTACTTACTTACATTAATAAAACAAACATTTGGTATGGCCCGTTGTCCGTCCGAACAATGTAGGTAGGTAGTTTCTTTACACCTCCGTAAATCCCTAACTCATTAAATATTTACGTGAATTTACCATACGAGTTGTGTAAGTACGCAGAAGTCCGCTTCGGCATCGGCTTCCGTTGGTCTTACTAACTTTACTCACGTTCGTACATAAATATGTTGGTACGCGTATAAAATGCCAGATCGAATGTATGGGTTGGTTGTAGGCAGGTATTCACCTACATTGAGGTACCTACCTAATATTAAAAACGACTACTTAGGCACATGCATGCATGCATAAGTTCCTTTGAGTTTAATTTTAAACTCAAAGAAACCTACATTTCGGATTCTGCAAACAATGGCGCATCTATATCTATAATAATTTTAGGGATATAGGTATCTAACAGAACCCTCTTAGATCAACAGTTTTCGGAGACGTAACTATAGGTAATGCGTGCAACTAGAAAACTACAAAATAAGTACCTATAGAAAATATAGGTAGGTGCTTTTCTATTTTTAGTAATAAGATAAACGCATGTACCTACGTTACCGTCTATTTAGCCATTTTAGCCGAAAAATGGGGAATCCTAGCATTTCTGAGCTAACTGGAAACTCTTAAGGTAGTACGCCTTTAAGCCTTTAACCACGATTTGTTGCGATTTTGTAGCGCGATTCCGCTGCGTTTTTGTAATCGCGATTTCAAGACACCGCGCGCCAAATGCGAAATCGCAGCAATATGTAAGATCGTACGTACGCGTATTAGTACAAAATATACTGCAAACAAATATCGCAACAAATCGCGCAACATAAGATGCGCTTCAAAATCACGACGTTTTATAAAACGCCGAAATGAATACGTTGTCCAACGTTATCTCAAAAGTGAAACAATACAGGGTGTCCGGTAATTAATGGATAACTCCGCAGGTACTTGTGAGGGGCACCACGGCTACTCAGGAAAAAATATACATATTAAAAAATCTATCTGCAGCAATAAAGTTTATTATTTAAGTACGAAATAATACCTTTGTTTGTTCACATTATTGGGCACTACGGTTTCAATTTCAATAATAATAAATTCAATAATAATAAATTCATGGGAATAACCGTGAATTGCCTTGCTATCGCGCATAACAAAATATTTCTAGTGCTACAGTTTGTTTTTTACAAATTTTTAAAAATAGGAATTTTACTTTCAGAGATACAGATTTTTTTTTCAGATTCGAATTCTTTCTTCCAGAAGACCGTACAGTGTTTGCATATAGCTATTCGTAGTAGCAGAGAATATACAGGGTGTTCGCCAGACCGTGTGCCATATCTGGTAAGAAATAAAAACTAAAAAAAGCACGAGTTGTACTTGGTTTTCCTATCCCAACTTACCCTTAGGCATAACTTTTACCGAACGAGGTAAACACATACTTACAACTCAATTTAGGAGATAAAAGTTAGTAATTTAGAGGGTATTCAAAATGGCAGATTTTTTTAAAATAAATGCTAGTATTTTGTTGTGTATTTTATGTAGTTTTGACACATGTGGCATACAGTTGGAACGGTCACGATCCAGAAAAGTTTTCAGTTGGATTTTTGATTGATTGGGAGATCAGAGACACACTTAGTTTTTTTAAATTATGTATATCCAAAGTTTTCGACTTTGCATGCTACATAGGTGCTTACCTAAATTTCAAGTTATTAATTGGCTCACATGAGAGATGGAAATAAAAAAACGGTAAGCCAAGTTTTTTCTTACAAAAGAAGTTACACTAAATAATTAGTACATTTTCAAAAAAATCTATAAATCTTTTAAAATTCTTTAAAAAAAGCCGAGTCTTTTCAGGGTTAAAAAAGCTGTCAAGCTTTTACACTTGGTTCCAACTACGCCTACGCCTAGTTACCATAATAAACCACCCTACGGCGGCGCCGAAACGGCGGCGGCCGTCCAACGAATCACCTTGGTTTAAGAAAGTGATAATGTTAAAGGACAAGGAGCGGTTTTTTTACATTGCCGTTTTCTAAATGCAGTCCGTCCTCCCCTAGCCAAAGCAAAAAATAATACCACTATTCCATGAGGCCCTTCGAAAAGCAAGCTTGGGGCCATTAGGTACCTACCTTTTTATTGTTTAATGGCTAAAGATTTATCTCCATGGGCCAAAGGGTCGTGCGCGCAACAATACTACAAATCAACAGTCAGAAAAGAAGTCAAGTCACCGTCATGCTTCTGTCAACTCAACTGTCAGTTGTCAGTGTCAAGCAGTCCAGTCAGTCAGTCACTCATTTATTAACATCATCATGGCGTAAATTTCATGTAATGTGGAAGAAATCAGAAAAATTCTGAGAAAAAATTAACATTCTTTGGAAAATAATGATGGCTAGCCGAGGAGAAAGAGGCGTAGGGCGGGTGTTGGAAAAATTAGAAGCCTCCGTCACCTCTGGACAATATTATGAGGCCCACCAGATGTATAGGACGTTGTATTTCAGGCATGTTTGTTGTTCTGTTCCACTTAATCAGTGAAAAGTGCAATGCAAGTAGTGAAGCAACATCACGTTAATGTTAAATGTATCCTTTCAGATATCTGAGTCAAAAAAAGTATGCAGACCTATTAGTTTTACTAAACAAAGGTGCTAACTTGCTACTCCAGCATGATCAACAAGGAAGTGGTGCTGATCTGGCCAAACTACTCATAGATGTTTTGACTCAATCCGAGACCAAACCATGTACAGAATGGATTGAGAAACTAGGGACGCTATTTGGACTGATGAGTGCTAGTATACCTGAGAGAGAAGCCTTCCTTACTAATGCTGTTAAGTGGTCAATGGATAATGATAAAAAAGGACACCCATTACTTCATCAGGTAAATGTACAAAAGTATGAAGCTTTGTCTACTAGAATGTGTAAATGCAGCCAACTGTAGGACTTGGTATTTATTGATTTGGCTAACCAATCCTTAATCATGAATGAGCTGTTGCTGGATAAATCTAGAATTGATATCAAATCTCATTTATATATATCTGGCTTATGTTTAGCAGATTGTATTTTCTAATTATTGTATTTATTACAGAGAATTGCAGAAGTTTATTGGAGAGAAAAAAATTACACTGTAGCCCATAAACACTTCCTGCATTCAAGTAATGGAGCTGCATATGCAAGCATGCTCATTGAACTCCACACAACTAAAGGATTGAAGTCAGAGATTGACTTGTTCATTGCACAAGCTGTCTTTCAATTTCTTTGCCTGAGAAATGTAAAGATGGCCTCGGATACTTTTGACAAATATACAGAGACACATCCCACTATACTGAATGATAAAGGACCACCATACCTTTTGCCACTATTGAACTTTCTCTGGTTTCTATTACGGGCAGTTGAACAGTGAGTATGAACAATCATTATAATGCATGGATTGTTTCAAAATTACAGAAAAGAAGCAAAGTTCTATTATTTGTTTGACAAGGCAAATATTATCATGATTCAAATTTAGTCTGGCCTCTAATATTTATTTTTGTTCTTTTTCAGGAAGCATACAAACCAGTTCAAAGTTTTAAGGACTTGGTATGCAATAAGTTTAAATAGAGACCCCAACTATTCCGGGTACTTAGATAACATTGGCCGTATATGGTTTGGCATCCAAGTGAAACCAGCAATGAGAAGTCGCAACTCATTGTTTGGTGGCCTTATAAAGTCTATTATTGGTGATAATGATAGTTCAGATGAAGAAGGTGGGACAACTAGTGCACCCTCTGCTTTAGAATTAGATTAAAATAGCCTTTACTACCTGTACTCTATTTTTCAATGCATTCAAGTCAATCAACCATTCATAAAAGTCTACGGTACATAAATGTTATGTCTTTTACTTAATAACATGATTATATGTACATAGCAGTGTTTTGTCATTATTAAATCAGCCTGTTGTATTGTTGATGTGTTGTTTAACGATTAATAGATTTTAAATGACTAAGAAATACCGATAACGTCTCATAACTTTTTATCAATTTTTTACATCAATATAACAACAATTACATATTTTTCTGTTTGTATAAACCATTCTCAAAGAAGGCAATAATCCAACTAACTTTGTAAGTAGCCCTAAGGTGTGTAGTGTATGTACATAAAATTCTTATTTAGCATGGCTTAGGTATAACATTTAGAATACTTTAATGCTCCAGAGGGCCACAAAATCCAGAGAAAGATTTTTGACCATAATTTTGATGAAGGTAAACTGGTTCTCTATAATGCAATTACAAGTAATAATTAGATTTTTTTTTTGGGGTTGATGGATTCTGTTTTTTTGTTTCTTTATGTAGTTAGGTGCTTTGCCTTGTATTATTCTTTTAAAGAATGCAATTATTAATATTATGCAATTTCATGTTTCACTACAAATTTTATTTTCAGAAATGTTGATCAAGAATTGTAAAATAATATAACAATTTAATAAAATAATTATCTTTTTATTCAATTCACCTCAAGATGAAACATGCCAGAATTTGTAAACAAAGATGTTAAAGTTGACCATTTTACTTCAGCACCTTCCAGGATCTCCCATGAATGGTTAGTAAAATAATCACTTGCCAGATGAGTGTTGGATTGGCGAAGGCTGCATGAGTTGAGTATACTTAAAATAAATAAATAATAAATAAAATAAATAATGCTGGACAATTCACACAGCATTAACTTAGTTCTTTAATACACATGAAATAAATGGCTGTGCACTTAGTGTGCAGCTGGAATGGATTTTCGTGTTTGGAATTAGTAACAACATAATATTGGTGGTTCCTGAAAAGTTTAAGCTAGAAACAGACTGGTCCCACATATGAAACGATATGACGAACTATGAGATCTGGACGCTTGAATTTTGAGACACATTAGCGAGTCTCTTTAGAGGCGCAAAGACACTATTGAAAGGCTACACGAGGCAACGTGTCGACGGCACCCCATATGCGCATGTGCATCTCGTCGCTTCAAGTGTTTAAATGCCAGTCTGGGCCCGTACCTACTCATAAAAAGGAAATCGAAGTTTGTGTTTCGTTTTCGTGCAAACGCTAATCTTATGCAATCGACATAGTTGGTTTTGCAGGACAACGAAACTTCGTTTTTCCTTTTCCGAGTAGGACGGTAGGGTCATCGAAAACTACTACAAATTTGATTCAACTCAACACGTATCGCGTTTCGTCGGGTCGCGTGGCGTTACAATAGTGTGTGGAGCACTTTAGTGGCCATCCTTAAATCAAGTCACACGAATTTCATGATTTTAGTAACCGTCCCCTGTCCTTGTCACAGCTGGTCCAAATGTGACCTATAAATTGTTCCCTGGTGTGACGTCACATTTATCTTGTAACTTTATACCAAGAAATTATTAAATGGAAACGGCAGTTCCAAAATTTGTTTTCGTTCAATTAAAAATATTTCTAAAGAATCAACCATTCAAAAAATTACAAAACTTTGTCGTTAATCCCACAACCTCCACAACAGCCTGTATTGGTCCACTACTGGACGCAGGCCTACCCCTGATAAGCGCCTTATTGGCTTTTATCACATGGGGGTAATGCCCATAATCCCCACGCTGGGCATGCGGGTTGGGGATCGCAGTTCGGTGGTAGAATTGTTCTGCAGGGGGCGCTGTTGCCCGCACCCCGGTATCCCTTAGTCGCCTCTTACGACACCCGCGGGAAGAGTTGGGTGGGGTGGTGCAAATTCTAAGCCAGCACCACACAGCTAACACCGTTATAATTTTTTTTACTTTGAATGTGACGTCATGAAAGTTATGTTATTATGACCCCCACCCCCCTTTAAGATGTGACGTTATTTATGGATGACCCCATAACGTACTCCACGCCATCCGTCGTTTCCTACATTGCGTCGCGTACGTTGCGTGGCGTGGGCTCAGCCAGAAACATCAAACATAAAATGCACTAACTTAAAATAAAGAATGATGCATTCATATATTTCAAGTTATTGCATTTGTCAATAAGTTCAAGTGTAAAAATCATTAAGTTAAACTAATAATTAATGGTTCAAATTTCTTAAAAACTATTATCACAATCATTCATTAGATACATGTAACGATTTGCTTATTGGAACATTCTTTATCACTTGGACACGAGGCCATAGAACAGACCATCAAGTGACCTTGATGCTACTGTGCGATTTTTTTTGTGGTTGTGTGATTTTTTTTTGTGGTTTTGTGGTCAATGCACTTTGAGATAACTGACTGAACTTATCTAAAGTAATTAAATTACAATGTGTTTCATGGCATGAACCAACTTGATAAACTAAAAAAGAATACACCAAAATTATATTCTCTGAATGTTTAGAAATCTTTCTTATCTTTCAAAGCAAGACAAGTTATTTCCCTTATAAAATTAGCATAAGTAAATGTTATTTTACTAAGGTCAAGTTTTAGATTACGGTTATTTATATCAAGGGCTTGTCTTACAATATAACGATTAAACTCAATCACATTAGGATGATTTAAGAACTCCTCTACATCCATCCATTTACATGCTGCTATTTCTATTTCAGATTTATGAATAGTATCTGACTTAGCTCTTAGCAATACTACAACATAAATATCAGAATTACCAAACATGGCCTGATGGGTATGTCTGAATGTTACCAAAGATTCAAATTCAGCATCAATATTGGTTTCTTCTTTTATCTCCCTTACTGCTGCATCTTTAATATCTTCACCTGAAACAAGTATTTATTTGATTATGTTTTCAATAATGTAAAATGCTTAAGTTCTTTGCCTTGCAGTGGGCCAGGCAAAGGCATCATGTCTACTCTCCAGGCTAAAATAATAAAAAAAATGCCGTGAAATCAGAAATCATCATTTTAGAGAATGTTGCTGACAAATAATACTAAGCATAGGCACCTCTTTCAACATATCCTCCAGGTAGTTTCCAGTGCTCTACCTCAGTATGTTTTTCAGTAACTACCAAGAGTTGGTTGTTATTGTTGAGAACAATGCCCCCAACACCAAGGCTAGTGTGGCAGGCAGGAGGCAGGTTTGCAGTACAACTTTCTGGGAGCCATTTGTACATCATTACGTAATCATCTCTTGAATGATAAAAGTTGAATCCAACCTGAAACAGACATTTTTTTAAGGTAAAAGGGGCATTTTGTTTTCTATGAGTCGCATATGTTTTTATAATTTTAATTAAGCACATCTAAAACGGAATCTTTTTTTAAATAAATCTGAGAAAAACTAGGATAAAAAAAATCTAAATTGAGTATTTCTGTCAATTGTTTATACAATACCTACCTTTGCTAGCAAAGGCACCCAAGCTGCATCCTGGATTCTGATTTTAAACCAAATGCATCTTTTGTTTTCATTTTTCCATTTCTGCAATGACTCTGAAAATAATAATATTAGTAAGGAAGGATGATAACTTAAACTTGAATGGACAGTAGGTAGGTTAATAAGCTCACCAGCTAAACGGATTGTAAACAACTCAACATCACATGTTTCTTCTTGGGAGTCTACAGTCACGCCATTGTATCTGTCTGGGGAGCCTTGAAATGTGGATTCCATAATGCTGGAATTAACAAAAAAACTTTATGTATATTAGAAGACAAATCCTAGTGTTTGTTGTCATTGTTGAGAATAATGACACCAACCAACACTGGTAGATTCATACATCATCTACACATGATTAAAGATCCCGCTCCGAGCGATCCAAGTAAAATGTATGTAGGGTTTGTTTATGTAAAATATAGATATGGATCTATATTTTACAGGAAAAATATAGAGAAGTTAGTAAAAAGAACACTTTTTGAAAAATGGTCAAAAGGAGGGGAATAATTTTCAAAAGGCTCCCCCTTTTGAAAATTATTCCCCTCCTTTCTTCGAATCTTGTTCGAAATGGGATTGTGTTTATTATTGTTACTTACAAACTTCCAATTTTTGAGGAGGACTCAACATAAAGATAATTTTAAATATTATAGTACTAGCTTCTGCCTGCGGCTTCGCACGAGTATTTCGGTATAATAAGTAGCCTATTATCTAAGTTAGGCTTTGCTCTAAATGTACACCACATTTTATCTTGATCTGTTCAGTAGTTTTGGAGATCTTAGGTAACAAAAATTCAGTATTCAATAGTAGTGGGATATTAGCCATCTAGTTGGTATGCATAACAACCTGCCATTTCACATTTTTCTTTTGTGCATGGAGGATCAAAGTTGAGTGGTCCTTCCAACCTTTCATTGGATTTTTGTACTTAAACACAGTAGTAGCTTACATTGTTGTAGCTTTTTTAGTGTCTGTATTTGGTTTCAACCATTGTTTTTCAAAAAACAAACATGGGGTTTAAAAACAATATTTATTTGGTCACAATCAAGGATTTTTTGCTTCCGTGACTAATTTAAGCAGTTGTTTGAGTGTTTGTTGTAGTTTGACAGTCAGAAAGTTTGAGAGGCAGAAAAGTAATTTTGCTTTGTAAAAACAGCATATTTCCAATTGGAGACTTTTCGCTCCCATGACGAATTGCGTTGTGATCTTTTTTACTGAGAGCCTTTTCTCTAAGGATGAACCAGTCCATATTCAAATTATCGATTACCTAGAAGACTACTAAGAATAAACTCGCTGTGCTCACAACTAGGCTACACAAGATTAATGTATCTTGGGGCAATGTACACTTATACAACAAAACTCCGAGTGAGTTGCAAAAATTATCAAAAATTATTTCAAACATATTGTCGAACATATTTTATGTAAAAAGGCTAACTGCAATAAGTCGGATTAACTAGAGGATAAACACGCTTGGGACAAGTTTTGCTCCAACTCAAAAACTAAAACCTAACAAGTTAAAGGTTTCTTGTTCGCTTATTAAGAAAGAAGTGAACAAAAATCAAAGTGATCACTTCATTTCTAAGTTTTACAAAGTATTTTAAATTTTGTGATGTGTCCAAGAGTCCTGTAGGGAAATATATCACTTTGCTATTTGATATTTGTCACTACCAGTCATAGATAAGTAGATAAGTAGGTACGATGTAACATGTATTTAGTTAGTAATCTAATCACCACAAGTGTAGGTATATCTACATAGATAAGTTAAGAAAGAGGCCTAGATGATAAATCTTGTTTGCCAGGCAAAGGAATTTCAGTTTAAGATGAAGGAAAGGTACCTGAGTAGATATAAAAAAAGCAAGCACCACCCACCTACCTGAATATGTTTAACCTCGAAATCACAGAACAATACTCTACGAGAATCGGATTCGGAATGAACTAACTTTTTTTCTGTTAATTATATATCATTCAGAAAACCAAAATTGAATCTAGATTTTGCACCGGATTTTACATCACAAAATGCAAACAAAACAAACAAAAGTGTCAGTCAAACGTTAATTTGACGTTTAATGACGGACTACTGACTTCACATTGTGTAAAAAAAATGTTTTACGCAGAAGCGTAGAAAGCACAGATTATATATAACCAGATGTGTGGCAAGCGTGCCGATGAGCAAGACCAAAGATTGCAAGGTGGTGGGGGGAAAGTGTTGCCATGCAATTTTATTACCCCGATTTTAGGTTTCTTATTTCATGTCTCTGTTGGTGGATTGGATTTGCGATTTTCCAGTTCATAAATTTGGGTGTTCAAATTCAGAACAGGAAATTCCACCAAACCTTGGTTGACCTTTGTAGTGAATGTTTTAAGTACTGGTGTGTTTAGGTCCTTACTTTTTGTTACAGCCTGCAGGTATTCCTCGGTCCGGTAGGTCTTATTTTATTACTTGCGCACTTACAACCTATTGATCCTGTTCTGTTAGGATTAAAAGCAAACTTTTAACTTTTTTGTGTATTTGGTTAAGTTTAATCGTTGCAGTTCCAGTAAAGTTATTAGTTTTCTAGTAAATAAATATATAAGTATATACTTAAATTAGGTACGAATGTGGGAATAGGTAAACATTTAATTTAACTAAGCCTAGAAAGGAAACAACGTTTAGTTAGGAACCTATCAATTTTGTTTTGTTATGTAGGTATATTCACTTATTACGATACGAGTAGAAATAATTTTAAACACTAGAATATAGAAAAATAATATCAATAGTTTTATGTTAATAGTAATTAAATAAC
The DNA here is from genome assembly GCA_949316285.1 of Eupithecia subumbrata. NCBI lineage: Eukaryota > Metazoa > Arthropoda > Insecta > Lepidoptera > Geometridae > Eupithecia > Eupithecia subumbrata. Next base: position 10,705,572 of record OX438643.1, on the reverse strand, counting down.
ATTTTTATTAGGGAATTAAATTCTTACACGTTAACCAGGCTTAGCCAACAGACTTCGAAATCACATTTCTCCTAATAAATTAAATCTTACGGTTTAGATATTGCTAAGGTAACCTTTAATACGAAATTTAATGGCACTTTTAAAATTATTATGCAGCTAAAAAGAAAAAAGTGCAAATACAACAAAATTAAATGACACTTTTACACCACAATATTACCAACATTCCTGCCTACTAATCCAAATATTTATATTCTGTTATAATTAATAAGTATGTATGATCAGTCTTTAAGACGATTATTTCAATATGTTCTTAATCAAATCAAATAGTCTTTAGTTAAATAAAATTTATTATTTTTTTATACTGGATTGCATTTCTTTTACATTCTCAGATTTAATTTTCTCAAATTAAATCTATATTATGGTATGTAAGAATATTGAATCATTATTATTGATTCTAAATAATATACAGGTTGTAACAAAAAGTAAGCACTAAACTTTCATGGGTGGGTTCCGACTTGATTATAGAACCGAAGAAAAATTCCCGAATAGTTTCGAAAAAAAATTAAACTAAATGTTGTGCTTCTTTTCAGGTAAAATAAACTAAAAAGGCCTACGTACCTCTTTACAGCTCCATTAAAATACAAAACACCTTCGTCGTGGGTCGTTGACCGTGGAGTTCAACGACCCGCGACGTCATCGCAGCGGACAACGCCTCTTAGATGTGATAGGTAGGTCTTACAAATGCATTTTTCCTCGGTTTTATGATAATAAGCAAATGACAACAGTCATTCATTCATTACCCAGTCTAGTGATAATTTCGTTTTTATTTATTTGTTTTAAATTTTCATATTTTCCTGTGGTCTTTGATCGAAGCTAAAGTTTGGTCCTTACGCTTTGTTACACCCTATATAAAAGTAATACTACCCAATATTTAAATATTTTGATTGGTTATTTCTATATTTGTTTGGAAGGTAGATTATAATACAAAGTAGGTATGACAAACTTTCTCAGAGTCTTAAACAGAGTTTCATTCTTTTTATAAATATTACGTACCAGCCTTGAAACAGCATGAGGGAAAAGATAAGTTCGCTGTTTCATTTTTATTAATAAATTTTCATAGAAATGTTTACTACAAATTTTGGACTATATTTTGGGTCCCCAATCTTTGCAACCCGTTGTTTCTTTCCAACGCAAACGTAGATGTTTATCTGCAGGAAATCTGTAACAAATAAAAACATGACACTTAAATAATAAATGCGAAAGTTTGGATGGATGGATGAATGGATGTTTACCTCTTCACGCTACTTACTACTGAAAGGATCGGCTGAAATTTTGCATACAGGTATCTAATTCTAAAATACTTTTTATTCCATAAATCAGTTCCTATGGGATAGAAATCACACCCTTAAACGTTTCCATAGAAACAATGCGTGCGAAGCCGCGGGCATAAACTAGTTTTAAGATAGTGTTTCTCGTTATGTACGTATTTAAATATATTTCAACGCGCCATTTGGGGAATTTTATTGTCTAGTGCAGGCAACCCTAAATTTTCGCAATGTTAGGTTATATTAATTAAATTTTTCATAAAACATAACTTTTGAGCCTTGTACCTCTTAATTGTTCATGTAAATCTATGAATCTGTAAATTTTGAACCTTTTTGTAGTCAAAAGAACTTGTACTTACGAGTGGAATGATAAATTCGGCACTTTTGCTTCACTGTCACTTGTACATTCGAAAACACAGCACCGCACCATTGTTGCCTTTAGTTTTTATTGTTTTTTAGGTGCGGGAATGTCCACAGGAACACTTTATTCACATTTATACTTAGAAATCAAAATTTTACAACAATTTCGATGATTCTCGTGTCGAGCTCCGTCGATGTGTAGGAAATTTGTTTAGCAACTAGAGTTGCTTTTCAATGAAAAAACCGGCACGCGAGAAAGTGATAGCAAGCCATTCGCTCTATCTCATTTCTTCTTAGGTTATAGGCATAAGTCGTTCTCTCTTTATGTGTGAATGCGATAGCATTTGCGCGTGTTCTATAGCATACTCTTTCTACGGTAGAAAGGTTATATTTAATCTGTGCGCAGAAGCGATTCGACAAAAATATTATGAATGATATTGAAGAGTTTGTTTTGTTCGTTCGTTCCTTCCACTCCCTATCGTTTTCGATTTATTTGGTCGGTCCTTTCGTTCGATAAACTCGCAGTTAGACTACCTATTGCGGCAGAAGTGTTGCCAGTTCCACTAAAATTTAGCAGTAGATCTTGTTTAGATGGATAATTAAAATTAATTATACTTTCTTCGAATGGATTTACTTGATTTTTGAACAGTCTACTGATTTATTTTGTTAAATTCGAGAAATCTACCAGCTTTCCCTCAGTGACCGATGAGGCCTTGTTACGATAAACCAAATTTTAAATCCAATTTCACTTGGTGTCCATTCGATTCTCGGGTCATCTTCGTGTCCATTTTTTGTAAATTTCAACTCCTCTTTCTCTGATGAACACAGTTTTTTTGTAGTTAGGAACAGCGGAACACCATCGTAGGTACGCTACGCTACCTAGGTACCTCAAAAAACCTGATCAGTGCCCTTGAAAATGAACAAGTCTCGGCAAAGTCCAAGCTGATTAGTTGCTTTGGATAATGTTTTCATATCAATGCAAAAAGTTTCTTACAAACCTAAATAAACCACCTCATTTTGCAAAATTCGAAAGCCTTGAATATTTTACCGTCTTTGCAACTTGGGTACTTTGATGAATGCCATCATTGAAAAGAAGAATAGAATAGAAGAATAGAATATAAATTTAATTGTTAACAGACTTACACATACTAAACTTAGACTAAAATAAATGATAAACTTAGATTAAGATGTAAACCCAGTAACAAAATGGCTCTGCCTCAGCATGGGTTGGTTGACTAGCAAGAGAGCTAGAGCCGCATGTTGGCTTTACGGACTAACTACTCAACAGACAAAATATAAATAAAATACTAACAATAAAAATAAGAAAACAAATGTGGGGCCTGCTCGTATTTGAATAAATACAGTAAGTATTAAGTGACTATTTTTATTATTTTAAGAAATTAAGAAGATGAAAGGTATGAAAGTTATAATGCAAGAAATTAAGAAGATGAAAGTTATGAAAGTTATATGAAAAGTGAAACACACACACACACGCTGTATATACATTAAAAAACTGAATCAAAATCGGTTCATCCGATATGGTATAATGGTAAGTACGAAAAAACGTATAGGTTGCCACTTACCACGCGTTTTTCGTGTCGGGAGCTAGAAATTTGTAATAATTTGTATTATTTTGAAAATCTACTGATTTTTTCTTCAAGCCACTGATTTTTTACTTGACTTTCTACTGATTTTGTTAAAATCGATCTGGCAACACTGACGGAGAACCAGTTTAATTACTTATTTGGCAACACTGCAAACAATACAAACAAAACAATTCACAATATTCACATGCAATTCACATTTTCACAGATTATAAACAAAATTTTGTTTCTAAAACTCCTATAATTCAGATTCACGCACCGTCAATATCAATCTGCAATTCTGCAAAGGGTAATGTGAGGTGTAAGTAGCACTCATACATAAATCTGAAACAGTAGTTGGTTTATTTCGCTAGGTAGGTAAGGTACGTACGTAACATGTTACGATTACTATTTGCTCTGGTTCTGCTGCGGTTTGCCTAAGGTTTGCCAGAGCTGTGATAATTTTGTAAATGAATACTACTATGCCTAGGTACTGGTAGTGAATGATTATGAATACCTACTCGTTAGAAGCACAAACATTGTAGGAAGGGAGGTCTACAACTCTACAGTACACCCTGTACTAACCACAGAATTAGGTTTCTATTCCGTAGTACCAACCTACACCTGCTGAAATCTGTCAAAAAAAAACCAGAGTAACTTGTCTTTATATTTATTTGTGTAAGTACCTACTTGTTATTTCAGGTTAGAAAAAGCACAAAAGAAGTACCAGATTGTGTTATGAAATGCCTGAGTGATGTTACATTTGAATATGATTTCACAAACCAAAAAAATATGGACCAGGTAAGAACCACACCACCTCGTGAGAATGTAATACAGTGCTTGAAATGCCATGATTAGCCTTTAGAAATTGTATGCAGGACAGAGAGTTCACTTGTGTCTAATAAAGGGGATTCTAAATGGGCCATATTTTACTGCAATATGTGGCTGCAATTTGCATGTTGCTGGCCACTGTGTTGCAGCCTGCAACAGAGTGGCCGGAAACATTGCAAGCAATACCAGCCTGACTCGCAATACTGCAGTAATGTTCCGGCCATATAGCTAGTATGGCCAATGTTGTTTTGATTGGACGATCACTTAGCGATCAATATTACTTGCTTTCAGTCCCTCTGTTGTTATGGTGTAGGTAGTGTTTTCCTTTCTACGCTAAGGCTTACTTCTTGACTTATAGTGTCAAAAGTTTCACTCCTATTTAAAATGGTCGAACCCACAATCTCTCCTTTTTCCTTTGAAGTCTTTCTTTTGAAACAATATAAGCCTCTGCGCCGCCGTGTGGTGCTGGCTTAGAATTTTCACCACCCCAACTCTTCCCGGGAGTGTTGTAAGAAGCGACTAAGGGATATCCACCGGATGCGGGCAGCAGCTCCTCCTGCAACCATTCTACCACCTAACTGCGATCCCCAACCTGCATGCACAGCATGGGGATTATGGGCATTACCCCCATGAGAGAAAAGCTTCCAGCTGTGGACCAATATAGGATGTTGAGCTTTGAATCAGTGACCATAATATATGGTCACCCATTCAGACTCATCTGGCCAATGTGTTGCGAGGCATCTGCAATTTGCAGATACCTCGCAAAAAATGGCCCAGCCATATAGCCAGCCATAAAGCTGCAATATGATGGGTGGCCACTGTGTTGCAGAAAAATTGCCGATTTAGAAGCCCTTTCATGTTCCTCACTATGCCTGGTCAAGTTGATGGATGCCACACTTATTTCAATACCTTTAAATTTAGTAATTAACCCTTAGTAAGTACAGCTTAAGTGAACCGAACACATTTCCCCACACATTCACACATCACTATTTTTTATTACAAATAGAAAACATCCAGAACACTTGGTACAAATATCTGCAGATCATACAAACATTCGTCCCGAGGCGGGAATCGAACCCGTAACCTCCTGACCTTCGACTGGCGCACCAGAGGTTGTCAAATTACCTTTGCTACTAATATTGTATTTTATTTCCAGGTTTATTCCGCTAGTCAAATATTCAAGCACAAGTGCACAGAGTACATTTACTGGCAAAAAGGACATATTTGATGGCGTAACTGTTGATTCCTCGAAGGAGACCTGCAGCCAGGCTGCTTTTCCTTCCAAATTAGAAGGTATGTCTGCTACATTTGTGTGTACTATTTGTATTCTTTTTAGTTTCTATGGTCATTACGAGGCCTATGTCTCAAGCTACTGTACTCTGTGATGGCTTAGAATTTGCACCAACCCAACTCTAACGTGTGTCGTAAGAAGAGACTGAGGAGAGATATCCACCAGGGGCAGGCAGCAGCATCCCTGCAGAATAATTCTACCACCAAACTGCGATCCCCAAACCGCATGCCCAGCGCAGGGATTATAGGCAATAATAATTATGCGCTGTACTGAAGGAGGTCATTCATCTGCTACCACAGATTAATATTCAGTGAACAAACCAAACCGCAAACGTTTTTTTTTGCAGATCAAGTAATTTTATTACAAATAATACTTTATTATTTTTATTTAAATATACTGGAACAAGCCATCCCAAATAACACGACATTGGTTTCGATTCAGATGTCGCCAAAACAAAATTAATTTGACAGCACTAAATTGGATGTCATCCTTTTTAATTTGATCGTCAAGACAGGGACGGCATCATTTTTAGTGCTGACAAATTAGTATAGTTAAGTTTTGGCGACATCTGAATCGATACCATTGACGACGATCGACGAATGACGGCTCGCCACTAATACCTACGCGTACCTAATACATGCGCTGTTCTTACCTATAGTTCATCAAATAGTTTCTTATCTTACATTTGGATTGAAATTCTATGGTTCTATTCTGAACATTGATTGCACCAAGCTGCTAGGCAGCAAAGTAGTTTCAAGGTAGTTCATTCTAGTGTTATTTTTTTTTAATGAATAGCCAATATTTAGAAATAGTGTAGCATGCAGGCATGCTTCATCTTCATGGCGGTCTGATGCTATACCATAAATAAAAATTTTGTGATTAATAAGAATATTTTTAGATATTCTTATGTAATCCTGGTTTCTAATAAGGTCTTTTCTTTCTCCTCTCAGAATCTTTGAAAAAATGGACTCATAGTGGTAACAGGTGTATTTGGTTCAAAGTCAATATTAAGGATGCATCGTTTGTTCCTGCCTTAGCACAGGTAGAGTGACTTTGTCTAATTTATATTCAAAGAAAATAACAGTTAAGGCTAAAGTCAGGACTATGTCTTACAAAATATTTATTGTAGATAAAGTTATTTACAACTGAACTTTGGACTCTATATCATGAAGCTTAGTTTTATCATTAAAAAATTTTAAACACCTTTAAACATTGGAGTCATAACTAAATTACTGAAGTTTTCAAAGTACATTTATGTATGTATGCACCTTGTTGAATCCAAATGGCAAATGTCTTTGCTTCATTACCAAAACGCGTCTTGGTCGAATTACATGATAGTGACATCACGAATTTCGCTATGTGGTATTTCCGTGTTTGTCGCAACACAACGCTTCCGATTTTAAAAGAGCCATAATAGTCCAGTCAACAAGTTCACAAAGGTATTAATTCTTGATCTTTTTCTTGACATTTTTCTATACGTCATTCCGAATCGAAAGAGTTATCGCACATGTTTTTAGGAGCTTGGTTAATTACACCTTTTTGAACTTGTTGACTGGACTATAACACGAATTTCGCGATGTGGCTATTTACAGAAACCACAACGCTCTAATGCTGATTTTTAGCTCAATGCGCGAATGCGCTCAATAAGAATTTACGATTGTTGTGCGACGATGGTGTCAATTCAGATGTCACAAAAACTAATTTGATAGCACTAAATGTTGACCTAAAGAAGAGGCCTATACTCAGCCACTGCTGAATATAGGGCGCTAAACCACCGGCAATAAACCCCACTGGTTTCACCGGCGGGTTAGCTAGATAGGTTGAATAAATTTTGCTGTCCCTTTTTCATCAATCGAAATAAAAAAGATAGCATTATTTTTAGTATTTTTAGCTAAGTTTTTGTGCCATCTGAATTGACACCTTTTAATTTAGAATACCTTGAAATTAAAAATACCCTTTAACAACTATATTAGTAACACAAAGACTTGGTATCCTTAGAAAGGCTTTAATTTCCATCATGCCAGAGATGACTTCGTGATGATGTACAAATGGCTGCCGCAAGACTCTGCACCCAACTTACCGCCGGCATGCCACACGAATCTGGGCGTCGGGGCTATGGTCGTCAATGATAAGGAACAGATACTAGCCATTTCAGAGAAGATCTATGAATATCCACATTGGAAACTCCCTGGAGGCTATGTGGAAAAAGGTAAAGAATTATTTAGTCTGAGCTGTAAGAGTTGGCTTTCAATTTTTAGGTTGCCTGTACATTGACGCGGAGAGAGGCAGCGGAGCGGGGATTTATGCAATATTAAGGTGAAGTGAGTCCCGGAACCCACGTTTTGACTGTACAGAAAATCAATTTTAAGGCAAAAAAACATTGTTGATTTAATTATTTTTTGAGGAGCATCAAAAGTTTAGGATTCTAGTTAGTAAGTTATGGGAGTCGAAACACGATTGACTTAACTTGACTCGATACAAAAAAATCGCAAAGTTTCAACTAATCTTCATTTTTACACAGAAGTTTCTGTGTAAAAATGAAGTTGAAGATGCCCATGTCTCGTAAAACCGACCCCACTTCGTCTTAACCAATGGAATTGTATGAAATCTTCGCTCTGTTTCAGTGAACAAATGGAATTGTTTTAAACCTCTGCTTCGCTGCCTCGATCTGCGTCAATGAACACGCAGCCTAAAAACTGAAAGCCAGCTCTTATCTCAACATTTGTCAAAGTTAATCTTACGAATATTATAAATGCGAAAGTTTGTGAAATTTTTGTTACCTAGGATCTCCGAAACTACTGAACAGATCATAATGAAATTTGACATACATTTAGAATGTAGTCTAACTTAAACAATAGGCATTTTTTTAGGGCTTCGGGGGTGAAGAATTTAGAATTTAACCTTTTGACCGCCACCGTCGTCTATACTCGACATTTCAAATTGTGCTTACTACGCCAGTGTCGTTATTAGACGACCAAAACTGCTCCAAGAAAAAAACGAAATACACAATCTTTTAACTGTTAGTTCTGCGTTTTATTTATCCTAAAAGGAACATTGTTTTAGTTATTATACATCTATATTAAAGGTTTATAAGAAAAACCCCTAGTTGTATAAAAATTTCGATGATGAAACATTGAAATAAAATCCCGTCAGCGGGCGTGATTCGCACGCCATTGTCGGCAGGAGACGACCGCTAGTGTTGTGGTATACAGCTACCAAGCGAAGGTGATAAAAAATAGACAATTTACATTTAAACAAGATATTTATTATTTATTTCATGTTCGTTCTCATGATATAAAAAATAAATATCTATTACGATATCATAATAAACCCAAACTTTAACTCTGCAAACGCATAATGAAAATAAAAATGATCCATGAGCAGGATCGATAATTCATAATCCCCACCAAAGCACATCACTGGTTCATCATCCCTTATCAGTGTAGCGTACGCCACGGTCGGGACTACACGACCGTAAGTGACGTCATCAGCGTAACAAGACAATGGTAGTGACGTGCAAGTGCATTCCAAGTATGTCCGATCTGCTATTGATTTTGGATTTTATCTGCTATTGATTTTGGATTCATAGGTAAAATGTAGGTATTTGTAGGTTCATAGATCTCTTGTTTCAAACTTCGACAAAAGCATGTTTCTGCTTCGAAGCAAACAGGTTCCCTGTAGTTCGGTGGGTAGGTAGGTACATACCTACCTACATTTTATTTCTTTCTTGTAAGATTAGAGTAGGTGCCTGCCTACGTTGGAGAACGGGATAAATTTTTGTGTACTAGATAGGTAGGTACTTTCATCATTGGTAAGTAGGTAGTGTAGGTACCTAAATCGGTTTGATTATGAGATAGGTATCCGACTCAAGGAAATAATTACGTGGACAGAAAATCAATAAAGGATGTTAGATTGATAGGTAATGCGTAGAAATGATTTGTTTAAGACAATTTACAATGAATAAAGAATGAAGGAAATAAAATAATACCTAGGTACCTACCTACCTAGTGAAATTTCCTAAAAAGCGGCAAGGATTTGTACCATGCATGAATGATAATTAATGAGAAGAAATTCTGCAAGTAGCAAGGAAGATAATTAGGTATAAAATACTTTAATAGCATTCATGGTACAATAACGGTTAGAAAGGTCATTGACCGTTACTTCGACCTATCTACCAAGAACACAAATTCTAGCACTAAATAATAATAATGCAACATTCACCCGATACGGGGATTATTTCTTTAGTCTTAAACTGTTAGTTTTTCTCTTCTTTTAGTGATAAGGCCGCCCATTCTGCAATTCTGTTATTTCTCTTTCCCTGTATTGTTTTTGTATTTTCTTGGTTTGCAATAAAGTATTGTATTGTACCTAGGTAGGTACCTAAGTGCAGTTGACTAGGGTAGGTAGGTAGGTACTTATTATTGCGTCTACCTACTTATTACACTGATGGGTAGGGACTACCTACGAGTATGTTGGTATAACTGGTAGGTAGGTAGGTACCGTTTCTTTCTCTGCATTGTGTAGTGATAATATACACAATGCAGTTATTGTATATATAATTGCAATTATTTGTGTCTTTAATCTTTAGTGGTTTGACAGTTACTACATGGTAGGTAGGTTATGTAGGTACCCAACTAGTTATTTGGCATTCAATGCATGTGATGTGATGACCATTTTAGTTTCATTTCAAGAGTGGACAGGTATATACTTGCCCTTATCGATAATCAGCGACTATAACCTACCACATCACTACCTCAGATGTAAGCAAGCTTTCAAACATCGTGCCAGCCGCGCCTATGTCGGCTATTCACGACAACAGAAGACGTCACGTGGGTGAATAGTGATGTGCTGTTGTTATTTGAAAATATTTGTTGTCGATCTGATTTCTGGTTTTATATAGGCAAAACATCGGCAACTGCGGCGTAACAATTAATATATTATAGAGTAAATTGGTATCAAGTAAAACTCCAAAATTGAAGGTAGTGCTTCTAACCTGAAGCCCTTCTTTTTGTAACTTGGATGGCTTGGAGAGTTAGATTTTATCATTTTAAGGTGGCGTTCAAAAGGTAATAAAACATCCCAGATTTAAAAAGTTGTTTATTGCATAAAAAACCAACGAAATCAAGTCTCCATGTGTTTATCGACAATATACATTTTATCGACTCTTGGCAGCACTATTTTTTCGTAGGTATTTTTGGTCACTTTGTGCTTTGGCGTAGAGGATACGAGAATGCGTTTGGGGCGTGGCGGTCAAAAGGTTAAAGAAGGGTTTGATAATTTACACAACACGTCCAACGAGAAACCAAAACATAGATAAAAAGTCCGTCTATGCAATGTTGTCTATTTTTGTCAGAATAGTGATTGAATTTGTGATAGTGTCATGGTTATCATATCTGCTTTATAAAATATGAAAATTATGCAGAATGTTTTTCTCCAGGAAAGAAACTAAATATTTCAATTAATTAGATCGGTTTCGAAACCCTTATGGTCTCGCTTTGTCAGTCCTTTTTTCCCTCGTTAATAACTCAGCAACTACAGCAGCTATCAATTTAAAATTTAAAGTAATAATATATTTCGAGCGCCTGTACAGATCAAAAGAAAAAAAAATCAAACAAATGAAAAATGAAGACAAACATTTTCCATACAAATTGTGATGTGATTTTAAATGATACCTACAGGGTCATGTGGGGTATCAAATGAAAGTTATCAGTTTGTACATTTCAAAATAGTTTTTGGAATTTCTGTAGGTATCATACATACTTTTCAAAATATATCGAAAAAATTTGAAAAAATACCCATTCCCCCCCCGTCTCAGAAGATTGCAGAGCGATCCATGAGAAATGTATGTAGCGTTTGTAGATCTATATTTTAAAGGAAAAATATAGGAACACTTTTTGAAAAATGGACAGAAAGGGGGGAATAATTTTCAAAAGGGGGGGCTACCTCACCGAGTGGGGTGTCAAATGAAAGGTATCGGTTTGTACATTGCAAAACAGTTTTCGAAATTACTGGAGGTTTCATACTTTTTCAAATATTTCTAAAAGAGTCGAAATTTTACCCATTCCCATCCCCTATCTCCAAAGATTGCAGAGCGATCTATCTGAAAAGTATGTAACGTTTGTAGATATTGATCATTTTACAGGAAAAATAATAGTGAAGTTTGTAAAACGAACACTTTGAAAAATGGTCAAAGATGGGGGGGTTGATTTTAAAAAGGGGGGATACCTCACCGAGTGGGTTATCAAATGAAAGGTATTGGTTTGCTCGTTTCAAAACAGTTTTTGAAATTTCTGTAGAGTATACACTGAAATATTTTGAATATAGTCAATAAATTGACTTAATCTCCAACTTATGCTGAGCGATCCATCTAAAATGTAGTTTGGTAAGTACCTACTATTTTTAGGTAGGTATTCATCAAATAGTGATGTCTCTAACCGGTACCTTTAGTTCATGTATGTATAATCGATAAACGTTCGAAACCCTCGGCGCGCGAGTTATACTCGCACTTGACGTTCTTGTTTATTTTCTACGTGACCACGATCACTGTAACGCGGTAGAAACGTGTAGGGGAAATAATAACAAAAGGTACGCGATAAATACCCGATAAAATCGTCATTTTATGTTTTTGTGCAAACGATAATAAATAATGGCCTCGTTAGTAAATATACGGGTTGCTAATTTTGTTCGACTATATGTTTAGGCTAAAACGCGAATCCTCCTAACAACTTCTCGACCCTAAAGAAAATTGATAATAATATTGTCTATGGTAGAAACATCAATGTTAATAAAATAAAACAAACCGATGAAAAGACCTCCCATCGGTGGAGACCACGACTCGGCAAACGTAGATTAGGACGCCTTCCAGCAAGGTGGAATCACGACCTGCGAAAGGCTGATGATGAGGTCCACCCTCCTGAGTCATAGGACCGGCGCCGCCGGCGTTCGTGTTTCGCGTGCGTATTTTTGTCTCGGTCGCACTTCGGCCTTGGTACGTCTCCCCCATCTTTGTTGTTAGGTCGCGAGTCGTGATAAGTCTTTGTATTTAGTTGTAACATAACCAATCCTAGACATTTTAACCACCGATGGATACCATATCTACAGAATTTTACTTATGGGTAGAACGGTAGAAATAGCAAAAAACCTAGAGATTAGGGTAATAATGGGTGTCCTTGTGTTTATGATTATGAGTACTTCGAAACTATGCCTTGCAAATCAGTGGATTGTTTAAAAACAAGCATTACGTTCACACCATTTAAATATAATAATAATAATTTAGTTACGCTAAGCTTTGTTACTGAAAACCTTTTCTATATTAATAAATACTTAAAGGTTGAATGGCAGTTAAACGACGATTTGTTAGCAAATCAGTTCAAATACCACTCTCAAGTATTACATTACTTTATTATTAATTTGTTTAGCCTAGATCATTATCTTTTACCCTATTTTCGCTGTGTTTTACTTAGAAAATCTCCTTTTGTAATAATTTCAATATTCCATCAAAATCCTTCCACCAATATTAGTGATAATGTAGGTAATGGTAAAAAGACAGCGCTAAGTTAAAATATAGTACTTTTTTCAGTATCGACGATAAAACAGCTTGCCATCCTCATTTTACCGAAAGATTCTTTTTTTTACCTATTTTGTTGCCTATAATTTTTGTTACCTAGGATCTCCAAAACTACTGAAGAGATCAAGATGAAATTTGGCTTACGTTTAGAGCAAAGCCTAATTTAGATAATTACTTATTATAACAAAAATACGCGTGCGAAGCCGCGGGCAGAAGCTAGTTTCTATATAAATAAAAATAGAGTTCCAAAATTTATAATGTGTATGGATTATGGATTACACGAAGATTAAAGTGGAATATGTTTTCAGGCGAAGACATTATCGATGCTGCGGTAAGAGAGGTCAAAGAGGAAACCGGCGTAAATGCAGAATTCCTCTCGCTCATCACATTCAGACATACCCACAAGATGATGTTCGGCAACTCCGACATTTACGTTCTAATGATGCTTAAAGCTCTCACGGAAAATATAACCATCAGTCAGAGAGAAGTGAGAGAATGCAAGTGGATGGATATAAAGGAATACGTTACTAATCCTCATGTACACGAATTCAATAGAAAAGTGGTCAATATGGCCCTTGAATATAGGAAAAGAGATATTAAACTAGATATAGAGAAGAAAACTGTTAAATGGGCGCAATTTTCAAGAGAAATGAACTTTTTGTTCATTAAAAGTTATATATCGTAGAAAAGCATAAGAAGCAGAACATAATCTGCTAGTTATTAGTGAAATTATACAATTGTTGAATTTTATTTTTCTTATTTTAGCTTTAACGAGCTGATTAATAATCATTAAGTGCAAATGTGGGAAAATATATTTTGTTTACAGAAGTTATTGTTTGATTTGAGACCAATTTTCGCCATAGCGCATAGGTACTACGGTGCGCCATACCTACTATACACTAGCCAAACTCAATGTAGAATGTTTGTAAACAAACCACTACACAAATAACTTAGACGCACTTGCTTAGCGTCGACTTTCAGGTATAATGTCAGAAATATTTATTAAGGCGCTACCCCGACCCAAATCAGCGCCCCCACGTATTATCATATTATTCTGTTCAACGAAGGAATTTTCAAAAAGCTTAGGAAAGGGCCACACCACAAACTGGCCAATCGATTTTTAACACTGGCAGCAGAGTGAATTTTAGGTCAAGTATGGGTGGCTTGTTAACAAAAATTATAAATAGGCTACCTAAGGTATATGCAAATAATTAATTTAAGGAAAAACTTAAAAGCATCAAAGTATTTTTTACAGTTAATTCATAATTTATTTCTTTTACAATACTGTCTAGTGTAGCATACCTATATAATATATACTTGTGATACCTTTAGGTGCAATATAATATTGCACCTAAAGGCCTACATGTGATGATTAATAAGTATAGTTCTATTTTAGTTGATCTATGTCTTTCTACAATTTAAAAAATATGAGTCCAGTTATGATTGGATGAATTGTGGTGAAGAGGAACAATAAGGGGTTGTATTACACCAAAATGGACTAGACTCATAGTTTCTACCTACCTAAAAAGAAGGGTACATAATATGGGCTCCAAAAAGGTAATAGCTGGTAATGATTTTCTAATAGCAACGTGCAAGTTAAAAACCGCACATTATTTATTGACGTAAGTCTTGTTGTTCTCTGGACAATACAGAGAGCGAGGCAGCAGCATCCGCGGCAGCTGCTTCCAGGATATCACCAGGGACTTGGTCTTCTCTTTCTTCGCTGGCTCTGCTTCGTTGATGATCTGGAACAAATGTAGGTAGCTCCGTTTAATATACTTAAACAGGGCGCAATCTGCGCCATTTTGTGAAGAGCATAGGCATAGGATTTTGCGATCATAGGAGCGGGACGCAGCATACGTTTTTGGAATGGCGGCAGCGGCGTAAGTGCAAAAACAAGTTTTTGCTTATTTACGAGAAAACTACACAAATTAGGAAGAAACTGGTTCAAGGAACCAAATAATTAGTAATTAATAACCTGCAACTCAAAACATAAGTAATTTCAATAGACCGCAGGGTTCCTGAGATCTCGACCAAATTATGTGCGAAACAGTGCACTTTCATGTTTTAAAAAAAATATTGATGCTGGACAAGCGTTTGGCCACCAACTCATTAAAGTAAGTGAAGATATGGTCTAAGATGGAGCACGCTTTCCCAGAAAGAGCTTATTTAACTTGGATTTGAAAACTCCAAGATTATCGATATTATTGTACCTAGTATATTTTTTCTCAATTAAAAAATAATAATTTTTATGTAGGTAATTCGAGTTTTTCACCACACAGGTAACCCGTGAGTAGGTAATAAGATCTAGGTCTGATCTAGTTTGACAATTAAACAGTTCGCCCCGGGCTTTAGTCTCCTAAACCAATCGATTCAAAAAGACATTGTTATCGTCGCAGAATCGCTACACCAACAATATTTCACCCGACTTTAACTTCAAAGAAATGAAGAGGTTCTCAATTCGGCTGTATGTATTTTTCAACTACAGTCATTGCTATGACTATTGCTGCGATAAGAGTCGCGATCCCTGAGGTAGGTGATGAGTCGGTATAGTTGTGTCGAAGCATTGTCATTTTTGTATGAAATCCCTCGTACGTGTTCGCACGATAAAGGCGCTGTACCAAATACCATACAACCATCAAACCTCTCGTTGGGGAGACGATAGCCTCGACTCATGGAACACATAAATAAATAAATAATTCTGGACAATTCACACAGCATTGCTAGATAATGCTGTGTGAATTGTCCAGAATTATTTATCAAGCTAAGCAGAGCTTGTGTTATGGGTACTAGATAACTGATATACTTAATACAATATATTACATAGATAGATATTTTTATTATAGGTACTACATAGAAAACACCCAAACCAACGGAACAAATTTCTGCAGATCGTACACAAATTTGTTCCGAGGCGGGGATCGAACCCGCAACCTCGGTAGGTGCCTACCAAATTATGAATCTTTGTTGTCAGGATCATCCATCACTTATTTTTATTCATAGAATACATTTATAAAAACTGGCGCGATCCCCTTTTGTTTTTCGTATACCTACTGAAGGCATGAATTTGGGAGGTCATGTCAGCGTGGATAATTGTATGAAAAAACAAGAGACAATCGCGCCAGCCTTTATACAATTTACCTATACCTACACCTATCCTAGTTCATAGTCCGATTCCATTATTAGCATCACAATAAGGTAATCGCTCCAAAAAAGACAGGGTCACCAACCAGCGGATGTCTTAAGATGACTTGTGTTTAGATGTTTGAAGCATTCAATTACTTGGGAACCTACCTACCTACCGACATTTATTGGTCATATAAAATATGATTTCATGTTGATAGACATGATAAAAAAATTATCTGAGCGTCTGGTCGAAGCCACGCGTGACCCGAGAGCTGGTCAGTATCTGGCACAGCGCATCAGCATTGCCATACAGCGGGGCAATGCAGTCAGCGTCTTGGGGACGCTTCCGACTGGTATTGTTATGGATCGGATCAGTTGAGCTACCTGTAGATTGTTTGCAACAGTCTGCAGTTAGCTCAATTTTTTCAATTGTAAGTACTAGTTCTAATTTATTTCTATTATTTAATTGTAATTTTTATGATAAATGCGTATAGAAATTTTATATAAAAAACAAACTTTCTCAAGGAAATTCGAGGAAAGAACCAATGAGAAGTTAAATACTGAATATGATTCTTGTTTCGATAATTCCTCTCCTGAGATGATAGTTTCTGCATTATTAACACCTATAGGTAATGGTCCAGTTTTTAAGAATAGGCCTAGGTACCTACTTAATTTATTGTGAAACGCCAGGTTCATTGTGATGTAACAAACATACCACAATGAACCTCAAAATGAACGTGCCAAAGCGCAGAATTGCAAAACACCATAGTGAATTCATAGCACAATGCATGTTTTGCAAAGTGGCATTCTTTTACCGAGTAGGGAATTCAAAACCAGTGAGTTGTAATAGTAGTTCAATGTTCAAAACAAAGTTTTTTTGCATTGATCGCAAAATAGACTTAGATCTTTTTAAACTTATTAAACTTACTTGCTCTCAATATCTTGGTTTATTTTTTGGGAATATAACCAGGAATAGAACACTGCCTATTTTTAAACAGCTAGGGTAAAAAAAACATTCAATTCATAGGTAGGTACCTAATAATAAACTCTGTTATCTTTCTGCTAACGGCTAAACGGATCTTGAAGGGCCAGAAGAAATAGGTACTTATTATCCTGCAGAAAAAAAAATATCCAGAAAAAAACTCGTCCGAGAACCCACGGGTTTGTTTTCTTAGCTGGGTATAGGTATTTCGGTTGTTTTTGAACAGTACCGAGTCGAAATGTGTTTATTATCAACTGATAACGTCACAAAAGCATATCGCAGACAATCATTCCTTAAAATTGAATCAATTTCTAATCTTATCTGATGCCTACCTATTACTTCTTGCAAGGTCTTATTTTTCGTAATATTTAATTCGGTGTTTACACCGTAGGCACAGTAGCGTAGTATTTTTTTCGGTCCCGTCGCGCTTTGCGAAAACGAATTTAAAGTTTCGAAACAAACAAAGACAAAGTCATTGACTTACCTTCTTTTCTTGCGTCTCATTTTTATTCTTCAGAGTGTAGTACAACGAGAAACTTAGAAACAGTAACTTCACAGTGATAGCCACAGACACTACTATAAGAAATGCGTAGGTCATTATTATTATATCGCTTTTGAATCCAACTGAATGACACCGCACTGACTCAGAGTTTAACCGAAACTGCACGGGACCACCGCTTCCTTCACCTAGTGCGACGCGACATGCCTGATGTTGTGTTCATTTTTTTTATCGAAGTCAACTTCGCTCATGATTTGTTGACCGATGAATCATTAGAGTCGGCGCTTTAGATGTTTTTCTGTGATTTTATACCTAATAGACTGGTTTCTGCTCTAGGCTTTGCGGACTTGGTAGGTAGGTATAAAGCTATAAAATTTTGTGTGTGTATGGCACGTAAGGAATTAAAGGAATTAATTAGGCTAATTATTAGGTAGGTCCTTACCGAGAGAATGTTCAAATTCGGACCGGTAGTTCAAGAGATTAGATTACCCATAGGTACACATATGCATAATAAAATAACTTAGAAACTTTTATAACATTTAGATATGATTAAGGTTCAGTAGCCACATTAATCAGCTAGTATGGATACGGCAAACAGCGGATAGAAAAATCAAAGAAGAATGGATTGATGGATTGATTTTTCAATTGACGAGGCGGTCTTATTTATTTGTTGCCAACATAACATTATTATATTATATTACTTATCATAATGTTATGTTGGCATTGTTGACAGGTATATAATTCAATTATCATTTGTTAAGTGACTAGGCATATAATTGAATTCAATATAAGGTTTATGTTAGTTTTATAATGTAGGTAAGTAAAGTAGGTACATATTTCATCCATAGTTAATTTAAAACAGATCAATGGCATTATTCTTAGACGCTCTTTCTTAAGTATTTTTTGTGAACTAGGTTTTATGCAGATTTATAATTATTGCAGTTTATTTCTGGTTTTTCCTATTTATTTCAATGGCCCTGTCTACCTTGTTTATAGCTCTTCAACTTTTCGCTTAATTCACATTGAGTGGGGCCGAGGCCTCGTGATGACATTCATTGTCCGTGTTTTTGTTGCATTTCCTTCACAATACTAGCATTTCAATCTAACTACTAACTAGGTACTACTGCTATTTAAGTGAGACCTCGATAAACAAATAGATGGCGCTAGTAGATATGAAATAAAATTTTGGCGATCACTATCGCTATAGGTGATCTTTGCTTATATCTGTTAATAATATGACGATGATGTAAAAAATCACGACACAAATCAAATCGACAGAGCACAAATCACAACGCCTTACAAAACTGAATAGCAACTATAAATGTAAGCATGTAAGTGTAAGGTAGGGATAAATAAAAGTTTAATACATACAAATGCCTGGGCACTTTATTTTTGGTCCAACCAAATTAGAAAGTCTTCCTGTTGCTTTAAATTAAAAAGAATACAAATAAAAATAAACCTGATAGGTTATATAGAATACAAATAAAAATAAACCGTAGGCTGAAAGGTTGCCTGGAAGAGATCGCTTCTAAGCGATAAGGCCGCCCAATGTACTTGTCTTATGTAATGTCTCCTTGTTATGTTATTTTATGGTGTACAATAAAGTATTTTTGTATTTGTATTTGTATTTGTAAACCTCCCGGTACAAAAGACTTCAACGCGCGTGCGCTGCGCAATTCGTAGACATCCTCTACGAAAGTGCTACGAATTGGGAACTTTTCCTCTTACATTTATATATTTTTTGATCACTTAATAATAAAACTAAATTAAGGTTACCTTTGTAAATCATGTCAAGTGCCCATATAATTAAAGGTGAATATATCATGCAGCCTTTAACTATCTACCTATGTAATGTATTGTAATATGTATTTCTATCAGTCATCTAGTACGCATACTAACACAAGCTCTACTTAGCTTGGGGCTAGATAATGTTGTGTCGACTTTCAAGCATTTTATTTATTTTTAAAATTATATTTATTTCAATCCCTGCCAAAGAGTATTTTAAAGTTATAATAGTATAGTTTAGTAGTATGTGTTTATAGTGATTTTTATGAAATATTTAACCTAATTTAAGCATTTGTGTTTGTAGCATGACTAAATCTGCTTTATGCGCGTGTCGGCCACGCTTTATACTTATAAGAACCTAAGTATAGAATGTGTTTATAATAAATTAAACCATATCGGCTTTGACATCCATTTCCTGTTAATTTTCTCATGATATTCTTATAAATCAATGATGACTAACGTTAGTCATGGGTACATAAGTCTAATCTATGATGACTATTATGTTTTTCAGCTGTAGCTAATAAAAAACTCTAACTCTCAAAACTGTGAAAAATAAAATGCTGATAAAGGTACAAGTTGATGGTCTTTTCTTATGTACAGTACTCACTACCGCCCATGCATTGAGGGTAAGCCTAAGGCTTTGAAAACGTCCTTTGTTGTAAGGAACCTATCGAAAGATTGGCGACAATATCGTCAAGTATTATCTTACTATGATATAATGCTGCAGACCACCTGTCCGATGTAGGGAAGTAGGGAAGCAGCGGACCCAGCTGGCACAAGACCGCCAGGGGTGGCGACACAAGGAAGAGCCTTTACTCAGCAGTGGATGTTACCGACTGGTTAGATATTACAATATCTCGATGTTGAATATTTGTAAACAAACCGCCCATACTTTACCTACATTTCACTCTCTCCGTTGCCGCGTCTTTTTATACGCAATTTACGTTATTTGTCGATTTGAGATGCTTTAATAAATATTGAATACAATTAGGTATATCTTGACGCCAAGCAAAATTTACTTATTTCTTTCGTGTTGTTTACAAACATTCTACATCGAAGTCATTTACAACGGGATATTTACCATTATTTAATTTTTTTGACCAATCATGGTCAGGGTTGCCAACCGTACTATATAATATAGTATTGTACTTTATTTCGGGCTTACGTACTTAATACTTTATGACCATAATAAAGTACGCTAAAATACTTTATTTGGCTTTTCAAGTTTTTATTTTAATGTTCATTGTATTAAATGTTAAAATTGATTTTTTTGAGTGAAACAGATCGCATTGTGTTATTCTCCAACACACATTGCGTTTGAACGCAAAATAAAAAATCAAATGACAATAATCAACTTAATACATGAGTTTGTTCCTGACAGAAAGAGACATTGAAAAAGTCTAAAGTATGGGAACGAAATTTATTATAGTAAGTAAGCGAAATTTTCGCGGCTCGCTTCGCTCGCCGTAATATGTTTTAGGTTTACTTGTTCGCCGTTATGGTAAACTGCAATAAATTTGTAAGTACTCTATTTTTACATGGCGTACTTTTTTTAACCCCCGTACCAGGTAAATATACTCTATTTAGAGGTCGAAAAAAAGGTGGCAACCCTAATCATGGTAAATATCGCGTTGTTAGGCTTAATAACCACGATGGATAAAAAATTTTTATTCAACATCGAGTTTGGCAAGCGCAAAGATATTATCTATCTTTTCACAATAGGTACTACTATGCTCTGGAGCCCCTGTTGCGTCTTCCTTGAGTGATCTGGTTGTCATAGGCAGAGCTCCCGGCGCTGACTCGAATCAGCTCGAAGAGGGTAACCTGAGGTTGAAGACTTGCCCGAGGGTTGTTCCTTCTGTCGAACACCATGGATGGGGACGACAGTCTAGCAGATGCAGTCTGAAATTAACGGAAATAAGTAGTAAGTATTTAAAGTGATGTTTCTTTTGGGTATTTTTTAACTCTACAAAAGTTGGATTCTTGATTTGAATTTGGTTGATTCATTAAGAGTATTCGGCGGTTCTTTAATAATCGACCCGAGTTCCCGACTACAGTGGATGCAGAATTCTATGAAATTGTAATTTTGTGTTTCACAGTGCATGCATTGAATCGGTATCAAGCAGTGAGTTATAAGGTATCAAGTTCGATCCCCGCCTCGGAACAAATTTGTGTACGATCTGCAGAAATTTGTTCCGTTGGTCTGGGTGTTTTCTATGTATAATAAAAATATCTATCTATGTAATCTATTGTATTAAGTATATCAGTTAACTAGTACCCATAACACAAGCTCTGCTTAGCTTGGGGCTATTTGGGGGATGTTGTGTGAATTGTCCAGCATTATTTTTTTATTTATTTAAGTCCACGTCTCGGGTCTGCTAATGAAGTACCTACCGCCCATTCGTGATCAATTGGTATTAATCAAGAACATTTTTTACTTTTGTGTCTTTATTTTTAAATGATAATTTGTTTTGAAATTGAATTTCTAAATTGTGAATCTTTAATAACAAAGAAAATTACAATAAAAGAATAGAAAAAAATACTACTAGTATTTACAATCTAAACAAATAAACTGCAAACAATCTGCAGTCGGAATTACAGAGTTATGTATTAATTTATTAAAATATTCTGACACAAACCCATTTGTTTGAAAATAAATAAAATGAAACTGAAGTAGGTAAGTCGTTATAACCCGGGCGAATTAACATGGCACCTGGTTCGAAAATTTCTAATAATAATAACAATTATCAGCCATAGAAAATTTTTCACGCGCAAGGGTAGGTGATTTCATGGCTACAGCATTCGACGGCGTGGCGGCGCGGGGCGCAGCGCAGCGCTGGGCAGCGGGGAAGTATCGGGTTCCGAGCTAGATGCTGCCAAGGATATACTTTATCGAAGTTCGAGATTAAGGAATAAAAAAAAAACATACTTATGACAAAGAAAGAGCCACTAGAGCACTTAAGGTCAAGAATTTATAATAAATAATAAACTTACTTTTCCGCTATTTCCAGTTAAAAAGGTGTGTATCAAGGCCATAACTATAAACAATACATTCACGATAAAAATTATCAACGCGATTATTAGAAAAACAGTCATTTTGCAAGTTTAATTCTATATTTCTTTGTGAGAAATACTCTAAATAGGTACACCTTTTCCTATCGCGTTTCTGACATCAATGGTTGTTATCGATGGGTACCGATTTATTAGCTTTATATTATTACACCTACTATTGTTTTATCTACGGGATTACAAACGGGCAACGCTTTACTGCGATAAGTGGCCGACCTAAATTGTCGGCGGTATTTAAATTAAAGTTGTAAGAGATGTTCGTAGTTTTAATTCATCTATGGTTTTACTAAGGCAAGACTATCTGGATTAGGTACAAAACGTTCTATGGACTTTCAAACGACTAGTTTTTGCTATTTGATTTGGGGTACTTATATAATGTACTTAGTTACTTGTATAGTATTGTTGTTTTATTATTTTTTTATGTTAAAACAATTATTACGTATAATTTGACAAATTATAAATAAAATGTTTATTTGTTTGATCGTGGTACTTTTACTTACCATCAAAACTGAACTGAAATATAATAATAAGTCATTTAGTTATGTAGTACCCATAACACAAGCTCTGCTTAGTATGGAGCTAGATGAAGCTGTTTAACACTGCAAGTTGTCAAGTATTATTTATTTTAACGTAGACTCTTAGGCACGTCGCTCACTGGTAAGTAGAGGCAGCGACGCGGCCACTGCGTCGCGGCACGGTCGAGGTGCGATCTCTATGTAGAGTCGAGGCGCTTGCTGCTACGCTTCATTCATACTTATTCCTTCAAAATGTAGGCGGAGTCGCGACGCGGGCGAGCAAAACGCCCGCGACGCCATGACCCACCGTGCCTTCCCTACTCTCTACTCGACTCTACCTGGAGCTTCTAATTCTAATACTAATTCTGAATGGGGGTACCAGGATCTGCACTGACATCTCACATAGCAGTGTATTGTGCATTGTCCCCCTGCCTAACCAGGCCCTAACCAGCCCAGCTCCTTAAAATATCGGAGCAGGACCCTTGGCGATTGACAGCTTAGTTTCAGCTTTTCTGTAGGCGTGGACGGGTCTGATTCCTCTATAAGAGTCTTCAGTCCCGTTTCCCGTCTGACGTCTTCTGTGGCTGTGCAGTGTACCACTACATGTTCCACAGTCTCTTCTTCCTGGAAGGAGCCACGACACAGACTACTGTCTGTGGCTCCAGTTTTAAGAAGATGATGGTTCAGTTCACAGTGACCTGTGATGATGTCCACCATTGTTCTGAGGTCCTCGCGGCTCATCTTGAGCAATGTGTTTGTGGTTTTCCTATCTTTTGACGGGAGTATTAGTTTTGTATGTTTGCAGTTTGTTGCTACCTGGAGCTTTATCACACTGGCGATTTCAAAGCAAGGCGAGTGCACAGCGAGCAAGCCGCGACGAGCGACGACGCCACCCGCGGGCACGCAGCGAGCTCGTAGTGCACTCGCCTTAAAATCGCGCGCAAATTGTCGATAATGTGATAAGGTTCTTATATCTTTCTTAGTATTTGAGCATTGCCGGGGTCTGTTTTCTCGTCTTTTCTCTCCACTTCTTTTTCGGGTCTTCCTCTTAGCCTCAACCCCAAGAATTGCTCGAGCCACAATTGTGGCTCGTTTGTAAATAAGTTTTTTAATTTTGTCGTAGTAGGTAAATAGGTACCTACGCTTATCTGAAATGTGCTGATTAAGGCAATCCATACAAATACGACGAAAAACTATAGAAGATTTTAATCGTTTTTGGATAAATATCAAAAGTATTTGGCTATTAAAACTAGATTTTTATCGACGGTAACTAGGAGAGGCCTTATGATTAAATTTAAGGTTGCAAATCACAACCTACTTACGTAAACCTTTACCTTTACTTACCTTATTTGAAAAGCAATTTTTTATGATTAAAGTAAAGTAGGCAACCTTCCAGATTAGTACTAAAATATATAGCCTTGGATGAAAACCGTTTACTTGTCAATGAGATTTTACCAGTTTATATATAATATCATTGTTACTTGTCTCTAAAAGAGCTGTTCGATTCGATTTCTATACCTAGAAAAATTGCATATCCACAACTATTTATAAATTCCCACAGCTGGGATTAAGATAAACCACCATTTAGATAAGGTATGTATGTATGTACCTAATGATTTGCAATTAAAGTAGTAGATAACGCTAATAAGGCGAGAAACAAATAAATAAATGAAAGGTAAAAAGATAAAAGTTAATTTCCCAAAAGATACAAAACACCATCGATTTAAGTAAGAATCGGGAGATTGGGTGCCAGCTTCTCGAATGTGGAAGGCTCAGATTAGGTCCAATTAGATCCTACCTCAGTCATAGTCGGATCGGGGCGCCGCCGGCGTTGACCAAAGTGCGCGGTCTGGGTACGTCTTTCCTCTCATGACGACCTCTGTGGCGCAGCGGTTGAAGGTCCGCCGGCGACGCAGGAGGTTGCGGGTTCGATTCCCGCCTCGGGACAAATGTTTGTACGATCTCCAAATATTCTTCTGGATGTTTTCTATGTATAATAAAAAAATATCTATCTATGTAGTGTATTGTATTGAGTATATCAGTTATCTAGTACCCATAAATAACACAAGCTCTGCTTAGCTTGGGGTTATCTAGAACACTGCGTGAATTGTCCAGCTTTATTTATTATTTATTTCCATCATTTGCTAGTTAGGTAAGTCTATTGCAAAAGATTGGATTGGAAATAGCGTGTCTTTGCGTTTAGTTGTTTCTAACACAAGCCTGCCCATTTGGTGAGTTAGCGCTGGGAGAACGTGCCATATCTACAGAATTTTACTAATATCTATGCAAAACACCCGATTATTTTACATTTTCATCATAACCTTGAACGGCTGCATCGATTTTTATCAAACAGAGAAATATTAGCTTTCCCATAGAGTAAAAACTCGCAGAGCTTTCCTTTCACTAATTGGTCCCTCCGATTGGTACATCTCCGAAACAAATAAACCGATTATGTTTAGGTTCCAATTTGATTTTGTCGTTTGTTGGAAACTAATGGTTCCTATTTATCAATACCGACTGCTTATATTTAAGTCAGTCTAAAATTCTGTTGGTTAGCAGGAACACCACCTCATCAGCACATAATATAATGTCCTCCTAGCCGAATTTCGACCACGGCGGCCAGTTCATCGGAGACTATAGCCAGATACACCACCCACTTCCTGACTCCGGGCTGCTATTGTGAATTTTTCTTGTTAGAAAAACCCCACTAACAATTGTAGGCCCCACCCGGGATTTGAACGCAGCTCATTAAGCTCATAATCAGCGGTTGAAGAAGCTCACCGCTAGACCAACGAGGCAGATATACAGGGTGGTTTTTTGAGAAGGCCGGTGATGCCCAAGTCCGAAACCACGCGAGTTAAAGAAAAGTCGTGAAAGGAGACATGCCCTCGATTTATAAGAAAACAATAACTGCGTAAGTACATTCTAAGTCCACTGTTGAAGATGCCTCCCCGTAATAAGGCTGGTTATGTCATAATCACCACGATTGGCAGGCGGACTGGAGATCGTGGTGGAGGTGTTCACAAAAATCAGAAGAAAGCTAGTCCCTGTCTTCTGCTCAAACACTCATACAAACAAAAAATCATATTCATATACCTAATTTATTTTGATTTTATGCATACAGGTGTAGCATAGGTAGTCTTAGTGGGTACACAATGCATAAAAACCAACAACAATTATTTTGGGTTCGCTCATGTTAGATTGACAACTTTGATACTTCATATGTAGGTATTTATAAATAAATAAATAAATAATTCTGGACAATTCACACAGCATTATCTAGCCCCAAGCTAATCAGAGCTTGTGTTATGGGTACTAGATAACTGATATACTTAATACAATACACTACATAGATAGATATTTTATGGAATTAGATAATTTAGTAATTAGTTATTTTTAATTTTTTAAAATAGGTAAACATCTCACCCTAACCGCGAACCTATTATTTTACCTTTCTGTCGTAAAATAGTAAAAATTACTGGTCATGCTCTGTCTATCAACTTACAAGATTATCATCATCATATCATCAATGGCCATACATCCACGAGGGATGGTTTATGTCGTGTTCGTTTTTCGGCACATACGTAGATGACTTGACCGAACTATATTACCATAACTGACTTAACATTACCTTACTTAAAATCAGGCAAAACTTCTAACAAGAGTTTGCCACCTTTATAAAGATTGCAAGTGATTATTTTCGGAACATTTTTCTTACAGGCGTTCAGTAAACTTATGACAATACCCAATTGATCTAAGTAAAAATAAAACGTCAATTGCGAGTCGGACTCGCGCACTAAGAGCTCATACACACGAGCGGCACGATGTCGACGGCAGATGCAACTTCAGCCGTCGACACCCGTCAACGGCAGCCGCCGACGCGTCGACGGCAGCCGTCGACCAATAGCGTCGCTTGCAGTTGTTTGTGTTTGTAGCGTGCCGCGTCCGCCATTTTGTCAGTGGACTGCACATAGTCCAGGAGTGCGCACGCGTCGCGGTTTTGTAAAATGAGCTCCAGTGAGAATATTGATGTGGAATTGCTGATTGTAGCAGTAAAGAAAAATGCTTGTATTTGGAATTATAAAAAAATGTTGCTTGTATTTGGAATTATAAAAAAATGTCCATCTTGTCCTCTATTCATTAATATTTCTAAAACCCACGCACGTGTTTTTCTTTTTCGTTTTTGTCGACGTCGACGGAGTAAAAGCAATAACAGTGTTTCTTCTTCGGAATTCATTTTGCAACTGGCTCCTGTACAAAGAGAGTCGACGATGGCTGCCGCAGAGCTTCGATGTTGACAAGTCAACGGCAGCCGTCGACGCGTCGGCGGCTGCCGTTGACGGGTGTCGACGGCTGAAGTTTCATCTGCCGTCGACATCGTGCCGCTCGTGTGTATGAGCTCTAAGGGTTCCGTAAGACCTTGAGTCTTGCCAAATTATTATGATTATAGGTCAACGGAAAGTAAGTACTCTGTAGGTTTTGGTCCACAACGAGAATCAAAAATTTTGTTGTGAAAAAATTACAAATTTACGGTTTCTAGATTTTTCACTTTATTTGTGCTATAAGACCAAAACGTGGGTTTTGGGACTCACTTCACCTTAAGGTGAAGTGAGTCCCAAAACCCACGTTTTGACTGCACGGAAAATCAATTTTAAGGCAATAAAACATCAATTTTCTTATTGGTTTTTGATGACAATCAAAAGTTTAGGATTCTAGTTAGTAAGTTATGGGAGCCGAAACATGATTGACTAAACTTGACTCGATAGAAAAAAATCGCAAAGTTTCCTCTAATTCGTCATTTTTACAGTGATACTGCTACGGAAAAATCAGTTTTATTTGCTGGTTATTTAACATACTTCAATGAAATTTCGTCTACGTATTCCCTAATAAATACTTTAGACGATTATGGTTTTAGTTTTTTGCGAAATAATATTATTTTGTAGCAAAAAATACATTTCTAAATAAAGAACAGTGAAACAGCGCGCGGGCCGGCCATTGCGCGGCTGTCGCCTTCCATCAGTCGGCCGCAGCGCCTCGTCGAGAGCACCCGTGTACAACTTTTTCGCGCCCTCTCCGCTGCCGCGTACGTAAACGCATATTGAACGAGAAATTCATTACAAGCAAAAATGGTGAATAAATATAACAAAACAAAAAAATATTCGCGATTGAAGAATTGAATTGAAGAACGAAAATAATAAATAAATAAATAAATAATAAAATCCGTTTATTTCAGGCACAAAATTAAGGACCCATATTACAAATTATAAAATTAACATACACAAAAAAAATAAAAGTACCTATATAAAACAAAATACACAATGTAAGTAATTAAACAGTTTCCCAGAGCAAAATGCTGCTAGGCCGTTATTTTCTATTACGGTCCATATGGATGGATATCCAATGTTGGTAAATTGGGTTGTTGTATACCGTGTCAGAGACAGCCCTCAGTATACTGTTATCCGAGCGATTAAGCCTACTCCAGAAAGACGCCACTCGAGATCGGATGATGGCAAAGAAGTCCGAAACTCCCGCCTCGGAGAACATGCTCGACGCACTGCAGTACCTCGGTAGGTTCATAAGAGTCCGGTAAGCGTCATTGTACTGGACTCTTATAGTATTAATGGCTTTTCTGGTAAAGCTAGTCCATAGTTGGCACGTGTACATACCCAGACAATATGCACGGAACAAGGTGTTTTTAACGTCGGTACTGCAGTTCGTGAAGCGGCGCGCGAGCATATTACTCCGTACGGCAAGTGCTCTCCGCTCACGTTCTATGTCATCATCGTCTTTCAGCGTCTCTGTGAGCCAATGTCCCAAGTATTTAAATCCCTTGACCATTTTAATGGTGTCGCCGTTAATATGAACATCGGGTACATTCTCTGGACCTCGTCCCGACCTGAACACCATCATTTCCGTTTTAATGACGTTATATTTCAGTCCATGAGAAAGGGCATATTTCTCACAGACCAAAAGTAGTTTCTGTAGACCTTTGATCGAGGGGCTAAGAAGCACCATATCATCAGCGTAGCTCAAGTTGTTAACGCATACACCGCCCAGGTAACAACCAACCCTGGTGCTTCTTAGCTCCTCAATCAAATTATTAATGTAAAGGTTGAACAGGTCGGGAGAGGTCAACCCGCCTTGACGAACACCGCACTCTAGTCTAAAATCACTAGACGTCGCGTCGCCCCATCTCACTACGTTAGTTTGGTTTTCGTACCAGTATCTCAACAGGCTCCTGACATGACTCGGGACCTTCGCGTCTCTTAGTTTGGCCCAGAGAATTTTATAATTCACCAGGTCAAACGCACGGCTCAGGTCTAAAAAGCACGCATAGACCGATGTTCTTCTCGTCGTGTAGTAGTTGACGGTGCTTTTCAGGCTCATTATCGCAGAGTCTGTTGAGAGACCGGGACAAAATCCAAACTGTGCATCATCGATGTTCATACTCATCCGAATACTTGGATAAATAAGTCGCTCAAGTATTTTCCCGATTATCGTTCCCAGCGAAATAGGACGATAATTAGTGGAGCTACTAAGATCTGCAGTTTTATTTTTTACAATGGGAACCACAACCGTTTTCATTAGGTCCCTTGGAAGATAGTTATATTTAATACATAAATTGTAAAAAATCTGCAGGTGCTCAAACACTTTATCGCTACCGTACAGAATGTGCTCGATGCTTAAGCCATCGTGTCCGGGTGATTTACCCCGTTTTAGTTGCCTTACGGTCTTCACCACATCAGACAATGCAAACTGAATCGGGCTATCTAGCACGGTGTCTTCAACATCGGGCACACTCTCCACGGGCTGGGGGGCAATTTTAAATTTTCTAGCTAACAATTCTGCTATAGATGATGGATCCTGCAAGCCGTCCATTGACACTGGTAAATTTTGCTGATAGTTAAATTTTTTGGTAGCATTCCAGAATTTTGAAAAGTTTTTATCTCTCCTGTGAGTAGCCAAAATATCCATTTTAATTCGATCTTCGTTTTTCTGACACCATTTAACCTTATTTTTGAATTTTGATCTAGTATCTCTCATTTTTGTAAATATATCTCCATTGGACGGCTTACCAGCCATCACCCAAGAAGCAAAATGTATCCTAGCCCACTGATGACTTTCTCTGACATGGTAGTTCCAGCCCACTACCTTTTGCTTCCTTTTTTGTGTGACGGATCGAGAGCTTTCAGTAGCTGCAGCTTTTAGAACATGTACTATATGATCATAAAAATTATCTAATAATTTATAATATTCATTAAGATGTAAACATCTGGACACAACATCGCAATTACATATATTATCAACTAAATTATCACAGAATTTAAGGTTTTCAAAACAATATTTACTGTATTTCAGTCTTTGAGTTTCGTCCCTCTCCCCCCACCTAATATTCCGAAGAACATCATGGCTACCAGCTATGTTCGAACCTACTGCTAGACCAGTTATATTGCACTTTATTCTCAATGGAAAGTGATCTGACCACGTGACATCGTACAGAATGTCCGCAGCCACGATCGTTTCCCAGGCTGCTTTAGTTGCCATGCAGTGATCCAACCACCTCTGGCAGCCATGAGCCTCGCTCATAAAGGTGAATGAATTAGAGTCCCTCCCAAGGAGATTTATGTCGGCGCACTCCCATTCAAGGTCTTCTGCAAACCTCATCAATTCACGTCCGAACGCCGCTGAGGGATGCGCATTAAAATCCCCCATAACGTAGGCAATTTGCACCTCACTCTCTTCAATGATGGCACTGGCCAAAGCCATACAGTCTGTAAACTCCGTAAGATTGTCTGGTACGTCCACCGGCATATATATATTTACGACCATTATGTCACGTGATCCTATCGCTATTTTCACCGCCATAACTCTGTTACTGTCACAGTTCACTATAGTCACTTTAGGGAATTTATTTTTATTCCATAGGATAGCCAATCCACCGTACGGTCTGCCTTTTAACATGCCTACTGATGTGTCCACGGAGGATCTAGCTACACATCTAAAGTCACTATTAATTTGATGCACAAAGTTGAGGTCATGAGGTAAAAGCCAGGTCTCCTGCAATAATAGTATATCTGCACTTTTAGTTAGGTCACGCACGCTCTGCACGCACCTCTTAATAGATTTACAGTTGTACGAAATTATATTTATATTTGATGGTGTACTATCCATAATGATAAGTATCAGACGATCTTCTTTTCGCTGTGTAGTCACGGTAGGGACGAAACTTGACCCCAACGGGCCAAAAACTTCCGCTCAAAAACACCTCGATACTGTGCCTAGGCACAGTTACTTTAAATGAGTTAAAATCGGTGTCATTCTTTTGCGCCAAAAATTCAATGCTCTTGCATTCCTGGCCCTTTTCTTTTATGTAATCGCGAACGTCTTCAACAGTCGTGGTTTTATTTAATCTTGATACATAAATAGCTGATGTAATTTCAGCTATCTGCAACTTACTAGAACCAGGCGCAGTACCAATAAAATTACAAAACCTCTTTCGTTTTTTACGCTCCACCAAAGTAAAGTTATCTTCATCCTTATGTAGATTCAACGTAGGGTCGATTTTCTCTTGCTGCTGTGCGCCCGCACTTGCAACGATGTCCCGGTACTGTGGTTTATTAATAGACTGCACGGCGGCCGGCGACCTTGACCGCGGGCTGTTTTGCGAGTGCATAGGCGCTAATGTACCGTCAATTCTGTACCCAGTAGCGTTAGAATATATCGTTTTATTATTTTTCTTAGTTTTGCGTGGGTAATTCCTGTACTTATCGCTCGCTTGCTCAATGAGTGGAACAGGTGGCGTAGATGTTATAGTGATTTCTTTACATTCCTCCAGTGATTTTCCAATAGATTTAGGTACAGATGCTGATTTACTTTCACTGTTTCTTTGGTCTGTGCACGACTGCAGCTGTCTTAACATCGTTTTAACATCCTCGATCTCGGATTTCAAGCAGTCAATATCGTCAGAGTTTTCAAAGGTATTTTTGGCCTTAATTGAGGCCACGTCAGTTCTTAATACAGCCATTTCCTTAAGAAATGCGGTCACGTCGACATAGTCAAAAGACACTGCAGGTAATTTATTTAAATTTCGTGCCACAAAATCCGGGAGACAGTCAGGGGCAAATTCTTTTATCAATTTTATGATTTCTTGAATGCTCTTTTGTTCTGTGCCCTCTTTTCGCCTCAGAAACTTCTTAGTCGGGGCTAACAGTTGTAGAGCCACAGCTCTAGCACTTTCGATCTCCTCATAGGTGTAGGTGCTTAGGCATATTTGTACAATATTTGGTTCCGTTAAGGTGTCCACTTTATGGCTTACAAAAGCCAATAGTTCGTTCACAACTACTTTACACTGCTTACACTGAAGTTCGATATTTGTCTCGACATTACTTGCGGTATTGCTACGAGTATTCGCGTTACTGGGCGACCGAATCATCGTGCGTCGTGCGCGGAGGCAAACGAGCGACTGAAAAGTGATGAACTTGAACAGGTAAGGTTTTTATTGATTATTTTACCACCAATAGATACCTAGGTATATCTACCTATTGTGCTACCCATCGATGTAAATATTTACCTACATAATCGTTTGAAACTTTGAACCAACCTTTTTCTCTCGATAGTTATCTACCTATACTCTCCTATAATAATATTACAGGTAACTTTAGGTAGGTAGCTATAATAATTAGGTGATACCTACCTATTGTAATGTAATCCATATTACTGCTATAACCTACCCCTATTAGATAGGTACCTACCTAAATATAAATGTCTGTTAGTCTGTTCCGAGTAGGATATCGACTGTCCCTAAGAAGGCCCGCTGTCTAAGATGGCCCGCTGCCTAAGATGGCCCACTTTCAAAAAACGTGTTTCCACTAGGGCTTGCAAATATTCGAAAGTTTTGATATTCGAATACTTTCTATTTTTTTTTTTACTGTTTATACTATTATTTTGGTACTATTCGAATAATTTGAATATGATTCGAATTTATAGAAAAACCTATATGTTTATTAAAATCACATCTTTTTTTATTCTCATATGTGTTATTTGCAGAAACAAATTTAAAATATCAACTTAGCAAAAGGTTATTACGAGACATTGGGAATTTACACGCACATTACCCACGAATTATTAGTAAAAACAGTCTTCTAAATCTAGGTGAGCGAATACACTTCGCAGTCGCACGCGGCAGTCCTGAGTGTTTCCGAACTCGGGAACCCTATAACTTTGTCATTTTGTTAACCCGAACGACGTAAGCTTTTATTGTCTTGTATGGACATGTCTCGCGAACTTGGCTTTTTATGCACGTCGGAGTTCTGTCCGAGATTAGTGATATTCATTTTAGTCGAATATTCGAATATTGCAATTTCAGTATTCGAATATTCGTATGCAAGCCCTAGTTTCCACTGATTCAAAATAATTAAAATTTCGCGGAAATGTGTGAACGCAACATCTTAGGTACCTTACTTCTTCAGTTAGTCTGGTACCCGGATATTGCACGCACACTTTATCACTACCTACATGCGTATTTGCTTTCAATATTACATGTGCTTCTTCTCTTGATTGTTTCAGTACCTCAGAAAACCTACTACATACTGAAGGAATTACTGAAAAAACATCACCACAAGTGCAAGAAATGTCTAAAGATGCACTAGAAAACCTTCAATTAGTGTCAGACACACCTCAGCCTTGTGAATCTGAGTAAGTAAAATCATAGCACTTTACTACTGTAATAAAAGAGTACCTATCCAAGTTTCAGTTTATCATTCTATGAATCCGCATATTCCTATCCAGGAAATGCAACATTTTAAGTATTTCATAATAGCCAAAAGTAGGTATTGTTTCTGTAGCAAAACCGTATTTAATCATCAATATAACATCGTTTATCTCAATTGTTTCAGCGACTCAGAAGACCTGCCTTACATAGTGGAAGAAGAGTATGTGACAAACACGATCAAAGAAATCATCGGTCGCAGAATTGTTGACATAACATATTTTTTTAACCAATTGCAACAGCTAAATCACGACTCTCTTTAGTGTGATTTTAGCTGCTTGGTTTTAGAAACGGAAAAGCGCTCTGGACTGGTTTCACATTTTAATTGAATTGATGATTTTAATGCCATTGAGAGGTTCCCCCGCTTAGAATTAGAATTAGAATGTACGTACTTATGTATAGTACGAAGGTAATAATAAATATAATCACATTTAAAATTCCTATCTGTTTTCTTCAATTTAATCAAATCTTGGCCAGCTCTTTATATTTACCTACGCATAGAATATTTTTTTTTATAAAAACAACAATCCATGAAACAGAAATCACGGAAAAAGTTATTTCTGAAAGTGGGCCATCTATGGCACCGGGCCATATTAGGGCCGGATAGGTACCTAATAGGTATACCTACCTAGGGATGACAAAAACCAACGTTTACATTAGGTATAATATGTCCAACCGTGTATCCGACTAACAAAAAGTGTAGGTAGGTACCTTACTTTTCAAATTCTCTATACGGACTTATCACTAAAAGCGTTTTCTTCCAAGCCACCTTTGAATATACCTAGCAGAGAACTGATCCAAATGGATATTGGGTTTTCTATAAAGGTAATACCTAACTACATAAATATATAAAATAAACCAATTATAAAAATACCTACTTAGGTAAAACCAGCGAACGGAGAAACTATTCCTTTCTTCAAATCCGTTTATAACTTTACGTACCTACCCATCTACGTTACTCACACATCTTACCTACCTAACCTACCTAGCTCTTTATATTTACCTACGCATAGATTTTTTTTTTTTATAAAAACAACAATCCATGAAACAAAAACCACGGAAAAAGTTTTTTCTGAAAGTGGGCCATCTATGGCACCGGGCCATATTAGGGCCGGGTAGGTACCTAATAGGTATACCTACCTAGGGATGACAAAAACCAACGTTTACATTAGGTATAATATGTCCGACCGT
This sequence comes from Eupithecia subumbrata, assembly GCA_949316285.1. NCBI lineage: Eukaryota > Metazoa > Arthropoda > Insecta > Lepidoptera > Geometridae > Eupithecia > Eupithecia subumbrata. Next base: position 10,670,680 of record OX438643.1, on the reverse strand, counting down.
GTATCCGACTAACAAAAAGTGTAGGTAGGTAGTAGGTACCTTACTTTTCAAATTCTCTATACGGACTTATCACTAAAAGCGTTTTCTTCCAAGCCACCTTTGAATATAGCAGAGAACTGATACAAATGGATATTGGGTTTTCTATAAAGGTAATACCTACCTACATAAATATATAAAATAAACCAATTATAAAAATACCTAGTTAGGTAAAACCAGCGAACGGAGAAACTATTCCTTTCTTCAAATCCGTTTATAACTTTACGTACCTACCCATCTACGTTACTCACACATCTTACCTACCTAACCTACCTAGCTCTTATATTTACCTACGCATAGTTTTTTTTTTTTATAAAAACAACAATCCATGAAACAAAAATCACGGAAAAAGTTTTTTCTGAAAGTGGGCCATCTATGGCACCGGGCCATATTAGGGCCGGGTAGGTACCTAATAGGTATACCTACCTAGGGATGACAAAAACCAACGTTTACATTAGGTATAATATGTCCGACCGTGTATCCGACTAACAAAAAGTGTAGGTAGGTACCTTACTTTTCAAATTCTCTATACGGACTTATCACTAAAAGCGTTTTCTTCCAAGCCACCTTTGAATATACCTAGCAGAGAACTGATCCAAATGGATATTGGGTTTTCTATAAAGGTAATACCTACCTACATAAATGTATAAAATAAACCAATTATAAAAATACCTACTTAGGTAATACCAGCGAACGGAGAAACTATTCCTTTCTTCAAATCCGTTTATAACTTTACGTACCTACCCATCTACGTTACTCACACATCTTACCTACCTAACCTACCTACATCCTCAATAAAAAAACGGTATATATATAACTACAAAATATTTGTATTAGGTAGGTATAGGTAAGCAGGCATAGGTATCTATAAATAAATACAATCAATAGAATAAATGCTCGTGCTATCGAATATACATTATAGATACCATAGAGATGCCTACCTGCCTATTTAGTTCGTAGTAGCTAGTTGGGAGTGCGCGGGGAAGGGCGGACCTTGCGCGGGGAAGGGTGGACCCCGCGCGGCGATCGCTCGTCAAATACCTACGCAACCACGATCCCACTTCGCCTTAACTGAATTTTATGATTCTAGGTCAACGGGAAGTATCCTATAGGTGTTAGTCTATAGCAAGAATGTAAAGTTTTTTTCTATGGATTAACTACAAATTTACGGTTTTAAGATTTTTTCCTTTATTTGTGATAATAGAGTGATTTTGGATCATTACTTTATAATGTAACTGTACTTATACAGGGCGTCCCACGGGTATGCCACATGGAGGGAAAGTACCTCGAATATTGTAGATGGAACATTTTACTGAAAGAAGACATTATTTGAATTTAAAAAACAATTTAAACTGCATTCATAGATATTTAAATAATTACATGGTTGAACCGGGAATCGAACCCGTTACACGAGAAAAACAATCACCTGTAGCTTTATCATACCGATCGAAAGGATTCATCATAAGAATTATTTTTTGCTAAATGACATAGTGTCAGAAATAAATGGAAGACCCTGAATTTTAAAATTTTTAATACAAAATTAATCTTTCTAATCGCGTCTTTCGGCTCAGGAGGCTCAGGAGGCTTTTCATTTTTCTGAACAAAATTTTACATCTAATTTTACATTAAATAGGTTCACAATACCTACCTACTTTACTTGATTGCATTCAAACATTCTCATGCAAATAATCTCTCTACAAAATTGTCATTGTTGCGATGCAAAGATTAAATAAGCAATATGCAAATATATCACGATTTTATTTTCAGTACGTGCGTAACTCGCATATTCAGAGGCAGTTTACCTAGAATGCATATCTTGCTATTTCAGCCGATATGGCGTATGTTTGATCATCTATGCTTGCATCTTGAAATCTTCCGTAAATGATTTACGGGTTTTGTGTGTTTACACGTAGTATACGTAAGTCATCATTATCAAGATATACCTAATCATTAGTCAACAAGTCATTACACAAATCCAAAATTTTCGTTTTGTTGACGTTTACGAAAAATAATTATCAGCACTGAGCGTTTCAGGAAACAACTTGAATCGATAAATAAGTAGGTAGTAGGTAAGTACTAATTCTACCCAACCCCAATTAAGGTAACCCCAACTCTTCCCGCGGGTGTCGTAAGAGGCGACTAAGGGATATCCACCGGGGGCGGGCAGCAGCGCCCCCTGCAGAACAATTCTACCACCGAACTGCGATCCCCAACCCGCATGCCCAGCGTGGGGATTATGGGCACTACCCCCATGTGATAAAAGCCAATAAGGCGCTAATGTGCCATAGGTACTAGATTTATTTAGTAATCACTGTTTGTAAGTTATTTTACTTACTTATAAGTTTTTGATGGTACAATCCTACTAATAAAAGCCGAAAGTTAGTGAAATCTGAATTTTTATTACCTAGGATCTCCAAAACTACTGAACAGATAAACATGAAATTTAGCGTATGTTTAGAGCAAAGCCTAACTTAGATAGGTAAAAGGATCGATTTAGTTACCAATCGATGTTATATAGAAAATACACGTACGAATGCTGCGGACAGAAGCTAGTAGAGATCTATCTATCTATTGTATCTTGAATTTGGCCGGGGTATAGGTCTACGTCTGCACGCGCAGAGATATCTGGCTCTGGCACGCAGCGGAAAGCGCGCAACAGCCTCTTCGCCAGTCTACCGCACTCTACGTACGGTCGCCGTGACGAGTACAGGCGCGCCTACCGCAATCTAGCGCCACGTGAAAAACACGCGACCGGATACAAAAATAAAACATTTCTGTACATAAGTGTAATGGAGTGAGAAGATTACCCCATGGGTCGGCTGAAGACGGCAGGAATACAAGGTAAATTAGACTTTTCTACTTAGAAAATAAAAGTAAAATGAAGTCTACGTGTCAGTGAGTGAAAGGCGAATTCTGTTAAATTACGTGGATTGGCAAACAAATCGCTATTGACCATGGTTAAAACTTATCAGTGTTTATTAATGTCTTGTTCTGAACATTAAATTTCCATGCTTTTACCACCTTGACGAATAATTTCTGTGGAGCACAAAGTGTACTAAACCAAGTGAGTCTCTGTGTGAAATTGGTTTGATACTTCTAAAAACATTTTGATTTGCAAACTACGTAATATTTGTGTCAAATTGTGGCAATATGTTGTACGAAACAGCATTTTATTTTATTACTACCGACGACCTGAATTGATTCAACAGGTTGGTAAGTATTCTTTCATATCTGTCCTTGACATTTTCTGTTCCCAATATATATCTCCATTTTCATCGATTTTCTTACACTTTGTCGTTTAATGGTTTGATTATTAAGTAGCTTCATATATTCACAATTTTGGTAGATATTTCTCTAGAACAGTATATTTCAATCTATACTAATATTATAAATTCAAAAGTAGTTAATATTCTGTCTTTGTTTTTCTGTTACATTTTCACGCCTAAACGGCTGAACGAATCTCAATGAAATTTGGCAGGGACGTTATTGGTATCCCGGGGACAGATAGGCTACTTGAAAAGCCCATGCGAAGAAGGCGGTTAGAACCTATGAATGTTCGGACTTCAAATTCATGACGGACTTTTCTGCATGCGGTGTCACACCCGGATAAAAATCCGGTATAAAAAGTACCCTATATCGTTCCACGGGATATCATCTATATCCTTGCGAAATTTCATTAGGATCCGTTCAGCCGTTAAGACGTGAATATTCACGTCTTAACGGCTGTCTTTGTTTTTCTGTTACATATGTAACAGAAAAACAAAGACAGAATAACATTCGAATTTATATTACCTATTCATGAGGAATGGAGGCAATGTACCTATATGTTTATAAACTAAAGAATTCTTTAGTTTAAAAAATTACCAAGATATGTACCTACCTAATTACTTAAACGTCGATAACAAATAAACCTATAAAGCAAGCTATTTACCTCGATTTTTAATGCTAAGCAATTATCAGTTGGTTCTCAAGTAGCATACCTAAATAAAAATAAAGCCAACTTCCCCAATGATAAAAGAAATGCCTTATCGGCGTTTTATTTCTCATCGTAAATTAACTCATTACGATTTAGAGTCGGTACTTAGATAAGATATTAATTGCAGGCGTCAATATTATCCAACAGTATTTTGTGTCTATTCTAAACTTGTTTATTTTTTTTGCCTGTGTAATTTTTAAAAACTACTAAAAAGGAAACCTCTTTGAAAGTGAGTTGGTCGATTTAAGACTGACAAACGTGCAAAGTGGTGCTTAACCACAAGCAGCACTAACTAATTTTCATTGTATATTTCTTATTGCATTATTTATTCGACAGTGACGCAGGAAGTTGCGGGTTCGATTCCCTTGGAACAAATGTTTGTATGATCTGCGAATATATGTTCCGGGTGGTCTCGGTATTTCTATGAATAATAAAAAATATCTATCTATGTATTGTATTAAGTAATCACTAATCAGTCACATATCACAAGCTCTGTTTAGCTTGGGGCTAGATGATGCTGTGTGGATTGTCCAGCAATATATATATTTATTTGTACATTTGAACCTGCGGAAAGAAAATTAAAACTAGAAATTGACTGCAATTGAAATAGCCAATTAATTAGACTCCAATTAAACCTATCTATCGCATGGCGCAATTATCTTACCCTATAAATATTCATAAGTTGACTATAGAAAAGACACAGAGTAGATTTGTATCTATAGACAGCACTACGGGTTCTGCTACTGTGATATTGTGAAAGTGCCCTAAGGCTTTTTCCGCTTATAAACTACTGTATTTTCGCTTTGGCTTATTTTAAACTAGTTTCTGCCCGTGGCTTCGCACGCGTTGTTTCTATAGAAATAAAACGTTCAAAGGTAATTTCTATCCCATGGGAACTGATTAATGGGATAAAAAGCCTATGTGTGTTTCCAGGCTTAGAACTACGCCGATGAAACATTTCAGCTCAATCGGTTTAGTAGTTTTGGCGTGAAGATGTAACAAACATCCATCTATCCATCCATTCATCCAAACTTTCGCTTTTGTAATATTAGTGTGACTAAGAGCGAACGGAGACTTCTTAAGCCTTCTTCCGGGATAAAACGGTACGTTTTATATATAATATGTTATTTCCAAGTCTAGAACGATATCTATGCAAATTTCAGCCCGATACATTAGCTTTTGCGTGAAAAGTAAATAAATAACAAGAACAAAATTAAAAATTTTAAAACACCCCGTTGGATTTTCATGAAACATGTCTAGGGATAAAATTATCTGTGACACAAAAAAAACTAAACTAAAATCGGTTCATCCGTTTGGGAGCTACGATACCACAGACAGAAACGTTAAACTTATAACACCCCTCTCTTTTTGCGTCCGGGGGGTTAAAAATAAAATAAATAATGCTGGACAATTCACACAGCATTATCTAGCCCCAAGCTAAAAAAAAATAGTAAGGTAAAGGTACCAAATATCTAAAAATCTCAGCATCTAAACCTTCGCATTAAGTATACTTTTTCTCCGTGTGTCTAGCTTCTGACCGAGGCTTTGCTCGTTTGCGTGGTTCCCGGATTAAAGGCACATCTATGACATGTGACCTACTACATACCGCCATGTTTGGTTTATGTTCCTTACACGCCAAACTTGATCTTGATCTGCGTAGTAGTTTTGGAAAGGATCTCCAAAACGCAGCTTAAGGGTCCGGCGATGGATGAATTTCCCATACAAACGTAATACCAAATAGATTTTTAATTTGAGCATATTTTCACTATGGTCTGCTATTATTTGTATTAAAATAGTATTTATCTAGGTTCCTGCCACAATTTTTGTTCAAAATACCTTTCTGAAATGAAATTAAACGTAATTGCATTTTTACATCAAATAATGAATGTTGTCTTAGTAATTGTGTAGATAAGTATTTTGAAATAATCTTATGGCAGGAACCTGTATAAATACTATTCTAACCCAAATAATAGCAAACCATGATGAAAACATTCTCAAATTACAAATTATTTTGGTACTACGTTTGTATGGGAAATTCATCCGTCGCCGGACCCTTAAGGCGCATACCCACCCAAATCAGCGCCACCACCTATTTTATTTTATTATTATGTTAAACGAAGGAAATTTCAAAAATCTATTTTGCAGACTTTTGTATCTATACATTTTGACGTGGTTTTGATCGTGCGGGGGGCAAGGGACGGGACGGGGGAGGGACGCTCCCGAGTCGCATAAATCACCGCCTCAGTAACTCGGGAGCGTCCCTTCCCTCGACCCGTCCCTTGGCTTGTGCGAGTCGGACTCGCGCACTAAGGGTACATCTGTAAGACCTTGTTTCTTGCCAAATATCATGATTCTAGGTCAACGGGAAGTACCTACCCTATAGGTTTTGGTCCATGGCAATAACCAAAAAATATTTTTTTTGTTAATAAACTACAAATTTGCGGCTTTCGGATTTTTTCCTTTGTTTGTGCCATAAGATCTCGCGAAATTTTATGATTCTAAGTCTACGGGAAGTACCCTATAGGTTTTGGTCTATGGCGATATAGGCTGTACTGTTAAAGGTAGAGCACACAACTGGCGGATCTCTGTAGATCCGTGTCACAATAACAAAACAAACGCCAAACACATAGTTCTACAGCGATCCGCCAGTTGTGTGGTCTATGGATTCTTTCTTTTGTTCCTTGGCTTGTTAACACTTCGAAAAGAAATAAAACTTCGCTTCGTTCATAGAAAGTGATTCGTGAACCGTGCATCTATTATTAACAAGATCTCGAAGGCACTGCGCCGCGGAAATGTTAGCGAAAGTGTTACCTTCACTTTTAGCTTTAAAATGTATACGGCAGAGCGGTGATTGATACTTACATATTGTGCCTATACAGGGTGCCACGGGAAGGGTGTACTAAGCCGAAAAGGGGTGGTTCTGGCCCCCAAGGGGATCAACTTGTGAATAATGATTTTTTGAATTTCGAATATAGGTACTGTATTTTTTTGCTAAAAGTATTTTTTTTCCTATTCGTGTTCTTTTACATGCATACTTGCTTTATATTGCATGCAAATTTTGCTATTGTTATTTAACATTACAAAATATTTCAAAAATGATTCATGCTATTTTTTTCAGCAAACCCAGTGTTTTGTCATGAAATTATTACAAAAAAATATAAATATTGTATGAATACTTGTAAAAGAACACGGATAAGAAGAAAAACGGTCTCAATGTTGTTTTCAAAAAAGTACCTAACATAATGTTCGAAATACAAAAATCGTAGAACAAACGTTGACTCCCTTGATATCCAGAATCACCCCGTTTCGGCTTACCCTTTCCGTGGCACCTTATAGGTATTACTTTCTTCTTCATCATCATCAACCTATGTTAGTCCACTGCTGGACATAGGACTCTTCTAATGAGCGCCAGATTCTTTGTTGTCATTACTTTCATAGTCATAGTGAAATATTCTTTGTAAAAAGGCTTACTACAAAATATCAGATTATCCAGAGGATAAACAAAACTTGGGTCGAGTCTTGCTCCAACTCAGGAAATAACAACAGGGTAAAGGTTTCTTCGTCGCTTGTTTACATGGGTCTACATCTCGAAGCGACAGAAAACAAAAATATCACTTTATTTCCATTTCTTTTTTAATTTTAAGAATTTGACCTTTTTAAAGTGCACCTACAGATATTGTATTTACGGAAATAAAGAGTTTTTGATTGATTCTTGAGTCAGAATAATTGATACCTACAATATCTCCTGTCAATTTAAATAAAAAATTAAACGCTTTTGAGAACAGCTGCTCAGATTTGTTTAGTTAGTATATTTTCAATAATATTTTAATTAGTGAAAAGATTATCCGCGACGCCAACAAAATGGCTCTGACGGAAGACCAGCGTTGGTTACTAGCTTGCTAGCAACCAACCCATGCTGAGACAGAAGCCATTTTGTGCCTTCGGGCTTACTACATTTATACGTTTTTTTTGTTTTGTTCTAAACTGTAGAAATGTTGTAAGTCTGACTGCACAAATAAATTTATTTTATTCATTATATTTTATTCTATATCGCATTCACTGCCCAGCCTCGCCACACAGGAACGGGAGGCTCGTCTGCGTCTTTGGCCATGATGAGATTCATAGGGAGAGAAATAGAGAAGTTGCCCGAAATTTTTACATTAATGTTATTGCATAGGATTTACATGGATCTTTTGGAAAGGACGTCTGTCGAGTCAGCTCAAATTGGGTAACCTAACCTAGCTAAAATCCAAAATACTCGTACTAAGTATTATAAAGATAAGTTAGATACTCAGACCTTGAATCAAACACGCGACCGTTATAAAATTACGTGAATTGTTTCATGTTTGCCCAGCTGAAGATCAAAACAACTTGCGTTTGCACAAATTAAAACACATTCATACACGTTTTACATTACGTTAGTAAATACTGTAGGTATCGTACCGTACCTACGAATAAGTAACTTGGTACTAAATAAAAATGTTAAATCTATCACGGTTATTACCACTAAAGTCATTTATAACGGGATATTTACCATGATTTGAGTTTTGAGCTTTCTAATATTTCGGCACAGTTTCATGCGCCATGATAACGGAATAACTGACGGCACTGCGAGTTAGTTGTTATTGGCAGATATATCGATCTACCCTCATTTTTTGTCTTTTGCTACCAACGTTACTACTCACTCGCAGTGCCGTCAGTTATTCCGTGATCATGGCGCATGAAACTGTGCCGAAATATTAGAAAGCTCAAAACTCAAATCATGGTAAATATCCCATTAAAAATGACTTTAGAAGTAACTTCGTTTTTCATTTTTATGAGTATGGGACCTGATGAGTCGTGACGTCTCCTTTTAGTACGGGATTTGCGTAGTTCCCTGTCCGCACGATAGAGGCGCTGTACCAAATTGTATAGAAATATGAGACGAGACGACCACGTCTCGTTAGATACTAAAGTAAAATAGACTCTGTCCTAGTGGCCCCTAGTCGCATTTTTCTGCGAGAGGCCCAAAGTGATAGATATGTACTTATTTGTGTTATCTACTTATGCTCAAACTTTTCAAACCTATCTAAGTGTATATCTATCTATACCTAAACTCCAGCCAGATTCAAATTACAGTTTTTATAGACATACCACAACAGACAGACCACTTTTTGTGTCACGTTAAAGAAATTCGTGATCGTTACACATTGAACGATACGGGAGATCTCAAACGACAAGGAATGCAAATTCTATCAAAAATCAACGGTAGGTTCATTCTCATTTATCATCAACCCAAGAAAGATAGTGATTCTTACGCGATTGTATGTTTTATTGACTCTACATGCGTTACATAGGGTTTTCAAGAGAACTCTTTTTAGGCTTAAGCCCTCCTTTGCAATAACCTCTCTAGTTTTTAGAAATAAAGAAATACGCTGTACGATTAGGTGAGTTCTAAATACTCTTGGCTGTTCATGCTATGAATTTCAGATAGCAACCGTGTAAAACTACTTAACTCACTTTAATAGCAACATTGAATTATTCGCATTGCATTCACAGAGCATTACGAATGCCACGGTTACACAACATAATATGCTACGATGTTAAATTAAAAAATATTTTGGTTTAAGTCTTGAAACATAAAACCCGGCCACGTAAGGAGGCCTTGGACGAAATTTACTAATAATTGTTTTTTAGGGTTCCGTACCTGTCTGTCTGTCTGCCCGTCTGTCAATCCCCTTTTCTCAGGAACGCGTGGAGGAATCACATGCACTTAAAACCTATAGGGTACTTCTCGTTGACCTAGAACCATGAAATTCAGCAAGAAGCCAGGTCTTATAGCACAAGTAAATGGAAAAATCCGAAAACCGTAATTATGTAGTTTATTTACAAAAAAATATTATGTTTGATTCTGGCCCTGGACTCTGGACCAAAATCTATAGGGTACTTCCCGTTGACCGGGAACTTCCCGTAGAACGTAAATTTGTAGTTTCTTACAAATTCATTTCATCAATTATTCATTCATTATTTGATTCAATCATATATTTATAATTTGATTCTCGCCTTGGACCAAACTTATAATACTTCCCGTGATCTCGTTAATCTAGAATCATAAATTTTGGCACGAAGCAAGGTCTTTTAATTATACGGAACCCTCGGTGCAGGAGTCCAACTCGCACTTGACGTTTTATTTATCGTCATTAGACCTTACTGTGTAGTGCCGGCCTAGAATTTGCAACACCCCAACTCTTCCCGCAGGTGTCGTAACAGGCTAAGGAAGGGATATCCACCGGGGGCGGGCAGCAGCGCCCCCTGTAGAACAATTCTACTCACGAACTGCGATCTCCGACCCCCATACCCAACGTGGGGATTATGGTTATTACCCCCATGAGATAAAAGCCAATATGGCGTCTTTTGTGCAAACTTATAATTAACCGTTAGTTACCCACCATTTTTGTTATTTTTTCTAAATTTGTAAAACAAATAAATAAATATTATCAGTGTGAGGCCTGCGTCCAGCAGTGGACCAATATAAGTTGTTGAGATGAGGCGAGGATCCTTCGTTTGATCACAAACTCACCTGATAGTAAGCGATGGTACGATCGACGATGTATCACGAAGGCCTAGAAGACACCTAATTATAATGGTTGTAGTTGGCCGGAAAAATAAAAGCAGACAGTGATTTCCAAACCTCCACTGCCCGCTAGTACTACGAACTATATCTATACTAATTATTAGATTTGATTGTTTGTTTGTATTGAATAGGCTCCGAAACTACTGGACCGATTTGAAAAAATATTTTACCATTAGAAGCTCACATTATTCCTGATGAACATAGGCTACTTTTTGCCGCGGGAAAATGCTTCATTCCTGCGAGAAAACGGGTAATAGGACAACGGGTAGTAAGAATGCAGCTAGTGGTAAGATATTCAGCTTTTTTATTGCAAGATAAAAACATTAAAGAGTTTTGAAAGTAACCATACACCCTAGGTAAAGGAGTGATTGAGTGATGAGTAGATTCTGTTTCCAGCTTCCGTCACCTACCTATCTTAAAACTAGGTATCAATGAAATTTTTTTTTAGACTAGACGAGTATTTAAAAACGATATCTGATCCTTTTTCGTGCAAACGCTTATGGAAGCGACTTATGAGTTGGCTTTGCACGACAACGAAAACGAAACTTCGATTTTCCTTTTCCGAGTTAGCCAAAGATCTCATTATGTTTCGGGGTCTCGATGCGTCCTCTGTAACTTTGTGTAAGTAGGTATCTATAATTCAGTGGGTAGCTACGTATAGTTTAGCATAGTTTTTAACTCCCGACGCAAAATCAAATCAAATCAACTCTTTATTTCCATAAATACAATAAATGACTTAGAAAAGGTCAAATTATAAAACTAAACACTGACACGGAAATAAAGTGATATTTTTTATTTCTGTCGCTTCGGTATGTAGACTAAAGTAAAGAAGCGACGAAGAAACCTTTAGCCTGTAAGTTGTTATTTTTCGAGCTGAAGCAAAACTCGTCCCAAGCTTTTTTGTCCTCTAGATAATCTGATATTTGTAGTAAGCCTTTTTACAAATGTATGTATGACAATTGTAATATGTTTGACAATTGTTTTGAATTTATTGATTGATAATTTTTGCAACTCACTTGCAGTTTTGTTGTAGAAGCTTATACATTGCCCTTTAAAAGATACATTTATCTTGTGTAACCTAGTTGTGAGCACAGCGAGTTTATTCTTATTTCTAAAAGAGAGGGTTATTATAAGTTTAACGTATTTGTCCGTGTATCTGTCTGTGGTATCTTAGCTCCCAAACGGATGAACCGGTTTTCGTTTATTTTTTTTATGATAGGTAGATAATTTTTTCCCGAGTGTTCTTAGCCATGTTTCAAAAAAATCTGTCAAAGGTAGTTAAATTGTTTAATTTTGTTCTTGTTTTCTGTGCATTACGCAACGGTGTTCTAGTATAGTAACCATAGCCATACCTAATCATAAGTGGGCTAAAACTTGTGATGTGAAAGTGACCGAATGTCCGGGCGCGAAGGTCGTCCGCACGCCGCTGCGCTGCATCGCTGCCATACTGAATAACTTTACCTTGTATCATGTTTGCAAAATGAAGATAAGCCGTAAAATAGAACGGAAGAACAATATTAAATAACTGAGTATAGATAACCGTAAGGAATTTGCTGGAGTCGAGTCTTTGAAGTGCCCTCGAGAGACACCGACCCGAAGTATCCTCAAGGCAGACGCTGCCGGCCGAGGCGGGAGGGAGTGGTGCTACCAGCAGCTTCTAGAACGAATGTAGCCGTTCTAGAAGCTGCTAGCCGTCGAAATCCCTATTCCCCACCAGCAGCGCCATAAAGCAATAGAATAAATAAAAGTATTTACGTTAACATTCAAAATTCATAATGTTACTCCACTCCAATCCTACCTACTAACAAAAGTCAATCGTTAAAGAAAAAAATACGGTGCTCCCAATTAACACACCATGATATAATAAAATATTTGACCATGAATTATAAACTATCTCCGGCCTAGAATGCGACCAAATCTCGGATCGCGAGATGCTTGCCGCTACTCACTCATGGACCAAAACGAGTCTCTAGAGAGTCTAAACCGTGTCGCTGCCAAACTTACTATTGTAGCATACGGAACGCAGTCATAGGATCTTTGATTGTAGCAAACACCAATTAGTTGGGTGGTTGTTACTAACCTCCTTTGCTCCCTTGATAATAGAGTTCGAAAAGAAAGGACGAGACAGCCCGCGTCAGCCACAGATTTATAAGTATAGCCCTAAAGCGTCAGAGCGGAAGACAGGTAAAAAAAAAAAGTATTAATGTATTCTCTTTGTTCATAATAATCTAACCCGGATCCTATCTTTGGTGATCGTGCTAAGAACTTATTTAAACTAGTAGTTCTAAGAACAGTACTACTTGGTGTTTGACGACCTCCGTGGCGCAGCGGGCGAAGGTCCGCCTGCGATGCAGGAGGTTGCGGGATCGATTCCCGCCTCGGAACAAATTTGTGTACGATTAGCAGAAATTTGTTCCGTTGGTCTGGGTGTTTTTCTATGTTTAATAAAAAATATCTATCTATGTAGTGTATTGTACTATGTACATCAGTTATCAAGTACCCATAACACAAGCTCTGCTTAGCTTGGGGCTAAAAAATAATATAAAATAATAAAAAAATAATATAAAGAGAACTTGCCCTTAAGGTACAGGAAAGGTTAATTCGTAACATATACCTTTCATATTAGTTTTCATCAACTTTGAGCCTTACGTAGAAATAATGTTTCTCTCTGCTCGCTGTTAGCGAGACTGCTCGCTCAATGTTCTGCTCGTCGTGCCGAAAGTCCTCATTAGATCTTTACCAAATTTTTATGAGAACAATTTAAAGTTCGAGCCTCCTTAGAGTTACCTTTCAAATAAAAATATAATAATAGAATCAGATCTCCCAAAGCGGAGATAATCTAAAGTCCCCTTTTTGCTTTTTTTTTGGAGGAAGTACGCCTTTAACCGAAAAACTCCGACAACAATAAATTTTTATAAAATCGTATAATCTGTACACCAAGTTTCGTACCGATCGGTTGTAAAATACGACCTGTAGAGGACATACTGACAGAAATGCAAATTTTGCTAGAATTGATGCAGAGACGCTTCGCTCACTTCGTTCGCTCGGCAATTAAAAATACCCTTCTGAGAACATTATGGGAGCTTCTCACAGGTACACTCACGTTACACTATGAAGTTCGTGTTACTTTAAGTTGCTCTACTACGACGCCTTTGTGACGTTGTAGAGCCGAACTCAACACGTGGTGCACATCAAAGCATCAGTCTGGTTCGAAATGTCACTTTAAATGTCACCCTGCAAACAAGATCGGTTCACCAGATTTATTCTTACCTATCCGTCCCGCTCGTATCAATACGATCTAATTAAGTGACTAGATCTCTCAAAACTTTTATTTAAAAAAAACTGTAGTTTTCTGATAAACTACTGTGCTCGCGGCTTCGCTCACGCGGTCACTGTCACTCAGGGATAATCCAGCTTTTTGCTAGTGAAAGAATATTCAAAATCAGACCAGTATTTCCATAATTTACCCACTAGTTACTCAGAAACTTATAGAATCAGAAACAAACAGTTTTACCTTATAATTATAGTATTAATGAACTTTTTCCTTTATACACAAAATATAAAAAAAAAAAAAACTAGAAAAGGAATGCCAAAGGCGAGATTAGCCTTAAAAAGAGTTGTAAACTAAAATGAGTACTTATTACCTCAAACTCAACAGCCTGTATTGGTCAACTGCCGGGCGCAGGCCTGATAAGCGCCTTATTAGCTTTTATCTCATGGGGGGTAATGCCCATAATCCCCACGCTGGGCATGCGGGTTGGGGATCGCAGTTTGGTGGTAGAATTGTTCTGCAGGGGGCGCTGCTGCCCGCCCCCGGTGGATATCCCTTAGTCGCCTCTTACGACACCCGCGGGAAGAGTCGGGGTGGTGCAAATTCTAAGCCGGTACCATACAACTAAGTACCGCTTAGGTCAACTGAGGTACTTACCTTTTCTAGCTAATCATCCCCTGAACTATTTTTCGACTCTCACCGCACCTTGAATTAATCAAGTTGTTGCTTGTTAGTCTAAAGGGGCATAGCCCATGTAAATATTTGTGTTAAAGTCGCTCGGCATTATTATATCAGCTGCTTTTGCATTGACACATTTAAATGATTTACTTATTGGTTCTCACTATGCAGGTTTCATGTTTTTACAATGAAACTGCGAACGTTACTTTGTCGGTAGAAACCTACTTTGTTTGTAGGTATTGTATACAATGTAGCATACTTCATGACCTCTCCGTACCATCGGGTTCTGAGGGTGAGTGAATAGATAGTGCACTTGTGGGAATGCATGCGCACACACCTGTGCACTTAGGTTGGATGTCGCACCCGGGCCGAGAATTCATCTCGGAGGACATTAAAGCTCTGCGCGCATATGCATTAAACATATATAAAAATGGGTTACGTCAACTTTAGATACTTTTTACAGTAACAAAATGGCTTCCCACAACACAATCTTCATACAAGTGGCCCGCGAGCTATATGTTATCTGATGCCGTAAATATGAAATGCATCTAAATATTACGAGCTGAAGCCATTATTTGAATGCACATTTTGCTATGTGGAAGCAGTGTGCCTCTGATATGCGACAACCTTAATGCATTCACTGCCCAGCCTCGGCGGTGCGACCCGCCACCGCTACACGGGCTGGTTTAAAGTAAGTAGGTACCTTCGATGTCTTTGATATAAACGAATACAAAGAGGTACCTAACATGAGGTTCGCTACATTAACACTTTCACGGCCCAAAATGTAGATGATCTCTCCCTGCCCCGTGTAGCAGTGGCGCGCCTCTACGGGTCGCACCGCCGAGGCTGGGCAGTGAATGCGATATATTATACTAACACTTTCACGATCTATCGATCATCTACATTTTGGGTCATGAAAGTGTTAGTATAAGAAATCGAAACCTCTTTGTATTCGTTTATATCAAAGACATCGAAGGTACTTACTTTAAAAGTATTTAATTCATCAGAGAGAGCAGAATAGATTCAGTGCCTATTATCTGTGTATCGAAATCTCATGTACCTGCCTATTTATAATTATAACGGATACGTTTTTCACGTTTTTATACATTGTAAGCTACGTAAGAATGCCCAATGTAGGTAATAACAACACTGTACCGACATAATCGCACTAATATAGGATGTGTTAAACACGCGATGTTCGAGATTACTGAATAAAAGTGAACCGGGGATTCTTTGCTACCTAGAACTTTTTAAACATACTAGCTTCTACCTGTGGCTTCGTGCGCGTTTTTCATGCTAAAAGCCTAAGTATATGTTAATCTTTACACAAGCCGAACTCGATGTAGAATGTTTGTAAACAAACAGCCCATGCTTAATTTAAAATTCACTCTTTTGCCGCGTCTTTTTTATACGCAAATTACATTATTTGAGATCCTTCCTATAATAAATATTGTTTACAATTATATCTGAAACTCGACGCCAAGCAAGTGAGTTTTAGTTATTTGTGTCGTGGTTTATTTACAAACATTCTACATCGAGTTTGGCTAGTGTCTAGTATTTGCAAAAGGTCAGCACGATCCATTCACTAATTTTATCTAGTGAGTAGTGACTATCACAAACTTTCCATGATCCAGCTTCGCCCACATCTTTGCTCGCATTTTTGCCGTCAAAAAGTAGCCTATAATGTTATTTCAAGTCATAACTGAATTGTATACATATTATAATAGGGTGCCAGTAACATGTTATTAAAAGACTACGAACAGGAAGAAAAAAAGTTTTAAATTTTTTATAAATAATAAATATTCGAAATTGAAATTGAAATCGAACATACGATATACGATTTCATACGATCCAGAATTCAGCTTTCAGCTTTCAGCTTAGTACACATTTATACGAATACCTACTCAGGGCGAACTGTTCAAATGTTTTGGCGTAACGAAGGGCGAAACAAATATCTTAACTTTCGCATATATAAAAATTATTCGTGTGACGTGGGTGTAATTTCATTTCCCTTAGAAAGTAATTTACCACTGTATATTTGAGCATGGTATATTTTTATTACAAAACTTATATTATGTGTCACTAATTTGTTGGCTTACCTACGTAATGTACCTATGACGTAAAACTCAAAATGTAAAACAGTCGGTAGGTAATATAGGACAAATTTCTATGTCTATTTCATAAAGGTGATGAAGTTTTCCTTAAAAACTGTAATAAGTACTTTTTACTTAATGCACAGCCAATGTGTATTTGTTCTGTGTTACCACAACAGTCACTATAATTTTACATCGCATACCTACCATACAATAAACAAATAGGTAGGTACCCTTTTCGATTAATGTCGCACGGCCGAGATTCGAACCCAACGGCCTTCGGCTTAAAGTCAGCCACAGCACACCACAAGGCCAGTTGCACTTAGTAACTTCTTATCACCGTATAATCAGCCTTACTCCAAAACCAGTTGCCTAATGGCTCAATGTATAAACTATACTCGTATATTAACTCGAAACTAGGATATCGAGGTGTGGTTCTGGGTATTAATTAAACACGTGTTCTTGCATTGCAATCATAAATTCGATAAATGCTGCACTTCTGACTTTATAACTCGTTGATAGATCAGTTAGTATCGAAGGTGCCACGGTTGTACTAAGCCGAAAGGGGGTGATTCGGGACCCGAGGGGATTAACTTGTGAATAAAGATTTTTTAAATTTCGAATATTTTTTTGCAAAAAATAAAGTATTTGTTCAGTTAAAGTTTTTTGTGTTTTTTTACACGCAGTCTTGCATTAAATTAACAAATATTAAATACATGTAAATGTTTTTTTCTGCAAAACCAGTGTTTTGTCATGAAATTATTACAAATAAATTACTTACAGTAAATCCTTTGAAATTTTAAAACTATAATAATAAGGTAAGAATACACGTAAAAGAATGTGAAAAAAACGTCTACAATTTTTTTGAAAACAAATCTTTGAAATTCAAAAAATTGTAGAGCAAATGTTGACACCCTCGATGTCCAGAATCACCCCCTTTCGGCTTCGTACACCCTTTACGTGGCACCCTGTATATTCTCTGCCATTAGCTATAACCTACAATTTACACAATACTCCTTCTCCTGAACAACCTATGTATATTGGTCATTGGTATTTTGGTAGGTAAGTTAAGAAAATAACAATTAGAGAATAAAATAGATAAGAACTGGTATTTACTAAACAGTTTGGCTAACTGGAGACAGTAGCAAAAAATCTAGAGGTAGCTAAGTGATCCATATCGTACAATCGTAAGCGTTCCCAAGTTACTGGCTGCATATTGCCCCGCTGTATGGCAATACAGCGGGGCAGATACTGACCAGCTCACAGACAGGGTCACGCGTTGATAAATAAATAAACTAATCAAACTGCCTAAAGCAACAAATGACATCACAATAATATTATAAATGCGAAAGTTTGGATGGATAGATGGATGGATGGATGGATGTTTGTTACCTCTTCACGCCAAAACTACTGAACGGATCAGGCTGAAAGGTAAGTCTAGGCCTAGAATCAAACATAGGCGACTTTTTTACCCATAATTTAGTTTCCATGGGATAGAAATAACCTTAAAACGTTTCCATATATACAACGCGTGCGAAGCCGCGGGCAGAAACTAGTAAAACTATCTTAAACTTAAAAAAATAAAAAATTGTATAAAATAACAATAAATTGTCAACTCGCAGAGGTACTGCAACGTGGCACGTAGCACTCGCGTAGCCGCGTAGCACCTTCGTAGCAAACTAGTGTAAACGAAAAAAAAATTAACTATCGAGCTTTATTTCATCAAAGACAAAACACTACATAAAGACAAATTACAACTAGTATTTACACCTACATGAATTTTCTAAAAAAAGGCCCTCACCACCCCCACCAGAATGCTGGCAGCTTAGCCACGTTGAATGGCATGGACCGAAAAAGAAGCCAGCATTCCGATCACCTCTCTTAATTTCCAGTAGGTACTAATTTAGTATTATAACATTTTGTAACCATGAGTGCTTCAAGTAATTAATTAAGAACTATAAAGAAACCCGATAGGTTCCTCGCTTTTTCACTATTTTTCGTCAAATGAGACGGTCTCTGTCCTCTCTACCAACTCACTTTTGTATTTCATTAAATATTTTAATGACGGCTAGCTCGTATTTAAATTATCGTATCGTATCAGTATATCACTTCAGAATACTGGACAGTTTTATATTTTGCGAAGGTTAATAGATATTTATGGTTTAAGAAACTTTATTCTCATAAGAATTATAAAAAATCACCTTTCTGAAATTAAATTAAACCGAATCGCATTTTTACATTCAAGAAATAATGTTTTCATAGTATTTGTGTAGATAAGTATTTTGAAAAAAGCTTGTGGCAGGAACCTAAATAAATACTATTCTAATACAAATAATAGCAAACTATGGTGAAAATATTCTCAAATAACAAATCATTTTGGTACTACGTTTGTATGGGAATTCATCCGTCGCCGAACCCTTAAAATGAGAACTTAGGGCTAGTTATTGGTATTGTTTAAATTACATTTACGAGACGAGCGTGCTACACTAAAGGTTAAAAGTAGGGAAGTCAGTGTCCAAATCGATAGGTAAAAATGTTTAGGACAAAGAAAGAAAAATAAAAGTGAGTAGTTATGAAATAATTCTGACGAGACCGACACTATGCAGTAGTCGACCAAAGATCCTATGACTACGTTTAGGTATACAAGTATCTTTGGTTTCAACGTCACGTTATTTGCTAAAACGTTAGTAGATTCGGGTACCTACTATGGTTATTAGAAGTTACATTTCAGGCTATACGACAGTTTAATATTTGCGAAGGCCGTAGATAATAACCGAGTGACGCGCGGTGGTTATTTTACGTAGATAGTAGTTCTCTGCGTCATTTGTCGCGCAGTAGGGCGCCGCGTGGGCGGGCGCCGCCCAGACACCGGCGCCTGACATAGCTGTGACCTTTTCACACTCTCCGATAACTGATAAGGGATAATCAGTGATGGCTCGTGTTTAAAACGCTTTTTATTGCATCGGTTACTTGCTGAGCCTGATATAGTAAACGGAGGTTATGGACACACAGAGAAATAAAAAGAACACACTTGTTTAGTTTAGGACAGATTTATGGTCTTTTACATCATTACAAAACATTTAAATCCATTATGGTTATTCATATTACATATTTCTTGTCAAAGTTAATATTTCATTGGGCTACGCTAGCACCTATCATCGATACTTCTGCACATAAGAACTCTTTACTTATCAGAATCAGAAGTAACAACGTCCAGTCCAATCGGTGATGTTACTTTCACTTAGAGCCACTTGGCTCTATCGCAAACTTTTTCATCACACTTATTGTTAAAAGTTTTTATGTTCTTTCAGATTTCACAATGCCGGGATGGGCAACTGCAGTTGAGGTTGGGTCGGAAGAGTTTGAAGAAAGCTCAGATTACTTCAACGCCAGAATAGAAGAAGTAGACGCTAAGACTGAAACTAATAGAGTTGGTGAGTATACATTACCCTATAAAGTAACATACATACATTACACTTATAGAGTTACACTCCTACACTAATAGACTTATACAGTTACACAAGCATACATAACACTAATAGAGCTGGTAAGCGTACATTTTACTTGCTTACTTTTAAGGCTCAGCTACCCCAAGTGTGTCTTGGCCTCCAATAAGAGAAGTCGCCATTTTTCCCTGACCTTTTTGTGCACCTTTGTTATTTTAGTCCTAAAGGATCACATTCCCATCTCAAAGGAAAGGAGGTTTTCATATATAAAGCATTTATTTCGCTCGCACAAACACTCACATAATGCAATGGGTGGGACGTGGGACAACCATCCAGAGATAAAAGTAAAATGTGCTTATATATACCTGCGGTGCACGTAGGTAAATTTTGCTCATGCATAACATATCCAACGACCGGTGCGGGCAACTATGCAGGCACTAATAAATGTTTTTATAATGTATCCGTTGAAAGACACGAATCAGATAAGGGCATTACGAAAATCACCCGAAGCCGTGCGTTTCAATCGATTAGTCTACTCTCTTACGCAAACGGTTTATCAAGCATGCAGTCGTGTCACGTAACCACCGTTTTGTGCGGAGCAGTCGACTTGTTGCACAAAATGTTCATTAAATTTCGCCGTCGTGCCTTAGTTTTGTGGTTGCCAACGACTCGTGACGATGAGCTCAGAACGGAGGTAACTTTCGAGATATATACTGATTTAGGTATAGATAATTAGATTCAGACTGCAATGTTCAGCGTGTAGGTAAAACAATTTTAATTGAAGGTGGATTAACCAGTTTTGGATTGTGATTAAAAAAATAAGTCTCACACACAACAACACAGAACAATACCTTCGTCTCATCAAACCATATCCTACCCGATCGATATTTTGTGGTGACTTTAAGATGTTTATTTCCTCATCATCTGTGGTGTCTCGACATCGACGAAGGAAGCGTTTTTAATGTACCTACTATGAAGTATTTAGTTTGGCGGTACTTACTGCACGACGCGGCCGCATAATACCTAGGTAATTGACAAAAAGTGTCCCGGTAGATGGAGAAGGAGAAAAAGAAGAAGATAATAGTGTCTATTCAGTTGACGCCAAAACTAAAATAAACTAATTTTACACCACTAAAAATAATGTCATCCTTTTTATTTCGATCGATATGAAGGGGACGACAATATTTTGAGTGCTTTCAGATTAGTTTGGTTTGGAAACATCTGAATTGACACTAATATGTACCTACTATAGTTTCTGCCCGCGGCTTATTATTATATATTCCATGGGAACTGATTTAAGGGATAAAAAGCCAATGTTGTATTACAGGCACCGAACTATACGTTATTTAAAACTTTCAGCATGATTCGTTCAGTAGTTTTTGCGTGAAGAGGTAACATACATCCAAACATCTACATTCAAACTCTTGCATTTAAAATACAGCAGACTGGATTATTGATTTAAAAATCAAATAGGTACTTGGTTAGCCAAGCAGTAGCATACAAAAGGAAAAAAATAAGTGTGAGGCACTAAAATTGATAATATGTAATTTCGTCAGATTACTACGACAGCGGCAGCGGCAGCGACGAGGTGCTGCCGCGCCGAGGCAGCCGAACGCGCCGCAGCGCCGCCGGCTCTTCATCCTCAGCGGCCAGCGGCGCCGGGACCCCTCCCGCCGGGCCCGGTCGGCGGAGGCGCAGCGGCGTCTCAGCCCGGGAACGGAACCTGCGACGACTGGAGAGCAACGAGCGGGAGCGGATGAGAATGCACTCCCTAAATCGGGCGTTTGAGGTAAGTTTGAAATTTTCGTGGCTTCATAAGTTCGTGGAAATTCTATTAACATTCGTTCAACTTTTAAGGCGTGTAATGGTAACATTTCATTACATGCAAACAGAGTTACAAATTACAAACATTAATACAGAAGTCTAAATGTTTTTAATTTTTACAGTTTACTATGTGTAAAAGGCTCTTATAAACTGCAATAGTACTTATAAAATTAGCATGGTCTTCTGTAGGGATTTATATGATTATAGGATTTTTATAAGAGCCTTTTACACACACATCATAGTAAACGGTAAAAATTATAAACATTTAGACAAGCCCAATATATTCTTTTTATTCCTAAGTGAAATGGCGTATAAGTTATGATAATACTGAGAATTGGACTGTGAATACTTAAAATACTTACAGTTTGTTTCTGGTTTCAGAGTCTCCGCCGGGTCATCCCTCACGTGAAGAAAGACAACAGAAGCCTCTCCAAAATTGAAACCTTAACACTAGCGCAGAACTACGTGAAGGCTTTGACGAATTTAGTTTGTGATCTGACCGGCAAGGATAGGCGATATCAGTAAGTTCATGTATATCTGTATTAACGGAGCGAGACCATAAGAGTTTCGAAACCGATCTTGATACCCTAATTATATTAAACAAGATATAAAATAAAATAATAGAAATAAATTAGAACTAGTATTTACAACTGAGCTAACTGCAGACTGTTGCAAACAATCTACAGGTAACTCAACTGATCCACCCATTAAGTAAGTTCAAATTGTGATGTCGAAATTCTATAAGAGACTTAAAAAGTCAAGTGCCCTCCCCCCGTCTCGGTATCGGTTCGTACTACATCTCAAAACAGTTTTTGAAATGTCTGTTATTTTCATACTTTATAAATATTTTAAAAAGCCTAAGGATTTAACCATTGCCCTCCTATCTCCGAAGTTTGCAGAGCGATCCATCTGAAATGTATGTAGCGTTTGTAGGCCTTCCCATGCAAGGTATGGTACCTTCTTATACCCAACATGGGATAGATTATGTCCTGTAGATAAACCAGTAATTAGGTGTACATTGGCTGAGTCGATAGAGATCTATCTCTATCTCTATCTATAGAGAGTTAAAGAAACATTTCGAGAGATAGAGAAATAGAGACAAAGTTGTGCAAAAAATTCCATTGTAACAATTATGTTTTATTTGAGCTTGTATTCCCGAATTGAACAACTTCTACCTAGTATCTTAAAGACATAACAAACCTACCTACTATTGTGCATTGTCTCACTATGCATCTACGGACGGACTAATAATAGGATGTTTAGATAAAGTAGGTAACTGTTAACTAGTGTCGAACTAGGATGCAAAATGGTCGTATTTTATCCTTACTCCTGTGTACGTCTACATTTTGTCAATCCCGTGAGACTTAGGGCGGCGGACTGGTTTACGCCTCGATGGTTTTCCCTCAGTCGCCTTCATGCTTGACCAACCTCTTTATTTTATTTAAAGAGCCAAGTTGATCAGTTGAATTATCCAATCCTTTAATATAAGTACATAGGTACCTACTTACTTTACTTATCTCCTTTACGTAAATGTAGGCGTGCATATTTTATAAGCCGAACATTCTATGGTTTTTGTTCATATAGTGCGTAAGCCCAGAGTGTTATCTCAGAGTAATTTCTAAGAAATCAAATACCTAATAGGTAGGATCCCAATAAATTTTCGACTTCCACGGGACTTGAACCCGTATCCTTCCCTCTGAATGAACCCGCATCCATCAGTAGGTACGGGAATGTCATGTTTTAAGTACGTTCACCGATATCTCCGTCAATTGCGGTTTAGCTATAGTGTTTTTTTCCGATTTTGTCGATTTTTTTCGATATTGTATAGAGAATGATTCCGAGGGGGTCCCATTGTTCCCGGGGAATTATTATTTTTCCCGCAAAACTTAAAACACAGTGTAAATATTACGGAAATTGAAGTTGGTTCTCAGTTTTTTCGAAACATTCACTTGTTATCAACTTATTTGACGACCTCTGTGGCGCAGCGGGCGAAGGTCTGCCTGAAACGCAGGAGGTTGCGGGTTCGATTCCCGCCTCGGGACAAATGTTTGTACGATCTGCAGACATTTGTCCAGGGCGTTCTGGATGTTTTCTATGTATAAATAAAAATATCTATCTATGTATTATATTGTATTAAGTATATCAGTTATCTAGTACCCATAACACAAGCTCTGCTTAGCTTGGGGCTAGATAATGCTGTGTGAATTGTACAGTTTTAATTATTTAGATATTTATTTATTTAACCTTATTATTTCCTTGCTGCAGCTTCAACAGCGATGACGACAGCATCGAGCCGGTTTACGTGCTGCCGCGCATTGAAGAAGACAACAACAACCTGGCGAGTACTGACCCGGAAGAGGACTTCTCCTGACGCAGACGAAGTGCCCGGCTCGCCACAAAGTAGCCGAAACATAGTCATCCGTCATCCAGGGACAGTTGGCGTGTCTAACTGTCGCATTTTATGCTCCTAAACGTCTGAACCGATATTGATTGTGTTTTTTTTGTTTGTTGAAAATCGGCGCAAGAGCGCGAGCAAAGATCTTGGTATGAATCGGTAAGCACTGTTTTTGTCTCTGGTGTCGTTAAAGATAAAGTAGTTAAGTAAGAGTACCAAGGTCACCAAGGTCAAGTGACGTAGGAGTCGAAAAACTTTGGGACTTTCTTCAGATTCAGCGCCGTTAGCTCTACCTACAGGGGAAACATTAAATACTATCTAATCTTGTTCAATGACTAAAGTTATTTTTAGTTCGATAAACGCACCGAAAGAACCCGGTTCCCCGGTTTTATGTTGAAACTGGAATCGAAAGAACCTGTTCTCAATGCCCTACCTGATATTGTACCTATTATGATCTACCTACTACCTACCGAACTTTATCGACACCAGAGACAAAAATTGTGCTTATTGATTCTTAGCAATCTCCTGTCTCCCAAGATGATGTGATGTTGCCGCCAATGTCAGTCGTCGAAATCTGTATAATATGCATCTTTGTTCAGTTGACAGGGTTGCTATAATTTCCCATTTAGGAGCTCTATATCCTACTAAAAGCCTGCTAGCTAGTCAGGCAATGGGTGCCCAATTCCATCCCACTAAAGTCACTAAGCATGATGATGAGATACAGTGCAAGTATGTGGCAACTAAAATATGTAGTGCCTACAATGATTTGAGTTTGGAGCTTTCCAATATTTCTGTGGGTATAGTTTCATGCGCCATGATCACGGAATAATTGTTATTCCGACTAACAGACCGGGATCATCATCGAGTCATTCTATTGCATAGAATTAGGTTATTACCTACCTACTTAGATATAAATTAATGAATTTTATTTTTCAAATCATGGTAAATATCCCGTTGTTGTAAATGACTTTAGGCGGTTAACACACTGCCACGCATCACGCTGCGTTTTGCGTGTCGACTACGCGTTTTCTATACAAACGGAGCTCATGATGGATTTAAAAGTTTTACTTGTTTTACTACCTAGTACAAGATTCACTTGAATTGTATGAAGCCGCAGTGAACTTTATTGTGTTGCTTCTAGAATCTAAAATGTATTTTTTCAGGCCCAGAAGGATAAGGCAGAAACACTAATGTACCTATTTTGGCCTTCAGTAATCGTAACGATAAAGGCTACAATCAAATAGGTAATACCTTCTCAACTGATCAAATCATGACAATATTAGTGCGTTCAAATTATTTTATCGTAGAATAGGTACCTTATTATGTTAAACTATGATATCATATATCGCCGTGTGGTGCCGGCATAGAATTGCACCACCCCAATTCCTCCCGTGGGTGTCGTAAGAGGCGACTAAGGGACACACGCACCGGGGGGCGGGCAGCAGCGCCCCCTGCAGAACAACTTCACCGACCTGCGATCCCCAACCCGCATGCCCAGCGTGGGGATTATGGGCATTACCCCCCAATGATGAACAAAGCCAAAAAATGGCCCCCAGTTCCCGGCCGCCTCGCTATTCCTGGCCATGGTAGCGGCTATGGTAACGGCGGGGCAGGGGGTGCTAGGAATCACCGGGCTACCTCAGGCTACCATACATTACGCAAACCGACCCTGGCAACGTTCAACGGACGCACTCTGAGGCTTGACCACCATCTAGCGCAGTTGGAAGTGGAGTTAGAGAACATTAAATGGCATGTTCTGGGGTTATGTGAAATCCGTAGAGAGGGGGAGGACACCATAACCCTAGACTCGGGCCATCTTCTCTACTTTCGCGAGGGTGATAAAACATCCCAGGGTGGCGTAGGTTTCCTCGTCAACAAGGCCCTCTCTAACAACGTCCAAGAAATCTCCAGTGTGTCGACCAGGGTAGCGTACCTGATCCTTCGGTTGTCCAAGCGGTACACCATGAAGGTTATTCAGGTTTACGCACCGACCTCGGCACACTCGGATGATGAAGTGGAGGATATGTACGAAGACATATCCAAAGCCTTACACAACACCACTAAGGCACACTTCAACGTTGTTATGGGGGACTTTAACGGCAAGGTGGGAACCCAGACTGGCAACGAATCCCGAATAGGCCCGCATGGTTATGGAATTAGGAATCACAGGGGGCAAATGCTGGTCAACTTCCTTGAGAAAGAGGGGCTGTTCTTAATGAACTCCTTCTTTAAGAAACAGCCTCAAAGGAAGTGGACATGGCAAAGCCCCGACACTGTGACTAAAAATGAGATCGACTTCATCATGACGGATAGCAAGCACATATTCAGAGATGTCTCAGTGATCAACAGGTTCAATACCGGATCTGATCACCGACTGCTCCGAGGCTCTCTGAATATCAACTTGAAGCTTGAAAGAAACCGTCTGATGAAGTCCACGCTCCGACCTAACCCAATCCAAATCATGGCGGGCACCGAGAAGTTCCAGCAGCTTCTCGGGAATAGATTTGTTGCCTTGGATCCCACTGACGACGCTGACGAGACCCTACACAATCTGGTCGAAACGCTGAGGGATGAGGGCATCAAGTTCTGCAAAAAGCAGCGCACAGGCAAGAAATCCAAACTCTCGGATGAGACTCTCGGGCTGATGACAAAAAGACGGGAAACCACCCAAGCGACTTCGTCAGAAAGGTCAGATCTGAACAAGCGAATTGCGAAGATGGTACGACGCGACCTTCGGAGCTCCAACACACGCCTCATCGAAGAGGCTATAGAGCGAAACCGAGGGTCCAAAGTATTCACTCAGCAGCTTGGCAGGAGCCACCTGACGAAGCTGAAGACGCACGACGGTAGGACCGTATTGTCGAAGCCGGAGATCTCCGCCGAGGTAGAGGATTTCTATGGCCGTTTATACGCTGCACATGCCCCCCATTCCCGACGAGACGACCATGATTCTAGAGCCACTCTGACACGCCACTATACCGACGAACTGCCAGACATCAGTCAAGACGAGATTGTGTTAGCTCTGAGGCAGCTTAAGAATGGAAAAGCCCCCGGTGAGGACGGAATAACATCAGAGCTTTTGAAAGCCGGAGGTGCCCCTGTTATACAGGAGCTACAGAACCTCTTCAACACCGTCCTTCACAGTGGGAGAACTCCAAAGGCGTGGAGCGGGAGTTTGGTGGTGCTCTTTTTTTAAGAAGGGAGATAAAACCCTTCTTAAAAACTACAGACCCATCACACTCCTGAGCCACGTCTATAAGCTGTTCTCACGAGTGGTCACAAATCGTCTCGCCAGGAGACTCGACGAGTTCCAGCCACCGGAACAGGCCGGGTTCCGCGGAGGATTTGGCACCATAGACCACATTCACACAGTGAGGCAGATTATACAGAAGTCCGAAGAGTATAATCAGCCTCTGTGTCTGGCCTTTGTGGACTATGAAAAGGCCTTTGACTCTGTCGAAACCTGGGCTGTTCTGGAATCCTTACAGCGATGCCAAGTAGACTATCGTTATATCGAGGTGCTGAGATGCCTCTACGAGGCCGCCACCATGAGTGTCCAAGTACAGGGCCAGCAGTCTAAACCCATCCAACTGCGCAGAGGAGTTAGACAGGGGGATGTTATATCCCCGAAACTGTTCACGAGCGCGTTGGAAGATATGTTTAAGACGCTGGACTGGAAAGGTAAGGGCATCAACATAAACGGCGACCACATCTCACACCTGCGATTCGCTGATGACATAGTCTTAATGGCGGAGTCGCTAGAGGAGCTGAACCAAATGCTGGACAGCCTAGCCTCAGCCTCGCGACGCATCGGTCTTGGCATGAATTTGGATAAAACCAAAGTCATGATCAATGGCCTCATTGATCCGGGACCGGTCGTCGTACATGGCCACCTTCTCGAAATTGTTTCCGAGTATACTTACCTTGGGCAAATTCTGCAGTTGGGTAAAAATAATTTTGAGAAGGAGGCTAGGAGGAGGATCCAGCTAGGCTGGGCAGCGTTTGGGAAACTACGTCGAGTCTTCTCGTCATCCATACCACAATGCTTGAAAACTAAAGTTTTCAATCAGTGCGTCCTACCCGTCATGACCTACGGAGCTGAGACGTGGACACTCACGGTAGGGCTGGTCCACCAGTTCAAAGTCGCTCAGCGAGCTATGGAAAGAGCTATGCTCGGAGTCTCTCTGAAGGATAAAATTCGTAACGAATACATCCGACAGAGAACCAAAGTTATCGACATAGCTCAAAGAATAAGCAAGCTGAAGTGGCAGTGGGCCGGCCATATCTCGCGAAGAACCGACAACCGCTGGGGTAAACGTGTTCTTGAGTGGAGACCACGACTCGGTAAACGTAGTGTAGGACGCCCTCCGGCCAGGTGGGATGACGATCTGCGAAAGACTGCAGGCAGATGCTGGATGCGGCAAGCTGAAGACAGGGCGCTATGGCGCTCATTAGGGGAGGCCTATGTCCAACAGTGGACTAATATGGGCTGATGATGATGATGATGATGATGATGATATACATATAGATATGATATACATATAGATATGTTATAGGTACATATTTTTTGAGTTTTTTAACATTTTGCTGCATGTCAAAAGTGGCGCGCTGTTGAAGTCTCCGGGAAATTGCAGATAAAATTTTGATTATTTGACAGGACCCAATTTTTTAATTAATAGGTATATGTACGTGTTTTGATTTACGAAATTATATTTTGGCCTGTGTTGTGTTGTGTGCCAAGTAGGTAGGTAAACGATTATTTTGTGTTTAGAATAGGTTCCTAGTAAAATTAGCTTTATTTAGGTAGGTACAGATACCTACATAGGTACCGTTAAAATATTTAATTTAGTTAGGTACCTATTTAGATTATAAATCATGGTTACCATAGTTATAAGGAAACACTAGGAGGACCTACCTATATGATAAACAAAAGTCGCTATAGGTAGGTACACGAAACTTTTGTAGGTACTTCCTAACTACCTTATTTTGTGCCAAATTAGAAATTGGCACTAAAACATCTAGTGTAAAAAAGTGCTTATTTTAAAGATGATGTACCTAGGCAGGTAGGTACTAGATACCGATACAACAACCAAACTCGATGTAGAATGTTTGTAAACCAACCGCCCATACTTACCTACCTAACCTAAAGTTCACTCATTTGCCGCGTCTTTTAAACGCAATTATACTTCCTATACCTAATTTGTCGAGATCCTCCCTTCAATAAATGTTGCTTACAAGTTTATCTAAAACTTGAAGCTAAGCATGTGAGTGTGAGTTATTTGTGTCACGGTTTGTTTACAAACATTCTACGTCGAGTTTGGCTAGTGCATAGGTAAGGTACTATTGACCTAAATTACTATCTGTGTATATCTATAATGTTACTGTCAATTTCTAAGTATAGCTAGATGATAGCTAGTAAAGCTATGCACCTACCTACTTTAAATAAGTACCTATCTAAGTACTAAAGTCATTCTATTGCATAAAATTAGGTTAGTACCTACTTAGATATAAATTCATGAATTTTATTTATTAGTTTTATGACGAATGTACCTAGGTAGTACATAAATCTCATGTTAAAGTTACCTCCCATTAATGTACCTTCAATGGCGATAGGAAGCGAATAAATTATATTTGATAAATTCATATTAAAATTTTATTTTTACACGATTTAAAGAGTTTTATTTTGTACCCACACCTCTTTTACGCTGTAGTAGACCAACGTTTTCGCTCTATCTAATGTCCCCTAAGTACCGGCAAAGGGTAGAACTGAACATATGTGAATTAGTTTCTTTTGGGAAAGCGTGCTCTATCATCATCTCCCATAGAGTATAATGTTCCTTGGCTCTATCTCACTTAGGCCTCATGCACATTTTATTGATAAGCGAGATCTAATCAAAAACATAAATGTGACAACTAGCCAAGTTCGTTCAGATAGTGGCTTCACCGATAAAAGAGCCAAGATCAGAATTATACATAGGTCCAAGTTTCATAGCAGTTCATAGGTAATCTTAATTTGTTACGTTCTTTCAGTTTTACTTTTGTGGTTTGAAAAGTTTATACCCACCGCATTTATTTTAGTGTAGAACTTGCCAAGACACAATAGCGTGCCCAATGGTAATTAATTTATCAGAGATAGGAATAGGTAGTGCAATTTAGGGTTGATGACCTAAAACATTATTCTAAACTGCACTACCTATTCCTATCTCTGGTAATTTAGTAAATTACATGAGAGATACTCTTTCTTATTGCGTCGCATGGTTCTTTCCGAACTTGGCTGGACGCTCTACCGCGCGTCTCAATAAGCTAGACCTCGGAAGAAAGAAGTATACAGTAGTACTTAGAGTAGGTACCTACCTATTTATTGTATTTTAGGGAGGGACTAATTTATCTATCTCTATATGCGAGACCATGAAATTAGTACATAAATGAATACTACAATCTAAGTCTTATTCTCCATAATAGAGGTACAAATAAATGTAGGTTGGTGTCTCATTCGGTTTCGAAGTTATAGAAACATAATCCAGCGTAGCATTCAAATTCGAAGCGAATCTGTCTGTTGACTAATGGCCATGTCAATGAGGAGGAGCTCTTTATTTCGATCATCAACCCGAGGCGAAATCAAAATAGCGTTTTATAGACCCGTCGGATTCGAATCGGTGAATTAAAATACCCCTGCTGGTCTTTGCCCTCGTAATGACTTACCGCACAGAAGGTATGTTAAATTTCTGAAAAAAAAACACCTGGATTTCGGACTGTCTTCAAAGCTCATTCAAAGACACTTGAAATTACCGCTTAGCGACCTATCAACAACATCAATCTCCATTTTCATCCACCAATCAAATCAATTGATGGTATTGCCAGTTCTAAGGCTTGCTTGGTAAGCGGCCCACAGACCTTCAAAATATTGCGCAATAAAAGCGTGCGGTTTGTATCATACGAATTTTTAAGAGAGATTACACACACGCCGCCTGGCAGTGTATGTGTAGTCTCCGGCCCGGCTCGGTTTCTGTGTGTGACGGCTTTAAAACGATTGCGAAATATTATTGTAGGTCTGTGGGCTGTAAGGCTTTCATACACTTTCAAGCATTGCATTGCATGTAAGCAAGCACGAGCTTAAGAAATAACCACAGATTAAACTCACTTATTCATTCATTCAATTCGAACACAAAAAAACGAAGAGAAGAGATACAGATAAAAAAAAGAAAAAGTGCGTGTGGACTGTGGATGGACTTTTGTTCAATAGGTTAAAATTTTCTAATTTTTTGCTGCTATTTCTCAAGACTTATTATTTATCCCTACGGGGAGGTTTAAAAAATAATGACGAGTTTAGTTATTTGAGTTTAATTCAATTTACTTTGGAACCAAGTTTTGCATTTCAAATACGCCCGTACTGCGTCTATCTCAATATGGCCGTCCTGCAATGAATCGGCGCTGGTCAGTGATATTGTTGTGATAGCGTATGATGTACAATACCAAAATGGAGCTTCGCGTTGGTAATAAATATCGCCTTGGTCGTAAAATTGGTTCAGGTTCATTTGGAGACATCTATCTGGGTAAGTAACCCTACGAATCTTTGTAAACAAAGGAAAATGGAGACTTGGGCCAGCTGCAATTTCAATTTCGAAATACCTGTCTGATTGTAATCATTCCAGCATCAGCAGCTACTTTTGATTCCAAGGAGACTGCCTTAATTGCTACCAGTTGTATACCCAATTATTTTTATGATGATGTAAAACATGTGACCCTCAAACTGTTGTACTGGCGAGGGTCTCACAGTAAGCAGCTCAAAAAAATGGCTTCAAAATCACCACCAGTCCCTAACCTAAGTTAATGATTGCAGGAACAAACATTGTCACCAAGGAAGAGGTAGCAATCAAATTGGAATGCATCAAAACAAGGCACCCACAGTTACACATAGAAAGCAAATTTTATAAACTTATGCAAGGGGGTGGTGAGTACACTAGATAGGACTTCTAAATAGACTATTTTCTCAATAGAGAATTACTTTTTGTTAGGCCAAATATTGAGTGAAATCTCTGAAACCTACTGTCGTTCTTGCCAAGTATCTTGGCCTGCTCTTACATAGTACAGTAAAATCTTCCTCTCCCAAAAACACAGTTTGTTTTTAATTTAATTTGAATCGGTTCTGTACATAGGTGTGGTGGTATCACATATGTCCACAACAGTTTCTCTTTGGTGCATTGGTTCAATTTCTAAAAAAGTAGTAACTAGACATACTGTACTCTGTAGTCAGGCATAAAAAGTTTAATATTCATTATTTTTTGTCAGTTGGCATCCCTGCAATCAAATGGTGTGGCTCCGAAGGGGACTACAATGTGATGGTTATGGAGTTACTTGGTCCATCGTTGGAGGACTTATTTAACTTCTGCTCCCGTCGGTTCTCGTTAAAGACTGTGCTGCTACTTGCTGACCAACTAATCACACGCATTGAAGATATTCACTACAGAAACTTTATCCATAGGTAACAGTAATGGTATTGGTATCAGCACAGATAATGGTCACTAATATTGAAAGGCATGCAACTAAATTTCATACTTCTGTCTTATTAGTCATACTTCTACTTCGTCTTGACGACGTCCATGGCACAGCGGGCGAAGGTCCGCCTGCAACGCAGGAGGTTGCGGGTTCGATTCCCGTCTCGGAAAAATTTGTGTACGATCTGCAGAAATTTGTTCCGTTGGTCTGGGTGTTTTCTATGTACAATAAAAAAAAAAACTATCTATGTAGTGTATGGTATTAAGTATATTATCAGTTATCTAGTACCCATAACACAAGCTCTGCTTAGCTTGGGGCTAGATAATGCTGTGTGAATTGTCCAGCATTATTTATTTATTTATTTATGACATAGATTACTCTCCTCCTTCAATCCCTCTTTCACTGTGAGAATAACCAAATTCGAATATAATTTTTGATATTATAGTGGGCCCTCACGCTCAGGGTAATTTCTAAGAAATCAAATAGCCTGACCTCATGGTGTAGTTGGCTAGCACATTCCCATTCTGAGGAAAGAATGCAGGTTCAAGTTCCATCAAAGCGAATATTTTTTTGGATATTATTTGATTTCTAATAGAGTTCTTATGCTGCATATTAGTATTCAGTATTCAGTATTTTTATTGCGAAACAAAAATATTACATACAGTAAGTATTAATGTACCCTGTCAGGTAGGGTATGGCAATGTATCTTAATCTAGGACTTAAGTTAATTACTAAATTAAGTATTTTGTATTTTATACAAAATTAGGAGATCTTTTATTATGAACAATAAATAACATTTGTGTAGTTTAGAATATTATATAAATTTACTTAGGTAGGTACAATATAAGCATGCCTGACATTTATCAATAAGAATTATCAATAAGCATGCCTGACATTTTGATTGACCTAGGTCAGATCACTTGGAATATGATAGAAAATAATGATAATATTGCAACTTGCTTGTATCTGATTTATTTGGATCTCTTTTATCTTGGGTGACATAATATTGATTTATTTCTTGTAAACCTTAGTTACATTGTAAACTTCACTATCAATAATTATTGAAATGTACAATGATAGATAAATAAGTCAATGTTTTGGCACAAGCTATTGTACCCATTCATAAATATCCTCATAGGTAAGTTTTATTATTAAAGCTTACTGCCAAGTTAATAAACAGATACAAGATAAAAACATTCTATTGCTTCATCAATAAGACCTCTTCCTTGCCTCATACTTGGCTGATAATTCAGATCAGAAGTAT
Source organism: Eupithecia subumbrata (assembly GCA_949316285.1). Lineage (NCBI taxonomy): Eukaryota > Metazoa > Arthropoda > Insecta > Lepidoptera > Geometridae > Eupithecia > Eupithecia subumbrata. The sequence continues at coordinate 10,636,588 of OX438643.1, read as the reverse complement.
AAAACTCATAATATGTTTATATTTTTACAGAGATATCAAACCAGATAACTTCCTAATGGGCCTAGGTAAAAAAGGAAATTTAGTGTACATAATAGACTTTGGGTTAGCTAAGAAGTACAAAGATCCCCGCACACTACAACATATCCCATACAGAGAAAACAAAAATTTGACAGGTGAGTGTATCATAAACCGTTTTCAATACTAGCTGCTGCCCGCGACTTCGCACGCGCTTTTTAAGTAGCCCATGTCTGTCACCGGGATACCATTTCCCTCCCTGCCAAATTTAATTGAAATCCTTACAGCCGTTATGGCGTGAAATGGTAACAGACGGACATACAGACAGATTAGAGTTACTTTTGAATAAAATATTAGTATGGATTTCATCAGGTAAAAAAATGTTATTCATAAACATAAATCTTATAATCTCAATATTTGTTATTGCTAGTTTTGTTTCCCCATTAACTCCTTTACTGCCCAGCCTCGGCGGCGGTGCGACCCGCAGGGGCGCGCCGCCACTACAAGGTGCTGGGGGAGATCATGAGTCTTGGACCATGAAAGTGTTAGTTTATAACACCGTGTTAATATGCCGTTTCAGGTACAGCAAGGTACGCGTCAATAAACACCCATCTCGGCATCGAGCAGTCGCGACGCGATGATCTGGAGTCCTTGGGATATGTGCTGATGTACTTCAACCGAGGCAGTCTACCCTGGCAGGGATTAAAGGCAGCCACGAAGCGACAGAAATACGAAAGAATATCAGAAAAGAAACTTTCCACACCCTTTGATGAGCTTTGTAAAGTAAGTTTATGTCATCACAACACAATCATCATCAGCCTATAAAGTAAGTTTATATGAGTTCTTGTATTTATTTGCACTCCAAAAATTGGCAATGAAGAGAAAATTTACAAGCAATGTGATGTTGAAATGTTTTCTTTTACATCTCTTACTATGTATTGAACAGCGTAATGAATTATGGATCAAATTTGTCCCCTATTTTGTAGTGAAATTTGATTTGTACGGAAATCTTAGGGCGTGGCACGGTCAAGTGTGAGTCATACAAGTGGTTGATTTTATTGTAGATTCATCCTGTGTCTAATTGATTATAAAGGATTTCGACTTTCGTCACGCTTTAGTAGAATCTTGGTCAGTCATTCTGCCTTGCGTATGCCACTTGTTTAAGCCCTGGTATTTCTTATTACACGTCCTCTTTTTTGTTACTAAGAACCCAAACTCTTGGGACTTGGGAGTACCGTTTGAAGGTAACTTTTATTAAGGTGGTTAGTGACGCTCGGAAAAAAAAGATCGGGTTTTTTCTATTTTCTAAGTTCAAGTAATTTAAAAAGCCGATACGAAAGCTTTGCGCACATTGTTAGTCATTTGCTAAAAATCTTTGCTAAAAGAAACTTTGAAGCAATTGTAGTTTTGGGATCTACATACAGGGTTATTGGTAATGTTAACTGCAGGTTCTACCCACCATCATGAACACGGCCGTGAAGATGCCAGGTCTCAATTCTTTAAATTGGTGGATAGGGAATTATATTAGTATTTATCCCCTCCATTCAAAAATCGTTCAATATAGGGGTTTTCTTGGAAGCTAAACCTAAAAACTTATCTGCCCTAAATTATCAGTGGGTGTGTGTGTGTGCTCGGCTATCTCCCAGCCAGGCTAATGCTACTTAAATTATCAAGATGATGTACATTTAAATAGGAGTGGGAGATCGGTATTAAGTAATTAATGAGGTTTCAAATATTATTTTGTATGTGAGGTGATTTACAAAAAAAAAAATTAGACCTGGCATCTTCACTAACGTGTTCGTGATGATGGGCAGAACCTGTAGTTTACATAGTGTCAGTGAATTACCAATAACCCTGTATAAGCTTTCTGGTATTTATTAATTTTTAATTTGTTTAATTTTAAGCCTTTGATTTTCCTCTAAATAACTGGCTTACAATTTGCGCAAAACTTCTTATCTGCCTAAATTACTTACTTGTAGAACCTGACGATAGTAAAAACCCCATTTTTTTCGAGCACCACACTAACCACCATGAAATGAAACAGTTTATGTACTGCAATGATTATTAAATAGGGTAATTTTTATTTGTGGACCTTTTTAATGATTACCACAATCCCAAGTTCATAGCGCAGAAGTTGTAAAAATTTTGTCATGCGATGATGCGATTCCAGTTTAAAGCTCGCGAGTGTAGAACAATATAAATAATGCCGGACAATCCACACAGCATCATCTAGCTCCAAGCTAAGCAGAGCTTGTGTTATGGGTACTGATGACTGAAATACACACGTCCACTGACACTGGCTCGCCCTGCGTGTTCACGTAATTTTTATTCCAGTGTCGGTGGCGCACCTGGTGCGTCCACCGTGAAATGTAGGCGGCATCCGGCAAGACATAACGGAAATCGTGTTGGCTTTGAACGTGCTACAATACATTACATTGTTATCATACATAGAAATACCCAGAACACCCGGAACAAATATTTGGAGATCGCACAAACATTTGTCCCGAGGCAGGAATCGAACCCGCAACCTCCTGCGTCGCAGGCGGACCTGCTCCCGCTGCGCCACATCGGTCGTCAAACTAACAACCATAAAATAAACCTTTTGTGGTTGTTTGGATAGACCCAACAGCCACAAATGGTGATAGTGCCAAAGATTGCGGTGGCGATTTCGGTGAAGGAATCGACGCTCCAACTCAGTCATTATCATCATCCTATGTTAGTCCACTGTTGGACATAGGCCTACTCTCATGAGCGCCATAGCGCCTTGTCTTTAGCTTCCAGCATCTGCCTGCATTCTTTCGCAGGTCGTCATCCCACCTTGCCGGCGTCCTACACTACGTTTGCCGAATCGTGCTCTCCACTGAAGTACACGTTTTACCCCAGCGGTTATTGGTTCTTCACGAGATATGGCCGGCCCACTGCCACTTCAGCTGGCTAATTCTTTGAGCTATGTCAACAACTTTGGTTCTCTGTCGGATGTATTCGTTACGAATCCTATCCTTCAGAGAGACTCCGAGCATAGCTCTTTCCATAGCTCGCTGAGTGACTTTGAACTGGTGGACCAGCTCTACCGTGAGTGTCCACGTCTCAGCTCCTTAGGTGACATACATGAACCAACTCAGTAGATGTCGTAAAAGCCGACAATGGGAACCTGTAAGAAGGCAGATCCTGCTATGTATTTTGACATCTACACGCGATCACTAATCCATCTGCCAAGCGTGGCCTCGTTTTGGAAACATGTTCAGTTGCACGGGGATTGATGTCTAGGGTAGTAGAAAAGAGAAAAAATTACGTCAATTTGTCATGGAAAGCGTAAATTATATGAAATTTCTTCCTTTAACTTCAATAATGTACGCAATGTATGTACGATGCGATGTCAATAATGTCTATTCGACCCTAGAGAACAGTCCCCGTGCTTGGCCTATAGTAATCGTGCTGATAAGGAAATGCCAATGATTCAGTATATAGAGCGTAATTTCTGTGATTCCAGAACCATCCAATTGAATTTCAATTATACCTCAAGTACTGCCGGCGACTGCGGTTTGAAGAGCGACCTGACTACAGCCACCTGCGGCAACTCTTCCGCACGCTTTTCCACCGGCAAGGGTTCACCTATGACTATGTGTTCGACTGGAATATGCTCAAGTTTGGTATGTATCCTACTAATCTATTAAGTTCATATGTGGTGCCGGCTTAGAATTTGCACCACCCAAATCTTACCGCGGGAGTCGTAAAAGGCGACTAAGAGATATCCACCGGTGCGCGGGCAGCAGCGCCTCTTACAGAACAATTTTACCACCAAACTGCGATCCCTAACCCGCATGCACAGCGTGGGGATTATGGGCATTACTCCCTTGTTGCAAAGGCATTGGCCTTTGAAACATGGCGGTAGGCGTTTATCGGGGGGAGGTCTGCGCCAGCAGTGGACCGGTATAGGCTGTAAATGAAGCTTCGGCCAAACCGCGCGTTAAATACGCGTGCGAAACGGGACCGAAAGCCGCGCAGCGGACGCTGCAATGGCGCGTCAATGGAGCCTTGCATACTTTACTCGACCCAGACGCGGAAACTTTTTCAAGGAAAGTTTTCGCATTGTTGGCGCTCCGCTTCGCGTGTTTGACCAGCAGGTTTGGCCGAAGCTGTATTTATTTGTGATACACATGATTACAGAGACGCTCACACATAAAATTAAGAGTACTGTGATCTGCCGGCGTACATATTTTACATAATTTAGCATTAAGATATAAAGCTAAGAAATTTAGTAATAGTAAAGCTATATTAAATGGCAATCATTTGTGTCAATTCTGATGTAGCGAGAACTAAACTAAATTACTTTTTAATTAGTTTAGTTTACTTATGGCGCCATCTGCCATTGGTTTAGGTGACTTATGGCGCCATCAGAATTGTCACAAATGATTCCATTGGTTTAGTTTACTTAAAGCGCCATCAGAATTCATGATGGCGCTTTAAGTAAACTAAACCAATTTAACAGTAATTTAGTTTAGTTTAGGCTACATCAGAATTGACACAAATGATTGACATTTAATAGCTTTACTATTACTAAATTTCTTAGCTCTATATCTTAATGCTCAATTCTGAAATTGACACAAATGATAGCCATTGAATAAAATTAAACTGTTTCGTGGTTAGTGATTAAATTATGGATTCCTAAATAAAAGCAAGTTTGACTAAAACTGTAATTCATTCGGTTTTGTCAAACTGAAGCATACAAAAATACAATGTAAATAGTGAAACTTATCCATACAGCATCTCAAAGTTTCACCTTGAATATAAAGTAGTTTTTAAATATTAGAATTATTCCGTCTTGTTAACAGGGGGACCACGCGGGAACTACCAGGCAGGCGCGAACGACCGAACCCTAAGACGTCATGATCAACCGGCAGAACAAGAAACAAGTAAGTTATTCATACAATCAGGAACCCAGTTCTGCTAACCAATTGTTTAACTATGACTTGACTATGGCACCGTCGCAGAATCGTCACGTACAATCCTTAGATTCAGTGGTTCGTACCATTTTGCGATGAGGGACCAGTTGACTAAATTTCGGCTCTTCACGTACCACTCGGTTCGGAGATAAAACCTGCGGCAAGCCGTAGCAGATTTTTGGGTTAATTGTTTGCGGTGGTTGGCAAACGATTGAATCTGACTGAAAGGACGGGGCCACACCATGGGAAAAGAACTTGTTGTTTACGGGTTGAATTGAACACAATATAGGCAAATAGCACACAAATTATCAGTTATGTTGGAGAACGGAGCAAGGTGTAACTTTTTTGGGTTAAAGTGCCATACAATGAGTTGCGGACCACTTCGGATACTTCCAGAGACCAACAGTGGTCCGCGGACCACCGGTTAGGAACCACTAGATAATGCGTGCGGATGAAGAGACTTGTAAGGAGAGATTGATAAAATCCTTGACACTGTCGTGGGCGATGACAATGGGCAAGGCCATTATGTAGTTTCTTCCATCTAAGGTAGAATGCCAAAATGTGTCATTCTGTTACGATACCAGTGTTATAGTCAAGCGATTATAGTTTAGCAGAATATGGCTCCTGATAAAACACTCCTTGAATCAGATAAAATGTTTATTGTTGAACACTGACTTTCATAATCTTTTTTTTTTTGTGCTAGCTAAAGCTTAGGCATAGGTATGTGCATACAATTTTTATTATATTTTAATTTTTCTTAGACCACATTAGTACACGCTGGCGTTGCGTTGGGCGTGCGTTGGTACCCATACAACCGTACAAAACCAAACGCACGCTTGAATAGAAGCGTGCGTTTAAGTTTGTACGGCTGTATCGTACGAGATGGTTATTAAAACGCGAGTTACCAAAGTGCGCCTTCAACACCCTACGCTCGTAATGCGTGAATTTGTATGAAAGACTACACATACACCGCCGGGCGGCGTGTGTAGTCTCTCATATAAATTCGTATGATACAACTCGCACGCCTTCGCCTCCGGCCCGGCCACGGTTTCTGTGTGTGGTGGCTTTAATTGTATGTCGTGTTTGTATGTCGACGCCAGATCGTTGAATCAGCTCATTTTTCGAAGGCGGATTAAAGAAGGAACGCCGAGTTATTGAGCAAAAACCTATTTATATAATTCGACGAGAAGATGGCTACGTGACGTTTAGCTTTATTGTTGAACGTTGATCGCTCAAAAATTGGCATAGGCATTTATCTGTATATTATTATATGTAATGTGCCGTTTTGTAATTCGCTTAGCCATTCTACAAAAGGGCTGATTCTACGATCCGACGGTGACATGTTCCCAACAGTGGGTACCAAGTAGCGTATTCCGTGAGCGTACGTCTATTAGTAGTTAAATAAAGGCAATACATACCCGATAAATAATACTTATAATAATAGTAGTAGTTAGACCCCTAAGGCAAAGAATACCTTTTATGATTTATTTACTATTTTTTTTTTTTATTTTTTTTTTTGTGTGATGATGAGCATCTCTCTGAATGTTTTCTTTTGAATGGTAATATAAAGCATGATCCAAAAAACAAGGTCTGGCATTCCGGGAGTGACACTTGTTTACGTCATTGTCCAGTTGCCACTTATTGCAACAAACCATGGAAATTGGGAAACAAATAGTCAATTAAATAAAAAATTAACCCTAATTTTTTAACGGTCACTCATAACAGTTTTAGTTAAACACGAGTTAATGTGATAAATAATTGGCTAATACTCATTGTTTTATCAGATTCGTACGGATTACCCGTACCGTGCAAGGATGTCGGGTAGTTACTATTTTACGCAACTGGTAACACCAGAAAAAGATTCATCTTCTCATTCCCCAAAGCCATCGATGACTTAAGCTTGTGTCCCCATCCCCACGTAACCTTCCTCGGAATGTCATACCTGGTGGAGTATATTATTATACTATGTATTTAGTAAAGTTATGTTTCGTTTGACAGCGGCGGGCGCCGCAGGGCAGCCGAGCACGACGGTGGCGGCCATATCCGAGTGGCGGTGAGGGCCGCCGCAGCCCCCGCGCCGCCGCTCCCCTGTGACCCGCGTGTTGTTCCTACGAACTTCACAGACTCGATATCTTCATGTATTATGACGGTGTATTTAACAGTCATCGGTAGGAATTGACGCGACAGTGGACGTCGCGATGTTCACGAATCGATTTAAACAGTTTTGTATGCATTCATGTTAACGTTCATACATTTATTGTAAATTATTTAATTATAGGATAAGTGATGATAAGGGGCCGTGTATGTTAACATTATTGCAGTTTTGATGTGACTCATATAAACATAGAGTATTTTTAGGCCTTCCCATACATCCAATATTGTACTTTATGCTCAGTTATATTTAGAAGTAAGATCCTAGGGTTCAATGTTTTTTTTATTTCTTAAGTACATCAATCTAATAAGAAACCGGACTAACTATTCCAAAGTCATAAAATTTTGTTTGAAGCGCAATTTTAAATGGAAGATTATTGCAACTTGCTGTTATATCATTTGTGAATTCTAAATTCCGGTCGCCGGTTGATGCTATTTAAAAAAATCCCATTCATACTTATTTTTGTAGACAGGAAGTCAAAAATTATATTTATGGCAAACAAATACTAAGATCTATGTTAAAATAAAACACACGGTTAATACAACGGTTTCTCATAATAATAAATAGCATTCTTAAAGAAAAGGGTAATTTTTATTGAAACTTTTGTGCAATAATTAGATGATGTAGATTGAATAGGTATTTTGATTTCAGTTAACATGTATTTACTGATCTCTGCATTTCGTCTTCCACGTTATTTACGCTTTTATTCTCGCATTCTTATTGATTGTTGACAAACTTGATTGCCGCAATACCAGATCAAATTAGGCATTTAATTTAAGATCCTATGGTTTTTAATGGATATAATCTATATCGTAGTACACTGGTGTCAATTCAGATGTCGCTAAAACTAAACTAATTAGACAGAACTAAAATGTCGCCGTCCCCTTCATAACGATCGATAAAAAAGGATGGTTTCATTTTAGTGCTGTCAAATTGGTTTAGTTTAGTTTTGGCGACATCTGAATTGACATCATTGTTAATATTTTCGCGTAATAAATAATGCATGAGTGCGTGTTGCAAGAATCCAAGCTATACATTGTCCACTGCCATACACTTATTTAAAAAGAATTTACGAATCTGCATGTTTCTAAGCCATGGTACTGGATTTATTGCAAATTCTTCAAGGACGTCAAAAATATTATCATATTTTCTAGACCTACTACTACGGTTCAGTGAAGTGTAATAAACTAATAAATAAGTTACCTCTAGGTATTCTGCTGCAAGTTTTATGTGTGAAATCTATGATCTCATGTAAATTACCAAATTGATTCATATTTCTAAGTTCAGAATCGGTTACCAATTATAATTTACACAATTAAGGCGCTACCCCGACCCAAAGCAGCGCCACCACCTATTTATCTTATTATTCTGATAAACAAAGGAATTTTCAAAAGCTTATTGGCCAGTTTGTTATACCTATCATAAGCCTTTTTTTAATGCCTCTGTAAAACTTGTATTTTGTACTTGTATTTTGCAGAGATGCGAAGTTGCTCTTTTTGGTCACCATGGTGGCATAAAACAGCAACTGCGCATCTCTGCCTACACTATACAAACTAAAAATTTACACAGGCATTAAAAAAAGGCGTATGATAGGTTTTACAAACTGGCCAATCAATTTTTGAAAATTCATACGTTTATCAGAATAATAAGATAAAATAGGTGGTGGCGCTGATTTGGGTCGGCGTAGCGCCTTAAACAGTAATTTATCCAGCAATGGTTTTTCGTTGAATAAACTATCTTTCTAATTTACCCTTTACTCTTAAATTAAATCGTTATGTGTACCTTATAAGGGGGTAAACTAAAAGCGACAAATTTTAATTCAATTGTCGATAATTAGAGAGAAATCTGACGTTTATGGACCATCAGCCTCTAATATGACTGAGAATTAGGTTCAATTTATTGTAAATAATATAATTTTGTAAGTAACATAAGACATCGTTCATATTGAAGACTCGGAGATTTTAAAAACTTGTTATCTCGACATTTAGGTACCTACATACTTTGTATTGGTAGGGTTTGAATTGTGATGAATATTCAAGAATGGATTGAAACCAGGACCTGAAATGTATCATATTGTTTTCTGTTTATACAAGATTTGAGATATGTAGTTCTTCTGAATGTTAATAAATAATGAATCGTAATGCTTAGTTATAATTTATATAAATTCAATATTATGTGTGCAAAGTTATTTAGTCTACAGGGTATTTATAAGCAATTGCATACTTGATTTCATTCATTATCTCCTTTCACACATCCATCCTTGACGAACATCACAAGTATTTCGTTGTATTGTGCCGATGTCATTCGATTAGATCATTTTCATCATAATAACACGTTTAGTTTGTGTGTAGATATCATCATGTATCCAAGCATTAAAATTATATTTTATAATTCGTTCGGTTAATTTAATTAAATGTATGCTAGCCTTTGATTTGTCATGTGTATGGAATATATTAAGGTGGATGATAGTGTGGTTGAGGCGAGGCAAGCGAGCCGCGCCCCCCTCGGTTCGCGCCGCGCCCCCGTCGCCAGTCTTCCTGCGCTTGCGCCAGTGTGTGGACGTGTCGCATTGTGTATCTCGATTGTGCTTCAGGCGAGGACGGGCCGTGGCTTGCTCCTAAACATAAGTGTACGCTCGAAACGACGAAAGACTAAGGACTTAATTTTGTACATATTAAATTTTAAGATAAACTAGTTAAGCAGACACACTGTTTTTTACAATATCCTAAGTAACGAAAATAAATACAAACATAACTGTTGTAGAATTAATGTCATTCGTTATTTTGCTGAACTTTATCCCTTTATGTAATCTTTTCATGTACAGGACTCATCTACCACCATTTCTTTCTGTCTTACCTACTCATGTTTGGGAGGGAATAAATCAAGTAGTTTTAGGATATGTAAAAGATTAGGGAAAATAATGTGGCTTGAGTTTATTTGGCTGGTTTCTCAAACTTGGTACAGGGGCTTGTTTCCTCCAAACGTGAGAAATTATTATTCATACTTTATCATTCATGATTTTACTATTCAAATCTTCTATTAGGTACATACTTGTTATGTTTTTTAATACGCGACATTCTTCCTCATTTAACATCCTACATGCTAGCATAAAGCAATACATATGTGCATTAAAACGAATTGTTATGCTTGCATTGTTTTTCATGTCCAGTATGTAATTAATTCCTTTGGCACAATAAACTGAGTAAAAAACATATATTTTATTTATTCTGCGGATGCACTATGTAGCCAGAAACCCTCCGTCAACCGGTAGTTGAACTCCAGAGATCAAGCTGGCGTCGTTGCTGAGTAGGAATAGGATCGCATTTACTACTTCAGGAACTTCGCCAAACCTGGAAAATAATACGTGAGAAAGTAACACTTTATGAGCTACCTGTAGATTGTTTGCAACAGTCTGCAGCAGGATTGAGATGAAATTTTAATGTTTTTTGCAAATCATGTTATTTAAATCAATTATTTTGTTTTTTACTGCAATGAAAACAGAAAGCAGTCTTATGTACTGGGAATGCACACGCGTAATGTACCTAACTATCCGTGCTACCCTAATGGAGGATCCAAGGAATCCTCTGAAATTAATATTTTTTTACGAATTTTCGTACTTCATACATTCATTCCATAAAGTTATTTACTGCAAAATCTCGGATACAAGATGTTAAAACTGGTTGCGTCCAGTCATAGATGTTTAAAAATCTGGACGGAAATAATAACGCAATCTTGGTGTCTTCTCTTTCTGCGACTAGGTACTTCGTGTGATTAAAGCTTTGAAACTAGTACCTTTCGTACCTACCCATAAAAACCTTAAAAGTAGATAAACCAAAGCGATTTTCATAAAACCAGAAAATCTGATTTAAATCAAATTAATCGGATTTATTGATGTGATGATGATGTGATGAATCATGGTTTTATCAACCATTGTCAACAGTTAGCTCAATTATGGTTTCAATTGTAAATACTACCTAGGTCTAATTTGTTTCTGTTATTTGATTTTAATTTCCTTTGTTAATGAAGAATAGTTTTCTTTGATCATAATCGATATTATTACCTATTACAAAGTAGGTAATTCTGTCTGTCTCTTACCTTTTCACTCCTAAACGACTTGGAACGAATTTTAACATTTGGCAGGGATGTAAACAATATCTCGGGGACTAACTAACTAAAGCCTATAGGCTACTTGAAAAGAGCGTGCGAAGACACGGGCAGAAGCTGGTATTTACAAAAGTTGCAATTTTCGCTTTGGGACCACGGGATCATTCTCAATCTATATGTACAATAGCGAATGATTTTTCAAAAACGAACAACCTACGTACCTAAAGCCGAACATAGAACCCAATTATTAGTAGTTCAATGATAGAACCTCCTTTTTTCGAAGTCTGTTAAAAAAATTAAAGCTCATCTTTCTTACCTGCCCAAAGGTATTTTAGCGAGCATTCCCTTAGACTTAGCTGGTTCAGACCACACTTTCCTCCCCATTTCTGTCATAATTACAGTTGGGTTGACTGTGTTTGCTCGAATCCCGTGTGGACCCAACTCCAGAGCCATAACCCTGGTCATTGAATCGACAGCGCCTTTTGAAGCGCAATACGCAACATGGTCCTTGAGAGCAGCCTGCGAGAGAAAACGTACCTACACCTTAGTAAAGGCCATAAATGTGGTATAAAGACGTGCTAAAGGTATCCATTAGCAAAACACGAAAATGACACACACTTTGTACAGGTGGTGTCGTACAAGTTCGCGCAAAATTCAAATAGGTACCTACCTACTATTTTTGCTGTTTATAAGTAATATTTTCTGGGGTCTTTCTCGGAATAAATAAAGGCAAAACTATCGGAAAAGTGCCAAGTTTGCCGCAAATCGCAACTATTTTCTATGAGCCTAGGTTTTATAAAACTTGGATTCAATGGGGCATTTGGTACTAATTATGTGATGCTGGGACATACTTCACACTAATATTATACAAATGCGAAAATTTGGAAGTTTAGATGTACAGTCAGCGTCAAATTGATATGAGCGTCTAAAGTAGGTAGTCAAAATGATCTCAAAAACATAAAAGCAATTTGATATACGCCGTTCGAAGCAACATATTGTTGTAAGCACCCAAGGTGTTCAATCAAAATATCTTACTACTCGTTATTTCATATTTATATGAGCAATCAGTCACCCTGACTGCTCATAATATAAATGTGAAACAAGGAGTAGTAAGATATATTGAACACTTTGGGTGCTTATAACATTATGGTGATTCTAACGGCGTATATCAAATTGCTTTTGTTTTTCAGATCATTTTGACTACTCTAGACGCTCATATCAATTTGACGCTGACTGTACCTATGGATGGATGTTTGTTACCTCTTCACGCCAAAACTACAGAACGGATCGAGCTAAAATTTTGCATATCGGTAATTCTAATTCTGGAATCAAACATACATTTTATCCCATAAATCAGATCCCATGGGATAGAATACATTTCTATAAAAACGCGTGTGATACTGCGGCAGAAACTAAAAATAAATAAATCTTGGATAGGTAATAAATAAGTGTAGGTAATAGAAGCTTGTACGTGATTAAAATGGTTAACGATTCCTTGTAGGACTTACCTCACCTCACCTCAACAGCCTGTATTGGTCCACTACTGGACGCAGGCCTCCCCCTGATAAGAGCCTTATTGGCTTTTATCACATGGGGGTAATGCCCATATAATCCCCACGCTTGGCATACGGGTTGGGGAACGTAGTTCGGTGGTATAATTGTTCTGCAGGGGGCGCTGCTGCCCGCCCCCGGTGGATATCCCCTAGTCGCCTCTTAAGCCTCTAAGCCGGCACCACACAGCTGTACCTAGGACTTGCAACGCAAAAAATATTTTAAACAGCAAAAATGTTTTAATTTCGCGCGAACTTGATTCTAACCAGATGTAACCAGAGTAATGATGGTACTTTACCAGAGACGCCTGGGAAGAGACGTTAACGATGGAACCTTTAATATTATTTTGAATCATCTTCTTTGCCACAACTTGAGTAACGTTTAAAATAGCTCTTGTGTTAACAGACATTATCCTGAAAGAAAATAAGGTACAGATCATAAAATTACTGTGTAGGTATAGGTACCTACTACCTACGACCAACGAACCGACCGAACCGTTATTGTTAGTCGCAGGATCATTTCCGACACAAGCGACGGCCAAACACTCGCTACTGTTTTTTTACGTTGATATAAACAAGTGCTCAGAAGATGTTCTCAGTCAGACACAATAAAATGTTAACTAACTTACTCATCAAAACTTGCCGCAGAACAGTCTAGAAAAGACTCGACTATGGCTACTCCAGCGCAGTTAACAAGTCCGTCGAAGACTCCCAAGGAATCCACAACCTCTTTCGTTTTATCCCAATTCCGGAGATCTACATTGTTTACTTGTATCGTCGGGTACTCTTTCTTGAGAATAGCTAGATTCTCTGGTTGATTTGATATTGTTACAACGTCAGCACCTTGCCGCCATAGCTCAATGACCACGCCTTTTCCTATGCCTTAAATTGAAAATTTCACATGTTATTTATGGAATCGTAAAGAATAAAACAATTAAGCAGCGTGGCTTTTCGATGGGAGTGGATGGCCCAATACGAGACCTTGTGAATCTCAAAAAACATTGTTTTTATAAGAAAAGAAAAACGGTAGGTAGGTACTTTACTTATACGTATTTAGTTTTACCTTTGCAGTAAATCGAATCGATAAATTTTCAAAAAAATTGACTTCCTGGTTTTTGTTACATTATCCGATGTTGCAAAAATTAGGAAGTCAATTTTTCCATCAGTTGGTGTTAAGGATCAATCTTTGCAAAGAAATGTCGATTCGTAATGAATTTTCTTGTAAGCCTTAATTAAAAAATCTGCAAAAAAATAAGTAGGTATAGGTACGTAGTAGGTACCAAGTGTTTCCTCAAAAATTGAGCCTTTAATGACTTTTCCCTAACGCTCGTCCTTTCGGATTTGGGAATCCACTCCCACTCAAAAATCCACTAAGTATGTAGGTACTAAACCTAATACTTAGTTGGGTACAATACTTAAACTTAGCCTACCTTGACATCCTCCAGTTACGAGTATCCTCTTGCCTTTAAACCCACTGTCCATCCTGAACAATAAGTATCTGAACAAATACTCTTCACGGAAAAAGCCAGAAAACTAAAATAAGTATAAACAACATTCACGATATCTCTTCAAAATATGCGATAAGACACACGGCAACTGAAGTTATTGCATAATTTACTTAAGCTACGGCTCCACCTGCGTTAGCGTTGACGTTAGTGTTAATGTCTAATAGCGCGTTAAAATGCATCTTGGTTACTAGGAGTTAAGGTGCATTTTTAGCGTCGTCAATAAATGTACACGTTAAAACCTTAGCCACTACTTCTGCATGTCGTCGCCCAAATCAGCGCGCTATTTAACGCGTTAGTAGGACGCAAGTGGAGCCGTAGCAATACAGTTAGTTTACAATCGAAGCGTAGACTGAATTTAATGAGTTAGTAGCGAGTACCTACCTAACAACCCAACCAATCTTATCTCTTAAAACAGTTGTTTAGATACAATAATATTTGTTTGCCAGCTATGTGGTTAACAGAGGTCACGGATAATAAATAATAGGCATAAAGACGCCACACACAGAAACCGTGGAAGAAACCATATGAAAGACTACACATAGGTACACCGCCCGGTGGTGTGTGTGTGTACTTGTGTAGTCTTTCATAGGTTTTATAAGTTCGCCCAATACAACCCACACGCCTTCGCCTCCGGGCCGGCCACGGTTTCTGTGTGTGGCGGCTTAACCATTATTTTGTAGATCTAAGTAGTACCTACCTTTTTACCTAAGTAGGTAGTAACAATGGTTTAAACCACGCTTAAACGGTAAATTTTTAAAAGCTGGCGTGATTGTCTTGACCTCATTCCAGGCCTCCAGTAGGTAGGTATACGAAAAATACAAGGTGCCAGCTTTTTAAATTTATCTTTAGGTGCTACATAATGTACCTACCTAGATTAAAGACTTTAGAGACAGTTTTATTATTTTATCTCAAAAGGCGCAAATTTATGCTGGTCTCGACCGACAGAGCCTACGCATTTACTCTCCTTGGAGTCGAGACCCCAGATCCATGGGGCATAAAGGCTTTCCGGGTTTTCGCGAGTGAGGATCTGACGCAACGCAACGCATCAGCATTGCTATTCAGCGGGGCAATGCAGCGTTTTGAAGACGCTTCCGCATATTGATATGGAATAGTTGAACTACTACTAGATTGTTTGAAACTGTCTGCAGTTAGCTCAATTGTTGCAATTGTAAATACTAGTTCTATTTTGTTTCCATTATTATAATGTAATTTTGTTTGGTAGAGGTTAACAAACTTACCCTTTCAGCTACATGATTGTTGATTTTATTACTTTATCAAAACAGGCTATGTTATGTACCAAATATTTTAAGAGCCGAGCTATAGGCGTGTATAAATTGCATCGTAAAATTAAGTCAATCCACAGGCACAGACCACAGGATAAGAATTAATTTATAAAGAAATATCAAACAATTATGTAGAATACCATCTGATAACATTTATTAAATGACAATAATGTTATAAAAACATATAATGCCAGAAAATCAGTGATTAGGGTAAAGGCGATATTAGAAATTACAAAGTTACATTCATTCTCTGGTCATAATAGTGTCAAGTCAAATGATTGTTTATACTTAATTAATCTGATCACATCATATCAAATGGCAAAAGGCATGGCTGTTTTATCAACAAATCCGATCTTTGGTTATTAAACATTTACCCTATTCTAAATGCTGCTTTAAATAAAGATTTGTTTACTTCCAACTTGTGTCAAGTAAGGAAACATTGTTAATTTGAAGCAACATTTATAAGTAAGGGCTACCATAAAACAAGATAATATCATAGCTTATCTGATGAAAACCCTATATTTTGAGTTTATTGCCTGGCTTATGGTAGGGTAGATCATGTCTTATGCTTTTCAGTTATGTAGCAAGAAAACCTCCATCAATAGGTAGCTCCACACCATTTATCATGCTTGATCTTTCACTCAATAGAAACACCACAACATTCACTACTTCCGAGACTTCTCCAAACCTGAAATTTTATGATTATTATTATTAATGTAAATTATTAATTAATTATTAATGTAAAGTACATTGATCGACATTTTGGTGGAATTCTTATCTGGCCTGTCATGCAAATATTATGAAGAAGTATGAATATTCTCTTTGGCCTTATATTATTATCTTATCAAAGGAGTTATTTGTTTATATTAACTGTTACAAACAATATACTATCTGTAGGAGCTCTAGATAAACATTTATGATAGTTTTTTAAACATTACCTTCTCAAGGGGATTTTTGATAGCATTTCATTAGCTTTGGTAGGTTCAGACCATCCAACTTTGGCCATTTCTGTCATAATGACTGTAGGATTCACACAATTTACTCGAATTCCATGGGGACCCAATTCTAATGCCATAGCACGGGTTAAGGCATCCAGGGCAGCCTTTGAAGCACTGTAGATTGCATGATCTTGAAGGGCAGCCTAAAATAACATATTATTGGATACAAATCTTCAGATCAATCAATTAATCATTTTAAGTGAAGACTGTGTACCTTAGAGGCTTGGGAGGATATGTTAACTATAACACCATGGGTATTGTTTTCTACCATTTTTCTGGCTACGACTTGACTAATGTTGAGAACAGCTTTGACATTGACATCGAATGTTCTGGAACCAAACAGATTATGATGATGGTTACTGTTTATTGGTATGCACCTGTTCTTTTGTGAGGATTTAAGTCTCAGTGTAAATTATCTTTGACATGGAAGTAGGTCATACTCATAGAGTTTATCTAATTGGCTCTAAACGGGCTAGGCTGGAGACAGTGAGTAGGAACCAATCATACAATTATTGTGTCTGGAATTCCAAGTTTAAACTATGTAGATTGTTGCAAGCTATTTTACATTTTGCAAAGTTTCATACTTATCAAAATCAGCAGGCTTGCATTCTAAGAATGATTCACAAACAGCAACTGCAGCATTATTTACGAGTGCATCAAAGTGTCCCAGAGATTCAACAACTTTTCGCGTCTTCTCCCAGTCACCGATATCTACGTCAACGATGTCAATAGACGGATATTCACTTTGGAGGGTTTCTAGATGAGATCTTGTGCGAGACAGAGCTACGATATTAGCTCCAGCACGCCATAATTCTACTGCAATGCCCCTGCCGATGCCTGTAATAACAGAGTAGGTAAACGTCGCTCGTCAGCGTACCATGATTGAAACCGAAGAAACCGTACATTACTCCCATGCATACATACCTTGCCCAGCACCAGTTACAAGTATTCTCTTTCCTTTGAATGAGATTTCCATTATTTAGCTATTATTTACACTTCAAAATTACCACGAGCGAGCGATGCGAGCCGTTTTCGTTTTGCATCTGGTTTTTCTTGATGGCAGTGGCAGTGGCAGACAATTCTTTTCAACTTCAACTTCTTTCTTATTTAAAATTTTTGCTATGACACATGACAGCATTGAAAATTATCAAACACGATTGAACATCTACCGCTTGCTTAGAGCATTTAACCAGAAGGAGGGGAAACGCGCAACAATTCCTACGCAAAAAAATCTGCCATTTTCAGCGGGGGGTGAGGTAGCACAATAGACTTTTCAATCACGCACACAACATTATTATCGCACACAATCATAAACTACACGCCCACAATCTCATACTCACACGTGGCACACGTCATGATGTCTATCAGTATACAAAACAATTGCAGCAATTATGAAATATGCTAGTTCTTGACATTATCGATATTCGAATATCGATGAATTCTAAAGTTTACCAGAAACACTTGATTATTTTTACCCAATTGCCGAAACAGCGGATGGTAATATTTTCTGAATGTGTGTATGTATCATTCATTGGTTTCACCTGTAGTCTTAACGGCGGGACAGACTTTAAATATATGGAATCATTGGATTAGTCTTTATTTTAGAGTGTCGAAAGCCATAATATTTTACTTATATTAAGCAGGATTTTATTTCGTTATAAAATACCCATCAAGTAGGGTGTCAGAATAAAGGGTATTAATCACAAATACAATACATGTATGTTATTCTAAAATAACCTCTCATTAGATATAAATAAATAAATAATGCTGGACGATTCACACAGCATTAACTAGCCCCAAGCTAAGCAGAGCTTGTGTTATGGGTACTAGATAACTGATATACATAATACAATACACTACATAGATAGATATTTTTATTATACATAGAAAACACCGAGACCAACTGAACAAATTTCTGCAGATCGTACACAAATTTGTTCCGAGGCGGGAATCGAACCCGCAACCTCCTGCGTCGCAGGCGGACCTTCGCCCGTTGCGCCACGGAGGTAGGAATTATAAATCTATGACAATCCTACAAATCAACAATCTACAAAAGATTTAAGGTAAGAAAACTCCGGATCATGGTCTTGATTGCAATATTGTTAAGCCAACCAACACAGTTTGTTTGCCAAGTAAAATAGTTCCTGTTCCTGTAATTTGTGCAATCTTTGAATTATAGACCACTGAATGTTATCTGCTGAGTTTGGTTTGGAAAAGAACTTGTAGTGCTCTAATGAATTTCGCACAAGCTTGAGCATATGGCAGGGATCTAAAAAGAAGAAGGATCTCTCTTATCCTTACAAAACTACTAATTTAGCATGGTATGTCCAAAAATATTATCAAAAATAAGTCATATTTCAACCTAAGTTTCTTGGGGGAAGTTTAAATTTTATGGATAGATTAATTTCACAATATCATGCACTAATAAAAATCACCCTTTATAAGAAAATGCTATCAATATTCGCGATTGTGCTGTCCCAGCACTAATTTTCAGTTTTATACTTTCTTACAAATAAAAAAAATATCTAAATTAAAACAAAAATAATATCGATATTTTGGATCGTGCAGTCCTATCCCTAAATTTTTTGAGGTGCTGCCAGATTATTTAAGTTGAAACTGATAGTTTTTGGTAAAGTGTCGACTGAAAATATAATTCAACTAGAAGGTGTAATAATAATCTAAAACATGCATAATAAATTAACTAATAAAAGTATTTTTTTTAATCTGTGCTTTTTTGAAATGTACCCATATAAATGCGATGATATTGCAGTATTTCCCTAAAAATCACACGAATCTATAATAATCATTATTGGTTCATTACAATAGGGAAACTTTAATAATGATTGTAAATAAAATATTCAGTTTTAGTATTAACTCAACTACGAAACTTTCTCCAGATTATTACACTGTATAACTTACTGGCAACACCTTAGTCCAAATTTTTTTTTCTATTTTCTTTAGATAAGGGCATTATTTAATAGTATTTGGACAAAATAATACTGACAGATGAAATGTAATATTATCCTTTTGTAGGTTTGAAGTTTCTGACCTATTTTTGCACCAAAAAACACTGCAACTCGGCATTTTCACCGGAGCTCATTCTGCGCGCATTGCAATCTGACGACTGGCGGCTGACGCACGGCAACTAGTTTTATATAACGTTCATGACCGCCGCTCTCGTACCTTTGGCAGAAGGGTAATCTCATGACTCATCATGAGTGTCGCCTCCTGTCTGGTTAAATGCTCTAAGACCTCCTTGCCATACATCAGCATGAGATCAGCATACATCTAGTAATATTTAATCTGTGATATCTACCAAACACACTTGACAGTTGACACTGACATGGTAGATAAAAAGAATTGGGTTTCCTTCGATACTAGTCTTCTGTGTTTTCGTGCGTCCAGATCTGACAGTAGGAAAGAAGAAGAAGCGGAAAGAAATAGGCTGACGGCCGTAGAAAGAGTATGCTATAGAACACGCGCAAATGCTATCGCATTCACACATAAAGAGAGAACGACTTATGCCTTTAACCTAAGAAGAAATGAGATAGAGCGAATGGCTTGCTATCACTTTCTCGCGTGCCGGTTTTTTCATTGAAAAGCAACTTCTATCCATCGAGCTTGTAGAATTTTCAATAACAAAGCCACTGACAGTTCAATCAGCTGATGCAGGGGTAAAAAACATTTTTAATAATGTGGTTGGCTCTTGCCTGCGGCTTCGTTTGCGTATTTAGGATATACATAATTTGGTCTTATTTGATTTCTAACTGACGCAAAGACAGAAATAATTATAAAACCTATGACATACCTAACTAAAATTGAACAAATTAGTACATAACCTACCAAGCTATACTCATATGGCGGCTATTTTGAGCTTTGAAAGATGTCTCTGGGTCACTACCCATTAAATATCACTATATTTAATGTGAATAATAGTTGGCATAAGTAAATAAGGTAGTCTTGTGAAATCAGTACTACTTTTTATTGTTACCTATCCTTAAAAAGGAAATACAAGGTAAAGGAGATGAAATAAGACTATAAATGCAAATTATAGGAATAATTTATTGTTGCATCATTAGTTAATTTAGTTATCATCATTTTATGTCTTTACTCTTTAGTATACATGTGTCTCTCTTCTGGGACATTATCATTAGTTAATTTAATTATCATCATTTTATATTTTCAATCTTTAGTATACATGTGTCTCTCTTCTGGGACATTATTGATAGACAACAATCAATTATCATCATCACTGTCAGAATCTGAGCTACTTGATGTATCTCCGGACACCTGGATGATAAATTGATCAATTACATTATCTGTAATACCATCCAGTTCCCTCATTTTTTTCTCTTCTTGTATAACATGGTCTATGCATTTTTGCCATGCTGCAGGTGTTATCAAATTCATAGATTCTTCTAATAAAATCTTCAATTCATGCATTTTAAATGTTTTATTTTTATCTGCAACATGGCCTTTGACTTGCCCCCATATCATTTCTATTGGGTTTAATTCACAGTGATAGGGGGGCAATCGCAAGACTTCAATATTTTTTTCTTTTGCGAATGTGTCAGTGGCATAGGCCATGTAATTATGTTTTATTGGTTTTATCAAATCGATAAGCTCCCTTTTTATCATAGTGTCCTGGAACGAGATACCCTTGCTATTTAACCAATCTTGGATGTCAGCTTTTTTCCATAGCATGTTTGGTACTCGTTCCAGGCGACGAGAGTGATAGGGAGCATTGTCCATTACTATAACTGATTCTGGCTCAATTAAATCTATAATTTTTTTGAACCACTTTTCAAATACTTCTGCGTTCATTTCTTTGTGATAATCTCCATCACCACTTTTGCTTTCGAATATTAATTTTCCACCATTCAAAAATCCATCTTCGTTTCCTAGAAAAAAAAACAAATATTAAACTTTAAACAGTTGATTTGATGTTATTGACACAAGTTTTGATACATTTAACTGAAAGCTGCCTAATTGTCCGATTATCTATTGGTGAAAACCGACCTTATTGCATCACCACCCATAAAAATATCAATGATATTACAAGATGCAATAATAATACTCAATCTATACTTATTCATACTTGACCATGGTGCTACTTCTTTGATATGTTGATGCTATTGTTTAAATAAATTATCTTGATTCATGAAAATACAACAGATAACATACCAATATGTACTATTATTAGGCGTTTTCCTTTTCCAGAAGGCCCTTTGAGTCCTGTAGAAAGGCCTTCCAGGTGTGCCTGCCTTGTTGACTGTATTGTCATGTCTTGCCACACCTTCGTTTTCGTATGACCTACAAAAACAAGAAACAATGTTAACATAACATACAAAAGTTCAGTTCAGTTCAGTTTAACGACTACATGTTTGATATTTAATATAATTATTTACTAAAAAGGATAATAAACAAAGAGTAAATTACCTTCGTTTAACCATGTTTCATCTGTATAATATATCTTGCGCCCTTCTTCTCTCATTTTGGCAATTTTTAGCAAATAATTGCGCCTCCACCTTACTATTTCATGTTTTTCAATGAGACTGCTGTTACATGATCTTTTCAGGTGTTTTATTTTTAGCTTTGCTAAAAGCTTTGCAAATGTACTCCTTTTGAAATTTGGTAGGTCATCATCTTCGTTAACCGAATTTAACACTTTGTTTAGTGTGGGGATTTCATTTCTGAAGAAGAATTCATGCACTTTTCTTCGTATGGCACTTAGTTCAAAGTCCAAGAGTTTGTCAATTTTGGCTACTCTTGGAGGTAGAGGTGCTGGTGACTGAACGCGATGCTCAGTAGAATAGCCTTTCAGGACTTTCCACACCGTACTGACGCCAACTCCAGCGGTATCGGCAGTCCTTTTCACCATCTCCTGCTTATAGGGAAATTGGTCTCGAGGCCAAGTTTCTTCCACCAGTTTATAAATATTAATAATCGTGAGCTTCTCTGCAGAACTGAGAGGCGTTTTCTTTTGACGCTTCTTCTTGGGCGAAGCAAAGAGCTTCAACGAACTCGGGCCAGGTTCATTGCTCATTGTATCAAAACAACAAACGTAACAAACAACAAAAACTCAACAGTAACACTCAACAATAACAAAAACTCAAGAAACAACGATAAACTCAACGAAAACAACGTAACGTAAGCAGAGAGCACAAAAGGAGAGAATTACTTGAACTAACCACAACAAAGCAAGAAAGTCAAGTAAGGAAATAAAATGGCGATCGTGGGTAGTGTTACCCACTCTGTCAGAAAAACGGGGAAAATAAAGTTATGTTATCATTCGTTCATTCATTCAAATTTTATTGTAATAATTCTGTAGATTTGTAAGTATTAGCACAGCCAACTTATGCATACAGTTGTTCGACGAAGCCATTTAGACAGGGCAATCGTGCGGGGGGCAAGGGGCGAGGCATTTGAAAAATCACCAAAAATAAAATCATAATGTTTTATTTATGATGATGTTTCCTTATAATAAATAATTAAAAGTTTTCATTTAACACTAGCATTGTGCTAGCATGGTGACAACCCTGGCCTGATTACCTGGTCGCGTCACTTGTCCATATGAACATAATCCAAGAAATAATCTTGTAAATGTAAAAATGAAACGATTTTTACTGGTCGAGTTCAATTCATAAATCAATAGTGTGGAAGATTTAGATTAGCTAGATTATTATTTGTCAATGAGGTTCCATTGGAAGGAAGGCGTTTCAGGCCCAGGCCCATTAGTAAATAGACGTTCTTAATTTTATGTCTTTACATTGACCATATTTTCTAAGCATCATTGATTTCTTAGATTCTTCCTGGGTCTATGATAATATTTAGATTTTTTTGTTTAGCCATTTTAAGGATTTCAATTATATTTATATATCATATTATTTTATATTTAATAATAAAAAACTAAAAGTACTTCATATTTTTTCTCTCATTGCAACAATTTACTGAAGAACAATTTACTCAGGATTCAGATTAAAAATAAAAATTGAAAAAAAATGCAGTAAACAAGGTTAAAAGACCATCACAGGTTGTAGACGATCTCGATTTTTTTTTATATTTACCTTTTCTTTACAAATAGGTCACTTAGATTTTTTTTAAATTTCTTGTGATAAATACCCTGACTTGGCCTGTCACTTGTTTCCGTCTTGACGTGGAGTTTTGGGACATCGTGTTTACAAGCCACGATGCTTTAAACTGCACGACTATCTATCGTCACTAAAAAAAATGGGAACACACCCTAAAGCGCCCTAAAACTACACTCAATAGGGTAGCTAAGACCAGCTGGCAGCACTCGCTCAGTGTTGAGTTTACGTTCCATTCGTTCTTCAATAATCCGGCTAAAAATAAAATACTGCTCTGTATAGGAAATAAGTATGGTCATAGTGCTATCCTAAATTGGGAAGCATAGTTCAAAAAATACCAATTGTTTGCATCCCATGACGTCAAAACTAAGATTCGTTAGGGTTGGCACTTTAACAAAAGATAAAAATATCTGGTCATTTGAATCTTCGTTTTTGACCAAATAATGACGATTTGTAAATTGCTACAACTAGATATTGCATAGAAATGAAGTAAAGATTGAAAAAAGTAACAAATCTAACGGAATCTATGGGTGAAATCATTGGAATTACGTTAGGCCTGTGTCATTTCATGGTGATAACCCTAAAAATCAGCTGATTCCGTTTGTTTACGAAAAATCTACAAGCTCGATGGATAAAGTATAGTTGCTAAACAAATTTCCTACACATCGACGGAGCTCGACACGAGAATCATCGAAATTGTTGTAAAATTTTGATTTCTAAGTATAAATGTGAATAAAGTGTTCCTGTGGACATTCGCGCACCTAAAAACAATAAAAACTAAAGGCAACAATGGTGCGGTGCTGTGTTTTCGAATGTACAAGTGACAGTGAAGCAAAAGTGCCGAATTTATCATTCCACTCGTAAGTACAAGTTCTTTTGACTACAAAAAGGTTCAAAATTTACATGAACAATTAAGAGGTACAAGGCTCAAAAGTTATGTTTTATGAAAATTTTAATTAATATAACCTAACATTGCGAAAATTTAGGGTTGCCTGCACTAGACAATAAAATTCCCCAAATGGCGCGTTGAAATATATTTGAATACGTACATAACGAGAAACATTATCTTAAAACTAGTTTATGCCCGCGGCTTCGCACGCATTGTTTCTATGGAAACGTTTAAGGGTGTGATTTCTATCCCATAGGAACTGATTTATGGAATAAAAAGTATTTTAGAATTAGATACCTGTATGCAAAATTTCAGCCGATCCTTTCAGTAGTAAGTAGCGTGAAGAGGTAAACATCCATTCATCCATCCATCCAAACTTTCGCATTTATTATTTTAGTGTCATGTTTTTATTTGTTACAGATTTCCTGCAGATAAACATCTACGTTTGCGTTGGAAAGAAGCAACGGGTTGCAAAGATTGGGGACCCAAAATATAGTCCAAAATTTGTAGTAAACATTTCTATGAAAATTTATTAATAAAAATGAACAGCGAACTTATCTTTTCCCTCATGCTGTTTCAAGGCTGGTACGTAATATTTATAAAAAGAATGAAACTCTGTTTAAGACTCTGAGAAAGTTTGTCATACCTACTTTGTATTATAATCTACCTTCCAAACAAATATAGAAATAACCAATCAAAATATTTAAATATTGGGTAGTATTACTTTTATATAGGGTGTAACAAAGAGTAAGGACCAAACTTTAGCTTCGATCAAAGACCACAGGAAAATATGAAAATTTAAAACAAATAAATAAAAACGAAATTATCACTAGACTGGGTAATGAATGAATGACTGTTGTCATTTGCTTATTATCATAAAACCGAGGAAAAATGCATTTGTAAGACCTACCTATCACATCTAAGAGGCATTGTCCGCTGCGATGACGTCGCGGGTCGTTGAACTCCACGGTCAACGACCCACGACGAAGGTGTTTTGTGTTTTAATGGAGTTGTAAAGAGGCCGTGTACGTAGGCCTTTTTAGTTTATTTTACCTGAAAAGAAGCACAACATTTAGTTTACTATTTTTTCGAAACACTTCGGGAATTTTTTTTCGGTTCTATAATCAAGTCGAAACCCACCCATGAAAGTTTAGTGCTTACTTTTTGTTACAACCTGTATATTATTTATAATCAATAATTATGATTCAATATTCTTACATACCATAATATAGATTTAATTTGAGAAAATTAAATCTGAGAATGTAAAAGAAATGCAATCCAGTATAAAAAATAATAAATTTTATTTAACTAAAGACTATTTGATTTGATTAAGAACATATTGAAATAATCGTCTTTAAGACTGATCATACATACTTATTAATTATAACAGAATATAAATATTTGGATTAGTAGGCAGGAATGTTGGTAATATTGTGGTGTAAAAGTGTCATTTAATTTTGTTGTATTTGCACTTTTTTCTTTTTAGCTGCATAATAATTTTAAAAGTGCCATTAAATTTCGTATTAAAGGTTACCTTAGCAATATCTAAACCGTAAGATTTAATTTATTAGGAGAAATGTGATTTCGAAGTCTGTTGGCTAAGCCTGGTTAACGTGTAAGAATTTAATTCCCTAATAAAAATGTTATTTAATTACTATTAACATAAAACTATTGATATTATTTTTCTATATTCTAGTGTTTAAAATTATTTCTACTCGTATCGTAATAAGTGAATATACCTACATAACAAAACAAAATTGATAGGTTCCTAACTAAACGTTGTTTCCTTTCTAGGCTTAGTTAAATTAAATGTTTACCTATTCCCACATTCGTACCTAATTTAAGTATATACTTATATATTTATTTACTAGAAAACTAATAACTTTACTGGAACTGGAACGATTAAACTTAACCAAATACACAAAAAAGTTAAAAGTTTGCTTTAAATCCTAACAGAACAGGATCAATAGGTTGTAAGTGTGCAAGTAATAAAATAAGACCTACCGGACCGAGGAATACCTGCAGGCTGTAACAAAAAGTAAGGACCTAAACACACCAGTACTTAAAACATTCACTACAAAGGTCAACCAAGGTTTGGTGGAATTTCCTGTTCTGAATTTGAACACCCAAATTTATGAACTGGAAAATCGCAAATCCAATCCACCAACAGAGACATGAAATAAGAAACCTAAAATCGGGGTAATAAAATTGCATGGCAACACTTTCCCCCCACCACCTTGCAATCTTTGGTCTTGCTCATCGGCACGCTTGCCACACATCTGGTTATATTTAATCTGTGCTGACGGCTGACTCTGTCTGATAAGATAAGATAACAGCTTGTCTCATGTTTTAGTGTATTGGCGCGAACGCCAGATACCGCCAAATTACGAATATTGGTTGATCTAAAAGTCTAAAATAGTTTAATATGCAATCACTCACACTAATAATATAAATGCAAAAGTTTTGATGGATGGATGTTTGTTACCTATTTACGCCAAAACTACTGAACAGATCGGGCTCAAATTTTGCATACAGGTAATCTTACCCTAAAATCAAACATAGGCTACTTTTTATCGCATAAATCAGTTCCCATGAGATAGAAATCCCCTTTAAACGTTTATAGAAACAACGCGTGCGAAGCCGCAGGCATAAACTAGTTGTACCTAGTGTAGTGAATAAAGGACGAATTTTGTTGAGTTGATTGTTTACAGACCAGAAATTTAGTGTATTGGCGCGAACGCCAGATACCTACCGCCAAATTACGAATATTGGTTGGTCTAAAATAGTACTAGGTATATAATAAGCAATTAGTGAATAAATGACGGATTTTAAAGCGAGGGCCATAGGTGAATCAAGTTAAGGATTCTAAATACTGAAAGCAAGTTAATACGGATTCTAATCTAACTAATGAAATGAATCACGACCGATTCATGATGATTAATAATCACGAGCATAGCGGTGATCAAGTGTTAGAATAGAAGCGACGCGATTGATTCATGGCTCTCGATAAAAATCCGTTTTATTCAAGAGTTTCATTAAACTATACTAAGAGAAAAATAACCAATCAAATCTCGATTGCGTGAGTTATTTGCACAAGGATTTGTTTGTATCGAATATTTTTTGCGCAAGGAGAGTACCTATAGCGTTAGGATGGAAGTCAATTAAACTGGTGTGTTCTTAATTCAAACACCAAAATAGTGATTAAAAGTTCTTTTTAGTCACTGTTTTATTCATAGTGACTAAAATAAGCTTTTTAGAGGGGATATATTATTTTATTTAACAATCGCTTATTAGGTAAACGTAGGTATGTCTTCAAATTTAAAATGTAAAAACCGGCACAAGTGCACGGGCCTAAGCAAAGTGCACTTCAGTCAGGAGCTGTTTAGGAAAAACGCCAGTGGAGGACAAAACTATTGGAACCGCGTATAGGTACTTTCTACATCCTAGCCGCCGCAAGTGCTAACCTCTCGAGGCTTTTATTTTTTGTTAGAGAGGGAGGTTCAATCATTTACGATGTAAAGTAAAGTAAAAGTTCATTTATTGTTTGAGTAAAATGTAGATAAATTTGTATCAATGTCTTCGGTCTTTGGGCATGCAATCGTTTCATGGAATGACTCGATGGGATATCTTAGGACGAAGTGGGATTAGTTTTGCGAGACAAGGAAGAGCGAACGGCACGCAGGGAAGGCGAGAAAGGAAGGCGAGAGCCGCGGAATGGCCAGCCCGCGCGCAATTTCACTGGTCGTTTTTTAGAAATTTGTTTATTGCTCTAAAATAATACTCTTTCGCAAAAAAGAAACCATAATCGTCTAAAGTACCTACTTATTATGGAACATGTAGACGATAATTTATTGAAATATGATAAGTAACTAGCAAATGAAACTGCTTTTTCCGTAGAAGTATTCATTCAAAAATGAAGATTTAGAGCAAACTTTCCAATTTTTTTGTATCATGTCAAGTTTTATCAATCGTGTTTCGACTCCCATAACTTACTAGGTAACTAGAATCCTAAACTTTTGATGCTTATCAAAAAATTATAAAAAAAATCAATGTTTTTCAAAACGTGGGTTTTGGGACTCACTTCAACTTATCAATCAATTCCACTCAATCAATCCACTATTATCAATCTTTCCACTTCTATATTTGACCTCGCAGCGCAAATGGTAGCACACCCTGTTCTGAGGGAAATAGGTGGGCGGGTTCAATTCCCGTCGAAGTCAAAACATCTTTGGGATATTATTCAATTTCCTAGCTTAATAGCTACATATTTCCTAAGTAGATTCCTATTTCCAGCAAGTTAGGTAGTTATGTAGGTAGGTAAGGTACGCATTCATTTCTTTAATTATTTTATTTAGATTTCTTGATAAATATAACAGCTATAAATTAACTTAAATTAAGTATACAAATAGAAATAAGTTATGTATATTATTATAAGTGTACTTATATACTAACATAATATAATAATTAATAATTATACTATAAAAATTAATCATGTCGTAATGTTTAGAAAAACCTAGTAAAAAGCTATTATCGTTTAATACCTACCTACTTATTAATGACATTAACAAGTTTCATTCTAAATAATTTTAATCTAAGAACAACAATCATTTTTCATTAGTCGTTAATATTTTTTTGTAGGTATGGTAATACAGACATAGGTAGGTACTAAAGTAATATAATTTAATTAAGGCAAAGTTAATAAGGCACATTTGATAAGGTAGGTTTGATAAAAATATTTTAACTTACGGGACCTAATTATTATGTAGGTAGAGATAAACCATTCTAAAAATGCACGCCGTGTGTAGGTACTTATGACGTTTTGTAGAGGGGGCGTGCATTCATTATGGATGTAAGCGGGTTAACTACGAACCTTTTTTCTGTTGGAAGAAAACCAACTTTTTATCCCTTACATCCGTAATGAATTCGTCAAACTACGATAGTTTTTATAGTAAAAGGGGTGTGTATTTTAGACGAGTTTATCTCTACCTACATAGGTCATTTTTGACTGGTAGAGAAGGTAGGTACCTACATAAATTTTCGTTAACATTATTTTAACGTAAACATTATTTTCGCTAAATTCATGTAAACTGGACTATATTAAACCACCAAGAACTAGTATCAAATTAAAAATGTTTAAATTAAAAACATTTTCGAAAGCATGGTATTTCCGTTCATACATAGGTACTAATACAAACCTACATGGGTAATTCATAGTTATATTTACAGTAGGTACTATACTATAAAAATATGTAGGTATTTGTATTTTTTGTACCAGTTGACAGCTGACATGACTCCTTTCGAAGTTGTAATCCTAAAAAGGTTGAATGCTAGGCAAGTTATCTTCTGTATGGAGCCTTGCGGTACCGGCCTCTTTCCTCCTCGTCGCGGACGTCCAAGTAATGGCTGAACACCACTGCCCACAGGTAGAGGTACAAACCTGTAACAAAACAAAGAAGGCCTTGTTAATAAAGATTATATTACAAGGTGTTGGCAATCCAGACACATGGAAATATGGAAAGGAGGCGATTACCTGGTAGAGATAAACATTCATGAAAGTCGATTGTATGACGTTTAATTGAGGGGGCGTGCATTTTGGCTTCCATTTTTAGAATGGTTTATCTGTACCTACAATTTAGTCAAAGGTCATCTTTAAAAAATAAATAAAAAAAAAGTCAAAGGAAATCTTTTTAATGTAAAACATTCGAAAATCGAAAGTTCTCCACCGATGAAGTCACAGAAATATATATATATTTCTGTGAATTAAACGATAGCATAATTTTTTATTTTTATTTTATCAACCGACGACTGCAGAATACAAGAAAAACTCCTAATCCGACAGTGGCAAACCCCGCGG
Organism: Eupithecia subumbrata; assembly: GCA_949316285.1. Taxonomy (NCBI): domain Eukaryota; kingdom Metazoa; phylum Arthropoda; class Insecta; order Lepidoptera; family Geometridae; genus Eupithecia; species Eupithecia subumbrata. Next base: position 10,606,204 of record OX438643.1, on the reverse strand, counting down.
CAATGTCATGACTCATGCATGACATAACCCTTATTGGCATAGCTTTGCCATAATCGAATACCTAACCATTGTCTTATTGCCTCACCAATTTTCCTAGCTAGTTAGAACTATTTAATTATATCCTAACTTAAACTTAATTATGAAGACCTCTTCATGCCAAAACTTCTGAACGAATCGGGCTGAAATTTTGCATACAGGTAATTCTTAGGCCTCGAATCAAACATACTTTTTATCCCATAAATCAATTTCCATTGGATATAAAACGTTTCCATAGAAACAACACGTGCGAAGCCGCGAGCACGAATTAGTAAACTATAAAAACTGTCGTAGTTTGGAGAATTTATTATGAAAGTGAGCGGGTCAACAACGAACCTCGTTTGTGTTGTAAAACCCCAACGTTTTATTCAGAGTCTATTGACGATAGTAACGAGACAGCACGTCCAAACGGCGTGCGGACAGGGAACTAAACAAATCTCATACTAAAAGGAGACGTCCCGATTGCCTCTCGATACTAACGTCAAATAGACTCACCCCTCTGGTTCGTAGTTACCCTGCTCACATTGATAACGAAATCTAACTATTTTCTTCACACATAACCCCCCACTTTGAAGGTTCCTCAAAAAAGTTCGCAACTCACATAAATACAGCAGTCCGCCAACCAGTATACATGTGGCGACCATGATGTGGTCCGCGAGCTTGTCATCGAGGTAGAAAGTGATGGAGGTGTGTAGCACGCTGATCAGGAGGCCTATAGCCAGCACGATGCCGAGCACCACCCATGGCAGCATCATCCATGAGCGCCGCTGTGAAGATTTTAATAAAATACATTAGTCGTTTAGTTGTCCCTGTTGCGCAGATTTTAACAGTTTAATTATGTATCTACAAAAGAGTATATTGGTATATCTTACCGAAAAAGAAGTCTTGAAAGCATGTAAAGAGAATGAAAGAATGGATGTTTATATATTTTAACCTTATATTTTTTATATTTATACCGGGTGGTTGATAGCTGGTAAGCTTCAAGGAAACGCTAGAATGGTCCAAAAATGTGTACCTAGTCATAGCTAGGATACGTTTTGTTAAATTGTTTACTACTAAAATAAAATAAAAACAGTTCACTTTTTGTCTGGCCATTATTAACAATTACCTGTTCAATTTTTGATTTTCTTCTCAAAAATCAGAGAGTTTTCGTCTTAGACAACCATGGCTCAAATGGTTCTAAATGGTCTATTTTAGCTTCTCATTTGAAGCTGAAGCTTAGCACCCAGCTAACAATCACCCTGTATTTTTATAATAAAGTTAAACCGATAAAGTATACAAATAAACAGTAACTCACCTTATAGACTGCTACGATGAGCAGTATACAAATTAGTATAGTAAAGCATAAGTTGACTGTTAAAATTATCCTCGGAACTGAAAAGAAAAATAAAACTTAGTTTTATGGATCCATCCTATTTAATGAAGAGAAGAGAACGCCCATGAAGTTTGCTATATTATTTTATTATATACATGTAGTTACATTAAAGTACCTATGCCTTTATTCACAAAGAAATTACAATCAAATAATAGAACCAAATTCGAACTAGTATTTTTTCTTTGACGACCTCAGTGGCGCAGCGGGCGCAGGTCCGCCTGCACGCAGGAGGTTGCGGGTTCGATTCCCGCCTCGGGACAAATGTTTGTACGATGATCTGCAGATATATATTCAGGGTGTTCTGGATGTTTTCTATGTATAATAAAAAAATATCTATCTATGTGTAGTGTATTGCATTATGTATATCAGTTATCTAGTACCCTTAACACAAGCTCTGCTTAGCTTGGGGCTAGATGCTGTGTGAATTGTCCAGCATTAATTAATTATTTATTAAGTTACAATTGTAACAATTGAGTTAACTGCAGACAAACAATCAACAGGTAGATCATCAGTGAATTATAATCAAAATAAGTATGTAAATAATAAATAATGTACGAAAAACGCGGGAGGCGGTCCCGAGTTACTAAGGCGGTGATGTATGCTACTCGGGAGCGTCCCTCCCCGCCCCGTCCCTTGCTCCCCGCACGATTGCCCTGTCAAAACCACGTCAAAATGCCTTCGTCGAACGACTGCATGCATAAAGGTAGGCTGTGATATTCCTGATGATACTCACTGTCTACGCCAACATCATCACTGTCAAATAAGATAGTACTGAAGCTGATCCGATGTCTCTCCACCACCCAGACTATTATGATGGTAGCTATCGACAGCAGGACTCCAAGCACCGCGGTGATGAGGGTGCCGGACCTGGTGGACGCGCAGCAGCAACATTTCTGTAGCCTCTTCATGTTTCTCGGGGAAAGTTCCTTGGTGCAATACGATCACCGGCTCATTTCTGAAACAAGAGAGACGTTATTGAAATTTATTATTAACTAACTAACGCGTTGTTTCTATGGAAACGTTCAAAGGTTATGGGATAAAAAGTATGTTTTATTGCTTAAGTTTGATTCCAGGCTTTGAGCTTCACCGATGCAAAATTTCACCTCAATCTCAGTTCAGTAGTTTTGGCGTGAAGACGTAACAAACATCCATCCATCTATCCATCCATCCATCCAAACTTTTGCATTTATAATATTAATATTAGTGTGATACTGTGATGTGATGTGAATTAGCTCCGGCCGGTTTTTCCGGGATTGCAATTTTCATGCGTGCAAAGCCCAATCAGTTCAATAGTTTTTGTATTGTCTTCGCCCAAACATCTCATAACCTCACAAATATCTCATAACCTAACTAACATATCATAACATCACAAAGTTTCCTCTATGAAATAGTTTATGCCCGCGGCTTTGCACGCGTTGTTTCTATGGAAACGTTTAATTTAAAGGCTGTTTCTATCTCAGGGAAGCAGGAAGCAGCATGTTTTATTGCAGGCCTGTATGAAAAATTGGTGGACTGCCTCGTTGGTCAGCTTGTTCAATCGCTGATTATGAGGTCCTGGGTTCAAATCCCGGGTCGGGCCAATACCTAGGGTTTATTTATTTTTTTAGCAATAAAAAATCACAGTAGCAGCCCGACGACGTCAGGAACTTGGCGGTGTTACACTCCCGTGCTTCAGAAAGCACGTTAAGCCGTTGGTCCTGCGCTTGACATCTCCCCGGTCGTGTTGGTCCGCCGTCCCATCGGATTATGAGAGTGAAGGAATAGAGAGTGCATCTGTGTTAGGGCACACATACACTATAACACTATAACATGTGCTGCGCATCTGGTTAGTCTCCGATGAGTCTGGCCGCCGCCGCCGCCGTGGTCGAAATTCGGCTAGGAGGACATCACGCAACAGCAATAAACATCCAAAAATTCATACAAATTTTCGCATTTATAATATTAGGTACATCGTCTAGCAATTTTTGTTGGTAGATAAGTATTTGGTTTAATATACACGCCTAGATTGTGCATTTTAAACGCAAGGCCCATATAATAATAATAATTCACACAGAGTCATAATAAACCACCAAAAGCTATTATATCACAGAATCCTATCTTACTCAATATTATAAAGGCGAAAGTTTGCGCCGTTATGAAGATGTTTCCCGTCTAAGTACTCGTACCTACTCTTTTTCTTCGAAACGAAGTTTCGCAAACGAACGAATTTTAAACGAAGGTACGATAATGAACCTACTCTTTTTCATTTTCGGATACCTACGCACACGAAGTTAAAATAATGATAAATGTGTAGGTCTTTTATCAGGTCAATTACGGATTATTCTTTAATGTAAAATTAACAAAATATTTCGCTTTGTTTTAAATTTTACATCTATTCCGAAGTTTAATTACTATTTTCTGTTATATCTAAGCAACATATTATGTAATTAAACCACTACAATTTAACCAATTTCTACCTAAGACGTAATTTTTCGAGGCAATAAAAAGCACGAGTAGCACACCTACCTAAAATTCCTATGTAACATTTATAATATAAGGCAACCAAAAATATCTGTATACCTACCTACCTAATGAATTACTTATTTGTTGTGGCCCATTTCAACATTTTTTGTTTGCATTCTTTGTTTCGATAAAAACACAGTTTGTCAGTTATAAACTAACACCCGTATTCAAGAACAATACTGTGAGGTCTCACAGTGCACACGAACGCATAGGGCCGGTAAATTTGATTCATAGACAATACTTGAGTGATGCGCGACGCTATGCGCTCACTTGGGACGACCCCTACGTAAAGTAGCTCGACAGCTATTTTAGCCAACGCATAGTGTAGCTTTGTCACAAATACAATTATGTTCTGTCATTCTGTGGTAGGTAAATTTATTTTGCTTTGCTTTGAGATTTTGTTTGTATTCCTTCCTTCATACTTTGCAATACGTATTTTATTTCAAAAGCAATGGATTATAGCAGTGAAGAGGAGTTTGATAATTATATCAACAATGTTTTAAACGAACGAAGGTCAATTACTACACGAAAAGTGGTGCGGTATTTTCAAAATCCTTTCGATTATTATAGTGAAGAAGAATTTAGACGACGGTATAGATTTGCAAAGGATATTGTACTTTTCATACTTTTGCCACTTGTTGATGAAGATCTGACAAAACTTACGGGAAGAGGCCTTCCAGTGCCTCCTGTTTATCAATTACTAGTGGCCCTACGATTTTATTCTTCTGGGAGTTTTCAAGTAACCTATGATAATAAAGTTCCTATTTTTTTTATCTAGGTCAGTATTTCAATATGTAACTTATTACGAAACTAGCCGACGCCTGTGACTTAGCTCCCATAGTATATCGATTATTAAGGATCAATCTACATTTCGTATGCATTTCGTATGCACATCCATTGATTATGTTGTTGTATGACCTTAAATACCGCAATTGACAAAAACTAAAATATTATCTTGAAATACAAGAATAACTATTTAATTTTTGTTTGTAGATAATCACCACTCACAATTTCAACAACTGACAACACGTTTTAGGTTAGATTTATGTCATCCGCGCATCTGTCAAACAGATGCCAAACATTAAAGAGAACTTAGCAACAGAAACCGACCAATCACAGATCTGCAATAGACGCAGTGCGTCCGCTTAGTGAAGTGTCGCTTGAGGGTTGTTTGTGAATCAAAAGGCCTGCCATGGCCAACCCTGTGAGAAATGCCTTACTTCGCACAGTGTTGCTTGCTACCTTACATAAGTATTGTTCTTGAATACGGGTGTAAGTGTCTCAAGTGTTTTGTTATCTAAAGGCCTTTTTTTCATCGCAAACGCGATACGCATTCCATGGTAAGGTTTCAACTGCAGTCTGCATTTTACTTCTCGACAAGTTGTTTGTGTTGGATTATAAAACTTTGTAAGTATTTAATTTTGCTTTAAAATTGTGTTTTTACTGAAAAGATTACTTCTTTTTAAGGCTTGGTAGGCCAACAGAGGTCGCATTTTTGTGATTTTTAAAATCATCTGAGACTTAGAAAATAGTGTTTAAAATTCGGAAAAAAAGATATATGTATATTACCTAAGGATCTAGTCTAGTCAAAGTTGCATTCAGTTACAAGATCTAATGAACTTCACTCGATAGAAAATAATCCCAAAGTTACCCCTTTTTCTAACGTTTTTTCAATACTATGACTAGCGAACGAGGTACTGATATCACACTTATTTTTTGTATTCAACTAAGGACACTTAAAATTTCTAAACAAATTCGCAGAGTTTGACTTGATAAAATGATTTTCTTAATCATCAATGTTAAATAACTACAAAAAACACGAGCGCGGCGGCTTGGCAGGCGCGCATTTTCCCTTACGCCTACTGCTGCAGGACTACCTGGCCTTAACCCCCGACGCAAGAAGAGAGGGGTGTTCTAAGTTTAACGTGTCTGTCTGCGTATCTGTGTATCAGTCTGTGGTATCGTACCTACCTCCCAAACGGATGAACCGATTTTCAAGTAGTTTTATTTGTGTCTTAAGGGTCCGGCGACGGATGAATTTCCCATACAAACGTAGTACCAAAATGATTTGTTATTTGAGCATATTTTCACCATGGTCTGCTATTATTTGTATTAAAATAGTATTTATCCAGGTTCCTACCACAATTTTTTTTCAAAATACTTATCTACACAAATACTAAGAAAACATTCATTCTTTAGTGTAAAAATGCGATTCGGTTTAATTTCATTTCAGAAAGGTATTTTGACAAAAAATTGTGGTAGGAACCTGGATAAATACTATTTTAATACAAATAATAGCAGACCATGGTGAAAATATGCTCAAATTACAAATCATTTTGGTACTACGTTTGTATGGGAAATCCATCCGTCGCCGGACCCATAAGTAGGTAATTTTATTCCGAGTGTTCTTAGCCATGTTTCATGAAAATCTGTCGGGGGGTTTTTAAATTTTGTTCTTGTTTATTAATACCTCTCGTTTATATTTTACCAATTTTCAGTTTAAAATGGCTTCACATACGGGTTCGGCAACTCCGGAACAAATCGATACGCTCCTCAATTTTTTGGATGATCATAGAGATTTAGCTCGCGGGAGATTGAGGAGTGTCGGGAAAGTCCAAGCTAAAAGACTGTGGGAAGAAATTTGCAATACACTCAATTCCATGGGTGGTTGCACAATGACTGTTCAGCAGTGGCAAAACGTAAGTTAGTGAAATTAATTATTATAAAGTGATATTATTATATACCTAAATATTTAACGAAAAAGTTTTCTTTAAAGCTTTTGTTTTTATAGTGCGTAAGCCTCACACTCTGGCAAATTTCTAAGAAATTAAATAACATCGCAAAAATTTACGACTTCGGCGGGACTTGAACCCGCACATTCCGGTACTGACGGAAGGATGCGGGTTCAAGTCCCGCCGAAGTCGTTAATTTTTACGATGTTATTTAATTTCTTAAAAAGTTTAAGTTTTTAAAATATTCACACAGCCTAAATTTGACAGTTGAACATGATGTGCGCATGTTTAACTGTCAAAGTCAGGCTGTTCAAGTCCCGCCGAAGTCGTTAATTTTTACGATGTTATTTATTTTCTTAAAAAGTTTTCTTTATGTTTAAGTTTTTAAAATATTCACACAGCCTGACTTTGACAGTTGAACATGATGTGCGCATGTTTAACTGTCAAAGTCAGGCTGTGACACTGACAAATACTAATTACTTAGTAATCTGTGGTCAAAGGAACGTCCTCGAACGTCCAATCTAGCTGTCAGAGCATTAGATGCAGGCAGACAGAGGCAGACAGAGGCAGACAGAAGCCATTTATCAAAAAGTTGAAGTTGAAGTTGTCAGAGCATTACGAGGGAAAATCCATAGCAAATTGTGGTTTTGGAATCGTTAATGTGAATGTGATAGCATTAAATGTCGTTTCTTTAATTACAGGTAAACTTGGTTTGATAAACGCTTTTACTATGTGAACTTTGTAGGTAGGTAATGTGAAACTAACATAATAAAACTTTAATTAGGTACATAGAAACTCAATTGTCTATCAGTCACAATTCATCCAAATCACATCTTTTATATAAAACTAGCTGCTGCCCGCGGCTTCGCTTGCGTAGTTCCCGTTCCCGTGGTAATTCCGGGATAAAACATAGCCTATGTCCGTCTCCTGGTTCTAAGCTGCCTCCCCACCAATTTTCAGCCAAATCGGTTCAGCCGTTCTTGAGTTATAAATAGTGTAACTAACACGACTTTCTTTTATATATACAGGGTGTAACAAAAATAAGTAACCAAACTTTCAGGTGGGGTGTAGAATCGAACACTGAATTTAGGAAAAATATTTAAAAAAAAATCCCGCCCTTTAGTTTTCGAAAAATAAAATAAATACGGAATTTTCACTACATTACGCAAACGACTGATGCACGTGTTTATTTGACATTAAAATATGATTAAAAGGTCTACGTACCTTGTGTACACCTTTTTAGCAGATAAACATCTTTTTACGGGGGGCACCCACGACCGGACACGCGATATCGCAGCAGCGCGCGCGGCGGCGGGCTGCACGTGTTGTAGTTATGTAGGAAGCTAGCCAATGCATTCCAATTTTCCCATTTCAATTTTCATCTCGTGGTATTCAATATCTGAATAACGCATACGAGCCATTTTTACGCACAAAAAACCGATAAGCGCCGCCGCGACCTTCACCTTGCGCTTGCAATGATGCAACTAAACGGCCATTGACCCTATGATAACATTTCTGTGGTATGACAGTTTGACAAAACTAACAATAAGCCTAGCATTGGGTGAACATTCGGATGAACTAAGTTTGTATACCTATCTCGCTCTCGTGCGCTAAAAGTTTGTGCCTTTTCTTGTCTCAATCTGGTGCTTCGGAAATGCAAATTGTAACAACCTTTTATGGGGTTCACTGTAAGTTACTTACCGTATTTTTAAAGGTCAATGTGAAGGTAGGTACTTAGGTAGTCAACGATATTAAAAAATAAAAGCTAGTAGTGAATATCTTTTAGTAGGAAGGTGCATGCTTAATGAATGTACCTACTAACTATGCATTTTTGCGATAGAACGTGTGTAAAGACTTAAAATAATTAATTAATTTTTTAATTCCTAGAGGAAAATTGGAATGTATTTGTTGTACGTAGGCTCCATATCTAAGCACGCCGTGCAGCCTGTTCGCTTCCGCTGCAATGATGTCGCGGGTCGATGACCGCGGTGGCCGCTCATTAGGGCACCGTTTAGGTGTTATGGGCTTATAAAAGAGATGAATACAGGTACTTAGGCCATTTTTTTTTAAATTCCAAATAGACACATGTATTATAGTCTATTGCCTAATGTTGTGAAAATTTCGTACCTATTTATTAAATTTTTCGAAAACTAAAGGGCGGGATTTTTTTTCAATATTTTTCCTGAATTCAGTGTTCGATTCTACACCCCACCTGAAAGTTTGGTTACTTATTTTTGTTACACCCTGTATAGATATACGTTTATATTTTGGCAGGTATGGTATGATAGACAATATCTATCCAAAGAGGCTGTTGCTGAATCTCGGAGGTCGGCTTCTGCGACTGGTGGTGGACCAGCGACAGCACCTCAACTGTCAACATGGGAGTTGAAAGTGCTGTCTATAATGGGAGACGGATTTGGTGAACGCCAAACTGGAGCAAGAGTGCCAGCATTCCCTGAGGTAATTATACATTCAATTCTCAGTTTAATAATGTTTGTTGTGTTCATACGTTTTAATTAAGAATATTAGTTAAACTCTATTTTAATATGCCATTTAGAGACCATTTTAATGTATTTTTATAACCTAAACTGTTATATTAGGTATGTAATAAATTCAATTTATTTTCAGAACCTTGAACCAACCCCGTCTACCTCCAGTCAGCCTGAGATTATATTTTATGGTGATGAACCGGCCTCCGAACCAATAAGTGTCTCACAGCCTATTGTCTTGGATTTTCCTGAGCAAGTTGTGGAGTTTGTCGAGCCCAGCCAGGATGGCGTTCTGCCCATACAGCATCCAGAATCTGCAAGTCAACCGGTGTCACAAGAAGTCATGACTTCTAGATGCTGTAAGTGTTTTCAGTAATTTTATCTCCATCATTTAGATATCTTATTTGTAAAAATGAACCCCTATTTCTCCTGATCACACGAGAACGGCTTTACCAATTTGGTTGATTTCTTTTCTGTTGTATTCGTAACTATCAGCAGAAGGTTTTAATGCAAATAAATCTTTTACCTGACAGAACTACTAGTAGGTATGATATAATATAGTATTATTTAGAGTGTAATAATTAGATGAACTGTGTGTAATGTTTGTATACTTAGACTTATAAATAATACTTGAATCGTAAAATGGACACACCATTTAGATAAGAATATTTATTAAGCCCATACAAGTGTCTTGACATTTTGTAAATTGGAATAATCTTTTACAGGCTCTCAACCAACACGACATAGGAGGAGACAATCTGCTGGCACTGATGTCAGAAGCAGATTGTTTCATATTGAAGAGCAGCAATTAGAAATGAATAGAGTAAGGAACACCGAGTTGGCAGGCATCAGGGCTGCCCTACTGGAGCTGTGTGGGCTTGTTAGAGAATATTTAAATAGATAGTGTCAGTAAATTATTTTAGTTAAGTTTGTATGTAAGTATTAAAATAAATATATTTTCAACACACTTGCTCATATAGTGGGGGTATAAGGGGTTGAACCATCATCTTATCAACCCAAATGTCATCTTCACCTGCACGTGGTGCACCCTGCTGGACTACTAACGAGGCTCTGACGACCGACGCTCACTTTGAACATGGAAACGCCTGTACTGGATCTTACATCATATATCCAAGGGTTTTCCTACCTCAAAGGGGTAGGTTTTGGTATGTCAGATGGCAATCGATACTGGACTAATAAATCCGAATAAAAACGCCAAATTTTTAGAAATGACAATGATAAGGTTACAGAATGCATATACGATAAGGGATAGGGCGTCGCCGCGAAACGACGCGCAGACACATCGCCCTCCCTCTGCGACAAGTGTGCTAGGGCTACCGGCTCGGCTAACGACGTTAGTCCCAAACTGTAACCTTAAGGTCCGCTTCGATACATTGAACGTAGGAACACTAACAGGGAAGACGAAGGAACTTGCCACTCTATTCAAACGTAGGAAGGCTGATTTCATCTGCCTACAAGAAACCCGATGGACTGGATCAAAAGCCCGTAACATCGGAATGGGCTACAAACTCATGTACGTAGGTGGAAAGCATGGACGGAATGGCGTAGCAATCGCTGTCAAAGCAGAATACCTCAATAACATCCTAGAGGTCAATAGGATAAACAACAGACTAATGTCTCTTAAAGAACTGGTTGAGGGAGAAGTTCTTAATGTGGTTTCTGCATACGCTCCCCAAGTAGGTTGCAGCCAAGCGGAAAAGGATAACTTCTGGACGACTCTCGAAGGCACACTTCAACAAATGCCCCCGAAAGAGACTATCTTGTTAGGAGCTGACCTCAATGGTCATATCGGAGAAACGAACGACGCGTTTAAAAGAGTGCACGGAGGTTACGCATACGGCACACTCAACGATGCCGGGAAAGTAATTCTTTCAACAGCATCGGCATTCGATCTTGCGATCGTCAACTCCTTCTTTGCTAAGAAGCCAGAACACAAAATTACGTACAAAAACGGCCGAACAGCGACGCAAATAGACTACATCTTAGTTAACCGAGCTCACATTGGCCGTGTTACTAACTGTAAGGTTATTCCGGGAGAATGTGCCACCACCCAACACCGCATTCTTGTGATGGATATGATGTTCAAGAAAATACCTAAGGAGAAACCAACTCAAACTCCAGAGCTCACCAAATGGTGGAATCTTAAAGTTGAGAAAATCTCAGAGTTCTGTGAACACCTAGCCAATCTTGAGATTGATGTTGAATCAGGCGTTGACAAAATATGGGAACATTTGAACAAATCCATCATAACAGCTGCAACTAAAACTCTTGGCCGTACTAAGGGAGGTAAGCGATCTGATAGAGAAACTTGGTGGTGGACAGAAGAAGTGCAGCGTGCAATACAAAATAAGAAGATTGCCTTTAAAACCTGGCAGTCCACCCAAACTCCTGAAGACCGAGAAGAATACAAGAAAGTTAAGAAAGACACTAAGAAGGTGATTGCAATAGAACAAGCAAACTCCCAGAAAACTCTTTACAAAAGTTAGATAGCAAAGAAGGCCAAAAGCACATCTACAAGCTCGCCAAACAGCGTGGTCAAAGCACAAAAGATCCTGCTAAATGTAAAACCATCAAAGGCCCAAATGGCGACTTGCTCTATAGGGACAAAGATGTCATAGGAGCCTGGCATCAATACTACCAATAGCTACTGAACCCTAATCTTGTTAACACAGAACTTCCAGCAATGGAGAGGAACCTAGGACTTATACCTCCAATACACCCAAGTGAGGTGAAGAAAGCCCTGCAAAAAATGTCTAACAAGAAAGCCATAGGACCGGATGGTATTCCAGTAGAGGCTTGGAAATGTCTGCGCGAGCACGGGCTCGTAATACTTACCAATTTCTTTAACTGTGTGATGCTATCTTCTAAAATGCCAGACGCATGGAGATTGAGCACCATAGTTCCGATCTATAAAGGAAAAGGTAGCAAGTACGAATGTAACAACTATCGCGGAATCAAGCTTCTGAGCCATACAATGAAACTTTACGAAAGAGTGATTGACAGCCGCATTAGATCAGAGTGTTCCCTTTCGAAAAATCACTACGGCTTCGTACCCGGCTTATCAACCACCGATCCGACGTTTGCTCTTAGCACGATTACTGAAGAATATCGCGCCAAAACCCGACCATTCTATGTAGCATTTCTTGACATAGAGAAAGCGCTTGATCGGGTCCCGAGAGACACGATATGGTGGAGCCTTCGCAAGAAGAATGTCCCCGAACAGTATGTCAAAATCATTGCCGATATGTATAAAGGAGCAAGATCAATGGTACGGACAGTGGTGGGCGAGACAAAACCGATAGCGGTCACAGAAGGCGTTCACCAAGGCTCGGTATTGAGCCCCCTTCTGTTCTGCCTGGTCTTGGACTCACTCACTGAAGAAGCGCAGAAGTTGGCACCGTGGACTTTCATATACGCTGACGATGTAGCCGTTTGCACTGAGAGCCGTATTGAGTTACAAGATGCACTTCTGGCGTGGAAAGACCAGTTACAGACCGGCGGCCTAACGCTGAGTATAACAAAAACCCAGTTCATGACACTCAACGAGTCAGACCCAAACAACAATAGCCCGATCAACATCGATGGGCAGTTGGTCACCTTCTGCGATCAATATAAGTATCTGGGTAGTATGATGCACAACTCAGGGAACGTGGAATGTAATATCCAGCACCGAATAGCCGCAGCGTGGCTTAAATGGCGAGAAGTGACAGGTGTTACTTGCGACAGAAGAATGCCAGTTAAACTCAAAGGTCTTATTTATAAATCTATCATAAGACCAGTCTTAATGTACGGCAGTGAAACATGGGCCGTAACGCAGAAGAACGTGCACACCATCCAAGTCGCCGAAATGAAGATGCTGAGGTGGATGTGTGGAGTCACCAGGCTCGACAAAATCCGTAACGAGTACGTGCGAGGAAGCCTGGGCGTGCGTGACATCGCCGACAAAATGCAGGAGAGTAGGTTACGATGGTATGGGCACGTGAAGAGAAGACCACCTGATTATGTAGGAAATTTGGCACTACAGCTTTCCATCCCAGGGCGAAGGTCCAGAGGGAGACCCAGGATACGATGGAGGGATGTAGTGTTAAGGGACATGAGAGAGTGTCAAGTTTCCGAAGACGACGTCGAGGATAGAGCGAAGTGGAGGAAATCAATTAGGAGAGCTGACCCCACCACCATATGGGATAACTAGCTGGGAAGAGAGAGACTTGCTCATAAAGTGGCTCTATGGTCACCACGATAAGGTCGATTAGGCACAGAATGACACCCATAGTCAAACTGTGACTTTTTCATAGCTATAATTCACTAGTGAATTATAGATTTTTTTTTAAATTTTATTGGTTGAGTTGCTTTGTTATTAAAAAAGTTTTTATAAAAAAAAGATTGTGTTGAATAGAACAAATAAATTTAATGTTCCTATTGCTTGCTCATTTCATGCAACTTCTTATTTAAATAGATAATTTTAACTTGTATGTGTTAAATAAATAAAACTTTCACTCAAATATAACTTTTGTTTTCTCTATAATAAAATGAGTTTTTATTGTTATTTTATTCACAAGTGTATTGAAAAACCTTGTATGAGATACACGTGTGTATTGATGATTACCGTCCTCGGCTCTTAAGACCTCAATGGCGCCTCGGTGGTAAACATCAATGTTACACACTAATACCATAAACTACCTACTATTGTATTCTTTATGATTTTATTTCATTATTTTACCTATTCTTTTCCAACATCTCCACTAACCTAGCTCTTGTCCTTCGGCCTGCAACTAAGGCTTGAGAGGCAGTAGTGGCTGGTTCCGCAGGAGCAACCTGCCTGTTTCTCTCAGCTTCAAGTTGCTCTTCTGTCAACTCGGGAACAGCAATACCAGCTCTTATACAAAAATTATGTAGGACACAGCAGGCTATAATAATTTTACCTGCTGTTTCAGGGCAGTAATGGAGTTCCCGAGCCAGCAATTGACATCTCCAGCGACCTTTTAATATCCCGAATGTGCGTTCTATAGTGGAGCGTGCACGCTTTTGGAGAGAGTTGTAGCGTCCTTGTGGGGAGTCCTCAACAGCATATCGCACCATTTTCAAACAGTCATTCATTATACAAAAACTGGAGATTTTTTGTTATGAGCGCCATCTGAGGCGCCTCATCGAACTCTATTCAGTGCAAAGACACCCATGGTCAGAATGAACCCATGGTATGAATCCTGCCCTCTCACCGTCGTCAGTGAAACCGATCCAGGTAGGAACGGCTGGTCCCGGCGGCTGGAGGAGCTCAAGTGTAAAGTACGTAAGTCTTTCAACAGAGCTATGAACACGTACGACGACTCCGACTGGGACGCATACAAGAGGGCCCAGGCCGACTACAAAAAACAGCTACGTCGTAGGAGTCGTCTCAAATGGAAAAACTTTTGCAACAACATAGAATCAAACTCTGAAGCGAACAGAATCAGAAAAATTTTAGCGGCGGAACCGAACCGCGAGATTGGTTCGCTTAAGAAGCTTGATAACACCTACACCAAAACGACAGCAGAAACACATGAACTTCTTTTACAAACACACTTCCCAGGCTGCCTCATTGATGGTGAAACAGAGTGGCACACCACCAGTCTAGTCACGCCTTCGGCGACAGATTGGGCGGTGGCGGGCTCAGTGGTAACCGGAGATAAGGTAAACTGGGCCATCAACACATTCAAACCATACAAGTCGCCAGGTATGGATGGGATATTCCCTGGCCTCCTACGCTGGGGTGTGGCACACATAAGCGGGGCGCTGACCTCTATCTTCAAGGCCTGCCTAGCCTTCCGCTACGTACCGCTTATGTGGAGAGAGGTTAGAGTTTTATTCATACCCAAACCAGGAAAAAGCGACTACCTACACTGAAGCAAAGTCCTACAGGCCGATCAGTCTCACCTCTTTCTTACTCAAGACCCTAGAGAGGCTATGCGATCGATACATAAGGAACAACATACTAACAATAAAACCACTACACCCACAACAACACGCCTACAGTTCAGGCAAATCAACAGAATCTGCGCTGCACACAGTAGTTAGTAGATTAGAACAAGACATCTCAAACAAAACGCTCTGTCTCGCAGCCTTCATAGATATCGAAGGGGCTTTTGACAAGACGAACTTTGACAGCATTAATACATCACTTCAAAAGCACGGAGTGGAGCCAACGCTGGTAAATTGGATCATTAGCATGCTCAAGCTGAGGGCAGTAGGTACGGATCGACGTACACGGGGGGACCAGGGGAGTTGTGGCAAGAGGATGCCCACAGGGCGGCGTCTTGTCACCGCTTCTGTGGAACCTAGTAGCTAATGACCTAATCACTAAGCTAAACGACCAACGCTTCTTTACGGTAGGCTATGCGGACGACCTTGCGATACTCATATCGGGACACTTTGCCAGCGTGACGTGTAACATTATGAATAACGCACTAAAGGTCGTCGAAAACTGGTGCATAGACTATGGACTTACCGTAAACCCAACCAAAACAGAACTAGTAATGTTCACCAACAAGCGTAAACTAGGAACCTACCAACTCCCGTTCCTGTTTGACACGCAGCTAACACTATCCGACACAGTCAAATACCTAGGTATAACCTTAGACAGTAAACTAACCTGGGCAACACACTTAGAAAACAAGACAAAGAAGGCCACCATCTCATTCTAGCAGTGCCGGAGAATGCTAGGAAGAACATGGGGTCCCAGCCCGAAGATTACCCTATGGCTCTACAACACTGTAGAACTGCCCCCACTGCAGCACTCGAAGCCCTGTTAGGCCTAACGCCACTGCACCTACACGTGCAACAAGAGGCAGCCGCAGCTGCTTACAGACTCTGGGCTTTAAGTTTATGGAACCACAACACCAAAGCACAACATACCACTATTATAGACGAGTACGCACGGAGCAATCCCATGCTACTCTCGATTTATGACAGGGTACCCAAAAAACACATACACTCAAAAAGCTTCACCATACAAATGCACGAGGAGCCAAGTGACAGCTCCAACACATATGAAGTTAGAATATACACAGATGGCTCTAAAATGAAAACAGGTACCGGGGCGGGAACGTTCTCGGAAGAACTAAACATACACAAAACAACAGCACTGGGTGCCCACAACTCCATCTTCCAGGCGGAATGTGTAGGTATAATCCAAGCTGCGACCGCAGTGCTACGAAGAAAGGTAACTGACCAAAATATCAGGATCCTCTCGGATAGCGCGGCTGTACTACAGGCCCTGAACAGGAGAGAACACAACTCGGGACTCACTCTACAATGCCACCACCTGCTGGAACAAGTAAGTCAGTCCAATAGAGTCACTCTACAGTGGATAAAAGGACACAGCGGATCGAGAGGAAACGACGAAGCTGATGCACTGGCAAGGAGAGGTTCGGAGCGGCAACCGGCAGGGCCCGAACCAATAATCCCCCTACCTTTCAGTCAAGTCCGCTCATGGATCCGTCAACGTACAACTAAACAACACCAAGACTACTGGGCAAGTATTCCAGATTGTAGACAGTCGAAGGAGACCTTCCCGGCTCTTAACCCGAGATTCTCCCGAAAACTCCTCAATCTGAAGCGTGACAAACTCCGGCAAATCGTCGGCATTGTCACTGGTCACTGCATGCTTAACAAACACCTATTTAACCTGGGTATCACGGACAGCCCCCTATGCAGAGGGTGCATGAACGCAGAGGAGACGGCCGCGCATGTGCTTGTAGAGTGCGATAGCGTTGCTTCCCAACGACTACAATACCTTGGAACACCAAGGACGCCTAGGGAGGCATGCACCGGCGTCAGCGAGTTGCTGGCCTTCCTGGAGGACATCGGGTGGTTAGTTTAGCATCCCCCCACCCGACACGCAAAAAGGGCCCACCTGTGGCCTAGTTGCGGAAACGAGTCCGGAAACAAGTAACCCATGGTCAGTTTCCAATTACATTAGCTAGGAGGTGCTAGTGTAACTTTGCATTTTTAAGAATTTGATCATCTTATTAGATGATTAAATGTAGTAAAAATTCTTAAATTATTATGCTCCCGCAAAGGATAACCAGAATCACCTAAACTTAAAATAAGTATTTTATTTATAATGTTTTCTTTTTCTAGGCGCTGCGTAGGTATGTGTTTTTGTTTGCCAATTTAAGGGTATTATATACAAATTGTAAATATTAAGTAGGTAGGTACTAAAAGTAAAAAAAACTTGCTTTCCCTTATAATGAATTAGGTAGGTACCTACATAGGTATCTCTAATTTACATTTAAACAAAAGCTGATTGTAACTAAACAACAGCGAAGCCAATAATACAAACATACCTAATAGATATACTGTCTCATTCTGGAGTCCCTCCATTATGGCTTTTGATGTCACACTCTGCAAATAAACGCATCAAGAGTTGCTCCTCCAAATGAAGCATCCACATAGGTAGTAGAGGTACTATCTCCTGGCACAACTCTTCAAATAATTCCCGACTAAGTCTGTATTTCCCTACAAACTCTGGAAAGTCAAAGTCTGGAATATGATTGATATTGAATTGATTGCGCAGGCGGCGACGGTTTCGTTTACGCTCCAAACGTTCATCACGAAGAGGAATCTCAATCAAAAGTAATCTTCCATTCATTTCAGTCAATTTTCTTTATAAAATCCATTGAATTACTATTACTAGCAACTCACTGATAAAATCAGAAAAACGTAAATCAAAAGGTAACACTTTTGGTTTCGTCGATTTGAGGTTAAAACCGTCAAATTCAAATGTTCGTTTCGAGCTCGTTTCGAGCTTTCATGAAATGAAATAGAAGAGTAGGTTTAGTAAATGAATGAATGAATGTCAAACAATTCTCGTTCTTTCGATCGAATTTTCGTTTTTCGTTGAAAAAGAGTAGACTGAATGGATCGGGCTGAAATTTAGCACTCTTATAGATCTGGACCTAGAATAACATAAGGCAACTTTTTATTCCAAAAAAAACGCGTGCGAAGCCGCGGTCAGAAGCTTGTAACTATAAAAGTAGCTTTTATGTAGGTGTTATAATATGTATGGTATTGAAATGGATCAGTTGAGTTACCTACCTGTTTGCAACAGTCTGCAGTTAGCTCAATTGTTTCAATTGTAAATACTAGTTCTAATATATTTATATTACCTACTTGATTGTAATTTTCTTTGTGAATGTAAGCTATAACCTAATGTAAAAATCTGGTAGCTACTGTAGAAGAACACGTTAAGTTTCTATTAAGTGTTTATTTTGGCGTGGGTGGTATTAGGTTGATCCGTTACTTTTGCGCGACAGAACGACGCCGGCGTTGCCAGTCGACTTTGATTGCGAGCTTTGTATTTCAAGCTCTCTAATCTAACAGCTCGTTTATGTGTCTCGTATTCTATATTATCTATGACAACAGCTACACACACAACCTAAGAAGGTGTGAATGTGTCATCATAGATAATGTCCCTAGAATGTAGAATACATAAGTAAGGCCAAAGAATCCTAAGTAATCTCTACAAATTGCAGATATGCGTTGGAAGGAATGTAGGGTAGGCTTTTTCTTCTACTGCAACCAAACGTGCACCACAAACAAAGCACTATCATATATATCATATATACTGCTTAGCTTGGGGCTAGATAATGCTGTGTGAATTGTCCAGCATTATTTATTTATTTATTTATTTATATTAAATACCGTACGTAGGTAAACACTTTTCTAAAAAACTTTGGGAGTTTATTTAGGGGCGAACCTAACGGGTTTGGTTATCAAACTAGGCCTAGATCTCAGTAGGTAGTAGGTACTCTCGGGAACCCAGTGGTACTAGTATAGTATTATAATATCTGTGCCAGTGGTAAAAAACTCTAATTAATATTACATAAAATTCTAAATATTTTTTTGGAGCGAAAACAAGATTGCAAAAAAAATCATGAAATAGCACTGTGTCGCACAACCGCGCTGTTGAAATGATTTATGTTTTGATTCGTAGGTTACTAATTGTTTAGTTCCTTGAACCAGTTTCTTTATACGTTTTAATTTTTTTATACAAGGGCAGAAGCCTTTATTCACAAAGAAAATTACAATAAAATAATAGAAATAAATTAGAACTAGTAGTTATTCACAATTGAAACAATTGAGCCAACTGCAGTCTGTTGCAAGCAATCTACAGGTAGCTCAACTGATCCATATCAATACGGGGCGGAAGCTTTATAAGTTGTGTAGTTTTCTTATAAATTAGGAATAACTACATATTTTTGCGCTTACGCCGCGCCGTTGTTCCAAAAACGATATATTCCCATCCGCCCCAAGGACTGCCCCATCAATGACGCGGATGGGAAAAAAAATCCCATCCGCCCCATTACTCAAGTCAATGGGGTGGTTGGGAATATATCAATGGGGCGGATAGGAATTTTCTCCCCATTGGCTTGATTAAACTAAAACCACCCCATCGACTTCTACGTATGCTCTGTCGCGAAATCCTTTACCTACCTATCCTTTTCACAAAATGGCGCGCAATGCGCCCTCTTAAAGGTACCTATACCTAAGTACTGCAGAGTTAGTAGGTATAAGTAAAGTGGGTGGCCCTCTGTCGTTTGACCGACCACGTAAATTGCTTTAAGTAGGTATGCTGTCTATTTTAAAACATTTACCCCCGAATACTCAAACGCATCTCAGATATAAGCACGTCTCAAGTGACGAATTTTTGACACATTTTCATTGAAAACTGTCAAGAAATCGTCATTTGAGACGTGCTTAAATCTGAGATGCGTTTGAGTATTCCGGGGTTAGTGACGCAATAGAATTTTACAAAACACCACAGCAATATCGATAGATAATTTAAAGTTTCCATTAGAGACACAAATAGCCCACATAACAAATTTCGCAATAGCGTTTCATTTTGATGGACTTGCCGGTGAGGGGAAACATTCTCGGGCATCCAGATTTAGAATTAGGTACTACAGCTAAAGCTGCGTTTAGATTTAGTAGGTAAACGTAACCAAACGTTAACGTAAATTTTACGTTGTTTTTTATAGCTAGGTTACAACCATATCCATATATTATTTATAGGGCTTACCATAGTGTCATAAGGGCAAAACCACACTAATAGGTGTCACATTAATATTATAAACGCGAAAGTTTGGATGCATGGACGGATCTTTGTTACCCTTCACGCCAAAACTACTGACCGGATCGGGCTGAAATTTCGTATACATGTTATTCTAATCCTGGAATCCTGGAAAACATAGGCTACGTTTTATCCCATCAGTTCCCATGGGATAGAAATCACCTTTAAACGTTAGCCATAAATGCGAAATTTGGAATTTTAGTCAGATGTTTCAAACATCGAAGTATCCAAACCTTTTCTCTAGGTACCTTTTCACGTTAAAACTACTGAAAGGATAGAGAATTTCGCATAATTGTAGTTCGAGACCTGGATTAACATTTATGCTTTTTGTCTCGAAAAACACGTGCAAGGCGCGGACAGAATCGAATAGATAGATAAAATACCTAAATGTATACATTTTGATTTATAAAAGTACCTATACATGATTTATGTGTTGCACCATTTAACCACAATAGGTTTGTGTTGGTGCTCACGCTCATTTTATACATAAATGTTAGCTTTAATTAAATATACTTAATTGATTTGGATCACTTCCTATTAACATGTTTTAAAATTAAAAAAAGGAGAAATACAATGTCTTTCAATCACTGACAGAGTTATGAGGGCCTACTCGGCTAAGAAAGCTAATGATTTCATATCTCAACAGCCTGTATTGGTCCACTGCTGGACGCAGGCTTCCCCCTGATAAGCGCCTTGTTTTATCTCATAATCCCCACGCTGGGCATGCAGGTTGGGGATCGTAGTTCGTTTGTAGAATTGTTCTGCAGGGGGCGCTGCTGCCCGCCCCCGGTGGATATCCCTTAGTCGCCTCTTACGACACCCGCGGGAAGAGTTGGGGTGGTGCTAATTCTAAGCCGGCGCCACACAGCAGTTATTTCATAAAATCTTATTATCTTAATCCGTGGCATAATTTCCCAACAAATCATCGGTTTCAGACCACGGATTAGAATAGTTTCGTCCCAGTTTTAGTTCTTTGATATGGCCTTTGATGACAAACACCGGGACATCGTGCGTGCAGCGTACATCCGGCAAACAGAGCAACAATCATTTTATGGTTGACGTGGTTTTCGGAAGGCGGAGGTTTCGAAATTATGCCTTCATTAATTTATTACGGAATCTCCTTTAATACATTCGAAAATATACATTCAATTGACTTGCAATAACATTTTACCTACTAGAATGTCGTGTTAATCATTTATCATTATTTATCGAGAGTTTATAGTGAAGTAAAACACAAGTGTATAGTAAACTAGTTTGTTCCTAAGGGTTCGATATGGAAACGTTTGAAGGTTATTTCTTTCCCATGGGAACTGATTTAGGTAGCTATGGGATTAAACGCCGATATGCCGCATGTTTTATTCCAACTACATCTATGCAAAATTTCAGACCGCTCCGTTCAGTAGTTTTGGCGTGAAGAGGTAGCAAACATCCATCCAAACCTCTTCCTAAACATCCAAACTTTCGCATTTATAATATTAGTGTGAAAGGTATTAGTGGGATTATCTTCAGTTTAAAAAAAAATTTCATACGTTTAACGGTTTTAAGACAGGCATCTTTATATAGGTAATTATTTTAAATTCATCGCTTGCTCTGCAATGCGTCGATCATAAACTCAGCATTAACCCCACGTTAAACATAATACCTACTGATTTCTCGGTTATTTGCAGCACAAATGTAATCAGTGTAGATAACCCGACATTGGCCTGACCTACTTAACAGATGGCCCCGTTAGATCGGCTTTATTCCTAAATGCCGCTCCCGCCGTTCACACCCCAATGCAAAACATCGGTAACCTTCAAAGGCTTTCAGTTTAGCAAACAGATTTCATGATTTAAGTGACAGGTATGCAGAAAATCGAAGTTACCGATTTGTTTTTGCGCATCGTAGGTATGTAGGTGACAGTGGAGTAGGTTTTGCTTGATAACGAATCAGAAACTTCTTTTTTTGTTTTCCGAGTAGGCCCCCAGAACTCTGTCTGTGATTGAAAGTCACTTTATTTTTAATTTTAAAAAAACCTACCCGCGTATATAAATTAAAATAATAAGTGTAAGTTAAGTTAAATTACAAAACTATGTTTAAAAATGTAGAGCAGGAGTTCTGTACCTATTTTTAAAAATAATTTAACATCGACTTACTTTGTGTGATTGTGTTTCTTAAACAATGGACTATTTGTGTATAAAAAAACCATTTAACCTCACGCATGGACCCACAGAGTCGGCATTGTCAACGTTTAAATTGAGTCCATTAAATCATTCACCAGTATGCTGAAATGTGCTCATTACATTGAACGTAGTGCGTAGATGCAATGCATACCTACTGACTATTCAGTATTCACTCATCAGTGTCGCCAACACTTCCTACTATAGTTGGATCTAGAACTGCTTCGCGGTAACTTAGGGTTGTCACATTTTGTTAGGATCAAGAATGGAGGTAAGATTGAAATAATGTTCTTGCGATGGCTAAATCAAAAAAGGTGTAAATGTGAAAGGTAATCAAGGAAAAGTGATTCTTGTTATATGAACTTGAAGAATTCCATTTCCAGCTCCAGTAAAGTCAAACCTCCTGTAGTGAGTTTACAGCTTTCTAATATGTTAATTATAAAATAAACTTGAGAATAAAGTAGAAAAACTAAATGCTCTACCCACCAAATTAGATAATCGTCCTGGGGTCCTGTGATTGTTCTAGTTTTGGTCAAGGCAGAATAACAACGCTTTCTGTTCACAACAGTTGGCATTATGCTGAGCCTAGGCCCATTTGCTACTGCAGCACACATTGGTTACCTACCTACTTCTGTATTGCCACATATTGTTAACATGAACCTACTGTACCTGTGTTCTTAATTGTGTAATTTAAGATTAAATAATTTATTTTTAATGTGATAAGTAAATGTGTGTGTGGTGGCAAATAAATAGTATGTCTTTCTCTATGTCTAATCTGTGGATCTATTTTCTCTGAACGAAAGAATCGATTAACTTTTTCTTTATACCTTTCATCCGTAAATCAGTGAAGTGACACATTACGTTGGTAGACCGTGGTTTAATAACTCAGACTCGGGCTTTAATGGGGTTCCAATAGTAGTGCAAGTTGACAACCCTAATGGTAACTGTTACCTACGATCCACGTATACCAACTGGGCTGGGAGTGGCTCGTGCCGGCACAGTTCTCTGTGAGACCATTGCGCAACCCAACGTTGTGACGGCGAGGAAGACAGCCATAGCGTTTGTAGACAAATGTCTATTGCGAATGTGAGATGACAGTAGAGAAAACGCTAGACGTATCAATCTGTTGGGAGCAACAGGATTTTACTCATTTTACCTTTTGACGTGACAACGTCTTATAAATTGGTTTGCCGGGTGACACTTCAAGAAACTGCGTTACGCTCCGCTCACGTTATGCGCTCACAATGAGAGCGAGTGAGAGGCACGCGTCCCTTCCACTCGGGCATGGTTAGCCCGCCTAAGAGCGAGAGAGACAGACATAATTATTTTACCACTCAAAGTCGTTGTCACGTAAAACTTTCGCCCGTATACCGACTTTACAGGCAACCAATGTTTTTTTTTTTTCAATTATTGATTCCTTCCTGTCAATTTCTCTCCCCATTTATGAATCCCTATTAGTTGCAACCTCAGAGCATAAAATACAATAGAATACAAAATACTTTATTGTACACCAACAAAAATACAATACAAAAGACATTATAAGACACAAGTACAATGAGCGGCCTTATCAAGCGATAAGGCAGAAGCGATCTTGTCCAGGCAACTTTTTCTCAATATAGATGCTAGAAAGCAGCTTCTGACAAGATCACTTGGATTTCCATGACGTCGTCTGGTGTCATGATGTGAATGAGTGTCCATTAAAATGTAATCTCGAGCTTCTCTTAACCTTTACGCCAGAATAAAGAAAATACCTGCACCATATGCACCACCGCACCACCGCGTAGAGTCTATGCTTGTCTTCAAGAATTAAGAAGAACCAAAATCAAGAATCAAAAATTTATTTCTAAATGTAGGCAATTTAAAAAAAGGATATTTTAACATTTCGACTCTTTATTTAACATAGAGTCAAAATGTTAAGGTCGACTTGATGGTGGAAAAAATCTGTAAGTATGGAACATGAGCCGACTTCTTAACCCACTACACTCCACTCCAAAAAATAGACGAGGATCCCAAAATTCGATATAATTTATTTTCGCTAACCGTTCGCATAAACATTTGTCTATGAAAATAACAGATGTCACGGCAGCGGGTTCCGCATAGCCACAGAATCTTTAAAAGTTACTCCATTCATTAACGTGTTATTTTTAGCTGTGTGTTTTTCACTGATAGTCCCATTTGATAGTGTAGCCATGTAGAGAAGTTATGAATGTAATAAAAAACATGATAGCTATCTTATAAATCGTGGCTCATTTTTCCGTTGGTAGTTTTTAAACGCATTTTATGTATCTCAGAATAGTAGAGCACCCAATGGTTTAGATCACTTTTGAAACTATCTCGGCTATTTTCACTTAAATCACGGGATACCTCTCTACGTCTACTCGCAAACTCGCAACCTACCTACTCGCCAGGGACTTCAATAAGTCCTTGATCTCAGATTTATTTCTTGTCATTTTGTTACATAACTTAACAATTTGATAAAAATAAACATAAAAAGTTTAATATTTATTTATTCTCAAAAAGACTATTTATTTTTTATTTTAACTGAGCAAAACATTGTGTTGCTCAAAATATTAGTACTTTTTGGCTGATTAAAAATTATTTCTACTGATCAAAACATTAATTTTGCCGATCAAACAGTCTATTTTCTGATCAAAAATAATTTAGTTGCCATGTGTTGTTGGTGGTTTTTATTATACAGCCGATCAAACCTTAAGATGCTGCCCGAGTGGTTTTTAAGCTGACTTTTCCAGTGATATGGATCAGTTGAGCTACCTGTAGATTGTTTGCAACAGTCTGCAGTTAGCTCAATTGTTTCTATTGTAAATACTAATTATATTATAATTTTCTTTGTGAATAAAGGCTTTTCCAGTTGATCATTTATTTAAAATTAATACCAATAAATTTACTCCCATTATATAATGTCACTTTTAAACGTATATACTTATATGAGAACAGGATTCTTAGGTTCAGTATAGATAAATGCATAGGTTGTGGTCGTTTAATAGACGACTCATTTAATGTCTTCACTTAATAAGGAGTGATCACCATTAATAAAATGAAATTCTCAGATCAGAAAATGAACATGACATAAATTCGTTCGATGTGTTAATTGGTTAACGTTTGTTGGTTGGTTTTACGATAAAACGCGCCTGTAAAACGGACTGCTGTGTGAAAGTACACTAAAGGTACCTATTATTATTATTACTATCTATTTATCTAGTTTACTATTAGTAGTGAGTAGCATAGGTCAGCCATGTATTCCCCGTAACGAAAGCGACTTTTGGCAAGCGTAGCGCTCTTGGCTCGCCCATTAAACAGAAGGCCGGCGGACGTGAGTTCGCTCCGTGTCACTGTCACCTACCTATTTTTATATTATGCCTTCTTACAAACAAGCTTACTTTATAAAAAAATCGAAAAACCTGACGATTGTTTGAACCATCATGCGAACCGGCCTCATAGACTAAATTAATTTTTCAAAATATTTTTCCTTGGTTGTGTATGACAGAGTCTGAACCACTCCTGAAAGTTTGATCCTTACATTTTGTTACACCTTGTATATAATTTAAATAATATATAATTTAAATAAATAAAAATAAATAAATAATGCTGCACCATCCACATCTCATCATCTAGCCCCAAGTTAAGCAAAGCTTGTGTTGCTTATACTATACTCTTGTTGAATACGCTTTTAAGACAAAAAAAACTATACCAATTCGTTATAGAGACACACTTCGTTTGCGTAAAAGACGTATGATTTGATTATTACTAATAATTATTACAGTTTTCCTACGTCTATTAATAAAAAAGCAAGCATTCAACAATTTCTACAACACAAAAAACGTAGCGTAGTTATGTTTTGACTTTATAATTTTAATCTTTTCATTAAACCGTTAGACATTTACTATCTTTTAAAGAAACTCTTAAAAACTTGCATGTGCGAGTCAAAAAGAAATAGCATGCACATAACATAACACACGCTTGAATAAAACAAACATTCACAGACTGCACAGATAGGTACCGAGGCTGATCTCATCGACATACGGAGTTACATCGACTCACTATCTGGAACATTGAGTGTCTCACACGCAATTCAGTAAATCGTAAGTAAGCCAATCTAAAGCGCATCCAGATGCATCTGTGAGCAATTCATTTGATGTTCTCTACCCACGCTGTATGCCTTTGCCTATAGCCAACGTCCAAATGGATGGTGCCTTATCTTTTCAACATCGGTCACGAGACTTATTGAAGTTTCGAATTCTTCAATGATAATAATGTACAAATAGGCTGACAATCCATGCAATGGCAAACTATTTAACATCTTTGCTTGGCTATGGTAATGTCCTCCTAGCCGAATTTCGGCTACGGCTAATCATAACGGAGACTAGCCGTGTGCGCATTACAGGCATTATTACAGTGCACAAGTGTGCGAGCAAACACAGGTGCACTCCCTATCTATAGTATAGTAGGACAGGACCGACGAGACACGAGTTAAAGTCGACGAGTGATCATGAAATAGCCGGCGACACCCACCACTCGCGTTCACCTCGCTTGCCCAGAAGGTCGGTGCTCGACGCAGAAGGCGCCGTGACGTCAGCAGTGACACGCACATCATCGCATGACAGTGTCTCTACGAATGTAAATTGTAAACAATGCCATATGGTTTAACCAACGCAATTTATCTCGCTCGTCTTTGTAGTGTTTCCAAGAAACATTTCAGTAAGTAAAATTAAAAACCGATACCTATTGTAAACTGAATTCTTATATCGTCACTTTAGTGAGCAATTTTGCCAAGAACTCATTTCTGATTGTACTTGTAAATCAAAACCGCAATAACAAGTTCAATGTCAGCGTTTTAATCGTTTCTGCGAAGAAATAACTAAGCCGGTGTAGGAATTATTATCGAAGCTTGCTCACAACGTGGTCATGGACCTGGATGCTGATATAACCGTCAAGGTCAACCGGCTATAGGTACCTACAAAAATGTTTGAGCAAAAAACTATTACATTATGTTGAGATGGTCTGAATGAAGTAAGATTTGGTCATCAAGAACTCTATTATTCTTGTCCGGTAACATGTGTAACAAAATGTATGACTTGCTCTTGGTTTTGTTAAAAATTTTTGTTAAGTATATAAATAAGTTTTATAACCCCTTCCTAATAAATGACAATTGTGAGTTGGCTTATGAACATTGGTTGGTATATAGCGGGAATCGAGCATAGCGAAAGGTCTCAATTTTTATTTAGGTATAATTTTGTTAATTTTGTTTTTTTAATTTTGTGGTCCAAGCACAGAATGTGGGTCCAAGAGATTTATTATCAAGGGATCGCCCTTGATAATAAATCTCTTGGACCCACAT
The DNA here is from genome assembly GCA_949316285.1 of Eupithecia subumbrata. NCBI lineage: Eukaryota > Metazoa > Arthropoda > Insecta > Lepidoptera > Geometridae > Eupithecia > Eupithecia subumbrata. The sequence continues at coordinate 10,578,427 of OX438643.1, read as the reverse complement.
TCTGTGCTTGGACCACTTTGATACATCTCTTGGACACACGCTAAAGCGATTTCATAAGGCAAGACGAGTTTGCATTGCCTTATAAGATCGCATCAACATCTATAAACCTTGACAACATATTTAATTAATTAATGCAGTACGGAAGACTATGATAACAAGCCTTAAAAAGCTACCTGACGTAGGTACATGTCTATGTGATTTTATGGTACACAAGAAACAATGTAAACAATCTATCTATATAAGCAGGGATTTTTAACCAGTCTTTAAATCTTTGATTTCGAGACCACATTTAGACAGAATTTTATCATGTAAAGCCTCGCACAACACGCACATGTTGAAGGTTGTTGAACCTATGTTTTTATCTATCCTAGGTCATGAATCATGATAGTCCTAAAGTCATTAACAACAGGATATTTACGATGAGTTGAGTTTTGATCTTTCCAATATTTCGGCAAAGTTTCATGATCGCCATGATCACGGACTAACTGAAGTCGCGAATTAGTTTTTTTAGCAGACATAGATACAATCTACCCATCATCTACCTTCGTTTTGCGAATAAACTGGTTGGGACCAGAATTATGTGGGTCTCGACGCCCTGAGAAGTACGTAATACCCACTAAAACCTCTCCGGTGTCCCTCTCTCGCTATTTGCGCCGAAATACGGGAACAATTAAAATCTACCGCGGCCTGGCTGGCGTCCGCGTCCCCTCTTCCTCCTTTACATGGCCGGCGAGCAAACCATTCCATAGAATCGCCGACCCTATTCTTCCGTCACGTTTCCTCCCCCCCGATTAGGACACAGGCAGAACACACAGTTGAAACCGCGAATGTCGACCTCTGTGCCCAGATGGACATTGTCGCCCAATCCTACCATTTATGGGTCTCGGATTTACACCCATCTCCTACCTACCTTAAGGTACTGGAAAGCTCAAAACTCAAATTACTAAACCTGATAGTTTTAAAAGTGAACATGATGGCCCTTCACTGAAATTACTACCTAGTAGATTATTCCTCTGAAGCTTAGAACATATTTTTTTCTCATATATGTAAGTAGTGAAAATATTAGTCGATTAGAAGTAAACTATGGAAATTCATCCGTCCGGATGAATTATTAATTATGAAAAGTATTTATTTAGGTTCCTGCCACAAGCTTTTTTCACAATATTTATCGACACAAATACTAAGAAAACATTAATTCTTTAATGTAAAAATATATAATTCTTTAATGCTATTCGGTTTAATTTCATTTCAGAAAGATTTTTGAAAAAAAATTGTGGCAGGAACCTAGATAAATACTAGTTTAATCAAAATCAAAATCAAAATCAAAAACTCTTTATTTCCATAAATACAATAAATGTACACTTAGAAAAGGTCAAATTATAAAACTATACACTGACACGGAAATAAAGTGATATTTTTGATTTATGTCGCTTCGGTATGTAGACCAAAGTAAAGAAGCGACGAAGAAACCTTTAGCCTGTTAGTTGTTATTTTTCGAGTTGGAGCAAAACCCGTTCCAAGCTTTTTTATCTTCTAGATAATCTGATATTTTATAGTAAGCCTTTTTGCACAGCAAGGTTTTGACAATTTGTTTGAATTTATTTACTGATAATTTTTGCAACTCACTAGGAGTTTTGTTGTAGAAGCGTATACATTGCCCTTTAAAAGATACCTACATTAATTTTGTGTAGCCTAGTTGTGGGCACAGCGAGTTTATGTTTATTTAGAGTTCATATTTTCACCATGGTCGACTATAATACAAATTATAGTCGACCATGGTGAAAATATGCTCAAATTACAAATCATTTTGGTATTACGTTTGTATAGGAAATTCATCCGTCGCCGGACCCTCGATAAGGCCTCTGATTATAGTGAAGTTTGATTATGATGTCAGAGTTATAAATGAAGCAACAATGCGATGTGTAATTCAATATGCAGCAGAAATGAGTCACAGTACCCGCACAAGTTCCACAAACCGTTCCTTGAGGTGTTACGTATCTTCAATGTCTACGGACATGACTAAGGGCCTTTGTGCTTTACCAGTATACCGTAAATAATAATTCAGGTGGGATGACGATCTGCGAAAGACTGCAGGCAGATGCTGGATGCGGCAAGCTGAAGACAGGGCGGTATGGCGCTCATTAGGGGAGGCCTATGTGCAGCAGTGGACTAATATAGGCTGATGATGATGATGATGAAATAATAATTCGACGTACGCTTCACAAACAAATAAGAAAGTAGATAATTTGATGGATTTCTGTAGTAAGAGTAACCTGTAAATTGGAGTCTGTAATTATCTGGCGCAGAGCATCAGCATTGCCCTAGCCAGCGTCGTGGGGACGCTTCCGACTGGTATTGATATGGATCAGTTGAGCTATCTGTAGATTGTTATCGACAGTCTGCAGTTAGTTCAATTGTTTCAATGTTATATGCTAGTTCTAATTGGTTCCTATTATTTGATTGTAATTTTCCAAAGAAAACATTTCTTTATTTTTCAAAAATAAACATTCACAGAATTTTTATTAATGTCTTGTTTAATCGGTACTCGAACTCACTAATATAAAAAATAAAAATTTATAGAGGCGAGTCTTTTTTCAGGGCCACTGAGGGGTAGTCTGGAACCATGAGAGTTAAGAAAAGTCAAGTTATTAATTACGTGCTAGATTTTGAAAAAGTAGGTACGTTCTGCATTGAAAAAAGTCGAAGATATTTTATTTTTACTGGAAAAGCGATATTTAGAAAAAAAAATCTTTTTTATGTTCTTTTGTTAATCACGGAGACTATGTGTCCAAAGTTGTTGGAACACCTTCAAAATTTAAAATTTATAAATTCATCTCTATGAGTCTTCGACTTGAAAATGAATAAAACTGTTAACGGTTAGAACTCTACCTGGTTAAGATAAAATAGGGAAAAATCTCTACATAGTATAAAACAAAGTCGCCTCCTGTCTGTCTGTCTGTCCCTATGTATGCTTAGATCTTTAAAACTACGCAACAGATTTCGATGCGGTTTTTTTATCAGGTAGAGTGATTTAAGAGGAAGGTTTATAAGCATAATACATGCATAATATAGTAGAGAAACACTTTTTTTTTGCGGTTACATTACATTTATAATGTTAATTAAATTTTGGTAATTAATGTTAATTAAAGCGATTATCATGATTATAACCCTACGAGATAGATCAAAATAATGTATTGCAGTATGGTACACCTTAAAAAGGTCTACAAAAGAGCCCGCAATAGTATATGTCTATCTCTTAAGGATAACCCACAATAACCATTTATTATCTTTTACTTTTTACGAGAAATAATGGCTAATTTACGAAGCGATTTTAAGCAATACAGCATTAATCCCTATCCAATTAAGTACCTTAAGTACATTTTGCATTTAATGTAGATCAATATTGCCCGTTACAGTATGTAATTTAAATATATATTTTCGAAGATATTACAGATTTAAAATGCAGGGACATAGCGGTTGCGGCGGTACCGGCCGGGGCCGATTCTGTAGTATATTTAGTATCAGCATTGAACCCGTGCGAAGCCGGGGCGGGTCGCTAGTTACCTAATAAAGATTTGTTTTAGTACCTACTTCAACCTACCCACGACGACGCCCACTTGGGCTATAGGCAAGCCAGTGGTTCCCATGGGATTCTTTCTAAAGGTAAACGGAGCTCTTTTACACCTACGAACAGAAAACAAACAAAAGAAACGCTGCCATTACGAATCTTGTATTTGTCATCAAGCTGCTAAGTGCTCCGAAAATATAACCTTTGCTTTTCCCATACCTGGGTTAAAAAAATCTTCTGTCATTTAAAGCTAAGCTATTATACGGTCCTTCCAGGAGGATGGATATTTTATTAAGGTTTCTTTAGCTAAGTTCCTTTTCACTTTACCAGCTGTATCTTCCTAGTGTTTTATGATTATGACTAACAAAAACAATTTCGGTTAGGAAATTCCAAACAATGTGATCGCTGTCCTACATAGTCGTTAATGGCTACAATGAAATCGATTAACAAAACTATGAGAAGAGGGCATTTCGAAAGCATTGCCCGCTCTCTGAAAACTGATTCAGTGTACAATTAACGCCAGTAAATTAACGTTGATCAATATCTTAGTCATGACTGTTTTGAAAAAACTAAAAATCTACTTTCTTTTTCTAAATTTTACGCTGTTTTTTAAAGTATTGCGGGATGTTTACGAATCCCTCGGGAATTTAATTTTTAAGGGACCATCTCGGATTCCATCTTTTATACATACAATATCAGACAAACACACACATCAACACAGAACCAAGAACCATCTCCTTTAATTAAATAAAAAAAAACTCTAATTCACGCAACAGCCTGTAAGAAATTCATTCAAAAATTATAAAGTAACCTACCTTTGAGGCTTGAGACAAGGCTGGTCTTCGTAATGTAATGAGTGTTGTATCAGATAACAGTTTATTTGTCTGTCCCTAACAAGTTTACATTCTTTATGAGATAGTTCTTTGAGATATACGCTGTTGGTTAATTTTATTCTGTCAGTTTCAATCAAGACCGTTAGAATATTGTAGGTTGCTATCCACAGGAGTCCAGAGGTAATCAAATAAATTATCTAGCGATCTGCACACCATATTCAGACTCGCCATATATGGGACAGTCGGGACCTCAGACGTGTTCTCACGTAGGTAGGTATAAGGACTAGTATGTCACTACCGTTGCCTTTTGATCCTGTTTGAATGAAGCCTTTAAGAGGCTTGTCCCGTTCTGGCTGAATATAAAAATAAGGAACGGATCGGGTCAGATGACAACTAAATACAAAAGCGAATGAACTTCTACAGACCCATGTATATTGGTATATCCCTGTATATCAAATCCACGTTTCTCTGTGGGGTTATAGTTCAGTTTATTCATCATTAGTTTCTGTCTGCGTCTTCGCACGCGTTGTTTATTTCGGTATGAAAAGTAGCCTATGAATACGTTATTCAAAGTCGACAAATTCTTCAATTTTGTTTTAGGGAAACGTTTTAAGGTTACTTCTAATTCTAACACACGGCATGAAAAATTTTTACTTGTTATTCCAGGTCTGGACCTACATCAATGCAAAATTTCAGCCCGATCTGCTTCGTAGTTCCCATCATACTTTTGCAATTTTTATTGTTATGATTACTTTTTTGCTATAGCTAATGAATTTTTATTGACAACTGCATTGCCCCGCTGTATGGTCATGCTGATGCGCTGCGCCAGATACTGATCAGCTCTCGGGTCACACGTCGCTTCGACCAGACGCTCAGATATTTTTTAAAATCCGAAGAGCCTCGGTACCCCACGGACCTAGGGTCTCGACTCCAAGGTGAGCAAATGTGTAGGCTCTGTCGAGACCTGCATATTTGCGCTTCTTGAGATACTCGGCCAAATTTGCCCTCACGGATGTGGTCGGAAGATGGGATGGCGTATTGTGTTATTAATTTTTTATTTAAAAATATTAATAACTGTGATAATGAAATGTAATGGTGTTACAATCTTCTGCCCGTGGTTTCGTTCACGTACAAAACGGTGCCTAAGTCACTCCCGGACGATGTAGATATCTATAATGAAATAGGTAGTTTTCAAAATCGGACTCCTACAACAAACTTACAAACATTAGCTCTTTATAATATTAGTATAGATCAACTAGCTCTACCTTTGCCATGACCTGACCTGAGGGCTATGATGGAAAGTCTCCTTCATTTTACTGGCCTAATGACTTTCATTTCCTGTCGTTAAATATATTGGTATACATTCCTAACCATAACGCAGCATTTCACTTGTTCTATGCTTTAGAACTTTCATAATGTTCACATAATGTGGACTGGTTTTAGTAAAATTCCTATGAAAGTTTTTATAAAATTGTGTTATGTATTTAATTCTCAGAACTGTCATAGAGTTTTGGTTCCTAGTTTTTTCTTTCGCCTTGGTTCCAATTTCTAACTATAATCAACTGATGAGATATTTTTACAGCTTGCTATTTTCGTAATAAATTGGTCTACCAATAACGCTCACAACACATCATAATTAGGTTACATCACCTATTAACTAACTACTAGGTTTTGCACGCGACTTAGCAGGATATTTTACCGTTCAGTACTTTTTGAGTTCTCTCGTGATAATGATAACGCTCATCTTATCCTTCCATCTTCACAAACTTTTGCCTCAATTATATTAGTAGCTTGCGATAAATAAATGTGTAGTTGGCAATATTTTGACAGAAATGGCTAGCAGAATATGTTGCTAGAGCGGGCAACTCCACTATGACATACCGAATGGATTTTTCAGGGAAGATATTGTATTCGAGCCTTTTTTCGTAGTTTGAGTCTCAGAATCCTACTTCCTACTAATCCTACTATAATATTCACACTTAAGTAGTTTATTATAATTCTATTAGCGAATGCCTATTATTAGCTTTCTGTATCTATTTTAATTTCTATTGTATTTAGTTAAGCTGATGGCAATCCGAATTAAATAAATAAATAAATAAATAAATATTATAAAGCCGAAAGTTTGAGAAATCTAATTTTTTGTTACCTAAGATCTCCAAAACTACTAAACAGATCAAGATGAAATTTGGCGTCCTACCTTTAGACTTTAGAGCAAAGCCTAACTTAGATAATAGGTTACTTACTATAGGTACCGAAAATACGCGTGCGAAGCCGCGGGCAGAAGCTAGTTGATTATAAATCTAAAAGTGTCTAAAAGTGATCTATATTTTTATTTGAGTAGCTCAGACAATGCGAGGATAAGTTTTAGCAGGAAGATGGAATTATAATAGTAATGACCTCCTAGCCGAATTTCGACTACGGCGGCCAGTCTCACGGAGACTAGCCAGATGCGCAGGACATATTATAGTGCACAAGTGTGTGCGCAAACACAGGTGCACTCTCTGTTCCCTCACTCTCATAATCCGATGGGACGACAGATCGACACGATCGGGGAGAGGTTAGGCGCACGACCAACGACTTAACGTGCTTTCCGGGGGTGTAACACCGTCAACTTCCTGACTCCGGGCTGCTACTGTGAATTTTTCTTGCTAGAAAACCCCAATAACAACTATTGGTCCGACCCGGGATTCCAAAACTGACCGCTAGACCAACGAGGCAGAAGATGGAATACAGCTAGTACGTCGCTAATATGTTATTTGCCATTCCTAATACACAATTATTATTATCAATGATTGCATCTCGCGAGTGTAGCTGTAGAGTCAGTGGTAAAACGGTGACATCACGACTGTATGTGTAACATCGCTCTTGCCCTTGAGTCGAGTTGGCAGAACTCAAGAAGGTCAATCTCGTGCATTATTCATTAATACGAGATAACTTGTTATCAGGAAATTGAATTAGGTAGCCCATTAAAAAAATTGAGTTTTTTTACCGGGTTATAATTATAAGTTGGTAAATTTAGACAAAAAACTGATTTAACTATGTTTATGAATTACATAAAGTGTAACTTTTATGTTGCTTACTTCTTGGATGTAAATAATTACTTATTCTTAAGATAATTCTATCGAAAACACTTTTTTGTTCACGTATATTTTCACAAAAACACGGCTCTCCTACGTAAAGACGAATTATTAAAAATAGCTTGCGACTCACGCCGCTCAAGGTAAGAACGTAACCCAAATAATAATGTTTAAATATACTACATCAAGGCCTTCGAAGTAACCATGCAAAATCAGAAGACATAAAACTTAAAACTTCCTTATCAGTAAATACGCAAATCACGTGTTGGTAAAACTATCAGACAAAACATTGAATACTTGCAATGACATCAAAATTACCTTGTAAATGCAAAAGGGTGCTGGATAATTATCACTGCTGCACAATCAAATGTTATCACTTCACAGTTGTTCACATTGACAATTTACGTTTTCCCGCGTAACTTTCTTGTTAGGGACCACAGCGCGCGCTTTGTTTGCCGGTCGTAGTTCGTCTGGCCTGGCGCTCCGCAGGCCGCAGTCCGCAGCCAGCCATGGCGCTACGATGACGCATCATCATGATCAATCTAAATAGGGTACCAGGCTATTTTCTTATTAATCCTATCGCTGGAAATCGAATTCCAAAATAACGTGCTAGACGAAAACGTCAAATTTTGTTTAGTAATTTAGTTATTTCGCTCTATATTAGAGATTGTCCTTTTTAAAGTACCCTCGGGACTATTAGTGTGAGTAACACACTTTGCTAAAACGTAATAAACCCTATGTTCCTAACCTTCTTGAATATTCTGAGAGACAAACCACAGATAAAAAACAAAAATGACAATGTCAACGTAACGTATTTGTATTGTACTCGGTTTGCAGGCATAGGTAAATATTTTCAAAAACAAAATACTCTGTAAAAAACCGTAAAAACATGAAGAAGTGCTGAAAAATAAATTGACTGAACTACACTACCTTATAAGTCAAGCTTATAGTCACTTACGATCAAAATATTTTTAGTTCTTTGGTGTTTGACCAACTTGATCGTTGCATCATGATCAACGTTCTCTCGTATGTGGGCATGGACCTGCATTCAGAGGTGTGTTTATGGACTCTCGTGGGGTTGGTACGAACTATATTTGATGCCACCCTCTTCAAAGTCAACGCTAATCTTAAACAGGTTTGTCTATTTGGTATTTGCTACTTTATCGTATCAGCAGATCCGATGGTCACTATGGCAGACTATCAGAATATAATAATGCTAACACCACTATGGGAAGATAAGTCGCTTGATCCTGGATTTATTTTATCACCGTGTTCAATTAAACAACTGACCTTGAGCTACCTGTAGATTGTTTGCAACAGTCTGCAGTTAGCTCTGTTTCATTAGTAAGTAATAGTTCTAATTTATTACTATAATTTGGTTGTAATTTCCTTGGTATTTAAACAACTATTCTATGTTTTCGATACCCTTCGTTTCACGCACAATTTTTGTAACAAATAATTTATTATACCTACATTATGAATTCAAGCGGGTTTACTACGAATACCAAAATAAATGTTTGTGTTGTAAGAACTCCAACGTTTTATCTCAACGAGGGATTTCTTCAGGCTGAATGAAGAAATCCCTCGCTAAGGGATGTGATGTTGGTGGTCTTCCAATAAAAAAAAGTTCGTAGTTAACCCGCTTACATTCATGATGAATTCGTCAAACTACAATATATTCAAAAAAATGATTATCCATTTATTTTGGGCTCTCTCCAGCAGGGCTATTCATTCATAAACACTGCTATCGAGTCTTCAACACCTAATCTGACAGAGATTCGAGCGAAATTCAAATATTTTTGTGGTTTATCATATTTTACGCGTTTTAAATGGAATATACAGGTGGTTTTTTGAGAAGGGCGGTGATGGCCAAGTCCGAAACCACGCGAGTTAGAGAAAAGTAGTGAAAGGAGTCATGCCTTCGATGTAGAAAACAATAACTGCATATTTCGTTTTTTTTAAACCTTTTACTTTTGACCGAAATCGACACAAATGATTTTTTAAAAAAAGGACATCAAACAAAGGACATGTTTTTATTTAACCAATGAATTTTGTTGCTGTTGAGAATCAATCTTTGCAAAGAAATGTATTACTAAAAATAAAAGGAAAAAGCAAATTTTTACAAATAACTTTTAATACTTATCTCGATTTCCTCCAAAAGTTTAAGACTTTAAAGAAACTAAATATGCAGTTATTGCTTTCTTATAAATCGAGGGCATGACTCCTTTCACGACTATTCTTTAACTCGCGTGGTTTCGGACTTGACCATCACCGCCCTTCTCAAAAAACCACCCTGTATATAAAAATGAATTGCTGTTCGTTTGTCTCGCTAACATTCGAGAAGGGCTGGACCGATTTCGATAATTTTGGTTTTGAAATATTAGTGGAAGTTCAGGGAAGGTTTAAATGGTGAGAGCGGTAAGCAGTTCGTAGGGTCAGCTGTAAGAAATATAAACAGCGGAAAAGTAGTTTCCCTTAAATCGTCAAACATTTTCTAAGGACCCATGTTTTAACAAGTTTCGATTTAGTGCTACTTTTCGTGCAATTAATATTAAATGAGATTTATTCATAAAAATCACTATTACCAAAAACTCAATTAGGCATTTAAATAAATAAATAATGCAGGACAATCCACAAGCATCATCTAGCCCCAAGCTAAGCAGAGCTTGTGTTATGGGTACTAGATGACTGATATACTTACACAATACATTATATAGATAGATACTTTTACTATACGTAGAAAAATCCCAGAACACCCGGAGCAAATATTTGCAGATCGTACAAACATTTGTCCTAAGGCGGGAATCGAACCCGCAACCTTCTGCGTCGCAGGCGGACCTTCGTCCGCCGCGCCACATCGGTCGTCATTTATCATATTTTATTGTAACCTATACATAGAAAATGGTCTACGATTTGTAGAAAACAGCTTTTCTGATAGTTTTATTCCTTGCAGAACGCAAAAATAATTAAAAAGGCTATAATATTTGAATTTTGCACCAATCTGTATCAGATTCTGTGTAGAAGACTAAAACAGAGTCTCTGAATGGTTTTTCTAACTGTAGTTCTCTTCGTTGGCCAGGTTTGGCAGATGGCCATGCCAGGAGAGTTGTCCATGCCGGTGCAGCGAGCATTGCGGACCATGATCTCAGGAGTCATGCTAGTCCAGTGCTTCACTGTCTACGTATATCTCGCCACGTACATTGTGCTGCTATACCCCGTCTTTTTGGTATTAATCTTCATATTACGTTATGTTTATGTAAAGCTGTGTGGTGCCGGCTTAGAATTTGCACCGCGCCAACTCTTCCCGTAAGAGGCGACTAAGGGATATCCATCGGGGGCGGGCAGCAGCGCCCCCTGCAGGACAATTCTACCACCGAACTACGATCCCCAATCCGCATGCCCAGCGTGGGGATTATGGGCATTATCCCCATTAGATAAAAGCCAATAAGGCGCTTATCAGGGTTAGACCTGCGTCTAGTAGTGGACCAATAAAGGCTGTTGAGTTTGAGGTTATGTAAAGCTACCTTCTGCGACGCAGGAGGTTGCGGCTTCGATTCCCGCCTCGGAACAAATGTTTGTACGATTTGCAAATATTTGTTCCAGGTCTTCTGGGTATTTTCTATGTATAATAAAAAATATATATCTGTGTAATCAGTCATCATATTTCAGATATAATACATTATATTATGTATACCAGTTAGACCCATAACATAACACAAGCTCTGTTTAGCTTGGGGCTAGATGATGCCGTGTGAATTTATCGAGCATTATTTATTTTATTCATTATTTATGTATATATTAGTAAAGGAATCAACATCTATTTTATTTCACTAAAGGCCCTACGCTGACGAACTTCTTAGAGTTTAATACCTCTTTATTTATCTGAATATAATAGGCCTTCTCTTTCAATACCGAACAAGTAGGTATACAGGGTAGCTTCTTGAGAGTTTTGAACAATCAATCGGTTCGATTTCCTGCAAATCTAAAAGATTTGTAAAGAAAAATAAATATGCAGTGTTTGTTTTCTCATAAACAGCACATGACTACTCAGACGACTCATCTATTTCCCATAGTTTCGGATTTGGTCAAACACTTCTATCTCAAACAATATAAAAAAGCCTATAGAACAAGGTAGATGTAATATGAATTTGATATGTTTATCATATTTGAAGGAAGAGCGTCCAATTCTGGTGTTGCCGTGGCTCCTGCTGGCAGCAACAAGGAAGCTCCTCTGCGAGCTGACCTGCTTGGCTCTGGGTCTCGGTACCTGCGTGCTGCTGGGACCCGCCAAGCCGCCTTGCATAAAGTTCGTAATCGTGAAGCTTTTGTCAATAACGCCTGCTTTTTACATGTGGATGCTGGTGTTCAGGTGAGCTTTGGTCAACGTTTCTTGCTATTATCACATAACACTAATATTATAAATGCTAAAGTTGAAATTTTGCATACAGGTAATTCTAATCCAACATCAAACATACTTTTTATCCCATAAATCAGTTCCCATGGGATAAAAAACGTTTCCATAGAGACAACGCGTGCGAGGCCTTGAGCAAAAATTATAACTTTATTGCACCATTAAAACTTAAAAAAAAAACAATGATCTGGTTAAAATCTGTCTGTGTGTACCCAATTTTCCTATTTCTTTATTATAATAAACACTAAATAGCGCTCCATAAGTGATATGATGACCAATGAACATTCGCCTGTTAATCAATCGATTCATTTGTTTTTATAAATATCAGACGAGTAGACTTTTAATAGAAGATGTACTGTACCTAATGCTCATTAATCCTCACTAGATGTACCCAATGCTCGATTCTGAATCATATATACATATTACAGGCGAATGTTCGCGGTGACGAAGCGTCTTTAAAACGATTTGTATTAGGATCTATCAAATTTGTCTGTAAGTAGGCACTACAAAGTATAATTAATACTGACATAAGATTATGGGAAATAAAAATATGTTCAATAAAAATTTCAAATAGGTATCGGAACACATTGTATACATATATTGAAATTTTTGGAATTAAAGAATTCGATTTTTCATATGTGTAAGTAAGCAACTTATGGCACACGTTCTGTTGAGCACCGTGAACCACCTTCAAACGAGTAGGGGCTATATGTTTGAAAAGGATAGCAAATTTATGGGTGAGCAGCGCAATTCAAGCTGAGCTTTACTGTATTGTAACGGCCCTTCCCCACGGCAACATCCCGTCACTACTGTGTGTGAACTCACCAATGATATTTACATTTACGGGTTCCAGTACAAAGCCGAACCCCAGAACTGGAGGACTGTGCCCTCTAAGCCAGCAGAATAGCTTTTTAATTGAAGGAGGTCATACATAGCAGTACTACGGAGTACTAGAAGTATAGTTATTCTGTGACTCAACTTAAATTATCTAAACTTTTCAATTTTATATTACAGCTATTATCATGCATTAAAAGTTGCATCAGCTTTCAAGACATTTACAACTGTGCTCCCATCAAAAGATCACGATTATGGACTTGAACTCGCTGTCCGGAGGCGCAAGACGAAATCTTTGCTTGGGGAAGAACAGCTGCGAACTAATATTGTGGCAAGTCTGTAAGTCGTACAATAATATCTCGATGACAAAATATAAATGCCTGTTTAGTCCACTGGTGGTAGTAGTGATGTAGTCCTTCCCTTCACCAATGTGCGTCATTTTACTCTTAGTTGCCGATACTGATTTAAGCCACGGCGTTTGTTGTGATACTAATTTTTTATTTACAGTTACGGAGAAGGACCCAGAAGCAGTAACGAACGTAGATCCCGTCCAACTATAATTTTGACATCCCAATTGGATAGTTCACCTAACGCCAGTAACGAGGACATTGCATCTAGCGCAGATGCACCTACTATAGCGTCAGCCATTTCGAAAAAACATTCAGAAACTGCTTCGTACGAGGACTGGTACGGGATTGATGTGGTAGTACCAAGGATTGCGGACCGCATTCTGGATCAATTCGTGCTGATGATGCTACGCATAGGGGCATTTAAAGAAAGCTCGGATATTGATCCTAACTTTGAATTGCTAAAAAGTATGTCATCTCAAGCTGCAGTTCCTAAGTCCGAAAACCAGGCAAGTATACAGGCAGCCGATGACACTGACACTCCACATTTTGTTGGAAGCAGTAAAGAAAATACGGCGTCGTACGTACGAGAATACCCACAAATTTTTATGAAAAAGCCTACAGACATCACTGTAACCGCAGAACAGCTTGCTGCTGTTAAAACTGTTCATAATCGGGATAACGAAAATGGTAATACAACGAAGTCAACGAAAATGGTAATACGACGCTCTGTGTCCGTATCACCGGATGCTAAAGTTAAAAGAACTACGAGTAAAAGATCTGTAAATTCTAATCAAAATATTCCACAAAACAAGCAGAGAGAAGAAGAAAATCAGCCAACGTCGTCAAAAGTAGACGATTATCAATTAGAACCGCTCAAAACAACTTCCGATGACTCCGATACCTCAGTGTTGACCAATGAAAATACCAGACCAAAAGTAAGAACAAAACGTAGTGTTCATACTTGGAGCTCAAAATCAAAAAAAGGGCTAAGCAATGGCACAGTTCATTTAAACGATGACGATCAAACAAATGAACAAGATAAAAAAACAGCCAAATGAAAGTCAAAAATGAGTAAAGTAGCTACGATCGACAGCTAAAATAAAGCACATGATTCTAAAAACAGCGTGAAGTGTTTTAACTTTATTTGTAACTTAAATAATATTTGATTCTAAGTTCATAGATATTTAACAATAGCAAAAAATTTAATTGGCTTACCATTAATGTACCTACTGATTATAACGAGGATCACACACTGTACTTTTAACAGCGCTCTCAGGATCCAAATACATAACACGGTAATTGAACTCATTAGGATTTATCAAATCGAACTGATACATTGGCAGCCTATTCGTAATCGCCCAGACAATCTGTGGTACTTCATGATCGATCCGCAGATCGTTTGGAAATATCATCGTTTTATTGTTTTGAGCAACGACTGCTAGATTCTTGATAGCGTACGATTTGCGCGTGTCCCAACACCCGATACTGTCTCGTGAAATGAGGTTGTAGAACATAACACCGTTGCGGTCCACCGCCGCGGCCGAGACCTGTCCATCAGCGCCGCGGCTGTCGCCCAGCAGCTCGAATTCACCTACAGAGTTGTTCACGCGCAAGGGATCTCGGATGACAGACGTTTTGACCACAAACTCTAAAGAGCTTGACATTGAGTGGTAATACAGTAATCGATCGCCCTGGTGGTATTTACCGAGAGACATACCAAACAAGCCATCTGACCACTGATAATTCAACCCGTGTAAAGTGTAGTTGGACAGCAATGGCTCGGGGTAGAAGCTGTAGTGGCTGAATCTCCAGAAAAATGCATCTTGACCTCTAAAGACTATGAGTCCGAATCGCCACGCGTCTGCAATGTAAACGTGTAGATCTCTGCAGCGTGCATCTCTCGAGTCTACGACAATATTCGTAATCAGAGAGTTTTGTAGGACAAAGTCGCTGGGTATCGGGTAGCGTGCCACAATCATGTCAGTGTTTAGGTCAATCGCAAAGAGTGTTGGGGGGCACAGTTGCCGAGGAGTTTCAAATGCTTCTACTTGTCCTGAGTCGAGAACCCACATTGTGCCACAGTGATCGACGCTCATTCTGAAGATAGACGTGAATCCAGTGCAGTTTGCTGTGGACAATCAAATATTTTATAAGATTTTAGATATTAGGAAACACCTAGGTAGGTGGGTACCAATCAATTTAATATCAAGCTTCTGCTCGCAGCTTCTCTGTCGCGGTACCTGGAATAAATCATAGTAGGTACCTAACTATATCTTACTCAGGAATATTGTCGCTTTCTATTCATCATCATCAGCCGTAGTCGGCCTCGGCTCACTGCTGGGCATAGGGCTCTCTATGTTTATGCCATTCGCCTCGGTACAGCACAACTCTGGACATGTGTAACCAACGCTCTCACGTACGTCAGTTTCTATTAGTAAAATGATTTGTAAAATTGTACTAGTTCCACAGATAAATAATTTGCAAACAGAAGTAGACACAGTTTACCTCTATGATTCATCATCATACAGAAAATTAATCATTGCATGAATATTAGTGTTGACGAAGATGAGTCTATTGACAATAAAAATATAGATTTATGAATGAATACACACCCGCATTATGCCAATCCCAATTAGGGTAAGGCTGAAGAAGTGGTGACTCCGACTGCGTCTCTACGGGCAGTGATGACAAGGTCGCCGGAACACCCTTCTTCCATCGCGGAGTGCTGAGGAACAGGCGCTCCTTCCAACGCTCTATACCCAAAGTTATAACGTTTTTGGGAATATAATCACTGAAAAAAGTAGCGTTACTAAGAATGCATTCATTTCGGTACATTGGAATTGTCTAGTTTAACACAATTTTTATGAAGGTAAATATACTCTTAATTTCTGAATGTTCTTTATAAGGTTAGTATATTCCAACGTTTGATAAATTCACTGAATTGTCTGAAAGGTAAGAAAGATACTCTTAATTTGCTTGCGTGGACGCAAGTTCATCATAAATGTTTGAGTTATTTTTATGCTCACCCATTCTTGATGGCATCTTCTCTCTTTCCTGTAGGAAAGTCAAAGTCGATTTGTTTCCATCGATAGAGAGTGCCTATAGACTTTTTGTTCGCAATTCCCTTCTCTGCGTCGCACAGCACGAGGCTCATTGCGAAGGTCAGCCATAGCACATTTTTCTTAAACAAAAATTATTTTTACTTGTTTTTTACATACTCAAATTTTTAATATCCATTAAATCAGAAACTCTGTTTGTCATCATTATGTAACAATCAAAACATAAGAAGGTCAACCAAATTCAAATTACGTCTGGCGTTATGAGGATAAAAACAAAAAACAAATAACCTTTGTAACAGCCGTAAAATATGACAAGGTGTCTCTTCGTCTAATGCCCGTCCGCTTTAACACAAATAAATAATAATAAATAATGCTGGAGACAGCACTATCTAGCCCCAAGCTTAGCAGAGCTTGGGTTACGGGTACTTTATATCTGATAAACTTAATACAATACACTACATAGATATACATTTTTTATTATACATGGAAAACATTCAGACACCCGAAACAAATATGTGCAAACGTTTATTTGTCCCGAGGCGGGAACAAAACCCGTAACCTCCTGTTTCGCAGGCGGACCTTCGCCCGCCGCGTCACTGAGGTCGTCAAATCTTTATCTTTGGTTTTACCATCCAACTATCTATCTACCTATTGATATATTGAGAACGTCCATTAGTGTAGGTCCACTTTGCATTATTATTGAAGTACAGTGTCCTTTGGTACGGGTCTCATCTCCAAACAACAAACTAAGTTTTTCATTCTCTACTCGCCTACCTATCGTTGAGTTTCGTTGCTCAGAATCAAGGCTCGCATTGCCATCGACTGGATGTCCATGAGCGGAGAAGGTAACTTAGTAAAGGTAGTAAATCACCCTGATCCTTGCGACATTGCATTATTTCTACTTATTTAGATTTAATGCGGACAAGACGATATAACTTTAAAATTATTAACTATGCTTGTTACTAACTATTTTTTTATTCCTTATTAAAAGCTTTGTCGCACATGCGATTATGACGCGTGGTGAGTTAAACAAAATAAAAATTTGCATTTTTGCAGGTATAATATCAAAAATTAACCGCGCTTACCTTATTTAAAACCATGTTCACCGCCAACCACAGCACAGCAAAACACGTCTATTCACTTGAAAACTAACATCTACCAATGATCAAATGGAGGCATATTATGTAGATGTTGAGTTACAAAATCTTTTGACCCACCCTACAAGTTGATTATGTGTTTCAATGTGGATTAATAATATTATGCAGTGAAGCGAATCCAACTGCAGACTTGTTTCTACATTTGTAGAGTGCGCAGGGTAATTTCAAGTTAGTATTTTTCTCAAAATATGAACTCAGAATAATTATGAGACTTTTATTTTGGTAAACATTTAAAACAAGTTTCATTCTCACGGACGCCTTCTATATACGTTGCTCGCACCATCAGAATAGTTTATTTTATTTATTTCAACCCATTTTTTGCACAAATTTATCTAAAGTATATAAAAGTGGGCTTTATGCCGATGGCATTATCTACCTGCCAACCACACATAGCAACAAATCAAAAGGCGTGCTTAATTTAAATTAACCTAGATAAAAGTCTAATTACAGAGAAAAACTACAGTAATTTACGTAATAATAAACTTACACATTAATATATATGTAATACATATTATCATATTTAATTGTCGTTGCAAAAGTAAGTAGATAAAGATACCTACTTGTAAGTTTACCTAAACTTATGAATATTTTGAGGTAGGCACATTTAAATAAGCTAAAACATTATTATTATGTAATAAATAATTGAAGAAGCTAAAATAATATGGACATTCTTTTCGTACGCTTTTCATGAGCAGATATTTAACGAACGTGTGCTTTGATCTATGTTGTGGGACTTTTTGTTGCAAAAACATTACACATTACATTATTACTTTCATTGCCTTATAGAAAAATCATGACTAAATCCATTACTTAACTCGGGTTGGAGCAAACGCTAATGAAAATTGCTTTAACCATTCAAAAGGAGTTTATTTTCTATTGCATTACTCAGGTAAGTACTATATTTACAAGATAATATTGTAATTCTTAAATTAAAATTATGTATTTAATTCTAATTTATGGCAATTTAAGCAGGTTACCTCGATGAATCATCGAAAAACGCGAGGGTTGTTTAATTTGAGTATCGCAGACTGTGCCTCGTACCGCCTCCTGTGTGTCCGCATACATGATGCGGTAATTGAAATCATCAGGGTCTAAAGGTCCCGCTTGAAACATCGGTAGTCTGTTAGAAATCACCCACACACTTTGTTGGATATCCTGATCTACTTTTATATCATTTGGAAAGATCAAAGTTTCACTGTTCGTAGCCACGACTCCTTGGGTCTTTTTTTCATATAATTTATTTGAGTCCCAGCATCCGACGCTATCACGCATCACTAGTCCATAGAACAACACTCCTTTCCTATTCATAGCGCAAGCGGAAGCTTGACCTTTGAGCCCTCTACTATCTCCTAACAGATTGAAGTCTGTAGAACTGACATTTACCCGTGAGGGATCTCGTAGGACAGAGGTTTGCACATAAAACTCTCTGTAGCTTGCTAACGAGTTAAAGAATAAAACACGATCTCTGAATCTATTAATCGGAGACAGGGCCAAACCGAAAACACCATCTGGCCATTGAAAATTAAGGCCGTGTAGAGTGAAATTGGAAGCCAAGGGGTCTGGGTAAAATAATGTACTGGAAAATCTCCAAAAGCTTGCATCGCTTTGTCTAAAAACCAGCAGCCCAAATCGCCAAGTGTCCGTGATATACAGATGCAGATCTGAACAGTCCTCGGTTCTTGTGTCCACGATGATGTTGGCAAACAAGGAATCTTGCAACACGTACCTTTTGGGAATTTCGTACCGTGCAATCATTTTGTCTGTATAGAGATCAAAGAGTACGATGCTTGGGGGACATAATTGTTGGGGGTTGTCTTGTGAGTTGATCTGTCCAGAGTCAAGAACCCACAGCCGCCCACACGAGTCTGCGTTTATGCGGAACACAGAAGTTAAACCAGAACAGTTGCCATTTTCATCTGAAAAAATATTAAAATGGATAAGCGATTGTCATTTGACGAAAAATACATACCTATTGCTGAAAAGGAGAATATATGATTTCTTACTGAAAGCTCTGTGAAAGCTCCAATCCGGATACGGCTTCAGCGGCGGAGAAGCCCAGCTACCAAACCTAGGCAGTGTGGCCAGCGTGGCCGGTACTCCTCGCCGCCAGCTCGGGAGCGTCACCCACAAACGAGAACCCCACACCTCAAGTCCGAGGGGTAACACATTTTCAGGGATGAACTTCCTAGAAAAAGTTAAAAAAATACACCTTACTTTGCTGACCGGGAGTACCTTCACATTATCTCAATTTCCCATTTGCATTGTGGATACATTTTGAATGTTAGCGGGTTAACTACGAACCAAGACTGTGTTGGAAGAACACCAACGTTTCATCCCTTAATGCTTCTAATTCTACTTCTGCAGGATTTCTTAGGAGGCATTGTGGATCAACATATAACGAAGAAGGTACTTTATCTGTCTCACTTGTGGACATAATTGGGTAGTGACAGTTGAAAATAGGGCTTTGAAACACAAGGCCTCTAGCTACACGCACCGCGAGACCGTTTCTACATGGTCATCTAGTACTTTCTGCTACGGTGATTGAACAAGAACTCCACTTACCTGATTCTCCATTTCCTTCTCTGACATCTCGTACAAGGTCTAACGTCCACATAGATAATAGGCGTATTGCAGGAATAATGGAGACTATGTACATGACACCCTATCGCATTCACTGCAAGAGGCAGAGAAAGTGTCCGAAATATATCTCTTAAGTGAAAAATCAAGTCACGTACCCAGTCGCTACAGCATAGTCGCGATGTCTCGTCGTAGGGAATTCGAAGTCTACGAACTTCCACTTGTAGAGAGTGTTGAAGGGCGGAGTGTCAGTGTCAGCAGGCATTGACTGCGGCTGAGCAACGCCCAGCATGGCCAGCCATAGCGTCAATCGCGCAGCATTGTTACGATCTGGAAAACCAAAATTAGTAGTTGAATATTATGTTCTAATAGAAGTAGTAACGAAGAGTACACAGTAAAGTAAAGTTGAGTACGTAGAAGTTACCTCAGTACATAACATTAAATGTTAAATATCACAAAACAATTTAACATCAATTGAGGGTAAAAGTTAAAGAAATTCTCAAAATTGTGTAAGTTTATGAGTTTATGTGAGAGCTCTACATGGGGTTTTTGCCACGGACCTTGCTTCGTGTTCAAAGTAGGTCTTATTAAAAGGAATTATCAATACGCATCTTTAATATTAACCCATAGATAATCTATCTATCAGGTAGTCAAGCATAACCCTACATCTATTGAATAAACTTACTGTGTAGGAGTGACAAGTTCGAGGTCATCCGAAACCATAAAATTAATAGTATTGCGGCATGGTTCAAATAATTAGAAACAGATATATCAGTAACAATTTCATCTTGATTTGATTTGACTTATTGTGACTTTCTCTATTACTGCTGACTCAATTTTTCTTCTGACATATTCATTTCATACTAAATATCCAATAAAAAATAAAATTTATAATTATTATGCTACGTACGCTTAAAAATAGAAAAAATCGCCCAATTATTTTGAAAGTAAAAGGGTGGCTTGTAAAGTCATCAAAAAAAAAATAGGTGGATAGGGAATAACATCGAGGTTTCGAACTGTTCAATTCGTCAGCACCTAACATAGAGCCACTTACACATGGTTAAATTATATCACAAAACTTAACGATGTTCACAGCGAAACTAACACATCACTACCACGTACAGATTGAACTAAAGATACTCATGAGTTTGACGAAAGACGAGCACGGACTGGGAAAGAAATAACATTACGAATACGACGATGGGCCAAACATAAACGAGCAAAGAGTGATGTTTATTAACATTGCTCTGTAAAATAATAAGTATTCTACCTTCCTTTAATCGATGGTTGAATTAAGTTTATCACAAACACAACATCATTGCGATACAAAGGAGTGATGATGATTCATGAAATGTGTACTTTGAATACGAACTGACTTTTTGACTACCAGGAGTGAAATCACGCTCCTTTTGAGTGACCCCTGGTCATATTTTTCATCTTATCAATGTTTGGAATTTACCTAGCATCTGTTTTCCCGGTGAGTACGATCTCCTCAAATCCCAAGTGAATAAATTCATTATGGGAAAGCGTGCTCCGTCTAAGGCCACACCTCCGCTTTCTTGGGTGAGATAGATGGTTAAATGTTCTATCTCTGACAATAAAGTGAAAACCTTCGGATTACGTTTTGCGGAGTCAGCTGTTACCGCACTCACGGAATATGTTATTTACGGAATCAGCTACGCAAAGCTAATTGTTTTGCTTTAATTTGTACAAACCACCGGACTGAAACATGTTTTAATCGTACGGTCTTCCTTTCTTTCTTATGAATGATTTGGGGTACTTATACTGTTGTTGTGTTGGTACTGTTGTAATTATAAAAGTGCCTCACCATTACCATTATTAGGTATATATTATTTATCACCTGATTTTTTTTTCTAAAAAAATAACTTGGAAAACCTTAAATTTTGTTGTTTTGAAGATTTGTGGGACGGGAATAAAAATTTTATGGAACCAGTTCGGGATCATTCTCTATACAATAGCGGAAGAATTATCAAAATCGGTCTATAATTGACGGTGGAATCGGCGAACATAATATAAAATAACAAACACACAGCTGAACATAGCAGTCGTTCAAAAATAGTCTAATATATCCAGTTACTTGATTACAGTTATTTGATCGACGACCGATGCGGCACAGTGGGTGAAAGTCCACCTGCAGGACGTTTCTGGTTCGATTCCTGCCTTGGGACAAATGTTTGTACGATCTGCAAAATATTTCTAGTTCTGGGTATTTTCTATGTTTAATAAAAAATGTCTATCTATGTATTGTATTGTATATATATATCAGTTAGTTTATCAGTTATCTAGTACCCATAACACAAGCTGTACTTAGCTTGGGGCTAGATGATTGTGTGTGGATTGTCCAGCATTGTTATTATTATTGCTTAATTTCATATAACATGTATTCAGGCAAGTTCAAAATAAGCCTGAAATCATAAAAACGTTTAGTCATCACCATTTTCTAATTCTATACAATTTACCTTTAGTATTTATTTGGTAATAGACTGTATTGTATATGTATATCAGTTATCTAGTACCCATAACAGCTGTGCTTAGCTTGGGGCAAGATGTTGGTGTGTGGATTGTCCAGCATTATTATTATTATTACTTAATTTCATATAACATGTATTTATAATCAGGCAATTTTAAAATAAGCCTTAAATCATAAAAACGTTTAGTCATCATCATTTTCTAATTTTATACAATTTACCTTTGGTACTTATTTGGTAATAGACATACTATTTGACCATATTTTACGCACGTTACGATAAGTGTTTATGTTGGTACAATGGTTACTACTTTCACTGAACCTAGCTCGATGCCGATTGCTCAAGACACACGTGAGGTAAAAACTAGCCTGGTCTTTACGATTCTGGAGCACGCTACCTTAAAAGCTTAGCCATCATCATCACAACCATCGCATGATTCGACATCAGCCACTGCATAATCCACATATCCATACCTACTTTTAGTAGGATCGGTAATTTACTAACACTCGATCCCAATCAAATCTCAAAGGATCAGTTGAAAATGTATTTTAAACATAGTGTTCAAACATGTCATTTGTTTCTTTTCTGTGATGGTTATAAGTTTGTTCTTGGTTATATAAGATGCTATTTTGTTTTTGTAACGTAGATGCAACCAAAAAAAAATCCGATAAAGAGTTGATCTAACTCTGAATGATGTCGCCTAAATCTCAATATCTAACCTAATTCTTAGTAATATCTGAATAAATTCAAAAGTCTTAAACAAAAACACCTAAAATTCTAATTTCTTAGTAATATCTGAATATCTACCTATGATTCTTAGTCCATATCAAGTCGTGATGTTACATCGAGCTACATAGTTAGATCACACGTTATTCATGTAATAGGCATCTGA
The DNA here is from genome assembly GCA_949316285.1 of Eupithecia subumbrata. NCBI lineage: Eukaryota > Metazoa > Arthropoda > Insecta > Lepidoptera > Geometridae > Eupithecia > Eupithecia subumbrata. Next base: position 10,555,180 of record OX438643.1, on the reverse strand, counting down.
TTAATATCATTAGAATGTGCTGTCCATTCAGGCATTAAAGTCTGGACACTGATTAATATGCTTTATCGTTACCAATAGTTAATCACAATAACGTTTTGCAGTGGTGTTAAGTTTGAGAATTGAAGTTTGACCATAATCACACTAGTCGCTGCATCCGAAGACATTTCGATTGTTTTGAAGAAATTAAAACCCAACTTCAAATCCCTTAGTTTTTAACTGTTTTCTTAGGTTTTGCGGGATTTATATTAATCCCTCGGAAATAAAAACATACAGCCGAACATAGACGACCGATTTGACAACCGATGTGGCGCGGCGGGCGAAGGACCGCCTGCGACGCGGAGGTTGCGGGTTCGATTCCCGCCTTGGGACAAATGTTTGTATGATCTGCAAATATTTGTTCCGGGTGTTCTGGGTAGTTTCTACGTATAATAAAAATTATCTATCCATGTAATGTATTGCATTATGTATATCAGTCATCTAGTACCCATAACACAAGCTCTGCTTAACTGGGGCTAGATGATGCTGTGTGGATTGTCCAGCATTATTTATTTATAGAACTTAAAAGTATGACACACTCGTTTCACTCAAGCCTTTTAACACCGAACCCTACATCACTCCCTCTTTTTTGAAGTCAGTTTAAAAGTAGTTAGGTATACCTAAGTAGGTACATCATCTAAAGGCAGCATCAAATAGCTTTACCCAATACAGAGTATATTTATCTAAGTTATAAATTTAATCATTATAACCATAAGGAAGCTAAAACTTACGTAAGCCTGGGAAATAATAGTTGGACAAGGAGCCAATTCAGTTACGCTACCTTTCGTTCGTTGATTTTACTTTTGTTCATTAATCAAGTTATTAAGTATAAATTAACTCACCACTGGTACTGGGTTTCTCTGTTACGTTTTTGTGGTTATCAAATTGTAATTGTTCTCTCGGATATTTATTGTCTTTTTGAGCGAAATCTGAATCACCGATTTTACGATCGACGTTCGTGTTTACATTATTGTAGTTGCTCGTAATATCAGCGAAGATCATCGAAGGCGCTGACCACTGTATGAACCACTGATGCGATACCGCCATGGTTGCACAATTTATTTTTCATTTCACTTCAACTTGAGGTTTTTGCACTGGAGTGAGAGAGAAATGATGGAAGTGTTTTGGTAGCTGTCCGCATTGCAGAAAATGCGTGAGAGCAAGTTGGAGTCTAGAATAAGTCTGCGCGTGTTCGAGCGTTGATATGGAGTTGCCTTTTCTTTTTACAATACTGCCCCCTACTGCCCCTCTTGTATCTTATCTATATGTGCTTCTTCTGGCGTAGAAAGGTGAACTTTGCAAGACGACGTTAGCTCCTTATAGATTCTAAACATGGAGCTACTCGTATGTAACATATAGGTCATTAAAACCCCGCAGAGTGCGTGGATCAACTCTCACTTAGCCTTTCTTTTGTTCAGTAATAATCGTGTGGCTTTACTAATATTAACCTACATGCTGCACCCAATCACGACTGACCGAATCGCGGTTGAACAATTTTATAGCTCCTATTAGTTTTCACTTTTCACTACAATTTCATAGGGCAGTTCAAAATGCACGTACAATTTATTTTTTTAGTCTTGACTATGAGCAGTGTTTGGTCTATTTATCCGTATTTTGACACGCAAGATTTTATTTATAATATCCCTAAGGTTTTTAGAATTTCTATAACCCTAGATAAGTTATTGGAGCACTATGAGAAGAAGCCTTCGAAGGATCCCGAATGGTATATTGCCTTGGGGATTGCAAGAGGTAAAATTATTTTTGTATTTTTTTATAATTTCAGAATATAGGTAAGCTTGATTTTCATTACCATTATTCTGGTAAATAAAATATTTAACTGTTTATAAATGTTTGGAAATCACATTTTTTTTTAAATAATTTGTTCCTATAGTATCGGAGTATCTTAAATAGGTTTTCCTAAGGAAAAAACCACGTAGTATGTAGGTAGGTACCTATGTTATTAGTTTAGCATCTTATTACTAAGGCACAGCGCATCAGTATTGCCATACAGCAGGGCAATGCAGGCAATTACAACAGTCTGCAGTTAGCTCAATTGTAAATACTAGTTCTATTATTTTACTGTAATTTTCTTTGTGAATAATTACTAAGTTAGCTAGCACTAAACTATCTCTAAAAAATTAAAGATGTTTACTGTTAATATAACGATTTAGCAGTTAACGCACGTCTTAGATATTATAAGTAAATCCTAAACGAACTCTACTATATTATCATTATTATTATTAAGAGCCTGTCTGATCCCACTGCAGGGCAGAGGCCTCCCTTTCCACCTTCCATTCTTCTCTTTTGTCAGCCAATTGTGGCCATTTTTGGTTGTAGGCGTCCAGCTCATCTTTCCATCTCCGCCTGGACCTTCCACGGAATAACTATAATACATACATATACTGAAGATTTTCACTGTTTCTTAGGCCAACTAGAATACACTATAAATGAACTAGACGCGTCAGTTCCGGTGAAGTTGAAAGAAAACCTGCAGAACATCACCAGGCGGATGGACCGCATCCAGAACAGCACAGAAGTAGAGAGCATGACCTACAGAAGCAAGGACTACCAATATGGTAAGGTATTCAGAGAATTCAAAGCTTTTATAGAACCATATCAGCGTGACCCGTGGGATGACGACTTAGAATTTGCACCACCTCTTCCCGCCGCTGCAGCGCTGGTGTCTAAGTGATATCTACTAGGGACGGACAGCAGTGCCTCCTGCAGAACAATTTTATCACCGAACTGCGATCTTCAATCAGCATGCCCAACGTGGGGATTATGGGCACTACCACTCAAGGCGATGTAAGTAGATTGAGTCATATCAGTACCTAATTATTGCAACAAACGAAGTGTTATCGTAAGACACGCAGATTCTTATTTCACAAATCTAGGTTCCTGGAATATATTAATTATATAATTGTAATATATTAATTATATTACAGTTATATAATACCTTTCAGTTTGAGAATTCTGGTAGAAAGAAACTTGCATAGCGAAACGCATTTTGCATTTTAACTAAACCAAGAACAGCAATTCTACTTTTTCTAACCGCATATACTGTTACGACATTATGTAAACATCGCAATGATTTTTAAAATGTTGCAAATACTCTTTATCAACATCAAGAGTCTATAAAACACACATCAGTTCAAGACATTACGTTTAATTTTGAGACTATTAACGCCATAAAGACATCATCTTGCAAACTTTTGTTTGCTCTAAATAAGTGTAGGGTTTTGAACGAGAATGCACCCAAACCGAGGCCATTAGTTTCATAATAAACAAGCTTTGTTACTATGTCGTAATCTCAGCGATAAAGTTACCTATACTATGTATAATTGTGCATTCAATGTTTTTACGCTTATACATATTTTCGAGCGAGCTGCAGTCAAAAACTTTCACGCTCTTTACGAATAACAATTGTACCTGTGTTTTCGTCAAAAATGATTTCTAAGCTTTTTAAAAACCCTTTGTTTTTGCCTTATTAGACCTAGGTGGTTTAATAAAAGCCACATTAAAATTCCACATTTTAGAATTTTATCATTATAAACACAAAATTACACTAATAGATTGCGCTTTTGATGAATCTTAATACAGAAGAAAACCAATAATGGACAAAACAAAAACAAAACTACCTATTTGTAGATAAAAATCGTAGCCTTTATTAACTTTACGAAGATTTTTCTTTCTAATTACTTGTATACTTTTAATTTATAGGAACGCAAATGACTGCGTACTTTTAAAAAAAATAGGTCCATTTAAATAATTGTTTTAAAGATATCGTAAAACCAATTTTACATTGCCCTTATTACATGCACTGTAAGTGGCTCATATTAGAGACAAATTGTACAAGATCCAATGTAAAATTAATAAAATAAATATTGATGTAATGATTAAACATCACTTGATTAGTCCACACGATTTATGGCTGTGTTCACCAATAGATAATCGGACAATTAGGCTGCTTCGTCGGTTAACGTTGACGTTTAATGTATGAAAACTTATGTCAGAAACGTTTAAACAACTGTTTAAAATTTTACCATCTATTGGTGAACTCGGGTCTAACTCATTTTACCTTAACAACAGCCAATTCTGTAAACAACAGTCAAGGAAAACCTAAACGCAAAGAGGTGAAATGAGTTATTATCTAAAAGGGCACTTGGATTTTTGGAAGGTAGAACATGTAACCAAAGTCCTGAAACACAAAAAAAAAACTCACTATGTGAGCTGGTACGGAAAAATCTTATTAATACGTCAACCAGCTCATAAGAACGTCCTCGTCTACTCGCTGTTTCCAAGTGGAATCCAAGTGGAAATCAGGACTTTGGTTACATGTTCTACTTGGATTTTTGGAAGGTAGAACATCCACCACAGTCCAGAGATGAAGGGACTTTGGGCAGATTCGTTTCAGGACAAAGACTAGTCTCATAAAAATGTTGAAAGTGCGTTCTCAAAGTAGTGGACCTTGTTAGTTAACGGCCCTTAATACCGACATATACCTTATTTGTTGCCGGTAACGTGAATCTATCGTTGCGATTAACGCCTATGTACTTCCACGAATCGGAGGGTGAGCCACCTACTAATCGTTATTCACAAAGAAAAGGTCAATCAAATGATAGAAATAAATAAGAACAAGTATTTTTTTTTAATTTTGCCACCTTCTTAATTATGCAATATCACATAATACATGAATAACGGGTTAAGGACTGAGGAAATAAGGAATTTCAATGGCACTTTCACGCTTCTGGTTGGCCTTGCACTGATTTTCGCTGCACCACCAAATACACGACGCTTCTGACCATTTATTTGCGAGTACCTGGGGGCCTAATCGGAAAAGGAAATCGAAGTTTCGTTTTAATTGTCGTGCAAAGCAATGTCGCTTGCATAATATTAGCTTTTGCACGAAAACGAATCAGAAAATTCGATTTCTTTTTCGATTTTTTAAGAGTAGGTACCTACCTACGGGCCCTGATATCTAACCGTTCCGACCACTTCGTTTTTAAAACTACACTGTATACAATATACACATTTTAATAAATTCTCAGATTTAAAAAAAAATACAGTTTGCGTAATAATGGGCACAAAAACTTTTTTTTGATGCCAATCGATCTTGGTCCTTATACTATTCAAAAACTTATTGAATGAGAAACCAACTGAGTTCGGAGTACTAAAAAAGTCAGAAATCTCTAAAAAATCGCCCATTGTCAGCCTCTTAAGACCATTTTCTGTAGCTTCACCGGTTGACCCCGGTACCTGCCCTTACTGCCCCGTCAAAAAAGTCCACCCTGCATTTTATACATACGCAATAGATGAGATTTGGTGCATAGATTTATAGATAGTTTTTGTTTTTGTAATTATTTAAAACCTTACATCTATTGTTACAGGTACCTATGAACTAATATGCTTATACAATAGAGTAACCAGCAAAAGTGTTACAATGTGTCTTGCTAACTGTAAAATCTTTTATTATATCATTTCAGTAACCAAAGCAATTCTCGGAAACATGGATGTCCTATCAGCCATTCTAGAGCCAATTACTATAGGCACGATGGGTACGCAGAAACCCTATCGATTTACCTTCGAACAATACGTGCAAGAGGCTAGAACAAAAATGCCCACCAGGAAAGCAGCAGGTAACTTGAGTTGGTGTTTTTACCCGACTGCGCAAGAAGGACGGTATAATGTTTCAATCGTAAAAAAGTATATTATAGCACTGTTTTAGGCTAGACGGCGCGTTGTGAAAAATGTCCTTGCTAGGCATTAATATCTAAAACTTTTATTTTCTAATTTTAGAACGGCATTGCACTAATAAACAATTACAATTTAAACATTGCCAATTAGTATGTCTAGAAGACAAGGTCAAATGCTTATATAGCAAATGCAAGTTTAGATACTTACTTATGCAAATGTGAAAGCTGGCTGACCTAGATAAATCACAGTCAATACCACATATTTCAGATGCGTGTACAATGCAGCTGTTGATCTCGGCTATGGAAGTACAGACTACGCTATCAGACGGCGCTTGCGAAGTCTCCCCTGAATGCTCAGCACAGATCATCAAAGGTTCTGGACTGGCTTTCCAGCAGATCAGTCGTTTGAAGGCTGGTATACTTGCCAAACTCTTTGACTGCATGGAAGGCCTCGACATATCAGCCCATATATACAAACTATGCATCCAGATTTATAAAGAAACTAAATCATTGGAAGCGTGGGATCACCCGGCTGGCACGCGTACATTGTTTATGCAACAGAGTAAGTATAATATTTACTGGTGTTAACAACTGTACTCGCACAGCCACCTTTTTGCGTTTATCGTCGGTCAGACCATTAACTATGCTTAAAGTGGTTTTATAAAAAAAGTATCCATAGAGCTAACAGCTCACGCCTGGTTTACCAAAGCAACTAGGTTAGCCGCTTGGAACAGGCTTTTAAAAATAAAGGAACGCCTTTTAGTATTTGATCGCTATCATTAGATCGTTTTGTTCTCTTAAGTGTGCCAATCAACTGCAGCCAAAATAATGAGATAGTGACTTACATAAACAATAAGTAATCTGCTAAAAGCTTTTTATACAATGCACTTGCTTAAGCAGTAGGTACGAGGTGTAGAACACTGTTTTTTAACCCCCGACGCAAAAAGAGAGGGGCGTTATAAGTTTAACGTGTCTGTCTGTGTATCTGTGTATCTGTCTGTGGTATCGTAGCTCCCAAACGGATGAACCGATTGTCGTTTAGTTTTTTTTGTGTCATAGATAATTTTATCCCGAGTGTTCTTAGCCATGTTTCATGAAAATATGTCGGGGATTTTTGAATTTTGAATTTTTGTTCTTGTCAACCAAGGCTGTACGAATAGATGCCCTTCAGCTTTCTTTTAGTGTAAATAGTAGTATGTGGTCAACTTACCAAATGTATTAAGGTTATCGAAGCGTAGGTAGACGTATAGGCTATTTATATAAATTAAAATAAATAAATAAAAAACTTAAAATAAATCTAAATAAATAAATCTTAAAATTATTTGTTTGATAAATAGAATAAGTAACTAATGGAATATTTTTTTTTAAAGATTTCCATACTAGTATTCCATATTAGTGTTTGGGAATTCGGACCGTAGGCCGCACACGCAACGCAAGCGGTTTATGAAAAACTAAAAACGCCAAACCGCGTACAAACACAAAATGCAGCTGACGTTTTGCTTAATTTTATTTCAGTAACACCATGGATTTCGTACGAACAGCGTGTCTTTTGGCTTTGGGCTTAAAATAAAAAAACTGAATGCGGTTAACTGCTATGCGTGCGCTACCATACGATTACTATGGGACACAAAGAAATCGCGCGTTTACAAACCGCAAACCAAATGTTCCAAGTTGCGTTTATAAAATCAGTCACTGAAAAAAATCGATAATGCGTGCGCTTGTGCAGAAAGCTAGGTGTTACATTATTTTGGGGTAACAGACTTGATTATCGCGTGCGTTTAATCGCAGTGCGTGCTCGGCCATAGGCTGTTTGATCTTAGGTTTCCTTTCTTTCGTCGTTTCATACATGTGATCAAACTAAATAAGACTCGAATTTTAACTAGATGTCGCCACTTGGTGGACTTGAAGTTCAAGTCGGTTTATAGGTTTTTAAAACACGCCAAATTATTATCAATATTGTTGCAGTTTTCTACTGCGCCGCTCAAGGGTACGGAGAATTTATAAAACCTCGTTGGATGAACAAGATCATGTCTTGGCAGGAGCCTAAAGGCTGCTACTCCGACGATCGGCAGCCGTTCCTGAGGCTTAGCGGTTACGTCGGCCCTTCTAATGTATCACCCGAGGAGAAAGAAAAGGAGGTTAGTATAATGCTACGGCTCCACCTGCGTTAGTGTTGACGGTAGTGTTAATGTCCATTAACGCGTTAATTAAGGCGCTAAAAATGCTCCTTGGCTACTAGTAGTACCGTTAATAAATGAACACGTTAAAACCACATTTGCGTAACGTCCTAATTACGGCGTTAATTAAGGCGTTCGGACATCACACTATTAGGTTTTCATTCGAGTAGGTATGCAACCCGGTCTTTCTCTGTCCGTTTTTTAATTCCCTCTTGAATATCTAGGTGACTATTGACTATCGAAGCTATTTACTTAAAATAATATTATCTATACCTAAATGTACAGGATGCCACGGAATGGGAAAAAAAGGTCTCTAGTATTTCAAAAAAAGTAAAATAAAATAAAACGTCAAGTGCAAAATTTTTAATAAAATTATTTGAAATTAAAAAAAAATCGCCATTTACAAGTTGATCCCTCCGGGGTCCAGAATCACCCCGTTCGGCTTTAAAAATAATGATAAATTGCAAGGTTTCATAGTTTATGAAATACATTGAAATGAGTCGTAAAATTGACAAGTAGGTAGGTACCCGAAGTTTACAGAGCGATCCATCTGAAATGTTTCTCGTACTCTTTTTAGATATTCATTAGCATTCAACGTGGCAGTGCTGCCAGCATTCTGGGCACTGCGCGTTCTGGTGACAGCTTAGATTAAAAAAAAAAATAGGTGTAAATAAAAACCTACCAGTTGTTTGTTTTATTCTGTTATTGTTATTTTCTATGTACGAAATAAATTGGTTATTCCTTTTGATATCGATGTTTCTAACAGGTATTTGTTTAATTGACAAATATTCGAAATCCTCGGCGCGCGAGCCACTCTCGCACTTTACAGATCTGGTTTTTTAGGGTCTGTCCTTTTTTCCCTCTTTAATATCTCAGGAACTACCACTTCTATTAACTTGAAATTACTTGAATACATTTCGAGTGTCTGTCCAGATTTGAAGAAAAGAAAGTTTTTATTCTTATTAGGTTGTCGAAATTTTGAAAGAGACCTACAAGGTCAAGTGGGCTATCAAATGAAAGGTATCAGTTTGCAAATTATAAAATAGGTTTTTTAAATGTTTGTAGGTTGCATACTTTTTGAACTATTTTGAAAAAGATGTTTTATAAAAAAGTGCTAGACTGGATGAAGACAGGAGCGCGTTGAAACCTTATGAATAATGTTCTTGATTTAATGTATTTTTTATTTAATTATCAATGTTTTGTTTTAACCCAAGTTAGTACTTTCTTTAAATTAGTGTGGGCGAACGATCGATTGCGGGTTCGATTCTCGCCTCGGGACAAAAGTTGGTACGATCGGCAAATATTTGTTTCAGGTATTCTAGGTGTTTTCTATGTTTTTAAAAAAAATATCTATCCATGTAATGTATTGTATTAGGTAGGTAAGTTATATCAGCTTTCTAGTACCAATAACAAAAGCTCTGCTTAGCTTGGGGCTAGATAATGCTGTGTCAATTGGCACAGCATCATCTAGCCCCAAGTTAATCAGAATTCAGCCAGTCCAGTATAATTTATTTATTTTATTCTTAATTTCTTACCATTCACTTCTAGTCCAGTCTATGGATTCATTTCGATTATTGTATGTTTACTTGTGTAAAATAGATGAATTAACTTTACTTTATTTACAGGAGGATTACCGGGTGAAGAAGGCAGCCTCCTCCGAAGGTGGGTCCTGCAACTCGCTCACTTCGGCCATGGCGCTCGGTGCAATGACGTTATATGTACGAGCACTCTTGGAGACCGATCAAGCATTCCAGTATGATGTCTTGGGATAAGGAGATGGTCGAATAAATGTTTATGTTTGCGATAGCTTTTAAATGTGGACCCAAGAGCAAAAGGGGCTCTTTCGTCCGAATCGTTTTACTCGCGAGGCGAGGAGGGAAAGATAATGTCTTGCGAGTGTTTTTTATGTGGTTGGCGGAATCTCTTTATTACCTACCTTGACGCCCGTAGCACACCTCCGCTGCGGAAGACTCGCTACTCGTGGTCCGCATGAATTCCGCTGCGATCAAGTGTAGTTTGAGTTGCGGAACTATAGCGGAGGTGTGGCTGACGTCGGAGCAGATTGGCGAAACCGCGCGAGGAATGAGATAGAATTATAGTCAAATCTACGCGTTAGAACAGGCAGTTTCGCTAGTGTTCCGCTTCTCCTACATACGGATAACACACGGCAAGATTACTGCAGTTCCGCTGTTAAGGTTTCGCAGCGGAGGTGTGGTACGGGCATCTAGCATCAAAACGGCTGAGGCAATTTTGAAAAATGAGATATGAAAGTTTGACATCTGATATCTGGACACTTTTACAAAAATGGTAAAATTATAGTATAGTTTAGTTTAGTTTTGTGTGGATCCTTAATTGACACCTCTGCGACTAAACTACCCTAAAAAATTCAGTCCTATTTTTTACGACCGAAGAAACAAACAAAACAAAACAGCTATAATTAGTTTAGGTTTTGTGCCAACGCAACACAAAAGTGTCAATTCAGATGTCACCAAAACAAAACTGAACTAATTTGATAGCACAAAAAATATTTCTGTCTCTGTCATTAGGTCATTACGATCGAAATAAAAAGGATGGGATAATTTTTAGCGCTGTCAAATTAGTTTTTAGTTGTAGCGACATCTTAATTGACATCTATACCTACCTCCTCAAAACATCAAAGTTTTTAAAGTCAGCTAGCTTACATCGAAGAAGGTTTATTTTAAGGTAATAATTTTATTTTGACTAGTTTCTGCTTGTGGCTTCGCACGCGGTGTTTCGAAGATTATTTTTTTCCCGTAGGTACTGATTTATGGGATTAAAAGTAACCTAAGCCTACATTCTATACAAATTCAGCCCAACCTTTCAGTAATTTTGTCGTGAAATTACAATATTCGCGTTTATGCTCGTTTATGATATCAGTGAGATGTGACTAAAGACTCTTTTCTCCTTTTGAACTGGACATGTGTCGTTGATTCGGCAACTTTTGTTTGTCAAAATACTTGACACTATTTGATTTAATTTCTCCACTTTTGAGCTTAGCCTAGATAAGGTCTTGTAAACAGTCGTTGTTTCCAAAATGCTTCGTTTATTTGTCAAAACTATGCGCGTATCAGGGATAAGAATGAAGTCTACTAAAAGTTCAACTACTTCGAAAACTTCGACTTCTCTGAAGATAAAGTCACCGATACCGGTTTTTGGTAAGTTGTCTTCACCTTAGTCACTGGGACAGGACGCAGGCTGTGTTTGGATGTGTGTTTTGTATTTTCGACTTTGTATCAGAGGTGATTTACAAAAAAATCAGTGAGTCCTGCCGTCTTCACGATCATGTTCGTGATGATGGACAGAACCTGCAGTTCACGCAGTGTCAGTGAATTACCAATAACTGTCAGAATTCATCGCCACGCCGCCGCCGCCGCCCGCCGCCGCCATCGTTGCGAAGAAGCTTGTCCTAGTGCGGGTTCCACGGCCTTTTCTTTTCTTTGGCGTGAAATTCGTTTACGAATAAACTGGTCTGGGGGGACCAGAATTATGTGGCACTCGACGCCCTGAGAAGGACGTAATACCCACTAAAACCTCTCCGGTGAACTGTCGCCATTTTCGCTGAACCACGGGAACATTTAAAACCTACCGCGGCCTGGATTCCACGGCCTGCTATATGTTGCATGCCTATATGAATTTTATATTTTGCCACTTCTTTGTTCTAATTTAATCTAATAACCTACTTATTTTACATTAGACTAATCATTTACTGTTTACTCTTTTCTAGGCGTGCAAGGGCGCTATGTCTCAGCGCTATACAGTGCTGCCGCACAAAATAAAGAACTAGACGACACTGAGAAAAACCTAAATGAGTTGAAAAAAGTTCTGAGTAAGCCTAAAGTTGTCGACTTTCTTGAGTCTAGTATGCTTTCTCGTGCTGCTAAGACAAAGGTGCTTAAATCAATAGCAAAAGAAGCAGGTAATTGAGAATCCTACAATAAGTAATGTACTTACAACATATTTACGTGTAGTACCTACGGTATAGTTATTATTCGTTAATGTAGAGGTAGATAGATAAAATGTGTGCTGGTAGAAAATGTCTGAAATGATATCCCCATGGATTTTAATAAACCTAATTTCAGGCATGACTAAAAGCGCTATCAATTTCCTGGGCGTGGTTGCCGAGAACGGTCGACTAAGGATGCTACGGAAAATGATAAACTTGTTTCACGCTGTCATGGTAGCACACAGGAAGGAAGCTCTCTGCGAAGTCATAACGGCAGAACCTCTAAGCGAAAGCATGCGAAGTGCTCTCATGGATGCTTTGAAGAAGTTTATCAAAGATAAAAAGATCACCCTCACAGAAAAAGTTGACGAGACCGTCATCGGCGGTATGGTTATAGGCATTGAAGATAAGCACATGGATTTGAGCATTGCTAAGAAAATTCAAATGTACACGGGACTCTTGCAACAATCCGTATAATTTATTTTATAAAATGTCTCCTTTGATATTACCTAATAATAGTAATTGTAAATTAGTTTATGGCAAATACTGCATAAACCTTCTGCGAAACTGTTCAGATATGGCATTTATTTCTATAGATATGATACAGCTCCATATCTGTAGCTCGTTCGATGTTTCTTCTGCTCTATAAGGTTCGTATGATAGACCGGGTGGTATTCGTTTGGGTATCCGTTGGGCGTGGCTCGACACGGTGATTGTGCCATGAGAATAGGTATCTTCTCAGCGTGTATTCTGAAGTTAACTCTATCGGGAGCAAGGCTGCCGGTCATAACTCTTTGAAAACTGGACGTCAGGATCCATAATTCCTGTTCACCCTTCAGATTGTTGACGACTTTCATGCCGCTAGCAAACTGTAGTGTTTCGCGGTCGATTGCCACTTGATGGAAGTTTTGTGTAGCAAATTCAGTTCCAGTGTTCCAACACCATATACTAGGAGGCTCCATCAGGCCGAAGTACATGATGCCGTTGCGGTCTATCGCTTCAGCAGCTGATTGAGATGAACGTTGTTCCATAAACATCTGAAATTCAAAGACCTCAAATGATCCAATTATATAATACGCTCGTCGATCTAACGCTACGCTCGGAGAGCCAATGCTTGGCTCACAGACGCATTGCTATGCTGGCAGATGCAATGCTATGCTCGTAGACCCGATGCTTTGATAGTAGACCCTTTGCTACATGATTTATGCAGGTTTTTACTCTAGATTAACCTTTTAACCTCGACCCGTTTATAGTGTTGCCGTTTTTAGCGGTTTTCGAAAACAGGGGGCTGTTTTCGAAAACCGCAAAAAACGGCACATTTTTGGCGCGCAACGGCGAACGCACCTTGCGTATTATTTTACGTGTAGCGATAAAATGCTTTTGATTAGGTTGATGCGGGTTACTGGCACGATTCGATTTTAACGGAAATTATAACGGTGACATAAATGTCCCACGATGTTTAAGATTTGAGGAGTGAGGATAACTTAGCGTACCAGCCCCTCAATGACTTCCTCGATCAAGATCTGCACCATTTAAATAATTTATGTTGATGATGAAGTCGAAACTTACGTGAACATCGCTGGGGTCCAAATCAGTAGCAGAGAGATGCGATTCATTCCTTAAAGTGCTGGTGAACATGACGTTTTCAGTGACGGAGGCCAGCGCGTGGAAGTACAGGTAGCGGTCGCGCCCGGGGTTGTATGGGGAGAGGGCCATACCAAGCACTCCGTCCATTAGGTCGAAGCTTTCTCCTGGAAATATAAATTAGCCCATGAGACACGAAAACGAACTACACTTGCGAGCTTTAAACTGGAATCGCTTCAAGGGTTGTTAAAGACTAATTTTTACAATTTCTTTGCAGTGAACTATGAGTTAAGTTATGTTTTCCCTTACGCAGGATTTATTGGCGACGATAAATTTTGATTTAATGGACGATAATGTCCGCTGCCACACCGCAGCAGTGACTAGACAGTACCGACAGACGTCTTCCATGTCGGCATTCCCACACTAGACTGACCAGCCCTTATTCCTGACTTGAACCCAATCTGGCATATGTGGGACGAGCTAAAACAGCGGATACGAGGGAGAAATCCAGCTCATCCAGCTCCAGCGCCGATAGAAGCCGATAGATGCAACTTCGACCTATTGCAATCATTCCCAAAATTTAGGTAGCCAATTTAATTAATTTTAAATCTTCTTGATATCACTTGAAAGGTAATAAAATTACCTTTCAAATGATATACCACAATCTATAGTTCATTGTACATAAATTGTAAAAAATTGTTTTGATCAACTCGCGATGAAAGCGATTCCATTTTAAAGCTCGCAAGTGTAGTTTCATTTTAAAAGTCCTTTTTAACAGTTTTACTGCCCATCACGCACGTGTCTACTGTGTCTGATACTGTGGTAGACCCTGCGTGTCTTAGCGCGACGCACCCCTTGAGGTCACACCGCAGAGCTGGCCGGGCAGTGAATGTGCAAAAAAAGCTTTTGAACGTGATAAGAAAATATTTCCGAATCAGAATTCAATAACTTTAGAAAATAAGTACTTGGACTAGTCAAATTTTAAACAAATAATTATTATCAAAAAAGAAATAAATAAAGCGATTTTCCTTGCTATGAGGTGAGGAGTTTACTCGTGCAACAACCACGCAAAATATCAACGTAATTTAAGACGAAGTGCTTTCAATTCGAGACAAGAAAATCATATAGGTTTCTTTTTAAAAATCACTTTTAGTACAACATCACCTCACCTCGCCTCAACCGCCTATATTGGTCCACTGCAGGACGCAAGCTTCCCCCTGATAAGCACCTTATTGGCTTTTCTCTTATGGGGGGTAATGCCGATAATCACCACGCTCGGCATGCGTGTTGGGGATCGCTGTTAAACTTAAAACTAGAGAAGTTAACACTCATTGCCCATGGCGGACGTGTCCGGTAACCCAGCGTGTCCCAGCGCGGATTCGCACCCCCTTGGAGTCGCACCGCAGAAGCTGGACAGGGAATGTGTTAAAACAAGCTTTTAAACGTGATAAGTATAACGCAAAGTTTTGTGTCCTTGCTACGAGTTTTAGGAGTTTTCTCGTGCAACACCGTGCAAAAAAACAAATTCGTAAATTGAGACGAATTGGTTCCAATTCATCATTGGATTATAAGATTGGACCAAAAAAACAGGTATATTCAGATACAAGAGGAGTTAAATAAAAACCTAGGTTCAATTAACAAATTCTCCATGGCATAATTATTATATATTAGCTGCGGCTGCACCCCGCGGCTTCGCCCGCTACGAAATCATACAAGTTTCAGAAGTTTATTGCAAACCCCCTAGGGGTAGTTTTGTAAAAAAATAATACGTGATCCATTATTTACTTTAAAGTTTATTTATATCTATTTATATAAAAGAAAGTCGTGTTAGTTACACTATTTATAACTCAAGAACGGCTGAACCGATTTGGCTGAAAATTGGTGGGGAGGCAGCTTAGAACCGGGAGACGGACATAGGCTATGTTTTATCCCGGAATTACCACGGGAACGGGAACTACGCAGGCGAAGCCGCGGGCAGCAGCTAGTTGTATATATTTATACTTAGCTGTATCGTGGAGCTTAGAATTTGCACCAGCCCAACTCTTCCCGCGGCTGTCGTAAGAGACGTTTACGGGATATCCACCGGGGGCGGGCAGCAGCCAGATCAATTCTACCACCGAACTGCAATCCCCAACCCGCATGCCTAGCGTGGGGATTATGGGCATTACCCCCATGTGATAAAAGCCAATAAGGCGCTTATCAGGGGGAGATGCGTCCAGCAGTGGACCAATACACCTGTTCCGATTAGTTCAACTATGAGTTCAACCAGTTGAACTAATTGCACCAAAAACTTCCCGTTATTTCAACTTTGATATTACAGGCTGTTGAGGAGGTTGAGTTTACGTTGACGAAAAAGTGTTCGTCTCTTTCCTTTCATACATTTGACGCCTTGCAGTGTCTCTACCGGATAGAGTAACTATTTTTTGTAGTTTTGACTGCGGTTGAATAGTTTGGTTGAATGGTTTTGAGAGATTTAACACAGGCTATTTTCATGGAATATTGTATTTGTCTCAGTCTTTTCGTAGGTACCTACGTGTAAGGGAGATAGAAGTTAAATTCTATCGAGCTCTGGAAAACTTTTTTCGTATTCGTATTTTGCAGTCATACTAATTTTACTTAAGAGCACCTACAAGAGTGAAAAGCCCACGTGATGTGAGGACAGTTTACTCATGACGTCAATTAATGATAGTAAAAAATATAATCGGTATTTATTTTTTGTTAAAATACTGTTCGTCCGGTCATGAGCTCATCTCTCACGGTTATTTACCCTAATGCTCACAACTTCGTTCAACGTCATAAACCGCATTAGAAACACGTGAATACGTGACTATCGATGTCTATCAACAAGCAAAAATCCATTGAAAATACACCGACAACTCAATCTAAATTCATAGGATTCGGTAATTTCCTGGGTGCCGGTTTTACAACATGAGCGCAGAGATAAGACACGTCAAATAATTTTGTTGTTATTCAATGTTAGGAAAAATATATGAGATTATCCAGATATACAGGATTGATAGGTGATAATGCTTCTTCACTTAAGGCTTCTTCTTCTGAGAATCGACTAGAGTTGGACTGTTGGAGTATGCATTATTCAGTCAACACATTTGGTCAAAAATCAATGCAGAAGAATGGCCGTAACGTTCGATAAATCGTCGATCGACTATCGTAGATAGTTAATAGATAGTAACTACCATAGATAGTTAATCAATAACTATCTATGTTGTCCATCGATCGGTCGAAACTCCCGCGTGTTAGTAGAACAACTTCATCACAACACTCTGTTCCTTTTACTACTGGACAAGGCCTCCTTGTGCCACTTGCTGTGCTCCAATGGTATCCATATAAATCACAGCCAGGTTGGTGTGCGACGCTTGCGATGTGTTCCAAAAACTCTCAGCTTTATTTCCTTAAGACCGTACAGGACTCTTGGATACGTCAGAAATTTAAAATAACAAAAGCCTTCCGGATTAGTCCAATCATCTGGTCTTCGTGCAAGGTGTCCTCTACATACCGCTATATGCCCACCAGGCAGGTCTTTTTTAGTTCAGTGATGCCCAACGTCTTACTTTCATTCGACATTATAATTTAAGGCCACAAAGATCCAGTTGGGGCTGTAACTTACCGTCTATAGTAAAGGTGCCTTTATCGGGGTAAGGGAAGAAGTAGCGGTGGGTGACTCGCCAGGAGCGGTTCCTGGCCACATCCACCACGAGGACTCCGAATCCGGAGACATCTGCTACGTACACGTAGGTGTCATGGCAGTCGCCGGGGCCCTGGCCTCTGACATCCACTACCTTGAACAGAAAAGAACGTTGAATTACTACTACATACAAGCAGGCGATTCAGATTGTTTTGTAAAATTTTAGTTTATGAAACTATACAAAACAATCTGCAATGGTTCCATAAACTAAACAAGAATATGGTCTATAAACACCATCTCTCTTCAGTCACAAATTGTTAGATTTTATTTTTCATCTTTTCTTAAATAAAACTTGGGATTAGAGTATATTATTATTAGTATATTTTATATTAAGTATTATGTGTGGATTGTATATTTAAGTGATACGCCACCGTCTTTACATGTACAACTGCTTCGTGTCCATTCCAACGTTGTCTGGAAGAGATCGCTCTTAGCGAAAAGGCATATATTTTAGGAATGTAGCTTTGTAAAGGTGAATGAAGTTTTCAAATTGAAATATTTTCAGAGATCTTTATAACTATACTTACAAATAAATAGGACGATGACAAAAACGCGGCGACTTCAATGATAAATCAAAGATGAAAGGTTAAATATCATTTCGATTGTTTCTTACCGGTGTGATAAACAAGGAGGCAGCCACATAACTGGAACCGTTGACGACGTGTCTGTAAATCAGTCGGTCTGTGAAGAGGTCGAACGCTAGCAGTTGTGGCGGGCACCTTTGCTCATCGCCGATTTTACCTGCGTCCATTACCCACAGACGGCTGCATTGGTCTATCTGAAAATAGAAATTAAAGAAAAATTTACTTAATAATCTAAAATTTTCTAAATAATCTAGCGATTTTTGATCGGTTCTTTCCCCAAAATCGTAGATAGAACGATATGACAAGACCTACCCAGCCGACTCTTAGGCCCACTTGCGCCAGGGTAGGTTAACACGGTTAACTCAGAGCTAAATACTACTTTGGAGTTAAATTCGAATTATTTCTTGTACCACCAAGAGTTAGGAGTCAGCCTTGTGTTAAATATTGAAATTTTTAAACCACTGATGTGGGAGGGTTAGGTCAACTAACTCTGGGCTAGTAATGTCAAAAATATGAAAGCTGCGATGTTATAAAGGTTTGGTAATGTTGTTTTGTCATATCGGTTTTTTTGTCCTGAACAATAAATGACGTTGATTGTCTGAGGATAATGAAGAGATCATTGAATACATTAGTTTGGACTTTTATAATAGAAGAATAACGTGGCTTTTTCATTGCGTTCTGCAGAACGCAATGAAAAAGCCACGTTATTGCGGTGCGTCAGGCATGTTCGCCGACGCTAGAGTGCCCGACTTCTTCGCAATACTACGAGCCCTAATCGTCTTCCTTTTGGGCACGGTCAAAAATAGTATTCTTAGGACGATCAGATATCTGAATGCCCAGATAATGAGGATCGGTGATGTTTTTTTTAAGTGTGCAGATTTGTAACTAAAGGAAAACCAATAAAATCTGTGTTTTTCTTTTTTTTATTCCGGTCAAAAATGACCATGATACAGAAATTTTAGTGTAGTAATAGAAAACACACCCTAGATAAACGCCAGCGCGTGTACCGTCATACAGAGGGCCAGTGACGGGTCCACCTAGGGTTGCAAACTTATTTGGTAGGAATATAGTAGGTTTTTTTGCTCGTAAAAATATAGTGGATAAGAAAAAACAAAATAAAAGAGTAGGTACCTAGTTCCTGTTCAACTCAATAATATTAAATTTTGATAAAATTAGTTAAACTATTCTGTGTAACAATAACAGGGCTTATTACAAAAGCAATGCTTTTGTGTATATCTTTTTCTTTGTCATTTGGAATAATTTATCTGAAATAAACTCATATTTTTTTCTTTATATAATTATATAATTAAAAATACCAGTGAATTTAAGTTAGTTTTTTCATAAGTTAATAAAAAATGGTGTACGATTTTCGCTAAATAACTTCCGCTAGTTTTATTCCTCTTAGAAAGCAGAAAAAATTAAAAACAAAAAAGAAAATCGCGCTATCACGAAACGATTCAACTTAAATTATTTATCTTATGGTGATGATGATGGTTGAAATGGGCAGAAGCTTTTTATTCACAAAGAAAATTACAATAAAATAATAGAAATAAATTAGAACTAGTATTTACAATTGAAACAATTGAGCCAACTGCAGACCGTTGCAAACAATCTACAGGTAGCTCAACTGATCCATATCAATACCAGTCGGAAACAGTCCCCAAGACGCTGGCTGCATTGGCATATGGCAATGCTGATGGGCTGTGCCAGATACTGACCAGCTCTCGGGGTCACGGTATCGGTAGTCTCGTTAATTTTGCTCTAGCTCTTTAGCTAGAATAAAATTTACGTGACTATATACATAACCATAATCTAACAATACCTAGTACGTAAGTGTTTCCTAAGTTACAAAAACCTTGATAATTTCCTTAGTTTGTTAACTTCATTATCTTTTTATTCTAATAAGTTCAATTAAAATTGCGAAGAATATCTTTTCCTTATTCTGTCACGACCAGGAAGAGGTAATATGCTACCTTGACAATACACCAAGGAACGATGTCACAATTGTACTACAATTATTGTATTATTGTGTCATCGTTCCTTGGTTGACTCACCTACTTAGGTGAATCGTAGGGTCCATTCCGAAATACGATTACAGCGTTGATAGCGTTCACAACGATATTTTGCGTTCTAAATTAGTTATCACGATACTGACAGTTAAGTGCCTAATTAATTCGGAACACTCATGCACGCTCACGGTCACTAGTCGCGATGTCAAATGTCAGTCAGGTATCTACAAGTAACCGAAAAAGAATACTAAACTACGATGAATACTAATTATCAGTTTTGAGAGAGCGCTCACAGTGATTTCAGTTTGTAGGATGGTCAGTGATATCGGAAAATTGCGAATGTAAAGAGTTCATCTATGACGTCACACTAGACATCATGGTCGTGCTCACAGTAATTTGGAACGCTTGTGAGCGCGCTAATATCGATTTTAGCGTAATTCGGAATGCATTCGTGGTTTCAGCCGTGATAGCGTGGCCTCTATTAAGTTGATAAGTCTCGTAGGCTCTATACTCTACTTATTGTTCTTGCCGTGGCGGTCGCGTAAGAATTGACCCTTACAACTCAGCCCGTGATGTCGTAAGAGCTGACTAAGCAGTAGCGTCTCTCAGTGAATATTTCGATCAGTATTAATATTATTGTGTAGTATTATTAGTATTATGATCAATAATCCGTCTGCCCAGACCGCATTAAAGCAGAGCATAGTAAAACCTTGGGGGGGCTGCCCAGAGCATAGTAAAACCTTGGGGGGTGAAAATAATTTTGTAGACCAGGTATGACCTGCAGTGGAGGTACCGTACATGTGTCCTGAGATGAGGTGATTGTTCTATGTGAAGTGTTTGAAGGTATCTCGCAAACCTGCTGTTTGTTACCTATACACTAGCCAAACTTAATGAAGAGTGTTTGTAAACAGAACACCCATACTTAACCTTAAATTCCATATACCTTTAATTCACTGTTGCCTTTCCGCTTTTTTTTTTCGGAATGAAAACAAAGAAAAATATTTATTTTTACCCATTTAGAGACATACAGACTTAAAGATAGGCACTAGCTATTACTAAAATTAAAACTAAGCTCTCACAGAAACCATCACTTCCTTTTCAAATTATGACAATATCATTCTCGTAGATGACCTAAATATTAATTTCCTGACCCCCTCGGAATGAAAAACGAAGTTACTTAATAGATTATTTGCCGATTTGTGATCCTTCCTTCAATAAATATTGCCTAGAGAAAGTATATGAAACTCGACGCCAAGCAAGTGAGTTGTGAGTTGTCGTGATTTATTTACAAAAATTCCACATCTAGATAATACAAATACAAAATAATTTATTTAGAATAAGGTACTTAATAGATAAATTACGAATGAACGAAGAAACAGCAAAAGTTTAAAACTGTGAAGCTGCCTCGTCACTCGCTTTCTTGGTACAACATAAATAAATTACATATTTAATTATCTTAAAGTTAAGTATCTACTATAAAAAATTTATAGTATACCATTTAAAATAATAGATAGAGGCTAGTGTTTATAGGTAGACCACACAACTGGCGGATCTCTGTAGAACCTTGTCACAATATCAAAAAAAAGCCAAACACAGTAACAAACGCCACTTTGGGTTGGGCGTTTGTTACTGTGACATGGTTCTACAGCGATCCACCAGTTGTGTTATCTACCTATAGAAATACTAGGTATGCTTGGTCTTGTAGGATCAAGGCGACAGTTCTGAGAGTGAACATGTTTGGTCACCTGTTCTGAGAAATTGTGAAGCGATAAGTAAATGAGGGTGAAAAACAACCATATAAGGATATTCTATTTGCAAACTATACACGGTTATGGAATTCAAGATATTTTATGTAAACTAGACATTTATGTATGAAGACTTAACTAAAATTTGACCAATAACTGAAAACAACTTGTTAAAGCAATCTTGCTGTGGTAAATGCTATGATAAAAATAAGGTGTAAAATTCTAGTTCCAAAACGGACGAGAGAAATGTTGAGCGAAAATGTAAAAACCATTTTTTTAAAACATTCATGTCTTCCTAGACGAAAAGTGTCGTAAAATATTTTACATCAACCTCTTGTTTTGTGACCCGTTCGTTTACAAAAAATAACTAGGATTCATATTTTTTCTCACAAACGGCTAAATGGTTATTATACGAAAAAATATTATTGACCATAGAAAATTAACATTTATGCGCAGTGATGATATCATTCGATAATCTTCGTAGCTATATTATAAGGGTGCGTTTCCACTGATGCGGATCTGGGCGGAGTGGAGCGGAGAGCAGTGAAAAGTGGCAAGTGTTTCCATTGAAGTGGAGCGGAGCGGCTCCACCACACCTCTATCAGACCACCAGAGCACGCTCGGCACCACAGCCTCGCCTCCGCGGCCCCGAGCCGGACAGAAGTCCAGCTCGGGGCCGCGTGTTCATATTTTATTTGAAAGTCGCTCCACTCCACTTACACTGATTCCACGGATGCGGAGTGGAGATTTCATTTCAAGTACTGTAATGGGTCAGTTCGCGGTCCGCTCCTCTCCTCACCTCCCAGCTCCGCGTCAGTGGAAACGCACCCTTAAGCACTTAAAATAGCTTAGCTCTACCTGCCAGGTGACTTTTAAATTTGAACGTGAAAGAAGATTATCAACCGGTTTGCTTCGATTGTTATAAGTGTTTAGGTAGGTATAGATTACTATAGATGCTGTAACTTGGTCCTGAAAGGATCTCTTTTTAACTCCCGACGCAAAAAGAGAGGAGTGTTATAAGTTTAACGTGTCTGTCTGTGTATCTGTGTATTTGTCTGTGGTATCGTAGCTCCCAAACGGATGAACCGATTTTCGTTTAGTTTTTTTTTGTGTCTTAAATAATTTTATCCTGAGTGTTCTTAGCCATGTTTTATGAAAATCTGTCAGGGGGTTTTTAAATTTTTAAATTTTGTTCTTTGCTTGGTTTGCATCTAGGTTTATCACGACTTTTGTGGCACTGGTTGGTAACATACACCATGCGTAGTACTAAATAAGTATTCTGTGGCGGTGCCTAGTAGCTTCTAGTTTTTCATTCATCATCTCTATTGTAGACAGATAAAATCTTAATGTTGAGATCGGTGAGGTCGCAGCAGTAGGTATAATTTTATTTTATTGTTTCTGATTTTTTGTTAGCCGGTTCACAACGTGCAAGTTAGTATTTAATGAACTGTTTACTTACCAAACATGAGTAGGTAAATATCAAACTGCCACAAGTCCACTGACATCGAAATTTGGATTTTTTGTTCGATGTCTTCTTTTTTTAAATGGCAATTTACCAGTTCACTTCAAAAGTTTATAAGTGCCAAGAATTGCTTGTTTACAATGTGTATTTTTTTCAAAATAAGTCCACAATGAAGTCCAAAAAGATAAAATTTCATATAGTTATGTCAAATGGAGCTCGCTGTCCCAGAAGCAATTTATTCTCTCTGGATCTGAGATAGAAAGTACTCTAACAGGAAAACAGACGCTGGCAGCTCATTCCTTCACAGATTGTTGGCATCAAATTGCAATACAATGGGTAAACAATGTTTGTCAGTCCCAGCCAAATGCAAACGCAATAGATGAACGAAATTAGTGATATAGACATATTTTTGTAAAGGGACACGAAATGAAATATCACTCACCCAAAAAATCTGCGATTCGATTACACTGAGCCAATAGTGTAATCGAATCGCAGATTTTTGTAACACTTTCCTGGCCCAAGTCGCAGACGTGCCTCTCCATCCCCGTGTCGCTGAGACTGGGCGGTGAATGCGTTAATGAAATGATACTCACGGCAACTCTGAAAACGGATGTCATCCCCTCACAGTTGACTCCCTGGTCGACGTGCCACCCGTAGTCAGGGTACGCAGAAATGAACCCCTGCGCATCCACTGTTCCCAGAGTTATAGGTCTGCCTTCGTCGAACCTCGGTATTGTGATGAAAACACGGGACGGTAAACCACCTGCAAAACAATAGTTCTATAGATCGTAATATATACCTACCTACTACACAAAAAATAACAAAAAACATCCCAAACTATTTAATAGAGATTATCTTTAGTGATGATCTAACCGGTTTGGTTTTTATTCTAAACCTACACCAGATAGAATACCGAATTACTCATTATTCACATGTTTTTGTAAAACCAATAGAAAATTATGTTTATCTTTAATCACCAATGTTTACTTGGGTACGGTAAAGAAGTTCGTTGAACTATTAACCATGCCACACATCATGAGCAAAGTTGTAACCGTTAGGGGTTTTCCGACGTTAGTTGCATAGACCTCGATGTTTAATGGTGTTTATGGATCATGAATAACAGGCTGATTATTTAAACCTGAATAAAAAACATATATGTTTCGAAAAGGGGGCGGGGGTCCCCTATTGAGTGTGACGTCAAAATAGAACAATTGGATTTGAAGTGATAACAGCTGTATTCACACTAATTTGCAAGGTAAGGGAAAGAATCTGCCATTACCAAGGCAAAAGAGATAAGTTCGACATTATGAAATGATATTGGAACGGAACTGTCTCTTTCGGCCGTTCTTGCTTATTTACACAGATTTTTGAATGAATTCTTACAATTCTGGACGGATATTTTCATACACCTTAGTTGCCCCCAAAGTACCTTAAAGCTTATGTTATGGATGACTGCTATACGTAAACGGTACCTTTCCTACACCTTCACTCTGATCCGGAACAAATACCTACCTGCAAATCATACAAGCATTTGTCCGCGGTGGAAATCGAACCCGCAACGGTCGCCAGCACCCACTGCGGCACTGAAGCCTTCATAAAAGAGGTACGTACCTGATCTATGATGGACGTCGACATCAATAGGCACGGAGTTCCCCGGCACATACCACCGATTCTGTCTGGCGATATGTTCCGCCTCTGGACTTGGGAAGTTGAACTCGAGCTGAGGCCATTGACGTACCGTGCGCAGCCTGCTGCTTACCAGGCCTGGCCAGCAGCAGGTAAGGCAGACAGACAGCAGGAAAAACCGGTCTATGCCCATTGCCAAGTCTTGCTTAAACCGCTCTAGTAGCACCGGATCTGCAAAGTAAAATTGATCGTTATTATTTACTGGAGAAACTATTAATATTAGAATGTTAATAGTTTGTTCGAGTTTGTTAGGAGTTTGTTAGGTAGACCTACCACTGGATACATTGCGGATGTAAGCGGATTAACTACGAACCCTATTTGTACGGTTCATACAATAATTACCTACGTGAATGCAAAGGCGAGGGTGATGCAGTGACGTCGCACCAGTCCACATTAACATCGCGGCTCATTAGCACATGTCATCTTTCCCATCAAATATTAAAGTATTTTAAGTGTTGCAATAAATAGTATTCAGTGTAAATTAAATAAAACCCTTTTTCTTTCATGTCCCCAACACTATTGGCGTAAATAAGGTTCGTTGATAACCCGCTTAGATACGCAATAATATCGTCAAACTGTGATCGTTTATACAGTAAAATAACCACTTGATAATTCATAACTTATGGTAATAAAAAATCGTTTATAATGATATAAAACATTACTACCAAAGCCTATTTCTGTCAGCTCGCTTGTCGTGAATCAACAAGCGAATTAATTTTCTATATTTTCTTTGTGCACTGCATCATTCATCACATTGTTTGGTTTACATAGTTTCACCGTCAATCATGTCTGCATCATCACAATTTTTCTTTGAATTCCATATGAAATCCACAGTTAAGCTCTCCGCAAATAAATCCAACGCCCCTACCGTACAGCACAAAAATGTGCATTCAAATATGGACTTAAACTCGTTACCTTTTGATACATTTTACAGTGACAAAATGGCTTCAAACGAATGGGCTCGCGAGCTAATCATCTAATGCCGTCATTATTAAATGCTTCTAATTATTAAATGCATCTAAATGTCATATTTTTGTGTTGTGCGGCTGCAGTGCTTTCCTGGTGTGCGACAAGCTTTACCCGGCACATTTAAAGTTGGTTAGCCAACACGTCCGCGGAGGATTGGGGAGTCCGCCTCCCCAAAAACACAGTTTAAATGTTTATTTATTTAGAATGAACAAATGCATAATGTAGCTAAAATACAATGGAACACTGGAAAACACTTAAGTTAAAAACTGTGTCGCACGTCCCAGCGCCCAGACTCAGGAAATGGTTAAAGCCCGATTCACCAAACAGAAAGTATGGCATATTAATATCAATATAGTTTTCGATTTAACAATTTGGTAGGTAAATGCTTATATCATTTTTATTTGGCAAAACTGAGCTGTAGGAGATCTGACGTTCACTATAAAATGATAATATCTATTACTCACTTAAACTTTTATTTATTATACAATAATATGAAAAAATTATGTAGATTTTCCTAAACCCAACAATGATCCAAATTACCATAGGTGGAGAGTAAAGCTCGACATTGCCTGGTTTGCTGAGGACTCGTAGGGACCGTATAATCATATCCTTTAAAAGACATGTTCCACGGACGCACTTCACTGATGCACTACACCACTACGAATGATTCGAAATAATATTATTTTTAGAGATTACAATCTTAGCTGAGGTAACTTTTCAAAATTCTGGTCACAAACAAGCGGTTGGTAGTTTTTGTTTAGTTTTAATCAGGTTTGTGATTACATACGCCTGAGATTTTTATATGAATGGATAGAACTTAAGATTGATGATACCAAAATGTTTATTCAGAGCAACATTTTTTCTTCCTACGACCACTGTTTTCAAAGATACTGGTGGCAATGGTGAAGAAAATGGTAGGTGGTACATTCATCTGAAAGACAATGGTGATATTGCGTTCAATCGGAGACCTCGCCCTAGCTGTATACCTAGTTCCTGTGGAAATTCCTTAGTGTTTATTTTATTGTCTCGTTATGCACGGCGCGCATAGTTTAGTCATGCCAGAGATAGCATAACAAACCTTGCTATTTATACTTGTTATATGCTAGAAATATTACAAGAAACAAGAACTTGACAACAAGACATGCTTTCATAACATGATTTATTATATATTATTATGAAATTCATTAAACGAATCCGTAATGTTAGGTAATAAACGAATTGAATAGAAAAATAAAATTGAATCTGACCCTAAGGGGCGAACAAATGGGTTTGCTGGTCAAACTAGGCCTAGATAGCAAATTGCATAAAATTCTACATTTATTCTTTGGTTCCTTAAAATTGAAAACACTTACAAAAAAACTTACTCTTAGGAACGCGAAATCCGCCCTCCTTTAAAAAATCTAACCTAAACCAAACAAGGGCTTAAGAGGTATGTAAATGGGATACCAGAGCGCATCTCTGTTGTGAATCAGAGGAAAATGGTAGAGCATGACTTACAACCGGAGCACGGTCGACAAACAAGATATTTCAAGAAACATTGGTTATTTATATGCAACTGGCTGCTGCCCGCGGCTTTGTACGCTATTTTTCGGAAAAAAAGTAGCACATGTCCATCCCCGGGACACCATCTACCTTCCTGCCAAATTTCATTGAGATCCGTTCAGCCGTTTAGGCGTGAAAAGTTAACAGACATACCTCTGTCTGTACTTTCAAATTTATAATATTATAGTATGGATGGATGGAGAACCCTTTGGTACGGATTGCTCTATCTATGCATTGGAAGACTAGAGTCATATCCATGGTAGGTACTTATTTAAACACAATGCATAAAGCCAACTTTAACAAGGGTATTTGCCAATTAAACGTAAGTATTAGTAAATATTTACTTTTGAACAATAAATAGCGTTGACTAAAAAGGTTATCTAATTATTACCAAATTTTAGAGCTGACTATACCAACCTACCTTTTTTATTCTCAAAGAACCACAAATGATCTTCTCGTTAATATTATGGTCAGATCTGGTCAAAAAAAATGTACGAGTAAAACCACGGTACAATCGTCTCGGGAAAAACCTAATCACTGCATAGAAAGTTACTCGGTAGGCAGAAATCCAATAACCTTTACCTTTAGTCCATAAGAAGGTAATCGCTGCGCGTAATCACGCGGTTAATTTCGTTTCGCGATTTAGAAAGCCATCGGTATCGCTAATTTAAAACTAAAAGTTACGTAAGGTAGTTTTTTTATCCCTTAGATAGATTTTTATAGTACCATACAAAGACAGAAAAAAACAATACATAAAAAAATACTAAAAACAGTGGAAGTATAAAGGACCTGTAAGAGATCGCTCAGTGATCTCATCCTTATCGAAATCGTTTCCGAATACACTTACCTCGGGCAGATTCTGCAGTTAGGCAAAAACAATTTTGAGAAGGAGGCCAAGAGGAGGATCCAGCTACGCTGGGCAGCGTTTGAGAAACTACGTCGAGTGTTCTCGTCATCCATACCGCAATGCTTGAAAACGAAAGTTTTCAATCAGTGCGTCCTACCCGTCATGACCAACGGAGCTGAGACGTGGACACTCACGGTTGGGCTGGTCCACCAGTTCAAAGTCGCTCAGCGAGCTATGGAAAGAGATATGCTCGGAGTCTCTCTGAAGGATAGGATTCGTAACGAAGACATCCGACAGAGAACCAAAGTTATCGACATAGCAAGATGCCGGGCCGGCCATATCTCGCGAAGAACCAATAACCGCAGGGATAATCGTGTTCTTGAGTAGATACCACGATTCGGCAAACGTAGTGTAGGATGCCCTCCGGCAAGGTGGGATGACAACCTGTGAAAGACTGCAGGCAGATGCTGGATGCGACAAGCTGAAGACAGGGCGCTATGGCGCTCATTTAGGGAGGCCTATCCAGCAGTGAAATAACATAGGCTGATGATGATTTACCTGATGAATGTACCTATAAGAGATCGCTGATATGGATATGGCTGTTATCGATAAAAGTGATCTTCTTGGCAACCTTAATTGCTTTTGATTCAAGCTAAAATACCGGGAGAGTTAACCTTTTAACCAGAGAAATCCATTGATTTTTAGTAAAAAAATTAATGTTAGTGTGTTTACATTTGTGAACCAAATACACCATCTATCTATCTATATATCCATCTTGCTGATAGCCGCAGCTTATAATACGAGCGAAGAGTCTAAGCCTTGTAGATATAGGTCAAGCAAGAGATAATACCTAATGCTAGACCTAACGATGCCTTGGGTAGAGATAGGTCATGCATGACAAGTGCACCAAATACACCATCTATCTATCTATATATCCATCTTGCTGATAGCCGCAGCTTATAATACGAGCGAAGAGTCTAAGCCTTGTAGATATAGGTCAAGCAAGAGATAATACCTAATGCTAGACCTAACGATGCCTTGGGTAGAGATAGGTCATGCATGACAAGTGTCATCTCGTTCTTAAGATAAAGCGATGAGGTAGATACACAAAAAACAACTGAATAAATGATTACAGTGACAATGCTGAACCTAACTGGCCCCGAAGTAGGCAGAGCTCTGTTAGAAACTAGATTCTGCCGACGGCTTCGCACGCGTTGATTCTATGGAAACGTTTAAAGCAGATTTTTATCCCATGGAAACTGATTTATGGGATAACAAGTAGCCCATGTTTGATTCCAGGCCAAAGTTTGAGCCCGATTCGTTCAGAAATGTTGGTGTGAAAAGCTAAAAAAAACATCCATCCATAGATCCAAACTTTCGCATTTATAATATTAGTGTGACATCTACTTTGGTACAATATACACCTAGGTCTTTGACAAGGTGATAATGCTGAGCTATAGGAGGCAAGTCTACACCATAAAAACACCTTGTTTCTTGTGAACATGAAAGACTACATCGTAAAGCACTTATAAATTACGTAATATTTGTGTGCGTATTTCGCTAAGAGGGCTCGTCCTAATCGTGACCTAATGAACGTACTATTCTAGTCTTATCTCTCATTCCAAATTATAATTAGCCATTTAACTCAAACATGTTCCGACAACTAACCACAATACGTTACGGTTATTAGCTTGTCCGTTAGTTTTGTTTAATTTTTGAGTTCATCATACAAATATAGGTAGATTTTTTTTGGAAATTTATCTGTCTGGACCAGACCATGGCCATGTGGCTCTTGATAAATTTTATCGATAACATTGATTTCCATTCCATAAATCACAGTTTTTTTATAAATTGATCCATGTCTCTGGTCTTTTTAAGGTTCCCGCAGTTTTTGCCTTGTTAGACTATAGTAGTTAGGTCATTTATTTATTGTAATAAGTTTACAAAGCAGATTACAATCATATTTACGTCCAAAAATGTTTAATTTACAGGTTTTTATCCAGATTGTAGCCCTAAATGTAAACATAACAGGTCAGCGGAATCAGGCGCCTTTATACTTTAGGATAGTTTTGTAATTTAATAATATTCGGGGTTAATTAAGTTTACTATACTATACCATAGGCATTTTATAACTATTACTTTCAACTTCTATTCAGGAGAGTTTAGTATGCAATAAGTTCCGAATAAATAGAAAAAAATGGCATCGATAACCAATAACAACACCGTCTAATCACTTACCTTGTAAAATCCGTTGTTTCCTTAGCGCACCGTATGGTAATATAGGATCTTCTCTCAATATTTTAAATATCAGGAAATATAATAATAACACGAGCTTCCCTCACTGCTGACAAGTGGACTCTGTCTCCGACAGCGAAACGACCAACGCGACTTTGCGACGCGCTGATGGATGCTTAACTGGTGCCGGTGATTTTATAGACGGATGGACAGCTTGAGTTGGATGTAAACCAGTTTTCACCAATCTCATCAAACACTCCAGCGTTATTTATTTACTTACTCCATTATGTCAAACCTACTTCTCCCCGCGGTTTCGCTCGGGGTTTTCTGGATGTGAAGTAGCATTATGTCCCTCCCGGGGATACTAATCTATCCTCCATATTATCCTACTTACCTTTCGTGCGTGTAAAGGACACACAGATGAAGACACATTTTTTTTCGTGTAATTTATGATGACATTGTGGATTGTATGGCACAATTGATCTCGATCTGGCTAAACTAAGTTTAAATATACTTATTATCTGTTGGTGTCAGCCCATATCAACATGATACAGCAGCGGAAACAAAATTTTCTACCGTGACGTCACAGATAATAGCATGGTAGGTATACCTGCTCTACATGTTTTATGCTGTTGTACCGCGGCTAATTTCTAATTCTTGTTGTTGGAATTGGAACACTGAATTTTGTATAAATTGATAATTTTGTTAGAATTGTTTGCAATAATATCGGGTTTATTTTCAAAAATAATACCCAATTATATTCTTCCTATTGAAGCAGTATCAACTTCATTGAATAACTTAGACGCCATTATGAATGAAAATTTTAATCAAATAATCAAAAAATACATTGTATAACGTTTGACTCAGAGGTTATTGATTTATCGGTTAATAACTTTATAGGGAAGATATTTTTCAATATAATAAATTTCCTGTCAAAAAGTAATGAATATAAATTCTTTATTATTTACTTTTGTGGTCGTAAAGTATTGTGTCATTTTGATTTTTATTGTTTTTATGTGTAATCTTTTGTTCTCAGATGTAATTAATGTTATATTTTCCCATTATTGAAGCAATAGTTCCGAGTTGGTGCCGTGTGGTGTCGGTTTAGAATTTGCACCACCCCAACTCTTCCCGCGGGTGTCGTAAGAGGCGACTAAGGGATATCCACCGGAGCCGGCAGCAGCGCCTCCTGCAGAACAATTCTACCACCGAACTGCGATCCCCAAACCGCATGCCCAGCGTGGGGATTATGGGCGTTACCCCTATGAGATAACAGCCAGTAAGGCGCTTAAGAGGGAGGCCTGCGTCCAGCAGTGGACCAATATAGGCTGAGGTTGAGGTTGAAGTTTATATTACTATATTGTTATAGTAGAGTAAGTATGTCCCTTATAAATCTTGATAATAATTTAAGGGAAGGTGGTGCCCTCCGGAACCATTGATGTGGCCTTTATTTTGAATTTAGCATATCAAATTTGAAATAATACCTATGTGTCTAAATGAATACCTATTATAAGTTTATTTATTCAGCAATTATCTGTTTATTCCTGTCTTAGTCTGTATTTTATGGAATACATTTATAGTCATGAAAATTGTTAATTTAATCAAAATCAAAATCTCTTTATTTCCATAAATACAATAAATGTATCTACTCTTCTAATTCTAATTCTAATTCTGATTGGGGGAACTGAGATCTGCACGGACATCTCGCATGGGAGTGTATTGTGCATTATCCCCCTGCCTAAACAGGCCCTAACCAGCCCAGCTCCTTGAAGTACCGGAGCAGGACTTTTGGTGACTGACAGCTACGTTTCAGTTTTGGGTGTGGATGGGGTTGATTCCTCAATGAGACTCTTCAGCCCCGTCTTGTGTCTGGCTTCCTCTGTGGCCGTGCAGTGTAATACAACGTGTTCCACAGTCTCTTCTTCTTGGAAGCAGCCACGACACAAGCTGCTGTCTGTGGCTCCAGTCTTAAAAAGATGGTGGTTCAGCTCATAGTGGCCTGTGATGATACCCACCATCGTTCTTAGGTCCTCGCGGCTCATCTTGAGCATCGTGTTTGTGGTTTTCCTGTCTATTGAGGGGAATATTCATTTAGTATGCTTGCAGTCTGTACGACGCTCCCATAGTTTTTGGTGTTCTTTTTCTGAGTTGAGTTTTAGTCTGTTTTTGACTTCTGCTGTGGGCGGGTTAGAAAGACCTATATCTTTTTGTGTTAGGAGTTTGTTTCGCCGCTTCCTTTGCTAGTCTGTCAGCATTTATGTTGCCTGGGCAGGATCGACTCTCTGTCCATTCTATGCAGACTTAGCTATGTTGAGAAAGATCTTGTAGAGCATTGTGGCATTCTATGTATCTACTCTTAGAAAAGTTCAAAATATAAAACTAAACACTGACACGGAAATAAAGTGATATTTTTGATTTCTGTTGTTTCGGTATAAACTAAAGTAAAGAAGCGACGAAGAAACCTTTAGCCTGTTAGTTGTTATTTTTCGAGTTGGAGTAAAACCCGTCCCAAGCTTTTTATCCTCTAGAAGTCTAGATAATTGGATATTTTATAGTAAGCTTTTTTGCACAGTAAAAAGCATGCATATAAAAAGTATATACCTATGTATCTAAGTAATTTACCAATTTACCTCAGATACCTCTGAGGAGGGTATTACCCCACCCGCGGGGTCTAAAAATGATGTAGGTACCTAAGTTTCGATCAGTTAAAAGCATAGTAATAGCACCCGCTAAAATAGGTAAAGATAAAAGAAGTAAAAAAGCTGTAACTCCTACTGCCCATTTAAATAGGGGTTATTGATAAAACAATATAATTATTATTTAATCGTATACTAATAATAGTTGTAATGAAATTAATAGCTCCTAAAATAGATGAAATTCCAGCTAAATGTAAAGAAAAAATAGCTAGGGTATTTATGATGCAAGTAAGAGACACTGCATCCTAATGGACTTTGTTATGCAGTCCATAACTAAATTGTAAAGTGGAAAGCCTTGATGATCTCAAAAATAAAAAAAAACAAATTCCAAACTTTACCAGTAGAGAGACTACATACGTTGCCTAAGTGTAACATGTAAGGTAGGTTGCAAGAAAAAAACGTTAATTTTATAAAAATGTATTAATATGTAAAAAATAGTGATGACACCGAGTACAAAACGTTAGTTTCATAAAAAAATTTATCCATTGGTTGAAAGTGTTCTTATTTACATTTTTATCTTAAATTAATACAAGAGAGAGACCTTTATCATGTATCTGCTTCAGTTGACACTTTTTTGTTTCATTAATTAAAATAAATTAAAAACTATACAAAATGCTGAATATTTTAGGGGAATTTAGTTGTATTTACATAGCTTATAATACGTATTAACAAAGAAAATTGTTAGAGTGTACATTAAGTACAAGCTATGCATCTAGTTTCTATTAATTGATAAGTATTTATTTAAATTTGTATAACTGCTTAATATAGGACCAGATGGACTTTGTGTAAAATATCCAGCATTATCTATATTATTTTAGGAAGGCATACTACGCCCGCTATAAATTTGACTATTATTTCGGTAACTTCCGTAAAAGTCGTACTACCATGATGTATATCGTATAAATACCTATGACCCAGGTCACTTTGTAAGTACCTCTAAAAAGTCCTTTCATTTGGTTCTATAAAAAGGCATTTAAAAAGTCTTTTCATATGGTACTCGCGTAGCAAACACGACTGAAAATTTATTATTATTATCATGTCGTCTTAAGCGCCCTACTCACACATCTGCCGCTTTACTTAAATGTTTCGAATTTTCAGATATGATTTCGAATATTTATCTGCGTGAGTGAGTATCACGTTCAAGGGTTTGGCCTCATATATAAACGGTCAAGATAAAATTAAAATTTAAAACCACTAATATAAAACAAGGAAAAGTTTTGACAAAGCTCTTTCAATCTTTAAGACGCTCTTAAATTTTAAACGGTTCAAAAATAAAAATCATGTTACTTTTGGGGTGCCTTCCCACTAAAGATTCGGTGTGAAACCAAGCGGCGTACGTAAGTATAAAATCAACCAATACGTTCGATTGATACTATGGTTGAGTTTGATACAGTAACCTAATAAATTCTGCCCTTTTACTTTTATCTTTTCTCAATTTGAATCATGAAAAGCAGTATTTTATTTTGTCGTCTTCTGACTTGTCAATAAAAGAAAACATTAGTTTTTTCTTATCATTTTCTAAGACTCTTAGAAATTGCTTTAAATTGAAAGACGTTCATTAGTAAAAGGGAAAATGCTTCTGAAAACCCACTTTAGATAGCTATAAATTTGTTAACTTTTCTGGTTGTACTTAAGCCGCAGTTTAATCTGTCCGGTTTATTGTAGAGTGGCGTTGTGTCTGTTGTTTTGTCTGGCGTTGCGACGTAGGACATGCGGCTGGAGCGAGATGAAACCTCCGTCGAGCACTCTGATCACGCGGATGTTTATCTGCAAAACAAAAGAAGGATTAGAACAAACGAGGTTCAATGACGTTCTTCGACTGCCTTTTTTCAGAATCAAAACCATTTTAGAAGCTCTTTAGCCGAGCTTCATTTTTACCTATGACGGAATGGAGTATATACCATATATAAGCATTTAGTTAGGGTGAGAGGTTGTCACCCTATTAGTAGCGACCAAACCACAAAAAAAGAATTTATTTTAAGGTATGTATGTCACACCTTGACGGCTAAAATACTCCTCAGATTGTGTTGAATGCAGTACCTATCAATTAACCAGTAAAAAAAAAGTAAAAAAAAAGTTTGTTATTGTACACCGGGTGACGTAAACAAAATTTTATACGAAGAAATCAAAGCACGACGAATATTATCTACATTCAAAAATGTGTGTCGTTTTCAGAAATCGGCGTATACTTTATGACAACATTCCTAATAACTCTTTCAACTCTGTGACAGCGGAAAATAAATCAAGTCTGTAAGGATATCCCACCAACCTCATGTTTGGAAACAGCTCTCCGGAAGTACTTGTGGAACCTTGTGGAGAGCGCCCAGATTGCGCCGTTGTCTCTCTCCGCCCATCGCACTTCGGCGCAGAACTGCAGCTTTTCCGGGTCTTGAGCGAGGACTCTGTGAAAAATATGAGACAATTTATCAGAATCATTCATATACAGGGTGTTTGGTGGAGGGTTAGACAAACTCGGTGGGTGTGTAGGTGGACCTATTTGTGAAATACAAATTGAAGGAAAAGACAAAAAAAAATTAAAACAGTTAGGCTGTTTTAATTTTTTTTTAATCCTGATTTTTGTATTTTTTTAAGATTTTCCGAAATTTTACCTCTCTACCCCTAGAACTTTTTTTTGGAACGTGTTTTCTAGTAAATTTTTTACTTGCTTTTGGTCTCAGATGTATCCTTCGTCTTTTGAAGGCATTATTTATTTGAAAGAACGTGTAAATAATTAGTTATAAGATCTCAAAGTTAAAAAAAGTAAAAAAAATATCAAAAAGAACAACTTTGCATCGTTTTAAAAAAAAAAAAATCATAAATCAGTTCCCATGGGATAAAAATAACCTTAAAACGTGTCCATAGAAACAACACGTGCGAAGCCGCGGGCAGAAGCTAGTTTTATAATAAATTAGTTAATGCCCGCGGCTTCGCACGCGTTTTTTCTATAGAAACGTTATGGTTTCTATCATATGGGAACTGATTTATGGGATAAAAAGTATCCTACGTTTGATTCCAGGATTAGAATTACCTGTATGCAAAATTTCAGTACGATCCGTTCAGTTGTTGTGGCGTGAAGAGGTAACAAACATCCATCCATCCATCTATACATCCATCCAAACCTTCGCATTTATAATATTATTGTGAAGTGTGATGATGAAGTATTTGGCCATCATCTTAGTGACCTACGATGGAGCACGTTTTCCCAGAAAGAACGTATTTACTCTAGATTATATTTGAGTTCTCCGAGAATGGGTATTCTTAATAGGTAGGTATTCTTCCGGGAAAACTGACGCAGTTAGATCATACCACTCTTTACCGGTACTTTTCTCACTTATCTATCTGATTACTTCTGATGCTGCAAAAAATTTCGAGGAATACTTTATGACTTAGATAGTCTTATTAGTTTTAGCCGTATGCCCCGACGGGGGGATAGACTCGAGAAAAAGAATAATATCAAGTTTACATCGTTTTGATGATAAAAGAGTTAAATTTCCATAAAGCCTACTTGTGAGAATTGGAGAGGGGGTTCCAAGCAGCGATGGCAGTCTCCGCAATAGGGCTGAAGATAATGGTGTCGTCCCTGGGATCCACGGCCACCCCGATGCCTTGCGATGACTTGCGGCCGACCAGGTTGACAGGCAGGTCGGTGCCTTCAGCGGGCGGCCCTGAGGCCAGCACCGCTGTTGATACACTGAATAATCTGAAAAGGAACGGGTATTGTGTTAACTCATTTAGAGCAAATTCATTATGGACTGTAGTGGTGTACATTATGAATGTACGTGTTAGCGTAAAGTAGCGAGTAAGCATTTCCATTATATGGTAATACTAAACAGACAATAAACGAGTGCCACTCAATACGGACGTTTTGACTATCTATTCCCGATGTCGATGTCTGTTGCCGAGGACGTTAAGACTGGGCGAGCAGTCTCGCAGCCTGAAAATTTAAAATAGCTCGGGGTTGCCACGTCCGTGAGTTCGTGCGGTACTCGCCCAATTTGGATTTGGCTATTATTGGCATCAACCTCAACCTCAACAGCCTGTGTTAGTCCACTGCTGGACGCAGGCCTCCCCCTGATAAGCGCCTTGTTGGCTTTTATACCATGGGGGTAATGCCCATAATATCCACGCTGGGCATGAGGGCTCGCAGTTCGGTGGTAGAATTGTTCTGCAGGGGGCGCTGCTGCCCGCCCCCGGTGGATATCCCTTAGTCGCCTCTTACGACACCCGCGGGAAGAGTTGGGGTGGTCCAAATTCTAAGCCGGCACCATATAGCGATTATTGGCAAAATTAATGTAAACAACGAAAGATGATTTAGGTTGGTTTGCAGTCGACTTTCGGTCGTGGCTAAAAAGACAGTTTGAAACATGCACTATACATTTAAACCTACACAATAATGTAATTGTATATGTTTACAGATAATAGGAAGGCAAGTAGGTACCTATTTTTTGTATTGATATGGAACAGTTGAGCTACCTGTAGATTGTTTGCAACAGTCTACAGGTTTTGTAATTTATATTTTAATTGTAAATACTAGTTCTATTTCTAAATTTGATTGTAATTTACGTTGTAAAAAAAGTATCTTTAGATTCAACGATAACCGGTCGGACAAGACTTTCCCATATTTTCTTTACGTCTGGGATTACCCTGAAACATAATCAAGATTGTTAGCAGGATATTCCAAGAAATATCTAATGCCATCATGGCGTCGAGGCGTAAATATGGGAAAATCTATGTTTACTAAGTACACCAATTCATAGCTTAACTACTTTTCGTTTGACTATATTGTAGGGTGAAGGTCCCTACACTTCGTGATAAATGATAAGATGATAGAGTGATAATAAGGATGGGAGCAAAATAAGAACCACCCGAGTCCGTGTCGTAACGTGAACTGATTTATTAATTGATACTTATGCTAGGTACATGATGCGAGCGGCTCGTGAGAACCGCCGCGTTTGCTAAATAATGTACTTGACTGTACATATATTTTTTGTGATGTTTGTACGTTGTTATTAATCATGCATAGTGCAAGGTTGTTTACCTACTGGGCGCTTTCCCTTCTATCATATCCAAAAATTAAATATATATTAAAATAGTGAATAATTAAAGTTGAAAATGTATATTAAGGCGCTACCCCGACCCAAATCAGCAACGCCGCCACCTATTTTATCGTATTATTCTGTAAAACGAAGGAATTTTCAAAAATTGATTGACCAGTTTGTGATGCCTATTATAAGCTTTTTTAATGTCTTAATTTTGGCCGCCATGGTGGCAAAAAAGAGCAAATTCGCATCTCTGCCTACACTATCCAAACTAAAACTTTTAAACAGGCATTAAAAATAAGCGATAGGTATCACAAACTAGCCAATCGATTTTTAAAAATTCCTTGGTTGAACAGAATAAGATAAAATAGGTGGTCGCGCTGATTTGGCTCGGGGTAATAAATAATCCTGGACAGTTCACACAGCATTATCTAGCCCCAAGCTAAGCAGAGCTTGTGATATGGGTACTAGATAACTGATATACAATACACTACATAGATACATATTTTTTTTATTATCCATAGAAAACACCGAGACCAACGGAACAAATTTCTGCAGATCGTACACAAATTTGTTCCGAGGCGGGAATCGAACCCGCAACCTCCTGCGTCGCAGACCTTCGCCCGCTGCGCCACGGAGGTCGTCGTCTACCAAAGTACAGATTGATGATCTCACAGAAAAACTAGGCAACGATTATGTTCACGCAGTTCTTATCATATTATGCACCTATCATAGCCAATATCCGGCGAAACGTATAGGTACTATGTATATGTACATATAAATAGTACCTATACGTTATATATTATATTATTATAGCACTACTTACTAGTAGTGCTCGTGAACATACTATGTAATTACCTACTGTATGAATATAATCATGAAGCTTAATTATTGGTTTTTATTGATAGATGAAAACAAACGGAAGAGCTAATCATGCAAAACAGAGTACTTAGGAATCATTATTCTGCTTCGTGGCTACGCCTACATTTTCACCAGAGATTTGTTACGTAGCTAAGCTACTGATGTGTGCCAAACTACCATCAGTATAGCTCGGCCATCAGATCTATGCCGCGTTACATACTTGTATCTGAATAAACGATTGACCAAGTGTTCCTTGTGAATTTACGGTAAATAAATAATTTGATTTGATTTGATAAACACGCATGGGGCGTGGTGTGGAGCCCCTTGCCTGCAGCATCGGCAAAAAGAGCCGGGTGACAACCATTGATATAATGGTGACAACACAGGAACTTAAAACTTTTTTTTCTTCATACATTTATACATAGGTACTTATAAGCAAGTCGACGGATGCAGTGCGATGCTACGCACGAAGAGCACGTACTTTCTGAACATGACATGCAGTGCTTTGTGTGTAGACTGTGATGGTTTCCTCTATATATATTAACGTGCTTTTTTGCCTTATAAGATGTGGTAAAATTTACCTATCAGTAGCCAGAGGCTGGTAGTAGAGCAGGCCCTGCGCCGGGGAGTGCGCGAGGCCGACGATGCCGTCCATGAGGGTAAACTTCTCGCCGCCGATATCGTACTCCCCAAGGTCGGGGTCTGGGTACATAGACGCATGAGTCACTCGCCACGCGTTGTCCCGACGTCCGTCGTAGACTATTATACCTGAAATTTTAAACAAACGAAGGTATTGTAGCCGGCGAATAATTTGCCCGGTGACGGGAAGCGAGAGTGGGAAATTTGCGCAGGTACACTCACGCACCGCCGACAACGCAGCAGGAGAAAAGAGATAGGTACAGCTAATGCAGATTTCTCTGTCTCGCTCTTTCATTATTTGAAACAAAAACTCATGGTGAACTGTCTAGAAGGTAGCCGCCCACCAATTTGGCCTAAGAATTGCGTTTTGCACATCTCTGTCACGTGGTTCGCCAGAGGACAAGAAATTTGACGATTATTATATTAGATAATAATTTAGCGTGTTTTGAAAAACTATAAAAACTATTAAAATTCTCCTAGTGGCGACATTTAGGTAAAAGTGGTTAGTTTGATGACACATGGATGAAACGAAGAATGAAAGAAGGCATATTTTGAAACAAGAAATTCGAAGTGTCGGTTGACGGATCACACGAAATGAACAACCTTATTGCTGAACGCGCAAATCAAATCAAAAACTCTTTATTTCCATAAATACAATAAATGTACACTTAGAAAAGGCAAACGTGCGTTGCTTCGGACGCGACACTAAAATATGATACATTTTGTTTCGGATCTCTAAGAAAAAAAAATTAAAACCATTTTCATAGAAAACGGTCATCCTTCGTTTTATGCGATCCACCATTCGTCAACTTTATAATTTGTTTTTCTAAGTAGACCTTTACGCCGGCCGTTTACGCCCACTGCACTGGCGTCAACAAGATTTTCACAACCACTGGCGTTATCCATGGCAACCCATAAAACACCAGTAGTTGTGAAAATTATCATATTGTGATGATCTTACCTATATCCTATCCTACTAATCCTACTTCCTACTAATATTTTAAATCAGAATGTTTGTGAAATGTGAAATTTTTATTACCTAGGTAGGATCTCCAAAACTACTGAACAGATAAAATGAAATTTAGTGTAGGTAGGTACATTTAGAAAATAGCCTAACTTAGATAATAGGCTACTTATTTTACCGAAAACACGCGTGCGAAGCCGCGGCCAGAAGCTAGTTTTTTTATATATGTTTTAGGCGCACATCATCAATTCCTTCCAAAAACGTACAAACGAATTGAGAACCTCCTTCTTATTTTGAAGTCGGTTAAAAACATGCATCAAACAAAACGCATTAGCAAACACTCATCCACTGTTGTTTGTTTGTTTGTGGTATTCTGTTCTTATTGAAACACATTCCATACATATTTGTTCATCATCATTATCATCATCATTGGCCTCGCATATAAACCATCCATGAATGATGATTTATGTAGAGTACGTTTGTAGGCACTTACGAAAATGACCTACCATTTGTACATAGTATTATACTACCTATAATACTACTACCTATAATAGGTACGCTTTAACAGCCATAACATAATGTACCAAATCTATTGTTGGGTTTAATTATAATAACAATAACGGTATCGGTTTAAATGTAAAGGTACCTTAAACATTTAAAACAAAAATTTTAAAAATGGAGCTCACGTCGTGGGTTTCTTTATTTCGTTCATTGGACTTTGTTATCCTATTAGATTAATAGTTATTTGTTCAACAAGTGGGCAAAACGATTTTTTGTTGAACGTGCCGATATTAAATCCCGAGCTAGCGAAGCAGTCTAGAATAGAGTCATGAGCGTAGCGAGTGGCTCTAAAGTAGACTGCTGAGGTAGCGAGGGATTTAAAAGGCACGAAACGAAAAATATTTGCCCTCGAGTTCAACATACAACTTTTCACCACGACTAGCGAGAACATATTTTGTAATTTATGAAAGAGGTCGAATATCAGAAAC
This sequence comes from Eupithecia subumbrata, assembly GCA_949316285.1. Taxonomy (NCBI): domain Eukaryota; kingdom Metazoa; phylum Arthropoda; class Insecta; order Lepidoptera; family Geometridae; genus Eupithecia; species Eupithecia subumbrata. The sequence continues at coordinate 10,513,756 of OX438643.1, read as the reverse complement.
TCATTTTGGCCAATAACCTTGGACGGTAAAAATTCTACAAACCTCTTTCAAACCATGAACGGACGAAATTTTGTTTTCTATGAATGTTGCATTGTTCTGAATTCAAATTACTTTTTTTAACAAGTTGAATAATTTTATTTTTTCCACATGTGAGCAAAATCCGGTTTTGCTCACCGTTTTCGAGCGAGTGGTGAAAATTATAATTAAACCGGTTCATTAGACTTCGCTAAAAGCAAAGTCAGCAAAAGTTTAATTATAATGAAACTTAATAGAATATCAAATTCATTGAACGAAACAAAGAAACCGATGACTGATTCAAAATTTTAAACCATTTTCTTTTTTAATTTTTGTCCTAAATGTATAAGGTACCATACCTACTGATGTTATTGTGAGTTCTCTTGGCATGAGCTCACAGTGGCTTTAACAAAGGAAGGAATTCAATAAAACCTATTGCATTTACCACTAGCTCTAGGCTGCTCTACCTGTACTCTGGTACTCTTTACTCTATATTTTCCTTTTCTTTTCGATATTGCATCAATTTTCATAGAAAGTCTTATGGTTGCCACCATTGGCACGCACCGTTAGGCACCAAATAGCGAGAATGCCAAATTACAAAATAGCGTATTTTTCGTGGACTCTTATCAAGTCATTTATTTAAATAAAGGTTATCATCGCGTTTCCGTTTTCGCGGACTTTCAATTGTTTTGAGTTTGTAAGAGTAGAAGACGGAAGGTTTTAATGAAGGTTGCGAGTGTTGCGATCGTCAGCTTATATATGTCTACCTATGTAGGTATAGTAAGCTTTTATAGGACCGCTAAGAAATCTACTTTAGCCAAAAAGAGTCCTTGTTGTATGTCAAATAACCGTAACCAGCAGAAAACGACTTATCAGAAAACCAGTTTTTTAAATTGTGTGTGACCCAGTTACAAAGCCATTGACAGCTACGTTGTATTATATATTAAAAAAATCAGTAAAAATAATTCAAAAACCTCTCACCTGGAGCAACAGTGTCGCTGATATAGGCAAAGATATTGTCGCAGGTGGCGGAGAGATGTGACGACGAAGATCGCGTATCGTCCAGCACGAGGTTGGTAAGCAGGGAGCTTGGCCGTAGCAGCTCTCGAGGGAAATACACACTCCTCACCTGGAAAATATATTAATACATATTTTTACGTGTCCAAAGATTTCCTGGAAGAGATAGCTCTTAACGATACCGCCGCTGATTGTACTACTGTTATGGTGTATTTATGTTTTTCGGTTCGTTATTTATGTTTATTCGTTTAGTGGCTTGTAACACAAGCTCTACATAATATGGGGCCAGATGGTTTTGTCAAGTGTCCCACATTTAATTACTGACTTACTATTTCTTTATTAGGTATCATTTCAACTGTACGTTAGGTAATAATTATTTCTATCGTTTTCATCATTATATCTGCATGCTACTTCGCAATTTGACGACCTCCTTGGCGCAGCGAGCGAAGGTCCGCCTGCGATGCAGGAGGTTGCGGGTTCGATTCCCTCCAGCCTCCGGACAAATGTTTATACGATCTGCAGACATTTGTCCAGGGCGTTCTGGAAGTTTTCTATGTATAATAAAAAATATGTATCTTTGTACTGTATTGTATTAAGTATATCAGTTATCTACTAAGCAGCACAAGCTCTGCTTAGCTTGGGGCTAGATAATGCTGTGTGAATGGTCCAGCATTATTTATTAATATTATTATATATACATACCATAACGTTATATTTATAGCAGTTGAAGGAATGAGCCTATAATTAAGCAATAGATAACACAGATTAGTTTTAGTTATTTTGTTACTAGGCCACTACTCGATTGTACCTAGGAATTTATTGTTCATGGACGATTGAACAGAGCATGGCGCACCCTTTCAAACAATAATAATATGACCTCGACAACCAGTCAGCGTATATTTTGGGTCGGGCAAGACAGAAAAGTCGTGCTATACAAAAATAACTACATGATTAATGATTATCGACTCAAACAGCCAGGGGCTTATGATCTGGTAAAGTCAAGATTACCTAGGTACTTTTTATGATAAGCTCTGATCTACCGAAATGGTGGGAAAATCAACCAGAGCAATATAAACAAGTCCATAAAGTAATACATAAGTAAATTGCATAACTCCCAAGGAACCTGTACTATACCTACTTAGTCCTTTCTAAATCTTATTTGGTAGATAGTACGAACAAGCGACTGAGTTGGCTAATTCCGGTTCCTGGTCGAGCGTGCTTTGAATGCAAATCTATTCTTAAAAAGATATTTAAAGACTTTCTAATCCCGCTGTAAAAGTCTAAATTTAGGTGTGTTGATCGTGCTTTAGTCTAAAAAGAACAAAATTTAAAAATTTAAAAAAACCCCGCCAGATTTTCATGAAACATGGCTAAGAACACTCGGGATAAAATTATCTATGACACAAAAAAAAAACTAAAGGATAATCGGTTCATCCGTTTGGTTTGGGAGCTAATACCACAGACAGATACACAGATACACGGATACATAGACAGGCACGTAAAACTTATAACACCCCCCTCTTTTTGCGTCGGGGGTTAAAAAGAATCGAAAAAAGTTGAATCACAATTGCTTCTACCTAAGTATAAGATACTTAGGTAGAAGCAATTGGGATTCAAAAACAGAACATCATTTGTTTTTACCTAGTATTAATAAATTAATATTAATAATTTAGTAGGTATCAATTGTTTCTACCTAAGATTTACTTAGGTAGAAACAATTCAGATTAAGAACAGAAAAAAGCTGTACAGAGAGTTAGGTAGGTATTTTACCAGTGATTGATCATCAACAGCGTGATTCTGGCACAATTCACAAATACAAATATCTTTATAGGGAACAGTACGTTAAGATTGTGGTACAATTGAGCAAAATTTAAAAAACTGTGTAGCGGATATTCACAAGTTTATGAGTACATTTTATGTCCTGTCCTGCCTTATGATGCCCAACTATGCAAGGGAATGTGAAAGGTTACATATTTCATAATCGATCTGAGTCTTACCAATCGGTCGGTTGCCATGTCGAAGATGAGGATCTTAGGTGGGCAGACCCGTCGGAAGTCGTCCAGACTAGTGATGACGCCAGCGTCGAGGACCCACAGCCGGTTGCAGCGATCAGCTCGGACACGGTACACCGAGACAAGACCTGTACAATTGATATCTCCGCGACCGGCAGTGTGCCATGTCCAGTCGGGGTATGCCTGAAAAATACAGTAGCGATCCCTTAAAATACTTATAAAAATAAATTTCAAACAAAACTTGTCAATGATCATGTCTCTCACAGAACCGGGTCTCGATTTCCGTTCTAATCGCGAGAAATTTCGAGACCAATCGAAATTATCGAATAAAACGGTACTTAGGGCCTTTTGTTTTAGTCGCTACAATACAATACTAAATTCATCATCAAAATGAAAACAGTGACTTATGAGCAATTGCAGTGAACTTTAATAATTTAATCAATCGGAGCAAGGCTACAATAATGTCGCGGAATCCGACCAGTACTTGCCAAGGCTAGCACCGCCTCACCGCCTGCCCTTCACGCTTTCACGTACACGTAAGTAACCTGCAGTGCAGATCCTAAAGAAATACTGTACAATAAATATACATTTGCAAAAATGCCATTTTTTAGGTCGTACCCAAGGGTCGGGCTGTATTAATGAATCCCCTGAAGAACGGTAGAGCCGTAGAGCCCCCTACCTTTCTTCTGGGGAATCTTTAAACAGCAGTAAGATAAACTAGAATGCTAGAGGTATTCAATATTACTTGTAAGACGGGGCTGACGCCCGGCGGCAGGCTCCGCGGCACCCAAGCGAGCGTGGCAGGCACACCAGCTCGCAGCCTCGGGATTCCCAGGTAGATCCTATCCCATCCGATCTCCAGACCAGTTGGCACGGTATTCTCTGGCTGAAACTTTTCCAGCAGCACTGGATCCGGGGGGAAGTCAAACTGGAGGAGACTCCACTGGCTAACCACTTCCAGGGTTGCATTGGCGGTAGCTAGCCACACGCATAGCACCACGATCGACTTTCGCATTTTAATGCAATATCTGAAACAAATATTTCTTTTCAACGATGGATCTATTATTTCTCTTATAAACAAAGAGCAGTCAATCAAACAATACAACTGAGCGCTTGTAGCATGAACAGTTATTTATCTAGTCCAGCCATTCTCAAAGTGTGCTCCGCGGCGCCCCGGGGCTCCGAGAAGCCTCTGTAGGGGCTCCGCGACAGTACTGGTCATAATTTTAAGAAAATAGGTAAAGGTACTTTAACAAGGTTGCAGAGAAAACTATGCAATAGACGAAATGTTACGTTCTACAACAACCACTATTTAAATTAATTTTAAATACACACTCTTTGTAATTCGAACTGCGAGGCGCTTAGTGGTCCACGGAACAAACCTACTTCTCTACTACCTTTTCATTTTCTGTGGAGCGCGATAGACGCAGGTAAGTGCTTGAATACCTACCTTCTTGCCCCTAGGAAGCGAAATAAATTCGAAATTCAATAAGTGCGAAAGGAAACATGCCCAGCGCGAGCGCGCCGACTTTCCTGAGTAGTTCAAACCTTCTTAATAAACCATCTTAATCATTTTTGGACTAAACTAGTATAGAATTTATAAATAGCTACTGCCCGCGACTTCGCTTGCGCTTTTCAGGTAGCCTATGTTTGGGATATTGTTTTTATATAGTCTTTTCTCTCACAAACTTATTTTAGGGCTCCATCAAATATTTTGATGTCCAAAAGAGTTCCATTTCTAAAATGTTTGAAAGCCGCTGATCTAGTCTATTCTTTGATTGGGTATTTATGACTCTATCTATACCTGTAAAACTATTATGCCACTTAGCAGGCAGAAGGCTGATTGCATGCAAGCTCACATTATTACGACGCCCACAAAAACTTAAAAACTCACGTTTTAGTACCTTAATATATTATGTCTTCCGTTATAAATACTAGTTTAATTATAATTACCTAATCACTTCAAATAAAATTATAGTTTATAGTTATTAGGTCGAGTAAGTCCTACGTAATAGAATTTGTGTAAAGTAAGACCACCGGACGCTGTGAGTACAATATACAGGGTTATTGGTAATTCACTAACACTGCGTGAACTGCAGGTTCTGCCCATCATCACGAACACGTTCGTAAAGACGTCATGTCTTAAATCTTAAACTTGGTATGGATAGTAGGTACCCGATCCAATAAATAATCGTTATTTAGAAAGGATATTATTCAAACTTAACTTAAAAACGGCTCTGCCCCGAATTAAAAGTGGGTGTTGGAGTGGATGATCGGTCTTAGTAATTAATTAGGTTCCAGACACACGAGTTTTTTTTTAAGTTTTAGCAGAGGTGATTTACAAAAAAAAATAAGAATTATGACTTGGCGTCTTCACGAACGTGTTAGTGATGATGGGCAGAACCTGCAGTTTACGTAGTGTCAGTGAATTACCAGTAACCCTGTATAAGGTCCTAAAAAGGAACCGCTTTTCAGGGCACACTAGCCCCAAACCATAGATAGTATAAAAGCTTACTTAAAGAGCTAGGAAAAATAATTAAGTGTCCGACTTTGAAAAAAGTAGGAGGCTCTATGTTTAGCTGTGTGGATGTTAATCGATTTCTCCGTCAATCCTGGACCGCTTTTGAGGATTCTTTTGGTTTTGTATAGAAAATGATCCAGGGGTGTTCCCATAACATTTTGATTTCCACGGTTTTACTATTTTTCCTGCAAAACTTTAAAAACAGTGTAATTAGAAAGAAATTCGAAGTCGGTTTTTAGTTTTTGATAAAAGCATCAAAGTATTTATTTCAGGCCTTCATTTATAAAATGACTCCGTTGCTGGTTGCTGTGCTTCCAGCAATGGAACAATAGATTGTTACGTGGTTCCGTAGCATTGACATTGCGTGAATTGCCACACATACCTAGGTAATAGTGGACAATCGAGTGATTTTTGCCCTTGAATTATTATTTTATTCGCTATTTGTGTACAAATAAAACAAGTTTTCATAAATTGGTCCAAAAACGTTCCTTAACTTTTTGTTCTTTCTGGTGACTGTTCACTTTCACAAATAATACCTTACCTATATCATACTTAAAAACATTCAGAAACAGTATATAAGAATTATAAACATCGAGAATTAGAGTATTCACAAATATACCAATCATTTACTTTCAAATGATCATAGAGATAATTAGAAGGAACCAAATGATTTAAAACAAAATAATTCTAAATATAGAAGGGCTTAAGTACAGTGCATGCAATTAGGTAGTAAGTACCAGAAACAATAGGTTTCCTAGAGTCTCGCAAGAACATAGCATGCCTTTTAAATGCATGGCCAGAATACGCATGAACAAACCAGCGCGTAACAAGCAGACTATAGTATTATACTACCTACTTATGTTGACCGCCAAGCCGGCAACTCTCTCTGCTCCAAAAAAACATCTGTTTATTACGTAATTTACGTACGTTTATATGTAGATATCTACCCTCTACCCTAGCAACTTGTACGGTCGGTCTTGTTAAATACAATGTAACGTACCTAGCACAAAAGCTTATAATGAAATAAATAATGCTTAACAAAACATACAATACAATACAATACAAAATACTTTATTGTACACCATCAAAATAACAAGGATTACAAGGAGAAATTACATATATTAAGATTACAAGGAGAAATTACATATATTAATTACATACATACAAGACAAGTACAATGGGCGACCTTATCGCTTAGAAGCGATCTCTTTCAGGCAACCTTTGGATGGAAAGAATTAATGAATTTAAGAAAGGCATGGGGTTTACCAAATACTATGTAAAATAGATATATACATACCATTTAGAATACAAAAATAAAAAACAAATACAGCAACATACAGCATCATCTAGCCCCAAGCTAAGCAGAGCTTGTGTTATGGGTACTAGATGACTGATATACTTAATACAATACATTACATAGATTGATATTTTATACTATACGTATAAAATACCCAGAACACCCGAAAAATATTTGCAGATCCTAATAAGTTATTATCCAAATAATAATTACAGACAGTTATGCAAGTTTAGCTCTAATCTTTTTATTATTCAAGTATTATGTATGTACTTCGATGCATTAATCATTTGATAATAATTGACTGTCTAATTTTGAATTTTATTTAATTTTGTGTGTATTTTGGAATACATATCTGAAATAAATGAAATAGATTACAATACAATCATATTAGTCGTTTTTGAGCTGAGGCTCTATGTACCGAAAAGAACATCACAACAACCGAATTGAGACCACCTCTTTTTTGAATTCGATTAAAATTATATTTCCAAGTCAGCGGTTTTGTTTTTGGATAACTTAAAAGCTTTAGTATCTGCATCATCATCCACGAAGGTGGGTTTATTCAGTGTTTGTTTGGCGACACTTACGCAGATAATAAACTAATTAAAAATTCAAACAAAAGGTTTCAAAAGATTCCATTAGTATGTAAAAACTAGCCCCATTCAACGAGGCTCATTGTTAAACTTAACTTATTTAGATAATATCAAAGTAAAAATAACGCAACCGAACAGGCAATTTAGTTTAATATAATGCGCTTGAGGTAATTTTGTTGTCGTCGTTACATTCTTGCTGTCAAGTTGTGAACCACATTACATGTGTCATGAACAGTAATCATCCTGTTTTTGAAATCATAAACTCATTTACCGCCACATTTTAGTCCATGAAGATGAGCTTGCTAGAACAGAGCCTGTGTTGAATTGAATAATCTGGCCAGGCATAAATGACACAAAGGTTGATAGATTAATGTCTCAGTGGATTTCATGAAGGGATAGTTTTAAGTCACTTAGATTTTACATAAGAGCACTACAAAATTGTTCTATTTCAACCTACCGAATGTTATATAGACACAAAATATTTTTTCGGAATAAGGTAAGTCAATAGATATAATTTGATTATTTAAAAAAAAGTAATAACCCTCTTCAAATTCTTTATATTTACACTGTTTTTTAAGTTTTGCGAAGTAAATACATATCCCTGGGGGATAACATTTTTATGGAACCAATTCGGGATCGTTTTCTATACAATAGCGAAAAATTTTTATAATCGGTCCATATTCGACGAACATACATATAAAAGAAATACAAACGGCCGAATTTATAACCTCCCCCTTATGTGAATTTTTGACGTCTGTTAAAATGTATTTAGTTGTATGAAAATTGCTGTTAGTTATGACGTAGCTTTTGTAGTTTTTATAGTATTTGGATTTGGTTAGTTTATATATATTCTAAGATGTCCCAAGAATACAAACGGCTACAAAAGCTACGTCATAAATAACTGACCGCAATTTTCATTCTACTTAAGAATTAAATGCTTTTTAAATTCATAATGAGGAACGCCAATAAATTAAGAATCTATAAACGTATAATGTTGCTGATTAACTAATCTAAACTGGGAAGGTAATTGCTATCAATATCCTAACTACACCCAAAATTAAAACAAGAATTTAATCATAACATAACTATGCATCGCATCCGTTTTACACGCTGTTATTATACGTTTTGTTATTTATAAAATAAAGAACGATCATTTAAGAACTGAACGGCCTTAGAAAACTAGGGTATGAGTAATACTATTATTTTATTTAAAAAGTACATAGTTACAACATCGGTAAAAATTTTACCCAGCTAAACCTGCGGGATTTATCAAAAACCGAATACCGCCCTCATTTTTTGCTTATAACACATTCATCTACACTGTTCCACTCTTGGACGCAAGCGTCCCCCTTATAAGCGCCTTATTGACTTTTACCATATGGGGGTAGTGCCCATAATCCCCACGCTGGGCATGCGGTTTGGAGATCGCAGTTTGGTGGTGAAATCGTTCTGCAAGAAGCGCTGCTGCCCACCCCCGGTGGATATCTTAATCGCCTCTTACGCCCCCGCAGGAAGAGTTGGCGTAGTGCAAATTGTAAGCCGACCACACAGCCAATAAACCTTATAAAACATTGCTTTCCCATAAAATCTCGATATACAACATGTTTACATTACCCAAACCGTATCCGTAAACAAGTCTTCTTAAAAGGGTACGCGTTAATTACTAAAGGAAGTGAAAAGTGGAAAATGTTTACGTAACCAATAGAAATCATTGCTGAGAGCAACAACAGCAGGTACATTATTTCTAGTTCACATGCGAACTACCTGTGTATAATACTGAAAAACACTTATATAATATGCTCCTACAGTCCTACCTACTAGTACGGGGTTCTTTAGTTCAAAGACCAAGTGTTTGCAAGAGCCCAAAGATTTTGTGCTTTTTAAAGATATAACACGGCTAAAAACATTGAATACAATTAATTTTTTGTAGTTATTTATTTGATTAAATCAAAAGATGCTTATTATATTGACCTCTTAATTAGCCTAAACAAAAAACGTGCAATCTTTTGTGTACTTGTAAGGTTAGATGAATGAAGAATGAATTCATTGAGCGTGTAATGGGAGCGCATTGCAATATTGTGTTCGTATCAAAGAATAAACTGCAGCAATGGAGCGTCGGTCATTTGGTTTTACCGTTATACATTCCTTATTTTTTTACGGATATGATAATATCAGTGCCATGAACTTTCATATTAAATTGCCTTTAATTATATAAAACTTTCTTCGAAATGCTCGTAGCGCGTGGAGCGCGTTGAAGTCTTTTGAATGAAAAAACGCAAGTGTCATTTTCGATGAAAATTTTAGACAGGCGATTAATTTTCGTTTTACTATCTAGCTAGTAAAATGGCTTCTTTTCTTTACTCTAGCTTAAAAATATTGAATTGAAGAGATGAAAATAACGTTCGTCTTATCTTTATATAAACGTTCATGACATGTGCATGAGTAATTTTTACCCGACTAGGTAAAAATTACCCCTCTACTCATGCGCACACTGTACTTTTTGTAAGCCTAGGAAATAAACTAAGTGTAGGTATTTTTTGTTATTGTTTGTAAATTTGATTGATTTTATGTATTGGTTTTTACCTAAGTTTTTTTAGTAAATATACAGAGGAAACTTAGAATTAGCCCTCAGTAGTATATCATGCATGTTGTCTAATCCAAAGACCTTATCGTAAAATCATAGCTGAATTTTTTCTTAAAATTCGCAGAATAAAATAAAATAATTATCTATTAATTAATTTATTACATTATCAAGGAATTCTGTCTGCGACACTAATCTAGGAAAATTGTCGGATCTAGAAAATGGTTGTCTCTAGATTGAAGCAAGTCTGTACTTCTGTAGATTATGAATAAAGGGAAACATCCGTACACAAGCTGGCTAATACGGCGTGTGTTTGTAAATACTTGGCTACACAAAGAACGATTGTTTACTGGGTAAATTGTTTAGTATCTACGTGCCTAACCAGAAATAACAACGATGTTTGGTTTAAGTTAGGCAAGTTGATCGAGCGAGAGATGCGAGCAAAGATCTCAGTGGTAAGTTGGCAGATGCTGTGAATAAATTGTACCATACTGTAATTGAATGCCAAAGTTAATTACCACCTCTTGTGTTAGGTACTTAATCTCCATGTTACTGTTTTTGATTTCCATGTTGTTGGTTTTATACTGTGTAAACTTGTGTCGAAATAAATGTTTTTCTATTTTATGTTCTTTTATCGATATAAGCAGATACCTGTCTAAAAACGTCCGAAGAAAGAGGATTTGCCTCTGGGTTTTACATAATCGTGAGTTCAAACTTCTAGGCAATTTAATAAATAATACGTTAACTAGAATTCCCTCTAAGGAAATTAATTTGTAGACAGATACATAGATACATAGAAATGTTTAATCATACCACACAAAGAAAGAAAACAAAACAAACAGACATAATTCAATAGAGGACCGACTTTTTGTACTGATGTAATTATAAGGTGAACTAAGGTGGACCATGGAAAGATTTTTTTTCCCCTGGAACACCCATATATCTTGAGGTGGACCACGGAAAAGAAAAATATGCCCGTGGCACAGCCAGGTGAACTATGTAGGTGGACCACGGACAGGGATCGATTAATTTTAATTATTTTACCATTAGAAGCTAACATTATTATATGTTAGCTTCGGATAAACATAGGCTACTTTTTACCGAGTGAAAATGCTTCATTCCTATGGGAAAACGGGTAATAGGACAACGGGTACTAAGAATGCAGATAGTACGCATATAAATTGACTAGTGAGTTTTGCCACAGTACCACTAGGTGTTCCTGACTCTTAGACTAGTGTTTTAGACTAGTGTCTTAGACTAGGTTGACTAGTTATTTATTTCTCTGAATTATCGTGGTTTATTTACAAACAAAAGCTCAGGAAAGCGACCCCGAGAACCCTAAATATGACAGAGGCTGTCATATCCACTCCACAGTAAATCACCAGCCCTCATGTTAATATGTAGAGGGCAAAAGACATTTTGTGACAGCATAGGAGTAATTACAACAACCTACGTTTGCTGGTACGAGTATTTATTCAGTTACTCACTTATAGTTCATAACTGTTATGTGATTGTTATGCAACCTAACGATCTTAGACTTAATAATACTAGTTTGTCACATAGTTACCTATTCTTATAAACGATGGACCATTTTAAACAGTTATTATTTAAATGAGTTTATATAATATTTATGTTAATATTATTGTTTTGAAATAACGAATAACTGACTTCAAATTCCTTAATACACTGTTGTTTAATTTTTTCGGGACAGATACTAATGTCTCGGTGATCAAATTTTATGGGACCATCTTGGGATATTTTTTTTATAAAATCGTAAAAGAATCATCAAAATCGGAGTAGAAGACATAAATTGACGGAGTAATCGGCTAACACACATAAAAAAATATACATACAGCCGAACCTAGAACCTCCTCATTTTTTGTAGTTCACTAGAAATTATTCTGATTCGTTTTAAGTTTTCTGTTATGTTATTCCATGCTTTGAACAACAAAATAACTATAAAAAAATTAAATTTACACCACAACAAAACCTATGATATTGGTAAGGACCGCTTTAGTTTTCTCTACCAACAACAATAGGCACTAAATTTAACCAGTGCGAATATTTTGCATAAAACAACGAATACCTACCTAACTGTGGGAAATCACCGATACCTACCAGTATGTGTGGATTGCGGGTAATAATTCCCACATCCTTGAGATAATTGGTAGAGACTTTCCATGTATTGCTAGATAGACAAGTACTTCATTTGTTTCCTACGAGTATACATGTCAGTACGTTATGTTATGGCCATGCGAACGAATCATAAGTTAACTTAGCTGCCTCACCCACTTCGTAAATACCTACCAAAGGTTAGCAAATAAGGGCTGGATTTTTTTCAGAAATATTGTTATTTTTGCAAATAAGATTTACTTAGTCAAACCTTCAGAGATACAGCTATTCCCTATATGTTTGTAAAAAGCATATTTTGACTGTAAACAGCTAATAATTTGTGGGAGGCCTTTTGTCCCGCTGAATGGACTGTTTAAAAAACTGTTAATAAAACGACTTATGCGTTATATTATATACCTACTCATTTAGTTGCGTTCCAATCTAATTACGGATTAATTAAAAATAATTTTATTGGATCGTTTGTCCACCATCCTGATTCTAACATTTTGCGAAACATTGAATTAAATATGGATTTATTTATTTAATTATTAGTGGTATTATTAATGTATTATCAGTTATCTAGTACCCATAACACAAGTTTTGCTTAGCTTGGGGCTATATAATGCTGTGTGAATTGTCCAGCATTATTTATTTTTATTTATTTATTTATTGTTGTTCAAAATCCTCTCCAAAAACTTTAATGAATCAAGTTTCGTAAAATTACCATATTAATATTATAAAAGCGAAAGTTATTCTGTTTGTCTGTGTCTTACCTTTTCACGCCTTAACAGGGTGTACGGAACTTTATGAAATTTTGTTGTTAGGTTGACAGTATTCCGGAGACGCACATGGGCTACTTCCCCAGAGAAGAGAAGAGTGCGAAGCTGCGGGAAGACGCTAGTTATATTATAAATAATATTAAAAATAATAGCAACCTATTTGGTTTTCCAAATTCTTAAACTTTTTTTAAAGACATTTTTGTTTAATGTAATTATCCGATAAAACACAAATCTCTCTGAATTAATTTAAATGAGACAAAGCCACATAGTTTTAGTTTGACCTTATATCATGTACTTACTAACTTGGTGCATGCTTGCAGGCTATGAGCATTATTAAGGCCACATACCTACCTACCTTCTGTGGTCTGCTTAAAAGTTGTTCACACCTTATATCAAAGGGGTGTTGTAAGCCAATATACACCTACCTTATCCAATTAATGAGATCCTGATAATTATTTTAAGGTATATGCTTCACTAGCTTCTGCCCGCAGCTTCGCACGCGTATTTTCAATATTATTAAGTAGCCTATTGTCTAAGTTAGGCTTTGCTCTAAATGTACGCCAAATACATCTTGAACCGATCAGTAGTTTAGGTAACAAAAACTCAGATTTCACTAACTTTCAGCTTTATAATATTAGTAGGATAAATTGAGAATATATTATCCAATAATGGGCTTGCTAATTTGTTAATAATGTTAGCTTGCTTTTGGTTGTTAACACAAAATCCACGCCAACTTAATCAAATTGCTCAGGCAATTACCAAATCCTGACGAAAAGTATACCACTGCACAGAACAGGAACAGCCGAGATCGTAATTAAATTCACTGCACTTTCAGTATGTTTCGGAGAACCGGCGTCTGCGTTTGCACGTGCCAAAGCGATCCGTTTACCGCGGCCGCAGTCAATAATGCTTCAGCATTTACTGCTGCCGAATGCGTCCACCATGCGCACCAAATTCACTCGCCTTCCACTCGCCCCCCTACATCACAACAAAAGTAAAAGTGTTCGATAAAGGCGTGACTCTACTTACGTACGACACCGACACGGCAACTATTAGGCATTATTATCAAGGTGCGTGATTGCTGCTCATGATATACCTATTTGTGTACTGCTTTTTTTAGTCCGGAAATGTCAAGGTCAGATTTAGAACCTTCGCTAAAACAATATCTACCAGCCTTAGAATAAAGCCTGATGACCTAGTAAGCAATGATAAAGTCGAGTAAATGCGTTTTGCTAAAATGTAGAGCAATATTCATTTACTTTTTTTATTTATTTACAGACAAAGGCAGCTTTGCTATAAACATCGATATCCACATCAGTTTTACCTGAATATTCAAGCAGCCCCGGATATAGGTAGGTACTAGGCAATCTGTGGTCTTTGTCCTTCAAGACATGATTTCTTAATGACTACGCAAAACTGCACCGGTAAATTGGCTGCGACATGACAATTACAAACTTGCACCCCACATGAGTACCAAAACCTATCATCAAACTGGGTAACCTAATGAACTAGGCATGTTTATAGCACTTCGCAGCTAGGGTACCTATTGCCTCTACTAAATGCCGCAACACTGCCAGTTCCCATGCTTTGTACAATCGACGCTTTTTGTCAATCAATATAATGACGGTAACAGAATGCACTGTGCAACAGTAACGAAGCAGGAAACAGGGGCCCAACCCTCCAGCTAGAGAATTAGCTCATGTTTCTACTGAAACAATTAGAGCGGAACGGAATTCGGATCCTATCAACTTACACATTTCGATATTCAATAGGTAGTTTCGAAATGTCCGATACCGATACCGCATACATTAGGTACCAACCCATATTTCGTTAGGTTATATTTTCATCAATACTTGGGTTTATATAGTTCAGTACCTAAGTAAGTTTATCATAAAATTCTTTCAAGTTTTTCTCGAACAGTGCTGCAATAATATTGACTCTCTCGCACTTGTCTTCTCGCTGTCGATACTGATTGATAATGCACTTGCACTTAATTGAACAATCCATGATTTTTAACACTGACAAAAGAAAAAAATACTTAGAGATGGATCTCTTACGCTGATTTCTTCGACCATCTAGCATACAGACAGATGGGCATAATTTAAGATCAATCAAATAAGTAAATCTATACAAAACCAGCGCTAGAGAAAAAAATCGGTAGAGTCATGAGTTTCATTTTGCAAATTAGATTTTTCTAATTTGTTCGAATGCAAAATGAATCCTTCTATTCGAAGCCGTGATTGCTCGTGCATTGATTCGCCGAAACTTTCGAAAACAGCGCATTAAGCATTCCAATAAATGCCTTTATTCAGATCACTGGAAATTTGTGTCACTTAAGTGAAGTAAAAAGTTGTTCACAACTCTTTGTAACAAGATGTATTATCATTTATTTTGTCTGATTACCTTTTCTTGGTTTATAAGCTACATTTCAGTGCTGGGTGGTCATCCAAAGAATTTGGCCTGGAAGGGTGGACCTCTGCACCTAAATTGCGAACATGGCGTGGACTTGTGGTCAAGGAGTGGCCAGTATGTGAAGGAGAACGTAATTGCAGTTAAAGCTGTTGCTTACAAAGATGACATCTATGTTATTACTCCAAGGTACGAACTAACCCATAACAAATTAAAGCATGCCCTAGATTGAACAACGATCACAATCGACTTTATAAGTATGATTACCTAGGTAGAGAACGTCTAGAATTACCCAAGTGCGCATAGACATAAAAGACTTTAGCCTAGCAGTGGGTGCCAACAGGCCGTATAGCGTGATTATTTATCGTCGGCCGATATAGGTAAATGGCATTAGACCCTAGGTCGGTGGGGTACCGAGGCTCTTCGGGTTTTAAAAAAAATATTTGAGCATCTGGTCGAAGTGACGTGTGACCCGAGAGCTGGTGAGTATCTGGCGCAGCGCATCAGCATTGCCATACAGCGGGACAATGCAGCCAGCGTCTTGGGAACGCTTCCGACTGGTATTGAGATGGATCAGTTGAGCTACCTGTAGATTGTTTGTAAAACTCTGCAGTTCTCAATTGTTTCAATTGTAAATACTAGTTCTAATTTATTTTTATTATTTGATTGTAAGTTTCCTTGTGAATAAGGTATATTTTAATTACAATATATATAGTAAAAGCCATTAAGGTCTGGACCAGCAATGGACACCGGTCCATTGCTGGTCTACAGCCTATACCGATAGGCTGTAGATATAAAAGGAAAGGTAGGTTGGTAACTATTTATCAATCAAGGATTCTTGATTATACCAAACATAAGCTTTTCAACATTATATCCTGAATCTAATTGAATCTGCCCGCTTTATTATCTCCCTTAACAGTCTTTGTCTTACGGCACCTACAGTCTTTATCTCACACCATCCAAATCTACCTTAGTTTTAGTCAAATTCACTGCCCAGCCTCGGCGGCGGAGCGACCCATAAGGGTGCGCCGGCGGCGCTTGGATGACCATCAGGTCTAGGATGTGTGTCGTGGGCAATGACAGTGTTAACATAGAGTGCCGATGACTGATAGTGCATGTTAGAGGCGCTAGCTGGCATGCAGCACGCGGCCTTGAAGGTCGCACCGATGCAGCCTGGCTGATAATTACTTATACGATAAGTATAAGTAATTAATGTAATTACATATACTTATCGTAGCTGATATTTATTAAGGTCCTCCTAACCGAATTTCAACCACGGCGGCCAGTCTCATCAGAGACTAGCCAGATGCGCTTTTGACTTATTATAGTGCACAAGTGTGTGCGCAAACACAGGTGCACTTCTATTCCCTCACTCTCATAATCCGATGGGACGACAGATCGACACGGCCGGAGAAGTCAGGAACAGGACCAACTTAACGTGTTTTTCGAGGCACGGGATATAGCTGATATGATCTATGTATAATAAAAAATATATTTATCTATCTATAATAATGTATTGAATATATCAGTTATCTAGTACCCATAACACAAGCTTTGATTAGATTACTTTGGGGTAGATGGTGCTCTGTGGATTGTCCAGCATTATTTATTAATTTATTTATAGTTCTTACAGATCTAACATGCTTCCGCCCGCGGCCTCGCATGCATTTTTTCGGAGTAGCCTATATGTTATTCCAGGCTCAGAACTACATGCAAGGAAAATATCAGCCTGATCTGTTCGGTAGTTTTCGCGTTGTCTTTGTCCAAACAACACAACGGCACAAAACTTCGCCTTCATGAAATTAGTATGCTCTTGGATTTTTTTATGGATGTTAATATACTTACAAGCTTTGAAAACACAGAATGAAGCACGGAGTCCTGGCGACGGTGTGGTTGATAGTCCGCGGACAGGACGGAGTGGAACTGCAGCCGTTCCCTGAGCTCCGAAGCCACGAGGCATACGACTGCAGCGCGGTACAGAACGCGGTGGATGCTTATTTGGATCATCTTGTAAGTTCATAAATAAATATTTATTTATTTTTGTAATCAATAGATCCTCGTTTGACCACAAGATTGATGTGAAATTAGGCATACTTATGTAAATTCGGTGACAATGCAATGCCATGGTACCATCGAGCTGATCTGATGATGGAGACAAAGGTGGCTAAAGGAACTCCTAAACGAAACGATGTAACGCCGTCTAGTTTGGATTTGTTGGATTTGTCTTCCCATGCACTTCTGTCCTAAATGATAAAAACCTTTTTTTAAGTTTTTTGAATATTAAATTATTTAGTATACTTTCACAGGAAAAAATCAACCGAAATGTTTAACCGTCGTTACATAATCTATCGGTTCATTATATTAAAGATTTTCCCGTTTTGCATTCGTTTTTCCCGATATTTTTCCAGTCGACCTTTAAAAAGAAGCAGTCTGTGAAATATTGCGATCTTTAATTCAGTCTTCATTCACTGAATTGCGAACAATTAGGGAACTTCATAGGCAGGCATGCATCAAAAGTAAAATAAAAAAATATTATAACTAATGCTGGACCAATCCACACGCATCATCTCATCGAGCCTCAAAGTAAGCAGAGCTAGGATTATGGGTACTAGTTAACTGATATACCTTCAGATTATATTGTTTCATACAAACACCCAGACCCGGAACCAATAAGTACATATCTGCAGATCGTCGCGGCGGGAATCGAACCCGGAACTTCCGGCGTCGCAGGTGGACCTTCGTCCGCTGCGCCACTGAGGTCGTCAAACGAATGCATAAAGCGCGCTCCGTAAGAAAATAAAAAACCTTGCATATAATAATAGTAGGTAAACGGCTTAGATATCACTAGAGAACGAATTATATGCAATTGCATAATTGCATATGCATTATCATATTTAGTCCATTGTCATCTGTAGTTGCATATTTTACCGAAAATCTTGTGATGATGCATATTTTCGCTATAGTGCAATATTTCTGGGCAAGATAGTCAATCAACTATAATGAAATGAACAAATAAAATCTTACGTCGTACCAGTACTAATATAGCTCTGGTACTAAAAGTTGACGCGATCTTTTGTTTTTCGTAGGCCTACTTCATGACAAAATTCCGATTCGGTTTGTTCGGTCGATACACTGTGAACGAGCACTAAAATTTCGAATAAAGTTGAATTGCCTTTTCATTTTTAAATGATGAAATTAGGTATATATTTCATTTTATTTGACACTGAAATTTCGATTTTAATGTTAGGTTTTTAGGTAAAAATGTATTAAAAAGTAAGAGTCATAAAATTCGTCCAAAAACGGCCTTTTCATGAACAAGCGAGAGTAGCTACCTACACGCTGTGCTTATGCAGCCGTACTTAGAAGATTTGGAACACTACCTAATCCTGATTGTAAGCGTCTACAAGACTACAAACTGTTAAATAATTGTTAAATTGTTGACGATATCTTACTACTTGCATATGATTTTGAATTAGAGTCAACTATTTTTACTATTTAATATTGCATATTAAAACAAAATTCATTAGGTTTCATGCAAATTCCTAGAATTGTTCATGCGTATTTGCATGCATATTTCGGGTTTTTAGAGTTTCGAGATCGAAGATCTGTTTCGAAACCCTTATGGTCTCGCTTTGTCTGTTCTTTTTTCCCTCCTTAATAACTCAACAACTACTGCAGCTATCAACTAGAAATTTAAAATAATAATATATTTCGTGCGTCTGTACAGATTTAAAGAAAATTAAATGAAAAATGAAAATGAATATTTTCCATACAAATTGTGATGCCGAAATTTTAAAAGATACCTACAGACTTTCATTTGATACCCCACATGACCCTGTAGTACAGGGTCATGTGGGGTATCAAATGAGAGTCATCACTTTGTACATTTCAAAGTAGTTTTTGAAATTTTGTAGGTTTCATACTTCTTAAAATATTTTGAAAAAAGTCGAAAATATACCACCCCCCCCCCCCCTATCTCCGAAGTTTGCAGAGCGATCCACTTAAAATGTATGGAGCGTTTGTAGATATGTATCTATATTTTACAGGAAAAATATAGAGAAGTCTGTAAAAAGGACACTTTTGAATAATGGTCAAAAAGGGGGAGAGTAATTTTCAAAAGGGGGGGATACCCCACCGAATGGGTGACACATGAAAGGTATCGGTTTGGACATTTCAAAACAGTTTTTCAAATTTCTGTAGGTTTCATACTTTTTGAAATATTTTAAAAAAAGTTGAAAAATTTACCATTACCCATTTTAACCAACGCATGCAGAATCCATCTGAAATGTAGGTTGGTGCCTACTATTTTTAGGTATTCGTTAAATTGCGAAGTCTCTAACCGGTACTTTTGGTACATATTGACAAACGTTCGAAACCCTCGGCGCGCGAGTTACACTCGCACTTGACGGATCTTGTTTATGTTGCATAATATAATAATACAATCCGGTCTCTAGATATCACCATCATCAAACTCGACCAAAATTGACCAAATTCAGTAAAAAAGGTTTTAGAAACTTGCGCGCGGTTTCATAATCAGATAAAAACTAAATTAGGAGTACCTACCGGTTAACGTTTGTACCTACATTACAAGCCGTTTTCTTTTAACACATTTATTTCTTTCATAAGATTCCGGGCAAGTTTCGAGGATGCCTACTGCCTGGTCTATCTAGGTTTAGTACTGCGTTACAACATGCAATTATAGACCGATCCACCTTCGCATTATAGTGCCGCAAGAAAATAGTACTTAGGTACCTAATAAGCTTATCCATTGGAACTATTTATTGGAAGACGCAACAGACGACCGTTAGATTCGAGTCCATCGTCTAAGTCTATGTGTTATGTGAAGGAATCAAGAGTCTGTTTATTGTGGTCAATCGAAAGATCACAAACAATAAAAATTCTTTAGGTAAATGTTTACGGTATCGTGCTTGGAATTTAAAGATCCTGCTTATTATAAGCACAATGACCTTTTTATTAACCGTTACAGTAGATAGGTATTATTGCGAAAAATATCAACATTACGTTAATAACGTTTTTATTATCTTGTGTCTATAATAGTTGCTTGCCTACTTCTTGGGTCGCTTGCATAACAATAAATTTAATGTAGCGCATAAATAAATTTAGACATTATTTCGAAATAGTGTTGTGTAGAATAAGTAGACTACTGACTAGGTAGTGTAGTGTAACTATTCCGCAGTTCACTAGATACAGGATTTCTCCAATAGCACGGTCACTTGTCATTAAGTGAATTTGGCCAAGTACCTGCATTTTACGTAGTCAGCCCGTGACCCCGGCAGCGTGTAAACCTGCTGAAAAGTTGGGAAAATAGGAAAATAAACGCGATTCATACCCGTTTCCTCCGGCCAGGTGGAATAACCGCCTGCGAAAGACTGCAGGCAGATGCTGGATGCGGCAAGCTGAAGACAGGGCGCTATGGCGCTCATTAGGGGAGGCTGGACTTAGGTCCAGCAGTGTAAAATTAGTCGATGATGAACACCCGTGTATCACAGATAAACTTGTGTAGGTATGTCCGAACTGTCTAACTAACACCACACATTACCTAGCAATCATTAAGAGTGTTCACCGGTTCTCTCATTCCTTGAGAGAGCTGGTGAACACTTGCATTGCTATATTTCAATCTTTATATCCACCCAAATGGTGCGTCAGCGGAATTTCATAAGCACTTTCAACAAGCTGCAACAAAATGAATCTTTAATTTCAGGGCAATTTATGGCTGCTGGATACCGGAACCATCAATACAGTGGAGTCCCCGATATGCACGTGCCCGCCCAAAGTAGTGGCAATAAGCCTAGTGCTGGGCAAGCTGACCAGACGGATACAGCTGGCTGCACTGACGGAACCCACGTCTGTTCTGCAGAACCTGGTCGTGGAACACGGAGGGTTGCCAGGGAAAGTATTTATGTAAGTATGTGTTAGATAGAAGTGAATAGTAAATAAATAAATAATGCTAGATAATTAACATAATAGGAGTTTTTGATTTGATTTGAGAGCTTGAGTTTACACTAGATAGCTAATATACTTAATACAATACACTACAATAGAAAGATATTTTTTATTATAAATAGAAACAAGATCCGTCAAGTACGAGTGTAACTCGCGCGCCGAGGGTTTCGAACGTTAGTCGATTATACAAAAAATATTATGTACTAAAGGTAGTTACCAGTTAGAGACTTAGCAATTCAATGAATACCTAAAAATAGTAGGTCCACCACCCCATATTTCAGATGGATCTCTCTGCATACTTCGGTGATAGGGGTAATGGTAAATTTTTCGACTTTTTTCAAAATATTTCGAAAAGTATGAAACTTACAGAAATTTGAAAAACTGTTTTGAAATGTACAAACTGATACCTTTCATTTGATACCCATTTTTTGGGGTAGCCCCCTCCTTTGAAAATTATTCAAATAATGTTCTTTTAACAGACTTCTCTATAAGTATTTTTCTTGTAAAATATAGATCTATATCTACAAACACGCCATACATTTCAAATGGATCCCTCTGCAAACTTCGGAAAGGGGGGGAATGGGTAATATTCGACTTTTTTCAAAATATTTCAAAAAGTATGAAACCTACAGAAATTTTAAAAATGATTTGAAATGTACAAATCGATACCTTTCATTTGATACCCCAGTTGACTTTGTAGATCTCTTTTAAAATTTGGGATCACAATTGTATGGAATAATTTTATATTAATTTTTCATTTTTTTTCTGCAAATCTGTACAAGCGCACGAAATGTATTATTATTTTAAATTTCAAGTTAATAGCTGCGGTAGTTGCTGAGATATTAAGGAGGGAAAAAAGGATCGACAAAACGAGACCAGGGTTTCGAAATCGATCTCCGATCTCGAAACCCTAAACATCCAGGACATCCAGGACAAGTATCTGCAGATCGTACAAACATTAGTCCCAAGGGGGGAATCGAACCCAGGGAATGCTTCTCATCAGCACACATATTATCTACTCGTACTATACTTACTACTTCCACGGGCTGAGTTGAAGGAGTTAATTCTACGCTGCGACCGCCACGGAGGAAATGCTGTGGAAGGTGTTTCCAGTCAATACATTCCCTCAGCAGTGGGAGAAAAAGAATAAAAGGAGGAAAGACTAATAAAGCCCAGCAAGGCAGTAAATTGGAACAATGGTCTATTACGGGTTGCCAAAATTTAAAAGTACCTACGGCTCTACAAAGGCAGAGCCGTTATAATTAAGTAGACATTTCTAGGAGTAAAAATCGCTAGGATTAGCCTAGATTACACCCATAACGTCACCTACCATAATATTTCTTGAAGTAGGTAGTTCATGTTCAGAAATCGTTTGTTAACTAGCTATTTAGATACTTACGTAAACGATTTTTTTCCTTGTACCTATGACAAGAATCCTATTATAACTCTCTCTATCTAAAGTATAATTTTTTTCCTTGTACCTATGACAAGAATCCTATTATAACTCTCTCTATCTAAAGTATATTCATAAAGAATCCTATTATAACTCTCTCTATCTAAAGTATAATTTTTTTCCTTGTACCTATGACAAGAATCCTATTATAACTCTCTCTATCTAAAGTATATTCTTATGTATATTAGCTATATAGTATTATTTAGATATTATTTTCTGAGGTTTTTTGTTATTATAGTGCGTTACCCCACACTCAGGGTAATTTCTAAGAAATCAAATAATATTGCAAAAAATTTCGACTTCGACGGGACTTGAAACCACATTCTACCGTCAGTACCGGAATGTGCTAAACAAAAATCATCATTTTAATAAATATCGCATAAATTATCTAATCCGGAATTTTTTGCGATATTATTTGATTTATTATTTTCTGCGTCTAGGTTCTAGACACAAAAATATATTTAAATATTTATTTCTATAATTTTTTGGCTAAACGGTAAAAATAAATGTACCTATTTTTGCGCGATTGCAACTTGCACGCACTTGACCTCTGTCTAGGTTTTGTGTCTGTCTAATAAATTACAATTAGCTCACGCATAGGTACAACTTTGGCAATTAGATTCTAAAAATAGCCCCGGTACTCTACTTTCAACAGACAGACCCACCTTGACGTCGTCGCAATATGTATCATGTCAAGTCTTAAAATATAGGTACCTATGTACTTAGTCCAATTCACTGTATGACATTGAACATAAATTAATAGAGCTAAGATTTGTGATTGTGAGTTCCGCATTGATAGATTATAGGGAGGTAGATTAGATGTAGACATGTTAACGATACTTAGGATTGTGCAAATTCACTTTTCTACATCTCAACCTCAACAGCCTGTAATTGGTCCACGGCTGGACGCAGGCCTCCACCTGAGAAGCACCTTGTTGGCTTTTATCTCATAGAGGGTAGTGCCCAAAATCCCCACGCTGGGCATGCGGGTTGGGGATCGCAGTTCGGTGGTAGAATTGTTCTGCAGGGGATGCTGCTGCCCGCCCCCGTCTCAGTCGGTAGAGCATGAGACTCTTTCTACATCTGCGAGGTACCTAATTATTTAATACCTATACCTACATACTACACCAATACACTAGCTAGCTGATTAGGTACTTGGTATGGTATGATTAGCTACCTACCCTACCTAACATACACTTATTGTTCAGCAGTATGTTTGGCCCCTTTCGAACAACTGTATCACCCAGATTAGAGGAACACAATTCAAGTAGGTACCTAGGTATGTAATTACAAAACAAAAATCGTTTATTACAATAAAAATTCTCGAAAGTGGAAGGCTCAAATTAGGTGCAATTAGGTCCCACCCACTTCAGTCATAATCGGACCGGTATAATGACTACAGCATGCCCTGGTCAAAATCAAAATCTCTTTATTTCCATAAATACAATAAATGTACCTATACTTAGAAAAGGTCAAATTATACAACTAAACACTGACACGGAAATAAAGTGATAGGTACTTTTGATTTCTGTCGCTTCGGTATGTAGACTAAAGTAAAGAAGCGACGAAGAAACCTTTAGCCTGTTAGTTGTTATTTTTCGAGGTAGAGCAGTCCCAAGTTTTTTTATCATAGCTACAGATTTTACTTAGATCTATGGTAGCTACCAACAGAAGCATTTTGTTAAAAAACTCTACCAATCACAACATCACTTCCCGCAGTTACGTGTCCGATGCATCTCGCGGCGCTATTCTGGTGCACGAGATATCCAGTGGGTCTGAGTGGACGGTCCTGGCCACTGCTCCAGCAGGGGGTTTGCCGATCGCGATGGTGAGACGAACTCTCGCACACAACGTGATGATTCTGATCAGACTTCCACACCAAGGAGTTTATGAGATGGATACAGCGTCTTTGAGACGGAGGAATAGTCATGCTCCGATCAGAGGTGAGTGACTGTGACGGAAGAATGTATCCCACTTCTGATGAACTGATGGTCCAGACAATCTGGACGAACAACAGTACCTACAGACCTACGACGGGCAAGAAGGAATCTAATAGTGAAGCCAAAGTTAGGCTTAAAATCGCGGGATTAAATAATATGCCTATAGTAGGTACCTATATATTATATGCCCGAAAAAATACTGTCTGTATTTTTTCGGGCACTATTATGTAGATACTTTTTGTTTGAACTTTTCAATACCTATTCGAGACATTGTAAATGACGGTACAGACGCCACACAGAATATTGTATCCATTAATCATGAACGGATATGATAACTTTGCCATTGCCACCTTTCGTAAGCTACCAATCTCATTAAATGGTAATTCCACTTTTATTTACTTTCAGTTTACGGCGAGCATGCACAACAACTAGTCCTGCTTGGCTCGGACCTTCACCACATTTACATACGTCATGCCGACTGCTCTGACGTCATTTCCTGGGACATTCGAGATGACTTCGAGGAGTCTTGCCTAAAGAACATTCACTCGGCTGGTCCTAGACTGATACCGACTTCCGTGGTCGCAGACCCTTTGAAACATGTTCTCCTGGTACTCGATTCGAACTTTGGTGATACTGTTATGGATAATGAAGCAACTTATCATCGCATAACATTTATTGATAAGCTCTAGATTTTGAACTAAGTAACTGAAAGAGTTCACATGAAAAAATAACACTTATGATAATGATAATAAACGTTTTGTTTTTACTCCAGTCCTTTGTAAAAAGCGGGCACCTTATCAAAATGCAATGCAATAAGTAATTTTTTGGCCTTGCCAACAAGAATAATTAATTAGTTATCAATAATTGTATGGAATTAAAAGCTTACCTACTTCCTTAAGACTTTTTTATTTTGACTTTCGTGTAGGTACTTAATTCCTAGACATTCCTAGACAAGTGCATTCGTTCGCTTTTCAGACTACAAAAGGAATTTACAAAGTATTTTTCATCAAACGGGATACAAATTTTAATAGATTGTGGTCTCTTGTAGAAATGGCTACTGCCTTTGCTTACGTGGCAATGCATGTCCATTGCCACGTAAGCTTTTAACAAACTTTTTACAGTATTTTTTGCTCTAGGTGCCCGCTTTATTGTTGCAAACTATTGCATTATAACCTCGGGGCGAAACCAATTACCTAACGATATGTGCCTAATTAATTTGCCAATGCACTAGATAAAACTGTCAGCTTAGACATGAAAGTCACCTTTAAAAATAATAACAAGTAGTTTAAAATATTGTTAATGTCTAGCTACCAGACAAATTCTGTGTCTATTATTAGACCATTTACATAATGCTCGTTTGTAACCCTCAAGGTAGTTTACTTTCAGACGTCGATCGAGTTAAATTTGATTTAACTGTAATTAAATAGTTTTTAAACATATTCCTGACAGATAGAGCTGTTATTTATGATTAAATTTCAATAAAAACAACATCGATGTGGACATAACACTTATATTTTAAAATAACGCAGTGAAATTATAATAAAAATCTTTAAATTAAAACAACGAATATAATACAAAATAATCGGGTATATAAACTTATCTTTAAAATAAAAACACTAACAGGTCGTTACAGCATTGTTTGTATGAACCAGATACACTTCATGAACACATTTTACTGTTATTTCATAAATAAATGATAAGTTGCGGTTAATTTATGTACCTACCTATATTTTTTATTACATAAAAAAATGTGACATACATTTTATAAGAATGTAGGTACTAATTACATTTACTGTCAGTTTCATTTAAACCGAATGAACATGATACTTACATAAGAAGATTATAAAAAGTTCTACAAAATAAACCAGGGTCACAAAAAGGTAAAATGATTAAAAAGATGCAGTCCCACTTGTTGGTAAACGATGTAACTTCGATGAACGATTTAATAATATTTTGCCCATGAGACTGCCTTCTATTTGATAATAAATTAGGTATTTCAAGATACACAAGGTAAGGCAGTAGAATTAGGAATACAAACAATTTTGAAGATCTGTTTTGATACGTTAGTTATTCTTAAAAATTAAGTAAATGAGCTTTATCAACATCAATCAATACATTTTAACGAGTATACTGTTCATCAATGAAATATATAGAGATGTTTTAGTTTTAATGCAATTATTATGTGCAATTTTTTAACATTTTAATGGTTTTTGATAGATTGGTTCTGTAAATCAGTTATTTAGAATGTTCTCTGGAAAAAGATTGATTTTCGGAACGCATTTATCGATATGTTTTACGTACATTGTATATTTTCGTATTCATTGAACATGTTTGAATGCACAAAATCTCTACGGCCACAATAAAGAATCACAGATTTAGGCCCTAAGCAACCAAATGTTAATTAACGTCTTTTTTCAAAGGAATAATTTTCACAATGTAATAAAATCACAGTGCACCACATACTTCCGAGTGCAGTAATGTAATAAAAAATATAATATACTTAATATATTATATTTTTAGATTACATTACTATATTATATATTTATATTATAAAAATATATAGCATCATGTCAAATTGGTTCAAAATTATGAATTAAATATAGATTTCCAAGCTGCTCATGAATACGACGCAATGTTCAAGATTATTTAAAAAAACATTTTATTTTTTTATAAAATTGCATTCGATTTTAAAATTAAATTAAATATGATCTTTTTACTTCAATAACATGTCATGGTTCGCATAGAAAAATTACGGTTCAATAATCGTTTATCTATCTAATAAATAAAACACCGACTGCAGATAGGCAGAAGTTCGAACGTATGGTATGCATTGTATATATAGATTTGCAAAAAATTATTTGATGATTTGGCTTTGACCAAACTTGTAAGATACATAGGTTCTGACAAATGCCTAGACTAACAGCCTTAACGACAAACACATTTGAAAGATGTTAATTTATTTTATACTCGTTATGAGAAGTAGATGAATATGTATAAATATTATGCATTTCGAACAATATAATTAGTCCATCCATTATAATAAGATAATACCGCATTAATTTGATAAACTGTTTTATTGCAGTCGGTAAAAAATTATATATTAATAACACAAAAAATCAAGAAAATGTTTACTTACATCAGAGTAGTCGTAGAATAAATAATTCTTATCAATTAATAAAAAAACACATATACCGTAAATTATAAACTGATATAGTACACCATGAAAAAATATTACTTTTAGGTCTCTACAATACATCCTGTGTATGAATATAAAACTAGCAAAGTTCTGAGATAACATATTTTACTTTACTTTTAAATCACATCTTAGGACCAAGGCACAAATATGGTTCTTACTAAGAAATTCATAATTTACGCCATTCATCTCCAGTTTCACATAAACTTTTATGTATTCAATAAGTTATTTTGTTTACAGATGCTACAATAAATGTATATTGCTCCATAAGTCCGTAAGTAACTATATTATTATAGTATTCGTATATTATAATAGTACTTAATATTCTGTTCCGTTTTCAAATATATCAAATCGAAAGGAAGGCCAAAAGCTGTATTGGTCTGAATGCGGTAACGCAATTGCCTTCCCGTCTTTGAGTATTTTATTTATGTATCCAATCTTTGGTCAGCAAAATATTGGCAAATGTTAGTATATTTCATAAACTTAGAAGTGCATATTTCGAGCTAATGACAGCCTTATAATTTTCGTAAACAATCTATTTAATTAAGGTAACATACTTTATAGTTAATTTATACACACGCGTTACTTCAACAATGTTTGAAACAACCAACGCAACTATAGTATGGAAACTCACCATCAATAAATAAAGAACTCAACCTCTAAGTTACAAAGCCTCTCTCTGTCGTACGTAAAACTAAATCAAACACACTACAAATGGTTCTTGAATCACATTCATGAAAATCTCACCTCAGATCTATGGTCTATATATCAGGGCTAAGGGCAGGGGAACATTCCGAATGAATATCTAGCTGCTTTCATGTTGATATTCGAGTTTTCCATGCAGGTTTTTCCCCTGAAATAGACACCTAGTATTAGTAATCGGCAACTATGTTATAAAAACATCGAATGGCTAGTGGTGATAAAACTTACCTGGCCGATGCGTTTCGCCGGTAATATGATTAGTGTGTCTAGGGACTATAAGCTTTGTTTCTTGGAGCATGGTCAGCATCAATTCTTCGGTAGTAGGATGGTATTCAACTCCGTTTATGCTAGCCACTAGCGGGGAGCTCTCATAATTCCTGTTTGAGTCTCTCGTGGTCGGCTGAGAGCTAGCGCGGGGCGGGTAGTCGACCGACCGCGGTCGCCTGCTATCCACTGGGGTCATCTTAGGATTAACATGAACATCTTTGTGGATATAGGGCTCGATTGATGCGCTCGATTCGTTATCGTTTTCGCTTTTATCGTTCGAATGATTTCCGTTGATCTCGATTATGAGCGGTCGCTGGAGCGTTGGTGATTGGATGATGGATGCTGTGTTGTGTATGATGATGGAAGTTTGTTTGGCCGGTGATGATTCGGCATCGTCAGGGAGGCTGGCAATGCTTCTCGATAGCGACGGACTGTGAGTGTGCGTCGGCGCGGTGATTTCAGATTCGGAATCCACTTCGGTTACAGCCTCGATTGCATTTTCAGTTATCTCCTCTTTGACCTCTGATAATTCGTTCAACGCTTCGCTCGTTCGTTTCACGTATTTGGGCATACGCAAAGCCCAGTGGCCGCTGTGTTCGTCAGTGGAGTAGGTATGCGTGACGATTGGTTTTTTCCGCTTATAGAATAGCATGTACGCAGTATTGTTTACTAGCTCACTGTAAGCATTTTCATCGTCAACTGGGGTTACTCTTGAGTCATCGAATTTGTACCAGCAACCGTCGTATGGGTTTTTGCAAGCAGCTGTGTAATGTCCCGTCTCCAGGTCATCGCCGTGATGGTAGCAAATTGCGTAAAGGTCATAGACATTTTCCAGTGGATTGCTGGTCGGTGTTTTGGAAGATCTTCGTCGAGGGGATTTGGAGTGCCCCGGCGAATCTGCGCTATGAGAGTCC
Organism: Eupithecia subumbrata; assembly: GCA_949316285.1. Taxonomy (NCBI): domain Eukaryota; kingdom Metazoa; phylum Arthropoda; class Insecta; order Lepidoptera; family Geometridae; genus Eupithecia; species Eupithecia subumbrata. Next base: position 10,483,990 of record OX438643.1, on the reverse strand, counting down.
CTTTTCGCGAGATGTGGGGTCATGTCAAAGTCATTCAGTGGAAACTCCACCATCGTTGTCAATTTTGTGCTTGTGCGTCCTTTAGCTTGTCTGAAAATAATTAGGTATGAAATGATATAAAAACATGACTTCAATTTACAGTAATTACGTCACAATGTGTATGAATGAAAAGAAGTACACTATTAGATGTCGCCAGAACTAAACTAATTTGACTGGATTAAAAATGTTGCCGTCCCTTTCATAATGATCGAAATCGAGGATCGATATATTTATTTTTTTATAACTTACTGTCGAAATCTCTTGAGATGTATCACTAAAATATCAGGCAGTGACCATAATCCGAGCGTCTTCACCACCGGCATATATCTCTGGCATTGGGGGCACCTGGGTAACAAACAAAAGATTATCAGGATCAGAGATAAGATTTTATTTCTTAGTGCTATGAAAAGAAATCATATAGATAATTCAAGTAGCGTAGGGCTTTAGGATCTTGACTGCTGCGTTTCAGGACCTCAATAGGTGTAGGTTGACGAAGTTGTTCCGTGAATCTTCTATCAGACATCTTATGTCGTATATCGGTATATCCGGGCGTTTTTGACGCATAATTTTATCAAACTAAATAGTTAAGATACTACACTCGCACACTACAGTCAGTATTAAATAGGTACCTAGTATTAAGTCAAATAATTAACCCTAATTATAAGTGTTTCTGTATAATTACTGATTTATCCGATATACATATATATATAGATTTATTTAGTACACACAGTACGCGTGGACACGCGGCTAGGACACTCACCTCCAGGCGTCCTCCTGCGCCAGATGCTCTGCGCGCGTGTAGTGAGCCAGGCAGGCGTGCAGGGTGAGGGGCGGCGCGGCGCCCACGCACGACACGTGCATCTCGCACGCCTCTAAAGCGGACCGGATTATGCTGGAACAAATTTACATTTTAGAATATTTACATATTAAAGAAATCAAATATAATCGCAAAAATTTTCGACCTCGACGGGAATTGAACCCGCATCATTCCCTCAGTACGAGAACGTGCTACCAACTACACGAGGTCAAGTGAGAGAAGGATGCGGGTTCAAGTCCCGTCAAAGTCGAACATTTTCGCGATATTATTTGATTTCTTTGAAATTACCCTGCGTGTGAGGGCTTACGCACTTTAATAAATAAAATCTTATTATCCTAGCAGCCGATAGATGTTAACTGCCACTGCCATAAAGGCCTCCCGCAAACATCGCCCCAGTTACAGGTCCAGCGCGCCCCGCATACAGCCGCATTTTCCGAGACCACCAGGGTTTCGGTTCAGCTGATGCTTTTCTATGGCTCAAGGGCCTAGGGCGCGAAAAATCACCAAGTGAATCGCAGTTGAGATGGCAAGATGAGCTGTTGAGACCTGTTTAAGAAGGATTAGTCCACAATTAAACTAGAAGGTTCTTTCGCCGCGCGACCAGCTACACTGTGCGACTCTATCCGCCATGAAATTCGAGTCAGTCCTTCGTTTAACATATTTTAAAAAAAGGTAAAAGAGCACTTTCTACAATCATAAATATAAAATCTATCTAAGTATAGTATATAATTATTACAAATATATATTTCATTAAAGGTATGTAATTGGTTTGTTTAGCCATTATTATTTTAATATAAGTATGTTTAATATAAGCATATGTTTCGTAGATTCATTATTTACACTTCCTTTACCAATTCCATCGCCTCTCTTATAACTCTTAAGGTTTCCTGGAAGAAAACTCTTTTTCAGGGTTAAGCTCGCCTATGTACATATCTTATTTATTAAGTATAAAAGTTCATGCTTTATATTAATTTTGAACAATAAAGAATGACAGAAGGTGAGGTGCCGAATAGAGACAAATAAAGGATAGAGATTAGATAATGCTATGCGAATTTAGAACCGATAATCCCATAAGTGGTTACAAATCCTAGCTTTACATCTCGTGTGGAAATAGTATTTTCAACATGTGACACTATAGTTTCATTGTAAAAACCACCTAAACACGCTATTCCAGAACGATTATTGCACAATTGTTACCTGTCTCTATGCGCAGGATCCCACAGCAACTCCAGTCTGAGGTGGGGGTGCTTGTCGTGCGCACACAACGCCTGTTCCACGTCCAGCGCGAACAGCGGGTGGGGAAGCTGCAATAAAAAGTAAATAAATACAAGATTAAAACAACAACTTTTACAATAGCAAATAGAGGTAACAAGGGGGAGTATTTCCATCCACAAAAAAAATTATAAAGGAAATAAAAAAAAAATGGGTCATATAAGGGTCATATAATAAGGGTATGTTCCCTTAGTGTGCATATTGTGCATAACTTTTATATTATAATTAATTATTTGTGCTTTTGTAAGTTTTAATTTTTGTTTTTTATATGCCTACCTACATGTCTAAGTTTGATTGTATTTTGTGCTGTCCATTTGTGAACCAAATAAACCATCTATCTTAACCAAATAAACCATCTATCTATCATCTATGATCTATCTAACTGTTTACTAACCTCAGGCTGCAAGTACGCCGGGTCCTTCGGCCGATGCGCCTCGGCGATTCTAGCGCGGAAGATATCCGCTGCCTGCGAGTTCTCCAACACCCGTTCCGCTACCACTTGACACATCTCTTTCAGCATCAGCTTCTGCAAGTCTTCGTAGGATATCTCACGGGGCACTTGCATTGCGTAAGGCGAGCCTGGAATATTCGCTAAACTAAGTAATTGGAGCTGTGTGCATTATTATAGTGTGCATATTATGTGGATAATATATTATTAATTGTACTGTAGCTTTTTCAAAGCTATACTAATGAGATAGGCCTATCGTTTCCCGCCACAATATTCAAATTAAACAAGTATATGCATGACTATCTGTCAAAATTGACCAACAGCCAATGAGAACATTCGTCCAATTAGGAATTGGCCAATCAGGTGTCTTCCCGCCACGTCAGAGAGGGGCGCGAGCGAGCTCGTGGCGCCGCCATTTTAATTCTCCATTGGCGTTTAGTTTCCCGCCGAGTACGGACGTGCTACCAAAACGTAGCACGATTTTGAAGAATTTTCTATTCCAGAATATATTTGTAGGTGCATTAATTCACAACGAATTATTATCAAAGTGCACAAATGTGAAGGTACGGTGAAAAACAGTGCATTACTGCGTAAGTAACCTTTTCTTCAAAGTTACACCTTTTGTATAAAGTTTTAATATGCGAAATAATTTCGTAAAAATTTTCCATGGACTGATAGTCCATTTCATTTCTATTATTTCGTAGACTAACGACACGTCCGTGTCGCTTCGTCATTACGAAAGCTAACGCTTTTACTACCTCGCACGAGGTGGTACCGCGTAAGTAATTTATGTTTGTGTGACTTTTTATTTCGAATTTAATAACACGTGCTTTGGAAGCACGTGGTTATTTTATTATTTTAATGACGTAAGCTGAGGCTTGTCCAACCTAGCAAGCAGTATTTCCGCTATTATCAGTGGCAGTCCTTTTTTATTTTAAAACGAGATTTTAACGGTTTTACCGTTCGATTTGTTAATTTTATTTTCCGGTCTTTTGTTGGTTTTTGTTCCTGTACGCTAAAATATTATTTCTTTCTAGCAAAGATTTAAAAACGATAAAAATACCAAATTCCGACCAATCAACCAACGAATCGTGGGATCGACGTCGACGGGCCGTGAACAGCCGGAGAAAAAGTTCGACATGGAATGTTCATGGGAATAAAATCGTGAGTACTCTTAAAATATACCTAGTATTTTGGGCATTGTGGGACATGAACGCCTACGTAGGGCGTTCGATTGGTTCCCCGTGCTCATATATTATAAGTAATTGGAAAATAACACGTGCCCTACGCTCAACGTGTTGTAGATTTGCGTTTTCATGACCCAATTACAAACTTGGGTGTCCATGTAGTTCTAGCTTTCAGAATCGAATGTCCTATCTAAACTAAAGGAAGATTCCTTGTGTAATATGAAACCAAGCTGAATGTAACCAAGATTTCTGAATCAGTTGATACGACAACACACAGTTACAACTACAATTTGTTTATTTCTAGAATATGTTGGTTACTATCTTTAGAATTACATTGCAGTACTAGAATTATCAGAATTAATTTGCGTGATTGGGTTGTCTTATCCATTCACCGCCCAGTTAAGGCTCTGAGCAGCTATTTGTAAGGGCACTGAAAGTGTTAACCTAGGATAGCAAAACTAAGAAGTTTTTACATATTTTGTTGCCTACTGTTTGTGGCTATCGAACAGCATCAAGTCCACCCTCGAGAAGATACGATTGAAGGATGAATAAGGAATAAAATCATGTTAGTAGTTTTTAAGCAACACACCCGATGCATTTTCTTGCAAGTAATAAAAAAACCCTCGCAGGGTTTGTTTTAGCGCCCTCGCAGGGCTGCATTGGCACATATTGTCATAGACATCTTCTTGCAAGATACTTATCAAAAAACCCTCGCAGGGTTTGTTTTAGCGCCCTCGCAGGGTTGCATTGGCACATATTGTCATAGAGATCTTCTTGCAAGATACTTATCAAAAAACCCTCGCAGGGTTTGTTTTAGCGCCCTCGCAGGGCTGCATTGGCACATATTGTCATAGACATCTTCTTGCAAGATACTTATCAAAAAACCCTCGCAGGGTTTGTTTTAGCGCCCTCGCAGGGCTGCAATGGTACATTTTCATGGACATCTTCTTGCAAGATACTTATCAAAAAACCCTCGCAGGGTTTGTTTTAGCGCCCTCGCAGGGCTGCATTGGCACATATTGTCATAGACATCTTCTTGCAAGATACTTATCAAAAAACCCTCGCAGGGTTCATTTGCGCACCCTCGCAGGGCTGCGATGACACAAAATTCGGCCGCACCGAATATGTTTGTAAGCTACCTATTATAATTATCATGGACGTGATCTGATGATCCTATTTCTCGAACAACGAGGCGAAAGGTAATTTCGGTTATTTTTCTGCAATAACGTAAGTATGTGTTCACTTGACCTTCAGAAAGGCCTGACTGGTTTTGGATTTGGATAAAGGTAGTCGCCGGACTGCACCTCTATCGCGTACCTATTGTCACGAACTTCCAGGAAGGCTAACTTCTATCCATAATGATTCGGGTACCCACACCATGAGTATGTATTGAATGGAAGTCATCGTGGTGCACACATCCACCAGTGATGAAAAAATTCCAGGGTATCGCGTACCTATTGACATGAACTTCCAGGAAGGCTAACTAATATCCATATTATTCGGGCATTGCATACCCGTCTACACAAACTTCCGGGAGGCTCTGGTAGTATTTATTTTTAGACAAATTGTGTATACCTGGTGCACTACAGCTTTATAACGATTTCTTATCAAGGTATCGGATACCTATTGATGTTTATTATACATATATTTATCATCTGTAACATTGGGCTATGATTGTTTCCTTGTTTGATATAAACTTTCAGAAAGAGCCGTTATAATATGATAAATTAAATTAACTTCTGGCTTCCAGGCTTCTGGTATACCGCAATTGTGATAAAAATCATCATCACCATGTTGGATAGGTACCGTACTTTAAGAAACTCTTCTTATCCAACTCAGGTTGATAAGTTTAATAGATTGATGAATCATCGATTAGCTGATAAGTCAGGGACATATAAATCGCCTGCCTTAATTGCAGCTGCTGGGAGATGTCCGTGTGCGTCTTGGAAAATTAAGGTTTTAACTAAGTCTTAAAACTGACTTACATTCAACATTGTTAATTCATCATTAACTCAAAGTTACTACCATCTGCGTAGTTTTTCTTTAAGATACGTAACCTGTATGTAATGAGTAGGAGAGGATTTAGGAACATTCTATGGGTTCATGAGATCGCAGAATTGAGTGAAACAGATTGACATTCCGTCTTCCTACCTACAAAATTTTGTTGCCTGCCAGACTAGTCGCATTAAAAAGACTAGTTCTTTAAAATTATCTACCCTCAATTTTATCTTTGTCATACCGAGTTGAAATGCTGTTTAGGCATCATCAACATTTTTAAGGCCACGGTAAGCAATCATAGAAATGCAAACAAAAGATGAAGGATATGCCATCGCAAATGCATAGATCCAGCTTTGACTTCGACTTTGGCCGTTTTAGGTGTACATTTTGTCTGACAAGTAAAGATGACTATTCGATGATATTACTGCCAGTGCGGAACTGGCCCCAGGCTTAAAGTCTATAAGTGTCTGGCTTACGCTATACAGTTACATAGGTATATCTGGTTTTAAATTAAACTCCGGCCATGTCCGGAGTTATGATTGTGAGAACAGCAGGGGTGTGAATGGTAATAATCCTTCTGGGTTTATTTACGACTAACTACCCTGTTCGAACTTTTTATCATCGATACAAATGATTGTATGGTATTAATCCTTCCGTGTATATTTACGACTAACCACCCTCTTCAAAAGTTTTATCATCGGTGGCATTTCTCAGTTATCTGCTTTGTATGATAAGTTGTTGAATGGTTTCTCAACTGTATTAGATACAATGTTAAGTATTTTATTTTTATAACTTTTTAAAACCTGGCGAGTTCAAGAATGAAAAAGTTATCGATGCCTTCTTTTTAAACATCAGTCGGTACCTATACCTACTGCTTCTGTCCTTGACATGCGCTGTTTTTATTTTCTATAGTGTTACACATACAAAACTAATATTTTTAAAATTTTTGTGGTGGAGCAAACGACCATTGTCAGCTTCTGAACTGCAGCGCTGATGCGTTATGTGAGTTATGTTCCTGAACGAGAAGAAAATTGCAACCTTCGCTTCGAAAGCGGGAGGTATGAAGTCAGTATCATCAGTTATTTGACATAAAGAGATGTTTCAACATAACTGCAAGTTAAACGTTAAATCGCTCTTTTTGATTATTTCATTAGCATTATGGAGCAACAGTCACGATTGCGTCTTAAACCAAGACTATTTTGGATGAAGTACATTGGTAATGAGTGACGTATTTATCTACAAGTCGAGTACATTGTAACAAATAATGTATTGCTGGTTTTTGAACTATACTTTGTTGGGTGCAGGATATGTAGTGCCTGGTAGTCACCATTATGAGACATAATTTTATTGATGTCTCGATAGGTTTTTCTTTCAAGGTATGACATGCTGTGTGTACATATACATATAATTCGGAATGAAGTCCGGATGAGATATAAAGGAACCAATGGCACGTTTCTAAGAGCAAACCATAAATATAACCCGGTTGGCTTTTTCAATTGAGGTAGCTGTATTTTTATTGATGTCTATCTGATCCGTAAGCTTTCCTAAAGTTGGAAATATATGCAAATCTGTTATTTCAACACTTGTAATGTTGTATTCCAAACAGTGTGGGGGAAAAGTTAATCATTTACTGAAACCCATTACAAGAACTTCCCATAACTGGACATCTTAGATAAGCATAGCTTCGCTATAGTTAAAAGTACGTAATTAAACGTACCGCAATAATTTGAAAAGTTCATTTAACTACCTACCTACATGATTTAATTGTTTAGAATGACCATACAACCTGATAAGTGAGTTTTTATTATGGCCTGTATAGCAATAAGTCCAATACTTTTATTGTGAATCAGAAATTAAATTCTTCACAGTTGTAGTAGTAGTAGTAATGAGGACGTTATAATTTACAAAAATTAACTGTTTCTAATAGAAATTGAGCCGTGGCCGCTGAGGTCTTATTTTACGGATACCAATTTATTGTATTGTGTATTAACTTTATTAATCATCTAGTACCTACTCATAACACAAGTTCTGCTAATCTTGGGGCTATATGATGCTGTGTGTATTGTCTAGTATTATTTATTTATTATACTAGCATCGGTTCAACTTTCTATCATGGCAGTAGCAGAGAGCCAAAGTCCAATTTTCCAATAAATTTAATGAAATTTCACTTTTATTGTAAAGATATTGCCAACTTTTTAAATATGGCTATTTTTAATAAATGTGTTTTGACCAATACGTGCATTAGCTATGTATTCCGTTTGAATGTCACAATGACTAATTTGCATTCAAAACTGTGTGGCTAACGAATTTTACGATTAAAACATTTTTTTATAGTAAGTTCACATTGGCGTAGAGTGTCTTCACCACCACCAGGCGATAACAAACACGTCTCATTAGTATAGCTTTGAAAAAGCTACAGTACAATTAATAGAAGCGTTTTACATAAAATAAAACGCATATTAATTTACTTACCTTTTTCAAAGCTATAACTTTTAATCCTGCCTGGTGATATTCGACGCAATGGAGAATTAAAATGGCGGCGCCACGAGCTCGCTCGCGCCCCTCTCTGACGTGGCGGGAAGACACCTGATTGGCCAATTCCTAATTGGACGAATGTTCTCATTGGCTGTTGGTCAATTTTGACAGATAGTCATGCATATACTTGTTTAATTTGAATATTGTGGCGGGAAACGATAGGCCTATCTCATTAGTATAGCTTTGAAAAAGGTAAGTAAATTAATATGCGTTTTATTTTATGTAAAACGCTTCTATTATTTTAGTTACTGTCTGTGTTGCATGCCGTTTCTCACAATTTGTACACCATAATCGGTAAAACATCTTGATACCTGTGAACCTGTTTGTGTAATATCTTTTTCAACCCACTTGCTCATAAAGTGGCTCTTTTGTCACCGCAATTAGGCACAGAATGACACCCAAAATCAAACTGTGACTTTTTCATTGCTATAACTCACTAGCTAGTGAGTAGTAGGGAGTAGTGAGATTTTTTTTAAAATTTTATTGGTTGAGTTGCTTTGTTCTTAAAAAGTTTTTATTAAAAACAAGATTGTGTTCAATAGAACAAATAAATTAATGTTCCTATTGCTTGCTCATTTCATGCAACTTCTTATTTAAACAGATAATTTTAATTCGTACCTACGTGTTTAATAAATAAAACTTTCATTCAAATATAACTTTTGTTTTCTCTGTAATAAAATGAGTTTTTATTGTTATTTAGTCACAAGTGTGTTGAAAAACGTTGTATGATACACGTGTGTATTGATGATTACCGTCCTCGGCTCTCTTAAGACCCTCGCCTACGGTTCGGGTCTCAATGGCGCCTCGGCGGTAATCACCAATGTTACACACTAGTACCTTAATGTACTAATATCTACACATGTTTATGCAAATAACTCATGCAGGACAAATGGTGCTTGGTTTTAAATAAATTATTTCTATACCGGATAAATTAAAAATACAATAATAAGTGTATATGAGGGCGCTTTTCCCAGGTGGACTTATTCACTGCTGACTTTAAAAGATCATAAAACAGAGAGAGACACTCTCAAGCGGCACTTACTATGAAAAAGGTATGATATTTGATTTACATTTTGCCAATTTTTAAACATGAAATGTCCAGTAGTGAATGTCTTTCTGTAATGATTCTGATAATGTTTTTTGGACAATATAGCAGTTGATATGTGAGTTTGCGAACCAGGAATTCAACTACTAATAATTTAACAATCTATGTTTTTTGTTTCTTAATTTTTCTTTAGTTTAAATGTAAGATAAGATAATATGCAATAACTTACCAAATCTTTCCCCCTCTAGCAGATTGACCCACAATATTAAAAGGTAGGGTGTGGTGGGAGTTTGAAGCAGTGGCGGCGCTTCTACGCAGTATAGCGCTCCGAAATCTATGCCGGCCATCTCCCAACCAGCGCGAGCGTTGCACCAGCCTAGAACAAACAAGAAAGTTAGGTAGGTACTTTAGATTTTGGAATTACCAAAATACGATTGCCAGGGACCAAGGAGTCAATTTAAGACACTCAAAGATGAGTGAATATGAAAAAATATGAAGTAAGAAACCGGACTGGCTTTAATTCGTAAATCCGTGTCCGATGTCTCAGAATGGTCTGAATATTTTGCGAGTGAACCAGACGCAAACAAAGCGGGGTGGAGGTGAGGGAGGGGTACAGTTTGAAAGATCTGTTCTTACATTTTTAGCTGCCATCATGCCTTACACGGGAGAGCAACGCTCGTTTTACTGTATTTAAATTTGTTTGAAACATGAAACATATCAAAACCAGCCAAGTCCGTTCGATCACACTTTCGTATGCGAACTAAGACTTGACAACTCTCAACAAGCACCCTGGATGATTTCTTACCCATTTCATTAATTTCAGCCAATATAATATGATCGCGATCAATTCCGGTGTCATTATGAAGAATTGTTCGCAGCTCGTCCATGGTTGCATTGGGCTGCGTCAGTTCTACTCCGATCCGAACCTGTCTCGGTTGTTGGTTCACGTACACCACCTGAAAAATATGATAAACGATTTGACGACCTCTGTAGCGCAGTGGGTTCGATTCCCGCCTCGACAATTAACTGTACGAGGTCTTATTTAAGGAAATTATTATTCTAAGGGGGTCAAAGGTCATTTTTATAATTCAAAAAGTAGGCACTCGCTAAGAATGAATTTTGGAAATTCGTATTCTAAGGTAGTTAAAATAGGTAAAAAAGGTCGTAATCAGATAAGTAATTTTTTTAAATATAAATATATACAGAAGGAAGGCCTTTCCTCTCATAGATTTCCTAAATCGCCTTTTACGACATCCGCGGGCTGAGTTTGAGGAGTTGATCATGTTAATGTATAATCATGATTATAATAATAATATAATATCGATCAGGCTGAAACTTTGCACACTGGTAATTCTAATCCTGGGATCATACATAGGCTACTAGGCTTTTTATCCCGTAAATCAGTCTCCATGGGATAGAAATCACCATTAAACGTTTTCATAGAAAAACCCGTGCGAAGCCGCAGGTATAAACTAGTTTATTATAAAGTAGGCTCTCATCATGTGTCATCATCATTTTTATTGCTAGCACTGCTTGCCATCTTTGAAATTTTATATAATGTCCCATTGTTAGCAATGCAAATAAATGGAGCACACAAGTTTCAATATGGTATCCAAGAGACGGTAACAGAAGCCAGGGGCGTCCAAAGACAAGATGGGAAGACGGCATAAGACTTACCCTCGGGCCATAATGGACAAGAGTCGCAGAGGACAGGCTTCAATGGAGGCAGTTGGAGGAGGCCTATGCCGAAAGGCATAGGTACCAAACTGAGAGACATTTTGTAGAGCAACGCAGAAATGGCAATATTAATCAGTAATAGAATATTTTAGTTAGTCTTAGAATCTTTTCATTTAATGTAACACAGTTTTGGAAAAAAAAGGCTACTTATATGATAATTTTTAAATACTATAATGTTCCATTGAAAGCAAAACCAAACGTTTGACATAGTAAAGCAAAACGTTCGACATAGTTTGGCGTAATTTAAAACAGAATTAGCAAGGTGAAGTGGCAGTGTTGATTTATTGTGAAGCATTAAGTGTTCTGTAAACATAGTATCCGAATTTTTCAAAATTGTCATTTGACGGCAAGCAAGCCGAAGACAAGTCACTATGGCGCTCATAGGGGGCTATGTCCAGCATTGGACTAACATACGATGATGATGATACAGATGATAAAGACTTCTGTTATTTTCAACTTACATTGATAGGAAGAGGGGAAGGCTGCGCGGTGGCCGGTCTGGAAGGCAGCTGAACACTCACACAATGGAATGGATCAAACGTACACGACGTACGGTCACATTTTGCGCACGTCAAAGCTGACCTACAAGATAAATTATTGAACATGAGAAACTTGTTTATTTGCGCCTCATACTTCAATAAATCATTAGTATAATAATATTATTTATAGCCATTTAGTAACTTAAAGTAGCTATAAATTGATTGTTTCCATCGAGACTAATAGCAAGCAATAGTGTTTGAAAATGAATCGCATAACACTCTTAATATAAATGTGAAAACACTAGCATGCAAAAGTTTGAATGTTTAGATGAATGGATGGATGTTTGTTACTTCTTCATGCCGAAACTACTAAACGGATAGGGCCGAAATTTTTCATAGATGTAGTTCTAGACCTGGAATAAAACATAGGATTTTATTCGCCGTTTTATCCCATAATTCATGGGATGGCAATAACTATTAAACATTTCCATAGAAACAATGCGTGCGAAGCCGCGAGCAGAAACTAGTTAATGAATAAATTGTAAATTAAAAATCTATACCCAGAAGTAAAGTTTTAAGTTTAGTTGTAGGAGGGAGACAATTTCCTGAACTACTGGCCTGATTGTACACACAAATAGAAAGCTACAATATCCCAGCATGCTAATAGGCTATTTCTTTGTCCATGAACCACATGAGCGAAGCAATAGGCAGAGTTGACTTAAATCCTGTAATTACCTGTATTGGGCTTGGAAAACAGCTTGAACGAAAGAACTGTTCCGCCTGGCATGGTTGGCAAGGGTCTCAGCTGCCACTACTTCATCGGATTTTCCACAGGTGTTCTAAAAGAAATTGTTACAATCATGGATACATTTTTAATTATCCTCTATTTTTATTTTCTAATAAACACTGAAAAAATTTAAAAATCTGAGAGTAATCAGAGCTCTTGTTATTGGTATCAGATGACTGACATACATTACAAACACTATCAGGCCCAAAACTAATACCTGCAGATCATGCAAACATTTTGCCACCTGCGGGGGAACCTTCACATACTGCGCCACTGAGGTCGTCAACATAACGCAAATATTAAGTATAATCTGTTATTAAATTTATGCAATTACCTTGATGGTTTTGTATTTCTTTTTTGTTGCTGTATTCAAATCTTCGTGAACTTTATCTAGCAACCAGAATAGAAACTCCTGAGCATCATGTTGACTGTTGCCTCTGTACTGTGTCCCATGTCTTTCAACTACACCCTGAAATTAATATTATTATTATTTATAAAAAACACAATGGGGTCTATTATATATGGGTATAATAAAGTCTAATTAAGGGCACTATTCTACTTTACCAATCGCTTCAATTTGACAATTGTCACCATAGACACCATTTTGGGAATCAATGTGGCAATTCTGCGATAATACCATTGCAATAGGTTTATGCCCTATATTTGTTGTAATAAGACATGCTAAGAATATGGAATACATCAAATGAATGAACAGTAGTAAATTGATTACCCAATTTCCTCACAATACAATCTGTTCATTAAGTTGCCTTACCCAACCAATTATGAAACTACTATCGCAGTGGGAGCTGAGCCATGCATAAGATCCAAAGCATTTTTTTTGAAGTGAAAACTTCTTTAGCGGCGTTGAGCACTTTTTCTGTAATGGGTATAAAATCTTAAACTCGCGTCAGGACACGTGACCTGATCGAAAAAGCGTAAGACGGATGGAGCAACGACGACCTTATGCCGAAGGAATAAAGCTCAAAATTGTGCAGGATCTTCATTATAGCTAGGAAATTTCTTGAAGTTTTGTTTTGAGATAGAGTTCAAAATCGAACATAATTTTTAGGTAAACAGAATAGATAATAGTACTAGTTTCCGACAACAACAATAGGCCCTAGCTTACGTAATAGTTGCTAGCGTCCGGCTCGCTTATACCTACCTACTTATGTATCTATAGATAATTAATTTCTCGAACGAATCGAAAAGAAAGACATGGACAAAAATTTTCATTTATTCATTATTATAATTTTATAATTAAGGTTAGGTTTCGATCGAGTCTATCGTACTGCTTAACGGGTAAAAAGTAAGTAAGTAAGTAAGTAAGTAAGTAAATTATTTATTTGTCACATAAAACACACACATACAGTTTGTTTACTTATAACAAATTGGCAAAATTTAACATAAATATAAAAATTAAAAGTAATAACAGAAAGTAGAGGCACCTCATACCAGTGCTAATCCCGCCGCTAGGTTCCTTTTATTTACAATTTATTTCATGATTTTATAGTAGAAACCGGGATGAAGAAACACTAAGTACCTGCTTACAATAAGTACAAAACGCTGTTGAGTATTTTAAACAATAATACGTGTGTGTAGCAGTGGCAAATGGGTAGTAGCTCAGTGATAATATTGCTCTATGAGCAAACACTGATTTTCAGCTACCACCTTCAGGGTGACGAGACAAGGCGGGCCCAGCGACACACGTCTGTCCATACCATAACACGGATTTTACGGGTGTAAACAGACCCTTCACAAAGCCGTCAACCAAGCATTCTGTACATGAAACTAAGTAACACTGCGCAAAAATAATTGCTGGGAAACGGAATTTATTTTTGGACTTTAAAAATAATCAGTTTTTTGTAGCAGGTAATGGTTTGCGCGCAACCGGCTGTAAATAATTGTAATATTATTTAATATTGTAAAATAATTGTAATAGTTTTAAAGTGTTAAATTTTTAATGTAATATAAATTGTCATGTTTGTGTACGATAGCGCAATAAATGAATATTCTATTCTACCACATAAATGATAGTACTTTTATACTGATAAAGCAATTGGTGCAAAATTATTCCCTAACCATTCCAAAATATCAAACATGCTCAACTTTAATAATCAAGTTTTCACTTCTGCCGGCACTCCCGGAGTGAAACCCGTATTTTTTATTCTAGTCCACTTTCAAGTCCACAAACATGTCCCTCCTTAGGGTATGAAAGATGATTTGTAGTTCACCCACTTATCCGTAATGAATTGGTTCACTTTATTTATTAATCAATGTTTGTTATTGTTTTGAAACAAGTACATATGATAATTGTGGACATGTAGATGAATAGTTGTGCTAGTTGTGTGTGCCCTGGCATGTCACACAGAGGAGGTTGGACATGTGATTACAGATAGTGCGCAAGTGTTTAATACTCTTTGTATACCTTGAAAGTAGTACTCATGTCCGGAGCATATCCACAAGCCCAAAGAGCCTTCAGTAGAGCTGCGAGCTGCTCGGTCACTTCCCCTCGAGTTCCATATTTTTTAGAATTTATTTTATTCCGTTTCAATAAATCCATCTGTAATGTAAACCCAAACATGGTAATGATTCATTTTGGTAGGTATGTATCAAATGGTTATTGAGATAGTAACAGCAACACAACAAGCTTTATTGATAATGTTGACTTTGCTTAACTGACCTTGTAATGGTCCAATACAAAATACTCTGCAATAACATCAGTATGAGAAAGGCACTGAAGAACTGCATTCATGTAGCAAGTATTTCCATGATTTTTTATTCCAGTTGCTGCAGGAGTAGTGCCTGGAGGCCATGGAGGCTCGCCGCTGGATGGTACTCGCTCTCCATTCATTATTGATGGTGCTGATTTCACCTTCAAAACAGTAACAGATCAGTGACTATTCTAAAACCCTTTCCTCGGAGAAAGATGTTCTTACAAGATGAAATATAAGAATCAGTTTAAATATACTTACTCCAGACACATGAACAGTGGTCATATGTTGTGCTATTTTGTTCAGAAACCTTTTCCATGATGGCCTTCTGAACAACTTCCTCTCAATTACGTTTTCGTCTTTGGGCGCATCCCCGATGATGGAACCTGCACTTGTTGGTTTGATATCGCTGTCATTACACTTAATCTTACTAGAACTCGGCTTAGCCGTCCCAAAAGGATTGCGAGGTAGTGTAAATGTTCGTTTCAATCGTGAACCTTCCACTTGCTTTTGAGTCACACTTGTTTCCGACACTTCATTGATTAATTCACTCTCAGAGCAAGATTTTAAAACGGTAGATAAATTATTGGTGGACATGATAGATCAAATAAACCAAAGATTACATAAATTTTTAAATTTTACCAAATAAATCCATTACAAAAGATACACAGACAGACTCGCTCGCTCCGCTCCGCTCGGGCTCACTCAGTTCACTCACTCAGTCAATCAATTCAATTCTGCGAGCGAGTCAGTCAGTTCAATCAATCAATCAAATGTGAGATCAAATGTCAGTAGTGCTGCCGGCAATAAAGTTGAAAAAGCTCCAAACCGACGACCGACGACGACGTTACGAACGGTAATCCGAAATAAATACATAATAAAATGCTGACAATCCAGTCAGTATCACCGAGCCCCAAGCTAAGTAGAACTTGTGGTAGGGATACTAAATGACAGATATAAATAATACAATACGTAGCATAAATACTTTTTTATTGTATCATAGAAAATACCAAACACCTGGAACAAATATTTGCAAATCGTCCAAACATTTGTTCCCATGCGGTAAGCGAACCGTTAACTATTTAATATTGCTATTTTTCTGACACAATAGGTATCAAAAAAATAGCAATACTAAAATAGATAATAAGGATTGAAATGAGAAAGAGTACGTACCTACCTTCATAAAAATACTACATTATATCATATTTATTACATGGCAACCGCTCAGCACATGCTGAGCCAATGCCTATTTCGGCACAGGGTCATGGGGGCAAAGCTCGATTTGACGGCCAACATTTGCATGTAATTTAGCTCCTAATCCTTTGTTTGGTTATTTTATATGTGTGTCGAAATAAATTCTATTCTATTCTATTCTACATAGTAAAATAGTTAAAATAGAGTCTTGAGATAAAAACTGGGTCTTTTATTTAGATGGCGCGGGAGACTCAACTTTTTTCTGATTTGGCTTTCTACAGAGACTAAACTAGAGACTCTATCTCATAACAGTCTACAGAGACTACTAAAAAAATTCTGCTCTTCTTTTTTAATAAGCACGGCCAAAGAGTGGAATGAGCTTCCTGCGTTTGTTTTCCCGTTAGAGTATAATCTTGGAGTCTTCAAGTCCAGGGTCAATAAGTTCTTTCTTGGAAAGTGTGCTCCATCTTAGGCCACATTTTCACTTACTTTAAGTGAGTTGGTGGCCAAACGTTTTTCCATTATTAATAAAAAAAGAAATAAAAAGTGCGAAAGGACACATGCCCAGCGCGAGCGCGCCGACTTTCCTGAGTAGGTGAAACCAAAATCCTTTTAAGACTAGGTATGTACAGTATATCAATTTCGTATATTTATATATAGCTTTTGCCCGCGGCATCGCACGTGCTTTTCGGGTAGTCTATGTCCTGAATACCGTTTACCTCCCTGCCGAAATTCATACCATCAGTTAGTATGTTATCAATTGCAGTTTTTGTTATAGGTGTAATTCTGGTGTAGCCGAATATTGTTTGTTTTAATATAAACGCACCCATCAGATCACTGATAGCATGTGATGTATTGCTGTTTCTTATTGGAAAGTTGGTATTGAAGTCTCCACAAATAACTGGTCTTTTGTTATTTTTCTTACATAAACGACAAAGGCAATCATCAAGTTTATCGTTAAAATTCTTGGTGCAAGCCGAAGGTGACCTATAAACTGCTAAAACAAAAAGATATTTTAGCTCTACACATGCAATCTCGGATAAAATTTACCTCTAGTTCTTATTTTAAATTCAGGTGTATTATTCCACGCACATTTTTGTATTACTGAGATAATTCCTCACATCAGTGTCTAGTCGTTGTGAGTTTTTTAGTGGTACCTTCAATTCAATCATGGAGTCTAGGTCTTGCTTAAACTTTGCCCACTCTTTGTTTTTACTAACCAAAGCGGGGTGGCTTATTCTTATGATTGTGGTCTCACTTAAGGTTAATATTAACTGAACTTCCAATCCAACTCGAAAAGATTAGTTTGAATTCGGAATAATTTAAGTTTACATTGATTTACAAATTGGATAGATTCTACTCTATATTAGTATACATAATATATGTAAATACAGAGTTATTCAATCTCGATTTCTCTCAAGGACCAGCTCTAATGTGCAGAGCACGACGAGATACAACAGAGTTACTTTTTGAGGAGGGGATCCCGTCATTACTGACTATGGTTTATGATAGGTACACCAAACTGAACTGCTTGCAAGATAAATTAGACTTTAAAGTTTTAATTAGTAGTTCATTTTTTATCTTTTTAACAACTTTTTTGTAATTTGTTGCTCTAGTTTATTTTACTTTATTTATTTAACACATAAAAAATTATTATCTATTATTATGTTTCATTTGATTATTGACAATGCCCATTTACAGCAAATACATTTAGGTACCTACGTATTAATTTCTTTGTTTTGTGTTACTATAATTATTTATTTTGTCTTATTAGTTACTTATAAATGTGAAATGTAAATTGACAAGTGTGCCTTGTGCTCCTACGGTGAATAAATATATAAGAAATAAATTAATGTATGAACTTCTTTTTCTTAATTTTTTGTTACTACCATTAGCATTAGATTTAAGTTTTTCCCACGATTTCTGGCAATAGTCTAGACTGTTATACTTTGTTGGTTATCTGAAGAAATTTAGATATTTTTACGTACATCTGCAACATAACTGCCGTAGAGTTTTTTCAGAAAAAAACAATTTGTACGAATTTATTTCTTTTTTCAACTATAAATCGTCTACAACAACCCAGTTTGTTTATTTACCTGCAAGTTTGACGTTAATAATAGTAACGCAAGCTATTTATTGCACAAAAATCGTAAGAAACTAATTGCACAGCATACGAAAAATTAGTAAAATGGACTAAAAGTAGGCAATTTTATAAAAAAAATAGATCTGCAGAGAAAAAAATACGAAACGGAGCGAAAAGATCCGCATCGGCGGCGGCAGTACCGAATGTTTATGTGACTTGCTTGACTGACTGACATGCATGTAGCAAGCAAAGAGCAAGTGCGACGCGCCGTAGAAAGAGTTATATTTAATCTGTGGCGACGCGCCATGTTGTTTTTCTATGATTTGTCATTGACACTGACAGCAGAGACAAGATACTTGCTACCACAATTAGGGCCACAATCGGTTGTGGCACGGTTGCAACCGTGGCACAACACAACAACGCAACACAGGCAATAATTCATCCCTGGCAACAAAAATGCAGGAAGTCAGGTAAATGTCACAGTCAGCTGTCAGATTTCAGAATTTGAATCACAAATTGATTTTATTTTCAGTTTGCCGAAAGGTCTGTGTGTTGTGGGTTTGTTGTGGAATTTATACGTATTTCTGAAATTCCATTTTATTTATAGACTCGTAAAGTTTATGCGCTGTTAGATTGGATTAGATGGATCACGATGCAGGTAAGTAAATTTGCTATCTTTGACTTGAGAAAGGTTGTAAGGCAGTGTAATAGAAATCGATAGGTACAAATAAATTTAAAAATATGAAAGAATCACGAAATAATAGTGAAAACTACTTCAGTCTCACTCTGAAAAACCAAGTTCGACGATAGCATAAATAGAATCTAATTTGTTGATTGGGTTTCTCAGATTGCAACAAATTTCAGTAGAAACTCAACCCACTAGGTATCTGAGTGTATTAACTTATGTTTTCTTATTACAGAAGTGTATCATTTAAACAAAAACCATGGTTGCCTTTGATAAACTGAAACTTCTCATTTGGAAGAATGTCCTACTGCAAAGGCGGCATAAATGGCAAACCATATTTGAAATAGCTTCCCCTGTTATATTTTCTCTATTTCTGATCCTCATAAGATGTCTTGTAAATCCAAAATCAAAGCCAGAGACTTCCTATACCCCTTTCATGCCAACATACTTTAACATAAGTGGAAGATCCTTGTGAGTATTATAATTTATTGTGTTGAATAGCTTTATAGATATAAACAGAAAATAAAGATAAACTTAACAAACAGGAATTGTAATTTAGATTTAATCAAACCTTATTAATTTATATACCCCCTAAATACCCATCATCTAGACCCAAGCTTGGTGCTACATGATGCTGTCTGCATTGTCCAGCATTATTTATTTATTTTATTATTAATTAAATTTTGTAGGGGAAATCTAACTTCAGCAAAATCTGGAACTTTAGCATTCTCACCAGACACTGAACTGACTCGAAAAGTCACCAAAGATGCAATGGCTAAGGTTGCAGAGGACAACTTAAGTTTCTTACTGTTTTTGTTTGATGCAAGTTTACTACCTCAGCCTAAGGGATATAATAATTCAAAGGAAATGGCACTAGCACTGTCTCAACCGAATGCTATGAATCAGATACTTGTTGGTATAGAATATGATGATAAGATGGCCTGTAAGTAATTATTAATTTTTTTCCTATTCTACATAATATTAAATATTTATTTCACTGAAATAGATTTAGTAGGATTTAGCGCTTAAAGTAGGTAGAAGATGTATAGCCCTTCACATTTTGTCCTGATCTAATAGGAATGTTCATATAAATACTTATTACTTTTACCATTTTAGTTGCAGAAGAATGGCCAGATGATATAGTAGTGACCCTAAGGTTCCCAGCTGTGATGAGGACACCAATGTTAGAGCACCCAATCAGGGCCAGCTGGAGGACCAACCTATTATTCCCTCTCTTCCCTAGATCAGGACCCAGGGATCCCGAGGACATGTATGGAGGAAAGACACCAGGTATTTATGACTGTTCTGGTTCACCTTGTGCTAAGTGAGGTTTTAACTACCTGTACCTATCCTTTTAGCCTAACCAACAACTCAACTCAAATTTATTAAGGCAAATAAATGCAATAAAAATCAAATCAGGAACCTTAGAATATGATTAATCTATTGTTGTCTTCTTTTAATGTTCTTCTAATTCTTCTGTTGGCAATATAATAAATAAATAATCCCAATAAACAACTGTAGTCTCTAAATTAATCTGTCTAAATTATTTTGCACTGGTTCAGTAAAACCTAATTTTTTATGTGTATTGAATCTAAGTATGTTTTTATGCATTTATATCATATTGTGTATAAGCTTGGCCATTTGCCTGCCCTTCAATCCCCATCCTAACTAAAACTTAAGACCCTGCCCCACAAAAATGGGCGTGTACCTACGTCTTACAAAAAATCGCGTGTATTTTGCAGGCTATTCTCCAGAAATGTTTTTAGCTGTCCAGCATGCAATATCGCAAGGAATAATAGAACACAAGACAGGAAAACCAGTTGACACTAAAGTTTACTTGCAAAGATTCCCTCAAAACGCGTATAGAGAAGACATTTTGCTAATAGCTCTTGAGAGATTCATTTCCATGATAATTATGCTGTGTTTTGCATACACGTTCGTGAACACCGTAAGAGTTGTAACATCAGAAAAAGAGCTTCAACTAAAGGTATTTACCATCTTTACGATACGAAGTCGCATTTACTCGCAATTTTTTACACACACACAGGTTTTAAATGCTAATATCTTTTCAGGAAACAATGACAATAATGGGTCTTCCTTCATGGTTACACTGGTTTGCTTGGTTCATAAAACAGTTCTCTTTCAATATGATCTCGGTTGTACTTATGGTTATACTCTTCAAGGTATGTTATGAGTTCCAACGTAAGTCAAACGTCTTTTCAACATTATCTTAGTATATCTGGCATTATCTGGAATTACTAAGAATCCCACTTATTACTATATTCCTACCCTTGAGTCTTGACTAACGCTATTTAAAAGATTCTATCCATTTATTTAAATCCGTTAAATAGATGAATTATCGATTTTATAACTACTACAACTGTATCACTACAGTAGTAGTAGTTAAAAAATGCTCACGCATGGACTAGATTAATTTGAAAGATGGACAAGTAATGAAATAAAATAACAATAACGACTTGGGCCGAGAAACCATCTTACGAAAAACTTAAGGTAGTTGGAGACGCTCGGTATATAAATCGAGGTTTTACTATTTTTTGGGTTCTACAACAAGTAATTTAGATAAAATAGTTTGATTTTAGTCAAAAATCTTTTATCTTTTTGTCAATAGAATGAAAGACAATTGATTAGTAAATTGTTTTAGCGTGGGTTCATAGCTTATAAATATAATCTGTGCTTACAATGTGCGCAAAACTTCTTATCTGCTATCTAAATTACTTGTAGTACAAAATAGTAAAAAACTATATTTTTTTTCGAGTGTCGCCACCCATTTTAATGTTTGTACCTATGTATGTATGTTTTCGCTTGTGTGTGACACAGCGTTTATAAATCATATTTGTTTCAGATCCCTTTCAAGAAGACAGAAGACGGCTATGGAGTCTCTGTCTTGACGTTCACTCCATGGTCTGTTCTGATCTTCTTCATGCTGCTGTTTGTAATATCGTCGATCACTTTCTCCTTTATGGTCAGCGTGTTTTTTTCAAAAGGTAACGACACACATTTATCTAGCAAGTACCTACTACATAAATCGTTAAGGTGTACTTCAAATGTTGATTAATAATTCATCAGGTTTACGACGCTTGGTATGAACCTCGACAAAATAAAAAGATTGCCTCATTTGTCTTATTTACCTAGGTATTTGTATACCTAAATATATGGGTTGATGTGTGCAAAGCATGTTTATGTTTTCATCAGCAATATACAAAACGTGTTTCACTTCAAAATATGCAACTCTAGAACCACAAAAGAGTGCGTTGATCTTCACCTAAACAAGTAGGTAACTGTTATGCAACCTGTCGACTGACGAGCAATTACGTCTGGCGACCTTGGAACGTACGGAACTCCACGCCACACAAGTTTTACTATACAATCTATTCTCGTCTTTATTTCACAGCAAATACCGCGGCATCGTTCATGGGACTGGCATGGTTTTCCACTTACTCGGTGTTTATGCTCACGCAAGTACTCTACGAAGATATTAGCCTGACTACGAAATTGGTGCTCAGTTTGATATCTAATACAGCAATGGGATATGCGTTTCAGATGATTATTATGTGCGAAGGAACGTCACGAGGTACCTACCAACTTTTAACTTTCGAATTTGAACCTACCTACTAAGTAGGCACAAAGACTAAGAAGGTCTTAAGGTCGTCTACTGTTGACATTATTCGACTTTCATTCCTCATTGTTTAACCTGTGGTTTCACTATGTTGTAGGTTTACAATGGAATGAGTTCTTTACTCGAATATCATACCACGATCAGTACCAACCAGGCCATGTGGCACTCATGCTGGTACTTGATTCTATTCTATACATGTTGATCGCTATGTATGTCGAGAAGATACGGCCTGGATTGTATGGCGTGCCTTTGCCTTGGTATTTTCCCTTCACAAAGAACTTTTGGCTACCACCGAACCGGAAAAAGATTATGGCAGGTAAATTATAAGCATGAGGAGAGATACCATACAAATAGCGTTGTAAGACGCCGCGATGACGTCGTCAAGTTAAATTTGGCAACGTGACTTTTAATACGAGTTGAAACTTTAAAATGTTTATTCATATTTAAATTAACGTACCTACCTGTCTACTTAGTATCTTGCATGTTTAAGGCGATCAACATACTGCCACGCACCACGCTGCATCTTGCGTGAATGCGTGTTCTAACGTTGTTGCTTGTAAGTATCTCCGTTTGTATAGAAAACACGCACAACAAAACAGTCCAACACGGAAAATGCATCCACACGCGTACATGCATGCAGATCACGCGCTCAAGCGCGGAGAAACATGCATCCCCGCGCGTAGGTGCGGGCGAGACGCAAGGTATGGCACACAGAGTCCCGCAGTGCCGTGCGTGATTTTAGAAGGGCTTGAATGAAATGTGTCAGAGCCGCCGTGAATCCAAAAAACGCAACTACGCGCGTGAGTTCGTAAAAAACCCGCACGATGATGCAGATCTGCACTCCCGCAAGTACGCGCGTAGGTGCGTCGACACGCAAGATGTAGCGTGCTGCGTGGCAGTGTGTTAACCGCCTAAGGTCACGCTCGCATGAAAAAAATCGGCTTTTTACTATTTTCTTGGTTTTACACGTAGATAATTCAGATAAGGAGTTTTGCGTACAAGGTTTACATTTAAATGCAACAAACTTTGATATATAGATAGATAAAAAAATTATTACTTTGAATCAATTGTCGTTTTGGAATCGGTCGTTTTGGAATCAGCGGTCGTCAAAATGGCTTAAAATGTGCGCAAAACAGCCAGCTTATTAACTTGTAAATGCAGGAAACACAAAAACCTGTTATTTTAAACAAATTCACTTTCGATCTTAAGTACCTAGTAGTAGGTGGGGTTAGGTAGTAGTGTTTTTCGAAGTATGTTCGGACAATAAACAGCTTCGTTGGTTAAATTATCGCGTAATGTCTGAAAACTACTGTCAAAAACATCAGTTAAATTCTTGTTGTCCGATGAGCATTTCGAAGAACATTCATTTATTATAAACCGGACATAGCATTAGAGAATTAAACTCCTATGTGTAACATCTAGGATCGACATCTCCTTGCTAATGCAAATAAAAATACTCATTTATTATAAGAAAACTATGTAGGTACACAACATGTCGTGCCTAAAATTCTAAATAAAAAGAACGTAAAAACAACAGAGAAAAATAAAGAATTAGACATTAATACACAAACATTGAATGACAAACAAAGAAAATAAAATACAACTAAGTCTTAAACATTCTCACAATAGCTGAGGCACATTCATTCTATCGACTGCCATCCATCCGCAAACAGGTTAACCTGAGAATGCTTGGCGAGGACGTCATTAAGAGTGCGTACATGACATGTGTTCTTCGGCATGAGCCTAAGAAAGACATTTCTTGCTTGATGAATGCAGACCTCAGAAAATCAGAGTGAACAAGAGACTGTTTCCTTATCATTGAATGATTTACAGCTGCCTCCCAGAATGACGCTGCAGACATAGAGTACAACGATGCGTTATTGAAGGTAGTGCATGACGAAGAACCGAAGAACGTGCCCATGGGTGTAAATATACAAGTGAGTCAATATCCTGTTCGTCACGGGTCATAGTTCAGAATGATCAATAGTTTGTGTTACCAACTACCATAAATTGAGTTCAATATAACTGTATGTTACAAATTAATTTCAATTTACAATAGTAATGGTAGGTACGAGTCTGTTAATAAATCCGGCATGAGCGTGTCGGACCACGCATAGTGGAGGGTTCCGTTGCTTGACTAGTAATAATTGCAAAAAGCAATTTAATGAAATATTTTACAGAGCTAAGATTTTCATTATAGAATTTATTAAGAGGCCTCTTTTCATATTTTCGGAATTGGTCGTTAAATAATAAATGACATATTGAAAGAAAAATGTATGTACCTAAAGACATACAGAAAGAAATGAAATGGTGGGGTTGCGTTGGTTCTGTTTTTGCTGTTTGGCGCCGGATTCCTAAATAAATAAATATTACGCTTCGACATCGTAAGAACTTATCTCAGTTTTCCGTCAATAACCTGTATCTTTTTATGTCATAAACGCTGACATTTAAATTGTAGTGGGTAGATTACTTACATTCGTAACCTTTACGTAGAAGTAACCGAATTATTGATCTACGTCTACTCAGGTAATGGCATGCCTTGGATACCTACCTATATCCTTACATACCTTATACATTATAATTAATTAATTAACTCTCTCCTTACGCTCCTTCTCCTTACCAATTACCTTGAAAACTTGAAACACGTCTGTCTATAGAGACAAAGACATCGGATATATATCTAAGCGTAGGTGCCTGAGCTGAGTCCCGCTTATTTTTTGGCCATATTTGATGTCCCGCGTGCTAAAGGTAGATAGGTACATATAATTAAGCGATTTTAATAAAAAAATAATAGTGCTGGACTATTCACACAGCATCATCTAGCCCCAAGCTAAGCAGAGCTTCTGGTATGGATATGTACTAGATAACTGATACACTTTATACAATACAATACATAGATAAAGCGAATTATTAAAATCTGCTTATGCTATTTATAGGAGACTAGTCTCTACCCGCGGTTTCGCTCACCTGGATAAAACGCAACCTATCTATTTTGAGAAATAAATAAAATAAATAAATAAATAATGCTGGACAATTCACACAGCATTATCTAGCCCCAAGCTAAGCAGAGCTTGTGTTATGGGTACTAGATAACTGATATACTTAATACAATATACTACATAGATAGATATTTTTATTATACATAGAAAACACTCAGACCAACGGAACCAATTTCTGCAGATCGTACACAAATTTGTTCCAAAGCGGGAATCAAACCCGCAACCTCCTGCGTCGCAGGCGGACCTTCGCCCGCTGCGCCACGGAGGTCGTCAAAAAAAGTCGTCAAAGAAAGAATTTTTAAAAACGGACCTTTTGTTTCATAGATCCAAACATACAAACTATACTTATTTATAAAACTATTATAGATATTGCTTGGTCGTTGTTATTGATTTGACTCGTAGAATGATAGGTCAATCAGCTGTGAAACCCATTAGACATGTGTTGAAATTCCATGTCATCAAAGGAATTATCCAGTCATGTATTCATTACGGTATTAAAACTTGCATTATTGATTTCAGAATTTGACAAAAGTGTACAAAGGACGAAAGAAGGCCGTGGATGGATTAAACCTTAGAATGTATGAGAATGAGATTACGGTGTTATTGGGTCACAACGGCGCGGGGAAGACGACCACTATATCGATGCTCACAGGTGATTTTTCTTTGGCTACTATTTTTAATTAAGCGTTTGCTTTTTCTGTCAGTCATCACATTATCACACTAATATTATGAATGCGAAACTTTGGATGGATGGATAGATGGATGGAGCGACGGATGGCTGTTTGTTACTTCTTCACGCCAAAACTGCTGAACGGATCGGACTGAAATTTATAATCAGTTCTCATGGGATAGAAATAACCTTTGAACGTTTCCTTAGAAAAAACGCGTGCGAAACAGAGGACTTAAACTAGTTGTTATAATCCTATCAAAGCCTCTGCTTATTGAGTGATATTTCCTTCTTAGTCTTTTGCACTACAGGTTGCCGTGCAAAAATTCGGGAGATCGGGTAGTAGCTTCTCGAAAGTAGAAGGCTCAAATTATGTGCAATTAGGCTCTCCCACCTCAGTCATAGTGTACCGGGGCGTTCGTGTTTTCCGTGCGTATTGTTGTCTTAGTCGCACTTCGGTCTAGGTACGGCATTCCATCTTTGTTGTTCATTAACGGTAGATATATAAATATAACAAAGGATTGGAAATAGCGTGTTTTGCTTTTAGTTGTAACACAGCACAGGCTATTTGTTGAGTTATCACTGGGAGAATGTAGGCGTACAATATCTACCGAAGTTTACTTATATCTCTGGGAGCAAGGCATTTTAGCTCGAGCGGTCGGTCAAGGAAAACATCGTAAAGGAATCTTAGATACTTGTTTTAGCAGCATCCTAGAACAAAATACTTGCATTTAATAATTATAGCTCACAAAAAAATGATACTGGCAAAAGAGAAGGTAATCATAGTACATATTTTTAGTTCATGTTAGTATTTATAAAATTTTGTTTTTTTTTTAAACAAGATTATTCATAACTAGTTTATGTCCGCGGCTTCGCACGCGTCGTTTCTATGGAAACGTTTAAAGGTGATATCTATCCCATGGGAACTGATTTATGGGATAAAAAGTAGCCTATGTTTGATTCCAGGATTAGAATTACTTGCATGCAAAATTTCAGCCCGATTCGTTCAGTAGTTTTGGCGTGAAGAAGTAACAAACATCCATCCATCCATCCAAACTTTCGCATTTATAATATTATAGTGATAGTGTGATTAGTGTGATAAGTATCTTATTTTTCTGTTTTGTATTTACACTTATCTATATTATATACCATATTCATTGCGCTACCCTTCTCCATATCCAAAAGGTTTGCTGTAAGAAAACTCTTGTAGAGTTAAGCTCGCATTTGTACATGTCATTTGCACACGTTTTTCCATGATAAAAATGGGATAGATATAATTTAATCCAGGTCTTACTACATCTATGCAATATTTCAGCTCGATCCGTTCAGTAGATTTGGCGTGAAGAAGTGACAAAAATTATCCATCCATCCATCCTAACTTTCGCATTTATGTTACTAGCTTCTGCCCGCGGCTTCGCACGCGTATTTTCGGTACAATAAGTAGCCCATTATCTAAGTTAGGCTTTGCTCTAAACGTACTCCAAATTTCATCTTGATATGTTAAGTAGTTTTGGAGATCCTAGGTAACAAAAATTCAGATTTCACAAACTTTCGGGTTTATAATTTTATTAGGGTTAGAGTGATATTATTGATGAATTTCCAGGTATGGTACCTCCATCATCAGGAACCGCCACCATAAATGGCTACAACATAGTAACGGAAACGGAACTGGCTCGAAAATCCCTCGGGATATGTCCGCAGCACAACGTGCTGTTCCCGGATCTCACCGTGGCCGAACATATCATATTCTATTCGCGGCTAAAAGGAGTGCCTGTTAAGAAGATTGATGAGGAAGTTAATCATTTTGTAAAGCTATTGGAGTTAGAGGAAAAGGTAAGAGAATAAGTCATAGGCAAGGTACAGTCAGCAACAAAAGACCATGAACAGATATTGAAAATTGATTTTTTATCATAAAAATTAGCGTCTGGAAATAATTGTACAGTGGCAATCATCGTTAACCGTTTTGGTTTTATAACATAAAAAAAAAAAAAAATTATATACATGACAGTCATTTAATCGCAAGAAACTAATTTTACAATAGTAGTCCGTACTCTAGAAATTGACTTTAAACGTAACACGCTAACAATGAACGCCAGTGTACAATTATTTCAGGAAATTACGACGGGACAAACTCAAAGTCAATTAAAATAAAACAGAACCATACCTCAATCTGTCCGTATGGAACGTTTTCACATTTTAGAATGGAACCCTCACATTTTTATCTTAAATTAAAATGTCATTGTGACAAGTTAAATATTAGCTGTTACTTCCTAGAGATGATTCATCATCGCATAAAAATTCCACGTTTTTAGTATCAATACTCTAACTATCTGTAGTCTGCGACAAAATTTTGAAAATATCTTGCTACCTATCATAATTTGTAATTAATTCATTCCTGTTACTCGTTATTCGATTTTAACGTTGTCTTTGATTGTGACTTATAGACAGTAGAATCGTTGAGCGAGATACTTACAATGAACTTTACTGAAAGTTTACGTAGATCAAAGAATATTTGTAATATAAAATAAACAACAGTAGCTGGGCTGAGCAAGCAATGCGCTCGTTGACCTTCTATATTTTTTACTAGTTTCTGCCCGCGACCTAGCATTCTTTGTTTCTGTGGAAACGATTAAAGGTTATATCTATCCCATGAGAACTGATTTTTATGGAATAAAAAGGCTTTTCATTAATTTCCGAGAAGTTTTTAGTTGAAGTACTCGCAAAATCATCACCATATAGTTTGTGAACCTGACTAGGTCCTCAATGTTTTGTTACAGAGAAACGTTCTATCAGCGAACTTGTCAGGCGGTCAGAAACGTCGGCTGTCGGTCGGCGCAGCGATGTGTGGCTCCTCGCGCGTGGTTCTACTCGACGAGCCCACGTCGGGACTCGACCCCGCGGCGAGGCGAGCGCTCTGGGACCTGCTGCAGAAGGAAAAGAAAGGTATAGTAACTAATAAGAGTAATGTTCTGTCAGCAAAACTGTGTGGCGGTCAGAAACGTTAGCTGTCGGCTGGCGCGGCGATGTGTGGCTCCTCACGCTTGGTTTTACTCGACGAGCCGACGTCGAGACTTCCTACAGAAGGAAAAGAAAAGTATAATAACACCAAGGTATCTGTAAATTAAAGACCGTCATACAGCTTTGACATGACAGCAATCAGAAGTAGTGTAGGTTTTTTTTTTCAGTCATTGAATGTAAATTTGTAATCAAGTTTTACAATTTTATGGCTGGCGTAGTTATGAGAATTAAAAGAACTACTACTAATAAGAGTAATGTTCTGTCAGCAAAACTGTGTGGCGGTCAGAAACGTTAGCTGTCGGCTGGCGCGGCGATGTGTGGCTCCTCACGCTTGGTTTTACTCGACGAGCCGACGTCGAGACTTCCTACAGAAGGAAAAGAAAAGTATAATAACACCAAGGTATCTGTAAATTAAAGACCGTCATACAGCTTTGACATGACAGCAATCAGAAGTAGTGTAGGTTTTTTTTTTCAGTCATTGAATGTAAATTTGTAATCAAGTTTTACAATTTTATGGCTGGCGTAGTTATGAGAATTAAAAGAAATTGAACATAAAAGAACCATTATTTATGTTCAATTTCTTCTGATTCCTTTGATTCAGAATGGAATGGGACCCTTGAACACCCCACTATATTTGACCACCTTCATCACCCATATCTTAGAATACTCAACCTCAGCCGCCTATATTGGTCCACTGCTGGACGCAGACCTCCCCCTGATAAGCGCCTTCTTGGCTTTTATCTCATGGCCCATAACTACCTCGTTGGGCATGCGGGTTGGGGATCGCAGTTCGGTGGTAGAATTGTTCTGCAGGGGGCGCTGCTGCCCGCTCCCGGTTGATATCCCTCAGTCGCCTCTTACGACACGCGCGGGAAGAATTGGGGCGGTGTAAATTCTAAGCCGGCACCACACAGACACATCTTAGAATTTTACTCCTTATTTGCGGAGGTACGTGTAGGTGGTACGGTATCGTAATTCGAGAGTTTCCTATAAGTTTCCAACTAGTTCCGAACAGATAACTAAACGCAAATCATTCTCACAGGTCGCACAATGATTCTAACAACCCATTTCATGGACGAGGCGGACATCCTCGGCGATAGAGTCGCCATCATGTCAGGGGGTAAACTGCAGTGCATCGGTACTCCGTACTTTCTCAAGAAACATTATGGAATGGGATACAAACTCACTATTGTGAAGGAAGAAGGGTGCAATGTGGAAGCCGTTACTAACTTTTTCAAAACTTATGTGGTGGATCTGAAAGAAAACTCTAACATAGGTGAGAACAAATTTTATAGATAGATATATTATAGATTATTGCTTTATTGCAACATCCATACATAATAAGAACGTAATTCTAACTGTATATCTAGTGTGGCACAATCGGCGGCCTTATCGCTAACAGCGATCTCTTCCATGCAATCTTTGGATGGATAGGATCGGTACGTATTGAATCAGACGGTGGCGTAATTGATGACGTATTAAATTATCCATATTAATTAATAGAAGGTAATCTTACATTGGTAGTATTTCCATGCTCATATTATGAATATATATGTAACTGCCGCTCTGTCTGTTTGTGATTTTTTTACGCATTATTTATGGCTGAACGAATCTTATTGAACTGTGACCGAGAGATAGATGGTGTCCCGGTTTTTCCATGATATATTGAAAAACGCGTACGATACTGCGAGAGAAGAAAG
Organism: Eupithecia subumbrata; assembly: GCA_949316285.1. Lineage (NCBI taxonomy): Eukaryota > Metazoa > Arthropoda > Insecta > Lepidoptera > Geometridae > Eupithecia > Eupithecia subumbrata. The sequence goes on along the minus strand of OX438643.1, from coordinate 10,452,952 downwards.
CTAGTAATATTATAAATGCCAAAGTAACTCTGTCTGTTACCTTTTTACGCCTAAAAGGCTGAATGGATCTAACGTGCTGAATTTTTATTGAGAAGTGACCCGGGGTAAGGCATAGGCTACTTTTAATCCTGGAAAAACTAATGCGAAGCTGCTGACAGCAACTCTGATACTAAGGCCCCTATTATGAAAGATTACTCAGTTTGGGGAGAAGTTGGAATTTTTCGCAAATAGTACAGAATAATACTATTTGGGAGAAATTCCACCTTGGAAATCTCCTCTGAATCGGGTCCGATCCAGCTGGTCCACTAAGCCCGGTGGTCTTTCGATCGACAGTTGATGTCGGATGGTCGTATATGGTCAGTTGTAACTGAATCGAGCGTTTCGCGATCTAGGATCGATTGTCTTTTTGCAGTCCGAGATATCGTTGGAATCTATCGGAGATTTACTAAGATCACGACTGAGCTAGCTTTCACAGTACGGGCCTAAAACTACCAGGCGTATTGAAATAAAAGATCATGTGCGAAGTTACGGGTAGAAGCTAATTATTTTACACTAACTGCATTCTTAATACCCGTTGTCCTCTTACCCGTTTTCCCGTAGGAATGAAGCATTTTCCCGCGGTAAAAAGTAGCCTATGTTCATCAGGAATAATATGGGTGTAATGGTAAAATAATTTTTCTAATCGGTCCACTAGTTTCGGAGCCTATTCAATACAAATAAACAATCAAATCTTTCCTCTTTATAATATTAGTATAGACTAGCGTGCTCATATTGCTCATATTCGCGAGAAAAACGAAGATGGCACGGTCATAAAGTCATGTGCGTCATCCAGTCAATTACAATTCATTAGCACTATTGCCGTCGTTATTACATAATAGCCACCGTTTATTATTTTAGTCATTGATGCAACTAATTATTTTTAATTGTAATTTAAAAGTGGGGGGGACTGAGATCTGCACGGACATCTCACATGGGAGTTTATTATCCCCTTTTTTGTGGGTGAAGAAATCCTTTATGGATAGTCTTCCGTCCCCAGGTGGAAGATTATGTCAGACTCCTACTGACTAAAACCTCACGGTGTCCGCCGGGCACATATGCTAGAGGGAACGCGGTGACTTTCGAGAGTGCTTCCGCGAGCCCGTGACGCACACAGTGACAACAGTGACGCTCCACATATTGCGGAACCCTTCCAAAAAGTGGGGACTGAGTGTATTATCCTCTGCCTTAACTTTAGTCATTGATGAAACTAATTACTTCTTATTCTAATTCTAATTCTAAGTGAGGGGATTGAGATCTGCACGGACTTCTCGCATGGGAGTGTATTATCCCCTGCCTCAGGCCCTAACCAGCTCAGCTCCTTGAACTACAGGAGCAGGACTTTTGGTCACTGACAGCTTCGTCTCAGCTTTTCTGTGGGTGTGGATGAGGTTGATGCCTCAATGAGACTCTTGAGCTCCGTCATGTGTCAGGCCTCCTCTGTAGCCGGGCTGGGTACTGCAACGTGCCTCTTCTTGGAAGCAGCCACGATTATTTACATAAACAATACAATACATAAGTGGATGATGAACATGTTTTCCTCAAACAAGGGAGGCTTTGCAATAATTACCACGCTTGGGCGACGCATTGGTGATCGCAGTGGAGATGTTAAAAATACATGTAAAATTACCTTTCAGGTTCGGAACTAACGTACATTTTGCCGAATGACCATGTCAGTAAATTCCCGGAAATGTTAAAGAAATTTGAAGAAAGCAAGGAAAGTTTACGTGTTTCCAGCTACGGACTTTCGATCACGAGCCTCGAAGAAGTATTTATGAAGTAAGTTGTACAAAATATCTAAGTAAGTTGTACAAAATATCTAAGGAAATTGTACAAAACATGTAAGTAAGTTGTACAAAATATGTAAGTAACGCCAGAATACTCAAACGCTACTTACATTTGAGGAAGTCTCAAGTCGCGATATTTTGACAGTTTTCAATGAAAATCTGTCTTAAATATTGGTCACTTGAGACCTGCTTAAATCTTGCGTTTGAGTATTCGGGCGTTAAGTGTACAAAATATCTGTCAGCTTAGTGTTACTTAATTTTTAAATATGATGTATATATGAAATGGTTATGTGTTTGTTTATGGTTAATATTCCAACTTGTTAAAATTTATTTTTAATAAACAACTTGTAAAATTCTATTCATTTTATAGGGCCGGTGCAGAGGACAACTCTGAAAGAGTAATGTCAGTAAAAGGGAGCAACCATACTGTGGGACCTTACAAAGATTCGACAATAGTCCCCTTGGAAGTGAATTCACAGTATTCTGGTACGTGCCCAATACTTATCAAGCATGTTTCATTCATTTTTGACCGACTTCATAAAAGGAGGAGGTTCTGTGTTCGCCTGTATGTATGTTTTTTCTGTATGTTCGTCGATTTTTCCTTCATTCTCTAGTCTCTCTGAAGGATAGGATTCGTAACAAATACATCCCACAGAGAAGTGGGCCGGTCATATCTCGCGAAGAACCGACAACCGCTGGGGTAAACGCGTTCTTGAGGAGACCACGACTCGGCAAACGTACGGTAGGACGTCCTCTGGTCAGGTGGGATGACGATCTGCGAAAGACTGCTGGCAGATGCTGGATGCGGCAAGCTGAAGACAGAGCGCTCTGGCGCTCATTAGGAGAGGCCTATGTCCAGCTGTGGACTAATATAGGCTGATGATGATGATAACAATTACTATTTTTCACCTTTTGATTTCAGAAACAGAAAACGTAGAGAAAGTTCGAGGGCTAAAACTGCTAAAAAACCACATAAAAGCAATGTTCTTGAAGCTAGTCTACACGACTATGAGAAATAAGTTCACTACAATTATACAGTTCGTCACCCCTATAATCAACATAACCATATCTGTGATAATATCGAGATCTTGGAAGTTCATTTCGGAACTTCCTCCCCTAAATTTATCCCTAGAAAGTGGGTTTTCTAAGACTCAAACTATTTTATCTCAAAGTCCCAGTTCCACTGGGGAGAGCTTAGAGGCTATGGTAGCTTATAAAGATTACTTCAAAAACTCGGGTTACCCTGGAATGAAGCTAACTGATATTGGAACTATGGATGTACGAAAATTCTATCTGAAACTGGTATGCCTCTGAAATCATAATCTTAGCTTTACATTCCTCGGAATACGGTCTCATTTTGAACGTTTTTCAGAGTAAATATGATCTTCCGCGAATGCGATATGAAACATTGGTCGGAGCAACATTTGGCACGAATAATGTAACAGCGTGGTTCAGTAACTATGGTTACCACGATTCTGCTATCTCGCTCGCACTCGCAAACGACGCTATACTACGTGCTCGTTCTCCTAATAGCACATTGACAATTGTGAACCATCCTCTACCCTACTCTATTGAGAACTTGGTAAGATATACGAAACGTACATAAATAAATAATGCTGGACAGTCCACAAAGTATTAAAAAATATCTATTTATGTAGTGTATTGTATTAAGGATATCAGTTATCTAGTACCCATAACACAAGCTCTGCTTAGCTTGGGGCTAGATAATGCTGTGTGAATTGTCCAGCATTATTTATTTATTTATTATCTAGCCCATAGTAAGCAAAGCCAGACTGTCAGTGTTCTACAAGTACCACTTTGGTGATTGTGCGCAGGCATTGCACGACCATATCCCATCTTCTCCCTTCCACCATAGGACCAGCAGACGCACAGAAAAATTCCACCCGTACTTGGTCGACATACCACAGTGTCGAACCAAATAATTCTGCTCTTATTTTATAATAAGCACGGCCACAGAGTGGAATGAGCTTCTTGCGTCTGTTTTCCCGTTAGAGTTTGTACTCTAACGGGAAACCAGACGCAGGAAGACACCGAGGTTGTTCTCGGTGTCTTCAAGTCCAGGGTAAATAAGCTCCTTCTGGGAAAGCACTTTAAGTGAGTTTGGTGGCCAAACGTCACACTAATATTATAAATGCGAAAGTTTAGATGGATGGATGGATGGATGTTTGTTACCTCTTCACGCCAAAACTACTGAACGGATCGGGCTGAAATTGTGCACACAGGTAATTCTAATCCTGGAATCAAACATAGGCTACTTTTTATCCCATAAATCAGTTCCCGCATGGGATAGAAATCACCTTTAAACGTTTCCATAGAAACAACGCGTGCGAAACCGCGGGCATAATAGTTTATGCCCGCGGCTTCGCACGCGTAACTTGTGTTATGACTAGTGTCATCAATAATAAAAAAGCTTGTGTTATGTACAGTGGCGTTAATTTTAGCTGACCACCCTGGCAGGTTCCAAGTCTCACATCAGTTTTGGTTTTATATTATAAATTTTGTTGTATTTATATAAAACGGCTTGCTATCTTCATTTTACCGAAAGATAGTTTTGAAATAGTTCTGTTTTCGTAGAATATTACTTCAAAAGTAACAACAATCAACACGATGAACGCCACTGTACATAATATGGGATACTAGATAACTCATCATCCGATAAAGGTGTTGAATCAATTTATTTTTGTAACATTCTGTATTTTGTTTTTTTTTTGTTCAAAGGTAAAAGTTATGGCATCGGGCAGCAGTATGGGTTTTCAGTTTGCGTTTAATATGGGATTTTGTATGGCATTTGTCACAGCGTTTCTGGTTCTTTTCGTCATCAAGGTAAGAACGTAATAAAAGTACCGATATGAATGCGAGATATATATTTTTTTGCCATTTCATAACTGAAATTTATAACTGACTGTTTTTTCGTCAATTGTTTTTTTTTACCAGGAACGCATAAGCGGCGCGAAGCTTTTACAGCGAGTATCAGGCGTCCGCCCTGCCGTTATGTGGGTGACTGCATTCCTTTGGGACTGGATGTGGCTGTTCCTAATCTATCTGTGCATTATAATAACGCTAGCCTGCTACCAAGAGAGCTCTTTGTCTACGCCGCAAGAATTAGGTATGATAACTTTTAAGATTAGCTTATAATTAGGCCAACCGAGCTCAGTCTTAAGAATGCATGTCTCAAACAACAGTGCTACAGTACAAAGCAAACATCGTCGTCATCTCAGCGAAACACGTGCGTGGACTGTTGGGCATAGGCCTTCCCTGAAGGTCGTCATAATGACGCAGAACCGCTGTGACGGCCGGTGTGTATGTGAAACACATGAGTTTTGAGCGATACTAGAATTTTCGATGTATGTTTGCTTCTAAGATAGGTCACCGGCCGTCACAGCGGTTCTGCGTCATTATGGGTAATTTGATCACAAAGTCTCGTAGGTATTCCCCTAATGTATCTTCGTCCAAATTTCTTTTTTCGTTTATAAGTATGTGCGCTGCAGTCAAAGTTTATCATCATCATCATCTTTAGCCTTAGTCGACCCACTGCTAGGCATACCTAGGCTTCTCTATGTTTATGCCATTCGCCGCCGGCGCGATGGGACGACGCCATCCGTAAGACCGCGGGCGACTATTAGCCCAGAATAGCACAAGACCGACGCTATTGGCAAAGTTTATAATATATTTTTTTTATATTTTGTAGGTAGAATACTCCTGGTTCTGTCGGTATTCTCACTAGCGATCATACCGATACATTACCTCGCGTCCTTCTATTTTGAGGCAGCGGCTACGGGGTTCTCAAAAATGTGCTTCATAAACATTTTTACTGGTAAGTATTCTTATAAGTGTTAAACGAAATGATCAATTATATTAATCGTTCTTCAATATTCAACTATAAAACTGAACGTAATTCGAAACCACATTGTGTCATAGTTCATAGGTGATACACGCAAACATGCACAACAAACACATTAAAATAAAAAATTCTCAACGAATTAAGAAAATTTTTAGAAGTGGTGTTTGGCACAACGTTTGCCATAACATAATAGACAAACGTTGTGCCCTGTGTAATTATTGCTTAATATCAACACTCACTTAATTTAATCCAACGAGTTTAATATCATAATAGTTCATTGATTTTCGCTAATCGATTTTTTTTTCTATAGATAACAAATTGTTTTATCATTGCATAATGTCCAATCGACGGATGTTTTATAGAAATATTTTTTGGAATTGTTTTGGAGCACAATTCATTGAGTACCTACATGCAATTGAAATTGGTTTGTTTCGCAGGTTGCATGCCGTTCCTTATAACCGAAGTGTTGCGTCTGCCAGAAGTAGGCAGTCCGTATCATGCGAACATATTCGATTGGATATTCTCATCGCTTCCTATCTACTGCATTAGCAGAAGTTTTAGGTGAATACTATCTACTATTGGCTAGAATAGGCTTGGCAAGAAAAATATTTTCGAAATTCCCATTGTAGATTATTATGCCTATAAAGTCGTATACCCATCCATTACAGACTGGGTACCTTATTTTGTGTTCGTAGATTTTTTTCACATTGCACTGGTTAAGTTCCTAAAAAACGAAATCTTGGTATTTATGACGGTACATTTAATTATACTCTGTCTACGAATTTATTTTCTTTGACTGAATGAAAGAATGTAATATTTTATAGACACATAATCTGTTAGCGCGATATATATGGGAGCTCTCGATAGTCCCGTTTTTAATAAGACTGAAGAATGGACTGTTGTCTATGAAATATTGCAGTCTTTCTTGCAGTCAAAGAAAATAAAATATGTGAGGACGAAGTATAATATCAATAATTTAATAATTTGTGATAATCTCAAACCAAAAAGTTAATGCATGACAAGTTTAACGATTTTGTTTTAGGAATACTAAAACAAAATCGTAAAATTTGTCAAAATTATTTGACAAATTTTACGATTTTAATTGTCAAATTTATCATAATTAATTGATATTATACTATACATAATTTATTGATAATTCCTAAAACAAAATCGTAAAATTTGTCACAAAAAAACGTGTTTATTTTTCAGGGATATGAGCGTATCATCATTTTCCCTACTGGCATGCGACAGTTTATGCAATCAATTGAGTGTAGAGAACTGTACTCGGCAAACTATCTGCAAGAATCTCAACATCACCGTGTGTTGTAGTAAGTGAGTCTTATCAGTGAGTGTTTCTGTACTAGTCAAATATAAAGTCAAAAATAATTTGATACAAAATGAAAATTGTAAGTAAATGAAAAGTTACGCTTTTATGCTCACGAAATTGGCTAGTTGATTATTTATGTTGTATCGCATGTGCTACGTCTTTTTACGCATAATGTAGGTAACACATAGATCCTCATCATCATCATTTCATGTACTGGATTTGTGCAAAATTGCAAAGAAACTTGGCTAATAACTTGGCCTAAGCTTGATCGGAGAAAAATAAAATGAAGCGTATGTGAAGTTAGCTGAAAACTGCGTTACAATATCTTTGTCCTCTTTTCAGTATTTTAGAAACAGACTCCATGTTTGTTTAGATAAATAAATAATAAATAATAAGACATTTTAAAACAGGCTCATCTGGCCCCAAAATAAGCAGAGCTTGTGTTATGGGTAACAGATGGCTGATACATATACACCCAGACCTGGAACAAAGATCTGCAGATCATACGAACATTTGTCTCGTGGCTCACTTCATATCGTTCTACATTTCGACTATAGACCACCGATGTCGCACGGCGGCCCAAGGACCACTTGCACCACGACGCAGGAGGTTGCGGGTTCGATTCCCGCTTTGAATCAAATGTTTATACAATCAGAAAATATTTGTTCCGGGTGTTATGGTTATTTTCTATGTATAGTTAAAAAATATCTTTCTATGCAATTTATTGTGTTAAATAAAACAGTCATCTAGTACCCATAACACAAGCTCTGCTTAGCTTGGGGCTATATGATGCTGTGTGAATTATCCAGCATTATTATTTATTTATTTTATTTACATACTCAGACTTGGAACGAAGATCTGCAGATCATACGAACATTTGTCCCGCGGCTAACTTCATATCGGTCTTCATTCAGTTATGAAAATTATACTTTAATCTGATCGACATAAGAAGCTTCACTATCTACATTAATTTGTTTCAGTGGAAGGTGACCCCTTCTTACGATGGGATGAACCAGGCATAGGCAGATATTTGTTCACGATGACATTGGTTGGAGTCGTAACTTTCGCTTTTCTGCTCATCAAAGAGTACGAGCTGTTGAATAAGGTTTGTTGACATCGTCATCTTCTATTGCCATAGCTTGAAGTTTGTCGCATTAAGGGTTCCCCAGACAGACGCGGCCTGTGGTGGGTGCACTGACCTCTATGAAACAAGAATGGAGGTCACTGGCAGAGAATATGTAATAATACTAACGTATAGAGTGGACACTCTTTGCCCCCACCTGACCGATCTCACCCCGCTGCGTCCTAGCGAGTTCATCGTTTATTTTGCAGAAATTTAGGTGTACAAAAGGTCTTATGATTAAAGCTCAGATCCTATACATTCTGCCTAGTCAAGGCGTGCAAAATAAAGTTATAACTAGGTACTTACAAAATAAAGTTACATTAACACCAAACAAAACAAATAAATTTTACAAACCACAACAAACATACACTCACTTTGCTTTTGAACTGAAACTGATATCAATAATTAAGAAAACCTTTCGTGAGTTGAATACAAATGTGTTATTAATTATTAGCAAATAAATTAAAATCACATAAAATAAACAAATTTGAACTAGCATTTACAATGAGCTAACTGCAGAACTGCAAACAATCGCACAATCTTATTTATTATTATTCTTATATCAATGGCTGATTGGTTATGTTATAGCGTCGCAGTTATTGAACTATATTCCTTATTTTCAAGTATTTTGTTGGTAAAATACAATCTTTTTTCAGGTGTTTTACAAATCTAGTTCGCGTCCAATTCCCAAACCGCTTGAGAACGAAGACAGCGATGTCCAAGATGAACGTAAGCGACTAAAAGCAATGACAAGAACAGAGTTAAGGCAACGCAGTCTCGTCACCAGGGGCTTGTCCAAATTCTATGGATCATTCCTAGCTGTGAATCGGCTTACGTTCGGTAATTGATTCTATACATAACTTTATACCAAAGTCATTGACATTGCTTAAACCATTAGCAAGCTGAAGTGGCAATGCCATATCGCGAAGAACCGACATTTTACTGCTGGGTAAACGTGTTCTTTAGTGTAGGACACCCTCCGGCAAGGTGGGATGACGATCTGCGAAAGGCTGCAGGCAAACGCTGGATGCGGCAAGCTGAAGATGGCGGCGTGGCTATGGCGTTCATAAGGTGAGGCCTGTCCAGCTGTGGACTAGCGTCTACTCATGATGATACCTTTTAAGCCTAAGTCCATTGATAACGTAAAATTAAATTACAACTATGCGTATGAAATGCGTGACAACGCGCAATTCATTAAAAGGGGGCATTGCGCGCCATTTTGTGAAAAGGATAGGCATAGGATTTCGAGTTCATAGGGACGGAGCATACGTTTTTGGAACGGTGCGTACGCGCAAAAATTATGTTTTCGCTTATTATTTACAAGAAAACTACACAACTTATGTGAAGGAACTGTATTTTAAAGAACCAAAGAATTAGTAATAACAAAAATCTTTTCTAAACACCGCAGGGTTCCTGAGATCTCGACCAAATTAGGTGCAGAACAGTTCACCATCATGTTTTTTATCCGAATTTTTTTTCGCAATCGTTTTTTCCAATTAAGGAACCGTAGAAAAAATCTCGAATTTTATGTAGGCACAGATATTATAATACTATACTAGTACAGATGCCTCATCTCATAGTAAAAAATGGGACTCGCTTCGGGCGAGATTTGAGCGGGCCAACTAGTTGTTGTTTTAAATTCAGTAGATGGCGTAAGACTTGGCCCGCGAGAACGAATGAAAAAATACCGCCTTCCACTACTAGATGTCGACTCATGCGATATTTTAATGACGCCATCTAGTAGTGAGTAGACTTGCTTATAATTTTCTAAAAAGCGACAATAGATAGGTACCTACTTACGGTTTATTTAATTTGAGAACATAGACTTGAATAACGTTTTTCATCTCGTACTATAAAGATAGATAAGGTAGTGTATAGTAATACAGCAAGTTCCACTTAGTTTTGTGGGGTAGGTTTTGGGTTTGGTTTAGGTGTTGGTTTTAGGGTTTGTGGGGTACTTAAGGTGCGCATCGTAGAATAGATCCCTGGTGACTAAAAGGACTAAACTAAGAAGAAAGTCCAACTAAATCTAAATATTATAATAATATACTGAAATCTATATTTTCTTTAAAACTATCATAGTTTAACTAACACTCAAGTCATTTACAACGGATTATACAGGGTGAGTTTTTTTAGGGCCACTGAGGAGAAGTCAGAAACGGTGTGAGCTATCGAAAAGTATCGAATGTTGCACGCTGCTCGATTTTGAAAAAAATAACTTCTTCATTTGAAAAAGTCAAGTTGTTTTTTTAGTTTTAATTCTTTTTATTTTAGTTAAGTGAGTTTTTGAACGTTCCGATTCTAATCTGAACGTGTAACCTCAACTGAATTCATAAAGTTGAATTTAAATAAAATCAATGCAGTTTTTAAGATTTTTAATACAGCCAGCGTCTTGGGGACGCTTCCGACTGGTATTGATATGGATCAGTTGAGCTACCTGTACATTGTTTGCAACAGTCTGCAGTTAGCTCAATTGTTTCAATTGTAAATACTATAGTTCTAATTTATTTATTTTATTTGATTGCAATTTTCTTTGTGAATAAACTATTTTGAAGGTGTTCCAGCCACTTAGGGACTAGTTATACACTAGTCATGACATAGTATTTATTGAATATCGAACAAAGAACCCAAAAATGAAAAACCTAAAAATAACTAAAACTAAAAAAAATGTCTATTGAATGAAGGCCTTAATTTTTTATTTAAATAGAGCACGTAACTATTAAGATGACTTTTCGATATCTCTCACGGTTTAAGAGCCTCAGTGGCCCTAAAAAACTGACCCTATGTACCAGGATTAGAGTTTTGAGCTTTCCAATATTTTGGCACACCTTCATGCGCCATGATCACGGAATAACTGAGGGCACTGCGAGTGAGTATATCTTAAATTGTGGTAAACTACCTAGGCCCGGCGGCTTCGCCCGCGTTGAAATCATACAAATTTAAGAAATTTACTGCACTTTACCCTGGGGGTAGTTTTGTAAAAGTAAAAAATACTCAATTTATTATTTACTTTATAGTTTATTTAAACCGAGTTTTGAGTGAATCGAACCACGGATAATTTTTCATAGAAAATTGGCCACCCTGTATACCTCTTGCAATAAATTCTAAAGCGTATTTGGCTTCTATATTACTTCGATCACTATCACCACAAAAATCTTCATTTCCTTCTAATAAATCAACAAATTAACCATTTTACTCAAAACATACCTACCTACAGCACAAGACCTCTCCATAATTAATTAATTTGCGAATTTATTTTTAAGAGGTATTTTCAAATATTTCGTTATTGATTCCTGGCAGACAATTTGTTTCCTGCAGCCAACGTTGCATTGTTGATGGTGCTGCTAATGTTATCCCTGAATTATGATTAATTAATAAGCCGAAGGTGATTTGTAATATAAAGACATGCAAAAGTCCGACAACTTGCCAAAAATGGTTCGAATAAGAAAGAATGCAAGTTCAGTTAGAAATATAGCCGGGTCACTAAAATATCACTGAAAAACTCTCAATTAACAAACGGCAGGACGGGACGGATACAGTGCGAAATACATCAAATCCAACAAAGAAAGTAAAGCCTCTACCCCACAGCCGCGATTTTGAAGAGCGTCTCTCTGTCGCGCGATTTGTTGCGATATTTGTTTGCAGTACATTTTGTACTAACACGCATACTATCTTACTCACACTGACGGCGCGTTTCCGCGTCCTGTGATTTTGCGATAGTTAATTAAATTCATACATTTTGTATTTAGGACGCATGCATTTTGGGGGGGCGCCGGCAGCGCCCGGGGTTTAGAAATGGCGCTTACAAAAACGCAGCTGTGTGTAAGGAATCGCGCTACAAAATCGTGACAAATCGCGCGACACAAGACGTGCTTCAAAATCGCGTTTGTGGGGTAGAGGCTTAAACCGCTCGCTCGTGACACTTGACTGACAATTAGTTTGCGTTTGGTTCATTCGGCACGGTGGACCCAAATAATTATTTAGAAAATAAAACAAACAAAAAACGAAACGCATTTCAATAAAAAACCTGTTTCGCCATCTGTCGAGGAGTAGTGCTTACTATTTACTATCATACAAAGTCATCATGAGAATTGATAAGTTCATTTAAATTCCGCAAGGAGAACTTCGATCCCAATGAAATTATAAAATTTATGATAATTTTTATTTAAAAGCATACAAATTCAATTATATTGTACTTAGGGGTTTATCCTAAAAGCGTGCAAACATTTTTGTAATGAAATTCTTTATTATTTTGTCACTACACACAAACTTCGATAACGAAGTGATACACCTAACGCCATCCATTGTAATTTTTTTGAACTACAAAACTTTTCTATGGAATGAGACCCCATGATGTAGGTAATTTTAGTTTTTTACCACGGGGATCGCGTCAGCACTGAGCTCTAGGCTTAGTTTGACAAGCAAACCCGCTAGGTTCGCCCCTTATTATTTTCTCAAATATTTAGGCCACCCTCAAAAAGAGGGGTTTTCTGAGTCGAGCTGTAACGTCGAAACTTTTGATTGAGCAATTTTTTTGTTACATCAGTTGGTTTTGATTACGTGACACGTTTTTTAACGCTAGAAAATATAGTTAATGATTTAATCGGGTATTTATCGCGTACCGTTTGTTTTTATATCCCCTACGTTTCTACCGCGTTACAGCGATCGTGGTCACGGGGCGACTCAAGATAGAAAATAACCTAATTACATACAAATACACCAAAATGCAAACTGAAAGTTTTATTTCAGGCGTAGAACGAGGCGAATGTTTCGGCCTACTCGGGATCAACGGCGCGGGTAAAACATCCACGTTCCGAATGCTGACGGGAGATTCGCGTATCAGCGCGGGCGACGCTTTTGTGCACGGCTTGTCGCTCAAGACTCAGATACAAGAGGTCTACCGACATATTGGTGAGTGCAAAAATCATCTGTAACAATAAAAATAGCTTAGCTATTATTACCCTCATGAATTCATGATGAGAATAGAGAAAACTTGTCCTACAACGTGTAAACTATAACAGCGGTACTACAAAAACCAACGTAAACACACTGGTCTAACAAGCGTTTAGCGAAACAGTGGCTGAACAGTTAGACATCGGTTTCACAATAGTTTAACTCTCGTTTAATATGTCTAAACCGTGTCTAACTGTAAACCGTCGCAAAACGCAGTTTTGTGGTAACGCTTTTTTATACACGCGCTCAACTTCTTCGTCTTACTTTTTTGTAGTATAGCGGTATAAGTTTAAGGAATAGATTTTAAATATAGGCGTGTCGATGTCATTTTATTTTTTCTACAGACAAATGGATCTCTCTCAGCGTGCTTAGACTGCGCTGTAACTCGTCTCTCGTCTCTCGTAAAAGTTTTTTAATATCTCGACAGAGCAAAACTACCTTACACAACATAAATGAGTTACAAACGAACAATAAAAGAAACAACATTTTTCCTACAGGCTACTGCCCGCAGTTCGACGCTCTATTCGATAACCTAACAGCGCGTGAAACACTACGGATATACTGCTTGTTGCGGGGCATCCCTAGCCGAATAGGCGCTGCCAGCTCAATGCAACTGGCTAACGAGCTAGGATTCACTAGACATTTCGATAAAAAGGTAAGTAAAAACTACTATCGTAGTCTAATATTAGGATGAATCAATATTTAGTAACAATTCCGCGCAGAACCTCTTCCGACAAGATCCAACAAAATGTAATGGAAGAGGTTCTGCGCGGAATTGTTACTAAATATTGGTTCATCCTAATATTATACAATGGATTTCCGCAAAGTAACGCCTGAATCTATTATTTAACTATCGTAGTCCTAACCCACTAGGTACTTTAGAAACAGTCAATCTGTCTATCATCATCCAATCTAATAGTATAAATACAAATCCCAGACAGGATTATACTTTTATGCTATGGTTTACTATACCAGCGAGGTCAAATCAAAATTGATTTCTAAATAAGTAATTCAACGCACTCCTGACATCGGAATACATCGACGTTATTCTTTGTAGGTACAAGAATGCAGCGGTGGAACGAAAAGAAAAATCAGTACGGCGGTTGCGCTTCTCGGGGACTCTAGCTTAGTGTTTCTTGACGAGCCTACGACGGGAATGGATCCAGCGTCGAAGCGATTAGTTTGGTCGTCGATAAGTGCGGCCGCGCGGGCGGGACGTAGCGTGGTGCTGACGTCACACAGCATGGAGGAATGCGAGGCGCTGTGCTCGCGACTCACAGTCATGGTCAGCGGCACTCTGCACTGTCTCGGACCCTTGCAGCATCTCAAGAACAAGTTCTCACAGGGTAACTAGACCATTCTCCTAACTATAATACAAGCGGGCGGGCGGGACGTAGCGTGGTGCTGACGTCACACAGCATGGAGGAATGCGAGGCGCTGTGCTCGCGACTCACAGTCATGGTCAGCGGCACTCTGCACTGTCTCGGACCCTTGCAGCATCTCAAGAACAAGTTCTCACAGGGTAACTAGACCATTCTCCTAACTATAATACAAGCGGGCGGGCGGGACGTAGCGTGGTGCTGACGTCACACAGCATGGAGGAATGCGAGGCGCTGTGCTCGCGACTCACAGTCATGGTCAGCGGCACTCTGCACTGTCTCGGACCCTTGCAGCATCTCAAGAACAAGTTCTCACAGGGTAACTAGACCATTCTCCTAACTATAATACAAGCGGGCGGGCGGGACGTAGCGTGGTGCTGACGTCACACAGCATGGAGGAATGCGAGGCGCTGTGCTCGCGACTCACAGTCATGGTCAGCGGCACTCTGCACTGTCTCGGACCCTTGCAGCATCTCAAGAACAAGTTCTCACAGGGTAACTAGACCATTCTCCTAACTATAATACAAGCGGGCGGGCGGGACGTAGCGTGGTGCTGACGTCACACAGCATGCAGGAATGCGAGGCGCTGTGCTCGCGACTCACAGTCATGGTCAGCGGCACTCTGCACTGTCTCGGACCCTTGCAGCATCTCAAGAACAAGTTCTCACAGGGTAACTAGACCATTCTCCTAACTATAATACAAGCGGGCGGGCGGGACGTAGCGTGGTGCTGACGTCACACAGCATGGAGGAATGCGAGGCGCTGTGCTCGCGACTCACAGTCATGGTCAGCGGCACTCTGCACTGTCTCGGACCCTTGCAGCATCTCAAGAACAAGTTCTCACAGGGTAACTAGACCATTCTCCTAACTATAATACAAGCGGGCGGGCGGGACGTAGCGTGGTGCTGACGTCACAGAGCATGCAGGAATGCGAGGCGCTGTGCTCGCAACTCTACTAACTGTAATAGGTTACTATATCATAGTTTGAGGCCATCACTTAAATTAATCGGTCAGCTAATTAAAGATGTTTTGGAAGCTCTAAAATGAATTTAGTTAACAAACAAAGTGGACTGAACTGCTTCTAGTGGTCAACAAAGATAAAAGATATATCTAAGCAGCAATATTAGATTAAAATGTTATCAGATTTTGGCAATCCTGTAAGGTGAAGTGAGTCCCAAAACCCACGTTTTGACTGTACGGAAAATCAGTTTTAAGGCAAAAGAACATTAATTTTTGTGTAATATTTTGATAGGCATCAAAAGTTTAGGATTCTAGTTAGTAAGTTATGGAAGTCGAAACACGATTGACAAAACCTGACTCGATGAAAAAAATCGCAAAGTTTCCTCTAAATCTTAATTTTTTCACAAATACTTCTACGGAAAAAGCAGTTTCATTTGCTAGTTATTTATCATATTTCAATTAAATTTCGTTTACGTGTTCCCTAATCAATACTTTAGACGATTACGGTTTCATTTTATTGCTAAAGTGTATTATTTTAGAGCAAAAAACAAATTTATATAAAATAACCAGTGAAATTGCGCGCGGGCTGGCCATTCCGCGGTTCTCATCTTCCTTTCTCGCCTTCTCCGCGCGACGATCCCACTTCGTCTTAAATGGAACCTAACGAACCTTCTGTTTTACATTAGCTCCTGTGTAGAGGGGCCGCCCGCTTCGTGGCTTTTGGATTGTTTTTGATTTAATCCTTACAATCCTACTGTCATTTATTAGCTTATGAGTCGAGGCCGGCGGCCGCGTCCTAGCCGTCGGATTTTTTCTACATCAAACCTAACAAACCTCCTACTAAGACTGGATACTTTTTAAAAGAACACAAATCCGAAGTAAAGAAATTTACTATAAAAAGTTC
Source organism: Eupithecia subumbrata (assembly GCA_949316285.1). Taxonomy (NCBI): domain Eukaryota; kingdom Metazoa; phylum Arthropoda; class Insecta; order Lepidoptera; family Geometridae; genus Eupithecia; species Eupithecia subumbrata. The sequence goes on along the minus strand of OX438643.1, from coordinate 10,436,621 downwards.
GTAGATACAAGGTTACGCTTTCAGGGTTCAGAATCACTCCCTTTACACAGGGTTATTCGCAATTCACAGACATCGCGTGAACACTGCGTGTTTTGCCTATCATCACGAACACGTTCGTGAAGACGCCAGGTCTTGATTAGGTGAAGAGTACGTACATCGCTTTGAATGCGCTACAAATATCAAATATGAAAGTGCTTTATTTCCTTTCGACCTTACAGGACTCATGGGTATCAGGACACTTGCGCGAAAGACACTTGCGCGAAGGACACTTGCGCGAATGGACATTTGTGCGAATGGATACTTTCGCGAATGGACGCTTGCGCGAATGGACACTTGCGCGAATGGACACTTGCGCGAAGGACATTTGCGCGAATGGACACTTGCGCGAATGGACACTTGCGCGAAAAAATCACAAAACTCCTAATATCTCTCGTAATAGACGTCGTAGAGAGTTGCGGATTTCACCACTGTGTAGGTAATTTTGCTCTCTTTCCTGTGATATATTTCACTTTCCCCTACCCCTCCTACTTTCTTCGCAATAACGAGAATCCTACTTTTACGTAGACGTTCGTAGCACGTGCTACGATGTTAGGAGGGATTCACAAAACTCCTAATATCTCTCGAAATAGGCGTTGTTGACAGTTGCGGATTTCACCACTGTTGTGTAGGTAATTTTGCTCTCTTTCTTGTGATATATTTCACTTTCCCCTACCCCTCCTACTTTCTTCGCAATAACGAGAATCCTACTTTTACGTAGACGTTCGTAGCACGTGCTACGATGCTACGAGGGATCGCCGTAGCATACAAAAGACTTCAACGCGCACGCACCTTCTTCCTACACATAAAATGTAATTTCGTACACCAACTTAGCAAGTGCTACGATGGCTACGGGTGTCTTAGCGGCGTGGCCTCATTCAAAGCTGCCAAGGAGTATTGAGTACATTAGTGACTGGTCTTCTTTTAGATCTCTTTTCTTGAACATACGAGTAAGTGAAGTTACCATTCACTCCACTTTACATACAAAAAAAATGTCGTAGACTTTCGTAGCACGTTCTACGATGCTACGAGGGATCGGCCTAGCATACAAAAGATTTGAACGCGCACGCACCTCCTTACTACAAAAAAATGTTAGTTCGTAGACCATCGTAGCATCGTAGCTACGGGTTCAAGTATTCATGTCAGTGTAGAGTCTGTGACCCATGCAGAGCTGTCAATTGCACACAGTAAACAGGTGACACGGTCTTCTTGTTTACTGAAAACTGGATTTATGTACTGTACTTAGTCTTAGTCGCTTTCAACTAGCTCTAAGGTGTAGATTACGAATTGGCTTATTCTACAAAACCACTGGGACCACTTTTGTCCCGAGGCCGATCCCTCGTAGCATCGTAGAACGTGCTACGAAAGTCTACGACATTTTTTTATGGAAAGTGGAGTGAATGGTAACTTCACTTACTCGTATGTTCAAGAAAAGAGATCTAAAAGAAGACCAGTCACCAATGTACTCAATACTCCTTGGCAGCTTTGAATGTGGCCACGCCGCTAAGCCACCCGTAGCCATCGTAGCACTTGCTACGTTGGTCTACGAAATTACATTTTAAGTGTAGGAAGAAGGTGCGTGCGCGTTGAAGTCTTTTGTATGCTACGGCGATCCCTCGTAGCATCGTAGCACGTGTTACGAACGTCTACGTAAAAGTAGGATTCTCCTTATTGCGAAGAAAGTAGGAGGGGTAGGGGAAAGTAAAATATATCACAAGAAAGAGAGCAAAATTACCTACACAGTGGTGAAATCCGCAACTGTCAACAACGCCTATTTCGAGAGATATTAGGAGTTTTGTGCATCCCTCCTAGCATCGTAGCACGTGCTACGAACGTCTACGTAAAAGTAGGATTCTCGTTATTGCGAAGAAAGTAGGAGGGGTAGGGGAAAGTGAAATATATCACAGGAAAGAGAGCAAAATTACCTACACAGTGGTGAAATCCGCAACTCTCTACGACGTCTATTTCGAGAGATATTAGGAGTTTTGTGATTTTTTCGCGCAAGTGTCCATTCGCTCAAATGTCCATTCGCGCAAGTGTCCACTCGCGCAAATGTCCTTCGCGCAAGTGTCCATTCGCGCATATGTCCATTCGCGCAAGTGTCTTCGCGCAAGTGTCTTTCGCGCAAGTGTACCAGATCCGGACTCATGGTCACGTCACAAAATTCATATTACAAAAGTAAATCTAGGAAAACTACAAAACATAGTCATCGTTTAAACTTTATTTTATTCTTTTCTTCAACAGGGTATACCCTCATTATAAAGTGCAAAGCTATTCCTGACAGAGAAGAACAATTACAAAACATCGACCAATATATCGTTCAAAATCTTCATCAAGCAAAAAAGATGTGAGTACCTACATATAATTCTTACAGTCAATTTTAATACTTCATAGTATTGGTCTGATAAACGTAACCTGTGTTCATGTTTTCAGTGAAAGCTACCTCGGCATAATAACGTACTACCTCAACGATGCCGGTCTACCGTGGTGGCAAGTATTCTCTGTAATGGAGACAGCGCGTGAACAATTCCCAATAGAAGACTACTCCGTGTCCCAGACCACGCTCGAACAAGTGTTCCTCAGGTTCTCGAGAATACACGCAAAGCAGGATTGAGGTGCCCCTTTGAGCTTATATACTAGTACAATGTCAACAATATGTCAACCAGTAGATTGATAGAAGATGCGCTCAGATAGTGTTAAAAGGGCGCAATGTGCACCTTTTTGTGAAAAGCATAGGTATAGGATTTCGCGTTCATAGGAGCGGGACAGAACATACGTTTTTAAAACGGCGAAAGCGCTAAAAAGTTTATGCTTATATACAAGAAAACTACACAACTTATGAAGAGACTTGTTCAAGGAACCAAATAATTAGTAATAGTCTACGAATCAAGACATAAGTCATTTCAATAGACCGCCGGGTTCCTGAGATCTTAACCAAATTACGTGCGAAACAGTGCACTTTTATGATTCTTTTTAGCGTATTTTTTTCTCAATCGTGTGTTCACATTCAAGGAACCAAAGAAAATAATGTTCAATTTTATGTAAATCGAGTTTTTCACCACTGGGATCCCGTGAGTATACTGAAACCTAGTTTAACAACCAAATCCATTAGGTTCGCCCCTTAAGTTGAATGTTTTATTTATATGTAGGTACATTGCCATAGATTTAAAATATTCTCCTCGCTCTCGAGGGGACATTATAATAAAGTCGTGTTATGTTACCTACCTCTAAGTCACGATTTGTGACGAACGTAAAATCTCATCAAAGATTCTCATATTGTCTTATTGCTTATCGATGTTTATGCCAAACTTATTTTAGCGGCAGATGAAACTAAGTACATTACTCAAAAGCGTCGTTGTTTACTAACTGCCATACATACTTAACAACTTACCTACATAAGTACACAATAATTTAGACAGAAGCGTATTTTTTCCCAAATAGTGTAGGTAATGGAATTCACTAAAGATATTCTTTTGTAAGATAATGAATATAAACTAGAATTAGGTATTGATCGGGTAAGCGAAGAGACCGAATAATAAATCAGTTTCAAATTGACCGATTCGGCACTGTTTGTGTCGTATTTTTAGTGGATAACTTAGCATCACCTAACCCGGAAGCTTAGTTTCATTGAAGAGAAAGATCTGTAATTTATAATACCTACATACAATTTTTTACCGTAACTTTACCATTTTATAACGGTTTATGATAAAATTGTTATTAAGTTACCATGTTAAATATTTGCTACGCGTTTAGCGTGTTCTGTTCTTCCTAACTGAAAATTAGTGAATCGCTCTCAAAAATGTTCCCATGTCCTCAAATGGTGCCATTTGCGAAATCTTTTGCACGAAAAAAGGTAAAGTTGGTACACAGGCGTCTTTTATTTAAAACCACTTAAATATCATAAATAATGTACATATACAGGCTGCCACGGAAAGGGTAAACTAAGCCGAAAGGGGGTGATTCTGGACCCCGAGGGATCAACTTGTGAATAACAATTTATTCAATATCGAATATTTTAATACTTTTTTTGTTAAAAATAAAGTGTTTATATTTATATTCGTGTGCTTTTATACGCGCTCTTGTATTATTCACAAATGTGCTTGTTTTTTTCAGCAAAAGCAGTGTTTTGTCATGAAATTATTGCAAAAAAATCAAAATTAATAAAAAAAATAATGTAAGAATACGAATATTAGAAAAAATGTCTACTTACGCCCGTAGCACACCTCCGCCGCGGAACATGAGTAGCGAACCCGCTGGATGAATTAATAAAGAGCACACGACACTTTCGAAAATAAAATTCAAGATCAAACAGATGACGATCACAAGTCCCAAAGGCACTTTTAGTTCTTACAATGAGGATCCGTAACGTTTTTAGTTGAGAATGCAGATTTATAGAGCTAAGAAATTCTTAACATAACAGTGTAAAATTTTACGAAGTGACCAAATTCCTAGCGAAGTTCACTGTTCACTGAGTGACCGCCGCGGTCACTGTGACGTCACTCCCTCGGTCGCCGCCAGTTAGCTGTAGCCGTTTGTTTGGTTATTTGTGACTTCGAAACACATTAAGTGTCCGATTTGTATCTAATTCACCTTTCTAACCGTCGAATCGTGAAGTAAAAGTGCCGGCTGCGCTGCGCTCGGTTCGGTCGGCCGAGTCAGTGACATCACATGCATCCACGTATTTGATTTTACCAGCAGTAACGGCGTAATGTTTATTACCTAATATCTTCGTAAGTAATAACTCGATTTGGATAATTCAAAAAGATATATCATTGTTATGTCTAGTTCTATTGAAATTGCTATAACTTAACTGATCCTCGTTCTTGTACGTACATTTTCCGTAGAGAATGGCCCTTTTGTCGGTTCAGTCAGAGGATTTGGGTCAAGCATTTGGAACCTAAATAATTTAATACATTAATTTTGTTCTATATTTGGTAACGTAGGTAAATAAAAATCCGGTTTTTATATTTTATTTAATTTCATTAAATGTACATAGTACATAATACTTTTAAGTGTCGTAAAGAAGAAGATCGGAAACTTCAATTGACGTCGTCATTTGAAGTTTCTGTATCGCTTCCTGTTTTCTTCTATAATTTATTTAATTTTTCTGTAAAATCGACGTCCATGTTATGAAAAATGTAGTTCTGATTTTTATTTATGTCGATTTTGACAAATACATGCGGCACCGCTACATAGAGGCGGCCGGAGCGCGGAGGTGTGGCTGACGTTGGAGCAGATCGGCGGAACCGCGCGGGGAAAGAGAGAATTATAATCGTTAGAACAGGCAGTTTCGCTAGTGTTCCGCTTCTCATACATACGGACAAGACATGGCGAAATTACTGCGGGTCCGCTACTCGTGTTCCGCGGCCATGGTGTACTACGGGCGTTATACATTTTTTCAGAAAAATAAAACAAACTAGAAATAAAAAAATCGTAGAACAAACGTTAACCTCCTCGATTTCCAGAACCCACGCTGCTGAGTTACTCCCTTTCCGTGGCACCCTGTATGTAGTACAAACTTAAACGATCCCATAAACTTTTTTGATAACATTTTGATGTTGTCTCCGTCCCAGTTCAGGGTTTAATTTCACACTTGCCTCCTCAAGTTACTTTCCAAACGATTTCCGCGGAGTGAAAGTAAATAATTAACACACTTCCTCCGAAACTAGGATTAGATTACGACTAGACTCGACAGTTGACACCTAGTTCGTAATGAAACGGGCAATGCACTGGCAGTGGTTATGCAAGTGTGATATAGGTAAGGTACTACTTTAATTATTTTACGCGACCGTGTTTACAAATATAAAACTTCCTCACATTTTCACCTATAAGTAATAATAATATTTAATGATAAATTGTAGTTAGTTTTAAATGTTAATGTTGCATGCCATCTCTTTATCTATTTTGCAAACAGTTACCGGTCAAGCATTTCACAAATATGTATTATTTGTTATCTTCCTTAGGTACGCATGTTTTTGGCAATTTATCTTTGTAAAATGGTAATGGAATGCATAATACAAACCGATGTATGAAATCTCATCTAAAACGTTCAGTTTTATAGACTAGCTTATTAAAATATTGACGAAACCTGTTACGGAAGCGTCACCGAAGCGTTACCGAAGCCTAAAACAGACCTAAGAATCCTAGGTACCTAACATAATAAGGTCTTCTATTCTATTTTAGCTAGATAGAAGACCTTGTGATATTACTAGTATTACTTTTATTTGGTAGCAGCTCAGTTAACATTTACACAGGCAGCACTAGTTTCGATCTGACTAATTATTATTTTTGTAATGGTGCTTTTTATGCTGTATTACGGCCATGCCATTATTTATTTATAATTATGTAGTTATCATTTATTCAAATATAATGTAAAACTGTATAGTATACGTGAAACGTTAATGATAGTAGAACATCGAAGTAACATTAATGCACATCACCGATTCGTGATTGTAACAAAATAATTTATACTTACAAATTTGATCGAAGTTTACAAACAAATGTTACGTCATCTGTCGATTTTAATTATTAATTATCAATTCAATGGTGTAGTGTACAGGCCAATTATTACTGTTTAAAAAGAAGTACAACAAAAGTTAAGTTTGCAAAGGCGATGATATAATCGATGCTTAAATAAATTTGTACAAGCACGCATTTTATCGTGTTACTGCAGTATTTGAACAAAATAAGTATTGTTTATTTTGTACTCACAATTTGTCGACACTTTTCTTGCCCTCTTGTATTTTTATCCGCGAGGCGTGGGTTATGTTTTTCGAGTGTTCATGTGGCCGGAGACCCTCTTATGGCTCTTAGCTACATGAAGTGTCTTTGCCCTCTCATTTGACGAAAGAAAGTGAAAAAGGTTGTTTTCACAAGCTGTTAGTATCTGTGGGACAAATCTTGCAACTGAATTTTAGACCACTTACCCTCAAACGATTGAGCTGAAATTTGGCATAATTATGTAAGCTCGGTGACAATGCAATGTCATGCATGATACCATCGAGCTGATCTGATGATGGAGACAGAAGGTGGCCATAGGAGCTCCCTAAACGAAATAACTTAACCAGAGTTTGAGTTCGTTGGATTTGTCTTCCAAAGCACATTGGTAGTAGATTATAAAGTCTTGTTGTTTCGTTTTTATTTTTCAAAATATAAAAATAATATATGTAGTTTTCAATAATGCACTTGCTAACTTCTTCAGGGAGATGAACCTGGCATCAACCCGCGCCTGCGATAATATACTTCTAAATACATCACAAACACTCGGGTATAAATGGTACAATGTAGGAACTGAAAGAATTTATAGACAGCGACCAGCCATTCAGATTCCAACACTAACTTATAAACTTTACCTATTTATAATACATGTAAAGATTATTTATACTACACCAATTCTTTTCGTAAAAATTTAGGGAGGAGACATGGAAACTTCCGCTTCAAACTGTACAAAATATAATTAAGCTAAATTCTAAAATTTCTAACAGATCTAACACGTGATATGATTTGCAAAGTGTGATTTTATTTGATATAAAAAATACCATTTAATTCAATTGTGATATCCAGTATGATTTTTACCAAACGTATTATTGTATTATTCGTTATTATTTAATGTGCTAGCTTTATTAATATGCTAATGTTTGCCTAATTAATTTAAATAAATACATGTATTTTATAAATAAGCTTACTATCTAAACAACTCGTAAACTTAATGGAGTAACCGAGTGGAAAACTTAATTTTTTGTATACGCTTTGTTGATGAACCTCAAGACTATATTATGTTTTTTGGTTAAGGTACGTAGTGTTAAAAATACATAGAAAATAGTGTGTATTTGTTCTCGATATACAAATAATCTCAGTACTTACTTAAACTTTTTCGCAGTATTAGTTTTAAATGAACCTAGGTTTTAAACCAGTGCTCAGTGAATATGGTCGTTTTGTAAAGGCATTTTGTCATTTTCGTAAGTACAGTAAGTTATAATTATAACCATTACGCTTTAATTGTTTCAAAACCTGAGGGTATGCAATACGAGTTTATTTCTAAGTATTTTATAAGAATGGTGTTTGTATTGTGATCGTGACTATAAAATAAAATGAATTCAATACTTATTTCACGTAGTATATTATTTATTCTGAATTAATACGTTAACATTTTTTGACATGTGCTTATTATGAGCAGAGCAAAGCCCTTTTGTAGGTAGGTACATGTGACTATTCAGTCACTTCTATTATAATTCTATAATAATATTATGAGCAGAGAATTCCAACAATAATGAATTCCATATCATTGAATAATAAGAGGAATTATACATATTGTGATCAAGTGTGCATTGTTCTCCAGTTTGGACGATTTACCTAATCGGACACTTGTTCGAATATCCATAACAATAACAATATCTCTAACATCAAATAAATATCTGAGATTTACAAGAGGCAGCCGCAGCCGCTTACAGACGCTGGGCTTTAAGTTTATGGAACCACGACACCAAAGCACAACATACCACTATTATAGACGAGTACGCGGAGCAATCCCATGCTACCTACTCTCGATTTGTGACAGCGTACCCAAAAACACATACACTCAAAAAGCTTCACCATACAAATGCACGAGGAGCCAAGTGATAGCTCATTAATATATGAAGTAATAATATACACAGATGGCTCTAAAATGAAAACAGGTACCGGGGCGGGAATGTTCTCGGAAGAACTCAACATACACAAAACAACAGCACTGGGTGCCCACAACTCCATCTTCCAGGCGGAATGTGTAGGAATAATCCAAGCTGCGACTACAGTGCTACGAAGAAAGGTAACCGACCAAAATATCAGGATCCTCTCCGATAGCGCGGCAGTACTACAGACCCTGAACAGGAGAGAACACAACTCGGGACTCACCTTAAAATGCCACCACTTGTTAAAACAAGTCAGTCCAATAGAGTCACTCTACAGTGGATAAAAGGACACAGCGGATCGAGAGGAAACGACGAGCTGATGCACTGGCAAGGAGAGGTTCGGAGCGGCAACCGGCAAGGCCCGAACCAATAATCCCCCTACCATTCAGTCAAGTCCGCTCATGGATCCGTCAACGTACAAATAAAACAAATCCAAGACTACTGGGCAAGTATTACAGATTGTAGACAGTCGAAGGAGGCCTTCCCGGTTCTTAACCCGAGATTTTCCCGAAAACTCGTGGAAAACTTGTAGAGTGCGATAGCGTTGCTTCCCAACGACTACAATACCTTGGAACACCAAGGACCCCTGGGGAGGCATGCACCGGCGTCAGCGAGCTGCTGGCCTTCCTGGAAGACATCGGGTGGTTAGTTTAGCAGCCCCCCGCCCGACACGCAAAAAGGGCCCACCTGTGGCCTAGTTGCGGAAACGAGTCCGGAAACAAGTAACAAGTATTGCTATTATTCAACTTTGATTGAGTATAATATAATCCTATAAAAAATATGTACCTATCTTGTCTGACATAAATGCACAATGCACCAAATATTGATTGTTAATTAAAGGTAAGTATAGTATGTACCTTACTTAGTTATTAATTCATCATTAATATTGTCACTGTTTGTTTTTGAATAAATAAATTACTTCAAAAGAAAATGTTTTAATATCAATTCCAAATAAAGTTTTCCCTTATCCTACACCTTATCTTATTATAAATAAAATTACAACGAAAGCCTCAACTTGTAAGTTTATTTTAAGCTATTTCGAGTCCTACATATTCGTTTCGATTTATTTCCATTCATCTGCAATTAAGGGTAGTTTTAAACCCTGTTTTTTTCTTCATGTTTTAAACATTGTTTAAAACTTGTTTTAAAGTGTGTGTTGAAACATAGTTTTATTTCAAACTGTTTTAAACACGTGTTTTAAAACAACTTGTTTTAATCAACGCCAACCCTGCTGCCAAATTTCATTGAGGTCCGTTCAGCCGTTTAAAAGGTAACAGACAGACAGATAGACAGAGTTACTTTTGATATCATAATATTAGTCTCCTTCCTCTGTGGCACAGCGGGCGAAGTTCCGCCTGCGACGCAGGAGGTTGCGGGTTCGATTCCCGCCTCGGGACAAATGTTTTTACGATCTGCAGATATTGGTTCAGGGTGTTCTGGATGTTTTCTATGTATAATAAAAAATATATATCTATGTAGTGTTTTGTATTAGGTATATCAGTTACCCATAACACAAGCTCTGCTTAGCTTGGAGCTAGATAATGGTGTGTAAATAGTCCAGCAATATTTATTTATTTACCTATTTAATTTTACTTATATCTATGTCCCAAGGTCCTAATGAATTTATAGTAGGTAGGTACATAATTAACAGCGTTGTTTTGAATGTCCTCTACAAATCAACCACCTATAACATTTTTAAGATAAGATTCTTGCTGGATAAGATAGGTTTGTTATGTGAAGATTCAGAAAAATGAGATTGTAGCTAACTGTTACAACGCTGCGACGTATTTTACTCTACTTAGTACTTACATGATCAATATGTCAAATGAATAAATCTATAGTTGCGGGAATAGATCTCGCAACTTCTGCGTTTCAGGGAGATCATTTCCCGTTGCGCCATAGAGGTCATCAGAGTTGCCAGTGTGCCCAGACTCAACAAAAAGTAACCAGACAGAATTCAGTGTCTTTACAGTAGGTACTTACATTGCATCATCGGTACAAGACACAACGGTACGCCTTACGGCATCTTTTGGGTCAAACGAAGCAGTAATAATATGATTTATTGAAGTTTTTAGCTGTCGTGTATTCCGTTTACGTACAAATCGATATAAATCACAAAAATGTATCAGAATTCTGTGCTATCAATCGATAAGTTTGACGTACATTATGTCGCGACGCGAATGAAATGATGAAAGTGTAGTAACACCAGCCAGCGTTCATTCCGAATCTGTGGCTCATTCAGACATTGCGCTAATCGGGGACGCACGCACGTCCAACCCAACTCGTAAAAGCAGATGTTCGAGGAATGTCTTAGTGCAAGCGTACTTAAAACGCAAACTGGGATGTGTAAAAGAGTGCAAATGTACTCAGAGAAGTGAAGTTCAGTAAAAATAAACCGCGCTAGTTTAATAAACAGTTCAGTGTTGTGATCATTGTGTGTGGTTTATGTTATACAATTAGTGAGCTGTGGTTATTGTTTTCTTTTCAAATATACGTGAACGTATGTGTTTGAGCAAATGGTAAGCTAACCTTTTGTTTATTTTTACCAGGTTAATATTAGGTTATTGCCTCTATGGGATCTTAGTGCCTCTCAGACTAAAACCAATGTGATTGAGTGTTATTTTTATTTTATTATCATACTATAAAGCGGTGTACTCATTTCGGAAAGATAAGAATTGTCCTTTATGTAGGTCCTAAGTACCTATTAATTAAATAAAAAAATACTGTGCTACATAATGACGAACAAAGAATTCTATCGCTATCATGTCTTATATTAATGTGTCTGGTCAAAACAAAAATTTGTACGGACATAATTAACTGACCTCGATTTCTGGACATTGAAACTCCTTAATATTTTCGCACCCCTCGATACACATGAAATATTATTGAATAAACAACATTTTTAACCGACTTCGAGAAAAGGAGGAGGTTCTATGTTCGGCTGTACCTATACGGGTTACAGGAAAAGTCGTGCTAGATCCGTTAAGGGCGTGGAGTACCCATCATTCCTGACATATTTCACTATGAAACACCCTACCCTAAACTAAACCCTTTTCGAGATATTCGACTTTTAATTTTTTTATTGAAAATTGCCGATTTTTAGGCAATTAAATTTATTTTTGGTTGTTTTGTGTATCTTATTATTATTATTATTGCATTTTTACATGTGTAATTAGATGCTTTAGGACGTCAATCATTAAAATAGTGCATAAGTTAATTGAATAGACCGTAGTAGACAAGTGAAAGTTAAGAAATAAAAAAAAAATTAGAAAGTTTATTTTTCTCTAAGGGATATCTAAAAAAAATATTATGGCAATTCTTCGGCAGATGTTTTTAAAAATATCTACGTTTCATCAGCTATCTAACGAGGTATAACAATCTAGGGTTTGTATTACATTTCGTGGAAAAAAAGTAGTTGGGACGCTCCAGGTAGCAGTTCTAACGGTCCCGCGCCTATTGTCCTTCAAGTTCAGACACACCGTGAGAGCGAGACAAGTGACGATTTATGTAGGTATGAATGAAAGAAAAAATGTGTAGAGACCGGTTAGGGCTGGGAATACAACAGGGGGTATTGTTTTGGTTGTCAGTCTGCTTTTGTGCTTCGTACATAGTAGATGTGATATCGTTTTGCTCTTTTTCTCGACTTGGCTGTGATTCTGGACTATTTCTTCTGATTTGTGACTACTATACTTGTTAACCGGACTCTGATTTGTACCTGTGATACGGAAGTGTTGAAGATGACGTCCTACACACCTGAGGAATATGCTGATATGCTTATTTGTTACGGATACTGCGATTGTGTATCTGCGCAAGCTCGCAACGAATACGTAACTCGCTACCCCGGTCGTCGAGTGCCGGATGTGGCCGTTTTTGACAGAGTTTATCGAAGACTTCGAGAATCTGGCTCTGTTTTGAGACGTAATACAGACATGGGTAGACCACGAATTGACGACGAAGAACAGGACAATGAGATAGTGCAACGCTTTCGAGCGGATCCGACTACTTCCACTAATATTGTTGCCCGTGATCTGGGACTTTCGCAATGGAGAGTGTGGTTTACAGTGCATACTGCTGGCCTATACCCATACCATTACACGCCGGTACACGTTATTGAAGAAGGAGACCCCGCGAGAAGATTGGACTTTTGCAGATTTATGCTAAATGCTGACGTAGAAGACCCAGATTTTCTAAGAAATATCTTGTGGACGGATGAGTCCAAATTTGATAAAGATGGCATAACTAACTATCACAACGCCCATTACTGGGCCCCAAAAGCACTAAGGAATCCCAATAAGAAAAGAGTGAAGGGGTCCCAACGAAGATTCAGCGTGAATGTGTGGATGGGCATTATCTCCAATCATTTGATTGGACCTTACTTTCTACCGGATAATTTAAATGGGGAAAGCTACGAAAATTTCCTGAGAGCAGACTTGAGTGATTTGCTGGATGATCTGCCACTCAACCTGATCAGGGACATGTGGTTCCAACACGATGGCTGCCCTGCCCATTTCAGGAGAAGTGTCAGAGACTGGCTGGACACAAATTATCCAAACAAATGGATAGGACGAGGTGGGCCGTTGCCATGGCCAGCAAGAAGTCCGGACCTAACCCCCATGGATTTTCATGTGTGGGGGTGCATGAAAAGTCTTGTGTACAGCGAGCCGAATCCAGTTTCGTCTGTGGAAGACCTAAGAGAAAGGATTGTGGATGCAGCAAATAAAATGAGGACCACGTTGACCACTGGAGTAGTGAAGACTGGTCTCCGTAGAAGGATGCGACAATGTATCAGAAATAGAGGCGGCCATGTTGAACATGAACTGTAGAATAAGAAAAAGTTGTGTGAAAACCTTTAATAAATGACATTTCATGCTTACCTATTGTTTTACTTTTACTTTTTAGGGCTAAGTATAAATTTTCTTCTCCACTGTCGCCTATAAAACTAATTTTTTTTCAATGCAATTGAATAAAACCCTAGATTATTATACCTCGTTAGATAGCTGATGAAACGTAGATATTTTTAAAAACATCTGCCGAAGAATTGCCATAATATTTTTTTTAGATATCCCTTAGAGAAAAATAAACTTTCTAATTTTTTTTTTATTTCTTAACTTTCACTTGTCTACTACGGTCTATTCAATTAACTTATGCACTATTTTAATGATTGACGTCCTAAAGCATCTAATTACACATGTAAAAATGCAATAATAATAATAATAAGATACACAAAACAACCAAAAATAAATTTAATTGCCTAAAAATCGGCAATTTTCAATAAAAAAATTAAAAGTCGAATATCTCGAAAAGGGTTTAGTTTAGGGTAGGGTGTTTCATAGTGAAATATGTCAGGAATGATGGGTACTCCACGCCCTTAACGGATCTAGCACGACTTTTCCTGTAACCCAAGGTTCTATATTCGTCGATTCCTCCATCGATTAAGGACCGATTTTGAAAATTCTTTCGCTAATTGTATACAGAAAGACATTTTATCCTTGAGAGACTAGGTACCTATACTCTATCCATCGAGCTTGTAGAATTTTCAATAACAAAGCCACTGACAGTTCAATCAGCTGATGCAGGGGTGAAAAACATTTTTAATAATGTGGTTGGCTCTTGCCTGCGGCTTCGTTTGCGTATTTAGGATATACATAATTTAGGTCTTATTTGATTTCTAACTGACGCAAAGAAAGAAATAATTATAAAACCTATGACATACCTAACTAAAATTGAACAAATTAGTACATAACCTACCAAGCTATACTCATATGGCGGCTATTTTGAGCTTTGATAGATGTCTCTGGGTAGTGATATTTAATGTGAATAATAGTTGGCATAAGTAAATAAGGTAGTCTTGTGAAATCAGTACTACTTTTTAGTGTTACCTATCCTTCAAAGGAAATACAAGGTAAAGGAGATGAAATAAGACTATAAATGCAAATTATAGGAATAATTTATTGTTGCATCATTAGTTAATTTAGTTATCATCATTTTATGTCTTTACTCTTTAGTATACATGTGTCTCTCTTCTGGGACATTATTGATAGACAACAATCAATTATCATCATCACTGTCAGAATCTGAGCTACTTGATGTATCTCCGGACACCTGGATGATAAATTGATCAATTACATTATCTGTAATACCATCCAGTTCCCTCATTTTTTTCTCTTCTTGTATAACATGGTCTATGCATTTTTGCCATGCTGCAGGTGTTATGAAATTCATAGATTCTTCTAATAAAATCTTCAATTCATGCATTTTAAATGTTTTATTTTTATCCGCAACATGGCCTTTGACTTGCCCCCATATCATTTCTATTGGATTTAATTCACAGTGATAGGGGGGCAATCGCAAGACTTCAATATTTTTTTCTTTTGCGAATGTGTCAGTGGCATAGGCCATGTAATTATGTTTTATTGGTTTTATCAAATCGATAAGCTCCCTTTTTATCATAGTGTCCTGGAACGAGATACCCTTGCTATTTAACCAATCTTGGATGTCAGCTTTTTTCCATTGCATGTTTGGTACTCGTTCCAGGTGACGAGAGTGATAGGGAGCATTGTCCATTACTATAACTGATTCTGGCTCAATTAAATCTATAATTTTTTTGAACCACTTTTCAAATACTTCTGCGTTCATTTCTTTGTGATAATCTCCATCACCACTTTTGCTTTCGAATATTAATTTTCCACCATTCAAAAATCCATCTTCGTTTCCTAGAAAAAAAAAACAAATATTAAACTTTAAACAGTTGATTTGAAGTTATTGACACAAGTTTTGATACATTTAACTGAAAGCTGCCTAATTGTCCAATTATCTATTGGTGAAAACCGACCTTATTGCATCACCACCCATAAAAATATCAATGATATTACAAGATGCAATAATAATACTCAATCTATACATATTCATACTTGACCATGGTGCTACTTCTTTGATATGATGATGCTATTGTTTAAATAAATTATCCTGATTCATGAAAATACAACAGATAACATACCAATATGTACTATTATTAGGCGTTTTCCTTTTCCAGAAGGCCCTTTGAGTCCTGTAGAAAGGCTTTCCAGGTGTGCCTGCTTTGTTGACTGTATTGTCATGTCTTGCCACACCTTCGTTTTCGTATGACCTACAAAAACAAGAAACAATGTTAACATAACATACAAAAGTTCAGTTCAGTTCAGTTTAACGACTACATGTTTGATATTTAATATAATTATTTACTAAAAAGGATAATAAACAAATAGTAAATTACCTTCGTTTAACCATGTTTCATCTGTATAATATATCTTGCGCCCTTCTTCTCTCATTTTGGCAATTTTTAGCAAATAATTGCGCCTCTACCTTACTATTTCA
Source organism: Eupithecia subumbrata (assembly GCA_949316285.1). Classification (NCBI taxonomy): domain Eukaryota; kingdom Metazoa; phylum Arthropoda; class Insecta; order Lepidoptera; family Geometridae; genus Eupithecia; species Eupithecia subumbrata. Next base: position 10,420,563 of record OX438643.1, on the reverse strand, counting down.
TGTTTTTCAATGAGACTGCTGTTACGTGATCTTTTCAGGTGTTTTATTTTTAACTTTGCTAAAAGCTTTGCAAATGTACTCCTTTTTAAATTTGGTAGGTCATCATCTTCGTTAACCGAATTTAACACTTTGTTTAGTGTGGGGATTTCATTTCTGAAGAAGAATTCATGCACTTTTCTTCGTATGGCACTTAGTTCAAAGTCCAAGAGTTTGTCAATTTTGGCTACTCTTGGAGGTAGAGGTGCTGGTGACTGAACGCGATGCTCAGTAGAATAGCCTTTCAGGACTTTCCACACCGTACTGACGCCAACTCCAGCGGTATCGGCAGTCCTTTTCACCATCTCCTGCTTATAGGGAAATTGGTCTCGAGGCCAAGTTTCTTCCACCAGTTTATAAATATTAATAATCGTGAGCTTCTCTGCAGAACTGAGAGGCGTTTTCTTTTGACGCTTCTTCTTGGACGAAGCAAAGAGCTTCAACGAACTCGGGCCAGGTTCATTGCTCATTGTATCAAAACAACAAACGTAACAAACAACATAGACTCAACAGTAACACTCAACAATAACAAAAACTCAAGAAACAACGATAAACTCAACGAAAACAACGTAACGTAAGCAGAGAGCACAAAAGGAGAGAATTACTTGAACTAACCAAAACAAAGCAAGAAAGTCAAGTGAGGAAATAAAATGGCGATCGTGGGTAGTGTTACCCACTCTGTCAGAAAAACGGGGAAAATAAAGTTATGTTATCATTCGTTCATTCATTCAAATTTTATTGTAATAATTCTGTAGATTTGTAAGTATTAGCACAGCCAACTTATGCATACAGTTGTTCGACGAAGGCATTTAGACAGGGCAATCGTGCGGGGGGCAAGGGGCGAGGCATTTGAAAAACCACCAAAAATAAAATCATGTTTTATTTATGATGATGTTTCCTTATAATAAATAATTAAAAGTTTTCATTTAACACTAGCATTGTGCTAGCATGGTGACAACCCTGGCCTGATTACCTGGTCGCGTCACTTGTCGGCAGGTTCCGCGATATCAAAGGCCTACTGTATATTATTATTTATACTGTGGCATTAGTATCTAGGTACAGTATATGACACAATGGTGCCCAAGCAGGGTGCAGTGACAGCAGTGGCTACATTATTATCCGCATACTTTTACACACATAATTTTACGTACGTAGATTTACATATATTTGTAATTTTACACTGGTTTTGCTGAAAATTCTCAAGTCTCACCCTTCTGTCTTGAAGAAAGCATTGTTCAAATCATTGTTAAATAAAAAAAACATAATCCAAGAAATAATCTTGTAAATGTAAAAATGAAACGATTTTTACTTGTAAAGTTCAATTCATAAATCAATAGTGTGGAAGATTTAGATTAGCTAGATTATTATTTGTCAATGAGGTTCCATTGGAAGGAAGGCGTTTCAGGCCCAGGCCCATTAGTAAATAGACGTTCTTAATTTTATGTCTTTACATTGACCATATTTTATAAGCATCATTGATTTCTTAGATTCTTCCTGGGTCAATGATAATATTTAGATTTTTTTGTTTAGCCATTTTAAGGATTTCAATTATATTTATATATCATATTATTTTATATTTAATAATAAAAAACTAAAAGTACTTCATATTTTTTCTCTCATTGCAACAATTTACTGAAGAACAATTTACTCAGGATTCAGGTTAAAAATAAAATTGAAAAAAAAAGCAGTAAACAAGGTTAAAAGACCAACCGGGTTGTAGACGATCTCGATTTTTTTTTATATTTACCTTTTCTTTACAAATAGGTCACTTAGATTTTTTAAATTTCTTGTGATAAATACCCTGACTTGGCCTGTCACTTGTTTCCGTCTTGACGTGGAGTTTTGGGACATCGTGTTTACAAGCCACGATGCTTTAAACTGCACGACTATCTATCGTCACTAAAAAAAATGGGAACACACCCTAAAGCGCCCTAAAACTACACTCAATAGGGTAGCTAAGACCAGCTGGCAGCACTCGCTCAGTGTTGAGTTTACGTTCCATTCGTTCTTCAATAATCCGGCTAATAATAAAATACTGCTCTTTATAGGAAATAAGTATGGTCATAGTGCTATCCTAAATTGGGAAGCATAGTTCAAAGGATACCAATTGTTTGCATCCCATGACGTCAAAACTAAGATTCGTTAGGGTTGGCACTTTAACAAAAGATAAAAATATCTGGTCCTTTGAATCTTCGTTTTTGACCAAATAATGACGTTTTGTAAATTGCTACAACTAGATATTGCATAGATATGAAGTAAAGATTGAAAAAAGTAACAAATCTAACGGAATCTATGGGTGAAATCATTGGAATTACGTTAGGCCTGTGTCATTTCATGGTGATAACCCTAAAAATCAGCTGATTACGTTTGTTTACGAAAAATCTACAAGCTCGATGGATAAAGTATAGTACCTATATGTCCCGTTAAAACAGTTTAAAATTAGGGATTCGAAATTATTTCTAGTTTTTTCAAAACAATCAAATAGGTACTACTAATTTTATTACCTGCTTAAGTATCTAGGTACCTAATAAGAGTCAAAGTCGAGAGGATAAAAAGTTGGTCCGAGTTGGTTCTGCTAAGTAAAAAACTTAGTACCGAAATAACATAAGTACCCCAACACCTTACTAATGGAGAAAATCTAGGTACCTACCTGTTGAAATATTTGTTTCAGTTTCACGCAATGCCATACAAAATAACGTATACCTACACATACGTATTTGATGATGAATGGAAGACTTTATTAGTGAATGCATGAGATTTTGTGAGATTGACGGATTATATTTGGCTGTGTTTCGAGATTAAGTAATTTAGTAAAATTATTTTGATTTAGAATTTGGCATTACTTATTGTAGGTACCTAAGTACTATAACGTTTTTGAATTTGAAATTTTGCTGTTGCATTTTTAGTTAAAATTGGAATTTTTAATACCTACTTAGTATTTATTTGAAACTAAATTTTACTGTTTATTTTTATTCAAAACTAGTTTCTGTCCGCGGCTTCGCATGCGTTGTTAATATGGAAACGTTTTCTATCCCATGATGATCCCAGGAACTGATTTAAGGGATAAAAAGTAGCCTATGTTTGATTCCAGGATTAGAATTACCTGTATGCAAAATTTTATGAATTTTTATTGATTTATTGAATCCAGATTGTATTGATACTTATTATGTGAAATTTGTATTGTAATTGTACTATTTAATTGGTTAGTGTAAGTGGGTTTATATGACCGTTCTAGTTGTATAAATAAATTGAAATCGAACCTGAATGAAATACAGAAACAATACATTTTCTATAATTTGTTTTAGAGATAAATGATACCGAATCATTACCAACAATGTCTGATTGGGGTAAGCTGAAACTGCTGATTTGGAAGAATTTTGTATTACAAAGGAGACACAAATGGCAGACAATATTCGAAATAGCATCACCTGTACTGTTCTCGCTGCTTCTAATATTAATAAGATGGCTGGTGGTCCCAAAAACACATCCAGATATAACGTATTCCAGTTTTGCACCGACATATTTCAACTTTTCTGCGATGAGCCTGTGAGTATTATAGCCAGCTGCATGCAGCCCAAAGACATTTTAACCACTATGTCTTTGCCTCTACCCCGCAGCCGCGATTTTGAAGCGCGTCTTGTGTCGCGCGATTTGTTGCGATATTTGTTTGCAGTGCGATTCCCTAAAAATAGCAACACGCATAATATAAATACTAGAAATAAGAATAAACTAGCTGTGCCCACAACTAGGCTTTAAAAGACAAATGTATATTTTAAAGGGCAATGTATACGCTTCTACAACAAAACTCCAAGTGAGTTGCAAAAATTATCAATAAATTATTCAAACAAATTGTCAAACATATCCTTTGTAAAAAGGCTTCCTACAAAATATCAGATTATCTTGAGAGATTAAAAGCTTGGGACGAGTTTTGCTCCAGCTCGAAAACTAACGCCCTAAAAAGGTAAAGGGTTCTTGTTCGCTTCTTTAGGGTAGAGTGGTAGCCATTGAACCACCAAAAGTTTGAAGGACTGTAGAATCAAATCGGAAGCAACCCTGACATATTATTTTTGCACAAAACCTACGTTAATTCAGTAGCTTCACTTTTGCATTGTCACTATAGCTGTTTATTTGATGACTATGTTACTATTGGACTTACAAAAAAAAAAAAAAATTGGTTCACTGTGTATCAGCAGTGGTACGCATTGAACATGGGGGGTGGTACTCGATTAACCTAGTGGTACCTGATGAACCACTGTATGGTTTATACCTCAGGTATGTTTTTACAAGTGGAAATAAAAATATAATTTTTAGTAATCATTTTAATTGCACTTCTTAGAACTACATCATATCTTTAAATTAAATATTTTGTATATTTTGAGATAGCTGATAAGCGACAGCTGATAAGTTTCATTTTTGTAGTGTTCACCAAAATGACAGTTCCTATTTTTAATGATATCTTAGTGAGTTGGTAAGGTAAATCAACCTTAATTTCTATGATAAAGAATGCCTTGCACATATTATCTAACATAGTAATAAAAAACTTAACTTGTAGGTAAGTTTTTATTTAGAAAAACAGAGATCAAAATTTTCATCAAAAACGAGTCAACCAAGAATATAGTAGCTCTAATAATGCCTTATTATTAGGCTAATATTATTCCAAATAATCATAACTTTACCTGTACCTAAGGTACTTAAGCAAATTAACCTTTAGGTTATCTACAAAAAAGAATAACATGCAAATAGTCTTACAAAATCAACAAAAAGTTATCAAGAAAACAGTCTTTATAATGGCAACTCTGCCTTATTATTAAGCTAATATTAATCAAAATAATAGGAACTATACCTGTAAGGTGGTTAACAAATTAACCTTTAGGTATTCTAAAAAAACAAATAATTTGTAAATACTAAAGTCTTACAAAATCAACAAAAAGTTATCAAGAACAGTATTTATAATGGCAGCTCTAACTCTGCCTTATTATTAGGCTAATATTAATCAAAATAATAGGAACTATACCTGTAAGGCGGTTAACAAATTAACCTTTAGGTATTCTACAAAAACAAATAATTTGTAAATACAAAATCAACAAAAAATTATCAATAACAGTCTTTATATTGGCAGCTGTAATTCTGCTCTATTAATAGGGTAATATTAATCAAATAATAATAACTATACCTACCTGTAAGGTAGTTAGGCAAATTAACCTTTAGGTATTCTACAAAAAAGAATAACTTGCAAATGCAAAAGTCTTACAAAATCAACAAAAACTTATCAATAACAGTCTATTTTCTAATTCTGCCTTCTCTCATCAATGTCAAAATTATCACTAAAAGACGAATCAACAAGAGTGTAAAAGACAAAAACCTATCCATCTCAAAACATTATGATGTCTAATTTAGAAATCTACATTAGGTAGTAAGAATTATAAAATATTAGGTAGGTAATCTCTTATAATTTTTTAGACAACTCTTGCACACATTTGAAACTTGGCATAAGTTCCTAATATCTTAAATTTAATTGCGACATATCAACTGGAAATTTGTAGGTAGCTTGCTGGCGAGAAGTCTTTCCTCTCATTACAGGACGTGGCAGAATATATTTGATATCTCTTCTACTCACTCCAGCTGTATCAGGTTCCAAAGGTTTTGTAAACAGTTGACTCATTTTGCTCTTTAATTTCAAATAAGATACGAAATAGTCGCATTCTTTGTCATCTAGTACTTCTTCGATAATTTCGGCAACGTAGTAAACCTCCGTTTTCTTAGATTCAAACTGTATTCAGGAGTATGGGCACCCTTTTTTCTTTTATCTCTGCTTGCTACTTTATTTCTTCCCATTCTAAAATACTTCAAAAATAAGAAATTTGCTGTAAATAGTTACTTTATAAAGATCTGGGTAGGTGTACGCTATGAACCACACTATGGTACCCAGTGAGCCATGGTTCATAGGATACTCCTCGACAATGGTTTGCTGGGTACCACCCCACCCTTTATAAATTTAAAGTGAAACTACAACCAGTAGAAGAAGATTTTGAATGCAAATTTATATCTCAAATATGCTCAAAAACATTCTACCTTTATTAAAAGAACTCATATTAAAATGGGACTTGTAAAAAAAGAGTAATGAAAAAAGTAAACTTACTTGTTTTTCGCCGTTTTCGATGTTCGCAGTTGATAAACGCTCTTCCCTCGTGCACTCGCGGCGACAGATCACCAGTGAATGCGTACAAGGTAGCGGCGCGGGAAGGCGGTTCGAACAGCATAAATTGCACGAACTGGAAACGTCGCGTTCGGTTGCTATGAGAGTGGTTCTTAGCGTACCACTGGTTCATAGGCTACCACTCTACCCTACTTTACCTTAAAAAGATTGAAGTGAACAAAAAATCAAAGTGATCACTTTATTTCCTAGTTTTAATTATGTAATTAGAATTTTTGTTACGTTTCCAAGAGTCCTGTAAGGTCTAAATTTGATAGTACATTTTGTACTAAGACGCATACGATCTTAGACACTGCTGCGATTTATCGACGCGATAGAAGTTGGACGACGCATTTCAGAGTCCTGCTATTTTGCGATAACTGCTCACCGAACATTTTGTATAGGACGCATGCAATTTACAAACAGCTTCGTCTTGCGTTTTGAGGGGCGGCGGCGGCGGCACGCGGCATCTGGGAATAGCGCTCATAAAAACGCTGCTATGTGTTAGGAATCGCGCTACAAAATCGCAACAAATCGCTCGACACAAGACGCGCTTCAAAATCGCGACTGTGAGGTGGCGGCTTAAAGAATGTGTATATTGCCGATCCGGATCGAAGAATCAGCCCATGTGGAGAATGTCTTTGACCCGAGTTCACCAACAGACGTTTTTGACACAAGTGTTCATACATTTAACGTCAATTTAACCGACGAAGCTGCCTAATTGTCCGATTATCTTTTGGTGAACACAGACCTAAGCCGTTTACCATACGGGCTAATTCATCGATCCGGCGGCGTCGCGGCAGGTCTCCGTAGTACCTCGTAGTACACAAATAATTTATTTATTAATTCACCGAACTAGTATATACCGAAATATATTCTTATTATACTAGTCACACAGGTTACACTATAATATAATTCAATCCAAAAATATATGTATTAAAATAAAATTAACTAAATTTAGAAGTCATATAAATTAAAATCACAAAAAATCAGCGTTCGTTTTGTAAACTGCCTATCCATTCTACAAACGAGCTGATTCATGACCGTCAAGTTATTGAAATTGAAAATGGTACTCAGCAGAGTCACAACAGACATCTAGCGACAAGTGGAAATCGTAATGTAAACATTTTTGTACTCGACTGTACATTAAAATGTATGTATAGATGTTCAGAGCCAAATATCTCTTAAACCGCAGGAGGTCTATTTCTGAGCTTTGCAGGGGAACTAGATACCGTAATGCACAATTTATTGGCATAGTTCTTGATTCATATCTCGCTATAGATTCGTCGAAATCAGCGGGGCTGTCAGCTTAACTTCAAGATAGCAGCCCCAGTGACAGACCTAAATATCTCCTAAAGAACTGGGGCACCATTTATTTTACTGAGGGCACCGGGATGCACCATTTCATGCACATTTATTGGCATAGTTGAAATCAACAAATTCCATGGCGGGGCTGCTAACTTGGCGCACACGCTGATTTTTACGTTCCGGTCTCAGCGACATGTACACAAAATAATCACACGATGTTAAATGCTTGTAAATTTAGTTGTAATAATGGTTAGGTAGGTACTTAAAATTCCTACGTTTTATCTCTCTTTTTGAAACCAACTTGTAAAAAATTGTACGTCTTAGGAATTAACATAATTATTTTTACCCTATGGAAAGGTGCATGGTTATAATGTTTAATATAGGTAGGTACATTTTGTGACACTGCTAAAGAACTTATTAGGTACAATGTAAGACACTCATACATAGCTGTAATAAGCTACCTGTAGGTACGTGAATAACAAAGATATCTTACACTTGATAGCGATAAACGTACCTGGTTAACGAACCTGATAAATCTGATTAAAATGCTATCTTCTGTTAATGTCCTATGCATAATGTGTAATGAACTAAGAGCCTGCGACCGCCATACCTACGTTTTAACGAATTTTTCGTGCAAATTCATCAAATTTGCCAGCCGATATCTGCCAAAGATGACCCAAACTTCATAATAGGTTATGGTTCTTACCATAACCGATTGATTATGAATTTGCTCTATGTGGGGGGCATACGCAGTCAAACTCTCAGATTTTATATTAAAACGAAGATCTGGCGGTCGCAGGCTCTAAAAAAGCCTATAAACAGTTTACCTAACAATAATATTAGGTACCTACCTAGGTACATATTTCATGTTTATCTTTATACTTACATGTTTATATTTATAGAGGCGGTGATGCTACTGATACAGAAGGAACATTGGCATTCTCGCCTGAAAATGAACTTACAAGAAAAATAACAAAACATGCAATGTCAACAATTGGGAACGATAATTTCGGCTTGTTTTTCTATTTGGGAACTGTGCCAGAACCGAGAGGCTACAAGAATGCTATTGAGATGGAAAAGGCCTTGACCCTACCGAATGCCATGGATGATGTTCTAGTTGGAATCCAGTTTGATGATAACATGTCTAGTAAGTAAATAAGCAAGTGTGTGTACGTAAACCGTCAGGGTTCCGTAGAAATCAATAGTCAACATGTCTAGTAAAGAATAAAAGCAAGTATGTGTACCTACGTAAATCTGATGTCAGGGTTCAGCAGCAATCAATAGTCCCCTAAATTTAATGAAACAATGACGCCGTAGAACCGAGTTGATAGCAAACATATCGATTGGCATAACTTTAGGGGTGGGCCCAGACACCATTCATACCCATACTTATTTTTTGCTGTAGCAGCATAAGGCACACTTACACATACCTTCGTCAATTTACAATATAGGTCACGACAAAAAATGATTGAATTTTATTGCAAACACATAAAACAGACAACATATAAAAACGTTCAAGGAACTTAGGAGAATTAAAATACGTAAATTTATGTAATTAATCAGCTGTAAATTGGGCGTGGTTAAAGTCTAGTCAAAAAATAAATATCCTACGCATTTTATTTCAGTATACAATATTACATAACTTCTTTATTACATGCAAATAAAATTACTACCAAATAGTAGAAACGAATTAGAAGTAGTATTTACAACTGAAACAATTGAGCTTACTGCAGACAGTTGCAAACAATCTAGAGTTAGCCCAACTGATCCATATCAATACTAGTCGGAAGCGTCCCAATAAATAAATAAATAAAGACGCAATACGCTGGCTGAGAAGATAAATAAATATGTAGTCTTAAAACAAAGTGGACATTTCCCTTAATGCCGTTTGGTTCACTACTATTTTTATACAGCTATATTCCTATGTTACTGCTTTGTTGCTCGAAAACTAGATTTTAATGAACGAACTGACTACGGAACCCTAGAAATAACCTACACCACTACAGTCAAATTATTGTTATTTGCATAAATTACTTGTTTGTTTACATAACAAGTTGTAAACGTAACAAAAATCGATCTTATTTTAATTTTCATACGTTTTGCAGACGCAACAGAGTGGCCTGACAACATAACGGTAACGTTAAGATTCCCTGCGATAATGCGAACCGCCTTGACTGAACATCCCATGTTTGCCAACTGGAGAACCAACTTACTGTTTCCCCTTTTCCCTCAGACAGGGCCTAGAGAACCCGGAGACAAGTTTGGTGGGAAAACACCGGGTATGTATCTTATCTATCTAATGGTACCAATAGGCCAGTTGTCTCTTTTTTAAATTAGGTCTTAAATTATTATTTATTGTCCAATTAGAGGAACAAAATATTTCCATATTTTTAGGACCTATAAAACCGCAAAACTTTATTTTAGAAGTCTACTTTTCGTAAACAGGCGTAAACGCTGTCAGCCATATTTATCTGTACTGTGACGTCATACGGGTCGAAAATATCAATTGACATTAGAAAACAGCATAATTATTCGGATGTCGCAAACGCAAAACTAAACCAGTTAATTTGAATGGGATAATAAGGATAGAAAACGTTTCCATAGAAATGCCAATGCGTGCGAAGCCGCGGGCAGAAACTAGGATTATATAATTATAGTACAGTAATATTGTGTTTTAGACCTATTTCACAATTTGGTTTAAGTTCTCGCTCTGATTAAGTTTAGTAAACTTGTGATGTAGACGATCTTTATTACGGTAAAAGACAGAAAAGTATCAACATAGATATATATTTCGGCTCAGTTGCATGCGACATGATCGCGGAATAACAGTCACTTACGAAAAGATTGTAATTGGTAGATATAACGGGTACATTACTAAGTGCATAAACTTGTGTTAAAGTTATGTGAAATTTAACGCAGCGAAATGTCTACTGTAATCATTGAAATCGACTGAAATAGTTACAATAACGATACGACTTATCTAACACAAGGGGTTTTGTAATTATACTCATAACTTATGAGTATAAATTAATTACAAAACCCCTTGTGTTAGATAAGTCGTATCGAGTCATAAGTGACAGACGCATATGTGTCTAAGGTGCTTAGCAGGTTCATGTCTCGGGATTCGAAGGTTACACATACAGGAAAATATACGTAAATTCCCTACGAGGTACGAATATTTACTTTACTTTTGTCATAAACAAAGTACTATTTATTTTGTTTATAACTTAAATTCAAATAGTAGGGTAAAGTGCATAGATGTAAAGTAGATATACCTCAGTAGTGAGTGATTCGTGATGTCAAAAATTTCTGATTTATCACAATCATGGTGATAGGCTTTAGGATTATTTTTACCTTATTTTCCGTATGCATTAATCTGAGGTGGTATTTTTGGCACTCGTCCCGGGGCGTCAATCCGGACTGTAGGTATACCCTATTCTTCCTCTTGCAGGTTACTCTTCAGAAATGTTTCTAGCAATTCAGCATGCAATATCTCAGGGCATTATACAGCAGAAATCTGCAAAATCCAATCATACGAAAGTAATAATGCAGAGACTGCCACAGCCCACTACTATGGAAGACCCGTTGCTTATGGCCTTAGAGAGGTTTATCACTATGATTATCATGATGGGATTTGCCTATACGTTTGTGAATACAGTCAGAATGGTGACTGAAGAAAAGGAGCTGCAATTGAAGGTATCATAATTCTTCGTCTCTTTGGTTTTTAGTTTTAGGTATTTTTCAATTTGGCTCCGATGTGTATTTGAGAATAGCTGGATATTTACCTATCATCCAGCTCAAAATTAATTTTATCTTGTTTTGTAGGTGCCAGCTACTTCGAAAATTTATTACTTTTTTCTGACACAAAGTTACACAAACAGTGTCGAATCGAGGTCTTGCGTATGTTTATGTACATGTTGCTTTCAGGAAACTATGGCGATAATGGGCCTTCCGTCCTGGCTGCATTGGGTAGCTTGGTACATAAAACAGTTATCATTCCTCCTTGTGTCTGCAGTACTCATGGTTATATTACTAAAGGTATGAACCTTCACCCTATCACACTAATGTTTTTATTTGAACGTTTAGTTAGATGTTCAGATGTTTGTGACCTCTTAACAACACACTCGCCAAAACTACTGAAAGGATCGCGCTGAAATGTTGGATAGAAGTAGAATGAACGCGTGCGAAGCTGCGGGTAGAAGCTAGTTAGTAATAATCATTTGAAGCTGCCCCTTAACGAAAAGAAAAACTTTATACGGAAATTTTTCACTGACAAGTTTGATTTGAATCTATAATCGTAAGTTACTTTTTTGTTGTTTATAAAATAGTAACGGATATGATAAAGATTTTAATATTTCAGATGCCAGTTATAAAAACTGCAAGCGGTGATTGGTTTTCCGTGTTCACATTCACACCATGGAGCATAGTGCTCTTCTTTATGATACTTTTCGTGGTGACGTCACTTGCGTTTTCGTTCATGGTCAGCGTTTTCTTCTCAAGATGTGAGTATGTATCGCTTTCGATATAAAAGCTATGCAAATATTTCTTGACACAAAACAGATAAAACGAGTCCAACGATATTTTAATGACCCCTCTCTCTTATCAACAGTATTTTCCTGCTGCAACTACATCTGTGGCTGAAAATTAAAACAAAGTTTATTTGCCATTGTGCATATTTATGTATAGTACTAACAGAGTAAAAGTAAATGTAAATTGATAAGTTTACTGCCATTGCATATTAGCCCAGTTTTATACCAGATCAGAGAAAAATGTAGGTACAGTGACGTCCATCGATAGGTAACCCCTCTGATAAGTTTAAAGTAATTTCTATTAGTACACAAGTATTTAAAAACTAATCTCTTTCAGTAAATTGAAGATAGCAAGCTTTCCTACATAAAACAGCAAATTTATATCTTTAAATTAAAGCTAATGTAAAAATACGAGGCTTGGAACCAATCAACGGGGGTTACTTATCTATGAACGCCACTGTACGCCAATTATCTTGTTGTAATTGAGCACTATAACATTCCAGTTAAGGACCTTGACGTTTGCGATACTAATGGAAGATTGACTTGTTTTAGCTAATTCTGCAGCATCATTCATGGGACTCATTTGGTTCGCCACATATGCTGCGTATTGTTTCACACAATTGTTATACGGACAAATAAGTTTGGGGACTAAGTTGGCACTTAGTCTTATCTCCAATACGGCAGTGGGGTTCGCGTTCCAGATGCTGGTTTGGTGTGAAGGAAATGGCAGAGGTAAATATAAATATCTTCCTCGTTTCCCGATAAATATTTACGAAATGGAGCTAGGTACGAACGGTGTCCCTTAATCTAGTGGGTACTATTGATATTTAACCATGAATTTGTACTTTGACCGGATGACGCAGATAGAGGCAGCCTTCGGAACGTGGCGGCGACCAGTCAAATCGGTGTGCGGCTAGCAGCGGCTAGCGATGTTCCTAATATGTCACACGCACTATTATTACAGTCCAATCAAGACGACCGCGATCGCTTCGTTTCTCTATCTACCGTTAGGTATTTGCATAAAGAGGTTTTCCATGACATCCGAAAAGGCCTGTTACATGCCAGCTACGAAAACTTTTAGAAGTTTAGCTATGTACTATTTATCTGTCGATGACGATTCAATCAGCTCTTCCAACACATATGCACCCAATAAAAATTCTAGTATTTTATTGGGTGAATGGTTTCATATGTAGGGCAAATAAGCAGTAAATAATATTTTATTTCCAGTAAGTCAAGCACGGGGATTAATTCCGAGAAAAATTACGTCATTTTGTCATTCAATGCGCAAATTATTTGCAATTAATTCTTTAAACTTCGATAAAGTACGCAATGACTGACTGAATAAGACGATGCGATGGAATTATTGTCTATTTTACCTTAAAGAACAATCCCCGTGCTTGGTTTACAGCACATATCTATGAAACCATGAAACCAAACCATAAACCCAATAAAAAAAAATCATATGGGGGGCAAATAAACGGTAAATAATATTCCTATCATTACATAAGTACGTGCATTAACATTATGATTTTAAACAGGTTTGCAATGGGATGAGTTTTTCTCTCCGATATCGTACCACGACCAGTTCCAACCGGGTCAAGTCGTGATGATGCTAGTCCTTGACACGATACTGTACATGCTCATCGCGGTCTATGTGGAAAAGATACGACCTGGCCTATATGGGGTGCCTTTACCCTGGTACTTCCCATTCACGAAGAGCTTTTGGACATCAGAGATAACTACTATTGAAGGTAAATAAATAAATAATAAATAAATAATGCTGGACAATCCACACAGCACCATCTAGCCCCAAAGTAAGCTACTCAAAGCTTGTGTTATGGGTACTAGATAACTGATATACCTATTTAATACATTATGTATACATAGAAAGATATTTTATTTTTTTATTATACATAGAAAACACCCAGACCAAGGGAACAAATTTCTGCAGATCGTACACAAATTTGCTCCGAGGCGGGAATCGAACCCGCAACCTCTTGCGTCGCAGGCGGACTCGCCCGCTGCGCCACTGAGGTCGTCAAGGTCGGTAAGGTTTACTACTATTCGAGATTTTTGTTCTTATAGTGCGTAAGTCCTCCCAGTCAGGGTAATTTCTAAGAAATCATATAATAATCCTTTTTTTTGCTTACGGCGGCGGCCCTAGAGTCCGAAGGAAGTCCCAAAGTTATTCGACTCCTGCGTCACTTGACCTCGTCGTGTAGTTGGTTAGCACATTCACGTACTGTGAGCAGGATGCGAGTTCAAGTCCTGTCGGTGATCAATTTTATAGATATTATTTGATTTCTTCGAGATTTACCAAATATCTTTTATTCAGATCGTATAAATGAACAATAGGCCATGACGTCAATAAAGTTTGACTGAATGTGTAATGTACCTACTCGTATATCAAATCAGGAGTCATGCGTCATGCGTTTGATTTGTGTACATACGAAATGTGATTAATTTACATACATACATAATCGCCCGCTACCCAGATTATATTTATCTGTTACGTTTTACATAAATTATGATAATTTAAAAGACCCAGAGCGTTTGTGTGAATGTTATTTACATCTTATTCGTATTTTTATGTCAATCAACTCCGACACTGAAATCATTTGTACCAGTGTGCTTACAACAACACCCCCAGCCCACATCAGTCCACTGCTGGACCTGCCTCCCTTAGAGTGGAGAACACAATAAAGGGTTCATATTAGGTACACTAAAATATACCATCAAAGTATAGATTACGTACATCATATTAGTTTTTATTTCACGTAAATACATGCAGTATTACCGGAGCGGAGTGATCGCTGATACATTATTATAAATAAACTAGCTGGTGCCCGCGACTTCGTCTGCGCAGGATTAGTATTCCCAGTAGCTTATATTAGCGCGGCGTAGAAAAGAACTAACATTAAAATTATCACATGTTTATACTGTGGCAGGCTGTTTTGTAGGACTATTTAAGATCAACATTTCCATCATACATTACATATGTGTGGGGCTGCCATCTCTAAAATTTTAAAAATTTTAATTATATCTCGTCGTCGCCCGGCGCGGCGGCGGCCCAAGACTTGAAATTTTTAAACCAGGACTACAAATGAAACCCCGCCCAGACGCTCCCCGGACGCCCCTAAACTAGGACAAATCCGGGGAAACCCGGACGGATGGCAGCCCTACATATGTGTAACTCTAGCGGTTTTGGCAGCGCACGCCAGAATAGCTTCCGGATGGTAGATTTTTTCCTACTTACTTGACACTTTACGTCATATTTTGGACAATTCACACAATATCATTATGAATTGTAGCCTATGTGTTAATCTGATATATCAAACTATATTATTGTAAAGTTTCATTAAAATCCATTCAGTAGTTTTTCCGTGAAAGAGTAACAAACATCCACTCATCCATCCATACTTACAAACTTTTGCGTTTATAATATTAGTAGGATAATGCTGGACAATTCACACAGCAATGATTCTTATTAGGGGACCATGCAATAATGCTGCGCTTATTTCGAGGTCATAAATCATAAATCATAAATCATTTATTTGCAGGAATGTAGGTACAATGAATAGGTCTTAATAATAAAATAACACTCCAATACATTCTGCCTCGTCTAGGCGTGCAAAATTAATAAGTCACTAGGGCTCTATATAAAATTACTAGCTGCTGCCCGCGGCTTCGCCTGCGTAGTTCCCGTTCCCGTGGTAATTCCAGGATAAAACATAGCCTATGTCCGTCTCCTGGTTCTAAGCTGCCTCCCCACCAATTTTCAGCCAAATCGGTTCAGCCGTTCTTGAGTTATAAATAGTGTAACTAACACGACTTTCTTTTATATATATAGATAAGCAAAATAACTGATATCACAACAAAAAAAATATATTAAATTATTCAAAATGAGAGTAAAAACAAAAAAAAAATAGTATAATGTCATAAAAAGTCAATTTTTAAAATTAAAATATTCCTTAACGTCATAAAAACATTTATCCATAAGCCATAATTTTAGTTTTATTTTAAGTAAATTATATGATAAAGCTTTTAAGTCACTGGGTAATTTATTGTATATATTTATCGCCTGATGATATGCGTTCTTTTTTATAAGCTCTAATCTACAGTTCGGTGCGTAAAGCTTGTCTTTATGCCTTGTGTGTCTCTCCAACACATCCGCGTGAGTTTTAAAGAGATGAGGATTTTGTTTCACAAACAAGCAAATGTCCCTTATGTACATGCATGGTAAAGGAAGAATACTAAATTTCTTAAATAGGGGTCTACAGCAGGTATTCCAAGCGCCACAGATGGCCCGTACGCACTTTTTTTGTATTAGAGGTAAAAGTCTTCTTGCAGGGAAAGCAGTGACGAATGTCTCTATACCTTCTAACAAAAGACTTATCAAAAGTTTGTAAATTAATAGTGTTTTTAAATTAGTGCACAATGCTGAAGGAGTTTATTCACCTGCTACCTACATATTCAGTGAACGAACCAAGCCGCAAACGATTTAATTCTTTTTGCTTTATTTTTAATTTTATTACAAACATTGCCTTATTATGGCGGTGCGGTCATTGACTGCGGTCGCCTTGTGTCGCCGTCAGGTGGGGCGAGAAGGAAAAATTTTGGGATGGCTTAAAACACTATGCCTAGTTAGTGTTTTAAAGAAATTCAAAAATCTGCAAAAAAAAGTATCGTTTGCGGCTTGGTTTGTTCATCATCATCATGATCATTCGCTAACCTGTTTTCAGCCACTGCTGGGTATAGTCCTTCAAACTTATGGTTTGTTAACTGAATAATAATCTGTGGTAGCAGTGAATGAACTCCTTCAGTATTGTGCATTAATTTGAAAACACCATGTAATTTAATCTAATTAGTTTCTTAATTTCAAATTCAGAATTTGACTTTCTATCATTGGCAATATTATTTTCATTCAGTCTTGGATTGATTTATAATAATAATTCTCAAAGACAAAATATTTATTTATTATTTATTTATTTATTTATTGCTAGCATATTCCGTACGACACTGGTGGCCCTCGCAACTTTCAAAGTCGTGAGTCCTGTGATCGTGTGTCAAAGGAGTATACATATAACATTATTTTCTTTTACTGTGGAAAGTTATGTGTTAAAAACATAATTGTGATGAATTACATAAACAATGTTTTCTCACGGTTCTAGTTAATGCCAATGAAATTGTGTAGGTACGTACTTACTTTTTAAAATAAATAGTGATCATACCCAAAGTGCTTCATAAATTGCGTTTGCTAAATCTACCAATCTTCTGTGCTTAATGTTCAATAACATAGCTTTGGTACCAGAGAGTGGGACAGGAAACTGCATTTGTGCCTACAACACAAGCATGAAGACATTGTCATTCATAAATAAGTGCCTAGTTATGCCTATAGATAAGTTTGGAAGGTTATTACTTATTAGATATTGGTAAGATTTGTGTTGCTTACGTTGATTAGGGTTGTCACATTATTTTGCCATTGATAGATTATTTTTCTATGAAAAACTGAAAACACCTATTCTTGAAAATAAACCATCCCCGCTCACTCAGTTTCGGAGGCGGAACCCTGACTTGTCGGCTTAGTACACCTTTTAAGTGGCATCCTGTATACCGTTCCGGTTACAGGAATGGTTGGAGTACCTATTGCTCACTGACAAGATTAAATTCTTATTATTTGAATGAATGCGTTTTTAAATGGTAAGGAGGTCATGATAAGAGTGACCTGCGGATTATCGAACGAGAGGTAAGTAAAGGTCAATTCGGTCTGGCAGCTGGAAAAATCGCATGAGTAAATATTGATATTCCAATGCAGTCCAATTACTGTTACAAAAATAAGCAAAAGTTAGATAAGTAGGGTTATTTATTAACAATGATTACCAATTTTTATTTTATAAGTTCACAACGTTCAACGTTCGTAACGAATACATCCGACTGAGAACCAAAGTTATCGACATAGCTCAAAGAATTAGCCAGCTGAAGTGGCAGTGGGCCGGCCATATCTCGCGAAGAACAGACAACCGCTCTGGGGCAAACGTGTTCTTGAGTCGAGACCACGACTCGGCAAGTGTGTAGGACGCCCTCCGACCAGGTGGGATGACGATTTGCGAAAGACTGTAGGCAGATGCTGGATGCGGCAAGCTGAAGACAGGGCGCTATGGCGCTCATTCCAGCAGTGGACTAATATAGGCTGATGATGATGATCAAGTCCACCCGTATAAAACCAGTAAAATAAGGATATAAAAGACTATAAATAAAGATAACAGTTTACAGTATAGAACTGGATTTGAAACAAAAAAAATAATTTCACAGAACTTTGTAGGTATTGATGTGGATTAGTTGACCTAGTACCTTTAGATTGGTTACAACAGTCTGCACTTAGCTCAATTGTTTCAATTGTAAATACTATTTAGTTATAATTTGTTTTTATTCTTTGATTGTAATTTTCTATGATAATCAGAAGTTTAAAAGAATCACCAACATTTTTAAAAACAATTATTCTAATAGTTATCAAAAGTTAATTTGTGTCCATGTTACTAACCGTTGAGGAGACAACCCTGTTTGCAGCATCATTGTTTTTGTCATTTGAGTGTATTGTTGCTATATTATTTGGGGTATTATCATCAGACTGAAATAAGAATAAGCATTCCTAAGGTTTATTGCGTGAGCGCTCACACTCAGTGTAATTTCTAAGAAATCAACTCCTACGTCACTTGATCTCGTGGTGTAGTTGGTTAGCACATTCTCGTACTGATGGAAGGATGCGTGTTCAAGTCTCGTCGAAGTCGAATTTTTTTTTTTATTCTTTGGTTGAGACTTTAGGTTAAATGTTCCAAACCTTTTCGGTTTGCAATATTAGGTTGACCATGGTGACACCAAAATATGCATTATTGTACCACATACACGTGGGTAAAGTTAATGAAACAAGAACACAATTAAAATTTTTAAGAACCTTGACAGATTTTCATGAAACATTGATAAAATTATCTATGACAAAAAAAAATACTAAAAAAAAACTAAACGAAAATAAGTTCATGCTACGATACGACAGACAGATACACATATAAACAGGCAGACACGTTAAACTTATAACCCCTCTTTTTTTGCGCCGGGCGTTAAAAAGCTGGTCATAAAAAGGAAAACGGAAGAAAAACACTGAACTGAGAAAAACATATCTGTTATCTTTATGTTTAAAAACTTGTATTTAATTTAATTTAATAAAAACGTTTGTTTTAGACGAGACGGGTAAAGGAGACTCTAATTTGGAATACAACGACGCATTATTATCAGTAGTGCATGATGAGCAGCCTAAGGATGTGCCGGTTGGAGTCGACATCAAAGTAAGGAAGGAACTACCAATGCTAAATGTCTTTCACCATATTATATTTCACTATGTTTTTACCATACCATATTTTTTTACGTCCTCCGTAGCGCAGCGGGCGCAGGTCCGCCTGCGACGCAGGAGGTTGCGGGTTCGATTCCCGTTTCGGAACAGATTTGTGTACGATCTGCAGAAATTTGTTCCGTTGGTCTGGGCGTTTTCTATGTATAATAAAAAAATATCTAATAGTGCATTGTATTAAGTATATCAGTTATCCAGTACCCATAACACAAGCTCTGCTTAGCTTGGGGCTAGATAATGCTGTGTGAATTGTCCAGCATTATTATTATTATTATTTATTATTATACTATGAGGTACGTCATAGGCGTTCTCACGTAAAATGGAAGTTTTTTTCTCGAAAGGATAACAATGCTGTTGACCGCCGATGGCCTTGACAGCGTTACCGGATTTTAGCATTACCGGACTTTATAAAATGGAAGGAAAGTTTCACTTCCATTTACATAAGTACGCCTATGACGCTTTGGAAAAAACGTGATAAGTTTTTATTTATTTATTTTTAGAACACAAACATCATTATATTTTAACTGTCTAATACAATTTTTATAGTAAATTCTAATACATAATTAGGACAGTTTCATGTGTACATAACATATTTTAGATAGAATGTGCGCATAGAAATTAAAATTAAAAAACTTAAAACTAAAGAAATTAGTATTAAAAAATAGGTACCTGAAACTGAAGTAAAAATTGAAAATTAAACAAAAAGTAGGTTCATTGATATTTAGCAGAAGTGCTGAAATGATTCAACGAGGCAACGTCAAGCTACATAAATAATTTTTAGGCTGTCTCATGGGGTTGCACGCTGCCGGCTGCCATATAACCCGGCACCTGCAATATAATTTGTGCACTGAAATCATATTTTATCAAACTTACAATTAGTTACGAGTGGGATGCACAATTTAATAGTGGTTTGAGCCAGTGGGTCCTAAACTGATGAAACTATTTGGATTTATTGTTTTACTAGCTGCGCCCCGCGGTTTCGCCCCCGTGGAAATTTCAGAAATTTATTGCCCTCCCCCTATTGTAAAAATAAAAAAAAGTCTACAGTTAGCTCAATTGTTTCAATTGTAAATACTAATTTATTTCTATTATTTTATTGTATTTTTTTGTGAATAAAGCTTTATAGTTTCTTATACCTACTACCTAAGTGAATCAAATCTAGAAATAAAATTTTTCCATATAAACTTTACCAACCTATTCAACCCCCTGATAAGTTAATTTTTGAAAATTAGAATAAGGTATGTGTTATTTCAAAACCTAAAATACACACCAAATTTCATCTTAATCGGTTAAGTAGTTACGGAGCGGTAACAAACATTCACACAAACTTTTGCATTGATAATATTAGTAAGGAGTCTTGATTTTGGCTCTGGTTGAAAAAAATCGGTGCATACGTTTCGATGTTATTTTAAATCCCGCGATTAAACATCATCATCATCACACCGGGCTTTATTATTCCACTCTATGTTACTTACACCTTCAAAGTCGTAGACTGAGAATAGATAAAGCCTCGATTCTCGGTCTACGTTCGAAGTGTAGGTAAATATACTCTACCTATTCCGTTCTCAGTAGGCCTAGCAAGGGGATAGGTGTCTAGGGTAGAATAGAGAAGAATGACGCTGAGAATACATTGCGTAAATTATTGAAGTTGAAGGAATGAGTTTCAAACATATTACGCATTCGATGACGATGTGACGTATTTTTCTCTATCCTACCCTAGACAACAATCCGCGTGCTAGGCCTGCAGGTTATGACTTATGAATTATGATAGTTCATAGTCAAGTTCTCAGGAACTTTCAACTTTTAGATATTGTTTTTTTTTCTTCTTTTTCATTCCATAACCTATAATGTAATGTCTTCTACTGCTGGAAAAAGGCATCCCCGATCAAAATTTCCTTTGTTAAATTATAATAAAAAAGCGGATATGCCGCACCCAAAATTAGAACCACTCTTCTTTATTCGCTAACGTTTTGTAAGAAGGCCATTTGGTATGCCAGCGGTATGGGTCAAGGTTAGACTTGTTTCAAACAACGCCATTATCTGTTTCAACCTTAAATTATATTTTTATAAAAAACAAACAGGATGAGTACTTACTGGTTATCTAATGATCTTACATGTATACAACTACTATTCTTAGAATAAATAATAGATTCAGGCGTTACTTTGCGGAAATCCATTGTTTATTATTAAGATAAAACAACATTTAGTAACAATTCCGCGCAAAACCTCTGATAAGATCCAACAAAATGTAATCCGTGTGTACCGCCCGCTCTGTAAAATAAAAGACCACACCAATTACAAAATGAAAAAACTCCTCAAAAAAAGACGACTTATTTTTGATAAGTTTTTACAGGGCGGGCGGTACACACGGATTTCATTTTGTTGAATCTTATCAGAGGTTTTGTGCGGAATTGTTACTAAATATTGTTTTATCCTAATATTATTCTTAGACTATAAAGATTAAAAAATTGTAAGTTATCTACTTTATAAACAAAGAAAGTTACCATCAAATAATAGAAGAAATCAGAACTAGGTATATAATTTACAATTAAAACGATTGAACTAACTGCAGACTGATGCGAGCAATCTACAGGTTTTTTTAAACGGTTAATTTGTATAAAAAATATGTTACTCTACACTACATGCTAAACAGTCGGTAGGACATCCTTTTATGTAAGTATGTAAATATACTTGCGCCAGGATATCCTTCCATTCAAATACAACAAATAAACCAAATTAATTATTATTAATAGACCCATGTATCAAAAACAGGTAGTTCAACTGATTGATTGTATGGTTGTATGATAGAGAACTCCTTGTACGAATATAAAAACAATTTAACTTCTACCTATCCCTAAGACTTGCTATATGGTAGGTTTGTTTGTATCCAGGTATCATGTAAGCGAAGCCTGGGACAGACGCTAGATTATAGTAGGCTAGGTTTGCTTGTAAACAGTAATTTTGTCTGATACTACCTAAGCATAAGCACACAAAAACATCTCATTAAATTACTGGTCAGTTAGTTTTTACGATAACTCTAAAAAACGAAAATTAGAAGCAAAGTTCACGTTTTTATGAAAATAAATCACGTGACTTAGTATAATGGAGACTATAATAACTTATCAGTTTTTGCTTCATGCTCAGCTCCCATTAATATACACGCACCGTCTCGCCTTAAAATCCCTATAAAAACTTTCATTAAACTGATTTTAAGTGATTACAAAACATTGTACCTATGTTAAATCACATCATCATCTACAGGTTGAGTTCACCCACAGCTAAGTAAAAAGGCCTCTCTAAGATGAAAATGAATATAATATCAGTCTAAAGATTAGGCGTATTTATTATTCAGTTTTAGAATTCGTTTTAATTTTAAAACTGTAAAAAGGCTACATCGTTATTGATAAAGAAAAGTACAATCAAATAATAGAAAGCAACGCAGCCAGCGTCTTGGGGACGCTTTCGACTGGTTTTGATATGGATCAGTTGAGCTACCTGTAGATTGTTTGCAACAGTCTGTAGTTAGGTCAATTGTTTCAATTGTAAATACTACTAACAATAGTTCTAATTTGTTTCTATTATTTAAATTTCTATTAACTGGATCGATTTAAAGGATAAGAATATGTAAATCTAAAAATACTTTTGTTTCAGAATCTTTCAAAAATATACACAGGACGAAAGCGAGTCGTAGACCATTTGAACTTGAGAATGTACGAAGACGAAATAACTGTGTTATTA
The DNA here is from genome assembly GCA_949316285.1 of Eupithecia subumbrata. Classification (NCBI taxonomy): domain Eukaryota; kingdom Metazoa; phylum Arthropoda; class Insecta; order Lepidoptera; family Geometridae; genus Eupithecia; species Eupithecia subumbrata. The sequence continues at coordinate 10,397,357 of OX438643.1, read as the reverse complement.
GGACATAACGGCGCCGGAAAGACAACCACGATATCTATGCTAACAGGTAAATCCGGTTTTATGAGGTTTTTGACTTATGCCATCACAATATAATTCGTTATTAAGTCATTATGTAAGCCGAGTTTACTGCTCGCGATTTTATTCACGTGGTTTTAGAATAAAATGGCTTCATACCTATTTATCAAAACAATACCTTGGTAAAAGTTTTCGTAAGTTCCATGCAAATTTTCGACCCCTTTAAGAGGAGACTCTCTAACTCTCTTTAAAAGGAAATCTCATACAAAATAAACATACTCTCATGCAAATACCGTGATTTGTTTAAGCTAAACGTTGTCCAATAGGAAAGTGCTGGTAATTTAAAATTAATTTATTAAAGACGTCGTTAACACGTCCGTCTGCAATAAATAAAATATGTAGGCTGAGCTGACCAGGACGGCACGAGATAACACTAACTGGCCATCAGGACACACTATAGGAAATTATACTTAGATTTATATTTTATAGACCATGTGTCTATGGTTTTCAATTTATCGTTTTACTAGCTGCAACCCGCGGATGCGCGCTCGTGGAAATCATACTAATTTCAGAAATTTATTGCACCCTCCTTGGGGTAGTTTATAAAAAATACGTGATAAATTTTTTACTTTACAGTTTATTTATACCGAGTTTTCAGTGAATAATAAATTTCCAAGGAAACTTTAACCCCCGCAGAGGTTAATTTTTAAATATCATATTAGCCTATGTGTTATTCTAAAACCTAGACTATGTGATACCAGATTTCATATAAATCGGTTAAGTAGTAACGGAGATATGTGGTCACAAACATTCACACACACTTGCGCATTTATAATATTAGTAGGATAGTAGGTTCTACTATTTGACGTAATTAGGTCTACATACAATGTTTAACGTACCTTCTTGGCATGGTATAAAACTTTAATGGTAATGTTTAATGCTTTTATGACGAGAGGATTATCCGAGACCTATTAAAATAATACTAAAATGTCAGTAAACAAATAATAGAGCTGTGTGGCACTGGCTTAGAATTTGTACCGCCCCAACTCTTCTCGCACGGTCGTAAGTGGCGACTAGGGGATATCCACCGGGGGCGGGCAGCAGCGTCCCCCGCAGAACAATTCTACCACCGAACTGCGATCCCCAACCCGCAAGCCCAGCGTGGGGATTATGGGCATTACCCCCATGAGATAAAATCCAAAAAGGCGCTTATCAGGGGGAGGCCTGCGTCCAGCAGTGGACAAATACAGGCTGTTGAGGTGAGGTGAAAACAAATGGTACTGATTGCTGTGCTGTGGAAGCCTAGCTTCTATTAAATGTTTAGTGTAATTTGAAATTTCTAACGTGTCCAAGATTCCTGTACCTCCTGTCCCAGTTAATAAAGCACTTTAAGTTGAATTGTCCAGCATTATTTATTTATTTATTATTTATTTATTTGAGGCTGGATTCTAAGATTTCATTAGTTTTGATAGCGATGACCATAGATAGCGTTTTGGTGTAAACTTTTAAACGAATAATCTGTGTCGTCGGTGCGTCGCCAGATTCTTTCTCAAACTAGTTAATACAAAGTAGGGCACCTATTCTGACACGTTATCTAATCGCAATGTAACAGTGACCGTTAAGACTTAAAACGGGTCATGTCTGTGGATCAATGCGATGTGTAATACAAATTAATTACCGCTTTAACTACACAGTTGTTAAGCGTTAATTTAATTGGTTCTATAAACTGTAATCAACTTAAGTAATTATAAATAGCAAGAGTAATCTTGGATGATAAGACGCGAAAGTAGTGAGGTTCTGATATTGAACTTTGGACGTTTAAACAGAATATAAACAAACATTAATTAGTACTTAAACTTGTTATTACTATTGTTAAAATGCAACATTGCACAATTCAATATACTGCATCTGTAATGACAATTACTTACAACCAAGCTATTAATAATCCACCAAAGCCAAATGTGAAAATTTTAATCTTAATTTGTTACATTCATAGTTAATTTATAACTTGACAGTTATAAATTAAGTATTGCCAACTAAATTACTTGTATTGCGACTTGCCTGGTAAAATAGGTTAATATGTTTTTATGACAACATGCTTTGACTAAAAAATATACCTAGATGTGATTTACTACTTTTATGACAGAATAATTTAATTTATAACCAGGAAATATTATTTAAGTTTTAAATTTTAGTCACGTTCACCCAAAAAAACAAATCGATTGAAAGCAATACTTTTGCAGGTATGGTGCCGCCATCATCCGGGTCGGCCACCATTAGTGGATACAACATAGTCACTGAAACAGAACAGGCTCGGAAATCTCTGGGTATCTGTCCACAACACAACGTGCTGTTCCCGGACTTGACGGTCGCTGAGCATATCGTCTTCTACTCGAGACTGAAAGGACTGTCCAAAGACAAGATAGAGCAGGAAGTCAACCATTTTGTTAAATTGCTGGAATTGGAGGAAAAGGTGAGTTGTCAAAGGAGTGAATGGACGAAAAAACACATGAAAACAAAAATGTTACTCAACGCATTATGATTATGAGTGGTGGTATGAATTTGACCATCTATAACCTAAACATAGAGAGATTAGAAAGCTGGCTCAGCAATAGGTTAATTGTTTTTGCTAACTGTTTGAACTTTTCATAAAATTAACTTGTGTATGACTTATTCGCGTTTTTCAAACCCAACTCGTCCTTTTGAACTCATTAATTTCAAGGATATAAAAAGCCAATGGGTTATGTAAAAGAATAAACCTATTATTTTCAAACCTATTCTCGCAATCGAATCATACATGATGACTGGCAAATCCTATCCTACGTTTGTTTCTATGCATTTTGCATGAGAAAATAGAAGTATCTTGTGTTTCTAGAGAGATGTAATTTCGGCGAATCTATCGGGAGGTCAGAAGCGAAGACTATCGGTAGCCGCAGCGATGTGTGGTGACTCCAGGGTTGTTCTACTGGATGAACCAACTTCGGGACTCGACCCCTCGGCGAGACGAGCTTTATGGGATCTGCTACAGAAAGAAAAAAAAGGTACAACTGTAGAGACGCTCGCAAACAGCGTTGTCTATTTCTGATCGAAAGAAGAGAAGAGAAAAAATGGTCTCAGATTACTGAGACCATTTTTTTGGAAAGCTATTAAGCTTCAAGATTTCGTCAGTTATTGTTGCAATCTATAATGTTACAATGGTTAAATTAAAAGTTAGCTATTGTCAGATCACTATAGATCTCGTTTCCTCATTCAGCAAAGATACTACAACACAATCACTGCTTAGCTTCCGATCTAGGTACCAATGTAGGTATTTATTAGGTGGTGTTTTATAGGTCGGCTCATGACAACCCAGAAAAACCGTAAAATCACGGGTCTAGGTCCAATAGTTTCCCAGTATTAGGCTTTTTACTGAAAATCATAAATTCTCTTCAATCATAACTTTTCTATGCTGTGACTACTTAAGACTACTGTGAATATTGTATGCTGTTAATTTTTGTTTAACTAAAATAAATAATTCATTCATTTTAGTGTGAAATAAAAACATAATTCCCTTATATTTAAAAAATATATTTGTTTGGTTCGGTTTTTGTATCATTTCCAATAGCATCTTTAACTGTTCATACTGAAATAAGTCCAACTTGATAGACTGCACGTTCTTTTAAAAGATGGCGTTTGTTTTTCTGGGTCGTCATTTAACCACATTACCACTTTCGTCCTGGAGTTGAGTTTCAGGACATATTTAAAAAGATCCTACTTCGTTTCTTGAGAATCTCTGAACACGATTCGCAAGGAACCGGAAAGAATATATATTCTTTTGATAAATTCTATTCAATACAATTTATAAAGATGACACTTAAATTCGACAACGCATGTAGGTAAATGGCCTTAATGATGGTGAAGTACTCCGACCATGATAAACCTTGACGTGTTAATTCATTATTTAGGCCGATTGTGCACCTGCTTGATTTCCTCACTATCACGTTTTCATATCTTATCAAAAATATTCTCTAATCCGACTAGCTAGAGATGTTATTTAGTTGTGGTAGGTATAATTAGGACTCCGAACGTAAGAATCACTAAATGTTCTCACTTGTGTTGCCAATAGCTGTTAATAATTAGGTACCATAAACCAATTACCTAGTTTACAAGTTAATGCTTAGTTTTCTATCAGTTAATTAAGGATTAACGACATGGTTATGAATGTTTAACGACTAAACTAAACTCACGCTAAACAAAATTAACTGATATAATAAGTAATGTCAGAAAGAAAACTACAAACTAATAAGAGAAATAAATTAGAACTAGATTTTGGTAGCTCAACTGATCCATATCAATACACAATGGGCCTCCCCAACTCCTATGGGACTAGTGTCATACCATTCGGTTCGAGAATAGCTGGTACCTTAGCGGTGACAAAGGCCCACCGGATGATGTCGTTAAGGCTGGCGTGGCGAGATATCCAACCGGCGGCGGCCCTAGTACACGATAGCTTAATCTTAATAAACAAATTGACTAGAACTAAAGAAAATTTTATGAAAACTGAATTTTATCAAAAAGGCAGCTTAGCCGTTACCGTAATAATCGACTTCTTTAACACGGGGATGTAGTAAGAGGCGACTAGGGGACCAGAGGAAGAGCAGCAGCTTCTTTTTGTATAATTTAACACCTTCGCTACGATCACTAATCCGACTGCCAAGCGTGATGATTACGGCAAAAACCACCCTTGTTTTTGAATCTACTATCTTATCTTTAACAAAATAAGGTCATACAGATTTACATTTAGATGTTTACCTAGGATTCGTGTTTGCAGGTCGAACGATAATCCTCACCACTCACTTCATGGACGAGGCGGACGTTCTAGGCGACCGTATCGCTATCATGTCAGCCGGCCGTCTCCAATGCTACGGGACACCGTATTTCCTCAAGAAACATTATGGTATAGGATACAAACTCACTATACTGAAAGCGGATAACTGCAATGTAACAGAGGTTACGAATTTCTTCAAGAAATATGCGCCGGGTTTGAAGGAAAACACTAATATCGGTGAGTTGGTGACATATGGAGCGTAGTGGGTGAAGTGGCGCCTGAGACGCGGAAGGTTGCGTGTTTGAAACCCGTCGTGTGACAATCTCTTCTTTTGTTTTTCTGGGTAATGAGTACACGTAGTGAGATGTCAATAGATGCTGCTAGCTCAGTCTCAGACTGTTGGACAAAGGGAGATTATTTGAAGATTTTTGTATGGCGAAAAATAACCCTTCAGGAACAGAAAGTTGAATTCTTATAATGTTGAATTTGCGGCATGTTGAATTTGCAGAAACTTGAATTCCTAACATGTTGAGTTTGCAAAAAGTTGAATTTGCAGCTTGTTGATACCTAAAATGTTGAATTTACTGAAACTTGAATTCCTAACTATCGCTCTAACGCTTTTTTTTATCTGTATAAATATCTCAGAACACATTGTCATAAATGAGACTTTTTATTTGCTTAAGTTTCCTCTATCTAACCAAATATAAAGTTTTATTGTGTACTGCGATTTTGAAAAAATAAGAAAGAGGTGACCAATGTTAGGACCAAAATCTTCAAACCACTTTCGTGAGTTTTGGAACTCGCTTTTTTATAGTAGAATAAGTCCTTGACTGTTTTTTGTAACACTTAGGTAACACATTTTTACTAAGCCATCGTCCCACTGCGCAAAGCTGCTACTTTTACTAATAACACCATAATTGTTTTTTATTTTTCGTTTATTATTACATACTCTACCTACTTGCTAAAATAACTTGAATACTCGTATTTTAGGATCTGAACTAACCTACATCCTGCCGAGCGAGTATGTCAGCCAGTTCCCGGAAATGCTGCGAACGTTCGAGGAAACCAGAGATTCGTTGCACGTGGCCAGCTACGGACTTTCTATCACTAGTCTAGAAGAAGTGTTTATGAAGTGAGTTACAGTTCTGTATCATTTTTAAACGAAGCAAACAGAGTGCGATTATAGGTTACACCTCTGAGAAGATGCCCTATTATAATAAATGACCAAAGCTTTGTCTAGCCTTATTTAGGCAGGAGATTTCTGTTCTCATTGGTTCTCAATGAGAGATCTGTGTCAGTTGGTTGCTGTCAAAATAAATGGACAATACTCGATAATATTAGAGGTAGACCATCCTTACCATATCCATATTGTTCAGTCTCGATAGGTTTAATTAAAGTGTCAAGTTCTGAGGATCTGTCTGTCCCATAGAACATCCAAAGCGGATAACCGATAAGAATAATCATTTCTATTGTAAAATTGTGTACATCACGCAATTCATGCATAAGTTACGTCATAAACCGAATTAAAGTCGGTATCAACAATTTTATCTAATTCAGACATACAATTATATTGTAACAATTAAATGGTATGAAATTGTTCGTACACAGCGTGTACCTACACAGCAATAGGTCTAATTGATTTCGTTTCTTGTCTGACACCGCCGAGTTCTTCGATGCAGTCGTTCTAATAATGTCACCCTGAAAAGTCAAACACGGCTCAGATTTAAGCACATCTCAAACGACGAATTATTGACAGATTTTCATTGAAAACTGGTGGACTGTCCAGAGCTGTTAGAACTGATAGGTTTGCGCACGAACATAGGCTCACTTCGCAAGCCTGATCTCTTGTATGAGCCACTGGTGAGGACGAACTACAGGCAGAACTCGTTCATCTTAAATCTTTTAACGCATTCACTGCCCAGCCTCGGCGGTGCGACCCGCAGCGGTGTGCTACCGCTACAAACGCAGCGGGGACTGGCATCTTCGTCTTGGGCCATGAATGTGTTGAATGATATGTTAGAAAATCTTGTGTTTAATGATAGGAAAAAGGAAGTAGACATAGATTTATTTAATACCTTTAACAAGCTTCTTAAACGCTTGTTGAGTAGATTTATTTAATACCTTAAACAAGCTTCTTAAACGCTTGTTGAGTAGTTTATATTTTGATTAGGTATTCAATGTAACTTAGTTTGTATTTTTAACTTTATCTTTGTCTTTATTTAACTTTTGGACTATTATTATTATTTTTGCATTTAGTTATTTTTTGTGGAAACTTAAAAGTTAATACTAATTATAATTAGTCGTTAGTTACACAGCATTTCTGTTATTATATGTAGCTGTTAGTTTTTCTAAAATATAAATAAAATAATAATAAACAGTAAAAATATTTAAACTGTAAAAATCGCGACTTGACCGACTATTCGGCCGATAGTCATTGTACCAGAGTTTCAACGTTACATCAATCAAAAGTTTTCGAACTTATATAAAATTAATATTAATGTAGGTAAAATACGTTTAAATTATTATAATAATTGAATAAGTATATTTTTATAGGGCAGGTACAGATAACTCGGAAATAATAAACAGCGCGAAGGCAAACAAATGCAACGGCAATTACATCAACGATGACTTGGAGCTCACGGTTCAAGGGAATCACTACAATCCGAGTGAGTATAGGAGTGGTATTCATCATGAATCTTTAAGGTAAACGTTAAAAGGTTACTTATAAGTTCATGGTAAATGATAGTTCAAGTTAGTACATGCCAATCTTTTATACCGACTTCCAAATAAGGATGAGGTTCTATGTTCGGCTGTATATTATATGTTTTTTTTTCTCCGTCGTTTATAGACCGATTTGGATGATTATTTTGCAGCTATGTAGAGAATGATCCCGAGAGTAGGTAGTCCCGTGAAAAAAATATATCTATTCGAAGTCAGTTTTCAGTTTTTTCAATACAATCAAATTATTTCTTCAACGGCAATGCAGCCAGCGTCGTGGGGACGCTTCCGATTGGTATTGATATGGATCAGTTGAGCTACCTGTTGATTGTTTGCAACAGTCTGCAGTTAGCTCAATTGTTTCAATTGTAAATACTAGTTCTAATTTATTTCTATTATTTGGTTGTAATTTACTTTGTGAATAAAGGATTCTGCCCTTGTAAAAAATTTAATTATAAATTGACTATTAGCCTTCGATATAGGTATAGCTTCTTATATTATCTCATTCCCGTTAATTTAAAGCCATACACTGTAGCCGGGCGGTTTGCGGCGTAAGAATCCTAACCTCCAACCCTACACATGGCCGTCGTAAGGCCTCGGTCTCGAAGTCAGCGATTGCGGGGCGGCGGCGGCGGCGGCGGGGAGCAGTGAGTGCGGTAACGCAGACCCGCTCCCCGCGCCGCTCCCCGCGCCGCTTCCTCTTGGCCAGTTTCATATAAATCTATGTGTTGAAACGCGCCGCTACCCGCGCGACCGCTGCCGCCGCCACCGCCGCCCCGCGCCCGCTGACTTCGTGTCAATAGTCTAAGAGTCGACTTGGCGAACATACCAAAGGAAAGGAAGCAGGTTCCACATTTGTATTTTAACACCTCTACTGCCAAGTGTGGTGATTTTGACAAAACCCCCTTGTTTGGGGAGGCACGCTCAGCAGTGGGACGTGTTGGTGCTGAGAAGGGATATTATAGCCGTGTTATATTTCGGCTCATTCATGTTCAATGACCTCTAAAAGTGGCTTTTTCTTCCAATTCCCAAACATTCTCCCCTGCGAAGGCCATTTACATTCTAACCAGAATTAAATAGGGAAGCTAAGGCAATATTTCTTTGTTTTTTTTTATTCGTATTGAAGTCCGTACCAAATAACTTTTTATATCACTTTTACTGTCGGTAAACGTTGCCTGGAAGAGACCGCTTCTAAGCGATAAGGCCGCTCGTCGTACTTATATTATGTAATGTCTCTTTGGATTGTTGTGTTCTGGTGTAATTAAAGCATTTTTGTATTGTATTTTAAATGTAGTTCGTTTTAAGAACCCATTAATTATTTACTTATTCAATTTAATACTAATTTCAGTGGAACACGAGCCGTCAAAAAAGGTCCAAGGATCGATGCTTTTCCTGAACCATCTGAAAGCCATGTTCATGAAGCAAGCCTTCAACACGTGGCGCAGTAAAATGCCCTCTTCCATACAACTGACCTGGCCGATCATCAACATCATCATATCCGTCATGCTGTCGAGGTCCTGGGACTTCCTATCAGAGCTTCCTCCAATGACGTTAAACTTCGAGAACGGGTTTAAAAGAACGCAGACCATTCTAGCTCAAAGCGCTGATCTCTCTGACGGTAGCTTGGAAGCGGCAGCGATGAACGCTTACAAAAACTACTTCAAGACTTCCGAGTATCCGGGTATGACGCTCACGGATATCGGGACTATGGACATGGGGAAATTTTATATGAAACTGGTAAGATTTAATATAATAATAAAATACAAATAACATTCAAAAAACTGTGACTGAAAAAATAAACAAATATACGGAACTTAAAGACGACCTCCGTGTCGCAGTGGGCGAAGGTCAGCCTGCGACGCAAGAGGTTGCGGGTTCGATTCCCGCCTCTGAACAAATTTTGTGTACGATCTGCAGAAATTTGTTGGTCTGGGTGTTATCTATGTATAATAGCCACGGAGGTCGTCAGATATATTGTTGCCAGGATGGTGTTGGATGCTTTATTACGGTTGAAGTTTAATTTGATTCAGCTGTGGAGCACGTGGTAGATTACTTAGACGACACGTGTTCACTACAAAGTACACTACGATAGTTAATTACAGAGTAGATCGAGTAATAATATGCTCTACCTACTTCTCTATAGATCAGCTATCAGTGAAATCATGTGTATGAGTCATATTAACATTAGAGAATAGGTACTCCATCCTATTGGATGGAGTACCTATTCTCTAATGTTATTTACTGGTTTAATTAAATTTAATTACCAATATATAAACGTATAATAGTTATTTATGATTCGTCTTAGCCGCCATTCAGAAACGAAACAAATACTAAAACCGACTCAAAGTGAGAACTTAGTTAGAAACGCCAATATCCCACTAATATAAATTTTGTGCCATTATCAAGATGTTTGGTCGAAGACAGCGCCAAAACTACTGAATGGATCGATCTGAATTTGACACACGTAAAGCCTCCACCACACAGCCGCGTCCCTGTCCGACCCCCCCCCCCCCCCCCCCCCCGTAATACACTGTCTCCGGCTACCGCCCGCCCGCAAAAAGATCATTTTCAAAATCACGGCGGTGTGGTGGAGGCTTAAAGGTCGGGACCTGAACATTTAGGCTACAAGTTATCATAAATGATATCTACAAATGCTGCCGCATTCTGGGACTGCCGCCGTCTGCTGACGGCTTAGATTTTTAATAAATAGATATTATGTGTAAATACTAGTTGTAATTGTTTTATTCTGTTATTTTAATTTTCTTTGTTAATAAATGTTATTCCTACAAATCATAATATTTCAGAGTACAACAGACATTCCAAGAATAAGATTCGAAACATTGGCCGGGGCGACATTCACGAAGCACAACATAACAGCGTGGTTCAGCAACTATGGTTACCACGACTCTGCTATCTCGCTCTCGCTCGTCAATAACGCGATATTGCGCGCTCTCTCTCCCGGCAGTTCGCTTAAGTTTATCAATCATCCTCTGCCTTATTCGCTCGAGAACTGGGTAAGTTTCCTCGTCTTCCTCATACCTACGCCTATAAGCTGAACATGCAACATGTAGCGCTGGTCCAGGCCATCACAGCGCGGGCAGCATCACAGCCCTTGATGGACAAGATCAAATGAAGGCCCAGACCGAAGGTCGAGGCCTTTATAGCGCGGACAGCAAGGTCTGCAATGATGAGCAAGCTTGAAGGCCAAGACCTTGTAAGCTTGGCTTGAGGCCATCAGAGCGTGGTCAGCAGGGCAGTAGACGTGGGCATTATTTCACGTCGCTAGTTACAGTAACTAGCTACGCAGCATGTAACCGAATAACTAGTTTCGAGTCAAATGACAAGTAGTGATTTTTGGAATGCGTTATTTTTACTCTGCCCTGTGCGTTTCATTTCTTTCGTACCGCGCTACCGCAAAAATACTGAAAAACTGTAAAACATTAAAATTTTTTATATTTCCAAACAAAACTATTGTACCTATAGTTTAAAAATAAGTGAAATAAACAAATGACAGTTATGAAACTGAAAAATGTAAAAAAAATGTATAAAGCCAAATAGTGTAAATAAACTGTAATTTTTGTCAATAATTATTATAAACAAAATTTAATTAAATTGTATTAAAATCATAGTTTTATAGTTAGCACTAATCATAATTACTATATAAAACAATAACATTTAATGTACCTAGTCAGTCCTAAGCCTGAATCAAGTATGAAGGGAAGTTATTTTGTTTGTCCTATATACATAACTGTTTACCTACAAACAAACAGTTATGTGATTTCAATAACTTTCGTTTCGCGAGTAACTGTATTGGTGGTTGAGTTATTTATACAAACAATCACAGTAGCAGAATAAAAAGAAACTGGTTACAAAAATCACTAGTTTTAAAACAGGTGACGCCGATCAAGTCACTGGTTTCGTTACGTTTCTTGAAAATGACGTTACGACCCACGTCTACAGGGCAGTCATTGTGGACCAAGGCTTGTATAGTGCTTTACTCAAACAATGCGAGTAATTGAAAGGTAACAGTAAAAATAAATTAAAAATTGATTATTTCAGATCAATTATTAGTCCATATAAAACAAGCCCAAAAAATAAATGAAACCAGCATAGTTCATAAACTATGGTAATAATTTGCACCTAAAACCAAAGGCGACATTAAATGAAATTGCTGGCCGTAAAACACGACAGTAATAGTACATTACGTCCGAGGTCAGTAATGGCTGGGTTGCTGGCCGCGATGATAATAGCCGAAATTACTCATTTCCACCCTTGCAGTCCGCGCTATAGCCAAAGGCCAAAGGGCTGCAATGATGACCAAGCTTGAAAGCAGGCTGTAGTAAGCTTAGCTTGAGGCCATCACAGTGCATTCAGCATTGCATCCCTTGATAAACAAAAATGAAATGAAGGCCCAGACCGAAGGTGGAGGCCTTTAAAGCGCGGACAACAAGGGCTGCAATGATGAGCAAGCTTGAAGGCCAGACCATAGTCAGCTTGGCTTGAGGCCATCATAGCGTGGCCAGCAGGGCAGTCATTGCGGAACAAGGCTTGTATAGTGCTTTACTCAAACAATGCGAGTAATTTAAAGGTAAAAGTAAAAATAAATTAAAAATCGATTATTTCAGATCGATTTGTCCATATAAAACAAGCGTGATTAATAAATAAATCGAGCTTAGTTAATAAACGATGAACTAAGCTGACTATGTAAGAATTTGCGCCTGAAACAAATCTCGACTACAATGGATATTGCCGGTCGCAAAACACGACAGTCAAGTACCTACCTACAAGCCCTTTCCAGTAACCTGGCAAGGCCGAATTTGCTCAAAAAGGTTGCCATAATAATGAAGAGCGTTTAAATATTCTTTTACGATTCTCACGATTACCCTTACCCTACCTTTTTTAAATACCTACCTTTATTTATGTTTTTGTTAATGTCGCAATTAAAAAATATTATATTCTATTATGCTGATCAATTCAGTAATCGAATGTTTTCTTGCAGATCAGCGTTGTGGCGATGGGCAGCAGTATGGCATTCCAATTTTCATTCAACTTCGGATTCTGTTTGGGCTTTGTCAGCTCATTCTTGGTGCTTTTTGTTATAAAGGTGAGTTTACATATTACAACTTCTTTTTTCTGGTTTCGTTCGAGTTCGAAATCCTTATGGTCTCGATATATCTGTTATAGGTCGGTCTTTTTACCCTCTTGAATATCTCAACAACCACCGAAATTATTAACTTGAAATTTAATTAACATTAAATATCGTGTGATTGTTTTTAGTACCTACCTTTTTATATTTAATAAACTTTACTCACAAATAAAATTAGAATTAAATAATTGAAATAAATTCGAACTAGTATTTACTATTGAAACAATTGAGCTAACTGCAGACTGTTGCAAACCTACCTTATGTATTTTTTTGTATATTGGTTGGTGGCGTTATTGGTTATTCCCTTACAGAGTAACAGAGTAGAAAGTTGCACGTTCAAGTCCAGCCTGACTGGTTGGTTTTTGTGATGTAAATAATTATTTGTCTAGAATACAGTTTAAAATTAAAGTATGACGCACATTCAAGTAAATACAAATTAATGTATAATTGTTACAATATTATAGGATATCTACATTTACACTTTAAAAAGTGAATCAGACGCTTGTTGTGCGTCATCCCGAAATCTGGGGTATAAAATAAACAGACAGAACTGGTTCAAACATTTTTATTGTTAATTAAATAAAAGTGTTGTTTATTTTTTACATTTTATATTTTCAAAGTCAAGGTAAGTCAGGGCTTCAATATTTTTTTCCTTAAGCCAGTGACATTTTTTTCCTTGTATGCAAAAAAATGCTTGAATCAGCTTTAAAAGAGAAAGTGTGAGACGTGATGATTTATTTAGATAAATACTAAATGTCGCACATGATGAGTGCAATGCGATCCCTTAGTTACTTGTGAATCAGTTAAATATGATAAATGCTTATTTAAAACCACTACAACACTTCAATTAATTATTATGTTTAATATTGTACGTATCAATAAACATAGTTTTGTTTCTAGCTGGTTAAATAAAATCTTTGTACACAGTTTCAACAAAAAACACATTTTGTTTGATATACTAAACTATAAACCAGCAATGATAAATACCAGAACCTATATTTAAAATATAACGAAATCTGCTTTTATGTTACCAGGAGCGCACGAGCGGTGCAAAGCTGCTGCAGAAGATATCAGGGCTCCGTCCGTCAGTGCTGTGGATCACCGCTTGGATGTGGGACTGGCTGTGGATGATGCTCATCAATCTGCTGATCATCATCACCCTGGCCTGCTTCCAGGAGACAACGCTGTCCACTCCTCAAGAGTTAGGTAAGGACGGTAGATGCGTAAGGACTGACGTGACGACAGTGGCTTATTTCAATTATACAATGTGAAGGGGACTTTTTCTCAAGAACTGCCCTAAAAGCACTCAAAGACCATTTGCTTCCCAAATATGAAGTATGAATCAGGATCCTTATGGAAGCTAAAGGAAATGTTTATAAAAATAGAGTATTATTTATTGTTAGTTTATAAAAATAGAGAATAAATACAGGATGGTTTTTTGAGAAGGGCGGTGATGGCCAAGTCCGAAACCACGCGAATTAGAGAAAAGTCGTGAAAGGAGTCATGCCCTCGATTGAAAAAAAACAATAACCGCATGTTTAGTCTTTTTTTAACTTTTTACGGAAATCGACACGAATGATTTACCATAAAAAAGACATTCATTATTATTTAACCAATGAATTTTGTTGCTGATAAGGATCAATCTTTGCAAAGAAATGTATTACTAAAAAAAAAGGCAAAAGCAAATTTTTAGAAATTACTTTCCATACTTATCTCGATTTCCTTCAAAAGTAAAAGATAAAAAGCTCAATACGCAGTTATTGTTTTCTTATTAATCGAGGACATGACTCCTTTCACGACTTTTTTTTAACTCGCGTGGTTTCGGACTTGGTTATCACCGCCCTTCTCAAAAAACCACTCTGTATATTAAATTCAAATTCAAATATTAACTGTATAAGTACTTAATGTAGATTTTCTTTTGCATCTAATTTAAGCAGTAAAGGCTGGTTATGTTTACGTTCTTTGACCATCTAAAGTACTATTAACTAACACTAAATGGTTTTCGATAAACGTTCTACGGGCTGCTATGAGATATCTGTTTGTCAGTTGGGTTTCTACTATGTACGTAGCTAAGTGCAATCCAGCATAGCTGACCGCTTATTCGGTAAGGATTGCTTTTCACAATTCTAAAAGTACCGGCAAGAATCATTTGATTTTCATCATTATCATTCTGCCCGGCCGTCACTTACTGCTGGGGCTCCTACTTTAACACGCCAGTCTAATCGGTCCTGTGCGAGACCCATCCTCAATCTTCCGGTCATATAAAAACAAGAATTCGAATATCTGTATACTGCCACATTTGAGAAAAGCCGGTCGATGTCCATAGCTAGACATCAACGTTTGGTTACATATTCAATGAATGTCTCACGCAATTGATTATGATTTGCGGTCATACAGTACAATCTATAAAGCGCCGACCACTTAAAATACATAAAGCACCAATTGCTACTCAATTGGTTGCTTATCACAATTGACGACTAGTTCTAATTCTAACGTATGTACATCTTATAGCTTATGGGTACTACCCGGGCGAATTAACATGGCACAGATTTCAGAATTTTGAAATCTGTGCATAGCACCTGCCTCGGAACTCGATACTTCCCCCACTGCCCAGCAAGGTGCCCCTTGCGATGCACTACAGATGTAGTGCATCGCAATTAGAATTGCTTAAAATTTGCGAGATATTTATCTTGCTATTGTTTATTTATTTTATTGAATTTCTTTATTGCACACATTTATCTAAAAGTATACAAAAGGTGGGCTTAATGCCTATGGCATTATCTACCTGCCAACCACACATGGTTGCAACAAATAAAAAGGCGTGCTATAAATATTTAAACTAACCTAGATACAAGTCTAATTACAGTGAAAAACTACCGTTACTTATATAATAATAAACTTACACTATATATAATACATATATTATCAAATTTAAATATAAATATACATAATATATATTACAATAGGCAGGTAGGTACTTACAATATTTTAAAATAGGAAGGTAGCAACAAAATTTACAAATTATAGCTGAAAAGATGGTTCAGTTACCTAACTAGAAATCGGGTAGAGATTCTTTAAAAAATGCTCACGTGTCAGCTTTTTAAAACAGTCCTTTGATTCTTTGATTTGATTTGATTGTTTGTTATTATTATTGGATTTTTGTTAAGTATTTGTTCGAACCAAGTGCCATGTTTTATTCGCCGGGGTAGGTAGTCTATAGGTACTGATACTCGTATTATAAAGAGGAAAGATTTGATTGTTTGTTCGTTTGTATTGAATAGGCTCCGAAACTACTGGACCGATTTGAAACATTCTTTTACCATTAGAAGCCCCCATCCTGATGAACATAGGCTACTTTTACCGCGTGAAAATGCTTCATTCCTACGGGAAAACGGGTAATAGGACAACAGGTAGTAAGAATGCAGCTATTGATATATAAAATAGCATTATAAAATTTTATGAGTACATCAAAACACAAGTAGGGGCATACACCATTTCCCTGTTCTGTGATTCATACAATAATGAGACACAAAAAGAAACAACTTGCTACATAAAACTATAAACAAGATTTTTTCGCTAAATTACAGTGAGAATGAGGATCTTTCATCATCATCATCATCAGCCCGTATATGTCCACTGCTGGACATAGATTCTCCCCAAACCACGCGACGAATAGCGGTCCTGAACCGCCTGAATGAGGATTACCCTTCAATAAAAATTTATTTTAATTCTATTCCAGGTAGAGCGTTTTTACTACTGATGGCGTTTTCAGTCGCTATTGTACCACTGCACTATCTCGCATCATTTTTATTCAACGATGCCGCCACAGGATTTACGAAAATGTGCTTTGTCAATATATTTTCAGGTATGTCACTTAACAAGTAAGTCACATGTTAACTTACCTGTCTTTTCAGACTTAAAGACTGAATTATTTATTTTCATTTTTTACAGGATGTATGCCATTTCTAATAAGCGAGCTACTCCAAATCCCACAAATCGGCAATCCATATTATGCTGAATTTTTCGACAAAATATTTTCTGTGATGCCCATTTACAATGTTTGTCGAAGTTTGAGGTAAATATTTTATTTTATGCACTAATTATGTCGATTTTTTCGACTTTGCGAACGTCCTTCTTGTGGTTAGGATCAGTTAGGTACCTGATTATTTATTTGTTTGTTTGAAAATGCAAATGAAATGAGTCATCAGTCAACGGTTCCGAAAAACGAAATTTATTTATTTATTTTTATATTTTAGGAAAACTAAGAGCTTATTAAACCTTAATATGTCAACCTTATTAGATAACTTAAGCCTACAGTTTCCACTTATGAGTACATTATTGGAAGTAATAACTAACTGAAAATTTAAATTTTATAGATTATGAACTTTTAACTCTGTAGACAGTTATATTTTCTCCACCAAACGTCACTAAATCTTAAAATATAGTTGGGCTTATATTAAAACACAGGGGATACATTGAAGTTTATTCAATTCGGGCGCACAATCTAGAGGTAGCTTATCCATATCAACTGATAGGTGTTAGGGAAATGAAATAATATCCCAAAAAGGTTTCGACTTAGACGGGACTTAAATTTGTTTCTAGTTTTCTTTGTTTCTTTATTTTCAAAGAAAATTACAATCAAAGACACTAAATATCTATGTTTTTTTTTTCTGTTTTACCTTCCAGAGATATGAGTGTAACAACGTTCGCTATAATGGCTTGCGACGGCCTGTGCCATCAGTTGAGCCTCGACAACTGCACCCGGCACACCGTGTGTACAGACCTCAATATATCATTGTGTTGTAGTAAGTGAGTCTGACTGAACTTATTGCTATAAGTAGACAACTAAAAACATGAATAATACAAATTTTACTCCGACCACGATCTTATTTTCTTTTTGGAACATGCACGAGTATTGCTGCGTTCCGTTTCGTCAAAGTCGTTCCAAATTGTTTGAGCGCGATAACAACAGATATCGGGATATGTTAAACGGAACGGATAAAAACGCGCTCACATCGCTCACGTAAACATAAACTCAAGTTTAAGGTGATTTTGAAATTTTCTTGTGTCAATTTGTAATAATCATATGAATATTTGACAGATCGTTCACAGCGACCATGCTCGGTAGTATGGGCATTATTGTGAGCGTAAAGATGGCGCCGGTAATGACTTCATCTATGACGTTTCAATATCAACTGTAGACGCGATATCGGAATAACTGACCACTTTTGTGGTTCAAACGGGACTCAAATTGATTTTTTTGAAATACGGACATCAGCATAAAGAAGTTGTCTATTTGTTGACAGTCGTGTGAAGGAAGGTATGACAGAATTATACATATATTACTACATAGACACAGTTACTTTTGACAAATAGAGATGTGAATCAAAAGTTTATATTTATCGAGCCGACAGTATGTGACGAAAATTATTCTACATGCTTTTTCCATGAAAATGAATTGAAAATAGTGCAAAGAATATAGTTTATCACAGTTACTCAGCTTGTCTTATTTATCAAGGCAAAACGCGTGTCATGCTGCGTACAAAAAGTGGATTACTTCTTCATAAACAAAATCGATTGTCATATAAAATCGAATCTGTGAAGCATTAGATGACTTTATTGTCAGTCGAACTACTAAAAAGAAAATAAGATCGTGTAATGAGTTCCTATAGAGAGGAATAAAGGGAGCAAAATGAGTTTTTGTGATGTCCTACTGACCTCCTTTAAGTATTGAACTCACCAGCATTTTAATAATAAATGCATTCCAAAATACCGGGCTCTTTATGACCCGACCTCATGGTAGTGAGAAACATAAAATGACAAGTAAATTAGAATTAACATAAATTTAACGACATCGCATTACACTACGTTGCATAAATTCGACCTAATTTAGTGTATAGATACATTTCAAAACGCTCTGGCGCGATTATTAACGACAGTGTGGAAAATTTGTATGAAGGAACAAAAGACAATCGCGCCAGGTTTTAAAAATTTATCTACACGTACCACGTAGGTAATTTATTTGTTCCAATCATAAACCACAGCAGCCTACCTATATGTATACGGTCGTTCGACGAAGGCATTTTGACGTGGTTTTGACAGGGCAATCGTGCGAGGGGCAAGGGACGGGACGGGGGAGGGAGTTGCATACATAACCCCCTTACATAACTCTGGAGCATCCCGCCCCCCGACCCGTCCCTTGGCCCCCGCACGATTGCCCTGTTTCGTCGAACGACTGTATGCATATAGGTAGGGTGTGCGTTAAGTTTGAGTCAAAATAAGTCGTAGATGACGTGACTTACGTATGACTCGCATCATCAAGTAGGTAGTTATTGATTTTTTTAATTAATTTTTCAGTCGCCGAAGATCCATTCTTTCAGTGGAATAGTCCGGGCATCGGGAAACGACTATTTTTTATGATCGTAGTTGGAGCGGCTGCCTTCATCGTTATCCTGATCAAGGAATATGAACTCGCGAATAAGGTAAACAAAATCCGTCAAGCCGAAGGTTATGAACTTTTTTCAATTGCAAATACTATAGATACCTACCAGTTAGAGATAGTTTATTTCAGATGGATCGCTAAGGCATCATTTAAATGTGGTCAAATTAGTTTAGATTTTGTACCAACCAAAATAAACACTCGCACTAATAGGTACCTACCTATTAAATGCAAAAGTTTAGATAGATATTTGTTAGTACTTCTCTTATTTTTTTTTTGTAAATTTAGCTTTTCTTCCTCCATTTTGTCTTTTGAATATTCTACAGATGTGTGAATGTGCCTTTCCAGATATTCTACAGATCCACTCTCCGCACCATCCCACCATTGACAGCAGACGAAGACAGCGACGTTGCCGCGGAACGTGCTCGAGTGGCCGGCATGTCGCGGATAGAGCTCGCGCAGAGCAGCCTCGTGTGCAAGGACCTGTCTAAGTTCTACGGTAGCTTGTTAGCCGTCAATCAACTGTCTTTTGGTAAGAGTCTCATAAGTCTCATAACATTTACGACAGCGAGTGGCGAGCAAAGCGAGCCGATTGTATGTACCTTGTTAGATTTTCGTAATTTGTTAGCGGTGGTGGGTAGGTTTCCTGAAAATGGGGGCCCTGGCCTAAACCAAACAGATTTTTTTGTAAATTGTTGGGTTTTCCCCTCCTCTGCAAACAAATTCTAAAATAAATTAATGTTACATTTTAGAATTTGGTTGCGGTGGTGGTTAAGGTGACTTTATATGGGAGCCAGGCTCTGCCCTCAATGAAGACCAAAGAAATTTTTCCTTTTCGAAATGAAAAAAATATGTGATTTGTTAGATTTTTGTGTTATTTGTTTATGGTGGTGGGGTACGTCTTAATCAAGAACAATCTTCTGTTTAAGTAAGATTTTTTTTAAAATTTTTGTGATTGGCAAACATTTACTGAATCTGACTGAAACGGACCAAACCATACCACGGGTAAATAATTGATTGCTTTCGGATTGAATTGAACACAAGAGTTCATACAGGAAGGAGACAAGTAGAAGTAATATCGTCGAGCGGAGCGAGCAGCCATTTTATTAACGCGGTTGAAGGTTGAAGGGTTAAATCAATGTGATAAGAGTCAACAGTAGGCTTAAAAATAAATAGCCTCGAAGCGCCGCGGACTGCTTCTTTTGCTTTGCGGACCACAAATGATTCCACGGATCACCGGTTGGGAACCACTGATCGAGCCCGTGCCCCTACAGCTGAGCATTAAGCTCCTCACGCAATACCTCCTTCTAATTCATTAATTTTAGTTTCTAAGTTTTTCTTTGCAATGTACGTAGCAATGTACGTAAGTACCCTGCAATGACTAATCCGTTTTACCGATGCGTACGACCGGTGACTCAATGCAAAAATAAGTTTGTTTTGTCTTTTATTTTAATCAAGTTTTTTTTTGTTTGAGTTACAAATAAAATATTCTCATTCTCATAGAGTTATCACAAAAGACAGAGCTGCCCAAAACATTGTCCTTTATTTTGTGGTTCAAAAACAAACATTTTTATTTCTTTGTAGGCGTAGAACGAGGCGAATGTTTCGGCCTACTAGGCATCAACGGCGCGGGTAAAACGACAACGTTCCGAATGCTGACGGGAGATTCGCGTATCGGCAGCGGAGACGCATTTGTTCACGGACTGAGTCTGAAGACGCATATTGAAGAAGTCCACACGCATATTGGTAAGTTGGGGTAACTTTACAAAAATTTGCCGCAACTCCTTGGCTCATAAAAGCACGCGACAGTATATAGTTTTTTGTTTTTCCAATTCTCTGTCTCACTTTAAATGTAAAACGCACGTCACAAGTTTAAAAACTCAATTTCTTAATGATGTTGATTTTCGTAAGCATACCTTGAAAGGACGCCTTGATAATGGTATCGGCTTCGTTCACCATAAAAATATTACATAGCCATGCTTTAATCGTACATCTTATATACCTACTTAAGTTAAAGCAAGGCTTTGATCATTCTTTTATAAAGACGTCTTTCAAGTGAAATAGTGATTGAATATCATTCGCCTTGATGAAGACATCAAAGCGTTTTTTCAGAGTAGGTATTTCATGATAAATACAAACCATTAATAATAGAAGCGTTTTACATAAAATAAAACGCATATTAATTTACTTACCTTTTTCAAAGCTATACTAATGAGATAGGCCTATCGTTTCCCGCCACAATATTCAAATTAAACAAGTATATGCATGACTATCTGTCAAAATTGACCAACAGCCAATGAGAACATTCGTCCAATTAGGAATTGGCCAATCAGGTGTCTTCCCGCCACGTCAGAGAGGGGCGCGAGCGAGCTCGTGGCGCCGCCATTTTAATTCTCCATTGCGTCGAATATCACCAGGCAGGATTAAAAGTTATAGCTTTGAAAAAGGTAAGTAAATTAATATGCGTTTTATTTTATGTAAAACGCTTCTATTAATTGTACTGTAGCTTTTTCAAAGCTATACTAATGAGACGTGTTTGTTATCGCCTGGTGGTGGTGAAGACACTCTACGCCAATGTGAACTTACTATAAAAAAATGTTATAATCGTAAAATTCGTTAGCCACACAGTTTTGAATGCAAATTAGTCATTGTGACATTCAAACGGAATACATAGCTAATGCACGTATTGGTCAAAACACATTTATTAAAAATAGCCATATTTAAAAAGTTGGCAATATCTTTACAATAAAAGTGAAATTTCATTAAATTTATTGGAAAATTGGACTTTGGCTCTCTGCTACTGCCATGATAGAAAGTTGAACCGATGCTAGTATAATAAATAAATAATACTAGACAATACACACAGCATCATAAAGCCCCAAGATTAGCAGAACTTGTGTTATGAGTAGGTACTAGATGATTAATAAAGTTAATACACAATACAATAAATTGGTATCCGTAAAATAAGACCTCAGCGGCCACGGCTCAATTTCTATTAGAAACAGTTAATTTTTGTAATTTATAATGTCCTCATTACTACTACTACTACAACTGTGAAGAATTTAATTTCTGATTCACAATAAAAGTATTGGACTTATTGCTATACAGGCCATAATAAAAACTCACTTATCAGGTTGTATGGTCATTCTAAACAATTAAATCATGTAGGTAGGTAGTTAAATGAACTTTTCAAATTATTGCGGCACGTTTAATTACGTACTTTTAAGTATAGCGAAGCTATGCTTATCTAAGATGTCCAGTTATGGGAAGTTCTTGTAATGGGTTTCAGTAAATGATTAACTTTTCCCCCACACTGTTTGGAATACAACATTACAAGTGTTGA
Organism: Eupithecia subumbrata; assembly: GCA_949316285.1. Classification (NCBI taxonomy): domain Eukaryota; kingdom Metazoa; phylum Arthropoda; class Insecta; order Lepidoptera; family Geometridae; genus Eupithecia; species Eupithecia subumbrata. The sequence continues at coordinate 10,374,889 of OX438643.1, read as the reverse complement.
AATAACAGATTTGCATATATTTCCAACTTTAGGAAAGCTTACGGATCAGATAGACATCAATAAAAATACAGCTACCTCAATTGAAAAAGCCAACCGGGTTATATTTATGGTTTGCTCTTAGAAACGTGCCATTGGTTCCTTTATATCTCATCCGGACTTCATTCCGAATTATATGTATATGTACACAACACACAGCATGTCATACCTTGAAAGAAAAACCTATCGAGACATCAATAAAATTATGTCTCATAATGGTGACTACCAGGCACTGCATATCCTGCACCCAACAAAGTATAGTTCAAAAACCAGCAATACATTATTTGTTACAATGTACTCGACTTGTAGATAAATACGTCACTCATTACCAATGTACTTCATCCAAAATGGTCTTGGTTTAAGACGCAATCGTGACTGTTGCTCCATAATGCTAATGAAATAATCAAAAAGAGCGATTTAACGTTTAACTTGTAGTTATGTTGAAACATCTCTTTATGTCAAATAACTGATGATACTGACTTCATACCTCCCGCTTTCGAAGCGAAGGTTGCAATTTTCTTCTCGTTCAGGAACATAACTCACATAACGCATCAGCGCTGCAGTTCAGAAGCTGACAATGGTCGCTTGCTCCACCACAAAAAATTTAAAAATATTAGTTTTGTATGTGTAACACTATAGAAAATAAAAACAGCGCATGTCAAGGACAGAAGCAGTAGGTACCGACTGATGTTTAAAAAGAAGGCATCGATAACTTTTTCATTCTTGAACTCGCCAGGTTTTAAAAAGTTATAAAAATAAAATACTTAACATTGTATCTAATACAGTTGAGAAACCATTCAACAACTTATCATACAAAGCAGATAACTGAGAAATGCCACCGATGATAAAACTTTTGAAGAGGGTGGTTAGTCGTAAATATACACGGAAGGATTAATACCATACAATCATTTGTATCGATGATAAAAAGTTCGAACAGGGTAGTTAGTCGTAAATAAACCCAGAAGGATTATTACCATTCACACCCCTGCTGTTCTCACAATCATAACTCCGGACATGGCCGGAGTTTAATTTAAAACCAGATATACCTATATAACTGTATAGCGTACGCCAGACACTTATAGACTTTAAGCCTGGGGCCAGTTCCGCACTGGCAGTAATATCATCGAATAGTCATCTTTACTTGACAGACAAAATGTACACCTAAAACGGCCAAAGTCGAAGTCAAAGCTGGATCTATGCATTTGCGATGGCATATCCTTCATCTTTTGTTTGCATTTCTATGATTGCTTACCGTGGCCTTAAAAATGTTGATGATGCCTAAACAGCATTTCAACTCGGTATGACAAAGATAAAATTGAGGGTAGATAATTTTAAAGAACTAGTCTTTTTAATGCGACTAGTCTGGCAGGCAACAAAATTTTGTAGGTAGGAAGACGGAATGTCAATCTGTTTCACTCAATTCTGCGATCTCATGAACCCATAGAATGTTCCTAAATCCTCTCCTACTCATTACATACAGGTTACGTATCTTAAAGAAAAACTACGCAGATGGTAGTAAGTTTGAGTTAATGATGAATTAACAATGTTGAATGTAAGTCAGTTTTAAGACTTAGTTAAAACCTTAATTTTCCAAGACGCACACGGACATCTCCCAGCAGCTGCAATTAAGGCAGGCGATTTATATGTCCCTGACTTATCAGCTAATCGATGATTCATCAATCTATTAAACTTATCAACCTGAATTGGATAAGAAGAGTTTCTTAAAGTACGGTACCTATCCAACATGGTGATGATGATTTTTATCACAATTGCGGTATACCAGAAGCCTGGAAGCCAGTAGTTAATTTAATTTATCATATTATAACGGCTCTTTCTGAAAGTTTATATCAAACAAGGAAACAATCATAGCCCAATGTTACAGATGATAGATATATGTATAATAAACATCAATAGGTATCCGATACCTTGATAAGAAATCGTTATAAAGCTGTAGTGCACCAGGTATACACAATTTGTCTAAAAATAAATACTACCAGAGCCTCCCGGAAGTTTGTGTAGACGGGTATGCAATGCCCGAATAATATGGATATTAGTTAGCCTTCCTGGAAGTTCATGTCAATAGGTACGCGATACCCTGGAATTTTTTCATCACTGGTGGATGTGCACCACGATGACTTCCATTCAATACATACTCATGGTGTGGGTACCCGAATCATTATGGATAGAAGTTAGCCTTCCTGGAAGTTCGTGACAATAGGTACGCGATAGAGGTGCAGTACGGCGACTACCTTTATCCAAATCCAAAACCAGTCAGGCCGTTCTGAAGGTCAAGTGAACACATACTTACGTTATTGCAGAAAAATAACCGAAATTACCTTTCGCCTCGTTGTTCGAGAAATAGGATCATCAGATCACGTCCATGATAATTATAATAGCTGAAAAATATTCGGTGCGGCCGAATTTTGTGTGTCATCGCAGCCCTGCGAGGGTGCGCAAATGAACCCTGCGAGGGTTTTTTGATAAGTATCTTGCAAGAAGATGTCTATGACAATATGTGCCAATGCAGCCCTGCGAGGGCGCTAAAACAAACCCTGCGAGGGTTTTTTGATAAGTATCTTGCAAGAAGATGTCCATGAAAATGTACCATTGCAGCCCTGCGAGGGCGCTAAAACAAACCCTGCGAGGGTTTTTTGATAAGTATCTTGCAAGAAGATGGCTATGACAATATGTGCCAATGCAGCCCTGCGAGGGCGCTAAAACAAACCCTGCGAGGGTTTTTTGATAAGTATCTTGCAAGAAGATCTCTATGACAATATGTGCCAATGCAACCCTGCGAGGGCGCTAAAACAAACCCTGCGAGGGTTTTTTGATAAGTATCTTGCAAGAAGATGTCTATGACAATATGTGCCAATGCAGCCCTGCGAGGGCGCTAAAACAAACCCTGCGAGGGTTTTTTTATTACTTGCAAGAAAATACATCGGGTGTGTTGCTTAAAAACTACTAACATGATTTTATTCCTTATTCATCCTTCAATCGTATCTTCTCGAGGGTGGACTTGATGTTGTTCGATAGCCACAAACAGTAGGCAACAAAATATGTAAAAATTTCTTAGTTTTGCTATCCTAGGTTAACACTTTCAGTGCCCTTACAAATAGCTGCTCAGAGCCTTAGCTGGGCGGTGAATGGATAAGACAACCCAATCACGCAAATTAATTCTGATAATTCTAGTACTGCAATGTAATTCTAAAGATAGTAACCAAACATATTCTAGAAATAAACAAATTGTAGTTGTAACTGTGTGTTGTCGTATCAACTGATTCAGAAATCTTGGTTACATTCAGCTTGGTTACATATTACACAAGGAATCTTCCTTTAGTTTAGATAGGACATTCGATTCTGAAAGCTAGAACTACATGGACACCCAAGTTTGTAATTGGGTCATGAAAACGCAAATCTCCAACACGTTGAGCGTAGTGCACGTGTTATTTTCCAATTACTTATAATATATGAGCAGGGGAACCAATCGAACGCCCTACGTAGGCGTTCGTGTCCCACAATGCCCAAAATACTAGGTATATTTTAAGAGTACTCACGATTTTATTCCCTTGAACATTCCATGTCGAACTTTTTCTCCGGCTGTTCACGGCCCGTCGACGTCGATCCCACGATTTCCGTGGTCGGAATTTGGTATTTTTATCGTTTTTAAATCTTTGCTAGAAAGAAATAATATTTTAGCGTACAGGAACAAAAACCAACAAAAGACCGGAAAATAAAATTAACAAATCGAACGGTAAAACCGTTAAAATCTCGTTTTAAAATAAAAAAAAAGGACTGCCACTGATAATAGCGGAAATACTGCTTGCTAGGTTGGACAAGCCTCAGCTTACGTCATTAAAATAATAAAATAACCACGTGCTTCCAAAGCACGTGTTATTAAATTCGAAATAAAAAGTCACACAAACATAAATTACTTACGCGGTACCACCTCGTGCGAGGTAGTAAAAGCGTTAGCTTTCGTAATGACGAAGCGACACGGACGTGTCGTTAGTCTACGACATAATAGAAATGAAATGGACTATCAGTCCATGGAAAATTTTTTACGAAATTATTTCGCAAATTAAAACTTTATACAAAAGGTGTAACTTTGACGAAAAGGTTACTTACGCAGTAATGCACTGTTTTCACCGTACCTTCACATTTGTGCACTTTGATAATAATTCGTTGTGAATTAATGCACCTACAAATATATTCTGGAATAGAAAATTCTTCAAAATCGTGCTACGTTTTGGTAGCACGTCCGTACTCGGCGGGAAACTAAACGCCAATGGAGAATTAAAATGGCGGCGCCACGAGCTCGCTCGCGCCCCTCTCTGACGTGGCGGGAAGACACCTGATTGGCCAATTCCTAATTGGACGAATGTTCTCATTGGCTGTTGGTCAATTTTGACAGATAGTCATGCATATACTTGTTTAATTTGAATATTGTGGCGGGAAACGATAGGCCTATCTCATTAGTATAGCTTTGAAAAAGCTACAGTACAATTAATATAAATAAATAATATTACTTTTGAGGTGACCTTGTCTTCATAAGGTGCAAAGGTAATTTTAAATCATAATTCCGCAGGGTACTGTCCACAATTCGACGCTCTCTTCGAAAATCTAACGGCGCGGGAGACCCTACACATATTCTGTCTGTTGCGGGGAATCCCCGCGCATATCGGCGCCGCTAGCGCCCTCTATCTAGCAAACTCACTAGGATTCGCACAGCATTTCGATAAAAAGGTAAATATTTTAAAATTAACTCAAGTTTGAAATAGTTAAATCATCATGTCAATAATGTAGGTATAGTTACTTAACTATTATTATTAATTTAAAAAAAAACTACCGCAGGAAGCTGCGGTATAATTTTTGAAACAATTCAATGTAAATTGCTATGTTGTTTTAGGTTTATGAATGCAGCGGTGGAACGAAAAGGAAGATAAGTGCGGCTGTGGCGCTGCTCGGTGATTCAAGTCTAGTTTTTCTTGATGAGCCCACAACAGGTAGGCACAATCAATGTCAAGGGGGACCTTCCTTCAAGTCAATCATTAGAGTATTGACACCATTGGCTTTATCGCAAACGTGTTTTAAGTGGCTTGTTTTGCTCATAATACGTATGTCATGAGGTCAAAAGCCTGAGTGTTTACATAGATTAAGTAGGTAGTTGTGATTTTGTTTGTTTTCTTAGGAATGGATCCGGCGTCGAAGCGATTAGTTTGGTCGTCGATAAGTGCGGCCGCGCGGGCGGGGCGCAGCGTGGTGCTGACGTCACACAGCATGGAGGAATGCGAGGCGCTGTGCTCGCGACTCACAGTCATGGTCAGCGGCACTCTGCACTGTCTCGGACCCTTGCAGCATCTCAAGAACAAGTTCTCACAGGGTAACTAGACCATTCTCCTAACTATAATACAAGCGGGCGGGCGGGACGTAGCGTGGTGCTGACGTCACACAGCATGGAGAAATGCGAGGCGCTGTGCTCGCGACTCACAGTCATGGTCAGCGGCACTCTGCACTGTCTCGGACCCTTGCAGCATCTCAAGAACAAGTTCTCACAGGGTAACTAGACCATTCTCCTTACTATAATACAAGCGGGCGGGCGGGACGTAGTGTGGTGCTGACGTCACACAGCATGGAGGAATGCGAGGCGCTGTGCTCGCCACTCAAGCTCGGTCTTCTTCTTTTGATCTTCATAAGGCGCTACCCCGACCCAAATCAGCGCCCCCACCTATTTTATCATATTATACTGTTCAACGAAGGAATTTTCAAAAAGCGATTTGCCCATCTGTGAAACCTATCACAAGCTTATTTTTAAATCCTCTGTAAAAGTTTTATTTCATATACTTTAAGCACCATGATGGAACTTCGCATCTCAAAAAAGAGCAACTTCGCATCTCTGCCTACACTATACTCACTAAGACTTTTAAAGAGGCATTAAAAATAAGCTTAGGAAAGATACCACAAACTGCGCTGATTTGGGTCGGGGTAGCGCCTTAACAGGTTTCGTTACATTTGATTTTTACAAGTGGTATACCTAACTTCCCCTCCTTGGCCCTCCGGCCAGGTGGGATGACGATCTGCGAAAGACTGCAGGCAGATGCTGGATGCGGCAAGCTGAAGACAGGGCGCTATGGCGCTCATTAAGGGAAGCCTATGTCCAACAGTGAACTAATATAGGCTGATTATGATGATGATGATGATACCTAACTTACCATAGCTTTTTCTTATCACATTGTTTTCAAGGGTTCCTTTAATAACTGATTGGAATGACGTTTCACGTCAAATACCTTTCTTAAAACTCGATTTTTGTTTGTTGCAGGATTTACCCTCATTATAAAATGTCAACTGGACGCAGATAGGGATACTGCATTAACTCAAATCGACCAGTATATCAAAGACAACATCAGAGAAGCTAAACTCATGTGAGTATTCTTCATCCACTGCTGAGCATGACCTCCTAATCGGGAGTTTTACAATAACCATCTCGCTTCGCAGCCGGATCGATGATCGATGTTACAAACAGAAGGAAGCTACTGCGCTTTCTCTAATAGGTGCCCTTGTAACGATTGCCTCGTTGGTCTAGCGGTCAGCTTGTTCAACCGCTGATTAAGAGGTCCTGGGTTCGAATCCCGTGTAGGCCCAATAGTTGTTATTGACGTTTTTCTTGCAAGGAAAATACACAGTAGCAGCCCGGAGTCAGGAAATTGGCGGTGTTACACCCCCGTGCCTCGGAAAGCACGTTAAGCCGGTGTTCCTGCGCCTGACCTCTCCCCGGTCGTGTCGATCTGTCGTCCCATCGGATTATGAGAGTGAGGGAACAGAGAAGTGCACGTGCGTTTGCGCATACACTGTGCAGTATAATATGTCCTGCGCATCTAGCTTGTCTCCAATGGGACTGGCCGCCGTGGTCGAAATTCGGCTAGTAGGACATTAGGTTCCCTTAGTCGTCTCTTACGATATCACGTTGCACGTTGTTACCACTACGGCAAGGTGTATGTTACCACTACGGCGAGGTGGATGTTACCACTACGGCAAGGTGTATGTTGCTCAGAATTGGACTCCCTTACAGCGGTTTTAAGAGCACTGCTCTTACAATTTTCTTCCAATTGGTTTATTTTTCTTACCCATATTTTTTCTTGGCAGTGAAAGTCATCTCGGCATAATAACGTATTACCTAAGCGACGCTGGTCTGCCGTGGTGGCAAGTATTCTCTGTGATGGAGGCAGCGCGTGAACAATTCCCGATAGAAGACTACTCCGTGTCCCAGACCACGCTCGAACAAGTGTTCCTTAGGCTCTCGAGAATACACGCCAAGGAAGACTAAACTTAGCTATTTTTATAAGACGTAATATTTATAAGAAAATGCTACTGTGCCTTACTTGTGTACGAGTCCATCAGTGTATGTATAACTTAGCTGTAGCACGCCTATTGAGTTGTGGTTTGTGATGCTTGAGAACAAATGAATCATCAGCTTCTATATTGTCACAAAACTTGGTTAATACACCCCCTGGGCTAGAACTAGCTATTTTGATAAAGGTGTATGTAAGGATGATATGTTTGTTTGGTGCCCTTGCATGGGTGCGACTGTGCAAGTTGATGCAAGTATACAATTCTAGATTAACGATTTATATTAAACATTTAACGATATTTTTGTTTTAAATGTATGGCGGGCATTTGATGCACACCATATATTTAACATAAAAATGTTTTACGTAATAGATTACGTTATAATATAATATAAAAAATGTATCGTACCAAAAATTGTAACATCTTGACATTTGCAGAAATAATAATGTTACCAAAAATATGCAAAACTCAGTATTTTCAGATTAAATTTTGGTTGTGATCTCAATTTCAATTACCTTAAAATAATTATCAAATAAGCATGCTTGCGTTTTGGTACTCGTTTATTTTTCTAGGTGAGAAGTTTGTACTTACTATTATTTGCTATTCAATACAGAAGGCCTATTTAATTCTCCAAAATACTCAATCGATTGTTTCGTTTCGTTTTTATTTGTGCAAATTGGAACTCTATTTCGGTGTATTAGAGTCGTAGATGTTCACCAATTGGCCGAAACGAAACACGAAATTTTGTGCTGAAGAATTAAAATAGTCACCTAAAACTAGAAATAAAATAGTAACACCTTATGTGGCCTTTTACTTAAACTGTACTTATTTGAAAGGATTGTCGTAATTTTGAAAATATAGGCTTATAAATTTAACGATTAATATATTTCACTTAATAAACAATAATAAATTGTTAAATACTTAATTATTTATTACACTTTGTAAATATTTTTAATACAAGGTATACCTAAGCATTGAAACGTAAACGCTACGTGAAATCACTCAATAAACAATTTTACAAAAAGTCAACTTTTTCATTCACATCACATTGCACAGCAATCTTATAAAAAGGTAAATTCATGTAGGTAATTCTAGCATGACTAAATATAACTAATACTTTAACTAAGTTGGAATGAATCCAAAAATTAATCAGCTACTTAAAATAATGTCAAAATACCACCATCGCCACGAACCCTTGGTTTCGAAAACTTTAAACACATCTCTATTTTCTATGGAACCATTCAAGGGGTTTGTTGAACACTGCGGTGGTAGGAATAATCGTGTTTATTACAAAATGGTACAACCCTTTGTTTCTAAAGGTTTTACGCATGAATAAACTTGCTATAACATATAGTGTAACTGGGACACTTTACCTAAATTTCACATTAATTCATTAAATCTATTAACATTGTTGCACTATACGCGTAAAACTTTAAAAAATCAAGATGGAGGCATACTGCACCGGGACGGCACGGGGCACGACGACGGCACGGCAACTAGGTCTGTCTACCTTTGCAAACCGAAGGTTCAGTCAACCGAAGGTATTCAGTTCGTTTACTTCTTATATGAGCGTCCCAAATGGCATCCGGTTGGATACTGAATGAGTGAGGCAGTGAGGCTTGCGTGTGTAAATTTTATTGGCAACGTCGCCAGCGCCCCGGTGCCCAGATTCTAAACAGCGAGTCGCGGCCACCCATCCTTTACGACCATTCCAAACCGTCGTCGCCAAGTGAGTTATAATACGCGCAAATCTTTATGAATTCTCGGAAGTATGCGCGAGTGGCTGTGCTGTAGTTTATTTTAAGGTGTCGGAAGGAATAAATGATTACGTACCCTACTGTACCATGCGCAGTTTCGCATTGGCGGCTATGTTCACAGAATTCATAAAGATTTGCGTGACCTATAGCTGCCTATAATATAGAATAGTTTTGATACATAGCCGGCGACGTCGCCGTGCCGTCGCCATCCCGGTAAGGACCCTAAAGAAATCCCTGTATCTATTCCACATATTTCATCAATGGCTATGTTGTGTCATCTCTTTGGTATTTCGTGAATTGCAAGAATATTTGCTCTAAAGTAGTCTGCGATATGCTGTAATACTCTACGGAGAGGTCTCGCTTGGCGCGCTCCATGGTCCCGAACAGTTTGGACCACGGCATGCTTGGGTCCGGCAGGTAGTATGTTAGGACGCCTTGGTACTCTTCCCTGATAACAAAACAATTATTAACAATTAACAAAATAATTGCAATTGGAAATCTATGCAAACAACAAAAATCGCAACACGAATCTTTATCTCATTGACTCCGCAGAGGGTATAGATCCGCCTGCGACGCAGGAGGTTGCAGGTTCGATTCCCGCCTCGGGACAAATGTTGATAGGATCTGCAGATATCTGTTCCGGGTGTTCTAGCTGTTTTATTATGTACTATATTAAAATATATATTAAGTATGTTTGGTATTGTATTTAGTATATCAGTTATCTTACTTTGGGGCTAGATGATGGTGAAAAGTGAGGGTGAAATGTCGAGCATTATTTAATTATTATTTATTATAAGTTTGTTATCAAAGGGAGATATTTTTTTTTATGTCAAAAAAATATTATCTACATGTACGGTGTCAATGCTATTTCTATAGTCTCTCAATAATTTGCTTCTTTCAACCTCAACCTCAACAGCCTGTGTTGGTCCACTGCTGGACGCAGGCCTTCCTCTGATAAGCGCCTGGTTGGCTTTTATCTTCTTTCAAACCAACCCGGTATTAAATACCCAGAGCAGTAGTGATATCCGAGCGGGGATGTATGCGGTAATATTTATGTATGTCACCAAAATACTCCACGGAATACCGCGAACCGCGCGAAATTCAAGCTACCGGTTTGGGTAGCGGATACCGCGTATATGCAAGTATAGGTATAGGCCTTACTCTGTTCTGTGATATGCGTATTAGGTTCAAATAAATTAGTAAACTAGTTTCTGCCCGCACGCGTTTTTTCTATGGAAACGATTGAAGGTTATATCTATCCCATGGGAACTGATTTACGGGATAAAAAGCCATGTTTGATTCTAGGATTAGAATTACCTGTATGCAAAATTTTAGCCTGTTCTGTTTAGTAGTTTTGGCGTGAAGAGGTAACAAACATCCATCCATCCAAAGTTTCGTATTTATAATATAGTGTGATGTGATGTATTAGGTTATGAAAATATACTCGTGTACTCACATTATTTTGGAAGAGCTAAAACTGCGAGCGACGAACTCTTTGACGCGGTCGGTCACGGAGGTCATGTTTGAATGCCGCGCGTTATCCTCCAACTTGAGTTTGATGGTGAGGGTGTAACCTGCGGAACAAAATACATTACAGTTGACATAACTAAAGCTAGAACCACACTATTGTTTTTTGACGACGGCAGGAGGTTGTGGGTTCGCTTGCCCCCTCGGGACAAATGTTTATATGATCTGCAGATATGTGTTCCATCTGTACTGGGCGTTATGGTAATTACTGTGTCGTGTCGCGCTACACAACACCACACCTCAAATTGTATGGTATCTTTAGACATATTGAATTAAGAAGAAAGGGAAAACATAGCTAAAAATGATGCTGACCTGTAGCTTCCTCGAACTCAACAGCGTTTATTGGTCCACTGCTGGACGCAGGCCTCCCCCGATAAGCGCCTTATTAACTTTTATCTCATGGGGGGTACTGCCCATAATCCCCACTGGAAATGCGGGTCGCAGTACAGTGGTAGAACTGTTCTGCAGGGAGCGCTGCTGCCCGCCCCCGGTGGATATCCTTTATTCGCCTCTTACGACACCCGCGGGAAGAGTTGGGGTGGTGTAAATTCTAAGCCGGCACCACACAGCTTGTAGACTTGTAGCTTACCTACCCCTAAACACAGCGAGTAACCATCTCGCGCGAAGAACAGTACAGAGTTGTCACTGCTGCTTACCAGTCTTGATTTGGAATGGAACGGAACTCCAATCCCAAAACTGAATTAGAGCCTTACCTTGCGAGAACTTGTTCTTGAGATGCTGCGGCGTGCCGAGACACTTGAACCGTCCGTTGACCATGATAGTGAGTCGCGAGCATAGCGCCTCGCATTCCTCCATGCTGTGCGACGTCAGCACCACGCCTCGCCCCGACTTCTGAACGCTGCGGACTGCTCTCCAAACCTTAGATACAAATTATTAATAGGATAGAGTAGTAGTGACTAATAGTAGGGAGTAGTAATAGTAGTGAGAAGTAGTAGTAATAGTGGTAAGTAGTAGCAGTGACATTATGAGAGAGTAATAACAGGGGGTTTCAATTCAGATGGCACAAATACTAAACTAAATATCAGCACTAAAAATGTTGCAAACCTTTTATTCCGATCGATTAGAAAGGGACGGTATTATTTTTAGTGGGTTCAAGTGTAATTTTATTATTTACTATCTCCTGCTCGCGGCTTCGCACGCGCTTTTCAAGTAGCTTATCTCCGTCCTCAGGATACCGTTTACCTCTCTGACAAATTTCATTAATCGAGATCTGTTCAGCCGTTAAGGCGTGAAAAGGTAACAGACAGAATTACTTTAAATTTTATAATATTAGTGAATGAAGGGAAACCTTCCTCTGACACTGAAGCGCAAACTCGTCGATATGTGCATCCTGCCCGTCCTAACCTACGGTGCGCAGACATGGTCGCTGACTGAGCTACAAAAGTCCAGGCTCAAGATATCGCGGTTCCAGTGTCTGTCCTGTCTGTGTCCTAGTCGGGGGGAGGAAAGGTGACGGAAGAATGGGGTCGGCGAGTGTGTGGATCGGTGGGCTCGCCGGCCATGTATAGGAGGAAGAGGGGACGCCAGTCGGGCCGCGGAGGTTTTAAGTGTTCCTGTGGTTCGGCGAAAATGGCGAGAGAGGGACACCGGAGAGGGTATTATGTTCTTTTCAGGACGTCGAGTCCCACATAATTCTGGTCCTCCCCCAGACCAGTTTATTCGTAAATGAATTTTCTCGCCGAATAAAAAAAAAAAAAAGGCTCAAGATATGCCAGAGGGCAATGGAGCGTAGCATCCTGGGTTTCCGGCGAATCGATCGCGTTAGGAATACGATGCTACGCTCTCTGACAGGTATTGCCGACGTGGGAGTTAAGATCGCCACACTCAAATGGCAATGGGCAGGCAACATTGGCCGAATGCACTCCGAGAGGTGGGCTCATATAACTACACCCTGGGTCCCGGACGGAAGCCGCGGTCGAGGTCGGCCACGAAAACGTTGGCGGGACGACCTCAACGCCTTCCTAAATGAGTGGTGGGACATCGCGGAAGATCGCACGGAGTGGAAAGATTTGGGGGAGGCCTTTGCCCAGCAGTGGGACGGAATAGGCTGAGGAAAAAAAAATGTGAAGATTATATCAGCGAAGAGTGTCCCACTGAAGTGCAAAAAAAAATCATTTATTGGTCACAATTACAGTGTTTCTTTACTGAAACACTGTAACCAATAAATGATCTCATTACGGATGTAAGCGGGTTAACTACGAACCTTATTTGTGTTGGAAGAACATCCGTAATGAATTCGTCAAACTACGATAGTTTTTATAGTAAAATAAATGATCTTGCCTCCCTCTTTCCCTTTCTTGCTGTCAAATAAGTTTAGTTTAATTTTGTGCCATCTGAATTGACACCAACGCTAGAAACTGTTCTATGAGCCCATGTATGAAGTGATCCGGCAGGAAACTTCAACTTCCCTCTCATTTCAGACCTTTCCAAGACTGAACTGAGAAGGATAGAGAAATTTCAGCGTCGTTTCGGCTTTCTACAGTAGATATATAATTGAAAGTATACTCACATGTCGTTTCGCGGCCGGGTCGACGCCCGTGGTGGGTTCATCCACGAACACCAGCCGTGTTTTGCCGAGGAATGCAATTGCCGTATTCAGTTTACGTTTCGTTCCACCGGAGTATTGACCAACCTGTAATCGAAGTTAAAATATTATTATAACTTACGGTCCAATCCATTTATGTGTAAACAATGTGTTAAAAATAAATAACACAACCATTCACAATTTTTTCAACTCCGAATTTTTACGACGAGCCATACGATTTTCAGATCGCTAATGACAAGATAATAAATAATGCTGGACACAGCATTATCAAGCCCCCCAAACTAAGCAGAGCTTGTGTTATAGGTACTAGATAACTTATATACTTAATACAAAACATGACATAGATTTATATTTTTATTATACATACACAAAACACCATAATAAATAAATAATGCTGGACAATTCACACAGCGTCATCTAGCCCCAAGATACCTTTTCTAAGTGTTCATTTATTGTATATATGGAAATAAAGAGAATTTGATTTTGCTAAGCAGAGCTTGTGTTATGGGTACTAGATGCTGATAAACATAATATAAAACAATAAATAAATGTCTGCAGATTGTTCAGATTATGTTTCACATAGTACAATTTAGCGTCTAATGACCAGCTTTATGCTTCAAATAGTCTAGGTGTGAAATTAGATTTTTTCATGCCATCTATGGCAATATTTTTTGTTCTTAGCTATTTATCTATAATGGTAAGAATTTCTCTTCCTGTTGAATGGCTGTATCAATCGGTTGTCATTGTTTCTGTAAAACCTTTAATATTATCTCAATACGAGTTTAAACAGTTATCCCACGCATTTTGTGCATATTGTGCCTAGTTAGTGGTCCTGCGTGCCGGACTGTATTAAATAGTTCATATTATGTTAAACACAGATGGTACAAACATAATAGTCCAAGTTACCCGTTTATCAAGATGCTTGAGGAACCCGAGGGACGTAGCGAGGGTCGTGGCGTGTAGAGTGATGCTCGCGGGGCGCATTCCTCGGAGCAACGCAAACAGACGGATCGTCTCGCGCCCCGTCAGCTCGTTGAATAGTGCGTCGAACTGTGGACAGTAACCTGAAACAAGAGATATTATTTTAACTATGACATGTATAGATATTATTTTAACTACGACATGAAGGTTGCGGGTTCGATTCCCGCCTCGGAACAAATTTGTGTACGATATGCAGAAATTTGTTGCGTTGGTCTGGGTGTTTTCTATATATAATAAAAAATATCTATCCATGTAGTGTATTGTATTAAGTATATCAGTTATCTAGTACCCATAACACAAGCTCTGCTTAGCTTGGGGCTAGATAATGCTGTGTGAATTGTCCAGCATTATTATTTGTTCAGGGTGTTCTGCATGTTTTCTAATATAAAAAAATATATATCTAAGTAGTATAATATATTAAGTTTATCAGATATTTAGTACCCATAACACAAGCTATGCTTAGCTTGGGGCTAGATAATGCTGTGTGAATTGTCCAGCATTATTATTATTATTACATCTGTAAAGGGGTTCGGTCTTGGTGTTGGTATAGTATTGTTGGTATAGTGTTGGTATAGTTGGTATAGTATAAACCCTTTGGGTATTGGTTTATGTGGTATTTATGGTTTGTTGTATTTTTGTAGGAAAAGTCACTAGTTTTTGGTATGTAAATGTAATCACTGGTAAAATGAATAATATAAACTTAAACTGATTGACTTAAATGGTAAATTTATGGTTAGAATGGTATTGGTATGAATCCGCGTTCTCGGTGGTATGCTCCGGCGCGTCTGAATTTGGGATGCCGCGAGTGGAGGCGCGTCAATTGCTAACTAAGCAATATCGCGTATTCGCTGCCTGTTCGGTTTTAACCCGAACTTATTCCCGAGAACAAGGACGAAGATGCTGGTTATGATACATTTTAAAAGTATTACAACAAAACATGAAAAGAGATTGAAATACGATTGAATTAACATGAGATGACGAGGTTATGGACGAAACTGACGAATTTGTTTGTCAAACTAGGCCTAAATCTCACTCAGTACTCACGGAAAATAACTTATATTACAAAAATTTCCAAAAATTTTCTACGGCTCGTCGAAAGTGAAAACACGATTCATAAAAAAAAAACATGAATGTGCACTGTTTCGCACATCATGTATTTTCATAGATACCCAGGGGTGGGCAGCAGCGCCCCCTGCAGAACAGATCTACCACCGAACTGCGATCCCCAATCTGCATTACTTGTAATGATAACAGCCAATAGTAGCATATCATGAGCGCCATAACGCCCTGTCCTCAGCTTTCTGCATCCAACATCTGCCTGTCATCCCACCTAGCCGGGGGGCGTCCTACACTACGCTTGCCGAGTCACGGTCTTCATTCAATAACACGCTTACCCGAGCTGTTTTTGGTTGTAATTATCTCACCAATATTCTCGTGGACAGCAGTCAGCTGCTTCTCTACGGAGTATCCGCTGACGAAGGCACCCCCACTGGATATCGTCTCGTCGCCCATAAGCATCTTGAAGGTGGTTGTTTTACCCGCGCCGTTCACGCCGAGGAGGCCGAAACATTCCGAGTCGTTTACACCTGAACAAAGATAACTGATATGAGCTTGATACAATAAGCAAAATAACAACTAACAGGCTAAAGGTTTCTTCGTCGCTTATTTACTTTAGTCTACATACCGAAGCGGGTAGCGGGTGGCACCTGGCACCAGCACCAGAATAGCAAGGGACAGGAGTGAATGGAAAAGCTTGGAGGAGGCTTTCACCGCCAAAGGCGGTCCTTATCGGACAACAACTGCGACTCCGTTAATGTAAATAGTATAATTATAGTTTAAGTTTAGATTAAGATTTATATATAGTTACTTATTTTGTACTAGCTGGTAAGAAAAAAATAAAGCTCTTTTTGTTTTATTTTATTTATTTATTTACATACCGAAGCGACAGGAATCAAAAGTACCTATCACTTTATTTCCGTGTCAGTGTGCATTTATTGTATATGTTTATGGAAATAAAGAGTTTTTGACTTTGATTTTGAATGATTAATAAAACTTTTGCAACTAAAGATGTTCCCTTGCGGCGCGGAAACAACCAATCAGCAGTGGTATTTTAATTCATTCGATTCGTTTCCGAATAGAATGCGACGGATCTATAAAACGCTATTTTGATTTCGCCTCTGGTTGATGATCGAAAATCCGAAGCGAATCTGTTGACTAAATGCCATGTCAATGAGGAGGAGCTCCTTATTTCGATCATCAACCCGAGGCGAAATAAAAATAGCGTTTTAAAGCTCCGTCGGATTCGATTCGAATATGAATCGAATGAATTAAAATACCCCTGCAGAAACCAGCGGGATTACGAAATATTTATTTCAGTTAACTTTACTGCTCCGCGTCATGTTAACATACTAGTATAGTATTATAATATCTGTGACCCAAGCAAATAAGTAAATCAGGATTTTAACTTGCCAACATTGTTCAAGGCCACAATGGTGAGCAAAAAGAGAAACTTTGCATCTCTGCCTACTCTATACAACATAAAACTTGTACAGAGCCTAAAGTTTTTGTTTTTAAAGCCTCACACTCTGGCTAATTTCTAAGATATCAAATAATATCGCAAAATTTTTTGACTTCGACCGGACTTGAACCCGCATCCTTCCGTCAGTGTTTGATTGGTCTTGTACCCCTTGGATACAAAAAAATATCTAGGATTACTGACGGAACCGAACTGAGTAAAGTTTAGATTTGTGCGCTGCAGATTCCGCTTCCAGAATGCGTCACACTCGCACAATAAGGCCCGTATAAAAGCTGGCTCAGAGATCGATATAGATAGAAAGAAAGAAAATCCATTAATTTGGACTTTATATAACACAACACATTACAATCATATATACGTTACAAAGAACACAGTATTATATAGAAAAGAGTATAAATATAGATCGGTCTCTGCTCACGCGCTTTTGCCACAGAACATCGTTACTTAAGCAAAGGCTTAAGTTTTTTGATATTGATATCGAGCGACGCGCGTTGAAGATGCGGGATCAAGCCTCGGTTTAAACTAACACTATCATTGCCCAAGACGCAGATGCCAGTCTACTCCCCCGTGTCGCGGCGGCGCGCGGCTGGGCAGTGAATGCGTTAAGATTCTCTTCGGCTAGCCATTACCATCACTTACTGAAACTGACTTGATCCACGGCCAGATGCTTCCCGTAGTACTTGGTCAGCCCCTTGGCCACGAGGCCGTGTTGGTTCAGGCTGTACTTGTCGATGCGATTCACGTGGTATTGCTCGTCCGCTACGTCATTGTCTACGCTGGATGGCTCGATGGGCGCAGGGACCTTCTTCCGAGTGAATAACTGGAGGATTAATTTAATTTATTAATTTATTTATTTTACTTTAATTAACAGGGTAACATAAACCACTTAAGAAATCAAATAATATCGCAAAAATTTCCGACTTCGACGGGACTTGAAACCGCATCCTTCCGTCAGTACCGGAATGTGCTAACCAACTACACCACGAAGTCAAGTGACGTGGGAGTCGAAAATCTCTGCGACTTCCTACGGATTCTAGCTCCGTTAGCTCCACCTACAGAGGAAACATTGAAGTTTATCCAATCGAAGTCGAAAACTTTTGTGATATTATTTGATTTCTTAGAAGTTACCCTGAGTGTGGGGTTACGCACTGTAATAACAAAAAACCTAATAAACCACTTACATTAATTATAGGACATGGTTATACTCAATTATGATTATCTATAAATAGTGGCTATACAACATTAATATAAAATAATTAAATAGATTTTATACACAGACACATCCATACATCGCGCATAAAACCGGACTGATTTTACGAGGGCCCATTTAATGACCGACGACGGTCAGCGCGTACGGTACGCGCTGACCGTCGTCGTTCATTGTTGGTCAACTCGTTCACGGTTGAGCAGTAAACCCAGCCTGGGTAGGCCGACATTTCCTTTGATAGCTATCAAAACTCCGTTTCCACAACGCACATATCACAGACACTGAGGCATCAAATATTATTATTTGATGCCTCAGTGTCTGTGTCATGTATAGTTTACCCTGTGCAGCAGCCTGTATTCAACGACCATCAGGAGAGCCCAGAAGATGGCGCAGCTCACAATCATCATGACCATGTAGCGGAGGATGCCTTCATCCCAAGTGAAGTGGGCATTCTCATTTACTGAAATTAATAGTTTTAATTTGTTATTTACACGAGTATCTTTTTTTTTAATTTATCAAGCTTAAAAGATATTGTATTTCGTTATACGTATTTACATTTTTGTTTATTTTCAAGCATTTATGATTTTGCTATGGACGTAATAATTCTCTCCGCCATGTTAGAAGGGTTGCCATATTGGATTTATGACGTCACTTCTTTTATTGTTTTGTAGTCGTCAAAACTTACACGGTTGGGCCATCAGCTTATTCCATAAATTAGTACAGACCATCAAAGAAAACGACCCACTTTATTCCAGTACCATTTCAAATGTCTCAAATGACCAGTGATTAATATAATTTATAATTAATTTAATATATAATACAATAAAATACAAGAGACATTTCATAAGATACAAATACTATGAGCGGCCTTATCGCTTAGAAGCGATCTATATTTATATATTAATAAAATTTATAATGAATATGTAATTATATTATAAAAAGCAAGAAAATGTAATTTAAAACTTACGGCAACAGTTTTCGTATACAGTGCACATAGTTTGTAAGTTGCACTCCTCGTTGGGCCGCATCACAGTCATGTAATCGCAAGCTAGAAGACACGACTGCACCATCATCTCGTTGTTATTCATTATTCTGAAATATTACATTAGTTTTTTTTTTAATATAATTGTTTGTTGTGCCTGTATTTAATAAATAAATAAATAAAAGCGATGGCAGTTTAGTTTGATCAGAAGAAACAGTGTTAAATAGCCATTATAATTTAGATATCACTTTTTGCCTATTTCCTTTCTTATAATTTCTGTGTATAAAAACTCAAAATGCTTTATTTCCTTTACTTTAGACCTTAAAGGACTCTGATACTTCAGACATTTCAAATTACATGAGTGAGTTAAACTAGGAAATAAAGTGGTCATTCGACTTTTGTTCTCTTCATAACGTTCGCAATTTTATTCATAAAAATAATTATGATGCTTATTTTAGTGAGTCCAAGCGTCTTAAATTAGTTCCTTACCTAATGGAAGTGATCAAGCTGTACATAGGGAATAATTGCAGAACTGCATCCATGCCATCAGATACCGCCTTGGTGTCCAGAGCTGGGTTAGCTAACGCTTCCACTATTAGTTCCTTAATTAATTCCTTACCTAATGGAAGTGATCAAGCTGTACATAGGGAATAATTGCAGAACTGCATCCATGCCATCAGATACCGCCTTGGTGTCCAGAGCTGGGTTATTTAACGCTTCCACTATTAGTTCCTTAATTAGTTCCTTACCTAATGGAAGTGATCAAGCTGTACATAGGGAATAATTGCAGAACTGCATCCATGCCATCAGATACCGCCTTGGTGTCCAGAGCTGGGTTAGCTAACGCTTCCACTATTAGTTCCTTAATTAATTCCTTACCTAATGGAAGTGATCAAGCTGTACATAGGGAATAATTGCAGAACTGCATCCATGCCATCAGATACCGCCTTGGTGTCCAGAGCTGGGTTATTTAACGCTTCCACTATTAGTTCCTTAATTAGTTCCTTACCTAATGGAAGTGATCAAGCTGTACATAGGGAATAATTGCAGAACTGCATCCATGCCATCAGATACCGCCTTGGTGTCCAGAGCTGGGTTATCTAACGCTTCCACTATTAGTTCCTTAATTAGTTCCTTACCTAATGGAAGTGATCAAGCTGTACATAGGGAATAATTGCAGAACTGCATCCATGCCATCAGATACCGCCTTGGTGTCCAGAGCTGGGTTATCTAACGCTTCCACTATTAGTTCCTTAATTAGTTCCTTACCTAATGGAAGTGATCAAGCTGTACATAGGGAATAATTGCAGAACTGCATCCATGCCATCAGATACCGCCTTGGTGTCCAGAGCTGGGTTAGCTAACGCTTCCACTATTAGTTCCTTAATTAGTTCCTTACCTAATGGAAGTGATCAAGCTGTACATAGGGAATAATTGCAGAACTGCATCCATGCCATCAGATACCGCCTTGGTGTCCAGAGCTGGGTTATCTAACGCTTCCACTATTAGTTCCTTAATTAGTTCCTTACCTAATGGAAGTGATCAAGCTGTACATAGGGAATAATTGCAGAACTGCATCCATGCCATCAGATACCGCCTTGGTGTCCAGAGCTGGGTTATCTAACGCTTCCACTATTAGTTCCTTAATTAGTTCCTTACCTAATGGAAGTGATCAAGCTGTACATAGGGAATAATTGCAGAACTGCATCCATGCCATCAGATACCGCCTTGGTGTCCAGAGCTGGGTTAGCTAACGCTTCCACTATTAGTTCCTTAATTAGTTCCTTACCTAATGGAAGTGATCAAGCTGTACATAGGGAATAATTGCAGAACTGCATCCATGCCATCAGATACCGCCTTGGTGTCCAGAGCTGGGTTAGCTAACGCTTCCACTATTAGTTCCTTAATTAGTTCCTTACCTAATGGAAGTGATCAAGCTGTACATAGGGAATAATTGCAGAACTGCATCCATGCCATCAGATACCGCCTTGGTGTCCAGAGCTGGGTTAGCTAACGCTTCCACTATTTGACCTCCCATCTGACCTAGAACAAATAGTTACTTCTATTAATATCACTATATTGACCAGACTAATTCAAATGCCCCACAGTACACAGATAATTTGCCAACGTTTGGTTTGGGGCGTTTTCCGTGTTTGTTACCGTCTCAGCGATAAAATTGACATTTAGGGCGTACCAAAAGAAACATGACAACCATAATATTAGTTCCTTAAACGGTCACGTCACGCCACTTACGCAAAATGGTAAAAATCAAATGAACGCAGTCTGTCATCGATAATATGACATTCAGCGTACTTGTATAAGGGAGTTCTGTGGTACAAAACTCACCGAAGAGAATATTGAGAAAGAAAACTACGACGAATCCTACCGCCGGTCCGTTGAAGAGATGCGAGAATAGGTAGTTCATGGGGAGCATCGCCGCGCCGTACAAAATTATGCACAGGTACAGTCGCCCTGAAACACAAATACACATCATTTATCCAACTAATATTATAAAGCCGAGAGTTTGTGAAATCTGAATTTTTGCTACCTAGGATCTCCAAAAGTACTGAAGATCAAGATAAAATTTGGCGAACGTTTAGAGAAAAGGCTAACTTAGAGAATGGGCTACATATTATAATTATCGAAAATAGGCGTGCGAAGCCGCGGGCAGAAGCTAGTAATACATATTTTTGATTGATCATCATCGTCACTGGCCTTAACGACTCTTTGAAAACCTCTGTTACACAGCGAGCGACTGTGCGGTTGCGGGTTCGATTCCCACCCCGGGACAAATGTTTGTACGATCTGCAGATATTTGTTACGGGTGTTCTGGGTATATTCTATGTATACTTATAATTAAAAAAAATCTATCTATGTAATGTACATAAATATTGTGTAATGTACATAAGTACATATATCAGTTCGTGTTTGAAAACGAACAACAGCCCATTTGTAATAAATAATGGATGAAAGTTTTCAAAACCAAAAACTGTATCGAACTTCTGCTCTTTGCTCTGGTGATACCAGTCTCATTCAATATTTTCCACCCCTTATTCTTATTCTGAGTGGGGAACTGGAATTTGCCTTGGCATTCCCGTAAGTTCCCGTATAGGCCTTACAAGTCTACGCAAGTACCACCAAACTAACAATAAGTACATAAACCATCTAGCATGGATATTAAAAAATAAATAAATAAATAATGCTGGACAATACACACAACATCATCTAGCCTCAAGCTAAGCTAAAGCTTGTGTTATGGGTACTAGGTGACTGATAGATAATACAGTACATTACTACATCTACCTACCTATACCAATTTGATAATAACACAGTATCTATCAGAGCCATCATCTTATCGTAGGTACTTAGGCTAGTTGTTCCCATTTTAGAAAAGGAAACCCCCGAAATCTAGAACGCAGATCACACTTCCTACTAATATTATACCTAAGGCGAAAGTATATTACAAACTAGCTTTTGGCCGCGGCTTTACAAGCGTATTTTCGGTATAATATGTAGCAAGTTATGCTATACACAGATATTTGTTCCATTTATCAGTTTCCGTGGGATAGAAATAACGATGTGTGTAATGTTGATGCTGAAGTGGTCAATATGACAAAAAAAATTCAAGTGACCACGTAATTTGAAATTTCTGACATGTTCTGTAAGGTTCTAAACTAAAGGAAATAAAGCACGTTTAAGTTGCAAATAATTTTTATTTTCAGGATACTTATTTCGAGAATGAGATGCAAGAATAATTGGTGATCAGTTCGTTTAACAAGTGAAGAATTTTTACCAAGTTCAATCATAATTATACGAAGCATCTCGTTCGAAGAAATAAGTATCCTGAAAATAGGAATTATTTGCAACTTCAAAGTGCTTTATTTCCTTTAGTTTAAGACCTTGAA
Organism: Eupithecia subumbrata; assembly: GCA_949316285.1. Lineage (NCBI taxonomy): Eukaryota > Metazoa > Arthropoda > Insecta > Lepidoptera > Geometridae > Eupithecia > Eupithecia subumbrata. Next base: position 10,352,048 of record OX438643.1, on the reverse strand, counting down.
GTTTAAGACCTTGAAGTTAAATAAAGAACGTAGCAAAAAATTAAAGTGACCATGTAATTTTAAATTTCTGACATGTTCTGTAAGACCTTACAGAACATGTCAAAAATTTAAAATTACATGGCTACTTTAACTTTTTTAGAAATAACTTACCGAGCTCCGTAGCCGTAGACAGTCCCATGACGTTAAAGACCGCGCAGGAGGCGAGGATGGTGAGCGCGGAGATGATGAACCAGAGCCAGTCGAAGAGAGCCGCGCTCAGCCACATCACCGCTGACTGCAGGCCGGCCGCTTTTTGAAGGAGCTTCGCGCCGCACGCTTTCTCCTAAGAAGAGACTGAACAGTTTTACGGAAATTCGAAAATTCTGATGACGATTTTAGTCCATCAATAGATTAATTGCATGCTATAGAATAGTTAAACACGAGCTCATAACACTACCTTGTATTAATTATATAATTTTTTAATAAGTTTCTTTTTTAATAACTTTTAGACACAAAAATGTACCAACTGATGTCCATAAAACTACAGTTTAGTCTTAACTAGTGCTCTCCTGACACCCAAAACACAAGCCTAGTGCTTAGTTTGGGTCTCACCAGTAATCCCTAAGTATGTATATATTTGGTGAATTAAAAATTATTTATGATTTATTTACTGTATACCATGTTCTATTCAATAAAAATATCATTTATTATTAAAAAGGATGCGGGGAAGGGAGGGATGGGGGGAAAGGGATGTATCGATTTTCATAAATTGTATGTATCTCTGATTCTAGAATTTTTGATATTTTTTATAAACAATGGGGTAACAAAACAAAAGAAATATTGGTGGAGAATATTTTACGATACTGGTATCATTGTAGTAAATCGCTTAAGTTCGACACAACGTTTGTTTTTAAAGCTTTCAATCATCTTTCCGTTTATCTTAAACGTTTAAACAAGCTAAAATACTAAAAATCCTATACTGCTCTTTAGTAAGGAGCCGACTTGAATATTCGTCACAGGCTTGGAATCCCAGCTACGGAATTTACATAGATATGTTGGAGAGGGTCCAGAAGAAGTTCATACGATTTTTAAATTTTAAATTCAAAATATTCTCTCCTGAATATTTAGATAGCTGTAAGCATCATCATCTGCTGCCTCTTGTAAAACGGCGGGAAGCTGCTGACCTAACCTTCATGCATAACCTCACTCTGAACATAATAGATTGTCCCGATCTTCTATCGCTGATCCAAATCCAAGTTCCGCGCCGTACTATCAGTCGCCGTAACGCTATGAAACTCTATGTCGCACCCTGCACCACGAACTATCGTAGGAACTCTTACTTTGCACGCACTTGTAATCTTTTCAATAACGATTATGCCCAAAATGTTGATTTATTCTCTCTGAAGAAAAATGGCTTTAAAACTGAAATAAGTAATTCCTTTTTTACAGACTAAATCTAAAAAAAATTAAAATGTTGTTGGTTTGTCTTTTTGTTTTAGTGCTGTTGGTTTGTTTGGCTTAAAAATTTATTTATGTAAGGTAAATTTTATTTATTTAAGGTTTAATCTATTGTTTTAGTAGGCTCCAAATGGTTGGGCATTGATATTGTAGCACTCATAAGATTAGGCGCAACGCCTTTCAATATTACTCCAAATATTTGTTACTTCCAATGGACACATAACCATGTACTCATAAGTGGAAACTGTAGGCTTAAGTTACTCAATAAGTTTAACATATTAAGGTTTAATAAGCTGTTAGTTTTCCTAAAATATAAAAATAAAAAATAAATAAAATAAATCTCTCGTCCGTTTTCAAACTCGAATCTTCGCGTTTTTCGCTGCATAAATCATAATCAAAAACTCTTTATTTCCATAAATACAATAAATGTACACTTAGAAAAGGTCAAATTGTAAAACTTAACACTGACACGGAAATAAAGATATGTTTTTGATTTCTGTCGCTTCGGTATGTAGACTAAAGTAAAGAAGCGACGAAGAAACCTTTAGCCTGTTAGTTGTTACTTTTCGAGTTGGAGCAAAACCCGTCCCAAGCTTTTATTATTATTATCTTATAGATAATCTGATATTTTATAGTAAGCCTTTTTGCACAGCAAGGTTTTTACAATTTGTTTGAATTTATTTACTGATAATTTTTGCAACTCACTAGGAGTTTTGTTGTAGAAGCGTATACATTGTCCTTTAAAAGATAAATTAATTTTGGGTAGCCTAGTTGTGGGCACAGCGAGTTTATGTTTATTCCTAGTATCAAAATTATATTTTTCACTATTTTTAAGGAACCGATTTATATTTCTATGAGTGTACAACAAGTTTTCATTAATACATTGACATGGTACTGTTATTATGTTTATTTCTTTGAATTTATTACGTAGGGATTTTCTGGGACCCTTATTATAGATTGCACGAACAGCCTTCTTCTGCAACACAAATACGGTGTTAATATCTGCAGCGTTCCCCCACAGCAGTATACCATAAGACATAATACTATAGAAGTACCCGAAATAAACAAGTCTAGATGTATCTGTAAGATGACAGATTTTTTTGACTGCATACGCTGCAGAGCTAAGTCTCTTCGATAGCTTATCTATGTGTGGGCCTCATTGAAGTTTATGATCTAAGGTGATTCCTAAGAATACGGTACTTTGTACTATTTCTAACGTTTCTCATACGACATATTAGCCGAATGCATCCCGAGAGGTGGGCTAGTGCCGCAACACCCTGGCTCCCAGAAGGAAATCGCGGGCGAGGTCGGCCACGAAAGCGCTGGCGAGACGACCTGAACGCCTTCCTCAGAGATTGGTGTGAGATCGCGCGTGACCGCACCGAGTGGAAAAATTTGGGGGAGGCCTTTGCCCAGCAGTGAGACGAACCAGGCTAGATAAAAAAATAATACGTTGTTGATGTTTTTGTTTTTAGTGATCACCTTGTTGTTTTCTATTATGGATATAAATTTTTGTAACATTTTAATTTATAAATGTCTTTGTTAGTAAAATTATCATATCTCGGATTCTAGAACGGAGTTTATGAACATTCGACCGATAAGGTAACCTTTCAAGCAAAAAAATCACTACCTACCTATACATATGATTGGATTGTTTTGAAAAACTTAAAACTTCGAATCCCTTAGTTTTAAACTGTTTTTTTTTTAAGTTTTGTGGTAAAAATACTAGTCCATCGCGAACACAATTTGTATGGGACCATCTCGGGACTATTCTCTATACAACTGCAAAAGAATCATCCAAATCGGTCGGCAAATGACAGAGAAAGTAAGTACATAATTATTATTCCCAACTGACGGTGGAGTCCAGGGCCACGATCACGGTGTGGTAAGGCACGGCATTACGGCTCAAACGTTAGCAGTTGAAACGTTAGGGTGCGCGTTCACAGGCCGGCATCGGACAATCCACACTGGCCCCATCAATGGTTTGACATAAAAGATCCGTACCGAACGGATCGGACTGTCGGCAATGCCGGCGAGGATTCTTGAAGGTGACTTTCCATTTAATGTGAATGACGTCATTCGGACTGCCGATCAGTGGATGCACTTGTCAGCGGATTGTCCGATGCCGGCCTGTGAACGCGCACCCGAACGTTTCAACTAATTACGCTTGAGCCGTAATGCCAATAGGTAACACTTACTACACGGTGATCGCGGCCCAGGTACTTATCTGCTTTTCGTTGCACTTCGCTCTATCCATAGGCAAAGCCTTTGGAAACATTGTAGTCTCTAAAATCGTATTTTTACTTAAACTAACTCAACTAATATTATGCTGAGACAGGGACCGTTTTGCGACTTAAGATTTGTTTCTTCTGAATTGTAATTTTTCTAAACGTAGGTATTTTTCTAAGCGTGCTTTGTACTCTGTGCATTGAGTGGAAAATATATAAAAGTTAGGCTAGTTTATGCCCGTGGCTTCGCACGCATTTCTTCTACGGAAACGTTTAAAGGTGATTTCTATCCCATGGGAACTGATTGAGATAAAAAGTTGCCTATATTTTATTCCAGACCTAGAACTATGTCTACACAAAATTTCAGTCCGATCCGTTCAGTAGTTTTAGCGTGAAAAGGTAACAAACATCCATCCATCCATACATCCATCCAAACTTTCGCATTTATAATTTTAGTGTGATTCTCTTTCAATTTAAAAACACTTACAAAATTATACAGGACTGAAGGTCTGAGGACATAAATCCAGCACCGCTACCGCACGGCACAACAATAAGCATACAAATATGGGCTTGAACTCGTCAACTTTAGATACTATTCACACTGTCATAATTACTTACCGCGAGCTTCAAGCGAGCCCACGCGCTGCCTGCTATTATTATAAAATGTATCCAAATGTTACGAATTAAAGCCCATAGGTATTTGAATGCACATTGCTGCAGCGGTGCGGTCCAGAACTGAACAACATCTGAATATCATAGTGTAGTATGTACTTCTTATAAATAAATAAACATTCGTAACGCACCCTGATATAGAACATGACGAATACGGCGCTGATGATGCCCACACTGCTGCCGATTCCATTGGCCAGCTGCATCGACATTAGTTGCACCATCACTTGCATGTTGTTCTGGAAGAAATACGTTCATTTGCTGAGTTTTTCCATGAAGGGACAACCTAATTACACAGTAATTATACAGTTTGGCTGGACGCCAAAACTGAGCGACGTCGCCACGTCGTGGTAGCCAAAGTTGTATGTTACCTGGTCAGCATAAGTGGCTTCCAGCGGATGGTTGAACACATTCAACTGTGCTGTGATGTCCCGTGCGCGTAGTATCGCGGAGTGCACCGCCGCCAGCGACGTCGCCACGTCGTGATAGCCAAAGTTGTATGTTACCTGGTCAGCATAAGTGGCTTCCAGCGGATGGTTGAACACATTCAACTGTGCTGTGATGTCCCGTGCGCGTAGTATCGCTGAGTGCACCGCCGCCAGCGACGTCGCCACGTCGTGATAGCCAAAGTTGCTGAACCACGCGGTAGCAGAGTTCTCCTCAAAAGTAGCGCCGATTAGCATGCTGTGGCGGAGGGCTCCCATTGCTCGCGGCCCGTCCGTGGCCTGGATACAAAAATAATAGAAATCAGCGCGACAGTCCAGGAAATGGAGGAAGACCTTTGCAGAAGCATAGCACCGTAGTACGTAGTCCATCACCATACTAATTATTATATTAATTAGTTGCTCTTTATATTTTTCGTGTTAATTGCGAATCTTCTTAAGATACCCATCTTGTTTTATACCTACATAGTTAAGAATGTGCACCTAATGTAATAATGACTTTATGTCTTTTGCTGCAATAAATACTTTTTTGTTTACTATTTAAATTTTAAAGCCTCGGAAATTTTTAAAGATGGTATGACACGGATTTCCGTACCAACGTACAAAAGATTTTTATATGGACCGCAAAAAACAAGCAAAAAGTCAACATGACGCGATGACCCATCCAAGTATTGAGCTCGCCCGACGTTGCTTAACTTCGGTGATCGGTACTCAAGTTGTATGGACGTGGACCCCTTAATTATAAAATATTTTAATTTTTATTATTTGTTATTTTAGCGGCAAGAGAAATACAGATTCTTTTAATATTTCAACTGTCTACCTTTCACGGTTCATGAGATACAGCCCGCTGACGGACGGACAGACAGAGGAGGCTTAGTAATAGGTTGACACCCTTGTGCTACGGAACCCTAAAAAAGGGTATAATGAGTAAAGAGTAAGAGATTTACTATTTTATGAACTCACCCGTTGCAAATAGTAGTCAGGCACACTTGTTCCATTAAGAGTCGTGAGCCACATGGAATCCACGCCAGAAGTCGCGAACACATCTTCATAGGCAACACTGGCGTGGTAGCCCAGCGATCCTAGGTACGACCCGTTGAAACTCAGCAGAGACTCCGTTTGGGCAAACCTGTCAAGTTATGAACTGGTTAAATACGCATCATAATTTTAACTTCTTCAAAAAATGATTTAGGACGATAGAATGGAATAGAATAGAAGGACATGGATGTTTTTCTATGTATCATAAAAAATATCTATCTATATGTAGTGTATTGTATTATGTATATCAGTTATCTAGTACCCATAACACAAGCTCTGCTTAGCTTGGGGCTAGATAATGCTGTGTGAATTGTCCAGCATTATTTATTTATTTATTTACATATTGTTTTATTTCACACCACACAAAAGGCTGTGTCGTTGAGCGACCACATCGCCTAAGAGAGACATTTATTTATAACTAGCTTCTGCCCGCGGGTTTGAAAACGTATTTTCGGTATAATAAGTAGCCTATTATCTAAGTAGCTATGTTCTAAATGTACGCTAAATTTCATCATGACCTGATCAGTAGTTTGGGAAATCTTAGGTAACAAAAATTCACATTTCACAAAATTTCGGCTTTTTCATCCCACCTGGCTCGAGGGCGTCCTACACTATGTTTGCCTAGTCGCGGTTTCAAGAACACGTTTACCCCATCGGTTGTCGGTTCTTATTAAGAGATGGCCAAAGCTCTTAACGGATCAGCAACATTTTTAGGCCTGCCAAATGGGTTTCCTTGAGTGTTGCCGACATCTGAATTGACACCATAGGCAAGTTTATTTGTTTGTATTGGGTAATCTCCGGAATTACGCGTCCGATTATTTGACTTGTTATTTAAGTAAAGTAGCTAATAAATCATGAATGCTTAGCCAACTGGACACCTCACACAGAGTGCGATGGGCTAAATTACTTTGTTATCCGGCTATACATATAATCATTAAATATAATTTTAACCATTAAGGCTTGCTAGGCCAGCATAGGCCGCATTTTTGTGATTTTTAAAACCATCTGAGACTTAGAAAATAGTGTTTAAAATTCTGAAAAAAAGATATATATTACTTCAGGATCTAGTCTAGCAAAATCGCATTCAGTTACAAGATCTAATAAACTTCACTCGATAGAAAATAATCCCAAAGTTACCCCTTTTTCTAACGTTTTTTCAATACTATGACTAGCGAACTACTGAAATCACACTTTTTTTTGTACTCAACTAAGGACACTTAATATTTCTAAACAAATTCGCAGAGTTTGACTTGATAAAATTATTTTCTTAATCACCATGTTTAATAATTACAAAAAATACGAGCGCGGTAGCTTGGCAGGCGCGCATTTTCCCTTACGCCTATGCTGCAAGACTACCTGGCCTTAATGATTATTTCAACAATAATCATTTTCATATTCTGTATTTAAAATTATCATTTCGAAGTATCGTTATTTAAATAAATAATAGATTGTATTGTTTACAATAACATTAAAATACCAGCTATTCTGAAATCTTACCCTACAGTCAGCGTCAAATTCCTCCGCACAATACTGTCGTTAAAGGACATCAGATATCTCGTGACCAGAAGCGTCATATTGATCAGTAGAACCGGTACAGTGAGCTGCAGCAGCACGGTGCCCCAGGATCGGGTCCAGTACAGCCATAGCTTGAGCCACATCGCCAGGCAGTGCTGGAAGAGGAGTCGGCAACCCGTCACTTCTTTCTTTAAGTCGCCGAGGGTGTCCACTGCAACCACGTTCAAATTATATTATTACTTCAACTTAGACTTATTTTATGTTTATGTCAGTTTATTATAATGTTTGTATGTTATGTAGGTATTATAGTAGGTAGTGTAAGTATTTGGTTTCTTTTAGTATCTAAATATATTTATTCAGTGCCACCTTCATTTTGTTCTGTTCATGTCCAGTTCATCACACGGTTGCCTGGAAGAGATCGCTCTCAGCGATAAGGCCGCCCTTTATACTTCCTCTATTCTAAGCTTTCTATGTATATTGTTTATATATAATTTAAAAACGCTAAACGCGTGAGAAATGAAATTCCATATAGTTTTTCCTCCCGCATTTCAGTACGCCTGCAATGACGTACTTCCTACCTTATTTTTGGAAAGGAATAAGCAACTGCAGGTGTAGTATAAATTATTTATTATCAGATTGCGCTACATCAGTGCATCGCGATCAAACATCCAAACATTAAACATAAAACTAAGTACTGATTGCTAAAAACATAATCCAGCCACATGGCTTTGCCGTAGTCGGATTATAAATACCTTATTGATTTGATCGTATCTTATCTTGATTGTATTGTTTACTTACGTTGTTCCAACGAGTCGACCTCTGATGCGATAGTGGTAGTTCCGTCATCGGAGTCCGAATTGACTGGCGCCAAGTCCGCCCCGAGACTGAAAATATTATAAATAAATAAATATATGAATAATGCAGGACGATTCATACAGCATTATCTAGCCCCAAGCCTAGTATAGTATTATAACATCTGTGCCCAAGCTTAGCAGAGCTTGTATTATGGATACTAGATAACTGATAATAGTTGATACACTATGTACACTACATATATAAATATTTTTTATTATACATAGAAAACTTCCAGAACACCCGTAACAAAATATCTGCAGATCGTACAAACATTAAAGTCATAAATAACGGGATATTTACCATGATTTGAGTTTTTAAGCTTTCATCATCATCATGCATCATGACGCATGAAACTGTGCCGAAATATGGAAAGCTCAAAACTCAAATCATGGTAAATATCCCGTTATTTAGTTATGACTTTAGTGTTAATAACAATGATGGATTTAAAAGTTTTATCGTACAAACATTTGTATCGAGGCGGGAATCGAAGCCGCAATCTCCTGAGCCGCAGGCGGACCTTCCCCACAGCACTATTTCATTGACACAGTAGGATCGGCGGCGTTCGTGTTATACTGCTACTTGAGTGTGATTTAAGCCCAACACAGACGTACCTATAATATATAGCAATATGAATCATAGCAAGGCCGCTGCGCCTTGCGATTGCTACGATATATCTTCCGTACAAATTTTCGACACGCAGCTATAATTTATATTTCTATGACGTCACCAAGCTATGGGTACTGTAATTTATAGTATTGCATAGCATAAACTAGGCCGACCATCGTGAAATGAAGGCAAACTATATATTATTACATCGTTTCAGCTTGCTATAATATACATTCTCTCTCTTTGCGTCGATATCCTCAGTGCTGAGGGTCGGGACCTTTATGTAGGACCTTGGAATGCACGATGTGTCTCCATCGGGGTCGGTCTTCCGCAGCGCGGATAGCGTCGTTCATGCTGGTTTCTAGTGTTGAGCGGATTTGATCACACCAACGCATAGGGCTACGTCCTCGGGATCGTTTTCCGTCGACTTTGCCGGTAACCACGAGTCTTTCCAGATTGTTTCCGTCTTTCCTGGCAATATGTCCGAAAAACTCAAGGACTCTGCGAAGACATATGGTGGAGAGTCTGATCTTGATGTTGAGCTCCTTCAGAATGGATACGTTGGTGCGGAACGCAGTCCACGGTATTCGAAGCATTTTACGCCAGCACCACATCTCAAAGGCATCGATACGCGCTCGGTCTGCCTTTTTCAAGGTCCAAGTTTCTGCTCCGTATAGGAAGATTGAGAACACTAGGCTGGTCACTAGCTTGCGTTTGGTTTTTAAGGAGACGTTCCTATCAGCCCATATCCTGTCCAACTGTGACATGGCGTTCTTTGCCATCGCAATCCGCTTGCGCACGTCGTGTTTGCAAGAACCGTCGTTAGTGATAGTGGAACCTAGGTAGACAAAGCTGGTTACAAAATCTAGGTTGAGTGCGCCGGTGAACTCCAGTGTTCCGGCTCGGTCAACAACCATGATTTTGGTCTTGGACCTGTTTATGGAGAGTCCAAGTTCAGCACTGACCTTTTCCATTTTGTCCAAAATCGCGCACATCTCTGCTTCACTTGCTGCAAATAAGGTGGTGTCGTCGGCATAGCGTAGGTTATTAATCTTGGTTCCTCCGATAGTGATGCCACCTTCCCAGTCTTCGCATGTCTTCCGCATAATGTACTCGCCGTAGATGTTGAACAAGATGGGTGAAAGTATGCAGCCTTGTCGCACTCCTTTTCCGAACTGGAAGGGTTTGGATAGCTGACTGTCAACCTTGACCACTCCTTGGCTGTTTAAGTAGAGGGTTTTCAGCAGTGTTATGAGGTGTTCAGGTACTCCTAGCTCTTTTAAGACTGTCCATAGACGATTCCAGCTAACGCAATCGAAGGCTTTGGTGTAGTCTATAAAACACAATATGACTGGGGCGTTGTACTCGTAGGACTTCTCAACAAGTTGTCTTATGTTGAGGATTTGTTCTCTGGTTCCTTTACCCTTTACAAATCCTGCCTGTTCTTGAGGGATCTGCCAGTCCAGGTAGTGACGGATGCGGCTATTCAGTATGTGCAGGAGGACTTTACTACAGTGGGATATCAAGGCTAGAGTTCTATAGTTATCGCACTTGCGTGTTGAACCCTTTTTGTGAAGAGGAAGTATCGTTGACTCTGTCCAGTCTTTGGGCCATTTACCATGCTGCCAGATGTAATTGCAGATGTTGTGTAGAGCTTCTACGCCTTTTTCTCCCAGCGACTTGATCACTTCTGCTGTTATGTGATCGGGGCCAGGAGCCTTCTCGTCCTTCAGTTTTGATATAGCTGCAGTTATTTCGGAGCGAAGCAGCGAAGGTTCCTGCTCCAAGCTATACCAGTTGGAATGGTGGGGGGCATTAGGGTCTGCGCAAGGAGAGAGTGGGTTCTTGTAGAGCAGCTCGCAATAGTCGCGCCATCTTTCAGTTATGGCCTCCAGGTCATGGATGGGCACACCGTTTGGATCCTCTATAACCCATGATTTGGGTTTGAATTTGCCGGTTATGGTCCGCACCTTCTTGAAGAGATCTGAGGTTTGTAGTTTCACGGCATGGGTCTCAATTTCACTGCAGATACCGTCGATGAAGTTGTTTTTGTCTTGGCGGCATTTTTTCTGAATGTTCGAGCGAAGTTTGGAGTATTCCCTTCTTGTATCGTCATTTTGAATGCCTTTTGACTTCATCAGACGACCTTTCTGAATCGTCTCCCAGGTGTCACTGGATATCCAGACCTTCGACTTATGATCGTTGTTCTTTACCCTTTGCGAAGTAACAGACTCCAAGGACTCAATTATCTGTGTCTTTAGATTTTCCCAACAAGAATTGGCGTCTTGGGACGTAGGTGGGTTCGTGGATATTTTTGCTTCCAAGGTGTTACGGAAACATTCTTTCTCGGCAGTATTCAGCGTTTCGGGTTTGAGTTTATGCTGCTTTTTCGGAGCTTTAAGGCGGAGGGCGAAGTTCGTGACCAAAAGGTTGTGGTCAGAGCCGCAGTCCGCTCCAGGAAAAGTCTTGACATTCCTAATAGAGGACCTCCATCGTGTGCCAATCAGAATGTAGTCGATCTGGTTGCGGTAGCGAGCCCCTGGGGAAGTCCATGTATAAAGCCGCCTAGGATGGTGTTGGAAACAACTATTGGTGATGCACATATGCTTTTCTATACAGAACTCTATAAGGCGCTGGCCACGGTCATTTCTGATTCCCAGCCCAAATCTTCCTACGGCATTTCTGATGTGATCGTCCCTTGACGTGTCGCCAATCTTCGCATTCCAGTCGCCCATTATCATAGTGATTTCCCTGTTCGAAATTGTGCTCAGAGTTGAATGAACAGACGCGTAAAATGCCTCAATGTCCTCTTCTTTGGCTGCGGAGGTGGGTGCATAGATTTGCACGATGTTTACGACATTAGGTTTGGCGTTGATTCTCATAGTTATAATCCTGTCAGAAACCGGGTTATACCCTAGGACGTATTTGTTCAACTGTTTAGGAATGAGTATGCCTACACCATTTGCGCTTTTGTCTTCGCTACCCGAAAAGTATAGCGTTCCTCCTGCTAATGTTGTGAAATGACCTTGGCCACGCATATGGGTTTCGCTGAGGCCAAGAAATGAGATGTGGTGGTTATTTGCCTCGTTCTTAACAATTGTTAGTTTACCAGGATGTAGTAGGCCTTGAACGTTCCATGTTCCAATGCGGTGTTCCTTCCTGATAGGTAGTTTGCTGGTGGATTTGGTCTTATTCATAGTGCCAGTAACATTTCTTCTATAAAAGGCCTGGCTTTGAACCTTGTCAGAAGCTTCGGTAGCAAATTTCACACCACCCGACCCGGGAATCGGATGGCGCCGGTTGTTAGACGGGTCGTCCAACAAAATCGCATTCTCAGTGTCCATTTATCATAAAAGGTTTTCTTGGGAAATACGTGTGGTGGGTTCCCGTGTCCTTCCACAGTGGAGTTTTCTAAGGGGATTTAGTCCCTTAAGGTCACCAAGGCCTGGTTTTGGTCGGGATACAATGAACCGCCCGATCTACGGTGTCTCTGGTTTTACGGCTGGGCAGATGGTCACCTCGTCCAACCCATCCTCTTTTCTCATCCGGACTTGGGACCGGCAACGGCAGAGTATAATATACATTATAGCACGGTATACTGCTATACATATATTATAGCTACGTCTGTGATGGGCTTTATCGACTAAAAGTGTACAGCAATGCCGTCGTGTTTGTTCATTTTAATTATTGCACCAGATTGGAAATGTACTTAGATCTATGATTCTACTTCTATTTGTAATAATAATATTATAGTGATAGATACTTACGACATGAAGACATCCTCCAGTGTGGTCGCGACGAGGCCGTAATTCTTGAATCTGATAATGTTGATGTTCTTCTCTAGATCTTCTAGCATAGTTTCAAACAAGTAGGCGTGCTCGTTTAGCAAACTGAACGTCAATTCTGTGCCTGTAATGTTATTATAGACATATAGACTTAGCTAATAGTGTAAATACCGAATGTACTGATCGTATCCATCCATAGGTTGCCTGGAAGAGATCGCTGTTAGAGATAAGGCCGCCGATTTTTATGTAACCACACTATATATAAGAGATTAACACACTAGCTAGATTTACCTAGCCCTGGCGGCTTTGAATAATAGAAATCGCGCTTACAAAAACGCAGCGGAATCGCGCAACAAAATCGCAACAAATCCGCGCGACACTAGACACGTTTCAAAATCTGCGGCTGTGGGGTGGAGGCTTTAGTTTTAGTTTCTTGTTTTATGTGTTGGCGGTGGTAAGGCGGTTGATTTATATATTGATGGTGCAATAAAGTAATAATCTATCTATCCAAATTCAGTTGTCGCCAAAAGTACATTAAACTAATTTCACAGAACTAAAAATGATGAAAATAATATAAATAAAACGATATTTATTTCGATCTTTATGAGAGGGACGGCAACATTTTTAGTGTTGTCAAATTAGTTTAGCGATACCTGAATTAAATGTAACTTTAGTCTTTGAACAGGATTAGATAAAGTTCAATGTTTCCCCTGTAGGTGGAGCTAACGGCGCTACAGTCCGAAGGAACTCCCACAGATTTTCAACACCGATTTTACGTCACTTGACCTTGTGGTGTAGTTAGTTTGGTGTAGCACATTCCCGCACTGAGGGAAAGATGGAGGTTCAAGTCCCGTCGATGTCGAAAATTTTTGTGATATTATTTGATTTCTTAGATATTACCCTAAGTGTGAGGGCTTACGCACTACAGAAACAGAAACTTAGACATCTGAATTGACACCAGTGTAAACAAGATTTTGACTACTAACGGTAAACATCTTCTATCGCAGAAATTAAATACTGAATAAAAGTCGAATAAAGGTTTTATTGCATGCTTTGAAGTCATGAATTCAAACACAAAGGGCAGAAAAACTTAAGATAAGATAATTAATTAAATTTAACATTCACAAAGTGTGTGGTCGTATTATTGTAATTATTATTCAGCATTTTCTGTCCTAATCAAAACAAAATCCGCCATCTTGGCTGGACGGTGTCCCTTCATAATTAAGCCGATGCCCCACCGCTGCGCACGGAGAGGCCAAGCACGTGAGGCTAGCTTCGCGTTGCAAGAAAATGTATGTGAAAACGTCCACTGCAACCTACAAACACGTTACGTACGAATACGAGATTAATGACGTCACACGCATGGATTGCTCGCATATGACACTCGCGCCGCTCACTCAACGCTATGCACGCGGTACACGCGTGCGTAGCTTCACTGCGGGAAGTGGGACGTTAAAACTGCGCTGCGCTACAGTAGTACATAGTCGTGGGTTATTTTTTATCTACAGTGCGTGTTGCGGTGAAAATGTAGACCCACGTTGTCGAACAAACGAATCCAAGCAGCAAAAATCCTAGGCGTCCACAGCGTGCGCCGTGGTGGGGCAGCGGCTTCATACTTTCACCTCATCATCATCATCATCATCAGCCCATATTAGTCCACTGTTGGACATAGGCCTCCCCTAATGAGCGCCATAGCGCCCTGTCTTCAGCTTGCCGCATCCAGCATCTGCCTGCAGTCTTTCGCAGATCGTCATCCCACCTGGCCGGAGGGCGTCCTACACTACGTTTGCCGAGTCGTGGTCTCCACTCAAGAACACGTTTACCCCAGCGGTTGTCGGTTCTTCGCGAGATATGGCCGGCCCACTGCCACTTCAGCTTGCTAATTCTTTGAGCTATGTCGATAACTTTGGTTCTCTGTCGGATGTATTCGTTACGAATTTTATCCTTCAGAGAGACTCCGAGCATAGCTCTTTCCATAGCTCGCTGAGCGACTTTGAACTGGTGGACCAGCCCTACCGTGAGTGTCCACGTCTCAGCTCCGTAGGTCATGACGGGTAGGACGCACTGATTGAAAACTTTAGTTTTCAAGCATACTTTCACCTAATTTCTATCATCCTTGATAGTTATCCCAGGAATATACCAATTGATCAAATTTAATCACTGCTCGTCAACAAAGTAAATAAATAAATAAGATACAGTTGTCATCTTTCACCACCACCAGTTGGCTTATGGCCAAGATAGAGTCAACTAGTCACAAAAAAAATCGATCGACTCGTAAATAGAACTTAATGGAGAATGGTCGATTTTTTTTAAAGCAGTGTAGTTTTAATTCCAACTAACCTCTATCATCCTTGATGGTAATCCCAGGAATATACTTATTGATCAGATTCAAGCACTGCTCGTAATCAAAGTTGTCATCTTTCACCACCACCAGTTGGTAACCAATGCCGTGGTTGCGCTTGAGGAACTGTGGTGAGCCGACGCATTGAAGGCGGCCCTGCGCCATTATAGCGATACGATCGCCGAGGTAGTCCGCTTCGTCCATGAAGTGTGTTGTGAGGATCATTGAACGGCCTGAAGGAAAACTTTAAAGCTGAGCCCACGCTACGAAACGTAGCTTATGTACGCGATGTAGTGTGGTAAACGTCGGATGGCGTGGCGAATGATAAGTGTATCTGTTTTCATACAAATTCAAGCGTCCAGATGTCATAATGCGTCGCAGACGTTGCATACGTGGGACTAGTTTGTTACAAGCTTAATTTGTTTATAGCCATTCGAATTAAAAAAATACATTGAAGTTGAGTGGAAGGTTATCTTGGGGACGGATGACGTTATAATGAACATTCAGTATGATGACTATGGCAAATGTGTATTTTAATTCATTATATACCTAAAGGGAATGTGAAGGAAAAGACTAACCAACTCTATTTGATCGCAGCAATTTGACACAAACTGTAATCAGAAAATCGGACCCTGATGTTTCTAAAATTTGGTGGGTAATCGAAGTGAAAACAAAGCTTGACGCAAAAGTACTGCACTTTTCTTCTAAAAAAAAAGTAGACGCGAATTTATACTCGATTTTTTTATATGCAAAAAAGATAAGCAATCCCGCAGTACTCAGGATTACAAGAGTGCAGCAATTTGAGCGAAAATGACCCTGATTTATAAAATTGCTGGATAACGAATTAAATGAAATCAAAGCTTGACGCAAACCAAAAGATACTGCATTTTTCTTTTAATAATTTTTATTTTTTATTTTTAGCTATTGCTTTCCCACTGCTGGGCAAAGGGCTCACGGCCGATCTAGTCCATAACAGAAAAAAAATTCCAAACCTTTCTTGACTTTCTGCAGTAAGTCCCAAAGCGCTCGTCGCGAGGCTGGGTCCATGCCTGAGGTGGGTTCGTCCAAGAGCACCACTTTAGCCGCCCCGCTTAGAGCGATGCCGACGCACAGTCGCCGCTTCTGACCGCCCGATAGACCACCGGCTTGGTAGTTAGTCTACAATAAACATTCGTTTACTATCAATATAAGTGGGTTAACTACGAACCTAGTTTATGTTGGAAGAATATCAACGCCCACCGGCCCCCGGCGCCTACGACCCGCAGTAGGTACATTAATGTACGAAACATGTAATGTCCTCGTTAGATAAGTGAAATGGGCTCTGCAGTGCAGAATGCAGTTATTACATACTCATACTGCCATTAATCTATGCTACTGCCTCGTTGGTCTAGCGGTCAGCTTGTTCAACCGCTGATTATGAGGTCTTGGGTTCAAATCCCGGCAGCCTTATTGTCTAACTTGAAGCCGATTACCAGTGAACTTCAAGTCGATTACCAGTTGTCAATTCCACGGAATTAAAAAGATAGGTGGAAATGCAATGCAACAAAATTACTAAAGGCACCGTTGTCGCCAAACTCACACGAATAAAACAGTAATCATACAATGCATTACAAAGACACAATTCGTTTGATTGTTAGTTTTAGGTTTAGTGAAAACTAGCCAACGTCACAGATTTCAAATAAACCTTGACTTCTACGGATAAGATTTATTTTAATTTAGCAACAGAACGTATTTACGGTCCATAGTACCTAACGCCAACTAGCTACTCCAGGCGATGTTAGAACTAGGGCTTGCATTCGAATATTCGAATATTCGAATAATTCGAATATTATATTGGTTCGAATATTCGAATACTGAAATTGCAATATTCGAATATTCGATTAAATCAAAAACTAACAAAATGCCAAAGTTATAGGGTTCGGAAACACTCGGGAGTGCCGCTTGCGACTGCGTAGTGCATTCGCGTATGCTTATTTCGGAAAAAGGAAATCGAAGTTTAATTTTCGTTGTCGTGCAAAACCAACTTTTATGTCGCTTGCATAAGATAAGCGATAGCACAAAAACGAATCAAAATTTGATTTCGTTTTTAGAAGTACGGACCTGTCTATCCCGTCTATCCCTCGCGGTGTTACCGTTACTTATAGGGTCTCCACCTTTTTTTTGAGAAAATTGAGTCTAATTTACCTGGTAAGAGATTAGTAATACTTAGTATTAAAACGGTACTTATCCTCAATGGCAAAGAACCAAACTCTAAAGATATAACGGCGAGCGGAGAGAGCTGCGAAAATTTTCAGACTTAAGTGGCAATTGGCAAAAATGGCAAGAAAACCATGACCATGCGTGATAATGGCAAACTGAAAGGGCTACAAAGTGTGCGTAGTGAGCAACACATAATTTTCAGGCTTTACAGCCGCTGTTGTCCAAAATGACAAGCATGCTAAGGCAACACCATGCGGAGAGACCGCGTTCATTTTGAAGACTTTTGCAGCTGAGTTATTTGTGCTCTCTTTCTAAAAAAAAATACCTCGTAGTAACGTGAAACGAACAAATAAAGTATTTTCGCATACTTTATTGTGCTCATAAAGTATAGAGTACGTTAGCAAGTAATAAAGTAGGTACAATACTTTATTAATAAGTACGGGTGGCAACCCTAGTTACTTACCGTGTTTATGTACTTGTTATTGTATTAAATTTTATTGTAGATATTGTTAAAATACCTATTCACCTAATTAAGAAGAATGTTTTTTCAAGAATTTGTGGTTGAGTGTTCGTGTAAATCGCCAATGTTTCGTTACAACCTTTTGTTAATTTGATATTTTAAGTTTGTTCATGCAAATAACACATAAAAAATAAAAGAAGATGTGATTATAATAAAATTATAGTTTTTTTACTATTATTCGAATAATATTCGAATATTCGAATAGTACCCGAAAAAAAATCGAATATTCGAATATCAAAATTTTCGAATATTTGCAAGCCCTAGTTAGAACCCGACTGGGATCAGTTAAGCGTAACAACGCGTAATAGTGGCACGCCTGCCACGCCTACTTACCACTGTTTCAAACGACAAAAATGAAGTCGATGCCGATTACCAGTTCACTTAGACAATAGGCTACGGGTCAGGCCAATAGTTGTTACTGGTTTTTCTAGCAAGAAAAATTCACAGTAGCAGCCCGGAGTCATGAAGTTGACGGTGTTACACCCCCGTGCCCCGGGAAGCACGTTAAGCCGTTGGTCCTGAGCCTGACCTCTCCCCGGTCGTGTCGGTCTGCCGTCACATCGGATTATGAGAGGGAGGGAATAGAGAGTGCACCTGTGTTTGTGCACTATAATATGTGGTGCGCATCTGGCTAGTCTCCGCTGAGACTGGCCGCCGTGGTCGAAATTCAGCTAGGAGGACATTATTATCATTAATCCATGCACTGAAGAGTATTTAGGCCTATTTTCTAATCTACCAACCTTTTGTTGCAGTTCAAGCTTCTCAATAAGCGAGTCAATATCATCTTCCAGCGCCTGTCCCTTGAATCCCTTGAGTCGTGCGAAGAAGTCCAGATGTTCCCGGACGGTGAGTTCGTTGAACAAGACATTGTGCTGCGGACAGAAGCCGAGGTGGGAGCGCGCGGCGCGCGCTTGCCGCTTTATGTCGTAGCCTGCTACCACCACTGAACCAGCCGTGGCTTCTACGTTACCTGCAAATAGACAAAAAACACATTTATTTTTATATTATTTTATTTATTTGGGAAACAAAAAGCTTGTACTACTTGTATAACAATACATAAAACTAGAACAAAAAAAGCGAAAACTTGGTGAAATCTGAATTTTTGTTACCAGGATCTCCAAAACTACTGCGAATGAAATGATGCGAAGAAAATGGGTACGCCAAATAGCCTTTCTGCGTTATTTGTGTCTAAAGGTTGGAAAAATGCCGGCTGTGGGGTTCAACGGGGTTGATAGAAGTCAGCCGTCTATAAGGAGGGAATCGCACATACCTTGTTTCCGGGACTTCATCCAATTTGACACTAGCGACACTCGCGGCGCGCGCAGCACACTATGGCAGTGGCAGGAACACAGCGGGATACTTCAGGAGAGCGGTTTGTGAATTCGGGATGCAGAGCGACACACCGAATTGCTTGCACACGGAGACAACGTCCCTACTGCCTAGTTGGCAGTGGTAAGTCGCGGGGAGTGTGAACTACTACTACTATTAATTAGCTTTTATGTTGATAATTCTTGTTACTTATTTTGTTATTACCTAAGCTGTAGGCCTTCCTTAAAAATAAATAAATAAATAAATAAATACTGAACAGTTCGAGATGAAATTTGGCGTACGTTTAGAGCAAAGCCTAAATTAGATAATGGATTACTTATTACCGAAAATACGCGTGCAAAGTAGACGGCTGGAGCTAGTTAATTAATAAAGCGCTAATTTAATTAGGGTTAGATATTATTTTAATCCTATTATTTTTAACCTATACCGTATGAATACTCAAACGCAGCAGTTTTAAGGACGTATCAAGATTTTTTGACACTTTTCAATGAAGATCTGTTAAAAAAGAGGAACTTGAGACGTGCTTAAATCTGAGTTGCTTTTGAGTTTTCCGGCGTTAATGTACTTAATAATTTTAATTAGTGTATTAGGGCTTAAAGGTCATTCAAATTAAATAAATATTTGCAGATATTTGTAAAGATAAAAAATATCTATCTATTTAGGTATTGTATTAAGTTTATCAGTTATCTAGTACCCATAACACAAGCTCTGCTTAGCTTGGGGCTAGATAATGCGGTATGAATTGTCCAACATTATTTATTTATTTAAAAGGTAAAAAAAACACGTGTAAGCCCCCGTTTTTTTGTGTTTTTCGTAAAATTCTACAAAATAGCAAAGTCCTACAGAATGTAGCTTAGGTATACAACAAAAGGAACTGGGACGCGTATTTTAATATGTATCTCATCTAACAAAATCGCTTTTTCCGTTTTTATGTTTCGCGGCTAAACAAAAAAGTGGTGAGGATGTTGTAGGAAGTTAAAACAATTTCGACCTTGGCTGACTCTCCAGATTATTTATCAAAAAGATAAGCAAACTGAAAACGGAACAGAAACAATTCTCTAAATCCGCTTATATTGTAGAGGAATCCGCTATAATTTTAGAAAAATTTGTGTGTTTGTTTGTAGGGGATATCTCTGGAACTATAGACCTGATTTCGACAATTCTTTCACTAATTAATAGCGTGTAGCTATCCCTGAGTGACATAGACAACGAGTAATGGAGCTAAAATGGAGATGGGCTGGACACATTGCAAGGCGCGGTGATGATAGGTGGAGCAAAACAAGAACTGATTGTTGGCCAATAACGGGCAAAATAATGGTCGGACGGTCGCACATAGTATGCGTCGGGGGGCCTCAATGGAGGCGGTTAGCACAGGACCGTAGTGGATGTCACAAACTTCGGGAGGCCTATACCCAGCACTGGGTAAAATTCGGCTGTGGATGATGATGATGACATAGACAACATTTTATACGGGTAGTGAGCAAAGGTGAGCGCAGTCGTGGGCCGAGACAAGTCACAAAACTTGTTAATCTAACATTTTAATGTATCCGCGAGACTAGGTATAATCTTTTAGATAAGTAAATGAGATTAAATTATCAAACGCAGGTGTTCGAATGAAACGCAATTTTATAAAACAACGCGCACATAACGACTCAATTTAGTGCAAAAGCACTGGATGTACCTCAACCTCAACAGCCTGTATTGGTCCACTACTGGACGCAGGCCTCAGGCCCGCGTCCAGTAGCGTCAATAAGGGCCGCAGGCCCTTATTGGCTTTTATCACATGGGGAGTAATGCCTGGGCATGCGGGTTGGGGATCGCAGTTCGGTGGTAGAATTGTTCGCGCTGCTGCTCGCCCCCGGTGGATATCCCTTAATCGCCTCTCTAGACACCCGCGGGAAGAGTTGGGGGGGGGCGTGCAAATTCTAAGCCGACAATCTAAAGTAAAGTTATCAAACGCAGGTGTTCAAATAACTTACAATTTTACGATACAACGCGCACAACACGCACTTAACAAATCATTTCAGTGCAAATGCACTCAATCTACCGCAAGACACTCTCAATCTCAAGTACCTATCTATTGATGACAAGGTTAATAATAACTTCTGAATTGTTCGGTAAATAATCAGTGTGGATATGTCGCCGCAGGATCGTAAAATCAACCCGTTTGTAGAAAGGCTAGGCATATTACAAAACAAGCGCTGATTTGTTGGGTAGTTAATTAATTTCATTCGAAGATATTGGAAACATATTTTTTCTTTCGTCATTGAAACAAAAAATTAAAAAATAGAACGCGTCAAAGTTGCGGAGTGGAGGCTAGTGACGTCATACCTTGCTAAAAAGTGTCGTAAGGTGTGACGTCACGCGGAACTTTATCCGGCTCTTCATCTTTATTTGTTTAATCGACAAAAGAAAAATACGTGTCTAATATCTTCTGATAATTTAACTGACTGGACTTATTAGAATTTTTCAGGACATTAGCCTATTGCTCTGTTTTGCAATCGGCCTAGCTATTCTACAAACGGGCTGATTGAACGATCCGGCGGCGATTGATACATACCAGTCAACATAGATATTGTGGTGGACTTCCCCGCGCCGTTATGGCCGAGTAGCACAGTTATTTGATCGTCATATATGTTTAGAGATAGGTTGTTCACAGCTATGTTTGGTCCGAAAACTTTGGTCAGATTCTGAAAAAAATATTACTTATTAGTAAAGTCTTCCCCTTTCCCCTTCTCAATATTTAATATGACATGTTTCCTTCAGATAATGTAACTTATAAATTTGTTTTTATTTAGGTGAGTTTACTATTTCTTCAACTTATTTAATTTCGATGTAATATACCTATTACATCGAAATTAAATAAGTTGAAGAATTACCATTAATTATTATTATTATTTTAACTAACTTAAATCAGTGTTTCTTAGTTTGTCCTGGCTCTGTACACTTAATCTATTAACGGTAAACATATTATTGTAAACAGGCCTCCCGCGACACAGGCTTGCCTCGTGCGGGGACCACCAGCAACTGTATGGTCGAAATAAGTTTTCTGGCAAATAAAAATGTTTTACTTTTTTTTACTTCAATTACGAACCATTTGACAGAAAAATCTGGATTAGTTTTTTCTAAAACTCAAGGTCTGCTTTGTATGTTAAATAAGTCATAACATGGCTAACTATTTTAATTTCGTACTAGACATTCAAACCGAACTAATTTTAAGGTGGTTCGTCACGCGCGTTTTTAAATGTTTTTTTTCGTGTTTTTAGCCCCACGGTGATCAAAAATGTTAAAGGCGAGGGGATAACGTTATGAACCACCTTTAGCTTCGAAATATCTGCAAATGAACCGCTTTTATACTAACATTTATATTGACTCCAACTGTGTGGCCTGTCGGGTCCTTTTCTTTCAATATATCTTCATCATCGTTTTGGTTTTCAAACATATCTGAAAGGAGAATGTAAAAACTTCAATACCTAATAATTTATCAAATCTAAGTTGATCAATTAAATTATTAATTAATTTTGTTTTGAAATTTGGAATGCGATCGATTCTATCGACCGATTCTGTCTGACCAAGTATTTTTTCATGAGTTAGTGACATAGGTGTCAATTCAGATGTCGCCAAAACCAAACTAAACTAATCTGAAAGCACTCAAAATATTGTCGTCCCCTTCAAAACGATCGAAATAAAAAGGATGACATTATTTTTAACGGTGCAAGATTAGTTTAGTTTAGTTTTGGCGACATCTGAATTGACACCTATGTCACTAACTCATGAAAATATACTTGGTCACCAGTACATAAATCGAACGTTATGAACGTTCGAAATAAAAAGGATGGCATCAGTTTTAATGCTGATAGCAATTAGTTTAGTTTTGTTTAGTTTTGACAACATCTGAATTATCATGACGTAGACGAGAAAAAAAATTAAACGTAACTTTCATCTCATTTCAACTGTAATCAAGTGCAAGATTTTTTCGAGAAGATGACTATGATACAAAAAAAAAAGTTATTTTTTTTGTTTCATAGTCTTTATGTCTTAATAAGAAACAAATGGCATATCAATGTAAATATTATGGTTAACTCACCTCCATATTTATTCTTACTAGACACCCAAAAGTCTTTCGTAAACAAGAAGTTCCAGGGCTTCGGCGTCCCGTACGGCCCTGGCAGTACTTGTTCTAAGTACAAAGCTATGAGCATGTACAGCACCGAGTCTAGCAATAACATTAGTATCACGTGGCCGAATGCGAAACGAGACGACTCTGTCGACGGCATTGCGAAAAATTCGCCCCATTGTAAACCTGAAAAAGAGGACTTTATTTATGGTTACCTGTGTTGGAAACACAGTTATCCCTACCGCAGCCTGGCGGACATAGGAGAAACGTTATAAAAATAGGGTACGATTTCGCATTTATAATATTAGTGAAGTTCCAAATTTTATTTAATCAAATTTGGAACTTCAAACTAATGTTATAAAATGCGAAATTTGGACGAATTGATGTATGTTGCTTCTTCACGCGAAAATACTCAACAGTTTAGGTTAAAACTTCGCGTAGGTGTAGCTCTAACCTGGAGTAGGTGTAGCTCTAGACAAAACATAGGCTACTTTTTATCCCACAAATCAGTTCTCATGTTATAGAAATAACCTTTAAAAGTTTCCATAGAAACAATGCATTCGAAGCCGCGGGCAGAAACTAGTATTAAATAAACTCAAATGGTTTTAGACATGCAACTTAAGGTCAGCTGTGGTTATATCATTACCTATTGTGTGGTTTTCTTCAATCTCAAAAGGTAATAAAATATAGTTGACGAAGCCCACCCTTTATAAAATTTATAAACCTGAACGGACTTTGATTTAGACAGAGTGCTGCTAAGTTCGGTTAGCAAGTATTCCTGTAGGCAGATGGGATGATGATCTGCGAAAAACGGCTAGCAGGTGCTGGATGCGGCAAGCTGAAGACGAAGCTATAGCACTCATGAATACAGAGTGCACACACTTGGACATATGCCACAAGCATGTCCGGCACTGTCCTCCGGCCAGGTGGGGTGACGACCTGCAGTCAGCTGCTGGATGCAGCAAGCCGACGCCAGGGCCCTATGGCGGTCATTAGGGGAGGCCTATATGCAGCAGGGGACAATTACAGGCTGACGATGATGGTGGTGTCCAGCACAGGATTATGAAAGGCTGTTAATGATCACTAATACTTACCACCAGATGCTTCCTGAGCCAGCATAAGCTGAAAGCCGTAAGTCATCGCCGAGTTGATACTCAGGCAAGTGAGCGCTTGCATCGATGAACTCACTTCGCTGTCCATGGATATCAACGCTGCAGGGATGCCGGACATGAACCAGAGGACTCCGGTGAACACGGCCGCTGTACTAGCTGCAACACAAACAGATATCAGTCATCTAAAATAATAATATTATAATCTATATGTATAATAAAGAATATCTATCAATGTAGTGTATTGTATTAAGTTTATCAGTTATCTAGTACCCATACAAGCTCTGCTTAGCTTGGGGCTAGATAATGCTGTGTGAATTGTCTAGCATTATTTATTTATTATTATTTATCTGGAGGTTGCGGGATCGATTCCGACCTTGGGACAAATGTTTGTACGATCTGCAAATATTTGTAACGGGTGTTCTGGGTATTTTCTATGTATAATAAAAAAATATCTGTGTGATGTATTGTATTAAGTATAATATCAGTCATCTAGTGTTGTCCAACATTATTTATTTATTTATCTATTTAAGCTAGATGATTTGTGCTTTGTCCAGCCTTATTATTATTATATCACATTATTATCAACACATATTATAATAAATGCGAAAGTTTGGATGGCTGTATGTTTGTTACTTCTTCAAGTCAAAACTACGGTACGGATCGGGAAAATTTCATTTTTTTTATTAGGTACCTGGAATAACACATAGGCTACTTTTTATCAAATAAATCAGTTGCCAAGGGATGGAAATAACCTTTGAACATATCCACAAAAGAACAAAGCATGCGAAGCCGCGGACAGAAAGTGGTAAATAAATATAACATACTGTTTTTTCACATACAATATAACACAAGCCAAAGTTTTTTAAGTTGTTTAGTAACGTTGTGGTCGAAGCAAATCATATTCTTCGATTCTTCGAAAGATATATACGCTTTAATTTGATATAACATTGGAATCAACAAAGTGTTGTATAGAAACAGCAGGGGTATTTTAATTCATTCGATTCGTTTCAATTCGATTCCGACGGATCTATAAAACGCTATTTTGATTTCGCCTCGGGTTGATGATCGAATGGGGAGCTAGCTCCTCCACATTGACATGGCCATTAGTCAACAGATTCGCTTCGGATTTTCGATCATCCACCCGAAGCGAAAACAAAATAGCGTTTTATAGATCCGTCGGAATCGAATTCGAATCCGTAGGATTCGAATCCGTAGGATTCGAATCGGAAACGAATGAATTAAAACACCCCTGCTGGTCTTGTGGCGTCGTTGGCCATAACATAATAGAGTTATGGAGAGCAGAAGTAGCTTCTGTATCCTATCCATACTAATATTATAAAATCGAAAGTACCTCTGTCTGTCTGTTACCTTTTCACGCCTGAACGGTTTAACGGATCTCAATGAAATTTGGCAGGGAGGTAGATGGTGTCCCGGGGACATGGGCTACTTAATAAGTGCGTGCGAAGCCGCGGCCAGCAGCGAGTATATTATAATTGAGAACAGTCACCATAAATAAGTTCCTAAAGAGAATTCAAATAAAAAGTACAATTTTTGCCAAATTTGCTTTTAAGCTTTTAAAGGAGTCTTGTACGATGAGGCACATACCTGAAGAAAATAATCCACTGACCATAAAGCAGAAACAAATAGTACAGATCATGTAAACATTCAGGTAAAATAGAAGCACAGTCCAAGGTGTATTCGTAAACACGGCGTAGTCAGAAAATCCGTTTGAATTCGTGAACCAATTCACCTAAAACAAAAGAATCGTAACTTATTATTTCGTAGAAATTGACTGGTTATAAAGGAACAAAGGTCGTCAATTTAGAGGAGTTCTTAACCCAGGGTAAATGAATCCTGAATAGAAAGGAAAGTATGCTCATAGCTATTTTTTTTGTCTTTGATCATAAGGTAACATTTTGAAAAAACACGGTACCTAGGTATAAAATTTTCACTAATAAATAAACACAGTTTTTAAACTTACCTTCAATAGTATGACTATGAGTATGGAATTTATGAAAAGATATATAAACTGCTTGCAGAACCACGCAGTCCAGTGCAGCCACGTCGGTAAACCCATGATTTTCATCGTTTCCTACGGAATAAATAAATCATGGAGTGATCCCATTATCCTACTATCGTATAATATTATTAATGCGAAACTTGTAGTGTAAATGTTTGTTTCAACTCTTTTAATCCTTCTCCATTCTCAAACCAGTCTCTCGACTGCCGCAAATGAAGACGGCTTTAGAAGTAGCAACGAAAATAAATTCAAATTTAAAACAGAACTAAGTAAAACCTTACTTTTAACTGTAGTTCTTTCTCCAGAGTGATAGCCCTCACAGCGTTTACAGCAAAATAGCTGTAAGACAATGTAAGAAACATCGGAAACATGAACTGCAAGAACTCTACAGCTAAATCGTGCACATACGGCGGGTGTGGGTATCTCTGTATGTTTATATCGAAATCAGTAAGGTTCTCATTCGTGATCCTAGATATTATTTCTAGAGATACTGCGTTCTGTAGTATGATGAACATTTCGTTTACGTATCCTGTAAGGAAAAGCTGCCATAAGTGAAATGTTTTCATAGGTGTTATCCGAAACAAAAAAGAGTACCTAGATTGTTAGATCTTTGAGATCCAGGGTTTTACCCAGAATCTCAAACGCAACTTAGATTTAAGCTCGTATAACACAACGATTTTTTGACAGTTTTCAATGAAAATTTTTTAAAAATTCATCACTTGAGACGTGCTTAAATCTGAGTTGTATTTGAGTATTCGAGGGTTAAGTTTCTATATCAAATAATTGAGTATATTGGATCAACTTCAATGGAAAAGGAATTGTAAAAGCCACCATCTTATAAAACCTTTGGCTTATAATTGAGGTCTATAAGTGTAAACTTTCTTGCCTGGATCGTTGCCGCCTTCCCAAGAATACGGTGCCCTAGGTCCATTCATCTCAAAAGCTGGAAAAACTAGATCAGATCGCCAAGAACTTCCCCCAGTACTGTAAAATGAATATTGCCTCGGTCTTTCAGGAAATCGCAAAGCGTAGGACATTACTCGTGGTACTTCTGTCGCTCCTGAAAATAAATCATTCATTATAAAAACATCTGGCAGCTCAATACAGTGTAAAATACTATACTGTATCTTTTTGTACACGTTATTTAGTTCATTACATCCGAGGTCAGTAATGGCTGGGTTGCTGTCCGCGATGATGATGGCCGAAAGCGTAAGGCCAGGCCATCGCAGCGAGGTCAGCATTACAGCCCTTGACGGACAAACTGAAATGAAGGCCGAGACCGAAGGACGAGGCCTTTATAGCGCGGACAGCAGGGTCTGCAATGATGAGCAAGCTTGAAGGCAGAGACCGTCGTAAGCTTGGCTTGAGGCCATCATAGCGTGGTCAGCAGGGCAGTCATTGTGGAACAAGGTAGTGCTTTACTCAAACAATGCGAATAGTTCCTCACTTGAAAAGTTCATAGTAAAAACTCGCTGATCTCTCAGGATAAAACTTGTCATGCTAAAATTTCGCCGCGATGCTCTTATGTCGATTTCCTGCGTGTTCTTTTTTTTCTAATCAGTCAGTAAAGGTTGTATAAACTGCTCATTATGCATAAAACCTTTATGCACCTGACTATTTTCAAAACAAAATATGGACTATTCGAAATTATAAAATAAATAAATAATGCTGGACAATTCACACAGCGTTATCTAGCCCCAAGCTAAGCAGAGCTTGTGTTATGGGTACTAGATAACTGATATACATAATACAATACACTACATAGATAGATATTTTTATTATATGTACATAGAAAACATCCAGAACACCCTGAACAAATATCTGCAGATCGTACAAACATTTGTCCCGAGGCGGGAATCCAACCCGCAACCTCCTGCGTCGCAGGCGGACCTTCGCCCGCTGCGCAACAGAGGTCGTCAAATTCATTGCGGGCTGCAAAATACGACAGTAATAAAAATTGCTGGCTATCTTTCGAGTAAGCCCGGAAAGGCCGACTTTACTCAAAGTAGGTTGTCAAAATAATGTACAGATTAGGTACATATGATTTTTGAGTAAAAAGTATTACAAACCTAGAAGATCATCGTCGAATTGGACGGCAGCTATAATTTTCTTAATGGTTTCCTCTTGCACATAAAGACTTCTCAAATCAGCACTGCTCTGGTAAGGGTAGACTCTCACCAGCCGCTTTAATCTTTCATAGATTAACGTTTTGTTTATATTCAGATCTAAATCTTCTAAGTCTGGAAAATCTATTTCTGGTAAATCTATGTCAGGAAAGGGGAATGTTTCATTGATCATGTCTAGAATGTCTCTGTTCTTGGCGTTCTTCATTATAATGCCAGCCATGGCACTTCGAAGCACATCGTCCAGCACTTCGCTCTCTGGGGAATAAGCTAATGCGAATTTGGTTCCGTTCAGATTTTCCTTGTCTACCATTGTTAATCTGTAAAATGGTCAAATCTAATTAAGCAGTCGAGTACCTACCTAGCAAACCTGCGGAAATGTAAACTCTCTTCTCTGCTATGAAATCCTGTTTTGGGGTAGATGCGTTAACGTAGAACAGGTTTTCAAAATGCAAAAGCGATGCTTGAGAGCTATTTTTGGGTTAAAAATGACAGACTCTTGCAGGCCATACTTTAGACAATTTAAGATCTTAGCGTTGACTAACTTATACATACTCGATTTATGCATGTTTGTTTTTAAGAATAAAGACATATTTCAATCGGCAAATCCAATGAATAATTATAGCGTCCGATCAAGATTTAAAAATAAATTATTTACACCACAAGCAAGATTGACACTATCCACGATGAAAGCTTTATGATGGCAATTAAAATAAACAATAAAATTTCAGACAATTTTAAAGAAATGACATTAAATTTAAAAATTTGACAAAATGGCTGACTGAATTTTTTTTTTATAGTATAAATGAATTCTTTGTTTACAAACTGTAACTATTATTTATTATTTATTGATTTTGCATGATTAAGTGTGACATGGTTTTTTTGTAAATTTCATTTAATTTGTATTGTCACATGCGTATAATACATATAATAATTTAAATTCAATTATTATATTCATACGCCTGAAAAGGCAGGTTTTGGTAGTTACTATAAGAATAATTGTAAGATCTATGTATAAACCTGAAACTATGAATAAATGAAATCTGAAATCTGAAATGTAGAGTTAGGCAGTGTTAAAAGATTTTAGCACGTTATAAGGATTTAAGTTTGACTCCGAGTCAGTTAAAGATATTCGAGTAGGTACGTCATTGATTAATAAGTAGGTAATCATTATTGATTATGTTCTATTATTTGTTTATCTTTAATCTGTGCTATTAAATTATCAAAAGCATAATTAGCTACCTACTTTAATTATTCAGAAGAAATTTTAAAAATTGCAAATAGGTAGGTACCTAAGTTGGAAACACCCGAGGGCTATCCACTAGTTAGGTTGAGTAGGCGTCCCAACCGTCGAGGAGAATCAGGAAAACATTTTGAAAATACAAAATATAAAATACTAGACGCGCCCCCCGGCTTCGCACGCGTGGAAATTTATGTTTCCAGCTTTCTTAATATTTTCTTTTATAAGAACCTTCTCCTGAAAATAACAAACACAACAAAAAAAAAAAAGAATTCTCGAAATTGATCCAGCCGTTCACGCGTGATGCCGTGTCTAAAGAAAATAGGAATTCATTTTATATTATTATCATCATTTTATATTATTCCGGGTTATCGAGGCCCTGCTGTACTTGCCACTATCCTACTTCCAATTAATATTATAAAGTCGAAATGTGAAATGTTTGCTACCTAGGATCTCCAAATCTACTGACAGATCAAGATGAAATTTGGCATACACTTAGAACGTAGCCTAACTTAAACAATAGGCTACTTCATTACGGATGTAAGCGGGTTAACTACGAACCTTATTTGTGTTGGAAGAACACCAGGTGTTCTTCCAACACAAATAAGGTTCGTAGTTAACCCGCTTACATCCGTAATGAATTCGTCAAACTACGATAGTTTTTATAGTAAAATAGGCTACTTATTATACCGAAAATAGTCGTGCGAAGTCGCGGGCAGAAGCTAGTAGATCTTACTTACAAAACCTGAGTAGAATAAGAAAGCGTATTAGCTGGTATAGCCGGATACGTCAACGTGTCATGGTTGGTCGGCTCTATCTGCCACCGCAGCAGCAGAACCAAGGACATGGTGAGGATGGGCAGAAACAGTTCGCAAGCGGTTTGGATGCGATGCCGCCATTGCTGCAGGAAGTTCTTCCACATCAGCAGCCTAAACTTGGTGAAAGCGTTCGCTTCCATTGGCTCGGTGATGACCGTCATTTTCTGTGAAACAGATAAGTATTCAATAGTAGGAACATCCGTTTGAGTTATCTTCAGACAAAGATTTTTGTATGGAGGGAGAACCTAAAACAGTAAATTTTTTTTTTCAAAATAGCGGGGCACAATAAAAGTTATTTACTTGAATAGAGGACACTAAACAAAATGAAAAAAAATCTATAACATAAAAATCCTGAAGCGTGAGGTTTCTGACAAATAAAAAAATATATAGTTAGTACCTAAGAAAAAATCTTTAATTATCTACGTGTGTGAATATCTCAGAAAATGGCAGCTGATGTTAGAGCCAAAATCTACAAATCGCTTTGCAACGCACATTAAAAAATCAGACATCGGCAGTACCTTAATCCACAACTACAATAGGTAATTGCTTCGAATTCTGTACTCTAGTATCTATCAAATTTAGTGTAGGTGCCTGTTATCTATTGATTGATTCTGTTCCTACTTATTCATAGTCATAAATATATACTTACGCGATTTTATCAAGCAAACAAAGTGAGTCCACTTTGTTTGCTTGATAAAATCGCGTAAGTATATTAAGGCTTAGAATAATCGAACTCAGAAGCTCAGACAGAGGGCATGTCGTGGTCATAGTAGGTACCTATATCAAATTTACTGTACCTACAACGGGCCATCTTCTCTATCAGATATGATTAGATCAGATGAATACAAGAAGAGTATTATATTAACAGTCTTTAGCATTTCACACTACTATAATTTTTTATCTACCTATGGGTTTTTTTTATTTTGTGAGTTTTATAACACAGTTACCTCTTATTTATTGTGACACAGTGGTTTCAATTCAGACGTTGTCAAAATGAAACTTAGCTAATTTAACAACACTTAAAATGATGCCATCGTTTTTACCTATTTCGATCGCTATGAAAGGGATGACACCATTTTTAGTGTTGTCAAATTAGTTTAGTTTAATTTTGGTGACGTCCGAATTGACACCAATGTGTACCTACCTCAATATTTTCTAATCTGTAGTTTAATCTGTTGTATGCGATAAATACCCAATAGGTACCTATATGAACTCTTGCGGAGGTTCCTTTCCTCCTATCTAGGTACCTACTTTGCATAGGGTGACCTAAAACCTAAACAATGATATAAAAAACCTCAAATCCTTACGTACACTTAGTTTAAATTAAGGGGAAGTATTTAAAAAATCTATACAATTTAAAATTATGTTGCAATATTATGACTTAACTGAACATCCCTCTACATCGGTAAGCGTAATATAAATTGACTAAAAAGATTATAATCGTGAAATCAACTCACCTCTTATTTACATTCCTTGATGTAATCAAGACGCACTGCACCTCATAGGCAGCTAGGCTATGGCGTCGAATACCCGACAAGAATTCAGTCAGATTCAGCAACTCTTTAAACAAGGACCAGGAAATGGCCACTTAAAGCGTGATTTAATACGGAAATAATTCAATTCACGTCAATATACTGCACGATCACGAGCTAAAATTGTACTGAAACAGGCCTCTGCAATTCCTAATTCATATCTACGGTCGATACCTAGATAAGAGAGGATCGTACCGTACATAACATATCTATGATAACTCGACACTTACGCATTTGCAGGAAATACCCTTTATGAACATTTTTACAAGATTGAAAATTAAAAAAACGAAAGAATACAATTTTGAATCATCAATAGCAAGTCAAGGTTCGCTTCTTCATTTTTCAGTTCTCACCTAAAATCACCGCAACAGCCTATATTGGTCCACTGCTGGAGGCAGGCCTCCCCCTGGTGAGTGCCTTATTGAATTTTATCTCATGGGGGTTATCCATAATCCCCACGCCGGGCATGCAGGTTGGGGATCGATCACTTCGATTGTAGAATTGTTCTGCAGGGGGCGCTGCTGCCCGCTCCCGGTTGATATCCCTCAGTCGCCTCTTACGACACCCGCGGGAAGAATTGAGGTGGAGTAATTCTAAGCCGGCACCACACTGCACACATTTTTCAGTCATACATGATTGGGAGACAGTTGAAATTTTCACAAAATGTGTATTTCGCTTGCCGCTATAACAATAAATAATAAAAATCTAATTAATATTTAAATTAAAGAGGGCTATCATAAAAAAAAGATTGTGTCGATGTTAGGTTTTTGCTTTTTTCGTATTTTTAGGGTTTTGAAGATCGAAGATCGGTTTCAAAACCCTTATGGTCTCGCTTTGTCTGTCCTTTTTTCCCTCCTTAATAACTCAAAAACTACTGCAGCTATCAACTTGAAATTTAAAATAATAATACATTTCGTGCGCCTGTACAGATTTAGAGAAAAATAAATGAAAATAAATGAAAAATGAAAATGAATATTTTCCATACAAATTGTGATGCCGAAATTTTAAAAGATACCTACAGAGTCATATGGGGTATCAAATGAAAGGTATCATTTTGTACATTTCAAAATAGTTTTTGAAATTTTTGTAGGTTTCATACTTTTTAAAATATTTCGAAAAAAGTCGAAAAAATACCCATTCCCCCCCCCCTATCTCCGAAGATTGCAGAGCGATCCATGTAAAATGTATGGAGCGTTTATAGACATGAATCTATATTTTACAGGAAAAATATAGAGAAGTTTGAAAAATGAACAGTTTTTGAAAAATGGTCAAAAAGGGGGGGAATAATTTTCAAAAGGTGGAGCTACCTCACCGAGTGGGGTATCAAATGAAAGGTATTGGTTTGTAAGTTTCAAAACAGTTTTTCAAATTTCTGTAGGTTTCATAGTTTTTGAAATATTTTGAAAAAAGTCGAAAAAAAACCCATTCCCCCCCCCCTATCTCCGAAGTTTGCCGAGCGATCCATTTAAAATGTATGAAGCGTTTGTAGATATGGATCTATATTTTACAGGAAAAATATAGAGAAGTCTGTAAAAAGAACACTTTTTGAAAAATGGTCAAAAAGCAATAATTTTCAAAAGGGGGGCTACCCCACCGAGTGGGGTATCAAATGAAAGGTATCGGTTTGGACATTTCAAACCAGTTTTTCAAATTTCTGTAACTTTCATACTTTTTGAAATATTTCGAAAAAAGTCGAAAAATTTACCATAACCCACCTTAACCGAACCACCCATTTAACCGAAGCATGCAGAGAGATTTATCTGAAATGTAGGTTGGTACCTACTATTCTTAGGTATTAGCTAAATTGCGAAGTCTCTAACCGGTACTTTTGGTACATATTTGTTGACAAACGTTCAAAACCCTCGGCGCGCGAGTTACACTCGCACTTGACGGATCTTGTTTAATACGTTTTTTAGTTTTTCTTTACACAAATAGTTACCTATACCTATGCGATGGTACGTAATCCTCCGTGTACGAGTCGAACCCACTTGGCCAGTGTTAGTCATAATCTAGTAATCTAATTCATTTTTCTTTCGTGAAAGCAATTAGGTACATTTTATACATATGTTTTCATACAAACTATAAGGTTTTGAATAAAATAATTATCTATCTATTGAATGATAAAATCAATCCTTCACTGTCACGGTAACGAAGCACTTATGAAGATACGTAGGTTCTTTTGGCTACACACAGTTTACGACCGCGCACTTTAAAAACTCAAATCCTTCATCATATTCTCAGATTGTTTTTCAGAAAGGCAAGTACCAAATAGTCTAAATACTTTACAAGTGTAAATTATTTAGACAAGGATCACTAAGAATATCTCAAGCGATTTACTAAGCGATTTTTCGTATAACCTTCACACATTTCTTTGCCTCCTTATTTCCTAATTTAAGGTAAATTTCAAGATTAAATTGTTAAGATCACTCTGGTGGAAAGGAGATGTCACTTTAAAGTACTTATGAACGGGACATAGACTAGCCTTGCCTAGTTGTCTCATCTGTATCGTCTGCCCACTTCATTCATTATTAGTATGTCCTCCAGGCTTCGCGCCAATTTCAATTACATTGTTTCTACTTCAATGTAGACCTAAAGTAAGTCTAGGTCACCGAGCCCTAAACATTCTCTTTGAAAATTATTTGTTGTTGAGTTGATAATGTTTTGTTATTATTGTGAATAAAGGTTTTTTTGGCATAATCTTCATAAGGATCTAAGGAGCGTTCTCACTATGTCGTAACCGTAAATTTATCGTTGGACAACTATCGTCTCTGGCTGTTCCCATTATATTAGAACGACTGTTCGTCGTCATTGTGTCGTCGAATTATTTTATCGTGGAACGACTATTATGTCTAGTCGTTCCCATTAGATCGGGACATTTATTTACCGGTTCATGGCAGTCGCCTTGTCGTTTGCACATCAGTCCTCTAGGTACACTACTACTACTGAGTTTCTTTCCGGCCCTTGTGGGGGCACGGAGGGGGGCCTCGAGGCATGGCCTCTCTACCCAGGCATCAATTCGAGGGGTGACGACCCCTCGAATTGAAGGAAGTTTCCAATTTTTTTGTTTTTGTTTATAAATAGTACTAAACTTGCCACAAAGCCCAGTGAGATTTTTAAAATTACCTTCATATATGACGAAGTTATGATACTTTTCCCGTCCGCTTTAAAACTTCTCGGCGCGCGGCCGCTCAACAACCTCATGACGTCACAAGTCTCGCCAGTCGCTCGAGTCGAGTAGTCGTCGATGCGCGGTCACCGCAGACGGTTATTACTTTTGGTACAATTAAGACGGAAT
Organism: Eupithecia subumbrata; assembly: GCA_949316285.1. NCBI lineage: Eukaryota > Metazoa > Arthropoda > Insecta > Lepidoptera > Geometridae > Eupithecia > Eupithecia subumbrata. The sequence continues at coordinate 10,316,826 of OX438643.1, read as the reverse complement.
GAATATTATCGTTGTTGAATCATTATGGAAACCGTGCAAACTGATGCTGAAATACATTATAAATATTGTATCGTGCCCAAATGTACAAAACAACCATAACTGCACCCGATAAACATTATTTTACGGTGCATTAGGTATGCACAGTAAAATAATAATTGGCCTTGTCTTTGCACCTTCACATACCCAATGGCGTCGTCACCGTACCGTTGGGGTTATTTTTTTCCCACCTGTTTTCTTAACGAATATAGATAGGTATACGAAGAAAAAAAAAATTTTTTTTTATTGATTATGTTCAAGCGTTTGCCCACCAACTCACTTAAAGTAAGTGAAGATGTGGCCTAAGATGGAGCACGCTTTCTTTTAATTGAGACTTATGGTTTTCCAAATATGATTTTTTAAATATTTTTGGGCTACTTTCATCTAAGGGGTGAAATTGATAAGTAAAAGTCAGATAATGAAATAAAGGCATAGAATTTTCCCTTCCGCATTTCACTTCGCCTTCAATGACGTACTTTCTACCTTATGTTTGGAAAATGAATAAACAACTTTCTGCCCAACTGTCGTGCTAGCTGTTCCCATTAAGTATTTCGACAATCTATAGTCACATCAAAAAAGTCATGGACCACAGTTACCTAATCGTGCCGTCCTTTATTTATTTATATATTTATTTGAACACCTCCATCATAACAAAAAAGCCACGATACCTACTGCACGACTAATCCAGCGTCACGTCACGACATAGTGGGAACGCGCCCTAAGTCTCTGGTTATCAGGCAGATAACTAATTATTATTTTTCAGTAGATGGTAGGTATGTTAAAATGACTCACAGTTGGACTTCACAATTTATCTTGACATGGTTTGATGACTCAACTGAACATACTTAAGAGAATAAGATTGTTCACTTACATAATATCTTGAAATGATAAATGATAAGTTGATCTGCCTAATTGTGAGGTTTTTATAGTTATTTTTAACTATCTCTGCACTGTCATGTGTATACCTACACTTAAATAGATAAGAAAATAAATACATAGATATAACTTATTAATCACTATATTCATATAAACACCAAATAGAAATAAAATTAATTCTGCCACCTGTAGTGAGCATAAGCTCTATTGGCCTCACATTGCCGGTGCAGATCCTGTTTCCTCTTTACAACCTTGCCGCTATTGTTGGCAGCATCGAGGACTTCCCAGGCAAACTGTTGGGGGAAGTGCACTGTCCTCTCTTTATCATTTGTTGCTTCTAGTAGCCACTTTATTGCTAGGAATAAAGATCTCCTTTCAGTTATTGGCCCAGGTACCTGTAAAATATTAAATACTACATAAAAACAATACAAAAACACTGCAAGATAATCTATCACGATAATCATCATCTATCTGTACCAAATGTACAGGGTTCCAAAACATCGTAAATACATGTACCTAGATTAGTTATTTAACATAAAATTTGTTAAATAATGCTGGGCAATTCGCACAGAATCCTCTAGCCTCAAGCTAACCAGAGCTTGTGTTATGGATACTAGATAAGTGATACTTAGTGCAATACATTACATTATTTTTAAAGAACAGAACTTAATACAGTATAGAGATCAGTCAGATTTAGACCAAAGAAAAAATTATTTTGTCATGGGGTTATGCTGACAAACATTTCAGTAAGAAAAATATTTTATCAATATCACAATTGTGCTACTAACCTGATATGTGATACCTCCACGTTTAATTGGAGTCAGCTGCAGCAAAGGCTTTGAGTTTTCAACAGCTTTGTAAAGAATTGCTTTCGGATTAAGTTCAATTTTGGCCTTAGCTTCAGGTGTTGTTGCAAGGTGGTATCTCTCAATTTGTATTCTTTTTATATTCTCAAATGCTTTTTCAACAAGATTTCTGGCTAATGCCTTCTTGCCATCCTCCATTACATGGTTTATAACTTTACTGAAAAGGAAATCAACATTAATTTAGAAATTAAAATTGTTTCAGACTTCTCTACTTTCAGAATTGGTCTACTCTCTAAGTAAGATTAAATCTTAGATTTAAGAATGTGAAGGAATTACATTCTAAAACTAAGATTTATTTATTTACTAGCTAAGAGGTAATTACAATAAATTATAAGAAATAAATTAGAACTAGTATTTACAATTGAAACAATTGAGCTAACTGCAGACTTTTGCAAACAATGTCGACTTGTGGCGCAGCGGGCGAGAGTCCGCCTGCGACGCAAGAGGTCGCGGGTTCGATTCCCGCCTTGGAAAAAATTTGTATACGATCTGCAGAAATTTGTTCCGTTGGTCTGCGTGTTTTCTAAGTATTAATAATAAAAAAAAACTATTTATGTATTCATTGTATTAAATATACCTATCAGTTATCTAGTACCCATAACACAAGCTTTGAGTAGCTTACTTTGGGGCTAGATGGTGCTGTGTGGATTGTCCAGCATTATTTATTTATTTATTTTATTGCAATCAACAGGTAGCTCAACTGATCCATATCAATACCAGTCGGAAGCGTCCCCAAGACGCTGGCTGCATGGCAATGCGGATCGCTGTGCCAGATACTGACCAGCTCTCGGGTCACGCTTCGTTAAGAACTAAGAGGCTGATAAAAAATATTATTACAAAGGTGACTCATTTAAACATATTCTCAAAACCCTTGTCAATGCTATGTTTTCATTTTAAGTTTTGAAGTGGTTATCTTTATCTGTCTGATTTTGTGTGCTGACTCATTTTTTCTAAAGATACAGGGTGGTTGATAGCAAGGTGCAGAGCTTCAAGGAGAAGCTAGAATAGTCCATTTAGAAACATTAGAGCCATTTTTTTATTTGCTTTGTGTCACAGTAACCATGATAGGCCTATTATGATCACCACTTTGGGTGTTCAGCCTCGAAGCAGCCGCATTCATAATTCACCAATAACCCTTGCAGCTGCTAGGAACTACTGGATTTTCTTCGGAGTGATGTCTCTTAGCTCGTCTGGGTTGTGCAGGTGCTTGCCCAGATGGATACTATGTTTTTGCATCAGTCCTCTGAACTCTCCTAGAAGATGGAGAGGCATTTCCTCCGCCTCCTCACAGAATCTGCAGGTTAGTGAGTTGCTTAGCCCCAGTTTGAACATGTGCTTGTTATGTTGAGGCAACAGTGTCCAGAGGAAGATATTTTTTTTGTTCAAACTTTACTGAAAATGTGTCTGGTTATTGCTCTTTCTTTTATGATTATTTCTGCACTTGAAACCATGAAGTGGAGATGATGTTAAAAACAACAAAAACAGAGTAAGCAGATGCCTGTGCTAGTATTAAAAACCGCAGCAGTCAATGAAAATGTTGTTTAATTCATCAGCCTACAAATTGAAATTTTCTCCCTCACTTTGGTGGGTAGGCCCTAACTTCAATGGCTTGCAAGCTATTCTCGTAATTGATACTTAAAAAGAAAAACATGATTTCAATAAGGTTTGAACATCTTCCGTTTATTTTAAAATAGCGTCCAAAAACGGATTTCTAGATCTAGATTCTAGATAATATCACAGATAGCTAGGACATGTTTGCTAGATTGCTTATACATTATTTTAATTAGATAAAATATAAAACAGTTCACTTATTGTTTAAATTGGCCATTATTAGCAAATTGTCTGTTGAATTTTGGGTTTTCTCCCCTAAAACCAAAATAATTCAATACAGTGGTGAGACTTCATCTTAAACAACAATGGCTGAAGTAAGTGGTTCGTAATGGTCAATTCTGAATTAGCTATTCCACTCAATACAGGGTGTAAGGGTAAACAGTCTTATCCTTGAAACCAGAAGTTCAGAATCATGAGCAGAGTCCAAAACCGATGAAAAAACTAAACGTTTTTTACATAATTTTGAAAAAAATATCCTCATACATCATAAAAGCATTTCACCCTACATTTATACCTACGCCGCCTGCTTTGTCGGTGTCAAACAAAGACCCGCTCGTGCGCCGACTTAAAGGCGCCGCCTACATACCTACGCCGCGTCCGTTCAAACAAAGACGCCGCTCGCGCGCTCGTCAGTCGCGGCCCGTCTGCTAGGTAGTGAGCACGTCACGACGCGTTCCGTGCTAATTTGTGATGTGCCGATTTGTTCGCGTATTGTGTTAAGTAGAGAAGTGACGATGTCGTTCACAAATGAACAGTGGACTGAAATGGTGCGACTTTATGCCATCGCTGGTGACAACATGAACTTGGCTCGTACGATGTACGCAGAGCGGTTCCCAGAACAACGTGTGCCAAGCCGGGAAACGATCCTAGCGGCTACACAAAGGCTACGTGCCTACGGCCAGTTCAAAACATTTTATGCCTAATGTGAGTAAATCAAACTGTACATAAAGCTGTAAATTTTAATTGAATTGTACATAAAACTTGATTGATGATGAACTTTTTAAATACGCCTAAAGTACCTACTTACTTTAGCCTACTTACTGGCAAATGTGTTAGAGTAGCTATTTTTGCCTGTCCTAAGCCAGGAAAAGTATGAAGGGAAAGTTCCATCACAAGTTGTAGGTACCTACAATTCGAGTGGTTCGATACCTACACCACCGGCCGGCTACAGGCGAGAGCGGGCGGCGCGGCGCGGCGTGATAAGGTCACTAGGGTGTCCATGAAATCACGTAGGATAGCAGAGAAATGAATTATGAAATTCCATCGAAACTAATTGACTTTTATTTTTAAAAATAACTTGTATCGTCTTATTTTAGGGGTGTACATACGTGGTTTCAAGGATAAGACTGTTTACACTAACACCCTGTATAATTGTTAATAAATCTCTTAAAAGCGGTGTTTTTCCCATAACTTGGAAGACAGCGCATATCATTCCAATTTATAAAGGTGCGACAAATCTCGGTGCGATAACTATCGCCCTATAAGCTTATTATCGTGTTCTGCGAAATTGTTCGAATCTCTAGTATATACACAACTTTTTAACCACATAAAACCTATCTTGTCTGATAATTGATAAACAACAATTAGCAATTTACTTGAATATAAACATTTTCTTTGTCAGGCTTTTGCCAAGGGCGGTCAAGTCGATTCAGTGTATACTGATTTTTCAAAAGCCTTTGATAAGGTTAGTCATCATTTACTTAGTATTAAACTGCATCGTTACGGCTTTCATGGAAATCTATATCGATGGCTTTGTTCCTACCTGAGTAATAGAAGTCAGCTGGTCGCCTTGCAGGGATATTTATCCACACCAGTGGCGGTTACCTCAGGCGTCCCCCAAGGTTCGCATTAGGACCCCTTTTTTTATAATATTTATCAATGACCTTGTTTCTCGCTTATCCTGCAACTGCCTTTTGTACGCTGACGATTTAAAAATATTTAATTTAATAAATGACCGTAGTGATTGCATATCTCTGCAAAATGATTTAAACACTATTTCGTATTGGTGTAAACATAACAAAATGAACCTTAATGTCGACAAATGTTTTTTCATCTCTTTCACCAATAAACGAAACAAAATAACTTTTGATTACACTATTGGCAGACATAAACTCAACCGCTCCCTTATTGCAAAAGATCTTGGTATAATTTTCGATGATAAGCTTACTTTTCGGGCACATTATCAGTATATCATACATAGATCGAGCCAACCAATTATTGGGTTTTGTCTTAAGATCTACTAAGGGCTTTAAAAACTATCGCAGCTTAATTTACCTTTGTAACTCCATAGTGCGTAGCGTATTGGAATACGGAAGTCCTATTTGGTCTCCTAACTACAAAGTTCATAGTTACAACATCGAACGGATTCAAAGAAAATTCCTGAGGCTCCTATGTTATCGTCTTAAACCCGGGCGCCTATCTCTGAATTACGAAGAGAGGCTCTATAAATTCAGCGTCACTTCTTTAGAAACTCGTCGTATTTATTCTGACTTTATTTATTTCTACAAATTACTTCACTCCCTAATAGATTCCCCAAAACTCTTATCCGAAATATCATTTAATACTAATTAATTACAGATCTCGTAACTCTAATAAGAAGAACGTTTTTGCATTACACACTTTTAGAAATAATATTTCCCATTTCAATCCCCTCACACGAATGGCACGTCATAATGAGCTACATAGGGATAACGGCAGACTCGACATATTTGTTCCGAGATTAGGTCAGTTTATTAAAATTTTAAAAGAGATCCTCCACATCAATATCAAAGAAATGAAAGAGAGTTCAAGTACATAGTACAACATACATAGTTTAAAAAATTATATAGCATATTGTAATCTAATTTTTGTTACCGTAATCTTATTTATTTAATACCTTTTTTATTGTCTGTAACTGTAATAGATAGTATTAACTCTTCCTACTCGATGTAGGAGTATATGTATATTATAGCAGCACGTACATATGTTTATGTTGCAATCAAGTTTACATCTAACACTTTATGTAACCTCATAATATTAATGTGATTGCGATGTGTTTTGTACGTTAAATAAATAAATAAATAAATTATAACTTCCCCTGGAAGCTTTGCACTTAGCTACAAATCACCCTGTATACCTAAGTATTTCTTAAAACCATGGACAAGATAGTAGAAGTTGAAGAAATGTGTGATTAACCTTTCATAGGCAAGGCATTAAAGTAACCAAAGCAAGCAAATCAGCAGCTTGTTTTCATCAAAGCAAAATCAATGCTACTATATTACAGAAGACAATAATACTATGAACCAACTAAAAGAATCTAAACCTACCAACCTGTAACCCATTTGTATGCAAATAAATGATTTGTATTTGTAACTTGTCATTTTTTTATCATTCATAAAGTCATCATATTTTATTATAAGCATGCTAATGAAAGCAAATAGATAACTATAATACAAACCTATTTTTCACCACTCTCGCTTAATAACGGTGACTTTGCTGCTCAAAAACAGTGAGCAAAATCGGGTTTTGCTCACACATGGAATTAAGAATATTATGCAACTTGTTGAAAAAAGTAATTTGAATTCGGAACAATGCAACCTTCACAGAGAGAAATATTTTGTCCACTTGTGGTTTGAAAGATGTTTGTAGCATTTTTACCCTTCAAGGTTGTTGACCAAAATGAGTTTCTGACATTCAACCTCTTTTATACAATACTACAAAATATTTTCTCGCTAGTTGTGGTGAAAAATTGTATGTATAACTCGAGGGCAAATATTTTTCATTTCATTCCTTTTAAATCCCTCGCTACCTCAGCATCTAATTTAGAGCCACTTGCTACGCTCGTGACTCTATTTTAGGCTCTATTTTGCTAGCTCGGGATTTAATATCGGCACACTCAACAAAAACTTGTTTTGCCTACTTGTTGAACAAATAACTATAGTCACAAAGAATGTAGAAAGACTTACTTGACCAAAGGATCAAAGTATGCAGATGATGTTTGTGAAACTGTAGGGGGTTTCACAGGGAAGGCAGACATCTTCGAAAGTTCTGAGCTTTCAATAAGTGTAGCTTGATCTTCTTTTCGAAACACTGGATTTTTAAAGTAGTCCGGAAAACTTGTACCCCTTGCATAATTCCTTACTTGTATTGCAGCCCTTCCTCTGCAACATTATTAATACAGAAGTTTTATTGGGTACCTCTATTTTTTTCAATTTGTGCATGCAGAAGCAGAACCATCCAATATACATGTAGTAAGATTTACATTCTGCTTGTCAAGTTGGTAACTAAATTTAAACTTGCAACTTTCCAGTAAATTGATTGTTTACATTTATTAAGTCACTTAAAATTAAGTTTAAATTTAGTCTTTAGTCTACTTGACAACTTAACCAATAATATTTCGAAGTAGGGTTACAAAAATTTGGGTAGGTACCTGTGTGTGTTTACTAAATACATTTCTCTTATAAAAAGACGTGAAGGATAATTTTATTCCAAATAATTTATCAATTTCATTCATGAGTGCAAATTTTGTTCTTTTGATAATTTGCATTCAATCATATCTTACCTGGTCATTATGAGAAAAGAGTGCTGTGTTAAACATTTAGTCAAATTTCTCATAATGTTTGCTTTCTTCTCTTACTAACTTTCTTTGTTTTTCGCAAATAGCTTTGTAAAAATACAAATACCAAATAAAATACCTAACCTAACTTTTTTGTTTTGATTTCAAATTTCTTTCCTCTTCTTCTTTTGTTTTTGGCTCTTTCATCGAGAATCTTACAAAAAAAAGACGGGTTGCACTCCGGGAGTGCCGGCAAAAGTGAAAACTTGATTATTAACGTTGAGCATGTTTGATATTTTGGAATGGTTAGGGAATAATTTTGCACCAATTGCTTTATCAGTATAAAGCCGGCTTTTGACTATGGGATATAATATAAATTACATCTTGTGCTATATATTACATCCCGCGGTTGCTGTTTACACTGTGAGATATATATTTTGGTGCACACAATGATCAGTTTACACGTCTGCACACGAACGCCAACATTCAAACGGAGGGCGAAGCGGGGGAGGCGCGGTGTCCGGGGACGTGAGGTAAAATATACACCTTCAAATGACCTTCAAATATCGCTCACTCGGTCGAAAAAATATTTATAGTTTGGGATGTAATATATATTATAGCACAGTGTAAACGGTGCCATACAAAATGTATGGTGAGCGATAAAATATTATATCTCGGGATGTAATATATATCCCATAGTCAAAAGCCGGCTTAAAAGTACTATCATTTATGTGGTAGAATACAATATTCATTTATTGCGCTATCGTACACAAACATGACAATTTATATTACATTAAAAATTTAACACTTTAAAACTATTACAATTATTTTACAATATTAAATAATATTACAATTATTTACAGCCGGTTGCGCGCAAACCATTACCCGCTACAAAAATCTGATTATTTTTAAAGTCCAAAAATAAATTCCGTTTCCCAGCAATTATTTTTGCGCAGTGTTACTTAGTTTCATGTACAGAATGCTTGGTTGACGGCTTCGTGAAGGGTCTGTTTACACCCGTTAAGGGTCCGGCGACGGATGAATTTCCCATACAAACGTAATACCAAAATGATTTTTAATTTGAGAATATTTTCACTATGGTCTGCTATTATTTGTATTAAAATAGTATTTATCTAGGTTCCTGCCACAATTTTTTTTCAAAATACCTTTCTGAAATGAAATTAAACCTAATCACATTTTTACATCAAAGAATTAATGTTGTCTTAGTTATTGTGTAGATACGTATTTTGAATAAATCTTATAGCAGGAACCTGTATAAATACTATTCTAACACAAATAATAGCAAACCATGATGAAAACATTCTCAAATTACAAATCATTTTGGTACTACGTTTGTATGGGAAATTCATCCGTCGCCGGACCCTTAAGCAGTACGATAGACTCGATCGAAACCTAACCTTAATTATAAAATTATATTAATGAATAAATGAAAATTTTTGTCCTTGTCTTTCTTTTCGATTCGTTCGAGAAATTAATTATCTATAGATACATAAGTAGGTAGGTATAAGCGAGCCGGACGCTAGCTACTATTACGTAAGCTAGGGCCTATTGTTGTTGTCGGAAACTAGTACTATTATCTATTCTGTTTACCTAAAAATAATGTTCGATTTTGAACTCTATCTCAAAACAAAACTTCAAGAAATTTCCTAGCTATAATGAAGATCCTGCACAATTTTGAGCTTTATTCAATAATTATTAAGCTCTGCTTAGCTTGGGGCTAGATAATGCTGTGTGAATTGTCCAGCATTATTTATTTATTTATTTATTTATTCCTTCGGCATAATGTCGTCGTTGCTCCATCCGTCTTACGCTATTTCGATCAGGTCACGTGTCCTGACGCGAGTTTAAGATTTTATAATACCCATTACAGAAAAAGTGCTCCACGCCGCTAAAGAAGTTTTCACTTCAAAAACTTTCGACAGTCTGCTGGTGTGACAGTGACATCTTAATTTCCTGGGACTTCCTGGTGGTAGAACAGTGTGCTACCGTGTGACGAGCAGCGCTGCCGTTTGCTCAGCCGTTGACTCCAATTCACAATCTATCAAAGCCAGGCTCGGAGAAGATTTAGCAATCGCTGCATCTTGTTAGCGACTGTGGCAGGGTTTGGTGAGAAAGCAAAGCTTATTTTGTAGCTGGCAGGGTATTGGTGATCTTTTTCGAGTATAAGGAGTACGACTTTTCCACCTTCCAGACGTCAGGGAAGTGGCCAGTACGCAGGCTGGCGTTAAACACCATGTTAAGGGCGGCCACGCCTCTTCGTGGTAGGTGGCGAAGAGCAGTGTTTGTAAGGCTATCGTCTCCTCTCCTGGAGCTTTTCGTTTTGGCAGACAGAGTAGGTATCGTTCTTCGTACTTCGGCTAGAGAGATGAACTCTCGTAGAAAGAGTATGCTATAGAACACGCGCAAATGCTATCGCATTCACACATAAAGAGAGAACGACTTATGCCTAAAACCTAAGAAGAAATGAGATAGAACGAATGGCTTGCTATCACTTTCTCGCGTGCCGGTTTTTCCATTGTTTAGCAACTCTAGTTGCTAAACAAATTTCCTACACATCGACGGAGCTCGACACGAGAATCATCGAAATTGTTGTAAAATTTTGATTTCTAAGTATAAATGTGAATAAAGTGTTCCTGTGGACATTCCCGCACCTAAAAACAATAAAAACTAAAGGCAACAATGGTGCGGTGCTGTGTTTTCGAATGTACAAGTGACAGTGAAGCAAAAGTGCCGAATTTATCATTCCACTCGTAAGTACAAGTTCTTTTGACTACAAAAAGGTTCAAAATTTACAGATTCATAGATTTACATGAACAATTAAGAGGTACAAGGCTCAAAAGTTATGTTTTATGAAAATTTTAATTAATATAACCTAACATTGCGAAAATTTAGGGTTGCCTGCACTCGAAAAAAAAATTCCCCAAATGGCGCGTTGAAATATTTTTGAATACGTACATAACGAGAAACATTATCTTAAAACTAGTTTTTGCCCGCGGCTTCGCACGCATTGTTTCTATGGAAACGTTTAAGGGTGTGATTTCTATCCCATAGGAACTGATTTATGGAATAAAAAGTATTTTAGAATTAGATACCTGTATGCAAAATTTCAGCCGATCCTTTCAGTAGTAAGTAGCGTGAAGAGGTAAACATCCATTCATCCATCCATCCAAACTTTCGCATTTATTATTTAAGTGTCATGTTTTTATTTGTTACAGATTTCCTGCAGATAAACATCTACGTTTGCGTTGGAAAGAAGCAACGGGTTGCAAAGATTGGGGACCCAAAATATAGTCCAAAATTTGTAGTAAACATTTCTATGAAAATTTATTAATAAAAATGAAACAGCGAACTTATCTTTTCCCTCATGCTGTTTCAAGGCTGGTACGTAATATAATATATAAAAAGAATGAAAGTCTGTTTAAGACTGAGAAAGTTTGTCATACCTACTTTGTATTATAATCTACCTTCCAAACAAATATAGAAATAACCAATCAAAATATTTAAATATTGGGTAGTTTTACTTTTATATAGGATGTAACAAAGAGTAAGGACCAAACTTTAGCTTCGATCAAAGAACACAGGAAAATATGAAAATTTAAAACAAATAAATAAAAACGAAATTATCACTAGACTGGGTAATGAATGAATGACTGTTGTCATTTGCTTATTATCATAGAACCGAGGAAAAATGCATTTGTAAGACCTACCTATCACATCTAAGAGGCGTTGTCCGCTGCGATGACGTCGCGGATCGTTGAACTCCACGGTCAACGACCCACGACGAAGGTGTTTTGTGTTTTAAAGGAGTTGTAAAGAGGTACGTAGGCCTTTTTAGTTTATTTTACCTGAAAACAAGCACAACATTTAGTTTACTTTTTTTTCGAAACTATTCGGGAATTTTTCTTCGGTTCTATAATCAAGTCGGAACCCACCCATGAAAGTTTAGTGCTTACTTTTTGTTACAACCTGTATATTATTCATAATTAATAATTGTGATTCAATATTCTTACATACCATAGTATAGATTTAATTTGAGAAAATTAAATCTGAGAATGTAAAAGAAATGCAATCCAGTATAAAAAATAATAAATTTTATTTAACTAAAGACTATGTGATTTGATTCAGAACATATTGAAATAATCGTCTTAAAGACTGATCATACATACTTATTAATTATAACAGAATATAAATATTTGGATTAGTAGGCGGGAATGTTGGTAATATTGTGGTGTAAAAGTGTCATTTAATTTTGTTGTATTTGCACTTTTTCTTTTTAGCTGCATAATAATTTTAAAAGTGCCATTAAATTTCGTATTAAAGGTTACCTTAGCAATATCTAAACCGTAAGATTTAATTTATTAGGAGAAATGTGATTTCGAAGTCTGTTGGCTAAGCCTGGTTAACGTGTAAGAATTTAATTCCCTAATAAAAATGTTATTTTATTACTATTAACATAAAACTATTGATATTATTTTTCTATATTCTAGTGTTTAAAATTATTTCTACTCGTATCGTAATAAGTGCCTATACCTACATAACAAAACAAAATTGATAGGTACCTAACTAAACGTTGTTTCCTTTCTAGGCTTAGTTAAATTAAATGTTTACCTATTCCCACATTCGTACCTAATTTAGGTACCTACTTATATATTTATTTACTAGAAAACTAATAACTTTACTGGAACTGGAACGATTAAACTTAACCAAATACACAAAAAAGTTAAAAGTTTGCTTTTAATCCTACCAGAACAGGATCAATAGGTTGGAAGTGCGCAAGTAATAAAATAAGACCTACCGGACCGAGGAATACCTGCAGGCTGTAACAAAAAGTAAGGACCTTAACACACCAGTACTTAAAACATTCACTACAAACAAAGGTCAACCAAGGTTTGGTGGAATTTCCTGTTCTGAATTTGAACACCCAAATTTATGAACTGGAAAATCGCAAATCCAATCCACCAACAGAGACATGAAATAAGAAACCTAAAATCGGGGTAATAAAATTGCATGGCAACACTTTCCCCCCACCACCTTGCAATCTTTGGTCTTGCTCATCGGCACGCTTGCCAAACATCTGGTTATATTTAATCTGTGTGAACTCTCCTCAGCTGAGTGTCGGAGTCCCATACATTATGTGACACTATCATCAGTTCATCAGTGACACTGACATCCTGATTTAATCAATTATGGGTGATTTTGTTCGTCCATAAGTGACATGACATGCTTATACGCGTAGAAACGTGACCCACGTAGGGGGCCGGGGGCGCGGGGCTCTCCACCGAGACCAAGAGAAATGTTTTATAAACTATACAAAAGTTTATGACTCTTTTGAAGGCAAAGAGTTGTGTTAAGACAGACACAACGAGCCATGAAATAAGAAGTTGAAGTTGAGACGACGCGTCATAGCTCAGCTCATAGTAAATTTTACAAAAATATTTTGGACTTCTTTCATACAAATAAAATTCCTATTTTAGATGCATTTGTATAATTATGTCAACTATTATAAGGTTTGAACTAAAAGAGCTCCGAAATCTAAGTAATGACCCTAATTCATGTGTTGTGGAGAAGAAAGTGACCCAAAATTTGGCTCTGCAACCATGGAGTCTCGGTAATCTCAAGGAAGCTATAAAAAGTCTACTAGACTACAGAATTGGAAAGTTCGACAAGGAGTAAGTTTTAGGCATTTTAGAATAGCAAAAGTACAAGGGCTTACTTTAAATACCTACATACGATAATTTGTTGGTACACAACACAATTACTTAATAACATCATCAATTTTCATAACCCAGCATTTTATTTTTAGATTCAATGGGATTCTCCTCAGCTATAAAAATTTAAGGATTCTTCAAAATATTGGTGCTATCAGAAATGATAGTTCTGATATAAATTTCCAAGTACAAGCTGACTACTTTATATTTCAGCCTGTTGTGGGTGCTAGAATGACTGGAATAGTCAATATAAAAAGTACCACCCATTTAGGAATTCTCGTTCACAGGTATGGTTCTATATTCTTTGAAATCATGTAGAGATCCCCTCATTTTACCCATCAACACAAACTGTTTTTCAAAAAAATACAATATTGCAATGTTATTGCATCATAATTTGTCAATATTCATAATGTGCTTGCAGAGTGTTCAATGTTGTTATACCAAGGCCGACGGAAGAGCCTGGGAATAAATGGCTGGGTGAAAGCATACAGGAAGGACAAGAAGTATTATTTAAGTTAGTGGTACTGGATCTTTATGGAGCTCTACCATACATTAGAGGTGAACTTGATGACAGGTAAATTGTTAATGATAATGATTTAGTAAGAATTTGCTGGAATGGAGAAACAAAGAGTGTACATGTAGGGACCTTACATGTAGGGTTACCATGTGGAAGGTCTAAAATGGTGAGGCCAGCTGGACTCTCACCTGAGCATGTGGGCTGTTATGTCATTTAATGAAAAAGGGAAGAAAGGTCTTTGCCTTGCAATGAGAATGTACCCATATACTATGCAACACACTTTTTACCCCCCTCCCTACTTGGTGACTGCCCATACTATATGAGAAGAACCCCCCCTCCGTCTCTAGTTTTCACATAGTGATTTATAATGATATTAGTCTGTTAACCTCTCCATTAAAAAATTGTTCATTATAGGAGTTTTCTTTGAAACTAAACCTAAAAATGGCCCTGCCCTAAATTACCAGTGGGTGTGAGTGTGTTCGGTTGTCTCCCATCCAGGCTAATGCCGCTCAAATCATCTTGCGTAGATGTAAATTAAGCCAATGATGATGATGTGGATTTAAATAGGAGTGGGAGATCGGAATTTAGTAATTAATTAGGTTTCAGACATTATTTTGAATGAGAGGCGATTTAAAAAAAAAATAAGATTTAAGACCTGGCATCTTCACTAACGTGTTCGTGATGATGGGCAGAACCTGCAGTTTACGCAGTGTCAGTGAATTACCAATAACCCTATATATATTTTATTAAAAAATATTTTTTGCATGTTTGAAAGAAACTAGTTTTATCAATGCATTTGTTACAGATCAATAACACTAGGACCTGAAGGTGATGAGGCTGAAGCCAAAACATTGAACATCTCATATGTGAACTTTGATAAAACAAAACCGCAATATGTAACACAGACAGAAGATGGACTCCCTCAAAACTCACTCAAGAAAACACAGTGCCTCTCAAAGGACCAGCAGAAAAAAAATGGCTCCTCAGTTTTTATTCCGTCACTACCTTATGGAAAATCCAAACCAACTCCTAAAAGAGATGATAGTAATAGTAGTATTCTGAAAAAAAAGCAGGCTAGGAATCTGGATAGTGATATAAAGAAATCTGACACAACACCTAAATCATCTAAAAAATTCAAAAAAGAATCAATGGACACCTAGTTCTAAATAAGTATTCAGAGAAATATTATGTATTATGAAATTTTTAAGTTATACTTTATAAATTGCTTTTTAATGCAAAAGCTAAATTAATAATGTTGTTTGTTGTGACCCTGCTTATTTCATTTTTTTCTTTAGGTTTCACAAAAGTTACTAGCTCTTGCCCACGGTTTTGCTTACGTGGTATGGTATGGTAGAGGTGTCTTGGAATAAACATATCAATCACTAGGTATATTAATTTAGTAAGCTTTTACCAGGCGCCGTCCCAGGGGGCGAGGGGTCACGGGGGTCGTGAACCCCCCAAAAAACTTGTTACCGTACTTATCAAGGAAAAAAAGATTTATCGATATAAGATGATTATTGGGTCAACCCAGTGCCTGTCAAAAAATGCAGAGCAAAAGTGCAGTCATAGGTAATTGCATTTACTTTATTTTACATAGGTACAACAGAATCATTCGTCGACATCATTACGTGATATATTAGAAGGTTTGAAGCTTACCCTGCCGTAACACAGTTAAATCTAGCACATAGCGTCAGGTTTTATAACTGTATGTAGGTACTATACCTACTAGTACACAATAATAATTATATATTGTTTTATCTACAAATAAGTTAACCTAGTTTAGTTACGGGTAAAGTTATTCTGTACGTTATGAAACTTAAATTAATTTATCATTATTTTCTTATGAAAAAGTGTAGGTCATGCTGATGGTTCAAATTTAAACTATTCATTCTTTTTTTTTTCAAGCACTAAGTACCTACTAATGTTTTTCAAAATCGAGCACGTAACTCCTAACATCACTTTTTGATAACTCTCACGGCTGAGGACTTGGCTACTGTTTTAAAGGCCTACTTTAAAAAACCTAGGACTCGAAACAGAGGATATTATGTGAGCAGAAGTATGTTCCGCGATTTTTGTAGTTTTCGAGATAATAGGTAATTTTTATATTTTTTTTAATTTTGGACGTTTTAGGATATCATTTTTTCTGTGAAGCGATTCTTTGAGATTTTTTTTGTTTATATCATGGCTAGCATACGTGTTTTTCTGTAAAAATACCTACTAACACTAAACTTCTCACAACAAGTAAGTAGCTCGGATTTTAATCACGAAATAAAAAATTCTGTTGTTGTGTGAAATTTTAAATTGATTTCAACTTGAAAAAAAATACATAACCCTGACTGAATAAGTTGTTGGTACTTTCAAAAACTTTATGGGTTCTTTAGCTCTCAAAATAGCACAAAAAAGTTTGTACTTTACTGCGCATTTTTATGCAAAAACGGAGTTTCAAGTTGATACAGTCGAAAAAAGTGAAACTTATTTCATGCATTTAAAACCGGCTTTTTTCAAATTTTTCCGGTTGATATGGTGAAAAATTATGAATATTTAGTTTAAAAGATAATGTGCGCACATCAGGGGGCAATGACCTTAGGTAAAAAGATGTAGGTACTCGAGTTGAATTCGACTAATTGGCGCCAGAATTTGAATTTAGAATAGATAAATGAGGCGATGATACATGATTTGTAGATACAACAATATATAATTATTACTGTGTACTATTAATAGTACCTACAGACAGTTATAAAACCTGACGCTCTGTGCTAGATTTAACTGTGTTACGGCAGGGTAAGCTTCAAACCTTCTAATATATCACGTAATGATGTCGACGAATGATTCTATTGTACCTATGTGAAATAAAGTAAATGCAATTACCTATGACTGCACTTTTGCTCTGCATTTTTTGACAGGCACTGGGCTGACCCAATCATTTTATATCGATATATCTTTTTTTCCATGATAAGTACAGGATCTAGGTTTGAAGGCTTTGAAGGAAGCAAATAGGAAGCAATTATTGGTATACTTATATAAATTTCAGCGATTCAACACCGCACATAGTCTACGGGCCAGGTGACCGGCCATTCTGACGTCAGAATGAACGGTCACCTTGAAATGTTGAATATCTTTTAAAATAGGTATAAAGGAAGCAATTTTCTTATTGTGGGAAGCAAATGGGAAGCAATTTTTGGATAGCATTGCAATGTTATATACGACAGGTGACTCATCATCCTGACGGTACCTAACCCCGCTTTCTTACTTCTACTGTGTCATCTCCAACTTCATGGTTCATGGTACCTACTTATATTAGGTCCTTACATATGAAATTGGCGTTTTTCGTACTGGCCACTTTAATCACAAATTTCTCCTCTTTGGTAAGGAATTCCAAATTCAAATTTGTACAGCTATAGACTCGTGTATTTGTGCTTCGATGATCGTCATTCATTTGTTTTTTTTCTTCTGTTTTTTTCTGTTTGCGTCACTCATTTTACAAAATGGAAAACTTAAAATATCGCATTATTTACGAGTACGAGTTCCGCCGTGGCACTAGTGCTGCGGAAACAACTCGAAGGGTGAATGATGTGTATGGCGGTCGTGTTGCAAAAGAAAACACAGTTCGTTTTTGGTTCCAACGTTTTCGTTCTGGAAATTTCGACTTGCAGAACAAGCCCCGTGGACGGCCTGAGACTCAAGTTGATAATGAAGAGTTGAAGGCTATTGTGGAAGCGGATCCATCGCAAACCACGTCCGAGTTAGCTGCAGGCTGCGGTGTTAGTGATAAAACTGTTTTAATTCACTTGAAGCAAATTGGGAAGATTAAAAAGCTTGAAAGGTGGGTACCTCACGAATTGACTGAAGCAAACCGGCAAACGCGCGTCGACTGCTGCGTTACATTCTCAGTCTAAGACATCCTCCGTACTCCCCGGACCTTGCTCCAACAGATTACCATTTTTTTCGAAATTTGGATAACTTCTTGCAAGGGAAAAAATTCAACTCCGATGGGGCAGTCCAAATCGCCTTCAAAGATTTTATTGATTCCCGTCCGACTGGTTTTTTTAGTAAAGGGATCTATAAGATGGCAAAAGTGCATAGAAAATAATGGTTCATACTTTGATTAATTAAATATATTATATTAAAAAATATTCGACTTTTTGTTCCTCCCATACAAAACGCCAATTTCATATGTAAGGACCTAATATAATGTTTTGTTAGATGGCTTACAGGTACATTACTTTATTGAAATAAATTAAAAAAGAACATTTTAATATTCCAATTCACCGATATGAAAAATCCTTAAAAATTAGGTAAAAATTAATGGTCAGACATCGTCTTAGACAACCATGGCTCAATGGTTTCAAATGGTCTGCGCTAGCTTCATCTTCAAACTTTGCACCCGCTACCAATCACCCTGTATACAAATAGTCAACCGGCATTTTCAGCATTGCTAATAATTAGCGATTTTATGTACTAGCATAAAATTCCTAAGTGGACTTAGGGGCATCTTGAACTTGGGCATTCTTGTTACTTTCTATTTAAATGGGAAAATACAAAAGTATGAAAAACGGATCAGGAAGTTAAACGAGTTTGTACATTTTATTTTATTATTTTATTTATTTTATTTTTATATTTTAGGAAAACTAACAGCATATTAAACCTTAATATGTTAAACTTATTGAGTAACTTAAGCCTACAGTTTCCACATTCATTCATATTACATTTTGTTCATAATTATGACGACCTCTGTGGCGCAGCAGCAGGCGAAGGTCCGCATGCGACGCAGGAGGTTACGGGTTCGATTCCCGCCTCACGACAAATGTTTGTACGATCTGCAGGTATTTGTTCAGGGTGTTTTGGATGTTTTCTATGTAGGTATAATAAAAAATATCTATCTATGTAGTGTACTTATTGCATTGTTATCTAGTACCTACCCATAACACAAGCTCTGCTTAGCTTGGGGCTAGATAATGATGTGTGAATTGTCCAGCGTTATTTAGGTATATTGATGAGTAAGTTGAGATGCTTGGTTGAACCGCACGTTGAACGAACAGCTGCTCGTAGTGCTGCTGAAGTGGGGAACTGGGAACTAAATTGACCTTGATTCCATGTTGCGCAGCCTCAGAACTAATTTAGTTCGGGTAAGCCGACCACGCAGCAGATAGGTACACATTTAGCTGCGCTTGCAGTTGAATGCGTATTTGCACGCGATTACCTAAATTAACTCAGTTCGCGATCGAGCGTCATCGTCGCGGGCTCAAACCAATATTACCTACCATTTCAACCATTTCGTACCATTTACGAGTATACCTACCACAAGTCGGCTGCAGTAGTTTATTTTACCATAAATACCACGTGTCTTGTGAATATAGTCCGTACCATACCCATTACCAGTGACTGTCCTTGACCACCAACCAAACACCACACCAAAAACCAATCTCAAAGGGCAGTTCGGGGATCAACCAGCACCATCTAACATAACCCCAACCATAACCCTTTTCAAATTTGGTTACTTCAATCTTGCAAGAAACGATGCAATTCATTGCAAGCGAAATTAATGTCATTATCTGAGCTGATACTTTGCGGCTTGCCTCGACGAGCGACAAACTGATTAAAGGCAGCCATAAAACCTTCCGTAGTTAGATCTATTAAGAGCTCCAAGTGTAAAGCGTGTATACCTATCTATTCAGTGGTTTTGGCGTGAAAAAGTAACAAACATCCATCCATCCAATCATATTCGTGTGATGCTTCACAAATTCTGTCGGAATTATTGGCAAATAATAAGGTGGCCTATCTGTCATCAAATTGGAACAGCTGACCTCCACGTCACATCATCAATCAGCGGCGGCGGTGGAGCAATCGACGGCCGCCACGTGGCGGTGCGGCCTTCGAGGCCATCGATCGGGTGGCGGCGGCGGCGGCGGCGGCGGCGGCAGTGCTCGCTCGACCCTCGCGTGCCATGGAACGCTGCAGCACGGAGGAGGAAGCGGTGGCGGCGCCCACTCTGGTGGCGTGCACGCGCGCGCACCGCGCCGAGCTCGCCTGCCTCGACCTGGCCGAGAGCCGCGCGCTGCTGGCCACCGGCGGCGGCGACGGCGAGCTGCGCCTGTGGGAGTGGCGCGCCGGCGCCGGCTGGCTGGAGGCAGGGCGGGCGGCGCGCGCGCACCGCTTCGGCGTGTCGGCGGCGCGCTGGGCGGCGGCGGGCGCGCTGCTAGCCACGGGCGGCGTGGACGGGGCGGCGCGGTTGTGGGCGGCGAGCGGGGAGCTGGCACCGCGCTGCGTGGCGACGCTGGCGTGGCCAGGCGCGTGCAGCGTGCGCGCTCTGTGCTGGGCGGGCGGCGGCGCGCTGGCGACGGGACACGACGACGGTGCCGTGCTGCTGTGGGGCGCGGCGACGGGTGCGGTGCTGGCTCGGATGGCGGGCGGCGCGGCGCACGGAGGCGCGGTGCACGCGCTGGCGGCCCCCGCGGGGGGCGCGCTGCTGCTGTCCGGCTGCACAGAGGGCACGCTGAAGGTGTTCCACCTCGCCGGTGAGCGCACGCCGCCGCACGTCTCTGGAGGTTACGATTTGACGACCTCCGTGGCGCAGCGGGCGAAGGTCCGCCTGCGACGCAGGAGGTTGCGGGTTCGATCCCCGCCACGGAACAAAGTTGTGTACGATCTGCAGAAATTTGTTCCGTTGGTCTGGGTGTTTTCTGTGTATAATAAAAATATATAATATATTGTATTAAGTATAATATCAGTTATCTAGTACCCATAACACAAGCTCTGCTTAGCTTGGGGCTAGATAATGTTGTGTGAATTGTCCAGCATTATTTATTTATTTATTTATTTATTTATTTGCTTTCTCGCCTCGTGTTCGGTGTAGGTCCAACACAAACAAGGTTTACGCTCACGTTCATAAAGAAGAGTATTTATTCAGTCGTCTCTACCTAGATGACCTCGCACTGGACGCGCTGGTCGCGCTGGTCGCACTGGTCGATTCGCTAAACATTCTATCGAGTGTCGGTCGTCGATACCGGTCGAGTAGAACTTATCCAATCAAAAACATAAATGTGAGAACTAGTTAAGTTCCTTTAGACAGTGGATTCACCTTTATCTAAACAAGATCCGTCAAGTGCGAGTGTAACTCGCGCGCCGAGGGTTTTGAACGTTTGTCAACAAATATGTACCAAAAGTACCGGTTAGAGACTTCGCAATTTAACGAATACCTAAGAATAGTAGGTACCAGTAATACGAACCTACATTTCAGATGGATCTCTCTGCATGCTTTGGTTAAAGGGGTGGTTCGGTTAAGGTGGGTAATGGTAAATTTTTCGACTTTTTTCGAAATATTTCAAAAAGTATGAAAGCTACAGAAATTTGAAAAACTGGTTTGAAATGTCCAAACCGATACCTTTTATTTGATACGCCACTCGATGGGGTAACCCTCCATTTGAAAATTATTCCTTTTTGACCGTTTTTCAAAAAGTGTTCTTTTTACAGACTTCTCTATATTTTTCCTGTAAAATATAGATCCATATCTACAAACGATTCATACATTTTAAACGGATCGCTCTGCAAACTTCGTAGATAGGGGGGGGGGAATGGGTATTTTTTCGACTTTTTTCGAAATATTTCAAAAAGTATGAAACCTACAGAAATTCAAAAAACTGTTTTGAAATGTTCAAACCAATATCTTTCATTTGATACCCCACTCGGTGGGGTAGCCTCCCCTTTTGAAAATTATTTCCCCCCTTTGCGACCATTTTTCAAAAAGTGTAAGAATAGTAGGTACCAGTAATAGGAACCTACATTTCAGATGGATCTCTCTGCATTCTTTGGTTAAATGGGTGGTTCGGTTAAGGTGGGTAATGGTAAAATTTTCGACTTTTTTCGAAATATTTCAAAAAGTATGAAAGCTACAGAAATTTGAAAAACTGGTTTGAAATGTCCAAACCGATACCTTTCATTTGATACGCCACTCGATGGGGTAGCCCTCCATTTGAAAATTATTCCTTCTTGACAATTTTTCAAAGTGTTCTTTTTTCAAACTTCTCTATATTTTTCCTGTAAAATATAGATCCTTGTCTATAAATGCTCCATACATTTTACATGGATCGCTCTGCAATCTTCGGAGATAGGGGTGGGGAATGGGTATTTTTTCTACTTTTTTCGAAATATTTTAAAAAGTATGAAACCTAAAAAAAAAACAAAAAATATTTTGAAATTTACAAAATGATATACCTACCCCATATGACTCTGTAGGTATCTTTTGAAATTTCGGCATCACAATTTGTATGGAAAATATTCATTTTCATTTTTCATTTATTTTTCTCTAAATCTGTACCTACAGGCGCACGAAATGTATTATTGTTTCAAATTTCAAATTGATTTGAGCTGCAGTAGTTTTTGAGTTATTAAGGAGGGAAAAAAGGACAGACAAAGCGAGACCATAAGGGTTTCGAAACCGATCTTTGATCTTCGAAACCCTAAAAAGCTGAAACCATATAGAAAGGTGCAAAGGTGGGTTTCATAGCAGTTCATAATCTTAATTAGTTTCGTTTATACCTACCTACTTCCTCACCGCATTTGTTTCGATGTTGGGCTCTGTCTGTGTGCGCGATCGCTGACACTGTCATCGCTCGCACATGTTTAACGATAACTCCGTTAACGTAAACTGAACATGCCAAATTGCAAGCATGTGGGTTTGTTAATGTCTGACTTGTCTGAGATACAGGACGCCCAATGGTTTCGAACGTTTGTCAATTATACAAATTATGTATTAGCATCACAAAATTACTCTCATCCTTGTAGAGTTTATAATTATATTTGCCTGCAAAATAGATTCAGCCGATCCAAAATGTCAATGTTACTTAGAGGGACAGGGCGACTCTCGAAAAAGAAGTTGAAGAATTAATAATGGGAGATTATTGGGAATTATTTTAACAGAAGAATTAGAAATGTAAAACTTAGAAAAATAGGGAAAAAGGCAAAGTTCTAAGGTCAACTGATTATAATTAAAGTAATGTATTACTTGAGATTTGTGTTTGAACTGATTTGCTTACAAATCAGAAGTAGAAAAAACTTACGCTCACTGGATCTTTGGTATGTAGACTTTTACTATGATACCTGTTGAATAATGGGCCCGCACACATTATATACAACAAGGTTAGGTACTTTTCAGTAAGTAGGTACCTAATTCAAGTAAAACAGCCACACAGCTCGGATCACAAGTAAATTCGGCGTCAAGGTTAATTGTCGATTCCCTTGAAAACCTTTTGAATAAGTAACAAACATACCTAGGAAGTTTTGTGTTCTGTGTAAACAGTCATGAGATCACTCCTTCATTTCCAACATGATTGGATATAGCAAGATGCAACGCCAGAGTATGAATCAAGCAATGAATCCATACCTATGTATATTCATGGAGTAAAACTTATGTACTTACAGAGTACCTAGACGCAAAGCTCATCACATACTGTACAGGAATATGAAAATGTTATGGTAATAAATAGGTAATAATACCAGCATCAATATAGCATAACCAATAAATCTAATAATACCAGCAACTTCAAAACTTATCAGTTAGTAACCCGTCCATGGTCCGCTCACTATGGACATACCAACTTTGTACTTAAAGTAATAAAAAGGAATCTAATAATACCAGCAACTTCAAAACTTATCAGCAAGTAACCCGTCCGGGGTCCGCTCACTACGGACATACCAACTTTGTACTTTGACTATTTTTCTATCCAAAAAAAAAATAGTCAGGATACCTATTAATATTTATCCTACTGCTGATCAGATTAGATACTTAATGGTGAAAAGAAAAATTTTTGGTTATGATAAAAGTTTCCAAAGACTCGGACAACACATCAATATTATTACCTACATAATTTAAATACTATTTAGTCTACCACTTTGGGCAGGTATCTCAAGATCAGTTATCAACTCATACAATAAACTGAGTGAGGACAATTACATTATGGACTTCAGAAAATATTATTTTTATTTATTTTTATAATTTTTTATTACCACTAATATTGGTACGTCAAGGAATAAGTACTGTATAAAGAATAATCTTAAACAAAACCCTAGTTATTATAATTAATATATATAATATGATTATAAGTAATGTATAGCAATAAGCAACCTTCTCTCGTTCTCAAGTGCGTCAACTCAAAACCAACTTTGGTTTAACTCGGTCAGTGACAAAACAACTTATAGTTATCCTACAGATCATGAATCGAAAATCTATAAATTATGAATATTGTTTAGTCAACTACCTGCCTAAATAAACTTGCATTACCTACACATTCAAACAAATCACTTGAGTTAATTTACAACATTATTAACACTGTTACCTCAGCGCTTATTACCATTGTAGTTGTTATGTTACCATGCACATGATCATCAATGATTTTCAAACTGCTATCCTTATCCTGAAAGGCTGTTGGTTCCTACTATGTATTTACTATGTATTCAATAACTATTTCAAAGAAATAAAAGAAACTAAATTTATTAAAGATTTAAAAGTTTATTATGCTAATTAAAAATCTGTCTATATTTACTAGCCTTGGGCATTATGATTAAGAGCATGGAGGTATGTTGTATATACCTACTTTTTCCAAATATCTCTATTCATAACATTACTAAAGTACTAACTATGATTTTTATAATTATTATTTAACCAAGAAGAAAAAAAGACATTTCAGGAACCCTAACCTCCTTAAATTATCTATTATCATTCTCCTCTATGTTGAACAAAATTTATGCGAAAAATTATTTAGTATAACTACTTTTGTTTCAAAAATATTATTTTAACCCCTACTAATGCACATTATTTTTATTAACCCTAAATCACGAATATTTAAATCCTCAATTAGTATCATAATTTTAACCCTGATTATACACAGCACTTAACCTTTAATATGCTGCACATTATTTTATTAACCCTTAATGATGAATAATTTAATTTTTCAATAATGCACATAAAATGTCACTCACACACAATGTCTACACACAATTTTATACTTAGTTAGAGCAAGGAGTTAATGTATCACTACACATAGGTTTTAATTTGAAGTAGGCAAATCTTACTTGTTATTTAAAACACACATAGTAGAGCACTATGTACGTAGTTACTCTACAACTCTTTTATCTCCTTATTTACTTTGTTTGTATAAATTAGTACCCTTTCATTAGTCTCAAGTAGCTTCATAGTTTTACCATAGTAATTATAAGATAGGTAAAACTCCTACTTTGTAAAAACCACTCAAAATTAAATAAAGTTTTATTATTATTATTATTATAATGAAGCGTTATATTAGATCCTAATCAAGCACATTTAATATGCAGACATAAAACATGGTAATAATTATTTAAAAAAAAAATACTCGGTTTTATTTCTGCAAACATTATGCACCATTATAATATACAGATTACTGATACTTAACATTGTTTATATTTATACTTGCTACACCAAGTATACAAACAAAATAAAAATCATACAAGTATAGAGATAGTTCACTACACACAGGTTGTACGAGTGTACTACCTGTTCAGCTAAACTCTACTAAATTGTTTCTACACTAGAGCACTCTCTAAAAGAGATGTGCATTTATTTCTCTCTGATAAGGTCCTCAACATAATAGAGATGATATTTTGCCCAACGATTAACTAAAACCACTTAAAGTTAAAAACGAATTTGTACATACATAATATAATTATGTACATATTTGATTTATTTATTTATTGAGGTATTTATTCATGAACAAAACACCAGCCCTTAAAAATATATTTTTTCTTATAAATCACCAACAGCCAATAAAAGGATTTACATTATTATAATGAAAAAAAAAGAACGATCTGTTAATATGTACCTAGGTCATCCAGTTACCCTTACTAATTCACACCACATTATGGTTAGAAATTTAGATGGACTAAAATGCAAAATCTACATTTTTAGTCCAAAAGTAAACTTTATCTTATGCATAATATACCTACAAATTAATTATATAAATAAAAACTAATACTTAATTAGTAAAAGTAAAGTAAATAAAAATTTTTATTGTTTAAGTAAACATACTTTGTCTATTTACATGGACTATAATACCACTATCTATACATGAAACATGACACATAGACAGAAAAACATAAAAAAAAAATAACAGATAAAATAATACACTGACATACGGAATTAATTTTAGTGTCAGAAATAAAAATTAAAAAGAAATAAAATAGGTGTAGCTTAATAATAAAATAAGAATATTAATTTAAATCAACTGGTTATTTGTCAAGAATCTTGTCATTTGTAAAATACTACTTTATATAGGTAGTTACATAATAACTTCAATAAATAATAGTAAAAGTATAAATATAATAATAAAAAAAAATCTTTCGTTACAAATACTTAAAAAGATAAATAATTTATGTAGCGCTATACATAAATCTGATAATAATTGAAAATATCAGGCATAAAAGTTTCAGTGTAAAAAAAAAAAAAAAAAAAAACATTATCTAATGTTAAAGCTTTTACCAAACCAAATGTCAGGTGAGTATTCACCATGTGCATATTTAGTATTGTTGACATGAAGGCATAAAGTTTTGTTGCTGCATATCCAGTCCTGGTCCGCAGTGTATTCAGGCAGCAATTTGGATGACAAATTTTTACCTGTTAATATACCCGTTGCATAATTATACAATCATATACCAAAGACAATGTCTGCCATAACTCTTCGGTCTTCGAGAGTTGTTTAGAAATGGTAAACACATGCTTCTTGCATTGGTGTTGTAATTATTAATTAAAAACTTATTCTATTTTTGTTAATACGACAGTTTAAAAGTTTCAAACATAGAAGGTTTGTCTAGTGTAGTCATTTTCAGCGTGTTGCCACACATTTGGCATGAAGTTATAGATAAACATTATTATTCTAAGTCACAGTCACACACGTAATTCACTAAGTCTAAGTGTGTACCTAACATTATCAGTAATTGAAACAAATATTACCTACAACCCTCCGTACCTTGATTGTTATCAAAACCTATGTAACATCTATAGTTAAGATGTGAATCGAACTAAAGCTAGTCCTAGATCTCAGTATCCCTATGAGAAAACAAGATCTGTTCATAATGTTGTGTAGTTTTAGTGTAAAGAAGCTAACACCTGATTTTCACGCTTACAACATTCCAAAAACGTGTGCTCCGTCCCGTTCCCGTAAACGTGGAATCCTATGCTTATCCGTTTCATAAAGTGGCACGCAATCGAAGTAACGATGCAATACTCTAAAATTTTCCTTACATAGGACTAGTTTAGAATTCTTTACACAAGCTACATCAGAGAATGGACAGCTTACCTTTTAGATAAACCTAAGACTTTTATATTTTATGGTTTATTAATAGTGGCATCTCTGTGTTCAGAGAACAGTCCTTTTGAGTCAATAATCACGCCAAGGTTCCTTACCGAGAGTACTTAATTTAGTATAAAAGAATTAATTTGATAGTTAGACTAAATAAGACAAACTTTTCTAATAAAATAAATAATAAGAACATTAATGGGTTTACCTAGTTTTTATTATTTTCAATTTGATACCTATCTAATTATATGCATGTACTTGTGCTTTGACTAAGTAATTTTGACTTGCGTAATCTATTTATTAAATGTTATCACCTGATCATTCTATTAATTTATTTGACTAATTTAAAGGTGTAACAATGATTTTAATATTTTATTTAATTTTTAATTTTATGTAACTAATGTAATTGGTTAACTTATTCGTATTATATGCCCAATCAAATAAATAAATGAATAATGGCTTATAATAGATAGTTAATTACCTGCTTGAACATCACTGTTTTATCTGCAAACGTTTAAGTTTAAACAGACTGCAATGTGGTCTAATTGCTAGATGGTGGTTGCTACTCTACAAGAATACAGTTTTTCTATTGAGTATTGGCTCAGCTTTGAGTATCTACCGGTTTTAATAACTTCCTGGTTTTATAAATCTTAAGGGGTAACTGAGCTATGATTAGATCGAAAAAAATAAAGACAGTTCTTATGAGAATCGAGTACTGGTAGTCCAGGTCCAAAAGAGACAGCTCTTAAGAAGTCAGGCGGGTAAAGAAGTTTGCTAGAAGCATGGAACGCGCGTTAAAGCATTACTATATATATAAAAATAATATATAATTAGTTAATTTATAAACCTGTGATATACAGGTATCACAGAGATTTTCAAATTCAAATTTAATAACACTATGATCTACCATTAGATGTTTAAATTTTACATTAAATTAAAATTTTAAAATTAATTTAATAAAAGTAAACCTGAAAATAAAGGATAAGGTAAATGAATTGAAAAAAAATTGTTTTTATCAATTCAACGTTAAGTAACATGCAGATCACTACATAATAATTTAAATTCCATAATCATTTATTTATTTGAAAAAAAAAATGTGGTTCTGTTCTTACTACATAATAGATTTTCACACATTTTCTATTCCATAAATATAAACTGCGTCAAAATATTAATGCAAGCCGTAAAATATGTTATATATGCAATCATAAGAAGTTTGTATTTAAATATAACAATGTTTATCACATTGTTTAGTGCTAGTTGCTAGATGCTTTAATATACATTTAAACAACTAAAACACAAGAGTTGTCTCCATGTTAGTCCAGAGTTGCAAATAGTATTGTCGTCACCTGTTGTCTTCAAAGTATGGTGAGCTCTCACGGCAGCACAAGAAGCAAAAGCATTAAATGTTCACGATGCCGTCGAAGTCACAATAAGAACGTGAGATAAATTACAAAATTTGCACCACACCATTCATTAAGGGATTTGCAAATGATTATTATAGCCTACAAAAAAAATAAAAATCAGTACACTTGCACCTTTAAGAGGTTTATTATAATTTACAAAGAACAATAACAATATTGGTGCCTAGTTACTTTAGATTTAAATAAAAGCAAAGATTTAAATAAAGATGTCGGTAGCGACAAATCAAAATGGTGTCTGTCGATCTCCTGCTCAGATGTCAGACCGTCAAACTAGCTAGAACCATAGACATTGCATTTTGAGTATGCTATGTGTAGTGTAGTAGCGACTGGTTACCGAATTTATCCATGCTTCAACATCATAAATTACAGTCAGTACCTACACATACAGCTAAGTTGAATCATCTACTCATCGACTTGAAAAGTAGTAGAACTACATTACATTATCGACATGGTTATCAAATACATGAAGATGCTACGAATAGAAACCCGATCTCGAGTACTAACTTGTACAGTGTGGCGGATGTATGCTGATTTGAAATAATAAATATAACAGCAATAATTATAGCCAAGCTCTTAATAAAAGGGTCTTGCACGACGATACCAATTACAATTATTTTATTCAATAAGTGAACGATCACACAAACGACCACCTACAATAATTAATTTGAATTAAATAATAAAATAAAAATAACTACACACAACCAATCTTTAACACTGGGGATCCTATTATGATCTCTAACCACAACACTGTCCTTGTGATGGTAAAGTAAGAAGCTGTATTAAAGAACCTTGCAAAGTCACATCAATTCTCAAAACAAAATATCGAAATAGCGAATAAAAAAAAAAAAAAAACAGACTACTTCGAAGTACAAAAAAAAAAGAGAAAACCTATAATTTGAAAAGCGAAAGTTAAAATGATAGTGGTATTTCATTGGGGGATGACCGAACGAAATGATAATATCTGATCCCAAATACACTATTAAAATATTATTATACTTCTCTAGTTGTCGGGAGCTAAACTTGATCTTATGATGATTTTGTAGGGATGAATGCGAACAGAAAAATACGTGTACGTGTTGTTGCTTTGACATTTATTTAGCGACTGACAGACCTACCTACCTATGGATATCTACATGAATTCGAAAATATGCTAAGTAGACATAACATTCCGCCCACCAAAAGGGCACTAGTCCTTTTCAAAACATTAATAGAAAAATGAACCAAACATTTAACATTAAATTGAATGCAAGCCAAATACATACTTATTCAATTTGTAGGCTGATTCTTACAGAACATTGTATGAATATTCATATTAACTTTAACAATAGAAAATCAAATACAGGTAGGTTAGGCAAATTTATAAAATTAATTAATTTACAATCTAAATAAATATTTTGAGTTTCAAAATATTGCTCGACTATAAATTACAAATAGTATTTAAATGAAGTTGGTTTTTAATCTTAACATGCTTGCTATATGAACAATATAGGTAATCCATTTAGAACATGTTAGAACTTAGATCCTAATATTTTGTTTTAAGTTAGCTTCAAAAACCAAGTTTTAAATTAAGTAATAGATTAATTAAATTTTGGACATAATAGTGGACTGTAATAGAAAATGAATTAATAAAATCTATACCTAATTATCAATTAGTTTCAATAGGAAGTGGACACAACTTGGAAATTGACCTTTTAACTACACTACCACCACTCCGCACACTGTATACTCGTGTGTGAGAATCAGCTCCAGGATGCTTGTCAACAATACGGCCTAGAGACCATTTTCCTGGTGGTAAGCCATCTGTTTTGATCAGGACAATGTCGTCAATGTTGAACTCTTCCATTTTCTTAAGCCATTTGGGGCGTTGTTGTAGCCTTGAAAGGTATTCTTGTTGCCAACGTCGCCAGAAGTCTCCAAGTAGCTTTTGTGTATATTGCCAACGGGATAAAGAGTTCATTTTTACATCTTTGAAGTCTGGTGAAGGGACAACTATAGGGGCTTCTCCGACGAGAAAATGTCCAGGTGTTAGTGGTTCCACCTGGTCTGGGTCTGAATCATCTACTGGACACAGTGGTCTGGAGTTGAGACAAGCTTCGATTTGGCACAGCACGGTTGTCATTTCCTCGAAGGTAAGATTGGTAGTTAGTATTCTCTTCAAGTGGTGTTTGACCGACTTCACACCGGCCTCCCAAAGTCCTCCAAAGTTTGGTGAATAGGCAGGGATAAAGTGCCATTGTGTTCCTTCTAGTGCTAGCTTGTTTGTTATATCAGTTTCGAGGTTTAGATTAGCTTCTTCCCATGCTGTTTTCAATTCTTTCTCTGCACCTACAAAGTTCCTTCCTTGATCACTCCATATATGGCTACATTTTCCTCTTCTGGAAACAAATCTTTTGAAAGCAGCAATGAATGCTTCTGAGGTGAGATCTCCAACAAGTTCCAGATGTATAGCCTTGGTAGACATACAGACAAATACGGATATGTATGCTTTTTGTGTTTTAGATCCTCTTCCTTTCGACATGTTTACATGAAATGGGCCAGCAAAGTCTACTCCACTGTGTAAGAAAGCTCTTGTTGGATTTACTCGTTCTCTTATCAGATCTCCCATTATCTGAGTTCTAGTAATGCCTCTTTGTTTAGCACACACTAAGCATTTGTGAATGCATTTTTTTACCAATCCTTTAGCTCTTATGATCCAGTATTTTGTGCGTAAGTAGCACAACATCAGCTGAACGCCTCCATGTAGTGTATGAATGTGAGCATCTGCGACAATCATTGTAACTAGTTTGTTTTTGTTTCCTAGGATTATAGGGTGCTTCTTGTCTTCATCTAAGTTTGCATGTCGCAGGCGACCGCCCACCCTGAGGATATTGTCGTTGTCCAAGTAAGGATTAAGTGTTTTTATGTTACTATCTTTCTTCATAGCTTTATTTTTCTTTATTCTGTTTATCTCATCACTGTATTCTTCTTCTTGTACTAGTATAATGCATGTCATTAGGGCATTGTTCAATTCTGTTGTAGTTAAGTTGTTTTCATGCATGTCTGCATTTTTTAAGTTTAGAAATCTTTTGCTGATTGCTATAACCTTGACAAGTTCCTTTAGGTTCTCAAATTGATCAAATTTTGATGTTAGATTATATTTTGTTGTTTCTTCATTCTCTAGTTTTAGGTTGACTTGTATTTTTGCTTTTTTCATCTCTTGTTCTGTAGAATAGTTCTTTTGTTCTATTTTTATTTCCTTTTCAGATAACCAGGCGGGACCTTTCCACCATAGATTTGTGTCTTTAAGATCAGTAAGTAGCATGCCCCTGGATGCTATATCTGCGGGGTTTTCTTCTGACGGGACATGGTACCACCTATTGTTGTGTATTGTTTCAAGGATTTCTACGACTCGATTGGCTACGAACGTCTTCCACCGGTGGGGCTCTCCAGATAGCCAGGCTATGACGATTGTTGAGTCACACCAGGCATACATTTTGGATGTTGGTATTCTCATGGCTTGTTCGATTTGTTTTAGAAGCCTTGACAACAGCAGAGCTCCTGACAGTTCAAGACGTGGAAGGGATACGGTCCGTATTGGTGCAACTCTTGTTCTTGAAGCTATAAGCTTTGTTGTTATAGTGCCATCTGCATTCTCGACTCTTATGTAGGCTACTGCTGCGTAGGCTTGCATTGATGCGTCGCTGAAGCCATGGATTTCTAAATTCTTCATTTTGCTGTCTTCCGTGCCAAGCCATCGGTCGATTTGAATTTTGTTAACATTCTTTAAGTCTTCTCTAATTGTCTTCCATTGTTCTTCTACAGATTTGCTTATTGGTTCGTCCCAACTGACCTTCTCTAACCAAAGTTTTTGGATCAATATCTTTGCTAGAATTAGACTTGGAGCAATCCATCCCAGTGGATCAAATAGTTTTTGGATTTCAGATAAAATTGTTCTCTTTGTGATGTTGTTTGTGATCTTTGGTAGGTTCAGTTGGTATTGAAATTGATCTGTTCCTAGATTCCATGTCACTCCTAGTGCTTTTATCATCCCATCTAGTTTGAAATCTAAGTGTGCATGGCTGGATCGTTCTTTTTCTTCAATGGATCTCATGAAGTCTGGGCAGTTGGAAACCCATTTTGAAAGATTGAAGCCGCCTCTTTTTAGTATGTCAGTTACTTCTCGGGCTCTGACTGTTGCTTCTTCTGTAGTGTCATTACCAGAAAGCAGGTCATCCATGTAAAAGTCTTCTTTTATTATATTTGCAGCTTCTGGATGATTCTGCCCTTCATCGTCAGCAACCTGAAAAAGAGTTTTTACAGCAAGATAAGGTGCTGACGCTGTGCCGAATGTGACTCGAAGCATGCGGTATTCCTTAATATCTTCAGTTTCGTTTGTTCGCCACAGGATACGTTGATATTTGTCAGCATCTTCCTCTAACACAAGGCATTGTCGGTACATCATCTTTATGTCACTTGCATAACATATTCTTTTCAATCGCCATCGCATGATGATATTTCTTAGGTCATCTTGGAGTTGAGGGCCAACAAGTAGTTCATCGTTGAGGGAAACTTGATTGGTACCTTTGGCTGAGGCATCAAATACAATGCGTGTCTTCGAGGTGTCTTTGTCTTCACGGACTACGGCATGGTGCGGTAAGTACACTGCCTTTTCTTTCTTTGTTTCATTGTTAGTTATTTCTTCCATATGTCCAAGTGTTAAGTATTCTTCCATAACCTTTGTGTAGTCTTCTTTAAGCTGTGGGTTTCTTTTGAATCTTCTTTCTAATTGAAGTAATCTATGTTTTGCCATTTCCTTTGTATTTCCTTCTGGTGATTTGGGTTCTCTGGTTCTGAAAGGTAATTTTAGTATATATCTTCCATCTTCAGTTCTTTTGTGAGTTGTGTCATAGATTTGTTCGCAATGCCTTTCTTCTTCAGTTAGGTTTCTTTTGTCAATTGTGTCTATTTCCCACAGTGCTTTCAGCATGTCATTCATTTCTAAATTGTGGTGCATTACTACATAAGTGTTGTCTTGTGATCTTGAACATACTTCTCCAAACAGAATCCAACCAAGGCTAGTTTTCTGGGCGCATGGTGTGCCTGGTGGACCCTTGATGTAATTGTTTTCTAAAATTTGTGTT
The DNA here is from genome assembly GCA_949316285.1 of Eupithecia subumbrata. Taxonomy (NCBI): domain Eukaryota; kingdom Metazoa; phylum Arthropoda; class Insecta; order Lepidoptera; family Geometridae; genus Eupithecia; species Eupithecia subumbrata. The sequence goes on along the minus strand of OX438643.1, from coordinate 10,282,794 downwards.
ATCTCTTTAACTCCAAGTAGCAGATCAACCGACCCAGGAGTGAAGTAGGTTGGATCTGCTAGCTGTAGGCCTTTGAGGTGAGGCCATTGTTGTGTTGGGATTGTTTTAGTGGGTATCTTTGTGGTCAGTTGTTTTGACATAACGTAGGCTCTGATTGGTATGCAAAATGTTGAGTTCCACTGTGATCTTATCTTGAGCTGAACCACATGTTTTATTTCTGTTTTTGTAGAACCCACTCCTACAACGTTTCCCTTCATGGGTTGTTTCTTAAGTTGAAGGAGTTGACTTGCCTTTTCGCTAATAAATGTGGCTTGGGACCCATGATCTATTAGTGCCCGTAGTGGAATGATGTGTCCTTGTTTGTTAATGGCTTCCACAACTGCTGTTGCTAATAGTGACTGTCCAGTATTGTGTTGAGATGCTGTCGTTGTATTGACTTGAATTTCCTTTTCTTCTTCTTCTTCTTCTTCTACCACATGTTGTGAAGCCAGGGGTGTTTGTGATGATCTGGTTGTATCCGCTGGTTCCAGTTTCTTGTTATTGTGTAGTAGAGAATGGTGACGACGCTTGCATATTCTACAGGAGACAGGCAGACGACATTTGTTAGCTGCGTGTCCTGGTACTAGACAGTTGAAACAAAGGCAATTGTTTGTTGCAAACTTGCTTCGTTCAATAGGTTCCAACTTGCTGAATTCTTTGCAGTGGCTGAGTGTATGATTGTCTTTGCACATGATGCATGTCCTTGTAGTAGGTGTGGTAACATGATAGGAGCGTTGAGTGTTTGATTTTGTATCCCTGGTCGTAGTATTTGTTGAGATCATTTCTAGTGTTCGGAACTTAGATTCAATAAACTTCTTGAACTGAGACCAAGTAGGCAAAGCTTCCGTTTCATCTTTGTATGAGTATTCTTCCCAGCATCTGTGAGTCTCTGGATCCAGCTTTTGACTTAGTAAATGTATAATCAGAGGGTCCCATGAGATTGTATTTATTTCAAAATTGTTCAATGTATTCAGGCATTCACTAGTGGTATCTAATAAGCCTTTCAGATGCACTGCAGATTGGGAATTTAACTTCTTTTGATTAAATAATCTTTTCAATGTGTTGTTGATAATCAAACGTTTGTTACCATACCTTTCTTTCAATATGATCCATGCACTTTGATAATTATTGGATGTTATTTGTATGTTTTTCAATAAAGTTTCAGCCTCTCCGGTGACACTTGTTTTGAGGTAATGTAATTTCTGTACTTCACTGAGACTTGTGTTGTTGTGAACCAAGGAAACAAACAAGTCACTGAATGTTGGCCATCCTTCATATGTTCCGTTGAAGCTAGGAAGCACAATCTTAGGCAGATGCACCTGCATTGAGGCAAAGTGACTGTCAATGCCACTTATGTTTGATGAACTGGTTTCGATTGCAGAACATTCCTTGATTTTTATGAGCATGTCTTTCAAATCTCCTTGTAACACGTTGTAAAGGTCTTCATAAATGTAAAACTCTTCATTTTGGAAGTACGGTAAGGTTCCTTTGACGTCCTTCGGGGTTATCTTTACCAGTTCTTGATGACAAGATTTGAAACGCTGCCAAAGATCTTCAATGATTTGTAATCGAGCCTCAATATAACCTCTCGTCAGCCTTGTTTTCGGACATTTTTTTAGGTTCGTCTGTTGTGCTTGGAAGTTTTTGGCACAATCTTCGAGCACCATGAGTAGCTGGGCTTGTTCCAACGTAGGCGCCATTTTTTCACGTGTTGTTGATGCAATCGAAAATTTTACGTTCCAAGTTTTGCAAATGTCCAAATTTGTTTTTCACTTTGATAGAGACTTTCCGCAAGTTCACAAAATGTTTTCATTTGACCAATAATCACTGTTTCCACTGTTCCGTAAAAATATTTCGTAAAAGTTCATGCATGACGAAAATCACCACAAGTTGCACGGTGTTGGGGTTATGTTCCCGTGAGTGATTGATTTTTCGATCTAGTAATCTAGAACGCTATTTCTCCGTGATCCGCGCGCTGCACTAGGTAATCCGGCTAGATTGCGACCATTATGTCGGGAGCTAAACTTGATCTTATGATGATTTTGTAGGGATGGATGCGAACAGAAAAATACGTGTACGTGTTGTTGCTTTGACATTTATTTAGCGACTGACAGACCTACCTACCTATGGATATCTACATGAATTCGAAAATATGCTAAGTAGACATAACACTAGTATTTGTAAAGAACTAGCTCCAATAAAAAAATTGCTTAAGTGAGCTTACATATACATCAAATTTCATTATATTGGAGTATACAGTGTTGGTATACATGTGATTATCATTATGAGCACAATGTGATATCAATTATTGACAATTTTACCGCATTAAAATATAATAATAAGTAAAGTTCACTGAATACGAATATATTCCACTCTCAAAATACAGAGACACTGATATCTTATGTATTCGTATGAATAGATCCTATTCCCACAATTTGTTGCAGAGGGAAAGAGAACAGATGCATTTAATAGTTATAAATAGAGCAAAATCTAAGGCCACCTTGAATAACTTGAAATAAGGAAATGTGGGTCTATATATAATATTTTTATCATATTTACAGATTCAAGTATTGTGAGTTTGCCCGATTACGAGGACTCAAATACGCATAAATGAGTTTGCCCGATTACGAGGACTCAAATACCTGTTTGTGAGTTTGCCCGATTACGAGGACTCAAAACAAAATAATGAGTTTGCCTGATTACGAGGACTCAAATACCTGTTTGTGAGTTTGCCCGATTACGAGGACTCAAAACACAATAAATGAGTTTGCCCGATTACGAGGACTCAAATACCTGTTTGTGAGTTTGCCCGATTACGAGGACTCAAAACACAATAATGAGTTTGCCCGATTACGAGGACTCAAATACCTGTTTGTGAGTTTGCCCGATTACGAGGACTCAAAACACAATAATGAGTTTGCCCGATTACGAGGACTCAAATGGTGGTAACATTTACAGTTTATAATTTTGCTATTTAATCATTCCGAAAAGAATTATCTCAATAATGAGAAATTACAATTTGGATTCTTCAAATAATTTCAAATTATAATAATACATCAAATAATTATTTCACCTGTATACTATCTATAATATGTCATATTTTATATAAAAATATGTTATATATTTTTATTATTATTTACAACTCTACTAACGTTTTCTTGTTTTCTTTCACGCAGACCCTGTATCATTTTGAAGTCTCTGATCGCCTGCTGAGCTCTCCATTGCCATTGCGTTACCCACTGCCATTGCGTTACTCGCACGATGATGAAGATATGCATAATATTCTTTCGGCCTATTAGTAATAACTTGTGTCGCTAAAGATAATTATCTACTTTAGTTATATTTCAACCATACGGTATTGTTTTGTATTCGTTGAGTAGGAGTAAGAAATTGTATAATTGTAATGAGGACATACAACATAAATATCTAATGGCCGGATCGGACTGAGGACATTCCGGATCGGACTGCGTTCATTCCGGATCGGACTGAGGACATTCCGTACTTAGGATAGCCGACTATTAGCATCACAAAATTACTCTCATCCTTGTAGAGTTTATAATTATATTTGCCTGCAAAATAGATTCAGCCGATCCAAAATGTCAATGTTACTTAGAGGGACAGGGCGACTCTCGAAAAAGAAGTTGAAGAATTAATAATGGGAGATTATTGGGAATTATTTTAACAGAAGAATTAGAAATGTAAAACTTAGAAAAATAGGGAAAAAGGCAAAGTTCTAAGGTCAACTGATTATAATTAAAGTAATGTATTACTTGAGATTTGTGTTTGAACTGATTTGCTTACATATGTAATGTACTAAAGGTATGTACACCTCGGTTAGAGGCTATTTAATGAATACCTAAAAATAGGTGACCGTGATGGTGGCGGCGTACCCATTATCAAATTGACGTACCTACCTATGTGTTATGCCTAGTAAATAGAGCATAATTAGAGCAAAAATAAAATAAATAGCACCTCTTTGGTTGAATAAATAATGACCATTCTTAGTGTGTACCTACGCTAGCATAACCATTGCCTCCTGAAGTAGGTACCTATACCTAACCTAGGTACCTGTTAACTCTCAGTGTACCTAGATATTTAAAATCATAATTACCTACTTACCTACTTAGGTAAGTAATTATTACAACTAGGCTACACAATTTAAATGTATCTTTTAAAGGGCAATGTACCTATAGGTACGCTCCTACTTAGGTAAGTATAAGTAGGTCCTATTCAAAATCAAAAATCAAAATCAAAAACTCTTTATTTCCATAAATACAATAAATGTACACTTAGAAAAGGTCAAATTATAAAACTATACACTGACACGGAAATAAAGTGATATTTTTGATTTCTGTCGCTTCGGTATGTAGACCAAAGTAAAGAAGCGACGAAGAAACCTTTAGCCTGTTAGTTGTTATTCTTCGAGTTGGAGCAAAACCCGTTCCAAGCTTTTTTATCTTCTAGATAATCTGATATTATACAGGGTGGAAAGAATCTATGGGCCCTGGAGGGGAACTACCTCAAATCCTTTAGTTAGCTCATTTTACTGAAAGGAAACATTCCTTTATTTTTAAAAAGAAACATAATTGCATTCAAAGATTTTGAAAAAATTCCTTGTCTCATCTGGGAATCGAACCAACTAAAAATTAAAAAAGTAAATCCTCGCTATTTTATTATGCAAATCAGTAGGATTATTGTTCAGGATAAAAATTGTCTAATAAACATTGGACCTTTCACTCATCTGTTGTATAAGATACCCATGAAATCGAATATTTATTACATGTTCTTTATTAACAATACCTAGTATTGTTCACTTGTAACAAGTAAATGATACGTTATAATTTTCTTATCTCTAACATCCAAAGACATTGTATGATGAAGAGGCTTACTAATGTTATTAATTGCTAAGAAGGTACCTTTTGCACTGCACACTTCGATAAGAAAATCGTTAAATGGTAATAATAAATCTATGCACAATTCCTGCTTACATGAGGCGTTCTGATGAAAAGTTTAAAAATGGAGTGTGTTTTTTATCAACTTGCGGCTACAAATTTGAATTTCGAACGATAACTTTCATCATTTTTAGGGTTCCGTACCCAAAGGGTAAAACGGGACCCTATAACTAAAATTCCGCTGACCGTCCGTCTGTTTGTCTATCCGTCTGTCACCAGGCTGTATCCGTAACCGTGATAGTTAGACAGTTGAAATTTTCATAGATGATGAATTTCTGTTGCTGAATAACAACAAATACTAAATACAATTGATTAAAGACAATTTTTAACCTGAACAATAATCCTACTGATTCGCATAATAAAATAGCGAGGATTTACTTTTTTAATTTTTAGTTGGTTCGATTCCCAGATGAGACAAGGAATTTTTTCAAAATCTTTGAATGCAATTATGTTTCTTTTTAAAAATAAAGGAATGTTTCCTTTCAGTAAAATGGGCTAACTAAAGGATTTGAGGTAGTTCCCCTCCAGGGCTCATAGATTCTTTCCACCCTGTATAGTAAGCCTTTTTGCACAGCAAGGTTTTGACAATTTGTTTGAATTTATTTACTGATAATTTTTGCAACTCACTAGGAGTTTTGTTGTAGAAGCGTATACATTGCCCTTTAAAAGATACATTAATTTTGTGTAGCCTAGTTGTGGGCACAGCGAGTTTATGTTTATTTCTGGTATTAAAGTTATGTTTATCACAATTTTTAGGGAACAGATTTTTATTTCTATGAGTGTACAACAAGTTTTCATAAATATATTGACATGGTACTGTCATTATATTTATTTCTTTGAATTTATCACGTAGGGATTCTCTGGGACCCATATTATAGATTGCACGAACAGCCCTCTTCTGCAGCACAAATACGGTGTTAATATCTGCAGCGTTCCCCCACAGCAGTACCTATACCATTATGTCTGGCCTATATACAGTAGGTACCTACAGGCAAATATTTTATTTTAATTTGTTATTTTATATTTAAAAAAATTTGTTAAATATGATTTCTGCACTGATAATGCTCTATTTACTAGGCACAACCACTGGGCACAACAACATCGTCTATTCGATTATGTGTACGCTACCGTCGCGCGTCGCATCGTGGACACTTCACTAAAATTTGTTTCTGTTTAAACGACTTCAAAAAGGAGGTTCTCAATTCGTCTGTATGTTTATTTATCTTTTGATGAATGTATGTTACTTGATATCTCTGCCCGTCATGTGGTTAACCGATTTTACTGATTCTTTCACTATTTTAAAGAGAATTACCTATTTCATATTGGTCTCATAAAAATGTTATTCCCAAGGATTGGTATTTATCCCGTAAAGCTTATAAAACAACATAAAACTGTTGACAAAATTACGACTAGATGCAAAAATTTGTAGTAGATTTTGATGATTGTTTCGTTGTTGTATAAAGTTTGATTATTAGATGGTCCCACAAAAGTTTGTCTGCCGTCGGGGAACAGTTGTATGATGTGCGCCATCATCATGTAAGAACCATAGAGTAAAAACTCGCTGCTGTCTCAGCAGAGGGATAGTGTCATTCAACAATTTGACAATTTGTGTAGCCAAAAACCGATCTATGTGTGTTTTGACAGCACGTAAATACAGTGCTTTCACTCACACATTCGTATGATTGAATGTTGCAAGTGAATAGCATTTTCCCTAAAAAATTGGGTAACTGAAGCAAAGTTCCAATTAAAAAATAAGCCATTGTTTTTTATCACCTTACATTTTATTTTCGATATTATCTCATTTTTTTTTTATTTTACGAAATAACAGCTGGTAGCTTTGTTACTATCATTCTTCCTAGGTCTAACGACAAAAAGATTTTACTCCAAGTCCGCAAAATAAGATGGGCTCCGATCGTGTTCGGAACAATAATTTAAATAGACGGTCAAGTGCGTGTTCGACCACGTGCAGTGTAAGTAATTGCACGGTTCATGGCCTATCTAAACAAACCTATTTACGTGTTTTACATATCGAACAACCTTAATAAAGTTATTTTCAACAAAATTTGTTCAAATTTTCCTTTTTACCCACCAAATTACATATTTTAAGTTGATTAGGACTATTAGGTACTCAATTAGTGAAGTATATTGTAGCTGTGCAGTTTTCCTTTAAATTCACACCACCTACGACCAGCATTTTTTCCACGAATAATAATGCCCAAGTTAGACATGCACCTACCTACACCGAAATAAAACCAGGATTTCCTACGACTTCTTCAGCGTTAATAGTAATAATGTACAATTTTCTTTGTAAAATAGTAATTTGAGTTTAAATATGAATTTATTCAGAATATCGTCGAGTGACAGAAATTCTAAAACTGTGATATTCCGTAGTAGCGTAGTTTGATTCCTAAGTCCTAACTTGAGTGAAGTCCACCCTCTCCTCAACCATTTTAATAATGTCCTCTTAGCCAAATTTCTATTACGGCGGCCAATCTCATCGGAGACTAGCCAGATACGCAGGACATATTATAGTGCACAAGTGTGTGTGCAAACGTAGGTGCAGTCTCTGTTCCCTCACTCTGAAAATCCGATGGGATGACAGATCGACACGACCGGGGAGAGGTCAGGCGCAGGACCAACGCTCAACGTGCTTTCCGAGGCACGGGTACTATTATTATTTTTACGGTACTATTTTTATATACCTATACTATGTAACAAAACCGGGGTATTTTTTCCCCAGAGCATAGCAACATTTTCACGAAAATGGTGGACCAAATTTTTAAATTTATTTATGAGTTTTGATGACTGTTTTAGGCAAAATTACAAATGTAATATGTGTGTAGACCAGTGAAATGAGATATTTGCAGTATTATTTTTCTTGCTACTGGTGTTTAAATACCCTTTCACCGCACAACACATCATTTTTATATTTTTATGTGAGAGCTGCTTTCCGCGTCATTTGCAGTATTGTACTAACGGCTCAAAATGAAAATTGCGACGTTTAGTCGCAATTTTTTAGACTTACCTCGTTTGTGTCAACTATCATTCTAAGCCTACTTCTTCTAAGGTAAGAACAATCATCATCACATACCTAATAATTTTACAATCACTGGAAACTCTTCATGGTTTCCATGGCAACGGGCGAAGACAAGAGGTCTACCTACAAAAACAAACTCCAAAGTTTACGGATGGCGGATCGCATAAAACGAAGGATGACCGATCCGTTTGTTTTTAATTTTTTTGAAAGTTCTGGTGTCATTTAGTGTCACGTCCGAAGCAACGCACGTTGCTGACGTGCGTTGCTTTGCAAAGCAGATTTATTTAAGAAAGCAACCATGGCAACATCACAAAATCAATCACTATTTTGACAAAAATAGTTTTTTTTATATGTATTACAATAAATAAACATTGCAAAGACGGACTTTTTGTACCTACCTATATATATTTCGGTTTCTCGTTTGACGTTATGTGTAAATTCAAACACTTCTTTAAATTCTAAATCGGATCCCTAAAAAAAGGAGCCTATTGTTTAATCTAGGCTACATTCTAAATGTTTGCCCAATTTCATTAGATCTGTTCAGAAATTATGAAGATCCTAGGTAACAAAAATATCACATTTCACAAACTCACTCGCATTAATAATATTAGTAGGATAGGATAGTAGGAAGTCGGATAGGATAAAGTAAATAATGAATCACTTACTTTTTATTTATACAAAACTACCCCCAGTGTGCTATAAATTTCTTAAATTTGTATGATGGCGAAATAATGAACGAATGTACGCTGGCGGAAAGTTGTCAAATATACAATTATTTTTTTCTAGCGTGTAAGTTTTTTAAATAAAGACAAACCATCTCACAAGAAGTCTCATTTGGCAGAGATTCTACGAATAAGTATAATGACACAAAAAACTAAACAAAAGTCGGTTCATCCGTTTGGGAGCTACAAAAGTTTTAGGATCTTTGGGGAGCTACGATACCACAAACAGATACACGTACAGACATATTATTATAATTATTCACGGGTATTTATCGCGTTTATTTAACTATTTTTCTTAAAATAGGTAAATAATTATAATAATGTGTTCTGATCGCAAAAAGTTTAAAAAACTTTACGTACAGACATGTTAAACTTCTAGGTATCTGTCGGGGGTTTAAAAGAAGTTCGAGATCATCACGCGAGTAGTCTACTCGTATCGTACCTACCTAACATGTGGCTGAGTTCCCATGTGTTTTGATTTCATTACTACTGAACTGGATCAGACTGCTCTGGACTAGGATGGACTGGTAGATGAACCTCACGAGCTTAGAAGAAGAAGGCTTAGAATGATACCTACTTGACACAAACGAGGTAGGTACCTAAATCTAAAAAATTGTCAAGTTGTCGCAATTTTCATTTTGAGTCGTTAGTAGGTACAATACTTCAAATGACAATTTTATATTTTATGTGTACTACCGCAAATATTTTGACGGTACAATAGTACCCGTGCCTCGGAAAGCACGTTAAGCGTTGGTCCTGCGCCTGACCTCTCCCCAGGCGTGTCGATCTGTCATCCCATCGGATTTTGAGAGTGAGGGCACAGAAAGTGCACCTGCATTTGCAGCACACTTGTGCACTACTTATAATATGTCCTGCGTATCTGGCTAGTTTCCGATGAGATTGGCCGCCGTGTTCGAAATTCGGCTAGGAGGACATTATATAAATAGGTAGTAGAGGAGAGGGTGGACTTCACTCAAGTTAGGACTTAGAAATCAAACTACGCGGAATATCACAGTTTTAGAATTTCTGTCACTCGACGATTATATTCTGATACTATTTTACAAAGAAAATTGTAATCAATGAATGGAAACAAATTAGAACAAGTATTCACAATTTAAACAATTGAGCTAACTGCAGACTTTTGCAAACAATCTAGAGGCAGCTCAACTTATCGATATCAATACCAGTCGGAAGCGTCCTCAAGACGCTGTCTGCATTGTCCCGCTGTATGGCATGGTGATGCGCTGCACCAGATAGGTACTCACCAGCTCTCAGGTCACGCGCCATCGCTTCAACCAGATGCTCAGATATTTTTTTAAATTCCGGAAAACCTTGATACTGCACGGACCTAGACCTCTCTCGACTCCAAGGGGAGCAAATGCAAAAAATCTCAAATTGCAATCAATCCCATCACCTTATCTGTTGCAATACCTGCACATGCACTTTCACTTGGTTATTTTTTAGGATTCCGTAGTAAACAAGGAACCCTTATAGTTCGCCATGTCCGTCGCTCTGTTCGCAGCTAAGTCCAGAGACTATTAGTACTAGAAAGCTGTAATTTGGCATGGTATAATAATATGTACCTTATTACTATTAACGCTGAAGAAGTCGTAGGAAATTCTGTTTTTTTTCAGTGTAGGTACTTGTTTAACTTGGGCATAATTATTCGTGGAAAAAAAGCTTGTAGTAGGTGGTGTGAATTTAAACGAAAAACTGCACAGCTATAATTATACTTTACTACTTGAGTACCTACCTAATAGTCCTAATACACTTAAAATTATGTACTTTGGTAGGTAAAAAGGAAAATTTGAACAAATTTTGTTGAAAATAACTTTATTAAGGTTGTTCGATACGTAAAACAGGTAAATAATTTTGTTTAGATAGGCCATGAACTGTGCAATTACTTACACTGCACGTGGTCGAACACGCACTTGACCGTATATTTAAGTTATTGTTCCGAAAACGATCGAAGCCCATCTTATTTTGCGGACTTGGAGTAAAACCTTTTCTCGTTCGACCTAGGAAGAATGATAGTAACCAAAGCTACCAGCTGATATTTCGTAAAAAAGAAATTAGATAACATCGAAAATAAAAAGGTGATAAAAAAATAAATGGCTTATTTATTAATTGGTACTTTGCTTCAGTTACCCAATTTTTTAGGGAAAACGCTATTCACTAGCAACATTCAGACGACCTCCGTGGCGCAGCGGGCGAAGGTCCACCTGCGACGCAGGAGGTTGCGGGTTCGATCCCCGCCTCGGAACAAATATGTGTACGATCTGCAGAAATTTGTTCCGTTGGTCTGGGTGTTTTCTATGTATAATAAAAATATCTATCTATGTAGTTTATTGTATTAATTATTATATCAGTTATCTAGTACCCATAACACAAGCTTTGAATACCTAGCTTACTTTGGGGCTAGATGGTGCTGTGTGGATTGTCCAGCATTATTTATTTTATTTTTATTTATTTGGGAAACAAAAAGCTTGTACTACTAGTATAACAATACATAAAAATAGAACAAATAAAGCTAACACAGTTTCCGCTTATAGAACCTAAATATATAATAACTGAACTAATTAAAATAATAAAGAAAATGAGTAACGTGCCTAAAACTGAATATATAACAATGAATAAAATTATAAAATGAAAACTGAAAACTGAAAATTATAAAATGAAAACTGAAATGAGAACTGCCTGTCGTCAGTAATCAATCAGGTAGAAGGAGTAGCTACAGAAAGGAAGATAGCATACATAATTCAATGTGTGAGTGAAGGCACACATAGATCGCTCTGCTGAGACAGCAGCGAGTTTTTACTCTATGCTCACGAGGATAAATATAATATAATAAAAAAATAAAACATTTGTACCGACGACGACGTTATGCTAATAAATACCGACAGAGCTGGTGTCATCGGGCGCTTGCGCGGGTGAGGCTGCGCCGGCGCCGGCGGCGTGGCAGCACGACGCGCACGACATGGGCGTGCTGTGTGCGGCCGCAGCGGGGCAGCACGTGGCGACCGGCGGGCAGGACGCGCGCGTGCGCACGTGGCGCTGCAGCCGTACGCGCGCGCTGGCCCCTCGCGCCGTGCTGGAGGGTCACGCGGGCGCGGTGACGGCACTGCGCTGGGCGCGCGGGGGTGCCGTGCTGGCCTCCGCCTCGCTGGACCGCACGGCGCGCTTATGGGCGCCGCGCTCCGGCGTCTGCCTGCACGCGCTGCCTGCGCACGATCGCTACCTCACGTGCGCGGTGCTCGCCCGCGGCGCCGGCTTGTTGATCACGGGTGAGTTCCCGCGCCGCTCGGCCCCGTCTCCCCGCTTCATCCCGCTGATCCCCTTCGGCCGTCTACAGAACCGGAGTTTCAGAACTGGTTCCATACGGGGCTTTTAAATTACTTGTACGGAACTGGTTCCGATCGCGTCTATTAATTTACTTGTATGGAACTGGTTCCGATCGAGGCTCTTGATGTGCTTGTATGGAACTGCTGGACCTCGTTCACCGAAAAATGCTTAACAAGATGACCATGACTGTCTGTGCTGTGTTTTCTCCGAGGGAGAAACTCTTTTATTACATTGCCGGCTCAATGTAATTATCGAAATATTTTCTTTTGATCAAGTGACGGCAGATGCTGGATGCGGCAAGCTGAAGACAGCGTGTTATGGCGGTCACTAGGGGAGGCCTATGTCCAGCTGTGGACGAATATAGGCAATGATGATGACGATGATGATGAAGTCATCAAATGTGACAGCGAATGTCAGAAGTGACAGCAAATGTCAAAAGTGACAGCAAATTTCCAAAAATATAGAAATTGACAGCGAATGTCAGAAGTGACAGCTAATGTCAAAAGTATATAAATAAATAAAAATAAATAAATAAATAAATAATGCTGGACAATTCACACAGCATTATCTAGCCCCAAGCTAAGCAGAGCTTGTATATAAAATGACAGTGCTTTATAGATAGAATAAAACAGAGGGCAGAAGCCTTTATTCACAAAGAAAATTATAATATAATTGGTATTTACAATTGAAACAATTGAGCTAACTGCAGACCGTTGCAAACAATCTACAGGTAGCTCAACTGATCCATATCAATACCAGTCGGAAGCGTCCCCAAGACGCTGGCTGCATTGCCCCGCTGTATGGCAATGCTAATGCCCTGTGCCAGATACTGACCAGCTCTCGGGTCATGCGTTGCTTCGAGCAGATGCTTAGATAATTTTTTTAAAACTCGAAGAGTCTCGGTACCCCACGGACCTAGGGTCTCGACTCCAAGAGGAGCAAATGGCTCTGTCGAGACCTGCATATTTGCGCCTCTTGAGATCTTCGGCCAAATCTGCCGCCACGCCTGCCCTCACGGATGTCCTCGGAAGATGGGAAGGCGCAAGTGTGTCGACGCATGTAGCGTCCCACACAATGGGCCTCCCCAACTCCCATGGGACTAGTGTCATACCGTCGGGCCTTTTACCATCGTCACGTAACAAACCATTCGGTTCGAGAATAGCTGGTACGTTAGCGGTGACAAAGGCCTGCCGGATGATGTCGTTAAGGCTGGCGTGGCGAAATATCCGACCGGCGGCCCTAGTACACGATAATCCGTGATGACCAAGCTGTTCGACAGCAGTACCGCACTGGCATTGATGAGGCGCGCAACAGTGCTTGTATGAGTATCTAACAAGTGTATTAAAAATAGAATAGAACACAAATAGGCCACAGGCTCGGCATCGAACACTCCATATCTCGGAAACTACTTGTGCTAGACTTTCAGTTAATGGCTCAAATGAAACGAAAGGTCAAACTCTACATTTTCGATGACAGCTGTCAAAATTTAAACGGCCAAATCTCGGGAAATACTCCTGCTAGACTCTCAGTTAATGGTTCAAATGAAAGATGGGAACAAAATCTTAATTTTCAATGACAGCTGTCAAAATGAAATGGCCATATCTCGGGAAATACTCGTGCTAGACTCTCAGTTAATGGTTCAAATGAAAGGTGGGAACAAAATCTAAATTTTCGATGACAGCTGTCAAAATTGAAATGGCCGTATCTCGGGAAATACTCGTACTGGACTCTCAGTTAATGGTCTAATTAAGGCCCAAAGGAAGGTTTTAAGAACTCCTAAAAGTTTTTAAAAACATGTTTAGATATGTTTAGATACTCATACAAACACTGTCATTTTATATACTTTTGACATTTGCTGTCACTTCCGACATTCGCTGTCAATTTCTATATTTTTGGAAATTTGCTGTCACTTTTGACATTTGCTGTCACTTCTGACATTCGCTGTCACATTTGAAATTTGCTATTGATGATGACTTCATCATCATCGTCATCATCATTGCCTATATTCGTCCACTGCTGGACATAGGCCTCCCCTAGTGAGCGCCATAACGCGCTGTCTTCGGCTTGCCGCATCGAGCATCTGCCGTCACTTGATCAAAAGAAAATATTTCGATAAGTACATTGAGCCGGCAATGTATCATCAACACCGAAATAACAGTTGCAAAAAAGGTATCAGTATTCCGGTTACTTAATTCAATCGGACTACTGATACATCGAGCGACTCAGTAGTCCGGTTGAGTTAATTGTAACCGGACTACTGAGACTACACCGTTTTAATACACCAAATTTTGTCTAAAAACCATTCGATAGTTATACCGTGAAAGAAAAAGAACATGTCTACATATTTTTTGACCTCGCTGTGTCTTTACTTCAGTTCCGATCACGGCTGATGGAATACGATGATTACTTGATCGGAACCAGTTCCATACAAGTAAATTAATAGCCTCGATCGGAACCAGTTCCGTACAAGTAATTTAAAAGCCTCGTATGGAACCAGTTCTGAAACTCCGGTTCCGTAGACGGCCGAAGGGCGCTGATCACCCTCTCCCCCGCAGGCTCCAACGACCGCACGTTCCGCACGTGGTCGCTGGGCGCGCTCTCGCTGGACGCGGAGCTGCGGCCCCCGTGCGACGCGCTCGCACACTTCGCCCTCGGGGACCTGGAGGTTGGAAATCAACCTTTCTAACCGTCGTCGTGGGAACACCGGCCTTCTCTTTCAATATTATAATAATAAAATAATTCCGCTCAGGGCATCGAGCTGCTGAAGATGGACGAGGAGTGGTCCTCGCGGGCGGCGGAAGAGGAGGCAGATGAGGGCGCGGGGGAGGCGCGCTGCGTGTGGCAGCTGCAAGCACACGCGGGGGCCATCAACTGCATCGCGGCGCGCGGCGACCTCCTCGCCACCGCCTCCAGGTGCGCGACCTCGGCCCGTCCGCTCGCATCCCGCACTCGTGCACGTGCTTGATTCCTTCAGGAGGCAACCGTTATAGATTATGTTTATTCCCAGCGACGGTAGCGTGAAGGTGTGGCGCTGGGCGGGGAGCAGCGCGGCGGAGGCGGAGGGCGGGGGCGGGGAGGAGGTGTTGGCGCTGTACCTGGAGCACACGCTGGCGGCGCACCGGTACCCGGTGCTGGCGGCCGAGTTCGGTGCGAGCGGCGCCGGCGCCGTGCTGCTGAGCGCCGGGCTCGACGGCGACGCCTTGCTGTGGGACGTGGAGGTGCGCGACGCATCTATAAAGTATTCACTTGTTGAACGGCAACTCTAGGACCGCACGATGTTTCCGTTTCAGACGGGAGTGCAGGTGCGCGCGCTGAGCGTGCCGGGCGGATGCGGGGGCGGCGGCGGGGGCGTGCGAGGGGCACGCCTGTCCCGCGAGCGCCCCCCGCGCGCGCTGCTCGCCACCGACGACGGGCTGGCGCCGCTGTGGAGCACCGCGCAGACCGACCCGCGGCCCGAACGGTCAGTGCGGCCGGCGCATGACGTCACGGCTCCGCGACGCTGGCGGGTCCCTGATGTGTGCGTGTTGGTGCCGCAGGGTGTACGCGGGGCTGGCGGAAGCGGCCACGTGCTGCGCCTGGGCGGAGGACGCGGCGGTGTGCGCGGTGGGGGGCGCGGGGGGCGAGCTGCTGCTGCTGGCGCCGCCTGCCGACGCGCCCGTACTCACGCACACGCAGGCGCACGACCTCGGTGAGTGACGTGACCGAGCGGCATCGTCCAAGGGATACTTCCTCGAGTCGATTTCTCATATTCATATTCTCCTTTCAGGCGTAACCAGCTGCGACTTTGCGTCCACCGCGCTTGCGCCGGAGGGCGGGTACCTGCTGGCCACTGTCGGAAACGACTCGCTTATCAAGCTGTGGGAGATATCGGTGTCGGAGGGTGCGGCGCGCTGCATGCTGGTGCACGCGGCGGAGGCGCATGGCGGCTGCGCATACAGCGTGCGGTGGGGCGCCGGGGAGGTGCTCGCCTCCACCGGGGACGACGGATGGGCGCGTGCCTGGCGCCTCGAGCGCGGTGGGGGGGCACCGCGGCTGGCGGCAGTGGGTGGCGTGCACTGCGCGGGAGGGTGCGTGGCAGCGCTCGCCGTGCGCGGGGGCCTGCTGTGCTCTGGAGGAGCACGTGGAGTGCTCGCACTGTGGCGGGTGGGGGCGGGTGAGCGCGGTGAGGAGGAGGGGGAACTCGGGGCGAGGCTGTGGCGTGCGGGGGGCGTGGAACGCTGGCTGCGGGAGCACGTGTGCGGGGCGCGGGGCGGCGCAGTGTCAGCGCGATGCGGGGCGGCGCTGCTGGCGGCGGCGCGTGGGCTGACGGGCGCCGCGCTGCTGGATGAGCCGCTCGAGGAGGTGCTGGCGGCCCTCGGGTTCGGTGCGTAATATTCATTGTTACGTTTCGCTTGCTCGCGCCGCCACGCCGACTCTCACTGACCACTGTACCCGTCCGCAGGTTCGGAGCGGACGAGCGCAGGCGAGGAGGAGGAGGAGCAGGCGAGTGTGCGCACTCTGCTCACGGAGGAGCTGCGCTGGCTGCGGCGCGCACCTCCCTCCGCGGCTCTGGTGAGTGCGGGCGCGGGGCGCGGGAGGAGCGGCGCGCGCCCCGCGCTGTGCTGACGCGTGCGTGTGTGCAGGAGGCGCGCGCGGCGCACGCGCTGCTGTGCCCGCTGTCGCACCGGCTGCTGCGCTGGCCGACGCGCGCCGCCGACGGGTTCACCTACGAGCGGGAGAACATCCTCGAGTGGCTGCTGGCCGCGTTGCCAGGTACCGCGGGCGCTGCGTTGACGGTCGATGTTTGCGAGCTCCGATTAACAGTCCGGTGTTGTCCCCGCAGAGGGTGCCGTGTCGCCGATGTCGGGGCGCCGCCTGCGCAACCTGCAGCTGACGCCCAACTACCGGCTGCTGGACACCGTGCGTGCCTTCGTGCGGGATGCGGAGGCGGAGGAGGAGCAGGCGGCGGAGGATCAGGAGGAGGAGGAGGCAGAGACCTAGTCTCCGAGCTAGCTCAATCACAAACATACAATTTACTGACCTACCTCACTTCTCTGTCTAATGTAGTAATATTTTGTGAACGTCTGAGAGAGTTGTTTTCAAGAACGGATCCAACTCATACACCATTTCTCAATAAAGGGCGATGTACAAATAAAGCGAAGACTGAAAATAATTATTACTTACTCAAAAGTGGGATGTATTCTGGTCATTAATTTGACAACCTTTTTTAAGCAAAGACGACTTCCCCGGCTTACTTGAAAAGAGGCCAGAAACTAACATAGCTGGCGAGTTTTAGCCACCATTTTTTTGAACAACGATTGGTAAGGAACTCACTTTGGACGTACAACAAGGAGGTACCTAACGAATGCGAGTTCGAGGTATGAAACCGTTGATCATTTTAGTAAAATTAGCCACCTTCGATTTATTTTCGTTAGCGACCAGAGGATGGTTTCCATCCTCTCATGATCAATGTCTTATTAGAATACTAGCGACCCGCCCCGGCTTCGCACGGGTGCAATGCTGATACTAAATTTACTACAGAATCGGCCCCCGGCCGATACCGCTGCAACCGCTATGTCCCTGCATTGTAAATCTGTGATATCTTCGAAAATATTCATTTAAATCACATGCTGTTAAGGGCCTTATTGATCTATATTCAATGCACATTGTAGTTAAGGTACTGAATTTGATAAGGATTAATGCTGTATAATGCTTAGAATCGCTTCGTAAATAAGCCATTATTTCTCGTAAAAAGTTAAGGATAAAAAAATGGTTATTGTGGGTTATCCCTAAGAGATAGACGTATAATCTTGCAGACTTTTTTAGACCTTCTTAAGGTGTACAATTCTGTAGTACATTATTTTAATCGATCTCGTAGGGTTTAGCCAGCGTTTGCAATGTAAGTGCAAAAAATGTGTTTATTTACGACATCACATTAGAAACCTCTAAAATTATCAATGTTTCTCTACTATATTATGCATGTATTATACATATAAACCTTCCTCTTGAATCACTCTATCTATTAAAAAAACCGCATCAAAATCCGTTCCGTAGTTTTAAAGATTTAAGCATACATAGGGACAGACAGACAGACAGCGGGAGCGGTTTTGTTTTAAACTATGTAAAGATAAGAAAAGCTTTGTTTGTAGCTAAAATACAGTGACTCAACTTTATGTAGGAATGGTACGTTATTATTATTACATTATAGAAATGTAGTATAGTTGTGATATACCTATGTATTTATATTTATAATGAGAGTCCTGCTGGCCACGCTGCGATGACTTGGAACCCCCAAGTCATCTTCCCGCGGCCTCGGCCTTCGAGCTGGCTGATCATTGCAGCGCTTGCTCCTTCGGTCTCGGCCTTCATTTCAGCTGGTCTTAATAATAATAAGAAAACTGTTGTTATTTTTCTTCACAAAGGTGGTTGACAAAATAGCAAAGGATAGACTAAGATTAAGGATTTTACCAGGTCAATATCCTAGGTATTTTGCGAAGACTGGTGCCTGAAGTAGGTTCTAAGAAACTGTGTCACCAGGTCACCAGGTCTTCACTCCACGGACCGGACGGAACCAGGTATTTATTTTTATACCAGTTAACTATCCAGTATCCCTAGAACAAGCTCTGACTGACCTGGGGCTGGGTGAAACATCCAGTGTTATTTGTCATTATATAAGAAAATATAGGTGATTTATGAATATAATAAAATAAATAAATAAATAATAGGGTGGATCGCGGTTGTATGGAATTTTTTTTTTCTTCATATATCGGAACCTAATAGTGGGGAAAAGTTGTGTTATGGTATAAGTGTTGTGCACGATTTTTTTGATTTTTTTATCTATTCATCTTCTGCTGCCGCATTGCCTATGAAAATTTTAAAAAAATTATAAAAACTGGAACATTTCAGGTACTGTTACAGTTAAAATAATGACTTTTATGGATTAAATAAGAGATAAAAACATATAGTTAAAATGATATTTAATATTAAAAACTAAAAAAAGTTGTTTCTGAACAAAAAAAACTAATAAAACTTTACCACATTAGGCATTAAAATCCTTCTTTGAATCAATTTATGGCATCATTTTTCTAGACTACACCTTGGCTTTGATCAAACCTTCCCTGTTTCTCTGCAGACATAGGGTAGTGGAGGCCTCAGTTGTCAGTTTGACAGCCCTCTCAACAGCCTGAGTGCGATTAGGCAAACGGCAAAATAAATCGTCGCTATCCTCAGATAATTCAATAAATGCCTTGATTTCCTCATCTGATATTTGCTGCAGTTGCGGTGGTGCTGTTATTTTAATCGTCTGCCAGTCCATCAAGTCGGTATAAGATGTCGCATCCAAGTTTAATTTTGGAACCTCAAACAATCTTGGTACGGCAGAGGGAGGTGACGCGCGTGCCTGTAAAATTCGCTGCACAGCTAATTCGCGCACATTTTTCTGGTTGTCTATTAACATCGAGAGCAAAAGGTTTTCTGGGTGAACGGAGTAACTATTTCTTTGTACTACAGGATCTACTACCTCCTTGAGGGACTGTGGGAGATATCTAAAGCTTGATACTTGAGCATAAAAGTGTCTTGCTGCCTCTTTGCACGATGGAGCAGATTTTGTGGCAAACCTTGATCACGAAGGTAGCTAATGTAATCAAGTTTTGCGAAGGTGACGTGAGTGGCTACGTAGAGTCTTAAGATTTTATTAGCTCTCGTAAGCCACCTTGCGTGAGGTAGTTTTCCTGGCGATTAATGGGCTAAGTCTTCAGGAAAGATACCCGTTGTCACAGCCAATACAATTTTATGCAAATATAGCTGGTCGGTACTTAAATCTGCGGCGGTTGCTGGCAATGGGCCCTCTATCCATTGGAATACTATAACTGGCATCAACTCGCATTTTTCTAGGAGCTTCTCTATTTTTCCTGTGTAGGACCTTGGTCCTGGTGTCGATCCGTCAAGAATACTTGTGACACGCGTCGCGCCTCGCCCCGAGCGTTGCTTCCGCCCCCCTGTTTATGGGAACCAAGGTCATATGTAACTTTTTTTGTTGTCTTTTTCTAAAATACAACTTATGAACGACATAGAAAAGCAAACTAAAAGCAAAAAATGTTATATTTAGTCATTCGCATGAGCTCCCGAACATAGCTCTTTTTTTTTCAAATTATTCAATATTTCAAAAACTTTGCGGCAGCTCTTAACATAATTTTATTTTGAAAGTGTTTAATAAACCTTATTTAAGATCAAGAAACGCAACTTTTTAATTGGACACCCAAGATTGGGTGTAGGCCTCCTCCATGCTGTTCCATTTGCTGCGATCTTTCGCCAGACGAGTCCATGTCGTTGTGGCAACCTGTACATCTTTTTGTTGGTCTGCCTCGTGAGCGTGAGGCGTCACGCGGGTATCTGTGCAGGATTCGTTCACTCCACCTCTCGTCCTGTGCTCTCGAGACGTGGCCCGCCCACTTCCACTTCAGTTTGCAAAGCATACCCACTGCATCAGTGACTTTAGTAGTGTTCTTTATATGATCGTTCTTAACTCTATCTATAAGCTTCAGGCCGAGCATAGACCTTGTTGCTCTTTGGAAGGTGGCTATTTTTCTAATAATATCTTTTGTCAAGGGCCAGCTTTGACTGCCCTATAGTAGGGTAGGGAGAATTGTATTATACGTTAGTTTTTTCTTCAGGCGTACTGGTAGCTTGCTCTTAAAGATGTCTTTGTGGGACCAGTACTTACTCCAGGACATGGTTATTCTTCTATCTACTTCTTTTGTGACGGCATCTTCGAACGATATTAATTGTCCCAGGTATACAGGGTGGAATTTTGTAATGCCACCTGGAGGGAAAGTACTCTTAATACTGTAGATAGAAAATTTTCTTTTCAAAAATAAAGGAATGTTTTCTTTGAGTTAAATTTTCTATCTACAGTATTAAGAGTACTTTCCCTCCAGGTGGCATTACAAAATTCCACCCTGTATATAATCTTTTACATACCCTAAAGCACCACTTTCGAGCTGAATAGGCTTGTAGTCTCCATTTGTCATTGCTTTCGTTTTACTTAAGCTCATGTACAATCCTATTTTGCGACTCTCTGCATCTAATGATCTGAGCATGAATTGAAGGTCTAAACGTTTGTCTACCAAGACAACATATCGTCCGCAAATCTTAGATGCGTTAATCGTTCTCCGTTTATGTTCAGACTAAGTTTCGCCCAATCTAGCTTTCTAAACATGGTTTCTAATATAGCTGTGAATAGCTTCGGTGAAATCGGGTCTCCTTGTTTAACTCCTCGTTTAATCTCGAAAGTGGTACCTGTTGTTTCCAATTTAATTTTGGCGCAAGACTGAGTGTATATTGTTTTCAGAAGATTGACAAACTTTAACTCTATTCCTTGTTCCTTCAGGCTTTACCATAGGTGGTTGTGTGAGATCGAATCAAACACCTTCGTATAATCAATGAATGCTATATACAGGGTGTAACAAAAATGAAGGACCAAACTTTCAGGCTAGGTGTAGATTCGAACACTGAATTCAGGAAAAATATAAAAAATCCCGCTCTTTAGTTTTTGAAATATTAAATAAATACGGAATTTTGACTACATTAGGCAAACGACTGATGCACGTGTTTATTTGGCAATAAAAATAAGGTTAAAAGGTTTACGTACCTTGTGTACATCTCTTTAGCAGATAAACATCCTTTTACGGGGGGCGACAGGGCACGCGATATCGCAGAAGCGCGCGCGGCGGCGGGCTGCACGTGTCGTAGTTATGTAGGAAGCTATATTCGCTAAGTCCAGGTAGACCATATCCAGTGAACCCCCGTGAGCATGCCCAAAATCGCGCCAGTTTTGCACTGCTCTCAAAATCGTACGTGTTGTGGGGTACGCTCGGATTTATGACACCTCGTAATTGTAAGCTTTGTAAACAACTATCTTCGTAAATACGCACTGTTTCCCGTAAATTGTTTTGCCCTTCCCCATAGTACATCACTACACTCGCATCATCTCATGGTATTCAATATCTGAATAAGGCATACGAGCCATTTTTGCTTACAAAAAACCGATAAGCGCCGCCGCGACCTTCATATTGCGCTTGCAATGATGCAACTAAACGGGCATTGACCCTATGATAACATTTCTGTGTTGTGACAGTTTAACAAAACTAACAATAAGCCTAGCATTGGGTGAAAATTCGGAAGAACTAATGTTTTTAAAGTTCAATGTGAAGGTAAGTAGTCAATGATATGGAAAAATAAAAGCTAGGAGTGATATCTTTTAGTAGGTAGGTGCATGCTTAATGAATGAATGTACTTACCTATTAACTATGCGCGGGTCGATGACCGCGGTGGCCGCTCTTTACAGCACCGTTTAGTTAGGTGTTATGGGCTTATAAAAGAGATGAATACAGGTACGCAGGCCATTTTTTTTAATTCCTAATAGACACGTGCATAGAGTCTATTGCCTAAAATGGTGAAAATTTCGTACCTATTTATTTAATTTTTCTAAAACTAAAGAGCGGTATTTTTTTTATATTTTTCCAGAATTCAGTGTTTGAATCTACACCTCGCCTGAAAGTTTGGTCCTTAATTTTTGTTACACCCTGTATAGAGTTTACATTGTGTTAATGTGAAAATGTGGTCTATGGTAGAGAAGCCTTTTCTAAATCCAGCCTGTTCCCTTGGTTGCTGTTCATTTATGGTTTTTGATATTCTGTGCAGTAAGGTAGACGAAAACAATTTGTACAGTATTGGTATAAGGCTTATGGGTCTGTAATTATCAATTAAGCTTGGATCGCCTTTTTTGTATAGTAAGGTTATAATCGAGTTATTCCAGTCTTCGGGTATTACCTCTTGCTCAAGTATAGCATTAAATAATTCAGTGAGATGAGGAACCAGGGGCTCTATCATGGCTAGAATCGTATCAGTAGACACACCATCTTCTCCTGGTGACTTGTTCTTCTTTAGCTATAGTATAGTTTGTTTTATTTCGATAGGTAGGAACAGTGGAACACTTGGGGTAGTGTCCGTCGAGGTCATGGATATCAATTGGTTTTTCATGGTTATCTTTGCAACTATACTCGAGCAAAGATATTGCTCGAGTATAGTTTTTCATAAAATATGGTCGCTTCTTTCATGATATCTCGTCTGTTCGTTGTTTTTTTCCTTATGGTGGTTGTTATGCATTGCACCCATTCTTTTCCATTCTGTATTTGTCTACGGGTTCGCTTGGTAGAACTTCTTGTTTCCAATTAATTTGCAAGTAGTTCCATTTTTAATTTTTTCTTGTTAGATAGTATTTTAGTTTTTATTCTCTTATACAGGTATTTTAGTCTATTTTTCTGTTCTGTTGCCCGTGGATTCTTTAGTCGCTCAATTTCCTCTATCATATTTAGTAGGTATTTCGTCCGTCATTAATTTGGGTTCTTGTGGTATCCGTTTACTGCAGTTTACTGGGTAGTTTTTCAACACATTTTTTGATGCTTGTTATAGTATTTTTGTAACTTAAATTGGTATCACCTGTTGTTGGTATTGGCAGGTGTTTTTCTATGAGTGTTTTTTTAGTAAATTTGTCTCTTCGCGATTATAATTTCTGTTTTTTCTTCCAAACTTTGTTCTATTCTTCTTTATGTCCATTTTAATATTATATGCTGTGCGTAGAATTCGATGATCAGAGGAAAATTTAAGTGAGATGACTTCGGTATTTTCAACTTTTAACCTATTTCTTGTCAGTATAAAATCAATTTCATTTTTAGTTTTTCCATCTGGCGATTTCCATGTCCATTTTTGTTTTTGTTGTTTTTTAAACAGGTGTGTTTGTTATTGTTAATCTATATTCTTGACAAAAATTTATTAGCCTTTCTCCTCTTTAATTTCTATTGGCGTAGCCAAATGGACCACAGATGTTACTCTCTTCCACTAGTACCCAGCCTAATTTAGAGTTAAAATCCCCCATTACAATGGTGTTTTTACTTGCGTTTAGTAGTGCTTTTTATTAGTCTTTTAGAAATTAGACTTTATGGGAAGGTTGAACGTTTTTCAACCGATGAAAAACGGAGGAGGTTCTCAAGTTGACGCGTAATTTTTTTTTATGTATTTGAATGAACTTAGTTATTAACGTTAAATATTTTTGCTCTAATTTTTTTATTTTTTTATTAAAAAGTTTTATAATCGTTTTTATTTTAATCCATAAGCTTTTCTTAAACAAATCTATTCAAAGTAATGAACGGAATCATGAATCTATGCAATAAAATAGCACTATAGTATGAGCAGATTGAAATTGTTTTTAAAAATACTAAAATTGCTCCATTTTTTCCACAAGGCGCTTTACAAAAATGAGTTTTTCGGGTTTTATTATTATTGTATTGAATACTTTGTCATCGGTTTTGAATATCAATTAAGATGACAAGGCATGATTGCAGGCCTACGCATTTCAAGTGTAGCCCTACTAGCGTTCTTGTCTTCTGTCTAAGCACTAAGTAGTTCTTTAGTAGATTTTTTTTCAAGCTATCTCTTTTGGTCCCACCTGGAATGACATTAAAAAGAAGCTCGAATTTCCTTCCACCTTGGCATAGTGCTTGCCCCGATGCTGCTCCCCCAAAATAACTTTTGTCCCAACGGCAATGGGACGGGCCTCTGTGTGAGTTGACAAGGAATTGTTTGTTA
The DNA here is from genome assembly GCA_949316285.1 of Eupithecia subumbrata. Classification (NCBI taxonomy): domain Eukaryota; kingdom Metazoa; phylum Arthropoda; class Insecta; order Lepidoptera; family Geometridae; genus Eupithecia; species Eupithecia subumbrata. The sequence continues at coordinate 10,258,078 of OX438643.1, read as the reverse complement.
CAAACGTTCCAGCTCTGCAGATCGTGCCCGCCGCCTGGATGTTTCTAAATGGGAGTCAGGACATTGGTTGCAAGCATTTCCTTCATATATAACTCTGGTACTTTATTGGATCCCATAACTTTCCGTATCGCAACATGTCTTCGGCTGGATGCAAGGTGTTGCGCGAATCATCAATACCAGTGCGGTACTGCTCGAACAGCTTGACCATCACGGATTATCGTCTACTAGAGCCGTTGGTCGAATATCTTGCGCCAGCCTTAACGCCATCATTCGGCGGGCCTTCGTCATTGCTAACGTACCAGCTATTCTCGAACTGAATGGTGTGTTGCGTGACGATGGTTCGAGGTCCGACGGAATGACACTCTAGTCCCATGGGAGTTGGGGAGGCTCATTGTGTGGGACGCTACATGCACTTGCGCCTTTCCATCTTCCGATTTGGCCGAGGATCTCAAGAGGTGCAAATATGTAGGTCTTGAGAGAGCCTATAAATTTGCTTCCCTTGGAGTCGAGACCCTAGGTCCGAGGGTTACCGAAATTTTTCGGGTTTTTAAAAAAATATCTGAGCGTCTGGTCGAAGCGACGCGTGATCCGAGCAATGCAGCCAGCCAGCATCTTGGGGACGGTTCCGACTGGTATTGATATGTATCAATTAAGCTACCTGTAGGTATACGTATATATGTTTGCAAAAGTCTGCAGTTAGCTCAAGTGTTTCAATTGCAAATATTAGTTCTAATTTATAATTTCATAAATTAGAACTAGAATAATACTAACTAGAATAATACACAAAAAACTAGAATAATAATAATAATAACGAAAATCTGTAGAACGGAAGATATATGTTTGATTGAAGTAGTTATAATGTTTTTTTTTTTAATTTGGTGTTTCCTATTTGCTGTTAGGGTTAAAACGCCGCGCAAGTTTTTTGTATTTTCTACAGTAAATTTATAGAACTATACTAAATATTAAATATTGTAGAAAGAATTATATTATTATATTATATATAATAATATAATTATAGAGATACCATTACGGTAAATGTTGATCAGGCGCGACTCACGGCGAGTACTTTGTTGATCCAAAAACACATGTTGATCCGAGCCTCTTTTGTTGATCTATTATGCATTTCCAGGAACAAGTGTGGCTCCGACCAGATCAACATTTGACCTCCCGTAGCCTTAGGCATTATGATACCATTTGTTGATCCAATATACAAATCCATTTTGCACAAGTTGATCCGATTCAAATGAACCAATCAGAACGCAGCATTGGTCGAAAATGGCTGCGACGTTGCCGCTCCGTCTGGGGGAGGGGTCGACTCGTGTAGAATCGTACTGACTAGGTAACGCCATGTTCCATGACATTTATTATTTATTGTGACATCGCGTTCCCTAGTCATTATTTAATTATTCAAAATCCATTGCGTACAATTTTCTACGGTCAAATGTTGATCCGTCAATACTTTTTAGCGATGATTATGTAACTATTTTGTTATTTTAGGGTTTCGAGATCGGTTTCGAAACCCTCATGGTCTCGTTTTGTCTATCCTTTTCTCCCTTTAATACATCAGCAACTACCGCAGCTATTAACTAACTCGGTGTATTATGTATATGAAGTATACATACTATAGTATTATGAAATTTAAAATAATATTACATTTGTGCACCTTAACAGATATAAAGAAAAATAAACGAAAATAAAAAAAAATAGAATGAAATTTTTTAAAGATATCGTTTTGTAGAGTATTAAAATTTCTGCAGGTTTCATACTTCTTAAAATAGGTCAAAGGGGGGAATAATTTTTTAAAGGGGGATTTCACTCGGTGAGGTCACCGAGTGGGGCATCAAATGAAAGGTATCGGTTTGTACATTTTAGAACCGTTCTGGAAATTTCTGTAGGTAACATTTTTTTTTAAATATTTTGATAAAAGTCGATAAATTGAACATAGCCCCCTTATCTCCGAAGTATGCACAGCGATCCATCTTAAATGTAGGTCGGTCGGTAGCTACTACTTTTAGGTAGAACCGGTACCTTAAGTACCCACATATTTGTATAATTAACAAACGTTCAAAACCCTCGGCGCGCAAATTACGCTTGCACTTGTCGAATCTTGTTTGTTTGTGTTACTAACTGAAACCTATAACCAAATAAACAGTTTTTTTTGTGATTTATTTCTTGGTATTTCGTACCTTGTTTAGTTTTTAGGGTTCCGTACCTCAAAAGGTAAAAATGAACCCCTATAGGTCCTATAGGGGTTCATTTTTACCTTTTGAGGTACGGAACCCTAAAAACTAAACAAGTCTATAGGATCACTTTGTTGTCCATCTGTCTGTCTGTCTGTCGGTCTGTCCGTCTGTCAACCCTCTTTTCTCAGGAACGCGTGGACGTATCGAGTTGAAATTTTCGTCAAATACTCAAATCCGTAACTTCTTGAAGCCGTGATATAAATAAAACTCCTAAGTCAATGCATTCAAAAGTTGCAGCCGTTTATGTCCGAATATTTTGAGATTTCCAAGGGAATCACAAGCACACAAAACCTATACCTGCGGGAAGTACCCACTTCCCGCAGACCTGGAATCATGAAATTTGGTGAGGAGCACGGTCTTATAGCACAAGTAATGAAAAAAATCCGAAAACCATAAATTTGTAATTTATTCACTTTAAAAAATTACTTTTAATGCTCGCCATGGACCAAAACCTATAGTGTACTTCCCGTAGACCTAGAATTATGAAATTTGGCAAGATGTAGCCCAAATAAAGGAAAAAATCCGAAAAAAGGAAAATTGTAATTAATTCACAAAAAAACTTGATTCTAGCTATAGACCAAAACCTATAGGGTACTTCCTGCTTATCTAGAATCATAATATTTGGTAAGATGCAAGGTCATATAGCACAAATAACGAGAAAAATCTGAAAACCGTAAGTTTGTAGTTTATTATTTAAAAAATTATAATTTTTGATTCTCTCCCTCGGCCAAAAAATACAGGGTAGGTACCTGCTTCATGTTGACCTAGAATCATGATATTTGGCAAGAAACAAGGTCTTACAATTAAACGGAACCCTTAGTACGCGAGTCCGACTCGCACGTATCGTTTTATTTTTTTATAGCTTTTGTAATTGTTATGTATCAAATAAATTATTTAATTTCATTTTATTTTCGCCTAAATATCTACGTTACACCTATCAGGGCCCACAGTAGTGGACCGTGTGGAGTACACAACCTCCACCAGGAACCCTTTTCTCGAACCACCTCGAGACGGATCTTGTTTAAGAAGGGAGAGATACCCATCTTAAAGAACAGACTGAGGAAACTCTCCTGAATAACTACAGACCATCACCTTATCGAAATTGTTTCTGAGTGTACTTATCTTGGGCAAATTCTGCAATCAGGGGAAATTCAGGCCTCCAGTCATGTAAAAATAGTTTTGAGAAGGAGGCCAAGGAGATGATCCAGCTAGGGTGGGCAGTGTATGGAAAACTATGTCGAAACTTCTCGTCATCCATACCGCAATGTTTGAATGATAAAGCTTTCAATCAGTGCCTCCTATAACCGTCATGACCTACGGAGCTGAGCCGTGGATACTCACGGTAGGGCTGGTCCACCAGTTCAAAGCCGCTCAGCGAGCTATGGAAAGATCTATGCTCGGAGTCTTTCTGAAGGATAGGATTCGTAACGAAAACATCTGAGGGAGAACCAAAGGTAACTACCATATCTCGCGAAGAACCGACAACCACTGGGGTAAACGTGTCCTTGAGTGGAGACTGTGACTCGGCAAACGTAGTGTAGGATGCTCTCCAGCCAGGTGGGATGACGATCTGCGAAAGACTGCAAGTAGATACTGGATGCGGCAAGCTGAAGACAGGCGCTATGGCGCTCACTAGGGGTGGCCTATGTGCAGCAGTGGACTGTAGATGATGATGATGATGAACCTACCTTAAGTTGGGGTATGATCAGTGAAGATCGTATGTAATTTATTTTAGCCGAATTATTAGCAAATATGTCTTAATTCAGCCGAAGTTAATTTCATACGGTTCATTCACCTCACGTCCGCTCTCATAACCAATAACTATAGGTACCTACATGTTCTACTCAAAAGTGGTCGGAACTACTTAAACATGTAATTTGTCAGTTTCACAGTCGCGGCGTTGCGGCGTTGCCGCTTTGAAAACAGACGAAGTAGTCATTTGTGGCTCCAAAGTCTGCGGATCAACATTGGCTAAGCTAATGTTACGCGTAGTTAAATATGTAACGGATGTGAAAAAGACGTTTTAGTGTAAAATTTGTGACCGTTAGTGGATCAACAAAATTTTGATATTTTGGGATATTTTGAATGCGAGTATCTCGATAACCAGTTAATGTAGATCTAGCGTTGCCCTGTGCTCTTCAAATGTGGATCAAAGTATATCTGTTTACTAGGTTTAGAGTCGAATGTACACTTGGAATAGGTGGATCAACATTTCTTAAGAAATCGTACTGGATCAACAATTACCGTGAAAGGTTCATTATATATATATATATATATATATATATATATATATATATATATTTTCTCGTGTAGATCAAGATATTGTCATGGCTCTTCTCTTGTGATCTATTTGACTTGTACGTCAATGCCTTGATCGAGGAGCTGAGCAGTGCCCCGGTGGTGCGCATATTGTATGGCAGGTATGTCAACAATCTGAGCCACGCCGATTATATGGTTCTGCTCAGCCCTTCGATCAAAGGGTTGAAAAGTTGCTAGTTGTTTGTGAGTATTATGCAGAGGATCTCGATCTTATCTGTAACTCGAATAAGACAGAGATTGTCTTTAGATATGAATAGATTTGTTGCCTTGGATCCCACTGATGACGCTGTAGAGACCCTACACAATCTGTTCGAAATGCTGAGGGATGAGGGCATCAAGTTCTGCAAAAAGCAGCGCACTGGCAAGAAATCCAAACTCACGGATGAGACTCTCGGGCTGATGACAAAAAGACGGGAAGCCACCCAAGCCACTTCGTCAGAAAGGTCAGATCTGAAAAAGCGAATTGCGTAGATGGTTCGACGCGACCTTCGGAGTTCCAACAGACGCCTCATCGAAGAGGCGATAGAGCGAAACCGAGGGTCCAAATTATTCACTTAGCAGCTTGGCAGGAGCCACCTGACGAAGCTCAAAACGCACGACAGGAGGACCATATTGTCGATGCTGGAGACCTCCGCCGAGGTCTACCTCGTCGGAGGTCTCCAGGATTTCTATGACCGTTTATACGCTGCACATGTCCCCCCATTCCCGGTGAGACGACCATGATTTTAGAGCCACCCTGACACGGCACTATACCGACAAACTGCCAGACATCAGTCAAGACGAGACCGTGTTAGCTTTGTCTGAGGCAGCTTAAAAATGGCTACAGAACCTCTTCAACACCGTCCTTCACAGTGGGAGAACTCCAAAGTCGAGCGGGAGTTTGGTGGTGCTCTTTTTTAAGAAGGGAGATAAAACCATCCTTAAAAACTGCAGACCCATCACACTCCTGAGCCACGTCTATAAGCTGTTCTCACGAGTGTCGTCTCGCCAGGAGACTCTACGAGTTCCAGCCACCGGAACAGGCCGAGTTCCGCGGAGGACTTGGCACCATAGACCACATTCACACGCACACACATTCTCGTGACGCATCGGTCTTGGCATGAATTTGGATAAAACCAAAGTCATGATCAATGGCCTTATTGATCCGGGACCGGTCGTCGTACGCCACCTTCTCGAAATTGTTTCCGAGTATACTTACCTTGGGTAAATTCTGCAGTTAGGTAAAAATAATTTTGAGAAGAAAGCCAAGAGGAGGATCCAGCTAGGCTGGACAGCATTTGGGAAACTAGGTAGAGTCTTCTCGTCATCCATACCGCAATGCTTGCAAACTAAAGTTTTCAATCAGTGCGTCTTACCCGTCATGACCTACGGAGCTGAGACGTGGACACTCACGGTAGGGCTGGTCCACTAGTTCAAAGTCGCTCAGCGAGCTATGGAAAGAGCTATGCTCGGCGTCTCTTCAAGTACCTATCCTATAGGTACCTACTGTAACGTAGGTTAGCATTACGAGTAGTAGTAAGCTATATCTAATCTATGTCATTGTGCAGGCATAGCACTTTTAGTTTACTCTATCCAGTCAATATACAACCATGAACAAATAAGGTTGTTTCCTTTCACACCCTTCAAACAACACTTCACTCTCTGATAGAATTCATAACGAATACATCCGACAGAGAACCAAAATTATCGACATAGCTCAAACAATTAGCAAGTTGAAGTGGCATTGGACCGGCCATATCTCGCGAAGAACCGACAACCGCTGGGGTAAATGTGTTCTTGAGTGGAGACCGCAACTCGGCAAACGTAGTGTAGGACGCCCTCCGGCCAGGTGGAATGATGATCTGCGAAAGACTGCAGGCAGGTGCTGGATGCGGCAAGCTGAAGACACACTATAGGCGCTGTGGCGCTCATTAGGGGAGGCCTATGTCCAGCAGTGGACTAATGTAGGCTGATGATGATGATGAGTCTTTAGGATCAGGAAAGGGTCCCGAAAACGTATTTTTTTATACGCTTTAATTTTTAATATTAGTAGATTAGCATTGAACGAGTATATACATATCATAAAGATCTCGTGTCTGAAAATAAAGAATTTTTATAATGATGAATTATAATAATAAAAATTCTCTATTTTCACTCTTATGACTTTAGAGTTGAAAAATCGGTCAGTTTTTCCAATAAATTACATTTTTTTTTATTGTTGGTTCCACTAAATTCCTTTGTCCTTGTTGTTGATGTGAAATATTTCCTTCAATAAATATATTGTTTTCTCTTCGTATGGTGGCTACATACTATTTTCGTGAACTCCTAGTAGGTTACGGTATTCCAATGAATGCTAAACGCCTCTGCGATCGCAGCAAAGCAGCTGGAGGATTCAATAATAAGCCGGGATAAAAGTTTCAACGATCTCATCTTTATTTTATAATAATATCTTAAAGTATAATAGTATGTACAAGTGAGGCAGTAACAGTGAGAACCAAACTTACATAACTGTGAACCGCCTGGCTCCTACCGCCGCCGCCGGGGGGGAGCGAGACCGCGATAACTAAATATAAGGCTCTGATTCGTTTTCGTGTAGACGATTTGCACCAGATGGTGCAAGGGACATGACAGTTGGTTTTGCTTGAAACCGAATCAGAACCTTCGATTTTCGTTTTCCGAGTAGACCCCTGAATTCTCTCGGCACGCGGCGGCGGCGGTGCCCCGCGCGGGAGCGAGGCCGCTGCGCCGTCCTGCCTTCTCACGGCACAGGAGGGCGATTACGGTGTGGTAAGGCATGGCATTACGGCTCAAACTTTAGCAGTTGAAACGTTCGGGTGCGCGTTCACAGCCCGGCATCGGACAATCCGCACTAGCCCTAGCAATGGATTGACATATAAATCCGTACCGCACGGAGCGGACTGTCGGCAATGCCGGCGAGGATTCTTGAAGACAAGATTTCCAATGATTGCGAATGACGTCATTCGGATTGCCGATCAGTGGACGCACTTGTTAGCGGTCCGATGCCGGGCTGTGAACGCGCACCCTAACGTTTCAACTGCTAACGTTTGAGCCGTAATGCCGTGCCTTACCACAGTGTAATCGCCCTCCAGACCATGTCGTTTGTAGTAGTGGCGGATGCTCAATAATATTAATACCTTGTAGAGACCCCACAAGAAGCCAGTCTCCCTCCCCTGGACATCGTAGAACTTCATAATGCGGATAACTTTACAGTGATTGAGCAACGAATATCTACCTACCTATCTAATTGTCATGAGTAGGTAATTAGTTCAAATCATAATGCTGTCAGTGACCGCCGCAAGCGGGGGCGCGCGGGGGGCCCGGCTTGCGTCGTGCGTGTGGCGCACACAACACACAGACAAGGCAGCCAATCCGACAGACAGTCGAGGGCGACAGAGCAGAATGTATCAAGTATTCTAGTAATTACAAAATGAGACGGCACACAGTTCCTCGCCGCGCGGCTCGACAGCGAGCGGCTCAACTTCGATGTCGTTACAATTATTATTAGTAGTCAATCGTATCGATCGTAGGTAAATCATGTAGTTATTAATTAGGTACTATTCGTAATATTAATTATGTACAAGTTTACAGGGAGAGAGGCGCGCGTCGTGAGGCGAGGGGCGGGCGGCACGTCGCCTCTCTTGGAGGAGCGCACGTGCCGGCGCCGGCACCGGGCGCGCGGGGGGCGCTGGACGTCAGGGGCGCCCGCGCGGCGGGGCGGGCGCGAGCGCGGCGGCTATTGACCCGTCTCCTCGTCGTGGCACATCAATCTGGAAACACAAAAGGGACCTCACCGAGCTGCTGAAAGAATCACTGTCTACGAGGTCAATACCGAGCGAAGACGACCTCACGGTCTGTCGTCGCGGGGTACTTACGAGTAGAGCAGCACCAGCGCCACCAGTAGCCTGAGGCGGGCGCGCGGCGCGGCGAGGGCGGGTGCAGCCAGCGCGGGCGCGGCCAGGGCGGGCGCAGCGGCCAGGGCGGCCAGCGTCCGCAACGCGGGCAGCGGCCGCGCGCCCGCGTTGCCATGCTGCATGGCGGCCGGCTGCTCACCTGCGGACACACACAAGGTCAGCGGCGGCGGCGCGGGTGCGGGGGGACTAGAGGCTGGGGTCACTAACCGCTGAGCACGTGCAGCACGACGGAGGCGGAGTCCAGGTTGGAGGGCGCGCACGAGTAATTGCCGGAGTCCTCGCGTCGCGGACTGTAGATCACGAGGTTGCCGACCTGCAAAACATCGGTATGCAGTGAGAGAGGGACGGACGGAGGCGGCGCAGCGGCGGGGCGGAGCGAGACGCACCGTGGTGTCGGGCTGCAGGCGCTCCATGCGGATCTCTACGAGCGAGCGGTCGTAGTTGAGGACACGCTCGTCGTCGTGGTACCAGAAGATGTAGGCCGGCTCCTCCAGCGCCTGCGTGATGACGCATTTGAGGCTCACGGTGCTGCCCGCCTTCACGTACACCTCCGCCTCGCCCACGATCTCGATCTTGGGCACTGCAACACCACACGAGACGGTCAGACAATCACGAGGACGCAGCAGACACTGTCCAGCCTCGGGCTGAAAGTGTTATGCAATAAACGCAAATAATACCGACGACGAATAAGCTCCGTGCCCACTTGGCACTCTTACAGTAGTGTAGTGTGGTTTTAGGTACACTGACCAACGACGTTGAGCTGTACGAAGTCGCTCATCTTGGGCTCCGTGCCCACCTGGCACTATTACAGTAGTGTAGTGTGGTTGTAGGTATACTGACCAACGACGTTGAGCTGTACGAAGTGGCTCATCTAGGGCTCCGTGCCCACCTGGCACTCTTACAGTAGTGTAGTGTGGTTGTAGGTATACTGACCAACGACGTTGAGCTGTACGAAGTGGCTCATCTTGGGCTCCGTGCCCACCTGGCACTCTTACAGTAGTGTAGTGTGGTTGTAGGTATACTGACCAACGACGTTGAGCTGTACGAAGTGGCTCATCTTGGGCTCCGTGCCCACCTGGCACTCTTACAGTAGTGTAGTGTGGTTGTAGGTATACTGACCAACGACGTTGAGCTGTACGAAGTGGCTCATCTAGGGCTCCGTGCCCACCTGGCACTCTTACAGTAGTGTAGTGTGGTTGTAGGTATACTGACCAACGACGTTGAGCTGTACGAAGTGGCTCATCTTGGGCTCCGTGCCCACCTGGCACTCTTACAGTAGTGTAGTGTGGTTGTAGGTATACTGACCAACGACGTTGAGCTGTACGAAGTGGCTCATCTTGGGCTCCGTGCCCACCTGGCACTCTTACAGTAGTGTAGTGTGGTTGTAGGTATACTGACCAACGACGTTGAGCTGTACGAAGTGGCTCATCTTGGGCTCCGTGCCCACCTGGCACTCTTACAGTAGTGTAGTGTGGTTGTAGGTATACTGACCAACGACGTTGAGCTGTACGAAGTGGCTCATCTTGGGCTCCGTGCCCACCTGGCACTCTTACAGTAGTGTAGTGTGGTTGTAGGTATACTGACCAACGACGTTGAGCTGTACGAAGTGGCTCATCTTGGGCTCCGTGCCCACCTGGCACTCTTACAGTAGTGTAGTGTGGTTGTAGGTATACTGACCAACGACGTTGAGCTGTACGAAGTGGCTCATCTTGGGCTCCGTGCCCACCTGGCACTCTTACAGTAGTGTAGTGTGGTTGTAGTTATACTGACCAACGACGTTGAGCTGTACGAAGTGGCTCATCTAGGGCTCCGTGCCCACCTGGCACTCTTACAGTAGTGTAGTGTGGTTGTAGGTATACTGACCAACGACGTTGAGCTGTACGAAGTGGCTCATCTTGGGCTCCGTGCCCACCTGGCACTCGTAGAGGCCGGCGTCGCGCGCCTGCACGTACTTCACCTGCAACACATCACACGTCACTGCCCACCCTGCAAGCGACCGCAGTGTCATCAGCCTGTCATGCAGGATTTTGCGGGTTCGATTCCCACCACGGGACAAATCTATGATCTGTAGGTATTAGTTCCAGTTTGGATGTATAAATGTAGTTTCACTTCTTGTTCTCAAAAAGTGTGTCATTACAGAGCGTAGCGGGAGTTAGATTCGTTTTCGAGATATTAATTTAAAGTTAAAAAATTATGCGTATTTTATTTCTTTTTTTTCCAATATTGTGTAGTAGTTACGTTGCTTTATTATTCTCAATGCAAAAATAGCAGGTTAATAAACAAACTGCCGTCCACATGCTGGTGGTGGTCGTAGCAGACGATTGATGGTTGATAAAAGAAATATTTATGATAAAGAAGGAACCAATTTGTTTTTTCTTTGCGGAAACTAAAAAAAAGGTCAGTCGGTTATGTTGCAGATGTACCTACGTAAGAATATTTACGTTTATTCAGTTATCCAACAAGTTATAACAATCTAGAGTACCCATTGGTAGAATTCATACGAAAAACTATGATCAAAATTATTCTGTCGCTGATCCACATCCAAATGCGCATTCCGAAATGTTCGCATTATGTTTCGTATTTTATTACTTATTTTTACTTATCTACATCTGGAACAGAGTGCAACATAACTAATATAGACATTATTTTATTAAATTGATGAAAAAAATATTATGATAAATTTTTAGGGTTTTGAAGATCGAAAATCGGTTTCAAAACCCATATGGTCTCGCTTTGTCTGTCCTTTTTTCCCTCCTTAATAACTGAAAAACTGCTGCAGCTATCAACTTGAAATTTAAAATAATAATACATTTCGTGCGCCTGTACAGATTTAGAGAAAAATAAATGAAAATAAATGAAAAATTAAAATGAATATTTTCCATACAAATTGTGATGCCGAAATTTTAAAAGATACCTACAGAGTCATATGGGGTATCAAATGAAAGGTATCATTTTGTACATTTCAAATTATTTTTTGAAATTTTTGTAGGTTTCATACTTTTTAAAATATTTCGAAAGAAGTCGAAAAAATACCCATTCCCTCCCCCCTATCTCCGAAGATTGAAGAGCGATCCATGTAAAATGTATGGAGCGTTTGAAGATATGAATCTATATTTTGCACGAAAAATATAGAGAAGTTTGAAAAAAGAACACATTTTGAAAAATGGTCAAAAAGGGGGGGAATTATTTTCAAAAGGGGAAGCTACCTCACCGAGTGGGGTATCAAATGAAAAGTATCGGTTTGGACATTTCGAAACAGTTTTTCAAATTTCTGTAGGTTTCATACTTTTTGAAATATTTTGAAAAAAGTCAAAAAAATACCCATTCCTCCCCCCTATCTCCGAAGTTTGCCGAGCGATCCGTTTAAAATAAAAATGCATCTTATTAACTATACAAAAATCGTAAAAAAGAAACAAAACTGGATGCACAAATTACAATAAGATTAGAAAATTTTACAAAAATAGTCAATTTTCCAATTCCATTCCGTCAAATTATCTAGTAGTACAAATAACACAAGCTCTGCTTAGCTTGGGGCTAGATAATGATGTGTGAATTGTCCAGCATTATTTATTTATTTATTTATTATTTTTAAATATCTCGATACCACCAAATATGAAAACATTGGAACCCGATGGCGATGCTGTCGCCCTAGTTGCCTACGAGGGGAACACCAGAGGCTAACACCAACCCGTCATCTCTTGGGGGAGGTGCATGCTCCTGCGTGGATTCGTTGAAGCTGATGTTGTGTTGGTGGTAGGTACCTGCAACGTCCAGGTATCGGTGGCTTCGACGAGGAAGGCCTGGAAGCGCTCGTCCGCGATGAAGGTGAACCTGTCCACGGTGAGGATATGCGCGTCGCGTCGCCGGATCCACGACACCGACTTGTTGCTCAGCTGTCGCACCTGCAACCGCAAACACATACGCGCTCACCACATGGAACCGCAGACACATCCGCGCTCACCACGTGGAACCACAGACACATCTGCGCTCACCACGTGGAACCACAGACACATACGCGCTCACCACGTGCAACCGCAGACACATACGCGCTCACCACGTGCGACCGCAGACACCGCGACGCAGCAGCAGCACAACTATACCGAACGTTACAGGCACGACGCTGGACACAGGTCTTTTTTTTGGACAAGAGTGTATGTTGTACTCTGTTGATCGGTGGTAGTTGTGCTTACTTTTCATTATTTAAAAATACAGTCATTATCAAATATGTTGTATATTACAATGAATTTTTGTCCGCAATTCCACCGGGGATGATGTCCTAGCCGATTTCGGTTAAGGTGTCTGTGTAACCGGGTAATATTTTGAACCTTCAGGATGATTCAAATACTACCCGTATTTGAATCATCCTGGCAGCCAGACGACGTCCACTGCTGGACATAGGGTCGCGGGCACGTCCCACAAAGATCTTCTCGACGACCGGTCCAGTGCTGGCCCTCACGCCCGCCGCTCCACCACCGGCTCCGTCGCGTGCCGCGCTCAGAGTGCATTATGTTTGTTTCCTTCCTTTCGGTTGCGCTCTATACTCACTCGGTGGATTGAATACACGAGTATTGAGCTCCGCCATTGTCTTGTCATAATGCCTCCGACGTAGTTGGATGGAAAATGGTGGGCGGGTCTCTAGCTGAGCGTGCTTCTGTGGAGCTCATCACAACGCACAGATTCAAAAGCATCCACATGCTGGTGGAGAAGAGGCATCATCATCGTGATATCCCCCCCCTCCCAGTAGCCCCCCTGTGCACATACCTTGCAGGGCAGGTAGGCGTGCGTGCCGAGCTGCGTGGTGATGTTGTTGGGCGCGGAGGGGTCGAAGTAGGGCCCGGTGTAGAGCCCCACGTAGCGCTTGGACAGCCGCCCGCCACCGCCCCCGCCGCCGCCGCCCCCGATTGTCTCGCCGCACGACAGCACTGCAACAAACACACTGCATCAACACTAAGAACACATATCGGAAAAGAGAAGACATGTATGTATGGTGTAGAAGCAGAACCGCGACGGGGGCCGCGACCTTGCCTTCACACAGATAAACAAAAAGGCTCACGAGTATCTCAACCCACACGATCTATAATCAAAAATCATTTATTTCGTTAATTTCAAGAATAACACGTCATATTATTTGTTTTACTTACAGTACTCTCTATATAACATTTAAAAAGTAGCCAACAATTTATAATTAAAAACTATTTCAAAAACGAGGATCCTCGAGGCTGTGCCAGCATGAAGACAAACTACTTGCGGCTGCGGCGGGGGTGTGGGGCGCGGTGCGGGGGGGGGGGGGGACAAAAAGGACTTAATCACGGAAGATATTTAATCACAGCGAGGATGGAACCACTTTGTGTCCACAACCGCGTAGAGCTACGGCTGCTACGGCTGCTACGGCGTAGCGCTACGCCGTAGCAAAAGCTACGATCGACCTAACTATTATAGTGTTATAATGTAATAACATCTTCACAATATTAAATTTAGTTATATCTAAATACATAATTTGAAATTCATTCTAGTATGTATACGTATAGAATTATCTTTAAGTTTGAATTTGCCGCGTCTTGTGCTCTATCGACAAGACTGAAGAGACATCCATCTGTACATTTTTTATGTGTTAAGCCAGTCGTCGCAGGGCTGGGAATCAAGAAGTTGAAGTGGATGAACATGGAGGTGACTGCGCATTTATAAAACATTTTACAATAAAGATAGATAGAAAATACCGGAAGTAAAGGCTTTTAATGTTGTTTCTTTTGTTTTACAGGTCAGTGACTCTTTAAATATATATATTATATAAATCTTTTGTTTTACAGATGAAACGCAGTTTGTCTTTGTTTCACTTTGTCTAGTCACCCAAGAAATTAGAAATCAATCCAAATAATTATATTATACAAATAAGACCGCGCTCACTTTGGATGCGAATTTGTTCGCACGTTAACATAATGAATACTGTTCGTACGAATTGAATGCGCACACTGAATACGTTTTTCTGCGTCAAATACAGTCAGTGTCTCGGTGATATCGTGTTCGTGAAGTCATTTTTGGTTGCGATGAATAAAATAATCTGTATCTTCAAGATAATCATCTTCTACGCCGGAGATTGCGACGGTGTCGTTGTCATAGTTATCGTAGATTCAAATGGGTGCGCAAAATATTTTAAAAGGGAATGAATTCGGTGAAATTCATCATTATTACGGAAGATTTCATTTTTAGAATCACTTCGATCGCTCAAACATTAATGTTCGTAAACCTAGTTAATTATCTTTTCTACATCCATGGTTAATGTTTAACGTACGAATGCGTGGTAAGATACCAAAAAGTTGAGAATGTTTTCGGACGTCGTCGTAACTAAATGCACGTATACGTCCGACTAGTCGCACGCGGTGCGGTGTGCGCGCTCCCTAATGGGAGCGCGCACATCGCACGAATGATCCCGAACTTCCAATAGTAGATTGTTTTACAAGGGACTAAACCATCCCATTTTAAACGAGGTTGTTATACTGGATGGATGACAAGACCGAGTTATAATGGGTGGTTTTGGCCCGAGTAAAACACTCTACTTTTCAGTTCGATTGCGAGAAAATAAAACAATTCAAAATTAAACAATTTTCAGAAATTAAAAGTTTGTGATTTGGAATGAAGAAAATTCTAGAGATTTAGCGCCAATACCATCTTTTTTTTAATCTCTATCTAACCCGCAACGAAACAGTTCGCATTCTACCGTGAAGGGAAGAATCAACCTTCATAAAAGATCACCAAGAAGGTTCTATTTTCAAAAAAAAGATTGACGGAGCACCAAGAAGTCGAGTTTTTATGTAAGAGAACGAATGCTTTGTACGGGCTGATGATTTTAGCCAAAAATTAAAAAGAAAAAAAAAACTTTAGTCCTAGTTATTAAACTCGAGTTTTAGGCCCGCTAAGCTACACTATTATGATACACTTTTTGAGCAAGAGAAGTTAAAGTTCTATAACTTGGAAGGTCGGGATCATTCGCGCGTATTCATACGTTTGCGCACAAATCAAATTCGGACGAAAACGTGGCCAAAGTGAGCGCAGCCTAAGAATGAATTTCAAATAGACGCATTCGACCACGATTCGATGTTACAATACAAGCGTTTACTTAATTTCATCTGATCCTGTTCGGTATCCGAACTCAAATCTTGCAAATTAGACCCACTATGTGCTTTCCGATTCGGCTGGGCATGCTTGGCTTGCTTAGGTATATTATATGAGGATGCAGTGTTATGGTGACATGGAGCTGATTCGATGATGGAGCCGAAAGGTGGCCTTGTAACTTAAGTTTTTAGTTCCATAAAACTTAATTCTAGAAAAATATTTTCAACTAATTTAATTAAGACATCGCTGACTGGTGGTCCGACGGAGAGTGTTGTTAGTACATACCTACTACTAGGAAGCAGTGTATACAGTCACGTGGTCTCTCGTGCGTGACATTGTGTGCGAGACAATGACTACCGTGGCTAGTTGTGATGCGGGGCGCGACGGTCGGACGCGGGCGCGGGCGGGGCGGGGGTTTGGTTAGCGCACACGCACGGACGTGCCCTCACGGACGTGCCCTCGCGGTCGTGCCCTCACGATTACACACATAACTGGATGTGCACACGCGGTTACAACTCTTTAGGAAGTATTACCTGAAGATATTCGAGACACTTTCACGTCATTACATTATGAATGAACCATTCGAATGTACCGTAGCGTTCGTTCATGACGACTAGTTCAGTGAGCAGCCAGGTCGCAGCGGGAGTAGATACAACATATCGAATGGTCTGGTGACAACTGTCAACATATCGAGTGATCTCGTATCAAACAAGCGTAAGCTCTCATCTGCAATTCAATGTAATCGAGTACTTTTCTTCAATAAGTGTTGCTCGGTTCAACTTTTATTGTGACTTTTTCAATGTCTTTTTTCGTTTATTGTGTTAATAACTTGATCACCAATAAACGCATATATTTTAATATATAAATTTAGCTTCCTTTGGGTATTGTTGTCGACTAAATCGAGGATGATATTTTTTAAATTCATTTTGAGGATTCCGTACCTAACTCAATAGGAAAAAGGAACCCTTATAGGATCACTTTGTTGTCCGGCTGTCTGTCTGTCTGTCAAAAGTTCAAGTTCAAAAGTAATGTATTTGCGAATATGAGTCATAAAGATGTAAATTAATATAAAAGCACAACAGGTTCTACCTAAACCTAGGGCCAGCCAATATAGGTGACTAGTTTTTTGTCCGTCTGTCAATCCCCTTTTCTCAGGAACGAGTGGAGGTATCGAATTGGAGGAATCATAGGTAAACACAGTAGTGTTTCACTCGATAGGATATCACGTGATACTGAGAACTGTCCCCCTGCAGTGCACTGCATGTGGCTGCAGCTCGCGGTACGACGCGCGTACGACGACACAACGAGGTCTCGCCCCGGACAATGCCTCGGTTAAAGAGCTCTCGTGACGACCCATAAAAGGTTCACAGAGTCGTATATTTCACAATACCTTCCCTCGAACTTCAGACCGCCCTTAAAGAGATTCTTATTCAATTTCCCTCACAAAGGGACTTTTGAGTTTATTACGAGATGGCATAAAGTTACCGCTTCCTAATAAAAGTACAAGTTATCTCTGAACCGTCGCGGCGTCGCCCGCACGCCTCCGCCTCGTGCTGGGGGAAACAAGCGTAGCTTTTATAATTCGCAATCCTTTGATGGCCATCTTCTCGATGGACGATGGACAGACGAAGACGCGAGTGGGCCGTTCTACGGGGTACGGGGTGAGACCAGGTACAGGTGACGTAGAGTCGTGTGAGGGTGGTCGGTCCGCGAATTCCCGTGCGTGACTATGCGCTGAAGGCCTTTGTTCACGCACGTTTTTTTGTCGTGAAATCTATGGTTAATTCACAGTGTAGTATGAATCTTCCTTCTAAAAACACGTGTGTACAAGAGCCCTAACGCCTCGGTCGCGGTGCGGCGCGCGTCATCTGGTTAGCATCCGTAAGCAGAGGATCATATTGCTAAAGTTATGTCTGTGCACTCGGCATGTACTGTGCATCGCCGTAACTTCTGAACAGTTACCAAATAACAGTTTTGGCGTTTGATGGTGGTTCAGAATCAGTGTGTTGAAATTTGAGTAACAAAAATCATCCTAGTAACTGTACCTCTCCATCTCACAAGGAGCTCTCTTCATCCACACAGCACTGCCTACACCTCACAGCACTGCTTGACACCATTCATCACTGCTCTACACCACACAGCCGTACTCTACACCACACACACACACTCTTCACCACACACACACTCTACACCACACACACACACACTCTACACCACACTGCACAACAGCTCGCAGGCATTGGTCGAGCCGTGCTTCACACATCTCCCATTAGTTCGACACCATTTCACAGACGCATATTAATTACGTGGAATCAAACGGGATCATGGAATTGAATCGTATCGTGTTCAATGGATTCGAATGCAGTTTACATGCAGACCATATCGGGTGCTTTGCCTTGAATTTGATGATTTCTCGATCAAATGATAGTCGTGCCTCTCGTAGCCCCATATCCCCGGGACGCGGCGGGGCGGGGCGGGGCGGCTGAAGCGACTCCGTGTAATTATTCCGGCGGAATGTAAATTCGTCCGGAGTCTGTCTCGTTCGGCTGCTTTGCATCTGAATGCTGTAATTTTCCTCCAATTATGCAAATTAATCACTTGCGACAACAATTCATTGGGCGAATTGAAGAGTCCTTAATATCGAGCCGATAGCTAAATGTTTGCATCGATGCTGCGACGGAGCGATTACCGACGTTTAGAGTAGTGTCGCTTTCACTTGAACTTGGGGAATCGCATCGTTTCATAGCTTCTGACCACGGCGTTACATCCGCAGAGGGGTGTAACTGCGTGCCTCACTGCGTGTAGGACGTGCTGTGTGTGCCCACGCGACGGTGAGACGCCCGCCGCGCCGCGCGGGCGAGCCGGGCGCCGCGGACGCGCGCTACTCTCGGCCACACACGTCACTCTCCTAGCGACATAATAATTAGATTGACGTTTTCATTAACTGACAGTCTTTCATTTATATTGCGGAAACCACATCAACTTTCTTTTCATTCAAATGAATTAGCCTACCGCCGCCGCCGTGTCGTCGCCGCCGCTCTGGGGTGAATAATGAATAGATTTGTGTGTTGAGAGTGAGTGTGTGTGTACGTGTGAGTGCGCCGCTGTGTACACACGAGGCAGCTCATTCATGTTGTTGGCGGCGCGTAAGCACTACAAGTTTTTAGTCCGGAGCTTAAATTGAAGGTGCCTTTGTACCGCCTCAAGACGATGTTTGCAGAGCGAGCGGTGCGGGGTGCGGGGTGTGGGGTGCAGAGGCGGCGCACGCGGCGCTAACAGAGTGGATGATGGAGTGGAGCGGGCACACACGGCCGCCGCCTCCGCGAGCCGCGCGCAAGCACCCCGCACCCCTACGCTCCTCCTGTGGACCACGGATTCTATGTAGTCTTCATAGAAATTACGCGTTTCAAAGAAGATATTAAAGTAATCAGTCGTCCCACTCGTGGCCTACTTACCGACCAGCCGGTGTAACGTAGCAGCACTGCAGATTCAACGGAATTGATTATTGTATAAACATATCGTCAAGCAGTGCAGAGGCAGGCCATCCACCACAGCGAGAGCAGGGGCGTGCGCGCCGGGCCGCCGGCGCCGGCGGCGCCGCGACGGCGCTTGCCGGAGTCATCCATCGGTTGGGCATTAGAAACGAATTAAGATGTGCTGTGCCGATATCGACCTCAAACATTATTTGGCACTTTCTGACACGTTGGGAATAACGTAAGACGTCGGGAACATCCGTGTCTCGCGTGAGACGAGGGGAACTACCCCTCGCTTGCTCCTCTCCACCGGCGAGTTTTGTTTTTGCTCATGAGACAGGCTATATTCGTGCCTATAATATCTCAAAACAATAAAATCTAATATTTCGAGTAGTGCTCTCTGACATGAATACGCTTTCAGCATCACATTCCCGGAGCTATGGCTCAGCTTTGTATTTCTATATTAGAGTAAAAACTTTCAGTTCACCGCAATCAGTCCGCTCCGCGACCGCCTACCGTGAGCACGTATTCGCAAACCACCTCTGTGATTTCTCACATTTCGCGCTCAGTCTCGGATCGGAATTTACCATTTAACCATGTATAAATGCCCTGGGTGTAGTGTCGATTACTCGGACGGTGTAAACTGTTCGAAGTGTCGTCAATATTACTGTTTCTCGTGCGCTAACATCACGGAAGTTAACTACAGAAAACTCGGTCCAGTGAGGCAATCTACCCTCCTGTGCGGATCATGCAAAAATGAAACTTTAGCTACATCTTCACCAAAGCCTGCTGGACTGTGTGCCCCTGTACACTCCCCTACTACCTTGGACCAGGTATTGGCAGAACTACGTCACGGAATAAGCAGCATAAACGGCCGTCTTGACTCGCAGCTTCCTACCCTCATTAATGATGTAAAGGAGCTAAAGGACAATCTAGCTGGCATCGAAGATTCCATTAGCCACATCAAAAAAGAGGTAAAACTACACGATGCTAGTATCGTCGACCTCGGCAAACGCATACACCAACTTGAAGTCCGTCCCCATGATGGCTGCGACAGTGAGCAAGTCAACTCTAAACTCGTCCAGCTAACTGCCGAGTTAGCTGCTAAGGATCAGTTCCTAAGGCTAAATAACATCGAACTGAAAGGAGTTCCTGAAAAGCATAACGAAAACCTGTTCATCCTGGTCAGTAAAATCGGTGAAGTCATAGGACAGCCTACGTCCAAAAGCGACATTAACTACATAACGCGAGCCCGCTCATCTACGAAGACGAAATCGATTATTGTTGGCTTCGTGAATCGATACACAAAAGAAAACTTTGTCGCTGCTGCCAGGGCTTTCAAGACACTAACCGCGGAAAACGTCGGCTTCTTGGGTGATGCTAGCAGGCTTTATGTGAATGACCATCTGACTCCGGAAAACAAGCGTTTGCTGACCCGCGCCAAGCAGCTGGCCCGCGAGAGAGGGCACCAGTTCGTTTGGGTGCAGAACTGCAAGATACTTACCAGGAAGGGCGACAAGTCACCCATCATACCAATCCTGAATGAAGGAGATCTAGCGAAAATCCAGTGACTATTTCTTAGTAATAAGAGGATCCTATTTATTTTGTTGTGTGTCTGTGTCGTGTACCTACTATGTGTTTCCTGTTCTATTGATCTAAATGTGCTTATTTACTACTTATTTGCCTGTTTGTCAGATAACTACAATAATATCCTACCTAATCAACTCTCCCTTTACTACCTAATAAAAAATAAAACCCCCTGTTTACCTAATACTACCTACCTACTTGTATTATTTGTTGTGCTTACCATGTCCAAAAAATTTGACCCTCCTTTTATACTCACCTCACTTATTCATACTTATACCATTTTGTACCTAACACGTAAGCATGCATGCATAGTTATCCTAACCGCCACACCAACAAGTCGAGATACCATCCCTACATATTTTTTTTTTGCAATAAAACTACACACCGATATGGTAGTCAAAGTCTCGCCTAACACAACACTCACGGCCAATAAACATAACATCTGTACAGAAACACTAGCTCTGCTGTCTCGTTCCCTAACCCCTAACGCAAACAAATCTCACAATATCTTTACAAATATCAACTCGCTTTCCAGCCGCACTTTTGTCCGGCTGGAATGTGATTATGGTTTTTAGTATTTATTACCAAAATGTTAGGGGTTTGCGAACAAAGACAGTGGAGTTCAAGAGAAATATACACTTAAGTAATTATGATGTTGTTGTTTTAACCGAGACTTGGCTGCATGATGGTATTAGAACTGAGGAACTCTTTAGCGACGTGTATACGGTGTGGCGGCGAGACCGGGACTGCGAAGTGACGGGGCAGACGCGTGGGGGCGGGGTCCTCATAGCTGTAAAACGGGTTCTGGCTGCGCGGGCGCGCCCTGAGTGGCACTCCACGGCGGAAGATATCTGGATCTCGATACGTTTTACGAAGAGTAAATTTATGCCGGCATTGAACTTACATCTAGGCTGTATATATTTGTGTGCGCAAAACCAAGGTTTATCGTTCTCTTCTCAACTCACTAACTTCACTGAAAGTGTTTTATCTGTTTCGAATCAAAATCCGGATGACAAGATTCTCCTACTTGGCGATTTCAACCTTAGCGGCATAAGCTGGAGCTCTTCCCCTAACTATACTTATCTTTTACCTTCACATGATACTGCTAATTCTGATCACACAGAGTTGGTCGATATGTTAACTATTAATAATCTAGGCCAGTACAATCATATATTAAACGGGCTGGGTCGCATACTCGACCTCATTTTGTGCAATGATGAGATTTCGGTGTCATCTTGTTTAGATCCCTTGGTGAAGGAGGATAGTGTCCACCATCAGGCACTTCTCTGTGAACCCCAATTTATCCATACGAGAGCCCTTAATCCGCGCCCTAGACCTTTCTACTGTTACAATAAAGGCGATTATACAGCTTTAAGTAAGGAACTTGAAATTTACAACTGGGAGACGGCTCTCTCGGATGGTTCAGTGGATGACGCGGTTCTATTATTTAACGCAGTGGTGTCAGAGCTTCGTGACAAGTATATCCCACATAAAAACGTCAGGCGTAAGCTCTATCCTCCATGGTACTCCCCGGTTTTGATACACATTTTAAATGAAAAGAACAAGTATCATAGGAAAATTAAGATTTATGACAATAAAGCTGATAAGAACTCTTTTAAGGTACTGAGAGCCAGAGTGAAAAGAGTCGAAAATGAGTGCTACTTAAACTACATAGCGAGAGTAGAAAATTCTATTAAATCGAATCCGAAGGCATTCTGGTCTTACATTAAATCTAACAGGCAACATAACTCGTATCCTTCTTCCATGACTTACATGAACATAGACGTAAATGATGGCAATAACATCTGCAACGCATTTGCTGACTTTTTTAATTCTAATTACCTTCCACCTTCATCCTCACGTTCAGCACAGTTATCAACTGCTGAGTCTTCATCTTCTACTGACTTGAGCACCATAGAAATATCTCCTCTTCGAATTATGAAACTACTGGAAACCCTTGACTGTAGCAAATCAGCTGGTCCTGATGGTCTGCATCCTTTTTTGTTTAAAAACTGCGCCAAGTCTTTATGTTATCCCATATGCATACTTTTTTGCCGATCTATAGCTGAAGGGACTGTGCCATCGATTTGGAAACAGGCATCTGTTACACCTATTCACAAAAAGGGATCGAAACGTGACATTTGTAATTATAGACCTATTTCAAAATTATGTGTTCTAGCTAAAACCCTAGAGAAGGTAGTCCACGAACAACTATACTCAGCCTTAAAGTCATCTTTCATCAACCAGCAACATGGCTTTCTAAAAGGCAGGTCAACTACTACTAATCTCTTATGTTTTATTGATTTTGTTACTAATCGAATGGAATTGGGTAGTCAGGTCGATACAATTTATACTGACTATAGTAAAGCTTTTGACCGTATCGACCACTCCATTCTACTAAACAAACTGTGCGCTGCTGGTATAAAGGGAAACCTCCTAAGGTGGTTCGCCTCTTACGTCTATGGTCGCTGTCAAACCGTGGTTCTTAACGGATACGTATCTGGAGTGTCGCCAATTCCTTCTGGCGTTCCCCAAGGCTCGATTCTTGGTCCACTGCTATTCACTATCTTCGTCAACGACATCGGCTCATGTTTCAAGTACTCTGATTTTCTTTTATTCGCCGACGATATGAAGATCTTTAAAAAAATTGGTGGTCCATCTGACCCCTTACTTCTCCAAAGTGATTTGGATCGTCTACATTCTTACTGCACCATCAACAAACTTGATCTTAATACTAAGAAGTGCTTCTGTATCTCTTTTAGTAGGTCTCCCAACATCCTGACTCACACCTACAACATCAACAACCAAACTCTCATCAGAACTAGCTCTATAGTTGATCTTGGGGTGACCCTTGACTCTAAATTACTATTTGATCAACATATACAGAAAATCACCTCTAGGGCGCTGAAGATGCTCGGCTTTCTATTTCGGGTGACAAAGGATTTCAGTTCACTTAAAACTCTAAAAATTCTTTACTGCTCACTGGTCCGAAGTCACCTCGAATATGCCTCGCAGGTATGGAATCCCCATTATATTAAATATGTTTCTCTGCTTGAAAAACCTCAGCGGAAATTTCTTAAATTCATTAACTATAAGCATAAGGTCATCAACCCCGACTACATAGATAGCTGCAAACACCATCATTTGCTACCGCTTGAGTTGAGAAGAGAAGCAGCTGACCTGTCACTGTTGCTCAATATTGTCTTGAATCTGGTTGATTCACCCACGCTCTTATCTGGAATAGGACTAACAGTTCCGTCCCGCCGAGCTTCGCGAAGAAATCACCTTAAATTATATATACCGAACTGCGCAACAAACTACCGGAAAAACACATATCTACTGCGGACCATGCAAACATTTAATACTAAATATTCGAAAACTGTAGATCTCTTCAACACTAGGCGCAATGCTTTCAAGAAGTTAATTAATATTAACTTCTTCGATCAATAATAAATTCTTACAAACTAACATTATGCATGATCAGTATTTATATATCCATCCTAGTTCCCCACCCTGTAGTTGCCAATCCGCTTGATTTGGTACTGACACCAGGTAGATAATTATAAACTGCTATTTTTAAAATTTCATTGTGATCTAGATTAGTTTTTTTTTATAAATAGGTACCTACTACTTCTGCATCGGCACACAGTGCATATAATTTGATTTAGTATTGTAGTATTTTTCATTTTTTTTAACTGTTGTATATTTTAAACTAGTTCAGGCAATTTTACAGACTATGAGTGGAAACTGTCTTTAGCTTCATTTGTTCTAGTTTAAGAATTTATTGTTACCTGTACATAAGCTTTTTGTTTCCCAAATAAATAAAATAAAATAAAAAAAATAAAAAATAGCTGTGGCAATATCTAAACGCATACATTTTTCTGTCCGGGTTGCATCGGCAGCGGCGGTACCTAGGTACAACATGGCGGCATAACGCACGTCGACGGCGCGCCGGCGCCGGCGGCCGCTGCCCGCAGCCGAGAGAAACTTTAATATCTGTGTAATGTTGAGAACAATGCGCAGTTCGCACGGAGCGCTGAGCAGACACAATAAAACTTATTTCCGTCGTGTTGTTAGAGCGAGCACGTTACGTAGGTACGTATACACGCGGGTGGGTGCGGCGCGTGTGCACCGCTAAGCGGTTAACACACTTCCACGCACCACGCTGCATGTTGCGTGTCGACGCACCTACGCGCGCACTTGCGGGAGTGCAGATCCGCATCATCGTGCGGGCTTTTTACAACAGGTTAAAACAGGTTTTTTACCTAGTTCAGGCACAAACATTACTTAATACCATTATAATCTAAGATACACCTTTTTGTTATATTTCTAGTCCTAAGTTATTTTGAATAAATTATTTAATTTTATTTTAATTTATTTTATTCACGCAAGATGCAGTGTGGTGCGTGGCAGTGTGTTGATCGCGTTACGTAACCTCTGCAGCGAGGCTCGAGCTCGGTGCAGCCCGTCCTTACGGCGCTCGGAATAAGAGCGAGGTTGCTCCGGCACGTCACCGATCTCAGTACAGTACCTATTTCTTCTCCCGGAGTGTGTACCCCCGTTCCCGCGGCCACAGAACAACTACGAGTATGTAGCGAGCACGGCGCGGAACTAAATTCATGTGTTCGCGAACTCTAATTTACTGCGAGATATTTTTTAGCAGAGTTGATATCCATCGCAGTTTAAATTGAACAATGGTCTCCGCGAAGAGACTGCGCGAGAGCGCGGGGAGCGGGGGCGGCGCGACGCGGGGGGACCGCAGGGCCTTACATTTGGAATTACATTCTAAAACAATCAAAATATGACACGAAAATTGCAATCAGGTTGAGCTGTTTATCTCTTGTAAATACAATAAGTAAACATACGAAATAAAAGAAAGTAAACCTTTCACAACTAGTTTTTAGCAAAACCTAAAGTAGATAGAAAAAATTCAGATAAAATTCCGCGTAATCAAGAGTGTGCCGAAAGTATTGAGAGATGCGCGAGCAATGCAGCTCGCAGCCCGGGGTCGGGAAGCGGGGACTCGAGCGGAGGCGCAATGTATACCTTTCATTTACACGATTTAGAGAAGGAATGTGCGCGGGACGTTTAAAATAATTCAATGGCAGAAGAAAAATGTGTGCGGTCATAGCGCGCCGATCGTTAGTCCTAATTGCTGTAATTATTCATAGTTTGTTATAGCCCCCCCCCCTCGGCGCGGCGGGACGCGGGCGCGGGTGATTAGCGCCGCCTCATTTGAAACATTCATAACTCGGCTAATGAATAATGTCGAGAGCAGTATGAATCAGTGTTATTTATTAGACGACCTCAGTGGTGCAGCGAGAGTCCGCCTGCGACGCAAGAGGTTGCGGGTTCGAATTCCGCCTCGGAACAAATTTGTGTACGATCTGTAGAAATATGTTCCGTTGGTCTGGGTGTTTTCTATGTATCACAAAAAAAATCTATCTATGTATATAATGTATTAAATATATCAGGTATCTAGTACCTACCCATAACACAAGCTTTGAGTAGCTTACTTTGGGGTTAGATGGTGCTCTGTGGATTGTCCAGCATTATTTATTATTTATTTATTTATTGATGGCGGCTGAGGAGTTGTCTGACCGGCGTGCAGCGCGCGGCGTGCAGCGCGCGTGCCGGGGAAAGGCGGGCGGGGTTGCGAGGCCGCGGACTGATTGAAAACGATTCCTCGGATACTTTATGTTCCCGCCCGCCCCCGCCTACCCTCGCGGAACACATAAATATAAAAAACTGAGCCGTAAATCCCACAATTCGCCTTGTTCTACAAACAAGGATTACTGGTTTCCTTTCATGGGCTGTAAAATAGCAACACTGTGTGAGCGAGCGCGGCCCGAGCCGGGAGAGGACATTCCGGGAGACCTCTGTTAATACATTCAGATACAACGCTTTGTTTCTCCCCTAAATGTTAGGTACCCCGCTCATACTATTCTAGATGAATTGGGAAACGCTACTAGCTATGAAATACATTCTATTCTACGGCCTGAGGACACCATCGAGGTGGATATCGAGCAAAAAAATCAATTATTTTTGTTCTGAAGCAAGATAGTTCAGCGGGCAAGAGGTCTGGGTGTAGGTATTGTTCTTTCGACCCAACTTTTCATCCCACAAGCGAAAAGTAATAATAATTTTTGTCATTTCAACTCACACAAATATTACAGTGTTGTTTCACCAAGAAGAAAACAATCAATCATCAGCAAAAGTGTGGGAAAGGTACAGTCGGATCAAAAAACATGATACGGATTAACATATTTTCACACGCTATGTCTAATGCTAATGTCAAACGCTAAGATGTGCGTAAAATTTTCTCTTTGACAGTTTAGCGCGGGAATAACTATCGTCTTTCAATTTGAGCACGAGAATTCACAAGAACTTTTTGAATTTTTTCTTGAATTTTGTTGGTCATGGCGGTCCTGTATCAAAATTATTTAATGGCAGTGTATAATAATAACTAATGCCATCGCTTTCTGACTACAATGTGTCTATAGGTAGCTTTCATAAAATATACCTTGAGTTATAATTTATCTTGCAGTAGGTCCTGTGTTCCGTGCAGTTTTTGGCCAACGGGGGATATCAACGACAAATATCTAGGGCAAGACCATACTTTGCCACTCCCAGACTTCAAACAGCTTCAGACTTTACTGACTCAATTTACAGGAGGTTGGTAATTTTATCATACAAAGTAGGTAGATAGGTACACCTACCAAGCACCTAGGTACCAACTTTGCATTGCTAAAGAGTCCCTTCCCAGCAGATTTCCATTGGTTTCTATTTCAAAATCCAAGTTCGAAGAAGTAGGTAGGTCGACCTACCGACTTATGTATTTTTTTTTTACAAAACTCACAACACACTTACAGAGTCTAAGCTGCCATCCTAGCAAAATCATAAATATAAACTCTTGTTCTCTGATAATCTACTAGTTACCTACGGAAAGTATTTCATTGTGTTGATTTTGTGTGCGAGTCCAAATATATCTATCTACCTTATCAATGTAGGAAAGGAACCTAATGAACGTGAACGCATAAATGGCAACAAAGTGGCTCAGAGTTGACAGAGTAGGTACCTATACATAATAGCTGACCACATACAAAAACAAGTACCTAGTACCTACTAGGTACTTGTTTTTGTATGTGGTCAGCTTTTTATCCTTCCAAGGCGCGAGGCAAGGTATTAAAGCTAGGAATAGACATCTGATTTGGTTTCCGATTATATCACTCGATACGTAAGGGTAGCTCGATTCACATTGAGCGCTGGATTCAAAAGTTATACGGTTAGTGTGTTATTCTGCGTTTTACAAGGACTCGCGGTAAGTGCTTTGCCAACTCCTGGGTTATTATCTATAATATTCTAGAATATGAAAGCTCTCAAGCGCCAGAACTACCAACTTTTCTTCTCCTTCTTTTTTTTCGTGTTCGTTAGACCGATTACCACCAATCTACCTGTGAAAACGTTCAAACTACCAATAAGGAGGTCAAAACTAAGAAGGTTAGTTGTTTATTTCTTTCGTGCAGTTCATAAAAACCTTATAAAAACCGAATGAACTAAATGGTTGTCCGTCTGGGGCGCTGTCTCTATGCGAGAAGGACTAATCGACAACATTACAGTATTATTTAATTAAAATTAAATTAAAAATTATACACAACGAGTATTATATCGTTCGTGGTACGCATGTTAGAGTCAATGAGAAAATAACTGACGACGACAAAAAAGGTTGTAACGCGCGCGACGTCTTTCTTGGTGCAACATCTTAGCCGTTACACTACTGACTGCGCTATACGTAGCGTTGGGAAGCGCGGAGCTACGAGGTGCTACGAGGTGCTACGACGTGCTACGAAGTGCTACGAGGTGCTACGAGAGAAGACGAGCCGCCTACGAGCTACGCAACTCTGAGTCTACGAATAGTTATTATACATAAAAATTTATGATATCGTAACCTGACACGATCACGAAGCTGGCGCGTCCATAACTAAATTAACTTTATTCTTTATGTTGGTCTTGGTTTGATTCACTTAAATGTACTATTATGTCATGTATATCATCATAAGTGACGTTATCTACATGAGTTAGTGTTTTCTATCCAAATTATTTTTGTTTGTTCTAAACACTGCTAGATTGCTTTTAATTTTTAAAGACACATTACCTATTGCATAACCGCTCACGTGTCTTCTACAAACACTCGTGCAATGATACTTCAGCAGTCTAATACTGAACTATGTACCGTATGACTGCATCGTGCAGACTATTTACGTATTTACGGTTAAGTGAAGGTAGATTTGCGCTTCGGTGTGTTGTTTCGAACTCTTAGGACTTTAGTTGTTTACTGATCAACATAAAGCCTATAAAATGT
Organism: Eupithecia subumbrata; assembly: GCA_949316285.1. Lineage (NCBI taxonomy): Eukaryota > Metazoa > Arthropoda > Insecta > Lepidoptera > Geometridae > Eupithecia > Eupithecia subumbrata. The sequence continues at coordinate 10,229,073 of OX438643.1, read as the reverse complement.
ATGGGCTGCACGCCAAATAAATAATATTCAACATCGAAGGACGGAATCATAAAACCTCCGCGCTAGTTTATGACACGCCTGCCTCCACGTATACACGGAGGACCACGCAACAGTCGCTGGGAGCGGGCTCGGAGGCAGCCGCGCCGCCGCCGCCGTTTGCTCTCTCGCGGAGATAAATCTATCGTAATGTGTTATTTTGACGGCGAGAAAATATAATTCTGTCTAATGTTATATTCATGTGAAGGAAACATCCGCGGCGCGGGCGGAGCCTCGCCTGTGAATGTGATGCTCGGAGTATTATCGTATAATGATCACACGCGGTGTCTGTGAGGGCGGTGGCGGCACTGCGCTCGCGAGGCGAGGCGAGGCGAGGAGGCTCGCGCTCTCGACACTCACACGGTGGAGCTAGACACGACACTGTCGTGCACAACACGTGAATTCAAAATGGCAAAAAAATATGCGTATTCTCTATTGTTATGGAAATATACCTACATATTAAATTTCGCATTTTTTGATGTTTTTATTGTAAAATTTCAACGCACGTCTCTCTGGCACAGGTGTCACTTTCGTTCTTTAGATAAAGCAAAAAAGTAAGTCACAGTTGTGATTATTTTCGTTCAGTGTTTCATCGACCAAATAACGAGGAGAACATTGCATAACCTTGGCACACTTTTGTAGCGTAGTAGTAGGTACCTACTACTACGCTGTCCCCCCCGAAGGGTTCTCGCCTTGCCGGGGCGGGGAGGCTTTCATCCGCGATGGAGCTAAGTGGAACCCATGGGGTCGTGCCAACGCAGACGGGGCGACACGGCTCTGCGTTTTCCCTCTAAGCCCAGTTGGAGCGGTCGTATGTAGGTTGCGGCCGCTATCCCTGCCTTCCGCGGTCTTGGCGGGGCGGAGCTCACCACTGTTTGATGGCGGTCGCGGTGGGGTCGCAGGGGAGGAGGAGTGTCGGTATGGCGATGGTCACTCTCCTCTGCGACCGTGTGGCAGGTGGCGGAGACACTCGACCGACTCGTCGCAGGGGACCTAGGGCGTTCGGACACGTCGTCGTCCGGCGCCCAATTGACGGGTAAGGTCCCCGAGGTGGTCGCGGCGCGTCATATGTTTCTGGCGCGTCGCGAAGGGGGGCGCTCCGCATCTCCCAGTGAGGAGCCCGATATCTCGCAGCCGCGGTGGGTTCATGGATGAAAGCGTAAGCGTCCCCACGTTCCTACTACAAGCGGCAGATTCGGAAGCACCCAAATTTTAGTTGTGTTAGAGCCCCACATCATCGTACTGTCTTTCCATGGCGGTACGATATACGTGTGTATTTATCTCTAAAAAATAAACAAAGGTACGTACATTGTCATGCGAAGCGGTGGCACGGTTCAGGAGTTGGCGTCATCTCTCGGGAGACCATGACGTCCGAACGAAGCTACGAGCAGTAAGCAGTCTACCGGCAAGAGGCCGCGTCCACCCCCGGCCGAGGCTTGCGGCCACGAGCGGGGGCCTGTAGGGAGTCCCCTCAATACCGACTGACTGAATGTCGTTGAACATCGGCTTTGGTGGCGATTTCAGAGAAACTGAAGCGGATTTGTCAGTTCGATTTCCTTTGCTTTAGAAAATTAATGTCATCAATCATCATATCATCGTGTAATCGTGTTTGTTCAAGCACAGTAACATACTTAGCTTGGATACGCCACTGCTGTGTTATATGTTCTAGCCAACTGTGCAATTGATAGCGATATTTCCTACTTTATAGAGCGAAGCGAACCCTTTCAATGCTCTGCGAATATATAAAAAAGATTTTTTATTGCTGTTTATTCAATGTAGTGTACTCGTATGCCTAAACCGGCCTGGATGCTGATTGCCCCCGCCCGCCCGCGTCCCGTCCCGTCCTCTGCCCCCTGCTGAGTTACGACCGATGCAGCGATAGGCGATACCGCTGATTGCAAGAAACCCATTAATGCTTCAATAAACGTTCGGCGGCCGAGCTTTTTAATTATCCACTGTCAGATCATTCGCCCAGATAGCTTTATAGGCTCGCCGTAATAAGCCGAGTCTGCTTCTAATATTCCAGAGATAATTATAGATTAGCGGACTGTACTGCAGAATTGGTTTAGAGCCAATGCGTTTCCAGGAAATTTGGGAAGACAATTTGGGAAGTAACAGAACAAATGACACATGACACTGCCGCCGGTCCCACGGGAGCGGGGAGCGAGCGCTCTGCAAACGGACATGTGTCGAATTTACTTTTAATGTATGGAGTGTACAAAAATGTGACGAATTTACTTTTTGGCAAATATGGAACAACCCCTTGAAACCATGTGTGATGTAAAGTAAATAATATGTGAAGTTCCACATGTCCATATTTACAAACTGTTTAATGCGAATGTATACCGGTCGGTATGAGTTCCCTCACCAGCTGTATTTTGTGAAGTGTAAAAAGACACATGAATATAATAGTTCTATCATCGAAACCATTTTTGAATGTGGTCCACACCAAAAGACTTCCTCAGTAAAGCACAATAAATAGAGATTGACCTCACAAAGCAGACATGGTATCATGTGCCACGCCATGGTGAAATTCATCCAGCCTCCACCGTGACCCGGGCTGCAGTATACCTAGGACGACGCCCGGCTCCCGAAGCCCGGCGCTCACGTGAACGCAACGCGCTGCCTCCGATACCGATGTAAAGCTGTCCGAATGTTCGCCCTCGTGCGGTTAGATAGTTCGTCGTGCGGTAGCTCCGTATCAATTGAACAACGATGTTCGTAACATGCATGTTCAAAGCTATAACCGCGGCTCCGCCTCCGCCAAGGACATGGCGCGTTTATTTCTCTCGCGCTCGTTACGATTCCTTATTCATTCGTTGGACCGACTCCACTAAATTATATGAATAAACCAGCACCCTGCCAGAGCCGGCGCAAGGCCGCCCCGCGGCCCGCCGCGAGTTGGAATCACTAATATTATTTCCTAACGATAAAATACTACATTTATGTTGTATTGTGAGTAACAACAGATAGGTACCTATTTAAAATAGTGATATTCATTATTATATTCAAAATCGAACTCTTTTCTCTAAATACAATAAATGTACACTTAAGCAAGACGACACCTCTCGTCAAACGAACTATGTCTGTAGTCTTTGAACAGGATTGGATAAACTTCAATATTTCCCCTGTAGGTGGAGCTAATGGCGCTAGAGTCCGTAGAAGTCCCAGAGATTTTCGACTCCTATGTCACTTGACCTCGTGGTGTAGTTGGTTAGCACATTTCGGTACTGACGGAAGGATGCGGGTTCAAGTCCCGTCGAAGTCGAAAATTTTAGCGATACGATTTGATATATTGACAGTACAGGATAAAGATGAAAGTTTTCTGCGAAAATTGGAGCTTTACCAACGCAGAGATCAAGTTATCGCGATATGTCGATGTTCACACAACTGTGTGAGCAATTAGTAGATGATGAATCTGAAAAAATCACGTTTGGAAATTCCGTGATTCACCATTTATCTTCAGTAGTAGACTCACTGAAGTAATTTTTACCGGACACGGACTGCCGCCGTCGTCGGCAGTCCAATTCTTGGATATTAAGACCAGTCCTGATAGGTATTGGTCTAAAGTTAGTGGGGTCATACCTACTACCCAACTTACAGTGGGATTGTTTTACTACATTTAATTATTCGGTTGCTTTGCAAGCCGTGCCAGGTTTACGTATCGCGTCGTGTGTGCTAGCCCGGCGCCGGCGCGCCGCGTCGCGAGCGCGCGGCTGTGGCGCGGCGGCGCGGCGGCGCTCGACAGACAAGAACGAGCCGATGAATAATAAGTTCATAAAATTTCGGGTCACGAGCCCGAATGTCGCTCCGCCAGGGCTCCGCAGATATATTGCTCTTAATAGCCCATTAATTTCAGTTGCCGTCTGCGTTGCACACTTGTCTTATATTTTATTCAGGTGCGGAATCACCTTAATGTCTTTTTAACCCTTTGTAGCGTTTGGGAACACGCCTGGAACAAATGGGGTTGTTTAAATGTGTATTGGTGTTGATCCACCTGCGCTGGCAGCACGCGGCGAGCACACCCGGTCCGCGAGACCCGCGTGCTGTCCCGCACACTGCTGTGCCGCACAGGGACAGTGAAACCCGCATGCTGTCCGCTGCGCCGCACAGCACTGGCGCAGTCGCTCCGCTGCGCTCGGGTCGCGTCGGGTCGCTGCGTCAGTATAACGTGTTCGGTGCGAGCTTTGTTTTCATTTTATTACATTAAATCGCGAGTTCTAGTTGAAAGGGAATCGTGATTGTTTTATTGAGTTCGATACCTACTCTTCTGTCCCAGATTTATCGATGGTTACTTTATGCACTTTATTTTTTTTTCGCCTAACTTCTGCGTGTTTTGCATGAGTGGTCGTGATGCACTTGACGTCATGGCTGCACGCGCGTCATGTCGTAGCTGCACGCGCGTCACGTTGCGGCGGCTTTTTATAATTTAATCTCGCGCCTTGTCGCAATCAAAATGATAAAAGAGCAGTGACTCGTCGCGCGGCGACCGAATATTTATGATCTACAAAAGGGTCGCTGTTCGCTGTGAATTGTGCGCTCCGCGGGAAGCAGCCCTTATTTACGACCGCGTGCGGGCCTGGAGTACCCCAGGTACCCGAGGTACCCGAGGCCGATGGGAGACATACATTGGCCTTTTTGTAACTTTACGGTATACCATGAGTTTGCGTTACGTTTCGTGTCACACTAAGCCACAAACACTTGTTTATCTACTAACTGACAGACTTGTATTGTATAAGGTATCTGATTCATGAACGTTCAACAGTTGGTGCGGTGACTCGGTATAAACACGAATGTAAAACGAAATAAAATAAATAAGCGTTGATTTTTGAAAAAGTGAAAACGTAGTGACTTTTGTTCAGATATTTGGTAGGCAGTGTTTTGGTCAGTTATTTGATGATTGGGCGCCGCCCGCCCCCGCCGCCCTGGGGCTAATAGTTTCCTAACCTGCGCGCCCTGTAGTTCCGCTGCAGTCGGCCGGAAGCACTGATTGTTTGTGTGTTACAAGTTTAATAATTACAATGGTAGATTTGCGATCCGTAATTTTCGAACATGCCGGAAATTTTCAGAATGTGTTATAAGAGTTAGTGGTTTCGTTGAAGTGTTGGATTGCTTCAGCCTGAGCTCCAGCCGGCGCGGGCGGAGCAGGAGCGGGCCCTGTTCGGAACAAGGGTCGCAATGTTTAACTAATGCGCGGCTCACCCAGGTGCTTGATTTACCGACTGCGCGCCGCCGCCGCGCCGGCCCCGCGCGCGCCCGCGACCTCACCCGCCTCGGTGTAATCGACACACACTCTACACTCTACAAATTAATCCGTAATCTTACAAATGAAGCATTACGTGAGCGCGAAACGTGTCAAAAATTGCGATTTTCTTGTAAACAAAAAGCGATTGCTCTAGCTATGGAGCGTGGTGGTACCCCACCACGTGGCTGGGATACCCGCTAACGACTGCGATTGGCATTACAAACCGTTTCTTGAAAAACTATTTCTTATAATCAATCACTTTACTCCCGTTTTATTTTTGCCCATATCATTTACCACTTGAGGATTTTCTTCTTTTCATCGGTTACCCAGTTCATCATTTTCATAAAATCACTTGCCATCGTGAGAGCTAATGCTGTAGGTAATGACAATGTCTGGTTGGAAGCAGTTGAGTGCTGGTCCATAAGAGAGCTGCTTACGAGGCCAGTGACGTCACCGGGCGACCGCACCAGCTGCAGTGACGTCACCGTGCGACCGCACCAGCTGCAGTGACGTCACCGTGCGACCGTACCTGCAGCAGTGACGTCACCATGCGACCGCACCTGCTGCAGTGACGTCACCGTGCGACCGCACCTGCTGCAGTGACGTCACCGTGCGACCGCACCAGCTGCAGTGACGTCACCGTGCGACCGCACCAGCTGCAGTGACGTCACCGTGCGACCGCACTAGCTGCAGTGACGTCACCGTGCGACCGCACCTGCTGCAGTGACGTCACCGTGCGACCGCACCTGCTGCAGTGACGTCACCGTGCGACCGCACCTGCTGCAGTGACGTCACCGTGCGACCGCACCTGCTGCAGTGACGTCACCGTGCGACCGCACCTGCTGCAGTGACGTCACCGTGCGACCGCACCAGCTGCAGTGACGTCACCGTGCGACCGCACCAGCTGCAGTGACGTCACCGTGCGACCGCACCTGCTGCAGTGACGTCACCGTGCGACCGCACCTGCTGCAGTGACGTCACCGTGCGACCGCACCTGGTGCAGTGACGTCACCGTGCGACTGCACCAGCTGCAATGACGTCACCGTGCGACCGCACCAGCTGCAGTGACGTCACCGAGCGACCGCACCTGCTGCAGTGACGTCACCGTGCTACCGCACCAGCTGCAGTGACGTCATCGTGCGACCGCACCAGGTACCAGGTACGACAGGAGGTAATGTTTGCACTAAATCGATATGCAGACGTTTAGTAACTGGTTAGTGGAAACATGAGTAGGTACTACTTACGCGCAGCTACTTATTAAGCAAATGTAATTCTGCGCGGTAATTACTACTCACCGACACTACATACTCGTTGTGTATGCCGGTACAAAGTAAACCATTCTGTTTTATGTCGTTTGCCGGAAATTGAGTTTTCTTTGTTTATGGAATCCTGATTATCTCATCAAGTGGTGTTTATTAACAAACTTGTGCACAAAAGACCAGAAGATTACATTCAGAGAGAATTATGGACAGTGAAGCGAGGAGCGCGATTGTGGAATAGTTGAGTACCGACAGCGACGGCGAGTATGCATTTAATAACACTCACGTACCGAGTCAAACCACATTATTGTGTTCACGGTTTTGTATTTTTTTTAATTGAGAATATATTTACATACTTAGCATTTACCTTGTGCAGTTTTAGGTAGATCCTAAAACCTCTTAAATAACCGCATGCTTTATGTCAATGTTCAGAGTAATCATTATTTGTAAAAATTTGGGTCATTCTTGTTTGTCTATTTGACAACTATGCTCTTAATTGCGTCGGCGTATTACCATACCATACAGGGTGCCACGTAACCTGTATATTAAGCCGAAAAGGGGTGATTCTGAAACTCAAGGGGTTAAGGGGATCAACTTATGAATAACAATTTATCGAATTACAAATATTGTTACTTAAATAATAAAAAAATGTATTTTTCCTATTCGTGTTTTGTTACACTCAGTCTTGCATTATTTAACATGTTACTTGTTTATTCAGCAAAACCTGTGTTTTTTCTTGATTTTTTTTTCCCAAAATGATGTAAATCCTTTGTAATTTCAAAACTATAATAAACGATAATAATAAATAAAGTACGCGTAAAAAACACGAAAATAAAGAAATAAAGTCTTTTTTTTTCAAAAAGGTTTTAAGATCAATAAATCGTAGAACAAATTGTTGATCCCCTCGGGGTCTAGAATAACTCCCTTTTGGCTATAGTATTATAATATCTGTGCTTTTGGGTACACATGTTTTGTGACACCCTGTATAGTTACTTTATTAGCACCGTGCTAATACTAAAATCAACCTAGTTTTTCAAACACACAAATAAATAAATAATGTTGCCCAACCCACACAATATCTAGCCCCAAACTAAGCAAAGTTTGTGATGGGTACTGTATTGTATGGAGGCTAAATAATAGTAAAACCAGTGGTAGTGTTGAAATCATTACCGTTGTGCTAAAAATACGTGCCAAATGGATAAGTTGTACTCTTTCTCATATTATTAATTTTTTTTTTAGAAAGTACTGCTCCAGAAAATCTTAACATGTCTATTGTTAAACCTCTCTTCAAAAAGGGAGACTAATCAGACACAGGCAATTACCGACCTTTATCAATCGTACCTATTTTATCTAAAATATTTGAAAAGGCGATGGTCAGAAGTCTAAGTAACATTATTATTAAACACAAGATTCTGTCTGGAAGAGATCGCTTCTAAGCGATAAGAACGCCGATTGTACTTGTCTTATGTAATTTCTCCTTGTAATGTTATTTTTATGGTGTACAATAAAGTATTTTTGTATTGTTTTGTATTGTATTTTATTCTTAACGATGTTCAATACGGCTTTCGAAAGGGAAGCTCAACCTCCCTCGCATGTTTTAATTTAATAAAGTTTGTTACAGAGAGTATTAACTAAGGTATTAGTCCTGTGTTGTAACTTTTTATGGACCTCAGTAAGGCATTTGATTTTGTGAACTACGACAGACTATTGGTCTATTTAGAGCATTATGGTGAATGAAATGAAATAGTAGGTATTTATTTGCTTAATTATAGGTTAACAATGATAGTTTTATAATAGGGTAGGTATCACTGTGTTTGACTTATTAGTCGTGCAAATGTTTAATTTGGTCATTTATGTTAGAGTAGAAAATTAACTTAACTTAATTGATCAATAAATTTACTCTCACAATTAAAAAACTATATACTTACAGGCCGTCCCACGGGTATGCCACATGGAGGGAAAGTACCTTGAATATTGTATATGGAACATTTTACTGTAAGAAGACATTATTTGAATTTAAAAAACAATTTAAACTGCATTATTTTAAATATTTAAATAATTACATGGTTGAACCGGGAATCGAACCCGTTACACGAGAAAAACAATCATCCTGTAGTTTTATCATACCGATCGAAAGGCTTCATCATAAGGATTTTTTTTTGCTAAATAACATAGTGTCAGAAATAAAGGGAAGACCATGAATTTTAAAAATTTTAATACAAAACTAATATTTCTAATCCCGTCTTTCGGTTCAGGATACGGCTAGATTTATTGCCTACAACCAGGTATCTACTAATACGTATCTCTTTATCATTTTATCATGCACATAAATTACAATAGGGAAATGATGCGTACTTCTCAAGTGGGTACATTTATTAGTAATAGGTACTTATGATGATGTAAGTGGAAAAAAATGAAAAGCTGGCATTGCCGTAAGGTATGTCCTTACGGCAATGCCAGCTTTTCATTTTTCTGAACAAAATTTTACATCTAATGCTAAAATTCATGGTCTTCCTTTTATTTCTGACACTATGTTATTAGAAAAAAATAATCCTTATGATAAATCCTTTCGATCGGTATGATAAAGGCACAGGATGATTATTTTTCTCGTGTAACGTGTTCGATTCCCGGTTCAACCATGTAATTATTTAAATATCTATGAATGCAGTTTAAATTGTTTTTTAAATTCAAATAACGTCTTCTTTCAATAAAATGTTGCATCTACAATATTCAAGGTACTTTCCCTCCATGTGTCATACCCGTGGGACGCCCTGTATATACTTGTAGATCACATGCATAAAACCGTCAAAAAAAAAAAACTTTATTATAGAAAGATTTATCAATATTAGGTACATGTCAAAAATAATTAGGTGAATTTAAATTTCAAATATTTATCTTTACCATAAAACCAATTTTGACAGAGCCAATTATATAATTTCCTATTAAATTCATTTTTTGATAATTTTCTCATGTCATTTGGAAGTTTATTGCTTAAGTTATATTAAGTTTATTGCATTGTTTATTGTTTTCGCGGTAGAGCACTAGACTGGTTGATCAGCTACTTAAGTAATAGGCTACAATGCACAATGATAACAAAAGTCACTCGAGACACCAAGGGCAGCTTTGTGAAGCAAGTGTATAGATCTACTAACATTTTGAACAACAATGGTGTCCCTCAAGGTGGCACCTTGGGCCTCTGTTATTTCTGTTGTATCAACGATCTACCTAATTATTTATCACATAAATGCGTTCTTAACGCCAACGACACAGCTCTTTTTATTAACATAGACAGTAAAGATCTGGCTCAGCAAACTTTGAATAGTGCTTGCTCTCTCTGACATCAACAAATGGACCGTTAACAGCACTTTAATAATTAATATTAGCAAGATTAAATTGAATTTTATAATAATTTTTGAATTTTTAATACTTTCTCGACATCTAGTGAGTTGCCCCACAGTAAAAACCCGTAGCCCAGGACCGAAGACACATGACCATGCAGCTAGAGCAGCGTCACAAGAAACAGTCGGACGAACCTTCTTAAGAGCGAATACAAATCTGCTCAGCCGTTGGCATACCTGGTTCACATGGTCCTTCCAATTCAAATGACTATCAAGAATAACCCCAAGGAATTTAAAAGAAGTAACCTCACCCATCTTCTCAATATTATAGTCCATGCCAAGGAATTTTATGGTAAGAATTAAATTGCATTACTAATATAATTTAATTTAGTTTAATTATAATAAAATGACTGATATAATAATTGCACGCCTGCGTGCAGGCTGAATACATATTACTTAAATAGTTATACGATCTGAAATATTGTATGTTTCTGATTTTTGTATTCAAAAAATGCAAATAAACTTTGATCGATTTGATTTGAAAATATAATGATTTACTTATTAATTGAAATTTTATCATACTGACGAAAATCTTGAGCTGAATGAATGATCAAAATCATGAGATCTATTTCGAAGTGTAGTTGGAACCCAAAATTAGAATTATGTGGTTTTACAGTAAGCATACATTTAATATTTAACACATTCATGTAGTCGGGAGTGGTACATCGTACGTTAGGCACCCACCGCCTGCGCCCGAGTGCGGCGGACGCTGGGTTTGGAGCCCGTTTCGTAGACTAGTGAAATTGCTTTCTGTATTTATAGCTTAATATGAGCTCGAGATGCTCCTCGCCGCCGCACAATGCTCTCAGCTCGTGTCTATGATAAAAGCTGAAATCACGAACGAAATACGTCTCACAAACATAACTTAAAATATTGACTGAAAATTTTCGTTGAAATGGTAGGTACAACCTTATCTATTTTATAAAAAGTTTAGTATTTTACCGACTCCGCACAACAGACGCAGTATCGATGTGGTCGTAGAGCGAGTCGCGTCGCCTCGTGGCGCTCCTCACGTCTCCGCTAAACTTATAATCTATTAATGCGAACAAGTAACCTGCCAGGGAATAATTACTTTTACGCAAACAAGGAGACGAAGGAGCCAACTGCGATAGTTCGAACGGCACCTCGTAGATACCTACTGCTTATAGGTATTCCTAATTCATTACATTACAGATACCTTTTTATCTCAATCTGTCAAACACAGAGGGAAAATTCAGATTTGAAATCTAAATTCTTTACAATACAATGGCAAAAATTAAGAACAAAGCATTTCTGTTTTGTGGAAACACAAATGGTTGTCAACTTAACAAAATTCCTCAAATACTACTTCCGGGTACCTACTTCATTCGGAGAATATTAAATTAAATTGAACGCCTTCATCCCACTGGTAGATGTTGGTAGGTACTGTGTGTTGTGATTGTGATGCACGCAGGCGGATCTTCAGTCCACACTCTCCGGTGCACTGCGCAGGACAGGCACGAGCTGTCGGCGCGGCGGCGGCGGCGACCACTCCACTCTACAGGCCATCATCTGATCGACCATTTGAAGGCTGACTCGGCCTCGCGTCAACGGCTTGCTCTACCTACAGGTCAACCCACTTAGCCACAGCTGCGCAGCTCGTACAAAACAGGTGAAGCACTCATAAACATTATTTACACGATAAACTTGGAAACTTTCAGTATTATGTATTTATTATACGTCATGTTGGAGCTTAGTGTTTTTGAAACTTCTATTGAGTAGACATAAAAAACAAGTAAAAAAATAGTCAACTTAGCACGCAGCTACCGTCGCAAGCGGCTAGTGACTGCGGGAGTCCGCACGTACCTACACTTGCTCCGCTTCAACCACTTTGCTGTCAACTTGTGTTTCCAACTTTCTTGAAAATACTCGGAGTGGGCGCTAAGCTCTCCGCACAAACTGGTGAAAAGCGTAAAATTGATCGTTAGTAAAAAGCCTCCCCGAGGTGAGCAGTTTGCCGGCGTCCCTGGCCCGCCCTGCGGTCGTCTTCACGCGGGCTACATAATCTGGTAATATATTTTATTTTCCTTTTTGTCGACTCCTGTGACAAAACACACACAGCCAACGTTTCTGGTTTTTACATTTTATGAAAGCAGGTTCCCTTCCCTGGCCGCACCTGCTCTCGACACACCCCCTGCCCCCCGTACTTACCCCTCTCCCGTCGACTAGACGCGCGCACTTCCGCTACTTTTCAGCTTATTTAAGTTCGCCCGCTGCGATGGTTGTTTGTGTACAGAAATATATAAATATACCTAATGATGGCCGACCGAATCGGTATTCCTTTGGCATGACATTTGTCCGCCGAGTGAATGTACAAAAGGCCCTTCAGACATTCTTTATGCCGTTGACGTGAAAAGGCTTCGGATAACGTTCTTATTTTCCGTTCCCCAGCTCCGTCTGAAAGGCACATTCAGGCACTTCATAATATCGCGGGCAAGACTTTAGATTGGTTATTTCTGGATTTGTTGGAAATCTGGCTCCGCGGGGAACATGTCTACTAATTAGTTTGTTGGAATGGTAGATTTTTGAAGTCGGTAAAGCAGATACTGGTACTTTGCAAAGTGCAGATCTTGCGAGCAGAAACTCACTATGAGCTATTGACTCCTCACACCCAAGATCATCATCAGATCTTCACCGATTTTTTGTGAGTCCAATTTAAGGTTAAATCTTATAATAAAAAAGGACCATCAAAATAGAATATAATAAGGCAGAGCCATATTCTGTAGCCCCCCTTTTTTGGATGGATTTTTGTGTGAGGGCTAGGTATTTCATCAAAATTCCCCGAACATAAAAAAATCTATAAAATCGTAACCTGCATACCAAAGTTTCGTCCAGATCGGTTGTCAATACCGCCGGGAAGCAACAAACTGACACAGGAGAGCAGCCAGACCTGAAGTAGACGCTTTGCTGGTTCGATAGTAAGGGACCTACCCTTACTATCGAACCGGTTGGCTTGTGACCACCATACATAAGCGTATACCTATTTAGTAAAACACAGTTACTATGTTTGGGCGATAGCATACGAGTATTATGCAATATTATGCAAGTGTACAGTACGGTACGGTGGGTAAACTGGTAAATATGTATAGTAGTATAGCACTGAAAGAAAAATAGAATAGTCATTCGGACATTGTCGCGCTGTGCCCAGCGCCAGCGGTTACATTGTCCACTCGATAAACTGGTTTGATGCAAACGGTACAATTTCCGAGAAAATTACGCGAACTATTTTACTATAAAACTTTTGCAGTTTGACGAATTAAATATGTATTAAGCGGGTTAACCAGGAACCTAGTTTGTGTTGCAAGGACACCAACGTTTCATCCCTTGACGAAGCTTGTTGGTAAGACCAACGGTTCGGATTATCGGATTTGTAGTTGTATTTATTTACTGAGCAACGAATACGAATTAAATGAACCAAGTACATTTGTTACATATGATTCAAATTATTGTTATACGTTTAAATTATATCCGTGAAAACCTTCAAAAAGCTTTCTGCTTTATCAATTTGTAATTCTGTAAATTTTAAGCCTTTATTTTAGCCCTTAGTTCATTTATTAAATCAGACAACAATTTAGGTCCATTTTTCTTAGTGATTTGTCTTGATTGTGTAACCTGCTCGACGACGCACCCGGTGTCGTACCGACGTCGTTGCGGCCCGTGTCGTACCGACGTCGTCGCGGCCCGTGTCGTACCGACGTCCCGGCTCGTGTCGTACCGACGTCGCGGCCCGTGTCGTACCGACGTCTTATGATATACTGCTGTGGGGGAACGCTGCAGATATTAACACCGTATTTATGCTGCAGAAGAGGGCTGTTCGTGCAATCTATAATATGGATCTCCGGAAATCCCTACGTGATAAATTAAATGAAGTAAACATAAGGACAGTACCATGTCAGTATATTTATGGAAACTTGTTGTACAGTACATTCATAGAAATACAAATCGGTTGCTTAACAATAGCGATAAACATAATTTTAATATCAGAAACAAACATAAATTCGTTGTGCCCACAACTAGGGTACGCAAAATTATTGTATCTTTTATAGGGCAATGTATACGTTTCTACAACAAAGCTCCAAATGAGTTGCAAAAATTATCAGTAAATAAATTCAAACAAATTGTCAGAACCTTGCTGTGCTAAAAGGCTTACTGTAAAATATCCGATTATCTAGAGGATAAAAAAGCTTGGGATGGGTTTTGCTCCAAATCGAAAAATAACAAATAACAGGCTAAAGGTTTCTTCGTCGCTTCTTAACTTAAGTCTACATGCCGAAACGACAGATTTTAAATATAGCACTTTATTTCCGTGTCAGTATTTAGTTTTATAATTTGACCTTTGCTAAGTGTAGAGACATTTATTGTATTTATAGAAATAAAGAGTATTTGATTTTTTTGACGCGCCCTGTGGCGTACCGACGACGACCGCGGATTCAGAGTGATTTGACGACATAAACGGCAGCTAGTATTCAATTAGAAACGATAAAAATTCGCAGCCGTCGAGGGAGAGCACATATCAAAGTGACGGAGAATGTGGATTAATAGCCCCCTCCCTCCCCCTTCGCTTCAATCCGCCGCCCCCGCCCCCGCTCTCACACACGATCTGGAACCTTGTCGCAGCAAAACTCTGACATTGCATATGTTGCATCACGTCACAATCACATTCGTAACGAACGAATCAATTCCCAATTTAGTTTGAGCTAAAACAAACAGCATCCATCAATGTTTTCATTGACCTATCGTGCTCTGCAGCATGTTTGCAGCACAGCGCGCGGCGCCGCGCCGCTCGGGTGGAGACACAATCAATTCAATTACAGCTGTGAGTTTTGATAGTTCAATTTAAAAACTAAATTTGTCATTGTTCGTATCGAAAACAAATAGGCATTGTTCGCCGCCGCCCCGCGCCCCGCACCCCGCCCTCCCCCCGCGCCGGGTGCGAGCGAGACCGCTCTACGAACAGTACATACATATACCTAGTATTCGTGTGGGAGCTACTGAACTGAACACACAAAACAAAACCTTTACAACAAACAGTTTATATAAAAACAGATACTTACCCACCGACAGAATAAGAATTCTAAGAAGTATTCAGCCGCGGCATTTGTTACAAGAAGCGTGAATGATGTGAGGTGTCGTAGGGACAAACAAAACAACGACCGCGAACAACGAGACAGTGCTCCAGCCACACCACACCTGCCGACGCGAGACATTCACCAACTTGCGCGTTACTTGCACGTTACTCGCGCGCGGCTACTGCGCGAGAATTAAGAGTTTGCTCCTACTTGCTCGTATAGAGTCAGCTTACTTACAACGGAAATTACTTTCTTAAGCAGTTACCCTCTACCCATAGATTTCTAGTTAGATAGTTAGATAGGCCCTTACCGCAGTGAGACCGCGCCGTGTTGTTCCACAGTCGAAGAAAGTGAGGCTCACTAACCTGGAATCAGTGCACATCCTAACACAGTGTTAGCCGGACGTGTTGTAAAGGACGTTTGCGAGTAGTTTTGTGTCACAAAATGCCATCGTGTTTGCTTTCTAAAGTGCAACAACAATTCTAGAAACACAAATAAACCTCTAGAGGTGTAACATTTCACTCGTAACTATTGCGATTTGAATTAAAAACTTTTATTTATCCTTCCGACTGTCTAAAACAACAAATTACATGGCGAGTGCACAAAAGAGAAAGTAGTGTTTGCAACTAATGTGGGAGAAAAAGAGATGACATTATTTTCTCAGTACACTTGTTGTGTATAGATTGCACAGGTTTTAGACAGACACGTTTTCGATTTCAGGATATAAATAAGACCTTTATGTTTTCACAGAAGTCAGTGCAATACGATTGCACATGAAATGGTAATAATAATAATTAGGTTTATTGGCAAAACCACTATTTCTAACTACCAACTAACGTACCTTCTACACAAATTGCACAGTTTTTGGACGCTATGTTGACGCACACATTCATAAACAATGCCAAAGTTTTTGGTGTCGGGGCCTATCTAACGATATAAATCTATGCCTCTACCGACAGTTAAAGCCTTAGTTGAGACAAAACTATTCAGCTGTCACTTCGTAGGAAGGAAGAATAACCGGATGTATTGTACATGTAGTATGTAAAATCAGCGGCAAATTCATGAGAGCGTCGAGCGATTAGACCACTTTGCACGCTCCAAACATTAGCATCATAACTACGTACTGGCACGAGGAGTGGAGCGAGCTCCCGTGGGATAGTTCTCATTACCTCGAATATTTAATGGAAACATAAAGTTGTCTCAGAACAGTGAGAACTAGCTGCGGCGCCTGGCTTTGTCTGATGACGGAAGCACGCCTTCACCATGTCCTACACATCTCTGTAATCTTACAGATGAAATAGCCATGAAACAATGTAGCCTAGTTAAGTGTTGTTAGCATTAGTTAATTTGAAAATCTGCACTGACGCTTTGTTTTACTTTAATTATGTAATTATTTATACCGATGTATTCGTTGAAAGCAATTTTGCCTGAGATACAGGTTTTACCTAGTTCAGGCACACGTAATCTATAGAATTTAAGTTATTATTATTCTTTTGTTAAGCATTGGTCTTGAGAAATTTTTGAATAAATTATTTATTATTATTATTAATGACAGTGAACGCGTGTTGGACGAAACGCTTTTTGGACGAACTGCTTACAAATCGTGGAAACTGTTGGCTAACTTATCCAATAACTGCAACATGGTAACGTTTTAGAGGCTGTTAGTTTTCCTACAATATAACAATTGCGCAATAATTTCATTGCAAGTTGTGTCAGCAGTTTGGTCAGAAGGTAGAACTAGATACCTACCAGATTATTGAAGTTGTCTGTATGTGAACCTCACAGATAAGTTTGAAACTGCGTTTACAGAAGACCTGTGCCACGAGCTGTTCACAAGACGTGATGACTGGGCTGCGCTGTAATGTAATAACGCGGCAGCAACAGCAAGCGGTGAGCTCACAACGCGCGCCGCTTCGCGCCGCCACTTCACCGACGGAGGTGCAGCTTGGGTGGTTGCTTTCCTTCACCTGCTGCGCCAGCTCATTCTCCCACACTTGCTGGCCAGCATCGAACCGTTCACGTCACGTCAGTCACCCGACCTATTAGAAGCTCTGCTTTAGTTAGAATAAGGTAGACTTTTGATCGTCGCCGTAATGAGTGGAAAGGCCTCGCGTAGTGTATGGTGTAGCCCTCAGTTTATATATAATATCATTGGGTGTAGCGGGGATTTACGAGCGCGGGCGATGCGCCGCGCGGCCCGCGGGGCTATCGGCTACACTTAGCATATTTCAACGATAAATGTAGAGATAGCTGGTATCGCGCTGAAAGCCACCTTATCTCCGGCGCATAAAGTCGTGTTTAGGTGACAGCTGCGACGCAGGCGAGGCAATAATGCTTGACCGAAGTTAGGGCTAATGTTGGTATAGTGAGAAACATGGAGACGTTTATTGTGACGCGCGAAGTTAGGGGCGGAAGTTGGAAATGCAATATGGCTACTTGCGCCAACGGCGGCGCCTGACCACTCGCTCACAACTCAACGTACAGTCGAGTACCTACTACTATATAGGTGGAGTTCGTATTCTAATCTTCGAACATTGCTCGGTCAGATTGCGAATCCGGCTGGAGCAGTAGGATGCAGCGAGCAATGCAATTCAATACGTCTAAACCGAGGATTGATTTAGTGCGCAATATGCGGTGTCAGCGGTCAGCGGCTACGACGCACCGCACCGAGCTGCGCCGAGGAGGGGGTGGAGGGGGGAGCTCCGTGCAGGCTGTCAAGATGAACGCCCGCCGCCGAAGCGAGGTCCCCTCCGGCCCGGTGCGCTCCCTGCAATCTAGGACGAGCTGTCCCACTGCCCGGGGCTGCCCCGCCTGGGGCATTGTGTCTCAGCCCCACTCCCCGCACCTCCCCGCGGCAGTCAGCATGTGTGTGGAACTAATTTCCAGCCTTGCACCACCCAACTGATACACTAATGGATGTGAAAGTCGTATAGAAAATCTCATAGAAATCAGAGCTATCAACGACTTTCCATGCCTCCTTGACCGCCGGGGTCCAAGTGCCTCCACTCACGTAAACAGAGCTTTATTATATTTTCATGAATGTTTAGTAAGCGTTGTAACTCGCAACTAATGACAAAAAACCGTCAGCCGTTTGAGATTAGCACTTTTGTAGAGAAACGAAAGGATCTGAGTAACTTCAAGTCTGCTCAATACGAAAGCTATCCTGTGATTTCAATGGTGTTTGCCATATTGATAGATTTGACTTGCATTGAATTAGTTAAATTACCAAAGAGATACGAGCGGCTGTTTGTAACTGTGCACTGTGTTCTGTCTGGTTGAGTGTACCTCTCCTCTTCTCGTAACATTGTGTGAGTGTCGCTTCTATCCAGCTGCATCGGCTCGTACCGGCGCGGCGGCGCCAGGCATTGGCCCCGGGGTGAAGCGTTGGCTTAGCGGCCGCATCATGCACCCCATCATAAGTGATGGGGTGCATGATGCGGCCAGTACTAAGGTACTGATCAGTAATTCAGTAACATTTATTCACACAAGACATGGTACAAAAAAAAATGGTGGAATAATACAGTACTTATTATAGCTGCATATCTCGCCCGAGTACAGGCACGTGAATATTTTAGGAGTAAATAGTACTTAACTAGTAATAGAAATTATAAACATTAAAATTGGATGTCATTGAATTATATAAACGCAAATATTAATAAATTGTCTGCTGAACTCAGTAGGTCAAAACTTAAAATTAAGTAATCTTCCACAGAATAAAAACATTGTTCAAAAAATAAATTAAACAACTTTCTGTTGAATAAGGGACCCTTCACTTCTTTTACATTGTTTGGCAATTTGTTGTAAATTTTGACAGCCATGTTGTAACAGTTAAGACTATACAATTGCGTTTTTTTGCGGGTATTGCTATGCCTAGAACTAAATTAAAATACCTGTTTCAGAGTTTCAAATAATTCTTTGTGTGATTTGACAAATTTACACATTTCTAAAATATACAAGCACAGCAAAGTCAGGATTTTATGTTTTTTAAATATTGGTGTGCAAGGTTCCCACGAGGGTCTGTGGAATATTGCACGTAGGTATTTTTTTTGCGCTATAAATAAGGCCTTGACTTCACTGCTCGGCCTGTTCACAGCCAACCCAACCACTGCTAGATCATTATTCGTGGACATTGAACTGTTTTATTTAATTCTGATAAGTGTATCGATGTTTAATATTATTATCTGATACGAAAGTCGGAATAATAAAGTGCGGCGATGTATAACGCTGAAGGCACCCACGGCCTGCCATGCCGGCGCGCGGCGCGGCGGCGGGAGGTGTTCATAACTGGGTTAGTGGGTTGCCGTCGCGACAGATTCTTGGAACACAATGATTGGCAGCCCGCCAATCTAGATCTGTTGCTATACTATAATACACCTACCTGAGGCATAAAAGCTACATTATCATCTTTTTACGAACCCTTAAATTTTAACAAGTATTTTAGGAGTGATATTTCTGTAAAACACCTTATAAAATCTCAAGCCAGTAAGTCGTTTTAATGGCACACGTTTAATTTCCAGGCCACTTGACGCCGCGAGGAAGGACGGGGGCGGGCGGGACGCTCGGTAGTTTACACAAATCACTCGCATAAAGATAATCTGCAAACTCGCCGCACAATAATTAGCTTGGGTACTAGTATAGTATTATAATATCTGTGGCTTGGGTAATGTCGATGGCTCTGAGAGTGGTCTTCAAGGGAAACATGCCCTTACAACTGAATACTAAGGAATGAACATCTGCCTGACACCATTTTTCACGGATGCCTGCCAAACCTGGAACCTCACTAAAAAGCTATTGGAAAAACTTAGACAAGGAAGCTTATCTCCATTCCTCTTTGACATACTCAAAGAGGAACGGAGAGTTCGTTAAAACTAAAAGACCATATCAAAAACAAGACCATCCGACGCAAGACACGGGCTAAGGATGTGATCCAAAGAATACTTAGGCTTAAGTGGGTATGGGCCGGTCATCTCCAACGGTTCAACACAAACAGATGGAGTCAAATCACCACACATTGATACCCCGCGACTAAAAACGGAAGAGAGGGAGGCCGCTAACCCACTGGAGCGATGATCTGGCAAAGACTGCAGGAAAACTCTGGTCTAGGACTGCTAGAAATATAATTTATTGGTTTTATTTGAGTTTTATTTTATTTGAATGTCGATGGCTTCAGGTCGTGTTCTTGCACAAGCGGAACTGTCCGTGACGGACCCGGCTTCGGACCGAGATCGCGCCCAACGAGTTTTTTTTCATACTTCTACCTCATTTTATGAAAACGTTTCTCAAGATTGTGAGATTTTCTTCAGGCTCGTGTTAGAGCGGGACTATACTATAAGAACACGAGAGACATGCAGTTCCTACTTGAATATAACATTACAGACGTTTCCAAATCTGTGCGTTGTGAGGTCACATCCAGTCAAAGTAACTCTTATAGTAGAATCGTCGCCGCGGGCCGCCGCGGGCTTCCGCGGGCCGCGCGAGGAATGCGGACCGCGGCGGAATGTTGCCTCATATTTATGTGCCGTGCCGAGAGCGGACTTCCCGGAACTTCCATAGTTTGAACGGCCCAGCCTCCGGGAACACTGTTAACTATTCATCTACATTATTCATTGCTTCATCAACAGTCCGCTGCCGGCCGCTCTACTACTTCTAAAGCTGACTCAAATCAAAGTAGAGACTGAATTGTGCTCAGGCGGTTCCTGGAAATCATTAAGTTATTTAATTAATATAATTAATTTAAATTAGAAAGACGAAATCACCAATTACACTAATTAATCATATGATGGTGAATTCGAGGAGGAAGAGAAATAAAGGATGATTTGAGTAGAGACTCCACTAATTCCGCAGGGATTGAGAGAAGTGCAAGCGCATTGTACCTTACTATATCTGCGACCATATATGTAGAAACTCTGCTTTTATTCTGTAAAATCAGCACATAACCTAACACTACTTGTGAAATAACTGCTATGAAAATCGGTACGAACGTAGAATTTCGAAAATACCGCTTTCGGCAGAATGTAAAAAAATCTATTGAATGTGGACAAAATTTGATGGTTTTAGATTTCTGGCGAATAGGAAATCTGGCGTACGTGCACAAAATACAATACACATGCACGAGTTGATGGTTGCTGTATATATGTATATTGTATACGTATGGTAGGTAGACAGTAGACCGATGTTAAGCACAACTCCAAAGTAGAAGTGGAAGTGAGTAAAAGACGACTCGTTCGGCCACGGACCGATACTGGGCCGTGATCGGCTCGCTCGGCCGCGGTTGGCTTGGCCACTTTCGGCTCGCTCGGCACGATCGGCTCGTAGGCCCGTAGGACCCTCCGCTAGAGAAAAGAAATACAGCTTTCTTCGCATTAGCGAATTACTTCTTTGAATAGGATCTCGGTAACCGAAAAACGCCCCGTAGACTGATGTCTACGCGGATTTCCGGTTATTGAGACCCTATTCAAAGAAGTAATTCTGACAATATGATTGTAGCAATAGCAACGACAAACAAAACTTGTCAAATTCTTTGACAAACAAAGAAAAAGTTGTTCTTCGGGAACTGATCAAACATTGAATAGCGACGACGAATCGTTACAGAAGCTCGTTGTTTCCCGCGACTGTACTGTGCCTACCTACCTACCTACGTAGAACCAACGAGTTATTGTTATCATGTTACGATGGAAACCACTATGGAGCTCAGCGTTCGGATATTTTTTTAAAATATATGTTTATTATGAACAATCGATTTGTATATTTTGTATACGTTATATTTAATTTTTATTTTAATAATTTTTCTTTACATAGTATAAAACAAAGCTTTTCCCGCTGTTTGTCTGTCTGTCTGTCGGTCGGTCCCTATGTATGCTTAGATCTTTAAAAGTACGCAACGGATTTTGATGCGGTTTTTTTAATAGATAGAGTGATTCAAGAGGAAGATATGTAATACATGCATAATATGGTATAGAGAAACACTGATAATTTTAAAGGTTTCTAATTTGATGTCGTAAATAAACACATTTTTTTGCGCTTACATTGCAAACGCATTGGCTGAACCCTACGAGATAGATCAAAATAATGTACTACAATATTGTACACCTTAAAACCATTTTATATTCTTTACTTTTTACGAGAAATAAAGGCTTTTTTACGATGCGATTTTAAACAATACTTACAGCATTAATACTTATTCAATTAAGTACCTTAAATACATTCTTTACAGTATGTAATTTAAATGAATATTTTCGAAGATATTACAGATTTAAAATGCAGGGACATAGCGGTTGCGGCGGCGCGCGGCGGTACCGGCCGGGGGGGGGGGCATTCTGTTGTCTATTTAATATCAGCATTGCACCCGTGCGAAGCTGGGGCGGGTCGCTAGTTATACTATATTTTAATGTTATGTATAAAAATAAGGTATACTAATAACAAACATAGCCCACTACGTTTACTCAGCAATGTTGGGTATTTCGTCACAGGTGTACCCACCTGTGACGAAATACCCAACATTGCTGAGTGTTGTGTGTAATGCTTACAATAGCTACTCAGGTAAGTACTAGCTGAGGCGCCGCTAATTAATAGCCTCTCGCACGCGACATCACTTGTCTGCGCGGCTCGATATAGCTTCATGGAAACTTTAGTTCATTTAGAGATCAAAAGAAAGGCAAAACTGTCGTCCAAAATGAATTCATTCGCTAAACTTACCAACACAATTTAAATTCTGGCAAATTAACTATTTCAAAAGCTAGCTAAACTTTTTGCGGTGCCACTAACTCGTAAATTCTTGCTAAATGTAGCGGCGTTTTAATTTGAAATGGAATGAGCACGAAAAACGGAAGAAACGGCTGGTGTTACGTTACCTAAGTACCGGTGAGCACTTGAGCACTCGAGCACGGCACACGCCGCCGACTGCACTGCGGACAGTCAGAGTGTTAGTGGTTCGCACAGAAATGAACAAATAGCTACGTATTGCGAGTGTTTCTGGCATTGTTGCGATAAAAGTTTTGTTTCAGGGGTTCAGGTGTGCGCCACTGAACGTGAGACGATCCAATGAGCTCTTTGAATATTACACAAAACGGATTTGTACTTTATCGTATTTCATTCTTTCAGCAATTCATTTCTCGTTGAGTTATTGTAATAGGTGTGGTGTGCGACTGTGTGTATCGCACGACGCATGCCTGTGGTCGGGGCGTCTCCGTGCCGACAGCCTTGCATCGGACACGGACGAGGAGATGCAGACAGTATATCATGGACGGGCGTGATTGAAGGCGGCTGCGAGCGTCGGCGCGTCACGTCACGGCCTCTGCGCTCGCCGGGGACGTGACGTCACGTGACGTGATGCGCCTAGGACGTGCGTTGCCGACAAGTATTTCAAGTAAGCTTACCGCCGATTGTTTTTACGCTGATCATCTCTATAATTTACTAATCAATGATCAAATTTTTCGATCCGGCAAGGAATAAACGATTTGTCTAATGATTGGACTAGTACGACCAAAACATCCAGCCGTTAGATGGTTATTGTCAAACAATTCTTTTTGGACAATTTCATCGAAGAGATAAGGTGCGCCGGGGTGCGGGACGCGGCCGGCGCGCGCTGGCGGTCAGCGCGGCGCTCGTTAGGCGCCTCATAAAAACGTAATTTGCATACAAAACGACCGATACAGTTACTACACCCGGAAGCGGCGGCGGCCGGCGAGCGGGCGGGGCGCGGGCAGAGCCCCCCCCGCGCCGCAACGCATTCAATTATTGCTAATTGCTGATCATTCCGCTATGTTTCATTGAAGCTAATAGCTTATTGCATCGGTGTTATTTCACGATTCAATTTAAACTTTTAAATTAGGAGGATAAATCCGCAGCTCTCTCGCGCCAAATTCGTTTCGATTCGATTGCAAATTAAAAGTTGTCTGTTGTCTGCGACACGCGGCGCCCGCCGAGCCCCAGGGCCCCGCCGAGCCCCAGGGCCCGCCGAGTCGGGGCTGGCTCCGGTCGAACAAAGGGAAAGAAAATTGTCGAGTTTCCGTTTCTTCAAACTTTTCCAAATCACATCTCAAATTTTGAAACAATAAGAATTCTCGAAACATTAAAAGTTTCGAGAGTTTCTTGGCGAGGGTTAAATATCAGACATAGGATGGTGTCTGTAGGGGAACACACTCCAGGAGACAAGATAACGTGACGTCACCGTGACGGGAGGGGGGAGGGCATGGCAGGCAGGGAGAAGTCTCCGCGTACCGTGCTCCTCTAAATGAGAAGCAAGTGGACGGATCTGTAGCTGGAGCGGACACGGTAGTGTCGCGTGTCGCGTGTCCCCTCTACAGACTACTTCTGAACGCGAACAAGGAACAACAATACGATACAATACACATACTCTTTACTTAACTGAAAAGAAAAACACAAACACAAAAACAGTTGCACAATGAGCGGCCTTATCGCTAAAAGCGATTTCTTCCAAGCAACCTTTGGATGGACCATTGCACAGGTATAGACGGTGGCGTATTACAGACTACCTACTATACCATACAGAAAATATGTACGTAAATAAAAATAAATAAATAGTGAGTATGTAAACATACATAGGTAGTACATTAATTATTTGAAGAACGCGCCGAACATAGAACCGAGTGCTGTTCAAGGTCATACCCCAGAGGGCGCCCGAGCACCTACTTATTGGAATTCCTAAAGGAACGCTCGAATAAGTCAAAAGAGCCCTTAACATTTTTCATTTGATTGATGTAACACTCGTCCGCGCGCACAAAGAAAGGGCTCAATATCGGAAGGGCCGGATTGCCCAACAGGCGTATAAATTACGCGAACAATCGAAAAACTTCAACTTTCCGTAATTCTTCCAAATTGAAGGCGCTTATGAAAGAAACTTTCCAAATTGATATTGTTGCGATTACTTCGCAGCATAATGCTGATTAGCGAAGGCGTGGAGGACTAGCCCGAGTTTAGGGTTCAGCGCCGGGACGGAACCCGCGACCGCTAGTACGGAACCCGCGGCCGCTGGTACGGACGGGGCCGGAGCCGGCGCCCCGGCAGGTGGCGCGGGACATTACTCGGAGAAGCCACAAAGCGCACAGTTGACGAGCCATTCGTTATTATCATGAAGTCGGTTAGATTAGCGCAAGTTTGTTGGCTGCCAGATAAACTGTCGGATGTCTCCCCCTCCCCCCTCCCTTCATCTGCCCCCCCCCCCCACGGAGGGGGTCGGAAAGGGCTGTTTATTCAAAAGTCGCTGGAAGCAAATAACGAAAGTTCCATGAAGAAGGGCGTTTACAAAACAAGCGTTATAATTTTTACGAAGGCATTGTTAAAGTTCGTGATTCCGGAAACCTTTTACTTTGTTTTTCTGCAAGATACTTTTGTTTATTGTTTAAAATGAATCTTGTGGATGTGCCCTCGCCCTCGGGGATAACGTGAGGCTTCGTTAATGACCCTGTCTCCTCGAGCTGCCCGTTCATTCCGTTCCAGATGAAAGCGGGCGCTCCACTGCCCGATCGGATTCATTAAAACTTGTGACTCGTTGGCAGGTACTTGTATTCATTCCGGGAAATCGCTCATCATTATTTCAACCGGAGCGTATGCTCCATAGAAAAATATTATAACTATTTTGAAATGTACTCCGAAAAAACAGTCCGCACTATACGTTTACAACTCCTTGATTACATGCACTACAGCCTGGTATAGAGTCGGTACATGTAGTTTTTGTAAAGTACACATTTCAAGATTTAACATTGTTTATTGCGAGACATGCTGTGGTACATAGATCTTAGAGTAACATAATGGTATCAAGCATGCGCCCCTCTAAGGCACTGCCACATTGCAACATTTTTGGCAAAATATAAGTTCTAAGTAGTAGTAACATACGCAAAGTAGATAAAATTCCGTTGAAATTTAAACATTTCAAAATTACAGTTTAATTAACGAAACTATAGTACAGTCAAAAGTAGATTTTTTTGAATATTATCTTTACCTCACTCAAAGCATAAAAATAAATTATCATTAATGCTCGTTACAATCATCGACACACAACAATAAATTAACATATTTAAATGCGTTTGTGATCTTTAGCAGCTTCGAGGCGACTCAAAGGCAGACTGGGACGTTTATCTAAGACGTATGTAACTCACTACTTTGAAAATCACATCATTTAGCAGTTCGCTGATTCTGCTCCTTGCATGCTCAGCTATAACTTTAGCTAATGTCAGAATGAGTGCGAGTGTAGTACCTAGTGCAGATAGCGGTTTAATAACATTAGTGTCACCGCGTAGTTTAGTGGCGGAGGACGCTGCGGCGGCGACCCTCGTAAATCGAGCGGCGTGGCGGCGGCGGCGGCGGCGGCGGCGGGGTACTGCAGCGAGCTTGATTTGTTGCGCTGCGCCCGCAATATTTATACTCATAACACTTATGTACAACTAATGTGGATTCAGCTCGGATACAGCTCGGTTGGCCTCTTGAAGAGTTCTAGTGTGGCTCAAAAGTAGGTGTTTGTTTGAACGAGAACTGTGTCCCGTGAGACGCACTCGCTCAGTGTAATATTGTAATGAGTGCTGCCCGCGGATAGCAGTGGAGAGAGGAGCCCTACCCGCAACATGCCACACGGTGTACTTTATAAGTTTGGAGAGCGGCCGGAGCCGACTCGCAGACAGCAGTAGTTGCACTCAAACACAAGTTTCATTAGTCTCCCTCAGAAGGCCGCGATGCAGAACCGATCCCGAGGGGCGTCACGTCACCGCGAGGGACAACTTTTAATTTTATTCCCATTAAAGTTGTTTATGATTCCGGCGACAAGTTAACGAATAAATACAAAGTTTGCGGAATTTTCGCAAACGGAATTGATGTTCGGCATCACAGCGCCGCTGAAGTTAGGCGGCGGGGGCGGCGGGGGTGGGGGCGGGGCGCCACTTCACCAGACACCCATTAACCGGTAACAAGTTGTGCAAACTGGATCGCACCTCGGTGGCGCACTGTTTGTCGTGTGTCGCGGTGGGCGCCACTCGCCCGGATTGCTTGACGCGCCGCGCTGCCGTGTCGGTTGCATTCAGTCGACCACGAGTTTGTGAACAAATCAAAGGTAAACTGTTAGCACTGGAGTGCTCTGAGGCTGAGTATCCAATATCGGGATAGTTCAATGTAATTTTAATTAATAACACGATGCGTGCTGGCAACGCGCCAGCCGCGCGGCCGGGCGGCGGCGCGGCGGCGCGGCGGCTGCAGTGAGCGACATTTGATTTCTTGTAAGAGACGTAAACCACTAGGATGATGATACATGCACATGGCTGTTTATTGCGCAGGAGAGCAATCGCAGACAAATTCTGTTTGAGGTAAGTGTTTAATATTACATTATCAGCACATATGTCCACTGCTGGACGAGCCTCCCCAAACAAGGGAGATCCAATGTTTAAAAACTGTTGAAACTATATACAAGAGGGTTCGTTCTTATGGTAGACACCGACCTTTGATGAGATGCGCGGCGATGAAGAGCGCGACGGTGAAGCCGTGCAGCCGCCACGCGCACGCGCACATCGCCGCAGCGCGCGCCGTGCGGCGTGCCCAGCCCAGTGCTGCGCGCCGCGTGCGGCGTGCCGGATGCTGCGCGCGCCTACAGCCGCGGACGCATAGCCCGCCCCCTGCAACAACACACCCTCTCATCAACCACACCGTGGAGCACAACCCTGCACCTGCGGACGGTGGCCCGCTACGGGGCTGCTGATGATACTGTTTAAGAGTTGGGCTAGTCAGAGCCTTGTTGTAATTATTACTGAGTAATGTTTGTCATGAAATTAATACTTCCATACCCCGGTCGTTCCGCAGAGAATCAGCCTTGCCCAACGGATCACAACTGTCTGAATGATACCTGTTGTTTTTAATTAAACAAAATCCATTCTGTCAGACAATGTTAAAAATAAAGCAGTCTGTCCTACCAGCTCCTACATCCATACAAACATACATACTGTCGGCCGCGCGACCCCTCGGCAGGTCCGTCCATTATTTATTCCATTTCATGGAACACCGAGAGCTCTAATTAAATGGACGCAGTAACGAGATCCCATTTCTTACATCAAGTTATTAGGTAGGAGCTCCTCGCGCCCGCGCCGCGCCCACGACGCGCCCGCGCCGTCGGACGCGCAGATAAAAGCATTAACACTCGCTGTATTCATTCACAAAGGAATTTCACCAATCATATGATCCGAGCCAACGACGCCTAGCCTCGACATACAGACTGCTAGATACAAACCTCTGTCTTGTATTTCAGTTCACAAGCAACACAGTCAAGTCAAATACTTACATTAATTACATTTCAAAATCACATAAAATTCAATTATAAAATAATAAAAATAATTTAGGGGGGTGGCTGTAATAACATTGTAAAAATGCAAAAAGTAAAAATTAAATTAAAATTAAAAGAAAATAAAATGAAAACTTTTGCTCTTTAAATTACAGATGCCGTTCAAAAAACCCTAACTTGCTATGACACTCTGTTACAAGAATATTGTAAAAGCTTTCGGCAAATTTTAGGTAAAAGTTTTTCAAAGATTAGTTGGGTAAAATTATTTTTAGACGAATTCTGAAGTTAATTAGTTGCGCAAAGTTCATAACTATGAGGGACGGCGCTCCTCAAGACACTCCGCGAAATCTTCGCGACTCGCCGACTAACTTAGTTTTTACAAAACCAACTAAACACTGACTATCTTGAATACTTAATCATAAAATGTCATTATGGAAACATAAAAGTTTTCAGCATTTCTTTCAGCCTGTAATATTCGAAACACAGAAATAATTTCTCGCTGTCCAAATATTAGAGCGTGTCGTGATCGAGGGCAATAAAGCCGAGATTAATATCAAAATACCCACAGAAATGTCTACACACTGAAACGCTCCAATAAATAACAGCGAAGGGGCAACGTTAATAGCTAATTTGGGTATATCTAATTGCCAAACTAAACAGCACTGCATGAAATATTCAAACGGTCGTTCTGCTAATGGCGGTGTACGGGGCGCGCGTGCGAGGGCGCCCTGCCGACTGCTCGCTCTGCGCCGCTGCACACGGCACTTTCAGCCCCCGTACCTGACTGGATTACTTTGTAATTTTAAAACGATACTCCAAATAATAATTATAATGCATGCATACCGAGTGACGTAGAGCTATCGGCGCAGGCGCCCGCTACGAGCGGCTCGTAGCACCGGTCAGCGCACGTCCGCTACGAGCGGCTCGTAGCACCGGTCAGCGCACGTCCGCTACGAGCGGCTCGTAGCACCGGTCAGCGCACGTCCGCTACGAGCGGCTCGTAGCACCGGTCAGCGCACGTCCGCTACGAGCGGCTCGTAGCACCGGTCAGCGCACGTCCGCTACGAGCGGCTCGTAGCACCGGTCGACACACTTCACTACCGACACAATTATTCGCTTATGGTTATGGATATGAGGCACTCGTTTATGAGACCAGCTGCTCCGGTACAGTACCGGTACGTACGAGCCACCAACAACATTTCTGAATTCTTGTCATTTTACGTAACTGGTGGCGAACTCAGTGCCATGTGTATAGTATTCACATGTGTGATCGAATCTCGATGAGCCCCCCGTTAGATGCTTCCCTCAGAGCCTGCCTGCGGTGGACTCCTTTCAGTTTGTGCTCGGCTCAGACTCACGGCACCGTTAAATCACTCTGCTCAGCGGCACAGCCCCCTGAGTACAGCCGGACTACATTTTATGAGTACGTGCGACGTAAATAATTATGGCCATGGTATGCTAATATAACGTACCGAGTGATGTTTTGGTGGCGTTGATCTTGCAAGTGCAGATTAGAAATTCAGATTAAAGAGGATAGGTAATAGTAATCGTTTGCAGTATACGCAAAATATACAAAAATCTTTACTTACAAAGAAAATTAGGTGTAAGTACCCAATTTTCTTTGTTTAAGTAAACATTTTTGTATATTTTTACGTATTATATATTACGAAAACAAATTAGACCACTAGCATTTGCGATTAAAACAGTTGAGCTTACTGCAGACTAAAGGTGCATTAAGGGTACCGTTTAATGGGTTATTCCAGTTTTCCCCCTTGACAAATCCCCCTTAAGGGGGAAAACTGGAATTCATTTTTTTGGAGTCCAGTTTTCCCCTTTAATGTGACGTAAGACTTTGTTTCTTGCCGAATGTCATGATTCTAGGTCACCTTTTGACCTTCTACCTTTTCATCCTTTTGAGGTACGGAAGCTTAATAGTTAAAGAAACAAGACACTGTTGAATATTTCGTTGTTTTAATTTTGAATAAGCCGTTAGAGCAACCTAGCCTCAAGCCCGCCGCCGCCGCTAATAACCCGCCTTTACAGCCCTTAGCACGGGCGCTGTTACATTTTATATGGCTATTTTTGAGGGCGCAATAAAGAGAATTAAATTGGAGCCAAAGGACGCAGGCGACGTAATGAAAGATCAGGGCATGAGATAAACACCAGCGATTGCCGTCGACGACCTCTGTGGCGCAGTGCAGGTGTGGATGGACTCCCGCGGGACTGGTGTTGGTGATATGGAGGGACACACACTCCTTAGTTCTTATTTGACCTCTGGATGCCTTCACTAGATGTTGTAGTCTGAGTAAGTGTAATAATCGCATGAGATAGGTCATTTACGCTAGTTTATCAATAATATGGAAGATCGCCTCGATGTCTGCTGCGACGTGATTGAAGCCAGCAGCGTGCCGCTTGGGCGCGGGTACTCTACTCGCACGTGAGACCTTAATTATTATTTAAAACCAGTTCTTCACACCACAAAGGTGGCAGTCAAGCATGCCCACCGCTGCACCGCTTCGAACGCGTCGTTTCTATGTCATGAGAGCTGATTTAGGAGATAAGTATTCCAGCAGCCCATGTTTGATTCCAGGATTAGGTAACGCAACGGGTCGGACATTCATCCAAATATTCATACATCTAAACATCCAAGTTTTACATTTATAGTATTAGTATAATGTGGCTCTTTGTAGCATTTGAGAAGAAGATTTAATGTGACCACTGGTCGGGCGATATTACTGTGACCACTGGTCGGGCGATATTACTGTGACCACTGGTCGAGCGGTATTACTGTGCTCACTGTTGTTCCCGCAACTACAGGGCGCTCCGAGAGCGAGCATGACGTCTCGATGACGTCACACGCCCACGGGGAAATGACACGAGTGCATGGTGCAGCCGCCCCAGCAGAGGGAGGGAGGGGGGGGGGGGGGGGGGCGAGGGGAGCACTGTACTAAAGCAATACTAAATATTCAAACGGAAAGTGGAGTGAGTATTGGAGATACGTATTTTGAAGAAGAATGTATCTATCTAGTTTTATGAGCTTTATTCATTCTAATAAGATTATTTAGCTTCGTAGAAAGTAACCGATGTAGAAGAGTTGAGATCGTTTGTTTAAAAGATCTGAAAATAAAATAACATTCCGTGGAAAATGCAATAGGTGTTTAATGTTTTTACAAAGGGCATGACAGTTTTCCGAGAACAGGTCCTGGATCAACTGGATACTGGCATCGAAGGGGAGAGGTGGCGCTCGCGCTCCGGCGCACAGCCGCTCTGCAATAATGCGAAACGGATTACAGAAATATTGATATTTGTTGTATCTTCTCAATAATCCTCACTGCATGCCTCTCTAATGTAAACAGCGAAACCGATGCTCACCTTAAATTATATATACCGAACTGCGCAACAAACTACCGGAAAAACACATATCTACTGCGGACCATGCAAACATTTAATACAAAATATTCGATAATTGTAGATCTCTTCAACAAGAGGCGCAATGGTTTCAAGAAGTTAATTAATATTAACTTCTTCGATCAGTAATAAATTCTTATACACTAACATTATGTATGATCAGTATGTATATGTATGTATATATCCATCCTAGTCTTCTTTAAATAATACTACTATTCTATCTTTAAATAATACCTAAACATGACATTGAATTTTATGATCTGGAATTAATTGAAATTTGCTTTTATTTAAGACTTTTTAATTTTGTTTAGTGAACTAAGTATGTTTTATTATTTCAAATTGTACAATTTCCGACATGCCTTGTATAACGACCTATGTTATAAATGGTAAATAAATAAATACAATACAATACAATAGTTCCCCACCCTGTAGTTGTCAATCCGCTTGATTTGGTACTGACACCAGGTAGGTAATTATAACTGCTTTGAAACTGCTATTTTTAAAATTTCATTGTAATCTAGATTAGTTTTTTTTAAAAAGGTACCTACTACTTCTATATCGGCACACAATTCATATAATTTGATTTAGTGTTGTTTTTTTTTTTTATCTGTTGTATAATTTAAATTCGTTCAGGCAATTTTTACAGGCTATGAGTGGAAACTGTCTTTAGCTTCATTTGTTCTTATTGTTACCTAAATATAAGCTTTTTGTTTCCCAAATAAATAAAATAAACAAATATGAAGAAATAGATAGCTTTTTGGCACATATATAAGTTTCTGGTTCCTCGCTCGCGCGCGGTCACGTGCGCGGCTCTGCTCTCTCAACATTTAGCGAGTTCTTTTCACTCGCTGGAAATTTAATTGAAAACTAGTTATTCGGAGACGGCGCGGCCTCGGAGCACTCCTCACGTTCCACACAACAACTTTTGTCGGGACGTGCTTCGCCGAGGAACACGCCGCCGAGCCAATATAAACTGTATCTCGCCCGCACACGGTACGTTATCCTCCGGCGCACGCTCTGCGAATGCAAACACGGTGCTCGCCGCCGCCGCCGAGCGAGGGCCGCGATCAAATATTGGCTCAGAACAAAAAACATTTCCGCAACTAACTCGCCTCAGCGAAAACAATGTTCCCTCCGCTTCGTCCGACCTCTCTAATACTCCGCATCGTGAACGGCATGCAAAGTTTCTCTCCTACGCTTCGCTGCGATGTTGCCCGCTCAAACTCTACACGCAAAGGGGATTTATTGTTTGCACGAGATATTTTTCTATTACGCCGAGAAAACGAGGAAGGATTGTCTTACAATCGTTTTATATCTGAGCGGCTGAGCGGATCGCCTTCAGTGGAGTTATACCGGTGAGTGAGTGACTGCGAGCGACGAGCACTGAGCCGACTGTCTTCGGGGGGCGGGGTCGGGGAAACTAATGATCCGTCGAAGTAGACCTGCGATCATCTGATGCATATCACCGGCGCGCTCGTATGAACAGCACATCAAGGCGACCTCGGCGAGCGAGTCGGCGGGTCAGCTGATCAGCGCCGCATGGAGCAGGTGCTTCGGGCGTCGCCTGCGGCACGCCTGCAGCACGCCTGCAGCACGGCGGCGGCGCGCCGCGCCGACGGAGAGCCCGCTTCTACAACACACATATCGGTGGACCGGACTGTCGTCGGGTATTATCTCCAGAAATTGTAGGCTACCACGGCACCATAAACTTGTTCTGAAATACTTATGATTTAAATGGATTGTTGTAGTTCATTTGACGTCAGTGAGCTAATGAGCGACATGTTGTTACGACGGTAGCAAGGAGATGTACGCGACGTCTCAGAGCGCCACCTCGCCTCGCCTCGCTCGCCTCACTTTCAAATAAACTCAAGTTTATTATCCTTAAAAGACGGTAAAATGAGTAGTTTATTATATCAGAATACCCATCTCAAAAGAGTTTCAATAAAGTACAAGCGGACCGGCGCGGCGGCGACTAGCGAGCGAGCAGGGAGATAGCACAACATAACAGCAACAGAGCGCGCACTCGATCGCAGATTACAAGTTCCACGGAAACGGTTCAGCGGGCAGGGGGGCGCCCCGGGACAATCGACGCCTTGCATGCTACCTCACTACACAAGTTGTACTGAATGATTATTCCATTCTACTCATATTCTAGGTTTCCGATTGAATATCGGCGAAATGTGACTACTAGTACAGCGCAGGGGGCGGGGGCGCCGCGCGCGACCGACGGAACTGATAAACAAGCATGTTCGGTAGGGACTCTCACCGGATCATGAAGGACCTCAGAGTTTCTCCGAACTTGTAAGTTTATGTATATTTTTATTGTGTCCCAACAAAACTATTGATCTCCATAACTGACACGTCGGGCGCGGGGCGCGGGGCGCCGGGCGGGCATATCCGTTTCCGACCGTCATTTGTTTCTGCCCTAGCTCACTGCCCTTCGGGGGCTGTGTCACTGCGGCGGACGGTCCACAGGCACACCTTTACATTCTGGTTCATGTCTTGATAGGTGCAGGTAGGAGGTATACCTTTAAGGATTTACAACCCCTAGGGGGTGTGCAATAAATTTCTGAAATTTCCACGCAGGCGAATCCGCGGGGTGCAGCTAGTAATCAATAATTATATTCAGAATCTTGTGTTGTTTCTATAAATATCTGGTAAGTATTCTTGTGAAAAATAAAACGATATTGTCAAGATACGTATGTACACACGAATGCAGGTGTACAATGTGTCAGGTCAGGCCGCAGATCGAGTTCACCGAAAATCCTACATTATAATGTTTACTTGCAAAACATTTGTTGTAAAACGTGATTTCTATCTTCCGTGTTAAGCCTTCATGTTAACTTAAATCTTAATAAACTTCAGTTGCGATCAAACTATTGGAGGACTTATTATTCACGGTATCCCCAAACAGCAGGTACCTACGTACCACGGGGTGGCCCGTGCGAGTGGCGGGGGCGCAGGGTCGCAGGAGCGCAGGGGCGCGGGGGCGGTCGCGCGCAGAGTTATTAATTCTTGGAAAGTTGAACTCCGCGGAGTCAGCTCCATAAAAGGCTCATAAATCGGGCACGTCTCGAGAGCGAGCTGCGCCCTAACGGCTGCTCGAAGCGCTGCTTTAACGGCGGCGGCGGCGGCGCGTCCTAACATGCCCCGAGGGGTTTATCGCCTCCGAGGGCCAGAGATATGGCTACTTTGTAGTTATTTCACAATTTGTCCCTAAACAAACAACTATTCGCTCAATATTGTCCAAGTTGGGAATCGCCGACGCAGGGTACGGCCGCCCTCCGTTGATTAAGTATGTAAATCGAAACTCAATATACTGGGAATGTTTGAACCGTAATTAGCATAGCTGCAGTTACGAAGTATCGAGTGTGTGTCGTGTTTAACGCTGCTCTCCCACTAGCGCGGCACCTACTCTAACTACTCGTGAAACAACAAACAGTTTGCGTCGCTCTCGGCGACCCATCACAGCGTTCGTCTGACTGACAGTGCGCGTGGAAAGAATTCAAATTCAGCGCCATTAATTCCTCACATGTACAGCCTTCAGCCTTGTTGCGAATCAAATATTCAGCTCCACAAAACTAGTTAAAGCTCGCCGCGCTGCGCGTCACGTGCGCGATGAACCGCTCGCCGAGTGCGCGGGACACGGACAGAGGTGCTCAAACTTCGTGATGTCCGCCCGAGCGCGGGTAACTTCACGCAGAACTCGAGTGCTAATGTATACTAAGCGAGTTAGACAACTCGGACTAACCTACATTGTACAAGTAGATACCTTCGCTTCACTGAGCCAGTCTCAGTGGCGCCAGCTCCCATCACTCTCCGCGCGAGGGTTCATACTACAAACACCACAATCGCACAAAAAGCTTAACGCAGTGCACCGAGCTACATAATCTACTTCTCAAGATTTCTTCAGACAAGAAAAATATTTGAATGTTTCCATTCCCGTCGCCCGCTCTCGCGCAGACTAAATGCCCCCCTAATCGCATCATTAAACGTTGAGATCCGCTCCACCCTGAAAGCTGGGTACATTCGGAGAGAGAGGGGGGCGGGAGGGGGGGATTGTCACCGTGATTTAAAGCGGCGTCTCCACGCAATCATGGCGCTGGGAAAAAGAAATAATTGCGGCATATTTCAGCGAGTGCGGTGCAATGTTCCTGGTTCATTACTGTAATGGGGATGGAGGACGTGCGGCGCGCCCGCCTCAATGGACGCGCGCCTTTATACACTTTCGCATTTAATCGTTTTCCACAGCTTTTCTAACGACCTGCGTAAGTAAAACTTTTGAACTTTTTTAACGACTGTTATACAAGGTTATACATTCCAAACGTAAGAAATCTAAATAAAACTGCCTCGCGCAACTCTCTGCTGCTTCACATTTTATTTTAACTACAGCAATAACCAGCTTCTCCGTGAGACACACCCTCACACACACACACACACACACACTGTCACGGTGGTCA
Organism: Eupithecia subumbrata; assembly: GCA_949316285.1. Taxonomy (NCBI): domain Eukaryota; kingdom Metazoa; phylum Arthropoda; class Insecta; order Lepidoptera; family Geometridae; genus Eupithecia; species Eupithecia subumbrata. The sequence continues at coordinate 10,192,904 of OX438643.1, read as the reverse complement.
CGAGCCCAACATGAAACAAACTTCGGAATGAGTTATCTCAACGTTGATTCTCGTTTACGTCGGAACTTGTTCCACTTCATCTGTTCGTGTCGCGACTCTCAGCTCAGCCATAGATATTACTAAAATTCTGTACATATGGTACGTTCTCCCAGCGCTAACTCATGAAATGGCCTGTGTTTTGTTACAACTAAACGCAAAGACACGCTATTTCCAATCTGTTGCTATATACCTACCCAATGAACAATAAAGATGAAAAACGTGCCTAGACCGAAGTGCGACCGAGAAAACAATACGCACGTGAAATACAAATGCCGGCAGCGCCGCGCCGGTCCAACTATGGCTGAGGTGAGTGGACCTACTTGCGCCTAATTTGAGCGTGGAACGCTCAAATTAGGCGCAAGTAGGTCTTTCGAGAAGCCAATCTCACACACGGACACCTGCAGCCGCTGCGCGCTGGAGGCATCACTGTGCTGCGGCGTAGGCTATAGCAGCACTGATACCTCATAATTATCCAGACATGTTCGATACAAAAGCGAACAATAAACTTAAATATATGATAGTCTTTCACGAAGAAAAAACCAAATTCATCTTCAACGTCCCCATAACGTCCCCTACGTTGAAGATGAATTAGGTTTTTTCTTCGTCTCCTCTAAGGGAAATGAATAAATGGTTCTGTACTAAGCTTTGTGTAAACAATCGCGGCTTAAAGTTACTTGTGCTGTTGTTGCTACTATACCTTATTGTAAATGCGAATGTGTGTGCACTCGTATCTGGCACACGACAATTCTCAAATTACTAGATGTGTCAATCAGGCTCTACGACGCGGCCCTGGAATAACATATCATGCATATAGCCGCCACTGCGAGTGCAAGTCGCAGCAAAAACTAGTCCTACATAAATTTATCGTTATCTTTTCAGCAAGTACAGTAGACAACGTTATCTTCAAAGTACGCATTTCATTGTGAGCTCTGTCACACATGAAAGCCTCACTCGGCTGAGCCGAGCCGCCCGCCGAGCCGAGGCGGCCGCCCGCCCTGGCCGGCGAACTCGTTACAACAATACAACAATAGGACCCAGACGGAACCGAACCAGAAAGCAGTCCGTACACACTAGGATCTCCACCAGGAGGGTGATTACGGTGTGGTAAGGCACGGCATTACGGCTCAAACGTTAGCAGTAGAAACGTTCGGGTGCGCGTTCACAGCCCGGCATCGGAAAATCCGCACTGGCCCCATTAATGGTTTCACATAAACGATTGGTACCGCACGGAGCGGACTGTCGGCAATGCCGGCAAGGATTCTTGAAGGCAACTTTTCCATTGATTGCGAATGACGTCATTCGTTTTGCCGATCAGTGGACACACTTGTCAGCGGATTGTCCGATGCCGGCCTGTGAACGCGCACCCTAACGTTTCAACTGCTAACGTTTGAGCCGTAATGCCGTGTCTTACCACACCGTAATCGCGGCCCAGATATGTTACGTAAGGTCAGGAGATGACGTGGTTTCCGATATGAAAGTGGTCGAGAGATACTTTATCAACACACAAAGATGTAATGTAATGATTGTTCTGTAGAACCGTTTGAAGGTGACTCGTCTGTCATAGTTGAGATGAAGGAGCGCATTAGTTATTCCAGGTTTAGACCAACGTCTGCAACCTAAACCACTAAGTCGAGATATACTTTTTCAACACACACTTTTCAGTATCTTTCGTCCTTTTTTCTTTTTGTATAATAGATTAAATGTGTTAGCCAATATTTGTTCCTTAAATAATAACAGTAAGAAGAGGATACTGCAACGTATGTCATAATGATATCACCGAATATTTATTGATTGTTTTAAAGTAGGATGAGCGAACACCTTTATTATAAAAACTAGTTTAGCGTAGACACAGAAATACGATATACAGATACAGACTTTTATAGTTCGTAAATTCTAGTTGATTTTGTTATTTGTTGTTAGCTCTCTTTTTGCTGAAAAACAGGTTTTCACCCAGTTCAAGCAGGCGCGTTACTTTATTCCATAATAATTTAAGATGTACGAATGTTTTTATGTTATTCTTTGTTATCCTTTTAGTCCTTATTTTTATTGAATAAATCATTTTATATTTAATTTTATGTAAAATTTCCTCCCAATCAGTCCAGTAGTTTTAGCATGAATAAATAACAAACATACACCCATCCATGAAACTTTGCTATTTATATTGTCAGTGGAAAGGCGGACTGACGTATGAATTATTAATTTTTAAATTTGAAATACTGTAGGTACGGATATGACGAACCTGAGGACCACACATACAATACAATAGATAACTCTATTGTACATCACTAAATTTAATGAAAAAACATAGACATTAACATAAAATAGAAGGGTACAATGGGCGGCCTTATCGCGTAGAAGCGGTTTCTACCAGGCAACCTTTGGATGGTAAGAAAATGAAATCAAATAATTTATTTGCAGACAACGGGTTACAGGTTGTTATGCTTATTTTAAAACGTCCCGCGCGGTCACGTAGGTATCAGCTAGCAGCTTGGTGTGCAAGATTATAGAATTGTAGCATGTCGATGCAGATTCGAAAATTAATAAAAATAATGTCAAATTATTCAAACTTTTAGTATTACAAATAACATTGGTCCATAGAAATTACAAAAAGATTAGTAAATTTCAATTAGGTTACAATAATTAGATACAAATGTCAAATAATAAGATTATAATATGTCAAACCTGTAAAATTTTAATGTAAGAGTCTCTGTAAAATTCATTGATATGGTGAAAATAATTTTTGGTTTGTAATTTATTTAATATTTTTGGAGCTATTCCAAAAAAGTTTTTACGGTAAAGAGCTGTGTGGCCTCCGTTTGTGCAAGAACAATAAGAATACACATGTTATGTTCCAGACACACGTGTCAGTTTCACCATCAAGTTGAAGGTAACAAGCTATTGGAAAAAAATGATCCACACTAATGTCAGCAATGGCTTAACCACAGGTGTAATGACAGGTAACCACACCGCTAGCCGCTCCCGCACGCGCTGCAGTGAGCCAGCCGGCCGAATGATGCTCCGGACTGTCCATCTATGTTTTAGTACGCGAGCCCACAGTGCCCCATACAACGACGAACGCTGTAGGAAGGTGCATTCTGAGTGCAGCGAGCTATCGCTCGGCGCGGTCGTCGACGTCGCGCCGTGCGACTTCGCGTCAATTCATATGGCGTACAGTTGCCGCGCGACAGAACGCCCTATGTTTACTATGATTGGAGTATAAGCGGATGGAAAAATTTAAATTAAACTTTTTTTTTATAAATTTAGACTACTTTTTCTTCCTTCGAGGTAAGTAATTAGGTTTTAAGCCGGCCCTGCCCGCGCCGGCGCCGGCTCGTAACGCCGCGTCAACTGTCGCGCGACTAAACACATTTTTAATACAGTTGCTCAAAAAGTGGCGTATTGCAGGGACGTATAGCGTTCGGGATGTGGGCTACCTATTACATACTCGTGCATATTTTTACCTTTCCCGAACTCGTGCGTTCCCTTTCCCAACTGTCAAAATAATGTCTATTAAAAAGAAAAACCAACCATGAAGTTTTTACTAAAAAAATCATAGAAGTTTTTATGATTCATGCAAACACGTATATTTCTAAAAAGAAGCTACTAATTTGTTTCAATATCAGATTTAATGATTTGATTGAATGAGTTACGTTAGGTTTCAATTCATTTCATGTCATTCAATTTCATTTTCATTTAATATCAATAAAAAAATTCTACTGAAGACTTGGCATAGTTCCCTTTGCCTACCAGAATGGGTGAAGAAAAAAAAAACTGCTTATATTCTACGGTAATTTAATTGCTTCATTTTTTCGCAGCTGTATTAAAAAAAGTCGTTCAGTACACGTGCGGAACCGTCATTGCAACTTGTTTTGACTGTCAACCCTCGCCTTCGGCTGCGCCTCGGCTCGGGTAGACATTTGTCAGAACTCTTTGCAATGACAGCCTTTCCGCGCTTGTAATGAAATATACTTTATTGAGTCAGAGGTGCGAGCCCCCGCTCCCCCCCCCCCGCTCCGCTACTGGCCACTGAGGTGTCGCTTCACTTATTTGCTCACTGGCGATTGTTCCTCGACCCAACGGCCTCTTTACACGAAAGGTGCCAAATATGCCTTCAATGCTTCACACTAACGCTCCCATCTATTTTTTTCTTAGTATATTTTTACAAAATACAAATACAAAATACAAAATAATTTATTTGCCATTAAGGTTACAATTACAACATAATTTTTTGGGTTTTACCATCACGCTAAACAAATAAATTTTCAGAAATCTATTGGACAGTCTGTATTAATATTGATATTTTCAGATTTTAATCCCTCTGAAACAATAATTTAGTTTTATCATAAACTAACAGATATACAAAAGCAGAGTTCTGTGCCCACCACGAGCACGTTCGTATCTCTGTCTAAACTATACAAAAGACAACTTTTACAGCGGTGGCGACCTGGCGCCGCCCTCGCCCTCGTGGAGCACTACCCCGCCTTGTTGTACCTACCTATTCTTTAATTTCTAAACAGTCAATATTTAGAGTTCGATTTATCAAGCAGTTGAATAATCTCACTAACTCATTATTAGCAATTTGGTTAAAATCGTGACGAGTTCACTTATTAAAGAGATACGAAGGTGAACCGCGCGGCGCTATGGTTGACCTCAATAATCCCGAATAAATAAACAAAGATAGTTCTAGAGTCGGGTTTTAGATTGAAACTACCTTCCAGCGTCATAAAGATCTCTGGAACGACGTCTCATTAGTAGTTGTATCTTATTTTACTGCACTTGTTTATTTTTGTCTCAGAGAGCGAGGGCCGCCCGCGCCTCGCCGCCCGCCCCGCCCGCGCCGCGCCGCCCGCCCCGCCTGCGTCGCGCCGCCGGGGCACTCAGATATCACAGGACGACATTTACTACTTCATTATAAGTATCTGCGCGCACGTGCACCAACACGTAATATCCAAAATTTACTAAAATGTGCGATCGACTGGGACCAAAAATAACACAGAGTACATAGTTTTGATCAAGGTTTTCATAAGTTGAAGGTGTAATCAAAACTATTATAGTGAATCCATTAATTGTTTCGTTATGTTCAGAAAGGCCCGCCGCCGGCACGCTACACCGAGTGTCGCGGCTCGCGCACTGTGCTATAAGTGGCATCACCCTCCAAGTGAAACACTTCCGTCCGCGCGTCTCTAAACATCTTGTTATTTTACGAGGACTCGAACGTATCTGTTCTAAATATACCTAGGTAGGTAGTAGTTGTACGAATGAGCTCACGTCGCTCGTAGGGGTAATTCGAGCGAACGACAAAATGTACGGAAACGGAAAAAAATAGAATTTCTCCCAAATACGACGTCAGCTTTTTCGTGTTTCGATATTTATTCGTTTCTTCGGGACCGGAAACCGTAGTTAGGGTATCGTTTTACCGATCAAATATATTTCGACGCATACATACCTCGGCCTGAATATTATCTTAAATCTTTTTGAGAAGAAAAATATTATACTGTATGGGAAATGCTTACGTAATAAAGTTAGAGAACATAATGAAGTGTAGTTTATTGTTTGGGCGAGTGATTAAGATCTCCGTGAGTATAATGGTTCTTGCAAGTTCCTTGTCGGCGCGGCGGCGGCGCTGCGAGCGGCCACAAAAGATCTCATTACGGACCGGATCGGTGACATTAAGGCGCGCGCAAACTGCAGATAAGGCCCGCTGTAAACAAAACGAGCCGAGCACGCGAACTAGCCGAGCCTCCTTTACACCGACCTAGTCATGGAACTAGTGCAAGTAGATAATAATAGTGATGCAAACAGTCCTGGGGGTGCAGTCTCGACATAGCGATCGTAAAATACCGATCGCTAACTATCAAGCAAAATATTCGCTTGTTGTACCGACGTTTTTGCGAAAAGCAAGTCTACTACCAAGAAACCCTGCAAAATCGTAACTTGAGACGTCGTCGCCCACTTATCAAAAAGCCTTTATATAGTGCGCAAAAATAAAGCTCGTACCCATTATTATTCGAAGGAACCAGAAGATTAAGTAAAATATGTAGATAAAGACTACCTTTCGTTCGCTACATACCTACTTATCGGGCTATCTAATTGGCTCGCAGTCACATTCGCAGAAATCGTAAAGTTCACAGTTGTTTATGGTACTGTAATGCGATAAACATCGATAGTTCCGATGGTAGATCTATTTTAATATTAAGAATTTGACCTTTTAATGTACATGTATTCAAAAAATAAAGAGTCTTGGATTCTTTTGAGTTTTAATTTTTGTGGATACAATCACCAATCGTGCAAATGTGTGCCATGCCATCGTTATTTATGTCGAGACTGCTTGCCCAGGTGCCCGCATGATGCAGATGTCTCCAGCGTCCTGAAAGTTTTGAAACTAACACGATCAGAGCACATTGTGAATTCTTACAGTTTTGGCTTTCACGTCGATCTGCAGTATTCCACGCACACACACGTTGCTCCTTCATTTTGGGAGGGTGTCATTTCTGATCTAAGTAGAGGATTGAAAAAATATACATACATATGTGTGATTGGCGAGGATTTTTTTTAATTCATAGTAAATTCAAGGACATTCCAGTCCTCATGTGGGTGGTTCAGCTTTCAACTGGCCTGTCGTGAGTTCATGTCGTGAGTCGCGTGCCACGCGTGCGTCCGGCGATAGCCCGGCGAGTGGTGCCCACCGACCACTCAGCTGAAATATCGCGCTGATAAGCCGCCGCTACTTACTCACCCTGACGCGACGGCGACTCGGAGACGTCGGTCGTGTACGTCGGCCCGATCCTGACACTCTCGACACGTGTCGTGCTAATTGCTCTAACGACGACAATCTGTCTCCACAGCTTGCTTTAATTTCTCCGCGCTAATAATGTCACACTTTACGGTTGCACTAATAAAGTTGCTGGTACAAATAAATGACCGTAATAGAGATTCACGTGGAGGTAAATAAGGTCGCTGGACACCAGCTGGAACCGAGTCTGCAGGCAACGGCCACCGACCAGACTCAGACTATTCGTGATGCTGACATCTGTGCGAGAGATAGAGCTGCTTGTGTATCGCAGCTCGGGCAGCAGTTGTCCGGTGTAGGTGAGTACTTCGGCGTGCGAAGTGAACGCGCCGTCGGATGTGAGAGCATCAATCCTCTCAGGCCGCTGGCGTCGGCTCGCCGCTCCGTCAGCGGACGGCAGCGGACAGCCCCCGACTCGACTTCAAAGGGCTATTTAAAGCGGCCCCGACCACGACACCTAGCGACAAGGACTGACATTTCAGAAAGAGGCCACATTTAAGCCCAGGCTTTTTATTCGGCAAGTTTACGCTCCGGAGGCGGCTTTCAAATGTCAAGGTATATTTCATTAAGTCGAGCTCTACACAACGCCAGTTCTGAAGGCGTAGCTCACTGCACACACGGGCAGTTGCTATGCTCCTGTCGGTGGCGGAAGCTGGATGCATTCATTTCAGCTCAGGTCGGTTTTACGACGCGATATTTCAAAAACTATTCACCTGAACTCATCGCCTAAACTGCACAAAAGCGTCTCGTTTTATTTTTTGTTTACGTTTTATTTAAGTCGTTGAAGAATGGTTCGGGACAAATATTCGGAGCACTTCCGGTCGGGTCCGGCGCGACCGGAACCTGCGTCGAATAGCGACGCGTCATCACGGAATGACGTTTCCCGGAAACTCACGGATTCAATGGCGAGGACATTGAGGAATTTTATTTTTATAAAACCGAATACTTACGTCCTACATTTGTAACGATGTCAATTATAATTATTATGGAATTGGTTTAATTAAATACCGGTAGACATGAGTGGCCACGGATTTTGAAGAAAAGCGAGATAAATACCACGCCTAAGCGCCGACTGGACTGGTATCCGGCGAGGCGCCTTCTGCGCCTGCCAGAAGCACGGTAACGCTGATATGGCCATCTGCGGTCAACAGCATTTTAGTCCATTCGAAAAAAAAGACTGGACTGGTATAATAAAAGCAGGAGCTTTTTTCCATGTTAGATTTATTTATTTATTTATTTATTTTAACAAAATCCACAGTCCTTATTTTACATAAACTTAAAATACTTATGTTTTTCTTACGACCAATAACGGATTTACATTATATAGATGATAATTTTTAAACAGACAGTCAAAAAGCAAGTTTAAATTAATGTTATAAATCAAAACATGTACTTTTTTACAAAGGTAGAGATAATAGGTATCGCACAATCACTTAAAGTAAATAAAAATAATAATAATAAGTATGTAACCAAATAAAATACATAAATAATAATAATAGAAAATACAAATAAGTTATAAAAATGGGTAAGTGTACCTACTTTCTACGCAGTGTCTTCTAAAATTTTTATAACATCCCTTTTAAAACCTCCCTTGCTGGTATAAAATAAATCGGTAGAATCAAATCTCTTATTATAAATTCTATGAAGTCTGTTAACTAATGTGTTTTGTGCATAGTTTGTAGATGAGCGCGAAACAGCAAATAATTTAGTGTGTCTAGTACGGGTAATCGGGGCATTTAAACATAATATCCTACTGGCAAGTTCAGGGCAGTCAACGTATCCGTTACATATGCCGTGCAGGAAAGCCATGTCCAGAAGTGTACGGCGATTTTCAAGACTTGCAAGATTATGATTATTACATGAGTCTTCGTAGTCTTTAGGAATATAAAATTTTCTATAATTTAAATGTTTAAGAAATTTATACTGAATGTTTTCAATATTACTACTATACGTTATATAGTGCGGATTCCAGATAGCACTGCAGTATTCAAGGATACTTCTGACAAACGAGTAGTAGAGTAGTTTTATACAAGCAATATCTGAAAAAGGTTTACTCACTCGTAAGACAAATCCTAAGCTCTTATAAGCTTTATTGATGATAGATTCTATATGTTCTGAAAATGTAAGTTTTGCATCTAGTAATATGCCTAAATCACGAACTTGCTCAGTTTTATTGATATTTACTCCACATACTCGATAAACATGTTTTAAAGGATTTCTCTTACGTGTGAAAGAGACAAAGCAGCACTTTCGAACATTTACATCGATACAATTTAATTTGTAATATTCCCCAAGCCGATTAAGGTCATCTTGAAGTTTCAAACAGTCTGAAAGATTATTAATTTTCATAAAAATTTTTGTATCGTCGGCATACATCAGAAATCTAGCATGCTTAAAACATTTCTGAACATCATGTAGGTAACAGGCATATAGAAGTGGTCCTAAAATAGAGCCCTGTGGGACTCCAGAGGTTACTTCTATGTAGTCAGATCGAAAACCTCCCACGACAACAATAGGCATATAACCACTCGAGTCTCATACATACGATTAGCAAACTTGTGTATTTTTACGAGCAACTGTTTAAACGCAAGCTTGTGTCGTTAATCCGAGCCGTGAGTCAGTCCGCGGGCTAATTGTAAGTGAGTGTTAGGTCGCGTGCACACGGGCTCATTAGTGCCCGCCGCCCGCCCCCGCGCCCGTGTGCGCGCCGCCTTACCGCTTCAGACGGATATTACACGGGGTGCCGACGCCCCGCACCCCGCACCCCGCACCCTGCTCTCACTTGACTCGTACGAGCGGGTGAAAGCGACACTTTACTCCAGTTAAAGCCATTAGTACAAGTTCAATAAGTTTTGTATTTCTTTAGGTTCGAGTTTACGTAACATCTCGAGAGTGTTGTACGTTCGCATTCATGAAGCTATTACGGAAAACGCTTTTCAAAGAGAACTATCTTTAATGTCTGGGATGTTTGTTTACTTCAGTTTAGTAGATAACGAGTGTGTTTACGAGGCGCACAACCCGCCGCCGCCGCGCCGCCGCGCCGCCAACGGCTACCTCGGCGTATCGGCGCGCGCGCTGGCTCCGCGTTAATTACCTAGTTAGGCGCACTTGTGATGATGCGTTTTAAAGGGCACTTACTTTAACGAGCCATTACATAAAGAGGTCGCGTGTTCCTCATTTGGGAACTGTAATAAACCAGTTGTTAACAGCCGCGCCGAGCACAGAGCCCGCAGTTTCCCAACACAAACACAGTTCAAAGTCACAGCTCACGAATCATCTAGAAAGCCAAACAACGCCTACTAATGAAATTACGAAAATTATTCCTCTCCCCCCCCCTCCCTTCAACGGCCCCTCGAATCAAAACAAACAAACTCAGGTACAAATTCAACAATAACACACCGAACCGCGTGAATTTATTAAACACACTTTGTAAAAGTTAAGGTTGAAAGGGGTTGAGCGCGGTGAAGACTGAAATGGGTGAGACTGAGTCAACACACGCCGTGCATCATCACTCTGAGCATGGAGGTCTCGCACTGAGTCTGAGCCGAGCTGACTGCCGCAGGGGCTGGCGGCCTGCAGGCCTGTAGGCCTGCATTTACAAAAGGCTAGATAAACAAAAACAAGATAGATTTGTAGTTGATACAATAAAATAACTGCGCCGTGTAGTAAAATGCGATAAATAAAAGCATCGTTAAAACAACAGAAGCAAATGTAGACCATTCTCCAGCGCGTAGTAATGGGGTGGTTCGGATCGCATGTCTGAAATAAACTCGAACATGTTTTATTCGAAAGAAAAACTAAATTGCTGCAAAAAGTAAACTCGGCGCTCGCGTCGTTAGCTTTTTGCCGATCCGCGAACACGTCTTAATAACAAGCCTTTTCGTTTGCGCTGCAATTTGAGGCCTTGCATTGTACTCACAGTGTACCCACGCTGTGCAGTGTACTCACAGTGTACCCACACTGTGCAGTGTGCCTAGTGTGTGTAGTGCACCGCGGAGCACCTCCCTACACTCCGCACACTGCCCTGTTATTAGCTAGCTGGAACATACTCGTTAGAGAGGGCTAAGTTGTGGCCGGAGTTTTCGTTCTGAACGACGAAAGGGAATTGTACGAATGCCAGAATAATTGGTACAAATGTGAGTAATGTAGTTGACTCAGCGAAAACATGCGCATTTGTGTTTGATACACGCGAAACAGCTGTAACCGTCAATCCGCTTTCGACCTTTTGTCTAGTAACTGACAAAGCTAACAATGAAATAAATTATTACATTGTGGGTTAACTACCCACAATGACATACTTTATATTAGGTACTGTGTAATTCATTTTATTGGAGTTTTTATTTTAAGATCTTTTTGTTATTATGTTTTGTAACGCGAAGTTTAAAAATATCTTCGTAAGCGTAGAGTAAAAACTCGCTGCTGTCGTAAGTTTTGATAAGTGCCCACCCTAGCTTCTATAAAAGTTTTTAATTTGGGAGTGTTTGTGCATTCGAGGATTAAATTTACAATAGTTTTTGTACCAGACATATATTTATTAAGGTTTTATTAGAAAATAATTTAAAAATTTATAACTAAGCTTAGTACCTTCCATCGAGTCCGACTTTACCGCAACCCATCGTTCTACCGGCCCAGTAGCCTGTAACGTGGAGTGCCCGCGCCCGCCCACCCTACCGCCGCGAACTTGTTTTATGAAGGAAAATACTTGTTTTTCAGCAACTCCTTCCGATTTGTTAGAAGCTCAACTTTGATGAATAGCTATTTTTACTTATTTTATGAATAGGGGTCCTTTGTGTAAGTTTGAGGGCGCGGGCGCGAGCGAGCAGCGCGTCAGGGTGAACTAATGAATGTTGTTGATTGGGCGTCGCGGCGCGTCGTCGTGGTTTATAAATCTCCATCCGGAAATATTTATCTATGTGATGAGCTTATTAAAATAAGAATCAATAGACAATGTTGGTTGTTCTGTACCCCCCCCGTGCCAGGGTCCCAAGCGTGGCTTTGCTATTAATTTTTGTTATTAATTATATTTTTATATTTTATGTATGTTAGTTTTTAAGGTACATATTACTATTGACTGTAGAATAATAAGATCTATAATTTTTTATGGTCTGAAATAAATGAATTATTATTATTATTATTATTTATAAGTCTGTTTTTCTCGGAATATTCCGGTGATTAATGAAAGTCACGGGCCTTAGCCAAGTGAGTTATTATTATTATTATTTGCAAGTTTTCAAGGTTTTGCCTTCTCGTTGAAGGGAGTTACAATAATTAAAAAATACTTTCAAGTATGACTATACTGTATCCTCAGTCCACTGGGCCCAATTTAATTAATCTTTGTAATAAAATAACTTGCTTATACTTTTAAAGAATTAATGAATACCTCAAAACTCATAATATTATCATTATTAAAGTTCAAGTTACCACTTTATTAATATTCATAATATTAGCAAAGAAGGTATGTACTTGACGTCAGTACATCAGTCCACTCATGACTGTATACGTTATATTAGTTGTAATAACAACTTCGTGAAAGTAACCACTCCTAAGTACGTGACCTCACGTTCGATAGTTTTTTAATAATCCCTTAGATGTTTCGATACGAGTTATAGCCACTCAGGCTTAACGCGAAACTAAACGCGTGTGCGTTTTTTAATAAATCTCTTAGAAAGCCTGCAGGCTTTCTAGGTATTTCTATTTCTTCTTTATGAAAACCATGGTGCTCATAAAGTTTCATTACTTATTCAAAACGAAATAAGGGATTACTCGAAGAGACCTGAATGAGCGAGGTATTGGGGCCCCTTCACACAGGCGCGGGAGATACAAGTTAGGCCCTTTCACACGAGCGCGGGAGACGCAGGTTAGACCCTTTCACACGAGCGCGGGAGACGCAGGTTGGAGACGCAGCTCAAAGCTGACATACATTACAATACATAAGTCTTTAAACAAAAAACATTGAAACACAAAAGTACAATAAATTTACAATGGGTGGCCTTATCGCTTAGGAGTCATTAAAAAAACTGGCTAAGTGCGAGATACTCGCACACGAAGGGTTCCGTACCAGCGTACAAAACTATTTCGTAAAGAAAACCCAAAGAACAACATGACACAGTCCCGTCCAAGTCTGTCCAAGTCTCAAGTAATGACCGCGCCCTGTCGCTTTACTGCGGTGATCGGCACCCGACGTGGTGTGGACGTTGCTCCTCTTACAGAGATTAGCCACACGTGTACAGTACTGTTGTGCGTAGAGCGAGACGTAGCTTAGTAGGCTTTTCTAAGTATTAAAATGAAGATGGAGTGTATGCTGGATTATTTTTCTTTGGTGTACAATCCAGCAAGCAAGAAATTTTAAAACAAGCTCTCACCTGAAGAGCTTGACTCATCGAGTGTTCTTTAATTTATTTGGGGAGCACCTGTCGGGGTCCCGAGGAGCTCCCCCGCCGGGACGAAGTGGCGAGACGTGACTCCGATAACATTATTCCAACAGCCCGCTTGTACATTTAAAACATGGCGAATAAGGGGAGACTGCGTATGAGGAACGCTCCGGATTGCAGCCAGCGCCTGTGTCGGTACGGTACCGAACGCCACCGACGCGGGGGGTGCAGAAATAATGGGCCGGGAAATCCGGTTTCTACGAGTGTCAGTCGTGTGGCAGAAAGTTGTAAAAGATGTTTGATAAAAATTAATAATTATTATTTTTGCTAAGGTTATCTTGTATGTGAGTATATTTAGCGGGCTTATGACACTAATATTATAAACTAGCTGAGAACCGCGGCTTCTAATGAACGATGTAATGAACTTCACCCGATAGAAAAAAATCCATAAGTTACCAGTTTTTCTAATGTTTTTTCAGTATTATGAAAAACTACTAGCGAAATACTCATATATTTTTTTTTGTATTTAACTAAAGACACTTAATATTTCTTAACTTTGCAGAGTTTGACTTGATAAAATGATTTTCTTAATCTCTATGTTTAAATAACGTGTTTTTGTACGGCGGCTTGGCAGGCGCGCGTTGGCCCTTACGCCTGCTGCTGCAGGAATACCTGGTCTCAACTAACATTCACACAGACTTTCGCATTTATAATATTAGTAGGATAGGAATAATAGGTAGATGCGAAAGTTTGGATGGATAGATGGGTGGATTTATGTTTCTTACTTCTTCACGCTAAAACTACTAAACGGATCAGGCTGAAACAACAACGATCACGGTCCGTACTAAATAAACCCAAGAAAAGTATCCCAAAAAGATGATGAAATTGAGTGTAATAAGATGGCACACTTCAGAACTCCACTTACACTCCAAAATAAAAAAAAATGCTTTGAATATTCGTTCAAGGGCAATAAATAATATGGACAATTATTATATTACAATATTGAGAAATACTTAATGGCTATTTTGATTTGACTTCAATTAAAGGTAAGTAGATCCATCATCGAACAACTGAAGTTTTTATTCACCACCTTGTCCAGCATTATTTATTTATTTACCTATTCGGCCACTGAACATTCATAAAGTGATAATCAAAACTTGATTGTTTAATGTTATCAAATGTCAAATTGGATAGAACAAATTATGATAGAATAGGGTAGACTTTGTGAAATTCTAACTCTTTAAATGTACTTGCTTAATTATTATTATTACTTATGTTTATGAGCTTATGGAGCAAAAAAACAACACATTTTTAAAGATCTTTTAATTTATATACATGTCTCTTAATATATGATTTAAAAAATGTGCCGGGTGGTTCATATGATTATTCTGAATTCTGCATCTTATGAGGACATTCTATTCCAAACCATTGATCACTACCTCTGAGTGCCTGTAAAGTTCAATTTTATATGCACCTGTTTTATTTATATGTTCGCTGCTATATTAATGAGCTATTATTGGTGGTATGTCCCAATCGCTGTCATAATTAAATCTTCTTAAGCTAATGGGGGATCAAATCAAAATCAATAACTCTTTATATCCATAAATACAATCAATGTACAATTAGAAAAAGTACAATTATAATAATAAATAATAAATAAATAAATAATAAATAATGCTGGACAATTCACACAGCATTATCTAGCCCCAAGCTAAGCAGAGCTTGGAATTATAAAACTAAATAGCCAAATATTTCTCAATTGTAATATAATTAATTGTCCATATTACTGTCCCTGAACGAATTTTCAAAGCGATTTTTATACGTTGGAGTGTAAGGGTGTAGTTTGGAAGTATGCCATCTTTTTATACTCATTTTTATAATTAATTTGAGATACTTTTCCTTGCTGTAGGACTTGGTGAATTATGATCCTTTCCTTTTACGTAGATATAGGTCTAAACCAAGAATAACACATAGACTACCCTGTTTTATTAGGGTTTTGAAGATCGAAGATCGGTTTCAAAACCCTTATGGTCTCGCTTTGTCTGTCCTTTTTTCCTTTTACGTAGATATAGGTCTAAACCAAGAATAACACATAGACTACCCTGTTTTATTAGGGTTTTGAAGATCGAAGATCGGTTTCAAAACCCTTATGGTCTCGCTTTGTCTGTCCTTTTTTCCCTCCTCAATAACTCAAAAACTACTGCAGCTATCAACTTGAAATTTAAAATAATAATACATTTCGTGCGCCTGTACAGATTTTAAGAAAAATAATTGAAAATAAATGAAAAATGAAAATGAATATTTTCCATACAAATTGTGATGCCGAAATTTTAAAAGGTACCTACAGAGTCATATGGGGTATCAAATGAAAGGTATCATTTTGTACATTTCAAAATATTTTTTGAAATTTTTGTAGGTTTTATACTTTTTAAAATATTTCGAAAAAAGTCGAAAAAATACCCCTATCTCCGATGATTGCAGAATGATCCATGTAAAATGTATGGAGCGTTTATAGACATGGATCTATATTTTACAGGAAAAATATAGAGACGTTTGAAAAAAGAACACTTTTTGAAAAATGGTCAAAAAGGGGGGGAATAATTTTTAAAAGGGGAAGCTACCTCACCGAGTGGGGTATCAAATAAAAGGTATCGGTTTGGACATTTCAAAACAGTTTTTCAAATTTTTGTAGGTTTCATCTATCTCCGAAGTTTGCCGAGCGATCCATTTAAAATGTATGAAGCGTTTGTAGATATGGATCTATATTTTACAGGAAAAATATAGAGAAGTCTGTAAAATGAATACTTTTTGAAAAATGGTCATAAAGGAATAATTTTCAAAAGGGGGGCTACCCCACCGAGTGGGATATCAAATGAAAGGTATTGGTTTGGACATTTCAAACCAGTTTTTCAAATTTTTGTAGCTTTCATACTTTTTGAAATATTTCGAAAAAAGTCGAAAAATTTACCATTACCCACCTTAACCGAACCACCCATTTAACCGAAGCATGCAGAGAGATCCATCTGAAATGTAGGTTGGTACCTACTATTCTTAGGTACCTATTCGTTAAATTGCGATATCTCTAACCGGTACTTTTGGTACATTTTTGTTGACAAACGTTCAAAACCCTCGGCGCGCGAGTTACACTCGCACTTGACGGATCTTGTTTTTTCCATAAAATAGTTCCCATAGGATAGAAATAACCTCTAAACGTTTCCATAGACACAACGCGTGCAAAACCGCGGGCAGAAACTGGTTTTTAAATCTTTTTACAATGACCTTACTATTAAAAAACAGCCAAGTGCGAGTCAACTCGCACACGAAGAGTTCCGTTCCAGCGTACAAAACTATTCGCTTTTTTTGATGAACCGAAAAAAGCAAGAAGCCAACATGACGCGGTCCACGTTGGTCCACCCAAGTACTGACCGCGGCCGACGTTGCTTTACTTCGGTGATCGGTACTCGACGTGGTATGGACGTTGGCCTCCTTAATTATTATTTTTATTTTATTTGTATAGTTTTTTGTAGCGACAAAAGAAACACAAAATAGGTGAAAATAACAACTTTCTAACTATTACGGTTTATGAGGTACACAGCCCGCTGACAGACGGACAGACGGATAGCGGACGCCTAGTAATAGGGTTAGCGTCCTTTGGGCACAGAACCCTAAAACGTCATAGTTACGAATACTATAAATTTACAATATCTATACTAATATTATAAAAAGGAAAGATTTGATTGTTTGTTTATTTGTATTGCATAGGCTCCAAAACTACTGGATCGATTTGAATTTTTTTTTACCATTAGAAGCCCACATTATTCCTAATGAACATAGGCTACTTTTTACCGCGGGAAAATGCTTCATTCCTACGGGAAAACGGGTAATAGGACAACGGGTAGTAAGAATGCAGATAGTTAAACAATAAAAGACTTCAAATTAGGAAAGAAATATGAAAAGGAATCAAACAAACCATTTTCATCTAAAAAAGATTTTGAAGATAACAAAAAATAAAATCAGAGAAGCAAAAGAGCCACAAAGAGATTATTTTGCTTTTTCTAAATCACCTCTTAGCATAATGTCGGGATGAAGAAGGCGATACAGAAATCATAAAGATGCTCATAATCTCGAATGGATGCTGCGGAGGATTACCATAAAGGTATGTAACGAGCTTCGAAGAGTTTCATGAGGATGCTGCGACTACTGCGGAGACGTTTCGAGGGTTTGGAGGATGGAGAGTCCTGCAGATCTGTGCGTGATTGGGCGGTACCTCGTCATACGTTAATAGATAGCTCTGTATTACATGTGTGCCACACAAAAATTCAATTTCATATGCACCTGTTTCAGTTAGTTTGTTGTTTTATACAGAGTTAGGTACTAAATAATTACAGTTTACAATTTATGAGAGGAAAACTTTGAGGCTTGTTCTGGTACCAAATTCTACAAGTAAGTTGCGCATGAACAATTATGGTACCTACTTACGAGTTTTCCGAGATACAAAAATATATATATATTTATTTTGCAATTACATTTAGGCATACAACAAAAATAGAAAAGTACTTAGGAGCAAACTATATTCACAGCCTACCCAATATGAATAGTCGTTCGACAAAGGCGTTTTGACAGGGCAATCGTGCGGGGCCAAAGGAACGGGTCGGGGGGGGGGGGGGATACGCTCCCGAGTAACTAAGGCGGTGATGTATTCTACTCGGGAGCGTCCCTCCCCGTCCCGTCCCTTGCCCCCCGTACGATTTCTCTGTCAAAACCACGTCAAAATGCTTTCGTCGAACGACTGTGTGCATTAATGTAGGCTGTGCTATATTAGGTGGGTATGTGTAATAGATTGGCTACAGCCAAACACTAGGCTCGGGGCCCGTCTCGTGGGTACTGGGTACCCACTACCCGTGCACGATAGGTAGGTACTCAGATGACTGACTAGTTTCTAGTCTAGGGAATCAAAGAAAACTTTACGGATTTAACATTCGTTCAAGTACCTATGCATCTTCGGGTTATCAATGACGGGTTTTCCTCCAAATCGAAAAAGAAAAACTAACGGGCTAAAGGTTTTTCGTCGATTCTTTACTTTTAGTTAACATACCGAAGTGACAGTAATAAAAATATCACTTTTATCCATGTCAGTGTTTAATTTTCAGATTTTTACCATTTCATTATAATACATTTAGTATTTGTTGTACATGTGTGAAAATAAAGAACTTTTGATTTTGATTTTTGATCTATCGGGAAAAAGGCTGTCCGGTATCCAGATATAAATAAATAATGCTGGACAATCCACACAGCACCATCTAGCCCCAAAGTAAGCTACTCAAAGCTTGTATTATGGGTACTAGATAACTGATATATTTTATACATTTTATACAATATACATAGATATCTTTTTTATTATTAGACATAGAAAACACCCAGACCAACGGAGCAAATTTGTGCAGAACGTACACAAATTTGTTCCGAGGCGGGAATCAAACCCGCAACCTCTTGCGTCGCAGGCGAACTCTCGCCCGCTGCGCCATTGAGGTCGTCATCATCAGTGAGTCTTTCAATTCAGCGCATTGGTTTCCAAACAAGGCAAACTAGGAGTCTTGAATCCGGATCCAACATGTCGCGGTCAAGCCACATTTGTGTCCGGATTCAAGATCCCTACTTTTTTATTTTGCAACGTCGTCGTGTCGCATCAGGCGCTGTTAGTACTTGGATACCCATATATTGTACTGACCGTGCCCGACGTTGTTACGTAAATAAGTAGGGGTCTTGAATCCGGACACAAATGTGGCTTGAAGTGAATCGCGTTGCCTAGGTAGAAACTACTTAGTACCTTCATACATATAAAAGAAATCGCTTCTAAGCGATTAAGCAACCTATGTACCTTTCTATTTTATGTTAATGTCTATGTTATCTTAATTTAAGCCTGGTGACAAGCGCAGTAGGCCGGCCCGCGCCGCGGACTGGAGCACCTCATCTTAACACACAAATTGGAAAAAGATGAAGGAAAAGCCGAATGAAATGAGGTCAGACTGTGTCGACAACGAAACAAGGAAAGCGCCGTTATTGTTTGCATTCAAGAGAAATTGGTATTTTTTTTAAATTGGGCAGGATTGAAATTAACTTTGTCTGTTACAAGACCCAGCCGCAAGAATTAATCTTAAATTCTATTGTACTACGTACGTTTCTACGTTCACGCGAAACATAAATCGATTGAAACCAAACCAAACAAGAATTTTTAATGACATCTTTCTGTTTTACGAAACTCAATAGAACGTTCTTTATGTCCCGCGTACAGGCGTACACTTTGTCCCGGAGCGGGCACATTGTGATGCAGGGTACACCTGCGGAGCGGCCGAGCAGCCACCCAGCTCTGCGCGAGGAGAGGCGGTGGTATCTATGTAGGTAATTACTAGCAAAAATGCTGATCGTGTTCTATTTTACAAACGCGAATCTTGGAGAGGTCGAAACAGTAAATCTATCCTCTCTATTACTCCGTCTATACTCCTGACTTGTGGTGTTTTGTGTTTAGGACTGGTGATAAGAACCATGAAAGCAAAAAAAGGTTTGAATACTTAAAATCTCGATTTGTATGATGCTTGAACAGGTTATAATAAATAGCTTTTAAAAAATAGGGGATTTTCAGCGTATTTTGAGTACCTATTCCCACTCCATCGACTTGTCCCGTAGGTATCTAATTTTAAAGTTAAAGTTCCGTCTATTAAGGTCTCCTTGTCTGCGGGACTCCAATAACAAAGGAAAAGGTCAGAGGTATCATCTGACGGCGCGCTATCATCAAAATGCCTTTGAGATGAGATCAAAGGGCAAAGGTCAGTTGTGTCTGACGAATCTGACAATCACCAGATTACTGGAGCTATTAGAGAACTGCTGAACTTACACTTTGATTCTCTGACTTGTAAAATCTGTGAGCTCTATGTAATGGCTGAATAGTAATTTTTCTCATTCTCAGTTATTTGGACAGAAGAAAACAACGGCTTACCATTGCTTCAAGGAAGGAAAGGTGCGTTCATATATTGAGGGTGTTTTTACGGCTCAATATTAAAACAGTTATGTTACCTACAAAGTTACTCTTCTTTGGATAGGAGCATAGCATAATAAATCTATACTTATAATAAAACTGTAACAGCTCCAATTCTGTACATTGAAATATTTTGAAAATTTTTTTTGGAGGGCACTCTATTATCGATACTGAAGCCAAAACTGTATTTTTTTTCATTCATGTCTGTCTGTCTGTCTGTCTGTCTGTCTGTCTGTCTGTTTCTTAAACGCGCATCACGTCGAAACTACTGAAGGTATCGAAATGAAACTCGGAACGATTTTAGGTCATACTACGAGGAAGGACATAGGATACTTTTTATCCCGGAATTCAGTCAGGTTCCCCTGGGAGAGGGGATGAAAGTAAACTTTCTTCACCGCGCATGACGCCGAAAGTGCTGAATGAGTTGGAATGAAACCTAGCACGATTTGATTTCATACTACAAGAAAGGACATGGGATACATTTCATCCCGGAATTCAGTAAGGTTCCCCTGGGAGAAGGTATGAAAGTAAAATTCCTTGACCGCGCATCACGCCGAAACTACTGAATGAGTTGGACTGAATTGGTACGATTTGAGTTCAAGGAAGTTCATGGGATACATTTTATCCTGGAATCCAGTAAGGTTCCCCTGGGATCAGGATGAAAGTAAAATTCTGAAACCGCGCATCACAACAGATCTACGCGTCCTCCGATTTCATGCTTTCTTTTTGTTAGAAACAGTGCTGCAAGATCGAATTTGACTAAATCAGTAGAAAATCGAGTAGAAAATCAGTAGATTGATGAAATAATCTGTAGATTGGAGAAAAAAAATTGTAGATAAAGGGTAGGTAAGTTCCTATCTATTTATTTTTCCAAGACGCAGCCATTAGTAAGGTTCCTACCTACTAAGGTGGTGTCTTGGAAAAATAAGTTAGGTTCCTACCTTACATGATATTATGGTGGTTTAGCTGGTCCTGTTAACTGTACTTCCGAAGTTTGGTTGCAGTGGTCCAATTAAACTAACTGGACCACAGAAAAATATTTTTTACTTTTGTACACAGCCAACTGTACCTACCTACTAACGAAAAAAATTACGGTGGTCCAATCAATTGGATCAGGAGCCCAATTCTGCAATACAATTGCTTCAGTATGACAGTGGAATCGTCGCAGAATCATCACGTTGAGTCCTTAGATTAATAAAACTCCAGATAGTGTTCGAGATAAATTAATAGTTTCAAACTTGACGCGCGTCTCTCCATCTGCATTCATCATAATTTCCTTCATCTGAGGTGGAATACCAAAACGTGACATTCTGTGTCGATACCCCTGTCATAGTGAAGCGATTAGTATAGCAGAATAGGGCCCCAGCTGATCGGAACCATGAGTAAGAAGGAAACGAGTATGACACTTCTTTGCACTGACGCTGGCCGAGTCGTAGCTAAAAGTCGTGTAGATAAAGAATGGGATTGAAGATGACAACATGTTATCCTCCGTAGACCCTACGCGATTCTTTGCACGGCGGCGTTTCATAATATGAAAGACAATGGTTAAATGTGCACTTAATTAGTCGGCAGGTAAGGCAATCGCGAACGAAGTCGCGGGTACAGCTAGTAAACAAATAAAGTTTCATCTATCTATGTACTATGATCAGAGACGCACGCGATCCCTGTTATGTATGTACATGATCGCTAATTGTCGGACATGATCGCCGATCTGTCTTCGTGTGTGCTCAGCGCCCCCTCGAGCAATAAAGCAGAGCGACGACGCCATCTGTCATCCGCCAGCGCTGGCCGGCGGATCTCTCCAGAGATGGATTACACGTATGAAATACCCAGTCAGTCGGCTGACGATGTTTTCCTTCACGACTTAGTTGAGTTATCCGTTGGGTTCAGGTCAGCATGAAGAGTGTTCCATTCATGGAGGATCAAACAAAGTGGTGTGTTCGAGGGTTGCCATTTTCATCGAACGAAGAAACAATGAACCTCGTATTCTGCGATTATTGTATTAGACGGAGTGAGGAGCCACGTTTTAAAGATAGAAAATGATACGATGGTGTGTCTGTCATATCGAAACGATTCTCATAATACACTACTAGGTACCTGTACCTACATAATATTTTAACGCCTACCATCAGGGGGAGAGCAAGACTTCCTACCGTAACTAGAAGGAAGGGAAGTCACTCGACCACGGGTAACAAACCTATGGACCATGTTATAAAATACAAAAACTTTCATAACTTTGTAACCCATAACTTTGAACAGTGCCATTTTACTTTTAAAACTAACTTTATAAACTTTTACTTTACTTAAAAAAAAAAAAAAAAGTGACCGGAGTGCACACGGACCGTCAGCTCTGAAGCCCGCTTTGAAGTGGAAAGCAGGTCAGGACGATAAAGAAAGCGAGTAATGTGAGCTCAATAAACCCTTCATTATTAAGCGAATGACGCGGACGAAGGAGTCGTGGACTCCTTGGAGCTGATCGCATTATTAACGACACTCATTTCTGTTTTATTGACCACTAGCCACGCTCGTGACTTTGTCTTTGTAACGAGTAGGTTTCCTGTCAGAAAGTCAGCATTAGCAGCTGGGTAATCCAACGTCGATCATTTTATTCTCAGACACGCATAGTTGATTACTGATTAATATCCCATGTGTAAAATTACCACGCATTGTGGTATTTTGAGTTTTCCTACAATCAGGCACAGTTGCATTGCATGGGTCACTGAATAGGTTGCTGAAGTCCGTTAGAAGTGTTTTTAGTAATAATAACTATGATGGTTTTAAAAGTTTGTCAATCAAATCAAAAATTTAGTCCACTTCAAGCAAGTTTACAAGTCTACAAAGTTTGTAACGTTTAGAACAAGTCAAGATACCTGATAATTATTAAAGTTAGGTCTGACCGAGTGCCCCGAGGTGACCACAGTCAGTCGGACAGAACTGCGTTCCTCTTGTTGTCGTTGAATAGGCTCTATTGACCTGAATACAAGCATGGTTTATTGAGCCGTTAGCCGCCGCGGCCCCAGCACGCTTACCTTGCGACGACAGACATCGTGAAAACATCGACATTTTTATACCACAATCTCTTAGGGAAGATTTAATAGTACCATTCAGTTCTTGGTTTCGTTTTTAATAACGGGCGAGCATTCGCCACATTGTCAGCCACAGTCCGCACCTATTTTGTCGACAATCTGAAGCCGTGCAACGGAATAGGCGATCAACTTAAAATTAGCACTCATAACTGTTAAAAAGAGATTTTGTGCAAAAGTGTGTTTGCTATGCCAGTCTACAACAAAATTTCGTTTCTGTTATGAGAACTACGATGTTTCAGAGAAAGCTCAAAACCATATGATTAATGTTATTACAATTTTTGTAAATGATAAGAATGCTGACAATTAACCAAATTATTTCTTATTATCTATTGACTAGCCTTCTTTATTCATTTCTTATTTTAAAGTTCTTAATTTTATTTCTCTAATGCATGAAAGACCAATAATTGCACGCCTATATATAAGGCAATTTACATTGCTTCACTATTATTTTACTGTACCATCTATTTAACATGTAATTATGCAATAAAAATAGTTTTACTATATTTTACTTTACTTTGATTCCATGTAACTGCTAGAGCATACATACAAATGTTTCAAAAGTAATTATTTGTCCGAACAACGCAACCCCGCGGGGCAGGCTTCACCGCTCACTATTTTACCATTTAAATATTGTAATTGATTACCTTCCGGCTCTACAATGACGGAGAATATTTATCAAACCAATTGAAACAAGCTGCATATAAATGGCATTATACCGCGGAATTTATTAATGAATGTACTTTATAAGTCAATCAGATATCGCCCGATTCAACTCCGACCGGCGTGGCGGCAGCAGCGGTGTAGGCAGCAATGAAGTCGGAACAACCGAGCCAATTGTAAAGAATAATAAATCACCGGCTGTTCTCAACAAATTATACGAATTGTGTAGGTTTCTGCCTTCAAAGTCCCAGTCGTTTGAAATAATCGATGTTATGCTATTTGACGGCTGGAAGGCCTCGGGAGGAATTGCTCTCAATGCGTGGGACGCTGGATGGATGTAGCACTTCCGCAATGAGCTCTCACATAATCTCTTATTAGATATCTTTCTTCGTACTATTTTAAAATCGCATTTATTAAAAGAGACTGTTAAACTCCAAAGAAAATTTAATATAACTAAAACAATTTTATGATATTAAATAAAGACTAAACAAATTACAAATCAAAATTAAGAGAGTTGCTATTTTAAATGGAGTATGTATTTTAAATGTAAGAGAAGTGTGTAGTTAGCATGTAGGTACTCACGGAGGGAGAAAATTATTTATGTCATATTCTTTGCTATAAAATTCCATGAAATTCTACTTTCGCAAAACCTACCTTCAGGAAAATCTCAAAGGTCCGAAAAAGTGTTGTATATCCGAGGATGATTTATGAGAGAAAACAAAGCGTTTATCTCGGTATCGGAATGTGGTCGTCGTAAATAGTGCGAGCTATCGGTGTCCCGCGGGACTCGTCCGCGGGACGACGCCGGCTTATCGACGTCAGCGCGACGACGCGCTAAATACTAAAGAAAATGAAATGATCCCCGGGAATAAATGATGAGGGACTGACCGGGGGCGGGCGGAGGGCGCGGGGCGGGCGGAGAGATAGAACAGAAAGGCCTCTAGCGGCCCCGGGATAAAGGACCCAGCCTCACACGTTCATTGGCTTGTATGATTCGAGTTATCTTTGTACCACCTACTGACCAAGTAATGCTCGCTTCTTTATTCACAATGACTTATACAGCCCCAGTACTAACTGTTACGCATTCAGAATGTTGAATAGTTTTCTTTTCCCTTGTTTCCCCGGTTACTTAATTCTAGATAGTCTAGAACATAATTAAATTAAGTGACTTGAGCTTTATTAAATGTTTCATCCAGCTCTACTTGGCTCATATAGAAGCACTTTCCTCACGCTCTTCCAAAGCTTCTCAGAGTTATTTGTCAGTAGTGCCTAGTACGTTGTTTTCATAACTTCATTTCTTCTTTCGTAATTCATAACTTTACTTCGCTGGCAGCCTGAGTAGCCACAGCTTTAGGTGTTGGTGTGTGAGTGGGATGACGTCACGAGAGACGGAGCCGCATGTTGTGGATAAGCGTAATCCGCTCCTGAGGGAAAATTAGCTCTTTTTATAGCGAGAGATTATGAATTATTTCTCAGATAAGGTTTGCGGAAAGTCTATAAAAAAGAGATAAAGTGCTAAATTGCGGAGCAGGAGAGCTTCGCGGGATTACAGGCCAGCGCCGTTACTTACGAGCCCTGACAGCGTCGCGCTGCCGAGGGCTCGCCACCCCTGCCTGCTGCTACCGAACATTACGTATGCCAGCCTCCTCGAGCTGTAAACAGTATAGCGATATCACTTACTCGATGTATATTACGATATGGCTTACTCGATATATATTACGTTTATGATAAATACAACGCAAATATTTCGCATATTATTTTGCTTCAGTTTGTTCCGGATTAACTTTTTCATTGTTATGGAAGTTTTCTAATAAAGGGATGTTTATTGATGTTGAATTAATATCGAACATTCTAGCGTGTGGGCGCTTCGCGTTACATATTCATAGGGAGATACAAATATACGTCAGATCGTTGAATATTACTAAAGTTAATAAATAATAACGGCGCGCGTAGTAACCAAAGAAGATCCATGTAATAAAACATAATATCGAAGGGGTGACTTAAATATTGCGATACGAAATCGCATCGCTACAATCGGCGATACTATCCGAACTTTAATTGGAGTTTTTGTGCCAGCTGTAGGTTGAACAAAAACGACTGAAATGTTGACTGAAATGTTTGAAGCAGGTAAGTATTCGAAAGTTATGGCGATTAGGAGAGATTATAGCATTACTTTATATGGCAGGGGTGAGGTGGGGGCGGGGGCGGGGGTAATGAGCCCGTGTGCCCCACGTTAGGAGGTGTACTATGTTGCTGTTAGATAACTCGCTGTGTGCAGAGTCAGCGCCTCAGCCGCGCGCACGCATGGAACTCGACTCGATAAGCTGAGAGATTCGGTGACTCTCTGGAGCTCTATCCTCATTAAAACGAAATACCCTTTAAAAGTTTAATTCTAAAACTCTGCTCCAAACTTTTAATCACTCAATTGTGCTATTTAAATACTTAATTATAATTCTCGTTTTACCTTTAATATCACTGACAAAAGGCCTTTGTGATTTGAAGGTACAATCAAATGGATTGAATTAATATTCTGAAATGAAATTCTAAACCGGTTCCCTTTCGTGTAAGTTTGAGTCTGAACTGGTCCGTGAGCCAGCCGCGGTCGACCGCAGGTTGCTGCTCTGTTTGCGCTATAATTTACAAAAGGTCCGCGGCGTCCGCTCCGGCAGGCAGCGTCCGGTCAGCGCGCTCTTCATTACAACAAGGTTACGCGAGTGCAGAGACAATCCTAGTGATATTTAGTTCATCGCAACGTCGTCGGAGGCTAATCCGATTCAACCCTCGGTAAAGCGATTCCGCGCGACCCTCTGCGGTGCCGCCTTCCGCCGAGTGAGGCACATTCTTAAATTCGATTTCGATGGAACTAATAAGTTCACCATAGTTCAAAAAGACCTTTGATTTCGGTTAGCCCACTTTACAATCACAAGTTTTGTAAAAGTATCACATCATGACATCACCGTATATTGCGTTACGCACAAGTAAAGTGGCTATCTTAAGCACTCACCAAACAAAATCTTGAATGTTATCCAATAAGCTAGAAACGGCAGTAACCTTTGACTTTAATTTAAATTCATGAGATGCTAATAATTCTTAAGACGTGATCATAAGCGAGTCTTCAATTTTCGACAAAATTTATTTGCGAGAGAGCGTCAAGGTGCTAACCGTGTGATGCGGGAGCATGTCTACTACATTATACATATCTCGCACTGTGCCTCCTCTCCAGCATTCTACTCGGATTACCGAGAAGCCCTTTGCTCAACTCAGCATCGCTACATTTTACTCAGCTTTACGCGTTATGCTCTAGACTTTGTGAATAAATCTCGAGACTCTTTCTGCTATTCTTTTCGTTTAGTTACAGATAATACCCTTGTTTCTAGTCTAACGTTATAAATATTAATGGGAAAGTGCTTATTCATTTATGTGAGAGACGTCGCGAACGAAGCTAGTGTCTTTGTTATGGATAGTTTAGTTATGGATAGTATTAAAGCTGTAACGTTTTGTGGTAGTTTTATTAGGTAGGTGGAGGCTAAGCCGCAGCGGCAGGCGCCGCGCACGGCCGCGCCGACCGAGGGCGAGTTATCTCATAATTACGAGTAATCAGTGGAGTGGTGCTCTCGAAGATTGAATGTTTTATTCAGCAGGCGGTTAGTGCCGGCTTTAAACCGGCAGTAAAGTTTTACGCCGCCGCAGCCGCCGCCGCCGCCGCCGCCGCTTGCCCAGCCGTATCTTCTATCGATACTTATCACGAGACGACGTCGACAATCATTGTATCGAATAGCCAATAGTACAACGTTTTTACTTCTTTAGAATTTGATTGACAGGACATTTATTATTCGTTTGTTATATTTTGTTATCTTAGAAGAATGACAACAGTAAGTTTTTCTTCATAATTGCCATAACCGCAAGTAAGGTTTATATAACGAACGAAACACAAAGTGTGTCTTTGATTAAGTTACATAAAATCTACATTTGAATGTGAAATCATGGCTTGAATGAGTCAACATGGACTTTTACTGCTTAAACTCAGTTTAGATTCAATCTAACTTAAGTTATAAACCCGACTCTAAGTTAGTTCGGCTAGTGAAACGTGAGTACCTAACCGTAGTTTAGTGTAAAAGCTTTCTGATCCCGAACTCGGAGTAAGATTGTTGAGTCCGCGGCTACGTGAGGAGGGTCGCGATGCGAGCCGGCCCGCTGGCTGGCGCTAGTGATCAGCTCACGTCACTCTACAATGCACTGGTTCATTTATCTACTCCTATCTCGTGGCGTATACCAGAACTTTTATTAAAGCAAATGTTTGCATGTCCATCTCTATGTCTAATGATAGTTAAACCGTGTTGTCCGAATGGAATAAACGAAGGATTCTTCAAGTAAAGTATTATACCTTGAGATCTAAAATTCTTTTGTTGAGTTAGTTTTAGTTGTACTGGGGATATTTCGCTGTTCTAATCAATATAAAATCTTGCGTGAGTAAGCTGTCTTTGTTATAAAACTTAGCAGCTTTCTAACTTTGCAAAGTTGTTCGCTTAACGAAATCATTATTAAAGTCTGAATATAATTAATGTAATGGTTATCGTTTGTAAGTATTGGCAATAGTAAGTCTTAGGAAATGCACGTCGGTGCGGTATGCAAATGTGCGATAAGATCGGAGCCGGCGGTAATGCGGTAATGTATGCGATTGCAAGTCGGGGCTAATAGCTGACTTGCGAGCCCTGATAGCTCAGCACAGCTTACTGATAACAACTAAACTTTCCCGATACTCTCTCGCGGGGAAACACGCAAGTGTTTCGCAAAAACTTGCGGGTTAAGACTAACAGCCGTTTGTTCGTACACCGATTAACTATTAAATGATCAAATCTTGCCAAATAACTATTACTCGATCGACGTTGACGAGAGATTTGATCAGTTATTTGTTAATTAAAGAGATTAAATAATATTTCAAACAAAATCTTAAGAATTACCCTGAGTGTGAGGGTGTACGCACTATAATAACAAAATCCTTAATTAAAGAGATAGACAGATCAGTGCACGAACAATCGGCTACAAGCTAACTTAAATTCAAGCAACCGGATGTAGTTATGTCTATGTTTTTTTTTCTTTTTAACCCCCGATGCAAAAAGAGAGGGGTGTTATAAGTTTAACGTGTCTGTCTGTGTATCTGTCTGTGGTATCGTAGAACCGATTTTCGTTAACTTTTTTTGTGTCATAGATAATTTTATCCCGAGTGTTCATAGTCATGTTTTATGAAAATCTACACGTTTTAATTTTTTTTAATTTTGGTCTTGTTATAACCACATTTGTTTTTTTAATAATTACTCATGACCTATATTATTTCGATAAGTCATATATTAATTTCATTTCAATTGACGGTCAAATATACCTACTTATCTATTAATTACCTTTATTATAATAAGTATTGTTTTGTTCCCAGATGGGCCGAAAGACGCACACCAGTCCGTGGCTAGCGCGTGCGGGCTCCCGGCGCGGGCCGCGGCAGGCGCTCTCGGGCGCAGCGCATCACATCTCAAACTTCTCCAGAACTCCACTCCACAGTCACAATCCGCACAACACTCAACTCGTCTCACTTCAGTCGTCCATCAACTATCTAACTGATGTTTTCGTTCACAGAACAATTTTTAATTTGCACATTTTACGCGCGTAAATTTTCAGGCAAAAGCGTCACTGAAAACTGTGGTTTATTAAAGAGGAGCTAGAGTCGTGTATGCGGTGCGTATAGACAACCGCATGATGAGTCGCGCGCGATGTGGTGCGAGTGCGCGGCGGACACGCGGGCCGAGACGCAGACACGAGCGACGCGCGGCGCGCTCCCGGACACTGCCGCTGGCGGCGCGCGCACCGCCCGCCCCCCGCGCGCGCGCACCCCGCCCCCGCCCAGCGCGCGCACCCAACGATCGCGAGCCTCCGATTTTTACATCTGCACTGTGACATTGAAATTCAATTTTCGATTGAGCGGCCTTCGACCGCCCGTTCCGGCGGCCGCCGGAATCTTTGCGTGCGACCCGATCGCCCATCTCCCGCTGGATTCCGACCGCTTTACAAATTTGAACAGCGATCCGATTTGTTCCGGTTAAAAAATCACGATGTATTCTCCTTTTGTTCCTGCTCATGCAATACACAATCACAATTGAAATGCAATTGTATATTTTAAAGTTTATTTTCGAAAGCGTAGTTAAACAGCTTTGGTAGAGATGATTCCGGTCCAATAGCACAGCTCGTAGCTCTGATATAACGCGTAGCGGCGGGCGGCATAGCGTGCTGCTACCGCTACCGTAGAGCTACGGCGTAGTGCGGAGCTACGGCGTAGCGGTTCAAATCAAATCAAATCAAATCAAAAACTCTTTATTTCCATAAATACAATAAATGTACACTTAGAAAAGGTCAAATCATAAAACTAAACACTGACACGGAAATAAAGTGATATTTTTGATTTCTGTCGCTTCGGTATGTAGACTAAAGTAAAGAAGCGACGAAGAAACCTTTAGCCTGTTAGTTGTTATTTTTCGAGTTGGAGCAAAACTCGTCCCAAGCTTTTTTATCCTCTAGATAATCTGATATTTTGTAGTAAGCCTTTTTACAAAGGATATGTTTGACAATTTGTTTGAATTTATTTATTGATAATTTTTGCAACTCACTTGGAGTTTTGTTGTAGAAGCGTATACATTGCCCTTTAAAAGATACATTTATCTTGTGTAGCCTAGTTGTGGGCACAGCGAGTTTATCCTTATTTCTAGTATTTATATTATGTATGTCGCTATTTTTAGGGAATAGATTGATATTTCTATGAGTGTACAACAAGTTTTCATAAATATATTGACACGGTACTGTCATTATGTTTATTTCTTTGAATTTATCACGCAGGGATTCTCTGGGACCCATATTATAGATTGCACGAACAGCTCTCTTCTGCAGCACAAATACGGTGTTAATATCTGCAGCGTTCCCCCACAGCAGTATGCCATACGACATAACACTATGGAAGTAGCTGAAATAGACTAGTCTAGAAGTATCAACGTCTGTAAGATGACGGATTTTTTTGACTGCATACGCTGCAGAACTAAGTCTCTTCGATAGCTTATCTATGTGTGGGCCCCATTGAAGTTTACTATCTAAGGTTATTCCTAAGAATAGTGCACTGTTTACAATTTCTAACGTTTCTCCTTTTACGTTTACATCAATCTTAACGTGTTTTACATTAGGTAGAGCAAATTTTATACATTTCGTTTTAGTTTCATTAAGCAAAAGATTATTGACATTAAACCAGTGTACTACTTTTGAGATTGCATTATTCACATCGTCAAATTTTATGTTTCGTCGTTTCATTTTAAAAATTAATGAAGTATCGTCAGCAAACAATACAATCTCATGATTATTCTTGACTAGGTGAGGCAGGTCGTTAATATAAACTAAAAATAGGAAAGGACCGAGGATAGAACCCTGCGGTACACCCATTGTAACTACAGACCCCGAAGACCGTTTCCCATTAATGTCAACTCTTTGTATCCTATCACTCAAGTAAGATGTAAGAAGATCCAAAGAGTTCCGGCTACGGCGTAGAGGGGCACTCGTAGACCCTGCTACGCATTCACATTATACCGTTGAAAAACCAACAATAATGATTTAGGACTTTTTTATATATATTATTTTACAAATAATAAAAAAAAATATACAGGACTTTGGTATGACTCAACTATTATGAATCCTTCATATATTATGAATCATACAAGTACAGTAATCATTAGGGACCTCTCTCATGTATAAAGATGATGTAAGCATCCGTTGATGAGGTTCAGCACTTACGAAGATGGCGAGTTAAGAGAGCGATAATGGATGTCGGTACACAAAGTAGGTTCACATTATTTATAACCAAAAGCTAACAAAACACTTCGACGATAATAAAACCAACTTATAAATGAATAACTCCTATAATCTAACAGTTTAGCCACAAAACCTGTTTTAAAGGAGATTAGTTAAACGCATGTTTAAATAATTATCTCTCGCGTCTGGTCGAAGCGACGACGCGTGACCCGAGAGCTGGTGAGTATCTGGCGCAGTGCATCAGCGTTGTCATACAGCGGGGCAATGCAGCCAGCGTAGCGGGGATATGGATCAGTCGAGCTACCTGTAGATTGTTTGCAGCAGTCTGCAGTTAGCTCAATTGTCAATAATAGTTTTAATTTATTTCTAATTGTAAAATGTAAACTCTCCGCCCCTTCCATTCCTATAGCTAATCCTTGACCGTACGTGCCATAAAGCTGTGGAATGCCCTATCCACTTCAATTCGACAAACTAAGTCTCTCCCTATATTCAAACTTAATGTCTATGAAAATTTTCTTGCCTCTACCTCAAACTGTTAGTATCAAATTAGTATATTTACATACACCCTATATATTTATTTTGTGTATTTATTTTATGTATCAGTCATATACAGGGTGTAACAAAAATAAGTAACCAAACTTTCAGGTGGGGTGTAGAATCGAACACTGAATTCAGGAAAAATATTGAAAAAAAAATCCCGCCCTTTAGTTTTCGAAAAATTTAATAAATAGGTACGAAATTTTCACAACATTAGGCAATACATGTCTCTATTTGGAATTTAAAAAAAATGGCCTAAGTACCTGTATTCATCTCTTTTATAAGCCCATAACACCTAAACGGTGCCCTAATGAACGGCCACCGCGGTCATCGACCCGCGACATCATTGCAGCGGAAGCGAACAGGCTGCACGGCGTGTTTAGATATGGAGCCTACGTAAAACAAATACATTCCAATTTTCCTCTAGGAATTAAAAAATAAATTAATTATTTTAAGTGTTTACACACGTTCTATCGCGAAAATGCATAGTTAGTAGGTACATTCATTAAGCATGCACCTTCCTACTAAAAGATATTCACTACTAGCTTTTATTTTTTCATATCGTTGACTACCTAAGTACCTACCTTCACATTGACCTTTAAAAACACGGTGAGTAACTTACAATGAACCCCATAAAAGGTTGTTACAATTTGCATTTCTTATTTTGAGATAGGTATACAAACTTAGTTCATCCGAATGTTCACCCAATGCTAGGCTTATTGTTAGTTTTGTCAAACTGTCATACCACAGAAATGTTATCATAGGATCAATGGCCGTTTAGTTGCATCATTGCAAGCGCAAGGTGAAGGTCGCGGCGGCGCTTATCGGTTTTTTGTGCGTAAAAATGGCTCGTATGCGTTATTCAGATATTGAATACCACGAGATGAATATTGAAATGGGAAAATTGGAATGCATTGGCTAGCTTCCTACATAACTACAACACGTGCAGCCCGCCGCCGCGCGCGCTGCTGCGATATCGCGTGTCTGGTCGTGGGTGCCCCCCGTAAAAAGATGTTTATCTGCTAAAAAGGTGTACACAAGGTACGTAGACCTTTTAATCATATTTTAATGTCAAATAAACACGTGCATTAGTCCTTTGCATAATGTAGTGAAAATTCCATATTTATTTTATTTTTCGAAAACTAAAGGGCGGGATTTTTTTTAATATTTTCCTGAATTCAGTGTTCGATTCTACACCCCACCTGAAAGTTTGGTTACTTATTTTTGTTACACCCTGTATATTGTATTTATAGCTACCACTATTTGCAAAACACGCCACCGTCTATACTTGTTCTTTCACTTCCGGTCCATCCAAAGGTTGCCTGGAAGAGATCGCTCATAGCGATAAGGCCGCCCATTGTGCAACGTTATTTGTATTTGTCTTTTCCTGTCCTGTGTTTCTATTTGGTGTGCAATAAAGAGTATTGTATTGTATTGTATTGTAATTTTCTTTGTGAATAAAGTTTTAACGCATATAAGTTGAGCCCGGCCGTACGCCCCGCAGGTGCCGCCCGCGCCGGTCCGCAGCGCTCTACAAATGGCCGCGAAGAATTTCATTTAGTTTCTTTCGCTCTATTCTATCGGATATTGCTAGGATTTGCGACTCCCATTGATTCGTTGGCGACGCTTCTACACTTGCCGTTGAAGCAACCAATGTACTAGTTCTGTATTGAATATT
This sequence comes from Eupithecia subumbrata, assembly GCA_949316285.1. NCBI lineage: Eukaryota > Metazoa > Arthropoda > Insecta > Lepidoptera > Geometridae > Eupithecia > Eupithecia subumbrata. Next base: position 10,158,874 of record OX438643.1, on the reverse strand, counting down.
CTGTTGTATTATAAGAAAACATAGAATATAAAACAGAATACAGGTATCATTGGATAAGGGTTTTGTAAGAGTTGCGTAAGCCCAGTGTGCAGTATGTGTATGCCGCAAGTGTGGAAGGGTCATAAAAATCGTATGTCGTTGAAGTTTCAAATGTTCGTAAGGGGTGGTGGGGGTGGGGGTGGAGCGGGCGCAGTTCGACGTTCCAGCGCTTTCAATTCTACCCCATTGTTATGTAATTGTGGGCACAATGAAAACCATATTTCATCTGCTATTTTATTTTGCGAGATTTCGCCGTTTTCTTTTGCCCGTGCTATCTCATTGCGGAGGTACCTATGTGCTCGCATTCCCGCACTGCTCGATATTCATTTATTGAAAACTAGTAAATGCCTGTGACTTTGTTTCCATCGCAGCACATACCTCACTGAAATATTTTTTTACCCGACTGCTAAAAAAACTTTTGATCGTAAGCATAACCCATGTAATTTTTTTACCCTGTCCAGAAATAAGATCATCATCATCATCAGCCTTTATTAGTCCACTGCTGGACATAGGCCCCCTAATGAGCGCCATAGCGCCCTGTCTTCAGCTTGCCGCATCCAGCATCTGCCTGCAGTCTTTCGCAGATCGTCATTCCACCTGGCCGGAGGGCGTCCTACATTACGTTTGCCGAGTCGTGGTCTCCACTCAAGAACACAAATAGAAATAGGATGACTTATTTTAAACATCTTTGCTTCTGCAGGTATATCGTCGAGCGACATATAGATAAGTTTAATAGACTATCACCTAATTCTATCATACCGATCCTGAGCATTTAAAGATTTAAATGAGCTGAAGTACGCTTCATCTGTTATTGTCCCCCCCCCCCTCCGCAGACCCACACGCGGGTGCAGACAGCGGCAGGCAGCACCACCGAAGTGTCAGCCAATTACCCGGCGGAGCCTCCTCCGTTGTTCGCAGTAACAGTTCCGCTCGTTAAAACAACTCATATTTTCATGCGTCGAGTAAACACGAACTTCCGAACTTACACAAATCAAACGAAATTATTACCGTTTCAGCGCAGTATTGAACGGGGCTTAATATGAATGCTACATGGATGAATAATACTGGTTTTGTTTATGAAAGTTGAAGTTTCAAGTGAAATGTTCTGTCATTTAATATTTCATTTCATAATATTTCTTACAATTTATGTTACTACCACAGAACAGGGAAATTACTGATAACGTGGTCTCAGGTTAAAGCTCTATTGTTCTGGTGAAATAACAAATGAGTGTGAGTTGGTTCCAGTCCAGGCCGGGCTTCCTCCGACCTCTTCCTGCCTGTCAGCCGGCACCGGCGCGGAGTCCGCCACTCGGGGAAGTGTGAGTTGGTTCCAGTCCAGGCCGGGCTTCCTCCGACCTCCTCCTGCCTGTGAGCCGGCGCCGGCGCGGAGTCCGCCACTCGCGGTAGTGTGAGTTGGTTCCAGTCCAGGCCGGGCTTCTTCCGACCTCCTCCTGCCTGTGAGCCGGCGCCGGCGCGGAGTCCGCCACTCGCGGTAGTGTGAGTTGGTTCCAGTCCAGGCCGGGCTTCCTCCGACCTCCTCCTGCCTGTGAGCCGGCGCCGGCGCGGAGTACGCCACTCGGGGTAGTGTGAGTTGGTTCCAGTCCAGGCCGGGCTTCCTCCAACCTCCTCCTGCCTGTGAGCCGGCGCGGCGCCGGCGCGGAGTCCGCCACTCGGGGAAGTGGGTAACTTTTAGATTATATTAAAAGTTATCGGATCCATGAACCGGCGGGAGTGAGACGCGAATTATCACCCAATAATTTCACAAATATCTTAAAGTAATTTGAATAAAATAAGACCCCGCAAACGAAAAATAAAGGATTTGATTAAGTAAACGAATTCCTTGTCTTTCCTCGAGTGATGGAATGAAATATTAACAATAAAAGTTTATTGCTCAAGTGTTTGTACCTACGTATTAAACAGAACTTCTGTTTTGTATTTCACACCATACCTACTAAGGTATGGTGTGAAATATGAATCTCAATTTAATTTATTAAAACATTACAGATATAGAACAGTTGGTCGAGTCAAAGTAAAAACAACATTCCATGGATGATTTACGTCCGATATTATTTTTAGGGTGCGGGTGATGACAGAATAAACAAAATATGTGCGTCTTGGGAATATGTCAGCGGGATTAGAGGAGAGGAGGATCAGCATCAGATGATGGATGTTGTGGCGTCCCTCGGCGGCGGCGCTTCGCCGATGCTGTTGACTCTGCTTGATTTACGACAAGAACAACAGGAGGGCGTCTCTGACCGCCTCTGATGCAGCGCACACTTCGCACTCCCCGGTGGAACTTTATAAACTGTGTATTTACCTATAGCAATCTCCGATAAAAGTCAAATGATTTACAGAAACCACAGTAGAACTTTAATTTGGTATTGGTAACTTTATCAAAAATCAAAAGTGGTAAATTATGAAGTGAGGAGTATTAATTGAAGGTCAGGATTAACCAGTTCTGTTAACTTTAGATACAGAATATTAAGACAAGTTCTTCATAAAATTATAACAACTTGATCTTAATAAGTCTTAGACCTTTGATCCACATCCAGAATATATTTGGCCTGAATTCAAAATGTAGATGGCAATTAGTTAGTAGTATTAAAAGGGACGTAGTGTCCCGAGCTGGCATAATGTCCCTGAGGGCGAACAATTAGTCAGGTCAGATGGAGCGGCGCGGCCAGCTGTTACACCCTGTACAGATGCACGCACACTACTGAAGTAATAGAAGGGCAAGGAGAAAGAAGAAATACTTTAAAAACAATCGGCGCAAGTTCTCAAGTTCTCGGCGACGGCAACTTTTTTGTTTTATTGGTCAATTTGTTTGGAAATATAAAGCGATCTCTCGTTCATTATGCGAGCGGAGGCGCGCGGGGCGCGGCGTGCGGGGGGACGGCGACCTATTTGTGTGTTTATTGTTTGTGCTCTCTATAATCTTCCTTTAGGTTTTACAGAAGGGAACAATGGGAGTCCCTCGCGCTTTATAATGACTACGGACTACGGTCGTCCCGAACACGGAAATAGAGCGTATCGCCCAACGAAACTACGCGTATACATAGCGTGTACTCAACGTTTGTGTTTCGGTACAGCAGACCACTTTGAACTTGCTTACGGAGTTCAAATTATCATTAAAGAAAATCATCGAGTTATATTTGTAGCGAGCGCAGAATGAGTCCGGTGCCCTCCATGGGTGATGCCCTCCATGATGGGACGCACCTCCACAGACTCACTCAGGGCCTCGGAGCTGTGATGACTCCCAGTTGCTGGCACAGAACAGAGATCTCGAATAGTAAGAGAATTGAATACAACTGCCGATTGTACCGGGAGCTGGAGAGTGATCACAACGTTATGTTAATACCTAATCCGGAGAATTTGATTCGAATTACTCGAGCTGTGTGAGAGGCAGAGATGGTTTATAGTCAACACCGAAATATCTCGACAGATCAAATCAAACAATTAAATTTGACACTGTAAAATGTTAATACCTTCTCGCACACATGCGTCTCTGCTGTAGGTACACATGCAAATAAATGTATATGAGAAAGCTGGTGCCCTTGCGCACAGTCCTTTTAGTCGACTCCTACGATCTACGATTACGTTTAAACGCCGCGACCGGCAAATGTATAGAATTCATTGAATTCCGAAATAACTGAAGCTATATTTTACGGGCAAGGCCTCCTACAATAATTCACTAATGGAATGTCCATGTTGGTAGAATATAGTAGACCCGATGAGGCCAGTGTTGCCTCGCGTCCGGCGCGGCGGCGCGCGGCGGCGGCGGCTCTCAAACGAGCCCTAACCTGACTCGACAGTAACACTTATGAACATAGTTATAGTGTTCATGTTCATGAACCCGTCATCTTGATAAATATTGTGGTCGAGGCGTGGGCGTGACGCGAGCGCGGCGGCGCGGCGACGCGAGCGTGACGACCGTCACCTGTGTGCCTATGAGTACCTACCTCGGAGTCACGTCCTGTGATCACGTCACGCCTACGCCGCTGTCTGCCAGCTCCTTGAAATTCAGATCAGTAGACAACAAATGTGTGCCTAGCCCTAATATTTGTATGTTACTAGCGACCGGCCCCGGCTTCGCGCGGGCAGCGCAGACCAGTTTAATAGATCTATTGTTTTCGTATAACTCTGTCGGTGTACTCGGCGCACGCCAGCGGAACTCCCAGTTGACATAATTTTTTTGACATGTTCAATCCATGCCTCAGTCGTCATAATTATTTTCTTTCAGCCAATTTACACAAAACCATTCGACGACCTCCGTGGCGCAGCGGGCGAAGGTCCGCCTGCGACGCAGGAGGTTGCGGGTTCGATTCACGCCTCGGAACAAATTTGTACGATCTGCAGAAATTTGTTCCGTTGGTCTGGGTGTTTTCTATACATAATAAAAAATATCTATCGATGTAGTGTATTGTATTAAGTATATCAGTTATAGGGCTAGATAATGCTGTGTGAATAGTCCAGCATTATTTATTTATTTATTTATTCATTATAAATTTTGCACTCTTATTTTTCTGATGAATTATTCCGTACATTGATGAAAATGGTATGAAAATTCGTTCAATAGTTTTTGAGTTTATTCCGTTCAGACAGGCAAACGCGGCGGGCGAGCGGACATTGTTAAATAATACGTATACTAGGTTCTGCTTCCGGCTTCGCATGCGTTTTTCCGGTATAATAGTAGCCTATGTTCGTCCCCAGGATACCATCTACCTTCAATTTCATTGAAATCTGTTCTGTCGTTTAGGCGTGAAAGGTAACAGACAGACAAACAGAGCTACTTGCTTTCGAATATACATATAAAACTTTAATGGAAGTATGGATAGTGGGCGGGAAAACCTTGCTAAGGATTCGATATCATTTACAAGAAACGATTAAGTTGCTGCATTTTAAGTCGCCCATGTCAAAAAAAAGTAAAGTTAAAAAGTGGTTAAATTATAAGGTGGAAATGCAAGTTTTATTTCATATTAAAAATCTGTTTGAAAGTTCTTCGTCGTCAGAACGAGGTAGAACGTTAACCAGCGACTTTCAATCATGAAGTTTTTACTAGTTTTAGTAAATTGACCCAGTTTTTGATGAAAGCCGGCGGCACAAAGTATGTTCATTCCTCTACCTACATGAAGATGAAGTTGAGATGTAAAATTAACGATGGTTTGGTTCAGTTTCTCTCTGCTATTAAACGAACTGTTTTGGTTGAAAAGTAATTTAAAAATTCTTTTCAGTACAAAATTATCCAGAATAATGTCAATTCTAAAATTTCTTGCTCCCGCCTTAACTCTTTTGAAACTAGATCTGAGCAGATTTGTTAGAATAGTTGTCTCAAGAATAAAGCCGAGGTGGAGTCGAATTGAAAAGGGTCGCCATGAAATATTCCATGCGCCGCCCCGGGCTCGTTGTTGCAAGTCAGATGCTCTTGGGCAAAATGCTTTTAATGGCGCGGGGTGTGCTGCGCGGCAAGGAATGCGGCGAGTCACAGAAAAACCAGATAATTTTCCTTGAAAAAGTTGAAAATCCTTGTTTCGAAACTCCGACTAGGATAAAATTTAAGCTCTCTATTTATGGCCTTAACTTTTAATTGTGTGTTTCTCCGCATAGGACTGCTATTTGCTGCTATTTGTGGCGCCACATGGGGAAGCCTATGTCCAGCAGTGGACGTTTGTAGGCTGATATGATAACTATGACAGACAGTGGAGAAAGGTCAAGATGACTATATTTACTTGCGTATCGGATCATTTACCTTAGGTTCTACTCTCTTGTAAAGATACTACATCCATATCTAAAATATCTTACCATAACAATGAAGTACCTAATTCGTCTCTTATTTGTAATTCCATGAAACATTTGTATCTTGTCAGGTTTCCGGTTACGCGCTCGTGTCTCGAGATCATCCTGTTCATATGTATCGCTCGCGTGACGTCGAGGAAGCGAATCCTTCAATAACCTGAGCCCGCTGTCAGCTCAAGTGTTTATTGATAACTGGTGTAGTTGGTAATTTGTCTATGAATACGTCGATATCATGTAGCAAATTGTTTCACTTGACTTGTTATTATAATCCTCGGGCTACATAAATGCGTTGGAAACTTGTTGAAATCGTATATATATATATATATATCGAAAACAAACACACGGACCGTTCGCGAACATGGACGCGCGTGTGCCAGACCAGAGACCAGGCGCTACCCACCGCGAGTGTTTTATTTCGAAAAGGTCCCAATTTATTCTGATCGTGCGCGGATGCCAAGTGAAATAGAAGCTTGTTCTCATAAAGTAAAAACTCGCTGCTGTCGCAGCAGAGAGATAGTGTCATTCAACAATTTGAAAATTTGTGTAACCAAAAACCTCCCAAAAACTGATCTATGTGTGTTTTGACAGCACGTAAATACAGTGTTTTCAATCACACATTCGTATGATTGAATGTTGCCAGTGTATGGCACTTTCCCTGAGAAATTGGGTAACTGAAGCAAAGTTTCAATTGAGAAAACACGTCAGTTTTTTTATCACCTACCTTTTAATTTTTTGAAATCAGCTTATTTAAATTGAATGCGGGTGTCAATAGTTTATTGTCAAATAGCAAAAATCTAAAAAAACCTATCAAAATCCATTTCCAACGTCGTTTTTTTTATTTTACGAAATATCAGCCGGTAGCTATGGTTACTATCATTAATCATTATACTAAGTATTATAATATCTGTGATTATAGGTCCCACGACAAAAAGGTTTTACTCCAAGTATGGCACTTTCCCTGAGAAATTGGGTAACTGAAGCAAAGTTTCAATTGAGAAAACACGTCAGTTTTTTTATCACCTACCTTTTAATTTTTTGAAATCAGCTTATTTAAATTGAATGCGGGTGTCAATAGTTTATTGTCAAATAGCAAAAATCTAAAAAAACCTATCAAAATCCATTTCCAACGTCGTTTTTTTTATTTTACGAAATATCAGCCGGTAGCTATGGTTACTATCATTAATCATTATACTAAGTATTATAATATCTGTGATTATAGGTCCCACGACAAAAAGGTTTTACTCCAAGTCCGCAAAATAAGATCGGCTGCGATCGTTTTCTAATAATTTAAATAGACGGTCAAGTGCGAGTTCGGCCACGTTCAGAGTAAGTAGATAGGTAGATAAAATCCAAACCATCTTCCAGGCGGAATGTGTAGGTATAATCCAAGCTGCGACCGCAGTGCTACGAAGAAAGGTAACTGACCAAAATATCAGGATCCTCTCGGATAGCGCGGCTGTACTACAGGCCCTGAACAGGAGAGAACACAACTCTGGACTCACTCTTCAATGCCACCACCTGCTGGAACAAGTAAGTCAGTCCAATAGAGTCACTCTACAGTGGATAAAAGGACACAGCGGATCGAGAGGAAACGACGAAGCTGATGTACTGGCAAGGAGAGGCTCGGAGCGGCAACCGGCAGGGCCCGAACCAATAATCCCCCTACCTTTCAGTCAAGTCCGCTCTTGGATCCGTCAACATACAACTAAACAACACCAAGACTACTGGGCAAGTATTCCAGATTGTAGACAGTCGAAGGAGACTTTCCCGCTCTTAACCCGAGATTCTCCCGAAAACTCCTCAATCTGAAGCGTGACAAACTCCGGCAAATCGTCGGCATTGTCACTGGACACTGCATGCTTAACAAACACCTATTTAACCTGGGTATCACGGACAGCCCCCTATGCATAGGGTGCATGAACGCAGAGGAGACGGCCGCGCATGTGCTTGTAGAGTGCGATAGCGTTGCTTCTCAACGACTACAACACCTTGGGACACCGAGGACGCCTAGGGAGGCACGCACCGGCGTCAGCGAGCTGCTGGCCTTCCTGGAGGACATCGGGTGGTTAGTTTAGCAGCCCCCCACCCGACACGCAAAAAGGGCCCACCTGTGGCCTAGTTGCGGAAACGAGTCCGGAAACAAGTAACAAGTAGGTAGATAAAAGATTTATTCGACGCTGCAGCACATAATACAAAAAGATCACAATAATTAAGGCACTACTTAACATAACACAAAAACTTAATCGTTTTTTTTTATTGAAGCTATTGAATAATAAATAATAGTAAACCATTCAAGAAGTAGGTACAGATTTGTAAAAATTGTGTGTGTGCTGCAGTCTGTCAAAAAGGCAATAGCTCAGCGAAAACCTTTGCTCGAAGAGCATAACACTGATCTTCAGTATTACCCTAAGAGGCAACCAGAAGAACGAAACACTAACAAAACAAATAATTTGTGATTGCATTCAATTTAGTATTTAAGTCATGTTGGATACTTGACTGAGCACATGATAATAGAATGATATGGGTTGGTGTTTTTGTGGCGGTACAATTTAGTCGTACTTTAGCTGGAATTAGGAACCATTAAAGAAGTAGAAGTAGCAGGCCAGTGTTTCCTATCTCTGGCAAACGAAGCGTTTTGTTTGTGAAACAGTTAAAGTTTGAGATGTGATTTGAAAATGAGTTTAGTGTTGAGTTTACCTATGTTAGTATGTTAATCTCTTAAAATGTTATGCTATACCTATATATTTTGTAAAACTATGGACTTGTCCGAAATAAATATTATTATTATTATTATTATTATTTACGTAAGGGGACTGTTTTAGGCAAAATTACAGATGTTATATTAGTACTTACCAGTACAATGAGATATTTGCAATATTGTTTTTCTTGCTTCTGGTTTAACTGCACAACACATCATTTGTATATTTTATGTGAGAGCTGCTTTCGCGTCATTTGAAATATTAATGACTCAAAATAAAAATTGCGACACTCTTTTGTGTCGACTGTCATTCTAAGCCTTCTTCTAAGCTTATTCTATTTAAAATATACTTGAGCGGAAAGCAATGCCAAGCAAGACTCTGATTTGTCGGAGTGTCAGCCGCCCGCAGCGCCCGCGGCGCTTCGGCCCATGCGGCGGTCTTCGCAAACTGCTCTCATCCGCCTGAATCCACTTTGATCCGGTTAATTTAAGTTCTTAGTCTAGAGTAATTGCTCCGTTTACTCATTCATACGTTGCACGCTGCATTTGACAGCTGGATAACGTAGACCTTGGGAGCATGGGTATACGGTTGAGAGTTCGTACTCAGGGAGGGATTGCTGTTAATGTGTTATCGATCTAGTCCTAAGGAAACTGTGCGCTTTGTAAGATAGGTTATGTTTCTAAAATAGTTCACATTTCAATTCAGACTCTTTATATACTCATCCACACTGAAAATGGTTTATCGGATTCGTGGCTCCTATGGATACACACGAGTTGCCGAAAATTAACGCATACAATAAAAAATGACCTGTCAACCGGACCACTGCTTACTTTATTGAATCGGTATTTTTAACTGAATCTGGAATATTGTCACGAAACCATCCATACTACATACGATATCGCCGTTAAAAAAACGTGATGTGTTATGCTGTGTGAATAAATAAAAATAAAATTTACAAACAACTTCATTTATTTGATAATGTTCGCCAACCCACTTCTAGCATCTATATATCTAATAAGACTTTTTTGTTAATAATTTAGGCTACATCTAATTAAATAGCCAAAACAAACAGAGCAACAGATTTTCAGCTCAGAAGCTTACTTCTTAGCTTAGATAGATTTCACGACTCCTGAAAACTACATTCGTAGACGACTATTCTTAGCTGGAATGCATTATAAGTTGGTCGCGTGCGTCCATTGGTTCCGTGTATTTGCCCGCGTGCGTCCGCGCCCCCACAGCACATCTGCATCGCGATGTTCGCACAAGCATATCTCACAACGTCGTCGTCGTCTTCCGAACAAATCTGCACTTGCGACGTCCGTACAAGTTTTTCGCGACACTCGCCGACGCTACCTACGAGTACAGTTTGCATAACAAACTTTCCCAGTTCCTCCAAGAATCTCTCCAATGGAGGATGTGCTATAAACTACTAAAAAGTGTGTTTGCACTGAATTCGATTTCCATCTGAAGTTGCATGTATTGCTACTACTCGCTACGCTCACAGAAGTTCGTCCTCGTGCGGCACAGGTCGATGCTCTGCGGCCCGCGATTCTCGCTTCATGCCCTTTTCAAATGTCCAACTGTGTTCTAGTCTCATCCAAGGTTGACCACAAAAACTAGAAACTTGTACTTATGCGAAGTAATGCTGAACTATCTGCGGGATTAATTACCTATTATTAAAGTTGGGAGATCCATCATAGTTCGACCGTCGGCGCAGACTTTGCGCCGCCTCTCTACAATAAAAACACGGATTAATTCGAATCTCCATATTCAGAGATAACTAGATGAATATTCACGAGCCTGTTCAATGGGAACATTAAAATAAGTTTTATTTGCGCGGCGGTCAACAGACGACTGCGCGACGTAGCGATGCTCGTTCCATTACAACTTCGCCATTATAAGATAGCCTCATTTATTTTGTGCTTCACTAGTACACATCCCGTGACTTTTCCTTCTTAACGACTTTTTCAACCGCCTTCTAAAAGACTGAGGTTTTCCATTTGTAATTCGATATTTCACATTGCTAACCAAGTTTGATATTTATTTCACTTTTGTACAGACAATAGTCAAATATGGAGCCCTAAAATTTAAATAACTCAGAAACTTGAAGTTGGATTTTCGGACCAGGTGCCCATCCGCGAGTACATAAGCCCAAAGTCATTTGTTTTTGTTAAAAATCATCAAATTTGACAATTATTTAATTAGTACAATCCCACAGCCTTTTCTTGGTTAAGATTTTCACTTCTGCGTCATACTTACCTACCTACCGACCACTCAGTTTTGGCTGTCAGTCCATTTCCAGCGCCCATTATGATGCACGTAAATCAAACAGAGCCATTCGCGGCGGCTCGTTCATCACGAGGAGAGGAACATTGCAATTCTAATACAAGTGTTTTTCGCAAGTTCTCAACCTCCGCCGGTTTTACAATAGCTCGTTGGAGGATAGCGACTCCGGGTGTTTCTTTAAATCGATTACTGCATCGCCATACAGTACAGTACAGTACAGTACAGCACACACGTATAGGTACAACACAACACATCTGGTGCCTGTATTTCTTGCAGCGAACATTTCACACGGTGTTGAAAAAGAATGCTCGCACTGAACGCTTCGAAAAGTTAAAATAATGCGCAGCTCAGCACGAAAGACTGGTAATTGGTTGTTTATTCGATTTTTTTCGCCTAAAATGGCAATGGTCTAGTATACTATACATTTTTGCTATAAATGTTTATCTACTACAGTTAAGATAGTCTATGGCACTACATATTACGAAAGTTCCACTTCGATATCATACGTACAGACAGGGTCAGAATTAAGTAGCCCCCTGCATAATACTATGCAGTTTAGAATCCGATGTTTTTATTTTTTTTTATCTATTCGTTCTGTTTTTATGTAAGATAAATAAAAATAAAATTTATTTTCTACTTTTAAAACTCCTATGATTAACTGGTTTGGATTTAAACCTGCATGTGTTAGGCAGGGGGGTGAGTTAATTCTGACGCTGTCTGTACCTACCTAATAGGTATAACATCCGAAGTACTCGGTGGGTCTCCATGCACGGGATCACGGAGCGCGCGCTCGCTCGGCCGGCGGCGGCGCGGCGCGCGGCGGCGGGTTGTTCCGCATTAGGGACAATCCGACCCCGAGACAATACAAGCATCCACCGTCCTATAACTTTATACTACAGCTCTACAAAACGATATCGAAGCAGTTATTTTGCCATTGGACCTTTTCCGTTTATCGAATACAGTTGGTAGGAACATAATATATTATTTCGTGCGTTGCATTATGCTCAGAATATTTCGATACCATAACATTATACTCTAGTTTTTCCTAACTCTAACTATCGATGAGATTTCGCCATCGTTTTGTAGATATTGATCCTTCCGACTCCTAGAGATAACAAAGTCATGGAGCATAGGATGTCTGCCTAAATATTTTTTCCATCAAAGATAAAAAAAAATACTTTGAATGTATAGTCAGGGCTCCTCGTGGCCAATCCGAGTCCATAAAATGTCACGTAGGAATAGACCTCCGCGCCGCGCGGGACCATTCACCGTGTCCAGCCGGATGCACGCTCACATTCACGGGAACTAAATATTATTCCTGTCACCGTATCGAACAGCCACACCAGCATAAATTATGTTTTATATCGAAAGTAAAACTTATTTATGAACTTTCTTCTAAACATCTCTACAAAGTTCTATTAAGTAAGGTGTGCACTGGCGCTGGGTCGGAGTGTGCGGTGCGTAAGTATTTGTTGCTTTGTATTGATTTATATGGTACAGCGTGCACAGGGCTGGCATGTCGGCCGATACAGATGCCTCGTCTCTTCGAGGATATTGTTGCACATGACGTCATCGACAAACTCGAGCGCTTTCAAAATTCCTATATTACAAATACAAAATACCTCCCTCCGATCAAAGATCCAGCGGACGCATCACTATAAAGTGGCCCGGGAGCCGAAGATGTTACGATAAAAATGTCCAACCTTACGGATTATTCCTGAAACGCAATTTCCGGCATCATGTTGCTGTATCTTCAGATCTGTTGTCTCTGCAAAACGCATCATTCAAATGAAATAACTGTTCTATTATCATAATTCAGTACAAAATTTCAGCTTTTGATTAAATAAAAAATAAACAGGTAAATTAAATCAGAATCAGAAATATATTTATTGTTAACTGTTTTAAGAAAAAATTCCAAAGTTAATATTTCAATCCTTTGTGTTTTCAAACACGCATGGTGGCTGACGCGCTTACACACGAGTAGCTCCGAGAAATACTTATGTCTATTTATTTATTTATGCATGTCATTTAGTTTACGTGTTTATCTTCAAAAGTAAAGACGTCTGCTTTAACCCGCAGTATGGGCCCCTTAAACCGAACCGGATCATCGTGATGGCCACGGGTCCGGGGGCCATCAAACTTAATTAGGGGCCCCTTCGAGAGCGCCCTTTAATTACGTCGGAATGTGTGCTGAATACGATCAGACATCGAGCCTGATCAGCGATGGCTCAAAGAATATGGCGCCCCCCACGATTGACTTTTAATTAGCAATTGACATTATAAGTAGGGGTGAACCTAGGCTCCGTGGTCATCTGGTTTTTTGCAGTTCCTTTTTAAAATCTTAGAACGGTACTTTTCCATTTTATTTTTTCAGTCGGATATTTCTTATTTAAGTGTAAGACTTTATTCGGCATGCTTTCACTAAGAACAAAGAATCCAAGAAACCGCATCGAATATATTTTGGTATTTGGGCGTTGCACAATATATAGCAAATTGCTATTCTGCAGGTCGCGCGCTGCTCGTCTGCCTTCGAGGCCAGGTAACGAGTCTCCGCAGGGACCAGCACACGTGCTGCTGCGTCTACTACCGCACCACATACATATGTATGCATGTAGCGCATCTCATCTCGACGATTTATGGCGCCTGCCACTGGCCGCGTGTTCTCTGCAACTGGATAGGTAATATACAACTCTCTTCATCTTGAATATTATTATAATTTGATTTGATGTCTTACACAACTTTTCTACGACTGTACCACAGAATACCTTAATTTGAAATACTGGTAAACAGACGTTTGGCGTGCAGTCGTTTTTCTGAACTCCAATAGGCGATGCAGGTTAGGTTTAACATTCAATAGTGAGAGCCCGCGGTCTGGCTGGCCGGGAATCGGACAAATACTTACTACGTAGATATTCATTATTAGCTAGATTCCGGCTCCGAGCCTGCCCTGATGCCCCGGATACCCGGATACCCGGATGGCCCGGACGGCCCGGACGGCCGCGGGATATTGCGGTAAATATTACAAAGATTCTCAAAAATATTAAGCCGTTTGAGGAAAATACCGCGCGACCCTCATTCAAAGAAAACATTGAATTTCATAAAATGGAATGCTTTGATTACCGTTCAATGTTCTGAAGACGAGGGAAGATCTTTTTATTATTTAATCGAATTGAGGAGTAGGTAAGAGATAATAAAATATTTTTAGAGGAATACTGAGGGTACTTTACCTAAAGTTAGCGAATAATAATTAAGTTTATTTTTAAACTGATAAAAAAAATATTGCATTAAAACTACAATTTTGATAATGTACTTGAAAGTACCTACGCAAAAGAGAATGTAACAAGTAACAAAGGTACCTTGATCTACACACCAGCATTCCCTGCGTCGTGCCGGTGTCGTGTGACCGATACAACAGTCAGGATATATACATCTAGTCAGTAACAGTGTTCTCGTATTCTTGTTTTTTCAACAATAAAACTAAATATTCAATGTGGATGAGTGGGTAAGTAGGTAATACCTTACAATGACATTGAAACATTTGATAGGTTTAGGTACAAGAAAATAATAATATTAATAAAAATATGTATAAATAATAAATTGAATGATAATAAAATTCCAAAAAGCAATACCTACACGGAATTATTTATCAAGATATTAATATTATTTGTTTAATTGAGTAAGGTCATTACAGTAGGTATACCTACATAATATTGAAATTAATATAATATCTTAGAAGGAAGGCAACGCGCAAAAGGAATTACAACAGTTTAGAGAGTGAACTAAGTTACGGAATCAGTAAGGCGAAGAGCTTACTTTGTGTAAGCGTTATTTTTATTATTTTATTTATTCACGTTATTTTTTATAATAAATATATTTTTTAGATTTTACATACCTACTATAAATATTTTTATAAGTACGCGTTTTTCTACGCCTATTCTGAATGTTCAGTTTGATTTAGTTATTTACTTTGGTGTGCCATTTATCAAAAAGTAGAAAGCTCTCAGTTTCGTCGTAGTACATTTTTAATACCCGAATAATTTCATGAAAACGAATATCAGGAATTTCTTCAATGAAACCGGAGTTCATGCCTTCCGTGTGAAACTATCGCAGGATCGTAGTGGCGGTCGGTTTCACGGCATCTGTCCGACCTCATACAGGATCGTAGTGGCCATCGGTTTCACGGCATCTGTCCGACCTCATACAGGATCGTCGTGGCCGGTGGCTTCACGGCATCTGTCCGACCTCATACAGGATCGTCGTGGCCGGTGGCTTCACGGCATCTGTCCGACCTCATACAGGATCTTAGTGACCGTCGGTTTCACGGCATCTGTCCGACCTTATACAGGATCATAGTGGCCGTCGGGTTCACGGTATCTGTCCGACCTCATACAGGATCGTAGTGGCCGGCGGCTTCACGGCATCTGTCCGACCTCATACAGGATCGAAGTGGCCATCGGTTTCACGACATCTGTCCGACCTCATACAGGATCGTAGTGGCCATCGGTTTCACGGCATCTGTCCGACCTTATACAAGATCGAAGTGGCCGTTGGTTTCACGGCATCTGTGCGACCACCTTATTCGTTTTCAATGGACTTATAACAGTTTTCAATGGACGCTCCACCGATAAAGAAGAGCCAAGATAAAGACAAGGGCACATTATATTTGAAAGCCTGCCAATGCTTCCTCAGGAGCTCGTCTGGCACATTACCAGTGATTTCAAGAATAACAAAGCTCATAGAAATCGCGCACTAACGTTGATTCTCGAGACGCCATTTATTCCGCGATCATTAATTAACAGCCGTTTCATTCACGATTTAACAACTAGATGGTCCCCCCCCGCCACCGCCCTCTCGCCAAACATTACACTCAAAACAAGCGGAACTATAATTAATTAACAAGTGCTTTCTCAAATAGTTTTTTGCAGAGTTCTTTGTTTCGGTTTTGAATAATTTCGCAACCGAGAGGGGAGAGGGGAGCGGCTGCGGACTTTGGAACTCGAAGCCTTTTTTCGACAGCCTCTCAAACCTTTCCGTTTTATTAATTTACAAGGGCCGCTCTTTAATTAATAATTTTCTTTGTTTTTCACTTTTATCGTGAAAAGCCCGAGGTATTTCTTTTGTGCATGTATTCTGTCCTTTATAATGGAATTTAAATAATTTCTTTTGCCTTCTTCTGCTTCCGTATTTAAACAACGGCGCGTCCATTCGATATTCAAACACAACCGTGAAAATTGTGCGTTTTCGTTTGATTGTTTATAAATAACTAGCTTCCGCCCGCGGCTTCGCATGCGTATTTTCGATATATTATGCAGCCTATTAGGTATCTAAGTTAGGCTTTGCCTTAAAAGTTCGCCAATTTTTTTTTTTATAAACAGTATCCTATGTCCGTCTCCTGGCTCTAAGCTACCTACCCACCAATTTTCAGCCATATCGGTACAGCCGTTCTTGAGTTATAAATAGTGTAACTAACACGACTTTCTTTTATATATTACTAGCTGCTGCCCGCGGCTTCGCCTGCGTAGTTCCCGTTCCCGTGGTAATTCCGGGATAAAACATAGCCTATGTCCGTCTCCTGGTTCTAAGCTGCCTCCCCACCAATTTTCAGCCAAATCGGTTCAGCCGTTCTTGAGTTATAAATAGTGTAACTAACACGACTTTCTTTTATATATATAGATATAGATACCGGTAGTATGCCGCCGCCGCGGAGGATCGTTCTCAAGTGTACCGGCCCGCGCTGTCTGGCGAGTGCTCGGCAGAACGGACTGTTGCGCTGTAAAGCACACCTCGCTCAAAGAACACGCGATACAACACTATACATGGCTCACTGCAACATACAACTGCCTGAGATCCATACCTTGCACAATGCTGAGTGACCCATCTATAACAAGTTTCACAATTTCAAATATACAACTTAACTACTCGCTCTCTCTCTTCTGTTGCAGGAAAACATCGTGTTTTGTGACGTTGATTTTAAGTTTTTTTGTCTTTACAGCCGACCGGACGATAAATATACTTTTATTGTTAAAACTGAAAATATTCAACCCACAGTGTCCATGAATTTTATAAAAGTGAACGCATGGTAGACAATGAAATACTTTACAATGAACGTAAATGTTAAGTTTTTATCGGGAGCTTTTGTTAGGTATTGATCGTGTTATTGGTCCGAGCCCTCGAATCACTACTAAAAGGAAATGGATATTTAATGACCGATATATTTACATAGGTAGGTTAAATTACCGACACAATGGATTATAACCTTGAAATACACTAATGTAAGAACTCATAATTTTCAAAATGTTTGACTTATTCAGCTATTTTCAAAAAAATCATTTTTATATCATGATTACTACAGTACTCTGCTCTTCCTAATGTTATTAAATAAATAATTCTTAACTTCGTATTTTACATATAAGCATCCTTTTGGTCAATTAACCCATCGGCGTCCTTTTAGTCAGTTAACCCATCGTGCACTAAGATAATCCGCACGCTCGAGCATCACTGGTCCATGTGTCCTTACTATCTGAGGGTAGCTACCCGCGGGGCGTCAGGGGTAAGTAAGGGGGCGGGGGCGCGTCGCACTTAT
The DNA here is from genome assembly GCA_949316285.1 of Eupithecia subumbrata. Lineage (NCBI taxonomy): Eukaryota > Metazoa > Arthropoda > Insecta > Lepidoptera > Geometridae > Eupithecia > Eupithecia subumbrata. Next base: position 10,141,474 of record OX438643.1, on the reverse strand, counting down.
CTAAACAAAACAACCCTAGGAAGTACTTGTTAATTAAGAACGGGGGAAAACGAGGACATTATCCTAGTTAACGAGCAGATCTTGGAATAAACTGGAGAAATACGGCTAGTTTTATGCGGCTACAGCGAAACTGAAGTTTTTTCCACGTTTACCATATTTATCCCAAATGATTATTAAGTTTGTTGCCTACACATATTTCACATGCTCTAACAAGTCAATATAAGAAGTTTAGAAAGCCTCCGCCGGGAGTTAGTTTGACTAAAGCAACTCGTAAAGACGCCCGGTCCGAGCCTTCATAAACTCCCCTGATGCGCTCGGAATGCGAAATCAGCCGTCCGTCTGCCATCGATTGAGTTGCCAACTTCTTGCATTGACCTTCACCCTCGATCGGTACACCCCTCGGTCGCGTGACTAAGTGCCCACTGCGTAGTTATCGAAAGTGACCAACAGGGCTCACTGACATCCCGAGTGACCAAAAGGATGTAGTGACAGAGACAGAGAGAGAGAGAAACCGATTATGTCCATTGACCAACGACAGAATTATTTCGATTAAAGACGCGCATTGTGCATGTGGTCGGTCAGAGAACACAATTCACTTCAATGCGAAATGCGAGTTCAAGTCCCGTCGAGGTCGTATATTTTGGAATATTATTTAAATTCTTAGAACATTCCCATGTGTAAGTACAATACAAACAAAAACCTCAGAGAATACATCTCAGTGACATCTGCAAGAGACGGCCAGTGGAGAGTTCTCTTTTCTCTCAGATGATGGACAGATATCTGCCGTCTACTCATGATGTTCTGGACGCGAACGAACCGCGTTATTACTTAGAACAACGCCATGAAAGCATTAAAAAGTTCGCGTTGATTTATTTAACGATAATGTTGCCGTGCCATGCGATGACAGGATATGTTCCCCGACATTATACATACGTCGTCGGTCTAACGTGATGGCTCATATTCTGTTACACGGAGTGAAAATGGCGGTATGACAAGCGATATTGAATCTTAAATCCACCACAACGACAGTGTAGATTTATTAACTTCAACGTATTATTACTTTTTATTATGGAGTCTAAGGACTAGTCTACAAAGTTCATTTTCCATTAAGTTCATCCCGACTCAGGTGCATGCAATTACGTTTCCGTGGGTAAGCGGTTTTTCTCGCGAGTTCTAGAGAAAACGAGAAAAAGCGATTTCATTTCGGTGGATATTTTAGTTAAAATCTTCGTCGGTGGCAGAATTTGTTTGCGTTGCTGGCTTAATGAAAACGGTTAATTGGAAAACGAGATAGTTCCCTTGTACGGTGTCTAGTCTAGTCCAGACGCGGGTCTGCGAGGCTACCGTCTGGCGGACGCCAAAGCAGCGAGCTGGACCGAACGAATATCTTTAAAACTATTTTTATCCTACAAAGGAGAAGAGAATTCGCATTCTCAGAATACACTTAGACAAGAATAACATCACAAAAATAATCATACCAAAAATCCCAGCTGTAGGGATAGAACGTAAGTACCTAAATACCTATATTGAAATAGGTAGATATATTGTAATACGATAAAAGACATGTGTACTCCATAAATGGATAAGTATTGTAATGTGAGTAATTAATTAGAGACCATTGTTTACTTGAACAGGACACCATGTAATGTATCCCTTATTATAAACAATGACGTATTTACCTACTTTAAGGAACTATGTAAACTACTATATAACCAATATTTACCCTAATAAATCAGTTATCATCTAGAGCTCTATCTTTTTACTTTCGCACCTCGCACCCACAACACATGGCGACCTTGCCAGTGCGTCGCATTAGAATCATGGTTCTACAATTAGAAAAAGCAAGTGAGAGCTTATCCTGCACGAGTATCCCCTCCGCGCCTCGCGCTCTTCAGCAGCGCCGACCGTGACCTGGGGGGCACCGCCGCGTCGCGCCGGCGCCGCGTGACCGGCAGCTTCGCGACATCACCCTTCAAGCGACGTGCGTCGTGCACTGTTCCACTGCCCATGAATGAAATACTACTTTGTTTGGCTAATAAAATTGACGAGAACAGATGATCAACTAGATGTTAAGAGGTATAACCATCGCCTATCGCTTATGTAACAGAGCGTTTGTTGTAATAGAGCGATACCTTGTATTTACTTAGGGTACTTAGTCGGCACACTCGTCAGGCGAGCGAGGCGTGAGAGTTAAGGTTCATATGCTAGTTATCCCACCGGGAACCATGTCTCTTCAAACTATTTATTTTGTTTAGGAAATCCTTCGTCCGTCGTGATTGCAGGTAGTTGCTTTACGTTACGTTTGTAAACCTAGCTGTAAGTTTCTCATACATAATTTTTTTGTCACAGAAATTAAAGTACCTAGGTTTTGGAGACGCATGAGTGACGACAAGTAGTATTTCCTAATGAAAGGCACCAAACGCAGCAATGCTACTTGGCATGGCGGCAGAAAAAGCATGCACTATCATCAAAAGAACAAATAGCAGCTCCGATGGATCCCGCAGCACGGTCACGTGACCCGCGCTTGTTTATTGGCCATTAAGTTTGACCGACACAGAAAAGTTAATTGTGTGTTTGCATTAGGGGCAGGGATCAGCGTAATGCACACTCAATCTTGGCCGACACATTTAGGATAATTAGAGTTTATACCAGGGCGGGGTTGTTTGCGATTGGACGTATTCCTACATCCTTTTGTAAATCGCAATTAAGTTTAGTTTAATTACAGCTTTAGCCCTGGTGACCTGTAATACAGGTTTTGCTAAACCTACATCAGGCACCAGTCTTCACAATACAGGTTCGATCTTTATAGTATACCAAATGGCTCTAACTTGTCTACTTTAAGAGAACCTTTGTGAAGAAAAATAAATGATTATTATTAAAAAAAAATACAGAATAAAATAAACGTTATAATAATTATTATTTCATCATCATAAGCGATTAGTACCTACCAACCCACTAGGAGCACAGGCCTTTCTCCGAGCTTACAATAACTTGGTGGTCCTGATAATAAGAACAGGTTGATGCCTAATGAGTCAAATTACTTTCAAAAACCTCATCAGAATTTCTTAATTAATATCAGTTAGAAACCGTTCGCTGCTAGAAACAGGTTTTAAATAAAAATGGTTTAAAATAAAAACATTAAAAACGTTGGTACCTAACCCACCTATTCTTAACAATTCTGTTCGACCTAAAATAGATTTTTTTCGGTTTGTATACTTTGATTAAGAACCGTTGTTTGTATGACCGAACATACTAGAATCATGACATTAGATTATTGGTAAATTAGACTCAAACAGCCACAAATATACCTTGATATAATTATGTCTCAGTAAATTAGTGTGATCAATGTACCAGACATAACGACATCAGTAATTATTGAGCAGCAATGTGGCGCAGCGAGGCTGCTGTAATTACCTTTCACAAAGCAACCGGATCCTACAATATAATATTATGTATATTAACTAGCACATTCGAAGACAACGTACGTCGCGCTATGAATACAAGTCAGTGCTAGTTCGCAAACTTAGATAAGATACCCGAAGTCAAATAAGTTTGTGAATACAATAGGAGACATTCCATTAGGAGCGCGGGGTAACTTCTCTGTATGGAGGCATCACTCGACAGCGGCCTCCATTACCCATCTATCACGGTACTTAGCTTTAACCTGTGACAATCGAACCTATTCTATCGAATGATCATCTTTCTGAGAAAATAATTCAAACCCAAACTCAACTCTTTTATTATTTTTCCCTGAAGCGACGGAACTATAATATTTCACGTAGTAAGGTTTATAAACACTTTCCGCGCTCACAAAGCGCTTGTATAAAATACAATTTAAAAGTTGTAACGTGCCGTGAGTAGTTTATTAAGAAGCCCAAAACTTGGTATCGCAACCTTTATAATTCTGTTTGGCGTACATTCCCGCCCAGGGCGTCCCCGGGCGGCCCCGGGCGGGCAGCGGTGCCGGCAGCTTTTGGCCGGAGCGCGAGCGGCTCTATGGAAGCTATGCTCTCTGTCGGTCTGTACGGCTTTTTACTTTCCAATTAAGATTGTGCGTTTTTATTTACAAAATCAGCCTAGAGGGTGCGTCGTGCAAACGCATCCGTAGCGCAAAAAAAAAAAACAAAAAAAGCATGAACAGTGCATTCATAGATATTTGCTGCTTACACGGTACAATTAAAACAGACTTACGTAGTCTATTTTATTTAGAAAATAGGCTTTATGTTTAGCCAGAGCCTGAGTACAACTCTACCGGCAGTTCCAAGCCCAGTAAACCACCTTCTTCCGGATGAATATTTAAGCGTACGTCTCACTGGCTCCTCCCACTACCACGAGCCTCACCCGCCGCCGCCGCCGCCGCCCGGCGCCCGGCGCCCGCGCCGCCTATACATCAGCGCGGTACCAATCCCGATACAAACTTCTAGCCACGGGCTTTCTCTCTAATACTAATCTCAATTTGAGTTAAACCGAGGTTATTTTTCTACTAGCCTCATTGTTTATATCTATTGCATTTTTATTAAACTGTTATATTTATCAGACGAGTCTTAGTCAGATAATCAGTTGGATTAATCGTGCAGAGCCAGTGCCTTTATTCCCTCTCTCGGTCAGTCAGACGGACATAATCTAAAGTCATTAATTTTCCAGGAAAACCAAAGCACAGTAGGTACATAGTGTCACAATGCGCCGGCTATGCAGTGTCCACAGCTGTACCTTTGGAGAGTGCGTATCACACTCAGTAAGTCCACTCGTCAATTGTTTATAGTGATGGCACAGTGTATACAGGGTGAGGCGTAAAGAGTGGTCAATACTTGACCTACGGATAGGGGGCATCAAAACTGTTCAGTAAATAAAAAATTGTGTGCCCACTAAAAGTCTCACGGTTTTCGATTTATTGGAATTTTCGAATTTTTTTACTTTTTTTACCGTTGTCCATTCTTTTCGATACCATGTCTACAAATCTAGGAATTTTCTCAATCTGGTTTTGTCTTTAATAACTGTGCTATCAAATGCGTACTACCATTTGTGTACCAAAAAAACACTTTCTTTTACATCATGCCTAATAAACAAAAGTGTGTTTTGCTATTTTTTTCCAAAAGTTTGACCTCCTTTCCTGAAGATGCAGGGCGTGCATAAGAGCCAGTGGTGGCCATTTAAAGCACTAATTGTAAGGAATTACAATGCAATAAACGAGATTCAACCATAATTGTAATTTTATAAAATAACCCTGACCCATCTTAACTTAGGAATATTCTTTGCATGGAATGTTGGAATTACCAAGTGTTTACACTATTTCGGAATTTCATTGAAGTGGTCAAGTTTTTTATTAGTCAGCCACTCAGGTGGCCGTACATTTTTTTTTTCACCACAGGAGGAAAGGACTTTTGGAAAAAATTAGCAAAACACATTTTTGTTTGTTATTCATGTTGTAAAAGAAAAAGTGTTCATTTGGCACACAAATGGCAGGTAGCATTTGATAGCACAGTTATCCAAAAATGCTATAACAAAAACAGACAGATTGAGAAAATTCCTTGATTTGTAACCTTAGCATCGAAAAGTATGGACAAGGGTAAAAAAGTGAAAATTTTCTAAAATGTCCAATAGCTTGAAAACCGTGAGACTTTAATGGGGTACAATTTTTAAATTTCAGAACAGATTGAGAGACAGAGATTTGATGCCTCCTACCCGAAGGTAAAGGCTTGGCCACTCTTAACGCCTCACCTGTATACCATTCAATAAGTCCACTCGCCCCTCCATAGGCACAGTGTGCACACCACTCGGCGGTCCCGTGCCGGACACGCGGCCTCGGCTCGGACAGGGCTCTGCACTCTGCATTTGCATACAATGAGAGCGCCGTGTTTGTGAGCTCTTCGACGGTCGCATTTCAATATCATTGAATTAAGTACCTCGCCCCTACGAGGGGAAAGTCCTTGAGGTTTTGCATTTGAAACTGCCAAATAGTTTTAGAACATGATCGAGAAATTGGGACATTAATGTTTTTTTTACGAATACACAGAAAAAAGTACACAAAACTCAAAAAGCACAAAGTGTACGCAACCATTTATCTCGCTAAATTATAAGCAGTAATCACTTTGATCAACTCGGCATCGTGGGCTCGTCGGCAGTAATTAATGTACATTATGGGCGGATTGCGAAATCGACTTAGATTTGTTTGCTCGTGAAATGCCTGTTACCATACATGCTACATACAATACAGTAACTAGTATGTAAACATGTACTCTAGTTCAGCATGGAATTAATTGTTCAACACACAAGCCGAGGGGGGTCGAACCTCGCACAATGCGCTGCGCACGGGGTCGTGTGCGATTGAGCAATCAAACGCTCGGCGCTGTCTTAATCGAAATGTGCGATTGCTTCACCACCGCCGGGCACTAGTGTCTGCGTCGGCAACACAAAGCACAACACGCAAATATTAAACTTACTAAAGCAAATATCCTGACCCCGTTTCAGCGCTAAATTTAGCGAGCTAATATTTTGTATGATATTGTAACTCAACTCTCCGTTTCCAAACTCCGTCGGAACGTTGGCCAGTGTATCGGTTGATTCCGTTGAATCAGTGAAATGATTCCCGGCTCTCTGCTCGCTTAAAGATGTGATTTGAATTGCGACATAGTCTTTGAACGCAGAACTGAGACGGCGAAGCGCGAATGTTGCTAAATAGCTAGTACCTAAGTGGTTCTGGTGTAGGTATTTATATGGTTTTACACAATGTTTTTGAAATTCAAACTGATGTAGGTAAATAACTGTGTATGTCTTTCAAAAGTTTCTTCAATAGTGTGCAACAAAGTGTATTCTCGCTGGTCACTCTCGTCGCCGGAATGAGCGATGATTTATGCGATGAGATAACAAAAGGGCAAAACAAACTCGACATTGTGTAAATATAACTACACCACAACAATTAAGCCCAATCCGCTGAGGTCAGCCGAACATTTAAACTCCAACATGCTGATGCAGTAAATTTTATCAGCTCAAATTGAGTAGGTAAGTATACCTCTCGAATAACCGATTCTCGAATCGCGATAACTATCTTGATTTGTATAAACAGTACAAGTTTTAGTAAATTGTTGTAATTTTCTCTGCAGTAGGTCAACCTCAACTTCAATCTCAACAGCCTAATATTGGTCCACTGCTGGACACCGGCCTCCCCCTGATAAGCGCCTTATTGGCTTTCATCTCATGTAGGATAAGGGCCATAATCCCTACGCTGGGAATGCGGGTCGCAGTTCGGTGTTAGAATTGTTCTGCATGTGGCGCTGCTGCCCGCCCCGGTGGATTTCCCTTAGTCGCCACTCTATACACCCGTGGGAAGAGCTGGGGTGGTGAAAATTGTAAGCGGCACCACACAGCAGTATGTCGATATGTGCGGAAATTGTAAATGTTCAGTGTTCGCGCCGCGCGTGCCCCGGCGGGCGCGGGGCGCGGGGCGCGGGCGAGTGGAGGCTGCGCGAGACATCGCGACTGAATTATTAACTTTCCGTGTAAATGATTTATCCTTTTTGGAAATTTTCGAAAGAGACGTTTTAAATCTTTCGCATAAAAGGCTTACGCTAAGGGAATTTTGGCACAGACAGAATATTAAAGATAATATCAGTCAAGTGAGAGTCGGACTGTGCGTCACAGGTTCGGATTGTAACATTATGTATTAGTAGGTAATACATGAAAATTAATTGTGAGCACTACATTAATTTAGATTGAATGTACTTATTTCACAACTAGGTACCTATTTGTACTCGTATTTGTATTTATTTATTTACCATTTATAACATAGTTCGTTATACAAGGCATGTCAGAAATTGTAAAATTTGAAAAGATAAAACATACTTAGTTCACTAAACAAAATGAAAAAGTCCTAAATAAAAGTATGTACCTGACATATGGGATTTTTGAGCGAAGCTATTATTTTAGGGTTTCGAGATAGGAGATCGTTTTCGAAACCCTTATGGTCTCGCTTTGTCTGTAATTTTTTCACTCTTTAATATCTCCGAAACTACCACAGCTATTGACTTGAAATTTAAAATAATAATACATTTAGTACGACTGCATAGACATGAAGAAAAAAATTAAAATGAAAATTTTCCATACAAATTGTGATGCCGAACGTTTAAAAGAGACCTACAAAGTCAAGTGGGGTATCAAATGAAAGGTATTAGTTTGTACATTTTAAAATAGTTTTTGAAATATCTGTAAGTTTTATACTTTTCGAAATATTTTGAAAAAAGTCAAAAAAATACCCATCCCCCCCTATCTCCGAAGTTTACAGAGCAATCCATTTGAAATTTATCAAGCGTTTGTAGATTATGAAGCTATATTTTACAGGAAAAATATAGAGAAGTCTGTAAAAAGAACACTTTTTGAAAAATGGTCAAAAAAGGGCCACTGAGTGGGGTATCAAATGAAAGGTTTGGATATTTCAAAACAGTTTTTAAAATTTCTGTAAGTTTCATACTTCTTTAAATATCTTGAAATAAGTCGAAAAATTTACTGTTACCCCCTATCACCGAAGCATTCACGGATCAATCTGAAATGTAGGTTGGTACCTTATATTTTTAGGGTACCAGTGGTAAAAGGTACCAAAGGTACCAGTTAGAGACTTTGCCATTTAATGAATAATTAAATGGCAAAGTCTCTAACTGCTACCTTTAGTGCATAACTACTTGGTGAAAGACGTTCGAAACCCTCGGCGCGAGAGTTACACTCGCACTTGACGGATCTTGTTTTTATTTAGTTGAACAGAAATATTGACTTTTAATTGCAACGGAAATTATATCACGGTCTTTAAATATAAATTGAATAAGGAACCCTTAAAAGTGGAACCGTTTGAGATGGATAGAGCTTTGATGAATATATTGAACATCTGCTGGTAATCGAGATTAACGGAGAAGAAACGAATTTAATCTTCAACTCCATTCCACTTTGTTACAAAAGAAACACGGTTTTCGTATGCTAATATAGTGATTATTTCATTGAGTATGTATTCAGTAACAGCGTTTAGCTACGATATCAAATTGCTAATAACTAACAAGATTGCCAGTGCATATGTCGTGGCCATAATCTTGAATTGATTACTTCATAATGTAGCCAACCACTTCATGAAATAGTTCTATTTCACGATATGGCCAGCTAAAACTGACTATATCGTTATTTCAATTAACGTTTGGCCATATATGGGGGGGGGGGGGGCATATGTGTGGGTTTCCTTGACATCAACTAATATATTTTTTTAAGCACTTTACATTGCCCTTTGCAGTTCGCTTGCAGTTTAAACTGGCAACAAAATACTCCACATATTTTGACGAAATCTTAGTCTAATAAAAATAAAAAATAAATCATAACAGTTTACAACATTTAAACACTTTTTCAAAAAAAGGGAGTTTTCAGAAATATTTCTCTATATTTTTTTGGATTGTCTACTTTACTTATTCTTAATGTTTTCTATCATTTTCAGTCGGCCATGTTCAACAGTTATGTGGATTTCTGTTAGTAATTCATAATTATTTTTCCATGGGAACTATATGAATAGTAGCATCTTCAAAAGTACTAGTCTTTCGTAAAAGTCAACTAGTTTAATGTCGTAACGGCGGATTTTCACTTAATTTTTGTCTTCAATTAGCACACATTTATTAGCTTTTAAAACAGAATAATTGTACACCGACACTTGATGCACCATAAAAACACTCAAAACAAAACAACATCAGCGCCTCTAACGGTAGATTAATGTAACTATTTTATGATATGATCACTAATGTTTGACCATATCATGAAGTAGCCGTGCATTTAGCTTTTTTATCGTCAAACGCTGATTATTCATTGATCTGCAGGCCTAGCCAAGTTGCAAATCTATGATCGCTAACGCTATAGAAAACGCAGAAAATGTATGGGAATCACATTTCTAAAACGCAAAGTCACGTGGTCAGAACAAACGAATCGATAAACCGTAGCCAAGTTTACAAGTTAGCGTTTCGTCATTACAAATAGAATAGAATGTTGTCGATTCTATCGTGTTGATCGCTAAACCCCATACAAATGGTAGACAAGCCGCACTTTTGACAACCGCTAACGAAACGAATTCTAAGTTTGTGATCGCTAGGCGAGCGTTCGCCGAGACCCAGTAGAAAACGCTAACAAAATGGCGGATTTGGCATCAGCTGTTCTAAAATACGAGTGTTTGTGAAGGAGAAGTGTGAATTATAATAGATTTTTGGACTTTTTTGCCCTTTAGCAAATACCTAGTCTAGCCAAGTTGCAAATCTATGATCGCTAACGCTATAGAAAACTAAGATAATGTATGGGAATCCCATCTATAAAACGCAAAGTCACGTGGTCAGAACAAACGAATCGATAAACCGTAGCCAAGTTTACAAGTTAGCGTTTCGTCATTACAAATAGAATAGAATGTTGTCGCTAAACCCCATACAAACGGTAGACAAGTCGCACTTTTGACAACCGCTAACGAAACGAATTCTAAGTTTTTGATCGCTAGGCAAGCAATCGCTGAGACCCAGTAGAAATCGCTACAAAATGGCGCATTTGGCACCAGCTGTTTTAGAGTGAGGGGGTTTGTGACGGAGACGTGTGTAATAAAACTTGATTTTTTGAACTTATTAATACTTATTTCTCACTAAACATTTCAAAATGCATTCATTAAATATGTTGTGGTGTGACCATCATGAAGAAGTGTGGTTAAATCGACGGAAAAGACACGTATATCGTGAGTGCTTAGGCACAATACAAGAAATGACGGACACTTTATTTGTGCAGCGATTTCGGTTAAATAAATTAACTTTCAAAGCTCTTATTAAAGAACTTCGACAAAAAACAACATTGGAAGGAACAGACGAGATTCCACTTGAAGTTAAGGTAAAAAGTGCCAAAGTATCTAAAATATTGACATAGAAATATTGTAGCAGCAATTTATTCATTTTAAGTGTTTAATTATCGATTATAGGTGTTGTGCGCCCTCAGTTTCCTGGCCACAGGATCATATCAAAGGATTGTGGGTGTCACTCATCACCTCGTTCAACGCACAGCTAGTCGCTGCATAAGAGAGGTCGTTGACGCATTGAACCACCCTGCCATCATGGCAAAATGGATTGTTTTTCCGAAAACAAGACAAGATAGAGGAATAATAAAACGGGAGTATGTATCACATTTCTAACAAGTTAATACTTGGTGCAATATTAATACACAAAGTTACATAAATAGTATTTATAATACCTACTATTGTTTTAGGTTTCAAAGAAGATTTGGTCTGCCTGGTGTAATTGGGTGCATAGATTGCACCCATGTAGCATTGGTCAAACCCCTTGATGACGAACATCTCTTTTACAACAGAAAGGGGTATCATTCATTAAATGTTCAAATGGTACATGCATAATTTTGTATATAGGGTGTAACAAAAAAGAGTAACCAAACTTTCAGGTGGGGTGTAGAATCGAACACTGAATTCAGGAAAAATATTGAAAAAAAATCCCGCCCTTTAGTTTTCGAAAAATTAAATAAATAGGTACGAATTTTTCACAACAGTAGGCAATAGACTGTAATACATGTGTCTATTTGGAATTAGAAAAAAATGGCCTACGTACCTGTATTCATATCTTTTATAAGCCCATAACACCTAAACGGTGCCCTAATGAGCGGCCACCGCGGTCATCGACCCGCGACATCATTGCAGCGGAAGCGAACAGGCTGCGCGGCGTGCGGAATTAGATATGGAGCCTACGTACAACAAATACATTCCAATTTTCCTCTAGGAATTAAAAATAAATAAATTATTTTAAGTCTTTACACACGTTCTATCGCGAAAATGCATAGTTAGTAGGTACATTCATTAAGCATGCACCTTCCTTCCTACTAAAAGATATTCACTACTAGCTTTTATTTTTTCATATCGTTGACTGTTGAATGTGAAGGTAGGTAGGTACTTAGGTATAAGTACCTACCTACCTTCACATTGAACTTTAAAAACACGGTGAGTAACTAACAATGAAAGGTTGTTACAATTTGCATTTCCGAAGCACCAGATTGAGACAAGAAAAGGCACAAACTTTTAGCGCGCGAGAGCGAGATAGGTATACAAACTTAGTTCATCCGAATGTTCACCCAATGCTAGGCTTATTGTTAGTTTTGTCAAACTGTCTGTTATCATAGGGTCAATGGCCATTTAGTTGCATCATTGCAAGCGCAAGGTGAAGGTCGCGGCGGCGCTTATCGGTTATTTGTGCGTAAAAATGGCTCGTATGCGTTATTCAGATATTGAATACCACGAGATGATGCTTGACCTAAAGTTTTAGTGTGGTTTTGTATATTGACGGTCCTAAGCCCGTAAAGTACGAAGGGAAAATTGGAATGCATTGGCTAGCTTCCTACATAACTACAACACGTGCAGCCCGCCGCCGCGCGCGCTGCTGCGATATCGCGTGTCCGGTCGTGGGTGCCCCCCGTAAAAAGATGTTTATCTGCTAAAAAGGTGTACACAAGGTACGTAGACCTTTTAATCAAATTTTAATGCCAAATAAACACGTGCATCAGTCGTTTGCGTAATGTAGTGAAAATTCCGTATTTATTTAATTTTTCGAAAACTAAAGGGCGGGATTTTTTTTTAATATTTTTCCTGAATTCAGTGTTCGATTCTACACCCCACCTGAAAGTTTGGTTACCTACTCTTTTTTGTTACACCCTGTATATACAACTATTTCTAATGTGATTTGTTTCAGTTATAATTATAAAACATTTTCATTTTACAGATCTGTGATAGTAATCTTAAGATCACAAATGTGAATGCGAAGTATGGTGGATCTACACATGATTCACATATATGGTCATCCAGTCAAGTTGAATCGTATATGCGTGAACTTCACCAAAGCAATGAACAAGTGTGGTTATTAGGTAAGTATTTACAAGATCATTAATCTGACTTATAGGGTTTATATTTGATTCGTTTGTCTATTATTAATACCTACTTTTTACAGGTGATTCTGGGTACCCACAACGCCCTTGGCTTATGACGCCAATCCTTAATGCAGCTCAAGGTTCCGTAGAAGAAGCTTATACCCAAAAGCATATTCAAGCAAGGAACTGCATCGAGCGCTGCTTTGGATTACTCAAAGGACGGTGGAGATGTTTGCTTAAAGACAGAGTTCTTCATTACCATCCTCATGTAGCTAGCAAAATAACAATGGCATGTTGTGTGCTACACAATATTGCATTAAATGCCGGGCTACCACCACCAGCACTACCTCCGGTTGCACATGAAGATGGAGATGATTTACCCTCCCAAGCTTCCACCTCTAATTCTGTGGGGAGCCAAAATGAGCTAATCCAAGGTAGAGCCATGTTAAGATGTTTATTAAATAGATTGTGATAAATAAATCGGCTGTGTTTGCCGGTGGATGGAAGATGATGAGTGAAACTGTTTGGAGTACTGTGAGTCCTCAGCCATATACCTAGTTAGATTTTTCATGTAACATTGCTTGTTGAATTTTGTGTTGTAAATATATTTAAAATGTCATGTTTATTCGGTTTAATGTTAAGTGATTAAGTGATTTCATTGAATTGTTTTTTTAAGAATGTATATACAGGGTGTAACAAAAATAAGTAACCAAACTTTCAGGTGGGGTGTAGAATCGAACACTGAATTCAGGAAAAATATTAAAAAAAAATCCCGCCCTTTAGTTTTCGAAAAATAAAATAAATACGGAATTTTCACTACATTACGCAAACGACTGATGCACGTGTTTATTTGACATTAAAATATGATTAAAAGGTCTACGTACCTTGTGTACACCTTTTTAGCAGATAAACATCTTTTTACGGGGGGCACCCACGACCGGACACGCGTTATCGCAGCAGCGCGCGCGGCGGCGGGCTGCACGTGTTGTAGTTATGTAGGAAGCTAGCCAATGCATTCCAATTTTCCCATTTCAATTTTCATCTCGTGGTATTCAATATCTGAATAACGCATACGAGCCATTTTTACGCACAAAAAACCGATAAGCGCCGCCGCGACCTTCATCTTGCGCTTGCAATGATGCAACTAAACGGCCATTGACCCTATGATAACGTTTCTGTGGTATCAAAGTTTGACAAAACTAACAATAAGCCTAGCATTTGGTGAACATTCGGATGAACTAAGTTTGTATACCAATCTCGCTCTCGCGCGCTAAAAGTTTGTGCCTTTTCTTGTCTCAATCTGGTGCTTCGGAAATGCAAATTGTAACAACCTTTTATGGGGTTCATTGTAAGTTACTCACCGTGTTTTTAAAGGTCAATGTGAAAGTAGGTACTTAGGTAGTCAACGATATGAAAAAATAAAAGCTACTAGTGAATATCTTTTAGTAGGAAGGTGCATGCTTAATGAATGTACCTACTAACTATGCATTTTCGCGATAGAACGTGTGTAAAGACTTAAAATAATTTATTTATTATTTAATTCCTAGAGGAAAATTGGAATGTATTTGTTGTACGTAGGCTCCATATCTAAGCACGCCGTGCAGCCTGTTCGCTTCCGCTGCAATGATGTCGCGGGTCGATGACCGCGGTGGCCGCTCATTAGGGCACCGTTTAGGTGTTATGGGCTTATAAGAGATGAATACAGGTACTTATATAGGCCATTTTTTTAAATTCCAAATAGACACATGTATTGCCGTCTATTGCTCTACTGCTAGTCTATTGCCTAATGCTGCGAAAATTTCGTACCTATTTATTAAATTTTTCGAAAACTAAAAGGCGGGATTTTTTTTCAATGTTTTTCCTGAATTCAGTGTTCGATTCTACACCCCACCTGAAAGTTTGGTTACTTATTTTTGTTACACCCTGTATAATAAGAATAAGTAAATAAAACTTTATAAATCATCATAATGTAATAAGGGTAGCATAATTTTAAGTATAAATGTAACGTTTTGGATGTAGGTAATCTGTTAAGTATTTAGTTTAATAAATACATTGGAATAAAAGTATTTTAAGTTTTGCTTGCTTTATATTTGGTCCGAAAATGTCTACAAAAAAGCAATATTTAAATAGCTATAATTACTACTAAACTAACCATAGGTTTATACAACGGTCTCCAATAAAGCTTCATTATAAAATAATTTCACAGATTTCTATAAAATTTATAAGAGACCCAATTGTGTGGCATTGTACACTATCGAATATAAAAATAAATTATCAAAATCTTAAAAAAAGCATCCACCTCCGAGGCCATGTACCTAGTGGCTGTAGAAATAGTGGCCACAAATCAAATAAACAAAAAGAATCAGAACCAAAATGTAGGTTTGGTTGGGATTCATTTTTCAGTAATTTTGCTACAGTTAACACCATCATACCTAAGTAACGATGACGGCCTAAACCATCAACAGACCTTCAAAATATATATTGTTAACTTTATAATGTATCTGTTGAAGGTAGCGATGACGGTCTTAACTGCAGCAAAATTTCTGATAAATGGTTTAGAACCTCAACCAAACGACATAAAGTTTGGTTCCGATTCTCTTCCATTTCCATTCTCCGAGTTTCTAATCTAAGCCTTTCCATCTCCCTTTGGTGGTTATTTCGTTCTCGGTCTTCCTCAAGTTGCAGCCGGCGGTTCTCGACAGCCACGAACTCGTTCGTGGCTCGATCGAACGGCGTCTGTACCCTTCGTGTGCGCGCTCGAAATAACATATTATGCCGTCGCGGCGTAGATGTGGCCGACGCCACAGGGGAAGATGTTGCTGGACGTTCTCGTCGTCGTGCGTCTCTTCGCGATGTGGTTACCACAGGAGACGTCACTGACGGCATCTGCGTGGATACTGGGTCAGGCGGTGGCGGTAACTCTTGAAGTCCAAATGACGATGGGGCAGTAGATGCTGAGGAAGTAAAAACACCATTTCATACTTGGCTAATGTATCGTAAAAATGAAAATTATTATAGTCGGTTTGCATGTTATAATTTCGTAAGGCTTGAGGTATGTACATAATGACGACCTCAGTGGCGCAGCGGGCGAGAGTCCGCTTGAGATGCAAGATGTTGCGGGTTCGATTCCCGCCTCGGAAAAAAATTATGTACTATCTGCAGAAATTTGTTCCGTTGGTCTGGGTGTTTTCTATGTATAATTAAAAAAATATCTATCTATGTATATAATGTATTAAGTATATCAGTTATCTAGTACCCATAACACAAGCTTTGAGTAGCTTACTTTGGGGCTAGATGGTGCTGTGTGGATTGTCCAGGAATATTTATTTATTTATTTTATTTATTAGAATGCTTGTAGGTACTAATTGCGGATAAGTCACGATTTCTGTGGGAAACTGGTGGAATTGTGAAGCTGAGCTAAAATGATATAGGCTCACCTCCTTTTTGTTGCAAAAAAATCTAAAAGTAGGAACCTTCGTTCTGAGGAAGTTCCAACTCAATCACATCTGTGTCTGGTAATTGGAAACGTTGCTCAGGGATGGAACACGGTGGTGGTTGAGAGCGTCTTTGAGATGGTGCTTCCTGAAAAAAATGTCATAGATTGGTATTACTAAACTTAAATTAGAAGAAAAAAAACATTATCTGATTACAAAGCGATACTCAAGCAAAAAAAAATTACTAACATCAAATCCTCTTTCTTCAATTCCATGTTGACCAACAACAGCAGTCAAACCCATTATAGCCAATACCCTCTGTTCTAGATCTGTAAGGGTTTGTCTGCTGCTAGGACCACCACCAGTGCCAGAAGCCTCGCGACGCATTAGCAAAGCTTTTTTTTTTGTTTTCGCCTTCCAATCTGCCCACACCTGTATATAATAGTGTTATTTTTTTTGTGAAACAAGTAATAGTTACCTACCTATATCCATGCTATGGTGTATAAATAATAAATAAATATTATGCTAATAGGTATACCAGGATTAGAGGCCTTAAAACAGTGATAATAAATGCCTTCTGAGCAAGAGTAGGTAGTTCTAGCTGAAAATTGAACCCGATACGAGTTGGATTAGTGAGAAGTATTTCAATTGATAACCTATAATAGCCACCTATCTGTTTTGGTTCTGGGTGTTGGGATCTCACTTTTTTCCATTTATCCGTTGATCTTATGACTCCTCCGCCAATGGAGTTCAGCAATTCTGCCAGCTCTTGCCATAGACGGTCAGCCTTTACTCTGCCTTGTGCCCCTTGTTGGGGCCTCGCTATATCACCTCGGCTAAAACAAAAGTTTAAACTATTTGAGACAGACAAAGGGACTAGTTACTTTATAAACAAAGTGTTAGTAGACACAATCAATGTTTATTTGATTCATAAGTACTAGGTACGTAGGCAGTTCAAGTTGCATACCGCGTCATTGTTTATGTTTCGAGTTATTGGAAAGATTAAAACAGCAAAGGATGATTTTGTCGTAATAATAATAACTAAAAATTTACGTACCTCTCCATGAATTCTATTAAAGCCGTGAACTGTTCTGGGCTAGCTCGGGATCTAGATGCCATCCTGTAAAAGTTATCACTTTAATAAACCTATACTCATCGTTTAGCAAAACACGATACATTTTCATGCTACAATAATCCTATAATTACGTTTATATTTAAATTCCATTTAGTTTTTTATCACAAATCAGTAAAAATATTAGTTTTACCTTATTTTATCCACTTTGTAGCACAAAAGAATTCAAAACTCCGTACGTTACGTAGTTCACAATGAATGAGTGAGTTCACAAAACAAAGCTGTGACTTTGACAACGGTTTGACATTAGAGAACGCTCACCATAGACAAATACTATATTGTTTTCTATCCGTGCTATAGAATGAGCGATAATCACAGTCACGTCAACTTGGCTACCAACTTTTCAATTTCTAAATTCGCTATCGCCAAAGCCTTAACAATTGTAGAAAGAGAATAGAAATGATTAGTAGAAAATTGCACCGCGCCTCCTTTGTTATAAAGAACAAAATAGTGTGAACGAAAAAATACTTGTACCAAATTACTTTTCGCAACTTGAAAGTAAAATACTTGCATAGGAAATTGATCCGAACACACATGAGAATAAAGTTGGTAATTGAGTTTTCAGAAGAAATACTTGCAAGCCCTTTAGCAAATACCTACTACAGGGCAACTACCTATTATGAATTCAAAATGCATTCCTTGTGATGTGCCCTTATTGAAAAAGTGTCGTGAAAATTGCCGAAAAACACGTACATATAACGTGAGTGTGCTAAGACACCATACAAGAAATGTCGTACACTTTATAAATGCAGAGATTTCGTCTAAATAAACTTACTTTCAAGACAAAAAAACTACATTATAAGGAACAAACGAGATTCTACTGGAAGTTAAGGTAAAAAGTGGCAAAGTTTGCGACTAGGTATTCGTGATGTAGGTACAACCATAGGTACAAATAATTCTTACAGTGCAGTGTAGTAGTCCATACAAAGGTTGAAGAAAAAAGAAAGTAAAAAAAATTAGGTGTTATTTTATTAGATATACCTGATATAATTTAATGTATACCTAAGTATAACGTTTTGGATGTAAGTCTGTTAAGTTATATTTAGTTGAATAAATAAATTTGAATAAAAGTATTATACATTTTGTTTGTTTTTATTTGGTCCTAAAAACACTATATTCTAATGTTTACAATATATTTGTTGAAGGTAGCGATGATGATCTTATCTGCAGCAAAATTGCAGAAAGTTCCAACTTAATCACATCTGTGGCTGGTATTTAGGAGTGAAACTCAGGGATGGAATCTTCGATCAGTGGTGGTAGAGAACTTCTTTGAGATGTTCCTTCCTGAAAAATATGAGATACTATATAAGTAACAAAACCAAAATAAGAAAAAAAAAACACTTTACAACATAGCGATGATATTATGCAAAAAATGAACTAACATTAAATCCTCTCTTCTCTCTTCAATTGTAGGTTGACCGACATCAGCAGTCAATCCCATTATATTATCCGTTGATCTTGTGACATTCCCACCAATGGAGTTTAGCAATTCAGCCAGCTCTTGCCATAGCCTTTAGTTAGTCTGCCTTGTGCCCCTTGTTGGGGCCTCCCTCGCTATATCACCTCGGCTACAACAAAAGTTAAAACTATTTTAGAAACACAAAGGGACTAGGTACTTTATAAACAAAGTGTTAGTAAACACAATCAATACCTATGTTTGTTTCATTCATAAGTATGTGAACGGTTCAAGTTCAAGTTGCATACCGCGTCATTGTTTATGTTTCGTGTTACTGAGTATTAGGAAGATTAAAACAAAGGAAGATTTTGGTTTAATCCTACCAAAATTATAAAGGCGAAAGTCTGTGCCATTGGGAAAATGTTTGGCCGAAGACAACGCCAAAACTACTGAATGGATTGGCGTAAAATTTTGCATAAATAAAGATCTAGACCTAGAATAACATATAGGCTACTTTTTATTCCATAAATGTGTGTGAAGCCGCGGGCAGAAGCTAAGTAACTTATAATTTACGTACCTCTCCATGGATTCTAATAAAGCCGCGAACTGTAATACCAATCCTGTGTATGCACATAATGTAGTGTCACAAATTGGTAAAAAGAGAGCTTTTACCTAATTTCACTCACTTTATAGCACAAAACAATTCAAAACATCTATTACGAAGTTCACAAATGAATGAGATCAGCAAGTGAAACCTGTGACTAGAGATGGGCGTTGTCGTTGAATTTCCACAACGATGCGCATCGTTTTTGTTAGAATGGCATCCGTTGTGAACAACGATGTTGCCGCCAACGATGTCGGCCGGGTTGCTAACACAACACTGACACTAGGGTGTCGATGTTGCCGCCATCGATGTCGGCTGCGTTGCGGTGCGCACATCATCGTAATTTGCGTAGGTAATGAAAAAATCCAAACAAACGACAAGAATAACGAGCATATGAAACTTACTGGAAGTGACATGAGCGTTTTAGACGGGTAGGTCCTAAATTACGGAATTTGAACAAATAAAAATGTATGGGTAATTAAACTTTTTAAACTTTCGCGATTTGTAAACATAGTTAATGGTTTAATCGGGTATTTATCGCGTACCTTTTGTTTTTATATAAAATATAAAAACAAAAGGTACGCGATAAATACCCGATTAAACCATTAACTATGTATGGGTAAATCTAAAAACCATAATACTTACATTAAAACGAGACATTTGATAAAAAAATTATATATCGTATTTTTTTTAATAATAAATAACATTGGTACATGGTTCATGCCATATCTAGTTAGTTATAATAAAACGTTCCGTTCTATGTTCTAGCATCCTCTCCTCTCGCTCACACACACGCAGGCATGCGGGCGGTGAGGTATGGATGGATGTTCGTTGCTTAGGTTTGGCAATCGGCATTACTCGGCTGACTTCGTTGTTCGCCATCCGATGCCGCGCCACTAACCTCCCCGCTCTTCCGATGTCGGTGTGACGTTCGTTTGTTGTCGGTGGCGATCGGCATTACTCGGTTCGGCATCTCGTTGTCGCAGGCATCCGTTGTTCACCTATTCGCCATCCGATGGGAACATCGTACACTGACATCGTTGGTCAACAACGATGTTAGTAAAAACGACCACCTCTACGGTAGAGGTGGTGTCGATGTCAAAGTCGATGTCAAAGTCACAGGTAGAGGCTCTACCTGTGACTTTGACATCGTTTTGACATTTGAGAACGCTAACCATAGACAAAGATTTGATTGTATTCTATCCGTGTTGTAGAATGAGCGATTCATACAGTCGCGTCAACTTGGCTACCAACATTCTACTATCTATAAACGCAACCGCTAAAGCGTGAGCAATTGTAGAAAGAGAATAGATATGATTCGTTTGCGATTTGGCTAGGCCTGCTGGTCAGACTACATCATGATGTGGGCAGTGCGTGTTTTCCATTTCATGAAATACAACCATGAAATACAACCATTTCATGAAATGGTCGGTTACATCATGAAGTGATTAATTCTATTATATGCCCACGACACATATAAAACTTCAACAACTACCTATTTGCCCTAATTGGAGAATAAAATAAACCATGTTATGGTAACAGATGTATATTGTGTGCTTGTTACCCAGAACCTGCTCATTAAACCTCTCTAACATTGTATTATTTGACATAATCCCAAGAAAAAAATGACTAAGAAGGAAGGAATTAAAGGAAAAAAGGACTAAAAAGATATGTATTAAAAATTAAAATCGCCACCGTGCAGTGCAGCTGTGAAATTACTGTTTAAAATTAAACAAATGAATGTGGGTAAAAGCGCTTTTGAAAGCGTTTGTCACAACAGAATGCTTCAGGACATACTTTCTTTAATTTAAAACACTTGATTGTGATATTTGTTAAATATTTTCCGAGAAAAAACAGAAAATGTAATCTTGCCCGAGGACAACTTTATTTGTACAATATTTTAACAATTTTGTTTTATGTTTGGATTCATTACTCTGCTTATCTTGGGCCTAGTTGATGCTGTATGGATTGTCCAGCATTATTTTTTCATTTTTTAAATTTTCATTAGGAAAATATCGAGATTGTATACCTTCGTAGAAAGTTGAAGCTTTGTGCGGTAATTGACCTGCGTCGTCGGTGAAACATCTCTCAATTTTTTTGAAGGCTTATTTGTTCACAATTCTAGCCTTAAAACTTATCTTCTGACCGGCGACAACCCTAATTAATGAGTCACCTTCGAGATGACATTAAAAAAGTCTATTAGCTTTAGCAAGTTAGCAGGGTCAACATACCAACTAACGTTAAGCTACGCACGAAATAAACTAAAAGAAAAGCTCACACTAATTTATGCTTGCTACGCCATTGCTACGAGTGTGCTACGAGGCGTGCTACGAGGCGTGCTACGTCGTAGACCACCACTGCTACGTGAATCTACTTCTAAGAACCGGTGTGGTACCAGTTCCTCGCCTTTGTGAATGATTCATCCATATGATGTCGTTATCGAGTGATACGCGTACATTCGCCACATAAAGGCCCCGGCAGACGAGGCAATCGCGCACTCATTCGAATCGAGCGTTCGACTCGCTTGTGCGGCTTCCGATTCAATACCGCCTATTACGCATGTGTATGTACTGTGTACATTAGAGGCAGACACATTCACGGTTGCTAGGTTCCACAAGCCTACAATAATGTTTTGTAATTGCCAATTCTGAAATACCCAGAAGCTTTTTACGCTCATTCAAGGACATTTTCGTCTCATAAAAATATGTGTGAATACTCGTCTTTCTAAAAGCATCCTTAACCAATACCTGATGCGGGCAAATGGTGCGAAGCGAAGCAATCAAATGTCACCTCATATAAGCAAATATGATTAATTCGCGGATTCGTCCCTGTGAGAGCCGGGCTCGCCGTGAGCGCGCCGTGAGCGGGCCGTGAGCGGGCCGTGAGCGGGCCGTGAGCGGGGCGTAAACCCCGATACACTCATAACGAGCCCTCATTGCCGTACAGAGCCTTCATAAAATTCAAATTCTCCAAAGCGCACGTAAAAACGACTACGTAGAGGAAAAGCCTCATACGATATTACTTTGATACAAAATGTCAAGGGGGAAATTACTTTTATTTGGCTGGCGGATGATGGCCTAAAATAAAAATATGAGCCGCTCAGCGCTCTCTTCATTTACATCGCGAACATTATCTCTAAAATAAAGCTTTGGGAACGTACTCCCCATCAGCACAGATATGTCCACCGCTGACATGTCTCCTCCCCCCGACCCGGCGAGGGGGGGGGGGGTAAACATATCACTTACAGATTTTTTTAAACCGCAGATCTAATATTTGTTCCCCGTAACTTTAGGTAGCGTGTCATTCAGGCGAGACCTTCATTTGTCCGTCTTCAAGTAAAATCAGGAACAGAGTTGAAAATAAAAGCTTTTAGTACGATTCCCCCGTTTAAATGAATCTTATTCAGCGCTCCTCTCGCCCACGGGAGGGAAAGAGACAGAGCTGGTTTAGATTTACCGCCTCTGTAATTTGATTTAGATGTTATGTTACTAGCTAGTGTGTTCGACGACTTTGTTCGATTTTGAAGACTGTAGATTGATTTACTTCATTGGCTACACAAAATGAGAACAGAAATATTTTGATCTAGCTGCCTTAACAGCAAGCAACATAACTCAGGCCACTGTAACATCACTCCCCACTCTCCCCTCTCGAAGCAGAAACCACAACTAGTCGTCAATCCATTCAATGAACTGACACACATCAGCACAGTTTATATGTATGTAGATCGCTAATAGATGGAAACCATACGAGACCGGGTCATTGGTTTTATTACGAAGGATTATTACGAATGAAATACGATACGAGATCGGATTCTATTCGATACTTACTCATGCCTCGCCGGTGAATGATGGCTTCACGGCTCTTTTGTAATAAACCTGCACTAGTGGGAGGGCCGCCTTTATCACAGAAAAGGTGATGTGGTTAAAACAGCCATTTAACGGTTGGTTATTATGCTTAGGCACAAAGTATAGATTCCTACACTTTTTAAAGTATAGCTTAGAGATATTGTTTGCGTCGCTGTGCCAGTGTAGTAAGTTGCTTCTGACCTTGTTTGGGTAACACAGTCACTAAACGTACCTACGTCGATGTAGGCATGTCATCGCTATGAAACTATGGAGTGTATTTAAAGAATAGTTTCACTCGATCAATGCGCGAGAGTGTCGCGGTTACCGCGCTGCGCTTTGTGGCGGGACCATCCAATCTCTCGGAATACCGTGCACCTATGTCACGTGTTAATGGAATATGAGCCGTATCAGCTCGCGACAGATATATGTATCGAGTGATCACTTAGGTTATAATTATTTCTTTTTAAATTGTTTCATAGTTTTAACTGTGCAATAAAAATATTTTCTATCTATCTAGCTATCATTGTCATGAACCAAGCAACAATGGTGTTATCAGATAATATCTATGAAACCTCGATTATCGTAGAAACGAGGAAGCACACACTCTTGTCAATCAAAAGACATTAATTGCTGCTTATTTCCTCACTCACTGAATGTCAGTAGACAATATTAATATTGATGAACCGACGTATGTAGAATGTACGGAATGTATCCATCTACATAAAAACTGAAGTATTGTAACAGTCATAAACGAGCTTTTTACGAATATTTTACATTATACAAAACATCATGTGGCGAGCAGAGTAATGTGGAAGGTAGACCGTGCGAGGATGAACATGGAACAGAACTGAATATCTCGGAGTACTGATCAACTAGGAAAAAGTAGCAGTGGCTTATTATTATTTGATAAATCGCCACAGATGCGTTTCAAAATACGTCACAGCTCACGGCCCTTTCCCACGACCGTTCAGTTCTGCAGGAACGGTTATTTACTATTCCCCGCAGAAATTATTGGTGTGTTCACACACAGTAGTTTGCATCCAAACTAAAAAACCAAATGACAGTTAAGATCTGTTATGTTTCAAAATATTAATTTCTCCTTCCGTACTGGAAGGAGAAATAAATATTTTGAAGTGACTCTGTCCACGTCGGCGTCGGGGCGGGCGCGCGCTCCGCGTCCTCATAAAGCAGTACAAAGTAGATAGATCTGGGAGAGCGGCTGCGATAGCGGCGCGGCGCATGGCGAGCCGCCAAATCGTTTTATTCATCACACGATTTTATAAATCACCAAATATTTCCTCTTTTGACGTGAAATAACGACCAGTTAAAAAACTGAACGTTACTGCAAGTAAATAAACAGTATTGGTTCTTTAAATCATGCTTACAGAGGCGCTGCGAAAATGTGCAAAATAAATGTGTGACAAATCGACTATTTGACACACATTTCGTGTCAGTCAACTGTGCTGGTATAGGCGAGGCGTGGAGGTAAGAATCTCCCAGCGCTAGTTCTTACGCGCATATTCCGAGATATCGCGTATTGATCACTACACGTCGAAAGACATCTCAGCATGAAGCCAGCATATAATAATATAATATCCATGTAATTTTTCCTTCGTGTGCCGGAGATGTGCGAAGCGCCGGTAATTGGACGTGATTGCAATCAGCGACGCCAGCGCCGTCGCCGCCGGCGGATTATTCGCGCTCTAATCCGAGGCGTATCAGTGTCGTGATCATTCTTGATTCTCCGAATGTGACGTGTGGAATAGAAGCCCTTGAAAGAATGAAGCCGGGGAACACTACCTACCTATATATTATATGTATGTAGGTAGGTACTGCGTATTGATTTGGATCAATGGAGCTACTTCTTGATTGTTTGAAACAGTCTGCAGGTAGCTCAACTGTTTAATAATTTATTTAATGAACACAGTCATGTACCTGTTATTTGTAGTTTTCTTTGCCATCGACAAACGATATGCATTTTTCTTATAAGCCCTTTCGTAGTCTGACGACTTCATGACGGGTCATGTAGTTGCTTATTGCGAACCTTTTGATATTATTTTCCATGCGATGCGATGATTTACATCAAAATAACTAAGTTCTATTTTTTTTATCATAATTCCAAAAAATCTTACGAAAAAATTTCCAATATTATAACAATTTACTAGCTATCACAATCAGAATCAATCGTTTGTTTGCAGAATACAATAATTACATCCCAAGATCTTAAAGCTGATGACAATGTATTCGACCCGGAAGCAGGTGTGCAAATATTAAATATATCATTAAGTATAAAATTTCATTAGTTATTCTCTTAAAATTTTAAGTATCTATTCGTTTCCACTATAAAACAATTTGAAAGCAACCAAATATCTAACTTTTCCTTAAATAAGTTTCCATTCAATTTGTCTGGTAGCTTGTTGTAAATAATTATTCACATGTTAAAAACATTTTTATTGTAAATATCCTCACAACATTGAGGTTTGTAGAGCGAGTTCTGAAACTTGGCCCTTTTTCGTCGAATCATAACATCCCCACGGTATGTTAATTTTAGATAGGTATATTAAAATATTTATTTGTGTTATGTTAAAGTTAGTTCAAGTAGTTATTCTCATTACCAATTCGGTAATCGAAGTTCTAAATAATAATAGATAATAGCTCACCGTACAGACAGTACCTAGGTACCTCCTACCGTATAAATTATTCTAATGAGGTATAATGATGATATTTGCTGTTATAACGGTAATACTGTATCCATCCCGGATACAGTATTACCGTGGAGTTAATTAGGTCTCGTTCGCTAAGAGGTTCAAACAGATTTTTAGCATAGGATTAGGATTAGGAACTTATAGTTTGTCTGTTGTTATTACAACAGATTAAAACTTGTTATAAGTGGAACGTTCAATAATATATGGTGCAGCTTTACTGCTATCTTTCAAAAAGGTAATCGGAGTTTAATAAAAAATGCTAAAATAACGAAAAAAACATTTAAGATGAAACAAATCACGTCACGTGTCCCTCGCGCCGACACGCAAGCCTGCGGCTGACGTGTCCTGCTGGTCTACGTGTGCTTGTACGTGTACACAGACATGGTGTAGATACTCATTATTCAAAAATTCGATCACAGCTTATGAGACTTCACAAAAAACCTCCTATATAGCTAGACTTTCGGAGCTTAATATAATTATTTACAGAACAGAAAAACTTAATTGAAGTTTTTACTTAAACTATACTAAAAATAAGTAATCATATAACATAAACTACAAACTTTACGATGCAGCTTCGAGTAACAACTTAGATTCAGATATATAAATACAAATCAAAGTGCTTTATTTTCTTCAGACCTTAGAGGACTCTTGGACTTGTCACCATTCTAATGACCTAAGTAAAACTCACTTCAATCTTTTTTAAGGTAAGAAACGAAGTAGAGAAAGAAAAGTATAAAAACCGGCCTTCGGCCGCGTATGATACCAGAGTTTGGTAACCAGTATCATACGAAGAAAAAATGATCGTCATAGGATACCGGTGTCCAATGAAGACGATTTTTTACTTTTCTGATACCGAGTATCAACTCAGGAAAATATCAAATAATTACAAGGGAGTACTTAACATTTCCTCGCATGTAACTGATAAGCATGCCATGCGCATTGATATATATCACCTCTTTTGATATCAATGCACTGGCACTTTAGATAACTGAAGTTTTTATAACAATTGTTTTCCCCAACATTGATATTAAGGGATGTTATTATCATCTGAATAGGTGATTATTTAGAAAAGCTAAATCGTTGAAATTAACCACACGGGTATAAAAAAGGCATGTAGCCAGGTGTGCTGGCCTTGCACGTTTACCCAAAGCCTATTTTCAAAAGGGGTATGAGTATGTTATGTCGAAGAGTCCATCTGGAGAAGAGATAGAAAACTTTAACAAATATTTCAATAAACAATGGATGGCAAAAATTGATTTTGAAAAAATTTGCTGTTGTTCAACATCTAAAATACGTACCACCAATAACATAGAAGGTTGGCACAGTCGCTTTAACAGATATATTGGACGTAAAAAACCGTCATTGGCGGCACTTTTGGATATTTTAAGAAAAGAAACCACCTTAATGGATATATATAAGAAAAAAACTAAACTAAGCAGAGAGTTTAAAGAAATTGATGAAGAAATAAATGACGCCATAACTCAGCTAAATGAAAACGAAATAAGTGTTGGACATTGTATCGAAATCATTTCGCCATTTTATTCCAATAGGTTGTAGCTTGTAGGTAATAAACGATTCACAGTTTAACTATTTCCTTGTTTTCTTGTATATTTTTAAAAAAGCGAGGGTTTTACAATAAGCGTAGAGACATAATGCGATCCAATGGCTTTTACTCGGATGAAAGAAGAAAATAATATAACCAGAAGTGGAATATGACATAACCAGTTAGGGTTCTCATCAACCTTATTGTTCTCATCAACCATAGTGTTGAGTTGGGAACTGACCTTGCTTAACACAGTTGGTTTCATAGGCAGAATATTTCATTCCTTACCTGATACTGGTTACCAAAAATATGAAAGGTATCAGAAAAGTAAAAAATCGTCTTCATTGGACACCGGTATCCTATGACGATCATTTTTTCTTCGTATGATACTGGTTACCAAACTCTGGTATCATACGCGGCCGAAGGCAAAAACCGCACAAGAAATCTTTACCTCGTTGAGGTGTTAGTTTTCGAGCAGGAAATAAAATAACAAAAATAATGTAACTAAAACAAAATATCTACGTTTAAAAATATCTGAACGAGTTGTTAATTTTCATTGACGGCTTTAAAATTAACATAAAACACACTATAAAATCGAGACTGGCGTGAGTTGCCAGAATTTGAAAAATATTTTTAATTCGGTTTTGTAACGAGACGTCATTATTACTCAAAGGCACGCTGGGATTAAGGTGAGTTTACTTGGGTTATGTGTTTACAATGATAAACCATTTATTTTCAGGAATCTACATATTTTGTTTACCTACACACAAAATATGTAGGTCTTCATTATAAAACAATAACACTCCAACACCTTCCAAGGCAAAATTCTCGTTATTCAATAGCACTTATTTATTCAAATATAATATAACGAATTTCTCATCTATCAAATGCGTCTTTCTTTAATCATATAAATAAAGGTTTTTTTTTGAAATCGTAGAAAATTACAGTAACAGAATAAAACAATTTCAACTATACAGAATCTCAATAATGATTTGAGTTTTGGTTTTAGATTTTAGAATATTACCCAAAATGTTCGCTTTGACCAAAGCATGTTAATTGCGGAGAGCTCGTGCTCAGGGCGGGCGGCGCCCCGCACCTCTCACTGGCTTCGAAAGTTTCACTCGGAATCAACTAAAATACTGATGTTATTAAGATCCACCCAATACATTAAAGATTAGACAGTTTTGTCCCATTTTAGACATGGTCAGGTTGGTTCATGTGAGGAAACAATAAGAAACCGCGAAAAACTGAATAAGCGAGAAGATCGCCCAAGAAGTTTCGTCTAAGAGCAAGGTCGCATTTCAACTAGAATGACCACAATTTCTTGTACTTTCAAGACCTCTTGTTTTTTTTTCCGTGGAGGATCCGAGTCGATTTTCTCTTCACATCAAATTTGAATCAACTTGTGGAAGAAAAAAAATTAATTTCAAGAACAGGTACGCGAAGAAAATTATAGCGTAGTTTCGAATTGAAGAAGCAATACACAAACATCCATTCTTCCAAAGTTTGCTATTAAATATTTGTGATATACGTTACTTACCTTTCGTGGTTCCGGCAGGCAGTGGCGCAGAGAGGCTGTAGCTACTGCCTCGCGCTGTGTCGGTCGATGACGTCGCGAATGCAAATCGCTACACCGACGACATTAAGTCCTCCGTAATTTATTCCGAGCCCGTCCGTCTTAATTAAACTCTTGCACTTTTCGCTGCGGACGCTGGAAATGTTCTCAGAATGTTCACAATTCAAGGAATTTTACCATTATTAACTTTCCTTTTTATTTTTTCTAACTTTACTCTCAAATTAGTTAAGTTTCCCAGAAAAAAATTGTGATATAGGCATTGTAACAAAAGACTTACTTTTTACAATTAATAAGAAGTCTGGCTCAAAGAGGTGACGGTAAAATGATTACACATTGTAGGTACTACATAAAGTATCAGTAAAGTAAAGAGATTCGGTGGAATCCTCTCGGAACGTGAGCGCGACGAGTTACTAAAGCGGCCACTGAATGACAAATGTCCACGATCGAGAGCCTCCAAACTTCATACTCTTGATGTGTAGAGGGCAAACAATTTCTAAGAAGTTGTATTCAATAACAATAACACAATAGTTGAAGTAATTTTATGAAAAATTGGTTCTGTTTCTTTATTATTTATGATGTGATGTATTTGTTGTATTGTGCGTGATTTTAGTATTGGTTTGGTGACTATCGCGAACAATACGTTATTTTTGAAAGAAATATATATAATAAAATCTTTGCAAATTATTGTAAACGTTCAGCAGTATTCTACGAGCACTGACGTACCCGCCCGCCCGCAGCCGCCATCCGTGTGCATCCGGTCGTGTTGACAGAGCTCTGCTTTGCTGCAATTTACATACATTTAGATATATTAATTCGCTTAGAGACGTTTGCGGATGTTCATTACATGACAACTCCGTAATTATAAAAGCAATTAAGGCTGCGTCGTTCCCGATTCTCTTTTTGGTGAGCGCTGCGCTGGAGGATCCCCAAACTTATTAAACTCCGGACAATTGGGAGCTGAACGTATTTGCGTTGGCGATCCGCATAGAATCCGAAATGTGCCCGACACAATGTTCTAGTGATTTGTTACAAATTCGCCGGTTTAATTATACATTCCGAGCTTCTCGAAAAGTTAATCCACAAACTAGCGAAGAGAGGCCACGTGAAGAACCCATGTCGACGTGATGTTTGCGACACGTTGACAAATCCAACCTGCCTGAAAAGTTCCGCGCCGGACGGAATCCTCCATCAAAATTATTCCAAGTTATTCTAAACAGGAAAGTCAAAGAGCAAATTGTCGTTATTTGATACCCTTTACAAGGGTGCATATTAGCCGCTTCGTTAGGAAAGAATACCGCGGCTCTCACCAACTCAGATTTAATTTCATGTCCAATAAACCTCCCCCCTCTCCCTCTATGCCCTGCGAGCGCCCCCCTACAGGCTAATCTCATTTGGTACACGACACAGCGAGCTTAAACAGCTAACTTTTCTTCGAACTACTATTAATGACGATGTGTTATTTTATAAAATGGAAAATGGTTTTAGTCGTAATTCGATGTATCTTTACATTTACCACCCGCTAGGAATCTCTGCAGTTAAACCCAAAAGTTATTTTAATTTTTTCCTTTAGTGAACCCGGTTACAAAACCGGGTACTTTGTAGTAAGAACCAAATAAGAACATGTTAATCTTTGTTTATATTATAACTCAATTATGAAACAAGAAAAATATCATTCAAGTAGGTACCTGCCTGTGTAGGTAACGAAGATTGGTTACGTAGACGCACATAAGATATTTTTCGTTTTATCCGGTTTTGACCAAAGCGCGTCGACCATGAGACTGAACTGGACAGTCTAGGCGTTGATGGTCATCGGCATTATGAAATTAAAAGAGGCTCAGCTGTTCACACCTACACTGTGACACAGTCGCCGGTCCGCGATTTTGTTAAGAGAACTGGCTTTATTGCTAGAATCACTACCGGCGGGCCACGGTGTCTCGCCACTGGGGCTGCCATCTTGCGCTGTACTTAATTGTGCTACACAAATTAAGCAGAACATACCTAGAATCTTTAAAATTTGTTGTTTAAAACCATCAAAAATGTTTATTGCTTGTGTCCAAACAAGTAACAACCATGATAAACTAGCTGCACTATAAAATTTATATCAATCAAAAAATTACCGGCTCACTGCAAGCGTCTACCTGGCTGACGTCTGTGAGAAATCTATTTTTACATTTTGACCTCTAAGCTATACGCCTAGCTATCGTCGCTGAAGCAAGCAGTCAACCTACCTGCTTACCTACCATTTTGCTTTGCGACCGTGGCCTTAGTAAACGATTGTGGTAATGAATTATTTGTACAATCGAATGAAATTTGTGCTACAACTGACGTAAAACTGAATGTGGCAACACTGAATGCGCCATAGAATAGATTAGCTTCGCTCCTTGTTAGCGAGTGTACATAAAATCTGCAACTATTATCGTTTCTGCTTCTCTCATTGCTCTGGTCGAAAGTTTTCCTGCAAATGTTCACGCATAATAAAGTTCCTTCTCATTTTATTGTTTCGTTTTTAGTTTTCCTGTATTATAAAGGGTATGTCAAGACCACTTCCGAAAACCCTCCACCTGTACCTTTAAATTGTCGGTAAAAGTCAAAGACCACCGCTGCCACCCGTGCTGCGCCGCGGTCAAGGAAATGCCCAATTTTTACTATCTAGTCAGGACGATGACCTCTGAAAATAACAGCGGGTGTCTCAGCTGTTCTTAACAAACGTGGGTACTTATTTTAGACAGAATTCAATGTATTTCAATTTTATTGTTTCTAATCAATTCTTGGTATGCTGTTGCCGCGAATTAAATCGTACTTATAATTTATGGAAAAGATAAGTTCGTAGTCGCGGGAGTGTCACGTGTCGGTCGGGTGAATGACCGCGGATTTCAGCCGTGAACTTTTGCAGGTGCGGGCGGGTAGCGTTTTGGAATACATTGCTGTTTTTTATGTTGTTTGTTTTTTGCTTATTAAAATTAGATAATTAGGTAGATAAGTTCTTATAATGTACCTAAAAAAAGGATGTTGATGGGTCAACTAATTTTTCGCGGTTTGGTATCGGTAAATATTTTCAAAGTGATGGTCTGATTGCACTTCGCCATTTTTAGGGTTTTGATGATCGAAGATCGGTTTCAAAACCCTTATGGTCTCGCTTTGTCTGTCCTTTTTTCCCTCCTTAATAACTCAAAAACTACTGCAGCTATCAACTTGAAATTTAAAATAATAATACATTTCGTGCGCCTGTACAGATTTAGAGAAAAATAAATGAAAATAAATGAAAAATGAAAATGAATATTTTCCATACAAATTGTGATGCCGAAATTTTAAAAGATACCCACAGAGTCATATGGGGTATCAAATGAAAGGTATCATTTTGTACATTTCAAAATATTTTTTGAAATTTTTGTAGGTTTCATACTTTTGAAAATATTTCGAAAAAAGTCGAAAAAATACCCATTCCCCCCCCCCTATCTCCGAAGATTGCAGAGCGATCCATGTAAAATGTATGGAGCGTTTATAGACATTGATCTATATTTTACAGGAAAAATATAGAGAAGTTTGAAAAAAGAACACATTTTGAAAAATGGTCAAAAATGGGGGGAATAATTTTCAAAAGGGGGAGTTACCTCACCGAATGGGGTATCAAATGAAAGGTATTGGTTTGTAAATTTCAAAACAGTTTTTAAAATTTCTGTAGGTTTCATACTTTTTGAAATATTTTGAAAAAAGTCGAAAAAATACCCATTCCCCCCCCCCTATCTCCGAAGTTTGCCGAGCGATCCATTTAAAATGTATGAAGCGTTTGTAGATATGGATCTATATTTTACAGGAAAAATATAGAGAAGTCTGTAAAAAGAACACTTTTTGAAAAATGGTCAAAAAGGAATAATTTTCAAAAGGGGGGCTACCCCATCGAGTGGGATATCAAAGGAAAGGTATCGGCTTGGACATTTCAAAACAGTTTTTAAAATTTCTGTAACTTTCATATTTTTTGAAATATTTCGAAAAATGTCGAAAAATTTACCATTACCCACCTTAACCGAAGCATGCATAGAGATCCATCTGAAATGTAGGTTGGTACCTACTATTCTTAGGTATTCGTTAAACTGCGAAGTCTCTAACCGGTACTTTTGGTACATATTTGTTGACAAACGTTCAAAACCCTCGGCGCGCGAGTTACACTCGCACTTGACGGATCTTGTTTGGTAGTAGTATACCAAACTAAATTTTACAATTACCCACCAAATAACCAGAAATAAAGCTTGTTTCAGAAATAAGCCGTTATTCGTTTAACCGTTGATTGGTTTTTTCAATCAATATTTTGTGTGAAGGTCAATTTAACATCAAAATAACGAACAAAATTGTCCCAATAAAACAAACTGAATATACAAACACAATCACACTCGTCATGTCATCGACCGAGATTGTCGCTGACATCCTGTCGTTCTTTAACTAAAGGCGTCGGCGACGCTTTCATGCGATAACGAGCTCATTCAAAAGAAGCTTAAGAATATCAGCTACAAGGTAATCAAAATTTGTTTAAATTTAAGTTTCTATTAAACACCAAATTGTAAATGTAGAATGGGCAACCTTATTTTACAAACCATAATAGATTACATCGTGAGCAAAATGTTCTCATTGATGTCAGCCCGAGGTCTCTGCGTGCTCTCGGTAATTTTATTTGTTTCGTCCCACGCTCGAGATATTTGCTCTGCCCGAGTGTTTATTGTGCTAACGCCCACCTGTTCTAATTGAGTCGCCAAAGACACTAATTGCTCGGATCCCTACGAAAACAAATCCAGATATTCTACAAATGCAACGAAGCTCTACGAAAACCACGGACATTATTTTTATGCTGGCGCGGCATTTCCGTGGAAGCAGTTAGAAAGCTCCAGCAAAATAAAGGAGTATTGCTTCATCGACATTTTCCATCTCGTGACTGCGGTCGATGTTACTCAGATACACGAAATATATAAAACAACAACGAAGCGGACAAGTAGAACCTGTGCTTTCACGTTCTAAATACCAACGACTCGGTGGGCATAGAAACGAACTTGCCGCTACCATACTAGAATCTGGCACCATTAAATTGTTCAGGCTGAAAAGACATAGCTCTCCTGACCTGGCGACAATACTCAGACAAAGTTCGACAGTTGATTCACTGAACCCAGCTCTCTATAAAAGACACAGGACAAATAGCAGACCGGATTTATTGATTTACAGTCAGCCAAAATGAAAAATTAAATTGTTTTAAACAGCGATTCGTTCAATTTACAAGCATTTTTATAAGCTGAAATATAATTGTGGAATAAATGAAATTATAGGCTTTCGTAGATCTCGTAGAGGGTCTACGTAGGTGCTACGCCGTAGCAGCTCCGCCAGCCTCCCAGCATTGCCCCACACTCTCGCACTGATAAGAGCGCCCTACGTATCACTCGTGATTGATTGGATCGTTTGCCACCGCCTGTCCAGAGCCTTAATGTATCATCATCAAAATCATCATCTGCCTATGTTAGCGCAATGCTGAAGATAGGCCTCCCCTAATGAGTGCCGTAGTGAACTGCTTGCCGCATCCAGCATCTGCAGTCATCCTGCAGTCTTTCACAGGTCGTCATTCAACCTGGTCAGAAGGCATCCTACACTACGTTTGTCGAGTCATATGAAGGTATGCAAGTATGTAATTCGAAAAGATTGAAAAAATGTCACTTTTAGTTTGAAATTAAAATGGCATAGACCCAGCACAGGTTGGCGTGACACTATCACAACCCGTCCTAGACCTCTATAGCTAAACTCTTACTAATATAATAAGGTTAGTTTTTGCCAATGCCGCTACCAATTTTTCATATTCATAAGATTTAAAGATTTAAGAACTCTGTGTATGAAACCATTCGTAAACCTAATAAAGAAAATAAGTAAATAAATATTATATACCTATTACTTATTATAATGTAGAGCTCCGGTGATATTTTTGAAATTACTAAAACTCGACTCAGAACTCCTTTATATTTACGCTTTTATTTAAGTTTCGCGGGGCAAATAGTTATCCCCTAGAAATAGTTTTTTTTACGGGATCACTATTCTCACTTAATAAATAAATAATAAAAAATCATCAGAATCGGTCCTTAATTGACGGAGAAATTGGGTATAAGGTGAATTAAAATCATATATTTTGAAGTTGGTTGAAAAGAGATCTTGGTCTAGATATATCACTAAGCCCCGAGTTCACCAACAGATGGTTAAATTTTAAACGGTTGTTTTAACGTTTTTGACACAAGTTTTCATACATTAAACGTCAACGTTAACCGACGGAGCAGCCTAATTGTCCGATTATCTATTGGTGAACACAGACCTAAGTAGCCGTAGTGTTGTGTGATGTAATGTTTCAACTGGAACGCAATAACGATGCAATAGAGGTAGGTGCAGTAGGTCAACACCTCCCGTAGCGTCCTGTAAGAAATTCTCAATTTACATCAGATATTACAGCTCCATTACAATACGCGACGTGGGGATGGAATTACATACGTACTGGAATCCGCGTCTCCCGGGACAACCCACAAAAAAATTTTAAGCGAAGAGAAAATCGACAACTCTCTATTTCTAATTTGATAAATACGAAACGTAGTTTTTGTATAAATTTACATTAAATGTCTAGTCTTTAGCTATTGTGGCTTGGCAAAAAATAATAGATGTTTGTGCACTAATACTTGAGTCTATTCATTACAAAGTAAACACGAGTACATGAAATTACATTTACGTTAATCTTTAATCCTTAATTAGGATAAATCTGTTTAAGGCAGAGGTTTGAGCAGTGAGTGCTGAAATGCCGAATAATCAAAATGCGTTTGCGCCGCGTACTTTATGCTAAACTGTGTCACTACATTGTCATAGGATCTTTGGATAAATAGATATTGTTTAATAAATGACTTATCTAATTGCATATTTAGTAAACCTAAAGAAATAAAGTTATTGACTTCTGACTTCTGGCACCATTGAATTTTGTTCACTCCAAAAAAAGACAATGGTGCTAGCTTTGAATAATAGTACTTTCTTCACACTCGTTATTTTATAAACGATATAATGCGATATAAAATAAAATAATATAAAATAGTGATTGTTCTTAAACGCGTTTAGCGATTCTACGAGAATTTTCCTCATGTTTGTTTTTAGGGGCAAAGAAGAAATATGACTTGCAAACTACCTTTGCTCATATTTTATCACTTCACGCCGGTTTCCTACAGTATGTTACCAGCGCTAACGTGAAAATGCATGAGCTACCTTTATTCACTTCTCTAGTTATACTTTATGTACGTACACATACGTAACAATACATATAACTATATAAAATCTTATATTCGTAATTCTTCGAGGAAAAACTTAAAAAAACATCAAAGACCTCGAGTCAATCACGAGTCAAGTTCCTGTTTCATTGAGAGCTCAAAGAGACCTTCGGCCTCGCTCGGAGCTACTCGGCCTCGCTCGGCCTCCGCGATCCTTCATCGGTCCAACTCGAGGACAGTGTTATAGTTTTACAAATCAATTGTATATCTGTTTCAGTGAAGAACGTCTCAAGACCTCGCCCGCTTGCTCGATTGGCTGTCGTGAATGACGAAAAGCAGTTTTGACGAAACGCATATAACTCGAACATTCAATACAATCGAACAAAAGGGATATTTAATTTCGGCCATTTTTTAACACGTGTGACCCAAAATCCCAGGTTTTGTTTTATAAGCGCAGTTTCCCTTACATTCCTACCCACTATGTTTCCGGGATGAAGGATGAGGAGCGGGAGGGGGCAATGACCCCGGTAAGCACCTACTCGTCTTAAACTTTATTTGTGACGTCATGCACACCTGCACTGCCGACCGTGTTGTTCAAGTTCTCGACAAAATTATGATTGTTCGGAACTTTATTTTACTAAAAAACCTAATAGTCACTCAGATTTCAGATATAAACCTTACTTAGGTTTATATCTGAATGGACTATTAGATTTGTAATTAGCAGTGTAGCTTTTTTTACGCTTGTTATGTTCTTGGTTTTCTATCTAGTCTGTCTTCGAATAAAATCCGTCGGCGCCAAGATTCATGGTAGGTCTCAAAAGAAAGTCTACCCATAATCCTATATCAAAATAAGAACCTCAGTTATTTGTGAATGGATGTCTGAATATAATATGAAAGGTCCGCCCTACACTGCGCCCCAGGGCCCGGCGCCCACGGCCTGCGAGTAACCGCCCGGCGTCCGAACCAACGAGCCGGCCACGACAAAAACTTCCTTACTTACGTAAATTACGCCAAGGTCCAAAATGCACACATTATGCCCCCGTCGGGCTCTCGACCCGACCCTCGACCTCCGCCGAAACCGACCGCAACCCATTCGCAACACGGTCCAAATTACAACACAAAATATTATTCCTCGATGTGCTTTGAACATCGTACCTTCTTATAATAGCCATCAGCCCGTAACGAACCGTAACACGTGGGAATAAAGCCGAGTTTGGTCTGGTTCGCTAACCTTTGTATTATTTAGACTAATTACAGTAGTAAATTAAGGAAGTTAACCCATTGTGTTATCGGTTTATGCTGCAGATAAAGTTCTTGTAATGTTTGAACTGGCGGCGCGGAGGTAGGTATGGACTTACCTCCATATTGCCGACTTGTGGTTATGTTAGTTATTTGCCTCAATGTGAAGTTCACATTGTGAACTGAATGTATAACAGCTCACGTTAGATTTTGCTGTGTATATTTTTGCTACTAAAAATCAGAATGATACTACAAATAAACTGTACTAATCCAATTAAAATTCACAGAAACTATTTGAAGCGAATATTTCGTGGCGAATATTTCGCGAGATGCTCTGCACAGCCCCACCACCACTGATTTACCACCGGCTCAAACACTCAGATCATTTTCGTTTTACATACCTAATGTACATGCGTATACCGTTACATTCGTATACCCTTCTTTTATACTTACTGAAATATCTCAGAAAACTAAGGAAATGTTGCGATGTGACGCCTTCCAATCAACCTCAGCGAACACTGCGATATGTGACCCACATCTCTACGACTGTACCTTACCTACACACCTCGCCACGACCGTACACAACACATCTCACATCTCGCCACGACTGTACACTACACATAATATAGTGTAAAATTCGACAGCTAATGGAGTTGTACAACTGTACTGTGCCCACCACCTGCACCACCTGCACCGTGGGAGTGAATTGCTCATTCGAGCGGGTGTTGTGCTGAGGAAAGTGATGCAAGCTTGAGAATTACATGTTTTGCTGGAATTTGTACAAATATACTTATTAATACTGTTTATATTACGGAACAAACTCTCTTGCAAGTCACATGCATGCCTGGTTGAATGGCCACAGCTCTTCCTCTCCCTAAAACTAGGCAACTCACGGCATACTTTCATGGACGGGACATACAAAAAAAAAATTGCCCAATAGTTTTAAAGAACTGCCGCTCAACTTGTTTAAAACTAAACTGAAACACTGGCTTTTAGACATTTTTTTCTATAGTGTAAAAGACTTTTTGAATTTTAAAAACTAATCTTACTTTTTTATTGGCTAACTTTTTTCGTTTTTATTGTTACTCATAATTATCAATTTGATTTATTTTATTTTTTAATCTAATAATTGAAGAATCTTTAATTATTAAAATTGTGGACATCAATGTATAAATTTTGCACACATTAATGGGTAGATTGTAAGTGATCATATTTAATTTTAAGAACTTTTGTATATACATTCTGGCAAATAAATGATTGTGAGTGATTGAATGTGATAACAATATGATTATGAGAGATTATGGTTATATTGTGGATGAATGATTTTGATTACAATACAGGTCTCCCCAATACACCCCAGACCTTCCCCTTTACTCTCCGCTAATAATTAACGAGAATTTAATTCTCAAATAACCAACAATATTTGGTTTCGTAAATCAAAACCACCGTAACTTTTATCATCTTATGGTAATTATGAATGTTTCACGGAGAGCCCTACAAGCGCCCAATTTACCCCATAATTAACTTAAGCCAAAGGACAAAGTTTTAAACACTTTGCGAGCGAATTTATCAAGTTCTTTCCGTCGGTTAAAAGGAGTAGGTAATTCTATTTGCAAGGCAAATGGCCGATGCGGTCGAACGCGCGATAAGGTGTCGCCTAGGGCGGACTCACAGCTGACCCTGGAAGCGCCTGCTCCTATCTTGGCGCTCGCACACTTTCGGCACATTAAATTTTGTCCAATTTTTTTGGAGCTGCTTTAAAATCAATTTAAACCCAATAGCAAGCGTACGGCTGATGTTCCATTCCAGATTTTATGCATAACAGAACCAATACCAAGAGACGCAATACCTATAGGTAATGCTAATAAATTTTATTATAGCACTTGTCTAACATCTACCTACAGTTTTGATGGTCTGGCATATAATCAGACGGTTTCTGGTCTGGCTTCAGACATGGAGATGCATCTCAGATGCCACTAACAAAAATAATAACTTCACAGCATCATCTAATCCCAAGCTAAGAAGAGCTTGTGTTATGGGTAAGGGTACTAGATGACTTATATACATACATAGGAAAATACATTACTTATTTAGATATTTTTTATTATACATAAATTATATATAGTACTTAGAAAAAAAAAGTTTATTATACATAGAATAGGTATACATATTTTATATAAAGAAAAACTTTCGATATTGTTTCTCTCTTAATTAATGTTGAAGGCGATAATGTTGCGCCACATGAATTTACTTTTTGGTAACAGTGCTGAGTTCAGTGTGTCCAAAGTCTGTAACTGGAAACTGTTTTCCTTCAATGTTTATTTTAAATCAGCGAATAAATTGAAGCAAAATAATTCATTGGCAACCTGGATCTAAAACGCAACACCCGAAGGCTTTGCATAAAATCATCTATTTATCAAAATTTATGATGTCAACGAGCTTTAATAAGCGTCCAGGTATTCAAGATATCCGCTCAAGCTTTTTGTTGGAGCGAGGTGTTCCAAGGTGTTCCGAGGTGTTTCAAGTGTTTGATCGGTACAGCAGCAAGTTAATTAGAATTAGCAAGGCAAATGGCGGCGCAATAAACGTCTGCGGCCGCCCGCGCCCGCGCTCCTCCGGGGTAAAAAAGCTGGGAAACTTAGGGTAAATCCAGGATAGAAGCCACACTTTTTGAAAAAGCCTTGTAGTTTTAAAATTCTTAATTTGACGTGAGTAATTTTTATGAATATAGATAGTTTAATCTTTTATCTCACATCTATAACGGTTGGTAGTGACCTAAATATCACTAATTAGGTAGGAATTGAGTTTTCGCAAACCCTTTTTTTGGGGATAGATGCCTACCCTATATGGATAGATGCCACAGCATGAAAATGCTATGAAGGATAGAAGCCAGTGGTGTAGGATAGATGCCCTATAGAATGAATAAAAGTAAAATACAATTTAAAATAATTTATTTGAGCATTCCTATACAATAATAATTGAGCTTGTGCATTTGTCTAACAAAAAATAACAATAAAAAAAATCAACAGTAAGAAAATTAAGAAAATCAACATTAAGAAAACCAACATTTAGAAAATCAACATTAAGAAAATCAACATTAAGAAAAGCAACATTAAAAAGAGTAACATTAAGGAAATCAACATTAAGAAAATCAACATTTGAAAATCAGCTTTTAGGGTATGTTGGGGCATAGGTAAACGGACGCGAGACCCATGTGGTCTACATGGGGTATGAAATTAATTTTATTGGCGGTTAAACATTAGGAATTGAACACAAATAGGTATGTACAAAATGTTTCCGACGTAAAATATAACAAAATTATGTTTTCCAACAAACACTGACTATGTTTAGAGTTCTGGGGGATAGATGCCTTTAAGGGCAACTATCCCTCAGATAAATTGAGGCAACTATACTTTTTGATACGGATAGATGCCTTCCATATGTAGAACTAAACTAAATACAATAGAGAGGGTATTGACATTTAGGTGTGTACTCAATGTACCAATGTATCAACGTTAGTAAAATTGAATAAAATTTATGACTACATAAAAAGTTATACAACACTGAATACTCATGTTTAAAACTTTGACGAGTAAGCCTGCGTTCGCCGCGGAGATAATCGCACGCACAAGAAAAATACGTCCACTCTGCTCAACCGCCTGCGGGGAACTGAGGGGTGTGGCACGTTCGCGCCTTATTCAAACTATTAATTCGTAGTTGCGATTTCGGGAAGTTATGTTTTTTGAAACCAAGGCATCTATCCCACTGAGGCATGTATCCTGGGTTTACCCTAATTATTTCACTAACTTTTATTTGCATCTAAAATGAAAATGTTGACGTTGGAGCTAGACCGGATTACGGTGGACTATTTTCGTTTGCATAGAGTAAAAGTTCATAGGGTATCACAACATCAGTCACATAACAGAAATGCGAATGTTTGGACGTTTGTTTTTTCTTTATACTAAAACTACAGAGTACAAAACGTTGTTTTAAAAAACGTGTGCAAAAATAGAGTTAGAACTCTGTCTCCGTGGTGGCTACTTTACGTATGTATGTAGGTACCTATAATCGGTTCTAGAATCTCACATATTTACGTAGGTAAACAATACAATATTAAAACTTAACAGGTTATTGCCAAGTTTTGATAAATAAACGGCATGTTTCTAACAAAAAAAAAAACAACAAAGTTACAGCCAAGTATTCATAAAACGTAAAAAAAATTCATCAACGCATTATTATTTATTATTATTTATTCCAATTGCACAAGTGCAAATTCGAGTTCAAAACTGATGAGACACATATGAAAATAAGTCGTCAAAACTAATAAACTCGTTTGGAACTATTGGGATTCGCCTCGATGATACCAGTGTCGTATAATGTTATCCACCATTTTTATGTAGTTTGCTAACCCATTCTTTTGTTCACAAAAAAAACATGGATTCCAGAACCGAGTATAGCTGTGTGACGGTGGACACCTTCCAATGAAGTTTAAATTATCAAAGAAATAATTCTAGACCTAGAGCTACTCTTTATCCAAAACTAGTGAGAGTTGAGAACCCACGGGCAGTAGCTAGTGGTCCCTGGTCCAGGCCTCAATTATCAGAACCACGCCCCTGTCTCATTTCAAATTCAAACTGATATATAATTGTATTATTCATTGGATTCGGTTGATTGTGCACGTTATGATTGCGGTTATACAGGTGTAATCGCTTTGCATTAGTGATGTGATGTGAGTGACAGTTATTTAGTTTCATTCATTATGGATCCAGCGAAGATTTCGGGGCAACTCGGGAGATTTAGTTTTGTTTGTGTGCATGTGTTTGTTCGAGCGGGATTTTCGAGCGAACCACGTCAAATTTAATTATAATAGCTTTACCAAGTTGGACTTGAGAAATAGGTATGAATAGGAGTGAGAAATAGGATTTGTGGTGATCCGAGATCTCAGTTTGAGGCGAAATTTGACAGTAGGTACATGTTCAGTGTGATTGAGGTTATCACTCTGATAATAAGAGGGCGAAAAATTTTATGTTTGTACTGTATGCGTGTGTGTGTGTGCATGTTTGTTATTCCTTTACGCTCAAACGGCTAAACGGATTTAGATAAAATTTGGTGTTCACACACAGGCTACTTTTGATCCCGGGAAAGTGTAGTATTCCCTTGGGACGACCAAATAATCTTCTGCATAATAAATCAATCGTACATCTTGCTTAGACTTAAAAACGGCTTAACCGATTCAATATTTTTTTTTTTGCTTGCTCTAATACAGGGGTAGTTTAAAAGAAAACAAAGACATCTAGTTTAAAATATTTTCCGTTTACAAACTTATGCACCGCGTTTAACACCGCAGGGTTTAGTTAGTATTACGTAAAGCCCAAACTATTTTAAGCGTACCTTCTTTAGTAAAAATTTTATCGTACTTTTTAGCTTTAAGGAAAAGTATTTTTAACAATGTTTACTGGAATAAGCTACTCTTTTTTCAAACTTCATGAATAAAATTGACTTAACTAGGAAACTAGCTGTACACTGTTTATTGTACTAATAAAATTCATTTACAGCCTTGCATGTGTGCTGCACGTATCGTCAAGCTCAGGGCCGCAGGGCGGGCGGCGACGGGCGGCGGCGCGGCCCGCGGCGGCGTGGCGGCCCGCGGCGGCCCGCGGCGGTTTACGGTCACTTCTTACAACGCGCTGTTTCGTTCCGGACGATGATCGCGTGGCCCGCACCGTCACAGTCTAACAACATAATAGGTACAGGAGTATACAAGAAAATCGATGACATTCTCGTTAAAAGTATGTATTCAAAGATATGATGTGTCTTTTCTTTTGCCAAAAAGATAGAATTACGTGAAGACTGGAACATAATATCGCGCTCCCAAAGCCACAATCCCATTTGCAGTTCAATTCATTGTTATCTTATCAATCTCGCTTTATTTAGTCAGCACGTATTTTCACGTTAACTCGTTTTAGAACTCGCCGAGTCGCTCTAAAAAGCTGAACAGATCCGTATCTAAGTTGTCTGACTGCGTTCGTTCGCGTTCGCGCGCACATTTCCCCCGGGACACCCCCGCTTCCCCCCGCCCCCCTCAACCTGCTACAATTTACGGCCTCATTCTGCTCGCCCATTTTGTTTGGCGAATTATTTCACCAAATTGTATGAAAAAACTTGGATGCAGTAAGTCATGTTGAGGATGAGTTACGGCGGGTATTTACATATTATTTGCAAATTACGGTCGAGAAGAGATTATCCGTGGCCGGGTGAGATTGGATCGCGATCGGCCGCTCTCAAGAACATATTATGTACTTACATCATGGATTCTTACACGGGTACACGGAGACTTTCATTATATTTTCTCTTTCCTTTGTTTTGAATTCTTCAAAAACTTTCACATCGATTAATTTTCTGGACACTCATAACAATCTACAAAAACTTATTTTTTGTAGATTGTTATGAGTGTCCAGAAAAAATCGTCGTAAATCTTCTGATCGCCACTGCAAGGTCCTTACTAAACTATCGTTCCAAACATCTCAAAAGCTTTATCTAAAAGATCATGAGTAAGCGGACCCGGTTCTTATGCAAACTGGCCAGAGTGCCCACGAGACTGCAGATAATCTCTCGCAGCTGGAGAGGTTTCATTAGGACGAAGCAGCAGTATTGCCGTACCTAGTTTCATTAGGACAAGCTGCAACAGTATCGGTCCGAATGGGCAATATGGCGTGATAGGCCGCAGCCACCTGCGGGATGCCCAGCCTGGGGTTAACGATGCTCCTAGACACTAGACTGGATTAGACAAGATACCGTCGAGAAAACTACTTCTAAACGCTCTATCAAACTGATAAGTTGAAGTTGAAGTGAAACTTTGGATGGGTGATTGTTAATCCTTCCCGGCTAAATTACTGAACATATCGGTATAAAAATATACAATGCATGTGGTCCCGGATCTTAAATATTATTCTAAGTGAGTTTAAATCAGGAATAGAGCACGAGTAACGTTACGCTAAAGTAAGCAGCAATAGGTCAGTTTTCTTCCGGATCTTCTCAGAAGCCTTCACACAATTCGTTTTCATAATTTCGTAAATTTACATGAACGGC
This sequence comes from Eupithecia subumbrata, assembly GCA_949316285.1. Classification (NCBI taxonomy): domain Eukaryota; kingdom Metazoa; phylum Arthropoda; class Insecta; order Lepidoptera; family Geometridae; genus Eupithecia; species Eupithecia subumbrata. The sequence goes on along the minus strand of OX438643.1, from coordinate 10,096,743 downwards.
GTCGGTTTTATGCATGAAAGGGTCTCTCTTGAGAGATAATTTGTTCATATTAAGTAAAGCTAGAGACTTTTATTTGTTATGAAAGCAAATAACCTGTTATAAAGAACGTAGAGATATGAGATAATGGTTGTAATAAAGAAATATCTTCGCTATTGTTATCATATGTCCCATGTCTAAGGAACGATGACAGTTATTCAGATATTTTAATAGTATTTCGAAAACTCATCTCAAAACCAATTTATGCATAGTACAGTAGATCAGATAACCTCTTCAAATAATTAATATTTTTCTTTTCAAAGATAAAGAAGAAAATTCGACATCACATGAAATATTTTTCATCAAATACGAATAATCCCCCACGTCTACAGAATGTTTGCGCACCGGCCCAGTGTTGGTACAGCTGGCAGCACTGCTCGCCCGCGGTTTCGCTCGTGTCCGACCCACAGTGCCAGCTGGTAAAAGGTAACATAATTTTGCCAGAGAAAGGTTAGGTTCCGCGAGTATTTTGACGTTGTATAGGACGCGCTAACACATAAATAATAGTAGCTAACAAAAGGCTTTCCTTCGAAAGTTTTATTTGTAAGTATGATGGATAACAATAAATAGGTATTACATATACATATTAACATACCAGCATTTTCTTATAACAATACAGGGTTAAATATTTAATTTGATTTTCAAGATCTTATGTCTTCTCCTTTTAACCCTTTTTATTGAAAGTCGTCAAGTTCGCTGCTCTTTCAGTCGTTCGAGTGGATCGAGCCATTCAGGTATCACGCGTTCAATTACACAACACTTGACCTTATCTCGTCGCCGTTAAGTTTAAATTACTTTGGGGTGCAATCACCGCATTGACATGTGAATGAAGAACCGAGTGTTGTTAATTTATGAGAGAATGGTTCATTTCGTGTCAGCTGGAGAGGCCGCGGCATTGACAAACTGCTCTCAATTCGATTAGGGTTCACAATGACTGGTATTTGCTGGCAAGTTTAGTCCATATTTTTTTAAAATAAAATGAACCTTCTAACAAACTTATTGTTTTTAGGTACCACTTGGTACTAAGGTACTACTGTAAGTAAAGTCGCTAAGCAAGGTCAACATTCTCAAAACGTATTTATGTTCATAGGGCTAATTATAGGCATAAACTAAATAACATTCTTCAGCAATGTTTCAAGACATAGGAACGTAACGTTACAGTATACCTGCCAGGCTATGTTTATGTTCCCGGGCAGTTCTACTAGGCTGGTATATTTCTTGTGTGACTAATTTTCGTACCTGTGTCGTCCCTGCATAGTTTGTGCGGTCAGTCCGGGCGGAGGTAACGGAGAAGTGTTCAAGTCACAACCACTGGTGTGCACCACTGGCTTCGAACCCGCATACCCTTGTAAGGCACTACGGGGTCTCCAATTGACCAGAAAACGTCTTTAGCCCTTTCACTCCTGTGTACTTTGAAGGAATAGAGACCCTTGAATCTGAGATCATAATAAAATAAGCCGATTGTTTCTGGTTGAAGATTACATAGGTACTTGGTACATTACAAACCTTTAATAAATATTTAAATGTAGAGCTATTGAATACTTCTCAAAGCCGGGCTTGACCGAAAGGTTTCCACAACACTTGTATGTTTTCAAGAGTTGAAATCAATCCTCATTCACACAACTCACTTTCAAATAAATAATCAAAGTTTCAATTGTATTACGAAAGAGGGATTTAAGCTGAACACACACACCTTGCACCTTTTCAAACGCTCTGAGAGACGGAGGAATCGAATTTTAGAATGCGTTGTATGAATAGATGTATGAAATCCCGCACACTTGTACGTGGCTATTTATCATTTCAGTCATTGGTTTAGATTTAATTAGGCTGCGGCTAAACAAGCGTAATCTTTTGAGGCGTGAGTCGTACCGTACTTTCTACAGAAATGACAGCACATCGTGTGGCACCGAAATAAACAATCTGTGCATAAAAATAAACATGAGCAATGACGAAAAAGTGTCTACTTTGTAAGCAGAGCTACATTATGTCGGGATCCTCAGATTGCACACCTCTCTCGCTGCAGACGCTCGCCATTAAACTTATCTCTCTTTCGGAAACACTCAACGTTACCTTCGCTATGACGACTGGCTGCCACAGATAGCTCACTCTTTTAACAAATATAATTTATTAACTTAATGGCAACGCATTTATAGATTCATGCAAACCAAGGACTAAAACAGTATGGCCCAATCATACATCTGACCATGCCCGTAGTGGTATGCTAAAGTCATAGACACACACCACCAGAATTAAAAAACGCATAGTTTTCTGCAATTAAAATTTATATGTAGCATTTTAGGACTCTTTTTAAACAGGAAAAAGTAAATACTTGTACTTAGCTTATTGAAATTATTAATTTGAAGTGCAATAGCTGGTAGTACAACTCTGTTTGATCACAGATGACGTCCACTCGTTCCCGCCATAAACTATATCTGGGATCGTCACGTCCGGCTGCAGTAAAACAGCTGTTACCTTGTATCCGAATCATCCGGGCTATTCGACTATCCGGGCTATCGGACTATCCGACACTTCTGAGGCATGTTCGGTTTGAACCGCTACTGATGGGCCATCACGGCCATGTTTAGGCCATGTAAATTCTTACACACAGAGTTTAGGGTAAGAAAATAACACAAGTATGTAAAAACTTCAAAACCTTAGTTTAAAAATTGTGTAACTGTTAGTAAACTTACAAAAATTTATTAATTAACTAAAAAATTATTTCACGTAAAATGTTGGTCTCTTTTCTGTAATTCCGACATAAATCCTGATTTCAGTTGAATAGTAATCTAAGTCTCAATTACTGTCGAGCTGACAACGTCTGCAATTTGACGAGGATCAGGATCATTTTGTATATTGTCTGTCTAGCTAGAAGTTCGGTCTGTCTTGTCAAACAATGTCCTTTCAATATCCAGAAATTAATAGATCTAAATTCACGGAATTTTTCGTTACAAACGTGCTCCAGCTGTGCGGATCGTGCCCGTCTTCTGGCCGTTTCTAAATGGGAGTCAGGATATTGGTTGTAAGCATTTCCTTCATAAAACACTAGCATTTTATTGGATCCCGTAACCTTCTGTATCGCAACACGTCTTTGGTTGGGTACAAGGTGTTGCGCGCTTCATTCATGCCAGTGCGGTACTGATGTCGAACACCTTGGTCATTACGAATTATCCTGTACTAGGGCCGCCGCTTCGCCATGAAAACCTTAACTACATCATCCGGCGGACCTTTGCCATCGCTAACGTACCAGCTATTCTCGAAAAGAATGGTCTGTTGCGTGACGATTGTAAGAGGCCCGACAGTATGACACTAGTCCCATGGGAGTTGGGGAGGCTCATTGTGTGGAGAGCTACATGCGTCTTTCCATCTTCCAAAGATATCCGTGAGCGCTGGTGCGGCGGCAGATTTGGCCGAGGATCTTAAGAGGTGCAAATATACAGGCCTGGACAGAGCCTACACATTGGATCCGCTTGAAGCAGAGATCCTGTAACCAGAGAGCCAGGGGTACAGAGGCTCTCCGGGTTTTTGAAAAATTATCTGAGCATCTGGTCGAAGCGAGGCGTGACCCGAGAGCTGGTGAGTATCTGGCGCAGCGCATCAGTATTGCCAAGCAGCGGGGCAAAGCAATGCAGCCAGCGTCTTGAGGACGCTTCCGAATGGTATTGATATGCATCAGTTGAGCTACGTGTAGATTGTTTGCAACAGTCATCAGTTAGCTCAATTGTTTAAATTGTAAATACTAGTTCTGATTGGTTTCTATTATTTGATAGTAATTTTCTTTCTTTATAATAGATCTACGTTTTGATCTTTTGAACGGTTTGAACTGACACAACTTGGAGGAAGTGTCCTTAAGAATAGATCCATCATGGATCTCTGAGAAATAAAATTCTAGATAGATCCATGACGGATCTAATGAGATATAAAGTTCTCGATAGATCCATCACGGATCTAGTCAATGATACTAACGAGAATCTTCCAAATATTCCAAGTCTTTTTGATTATTTATTTAATGTCTTTTCATTAGCTATTGTGGGTTGGTTAAAATGAAAAAGTTTATACTCATTCTTATTATCCTTTATTATTATTTGATGTATGTTATAAGCAGAGGACGTACGGAGTACGGAGGAGTGGCAGCCGGCTCTCGGCTTAGCTATGGGAAATGCCGAATAATCGGAACGCGTTCGCGCCGCGTACTGTAAGCTAAACGGTGTCACTACAGTCTACTAAATAAGAAGGACAAATATCACCTTTTAGTTATATTTTCCTGGACGTGGTTGTTGTAGGTTATCCCACCGGTCCCCGCCTGCGGCCCCGCGGCCAGAATAATAAAAAAACGGAAAATTAGCAATTCTGTTATTTTGTTGGGGTGATATTTCATGATGCTATTTTAGAAAAATAAATTGGGTATTTTCCGTAAAAATAAACATGGGTATTTTTTGCTCAATTGCGTATTTTTAATTCAAGCTCAGTAAACATTTATGGATGCTAGCAACTTTATAGTTTACGAATTTCGTCTGGTCTAGGAGTCTTAGGTGTTTCTCGAACTTTTCTGAAAGTATTCGTAAGTTTTAAGAAGACTGCAAGAAATCCACTTAGTTAACTAAAAACATCTATCACGAGGAGAAAGTTGCTCAACTTTTATTAACTTATTTCGGTCAATACAAAGTTGATCGAACGATGGAGGTAATAATGTTGCCACCAATTCTAGTCTTAGTACCTTTTCTAAGTAATGACCATAACTGGTGAATCCTAAATGAACGTGTATCTTTCATGAAAAGTGAAAATGTTCTTGCTATTTTAAGCTAAATAAAATAACACAGGCACCAAGAATTTAATTCTCTGGGTTGAACATTTAACCCCACTACTGGCTTCAACTGCACACCGCCATTTTGTATTTAAAGGAGCTGTGTTTGCTTGTATTTAAAATGTGCGTGTTATTTTAAAGGAAAAATACGAGAGCTTAAAGTAATCCGATAACAGCCCTGAAAAACTCTAGCCGAGTGAAAGCCTCTTTTAAAAATAATAAGCACTCTCAGGCAGCACAATACGAATATACGAGAGAATTAAATACCGATCGCAATGCCTTTCACAAAATACCCTCGATGGCCACAGCTTAGCACGTAGTCTCTATGGGGCAGCTAAATAGGAGGCACAGCATACGTGACAGTCAGTATGAGGGCTGTAATAAGTAATTCGCCCACGTGAGTTCGTTGTTAGGTCTCGCCGTATGAACAATGACGGAGGGAGGACAAAGAACTGAAACTCATGTTCGTCGATATCAAGGAAAACATCGATTTCATTACAAACGTAACTTAAAATTATCTGAAACTGTCAGTTCATTCCCTGTTCTTAGATTGTCAAAATGAATGTCGTTTATCAACCGACGGAAAACAAAAGGAGTAGGGCTTTTCATAGATATGTTTTGCGCTGATTTTCAGTCCATGTCATTATCGGCCCGACTGATACCGACGGTCTCCGTGAACCGAGCTCCCCGAGGACTCAGTAAGGTTTCATTACTTGCGGCACATTGATAAGTCTATTGTTATTTTGTAAGTTTCAATTCATACTCATACTCATATATTTATTCGCCGTAGGAGCACAAGGCACACTTGGAATTCTGTGCGGCATTAGGTACTAGTGGCAGCACATTGATAAGTCTTGTTATTTTGTGGGTTTCGATTCTGTGCGGCATTAGGTACTTGTGGCAGCACATTGATAAGTCTATTGTTATTTTGTGGGTTTCGATTCTGTGCGGTATTAGGTACTAGTAGCAGCACATTGATAAGTCTATTGTTATTTTGTGGGTTTCGATTCTCTGCGGCATTAGGTACTAGTGGCAGCACATTGATAAGTCTATTGTCATTTTGTGGGTTTCGATTCTGTGCGGCATTAGGTACTAGTGGCAGCACATTGATAAGTCTATTGTTATTTTGTGGGTTTCGATTCTGTGCGGCATTAGGTACTAGTGGCAGCACATTGATAAGTCTATTGTTATTTTGTGGGTTTCGATTCTGTGCGGCATTAGGTACCAGTGGCAGCACATTGATAAGTCTATTGTTATTTTGTGGGTTTCGATTCTGTGCGGCATTAGGTACTAGTGGCAGCACATTGATAAGTCTATTGTTATTTTTGTGAGTGAAAGGATTGGCGGCGCGTGAATACGTAATGTAGTCTCTGCTACGCGATCTGAAACTCTAATGTATGGTGATAGGGAATTTACTCATGGACCTAGATGTATTGTGACTATTTAAATCTAGAAGCTCTAAAATTCACGGTTTGTGTTAGAAAACGGGAAGGTTATTCTGTAACGATTGCTGTCGTTTTGACTAGGTAGAAGAATAGTTAGGTAATCAAGTGACAGTAAGTAACTGTTATTACAACGAGAACAACCTAGTGAACCAGCCCACCATCATTGGTCCAAACTGCAGCAATTATAAGTACCCGGGAAAGATATATCAATTTAAAATCAAAAACTATTCGGCGATCGACAGAGACAACGGAAGTACATTGATAAAAGTTGCATTGTGACTTTGTTCACGTCGATAACACATAAGGTTATTTTCCTTTTGTTTTCCAGTCAAAGGTTTGTTAGGTTCTAAAAAAAGTCTTTACAGTAGAATAAAGTTTGTTGTCCTGTGGTTGGATCGCCTCACAAGTAGCAAGGCGGTATTTTCTTACCTAATATTAGATTATTAGTCGTGAAATGTTTATGCATTAAAGTGAATTTAAATAAAATGCTTAGTTGAAAAACAGTATTTGTAAACATGGAGACATCACGGCTAGCTTTAATCTGGTTTACTTAATGTAAATGTAATAAAGTCTTTATTAAATTTTCAGAAAGGATTTTAAATCTAATCTAATCTGATTGCTTTTGACGTCTTTGCATTTTACGCTGGAAGGTCAGAAAATGTAGGTAAGGTTTAATTCAACCATTAGTATTTGATTACATTGATTTCTAATTTCCATGTTACGGATGAGAAACTTCACCCCTGTAATCGTAGGCGGTTAGGTAAATGTGAACAAGTGTTATCTGTTCCACTTGGAGACCCGTCTATCTAATACTTGTAACAGGGAACATGTTCCGCTCAACTAATCATTATTCGGCAGTAGATGTGTTAACTAAAAGGCTTATGCAAATACGGTTCGGGTTCCGTTCAGTGACTTATGAACCCTTGAACGGTGTTACTTACAGGAGTGAAGAAATCTAATTTTAAACGCAGGTACAGGTAAATAATTAATCATGATAGAAGTACATAAAGATGAAGACCTTCTGTTTTACTTTTCCGTGAATAAATATTAAAGTGATTTTATGTTATTAATTTATTGTGTTTTTTAACCAGCGCGTCCGTGTTTCCCGTTAGCTAGCTATGATTTATTACATCTATAATCAGAACAGGATACTTGTAGCATCAAGTGAGATGGCGGCCAAACACCAAGTCTTATGTACCTCAGCAGGGGTATTTTACTTCATTCGATTCGTTTCCGAATCGAATGCTACAGATTCGAAATGGATTACAACGGATCTCTAACACGCTATTTTGCCTCGGGTTGAGGATCGAAAATCCGAAGCGAACCTGTTGACTAATGTCCATGTCAATGAGGAGGAGCTCCTTATTTCAATCATCAACCCGAGGCGAAATCAAATTAGCGATTTGGGTTACTTGTAAGTAGACCCGATCCTTTCAGGACGTGATAGCAGGGTTCAGTAGAAACCAATTTGACTCTGAGGTACCCTGGTCTAAAGTTAAGCCCCTTCGAGATATTTGAATTTTTAATATTTTTAGTGAAAGTGTCACCTTGAAGTCGAAGATTTATGATATTTTTTAAAAAACGTCTTTTTTTGTAGGTTTTTCGGTGTTTTTTTGTAAAAAATAACTCACTAAATAAGAATAACCTTTGAAAGTCTAAGAAATATGGTAAACGCTAGAGCGGTAGGCCCTTTAAATCTGAATTTAATGTAAAAATTTGGCAAAGTATTTTTTTAATCGACGTTTTCTCAAAAACATGTACCTACATTATTTTGTGCAGATTATTTAAAAAACATCTACATGTTTTTAGCTATCCAAAAAGGTGCAATAGTTGGGGCACCAGTGTACGATCTTTTTAAAAATTCGATAACAAAGGACTCAGGTAGTAAAATTCAAAGTTACAATATTTTGAGGACAGAGTAAAAAATACACATATTAGGTTCAAATCATGTAATCTTTAATTTTTTAACTCATGCTCTACGTGGCCACCTCTGTTCCTAACACAGGCCCGCATTCTGTTGCGTAAACCGGTTTTCACGACTTTGCTCGTCAACTGACCCCTTATCACGTTCGCCGCATCAATAATTCTTTGTCGGAGAATTTCCACAGTAGATACAGGGTGGCCGTCTTGGTACACGATGGTTTTCATGTGACCCCAAACATAAAAATCCATCGGAGTCAAATCCGGGCTTCGTGCGGGCCATGGTATGGGACCGCCTCTCCCAATCCAGTTGTTTGGGTAATTTTCGTCGAGCCAGTCGCGTACACTTCTGCGGTAGTGTGCAGGGCAACCGTCGTGTTGGTACCTCATGTCTCTTCTTAGGGCAAGCGGCAAGTCGTCGAGAAGAAGTGGAAATTCATTTCTCAGGAAATCTTCATAAAATTCGCCATTCAAGTGTTCAGGCAAGAAATACGGTCCTATCAGATAATTGTCGATGATGCCCATCCACACGTTTAGGTTGAATCTGCGTTGCGAGCCTTTGACCCTTTTCTTTTTTGGATTACCATCTTGCTTCTGTGCCCAGAAGTGAGCGTTGTGATAATTTGTTATGCCATCCTTGTCAAACTTCGATTCATCGGTCCACAAAATCATTTTCAGGAATCGCGAGTCTTCGGAGTCGGCGTTCAACATGAATCGGCAAAAATCCAATCTTCTTAAAGGGTCTCCTTCTTCTACTGCTTGTACTGGAGTGTAGTGATATGGGTATTGCCCTGCAGTGTGCATTGTGAACCACACTTTCCACTGCGATATGCCTAGACGATTTGCAACAACATTTGTTGACGTGGTAGGGTCTTCTATGAAATGTCGTCTTATTTCATCTTCGTCGTCCACGTTGTAGACTCGGGGTCTACCCAGGTCTGACGTGCGTCTACAGACAGTGCCCGTTTCTCTCAAGCGGCGATAAGTTGTATCAAACACGCTTAAATCCGGTAACCGACGCCCCGGGTACCGCGACGCGTATTCAGCTTGGGCTGCAGTACACACACCCTGGCAAAATCCGTAGCACATGACAATATCAGCATATTCTTCATTAGAATACATTGCCATTATGAAGAGCACAATCCAAATCACAAGAGAAAATCAAAGTCCAAGATTCACAGCCGTGTCAAAGAGTCCGATATCCAAAGCCAACTTAATTTCTGAGAGAGAGTATGTACCGCGTACGAATGACGAAAGCACACTAACATAACATGCGGAGCGAGAGGATCACTAACAGTAACAGCATAACATTGTTAAGGAGAACCAATCACAGTGCTTTCAATCACAAAACCCGCCCTTGTACTAGGAAGGCAAGCTTAACCTTGAAATAGCGTTACTTGGGATTTGACTACCTGAGTCCTTTGTTATCGAATTTTTAAAAAGATCGTACACTGGTGCCCCAACTATTGCACCTTTTTGGATAGCTAAAAACATGTAGATGTTTTTTAAATAATCTGCACAAAATAATGTAGGTACATGTTTTTGAGAAAACGTCGATTAAAAAAATACTTTGCCAAATTTTTACATTAAATTCAGATTTAAAGGGCCTACCGCTCTAGCGTTTACCATATTTCTTAGACTTTCAAAGGTTATTCTTATTTAGTGAGTTATTTTTTACAAAAAAACACCGAAAAACCTACAAAAAAAGACGTTTTTTAAAAAATATCATAAATCTTCGACTTCAAGGTGACACTTTCACTAAAAATATTAAAAATTCAAATATCTCGAAGGGGCTTAACTTTAGACCAGGGTACCTCAGAGTCAAATTGGTTTCTACTGAACCCTGCTATCACGTCCTGAAAGGATCGGGTCTACTTACAAGTAACCCTGTAGATCCGAACGAATCGAATAAATTAAAATACCCTTGCAGATCTCTGTTACAAGTCCTAATGAGTGAGATCGATGTGCAGCCATTTCATTGAACGGGCAGCCCTAATTGTGTCCGAGGCGCGGCCTGCCGCCGCCGCCGCGCAGAGGTCGCGAACTTGAGGTGAGACGCATATTGAAGAGCCACGAGTGTAGGCATTGAGAACATTACTATCACTAAGTTATCGAGGAAGGCCGCTCGCCAGTGCTGGATTCGCATCCATCACCAGCCAGCTGAAGGCCGGGGTCTAAGGCTCTGTCATACTCATAGCACACGCTGAGTGGTAACTATTTTTGTGATGTCTACTATATTTTTTATGAAATATTGCGTGTTATTAATATTTTAAGTGACAAAATATATTTTTTTACTTTTACCAAGATGCGATTTTGTTTTAGTCGAAACAAAAATACCTCGATGGTCTGGATGTAACCTTTATAGACACTCAGGTACCTAAGTATATGCAAAATGAACTTAATACCAGACAACTTAATAATGTAGAGCTAGTGAGGACTTAGACTAAACAATAAAGATGTGAATTTCCTTCAAAATCAAACACTGATGCAACCCTTCGCCTCCGAAACGTAAAAAAATAATGTGCATACACCTTAATTACAGCTAATGAGTGATTCCTAAAAATGAAATCCCCGGTCATTGAGGCATTGCCGTGGCCCGCCACTAGGGCGCCACCGCCTTTATGCAAATAATGGCTTCGTCCCATTATCCGCTCAAAGCAGCTCCTTTTATAAATCACCCTTTAACTCAAACGCCCTATTGATAGAATTGCAAGAATTTAATTTTTCATTTAACGAATAAACTCTTTGAACCTCAAGTTGTTTTTGTAGAGGCTATTCTATCGACATTTGGAAATTTAGTTTTGTTGAACTTGGTCTATGTAATTTTAATTTTTTCTCTTGTTATTTATCGATGCAAATTATGAATTTAGGCAGTAAGTGCCCACCTAGAGTTGGTAAGTGTAATATGTTGAAAGTATTAAGCTGAAACTTTAGATAACATGAAATGTTGTCTGATTCTGGTTTTGCCAACGAGCTCTAGACGAAACTCCTCAACTCACACGAACGGTTATGTAAAATTGAAATATAAGCGAAAAATACTAAAACAATAAATCTCTTTAGAATTAGCTTTCACAAATCACAACAAAGCTCGTTGAGCAGTCTGCAACAATATACCAATTACACCCCCCCCCCCCCCCCAAGCATACTCCCCCCCCCCCTGTTTCGACGTCGTGTTTCAATTGTGCCGGGTTTTTAGATCGCTCGTTACGTTGACACGACATATATCACGCGCGGCATCGGTGCCCATGGGCACATTTCATTTAGATTTAGAATAATAGCTCTGTTACAGAACTGTATTCTAATAAAAATTGACATATAAATACTTTCAATAAAATACTTACCTAGTTTATTTTGCTTACAAATTTAACCTTAGATGAGGGATAAACAATTCCTACTAATGTTATGAAGGCGAAAATTTTGGCTCTAACAATATTATATGCTATCGGTAATTGGGGACCTGATCCTGAAGCCTCCAGAACTAAAAGATAGTCAAATCAAGCTGAAGGTTTGAGTATACGTTTATCATAAAGACCGTGCGAAGTCGCAGGAAGAGCTGGTGTTGCCATAAATAAACAGGGTCTCAATATCCCTTACAATAAACACCCTAAAATAATATCAATACTACAAAATATGATCACAGTCGCCCATGGGCATGAATGGGACCGTATTTACACTTGCCCCTATTTATTGAATATCTCTGGGGCAAAGGCGCTGACATGTCCATACATCACGTGTAACCACGCCAGATGCGCTCCCATGGGGGACATTCCGCTTGCGCTCATGTGAACGCACCTTTATTCTCGTAAAAATATCTATAGCTTTAATCATTCATTACAAACCCTACGTGTATGAGAATAAAGCTCAATTTGTTAAGAAATCGATTTCAATGTCAAAGCATGCGCTACATCAAAGCCCGTGGTGATTTTCACGATTGCTGATAAAATAAAATGCCATTCTAAAACCAACTGTAAAAGATCTTCGCTAGAGTCGAAAGTTCAACGTGTAAGGGTAATGTTGTCCCGGTTTTTGAAGAAAATCCGGTTTTTGGAATTTCCGGTTTTTTAAGAAACCCGGGGGGTACAGAACCTAGCTGCGTACTGTACAAAAATTAAAAACACGTGTGTTTAAATACAAATTTAATTATAACGAATAAAATAGAGAGCCTGAAGGGCTATAAAGTAATTTAATTAATTTAAAAACACTAACTCGGCCAGAGGGGCTAGCGAGTGGGTTCTTTGTCCTACAGAAGGCTGATTCTACTAGGTTAAGATTTGAGGGTCTTCTTCTTGCTTTTACTCTTCCACCGTACTCTCCTTTTAGTGCGTCGCGGGTGTAGCAGGGACCCGACGGCGAAAGGTGTGTGCGAGCGTGGAGTTCCAGGTCCAAAAGGGGGGCAGCTCGTGAGAAGTCCGGCCGGAGACGAAGACTGCCCTAGGGTGGACTTTGAACCCTGGAATGCGCATAAAGCTAGGCATTACAGCCAGGCCTAGTAGGGTGACGGGCTCCCACGGCAGCACAAAAAGCAGAAGCACTAAGTGTTCATGATGCCGTGGAAGTCACAATCAGAACGGGAGATGAATTTAAAACAATATGAAAAGAGATTTTGCTAAAAGTGTTACAAAGAGAAATGTGAGCGAAAGAAAAAGGAATAACTGTAGATGTATTGAAAAGCCTTAGCCCGTGAACAGAATGAAGAGATGACATGGCGAGGTGAAAGAAAGCCCATGTCATTCTTTGAGCATTGGAATGAATGTTTACAGCCTACATTACAAATCAGTGCAAAACTTACCCAGCAGGGGTTTATAACTTTCACTTTGTTGTAGTTTAAATACAAGTAAAAACGAGGAATTATCGAGATTGATTCAATAAGCGAGTAAAATGGCGTCTCAGTGCCTCTCCTGCGCAGTAAAAGTGTGACACGTCCTATTTCAAGGCCATAGACAATCGCAGCGCATACGGCATGAAGTTAGCGGCGTGTTGACGAACTTATCTATGGGCCGTCGTCTATAATCGACTAATACTATTAATCGAGTAATATTTAATTGGAATCGGAATTGTATTGGATTTTAAGTTATTAATTAAATAAAAACGTAAGTATGTAACGATTTACGTTACATTACCCCCTCTTGTAGGCAAAGATTTTGCTCTAGGAATGCAAAATCTGACTACTAACTACTGACACTCCACATTCATTAAACCATTCATACTACCTTTCGTAACACAAACATTCTTACCTATCAAACAACACCAAGACAACAGAAAGTTTTGGCGCAACCTTTCAAAAACAGGGCATCTTTTATTTATCGAGGATGACCAATGCTAGCAGCTAAGATGTTAAACAAAAAAAACGGGTAACGTAACATTACCGAAGAACCTACAGATTAGATACGTTAAACTTTATTACTATTTAATTTTAGGTCTTTGATATGCCAAGCTCCAATATCCTTGCCTGACATATCCTCTAAGACATATACTAAGGGAGACCGTTTCTCAGTAACACGGCATTTTATAAATTTGGGAGCTAACTTTTTGCTAAAATATTTATCTTTATCGCTCAAAATAAAAGTACGTTTATAGACAACATCACCAACGTTAAACTCTGCATGCTTCCTGCGTAAGTTATAATGTGCTGTATTCTTTACATGTGCCTGCCACAATGACGCCTGCACATCATCAAATACAGCCGAAAGACATCCACGATTTTCGGCGTAGATATCACGCGGAAGGAAGAGAACCTCATCACCTAAGTCATTGTCAGTATAGTGCGATCCACACAAAACAAGCTCTCTACCATAAACAAGAAAAGCCGGAGTGTAACCAGTGGCTTCGTTTACGGAGCTGTTAATCGCAAACTGTACCTTCGGGATAAAAGTGTCCCATGTCCGATGGTCATTTTCTACAAATGAGGACAGACTAGTAACGATAGTTTTATTATAACGTTCAACGGTGTTAATCTGTGGTGTATATTTTGGAGTAAAGTAAATATTTGGGATTTTATATTTTTTAAACAAAGATTCAGTTGTAGAACTAATGAACTGACTTCCATTATCAAGAAAAACTGTTTGAGGGACACCATGTACAAGAAAAATTGATTCTTCTAAAACTTTGACGACGCCGTCTGAAGTAGCACGACGCATGGGAAATATGTGACAGTATTTCGAAAAACAACAAGTTACAACAAGCATAAAAGTGTTTTGCTTACGAGTGGCGGGTAAAGGACCAACAAAGTCAATAGAGATCATTTGAAATGGTCTTGAACATTGTTTGGGACGACCCATTTGGCCAAGAGTAGTGTGATTTTGCGGCTTGTAAGAAGAACAAACAGAACAAGCGCTAACAAACTTGACAACATCCTGATGCATGCCCGGCCAGTAGTGTGTCAGTGACAACCGCCGGTATGTTTTAAAGATGCCAAGATGTCCGGCTGTAGGTTCCGAATGATTCTCTGTAATGATACAATCGCGAAATTCACTAGGGACTACTTCTTTCCAAGCAAATTCTGAAGTTAGATTAGATTTAGATTTAGACAGCCTGAACAAAGAATTATTCTTGATGCAAAAATTTGGATACTGACTTGGGGCGTTAAGACAACCATTGTAAATATTTTTGTACCATTCATCGTTGGTATTGACAAAGGAATTGGCAAGAGAAATGGCAGCATTGGGAAAAGATCGCGATAAAGCATCAGGGATGACGTGATCAACTCCACGACGATGTTTGATTTCAAAATTGAAAGATGACAAACGTACTCCCCAACGAGCTAGTCGACCAGTTGGATTTTCCAAAGATAAAAACCACTTCAACGCAGAATGGTCAGTGTACACTGTAAAAGTATGACCGTTTTCAAGGTAACAACGCCAATGTTCTATAGCAGTCAGCACAGCGAGAGTCTCCCTCTCGGTGATACTATAGTTTTTCTCAGCATTGTTAAACGATCTGCTCATATAAGCCACGGGATGTTCTTTACCTTCTATTGTCTGCGTCAACATAGCGCCAACACCATAATTACTAGCGTCCGCATGGACCTCAAAAGGTTTGGAATAATCTGGGCAAGAAAGTACCGGCGCAGAAATTAGGGATTCCTTTAATGCGTTAAATGCTATGTCAGCTTCAGGTGTCCATTGGAAAGGAGGTGCTTTTTTACCACTTGCAGTTAGTTTATTTAGTGGACCAGCTACAGTACTAAAATTGGGAACAAAACGTCGGTACCACGTGGCGGTGCCGAGAAAGCGTTTTAATTCTTTTCTGTTAGTAGGAGTTGGAAAGTTGAGAATAGCCTCCACCTTATTAGGGTCTGTGCGCAGACCATGGGCATCAATAACATAACCGAGGTATTTTAGCTCGCTGCGAAAGAATTGGCATTTACCAAGATTAACGGTTAAATTAGCTTGCTTCAACCTATCCAAGAGACGCAACAAACGAGAGACGTGTTCTTCGAAAGTTGAGCTAACGATAACAATATCGTCCAAATAAGCGAAAGTTTTATACTCTCTGTCAGTAAAAAGCAAATCAACCAGACGTTGCTGAGTCGCCGGAGCGTTGGTAAGGCCGAAAGCGGTAGTTTTAAAACGGTATAATCCTCTACCTTGTACATAGAAAGCAGTTTTATCTCGATCTTCAGGTGCGATAGGGACTTGCCAGAATGCCTTAGACAAATCAATGCTTGACAAGTACTTAGCGTCACGAAGACTATCCAAAATTTCTGATACATAAGGCAAATTATAGGAATCTCGTTTCGTAACCGCGTTAAGCTTGCGACTATCGAGGCAGAACCTAGGACTTCCATCCTTTTTAGTAACAATGATGACGGGAGAGGACCACGCACTCTCACAAGGCTCTATTACATCAAGAGACAACATTTCATCAACCTGATCAACCAAAATGCGTTGTTTCTCAGGAGACATCCTATAGTAGCGTTGTCGGATTGGAAGCGTGTCTCCAGTATCGATGCGATGGCAAATTAAATCAGTCCTACCTAAACCCTTCTCTTCTGTTGAAATTGATTTAAACTGAGCGATTATATTGTCAGCTATAGCTTTTTGAGAGTCAATCAAATTGTCATAAGACTGAATAAACGTCGCATCAGTATTACAATTCAGATTTGCCAACGAAGTTGTGGTCATTTTAATAGAGTTCAAATATTTAGGACAAATTTCAAAAGCTCGCCAAAAGTCTACGCCCAGAATAACCGGCGTTTCAACCTCGGGAACAACATAAGCTCGGAGAATGTGTAATTGGTCCTGGAACGAAATCGAAACATTGATATAACCAATACTATTTAGAGATTGACCACCAGCAGCTACCATATTAATGCGATCATTTGTATGCAAAGTGCAATCGACAAGGTGTTTATGGAAATTATTTCCTAAAACAGTGACTGCAGCACCAGAATCAAGTAAGCCACAGGCATCAATGTTATTGATTTTGATAAATACATAGGGACGAGAATCGTTTGACGGTTTAGAGTTCAGAATTGTAGAAATTTTATATGAAGAGCTAAAGGTTCGTATAAAATTAAGCCAAGATTCCCAGTCTTGCTTATCAAAATAGCTACAATTCTGATCTACTCGTTTTTTGGCGTAGAAGACTTCTTCTTACGACAGTCAGGGCAATCAGGAGTTTTAACGTCCTTCTTCCCACATTTAAAGCACACGATATCGCGCGGAGCCTTGCATTGGCGCAAATGGTGCGAGTTAGTGCGACACCTTGGACAATAAGGTTCTTTTTTAGAGGTGGCGACTGCATTTAAATTTGTTTGATTCTGATCTTTATTATTGTGATTCCTATTATTATTATATCTATTATGATTATTATTATAATTATTAGATTTAGTCGAGCCCTTATCAGCATTGTATGCAAACTCCGGTGCAAGAGTACCAGAAGTAACCTTAGGCGGCTCCTGAAATTGAGAGAGGCGTGCTTGAATAGCTTCAAAATTCCTACATAATGTACGCAAATTGTCGATGCTAGAAATCTGGGCAGCTGAGGCTAGGGTGCTGGCATAGCAGGGCCTGATATTATGAAGGAGAATTTCCAATTGCTCCGCTTCTGGTATGGGTTTAGACAAGCGCGAAAACATACCTTTCATTATAGAGAGGTATATAGTGATGTTTTCACTTTCCCCTTGAGTACGAGCACGAATCTCTGAAACTAACCTATAGTCATAATCAGTTTGGCCGAAATCTTCTTTAAGTAAGATAGCTAATTCAGTCCACGAGTTAACCCTATCTTTCGCCGCACGATACCAATGGAGGGCATCACCTTGAAAAATCTCAGAGGCGTAGCTAAGGACTTTTGACGAAGGAATGTTACGAGCCTCCATAAATTCGTCAACACGCTGTATAAAAGAACGCACGCATGACTTGCCATTGTATTTTAAGCGAGATAGTTCGGAGGAAGCGCGATCACAAGTCACGTTGATCACAGTCTGCTGCGTATCCGATGCACTGCGTACGGTCTCGGAAGAGGCAGTGTTTACGCTTGAAGAAGCACTAGATGGAGATTTATTTTGCAGGGCAGAACACTTGAGCGAGAAACCTTTATATGCCGCGACTATATCGTCAAACTCTTTCTTATATTCATCGCCACGGTCTATCCTCTCAATACGGTTATATAAGTGATTGAGCATATTTTGTGTTCGCATGAGCGAGGAAGCACTAGGATCTTCTACATCCAAATTAGTTTGAATTTTCGTTAGAACATCTAAACAACCTTTAATATCCTGCCTTATATCAAGTGGAGATTCTAAAATGTGTTCTGAAGGATGTTCAGCCCCTAACTTGACTATCTGTTTGCGTAACTCCTCAACAGAAGATGCTGGAGTAGCGCCTCGTATGCGAACCTCATAATCTAACTCCGATTTTTGGAGAGACAAAAACTTAACGGGCAACATGGTATAGCAGTGAGAAATAAACTGACCTGTTGGATAAGTAGTGCACTGAATAAAACTAAAGCTCGCCGTTCTGTTACAAAATGATTAAATGAACGTATGGTTTTGATGAGATGAACAGTGAAAACAAAAAAAATATGCAAAATCAAAGAAAAAGGAAACTACTGATGTGTACTGCTCGGTACTGTACAAGAACAATCAACAAAAACAACAAAAAAACAAGCGTGTAAAAAGTTAAAATTAAAATGAACAATTTTGTAAATAATGTAAAATGACTAGAGTTTACAAATATTATTACAATTAGGAAAATACAATCTAAGTACTTACGTACACCTCAGTAGTTTATGATTGAAAACCAAAAATAAATACGTTTTACATAAGACTACCACCAACATGCATAAACAAAAGAAAAAAAACAAAAAGAAGAACCAAGTAGAATCAGCTGTATTAACCACGGATAAAGGGCGCCAGTGTCCCGGTTTTTGAAGAAAATCCGGTTTTTGGAATTTCCGGTTTTTTAAGAAACCCGGGGGGTACAGAACCTAGCTGCGTACTGTACAAAAATTAAAAACACGTGTGTTTAAATACAAATTTAATTATAACGAATAAAATAGAGAGCCTGAAGGGCTATAAAGTAATTTAATTAATTTAAAAACACTAACTCGGCCAGAGGGGCTAGCGAGTGGGTTCTTTGTCCTACAGAAGGCTGATTCTACTAGGTTAAGATTTGAGGGTCTTCTTCTTGCTTTTACTCTTCCACCGTACTCTCCTTTTAGTGCGTCGCGGGTGTAGCAGGGACCCGACGGCGAAAGGTGTGTGCGAGCGTGGAGTTCCAGGTCCAAAAGGGGGGCAGCTCGTGAGAAGTCCGGCCGGAGACGAAGACTGCCCTAGGGTGGACTTTGAACCCTGGAATGCGCATAAAGCTAGGCATTACAGCCAGGCCTAGTAGGGTGACGGGCTCCCACGGCAGCACAAAAAGCAGAAGCACTAAGTGTTCATGATGCCGTGGAAGTCACAATCAGAACGGGAGATGAATTTAAAACAATATGAAAAGAGATTTTGCTAAAAGTGTTACAAAGAGAAATGTGAGCGAAAGAAAAAGGAATAACTGTAGATGTATTGAAAAGCCTTAGCCCGTGAACAGAATGAAGAGATGACATGGCGAGGTGAAAGAAAGCCCATGTCATTCTTTGAGCATTGGAATGAATGTTTACAGCCTACATTACAAATCAGTGCAAAACTTACCCAGCAGGGGTTTATAACTTTCACTTTGTTGTAGTTTAAATACAAGTAAAAACGAGGAATTATCGAGATTGATTCAATAAGCGAGTAAAATGGCGTCTCAGTGCCTCTCCTGCGCAGTAAAAGTGTGACACGTCCTATTTCAAGGCCATAGACAATCGCAGCGCATACGGCATGAAGTTAGCGGCGTGTTGACGAACTTATCTATGGGCCGTCGTCTATAATCGACTAATACTATTAATCGAGTAATATTTAATTGGAATCGGAATTGTATTGGATTTTAAGTTATTAATTAAATAAAAACGTAAGTATGTAACGATTTACGTTACAATGTTTGTGAAAGAAAGCCCCAAAGATAGGGTAACAGCACCGATAATCGCCCTCGATCCTGAATAATAAATGCGAGTGTCGGCGAGGTGTGGACAGGGGTGTGACGGACCCCTAATGCCTTGTCTCTGTGACGCAAATAGACAAGACGTAATTTATTACACTACCGCTTCAAGGGGACTTTAAAATTGCGAAGGAGTAAACGAATTATTTATGCTGTGATTTAAAATAGATATATCGAGATCTTTTCGCCCCTCTCAAACATGCTACATCTGTCACTGGTAAAGAGATTATTCGGTAAGCTTTTTATAAAGAAAAGCAAGGTATACAAAATATAACAATAGGAAAAAGCCATTAGATAGTTCTATTTTCGGCATGGATAAAACTCGAATACATCACAAAATTGAACAATAGATCAAACTAACAGCCAACTACGATTTATTAACCAGAAAGTGCCCAAAACTACCGAAAAGGAAACAATAACGCTAAACTCCCGACAATTACCCAAATATGACATTTGAAAGCCGACGCGGACAATGGCGGCTCGCATGCGCCACGGAATACACCATACTTACCACCACTAAATAGTTTATAGAAGGTATACTAAATTTTAGTCGATTCTCTAGAACTCGAAGATTTTTTAGATATGTCTTTTTCGCAGTATTATTTTGTTTTAAATTCAAAATCTACCGACCTGTTGACCAATGATTTGACAACAAGCTTGGCTATAGAAAAATGTCCTTCTAATCTAAACGTTTCCGGAAACCCTAAATGTCGATTGAAAAGAGATTTATTTTGGCAGACTGTAATTTTTATTTAAAACTAACCAAAGCACTAGACAAGAGATTTAACCATTGATTACTTTACTATACCAAATTAACCTGAAAAAATGAACAGTTCTTTCAAGTTTAATAATCAATGGCCATTATTTGTAGACTGTATTACAGTCTACAAAACCAAAAAACCGGCTCCTAAAATGGTTGGTGTTTTCTGTCTTAAATACTTTTAAACTATAAATAAATAACAACTCACTGAGTTAATATAACTAGCGTAATCAATAAATAATTCCCGACTGGGTATTCCCAGTACCGAGTTGGGTTAACTCTCTTAAACAGTCATAATCGGCAAACAGCAATCGTAGGTAGTTTGGAACAGTAATCCCCGTGCAGCCAACTTAGATCTGCCGGGATGTTCCGTTCTGTGTGTCTTGCGGCCAACTTAGCGAACTTGGCCGCAACACACACTACACTATAATATCTTTGGTGAGTGGCCAAAGATTATCTAACGCTCGCGTCTTGACTTCAGTCCCCGTCTGCAAAAGCGAATCACTTGCCGGAAGGACATCAAGGCACAACACATTTAACTGTAACTACGTAGTTTTGCGTATCCATTGTGAATGTGAGGGGTTAACTACGAAATTTGTTTGTATTGAAAGAACAGCACTCCAACCTACGTACATTGACAATGGTTTGCAGCTTAGCCAAAATTTAAATAACAAGGAGTTTGTTCATCATAAGCAGACTAAATTTTTTCATAGACTGCATATGTTTTGCATGTAAGTATGTGACTTATTCAGTTTTTTCAGCTAACTTAATAAGTGTAAGAAAATCACCCAAAACAGAGAACACGAATAGGAAAAAAAGCAAAGTTTATTATTGCAAAAAAATAAAATAAATTCGAAATTCTAAAAATCTTCATTCACAAGTTGATATTGATACCCTCGGGGTTCAGAATGATAATTTGTCTCTTTCGGCTTAGTACACCCTTTCCGTGGCACTCTGTACCTACACTAAACTATGATCGATGTCGGATGTAAATTTTAATTTTCGATTTTCTCAGTTGCTTGTCTGTGTGACATCTCATGTTCTCCCGCTGTGGCCTTCATTTATAATGACGACAGATGATAGTGGTGTATTGTTCTGGAGTCTGGGACCAGCAATCATTGGGTACACCGCGCCGTGTTGATTGGTTTGTAGCGGGCCAACAACGCAACTAATAAGCTACTCTCGACTGCCCGTGAGGGAGCGAGATATGAGATTGTGCGGTCAGCGGTGAACGCGCCGTTCATGAACACAATACCCTTTGAAGGGCATCGCGAAGCTTATTACAGAAATACCTCATCAATGGTGTGAAAACAAGAATAATTTTCATTCAAAATAATTTACCATTTATCTGTTGTTCCTGAAGTACATTACGACTATATGTATTAACATTTTCAGTTTCCGTGAAACTCCCATATTATTTTAAGCCTGAATCATTTTATGAGAGAGAGAATCAGAGCAGGTAAGTCTGACGCGTTGTTTATTGTATCAAAAAGTACGTTTCAGTAGGACAGGACATGACAATAGTGCGGCTTATCGTGATGTACCTACGTTGTGTGAGTTCCTTTAACACGGAACATAACAGTTGTAGCTACTTCCCTGTAGTAAGTAAGAACAGCTAACAAGGAAACAACACCAGTGTGGCAAGTGAAGTGTACCTAGCACGAGTCACCTCGGTCCACTTCAAAGTTCCCTATGTTTTCTCCCTTGAAATCAGCTCTGCGGGCAAAAACCCGCTTTGTGCCCGCGTCAACCGTCACACGCAGACCTCCCCGGGCACCCTGTACTATACCTAATAGGTACACGATGTGATAGGCTATTGTGCTGTGGCGCGGCTAGTTTTTCACGCAGTCGAGTGTGGTTTCTGGCCATACAATGTTATTTGTTCGACGTCGAGGTGAGGAGTTTGGAAAATAAACGTTCGAAACTGTTGCGCGTTTTCGTTTACATTTTTAAATATTTTGTTGTTTCTAACATGAACCTACATAGAGTTTATACGCTTTATTTTCATGTAGTTAAGTAGGTTCCTACTTAAGTAGGTATTATTTTCATATGTTACCTACAACACACGTCGACGATCCTACCTAAAACAGTTGATTTTGTTAATTAAAGTAATGGTATCTATCTACTATGAAACTACAACACACAGCTTAGCTTTATTAATCGTGACCATTGTCATCCAATTCCACTTCACTCTCCAATTCTGTTTGTAATTGAATAACCGTTCCCCGTAGAACCGCAAACGACCTCGTATCATACATGTATCACACAGGTATCACACATGTATCACACAGGTATCACTCAACTCGCACGCGACTAACTGCGAGCATTACATCATTTACAACAATTTGTCAGCAAAGGTAATTGTTGCTTGTTTTATTAAACTATTATTTCGTAATTGTATCATTTCTATGTGAACTGGGTAACCGGGGCAGGTCGGACGAGTTCCTTCACCTATTTTGGGTGTAGGGTTCTATTTTGGTAATAACTGATAATTTTCCGTAATAGCTACTGAAAATCGCTGGCCAAAGAAATTATTAAAGCTCAGGTTAGATAATGTTAACTTTGTTAGCAAGGAGAAAGTCGCTGTCATGTCGTACCTAAAGGTAGAGAAGTAAAAGACATTGCATTGGAGAGAGAAAAGTAGAGGAAATTCCATCATTACACCGACGAGATCTCTTTCATTTATAATAATAATTACAATTAGGTATAATGGTAGGTACAATTATTTGAGTAGCATTGAGAGTAGAGTCATCAATATTAACAAACGTTTAACGTGACATCGAACTTTAATCCATTGAATTCATAATTTGAGAGGTATTCATTACCCATTTAATTAATTTAACGGTTAATATGAAATGAATCAAAACGATTATTATTTTATTAATAACGGTTAACGCTTGGGTGGGGTATGTAATACCCCAAAACAAAGTAAAGAAACAACGACACCTTTCAAAAATATTGTGTATTTATCAAAAACCATCTGCTGCTTTTCACACGTGTCGCGTTCTGTCTCCTTGTATTTATGTACATGGAACCCTTTTTAAACAAAATCGAGAAGGTACCTACCGGGTGCGCAGTCAATCAGGCGCACAAAGGAACCCATCGGCGGCGAATAAAGGACCCGCGGAGAGACCGGCGATTCGACACACTTGTTTATGTCTACTGACGCATTTATACTTATCTAATAAGTATTTTATTTACGTGCCTAATAATGTGTGTTTTATCTACTAGATACTTAGGTACATTGAGACTTGCACATGCCTCATTACATTTATCTTTTCTATGAAAATGTTCAACAACGCCAGCACACTTCTGATCTGAGTAAAACTTTGTGAATGTCCGAATGAAATTCGAAAGTCATTCTGTCTCTCTGTCCGTTGCCAAAAAAACTAAATGGATGTTAATCTCGGAAATTTATCAGAGAGATAGATAATTTCCCGGAGAAGGACATTATACTTTTTATCCCGGAAAAAAGTGCGTGCGAAGCCACGGACAGAAGCTAGTGTTAAATAATGACGATATAGGTGTGTGCACACAGTGGACGTGCAGGGGGAGAACTCGACATTTATTTATTATTTATTTATTGACTTAGTCCAGAATTACTATTCTAATCACACTAGTCATACAATAATGTAAATTTTATTCAATTCAAAGATAATCAATATATGTATGTATAATGCTGGACAATTCACACAGCATTATCTAGCCCCAAGCAAAGCAGAGCTTGTGTTATGGGTAGTAGATAACTGATATACTCAATACAATACACTACATAGATAGATACGTATTTTTATTAAACAAAGAAAACACCCAGACCAACGGAACAAATTTCTGCAGATCTTACACAAATTTGTCCCGAGGCGGGAATCGAACCCGCAACCTCCTGCGTCGCAGGCGGACCTTCGCCCGCTGCGCCACGGAGGTCGTCAATATCTAATACTAATAAATGTATTTTATAACAATAAAATAATAATAATTTATGGTAAGAAATAAATAAAATAATAAGAAATTAATATTAAAGTCAAAGTAAATATTGAATATACTTAATAGACATCTATGTAATATAAGTCCTAGTCATCATCCTATTCTAGTGCAATGAGCGCCAGCGCCGCCGTCTTCAGCAGGACGACTAAAATACATTTAAATTATCCACATTTTGAAGCAAGAGCCTGGGGTCATAATTTGGTCGATGTTGCTGTAAGAGAGATGTAACTCTGCACATTCTTGCTTTTAGTACCTACGTAACACAGACCTTACACCATTCCTCTCCATTAGCCTTTGTTATGAGGTGGGAGAGGGACGGCTGTAAGAGTCGGCGAGGTGCGAGGGAGCGCGTGTGATATTTATCGCGGGTCAAACGCTACCAATATTGTCTTATTCGCATTCCCTTGTGACCGGAGATCGAACCTGCATCCACACAGACAATATCACAGGAACAGTACACTAACGTGATAGGTCCTTCTACATTATTCAAATCGACTAAAATAAGATATTTTCATCAATTGTACAATTAAATTTCAGTCGCTATTTCTTGGAACCATGTTCTATTGAAGAGGCCTAACTGGTGTTATACTATAGCACTTATCGCAGCTTAAATTTGTAATTTTCAAATTATTATACTCTGTTGGTTCATAGGCAGACAGTAATTCTGACGAATATAATAAATGAGAAAGTTTAGATGGATAAAGGATGTTTGTTACAAACAGATTGAGTTGAAATTTTGTTTAAGTGTATATTACCTGGAGTCAAATATCTAGGCTACTTTTATACCATAAATCAGTTCCCGAGAAATAGAAATAATCCTTGAACGTTTCTATAGAAACAACGCGTGCGAATCCGCGGGCAAAAACTCGTAAGTAAACGTGGCACTTAATAATATAATCTGAACAAAAACGCCAGTAAACCACTCATACATTCGGCCTGCGCTCGGGTCTGAGCTTCATCACAATATTTAGAACTATGTTCGACAACCAATATTATAATTAAAACGATTTCATAATTCAATTTGATGCAAATAAGTGAATTCTGAAACCGCAGCGCGGTCGGGGCACCAGACAAAATTATTAATATTGCCTAATTGCTAAACTATTTTAATACCTTTAATTTTAGTAAGGTATTTCATTATTAGAACGAAATTAATATTCAAGCTAGAGTTTGATTAAACCGTTATTTGCCACAGTTATTGCTTGTTGTGGACTTAGTTGAAATGTTTTTACCCAATAAGCTCATAAAATTCGTTACGCAAACTATTTCGAGTGAAATCAGCATTCGAACGATGTCAAGTTTGCTAAGAACTTTGCCCAGACCAGACCTGACTTGACAACCAGAGTGTAATGGTAATGAGTAAGGTCAAAATAAATATTCAGTGGGACTGACTTTATTATTACTTTACCTACTTTTGTTAATGTAACTGCAAATACATAACTACTTAAATAATGATTTATTGATGGTTAATACTTTGGTGGGCGGGACTCGCTGCGGTCGCGGAAGTTGACTTTGTTTGCAATTAAAACATCAACCTGATTGCGGTCTATGATTGACTGTACGTTTATAATTGTTTCCACATTTTAAATAATTAATTTTGTGGTAGTCAACCTTTTACAAAAAGGTCTATTTATTAAAACGAGCCAAGTCGGGGCCGGCCATCGTAGGTTCTATCAAGTAGGTTCTATCAATACAGACATCTAGTTATAAATTAGCAAACAGTATTATCAACTTTGTTGTCACTGTGAGCTCCTAATATGTCACAAAAGTCAAAATTGTATACCCGCGACAGCAAAAATACACACTGTCTACCAAATACGGTTCACGATCACGATGTAAGTACAGTCCGCAATCGGACGGACGGACAGACAGACAGACAGACCGACAACGAAGGCTTAGTAATAGGGGCCCACCCGTTGGCGCGTTTGGATGCGGGACCCTAAAATGCACAGAGTGTCACATTTGTACAGACTGTCAAATTTGTCATCACTAAAGAAGATTGCGAGGACTCGGCTCACATGTGAACACAATTTTTATACAATTTTACCACAGGAATTAACCCTAGAGTGGGCGCGCTATGTCAATTTTGCCGCCTTTGGTGAACAAACGATATTATTTTAACAACTATTTACGTGTCAAGATCAAGCTGTCCAGTAGCTGCCCCCCCTTTATTCATCTACCTTTGTCGTAAGTTTGAACCCTATCAGTACACGGGCTGCCGCAGGAAGAGAGGGTTGTTGCCACCGGGTATCGCGCGGCGGCAAATTTGTCACGGCGCGCCTACTCACGTAAGTAAAATTATTGACTGTGCTTATTACTACAACTAGTATTTGTTTAGTTTTTATTTTCATTTTGTTACTGTTATATCATACTGATGACTGACTGTTATATTATAAAGACTCGCTCTGAATGATTATCATAACTTTTCCCTGAATTTTACTTAGTTGGTGTACCTACCTACATAGCTAGGTATACAAAGCATACTTGCGACATCGTCCGCAAGTAAAAGTAGGTACGATATCTACGTAGATACTGGTATGAATGAATGGTATATGTATTGGTGAGTGAGTTCATTCGTACCTACTTTTACTTGCGGAAGGTATCTACTACTGAAAGTACCTAGTATTCATAAAAATAGATTGATGTCTACTTATTATTATTTTTAGGTTTTCTCCGTGCTAAACATACATTATGGATAGACAAGACGCCCAAATAGTTCCATGGTTGATAGAACAATCGCAGGAATAAAAAGTCAGATTATTTACAAAGCAAATACTGAGCACTTGATGTTACGAAGGCTGTTTTTGAAAGAAATCTCTCTGGCCCTAACCAAACCACATATTACCAGAAGATCTAGCCTCAATACATTGAATTTACCATTGAGGAACCAAATAGCTCGTTTTGTAGCACCAGAAGACCAACCCTCATCTTCAAAAAGGCAAGGAAGATGCGTGATATGTCCGTCTAAGAAAAATAGGAGGACCAAAAACGGGTGTCATATATGCCAAAAGTTGCTGTGCAATGACCACTGTGTGTACCTGTGCCAAGGCTGTTTTGCTGAAAAATATGCTAGCGAAGACGATGGCATATAATTTAATTCTATTTTATGTTATTTTTAATTTTTATCTAGATTAAGACAAACTTGTTCCTAAAAACCAAGATTATTTTCCAAAGATGATTGTAATCCAAAGTGCCTCATAATTAGTTATCTATATTAAATAAATCTTTATTTTTCTAACAGCTAATGTTATATTTTAAACCCCTAAAAGAAAAAAATAGTTAATTTTTAACTGCATGTTCGCAAAATAGTTAGTTAAACATGGGCGGCAAAATGCTCCCCACGCGCCCACTAACGTTCCATGCAAAAGCGCGCCTACCCTAGGGTTAAAAGCAAAAATGCCCGTAAACATTTTTATTGAACATAAAACAGATAACAATTACGAATTGGCACTGCCCTTGGCCGGCTCCGCGGCCAATATTTCCGGACTGCAATGCAGTAAGTAAATAAAATGATTCCGCTGTAATTTACATAAATATCAATAGTAGCTCTGCATTCTCTGCACTGCGCCCGCCGCCCGCCGTGTCCGATGTACGCGCCCGAACATGCGGAGCGAACAGCTCTGTAAATCCCATCTCACCAGTAAATGTTGGTAACCTTACATTTTCTTACCAATACAATTCTTTCAACTTATTTTGCTACAAGCTGCCGCTCGCGCCTTCGCTCGCGCTTTTTAAGAAGCCTATGTCAGTCGCGGAGTTCCATGTACCTACTTAACTGCTAAATTTCCCGCCTAAACAGCTGAATGGATCTGAATCAAATTTGGCGTACGTTTAGAGCAAAGCGTAAATTTGATAATAGGCTACCATTATACCAAAAACAAACGCGAATTCGCGGGCAGAAGCTAGTATTTCTATAAATGCGAAATTTTGTGTGAATACTTTTGTTACCACGTCTCTCCGTAACTACTTAACCGATTTAGATGAAATTTGGTGTGTATATAGTTTTTATAGGTGTGTATATATTTTAGCTAATCTAATTTTCAATTGAATTATTTAAATTATCTGAAGGGGTTAAAAGGTTGAGAAATTTTCTATGGAAAATTATTAAATCTTGGTTCGATTTACTCAAAACTCGGTATAAATAATGAATTACCTATTTATTATTTTACAAAACTACCCCCAGGGGGTGTGCATTAAATTTCTGAAGTTTCAATGCGGGTGAAGCCACGGGGCGCACCTATTTTTTCTATGAAACTTACTTACATATTTGGCTGTTCAATTACATACAACGAAGCAGTTAGAAATAGAGTCGTACATAGATGACGTGTTGAGCACAGTCTATAATAAACATAAGTAACGTAGGCTTGTGGCGTGTGGACGAGCTATTGCAAACCCTTTACGAAAACCTTTGTTCCAGAACAATGTTTTACTCTAATATTACAGTAAGTTACGTTTGAAACAGAAGTATAAGTAAGGTACTACATGAGTGATGCGGGTGAGAAGAACTGTTATCTGACACCAAATAATAATGTGCAGAGTGAGGCGGTGCGCCCCCGCACCCTGCTCGCGGCTGCGGCTCGTCAATATTATGCAGAGTGAGGCGGTGCGCCCCCGCACCCTGCTCGCGGCTGCGGCTCGTCAACAATGTGCAGAGTGAGGCGGTGCGCCCCCGCACCCTGCTCGCGGCTGCGGCTCGTCAACAATGTGCAGAGTGAGGCGGTGCGCCCCCGCACCCTGCTCGCGGCTGCGGCTCATCAACAATGTGCAGAGTGAGGCGATGCGCCCCCGCACCCTGCTCGCGGCTGCGGCTCGTAATCCATCCAACTATTGTTATTCATACGATCTACAATGGATGCTCATTCGCCGCGCGCGCATTTGTTTCGAAGATACCGCCATTTTTCAAACCAGTTTCAGTTGTATGCAGTTGATTTA
Organism: Eupithecia subumbrata; assembly: GCA_949316285.1. Lineage (NCBI taxonomy): Eukaryota > Metazoa > Arthropoda > Insecta > Lepidoptera > Geometridae > Eupithecia > Eupithecia subumbrata. The sequence continues at coordinate 10,067,343 of OX438643.1, read as the reverse complement.
TGAGCTCCACTGAAAGAGGAATAGTTCTATTGAATAGATCGCAGCAATTTGAGCCGTTTCGCGTAATACTGGCGGAGTGTGCGATCTATTCTGATGGAATGATCAATTTTTATTATGGAAGGGAATTCGCTTGCTTCGCAGTTCATTCTACCCTTCGTCCTGGGCGAGCGACAGACGCGACGCGTTAATTATTTGGATTTGTATTTTTTGAAAGTAGGCGACAGACATGTCGTATCGCGTCACGTGTGTTGCTGGGTATAGCTGTCAGCACGGTCCCTGCCCGTGGTCCACCTCAAGATAACTGGGTGTTCCAGGGGAAAAAAAAATCTTTTCATGGTCCACCTATGTACATGGTTTTAAAAATGTATTGCCCGTGGTCCACCTAGAGAATACGGCACATGGACCTTTTGTATATTTTATTGATTACAAGAACAATACATGTCGTAAATCATTACCTTTTAACCATGTACCTTATTCTTTTCTCGTCTTTGTCTCGGTACTCACATGCATGCTGTCGTTAGCTGTAATATAAGTACCTACCTACCTTTTTCATATTATCTGAATTTCATCCATTAATGGAATCCATGAACTGGGTTTATAAGTAGAAAGGTTCCAATTCTTAGAATTCTGTGAACAAATAATAAAAAAATAAATAATAAAGGTTTCGGTAGAGTCAAATAAATTGTAATAATGTAACACTCCGCAAACACGCGCGCGCCCCGGGCGTGAACGGGCGTGAAGTCGCTGTTCCACCTGCGAAAGAAGACTTATTTCTGATAAGTTTATTAATTTTCCTCAACTGTGGAACGCTCTATGGGAACTACGAAAGATTGTGTAATTTTTGAAAGACTTGTATGCGATTGTCTTTTAACAATGGTCCACGCTGACGTCACAAATCAAGGCCTGCATTATACGTAAAACAAAAGTTGATCCGCCCGACCAGCTTTTAAAAAATATCTATACAAAGTAACAAATCTCAGGTCAGCATAGATTTAAAAAAATAAAACGTCACGTGGTCGTTGACGACTGTTCCTGACGCATAAATTCAGTTCAAACAAAAAAGTGTACTGAGTAGGTACGAGTTTAAAATGGAATTTTTCACAAAAAAGGGCAAAATTTTCAGTGTCAGTACATGAAAATCAATGAGGTGTGTGGTAAAAAGAGAAAGGATGAGGGAAACACTGGCTCGTTCAGCAGGATAGCATCTGTAGTACCTATCTAGCGGTGCGAGCCCGCATCTCGGCTCGTTTGCACTAAGATGCCTTTGAGTCGCCGCGTCTCACCGCCAAGCACCGGACTGAGGACGTTACTGAGAACACCTCCTGATAAATCAGCAGCGAGGCTGAGTGGCACATAGTCTATTTAATGGATTTTTCACTTCTCTTGCTCAAAAAGTATATCATAATAGTGTAGCTTAGCGGGCCTAAAACTCGAGTTTAATACCTAGCTAATAAGTATTTTTCTTTTTAATTTTTGTCTAAAATCATCAGCCCGTACAAAGCATTCGTTCTCTTACATAAAAACTCGACTTCTTGGTGCTCCATCAATCTTTTTTTTTTTTAATAGAACTTTGGTGATATTATATGAAGGTTGATTCTTCCCTTCACGGTAGAATTCGAACTGTTTCGTTGCGGGTTAGATATAGATAATAAAATTTATGGTGTATGGTATTAAATTAATTCCTGTAAAACGCATGTACAAAATTCTGGCTTACCTAATAATAACATAACCCAGATCTTGCAAAGTAACCTTCCATATGTGCTTTTTCACACGTCTGGTTTCCGGATAGCCGGTGCCGGTACCCAGCAGCGAGAGGGGAATGCAGGCGCGGTCGCCTTTACAAGAATCGACGTTACGGGAATCGACGTGCGAGGAACAACAATTCGCGAACTGTATGGTACGATAGCTTTCACACGTGCCGGCATAATTTGCATACAATTCGCTGCCGGGTGCCCGGCACCGGCTACCCGCCGACCGGGACGTGTGAAAAGCCACTTACTGTCGATAGGTATCTGTCTAGCCGTGTTCTACCCATCCCATCCTCGACAAGCACATCGTTGGCGCTTCTGTTGAGCCTAGCGTCTATCTCTACTCCAGCCTCCGACCATTGGCAACACGACAGCGCAGAGATTCGATCACCGTAGCTTTAGTATCGCAGTCTCAGAGTCGTAGCTGTCACCCATTGCTCAGGCTAATCTTCCCGCCTTGCCTTCCCTGCACAATAGGCGCAGATACGCCGCTGGTGGCCTAGTGGGGCGGTGGCGACGTCCTCGGCAGTTTGCCAAGTTACGCTTATTACGACTGCGAAGGGCAAACTTACATTTAGAAGTGTTACGTTGAGCGATTCATTTGTACATTAAACCAAAATATAATACAAGCCCACGTTAACTTTAGTTTTGGGCTTGGAAGTTTAAAAGGTAAGTACCTTTTTTAAGAGTTTTATTTTAATCACGTAATCTGTGCGATATCACCACGAGACGTAAAATCAGCCCGTTTGTAGAACGGCTAGTCAGTTGCCTGTGTGATACAAATGTAAAATTAAAGAGAACCTGCTATTGAAATTTCAATCTTAAAAGAAACAAATTATAACTCGTTTTTATAACTGTTACAATGGAGCTTACAGACTGTTGCAAACAATCTAGGAGTAATTCAACTGATCCATATCAATACCAGTCGGAAGCGTCTATAAGTTAACAAAATTATGTAATCACTACCTTATCTGATATTTATAGGGCAGTCTTCTGAGAGCCGGGAGCGAGCGAACTTTGTTTCAGAGTTCGTGCCAAGTTTTCTATCAACTAGCACCTGAGCGTTAGAAACCATTTCATTTAATTAATTTTCTCTTTCTACTTCCACCGATAACTACCTGTGAAATTAGAATCAAAAAGGTAACGGAAGCGTGAAATATATCCACTTGCAGCTTACGAAATACGTTTTCTAAAACTACCTTATCATTTTTCTCTCTTCTCACTCTCTCGTTAACACTTATGTAAATAAGAAAACCTGTTTGGATGCGATTTTAGATTTCGATTCGGTGGCAAAAACCATTGTACCTATTAATTGAGAGAAAAAGTGTGAAGAATCAATAACAATATACAAAATACCGTTGATGGGTCAATATCCAATGAACTTGCACAAACGGACCGACAGTCCAACAGATGAGCAAATATGGAGGCGCGTTTCAGATGATTTCAGATAAAGAGTGGCCGGGGTCGACCTGGGTCCGGAGAGGATGCACGGTGTGGCCGGTCAGGCAGGCAACAAAAAAATAACTAGTTAAGGTAAACACCAAAATAACACTTATTTACATTTTAAAAATTGAGGTTTGTTGTAGGTGCAGAGCATTGCAAATTATCAAGATTAGAAAAAGAGAAGCGTCACTTAATATCCAACTATCCATCGTTCCGGTTTTCGCATCATCATAATCAGACTTTATCCACTGCTGGATATAGGCCTCCCCTAATGAGCGCCATAGCGCCCTGTCTACAGCTTGCCGCATCCAGCATCTGCCTGCAGTCTTTCGCAGGACGTCGTAATAATTTTGACACCATTTGAGGTAGTTAATTAAAATTTCAGTATAGTTATACCGTTAGGCAAAATTATAGATAAACTGAATATAGTTAACCGCATTGGTCATCTACATAATTATCGCTAGTTAATATGTATATTGGATAACCCTATGATAGCATTGAATCTATGTGGTTTGAATGTCATGCATCAAATCAAATATCTTACAATAATTTTATTTAGCATTAAATGTTAAGGCGAGTGCTTTGCCGGGAAGAACGTTTCAACCGTCCACCTCGCACCACATCCAGGCGTTAATATATGACGATGCTGCCGCTGGAATCTGACTTCTATCCCGCACACATAGAGTTCCATTCAGTCCGCGTCGCTGTGGTCAAATGTGAACACAATGAAGGAAAGTAAACAATTGGTCTTTCGAACGGTGAATAATTCATTGGTAGGGAATTACGTAGCGCCGCTACGCCACTACGCCGGTACGTCGCTACGTCACTACGCGGAGAGGCGAGGGCGGATTTACATGCCGTTCAAATATTTGTCAGCATGTTTTATTATGCTAACTGGCCGCCGCTGCGCTTACTAATTCTTTGGCAACGTTTGAACTGAAACTCTAGAAACGGTTAACAAAATATCGTTGTTGAAAGAGACGTACAGACGGATCCGTGGCTTATTTCAGTTTTCCCGTTGAAAATCCTCCATAAAGGGGAAAACTGGAATAAAAAATTATCTGCAAAATTTCCACTTGAAGATCCACCTTAAGGGAAAAACGGACGCGTTTTGTACAATAAGTACACATTCTTGGCCCACCCTGTACATTAACGGCACTTTTGTTGCTTGCATACCTTTTTTATGCAAGAAGGTGACTAGCTCTCGTGCGAGAGTTATATCAAACCTTATCAAACTATCCTACAATATTCTACATACTAAAGGCTAAAGTGTGTCGTTGTGATGTTTGTCCGAAGACAACGCTACAACTACTGAACGGATCGGGCTGAAATTTTGCACACATAAATCACTACAATGGTCACACACACACCTAAATCGGAATCTGGAATAACATAGGATACTTTTATTCCACAAAACGCGTGTGATGCCGCGGGAAGAAGCTTGTTCATCATATTTTGATGCGTGACATTTACTTATCAAAACAGTTTGATATTTCTCATAGCGCTATCAAAAGATTATGAGTTAGGGATTAATTTATGTCAGCTATGAAATGAAATATAGCTTCAAGCTGACTAGGAATATACAAAGAACCATGTACTTGAGAAAATCCGAGACGATTCCAGACGGATCCGGCGTTATCTCGCGTCTAATCGCTTCAACTCGAGACAATGGAAACTAGAATGGTTTACCGAATGCGAGGCCGAGCCACCCGACCGAGAGACTGATATTGTATTTCATAGGCACGGGAAGATACCGACCGGTACCAGGAACTTAGACTTACTTTGCTACTATACAGGGTTATTGCTAATTAATTGTGAACAGAATGTTTTTGCACTTTTAAATGCCCATAGACTCTATGTAATGTCCATGAACTCTATGTCTTACCTCTATGATATAGACACGCTGCTGCGACAGCAGAGGGTTAGTGTCACTCAATAATCCTCTTCATTTTCGAAGCCTAAAACGATTCTATGTGTGAGTTGACAAGTATATAACTTCAGTGCTTTCACTCACACAAGCGCACTTAAATGAATAGGAAAATGAGAGGTATTTGTCGCATTTTGTTGGCTACATCTCATTTGTGTCTGCTATCATTAAAAGCCTTCTTCTTCTAAGCCCACGTCCATGTCCATCCTGTATATAGAGTATAGGGGCAAGGCCCGGTGGTAGGTAGGGTCCCTTTAGCTTGTCGCACATCTGGAAAGCACCTGCGCTGCAGCACAGCGCACAAATGTGTATTCAAATATGGACTTTAACTCGCAACATTTAGATGACTTTTATATTAACGGCATCAGCTGACAAACAGCTCGCGATCTACTAGTTTGAGGCTTGTGGGAAGCCATTTTATGACTGTAAAATGTATCGAGTTTAAGCTCATATTTGAATGCTTTTTTGTGCTGTGTGGTAGCGGTGTTGGATTATTGAGGGCAGAGCTTTAGGCTAGACAAGAGACATTGCATTTGGATAAAATAGACAACTAAATCAGAAAAATCTTACTTTGATCTTATGTAAATCTTTAACTTTGACGAAAGAGTTATTAATAAACTTGGGTACGCTAAAATTATTATCAAACTTTATCAGCCTTTTTATCTTAGGGTTAAAAAACAAGGGTACTTATTCAATTCGGATAGGCGCTGACCCCTAAAAATGTTCATAAAAGTAAAAGTGTTTGTAGAATCGTCGTGATTTAGTGCGAACGAAACTTGGCCGCTTTGTCTTCTTGTATTGTCTCAAGAAAAAGAAAATATTAAAAGGACGTGATAACTTACGAGATGTCATAAAACGAAATTATTATACCCGACCGCGGGCGCGGCGGTGAAAAGTGGGTTATGCTTTCAAGACCTAAACCCTTTATGAGTAGTTGAGCTCTTCGTGGAAGAATGGATGCTATTTTTGTCCAGTCTTTCTTGAACCATAAAATCCATATCGTTGCTTCCATGCATCCATAAAGGCTCGCATTCATTTAACATGTTAAATGAACTCTGTATGTGTGTTACCTTTTGATGGCTCAGCGGCTCAACAGATCATGATGTTACGTTATCTCCCTCAGATAGATTTTAATCTCAGAAGACAGGGTAGAGTCGCCCCTGTCGTCCGCTTTCAACCTGAAATCGAGAGAGCGAAACCGCGGTAAAAGGCATAGATTCTATGTTTAATATATCTACGATACAAGCACGTTATGGCTGACTCAGCAGCGTGTTGCGTTAGAGGCGTTACCAGTAGTTACACTTCACTGGCCTCAAAGGAGGCGAGTAGGCGAACAACAGTATCACAGTATGGTTTTGTAAAGACAAAACCATACTGTGATACTGTTGTTATAATGCATCGTAGTGTCCTCAACTCTCATTCATTACTGGTATTATTGTCACCTTGTTGATTCAAATCTATGACTTCCCAGAATACTTCTATGGAACGCATTTGATCTTTAGTACTCATTTTGACAGAATATTATATTTATAGTTATATTTATAATTTAGTTTTAAGTAGTTCGTTTGATAAATTACGGGACTGACATAGTCAGCAAAGACTCAAATGAATATAAAAAAGTAGTTACTACTATGCAGGCGGATTTTTGGGATGGGGCGAGGTACCTTAACCGGTGTAGCTACAGTAAAATGGTCTTAGGAAACTATACATATTTTTAGTGAAAATTTATCCACATTCTTAGATTTAAAAAAATAAGGTTTGCCAAAGTAAAGTAAGTAAAAGTAAAATTTATTTATTTGTCACAAGTAAACAATAATTACATTAATGTAAATGAATCCATAGATTCCCGAACTAGTGTATACCTACTGTATTTAAGGGGTCAGTGGCTTCTCCCAGGTAAAATACATTTTGTGTCCCGTAAAAGATGTGACATACCTTACCTTATGTATCCTAACAGCCTGTATTGGTCCAGTACTGTACGCAGGCCTCCCCTGATAAGCACCTTATTGGCTTTTATCACACGAAAAAAAGATGTGACATATTATAGTTCAAATGGGCATTTTTACAATGCAAACTTTTTTTGATGCCAATCGATCCAGTTTCATTACATGTTATTATCAAAAACTAAGGTTGGAGTCCAAAAAAATCAGAAATCGCAAAAAACTTTTCGCACACCATTAGTATAGGAAACACATTTAGTAGGAAGTCATTGCAGCCTCGAAACACAAGGGGCTTTTACCATGATCACCACCGGTGCCGTCCTCGGCATGCGGGACAGTGATCGCATTGGGGGTGTTCATAATACGCAGGAAGAAGCTGCTATCCTTCATCTATTCCCTTAGTTGACCTCCGCGGTCTGAGATGTAGGGGTCGATTCTCACGCGGAGACCGCCACGACTACTATCGTTATTAGTAGTACTATGATGATTTTCAAACTAATGTCTGTTATGCTTTATATAGTGTTCCGGATATACCTAGCTCGTGCTCTTTGAATCTAAAACAACGGACAATCTACACGATTCGACCAAATAGTTCTAATAGCATTTACACAGGACAATAATAATTAACAAAATCAGTAGGCTTATAATTATTTCGTCCATTTGGCGTGTAGTGTTGACGCGCGGTGCGGTGGACCGAATCAGCGGCCGATCGCGCCGCGTCGTCAAAACAACATTAATCCGGTGCGGTTGCGGTGCGGTGCGGTGCGGAGTGGCGCGGCGCGGTGCGGTGCGATCGCTCCACGCAATGACATTACGCTTAAATGTAATCTGGTTTATCTGCATAAGAGTTTATTTGCGAGAACTCAGTCAAAGCCCGTGTTCTGATTCTGTCAAACGGATCAGAAATAAATATTCAAGTAGGTACACAGACGGATAAGTAGATGAGTGTTTGCTGGAAAAGCGCGCTCCATCTTAAGCCACATCTTCACTTTCCTAAGTGACAAAGGTAACAAAAATCATCGATCTAAGTAAAATTCTGAACATTAGGTAGTTTATTAGTTTTTCTAGGTCGAAAATTAGGTCCACCCACCTCAGTCATAGTCGGACCAGCGGCGGTACCGCCAGCGTTCGTTTTCGCATGCGTGTTTGCGTTGTCTCGATCGCACTTCGGTCTAGGTACGTCTTTCTATCTTTGTTTTTCATTAGGTAGATATATTGCAAAAGATTGGAAATAGCGTGCATGTCTTTGCGTTGTTTAGTTGTAACACAATACATGCCATTTGTTGAGCGAATAGCGCTGCAGCGCTGGGAGAACGTGTCTTTTATTTAGATCTATGAGTAAAATAAACAGTTTTGGTGAGCGTAAGTAACCTGCATCCAAGCTACGGGGCTCCAGTGGAAACACACGCGCCAGGAAAAAACCAATCAGAGCGGCGGTATTTCACGAGCGCAGATAAATGGCGTGTATCGCAGATAAATCCGCGAATAAACAGGGGATCGCTAAAACACTTGGAGGACAGCTCTCTATCAGATGCGCCGTAAATCGTGACGCGTGTGCGGCGCGAGTGAGAGCGGCGAGCGGGGCGGCGAGCGGAGCGGGCTAGCAATCGACTCATTCGTCCGTTGAAGTCATTAGACGGTGATTAAAAGGAAATCGTAAAACTAGACAGTAACTCATTTGTTTTACGAAAGCTTCTGGGATTTTGCCAACTGTAGAGTTATTTTTTTAAAGCAATCAAAAGAAAATCGTTCTAATTTTGTTTTTTGAGAAACTGTTGTCAACTTCGGCGATATCTTTTGATATTACGTACTAGTTGAGCTACCTGTAGATTGTTTGCAACAGTCTGCAGCTCAATTCTGCTATGCGTTCAAATCTTTGTTAATAAAGTTAGTTACGTACTTCATATTCTTATATTACTAACCGACTTCAAAAAAGGAGGAGATTCTCAATTCGTCTGTATGTTTTTAAGGGTTCCGTACCTCAAAAGGAAAAAAGAACCCCTATAGCATCATTTTGTTGTCCGTATGACAACCCCCTTTTCTCAGGAACGCGTGGAGGTATCGAGTTGAAATTAACATCAAATACTCATTCGTAACTTCTTGGAGCTTCGATATAAATAAAACTATTAAGTCAACGCACTAAAAATTACAGCCTTTATGAACGAATATTTTGAAATTTTAAAGGGACATGCATACAAAATCTATAGGTTACTTCCCGTAGAACTAGAATAATGAAATTTGGCGAGCACAAGTAAATTGAAAAATCCGTAAACCATGAATTTGTAGTTATTAACCAAAAAAATTAGTTTTGATTCTCGTCATGGACCAAAACCTTTAAGGTATATAGAATCATGATATTTGGCAAGACACAAAGTTTTACAATTATACGGAGCCCTTAGTGAGCGAAACTAGCACTTGACGTTTTATATTTCATTTAGTTAGGTGTACGGATCAATGTCTAAATATTATATTCTCTGTAAGTTAGGTAAGCTACATACGTAGGTATATTAGAGTTCTGTGCTGTATCAGGGTTGTACTGCGTCAATCGTTTCTTCAAGTCGTTAACGTGAAGTTCTTAAAACACAAAACTGCCAAGACTCAGGACTCCCAAGACACAAGACTCCAGCACAGGTTGGTTTTATCTGGTTTATTCCGGAGTGACAGTGTTCCACATTACATCCGTTGGACCCCCCACTGCCCCCCCGCCCCCCGGCGGAGGCGCACGTGCGTCCCGCGAGACGAACTTTTTATATTGCTCATAACTTATTTACGAAATGTACATTAAAGTAAAGATTCCTTTTCAGTTCGCTAACTTTATCTAAGTGCTTGGATTGCTTGTGGTTTCATGTTATTTTTTGGCTTATTTAAGTTACCTCTTTGAGTAAGTTCAACTCGTTTAAATGTTAATTGTCAAACAAATATTAACTATTTAATATTTGCACACCTGCTTGCGGATCGAATACATTGTCATCACATAGCTTTAAGATCTTGGCATGTAATTATTGTATTCTGCAAATAAACGATTGATTCTGATTCAAAATAACTACACGATCTCAAGAGGCGCAATTATGGAGTTACCGACAGAGCCTAAACATTTGCACCCCTTGGAGTCAAAACCCCAGGTCCGTGTACCGAGGACCGCGGTTCTCCAGATTTTTAAAATGTATCTCTCGCGTCTGGTCGAAGCAACGCGTGACCCGAGAGCTGGTGAGTATCTGGCGCAGCGCATCACTATTGCCATACAGCGAGTCAATGCAGCCAGCGTAGCGGGGACGCGACGACTGGTGTTTGCAACAGTCTGCAGTAAGCTCAATTGTTTTAATTGTAAATACTAGCTGTAATTTGTTTCTATTATTTGACGTTGTGTGTTTTCCCTCGATATCCAGAATCATGAAATTTCAGCTTAGAAAACCCTTTCCGTGGCAGCCTGTATAATACAAAAATATCTATATACGTAAATTGTATTAATATCAGTTATTTAGTACCACCACACCATAACACAAGCTCTGCTTAGCTTGGGGCTAGATGATGCTTGGCAGCCATGTTAGTGATGGCAGTGAAGGTGTTAAAACACACAGATGGAAGATGCTGGCCTTCCTCTGGCAGGCTTTCTTAGCTTCAATTTCACCGTTGCGATTAAACGTGATCAATATAAGGTAAACTAAGCTTAGCGCTACAAACGAGTTCAGCGCGTGTTACCGACTTAAAGATGATCCGGATCAATCTGAACTTAGTTTAACTTCTGAACCTTATTTACAAAATGAGTTGAATAGCTGTCATGTCACACAATATCAAACGCGACGACGAACGGCGGAAAGACTGACTTTCATCCATTCAATGTCGGATGAAAACTTCGTTTTCATAATCGCGATCAAAAGGAAGTGTGAAATCGGTGTGAAGTTAACCGAGTAACGTAGTTCAGTCTCCAAAATCCTAACTCTAGGAACGGAGCATGCTTATATACATGCTTATGCAATCTATCCCATGGGAACTGATTTATGCGATAAAAAGTAGTTTATGTTTGAATCCAGGATTAGAGTTACCTGTACGCAAAATTTCAGCCCGATCCGTTCAGTAGTTTTGGCGTGAAGAGGTAACAAACATCCATCCATCATTTGACGACCTCCGTGGCGCAGCGGGCGAAGGTCCACCTGCGACGCAGGAGGTTGCGGGTTCGATTCCCGCCTCGGAACAAATTTGTGTACGATCTGTAGAAATTTGTTCCGTTGGTCTGGGTGTTTTCTATGTATAATAAAAATATCTATCTATGTAGTATATTGTATTAAGTATATCAGTTATCTAGTACCCATAACACAAGCTCTGCTTAGCTTGGGGCTAGATAATGCTGTGTGAATTGTCCAGCATTATTTATTTATTTATTTATCCATCTATACATCCATCCAAACTTTCGCATCTATAAATATCAGTGTGATAGCTAAATTATGATAACAAAAGTGCAAAATGTTTATATTTGAGTGTCACGAGGCGCTCTCTCGCGCCTCGTGCGTATGTGAAGCGAATCACAAAGAAGGAATAACAAGCCGCCCTCAAAGGGCAAAGCTGATTCGGTTTGCGCCGCCGCCGCCGCCGCCGCCCGCCCTCGGCGCAGCGCCGCGCTCACGTGAAGGTATTTACTCAAGCACATGTTGTTTGCACTTAGCGAGAATAAATCAAACAAGTGGAACTATTAAGAGAGTGCTCCGTTCAGTTTTGGATTAGCTGTTTTAAAAGCGACGTAGGAAATCACAGTAAGATTGTGCGATATGCAAAACAGTAAAATAGTTGAGTTACTGTAGATTGTTTGCAACATTCTGCAGTTAACTTAATCAATTGTAAATAATAGTATAAATTTCCTTTCATTTGATTGCACATCAATTGTGATTGCAATTGTGAGCAAAACCCGATTTTGCTCACTGTTTTTGAGCAGCAAGGTCGCCGTTTTCAAGCGGGTGTGGTGAAAAGAATATTATTCAACTTGTTCAAAAAAGTTATTTGAATTCCGAACAATGCAACCTTCATAGAAATAAAAATTTCGTCCGTCCATGGTTTGAAAGAGGTTTGTAGCATTTATACCCTCTAAGGTAGTTGACCAAAATGAATTTCTGACATTCGACCTCTTTTTTAATTTACAAAACAATTTCTCGCTAGTTGTAGTGAAAAGTTGTATGTTAGGGCTAATAGTTTTCGTTTCGGGCCTTTTAAATCCCTCGCTACCTCAGCAGTCTACTTTAGAGCCACTCACTACGCTTGTGACTCTATTTTAGACTGCTTCGCTTACTCGGGATTAAATATTGGCACGCCCAACAAAAATAGTTTTGCAAACTTGTTGAACGGATAAATATTTAAATATTAGTTTATTTATTAAAACACGGGACTGACATATGATGACTCCCTTATGATAATGACTCCCTTAGTCCCAGCATATGAAAGTCCCTACATAATTAGGATAAAAAAAAACTTTCACTTATTAACTGAATATTAACTGAAACTTTTTTGTCATTTAAAGTAAAAGTAGAGCACACTGCAGCGACACGCGAGGTCTTGAATGCACTACCTCTTTCATTGGGTCACGACGTTTCGTTCATTTCAGTCATTTGTGTTTACATAAATTAAATAGGTAAGTGACGCCGAGCACAAATATTTATTTGTCCAGTTCCTGGACACTTTTTTCATATTTATTTGTTCTACTGTTAATTATATAATATTTTAGATATAATAGTAAAAAAAAAATTTAGCTTAACTGTGTTTTAGGGTTTCGTAGTCATAAGGAAATTATTAGTTAGGACTGTACGCGGCTTAGAGATAGAGAGTTAACAGTCTTTGATTGCAATTAACAGGAAAACTACCACAGCTTAGTGCTTTACAAGTTAATAAGAAATAGTTAATTAAATTATAAAATGTACTTTGTGTAAAGGTCAAATAGTAAAATTAGTACGAATTCCATTGTAAATTACTTCGATAAAATTCTTAGTTTTGTAAAACAGGTAGTAAGTAATTAGTTTATAATTGATAAACCGTGCATGCAACTACGGAACAATACACTGCGCGTGGCCACGTTATTCACTATTATTTCACATTCTGAATAAGGCCAAAAGAAGAAAACAAACGACTTTTAGCTGTTGCTTAAAGTTGAATGAGGTTTATAGGTATGATGGTAAATTATTAGACCATTTCGAGAATGTTGTTCTCGTTCTGCACATATTTGTGAGTTATTAATTTCCACTTATTCTATGGTATTTTACCACCAACGTTTTATTGAACGGTTTCCGATAAACAATATCGAATAGCATGAAAACAAATCGTTTGTGAGGTTCATTATGTTCCTACTATTTATTTTGAGGAAGTAGTTAATGTCAGCGATTACAACAGAAATCAACATTCATATTTGTAATCCGTATTCTAGCATTGTAATGACCTATCGTATTTATTAATAGAAATATTATTTATTGCCTGAACTTATAACTGTAGATTACATTATATACCAAAACATAACTTATATCTATAAAGAAAGTTACAAATTAATAAATAGGTACATCATCATCATCATCATCATCCACAGCCGGATTTTACCCACTGCTGGGTATAGGCCTCCCGAAGTTTGTGCCATCCACCACGATCCTGTGCTAAATAGGTACATACTAATTAGAAATTTTAAAATATAAATTAACACATAATAAATTAAAATTTACATTTTCAGGCAATCGGAGTAAGCTCAGCATAATGGCGACAAGCTCAAATGTTCGGCGCTGTTTTTCAGTTTACCCCTACATGACAAGTGATCGTCGGCTTATAGATTTTTTTGCGGGTTTTTATTTCTTGCTCTACTTTTCATGCTATATGCAGAATGTGTGTGTGATTGTGTGCGTGTGATGTGGTGTATGTGTGAATGTGTGTTTTCCTGAGGCACCAATCTCATGAGAGTTTGGGAAACCAGATAACAACATGTGTTTTATGTGTTACGTGGGTGGGAGGTAACTGTGAACATGTGAACATCACACTAAAGTTTGGATAGATGGATGGATGGGTGGATGTTGGTTACCTCTTCACGTCAAAACTACTGAACGAATCAGGCTGAAATTTCGCATACAGGTAAGTCTAACCCTGGAATCATACAAAGGCGACTTTTTATCCCATAAGTCAGTTCCATGGGATAAAAATAGCCTTAAAACGTTTCCATAGAAACAACGCGTGCGAAGCCGCGGGCAGAAGCTAGTGTTTAATATGTGTATAAATATTATCATCATTGAAGTAAGTGTTCTCGTTTTATTTTTTAGTGTCGTATTCTGTTATTAATCTTTTAAATTTATTTTAATTGTATTTTGACGTTTTGAATTTTAAAATAATTTTCAAATGTTTGAAATTGTCTTTGAAGTAGCTATTTCTGGTACTATTTTTAAGTGTTGCTGTACACATTTTTTGCCGGAGCGATGGCGATAAATTGTTTCAAATGGTAGATGCATTATATTTGAAGCTTTCCTTAAATTCTTACGTTTTGTGTTTACAAAATTAAATAGCAAGCTTGTTGAGCGATTTATTTCGCGTGAGAAAAGGTGTATCATGCATGATCTCTACTAGGGAATTATCATGCAGGCGTTGTGAACTCTGAATAGCAGACTCCGTTTTAGTCCATCCAGTGGGGTGTCACAAAATCGGCTCTCATAAAACAGTGTGGGCGTAGTGTTTTTTTTGTTTGTTCGTCGATCTCTCCGTCAATTGTGGACTGATCTTGTTGATTTTGTTTTAGTTGTATGATCCTGAAATGGTCTCATTTTTATCCCGAAAAACTTAAAAAAACAATGTAAAATTAGGGAATTTTGTGTTGGTTTTTTGTTTTTAAGAAATTATTTTACCATATAAGTTTTTAAATGCAGTTCAAATAAACTAATGTTCTATACTCGCTCATTTCAAATAGAACTCATTCAACACAGGTTTCAGATTATGTCGCTAAAATTATTTCCGTATTCCCTGAGGAGGAGGCGGGGAGGGCCCCCCCCCCAGAGGAGACCGGAACCATTCAAACAAAGGAATTGCCGTAACAAAGTAGAAACTAGTAATAAAATAAAATAAATCAGTAACTGACGGTGCCGTATGTATCAACGATTGAATGATTGAAAATATCATTGAATTCCATTTCCATTTGAAAACTTTTTGCATTGGTGATCAATCAATCACTAATATCAATAAAGCCCGTAGTTTAATATTCAGCGCGACGGACGGAGGGTCGATATGCAGCGATAACTGCTGTTACATGTGACTGACTACAAACGGGACGAGCCGGCGCGTGCTGGGGCGAGCTGGGGCGAACTGGGGCGGGCTGGGCCGTGCACTGGGCCTGATCAAATTGACATTGATAGTAATTGCAATGTATAGGGGTTCTGTTCTGATGGAATTTATAGTATTAGGTGAAATAAAACAGAGATAGTCAAATTAATGGAAAGATCTTGCCCAATAACTCGTAGATTATAGAAATCGCATTCGTAGGCGATAGGTTCTACGCCGTAGGCATTGTTGTCTACGACCTACGACGTAGCACTGCTACGAAAACGCAAACATTATGATCGTACGATCAGAGAGCAACTGCAAAATGAACATAACTTTATTAAAGGATTTCAATATTTCAGTAATGTTAGCACATCCAGGAAATCAGGAATCGCGGAATCCAGGAAATACTTCGTATATTTCCAGGTATCGCGTCCGCGCACTCGATAATCGGTGTCAGCACTCACCTCACTCGGCCACCCGGCCGGGCGAGAGGTGGACTCGATGCAAACACTACTTTAAACTGTCAGCATGCTCTGCGATGCATACAAATGCCGTTGTGGTCAGGTGGGGTAAAATTGCCAGTCGATTTAGTGGTAGCGTAAGCTTTTCCAGTTTTCTGTTATTAACTTAAATTTCTCGAAGATAAGAGTACTACGCTACGTTTTTTGCGAAATAATTAGAAAAATGATAGTCACTCGAGGATCAATTAATGACCCAGACAACCATTTCCACTGTTGTGATAAAATAACAAAAGAAAAATAACGCTTCATCGTCAATTTCTTGCCGCTCTTGAAGGATTCTTAAAAATACACGCCTTGTTCTAAGAAACACTTGAGCAAATTACCTTCAGCTGCTTGAAACGTAGCCTTTTGGAGAAAAGGGAATCAAGCACGCGCCATCTTGTACAGTCACAGTACCGTTTGACGCAATAAACACTTGACTTATTCACAGGTTTTTAGCTGCTTATTCAGAGAGCTGGCGGTCTGTTCTTATAAGCTCTATAAAAACGGGAAAACGAAACCGGGTAGATAGTACTACAAATAAACGAGAAACGCACGATTTCTCATCTCAGATGATAAAGTCATCACTCAGTAACCATATCGCTCAGTTCGTAGATAGGATATTGAATAATGTGAGAGAGATACCGCAGGCTCCGGCTTCGTATGCAAAAAACGCGTGTCGCATGACAATGTCGCAGCATCGAACATTGTTGCCCTCGGCACGTCGCGCGCCGCGCCGTCACGCCGCCGTCACGCGTCACGCCGCCGTCACGCGCGCACGTACCTTCGAACGCACGTACCTACTCGGTTACGTGGACGTGAATAACGGCGTTGATGAAAATAGACGCATGAAATGGAAAAGAAAAATTCATGTGAATGTGGAAATAATGAAAGTCGCTCGCGAAAGAGAAATTGATTTTCATTTTAGCTAAATATTAACAAGTATTTAATCTCACTAAGTTTGTGTTGCTGACCGCCGCAATACATATTTCACCGAGCGCTGATAGATAAAGTTTCTAAATTATTCAAATATACATTGTAACAAATGGGTTAGCGAAATTATATTAACTTTGCATAAATTGCTGCCCTTTCAATTATTAATTAATATTCTTTAAGCTTTGGACGCATCCTGAAAAAAGAAGGTATCCAACATTATAACACCAACCAACATTTTATAAATATAAACATAAATTTTACGATGCTTAATGGGAAAATAATTCACATTTGCTATCTATTGCTAAAATAAATGTCGAAATTGGCCCAACTAATAATTCCCCTTTAATCTAATCTTACACATCAAATACGTATCAAAAATTCTTTATTTCCATGTACACTAAAATACTAGTTTCTGCCCGCGGCTTTCATGCGTTGTTTCTGTAGATATATTAAGTTTTTTCCATCCCATGGGAACTGATGTATGGGATAAAATGAAGCCTATGTTAGTCCAGGTCCAGACCCATGTCTATGCAAAATTTCAGCCCGTTTGATCAGGTTTTTGGCGTGAAGATGTAAAAACATCCATCCAACTTTATCGTAGGTACCTACTTGATCATCAACATGTCTGACTGACTTCCCTCTAAGTAAGTAGGTAGCTAGAACACGCACACGCTTCATTGGTATGATTCCACCTCCTTACATTATGTTAATGTGATAACAAACAGTCGCGCGACGTTCGATGAAGCATTGTCGTGTTTGCTGATCATTGTTGTCAATATTATATTTATTAACGAGAGGCTGGGTCTCAAGTGGAAACGTACGTTTACATTTTCTCGTGTAAAGTTATTAGTAGGTAGGGTATAATAATGAACATCATTTAAAGATTCAATTTATAACTGGGCATGTTGGTTCAAGGTCCCCTCGTTTGCCTACGTAAGTATTTATTCATATAACATTTACAACATAGGTCGTTATACAGGCATGTCAGAAATTGTACAATTTGAAAGACAAAATATAATATACCAAACAAAATTAAAAAGTCTAATTTAAATTAATTCCAGATCATAAAATTTAGTGTCAAGTTTTAATAGAAAGGGATTGTAATAAATTACTCAAATTCAATGATGCTATAGAATGCATGGCTTTCATGACTAACACTTTTAAAATGTCACTAGAAACGCTAAAAAGTATTTACAAAGCCAAAATAAAATACTCATATCAAAATTAACCCCTTTAGGCAGTTATAGCTTTCCATCTTGCAAATAAAAAAGTGAAATCCACAAAAAAGTTCTTTAAAGATATCTACAAGTTTAATCCTGGCAATCTGAATCATTCTTCCATCCTCATGTATCCAAATAAATAAGTAATCTGCCATAAAAAATGCAAAGGGTCCCCCTCACGTAGCGCGCAGTACAGAGTACAAACAGCCTGTATGGAGAAGGAACAGCCGCGCAGCGCAGCCCTTAAACGAAGTTAGATCCGAACACAAACACTCCGTCATTTGCAACTCCAAGTGTTTGCGAACATCGTATGCGTGAGCACAATATCGTGTACGTAAACAATGCTACGGCAGTATGTATGGTAGTTAAGTTTTTTACAATAGCCTCCAACTAAACTTCATAGGGCATCATGTCAACGAGACTAGTGTAAAACCATAAAAATGTTAAACACCAACTGCAACTTGAGTGAGTTTATAAATCTTATCTAGATGGCGTTAGTAAAAATATACCACGACGGCTTGTGATAAGATTACAATTACTGTGTTTTATGTGTTTTCTCAACAGTTATGCAATAAAAACACCGTACCTTCTGCTGGATTGTACACCGTGGCGTAGGGATGATAGGGTGGTTATTAAACCGTGTACCTCGGGGAGTGCACATGTGTTAAGACGAGAGCGAGCCGGCGCGGCGCGCGGCGCGCATGCCGATTGTGCGCGAGCACGTATCAAAGGGAATCAAGTCAAACACTCCGATGTTATCTCATCCGATACATCGACGGTGCATGGGGAGACTTGGATAACTTGCTGATTAACTGGATTTATTTAAACACATATCGTGGCCCACTTCACCTAATTGTAAATGACGACGCAACAAACGGTATCACAAAGGTCTAAAGAACACTATTGTCTTTAAGCGATCCTGTTATATAAACAACAAATAAAACAATTTAAAGTACCTTTCAATTAAAAATATAATCATCGAAATCGGATCTCTTAGAGCGGAGTTATTTTAAAGCTCTCTTTTTCCCTTTTTTTGGAGGAAGTACGCCCTTAATCAAAAACCCCGACGACAAAAAATTATATAAGCTCGTAGAATCTGTACAGCAAGTTTCGTACCGATCGGTTGTAAAATACGACCTTATTTTCTGCCTTACTTGTTAGTGTACTACCTTTTCCCGATTATCACGGCATCGGAAAATAAATTCTAGGTATTCTTTCCCCGTGAAACAGCAGGCCTATCCCAGAGCGAAACAGCAGGCCTACCCTAGTGCGAAACAGCAGGCCTACCCTGGTGCGAAACAGCAGACCTACCCTAGTGCTAAACAGCAGGCCTACCCTAGTGCGAAACAGCAGGCCTACCCTAGTACGAAACAGCAATCCTGCCCTAGTGCGGGGATCATAGATAATCATTATGTCCACCTAAACTAGTCATGTAAGTCTTAAACCTATTTAATCAATTGTTAATAAATAAGGTGTTTTTATAAATAAACTTTTTGTGTTTGTTGTATTTTGTAACCAAAAATGGTTTTAAGGTAACATAACATACCGACCTCATTCGTTTGTTACATTGTAAGTTAATAATTACCAGCACTTGCAAACTCCAATTCGCAACGCCCCGGGACGCATATTGCTTCTGAGGCATTCCCGGGATCCCCAGAATCCCCGGGAATCCCGGAATCCTTTGCGCATCGTAATTCTATCACAAAGCAACAATTGGTGGAATGGTGCGGACGCTTCACACGGGACCTTCAAACGACACATTCCTGGCTACGCTTTGGATTTAATTGATTTTTACATACTACCTACAGTTGTAGACCGAAATAAGTAAAACAAAAGGAAGGTTTTTGCCCAATAGTGGGATCCATTAGGCTGTTCACAATTATTAAGATATATTTTAAAGAAAACAACGATCCTAACTGGTCTTTTAATCGAACCTAGAACCACTCTTACATAAGTTCAAATAAAAAAATAGCCAAACCCTATTACGAAGCAGTTTTTATACGCAAAAACTATACAGGCGAATTAAAAACCTACCCCCTTTTTTTCAAGTCGGTTAAAAACTCGTCTTAAATTGTCGCAGTCGGACTGAACATAATAAATTCTATTTTACGAAGTCCTAATAATTTCAGCCGGACATGGAGGAAAGTGACTCGGCAGTTTTAAGACTGATTTTTTCTCGGCTCGATCGTTAGGTTCCAATAATTTACTTGCTTGATTTTGTGTTTCCTTTGAGCTTTTGCTATGGCTGGCTAAATCCGGGCTATTTCATTAAATGATGAATAGTTCGAAGAAAAGATTTAATTTGGTAGAAAATCTGTATTTCTTAACCTTGAATTAAGCTATCTGGAACAGCGCCGGTGTTACACATGTCCAAGACCTATTTAAGGTTATTGTAAAACACCGTTAAATTATCGCGAACTGAACAGTAATCTAACCTTGAGATCGCATAACCTCTACTACGGCCTTCTGACCATGGGCAAACAAACAGACAGTCATACATCCGGTCCGCCCGCCCTCGGCGCCCTGTCCGCCGCCGGTGTCCGCCGCCGGTGTCCGCCACCGGTGCCCGAGGGTCGGTGCCCGACGGCCGATAGTCGCAGATATCGGCTTCCCGATAGCGTTTGGTTTTTATGGGCGACTGGCACGAAGGTCGGCTTTAACGTCTTATTAGACGGCCTGTATTAGGGTAATCGCGGAAAAACATATATTTGTACGTGTCTATTAGACAGCACGCGAGCCTTCTACAGCTGAGCCGAGGCGTGGCAGTTTACCAAGAATAGCTGAGTAATGTCTCTGAAAAATGTTAAAATAAGAAGTTTAACGAATTAATTCTATGTAAACATTTAACGCATACGATTACCTTCGCAATTATTATATTTCTTGTTAAGATAAGATGCATCAAAGTTTAATATTTCTTAAAAGTTGGTATAGCTAGTGTTTCTGGTATTCATTCTTTGTTGGAGCAAAAGCTTTCATAGCTGGTTGAGACACACGAATCCAATTGAATCTCACAGGTACAGAGGTACTCCGGGTACAGACGGCCCCAAAGGACGTAATCCAGCGGGTCGTTAACTTCAATGTGGATGTGCGAATGCGCGATACCATCCAAAGGACGGCTGCTCCACGGAACACGGAGTGCGCTGCGGTCGACAGCTGCCACGGGTGTAGATAGCGTTTAGGAAGTGCTACTTAAGATAACTATGTATTAAATAACTTGCTTCTGCCCGGGGGTTTGCACGCTTTTTTTATATAGATAATACGTAGCCTAAGTACCTATTCTAAGCACATTACATCATCAGTGCAAAATTTCAGCCCGATCCATTCAGTAGTTTTGGCGTTGTCTTCGCACAAACGTAACGGGTTCAGTTGTCACAACAAAATGACGTAATTGGCATGACATCATATTATCTTATATTTGCGCTAGATGCGAACGTTCGTGTACATTTGTCTCCGGCCCTAGTTATTTAGATTAGAAGGTTGTTTAGTGGGTGCCTGCCGATAGCATCTAACGACTCATTCTGCACCTCATTCGATGGACTTAGAGCTCATAATGGAGAGAAAAAGTCGGCTTAAGGCCGTTATAGACGTTAAGTACCTATCAAAGCTATAACGGCTGGAGTCAACATGCTGAAATTCGCAAAAGAATTATATTTTGACCGTTTTATGAAATCAAATATGAGCTTTGTTTCAGTTTTCATACTTCACAAAAAAGAAAGGTACTCAGAATGAAATATTAACTTATAAAAATAATCCGAGAGCTTTAATACCTAATAGAAAAGGCTGAAGAAACAAAATCATATAAAAATAACGAATCAAAACTTAACTTAAAGTTAATTCTCCAGGGACAAGCGCCAACTTTAAGTAAACCCTAGGAAGCTTACATTCAATTTTCTTGTAAATCTAATTGCTATCTTAAGTCATATCCCAAGCAAACATAGCCTTAACTGAGTTAACAGCTTAGCGAGTTTGGGCTCATCGAGGCACAGCGTAGGGAGCAGTGGGTACCAAGCGCTCCTCATTGAGTTTCATACGGGTGCATTAGGACAGGCTTAAAACTTGGGCAAGTTTGGATTGGGGTTGTTATGAGCACAATGAGGCTTACGAACTAATCTGGAGCGAGACGCGTCCGGCCCGGCGCCGGAACGAACACTTACACTTGATAAACAGCGACTTAGCTCAACCCAAGAACTGGCCCGTATTATGAAGCTTGCTCAGACATCAATCTGTGCTATTCTATGGCATAAACGTCACTCAAGCATTGATCTATGACTGAGCTAGCAAACATAATACGGGCCTTAAATAATAAGAAAAATGGTTTATTTCAGACAACCATAGATTTACGAGTGGTACACATTAACACATAAAACAAGATAAAATAGAATAGAATAAATATAACAAGTAATGTGGCAACAGGCACTGTGTACACTGTCCACTTGTCGGGTGTCGGGCCCGACAGAAAATCGGACATAACATTTTAATTGAAAACGGTGTCGGATAAGTGTGAACACCTTTTCACACATGAACCTTCATATAAAATGTTCTGCCACAAGAGTAGCCGATTTTCTGTCGGGCCCGACACCCGACAAGTGGGAACGGGCTCTTAGTCTTCACTCTTTTTACTAGGTACAGATATTTTGAAAGATCAAGTCTTTTTCAATTTGAAATGTCGTACGGCCAGCTCGGCGTACTACATTTCAAAATAGTAACGTAGGGCGTTTTATACACACTTTAACTATAATTTTCTAGCCAACATTGATGTGGAATCGGGCTGAGATAGCGATCAGGATTAAACAGATTTTCTTTAAATTTAAGAGCGAACTGAAAGAGAAGACAATTTAAATCCTCAAATTATAATCATAAGCCATTGAAAAAATTTAGGAATACCGTTATCTATCGCCGCACATAACTCAACGTTGAAAGTTGAAAACATATCGTCGGGCAGACATCTGCCGATACGTCGTATGCGCGGGATTTACGAGTTTAGTTGAACGACTTCACTTCAGAAAGAATGCAGCCGTGTTCATTTGAAGGTAAGGTTCTCGTGTGAGAGCTGGTCTACTCCTAAAATAACACAAAAACAAACTCAAAACTCTATAACTCAATCAGTAAATAAATAAATAATGCTGGACAATCCACACAGCACCATCTAGCCCCAAAGTATGCTACTCAAAGCTTGTGTTATGGGTACTAGATAACTGATATATTTTATAGATTATATACATAGATAGATTTTTATGATACATAGAAAACACCCAGACGAACGGAATAAATTTCTGCAGATCGTACACAAATTTGTTCCGAGGCGGGAATCCTCTTGCGTCGCAGGCGGACTCTCGCCCGCTGCACCATTCAGGTCATCAAACCAACAATCAATACCAGGAACATAAAGACAAATCAAATAAATCAAGGTTTTGGCTTCAAGTTTTTAGTATTTGGTATTGGTTTGGCAGTGTGGTGCCGGCTTCGAATTTACGCCACCCCAACTCTTGCGCGGGTGTCGTAAGCGACGATTTAGGGATATCCACCGGGGGCGGCCAGCAACGCCCCCTACAGAACAATTTTACCACCGAACTGAGATCCCCAAACCGCATGCCCAGCTCGGGGATTCTGTGCACTACCCCCCATGAGATAAAAGCCAATAAGGCGCTTATCAGGGGGATGCCTGCGTCCAGCAGTGGACCAATATAGGGCGTTGAGGTATTGGTTAACCTAAAAATAGATAATTTTATAAATAGTTTCTGCTGGAAGCTTTGCATGTTTTTATGCTTGCTTTGGCTGGAATATGCAACTACTGTTTCATTAAAAAATATTAATATATGTTCCTATTTTGATAGAGAGAGAGAGAGAGAGGAGAGACACAGCCGGTTGTTCGTAAGCTACATC
Source organism: Eupithecia subumbrata (assembly GCA_949316285.1). NCBI lineage: Eukaryota > Metazoa > Arthropoda > Insecta > Lepidoptera > Geometridae > Eupithecia > Eupithecia subumbrata. Next base: position 10,043,484 of record OX438643.1, on the reverse strand, counting down.
GCTAAAATTAACGAATCAATCATCAAATCTAATTTGGTACGCTTAATATCTATTGTGGAAAAAATAGATACGAATTTCCAGCATTGACGTTGACAAGAGAGTTAACCATTAATTATGTTAAGCAGCGTTCAAATCACCGGCTGTTATTTTTAACCGACTTCGGAAAAAGGAGGAGGTTTATGTTCCACTTTGAAATTTCTGTAAGTTTTATACTTTTATAAATATAAAAAAAATACCCATCACCCCCCCCTCCCCCCCTTATCTCCGAAGTTTGCAGAGCGATCCATTTGTAACGTATGGAGCGTTTGTAGATATAGAAAAAATATGAAGAAGTCTGTAAAAATAACACTTTTTGAAAATTGGTCAAAAAGGGTGGGAATAATATTTAAAAGGGGAGGCTACCCCACTAAGAGGGTATCAAAGGTATCGGTTCGTACATTTCCAAAGAGTTTTGCAAATTTCTGTAGGTTTCATACTTTTTGAAATATTTTGAAAAGGTCGAAAAATTTACCATAACCCCCTCACCGAAGTATGCAGAGAGATCCATCTGAAATATAGGTGTATTGCGAAGTTTCTAACCGGTACCTTTAGTTTAGTACATATTTTTTGTATAATTGAGTAACGTTCGAAACCCTCAGCGCACGAGTTACACTCGTACTTGACGGATCTTGTTTATGTCCGTAGATTTCCCCGTCATTGATGTACCGATTTGGATGATTCTTTAGCAGTTGTGTCGAGGTGATCTCGTGGTGGTCCCGTAAAATTTTTTTTCACGACAGATTTTAGTATTTCGTCGCCTTAGAGCGAAAAGTCATTAACTCGCTTTTTGGCCAAAATCGAGTTAGATATGCCATCAAAATCACCGATGTTTTCTGCATTTTTCAGTCTTTCAGCCATATCCATAGTTATCACAGTTTTCATTTTAGGATGTGCAAAAATTCACTAACTGTACATTTGGTCTACATGAAAGCGAAAACTAACCAAGTCGACTTAGTGTCTTCTAGATCGCCATTTACGATAATTTTACTTCATAACTTAAGAGCAAGAAATCATTTAACATGATTAGTTAGTTTTCGCCCCAATATTATGGCTACAAAACAAAGCTTTGTTTTGAATGATAGCTTAAGTATTTTTTTTTTTTTTCAGTATTCCTAAAAATATCAATCATTCATTGAAGTAGTGAATTGACCTAGTTTTTAATTTTCTTACATATGAGATCATAAAATTAGAAATATACCATACCGAAACAAAATTATGATTTAATTCGTTTTTCAAAACTTTAAACCTTCATAACTCAAAACACCAAATGACCTACTTAGTGACTTTTCGCTCTACGGCGACGACGATTTGTCCTGCAAAACTTCAAACACAGGAGTCGTATTTGGTTTATTCGTATAGTTTTTTCAAAACAATAAATTATTATTTTCGTGTTCATAATGTGAGCATGAAAGCATGGAGCTCTTTAACGAAACTAAACTCCTCGACCAACTCAATCGCAAACAGAACAGCAAAGGCCATCCATTTGCTAATTGTGTAAAACTAAAAAGGTTAATCGCTGTGGAATCGTTCTGAAAGCGTGTTGCGAAGGTTTATCACAACAAAGCGGCTTTTCTCGCCTCGACAGCTTGCAGCGCTGGAAGGCTTAGCGGGGCTTGCGCACCGTCATTTGGGTTCTCTCTTTTTAGCCTGACGATTACCGTATGTAAAGTGTTCCAATCACAGGAATTTTATGGGCTAATTTGTAGGAACAAAGAACGGATCGAAGAAGCTACAGGAAGAATCGGATTTTATCATTAACAAACAACGTATTAATTACTAGTTGCTGCCCGCGGCTTCCAAGATAATTGGCAGCCTATGTTATGTTGATCCAAGCTTAGAACATTGTATCATAAATTTATATGAAAATCTGCGGTTCCGGATACGGAAGCCATTTCAGTAGCTACCACCACTTCCGCTTCTCACCAATATCGTACCCCAAGGTACGTTACTTCTAATTAACCTAATTATATAATTATGAATCTTCTGGTAGTATTCTCATTAATATTTTTTTGGAAGATAAAACTACAATGCAGACAATTCTGCCGATAACTTAATTCCGTTCATCGAATGTACCAATTTAAATGTATCGCTGCAATCCGTGTAATATTCAGATTAAAGCTCTGAAATTGTTAATTAATTAGCCAACGGAATATAATAATGAATAACGAATATTCCGGAAAGATTCTGTCGTATTTTGTTCGTGTTAAGTTTGTTTTGTGGTTATTAATGCAGAGTTATTAATTAGTGGTTGACTTCAGCTGGAATACAAATATACTTTATTACATATTTTATTTAATGATTGCATTTTGTATGAGCAGTGCAAGTTCCATGCCACTGTTACGTTTAACTACCATTTTTAGCGAAAACCAATGACATTGAATGACATTTTTTCAAAAATTGCTTTCTATACAGTAGTCAAATTCGATGTGGAATGTTTGTAAGCAAACCGCCCTTATTTAAAACTTAAATTAAATTTTCTCAACCAATCAAGTGAATTTTAGTTTTTGTCTTTGTGACTCTCGTGATTTCGGACTTGGCCATCACCGCCCTTCTCAAAAAACAACCCTGATGACATGATTATCATTGCTTAAGCCTCGAAATTTCCGTCTCGCTCCTTCACCCGGAACATCGCACCATAATGAAGCCGGATGTAAGTTCTGATAACTCAATGCCACGTGTTCGTAAATAGGGATAGTTAATTTGACAGAACGACAAATTGCTCAAGTTCTAAGTTTTGAAGTTTCGCTTTGACATTTCAATAACTGAAGATAGAAGATGAAAGGGCCTCGTAATCACACGGACTACTTTAAACTTGTCAGGCTTTACACCTTATACATGGGTATTATTACAATGATGTATTCAAAGTATTTATTCAAAAATCCTATGGTTTGACAGGTCTCTAAAATGTCACATACTAAATAAATAATATTAGAAGAATCTAGGCAGGTAACTATGTGCCGAGGCCTCGGCACTTGAACATTATGAACTTGCGTGGTAATGTTGAAATCTGACATAATATAAATTGCGTGTAACACTTCTAAGGCCCGTATTATGAAAGCTTGCTCAGTCATAGATCTTGAGTCACAGAGCTTGAGTTACGTTTATGCCGTAGAAAAGCGTTGCTCAAGCAGAGATCGATGACAGAGCAAGCTTCCATAATGCGGACCTAAGTCTACTAAGTTGTGAAAGCCGTAGGGAAGGTGTCATTAGCTGAATTCAGCTCAAACCGTTTTATTCGCGCCAGGAGAGGAGTTACGTCGACTGCAGTAAACAACTTACACAACTTACGTCTGCGAAGCGCTGCCAAAGTACGTCTTACGGACGAAAGTACTGCTTACGGCCGGTTATGGCGTCTGCGAAGCGGTATGACAAAGTGCCGCTTACACATGAAATTAGTGTCCGCTATAAAATCAAAAGCCGCTGTTGAGAGGGTGCGTTTACACCGGAGTGAGCGGACTTGAATGTGGAAAATATAGAGTCGGGTAGGTTTAGAGTTAATTTGCTTTTCATACAGAGTTTCTATTCTACGTGGGATGAAGCTGCTGAACATTTAGTAAGAGAGAGAGAGAGAGAGAGGATAAATAGAATAACTTGTGAAGACATGCCGTTCCTTCTAATTCTGTATTACATATTTCATATTGTAAGTAAATCAGTCTATTGGATCATTTTCTTAACCGAAATCGGTTTAGTCCAGCAGCAATCGTGATGCTAATACTTGCGTAATACCGCCACCGTTCACGTTACGTCCATGAAAATTTGTTGAAGTTTCTAATTAAACAAAACGTATAAACTTAGCGCAATATATTTATATACAAAAAATGTGGTACCTAAATTTCGAGTTTGCTCGTGACGATGTAAGCTTGGTCCTGAAGGCAGCCTGTAATTCTCCATCGCGACCAACGAGGCAAGTTTAATGAAATTCCTGCTGCGCTGCTATCGCACTTGTGTTTTTAAAGTTTCGTCGGTTAGCCTGTCTTCCCTGAAGTTCCGTGTAGCGAAACAACCGCTATACAGCGCTGGATGAACTATGTAGCTAAGCCTCGAAATAAACACGACAATGCTGCTTGCTGACACAAATTATGAAGACCAATAAAGCTAGAAACAGACAACTTTAGACACGCCGCGCAACGTCTGCGACGAGAAGTCTTTTGCAAACATTGATCAACTAGTTTTATTTGTCAACTCTACTTTTCCCTTAGTAGGTACACCTTTTGTACTGTGGGGCGATACCAAAAATATTTTAGAAGTGGGGCAGAAGCAGATTTTTTTGGTATGTGGGGCGAACAAGTGGGGCGAATGTGGAACAAATCGTCGGATGGCGTGGCGTACTCCCTAGCTAAGGCATCTGTTTTGATACAAATTCAAGCGTCTACATTTTATAATGCATTGCGTACGTTGCATACGTGGGACCAGTTTGTTTGAGACTGATGCAAATCTTAGCCGTCAAGAGGAAAACCTAACGCAAGCAACTCCTTCACAAGGAGTAGAATGCTTAGGTCGGTAGGTACCGTTCACAGTTAATAAACGAATCAGAAGACCAATAACGATATCAGAAGACTGAATTGCTAGAATTTGGCACTCTTGAATAGCTAGCGCAAGAATGAGTTCGAATTTGGGTGGAATTTAAAAACCAAAATTATTATTAGTTTGCGGAAAAAGTCTTTTCGCATTATAGTATGTATGAACTTGTAATAAAATCTCTTTGGCTATACTATTTGTATCTGACTAGTTTTGGTATCATTAAAAGTTTAAATTTTAAAGAAGATAATTCCAAATTCAAACTCGGAAAATGTGTAATTTTATTTGTTTTTCGTACTGTCAAGGCGAGTGAATCTAATGAATAAATTCGATACATTTTAAAATTTGACTACAAAAAAGGTAAAAATGCAACGCAAGCCGCGAAAAAAAAATGCGATGTTTATGGACCTAGTGCAGTGTCTGTGAGAGTAGAACAAATTTGGTTTAAGCGTTTTCAATCCGGAAATTTTGATGTCAAAGATGCACGTCGCTCTGGTCGCCCTATAACGGATAAGATGTATTCCATTTTTGAAAAAGTGGAGCTAGGTCGGCATATCTGTAGTTACGACGTAGCTGAAGAACTGGGAATTGACCACAAAACAGTGTCGGCGCATTTGAAAAAAACTGGGTACACAAAAAAGCTCAATATTTGGGTACCTCACGAGCTCACTGAAAGCAACCGAATGAACCGTGTACTCATACTACACATTTGTGATTCTTTATTACGACGTAATGAAACCGAACCATTTTTGAAGAAACTGATAACTGGTGATGAAAAGTGAATCACGTACGACAAGAACGTGCGAAAAAGGTCGTGGTCAAAGGCCGGTCAGACTTCACAGACTGTGGCGAAACCCGGGTTAACTCGCAACAAGGTGATGCTGTGTGTGTGTGAAATTAAGAGAGTTTGGCTGGGAGGTATTAATGCATCCGCCGTATAGTCCTGACCTTGCACCTTTAGATTTCCACCTGTTTCGGTCTCTTCAGAATTTCAGGCAGTGTCAGGTTAACGTCACGAGAGGACTGACAAAACCACTTGTCGCGGTATTTTGATCAGAAGCCGCAAAATTTCTATAGCAATGGGATCATGTCCCTCTACCTACAAGATGGCAAAAAGTTATCGAACAATATGGTACCTACATACTTTAGTCAAATGTAAATAAACCATATTAAAAAATGTTTTGAATTTTGTTAAAAATGCGAAGAAAATTTTTCCCCAACCTATTATTATACTCTACTAGCTGCTGCCCGCGGCTTCGCTTGCGTAGTTCCCGTTCCCGTGGTAATTCCGGGATAAAACATAACCTATGTCCGTCTCCTGGTTCTAAGCTGCCTCCCCACCAATTTTCAGCCAAATCGGTTCAGCCGTTCTTGAGTTATAAATAGTGTAACTAACACGACTTTCTTTTATATATATAGATTTCGTACGGATTTGAAAATACTGACCTCAAAGAATTTAATGAGAATAAATTAGAACTGAGATAAAATCCAGAGTGTATTTTAAGTTGCTTACTATATGATCCTGCTTGTTTGTTTTTTAAAAGTAAACCGTTTGCCGCTAGCAAGGGAACCCTTGTTTTTGTAGGAGTTCGGTAATATTGTTGCAGCGCTGATAGCCCATCGCTGCGGGTAAGCTAATACGCCGAGAGCCTTACAACTTCGTAGGGGCGCTTTTAAATTGTTTTCCTTCAACGAGCTAGTCTTGAAGAGGTTGTCTTGAAGGCGATAGGAAAGTAAACTCTGATAGCTATGTTTTTACGTTCTTATTTGCATTTAAGTTTGCACCAACTCGACATTATTAAGTGTTAGGTTAGATGGAAAAAACTCTATCTAATCTCCTTGACCTAAAAAGGTGTCGCGGCGTAAGAATTGATCCTGAAATTCAGCCCGTGGATGACGCAAGAACCGATTAAAGAGATTAATATAAAGAGATTTCTGTTAGAATTTCATAATATTTTTCCATGGGAACTATACGAATAGTCGAATCTTCAAAAGTTTCGTAGGAGTCGAGTAGTTTTGTGTCGTTACGGCGGCACTTAATTTTTGTCTTCAATTAGCACATTGTTATTAGCTTTTAAAACGGAATTATTGTCCACCGACTTGATGCATCACAAAAACACTCAAAACAAAACAATATCCGCGCCTCTAACGGTAGATTAATGTAACTATTTTATGATATGATCACTAATGTTTGACCATATCATGAAGTAGCCGTGCATTTAGCTTTTTTATCGTCAAACGCTGATTATTGATCTGGTCAGACTACATCATGATGTGGGTAGTGCGTATTTTCCATTTCATGAAATACAACCATTCATTCATGAAATGATACACCATGAAGTGATCAATTCTAGGATATGGCCACGACATCCACATCACTTTTGAGTAGGGGTACAATTCGTCCGAATCTAACTAAAGTCTCTTGGTTTTTGATTCGAAGTTGTTCCCCAAAATGAAGAGGACAACTCGTCCGCGAGAAGATCGTTGCTATTTTTCCAGGGTTTTGTATCGAAATATTTCATATAATACAAACCGTCACCCTGTGTTGTCTTTTATGGGCTGCGTTTTGTTGGACAGTATAAGCAAAAGGATATTTTTGACAGTTTTCCGCAAAAAGTTTCCCAGCCCACGTGATTTCCTGAAAGGAAATCACGTGGGCTGGGAAACTTTTCTTTAAACTGTCATAAACCAGTCCTTGTTCAGCTCCTTCTGTCAAAAAAAAATACGACAGTTGGACAATTGACAGTACGACAGTTGACGTAATGCAGGCCCAACCGTCCCCTTGAGACAGACCATGATGACGGTTGTATCCCAAAAATGTAGGACCAGTTTTAATGATTATTCATTTGGAGTAAGTAATTTACCGTCAGATCACTGGTGGACTGCGGAACAGCGCCGTCATTCGTAATTGCTGCCTGTTCATTGGATTTTTGCAAATTGCTTTTCAATTGGTTTTATTTCGCGAATGGTTGACGCTTGATGTGTGACCTATTTGCGTGGCTGGAGAGGAATTTTACTGTCACTGGTTTATCAAAGAGCTGTGTTTCACTACGCTCTATGGGTTTTAACGAACGATTTAATCCCAAAACGGCCATTGATGAAATAAAAACCCTCCTCAATAAATAATATAATAATGAACAAGTGCTCTTTAGCGTAGAAAAGAGAAAAATAAGCAATATTTCTCATAATATATAAATTCTCGTAAATATTCAAAGTTCAAAAACGTTTGCGCCAACTTTATAATTAAATCTTTAATTTCCATTAAAACTAAACCCAGTGTGTGCTAGACGATAGCGGTTCTCACACAAGCTCTTTTCTTTGAAAAACTTGTTGAAAACTATAAGCGCGTGATAATTTCTGCACAGTCTAAAGTTGCCCATTTGGGGCATTAATTCGTGCACAAAACAGCTCCAGAACTATTAGGACATGCTCAGTGACGCGCTCACGCAGATACCAAGTTCTACACAACTCCAACTTGTGCTGGTATGTGAGGGGGCGGACTGCGGGGGCTCTGGGGCGACATTCTCTCTAGTATTATAATTTCTGTTCGAGATTCACGAGAGACAGATTTCAACGAAGCCTAGGAGAAAGATGCTAGGGAAGGACTTGCCGATACGTAGAGTAGGGATAGCCACTGCAGCTGGGATATGTATATCTTACTTCTGAAAATCAATTCGGTATTTTTATCAAAATGCAATCAATGCCTTTAGAGACACCCTCGATAGGTATCAGATAGTGAATTTACAAAACTTGTATCCGTTGATAATATTGGTATTGACATCGGCGTTGCTAACAAAAGATCGAATAATTAATTTCAGCTGAATTACCTTATTATGTACCAGTCGTATTTTTAGTGGATGATAACTTTCATAACATTGTAAAGTCAACGAAATTTCCAAGCACCTTTCTTCTTTCTGTTCACAACAACACCGCTTTGTCCTTCATTCAATAATTAAAGGTTGTGGAAATTCGGGATTTCAAATAACTCGCTTCAGTTCATCGCTAAATGAGCACAATGGGAGTGATCCCTTAATACGTGCCTGTGCATGCCTATGCCAACTTATAGAATTCATCATCCTGAAGTAGGTATTTCATAAAGGTAAATAGTTTAGAGTTTCGCTGGTATTCAGCTACTATAACGACTGCCTTTGACTTTGTACGTGCACTATATTACTGAAACTTATAGGACTTACCTAGTTGGTTAAGTTACCTAGTAGGTAGTTACCTAGTAGGTAGTTACCTAGTAGGCAGTTACCTAGTAGGCAGTTACCTAGTAAGTAGTTGAATGAAAATTGTTAAGAGAACAGCAAATTACGGCCCTCGTTAGTGAAAACACGAGCTGCTTCTCTTTGATGTAAAATGTCGAACGCAAAAATAATAAAAGTTTATGTTGATTGTTAGCGACCAGCCTTTTTAATAATAATAAGCCCATATTTCAGGTTAGTATGAAAATACCGATTATGATCAATCGTGAAATTTATTGTATTATTAAATGCACAGAAATTTATATAGATTAAACGCTAGTTTAGCTAAAATTTGCATACAGACATTGTTTTATGAAAACGTGTCTGAAACATAGAATTTATTTATAACTAGTTTTTTCCCGCGGTTTTGCATGCGTTGGTTCTATAGAAACGCTTACCTATAGGTTATTTCTATTTCGTGGAAACTGATCCATCGATCCACCCATCCAAACTTTTGTATTTATAATATTAGTGTGATTCATGAGATGGTAATCCGACGTCATCCCATATAATCCTGCCGAAACGTTGGGAAGTCAAAGGTAAAAATAGCTATAATAACTTGTTACAAGTCAAATTGTTCTAACGTTTCAAATTAGGTTTAAACAGACCTCAAATTAAACAGTTAGTTCTAGAACCCTGAGCACAAACAGACTTGTACTTGTTCAGCTTGCCTTAGTAAATACAATATTTGTGGCCCTCGCCGCCCTCGCCGCCGCCCTCGCCGCCGCCCTCACCGCCGCCGCTCTCGCCGTGAGGCCGCGAGTCCGGCGCTCGTCGTAATATCTAGCTGCAGTCAGTGGACGAAAAAAACAAGGAAGCATTTCTTGCACTAGAAAATGACTCCGAGGCAAAGTATGCTGAGTTTAATTCGCAAGGCGACTGGCGATAGATAGTATATTAGACTGTCAAATATCCTTCGCTAAACGAAGATAAGTGGGTTTGCAATTTTGCGTCAAATTGCGCGCATATTTTCCTTGAAGGAATGCTTTCATGTTTTTTTCCGTTCACTGGCTGCAGTCCATTGCGCCATTTATTGCCTTTTTATACTGTACCTGCTGGATCGGTTACGGCGGTTTTGCAACTCTGGTGAACGGTTCCTGGAAAGATGTATTACAAAGTGTAAGTTAACGAGCCAGAGCAAGAAAGGTCGGTGATTTTACGATATTTTTTCTCATTTTATTAAAATTTTAATGACTTTAGCTATGCGCCCAGCGGATAGGAATCGCAACATACACAGCATAAGGATTATTTGCTAGTGTTTATATGGTACAGCGTGTAGGTACTGGATCGACATATCTGCCGATACCGATGGTACAGTGTGCACTGGATCGACAGATCTGCCGATACCTGAGGTACAGTGTGGTGTGTGTGTGTACTCTTATGGGACGCACTTAGACTCGGGTTGGTCCATTGTGCGTGTAGGTACATTGTGTATTGGATCGACATATCTGCCGATATCGATGGTACAGTGTGCACTGGATCGACATATCTGTATCTGCCGATGCCGATGCCAGATTCCGATCCGGTGGATGCACAGCTTTAATCTCAATTCCTTATCACAATAACATTAAAAATGCTAATGTTTAGATATTTGTCACCTCTTCACACCTAATCCACAGAACAAATTAGGCTGAAATTTTGCATATTGAATGCAATATTATGCTATCCGATTTACACAATATGACACAAGCTACTTTTTATCCCGGATAGCCGCAGGCGGTAGCTAGTACGAAATAAGGAAGACGAGCGGATCATATATAATCGTCTGATGTCTCCTACTCCCAGTATCTACACAGACACCGAGTCCACAAAAGGATGGTAAAACTGTAATCAAAATACGCGCCTAAAGCAAAACGGCCTATTCCCGGAAACAGCGAAACTAAAATAACAGGAAGATAATATGAAAAGTCGGATTTCTATTTACATAACGGGAGTGTTCGGTCGATTGCAAAAGTTCCTCGTGTCCAGTCCGTTCAGGATACAGTTGGTTACAGTTTATTTCAGCTCGCTTTTTGCTTGATATTGGAGTTAGGTATGTTAGTGCTATTATTGGTTTTAGCTAAAGCCTTTTTGCTGTTCCATTTCAGTGTGGATGTTTTTTAGTTGACGTCTGAATATTGTTTCGGTTGCATAGTTTTCAATTTATATTAATATTTTAATAATACTGCTAAGTATTTTCAGATCATAGCCAACCTTGTTACATTACTTTTATTTTATTATTTTGCCGTCACCATGCATTTAGTATTTTTGGGTACTTAAATAATAAAATAGCGAAATGGACAACGTTCTTCTTACCGACTGGGAGCTCATGCAGTCTACCACCAAAGTGGACGACATCGACATCTCAGTGTATGAATACTGCAGGCAGTCAAAAGTTTCGACGTCAAAAGTCAAAAGTTCGGAGTATGTGGACTCCTTAAGGTGCCCAGACAGACGCACTCAATAAATAATGTTTTCAAAACCAGTCACACCTCAATCTTTCTTGGGTCGAAAATGAACTTCATTAATTCTTGTAGGTGAAAATCATCGTTAAAATTTCATGATGTTTTCTTTGTAGTGATAATGGTTTCACGGTTGAAATATTGTTATGAGTTTTGGTTCTCGTAATAGGTTTCTCAACTTCTGGAAACTCTTTTAAAAATATACTATCTTTAATATAAAATAAATTAAATGGGAAAACAGTTTAATAGGTCTTTGATAAACGTGATCTTAAATGGTAGGGTGATCAAAATAACAGTACACGGAATTTCTGATGTAATGATTTGATGTAGGTACCTATATTTCATGAACAAAATACAAATACAAAACGCCATTTAACTTATTTCCAAAGAAACTTATCGCAGACAGGATTAATTTTCAGTTTCCACGAAGTTCAGATTAGCATTGAATATAAGCCAGTAATGGACGTGTAGGTGTTCACTTAAAATGATAATTGTAAAAATTGTGAATGTGAGGTTTAACAGATAGTACCTTTGAGAGCCACGGTCGAGGGCAAAGCCGTAAAAAAATGGCTTTAAGCTGTAACTTTAGCGTCGAACCCACGGAAATCTACACTTTGCGCCAAAACTACTGAACGGATAAGGCTGAAATTTTGCTTGCATGTAGATCTAAACCTGATCACACAGATAACTTTTTTTTTATAAATCAGTCCGATAGGATAGATATAACCACAAAACGTTTCCATAGGACAATAATGTGATCTTTGTTGATCCGAAACGTATGTATTGTATTGACTTTTTATCCTAAAATGTTTTTTTATCCAGGACTGGCACGAGTTAAAACTCGTGCGAAACTGCGGGCAGAAACTAGTTCTTAATAATTCTCTGGTAAGATCGTAGTCCGAAAAGGTCCCATATCAATCTGATCGCGTGCGAACTAGGGACCTACATAGTGACTCGTTGTCAAAAGCCTCGCTAATCCTGTAACCTTATTCTACGAAAACCATAACTTCCTGAAGCGAATTTATTCACACCGAAATCATCTGATACCCACCGTAATACCCACTTTATAAATCATAGATCTGTCTGTGGGTACTCGGGAAGTTTCCGGGCCCGTATAAATGTCGGAGTGCTGAGATCCAAACTAATCAGAATATTAATCGGTGGAGCACCACGCAAAGACTTCAATTACACTGAACATGAATAATGCAGCACTAGAGGTGTGGATGTGGCCGTTCTATCCTACAGAAGTCGGAGATGTCTCAATAAGTTGGTAATGAAAGTATAAGCGACCTCTGTTGCACAGAGGGCGACGGTCTGCTGAGGGGGGAGGAGTGCAGATTTGATTAACGCCGTGGGAAATAAGTCAACGTCAAGTGTTTCCTTTAACACAAGCTGTTTTTGATGTCCACAAAGCAGATTATTTCTAGAAAGCGCTACAAATGACCGTACGTTGTGTTACGAGAATCGATATTATAGTAGGTTGATTGCATGCAGAGCTGGGCTATATAGGCTTCTGCTAAAGCTCTTCATCTATCTACTTAGCCCATGAGCACCCACTGCTGGGACTTCTCTCCACTACGCTATCCTGTCCGGTCCTATGCCATCCTAATCCTCTCTTTATTTTAGTTAACCAAGAGATTCCCCTCGCTAAAACTGTCACTTGACACAATATGCTATGCAGCTACAGTTCCATGCTACAAAACGCATCTATTGTCTTGAAAGTACATAACAAACAGGCTTTTGATTCCATCATCATCAACAGCATAATGAATTCATTGTGGTGAATGAAAGCGATTTAACTATGAACTTAGTATTTCTAAAAACTTAACACAAAAGTTTTTATAGTAAAATTGCTTAATGAATTGCCAGATGCTCCCAGTGCTGGGTACAGCACAGTAGGGCCTCCCAAGCTTTGAGTTTTGTGTTAGAGTGTGTTTCTTATGGTCCCAATGAGCAGTAGACCGGCCTCGCCCCAACTCTAGTTGTCGCGAGCTGGGCTCGTAATCGGCTGTAAGTCGTGTAAGTTTACTCGAGTTGGATCTCTTTAGGAATATTACTTGCGGTGTATGTCCCCGCTTCGATTTGCTGAGATGTTTTGACGATTATTGCGCAGTCGTTATTTTTCTGATACGTGTATTTTCATGTGGGTGAAAATGGGCTCAGCTCCCATATCAAACTTACTTCACCGATGAAATTCTTCATCGACTGCCATCTATGCAAAGGTTGCTTTTACGAAAACAGTTTTTCCCGAAGCTAAGCATTGTCGAAAGTAAAGAAGTTTACGTTTTTTTAAAGTAGCTCATAAAGTAAAGTGCGATGTTGAAAAATAAAATACTTGGAGCTCTTCGATGCAGAAAAGTTTAAGAAGTAGGTACTTACCTACCAACATTGTGCTAAATTTAAGATTTTCTTTTGTTTTTTCTTTCTCAACTAAGTGACAATTACCTACGGCCGAAATAATTGGTTGATCGATTCATAGTCCTCACACCGACGTCCACTGTTGAGCGTGCCCTCCGCAAGACAAGGATGGTTTGCATAGTCACCACGCTTACTGGATTGGTGATCGTCAAGGTGCTAATCAGGCTTAGAATTCACACCACCCCAACTCTTCCCGCGGATGTCGTAAGAGGCGACTAAAGGATATTAACCGGGGGCGGGCAGCAGCGCCCCCTGCAAAACACCACCATTGAACTGCGATCCCCAAGACGCATGCCCGCAGTGTGGGTATTATGGGCATTTCCCCCGTGAGGCAATAAGGCGCTTATCAGGGGAAGGCCTGCGTGCAGCAGTGGACCAATATAGGCTGTTGAGGTGAGGTGAGGAAGGTGTTAAAAACACATAAGAAAGCTGCTCCCCTACCTCTGGTATAGGTTCCCTTGATCTTCCCTTGAGCTGAGTTGACGGGGTCGATTCTTGCGCCGGGACCGGCGGCACTGCCAAAGCACCGACCCCTTATTTTAACACTAATGGCGCGCTCCGCATGGAAATCTCATGCTTGAAAATAATTAGCTTTGAATGAACCAAGATTTCTCTGAAGGATCATTGTCGTCAGTTAAATGCTTGAATTTTGAGTTTAATGCCACAAGAACTTGAGTTCTAAATAATTTAAGATGACTCGTTAAGTTAAGTTAGACAAATGTGTTTAATGCGTAGGTATAAAAACATTAAATTTAAATAAAAAAAATATGTATTTGTAGACCACACAACTAGCGGATCGCTGTAGAACCATGTCACAGTAACAAACGTTTTCTTATTGTGACAAGGTTCTACAGAGATCCGCCAGTTGTGTGGTCTACCTAAAGTAGGTTTAGAATTTTATATTGTCTTACACACAGCACTATTGTTTTTATAACCATCATCATCAGCACTTGTCGCCAACTGCTGCAGAGGCCTCTCTATGTTTATCCCATCTGCCTCGGTCCAGCGCTTTTTAGAGTACGAAAAAAAATAGTGGGTTAAAAGTACCAACCTGTAGTAGGTAGGCGGCAAAGTTCCTGAAAACGTCACAATCAATGAACCATCGGATGACCGTAAGCTTATGAACAAAACACGGTTTGATCCGTCGATGCATACCGACCAACCGTACAATGACTACTTAAGCCTTGGTCACAGAATAACTATATAGTACTAACGTACCTTGGCCTCTTAATCACTACGCAGTACGCTGCGTACTGCGTAGTGATCAAGAGACCAAGGCTTACAGGCATTATGTTTCTGGCCTATCTTTCTAGACCTGGAAAAAATAAGTTTTAGATTCTAACTGTAACACAATAAAGTTCATCTCAGCTAGTTCTTTACTGTCGTCAGAGCGCTAAATTGGTAACCTCGGTCTTTTGCCTTAAAATAGAGGGCATCTCTTTCTACACAGAAAGCTACATTAATTTACTACCTTTCTTACAGACTACTAACGAAAGACTTTGTTACTGTCTTCATCTCAGTAAGGTCAATCACAGATGAACAGACACACAAACTCGTCCAACTCGTCCAATAAGCTGCAGCGTTAATAGCGAGCACTAAAGAACATCTCAAGATAGTTCGCGTCAAGATTCAATATTGTAGCGGTATAATTGCGAGCCAAGCCGGGACTTTAATTAAACTCGAAGGACAGCTGTAAAACTTGCACCTTTCGGGGGGTTAAGGGGCTGTTCTTGGAATTATGCAATGAAGAAGACATGGCCAGAAATTTACCCACGACGGAAGGTATTTACTACCCCAAACGCATGTTCGAAGTGAGAGATGATAGCAATGACTGAATCTCTATTTATGGTCTATCTTTATGAAAGAACTGAATGTTACATAAAGAGGACAAGAGCAAAAAAAATTAAAAACCCCCTGACAGATTTTCATGAAACATGCCTAAGAACACTCGGGATATAAATTTTCTATGACACAAAAAAACTAAACGAAAATCGGTTCATCCGTTTGGGAGCTACGATACTACAGACCCCTCTCTTTTTGCGTCGGGGGTTAAAAACATATAATTATATGCAACCTCTATTTTTAATAAAAATATTGGTTGGTTATAATATAAAATATTAGTTGCCGAATGATCTTGAGTGATTTGTTGAATTTCTTAAGCGGTTGCAAAATGTTGTCAAAACTTTAACATTTTGAAATTTTGCAAGCTCATACAAGATGTAGGTACAAATAATGACGGCCGCTTTAATAGAGACTCGCTGGCCTCGCCGACAATCTGGCGGAAAATATCGGGGAATTAAAACATTTGCCTGTAATGAGAGGGGAGGGGGAGGGGAGCTGTAGAGATTTGGGACTCGAGCTTACTTATTATAATTGTCAAGGTTTATACCTAATAGAAGAATTCAGAGTTTTCTGCATAACTTGGTAACCTCTCCTTCTCAGGAGTAATTAACCTCCTTTGTATGAAATCATAGTAAACCTCGCACATTTGTCCGCGCCCAATCTTACAAATGGACAATTTTTTTGTTATTTACTTAGACATAATCTAACGCCGTTACCGTGCAGCACAAAAATGTGCATTCAAATGTGGGCTTAAACTTGTTATTTTATTTCTTGTTATCTGTAGATACATTTTACAATGACCAAATAGCTTCCCACAAGCTTCAAACGAGTGGCCCGCGAGCTGTCTGTCATCTGGGGCCGTCAATATGAAAGACATCTAAATGTTACAAATTAAAGTCCATTATGATGTGCGGCACAGTACATAACTGTGCGTTCAGATACGCAGTAGCAATGCTTCTGGTCTTCGACAACTTTCAGCGCGTTCGGTGCATTATGTTAAACCAGATGGTATTTTGCACCAGACCCAATATTAATAACAATCTCTATTGTCTCTCGTAGGAATCTAGCTCGCACAATTAGACTGTGCGACTCTAAGGATTTTTAAGGGGGAAAAGTAAAATTAATTTTAAGTTTTGCCTCTTAGGAGGGATTTCAGGGGGGGGGGGGGGCTGGAATAACCCATTTTGTGTAGCAATATTTGATGGGCTTGATTTTAGTGGGCAACAACGTATATCTATCATAAAGTTCCCATACAAAATAATATTAAGTACTCTAATCAACACTATCATACCGTATTAAAAATAAAATTACAATCAATTAGAAACAAATTAGAATTAGTATTAACAATTGAAACAATTGAGTTAACTGCACACTGTTGCTAACAATCTACACGTAGCTCAACAGATCCGTAGCAATACCAGTCGTCGCGTCCCCGATACGCTGGCTGCATTGCCCCGCTGGATGGCAATGCTGATGCGCTGCGCCAGATACTGACCAGCTCTCGGGTCACGCGTCATACTGTTGTAAGTTGTAATGTTGCTTATGTTGTAAGTTAAGTGTGCTTGCGACGATGTAACATTTACCATTACAGGTTTATGTTAAGTGGTTCCTCCCTCGCGAACAGCAGGTGTCACCAGCCAACTCCTCCTTCCCTGTGCCAGAGGAATCCCAGAACTCTATTATAAAGCGTGTTTAACCGTCTTTGCTCGTTTCTCGGAAGGCTCAGCGCCGAGTGAACTGTTACAGAATTACAATAGAAGGCTTAATCAAAGTTTCAGGCGAAGAGAACTGAAATCTAGCCCTTTGTGCAGGAATCCTTGAACTGCCTTATTGCAGCTTCATGAATTATATAAAATCGGCAACGTACACAAAGTAACGGGACCATGTTTCATAAGTTTTTGTATTTAGGTAGGACCTACTCATCGAAGAATTGATACCAGCATCATGCAAGTTAGTTTTTCATGCTTGAAACCTGGGTAATACAATAACAATGCTGGACCATTCACACGTGAATGGTAAAAGTGTAGTGTTTACATGGTAATTTATTTAATAGATAAAAGAATGATATTCCAGGTGTCCAGGTTATTCCACCGACATTTTTGAAATTTTACCTACATTTTTCAATTTTAGCCTCATCTGTACAGTAATTTTGGCGTGAAGAAGTAACTAACACACATACATCCGTCCATACAAACTTTCGCATTTATAATATTATTGTGATGCCAAACCAATTGTGTCTGTCTGTGCTTGTTATCTTTCACCGGAACTTGATGTGCACGGAGGTGTTATGTAACTAGACTCTGGGTAGAGACCAAGGGTGCAAAAAACCCTCGGACATAATATCTTCACCATAAATACGCATTTTCTCGTTATAAAAATGATAACGAGAATACCAACGACAAATGCCGCAATATTGTGTCTTTTACTCTTGCAAAATCTATATCAAACAGAATAAGATAAAATGCCGTTGCCGATACATACGACGAACCAAGATATTTCCTCCGGAAATTAGTACCTCCAACATAGGGGTGGGGGGAGAGGGGGAAGTCGATAAATTAAACAAAAATGGGACACCCGAACAATCTGCGCCATAAACAAGTGGCGAATTTACAACGTGCCTCAATTCCGACGTGTTTTTACAAGCCTGCCTCGGTTTGAGGCAGTTCCGCTCATTTGAATGGACATGTCGCCTCGCTTAGCCCTTCGTGTCGGATTTTAATTAAAGTTGATAATAACTTTGATTGTGCGTGGAGGAGCGCCTTGTAGCGGCGGGGGAGGGGAGGGAGGGGCTAGATGGCAGCTGCTTCTTTTACAATTTCTTTAGAATCATAATCTATTTCTTTCTTTATACTTAATTCTTGAGAGAAATCGTTTATTAGGTACCTACCCTTATCATTTTCATTATAACCAAATTAATGAATCCATCATTTGGTGTCTTGACGATTTTTGTTATAATTTAATAAATATTTATCGAGTATGTAAATACGCGTACCTTTTGTTATTATTTCCCTCACATTTCTATCGCGTTACAGCGATCGTGGTCACGGAGCGACTGGGTGATCATTCATTATGTTAACAAATCGCGATAGATTTTTGTTTTATGAATCAATGTTGTCGTTGACGCTAAAACAGAAAGTGTTTTGAAGGTTTATACTCAACAGTACAACCCAGTAGTTCATAGGTAGACACAATTATAAAGTTTATCATTATCATCATCATCGAGGCCTCTACATCCCCGACCAAGCAGAGTTTAGCACCAGCTCGAAGTTCGTAGGTCTATTAACTAGGTAGCTCGAGCAGGTATTTCACTTAACCTTCGAAACAATCTCAAGTTCGTTCAGAGTAATGAACATGAATTCGCTAGTTATGACTAAACTCCTGATTTGCCTGAACAGTGGAACTCCAAACACTGGCTCCAACAGTGCCTGATGCGCCGCGGAGCAGCGTTTAACGACCTGCACTAGAGCGGCCATTAGGAAGTTCTGCTGTGCAAGTTTGGATTAGAGACTGGGATTTACTTCCCAGTTTCCTATTGTGGATATAAAACCTTTGGCTGCATTTTCAGACAGCAGGAACTGATGCGGGGGCTCCATATTTATATTGGCAGCTTTCAATGGAAGTATGGCTTACGGCGGGCAACCGTTCCATTCAAAACTTTCATTATAAACTGTCGCGTTCTTTAAAACGTGCTAACAGACTCAGCATTACGATTAAATTAACATCAAACTCTATCGTATGAAAGGTTTCTCGTGTTCCTTCCCCGACACGAAAACATTGCTTGCCACCAGCACTAATTGCATTGCTTATATTAATTTAGTCATGTGCATTGCAGGAAAATAATGTTTTCTGTGCAAAATAGAAAATAACTTCTATGTAGAATACGTTCAAACGTAATTGTTTCCAGTAAATAAGTTATCTAGTATCCATAACGGAAGCTCTGCTCATCAAGGGGTTAGATTACGCTGTGTGAATTGTCCTACCTATTTATTTTAAATGTATGGTCTCTATGATGGCTTAAGATGTTCCTTCCTCTGGTCCAAGTCCTCAGTTAGGATCGTACGACGCTGTGGTCTGCGGTGTTGAACCAGCCAGCTTGTTTGTTAGAGCTGATTCCGCGGCGTCTGCTGTGCGCCGGTGCTCGTCGAGATGTTATCTCTTAAGGAGATCATTGCTTAGTTCGTTAATGTTATTGTGATTTTAGCTGGTGTGTGTGACGGATTAAAGACTAAAATTTATAGTGAAGAAATGCTTATCACGGGAAATACCACATTGGATCATAGAGCTAGATTGAATAGATTGAATAGATATCTATGTCTATTTGTACCTAATCTGTGGATGAAGTGATAGGTAGAACTTTTTTAAGTTTCATTTAGCTTGCAGTGCGATGGAAACATCGGAAATAAAAAAAATCATGTTACGCGATAAATAAGTCGGATTACAAATAGGTATTTGAAAGATTTCAAATATATTTTATCTTTACATATATCCTAATCATTTACTGTCCTCAATTAAGAAAAATAAAACTAAACTAAGTTATTTAAACTTACGCGATCAGAAAACATTATTATAATTATTCACGGGTATTTATCGCATTTATTTACCTATTCTGTTCTGAAGAACAAGTGAAATAATTAATTAAGTTGCAAATAATGCTGCCCCCGCTTCGCAGAGGCGGCAGCTCCAGTACTCCAGTCATCCCGTGACCACGACAGAGTGCAAACCTGTTAAAACGTCGGGAAAAATAGGTAAATAAACGCGATAAATACCCGTGAATAATTATAATAAAACTAAACTAAGATAATATCTAAAACTAACCTAAACGATTTTATGGTCATATCACTCAAGTAACAAAATAATCGTAGACGTAGAATAGGTAATTCGTGTTATTTTCTTATTATTTTAGTCTCATACAAAGCATGTTTACCTTGATATTATATTGTACCAACCTACTATAGTTAAATCCTTAAAGAAATAAATAAATGTGAAAGTTTATACAAATACAAAATACAAAAACGTTTATTTCAGAAATGTTTTTCACAATTTAGTTAGATCACTGCCTCCTGTGGTAGCTACAATGTAGCTGTGTTACAGGCGAACAGTATCTTCCCTTATGTATCTACTAGACATAATTTAACATTATGTATCTTAAATATGAACTTATCTATTATTATAATGAGTAAGTAGGTTAATGCACTAAACCTAAACCTACTTATCTTTACTTACATATTAATAACTTATTGCTAAACATTTGCTTACGTACTATGTTTTTATTTTTATGTTTCCTCAGTGGCGGAAATGACGCACCACCGCTGAGCTTTGATACTGTCTTGTTTCATTCATTTTACTTTTCAGGGAATTTTATAAATGTCGAGTTGACCTAATTTCTCTTCATCATTGACGGGCGCGGGTTTGAGCACTCGTCAAGTTTTTGCTCGAGTTTTTGTCAATCCCAAATGTACGTTTTCACAAAAATTCCACGTGTTTCGTATACCAAATTAACAGAACCCAATTTGTATGACAAAGCTGACACGCACACAATAGGGCACGGGAGGGCACGGGAGGGCACGACAGGGCACATAATTTATGTAATGAAGAGCGACAATTCACGAGCAACGGGACAAAGATGATATCTGGATTACCCGGATGATGGCGAGAGGTCGCGCGTTGCTCTGCAGTTCTTAGGAATTAAAGGTCTTCGAATTTTGCCGGGTTTTGGAATTCCGTAGTCAAATGTATACTCGTACCGTGTTTTTATCTTTCATCGATAGGTAGTTCTAAATAAAGTAATAAATCTGTCTCGGACTGTAAGAACAAAAACACGCATCAAATCAGTACTAAGATTATTTTTGTTATTAACTCATGTCATGAAAGTTCGTAAGCCCTCTTAGACTTAGACTTAGGGTAATTTCTAAAAAATTAAATAATATAGCAAAATATCAACCTAAACGGGGTTTGCGGCTTATTGAGGGTTCAGGTTTTTTTTTTTTTTTTATTTATTACACAAAATCCAAAGCTCTCCTAAATAAAAGTAACTTAACTTAAGAATATCACTTACAGCCAATAACAGGATTTAAATTATATAAATTTTAAAAACTTAAGACGACAGTCACCAAAATTGTCGCGTCACCAAAAAGGTATGGTTGGGATAGTATTTAATTTCAAGTGTAGCCCTGCCAGCGTTCTTGTCTTTCAAGTGTAGCCCTGCCAGCGTTCTTGTCTTCTGTCTACAGCACTAGTTCTTTAGTTGACAAAATTTTAAAGCCTTCTCGTTTGGTCCCGCCTGGAATGTCATTAAAAATTTCATTTTTAGACGAAGCTCGAACGGCTTGGCATAATGCTTGCCCCGATGCTGCTCCCCCAAAATCACTTTTGTCCCAACGGCAATGGGACGGGCCTCTGTGTGAGTTGACACGGAATTGTTTGTTACAAACGTGGTTGGTTGCAAGCATTTCCTTCATATAACACTGGTACTTTATTGGATCCCGTAACTTTCCGTATCGCAACATGTCTTCGGTTGGGTGCAAGGTGTTGCGCGCTTCATCAATGCCAGTGCGGTACTGCTGTCGAACAGCTTGGTCATCACGGATTATCGTGTACTAGGGCAGCCGGTCGGATATCTCGCCACGCCAGCCTTAACGACATCATCCGGCGGGCCTTTGTCACCGCTAACGTACCAGCTATTCTCGAACCGAATGGTCTGTTACGTGACGATGGTAAAAGGCCCGACGGTATGACACTAGTCCCATGGGAGTTGGGGAGGCCCATTGTGTGGGACGCTACATGCGTCGACACACTTGCGCCTTCCCATCTTCCGAGGACATCCGTGAGGGCAGGCGCGGCGGCAGATTTGGCCGAAGATCTCAAGAGGCGCAAATATGCAGGTCTCGACAGAGCCTACACATTTGCTCCTCTTGGAGTCGAGACCCTAGGTCCGTGGGGTACCGAGGCTCTTCGGGTTTTCAAAAAATTATCTGAGCGTCTGGTCGAAGCGACGCGTGACCCGAGAGCTGGTCAGTATCTGGCACAGCGCATCAGCATTGCCATACAGCGGGGCAATGCAGCCAGCGTCTTGGGGACGCTTCCGACTGGTATTGATATGGATCGGTTGAGCTACCTGTAGATTGTTTGCAACAGTCTGCAGTTAGCTCAATTTTTTTCTTTATTTTATATATTTTTTAAAGTTTCAATTGTAAATACTAATTATATTATAATTTTCTTTGTGAATAAAGGCTTCTGCCAATTTAAAAATTTTAATTTCTTAGTTTGTTAAACTGACTTGGTTAGGGCCAAGGAACTTTGAATATTAAGTGCAAAAAGTTTAATTTAGCCATTAGTAAACATGGTAAACTCAGGGATTCATGAATAATGATAATGGTGACCAATGATATGTTTCAAAATATTGTTTTTAGAAAATATAAGATACCTACTTCAACCCCATTTTTTAATTTATTAAATATTGTAAACATTATACGATAAGAATGACTGGTTGAAGTTTCGCTTAGCCACAACTCAACGGAACCCTTCGTCGTACGCAGACCGACACGGCCTTGACCGCTGCGTGATTAGAGGTTTTTTCAGTGTTTACTGAGGACAGGAGTTTCGAGCATTCCGTTTGAAATGTGCTCTGTAATTATAACAGAGTAATGTCCCGAGTGTTCCGTAGGAAGTGTACGCTGTAGTTATCCTCTGAACAGTCATCATCATATCAGCCCAAACACGTCCACTGCTGGACATAGGCCTGCCACAAACGACGCCACAAATAGCTCTCCTGAGCCGCCTCCATCCATGGGCTCCCTGCGACCGCTACTATTTCGTCCGTCTATCACGTAGATAATTTCCCAAGATTCCATTTCGCGCTGCATCGCGGTCCCCACTCGAGACCCTCTGCTCCCCAGCGGTTAATAGTTCTTACCATCGCTGACCAGTGTGTAAAATTAACTCTTACGCCATGTAAAGCCATAGTAAAGTCTATACAAAAGATGTTTATTTTGTCATTAACAACATGAACCACTCGACTCGAGGCATTCATTCATTAACTTGATATTGACAGTAGCTACTATAATCCGTTCAATAATCTTTTACTTTTCTTAAGAAGGATTTATTTTAAACTAAATTTAACTGGGTAGAACCTGCCGTTGACGTAGTGTCAGTGAATATGGGTACATAACCATCACACTAATATTATAAATGCGAAAGTTTGGATGGATGGATGAATGGATGTTTGTTATGTCTTCACGCCAAAACTACTGAACGGATCTGGCTGAAATTTTGCATTCATGAACAGAATGAACAGTGTTGTAATCGTTGGATATAAAAAGAAATATATTTCTTGCAGACAAACAAAGTAGAATCCTTTGCCTTTGGCAATTTCCATCCTTTATCAAAGTTTCTTGAAATAACATTTTGTCGTAATTAACATTCTTCGCCGACGGTGTATAAAAAGATTTTCTAAACTTTTTTTGTTCTCTGGTAATTTCACTAGTCTAATAGAAGCTTTTATAAATTTCCACACGAACTTTTATTTTTAACTATTTTGCCACATATTTATGATGGACATACTTTACAAAAAATTGTGTTAGTGTGCATTTCGGTGGTAAAAATCTCCGAACTGCGATTACTAACCCGCATGCCTAGCGTTGGGTTAATGGGTACTACCCCATATGATATGAATAAAGCGCTTTTCAGGGGGAGGCTTGTGCAGCAGTGGACCAGTATATATTTAATAATGTACCAGTATACTATATTATAACAAAAATATAACTCTGAATAGGCTGTAGGTGATGATGATGCCCTACTTACCTATATCAAATATAATTTGGATAAGTTCAGTAGTTTCGGAGATCAGTACATTCGGTAACAAACACGAACGACGCTCAAACTTTACGTGAAAGTTCACTTATATGATATAAGTTGGATAACATAAGTATTACCTACTTTATTTACTTTATGTTGTACGATAAAAACACTTTACAGAACTAGAACACAAGGAGATAAAACTAGAAAATACCAGAAAATAAGATAAAAAGCTTTTCAACATAAATCTAGCTTTTTACTTACTTTTAGCAGAAACGGTAAACTATTTTTGGACTTGTATTATTCATGTTGAAAAAAATCTAGTTAGTAGGTACCTAATAAGTTAGTAAAACATGAACAACATTGATTTGTCATCAATCGAACGTGTCAGCATTTTCATTAAATCAGCAGAACTGCATCATTATGCTGGCCGCGTGCCCGCGTGCTGACAGCCTGTCAGTTCAAATGTTACAGTTACGCAAAACGCATGCTAAGCACAATTAACAATCGGTCATTTAAATTTAAATTGTAATGATAACTGGGGTAAGTACCCACGCATATTTTTAATTAAGTTTAAATTTCACTGAAATCATATATTTTTTTGCCAATTTCATTATCTCGATCTAAATAATAAAAGTAACTTAAGCCCGTGTTATGAAAGCTTGCTTAGCCATATATCGATACTTGAGTAACGTTTATTCCATATAAAAGCGTTACTCAAGCATAGTTCTATGAATAAGCAAGGTTTCATAATGCGGGCCTTAGATTTAGATCACTCGGTCTGAGCCAGTCTTTGATCTGTAAACGAAGCACACGCGCACTTTATAAATACTTAGTAGACCTTTAGTAAATCGTAGGAACAACTTTATACCTCAGCGCTTGAAGCTTAATACCTACTTGAAAAACCAAGACTGGTACTTACATTCATACAAATAAATGAATTGTAACGATGGGACTCAGGCCGGACACGGCCACACGTAATTTATTCTTCATTTATCGCGCCTTCTGATACTGTTCATAATATTGAGAACGTCAAATAAATTCACTGCGTAACGTCTCGCGTCGAGATTTTTATTTTTGTATTGTGTTGTGAGTAGGTATCTACTCCATCTAAATCTCACGGACGGACGGAGGTCCAACAAGACATAACCTAGCAACAAGATCAATAAGAATTATTAGCTGAAAGTAATCCAGGCATAAATCATTATGTATTATCATAAATAAATATTCAGTGGTCGGTATTAAATTCCATCGCGCTGGAGGGGAGCCAAGGGCCGCGATCGGTGCCACTGCTGCGGGGGTGCTGGATGCGGTAAGGACGCTTGGAAGGAGACGGGCTGTTATAGTGACCTGGCTGGTTTTAATAAAATAATTAAATAAAGCTGGACAATTTATACAGGATAATCTAGCCCCAAGGTAAGCAGAGCTTGTGTTGTGTGATCTAGATAAGTTTATTTACATACTACAATTATAACAATCATTATTATTTTAACTAATTTAAATCACTGTTTCTTAGTTTGCCCTGACTCTGTACACTTAATCTAAGAACGGTAAACATATTATTGTAAACAGGCCTCCCGTGACACAGGCTTGCCTCGTGCGAGGACCACCAGCAACTGTATGGTCGAAATAAGTTTGCTGGCAAATAAATTGTTTTACTGTTTATTTTACTTTACATAGAAAACACTTGGAACAAATATGTGATCGTACAAATCGCCCACTGTGCCACTGAGATCGTTTTAATACTGGAGAGGAAGGTTAAGACAAGAAAAAAGACACAATTTCTTCGAAGAGAGGTAGATATATATATGACGGGATCGTCTCCGCGTGGATCAGCTCCAGGAGTCTCTATCTAGTGACAATAAATTCGCCCCGCGGTCATATTGCCTACTTTTGACTCGACTCGATTTGCTTTATCGCTTCCAGATAAGCGCCTTATTGAAATTATATCTTAAAATAAAAATTTGCTCTGTCGGCAAAAAAAGCCCTTTCAAAACGCTCTTTACGCTAAACCTCTTCAAAAGTTGTAACATCTAACCGTTCTTTCCTTCAAGCATCGCGTTTGATCCTCCGCCGCCTCAAATAGGAACCAACCATCCCAAAAATAATCATAACCAAGCAAATCCATGAAAATCCTCAATCCCACCTTGTATCGCCGGATGAAAACCTGATAAAACCAAATCCGTCTGACCCAGTTTAGAGGGCGACCCACTTGTTTTACGAACGGCTTAGAAGATCATCTTGCAAGTGACGGCAGGCAGAATATCATATTAACTACCTGAGATACGATACGACTTAATCTTAAGGATCCTGAAGAGTCCTGTGACCTACCTGCCAGAGGTGGGTGTTGTTGACACACTATACAACATGACAATCTACACAAGATTTTCGTCGCTTCTTTAGTCTACATACCGAAGCGACAGAAATCAAAAATATCACGATCATTCCTATCAGTGAATAATATATGATTTGACCTTTTCTAAGTGAACATTTATTGTATTTATGTAAATAAGAGTTTTTGATTTGATTTGATTTCATAGAGATTTTATTTTATTAGAAAGTACTTAGGTTTTTTTGTAATTACAGTGCGTAACCCCACACTCAGGGTAATTTCTAAGAAATCAAAGAATATCGCAAAAATTTTCGACATCGGAGATTTGTATTTTTGTCACACTATCACGTCAACTAATATAATAAATGCGAAAGTTTGGATGGATGGATGGGTGTTTGTTACTTCTTCACGCCAAATCTACTGAACCGATCAGGCTGAAATATAAAATATAAGCTACTTTTTGTGCCTTATTTTTCAGTTTCATGTGATAGATATAGCATATAAACGTGTCCATAGAACGCGTAGATTTTCATATCAGATTCCTAACATTCTTCCTGTAATTTTTGCTAGAGGTGTGTTGGTATTTCCATTCTCTCTATCTCCGATGCACTGACTATGCAAAATTTGCTCCAATGTTTTTCCGACTGCTCTATCCATTTTCTATCCATTAAGGCCGCGCGGGTCTTCCCGATTGTTTGCGGGAACATTTCCTACTTAATTTAAAGTGATAATTACAAAAAAGTGCTGCCACTCTTATAAAAAAGCAAGTAACCTGTACGACATAAAACAAAAAAAAAAAACAGACGCGGGCGACTCACAATAATTTAGTATACTATAAAATAGTAAAAACTAATGTCACATAATTTTTTCACTCTACTTTTTCTTGCTAAGAATTAACCTCAAAACAGCAATCAAGTAAATTAGGGAGTGAATAGGCAACGTTCACAATGACATTCGATATCGTTGAATGTCAAAAACTGTAGATATTTTTTTGATTATTCTCGAGAAATGAGTAGGAATAGCAGCAACACGTTTTCCCGTTTTCATGTAGAACTAAACTATTCTACTTATCCAAAATTTATATTTATTTCCAAGAACAGGTCGGTAGCAGCACTCCTCCCGCCGGCGGATCCATAAGTAAGTGCAACTTGGGATTTTGTTTGAACTCTAGTTGACTGGGAAGCTACTTTATCAATTTCGAATATCAATTTCTACCTTCCGTCCTCCGTCTCATTCGGAACTTCCTCGAGCTCTGACCTGATTTCAGAAAACTCGAGCTTTTCACCGGATTAGCTCCCTATCCGATACCTAACTAACCTACTACGTATCTACTACCCAGTTAACTTTTAATTATTGAATTCAAATCAGTGCCTTCGGAATGGAAACTCAGGTGTCTATAGAAAACAATGGTTGATCGGTCGGATTGTACAAGACTAATAATATTTTATGCTTACCTTAAGTTTTATTTTAGTTATTAACTTTAGTAGTTAATTCAATAGTTTAGTAGTCTTTAGTAGTAGTAGTTTAAGAGTTAATAACTTTAGTAGTAGTATTTTAAAAGTGAATAACTCTAGTAGTCGTATTTTGATAGTTAATAACTTTAGTAGTAGTAGTTTAAAAGTTAATAACTTTAGTAATAGTAGTTTAATAGTTAATAACTTTAGTAGTTTAGTAGTTCATTAACTTTAGTAGTATAACAAGCACATTATCGGTCCAAATAAATTGGGCCTTCAGTACATACTTTGTAGGAGTCCGTAATTAGATAGACTTCACCAGTTATCAAAGTAAACTTGTTCAATAAATAAAACTAAATTGAAAAGAGTAATTTTGATTTTCCATATCGGGTCACTCCTTAGAGGGTCACTCCGAAATGACCAGATAAAGCCTTGCGCCTTATTTATGTAGATCCTCAAACAGATTCAGAAGAAATAAAACATGTACAAAATAATGACTTAAATTAAATGACGAGGCTATGACTCGTTCAAAAGTATATGCTTAAATCTAAGGTTCTTGTAAATCGATCACTTTAAGTTAGGTATGTGGTTAGGTGATTCTACGAAGATGTCAGGTAATTTAGGGTATTTGATATTGAAATGATTTTCCAAAAACTGTTTAATGCTATAAACTCCACCCAACAAACCCAAAATCCCTGTCTAAATAGAAAACCGGGACCGTATATTCACCTCGCTCGCGCACTAAGGCGATCTATTCACCTCGGTCGCGCACTAAGGCGCCCTATTCACCGGCGCACAAATGGCGGCGACTGGGGCGACAGAACGACGCCACATTGTGCTGGGACAAAGCGCGATCACTGCAACTCATTATAATTAACTCACGGTGGACACAGTCACACTGAACGCGGGTACCATGCTATGGAGAGAGGGAGATAATTTTCATTAAATGGAAAGTGTTGGATGTATTTTTTTTTGTGGAGATTCAGACGTTGCTCGGCCAAAGTAGTACCTACACTCTGAATAATAATAAAACTGTTTGTTTCTTAAGTTTTTATTAGTTTACCACAAAACATGAGCCTCTTTAAAACGACTGACTTAATAGACTGTATATCAACTCCTATTTTATTCCTGTGATCGGACGGCTGTTCCTAGATCATGTAGTGTCAATAGTCATATACAGGGGAACTGTTCTTACAGTAGTTAACTATTGAAAACTATAAGGTTTTGACCTAGTAGAGTAAGTATCAGTGATTTTAGCATAAAGAGGAAGATTTATCTACCTACTTGATGATGATGATCATGTCCTCCTAGCCGAATATCGACCGCGGCGGCCCATCTCATCGGAGACTAGCCAGATGCGCAGGACATATTATAGTGCACAAGCGTGTGCGCAAACACAGGTGCACTCTCTATTCCGTCACTTTCATAATCCGATGGGACGACATACCGACAAGACCGGGGAGAAGTCATGACCAACAGCTTAACGTGTTTTCCGAGGCACGGGGGTGTAACACCGCCAACTTCTTGACTCCGGGCTTATACTGTGAATTATTATCTACATAAGTATTAATTATTTAGATCGTCTCACGTATGTCGCCGCCAGTCGGTTCCCGCTTTCTGTGCAACATCTTGGAACACCCAGTTAATTAAAGAACACTGTCGAAGAACTCAATTGGAAAATTTTAATGGTGCTTTTCCATTGTCACCGCACATAGCTCACCGAGCTCGCCGAGCTCGCCGAGCTCACCGAGCTCACCCACAGAGCTACAGACGTTAAACAATCGTGAATAGTTTCTTCTTAATTTAAATTGTAAAGAAGTGGCTGTTTGGCTTAAAAAAGTTATTTACCTGTTCCATTAAATTTCATAATTTATTTAAAATTAGTATTTTAAATTACCTTTAAAAACAGTATTAGAATGACCTGTGGAGTAAAGCATAAAATAGATTCAAACTAATTGTCAAATCTTTTCGCTATAAAAGAAGGCTTACTACATAATATCAAATTATCTAAAGGATAAAAAATCTTGGGACGGGTTTTGCTCCAACTGGAACAATAACAACTAACAGGCAAAAGGTGAAGAAGCGACGAAGAAAACAACTGATAAAGGCAATATCACTTTATTTCCATGCCTATTTAAATTTTAAGAATTTGACTGTGTACGACATGTATTTTTGATATCTGTGTATTTCCGGAAAGAAATATTTTTTTAGTTTGATTTTGAGTGATGTGATCACAGATATAAAGGTTGTCGCAGATTAGAGGCGCACTGCATAAAAATGCGCGAACTACTTGTTTGAAGCTTGTGGGAACCCATTTTGTAACTGTAAAATGTATCTTATATCAAGAAGTTAAAGTCCATATTTGAATGCACATTTTTGTGGCGCTTAGTAGCGGGGCGTTGGATTAAAATGTGCAGAGCTTTAGCCTTCCAAAGATTAAACCTATCGATCCTCAGTATGTCAGTTATCTAGTACCCATTACACAAGCTCTGCTTAGCTTGGGGCTAGATGAGTTGTGTGGATTGTCCAGCATTATTTATTATCCTGCGCGGCCCTCGTGCGGTCTCCTGCACCTTCAGCAAGCTGACTGTCCAGCTCGTGGAAGTCCTAAAAGGTTGAAAACTTTATGCTTTTCATCGAAATACATAATGTTAGACAATTCACACAGCATTATCTAGCCCCAAACTAAGCAGAGCTTGTGTTATGGGTACTAGATAACTGATATACTTAATACAATACACTACATAGATAGATATTTTTTGCTATACATAGAAAACACCCAGACCAACGGAACAAATTTCTGCAGATCGTACACAAATTTGTTCCGAGGCGGGAATCGAACCCGCAACCTCTTGCGTCGCAGGCGGACCTTCGCCCGCTGCGCCACGGAGGTCGTCAAGGTTGTAAACTTCATAAGTAAAAGGTTGAAAACTTCATGCTTTTCATCAAATTACGTTAATTAATTTCATTTAATTAATTATTATATTTTTTTATCAGTTAATTAATCACGGCAAATTATTTGTTCCTATAATTACATATAATGTAAAGGCAAGTAAGTAATGCGGCCATTCTGACAAAACCCTTCGTTTTGGATTAGGCTCGTGTCCAATCAGTAGGCAGCTCCGGGCAGTGGCGAAATTAAGTTTAAAATTGAAAATGAAAGATCAACTTTATATATTTACCTACTAGCTTTTCTGCCTTCAACGTTTCGCCTGTTATTTCAAGAAAAAAATAGCTTTTATGTAAAGTTGTTGAGTTGTAGCACCTTAGATATCTTTGCAAACGTTCGCCTTCAAATGATTAGTAGGGAAGATATAGGATAGTTTCTTGAATCAGTATCAGAACCAAATTTACCTAAATTTAATTTCTCTAAAATTAATTATAATTAGAGATCGGATAATCGGATACTTATTTACCTAAAGTTAATTTTTGGCTAAAAATTATGGATAAGGCTTCTTAGGATACTTTTATTAAAAATAAAATCACGGAATTCCGGGATTGCATGATCAAATAAATATTAATTTAATGTGAAATTTAAAATCCCCATTCGAGTATGTGTGTGTAACGTATAAGGGAAAGGGTGGTGTGGTAAATAAGAAAACATAAATGAATATAAATTCGTACAAAATATTTTACAAAAAATACATGGAAAAAAAATTCAGATAGAAAATATGTACACGGGTACTTTGGGCAATAATTCATAATTCTTTATTGCACAACATATAGGTAGTATAAGTAAAACATAAAGCTAGAAAAATAAAGGCAAAGGCGAGCTTATCCCTAAAAAGAGTTCACTTCCAGCAAACCTTATTGGGAGAGAGAGATAAATTTGCAGAAGTGGGTACATGTGCTAAAACAAAGGATTTAAGATTTAATTTTAACCTACTTATTAAATAGACTAATACATAAAATAATGAACAATTACTATAATTATATACGCATATAAATTGAGTAAATACATAAATACAACAGAGTCATGAAGATAGGTATGCTCTTTGACTTTACGCTTGAAAATGAAGAGTGAGGGGCTAGCACGAATATCGTGTGGTAGAGAATTCCATAACCTAACCGAGTCGACAGTAAAAGAGCCACCGTAGCGGCTGGATGATTGAATAGGAAATTTAAGGATGAGGGACAAAGTTAATCTACATGGTCTATCACGAGGGTAAAGAAACTCAAAACGCTCACGGAGGTAAGAAGGTAATATACCCAAATAATTCTCATACTTAATTAATGTGGCTCAAGTCTTTGTGTTGTTTTCTTCACAAGTTGCCATGACATGCACTCGCTTCTGGTAGTCGGTCATACAAACTCAAGCACGTTTTGGCAAGCGCAAATTTCGATATAAATTTCCTAAAAACATTTTTCTTACCTGTTTTTTGGATTTTTGGTATGGTATTTAGCCGTGTTGGTCGTTTATTTACGATAACCAGAGGTTTAATAGGGATTATTGGACTTTTGTTACAACTCTCGTCAAAAATCACTAATAATTAAACTAGGAAAATTCAAGCATATTACGTTGTAACAGGGCAACTGTAATTTGTATCTAATTGGCTTTGTTACATCTCACGGAGATATTTAAACTTATAGACACTTAAATTTTAATTTCCCGGGATCGCGGGATATTTCGATAAAAAGTGCATTCCTAATAGCCAACATCACAACTTCAAATATGCATCCGAATATCCAATCTGTAATTATACTTATCCACTAATATAATTGATACTGATTCTAGGAACCATCCTATCTTCCCTATTAATAATTTGAAGGCGAACGTTTGCGAAGATAAGATGCTAAAACGCAACAAATTTAGAAATAAGCTATATCCCGTTATAAATGACTTTAGTGTTAATAACCATGATGGATTTAAAAGTTTTATAAGCTATTTTTGTCTTGAAAAAACACGCGAAAAGCTGAAGGCTGAAGTTAGTAGGTAAACATTTAAAAAGGTATTTATGTACGAGTCTAATAAATGTCTGAGATAAGTCACAGCTCAGACACACAACATTTATTCTTACAGGATGTATGTCTGTACATTTATGAAATAGTGTTACACCAGCAAACAGTTCCGAAGTTATGATACAGAATTTAAACTAATTCTTAGTTAAATTTATAACAATAAAAATATTAGTCCAAGTGTTGGAGGGAAGTAAAAAGTTATAGAATTAAGATAAGGTTCAAAAACGGCTACCTAGAAACAGGTGTTCTTCTGTACACAATGTGCTGAGAATTTGAATGAGTTTCTTGAAAGAAAAGCGATTGAATAATTATTTCTTCAAAGTTAGTGGCATTCGCGAGGACATTAGGTATAACATACCAATTAATGCTCTTGACTGGTTTTAATGACATACGATAAATAATAATATCTTTGTAATTTTTTGCGAAAAGCTTTTACGACCGTTAGATTTTTCATGGTAAAATTGAAAAGGCTTTTGATGTTTCAAAGGTAAAAATAGGCTCAAAAAATAACTGACACGAACAGCGTTGGTTTAGTTGACCAACAATCAAGTCGGATTAGGTATATATGTATGTACTCTCCTTTGCCTCATTAGTATACACAACATATGTATACTAATGAGCTTATTACGCCCCCTCGAGGGGTCTGTACTCTGAAAAAAGGAAAAAGGTTTGGATGTGTGGATTCCATTTTTAATTTATTTTATTGTTAAAACAAAATCAACAGCCCATATGTCTATGTCTAATCAGTTACATGGATGTTTGTTACCTCTTCACGCTAAAACTACAAAAAGGATCGGGTTGAAATTTTGCATACAGGTAGTTTTAGGTCTGGAATAAAATATACTTTTTCCATAAATCAGTGCGCATCAGAGAAGCATTAAACGTTTCCATAGAAAAAACGCGTGAGAAGCCGCGGCCAGAAACTAGTTTAAAATAAAAAATATAAGCCGACTTAAGAACCTTATTTTCAAAATAATGTAAATTTGAATCTCACTTAAACAGCAATAAATATTTAAAGCTAGTGGTCGGAGTGATGGAAAGGGCCAATTTCCGTTGCCGCCCGCCCTCGGCTCGCGCCGCCCCCGCGCCGTCCCATTAGGCGGCTGCAACCTGCCCTGGTGTTAATAGAATCAAATTACTGGTAGGAAGACCACGAGGCAGTAATTAATTTAAGACTACCTGGGGAACCTTTGACTTTGAGCTCTAAGGGTGAACTCGGGAATTTGATCGCAAACCTGTTCTCTGTTGACATACTTGTCGCCAGTTGAATATACACTTGAATAATGTATCCTAATTTATGAACCAATTATTATTAATAGAGAGTGAGAACATCCAGTCACCCCGTGACAACGATCGCTGTAACGGAATAGAAACTTAGGGGAAATAATCAAACGTACGCGATAAATACCCGATGAATAATCATTAATTTTTCTAACCACACTGTAGGTTTATTTCGTATAGATTGCGGTCGTGTGTGCTTGTTGCGATTGTTGTGGACATGAACCGGAGAAGAGGAGAACAGAGGAATTTTAATATCTAGGTACAGTTTGTTGCAAAATATTGTAGCTTATAGATTAATATTGGTATTGATGAACGAACTGTCACGGTTCATCCACTAGTTGACTTAGAAGCTAGCTTGCAGCAAACGGCAAGACCGGTTGCCTGCAAGCCTTGAAGCTAGCTTCGGCACAATATCATTGCATAAGCTGTTCAATTGTGGATGGAAAACACATCCTTCAGCCTAGAGTCCAGCTGTCGTCTTCTGCGCCTACTCCATAAAATCCTGCACGTGTGTGTGCTTAGCAAATGCTATTATAAAATGCTATGTATTTGTTCAGGAAAAATGTAAGTACCTATTTAAAAGTAAGTTCAGAATGGTCAGTAAAAACACAAAAATTGTTCATGAAACAATTCGAATGTCATGTATTAAACTAAACTAAACCAACGCTGTTCGTGTCAGTTATTTAAACACACATCCTTCAGCCTAGAGTTCAGCTGTCGTCTACTGTGCCTACTCTATAAAATCCTGCACGTGTGTGTGCTTAGCAAATGCTATTGTAAAATGCAATGTATTTGTTCAGGAAAAATGTAAGTACCTATTTAAAAGTAAGTTCAGAATGGTCACCGTCGCTCGCGTGAGCCCGCCGGTGCATTCCTGCGGCCGCGGCGATTAGCGCCCGCTCCCCCGCCTGCACTTTGTAGTGCTACCACCGAGCCTTTTTACAACGCAACACCTCGTTTACTTCCTTCTCATAATGTTTATAAGAAAATAGGCAGGTAGGGCAAAAACTGATTTAAAATAAAAGAGGATCTTATAACAGACATCTTATCAAAAAATATAAACTCATTTTGTGGTAAGTACGTATAACATTTTAGATTTAAGTAGGTTCTTAAGTATCCCTTAAGATTCTGAGATAAATGATGATTTAATAAATTAGCATTGTTCTTATATTTGGGCCATAATTATTCAAGGCTCCGTCCGGGAAACTCGGGAACAAACTTAATGAAAATGTAACATTAAAAAGCCTGTAAATTTTTGATTCCCGACGCTCCGGGTAAAAGGGTAGCCTTTCCGCTTGTCAATTTAAAAGTGCCCCGAAAATTCCAAGTTTTGTTTCATCAGAGACTATTTGCCAACTTTCATTTACGGAAAACTGAGAAGGTACCTAAACATGAAAGGTGGACAAAACCTGCTAGAATAAGTACTGACGCGATGAGAAATGAGGTGGAAGCGAGACGGGTTAAGTTTATTTCAACGGGCATTTTGTTATTGACGGTGAAGTCGTAGGGAAGGTGTTTTTAATGCTTTACAATAAATAAATTTAGTTGACTGAAACGCCTAGAAATCTTTATTTCAATGATCCAACCACCAATCACATCATCACAAAATGTTCTAAAGAGTGAACGAGTGGCAGACCAAGACCGGTGGAAGTGCACCTGAAAAACTGCTGCTGCATTTTTCAGCCGGCCTTGGTTCGGCCAGTGCAGGCTTCTTTACAACTTATCATTGACCTCTGAGGTCTTTTTGGGATTCCGTACCACAAAAGGAAAAAATGAACCCCGATGATGAGAAGAGTCTACATACCGAAGCGACAGAAATCAAAAATATCACTTTATTTCCGTGTCAGTGTTTAGTTTTATGATTTGACCTTTTCTAAGTGTACATTTATTGTAGGTATTTATGGAAATAAAGAGTTTTTGATTTGATTTGATTTGATTTGATCACTTTGTTGTCCGTCTGTCAACCCCCTTTTCTCAGGAACGCGTGGAGGTATCGAGTTGAAATAGACATCAAATACTCAAGTCCATAACCTCTTGGAGCCGCAATATATATATAAAACTTAGTCAACGCAATCAAAAGTAACAGGAATTTAAGTCCGAATATTTTGAAATTTCCAAGGAAGTCACATGCAGACAAAACCTATATGGTACTTTCCGTAGACCATAATCATGAAATTTGGCATGAAGGAAGGTCTTATAGCAAAAAATAAAGGAAAACATCCGAAAACCGTAAATATGCTGTTTATTAATAAAAAAAGTAATTTTTGCTTCTCGCCATGGACCAACCACCTAAAGTAACTAACAGAGTACCTACTTCCCGTTGGCTTAGAATCATATTGTTTGAGAGATGTAACGGCTTAGGCTAAGTTCCTGTAATGTTATATCTTTATGGTCACATAAATAAATAAATAAAAATAAATAAATAAAATGATATTTGGCAAGACACAAGATACGGAACCCATAGTGCGCGAGCCCGACTCGCACTTGACTTTTTTTTATTATGCCACGGGGAGACATGTACGATTATGTGGGACTATTATCCACTAAAACCCTCAGGGTGTTTCCGCCTCTGCTGGCTTCTGGCGGGAACGGGGTCCCCACGTCCCGGTTTCGCTTTCTTCCACGAACCCACCGTAGATGCCCGATAATAATAATAATGTCTTCCTAGCCGAATTTCGACCACGGCGGCCAATCTCATCGGAGACTAGCCAGATGCGCAGGACATATTATAGTGCTCAAGTGTGTGCGCAAACACAGGTGCACTCTCTATTCCCTTACTCTCATAATCCGATGGGACGGCAGACCGACACGACCGGAGAGAGGTCAAGCGCAGGACCAAAGGCTTAGCGTGCTTTCCGAGGCACGGGGGTATGACACCGCCAACTTCCTGACTCCGGGCTGCTACTGTGAATTTTTCTTGCTAGAAAAACCGCAATAACAACTATTGGCCCGACCCGGGATTTGAACCCAGGACCTCATAATCAGCGGTTAGATGCCCGATATGGGGATAACGGGAGTTGTAGAGCAAACCCCTTCGCGACACGCCAGAAACACATGACGCGCCACGACCACCTCCGGGATCTTTCCCGCCAAATGGGCGCCGGACGACCCCGTGTCCAAACACCCCCTAGCCACTAGTGTAATCGGTCCCCCTGCGACGGATTACACTAGAGTGGCTCCACCGCCGCGGCCACCGACCGCCTGCCACACGGTCCCAGAAGATAGCGAGACCGACGCTCCTCAACCGTGGCGACCCAGCCAATGCATACCGACACTCCTCTCCCGCCGAGGCCTCCACCTCTCTGCGACCATGCCACCCATACCGTACAGCTGTCTCAGTCGCGGTGCCTCTCATACGACCACTCAATCTACTACATCACTCCAACTGTGCTTAGAGGTCAACCAAGACCCAGAGGAGCGGTCCGTCCCGGGGCCGGCCGTGTCGCCGCCGTCTGCGTTGACACAGACCCGTGGGTTCTTCTTAGCTTCACCGCGGGTAACCAGGCCTATTACGTCCTCCGCCCCGGCAAGGCTGAAGCCCTTCGGGGGGTGGTCTCTGAGGCCTGTCTTAAGAAACAAGCTTCAATAACTAATCTCCGATCAAAAATAAATCCATTAACCCAGCGCCTGCCGGCAGCTTGTTCACCGGTAACTAACTACCGGGTCAATATTTACCCTCGGACTACTCCAAGGAGATTGAATTAATTCGTTAGAGGGGCTTTGATGTCTGATCTCCTCTAGTACCTACTTGATTTTTATTTTTAATTATCCTTCCTCACTTTTTTTTTCGAAATTACCGGCTTTGTAAAGTTCAAATTCTTTTATAATGTTTCATCGGAATTCTTTGGTAAAGTTAATTTGTTTGGAATTCTTATGATTGAGTTTGGAAATCATTAAAAATTGTTAGCTATTTATAGACTCCAGCAATTTTCATTATGTCTAAGAGATTTTGTCTAAGAAACGATGTGAATTAAAATGGTGAGAAAAACCAAAAAATATATAAATGGAAACATTTTGAGCAAAGCTGTTGAGATAACGACCTGTGTAGCCTCATACCTACAACTCCATTTTGTTTTCAATATTCAAATTTAAAGCAGGCGCTTTATATTTAAAAAGAGATTTCCTCACTATGAATACGCTCCCAGCGAACCTTCTATTACCTGAATTTGAAATTCAAACTAAGCTAAGATTAAACTTCCCAAAGTACCTAGGAACCTGTTTTGTAAGGGGATTTTAGACGGACAACTTTACGGCCTGAATGTGCGATGGTACCTTTAGTTCAGCATGCCGTCAAACAAAGGGCAGCTTATTTATAATAGCTTAATTACACTGCGACTATGTTGCTCGGTAGCTTGAGATCGATTAATGAGAAAATTTTAAGATAATCAGTGTGAAAATAATCAATCGTCCCCAAAAAAAGCCTACTCTGTAACTATTGTTGTCGCGTCTGCTGTTGTTATTGACTGAACTGAGCTGATTCACCGAAGAGCTAACTTGTAACTTGGGTGAATTTTTTGCAGAGTATACCTAGGTAGAAGGCCCAGGAGATAGCATGACGAGCTGGATGCACAGCTTCCATTGTATCCCGTCGAAGAAAAATGAGGACTTAGTCCAGCGGTGGTATAGTTATAACTAACAAGAAAAAATTAAAAATTTTAAAAACCCCTCGACAGATTTTCATGAAACATGGCTAAGAACACTCGAGATAAAATTATCTATGACACAAAAAAAAACTAAACGAAAATCGGTTCATCCGTTTGGGAGCTACGATACCACGGACAGATACACAGATACACAGACAGACACAACACCCCATTTTTTTTTGCATCGGGGGTTAAAAATAAATAAATGTACCACTTTCTTACTTACCCTGTTTATCTTCGCGATAATGTTGCAGCGTGTCTATAAAAGCCTTTACCAAATGTGCTTCGACACGAAACCGATTCTGTTCTGTGGCTGTAAAAGCTGTGTTTTGCATTATTTACCCGTTAATGCATTCAAATAATGCACTGTAGGTAATAGTTTGCAATAGGAAATACCTTAAAACCCTATCTGCAGTTCGGGTAAATGCAGCCTGTAAATTTTCTGTTTTGTTATCAGGATTTTGAACCTAATTTACCGTGACATCGTATTGATTGGTTTTTAAGACAAATGGGTTAAAAACTCTGCCAGTTTCGCTGACTTTTGCTCTGTCATCAACTCTACCGTTTTCTACTACCGTTTTCTATACTTTCTATACTAGAAAATCAGCCTGAAGGTTAAATATTTAATAAGGTATTTACAAGAAGTTGTGTCTCAAGGCAGGCCCCTCGTACCCCTAAATTAGGCGAGATTGTTCTTGTAAAGTAACTAAGTAATAATTTCCGAAATTTCCCAAGTTTCTACTAAGTGACTGTTGTTGAGGACGTCTTGACTTTGTTCCAAATAACAATCTTCATATCACTTCTAATTATACTTATTTACATGCTTTGTAGGGAGTTTAGTGATCATTTAAGACTTTCGAACTAGATGGCTTATTGTTTC
The DNA here is from genome assembly GCA_949316285.1 of Eupithecia subumbrata. Lineage (NCBI taxonomy): Eukaryota > Metazoa > Arthropoda > Insecta > Lepidoptera > Geometridae > Eupithecia > Eupithecia subumbrata. The sequence goes on along the minus strand of OX438643.1, from coordinate 10,003,640 downwards.
ACACGGTAAGTATAGGTTTATTTTTTGGTATAGCGACTGATCGCAAATATTTTGTTTACTTGTTTTGTGTGTTCCTTTTTCACTACTAGGTACACAAGCAAAGACATGAAAATTATAATGAAAATGAAACATTTTATATGTCTATTGAGTCAGAACAATAAATGTTACAAAAAATAATAATATTGAAAGCGGTGAATGAATGACGAAGTTGCCACTTAGAGGATACGTTATGAGAAGTTAAACCCAAACAATATGATCGCTAAGCTCAAATCAAAATCTATTGTTATTATGTAGGGTTTGTTCAAAACAAGCTCGAGCTCGACGCTCGCCCGCTCCGTGGCACATCCAGTCGACGGCTCTGAGCCGCGCTATTGAAAGCAAACAGTGAGCTATGGCGCCTGTCGAACTGCAGAACTGCTCCAATATTCAAACCGCTATAAAATTCCATAAATTCCAAATGCATTTCAGCCGACAATTTATTCGGATTCAAACTCTGGTGGGGTTGGTGACACAGGGCTGGTGAAACAGCTCGACTATCACGACAGGTAACATATCTATATCTAACTGCTTGCAGCTATTTTCACGTGGCACTTGGATTAAATAAAGTCTTTTATTACATCTTAGCCGAAAAACGTCCACTGACCTTCCCTAAAGGTCGATATTTTTAAGGTTTTTGCCGTATTTGCCAACTCGGCAGGCGGGTTGGCGATCCCAGTTCGGTGGTGGGTTTGTTCCACAGGAGGTGCTGCTGCCAGCCTCCCGGTAGATAGTCGGCGATCTATAGACGGGAGCACGACAGCTGTTCTGACCTGGCTGTGACTGATCTGCAAAGAAGGCAGCTGAGGGAGCCGTCGCGGCGCTGTTCCCATAACTCCGACTTCCTGTTTGTTTAATAATCACGTTTTATCGAACAGCTTAAAAATTCAAAGCCAGCGGTTTGACAGCGCCAATGTTTTCTCACCTTTATTTTCTCTGTTACTAAATTCAAATTCCCTCCAAAGCTTCAACAGTAGCCGTTAGGGCTCTGACGATTTATCCGCTCGGATTAAATTAATATAATTTTAGAAACCCTCCAAATTTGAATCCGAACCCATTCTGATTAACTCGGCTGGTGTTAACTTCCATCAATAATTATAAGGTTCTCGGAAAAGCCGTTATTTTCAACGTGTTTTTGCTCAGTCGTGGAAGCCGAAGAAATCGAATTAGGAATACGCTGAATGAAATCGTATGGAGCGTCTCACACGTGACGCGTCGTTTAGGACAAGCCATGAGAATCACGGCACTCGCGATAAAAGTTGATAAGTCCATCTAAAACTATCTAGCATCGAATCCATTCGCCCAAATTAATTAGACAAATTGAAATGTGCTCACAGAAGCATCCTAACACGGTAAGTACGCACAGTGAGCTCGCAAATTGAAAGCCAACAATAGTTTTCCAGCCAATCGCGCTGAGCCTCCAGTCCGTCACCGACGCATGCAAATTTGTTATCGTATGATAGAAATGATGGAATATTTACTGGACTACTGGTTTTGTCTGTTTTAACAGGTGAAATCGTTTTAGCTTATCATCTGGGTGATGTTTTGCATTATTAGAAACAACTTGGTATGGCCTACTAGGACTGCTGCGGCACCCCACGATTAAGGAGGTTGGTACCTACTTTATGTAGAATTGAATACCAAAACATTCTTTGGTTGGCCTTGTGAGAACATGTATACATTAAAATTGATTTAAGAAAATGTAAATTGATGTTTGTTTGAATGTCTTTAAATATTTATTTTTGGCCAATTTGGACCAAAGTATCAATTCTCCCACAACTAAGTATAACGAATTTACAAATCAAAACAGACATACATTTGTATTTATTTTCGAAATGTTTGATTCGCGGGGTCAAAACTCCGCGAATCAATCGTTTCGCAAATATCGAATCTGATGTTGTGTACCGAAAGGCAGAGTGATCGGAATGCGATGCAAAAAGCTGCGGTATTCGATCCGGCCGGCGCGGGCGTGCTTTCCGAATCGAACCATTTACAAAACAACGGAACAACGGCTTTTGATCGGGTTGCGATGTCAGCCGCGAAATGGTCGGCTAATCGGAGCGTGGATCGGTAGGTTTCGTTTTTACATACACACGTATATTGAAACTAGCTGCGCCCCGCGACTTCGCCTGCGTGGAAATTTCTGGATACGGACACCCTAGCAACACATAGAATTAATAAAAACAACACCTATCTATACGTATAGAATTAATGATGTAATATTAATTTCCAAATTAACCAAAGTCGCGATATTATGTTCCATCGAGATTTAGTCGTATCATGCAATCTAGGCGTACAGTAAAACGGGGTGAATAGAGACTCCAGGGTGAATAGAAATGAAGGAAATACTGGCGCAAGACATTGCCTGGCTGGTAGCAGTGGAAGTATCCTTAGTCTGTGACTAAGTACCTTCTGTGTCAATCGATCTGACCTCTGCAAAAGGACGTTCTGCAGTATTGCCACCCTTAAGACTCTATTTACCCCGTTTTACCTGGCTACTTGGACATCACACTAATATTATAAATGCGAAAGTTTGTATGGATGGATGGATGTTTGTTACCTCTTCATGCTAAAACTACTGAACGGATCGGGCTGAAATGTTGCATACAGGTAATTCTAATCCTGGAATCAAACATAGGCTACTTTTTATCCCATAAATCCGTTCCCATGGGATAAAAATCACCTTTAAACGTTTCCATAGAAACAACGCCATATTTAATACTAGTTTATAAACATAATGATATTAAATATGGTCCAAAAGACTACTAGACCCATGGGCTTGTTGTTGCGATCAAAACCAACGCGCAATAAGTACCTACTCTCTGCTCGTGAAACGTCAAGTTTCACTGAAACATTTCCGATAGCTTCACTGATGACCAATTAGCTTCAGTTGACTTCATATAAAAATTCACTTTGAAAAGCTTTCATTGTGAATTGCGAAAACTCTGTAAATATCACATGAAGGTACAAGTAAATTGGCCTCTTTGACCGGATGCTGGGCAAATAATTGCTACTGGGTTGTCCAGCAGCAATGAGTTAAATTTTGAGGCAGTAATTCATATTAGTATAAAAATGAATACCTATTTCCCATTGGTCCCGGCATCACGCGTGAACGGCTGGACCAATATCGCTTCTTCTTTTTTGTTATGTTTGTTATTGTCGGGAGAAGGTTCTTCAGAAAGAAAAATTTAAGAAAGTTGGAAACATAAATTTCCACGTGGCGCATTGGAAACATAAATTTCCACGCGGGCGAAGCCGCGTAGCGCAGCTAGTATATGTATAAGTAACTTATTATGCTTATTTAGGGGTAGATAATGCTTTGTGTATTCGAGTAATAAATAAGTTAATATATTTAGGAATTTATTTACCTAAATAAAATATTTGTTATAAAATCCTTCCACCTTTGGTGTCAATCGAGTGTACCGTTAAATATTCCCCCTTCTACGCAACGACGATCATTTCAGCCCAACCATCCTCTTAGTGGGTCAGGCTTAGGTGAGCCTTGGTAAAAATTATCTAGCGCTGTTTTGGACCAATCCTTGCTCAGCAAATCCAGCTCGTCTCGCCATCTGCGTTGGGGTCTGTCGCGACACCGTCCAATGTTGCCAACATTAGGTACACCAGCCAAGCTGCCAACCTGCCGGGCGGTGTCGATGGCATTTCATAAGACTCTAGATAGCTCATCACACAGTGATTTTTGAATTTTAAGTGTCATTTTAGTAAAGTAAAAAAAAATCTATAAAATACTCTGTCTCTCTCTACTTATTTTGCATACCGTAACCGGCAAAGCGTGTTGTTTCTCTCATATATTATTTGATACCTGTTTGTACACATGTTTATTGGCAAATAAATATCTTTATCTTATCTTTATGTTTTGTGATATATAACTAAAACAAGACTCGAGCGCAACAAGCCCCCGGTAAACCGACGACAAAGAATGTGTAAGTAATAAATCGGGCGCGTTCCAGCCTTAATCGCGTTATGAGAGTTCATACATATCCAATTACATGAGAGTCAACAGCTTCCCGGAATTAGCCAAGAGGGAGTCGCGTCGACGCGGTTCTTGGCTCATTTTGCAAGGGAAGTGAATACTGCACTTAGTAAGTAAGTAAAGGTACAAATTGTTTCCGTATGAAAAGCAGCGTTGCTCAACTTTATGTTGAGCACCATGAAGCTGAGGCAGGACCTTTTTGGTTCACATAGAATGAATACGTCTTGTTTATATTTTAGTGTATTGTAGTAAGTATATCAGTTATCTAGTACCCACAACACAAAGCTCTGTTTAGCTTGGGGCTAGATAATGCTGTATGAATTGTCCAGCATTATTATTGATTATTATTATTTATTTATTTTAAGGTTTTGTTTATATTATTGTAAATTTTATATGTTAGCCAATAAATTAATTTTCTTTCTTTTCTTTCAGTAAATAAATCACCAGCAAACAATGAAATTGTAGATTGATGCTGAATGCACATTGCACATGTTTCCTTTCATTCTATGTTGCGTCCCAATCTGTGTTGGCCGAACCACATTGAGATCTGTTTGATTGAGACTGACTTGACCTGTGACCAGCTTAATAGGCTCCATTCCTCTATCAACCATTTTGCTAATCCATTAATAGATCAGTTTCCACTTTTTCCACTTTGATCCACCAATATGACATTATTATCATACTTTGACGTACCCTTTAATTATTTTTTTTATTATTTATTTGATTACGATTTTTCTTTAATTTTTCAGTCACGTCTGTCTATTTTTTTACCTTTGAACCTTATGGTGTTTTCTGTAACAAAATACTCATGTGTGTCATTGTTAAAATAATACTTAAATATAGAATGTAATGACATTAAGTGTACCTACGATGGAATAAATAGATACAAAAAAAAATTGACCTCGCCCAACATAAGAACTTCTATGCCTGAAATCGTATCGTAAGCGGCAAAGCCAGAGTACAAGCGACCGTCATTTGTTTTCCGTATACTGTGCGCCCGCGCGTACTCACTCAGCTTAGGTACGCGATCGTCTACTTTTGTTTTTTCGTACAAGTGACTAACTTCTCTGAAAAATAAAAGACAATCGCCGATAGTGTCAGTTAATCGAGTAATCTACGGCTTCACCTCTTGACCACGCTGCGTCGAACGACTGGTCAAAATTCATATGCATTCTACAGGTTTCACGGCCGATCATATGAACATTTGTCTGCATAGAACCCGAAACCTATCAGATATTAGTCGGACCTTCGGCCCTACCCTACAGGTCATCTATTTTATTATTTCAGGCACATTATCTATTTCCCGCTCTTACTATGAAAATATCTTTATTGTGAAAATTCAGAGCAAAGCCTTTTTTCTCAGCAAACAGAACCCAAGAGGCGTTACTAAAATAATCGGCTATAAAATAGCGGCGTGTACTCCCAGGCAGCGATAGCGTTGCGCACACCTGTGCCGATACATTATTACTCGGTACATAATGTGCTTCACATTGTGTGTACAGGACATTAGCCTTTTCAGATTTAGGGGTTTTTTGCGTTTCTTGCAATGGTTTTGTGGCCTTAAACCGTTTTGTTTTGTTCATTCGCACTTGAGGGCTGTTTCTTATTCCAAAACCATAAAATACTTTTTTAATTTTAAGTAGTTTGGACACCTAGGTTACCGCATTCACTGCCCAGACTCTGCGGTGCGGCCCGAGAAGCGTTGGACTCGTCGCGAGTAGACAAGGTCGTACACGGTCATGTGCGTCGTGGGCAAAGTAGGTGTTATTAAGCAAGATAGCACATTGTTTTATCATATTCGACATGGAAGACAAATCAACAACCAAATTATTTTAGGGAAATTGGGATTTATTTCTTTCTTTTTAAATTTTTGTAATGTGTGAATTAAAGATGACTACATAAGACTTACCTGACCAACACAGGGAGTCAAAAAGTAAGTAAGTAATAATAATAATAATAATGTCCTCCTAGCCGAATTTCGACCACGGCGGCCAGTCTCATCGGAGACTAGCCAGATTCGCAGGACATGTTATAGTGCACAAGTGTGTGCGCAAACACAGGTGCACTCTCTATTCCCTCGCTCTCATAATCCGATGGGACGACTGATCGACACGACCGGGGAGAGATCAGGCGCAGGACCAACGGCTTAACGTGCTTTCCAAGGCACGGGGGTGTAACACCGCCAACTTCCTGACTCCGGGCTGCAACTGTGAATTTTCCTTGCTAGAAAAACCCCAGTAACAACTATTGGCCCGACCCGGGACTCGAACCCAGGACATCATAATCAGCGGTTGAACAAGCTGACCGCTAGACCAACGAGGCAGTCCAAGTAATTAAGTATGGTAGTACTTACCTGAGTAAAATAGTCCTTACTTTTGATTTCAGCTCCCTGCGTTTGAACCATGTTTCAGTAGATAATTGTGAATACAGGGTGACTCGGAGCTTAAGCTTAATAAATCAGTTCACGGTCCTCAGGTTCGACGGTAAATAATCCTTATCATTCGGCAAATCGTCGGCATTGTCACAGGACACTGCATGCTTATCAAACACCTATTTATTCTGGGTATCACGGACAAGCCCTTAAGCAGAGCGTGTATGAACTCAGAGGAGACGGCCGCGCATGTGCTTGTAGAGTGCGATAGCGTTGCTTCCCAACGACTACAATACCTTGGGACACCGATGACTCCTAGGGAGGCATACACCGGCGTCAGCGAGCTGCTGGCTTTCCTGGAGGACATCGGGTGGTTAGTCTAGCAGCCCCCACCCGACACGCAAAAAGGGCCCACCTGTGGCCTAGTTGTGGAAATCAGTCCAGAAACAAGTAACAAAGGATTGCTACTTGTTTCTGGACTGGTTCATCATCATCTTATAAGCCCACACACGTCCTGGACATTGACCTCCTCCATATTATGACGTCGCCACAATAGCAGTCCATATCCACCATCCATTGATTCCCTGGACCGCTACAATATCTTCGGTCCGTCGACTGGATGGTCTCCAAACACTTCGTTTCAAAATCAAAAAAATCTAAAACTCTTTATTTCCATAAATACAATAGGTGTACATTACCTAAAAAAGGTCAAATTAGAAAACTAAACACTGACACGGAAATAAATTGATATTTTTGATTTCTGTCGCTTCATAAGATAGACATAAAGTAAAGAAGCAACGATGTTAGTTGTTATTTTTCGAGTTGGATCAAAACCCAAGCTCTTATATCCTCTAGATAATCTGATATTTTATAGTAAGCCTTTTGGCACAGCAAGTTTTTGACAATTTATTTGAATTTATTTACTGATAATTTGTTGCAACTCACTAGGAGCTTTGTTGTAGAAGCGTATATTATGTACATTGCCCTTTAAAAGATACATTAATTTTGTGTAGCCTCGTTGTCGTTTCGCGTTGCATCGCGGTCGCACTCCAGAACCTCCACTCCCCAACGGTTATCAGCTCTGCGACCTAAACTCATCTTATCTTTACCTTTTTAAGAAGCTTAATATTACCTACTCCATAATGTAGTATAAGTAAAGTGAATCAGGCCCAGTGGATTCCATAATGTATTCTCAGAGCACGTAATGACACTGTTGTCCTGTGATTAGCATACAGCACTTGATTACCGCGAGGAGATAGGTACAATCTAATCACTGCGGTAATACAATCTAGCATTGTTCTGTTACTAGATTAATTACTAGTTAGTGCGAGATAGTTCTGTACGGTACTTCTGATGGAACCTTGTCAAAGTAGTTGCCCAATCGCGCTTGTATCAATTCGAAGTGGTTCCAATCCTTTCTCAATGAGAAAACAGTAAAATTTTAAGTACTCACCTATAAGCAATGTTTGGCGGCTTCATAGAAGCCCCTGTAGTAGTAGATAATGGAGGAAAAGAAGAAGATGGATCTGTGTTTGACCACAATCTCACCTGTATGCTTAGTATGAGTGTGCACAATAGGATTAGATATGAAAAAGTTTTCGAAAGCTCGATGGAGTTTAACTATCAAAGATGTATACAAGTTTACTTTTCCAGGTGTACCAATGTATCTTTATGGAATAAATAAGTACAACACAATAACTTCCATCTCGCTTACACGTACTAATAAAGAATGAGACAAATAAAATATTCCGTGAAAATAGACTGCCAATCACACAAAACTAAATCAATTTTCTATGAAACTATTAATCCGCTGTCAAACTACGGAAAATAGTTTCTTTCTATCAGGCAGAGGCACTGCAAGGTGCCAAATGATAGAGACGAAAACTTTTATCGTTATCGTAAATTAATGCACAACCCATACTAAGGACTCTGAGCATAAGTGACGATGTGGCCGACGATGAATTGCACAGGTCTCGAAAACATCTATAAATTATACTCACATGTAAACTTATTCATTTCTAAACTAAAACGATTAAAAGCAACCCTTATCTAACTACTGCAGATAGCCACACATGCATACCGATTCCAAACTACAAGAAGGTAGGTACATTATCAGATCAACTTAAACTTTGGCCATTCTTTTCTTCGGCGGCGGCGGCGGCGGCGGCGTCGGCGGGTCAAGTGCTTACAGGATAATGCGCAGTCGGGGCCACGGGCGGCAATAAGCCATGTGTAATTCCCACCCGCCGCGGAGCCACGTAATTTCTAAATTGGCCCACTACAGCTAGTAACTAACTTGGCCCACCGACTTGTAGCGTCCAATATTACCGAACGTGTGCAGTGCGGCCGACAACAGTCAATCGATTCTAATTGGGCTCCGGGACGTAATTACGCGATGAAAATTAGGATCAATCTTAGCTAATGATGCTTGCTATATTTTTAAAGCCTAGGCTTAGGTACGTAGCGAAAGTTCTAGGTCTTACAAATTTGTATCTTTATGTGTTGTCACAGACTTGTGACATAGCATGCCTTAATTTTTTTGAGTTTTATTTTCTTTTCGTTTTGTATCAGTACTGCTATTACTCAATATTGATTGCATCCAGAATCAGTACAGAGTAGATAATTTTTAGGAACGTACAGACACTAACAAACTTCAAATAGAGGATGTGATTCGAGTCTCCGACCACCAGGAGTCCGCTCGATCAGCCCCACGTACGTACTTGGCTAACTGCGCTGCGAACACTGCGGCTTCTCACGGGTGCCGTATCAAGCACATTCGCACCTAACTCCGTCCGCGCCCGGAATGTGCAGGACCCCTGTGCCAGTCGGCTTGAATACATTCTTTCTTACAAATTTATGGGTTATTCCAGTTTTCCCTCTTGAAATCCCCCATAAGGGGGAAAACTGGACTCCAAAAAAATTAATTTGAATTTTCCCCCTTAAGGGGGATTTGTCAAGGGGGAAAACTGGAGTAACCCAAATTTATAACATTATTACCTCAATAGTTACTAGAGTATACGGTCTAATTAAAAAGACGTGGTTTCTAGTACTTTAAAGATAGTGGGGTTTACTCACTATCAATGATTGTGACTAGTTTTTGCCTGCAGTTTTGGCTTCATTCTCATGCTCATCGGTCTATACCGTCGTTTTAGGCTTGGTAGCTTAGACCAAGCTGTTTGGTAACATGAAACGATGATGTTTCGCTACCTTTTAGTGAAAGCATCTTTAAAATCGGGTCAGTGATTCCGGTTCAGTGGTCAGAAACAAACTTTAAAAATGTACTTAGTACCTTACCTCATCATTACCATACCATACTTCATTAAAATACCTGAGTAGCATCGATCAAATAAAAGTAAAATTTTCCATGACGGCAACTTAAATTTGAATAATAATATTAATAATAATGTTGGACTATTCACATAGCATTATCTAGCCCCAAGCTAAAAATAATAAAATAAAAAATATATATGTAAAAAAATAAAGAATAAAGTGTACATTGAGCACATACACATAAAATATAATTAAATATCAGTTTACACTCGACCGAATAGAGCCATTGCGAGTTTTAGTTCCACGTTTGAGAAGGACCAATTGATTCGGCTCTCTAAGTCCTTTGAATGCGAGAACTTACGGACACGGGTCGGGGTCGGAGGCCGCTTGTTATTCATGGGAGAAAGTTATTATTAACTAGGACAAGGAGTTATGTGCGTTGTGAGCAAAATAATGTATGTTCCGATGGACTAACGTAGAATAGATAATACTTGAACAAAGGTTCACAAGAAGCTTGCTTTTTCTAAAATAGAGTTACAGACTGTACAGGATACTTCTACAGGAAATTTCTCAAAGTAAAAAAAATGTGAAATCGAACATGAGCGTGACTGTGAATGCACATTGGCAACCCTTTTTACCCTCAAGAAGTTTACTGTAAGAGTCCTGTAACGGAGAGTTTCTTTTGAGGTTTTGGTGATAGATATTTTGTATTGGTGATAATTTACTCTACATCCAAGGTTATTGCAGGATATTAACCGGAGCACAATTACCCACAAAGGAATAGACAGCTAAGCTCTAAGTAAAACTCTTACAAGCTGTTATTGAAAGACAGTGCGTGGTGATCGAACTTAACACCTAACCTCACTTCAACAGCCTATATATTGGTCCACTGCTGGACGCGGGCCAATAAGGCGCTTATAAGCCATTATGTTATTGCCCCTTATATTATTGGCTTTTATCCCATGGCGGGTAATGCCCATAATCTCCACGCTGGGCATGCGGGTTGGGGATCGCAGTTCGGTGGTAGAATTGTTCTGCAGGGGGTGCAGCTGCCCGCCCCCGGTGGATATCCGTTAGTGGCCTCTTACGACACCCGCGGGATGAGTTGGGGTGGTGCAAATTCTAAGCCAGCACCACACAGCAGAAACATTATTATATTCATATAGAACAGTAACCTTATAATATATAAATAAATAAAAATAAATAATGCTGGACAATTCACACAGCATTATCTAGCCTAGCCCCAAGCTAAGCAGAGCTTGTCTTATGGGTACTAGATAACTGATATACTTATTACAATACACTACATAGATAGATATTTTTTATTATACATAGAAAACACCCAGACCAACGGAACACATTTCTGCAGGTCGTACACAAATTTTAAAGTTTTTGTTTTTATAGTGCGTAAGCCTCACACTCTGGCAAATTTCTAAGAAATTAAATATCATCGCAAAAATTTACGACTTCGGCGGGACTCGAACCCGCATCCTTCCGTAAGTACCGGAATGTGCTAACCAACTACACCACGAGGTCGAGTGACGCTGGAGTCGAAAATCTTTGCGACTTTCTACGGACTGTAGCGCCGTTAGCTCCACCTACAGGGGAAACATTAAAGTTTATCCATTCCAGTCCCGCCGAAGTCGTAAATTTTTGCGATGATATTTAATTTCTTAGTACACAAATTTGTTCCGAGGCGGGAATCGAACCCGCAACCTCCTGCGTCGCAGGCGGACCTTCGCCCGCTGCACCACGGAGGTCGTCAATATATATGTATATACATAGCTGTATCGTAAAGTGGAACTGCCTCTGCAGCCGACTGTACCCATGAACTAGAATAACAAGACTTATGTTCATGTTTCTCATACAAAAATCATGACCACTGTAATATTCATGTTCATACGTTCACATATTTGGAGTTCCATTCAACGTCGGGGCTATTCACCGACTGCACTCCTACTGACCTGCCTAAGTTATTCATTTCAAATGAGCTGAAATGTTTGAGTCCATGTAATGCTTACATTTCGTTAGATTTTGCTACTTTCCGCTTTGAAAGAATTTTCAGAATGGCTTTCAAGGCGATTTTGTTGGTATTATTCATTCACGACGTGACAACAATTTGATATGAGAAGTTTTCTGTACAAGTTAATTTTTTGAAGCTAAAGTTCGGATAGATGAAACTGAAACTACTAATCAGATAGACCTGGATTAACATACCATCCCGATGAAACATGCAGAGCCGCGGACAGAAGTTGTAAAGCGTAAAGCGTAAGTAAAGCGATGCATTGCTTTAATGGTGACAATAAAAAGTAAAAAAGTCATTTATTTGTTAAACACGTGTAAAAAAAGATGACAAATAGTATTTTTTTGATTCAACATGTTTGACCAATATACATTGGTGTACAAAATAATTAATAAGTATGGCAGGTCTAAATGTGATTGTAAATAACATTAAAAAATTTACAAGATTATTAATTTTAGATTTGAATTTAGTATACGTAGCATAAAATTAGATTAATTAGATTACATCATTTAGAAATTCGTCAATATTATAGTAGCATTTTTCAGATAAAAGTTTTTTAAATTTAGTCTTAAATAAGTTTACATTTAAGTCTTTGTAGCTCTTAGGTATTTTATTATAGATTACAGGTGCCATGCACACTACACTCTTCCTCAACATAGTAGTTTTTGATTCGTGTCTGGCTAATCTATTGTTGTCCCTTCTATTCCTAATTACAATGTCACCCATTTGGGGAAACAGATTGGGATTTTTCCTGACAAATAGCGCAATTTCCAGAATGTACAAGCTTGTGAGTGTTAGTATTTTATGTTTTTTAAACAGGGGTTTACAACTATCTGTAGGTTGGATTTTAAACATGGCTCTTATGCAGCGCTTTTGCATTTTGAAAATTATTTCTTTATCAGTGGAATTACCGTAGAAGATAATTCCGTATCTGATCACCGATTCTACTGTACCATAATAAGCTGTTAATAAGGTATTTTGATTAACAGTTGGGGAGAGCTTAAATAGAGCATAAGCTAAGCTGCTAACCCTTTTACTTAGAATCTCTATATGTTTTTTCCAGTTAAGCCTTTCGTCAATTTGTAAACCTAGGAATCGTGTAGAGTCAATTGCTTGAATAGTATTAGTTTGAAATGTCGATTTAATGTTTAAGGGATTATGAAGTCTTTGGTTGAAATGTATTATACTAGTTTTGTCTAAATTAATTTTTAAATTATTATTATTAAGCCAGCAAATAATTGAGTTTAATGATTCATTTATGTCCGATTCATAGGTTTCCTTGTCTTCACATTTTATAGTCACTGTACTGTCATCTGCAAATAAAGTTATTGGTTGATTTAAGGCATAGGGTAAGTCGTTTATATACAATATAAACAGGAGTGGACCTAGCACACTGCCTTGAGGGACACCGTATGTAGTACTTCTTACTTTTGATTTATATGTGACTTCATGTTTAGTTTTAAGGTTAAGTCTTGTAATTTCAGTTATTTGTTGTCGTCCCGTTAAATAAGATTCAATTAATTTTGATACATTGCCGCGAATCCCATACGCTTCAAGTTTGTTGATTAGGATTTTATGATTTACGTAGTCGAATGCCTGGGTCATGTCACAAAAAATAGAACAAATTGGTATTTTTTTATCAACATGGCATATAACACATTTCAAAAAGTCATATATAGCCATATTGATAGTTCTATTTTGTCGAAAGCCTTTTTGTTCATTGCATAGGATGTTATTTTTCTCTATATAGTCATATATTTCCCCGTAATAGTATTTTTCATATATCTTTGAGAATATTGATATGAGTGCTATAGGTCTATAGAATTCCATGCGTTCCTTGTTTTGTTTCTTAAAAATTGGTTTAACTATAGCCATCTTTAGAGCTTCGGGAAAGTTACCGGTAACTATAGTTAGATTTATTAAATAACTTAAATGTGGACAAATGTATTCACTTACAGCTTTTATTATCTTAGTGTTAACTTCATCATGGCCCGTGCTTTTAGTATTTTTTAACTTTTTAATTATTTTGCTGACGTGTTGGGGTAGACAGGGTGCCATGAACATTGATTTTTCACGTTGGCATATATTAGCTGTTACCATTTTTCCAGCTCCTTGTAATGGTACAACCTTGTCAACGAAATAGTCATTAAACAAATTAGCAATGTCAATTGGATTAGTAATATAGTCATCATTATGTTTTATTTTAAGTATATGATCTCTCGGCACATTAAGTTTAGCTTTATTTATTACCTCCCATGTAGTTTTGGTTTTGTTTGTGGACGTTTTTATTTTGTAGTTGTTTTGTGCTTTTTTAGTTAATACTATTATTTTTCTGAAACGCTTTGTATATGTTTTATATTTTGTTTTGTTATAATAACTAACTCATGACATCAATATAATTTCTAATTTACTTATAATATTTTATAATATCTACTTAAGTAAACCCTCAACCCACGCTTGCGTAACTTGAGTGTAATTTATCGGAACTGCCAGAAACCCACTAATAAAGTTTATAGACTTCTTAATTAAACTGTAAAACTAGAGGCTACGTAAAAATATTTAAAAGTCAAAAGGTTATTTTGACCTTTATCTGTGCCCTAGGTACTGAATTTTAATCCGATAAGCCAAAGTGTCATCTTTAAATTCTGTATTTTTAGCTAAAACGTCTGATAGTATTCAAAACAAAATCCTATTCTAACAAATACTGAGACATAGAGTAAAAACTCGCTGCTGTCGCAGCAGAGGGATAGTGTCATTCAACAATTTGACAATTTGTGTAACCAAAAACCGATCTATGTGTGTTTTGACAGCACGTAAATACAGTGCTTTCACTCACACATTCGTATGATTGAATGTTGCAAGTAAATGGCATTTTCCCTAAAAAAATGGGTAATTTTGTCGACTTCAGTGGTGCAGCGGGCGAGTCAGCCTGCGACGCAAGTGGTTGCGGGTTCGATTCCCGTCTCGGAACAAATTTGTGTACGATCTGCAGAAATTTGTTCCGTTGATCTGGGTGTTTTCTATGTATCATAAAAAATATATCTGTCTATGTATATAATGTATTAAATATATCAGTTATCTAGTACCCATAACACAAGCTTTGAGTAGCTTACTTTGGGGCTAGATGGTGCTGTGTGGATTATCCAGCATTACTTATTATTTATTTTGTGCTTTTGCTTATTAAATGGTGGGCGTCAATTGTTAATTCTCAAATTTCAAAAAAATATACACGAATGAGGTTTAAAAAATCAAGAACATTTGTTCGTAGAGAAAGTTTGGATGTTTAGATGTATGGATGGATGTTTGTTATCTTTTAACGCCAAAACTCCTGAAGGGGTCGGGATATTTTTTTTTAAACATGTAACTTTAGGCCTGGAATAAAACATAGGCCACATTTTATCCCATAAATCAGTTCCCATGGGATTGAAAGAAATAACCATAAGGCGTTTCCATACAAGCAAAACGTGCGAAGCCGCGGGCAGAAACTAGTATATTATATATTTCTACCTACTTACATGTTAGAGCTGAAACTAGTTTGATACAAAATTAAAGAAGACCCGTCAAGTGCGAGTGTGACAAGCACGGCGAGAGTTTTAAACATTTATCAATTGATGCCAATATGTGGTAAATTACACACATAAAGTATTTAATACTACACCTGCAGGAAAAGTGGCTTATTCCTTTCTACACTGCAGAAAATACAGCGTTACTGTCGTACTAAACTGCGGCTAAACTCTATGCAAAACCATTTCTAAAGCTTTTTTTACAAGTTGGTAGCGGGTAGCTATTCAAAAAGGTTTTACTCCAAGTCCGCCAAATAATATTGGCTTTTCCCGTTTTCGAAACAAACATTAAAAAAAAGAACCAAGTGAAAGCGCACTCGCGTCTATTGCCACAGATTACTAGATAGAATATCCTCGAGTGATTTTGAAAAATACTAAAACGATGTTTTTAAGTAGGTACCTATGAGTAAATTTGGAGAAAGTTAAATTCCTACCTTTCACACGAGACACCTTTTCTCTACTACTTTATACTTGTTACCAAACCGGGGTATTTTTTCCCCCACGCATAGCAACATTTTCACGAAAACTGCTTTGAAAAAATTTCAATTTATTCATGATTTTTGATGGCTGTTTTACGCAATATTACAAGTTTAATATTTAGCACTCACCCATGAAATTACCTTTTTGCATTGTTAGTTTTTTTATTAGTGGTGTTTGCACACCCTTGCACCGCACAATACACCATTTTTATATTTTTTTGTCGGAGCTGCTTTCCGCGCCATTTGAAGTATTGTACTAGGGGTTCGAAATTGAAATTGCGACGATTAGTCGCAATTTTTTAGACTCACCTCGTTTGTGTCAACTATCATTCTAAGCCTTCTTATTCTAAGTACTGAGATATGAACAGTCAGAAGAGCGGCTCTGTTTCATTTCGCAAGATTCACTCCAATAAAATAAATACCAAGAATTCAAAGCTGCAGCTCCAAGGACGGTATCTATTGCACAAATATAAAATTGCATCTCTATCTAGAAGGCCAGTAATCGGTTCACGTCGCACCAACTCGACTTATAGATTTCACAGACCATTCCAGACCCAGCCAGTACATTTCCTGCATTCCATGCGATTTATTTTTACGAAGTTTTTAACTCGTATGCATTCGTTGCAAGGAAATTCGAATATCATGAGTAGGGGATCGGAATCTGTTAGCAATTTATAGCCAAATACATTGTACGGTGAATGATGCTGTCTTGGCACATAAACTGAGACTTTATATTCAAAATGACTTTCTGAAGTTACGGCTTTGCGACACAGCTTGGGTACCTACAGGATAAGTAGATTGCGACACTGTTTGCGCGAGCTACGTTTACATTATGACGTTGTTTATCCAATCTAGTTGCCTATGTACTACGACTTGCACCAAAGCGAAGTTGACGTGAGGTAATCTTGAACACACTTATGTCGTAGATATGCAACCTTTATGCAACGCTTTAGGTACTATCGCTTCAAAATTAAAAACTCTTTATTACCCTAAGAACAATAAATGTACACAAAGAAAAGGTCAGATTCTTAAATTTAAACACTGACATGGATAAAGGATATTTTTGATTTCTGTCGCTTCGGTATGAAGATTAGAGTAAAGAAACGACGAAGAAACCTTTAGGCAGATACTTTACCCTCTAGCTTGATTTACACAATACCTATGACATTCATTGATTCCGTTTCACTCCACTTTTGGAATCTGATGTGTATTGAATCCAATAAAAAAGCTCTCGTTTTTATTCAACATCTTCGCCATCATAGCCCATAATTAGTCCACCGCTGGACACAGGCCTCCCCCTACAAGGCGCCAAAGCACTCTGTCTTTAATTATTATTTATTAAAATTTAATAATAATTAACAAACACAATTGTTAATTGTTACTGAATAAATGATTATGATTGTTCAGCTCGCACTGTCTCGTTATTAAAGCCACATTAGAGAATCAAAAGAACATACCATAAGATAAGCGGTCATGGTGAACACCCAGGGCGATAACACCGCCTTTGAAAATGCAATGTCCTTCTTCAATCTCAACACAACTCCACACAACACAACAAAGCTGGCTAAGCCTCTCTCCTCGCGCGAGGTAGTTTTAGTTTCCATGTAGAACCCATGTAACAATGCAAGTAACAATGTAACTATGTAAGTGTGGAACGGAAATGCCGCTTCAAACTTTTACTGACCGGGATATTGCGAGGAAGTCGGCAGAACAGTTTTCGGAGTCTATTTCAGCTTTGGAATCTTTCTATCGTTGTTTCAAAAAGTGAGGTGAAAATATAATAAGAAATGTAATCTGACTGCGTAGTATATACCTATCTATCTACTTATGTAGATATCCATTCAAATAATTATTAGTTTTATCCGTTTCACACCGACTTCGTGGCAGACGAGGTAAAGGACTAGACGTCGGGTAGACTCGGTAAGTACCTATGCAAGTAGGTTTTTCTATGAATGATCAAAAGGTAAAACTTTATCGAATAATTTTTTAAAAGCTTTTACTAAATCTTCCTAAAAGTTTACCTAAACAAAGGAAAAATATAAAAAAAATATCCTTAATGTAATAACGTAATTTTGCAAATTTCCACCGTCATTATCGCAACATAACATTAAGCCAGTCCGACTGAGAACAAAGCGGGGGGCGGACGCAAGCAGTCATAATTAAAACCCAACTGAAAGATTTGAAAGTCGCTCGCTCGCCCGTGAAACATTGCAATTAATGAAATCATTCCAAACAGACGTTTTGAAGTTAATTATGAACCCAGCGAGTGTCCATCGCGATAATAATTTATTCATCGAAATACGTTGTCATAAAATGGTTATTTATTTGAGATAATAATTAACCAATGAAATAAGTCTCGACGCAATCTATCGAGCGATTATTCTCGTATTCGTTTTAGTGCCTCCGTAATTGGAGGTTTTACGACACCACTCGTAAACTACCAATCAATACCTACGGAACAGAGATCCAAGTAACCGATAGCTCTGTTTTGTATAAATAATTATATTACTTTTCAAAATTGTGTTGAAAGAAACACAGATTTTGTTCACACAACGCGATTTGCTGGCGTGAGTAGACAAAATAAAGTTTTATTATTAAAAAAAAAACCTTTCTTAAGATTTTATTTGATCATCAACGACCAAAGTGCTTGGAAAGACAAATCCAACGAACGTTCGTTTAGGAGTTCCTACAGGTTATGTGGGATGCCATGTAAGCATCTACTTCGGTAATATCAATTCGAATGTTTTTTTTTTTGCTTTTATCGGTTTCGTTTAGGAGCTCCTCTTACGTACCTTCCGTCTCCGTCATCAGACCAGCTCGATGGTAACATGACATTGCATTGTACCGAACTTACATCCATAAGCCAAATTTCAGCTCAATCGATTGAGGATAGCTGGCCTAAAATTCAGTAGCAAGATTTGTCCGACATATACTAACAAAAAGCTTGTCATAATGCACCTGTGAGTTCTTTTGACAGTATCTTCGAAACTAGTTTAGAGTTTTCCTCCTCACCACCCACACATACCATAGGAGGGGGGATCAGCCAGGATCAGCACGCACTGCAGGCGGCGGTCGGTGATCGCAGGAGGTGTTACAATACACGGAAGGAAGCTATTGCTCTACCTCTGGTAGGTTCTCTTGGTCGGCTCTTACGACAGCCACACGAGCTGAGTTCAAGGGGTCAATTCATTAGTTCCGCGACCGCTACGGCCACGGTAAAGATGGAGATAGAGTCATTACATGGTATACAGACTATGCAATTCATATGGATCAGTTGAGCTAGCTGTGTGTTGCCGGCTTAGAATTTTCACCACCTCAAGTCCTCCCACGGGTGTCGTAAGAGGCGACTAAGGGATATCCACGCGCAGCAGCGACTCTTGCCGAAAAATTATACCACCGAACTGCGATACCCAACCCGAATGCCCAGCAAGCCAATAAGGCGCTTATCAGGGGGAGAGCTACGTCCAGTGGACTCAAATGTAGACTGTTGAGGTAAGGCGAGATGAGTTGAGCTACCTGCAGATTGTTTGCAACAGTCTGCAGTCAACTCAATTATTTTAATTGTATTTAATACTAGTTCTTATTTGTTAGATTATTGGATTGTTATATTTTTTGAATGACAAATACCGGGTGAATTACGGCATCTCGACGCACGCTATCCCGACACAATACATACATAAACAAAATTTTCTACGATATTTTCTAGTTGACTGCAATTATTTCAAATAATTTGAAGGTCATAAAACGGGTTTTGTTTACATTTGGTAGCTGTTTACAGCGGGTACAGATTACAGTCACCCGATTTCAGAAGTAACTGACAGGGCTCGTGAGCTTAGCTCACATTGTGTACAGTCGTCCTAAAGGTTAGTTATTCGATTTAATTTTTCAAAGCACAATTTCAAAGAACAAGCAACATTAAGTAAAGTCCGTATCAAAGCTGAGCAAGCGAAGCGAGCAAAGTTTCTTGTGTGAGTATTTTGAGCAAGAACATCAAACAAGCCGCTCCTCACTCTCTATTCATAGTTCCGACATGATCGCGCCCAAATCTAAAACAACGAGCTTTTTATCCTTCGACCGGCGCGTTAGGGGACCTCCACACTGGGGGTCATGAGGTGGGAATACGCAATGGTAAAATATGCCACAAAAAGGACCCTTTACCAAAAAATGTAACAGAATCAAGCTACACCACTAGTGGTTCCATGTTAGAGAAAACATCTACATATACATAGTCGAAAGTGGATGCAGCTGATGGCTGCCTGGAGAAATAGGAAGAACCCCAAAACTAATCTTTCAAAATACCGAATAATTTATTTTAAATAAAAAAATGTCACTACATTCGCGTTATTAACGCGAATAAACCCTTTCAAACGAGTTTAAAAAAACTAAAGATATCATCTGAATATTTTATTTTACGTAGATTGAAAAATTCGTAAGAGCACGTTATCTAGTTTGTTTGTATCTGGTTTGTCAGTGCCCCAAAACCTTTCATCTTCACTGTAAGACGTGATACCCCTGTGTGCACTGCCCTTACTGGTCATGATGATAGACGATTCCCCCGGCTTCGCCCGTCGCCCGCACCCGGGACCTGTCACTCAAACAAGTGCAAACGGAAAAGGGTTTTACGGTAATGAAGATATGTTTCAATGTCCTTCATTTATCTTCTACGTTTAGAATGCCTTTTTTGTAACTGTAAAAAGATAGACTTCATTCTCTTGCCTTTACCCCCGTCAAGTGAGGTCAGCTGGTAATCTTTCTTCCATCCAATATCATGTTGTTCTCACACGTCAAAATTGTACCTACGTTTATTTTACGATTTGGATCCTACTGAAATACCTGCAATTTTTAGTAAACACCTGTATTTGTTATTTTTATAGAATTTTACCAAGAAGGCCTGTAGCACGAGGTGGACGTTTTAGTTGTAAGCTTAAGCGATTCAGTTTACATAAGAACCTTATGTAAACTGAATACTTGTCAAATTTGAGCAGTATTATTTGACGACCGATGTGGCGCGGCGGGCGAAGGTCCGCCTGCGGTGCAGGAGGTTGCGGGTTCGATGCCCGCCTTGGGACAAATGTTTGTAAATCTACAAATATTCGTTCCGGGTGTTCTGGTCGTTTCTATGTATAATAAAAAATATCTATGTATGTAATGTATTATATTATGTATATCAGTCATCTAGTACCCATAAGCTCTGCTTAGTTTGGGGCTAGATGATGCTGTGTGGATTGTCCAGCATTATTTATTTATTTATATTTATTACACCAGGCCTGAAAAAGTGGAATTAATGAATAACAACATGGTGAGAAGGGTCAGAAGAACCAAACCTTTCGAGTTAGTGTAGTGAGTTATAGTGTAAGTGCATAAATGCTCATTTTATAAGCATGAACCAATTAACTGCCCTATATTATATAGAGACAATAAGAAAAGTGCCGATGAACCCGTTCTTTGTGGTATATTTTAATAAAATTAAGTTAAAACAAAATTACCCGTTAGTCAAATCTATGGCTAGATTGTCATGTTATTCTAGTGTTTATAAATATGTATGTATGTATGTATGTATGCTAGACAATAATACAAAGATGACACCATGCCTGGACTAACTACTACTAAGCCACGTAACCCTTTAAATTGACCTTAGTAAGTTGCCGCAAAGTATAAATTTTTGTTTTTCTCCAAGGTTTAATCAAGTTAAATCTATTTATTGCTCCATCGTTAGCTATTTTCCAATTCCTGTAGATTTATAAAGCACTATAATATTTTTGAATCATCGATTAATTTCTTGAGACTGAAATTCCTGACCAAAATTACATGAAAGTTGTCTACGTATAATTAAATTAGCTTCATAATTCCTTCGCAATTAGGTACTTACCTACCTTATCCAAAATTCTTCTCATCGAAATTACCCCAATGGACTAACTACTACTAAGCCACGTAACCCTTTAACTTGACCTTAGTAAGTTGCCGCAATGTATAAATTTTTGTTTTTTTCCAAGGTTTAATCAAGTTAAATCTATTTACTGCTCCATCGTTAGCTATTTTCCAATTCCTGTAGATTTATAAAGCACTTAAATATTTTTGAATCATCGATGAATTTCTTGAGACTGAAATTCCTGACCAAAATTACATGAAAGTTGTCTACGTATAATTAAATTAATTAAATTTACTTCAAAATTCCTTCGCAATTAGGTACTTACCTACCTTATCCAAAATTCTTCTCATCGAAATTACCTCAATGATTATACATAATTATTTACTCAAATCTATAATGTCCTTCAGAAATCACGGGGGTAGGTGTAAGCTCTGTTAAACCAAGAAACGACTAAAAGAATTTCCATAATAATAGGTTCAGTAAGTTAAGTACTTACCAACAAAGGAATACAAAGTTGAACAAAGAAATAGTTCAGTTTCGCGCACGGCCCTCGCGCCTCGGCTTCAAAACAAATCTCCGCGTAAGGAAGAAACGCGCCGCTCACGACAGACGCCGTTCAAAATATTTGCCTGCCTTCAAAAACAGAAGATACACTAAAATAACTTTTTTTCCAAGTAAATAATACATCAAAGGGCTAAGTGATTGATGCGGGGGCGGGCGGGGGGAGCATCATTAATCTTTCTGGCCACCCCCGCGCCCCCTCGCGGCGTGAAGTCTCAATGTGAGGCACTGATCGGTTGTTTTGAAGCAAAGAGCTCTTTCTGCCAAGTTGCTTGTTTTTGGAATAGTTCTTTGAAGTGGGTGATCTCGCTATGGAAATAATCCCCGTAACTTTGTAACGGCGGCGAGGCGAGGGGTACGGGGGCCCTGCCGAGCTCACTCCAGCCTCTCATGTAAAAAGGTCTTTTTTGTTTGGAGTACGAATCGCTTCCTGTTATTCTGATTACAGAATGTTTTTGGAGGACCTTTTTATTTTTGGATATTCTGCTTAAATTTCTCGTATTTATATTGTTTTGTTGACACATACATTTTTCATTTCTTGGGTAGGTACCTACTGTGTTTTTCTTTGATGTAAAATTTATTTTTACAGAATACATACAGCGGTACTACAAAAAAGTTAGACATCTGTAATTGAACGCGTGTTTAACAAAAGCGTTACCAGAAAACTGCGTTATGTACAACGGTTTACAGTTAGTCACGGCTTAGACATAGTGTAAACGAGAGTTAAACTCTTGTTAAAACCATGTCTAACTGTTTAGACACTGTTTAGCTAAACGCTTGTTAAACCAGTGTGTACGTTGGTTTTTGTAGTACCGCTGATAGTACCTAAAAACAACAGAAAGTAAGAAAATAACAGATTTTATGGATAATCCATTTAGATTTTCTTTAAGTATATTAGACTTTTTAAAATTCCGAAATTTTGTATAATTTGTTAGTACATCTCGCTAGAACTTTTGAATATATTTCTAGACCTGCAGTAACAGATGTTACTCGTAGTAAACGCAGGTGACTCGTCTCCTGAAGATGCTCCTCGTTCTCACATGCCCAGGTGTTGCAGAAGTTTCTCGCAACCTCCTGGCACGCGTTAATCAGTCGAGTTCATTGCATCCCTGACTCCGGACAAGCTGAGACCTAACTATGAGTTTTGTGTATTTACGAAAACTATAAAAGTTTTCATTTCTTTTCTTACATTTAGCGCCTTTTAACGACACTACCGGATAGTGAGACGAACAACTCTCCTAGTAAGACGGCCATTCAATAGTTTTAAACGAACTCCATTTTAGTAATCGAATGATTTCAATTTAATTTTCGCATTTTGGCAGTAAGACTTGCCTATTTTGACAAGTCGTAAGGGAACTATTCTGTTTTCGAAGACTTTTCCGTTTTGGTTTTAGGCAAAGTCATACTAGCCGTTCAGAAGTGCGCCCGACGTGTGACGGAGAGCGCGATAAATCTAACGAGTCCTTCTTTTGCTCAGCGCGAGTGCATCGCAAGAAGAAATAAAGCAATTATGTGGTCTTCTAACAAAGAACATTGCAATGCGTTCGTAATAAAGGTCATAATAAATCGTTGCAAGGAATACGAACATTTGCAAGTATAACGACGACTTACTTGTGATTACTACAAGCAAAAGTAGTAATTGACATTTGATAGTAACCGCAAAGAAAACGAGATCCACAAATTAATTTTGAGTCACATGAATTTAAGTGTTTCATTTGTCATACATGAACTTCCTGAAAATGATGTCAAAACAGAGCTGTGTACTGTGATGGTTTGTACCATCAGTGTATTATTATCTCTAGCACTGTCAAAGAAAACCATTAATTCGCAATCGCCTGTGTTCAGTTTGTGAACATCAAAGCAGCAAATAAAACGACGGCGACGCTATACCATGTACAGGATCTCGAGCGAAACAAAAGAACTTCGTAAATAATGCCCGGTGGATCTTCTGTTACTTTATTTTGTTGTTATAGTGGGATTAACTTAGGATTTGCTTAGCACCAGTTGTTATCTTAAATTATGTTATTTAGCTATTACCTAAGGGAAAACCAGCTGCACATACAAAAATACAAAATTAAGAAAAAAGAAACAGAAGGTTATTAAAAGGCAGGGTTTTTAGAACCAAATATACTTATCTTTATAACAAAGAAAGAGAAAAAAGTAGAGATTGATTAAGGAGTAGGTACAATGTTTAATTTTTCTACTTGTTGTTTGTTTGCATGATGATGTTCTTGAAATTATCCAGCATTTCGCTTATTTTTGACCGACTTCAAAAAAAGATGAGGTTTTAGATTAACACATAGGCTACTTTTGGTCCTTAAAAAAACCATATTCCCGTGGTCGTTCACGATATCATTACTACCGCGTACAGTTAATAACCGCGAGAAGCACCGCGAGGTGCAGCTAGTCGGTAATATTTACTGCAAGCCAAGTAGAACCAAAAATAAGGCCGAATAATAATGAAAGCATGCTTCATCATCAAGTATTTCCCGGCCCACACGCCGAAGTCACAAGTATTCGCCGAAACTGGAGGAAACAAGCCAAACCCAAGTTTGAAGTTATTTGTAACTCGACGATTTAATCCTGGAGTCTCAACTCCACTTCAAAGAAATCGTTTATTAGGCAGAGAAAGTACTTTTTGCTAAAATATACCTTGAGCAGTTGCCAGAGAGGGACGGAATGCTTTGTTGAAGTATTTAGTGGGTCTTGTTGCATTCAATGAAAGATTTACAAAGCATGTCTTACGACGTTAATGATGTTGGATTTATGTGTCACTCGGTGGTTTTATACGTTTTGTAAGCCCACCTGGACCAAGATTAATTACTCGAGTCATTCCTAGGTCGCTAGAAATGACTTGGAAGGACTAGTTAACTAGATTTTACTACATTTCCATTAAAACTACCTACCCAAGACCCATCGTCTCAAACAACACATGATTCCTTCAGAAGGGGTTGCAAAGACAGCAGAGACTCTACCTAAATTATCATTTATTTCCTAGTACTTTATTTTGCAAAAATTTATTATTATTGAGAGTTATCAAAAATTTTAACTTTATTCTATCACTAAATTCATTATTTCCATTCCTAATTAGATATTTCAGACTTGTTATTCATTTAATTCGTAAACAGGTTTGTGTCTTGAACATTATTTACTTCGCACAGTTAGCCCAACAGCCTGAAACGGCGAGAATATTTCAATTCCTCTCGCCCATAAACATTTCCAGTCAAATCAATAAATAGAACTTAACGAACTCACGCGAATCTTGTCCTCTTTCCCAGAACACAACCTGTTCACGGCGCCAAATTGTAACGCAAGCAACCTTAAACTTTATGTGTAACTTTATAAGAGTCAGTTAAGTTTTCAACGTCGAAAACTTCGTGAAATCTCCCTTTATGCCCCATGAGGCGAAAATTGGGTTTCGCTGGACCTTTGTGGAGCAAATTTATAAAATAAGTAAGCCAATTTGAGTGGTATATAGGTAAGCGTCCGCGATTGATAGGGTCGGAGAGGACGGGTTGGATAGTGGAGGGTCGATAGTATTAATCTATCGGGTCAACTTGAAGTTTGGACATTTTGTTAGGCTTTGGAACTCTATTTGCCTTTTTGTCTCTTTTTGAACATGTTTTATTGACGGAAGGAGTAATTTAAATATTAGTAAATAATATAAACCTATTTGTTTCGATGTTCATGCAACTCTTTCTCCCAAACGACGCTGAGCACAAAGAAGTCAAAGATTTTATCCAGCAAGATAGCAGGAATTTCTTTCGGAATTTAAAGTACACCTACAGCAATTGGTAAAACTTTAAAGCATTTAACTTCACACATTAGAGCGCTCCAAGAAATTCCCGTTCAATTTTTCACAAGCCCGACTCCAATCCTTTGTCGACTGTCGATGTAATTCACGTCCAATGCTGGGTGGGCGCTGCAATTTAGCGGATTAGCCGGAGCGAGCGAGTAATGGGTGCACCGCATAATGTATCGGCTGCTTTAGCATTTATAGCTGCGATTTGGAGCCGCATCTTTCGGAATTTTTATTGGTTTTGTAATTTGCACTTCGGTTTCAAGGTTCAATGCCTTCGGATTTCAGCTTGTTGAACTGAACGTGGAAATAAGATGGAGAACTGCTTATTCCTTTTATTTGTAACTGCTTCTCTTCTAATTTATGGCGCTCTTGACAATTCTACCTCCCTAAAGGTTACCATTTATATACTCGTATCATGAATCAATGAGTTTACGAGTTTGTGATAAAATATTTAGATTAGGATTTCTCTCAAGACCTTGTTGGCGTAAATGAGGACAATTCACTGTCACAAGTTTTCAGCAAAACCAGATTATCATTACCATGAAACACAGTTCCGTATTATACACCCCACACACTCTTATCGAAAATCTGCACGAGTCAGCTCATTCTCTGTGTAGTGTCAAATGAGTTAATGTATGCGTGAGATCGCTCGTCACGTCCCGCGTGTGTGCTGCAGTGTCCGGCACGTGGGTACACGTCCACGTGACCGAGGTGTCATGTCTCACGTATCTCACGTCCCGCAGAGCGCTGCTCTGGACACCCGATATCCAATCAATCCATCGTTTCAGCTATTCAAATTGTCATAATTATATACAGTTTAAGAAGATATTCTATCGAAAAAAGCTCTACAAGAAAAAGCAAAATCAGAGATAGGTGGAAAGGCTCTAAGTGTAGCCTATATTTTCGGTATCTAAAATGTGCCCGATTTTGAGAGACGGGTGAATTTACCTACTCTAGGTTAGAATGGCCTACCAAGCACGCCATTCTGTCCTGTTCCATTTAACATCATTCTTGTCATTGATTTTCTGATAATAACACGAAAAGTTGTTATTTGACAATTATTAATTTCAGCAGAACTGAGAAAATTAATTCTCAGAGTAGGAGCTCAGTTTATTGTAAGCAGCGCTTTGCCGGCAGTTGGAGCGAATCCTGATGGTCTGCTAAAGGCATTCTGCATGAGAATGCGACCTAAGTAAGATCCAACGTGTGCACTCAGCTTTTTTACGGGCTGTGCATGAGGCTTTGTGAGCTTTGAATTGAGATAAGCGCACGCTGTGGAACATTTTACGTGGTTTAAAGTTGAAAAACTTAAATTATTTTTGCTTTGTCGCAAACAATTGGGTTACCTAGTTTATTTCTTTGTTCTGAGAATATTACAATAGTAATAAAATACGTAACGTACAATCTAGCTATTGTTGACTAACATTAAATACCTAACTAAACCATCCAAACAGAAACATTACTAGATTAAAACGGCAAGTACATTCCGTTCTCGTAACTGGATATCAAGCAAGAAAAAAATTCGTTGTTCGTAGCTCGTTATCAAAGATCAGCTAACAACGTGCACTAAAGGGATTAAAGTTGCTTGAACGCAATTTATTTATATATATATATATACCCTATAATTTAAAAAAAGACGCCTCTTCATCGTCCACGATAGATATCACCCATACCTAACAAATTTTCCCAACACCATAAAATAATATGTATTTACTCAGTAATCTCGCCCTATACACCGATATTTGCCCGCACGTCAGCGTGACAGCGGGAAATGCCCGCCAGCAGCTGTTTGCGCCACCACATTAGAGTGACGTATTTGTTTGTGTTGCTGAACGCTGACCGATCGTGGTGGGTGCGGATGAAAACATTGAGCTGGTGGGAATTAGGTTGAACAATTTAATGTTGTAATAATCCGAGCCCAACCAATCCAAGCCGACAGATAGGTTCAAATAGAACAGGAACTCAATATAGTAACTGTAAACGTAAATAAATCGGAACTAAGTGACTTATACGATGTTAACTTAATGGATACTGGTTTTATCCAAATTATTTTAGGCGCACCACTGAATGATGCGGCAATAACGACTACATCTACCTGTAGATTGCTTACAACAGTCTGCAGTTAGCTCAATTGTTTCCAATGTAAATACAAGTTTTGATTTATATCTATTATTTGATTGTAATTTTCTTTGTCAATAAAGGCTCTATAGCTCAGCTATCAATATAGCTAAAGAAAAGCTTAAATTAAAGAAGCCACTTAACCAGGCGCTAAAACAATACAAATTTTTCAACCAACTGAATAATAAAAGCCTTAACATTTTCTGAAGAGCTTATCAAGGAGATAACGGCCGAATGTTCTAGAACAAAATACTCTGAATATTACCCAGAGAATAGTTTATCAGCGGCCGAGGCGGCCGTCCGTCATCTTAATGGCCGATATACGTGTTTGAAAATAAGCATTTTGGATGCGAAGCACGACGCGGGGTAATCTTAAGAAACGCGCGTCTCAGGGGAGAGTAAATGAGTTTTATTTCATTAGGTTGTATTAGACCTGGAGCCGGGGAATATTGTATTAGCTGGACCAAGCGAGGTTATTGTTTGTCCACGAAATAAGGGAACAATGCCGGTTCATATGGGGGAAGTTTTTCGCTATGCTCGTATTGGGCAATAGCAGTGTTTGTTTTATTTACTTGTCTACATTGTAAAGATTATTGATAAAGTTATCCATGGGGCCCATTCTAAAACGGAGGTAAAATGGGTATAAGATAAATCACAGCTTAATCAAATAATATCAAATATCAAATCAATATCAAATAAGAAGTGCTCCGTCGATACTTATACAAAGACTCGTATTTTGTGAGCAAACAATTTCTGCTGATCCTAGAATATATTGGATTGAGATATAAATATGTAGATACATATAGCTCATCATTCGCAATAATCCTTACCCAGTTTTTACAACAATCAAAATCCAATAAAACTACACAAACAGTCCAATAGATACAGCCAATAAAACGCTCAGTTTAGTCCTAGTCCCACAATTTATGTTAGAGATTGAAATACGAGCATATTTGCGCGCAACGACCCGGAGCGGATAAAAGTACAGCTACAGGCGATGCGGCTCATCTCGATCGATGGCCCTCTGCAAGGCTTGCCAGCGCACGTGCGGTGCTCTCTGTGAGGGACCTGCCGTAGTGGCGATCATGATGACCTGCTTAATTCTTCTGCAGATTGTAGTGTATGGTCCGTCCGTCCACCCGCAGGTTGGCCGAATCATGGCCAAGTTTCTAAATCAGTCATACTTCGCGATAACTACGCTGCTAAGCTACTGGCTCCTTAAACACGGATGCAAACTAGCTCTGGAGTCTTCAGATTTTTATTGTAAGTTGTTTTATCGACATCATTTTATACTACCATTACAGGGCGGCGACTCTATACAATAATCTTTATAAAAGGTTGGTGATACAAGACAGCTTATGTCACGCAAATTAAACAAATAATTATGGATTGGTTAAGATGCTCGACTTTGACCAAGGAGAAAAACTTTTTGAAAATTAAATTAAATAGTTTCTGCTAAACCTATCCTTAGTTAACCTTAGCTAGTAATTGTAATAATACGTAAGCGGAAAATTATAATTATTATAATGTTCGACACATATATTTGTATTTAGTGACAGTCTCAACCACATTATATTTAATTGTACTTTAACCTTTTATTTTAGATAGAAAGTATTTTGTAGTGTATGCTGCTATTATGATATTATTTTCTTCTTATTTTTCATTTAATTTTGAAACCATGTGTATGAGGGAAGACTGGTTATCTGTGATACAGTTTCAATTAAACTAAAACAGAAACAAGGGACACTTGCCACTTGTTTTGTATATTTAATTTTGAAATAAATGATTTTGTATTGTATTTGTATATTTTACTTAGCGACTTGGAGACGGAATTCATAGCCCACCCCACCTGGCTTGTACCCTAACTAAGCTTCACCGCTCGAGCCACGCACGCTCCCCCGCTCGTCAACTAGAGCCACGCATGCTCCCCCGCTCGTCAACTAGAGCCACGCACGCTCCCCCGCTCGTCAACTAGAGCCACGCACGCTCCCTAGCTCGTCAACTAGAGCCATGCACTCAATAACAACACCAATTTGAAAACCCATTTATTTCTACGAACAAAGCTTACATTGTAGTCCATAGTCACAGTTAACGAGCGCGTTCCTCACAAAATATCGAAACTATGGCATTTCCATAATGTAGAATTCATAAATAAGAGTGAATAGAGCGGCACATTCCGGCGCAGATGATAATCGAGCTGGCGCGGCGCCAGCGCCGTCCGCTGCTGGAGTGGGCTCATCTGTGACCGCCGCGCCGATATTGGGGACTTCTATTCAATCTTATGCGCTATCTTTTTACCATCGGTAATGTCATCGGAACGCTATCGACCGATGTTTGTGTTCGTGTTTTTATACTTTCTCTATGTGTATTGAGTGCAAAAACATCTGCTGACACAAGATTTTCGGTCAATCTATAATATATTCCAAACTTATATTAGAAGTAGGCAGGTACCTATTCATTCATACGAATTAGGTCAATAAACGAGATTAGACAACTAAAAGAAAATAATAATAAAACATCCAACCACAAAGAAATGGATCATGACTATTCATGACGGATAATGAGTATTTCTTTGTGAAAGTTTACTTTTCTCTCTCGATGGAAAAAATATTTTTTTCAATGTGATATATTGACTTTTCAAGGAAAGAATCGAAGTTAACGATGTAATGGCGACTATAGCCCCTGAAGGAAAATAAACAGGCAAGTAGGTAAATAATAGAGTAATTTCCACGTTGTGACATAAATGGCTTGCATTTCGTTGCATTTTGCGAGCTGGATTCAAAGGAATGTAACACAGGCTTATTGAATTACGTACAGTCAAAGGTAACCAACATGCAGTCGAATATTTTGAATCTTAACAAAGGCAGTGAGTTTAATGAAAAAAAGTTACTTACATGTCCTATTATGGTTGACCTCTTTTGAGAAATCAATTTATGAAATTGAGGTTAGTCGGTGGTTTGAAATATTTTCCAAGGAAGTTCATTTTTCAAAAGCGAAATGAATATAGCGTGAAACATGTTGATACCTTACGAAAAGCAAAATGTTCACATTAAGGTGAGTATAGAACAGAGCATTACAATGTAATGTAACGAATAGTACAATGCAGACAAATGTTTAGTATCCTAGAGCATTTCCATGTAATGTAACATTCGTGCAAATGCTCGACGCTGTGTTCGACGTAATGATCACGGCCAGTGAACATTTATTTTTACCTTGGGTACTTTTTCCCTCGGTCCGCACATCTCACACCCCGCCGTTCCCCGTCACGCGCACTCGTGCCAAAAAAAGTGTAAAATGTTACACTAAAAAACTCGCTGGTTTTTAAAATCATGTTAAATAAAAATTCGAGCATTATGTTCGAAGTGTGGTTCAAGTAAATTTTCAAGTAGCGAATTTTCGATGTTCTGTTGCAAGTAAATGCTATCATCTATACTCACCTAAAGAGCTTGTAGTTATAATTTTTACGCACAGGACTATGTTCTGGGATACTAGCCCTTTCATAATTTACTGTTTATAAGTAAAAAAGCTATTTTGTTATTAAAGAAACAAAGTGAAAACTATTTTTCGCGGAGAGTGAAAAAAAGTAGAAACTGGTCCAGGAAGCCGCACAATGAACCTCCGCGTACGGCCAAATATGGCACACGAATTATAATGTATAGGGCTTGAAGAGCCAGGACCGGGCCCGAATTTATTCCGGCGCTGAGAGTGACGGGCAATTATGAAACCCCGAGAAAGATACATCGAGGGCCAAGTGCGGCTCAAACAGTGTTGTACGCGGAGATATATCACTCTCACAGGTATGAGCGATGGGCCCGATCATGACCCGCTATTAGCTCTGCTCCCCGTTTAATGTTGCATTAATTATGAAACTTAACTCTGAAGTAAATTAAAAACAATGTTGTTTGGCAATCGTTAATGTTGAGCGGTTAATTTGCTTAACTTTTGCAATTAGAACAACAAACGACGAACTCTATTTATTTCAATAAAATCGACAAAATAAATTATATTCTCAGTGAGATGGAGAGCGCTGTAGCTGTGAATTAGGGTGTTTGAGATCAAAGCAAAACAAATAAATTGAACAATAAACCAATGTTTCGTTTCATAAAGCTTAAAGCGCTTTGGCTGCAGTTATTTACGGACATAAACATCTCAGCTCGGCACTTGTTCAGCTATATTTTCGAAACAAGACATAAAATCATAGTGCTGTTCTGTGAAATCTCAAGTCACAATAACACTAACGAAGTTGTGAAAGGAATCCGGAGGCACGTAGAGAGACCGGGCGCCGCCGCCGCCGGGGCATCCTTGCGACTGGAATACTGCAATATTATTCGGAAAAAAGTGATACTAAGTGGGAGGGGTGTACTTCGCGTAAAGTAAATTTAGGTACTTAATTAATGTTAGGCTATTGAAAGGTCCATTAATACAGTTTTAACTCTGTAGCACTAGCCCGGCGAAAAATCAACTATTCATGGTTAATTCTCGCGACACAGGCTTACCTCGTGCTCATTGCACCACTAAGTTGTATTTCTATATTTTTATCTAAACAAAATGTAAATTTTAACGATTATTATAACGAATCACTGTGATTTAATATTTGCACACCCTTGCGGGTTGAATACATTTGACATCACTCTAGTCATAAGATCTGACATGTACCTGTAATAATGTATTCTGCAAATAAATGATTTGATTTGATTTGATTTGAAAAAACCCTTTTCAGAAACATGCTTATAATTAGTTTCAAGCTATGTTTCAAAACTTTAATAACCTCTACAGTCTGTCGGTATTTTGTTACCTATTCTGAATTCGTGAAGAATGACACGACGCGTCGGGAATAGAATATGCCCAAGAATGTCTCTCCGCGTCAATTTACTGTTTAGGATGGGCACCACCAAAAACTAACCACTCGCTTCTTTTCACCATCGTCACCTATATATGTATATAGACCACAGCTGATCACAGGCCTGCCTTTATTTACGAGCGCCATAGAGCCCATCTTCAGCTTGCCGCATCCAGCATATGCCTGCAGTGCTGGCATCTATTGGCAGTCTCATTTTACTTCCAATAATATCTTTTCATGTTCCTATCCCACAAGATTCGATACTTGTAGATAGGTGTTTTTTTGACGATAAAAATCAGTAAATAGATAAAATCTACTGTAAAATTTATTTTAGGACTTTCAGGTTTATTCAGTTCTTGGAAACTATTCCAGTTTCCTCTGTGAAAATATTATTTATTTCATATTAGAATCCATTCACGAGTTTTCCGGAAAAAAAACTGTTACTACACTGAATCAGAATTAGAATAGATATTTTTTATACGACTGTAGGTTCATTTAGATGACGGTAATTGGAAATGAAACCTTTAGCTCCTCCTAAACTATCAATAATATGTTTACTCAAATTGTATAACTAACTAATAATATAATCTCCGCTTAAGCCAGCTAATCATGGAGTGCAGTTCACACCTAAATATATATCCAGAGGCCGGACTAATGAGGGCGAGATCAAAGAGGCGTTATTTAAAGCCGTTCGTTACAAATAGATGACGCGACTAGTGGCCCGATTAGTAGCGGAATAATCGCCCATTTGTAACGACTAACGACTAATCGTCGGATTTGTCTGCAGATTTATCGTACGATTTAATCAAAATTACTTCGCATTTTTTAAGTTTTTCGTTACTTCAGGGGCCGAATTCCATTATATTTATCGCGTCACAAAAACAACGGTTTCGTCTCAAAATGACACTTTTTGGCATTTCACCTTTGATGAAAGAAAGTACAGATAACACTTTTGACACGAGTCAAAAGTGAAATGGTTGAAACGATTCTACATATCAATATCTCTGTGCAGTAGCACCGCACGCACTATCTAGAGTTTATTTCATGTATGGACGATTCCGCGACGATTTGTCACAGTAGTGAAGCGATATGTTAACAGAACGCGTCCCATTCAGAATGAATCAAATTGATATGTAAATCATTAGCTAAATTCCGACTGAAATCATAATTGTAGTTTGTTACGTTTATCCGTTCAAAATTATCGCGATATACCGACGACTCCAAAATCATATGCCAAAAGACGGTCTTTATACAGAAGAAACTATATTTTCACACCTCCAGATAAAACCAAGATACAATATAACATAGACTGACAACAAATAGCCCATAACTACCTAACCACAATTTTTTTTTTTATTTATATCATAGTAAAGGGACTTTGTCGGCCCAAAATTTGTAGTAGGTACTGACCTAGTAAGCTCCGAGTTCACGTTACAAAACTATGCATTTTATAACAGTTAGGGAATATGTAAGTTTCAGATATATCTTAGTTGTTAGGCTCGCTAGTAATTAAACTTTAACAAGAAATCATTGTTTGACGTATAAACAATGCAAGTCCATTTGAGTTTCCTTTGTGAGTGCATTCTGCAGGTGACGATAACGTCCCCATTCATTGCATTCAACTCATTCAACTCTAGAAAATGACTGAACGTCGTCCCCTAGACTAACTAAGCTACTGAAGTTTAATTTGATAACTTTCTTATCTTTTTCCATCCGATTTGTAACACTCAAAATGTAGCCATAGCTATGCCTTACCTTCCTATGCTGATTTGTATTTATATCTCTAAACAAGATCTGCTCACTTTTCAGCTAAGTTAAGGAAGCTG
Source organism: Eupithecia subumbrata (assembly GCA_949316285.1). NCBI lineage: Eukaryota > Metazoa > Arthropoda > Insecta > Lepidoptera > Geometridae > Eupithecia > Eupithecia subumbrata. The sequence goes on along the minus strand of OX438643.1, from coordinate 9,968,891 downwards.
TGTGGATTGTTCAGAGCTATTTATTTCATCTAGATGTTTTGCTGCTGTTTTAGTATAAAGAAAAGAATAAGTACCTAAGAAATCAAATAACATCCGAATAAAATTTCGACTACAACGGGACTTGAACCCGCATCCTTCCTTCAGTACGGGAATGTGCTAACCAACTACACCACGAGGTCAAGTGACGTAGGAGTCGAATAACTTTGGGGCTTCCTTCGGACTCTAGCGCTGCTACTCAGAATGTGAGGGCTTACGAACTCTACTATCAAAAAACTTAGCAAATACCTATCTACTTTCATAACTAAAACTAATAAATATCTACATAGTGTCAGATGTCCTCGCGCTTTGTTTTTCAGCTGAGCGCTTTATTCAGCGTTCATAAAAATAAAAGTGTACGTGTTGAAGTAAAATCCTTTTGATCAATAGCAGCTGGAAACACGTGTAAACAAATGAAATCAAGTGGTCGTTTAATGGAGCCGTCGCGTCGGTGCAAACAGAGGCACACGCGAGTACGCAATCAGCGGCGGTGGCGTAGTGGCGTAGTGGCGCGAGCTAATGACAATTGACAACTAACACATTGTCATTAAGCTTTTCAGTAGGCATCAATGTGGTCGTAGATTGTTTTGATTATTTTCTGAATATCTGTTGGTTTTATGTTCGTACAAGTACTAGTTTTTGATCTCGTCTTGCTCGTCACGTGAGGCTCGAAAGGGGGAAGGGAGTTCGAAAGGAATAAATAAAAAAAAAAAATAGATAAATAAATAATGCTGGACAATTCACACAGCATTATCTAGCCCCAAGCTAAGCAGAGCTTGTGTTATGGGTACTAGATAACTGATATACTTAATACAATACACTACATACATAGATATTTTTTTTATTATACAATAATAATAATCAATGATCAATAATCATTTATTTCGTTAATTTCAAGAATAACACGTCATATTTGTTTTACTTACAGAACACAATGTTTACATATGTAAGTACGTATTGTAGGTACTTTAAATGAATTCAATTCAATTAAAGTCAAATAGAAGAGAAATAAATACTGATTAAAATTATAGGTACACTATTTTATAACTACACTTTTAAAATAAGTTCCGTTTCATTTCAAAATAATTAAAATATTAAAAATATAAAAATATATATTACAAATAGTTTATCTACTAACAAGATAGATATTACAATAAGTCGCTTTTACAGGCTAAGAATTCTTCATAGCTGTAAAAGTTGTGTTTAGCGAGCCAGTGCTTCAGTTTGTTTTTGAAGGATGTGAGGCTATTTGCCTTCGTGACAATTTCAGGAAGACTGTTGTACACTGTCGGTCCCATTATGCGCGTTAACTTTCCCGACTTTGCGAGAGTACGAGGCAGGGTACATAGAAAACACCTAGACCAACGGAACAAATTTCTGCAGATCGTACACAAATTTGTTCCGAGGCGGGATTTGAACCCACAACCTCCTGCGTCGCAGGCGGACCTTCGCCCGCTGCGCCACGGAGGTCGTCAAAAAATCACGAGATATAACAAGGCTCAAGATTGTCGGTCCTTGCACGAGGCAAGGACCGACTGAAATGGACATAGACAATACCTCCGAGCGTGGTTTCCAACAGTGTAGCCAATCCCTAAACTAGAGATCTTGGAGTCCCGAAAAAGTGTTAAAATTGAAACCACGCTGAATTTTATTTACAATCGTTCGGCAAGCAAATATTAGTGTCGTTTAGGAATGCTAAGAAAGTTTTAAACCAAATTTAGCCAGTGTTCTTACAAACGTAACATTTTTAAGGTTCTAATGACCGAATTCAAGTTCTGAAAGCTATTGAACCGCAATATCGAAGTTGGCGCGAATATCTTTAATTACAGAAATTACTTTGAAATAATTTAAGTCTTCATCGTGACTGATTGTGTTTCGACAGACGCCCACTAATTGTGTTCTGTTTAATTGAAATAGTTCATCAAAAGATGGACTTTATTAGCAGAGGTTTCGGTTTTCACAATAATCGTTAACTAAGAGCACGCGCGTTACGAACTTCACTTTTGATAATATTTTTATCATAATAACGTATACAGAGTGTCTCTAAACTCAACGTCAAGCTGAAAACGGAGGACAGGTGGGTTCATGACGACACAGAAAAATAATCTATTATTATAATTATTCACGGGTATTCTTCGCGTTTATTTACCTATTTTTCCCAGAAAAACTTTAATTTCATGGTTCTTTCTTCAGTGGTTTCTGAGTTTGTTCCCGGCGCACTGGAACAGGGCGCTGCAGATGGACCATAATAAAATACCTACATGCTGGACAATCCACACAACATCATCTAGCCCCAAACTAAGCAGAGCTTGTGTTATAGGTACTAGATAACTGATATACTTAATACAATACACTACATAGATTGATATTTTTATTATACATGGAAAACACCCAGATCACCCGGAACAAATATTTGTAGATCGTACAAATATTTGATTGCAGGGCGGGAATAGAACCTGCAGCCTCTTGCGTCGCATGCCGACATCCGGCCTCTGCGCCACATCGGTCGTCAAAGCATAAGACATTGTCTCGGCCCATGAAAGTGTAGAAGTATCTAATGGATGAATTGAATCGGGTTATTCCATTTTTTCCCTTTGAAAAATGCCCTTAAGTCTACCGTCATATAAAAATAACATACTATTAGAGCTAACTGTAAACTGTTGCAAACAATCTGGAGGTAGCTCAACTGATCGGTGTCAACAGGCTGATAATGATGATGTTGAACTACAATTGTTAAGATTTTCACAAGATCCGAGAGCGCCAAGCATGAACTTACCTCCTTCCATAAAGGTGCACGTCAACAACGCTGCACGGTACCTAGGTACAAGTTATGTGCATATCATTAGCTCGACTCATCTGAATAATCGCTCGCAGTAATTACTTCTACACGAGGAACTTCCATCGTTAAGACGTTTTGAATACCGCAACTTTGCAACATCATGTTATATTAATTACATAGAATATTAAGTACTTAACAAAAATAAACTGTAGCCGGAGTTGAACGAAACTTGGCAACGAGAATTTATATTTCTCTTTTGTTCATAGAGAGAGACAAAAGGTGGTTTCATTGACATAGGCACACGTAGGTTAAATAGAATTTGACCCTGATCCATAGATTTAAATATTTGCTCCTAATCCAAGGCCAGTAACCTAAATGAGCTTGCTAAAATAATTCAAAAAGCTTAGCAGATGGTTATTTTAATTCAAATTTATGGATGTCCATCAAGAGCTGTGATGGATGGGTTGTCAGTGGTTCCCGGTGGGCGCCATCCGTCAAACAGAACAATTTCAATTTATATTATTTTCCTACATTTCGATTTCAATATTCAAATCGGACGAGCCACAGATAAATATAAGTTTGTGAAAGCAGCTTTGCGATAGTACCCGTGTCTCTTGGCTGGAAGTTGTTTCAGACCGCCTCGCATCCGAGCCGAGCTTGCCAGGGAGCTGACGGGAGCAACTGACGATTCAGTGCAGAAGCGTGGGACAACCGTGCAATTTTTTTTTACTATATATTTATTTTTTTACCCACGCTTACATGCTTACACGTAAACTTACAACACGTAAGCTCAGATCTTAATGAGCTTGCGATATGACACAAGTTAATTATTCGGAAATTGGGTTTCTTGGGCTCTCGGGCTAAAGGTCGTTACGCGAGTGGCCCAAAATTCAATTACCATCAAAGTATTAAAAACCGGAAAATACGTAGAATATTAATAAACTTTTTATTCATTGCTAATTTTACCTCTGATACAGCTGCTAGTTTCCAGTTATTTTATTTAAGTAGATGCCTATTTATTTAACTATGTAGGTATCAGCGCTTATCATGTACCCAACATGTTATTTGAGCATTTCGTGACGATTTGATTCCAGTTGAAATATTACCTATGTTCAAACTGTCATAAATTTCTATCAAAATAAATATGAATGTAAGTGACACAGGGTCGAGCCGGATTATCTGTTTGCGTATTCCATCTGTCGCCTTGTCTCGCAACAGAAACTAGAGCGAGTTTAGTTTGTGGCCGGAAATCGATTTCCAATTTATTGCTAACAACAACCAGAATTGATAATAGAACACTACCTACTGGATGAACCCTGAATAATGTGAGTAGGAAGCGTGGGTAGTCGGTTATTGTACGTAGGCAGTACCTAATTCTAATTGGTTTTTGATTGGTTCGTGCGAGTTGGCTTGGAGGCCTGCTAATCGTACACGGTGTGAGAAATATTTTACATTATATTTTACGTGTAGTTTGAAATATTTTTATTACATTTACGAAGTTGTATGATCAAACATTTGTTGTGAAGTGTGTGTCAAACATGTGTTTGCTCATACAACTTAGTACATACGCCTCACTGGCTGTCCAGCGAGGGCTCGTGGGGAAATTTGTACTGGGCAGAAGTCGGGCTTCTACCGCTAGTTTTTTACGTGAATTCTACGACGAAAAAAAAATCACCATCAATCTCGGAGAATCGATTCACTTCAATTTCCTCTAGTAGGTCCTATCTGTTTGCGGTATAACAATTAACAAAAGTCATGGTGATCGACTCAGTATATGCTGGCGCCGAGATGCTCGATACGGCGATATAAGGGGTTATTCCAGTTTTCCCCTTGACAAAGACCCCTTATGGGGAAAACTGGAATAAAAAATCATTCCAGTTTTCCCCCTTCTAAGCACTATTTTTCGCAACTCACATAACCTCCATGATATGACATTTCCAAAGTACATCAATTTTGACTTAATTTCATTTCTGACTTGAGACCCAGACCAATTAGAACTTAATCGAATAAAAAAAACTCAAGAAAACCATAAAATTTATGAAAGAAAATCTTGCGTTTGCAAATGTGTTCTTGCACTTTTTGGAGACAATTAAGACATTATAGAGAAAACTATTTTGCTATGCCTACAAAGTCTACCATCCCTTTCAATGCCGACCTCTGTGGCATAGTGGTCGTAGGTCCACGTGCAACGCAGGTTACGTAAGATTCAATTTCTCTTTGAAAAATCGAGTTACGTTTGCCTTTTTTATAAAATTCCTTACATTAACGACCCCAACAGACATCTAAATCTTAAATCGAAAACCTAATAATTCAAACACTTGATTACTATTCCTCATAATATCAATGTGTCGAGTATATCAAACAAGCCACCAATGGAGTAATGTACTTCATTAAGTCCCCCCATCCACACTCAGCAGTGTAATCTCGCAGTCGACTTCAAAGCGAGGTGTTTATTCTTTGTCCGACTCGGAATAACCACCCATCAAAGATTAGCCCAATATTCATGCCATTGTAAAAGGTACGGGTACGTGCGGATTAAGAAGGAAAAAGAGGAAGTGAACACAATACAGAATTGGTAAAAGCTTCACCGATAGACATTTAAAAAGTTATTCTTGAAATGAGGTACCTACTCATTGTAAAATAGTTAGTTTTACATATACCTAATGTGTCTGCGGTGACTGACACTGACGTTTGATGACGACTGGAGAAGGAAATAAAGCGAATCAGCGTCACCGAGCCGAGCGTATAGGTTAATTTTTCAGAAACACCTCAAATTGCTTCTGAATAACACTTCAAAAGGGGTATTATTTTGTCTTTAATCTGATTCTCGATCTTTGTTCCTTTATTCTTAGAAAAATGTTCTATAATTATATTTTATTATTAAAGAGAAAGACCCTTTACTTTCTTTTCTTAGTATTATTCGAGTTCTCAATCCAAGAAGTTTGTTATTGTTTTGTAAATTCCCGAAATAACCACTCACGGTGATCAAAGAGAGCTGTCAGCGAGCTAATCTTTGAGCGCGCTGACTGATTTAGAACTAGGTGGGTGCGCGCCTTTACTCTGTCTCTCTTCATTTTAAACACTTTGTTTTGATTTACAGTCAATAACACAGTTAACACGACTTTAATTATTAAACTGCTGGTGTAGTTCGCGATGTAAAATTTTAGCAAAGGAAATGTAGCTTGCTTGTTTAAAACTCAATTAAATGTCAATGAAAAACAAATAAATAATCATGAAATTAATAAGTGACTCTGTGCAAAGAAGTTCAGCTTGTAACAACCACAACACAACACACAATTATGATGTGACTTTAGCGATGCCAACGAAATGTTTTTTTTTGTAATATTTAAAAAAACGTTTACCGGAGGAAGATAAATAAGATTATACGTTGATGCATTCGCCGCGGAGCTCCGTTCGAGCGGCCGGAATAGTTCGGGCTCATATCCGCTCCATTTACCTACTGATCAATTTATGAAGCAGTGTCCATTCACGTCCAGACGCACGCGATCTTTCAATTAAAACGTACCATTTCTCACTCGCTATCATTGTAGCATGATTAATGATCCCGCGTTCCCCAGGACTTTGAGCCGTATTGCAGCGCGCTACGGCCCGAAGCAAGTCAGCCGCTGACCGGCGCCTGACAGAAGGTACGGATTTATTACTTTCGCGATTTCCTGAAACTAACAGGACAGGGGACTGAATCCGTAATCAGGTGGAAATAAATCAAGTAGAGATTATTGTTGTGTGTTTGTCGGAACGGCCTTTTTGTTGAATTTGTTGAATGTCAAAGCATTGCGTGGGCGAAACTATTCCAGTTAACTGAACCACCGGTCGTCGTGAGTACTTTACTTCACTTTATTGTAGTTCCAAATAACTTCAAATTGATAACGACAAAGGAATTCACTTAGAGAAGTTATGCTCAAACGAGCACGTTTCTAAAATATGTTTGCTAAAGCGTGGAATCTTTTAAATTTGTTTTGACCTCGTTTAGATCAATGACTAGACTTAGAAATAAATATTTGTTTAGTCGACCAAACACACTCTTCACATTAAACTTTTAACTGGAACTCAGAGAACACAGCAGTCGTACACGTTTGGAATAAAATACGAGTTATTTCAAAGTATTCGTAATTAAGGCGTATTTATTTAGGATTTGACGCGTTTGAACCTTTGTTAGAATTGTATGTACAGTGGCTTTAGTAGCGGCGCTATGCGTGGAAACGGCGGAAATGGCGTCTTTTACTGTGCTTTTATTCAACGAGAAAGGATACGACGAGCTTTATGAAATTGTGGAGCTGTAGGTAGCTATGTGGAGGAAGGAGCTCAGAGACATAAACGTGATGCATAAAAACGCACGTTTTCATGTGGACATACTATTTGTGTGAGCTTAGCCCACTCTTGTATTGTTTTAGGTCACGCACCTCTAACCCTGGGCTTAATAAACATAACCTTTATTTACTTGTACCTACAAGAAACAAAGCACCTGAACGGTTTCTCACAGGGGTTATTTTCATTAAAACAAAAGATAAATAGGTATGCCGCGATGTTGTATGGATAAGCAAGATCGATAAGACTTAGGTTCACAAATTGTCTCAGTTAGGGACTAGCGGAATGAAACAGACATGTGAAACCTAAAATTCAAGTCTATTTACAAAGTTATAAAAACCGCATAAAGGAATCAATTTCTTGTGTAACACAAAACACAGAAATTCGTAGCTAACCACTTTCTCGTCAGCTCAGCAATATGCAAACAAAGAGATTATATAAAGTCACTTTTGTTCTTTTACTTAGTTATTATATTTCGGAAGGTTTAGAGCGCGCCGTCTTTGGCTGTTAATTAATTTGTTGAAACGCCTCACATTAACACAGGGTAAATCACACCTAGTCATGTCACTTTTTAGAAAACACGGCATGAAATACAAAGGATTTGAGTAAGAATTTACTCAATATTCAAAAATGTTCTAAACCTTTTCTACTACAAAAACTCGTAGATGGACGAATTCATTACCGATGTAGGCACTGCATTTGACCTGAAGAAATCCACGCGCATCCACGAAGTCTTCTTTCCGGTAATCATGTCTAATCTATGTGGACCTCTGTGGCGCGGCGGCCGATGGTCCGCCTGCGACACAGGAGGTTGCTGGTTTGATTCCCGCCTCAGGACAAATGTTTGTACGATCTGCACATATAGATTGGCAGTGTGGATTGTCCAGCTGTATATATTATCTATTTATTTATTCACTATTATATTCTGTTGCTTAACCAGCGGTCCTTATTTAAGCTACAATATAGCCCCGAGGCTCTTTACAAGCTGTCGTTAAATTTAATTGTTTTTATGGCCCTCGAATATTTAATCAAGTTAGCACCTGAAATATCTGGCTTTGTTTTGTATTAACATTGTAAAAAGGTTATTGTGCTGCGTGTCATACGTATTCGTAGATCTAAAGTTTTTTGAAAATGAATTCTATTTTCTGTAGGTGGAAAATAGTTTAAATTAATAAAATGCTTCTTCTGTAGCAACTCCAGTCTAATTTAGTTTGATGAGTGCTCTACAGAGTTTATCAATAACACCAAAGCGTAAACAAACCTCTCATAAGATACATCAATAATTCACCCCAGACAAACTCTTCAATATTTGAAAGCAGATACGTCTCAAAGCATTCCATGCATTAGAGAGCTGGCAACCCCAGCAGAGAATTCAATTTTGTTTTGTCTCGTCGATCGGATCCCTCTAATCCGAGCGCGGAGCGTTATAAATCACTCTCGACGTGTCGGTTGCAACACAAAAAAATACATTTTAAAAGGAATTGCTTTCTGCAAACTCTTTACAGTAAGATCTTTATAAGCTCGGCGGTAAATAAGCTCGACTCTGCTGAGGAGCGCCAGATTACGTGTTAGGTTTGTAAATGGCTGCTGTTAACATCTCATCTGCGTTGCTTTTATTGAAAGTTTCTCATAAACAATTGTCCAGTTTTAGCGTGGATAGGTAACAGTATTACTCGATATTTTAATATTACTCTAGTAGGAGTCTGATCACACTAATATTATAAATACGAAAGTTTGGATGGATGGCTGGATGGATGGATGTTTGTCACTGCTTCACGCCAAAACTACTGGACCGATCGGGCTGGTATACAGGTAATTCTAATTTTGGAATCAAACATAGGCTACTTTTTATCCCATAAATCAGTTCCCATGGGATAGAAATCACCTTTAAACGTTTCCATAGAAACAACGCATGCGAAGCGCGGCGGGCAGAAACTAGTATGAATATAAGGGAGAATATTAGTTGAATTATTTACATTAGAAAGTTTATCATAACCTCAAGGATTATTTCAAATGTTGACTTCTTACAGAAAAAAATCTGAAAGGCTGACTATTTTCAACATTACCTAATTCACATATCGAATCGAGTTTTATCTTTATTCATCCATCACACACTGATTAGGGGATGATTCAAAACTTAATTCAAGGAACAAATCAAAAGTCACCCTTCTGTATCACTATACCTTCCTACGTAGGTAGATTTGAATGTTCTCGTGGTGGAGGCAGGTAGGTATAAAGTTGTGGTGTGCGGTGGAAGCGCCCGCCGCCGCCGCGCCGTGTCGCACGACACGCATTTGTCTTGTGGCCTTGAGGCGGAGACACACTGGGTGAAAATGAAACTGTGACAGACATTGTGGTGGTTACTCGGTCCTCGAATTTAATACCGTTACCACAATGCATAAAAACTTGCATTCAGATATGGGCTTAAACTCGTTATCTGTAGATACATTTTACACAAAGCACAAGCTTCAAACGAGTGCTTTGCGAACTGTCTGTCATCTGTTGCCGTCAAAATAAAATGCATCTACATAAATAGCAGTAGTGCTTTTCAGGTGTGCGACAAACTATAACATGTCATTTATTTATACCTTCACATAGTGTTTTAATTAATTTTCCTGACAAACACCATGTTAAGACAGAACGTGACGCAAATTAATTACTTACCTTCCTTTGCCATCACATCATCACACTAATATTTTAAATGCAAAAGTTGCGGGATGGATAGATTTTGTATTCTACAATAAAATAAAAATTTAATAAAACATAACTTCTTCACGCCAAAACTACTGAAAGGATCGGGTTAAAATTTTGCATAGATGTAGTTCTAGACTTAGAATAACTTAAAGGCTACTTTTACCTCGAAAAATGGCGTGCGAAACCGCGGGCGGAAGCTAGTTATATGTAAACAAGAATTTATTTACCCTACTTACCTAAAGAACAAATAAACATTGTTAGAGCAGTCGAGTTAAGGAGATGACGACTGGTCGGGGAAATCTGAAGAAAAACATGCTCCGTCTGCGCATTTATTTACTTTGACTGAATGAAACAAGATCCGTCAAGTGCGAGTGTAACTCGCGCGCCGATTGTTTCGAACGTTTTTCAACAAGTAGGTATGTACTAAAGGTACAGCCGTGTAATTACGCTAAAGTCTCCGTTGAATGGGCCATCCGGCGAGACCGGGCATAAACAATTTCAGTATCCACTAAAAAAATACATACAACGGGACGAAACCGATCGACGACGAAAATTTTAACGTCAACGTCAAGATACAACCTAAGTCAAAATCAATCGTCATATAACTCACACTTGACGTTTTTCTCGATTTCAGTAGTTCAGAATCAAAGTTACAAACAGTAATACATTGCAGAACAAGGTCTAGGGTGAGTAACGTAAGTATGAATTTCAACGATAACACGAGTAACACAAGTACTAACAAATAAATAAAATAAAACATGACGATTGAGTTTGACATTTGTGATATTATGACGTTGCAGGTTCGTCCTCGGTTGGCTCAATCCAGCCAGAAAATTGTATGTATTTGTTTTTGTACCATGTGATGGAAACCGAAATTGTTTATACCCAATCTCCCCGGATGGCGATCCCTTGAATGGGATATTTTACCGTAATCGCACAGCTGGTTAGAGCTGGTCGCAATTTAATGAATACCTAAAAATAGTAGGTACCAACCTACATTTCAGATTGATCTCTCTGTATTTTTTTTCGACTTTTTTCAAGATATTAAAAAAGTATGTAACTTACATAAATTTTAAAAACTGTTTTGAAATGTACAAGACGATACCTTACATTTCATACCCGACTCGGTGGGGTAGCCCTCCCCTTTTGAAAATAATCCCCCCCCCCCCTTTTTTACCCTATTTCAAAAGTGTTCTTTTTACAGACTTTCTATATTTTTCCTGTAAAATATAGATTCATATCTACAAACGCTCATTCAGATTTCAAATGGATCGCTCTGCAAACTTCGGAGATAGGGGAGGGGGGAATGGGTATTTTTTCGACTTTTTTCAAAATATTTCAACAAGTTTAAAATCTACAGAAAATTCAAAAACTATTTTAGAATGTAAAAACTAACACCTTTCATTTGATACCCCACTTGATTTCGTAGGTCTCTTTTAAAATTTCGGCATCACAATTTGTATGGAAAATTTTCATTTTCATTTTTTTTCTTCATATCTGTACAGGCACACGCAATGTATTATTATTTTCAAATTCATGGCTGTGGTCAGTTTATAGCTGTGTTAGTAGTTGCTGAGATATTAAAGAGGGCAAAAAGGACAGACAAAGCGAGACCTTATGGGTTTCGAAACCGAACCCGAAAAAATGCTACATTTCATAGACTCTGCTTCTTTCTAAGAATAGTGATGTGAATCCATCGACTCGAAAAATATCTTAAAGACTTACATAATTAAGTGACAGGTGCCGGTCTTATCGCTCAGAGCAATCTCTACCAGACAACCTTGGATGGTTAAGATCATCGGATAGTACTAAGTACGGTGTCAGTATTTAAGCGACCAAACGGCTGAATGGATCCTTATGACATTTGGCAAGGAGATAGATTGTTTCCAGAAGAATAATAAAGAGTACTTTTTCTCCCTGAACAATGTTTTGAAGCCACGGGCAGAAGCTAGACGAATAAAAGAAGATGTGTTTGGAGTTTTTTCTTAATTTTGTTAGATTTAGTTTTTATTTAATTGGCCCACCTCGGTGTGTCGGGCGCGGGTCGGGCGCGGGTCCAGCAGTGACGGACCCAGATAAAGGCCTTGATTGATGAGCGCTTGTTCAGTGTTTTAAAGTTGTGTTGGTTTTCGCTCTCGGCAACTTTGCCCTGAATAGTGTTGTTTGCGCAGGGTACGTTAGTTCGCGCGCGTTTGTTCGCCCAACATTGGATAAACAAATAACTGCTTACGTTCATTTTGTTGCTTCGCTGGTGTTTGGGGCTTGTTTAATGAGAGGCTGTGGAATCTTAACACAAGGTTTTTGTTTATTTGTAATCTTATAGTGCTGGAATAAGACATGATATTATTCATGCGAATTGAAAGTAGTTCGTCAAAATTTAAAGCTTAACGCATTCACTGCCCAGCCTCGGCGGCGGGACCCGCAGGGACGCGCCTACTGAAATCGGCGCGCCGCACTATGAGTCAGGAGCGTAATTACCGCCTCTTTAATCACTGTGATGAAACTTTGATTTTACATTTTTCTCAATGAATATATGCAGTAGGATAATTGAACTATCATACACATATAACAAAAAATATTTATTCATATCACATTTTAATAGCCATAGCCTGAATGATTGATTGATATAAAAAAATGTGTGATAATATGACACTTTCAGATCGATTTTTAACAAAGATTTGTTATAAAACTACTATAACATTAGACTTCATTAAACGTGCTTACGTTCTACATAATCCAAGCATATTCTTTTAAAGTTAATAAAGTTAACATAAACAGTCCATTATCGAAAGTCCTATTATTTTTTCGGTTTGGAAAATTCAATTCGACTTTTCATATTTACTGCAGTCTCCCGACAAAGAGGTGATAACGTTCCCTGGTTTGTAAACTAATACGATTTAAAATAATTTTTCCCTCATTTTGACTTAGAAGCAAAAATATGAATAAGATTTTTCAGATTTTTCCACGTTACACTAACGTGAAAAAAATCTGAAAAACATGAAAGTGATTTTTTTCCGAATATTTGCATTAAATTGTAGCAATAATTGCTACAGGATCCAGGATAATTATTACCCTCTTCTTTATTCACTTGACTTCAATTTTACTATTGCTTGATTATATTTTAATTAAATTTAATTATATTTGTCGTGGGAAACCTGGTTACCTACCTAAAATTATGAAGGTAAGTACTTATTTCATAATTATCTTAGCCGCAAATAGACAAAAACTAAATTACTGGATAATATTATGTAGTTATCACCTAATAAAGTAAAAATAAAAAAAAAAAAATTATTGTGGTTCCGAGCAGGAAACCGCAATGGAAATTAATACATCGAGCCATTTCTACGGGAAAATATTTCGAGGAACGTATGCAAATATTATCAATTACTGCACCTACCTATATATAGAATAAGGGATAAGAGGTCTAACTAACTACAAAAATAATTGTTTTGCTGTATATTATTTATAACTATTTATTATTAAAAAAAATCTCTTCTATATAATAACTTGTTATTTTAAAAGTAAGGTATAATAAATGTAGTATTATTTTAAATATAATTTTCTCACATAAAATAGAATTTAGATTTAATTATGTCCATTTAGTTAGTTAAATCCTCGAAAACAAATAAAAAATATGATTTTTTTACTTCAGGTCAATTGTTTATTTTTTGTAATAATAATTGCGATAGATTCGATATGAATATATTCATTATGAATGTGATATTTGGAAAACTAAGAAAGTTACACAATTTAGAGACGATAATTACGTTCCTGACCCATAGTGCGCCGCCGCGCCGACGACGCGCCGCCGCCGCGCCGCTACCACCGCGCACTGGTGCACAGGGACATGTGCGTCGTGGACCATAAAAATGTTACTATTTGACAAAGCTTGAAGTAATCTAGAAATGTAGGTGCGTTACACTTAGCAAGTAATATTAGTAAAACGAGTAAATATTTACGTGCATTATTATCGTCCTCAGGTAAGTACAGTATTCGTACAGTTATTTTTTAAACTGTGATAGTTTCAAAATGCTTATTTTTACACAAGCACTTATAACGAAACAAATACCATACAGCAAAACCAAACACCTTCTACACAAAGCTTTTAGGATTTTTCTATCGTTTACATTTCGAAACGCTGTTCTAACCCATGAGGTCGTTAACACGCGGTGCTATCAGGCCGTGCACGTTCCATGCAGTATGCAGTGAACTCCACAAGTGTAACTAGCAGTTGCAGTAACTGCTAGCAGCGGCAGTCGCAGTCGCACTTGGTAACTAGTTTTGTATCGGTGCGGTAAAAGTTAGCACCATGATAACTATCGGCTGAGCCAATCGCGACGCGCGGGAATTAGGTAAATTGTGTGCCTGTACGGGCGTGTATCACCCGGGATACACGGGGAGGTAGAATGGCAAGCATTTGTATCAGTATTGTATACAATTTGATACCTTTACGATATTTGGGAAAAGCAAGAACATAGTGTGTTGTTTTTTCCATGAGCTAACGCTTTGAAAATTTACTGCTATCTCAGACTTAACCCCGTCGAGTTTGGTTCGTTGGATTTGTCTTCTCAAGCACTTTGGTCCTGAATGATCTAAAAGCTTGTTCGACAATATTTTTTTTAATATTAAAATTGCATTGTCTGATAAAACATATAGCTCAACTTCTATCTATTCTCAAATTTCAAAGGCTGTACATAGCGTTATTACAAAAACTACTTTTTTCTCTTATTTACATAACACTTTCCAGTATAAAAAGTACTAGGCCATTATCTTCGAGGATTATACTAGAAAATATTACTTCTTAAAAAAATACGATTCTTGAAGTTTTGGTGTGAAGAAGTCGGTAACCGATTCTACTCGTCAGCTGTCGGCACCGTGTGTGCTCCTAGATTTATCCTCCCTCGTGCAGTAGCAGCACTGGCACCAGGCACTCGCAGTTCGCAACTAGTTACAGAGTACACGCGCCCGAGTTACGGCCGGACGAGGCCAGATGGGTGCCATTCTAGTTATATTGAAATTCATGAATTTCGGGACACACGTGATGTAATGTTTATTGTCGGTGTGGGAGGGAATCAGAGGATTAGTAATTGCTGCGATTGCTTGCTTTTCGCATTTTTTTCCCTATTTCTCAATTGTAACTCTACCTACCACCTATTCAAATAAGCTTGTTTGTACTTGCCTGTATACATATGTTAAAATAATAAATTTCTAAATATGTTGCCTATATTTTGAAATAAATAATGCTGGAAAATCCACATCACACAGCACCATCTAGCCCCAAGCATGGCAGAGCTTGTGTTACGGGTAATAATACAATACCTACATTAATTACATAGATAGATATTTTTTTATTATACAGGTCCTATGCAACCTGTACCAGTGAAGGTCTGTGGTCTGGGGACACCAATACCTATCGATTGGACCCCCATGAATCGATGTCTGAAATCTTTTGCAGTTTTCGAGATATTATTTTTTTTTTGTTTTATTTTCAGATATTTTTAAATTTCGGACGGTTTTAGCTAAATTTTTCTGTGAAGTGATTCTTTTAGAATTTTTTTGTTATTATCATGGCTAGTACCTATGTGTGTTCGTCTGTAAAAAACAGTAAACACCAAAATTCTAACTATAAGTAGTTTAGATTTTAATATCGAAATTAAAATTTCCCCCTGAGAAATTTTTGCTTGATTTCAACTTGAAAAAATAATAATATTGAACTCAAAACAACTTCATACATACACATAGAGTATAACAAATTATAATTAGTTGTTATATCTTCATTTCTTCGAGTTAATATTGTACAATAAAATAAATTTATGTTGATTATAAGTAGGTACCAACCAATGAAATTGTAGTCCATGCCAGCTTCAAAGAAGAATATTATGAAACTTTGCAAATAGAACAACGTTGATGACACGTGAAAACTTTTTAATTAAAAATCAAAATGCAACCGCTTTGATTAGTTACATATCAAACGATACTAATAGACGTTTTTATGATTATTCGATCCTTATTAGTTTTATGTATAAATAAATGACAAAATACCTGTAGCACTGTAGCAAAAAAAACATACCTACTTTACGAACAAAGCGATAAATCAGTTCACCTCTTTACACACATTCTTATAAAACAAACTTCCGACAAAAAACCTTGGCTCGCAATATCGAACCCTATCAACCAAAACAAAGGCATTTTTGTAAACAACAAGAATTTCCATAACAACAAAGGGAGCAAGTTTACGTTTCGTCGTAAACGCAACGTAAGTGAGTGTGCGTGATACGTGATCACCTCTCCTTAGCGGACGGTCTCGGAGTGTGCGTGATACGTGATCTGATCACCTCTCCTTAGCGGACGGTCTGGGAGTGTGCGTGATCCATGATCACCTCTCCTTAGCGGACGGTCTCGGAGTGTGCGTGATACGTCATCACCTCTCCTTAGCAGACGGTCTCGGAGTGTGCGTGATACGTCATCACCTCTCCTTAGCGGACGGTCTCGGAGTGTGCGTGATCCGTGATCACCTCTCCTAAGCGGACGGTCTCGGAGTGTGCGTGATACGTCATCACCTCTCCTTAGCGGACGGTCTCAGAGTGTGCGTGATCCGTGATCACCTCTCCTTAGCGGACGGTCTCGGAGTGTGCGTGATCCGTGATCACCACTCCTTAGCGGACGGTCTCGGAGTGTGCGTGATACGTCATCACCTCTCCTTAGCGGACGGTCTCGGAGTGTGCGTGATCCGTGATCACCTCTCCTTAGCGGACGGTCTCGGAGTGTGCGTGATCCGTGATCACCTCTCCTTAGCGGACGGTCTCGGAGTGTGCGTGATCCGTGATCACCTCTCCTTAGCGGACGGTCTCGGAGTGTGCGTGATCCGTGATCACCTCTCCTTAGAAGACGGTCTCGGAGTGTGCGTGATACATCATCACCTCTCCTTAGCGGACGGTCTCGGAGTGTGCGTGATCCGTGATCACCTCTCCTTAGCGGACGGTCTCGGAGTGTGCGTGATCCGTGATCACCTCTCCTTAGCGGACGGTCTCGGAGTGTGCGTGATCCGTGATCACCTCTCCTTAGCGGACGGTCTCGGAGTGTGCGTGTTCCGTGATCACCTCTCCTTAGCGGACGGTCTCGGAGTGTGCGTGATCCGTGATCACCTCTCCTTAGCGGACGGTCTCGGAGTGTGCGTGATCCGTGATCACCTCTCCTTAGCGGACGGTCTCGGAGTGTGCGTGTTCCGTGATCACCTCTCCTTAGCGGACGGTCTCGGAGTGTGCGTGATCCGTGATCACATCTCCTTAGCGGACGGTCTCGGAGTGTGCGTGATCCGTGATCACCTCTCCTTAGCGGACGGTCTCGGAGTGTGCGTGATACGTCATCACCTCTCCTTAGCGGACGGTCTCGGAGTGTGCGTGATACGTGATCACCTTTCCTTAGCGGACGGTCTCGGATCAGAGCGGCGGCAGGTGGTTATAAGGAGTAGGTATACCTAGGTGGAAGACAAAGATAGATATTACAGTAAAGCTGAGTTGACATAGTTTCTTAAGCTTATCGCACACTTAAAATGCACCGCTGCAGCACAGCACGAAAATGTGCGTTTAAAATTGGGCTTTGACTTTTAGATGAATTTTATATTGACGACATCAGATGAAAGACAACTCGCGGACCACTCGTTTGAAGTTTGTAGCATTTTATCGTTGTAAAATGTATCTAAAGCTAACGAGTGTAAGCCCATATTTGAATGCACGTTTTTATGCTGTATGGTAGCGCTTTAGGATTAATGAGCGTAGAGCTTTACGCTATCAGCTCATTTCTTTACTTTACTTTAAAAAGATTGAAGTGAACAAAGAATCAAAGTGATCACTTTATTTCCAAGTTTCATTTATGTATGTTATTTGAAATATCTAGCAAGCCCAAGAGTTCTGTAATGCTAAAGGAAATAAAGCACTCTGAATTATGATTTTTTTGGTAAACATTGGATTTTCTCCTCGTTTTTCCGCGTATTTAAATGAGCAAACCTTAACTCAGCTTTAGTCATATTCACCATTTATACCACTGTCAAAGAAAAAAACCTCTCTCATCTGTATACTTACCCGAATGTGCCTGTCTAACTACCAACGTTGCTACTCATGTGTAACAACTCAATAAACTCCATAAAGCAAACAATACAAATAAAGATTTGTCATCAAAACAAAAACAGCAATAACAGTGTAACAGCCCGCGGTGTCAGTGGCGTGTGCAGGCAATGTCTCCATTTCCCGTAACTACGACGTAACTGCCACGTAACTACAATCTCGGAACAGCATCAACGCAAAAATGCAACATTCCGTGCACTTCTTAAGTCAAGCACTTGCGGGCTAAAAAGCATTTTATATGCAGGAAAAATTCACAAGAGCTCGTAAGCTACTCCAGTATTAAAAGATGAGCTCTCGACCTACTGCCTGCCATTCATTACGCTGCGCACTAAATCTATTTATACCAATAAGCCATTTTATTTGGACCTGTAGTAAAATCTGTCTCCTGTTTCGAGGGTGGAAGGCGAAGGTACAATCGAGGGTCTGGTTATGATGGTACGTGAGTTCATTAACCTCGCTTTTAATCTTGTTAGTGAGCTATTCGCGGCGAAGATGCGAGGGATGATCATTGATTACGTTGACGAGTACTTTGTGATTATAGAACGTTGTAAAGCTTACGAGAATTTACGATTCAATCTATTAAAATGCGACCTTCATAGGTAAACGAGATGAGGGCTATTCAGTAAGATTGCTACAACATGAACTACCGAATATGGGAAGGTAAAGGTGAAAAGAAACGCGTGGGAAAATGGCCTCAGGGTTTGATATGAGAGGATTTGTAGAAAGCGCAGGTAAAGCTTAATAAGCTAAAGTAATAAGAGATTCCTTGAAACTCGGAGAGAGGTAGAAATTCGGATGGTAAGATGGTACCCTAGAAATGGTGGAATAGTATTCACAGCGCGACACTGCTGCAATAGACGCAAATCGTTTCGAATCGCCAACGTGTGGCTATGAACATAGCGATCGCCAACGGATTTATTTTTGGTCAGGTTTTTTTAAGTTTTGTGGGACAACTAATCCCACGGACATATTTTTTTATGAGACCACCTCATTCTATACAATAGCTAAAGAATTTTCAAACTCGGTCCTTTAAATTGACTGAGGAATCAACTAACATAATATAAAAACATACTACATACATCCAAACATAGAAGCTCCTCCTCCTTTTTTCGAATTCGGTTAAAAAACTTTAACTGAATTACAAAAAAGGAGGAGCTGACTCCGTTCACAGTTTTTGACCATTTGCAAAAAACTCTTGCCCTCCTTGAAAACACTTTGGGACTCGATCAGACACGCACGGTCATTGAGCTATGTAGTTTAATAGACACGGTTTAATTCTGCCGTTTTAATCTAGCCTCATTACCAACTTTTGCAAGTAGGGCCAATTAATTGCCAGAAAAGTCTAAAAATAATGAAAGCCTTTATTATTTTAAGAGAGAGCCATTATGTTTTCAAGTAGGACACTGTGTAGGACATTCACACAAGAAAGAGCAAGACAACACATTTGACAAATTGAGTCGCGGCTCGCATGGTACGAGTAGCTATTTAACTGTTGAGCCGCTGCTGCCCTGGCCGCCGCCTCGCCATCCAATCAGCAGGTATTGCTGGCGACGTGGCTCGCTGATATTACACCCTTATTGCTGCTTACATAATGTCTTACACCTTTACATAAAGATCGATGGCATCTATTGCTTCTCTATCTCGCGAGGGAATTGATTCTGGACCAAAACTGGGGAGATGATCTGGCTATTTATTTTGTGTTCTAGCAACGCTATTGTTTGGAAAGATTTGGGAAAGGTAAGACAACGATTACTGTGTGTGAAGCAGCAGATAAATAATAATAATAATAATAATAATAATCATTTATTTCAGACAGCATATTTTTACATACACAAGTCCATATATGTAGGTAGAATCACAACAAGTAGGTACACAGAAACAAATAACAATAAATTAAATTAAAATAGATTGAATTAAAATAAAATTGATTAAGTTAGATTAAATTAGATTAAGTTAGATTAAATAAAATTAAAATAATTTAAATTAAACAGCATTAAAATTGTTTAAAATATGAGCCTTTGTCCAGTACCGCATAAAGGGGGAGGCTGTGTCCAGCTTTCCTGCAATGACCTGCAGGTAGCTGTTGGCGCTGCCGCGCACCCTGCCCATCAGCGACGCCGATCTCTTGCGCAGGATTGCAGCGAACCCGTCGACCCGCGCCTCCGCGAACATTCCCGATGCGCTACAGAAGCGCGGCAGCCCCATCAGCCACCGGAAGGCATTGTTATATTGGACGCGAAGGGCGTTCCAGGTCTTTTGCGTATGCTTGATCCATAGGCTGCACGTGTAGAAAGACTGGCAGTACGCTCTAAACAGTGTTGTCTTAACCTGCGCACTGCAACGCGCAAACCTACGGGCCAGCATATTAGCTCGAACCGTTAACGCCCTCCGCTCCCTCTCCATGTCTACGTCGTCTGTGAGTGCCTCGGTAACCCAGTGGCCCAAGTACTTAAACTCCGACACTCGCTTCAGCTGATTGCCGTTGAGTGTAACTGGTGGGACTGTAGCGTAAGTTTTTAAACCCGCCTTGAAGACCATCAGTTCACTCTTGCCCGCGTTGTACTTGAGCCCGTGCGCCTCCGCATAACACTCACAGATGCCCATCAGCCTTCTGAGGGCACTGATCGATGGGCTCAGTAGCACCATATCATCAGCGTAGCTGATATTGTTCACGGTGACTCCGTCAATCGAGCATCCGACCCGGGTGCTGCTGAGCTCACGGATCAGTCGGTCTATGTATAGGCAGAAAAGCCTCGGTGAAGTCCCTCCACCCTGCCTCACACCGCACTCCAGCCTATACACATCCGATAATGATCCCGCCCAGCTTACATTGTTGTCCTGATTGCCGTACCAGTACTTAAACAGCGAAATTAGCTCCGGAGGAATTTGGGTCTCGGTCGCGAGCTTCCGCCACAACCTGTCATACGAAACAAGATCAAAAGCTTTTGATAGATCTAAAAAGCAGGCGTAGACAGGTGTGCTTCTGCTCGTGTAGTACTGGACGGTGTGTTTGAGGGTTAACACTGCGGTTTCAGTGGACAGTCCGGCTCTAAAGCCGAACTGTGCATCGTGCAGTTTAAGGTGTTTTTCTAGATGCTTATCAATCACACCGTCCAATACCTTAGCTATGACCGTGGCGAGTGATATCGGTCTGTAGTTGTTCAGGCTGGAAGCGTCACCAGTCCTGTTCTTAAGGACAGGAACAACCACAGTCCGCATCATAGCCGCCGGTAGGTACGAGTGCCCGACGCAGAGGGTGAAGAACATAGGGAGCACGCCCGGGAGGTGGAACCCCGCATGCTTTAGGTGCTCAATGCTCAACCCGTCGTGTCCTGGGGACTTACCTCTCTTCATGTTCCTTACCACCCGCGCCACCTCCTTGGCTGTAATCTGGACAATAGGCTCGCCCCCGCGCACCCCGTCCTGCTCCACACCCCCGGACACCAATGGTGAGCGCACACAAAAATGGTCCTTGAACCGGTTGGCGATCTGAGCGGGATCACTAATACCCTCCACACTCACAGGAACGCTCGGCTTCGGGTTAAGTTTATTGGTTTGTTTCCAAAATTTTCCAAAGTCCTTAGATGTATGGAGTGATGCAATAATATCCATTTTTATCTGTGTCTGATTATTTTGGCACCATTTGAGCTTTGATTTAAAACATAATCGCGAATTGTGCATATTTTTGTAAATAGGACCGGTTGATGGTTTCCCGTACTCAACCCATTCCTGAAACCAGAGCCGAGCATCTCTATGAGCCTCCTCAACATATCTATTCCAACCTACGACATGTAATTTTTTCTTTCTATTCTTATAAGTGCATTTACCTTACTAGCATCATTTGAGGCCTTACTCGTAAAAACTAAATCGAGGTTTCTCATTCGATGTCGTGCACACGCTGATCTGCAAGAGCTGGTTTGACACAAAAAAAAGAATCATTAACTTCGATTTTTCTTTCCCGAGTCGCCCCCTGGTCTGTTCAGATATATTCATGAGTGTATCATAAAATAAGTATTATAGATACTATAAGCGTGTATCACTCGTACTATTTTCGCCGCTTATTGTTTTATTTTCTTTTCTTTTATAATGTATCTGAATAGAGCTTATGATGCTTGTGCGGTACACATAAATTAACCTCCTGATTGCGTTTTTTTTTCGAGGCTTGGACATTATATCGCCTGCGACGCAGGAGGTTGCGGGTTCGATTCCCGCCTCGGAACAAATTTGTGTACGATCTGCAGAAATTTGTTCCGTTGGTCTGGGTGTTTTCTATGTATAATAAAAATATCTATCTATGTAGTATATTGTATTAAGTATATCAGTTATCTAGTACCCATAACACAAGCTCTGCTTAGCTTGGGGCTAGATAATGCTGTGTGAATTGTCCAGCATTATTTATTTATTTATTTATTATTTTCTTAGAAATTACCATGAGTGTGGGGTAACGCACTATAATAACAAAAATACCTTAAAAAGCTTGGACAATATATCAATCAAGTCCAAACCTCGAAACAGACGGCAGTTTTGTATGTTTTGAGTATTTATTTCAAAATTGTTAATTTATAAATATTGTGTGTGAATGTGTGGCAAATAAAGGATATGTCTGTCTTTTGTAAAGTGAAGTGATCTGTAAGAGTATCCATGGAAGTAGCCCTTAGCAGGTGGAGGTACGATTCCTCTGCAAAAGTAATCAAAATAACACAATGAAAACTATGGAGTAGTATAATTATGTCAATTTAAATTGGACATGTCGTTGTTTATTACGAACATCAAACAGCACGTTCGCCCTTGAAAAGTTATTCTAGAAACAGTACAATTTAAACAGTACAAATTAAATTGTCAAGCAATTGTAAGGGCTTTAATTTAGAATAGGTCTGCGGGGGCTAAGTTATTAATGATAACAATAATTTATTATTTTTCCAAGGACGTCTTTCGTCATTACTCAGGATGTTTAATTTTGTATGAGATTTTTTATCATGATGACAAATTAGCCGATCTATTCACTCGTGTCCTAACTTATGGTAGACGTATTTGGTTACAAGTGAGAACCATAAAGAACCGGCCCTACTTTAGCAAGAGATGTATCATGAAGGTTGAAAGCATCGAATTAATCTTGTCCTGACGATGATGAAAATGATGCCTTCCTAATAAAATTTTGGTCACGACTTATCAGAGGCACAAGTGCACAAGTGTGCAAAAAGAGATGCTATCTCTATTCCCTCACTCTCATATTCTGATGGGACGGCATTTGAAAGATTTGAGCTAAAACAGATTAATTCTACGTATGCAACGTATACGACGCATTATGAGGGGACGCTTGAATGTGTATGAAAACAGATCACCTAGAGAAACACTATCGTCCGCCATGATATCTGACGTTTTCGTTAGCTAGAGCGAGGAGTACACGCATCTTCAGCACTATGGTTTTAGGGCAGTGTACTCATTCAAATAAACACTTTATTTTTAAACATTAAGATATAACCCAGTATACTTTAGTTTAAAGTATTCTGTTAACTTGTAGAAACCAATTTCTGAAAAAAATATTTATTTATTAATTTATATTTTCGTCGTGTGCCTACGTTGCGTGGCGCGGGTTCAGTCTGTTCCTAGCTTTAATTGAGCTCTAGGAAAACCCATAGTTCTACAGAATAAGCTGTCTGACATCTCATATCCACTGGGAGCGCAGTGTTGATTGATGGGCTATTCAATAAAGTCCCGAGTGCGCTAAGTGTATGGCATTATGACGTCATCGCTTAGTGACGTCACATGCCTGTGATGGATGGACCGGCCGCCGGGCCCCGTGTCGAACATGTCGCTCTGTGTTTGCATCATTTTTAACAAGGCTTTTTAAACGGAATTAAGTTGATAAGCCTTTCAAAATGACAAGTGAAAATTTATTAATAAAGGGAAATATTGTACGGGATGCATCTAACATCATCAACGGTCAATGTCCAGCCGTGGACGAGCTGCGGTGGCTTTTAAGCACCAGTTGTCTTCAGCTTACTGGGTTCCATCGCAATTACTATAAAAATGCGAAGACTTTGATCATCAGACTGCAATGCATACCTTGATGTGGACAAATATATCTAGTCCTAATAAACTAAACTAATATTTGACCCGGGAAACACGATTGTAATATACTTATCGACATAGATTGTTTGTATAGAATGTGTTAGATCACACAGTAAATTCAATACCCAGCACCATTGAGCAATATTAGCGCAGTAATAGTATTAATTAGTGATTCAATGATCGCCCAAAAGAGCGTGACACAAACAATCCAGGTCGCAGCTCAACAGCTCACTGAGTTAATTAGTAGGTATCATTAGTGCATGCAGCTTAAATGATTTGCAATACAACCATTGATTGGCTTTGTATTACATTAAACTAAGCCTCAAAATATCTCCGACCTATATCGGGTGAAAAAGGCGGAAAACAATAAAAAAATATCATTGATTGACTTAGCAACAATGCAATACTCATTATGTGAAAATGAGATTGTATTTTAGTGGGTAGTGGGACCGTAAGTTAGTGTCTCGACTCGATAATACAACTATTTCCCTTTGAAGATCGTAATAATCTAGTCCCGTTAATGTTTTCTCGCTTATTACACCCGCTGTCCAGCGAAGTGCTTCCTAAAACTACCTGTTATTAATAAATACATTCATTACTCACTCATATTATGTTCGCTATTTCCGTCGCTCATCATCGCGCATCGGTTCTTTTCTGTGGGTATTCAGAATGCAGCCAATGAAAGGCGGAAATAGACCGAGCTAATGATGATGTTTTAAGAAAAGTTAAAACTGCATGAGGATTCTAAACCCATTGAAAGTTGGATATTCCGACTCTTGTGGTGCATAGATAGCACAATGCCTATGTGCTATACCCCTTCTCATGAGCTGCATCATTATCCCGGCATCAGCACGCCCACCGCACCACAATAACTCACCGGGAACTGCCTATTCAGTCCAAATTAGCCGACCCGCCGCGCCGCGACTGACAGCTGACTATGACGTCATTAGGTCTGTGAACCATGCGATATACATCGTGTCGGTATAGACCAAAACCTGTCACTAGCAATATGCATGAGTTCTGGATGCTAAGATACGGGATAAAATACAGATTTTGCTGTGTTTTTAGCAGTAAAAAGGTGCCATAGCACCTTATAACTTTAAATTGCGCATAATACTCTTTTACTAAACGTTTGGCCGTGTATTGCGAATTGCTTCAAGTAAAAAAGTTACTCGAATGAAATAAAATAAAAATGCCAATCCGTACTATTTGATCCATCTAAGATTGGCTCGTGATTCTTCGAAGTCCCCTGCCGCGGAACATTTCATTAGTAATAGTGGTTCACAATTGAAACCTGTTATTAGAAGCCATAATACCAGCCACATCGATAAACGCTTTCAATAATAAATTCGACAACTCGTCACGAGACACTAAAACACTCAAAACAGTGACACAAAGCCATAAACTCAACACAATGGCATAAAGACACATCAGCCACAGACAGCTCGTCTTTTAAAATTATGAAAATTTACGCGATCAGAACACATTCTCATAAAAAAATGCTCGTATTTTATCGATTAAATAAACAAACATTTAAATCTACTGTGTGTGCTGCGTGATTGATTAGTCTGCCATCAAAAAGTAAGGCTTCTCAGTATGTCTACAATAGAAAAAAAAAAATAACTGACCAACTTTTGTAAAATCTCCAAGTTTCATCTACCCTCGTTCACTGTCACCCCGGTACAAGATTATCTAGCCGTCGGCGTCGCGGGTCACAGATGCTCCTAAACCAAGAATATTTCAAAATAAAACTTTGCTTGAAGCCTTTTAAAACTTTCCAAACCATGATTGATAGTCCTAGCTTAAAGTTTCACTCGCCTTTAAATAGAATAACGTCGTCTATTTAAGATGTCACAGAACAAATCGTAGTGTTGGATGTGCAATGTTTCACTCAAGCACCCAGCACATACGTAAAGTTACAAATAATATCCAAACTTGTAAACATCCAACTTTGGTATTTATAATATTAGTGTGATCTCAATGAGCCTGTATAGTATCGCGGCCAAATGCCCTTACCATCTTCGATTCCTCTCTATTTTCAGCATTAACATGGTTAGTGATGCTTGAAAACAACGGGTTCTCACTATTTTCTAGGTTCTACATGTAATTAAGATAGCAGATAAGAAGTTTTGCGACATCGTCAGCCATTTGCCATGAATCTCTGCTAAAAGAAACTTTGAATCAATTTTAGTTTTAGAGTCTATCGACAAAATGTTGATTTAAGTAAAAAATCTCTAAATCGATGTAGTGCCAGTGAGACAAGGCGAGCTAGAGTAGAGCTTAGCGGAGCAAGCGTCGTGAATAAATAAAGGCCAGCGCTAGAGCCGTCGATTACCAGACGCACGCGTGGGCGACAACTTACAGACTGAAGACAATTCAATGAACAGCGAATAATTGATAGGAATTTGCACTTTTAACGGAGTTAACCTTAATTAGAATAGTTTTTCGATAAAATAAACCGCAGAAAAACTATTGTGGAGGCCTATTGCTATACAGATGTAATTGGCTACCTTTGTAGACTAGAATAGATTTGTGAGAAGTGCAAGTGGGCTGCTGGTTCATTCCCGCCTCAGAAAAAAATGTTTATTATAAAAATGCGAATTTTGTAATTTCATACATGTTAAGTATTTTTAGGTTCAAATTGAGGTTTCAAATTAAGTATTTACAAATCTATGAATTACAATTTGGAGGTAGCCTATGCCTAGTCTAGATAATGTTGTGAAATGTCCAAATGTGTTCATTTGCCTAGATTTTAATTCTGAGATTATCTGTTGTCAGCGTCCCGTAGAAAGCAGCCACAGCCCTAGCCAGCTCGTGACGTCACCTACCTCACATCTTTCACAATTCGTTTCTCCCGTGTCGTCGGGTGCGGCCGTCAGGTGCAGTGCGGCCCGTCACGCGCACTCGTCCGAGCCGCTGATTACGATACACCCTGTATATTTACCGCTTGTTTTCTGTGGACTGGAGAAATATTGATAATGTTTTCGATATTGATCGATTTAACACAGGATTTTTACAAACCTAACGCAGCCACCAATGTGACGTAATGCTGCTATACAGGGTGTAACAAAAATGAGTAACCAAACTTTCAGGTGGGGTGTAGAATCGAACACTGAATTCAGGAAAAATATTGAAAAAAAATCCCGCCCTTTAGTTTTCGAAAAATTAAATAAATACGGAATTTTCACTACATTACGCAAACGACTGATGCACGTGTTTATTTGGCATTAAAATTTGATTAAAAGGTCTACGTACCTTGTGTACACCTTTTTAGCAGTTATACATCTTTTTACGGGGGGCACCCACGACCGGACACGCGATATCGCAGCAGCGCGCGCGGCGGCGGGCTGCACGTGTTGTAGTTATGTAGGAAGCTAGCCAATGCATTCCAATTTTCCCTTCGTACTTTACGGGCTTAGGACCGTCAAAATACAAAACCACACTAAAACTTTAGGTCAAGCATCATCTCGTGGTATTCAATATCTGAATAACGCATACGAGCCATTTTTACGCACAAATAACCGATAAGCGCCGCCGCGACCTTCACCTTGCGCTTGCAATGATGCAACTAAATGGCCATTGACCCTATGATAACAGACAGTTTGACAAAACTAACAATAAGCCTAGCATTGGGTGAACATTCGGATGAACTAAGTTTGTATACCTATCTCGCTCTCGCGCGCTAAAAGTTTGTGCCTTTTCTTGTCTCAATCTGGTGCTTCGGAAATGCAAATTGTAACAACCTTTCATTGTTAGTTACTCACCGTGTTTTTAAAGTTCAGTGTGAAGGTAGGTAGGTACTTAGGTAGTCGACGATATGAAAAAATAAAAGCTAGTAGTGAATATCTTTTAGTAGGAAGGAAGGTGCATGCTTAATGAATGTTTCTACTAACTATGCATTTTCGCGATAGAACGTGTGTAAAGACTTAAAATAATTTATTTATTTTTAATTCCTAGTGGAAAATTGGAATATATTTGTTGTGCGTAGGCTCCATATCTAAGCACGCCGTGCAGCCTGTTCGCTTCCGCTGCAATGATGTCGCGGGTCGATGACCGCGGTGGCCGCTCATTAGGGCACCGTTTAGGTATTATGGGCTTATAAAAGATATGAATAAGGTACGCAGGCCATTTTTTTCTAATTCCAAATAGACACATGTATTAGAGTCTATTGCCTACTGCTGTGAAAATTTCGTACCTATTTATTTAATTTTTCGAAAACTAAAGGGCGGGATTTTTTTTCAATATTTTTCCTGAATTCAGTGTTCGATTCTACACCCCACCTGAAAGTTTGGTTACTCTTTTTTGTTACACCCTGTATAGATACTAACTATTCTACCATTCGAAGGTGAGCTCATCGTGTGAAGAGAACAATAAATGATATCGTTACATCGCTTGAGGAATTATTATAAGTACCTAGTTCCAGACACTTCATTTCACTTAATTTTAAGATATCCTGCAGTTTGTTTGCAACAGTCTGCAGTTAGCTCAATTATTTCAAATGTACTACATAGTTTTGATTTGTTTCTAATACTTGATTGTAATTTTATTTGTTACTAGCTGTACCCGCGACTTCGTTCGCGATTGCCTCACCTGCCGACTAATTAAGTTCACATTTAACCATAGTCTCTCATATTATGACACGCCGCCGTGCAAAAAATCGTGTAGTGTCTACGGGGGATAGCATGTTGTCATCTTCAATCCCATTCTTTATAAACACGACTTTTAGCTACGACTCGGCCAGCGTCAGTGTTAAGAAGTGTCATACTCGTTTCACTTCTTACTGATGGTTCCGTTCAGCTGGGGCCTATTCTGCTATACTAATCGCTTCACTATGACAGGGGTATCGACACAGAATGACACGTTTGGGTATTCCACCTCAGATGAAAGAAATTATGATGAATGCAGATGGAGAGACGTGCGTCAAGTTTGAAACTATTAATTTATCTCGCATGCACTATCTGGAGTTTTATAAATCTAAGGATTCTACGTGATGATTCTGCGACGATTCCATTGTCATACTGAAGCAATTGTATTGCAGAATTGGGCTCCTGATCCATTTGACTGGACCACCGTAATTTTTTTTTTCGTTAGTAGGTAGGTACAGTTGGCTGTGTACCACAGTAAAAATATTTTTCTGTGGTCTAGTTAGATTAATTGGACCACTTACTGCAACCAAACTTCGGTAGTACAGTTAACTGGACCAGCTAAACCACCATACAGGGTGTTAGTGTAAACAGTCTTATCCTTGAAACCACGTATGTACACCCCTAAAATAAGACGATACAAGTTATTTGTAAAAATAAAAGTCAATTAGTTTCGATGGAATTTCATAATTCATTTCTCTGCTATCCTACGTGATTTCATGGACATCCTAGTGACCTTATCACGCCGCGCCGCGCCGCCCGCTCTCGCCTGTAGCCGGCCGGTGGTGTAGGTATCGAACCACTCGAATTGTAGGTACCTACAATACAACTTGTGATGGAACTTTCCCTTCATACTGTTCCTGGCTTAGGACAGGCAAAAATAGCTACTCTAACACATTTGCCAGTAAGTAGGCTAAAGTAAGTAGGTACTTTTGGCGTATTTAAAAAGTTCATCATCAATCAAGTTTTATGTACAATTCAATTAAAATTTACAGCTTTATGTACAGTTTGACATTAGGCATAAAATGTTTTGAACTGGCCGTAGGCACGTAGCCTTTGTGTAGCCGCTAGGATCGTTTCCCGGCTTGGCACACGTTGTTCTGGGAACCGCTCTGCGTACATCGTACGAGCCAAGTTCATGTTGTCACCAGCGATGGCATAAAGTCGCACCATTTCAGTCCACTGTTCATTTGTGAACGACATCGTCACTTCTCTACTTAACACAATA
This sequence comes from Eupithecia subumbrata, assembly GCA_949316285.1. Classification (NCBI taxonomy): domain Eukaryota; kingdom Metazoa; phylum Arthropoda; class Insecta; order Lepidoptera; family Geometridae; genus Eupithecia; species Eupithecia subumbrata. The sequence continues at coordinate 9,938,990 of OX438643.1, read as the reverse complement.
CGCGAACAAATCGGCACATCACAAATTAGCACGGAACGCGTCGTGACGTGCTCACTACCTAGCAGACGGGCCGCGACTGACGAGCGCGCGAGCGGCGTCTTTGTTTGAACGAACGCGGCGTAGGTATGTAGGCGGCGCCTTTAAGTCGGCGCGCGAGCGGGTCTTTGTTTGACACCGACAAAGCAGGCGGCGCGGCGTAGGTATAAACGTAGGGTGAAATGCTTTTATGATGTATGAGGATATTTTTTTCAAAATTATGTAAAAAAGTTTAGTTTTTTCATCGGTTTTGGACTCTGCTCATGATTCCGAACTTCTGGTTTCAAGGATAAGACTGTTTACCCTTACACCCTGTATATCATGTAAGGTAGGAACCTAACTTATTTTTCCAAGACGCCTTAGTAGGTAGGAACCTAACTAATGGGGCGTCTTGGAAAAATACATAGATAGGAACTTACCTACCCTCTATTTACTAATTTTTTTCTTCTAACTACAGATTATTTCATCAATCTACTGATTTTGTACTCGACTTTCTACTGATTTAGTCAAATTCGATCTAACAAAAAGAATGCATGAAATCGGACGACGCGTAGACCCGTCGTGATGCGCGGTTAAAGAATTCTACTTTTTCCTCTCTCCCAGGGGAACCTTACTGAATTCCAGGATAAAATGTATCCCATGTCCTTCCTTGAACTCAAATAGTACCAATTCAGTCCAACTCATACAGTAGTTTCGGCGTGATGCGCGGTGAAGGAATTTTACTTTCATCCCTTCTCCCAGGGGAACCTTACTAAATTCTGGGATAAAATGTATCTTTCCTCGTAGAATGAAATCAAATTATGCCGAGTTCCATTCGAATTCATTCAGTTGTTCCATCGTGATGCGCAGTTAAAGAATTTTACTTTCATCCTCTCTCCCAGGGGAACATGACTGAATTCCGGGATGAAATGTATCCCATGTCCTTCCTTGTAGTATGAAATCGAAACGTGCAAGGTTTCATTCCAACTCATTCAGCACTTTCGGCGTCATGCGCGGTGAAGAAATTTTACTTTCATCCCCTCTCCCAGGGAAACCTGACTGAATTCCGGGATAAAAAGTATCCTATGTCCTTCCTCGTAGTATGACCTAAAATCGTGCCGAGTTTCATTTCAATACCTTCAGTAGTTTTGACGTGATGCGCGTTTAAGAAACAGACAGACAGACAGACAGACAGACAGACATGAAAGAAAAAAATTACAGTTTTGGCTTCAGTATCGATAATAGAGTGCCCTCCAAAAAAAAATTTCAAAATATCTTCAATGTACAGAATTGGACCTGTTACAGTTTTATTATAAGTATAGATTAAACGATGAGTTATTAATTAAAACTCAAAATCAAATGTCAAATGTTACGACAAATGCTCGAAATAGAGACTAACGTTATGTCAATAATAAATTAAAACGTTTAAAACAGTAGTTAGGTACCTAAAACCTAACTATTTTAAATACAGGGTTAGAGGGGAATGCCCATAACCCCGCTCGTTAGCGCGCATACCTCGCTGAGAACATCCAGATATTTTGGAGTAAACGACCGACGTCAATACGCGTCTAGCCTTGGTCGAATATAAAAACACTTACTAGTTAGTACCTAGACCACAAAAACGCTAGAAACTAGACAAAGTCAGCAAAAACGCGAGTTTCAGCAGGGGTATTTTAATTCACCGATTCGTTTCAGAATCGAATCCGACGGATCTTTAAAACGCTATTTTGTTTTCGCCTCGGGTTGATGATCGAAAATTCGAAGCGAATGTGTTGACAAATGGCCATGTCAATGAGGAGGAGCTCTTTACCAACCCGAGGTGAAAACAAAATAGCGTTTTAAAGATCCGTCGGATTCGATTCGGAAACGAATCGGTGAATTAAAATACCCCTTGCAGGTTTACATTTTATATACTAACCCTTAGGTCTCATCGTAACCTGCACTTTAAATTGTTTTCAGTGTCTACGATGAGAAAATAACATCATAAGTTACAAACATGGTCGACATGACGTGTTGTGGTTGTTCAAACCATCTTTAAAGTTTCGTACCTGATGGGAGCAAACGAAACCCTATTACTATGCCTCCGCTGTCTTTCCGTCAGTCAGAGGGCTCTATCTCATGAACCGTAAAAACTAGACAGTAGAAACTTGCTCTTGCTCTCTTGCCGATATAACAAATACAAAAATAAAATAAATATTTAATTCAAGCTCCCATACATAAAACACTGTTTTTAGGCTATTTTTGCTCTATGTTTTCGAGGCTGTATTCCTTGAACCATAATAGGTAGACTATGAAATTGTTTACAAATAAGTAAACATTCCACTTTAATGCCTTAAAATATTAAAATTAAATAATGTGGAAAATATAAGGAGGTCTCCAAACAGTTGGTGTTTTTAGAGTTTCGTTTGAGAAATAGATTCGAAAGATTGGGACCAAACCCTCCGTGTGCGAGTATTAGATTCGAACATGGCAAAACAATCAAGCATCTCTACGATAACCAAGATACCGACTACTTGAAGAATTTAGAATACCCATCAAGAATTCCTAATTAAGTAAGTTTGTAAATAGCATTTGAAGGCAACTCTCAAGTTTATTTGTACGGCCAGTAGGAGCACTCTCGTCATTTGTCCGCAAATTGTCCCTCGGGTCTTCACTATAAATGTAATAAGGTTTTTCTGCTGAGGTTTTAGAAGTATCGCCGATAAGGTCCACCGCTCACTTACAGCTTAATGTTGTATCCCGTAATGTAGCGGTTTTCAAGGTGGAATAGAAACAGAAAAAAGAAAAGTAGTGGTTTTTGCGATCGTGAAATTGAGTTCCAAATTGATTCTTACCCAGAACGTAACGGATTTTCTAATAACTTAGAAGATGTGATAATAAGAAACTTTAAAAAGGCACTATAAACATTTATTCAGGATTATTGATACGTGAACTGCAGTTTCTGTCTGTTAATACAAACATGTTCGTGAAGATGCCAGCTCTTTCTTCTTGTTTTTTTCTAAATCACCTCTGACAGAAAATGAAAAAAAAAACTCGTTAGTCCGGAACCCTATGAATTATTAAAGACAGATCTCCCACTTCCACACCCAATGTTAATTCAGAGACGTTCAGAACGATTATTGAATGAAAGGGGTGCCTACCAACAACACCAGTTTAAGAATGAAGACCTGGCGTCTTCACTAATGTGTTCGTAATGATTGGCAGATCCAGCAGTTCACGCAGTGCTAATGAATTACCAATATATTATAAATAAAAGGTTATATCAGACAATACTATTCCATAGATTAGATTTATTTCATTGCAGGAGGTTGCGGGTTCGATTCCCGCCTCGGAACAAATTTGTGTACGATCTGCAGAAATTTGTTCCGTTGGTCTGGGTGTTTTCTATGTATAATAAAAAACATCTATCTATGTAGTGTATTGTATTAAGTATATTAGTTATCTAGTACCCATAACACAAGCTCTGCTTAGCTTGGGGCTAGATAATGCTGTGTGAATTGTCCAGCATTATAAATTATATAAATTAATTATATAAATTATAGGTTTACGACACATAACAATAAAATAGAAAAAATAACAGAAAAGAAAAGAAACATAATACAGAACTGTGACAAAAACCAGCTGAGCTGAGGATAATCAATGCGGGAAGTATTTTCCTTGATTGATCAATGAACCCTGTATAATGTGTAGGTACCGGTCAGCTGCATTTTTTTTTATAAAACAGACTAGCTTCTGCCCGCGGCTTCGCATGCGTATTTTCAGTATAACAAGTAGCCTAAGTATAGCTAAATGTACGCCAAATTTCATTATGACCTATTCAGTAGTATTGGATATCTTAGGTCACAAAAATTCAGATTTTACAAATTTTCGGCTTTATAATATTAATAGGATAGTAGGATTGGTTTTGATGAGCAATAAACCCTTAGAAATAATAGAAGCTACAAACTAAAACTTTCCATTAAATAAGACCTATTTACGGAGCGCAAGGATCGTTTACTGTAACGCCTACTAACCACTTAATAATAAGAATAAACCACAGCATTTTGGACCCTCCCCTCTTTAAAATAGAAGCCACCTCACGAAGACATTATTTAACCGCAGTGGTAGGGCTGTGACGTCACGAAGACGATAACAACAAACCATCTTAGACAGTGCTTACTGCAGTCAACTAATTTTACAAATCCGTCGGCCATTGAACTAAGACCCCCGAGTAACAAACGGCGTTGCATAAGCCCCCAATTTGCGAGGGCGCTGAGGTGCCGTGGGGGTCAGGTTAGGGTGGCGCCCCGATTGCATCTGTACTGAAATGGGCGAAGGAATGCAATTAGGAAGATACTGGTGACGCCTTCAGAGCTTTGAGATATCCGAGGAGCCGAGTCTGGAGACTCGAACTATCGGCTCGTGAAAATTGAAAACGCTGTACTTAATGCTTGGTAACATATAAAATAAATGCTTTGCTTTCATTTCCTTCGTTAGGCGAATAAATAGAAAAGGCTAGAAAAGTATAGTAGACGCCAAACAACTTGTCCGGTGACGGGCAGCGAAAGTGAGAAGTTTGCTCAGGCACCCTCACTCATTATGATTCTCATGCTGCCGGCAAGAGAAAAAGATAGATAGATAGATAGACTTTTGTCTTTCGTTTGGGTACACACAAACAGCACAGGAAAGGTAACAAAATAACAGTGACATAACATTATTTAAGGTACACATAATTAGGTAGGTAGGTAAGCAAATACACAATTATAAATTGATAACACATGAATATTATTATTATTATTTACTAGCTGTACCCGCGACTTCGTTCGCGATTGCCTTACCTGCCGACTAATTAAGTTCACATTTAACCATAGTCTCTCATATTATGAAAAGCCGCCGTGCAAAAAATCGTGTAGGGTCTACGGGGGATAGCATATTGTCATCTTCAATCCCATTCTTTATCCAGACGACTTTTAGCTACGACTCGGCCAGCGTCAGTGTTAAGAAGTGTCCTACTCGTTTGACTTACTCACAGCTGGGGCCCTATTCTGCTATACTAATCGCTTCACTATGACAGGGCTATCGTCACAGAATGACACGTTTTGGTATTCCACCTTGGATGAAAGAAATTATGATGAATGCAGATGGAGAGACGCGCGTCAAGTTTGAAACTACATATTAATTTATCTCGCGCGCACTATCTGGAGTTTTATTAATCTAAGGATTCTACGTGATGATTCTGCGACGATTCCATTGTCATACTGAAGCAATTGTTTTACAGAATTGGGCTCCTGATCCATTTGACTGGACCACCGTAATTTTTTTTCGTTACTAGGTAGGTACAGTTGGCTGTGTACCACAATAAAAAATATATTTTTCTGCGGTCCAGTTAGTTTAAATGGACCACAATAATTAATTAATTTAATTGTACTACCGAAGTTTGGTTGGAGTAAGACTCCAACCAAACTTAGGTAGTACTGTTAACTGGACCAGCTAAACCACCATATCATGTAAGGCAGGAACCTAACTTATTTTTCCAAGACCCACAACCTTAGTAGGTAGGAACCTAACAAATGGGTGCGTCTTGGAAAAATAAATAGATAGGAACTTACCTACCCTTTATCTACTAATTTTTTTCTTCAATCTACAGATTATTTCATCAATCTACTGATTTTCTACTCGACTTTCTACTGATTTAGTCATATTCGATCTTGCAACACTGTTTCTAACAAAAAGAATGCATGAAATCGGACGACGCGTAGACCCGTCGTGATGCGCGGTTAAAGAATTCTACTTTTTCCTCTCTCCCAGGGGAACCTTACTGAATTCCAGGATAAAATGTATTCCATGTCCTTTCTTGTAGTATGAACTCAAAACGTGCCAAGTTACATTCCAACTCATTACCTATGTAGTTTCGGCGTGATGAGCGGTGAAGGAATTTAATTTTCATCCCCTCTGCCAGGGCAACCTTACTGAATTCCGGGATAAAATGTATCTTTCCTCATAGTACGAACTAAAATCACGCCGAGTTGCATTCGAATTCATTAAGTAGTTCCGTCGTGATGCGCGGTTAAAGAATTTTACTTTCATCCTCTCTCCCAGGGGAACCTTACTGAATTCCAGGATAAAATGTATCCCATGTCCTTCCTTGAACTCAAATCGTACCAATTCAGTCCAACTCATTCAGTTGTTTCGGCGTGATGCGCAGTGAAGGAATTTTACTTTCATCCCTTCTCCCAGGGGAACCTTACTAAATTCTGGGATAAAATGTATCTTTCCTCGTAGTATGAACTCAAATTATGCAGAGTTCCATTCGAATTCATTAAGTTGTTCCGTCGTGATGGGCGGTTAAAGAATTTTACTTCCATCCTCTCTCCCAGGGTAAAATTACTGAATTCCGGGATGAAATGTATCCCATGTCCTTCCTTGTAGTATGAAATCAAATCGTGCTAGGTTTCATTCCGACTCATTTAGCACTTTCGGCGTCATGCGCGGTGAAGAAATTTTACTTTTATCCCCTCTCCCAGGGGAACCTGACTGAATTCCGGGATAAAAAGTATCCTATGTCCTTCCTCGTAGTATGACCTAAAATCGTACCGAGTTTTATTTCAATACCTTTAGTAGTTCCGTCGTGATGCGCAGTTAAAGGATTTTACTTTCATCCCCTCTCCCAGGGAAACCTGACTGAATTCCGGGATAAAAAGTATCCTATGTCCTTCCTCGTAGTATGACCTAAAATCGTGCCGAGTTTCATTTCAATACCTTCAGTAGTTTCGGCGTGATGCGCGTTTAACAAACAGACAGACAGACAGACAGACAGACAGACAGACAGACAGACAGACAGACAGACAGACAGACAGACAGACATGAATGAAAAAAATTGCAGTTTTGGCTTCAGTATCGATAATAGAGTGCCCTCCAAAAAAAATTTTCAAAATATCTTCAATGTACAGAATTGGACCTGTTACAGTTTTATTATAAGTATAGATTAAAGTAAACTCTTAACAACCTTATTTAATATAAACAGGCACCTACCCACCAATAGTACACTCGCCTTAGTAATAATGGTAGAAGATAGGTTCAGCTCTGTCTCGCTCTTTCATTGTATGAAACATAAACTCCCAGTAAATTATCGACGCGCCTTTAATCGCGGGCACAGGAGGAAACCGCCCACCAATTTGGCCTAAGAATTGCGTTCTGCGCATCTTAGTCACGTGGTTCGACGGAGGACAAGAAGTTTGACAATTATTATACCTAGTACGTAATTACTAGTACTTTTGAAAAACAAAACTATATGCGCGTGCGATTATTTTTCGTACGCCATCAAAGCTAAAAGTAGCATTTCCCTTAAGTAGCTCTTGTCTCGCAAACATTCGAAGGGGTGACCAGCCCTCGTGCTTGGAGACGCTGAAAGCCTGCTTCTGCTACTTTATTTTAAACTAGACTCAGCTATGCCGTTACATCTAATGTTACTTTGTTTATCGATGTTATTTCCAGACCCTCCACCTTATGTCTTCGCAGAGTCCTTGGGTTCTTTGTAAACATTGCCAGGGACCACCTGGAAAAGCCCGTGCTCACCTCCAAGGTGGCACGCTATCGACGCTGCGGAAGACCCACCACGATGGAGACACGTCGTGCATTCCAAGGTCCTACTTAAAGGACCGCCGGCTATGAGGATATCAACACAAGAAGCAGGTAATTAGGTAGGTACCCTTTTACATAGAGAAAAGTATCCCCAAACGATTCGATATTTTAAATTGAATATAGTGATTAAATTGTTTTGAATATACATAATTATTACTAAACTGTGCCCCAGAGTTAAAGCCGTGTAGGTATAGTAACAGAGCAAACCTCGTCTTCTATAGAAACATTATCAGCACAGCTTAGCATCTGAGTGTATTTAGTCTTTGATCGCGATTGAAATTTGCTTGAGATTAAGTGATGGTTGAAATCATTACTAAGTAATAAAGTAAAATATTACGCGTTACAATTTAATATCAACCAGTTGCATGATTTAATGGATTCAAGTCTTGAGTAAACGTATCGCAACTAAGGAATTAACCCACATTCTAAGTATCCATTACTTTGATTTATGTTTAAAAACTTTTTGTTTGGGAATGAGAAAAGCTCAGAGGGCAGTCGGGTCTTATAAAATAATTTTATCCGTGAAAATACCAGGTAATCGCGCTAATATTATGAATCCGAAAGTATGTCTGTTTAGATGTTTGTAACCCGTTCCCGCCGAGACCACTGGATGGATTGGGGACAATTTCCTAAGATGAACTTAGGTCCAAACTTGGAATAATTAAAAGGCTCCTTTTTATCCCGGAAAAACGCGCGCGAAGGCGTGGGCTTAAGCTTATAATGAATAAAGTACCTGCGAAGCCATACCTCATTTCTAGGAATAAACGATTATTTACCCTTTATCCCTATTATTACGAAGGGTTCAGAAGGTAAGAAGATAAGTGATACAGAATAAGAGATAGTACGAACATATAGCATTGTTCACTTGGACTGTCAGAAACACTTGTACTGCTTCAGCGAGGGGAACACTAAGGGGTTCTTCGCAATTAATCAACATTTTTGTATAAAGATAATGTACCTACACCTTGTTCAGGTTTTGAAGGGTGTTGTTTCTAAACATAGGTTGCGTCGCTCAAAATCGTGTTAAAGTAATAAAAAAGTAACCACTGGATTAGGTTTATTATTCAATGCTGTAGTAGAATAGAGACAAATAAACCGAACGGCGGAAAACAAACTTCCTAACTTCCATGGAGCTACTCCGCGAAACAAAGTTAAATTTCGTCCAATTATCTAACATGCTAATTTTAATCCGAAGTAGGCCAAACAGAGGTTGATTTATGTGCAATTAAAGTGTAAGAGAGCCTCATTATAAAACGTCTCAAGAGGTGCCGGTATATTTATTTCATCGTAGGGTCTGCCCTTAGGCTTTACCTTTATGTTATCGGGGCTTTTGATGAAGAATACCATGAAAATTATATAAAATTTAAACGTAATCGGAGATAGAACGCAAAAAATTTGCCAAATTAAATCATTTACATTTTGTTTCAAAGTGTAAACTGCTGAAGTCCAGACGTTATAATTTAATTGCAGCTGTTTTAGTGCTCGCAGGTGTACACTTAGATTTCAAAATACTTAACACCTTTTAGTCGTATTTTATAGCAGTTTAAAGCGTGCTTAACTGGTTTATGTTTAGACGAAACAAGCAAATGGCTTTTCTATTATATTGAAGTAACCTAACATTTTCAGAGTTTCGTTTCTCTGCCGCATGCCGTCTTATTACGAGCATAGGTTTCGAGAGTAGGGATTTCATTCCAGTTCAGTTATTTGTACCGTCGCGCTGTTCTGGGCTTTAGCAGAATTCTCTGTCTCATAGCGAACAATTTGTTTGTATCCCTCGCTACAGGCACACGCACATTTTATTTTTTTATTCCGCTGGGATCGGGCTAATGAATACAGGCTTTGTTCGGGTCGGATCAGCGCAGCGCTAAGGTCGCCTAGAAAATATTTTATTTTCTCTCACAAATCTAGTTTTACATAATCTTATTCTGATTTCGCGAAACTCATTCCACGCTTGGAATTCTAAATGTTTGGTTTACAACGAAAAGTGAATAACATTATCTTTGTATTTACTATTTGCAAGTAAAGAATAAAAAACATGACAGTGGAATAGCAGTCATATTTTTAGGGTTTCGAAGATCAAAGATCGGTTTCGAAACCCTTATGGTCTCGCTTTGTCTGTCCTTTTTCCCCTCCTTAATAACTCAAAAACTACTGCAGCTATCAACTTGAAATTTGAAATAATAATACATTTCGTGCGCCTGTACAGATTTAAAGAAAAATGAATGAAAAATGAAAATCAATATTTTCAATACAAATTGTGATGCCGAAATTTTAAAAGATACCTACAGAGTCATATGAGGTATCAAATGAAAGGTATCATTTTGGACATTTCAAATCAGTTTTTCAAATTTCTATAGGTTTCATACTTTCTGAAATATTTTGAAAAAAGTCGAAAAATTTACAATTTACCTTTAACCGAACCACCCATTTAACCGAAGCATGCTGAGAGATCCATCTGAAATGTAGGTTGGACCTACTATTCTTAGGTATACGTTAAATTGCAAAGTCTCTAACCGGTACTTTTGGTACATATTTGTTGATAAATGTTCGAAAGCCTCGGCGCGCGAGTTACACTACCACTTGACGGATCTTGTTTTGTCATTGGCTGCATTTTGAATACGAATAAAAAACAAAAGTAAATGAACCAATGAGCGGCGAATGAGAGTATGAGACACTCAGGAATACATCTGAGTCAACTAACTGGACGCTCTTGCAAATAGGACCCTTAAAGCAAAACTTCCTATTTGTAGGCAAAGTGCCCGCGTTACGTTCTGGATCTAAATGAAGAAATGCAGTTACCGGCAGAGCTTTTAAAAAGCTTCTGCTATATCAGACTGACTGTAATTGCCTTTATTGGACCTAAAAGCACTGACTCACTTGCAAATAGACGATTTAAACTAACTGAGTAGCGCATACAGTCGCTACTTACGCCATCTAGTTGGCAAACTACAACTAATTTAAATGAAGTCATTAACAACGGGATATTTGCCATGATTATAATTCAAATAAATAATGCTGGACAATCCACACAGCATCATCTAGCACCAAGCTTACCAGAGCTTGTATTATATGTACTAGATAATGTATACTAGTCAAGACGATTACTTTAAACGATTACATAGATGATTTTTTTTTCATTAGAAAACACTTACAACGAAAAAATTGTTGATACGATCTGAAGGTAATTATTCCGGGTATCAAGTGTTTGCAGATAGTACAAACATTTATCTCAGGGCGGTAATGCAAATCCACCTGCTTCACCAGCTGACTTTCCGCCGTGCCACATCGGTCATCAAATATACCACAAAAAAGTGATAGCCGTTCTGTCCCGATTCATTTTCGAAAATAGCCTTTGAACTCGCAGTTAAGCGCTGACATTATTTTTAACGGTGCAAACTATTCTAATAACAATGAGATAGTAACGATAAAAGATAACTCGATAAGATTACAGTATTTTAATGCTCATTGTTACAATAACGGCCTCAACTATAGTGTCGTAAAAATCACGGTGACCTCGTTTGTCTGCAAAAGCTTTTGATTTTCATGTCTATCGGCCAATGCATTATTTTACATTGCTATGAAAATGAAAACCTTTAACGCGCGGGTTCTTAAGACTACTCTAAAGACGTGTTTATTTAAGTTGCGTGTTGTGATGGCGCTAGTGTAATACAGATAAACACAGTCGTTAAACTGGACAACTTTATAGCGACATGGTCCTTAGCTAGATTGGCTGGGCACTGCAAATAACTAGTTAAACATTATCGGGAGAGTTTCCTTCGTCTTATTATGACCCAATTGAAACTTCTCATTCCATGTCCGATAATCATATCACACCAATAATTTTATTATTATAAATGCGAAAGTTCAGAAGACTGTCGACTGAAGTTTGTCAGCATTCAAAATATTGCTGTCCGTCACTTACATAACGATCGAAGTGAAAAGGATGTCACCATTTATAGTGCTGTCAAATTTGAACGAAAAAATGCATCATATCCCATATCCGCGCAGCTAGCCCTGCCATAACACGGATGTCGCAAAGCGCAGGGCCCCTGGCAGCTGAGAGGTTAGAGTAGCAGGTGGGAACTTTATGCCTCAGTTAGGGGCTTTATTCGACAGTTAACTACGATCAGACCATTGAAAAACCAAGAATATCGCTAGTCATCGAATAAAGGCTGTCTGGTTGTTTCTCTGAGGATTTAAAAATCGGCCCATACATAGATAAAGATTTTGATGTTTAGTTTCGATTTTAACAAAAGGCATCATTAAGGTAAATGCTGTGATGGGAATGGAATGACAGAATTGGCGACCCGTTTCAAGGATTGACAATTATTTATCATAAATTGAGAGTTTGAATGGCTAGAAACTGTGTAAAATCACATTCTATCCTATCTTAACCTACTATCCTATCCTACTAATATTTTAAATGCGAAAGTTTGTGATATGTGAAATTTTTGTTACTTAGGATATCCAAAATTACTAAACAGATTATAATGAAATTTGACACACATTTAGAATGTACCCTAGCTTAAACAATAGGCTACTTTTATAGAGTTTTGCCCCCGACTTTGATAATTTACACATTACGTCCAACGAGAAACCAAAACATAGACAAAAACTTCTATGCAATGATGTCCATTTTTATCAATATAGTGATTGAACTTGTGATGTTGCCATGGTTGTCATATCTGCCTTCTACAATATGAAAATTAAACAGAACGTTTTTCTCCAGCAAAGAAACGAAATAATTCAATTAATTGTAAGGGTACATTTTTATGGATATAAATGCTTCGTGTGTAAAAAGGCACAGATGTATTCGCTTTTTCTATGCAAATGTTTTTTTCCGTTCATTGATGTGTCCTTTAGTAAGGTAAGGACCTACCACGCTAACGAAGTTGCGGGTAACATCTTATTTTCATAAAAGAAGAACTAAAACATCAAACACGGTTCTTTGAAATGAACAGATCTTTTTAATTAAAAATGCAAAGCATCTGAATCAACTCTCTATTATTTATTTAATTCTAGGAACTAATGCTACCAGCAGGAACAGTTGTGAAGCTTGTTCTATATTTTCCAAAGACATAGTAGGTACACTCTGGTTCAAAGTCACTCAGCGAGCTATGGAAATATGCTCGGAGTTTCTCTGATGGATAGGATTCGTCACAAATACATCCGACAGAGAACCAAAGGTATCGACGTAGCTCTAAGAAATAGCAAGCTGAAGTGGCAGTGGGCTGGTCATATCTCGCGAAGGACTGACAACTGGGGTAAACTTTTTCTTGAGTGGAGACAGTGACTCGGCAAATGTAGGGTAGGATGCCCTCCGGCCAGGCGGGATGACGACTATAGACAGATACAGGTCCTGTCTTTGGATTGCTGCATGCAAGCTGAAGACAGGGTGCTATGGCGCTCATTAGGCATCCAGCAGTGGGCTAATTTACGTTGATGATGGTGATGATGATGATGATAATGATAGTAAATACACTGGAGAAGAAGTAAGCCACATTTGCATTCGTGAAAACCTCTTTATATATCATGAAAAATGACTGTTTCTAAACTAAAACTTTAGTTTTTTATATATTTTTTGTTACGAAAACATTGCTTTGACTTTTATTCGAGACTTCCATTCCCTTGGCGGGAAAACTTTTCCCTGCTTTCTAAAAGCAAAATGAAAAACTTACCTTGTAAACCCGTACCTGGTGCCTTTCTGAGTCTCATTGCAACAATTTAATAAACCAGGAAATAGTCGGAAAGCACTGCACAGATCTTGTTTGTGTGTGAAGCTATTCTCGGGTCATGCACATTATGGCCCGTCCACATGTTGTTTGTTTTGGTTGGAGACTAGATGTAAAGCTAAGCTTGTATTTTATTAATAACGATTCTTTAGAGTGATTTCTATACGTCATAGAACATTTTGTTGTCACAGAGTTGATCGAGTCAAAGGACTCCGCCGTGATCGCCGTGTTGGCTGACGTCGATCAGCTGTGATTATGTCCTCCTAGCCGAATTTTGGCAATGGTGACCAGAACAAAAAAACTATGAATATAAAAAACCGCGAGAGCAGCAAACTGCGATAATTTTGGAGTTTGGTGAGATCGGATTAACAACAAAGACACGGAAGGGAAGACGACGGCGAGTGGAGATAGCCGCAGCATTTTTGCGTTTTTTTCAGTGATCAACAAATAGTTAGGAAGACAACATATATATATATATATATAAAATTTTGTTACTTTCTTGGGTGGTCACGATGTAGTTATGAAGTGGAACGAACCCAGAAGATTTTCGAGAGTTGGCGGAGGCTGAGAAAATTGTTAAGAAACTAATACAAAATAAATATCGGCGAATAGAGTGAGTCGCAGCCTTTATTGAAATGAGTGAGCCATGAGCAAGACAAGGAAGCGAAGATAAATGAGCTAAGACCAAATAAAATATTTTTTGGCGATTGACAACAAGATAAGAAGACAACAGACCACACTCAATACATCGAATCAACGACGAGCGAAGCGAGCCGCGAAATTTTTTAGTATCTGGCTGTGCGAGTGAGTTGTCGCTGTCACCCATAGGTGTGCCTAGATGGCCCCCTCTGGAGCTTGGTATCCGGTGCAGACGGTCCCCGCGCCTCTAGTGCAGCCGTGGAGAGAACATAAGAGTAAAGATTCGTCGTCGTGACTCGGCCAAAATGTCGAATCGCTGTAACATCCAGTAGACCATTTTCCTTTTATCTCTAAGTTGCAAAAAATGCAGTGTTTTCCAGACAACGCTTCAAAGACAAACAATGTTCGCTCAGAGAATAACATCAAAAGCAACGAGCCAAAGCACTGCAATAAAGCCCACGGCTCGAGGGTCGATAATATTGAATCAGTTGACTCTATTAACAATGCAAATACTGTAGCGAATGCCGGAATCTAGCTTCGTAAATGCACCGAGTTTTACAACAGGTTACCGAACCGATGAACACGCGATTTTAGATTCTAAGCGGTGGGATATAAGATTGACAGTCGGTGGAGAAGTAACGTGGTAAGTTTGTACAGAATTGTTTGCAAATCCAAACTTATGCAGAACGCGAGTGTTCACAGGGATCGTTTGTTACAGCTTAATGCTTGTAGTTTGGATACTTTTATTTTTTCCGTCCCGGCTGGACGGGGCTTTGAGATATTGAATGTCTGGCTGCTGGTTGGTGCTTGTTTCTCGCTCGATAATGCAAATCGACGATTGAAATCATCCTACAAATATTATAAATGCGAATGTTTGGATGTAAAGTTGGATGGATGTTTGTTACTTCTTCACGCCAAAACTACTGAACGTCTCGGGCTGAAATTTTGCATACAGGAGTTTCTAGGGATGGAATAGAACATAGACTTTTTATCGCATAAATCTTTTTCCATGGGATACAAATAACCTTAAAACGTTTCCATACAAACAACGGAGTTTCGGCAAAGGCTGTTTTTTTGGCGACCGAATAACCATGACACTGTCTGTCACACTCACACTCACACTGTCTGTCACACTCACACTCGTGCGAAGGTAAATAACTTTTCTTCTTATTTTTCACACCGTACACGATTTTTCTTATAATATTGGATGACAGAAGCGACGCCAGGACTTTTGGTTTAGTCAGTTTAGATTATACAGTGTGTGTGTCTGTATGTGCCTACCTAAGCAACTAAATACTAATAATCTGTTCTAGAGTCACAGATATTTTTTTGTTAACAAAATGGTTACAAAACGACAAATATGTATATTAGTGGAAATTATTTAACGATACTAGTATTATCTGAGCAAATCACAGAAGTTCAAATGATATTTGAATTTAATAGCTAACATCATTTATTTTGTCTTTTGTCAGGTTTCGAATTGGAATATGCACCTTTTTCGCTATGAATGGACAATTTTGCCTTGTTATTTCTAGTTGTTACCTTGATGTGGTCTGTTATTGGAATAATATGGTTTGGTTGGTTAACTTTTCAATTTTCATATGTTAGATAATATGGTTTGGTTGATTATGTTTATTCATACATGTAACTGTTATCAAAATATTTCAGATACCTACTAAATCTGAGTACCTATAGATATAAACCGTATAATTTTATTTTATTTCTGAGAAGTTAAAGACAAACAATACGAAAGTTTACAAACACATTTATTTAGTTCATAATTCTTCCGACACACTCGCTGCGTGGCTCAACCCCGTAAGTCTCCGAAACCCACATTTCACTCGCGCGAACTTTTAATTTAACCCGCGAAGTACTAAATCTCGCTCATAATGCAGCATTCATAGCCGTGACGTCACGAATGACGTCACCCATTCTTTACTTCACGGACCATAACATGCGGCCGGCGTAATGGGTACTTCCTATTTCAACATTTCAAACAAAGTTCTTGAATACCGAATGTACTACCTTTGTAGCTCTTTCGTGAAAAATAACATTAAGAAACAATTGACAGTAGAAGAAAACATAACGAAAAATTCAATTAAAAATATAATCTAGTTTTAGCACACGGCTTGACTTGCGATTTGTCTGGTCATCTAATCAAATATAGCTCATCTGACCCGGTGACTAAGATGTCCTCCTCCTGGCCGAATTTCGGCCACAGCATCGGCGACGCGACCAGTCTCGATAAAGACAAGCCAAGAAGTATGCGCAAACACAGGTGAAATCTTTATTTGCTCACTTTTATAGGTCGATGGCACGACAGACCGATCCGACGGCGAAGAGTCGGCTTAACGTGCTTTCCAAAATTGAACCTTCGTGGGGTTCAACTTTCTGATTTCAGGCTGCTCTAATGTTTTTTTCTTGCTAAAAACATTTCAATCATAATTAGACGGGATTTGAACCCGGGACTTCATTAACAGAAGTTGAACACATTTTGACTAAGATGTAAAACGGATTACATTCTAAGCTTTTTTGAATACATCGTTCACTGGTGTGACGTCACGTTCGGCACTTTATTTCACGGGTCATAAAGGAGTGATTCAGGGTCGCCCGTGCGTGTCTCACATTTTGTTCACAAGAGTTATGTCCTTGTTGTATCGATAGATGCCTCTCTGTGACTTGCTGATTAGATATGATAAGAAGGCTTTGCCAGACTTCACGTTTCACATTGATTTCTTGACAGATTCCACATTTTACATTGATCGTCGCGATTGCTGTCAATACATCAATTTTGATTTTGACGAACTGTTTCATATTTGTAAGTATAGCTCCTAGTCTGTCTTATTCCGTAAGGCATGCTGCCGCAATTGATTGTAACTATTGCTATCAATTATTTTAATAGGCCTTGATTTTGACAAGAATCTAGTAGATGCATTAACGACAGCAATTACTATTTACAAGACAAGCAATCAAATCAAGGTACCAATATTTGCCACTTAACCCTGACAGGGTTTCTGTGGGAACATTATGAAGGTACTACTTACCTAACGTTCCCATAGAAACTCTCAGAACAAAGTTAAATTCAGTAAACATTGCATAAATCTGTGAGTTCTGATCGCCCTTAAGGTTTTAAAATTATAAGACCCTAGGTCTTTAGCCTAAGTAGTACTTAATAAAAAGTGACTTTAATCAAATGACTAGAATATCTCAGAATAAGATATCAGCATTCAGTCCTAATCCGTGATGAATACGCGTCGTAAACATAAGCTGAGGACTGACAAATAGACCTTATCTACTCAGAAACAAAACGATGTGTTAGCGTCCTGTCTGCTAAACCTAGCTTCCCACTCGAAAAGCCACCTTCTGTAAGTAAATGTAGAGTATATTTCTGTTTGGTAGTGGTTAATCTTAGAAATCCTCCATTAGGTGGAACGGGCGACAATGGGACGGTAGTGCGGGGTCTAATCAGCACACGAAGTGGACAAAACGATCACGAGCTTGGGGGGACTTTTGAACTGAATACGGGATGGGGTCTTTTAGTCTGACCTTGGCAGAGCTCAATGCTCGTTGAGGAAAGTGGTGGGCATAAAGTTTACCATAATAAGGTGAAGCTTTGATAAAAATAGATAAGCTGAGTTTCTTGTGGTTTCAAGTAGTATAATGTTACTATATGTCTGGAGTAAATAGATAATGACATAAAGTGGAGGTTCGTTGGTGCTGTAGTTGAACTGCCGCTCCGCTGGCAAGAGGCCATAAAGCGGCCGGTCAAAAAATAGCCCTGCGTGGCAAGCGACCCTATGATGGCCGATTTGCGTGATTTTCAGCTTGTCTTTTGTTTCGTCGAAGTTTTGTTACGTAGAGTCAACTTTTGAGCCATGTCATTGTCTTAAAAGTTGACTGACAGTTTCAAGCGGACGTCAAAACCATAAACAAACCAAGTTTAGAAGAAATTTAAAAAAAATCGTAAATTCATATGTTATGTGAATACTTGCCTAGGGGCAAACATTAGTTTTATAGTAGTTTTTATAACGAGTTATTATAAATTAGGGCAGTTCCGTGTTGGCCGAGTCATAGTGAATCTTGATCGGTAAATCTTTTAAAGAATGTCTAATCTATCATCAACATTCATTCGTTATAACATCAGTTTGATGTTGTAGTTTTAAAATAAGATAGTTAATGTTCATAGGTAAGATATCTTTTACCTTATTGAAGATGCTAGTTTTAACGATAGATAATAAATGAGAGTATTTAACAAGTAAATATACATATACCCACTAAGGTAGGTAGGTATGTGCATATTTATTTGTGGGTTGTACCACGATAGAGATCCTCCTTGCTCCTTTAATCCTGAAAGTCTGGAGAGTTTGTTTATGATGTGTACCTTCTTACTATTCAATTAATTTGCATGCACTCAACACCACTAGGCTAGGTAGGTACTTACTTCTCATGTTATGTTCTTTTCTTTAATATTAGTCTAGATACATAGGTACCTACATATGTATATTTGTATCTTTGCTTTTTATTTACTTATATAAATAATTAAGTCACACTATATTGTTAAGCTTACACTGTATAATATCTTGACGTCTACAATCAGGGAGAGAGCAATACTTCCTACCGTAACACAGTATTAACTAAGTACGGAGGGAAGTCACTCGACCACGGGTATCAACACCTACAGAGAATCATGTTATAAAATACAAAAACTTACACAGTCCATCTTTACCCTCTTGAACCCTCTTGGATTCCTGCTACGAGAAATCGTCCAAGCTCTGGAAGAATTCCTCGGGCATGAGCCATACAAAATCATTAATAAATGCCTTCGATAAACGGTAAACTAACCGAATTCTAGCGCTAAGCAGAAGCAACCTTCGCATCATGACAAGAGCCCTAACTGGACACTGTCGCCTCAACAAGCACATGTTCAAACTGGGGCTAAGCGACACTCAATCCTGCAGGTTCTGTGAGGAGGCAGAGGAAACGCCTCTCCATCTTCTAGGAGAGTTCGGAGCACTGATGCAAAAACATAGTATACATCTAGGCAAGCACTTGCTTAGCCCAGACGAGCTAAGAGACTCCACCCCTAAGAAAATCCTACAGTTCCTAGCAGCTGCAAGGGTTAGTGGCAAATGAACACCGCTGCTTTGAGGCGGAACACACAAAGTGGCGATCACAATAGACCTATCATGGCCGCAGTGATACGAAAACCACAAATAGCTAAAAAAAAACTAGTCGATCTTTAAAATTAGCGCTCAATTCTTATATAAGAATTAAAATGAGTACCTACGTATGCAACATGTATGTAAGAATGATAGTCTCATCCAACGGCCACATCGCATCGGTTGAGCAAGGAACCCTGAGACTAGTAGTCGGTCTGACGCGAGCTAATTTAACTTGAGAATTCGCATTTAAAGGCAACGCGATCCGAAACCACTGGAAGCACTGGACTAGTCAGGCGCGTTCCCGAGACCACTCACGCCCGATTACATAATAATAATGCTGGAAAATCGACACACAGCTTATCATCATACATAACTTACCTATTGTTTTGGTACATACCCGAAGCTTAGCCAAAGCGTACTAGTACCGTTGGACTATCCATAATACAAAATACGTTAACGTCGGTATGTGTAGAGTAAAATAGGTACCTAAATAATTTATAATTGCCCTGAGGCGAGGGTGTCGCAAAAATCTTGGTATTGTATTGTAAATTTACTTTTATTTTGCTTTGTTGGTTTTCAGTGTAATATTGTATAAAAAATATTTTTATTGCTTTATTTCAAAGCATTGTTTACTTTGAACATTATACAAAATAATATTTTTTTAATAAACCTTGGCACGCCTGTCTCTCAGCTAAATTAATGTCTCCCGGTAATGAAATATTTCGATACAACAAAAACAATGGCAACTGGCTTCTGAATAACAGAAACAGCCGATTTTGTTATTCAACAGTGATTAGTTACTGCTTTTCGATTAAATCGACTTACTTAGGTAAATTACTTTTGTAGTGACGGTGCGCTGTAGAGCAAGCCCGTCAAGACCAACTTTAAAATAAACTTGCCGGAGTTCCCGTCCGAGCCAGCCCGTCTGCTCTTGAAATATCTCCGTGCCAACTACCCCCTTTTTTCTACCCTTTGTTCCTGCCCCTTTGATGCGTGTCATAGTTGAGGCTCGTTGGGAAGTTCACATCTATTTTGCAAGTAATTTAAAGTTTGAGATATGATTTTGTTTCTTTTCGCTGAATAAGTTTGAGTTGTGAATTAAAGGATCTTATTTTATGAGAGAAAACTTAGCTCTCGGGGGAAAATAATAAAGCAATGGTTAGTGAAAATTTTATGAAAAGCTTTTATTATTAATGTTTATTTATAATGCATAGGTACCTAGTTTGACATATCATCCGAATTTATCTATTCTTCCGAGAAATATACCTTCCTCTCTTGAGTTCTAAGGTAAATAGAGATTTTTTCTGTTTTGGAAAACACTTCATTCATTCTAAACTGTTCCAAAGAGTTCAGTTGACGCTGGTCTCTGCAACAGTAAACAGTCTGGTAAAGGCGAACTCGAACTAACTCAATATCAATATTTCAACAGCCATTTTGAATTTGGGACTTTACAGGCAAGCTCAGTATTTACGTTTCGCGTAAAATCGAACTAATATTATCAATTGCGGTCCCTTGGGAGCCTGTAATTAATTTAACCTTATTTTACTGCGGGTCCCCATTTTAATACCTCCGGGTTTCATTAGATATCGCGTAGGTAATTCATAGCTTATTAGTTGTTCGTTATTGCCTGCCATTACATTGGCATGTGTAGAACTTATGGGAATTCAATTGCATAGATGTTAGTTTCATTAGAAACCTTGTTCAATAGCAATGGTATTTAGTACATTTACTTGTTCTCATGAAGTTACGATAGGATGCGAACAGCGCTCGTTTGTTTATCAATTGTTTGTACCTATCTTCATTTCCACATCGGCTGAGTTTCTGATATAGTTCTTTAGTCATCAATAAGACCAACCTAATTATTTACTCACCTACTTCTAAGCGATAAGGCCGCCCATTGTACTTGTCTCTTATTTAATGTCTCTTTTATTGTATTTTTGTTGGTGTACAATAATGTATTTTTGTATTGTATTGTATTGTACTTTAATTTAAGCATCTGTGTATAGATATCACAACAATTTTCTAATTTTCTCATGTCCTTCAAAAGCAAAATTGAAGTACCTTGTCTGTAGTGGCTGGTAACTTATTAATGCCATCTTTACGCTTAGCGCTTTACGACGTTCCTTTACGCTGATCGCCGCTAAATAGTTTAGTAGACGAGTAGAGGAATCACCTAATAAACTGCTTACTTTCTCTCAGTGAAGGTAAATCAAGGACCACTGAAAAGTGATATTTAAAAACCAATAAAATAAGCTCAGCGTACGAGTTGAAAAATGAAGCATTAAAAAGGTACATTTTATACCAATAAATTGTTTTGCACCAGCACTAAAGTAATAGAAGTGTAAACCGGCACTTAAAACTCCTGACTGCTTCAGAATTCTATAGAACAGAGAATGGAAACTACAACGGTCGTTTATTTTAGCTGCGAACAAGAAGTTTCACTTCAGTTTTTGTTTTTCTTTGAGTTCTGACGCGAAATAAAATGCACAGACAATCATTACTCAGACTCGCATGTATTTGTGAGCGGATCACTCTTACTATCTTCGCCGATCATTCATCATTCCCCGATCATTGGTTCGTTTTCTTTTGTTTTATATATTCGTAATAAATAAAATTATGTACGTTTGTTTTCGATTGTTACAGTAGTAGTTTGCTTGTTAAATATGTGACTGACATATGAAGTCGTATAAAAAATAAATACATAAGAATAAAAAAGTGCAGTGAATGAGCGGCGAAAATAGTATTGAACTTATGACTTGCATTTTCTAGGCCAGAATTAAGGTCAGACAACCATTATTTTTCATAGCTGAGCTATGACGAGACGTAAAGACTAAATTACGCATAATTTTTACCGTTGTTATTAACCTAAATATAAAATTTTTCATTATCTTCTTTCATTGTAGACGCTGTATTTGTATGTTATTTGATCTCTGTAATCATAACCAGACAATAACTTGAATTGTAGAACGATAAGACCAAACACAAGAACCTGCCTTAACCCCAACGTAAAAATCTCCGAAAAAATCGACAAATCAAAACAGCATCGCACACAAAGAGGTCAGTCAGTCCCTATCAGGGATAGATCACAAACATTTGCCAACAAACGAGTGGCATTCGCATTGAGGCCGTAAGTGCCCGACCCGAGTCGAACCCGCGCCTTTATCAATACCATCTGCGCCATCCACCATCCTCCATCCTCCCGTCGAATGAAAGAATCCTCGCTATTCACAAAAGCCCTACTAAAAGAAATTTCGGAAAGCGATCTTTTCTTCCCGAGATGTTTATCGAACCTTCCCGGCTTCCACCGTATCTTTAAAACTGTTTACACGATTGATGGTTCGATAATGTGTGCTCTACATTTCGTGTTCCATTCACCGGTTCTCTCGGCGGGAGCAGAAATCTCAGCAATGAATAGAAAAGTGGTTTCTATTTCTGTGAAATGTAATTGTTGAACTATGTTGGGTTTCGCCGTCAATTACTAAAAGAAGGTGGAAAAAGTCCGTAATTTCGCCATAATAGCAGATTTGAATAAATAAATACATCTTTAAGATAAACGAATGCTCTAATGGTGCCATTAAAATGTTTTTGTGGTTATTTTCTTGGGCGGCCCTAAGCGGGCTTTAGCTGAGGGTGTGATTCATTGAGTGAAGCTACACCGCTTAAAGCCAGTAATAGCTTTCTTGTTTATTTACTCTACATCTTACGTTATATTTTTGAGGAGGGTTTTGGTAGAATTTGAAGTTATTTGGCTTTTATAAATCACAAACATTTTTTTTTTTTTTAATTCTGTCATAATGTTTGTTTAATAAGATTTTTAACATTCTATGTATTATTAAGATGTTTAACATTCCTCTTACGTCACGAACACATTTTTAAGAAAGATTTTCTTTAACCACATAATTGAAAAAGGTGTAACGTGTTAACATATTTATTATTTATTGCGTCTTAGCAGAAGCCTAAATACGTAATATCAATAATTTAGCTAGCTATGATTTTGTTGGCCACGACATGACTTTTATAATTGTCCCTTTCAAGAACATTTAGGTCAAAAGTATTCTTTAAAAGACTAGGTATTGTCTTTCTATCGAATAGAAAATCATTTTATTTCATAACTAACAAAGTGCTCCGAGGCGTAGCAGTAAGGCTACGGTGCGGCGGCGTAGCAGTAAGGCTACGGTGCGGCATAGCAAGAAGCTACGCCGTAGCAGCTTTCTACTACGTCGTAGCTTATTGCTACGCCGTAGCATGAGCTGCTACGTCGTAGCTTTCTACGACGTAGGACTTCATGCTACGAACGATTGAATTGCCCGTGCCTATTCTTTAACTTGCTACTGCCCGCGGCTTCGCACGCATTTCTGGGATGAAAAGTAACCTACATAATATTCTAGGTCTAGAACTACATTATGCAAAATTCCAGCTCGTTCTGTTGCAGTTGCAGCTTAAATAGAAAACAAACATCCAACCATCTAAATATTTATCCAAACATTCTCAACAAAAATATGTATTATGTGTAGTATGATATAATTGAATAATTCTTCTGTACGTATTTCTGTGTGTATTTCACTAACGGCTGGACAGTTTATGATGACATTTTAATAAGTCCATGGTTTAGGTTCACAACAGCGAGACCCAGTAAGTAGTACCGCAGACGGAAAGGAATATCATACATCAACAGACTTAACCAGTCCAGTGCTGTACATAGGTCTCCTTTGTTGCCTTATTGGACTTATTGGTTCTTATAATTTTGAGCCATTTTCACAATATTTATTTTTACTTTCATTAAGCTGTAGGGTCATAATCAGCTAGCGGGTTGGGGGTCGTTCAATTTTTTCTGCAGAAGGCTCTGCTGCCAACCCCCCAGTGGATGTATGTATGTCCCTTAGTTGCCTTTTATGACACCCGCGGGAAGAGGTAATCGGGGTGGTTGCAAATTCTAAGCCGGCACCACGGGGCATTAGGCATGTTGGGTTCGCTGCTCTCTTATTATAAGTATGGACTTAGTTTAGATTTCATCTACACTAAATAATCTGATATTGAATCATTATTTTTTGTGTTAAATCTCTTTGGATAATGGTAGTTCATGTTTTCTTATAAATACCATTATATTTAAAAGTACTGATTTTTAACAACTGGCATACAAGGAAAGATAGGATTTAGGTTTAAGTAGGAAACATAACTTATTCGCGTTGATTTTTGTGTATCCACGAATAACAAATACTTAATTATTATTGAATTTCGTTTACAACATAGGAAGAAAACGTGATCTGAGAATCGGAAACCAAGGATGGAAATAAGCAGAATGCCATGGAACCATTTCAAACGGAATCAAAAGTGGTCGGACATCTACATATACAAGGTTAGACAACACTTCGTTTGCATGGGGAAAGTGACTAAATATTTTTACAACACTTCGTGTATAAGAAATATGACTTTAAATATTCACTTTGTCAGTAATTTTCAGGAAAATAAGCTTTTAGCTTTGACGTGTTACTTTTCGAGGCTTAAAAAAAGAATAGAAAATAATATAATTTATTGTCTAATTTAAGAAGCTACAATAAACTCAACCTACACGGCACGAAACAATAAAGTCGTTGGATAACTTTACACATAAATAAACAATTCGCAAAAAAATTCAAAGGTTTGTGTAAGCCTTGGATATATAATGTCGGCCGCGGGGCGAGCAAACAGAATGAAGCGTAAGCTCAAAGACAAATTTTGCAATCCGCCCGGACTACCTCGTACTTGATTTATGTACGTGCTTTCGTGTTAATTCCTAAGTATAAAGATTTGGGGATTATGCAACTTGTATTGAACATACAATTGACCAGCTTTGGGCGTAATGTATTATTCTAATGCTAATTTCTCTAATATACTATTCGCAGCGAGCATAAATCGTTACGCCGCCGCCGTGTGCTAAAATCCGTCTCTTTGTTAGTGCGAGTGGTTTTTCTCCACATACTGTCTGCACGAACGCTCACCGTTGTAACACGTTACATTACACCCCGTCACGGCGGTCAACACCCGGCTTAACAACCAGTTGATCGTACACTGATCATCTCTATAACTAACCAATCAATGAGCAAATCTCTTCTCCACGTCACTTCGCCAAGAGAAATAACTATTTGACAAGAATTTCCATGTAATTTCATCCAATAAGGAAGGCAGGCAACCGGAACCGGAAAGACGCAGTTTGCAAGAATCCAGTAAATAAATACGAAATCTCGCTCCGCTCCATTTAGCTGCGATGTAGCGAGTGCTTTTTACGAAGAAGTATCTACCGCATGGAGAAAAGTATGGAACACATTCATGGCAAATCCTGTTAATTACATTTCTGGCAAATGTTATTCAAAAACTCAGCTAGTGTGAGTTAAATAGTTCATAAGTACAAAATTTTGGCTACTTTGTTTTTTCTCGATATAAATATGCACTTTTCATTTCTTTCTTGTAATACACGTGTAAAAGTTGGCATGAGCTAGTATAGTACATATTTTAATATCTGTGGCATGAGTAAGAAAGATGTTGAACGTTCAAAGTCTGACAAAATTTTATGGACGAAGAATATATGCTAGACTCTAAAAATGGGAACACGGCAAAATAAGATCATTTAAACAATTACTGGCTAACTATGAATCTAGTTTGTTTTGGAAGAACACCATCATTCCGTCTCTTGTGCTTTCGTTCTGGTTCATAGTTAACCCGCTAACATACGTAATGAAATCGTCAAACTACGAAAGGTTTGTAGTAAATATACTGGGCTACGGAAATATGTAGTATCATAACTACACAAAACGATAAAAAAACATAATTCAACATTGATTTTATGAATGTCTTGGCAAGTGTAGCCTCCACTCTGCCGGCAGTGTGTAGCAGGCGCCGGGAAGGAACTTCCACAATGAGCTCTTTATTTGCGAGATTAATGGCACAAGTTGGCCCAGGACGCTGTTCCGGGGGGTAAGCACGTGATCTATGGCATGTGATGGTCACCTTGTACTAGGCTGTTGTCATTGTGGCCCGTCTTAAGCTGGTAACTTACTTAGCGACCTATTTAACTTGTGCTGTGGTGACAGTAAGACGACTGATTAGAAGGCTGTGAAGAATATGAATACTGGTTTTATCGACTCACGTGAAACCACAAAATGGGAAAGGACCAAAAAATTATGTTAGTGATGTTTGGCAACTGTAAGAAGGCTTTAAACCCTTCTTGGTTAATGTTTGTCTATTAGACAAACGTTAATTATTAAACATTAATTCCTAAGAATTGAGGCAGCGCGTGTGCCAATTGCAATTGAAGACAGGGCGCTATGGCGCTCATTAGGGGAGGCCTATTTCCAGCAGTGGACTAATCTAGGCTGATGATGATGATGATGATGATGTGTGCCAATTACTGCTTTTGTTGATTTGACAACACTCTGTCATTGCCAGTGCGACTTAAAGTGTTTGATACTTGGTAGACGTCGTAGACACCAACTGTTTTCAACAGTACTCGGGTCATCAGTAATCTTAATGTTAGTTCACCGTAACGCCACGACGGGCGGTTCTCTTAGTGCACAGACTATAACAACCTGTGAGGGAATCTGGACAAACAATTTATAGACAACTTTTTAAACGCGATCAACGCTCTTGATCTCAAATAACGCGTTGAACTGGCAACTGCTCTTTCGAATGTGGAACTTGATCGAGCTCGTTAAGGGTACGGTGTAGTCGCGCCCCTAGACTTTTTATTCGGCAAGAGTGAATGACTATTGTTGGTTCTAGGCAAGCTTATTCTATCATGAGATCAAACATAATAAGGGCCATGTAACTTCACTACCATATGTAGTAGGTAGTTAACCAGAGATTATAGATAGTGCACGTGTGGGCACTTTTACGGCGTATTTGGCACTTTTCTGTCAGTTTGGACAGGGTTATAGGTCACTGTTGGAGTTCCGTACTTAGATCGAATATCTACTTATTCGCAGTTTGCTGTGTAATGGTGACCAAACAAAGCATCTCTTTCACTAATACCAAAAAAAGATTGGAAAAATCCAAAACAAATTTTATACAGCTACAAACTTTCCATAAAAATCTTTTGCTCCAAATACATAATCCTGTTTGAAATAACACAGCTGGCCATATTCCTGTCTGTAGTTTCCAAATACAACAAAGTTTTAGAGTTCAAAAAGTTTTTCAAAGAGAAAACGACACATTTTTTTGTACGGAACCACGCAACCATGCCTCGGTTCCTCGACGTACATATGACGGCGGGTTTTTTGATAGAAAAAGGTTTTAGTACCGCTACATCCTCCGTTATAAAGTTTTATTGCGATATCCAGCGATGTGACCACGACACAGCTTCACTGGGACCGACCAGAAGGAACACTTCAACGAGACTGCACTTAACGAGAGAGTTTTAATAGCAAATGTGCTAGCATAAGCATTACGAACACCACACGCCCTCTTACTCAAAAAGCAATGGTTGAGAGGCGATTGTTCAATACATTTATTGATCAAACGCCTCTTGACCATTCTTCAGATTTAAAGACTAAAACCACCTTATTTCGCACGAAAAATTCGCTACCTACGTAAAATATTTTTTACATGACATTAGCGATGCCAGCTGATCTATTCATTAATTTACCTATTTTTGTATGTCCTTATATTCCTAAGCTCCTTGTTTATTTTTCTGTCATGTCTGTTTTATGGCTTTGAATCGTAATTTAAGCAACACATATTAATTTAAAGTGACTTTTACAAATGTGCCTTGTGCTCCTACGGCAAATAAATGAGTATGAGCATGAGTACTGTTGGACATAGGCCTCCCCCATAGATAGTCCAGAGTAGATACAAGGATGGTCCGGTTTCGCCAGCACCCAGCGGTTCCCCTCGACCTTTATCCGCGTAGTTGCCCTTCTGTATTCAGCTACCTCGTGATTGGGCCTTATAGCCACGGTATTTGCATGCGCCGTAGGTTTTTGCGCTATTTTAACAAACGGCTGAATAATAATCACATGGAATTGTAATCAGAGCAGATTTTTGCGACCAAATCTGGTTGAAATAACCAATGTTTCTATTGCAGAATGAAAATTGAATAAAGTTCGTTGTGGCAGTGATCGTTTTTCAAAAAATTCCCTCATGATTTTTTATTGCCGTTATAAATACTACAGAGTAAAAATTTTATACAAAAATTTAGTTTGTACACATATCTAAAAATATTTCAATCAGTAAATTCCCGCTCGTTTGGTATAGTCAGCAACCTTTTTTGGTTGCTTGAAGGCGAAAGGAATTCTGTTAGAAATTCAAAAATAAAAACGTTAGTTATTTGAACACGAACAGGCAACGCGAGTTCGACGGATCTACGAATTTTTTTTTTTTTTTTTGTTGGACTGTCAACGTAATCAAAACGACAGTGGTAACAGCCACAAACCATCATAGTAGGTAAGGTAGGTACATAATACATTTTATACATACCTCCCTAGTGCATGTGTTTTAGGGCCACTTAGCGAGGCAAAGTTATGTAATATAGTAAGTAATGCCTCTTTAGCTTTGAATAATAGATTTCTAAATAGGCCTGAAGTAGAAAAATTCTTCAATAAAAGCCCGAAATAGCTTTTACGCCGAGATACCTCACATCCGCGCGTATGAATGATCGCTGTATCGAAAAATTATATTCATAAGTTTTACGAGTCGACTCGACATAAGACGTACAGTCAGCGACATAAGATTAAAGCTTATTTCAGACAACAACAACAATCGTTTTATACAGTCCAAATTATAGAGTCCATACTTGAGATAAGTAGAAATCTACTTAGTTAAAAATAGCCATGTGTGACACTGAACAACAACAAAACATTTCAGGGAGTTTCGTGGGTCTCGAAGACGGTGAAATAAACTGATCTGACCAAAGCCAAACTTAGATGTAGGTGGGTTGTAGATAAGTATATAAATGGGTCTTCTGGACTCTGGTCTAAAATATCATTTATCATTAACGTCAGGTGAGCTGGTGGTAAAACGGAGGCCAAGCGAACTAAAAAGGGAAAGAAATTATCCTCAACCAGAAATCATAGTAGCATCCTATAAATAGGCGACATTCACAATCACGCTTATAAATTTGATGCTGACTGTACAAACTTCGTCACTGGAGTCCTTGGTATTCTATATTGAATCTTATGTCATACTGGTGATAGCTTAATTTTACTCTTCAGAGTAAAATTCAGTTTTACGGTTGGTAGAGCTTGCATTTTCATTACCATGGAGCTTATCTTGGCTTTTTCTTTTAAATATTTTAGTTGCCAATGTTTTTCATTTCTTTTTTTATTTCGTTTTATTTTCTAATTCAATCAAGCTATTGAATTGAAAAATCACCTCAAGTTCGCTAAATCATCTCTACATGAAACCCTCTTGAACTTTAAAAACTAAAGTTTTGCTCTTTCAAAACCTTTTCATCAAAATCCGTATTCTCGATTTGGCTCTAACGCCTCAGCATAAAGCCTACTTTACATTGAAGGTGGAAGAGTTCGAACGTAGGATTAACATCGGCCTAAGGTGCGAAATAAATCTAACCGAGAGCGTAGCAGCGCGCAGAGAAGTGCTAAGAATTATGAAAACTTAGCCGCTTCGAATCCTGATGGTATAAAAACATCAGCGACTAGGTAGGAAGTAAATAACCATGTTTAACTTAAACTATCTATAGTACCCAAGCTGGTCAGATCAGATGTATTCATTTTCGTTACTTATTCGCTTCGTTTTGAATACCATTAAAAATAAAGAAATCGAAATCATGAACCAATGAAAACTATGTGGTAACGGCTTAAAATTTACACCACCCCTAGTAGACCACCGCGAGAAGAGTACTTGCGGGTGTCGTAAGAGGCGACTAAAGGATATCCACCAGGGGCGGCCTTCAGCAGTGCTCCATGCAGATCAATTCTACCGCCTAACTGCGATCCTCAACCCGCATGCCCAGAGTGGGGTTTATGGGCATTACCTCCATAAGATAAAAGCCAATAAGACGCTTATCAGGAGGAGGCCTGCATAGAGGCAGTGGACCAATATAAGCGGTTGAGGTGAGGTGAAATGATGGAACGACGGTGAAAATAGTTACACTTACGAAAACAAACGACGGCGGATGCGACGGCACAATTCCTTGTAGAAAAAATATAAATAAATAATATTTTTTCTACAAGGAATTGTGCCGTCGCAAAACTTAATGGCCACAAATCGTAAACCATTTTCTTTGAACCATTTGAGTTTCTTAGTAAAATGGGCAAATGTTTGTAAATGTAAAATTAGGTTGCACTTATTTCACTTTTGTATACCTATAACTGACGTGATTGAATATTTTACTGAGAGCGAGTTCAATTTTCATGAATCGTACTGGCGGTTATTTGACCGTTTCCGTTGAATCAGTCGACCAATCGACCAAAAACTCGATTTAAGAATACTCGGTAAATCCACTGAGTTTTATCAAAAGTACGCTGCTGCTGGGAATATAATATTATTATAATTCTATACGCAATGACAATTTGAAAATTGTTTATTGCACCGATTCAAAGCGCCTTTTTCGACCGTCTCTGGTATAAAAGAAATTACTTTTGTTGAGGCGTACACAACACGACATGATAAATATTAGTTTCATTTAAGGTCAAGCTGCTCACGCAAACGCTCAGCGCAAAAAATGGCAAAAATCAGATGTCCTCAATCAGTCATCGATATAATTATTATGTCCTCCAGCGTAGGTACTTGTATAATGGAGCTCAGTGGACAAATCATTTTTGCGTTTGTTTTCGGGCGGAGTCTGGACAGTTTAAAAGCCATTACATCCGAATTTAGATCGACTGTTACTTATGCCTTCCTATTTATTTACCTACCTATGTGTGTTTTCCTTGTTTTATTAACCGTAACTTTTATGTTAACGACTCAGTGCCGCATTGTGTCCACTTGAGACGTAGAAGATCACGGGTTCGATTCCCGACCTGGACAATTTGTGTGTTTGATTTACAATTATTTGTTCCCGTTCTGGGTGGGTTGGTATATTATAGATCTGGTACCCAAAACACAAGCTCTTCTAATTTCTATAATTACATTAAAAATTACATTCAAATAGAAACAAATTAAAACTAGTATACATATTTACAATTGAAACCAATTGAGCTAACTGCGCAGACTGTTGCAAAAAATCATCTGATCCATGTCAATACCAGTCGTCGCGTCCCCGCTACGCTGGCTGCATTGCCCCGCTGGCAATGCTGATGCGCTACGCCACCACTCACTATATCGAAGCTAACTGATGCGGTGTGAAAAATTGCGTACGTCCAGCAATGATGTATGTATTTGTGCTTTGTTGCAACACGATATCCATCTCTGTCATCTGTCTTTACAATCGTATGACGTTCTAGATTGTTCTCTCTGTCCTCCACAGCACCGAGGCCTCTGTCCCCGCCTGTACAATAGTTTGATCCGTCACAGAGAGTTCGCTCGATTTATTCCGGAACTTGGGCAATAAACCACCCTCCTGGGGAACTGCACAGGCGGACCTCCCCAACGTCTCCAGCAGACATGGCTAAGATTTACTCGGATTACACATAATACAGGTATTATCTTTACTTTTACGACGTATGGGCGTTGAATGGTATGATGATATCTCAAAAGATGGTTTTAGACTTGTTTATTCTCTGTTAACGCAAGGTGGAGCCGCTACAAAAACCGCAGCCAAAGAATATTTTAATACACAGAAATATTTGTTTATTATAAATGAAACTGATTTTTTATATTTTTCCTGTAATTTATGATCGAATATGAACCGCCCTTAGAAGTTTGTTTTTATATTTTGTATCACCCTGTGTTAAAAGATATATAATTATTTTGCTTTACCAAGTCAATACATTATACGTGCTGTTCCGTTTCTTCGATCAATTCAATGTTAAATTATGGTTAAGGCCAGGTAGTCCTGCAGCAGTAGGCGTAAGGGAAAATGCGCGCCTGCCAAGCCGCCGCGCTCGTGTTTTTTGTAGTTATTTAAAGATGGTGATTAAGAAAATCATTTCATCAAGTCAAACTCTTCGAATTTGTTTAGAAATATTAAGTGCCCTTAGTTGAGTACAAAAAAAATGTGATATAAGTAGTTCGCTAGTCATAGTTTTGAAAAAACGTTAGGAAAAGGGGTAACTTTGGGATTTTTTTCTATAGAGTGAAGTTCATTAGATCTTGTAATTGAATGCGACTTTGACTAGACTAGATTCTTAAGTATTACATATCTTATTTTTAGAATTTTAAACACTTTTTTCTAAGTCTCAGATGGTTTTAAAATCACAAAAATGCCGCCTCTGCTGGCCTACCAAGCCATGGCTCTCAGATACATAAAAAAAAAACATTTTTAAAAGTTTCAGCAAACAATGCATTTTTCAAAGTTTCAGCAAACAGAATGATAATTCAAAAGCACACGAAACTCAACTAAAACTAAATGCAATGAGGCCGGCAATAACCGCGACCGTTATTTCAAATAACGGTAACGACAGGTTATGACGTCATATCGCGCCGGCTTCCGACGGCGTGTCGGTCATTGTCGGCCATTTTCGGTCATTGTCGGTCACGGCTGGGTAATTGCCCCGGCGAGGACGAAACTTATGCTCAGTGTAATCACTTGTAATGTTAACTTGGGAATCAGATATTGTTAAGTGCACCTACCTACTCCAATGTTATAGGCTACCTTTCAAGTTTAATTTTGTCGGGAAATGAGGTGCTGAAGTGGTTTGGGCTTTAACATGTCTTCTAACCCGATATGGTGACACAGGGTGAGTCCCTGGTTCTTACCAGAGTGTGTAATCATCATCATCATCAGCCTATATACGTCCACTGCTGGACATAGACCTCCACTAATGAGCGTCGTAGCGCCCTGCCTTCATCTTACCGCATCCAGCATCTGCCTGCAGTCTTTCGCAGGTCATCCCACCTGGCCTGAGGGCGTCCTACACTACGTTTGCGAGTCGCGGTCTTCACCAAGACTTCTTTTACCCCAGCGGTTGTCGGTTGTTCGCGAGAAATGGTCGGCCTACTGCCACTTCAGCTTGCTAATTCTTTGAGCTATGTCGCTAACTTTGGTTTTCTGTCGGATGTATTTTTGTTTACGTGCGTTTCGTTACGCATCCTATCCTTATATATTAATTAATTATGGTCGTCTGGAAGAAATCTCTGCAAGGGATAAGACCGCCAATTGCAGGATACGATAGTTAGTATTTAAGAACTTCCTGTACCTACCTTATAGTAATCTTTCCTGCAATAAAGCTTTTATTATTATTATTATTATTATCCTTCAGAGAAACTCCGAGTTTTGCTCTTAGAGTAGAGTAGGCAGTAGGCCTGTAGATGGGTTGGTCCTCCTGAGTAGGTACCTACAAAGTTATCCTCCAAGCTATCTTTGAAAAGGGTCTAAAATGTACAAATTTCACAATCAGCGAATTCGTTTAAAATAATTTTAATATGATAAGGATTAAACAATCAAATCACGTATTCTGAACTTTTTCCCGTTCTAGTCCCACTCGCAATTAAGGTAACAGGCGATACAAACAGGCCGTACCCACCGCACGCGCCGTTTGAACCAGCAGCCTTTATCAGAGCTCGCATTATGTGTAGCGGCTAATTCCATTCCCATGGTTTAATTAACCCGAGCTTATTAATATTCACAGCACCACGGTAATCGAGTAAAGTCGAACGTTTAGACGTTTTTGCTTAGCGTTCGTTAATATAACCGAGTTACGTTGAAATAACCCGGTTAACGTTATGGGTAACTGAGTTATGCGCGGCGTTGTTCGGAAAAATAACGAGTGATGTAATGCGAAAGGTAACGGACGTGGACGCGAGGACGCACCCGTTTGCTGCTGAAAGGAACTTTATGTCCTATTTTGTATTTTTATGAAATCTAGACAGAAAAAAAGGTAAGACGCAGCTAGAAGAACCTAACATAAAAACTGTGAGTATTTTACCGGAATTTATTTTTGGAGGAAGTAAAATTGCTATTTATTTTTATATATGCGGCCAGTTGGAAAAAATCAGCTATAATATAGTTTGTATAATATAAATATGATGTTAGATTTAATTTTAAGACGCATACCCGACCCAAATCAGCGCCACCACCTATTTTATCTTAGTATTGTGTTAAATGAAGGAATTCAAAAAATCGAGGTTTCAGTTTGTGATACCTATCATAAGGTTATTTTTAATGCCTGTGTAAAAGTTTTATTTTATATAGTGTAGGCAGAGATGCGAAGTTGCTCTTTTTGGCCACGATGGTGAGTGACGAAGCGATGAATGGAATTTATAAATATGGACCGTAGAATAAGAACAATAAGATCTAACACTGTTCGAGATGTGATTGGTGTGTTTGGTTATTCGATCGAATCAAGTTAACCGTTAACCGATACTTATATTAGTAGGTTTGTAACACTGAGAGAGAAAGGGTATATGCATGTGACCTCAAAAACACTAAATAATCTTTTACGTATTCTCTATTGATATAGAAATATATCTGTTATTTTATATTTTTTGATGTTTTTATTGGGAAATTTAATAATTTAAAAGAAGATGCTTAAAATCTCATTTCTAAACGCAACGAGATTGAACGTGACGTCACACTTCACATTTTGTATTATCATGAAGCTTTGGCGGGATATCTTTTTGTATTATTTCTTAGTTGGTTTGTGTGTTTTCTGTAAAGTAAAATATTAGTTTTAACAAATTTTACAAAATCCAAATCACGATTTGCCGCTGCTTCTTCGCAGTCTTCGCTTTCTTTGCAGTCTTTCCAAAGTCTGACTAGCTGACCAATTAAATCATTTTTGCTGACCACAAGATGCAGCTCAATTCACTTTTTCAGCGGGCAAAATCCATTTTTTGGCTGATCAAACTGTTTAAATGATACCCATTTCTTTATTGTTTTACACTTCATCGTTCGTTGTGGCTCGATTGTTCTTGGTTTTCTTGTAAAGTTCCGGCTGCGTGACTCATCTGCCTATCGATAAAGTAGACGAAGTCACGGACGATTGAAAGGTAGTGTTCTGTTATTATGAAAAAGTTGGTGTAGACGTTGAAGTGACTTTAGTTCTACTTAGTGGCTTACACAATCCTTAGTCTTGAAGATTAGGCAAGTACTCGTGGTCTACGCACCGTTAGTCCGGTACATGTGCCTGAATGCGGCCCAAATCCCGTAAGCCACCATTAGGTCCGTGCCTAGCGCCACTGTTGCCTAATCCGGCGGACAGATGGCGCTGCGCGTAATGCTGATTAATTGCGAACAGCGGCGCGGACTCAGACTCACACCATTGTCGAGATATAAGGCGACAAATTGAGATGGTTTGCGGCTAACTAGATAAGTGGATGACTTTCGTTTTTATTTCTAAACGCATAAATAAACCACCGTGTTGTTGCACCGATGTGTTTTATTGTCTTCTGTATTTATGTATTATTTAACTGCATCATACCTCCTCACCCTCAACAGCCTGTATTGGTCCACTGCTGGACGCTAGCCTCCCCTGATAAGCGCCTTATTGGCTTTTATCTCATGGGGGGTAGTGCCCATAATACCCACGCTGGGCATGCGGGTTGGGGATCGCAGTTTGGTGGCAGAATTGTTCTGCAGGGGGCGCTGCTGCCCACCCCCGGTGGAAATCCCTTAGCCGCCTCTTACAACACCCGCGGGAAGAGTTGGAGTGGTGCAAATTCTAAGCCGGCACCACATAGCTCATACAGTAGATACAATTTAAAAGGTGAGTAAGCTTATATACATGTAACAAGTGCGAAGAGATTTCCCTAAAACTACCCTTAGAAATACATAATGATAGTAGCGCTAGCGTTATTACCGACGAAATATTGAACTTTTGCCCCAGGAGCACATTAATATCTCCCAAAGTAAATAGCTACGGCGAAAACAAGGCAAACAATGACGCACTCCATAGAAGCACCATAAATCAGGCCTTTCACGTCAAATGCTTATTATTTCCCGGCTCTACTCATGAACTTGTAGGTACCTACATAATGGCCTGTTTTCTATGGCCGGTCTGTACAGAATTAGTCTATTTTGTCAGCTCTGCCTCAGTGAGGAATTGGTGCATTTGGAATGCAGTGTTTTCC
This sequence comes from Eupithecia subumbrata, assembly GCA_949316285.1. Classification (NCBI taxonomy): domain Eukaryota; kingdom Metazoa; phylum Arthropoda; class Insecta; order Lepidoptera; family Geometridae; genus Eupithecia; species Eupithecia subumbrata. Next base: position 9,902,722 of record OX438643.1, on the reverse strand, counting down.
ATTGGATGCTCGGAGCGGGTTGAATTGGTGGGAATTGCTTGCTCATGTCATCGCTAATTGCTTAAGCTGCAAATCTTCAGGCTTTCTGCACAATGTATTTGTTGAAGCTTCATCACATAAATTGTACATGTTTACTACTACTGTTCGAATTCGATAATCATAAAAAATGCCCAGCTTGCAGTTTTCTGACAACCTGCTCGATACGCTACGAGCTGCCACGAGCACCTATAATAATCAAACCACACTATGTGCAGATTCTAAAGACCATAAAAAGCTAAAAATATTTAAATATCAGCGAAAGGGCTTCAAACAATATCGCCAGGTCAGTCATAAAATAAATCGAAATAATCGTTAGCTCTAAAACCTGAATGCAAAAAACCTTTTTATACCAGAATGGTCTCGATAAAAATAACAAGGTCTGTATTCAGGGTTCAGCGCACCGTTAACGCCGAATGTAGCTTTTATTCAAGACCTTAACTTGATTCGGGGATATTTTCACAATTTTGGTAAGTCAATGAACTTAGAAACTGTCGTAAAATGCCTATTACTCTTTTAACTATTTCTGGAGCTTGACCCTGAGAATAATTGTTTCCGACCGGTGCCAACCAACCTACAATACGAAGAATTTCACAGAAGCGAGTAAATTGGTAAGTCAGGCACTTGTCGAGAGTAGGTATCTTCATACAAGTTCGTGTGATCTCTTATCAACCCACTCCTGAAGGCAAACCGCTTTTTAGAGTCGAGCAAACGTCAAACGAGCAATTTTCGAGCTATTTCTAATGCATAAAACTTTATGCGCCCTCACTAACCTTCCACCACCTTACCATGACCCATAAATTGTGCTGAAACGTTCGGAAAGGTGAAAGGTATAAGTGGAAGCGAGGGTCTTGTTTCGCTGGCGATGAGCAAGGCTGTAACTGTTAATTCCGAAGAACAGGCGAAACCTTTCGTCTTAACGAGTGCTGGTCATTAAAGAGTGGTTAACAACCCTTTCAAGTATTCCGCTTCACGTCAGTTTTGGGAGAATTTATATTTTAAGTTGCTAAGTAGGTTTAAGGGAAATGGCCATGGCCCTTTTCAAAGGAATTTTCTTGTCATCGCGGATTTTGTGAAAAAAATGGAACGGAAAAATCACAGATGACAGCGTTCATAATTTTTGGAAAATCTAGATTGGGGTTTTTTATTGAAATATTTCAATTTCTTTCATACAACGTGAAAGCATCATTTTAAACCAAAAAACTAAACGCTGTATAACGGCAAACTAACGGTAATTTTGAGACACCTTGGAAAGCATTTAACTTACACAAACACGACAAGTGGGGTTGTCCACTTCCTCATGCCATCCAAAATGATTTAGCTCGACTTAACCCTCAGTTAACCAGTTACTTCACTTATTAACAGACCTTGAAGCAGATCATTAATTAGCCGAAGTTACGCCAGTGGGTGGCCAGCTCTCGCCAGGTGCTGGCTGCCCAGCCAGGGCCTACCTAACGACCCTCGGACGTTCACCGAAATCACTTAATTACGGACACCAACCGAAAGTAACCTTTAATCCTTCCCAACTAGGCGGATTTTCGCCAGTTTTACTCCCAAAGCCGAAAATTGGTGAGATTCCTAGTCTGCTGTTCTAAGGAAAGTACCCGTAACGGGTAATTTAAGTTTTGGTACAAGTTTCTGAGTGCTGCATGTCGTTCGGGTTGAACTTCAACCTTGGGTTATTATTACAACTACTTTGATATTTGCTTTAATCGGTATTTGCTAAAGTCGGAAAATTTCTTACTGTGATTTAACAAACATCAAAGTAAGCTTTTATTGAGCGATCAATTCCCTTCGCCATTTCTTGGCAACTTTCACCCTAAGCAAATATTCATAACTTTTATAACCTCTCTATTCTACAAACACGGCAAAAATATCACTCCGCCCTTGCGTTAAGTTTGTCCCGAAACGCGCCATAAAAACATAATAGTTCGGATCGTAGTCGTCTGCGGCCGGCCCAGGAAATTGGATGTCGAAGATCTCGATAGAACCTTACCCTGCCGCCTGCTGCCTACCCTGCCCTGCCTCCTCCCGGCATCGGCAGGCAGTATCATGGACCCGATCGACGGGAAACAATCCGCAGTGAAAATAATGAAACCTGCTTTTGGTTCGGCCTAATACTGAGCTGTTGTTCCACCGTAAAGGTGAGAGCCCACGGAACGTGAATGGGATCGCGTGATGAGCTTACCCAAATGGTCCGTTCTCATGTAAAGTTGCAAAGGCCCTTTGCCATGGCACATTTGACAGCCTGCAGGTGAATTCTAATTTATTCGTGAGTGCATCACTCATACAGTTGTCACGGCTCATTGGCTGCAATTTGATTATGAATGAAAAACAAAAAATCCAATGAGCGGGGAAAATAGTACGAAAGATATACTCATGAATACATCAGAATCTAGCTTAAGGCTAGGCACAAACAGACCACCGACCACAGCCACCGGTGGCGAGAGACAAGCTGTTTACACGCTTTTTCATACATTTTCTATGAACTCGCCGCACACGCGTCGCTGGCGGCGGCAACTCGCTACAGCAGCGTCCGCGACTCGCCACTTGACGCAGCTGCGCACCACGCAAGACGCCGACTCACGCCACTGTCGCGCCACCCCGCTCCCTCTCACTCTCACTCAGTTAAGCTAGGCTTCTTCAGTTAAGTTAAGCTAGGCTGCGTGCGTGCAATGCGTAGGAAACGCATCGCACGCACGCAAATGTGGTCGCTTCCGAACACCGGTGGCTGTCGCGCGTTTCCGCGACTGCTGCAATTGTGGCGGTATTGCGCGACAGCCACCGGTGGCGGTGGCCGGTGGTCCGTTTGCGCCTAGCCTAAGCTTAAGGGTGCGTTTCCACTGAGCGGATCTAGGCGGAGGAGAGGAGCGGCCAATCACAGTGCAGTGCAGTATGGAGATTTCGGGCATTGATTGGCCAATTCACGGTCCGCTCCTCTCCACTCCGCCCAGCTTGAGCACCGCGTGAGTGGAAACGCACCCTAAAGCTCACTTATCATAGGACTCGTCCAAAATGTGGGCAGACTTGGTAAGAAAGTCACTCAATCCCCAGTTTAAGAACTGTGATCACATAATATTGATATTTATTTAACCAGTTTGGTTACTTACGCAAATAACATCTCCCGAAAGTAGGTAGAATCCAGTAAAAACAATCATTATCTCTCCATCCGAGCGAATCACTCGGAGCTCCATAATCGTATAAATTGAATACCTACTTATGTAAAACCTTCGCCTGATAGAGGAAACATTGGCATACTTCCAATAATAATCATGTGTCCGCTGAAACTAGGGAACTCGACCTAAAATCAAAAAATATTTCTGTTAACTAAAATGATATATAATTTTGATTATCTACAAATGCTATAGCTGGATTTTTCACACAGCATCAAACAAATTCTTGTTTGGATCGGGGATGCTTGAATTATCTAAAAACCCATAGAAAATCTAATATTTTATTAGTTACCAGCAATTTTAAACATAAATTCTGCTTATTTTGGAACTAGATGATGCTGTGTGAAAAATCCAGCTATAGAATTCCAGCAACCTAATTCGCTTGTCAGCAATCAATCACGTCGTAGGTAACATCATTTCAGCAACCGCAAAACGTCAACATCTGGACATAGTTCTCTCACCACCGGTCCATCTTGTAGGTCTGCCCACGTTGCGCCTTCTGGTACGTGAAATTAAATGAATAACGTGTAGTTACGTGGTCACTTTCATCACGTTTTCACTTCATTACCTCAGAAGATTTCTTCGCCGAAGTCCTTAGTTCCCGTGGCCTCCATGACGTAGGTAGCTCAGTGGCCTTTATCCGCGCTTGTTTTATTCGGACGACGCCACATCAGCGAGAATCGAATGCTGGACTACAACTTCATACAGATTGCGGTATTCAGTCCCCTTTCACAACTTTCCATCCAACTATTCTGTAAGTGATTGGCTACTTGCGATGCACTCGTCGTGTGGAACTTTTCTAGCATTCATATTAGAACTCTTTGAATAAAACTAGAGCTTTTCTGTAGTTTGCGCGGTCTGTTCTGATTTTGTTAGAGCTATAGTTGTATTATATGAAAGTTATGATTGTACCTACCACAGCTAAAGCCATAAAGCTAAAGCTATGGATGGCGATAAAGATACGAAGTAGACAGGTAATAAGTTACCTAGTAGATTGAAGAGTCAGAGTCAGATCAAGGAGAAAGTTGCATATAAAGAAGTAAAAGACATTGCATTGGAGAGAAAAAAGTGGAGGAAATTGAATCATTACACCGACAATGCCAGGCTCTTTAATTTATAATAATTTAAGGAAATGTCTAAATCTTATAGGTATCTCCTTTTTCTTTACATAGGTGGCTGCATCTAAAATAATGGTAGTTCAGCTGAAGCTGACAAGTTACAAAACTCTATCTATTCCCATCTCCCACAACGGTTTACTACCGATATTTTTCTTCAACGGTAAGGCATTTTATAAATTCAATGTATTCCCGATCCTACTCCCACGACTGCCTAATTGAAAGTCAGGATACCTCCCACTAAACCGGCCTTACCATAGACAACCAGCACCTCTCAACCTATAGTAAACATAAACACAGCATCCGTTAATAAACCAGCACCCACACTAGTTCCACACTCATAGGCCGACGGCAAATGGGTCCGGACATTATTTTGTCTGCTGACATTTTGAGTTTGTATTCGCTGAGCCACAACCTTATTGTCCCAACTTTAGAGTGTATTTTGGAAGGGGTGGTGAGTTCTGAAGGTTGTGAGGTCGCAGCTGTGATACGCTAGGTCTGCGCGTTTGCGGTCAGCTGCCTAAACAGGGTGGAGCTGACAGATATTGTGAGCGCCTACAGAATTATGTCGGAATTATAAACAAAGACGAGGGTTTTTTCACTTGGAGAAGAAAAAAATAGATTATAACAGATGGCTTACTAGTAAAACATTAACACATTGAAAAAGGCGTTTCCTCAATTCAATTCATTTATTAATACCATGTGTTCACAAGAAACACTTAGTCAGGTCAATTACTTAGAATAATAACATTTCAAAAACACATAACATTCAATCATAAAATAAAATTCCTCTGACTGCATTGTTTAACTCAAGACGATGCGTCTGCAATTCTATTTTATTCAAATTCACTGACAATCGTATGAACAGAGTAGCAAATAAAAACTAAAATAGAAAATAATTTTTGTGTTTCGTAAATTGAGCCCATGATTACTTACATGACTTTGGATAAGTAACTCATGATTTCGGATTATTCCAAACACTACTATCTTAAAAAGTCACCCTGTTTAATTATTAGGTACTTCCTTATACTTTATAACAATTTTAGGCGTAACTTTATGAAGAACGATATAACTTAGAAGTTAGCAGGAGTCCTTGAGTATAAAGTTTAAGTGATAGTTATCTTGATAGCAGACAAAAGGAAGCAGAGTTCAGCAAAAAAGTGGACAAGAAACAAGGCTAAGTAAAACACGTAATGGCATGCAGGGCGCGCCAAATGCATATTTCATGAAGATGAGCCGAACGGGCCGTGTGCTATTGATTTTGTGGTACCGTCCGTTTGCAGGTCACTGACTACCCTCATACGGACCTTGTGACCACCCTCTTACCTATCTTGATCGAGACACTGTGATGAATCGGAAACTGCTACTTTCCTTTTCCTAAATCGTCCCTCTATTTTTTTGGTTCTGGTTGCTTTTTCACAGCATTTTATCTTAACTAGTCGTTGCCTGTGCCTGTTTAAATTCAAGTAATGTCGTAGTATAACAAAACCGTATTTTGAATTTTTATGCAGTTTTTGGTTGTTATCATACTGTTATTGATTAAATTTTTAAACTAATCAGAATCCTATATACCTTCAAACATTTTCATCAGTTTGCGCTTGTTTTTATATTAATATCAATCACCTTCCCTCGTCTTGATCAAATCCTGAAAGGGTGTTCATCTTCCTCCGGGGATGACTTGCGGTAATTTTACTAATTTCTTTAATGGTTCCAGAACCCCGGGATGAATGCGGCTCCACTCGCGGAATTAAAGATCGAAAGATGGTCTCAAGCCGTAACTCGCGAACTTTACACGAACTTGCCGAGTTTATTTATTAAACCACGAGATGGAGCTGTATCACTGGAAAGCTAATAAAATGAGTGAGTTGTGGATTTGTTTGAACTTCCCACTCTAAATAATGTAATTCAAGTTGTAAGCCTAGAGTCAGAATGAATACGAGGCCGCTTGAGAGCCTCTAAAATAATTAACATTAGTATTTGCGTAATAGGTAGGTAGGTACTTAGTTTAACAGAACACGTCGGCGCTAAATTACTTAAATGTAGGTACGTATGTATGTACTACTAATGTACAGAGGAAACTAAAGTAGGTAAACCACACAATTACTAAAATACTGAGTTGGAAATTATGGAAACACAATTCAAAATGTATTTTATATTATTATTCGCTTAGTTGATCTAAATATACAAAGTCGACTTATTCGTAATGCAGCTGTTATAATGCTTTTTAATTTAACTTACATAAATTAATTTTATACAGCACGGCATTGCGGCCAGGTTCTTGGAGACGCTTCCGGTTGGTATTGATTTGTATTAGTTGGGCTACCTCTAGATTGTTTTGCAACGGTCTGCAGTTAGCTCGACTAAAAATAAAAGTTGTTAAAATATCTAGCTGTAATGTTCTTTGTTAGTAAATGTATTTCTATCTCTATCAACTTCGAACTAACAAGAGATAAGGCTCTAACTTTCCAACAAAAATCGCAAAAAACTTTAAGAAGGCCTGAGATTCAACCAAGTTTTAATATTTAGCTTAGCTGTTTCGCTTAAACGACCCGACCACCGCTTAATGGCCTGTAATATACTTTAATTGCCTTAAACGCGAATAAAGCAGCTTGTAAACTCTTCGATATTGCCGAGAAGTTCACCTCAAATTTGAAAGCCTTCGTTTGATATCACGTGGATGATTTCTTGAGGGTTTTCTAGACTAGACTCTTGAGAGGTGCTCGAATAGTTGCGCCAGGCTGCGTTCAAAGATCTGACCCGCTCTTACCTACTCATTAACTTTGTCTTCATCATCATCAGCCTATATTGGTCCACAGCTGGACATAGGCCTCCACTAATGAGGGCCAGAGCGCCCCGTCTTCAGCTTGCCGCATCCAGCATCTGTCTGCAGAATTTCGCAGCTCGTCATTGCACCTGGCCGGAGGGCGTCCTTTGAGTACTGCGTGGTACTATTGTGAAATCCTTTATCGTGACTATTCCAATAGTAACAGAGAATGTGTAGAGATTGGTTTCACATTCCTAAATTCATTGAGTAGGTAAATGGCGCACCTATGCATTTGGCTTTAATTCCTTAACCTGGTCATTCAGATGGTATTCTTATGCTATATATGATCGATACGAATTATTTTTTTTGAGGATTCCAATGCCCCCTATATTATTGTTCAGCTCCAGAAGTTCAGTTAAGACCTCAAAAGTTAGAGCAGAGATTGTTCACGATATTGACTCGAGTTTTCACAGGACGCTTACATTTGAAAGAACTTTATGCAAAAAAAACCGTAAGTTCGAACCGTTTTGTAAATTTCTAAGTATCCAGTGCTTACGTCACCAGTCACCACCAGAGGGCGGCATATTCCGCCCAAAACAATAAAAGGTGATTAAATAATCGAAAGAATAAGCCGACCTCAATGAGGGCCCCAGAGCAGCGGACCGAGAGCCGCTGTCATTAAGACCATTGTTCTCGGATAATTGGCGACGGTAATCGAACCCACGACCCAGTAATTGAATTACAATAAAGGGTGAGATGCATGGTTGGTTACGGCAGATATTAAAATACGTCGCTGATTTCCTTTTAAGGAGAAGGTAACAGAGGATCTCGCAAAATTAAATTTTGAAATCACACATCACCGACCATTTGCTTGACGATTTTTATATTTATATGCGCACATTATAACGATTTAAACCCTCTACTACTCAAGAAATGTGCTGTGTTTGCGCACGGGTGTGCGTCGAGACTCCAACTCTTCTCGTGCGTGTCGCAGAGGCAACTAGATGCGGGCAGCAGCGCCTCCTACAAAACAATTCTACCACCAAACTGCGATCCCCAACCCGCATGCCCAGTGTGGGGATTATGAGTATTACTTCCCATGAGATATAACCTTATAAGGCGCTTATCAGGAGCCTGCGTCCATTGACACTATCCGCCGTGTCCAAGCTACGGCCAGGACATCGTCATCAACGTGAAATCTGGCCGCGTGGTATCTTACACGCGAGAAATAGTTCAAGTATAGACGTACCTTTTTTTTTTTTTTTTTGGAGGGGGGAAATGCCCTCGCACTTCCCTTCCGCCATGGGGGTGACGGAAGGGGGTATGTGGGACTCGAACCCACTAAAACCCCCCCGTGAAACGTCCACCGCCGTCATGGGGCGAGATGGGGTCGCGTTGGCATTCACCATCTCGCTCCGGCGGGTGGCCCGGGAACCGGTCCGGGCCTCGGCCTCAAGGAGGAGCAACCCTTTCACACGGGTCACCCCTCAGACGCGTGGAGCCGTGCTAGCCGGCAGAGAGTCCCCCGACTCTCCACCAGTGGCCCCACTACGGGGGACGAAGGAGGCGGGCGAACCGCCCCCTTCGTCTCCCTGGACGTCTGCGCCGGAGCGGGTCAGATTGGGCGTCATCCTCCCTGACCCGCTCAGCGGCCTCCTTCTGCGACATAACCTCTTCGCAGAAGGAGACCATGGCCTGCCACTCCCTTTCGCCGTCGAGCATGGCGCTCACCACGCTCGGCAGCGAAAGGTCCCGGCCCAGGAACGCTGAAAGCGTGTGCCGCATGGGACCCCACGCAGCACACGCCTCCAGCGTGTGGAGCGCCGTATCCTCCGGCGCCCCACATTCGTGGCAGACCGGGGTCGCCTCCCGTCTCGCGATCTGGTGCAGATACTTTCCAAAGCATCCATGCCCGGAAAGTACCTGCACCAATCGGAAGGTCAGCGACCCGAACCGCCGCCGCACCCACCTTCGGAGGACCGGCCTGATGGCGTCCACCGTCCACTGACCAGGGACCGGTGGTGCCAGGTCAGGACCGGCCTGATGGCGTCCACCGTCCACTGACCAGGGACCGGTGGTGCCAGGTCCTCCGCCCACCGCCGGAACAAGGCGTCCCGCGCCAGCCGCCGCATGCGCGTGACCTCCTCCCAGACTGGGCGCTCCCCGGCAGATCTCCTCGCCGCCACGAAGTGATACACTTCGGCGAGGATCTCCGCCTGAAGAGCCCAGGGGGGATCACCGGCCAGCACGCATGCTGCTGTCCAGGACACCGTCCGGTAACCACGTATCGCCCTCGTCGCGATGACCCGCTGCGGACGTCGCAGCAGGGTCAGGTTCGCGCGACTGAGGGCGTCCACCCAGACCGGTGCCCCGTACAGGGCCATACTCCGGATGACCCCGGAGTACAGCCGGCGACATGTGGCGCTCGGGCCGCCCACGTTGGGCAGCAGCCTCCCTAAAGCGGCCGCGGCTCCCAGGACTCTTGGGACCAGTTGGGCGAAATGGGCCCCAAAAGGATGAGACCCAAATATTTCATCTGGGTACCAACCCGGACCTGAACCCCGTCCAGAACCACCCTGGTTCCTGGACGAGGCCCTCCCCGAGGCCCGTGGAACAACAGGGCCTCGGTCTTGGAGAGGGCAACCTCCAATCCCAGGGAGCGGATGCGATCGACCACTAGGGTAGTGGCCATCGTGGCCAACCGCATCGCCTCCCCGAGGTCCCTCCCCTTGACCACGACCAGGGTATCGTCCGCGTAGCACGCCACTCGCATACTTGCGGGGAACGTGCCCCGGAGCACCCAGTCGTAGCCAATGTTCCACAGGAGCGGTCCCAGCACCGACCCCTGTGGAACCCCGCGGACGACGCGACGGTGTCTCAAGCCGTCGCGTCCCTCGACCAGGACCTCCCTGTCCTGCAGGTAGTCCGCCAACAGCCTCTGCAGGTACAGGGGCACTCCGTGATAACGGAGCGCCTCCCGTATGGTTCCGTGCGGCAGGCTGTTGAAGGCGTTGGCAATGTCGAGCGAAACAGCCAACGCCTTCTCCCCCTGGCTGACAACATCTTGGGTCCAGCCCTTGAGCCATCGAGGCGACTGACCGTCCAGCGCGGAAAGTCCGCCCGCGCCCCACGACGGCCCCCCCCTTGGACGTCGGAAGTGGATATCTCGAACCTTATATATTTGTGGTCCGAGAGAGTCTCCACTTCCGACATCACCCTCCAGGCCCGGGCATGTGCCGCAACAGCGGGGGTGGCGAACGTTATGTCCACCACGGACCCCCCTCGCTGTCGCACGCACGTGTGGGCCGACCCTCTATTAAGAAGGGTCAGCCCGGTGGCAAGCGCCCACTCCCTGACGATCTCCCCTCGAGCGTCAGTAGTGGGGCTGCCCCAGTCCCGGGCCTTGGCGTTCAGGTCCCCCATGATGAGGACCTGACGTGGCGCCTGCCTACGCACCGCCGCGGCTAGGAGGTCCATAAAGACCTCCAGCTCTGCAGCGGTTCTATTGGGGGAGAAGTATGCGCCGACTATCGCATACACCCCCCACTTGGCCACCACGTACCCCGAACCCCTCTCCTCGACTGAGAGGGGGGGGACGCCACTTCCCTTCCCTATAATGACCACGGAGCCGTCCAGGTCCCCAGCCCAACAATGGTTTTCGGGGGGGACGTAGTACGGCTCCGCGGCGACCGACAAATCAATTTCCCACTGCGCCAGGGACTGCATGAGCAGATCCTGAGCCCTGGCGCAGTGGTTGAGGTTCGTCTGGAGGAAGTTGAGATGGCCGACCTGATCCATCAGTCAGCCATCTCAACCTCTTGGCTCAACGCCGCGTGAGCTCCGGCAGAGGGAGCGGGGGCGATCCGGGCCCCGGCGGTTTTCCCTTTCGTCTTTGGGGGAATGCAGCTGCGTCCCCCCATTACATGCCCGGAGGGCCTGCCAGACTCTGCGCATATAGCGCAGTGTGGCTCGGCCCTCCCGCAGGTGGCTGCCTTGTGACCTTCGCCTCCACACCGGAAGCACAGGTCACCTCTGTCCGCCGCCGCGGGGCACTGGGGGCGCGTGTGCCCTAGCCCCATGCACCGGTAGCAGCGCATGGGACGCTCCCCCAGCCCCACCACTCGTGCCGAGCTCCACCCCACCAGCAGTCTGCCCTTTTCCAGCAGCACTTTGGCTGCCGGGATCGGGCAGGAAACTAGGGTTGACCCGGTGCCACCAAAGCCGGAGCGGATCTCCCCGGCCTTGACGAGCCGCACATCACAGCGGCCCGCATCGGCGACCGCTGCGGCCACCTTCTCCTTGGTGGCCGTGTCGTCCAGGCCCGTGACACGGATATCCGTGGACTTTACGGGCCTGGTGACGTTAGCCACCTCCGACAGGACTTCGCGGAGCTTCTCCGCGAGCCTGTCGGCCTTTTGTCCGTTTTGGGAGCCAGTGATCTCCAGCATCCTGGCTCCCGTGGCAGTCCGCCGGAACCCGACCCGTCCTATTTCCATCTCCTCGAGGCTTACTTTCTCCTGCGCCAACTGGAGGACGGAGGAGTAGGTCACCCCTTTTTCCGCAGCCCCGGGCTGTAGCGACAGCACGACAGCCGCGGATTTCGGGGACCTCAGCGCCGCCCTGGGCTTTGGGGCCGAAGCGGCGGGACGAGCCGCTGGAGCAGGCGCAGGTGCAGAGGGGGGAGAAGAACTCTTCCCCTTCCCCTTTCCCTTCTTCGTCACCGTCGCCCAGGTCTCCCCAGACCGGGGAACGGCGACAGCGACCGGAGCAACCTCCCTCGAGGGACCCGCGACTGGCACAGGTGCCACGGCGGGTGCCGCCCTCTTGCCCGCTTCGGAAGGTGGGCCACGGGCCTGCTGAGGTGGCGTTGGCCTCAGCGGCGCGGCCGCCTCTTTTGTGTCCGCCCTCAGTGGCGGACGAACGACCGGAGCCGGCAGGAGGCGCTCCTCAATCCCCGCGATTCGGGCGTTCAGCATCGTCCCGAACGTTGAGGTCAAGGAGCGCTTCAGCTCCTCTATCAATTCCGCCCCCACCTGCAACATGGTGGGGGCCCCTGGGTCCCTGCAGCGGCGGGTGCAGCAGCGGCAGTAGAGGCGGCGGCGGCCTCCGTCTTCGCCTCGGTGAAGGCGCGACGAAGAGACTTCACCTCGGCCTTCAGGGCCTCCGTCTCCAGCCGTAGACGGCCGTTCATTGCCCTCAGGCGCCGCGTCTCCTCCGCTTCACTCCGGTCTGCGAGGGCATCGACCACCTCCCGCAGACTGGACGCCGACCCCTTCAGGCGGCCGACAAACTCGCCCTTGAGGTTGCCGGACTTCCTGGCAACCTCCAGGATACAGGCGAGCTTCTCGCCAGCGTGGGCCCTCAACTCTTGAGCGCTCAGCGCGCTGATGTCCCCGACCCGCACGGCGGCATCGGTATCGCTACCGGTCGTCGTGAGATCGGGGACAGCAGCGGCGCGCTCCTTCCCATACTTCCTGCTGAGCAGGACCTCCGTCAAGGCCTCGTCGACCGGGAGAGGCCTCAAAAAGGCCCCCCTGGCCGACGAAGCCTTCCCCGACTTCTTCCTCCCTCTAGAGGCCGTGTTGACCTTAGCGGCCACTGTCCCCTCGGTCTCCGTGTCCGAGTCTAAATACCCGGGCACGAAGAACGAGGAAGACGGCCGCTTCCGGGCCACCACGTCCTCCAGCATATCCTCCGCCGTGTCGGGCTCCGCCCTTACCTCCGAAGAGGGGCCCTGAGAAGGGCCTTGTTTGGGCGGAGAACCGACGCACACCTCCTTATCACCTCCCTCGTCCGACTCCCGCGGGGAGGGGCCCTGAGAAGGGCCTTTCGAAAACCTCCCCGTCACGTCGCGCAAAGGCCTCGGCATGCCTTGGCCCTCCGCGACTCAAAACCCAACCCTCACAAACAAAACAACCTAAAATCCAAAATATGGCGTAGCGCAAGGTTACCTACTCTCCTTGTAGGCAGGCCCTATTTCAATGGCATGTAAGCTATTCTCGTAAAATCCGTCAAGTATAGACGTACCTACCTCGTTTCCCTTTAAGTGGGACTGACCGATAGCACCGTGTATCCCAGCCTCTGTGTTATTATTGTCCCATCGATGAGTATCGAACAAAGAGGAATTAAAAAAAAAAAAAAAGGGATAACTCGGAGGTGTCGCTTTGTGTCCGAGGCTTTTACAGCAAATTTCGTTATGTTTTGACGAAAATTGTACATCAAAGCTCTTTGTAAAATATTATAATTAATTCGTTTGAACCATGCCGAACATCATTATTTTACGTTTTACGTTTATGTTGAACTTTATTGTATAATATATAATTTTTTTTATGTTTCACGGATTTTCTCAAAATAATCCGAATATTAAGAATTTATAATTAGTAAAAGGCATTCGTAGTAGGTATTTATTCCGAGTTAAACGAAAATTGAGTTCAAATTATAATAATGATTTAATTTTACAAAAGCTTGTAATCGGTTTTTGGATGTAAATCCAATTGACGTGCTTAATTAAGTACAGTCAAATACAAAAATATCAAAGACAAACGCCTCGTAAAAGTCAAGTAGCTCCTACTCTCAAAATGCTTTTGGAAAATTGGCTACGAATTTTTTCTTGGGTTGTTTCAAGTGATGTTTTTTTATCTTCGTTTAAAACAACGCAGTAACTAGTACTAAACTATGTAGTACTCACTAACTTAATAACTTCTGCCTATAAAGCTTGAGCAATATTTCTCAAGCTTTATAAGCAGTGGCACCCTGTATATTATGTAAGCCGAAAGGGGGTGATTCTGGAGCCCGAGGGGATCAAGTTATTAACAATTTTCTAAATTTCGAATATATTTGATTTTTTTGCAAATATTATAGTTTTTTTTTTGTCCTATGCGTATTCTTTTACACTCAATCTAGCATTATTTAATAATACAGAATATTTCTCAGACGTTTTTTGCTTGTTTTTTCACTAAAACCAGTGTTATGTCATGAAATTATTGCAAGAAAATGATGTAAATCCTTTGAAATTTCAATATATTAATAATAATTTAAGAATACACATAAAATAATACGAATTGTTTTTTTCAAAAAAGGAAGAATGTTTGTAATTCAAAAAATCTAAGAAAACACGTTGAATCCCTCGATGTCTAGAATCACTCATTTTCGGCTTAGTACACTCTTTCTGTGGCACCCTGTGTATAGTATTACATATTATGTAGGCATAATATGTAGTAGTAATATAATGTAAAAGCAAAAGAGCCGTTTGTCAGTAGCTAGCCAGTCTCCGCGCGGAACCCCACATAAATCGACAATGGAGATTTTTCTCACTACGATTATTTATCAGACGATGAGTCTTGTTCTGTAGTCCTGGTCCGCATCAGTCTTGGTCCTTGAACTTGGTCTTGAATGCCGGATCGCGAAATCATTTTATATTTTAAATTACGGCTTAATTGCTAGATGTTGTGGATCCTTAATCTATTTATTTATTTTATTTAATTAACGCGTTTAATAAAACCCGTCACATTAAATTAGTAAAACATTACATGAAAGTAATCAAGTAAGTTTATGGCTATGTTATAATCAATTAGTGTAAATGGTGATTTCGCCGTTCTAGGTAAAAAATCAATCAATAAATAAATTATGCTGGACAATCCACACAGCATCATCTAGCCCCAAGGTAAGCAGAACTTGTGTTATGGGAACTAGATAACTAACATGATTCAGTCCAGCCGGGTTAGGTTGGGTAACATCTTGACCGCCAGTCACAAATGACTTTTGTGATATGATGATGGATTCGACAGTACCTACATATGTATGTACCAAAAGAAATAAATAAACCTTAAGAGGGTTAAAAAAGAGAGTGCGCCATGACTCGGTCAACAAATAACTTAACCATTACAAAATGTACAACTTATGGAGCTCGTAGTATTCAAAGAAAACTAGAAAACTGCAATAACAGTTAGCAGTAAACTGCATCGTTCCAAACTAGGTTGATCCAAACTACAACCTGGTAG
Source organism: Eupithecia subumbrata (assembly GCA_949316285.1). Classification (NCBI taxonomy): domain Eukaryota; kingdom Metazoa; phylum Arthropoda; class Insecta; order Lepidoptera; family Geometridae; genus Eupithecia; species Eupithecia subumbrata. Next base: position 9,887,634 of record OX438643.1, on the reverse strand, counting down.
TTACCTAGGTAGTATAGGTAAGTGTTATTGCAATTTTAAAGCATCACACAACGGCTATAAAAATGCAATATCCAACCAAAAATGTAACACAAGACTCATAAATATTCAAGTGCCGGAGTTACCCCATCACTAGGGTCGTGCGCCGCCATATTTCATTTTAACCGTCCGTCGATAGCCGATGTGAATAATGGCGGCGCGGGACGTTTTGAATATACGCTAAGATTTCATAGCCGTAATGTGGCTTTGCAGAACGGTTTTAACCCATCTTTTAGTGTTCTGCTCGAGTATTTTTTAAACATTATTTAGAACTTTGGTATAAGACTTAGATAAAAGTAGTTTTCTTTAAGGTTTAAACTCGCTAGTATTGGAACTCGCTGCCTGTTGCTGTTTCTCCAGCCAACTATAAATTCGGTCTCTTCAAGACCTTCGTGATACATCGTCGCCACATCATGACTTACCATCAGGTGAAATTGTGTTTAAACGAAAGTCTATTCCCCTTTAAAAAAATGTACTTTGACTTAATTATCTATTTATTATAAACACTGTGTAGATGTGTAAGAAAGACAACGGCTCCCAAGCAGGACATTTTATTTATTCATTATTAACATTGCTTGACCTTCACTGCTGAGCATATTCTATGTATCCTCTATAGAAATAGAAATACTTTTACTCTATTTATTTAGATTTTGTTTGATCTAGGTATATTATATTATAAATTCAGATAAAATTTAAATAACATTTTTGAAGCCAGTTTAAAAACTAATGAGTCAAAATGTATCTCATCGTAAACGCTCATTTCACGTTGAACAGAGCCGCCATAACTCTTGCTCTGTTATCTGACAGCAACATATCGCGCGTTCCCGAATACAGCGCAAACAGCGTGAGATGCGCCGCGCCGGCATAGTGGCAATCTGGCTTTGTTCCCAGAACTAGGTACTACAATATCACTGTTCAAAAACAGAAAACGCTGAAATTCTAGAAAAAGTTGGGTAAAAATGTCGCTATACAATGCAATACATTATATATTTATTCCATTAAAAATACAGGAGAAAGAAATACAATTATACCATGTAAGGTTGCACAATGGGCGGCCTTACCGCTGAAAGCGATCTCTCCCGGCATTTATCGCTATTATGGTTTAGATGTTAGAAAAAGCCGCACAACGTCATTTACAGCTACTGTACCATACTGCGGCTTTTTCCGTGTACCCTACATAAACTGTTTAGGTGTATACACGATGTCCGTTCAGAACCCCATTCTGAAATATTTAGACTTTTCATTTCCCCGCAATTTGCGCGACCTCTCGCCCTCCAAACATCAGCTAATCCAAACAAGGGATTTAGTCCTTAGTTAGCGTCCTATAAATTATTCACCAGCGAAATTACCCGCGCAAAAAACCCAGAGTTTACCTTCCGTGGAACGGAACGCTTAGTTTAAAATTCAAATTTTGAAGGAGGCACTTCATCAAAACGCACTTTGGCAAGAAATTGACTGCGAGAGGTGGATGATGGAATACAGACTCCGATTAAAAAGGTAAGAGCGCGTATACGTGGAAATGTTATTGAATTATACGTTCGTGGAACCATCGCGTAGAATAAAGAAAGTGGGTTCTAGGAATTTTAATTTTGAAGGAATTTCAATTAAAGTCCCAACATAAACAAAATGTTCTTAGAAAGGATCATCTTTACCCTTGTAGTGTATTATAGACTAGGGAAGGTATATACCCAGTCTTTTAGTGTCCGTGCCAGCGTGAAGCGCTTTAGTCAGCCAGCTGCAGCGCTTTATAGCGACATTCAGCGGCGTGAAGCGGAACGGCATTAGACGCCATTATAACGTCATCCGCTAGCCGCAAGAAATATATTCTGAGACAGCTGGCCGCTTCAAGATATTGAGCTTATTGGGGCCGTGTTTCTTGAATCACCCGGTACATTAGATTTCAAATATTGTTTTGATTTAAACCTTTTGATACGTTTTCTGACTTTACTAACATACTTTACTCAAAAGAGGAAGCGCTTTAGTTTACATCTGTGTAAGGTTAGTTGGGGTAAGATCAGACGCGGGGTGAAGGCCGTATGTAATTAATTTTAGCTGAATTAAACCATATTTCCTAATGCTGGCAACATTATCAATGAGGCCAATCATGGCGTACCCCAACGCATTATAGGTTAATACCCAATACGATTACCAATCAATACCTTCTTCCTCTCTCCATTTTCCTCCATTTGGCTTATCTTCAGCAGTGGACTGTGTACGTGAGTATATTATTACTGATGCCTGATGAGGATGAACAACTCTCAAGTATGTTTAAAATGCTAGAATCATGTGAAAAAAAAGAAAAAATATAAACGGAACTTACATAGTTACATTACAATGTAAGTAAAACGATGTAAGTTCCCTTTTATTTTTTTAGATTGCTAGCAGAAAGCTATCCCATAATAAGAGTTGGGTAAGTTATGAATAATATCACCTGGCCGGAAAAACGAAATACTCGCTAACTTTAGTTATGAATCTAAATGACGCCTCCAGATACGAATGGAATATAATATCAGTATAGAAGTGAAACTCAAAACAACTTGATGTGACGCTAGATATTTATGGTGTGTCAGTTAAGCTATTTCTAAATGGTTTGCAGCTAGCTTAACTGTTTCAATAGTAAATACTAGTTCTAATTTAGTGTGTAATTTAGTCATTTAGTTTTTAGTCCTAATATCCCTGATGTTTTTAAAAGATTTATAGTCTAATTTGTTTCTAATCTTATAAACTTTCTTTGTTAACAAAAATATTGTAATAGTTACTTAAAATCTAACAAAGGAAACGAACATTTGACATGTTCAGAATCATCTCATCATGCGAGAAAGTAACCATTCAGTCTGGTAATATAACGGTAAATTCTGAAAACATTGAAGTTCCCAGAAAAGTTGAACCATGACATTCATAATACAATCTTATTCTTATTATTTTGAGAAACATGGGTTAAGGGAAAACATTTATTATTATTGAATGATCACAAGCATGAAGTTTTTACAGCAGCAAATAAGTACCTACTTAAAAGTCTTCATAAATAATTTGTAAGTGGTCGGTACAAGTATGAATTGTACAAAAAAATAAATAAATTTTACTTTTTCATGAAATACTGTGTCAAATATTCAGGCTATATTTGACACAGTAGAAAAAACATTGAGTAAAATACAATTTCAATAGGAAAGTTAATAATCAGACAGCGCATGAGTTTCAGTTCTACCCCGGGTCTCCTGGGCGCAGGTGCAGAGCTCCGCTTAAATCGCAACTAATTAGGAACTCCAAGTTTTTCGGAAACCCCCTTTAGGACATTTGTTTGAATAAATTCATTGAATGAATAATATTTCATATCAGTTACATTTGAATAAGTTTTTGTTTGAATAATGTTGGTTTATATGTGGTAGAATGAAAATTGATTACTTGGACGCTAAATACCATATTTTCCTATTTCTGTGTAGAGCAATCATCCTACTAATAATATAAATACGAAAGTTTGTGTGAATGTTTGTAACCACGTATCTCCGTAACTACTAAACCGATTTAGATGAAATTTGGTATGTAGATAGTTTAGATTCTAGAATAACACATAGCTTAATCTGATTGCCAAGAGGGGGTTAAAAAGGGTGGTAAGGTTTATATGGAAAATTATTACTCCTTGGTTCGAGTCACTCAAAAGTCGGTATAAATAAATTATAAAGATAGTATGCAATAAATTTCTGAAACGTGTATGATGTTACGCGGGCAAAGCCACGGGGCGCAGCTAGTGAGACAGAAAAGTCTACCTAGTTTTGTGTACAAAATTAAGGTTAGTACAGAACTAGTAACTATATATAGAGGATTATTGAGGTAACCTCCACCGGTAAATCTTTCATTGTCCACGATGCACATGTCCGTCGCCACACTACGACACCAATCAGAATAATGTTTAAAGTTGAAGTAGTTTTATCCATCCACGAAAAAAGGAAAACTACACACAAAGCCAAGTATATGGTGTAGTATACAATATACCGCCGAGTGTGTACCGTGTGTGTACCGTAATATACCGCAGTCTTTCTAGGTACCATACTCGTAGGTATACTAACGAGCAAACGCAGACGTAGCCATTAACTTGAGCGATACTGCACGTTTACTTGTTTCTTGCAACGCTTTCGCAAACGTTAGGGCTTAGGGCACACGCCCCTTAAGCAGCTTACATTAAATTACAATTTATTTTTGTAGGTACCTTGTGATTGTGCCATTAACCAAAATAATGAAGTTTGCCTCTTCTACGATAGATAAACTTTGCATAAGTCTATGTTATAAATTAGCGCCCTCTGTCGACTACATTTGATAATATTGACATGCAATCTGACAGTCTCAGTTGTTCGTGGCGTGGCAAACATAGATTAGAACTAATACAAAGACTTAATAGTAGTGTTTGCACGTTCATTGAATCAAAGAAATAATGATTTATTTTCATCGATGTAAGTAAAATTCGGGAGATTGGGTACCGGCTACTCGAACGTGGAACGCTCAAATTAAGTCCAATTAGGTCCACCCACCTCAGTCATACTCGGACCGGTGCCGCTGGCGTACGTGTTTCGCGTGCGTATTGTTGTCTCGGTCGCACTTTGGTCTAGGTTCGTCTTTCTATCTTTGTTGTTCAATATGTAGGTATATTGCAAAAGATAGAAGTATCGAATCCTTGCGTTTAGTTGTAACACAACACAGGCCATTTGTTGAGTTAGCGCTGGGAGATCGTATCATATCTACAGAATTTTATATCTATGTTTATTTTATGTAAGTTTTTTACCACGGGGTACCGTGAGTACTGAAACCTATGGAGGTCTAGTTTGATGTACTAAATCAACAAGAGTGGGCTGTTTCACCTACAATAACGATCTTTGGAAAATTTTAATGGATGAAATAGAACAACATAAGAAAACACGGTTTAATAATTCAGACTCGCTAGTAGATTGTCAAATTTAGTGACGTGTTTTCAGCAACACTTTGCAGAAGAAAGTTTTTATCTCTCATTTTCCATAGACAAGTTAAATTAAGAACAAAAATGTCACCAGCTCTAGATGTTTCCACGTAGATTCTAAAGCATTCCTCACACTCGCTGGCTTCTAATAACTACCACCCTTACTCCTTTCCCTCACTAGTGAGCTCCGTACGTGTAAATGCTCACTTTTTACATCCACTATACTTAACCAGACCACCGCAACATTGCCACTACAGACCCACAAGAGCCGACCACTTTCGACCTTATGCTGGAGGTTTTAAGAGCGAGAGGTCGCTCAGTTTTTTACGAGGCGTGAGAAACTTGTTGGTGCCTTCGTCTAATGCGATCTCAAGTGTTTCTCTATTTATTTGCAGTTGGAAATTGGTTTCGATGTTTGTGTTGCTTTTTGGAAAATTGCTTCCAGTGCGTATTTTTAAAGTGTTCTTGGGAACTCGTTTGCGAATGTTTGTTTGTCATTCTGTAGGGCTGTTGAATAGTCCTGAGCCCCTTCACCCCTTTACAGTTTCCAACAACCTTAGAAGAACGAACTACTCTCACTCCTTTTACCTTGAAGATGTAGTAGACACTTAGATAAACGAGGCGGAACTAAAAAAAACGCGACAAATACGTCTCAATTTTCACAGGAAAATGAGTCTTATGTATTTGACGCTTTTTAAACGAATAGTCGTATACGTGCGCTTGTGTGCGTCATTTTGTCTGCTGTGATTTTTGACATAAGCTGTAATTTTTGACATCAGCTGTTATTTTTGACACCACCTGTCATTTTTGACATAATCTACCATTTTTACGCACTAGTTGACAATAGCTGTCATTTTGACATCTGTTTTTTGCATCGGAAATACATATAATATTTTATGTCGCGAACTCGCGATAATTTTCATGCTATGTGTTTTTGTCGAGATTCTGTGCGTCGGGATTGCATTCACTTTTTGATTTATGTCCGGATAGTGTGCGTCGAGATGCTGTAATTCACCCTGCTGTTATATCCTTGTCAAATCACACATTATATTAGTTTTTGACTTCAAATTCCAAAAAATGTTTACTGATCGACGACCTCCGTGGCGCGACGGGCGAAGGTCCGCCTGCGACGCAGGAGGTTGCGGGTTAGATTCCTGCCTCGGGACAAATGTTTGTAAGATCTACAGATATTCGTTCAGGGTGTTCTGGATGTTTTCTATGTTTATAAAAAATATATATCTATGTAGTCTATTGTATTAAATATATCAGTTATCTAGTACCCATAACACAAGCTCTGCTTAGCTTGGGGTATACACTGCTGTGTGAATTGTCCAAAGTTTTTTATTTATTATTATTTATGATACTACCCCTCTGCTGTGACAGCAGCGTGTTTTAACTCTACGCCTCCTACTGTTCAATTTTATGTACTTAGTTCATACCTCCCCTTCGAGCAACTGTTAAAATCTCAGTAAGTAGTCCAGCAGGTGGAGTAACCCGACCTCCTGCAGCGGACAGACGTGGATCGATGACTGTAAGTGATCCGAGAACCACTGCTTTGAACTAAGTGGAATCGGCAAGAGTGTTAGTCTCTTGTTAAGAAACTTTGTTACAACAGATTTATTTTACAAATAATTTAGAACTAGAGAAGCAAATTAGAGGTAGCATTTATAATTACAACTGTTGTTAACAATATACAGGTATTAGATTGTAATTTTCTTTGTTAATAAAGATCCATTTGAAACCCAACGATTATTAACTTTTAACCATCTTAGCAATGGAATTGGAACGGCTGTACAGATTTCTATAATTTTTAGTCTATAAAATTGGCTTTCTTACATAGATACTAGTTCTTATTGTTTTATAATCATTAACTGTAATTATTTTCTTTGTTAAAACATTTTTTTTTTCTTCCAAAAATGAACTTATTCAAAACTGATTCACGCGTTTGGATTATCATAGGATTTAATGCATAGGTACTTTATTTCCGCAGGTAAGACACATTCATTTGCACACACAAACACACACACACGAGTTCGCACCTTCGTCGGGGTAAAAAGCGTTCAAAACTTGTAATAAAAGTCTAGAAATAACTCAAATGTTTCATATGCTCACAGGAACATTACACTCAAAGTTTGTATGTTTGCTGTAAAAATAAGCGTCCCTCTTGATTAATACGTTGGCAACTACAATTTATCTCAGCAAGAATGTCCAGGGAGCACGGTTGCGTCGCAAGCGGCGGCGGAATATGCCGGCCGCCTTCCTTCACAGGGTAACAGCCAAGGACCTGGGAGCGTATTTTAACTCTCCAAATACGCGTTTCTTTTTTTGTGCAAATTGGTACTCTAATACACCGAATTAGAGTACCTACTCTAATACACCGAATTAGAGTACCATCTATTTTGTGTACCCAACTCATGTCAAAACGCAAAAGAACATAACGTATCACGTATAACAACAGAAAGACTACAAGCCACAGCCTATTTTTATTTTCCATTCGTATAGGTATACGAATGGAAAATAAAAATAGGCTGTGGTTTTTAGTCTTTCTGTTGTTATACCAATTCATTTTGTTACTTTGGCCCCGTACTTACTTGTTTAGCTATCGGAGCCCCGAGTTCTGAAGTTTGAACGATGACCAACTCACCCCTCAGCTATGCCGAGTTTATGCTGAAAAATTAAAGTAGTTAATAGCAGCGAAAGATTTCTATAGACAAGAGTTGGGTACACAAAATAGAAACATTGCCAAAAAGCTTAGAAATCATAAGAAATGTGTCTTTTTTCGTAACTTTCAGTCATAACTTTGCAGTTTTATGAAAATAAGTATTAAAGTGAGTGCATAAAACTGGAAAACTATTTTTATGCTCAAAAGAACATAGCGGCCAATATATAGCGGCGGCCGGCTTTAACTCTGAACGGGCAGCAGTAGACGCCAGAGTTTTTGCACGTTTCCCCTGCTAACTAACTTTTGCAGAAATCTTGCTGTAAAATTATTCCTTGTACGAATCGTGAATAGTTTTAATGTCTGAAACAGAGAATAAGGTACTTTGTAACAGTTGGTAAGATTGTATTATTTCTGGTAAAGAACTTACCTACTTTTCTTTGTGTAGGGTAGATAACCTATTTAGAGTTTTGTTTGATTTTAATTCTGAAAGATAGGTAACCAACTGGGCTCGAATTTTGATAACCAATCGCTTAACAGTGACAGTGGTACCGTCGCAGAGTCTTGCATAGACTATAGAAGCTCTTACTCGCACTATGCGTGAGGTGCTATCTGCACGGAGACATGGATAGGTGGGTCTCAACCTTGACTCTTTTGACACGCGTCCCTCCACCCGTAGTTTCTTTCATCAAAGTTAAAATATGCTGTTCACGCCGTGCAGCGTAACAACTTCGCATCAGTGCCGAGCGCGGTGCGCCCCCCGCCGCGGCCGCACCACGCAACGGGGTTCCCCTACGAGACGCAGCGCCGAACGCACGCGCACGATGCAACGATGCGAATGAGTAACTTACATAGATTTGTTGTTTTACTCAGGCCTACCTTAAACAAGACTACAGTGATAACGATACCCATTGGCTGTCAAGCGCTAACATTTCTCACCATTTCCACAAAAAAAATCAAAATCCTTTTCGAGCCGACCCCATCAAGAAAGCCGAAATACTTAATGTTGTCAGAATTCATTTGTTTTAAAACATTTACATTGGCTCCCTAGGGGCAATCTGTACAAAAGAATTTAAGGCTTGGTAGGCCAGCATAGGCCGCATTTTTGGGATTCTTAAAATCATCTGAGACTTTGACAATAGTGTTTACAATTCTGAAAAAAACAATATATATTACTTAAGGATCTAGTCTAGTCAAAGTTACATTCAGTTACGAGATCTAATGTACTTCACTCTATAGAAAATAATCATAATGTTACCCCTTTTTCTGACGTTTTTTCAATACTATGACTAGCGAACTACTGATATCACACTTTTTTTTTTGTACTCAACTAAGGGCACTTAATATTTCTAAACAAATTCGCAGAGTTTGACTTGATGAAATGATTTTCTTAATCACCATGTTTAATAACTACAAAAAACACGAGCGCGGCGGCTTGGCAGGCGCGCTTTTTCCCTTACACCTACTGCTGCAGGAATACCTGGCCTTAAGAAAATAACAAAAAGCCTAACTATTAACAGATTATTAGATCATAGATAACAGAACATTAGATCGGCAGCAACTGTTTTCATCAATATTAGCTATGAAAGAACACTCCCAGAAATATAAGCTTTCTAAAAATAAACTAGATTTAAAATGGTTCATCATATTGGGAGGTAAATATTGAGTACATACCTACAAACAAACAACTCCTCACCCGAAACACATATGACCTATTTCCGTTCCGTCAACAACGGTAAAAAGATTCAGCCAGGAACAGAACAAGTACAAAGTTTAGTTTAAAGTAAATTGCAGTAAGTTGGTTGTTGTAAATCTGGTTGTTAGGTCGCGGTAAGCCGGTAGGCACTACACCGCTGACTCGCAGCCAGCTAATCCGCCTACGGGGACCATGAGCTGGGAAGTCACAAGACATTATGTGCGAGTGTTATGCGATACCTGCGCGAAAACATGCGATGGTTGCGCTAAAGACGGACGTGTCGTGCGTCTGCACACCAGAGAAATCGTAATTTATAGCCTTTTTCTCTGTTTGGAAATATCGAAATAGGAAAAAATACATCCTGCTAAATTTTATGTGAAAATTGTAATAATTACTGTCAAAAAGATTATAGTTCAGTAATCATCATGTAAAAGTTTCCTATCCCACGCTGCATTCCTTACATTTTATGTGATATTTGCGCGATACTCATGCGATGTACACGTAATTATATGCCGAACTCGCATGTACGTCGCTGTCGTGGGCCTCCAAAGTGACTACATAAATCAACAGAAACCATATTTGAAGCAAAATAGTATAGGATAAGTAAATGATGTGCACCCTACCCGGCAAAGGCGGCAAGGGCGGCAAGGGGCACAAATCCGAGCGCGGCGTGTGTTCACGCTGTAATCTGATGGACTCCACCCGATTGAAATTAAGTGAAAGAAAGAAAATACGAGCCGCTCTGAGCTCTGCGGCTTTGCACGAGAATTCAATTTGCCTTTGTGACTGCGATGTTGCAATGTAAATGGATTTCTTTGGACAGTTATTTGAAATGAGACTTGTGGAGACTTGCATTTTAGTTTTTACAGATGTTTTGTTGTAGAGGTTTGTTTATGGAGATGGAAATAGCGTCTAAAGTCATTAATAACAGGATATTTACCATGATTTGAGTTTTGAGCTTTCCAATATTTCGGCACAGTTTCATGCGCCATGATCACGGAATAACTGACGCCACTAACTAGCGGAAATAGCGTCTTTGAAGATTTGCAGATATTTGTGGGAGGCTAAAATCCAGAGTTTTTATTTTTAACTTCAGGATTTTATTATAAGGATAGAAAAAAAATTGTTATGTCTGAATCATCTTATGTGCGGTGGCCAAACTTCTTCAGAATGTGGACAGTGTCTCAATATAGCTGTCAAGACAAACATATTTTTCATTTAACTTTGTAAGGAAATAAAAACAGATTATAAAAGAATAAAGTCACTCAGTTATTAACTATTATGCAAGTTTATTTATAAAGTCTGTAAAACTGTTTGTTCTCCGAATAAAAAATATGGGGTTTGAAGCTGGCCCCATTATGCCAGAATGATAGAAATTTCAAATTCAATACCAATTTTCAGTTGAGCTACCTGTAGATTGTTTGCAACAGTCTGCAGTTAGCTCAATTGTTTCAATTGTAAAACTAGTTCTAATTTATTTCTATTATTTTATTTTAATTTTCTTTGTGAATAAAGGCTTATTTTCAGAAGAAATTTTGCTCGCAACGAACAATGTGACGCATCTTAAAATCCACCCCTGTTGTATTGGAAGGAAGGAGCTGTCTAAACAGGACTAGTTTCTTAAAATCCAGTTAATTACCCCTAAAATATATTTCCACTCCGTAGGTACCAAAAAGAAAATCACGCAGATTATACCAATCCATCTAAAACCGTATCTACCTCACGAGCACCCGGGGAAGTTGAACGCGAATCCCTAATTCTTATGAAGTAGGTATATCCAGGTAGCTCATTACATCCGCCTAATCAAAGCATTGCCCTCGGCACTGACTATTTCCTTCTAAATTCGCGCTATAACAGAAAGGGACGGAACCTTGTCGTAGTAAAGTGTTTGAGAATCGTAAAAACAGTTATCGAAATAATAGCGTATTAGCTTTGTTATCACGTTGTTATAGTGCTTTGTATGAATTTTCAGTGTTTACAACTGGTGTCATAATAACGTCATGATGGGATAATTGTTATTGGTTTGAAATTCTATGTATGCTAGTCAAAAAGGTTTTTATTTCATGTAAATAAGCCTTAGAATTATATTTCACCATCTGTACTATTTATTTAAGTTGCCAGAAATGATTATGATTGGTATATGAATTTCAAGTGTGATTTATTTATTTAACTGTCTAGCACTCAAGTGAAAGGTACTACGAGGTTTTCAAAAACAAGCTGAATAAATCATCAAAAAAGTCATTCCATCCAGTCATCCAGCAAATATCAACGCAAAGCAAACGCTACTGTTCCTTAGTTCGAAAAGGTCCGATCCCATACTGGTCGCGCGCGGACACTAAGTACTTCCCGCTATTTTCCGTTACCTACACGAAATATAATGAGAAGCGATGAGTCTCCGGAGACAGGCGAATTATCTTTTGTTGTAATAGCTGGATTAATATTATGGAGGGTAAATAAGTATTAAGTACACTGGAGCAGGGTATCATTAGCTTTTCACGCGGGTTTCTTTGGATTTATCTAGTTACGTGTGGGCCATATAGGTGTAATGGGGAGATGTAATAAGATAAGTAAGCACGGAACATATACATATGTTATGTCCGAGTGGGTACTGAACAGTAAACTGGGAAGCTTTTTATTACGTCTATAACTTTTTGATGTGATTTCTATGGCAAAGCTTGTGTGCTAGAGTTGTAATAAGATATATTTAGTTTTCTTAAGAGTTTTTGCCTAGAAATTAGTTTGAGATGATTAATTGGCTTGAAAATAAATCTTCGGATTAAGGGGAGGAAGGGGATTATGCTTGTATAATTTTTTAATTGATTAGCTCATCATCAGCGTAAGCTAAAGCTAGTCTAGTACTTGAAAATCTCCCCCCTTCCCTAATGAGCAGCATAGTGCATTATTTTCAGCCGCATCCAGCATCTGCCAGCAGTTGTGAGCAGATCATCGCCACGCGTTGGTTTCATTATCACCAACATCATTAACCTATATGTATCCACTGCTGGACATAGGCCTCCCCTAATGAGCGCCATAGCGCCCTGTTTTTAGTTTGCTGCATTCAGCATCAGCCTGCATTCTTTCGCAGGTTGTCATCCCACCTGGCCGGAGGGCGTCCTACACTACGTTCGCCGCCTTGACTTACCATCTTATTATTTTCACCTACTGCTAGGTACCTCTTTTTCTCTTCCGCCAGCCTTCTCAGTCAGTCCTGTGCTTCGCACATCCATTAAATATCAAAAAATATTGTTCACCTAATAGTTATTTACGGAACATAACGATAGTTAGACATGGGTAAAACGGGCGGCCTTATCGCTTAGATTCTACTCTCATAGTTATATATAGTGTATAATAAAGCTGGTATAAAACTATAGTAAAAAGCCATTATTCAGGCTCCGCTTGCTAATTGGATGACGTTCAGGTTTTTACAAAGCGTTATTAGTGACGTTAATCTTGGAAACGCTTCTTGGTATTTTCTTCAAGAAAATAATATTTAAAGTGAAAGTAAAATATATTAAAGTGAAGTTAACCTAGGTATCTGATCGAGGTACCAAGTCAAGATGGTTTTAACTCCTAATCCTATGATACAATTTAATTCCATGTCTCATCAATATCCGTTCGCCGTTTAGTCGTGAAAAGATGGTACCTACTTACTACAGTGACTGACTTTCTTATTTAAATATGTATTTATACTTCAAAATCAAAGTGCGGTCTTCAAAATCAGCAAAGTTGTACATTGTCTTACAAAAAAGGTAAATAAATAAAACTAAAAAAAAGTATTTAGGACTACAATGATCCATAACTACTACGTGTTAGTAATTTTTATGCTAAAGACCGAGAGAGAAAAATTATATACCCAAGTATGTTATTATTCATAACTTCATAAGGTACTAAACTTAAATAAAATAAATATCAATGAAATTGAATCAAATTATTAAATAAAATAATAAGTTAAATTAATTATTATATAAATAGGTTTATGATGGATCCTGCAAATAGTGCAGCAAAGGACAATGGTATACGGAAATCTTTAGAGGAGGCATATGTCGGAGGACAAGCTGTCACAGACAACAAGTTGACAGTTTTTTTAATTTTTTTTTTTTGTTTTTTACCAACGTTTGCCGATTAGAATAATAACAAACATAGATAATAATAAGTTAGTAATAAATCATAGTTTATAAATACCCTTAATGTAAAAAACAGGCTTATTTTATATTATATTATTATGAAGAATCCTGGTGAACAGCTGCTCGTGCCATTGTCCTCTGTTGGTTGGTTTGTGAGAACAGTCGGTCATGCTGGACTGCGATGATGAGATGACGATCTGCGAAAGACTGCAGGCAGATGCTGGATGCGGCAAGCTGAAGACGGGTGCTGTGGCGCTCATTAGCGGAGGCCTACGTCCAGCAGTGGACTAATATAGGTTGATGATGATAATGTTGACCTACGTTTAGAAACTTCAAACAGTTTATCGGACAAACTTCAGAGAATCAATGATAGAAGATCTGAAATCCATTGTAAGAGGAACTAAAGCAGATACCACCTTCCGGTACGGTGCTGCCATCTGTGTCGCAGTCACAGCGCGACAATTACCGGCGTTTGGCGGATGTCCAACGCAATGAGGACTTAAGTCTAATGAACGAAACTGAACTTTCGCAGTAACATGGATCGGAGGGATGGGGAAGGTAGAATGCTCGATGCACTTCTGAAACTGGGCTTGATTTTCTTGCTGCTTACACAAAGTCCGTATAAAATATACAATTATACATTTTGAAAAAGTTAACAAACATTATTGGTACGTTAGTAATACGAGGGACTTTTCCCTCGTATTACTAACGTAACAACAACAAAATAAATTTTCGAACTACGTCTACAATTTGACTAGTCATGATTGGCAGGCTTGTCGTGTTTCTTTGCCAATGATTATTTATCGATTCTTTCCGAAAAGCCTTACACTTTGAAGTGCAAAAAGCCAATTTTGCAGTAAAAATAAGAAGGCAAGCGGACGCCCAAATTTTAATAAGAGATTGTAAACATTAGAAACTATCTTCTGCTTGCACCCGTTTTTCTGTAAAAAGTAATTATGATAGAGCTTGATCGGATTATGATTATCTCCTCAAATCCTCAAAGAACTAGACATATGTAGTTCACTACAAAAAGTGCGACTAAATAACGCAATAACCACATTGAGCGCGGCGAACCAAAAAGTGCTACGAATCTGCTACGCCGTAACTGCTCTACGACGTAGCAACCGCTACACGTCTACACAAACTTTTACTTATAATTTGCAGAACGTAGAAAGATGACGTTCATATCTTAAAACGGATGTTGACAGAAGTCGTGTCAGAAGCACAGTAGCAGCAGAAGCAGAGAAGAAATCCGAAAGATAGTGCCGATGTGTATTTATTACCAGACATCGCCAAAACTCCATCATAACGCATTAAGCCCACTCTTTGTACAGTTATAAACATATGAATACACACATTTAAACTTCGCATATATGTAATTATCGATTTAACGAAGTTGCCCTTGGTGGCCACCAAACTCTATTTTCTCATCTCTGTCTAAAGTTCTAAACTATCACACTAATAATTAGATAAAATAGGTGGGGGCGCCAGTGTGAGGGGAGGCAGCGCTTTAACACAAATAAATTCTTCACCTGGGCGCGCCCCTTCGGAATACACCGCAAGGCCGGCCAGTGAATGCCTTAACCCGCAGAATCGCCATTAAAACTTTTAAATCCATCATGGTTATTAACACTAAAGTCATTTATAACGGGATATTTACCATGATTTGAGTTTTGAGCTTTCCAATATTTCGGCGCAGTTACATGCGCCATGATCACGGAATAACTGAGGGCATTGGAAAGCTCAAAACTCAAATCATGGTAAAAATATCCCGTTATAAATGACTTTAGAATCGCCATTTTTTGTAAAGACAAAATTTCGATGCGCCCAGGCTTGTCCTTTCCCGACAGTGCGGGTTATAGTTGCAAAAAAACCATACTGAAAGGGTTAAATACCATTCTATCTTCGCCATCCTCTCTTTAAGAGACACAAAGGGGGCACGTGCTAGCTCAGATAGGAGTCGCAAGTTTGTTATAAATTAGTTTTATGCACGTTAATAGGCCAGCTAATGGCGCGGAGGTTTTAATGGCACTAAATGGGGGAGAAATTAGCGATACATTTGATCGTTAATAGTTAAATGTGGGCTGATACGGATTTAATGATTTAATGCGGTGTAAGTAGGGGGTTAGTGGTGCGAGATGAGAGGGTTACGCGTGATGTTAGGGTTAAGGAACGATTCCTATTGTTCTAGTCAAGTATGTATTTAATAGAGTCACACTGTAGTTAGTTTTTTTTTGACTAAATTTTAGAACAAAAGTAATAATAAACGAATCAATTGCAAACAATTGTAATAATCAAATCATAAAAACCGTAATTCAAATTATTTATTTGTTCTGTTCAGTTACTTAACTAAATGTGCATTGCTTTTTTGTACGGAGGAGGTCCAGTTTAAATTCTGCCTCAATTCGAACAGCTTTCCAAAACTGACTCTAATAAAAGCTATAAAAACACTTTATTTTATTTGAAAAGCCCGCAGGTGGTGGAAATACAAAATTGAAAATGAAACAAAAACACCGTCGACCGCTGCGATAGCGTATTTCAGCGTATTTCCTCATATTTCCATTACAAAGGAAAAATCGGAACCCTTTCAGACGCATTTGTCAGTTAATAGACTGTAGACAAAGGTGTTTTACATGATAAAAAGCTCTTCACACTCAGCTAGGGTTGACGGGCGACAAACTTTGACAAAATTGGAAATCCCTCTTGAAAATTATACTATGAACAGTCATAACGATTGGAACGGCTGATTTTCTACAAACATAGCTAAGACCTAATTTAGCTAATTTAACGTAGTTCGAATTGGTTCAACCAATTGGGAGGTTACGGTGTACACACACAGAGATGCAAACGTTTAAACTTGAAACTAACTGCCCTTTATTGTGTCAAGGGTTAAAAAAATGTGCCGAAGTATCGGTTTTTGTGTAGGTTGGTACATTATTGAAGATAGAAAAAGTATTTGACGTAATGTATGATCTCAGTCCAAATAAAGAATTGTCTTGTAGGTAACAAAAGATGAATTTCAAACATATTTACTGCTGAAACTCCTTGAGATAATGTGGGAAGATTCTTGATAAATAAATCCAAATAATCTGTGCTCGGTAGTGGGACTCTTAACGTTGGAGTAGTAATATTTCTCATGATATTAAAGAAAGGAAAATAATCCTTTCAAAACTATTTCAAAAGATTTTTCTTATTTCGCAAAATCCAGGTTCTAAAGAGAAAAAAGGCTTCAGTAAAGCTCGCGACAGCCCTACTGAAGAATGAGCAAAAAAGTGTAAAAGCGCGCTCTTTGACGCGACACTCGATAAGTGATATAAGTGGAAATAAGTGAAATAAGCTGCGCGATTATTGCTTCTAAATGGAAAGTGTAAATGGCTTCTGTATCGCAGCCATTTTAGAAATACTGTCTCCTGTGATAAGAAGCCGTTACTTTATTCGGAACAGATTCCAAAAGACATTTTGTGTTAATGGCAAGATACTGTTTGACAACCATATAGGATTGAATTAAATATATTCCATGTGAAAGAACAACGAAATAGTGGGTGAAAAACCTGAATTTGTTTTTGTCATTTTTGTAAGTACCACATCTCTAGTGGTGAGTTTCCACTAGAGAATGTGAATGTTTGAAACGGCGGTTTTAAATCTTACCAATGTAATAAATAAATAATAATAAAAAAGAAAACCCATACAGCCACATCTAGCCCCAAGCTAAGCAGAGCTTGTGTTGTGGGTACTGAATGACTGATACAATGTATAAACTGAATGACTGATATAATGTGTAAACCGTAGAAACTGTTAATTGTCCGATTAACCACCCTTTTTAACTAAGTTTCCTGATAAACAGATGCCTTAAGGCCAGTTAGTTCTGTAGCAGTAGGCGTAAGGGAAAAAGCGCGCCTGCCAAGCCACCGCGCTCGTGTTTTTTGTAGTTATTTAAACATAGTGATTAAGAAAATCATTTAATCAAGTCAAACTCTGCGAATTTGTTTAGAAATATTAAGTGTCTTTAGTTGAGTACAAAAAATGTGATTTCAGTAGTTCGCTAGTATTGAAAAAACGTTAGAAAAAGGGGTAACTTTGGGATAATTTTCTATCGAGTGTAGGTCAATAGATCTTGTAACTGAATTTGAGTTTGACTAGACTAGATCCTTATATAATATATATCTTTTTTTCAGAATTTTAAACACTATTTTCTAAGTCTCAGATGGTTTAAAAAATCACATACTTCGGCCTCTGCTACCCTACCAAGCCTTCAGTTCTTATTTAACTTGTTCTCTCCAATTAAGTTTATGATATAAAATAACAAATCATAAAACCACATTATGAAATAAAATTAAGTAGACTGTGAGAGATATGCCTCACGCAAAAGCGAAAGTTTGGATGTTTGTTACCTCTTCATGCCAACTACAGAGCGGACCAAGCTGAAATTCTAGGGCAGGGATTGACATATAGGAAACTTTTTATTGCAAAAAAGGCATCCGAAGCCGCGGGTAGAAACTAGTAAACCATAAAACTTAGCAATCTTAAAACACTTTCCCCAAAACCTGTCACTAAAAAGTAAGCTCAAGTAACAAAGGTAAAGGTTAGGGCAAGTTCCCGCAATCACGAGTCAATAATACACCTGGAGAATAAATACGCTACCTTCGTCAACTGGAGGCCCCAGAGAGCAGATAGCGTACAGAAGTCGCAGCATTAATTCAACTTTTAATGGAGAGCGCCGGAACCTCCCTGAGGACGACCTTTGTCATCGACGCCGGTATGGGTTATCATTTGAATGTTATGCACGGTGTAGTCGCACTTATACATAATTGTACAGGTTGTTGGTGTCCTAGGTAAACGTGTGGATTTCAAGGTTTTCCTAGATTAATATTAGATACCTACTACTTCAAACTTGAAAAAGTATAACTTAATAATGGGCGAACCTTTTTGTTGGCAAACTAAGCCTAGATCTTAGTAGGTCCTCATGGGATTACCTTGGTAAAAAACTCAAATTACACAAAATTCAACATTATTTCTTTGGTTCGTCTAATGTCAAATAGAGAGTGCACTGTTTTGCTCATATTTGGTCTGGATCTCTAAAACCATGCGGAATTTTGAAACGACTTATGTTATTACACCCACCGGTGGGTGAAGCCAGTGGGTGCACGGGTCGCGGGTCTTTAATTCATAGGTACTAAATTATATGGTTCCTCTAAGCCAGTTCTTAATTCGTTGGTACTAAACAATAATTTAAATAAATTTGGTTGGTTGTACTAAACAATAATTTAATTTCCAAAAAGGTATGCTCTGTCTCGCTTCTATAAACGCGAAATCCTATTCTTATACTATTCGCACAAGTGACTGTAAAGCTGAAAATTAAGTACCTACCAAAGTCCCTTTCTTAGAAATAAAACGTCAATTGCGACTGCAAGTCAGACTCACGCACTAAGGGTTCCGTTCAATTGTAAGACCTTGCTTCTTGCCAAATATCATGATTCTAGGTCAACGGGAAGTAGGTTGTGGTCTATGGCGAGAAGCAAAAATATATTTTTTAATGTGAATAAACTACAAATGTACGTATTTTGTATTTTTCTCTTTGTTGTGTGTGTTGTTTAGACCTAGCTTCTTACGAAATCTCATGATTCTAGGTCTACGAGAAGTACCTACCTGTACCAATTTTGTGTTCCATTGGAAATTTCAAAATATTCAGATGACTGAATCAAAAGTTACAGCCCTTTGTCCATGTGGACAAAGGGCTGTAACTTTGATAACGTTAACTTAGAAGTTTTACTTATATCACGCCTCCATGAAGTTACGGACTTGGGAATTTGATGTTAATTTCAACTCGATACCTCCTGAGAAAAGGGGGTTGACTGACGGACAGGCAAAGGCTTCCTTTTTTCCTTTTAAGGAATGAAATCCTAAAAAGTAAAAGTTTCTATAACAGAGTTACATATAAGAAACATAGTTAGAGCAGGTCCACTGTGTACTGACTTTTTTCCTTTTAAGGAATGAAATCCTAAAAAGTAAAAGTTTCTATAACAGAGTTACATATAAGAAACATAGTTAGAGCAGGTCCACTGTGCACTGGCTTCTAAGTAATGCAGCCTATAACTAATAGCATTCGTTTTATTTCAGACACTTGAGACCGCAATCAAAATTTGTCTTTTTCTAAAATGGAAAACGTAATAAAATTATTTTTATAACATTTTGTTTTGCCCTAACTATGTGAGTACTACTACTCTAGGCACAAAAATAAATCTGATTCAGATTTATTTATTCAAAAACAGTATGTAAAGATTGCGATACAATTCTGATGTAATCAGCTTTTGCTATTCCATTATTTGGGGCATTTGATGAAAAGGGTATTAGATTTGGATTCGGTCCAAATTCCAATCTAAGTTATGCTTCGTGACATAAACTTTATTCCAATGTCACCTGATTCCTATCTAGTTTTACTTTCCTACAAAATAAATATCTTTCACTATTTTTAAACAGATTAAAACCAAACAATATTTTTTTTTGTTTTTATTTCTGACATTAACTGCCAAATGCGAGTTGGTTAAAATACATGTTGGTCGTAACGGTGTAGAGCATGGTTACGAGTTCAGTCGACTGGACTTCTTTAATTTCCAGTTTTCTCCCTTAGGGGGGATTTCAGGGGGGAAAACTGGAATAACCCCTTTGAAGGGTCAGTAGTCCGGTGTTAAAAGTGAACAGGCCTTATGAAACTTTTTTGTAAGTATCAATAGAAATCAAAATATTGACGATACATTGATAGCCAAATGATAATTTGAACGTATCGACGCGTTATGGACGAAATGCGTATTCAATTGTTATTGGACGAACTTTCGACTTTCGAAGTCGTACAATAATTTAACACGTTCGCTACGACCCAGACCTGGTATCCTATTCTAGATCTGTTCGTTTGTCCGCTTGTGTCAAGTTGTGTCAAATTGCTTTGAATAGAAGCAATCAATGGCGACTCCGGCGTAATCACGCCCATTATGGAATTAGAGGCTCAATACAGCTGGTTTCGGCAAATTGAGGACTCGGTGAAAGAACAAAATCATAAACGATTTCCGATTTCCATCTAAATTGATGCCATTTCACAGTATAAATGTAGCCCTTTGAAAATAAATTAATGAAAGCAATTTTAAAAGGAATCAATTTGGTGTTTTAATTCGTCTGTAGAATTATAAATAATTTTTAAAAATAACGTAAAATTAATTTATAACGTTGCGTAAAATCTCCTGTCGTGAGAACGTTTGAGATTATAATGTCATTTTGAGCTAATATTATAAATAATCTGGTATTTCCTAAATAATATAATTATAAAAATAATGCTGGACAATCCTCACAGCATCATCCAGCCCCAAGCTAAGCAGAGCTTCTGAGATGGGTACTAGATGACAATACATTTCATAGTACTATTATTAGTATTTCTAATACTTTTTTAGTATTATTAGTATTTTTTATTAGTATTATTATTATTATTATTTAGTATTATTAGTATTTTTTTAGTATTATTAGTATTTTTTTAGTATTATTAGTATTTCTAATACTTATTATAATTTTTTCAGGTTACATAGACCACCCGGAACAAATATTTGCAGATCGTACAAATATTTGTATCAATATAACGGGGCGGTCTTAATATAACATTCATATAACATTCCTACAGGTTTCTCAAATACAATCCAGCTGCCTCGGGCTTGGCCTCGTGGTCAGCCCGAGGTTGCTCCCGTCGGAGCACCCATTGATTTCCCCACGGGAGCTGCCATTGATTTCCCCACGAGCCGGGCCCAATCAGTGTTTTGTCAGCCTCGGGCATATATTAAATGAAAACATAATATGATTGAACCGTTTCCGTGTTTACTTGTCCTCACGATGGATCGGACCTTTGTTCTTAGAGCGGGAGGTTGCTGGACTCCATTTACATCATTCAGTTTATAGAGCCAGATTATATTCGTCCCGAATTGAATTTATACCCGAAAACATAAATCATAACTTACTTATTTGTTATAGTTTTAATTTTAATTTAATAACTAGTCGCCTGCATAAGAGTGCACGTACGACAGAATACATGTACGATTTTCAAAAAGCTCGATTTCAGAAAATAAGTTTTCTAAGAGTTGCCGCCATTAAGCTAAGAATAGTGTAACAATTATATTCAACACACACAGATAGGCAAAACATAAAGTACAAAATAATGATAAAATATTTTTTTATTACTTTATCTCTTAGTGAGAATTCATTTATCTCTCAGAGAATTGGTTTGTATTATTTGATTGTAATTTTCTTTGTTTCAACATATTTATCTCTAACTAAAATAATTACAACCACTTACCTTACTGAATAAAGTTACAAACCTGATATACGTCGCGTTCTCCCGGGCTAGGTCCACATCACTCGGCCGGTTGTGTTCAGTTCATCAGTCAAAGACTCGACTGGCCGTTTTTGGAATAAATAAACACAGGGCCACACAGGTACTCTGTTTTGTTTAGACAAGGCTCCTTTTTGTGATATTGGAGTGGCCTGAATAGACACATTTCATTTTGATTTATTAAGCACCACTTTCGTTTATTCAAAACGCAATTAAAGCTGGACCGAGAATTTTTATTCGGTTTAGCAACCTAACATTGAGATATAAAAAGTCGGACTGAAGCCGAACATGCCAAGAGAGCGGATTGATAGAGATTTTTTAAATTTTAACAACAACCCTTATTTTAGAGTTGAATTTGAAACAAATTGTTTCTGACGATTAATTCTTCTTGACGCAGATATTGTACGTAATTAGACATGGAAAAACATATGAACTACTATTTAACCTATAAATTAGTTCTCATGGACAGATTTCCTAAAAGCCATAGAAAATTGTTCGATCTTTTTTGACTTTGAAGGCCTATGTTCAGCAGTGGACGTCTACTGACTGGTGATGATAATGATGACTTGAAATAAAGTACCAATAGACTCTTTTTATCACGGATTCAATGCGTGCAAAACCACGGGCAGGAACTATACTTAGAACCACAGTCGAAGTCGGCTATTAAGCATCACTCAGCGGACACCGACCCATAAAAATCAATCGATTTTAATGCTCTAGAAGTTTTATGAAAATCATTTGATTCACACACAAAACTTACTTCGAACTTACATCAAAATACAGACTTTCTTCGTGTTTAAAGAAAAGCAATCCTGCACCAAAACCTTCAAGATTTAATTTTGAATGCTATATCTCCAGCTCTGAACTTGACCTTCCCTCATTAATCTGAGTGGAACCGTTCAAGCCTCGTTGTGCAAATTGTTTCGGCAATCACTCCGAGAGGCCCTTACATACACTCTGTTCTTTACCCCCCGTCCCCCGCCCCCCGTCCTACTACGCTACGACGGAATGGTGAAAATACCTTTAGCTAAGATAATAACACAATTTTTAGATGCAAGTAATGAAGTCATCTACCATACCTACTGCTTGGTGTAGAAATAAACTAAACAAAGGTTTTGTTATTTTGTAAGGTTACTTTGTCGGGTCCGTGCCCCCTTGGCCCGCTTATACTCGGCCCGAAGAATAATAACAAATGTTTTACTACTCATTTTGTGCATTTGTACAGTCAGGCCAGTGATATTTCAATTCTAAATAACCTACTAATAATTATAAAGCCGAAAGTTTGTGAAATGTGAACACATTGTATTGTTACCTGGGATCTCCATAACTACTGAGGGCTTCGTACACTACGTTTGCCGAGTCGTGGTCTCCACTCAAGAACACGTTTACCCTAGCGGTTTCTCGGTTCTTCACGAGATATGGCCGGCCCACTGCCACTTCAGCTTGTTAATTCTCAGAGCAATGTCAATAACAATAAATAATTAATAACATACTAGTAAATAACTTAAATAATAGGCTACTTATTATACCGAAAATACGCGTGCGAAGCTGCGGGCAAAAGCTAGTTTTTTATAAGTTTTCAAGAAGTCACGGCCTAGGGCCCTAAGCTTGCAAAGTCATTGATCTATGCTTGAGTATCGATTTTCTATGGCAGAAGCGTTACTCAAGCATAGTTCGATGACTGAGCATAGTTTCATAATACATACGTCTCTAAGAATCGAGCCTTCCGAACTCAGCACCTGAAAGTCATAAGAGCTGGCTAAAGATAGGAATCTACCAGAGGAGAGGGCAGGGCAGATTTCTTTTGTATATTTATTGTATTATATATTTTTGATTTCTTTTCAGATTTTTTTTTTCTTTTCTGTATTTTTAACACCTCAAATGCGATCACCAAACACCTGCTAAGCGTGGCGAAACCTCCTCCTGGGGGAGGCACGTTCAACAGTGGACACATGTGAGCTGAGGATTTGTGTAAGTTGTTGTCTGAAGAAGTTTTTCCACGGCTTATTTTTGTTGTTTATGTTTTACTATAGCAAAGGGTCCTCGTAGGACGGAGCCAGCCATCTATTACTTAGGATTACGGCGACACGCGACAAAATCCTGTGCATTATTTTTTATTTAATTTCAGCGCTCGAATAAACGGAAAACATAAATAATGTGTAAGGGCTTTTATAAACGCGACATTTTTACCTCGAAGCTAAGTCAAGAGTCAAAGTATTTTTTTGAAACATAGACAGCGGTACTACAATTCAGTTAGACATCCGTTGAGCGTGTGTTTAAAAAGAGCGTTACCACAAAATTGCGTTTTACGGTTTACAGTAACTGTAAACCGTTAACTGTTAGACACGGCTTCGACATAGCTTAAACGAGACCCGTGTCTAACTGTTTAGACACTGTTTAGCTACATGCTTGTTAGACCAGTGTTTGCGTTGTTTTTTGTAGAATCTACCTCTGTTTAAATTATTATTTATCTATGCTCTCATAATAATTATATACTCTTAAGTTTAAATTTTAGATTTTTTTTCATAGGTGTACCTTTTACATAAAAATACTCAAGTTACTGCATTCTTACCGATGCCTACCTATTTTTAATGTCTTTGTTTCATTTTGTGTTGTATGTGTCTATGTTTGTGAACCAAATAAACCATGTGTCTGACGCTAAACGCTTTTGAGCTCGTTTAAATTTGTAGCGGTCTAGTTGAAAGTTTGTAAAGTGCTACTTCAATAC
The DNA here is from genome assembly GCA_949316285.1 of Eupithecia subumbrata. NCBI lineage: Eukaryota > Metazoa > Arthropoda > Insecta > Lepidoptera > Geometridae > Eupithecia > Eupithecia subumbrata. The sequence goes on along the minus strand of OX438643.1, from coordinate 9,863,081 downwards.
ACAAATGTAATTAAATAATACATTTCAAGAATCCAATATTTTAATAAATGTATTCAATTTACATAAAAAATGATAGGTCTGTAAGCGCCATTAGCCCGGCCATAAATTAAACGCTTGGCGCTCAGGTGACGCTGAAAAATTTGTTTGCCTTGTAAATTGTGTGATGGCATCTGTTTGGGCAGCTTAAACGAACTTCTAAAATAATACACAAGATTATAATTTATTACATGAGGCAACATTTATTACTATAAAAAAACTTTTTGTTACGTGTCTGTCTACTTACTTTATTAGTAGATACAGTTTACTGCACTGAAAAACACTCGCTCAGCGATCGAGGAGGACTATTGACTTCACGAGTTCATCTATTAAGATAGAGCTACCATAATCTTTGAGTTAAAATAAAAAGCGTTAAATTATAGCTTTCATAATTCATAAACTCTAAAGCTGTGCTTCCACCGGATTGGAATCGAAGCGTACGCGGCATCGGTATTTAAGATTTGCCGATAGGTTGCGTCCACTGCCTTCAGATTTTGAATCGGCAATATGGGTATTTTCAAAGCGCTCGAGTTTGCCGACAACGTCTTCCGCAACAATATCCTCGGATCGTAGGGACGAAAATATTGTTACGGATGACGTCATTGGCAGAAATACCTATCATTAATATCGGTTTCGGCAGATATGTTGATCCAGTGCACGCTGTACCACAGAAATCAATACAAAGCAACAAGTCCTTACGCTCCGACATCGACGCAGTGGACGCACAACTTTAAGTGTATGTTAAGTATCTAGGTATCGTATTTTGCAAATGGGTCAGTCTTGTCCAATAACTTGCAGCATCCTCTCAGCATGCTCATATGGAGGGTTAAACTTTACAACTGAAGAGCATCATGAAAATATACCTAGATAGGTACTTTGTACAGGGTGCCACGTAACATACTGTGTACTGTGTGTCTTATAGCTGCTATAAGCTGAAAGGGGATGATTCCGGACTCCGAGGGGATCAGCGTTGTGATATACTTACGATATTTTATTTTTGTTTTTTTAGGTTTTTTTTTCATTCTTTATCTATTATTTTACACTCACTCTTGCATTTTAAAACATTTGTTGTTGTGAAACATGTTTTTTCCTTGTCTCAAATGAAAAACCAGTGTTACTAATTCATGAAATTATTACAAAAACAAACATTCATTTTAAAAAAATCTGATATACAGAGCGTGCACCTCAAAATATGATAGAACGAAGGTTGATCCCCTCAGGGTCTAAAAAAACCTGATTTCGGCTTGGTACACATGTTTCGTAGTACCCTGTATAAGTCCATTTTGTAGGTATAAAGTGCATTGAGGTAACTCATAAAATCATTAGCGCTTAAAACTTGCAAACTGTAATTTCGCAGCGGGCGAAGTTTCGGCCAAATAAAAGTATAAAACATAACAACCTGACCGCAAGGCGTCGTTCATGAAGGGCGAACTTTAGCCGATAACGTTATGGAATGAGCTGGAAACATTTCGCATTTTACACAATTTTACGTTTTACTGCACCGTTTTTAACGGTTCGCTAGTGAATACCGTCAAAAGTATTTTTAGATATTTATAACTGAACGATCGATGCGAAACTTCATCATCATCATCAGCCTATGTTAGTCCACTGCTGGGCGTAGGCCTCCACTAATGACCGCCATAGCGCCCTGTCTACATCATCTGCCGGCAGTCTTTCGCGGTTATCCCGCCTGGCCGGAGGGCGTCCTATACAACGTTTGCCGAGTCGCGGTCTCGCCCAAAAACGTCATGCTTTTGGGATTGCCTGTCTATAAATCCAAGTACCTAAATTCTATGAAATGAGTTACGACATGTTTTTTAAAAGTTTTACTATTAAGTAATTAGTACTCTGGTAAACTCATATAAACTAAATAAATAAATGGAGCTACAGTTCGAGAGTAGTTAATCTGTACGTGATAGTTGTAACTGCTGAGTAAAGGTGTCTGACCACCGCTGCACCGCAATGAGGCGGGTCACGTAGTCGCCAGTCACTCGTGACTGACGGCGACCGGTCACGAAACTAAACTTTACTATTTTCAAGAAAAACCGATTCATTTAGTAATTTGTTGCTGGGACAAACTTTATTTTGCTATTAGTTAATGTTTGTAAAGTATTAGGCTTTTTTATTAGTTGTTGGAATATTTAGGTTTGGGCTAAGAACAAATGTAGGTACCTGCTAGGCTTGGGTTACGTACGTGGTCACGTAGGTTACACAATAAATAAACTTTTATAGCGCATCCAGCTGCATCACTTACATTGCCTTTCGTGCAATATGCAACCAATGTGATTCAGAGAATTACGTATTCGCTCTCTGTATTACATCGATAACTGACAACAGCCATGCATTGTGTAACATAGGAGCAAGTAACAGTATATTCTCGTGTTATATCTCCCAAACCTGTGCGGTGCCCGGCAACCATTTTATTCCACCAAAAATCGAGCAGCGCGGGTAAAAATTAACCCTCTCCGTAACGAGCGTGAGCTCGAACGTAAAAGAACCGCGTAAAAATCGTCAAAAACCGCCGCTGACCACTTGTTAACTCCCGTTAATACGCGCGAAAAAGACCAAAACACGCCGTGAAATCGAACAAAAAGGCGCGCGAACGGTTAAGCTGGCCATCGACTGAAGCATGGCAAACAGAACCTATCTGATGCCTCGCTTTTGGACGTCATTCTTATTTCGAAAGCTATAACTACCAAACTTGTACCTACTAGAATCCGTTTTGGTTCCAGAAAAACACAATTTTAAATTTTGGCTATAAAACTCTATGGTCTATGTCAGTGTACCTACTTGGTGTTGTAGTAAGTAGGTTTGGACCTACTTCAGAGGACGTTACCCTTGCCCGTATTTGGGAATCGACTATAAATTGTAAGAACTACACGATGCGTCCAGTTTTGAGTATTTCAGATCTACCGTCCCAATTTTCGATTTTTCGCCCACAAATTCCTACGTTTTCCTAGAATTTACCTACTTCCAATCTTTTCCTATTTCGTATTTTTTTTAGAAATGTAAATAACAAATTTTGAAACATAATTTATGCTAAAAAGCATAGTTCATTTTTCACACTCTATGCTCGTTAATAGTACATAGTACATCTAGGCGAGAGAGTACTCAATTCCTATGCGAGTGTGTCATTTACCTTAAAACACACGATGTAGGAATTATACTGTCTCCCGAATGATCCATAGTGCTTAAATACTACACGAGGAAAATCGTCGTTTTAGAATCTTAAAAATTACTCGCTAAATTCAAATTGTAAACTCAAATGAAGTAATAAATACGCGCATGTGCGATTTTTATAATCCCGCTAAACGCGTGAGAAATGAAATTCCATTGAGTTTTCCGTTCCGTATTTAAGTAGGCAGGTACGCCTGCAGTGACGTACTTTCTACCTTATGTTTGGAAAAGGAATAAGCAACTGTCTGTGCAGGTGTAGCATGAACGCACTTTATACGTCATATATCTCACCGCAAATCAAGTGATTTTAGCCCCGTTAGCTGGAAAAGTTGAAAGTTTTACCAAATTTAGACAAATTGAATTAGATCTCTCAGATTGAGTCTCCTTGGTCAACATTTTCATACATATTTTGAGGTTCCAAATTCAATCTCATTACTCCTTTGGGAATAATGAACATTACTCCCAACGCAATGGAATAATGAGATTGAATTTGGAACATCAAAATATTTCAGATTTTTTTACCAAGGAAATTCGTATAATGAGATCAAAATTCAGCCTGTAACCTCCTTTCAGAAGGCGGAATAAAAGACCAATGCCTGTTAACACGTTACCAATCTGTACAACAAGAGTAGAGTAATCTCCTCGTGAATAAAGCTATATTCGTCTTGGACATGATTAAATCTTTTCGCACTCAGGAATCTAAGTAACTCCCTCGCTTTGCTCGTGAGTTATTCTAGATCTTAAGTTAAGCTGGGGATCCAATGACGCCCAAAAAACTGCTTCACACACTCTTGCATAATAAATAAATTATGCTGACAATTATAATAATAATCTACTATAGCATCTTTTGACAAATGCTTGAATTGTAACAGACGGGGGTAGAAAAAGCTACTAAGACTATTATCATTACCTATTGAAACCACCCCTAATAAACAAAGGAGAGAATTCAGAAAAATTACATAAAACACTACTGGTCGATCCAATTGTGTCAAGGGGAACAAACGGAGCTGACTTCATCGTTAAGTATTCATCCTCTTACATTTTAAAACGCAATTAAGTCGTACTCAAGCGCTGAGTAATTAAAATGGCGTAAATCCTTTTATTAGTAAACTGCAAATGTTTGCAGGGACTCCCGACAGATGTCGCCGTGTCGGAGACTCTCGAAGCTGGCAACTTTAGAGACAAGCTCTGAACGGACTCAACTTAGTAGATGCTTAAATGAAAATAGTACAGGTGGGCAAAAAAGGCTTGAAGGTAAAATGGGCAGACGATATTGCGAATGTCGCAGGGCAAACGGAAAAGAAGTTTCATTTAGATTATTATCTCAAACAATTTACATTGTGTCGAAAATTGGTGCACATGTTATTAATAGGCAAGCGCAGGATGCGCGTCAGTTGCACAGGAGATAATATGATAGAGATATATCTATACACATATGGGTTGCATTTGGCCAAAAACTGTGGCTTAAAGTGCAGGGAATGTGTGTTGACCGAGTCATAATAAATATCACAAATGATAAATTTGACCTCTTTCTTTTAAGTATTTTTTTGTTTATTTTCAAAAATAACCCAAGGCCTCCTCTCACCAAGAAATATGTCATGCTCAAAAGCTTCCGGAGTGCCTAGTAGGTAGATATAGGTCATGCATTGAATAATTATGCATCTCACTTTTACAGAAACTGTTGAGAAAAGAAAATGATTGTAACAGGACTCTTTGTAATTGAAATATCTCTATTAAAAATTGTTATTCCAGGAACAGAACTAAATTTATGTAAAGTTTCGTCTCGATTATTCACTTGTTGTGCCAAACTCATTCAAACTTTTGCATATAAAATTAATTTTTATGGTTTGTTATCTTTGTTTCCCAAATCAACTAAAAGTAAATCCACTAAAGTCGGCTAACCTTTTTTAGAGTAACTTTTCCCACTTCCTATTTTACCAACGTTGTAAAATATTGTAAGACAAAACGCTTTTCATTCTCGAGCGCGGCGTTTGCTCAGCGGTTTTACATTTTTAACTAGCGGAGTTTGAATTATTATGACTAGATGGTAATCCCGCGTTTTATTCCATCAACTTGATTGGACGGGGTAATACTTATTACCTAGTTAATTTGTTGCGATGGAGAGAGGTTCTTTGAAGTTAAGTTTTCTAGCGATTCCATTATGTACCTAGACTTTTTGATTGGATAGCTTTTTGGAACTATTTATTGATGCAGTGTCGAGTCTTGCGAACGAGTTATTTTCACATGGTACGTTGTCGCGAGGCGTTTTAGGTACTTACTGTACCTTCCATATCAATACCAGTCGAAAGCGTCCCCAAGACGCTGGCTGCATTGCCCCGCTGTATGGCAATGCTGATGCGCTGCGCCAGATACTGACTAGCTCTCGGGTCACGCGTTGCTTCGACCGATAATTTCCCGAAGAGCCTAGGTAACCCCACGGACCTAGGGTCTCGACGCTAAGGGGAGCAAATGTGTAGGCTCTGTCGAGACCTGCATATTTAAAAATCGCAAAATTAAAATTAAACAAAATTAACACACATAAGAAACAAGCTCACAAAAAGTGTGATGTGATATAAACTTTTTGACACGTTCTCTGCCGAGCTTCAGCTATACGATAGGGAGCGGAGAGCGTCGCTACTCATGTAGGTACGCTGCATAAAGATACGTTTCCTACGGAACGTAGCATGTAGGCTGCTAGAATCTTTGACGCTGTTCGAAGTACAGTTATTAATTAAGTACAGCTCAATCAATAGTTCTCATTAAAACCAATTTAAAGTCAAACATATCAGCAACTGGCGTGTTTTAATTAACGATTTCGTTTCACGAGTTTATTCGATCATCCCGCATTCAGATTTCAATGTTCGAATGGGGTCAGTTGAGGTCACTGCAAAAATACGGGTACCACCGCAACTCGGAAAATTTTTTGGTGAATAACATATCAGATTATTTTATATTTTCATATAAAATAAAATACTTTACCATTTAATATCTTTAAAATATGAGAATTAATTATGAGCTTAAAAACAAAAATAAATTAAAAAGTCTATAAGCCGAATGTATTGCAAAATATGCAAAGCATGTGGCTATTCAAATCAAATCAAATCAAATCAAAAACTCTTTATTTCCATAAATACAATAAATGTACACTTAGAAAATTATTACAATGTCCATACATAGAAACTCTTTTTTATGATAGAAACACAACCTATTAATATAAAAGTACACTTTAAAGTCTTTCTCCCTTTTAGATTTTACCTATAGTTAAGAGGGTGTCTAAGCTCTCTAACAATCACTTGTTGTCTAGTTCTCTAACCAATGATAGTCAGAACCATTGACGTAGTGCGGAGTTTCTACAGTAAAAGTTTTACGATAATACCTACTTATTTTCGTGTTACCGTCATCGCAAGGAACGCCTCCACGGCTCTAAGTAAATGCGAACAATTAATTCAGAAGGTACTCTTTTAATGTGTAATGTTCCGCTCCACGGCACTTATTCGAGTACGCAAATACGGAATAATGCAAATCTGGGAGCTGTGCCGCAAGTTAAAAGATTTTAGTTGTTTTGTAGCTTTGCTTTACAAATGCTCCATTACTGTGGAGTTAAGGTAAAAATAGGAAAACTGAATAAAGTACAGTTCTCATTTTGGTCAATTATTAGACAGCCAGAGAGAACCGGCAATTACGTTTATTTTTAACCCCCGACGCAAAAAGGGAGGGGTGTTATAAGTTTAACGTGTCTGTCTGTGTATCTGTGTATCGTAGCTCCCAAACGGATGAACCGATTTTCGTTTAGTTTTTTTCGTGTCATAGATAATTTTATCCCGAGTGTTCTTAGCCATGTTTCATGAAAATCGGTCAGGGGTTTAATAAATATTAAAATTTTGATCTTGTGTCCCTTGTTTCACAAAACTGAGCTGTCTGATTGAATTTAAAGAAATAATTGAAGTCAGTGTATCTAATTTACATTATGAACGCAAGCGGGTTAACTGCGAATCTTGTTTGTGTTGGAAGAACCAAAGTTTCAAACAACTACCACAGTTTTTTAGTATCTAAAGTAAGTAAAAATGTGCTAACTCTGTTACCCCATAAAATAATACCTAAAAAATAGTTGTTTGCTCCAAAAATAATCTGCCACAGCGCTAGCCTTCCGTAGAATAAAAGAGCGTCATAATTATTAATAGTTCGGAATGATTCAACTGGCTACTATTGGCATGTTAGGTATTATAGTATGTAGTGTAGGTATAATTATATTGTACAAACGCCACGGTCTTTAATGTTCTGTTATTTTCTCTAGGTTTATAAAAAACTGTATTTGCCTGGACGATCTCAGTGGCGCAGCTGTGGGCAAAGATCCACTTGCGACGCGGGAGGTTAAAAGTTCAATAATCTGCTGTTATTTCTTTCTGTCTGGGTAAATACGTAGTAGGTATAGGATGTTTCAGTCATCTGGTACCCATAACACAAGTTCTGCTTACTTTATACTAAAATAAAATAATAAATAAAATAAAATTAGCCTTTATTTCCTACTTCTTATGTGACTACTTATATAACTATCTATTTACAATTGTACTTAAGCTAGTAGTCGCCTTTTTTGGCGTAGGCCTCCCCCAGCTCCTTCCAAACTTTCCTATCTCTGGCCTTTGTCATCCAGTTAGAACCAGCTCTCTTCACAAAGATGTCTTGCCATCTCTTCTCCGGTCGACCTCTAGGTCTCTTCTTGTTCCTTGGGATCCACTCTGTGATTTTGAAAAAAAAAAAAAACAACACTCTATACTAGAACTAGGTTAATTTATGACCAGGCAGACCAGGCAGTGCTGCGTGCTCTGTGCCAATATTATTATTGAATACCTTGCCTTGCCGTCCGACTGTCCCTTGTACCTCACGTCTCTGGCCGGACACAGCGGCGTAGTCCGTCGTGATTACATTAGCCGCGGGCTCCAGAAACCTAGGCGTAGTGCTACGCTGCTGGTCCTTGTATAAGCTATTCATAACGTACCTACTCCGACGTTGTAAGTTAGCTTACGCTTTTACTATGCATTCATTCAACTTCCAGTTACAATAAACATTTGGAATGCGTTTAGGAACATTAATGTAAACTTTGCTAGTATACGTACGCGAGTAGTGATATTTTTTTTAATAAATAAATAAATAAATCAATAAATACTGCTAGACAATCCACACAGCACCATCTAGCCCCAAAGTAAGCTACTCAAAGCTTGTGTTTTGGGTACTAGATAACTGATATATTTAATACATTATATACATAGATAGATTTTTTATGATACATAGAAAACACCCAGACCAACGGAACAAATTTCTGCAGATCGTACACAAATTTGTTCCGAGGCGGGAATCGAACCCGCAACCTCCTGCGTCGCAGGCGGACTATCGCCCGCTGCGCCACTGAGATCGTCAATTAATCAATTGTATGTACCTACTAGTGAGACTTTTTGTAGTTATTGAAAGGTCAAATGCGGTACTTAATAATTCATCAAAAAAAATCTAAATGTTAAATACCTATGTAGAGAATGCTAAGAAAAATTAATAACTTGTGTACATTTCAAACTTTCGCGATGTATTAACATAATTAATAATTTATTAATCGGATACTTATCACGTACCTTTTGTTACAATTTCCTCTTACATAAACAAAAAAACAAAAGGGGATCATAAATAATATCATGATAATCATTAATTATAATAACTTATGAAGTAATTGTTTTCTCCTTGAGTTTTACTGAACCTCGCAACAGACCTTAGATAAGTTACGTTATATTTTGTTATTAAAACACGGAGCTACCCGGATATTTAACCAGAAAACAATGTAATAAAGACCCTCGTTATTCATATGTGAAAACTAAACGTAATAACTAGACCGAAATTATGAATTTACTCTTAAACAAGGAAACCTTACAAAAGACGCGGCCCGCAGCGACGCGGTGTGTGGAAACAAAACAAGCAACGATGTAGAGCGACGAAATGAAATTATCATTATTATTTCGCTCAGTGGCTCCACAAAGTACCGGAAAATACAGATTTATTTAATTACCAGAGTTAATTTGGCACGAGCGTAGTGGCGTGCTGTAGAGCGCTCTATAGAAGCGTATTTGTACACAGTACCACGGAAAAAATACTGTTTCAGTGAGATTAAAATTTTGATTTGTGTTCTTATAAACTACCTATATAACAAAGAAAATTACAATCAAATAATAGAAACAAATGAGAACTAGTATTTTCTTACAAAACCCATAATTTCACTGAAACAAAGTTTCTGCCACTTTTACTTTTTCTGACTTTCTTCAATATCTGATCATCTTCTTCCCCTATGAACGTGATTCTCAGTTGTCGTGTCCTATGAAACTAGTATCCAAACACAGCAGATTGAATCTGTTCCCGCAATATTTGTTCAAACAAATGCAAACAAACGACAATCGCTATCGCATTCGCTGTCATTACAATCTGCTTGTCAGCGAGACAGAGCTTTGTCGTGTTATAATAAGATTGAATATGGCTTATCTGATATACTACCCGTTAGGTTCTACGCATATCTGGGTAACTTGCGGGTAAAATGCGTGTCTATCGTTTGGGTTTTTGATCTTTTGCGTCGAAATTGAAATTGGCTCATCCTTTTCATCAACATAATAATATCTTTAATGGTTTTAGTAGGAAGCAATAGGTTTTACTAATTTTTATAATGAAACCTGGGGTTATCCCACTATGGGGCAAAGGCCTACCTTTCACTTCCCACCTTTTCATCCTAGTATTGTGGTATTGTAAAAGAATACTTGTTAAGCCAATCTAGCTTTATTTTCAGCCGTAACTGTCCGTGAAACGACTGCTGCTGGTAGACGTAGACGCTGGAAGTGGGCGCTATGACGCTCAATTCCGCCGCTCAGCATTTCTTTGGGACAAGTAGATGAAACATTTAAATGATGATGATGACTGTCTTACTGCTGCGGGCTCTCTTTTTAAGATCTTAATTTTATTACTATGTTCTTCAATACTTTAAACCCTGTCCTTTGTTACAAGTGAAACGTATCCGCTGTAACTTCGTTACACTCTGTATCTCGGTTACAAGGTGTTATTGGAAATCGCTTACACGACCTGAGGATAGATTTAAAATTCAATCTGGGACATGTACAGTAAGAAGCTGTTATCTTGAAAGGCAACATTAATGTGTACCTATTCTATTACGGTGGGTTCGCTCGGAATCTTGTATCTAAACTTACGCTGTGAATGAAAGTATTGATACAAACATACATACTGGCATACATGCGGTATAAGTAGGTATCTACCCGTTGCTGAGGATAAGGATAGAGAGATATTGAATTTACCGTCGCATTTAAACCGACCAAAAAAAGAAGGAGTTTCTCTATTCGGCTGCATGCTTTTTTATAACTCAAGTTGACTGGCGGCGGGGGCAGTTTATTTTAGATTTAGGGTGCCCGTTCACCTACCGGCATCGGAAGATCCGCACTGACCGCATCAAAGTAGTTTTTGAGCGTAATGCCGGGTGGTGCATTCACTATAACCGCAGCAACCGGATTGCCGATGCGACTACCATTTGTAAACGAATTTTCAACTGATTGGCAATCAAAGTGTTTTGCTTTCGCTGAGTTTTATATTTAATATTATTACTTTTCCATATGATTACTTATTACAATATCGGAGCCGAGTCCGGTTCAACGATGGTAGCGAGACTTCGTCGTGACGTCTCATTGTTCGGTCCAGCAGCGCTTCTATCGTGCGGACATGGAACTTTTATTTAGTTTTAAGTTTTGCTTGGATGTTGCCTAATTAATATTATTTCTCACTATGTTCATTTATAGTTAGTAGTCTGAAATTTCATGCTAAGTTCAGTCAAGTCAAATTACTGGTCTCGGCGATACAGGCTTTGCCTAGTGTGGAGGCAGGAACCCTCAAGTCTCACTTACAAAAAACTAAATAAATTTAAATTTTTCATACAAAAATGAGACACGACGACGCGACGTCTAAATACTATTTATAATCAAACCGAACTCGGGCGGAACTCTGAGAATATCTAAACATTCTCTGGTACGATTGAGCTCCATGTAGGCTCCCTTGATAACATCATGTAGTGTAGACGGTGTTTAGAGCGCTGGCTGTGGAGTAGAGTATTAGTAACATAGCGAGGCAGGTAAAACATGAATCATGCAAGAGGCGTTTACTCAGTTATGGAGGAGCCAGACGGCTCCTAGCTGGAGTATGTAACTATCTTACTTAGCGGTCCACAGTTATATGGAATACCATAATTACTATGGACCGTAGAATATGTAAACATGATCTGTATCTGTATCATATATGTTGTCTGAATTAAATCTGTTATCATATTATTATAAGTTTGTGTTTTTAAATAGTAGGTAATAGTATATAACCATTCTCAGAAACAATACAAAAGTCACCAGACTTTAAATCTAGTGTTTTGCACACCGCAACAATTTTTTTTGTTACCTTTCGTTATCTCGATATTTTACATTACTTTTCCATAAAAATTGTCCCGCATTAGAAATCAAACCCTACTGAGTCTTTGGCAGAGCTATCGCCTACTGCTACTGCTCCAAAAAAGTCGTCATTTTGAATCGTACCACCTAAAATTAAATACACCTTTGCTAACAACAGCGGCGCTCATGTCGCGGGCTTAACGCGCGCTCGTGCGCAGTGCTCGGAGAGATGCGGAACGCGCGCGTCTAGAACCGCACTCACCCTGAAGATGTCCCTCGTTAAGGGATGAAACGTTGGTGATCTTCCAACACAAATAAGGTTCGTAGTAAACCGCTTACATCCGTAATGAATTCGTCAAACTACGATAGCTTTTATAGTAAAATGCCACTGAGATCGCTTCGCCCACTTCGATCAAATAGAAATAAATAACTTCGGCCGCGTACGAAACCGGAGGTTCGTAATGAGTTGTTATGAAAAACAGAAGACAAATGGCCAAAGACAGCTCCAATAACCGTACAACTAGCTATTAAACCATGAGCTACGTTTACAACATGTGTTGAACACAGACATCACACCCTGTTTCATAGAATCAAGATACAAAGAACTCTTTATTTCCATAAATACAATAAATATACACTTAGAAACGGTCAAATTATTAAAATCAAGCACTCACATGGAAATAAACTGATATGTTTTATTTCCGTTTCTTCGGTATGTAGACTGAAGTAAAGAAGCGGCGAAGAAACCTTTAGCCTGTTAGTTGTTATTTTTTGAGACGGATCAAAACCCGTCCCAAGCTTTTTTATGCTCTAGAAGTCTAAATGATCTGGTATTTTATAGTCAGCCTTTTTCAGCACCATCACACCCTGTTTGATCGCACCATCGCGCTCTGGTCCATCGTAGCACCATACTTCATCACGGAGAGGGTTGTAACTCCACAATAAAAACTGTGCAACTCATAAATCCATTGTATATCCTCTTAAGAGGCGAAGCTCACGTATTTCTTGCGCTGAATATTTTACGAATATTCACGTGTAAAGTGCGCTAGATATTTTATCTACCAACATAACTTTAGAATTGTGTGAAAAAGATGGAAGTAAAAATGTAACTGTCATTTGTGTGTAACCGAAATTTAGACTCCAATATCAGATCGTAAACATTTGTCCCTGTCCTGTGAATTCTTGTGAATTAAATGAATGAATGACAAAGGTTTAATGTAAAATTCACATAAAAAAATACAACTGAATTAAGGAGCCCCTTTCTTCATTGCAGTCGGTTACAATAATTATTTTAACCTCGTCATTATTATGATTTTGTTGTTCGTCTGCTTGACATAGAATTTGTTAACACAATTATTATGAGAACTCAACCTTTACAAGTTTCTCTTTCAAATATTCATTCACCCGACTAAAATTTTACTTTGAAACATAAGCTTTACGCACATCAATCCAACGCCGCTACCACACAGCACACAAATGTGCATTCACAGATGGGCTTAAACTCCTGGTACGCGTGGTAATTTTCTTTCTCAATCGTGTAAAAAAACTGAATATAATGTAATTCTAGTTTTTTACCATGGGGATCCCGTGAGCACTGAGATCTAGGCCTAGTTTGACATACAAACCCGTAAGGGTATTCATTTATAAAATGCACTTACCTTATTTTTAGGGTTCCATACCTCAAAAGGAAAAAAGGAACCTTTATAGGATCACTTTGTTGTCTGTCTGTCCGTCTGTCAACCCTCATTTCTCAGGAACGCGTGAACGTATCGAGTTGAAATTAACGTCAAATACTCAAGTCCGTAACTTCTTGAAGCCGCAATATAAATAAAACTTCTAAGTCAACGCACTCAAAAGTTACAGCCGTTTAAGTCTATAATATTTTGAATCTACTAATATTTTGAAATTTCCAAAGGAATCACATGCACACAAAACCTATAGGGTACTTCACGTAGACCTAGAATCATGAAATTTGGTGAGCAGCAAGGTCTTATAGCACAAGTATAGGGAAAAATCCGAAAACCATAAATTTGTAATTTATTCACTAAAAAATTACTTTTAATGCTCGTCATGGACCAAAACCTATAGGGTACTTCCCGTCTTGCTAAATTTCATAATTCTAGGTGAATTATGAAATTTGGCAAGAAGCAAGGCCTTATAGCAGAAATAAAGGAAAAAATCCTGAAACCGTAAATGTGTAGTTTATTAACAAAAAATAATAATAGTTTCTATTCTCTCCCTCGACTAAAATATACAGGGTACCTAATTCATGTTGACCTAGAATCATGATATTTGGCAAGAAACAAGGTCTTACAATTAAACGGAACCCTTAGTGTGCTAGTCTGACTCGCACTTAACTTTTTATTTGTTTCTAGTGTTTCAAGTAGATAGTACATAGTATTAAGTGGTTTGGTGGAATGTAGATGAGTTCTTTGTGCTCCATGCAAGTTAAGGTCGTGGCTTCGCTCAGTAGTCCGCTCCCGAGAGGCTGGGCCACTCGAACTAATGGCCACCGGCAACTCACTGAACTACCCATCATAATCCAATGTGAGTTTAACTTAGATAGCTTTGTTAATCGAAAACTTTGCCTATCTGCAAATAGGAGCCATTACTCGCAAGGTATGTAGGAACAATCATTGAGCTAAGTACTCAGGTCATGGGATTATGGGCATTACTCCCTCTAAGATAAACACCAATGAGGCGGTTATCAGGGGGAGGCTTACGTCCAGCAGTGGACCAATATAGGCTGTAGATATTAGTAAACTATTTACCTGAGCTTTAATTTTCCCAAGTTTGCAAAAGGTTCTTTTTCGTTTCGAAGTTGAATTACCGACTAAAAACAGTGAGAGAATAGAGAGTGCACCTGTGTTTGCGCACACACTTGTGCACTTATATGTGCAACGCATATGGCTAGTCTCCCTTAAAACTGGCAGCCACGACCGGCTGACGAAATTCAGCTAGGACATCACATCAAAAATTCAGTTTTTTAGAACTACCAGAAAGTTTCCTCGTTAAGGGTTAAAGGAATCCAGTTGTACCAAGACAGATTTTAAATTCATTGGCTAAGACAAGCCCCAAGTTACTACCTGTCCCAACAGGTTGGCCCTCAAACGAGCATCGCCATTCGCACCCAAGAATGGGCGCTCCTCTCCTGTCCCAGGCCTGTTGGGTCCATTATTTACGAGAGCCCGGCCCGCCCGGACCCATAGAGAGCACGTGCGTCCGTTCCAACTTATATCGAATGGCCGAAATATACTTCGAATTTACCGATTCCACAGTCCTCCAATATTGGTTTCGATTCCGAGTGTCATGAAACTCGTGAACCGTTCGTTTTACTGCAACTTGAGTTTTGTCTAGCGCTGGAACATGGCGGCACAGCTGAATACTTGGATAGAAGAGCCTTCTTGACAAAGGAATTACCCCTTCGATTCAGTTTGTGGATATCAAATCAAGTTTTGTTAAGAGGAATATGAATACAGTGGTTCCGGAGTAGCTTCTGCAGTACGTAACTAAATTTATTTTAATTTAATAAATCTTCCTTTTCACAAATCTACCTTCTACATGTATACAATAATAGCTAATCACACTAATATTATAAATGCGAAAGTTTGGATGGATGGATGAATGGATAGATGGATGGATGGATGGATGGATGTTTGTTACCTCTTCACGCCAAAACTACTGAACGGATCGGGTTGAAATTTTGCATACAGGTAATTCTTATCCTGGAATCAAACATAGGCTACTTTTTAGCACATAAATGATAATAATCCCATGGGATAGAAATCACCTTTAAACGTTTCTATAGAAACAAAGAGTGCGAAGCCGCGTGCAGAAACTAGTACTGAATAATTGTATCTTAAGCTAAATAATGCGCTAAGATAAACAATGAATATTAGTTCAGTCCAAAAAATGGAGTCCATGAATAATTCCACAGGATTTGCACTGTACAGTACACAGTTCGTAAGAACATTAATTTAAATGGCTGCCTCAAGCTTATTCCGCTGTTTCAAACACACGACATAAAGCTGGTGAAGCCAAACTCAAGGTGAATACTAATTACTACGAGTAGGTCAGTAATACAATAATAATAATCATTTATTTCAAACAACGTAAGAATAGTACAGATAGTACATTACTGACTAATATATGTCATCATGTTTGTACTTTATTAATAGTATTATTTAACGCTTATTTATCGCGTTTATTTACATATTTTGTGGAGGCTCCAGTACTCCAGCCATCCTGTGACCACTGTTGAAAAGTCGGGAAAAATAGGTAAATAAACGTGACAAAAACCCGTTATACAGGGCGTCCCACGGATATGCCACATGGAGGGAAAGTACCTTGAATTTAAAATTTTTAATACAAAATTAATCTTTCTAATCGCGTCTTTCGGCTCAGGATACGGCTCGATTTCTTGCATATAACCAGGTACCTGCTAATTACGTATCTCTTTATCATTTTATCATGCACTTAAATTATATTAGGGAAATGATGCGTACTTCTCAAGTGGGTACATTTATTAGTAATAGGTACTTATGATAATGTCAGTTGAAGACAAAATTTCACATCTAATGTTAAAATTCATGGTTTTCCTTTAATTTCTGACACTATGTTAAATAGCAAAAAATAATCCTTAAGATGAAGCCTTTCGATCTGTATGATAAAGCTACAGGATGATTGTTTTTCTCGTGTAACGGGTTCGATTCCCGGTTCAACGTTGTAATTATTTAAATATCTATGAACGCAGTTTAAATTGTTTTTTTTTTTAATTTAAATAATGTCTTCTTTCAGTAAAATGTTCCATCTACAATATTCAAGGTACTTTCCCTCCATGTGGCATATCCGTGGGACGCCCTGTACAATAGTAATAATAATGTGTTCAGAATGCGCAAGTTGCAAAATATTTATGTGTGTACTTTGTGTCAAGAAAGTCTGCGCCTTTCACAGGTATCTAAAGACAGTACTACGGAATATTGAAAAACGAAATACCGGAGAACTGTATACAGAAGTAACAGAACATCGCAAAAAAGACATTTCCTATGACACGATTGGCCTGGTAAAGTAGAGTCACAGGAGGTATTATTTTCCATACTGGCTGTGCTAACAGTGGACACACAGTCACGGGAAATAAACGGGAAAAGAACAGATGTTTAAAATCGTATAAAAATAAGTCACAACGACGACCTAATAGACCGAGCAGCTTCACGAGTCCCGCACTCAATCTCAAAAGAAAAGTGATAAAATTAAAACAAATCAATTATGTTCAAGCGACTTTAGCTAAGAGAAATTACATTCGTTTTTTCGCGGCCGTTAGCCGAAATTACGGGAAGTTTCCCCGCCGGGGGCCATTGGGGCAATTTCAGGATTTTTTTAATAAAACTTGCCCCGTTATTCAGATTACTGTGCGACCGCAGTTTGTTTACAAGTAGTGCTCGAAATGTTTCCGCTTTATGACTGTTAATAGTACAGAGCTCAAAATAACTGTTATAGCTATTGCGATGCAGGGCGGTATCGAAGCAAAGAAGTGTAATGGTCGCCCACCAACCAAATAAATAAATAATTCTGGACAATTCACATAGCATTATCTAGCCTCAAGCTAAGTAGAGCTTGTGTTATGGGTACCAGATAACTGATATTCATGATACAATACACTACAGCCATTTTTTATTATATGTATATCGAAAACACCCAAAGCACCCAGAACAAATATTTTCAGATATAAATCTACTCAAACCTCATCACTTTTCGGCACAGTCCACCAAGAGAGATGATTCCTGTAAGCGAGCAGTTTTTCATGTGTCGACCTCTTAGAAATAAGAAGATTAAGCTAAAATGCTGTTATTAACCATTATTTAATTATCAAAAGAAGAAATTCAACCACCCTTAGTACCTAGGTACCTACTTAAATAAAGATAGCCGATGGTATCAAGAAACGTGATCCCAACTGTACTAGCTTGTACTAGACTAGTGTTCGGCCTTGAGCTTTTGGTTTCGGCTGGCGACGGAGCCCGTGAGCCAGCCTACTCGGCCTCCAACACGATAATATCCGGCACTACGGCTTATCGGCAAACTTGCCGATTTTATCGGCGCATAATCAAATCTAAGTTGCTTTGAATTAAGGTCACCTTTGTCTGATTCAACAATAACAGATCGCAAACTTGTCGAAACTATAATAATCTGTGATCATTATTATGCTCGAAGTTTGGGTAGCTATAAAGCTGATCGCAAGTAGGTTTATCGGAACCGGACGCGCCGGCGAGGACGCCGATGTGAATGCTTTCACTGCTTACAATCAGCGTTGTGCCCAAAAGTCTCGCGGCTCACCAGAGGTGCTAGGACCCGCTCCAACTTGAACGTGTGCGTCATATTATGGCGACCTCCGTGACGCAGCAGGCGAAGGTCCGCCTGCGACGCAGGAGGTTGCGGGTTCGATTCCCGCCTCGGAACAAATTTGTGTACGATCTGCAGTTTGTTCCGTTGGTCTGGGTGTTTACTATTTATAAAAAATATAAAAAAACATAAAAAATATCTATCTATGTAGTGTATTGTATTAAGTATATCAGTTATCTAGTACCTATAACACAAGCTCTGCTTAGCTTGGGGCTAGATAATAGTGTGTGAATTGTCGAGCATTATTTATTTATTTATTTATTTTTATTTATATGCACTGAATCTGTTAACATTTAATTGAAATGATTGAGTTCTGACGATTGGTCCTTAACGAACAAGTGTGCGAGGTCGCCTTTTTACTAATTCTAAAATCCGATTCTCTTGGCTCGATCGGTGGTGATGGCGTGGGCCCTCGCAACATAGCGAATATCATAGGTATTGAAACACAATCTGTTTGAAATTGCGAAACCAAACATACATGCTAAGTAGAAACACTTGTAAAAAATTTGTTTGTTTTGGACAAATGAAATCAACATTGACCTTGTTTTTCTTGGATTAAATCGGGCCGTAGACCGCGGCATGAATCAAGAATACAGGCTCTCGCAGATCACAGGCGCACTGTCTTCGCACACCACAAAAATGCGCGTTAAAATAATTAATTTCACATGTTTGTGCTGTCGGGAGCGGCATTGGATTAATGTGCGCAGAGCTTAACTCCTACCAACCTACATCCATCTTTCAACGAAAGCCACAGAATAAAAATGTCATTAATAAGTTACAAGTGTAGGCGTAAATATTATTCTTCGAATTCATTACTAATTACCAGGATACTCTGTAAAAGTCAGAATTCGGAAGAGTTATAAACCGACGAGAGATGCCTGTAGCCTGAGAACTGTTCGTCTTCACTTTTATTACTCTGCTGATGGAGTAGTAATTATGTGGCTATAGAGTCTGACGAAAGAGGTTCTGACTTTTATCTTTGAAAACCGCTCGCGTGCCCAAACTGGCATTTCATTGGAAAAAGAAATATTTCAGTAGCCTATGTCTTTTAATGAAGTATCTATGTCCTTTAATGAAGTATCTCAACACCTTTCTAACAACACCTCATTATCGGACATCAGTGACGTAGTTCCTCTACAAAAATCAAAAAATTTTGGCAATGACATGTCAGTTCGGGCACGTGAGCGAAAGTAGTGGCCAATGTCCCAGGGCAGAAATTATCTCCTTGCTTCATTACTAAAATCCGTTCAGACTGAAAGGTCAACACAGACTTCATTTTGCATATCACATCAGGCACACATCCGTCCACTGGTGGACGTGCCTCCTCCAAGAGATGAACTACCAAAACCACTCTAGGCAGGCGTATTCGTATCGCAGAAGAGGTTTTGAAATATGCAGATGGAACCTGCTGTCTTTCCTCTGCTAGGTTCCCTCAGTCGTAGGGGTCGATTCTTACGTCACGTCACGACCGCCACGGCCAATTTCGTATGGATGTACCGTACCATTATAATAAATAAATAAATAATGCTGGACAATCCACACAGCACCATCTAGCCCCAAAGTAAGCTACTCAATGCTTGTGTTATGGGTACTAGATAACTGATTTAATTAATACATTTAAACATAGATAGATATATTTTTATTTATTATACATAGAGCCACGGAACAAATTTAGGAACTACTTGTTTTGAAGGAAACATATATTTTATTCATTTGTGTACCTTCCTAAATATCCTTACTTTAATTTATGCCTCTTCTTGTCTTTTTATGATTCAGTCTCGTCTGAGCGCCGAACGTTTTATTGCTACAAAATGAAATCGTAAAATCGTATTCGTATCCAAAGTTTCGGAGTTTGCGTCTTTGAGATGAGTATTATTTTGTAGCGGAACGAACTGACAAATAAATCATTTCAACGTTGAAATTCAATCGGGACGAAAAGCTACCGCAAAGGATTTTGTTTTATTCATGAAAATCAGAAGGGTTTATTTTTATATTTTCATCCGGTTTTGGTAAATTAAACGTGTATTTTGTTCCGGGTAAATAATTAGCTGAAATTCCCCAAGCGTCCTTCAAAGACGTTACGAAATTGGAAGGTTGAGTGAACGTTCTATTTCTGAAAGAGATTTGAAGCAACGCAGCGCATAACTCACGTGTGTGGGAAAGGAAACGACTATTTTTTCCTTGAAATATATATTTATTTTTTGCTTTAATATTCAAAGAAAAAACATTCACTGAATTTTATCTCAATCTTACCTTCCAACACAGATCTCTAACTTTTCTTATGTATCGATACTTACTTTTGTTAGCTAACTTTAAAGTAACTATTTATAAGCAATTGTATTTTCTGCCTTACAACATTGTTTATTTAAAACCTTCTCAAATCAAAGCTAATCTGATTCGGAGGCCATTTGAATTTGTCACTAATCTAAGTTTTAATGGCATGGACCCTCGTCACGGGGCACGTCGCGACTGCTCCCACCAAATGTCAATATCAACTCGTACTGTTTGCGGGCGGCATTAGGAAAATACGATTTAAACTCTATTGGGTGGAATAAATTATTTATCGAATGGAGGTAATCGAGATAAATAAATGAACAAAGAGTAAACCCTAACAGAAGACCTGTAGTAAGCTGTTTTCGGAATGCGAAATCTTGACATCGCAAAAGCTTAATAAAACCGTATGGGCTCCAACTTCTATTGATATCTATCACCGATTTTGATGTCTCACAATGCTCTCCTTTAACCGTTTTCTTTGATGTCGAAACAATTCGAATATGCCAATAAATA
Source organism: Eupithecia subumbrata (assembly GCA_949316285.1). NCBI lineage: Eukaryota > Metazoa > Arthropoda > Insecta > Lepidoptera > Geometridae > Eupithecia > Eupithecia subumbrata. The sequence goes on along the minus strand of OX438643.1, from coordinate 9,842,223 downwards.
ACGCTTTTTGATGCAAAATAACTTTGTCTTTACTAGGAAAAGTAGCGACAGCAAGCTTTCCCCGTCTTATTTTCTTTATTATATTTTTAACAGCTTACAATTCGGACACTTGGAAACTCAGGAATGTTGCCAAATAGTCACGTGTACGTATTCTCTTACTACTCTCACCTAAAACAAGTTTCTGGCTCAAAGCACGATAGCTCCAATTCTAAAGCCTAGGTAAAGGTAAAACTCACCGTTAGAAAAGCCTCAGCAAAGTTGGCCGACAGCTGCGGCGGCGGAGGTGTCGGCGGAATCAATTGCCTGCAGTGGGCACGCGAGTTTTTAACTCCTCGCAACTTATGCCCGCCTGGTAGCTGGTACCGAGTTCTTCTTGAGTTTTTTTGTGTACAGTGAATCAATTTTCTTCAAACTGAGCACGCAAGCAAGCCCTTGCCTATTATGAACAAAAAAGCTATTTCGACGACCTCCGTGGCGCGGCGGGCGAATGTCCGCCTGCGACGCAGGAGGGTTCGATTCCCGCCTCGGAACAAATTTGTGTATGATCTGCAGAAATTTGTTCCGTTGGTCTGGGTGTTTTCTAAAAAATCTATCTATGTAGTGTATTGTATTAAGTATATCAGTTATCTAGCACCCATAACACAAGCTCTGCTTAGCTTGGGGCTAGATAATGCTGTGTGAATTGTCCAGCATTATTTATTTTTTTATTTATTTAACAAAAAAATTTAAACACGACTGCCTTACGTTTGGCAATCGTATACGTATAACATCTCAAATGCGATCACCAACCCTCCTGCCCAGCTAGGTGATTATGGGAAACCCCCTTGATTGGGGAAGGTACGAACCACTTGGTCGGTTTGTTTTTGATCGGAGTTGAAGGCCTGGTTCAGCTGTGGGCGTGCTGATAGGCTACCTAACCTTCCCTTTTAAACGCAGAAATAAATTTTCAAACCTCTGAAATAATTTCCATTTAGTTACCTACCAGGCCGGGACCCGTAATAAGGCTTGTCAATCAAACTCGTCAGTAATTTTCGGAGCATCTCGAAACGTCCAAGTTGCGATATTAATGAATGTTGTTCCGATGGTGCCTCCAGGTGTCTGATTACAGGATCTACTTCTTAGAATTGCTACTAATTGAATTTTTTGATATTTTAAGTATTATGGCACTGTGTACCCTCCGCGCCCTACCACTGGCCTACCCCTGGGGGTAGGCCAGTGGTAGCCCATTTTTGCTGCCCTAGTACCAAGATTTTCTTAACTACTAGGTTATTAAACATACAGTAGGTAAATAGTTATATTTGATTTTTCAAGTCAATATTTAAAAAACGTTTTTTGGTATCGTTTTTGGGTCTTTGTTCGCACGTATATGGGCTGAATGATGAATGTATTCTGTAACTATTCTTCTGAAACTCAATACTAAGCTACCGCATAATTTTTTTTTCTTAATTGTGAATAATATCATGCATCAATAAAAATATACGCGTCGACTTGAAAACCGCCTACGTTTTTTCGTCAGTTAAAAATTCAAATCCATCCGGGCAATTTCAATCAACTTCATAACACTGCTATTAATATGCGAAGAGCACTTAGTAACTTCACCAAACTAAGCTCAAACATTTTCAAATATAATATTCTAAACTTTCCGTGTCCTACAAAACTAAGTCCAAATTTTACATATTGCAAAGGCGTCAGCTTTTATGTAGAGGCTGGGGGCCCAATTCTTAATGTCGAAGATTATGTTGTATTAGAAATTAGATAGATATATCATTGGCTCAACATTGGTTGACAACGTCGGTGGCGCAGCGGGTGAAAATCTACGTGCGTTGCAGGAAGTTGCGGGTATGATTCCCGTCTCGGGGTAAATGTTTGTATGATCTGCAGGGTTTGTTCCGGGTGTTCTGGGTGTTTTCATTAAATAATAGTTTATTTATGTAATGTACTATGTATATCAGATTATTTATTTTTTCGATATATCTCTACTTTCGATATTGATTGCTTCAACATTCAGGTACTGAACGGACGAAGGTGTACCTATTTTCTCGAAAACGAGTGGTTTGTCTTAGAAATGACATATAAACGTTATTAATAACCAAGCTGAACTGAACTTAACTGGACAAGTATTCAATTTGTCGAATTTGATATTTTTAGAATTAAAAAGAATATGATTTTTGCAATCACTCGACATTTTGAGAGTTTTAGATAGTCATATTTGTCGAATAGATAAATCCCCAGAATCTCCTTCTGAGCACGCTCTTTGTACCGTCGCGTCGTCCGCGTCCACTTTACGTATTTTGTCAAACACGTCGCTGCCTGAAATATTCATCAGTGCGGACCAGAAAGGCGACGTTATGTTCCAGCGAGGAACTGCTTACCTACGAGCGGTAAGTTCATGGTTGCCTAGTACATTAAGCAACCTATCTTTGCACGAACTGCAACCTGTTTAGGTAGGTCGATAACGTAGAATTGTGACAAGTATTCTAGGACGTTTTATGCATAGCCAGAGGATGGTGTCTTGTGTTTCGGATAATCGATACAAATAACCTGGAGAAACTGGTTCTGGTGGGGGAAATGGACGGGAAAAGACCACGAGGCCGGTCACCAAGCCACTGTCTGATATAATGAAGGAGATCGCGGGGTTCCCAGTGACTACCGCTTCCAGACAAGCTGAAGACAGGGTGGCGTGGAAGCGACTCGTTAACTACTCAACAAAAGCTTTCCAAAACGTACACGGCTTTCAGTCCACTGCTGAAGCAAAAGGATTCCCCCAGTGCGCCATGAATAGCGATCCTGAGCTGCCTCCATCCATCGACTCCCTGCAACCGGTATTATATCGCCGGTCCATCCAGTGGAAGGTCTTCCCACACTCCGTTTCGCATTGCCTAGCGAGAGCGCAGAACCTTTACTTACGACTTTCAGTAGGTAATGAGAAATACAATGAAGAAGAGATCTATAAAACTTTTAAATCCATCATGGTTATTAACACTAAAGTCATAAATAACGGGATATTTACCATGATTTGAATTTTGAGTTTTCCAATATTTCGGCACAGTTTCAGAAATATTGGAAAACTCAAAATTCAAATCATGGTAAATATCCCGTTATTTATGACTTAAGAAGAGATCTGTTATAATGAATGCCATGACGAGCACACCGCTACCGCAGGAATAGGTACCACGGCACTAAAACACACCGTCGCTGGTGTTCAAACAAAGCTCAAGGAATCGCAAATCAGGCTCATTAATTACCAGCTCTAACATGAAACCCTAATACGACAGACTCGATTACCATAATATATCAAAGTTCTACACGAGATTTCAGTCCGACTCTCTAAGTTATCATGGGCATAATTAAGCGCGTCTCAAATCCTCGCATAACATTTAGACATAGCAGTATGCTGAGTCCTTATAGAGCATCAAATTGTTGGCAGAGTTAGGGCGAGATTTGATTAGATTAGGTTTGTACACAGTGTACAAATATCCGTTTTTTGCTGGTACGGTTTCTTTCAGGATCCCGTTTAGTAGTATACGTGCATTCATACGAGTATCCTGTTTATGGTATTCTGCAAAAAACCGATGCGTTCGAATTTTTCATTTGGTTTTTTAGTTTGGATGCATACTACTGTGTGTGAATACACCAACAATTTCTGCGAGGTCCAGTAAAAAACCGTTCCTGCAGAACTGGACGGTTGTGGGAAAAGGCCGTAAGGTGTACAGACACCATGGCTAAAATAGGCAAGTTGTCTCTTTTTAAAGTAGGTCCTTAATTATTAACTATTTAAAAAAAAATTAACAGTCTACTGTTCGTAAACAGGCGAAAACGCTGTCAGCCATATTTATCTGTGCTGTGACGTCATAAGGGTAGAAAACCACAGACATAATACTTAAGCTTACTATCTGCGTCTACAAACATTCAAATTAAATTAAAAATTAAAAACATTCAGTTGACATTAGTCAATTGAATGTTTGTAGACGCAGATAGTAAGCTAGTAAAGCACGTTTGCTATTAGCAAACGTCCATCATTGTAAAAATATCGACAGACTACACAGTGAATTTCACTCGAATAAGCTCCGACATTAAATTTCCTTATATGTTATGGCCGACAGCGTTTTCAGAGATGAAAATGACAAATTAAAAAACTAATTTTAAATTGAAAATATTTTTATATCAAGAAATCTATAAATATTGGTTTATTAAGTCAAATATTACAGAAAATATTAATTTATTGGCCTAAATTTGATATGAGGCAAGTAAGCCTATTTATTCGTAACCAAAATTGGTATAATTTAAAACAGAGTTTTAAATAAATTTTCATTCATAAATCTCTTTGTGAGTATTAAATATATCGTATTCTAGAACGGAGCATATACGATATTGATAGTACAGGTTTTAAAATCAAAACGTTTCTTGCGGATTAATACACCATAGTGTTATGAATAATGTAGTCTCAGAAGTCCGTGAACCGGACTACTGAGTCGCTCGACGTATCAGTAGTCCGGTTCAATTAAGAAACTGGACTACTGATACGTTTCTTACAATACAACTGTTATTTCGGTGTTGATGATACATTGCCGGCTTGGTGTGACAGAGAATATTTAATAATGGGTACTAACGTTATGATTAGCACCGATGTGCATCGTGTGAAGCCAATGTAAAGCTCTCCAAATTCAACAGTAGCTGAGGGGTTACCGTCTTTTCTCATAGACTCACTCCACTAGGAGATGCTGCACATCTTCAAGGAAGCCACGTGTGTACACAATTGGGCGAGTTTGTGATTTTCATTAAATATTTAAATTAATTAAGGGGAATGTGTTCGGAACGTAATCTATGAGCTATTTCAATATGTTTTCTTTTAAGTTTACAATTGCTCCATCACAGTACATATGCAGGCTGTTCTTGCAAAATTTTATACCAAATCCCTTTATTAATTGATATCGGATTATATGAGGACTTCTACTTCTATGAGTTCAGTACTCAACTCAGTGACTTGTACGATGTGAACCGAACGGATACTGGTGGTTTCCAAATAATTTTAGTCGCCCTACTGATTGATGTGGCAATTCAATTATTGAGGTTAGTTTAAGATATAATTTAGTTTTAAGCAATGGAATAGGTAATAGGTTTCAAATTCGGGACTGTCATAGTCACCAATGACTCAAAGTCCTCAAAATAATAAAAAACCCCGTCTGTAATGTGCGCTGTCAGGAGCACGATTCGCTGCCAGCGGCGGCGACGGCGTCCTCGCATGTCTGGCAGAGCCCTAGGCGCTTAGAAACTATAATGAAACCTAATTACACCCTAAATTTAAGCCAAAAGACTTTGCAAGTTCTGTCCCAAAATGTCCAAGCGTTATTAATCTTTGACAGGGGTGGACCCATCTTAATAAGGACGTAACCCACGTCCTCTTTTGGGCAAGGGCTTAATTATACAATGTGAACTAAAAGCATAGAAAATACTATAGAGCTACAACCTCTTTTTATGAAATTTACGACTGCTCCTTTGTAAACACCTTCATTAAGTAGGCATAAAATACATTAAGATAGATAAAGAAAATCTTTTGTTTCTATGCGTATTTATTTTAGAATTTTGAGAGGTATTTTGACAAATAAAATTGTAAATGTGTCTTACTATCAAACAGTAATCCCCCGAGAACAGATTCCGCAAACGACTGACAGAGGTAGATCTTGACGCGAGTTGACGTTTGAAATGTTCGCGTATTTTAATTCCCGAAGGCAATTTGTGTTTTGAATAAATAAAGATAGAGTGTTTTTTCGTGTGGAAAGATTGCATTTGACAATGGTGAAAGATAGTTTTGTAAAATTGGTTGCCTATGTAATGTACATGAGTCAGTGAAAGTATCTTTAAAGTAAGTTTTATTTTACTTGCATCCTTTAATGGATGATCTGATTCTATAGAAGAAACCAAACGATTCTTAGCTATTTTTATAATTAAGAGTAGCTTATAACTATCAAGCTTTTAGAACATTCTCGAAGCACTGACAGTCTAACGTTCAAAAGCTCGAGACCCCATTTCGAAACGTTCTTATTGCGTTCCTGAAATCACCAAAACTTCAAATAGGCTGTTTTTGCCGGAGTTGGTAATAAATGTACTTTATCCGGAGCGGGGCGGGACGGGACGGGATGGCGACGGGCCAGGCCTGGGGTGTTGGGTTCCATTGCTCAAGTAATTTGAATACTTCGAGGCTATAACTTTGTTTTTTGCTGGATTGTATTAGTATTTGATTGGTTGGTAAGTTATTATCTGTTTGAAATAGTTGTTTAATTAAATTTATCATGTTACGTTCTAATAAATAATTCTGTGTTTGCCTAATAAATAGGTCGTTTCTTTAGACTAACGCTGTATTCGCTGACTCGAGCGGCCGCGAAAAATTTCGTTCGGTTACGCGCGTCATCCTGGAGGGCATTTTGAAGGTAACCTGCGTACTTATAGAAAGGGATGGAGAATTAAGTCATATACTTTTGTTATTTTTCTCTGAGTGCGTCCCACATCGCCCCACATGTTTCTAATTTCCGTACTTATTGAAAAATTAATCTGCCAAACTAAAACACAGCGCGGGTTCCGCGTGGTCATCAGTAGGTATAACCGATCTCTCCCTTGATAAACAGAACTACACCTACACAAACTACCCAGCACCTTCCCGGGACACATAAGCCTCTATATCTATATAATTCGCGGGTTGTTTGTTTGTTTGCACCTCTCGGGACTCGATGGCTTGTAAGTGGATTTAACAGAGAGTTTGTCGATGTCTCGCTTAGGACTTTCTTCCTTGTTCTGATTTTATTTTATTGGACGACTAGCTATTTCACGTGGTTTTATTCATGTGTTGCTTGGAGACAATGTAACCTAAGCTTTGTTCATTACATTTAAGTTCTTCCAACTCCGAACATGGATAAAGCTGAAAATCACAGAAACGCATACTGAACGATGGACACACCATTTAATTTAAATTATTTCATTTCTGACATTGTATCATTATCATTTTCTCAGTTTATTATGATTGTACTATTGTACATTATTTTTAATATTGTTTGACAATGCCCTTATACAGCAGCATACTTTGGCATGCCCTTTAATTAATTAATTTATTATTTATTTGATTCCAACTAATTATCTTTATTATTTTTTTCAGTCATGTCTGTCTGTTTTTTTTTTCTTTGTACCTAATGGTGTTTCCTATAGCGAAATACCTGTGTGTTATTGTTAAAATAGGAATAAAATATAGAATTAACGACATCAAGTGTAACATCAAGTGTACCAACGATGGAATAAATAAATACAAATACACCACAAGAGTGCCACCAGGCAAGAGCAGCACTTCCGGCTGCATCACCAAGCCTAACCAAGCGTCTACTGAACTTGACCAGAATGGACCTACGCGTCCTAGTGGGGACACTCACAGGACACTGTCCACTGAACAAACATCTCTTCACCTTCGGAGCTACAGACACCCCTCTCTGCAGGGGGTGTCTGTAACCCCCTGCAGAGAACAAGATGGGAACAAGAACAACAAGAACACATGTAAGTCCACTGCTGACCATGCCTCCCCGGAACAAAGGGGGTTATGTGATTACCACCACGCTTGGAAGGCACATCGGTGATCGCAGTTCAGATGTTAAATAATACACAGAAGGAAGCAGCCCTTCCTCTGATTTAGTCGGCACTTACGCCATCCACGAGCTGACTAGAAGGGGTTGATTCTTTCGCCGCGACAACGGCCATATAGCTTTAGCAATCAGGAGTAGCTGGCTGGCTACGTATTAAGCACTCATTAAAAATAATTTTCTCACAAGCAAACATAAACTTTAACTCCGTCGTCAGCACATAAATACCATTTGCAACCAATTTTTCGAATTTAATATTCAAATAGGGCAGCAAGTAGATCGCTAGATTTTAATTTACTTCATGGTTGTGGTAAGAAAACATAAAATTATAAGTACGATTTTCCTCAATATTAATCGTCATTTGTAATTATATTTGTTCACTGTGACCCAATCACGCTTCAGTGGAAATGTGCCCTTAACTGAACCGTTCAGACAAAATATACTTGGTTCAGACCGATTCGCATTGAAAATCTCTGATATTTCCCAATGCCGAATGTTTCGATGAAAAATATATATTTTAAAAAGTACTCCATTTAAAAGTAGCAATATTTTACGAACTAGTATCGACAGCGGCCACATAACGTCGCCGCCATAAGAACATTAATTCATTTCCGGTTCCCTTTAGCGAAAATATTAAAATTTCCTCCACGGGGAATTTGTAGACGGGCGATTTAAAAATAGAATACATTCTAATGCCTATGTGAAAATGTGCATCATTTAGTTAGTTTGTTTAGTATAAGAATGGAGATTCGTAGGTGACGAATGGGGAGCAAGAATATTTCGATTAAGATGTTTCATTACGCAATTGAATAAATCTGATTTAATTACAACAAAATACGGACAACTGACTAACGGAAAATTATGCTTACTAGGTAAAATGATACCTGCTAAAGGCTTATATGCGGCTTACATAGGTGACGCTAAATATGAGCGTACACATTTGGACGTCTTGAAGCGCGCGCCCACGATCGTTCGTATGGAGCAAATAGTTTTAAAACGCGCGTTACCAAAGCGCGCGCTTCAAAACGCCTAATGTGTACATACATAGTCTAAACGAACTAAAGTATCGCTCGTCTGCACAGCCCGCACGACCGGCCCGGTATAATTGGAACAGAGAATTTATCGACGATCTCTGTTATCGGATTAATGCCCGATCGAAATTATATTTGCACAGCTAAATTAATTTACGGTGTTTGTTGCGGATATTAAGACTGTTTGTTTACTGTTGCTGAACCTGGCTCTGACTCGCCCCGGGAGGGGGTGTGGGGGGGACTTTCCTCTTTCCATTGGAGTAAGGAAATTTGGGCCTCAGACTAGATTGTTGAAGAAAATCTCCGTCGAGGCACCTCTTAGCACGTCGTTTAATTTTATCATAGCTAGTTCTCGCACGAGAGCTAGTCAGATATGCAAGAAGGGGAAGACGTGAAACTAAATACTGGCTGCTTTTGCCTAGTATAATAAATATAAAATAAAAAACAAATGATGCTGGATAGTTCACACAGCATTATCTGGCCCACAGCTTTATCTATTAATTTTATTGCATATTATAAAGTTATAATGCAATTAAATACATAACGCATCATTTTCATTATCATTCTTTGCTATTGCTATGGCTAGGACAAGAAAATTGGGATGATTTCTAGAAATAAAATTTCTTAAAACGTATGGTATACATATACTGCAACCTCAGTTGGTCATATAGATGTTTATGATTATTATATGACACCGGATCGATTGGCATCAAGGAAAATATTTTTCTGTAAATGCTTTTTTCTTGCTTTCTGTACCTACATTTTTTTGTCAATCTGTGAATAAGGTAGAAAATTTCTCAAAAAATTATGGATTTCCTAAGACCACATACCTGTAGCTACACCGGTTAAGGTAACTTTTACCCGCCTTTACTACCCCGTCGAAAAAACCCTGTTTAGCCTGTAGCCTGTCTAGATCGCTAAACAAACACAGACTAACACTATACGTATAGTATTTATATTTAATTTGTTAAAAGCAACTACCTACCTCACCTTTTATCTTTCTAGATATTTATGAGACAATTATGAGAACAATGTTAGTTTATAACTCAGAATAACACGTAGGTGCTTAGACCATTGTGTAATAATGACTAAGTAGCTTCATACTTACCTTACCTTACATTACTTACTCATACCTACGTAAGTACCTACATGCAAAGATGTATACTTCGTTTTAAAGTTAAAACCGAGGAATGTAACATTCGGGTCAAACCCCCACGGGTTTAAAGACTGTTATTAATCTAAGTACTATGTAATTCTTTTTGAAATAAATAAAAAAAAAAAGTATTATAATATCTGTGACTATACTAAACCTCAAACCGGGGGAGGATGGCAGTGTTAAGAAGGCAAGAGCTGGTAATTTTTGGTCAATTGAATTGGGTACCCATCTAACATTTTGAGCTGACTAAGCAAGCTTACCAAAATTATATCCAATTCAATCAAAATAATCCCGCTAACTTCCTTGAATAACTTACCCTATTCAAATCTCAACAGGATCCAAATTGCCGAACATCCGGCGAAGCCAGCAGGCTAATCTCCTAATCCCGATATCTTGAGGTTCTGACTCATTGGACTCTGTTTATGTAACTAAGTCCACTATTTGTCCGAATCCAAAATTACTAACGAATGAAGTAGTTATTGTACCTAGTTACGTACGAAAATCCAAACAAAATAAGGGATAGTTACGGCTCGTTTCCGTTGTAACAGATCATTTGCAACTATACGTTCCTTTTCAACACACTTGCTCATAAAGTGGCTCTATGGTCACCGCAATTATGGCACAGAATAACACCCGTCATCAAACTGTGACTTTATCATTGCTATAACTCATTAGTGAGTTTTAGATTTTTTTTATTTTTATTGCTTGAGTTGCTTTGTTCTTAAAAAAGTTTTGATCCAAAAAAAAGATCGTATTCAATAGAACAAATAAATTAATGTTCCTATTGCTTGCTCATTTCATGCAACTTCTTATTTAAATAGATAATTTTAACTCGTACGTGTTTACCTAATAAATAAAATTTTCACTCAAATATAACTTTTGTTTTCTCTGTAATAAAATGAGTTTTTATTGTTATTTTATTCACAAGTGTGTTGCAAACCGTCGTATGATACACGTGTGTATTGATGATTACCGTCCTCGGCTCTCTTAAGACCCTCGCCTACGTCTCGGGTCTCAATGGCGCCTCGGCTGTAATCACCAATGTTACACACTAGTACCATAATGCACTATTTATTTAGTTTTAAATGAAGTACTTGTAGTGTATGTGCTTATTCTGTAGGTCTAAGAAAAAAAACTTTAGGCTAATTTAATTCTGATTACGACTGGGTACAGTCAACGACAACGATGCAACATTTAATTTTGTAGACGATGTTGTTTGTCAATTATGCATATCAGATAGTTTTGGCATTTAACTTAGAAATGCACCCGTATTAGAATTAAGGAGTTTTTTTACACCTGTGTTTTTGAGTTGATTGAGGTTTTCATAATATTTTTATAAGTTTTTTGAACTGAAAATTATTCTTTATTTCTGACAATAAATTGCTTACTTCATTATTATTATGACATCATTATTATGTCAAGTAAATATGTATGAAATATGTATAGTAAGTACACATAAACCAACAAAAACCAACCAACCAACCAAAAGTTATACCAACATAAACCAAGCATTATTTATATTACACAAATCAAATAATATCCCTTTTCGTCTTCGACGGGACTTGAACCCGCACCATTCCCTCAAGTCCCTATTAGAATTACCCTGAGAGTGAGGGCTTACTCACCATCATAAAAATAACATAAATATTTGTTAAATTTAATTATATTAATTTTATAAAATGATGCGTATGAGTGAGTTGTCAGTCTTGTATTTTCTCAAACAACAATATATTCCAACCGGAAAAGGTTGTAAAAAACCTGAGATTATGACAACGATGAACCTCATATCAGGTCATAATACACACCCGATATTAAATCTTAATGGGAGGATATAAAGTTGAAAGCTAATTGAAGCGGACCTGGCATAGACCCAGTTGGCCGTATCGCAAAATTTGCTAATTCCGGCGTTGATAAAATTTTACAAATCAATATATTGGAACTAGCTTCCGCCCGCGGCTTCTCACGTCTTTTTCATGCTAAAAATAGAATATTTCCTTCTCCGAAATACTATCTCCATAATATCCCTATGTAATTTTACTCACATCTGTTCAGCCGTAAAGCAAGAATTAGTAACATGCAGAATGACAGACAGAGGTACTTTCACATTTTAAAACACTCTTGTGGATTAGGATTTTACAATTTAAGGACACGCCTGTGAAGATAAACAAAATGTGTGAAATGGTATGTTTACTGTAATATTTTCACATGTGTTTTACGAGGAGATACATGAAACAGGTAAGAGATACCTGTTCGATTCTGCTGATAATTTGAGGCCAGTTTTACAACGAGCCTCCGGGATAACTACGAATGAATGGCTCGAACACCACCGCCCGGCGCGTCGTTCAGTTCTCTCGCTATTAACCGTGTCAAGATAGACGGGCTATCAACCAACCGTGAACTGTGTGCGTGTAGGGTAAACCGGTTAGATAGCCGACCACCGCTGGCTCACGACCACTTTTTCGTAAATCCAATAAAAATAGTTGAACTGAAACACGCTAAAGTTCGTTTTGTTTTTGAACGAAACAGCAATCTACCCCTTCCCAGCCGCGACACCGTTTGTTCGCCTATGACACGTGGTGAATGTCAGTTATCTTCGGAATTAGAGCCGCACCGGGAGCATCGGATTTTAATCTGCAATTCTATAAAATAAATAGTGAGAAGACACTTTTTCAAACGTAAATAAAACCGTTTCTTTTACAGATTTATGGGTGGAAATGTGGCTTGCAACGTTTAAAAAATATGTAATTTATCTCGTAACCAGTAATTTGAATGATTCAATGCGTTTTTAACTAAATTAATGGGTGTTCGCCAAAATAACCTACTAAAAATACGCTTCCATCGTTTCTCGACCACATGGTCGGCAAATGACTGTTTTCGACCAATTTTCTTTAGGATTTTTCTCCTCCAAAAAGCATGGTATATCATGTTGTACTTTGTCATTTGCCGACCATACATATGGTTTACTTACATGTTAGAATGCGACCAGCAAAACGTTGATAAAATATAAAATGCAGTCCATTTTCAAAAAGCATTATTCGTGGTCGGCAATCGGCCTGCTACCGACCATGTATTTATCCCATACTTTTTGAATGAAAATTTTGCCTACTTTTCAGTTTTGCAACTAATTAAAAAATTATAACAATGAATAAAAATAATTAATAAGTAATAATTAATAACAAATTATTAATAACAAATAATTAAGTAATAAATGGTGTGATTTTTTGTACCCTACATTGCTGTTGTAATTTTAGACCCTATTTATACTACTTAAAGCCCTTTTCTTAATGAAGCTTTAGTGGACGCCAACTGACGAAAATGATGGACGCAAGCTGGCCGCAAGCGGTCGGGAACTGAGAAAATACCACTTTGTGATAAATCTATATTTATTTAATACTTACAATTACAAAATATGATCAATCTAGCGAACATTCGTTGATTCCATATTTTTTCTATCAATTTCAATAATTTTTAATGTTAGTTAGAACACTATCATTTTCATGAAATAAGTTACTTCAAAGGATCCAAGTCGACTAAGTGGTCGTGAACCGGCCTAGTCACCCTATATGTGTGTGCTAGTGTCCTTGAGTGTTGTGTGCGACCAAACAGCGACCATCCAGCTGGATCCAGGGGGCCTACTCGGAAATGGAAAATCGAAGTTACGCTAATCTTATGCAAGCGACATAAGAGTTGGTCTTGCACGACAACGAATCATCGAAACTTCGATTTCATTTTTAAGAGTACGGGCTCAGGAGATACCTGATGTCTCGATTTGTCGGTTGGGTCTAGGTATATACCGCCAGTAAATTGTATAAAACTTGTTAAATATCGCACAATACATATGAAGGTAAACATGAGTAAATAAAGTTATTTGTGTGCGTTCCCATTCCTATTAAATTAATTAAATTATGAGTTAAAATGCGTATGGCTTTAGTGAAAATTCAAAACTCCCAGCCTCATTTGCAAAAGTAACCAACTAAAAGTTATAATCTGTTGTAAGCCCCGCCCCGCCCCGCTCCGCCCGCGCGGCTGAACTGTTATTTATTTATTTATTTACAAACGTACATCTATCTTAACAGGCACACCCAATGCGATAGAGTACCTTATATTCTAGTCTTATTATAAGAAAACATTGTTGGTATAATAATAATATCAATGCACATCAAAAGCTTGAGTGGTACAAAAGTTTCAACTTTTTTCTCGGGCTTAAAATCATTGGATACATTTAGGTACCTACAACACAATACAATCCTCAGAAAATAGATTCAATTCAATTTTATCAATTAGATTTTTCTATAAATCCGTGAGCTCTGACAAAGAAAAACATATAGCACACGTTTACCACCCTATACCTACTTCAAATACACAACTTGTAGGTGAACAAGTGAGCGTACGAACTAAGTGGAAACAAAAACACAAGCGCTGTTTGTTCTGAATTCTCGCTATTTGAGTTGGAAAGTTTGCGCGTTTTTGCTTAGAACACGTTTTCGATGTTTTCAGGAAAACATAGTCATAGGAGTAAAGTTGGCTTTGTTGAAAGATTGTAGAAAACTGGAAGACCTTACAACTAACTATAATGAACCTGCCTCTATGATACCTTTTCTATAAGACTGAATTTCAGTTACAGTCTATTTATTTTTAAATTTTATTCTCTTCTTCTATATATTTCATTACAGCCGAATTAAGAAAACCCTTCCTTTTTTAAATTCGATTAATAAAATAGAGTAAAAGCCATTTACCGACTCCATTTTAGCTTTCATACCGAAGTGTTAAAGATCTTTAAATGAGACTTTCTCAATCAAATATTTTAAAAATCAAATTATCTATAGATAATAAATCAAAATATCTACGAAAAATATTTTAATCGTAAGTTAAGCCAAATTTTGGTTAAAAAAAGAGTACCGACTTCTCGAGGCTACTCGTAGATTTCGTAGATTCGGCACGTCACGTGCGGAACGCCTCCCTTCCGAATCAATCCGACCCTTTCATATCCTCACTCACGTATCGCCAGAAAACCTTCTACTAATTCTTTTTATTCTCAAAAATAGAGTTTTCTTCCACAAAACGCGCGAACGTGACCGATGTAGGAGTAAAAACTTCATTTGTAACCGCTCGATCGAAAAACGATTCTATAGTGAAACTACCAAGGTTGGAAATTCAGTTCGGATCGGCAGTGTGTTTTACATTAGGTTTGATGGTAGATAAAGGTAGTAGTCGGGTAAATAATAGAGGATAATGATGTCCCAGAGGCCTCGCAAAAAGGTTGGTGATGACATGATGGATGTAAAGGCACCTCGGACAGAACACTGCCCTATGATAAAGTTTTTGCTTTGGTCCGTTGTGTGTAGAAGGATGAGTTTGCGGTAATTTTCAATTTATGGAAAGCTGTATCAAAAGGTTTAATATATTATTTGTTGTTTTCTCGTAACTTTGTAAGGGTAATTAAATAGTATACCTACAGACCAGTATACATTATATTTTGTAGCAATTGACTTGACCAAGTGTTCCTTGTGAATTTACGGTAGATAAATGATTTGATTTCATGAAATGGGGAAAATGATGGGATAATAATGCTGGACAATTCACACAGCCCCAAACTAAGCAGAGCTCATCTATACTTATCTATAATATAAAAATGAGTCGCTGAATGTGTTGCTAAGCGCAATACTCGAGAACGGTTGGACCGATTTCGCTAATTCTTTTTTTAAAATATTCCTTGAAGTACGAGGATGGTTCTTACGGAGAGAAAAATTAAAAAAAAAAAAATTTGGCGATACGAAGTTCGCCGGGTCAGCTAGTAATATTATAAAGAGGAAAGATTTGATTGTTTGTTTGTATTGAATAGGCTCCGAAACTACTGGACCGATTTGAAAAAATCTTTTAAATGGTAAAAAATAAACAGAACTGAAGAGAAGCCCACATTATTCCTGATGAACATAGGCTACTTTTTACCGCAGGAAAATGCTTCATTCCTACGGGAAAACGGGTAATAGGACAAAGGGTAATAAGAATACAGCTAGTTTATTATACATAGAAAACACCCATAATACCCGGAACAAATATTCGCAGATCGTACAAACATTTGGCCAGAGGCGAAAATCGAACCCACGACCTCCTGCGTCGCAAGCAGGCCTTCACCCGCTGCGCCACAGAGGTTGTTGTTGGAAAAAAGCTTTTAAACAGTACTCCTAAGACTACGAAGTGTTTTATAAAAGTAAGTGAGTACTTGTGGCCTGAAGTTAGCTCCATTTGAAAACTAATTAACCTACCTGGATGGATCGCTTTTGGGGCGCCTCGGAAATTGAATAATTCCTTTTGCCACCCGCCTGGAGCACTGACAGCTCTGGACACTAAATTAAGACACGACTGGACAGCTAAAGCATGCCTACTTACTACATAAGTATAATCGAAAAAAAAAACAAGCAGACACGAAACATTTAACTTACTAAACGAATATATAAGTCGACAATAATTATTTTAATTACTGGTACTGAAATAGAAAAAAAGGTTTGCTGGAATAATTGACGAAATATAAGACCAACCCAAATAATAAGATATTTATTTTTTTCAATGATTTGTTTTAATGTTCAAGTAATTAGTGAAAACTGTTACAATTTCATAATCTTACCCGCTCCTGTTCAGGCCAACAAATGCTGTTTGGTGGGGCCTTGACCTTCTCGAAGTTGTTCTTCAAAAACTTCAGCTTGGTTAAAAATTTCTCTCTACAAATCGTAGATGGTAAGCGTTTCTAACCCCCGACGCAAAAAGAGAGGGTTGTTATAAGGTTAACGTGTCTGTCTGTGGTATCGTAGCTCCCAAACAGATGAACCGTTTAGTTTTTTTTGTGTCATAGATAATTTTATCCCGAGTGCTCTCAGCCATGTTTCATGAAAATCTGTCGGGGGTTTTTAGAATTTTAATTTTTTCTTGTGATGTGAACTGTCAGCGCGACTATCACCTTTTTACTTCGTACCTTCAATAAGCAAATGTCTAAATGTCTGTATGAGACTAAATAAGAATAACTAAATAAGTTTCCCGGAGCTGGTATCAAAACAAAACCACTGTAAAGGGGGAGGCACCGAATAAAATTTTCTTTGCGTATTCTCGTATCTTCGTGTCCAGTAGGTGTATAACTCTACGGTCCCCCGGACCAGGCGCCCCCGCGGTCCTAGACGTCAGTTAATTCGATTCCGAGCCGCTGTTCCAGCAGCCATTCCAATTTACAAATAAATCAAAATTACATTAGCAAAGGTGTTTCAGATTTGGACTTTTATGATTGATGATGAATAGACTCATTTTATGAATGGGCGATTTTTATTTAGAAATATTAATGATTACATATCAGTGGGTTTGCCGTCACTCGATACCGATCGCAATCTCTCATCATTTATGTTATATATATTATTTATTTTTTAGGGTTCCGTACCTCAAAAGGATAAAAGGAACCCATATAGGATCACTTTGTTGTCAGTCTGTCTGTATGTCCGTTTGTCAACCCCCTTTTCTCAGGAACGCGTGGAGGAGGTATCGAGTTGAAAATGACATCAAATACTCAAGTCCGTATCCTCGTGGAGCCTCGATATAAATAAAACTTCTAAGTCAACGCAATCAAAAGTTACAGCCGTTTATGTCTGAATATGTTGAAATTTCCAAAAGAAATACATGCACACAAAACAGGCCTAATCTGTACACAATTATTATTATGAAAACCTTTTTGTGAGTGGATAATAAATGTCTTATTATTAAATGTATTAAATATAGAGTACTTCCCGTAGACCTAGAATCATGAAATTTGGCAAGAAGTAAGTCCTTATAGCACAAGTAAAGGAAAAAATTTTATAATTGAAAATTTTTAGTTTATTCACAAAATAAAAATATTTTTGATTTCGCCAGAGACCAAAACTTAAAGGGTACTTTCCGATGACCAAAAATCGTAAAATTTGGTGAGAAACAGGGCCTAACAATTATACGGAACCCTTGATGTGCGAGTCCGACTCGCACTTGACCTTTTATTATTGACCTTTCTCGATCTCTTCTTATTCACATTTACAAGTTTGGCCGTTTAGTTTGGATGTCTTTAGAATTCACTAAGGAAACACACCAGAGGAATGGCAGCTTCTGTGAATTTTGGGAAGCGTGTTGATTGTACCAAAACTCACCCTTATTTGGGGGACGCATATCCAGCTATGAACGTGTGTGCTGATGAGAAGGACTAATCTACTGGTACTATACGCTTTTACAAAGGTTTTCGGATTTCCCCATAGTGTTTAAAATTTAGGGTTACAAACAATATTATCTACAAAAAAATCCCTTTGCCGATACGCCCCGAGAGTAATTTGAACGCATTTAAAAACAAACAAGGCAAGCTATTGGAGGAAAAAGTTTACTATAACATTGATGAATTTCTTTCGAATATTTACTATTTTCTGTTTTCAAATTTAAATTTCATATTTTGACATACATCTACTGTAATTTTATTCTAAACTGACTCTATATTGACATACTTGGAACAGGAGTGATAAAAATATAATATAAATTATTGTAATTTGATTTCTTATAATTATTAACTATTTTCTCCACAACAATGTTGTAAGCCGGCCCATGGCAGACAAGAGATACAAATATAATATGATATAAGACCAATGTAATGTTACCACCTAGTTATACAACAATAAATTCATTTATCAATTATCAATATATGTAAGAAATTAAATATCATCGCAAAAATTTACGACTTCGGCGGGACTCGAACCCGCATCCTTCCGTAAGTACCGTATGCGGGTTCGAGTCCCGCCGAAGTCATAAATTTTTGCGATGATATTTAATTTCTTAGAAATTTGCCAGAGTGTGAGGCTTACGCACTATAAAAACAAAAACTTTATCAATATATGGTTTTGGAAACCGTATCAATAAAATAAAATTGAATAGTATCAAGCAGTCCAACAGCAGACGGCATAGCCAGTTGCGTTGATGTTGGCTCCAAGTCGTACAAAGAGGAATCAAGCGCACCTCGTATTGGAATATCGCACAGAATTGCACAGAATAGAATGCGGTACAATGGATCTCGTTCGGGAGATTGCGAGCGTTTCTGGCATCGGGTGGGAATTCACGTTTTGTGCATGTCATGGCGACACGCCGTTGTGTCTGCACGTTGGGAATAAAACTGGATAAGCCTGGATTACAATTTTACGATTTTTATAACACACACGTGCGCATTGCACAAGTAGGCAAAGTTAGTGTCGGCCACACAGCCTGGCGGGTTATCGCGATATATCAGTGTTAGTTATATTGCAGGCAGCCGACACTGTTTTTTCAACTTTTCGTATATACCTCTATACTTTAGTGTGTAGATTTACGTTTTTGCAATAACAATACGTTTAACACTTTCATGGCCCAAAATAGATAGATAATATCTTTATTGTACCATCAATGCTTCTTTCTTTAAATCTTACAAACTACTAATTAAATCTAGTATGACACAATCGGCGGCCTTATCGCTGAAAGCGATCTCTTCAAAGCAACCTTTGGATGGCAGGATCGGTTCGATCAAGACACAGATGTCCTTCTTCACTCCCGTGAAGCGGCCGCGACGCGCCTCAGCAGGTCACACCGCCGAGGCTGGGCACTGAATGCGTTAAATAATTGAATGAGTTATATCCGGAAAAGGACTATTAATAGGATCTTATTTTAATACTTGTTAACTATAACAATCCCGAAGTGACCTAAGTTTAGGCTACGTTTCATCCTGAATCTAAGTGACGTTGACGACCTCCGTGGCGCAGCGGGCGAAGGTCCGCCTGCGACGCAGGAGGTTGCGGGTTCGAATCCCGCCTCGGAACAAATTTGTGTACGATCTGCAGAAATTTGTTCCGTTGGTCTGGGTGTTTTCTATGTATAATAAAAAAATATCTATCTATGTAGTGTATTGTATTATGTATATCAGTTATCTAGTACCCATAACACAAGCTCTGCTTAGCTTGGGGCGAGATAATGCTGTGTGAATTGTCCAGCATTATTTATTTATTTATTTATTTATAAAGATCGAGTGAAAAGGCAAATATAAGGAACTTGTTTTAAAAGAAAAATCCATCTAGGTTGAAGTAATTCCCGACCAGGCTTCAGGAGGCGGAGTGAGGACACTGACAGACGGCCAACATAACTCACGCGCGCGACTCCACTCGTGACTTCTATTACGGTTTAACTGGTAGAATGATATTACGGTTTGAGTCAGTCCTCGCAATAGCAATATTTCAGCGATCAACGGTCGTTTCTCTATAATCAAATACGTACAAGTTAGATTGTCCTGGGACATTGTTCTGTATGATTTGCAAATATTTGTTCCGTTCCGGTCTGGGTAGATATTTTAAAAGTTTAATGCAAATGCTAGAATTTCAGGCTACTTGATGAATGCTGTGAGAAAATGTCCATAATTTTTTAAGAATAACTTATGTAAAGACAGAACGCGCATAGGTATGTACGTAAAGTTTTCCTGCTGTAAAGGTGTGCCTTTAAGACGTCACCTTGCAGGTCCAACTGGTCCATCACTCAGGTGTACCGCATAACAAAATACCTATGTACCTACTACGTTCTTATTATGTTAAGCAAATTGCACCAGCTATTTCCAAGGCAAATAAAACCATAAACGTAACTGTGTTGATACGGTCTAAAACATCGGTCTAAAATAAATAGTTCTGTTTCCAAACACATCATCGTCATCCTCAACCCACTGCTGGGTATACCCAGGCCTATAGGCCTCCAAACTTTTGTACCACTCCAATCTCGTTCAAGGTTCGCTTTTCAACAGAAGAAATGAATTATTATTATTTTTTCAGTTTAAAAACATTTCCTTGTAGCAGGTAAACAGCCAGAACCAGGAAAATTAACTTCCCGTCTTAATTATCTTAACCTCGGCAGTTGCAAATGGCATCTAGAGGTCACAGGTTCGCTTCCCGGGATCGCCATTTCTCCGGATACCGCCACTTAAAGTGATAAATTACAGCTCCTTACTTAATAGGGTTAAAAAGTTTACTCGTTAACTATAAACTGTCAATATTTAATCAAGGATTCTCAACATTACTCTTAACAGCTTTTAAACCTGATTAAAATAATAGTTTATTCGTGTGATATGTCATTTATTCATGTGAGTAACCCACAAAACGTGACTAGGTCTAATGAATTCTGTCTTACAGACCTAGGAATACTCGTTCACACATGCCAAGCTAAGAAATGATTTTTTAAGCTAATCCAGCTTAAAACAAGATCCGTCAAGTGCGAGTGTAACTCGCGCGCCGAGGGTTTTGAACGTTTGTCAACAAATATGTACCAAAAGTACTGGTTAGAGACTTCGCAATTTAACGAATACCTAAGAATAGTAGGTACCAACCTACATTTCAGATGGATCTCTCTGCATGCTTCGGTTATATTGGTGGTTCGGTTAAGGTGGGTAATGGTAAATTTTTCGACTTTTTTCGAAATATTTCAAAAAGTATGAAAGCTACAGAAATTTGAATAACTGGTTTGAAATGTCCAAACCGATACCTTTAATTTGATACCCCATTCGGCGGGGTAGCCCCCCTTTTGAAAATTATTCCTTTTTGACCATTTTTCAAAAAGTGTTCTTTTTACAGACTTCTCTATATTTTTCCTGTAAAATATAGATCCATATCTACAAACGCTTCATACATTTTAAATGGATCGCTCGGCAAACTTCGGAGATAGGGGGGGGGAATGGGTTTTTTTTCGACTTTTTTCAAAATATTTCAAAAACTATGAAACCTACAGAAATTTAAAAAACTGTTTTGAAATGTCCAAACCGATACCTTTCATTTGATACCCCACTCGGTGAGGTCGCCCCCCTTTTTGAAAATTATTCCCCCCCTTTTTGACCATTTCTCAAAAAGTGTTCCTTTTTCAAACTTCTCTATATTTTTCCTGTAAAATATAGATCCATGTCTATAAACGCTCCATACATTTTACATGGATCGCTCTGCAATCTTCGGAGATAGGGGGGGGGGAATGGGTATTTTTTCGACTTTTTTCGAAATATTTTAAAAAGTATGACACCTACAAAAATTTCTAAAAATATTTTGAAATGTACAAAATGATACCTTTCATTTGATACCCCATATGATTCTGTAGGTATCTTTTAAAATTTCGGCATCACAATTTGTATGGAAAATATTCATTTTCATTTTTCATTTATTTTCATTTATTTTTCTCTAAATCTGTACAGGCGCACGAAATGTATTGTTGTTTTAAATTTCAAGTTGATAGCTGAAGTAGTTTTTGAGTTATTAAGGAGGGAAAAAAGGACAGACAAAGCGAGACCATAAGGGTTTTGAAACCGATCTTCGATCTTCAAAACCCTAAAAATCATTGATTTAGTTTTAGTTTTGGAATCCTATCCTATCCTGCTGAAGCTGAAAGTTTGACCCGTTGTGAAGATGTTTAGCCGAAGACAACGCCAACTACTGAATGGATCGGGTTTAAATTTTGCACACACAAAGATCTGAATCTCGAATAACAATAATAATAAGCAACATTTTATGTCGTCATCTGGGTTTATCAAAAAAATGCGTACAAAGCCGCGGGCAAAAGCTAGTAACATACTCAAATGACTACAGTTTTATCTAGGGAAGAAGCATGTGGAAGC
The DNA here is from genome assembly GCA_949316285.1 of Eupithecia subumbrata. Lineage (NCBI taxonomy): Eukaryota > Metazoa > Arthropoda > Insecta > Lepidoptera > Geometridae > Eupithecia > Eupithecia subumbrata. Next base: position 9,819,768 of record OX438643.1, on the reverse strand, counting down.
CATGCAAAAAACAGCTTAAGTGGCCATTATGTGTAATATTGATCACCATAATGTGACTGTCAACATTAACATTTATTGGAACGCTATTACGCAGAAACGTAAATAACGTAGCTCTCACGTAAACAGAAACAATAATGAATAAAATTTCCCCTCGGCAACAGTAACTGTAAATGACCATTTAAAAAAGCAATCTAACATTCCGAAACTCGCCATTTTAATTAACACATAAATAATTTCCCGAACTCGTAATCTTTGTTTCTTTTTTTAGAGAGTTGCCAGCTCTAGCTCTCAAAGTTCGCTCGTATTTCGCTTTAAAAAATATAGTCAGTTGGAAAGTTTCCGTCACATGTGTGCAAGAGTTATGGTGCATAGTTTTATATTAAATTCGCTTGTAATCCCGAGAGCTTATTGTGCTACATGCGATTGCGTTCGCGGGCTTTTACCAGCTGTCTCCGCTCGCATTGGTCACTATTGGTAATTTGGAACAATGTCATCGGTGGATATAGGTTTGCATCTGGCATTGTTTTTAAATGTACTATTTAACGGGTATTTATCGCGTTTATTTACCTATATTTTTTATAATAATATAGGTATATATAATATAGGTAAATAAACTAATAATAATGTGTTCTGATCGCGTAAGTTTGACAATATTTACATGTACCTACTGTCTATCTGTATAAACTGGATAATACTCAAACTCATTTTATAGGTAAAATGATTCAAAATGCTTCACAGAAGATGAAATACCTACCAGCCGTTTATTTCCATTAGATCTTTTAGAAAACGTCAAGTATTTGTAAACTAAATGTTTGATTTAGTACTGCAATTACTTGTTCACAGAAAAAGGCAAAATTACTGGTTTACAGATTTGATCATTCTTCTACAAACTACCGCAAATTACATTAAAGCTGCTGGTCGCGCATTTGCACGTACTTTTCAAGTTACCTATGTCCGTCCCAGAGATACAATTTACCTCCTTGCCAAGTTTTATTGAGATCCGTTCAGCATTTTAGGTGTGAAAAGGTCACAGACAGACAGTTAATTCGAATTTACAATGTTAGTAAGGATACTGAAAGACCCAAAGGTCAACCAAATGGCATAAATCTCTTACGTCAAGAATCGCATCAAGAACTGCTGATGTATAGAACAAAACATATATTTTCCCATTAGACCCCAGGACGTTGCAGCCGGGGTAATCGGGAATAACCCGTGGTTCATTCGCCCGGTGATTCATCACGGAGTTAACGATGTTTTCTAGTTTAAATTCCATTTCGTGTCAGACTGACGAGTTGCACTCCAGTCCACGCGTGAATGTAAATTATGTTCTCTTTTATACAAAACGTATTTAGTTACATTGAGTTTAATGGATTCTACACAACATGGCCGCCAACAAGTAGACAAAACGTCAAAATGTCGGCTGCCTACAATATTCATACGCCGAAATGTCGCACCAACCCGCCAACCCCTTTGGTGTGAATCCATTCTTGCTGCACAGCACACATACGGCCACTGCTGAATACGCATCCCACAGCGTTTTGCTATAATTACTATAGGTAGACCACACCACTGGCGGATCTCTGTAGCACCTTGTCACAATAAGAAAACAAACGCCAAACACAGTTCAAACGCCATTTTCGGCGTTTGTTACTGTGACATGGTTCTACAGCGATCCGCCAGTTGTGTGGTCTACCTCTACTCTTGGCACACAGATCTGGTGATCGCAGTTGAGGTGCGAGAAGCTGCTGCCCTTAACGCATTCACTGCCAAGCCTCGCCGGTGCGAGCTACACGGTGCATCTGCGTCTTGGGCCATAGATGTGTTAATCTGATAGGTTACCAGAGTCGACTCTTACGACATCCACGGGTTGGATTAATGGGTACGATTCGTACGCTGCAACCCCCACGGCTAGACTCAAAAACAGATAACTAAAAAACAGGTTTCAAAAATTATTACAAGTTTTCAAAAGTATTCTTAAATGGGACCGTTTTATGAAAGAAACAGAAACACAAAGGTAAGTTCCAATACAAGTAAATTTAGAGTAAACCTATCTGAAAGCGGCCACGGATTCTTTAAAAAGCTGTTTAAAGTGAGCTACATAAAACGGAACTGTAATACTCAGAACAACTCAAAGGCAATCCGAGATACTCGTATCATTTCAGCCATAAAAGCAGTTTCGCTCCCGACAATAACCAAGAATGTATTTCCAAGTAGATTGTAAAGTCAGCGGTATTTGCGCTGTCAGCGCTGGCGTGCGTCGGCTGCAGCGCTTTTTATTCTTATTTCAATGAAATACTGCGGCGAGATGATGTGACTCTTAAGTTAAGAAAACTTGAACAATTTCTTCATTTTAAAACGCTTCGTAATCTGTAAATCTTGACTTGGCTTTTAAAGTCTTATTTAGTTAGATATTATTCTCGCTTAAGGAAATAAAGTTTTTAGTTTAGAGGAATTTCTTGTTAGCCAAGCAAGTTATTATTTTTAATATTCTTAAAACTTTCTTTGTATTATTTACATCAGCTACATCCTTCATGAAAACCGTGTTTTCTTTCACCCGAGAGAACAAAGAAGCCAACACGCACAAAGGGTCCGTTCTGTACGGCTTAACCAAGTAAGAAAACTTAAGTGGTGACACAGCCAGCACTCTAGGATTCAAACACGGGTACCAAAGACATAGAGTATGCAGCCTCAACGTGTCTCCGGACAGTAAGACATGTAAAGTCTGCCAGAAGTGTCTGCGAGTGACGCCCAACTCCGAGAGCACTCGGATTACTGCCAGGGATCTGTGGCTGTGGGATAAGCTGAGTGCTGAATATTTTTCGACCAAACACATAATAAATAAAATTAATAAATAAATACATTATCTATATATATAAAAGAAAGTCGTGTTAGTTACACTATTTATAACTCAAGAACGGCTGAACCGATTTGGCTGAAAATTGGTGGGGAGGCAGCTTAGAACCAGGAGACGGACATAGGTTATGTTTTATCCCGGAATTACCACGGGAACGGGAACTACGCAGGCGAAACCGCGGGCAGCAGCTAGTAATAAAATAAAAATAATAAGAAAAGCCTTTTGTTTCTTAACCTTAGTAACATTAATGAAACGTGTATTAAAGTAAATCGTATGTCAAATTTAATAGAATTATGTTTGAGTACAGATTTGAAAAAAGAATTTGAACAGTTAATTATTCGTTTAAATATTTTTATTTCGTCAATTGTTAGGTTAGGACCCCTCTCGTGTAAAGGCCTCTTCCAGTTCTGTCCAGTAGTGATTGCGACGTCAGTCCAGTTTTGCGTTTTCAGATACTTCTTAATTTCATCTGACCATCTTGTGACGATGTCGGTCGTTTCGGGCTTTGGTAAGAGTAAAATTCAAATCCAATTTTCTAGCAAGCTGCTTTGGTGGCAACACTGGCAATTCAAACTCTTGGGTTTCCTATAAGCAAACCTCCTATTAGACCTCTTTAAAAGATAGCGGAAGACCAACGTTCGTTGAAAAAATGAATAACACACGCCGATTAAACTATGGCTTGATCTATGGCTTGAAGCACAAGGCACACTCTTGTGATTCAAGCCATAGTTTGGTTTTTCTTTTTAGGGTTTTGATGATCGAAGATCGGTTTCAAAACCCTTATGGTCTCGCTTTGTCTGTCCTTTTTTCCCTCCTTAATAACTCAAAAACTACTGCAGCTATCAACTTGAAATTTAAAACAATAATACATTTCGTGCGCCTGTACAGATTTTGAGAAAAATAAATGAAAATAAATGAAAAATGAAAATGAATATTTTCCATACAAATTGTGATGCCGAAATTTTAAAAGATACCTACAGAGTCATATGGGGTATCAAATGAAAGGTACCATTTTGTACATTTCAAAATATATTTTGAAATTTTTGTAGGTTTCATACTTTTTAAAATATTTCGAAAAAATACCCATTCCCCCCCCCCCTATCTCCGAAGATTGCAGAGCGATCCATGTAAAATGTATGGAGCGTTTATAGACATGGATCTATATTTTACAGGAAAAATATAGAGAAGTTTGAAAAAAGAACACTTTTTGAAAAATGGTCAAAATGGGGGGGAATAATTTTCAAAAGGGGGGGCTACCTCACCGAGTGGGGTATCAAATGAAAGGTATCAGTTTGTACGTTTCAACACAGTTTTTCAAATTTCTGTAGGTTTCATACTTTTTGAAATATTTTGAAAATAGTCGAAAAAATACCCATTCCCCCCCCCCTATCTCCGAAGTTTGCAGAGCGATCCGTTTAAAATGTATGGAGCGTTTGTAGATATGGATCTATATTTTACAGGAAAAATATAGAGAAGTCTGTAAAAAGAACACTTTTTGAAAAATGGTCAAAAAGGAATAATTTTCAAAAGGGGGGCTACCCCACCGAGTGGGGTATTAAATGAAAGGTATCGGTTTGGACATTTCAAACCAGTTTTTCAAATTTCTGTAACTTTCATACTTTTTGAAATATTTCGAAAAAAGTCGAAAAATTTACCAATACCCACCTTAACCGAACCACCCATTTAACCGAAGCATGCAGAGAGATCCATCTGAAATATAACCTACTATTCTTAGGTATTCGTTAAATTGCGATGTCTCTAACCGGTACTTTTGGTACATATTTGTTGACAAACGTTCAAAACCCTCGGCGCGCGAGTTACACTCGCACTGGACGGATCTTGTTTCTCTTGCTATAATTACTGTAACGTAAAGAACTAGGGAAAAAAACAAACAAACTAGGTATATAACGTACAACAACGTTGGTTTTTTCCAAGTCAAACTAGGTTCGTAGTTAGCTTACACTGTGTAAATTTGCCAAGTTAATTATATATTGTATTAATTAGTCAATTCTAGATTCTAGTGATTTGAAGTTTCCCGAAATTCAAATCGCTTCCTCTCTCACCTTGTGACCAGCCCATGAATTACAAACACTACTCTAGCTGTCACACATGCAGTACCTACCGAGAGGAACAAAATGCTCATTGAATTTCATAAGGATTGCCGCCCCCTTGCCGGCTTGGGTGCAAGACGTGACGTCATATCTCTGATGGCTTCCGACTAGCTATTTTTAGAGAAGCATAGAAATTGGGAAACTGCATATGACAGACTGAACATAATGGCAGCTTCTCATTTTGGAGGAAAATTTATATTCATGTCGCCAAAATAGAGGAGTAAGTATAATTTTTTTGGACCTGTCTTGACTTATTATTAACAAACCGAAAATAAGGACTCACTAGCTACTTCCCCCGGCTCCGCAAGCATTTATTTGGGATGATGGATGTATTTAATACTACTACTACTAATATCGATAATATGGATCAGTTGAGGTGTCTTCTGATTGTTTGCCACAGTCTGCAGTTATCTCTACTGTTTCAATTGCAAATACATACTGATTTTAATTTGTTTTGTAACATACTTTTTTCGTTAGTAAATTAAATCCGTTTAGGTAAGTACTAAATTTCACGTATATACAAAATTGCAGTGACTAGTATGCATGTTTTTTACTTCTTCTCGCCCAAACTATTGAATGGTAGCGGAATGGATTGGACTGAATTATAAACATAACCTAAAATAATTATATACATATAAATTAATAGATTGGTAGAGTTAACATTATAAGACCATTTTAAGATGAATTATACATATAACACTGGCCTTTTTGGTGAACAAAAATACCAATAACAATATAATGGCATATGAAACTGATAAAAATATTTTTTCTAAGGGCTCAGAGAATACAATTTTACCTATGGATCTCACACAAGGCTGAGCCTGTGTCTACTTAAACTTACAGACAAACTTAACTAAAAATAATAGCATTGTGATTTCCTTTGAGAAACCTACTTTACGTACAATATTTCCCACACGTTGCACCCGCCCGCCCTCGGGGGCGAAATTTTGAAGATTTCCAATTCCAACTGAATTCTATCTCAATATTTCGTTTGATATAAAATATGCAAATAAACGAAAACGTTTGACAAATATTCTATAAAATCATTCTACATTATAATGTGGAATGTATAAGAGATAAATAGATAATCCTAGACAATTCACACAGCATTATCTAGCCCCAAGCTAAGCAGAGCTTGTGTTATGGGTACTAGAAAACTAACTTAAATACTTAATAAAATAAACTATATACCTAATCTATATAGAGATTTTTTTACATAGAAACACCCACAACACCCGGAACAAATATCTGCAGAACGTACAAACAGTTGACCCGAGATGGGAATGGAACCCGCCCCCTTGTTATGTAAATATTTTTTTTGCTCTTGTCCGTTTGTTATCAATAACATAAATTTGAAAGAAACTCTGATTGTCAGTTACATTAACACACCTAAACGGCTGAACGGATCTAAATAAAATTTGGCAGAGAGGTAACTGGTCTCCCGGGAGGGACATAGGCTACGTGAAAAGCGCATGCGAAGCCACGGGCCACGGGCTAGTGGCTATTAGCTTTTAGACGACCTCCTTAGCGCAGCGGGCGAAGGTCCGCCTGCGACGAAGGACGTTGCGGGTTCGATTCCCGCCTCAGAACAAATTTGTGTAAGATCTCCAGAAATTTGTTCCGTTGATCTGTGTGTTTTCTATGTATAATAAAAAATATCTATCCATGTAGTGTATTGTATTAAGTATATCAGTTATCTAGTACCCATAACACAAGCTCTGTTTTGCTTGGGGCTAGATATTGCCTGGATGTGTGAGTTGTCCAGCGTTATTTATTTATTTATTTACTTAAAAATGTTAATTTACGTCCCTTAAAAGTCACAGTGATAAAATCAATAGGCCTAGAACCTGACAAATCCCCTTCGTTTCTCAAAGAACCTTGGCAAACAACATCAATGAAAATCCGCGATCGCTCACAATAAATCTGTTAGGCAATTTACAAGTGACAAAAACAAATGGCACGAATCCGTTTAGACGATGCTAATGAAAGTTCCGTGTACCAATCGCAGACGAGTCACGGACTAATTTCAGCTGGTTGGCAGAGCTGGCACTTGTGAGCAAGTGTTTAGGTGTCGGGGTTCTGTGCCATGGCCCTTTAAGGGTTTCTTAAGAAAGGCGAATAATTCGCTATTACTTTCCTTACATTCTTTTGTATCGAAGAGTATCTAAATCGGCTTATTCCAGCTGTCCCCTTGAGAGGAATCTTCAAGGGAGAATTCTGGAAAATTGCTTTAGTCGATTTAAGTATTCCTCCTTCAGGAGAATTTTCAAGGGGGAATTCTGGTATTCATTTTTTTAATTCTGGAATAAGCCCTTAAATCGAACTTTTATGACCTTACTAGCAGCGCCTCGCGGTTTCACCCGCGTAATTTCCGATCCCGTGGGAATTCCGGGATAAAATATAGCCTATGTGTTTTTCCAGACTATAATCTATCTCTGTGCCAAATTTCACTCAGATCCAGTAGGATACTGACTCCTACACCTTACGGCCCGTCCTAATAATGCATCAGTCTTTACAATGCTTAACAACATTTAGTCATAATGCTGCTTCTGCTGCTCTGAAGATACCAGCACGTGTGAAAATGCACTGCAAAGAGAAAAACAGTGATTGGGGAAGGCATCAGCACAATATGACTTTATTTTGTATAACACAAGCACTTCTTCACATGGGACTAGCTAATGCTGTGTGGATTTTCCAGCATTATTGTTTGCAACGGTTGATAGAGTATTATGCATATTCTACCATCAACCGAAATCAAGTTCGTGATGGTATAGGAGGGTAGTTTCGAGGAAACGCCTACCAGTAGTATAAAGCTGGTGAGTTATATATTTATGGCTGTTTGAAAGAAAAAACAGGTTAAAAAAGCAGAACTAAAAAGACAAGCCAAGTCAAACCGCAGCTTTAAGCACAACTTCGACAATTCTAAACAAGCCGGTGTTCTTTAGTGGTAAAAGACGCAAACCAGCGAGGCCGCGGTCTGGCGCGATGCCGCGACAAATCTTGGCAGCCGCCGCAGCCTGCCTGCATTGTGGTCGTGAGTGCGCGAGGGACGGGTGTGCTTCCGCCTTTATGTTCCAACTTGTCGACGAAACTAATGTGTATGGAGTGCGGGAGATTTGAGGGCATGCTGCACTGACTACAGACACTGGGAATTATCTTTCATGGAAAGGACAGCTCTTTAAAGAATGAACGGCGTGGCGGTCGGGAAGACGTACCTCTCCGAGACTTTTGTTTTAATTACTCTAAACATTAATGCGTGACGGTGGTCCTGAAAGAGCTGGAAGTGTGAATACTCAATATATGCAATTTAGTTAATATCAAAATTAGTATCGAAATATTCAATCAATTTTCTCTGGGGGCAATGGAGTCAGCGTCTTGGGGACGCTTGCAATTAGTAATGATGTGGATCATTACACTCAACTGTTGAATTAGTTAATACTAGTTCTAATTTGATTCGCTATTTTTTTTCGCTTAGGTAAGACTATTTCGCTATTGAATTGTCTAGGATCTAGACTATAATTATCCGTAGATATACCGACTTATCCAAACAGAAACACTTCACAAATAATAATGAATGAAAGTTTGCAAGCGTGTAGGCATTCCTCCATGATTTAAAGATCTATCTATTATCTTATCTACCCTCCGTCCATTTTCCTAAGGTCACCGCTAGTTCCAACTCCAAGCATTTAAGGGCAAGCTTCATTTGTATTCATTGTGCTCGCTCGCTGTCAATCGGGCACGTCCGGCCGATGGAGATTGATGGTGCAGCCGCCGCTTAAATAAACCTATTGCGACAATTATTCGGGACACAGTGGTGTTTACACTCTGCTACCCTAGTGTTGTTTGTCCCACTTGTCCCCTGGCTCCAGCAAATACTAGGCGTACAGGGTCGATGGCCTCGATTCTGCTGAACCAATGGGAAATTAGCAGACCAATTGCTACTTGAAGTGATAAATTATTATTTTGACTTAAACAATTATAAAATAATTGACAATATTGGCGATGAGACATTCAAGAACGATCTCTACCTGACAACTTTGTTGTGTAGACGTGCATCGTATATGGTTTCTACCCTCATTTTTGGGCACAGCAATATATTATCCACGTGCTGTCTCTGATGTGGCCCTCTTGCCACTATAAATAAATAAATACTAGGCTACAAGCTAACGAGGCTCAATGGCCTCGATTCTGCAAAACCAATTTGAAATAAGCTAACCAATTGAAGCAGTTAGGGGGATTCCGAACGCGGTGATAAAAGAAGGGCTTTATTCAATAGTTGGTAAATGTAGAGCGAGTAAATAGATGAATTGAGGACAACTAGGAATGTACCTAATAAGTATATGTACCTACTATCGAGTTCAGCCCGAGGTTAACCAACACAACTCGAATTATAATGCCGAACTGGTTACTACTAACAATTTTTAATGGATTCTAGTTTGGTTGGAAAGACATAAAATAACAATATTTAATACTAAATTCGAAAAAAAATGTGCTATTTGCCTCGCCGTGGGCGATGTGTCATGCAAGATGTTGGGAATAACCCAAATAGGACCAATAATAACAGTACAATGCATATGTTCGTACACATGCATGTGCACATGCATTTGTACGAGTAATATTGATGTTTCGTATGTATAGTGTAGGTATAGTTCCTAGAACTAGGTCTCATCAAAATCAAAGCCATCACCAGTTCTAGGAAGCGCTTATGAACAATGAAACAAGATATCTTTTGTGTACGGGCTATCGAGAACTAAATTTTATTAAAGTAAATTGTTAAGTCAAGCGCCTGCTATACATATATATGCTATAGTATAGTACAATAGCTAAATTAATTGAAAATTGTTATCGATATTAATATCGCATCATACGGCACCACGATGGCATTAAAAACGGTGCTCCTCTCAAATAGACCTTAAAATTTATAGTCCCCTCCAATAAGACAAGCGTGCCCGGAAATAGGGGGTAATGGCTAATTAAAAAGTTACAGTCGGAGCCAGCAGATAATGCTTTGACAGATGGAAGTTATGGCTCTTCAGGATATACTGCATCTTGACTTTCGAGTTGGCTATGGCTTGGAGCAGATGAAATCTGCTTCGTTGTCATCACATACTTCCACTGTTGAACACCTAAATGACACAACGAACAGCGGTTCTGACCCGCCTGCATTCCTCATAATCATCTTTGGCTATCATGTAGTAGAAACGACTACAGACTGTAGTTTCTCACAAAAATATGTTTGGAAAACTAAGCAAGCAAGGCATAAAAGCTAAATGGCGAGCATATTTTTAAGAAATAGAAATAAGTGTATATACTAGTTGTAATTGTTTTATTCTGTTAATGTAATTTTCTATGTGCTCAAAAAATATACAAGAACAAAATTTTAAATTAAAAAAAACATACAGATTTTCATGAAACATGGCTAAGAACACTCGGGATAAAATTATCTATGACAAAAAATATTAAACGAAAATCGGTTTATCCGTTTGGGAGCTACGATACCACGAACAGATACATAGACAGACACGTTAAACTTATAACACTTACACGTTAAACTCTTTTTGCGTCGGGAGTTAATAAATAGCGAGCTAAGTTTGTACTTTAATTCCTATTTAAACCATCATTCGTGCAGGATCATCAAATTAACAGGATCATTACTCAAACTACTCGGTTATAAAAATAAATCGATCGATTTCAACCTTGTATTTTACTAACCCCTAGTGTGGTTTTGAATGGGACACATTTCTAACTCCCTCAGTTTTTGCTATTATTTTACGTCATACATTATAACAAATTGCCTGCAAACTTTTAACCTTATTTTTATCAAGAATGGAACTCAATATAGGTTTTTTTATTCTAATAGAAATATGGAAATTCAGAAAAATTTAACTTCCCTTTCGACGCGGAAAGACTTACTTGACTTCAAGTTTATGTTCAAGCTTCTGAGGAATCTGATTGACTGCCCATTGTTACTACGGAACGTCTGTTTTAGGGTACCCTCTCGCTATCCCCGCAGTAGAATAACACCGCTGGTTCCTCCCCTTAGAAGAACAGTGCTGGGTGCTAATTCTACCATCCCCCGCCTTTGTAAGCTTGTAAATCAATGCGATCAATTAGATATCCACACTGATAGCCTAGCCAGTTTCCGCCGTCACTTACTAAGAACACTAAGAACATGAGTGCTTTCTATTTGTATTAATTTATCTCTTAAAAGTTTGTATTGCCGCTTCATCTTTATAATTGTTTGATTGTTAAACATACTCACTTTCACGCTTGGACAGTATCAAATTAACCGCCTTTGCTGCCACTGTGTGTTCTTCTTTTTTGTTCATTGTGTTTGTTTTTGTTTTGTTTGAAGGTTTCTGTACTGTCTGTAAGTACCTTTAAATAGTAACTTTAACGATGTCTTTATTTTTTAACTATATAATAATTATCTTGTTTATTGTGTTTATTGTGTAAATTACGTACCATCTTGTTATTTTCTGTTGTTTTTTGTTTCTCATATGTTTTTAAAGCAAGTAAGCATGTTAGAAAAATAAGCTATTTTTAATCTACACTATATCTACTGCTTAGTATTAGAGTGTTCATTGTTTATGGTTTTTTATGCATGCTGTGTCGGCCTGTAAGAGGTTGGTGCACTTAGCATTTAACGAATTTTTTTTACGATTCTATCTTGTAAGTTTTAGTGTACTCGCCATAGGCTAACCTACCTGTATAAATAAATAAATAAATAAAATGGAAATAAAATGGCGGGAAGCCAATATATTTGTATTTTTTCTAATCTAGATTAGTAATACTAAATAAGTTAATTTGAGCCGTTCATAGCTGTGCCCATTTAATATTTTAATTGACTTCCCTGTAACCCATGTTTATCAACATAAATGAAATTGAATTGATTTACCTAAAACCCCGTGCAGATCACCACCCCTCTCGTAAAACTCATATCTCCACTCCACCGAAACCTCTGCAAACACTCTTACCCTACCCTGTGCTCTGTTTACGTGAAGTAGCGATGAAACAGAATTAATAACGTTTATAACGCTCGAAGAATGTCCAAATACCCGCGGGTTTCGTAATTAAACCACTACGTCTCATTTTAACTATAAACCCAGTTAAGCTGACGTCTTTACAAAAACTATAAGCGCTAGCAATGAGATTCTTGCAGTTGTAGTTGCTGACATTTGATGTCTCTGCTAAATTGTCACGCAATTGCAATTGTGATTGCGACCAGCAAAATCTTGAATTGATACATTGAGCCATTGCAAGATGGCAGAAGCCTTTATTCACAAAGAAAATTACAATAAATATTATATAATATGCCGTTGCATAAATAGGCCACGCTGCCACACGCTGTCGACGCGCTGGTTGCTATTTTATGCCGTTACCTTAAAATAAATCTAAACACAGAATAAACATAGCCCTTAGAATGCCTTTTTTTGTGCTGTGCGGTAGCAATGTTTGAAGTATGTGCTGTGTATTGTACTGCGCATTCACACAATATCGTCTATGTTTTTTTTTCGGTGGTCATCTGTAGTTTTAAATCTGAGCTCACACACGCAACGGTATTTCGGATCCAGTAAATACACTCAAACTGGTGGTGATCCGTTAAAATGGTCCGTAAATACGGTACCCATATCTTCTGAAATCCAAAACGGATCATCTGTACTTAGATGTAACGCTACTAAACAAATCTGAACTCTTAGAACGGGTTTAAGGATTAGAATAGACCTTATTTTCGAATAAAATTACGTACCTTCAAAGTAACAGTCCTGATCCGATTTCTACGCAATCCCTTTAAACTCTATTGAGGGATTGCGTAGAAGTTGGATCAAGACTGTTCAACTCTCACAATCGTGTTCATCTTTTCCACTGATAACGGCCGTTACAAAGCTGTCGCCGCTTTACAGACAGCCTTGTTTCGAGCACTTACATACTTTCACATACTAAACCTATCCACGAAATATTGGTTAGCCCTCGTAGAGCTGGTTTTAATAATGTTGTAGCCATGTTTTCAAACAACAATACAATATCACAGAAATAGAAAATAATTTATATTACTTTCGATTACAATCTCAATAGAAAGAAAATATTTATCATCAAAGACATCTTTTCATATCATGTGAAGAAATTTGTGTCGCTCCACTTCAAGGAGAATGTCAGGTGAACAGTTCCTTCAATATCAGAATAAACAATGTTCGTATTTATAAAGCTGCAAAAAATTTGTTTTCTTTTTTCATTAAAATTTACTACAAACGAAAATGGGAAAAAATTGTCTACAATCCTTAAAAAAAATCAAAGAAATCAGTCAATACATGGTCATACAGATGAGAGTACAGATTAAAAATAGTATTTATCACATTCAGACCCTTCTACATATTTTTGGAATAAAAAAATTCTAAATAAATCGAATTAATATTTCACCATGCCTGTGAACCTGCATGTCTTCGATACATAAGATACACATTGACGTAGCATCGAATAAGTTTCATTAGAACCAGTGTAAGTGCCATGTCTCCTCTCCTTCTATATTCTAAATCCAAACGCAATACAAATATGTCGCTCTGCCCCCCTCCACCCCCCTCGCGGAAATTGAATCTCGCTCCGACCGAACCCAACGTGTATTTATTGGGAACAAATAATAATACAAGTACACGGAAAATATCTGAATTGAAGACAAATTCCGAATCAGTCACACCATCTTGGCATTCTTAGGTGTTTTGGAAATACTTCTTCTTTGTCACCAGTGAATTGTTAGTGACTAACTGCTTTTACACCACATTGTCTTCGGCTTTTATCAGCCACTCAAAAATATTAGGTACCCTTACCATAGTAAAATTAATAATGCAAGGAATTTCTTACAATAGGGCTTCAGCTGATCTCGAGAAATCGCGAGCGGTCAGCTAGTATATGTACATACTAGTTTATGCCAGCGACTTCGCACGCATTTTTTCTATAGAAACGTTTAAAGGTGATTTCTATCCCACGGGAACTGATTTATGGCATAAAAAGTAGCCTATGTTTGATTCCAAGATTGGAATTATCTGTATGCAAAATTTCAGTCCGATCCGTTCGGTAGCTTTGGCGTGAAGAGGTAACAAACATCCATCCATCCATCTATCCATCCATCCATCCAAACTTTCGCATTTATAATATTAGTGTGATACTGCTACAAACATAGGTAAAACAACTTTTTGGCTTTTCCATAGTCTGGTAAAATACCCAATGACGTGTATATTTCAAACTGTTATTTTTTATTGGAAAACTCAAAAAAACAACGTTTGAAACGTAGCTATACCGGACAGAATAATAACGCAATTTTGCTCCAAAAACACAGCAGTATTTCAGTTGGACTCCTTTATTCGTAGATGTTTTTTAGGATTCTTTCTGTAGTTCGTAAAATACGCCTACCTAATTCATGCGTGTTTATTAATTCAGGGATAACGTTGTCTAGAAAAAGGCTAGTTTTGTCTGCGTAAGACCCATTGTTTGATTAAAAGGTTTCCCTTTTGAATAACAAACATTTTCCTTCGTAAAACCTTTCTGTTTTATCAAAAGCGTAAATCTTAAAAGATTCCTGAGTTTCCATCAAAACCTTCCTAGATTTTTTAGCAACATTCAAGATATATTTTTGCGAGAGAAATCGGCAAAAACTGCTAAATAGAAGCTGGGAGGGGCAGAAATAAATGGGCTCCGTTCTTACAGGTAAAGCGCCTGGATTGAGACCTTGATAACCAACACCACGAGGATCATTCGATACTGGATCGGGTCATGACAAATCAAATGTAAAGATTAACACTATTCGACTACGTGGCTTGTTCGTGGCACTTGGTAGATAATTCGTAGCTAGTTCGTAGCACTTGGTAGAAAATTCGTAGCAGTTCGTAGCTAGTTCGTAGCACTTGGTAGAAAATTCGTAGCAGTTCGTAGCTAGTTCGTAGCACTTTGTAGTAAATTATTATAACGTAGTACTTCGTAGATAAAATTCTTATAACTTTGTAGATAGTTCAAAGCACTTCGTACGTAGTTCTAAGTATTTTGAGGGTAGTTCGTGGCACTACGTAGCTCAGTGAGTAAATGTATAAATAGCAATAACGGCGTTTCTTTGTGGTCTCTTTGCAGAGACACCAAGGTTTCATTAGGTACATTATGATAATTTTTAGAAGTTGGCACGCTCCCCTTTTGTTTCTCGTCTACTGACTGGGTTTCTGACGTCAGCGTGGATAATTGTATAAAAAAACAAAAGACAAACGCGCAAGCTTTTAAAAAAATATCAATACTCTCTGCTATTTACATTGATTGTGTCCGCCTTTTGGATTTTTATTGTTTCGGAACATAATAATATTGAGTAATGTCCTATCCAGCATCTCTATCAGTTGTTAAGAATCTCATCTCCGTGAACAGATTCCATCTCCCGGTTCGCTCGATGCGGCGCGTGACGGATTACGGAGCCGGTGTAATTGCTGTGAATCAATATCCAGGTGAGTCGGTTGTAACGTTCTACGTAGGACATTGGAACATGACGCCACTTTAAATTTGATTATCATTTACTTAACGTGAAAGTAAAACTAATTCCGGTTTTTTTTATTTTTAAAATTTTCGTTGTTAGTCGAATTTATTATGTGCGGGTTTACTACGAACCCTGTGCGTAATTCGATGTATGGAATTGTATGAAAATTCGATTATTATCAGTTGCTTTTTACTCGAAAGGTATGTTTTAGTGTGAGTTCAACTTATTAAGGAACCTGAAGGCTGGAATAAATTTTAATAAGAAATTGAAACTTGAAATGAAATGAAACTTATTTTTTTCTCGTAACCACAATGAAGCCAAACATTGAACATTAAAACCCATACAAATTGCCGCCTTATACTACTTTTTTTAACAGACCATAAAATTGTATTTTGGGAATACAGTTTTACAGTTAAAGTCATAAATAACAGGATATTTACCATGAGTTTGTAACGGTCCAGATTATGCTGGCTCATTCAATTTGCAAATATAGAAACATTTAACACTTTCTGATATAACTTGTAACACCGAAGGAATAAAACCTTCTTAAATCTTGTTCAGCAAAATACAATATTTGAATTTGATGACTCTAGGAAAACAAAAGGCGTTTTTTGGAGAGGTGTCATTGGGGTGGGGTCTAGGTAGAAAAAGGAGTCAGAGGCTTTGGGGTTTTTGCTAGGGTTTTCCAGAAACTGTGAGGAATTGTGTGCCTGATTGAGAGAATGCTGGGTCGACCTAGTACATATGATGAACGGCTTCAGAATGGATCGGATTTTAGCGTTGAGATCCTTCGGACCAGCGAGGATTTCGGAGAGAGCATTCTATCGTTCCGGAGAGTGAGGATTCAGGTTACGTAAACACATTATTTAATTCTATCGATTCTCTACGTTGTATACGGATGGTGTTACATCCCAGAGCTGGCTAATCTAAATTCTTATTATATTTATCAAACACATCCAGTAGACCCTGGATTAAGTATTAAATTTTAACAAGCAGACTTGGGAGACCATTTACGTTCCAAGTCTGTGGAATTGTCTTCCGTTAAAACGGTTCTCTCTGCAAGCGTCATCCCGATTGTAGAAGAACTGAGGGTTTATTTTGTCTATTGATTAGATCTACGGTTAGCCTGGAATGTGGTTCCACCCCGTTTACAGAAGCAGCAGCTTCTAGGTAGGTATAGGTATAGGTTGAGGTAGGATAGGTGTAGGAGAGGTAGGTGTATTTGGGTCGCTTTAGACCATTCCCCGTAAAACTCTACTGAGTTAGCGATTTTCATTCGCTTTGCCCTTAAATGTCTGGTTACAACTGAGTACGGGCCAGGCGATAGTCTTCTACTTTCGACTGTCCCCGAGGCGCTGAATGTGATTCTGAATGGGAGCCCTTAATAGCGGATAGCTTTGATCTGGACCTGCACAGGCCAAAGCAAAGTTCTCTGGTAACCGCACAGTGGAGGCATTGTAACCGAAATCATAAAATGATCCAGTTTTTATCGCAATCTATACTTAAATCTACTTCTTCATCTAATTAACATTACCTTGAATGCCCGGGATTGAATTCTAATCTTACTACGTAATCTAAGCTGTTTCAGAGAGAGAGAAAGTTAGGTTTAAACGACCGTGAAAAAGGCTGGTTATGCTACACCAGAATTGAAGAATCGATGTTTTCAAGTAAGTTGAAGAGTTAGTTCGTTTGTCTAAAGCTCCTAAAAGAATCTGAGTTACTACTACACAACGTACGCGTCCTTCCGCTAGCTAGACGATCATTGGCCACTTTAAATCATAATTTTATAACAAAAGATACGGTAAAATATACAAATCTAAATATAATAATCAATATTGAACAGGTAGGGTATGTTACGATGGTTTGGAGTGTTACAAGTTGAGTTTTGAGCTTTCCAATATTTCGCCATGATCACGGAATAACTGATCTGGTTATTCGGTGTCATGGCACTTGAAACTGTGCCGAAATATTGGAAAGCTCAAAACTCAAATCATGGTAAATAACCCGTTATTTATGACTTTAATGTTAATAATCATAATGAAAATAATATATACTGATAAACCATCATGATGGATTTAAAAGTTTTACAGTTTTATAGGACCATCTCGAAATGGGGTATTTATCCCAAAAAACTTAAAAAAACAGTGTAAATATCAAGGAATTTGAAGTCCATTTTTAGTTTTTTCTAAACAATCATAATTATATAACGACTGATTCGTCCTTATATCTCAAAATAAAAGGGTTATTCCAGTATTTCCCTTAAATAGTGACTATAAGACGGTAGATCCTGTTTATTTTATTCAAAAACAATTACTTATTATATAAATATAAGTACCTATAATAAAAATAAAAAAAAAACTGTCAGCTTACTAACTTTCTTTGCTTGAATTTTTTCAGAAAAAGTTTTTCTGCGGCTTTTGCGGAGCTTTGAAGCTCTAGGGCCGGCGGTCCACCACCTAGCGCGCATCAGGTATTGTTTTCCAGGTCGGGGACAACCTCAGCGCAACATAAATTGAAAAGGTGGATTCTCTCTTTGTAGTTTGTTTACGTTGGTTTTGACAGAAAATTATTCTTTGTTATTTTTCTGTCTACAGTAAGGAGGGCGCTTGCCGTGGAGCCCGGGCTACCACGCGTGCGCCAGCCGCTGTCATCCTGTTAGTTTATTTAGATTTGTAAGAATTTTATTTACATTTATAAGTTTTTATTATTGTGATGATACAATGTACGCAACCGTTGATTGCAATTAGGAATGTGACGGAGATCCATCCCATCGTGTCTGTGCAGCCTCTCTTAGAGTGCACACAATGTCCCCGGGCTCGCTTTTTCAAGGGACAGAGAGGCCTCAAAATTCATAAAGCAAGAATGCATAAGGACCCCAATATCCCGTTGTCTGCTCCGGTTGCAGTAGCGGTAGATATTTTGGCGCAAAATTCGGATTATGTGGCTGACACACGCCCTTTTTGGAAAGTTCTGAGTGAGTACAAAACTACTACCCCTATTTTTAAGCGTATTCCTCGAGGTGCCCGCATCTCTGTCGCTTCCGCTCTCTCAGAGGCCATTAGGAATGCTGTAACCAAAAACACCAAGCGAGCTTGGGAGCATTTACTAGTATTCCCTTACAGTGTACTGCATGTAAAAAAAGATTTGGCGAACAAATCTTCAATGACGGTTAGGATAAAACAAAATTGTGTGAGGTACACTGCTCGCGAAGGTCAGCCTATTTTAATTGTTGATCAGGACACACAACAAAATTCAAAAACTAATAAACCATTATCTGAGTCTACTATCTACAGACTTGTTGAGAGTAAACTCAGTGATGGTGATATCAAAGGTGCCTCTCGCATTCTATTTTCAAGTGACACGATGGCACCAAATGACGATGCTACCCTCATATCTCTTGAGAGTAAGCATCCACCCGCAGGGGCCAATATTCGACTCCCCGATCCACCGGAAGAGAGTGATGTCGCTGTGGGCACGACCAGCCAGGACCTGCTTAAAGCTGTCATATCATTCCAGAGTGGCTCTGCCGGTGGCCTGGATGCTGTGACTCCACAGCATCTAAAAGATCTTCTGTCTGGCGGGTCTGGCCATGCAGGTGAAGTCCTTCTGGAAGATCTGACATCTCTAATCAACCTGATGTTGTCAGGCCGAGTCAACAGCGAGATCACTGAACTCCTTTACGGTGCGAATCTTTGTGCCCTTAAAAAGAAGGATGGCGGAATTAGACCCATAGCTGTGGGCACAACCTACCGCCGCCTTGCGGCTAAAGTCTGCTGTCGGAAAGAAGCCGACTATCTAGGCGACTATTTCCGACCAATTCAGCTAGGCTTTGGTTCGCGAGGCGGTTGTGAGGCCGCAGTACATTCCCTTCGTACATTTTTAGACCAAAATTATGGGGAGGTAATACTGAAGGTTGACGTCAAAAACGCCTTCAATTCCGTAGACAGGGCCTTGCTAAAAGAAATTAAAGACAAAATTCCAGAAATTTACCCTTTCCTTTGGCAATGTTATGGTTCACCGTCAAAATTAATTTACAGGAACAAAGTAATTTCGTCCGCAGTTGGCTGTCAGCAGGGCGACCCTCTTGGTCCGGTCATATTTAGCCTTGCCATCCAACCAATCATTCAACGTCTCCAATCCAAGCTCAATGTTTGGTATTTGGATGATGGAACATTAGGTGGAGAGGTGAACACAGTTTTTGATGATCTAAAAATCATCACAGACGAATTTCAAAAAATAGGTTTGGAATTAAATTTTTCAAAATGCGAGCTTTTTATTTCGGACTCTTGTGTAGGCAAAAACAATATCATTGGAAAATTCAATAGTTTAGCCCCCAACATTGCAGTTGTAGATAAATGTTCACTTCGACTCCTTGGTTCACCAATTCTTGATGAGTCTTTTCAGTCATTTGTAGATGAGAAAATTCAAAATTTCAATAAAACTTCGGACAGATTGCTAAAAATAATAGTCATATGGCTTTTACAATTATTCGGTTCTGTCTATTTCTACCTAAATTTACGTATTCTTTGAGATGTAGTCAACTGTGGAAACACAGCGAGCTCTTGGAAGGCTTAGACAACATAATAAAGAATACTTTATCATCGGTTTTGAATATTGATTTAGATGACAAGGCATGGTCGCAGGCCTCCCTGCCTGTCAAATTGGGAGGCTTAGGTATACGCAAAATTTCAAGTGTAGCCCTGCCAGCGTTCTTGTCTTCTGTCTACAGCACTAGTTCTTTAGTTGACAAAATTTTAAAGCCTTCTCGTTTGGTCCCGCCTGGAATGTCATTAAAAATTTCATTTTTAGACGAAGCTCGAACGGCTTGGCTTAATGCTTGCCCCGATGCTGCTCCCCCAAAATCACTTTTGTCCCAACGGCAATGGGACGGGCCTCTGTGTGAGTTGACACGGAATTGTTTGTTACAAACGTGCTCCAGCTCTGCGGATCGTGCCCGCCTCCTGGCCGTTTCTAAATGGGAGTCAGGACATTGGTTGCAAGCATTTCCTTCATATAACACTGGTACTTTATTGGATCCCGTAACTTTCCGTATCGCAACATGTCTTCGGTTGGGTGCAAGGTGTTGCGCGCCTCATCAATGCCAGTGCGGTACTGCTGTCGAACAGCTTGGTCATCACGGATTATCGTGTACTAGGGCAGCCGGTCGGATATCTCGCCACGCCAGCCTTAACGACATCATCCGGCGGGCCTTTGTCACCGCTAACGTACCAGCTATTCTCGAACCGAATGGTCTGTTACGTGACGATGGTAAAAGGTCCGACGGTATGACACTAGTCCCATGGGAGTTGGGGAGGCCCATTGCGCCTTCCCATCTTCCGAGGACATCCGTGAGGGCAGGCGCGGCGGCAGATTTGGCCGAAGATCTCAAGAGGCGCAAATATGCAGGTCTCGGCAGAGCCTACACATTTGCTCCTCTTGGAGTCGAGACCCTAGGTCCGTGGGGTACCGAGGCTCTTCGGGTTTTCAAAAAATTATCTGAGCGTCTGGTCGAAGCGACGCGTGACCCGAGAGCTGGTCAGTATCTGGCACAGCGCATCAGCATTGCCATACAGCGGGGCAATGCAGCCAGCGTCTTGGGGACGCTTCCGACTGGTATTGATATGGATCAGTTGAGCTACCTGTAGATTGTTTGCAACAGTCTGCAGTTAGCTCAATTGTTTCAATTGTAAATACTAATTATATTATAATTTTCTTAGTACCTATAATATATATATATATATATATATATAAATTTAAGAAGATACTATATCATTGACTAAAAACTCAAAGCAGTAACTAAATAAACATAGCAAAGTTTTTCCCTATCCCAAAAGAGAAACCTCAAAACCAGCTTCCTAGAATAAACGATTTCTGACTATAAGTAAATTTACTCAGGATATTTTAATCAAAACTCTTCAGAGCCACGGGAAATAAAAGTTTAAGTTTGTCTGAAAATTATTACCTTAACTTTAAGTAGGTTTCTATTAATACCTACTTGTAGGTACGAACAGTTACCAGGTTCCATGGACCTTAACTTCTTTAATAAGCTTTGTATCAAAAAATTCCATATAACGATTCTATCATCGAATTGACAAAAACATGACGTACTTGAGTGTAAGTTCTTCGGTGGTAAGAACCTTAATAAAACCGGCCAAGTGCGAGACAGTCAACTGTTAACTGTTAGGGAATGGTAGATAGATAGATCGATAGATCTAAGTAAAATCTGTTAATATAGTACGTTCTCCCAACGCTTATTCAACAACTGGCCTGTGTTACAACTACACGCAAACGCTCGTTCATAGTTACATTTCCAATCTTGTGCAATAATTATAATGAACAAACATGAGGGAATCGCTTTTACTCAAATCACACTAAAGTACGTCGTAGCAAGCATACGTAACACGAACGCCGCCGGTCGGTCCGACTATGGCAAAAGTGGGTGGACCTAATTGCACCTAATTTGAGCCTTCCATTTTCAAGAAGCTAGTACCTCATCTGCCCTTCTTTACGTAGGTCGATGGGCAAACCTGATTATTTGGGTTTTTCCAGTTCCTCGACAAATACCCCGTAAGGCAGAAAACTATAATTTAAAAAAATTAATTCCAGTTTGCCCCCATGAGAAAATTTGTTCAAGGAGGAAATTATTTAAACTTGATACCTCCACGTTCCTGAGAACCAAATTCTTAACTTGATAGACAGGTGGACAATGAACAGATCCTTTAAATTATTATTTAGCCGCTGGCGTCCCACAGCTGGGCAAAAGCCTCCCTTTTCACCTTCCACTCCTTGCAATTCAACGCAAAGTGATCCTATATGAGTTTCTTTTTCTTTTTGAGACACAAACCCCTTAATATGCAGTCTAATTAAGAACCTCCATTTTAAAGTTACTTAAAAACCCTCATTCAAAAGATTGGACCTCAAACCCCGCCCTCAAGAACTAACTCTCATCAACACCCTCATCACATTGTAGCTACTCTGAAACTACATTATTTTCTAGTCGCAACTCGCTCGCAAGTTCATTACGCCTCGAACTTGGCTAGTTCGGAATCCATAATACTCGGTAAGCGAGTTTGCAAGAGATTGATATAACCTGCAACTAGCTTCCGGTATAAGATCCGTCACTTTTGATTAACTTTCATCTAGAAAATTTAACTGAACGTTATTACAATATATTAGAGTAGAGCCGAACACACCCAGAGAGCCGAAGGAATCGAATTAAAACAAATTCATTCTAACGGTACATTTAAATCGGGCAAATAATTTGATGTTTGATACAGAAACTAAGAACCGGAACGATGACCAGACAAATCACTTACTGTATAAATGTTCAAAATAATGGCCAATATTTTTCATGTTTTTTTTTTAATTAATGTATTTATTTTCGCCTTCATTGTTCATAGCTCTGTTTAGCTTTCGGAATTTAGCATTTATTTTATCTATTTGCAGTTATAAACGAGTTTGAAACTTTCACCACTAACCAAAACTCCACTGTTGGCTACATTAGGTTAAACAACCAGAATGTCCCCATTACGAAGCCATTCTAACCGACCGGGCGACAAAGAGGTTATGTTGTTGACGCTGCCCCGTAAATTGGTTCGTCGACAATTTGACGTCAATTTGCCGTTATTACGGACTACGTCTCGTGCCCACGTAGCTACTGGGAGACTTGGTTACTAGCGGGGCGGATTGGGAATAAACCAGTTTGGACTGATTTCGTTGTTTGTTGGTTGAGAAGCTAACTTTAATGCTGGAGATGGTGGATTTGATGCTAATTGATTTGATATTGACGATCTATTCCTTCACCAAAATACATCAATGCTGAGCTAAATAAATAAATAATGCTGAACAATTCACACAGCATCTTCTAGCCCCAACATACCTAATCACTGAGTGTTTTCAAAAGAAGCTTACCCTTAAGCTTAGCTTCTCAGACGTTATTCTGGGAAAATCGGGCAACTGAGTTTTTTCCAATTTGACCCAAGTTGTCAGAAATTCCAAAATCCATTTTCCATACAAGCTCTTACTTAAGTAATTCTACCAAATTTAAATGAAAATGCGTATCAATCTCGCAGCTACTTTAACGCTGCGAGAAAGATCAGCATTTTCATTCTAGAACATTCAATAAATATATTAATTGGTCCGCTCCGTGCATCACCATGGCTACCCCCTGTTGTACCTCGATTGTATCTGTTATCGTCGTCACGTCGAGTGACCACGTCTGTAATACACGCCGCCACCTGCTCATACAGGCTGAGGACAGACGAGCTACCAACAGTGGCAGCCACGATCATTCTATTTTACTATAAAAACTAATGTAGTTTGACGAATTCATTACGTATATAAGCGAAGTGTCGTTGGTGTTCTTCCAACACAAATGATTATTTATCAGAACATTTTTTTACAGGTAATTTTTGCTCTATGAGCTTAAAGAGCAAAAGTGTGTGGTCGAACGCTTCTATACAACACGATGTCAACGCTGAAACTTTAATAACTATAGTACACATCTTTTTAGTGATAAAAGCTTAGATTATTGGACTACTTTGTTAGTTGGGAAGGGTCGTAGTTAAACCGCTTACACCCGTCATGAATACTATCATTCAACTTCATTTCTACGATGCATGCATGACTGTCACCTGTCGTGCCTCGATTGTATCTGATGTCGTAACGACTATAAATCGTCACGTTGGATGGAGGCCATCCAACGTGACGACGTCTGTAAAGTACCCCGCCACCTGCTCATATAGACTGAGGACAGACGAGCTACCGTAGCGACCACTATCTATGCCATTTGCCACTTTTGATTCTTTTCCGCTGGTTTTTATCAATGGCATTTTGAACCACAAACTCATTTAGCATGTAGAGGTGTAGGATGTTACAGCTAAAGTATAAACGATTACTAAATTGAATCAAGTTAATTATTATTACCTGTAGTAAGTTTTTAGTGAAAGTACTAGTATAGTATTATTATATCTGTGGTGCAAGTAATCGGTTTCGTTATAAACGAAAATTTGTTGATTAAATGAGGAAAACTCAATTACCTTGTCTTGTATAATATTAAATTCGTCATCCATTCAGTCGTCAGGTATTGCGAAATCAAATTAAAAAAAAAACATGAAAGTAACGCACGGCTGCCATCAGCGTCCGGTACCGGTCATTAAGAAAGTGGTCGCCACTCTGTCGCCCGTCTGCTCCGAGCCTTAGCCGCAGCTCCTGCAATGGCGTCGAGCCTTGTTTCCCTTGTAGGTCCAGTTAATGGCTTCTGCAGTCTCGCTCCAGTGTAAATATTTTAATTTTCATGGCGAAATAGCCAAGACGTAGTCCCACTAATTAATGTTATTACTTAGTACAAATACATACAGAGGAGGCTAGCAGAAGCGAAATAAGGCTACACCCAGCAGTGGGTGATCCCAGGATAATGACATACACGCCGAGATATTTGTTGAAAAAAATTCACATTATTTCAGTAATATTGTATTACTTATCGAAGTAAGGTAAGTATATTAATTTATTTCATGAATATTCTCGAAAATATTGAGCAACCACCCCACTTTCCCGGAATAATGTTGCCATGGTAATACATTTAACTTTATTGTAATAATGAACTCTCGAAACGTATTATAATAGAACAGTCCTAAAATTGGTTTTAGAGATAACTGTAATGAATTTCGTGGCACATTAAATTGCATTTAGGTTGTAATTAGGGTTCCGCGCCGTGTTGGTCCATTGTGGACGCCCGCTAGCGCACGCCCGTTACATCTATTGTAAATACGGTTATGTTGAGAGACGATAGTAAACCAATAAAGGTAACAATAGGTTTTACCCTCGGCTTCGGTCAGTCACCTGGAATAAACGTAGGCTGTTATGTTGATAATATTAAACTAAGTAAACTTTGAAACTCGAAAAATAACCGTGAATAGCTAATTCAAAAACCGATTTATACTTTTCCTAAATCCGATGTAATAAGGTGAAAATATTTGCTAAGTAATAGAACACGTTTGTTTCTTCATTTGTAAGCCCAGCACGTTTTTTCATATCACACTGGTGAATTTATAGTTCATTCAAGGGCACACGATATGGGTGTATATGTCTGATGTGCTGTTATAATGTCCAACCAATCTTACTGTCTTGGTAGACATAAATAATTTTAAATAATTATATTGTATAAAATGCATGGAAGGGCACACACGCCGAACGCCCAGAATATAATTGCTTCAATTGGATTCCTAAACTTCCTATCGCGTTTGTCTCGGTTATATCATTATGCGTTCAGCTATAAAGACCAACTAATTATCTAAAGCTAATATACGAGCCCAATTATAGGTGGAACTGGATGAAAACTGGGGCTGGCTAGAGCTCTGCTTTGTTTGGGGCTAGATAATTCTGTGTGGATGGTCCAGCATTATTTACTATTATTAAAACCGGGACTGGCTATGGATTAACCAGGCAGAGTATTGCACATACATACATACACGCACATGCGAGATGTTAACGTAGATCTGAGTTTTCCGTTTCCGTAGAATTAATTCCACTTATATGGTGGCAACACCGCCCCTCAGCATCAGGCACCTGTTTAGCATAATCTATTAGAGTTTAGTTTATGTTTGTGAGCGGGGCAGATAACGCAGCATCTCATTACGGCGATTGCAGGACGCAGCTGACTGTATCCGATATATTCATTGAATATTCACGAGCAATATTTCCAACGCGATTGCATTATTGAGTCATAATTTGGGTATTAGTTTTCATGATAGAAAATTATTAAGGCAACTGCACGGAATACAGGCATTATCTGTTTGTGCAGCCTTGTTCTACGGTTGCATCGTATCCTAAGTGAGAAAAAGTATCGAAAGCAACGGTGGAGAACCCTCAATCGTTCTGCCCGGTTTCCGCGAGCGGAGTGGAACCATCAAGGACTCCGTTCAACTCGCAAGAGCTCGCAAGAACTTGCATTCTTGTATATTTAAATAATCAAGCAGAAAGGACTGAGCGAGCAGAAAGCGTTAAAACGAAGCTCCGCTTACTCCTCAACCACAACTGAACAGTCTAATATTGGTCCACTGATGGACGCAGGCCTCCCGCTGATATTTCATCTCATGGGAGGAAATGCCCATAATCCTAACGGTGGGCATGCGGTTTCGGGATCGCAGTTCGGTGGTCGAATTGTTCTGCAGAGGGCGCTACTGCCCGCCCCCGGTTTTATATTATATCTCTTAGTCGCCTCTCTAGACACCCGCGGGTAGAGTTAGTCGGCTCACTCTCTTTATTTTTTTCCTTTTGCGGTCTACATCAACAAATAAAACTCTTTGTGGGTAGTAATGTAAACCTGATATTTCATTTAAAAGGAGTCTGGCTCGCTCATTTACCTTTTCGTAGAAACCCGTGCGTTGAAAACGGATTCGTCCAGACGTAGTGACAAGAGTAAGTACTCTTGTCACTACGTCAAATCCAATAATATAAATATCAATACTTTGTCGCTGAAAGAGTTTTTTTCTTTAATAGTTACTATTTAGTACCTTTTAAAGAAAAAACTCTGTCAGCGATAAAATATGAAAGGTACGGGCTTTTATAGCCCACAGCAAAAGTACCGGAACACCAGCTTCTCGTTGGTCGTTCTAGTTTCTAGCTTCTGGCTGTTCGCTAATCATGGGCGGTGATTCAGGTGTCCAAGCTATAAACTTGCTACGTGATGCAGCATAGTGGAGTCATGGCCTCAAGGCGAGGCATGGTGTAACATTACATAGAGCGTCTTTTTTATTTTATATAAATTTATATTGTATATAATTTATATTTTATTTTACATAAATTTATATTTATATTTGCCAGCGAGCGATGGAGCGCAGCATTTTGGGTGTCCGACTAACGGACAGAGTCCGCAACACCGAACTGCGCTCTCAGACGCAAATCGCTGACGTAGCTGTCAAAGCCGCAAAGCTAAAGTGGGATTGGGCTGGTCAAGTCTGCCGCATGCCAGGAGAGCTATGGACAAAGGTAGCCACCGATTGGCAACCTGAACAGGCGAGAAGGCGACGCGGTAGACCTAGACGGAGATGGCGGGACGAATTAGACAAATTTCGGACCGACTGGACGGAGCTGGCCAGTGATCGTGATGTCTGGAGAGAGTGGGGGGAGGCCTTTGCCCAGCAGTGGGATGAACTTGGCTGATAATAATATAATATAATTATATAAATAATAAAAAATAATAATAAATTTATATGGGGTATACGTTTCTGATTAGGCAGTAAGTGCGGTAAAATGTAAGATGACGCGTGCAGTACAGATTTGGTACTGCAACATTCGTCATCCAACATTACCGAGCCGGATAAAATAAAGTAGATGAAAACGGGCGACACACGCTACGGCACGGTTTCATATGCCGTATGCGTGTGAAAAGGGCCGAAGACGACATTATTTCACTACGTCACAAGCGGCTCTGCATAATTTTTTGCAGACAAGCGCAGGCGAAGCAGTATGCTTTCGACTTCCGATCCTGCTGATGTTGTACCAAAACCTTACCGAATAATCAGAAAACGGGCTAACATTAATTTGTTACTTCAGACATACACATACAAATGTATTGTATCCTGTGCGACGATCATACATCGTGCAATACATCACGAGACAGAAACTGCAGCTTCTTGACGATCAATTTCTAACGAGGCTGCATCTCAAATTATGTTTCTAATGGATATTATTTACCTACCTGTTTATTTTCCAATATAACACCTAACACGATAATTTTCCGACGTGATAAATTAATTAAATTTCCTAAAGCGTACGAAATTGCGATACGCAAATATTGGGCGCGTCAAGTTAAAAACAAAACTCATTTTCCGGTTTTTGCACAGTTGTTAATGGCGCCGGGATTAATTCCCGTTAATTATGGCGATCCCTGTTAGAGACGAGACAAGGATTACCCGTTCAGCCTCAGAAGAGGCCGAAAAAACAGACCGGTTCCGGTTTCTTTCGTGCGATTTACGACAAACATTAAACATCAAAGTGCTTTATTTTCTTTCGACATACTTACTCTCGACATAGGATTCTTCGACACGTCATAAAATTCAAATTTTAAATAGAAGTGTAACTAGGAAATGAAGTCATCACTTTGATATTTTGTAAACTTCAATCTTTTGAGACGGCATGACACAAGACGTTTTCATCTTCATATCTGCCTGAGATCACTACCTAACTATTGGGTATAGGTCTCTTTCGTTTTAGTCAGCCGTTTCACAATCTAAGAAGATCTAAGTGAACCCTACAAGATCCACAACCACCTACGTATCGGGCACTACAGAAGGCAGTTGATATTTTATTAAAAAGTAGGGTTTTCGTAAAAATATTTAGGGTAAACCCAGGATAGAAGCCACACTTTTTGAAAAAGCCTTGTAGTTTTAAAATTCTTAATTTGACGTGAGTAATTTTTATGAATATAGATAGTTTAATCTTTTATCTCACATCTATAACGGTTGCTAGTGACCTAAATATCACTAAGTAGGCAGGAATTGAGTTTTCGCAAACCCTTTTTTTGGGGATAGATGCCTACCCTATATGGATAGATGCCACAGCATGAAAATGCTATAGAGGATAGAAGCCATTGGTGTAGGATAGATGCCCTATAGAATGAATAAAGGTAAAATACAATTTAAAATCATTTATTTGAGCATTCCTATACAATAATAATTGAGCTTGTGCATTTGTCTAACAAAAAATATCAATAAAAAAAATCAATAGTAAGAAAATTAAGAAAATCAATATTAAAAAAAAACCAACATTTAGAAAATCAACATTAAGAAAAGCAACATTCAAAAAATTAACATTAAGGAAATCAACATTAAGAAAATCAACATTTGAAAATCAGCTTTTAAGGTATGTTGGGGCATAGGTAAACGGACGCGAGACCCATGTGGTCTACATGGGGTATGAAATTAATTTTATTGGCGGTTAAATATTAGGTATTGAACACAAATAGGTATGTACAAAATGTTTCCGACGTAAAAATATAACAAAATTTTGTTTTCCAACAAACACTGACTATGTTTAGAGTTCTGGGGGATAGATGCCTTTAAGGGCAACTATCCCCCAGATAAATTGAGGCAACTATACTTTTTGATACGGATAGATGCCTTTCATAAGTAGAACTAAACTAAATACAATAGAGAGAGTATTGACATTTAGATGTGTACTCAATGTACCAATGTATCAACGTTAGTAAAATTGAATAAAAGTTATGACTACATAAAAAGTTATGCAACACTGAATACTCATGTTTAAAACTTTGACCAGTAAGCCCGCGTTCGCCGCGGAGATAATCGCACGCACAAGAAAAATACGTCCACTCTGCTCAACCGCCTGCGGGGAACTGAGGGGTGTGGCACGTCCGCGCCTTATTTAAACTATTAATTCGTAGTTGCGATTTCGGGAAGTTATGTTTTTTGAAACCGAGGCATCTATCCCACTGAGGCATGTATCCTGGGTTTACCCTATCACGTATCTAACTCTTACATATTCCTGCTTCCAGAATCCAAGAATTAGAATCAATAACGTTTATTTCCATGTTACCCAAGGGGACATTTCCAAAAGTCACCCATGCAGGACTGCCTGCCCGTGTTTCGGTTTGATGAGGTTACATTTTCGGCGTCCACGTTGACCTTTTCTTTAATAAACTGACCTTGGGTACAACACTAGCCATCACTTTTATTGGGACTCGTTTTTTCTCCCTATAATGCTACTTTTTGTGTTGTCTTAATGACATTCCCAGCTTCCCTTCGTGGAATGAGCTGATTATTTTTAAGTACTTTGCCAGTATTTGACGAAATTTGTACGTTTTCGAGACTATAGGGTGCTGTAGGGTTCTTTGGCCTCATTTCCTTGATTCGTTTCCATCCAGTTGAATGGTGTTTTTCTCCTTTTTAAGATGTAGAAATACCGGTGCCTTAGAATTTATAAGTCCACGGGGTGTGGCCAGGTAATGGGGCGCAAAGGGAAAGTACCTTTAGAAAGGTTGTATGAAAATGATCTTTGAACAAATAGGATTTTAAAGAATTTCGTTTTGAATCCATCATGGTTATTAACACTAAAGTCAATTTGCAACGGGATATGAAACTGTGCCGAAATATTGGAAAGCTCAAAACTTAAATCATGCTAAATATCCCGCTGACCTTAATTTCAATTTGTTAATCAACCGTATTTATTTGCTATATTTTTTGGGGAGGCCTATGTCCAGCAGTGGACTAATATGGGCTGATGATGATGATGATGATGATTTATTTACTAGAGTAATAGTATACTAGGTATACGTACCTATTAAAAATATTTTTCCAACCTTCCTCATAATATCTACCTTTTAAAACATTTTTTTTGTCTTCGTTTGACCACAATTGTGGCTAGTAGGTATAATAATAATGGTAAGTGACAATGTGGTCGACGATGTATCACGTTAGTTCTAGAAGATACCTATATACTTCTGTCTCAACATTATCTCTTATGTGTCTTTTATGTGCTTGACATATAATATTATTAAGATGCCATGTAAGCAACCCTTACCACCGTTTCTAACAATAATATCTGTGCTTGGCATCCTCTTGATGGCGATATTTCTACTAAGACCTCAGAAAAATAATAGATTCAGGCGTTACTTTGCGGAAATTATGTATTGCGTAAAGTTTACGCAGGGAGCTCAGAGAGGCAACATCAGTGGCAGGACTCTGTCGTTGTTGCTTGGCGGTCTCAATGTCAAAGTCGAGTATTGTTATAGAGCATAGCGTCTTGATGATGTCTCGTGGAGAGATGAAACTAGTCGACGACTTTTTCCATTTTGTAATAGGTGTGGTCTTTTCTTTTACAGTGCGGGCGGTACACACGGATTACATTTTGTTGGATCTTATCAGAGAAGGTTTTCTGCGGAATTGTTACTAAATATTGCTCATTCTAATATTATAAGACCGCAGAAACAAACTGAAGCTCATTAAATTAATAGTGTATTGTTTTGCGGATCATGTTTTATAAGGAATTACTCCTTAAATATCATCCGCAAAACAAATCAAAAATAGCGACTCCTCCAATCCGTCTTTATCCACAAGCGAACATGCTACTAGACAATCTGAGCGAACAACTGCCTACTTTATATTCTCCCAGTACATGTTTACTCGGCCCTTATTCCACTCACGAAATAAATCTCCCTTTATTTATCCTTTCTGCGATACACGGGAGGTCGCGGCGGGAGACTGCACATCATGTAACTACGTTATACATCTAAAAAACATGTCATACCTAATCTAGCCACGCATAAACGACACACACATATAAAACACCGACTGTATTGCGACTGTATCAGCGAAGTGGAGACTGATCGTTGCAAACTCGATGCTAGGTACTAGCTGGCAAGAGACAGCTGAAAACCAAGATGCATGCAGTAGTCTTGTGTTTAAGGTCCACTTCGGGTCACTGAACCGAGCCTATAATTAATTTTATTGAAATATGCATTGAAATCATCAATGTAAATAAAATTCGGGAGATTACCCAATTGTAGGTATATTGCAAAAGTTTGGAAATAGTATTTCTTTGCGTTTAGTCGTAACATGACACTGGCCATTTGTTAAGTCTCTGACAGAACGCACCATATCCTCAGAAATTAAACTTATGTCTATGATTGAAACTTTTAAAACTAGCTTTTTATCAAAAAAAATATACTCGCTCGGGATGATGATGGGATTTTATCGATACTCCATATATCTATATCTGTCCGTGCAGGTGTTAAAAGTTTTCAGATTAGATAGTGGAATACTCACAAACAACTTGCAAGCACCCTGAAAATATAACACTGCTTTATTACCTCACTAAGAATCATTATTTTTTTAGTTTCTTGTTTTTTCTGTCTTCTTTCTTCTGTCTTATAATTATATTGACTCTCCCACCAATAGCTTTTACACTACCCAGTCTAAGCCTGACTTATAGATAATATTTAAGATTTTTTTTTTAACTATGGGGCAGAAGCCTTTATTCACAAAGAAAATTATAATATAATTAGTATTTACAATTGAAACAATTGAGCTAACTGCAGACTGTTGCAAACAATCTACAGGTAGCTCAATTGATCCATATCAATACCAGTCGGAAGCGTCCCCAAGACGCTGGCTGCATTACCCCGCTGTATGGCAATGCTGATGCTCTATGATTGATTTTTAGATTTCTGAGAGAAAATAAACATTTTTATTATATATTATTACATCTTCTTTGAATCTAGAAGGAACTATAACTAGTAAAATGATTTGTTCCCCCCAGTCTCCTGCCCTACAACTAACGTATTGTTTTCCCCATGTTCGAGGAATTCAGAAGCTCTGATTTGGAGTATTTTTTGCGGCTGTCTCATTGGAGTTGCGAACATTTTCAATTTGCTCCATAATACAATGCTTTCAATGTTCCTGCCGGGATTCAGATAAATTGTAAAGCTTACCGTCGTTCATTTAATATGTTTTGTATTTCAACTTAAAGACAGATTAAGGTTATCCCTCAATATTATAAGCTATAGGATTAGAGATTCCTTTCTTCCTGACTTAGATAAATAAACTTACATATATAATTCACAAAGAAAATTACAATAAAATAATAGAAATCAAGTAGACCTAGTATTTACAATTAAAACAATTCAGCTAACTGCAGACTGTTGCAAACAATCTACAGGTAGCTCAACTGATCCATATCAATACAAAACAAACAACAAACAAAAGACATTTATTACTGAAGAAAAGATAAAGTATACAGATTACTTATGGTCCCCGCACTAGGTTCAGAACCTGTATCGCGGGAGGCCGGTTTACAATTGAGTTTTAACAATAAAAGGTAAGTACTAAACAGAGCAGCAGTCCACTCGTGGCAATAACAATACCAAGATAATATTATTTAGAGAAACACAAAATATAAAAATTAAAAATTAAATTTAAATCAAAACGACAAAAGAAAGACAAAAGAAATTAGGCACATAACGCAAATAAATTTACTTATATTAATTATTTATCGCTTTTAATATAATTAAGTTCAACACGACATTCGGCGGGTTTTGGGAGGGTAGGATAAGAGGGAATGGATAGGACGGAGGGATGGGAAGAGATGGGAAGAGAACTGTGAATGGGATGAAAACTGGTTCTTATGAATCAACTTTGAATCGAAAGAAGTCTTTCGGTAGCGTCATAGTCTAACGTGAGAAGCCACTTTCGAACCTTCTCCTTGACTCCGAAAAGGGAGCATGAAAGAAGATCACATTGCATTAAAATACGGCGATAAATGAACGGATAGGAGAAAGACCGAAAGCGCCTCGCAAACGCAGACTTGACTGCAGGGACTTTAATTTTAGTACGACGATGACCAGACTTCGAGTTTTCATCACGTAATGATTTAATGTTTGCCCTGTGGAATGAAGTGGTAACTCTGAGTATGTAGAGCTGTCTAACTGTTAGAATTTCCGACTCAGAATAGAGCAAAACTGTGGGATGCCTGAAGGGCTTACGAAACATGACTTTAAGAACGGCTCTGTGGGCTCTTTCAAGAGATATCATGGACGTTTTAGCCGCGCCGCCCCATGCCGTTATGAATACCAGTCGGAAGCGTCCCCGATACGCTGGCTGCATTGCCCCGCTGTATGGCAATGCTGATGCGCTGCGCCAGATACTCACCAGCTCTCGTGTCACGCATCGCTTCGATAAGACGCTTAGATATTTTTTTTAAAAACCTGAAGAGCCTCTGTAATTCTAAATCTCAGCCTACAACATAGCAATTTGAATATAACAATATACCTGTTTTTAGGTCTACTGAAACCAAGCATTCTCAAAACATGGTATTATATCCAAACACTAGAATCTAGCCTCATTTTCTCAAATACGCTTTTAGAAGCCAATCCCACGACTTTCATTACTTTAGCAGTAATACCATCTAATACGAGTGCTATTTTTGTGAGATTCGCGTTGACAACGCCTGGGCCTGCGAACTAATTGCTGGGATGAAAATAATAGAGGACGAAAAGGAGACGGGCGAAAAACTTAATAAAGTTACACAGGGAATCCTTACAATAATGACTTGAAAAGAAAAATGTTATTAAAACCGAGAGAAACTAATCAGCGCGAAACAAATCAAAACCAAAATGTTTAATTTAAGGGGTTCAAGAAACTTATCACCTTTTTTATAAAACATGTATAGGTTGAGGAGAGGTAGAGGTCATGCATATTCGAATCCGAAAACCAAGCGTCTCGGCACAAACACAACATTAGGTACCTACAACCCAATCTTAAAATAAAAGTACAATCTGAAATCTTTCTCCTTTATAGAACACGTATCGAGGTAAAGCCAGTGTTTCGAATTGCGCCGGGAATCGAGTTACACCTGCAGCGATTGTATCGAATCGCGGCGAATAATCGAAATATCTCGGAATGGTATTGACATACGTGACCAATATCCTGAACTTGTAGGTTTTGCTGCTTAGCTGAAGTTGCTAGAAGCTAGATAAAAGTTTAGTCAGCAAAGTGGAATATGAAATTATTTGGAAAGCATAAGTCCTTTTCTAATGGACTGTTCAACAGTGGACGTATTATGAAACATGCCCAACATGCCTTCCTAAACAACATGGGTTTACCTTCACGACGCTCTGCAGGCGTTGGTGGTAGTTGGTGATCGCAGTGGAGTGGCGGTGTTAAAAATGAACACGAGGAAACTGCTTCCCTTTAGCCTTTTTTCCTTTTTTAGGAGATGACTAAGAAAACCTACCACCTTTGGTAGGTTCTCTTAGTCATCTCCTGCGACACCCACGGGCTGAGTTGGGTGGTCGATTCTTACGCCCCCGCTACCGCCACGGCAGAGTTCACCCGGTGGTCGACTTAAATGTTGAGCAAACAAGCTTAGGACAAAACGCTTTTATCCATTTATAACCTGTGAAAACGGACAGTGAGTTTTAGGATTGTCAGTGTTCTTCATGACTAGATTTATGGCGGAGATCCAAAAGTTGAAAAAAAATCTGCCAAACGCCTCTAAAAACGAGAGCCGCATTAATGCAAAAAGTAACACGTTGGTGCCGGGTGTGGCCGTACTTGCAGCGGGCGGGCTACACTTACCCCCGAATACTCAAACGCAACTCACAGATTTTCATTAAAAACTGCCAAAAAATCGCGACTTGAGACGTTCTTAAATCTTAGTTGCGTTTGATTATTCGGGTATAGGTGTGTCACTATTTTTAGGGTTTCCTGTTCGGGATCAAAACTTTTGTGGTCTCGCTCTGTACGTCCTTTTTTCTCTCTTGAATATCTTAGCAACTACCGATGCTAATAACTTAAAATATGCAACTATAATACATTCCGTACGCCTGCACATTTTGATAAAGTCGACGAATAATTTTTTCCCAAATACACTATACGCAACTGCTTGTGCTAACGCCATTTTATATAAAGAGTGGCCGCACTGATGAGCGGCTATAAAACCTATGGCCGCTGCAATTCGGACCACGCCCTAACGGCGACGTGATAATGCCGCTTGATAGATGCGCGGCGCACTGACGGCCGGATTACGAGACGGACGCAAAAACAGATTCCGCTTTAACTCCCACCACACGCACACTTGCGGTGGGGGGCCATTTTTGTAGGTGCCTGTGTTTACTACTTATGGGAGCTTATGATCTATGCAAAAAATTAACAAAGCTTGTAATGTTTACCAATTTTAAAGATTTATCTTTATTTTTGACTCAGACGCATAATGACCAATTTTGGATTGAATTTTAGGCTGCGTTTTTGACAGTTTTCA
The DNA here is from genome assembly GCA_949316285.1 of Eupithecia subumbrata. Taxonomy (NCBI): domain Eukaryota; kingdom Metazoa; phylum Arthropoda; class Insecta; order Lepidoptera; family Geometridae; genus Eupithecia; species Eupithecia subumbrata. Next base: position 9,783,524 of record OX438643.1, on the reverse strand, counting down.
ATGGAAATATCGCGCGTGAAGAGATCCATTAACTTCCGTTTCCGCTCCAGCTTTCGCCCTCGAAAACGCACCCTTACTATCAATGGGATGGTTCGACAAACACAAAAGGTAGGTAGGTTCGTTTTGTTTCGAGCCACTGGATGCGATTTGCAAGAATTTGGCAAGGAAGAGGCATATACCCAACAGTTTTTTACTACTGCAAACATTTTTTTAGGGTTTCGAGATCGAAGATCGGTTTCGAAACCCTTATGGTCTCGCTTTGTCTGTCCTTTTTTCCCTCCTTAATAACTCAGCAACTACTGTACCTACCAACTTGAATTTAAAATTATAATACATTTCGTGCGCTTGTACAGATTTCAAGAAAATAAAAGAAAAATGAAAATGAATATTTTCCATAGAAATTGTGATGCCGAAATTTTAAAAGATACCTATAGGGTCATGTGGGGTATCAAATGAAATGTATCAGTTTGTACATTTCAAAATAGTTTTTGAAATATCTGTAGGTTTCATACTTTTTGAAATCTCAAAAGAATCTACATTTGGTACCTACTATTTTTAGGTTTTCGTTAAATTGCGAAGTCTCTAACTAACCGTTAGGTACTTTTGGTACTTATTTGTTGACAATCGTTCGAAACCCTCGGCGCGCAAGTTACACTCGCACTGGACGGATCTTGTTTATCATTAAAGCTAGTCAGTATCAAGTGATCTAATGGCTATGAATAGTCCATGCATGAGGTAACTCGTTGGTGTAGCGGTTGCGTGTTCAACCGCTGATAGTGAAGTCTCGGGTTCAAATCCCGGGTCGGGCTAAATATTATGGTTATAGGGGTTTTTCTAGCAAGAATCAGGAAATTGGAGGCGTCACACCACTGTGCCTCGAAAAGAACGTAAAGCCGTTGGTCCTGTGCCGGAACTCTCCCCGGTCATGGCTAGGAGGACTTCAATCGTAATAGATTGAGTTAGCCCATGAGTGTTAATGTTAATTAAATCTATATATTTATTTAAGCTGCTTTCAGCAAACAGCCCTTGCAACTTGCTACTTTCCCTGATATCAATTTAAACAATATCTCAATAGATTGATTGAAAAAATCCAGCCAAAGTAGTGTTCACTATCAAACCAAAGAATACTCAGTTTACGATATCGGCCCAGTAATTCAGCCCGTAGACCTCGCATGGCCATAAATCCAAGCAAACGCGGTGTTTCCCTGCTATACGAATACATTAGCTATATTACAGCTATACGAATACATCAGCTATAATATAGCTATCGGAATATATTATAGCTTTCGACTAAACGTGTTGCGCTGAGCTATGGCCCGCGAGCACCGCATTATGTGCCGTTTGTCTTTTATTCCTTTTTATTGCTGTAACGGGGTGGTTTTATTGTTGTTTTACCGTTTATTGCCGTAAAAATTGTGGCTTGAATTTAGTTACCTACAGATTAATTCAAAAGTTTTTTATGGTCCTTATTTTTTTATTTATATACTAGGTTCATACCGCGGCTTTGCATATCCTGGGTATAATGTAGCATAGGTGTGTTCCGATATTAAATAAATAATGCGCTGAACAATACACACAGCATCATCTAGCTAAGCAGAGCTCTGGGTGCTAGATGACTGATATACTTTACATTACATAACATTGATATTTTTTATTATACATAGTTACATATAAAATACCCAGAAAACACGGAACAAATATTTGCAGATCACACAAACATTTGTCGCAAGGCGGGAATCGAACCCTCAACCTTCGACCTTCGCTCGCCGCGCCACATCAGTCGTCAATTGATTGTATCTTGTCTTTCACTAAAATATATTCAGCTTTCAATGTTAACAACAGACAGAGTATATTTTACAATCAGAGTCAGAAAACTCTATATTTACACGAAATGTCTTGATACTTAGAATGTGTGCAACTAAACATTCCTTGTGAAAAATTCATTTAGATACTACACTTGCGAGCTTTAAACTGGAATCGCTTCAAGGGTTGTTCAAGACTTATTTTTACAATTTCTTTCCAGTGAACTATGAGTTAAGTTATGTTTTCCCTTACGCAGGATTTATTGGCGACGATAAATTTTGATTTAATGCACGATAATGTCCGCTGCCACACCGCAGCAGTGACTAGACAGTACCGACAGACGTCTTCCATGTCGGCATTCCCACACTAGACTGGCCAGCCCTTATTCCTGACTTGAACCCAATCTGGCATATGTGGGACGAGCTAAAACAGCGGATACGAGGGAGAAATTCAGCTAATCCAGATCCGGCGCCGATAGAAGCCGATAGATGCAACTTCGACCTATTGCAATAATTCCCAAAATTTTGGTAGCCAAATTAATTAATTTTAAATCTTCTTGATATCACTTGAAAGGTAACAAAATTACCTTTCAAATTATATACCACAATCTATAGTTCATTTTACATAAATTGTAAAAAAATTGTTTTTATCAACTCGCGATGAAGCGATTCCATTTTAAAGCTCGCAAGTGTAATTTGCACTGGAGAGGCTACGTAGCGCTAAAAGGTAGGCATATAGCACCAGTCGGTACGTTTATAGCACAATTGGGTAGGTATAGCACTTGCAGGTATGTCACTAATGCGTGCCCCGTGTCGCTCAAGCAGGCTCTAGTGTTTACCGCACCTGCAGACCTATTCTGGACGCATATTAATGGAATTGGGCGATCCGGGTGATTCTTAGGCTTAGGACTCTTATTTCATTCCATTTCAGTAAGTGGGTGACTTTTCCAAGTTGGAAAACACATAGAACCTAATAAAATATGTCAAGATTTCGATACTAAATCTACTGAATCTTAGGTTTATTTAAATAAGATTATTCTCAATATCTTATTTTTCTGTTTTGTATTATCTGTCCATATTCTATATACACTACCTTTCTCCATACCCAAAAGGCTTAAAACTCTTTTATGCTGACCTCTCTACGTGTCCTTTAAATTGACAACTTTTGTGTATCGAGACGTAGCAATAACAAGAAAATATTGTAATAAACCTAGATAGAAGCCTTTATTCACAAAGAAAATTACAATAAAATAATAGAAATAAATTAGAACTAGTATTAACAATAGAAACAATTGAGCTAACTACAGACTGTTGCAAACAATCTACAGGTAGCTCAACTGATCCATATCAATACCAGTTGTCGCGTCCCCAAGACGCCGGCTGCATTGCCCCGCTGTATGGCAATGCTGATGCGCTGCGCCAGATACTGACCAGGTCTCGCGTCACGCGTCGCTTAACCTAACCTAGATTAACCTAGATTGGAACTCATCGTTGTTTATCAATGGCAATTAAATGCAAAAACTCTTACTTTATCAGCCTAAGATCACACACAATCCAAGTTAAGTTAGTTACCTACCGCATTTTTCGACGACCTCCGTGGCGCGGCGGGCGTAGGTCCGCCTGCGACGCAAGAGGTTGCGGGTTCGATTCCCGCCTCGGAACAAATTTGTGTACGATCTGCAGAAATTTGTTCCGTTGGTCTGGGTGTTTTCTATGTACTATAATAAAAAAGGTCTATCTGCATATGTATATAATGTATTAAATCTATCACTTATCTAGTACCCAGAACACAGCTTTGAGTAACTTACTTTGGAGCTAGATGGTGCTGTGTGGATTGTCCAGCATTATTTTATTTTGCTTACCGGTTAGGAATCACTGCTGGCTGGTCAAAGGCCTCCTATTGCTTCTGCCAGCTGCTGTCTACTGTGTCTCGCATCAAACTGCGCCCTGCGACTTTGATAAATCTTTGGCAATATTGCTCTCAAATTGTTTTCACATCGCCCAGCATCGCCTCCCAGAATCCGCCCGCCGGAGTGTCGCTCGACAAGTGCAGTCCATTTGGGCAGCCTTCATCTGCATACGGCTGAGTGCGTCACTTCACACATCATTAACATCATCACCTCACCTCACCTCCACAGCCTATATTGGTCCACTGCTGGACGCAGGCCTCCCCCTGATAAACGCTTAGTTTGGTTCATATCTCATGGGATAATGCCCATAATCCCCCCGCGGGGCATCCGGGTTAGAGATCGCAGATCAGTGGTAGTAATTTTCTGCAGGAGGCACTGCTGCCCGCCCCCGGTGGATATCCCTTAGTCGCCTCTTACAACACCCAGGATGAGTTGGGGTGCGAATTCTAAGCCGGCACCACACGGGAGCCATTCATACCTCTTACTTAGTAATATACCTCTCTTAGCTTTAGGCAAAAGAGTCGTTTATTTTCTTTTGTTCACAAAAGACAGAGTGAGAAAACATTCTCAAGGCAACTGTTTCAGTTGAGTGTATGTTCTGCCTCTAGTTGATATATGAGAAGATTTTATAAAGGTATAAAGGTTATATAGTCATATGATTAGAAGCTCCTGCCCGAGGCTTTGGATGAAATGTAGTTTATATCCTTTATGAGAATACAATCTCTCACTTTGTTTTTCAATAACAACTGTACCACTAAAGTTTTTTAAACTTACGCGATCAGAACACATTATTATAATTATTCACGGCTGTTGAAACGTCGGGAAAAATAGGTAAATAAACGCGATAAATACCCGTGAATAATTATAATAAACTGTACCACTGCCGGGCAAATGTCTCCAAATTTTTATATGAATCATGGTCGTTGGTCAAAATTTCTAAAACATCTAAGTAGGTACCTACTTAAATAATGACCTACCTTACATATTACAATTTGGTTTTCAAAAAGAATTTTGAAGAAGTGTGTCCAAACAGCAAATTTAATAACCAGTTACTCAGAAAATATAACTAGTACAATTACCAGATGAACTAACTGCAGAGTATTGGGAACCGTCTAGAGTTACCAGTTACTACCTAGGACGGTTCAAATTGAACGCAATAAACGGTTTCTCGAAGGCACCGGTTCAACTCTTCGAGAAACTCCAACTGAGCAGCTCCAAACTCATGTTAGCAATGTAAGACGATCTCTAGCAATGCTGTGCACCTCGTGGCTTTACATTGTCTCAACTCTGAACAATCCTTGAACTATGCGCGTGTATGCAACTAATACACTATACTCGGATCTAGAATGTATGATATTTTATGTAAACAAAATACCCTTTATTTTGTTTACAATACCAAGGAAATATTGGTGGAAAATATTTCACGACACTTGAAACAATTTTTGATTTTGCAAAAGTTTGAAACCACTAAAAACCGAAACTTCAATAGCGCAGAGCGCTTGTATATTTTGCTACCTATTAGTTTATGCAATCATGGAACCAAATTCATTGATTTATTATCAGAAATCACAGAATAAAACAATTACAACTAATATTGTATACACTTATATCTATTTCTTAAAAATCTAAGCCGTCACCAGAAGGCAGAGTGCCCAGAATGCTGGCAGTATTGCCAGCATTCCGATCACCTGTGGACTCTATAAGAAGTTTGGTAAGATCTTTATAAATTCCGTGTGCCCCAGGACCCCAAGGACCAAGGGTTTCAACCCCAAACGGCTCAAATAGGTAACCTCGGTCAAGGTTAGCGTATTTTCGCCGTTTAAGGGACTCCGCTGATTGCCTTTTACCATCATCTCGCATAAGGCCACGTGGTTCGAGTGAAGCTGCCACACTGACGATGGTAAAAGCCCGACTTCATACACTATGTTTACAAAAAATATCTTGGATTTTAGATCCGAGTAGGTGCAACTATACCGCTGACGACGACGGGTTGACTTAAGGAATCCATGAGAGCTTACTTTGCTCATAAGATGTGGATAATTTGCCCAGCTAGCCGGATAATTTGCTCAGCCCAGTACCTACTACTTAGGTACTTGTAAACTAAATATTACTTATGAAGCGTGAGCAAAGCCGCGAAGAGAATTCTGTAGATGTCACATTTCAATAACTTTATTTATTTAAACTCAATAAATACACTCAGATAATTTAAATTTTTATACTAAAAATTTATATAAAATTCGGCTCACTACAAAAAATCGGTTACCTACAGTACCTACAGATATTAAAGGTTTGTGATGGACGGGCAGACAGACACACACACAGTCGATGCGGAAACTTAGTACCTAACCACACTGTCCACACTTTAGGTTCGGAACCTGAAGAATTGAGTGTCGAGGGTAGCTAGCCCAGTGATAAAGTGCGAGGGCACGAGAGATAGTCACTTGCTATACATAAAAAATTGTTATACATAAAGTAGAAGGTACGCAAACAGTGAAAGACGGCAAAATACTGGGCGGTTACATAACCTTCCGAAAAATAAACGCACGGTCGAAGAAGTACATCGCACATGCATAAATTGTTTTTTTATGTTGCCAGTATTTCATGTCAGAACTCCCGTACCACCGGCGCTGACTAGCCACGCTCTCGCGCAAATCTATTCTCCCGAGCACGGGCCAGCGCAGACTTTCCCCAGCTCGCGACACTCGCTCGCAAGTGGCACTAAGTAGAGAGCTGTCCAAGTTTGCGCTAACTTTGCACCTGTCGCCCCACTACCTGCCACAATGTACTTAGTTCTCCGAACAATGTAGCTCCCTGATAGTGGATAGTGAGTAGGTACTTTGGTGATGAAATCGTTATAGCTTTTAAAAAGTAACGAAGAGTTTGTCTTTCATGTGAACTTTGCCCTGCTATGGGATGCTTCAGTGCAGACCACCGAGCAGAGATGTATCTTAATTGTATGTGAAGAAAGATCGAAGCGGAGATGTGAACTGTGCCTCGCAAGCTGACGACGACGTCACGCAGCGGAGACGAGAAGAAAATGTAAGCGGCGTGCAGTGAGCGGCGCGGTTAATGCATTCATCTCAAATTCTCAACAAACAAATTCCGTTCCGCTCTAGCCTACACACGTCTCCGCTTTAGCCAGCACACATCTTCGCTCCAGTCTAGCCGGTATACGCATCTCCGCTTCATCGCAGCTTCAGTGGAGACATCCTAGCTGAAAAACGTCTCTGCTCGTCTCCGCTTCGAACATCTACGCACATCTCCGCTTTGGTGGAGTCTGGGCCTAGGCCTAAGAGCCGTTTTCTAGATCGGAGCTGCAGCCCTCGTGGTATGCCGGATCAAACCGTGCTTTTAAAACTCTTTTGGTTGTATCTCCGATTTTATGTCGTTCAAGGCGCTGAAAGTCTACTGTTTTTATCGGAGTCAACTTTTACTCTACCTACTGGACCTAGAGCACACCAATAATAGTAGATTGTTTTAAAAGGGACTAAACCATCCCATTATATGTATACGAGGTTGTTATACTCTCGAGCGTAGCGAGGGAGGATGAAAAGACCGAGTTAGAAGGGAAGAATCAACCTTCACAAAACATCTGTATTTATTTATTTATTCCATCGTAGGTACACTTGATGTTACACTTGGTGACATCACCAAGAAGGTTCTATTTTCAAAAAAAAAAGATCGACGGAGCACCAAGAAGTCGAGTTTTTATGTAAGAGAACGAATGCTTTGTACGGGCTGATGATTTTAGACAAAAATTAAAAAGAAAAAATACTTTTTAGCCTAGGTATTAAACTCGAGTTTTAGGCCCGCTAAGCTACACTATTATGATACACTTTTTGAGCATGAGAAGTGAAAAAAATTATAAATGCGAAAGTTTGGTTATTACTTATTAGGATGGTTTCTTACTTCTTCACGCTAAACCTACTGAACTGATCGCGCTGCTTAAAGATAGTTCTAGGCCTGGAATAAAACAGAGGATATTTTTTATCGTTTAAAACATCAGTTTCCATGGGATGGATATAATTTTTAAACATTTCCATAGCATACGCATGTTTGCGTCGAAATTTTTCAAGGTCGAGTATCAAACGAAGAAAGTTTGTATTTCAAATCAGTTTTTGTCAGTTTTCGAAGTTTCATACTGTTTACCATAACCCCCTAATCTCCGAAGTTTGAAGAACATTCCATCTGGAATGTACCTACCGTTTTTAGATGTTCACTGGTACCTATTTGTATAATTGACAAAAGTTCATAACCCTCGGTGCGTGTGACACACTCGCACTTGACGGATCTTTTTTCAACTAAAGCTCCAATTGGCTTTGGATACAGCTACTGTCTGTGTTACTAATGTGTTTTATTTACCTATCTAAATTAATTCGCCATAACAAGCATGTCAGTCGACACATCTGCCTTGTAGTAATCTAGACTAGAGTAACGAGATAGCTTGTAGGTACACATAATTACAACTAAGTGTTCCCACTACGTTGTTACGTATTTCTCAGGGGAATACCTACGTTCGCTGTCTCTAGTAAACTAGAGTAGGTACTCTCCCTTGCATATTTTTTTTCTAAATTTGAATCCTATCCATACCAGGTTGTCTGGCAGAGATCGCTCTAGAGCGATAAGACCGCCAATTGTCACTTAGGTTATAATTATTTCTTTTTAAATTGTTTCTTAGTTTTAAGTGTGCAATAAAAGTATTTTCTATCTATCTATCTATCTATCATTTTTATCCGACTACAAAAAAGTAGGGTCTTGTATGTTTATGTGTATATTTGCTTATCTCTCCGTCAATTTGTGGACCGATTCTCGTATTATTTTACTAGTGTTTAGAAAATAATCCCCAGATGTTCCTATAAAATTTTTAGGAATAGGTAAGTATTTTGTCCCGAAAAAATTAAAACAAAGTGTAGTTTATTTCTAGTCACTTTTTAGTTTAAAAAAAAATCAAATTAATTATATAGAAATTAATCCCATAAAAACAATAGATTTCATTTGAGTACGAACACAAAATAGACTTAGGTGTATTAAGAATAGAACTTTGACAGTTAAATACGGAGAGGAAAAGCATATTTAATTGATTTACAGATACTTCACCGTGAGGACGCCCCGCAGTCCCGAAATACATTTCATTTCAATTATCAGTCGTGATGAACAAAGTAAACTGTTACAAAAGAAACTCGATCAAAATTCCTAATTCACCCTTTCATTCCAAATTCAAGGCCCGGACTCTGGGACGTTTTACAATAATTTTATTCTGTTTAATCTGTCTCACTTTATTTCATCAACGACTTACTCAAATTATTGTTTGTTGCCCATCGACTCCTCTTCCCTTGATTGAAGAGGAACTAAGAAAACTTAGTTGGGGAAGTGAATGATCTCTTACTTCAAGTCTGCTAATCCAAGATTTGTCTTCTGTTGGTAGGTACTCTAATTTGATCGCGTCAATTATGAGGAATTTGACGTCGTCAGATGATACTCTTCTACTGAAAACCAAGCTTGACTTAACAAAAATCTTTCCAAATAATCGTTTTACGAAGTCGAGGCTAGTTCCGCTACAAACAACCAATTTGCGCCGAAAAGACGAGAGCTGTCCGGTTTAAAATCCCGTCCAAACAGCGGGTGGGCACTTGACCGAGAGCGCAAAAAATTCGCCCCTTTTGACGACTCTTTTGAATGCTGGCAACATTAGCGTTCGCCATTTTGAGTCGACGAGACGGAATAATTTAATAGAGTGACGGCTTTGGTAGCTCGCGCCATTTCCCTAGCTTTGTTTTTTTAGTTAGAGTGGAGTAGGCTAGCTTTTTGGCGTTTGCAAGGGATCTCTCGCTCTTGTGATCTAATTTTTTTGACAGACTCCCGCAAAACTGTGCATCGTCCATTTAGCCTGCTAGCTTTGGAGAATTTTGAAGTCCCCTAACAACTGTGCTTTAGCTATAAGTGTTGTTACAATACGTACCTAGTTACACAAAACATTAATGATTTCAAATGTTGTAATAAAGTTTGGTTTAATTTAGTTTCAATTTGGTTTATAATTATTAGTTCTGAATAAACAACGTGTTCTAACCATCAACCTATTATTTAATAACGATATAAATTATCGATGAACATCAAGTGCCATAACAAGTCATTAAACACCTCCCGTAAAGACTTTATTACGCGCCTTTAGAGGCTCACAATGAAACGATTAAATTATCTTTACTCTGCTAAAATTTTAAACTGTTTTAAGAGAAATTCCTCTTTAATTGACTTTTTCTTCGTGTTCCTTGATAACATTTTTGTGCTCGACTTTCAAAGAAATCATTAATTAACTTCTGTGTTCCTAAATGTTCAGTGAAGAAGAAAAGATCGCATAGAAAATACTGTTTGGTAATCATTAAAAATACAATTTTTTACGTTGTAATAGATTCACTTGGTAACTGTACTTTATATTCACGAGCTAGGTGTACGTATAGAAATAACATCAAAAGTTGTTATGCTAAGCCCTCAGGGTCTCAAGACGGGTAAGGAAAAATCCTAGAATTTTTCAACATTATGTAAACAACAACTTCGCTAAAAAAGTATCGCAAACTCGCAAGTTACAAGGCCTTTCTTAATAATACCAAACAAATACTTCTCTGAATATTAACTGAAAGAAATTCTTCCCGTTCCGTATTCTTAAATACGTCCTTCAAACTGATAAGTATCTTTGGGGAACAAAGGCTGAGAGGATTTCAGCTGCGCTTGTCGCAGAAAGCGGATAAACCGGTTGCATACAGCACACTGGTGCCGGCAAACCTGCTTTAAAGTTACACTAGCTTCTGCATCATCATCTGGGATCCTTGGATCTAGGCCCATCTTAACATGCTGGGGTTAAGCCTCCCTTCGCGTCTGTAATTTTTTCCTGCATTTTGCTATTGTACAGCGTTATTATTTTTTATTTATTTATTTATCAGCGTCTTCCGTAAAGTGCCTCTCGCTGTGCATCCTGTGTGTGACTCTTGTCGATTTTATCCACATATCGTCCTCCTTGTCGTCATCTTGCAAGCGGACGACTCGAATTTCTACGACCTAATCTTGACTCATCTTGGATCGAGATTGTACTCCAGCAACCAGATTTTATTAATAGTATGACCTTTTTTCGAATTAGCATCATAGTAGTAATTCGTTTATCTATAGAGACTAATTTGAAATTTAATTTTAGGAGACGACATTGTTTAAGTACTTACCTATATTAGAAAAATATATTATGATTGAAAATCATCGTTTTTTGCAAAACGTTTCGGTGCTAGCTTGTCACGGCCGTTTTCTACGTAAATGCGGTCCGTTGCATTACAATTAACAGAAATTAGCTAGATTATCAGCGACGCGTGGCGCGCAGAGAACAGCTTCTAGAAAGACACTCTTGAGATTTCAGAGGGGACGAAGCAGGGTCACAGAAATGGGGCAAAATTATAAAATGTTTACGAAAAACTTCATTTTCTTGTTTAACTTAAGTCATAACCTAGTTCCTGTACGCTTAAAAAAACGGGGTTTCACATTCATTTTTCACATTCATTCATTCAAATTCTGTTCACCAACACATTTTTATGTATATTTTCTTCACACCGCTTTTTAAACCCAAAAAAGCTGGAAAGGCGCTGTGCGAACAAAACGTGCGATTACCTAAACTAAGTCCGTAGGTATTGGTACACATACCTAAAAACTCATAGCTATATGAAAACTAATGCTAGAGTTACCAATAGATACCTAGAGCACAACTCAGTAACTTTAACGCCCCCGTGATAGCAATTAGCGGATTACCGAGCAGCCCTTAATCCGGCCCTGTCGGAATCTCAACTAATCCGCGTTGATAGATCAGAGGGTGCCGGAGTTTTGCCTCCGCGCGTGATTCCCGGATACACATATTGCCCTATATTTGAATACCCATATGTCTACCCGAGCCACGCATTATGTAGGTAGTAAGTAGGTAAGTTTACTTTTTGTTGGAAATAATATAGTGCGTTAAGCGTTAGCTAAGATGACGCGGTTGAAGACCGTATGACATTAATTGCAGCCGAATTAAGCCACATTTTCTAATGCTGTCACCATTTTCAACAGCGTATTTGTTGTCAGCATTAGAAAATAGATATGGCGGCTACAATTATCGGCTGCAATTCATATCAAAAGGTTTTCACCTGCGTCCTTCCTGCGTCCGATCATACCCCAACATACCTTAATCAAAGAGTTTTGAACTTTATTACATACATGAAGATTCACGTTGTGTCGACCAGCGACTAGCTAGGGGTTCTATTTCCGTGCCATTATGAATGTTTCGGAGAAAAAAGTGACAAACCTCGGTAATTTGAGGTTATCGCACCCTTCTTATTTCAAAAACGTTCTATTACAGCCTCCATGTTATGATTATAACCCGACCATGTCCCGTAGAACGCGCTGCGGTGAACTATTACCCGGCGCGGGTGAGTCCGTAATTTATTCGGGTAATCGGGTAATTTGTCGCGGGGATTGCCGTAATATATCTGCAGGTGCGCTGTTTCTTGTTTTTCGAGAGAAGTTTGCTCGATTCCAGATTTTCCAATTGTTTGGAGGAAGTTATAAGGGCAGGGTTTTTCAGAGAGTTTGCTACTTTGGCTGTTTTAATGGAGGCTTCTTGGATACACAGCTCACCCGTGAAGTTTTGAAGCCGACAGCGAAATTGTTTTTTTTTTCAGTTAGGTACCTACTCCTTTTTGTAATGCCTAAATATGGAAAAAGACAAGATTTTTTTTTATAAGGATCTTGTGTATTAAGTTCGCGTTTTTAACCTTTTCTAAGTGTTAATTTTAACATTTATTGTTTTTTGGAAATAAGGAGTTTTTTATTTGATTTGATAGCTCGAGTTTGTATTTCAGAGGACCGAGGACTCTTAAAAGTCCACAATTCCGTCATTTGTAGTGACAACTAAACACACACTGAAAAGGGATCTATGGCGCTCATTAGGGGAGGCCTATGTCCAGCGGTGGAATAATTTACGCTGTTGCTGATGATGACTGACGATTATAATTTTATTGAAAACAGATTTTAATTATTATCCATCTGTGATGTTGTGTGATGTCTAAGGTTTTATGTTATTATAGTGCGTTACCCCACACTCAGGGTAATTTCTGAGAAATCAAATAATATCGCAAAAAGATGAAGATGGATATATTAAGTACTAGTACCCATGACACAAGCTTTGGTTATCTTGGGGCATGATGATGCTGTGTGTGTGTGGATTGTCTAGCATTATTTATTTATTTAATATAATATTCGTAAAGTGTGTTCTACACAGCCTACACAATATGGTGCCAGGCTAGGAGCCGTCAAGAGGCCAGTCGTCGAGAGCCCAGTTTATCAGCGCAAGTCCGGAGACACCATGGAAGCAATTAGTTCGGGGCGTCACAATGCCGTTATTGATGGAACCCTAAATTATAGTTTAATTGGATCGCCATACATTATCGGACGTGTAATGAGAAGTGACATGGAGTGAGTTATTGACGGCGACCTATCAGGACAGTTAATATGCCTAAATGTTGGCGAGACTAGATCTAATGTCGATTAAGGGTCACTTCCTGTACCTAATTAAACAAAATCATGTAACTAGTGATTGTATAAAACGCCATTTAATTTAATTGTATCTATGTACTATTCTTAAAATAGCTTGAAATATTGTAACCTATGTATGTATTTCGATTAATATACCTACCTAATAATACCTCTTATTAATCCAGGTGAGAACTCTAGTGTCTAGTTAAACCTAACATAGGCTTTAAGGCACTTCTAACCGAAATGTATTGTTTTTTTACCTGAATAAATAATTCTATTCTATGTACAAAATGTTCTATTTTTAAGGTACTGGTCGTTACAATCTCGCTATCACTTTAACCTCTCATTTACCAGCTAAGCTATCCGAGAAGAGAAAATTGATATTGCATTACAACAAACTGCTGAATTTACCCCTTTTGTCTTAGTTTATTTGTTTTATTTAAGTAGGTTTATTTTGTGTACCTATTTTCTGTAAAATAAGGCAATAAGCAAATGATTTTCTATTCTATTCTTACTGTATTTTTTTATAGAAATGTCAAGATTCAACTAGCAATAGACCAAACGAGAGATGAGAACATAGATAGAATATTTGAAATGGCCATAAATCCTTCATTAACAATCTTGACTTATAAAATATTTTTGAAAGTATGTTAAAGATGACATTGAATTAAGTGAACGTGACGTTAATTAAATTCTCAGTTTTTGACCCGGAAGTTTCATAGTTCATTTAATTATAACGATTAATTTACAAAACACAAAATATACCTCCTTTTAGTAGGTAATAAATAAATAGTGTATTTTGGTTTTTAAACTTTCGCGATTTGTAAACATAGTTAATGGTTGATGGTTAGGGATATAATAACAAAAGGTACGCGATAAATACCAGATTAAACCATTAACTAGTGTATTTTGGATCATCTCAATCATGTGCACTGACAGCAGGGCTAGCAAAGGATGAATTCAGTATAGATATTTTTTAAATCTGGCGTGTCTTTTATTTTTTCATACAATTATCCACGCTGACGTCACAAAACTAGGCCTCAAGTGTACGTAAAACAAAAGGTAGTAGAAACAAAGTGGATAGAGCAAACTTTAAAAAAAACTAGATACTTACCATTATGCCATACGTTTCCACATCCCAATTTGTTTTCCATTACTACAAAAAAATATAAATTCCAAATCGCAGGCATCTCAGAAAGTTTGTCGCCAAAGTAATTTCCTTTTTATTTCTCAATCTATAAAGCTTTATACTAACTGGCAGTGTTTAGTATGCGGGCGCCGTCCATCGTTCTTTGGATTACATAATAAAACTACACGCGCTGTAGGCCGGCCACTGGGAAGGCCGGTCACGGGCCGGCTGAATGTACCAGTAATGACTGGATAAAACTGGACGGGAAGGGGATTTGGAATGGGATTAAAATGACTTAGAGGCCGAACTTACAAAACGGTTTGTGGCCTAAAGCGGACCGCTTTCCTTGAAGGATGGAAATTGATTTATACGGCGACAGTTGGACACCTGTGCTACTTTTATGTGACAATAAAATTAAATTAATTATACTGATACAGTACTCCGTGGTTTCATAAGTGTATGACTCATATAATCCTCGCGACTCATTCATTGGTTCGTTCTTCGGCGTTGGAAAAAAGATATACAACAATCTTTTTTCCAACGTTCGCCGAGTTCTCCGTCGATCGTGGGCCGGTTTTGATGATCATTTGGGTTTTTCATAGGAAATAGTCTAAGGGCAGTCCCATAAAATTTTATTTCCCGAGGGATAACTATTTTGTCCCGCAAAACTTAATGAAACAGTGTAAATATAAAGTACCTATTTCGAAGTCAGTTCTTAGTTTTTGTAAATAATATCAAATTATCTTTGTCTTTTAATTGTAATCAAATCAAACCAAAAACTTTTTATTTCCATTAATACAATAAATTAACACTTAGAAATGGTAAAATTAAAATAAGCTAAGCTATTAAGCTTATAAAGCTAATTAAAATGCAGGCAATGACCGGCGAATAAGAAAATCTGAATCTACCAGTAGTAGGTCAATTCCTTGTTCAACTGTAGGTTCAGCTACTTTGTAGGTAAAACCAATAACAAGTAACTAGTGACACAAGTATAATGACCAAGTAACGCAAAGGTAGGCCCAACCGTCCAACGCCATTTACGCACAATATCAGAACTTTTGAACAGGCAACAGTCCATTAACCTGTAGCTTATCACATTCTCTATTCAAATATTTGATCAAACAATTAGCCGTCTCCAATACGCCATTGAAAGGAGCCTGAGGGGTTGACGCGTTCATTGTTCAAGGGTTAAATAGCGAGGGGTCGCCAAGTTAAGGGTTAAATCTTGATGTCGTCTGGGTCTGGGAGATTAAGATCATCTCTCATAGGGGCCTTAAGTGCAGACACAATTATATATTTTTTATTTAAGCAAAACTGGTTGGTAGAACTAAACCACAGCACACAATATATCAAACACGCTGTTGGAATCGAAAGAAAATTCAAAAGTTTCATATGAACTTTTTGACAATTAGGCCGTAATTAGCTTTTACCTTTTGGTTTTTTGCAAACTCATACTAGTCTCGGGTAGATTATGCGTTTAACTTAAAAAAGCGGTACAAATACTTAAACAACATGTTTCAACAATTTTAAACTTAATTGTCGTCTAACTAAGTAATTAGAGAAGAAATCAGATTGCTAAATGAATTCGCTTTAATTTAGTTTATCGAATCAAAGTTGGAATAAATTCCAATAGAATGTGCGTCTGCCCGCAACAATGAGAGTAGTTTGTAGCGGCCGGGGACGGACTCAGGGCAGAGGGAGGGGCATAGGTCGGGACTTTGTTATAATTCATATCTTGATGATTTAAAACAAGTGCAGTTTTTGACAAAAACGTTTAACAACCACCCAAGTGTAGTGGTACGCTGCCACATAAATAATTCTCAAGTTATCCTTGACTTATCTACAAAATAAAGTTTAAAAGGCAAATATTTTTTTTTGTTTTAAAAGCAATTCATACGTCTGCAAGTCATTAAAATTTATTTCACGCTGATAAACAGACCCAAAAGCCAGAAAAAGCATAACACTTAAAACAATAACCTCTCCCAATAAATTTCGATTCTAAAGAGCTTTTTTTGTAGTATGAGAAATTCAGTCTCCACACGTGCAGCTTAAAACAAAACTTCGAACCATGGAATGTCGGCTATTCAAGTACACTTTTGACACAAAACAATAAAGTATATTCTTTATTGCTTTTTGCCTTTTTGTAACTCGGCGCGTCAGGATTTCTAAGCGCCGCACATGGTCAACTAAAGGTATTTTCGTTATGAATGTTTTAGTTTTAATGAATGTTAATCTTAAGGAAATGGTTAGTAATTAAGTAATTAAGGTTTAGTTATAAATGCATGTAACATTATTCATTCTCGTTGGAGACGTCACAGCGAAAATGAATATACACTAATTAAGGTCCTTCAATGTCATACAATTGGCTAGATTGAAGTATTATTATCACGAAAGGTCAAAGTTATTGGCTTTCTATGCTGTGATAAATTATAACTAATGTTTCTATTATTTTCGTTATTTTTATGTGAAACGGCGGTGTTGGCGACGGCTAGCGACATCTCATGGCGGGTCATCAAATCAATCAAAGGGGGAGGAGACATTACGCCCTCTAAAGTCCCGAAGGCGGGTAACGACCAATGGAGACGCTGCGCAAGAGCAGATTTCCTGGAAATGCCATGATGCCTGCAGGCAGAAAGGGGTGTAGAGGGGATTACGTAAATAGGCCAGCAGCGAGGATCTCCAGGCAGACGGGCAGACGGAGACGCGGACAGACGGAGACGGAGGATACCTTAGGGAGATCGAGGTCTCGAAATCCCAGCGCGTTACGGAGGTCTTTAAATTTCAGTGATAGCTTTCGAAATAGAGTTCATTAATTAAAGTCAGTGATGCCTTACGATTGTATCTGTTGTATAATAGAGTGGTGTTAGTATTAGAGCTAGAATCTGTGGTGAACGTGTGTTCCTGTTTCGAGTATGAAAGCTAAGTTTATTGTTGAATTGTTGTACCTATACGATTGATATTGGTGATTCTTGAAAATATATTATACTGCGAGTCCGAGAGGCCCATGTAACTTACAAAACCAGACCCCACTGTTGCTAAAATCAATCGTATTATTTTCTGTTTATTATTGTGTTTTCCTCAGGAAAATCCCGCCCATTTTTGAGGCCATTTCCCCGTAAAACTCTATTGAGTTAATAGAGCGACTGTGTTTCGTCTCTTGCATAAATTCATCTTCTTTTGGTTTTGAGTACAGGGTTTGGCGGGAGCCTTCTGCCTCGACAGCCCTGGAGGCGATGTTATAGATGGGAGCTTAATAACTGATAGCTTTGGTATAGTGCTTACACAGACACATAACAAAGCTCTCCGTTACAGCACATGGGTGGCAAAACCAATCAAAACTTATAAATGTTTGATCTTTTCACTGTAGTATTTCCATGTGCATCCTAGGAATTAAGTTCTGACTATTTTACTGCCTGTTTACTGTATTTTGATGTATTTGTGTGTGTGTTTTACATGTATTAAACAATACTAAATTCCTACAATCAGTTTGTTTACATTTTATATTAATTTATCCAACAAGTTAGAGATTTCGTGAAGCTTATGCTATTCAATTAAAAGTCTAGGTAATCTAAAAAAGCTTTTTTAAAGAACATATCGCTATATAGAAAGAATAAGCCTTACTCACAACCAAGTATAGACATTCAGTCTCAAATAACAGAGATGGATTGATACCTCACTTTAAAATGTTTTGACTATCTCATCATGAGCAATGTCTATGTTGAAATTGATTTGGTCTATTTCTATTAGGACCTAACACACATGTTGTCCACATAGAGAAGCATTGTGTCAGCAGTCGGGGATCCCCAATAACAAAAAATATAAATACACATAAACGTCCCGTTGACGTAGACTGCCTCTGGCGAAGCCCAAGCTAGAAGTACACAGGGGTCTGAACGAATAAGAACCAAATCAATAGGTCTTGTAACCAGACTACAGGTCAGTACTCTACCTGAGGCCCAGCTTTACTGTCTGTCAGCTTCCACAAGGGTAAGAACTGGACCTTATAACCTAAAACTCACTGCTCTATAAGGTATCGATCCATAAACTGTATTGTTCGATAAGGTCATTATTTTCTAAGCTACAAGCTAAAAGATATGCTGTAGATGCTACTAGTACATACTATCTGGTGTTCATACAGACACGGAGGCCAGGGTCCGTTACACAAGAACATATTTTGGTTATGTGGTTAATTAATTGGACCACTGTCTTCTCTCTGTGACAAGTACCTCTAGAAGTTTAATAGTTTTTTGAAATTTTCAAAGCGTTTATTTCATTTGGTTAGTAGCTTATTACGTACTAACAAATAAAAAGAGAAAAATTACCATTCCACAATTTTTTTTACAGAGAATGGAAAACAGCCTGTGTCTACTTTGATCCATCACGGAGACAAAGCAAGTATAGTCCCCTATTATTCTCCCGTACACCTGACTACATCCCTGGCTGCGGCTTCGCCAGAAGCTAGGGGTTGATTAAAAGTTAAATTGGCGGGACACTGTGTGATTGGCGTCGCGCGGGCCTCTCAGGCTTTGGCCGCAAAAATGTCCCCTCTATGGCCCTATGGGGGCAACTCGTGCGCTAAATTACCTACCATATGGGGTAGATAACACTATGGAACGTGCAATTTGCTAAAATGGGCGAGCAGCTTAATTAGGATATGCGCCGTAATTACTTCCAGATTCCGGATTTAAATATTGAATCTATAGGTACCTACTGTCTCTCGTGCGAGAACTATAGAGATTATGAGGGAATTGTTTGCAGATGCACTACTTTGATAGGTTCTCACATTGTAGGAACATTGGAAGTTAGTTAAGTTAGACAGCTCCTGATCAAGAAGCTTTTACATGACGGCGCATAAGGAAACGCTAATGACGTGTACTCGGCTCTCTGCCAATCGATGATGAGCTATTGTATCACCGCGTGGGGTGATGTCATCAGAATACGGGCTGAGCTGTGGGGATGACCAGCAAGTGTTGCTCACATCTATGTACCAATTATTCTCATAATGTTTTTATAGGAACTACATCAGCGCCCTGAGTTCGGTTTAACGATACTATTGAGACGTCGTCGTGATGTCTCAGTTTTCTATAATATTTGAGTAATTCAATGACCGCTCGATAGATCTGCGGCGCTGTACCAAATCCCATTGAAAAATAGAAAGTCTCGGTACTATTGAAAAACCAAACTCAGGGCTGAGTTTAATATTCTACTTGCGGATTTTCGCTACAATTTCACAAATTCCTACAAAAACCTGAGCTTTTCTGTTTATGCGCCTCAGCGATGACGAG
Source organism: Eupithecia subumbrata (assembly GCA_949316285.1). Lineage (NCBI taxonomy): Eukaryota > Metazoa > Arthropoda > Insecta > Lepidoptera > Geometridae > Eupithecia > Eupithecia subumbrata. The sequence continues at coordinate 9,763,855 of OX438643.1, read as the reverse complement.
TTGGATTCCGTCGTAACATACCTTCGCGTTTACTGTTTCAAATGGAAACTGAAGGAACGGTGAATTATTCTGTTTGTGGCCGCTTTTTATGCTCCTGAGCTTTGGTGAGCGGTGCCAAATCAGATACTGGGAATAATTTATTGTTTCATCTTAAACTTATGTTTTACCTCTACGATTAAGTAGGTAGGTAGGTACTATGTTAAACAATAAAAAAAATCAAATAATCGTGAGCTTTGTTTAATTTTGTTAGAGAAATGAATGAGTCATTTTTCTACCAATTTGAGACAACAAGACAAAGAGAAAATTCGCACAGCTAATGGCTTAATCACTCTAGTTCGTCTTTTCAACTTCATATACAAAATTCTACAACTTCATACAAGCGTTAAATCTAAAGCAAGAGTTATAAAAGCTATATTGAATGCAATGAACACTCATAAACTATTCAAAAAGCGCTTGATCACGGGCCGGAGCGGGCCTACAAAATATTTATGTCTTCTCATAAAAAATACGCGGTTACAGGAAATAGACGGACAATAAAATCTTCGGGAATCCTCGTGTGGCGTCGGGAAACTTCGGAAGGGTTCCGGAAGGGGAGAACATCACAAAACACTTTGTAGGTTTTATAATTTTACTTCAAATCCGCTAATATTACAAACTTCTATATCGTGTCTACGTTTTGCCGAAACATGGATAGTGTCCAATTTATTGTATCGACTGAGGTTGGCCTTATTGTAGTTTTCGTCAGAATTCCTATAAATGTCGTGTTTACCTGTAAGTAATATGCGTATCAGAACAGAACCTAATTTTAAGTTGGTGGTAAGAAATTGATAAACCTTTTTTAATAAATTAATAAGTACTGTATTTAGTTATTCTGTGGTTTAGTTTAGTTTTAGCAACATGTATGAAGATGCGATTATGTGACTAGCCTGGACAACTATTGTCGCAATACACTTCAAACTGTTTTGGTCTGTCTGTGGGTACTGTTTTGTTAGCTAAGCGACAAAAACCGGTAGGTACTTCACGCACGACCGATTTGCTGGAAGAGTTTTCTTTGCCGTTCTTTTTCTGGTTTTAAATCTTTCTGTGTAAATATTTAGTAGTAGGTTTAAAAGTTTTTGATGAACACCATTCAAAACAAAAAAGGAAGAATGATTGGACGTCTTATATGTACGAAATGCTTCATAAGAAACATCATAGAAGGAAAAGTAGAAGAAAGACGAGGAAGGAGAAGACCAAGAATTATCAATATGAGTGAGGTCAAAGAGAAAGCCGCTGTCATGTCGTAAGTAAAAGATTGGAACCGCATTGGAAAGATAAAAATGGATGAAAGTGTATCATAGCACCAACAAGAGCAAGGCTCTTTAATTTATAATAATACTAGCGACCCGCCCCGGCTTCGCACGGGTGAATTACTGATACGGACTTTTTAGACCTTCTTAAGGTGTACAATACTGTAGTACATTATTTTGATCTATCTCGTAGGGTTCAGCCAGCGTTTGCAATGTAAGCGCAAAAAAGTGATTATTTACGACATCACATTAGAAACCTCTATAATTATCAGTGTTTCTCTACTATATTATTTGTATTTGTATTTGTATTTGTATTTATTTCCATCGTAGGTACACTTGTTGTTACACTTGATTTCGTTAGGTACATTCTATATTTTATTCTTAAACAATAACACACATGTATTTCGCTGTAGGAAACACCATAAGGTACAAAGAAAAAAAAATCAGACAGACATGACTGAGAGAAAAAAAAATTAAAATTAAAAATTAAGAATAATTGATTATGATCAAATAAATAATTAATTAATTAATTAAAGGGCATGTCAAGGTATGCTGCTGTTAACCCTGTTAACCTTTCTTATATTTATTCATTATATAAAGTAATGATAATAAGTAAGTAAGTCTTGATATGTAGGTAACATATTTGTATTAGGTAATTAAGGGCTGTGGATAAATAAATAAACCTTTCTCTTGAATCACTCTATGTATTAAAATAAACCGCATCAAAATCATATCTAATAGTTTTAAAGATCTAAGCATACCTACATAGGGACAGACAGACACCGGGAAGCGACTTTGTTTTATACTATGTAGAGAAGAGAGGATAGATATAGAGCATTGAGTTAGAGTTCAGAATTGACAAGCGTCTAGTTTCGATCCCAACTATCAAAATAGCTTTGCAATCACTTCTGCCGAGTAACCGACCGCAACCTCCGCCAATCAGAACAAAGTAGCGTATGAAAGCCGCCGCAAGAATGCGGTACAAGGAATCACTACACGGGGCGGCGCGGCGCGGGCATTGCGTTGCGCGCCCCCACTTTCAATCTGCGGTGGACCTGAGCTTACGTGGACTATTTATTAGGGCGAGGCCATGAGATGGGTTCAAGCAACAGGAATGGGGATAGAAACTGAACAAGACGGGGATTGTGTATAAGGCGATATTTGTAGCCCTGAAGACGAAGGTCCGCCTGAGACGTAGAAAGTTGCTGGGCTATGGGACACATATAAAAAAATGCTGGACAACCCACACAGCATCATCTAGCCACAAGCTAAGCAAAGCTTGTGTTATGGATACTAGATACAATACATTTAATAGACATGTACATATTTTTTTACCATACATAGAAAATACACAGAACACCCGGAACAAATATTTGCAGATCGTAGAAATTTGTCCCAAGGCGAGTATCGAACCCGCAACCTATTGCGTCGCAAGCGGACCGTTGCCCACCGCGCCATAGAGGTTGTCAAAAGGTGTTAGAATTTGATTAGCTAATATCTGTTCAGGGTTTGGGTTTTCTAATGTGCTGCAGGGGTATTTTAATTCATTCGATTCGTTTCCGAATCGAATCCGACGGATCTTTAAAACGCTATTTTGATTTCGCCTCAGGTTGATGATCGAAATAAGGAGCTCCTCCTCATTGACATAGTCAACAGATTCACTTCGGTTCTTCTATCATCAACCCGAGGCGAAATCAAAATAGCGTTTTAAAGATGGTGGGTTAGATGATGTTGTGTGAAAATAGTCAGCAATATCAATATCGATCGTTCATGATGGCAGTTTGTGTGCAGAAAGCTGTGCTTGCGAGTTTGGCCGTTGTTTGGGTATTATAGCGAAACTTCACGCTAACGCATTAATTTCTATGTTTTTATCATGCCAGGTAGGTACTACAGAGAAATCCTCCAGAATTAAAAGATCTGTGAGACATTTCTTTGCCCAAATCGAGTAGGTACCTGCCTTTCTTTTTAAACGTTTAAGAGCGGTCATATTGTTTGTAACAAATTCTTTTTTTTTGTTTGTTTACATAGGTACCTACTTACCTTGACAATGCAATATGGCAATATTTTCTTACAAATTAGCCTTGACAACAGAAATCGCAGTTTCCGTGGCCCAGTAAGGGCGCGAGAGGCTCTCCTAACTGATACGTGCAATTAATTAGAACTACTGGGAGCCCGCGAGCCCTACAGTTCTGTCACGTAACTTACATCCATCTTTTTAATACAATACCCTGTTATATCTATGGGCCAGATTTATACAATTATCAATTATCACTTTGTACCTTTAGGAGGTTCACAAAAAAAATTAAGACTTAATGCCCGCAGCACACCTCCGCTGCGGAACACGAGTAGCGGACCCGCTACTCGTGTTCCGCATGAATTCCGCAGCAGTAAAGTGTAGTTTTAGATGCGGAACTATAGCGGAGGTGTGGCTGACGTCGGAGCAGATCGACGAAACCGCGCGGGGAATGAGATAGAATTAAAGTCAAATCTATCCGTTAGAACAGGCAGTTCCGTTAGTGTTCCGCTTTTCTTACATTCGGACAAAACATGGCGAAATTACTGCAGTTCCGCAGGTTAAGGTACGCAGCGGAGGTGTGGTACGGGCGTAAGACCTTACGTCTTGATCAACAATACAATACAAATGCTCTTTATTGCACATCAAATAAAACAGAAACACAGGACAGGAAAAGACAAATACAGATTACGTTGCACAACGGGCGGCCTTATCGAACGGTCTTCCTTAGAGCCGGGATGTACAGAAGTACTCAAATCAGAACTCGTCATATCTCAAAGTAGGTTCAGAAATCAAATAATATCCCAAACTTGCCCTGAGTGGAGGGCTTACGCACCATAATAACAAAAATCAAAGAAATGGTCACATTATTTTATATCGATATACCTTCCTATGTAGTAAGCCCGACCAGAAAATAATTTTTGCCAATATAAAGACACCAAAACAAACCAAATTACTCTACACCCGAAACACAAAAGACTAAAAAAACATTCGCATTCCCTGTTTACATAGTTTCAGCGATCGTGACGTCGGCTTCCGGTTCCGCTAATATCCCACCGGAAGTGGCGTTGGGCGGGATATTGCGGTCGCCAGTAATGGGGAAAATATTGCCGTTTCGTTGGCAAGGCCTTCCCTGTGCTTCCCTGCCCGTTCTGGCCCCCTGCGATACAGCCTTAGAAAATGAGAATGGTCATTTGAATGTTCTTACATTTACTTACTTTACATCATGAAATGTTGGTAGCCATGAGTATTTCTTTTTTTTGCCGTGTGATAATGGTTAATTTGTCTTAAACTAACCATAAAAATTTGATAATAATGGTTTATTTGTAATTGAAAGCAATTGTAATTTGTAATAATAATTGTAAGAGGTCAAAGAATTGAAGTTTTCAAAGGAAATTGATCTCTACAAACTTTTAACATTTTCATAAACCTAATTAAAGCAGGTTTGTTATAATCTTTTTAACAAAAACTCATAAAAGTTCAAAAATACGCTTTTAAAGCACACTTCTAATGAGCGAATTGCTGATTTGCAACTTTATTGTTTGAAAGGTGCTTTTACATAAAGGCTTAAAGTATAAATTATAGGCGTAAGTCTGAGAGAGGCTGATAATATAATAATTAACTTTTAATAAAGGTATTTTCATTTACCGAGTTACATTATTAGCTCTTTTTATAAAGTTAAATACGAATCCTTTAAACCAAACTGTGCAAAAAATACTTCGCAAAATTCTTCAGAAAATCTTGAAGAGCTTCGAAAAATCCCTCTCACGGTAGGTTTTCATTGCTTAGAAGTAGAGTGACCATAATATAGGTATTTTAGGAACATGATATGACTATTAATATCGTCGTACTAGGTCAATTAATTATAGGTTACGATGTCAATTAGCACGAGTGAACTATATTCCTACTTAATTACGTATAGGTGTGGGTTATACATGTGGTAGAGAACTACTACTACTTATGGTATGAAACGGTCCCATCGGATGAGAGTGATCGATTAAAGAGTGCACCTGTGTTTGCGCACACACTTGGGCACTACAATATGCCCTGCGAACCTGGCTAGTCTGCGTTGAGAATGGCCTCCATGACCGAAGATTTGGTTAGGAGGACATCATGGTACGAAATAAGAGCAAGTATTTAATGAAGATCAGCTGGCAATGAAAGTTGTACCTAATAGTAATTACTCTACTGTCAAACTTGATTGTTTCAGCTAGTGAAAATCTAAGATAAAAATCTCAAAATTTCAAATGGATATTATTGGCTACCTTAGTATGATTCAAGCGTCGTCGCTCGTCAAAACAAGAGAGATAAACTAGCGAGCATTCAGAGCGTCAAGAATCAGCTGACGTAATCCTCGAGTATCTTACGCATACAACAGAAATAATAGAATTATTTTTGTGTATATTTTATAAACGATTTTATAAATAAGCACCAGTGACATGACAATCCCGTGACAAGTTTAGACAGTTTTAAAATTCTTTTCTGAAATGAGAGATAATGTAAGAAGAAACAATCTTCTTCAACAACTTTCTGTAAAAAACAAGGCCCAATTTAGCGACTCCACTGTCAGTCGTCATGTTGCGGGGCTATTTGAATAATTCTCAATTTTAATAAATTCCTTGAGACATTTAAATTTTTCCTCTCCGGTGGTATACACCGGACGTAGCATCTGAAACTAGAAGCTGGTACATCTTATTTGAAACAAGACTATTCGAAATGGAAATTAAACATTTGAAAACATAAATTTTGTTTCATTTTTGGGACTATCCTCTGCCTTTTGTTGTATGGGCCAGATATGGCTCAACATACAGTGTCCTGTATGTTGAGCCATATCTGGCCCGGTTACACTGTAATTCACTATTTTGAGTCTTTATTGATAACTTTTAAGACACCTAGTTCACACATGCCAGTAAATTTTCAAATGAGTCTTCTTTCTTTTAAATTACTGATTGACACAGGTAAAAATATTATAATTCCATAGGTATGGATAGAAGCGGGTGTTTGTTTAGTTTAACGAGGGATGTCATCACGGTTCGCGTGGCGCCCGCTACTGCGTCCTTGCGCACACTTCTTATTGAATTCGTCAAACTATGAAAGTTATTATATATTGGGTCGATTCTTGGGCCTGTCCTTTTTCTTATTTATGTTAATGACCTTCCCAGCTGTTTACCTGATTGGGCTTTCATTAATTTGTTCGCGGATGACACCCATGTAGGATTAAAAGAACGAACGAATGAGATTCTAGACGACAAAATAAATAGCGCACTTTCATTGCTAAAGGACTGGTTTGAAGCTAATGGAATTATTTTGAATGCTGATAAAAGTACTGTAATGAAATTCGAAACCAAAAAACTTATACAAAACTCAGGGCCAACGGAACATGTTTTTCTAGGTTATACAATTGATAAAACAATAAGTCATGTGACTCACATCAATAAACTATGCAACAGGCTAGCGAGTGCAAATTATGTTCTATTAAAATTGAAGCCCCTCATAGATCAAAGGTCACTTCTGTCGGTATACTATGCATATGTACACTCAATAATTAGTTATGCCGTTACAACATGGGGAAACAGTGTTGACGTAAATAGGGTCTTGGTTTGTCAAAAAAGAGCTATAAGAGTAATTTGTGGCTTGAGGCAAAGAACCTCAGCGAAACCTTTTTTCATAAAACATAAAATAATGACAGTTATATCAATTTACATATATAAAAGCCTAATAGAAATTTACAAAAATAGATTGAATTATTTAAAAAGAAAGGACATGCACAATTATAATTTAAGAAATATTGACAAACTATACATACCACAAATAAGACTACAAAAAGTTAAAAAACAAGGGGAATATCTTAAATTACAAATGTATAACAAGCTTCCCACAAAAATTACCAGCCTAGACGATTTCATTATATTTAAACAAAGAATTAAATGTTATTTTGAAACACATGCATTTTATAGCCTTAAGGAATTTCTAAATACCACCATACAGGAATCCTCATTTTTGGATAAAGATAAACTATAAATGAGAAAAACTGAATTGGAGATAGTTACAGATTTGTGTTACATTTATGGAATTGTTTTGTAATTTATTATTTTGAATCAATCTAGAATATAGTATTTTAATTATTAAGTATAGGTATAACCTCTATAATACAGAGTTCATAAAATGTACTTAGATAGGTATTTATTTAAAACTGTAAATGACTTTTCTTAGACTTACCTAATATAGCACAAATTGTTATAAGATGGTGAATAAATAAAATCTGAAATCTGAAAAATATTCGAGTAAAATAGTAAAAAACATTGTTTACGATGCGTAATTTGGGTCTAATCACTGTGTGACTCGTTAAAACTCGAAAGATATCGGAGAGATCTTAGGAGTGAGAGCTAAGTGAGCCAGCCATCACGATCGGAACTGGCCCCGCGGGTTAATAATTCCGGATTCCTTTGCTTTACAGCCGAGATGTCCCGAGTGATAACTCTTTGGCAAGCAACTTAATATTTCACCGAGAAAGAGATCCCGTGATTCGTCAAGACTCGAGAGATGTAGAATTTAAGTTTCGGGTTGAAACTTACTCCTTGTTTTATCTGATGCTCGTTGCGGGTTCTTTTGGAAAAGTTTGTTGTTTCGGGGCTGTTGGTTTGTTTTAGTTTTTGATTTAATCTGACGGGATAAAGATCGTGTCGTTGATATTGCTGAAGATCCAATGATAAATTATTTATATTTATATATTTCCCCAACAAAAATACATTGAAGACTGGAATTTCTCAATGCATTCCTTGTCGCAGAAGATTTTATTTCTGTTAGATGGTTTTTGGAACATACTGTCTAGACGACAACACAGCGGCAGTTCCAAAATTAGCTAAACTTGAACTGTGAATTTAAAAACCATCCATTTCATTTCATGCATGTAAATGAATTATAAGCAAAGCGAATGCTCCAGCCATGAAAGCGATCCATGCGCTAGCGAATCGTAGAGAACGTAAAACGTAGAGCGTACAAAGGCGTGCTAAATAAAATCCCTATTTACGTATTTCACGGGCCCGTTAACTCGAAAGCCTGGTTGCGGAAGGAAGGAGCGTTTGAAGCGATTTATCTTCACGCAGACGCCGCTAGGGGATGGGCGCCAGGGGTGCTCCGGACCTAGGTCCTGACTAGATGGGGCTTACATTTAATTTAAATGTGGTACTTAGGTAAGGTTAGTAGGAGATTTTTGTGAAAAGGCTGAGTAGCTTGCCGTGTTCTAGATGAGGGGCTAGCTAGTCACTTAGGTATACCATCAATTGTCATGTCAATCAAAAGGTTTATCATCATCAGCCCAGGCGTGTCTTGACAAATAAAACGCAATGCGGTATTAAATTGAAACAAACGGAATCAATTGAATTGATTCCGTTTGTTTCAATTTAATACTTGATTCAATTCATAAAAGTTAAAATGGAATGAGTTGGGTCCATAAATTGAAATTGAAATTGAAAATTCATTTATTCTGACATAACTTATCATCCATTTTGTTAGTAACACATTATATAAAGTCTGGGTTGTAAAACATCTCTTCTTTTCACCTCGTCACAAAATCTCGTCTTGTTTATGTTTGATTTAGTACTATAGAGTTATTCTGTAGTTTTACTATCTCTTGACAACACCTTCTTGATGTTAAAATGATCGCATGGGTAATATGTCCCATCCAGTGCCACCCCCAGTGTAGTCGCATCTGCGCGTTCGCCGAGAACAAGAGAGAACAACTCGACCGGTTTGTGCCCAGACAAATGGCCGATGGAAATGTTTTTACAACTCGCCGGCCGCGGGTCGCCGTGCTCGACTCGCTGTCACGGGTTTGTTTAGTTTGGGTAGTTGCGGTTTCAATAGGTCATCATCATCACTGGCCGCTAACATCCATGAAAGAGGTTTTATGCAGTGTTCGTTTGTCGGTACTTACGTAGATAACTTGTAAGGCCTATAGGGAACGACAGATGCGGCCGCAGTATTGACGAACGTGCGTTTCGGGTTTATATAACAGTTTCTGCCAATCGTTTCGCAGGCGTTTTCCTGTATAAAAAGAGGCCTATATTATGTTGATCATGGGCTAAAACAAGACATTAGCAAATGTTCATTCAGATTCATTCAGTAGTTTTACCTGAAGCACAGATATTATAATACTATACTACCTGGAGGAAGCTACTAACAAACATCCTTAACTATAAAATTACTTTTAAAATATTAGTAACTAGTATCTGCTTGCAACTACTATCATTATATCATTTATCTTATCATTTATTATTTATCTTTTTTTTTTATTATTTATCTTATTGAAATTCAAACAATTGTCTTATAGCTACAGTATCTCCATATTATCAGCCATTTAGGCTGGAAAAGGTAACAGACCGACAGAGTTATGATATTGTTAACCATAATATTGTTTTGAAATCACACTCCCTACTAATATTATAAATGCGAAAGTTTGTGAAATGTGCAATTTTTAGGGGTCCGTACCTCAAAAGGAAAAAAGGAACCCTTATAAGATTGATTGATTCTCTCCCTCGACCAAAATATACAGGGCACCTACTTACTGTTGACCAAGTATCATGATATTTGGCAAGAAACAACAACAATTAAACGGAATCCTTAGTGCGCGAGTCCGACTCGCACTTGACGTTTTATTATTACCTAGGATCTCCAAAACTACTGAATAGATCAAGATGAAATTTGGCAAACACTTAGAACGTACCCTATTATAAATGCGAAAGTTAAGATGTTTAGATGTATGGATGGATGTTAGTTACATCTTCACGCCAAAACTACTGAATAGATCGGGATTTTTTTATTTGCATACAGGTAGTACTAGGCCTGGAATAAAACAGGCTAATCATTTTTCCCATGAGTCAATTCCCATGGGACAGAAATAACCATTAATAATTGCCATAGAAACAACGCGTGTATAACCGCAGGCAGAAACTAGTCTTCAATAATCTAAAGAAAATCAAACACTTCATCTAAATTGCACAAATAAAACGCCCCATCCTAAAAGTGAGTACAACACAAAACCAATAAATAACGCGAGCAACACAACGTAAAACATTTATTTCCCGATACGGCCAATGGCCATATTTCGCGGGAATGAGTGCTATTGAGGCCCCGGCCCATAAACGACTTACCTTACATCCTGGCCATCAGGTAGTGTCACCTTCCCATAAAAAATGCCCTTTTACATAAAGGTCCTCGGTCCAGGGTGGGAACGGCTTTTTCTTGAAATTGTTTTTGAGAACGTTTTAACCCGGGGTTTTACTTACCTAATCTATGGTTTGGGTTTGTACCTTACCTTCCGTAAATAGGTGTGAATGTTGTATTTTTGGTAAAACTATGATGACAGCTTTTAATGCTATATTAGAATGCTATTTATATAGAAAAAGACTTTAATGCTATACAGGGTGTAACAAAAAAGAGTAACCAAACTTTCAGGTAGGGTATAGAATCGAACACTGAATTCAGGAAAAATATTGAAAAAAAATCCCGCCCTTTAGTCTTCGAAAAATTAAATAAATAGGTACAAAATTTTCACAACAGTAGGCAATAGACTCTAATACATGTGTCTATTTGGAATTAGAAAAAAATGGCCTGCGTACCTGTATTCATATCTTTTATAAGCCCATAACCATTTATAGGCCTCAATTAGACCCACTCCGTAATAGGCACTGACCAGTAGGTATGCTGATGAAGTATATGATTGAATGGATGTTTGTAAATTCACACTACAACTACCTACTGAAAAAATCATTATCAGTCTATGCTTAGGTATTGGTAAATATACTGAGTAGAGTGAGTGATGATGTCCTCCTAGCCGAATTTCGACCACGGCGGCCAGTCTCATCGGAGACTAGCCAGATGCGCAGGACATATTATAATGCACAAATGTGTGCGGAAACAAAGGTGCACTCTCTATTCCCTCACTCTCATAATCCATACTAAAAACTAAAAACCACAGGAGCAGCTGGTCAACATAATATTTACCTAGTATTGTCTTAGTCGAGTTTATTCTTCCCCAACCTATTCGCGTATTCAAGTGACGAATAAAAGAACAGCAATCATTCCAGCTTTCATATAAACAGAAACAAGTCAAATTTTCAAGCGATTTTGTTGTAATTTCTTTCAAAATAAGTCCATAAAATCATTTTAAGTGCAAGAGTCCCCTAGTCCCACAATTAGTAAGGACAAGAGCTGGAAAGCCCGCGCCGGAGGCCTGCGAAACGTTCTGAGTCTCATACGATTACGGAGACAAAGCGACGATTCCAAAGAAATATTGTCTGGAATCGCATTCGTGGGTCGCAGGGTGGGGACAGACGTGGAAACACATGGAACTGTTTTATTTAAATTATTTATACCACTAGTTTCTACCTATTGATTCGCACGCTTCTTTGAAAAATGTAGCCTTTTATGATATTTCAGACTACCTTCTGCCTGCGGCTTCGGACGCTAATTTTCGGTATAATAGGTAGCCTATTATCTAACTTAGGCTTTGTTCTAAACGTTCGCCAAATTTTATCTTGATCTGTTCAATAGTTTTGGAAATCCTAGGTAGAAAAAAGCAGATTTCACAAACTTTAGCCTTTATAATATAGGATAGGATAGGATCTTCGCCTGCTACTTACATCTTTGCAAAATTCTTACATGCTTCAAAATTCTATGAGCTGCCGGACAATTAATATAAGTGGGATAGTTAGATTTAGCCTGTCAAATAGAGTAAAATAATGAACATATTAGGCCTTAAGGAACTCATAATATGTAGTTAACGTACACATAACATAATACACTTGCGAGCTTTAAACTGGAATCGCTTCAATGGTTGTTCAAGACTAATTTTTACAATTTCTTTGCAGTGAACTATGAGTTAAGTTATGTTTTCCCTTACGCAGGATTTATTGGCGACGATAAATTTTGATTTAATGGACGATAATGTCCGCTGCCACACCGCAGCAGTGACTAGACAGTACCGGCAGACGTCTTCCATGTCGGCATTCCCACACTAGACTGGCCAGCCCTTATTCCTGACTTGAACCCAATCTGGCATATGTGGGACAAGCTAAAACAGCGGATACGAGGGAGAAATCCAGCTCATCCAGCTCTGGCGCCGATAGAAGCCGATAGATGCAACTTCGACCTATTGCAATAATTCCCAAAATTTAGGTAGCCAATTTAATTAATTTTAAATCTTGATATCACTTGAAAGGTAACAAAATTACCTTTCAAATGATATACCACAATCTATAGTTCATTGTACTTAAATTGTAAAAAAATTGTTTTGATCAACTCGCGATGAAAGCGATTCCATTTTAAAGCTCGCAAGTGTAGATAACGTGATAAGTCGTATCACTGTAATTATATAATTTACGAATTCAATACACTACCTCAAACACCCACACAACTAGGGTAATAAACTAACGAATGCTCATGTGAGTTTATTATGAAATTTGATAAATAATTTAAATAATAGAAATGTATAAACATTATCGAAATTACTACCCTCACGCCCCACCCTAGCGTCGGACATCAGTTACGGGATTCCCGGGACACGTATGGATGTGTCCGGATCCCGGAATGCACCGGACAAACGGATCCTCGGATTGTACGGATTGGTCGGATTGGCCGGATTACGCTAACCCTTGTTTATACCGCTGTTTATTCGATAGAAGGTGTATTGATTTTAAAGAGGAAAACATTCACTATTCTGCTTACTTTGGGCCTACATTAGTCCACAGCTGGACATAGGCCTCCCCTAATGAGCCCCATAGCACCCTGACCTAACCTAATCTTGCCGCCCAGCATCTGCCTGCAGTCTTTCACAGATCGTCATCGCACCTGGCCAGAGGGCGTCCTACTCTATGTTTGCCGAGTCGCGGACTCCACTCAAGAACACGTTTACCCCAGGCGGTGGTCGATTCTTCGCGAGATGTTGCCGGCCTGGTGATTTCCAAAATGTCTAGTATTGTTTATTTATCTTTGTGATGCATGAGATATCTATTTTCTGCCAAAGAGGCAGAAGATTCATTGTATTTATTTATAAAAAATATGACCTAGTTATCGTCCAGTTTTCTCCTAAAATCAGCTAGATATCACTCTGAAAACGTATTTAATTCATATTCTGGAGTTTATAGATCGTGAAGACGCTTAATTGCCTATCAGAAAGGACAGCCTCAGGCATACCTCAATATTTTGAATTAGACACACAAACATTGTATTAGGCACTTATGTGATATTTATGCATGCTAGTAGTTACCTTTCACTTCTTCCGCTAGAAGACAAAAGTAACTAACTGGTTTGCTTGTCAAAATAGGCCTAGATCTGGATACTCATGGGATCCCCTTGGTAAAAAACTCCGATTACTTAAAATAAAATTATAGGGTTCCGTACCTCAAAAGGAAAAAAGGAACTGCCCTGTTAACGTGTTAATTTACGCGTTAGGACGTAGGTGGAGCAAAAGCATAACAAACAAACATTATTCTGATTCAGATTTTGTTCAGTTCTCTGCTAAAATCATTTGTAATTTTATCAAAGCTATCCTAAATACTTATTAAATTCATATTCTGGGTTTTATGGTTCGTGAAGACGTTGAAATGTCTCGGGAAGGACAGCTGAAGACCTCAACGGCTATCGTTCCGTTCGGGACCTTCGGGATATTATCTGCAGGGTCTCATTGAATTTAATTGGAGATCTCTATTCAGTATTTGATTCGAATACAAACGATTTTTTGTTGAAGATCTTTCTCATTTTTGAGATCATTATAGGTAAAAAAGTTGAGATTACTCCGGGACGAAGATATCTATATATCTATAACTCGCTTCCAACAGCCGCTTCTGCGGCTTTGCACACCAGTTGCGAAATAACAACTTTTAGATTTTTCTCAGAACTAAGAACCATCTAAAACTTCCAGAATATTATTATTTTTTCATAAGATTTTTCCGAAGTAAACTAGGACCATCTCGAGATTACTTTCAATATTAAAATCAATAAAATTGCAGAAGTATTTACGGTTGTTTCTCGATATCTTTACACAATTTTAAAAATTACAGTAAAATTGAGAACCTCCTCGTTTTTGAAGTCGGTTGAATAGGTAAGAAAGAAAGAAAGAAAGAAAGAAAATTATTTATTAAACACTACAGTACACTACTAATGAATTAAAATAAAAGGCTACTTAGTAACACATACCTACAAAAGGTAGCTTACATCCTTCTTCAGAATAGATCGAGCTGAAATTTTGCATAGATGTAATGTAATACTAGGCCTGGAATAAAACATAGTTTTCGTTTTATCCCGTAAAGCAGTTCCCATGCTATATAAATAACTTTAAACGTTTCCATAGAAACAACGCGTGCGAAGCCGCGAGCAGAAACTATAAGTGAAGAAATGATCTATCTATCTAATTATCATAATTGTGTGATGTATCCAATTATCATAATTATTGTGTAGTGTTAACAACCACATAGTTTCATAAGTTCAATCTTCCTAGATATCAAATAATATCCCAAAAATTTTCGACCTCGACGGGACTTACACCCGCATACTTCCGTCAGTACGGGAATGTGCTAACCAACTACACCACGAGGTCAAGTGACGTAGGAGTCGAAAAACTCTGCGACTTCCTACGGACTCCAGCGCCGTTAGCTCCACCTGATACAGATACAGAATCTAATTTTTTAACGCCTCTAGAAATGTTTTAGAAAGTACAGTGTAGGCAGATATGCGAAGTTGCTCTTTTTGGCCACCATGGTGGCAAAAAAGAGCAACTTCGCATCTTCATTCTCTTCTTATAGTATAATAAACTAACTTTTACAGAGGCATTTAAAAAAAGCTTAGGATAGGTATCACAATCTATCCTATCGATTTTTGAAAATTCCTTCGTTTAACAGAATAATAAAATAAAATAGATGGTGGCGCTTATTGGGAATAGCTGTTGAGTGAGCCCGTGGTTGTAATTTCACCAACCACAAACAAGAACGATGTAAAGACGACATCCGTGGCGCAGTGGGCGAAGGTCCGCCTGCGACGCAGGAGGTTGCGGGTTCAATTCCCGCCTCGGGACAAATGTTTATACGATCTGCAGATATTTGTTCAGGGTGTTCTGGATGTTTTATTATGTATAATAAAAAAATGTCTATCTATATCTATAATATATATAATATATCAGTTATCTAGTACCCATAACACAAGCTCTGCTTATCTTGGGGCTAGATAATGCTGTGTGAATTGTCCAGTATTATTTATTTATTTATTTTAAAGACGTCCACTGCTGTCCATGTGTGAAAAGAGCCTTATGCATTACAAGGTAATTTCACGAACCACACACAAGTATGTTGTAAACACTGCGAGGCAAGGTTACAGTCTCAGAGCGGCATTTTATCTATCGTCCATTTCTCATTGGACGTCAATGGTTGTACTTTACGGGCGCCGCGGGCGGGCCCGGGATATATGGCCTGTAGCCGTGCAGAGATTCACGACAATTGGTCGAGGACGTCGATAATGCTGTTATGGCGTAGAGAGGCTACGGCGTAGAGGTGCTATGGCGTAGAGAGGCTACGGCGTAGACGAGCTACGGCGTAGAGGTGCTACGACGTAGAGGTGCTACGAATGTGCGACATTGGTTCATTTGTTTAGTTTTACCCCTGTACATATAAAAAACTTGCTTGGAATTAAGAAACAATTTAGTTATAAGCGGTTCTAGAAGTCTAGAATTTTTTTTGTAAACAAAAGGGTTAGAACGCCTGAGAAATATAAGTGGAAAATATTTTACTACAGTGGTAACATCGAACTAAATATCTTAGAAGTTTGAAGTAATGACTGTTTTTGACAACTTTAATGTATCGTTTCATTTGTCTCTCGTTCGTTTTCGAACTCGACTTTGCACCTTTTCCGTTGCGCGTGTGCGTTGGTGAAACTTTGGTTTTTGTTCTTAGTTGCTGTTACCTTGTTTTTTTGTGTAATTGTTATCAGTTTTACAATAAATTCATAGTTGTGTACATTCGTTTGTAAAATGTTTTGTGATCCTTTCGCTGGGAGTCCTATTTAATAAATAAAATAAATATCTTGTGTTAAGATATATAGAACCGATTGAAACCAGTTTTTTTTTCAGTGTGACTTTGTCAGCCACAGAAAACAAAAGCTCCTAGAGTTTAGAAAGGTTTATAAGTTATCTCATCTTCCCGTCTTTGATACGAATACTATGCTTACTGCGTTATTTGTAAAAGTTTTTTACTACGTACTAAAATGTACGTGACCAAATTCAAAAGGTTCTAACACCTCTACTAAACCAAAAAGACCATGACTGCCATGATCGCCGTGATCGTCCAATGTTCACAAATCCCCAACCCATTTCGTTTGACCGACCCGTAATCCCCTTTACACTTTAGTACCCTGTCAAACTAAGGATCGCCCAATGACACATGGTTACGCGGTCGTCGCGTAAAGGTAGCACCTCACTATTGTGTGCTTGTGTGTTGTGCCGTGGCAGAGCATATCGATTTTACACATTTTATATGGTTAGAAACACCTTATTGCAGCGACAAAACATACTAAAACATTATCAGCAAACATATATACCCCAAACAACCCCCTTGTTTAGGGGCTATGCTCAGTCATAATCAGTGTTTCTTACCATTCTAAATGTATGCAAACAATATACTTCGGCCCTGCCCACAATAGTGTCGTTCCACCTTCAGTCAACTTAAAGCGACAAGGTACTAAAATGTTTTTAGTACAAGCCACTTGCCTTTTTCTGCATTCCAATGGGAACGTAAAAACATCAACATTGCCTGCGACTTGGGAAGTAGGAACTACTTGTTGACATTTAAATTGTAAAGTCGCTGTGAGCTGGATTTGCATTCTCTCAGCCGTGGAGGGCGAGTGTGTGCAAACATGAGTATGGGGTAGTGTGGCTGACCCCATAAGGTTTTTTCCGGTCTAGACTTGCGATTTTGTCGTTGTTAGTTTTACGTGGATACTGGTATACATAGGTATACAAATTATTTTAGCTACACTGGGTTACACGGCAATAAAATGATTCAGGATATATGTCGTTTATAGATTAGACCAAAAGAGTCTTACCATAAGCAGTGAAGCGAATATTTTAATTCCAATTGACGTAGGCAAAACCTATTTTAGTTATTACCTACAATGCCGGTCAATAGGTAGTCAATAAATTACACAGCGGTTATGTACTTATTTAATTAACATTGTATTAAACGTAAACACAACATTATACAGATTAAAACCAGCTTTAATATCACATGAATAAATCTCCCATTATTGCACATAGCTCAGGAGAATGCACCATTCTGTGCAGTATTATATTAAACACTCTGCACCAAAATATTTACACCAGCAAAATTGTGTTGCCATTGTGTAAACAATTTTAATTGCAAGATTTATTTATTCAATATTATTAAGCGCGTTAAAATTGCTCATTGAAAACAAAACTGAACCAAATTTAAGAGATTTAAAGCCCGATTTTTACTCGTATAATGATACTTTTGTACACCAAAATAACGCAAAGGAAATCTATAATCCTTTTAAAACTCAAACGAAAGCCATACAAAGATAACGAACGCTCCGTTTGGATAATCATATTTTTCGTCCGAATCTCACACGTCCGTGAAACTTTATTTTGGTACAAAATATTCTATTCCATTCGAATAGGATTTCAAGATTATTTTTCTATGTAACCCGTACGTGAAACTGCATATTTGGAGAAGGAAATCATTTCCAACCAGTGCAGAGCTTAGCTCGAGCCATCGACGAGAAAACTCTACGATCGATAAAACGTATGACCGTCAAATTCCAAGAATATACGAACGCTTCCAGAAGACACCTCAATTTCAGTGAAGTGTCTCAAAGAATATCGGGAAAATTCGCACAATAAAGAGTGTAAACATCTGGGATTCCAGTTTGAATACGTGCACTCGAGCTTCAAAGCGGGGCTTTTCGAACCTTCCAAATACAGGCGATCGTTTCGTTGCTTTTAATTTTGCGGAGTCTGATTACACCAGAATAATCTGAGCTTTACTATACGATTTGAGCTAGGTATGCATCCGCTGTCAATTCAACCCTCCAATTAAGATTTGGATCGTTTTAATTTGTTTATATAAGGACTCCCAACAAAAAAGTCACTTATCATGAAGAATAACAAAATAAAGTGGTCTTAAGTCTAGTGTTTTTCTAAATAAAGTGTGCCACTGCGTGAGCAAATTATGGGTCGAATATACATACAATGCATAATACAAAGGCGAAAATATGTAGTAGAAATAGAGTGGTAAAATAAAACGTTTATAGAGTTTGGTAAATCCCTCTTTCGTTGTAGATATAAATACATATACTGTTCAGAATCAACTCAGTATGGTTATGTCAAAATCATAGATTTTTTTTTCACAGAAAATAAAATAAATAAAAAATGCTGGACAATCCACACAGCACCATCTAGCCCCAAAGTAAGCTACTCAAAGCTTGTGTTATGGGTACTAGATAACTGATATATTTAATACATTATATACATAGATAGATTTTTTTTATGATACATAAAATGTTGCGTATTATTCGATAACTCGATAGCCGCTCGAACCACGCCCCGGGCTAGTTAGCTAAATATCGGAGTGAAACTGTAATCCTACGTAGGTGAGTGAAAAATTAGATTGCTCAGTGCCCCGGACGGGCGGAACCGCCATAATCTCATTGCTGGGACCTGGTGCAGACGGGAAGCTCAGGAGATTTTAACTATCGGGAAATAAAAATTTAAAGTTTAGCTCCACCGTTAGCTGCAAAAGTGGTCAATGAAATGTTCATCCCGCCTATTGGTCTTCGCAAACTACTAGCCTTGAGCCAGCAGTAGGTTCATTAGTTTATAAAACCCTGATAGTTATAACCTGGATGACTTGGAGGTCGTCTCTCGAAAAAGGATCATCGCTGCCTCAACTCTAAAGCTTGTCGCACTCCCGAAAAGCACCCCTGCAGCACAGCACAAAAGTGTGCATTCAAATAAGGACTTTAATTCATAACGTTTAGATGAAATTTATATCGACGGTATCAGATGACAGACAGCTCGCGGACGTTTGAAGTTTGTAGAAAGTCATTTGTTTACACACACACACAAAAGCCCATACTTGAATACACGTTTGTTTGCATGTTTGAATGCACGTTTTTGTGCATTTTTGATTGCACGTTTTTGTTTTGTTTCTTTACCCTCAACCGCTCTTATGAGCGTTTTGTCCACTCTCTGCCCCTTAGCTCTGCCCTGACGCGACGACACGTGTGGCTAGTTATCACGAATAAGTCAGTGTAATATTTCCAGAGAAACAAAAGCCAGTGGCTTGCGCCGCAGTGCGTGGCCGTCGGGGCTTCGCCCGCAGAATATTCCGATGTCTTTTTGCTCACACGAGTCAGGCTGGGACGCGTTCACACTGGAAACCGATTCGCTAATGTTGCCAGTGTCATGGCATTGACTTACATCTTGATTTAACCTCTCATTCTCTTGAGACAACCGTAAGCTCAGTGTGGAAGACCAGACTAGTTGTTCCCTACCTGCTTGGGTAAAGCAATAACGGGGAGACATAATGTGTTTTCTCTAATCCTGTTTGCCAATGAACAGAAAATTGTGTAAGTGTACATCATTTTTTCCAAGTTGCGAAAGTTGTCTTTATTTTGATTCCCTTCTTCTTTTTTGTTTCTTTTGTTTCCCCCATCTCGCTGCCTGCATACCCGTATATGAGTTGACAAGTCTCTTTTAGAGCTAGTATGATACGTAAAATGTCACTACACTTGTAAGGGACCTACCTGATTGCCGTCAGTCCAGGTATTCAAAAACCAGCTTTCTGTGTAAATCTAATTCCGATGTACAGGTTTATAGCCAGATGTGTATTGATTTTGTGCCGACCTGGAACCGGATGTTGGAAAATACGGATATAAGGGTTTATGATAGCATACCGTGGGTTAGGTATGTAGGGCAGATTAAAAATTCTCTACGGTTTGTTATAACTACTATAAAACTACTGTTATATTTTTATAATATTTTAGTTTTTCGTTTTGAGATTTGACGTAGCGATACGTGACCATGGTCAAGATGCCGACAACGTCATCGATTTGGTAAACACTGTCGGTAACATAAAATCAACAACTTTTGACTAGTCGCCGACATGTTGCAAGTCGGCAGGAACTGATCGTATGTCGCCAAGATATCTATAAAATAATATTGCCGCCTTCAACCCGCTAACCTTAGTCGGCGACGTTGCCTTGTGTGGTGCCGACTGAATGGCCGCTTGAGACAAGCCAGTAGCGGCTGGCCTGACTCAACGACCCTCGGCCATCATGCACACGGAGCATTAGCGATCCTTTGCCGAGTCATTGCGAGCCTTGACTTGCCTAGACTCTTCCTTCGTCTATCTCCTCAGACCGTGAATACCCATAGCTAAGTATGGGCTTTTTGTCTATTGCGTTATACAATCCGGCCCTTTACAGTCTGTCAAATATATCATATAAGGCCATTTTTTATTTAAATATAAAGAATGGGATTAAAAATAACGCTGTACCGAATGAAAATAAGGGATTGATGACAGCGGGACCGCTTCTTTACCTACACGACTTAGGTATAACAAATTGGAGGCATTTGCCACATATTTTTTCTAAACAAAGCCATAATAATCTTTTTCAAGGCTCTTCGGATTTTTTAAAAATTATCTGAGCGTCAGGTCGAAGCGACGCGTGACCCGAGAGCTGGTGAGTATCTGGCGCAGCGCATCAGCATTGCCATACAGCCAGCGCCTTGGGGACCCTTCCGACTAGTATTGATATGGATCAGTTGCTGCCTGTAGATTGTTTGCAACAGTCTGCAGTTAACTCAATCGTTTGAATTGTAAATACTAGTTCTAATGTATTTCTATTATCTGGTTGTTATTTTCTTGGTCAATAAAGACTTACAATCTTCATGATGACCTCAAAATATCGTTTGATCTTAGACTGTTTCCCCACTTATTATCCGATAAAACAGGAGATGTTTCAGTAGATTAAATAAGTCGGATTTATCGCGTGACCCGAATGCATGCCGGATAAATAGTTCGCGACCCGACGTGAATACGAAACGAACACGACGTTCTAGAGAAGGACATTTAGCGGACGAGTTAGAAAGAAGGTCAAGTATAGCGGACAGCGGACATGGCAGAAGATACTTTCAAGAATGTTTGCTATGGTCTAGCGATGTAGAAAATAGATAGAAGGGGTACACAGACAGACGCTTCTGACTCAAGTAAGGGAAGTCTTGAGCTCGTCGAACACCTGGAAAGCACCGCTGCTGTAGCACACCACAAAAATGAACATTTAGATAGACAATACTTTTATTGCACACTTAAAACTAAGAAATAATTTACAAATGAAATAATTAAAACCTACGTGATACACTAAGAGTTCGGATATTATGGGCTTTAACTCGTAATGTTGTCACTGTAAAATGTAGTATTTAAATATAACGAGTAATCGAACTTATTTGCATTTACGTTTTCGTGCTGTGTGGCAGCGGTATTGGATTAATGAACGCAGCTATATTAGTATGTCACGTGAGTGTGCTGGATCTACTACACCCGAGTCGTCGGGCCGCCAACAAGTAGATAAAACACTGTCGTCTGCCCACAGTGAACTGAAATGTCTCACCACCAGCAGCCGGACTGTGTTGCCGTCGTCGTTGTTACGTAGACTCCACTATGATTATTTTTCAACATACGGTACTTAAGACTATTGTATGAAGGTCGGTTGTTTACGTGGCCCAGGTATGCTTGGGACTTGAACAAATGAATTGAATAATTTGATTGTTCTGAAAAACCAATCCATTTCGGATCCCTTAATTTTAAACTGTAGTTTTGCCGGATAAATACAAATCACCGGGGAAAATTTTTTTTACTGAACCACCTCGGGATTATCTTAACAACCAAATCGGTCCATAAATATCGGAGCAAAACGACGGACATTGGTACATAAAAAAGTATACATACAGCCATAGAACCATATAAAACCTCCTGCTTATTTCGCAGTCGGTTAAAAACGAAATCGCGTTGGATCAGTGTCAAGTCACACAAAAGAGCAATCGAATGGTTTATTCGTGGTATTGTGTCCGCTAAGTGTCCGTACACTCGAAGAGCGAGAAAAATTTAATTAGTAGGTATCTCTTTGTTCGCGTCCAACTTTCGGCCAAGATAAATACTCCCCGTGGAGCCTGATAATATACTTGTTTGTATTTTAGTACTTTAAATACCGGCCGCCAGCAGTGAGAGGTTTTTGGAGTCTAGATA
Source organism: Eupithecia subumbrata (assembly GCA_949316285.1). Lineage (NCBI taxonomy): Eukaryota > Metazoa > Arthropoda > Insecta > Lepidoptera > Geometridae > Eupithecia > Eupithecia subumbrata. The sequence continues at coordinate 9,741,245 of OX438643.1, read as the reverse complement.
GACAGAAATGTAGCATTCGGCGAAATCTTAACTGATTACTTTCCGATTGCTTTCAAAATGCAGTACCTAAGTTTATAGTAATGTTAATGAAACGGGAAAATAGACCTCTAGAAGATATATAAACTGGGGCTCAATTCTATTAACCAATCGCCTCATTATGAAATTGGTATCGTCGCAAAATCGGAACGTAGAATCCTTAGATAAAAACAAGTGCAGATATGGCGTGCGGATTTACACGGATATTGGTTTTAACCTCGAGACTTAAGGCGTGCGTCCCTCCATCTGTATTTCCTTTACTCTAAGGTAAAATACCAAAACTTGTCTATGGTGGCGATTCTGCGTCTATACCAATGCAGTATATTATGCTGCTACACTGATTGCTTTACTATTAAAGCAATCAGTTAAGCAGAACAGGGCCCGAAGAAATAACAATTGTATAGTCACGACGGCAATTTTTAAGGACGGACGCAAGAGGTAGTAGGTAGTCATCCTAAAAGTTTTAGCTTAAGATTCTTGGACACTTAAACATAGAGTAGGTACTATGTGAGTCAGGTAGATACGTTTTGGCCAGGTGTCGCCAACCTTCGGAAGCATATTCCGATAATTCCGATCGTATAAAATATGCCAAACAAAGTTTTTATTTGCCCAAAGTCAGGTGATTGTGACACTAAACATTTTTTATAGTGTACTCGTGGCAGGGGTCGTAAATCAGAGAGCAGTTTACAGCGGGCCTTGTAAACCGAAGGTTTATGAGCGCTGCCGTTATAATCATGGATTTCGTCGGTAATGGAAACGATTTAGATGGTTTTTGGACTTTCCTTTTAATGTGAAAGTGGAAAGCGTGGGAGGCGAGGAATTGGACGATCGGAAACTGTTTGTGGAACGGTGGTTGGCAATTTGACCTACTTTTTGTGTAATTTCGATGATACTAGGTGAGCACTTTCATTAAAATTATATTTACTGACGTAGGTATCCATTGTAGATTTAGTTTGAAACTCTACCGCGTTCAGTGAAAATGTAATAAGCCTCGGTAAAAACAATTTTTTTAATCAATATCCCTTGAAATTAAGCGACGATGTGACCGGCGATCGTTCACGAAAGTCTAGTAGACACCATTGTTATTTATTATACCATGGTGACACCTATTCTCGTCGTTTAAACTTTTCAACGTATAGATCCCGTTTCCGAGATTCCCACTGTGATCCCTTGAAGCTTTTTCTACTCGACAGTAAAGTGTAAATTCTATTAGATAAGGTATGAAACTATTATAATAACCGTATGACCCTTCCATAGTTTCTACTTCGCTGTAGTAATCCGTAACAATGCCACTCGTCTGCGGCCAAACACCGCCGCACTCCGTGTTAACCACCACTCATACAGCCCCATACAAGCCCTCGGTATACACTAGTGCACTAGTGCACGCTGGTTTCACTCGCGCTATAATCAATGTTAATTACGGGAAATAAAAGCCAATTCATTAACACTTTCAATTGGGTCGTGTGGATGGTTGTGTGGCCCGTATTAATAATAATAATAATAATAATAATAATAATCGTTTATTTCAGATACCAAGATCCATAAGAGTAGGTACACAGACCTTCAAGATAAATACTTATTACAATAAAAATAAAAATAAAGTAAAATAAAATAAGTACATACCTACTCAAGGTATATTTCTTTACTTACTTACTATAATAATATCTAGGTGGCTAGTTCCACCCATCGTTTATATGTGTTTGTTAACACAAGTCGATCGGACAGGCTTTTTATAATAGTGTTATTACACCTGTCAACTCTGGACATAAATGAAGCAATTCTCTTTCTTTGTATGGCCTGAAAGGAGTCAATTCGTGCATTCATGTACATTTCAGAAGCGCTGCAGTGACGTTTATAGCCCATGAGGTGCCTAAAGATATTGTTGTACGCAACTCTAATACCATCATGCGACTTCTTCGTGTAGTTCGTCCAGAGTTGGCAGGTGTAAAACGACTGACAGAACGATCGAAAGAGTTATAGTATTGTGGAAGCTTGCTCAGTGATCGATCCATGCTTGTCAAGATTTACAATGGCATAAACGTCACTCGGTCATCGATGACTGAGTAAGCTGATTTAAATAAATAAATAATAAATAAATAATGCTGGACAATTCACACAGCATTATCTACCCCAAGCTAAGCAGAGCTTGTGTTATGGGTACTAGATAACTGATATACTTAATACAATATACTACATAGATAGATATTTTTATTATACATAGAAAACACCCAGACCAACGGAACAAATTTCTCCAGATCGTGCACAAATTTGTTCCGAGGCGGGACTCGAACCCGCAACCTCCTGCGTCGCAGGCGGACCTTCGCCCGCTGCGCCACGGAGGTCGTCATTTGAGTCATAGTAATTTGTCGTGAAGTAATTCGGTAACATTTATTCACACAAGACATGGTATAAAAAAAATTGCTGGAATAATACAGCAGAGCTGAATATCTCGCCCGAGTACAGGCATGTGAATATTTTAGGAGTAAATAGTACTTAACTATTTATACAAATTATTAAACATTAAAATTAGATGTCATTCAAATAATTGAATTAAACAAACGCAAATATTAATAAATTGTCTGCTGAAGTCACTAGGTCAAAACTTAAAATTAAGGTCATATTCCACAGAATAAAAACAATGCTCAATAAATAAATTTCTATTTAATAATAATAAATAAATAAATAAATAATAAATAATGCTGGACAATTCACACAGCTATCATAATATATCATATATATAATTATCTAGCCCCAAGATATGCAGAGCTTGTGTTATGGGTACTAGATAACTGATATTTTTATTATGCATAGAAAACACCCAGACCAACGGAACAAATTTCTGCAGATCGTACACAAATTTGTTCCGAGGCGGGGATCGAACCCGCAACCTCTTGCGTCGCAGGCGGACCTTCGCCCGCTGCGCCACGGAGGTCGTCCTTCAGCAATAAGGGACCCTTCAGTTCTTTTACATGTACTCCCACTACTATACCAAAATCGGAGGTCTTATTTTGTTTACTGAGATAGCTAGGAATAGTTTGTATAACATAGTTTTTTAGTAGCCTTTTATGCTTGATAATATCTAAACGTTATTGATGCCGATCTCAAGGAAAAAGTGGAATAACACACTTAATCTACATACTTTTAATTATAAAACTACGTTGGTAAGAACGCAATTATGGATATCTGTGTCTATTTCTTTTTATGGAAATAACTAAGTAACGATATTGAAAAGCAAATATCAAAGATGCGGAAGTTGGCTTTAGTTCTTCCTGTTGCGATGAAAACGTATTGGATTTACAGGGATTTCCTTCAGCGGGAACGTAGTAAGGACGGGAGCAAGGGTTGAAATCTGCAAACACCTGGATGCTATTTTCTGTAATTTTCATATTCTAAGCAATCAAACAGCTTTCCTTATTAATACGTAATAGTTGTAGTTAAACTACAACTGGAAATGGAATAATAAAGTAGGCACGTAAGCTACCACAAACACAACAGATATTTACCTAACTTACTTTATTACCCTGCCTCGGAACAAATTTGTGTACGATCTGCAGAAATTTGTTCCGTTGGTCTGGGTGTTTTCTATGTATAATAAAAATATCTATCTATGTAGTATATTGTATTAAGTATATCAGTTATCTAGTACCCATAACACAAGCTCTGCTTAGCTTGGGGCTAGATAATGCTGTGTGAATTGTCCAGCATTATTATTATTATTATTATTACTTTATTTTTTTGACAGGTACCTAAAAAGCATTTCCTGTATTTAACAGGACAAGCAAGGCCACCCTTGTAGTGAATTTTTGATGGTGTACAATAATGCATTTTTGTATTGTATTGTATTTCAGCATCATTAAAAATATCCAATCAGATCTTCAAAAGTGATCCAGAATTTCAACATATGTGTTCTGATTCAAGCTTTGAAATTAAATCCAGATACAATGTTGCCCCAAGTCTTTCTTCTTGACCACTGCCCTGGAGATCGGAAAATAATGTATTTTTACGGAGGTAGGTAAATAGTTTGTATTGCTACGTACTGTTATCTATTCTGTGTCTAGCGGAAGCGGAAAGGGGACATCGCCAGATTTATTGCTGACCTGGCGCTTGCCTTTGGATTTTATAGTACTTGTTTATACTTACCTACTGTATTAAAGTACATACATAGAATTTCGCCAAAAGTATTAGGTAGGTATAATGTTTGAACATAATAAAGTACCTACGGTCGGTTGTCGATTTGGCTTTGAAGGTCTCCTGCTTTTGACGCAATTTGGAGTCAAATATTAGTATTTCGCTGATCGCAACCCATAACGCCATCTAGCGATAGTTTCCGTAGACCTTCCATTACAGTTTAGTATGCTTCAAAACACTAAGTAGACATAGACATAGACGATGATTTATTTGCTACTTACACAGTACAAAACAGACATAAAAAATATTACATAGTTAACTAACTTATATTAAATAAAGAAAAAAACAATAACTCAAAAAAATACCAATTTTATACAAATTTTAGCGTTACTTACTACCCATAACACAAGCTCTGCTTAGCTCGGGGCTAGCCCCGAGCTATACAACAACTTGCTGGACAATTCACACAGCATTATCTAGATAATGCTGTGTGAATTGTCCAGCATTATTATTATATATATTTACTTAATTTTATTAGAAAATGAATTATTCTTGAGCCCTCACCAGACCATTTTACTCTATTCTGATAAAATTATACTCCCCAGAAATGGAGTGAAATCATTAGGCCTACCAACCAGGCCGGCATCCCTCGATCGAACACCGGAGGGAGTAGACACATGTAACAATAGTTACTTTTTCCGCGAAACCGTTATGAAGGTCCCAATTTCCGAGAGAAGCCAGACGCAGCAGTATTTGATGTCAAAGGAACCCTTTATTAAAAACGACGGCCAGCAGAGATTTGCTATTTGACTGTTGCCAGAGGGGTCGAGTTTTTTTTATTTTTTTTAAACTTTCGCTGTAGGTACCCTAAATCCTTTGGTTCTACTAAAAGCTAACTATTTTGTTGGCCTTTCGGCAGATAAGGACCACAATATGAAATAACCACTATTAATCGGTAATGGCCATACATAACGAAAAATTACTCCTGGAAATGATCATTTCGTACAATAACCATTCTAACAAAATCCATTTCTAAAAATGACAACTTTTAAAATGACCAATGACATCAGCTAAGAATGGCTACTTCTGTAAATGTTCACCGCGAAAGACTGCAGGTAGATGCTGGATGCAGCAAGCTGAAGATAGGGCGCTATAGCGCTCATTAGGAGAGGCCTATGTCCAGCAGTGGACTAACATAGGCTGATGATGATGAGACCTAGCAAGTGATGGATACCTTATATTATAGGTATGGTTCTACCGGTTCTGATCCTATAGGCACGTGACCTTACTGACTATCCAATGAATACCTTGAGTAAATGTTTACAGCAATTTGTCAAAAGCTTTTTGATTGAGATTATTTTGGAACAAAGATTAGTTAACCACTATGTGAAATAATTGATAGGTCATCGTTCGAGAAATCGGCTGTAAATCTACCGACCTTGATTTTACTATATATGGGGTTTGACGATTTTAGTATGGAGGGGGCCTAACACGTTTTACAGATGAAAATAGGTATTTGCGCTATTTTTTTTTTATTATTGAATGAATATTAACGCTTTGTGACATCAGCACATAGAAGACACTTATACAAATATTTTTTTTTTGTATAATGTTTATCTTGCGCGGCGTTTTTTAACCCCCGACGCAAAAAGAGAAGGGTGTTTATTATAAGTTTAACGGGTCTGTCTGTGTCTATCTGTGGTGTCGTAGCTCCCAAACGGATGAACAAATTTTCGTTTAGTTTTTTTGTGTCATAGATAATTTTATCCCGAGTGTTCTTAGCCATGTGTCATGAAAATCTGTCGGGGGGTTTCAAAATTTTTCATTTTGTGTCATGTCTTGAGAATAAATACAGTGTGGTAGCCGATGTGAGGTCCAAAATGTTCGAACCCCTCGCTCTGCACACTTGAGTGCAAAACACGGCCACTTCCGAGAGAAACTGTTGACAAGAACAAGCTCCAACTCGTTCACTTCGCCCAAACTTTTTCAACTAGATTCCGAACCAATTGGGAGTTGCAGCGATTTCTCGCAATCAGCGGCTCCAGCGCTGCACAAAGTCTGCAAGCGCTTTCAACTTGCAACTGTTTTTAAAGTCAATCAGCCCGAAGCGCTTTAATAGCTGTTGCGGCACTTAGCGAGTATATTTTTGCATAAGTGCCGCACTATTGCGACATAATTTCAAATTTCGCATTGAAAATGTAAATCTTGGAAGTTTGTTTAACTCCGCGCAGGGAAATCAGAGGCGCTGTTGTGAGTTTAGTTTTATTGCCGACGTAAATAAGTATTCTGCATGGCAAGCTTTGAATCTCTACTGCGATGAATATTTTATAACAAGTTAACATATTTCTACACGTGAGAAACATTATGGCGTTCTTCTTTCTACTTCATATTCCTATACGTTTTAAAACGGAGTCTAAGAGCTTAGCTTATGCTGTTTTATATTGATTTCCGTTTGCCGCCGATTAGAAGGCAACGCTTCTATCAAATAACGCCTACCACATAATATAGGCTAACAGCTACGTCGTAACTTCGTAGCAAGCTAGCTTCGTAGCTCGTAGTCAGCTACGTCGTAGCTTCGTAGCAAGTTAGCTTCGTAGCTCGTAGCCAGCTACGTCGTAGCTTCGTAGCAAGCCTAGCGTAGCTTGCAAAAAACTGTTGTGTAGCTGTAGCCAGCTACGGCGTAGCTAGTAGCAACCTGCGCCGAAGCTCGTACCAACCTACGGCGTAGCCACATATAAAGTTTCTGTGTTGCTCGGTAGTAAACCACGGTGACCGGCTCAGGTGGCAAGGTGCCAACCAGCAATTAATGGATGGAAGAAAAAAACCTAAATATGTACCTAAGTAGAAAACCTAATACGAAAATTTTGTTTAATGGACCAAAGTCGTACCTACTCAAATGCTATGTATGAAAATCCCAAAAGTCTCGTTTTACTCGTAATCTCAGATCTTATAGGTACTTATTATTTTTCACATCAAAATAGCATTTACACATTTGCTCCCCTTGGAGTCGAGATCGAGGTCCGTAAGGTACCGAGGCTATTCGGGTTTTTTAAAAAATTATCTAAGCGTCTGGTCGAAGCGACGACGCGTGACCCGAGAGCTGATGAGTATCTGGCGCAGCGCATCAGCATTGCCATACAACGGGGCAATACAGCCAGCGTCTTGGGGACGCTTCGGACTGGTATTGATATGGATCAGTTGAGCTACCTGTTGATTGTTTGCCACAGTCTGTAGTTAGCTCAATTGTTTTAATTTTAAATAGTTACTAGTTCTAATCTATTTCTATTATTTGATTGTAATTTTCTTTGTGAATAAATATTAATAAATGCGAAAGTTAACTCTTCACGTCAAAACTACCGAACGGCTCGTGCTGAAATTTTGCTGAACTTTCTATGTTGAAAAAGGTTGTGCGAAACCGTGGCCAGGAACTATTTTATAATAAATTCATTACGAGTTAAGTCTCAATATATATTGTGTTCCTTAAGTTGGCGTAAGAAACACAATTACCTACCTACCTACTTATTTAGACAGTTCAAAGGTACATAGTACTTAACTTACCATTAGTAGGTATACGTACTAGAGAGTAGATTGTTATAGTTTATGGCAGATACGTGTCATATCTTACGATGACCCAATCTTACAATCCACCTTGCAAGCTCAATATTTTCTGGGCAGATATTCGGTGACCACGTGATGGATGGGCGCTCCTGATTGATGCGATGCTCCCTCAGTGTCAGCGGACCTCCTGGCCGGGTATCAATAGCTGGTCGGTTGGCTTATACAGCGGACATTTCATAAAATATGGTCACACTACTGTTACCTACCTACCTACTAGTATCTTGTAAGTATAGGTAACTAACTTTTATTTTATCTCTCAAATTATGTCTTTTGTAGGTTTTATGTGGTTTTACACACTTTTCAGCTAATAAGCCGTGGCGGTCGCAATGTAAGAATAGACCCCTACAACTCGGACTGAGTTTTAGAGGTCGATTCTTATACCTGGATCTTGTTAGAGCTATCTAAGGAAACCTACCAAAAAAGACATCCTTCTGTGTAATGTTAACACCTCTTCTGCTTTCACCAACCCGTTTGCCAAGCGTGGAGATTATGGCAAAGCCCCACCTTGTTCGTGGAAGCACGTCTAGCAGTGGACGTAGCTATTTGTGCTGATGAGGAGAGGTGACTGTTTAGGTAGGGATCCTACTACGCCTATCACGTACCTACGTGTATAATAATGGTGCGACTTAAAGGGTTAGGGTACATCTGCATGGTCCGAATCTAAATTCTCTTGATTTTAGATTCGGATCAGTTGTACCCTCAACCAAAAGTGAAGGGGACATCTCGTCCGAATCTCTTCGTTACTTTTCAAGGTTTCTGAATCGAAATACATCCAGCACAAATGCTGCCAGATTTCTAATGGTAAATTGTAGTACAAGTCAAGAATACCTAGGTGACCTCTAGTTCGGGAAATAGAAAAGCTGCGGGCAAAAGCACCAGCTAATATTTGTATGGAGTAGGATTTGAGGTATACCCACCCAGTACTCAGAACTCCCAAAAAACGCAAAAATGCCACAAAAAATACACGCAAAAAAGTAAAAAACGTTGTTAGGTCCTCGCTTTGAGCAGTGTGCTCTGTTTCGTACATCGTTAGACCAGCCTTTGTGAAGTCATTCTGAATTTCAACACAGTTTCTACACGTTTCGTTGCCTGGAAAAATAGCTCGGAAAGTAGTGGTTTCAGCTTCTGTGCTAGATACAATATTGGCTATATATTTTAGACATGCTTACCTATTTCATGAGTTAAATAATAGATACTTTTCTACGTAGCTAGATGCCCGGTATGAAGCAACAACGTTACCTATTTTTTGTAGGTTGGTAGACCAGATATTCAATTCAATTCCATTTATTTATTTCGGTTGTTCACCATAAAATGTTAGTACAACTACCTATATACTATGTTAGCTACCATAAAACAGATTTCAATTATTCATGTCACTTAAACTCCAGAATACATTCAATAAATTATCATTACAAAATTAAATTAAAATTACAAACTCTAACAAGATTAAATTTAAGCATGTAAATGTCAAATAATATTAAGCCATTCAAATTAATTTATGTAATTAAAGCATGTAAAAGTCAACAAATTAATAAATAGTAACCTACTGAATAGTAATTTTATATTAATTTTATTTACAACGCATTGAGTTACAGAGCAGCACATTTGTTTCTTTACCTATTTGATTTTTATTTTGTTTATTAGTAAAGTAGATCTAAAAAAAACAAATAAAACACTATAAATAATTTTCAATAAGATATAAGGTGTAATTGCTGTGTGGGATGCATCCAGCATTATTGATATACATATTAATTATTTATTGATTTTTTTCTTCCCTTGTGAGAGGCAGTCTGAGTTATCTTACAGAAAGATAGGTAAATATTTTTCCAATTCATTTCAACTTACAAAAAGTAGCTAGGTAGGTAGGGACATCTTTCCCGCTGTTTTTAATAACCGCCGTCTACCTCCCGCAATAAGGTATGGAATCAATTTCCAAGGCCCGAGATTACGTCTCTCCACGTCCCCTTTTAAATTAAAATAAAAACGACACTAAATTCTTAACATTGTAAGTAAGGTAAGCTCCCTTCCCACTACAGTTGAGATTGGGGTTTTGTTACCTACCTTAGAGGGAAGGCCATGGAATTAATAAGTAGTAGGTACAGTACATTTCTGCCGAATTATGTAGGAATGTAGATAGGTATGCACCAGGGTAGTAGGTAGGTAGGTAAGTATCTAACGTGGTACGGCCACGGCCCACGGCCGTCCACTTCTGCGGGAACGGTTTTTTACTGGATCCAGCAAAAATCATTAGTGTGTTCACATTACACATTAGTTTGCATCCTGTTTTTACGGTAGAGCAATGAGCGATTATTATTAGAGCTTCTAAGAAAAGTCCACCTCTCCCCGCTGCTCCCCGCACGCACCCCATCCTGCAAAAAACGGTATGCAGGCTAAGGGAACACTTCCATCTTACTAAAGGTACCTACGTGTAATTTATGTGGATCCTGTTTTTTACTGGACGACGCCGACGGATCGAGTTTGCAGTAGCAAAACTGAATGACAAATTCGAACGGATTTGTTTTTAGCAGGATACTCGTGTGAATGCTAGTATTGAATCCATATCATTATGGACCATTGTGTCTTTTTGAGAATAAATTACTGGGAAGTGAAACGGTAGGTACGGTACGCACTCAGCCCGTGAGCGAGCACCCACAGCTGGGTAAAAAGCCTCCGCTCCTAGGTAGTACACCAGAGTAGTACCTAGTATAGTATTATAATATCTGTGGTAGTACACTACCGCCATTCTGTCCTGATCCACAGGATCCTACTTCCGTAAATATTCGGTGTTCGGCGCCGGGGCCTTAGAGGAGAAGAAATTATTATTCCACTTCAATGGATCTGGCTGGCCGACCTATCGGGAGTTGATTTCATCCGTCCACACAGATCTTGTTTTGTTTGTCGTTCACGGAAGGCTGACAAATTGATAAACAGTTTCATGAAGTTGAAGTAAAAAACAGAGAAATAGCTTCTGTGTTTTGCATGAACATTTCTGTTTGTTTTGTTTTGTGTTGTTTGTATTCAGATTATTTATACTTCTCTCAATCTCAAGTGAATGTAATCCAATTAAATGTGTCTATAATCTGGACAAACACACGGCCACTAGTTAAACTATTACTGCTTCTAAGGCATTCACCGATTAGAACAGAGCACTATAAGGTCTTAGGGTACCTCCTCGTATCACCTATGAGCACCATGCCTGACTCAGTTTGCAGAGTTTGTCTGTGCAGCAATATAAAAATACATCACATTGAAGACACTCATATGCAAAATGCTTTGGAAAAGTTTACGGGCTTGGTAAGAGCACTTCTCACTCTGCTCATAAAATCAACTCGCCTTCACACATACATCTTCAAACTTATATCAATAATTTTATTTGTAAGAATACATAATTATCATATAATACTAGCTGCTGCCCGTGGCTTTGCAAGTGCTTTTAAAGTAGCCAATATGCATCACTGGGATACCATTTACCGCTAAATGCCAAATTGCACTATGATCTGTTCAGCTGTTTACGTTACGTGTGAAAAGGTACCTAACAGATAGAAAGGTTACTTTTGAATTCATAATATTATAGTATAGATGTCAGGTCCACTTCCATCATGAGTGTTCAGAATGTTCTCAAATTGCTTTTTCTTGATTTCAGCTCACGACAGAACACAGTATTCCCTACTCAGTTTGCTACATATGCAAAGCTCAGCTCCAGAAGTGTATGAAGTTCTTCGACATGTGCCAAAAGTCAGACAAAATCTGCAGAGATCTTATCCACAACAATGTAGAGGTAAGTTCACATAGTAAAAAGAAAATACATTAAACCACACAAGCCCTTCAATAATATAATGCTGAGTAATAGCAAAAGTACATGGGGATAATTTATTTATTTATTAATTTAATAAAAACTTACAGCCAAATATGGTTGAAAGAAATAAATAAAATATATTATGTAGGAAAATGGTATGCAAATCTTAAAAACCACAAAAAATCATACATACATGTTCTCAAAATTTTCTTAAAACCTCACATCTTTGACTGAAAAGCCAAACCAATTTTATGACATTTTTCAAATGCCAAAAAAAAATCACTGTTTTAACATGTGGTTGGCAGCAAGTCAAAGACAATATCACTATCACATGTGTATCACCTATCAAATAAGTATATGATAATCAAGAGAAAATCTTAGTAATGGTAGCCATGTGTATGACCTGTTATCTATACAAATATTATAAAGAGGAAATATTTGATAGCTTGTTTGTTTGTTTGGATTGAATAGGCTCCAAAACTAATGGACCAATTTGAAAAATTCTTGTATCAATAGAAGCCCACATTATTCCTGATGAACATAGGCTCCTTTTTACTGCAGGAAAGTGCTTCATGCCTATGGGAAAATGGGTAGTTCTTTATAAAATTAATGCAGTGAACAAAAAAGTATCACACTTTTTACTAAACTGTTCTTGCTACATGCACCAAAAAGCAAATGGCTGATTCTTGTTTTTTAATCTCAGCCTTGTCAGTGTAAATGTATTCAGAGATGGAAAGTGTATTCAAAACTGCAAGGACTCATGTTTTGGAAAACTATTTTTCTCACAAGATAAAACATGAGATAAATAAAATACTATTATTTTAAGAGAGTTACCGTTTCATATTTTATAAGAAAAATATTAAATCATGAATTAGTAGCGTAACCCATGCGGTAAAAAACATGTCTACTTAAGTTGGTGTATTCAACTTGTCTCTATTGTACTACATTAAAGTTTTAATTAAAATTTATTTTCAGGTATCACAAGAGGCTTTAACCAAGCATAACTTGGGATGGATGCACAACTTGTCAACGACTTCTGCTGAGACAACATCTTCTTATGATGATATAAACTTAGAGTATGAAATCATTGTTGATAATATAAAGGAAGAATCTTCAGAAGATGAATATTTAATGCCTGATGGCCTGAAGACATTTGTTGAACAAGTCAAATCTGAAGCTGAGTTTTTCACTGAAACAGTGGTAGAAAATACACACAAAAGAAAAAACCCACCAAAAAAACATAAAGATAGAAGACCCAAAAAAATATCCAACAAATCAATAAAAACATTAATTATCAAGCGCAAGAGAGGAAGACCCAGAAAGCTGCCAGATTCAGATGAAAAGTCATTTACCTGTGAAGTCTGCAAAAAGGAATTCCTCAAAAAGAAAAATTTGCAAATGCACATCAGAATTCACTCTGGAGAGAAACCATTTGCCTGTGAACACTGTGACAAAAAGTTTGATGGTAAAAGAACCTTGCTAGAACACAGTTACATCCACAGCGGAGAACGACCATACCTTTGTGAGATCTGCAAAAAGGCCTTTGCTCACCGCTCCACACTGAGATGGCACTTAAAAACTCACACTGGTGAAAAGCCACATGTTTGTGTTATATGCAAGGAATCCTTCGCTCGGAATCACACGTTAAAAAAGCACATAAGGAGGCACACTGGAGAGAAGCCTTACATCTGCAATATCTGCAATAAAGGCTTCTCAAACCAAGGGTCCTTCAAGGCACATGTGCAACAACACACGGGTGGGACCAATGAGCATGCATGCACGCTGTGTGACAAAACATTCGCAGCTTCAGTAGGCCTGAAAGCTCACATGATGATCCACAGCGGAGAAAAGCCGTTCATTTGCAGTTCATGCGGAAACTGCTTTCTGCGGAAGAATCAGTTGATATACCACATGAGGGTTCATTCAGGAGAGAAACCACATGTCTGTAATGTTTGCAGCAAAGCGTTTTCTCGTCCAACAATATTAAAACATCATATGCGTATTCACACTGGAGAAAGGCCATTTACCTGTGACATATGCAAGAAGTCATATAAATTCCGCAGTAGTTTTAAAAGTCATATGCTGCAGCATTCTGGCGAAAAACCATTTTCATGTCCCATATGTAGTAAGGTATTTGCCTCAAAGTGCCTTTTGAGAGGGCATATGGTGTCCCATAGTAATGAAAGACCACATGAATGCAGCATTTGTTACAACTCGTATCCTCGAAAAAGTTCGCTACGAAAGCACATGAAAACACACACTGGAGAAAGTAGAGCAATGAAGACGTGTCAATCTGCGCTATGTTAGCTACGTGGGATATCTACTACATGACTGCAACAAAATGATATACATTTTGTACATAAAAGTATTGCTTTAAATCACAGTAATTTTATAAATGCGAAATTTCGCATTTATAAAATTACTAGCCTAAAGAAGTAACAAAATTTTGTTACTTCTTTAGGCCACCAAAATATCTAAACGATCGAGCAGAAATTTTGCATACATGTAGGTCTAGATCTGGAACAAAACATAGGCTACTTTCAGTCATCAGTTCCTATGCCATAGAATAAACGTTTCCATAGATACAACGCGTCCTTCGCCCTGAGAAGAGGCAAATGCCCAACGGTTAGCCTTGGAAACCAACCTCTCCCTCATCATGACTCTGTTAAGTAGGCATGCACCGAGATCGACGTCTAACCTGGAAGAGGCATTTCATAGCGAAACGCAAACAAGTCGCCCTAAGCACAGAAGACTATACTGGTTAAATAAATCACTAACTACTGATAACAAACTGCTCATCTACAAAACCAATATGGACATATGGAATCCAACTATGGCGATCAGCCTGCGACTCCTCTTCAGCACTTCCAAAATGGTGCTCTTAAGAATCTGACATAATGCACAATGTTTCATCAGAAACTCAGAACTTCATGACATCTTTCATATCAGTACAGACAAAGAGGAAATAACAACAACAGCCAGGTAAAAGTCAGGAATCATCCTAACCTAACCAGCAAGCACAGCAACTTACAGAACCATCCTATAAAATGAGACTTAAAAGAAGTCGCATACCAGTGACTTAGCAAGATGAAGAAAGCTTGTCTACAGTGTGAAGAGGAGTGTACTCCTTCTACCCGACGCGGACTTAAACCGCACAAAATATCGTTCATAGTTCAAAACTTTATTCCAAACCCAAAGAGACTGATTGCAGATAAAACCAAGAGAAAAAAAGATACAACGGCTGTGAAGCCGGGGGCAGAAACTAGTATCTTAAAAACTACAGAATCTCAAAATTTCTAACACACACGGCACAGATAATTGTCATACTTAGTTCATGATGCGACCTCCATTGTATAGGTACGGTTTCTCGTCGAAATCAGTGTTGCAACCAGTTGTGTGCACAGTGAAAGACCTACTTATTTCGTTAAAATACTGGAGCACTATCAAGCTTCAAGCAGCTATCTATAAATAGTATAGTACTACTGGTACTATAAATACTACATAATAAATAACAGGTAATTGAAACCACGAAGTTCGGTGGCTGCTACTTGACACAAGTAAATTGAATCAAATAATATCGCAAAAATTTTCGACTTCGACGGGACTTGAACCCGCATCCTTCCCTCATTATTACCCTTAGTGTGACTTATGCACCATAATAACAAACAAGATCCGTCAAGTGCGAGTGTAACTCGCGCGCCGAGGGTTTTGAACGTTTGTTAACAAATATGTACCAAAAGTACTGGTTAGAGACTTCGTAATTTAACGAATACCTAAGAATAGTAGGTACCAACCTACATTTCAGATGGATCTCTCTGCATGCTTCGGTTATATTGGTGGTTCGGTTAAGGTGGGTAATGGTAAATTTTTCGACTTTTTTCGAAATATTTCAAAGAGTATGAAAATTATTCCTTTTTGACCATTTTTCAAAAAGTGTTCTTTTTACAGACTTCTCTATATTTTTCCTGTAAATTATACACTCGTGAGCAAAAAAATCGACTCAGAACGCACAATTCAATTCAATTCAATTCATTTATTAATACCATGGGTTCACAAGAAACACTTAGTCAGGTCAATTACTTAGAATAATAACATTTCAAAAACACATAAAATTCAATCATAAAATAATAACAATAATTTAAAGGGGTAGCTGCAAAAGCATTGTCAAAAATGTAAAGAGTAAAATTAATCATAATAATTAAGGGAATGTCAGATTAAATGTCAATCGTCAATCATAAAAATATTTTTGTCAGCAAAAGCTTCATCTAGTCTGTAATAACTCTTATTAATTAATCTTTTTTTAACAAATGAATTAAATTTTAGATCTGACATTGATTTAACATTATTTGGTAACATATTGTACAGTTTTATCGAATTACAAACAAAACTTTTGGAGATTTTAGTTAATCTTGTTTTCGGGACTACTAAGTTATTTTTTTGTCTTGTATTGTAATCGGGACATGATTAACATATTTGAAATTGTGTAAATTGTTTTTAGCATAAATCAGATTTTGGTAGATATACTCTCCAACCATCGTCAAGACGCCTACTTCCCTAAATTTCTCCCTACAAGATTCCAAATACCTTAAACCCAGTAAATAACGTATTGCGCGCTTCTGTAACACAAAAACTCTGTTTGCATCGGCTGCTCTTCCCCAAAATAGTATGCCGTACGTCATAATCGAGTGGAAATAGGCGAAATAGACCATACGTGCTGCTTTTTCACCGCCTATCTCTCTAATTTTCCTTATGGCGTAGGTAGCCGAACACAGCCTTTTTGTTAATGCGTCAATGTGAACGCTCCAAGTTAGCTTTGTGTCAAGCCAAACACCTAAAAACTTGACTTTATTACTATGAGTCATGCTCAAGCTCTCTAGTGTGTCTTTCATCAGCCGTCCAGAAAGGTCATTTGGCCTATTGTTTAAGGAGAATGGAGTTATGTTTGTTTTGTCTACGTTAAGAAGCATGTTATTAACAGAAAACCATATTTTTAATTTATCTAATGACTCTATTACATTTTTACCAGCGCTTTCGTTAGAAGAGTCCTTAATAACCAAACTGGTATCGTCAGCAAACAAAACAACATCTACATTGTCTAGTACTACGGATATATCATTAATGTAAGTCAAAAAGAGCAATGGCCCCAAGATCGAACCCTGAGGGACGCCTAACTTGACTTTACACTCTGTAGAGCGGTTGCCGTTTAACTCGGTTATTTGAATTCTGTTGCTTAGATAGGATTTGAAAATATTTAATTCGACTCCAGAAACTCCGTAATGTATCATGGGACTATAAGTATATCATGGGACACGCAATCAAATGCTTTGGACAGGTCACAGAAAACGCCATATGTTTTCTGTGATCTTTCCAGGCCAGCATATACGTCCTCTACTAGTCTTATGATAGCATCATTTGTTGATTTGTTTTTCTGGAATCCTTATTGCCGTGAAAATAATATTTGCCTACTGTTTAGAAAATCAGATAGTTCTTCTGCTAAGTACTTCTCAAAAATCTTGCTAAGACTCGGCAAGATAGACACTGGCCTATAATTGTTACAACATGATGTGTTCCCTTTTTTGTGTATTGGCACCACTTTAGCTATTTTCATTTCATCCGGGAAGATTCCCGTTTGGATACAATCATTTAGTATCATCATCATTGGTAAGGCAATTTCTGTTTCTATTTTCTTTATAAGTTTTGGCGTAATGTACCAGTAGTCATTAGAGTTTTTAGGCTTAAGTGATCTAATTAATTTAATTATGCGTTGAGTAGTGATTGGGGATAAGCAGAAATAATCGTTGTTTTTAGGCCTAAACTCATTTAAATATGTCAGAGATTCATTCAAGGAACATGTCAAAGGTTGCGTCAGGTTGATTGATACATCCACAAAATAATTATTAAAGTGATTACAGATTTCATTTATGTCAGTTATAATAGTATTATCAATTTCATTGTTTATTTTTTCACAGGTCATAATATCACAGTTAGATTTACCACATTCATTTTGAATGATTTGCCAGGTACACTGTATTTTATTTTGGGATGCCTTTATTTTGTTTGCAAAGTATATTTGTTTGGCGTTCCAACAGACTTTCTTAAAAATTTTACTATAGTTAGTCACGTATTCCTTTTTTATGTTGCTGTTGATGTCTCTCAATAGACCATACAGTTCAAAAAGCCTAATCCTAGAAATTATTATACCTTTGGTGGCCCAATCATTAAAGTTCACCAGGCCTCCTATATTACATTGACTAACAGGAATATGTTCATCTAGTTTATTTATAAGACATCTAAAATATGTTTCATAGTCTTTATAATATTCAGGTTGTTGAATAACTTGTCGCAAGCTTTCTTTTAGCAATAGTAGTTTCGGCATCGTTACTTTTCTTAGTAATCGTTTAGGGGGATCCCGTAAATCTATGTTAATTGCGATCTTCATAACTTGACAATAATGGTCAGATTTTACACCCTCCAAAACATTAACATTGACGACATTCTCAGAATCGGTGAACATGTTATCAATACAAGACCTAACAATAACTTCATTTGTAATGACAACTCGTGTGTACTCAAACACTTGCTGTTTTAATAAAAAAGAGTCCAGAACATCAGACAACTGATTTGGATGATCTCTGATCAAAGAGAAATGGACATTAAAGTCACCACATAGGATTACGGTTTTACTATTATATCTAGTCACTTTTTCCAAGCATTGCTCTAATTTAGATATAAATACGTCTATATTTGCGATCTATACACTACTATTATAAATGTTTCTTTCAACTCTATACAATTAACTTCAAATTCCTTTTCAATACACATATTATTAACATCATCTCTCTTTTTAAACGTTATGTTATTTTTTACTAAGATAAGACAACCACCTTGAGTAGTTTTGGTTCTACAAAAATACGCGGCCTTCTTATAACCGTCTACAGTAAATGTGTCTATGTTTTTGTCATATAGCATGGATTCTGTTATGCACATAATGTCAATATTTTGTTTAGCTAGGAAAAGACTGAGGGTCATATGTTTCTTATAAATACCTTGCACGTTTTGGTGACAAATATTTATGTGTCGATGTCTATCCCTGTTACGGACAGAAAATTTATTTCCTGTTCTTTTGTTTCTAACTTGTCCTTGGTGTTGGCTTTATCTTCACCAGTAGGCTTATCCTTCTCATTTCTACAATCTAATGGAAATTTATCAGCGTCTATTTCGGTAACTTTTTTGTGGGCTCTCACATTAGAATCGTGTAGAATCATAAGGTTTCTTTTATTTACTCCGCTCTCACAAGCAAACTTGTTGCACGCTCGCGGTTAAAAACTGGCAAAAAATCTGAAGCTTTCATTCCATTTCTGATTTTAACATCTCAAAGCTCTTAGTTTTAGCTTTAAAATGAGTGGTCTACGTTGTTATTTACATTTTTTTATTGGTTAAGAAAAAATATTGAATGAATAGGAGTCTTAAGGGTCCGGCGACGGATGAATTTCCCATACAAACGTAGTACCAAAATGATTTGTTATTTGAGAATATTTTCACCATGGTTTGCTATTATTTGTATTACAATAGTATTTATTTAGGTTCCTGCCACAAGTTTTTTTTTAAATACTTATCTACACAAATACTAAGAAAACATTCATTCTTTAATGTAAAAATGCGATTCGGTTTAATTTCCTTTCAGAAAGGTATTTTGAAAAAAAAATTGTGGCAGGAACCTAGATAAATACTATTTTAATACAAATAATAGCAGACCATGGTGAAAATAAGCTCAAATTACAAATCATTTTGGTATTACGTTTGTATAGGAAATTCATCCGTCGCCGGACCCTTAAGCAATGAAAAAAGGTTTTATGTAACAGTAAAGAAAAGACAAGATATTAATTTAATTGAAATTAACTTATCAATATTTAGTGTTGCCCCCCTTGGCCCTAATAAAAGCTTCCTATCGCTTCGTCGTGGATTGGATAAGTTTCTTTAGTCGATCTTGTTCGATGTTATCCCATTTTTCAATGAACACCGTTTTGAGGTCCGATTTCGTGGCTGGTGCAGGATTTCTAGCCCGAACTTTTCTTTTATGTTCCTCTCACAAATGCTCGATACGATTTAAGTCCGGGCTACGCGCTGGCTAGTCCATAGCGGCAATTTCGACTTCCTGTAAATACTGCCGGACGGGAACAGCAGTATGTAGACGGGCATTGTCGTGCGTTAAGACGAATTTTTCGCTGATGAAAACGGCGGAGGGAACCACGTGATCCCCTAAAATCTCTTCAATGTATCGGTTCGCCGTCAACCCTACCACTCGACCGCCAGTTTCAATAAAAACCAATTCGGTTTTCTCTTCTATTGAAATGCCCGCCCACACCATCCAGGAACCTCCAAAAGCCACATTTTCTTTGATGCAGCACTGCGCGAATCTTTCTCCAGATCTTCTGTAGACGCGTCCTCTTCTATCGCTACCTTGCAAACAAACTCTACTTTCGTCTGAGAAAAGAACGGAGCTCCATTGTTCGTTGGTCCAATCAACGTGTTCTCTGGCAAATCTTAGGCGGGCTGCTCGGTGGGCTGGGGTTAATTTGGGGACAGTAGCTGGCCTTTTGGCTCAAGGCTAGCTGCCTTAAGTCGTCTTCTGACTGTCCAGCCACTCACATCCACTCCTCGCGTTTCTCTGAGCTATTGTTGGACTTGAACGCCAGTGAGGGCCCGATTTCTCAGCGATGTGCTTACAATGAATCGGTCATCTCTCTCCGATGTGCACCTTTTTTTCCGGAACCGCGTCTTCGATTAAAGTTACCAGTCTCTTGGTAACGACGGTAAACTCTGGAAACAGCAGACTGGCTCATGTTCAGCGCACGTGCAACTTCACGCTGACTCTGGCCTTGTCGCAATAGGGTGACCGCTTGCGCAGCTTCATCACTTGTTATGTCCATTTTCAGGTAGAATTCTTGTTAATAACGGAGATGTGTCTCGGTTGACGTTTGACGGCTAATTGATAAGGGTGGGTCAGGTAGATAACGTTTTATATGGGTCAGTAACTCATAATTAGACTCGGCTGTCAACCTTGGTAGCGATTAAGCTTCTCGGGTTGTTTTTTTTGCGAATTTTTGATTGTTTTACAATTCCAATTTGATTTTGTTAACTTATTAAGTGTTTGTGTTGTTCTGTGTGGTGTTGGTTATTATTGTGTAAGTGTTTTTAGTGCGTAATCGCCCCGTGATCCGAGTTTGAGGTTTTGCCGCCTCAACTCGCATCATGGAATGCGATTTGGTACCGCCGGTACCACCTCCTCCAGATCCGCCTGACCCGCAAGTAGTAATGAGTACTCCCGCTAAGCGCTCTGCGAATGAGCCTAACATCCAATCCCCTCCTGCCAAGAAGGTAACTTCTTCCCCTGACGATTTGAATATTCCCTCTATTCAAACTGTTTACACTCACCCGTCGATGGTTGTAGGTGCTATACAGGCCTACACAAGCTCGGACAAAGGACCATTTATTGTTACCGTTTCGCGTGTTGAAAGTGACCTTGCCGCGGGCACTGTTCTAAAACCAATCAAGTTTGGCCAGTTCCTGGCTACAAACAGATTTGCAAATGTTTGCCCTGGTGAAGGTGTCAAAAAGGTTGGACGCAATAAAGTATCCGTAGAGTTTACTTCAGCAGACTCGGCAAACAAGTTCATGACATCCCCAATACTACCCATGTGTAAGTACGTACCAAATATTCCCACCTACAATGTTACGAGGATGGGTCTTGTACGCAATGTTCCAACTGACCTCTCTATGGACGATTTCGCCAGAGATGTCGTTCGACCTGATGGTTGTGGCATTATATTGAAAGCTCGACGTCTCAATAGGAAAGTTACAGACGATGGTAAAGTGTCTTGGGTACCTACCCAAACTGTTGTGATTACCTTCCAAGGGCAATACCTACCTCCCCGAATCTTCCTTTACTACAATTCCCTTCCTGTTGAGTTGTACCAGTACCCAACAATTCAATGCCATACTTGCTGCCGATTTGGACACACAAAAACGCAATGTAGGTCGAAGCCAAGATGCTTCCGTTGCTCAAAGGAGCACTCAGGGGACTCCTGTGAGGTCCAAGAAGCCAATGCTTCATGCCTACATTGTTCTGGTCGACACTTTTCCACCAGTAGAAACTGCCCAGAACAAGAGAGGCAAAAATCAATAAAAATGGTAATGGCACAAAACTCCATATCATATGAAGAAGCATCCCGCCAATTCCCCAAAACCACACGTTCCTTCTCGGAAGTCTCCCAAGAACTTTTCGCCAATCCTACCCCATCCAATAGCTTGCGGAAACCTCTTTCTGCAGGTCCATCCCACCCTCAACCCCGCTCTTATGTAAAGACTGTTTATGCCACTCCTAAATCAAAAGCCCCATTGGGTAAGTCTTATGACAGGACTGCTCATAGGGATATAGTCGCACACCCAGGCACATCATTACCAAATGGATGTGCTATTAGCTACAATCAACCTACAGCAGCCCCCCTTAATGATGATCTTATAGAAACTCTCCTTTCCATTTTAATTGATATTATCCTTAAAAAGCCCCAATCCCTACCGTCCAACGTTGCTTCAAAACTTAATCAATTAGTCGCGCAATATTCCAGCAATGGATCCAGTGGTAGTTCTCCAGTGGAACACCCAGAGCATGCGTGCAAAAACGCATGAATTGATCCACTTAATAAATAAATTCCGCCCGTCAGTCATTGCCGTCTCGGAGACATGGCTGAAGCCCGGATCCCATTATCGGATTTCGGGCTTTACCTGCCTCCGGGCCGACAGGGCTGACGGGCATGCCGGGAGCGCTTTATTAATAAAGCGCTCCCTTACCTTTTCCCCAATCCCTATTCCGTCCCTCCCCCCTGATATCAACGTTGTTGGTATCAGGTCCTTTGGTATTTCCTTCATATCCCTTTATATTCCCCATCCTAACTCTTCATTGATTCCTGATATTCTCCTTCTATTCTCATCTTTACCTCCCCCCATGATTATCATGGGGGACTTTAATGGCCATAACACTGTGTGGGGTCACAGTCACTCTGATTTGTTCGGCCTCTCCCTCCTTGAGATCATCGATGAGGCAAATTTATGCCTCCTCAATGATGGCTCCCCTACCCGTAGAGTATTCCCTACCCAGAATCCGAAAAGCGCTGTAGACCTTTCCCTATGTTCTTCTATACTACTACCTGAAATTTCATGGAAAGTCTTACCACAAACCTATGGAAGTGATCACTTTCCCATATTAATGTCATTGTATTTAAATTCCCCCAATAACGTCACCCCTTTTAGTAACTCTTCTCCCTCTTTGAAATATAGACTCTCTGGTGCTGACTGGTCAGCATATTCATCTTCCCTTGACCTAAAAATTGACTCATTCTCCCCTTCTTCAGACTCGATCACCTCTTACAATAACTTCATTGACATAATGCTATCTTGCGCTGACGTTCATGTACCCCGTAAGAAACCTGCACGCGGCTTTAAAATATCCACTCCGTGGTGGGACGCGGAATGCACAGCGGCCGTTACTGAGCGTAAAGAGGCGGAGAAAACATATTGTCAATGCATGACCATGGAGAATTTCTTGGATTATAAAAAATCAGCTGCCAAATTTAGAAAATTAACTTGTAAGAAAAAGAAACTTAGATGGATAGACTTCTGCGAAAATTTATCACCACGCACTCCCCCATCTCTTGTCTGGAAACAGATAAGACGCTTCAGATGTTCCGTAAATATAGAAAACACGTCAGCAAATGATCCCGTATCATGGATCGAAGCCTTTTCGGACAAACTGGCCCCTCCCTCTGTGCCTTCTAATTCATCTTTCCCATCATCTCCTTCTTTACTCCCAGCAACGAGCAACTTGGACGCCCCTTTTTCGTTCAATGAACTGACACTCGCACTTGACGGACTAACTGACTCATCCCCTGGTATAGACGGCATTCCTTATTCCTTCCTTACGAAATCTTCTGAAAAAACTAAACAAATTTTTTTAACACTTGTAAATTCATTTTTTGATCATGGCATAGTCCCCGAACAATGGAAATCCCAAATCATTGTCCCAATCCTGAAACCCGGTAAAGATCCCTCGGACCCCACTGGTCGAAGACCTATAGCGCTGTCATCTGTAATGGCCAAGGTTGCGGAACATTTGATCAAGCGCCGTCTCGAGTGGTGGGCCGAAAATAACTCTGTCCTTGCTAAATCTCAGTTTGGATTCAGAAAGGGCATGGGTACCATGGACAACCTGAGTTTGATAATGACAGATATTCATATTGCTTATAGAGAGAAAAAGTATCTAGTTGGTGTCTTCCTCGACATTGCGTCAGCCTATGATAATGTCCTGCTTTCGGTTCTCAGGAGGAAACTCCTACAGCTGAGGATTCCTGAAAAGCTTGTACGTTTCATTTGCAATTTAATAATGGAAAGATCTGTTGTTATTAAATCTCCTCTCGGTCTCCTACCCCCTAGAACAGTTTGGAAAGGTCTACCACAGGGATCTGTTTTGAGCCCATTACTTTATAGCCTCTACACTTTCGATCTTGAGCAAACTGTTACCTCCTTCTGTGAAGTTCTACAGTACGCTGATGATCTTTGTCTCTATGTCTCCTCTTCCTGTGTGTCAGAAGCAAGTAGCCGACTTAATTCTGCATTGTCATATCTCGGTGAATGGCTTATTGACCATGGTTTGTCCCTCTCAGCACCCAAAAGTTCTGTTGTCATCTTCACCAAAAAAAGAATCATCCCGTCTATAGAGGTTGTCATTGATCAAGAAATCATCCCCAACTCAAACACAGTCAAATTTCTGGGTATCACATTGGATGCTAAAATGACAGGTACTTCTCACTTCATTTCTATTGGACAAAAATGCGAAAAAAACATTAACATCTTACGCTGCCTCTCTGGAGTATGGTGGGGATCTCACCCATATACCCAGAAACTACTGTATAACGCTATAATCAGAAGCCATTTTGACTACGGAGCTTTTCTCCTTAATCTTTGTAACAAATCAGGCTTAGATAAAGTTGACAAAATCCAATCTAGATGCCTTCGTATAATACTTGGAGCTATGAAGTGCTCACCCATCAACGCTATGCAGGTTGAATGCGGAGAGCCTCCCTTAAGTCTCAGAAGGCAATATCTCAGTGACAGATTCTTGTTCAAATTGGTACAAAATTCAAATCATCCCCTTCTTCCAAAGTTAAAACACTTGCTTAGCTTATCTGGTCCCTCGGATAAAATTCCATGTCTCCTTCATAGTTTTAAAATACTTTCAGGACTACCAAACTCTATCAGACAGTATCCAACATACCCAATTTATCTCATACCTTATGATGCACTAGTGTTCCAACCCAATGTTATTTTAGATTTTGGTATTGCCAAGAATTCTGTTGACGCCAGAGGAATGTTTAATGCTGAAATGAATTTGAAATTTCAAGGCTGGAATACCATTTTCACCGATGCATCCAAGCTATCAAGTGATAGTGAAGTTGGAGCTGCGGTGTGGATTCCCTTCACAAGCATCACTCTAAGCTTTAAATGTCCTTCGTCTTCATCAGTTTTCACCGGCGAGGCTGTTGCACTCCTAGAGGCTATCCGCTTCATTAAATCTCATAACCTTAATAAATCCATCATCTTTTCAGACTCTAAAAGTTGCTTGCAATCTATATTGTCCAATCCTTTCAGAACTATTTCTCGCCTCCCTATTATTCTTGAAATCAAACATATCCTTTATGAATGTCATAAACTAGGCATCAATGTAGTTCTTGCATGGATACCAGGTCACTCTGGTATTCCGGGCAATGAGACAGCAGACGCTTGCGCAAAAGACGCAGTCCAGTTAGGCTCTCTTGAGCATTTTCATACATATTGCCACGACCTATGCTTACTACCTAAACCTCTCCTTGAAAAATCCTGGAAGGACTTATGGCATGCCTCAAAACTCATTAAAGGCAAGTATTATGCTGAAATCCAACCAGATATCCCTTCTTCCCCTTGGTTCTTTAAGTTTCGCAAAGCAAGTAAAGTAGTAACTACAACCATCTGCCGTCTGAGATTAGGTTTTGCATGCACACCGGTGTTTCTAGCGAAACTAAGGATCCGGGATCATTCAATGTGTGAGTGCGGGCTTGAAGAAGGAAATGTGGAACACATTTTCTTCAATTGCCCGAAACTACAACGCTCCCTCTACGACATCCTCCCCCCTGAAATCCCCCGTCCTACCTCCTTCAAAATTATATTATCCCTAACCTTTTCCCCCATAATAAATTTTATACTCTGTAAATTTGTAAAAATCAATAATATTAGGTTATAAAAAAAAAAGTATATTATTTTATTTAATAATTAGTGTACTTATTTATTTATTTTATTTTGCATTAATCTGTGCTTTTCATGTTTCATGTTGTGTTGTCCGTTTGCTTGTGTTGTCCGTTTGTTTTAGCAAAATCATTTTGATGCAAAATTTTAAAATCTAGGTTCGCTATACCGATCATATTCTGTTCACGAAGTTTATGACACTCCTACACAGACACTGGCAGAGTCGTAGCGAAAGGCAAGCGGCGCCATTAAAAAAAGAAGTTGAAGTTGAAGTTGAACTCATAATTAGCACTATTGTAAACAAGCGTAAAAAGGGTGGTTACTGATCACAACTTATGTTGGGTTGTGTGAGCAAGATACATTACAACATTTTATATGATTTTGAAGCTAATACTAGCAGCTTTGAGATTTTACAAAGAAAAAAATATTTTCGCGTTCAGTTTTTTTGCCAGTGACTTGCGACTGCAGGTGTGTCGCCTGAGTCGATTTTTTGCTCACGAGTGTAGATCCATATCTACAAACGCTTCATACATTTTAAATGGATCGCTCGGCAAACTTCGGAGATAGGGGGGGGGAATGGGTTTTTTTTCGACTTTTTTCAAAATATTTCAAAAACTATGAAACCTACAGAAATTTAAAAAACTTTTGAAATGTCCAAACCGATACCTTTCATTTGATACCCCAAATGACTCTGTAGGTATCTTTTAAAATTTCGGCACCACAATTTGTATGGAAAATATTCATTATTATTTTTCATTTATTTTTCTCTAAATCTGTACAGGCGCACGAAATGTATTATTATTTTAAATTTCAAGTTGATAGCTGCAGTTGTTTTTGAGTTATTAAGGAGGGAAAAAAGGACAGACAAAGCGAGACCGTAAGGGTTTTGAAACCTATCTTCGATCTTCAAAACCCTAAAAACAAGTAAATTATTTTACTCAATTTCTGTATGCTATGATTATGTCACTATTTTAACAATTATAGTAAGGTAAGATTAAAGATGTTTCACACATGCTCAGCATATTCTATTCTAGATTAATAGGAACTGAATAAAACAAAGCATTAGGTATGTGGAAAATTGTCTCTTTATTTGATTCCCACAAATTATCATACAGGATCTATAAAGTAGATACAATACAAGAAATAATTTCTGATTTAGGTAGCTGAGTAAATATATCTTCTAACTTAGTTAATCATATAGTATTAAACAAATAGTGATCACTTTCCTAAACAATAAAATAATATACATAGCAAATAAATCAGGTAATATCAAATTTCAGTATTTATGTACACAGCTCAGCTCATGAGACATCTTTTTAACGCATTTTCTTTCGAAACCTAAATTAGCATAATAAATATGTTTAGCATATGTTAAGTCTATTGTGGCTCCTCTTTAGTGTGAATTCTCATGTGTTTGGTCAAAATATAATTGACTGAAAATGATTTCCCACAAACAGTGCAGCTGAAAGGTTTGTCTTCACTGTGAACTCTCTTCACATGCATACTCAAACTACTACTTTGGGTAAATGATTTACCACAGACACTGCATGTGTAGGGTTTTTCTCCAGTGTGCAATCTAATATGAATTTTTAAAGACTTTTTATCTCTGAATGATTTTGTACAAGTGTAGCAAGTATAAGGCTTTTCTTCACTGTGTACTTTCAAATGTTTTTTCAATTCTCCACTCCCAATGAATGACTTGTTGCAAATGTTGCAGGTAAATGGCTTTTCTCCAGTGTGCATTTTGATGTGTCTACTCAAAGCGCCACTGAGCCTGAATTTCTTATTGCACAAGTCACAGGAGTATGGTCTTTCACCCGTGTGTATTCTTTTGTGTTTCACCAAAGTTGAGTTAAGAGAGAATGATTTTCCACACACATTGCATGTGTATGGTTTTTCTCCAGTGTGTGTTTTCATGTGATTGTTTAAGCCAGTACTCCTGAAAAAGGATTTTCCACACACATTGCAAGTATATTGTCTCTCTTCTGTGTGAATTTTCATGTGCTTCCTTAGACAAACACTTTGAATAAATGCTTTGTTACAAACTTTGCATACATGGGAGGTGTTGTCAGTGTGGGTCGCCATATGCTTGCGTAAAAGAGGCTTCAGATCAAAGACACAGTTGCATATAGGGCATGTATAGGGTTTACCACCAGTATGGAGTTGGGAGTGATAGGCCAACGTGGAACGATGTCGAAATGACTTATTGCATATTTTACAAACATAAGGCTTCTCTCCAGTATGAAGATGCATATGACTTTTTAATATAGTTAATTGAGTAAATGACTTGTTGCACAAGTCACATGTAAATGGCTTTTCTCCAGAATGTATTCTGGTGTGGACTTTCAATTGACTTTTGTCAAAAAAGGTTTTCCCACAGACATTGCAGACAAATGGCTTGTATCCAACGTGAATTTTCATATGCGCCCGTAGACTATCTCTGACAGGAAATGATTTATTGCAAACTTTACATTCCATTGGTTTTTGTCCAGAGTGTACTTGCATGATGTGTCTATTGAGAACTGTTTTTGTAGCAAAACTTTTAGCACAGACATCACAGGTGGGCATCTCAGTGGTGTGTCCAAGCATATGAGTTTTTAATGAATCCATACAACTAAATGTCTCAGCGCATATTTTGCAAGAATAAGGCTTATCCTCAGTGTGTATTCTCATGTGCCTTTTCAAGTATGAACTCTTTGTAAATGGCTTTTTACAAACATCACACTTAAATAGTGTAGCTACATTGCCTCTACGGATTTCTCGTTTCATTTTAGATTTTGTTTTGTCTCTTTTTCTACTCCTAATGTTCTTTTCATTACAATTTCCATTTGAGCTATCATGTATACTTGTAGTCATAGATTTATCATCAATAGTTTCATTACTATGAAGCAAATTGCATTCAGTTTTGATTTCTTCAACAAACATGGGCATCAGCACTTCATCATCTGAAGTGTCTTCTTCTTTAACAGTGATTTCAGTCTCTTCAACATAAGTTACTAATTTCACCGGTGATGTGGACAAGTTGTATATCCACCCTAGGTTGTGCTTAGCTAGGCTCTCCTGTGTCACCTGAAAACAAGTACAACTTGATTACTTTCATGAGAATAAAAAATATCACTCACTCTCATTTACTCCCCACTCCCCAGCCTCAATTGTGCAACATGGGCGCTAAATGAGTTAACTCACACAAAACAACAATTCAATAATAATAGTATCTGGTTGACATGGAGGCATTGAGCTTAGATTTTAGCATAGAGGGCACCTATTTTAAGCCATAATACCTAGAAGCCAAAACAGGATCTAAATAATATTAATTATTATTTTTGCAATCACATCACATCACACTAATATTATAAATGTGAAAGTTTGGATGGATGGATGGATAAAACTTTTAAATCCATCATGGTTGATCCATGTGGATGGATGGATGTTTGTTACCTCTTCACACCAAAACTACTGAAGGGTTCAGGCTGAAATTTTTCACACAGGTAATTCTAATCCTGGAATCAAACATCCGGCTACATAGGCTACTTTTTATCCCATAAATCAGTTCCCATGGGATAAGAATCACCTTTAAACATTTCCATATAAAACAACGCGTGCGAAGCCGCGGGCATAAACTAGTATAATAATATACCTCTATGTTGTTCTGAAACAGGTCTGTGTAGATTTTCTCCGACTTCTGGCACATGTCGAAGAACCTGCAGCATCTTAATAACTGTGCATCGCACATGTAACACACTGTGCTGGGTCTGTTGTCTCCTGACATGAGCTGAAATAAGGGTTTCTCCAGATTATCACCCGCTATGTAACCGCAAATAATATGGAACCGCCAAATTATTGGAAAATTCAAAACAACAATAACAACTGCTTTTGTTAGCTTTCTATGTAGGTATAGTAAAAATATCTATTTGTGTATGTGATGTGTTAAATTATATTCATCTACTGTAAATCAGTACACGGAAGAGATCCATAGATTAAAATACCCGCAACACAAGTTATGCTTGCTGGGCTAGATGCTGTGTGTATTGTTTTGTTTTATCATGAATAGACCTTTTGTACAGCATTAATATTATTTTTTATTCATTAAGATCTTGTGTTATCGGGATAGGTATTCCGATACCTATATTCCGACGGCACAATAGTGGACCTACGATCATAATCTTAACGCATTCAACTCGCACATCAACACAACACAAATCATGCTTAATGTCCCGGAGAATTGTATCCTTTTACTTACCAAACTTCCAGTAAATCTCTGGTAAACTTCTTGGGGATATTTGTTTTCTATGTAGTACATTTTCTTAACATTACACAAACAGATTCTACACACAGAAGATGGCATATTTTGGTCAGTCATGTAAATCTGTTTCACTGACCTTTACAAATAATATAATTTTGTAACGAAATCAGTACAATTAATCACCAAATGAATCAAAATTTAATAGTTTATTCTTTGTTTTTTTTTATCGATTCTTTTGTAAGATATTACTATGACTATTTCACCGTATAGTTCTTAAAGTTGCCAACTAAAAACTATACCGCTCTTTTTTTATTCAGCGTTTGCCAAATAAAATAACAGAAGTTTGCTAATGCATGTTGGGTAAGGCTATAATTTAACCAAGAAATATTGTTCAACAACTCAACTCAACTTCGAAAATACCAGTGAATCGAAGTTAGGTTTTTTATAAGTAAATAGATTAAGGTTTACGATTATTACTTTTAGAAATTTTAAGCCTCCACCCCACTGCTGCGATTTTAAAGCGCGTCTTGTGTCGTGCGATTTGTTGTCGCGACGGCTCACGAAGTGTAAATACTTATAGATAAAACCTTCTTTTAATATCTTCGAACAAACTCTGTAATGATTTGATTGAAGCTATATATTCATGGTCAAGATGACAATTAATTTTCTTTCACATAGTTGTTCTTTCACATTGATAGTAAAATATATTCTGTAATTTTAATCATGGAAGTAAATTTTGTATTTAGTTTGGCCCCAAGCTGGGTGAGCTTGTGTTATGGATACTGACTACGACCGTAATGGAATGTCATCCTTTATCATCAGCTAAGTACCTATGCCTAGTTAGATTTCATGTGGTAGATCGCAGTAGCTATTACCAACACAAACAGAGATGCTCCTGGATGGAGGTCTCATCAACAGACATTTATAATATGCTTCAGAGCTCTGGTAGCGCGTCACATAACAGCGTCCCAAGGGATGCCCTGAAGGCTTGGTCTTGTGGACGGCTAGCGCGTCACATAACAGCGTCCCAAGGGAGGCTCTGAAGGCTTGATCTTGTGGACGGCTAAAGCGTCACATAACAGCGTCCCAAGGGAGGCCCTGAAGGCTTGGTCTTGTGGACGGCTAAACATGAAATTGTAATACTTCTGTAATCCACGGACATATCATAAGGCGGTCTTACAACAAGTGAGATCATGGTACTATAATTACAGATAGAACAGTTAATCCTAACTTCGGAGAAGTTCATAATAAGCGAAGCGAAGCAGAACAATAAATACTAACGCTGAAAGAGGTCGCTGAAACAGGTTGCTGATACAAAGATGATTTAATTCTAATTCAAGATTGAAGTCAAGGTATGAAGTTAATGATTTACTTCTACACCAAACAAGTTGTTGACGGACTCTATATAATATTATCGTATACTTGAATATATTTTCCCAAGGTATTATTCTGTGTGAAAACGTGTTGTTTGCTTGGTAACTACTCGATAAGCATAAAGGTAAGGTATATGAAGTTTATATAGGGTGGCGGTGTGGCGACATTTGTTGCGATATATTTTTTTTGTAGTACATTTGTACTAAGATGCATATGCATCGTCGATCATCAGTGTGTAAGATCATATGATCGTACACACTGATGATCGACGCGATAGAAGTTTATTTAACGATAATTTTTCAAGGAACATTTTTTATTCAGACGCATGCCATCTTACACACAACTGCGTATTTCGTTTCGCGGGGCGGCGGCGCGTGGCGTTTAGAAATCGCGCTTACAAAAACGCAGCTGTGTGTAAGGAATCGCGCTACAAATTGCAACAAATCAATCAAATCAATAAAATCGCGGCTGTGGGGTAGATGCTTTAAACTTGACTTGATTTCTTTTCTTTGATTATGGTAATATGTATATGGTTTGCGCTTTTCTACCAGTGTCTAGTTCACTATAACTAGTTTTGCAGTAATAATAAACGCCATAGTTCTTGGCCACTTGAGGAAATAGGCTCACTCATATTTGGGTAGTTATTAAATGCCCTTTTTATCAGTTGACAGGATAGCAAATATACAATTGATGAGATACTCTCAAATAAAATTTAAAAAGAAAAGTCATCAATTTTAATTTGAATGAAAATTAAATATGACTTGTATTCACAGAACTTCCTCTTGCCTCTCGGCTCTCGTACTGAACGAACGTGTTACTGACCACTCAAACCTTGAAATTAATTATTGAGACTTCGCCCCGCCATTCATTCTGGACTTGGAGCCTCCGACTTGGTGCTGCGGACTGTGTCCTGTGGAGCCCCCGTACTTCGCGTCGTATGGTACTTGGTGATTACATGACTGGCTATTAACGGTCCATACTCCCAGACGGGCTCGAACCGGCGACGACGACGCGGCGGCGGCCCACAAGCGCCGAAAGCAGAGCCTATACCAACTGAGCTACCAGAGCAGTGAGCGGCCGCGTCGAAAATATATACTCGAACATACTGCTACACGCTCCCCACTGCTACGAGCTACGCGCTCTGCGCTACGAGGCCACGCTCCCCACTGCTACGAGCTACGCGCTCTGCGCTACGAGGCCTGCTACGATCTAAGTGCTACGAGACAGTCACTAACCATCGCATATCGGCTACGAGACTGCTTTATTTACTGCTTGCGCTTTATTTCTCGCTACAAATCTTTACCTATCTTGCCTATTACTGCTGAGGCTCTTGATCCCGCCTCTTTGTGAGTGATGCCTCCAATACGCACGCCACCGAAACACGAGTCGCCGGCACCTTCTGCTTTTAAGTCACCCTTGCAGCATTATCCATCTGATCCTAACATCGCGCTATCAACTCCAGATAACTCGATATTGGGGACTAGGACTCTGTCGTCTGGAAATATATCGGGGGGAATCAAGCGAAAGCGTGATGATGATATTCTAAAGATGTTTTCACTATGGAAGACAGAGCAAGACTCTAAACTTGATGCAGTTTTGTCATCCCTAAGCGAGGTTAAGACATCTCTCGATCAATTGAACCTAAAGCACGACCAGGCCCTACAAAGACTGGAATTCTTGGAACAGGATAGGACACTGAGCACTATAAAGGTCCAGCAACTTGAATCCAGGATAGAGTTTTTGGAACGTCAGGCTAGGGGCACGAGTGTGGAGATTCGTAACATCCCACAGCTCGGTAAAGAGACAAAAGAGGACCTTCTTGAAATCGTACGGAAAACAGCGCAAGTACTGGATAACAACATAAGCTCTTCGGAGATCAAAGACGTGTACAGGATTAACACCAAGGCTAATATCAAGCCCATTATAGCGGACTTCACCACGGTTCTTACAAGAGACAGATTCCTTACATCATTGAAAAAATATAACAAGGAAAACCGGGCTAGCAAGCTCAATACTTCGTGCCTAGGTATCGCTGGACAAGTCATACCCGTGTATATCTCTGAAAATCTCACAAGTAGAGACAGGCGTCTATATTTCCAGGCACGTGAGTTTGCTAAGGTTAACGGGTACGCGTTCTGGGTCTCCTTCGCAAGGATTTTTCTGCGACAAGAAGAAGGTAGCGCTCCTATACGCATAAGGTGCGAGAGTGACTTGGCTAACCTAAAGCCAAACTAAAGTCTGTATCCTAATAAACTTTTAATTAATTTTACTTCACGATTATAGGTCATACTAAACTTAAGAGCCCTTTCCTGTTAGCTTAAGACTATATTTAGGTATTGTTTGCAATTTTATTTGGGTATTGCAAATTATGCTACCATGTGCAGTAGAGAAATATATAAAAATCTATAATCAAATAACAATAAACCGAAAGTTAATTTACTAAGTCTTCCAAGTGCATCTAGAGGCAACAAAATTTCCTTCGCTGTCAACACGTGCACATTTGAATAGATTTTCTTCCGTACTTACGATAGACACTTATAAATAAAAATATGAGTAGCTTACGTAATAACGCTAAGTAAGCCTATATCCTTTTAAATGTATCTTTACTTATGACTAAGTCATAGCAATATTAAAATCTAAAATCTCTAAATTAAAATGTCAAATGATTTCGAAACTGTCATTAATGATGTTGATGACGTCATTAATGCAGGCAGCTCCTATGTAATAGATGACCCAATTAATATTTCTGACTACATTGAAAACGAAAACTGCCTTACTGTCATTTCTCAGAATATTAGAAGTGTTAACAAAAATTTCATTGATTTTAAAGTAACCCTAAATAGGAGTAATCTAGACTTTGACCTCATTGTCCTTTCTGAATGCTGGCTAAAAGGTTGCGATGCTGTTCCCGAACTAGATGGCTACTCTACTTATTTTACTCGGAAACATATCAACCAGAACAGTGGTGTCATTGCATATGTTCGTACGAACCTATCAAATGTATCTGTCCATGAGCCTAACCTTGTGGAGGCTGACTGTTTGGTTGTAAGGATTGACAACACTGCTTTTATTTGTATATATAGATCTCCCTCATTTCACTCTGCTGATAGGTTCCTACAATCATTAGACAACCTGTTAAAATACCTTAACACAACAAATGTAATCATTCTCGGCGACATAAATATAGACATTAGTAACAACACACATGATACAAATGCTGACGAATACCTTGATCTACTTGCCATGCATAATTTAATACCAGGTCACACATTCCCCACACGTCTTGACAAATGTATTGATCATTGCATGGTTAAGACTAAAACTAAGGTGACAACCGCGCCAATGAGATTTCGAGACACACTAAGTAGGCGACTTAAAAGATCCCCCAATGACAAGGCCCTTGAACTGACCTATAAACGCTACAGAAACCACTGCAACAATATACTTCATAACCTCAAAAACTGTCACGATAAAGCGGAATTATATGAGGCTAAGAATGACATTAAAAAAACATGGAAGGTCATCAAGCGCATTTGCTATCCACAAAATAAAAACCTTAATGACCCAAGCAGTCTACAAAAACTAGAACCCTCACCGGTAGACTCTGCTAATAAAGTTAACGATTACTTTGCTAACGTTGGTCGGAATCTAGCGGACAACATTCTCCATAAGCTGAATTTATCCCATGAAAAATTAATCAGCGATTATAGGCCTGCAACTACTTCACTTAACTCCTTCGTGATACTAGAAACTGATGAAGTAGAAGTCGGTAATACAATAGATGCCCTTAAGAAAACTTCTTCATGTGGCTGGGATGGGATACCGTCTAAATTTATTAAAAAATTCTCTACAATACTATGCAAACCTATTACTCGCCTATGTAATCTTTGTTTTACTACTGGGGTCTTTCCTACAATGCTAAAAGAGTCTATTGTTATTCCAATATTTAAGTCAGGAGAGAAAAATTGTGTATCCAACTACCGTCCTATATCCTTACTACCAACATTAGCAAAAATCATGGAAAAACTTATAAATATCCGATTAGTTAAATACCTTGAACATAATAATGTTCTTGCTAGTAACCAGTATGGCTTTCGAAGTAAGAGGTCAACTGTTGACGCTGTCGAAAGCCTTGTTTATCAAATCACGAATAGTTTAGACAATCGTAAGAAATGCATTAGTGTTTTTCTCGATTTGGCCAAGGCTTTTGACACAGTGTCGGTACCATTGCTCTTGTGCAAGCTGGAGTCCATTGGCATAAGGGGAATCCCTTTGAAACTGATGACGGACTATTTGAGTAATCGCACCCAGACTGTGAAACTCGGGGACAATTATAGTAATAAGTCCACGATCCACTATGGTGTCCCGCAGGGGTCAGTTTTGGGTCCTACACTCTTCTTAATATATATAAACTCCCTCTGTATAAGTCAACTAGACAATGCCTCTATCATAACCTTCGCTGATGATACAGTCTTAACTTTTGTAGGCAAAACGTGGGAAGAAACTAAGCTCTCAGCCGAATCTGGCTTGCGCATAATAAATTCCTGGCTAGATAACAACCTTCTCACGCTAAATTTATCAAAAACAAAGTATATTACCTTTTCTATTTATAACAATAACCAGCCAAATATTGATTTCACTCTAAAAGCTCATACATGCCCCTTGAATAGTACTGTCTGCGACTGCACTCATTTAAATTCAGTTACAAGTATAAAATACCTAGGTATAATAATAGACAAAAATTTAAATTGGAAATCCCATATAGATCACCTAAAATCGAGAGTTCGTAAGCTCATACACGTATTTAAGAAAATCAGGAATCTGCGAGACGATCACACGAACAAGACTGTTTATCAAACCTTATGTCAATCCGTCATTAGTTACGGAATTACCGCATGGGGTTCCGCAGTTAAAACTAACCTCATTAAAATGGAAAGAGCACAGCGCTCTATTCTAAAAGTACTAAACTTTAAGAGCTACAGATACCCCACAGCAGAGCTCTACAGAGAGACTGGGATGTTAACTGTCAGGCAACTATATATTAAAACCACTATATTAAGACAACACTCATTACCACATCGAATGGACAATCGTTGCACCAGAAGGTCTCACGAGACATTCAGAATACCTATGTGTAAAACCCAGTTTGCCCGTCGGAGTTCTAATATTTTGGGACTTTTTCTCTACAATCGCGTATCCAAGGTCACTAAAGAAAATTTAATCGGAAAGACCAGATTTGTATGTAGCAAGATTCTGCATGCATTTCTTCAACCACTAAACTATGAAGATACTGAACAGCTTCTTGCTGTCACTCACTAATAAGCTATTTCACTTAAAACTCTTACAAAGATGACATACTTCATTCCCTCTTATACAGGGATGTTAAATGTTGAATCATAACCAAACTCTACATTTTAAGTTAAATTTTAGGCATAAAGTTGTATGTATACTTTATCATAACTAGTATAATATGTTTATGTAACAGTCTGTTATCCTTACACAAGCAGACCGTAGATTTAATACTATTTTTAGATTTAATACTATTTTTAGATTTAATACTATCTTAGATAGCCATAAGTTTGCACTGCCTTTATACTTTGTTTCTTTCCCTAACTTGCAGTATTTATCAATTGTCCATTGTATATAAAACGTTCTTGTATTGTACCTAAATACTCATACCAAAGCGCCATGCGAGGTACTGAGCTCTAACTTGCCGTAACACAGTAATTGTTACTAACACGGAAGTTATGACTCATGCAACAAATGGAAGCCTTAAGGTAATACGTCTTGCAAGTTCGTATGCCTACTTATACGTTATTACATTATTCTAAGATAACATAAGATTTACATAAATGGTGTACGTTTAGCTGGCTAATATTAATAGCACATAGTTACCTAAGGCTATCTTGTAAATTTTTGGAAATAAATATTCTTATTCTTCTTATTCTTAACTTCGCCACATAATATATATATACTTAGTATAGTACTTAGCCACTTATTCGTATAGCATTACCTTCAGAGATTTCTAATAGGATCGGTAAATCGTAATCTATAGTTTATAAAAGTGCTGATTTTTTTAATAGTTTTTGGCCACTCCTTATTTTGTATGAAAAACTAACTTACTATTTTGCAAACATGCAGTTTGACGGAACGTAGTCATAGGATCTTTGCTCTTTTGACAACCAAACACTGATTTTTTTTCCCGCCAGGGTTTTCTTTGGTGAGCTGAAAAAAAAAATTAAATTAAATTAATTAAATTCTGACTTGTATGTTGGAATCATAAATTAAAGTGAAATACAATATAATAAAGTATTTTGTTTATAAAATTTAACATATTGCTTATGAATGCTTTCGCCCCATAATTCTGATTTAATGAAAAAGTGGCCAAGTACCGTATGGTGGCCAAAAACTTTAGCAGTTACCCTACCTGCAAAATAGAAAAAGAAGTAAAATCTGCAGGAAATCTAAAATAATAGACGGTAAAATAGCCAAATGATCTGAAATGAAAATAAAAAAAAACACCTTATTATTTTTAAATTACGAAGCAAGAAAATGTCTCGCTCTCGCTTCGATTCAATTGAAATTTCGTATTGTAGGCATTGATTTAATTGATTTTATTGATATGCCTTCCTCGGTGTGTAGAATTTGTTTATGTAGTGATTTGAAAATGTATATCATAGAAAACAAATATTCACAAGAAGTCTATCAGAGGTTCACTGGAACTTTGGTAAGTGAAGGACTCCTTGTCTACCTAGTTACATTATTATATTAGGCTATATAGGTAAGCAGGTACCTACTTTCGCTAAACAGTTCATTAAAGAAACAAAATGTTAACTTAATATCGAGGGGATTATTCCATAAGGATGCATGGACAAAATGCTATTTTTTTCATTTCAACACAATCTAGAGGTCACGCAGCATGATCTGGGTAGACACTCATATTTTTATGTCTCATAATTATCAATATTATCAATGTATCATTTTATGCCTGTCATAAAAAAAATGCCTAGATTTCTCAGTAGTAATAAATGTGGAGATACTTATGGAGGTACAGGGTGGGAATATTAGTAAGTAGTAAATGAAAAAAATATACTGTTTTGTAAGTATTAAATGTATTTCAAATCAAAAATTAAACATGCTGTTTTAATTTATTAAAAGATATTCCGTGTAAATAATCACAAGACTTTTTGAGAATATTCTGAGTGATGCACAAAAATAAATTAGGGGAAAAGTATTCACTTCTCGTTCGTTTTTAGGAATCTGTACCTCAAAATGAAAAAAGGACCCTTATAGGATCATTTTGTTGTCCATCTGTCTGTCCGTCTTGTCAACCCCTTTTCTCAGGAAAGTGTGTATGTATCAGGTTGAAATTAACATCAAATACTCAAGTCCGTAACCTCTTGGAGCCGCAAAAGAAATAGAATTTATATTATAAGTCAACACACTCAAAAGTTGCAGCCGTTTATGTCCGAATATTTTGAAATTTCTAAGGGAATCACATGCACACAAAACGTATCGGGTACTTCCTGTAGACCTAGAATCATGAAATTAGATGAGCAGCTTCTTATAGCACAAGTAAACGGAAAAATCCAAAAACAATAAATATGTAATTTTTTAATGCTCGCCAACGACCAAAACCTATAAGGTACTACCCGTAGACTTAGAATTATGAAATTTGGCAAGAACCAAGGCCATAAAGAACATTAAAATGAAAAAATAAAAAAAATTGTAGTGCATTCACGAAAATCAAAATACTTGCACCAAAAAAAACCTATAGGCTACTTCCCGTTGACGTAGAATCATAAAATTTGGCAAGGAGCAAGGTGTACTATGTAGATGGACCACGGGCAGGGACCGGTCGTATTGCACAAGTAAATGAAAAAAACCTAAAACCGTAAATTTGTAGTTATCCTCTAAATTATTGACTACCTATGTGATGAGAACCTAAGGCCCCCCTCTTCTCGGTGACCAAGCGTGGTATTTTGAAGAACTCCCTCTTCCCTGGACGGGTTTCTTAGTATGGGTAGGTACCTACGTTCTCCAATTCCATAGAATAAAAAAACAATAGAACGTCAAGTGTGAGTCGAACTCGCGCACTAAGGGTTCCGTCCGTAAGACCTTGTCTTGCCAAATTATCACGATTCTAGGTCAACGGGAAATAGGTAGGTACCCTGTAGGTTTTGGTCCATGGCGAGAATAAAAAATTATTCATTTGTGAAATAACTAAAATGTACGGTTTCTGGATTTTCCCCTTTATTTATGCTATAAGACGTTGCTTCTTACAAAATTTTATGATTATAGGTCAACGGGAAGTACCCCTTAGGTTTTGGTATACAGCAAGAAACAAAAGTATTTTATTTTGGTGTATTAACCTCTAGGGAAATCTTGTGCGTTTTCGAGCTAACCTAGATATATTCAAATATGCACACAGCGTTTAACGTGTGGGGTTGTTAGTGCATTAATCGCGGGTTTTGTCTGTTGACTCTCCAAAACTCACAGTATTATCTACAAACAATCCCATTTTTATCGAAATTTGTTATGACGAAAAGTGTGACCTGCAAAATCGAACAAAATTATGGCGAACAAATTTTTGGTGCAACAAAAGCTTCTTCTATATACAAAGCAGGCTCACTAGACAACTGTGAAATCGGAGTTGTTAAATCCGTATTTAAGCTGCTTTGAATGATATCTCGCATCAGCACATCTGCGCAACGGTTTTAGAAATTTGAAATCAATTTTCTCCACCGAAACCCTAGGTACAGTTTTAATATAACTTACGCCGGTTTAATAAGTCCTGCTAATCCGTGTCCGTCAAGTTAGCAGCCCTGCCATGGAATTTGGTGGTTTCAACTTATTGTGTCCTGAAATAGTGACCCCGATGCCCTAAGTAAAATAAATAGTGCCCCAGTACTTTAGGAGATATTTAGGTTTTTCAATGTGGCTGCTATCTTGACGTCAAGCTGGCAGCCCCGCTGATTTCGACGAATCTATAGCGAGATATGAATCATGAACTATGCCAATTAACTGTGCCGTACGGTATCTAGTTCTCCTGAAAAGCTCAGAAATAGACCTCCTGCGGTTTAAGAGATATTTGGCTCTGAAGATTTCAGGACACAATTATTGGCAAAGTTGAAACCAGCAATTCCATGGCGGGGCTGCTAACTTGACGGACACGATAATCCTCCTTTTTCTTAAAAATACAAGTGGGTGCTAATGTGAAAAATCCTTGATTTCAGCTCATGTCAGGGGACAACAGACCCAGCACAGTGTGCTACATGTGCGATGCACAGTTAGTAAGATGCTGCAGGTTCTTCGACATGTGCCAGAAGTCAGACAAAATCTGTACTGACCTGTATCAAACCGATGACGTGGAGGTATTTCAGTATTTTATTTATTGCATTCATACAATCAGGTCTTAGTGATTAGGTGAGTTTAAGTTAAAATCACAGTATGTACCCATTTAAAGTGTTGCAATGAAAAACTGGCAGGTATCGTGCCTTTCTACTAATGATGAATATTAATCATTTATAATTTGATTTACTACTAATTTATAATTTAATTTGCGAGTCGCTAAAAGAATCGTTGAAGAAACATTTTTAATGAGTATCTCTTTCAGTTTGCTTTGGAACATGTTATTTTTTTCGAGACATTTTATGTTATTGAGGTACCTACTTGCTTATTGAATTCTACAACTTTTAATTGAAAATTTGATTAATTTACCCCTACTTATTCGTAGAATTTACCTTAATAATTAATAAAATAATTTAATAATTATTCAAATAAAAAATAACACCCACAATTTTTTTTTTTATAAAACCGAAAATTAAAACTGCTCTCAGTTTCGGGTGATAAAAACACTGCCAATTAGCCCTTATTCTGTGACGTCACACTTAACAATTTCAACTTAAAGCGTTTCTGTTTCTTCGTTGATTTTTCAATCAAAATAGATATTAGTAAATGATAATAACTAAAATTTTACTTTACAGAAAACAGCAAACAACCGCGAAATAATACAAAAACATATCCCGCCAAAGCCTCATGACAATACAAAATTCAGATTTAAAATATCTACTTTTCAATGATTAAATATCACAATAATAACATCAAAGAATATAATAATAAATAAACAGATACATATCTTTATCAATAGAGTATATGTACATATACTTGTGTACATAAAAAAATAATAAGCATTTTTGAAGTCGCATAGTATTTTATATAGGTACATACCATATTTTGTTCCATACACAATGATACGTAACATTAAAAAAGAAATAACATGGTTCCTAGAATTTAATTTAGAAAAATGGCTATAAATGGGCGTTTTATGCAATACAAAACAAAACACCCTTTTAATAACTTAGCCTAGGTAAGTTCTGACATGTGAGTAATAATAGGTTTTACTTGTTTTAGATGACGTTGGAAAGTTTAGCAAAGCACCACCTGGGATGGATATACAACTTATCCACAACACCAGTGAAATTGGTGACTGACATCGAAGAGATTGAAATCACTGCTGTTGAAGAAATCACTGGGAAAGAAGAAGACACTTCTGATGATGAATACCTGATGCCCGTTTACGCTGAACAAATCAAAAGTGATGTCAAGTGCAATGGGCTTGCAATTAAGGAAAGTAATGAGGATAACACTGTATCTACACGCATTGATGAAAATCGAAATAAAAAGGATGCTTTAAAAATAAAGAATGATAAAACTAAAATCAAAATAAAACAAGAAATTGTACTCAATAGAGAAATACGATTACGAAAGTCATATACATGTCCTATATGTAACAGTGCCTTCGATCAGAAGGCTCTGTTACGCAAGCACATGGCAACCCACACTGACAACACCTCCCGTGTTTGCAAAGTTTGTAATAAAACATTTATCTATAGTGTATGTCTAAGAAAACACATGAAAAGTCACACAGAGGAGAGACAATATACTTGCAATGTGTGTGGCAAATCCTACTGTAAGAAGCAAGGCTTAAAGAATCACATGAATACACACACCGGAGCAAAGCCATACACATGCAATGTGTGCGGAAAATCATTCTCTAGTCCGTCAACTTTAATAAAACACAAGACAATACACACAGGTGAGAGACCATACCCCTGTGATGTATGCGATAAAAAATTCAGGCAAAGTGGTGATTTAAGTAGACATATCAAATTGCATACTGGAGAAAAGCCATTTACCTGCAACATTTGCAACAAGTCATTTATTAAGAGATACTTATTAAAAAATCATATGAATATACACACCGGAGAAAAGCCCTATAATTGCGAAGTTTGCAACAAATCTTTCAGGAATAGCACTACTCTGGCATTCCACACTGTGCGTCATGCTGGCGAAAAGCCTTATACATGTCCTATTTGTAAAAGTGTCTTTGATCTTAAGACTCTTTTACTCAAACATATTGCGACCCACACCAATAACTCTTCATATGTGTGCAAAATTTGCAGCAAAGTTTTTGTTCATAGTATTCTTTTGAAGCAACATGAGAGAATTCACATGGATACAAGACGTTTTACTTGCAATGTGTGTGGCAAAACCTTCTGCAGGAGTATGGGCCTAATCAATCACTTGAAAACACACACTGGAGAAAAGCCCTATAAGTGTAATGTATGTAACAAGTCATTTCCTCGTAAGGAGACATTAGAGGCACACAGAAGAATACACACGGGTGAGAAGCCATACTCGTGTGATGTTTGCAATAAGAAATTTACTTTCAACCACGGCCTGAACACACATATTAAAATACACACTGGAGAAAAGCCATTTAGTTGCAGCATCTGCAATATGTCATTTATTGGAGGTTATAAATTGAGAAGACATTTGAAAGTTCACAGCAAAGAAAAGCCGTAGTTGCCTATCTAAAATCATCCCGTGGCCAACTTCTTGGTTGTTGTAAATTGTATTAAAAACATGAACCTATATCTAACGACTGTGCACATGTTTCAAAAAAACGAGCCAAGTGAGAGACCCCAAAGCAGTAGTCCAGCTCTTTCTAGTACGATGTCCTTAAATCTGTACTTATAAACACCCTTCACCATGTTGCAGTGTGCTAGACAAGGACCAACTACTACTAGACAGAGTAGAAAAACGAGCCCAGTGGGCTTGAACCCACTGGGCTCGTTTTTCTACTCTGACATGTCACAAAGAAAAATTAGCCTTAAAAACAGAACATTACAGGGTACTTT
This sequence comes from Eupithecia subumbrata, assembly GCA_949316285.1. NCBI lineage: Eukaryota > Metazoa > Arthropoda > Insecta > Lepidoptera > Geometridae > Eupithecia > Eupithecia subumbrata. Next base: position 9,697,513 of record OX438643.1, on the reverse strand, counting down.
TGAATGAATGAAATATGTTCGTGCACGTTCCAGGTGCATGATTAAAAATCGGTTGTGGTGTGATTATTATACTTTATACTAATTGCCACCGGGATGGCAGGCGGCCGGTCGCTGCGTCGCAAGCTAGACCACTGACAAGACCGCGCGATCTTTTCGAGCTTTTTGATGCGATACTGTTCATAATATAAAAAAATGGCCTCGAGTTTATGTTTATATCTGCTGCCATGTTATCTATCTTTCCCTTCTCCCTTGCTGTGTTGATGATGTCCGCCTAGATAGCCGAAATTTCGGTCACGGTGGTCGGCCAGTCTCGGAGCCATGTGCGCTGGACATTATAGCGCATAAACTTGCTCAAGAGTGCATTGCGTAGTGTGTAACAAACAAGAAAATAAAAGTGTCTCGTTTGCCATATATGTCTTTGATTATATAGATATATCAAACGGGTCCTTTATCCGCAAAGCATTTACTTCACAGCACCGTATCATCATGATGATGATTTACAATATTTTAAAATAAATGATGCTGGACAATTAACACAACATCATGTAGCCAGCAGAGCTTGTGTTATGGGTACTTTAAGCTAGAAACACTAGGCATCCCATAACTAGCATTGTTTTATTGTAAGTAGGTACCTATTACAGAAACTTTCTGCTCGAAGCTTTGTTAGCTTTTCGAGGAATAAAGGTTGAAGGCTAGAAGTGAACTCCTCTTAGGCCGACGACGACAAAGCGAAGGCGCCTGCGTCGCAGGTTAGGTTCGATTCCCGCCATGAGACAAGTGTTTGTAGGTACACTACAATCTGGATATTTTTATTCTGGGCGTTTTCAATTTATAATAAAAAATATATCTTTATGTAGCCTATCTTCTACCCGCGTATTTTCGGTAGAATCACTATAAATATATATATATATACTTAGAAGAAGTAGGCTTAGAATGATAGTTGACACAAACGAGGTAAGTCTAAAAAATTGCGACTAAACGTCGCAATTTTCATTTTGAGCCGTTAGTACAATACTGCAAATGACGCGGAAAGCAGCTCTCACATAAAATTAAAAAAATGATGTGTTGTGCGGTGAAAGGGTATTTAAACACCAGTAGCAAGAAAAATAATACTGCAAATATCTCATTTCACTGCTCTACACACATATTACATTTGTAATTTTGCCTAAAACAGTCATCAAAACTCATAAATAAATTTAAAAATTTGGTCCACCATTTTCGTGAAAATGTTGCTATGAGGGTGAGGGAACAGAGACTGAACCTACGTTTGCACACACACTTGTGCACTATAATATGTCCTGCGTATCTGGCTAGTCTCCGATGAGATTGGCCGCCGTGGTCGAAATTTGGCTAAGAGGACATTATTAAAATGGTTGAGGAGAGGGTGGACTTCACTCAAGTTAGGACTTAGGAATCAAACTACGCTACTACGGAATATCACAGTTTTAGAATTTCTGTCACTCGACGATATTCTGAATAAATTCATATTGTAAACTCAAATTACTATTTTACAAAGAAAATTGTACATTATTACTATTAACGCTGAAGAAGTCGTAGGAAATCCTGGTTTTATTTCGGTGTAGGTAGGTGCATGTCTAACTTAGGCATTATTATTCGTGGAAAAAATGCTGGTCGTAGGTGGTGTGAATTTAAAGGAAAACTGCACAGCTACAATATACTTCAATAATTGAGTACCTAATAGTCCTAATCAACTTAAAATATGTAATTAGGTGGGTAAAAAGGAAAATTTGAACAAATTTTGTTGAAAATAACTTTATTAAGGTTGTTCGATATGTAAAACACGTAAATAGGTTTGTTTAGATAGGCCATGAACCGTGCAATTACTTACACTGCACGTGGTCGAACACGCACTTGACCGTCTATTTAAATTATTGTTCCGAACACGATCGGAGCCCATCTTATTTTGCGGACTTGGAGTAAAATCTTTTTGTCGTTAGACCTAGGAAGAATGATAGTAACAAAGCTACCAGCTGATATTTCGTAAAATTAAAAAAAAAATTAGATAATATCGAAAATAAAATGTAAGGTGATAAAAAACAATGGCTTATTTTTTAATTGGAACTTTGCTTCAGTTACCCAATTTTTTAGGGAAAATGCTATTCACTTGCAACATTCAATCATACGAATGTGTGAGTGAAAGCACTGTATTTACGTGCTGTCAAAACACACATAGATCGGTTTTTGGCTCAGGTTTTTGGCTACACAAATTGTCAAATTGTTGAATGACACTATCCCTCTGCTGAGACAGCAGCGAGTTTTTACTCTATGTATATATATATATATATATATACAGGGTGTAACAAAAATAAGTAACCAAACTTTCAGGTGGGGTGTAGAATCGAACACTGAATTCAGGAAAAATATTAAAAAAAATCCCGCCCTTTAGTTTTCGAAAAATTTAATAAATAGGTACGAAATTTTCACAACATTAGGCAATAGACTATAATACATGTGTCTATTTGGAATTTAAAAAAAATGGCCTAAGTACCTGTATTCATCTCTTTTATAAGCCCATAACACCTAAACGGTGCCCTAATGAGCGGCCACCGCGGTCATCGACCCGCGACATCATTGCAGCGGAAGCGAACAGGCTGCACGGCGTGCTTAGATATGGAGCCTACGTACAACAAATACATTCCAATTTTCCTCTAGGAATAAAAAAATAAATAAATTATTTTAAGTCTTTACACACGTTCTATCGCGAAAATGCATAGTTAGTAGGTACATTCATTAAGCATGCACCTTCCTACTAAAAGATATTCACTACTAGCTTTTATTTTTTCATATCGTTGACTACCTATTACCTAAGTACCTACCTTCACATTGACCTTTAAAAACACGGTGAGTAACTTACAATGAACCCCATAAAAGGTTGTTACAATTTGCATTTCCGAAGCACCAGATTGAGACAAGAAAAGGCACAAACTTTTAGCGTGCGAGAGCGAGATAGGTATACAAACTTAGTTCATCCGAATGTTCACCCAATGCTAGGCTTATTGTTAGTTTTGTCAAACTGTCATACCACAGAAATGTTATCATAGGGTCAATGGCCGTTTAGTTGCATCATTGCAAGCGCAAGGTGAAGGTCGCGGCGGCGCTTATCGGTTTTTTGTGCGTAAAAATGTCTCGTATGCGTTATTCAGATATTGAATACCACGAGATGAAAATTGAAATGGGAAAATTGGAATGCATTTGCTAGCTTCCTACATAACTACAACACGTGCAGCCCGCCGCCGCGCGCGCTGCTGCGATATCGCGTGTCCGGTCGTGGGTGCCCCCCGTAAAAAGATGTTTATCTGCTAAAAAGGTGTACACAAGGTACGTAGACCTTTTAATCATATTTTAATGTCAAATAAACACGTGCATCAGTCGTTTTCGTAATGTAGTGAAAATTCCGTATTTATTTTATTTTTCGAAAACGGGATTATATTTTTCGGGCGGGATTTTTTTTTAATATTTTTCCTGAATTCAGTGTTCGATTCTACACCCCACCTGAAAGTTTGGTTACTTATTTTTGTTACACCCTGTATAGAATAACAGCTACTAATGAATATAGATAGGTACTTCCTTTTGTACTGTTTTATTATTTTTTATTTATTTAGATATAAGATTTTTATAAATGTTATTTTAAGAGTACAATAAAGTGTTCATTCATTCATTCAAAATAGATGAGTTGAGTCAGATATTACTCACTCATCAATTGTGCTAAATCTTATTTGCGTAGGTACCTACCAATATCCCTTTTATTTCCAAAGTCCATTTCTGCTTGTATTGTTCCCAGGATCTGGAAGTCAGCTTTTGTCTCTCACCTATTCACAAGAAAGGTTCAAAAACTGAATACGTTAACTAGGTATAGGCCAATTTCAAAACTCTGCATCATAGCCAAACTGTTGGAAAGGATAGTGTACCTACCTACCTATTACCGAATTTACTCGGCACTGCATCACTCTTTTAGTTCATCCCAACACGGCTTTCTCAAGGGGCGCTCCACCACCTCAAACTTAGTTCTCTCTAACGATTTTCTTACCGAGGCTATGGACAATGGCTTTCAGGTTGACGTAATTTACACAGACTACCGTAGAATGGGGTGGCTATGTGCCACGCAGGTGAGAATGTGCAATGTGGGTCATCGGCAAGATGATTGATAGTCGATTCTTGAGTGTCAGGCCTGACACGAGTACGAAAAATTCGTCCATAATTGTGATTTTTTGATGGCAGCATTCAAGTTTTTGTTTTTTATCGTTCCCTGGTGGATCATATTGGAAGTACCAGATAGGTGTCAATGTGCCATTTCACAAATTGTAAGAGATAGGAAGGGAATTGTGAAGTGGCACATTCTCACCCCGACTGGTGAGGTGAGAATGTGCCACCATTTATTTTTTTTCTACCAAAGTATGATTCTTTAAATAATGGCGAGATAAAGAACATGTAAACAAATATATAAAGAGCATTATCTGTATTATTTTCCTAAAAAAATACTTATTTTGGCTTTGCTAACACTGAATAACCTTGAAAGGTGGCACATAGCCACCCCATTCTACGGTATAGCAAAGCTTTTGATAGAATTGACCATAGGCTGCAATTGTCCAAGCTACAGCTCATCGGGATACCTACGAGGAGATTTACTTAGATGGTTCTCTTCTTCCTTATATAAAAAATCGCTCTCAGGCTATAGTAATAAACAACCTACACATCTAGCTGGGTCTCCGTCCCCAGTGGTGTTTCACAGGGATCTTTGCTTGGTACCCTTCTTGATATTTGTAAATGACATCTCACAATGCTTCACACACACTCACTTTGTTTTGCTGACGATATGAAGATCTTCAGGGCCATCAAATCAACTGAGGATGTGACCAAGCTTCAGACTGATCTTACAAGACCGGATAGGTACCTACTGTAGGGTAGAGTGGTAGCCATTGAACCACCAAAAGTTTGAAGGACTGTAGAATCAAATCGGAAGCAACCCTGACATATTATTTTTGCACAAAACCTACGTTAATTCAGTAGCTTCACTTTTGCATTGTCACTATAGCTGTTTATTTGATGACTATGTTACTATTGGACTTACAAAAAAAAAATTAAATTGGTTCACTGTGTACCAGCAGTGGTACGCATTGAACATGGGGGGTGGTACTCGATTAACCTAGTGGTACCTGATGAACCACTGTATGGTTTATACCTCAGGTATGTTTTTACAAGTGGAAATAAAAATATAATTTTTAGTAATCATTTTAATTGCACTTCTTAGAACTACATCATATCTTTAAATTAAATATTTTGTATATTTTGAGATAGCTGATAAGCGACAGCTGATAAGTTTCATTTTTGTAGTGTTCACCAAAATGACACTTCCTATTTTTAATGATATCTTAGTGAGTTGGTAAGGTAAATCAACCTTAATTTCTATGATAAAGAATGCCTTGCACATATTATCTAACATAGTAATAAAAAACTTAACTTGTAGGTAAGTTTTTATTTAGAAAAACAGAGATCAAAATTTTCATCAAAAACGAGTCAACCAAGAATATAGTAGCTCTAATAATGCCTTATTATTAGGCTAATATTATTCCAAATAATCATAACTTTACCTGTACCTAAGGTACTTAAGCAAATTAACCTTTAGGATATCTACAAAAAAGAATAACATGCAAATAGTCTTACAAAATCAACAAAAAGTTATCAAGAAAACAGTCTTTATAATGGCAACTCTGTCTTATTATTAGGCTAATATTAATCAAAATAATAGGAACTATACCTGTAAGGTGGTTAACAAATTAACCTTTAGGTATTCTAAAAAAACAAATAATTTGTAAATACTAAAGTCTTACAAAATCAACAAAAGTTATCAAGAACAGTCTTTATAATGGCAGCTCTAACTCTGCCTTATTATTAGGCTAATATTAATCAAAATAATAGGAACTATACCTGTAAGGCGGTTAACAAATTAACCTTTAGGTATTCTACAAAAACAAATAATTTGTAAATACAAAATCAACAAAAAATTATCAATAACAGTCTTTATATTAGCAGCTGTAATTCTGCTCTATTATTAGGGTAATATTAATCAAATAATAATAACTATACCTACCTACCTGTAAGGTAGTTAGGCAAATTAACCTTTAGGTATTCTACAAAAAAGAATAACTTGCAAATGCAAAAGTCTTACAAAATCAACAAAAACTTATCAATAACAGTTATTTTCTAATTCTGCCTTCTCTCATCAATGTCACAATTATCACTAAAAGACGAATCAACAAGAGTGTAAAAGACAAAAACCTATCCATCTCAAAACATTATGATGTCTAATTTAGAAATCTACATTAGGTAGTAAGAATTATAAAATATTAGGTAGGTAATCTCTTATAATTTTTTAGACAACTCTTGCACACATTTGAAACTTGGCATAAGTTCCTAATATCTTAAATTTAATTGCGACATATCAACTGGAAATTTGTAGGTAGCTTGCTGGCGAGAAGTCTTTCCTCTCATTACAGAACGTGGCAGAATATATTTGATATCTCTTCTACTCACTCCAGCTGTATCAGGTTCCAAAGGTTTTGTAAACAGTTGACTCATTTTGAGTATGGGCACCCTTTTTTCTTTTATCTCTGCTTGCTACTTTATTTCTTCCCATTCTAAAATAGTTCAAAAATAAGAAATTTGCTGTAAATAGTTACTTTATAAAGATCTGGGTAGGTGTACGCTATGAACCACACTATGGTACCCAGTGAGCCATGGTTCATAGGATACTCCTCGACAATGGTTTACTGGGTACCACCCCACCCTTTATAAATTTAAAGTGAAACTACAACCAGTAGAAGAAGATTTTGAATGCAAATTTATATCTCAAATATGCTCAAAAACATTCTACCTTTATTAAAAGAACTCATATTAAAATGGGACTTGTAAAAAAAGAGTAATGAAAAAAGTAAACTTACTTGTTTTTCGCCGTTTTCGATGTTCGCAGTTGATAAACGCTCTTCCCTCGTGCACTCGCGGCGACAGATCACCAGTGAATGCGTACAATACAAGGTAGCGGCGCGGGAAGGCGGTTCGAACAGCATAAATTGCACGAACTAGCAACGTCGCGTTCGGTTGCTATGACAGTGGTTCTTAGCGTACCACTGGTTCATAGGCTACCACTCTACCCTATTACTAATAAGCTGAACCTTAACCCAACTAAATGCTCAGTAGTTAGGTACTTTGTCTGCGTTACTGGGGCGGCAAGTTGACTCGGATCAAGATGAATATATTATATAGAAAAATCAGAGCGCTATGTCCTGTAAATATGTAGGTACATAGTCATAGGTAATCATTTTGTTCCACGTCGTTGTCGTTTGAGCTGTTTTCTTTTTGTTTCCATGTCATTAGTTAAATTGTCACTATACCTACGTGAAAATCTTTAATTGTCTCTCTGTTAGTACCTACGTAATTTGACTAAGTTAGTTTAAGTCGTTGATTTTCCAGTAAATTACCTAAATAAATAAAATGTATAAGTAGCCTATTAGGTATCTATGTTAGGCTTTTCTCTGAACGTAGGTACTACGCCCATCTTGATCTGTTTAGTAGTTTTGGAGATCTTAGGTAGGTAACAAGATTTCACAAACTTTCGGCTTTATTATATTAGTAGGAAGTAGGATATCAGTTAACTAGTTGGTACATTACCTACCCATACCCATCTATGCCCATACCTAACTTAAACTCTTCTTAGCTTGGGGCTAAATGAAGCTGTGTGGTCCAGTATTGTGCATTGAATAACTTTACATAATGCTAAGGTAACGATTAAACGACGAAGCGAAGAGCTTGGTCAGTCTTCTTCATGGTGAGCGGAACCCACCCACAGATCCGTATAAATCAAAGGTGGTGTATGCCATACTATTTTGATACAATACATTCCACGTACATACTAGGCCTTATATGGATTTATTGGTACCTGCCTACCTACGAGATTCTGTTGAAAGTTGGGTGCCGTAGACCAAATAAATTCTATTATTTACTAGCGACCCGCCCCGGCTTCGTACGGGTGCAATGCTGATACTAAATATAGGTAGGTAGGTAGTACAGAATCTGCCCCCGGCCGGTACCGCCGCAACCGCTATGTCCATGCATTTTAAATCTGTAATATCTTCGAAAATATTCATTTATCTACACTAATGTTATAACATTCTACTTATGATTCCAATACTTGACTTATAATTACTACTGTTATAGCGCAGATAACAAAACACTCAATTTAAGCAATTTCACATGATGGTATATCCATATCGATATCGTAAAATCTCATTATAACATCAATAAAACGCGACCAATTAACAAGGCGAGCCTTATGTCAAAATCCTCATACAAGTTGTATAAAATGTTGATATTAGGCTGGCTTTTGAAAACAGTTGGGTTATACGTGAAAACTTCGTCGAAACTACTTTTGAATCTGCCTAACCCAGCGTTGTACACGGAGCATTGCTTCCGGTTCCGGCGCACCTCGGCGACCCTTCTCATAGATAGCGGTGGTGATTTGACCGCACTGAAACGACACGGGGGGTGGAAGTCTTCTACTGTGGCTGAAAGCTACATTGATGAGTCTTTAATGAATAAAATTCAAGTCTCAAATACGATCTTGAACAGTATAGCAAACAAGACGAATGAAGTAATTATAAATATTCCGACTCCGTCTACGAGCTCTACTGCTTGCCCCGCGGCCGCTACAGCTGCTGGATCAATAATTAACATTAACTTTCAAAATTGTACCATCCAAAATTTGAACAATTATTATAAATAAACTATTGTCAGCTTTTACTCTTGTTGTTTGATTAATTGCATTAGTGAAGATAAAGTAGTGTATGCAACTGCATATAACACGGGTATTAAAACACTCGTTACTATTATGAAACTTGTTTTAATACCCTTCATTATATGACAGTTGCATAAACTACTATTGCTACCTCATAGAAATCAAAAAGATTTCTGCATGAATCGTAGTGTTTAACAGATGCAATACATTTTGCCGATGACTTTTCCTTCTTTCTTTAAAAATTTAAAGTAAAGCTCTTTTGTGCATAGCGTCGGAATTAACGAACAAGATTACCTACGACCACTGACGTATTTACCGTAGGGTCAAGGGGCCATGGCACGGGGCGGCGACCGGCTTTTGTAGGGTAGGTAGTTTTAGATAATTTGGCGCACTGTAATCGAGATGAAGCGGGCAGCGGGGTGAAAAGTGTATGGAAATCCATTTATAGTGTAATTTTTTTTATTTTCTGAAATATCATTAGGTTATTTGCAGACTTTTTCTGCTATTTCTCACTAAATGTATGGATGGGAATTATCACAATCATATTATAGATGCGAATGTTTGGATGGATGTTTGTTAGTCGAAAAATACCCATCCCGAAATCTCCGAAGTTTGCAGGACGATCCATTTGAAATTGTTTGGAGCGTTTGTAGTTAAGAATCTTTATTTTACAGGAAAATATAGATTCATATCTACCCGGCGATGTGTGTGAAGTCTCTCATATAAATTCACGCATCACAACTCGCACGCCCCCGCCGGTGTTAGACGGCTTAAGCCGTTGGTCCTGCGCTTGACCTCTCCCCGGTCGGTTCGGTCTGCCGACCTATCGGATTATGAGAGTGAGGGAACAGAGAGTGCACCTATGTTTGCGCACATACTTGTGCACTATTATATGTCCTGCGCATCTGGCTAGTCACCGATGAGACTGGCCGCCGTGGACGAAATTCGGCTAGGAGGACATACATTTTTTATTATTATTTTTATCCACCTCCTTCACTACTAGCACCTGCATACAGTTTTTTTTATTTTAAATTCACATTCTTCAGTTATTATTATGTACCTACCTACCTAAACTTCTTTAAGCGGCTTCACACACGTGGTACTCGGGAAAAAATCGGATTAATTTCTACTATTCGTTTAAAATTAACGGAAGGTTTGCAAAACGTTCCAATAAAATAGCTATACAACATCAGATACCGTATCGAAATCCGTTGCTTGGCATAGATATAAATAAATCTATGTTGCTTGGTACCTAAAGCGAAGAAACAGAAGGGGCAGTACCTACCCATCTTCGTTTTATGCCTATCAATTTCTTAGAGCTGTCCGTCGCAGTTTTATGCGCGTAAATCCTGTTAAATGTAAAAAATTATTTGCTTGACTCTTAAAGAAACCAAGTAGTTAGTTAAAACAATCTATAATTAGAAGCTGTAAATTATAACAATATCAAGAAAGATTTGTGTTTTTGTATGTTCGTAATGAATAAACTCATAAACTACTGGACCAATTTAAAAAAATCTTTTAGTATTAGAATGCTACATTATCCCTGAGTAACATAGGCTATATTTATTACAAAAATGTTTAAAAATATATGTCTACCCGTGCAAAGCCGGGACGGGCCGCTATTGTTACTTATATAAGTTATCTAGTACCCAATCACAAGCTTGCTTAGCTTGGGGCTAGAAACTAGAATGAATGTAGTTGATGCTGTGTGAATAGTCCAACATTAATTATTTTATTTACATACTTACACAGGTAGGTACCTACTCTCGAAAAATATAACGCGAGAGATTCCACATGTGCATTCTATATTTAAATTCAGATTCAAGACAACATTACAAAACCATAGGTACAGAAAGTTAATTAAACAACTAAGGTTTTTCTTTACTATGGACTTTCAAATGTCTTCTCAATTTATCACCTCCAATAAACGACATGTTACAGATGTTGCAGCTAAAAGGTTTTTCTCCAGTGTGTATTTTAAAATGTCTGTTCAGGCCGTGGTTGAAAGTAAACTTCTTATTGCAAACATCACACGAGTATGGTTTCTCACCTGTGTGTATCCTTCTGTGAGCCACTAAAGTTTTCTTATGAGGAAAAGACTTCTCACATACATCACATGTAAATGGCTTTGCTCCAGTGTGTGTTGTCATATGATTTACTAAAGCTGAGTTCTTATAGAATGATCTGCCACACATGTCGCAAGTAAAACGTCTCGTATCCATGTGAATTTTCATATGTTGCTTCAAAAGAATACTATGAATAAATACTTTGCTGCAAATTTTGCACACATATGAGGAGTTGTCGGTATGGGATGCAATATGTTTGTGTAGAAGAGGCTTAAGATCAAAGACACTCTTACATATAGGACATGTGTAAGGTTTCTCACCGGAATGGAGCACAGAGTGTAGAGCCAGTGTGGTCCGGTGCCGGAACGACTTGTTGCAAACTTTGCAATTATAAGGCTTTTCTCCAGTGTGAAGATGCATGTGACTTTGCAATACACTTAACTGTCTAAATGACTTATTGCACAAGTCACAGGTGAATGGTTTTTTATCAGAATGTATTCTTGAGTGCACTTTTAACTGACCACTTTCTATAAAGGTTTTACCACAAGCAGTGCAAACAAACGGCTTGTATCCGATGTGTATCTTCATGTGTGCATTCAAATTTTGTTTTATATTAAATGTTTTATTACAAACTTTGCATGTTAATGAGCTTTGTTCATGGGTTTGCATAATGTGTCTGTTGAGAAGAGTTTTTGTAGAAAATCTTTTGGTGCAAGTATCACAGGTGGGCATTTCTGCAGAATGATTTGAAAGCATGTGAGTATTTAACAACTCCATTTGTTTGAATGTTTCAGGGCATATCTTGCATGCATATGGCTTTTCTCCAGTGTGTAGTCTCATGTGCCTTTTAAAAGTGAAATTATTCTTATAAGATTTGTCACAAACATCACATTTATAATAAGACTTCTCTAAATTGTGATTGCTTTCTGGCTTCATTTTTGATTTTGTTCTATTTCTTGTTTTATGTTTATTGTCTGTTTTTCCATTATTTCCATTTGAGGGTTCAAATGAGCATGTTGAGAAACACTGTTCAACACAAGTTACACCTTCACTGTCTGACGCATTGCATTCATTTTTGATTATTGGATCCACCATTGGCAACAATGCTTTATTAATTGAAGCTTCTTCCAGTTTGATGGAGATTTCTAGTTCATTAACAATGGACACCAATTTCAGTGGTGATATTGACAAATTGTATAACCATCTCAAGTTATGCTTAGCTAAGATCTCCTGGGTCACCTGAAAAAGAAATACCATTGTTTTGAGTATGTAGTACTAGTTATTTTATTATTTTGAAGTACAGACAATATTGAAAAGAATATGGAAATAATTACTGCAGCTATGTGTAGATACTTAAGCATCAATTCAAGTGGAATACTCTATGTTGACCTACCTCTACATTATTCTGGAAAAGATCTTTGCAAATTTTTTCTGATTTCTGGCACATATTGAAGAACTTCATAAATCTCTCCAATTGTGCGTTACATATGTAGCACACTTTAGTGGGTCCGTTATCTTCAGAGATTAGCTGAAACCATTGTTTTTTAAATATGGAACATACCAAATAATGTCATTTAAGACCGTAACCATAGGCACTAGGTACATATATTTAGTGCCTATGGATATAGACTATAAAGTCTATACTTATAGACTACCTATAATTATTTAATAATTCTCTAATGTAGTCTCGTGTGTAGTAAAAGAGCAAGCAGACATCAGATAGTAAAACTACTCACTGGGTGATCTCAAGATACAATATTTATTCTTTATGCAGTTGAGGTCCCCTTTTTGTTGCAACGTAAAGTACCTATCTCGAATATTGTAGTACCTGTGCGTAGAACCATCACCGACAACCGACTTGTCTTTTTTATGTAAATAACTAATTACCATCCTAAGCAAGAGCCTTTACTTACCAAAGTTCCAGTTAGTCTCTGAAAAATCTCTTGCGGATATTTGTTTTGTATTTGGAACAACAAATCACTGCTACATAAACAAATTCTGCATACTGGTATCGGCATTTGTAAAGACATACTAGTTTAGTTACGATTACGATCGATTACTTTACTATGGACAATCAATTACTAATGATGCAGACAAAAACACCAAATCAAATAAATTGGACAGATGACCGAGATATGCTTTGAATTAAAATTTATTGTTTGATTTTCCTGTTCCTGAGGATTTTCCATCAATTTTCCTTTTGACCGACCTTACCTTACCCTAAACTCATCTAAACTAACGTGTGGATTGGATATGAATTGAATGGCTATTTCCACGTTACAACTCTAACTAAAACAAGATCCGTCAAGTGCGAGTGTAACTCGCGCGCCGAGGGTTTTGAACGTTTGTCACAAATATGTATCAAAAGTACCGGTTAGAGACTTCGCAATTTAACGAATACCTAAGAATAGTAGGTACCAACCTACATTTCAGATGGATCTCTCTGCATGCTTCGGTTAAATGGGTTGTTCGGTGTAGGGATTCCATAGACCGATAGTGTACACGATAAGGGATACATCGGCTCGACACAGCCGAGGCATTCATCAGCTCATGATGATCAGCTCGACCTCCTCCGCAGTCGGCATCCGTTCGCCTGTCAACCCGGATTCCCGCCTTCTCGGCTATGTCCGTCTGACAAGTGACATTGACAGCTGATTTGCAACACCTCGACCTACGAGACGATGTATGTAGACCATGGTTTTACCTGGACATACACTACATCCCTCCCTTGAGGATAAATTTAAAGTCACACAACATGGTGTGTTGAACACATCAAACATTATTTATTTTACACTACAAAAATGTATGGCTATAGTTATGTATCTTTTATTAACCACATTACACTAGTAAGGTATAAAGTTTAGCACAATAATTTAAGACCAATGTGAGACACAATTTCATTTTAACACTGAATTATTTAATTTTGGTAAATAGTGCTTGCTTATCACTCAACTCAAATTCCACCCGAAATCAGTCTAATTTGTTCATTAAGTACAGATTTCTTCTTGGTATTCTTTAGCCTGTTTCTGGTGGGTCCTGGGAAGCCGCTTCTTCATCTGGATACTATTTTCAGCTGTACGACATTCCTTTTCAATGCTTGATCTGTAAGATGTTTTCGCACTGTGACATGTCGATAGACCCAACATTTATTGCCTTTATCAATTACTTCAACATAAAACTTGTCACCTTCCACTAAGCTTGATTCAGCGACTTCTCTTCTTCTGTCTCTACACTCTTACCCTCTCTCTTCTGTTTTTTGCTTCCATATATTTATCACGGATTGTATTTTTAACCCCCGACGCAAAAAGACAGGGGTGTTATAAGTTTAACGTGTCTGTCTGTGTATCTGTGGTATCGTAGCTCTCAAACGGATGAACCGATTTTCGTTTAGTTTTTTTTTTAGTAATATTTAATTTTATCGAGTGTGAGATGTTTCAAGAAAATCTGTCGGGGTTTATTGTTTTAATTTTAAATTTTTCTTGTTATTATAGATGTGACAAAAGCTAATATGGACACCTAAACTTTTTTGTGCCATTATTTGTCGTTGTCTGAAATAAACGCATTAAATTTAATATTTCTATACAATATCTAATAGTCAGTATCATACTCGGGTATCTTATCGCCTTTGACAATGAATAATTCTCAATAATAGCAGTAATTCAAAATAGCATGTGGTCTTGTTTGCTCCACAATTTCATGGAGGTAAATAGGAAATATCCTTTTTAAAACTTAGATCAGAATTCTTGCCAAAGAAGTATGTTCGAATACTCTAGTGAAGTTGTAGTAGCTTTACGTGGTGTGCACTTTTGTTTGTGGAGTTGAAGATCCTTCAAATACTCGCAAACTTCTTTTCTTTCATTATTTACCAATGAAAATACCCCTGATGTTCCATATAAGTACCCTTCAATTATATCTCAGTCAAGGAGGACTTGATTTTCGTTTCCAATTTCTTGGCGCATATTTATGAGAGCTATTCTTTGTCATGGTTGGTTATCCTGGTTAAACATTGTCAGTTAGAGGAAATTCTTTATGATGTTCTTCACAACTGCGTAGCCCTTTAGTAGCTTATGCACCAGGCACCTAGGTTATAAAATCTTCACAGTCTCGTCTTTGCCGTACGAATAGTGGTGCTTCCATCTCTCTTATTTGCAGCATACGCAAGTTTTGTTGTCCTCTGACCCTTATAGAGACACTGCACTATGTTTTAAGTTTTGACGGAGCAATTGAAGTAATATCTCATTAATAAGCAAAAGCACTTCATACTTTGTAAGAAATACGTAATAAGGTGTTCATTTGAACTATCAGCAATTATCCCCGATTTAATGAAGGAATACATTTTAACTACAAAACATTTTAAATTAAAAGGGGAGGACATGTCCACCAATTTATATTTATAAGAGGGTGTTACTTTGATTTACCATTTCAATTTAATGGAGGTTATGCCAAACAATTTCAACTAAATGAGGATATTCATTTGAACTACAAAACCAATTTTAATTGAACGGGGACTGTGTCTACCAATTTTAATTAATGAGAGTATTCATTTGAACTACTGCGCTACTTCCAATTTTAATGGAAGGCATGTCGACCAATACCAATTTAATGGTGGCATTCATTTGGACTACCAGACAATTTCCAATTTAATGGCGGTCTTGTCAACCCCGTGGCATTCATTTGAACTACCAGACAATTTCCAATTTAATGGCGGTCTTGTCAACCCAGTGGCATTCATTTGAACTACCAGACAATTTCCAATTTAATGGCGGTCTTGTCAACCCAGTGGCATTCATTTGAACTACCAGACAATTTCCAATTTAATGGCGGTCTTGTCAACCCACACCGACCTATACTCGAACCAATAATCAATTTCCACACATGCGCGGAAGCTTAAGCAATTACCATACCATTACCATTACCATACCATTACCATTACCATACCATTTAATATTAACCGCGTAAGCTTACCTCAGAACCCGAAATTATGTTTTGTTTTATACGAATAGTTACATGACGAACCAATCCGTGCACGGAAGAAATCGTCAATCAACCAGGCACATCAATAATGATACAATTTATAATAAGCTCGATAATTGTCACATTACTACTTAATTTTTACCAAAAAAGTTGCAACCCACGAAGTCTCAAAGATGAAATACGATTATTCGTCCTACTATAAAATACCTCTAGGTACCTACCATGCTCCCATTAGATTGCTTGCAACAATAATTAATTACATTTTTTTAATTAAACTATTCACTATCAGGTTCAGTTATCAATTTACTTTTGGGATAGTCATTACTTCTACTTAGCTTGCAGCTCCGTGCCTCGGAAAGTACGTAGGTAAAGCCATCGGTCACGCGCCTGACCTCTCCCCGGCCGCGTCGGTCCGCCGTCCTACCGTACTATGAGAGTGCGGGAACAGGGAGCGCACCCTGGTTCGCGCCCAAACCCGTGCACCACAACATGTGCCGTGCATCCAGCCAGTCTTCGATGAGACCGGCTGCCGTGGTCGCAATTCGGCTAGGAGGAAATCATCTTGCTGGTATTATTATTTATTCTCGACGCTGTATAAATTTTCCAGCACTAACCCTTTATTTACTCCATGTTATGTAGGTATATGGGCTACTTATATTGATGATACCAGCTCTTTTATAAGTTTTTTAATAATAGTTACATAATAAAGTGATTTTTAACTGTTTGTAATTATAACCCAACAATCCTCCCTCATTTTTACTTTTTTAACAGCATCGGCTGTTTGTTAATATAAGAAAACAAATCATTTTATTTCTTGTTTCCAAACGATATAATAATGTAGATAATTTTTATTCAAGGAAAAAATAAGAATAAATCACTTTTAACGGCCCAAATAGTAATAATATAAACCTTTATTTAACTATAACCGTACTTTGTAATATCATCACCATAAATGAAGGTTTTAGATACACGCGCATCTGTGACAGTAACCACCATCTTTTTAATAAGTATTAAATGCAATATTATCCAAAAATCTTTTGTTGACTTTCGGATTTCGTTGTCCGCAAAAGGCGCATCGACAATAAAGTCTGTGTTATATAGCATAGGCAACTGTTTTTTTAGATATCTATGTGTGAGTGCACTCATAACTAGTTTATTGACCTTCCAATCACAAACTATACATGTGGGTACTTGGAAAAATGCTGATGAGTACCATACTACCACTTGCCCTGAATTATCCATAACATGAACCCACCATGATATGCAACAGTAGGTAAATTTCCTATGGCTCCGTCCATAAATTACCACAATCTAAGACTATACCTACTACGGAATTAGGATTTTAGAAAGTCAATAATGATTATTTCATACACTATTCATGGATTTATAGTTGACAAAGATTATTCACCACCATGACATTTATTTTTGTAAATTGTTTATCCCATATCTATCAGTTTTTTTTTTTATTGATTTTCAATTGCCAATTCAATTCAATTTTCACTTACATGGCCCACGTCGCACTTGCCCACCTCCAGCTCCTTTCGGCGCGGCGCACCGCCAAGGCTGGGCAGCGAATGCGTTAATTTCAATCATAATAACTTGTTATACAGACATTGCACACTGCAAAGGCAGGAAGGAGTACAATGATTCATCATAACACCTGTAGGTATCTCCATGTATTTCATGCAATAAATGATACCTTAATTTTCAACGGTTAGGCACTTTTGCACAGATCCAAATAATTTTTTTTTTCAAGGTTGTACTAATTTACCTATGTATGAGTAAGAATATTGCAGTTTATGATAGGCACATAAGTACAGTTTTAAAAGTAGTTCCCCATCTGTTACAGTAGACATTGTCGATTTAGGATCTTAATTTTGACAATGCTATTTTAAAGCAGCTCAGTACCGACTTGACCTTTGATGATGCACTGCACATCCATAGCAAATTTAATTTAATTCTGTTATTTGGTCTACCAGCTGGTGTTCCAATAATTCATCTTAAGATAATACAAACCTAATGAAATAGCTTATTGCACAACCGACACTGCATGGTAAATCAGATCCATTTATTTGTGTTTTAGTGTTTACCTTACCTTTTACCTTTTACTTACCTTTTACCTTTTACCTTGTCTTTTTAATTGCTTTGAATATAGCTTTGTACCGAGGTAATCTCCTTTGGTTCCGTTTAGGTATTTTATAATATTATTAGATTCTTATACTATTTATAATTTGATGGAACCGAGTACATTTAGCTCCTATGGCTCCTGCACATTGTGTGTGTAGGTATCTGTATTTATCCACTATCCTAAGTACTTTTCTTAATTACAAGACACTTTAATCACAGAAGGTTTGTCTAGAGCTGGTACTTACAGCACATTGCCACATATTATTTGACAAGAAGTTATAAATAAATGTGTTATCTATCATAAACCAAATAAAATAAATGGGAATGAGTTCTATTCATATTCCTATTGCAACATTGTTTCATAAAGAAAGTCAACTTTATACTGAACATAAAATAAGTACAATAATGGTATAAATTAACTCGGGACAATATTAGATTTTAGTAGGTATAGGTAAATGAGAATGTACCTACTTACACATATTTTTACCACCTGGATACCATAATTGGTACCTATATAACATGACAGACTGCTGTTGCCATTCCAATCCTTGCGTTTCTTGGTCCATGCTTGGTCATTTGATTACATAGGAAAAACAAAAAGTAGGAAGCAAGTGTGCAAGTTTGTGATACTGTATTAAGGCGTTTCCTTATGTTTATCTGTATTTTACTCTGATAAGATAGCAAGGAACTTCTACGAGAGCATTTTGCATTGTAACTTTCAATCTCGTTGGTGTCCCTCCCTTCCTTCAAGTACTAATAAAATATCTTACCTTTTATCCCATCCTCGTCGCCATTTGTAGGGATTCCATAGACCGATAGTGTACACGATAAGGGATACATCGGCTCGACACAGCCGAGGCATTCATCAGCTCATGATGATCAGCTCGACCTCCTCCGCAGTCGGCATCCGTTCGCCTGTCAACCCGGATTCCCGCCTTCTCGGCTATGTCCGTCTGACAAGTGACATTGACAGCTGATTTGCAACACCTCGACCTACGAGACGATGTATGTAGACCATGGTTTTACCTGGACATACACTACATTCGGTTAAATGGGTGGTTCGGTAATGGTAAATTTTTCAACTTTTTTCGAAATATTTCAAAAAGTATGAAAGCTACAGAAATTTAAAAAACTGTTTTGAAATGTCCAAACCGATACCTTTCATTTGATACCCCACTCAGCGGGGTATCAAATGAAAGGTAAGGCCCCCTTTTGAAAAATATTCCTTTTTGACCATTTTTCAAAAAGTGTTCTTTTTACAGACTTCTCTATATTTTTCTTGTAAAATATAGATCCATATCTATAAACGCGTCATACATTTTAAATGGATCGCTCTGCAAAATTCGGAGATAGGGGGGGGGAATGGGTATTTTTTTGACTATTTTCAAAATATTTCAAAAAGTATGAAACCTACAGAAATTTCAAAAACTGTTTTGAAACGTACAAACCGATACCTTTCATTTGATATCCCACTCGGTGAGGTAGCCTCCCCTTTTGAAAAATATTCCCCCCCTTTTTGACCATTTTTCAAAAAGTGTTCTTTTTTCAAACTTCTCTATATTTTTCCTGTAAAATATAGATCCATGTCTATAAACGCTCCATACATTTTACATGGATCGCTCTGCAATCTTCGGAGATAGGGGGGGGGGAATGGGTATTTTTCATAAATTTCATAATTCTTTATTGCACAACATAGGTATTACAAGTAAAACATATCGCAAGAAAAATAATGGCAAAGGCGAGCTTAACCCTAAAAAGAGTTCTCTTCCAGCAAACCTTATTGGGAGAGAGAGACAAATTTGCAGAAGTGGGTACATGTGCTAAAACAAAGGATATGTATAAGATTTAATTTTAACCTACTTATTAAATAGACTAATACATAATATAATACAATACATAAACTAATATATCCTAACAAATACTATAATTATATACACATATAAATTGAGTAAATACATAAATACAACAGAGTCATAAAGATAGGTAATGCTCTTTGACTTTACGCTTGAAAATGAAGAGTGAGGGGCTAGCACGAATATCGTGTGGTAGAGAATTCCATAACCTAACCGAGTCGACAGTAAATGAGCCACCGTAGCGGCTGGATGAGTGAACAGGAAATTTAAGGTTGAGGGACAAAGGTAATCTACATGGTCTATCACGAGGGTAAAGAAACTCAAAACGCTCACGGAGGTAAGAAGGGGCGAGAGGATTGTTCAGAATGTTATAAAGAAGAGAGAGAACGTGCAGATCACGCCGGCGACGGATTGGAAGCCATTTTAACTGATCTCTGAACATTGAGACGTGATCGTATTTACGCAAACCGAAAATAAATCGGATGCATACATTTTGAAGACGTTCTAATTTGTTGAGAATTTCCTCCGTGGCGTCAAGGTAACAAGAGTCAGCATAATCTAACAGGGGAAGAAGGAGTGATTGGGCTAACGTGACTTTGGTTTGAAACGGAAGGAACTTCTGAAAACGTTTAAGTGAATGAAATGAGTAGTGAATTCGCTGGCTGATTGCATTGACGTGCTTTTGCCAGGATAAAATAGGGTCAAAAATGACACCCAAATTCTTGGCAGAAGCAGAATAGCTGATAGGAGAGTCATTGTAGAAAAGAGAAGGAATAGGATATTGCCGAACTTTGTTCAGCATGTAAGGGCTGCCGCAGATTAGAGCCTGAGACTTCAATGGATTAACCAGAAGGCCAAAGGCCTTTGCCCATGCGTGAATATTGTTGAGGTCAGAGTTTATTTGATCAACACCTATGGATATCTCATCAGCTTTAAAATGATAGTAAATTTGGAGGTCATCAGCATACAGGTGATACTTGGAGGAAATGACAAGAGTGATAGCGTTAATAAAGATGGAGAAGAGGAGAGGGGAGAGAACACCTCCTTGCGGTACGCCCGCAGTTATGTCGCACCAATCTGAGTAAGACTCATCGAAGTGGACACACTGCGACCGGCCTGAAAGATATGAATCGAACCAAGAGATTTTTTCGACTTTTTTCGAAATATTTTAAAAAGTATGAAACCTACAAAAATTTCAAAAAATATTTTGAAATGTACAAAATGATACCTTTCATTTGATACCCCATATGACTCTGTAGGTATCTTTTAAAATTTCGGCATCACAATTTGTATGGAAAATATTCATTTTCATTTTTCATTTATTTTCATTTATTTTTCTCTAAATCTGTACAGGCGCACGAAATGTATTATTATTTTAAATTTCAAGTTGATAGCTGCAGTAGTTTTTGAGTTATTAAGGAGGGAAAAAAGGACAGACAAAGCGAGACCATAAGGGTTTTGAAACCGATCTTCGATCTTCAAAACCCTAAAAACGTTGATTCCTTGATCTGATCAGATCACACACTCACTACGTTACCTACCGTCAAACGGGGTAACTTGAGACAATTCTGAACTTTGGACATCTGCCAAAGGTCTATTATGATAGCTTTTTATTGTTTTTTCTGCACATTAAATCAGTTGATGTTGAACTTAGAAGTTACTGAGTAACCAAGTCACCTAGGGCAGAAAGGAAAAAAAAAAAAAAAAAACTTGGTGTCTCAAGTTACCCTGCAACAGGGGGTATCTTGAGACAACCATATAAATCTGGCTGTAACTAGAGTTAGACGGGGCTAAGAGTAACTTGAGACATCAAAAATGTTTTAAAATAATATTTACAGCGTTTAATGTTGCCACAACTGAAAAATTTTGATCACACAATTAAGAAAAAAATTACAAAAGTTATTAAGAGCACTTGTATTCTCTAACTTGTTTCAGGAAGACGTATGGCCCCCGGGATATTTTAAAAGGCTTTATTTCTGTTATAACTTGATCCAGCGTCACAGTTTGATGGTCTTCCACCGCTGGGAAGACGAAAGTGTCTTCAGTTTTCGTGGATTTTCGCATAAACTTCACATCAATTTTATCTTTTCCTTCTGATCCAATAACTGTGCCGACAAACCTTTTCTCTGTGGGTTTTTTAGAGTCAATGTTGTAAAAAAAAATTACGACAACGAAAGAACCATCAGGAAAGTTGGTGGCATTAACTTCTGGCGCATTAATGGCATTAACTTCTGTTTCTTAAATGTTAGCTAATGGATCAATGTTCTCTGTGAAATGTTCTGCTATACTTTCATCAGAGTTTTCTTGAATATTTATCTCCGTAAATATATTTTTTTCCACATCACTTGGCAGAAACTGCGACATATCGAAACTTGAGACAGTGTCTCAAGTTTCCCCGAATCACCCTATTATTTACATAAGTTCGTTTATATTTTTACCATGTTGGTATTACGGTAAAAAAGTAACCGATCTATCTTCACAAATGGTTTGAGGTTATGTTAATATCATTGAAACTACAAAACAGTAAAAACTCTAACCGATACAGTCAAAGTTTTAACGTACATATTTTCAACAATATTTTAGCTCACTTTTCAAAGAAATATTGTAGAAAACCAAGATAACTTACCTCTATTTTGGTGATCTTGAAAAACAATATGGATCACAGTAAACTTTTGACACTGGCTGACAAAGAATGTATACTCATAATGTTGACATAAACGAAGAATAAAATAAATGTTGCCATTCGTCTCAAGTAAGACCACAGACTCAAGTTACCCCGTTTGACGGTACCTAACATTACTTCCTACAAAGTGATAGACAGACTTTCTTTGTTCTAAGTGAGGTTCTAAGCAGATTTGACGCGAGAAGACTATTGACCATTGAGGAGTCATAGTTATTTATATAATTTACCTACGGACACATAAGTTTGGGAAGGAAGTCGTCGACTGTGTAGAAGCATCAAAAGTTGTGCTGGGTCGGGGAGCAGGCTTAGGGATAAGTTAAGTACACAGATGTTTATAGGAATTTGTATTATTTTACCATGTAGGAGTTTATTATTTATGTGAATTAGTAGTACATTTTCAACGGTTCATTTATCTTTTTTACAGGAAGGATGATAATATACGACGTTTATAAAAAACTAATAAAATATGACAATAATTATGGTTTATTACAATATAGTAGTTTTACACATTCAGGTCAATAGCTGTTAGTGACCGTTACCAGTGCACAAAGGTTTCTCGTAGTGATGGGAATGATGTAATCTCGGAAATTATGCCTGTTAGACGAGGGGTACCACAGGGGTCCATCCTTGGCCCTCTCCTGTTTATCATATTTTCTGCCGACTTACAAACTGTCATAAAACACTGCAAATTTCATATCTATGCAGATGATATTCAGGTTTTTATTTTTTGCAGGCCATCTGATATTAATAGTACAATAGAAAACCTCAATAAAGACCTCTCTAATATAGCTGAATGGTCAAATAGAAATAGTCTTCTACTTAACCCTAATAAAACCAAATATTTGATCTTTGGCTCTGCACATCAGCTACAGCGTATAAACTCTACTCAGAATGTGGTTCTAATGGGTGAATCAGTGGAGCGAGTTTACGAGGCACGGAACCTTGGAATACTGATGGATAGTCACCTTCGCTATGAGAAGCATGTTGCTGACTCTGTCAGGAACTGTTTCTATAGACTGAAGGTGCTCTACCGAATGAGACCGTACCTCAGTCCCGATTTACGTATCCGGCTGGTAGAGTCTATTGTTCTGTCGAAGCTGAACTATGCAGATATGGTAATAGGACCCCGATTACTCTCTAGGACGCAAAAGCTTGTACAGCGAATCCAGAATGCCTGTGCCCGTTTCTGTTTTGATGTTCCGTTTAGAGCTCATGTGACACCGTTTTTAAATAAACATCTAATATTAAAAATGAAGCATCGTCGCAAATTGCACCTTGCATGCCTTATGTTTGGTGTTATAAACACAAATCGCCGTCTTATCTCTACGAGAAGTTGTCATGGTTGTCCAGTTCCAGATCTTGTAACTCTCGCCAGTGCTCGAAGCAGCTCGAGACACAGCGGCATAGCTCAGCCTGCTTCAGAGGCAGCTTCCGCTATGCAGCTTCGAAATGCTGGAACAATATCCCGCCACCGATAAGGAACCTGCAAAGTTTACATAGTTTTAGATGTAAATTAAAGAATTTTCTGCTAAACCATCAGCAGGAACAGGAAAGTCTTAGACACGACACAAGTGTTCTTTAGAAGTATTTCATAAATTGCATCTATTTAAACATTAATACTTATTATATACATAACTTTCATCTTCTTAATTTCTTAAAATAATAAAAATAGTCACTAAATACTTACTGTATTTATTCAAATACGAGCAGGCGCCACATTTGTTTTCTTATTTTTATTGTTAGTATTATATTTATATTTTATCTGTTGAGTAGCTAGTCCGTAAAGCCAACATGTGGCTCTGACGGAAGATCAGCGTTGGTTGCTAGCTTGCCAGTCAACCAACCCATGCTGAGGCAGAGCCATTTTGTTACTGGGTTTACATCTTAATCTAAGTTTATCATTTATTTTAGTCTAAGTTTAGTATGTGTAAGTCTGTTAACAAATAAATTTATATTCTATTTATATTCTATTCTATTCTATTCTAATTATTAGGTACATAGTACACCTATACGGTGTTTTATTTAAGCTAACCCTGTATATAACATCGATGTATAAAAACGACAAATTGCAAAAATACTTTATGGTGAGTGGGGGCAAGATGAAAAAAGGGTAAGACAAAAAGTCGTCCATAACACAAGATTAAGAGTACTTTTTGCAGTGCTTGCAACATTATCGAAGCCACCATTTTGTTACCTACGCACTTGTTACGTCACTCACACACTTTAGTCTATTTTTCCGGCTCAGAACAGAACGCGTAGTTGTGTTTAAAGTGCAATTTTCTGGCACAGTGTTTTTTTCGGAGGCTACTCGAATGATTTCATCTTTCTCAGTTTCCTGTAAATTTAATAACAGGGTAAAAACAAATCTTTCAATAAAACACTCATATCTACGAGTGCGAATGATTTGTTTATTATTTTACCTAATTGATACTTTTGTATTTAGGTACTTGTAAATATGGCTATTTCTAGTATATTAGAATTTATTTCAACTTTCTGTCTTTACCCATGAATCTTTGACGGTTGACGGGGTAAGACGAACACATTAAAGTTTTATCTTAACCCTTTTTCAAATTTCATACTAAAAGCCAGATATGTGATGTAGGTATAGGTACAATAAAATAGAATATTACAAAAATATATTCTATATTAAGATTTATTTATTTAGATTTTGTAAATGAATTATTATTATTTTTATACTTATTTTAATTTATTTAAATAGAGACTTACTATAATAACATTGAAGGTAGTTTACATTTTTGATTATATAACACATTAGGTACCGATTTCTCGAAGTTAACTTTTTATGCTTACCAGTTTTTTATCTAACTATTAAAACTCCTGTTTAAGTATTTTTTAAAGTTGAATCTTGCTCAAAAGGTTGATCTTTAAGTATAGTCGTTGAGCAATTTTCTTACTAGGATGTCTGTTTCTACGTCGGTCGCTAGTGCGAACGAGACATCCTAGAAAATATTGTGTCGCGGTCTAGGCTTTTAACATAAGAATTCGGTTTAATAAAGATATTTTCTTTTTTTGAACTCCTTTATTCACAAAGAAAATTACAATCAAATAATAGAAATAAATTAGAACTGGTTTTTATATTTAAGGTTGCAAAGTTTGAGAACCTCTACTTCAATCTTCCCCCAGTGGGGTAAGTTAGAAATACAAAAAAGTAAAAATCTGTTTTATCTTTGTAAACAGGTATTTTGGCACTATAGTCAGTTCCAAATTTTAAGGTACTAAACGCTGTAGACTAGAAACCATCAACGTTGTTTATGATACATTTTAATGATTTTAGTTTTTTTTTCGATCTTCCCCCTGTTTTAATTTCGTGAAAAAAATATTTTAGTTATATATTTCTACTTTTAGGACAGATTTATCAGGATTTTATCGATATAATATAAAAATCTACTATTTTCCCTCTATGAACCCTTTATTCTTCTACATGGATTCAAACACAACACTGATCGATCATCTCATCAAAAAACCATTCGATCTTGCCCCCACTCACCCTACTTGCTTAATTTAATTAATCATAAATTATCTTGCAATGTTTGAATTTAAAGACAGAAATGTGCATCTAATTTTTGTCTTCTTTCCAGTGTTTTTTGCTCAACAAATTAATTTTTATTTTTCCATCTATGTTAGACAAAATCAGTCAGCAACATGAAAGAAAATAATTTACTAAAAATAATTAATTTTGTCTGAGCAAATAAAGGGGAGTAATAACATTTCAAACTGTCTACAATCAGCCTGCCTTCTTAGTTAAAGCATTAGGTATAGGTTCATATCTACGAAAGAAACAAATCCAGTTTTTTAGGATTATTATTTAAAACACACCTACTAATCATTGTACCAGTCAAGGAAGAGCAGAGTGAATGACATAACTAATAGAAAGAACAGAATGTATACTCGTAGACCAGCATTTCTCTGGATGGCTTGTCGGATCTGATCATTAGCATCTTTGACATTCTCTGTAGCACCAACCACTGTGTTTGATATCCTATCAATATCTTGCTCTTGTTGTAAAACCTGTAAAAATTAAAAAACAATAATTTTAGTATCTGGTAAAACAGTCCAATTCTTAGGATTGAGATTGGCAGAGAAATGTGTGATAGCATGTCTACATAAAATTAAAAATTTTATATTGTTACACATGCCAATTAAATTTTGATTGATGTTTTGGACTGAAGTTTTCATACAGCTGACAAAACTGCTAATTCCACGAATATATTTTTATTATAATCCAAAGACAACTCTTACTTACCTTTTCTGTGAATATTTCCTGCAGTTCAGCTATATGAAGGACTTTGCTCTCTATCTGTTTCACTTCCTCAGTCATGTTATTTAATTCATTGAACAGCTGATTGTTCTCCGACTCAAACATCTGCAGTTCTTCCGCACTTAGCTGTTCTGTTTCATCCGACACAACTGCCACCTCATTCTCTGACAAATCCATTTTTGTTTTGGCTGTGTCTGGTTCTTCCTCAGTCTCTTTTTCCTCTTTGTCGGGTAAGAAAGGGTTTGGAATGTTAGATTTCACTTGAGGCATTTCTAGGCGCGATAACTTCTTGACATCCAAGTCTCGTTTGACTCTGATTGCTTTGAGCTCGCTGTGTATCTTGCAGACTGATTTGAGGTACGTTTCAATGAGGTCTATAACTGCATCCATGTATTCCCTCATCTGTGCGCCGGCAGAGACCTTACGATTGTCATTTCTGAACTCTCTGACGAGGTGTGAACAGGTGTTTATGATTCTCTGAGCGCCTGTGTCTATCTGGTCGCGTTCGTCTTCCGTCATCGTCTCTCTGCCAGTCCCAGACGTCCCATTGAAGAAGCTAAGGTACCCTTCCCTGTGTTCTAGCAGGAAGTCACGTAATCTGGTGATTTGTAATGTTATATCCTTAGCAGTGATCATGAAAGCCGTTTTAGGTTTCGTCCTTAGTATCCGCTGTTTTTCGTCGTTCCCGGGACTTTGAATGCCAAAGGCCTTGTTGCGAGTCTTTACAGTTTTGATACATGCTTTGAAAAGCGGCGTAATATCCATTATGTACGAGAAAAAACATAAAATTCGAAGCAAATTTTATTTTACAAAACACAGCTGTTTGATTTTTTGACACTGAGACTGACTGAGTGAAATGGTTGGTTAGTTAGTGTAGTGAAGCGAGTGACAAAACATTTAGCAAACACTACGAAACGCAGATCATTCGATTCGCTTCTCGGTAAAATTGTACTAAATATGTGCTAATGTTCAAGAAAATTATTTTCACTGGCAACTCAAATTGATTGAATGAATGATTCATCCTTATCCTATGAAGTCTGTTTTTGTGTGGTGTTTGTTTTGTTTTTCAACAAAAAAAATCTAATCACAAGAACCAGAGGTTTCGCAGTTTTGTTAATTGAAAAATCAATCGAGCAATGGCCTCTAATAATGGGAATTCTCATCAAAGCAAGCATTCAATACCCACCGACATATTGGACGACCTTTGCAGGTTTGCATTAGCAAAACCAACAACCCCGCATTAGAGTTCAGGAATCACACTAGGAATGCGAAAATTTGTTTGGATAGATGGATCGATGTTTGTTACGTCTTCACATCAAAACTACTGAACAGATTGAGCTGAAATTTTGCATCGGTGTAGCTCTAAGCCTGGAATCAAACATAGGCTACTTTTTATCCCATACAACAGTTCCAAGGGTATTTCTAATACCCTTTGAACCATAGAAACAACGCGTGCGAAGCCGCGGGCAGAAACTAGTACTTTATATTTACTTAAACGTTTTACTTTAAATAATATTTACTTATTACTTTTGAAATACCTTTTCCTGACTGACAGCATTTCCACATTCAACGTGCGTGGAGGACATAAAATAATTGTTTAAAGAATAATAATTGTCTGCTACTTATATATCTACTGTTTGTTTGTGATGTTCCAGTCGTTTCATTATAAATCTGCCGCCTGAAGACCGCGGCAACCTTGTGCGGATCTGCTTCCAGATCGAGCTGGCGCACTGGTTCTACCTGGACTACTATTGTACAGATGAAAGCACTAGATTGAATCCATGTGGAATACGACAGTTTGCTGCTCATATTTTCCAGGTACCATAGATGAATTAAAACTAAAGATGGCCAATATCAATACAAATTTGCGTTCCTCTGAAAAAGTTTGAAATTCTGCCTAATTCCAGATGGCGCTGACCCATAGCCCGAAAATCGTAATATTCCACGATTAAACCAAGTTAATGAATAGGAGTCGTTTCATAATCCCAAAAAAACATTTATAGTTTTTTTTCAATAAGTTTTTGAGGCTTACAATGTTGATATTTACGAATTTTGTTTTATTGGAAGAGAATTAGTCGTGTTAAGCTAGTCTCCAAGAAATTATGATGATGGCGTGGTAATCGTTTTGCAAGATATCGCGTAGTTTGTGGGGTAGATGGCGCTAATTAAAAGTTTACCTATAATGATTAGGTACCTACCTACCTAGGTTATGAATAGATAGGATTGCTTAATATCGTAGTCGGAATTTCAACCAAGCAATGCTGCCAACTTAAGACGAAATGTACTTTTTAGAACTATTTTATAAAAATGCCAAAAATTACTTGATATCAAATTTAGTCATAAAAATAATTAGGGGGAGATTCGGTATTTTTCGTCAGAAGGTGCGGTTTCGGTTTTTTTTTCGTTTAAGTACGTATAATTTAATTGACAAAGCTGCTAAATGTCCTATTATCTTCCAGAGAAACCACTCTTACCACATGACCTACTTCTACATTAATCCATGGTTAGAAGTCGATATCCCTATCGTGTGAGTAGTAAAAAAGTTGTAGTAGGAAAATGATTAGTGAAAAATAAAGCCATTCCTAACTTTTGATATTTTACATTAACAAGGTTCAAAGATCATTTTATTCGAGCAAAAAACATGCCATTCGTTGAAAATACGAAAACGGCAACATCGATCGGTCGACGACGAAGACGGCGGCAGCGGCGGTGGTAGTTAGCACTTTACAGTGCATCCACAAATCACATAAAATAAAACCAGCCAAGTGCGAGCCGGACTCGCACATGGAGGGATCCGAACCATCGTAAATAACTATTTCACAAAAAGAACCCGTAAATTGGAAATAAAGTCAACATGACGCAATCACCCATCCCATCCATACTGACCGCGCCCAACGTTGCTTAACTTCGTTGCTCTGTACTGAGGTAGTTCTAGACCCGGAATAACTTCTAACCAACTATTAAAATTTCAACAGTCTACCTTCATGCGATACAGCAAGCTGAAGGGCGGACAGACGGACGGGTAGGGTTCCCGTTTTACCTTTCGGGTACAGAACCCTAAAAACGAATGCCGCGAAACACCATGTCGAAACTTTTATTATTTACCTCGCAGAACATGTGAAAACTAGAGTGCACAAAGTCTTCGTCTAGGGCGTGATTAAATTCCTTTCGCGACCTACCTATCTAACAAAAAAAAATGATAATTTCATCATTACTGTTTAAAAGCCGCCACACACATAAATCGTGGCCAGGTCGGAGGCGAAAGCGTGCGGGTTGTAATGCGTGAATTTATAAGAGAGAATACACATACGTACACAGCCGGGCGGCGTATTTGTAGTGTCTCATATAAAGTATGAAACAACCCGCACGCCTTCGCATCCGGCCCGGCCATGGTTTCTGTGTGGCGACTTTAAAGATGTGTCTCCTCTCAGTTACAAATAATTGGGTACCTACATGAAATAAAGCTGAATGAATTCCCTTTGCTTTGTAGGGAGGTAGGTAGGTTAATTTATTTCTACAACATAACTCGTTGTCTTCACGACGAATTGGTAGGTAGATTGGTATTGGTAGGTTTTATGAGCTGTAACTATAAGCATAATTTGTTCTGGAATAACATGACTAAAATGCCTATTCAAAGATTATAATTTTACCAAAGTTCCAAAATTATGGGGATTTATTATTGTACCTATGGCAATACTGATGAAGGAATGTAAACAATAAATCATCGAGCAAATTTTATATACGAGTGCAGCAGAACATAGCAAATCGGCAACGTCGCGGTAAAAAAGCTATCTGGCAACGTAGCAATCGACATAAGTGCCATCTGTAAAATTGATCAAGCTCGATGGAAGTATCCCACTGAAAAATAACTCTCTAGAAGCTGCAAAGATGGCGCTGTTGCGGAAAAATAAACGGGTGGATTGATTTATTTTATCGAATTGCTACACGTGGCGCCATCTCGCGCTCCACCAGATAACTAGTAATCGATTCTCGCTCTGAAGTATGGGACTTGTCGGTCTTTGGTTTTATTTGTCCATGCAGGTACCTAGCTGACCAGTTTTAGTTTTATTACCTGAGGCCTGGAATATGAAGTACTCGCCTACCCCCTAAAGTACTACCAAGGGCTGTAGGTAGTTCCTAGAGCTCCTGGAAATTTCAAAGCTCTCCAATAAAAAATAAGACTAACACAAAAATAAATTGAGAATAATTTTGATTTGTGATAAAAACCATGATATATAGAAATGTAATTTCATTCAACAATCACTTTTACACTTGATGATAAACTAGGGAATCCGATCTTGCATCAAAATCTCAATCCCACAAGCCTGCAGGATCATCAATCATCATCTGCAGGATTTCCGAAAAACCCATGTTTTTGCTTTTCAGGGTTTCGAGATCGGTTTCAAAACCCTTACACACAATATGTTTGTACATTTCAAAACGGTTTTCGAAATTTGTGTAGGTTTTATAGTTTTTGATATATTTTGAAAAAAGTCAAAATTTTACCCATCCCCCCTTTTCTCCGAAGATTGTAGAGCAATCCATGTGAAATGTATGTAGCGTTTGTAGATATAGATCTATATTTTACAGGAAAAATATACAGAAGTTTGTCAAACCAATACGAAAAATTGACAAAAAGGGGGGGAATAAAAAATGAACCTCACCGAGTGTGTTATTAAATGATAGTTTGAATGATAGTCTTTTAGAAATATTTTCAATAAAGTCCATAAATTGACTTATTCTCCAAAGTACTGCAGAGCGATCTATCTTAAATGTAGTTTGGTAAGTTCCTACTATTTTTAGGTAAGTATTCATCAAAAAGCGATGTCTCTAACCGGTATCTTTAGTACATGGTTGAGTACCTAATCGACAAATGTTCGAAACCCTCGGCGCGCGAGTTACACTCGCACTTGACGTTCTTGTTTTATACTTCCTATGCTCAAATGCGTGTAGGTACTTACCTGAAAACTGCAACTTAAATATTTAAATTGAATAACAATTTTTTATTCGAATATACTAAAATTACTGTATTTTTCTGTTTTGTTTGGGTTTATTTTACAAGTGGTTATGCTGCTCAAATGTACAACATTTAAATAAATCTCATGCCAAAAACAAAATCTTCTTTGTAATCCTTCAGCCAATTAGTAATCGTCAATATCACAGGTTCTGTTAATGAGGCTGGGACCAATAAATAATTTTTTTTCTATCTCACGGATCCCGCAAGAATGGTGTGAAATCCCGCGTTTGCGGAATTGGAAAAAATATTATCAAGAAGTAAAAACTTATTTAAAAACATTGTAACAGGAACTAAATTTACAAAAACATGTCTTGCCTCCTGTGAGTTTTAAACGCTGCGCTGTGCGCCAAATATGAATATAGCTTGAAAAAGCGCGAGGCCTAGAGGATATTGACTATGTGACAAAAACCTAGGGTGGTACTAACAACTGCCTAATCTTATTTCCAGCACGTCCCACAACTCCGTGAGCACGTGAGCAGTTTAGATGCAGTGCTGGACAACTGGCGCGAGTACAAGCAGACCGTCCCCACGTACGGAGCGATCCTCCTCGACACGGACCTGTCACACGTGTTGCTGGTGCAGTCCTACTGGACCAAGGCCTCCTGGGGCTTCCCCAAGGGGAAAGTCAATGAGGATGAGGAGCCGTGGAAGTGTGCAGTTAGAGAGGTAAAGCTTCACACTTGAAGTAAAAGTTTGGATTATTGCTATCCTCTTAACGCCTAAACTACTCTACGGATTGGGCTGACATTTTACTGGATTAACATTAAGTAGACTATTTTTAACCGAGAAAATAGTACGAAACCGCGGGCAGAAGCTAGTGGTTGACCATCTCTGAGATTTGAATTAAGATATATTGTTGATTCAGAGGCATACTAGTCAAATGCTGGATATTATCAGTGGACTAGTATTAGTCTGACAGATGTAGTAAAAAAAAATCTAAAATACCAGAATATTGCGAAAAAAAACACTGAAATTACTTTAAAAAATAACCTTAATACCCTCATTACAGGTGCTAGAAGAGACCGGTTTCGACATCAGCAAACTAATCAACAAGAATGACTACATAGAAGCCATCATCCACGACCAAATCGTGCGGCTCTACATCGTCCCGCACATACCTCGCGACACCAAGTTCCAGCCGCGGACACGGAACGAGATCAAAGCTTGCGAGTGGTTCCCCCTCATGGACCTCCCCGCTAACAAAAAAGACATGACCCCTAAAGTGAAGATGGGCGTCAGCCCCAACGCATTCTTCATGGTCCTCCCCTTCGTCAAGAGAATGCGGCGCTGGGTCTCCGAGAGGAACCCAAAAGTCTTCACCAACAGTACTCGACGAACGCGCCACAAGTCTATGGGCGACATCGAATCTTCAACCCTCAAGAACAAGAAAGGCATATCCCTAGGTCTACAGAACGAGATAACGGAATACCAGCAGCAGAACCCTCAGTCTGAATACCAGGAGGGTCAAGCGTACCAGGTGCAGAACTCTACCAAGTTTAAGAATAGCGCTCACGGTAGCGGCACGAAAAGCAACAATGCTAGCAGGAAAGACCGGAAGCTAGCAAAGAGACAGCTATTCACCCCTCAAAATACTCAGCCTAACTTTTCCCCGGTTCAAAAAGACTTAGTTAACTACGAGCCGAAAGGGCCTAATAATAGTGATGGATATTATGACGAGATCTTCAACTTCGTCGCTCCTTCATGGGCGAACTTTAAGTTTGACAAACTCGCTATTCTCGAATGCTTCAAATGAAAATTGGTGTTGAAATAAACCATTGTAAATATTCTTTTGACAAAGGTTAGTTGATTTCAGGCATTTTTGATTCAGATTGTAGAACTTGTAAAATTCAAATCCGGCATTTCGAATTTCAGTTCTAACGGTCGGTAATGGAGTCTACACACCGAACCCGCCGACACAGCCCGGCGGGTTGGTACAACTTTATGTGTTTCTTCATTGGCTGGCCTGGCACCGATACCGACAGTACTCAACGACGACGATGCACTAACAGCTACATTCTTCATGTGACCGACACGCACGACGACGGCTTTATAATTCCACAGAGACCTCGCATGCACACCCACAATATCGAAACTTGCGTAGGTACCAGCCCGACACAAGTGGGAGACTTGCTGCGACGACACATGTTGGCAACGGTGCCGGCATGTCGATGTCGGGCCGCCGCCGGGCCAATAATACAGTGTGCCTAACAATTTCATAGAATTATGCGTCTGCCGATGTCGGTTTCGGTGCTGGGCCGGACCGGCCAATGAAGAAACGCCCAATGGTGTGAGTGTACCTACCTACCTAGTAGACTCTTATTATTTTTGTACTCGAGGCTGTATCTTCTTTTGTAAGAAATAAATATTACATTGAGAAAAACACTTGTATTTATTATTATAATAATGGACTGGGCAGACGTGTAGATACGACGTATTTTATTGAGAGGTATGTTTAGTAGGTACCTACGCCTCGAAAACCGACCACGCGATAAAGGAGCACTCTTTAAAGTTACGCCTTCATTGGATCGGTATCGGAGAAGATATTATTTTGTTGCTTTGTATTTTTCTATGGTAGGTACACTGCACGAATTGTTCCTCGCACGTCGATTCCCTGCCGTGGATCGGCATATCTTTTGCAGTTGTAGTATAGAGGACAGGCGCCATCCCAGGCGGTCCCATAAAATTTAATTCCCGTTGGATTAGTATTCATCCCACAGAACTTAAGTTTCGTTTCAGTATATTATTCAGTCAGGCATTCGATCGACTTTGAGACGGTCATTGCGTTAGATCACCCATTAGAACCCAACATACCTTATGTTGGGGTATGATCGGACGTGGAGAAACCTATTATACACTTGCGAGCTTTAAAATGGAATCGCTTCATCGCGAGTTGATCAAAACAATTTTTTTACAATTTATGAACTATTGATTGTGGTATATCATTTGAAGGGTAATTTTATTACCTTTCAAGTGATATCAAGAAGATTTAAAATTAATTAAATTGGCTACCTAAATTTTGGGAATTATTGCAATAGGTCGAAGTTGCATCTATCGGCTTCTATCGGCGGCGCCGGAGCTGGATTAGCTGGATTTCTCCCTCGTATCCGCTGTTTTAGCTCGTCCCACATATTCCAGATTGGGTTCAAGTCAGGAATAAGGGCTGGCCAGTCTAGTGTGGGAATGCCGTAGACATGCGCAAAACAGTACACTAGAACGTGATGCCATATTACTATTGCACTACGATAAGGTGATATCACTTTGTAATATTACCATTACTCGAAACATTACCCGTGCACGGTGATGTCAGTGATGTCGGACACGGCTATGAATGGTTGTAATAAGTAGGGTAGGTAATATTACAATTACCAAATGCAATGCTTCCATAATTTATTACTTTCTACATGTAGCTCCTTCCCATAGAAACGATACTTATACCTACATTCGAGTACGGATGGAGTGGCTTAGTAGGTAAGTTAATGTGGTACCTACCTAGATAATACTGTTGTTTGGTAGGTACTTACATACCATAGGATCAAATTAATCTTAGAATACATGGAATTTACAGGTAGTAAAGTTGATTTTCCTTCATACTTAGGCCCGTACTACCTAACCTATCTACACTAAGATCAATCTCTCTCTGGCTAGAGAGAGATTCATCTTAGTGTAGGTAGGCTAGGTAGTCAGTTTATTTTATATAAGCTAGTAGTGTACGTAGGTATTGTGGTAAGTATTATAAGAACGAATGAGCAAGTAGGTTGGTTTTTAACCAAATATAATTATTATGTACCTACGAAGCATAACGAACAAAGCCGAGTCCGCGCAACGCAATGCATCACTCGCTCGCATTAAAATCTCCAACAAAACCGAACTCCGCGTAATGTTTGCCGAATGCAATGTAGGTAACGTGATGACTTTACTTTAGTATTTACTTTCATTCGCACGCATTACTTACACTTCTATCTGCGTCTCATTCGCACGCAATACATTGCCATATAAACTACGAAACATTCCGAACAAAGCCGGATCCGCACGATTGTGATAAGGAGATGGAAGAACGTGCATGTGCCTGCCTATCACCAACCGAGCTTCGCGTGATGTGTGTAATGCGTAATGCTTCGGGGTCTCGAGTGATGAGTGATGTTGTATTACTTCGTCGCGTAATATTACTTTTGTGATATTACAAGCATTACTTACACATGTCTAGAATGCCGACATGGAAGACGTCTGTCGGTACTGTCTAGTCACTGCTGCGGTGTGGCAGCGGACATTATCGTGCATTAAATCAAAATTTTTCGTCGCCAATAAATCCTGCGTAAGGGAAAACATAACTTAACATAATTCTATATGGCTTAATTCGGCTACAATAATTAACGTCATGGTCTTCTCACCCACACGTCCGATCACTCCACCTTACCTATCTAGTGATAGGCAGAAAAAAAGGAAACTTAAAAAAGGCGGAGTACTAAGCCTAGCCTCTGCTGATCCAGCCGTCGTCGGTGGAAAGCATGTGGATGAAGATAGAAGAGAAGAATTAAACAAATAGTGAGTACATTGAATACTTTATTAAAATAAGCATAGGATACATTTGTCAAATTAATATCACATCGAAAAATAAAACCTTCAATAGTCTGCAAACAAAATTTATAATTTTAGTATTTCCTATAGATACACCCTATGCTACCCAGTCAAGAAGATGAATATGTAAACAAGGGGAATTATGATTTATGTATCTTAGTGGTTACCATACATTTAGGTAAGTATTTCTAATTAATTAGATTTGTATAGACTTGCCCCTCTTGAAGTAGTTGGCCTGGTTAGACAGGGGGATAAAGCACCATACACACCCATGTGAGATCACACTTAAAACTTTATTTTGTACGATCTTGGGGACACTTAGGAATTGACGTCAAATTCGTAGGTAGCTTTTCAAACTTTGGTACTTTTATGGTTGATGTAGGCTGCGTTGGTTTTAAAGATCATTTTAAACATCCGATAGTAAGTTATTAGTAGAACATTAAACTATTTATAGGTAGGTTCATATGCACAGATGTAAAACCTTTTATGTAACAAATATTTTGACAACGCTATTATCTATTCAAAAAGGTGGTTTTTCAAATAACAATGTCTAAGATCGTACAAGAAATTACTTAGGTACTAAATTTTATAATTCTAACTAGAGTAGAGAAACTTATACATACAAGTCCTTAATATTTCATTTGTAATTTTAGAGTAACTTAAAAGTTTAATGTTAATATCAGATAAATTATATTATAACTCATCTAGTCTTTAATTCGATGAGGCAAAAGTATAAATCGGCATGCCTACAAAAATAAAAATAAAAAACGTTTTTCGGTGCCAAACCTTTGCAATACTTACCTACTAATTAATTAGTATTTTTTTAGATAATATTCTTCACTTGCACCGTACCTGTGCCAATTTTTTACATCTAACACATACATTGGAATGGAAGTCAATCTGTGCTTAACTAACTTAATTAGTAGG
This sequence comes from Eupithecia subumbrata, assembly GCA_949316285.1. NCBI lineage: Eukaryota > Metazoa > Arthropoda > Insecta > Lepidoptera > Geometridae > Eupithecia > Eupithecia subumbrata. The sequence continues at coordinate 9,660,203 of OX438643.1, read as the reverse complement.
CATTTGAACACCATGCATAGGTATGTAATGTACATAATATTGTTTGCTGTAAAATTTATTTTGGAAGGTTTTTTGTAAATTACAGTTAATTGTAGTTAGTTTCCTGAAAGTCCAAATGAAATTGATATTGTTGTAATATTTTGAATACTATAAATATTTGTCTTTGCCAAAGCACAGATTTTATGTATTACAAATGTAATTTGGTACCTATGTATTACCATTAAATAATACATTTTTGGGGTAAAAACCTTCAGTAAAAAAAACCGTTGTATAATCTCTCATAGGTAATTTTATTAGGTACATATACATACCCAGCCAGCTAGTATCTAACTTATAAAGTAGACTTACGCCAGTAGTACTATATAAAACAACTACTGTTTTTTCCTTAATTATGTTTTTTCCTTAATTATCACTCTACCACTTTAGTTTACATCTAATGTCATAAATATTAACTAAACATCATGTTATAATTTTAAAACAAGCAAAGATTATGTAAAGCCTCATTAGATTGACAAACTTGCAGCACTTTTGGTTTCGTTTCCTATGCATTTGCTAAATTTAAAGAGTACTAAATAACTAAATATTTAAGTTTTTCGAAAGTAAAAAATATTAATCAATTTGTTTTTTTTTTTGTTCATCGACAAAATATAATTTATTTTGTCGACTCTATTAAGCAACAAAAGATAAGTAGGTAAGTAAAAACAACTTATTCTAATACTTAACCCGGTAGAACTATATTCCACAACTACCGCTTTCTTTCTTAGATGTACTTGAGAGATCTCCCACCACGATTGAATAATATGTACTATATAATCATACCTATTCCACTAATCATTTGATAATTCTTACATAAATTAAAATATCCTATTCCAGTTTGTTTATTGAGTTTTAAAATATCCTATTCAGGTAATTAATTTATGAGATACATTAAAACTAACTTAACCACTAATGAAAATGGTTTTAAGCTTCACCTCGTTTAAAAGTTACACATATAAATTCTCTTTTATTCAGTTGTAAGCCTTTGGTGTGTATGCCCCAACAAAAATGCAAAAGAATTCCCTGCGCCCGCCGCCGCCGCGACGGCTCGACCCCTCTGGTCCACCTGCCCTGGTGTTTAAAACCTAACCAACGAATTGCCTATAACCAAATACCTACTCAATGAGTTTTAAATAACACTGAATCCTTCCTGTTACTGAACAAAGAAAAATTAACTATTTATAATATGCACCTTAATTAATTACATACTGCAATTTACCAACTTATAATATTAGAAGTACGAATAGGTTATAATTTTAATTTAAAGCCGATTCGAACACGCATAAATTCAACGAATTATATTGCAAAAACTTACTCTAACACATTACATTATACATATTGAATTCAATTGCCGACCGCTAATACAGATTACTTGTATAATACACATTGAAGCTCACGTCGCGTCAGAAACAGTAGTACCATATTTACAAACGAAGTAACCAGTTAATAAACAGCAATTAAAATAAAAGCGCAATCATGATTTTTATAACCAAATTATTTTTAAACGCAATTATTATCAGTTTACCGCTTTATCACCATCCCTTACATAAAACTTTTAAAATGTAATGTTAGATCAGATATCTTTTATTAAAAAATATAAATAAAGTTTGATAGGCTAGAATCTCAATAAAATGTTTATGAAAAGAGTTTATTCTTTTGTTGATTAACAAAAATGTTGCGAGATTGAAAGGAGAACAAATACGATGTAAATTGCGAGACCAAAAATATCAAATAAAAAATATGATAAACATTTATCACTTGGACGCTTTAAAATGCTTGACAAACAATGCTTTTATAATATTTAACAACATTAACATCACGTTTCAACGCTAATCGATAACGTTGAAACAATCAACGGAAGAATAGTTTTTGATGTTTCCAGGGGAGAAAACATTGTGAAAGGAGCAAAATTTATTAAAATTTATTTAAATTTATTTACATTTTTTTCTTCATTTCTGATTATTTCTTGTTGAGATGATTTTCTTGCGAAAATCAGCCCAGAATCTTCCAGAGTGTATGAAATGATGGGATACCGAACCTTTTCAAGTACGTATTACTTATCAGATCACAGCCATATTTTATTTTGATACGAGTATTAACTAGAATTTCACCGAAAATGTTGCCGAAATTGTTACCAAGTTTTGTATTATTTGATAAAGTCGAAGAAAATAAACAGATACTATTAAAAAAGTATTCAATTCATTACTCTATTCGCTTGGTGAATAAAAAACACGGCACAACATACGTACCTACCTACGGTTATAAATTAGTTTATATTTTTTCTTAATACATTTTAAATAGTATAGTGAACTAGTCAATACATACGGATAGGCCAGTTCCCAGCAAAAAATCAGCGCAGATTTTAACACCTGCATAAGCTGAGTTGGGACAATTTTGTAGCTCAAACTAAGTTTAATAGTATTATATTATATCGTATATTGTCATTTTGTATTCTTTTTTAGTTAAGTAACAGTTCCTTTATATTTTAGTTGCAAATAAACGTTTTTGATTGAATGAAGTATTCAGGAAAAGAGTGAACCTTCAGCAATTTATCCGGTTCTGAGATCAATTCTTCTATCATATCATCATTATGAATACTATGTAGTGGTTCCTTTGATGGTAACTTGAGAACCTGCATTAGTCATCAATGGTAACAAACCACATAGTGGCCACAGACAAGCGTTGTTTCACGTTTAGGTTGGCCTCAGTAATATATTCATGAGTTACCTGAAATATTTTTTTTTCTTTCTTAATGTATTGTTTTGGTTTATAATCACATCACCACATGTAAACAAAGTCCCCAAGACAGACAGACGCAGGAGCGTCTGTCTGTTGTGTATGTAATGTTGATTCGTACTAATTAGATATAAATTGAGTTTTATAAAAGGTGGTATTTTTAATAGTCAAGCTTATCAATTTCAAAAATAGTAATATTTTTTTTAAAGTAACATTTTTGCAAATAACATAATTAGTGTCAGTCGTAAAAACAATAATAATAAAAACTTTAGGCGCGATTTTCTCGAAATATGCCGCGATGCACTTACGCTGTTTATCATAAGAAGGGCAGTATTTAAAACTTATTCACTTTTAGTGGAGTAGGTTTAAAGCCAAATCATATTGCGCTCATATTTTAAAGCCGTCTGCCTCGTTCAATTACTATTTCTTACAAACATAAATCAAAACTCTTAGGATAGGTACACCATGTATTGTAGAATTATTAATTAATTATTTTTATAAGATTTTTATATGAGTTATAAGATATCTGGGTTTTCCACCACAAGAAAAGTGCTTCTACGTTTTCCGCCTTGATCGCTCTAGTTTTGATATTATTATGTACAAGGGATCTTATTTACTGTAAACTAAATTGTATTTTAACTCAAACAAAACATGCCATAAATCGTTGAAATGATAATAATAAACAAATAAAATTCTTAAAATGCTTTCCTAGGTTATCTAATTGAATATTTTGTGCGTGATGCTGCTTAGATCATCTGTCATAGTAGCAAATGCCTTTTATTTTTATTGTGTGCGCCTCATTATTAAAAATAATAATAAAAAAATATGTGTAGATGAGGCCTCTGCCCAGAAGGGAATAGCATTGGTTCTTTAAAAAAGGATGTATTTTTGGTTTCAACAATTCATTTGCCAGAGGCTTGGTTCTTGTTGTGGTTTTTTAAATAATCATAAAAAAGTACTGTGCGTATAGTATAAATCTAGACGTAGAGGACCTCAAAACATAAAGTTTAAGGAATAAAAAGATCGCTTAGAAAAGAGTTCGGTGAATATTATGATAATGATGGAATCAGAAATGGGCAATATATGAAACGATCTGTTTTTATTTATTTCGGCTTTTGAAAGAGTAGAAAAGGAAAGAAAAGCTTTAATAGTAAAATGTAAAAGAACCAAAATGTATCTTATGTAATTTTTGAGTATTTGAATGTAATTAAGACTATTTAACATTGTTAAAGTTAGAATAATTTCTAATAGGTAAGGGTAAAATCAAAACTCAGCCCCCTTTTCGCCACGTGAAGGAAAGTTGTTTCCTAATCCACTGAAGTACTTTGAAGCAAAATAGGGACTCGAATTTTGACTGTTTCTCTCTACTATAGTCCTTTCCAAAAAACAATTCAAGGAAATAAATTTTATTCGTTTTTATAAAAACCAAATTAATTATGCCATTTAGATCAATAAATAGTGTAAGAAACTGAACATACTATCATTGCTTGATAAATTAATTATGAATGTAAGCTACAATGATAGAATAAAAAATATCAAAAAAAAAACAAAAAAAACACAAATAAATCTTTCAGTACCAATGTAAAAAAATGCGCAGTTTAATTTTTAAATTTATATAAGATTTGCTATATCTACATTTCGATTCTATTATTTACAGATTATTAACCTGCTATAGAATAAAACATATTATAATTATTTATTATAATTTACTCTTATACCTCTTGTTAACACCAGATCGTTTTATATGTTTACAAGCATTGCCTGGGCCTTAAGCCTAGGATGCATATAAGAGTTTAGGACCGATTTTAATAGTATTTTTACGCAACTTTTGTGTTATTTTATTTAAAGACCACCAGTTATAATATTAAATGTTTACAAATAGTCTCTTAAGTTTAAACAGCCCTTACAGGTCTTTCAAAATATGGTAATTACGTAATTATGCTCCTACCAAATACATTACTCAAAGAAATAGAAATATAAAAGCTTAGTGCAACAAAGTTTTCGTCCCACAGTTGGGCAAAGGCCTTCTTCAAATTCTCCTACTTGGTACGATCACGCGATAAAATGATTACAGTAGATACCATTATTTAAAACCAAAATAATTAGGATGCATTAATTAGATTTATTTTAGCTTTGCTATACTAATATAAGTTACGGAGTGTCAGTTCACAAATTTCGGTTTTAATATTTACAGCTTATAAACCTGCCTTAGAATAAAATTTATTATAATTACTCATAATTTACTGTTAGAACTAAGCTAAATAATATTATTTATTATTATGCTTCTTGTCAAAACCTCTTTGTTTTTATATTTCATCGATCAATAAATAGTGTAAGAAACTGAACAAACAATCATTGTATGAAAAATTAATTATGAATGTAAGCTACACTGATAGAAAAAAAAAACAGAATAACGATACATAAAGAAATCTTTCAGTACCTATGTAATATTAAGCGCAGTTCCATTTTAAATATATTACAATTAGATTTATCTTAGCTTTGCTATACCTACTCGTTACAACACTTTGGATTTGCATTTTAATATTTACAGCTTATTTAATTAGATTTATTTTAGCTTTGCTATACCTACTCGTTACAACACTTTGGTTTTCCATTTTAATATTTACAGCTTATTTACCTGCTATAGATTAAAATGTATTATAATTATTCATTATAATTTAGTTGGCCGCCAAGGCCAGCTTGTGTGCGTGTTGACACACCGAGGACACGCGCACGTTGCCGTTGCTCGAGCAGTTGAAATACATACAAGTAGACTTGTAGGTAAGGCGCTGTAACTTGTCAGCTCCAAGCGATGTAGCATCGTAAATCACATTGTAGGAAGAATTGTAGAAGTTGTAGTAAATAATTTCAAATATTTTACGCATTCGATGACGATGTAACGTAATTTCCTTTACTCTAACCTAGACAACAATCAATGCGATTGGCCTACAGATCACAGAGGTTCAATATCGGTACGTTCTCCAAAAACCGTTTTGCTTACTTGTTGAACAAAGAACTATTTTCGTAAAATGACATTTGGTAATGTGTGAAGCTTAGGGGTTTGAGTCAGTTAATTATCATAATGAGGTACTGTTGTGTTGTTAGATCGTTCTGCATGAATTATGAAGTTTATTGACATTATAATTTATTGTTATAACTAATTTTGCACATCGCCATCATAGAGGTATATCATAACGGTTTTAATATTTACAGCTTATTAGCCTCGTTTAGGTTATTTAGTAAATAAGTTTTGAAATTTAATTAATGTTCCAATCATTTTCATGTCATTTCGGTTTTAATTTTAATATTTACAGCTTATTTACCTGCTATAGATTCATTTTTTTAAAGTTATTTATTAGGTATAATTTACTGTTATATGTTAAATTATAATATAATATTTACTATTTTAGACTCTTGTTAATACCAGATTGTTTTTATATTTACAGCATAGCTTAGCCTTCCTTAGCCTAAACATTAATATTATGATGCACAATTAAGCCAAAACATATTCTGCCAGTCCTTGTCCCACTGATAGTAGAATGCGGTACGATTACGAGATAGTGTCGTTACCATTTTTAGAAACCAAAATGAACATGAGTTTTTGTTCGAACCGGGTGGTAATAATTCGTTCAGTAAGCTTTGAGCATGTTTGATTGTCAGTAATTAATTTACAAGAATAGAGCCTCGTTGAGGGAGTAGTGTGGGGGGTTGTGCAGTGAGTTGGCCGCCAAGGCCAGCTTGTGTGCGTGTTGACACACCGAGGACACGCGCACGTTGCCGTTGCTCGAGCAGTTGAAATACATACAAGTAGACTTGTAGGTGAGGCGCTGTATCTTGTCAGATCCAAGCGATGTAGCATCGTAAATCACATTGTAGGAAGAACTGTAGAAGTTGTAGTAAATAATTTGAAATATTTTACGCATTCGATGACGATGTAACGTAATTTTCTTTACCTAGACAACAATCAATGCGATTGGCCTACAGCTCACACACAGGTTCAATATCGGTACGTTCTACCAAAAACCGTTTTGCTTACTTGTTGAACAAATAACTATTTTCGTAAAATGACATTTGGTAATGTGTGAAGCTCAGGGGTTTGAGTCAGGTAATTATCATTATGAGGTACTGTTGTGTTGTTGGATCGTTCTGCAAGAATTATGAAGTTTATAAACATTATAATTTGTTATAACTAATTTTGCTCATCGCCATTATGTAGGTATATCATTTCGGTTTTAATATTTACAGCTTATTAACCTGCTATAGATTAAAATGTTGTTTTAATTATTCATTATAATTTACTGTTATATGTTAAATTATAATATAATAATAACTAGTTTAGACTCTTGTTAATACCAGATTGTTTTATATTTAGAGCATAGCTTAGCCTTTCTTAGCCTAAACATTAATATTATGATGCACAATTAAGCCAAAACATATTTAAATTTATTGTTATAATGCAAGTTTATCATTTCGGTTTTCATATTTACAGCTTATTAACCTTACTTAGATTTTAGATAAGTTTTAATTTAATTCATGTTTCGTTAATTTTCAAGCAATTTCGGTTGTAATATTTACAGCTTAATAACCTTTCTTAGACTAAAAAGTTTTTTTTACTGTCCTTTATTTTTTATTTCAAAGAAAAGTATTGATTGTAATTAATAATTTATGTGATATTAAATCCTGTAATTGTAATCCTCTTGCATTTTTTGTAAATATTTACAGCTTATAATACAGACAAAACGCACATAGGGTCTCTGAGCTTTCTTTGCCGTTTAGTTTATAATTATTTATATTCTAAGTTTTAAGAGTAATTCCGAAAATTACAAATTACATCACCGAGAGCTAAGACTGATTCAGACCCTGATTTCAATCCAAGATGAGTACATCATTATATTAAATAGAATTAAATTAATAAAAGTAATAAATAACTATGCGAAATAATTAATGATTAAATTATGAACTCCAAAAACATGAAATATTTCGGACTTGTATATATATATATTTGTTGTTCTCAAATCACACAGACACAGGTTCATTTTGAAAATGGGTATAATAATTAGTCTTACTCATTTTTTTAGTATTTAATTTTAGAAAAATATTACTTATTCCAAATAAATAAAACATACTTCCAAGTTAAAGTAGTCGGTTCTTGAAAATAGTACTGTGTGAATTGAAATCTCTATTATATTTAACCGTATAACATTCAGAAAATATTAAGCCCAGCTCAGACTATGGGACAGTTTCACGGAGTCCGTTTATAACAAGCATTAAAATTTATTTTAAAGCTACAAATCCCATAATATGAACGATGGCTTTCTTTATATTAAACATCGATTATAGTCATAATAATAAAACTTGGAATATTTTGATCACTGCTAAACCTGACAACGGCTAACAAAAGATCTTTTACATTTATTTGATCTATACCTAGACCATTTAAATAGTTGGATCTTGTTGAATAAAATACCGCATTATTGTGTCCTTTATAAACTTTAATACTTCCTGCTTTTATCATTTCATTATCATTGTACAAACAAAGAAAAGAACGGAATTGACTATTTTTTTATTTAACCGACTTCAAAAAAAGGATCTCCATTCGAATGTATGTTTTACGTTTTATCATTGTTTTAGTCGGGTGTTTAACTAAGTATTGTATTCTCAATTTCAAAATGTATTCTTAAATATCTTAAAGCCATTTGGCATCGTCATGTCAACACTAAAAAGATCACTAACTTTTTAAATAAAATTTCCTAATCAGCAGTCATCAAGTCATTCCTCATTAGTAAGTCTAGAAGGTGGGTTCCGCTGTCGGCAGCGCCTGGCGAGTACGTACGTGATTCCGGAGAGAGCGAGCAACACCGGCACTCCTAGGCCGATGGAGATGATGATGATGACGAAGAGAGAGAAAGTCTCTACCGGTGGAGAGCCGTAGCCTAGGGAGAATGACCTAGGAGAGAGATAATATAGTTTAGATTTAAAATTGTGTAAATACAGCTAGATTAGAACGCGATTGTTCCAATTCTCACGTTGCAAGAATTTATATCAAGAGGACAGTAACAATACTATCGTGAGAGTAGGAAGTGATATCGTGAGAATAGGTAACGATATCGTGAGAATAGGTAATGATATCGTGGGAAAGGTAACGATATCGTGAGAATAGGTAACGAACGAAATAGAGTAGATAAGTTACAATGATATCGTGAGTGTAGAGTAGAGATCTATATCGTGAGAGTCAGTAATGATATCTTGAGGGCCGTAGGCCTACCACGGGGATTGTTGTCTAGGGTAGAATAGAGAAAAATTACGTCACTTTGTCATCGATTGCGTTAATTATTTGAAATTTATTATATTCATTATCTCAACTTCATTATTTGTTGTTCTTCATTGTTCATTGTACGCAATGTATGACGATGCGATGTCACTATTGTCTATTACATTAGAGAACAATCCCCATGTTTGGCCTCCAGGTAACGATTTCGTGTGAGTGGGTAACGATATCGTGAGATTAGGTAAAGATATTGTGAGAATAGGTAAAGAGAAGGAAAGGGGAAATAAAAAAAAATTAGCCTACGATATCATAATGATCAGGTAATAATATCGTGGGAAGAGGCGAAGATGATGCCACCACGGTCCTCCGCTCCACCTCCTGTAACTGTTGATGAAGCTACTCACCAGGAGGTGTAGTTATGCTGCTTGTAGAAACCGTCTCCGCTGAGGCCGAAAGAGACGAAGATGTCCTGTACAAGCAGTTGGTCGTTCTTGAAGTCGCTGTAGAACTGGCGAAGCGTGCTGGCTGCGGGGAGCGAGGTCCTGTGGGTACAAGTCAACTTTGTATTATAACACGACCATGGATATCATGCCCTTGATGAGTATACTTGGAATTCGGGTACCGCTACCGAGATGCACATTATCTGCCTATCTAGGATCTTCAACCTCAATACGACGACCTCCGTGGCGCAGCGGGCGAAGGTCCGCCTGCGACGCAGGAGGTTGCGGGTTCGATTCCCGCCTCGGAACAAATTTGTGTACGATCTGCAGAAATTTGTTCCGTTGGTCTGGGTGTTTTCTATGTATAATAAAAATATCTATCTATGTAGTATATTGTATTAAGTATATCAGTTATCCAGTACCCATAACACAAGCTCTGCTTAGCTTGGGGCTAGATAATGCTGTGTGAATTGTCCAGCATTATTTATTTATTTTATTTATTTATTTAATAGCCTATATTGGCCAGTGCTGGACGCAGCCTCCCTCTGATAAGCTCTTTACTGGCTTTTTTTATAATGGGGGGTAATGCCCATAATCCCCACGATGGGCATGCGGGTTGGGGATCGCAGTTCGGTTATAGAATTGTTCTGCGGGGAGTGCTGCTAGTCGCCCCCCGGCGAATATCCCTTAATCGCCTCTATAGAGTTACTTTTGGTTCCAGTGCCATCTTTACCAGTACCCTCGTCCCGCCCTCATGACACAAAGTGATTAGAACTCTATTGAACTAGACTAGACTTTGCCCACGGTTTTGTTCAAATGTTAATTACCTTAATAAGCATCTCAGCTTAAAGACGTCCAAAGCTGGACATGGCCTCCCACAGAGGTCAATGTTTTTTGGGAAGGGGTTTGCCCTAATCGTAGTCTGTTCTACAGGAGGCGCTGCTATCCCCGGTGGAAATTCCTCAGTCTAGTCACCCGACTCTTCTCTTCTCTCCGGGAAGAGTCAGGGTGGTGTAAATTAACGTGTCACACAGCGAGCGTTGCGTGCAGTCAGTGCGGGGAAAGAAGGCGTCGCAACGCAACGAACAACGAGACGTATTTTTAGCGATTCATGCTCGCTACGAATGGAACATCCCGCCGCGTAACACCGGTCAGTACCCGGCTTGAGGTGACCACACTGCAACCTCAAAAAAATGTAACCTTTATGATTAATTTACCTGTTGAAGTTGGAAACGTGCGTGTTGGTGGAGGAGGACACGTCTCGCTCTGCGTCCGTGTAGGCGACCGGCCGGAACTGGAGGTAGCCGCCGTCGGTTGGACGCGGGCTTTTGATCTCTATGATCTGAGAACAAGCAGCAATGTTGCGTTTACTGATGGGGCATCTTCAGCTTAGGTATGCTAGTTGACTTAGAGATGTAATTAATAATATCTTTCTAAAAAAATAATTTTATCAAAATAGGTTTATGTGTTTCGGAACTGCGATGGCACCTAATGGAATAGACGGCACAGACAAATACACAGATGGAGTTAAATAAATACGTGCCTTTCTGCAAAAGGGGTGAAGTAAGAGAGAGCTGCTCCAAAACTTCAGAGCAAAGTGAACACATGAACGTAGGCGTAGTCTCGAAAAAATCATGATTACAAAATCATGTTACTTGTGAAAGGGCAGGCGCCCTTACTTGATTTTAATTTGAATATTATGAGACGAGGTTTGGAGTCCTCACTAATCCTACATATTGTAGCGCCCGGACGGGGTTCATATTTGAGATGATATTTTTACAGAGCCTGTGAAACTTCAGCACAAAAAAACTGAACATATGATTCAACATCTAAGTACACCAACTCACCTCAAACACCCCAGGCGTATGCTCATCATCCAAGCTCTTCCTCATCGCAAAGTTCCAGGAGTCGCTCCAGCGGTCGGTGGAGACCAGCAGCATGTGCATAGCGAAGCGAGTCGCGTTGTACGCTGCTGTGAGGTTCACGAGACACACGTCCACGAGCGAGGAGTTGGCGGAGTGGATCAGACGCGGGAGGGTCGCCGCGTAGGCTTTGAAGGGGAGAAGGTCCAGCTAGGACAAGACAAATGGACATTTAATGATATCTACTTTGACGTGGTCGTCGGATAAATCGTTCAAATTCAGCTATAACGTAAGCTTCTTATCAATAAAAACAAGATCCGTCAAGTGCGAGTGTAACTCGCGCGCCGAGGGTATCGAACGTTTTTCAACAAGTAGTATTTGCTATTAAATTATAATGATAATACCTGACCAGCGCGAAAAAATAAATCATGATGTTTTTAAGAATAAATTAGGAAATAAATAGTGCACTTAGACTTACCCTTAGGGGCCATTAATTTTAATAAATTAATGGCCCCTAAGTAGTAGTAAAAGTAGCGAAAATCGTCTTACGTAATCGTAAGACGATTTTCGCTACTTTTTAACCCCCTCCCCCTTTATAAGAAAAATAAGAATAAGCCGACCCCCTCCCCCCCTGTTTAATATTTATTACGTAAGAATCTAAAGGAAAAAAAAATGTGAATAAGTAGACGTTTGGTTTTTTTTAATATATATTTTTCAAAGTAACAATTTTTAGAAATTTGTAATATTTTTTATATTTTTGGTAGTAATAAACTTTGGTTTTAATCATTCATCTTTACCTACAAAAGATTTTCAGTCCAGGTGCTCAAAATCCACTCGGAAAGTGGATCTGCCACTGGAACAACATTTTTGTGATCTTACGTAAGAACTATCGAGACTCCCTCCAACCCCCTTGTTAGAAAAAATAAGACATTGTTGACCCCCCTTCCCCCCTAAATCGTCTTACGTAATAAATGAATGGCCCCTTACTCGGTACATAATAACTAAGTAGATTTAAATTAGTCTTAAATTACTCTAATTGTTATTAGGTATTATTTTATTTTAAATATAAGGTCAGAATGACCTTGATTTACAATTTTATTCAAAATAAACACCGAAATCATTACACAAGATGAAACAAGGCTAGGCTATAGCACTCGGGGATGAGGCAGCTATAGGTGTAATAGCTAGAAACAACCTATAATTAAAAGTATTTTAGAATGGGACAAGTAGTTCCGACGTTAAATAAAGTTGTAGGAATCGCTTCAGCGGTCAGTGGAAACCACCAGCATGTGCATAACCGACCGAGTGAGGTTGCACGCAGCCCGTGAGGTTCACGGGAAACACGTCCACGAGCGACGAGTGGTCGCCGCATAGGCTTTGAAGGGGAGAAGGTCCCAACTGGGAGAAAGGAAATTGGTATTGACCTTTTAGTAAAGACTCTGCAAGTAGGTAGATTTTGAACTCCGTCGTTAGATAAAAAGTAGCCTAAAAAGCAGATAGGGAATTTATAGATATCAGCGAGATAATTTTAAGAAATCGAACCAGTCATTTCGAAGATAAGTAGAGTTCCAGGAATCTTTCGGTCGGTGCAAACTTTTACGTGGTCCTTCCCTACCCTACCCCAGATGAAACAAAGCTAATAGCACTCAGGATAAGGAGTATGAATGCTACCTTCTAGTGTGGCTTATTTTTGCTACCTACTTAGGTAATCCAGAAATCAAAAGCATTCAGTGTTACGTAGCTAAACTAACCTAGAAGTAAAAGAATTTCAAGAATCGGAATAGTAGAGTCAAGGAAAAGGTGTAAAAAAACTAGCGGTCAGTGAAAACCTTAAGTTAGACTAGACCCTAGATAAAACTAGACTTTATAGCACTCAGGATGAAGCAGCTAGGTCTAGAATACATTATACTAATTCAAATTTCCAATCCGATATGCCTAGGGTTTATTTTAACTTTGTGGTTAAATAGATGATAGAGTAAAAATGTCCGGCAAGTAATTCGTTTTAACACCTAGCGACTCTATGTAGAGAGTAAAGTTTTTTTTGTATTATGCTTGTCCACAATTCCCAAGATAAAAAAAACTATTATAAAGTTCTTATTTAACAACAAAGTTAAAAGATTAACGTAAGTAAACATCGCAATTATAATTAGTGCAATTAATAATACAAGACAATCTTAAAGGCAAAGGGCGTGTGAAGAATGTAGACGATAGTGATTTTATTTTCTTATTCTACATCAATAACAACACAACAACAACAAACAAGATAAGGAAGTCTGGAATTCTGCATCGGAATCTGAAATATTCTGTTCTGCGTATGAACAGGCTTCTCTCTGCGCCACGAAGGTCACTCTTCAAATCACATCATTTCACTCATTTCTTCATTATAGATAGGGGACATCTACTATGGTGAAATGAGCGGAATGATGCTAAACAAAGTCTCCCCGAAACGACGCCACAAATAGTGATCCTGGGCCGCCTCCATCCATCGACTCCTCGTAACCGCTCCAATGTCATTGGTCCATCACACAACAAACAGGTACAAGTACATACTTCGATAACGCTTTATTGTAAATAGACAAAATAATGTGCAAGATACTAATACTAATTCTATTATAATTTTCTTTGTGAATAAACGCATGTGCAAGTAACAAAATAATAATAATAATAACACCGGTGCCAGTTCTCGAAAACGGCCGTGCCACGCTCTATTGGGACCGATCTATCATTCATTACAGACAGGACTATTCTGGCAAATAAACCTGATATTATACTGATAGATCGGTTAGAACGGAGGGCGGTGCTCGCTGATGTCACCATACCACACGATGTTAATCTCGTTAACGCTGAGAAAGATAAAATTATCAAATACCTTGATTTGGCTAACGAGGTTGTCAGCATGTGGGATGTTGATTCAGCGACTATCGTCCCGATAGTCGTTTCGATTAACGGCGTAATAGCGAAGAGTCTCGATCAACATCTCAAGAGACTCTGGCTAGGAAGTTGGATCAAGGGCCAAATTCAAAAGGCGGTATTCCTGGACTCGGCGCGCATAGTCAGGAAGTTCCTTGCTGCAGCCCTATTAGTCACCGGCTGCTTGAGCCTAGCTTCGCGGCCGGTGATTCGCCGTTTTGATTTATTTTTTACTGTAGAATAGTTTTATAAAATTTGATTTTCTATAGTAAAAATGTATTTTATAAACGAGATTGAAGAATAAATGAGTGTAAAATAATAAAAAAATTATTTCGATAACTTATAAAAATTAAACATACAGGGATTGGGGTCCTCCTTTAGCAAATTTTCCTTAAGCAAAATTTGCTTGTATTAGAAGAAACCGCTCTTACTAGAAGTATTTACAGTTTATAAGTTAGATGCACAACAAATATTTAAAAAGTAAGTAAATAAGTTTAGTATTAAGTAATATAATAAATGAAAACAATACAATAAAACAAGATGATACCTACCTTATATGAACAAACATTCAACAATTTGTGTGTATGTAGAGTATGTGAGGTTGTACGTATGTGTTTGCAGTATGGTTGTCCTTTTCCAATATCACCAGCCCCATAAGAGTCGGGTACCAGGGTAGAACACCGTTGATTTGCGTGTGTAAGTTTTTAGGCATCATAGCCGCATCCTTTGTACAATGGTCTCTATTTCATCATAGTTTTTTGTAATTACCCATTCAGTAAGAGATTTCTTGTATTGAAAAAGTGTCATTGAATATATTCCTAAATGTTTATTTTGTAAATATACTTTTAGGAATAATGAGGAAATAATGATGAAATGCATCATTATTATCATCACCAGCCTATTCTAATCCACTACTGGTGATCAGCCTCCGTAATGACCGCCATAGCGCTCTGTCTCCAGCCGCATCCTGCATCTGCCAGCAGTTTTTAGCAGGTCGTCATCCCATCTGGCCACACGGCGTTCACTATTTTTGCCGAGTCGCGGTCTCTACTCACGAACTACTCACTAAGAACACTTTTAGTGAAGCCCACCAGCAGCTGTCGATATGACCCGCCCACGGCCACTTCAGCTTGCAAATTCTTTAAGCCTTGTATGTCCTTGGTTCTCTGCTAGTTTCTTACCTTGACAGCAACAGTGCCAGATTTCTTTCCATGTCTGAAGTCAGCCTGGACTTGGATCTCTGCTTCCTTGTCGGTCAGCAGGCTCTCGCTCCGGTGCCAGGATAGATCACGTAGCGAGAAGGACCGTTGTGGGCATTTCGGGCTAAGGTGACCGTCGTCATCGATGTCATCGTATTCGTAGATCTGAGGACAAAGGATTTATTGAGAAATTCATAATCATTATTAGTTAAGCACTTTGACCTCTTGAGAAGACCTTTTTAAATGTTCTGAGGCCTAGCTAGCACTAGCATAGACAGATTGGGGAAGGCCAATGCCCAGCAGTAGACAACCATGGCTGAACATTGGCCTCCCATAATGGGCGCTTAAGCGCCCTGTCTTCAGCTTGCTCATCAAGGATCTATCTGGAGGCTTTCACAGATCCTCATAAAATACAGGCACTGGTAGCACGTGGTGACTCTAGCAAGGTGTTAAAAACAGATTTAAGCGTTTGTATAATTTCCCAGCGCATATTAGCACTGCAGTGTAAAACAAGAAAGCAGCTTTTATAAGAGTGCCTATGCTTTTAATTTCAGTCCCACGCGGTAGTCTGGCTGTGAACCGATTTCATCGTGCGTGCCGGTAAAAACGGTCCGTGCCGTACGACCGTTTATTATAAAAACCTCCAATGGCCTAAGATTTTAGGGTGATTTCACCATTTGCAATAAGTATAAGCTTATTGCTTAATCTATGACCGACTTCAAAAGCACAGGTCTAGTTCGAAAACGCATAGACCGAATGAGCCACGCCTTTTCCCGTGACCTAATCATCCGTAAAGAGATTCGCGCAGGCGCAAAAAGGGTCGGTCAGACACGATGGGACGCCATTTTGTTTTGCGACCTCGCCCGACATAACACAAAATGGAAGAATATGCATGGAATGTAGACTGCGTGGCGAGTTTAACTAAGTAATAATACCTTCTACCTAAAACGTTTATTGAATATACTTTTCTTCATGCCGATTAGTTATTGGGCCAAAAGTTTTAAAGAACCACACTTCCTCATCCTGTATTGATTATGATCAGTGGCAAATCAAAACAATTAATTATTGATTTTTAATATTTCTCATCACTATGGTCTTGAGTGAGGGGCTCTATACGTTTTGATGACGTGTGTAAAATGTGCACATAATGATGAAAGACTATTTCAAAGATAGAGCAGTAAATTTCATGAAATTAGAATCAATCATATAACAATTACTTATGTAAGCATAAGCAGGTATAGTATAATGCAAGCCTATTTTGACTAACCTACCTACGCATCATGAAGTCCCTGATTGATTACGCAATAAACGACCACACCTGCGATGACCTATTTCCGCAAGCAAATTCAACGAGGTCTTCGCACATGCGCAATGAACTTCAGTTACATAAAATAGGACGCCATTTTGATATGCAACCCCACCCGACTGAAAAACAAAATGGCGGATGTCCCCAAAAATCTAATTTTAATCGAGATATTGATTGTTTGTTAATTAACCCTATGATAAATTGCTTTTTGACGTTTGATATTTATCACACTTGATATTTGTTAGATTTAGATCGAAATCGACAAAGACGCAATTATTATATACCTACCTACCTACAACACCTAAAACTTGTCGTAAAAGGTACCTACAACGATTCAAATTGAGCTAATTTGAGAATTTAACATCATTTTAGCATCGACCTTCCATCTAAAATGATTCCTAAACGTACGCCTTACTGAAATAGGCAATGCTAAAGTCACGCACATCACAAAGACCTTGACTTCGCCAAGGCGCAACAGTTGAAAAAAAACTCCTTCAAAAACTAAAACCCCAAAACGTAAGAAAGCTACAATCTTACCAGTTGCTTCGGCCTCATCTGCAAGCGCCTTGATCCCACTCATTGCCACGCCCGATTTGCATAAACGTCTTATCGCTACGTCATCTATCACTGCACTACCGTACTGAGCCTTGGGATTTCTACTAAGTGCAACGGCGCATCAGTCCGCGCAGCCCTTATTGATTGCCGTTCTTCAATATCTATATTTAGACTGGGGAGAAGTCTGGTCTAGATGCCATAGGTGCGAGCGAGATGAATGTGGCACGTCCGCATTCGACTCGCAGGTGAGTTTAGGGCACGGTTAATGATGAGCGTAGCGGACAACGCCATGACTTAATAATATAACATGACTTGGAAGAGTTTTCCTTGTAACTTAGGAACGGATAGTCAGTTCCTAAATTTTTGACGTAGCTCAACAGAAGGAATCAAACGACTCTTAGCGATGCTTAAAGATGACAGAATATTTAATGTACTTACGAGGTATAATAACGAACTATGGTCAAAATGTGCAAAGTAGTTAGTTCCTATCTGGTTCGTTATAGATAACGCACACAGCTGTCAGAATACACATAATGCGTTACGTTACGATGTAGAAACTACGCTACGCCAAATGTGCAGCGATAACGCATGCATGACGTAGCAATGGCTCAAGACTGGCAAACTGTTGTCTTTTTTAAAACTTTTAAACAAAGTTCTTGGAATGGATAGTCCCAGAAGGCGAAAGCACTAATTTGAAATTATACTCACGTCCGCTACACCTCGTCAACATGCGACTGGCCTGTGAGTGGGGTAGTTTGTCTATAATCAAGTTCGCTTTACCACCCCCAACGCAGGAGCGTATTTAAGGAGCAACGGGGGTAATTTATTTCGATTACAGTTTTGCTTGCTTTTCTTTATGTGAGTGCCGTACCGATCGCGGCGTAATAATCGACTCCTTCAACTCAGCCCGTGGATGACGATAAGCCTACTCAGGGAATCTACCAGAGGTAGGACGGTAGGTACCTTCGTGTATTATTTTACACCTTCACTGCAATCACCAATCCGCCTGCCAAGCGTAGTGACTGGTGATTATGGAAAACCCCCCTTGGTTTTCCATGGCATGACATAAATAACAATTAACAGTCTAAAGGTTTCTTCGTCACTTATTTACTTTAGTCTACATACCGGAGTAACATAAATCAAAAATAAGTGTAAGTACATTGTAATCATGGAAATAAAGAGTTTGTGATTTGATTTGACATGTTTAGCAGTGGACGTAGGTATGTGTGTGTTGATAAATATGTATTTATGTGGGTGGATTAGTTTTTCCATTGAGAAAATCTTCTATATTTATGTAGTCGCAGTCTCCTCTGAAGAATACGTTTACCCCAGCGGTTGTCGGAAAGTAAACGAAACGTAAAATTCACGGAGCTATCGTAGTATAGGACGGTCGGGACGATCGTAGTATAGGTGAGATGACCACCTGTAAAAGACTGCTGGCAGCAGCTGGATGCAGCCAATTGCAGACAGGGCGCTCTGTCACTTATTAGGGGAGACCTAGGTATTTCCATCAGTGGATTATTATGGGCTACTTATGATGATGATGTTGATGAGTCATCAATGAGTAAATTTAATTTGCGAAAAAGTCTGGTACTTTACTTTCAACCCTTGCCCCTTTAGATTATAAAGCTTGCTCCTCACTACAGGACCTTCTATACCTGCCTGTCTAGCGATGAAAGTCGGGCGGAAGGGGCTGGGCCTACCTTCCAACCCCCGAGGGAGGCAGACTCGCGCCATAAATCAATGATTGCGTCCGCGGTCGCCAGTTTCATGTTTATTACTTTGGATGGGTTTTTGAGTGATATTGTGTTTACTTCAAATCAGATTAGATAGTACCCTATTATCCTACACGATAGGCTATGGGCTATTCATTGAAAACGATTTAATCACTCTTAGGACCGATGCTCCTCAGCGCTGAGCAATCAGTGCCACATCAGACGTTACCTACGTAATTTTTAATTGTAAAAACTTACGTTGTTTGACGAACTCATGAATGTAAGCAGGTTAACTATAAACCTAGTTTTTGTTGGAAGAACACAGTCCCTCGTTAAGGGTCCGGCGACGGATGAATTTCCCATACAAACGTAGTACCAAAATGATTTGTTGTTTGAGAATATTTTCATCATGGTTTGCTATTATTTGTATTAGAATAGTATTTATTTAGGTTCCTGCCACAAGTTTTTTTCAAAATACTTATCTACACAAAAAGTAAGAATATATTCATTCTTTAATGTAAAATTGCGATTCTGTTTAATTTCATTTCAGAAAGGTATTTTGAAAAAAAAATATGGTAGGAACCTAGATAAATACAATTTTAATACAAATAATACCAGACCATGGTGAAAATATGCTCAAATTACAAATCATTTTGGTATTACGTTTGTATAGGAAATTCATCCGTCGCCGGGCCCTTAAGGGATGAAACGTTGGTGTTCTTTCGACACAATTTAGGTTCGTAGTTAACCCGCTTTTATTTATAATGCCTACATTGCACTGAATTAGGTACCTACATACAACCGATTCAATTCCATTCAATTTGTAAACCAGACTTAATATTACAGAGTTCTCCATTACGTTACGTCTAGGACACCTACTTACTAGGTATAGTATAGAATAAAAATGTATTACCGGTATCTAAAAACTTAAACACGATCATCGTCAGCGTGACTATGAGCAGCCGTCAGCGACTAATGCTAAGAAATAAAATAATTTCTCAAAAACGTTCTACTTTGATGGTACTTGAATGAGCCCGCATCATAGAAGCAGTGCGAGGGCTAACACATTATAATAACAAAAAAAAAATGCCTAATGCTGTTACTGTTACAATTTACCAACTAAATTATAAAACTTAACTACCTAGTAGTAAGTTGGGGACAAATCACCAACACTTGAATGCGGGTTTTAATAAGGAAACCACACAAGCCTATTTATCGTGATGTGAGTTGTATACCAGCCTATTTCGCCTGTGGTGACTTTTTGACAGGGCAAGCTTTTGTAGCTATTAAGTAAAACAAGATCCGTCAAGTGCGAGTGTAACTCGTGTGCCGAGGGTTTCGAACGTTTGTCAACAAATATGTACCAAAAGTACCGGTTAGAGACTTCGCAATTTAACGGATACCTAAGAATAGTAGGTACCAACTTACATTTCAGATAGATCTCTCTGCATGCTTCGGTTAAAGTAGGTAATGGTAAATTTTTCGACTTTTTTCAAAGTATTTCAAAAAGTATGAAACTTACAGAAATTTGAAAAACTATTTTGAAACTTACAAAACCGATACCTTTCATTTGAAACCCCACTCGGTGAGATAGCCCCCCTTTTGACCATTTTTCAAAATGTGTTCTTTTTACAAACTTCTCTATATTTTTCGTGCAAAATATAGATCCATATCTACAAACGCTCCATACATTTTAAACTTGTGTTATGGGTACTAGATAACTGATATACTTAATACAATACACTACATAGATAGATATTTTTTATTATACAGAGAAAACACCCAGACCAACGAAACAAATTTCTGCAGATCGTACACAAATTTGTTCCGAGGCGGGAATCGAACCCACAACCTCCTGCGTCGCAGGCGGACCTTCGCCCACTGCGCCACGGACGTCGTCAAAGTCAAAGTAAAAAAAAAGTATGAAACCTACAGAAATTTGAAAAACTGTTTTGAAATGTCCAAACCGATACCTTTCATTTGATACCCCACTCGGTGAGGTAGCCCCCCCTTTTAAAAATTATTCCCCCTTTTGGACCATTTTTCAAAATGTGTTCTTTTTACAAACTTCTCAAATTTTTATCTCTTCTTCTTCAAATGTTTCCTGTAAAATATAGATCCATATCTATAATCGCTCTGCAATCTTCGGAGATAGGGGGGGATGGGTATTTTTTCGACTTATTTCGAAATATTTTAAAAAGTATGACACCTACAAAAATTTCAAAAACTATTATGAAATGTACAAACTGATACCTTTCAGTTGATACTCCACATGACCCTGTAGGTATCTTTTAAAATTTTGACATCACAATTTGTATGGAAAATATTCATTTTCATTTTTCATTTATTATCATTCATTTTTCTTTAAATCTGTAAAGGCGCACCAAATGTATTATTATTTTAAATTTCAAGTTGATAGCTGCAGTAGTTGCTGAGTTATTATTAGTTACTTTATTATGGAGGAAAAAAGGATAGACAAAGCGAGACCATAAGGGTTTCGAAAACGATCTTCGATCTTCGAAACCCTAAAAACAATTGATTTGAACTCTGTACGAAATGGGAAAAGTTTTTTGCTTTTTCTAACTTTTCTAGTAGGTACCTGTACCTACTCAAACCTTAGTTGGTCCTATCTTGGTTGGTAGTATAAGAAACAGGATCGATTGGCATCAAAAACAGTTTTTGTGAAAAACGCCCGTTTTCTCGAAATCTGTAGGTAGGTACTGAACTTTTTTTTTTAATCTGTAAATGGCGTGATATTTTTCTAAAAAGGATGAATAGTTTTCTATGACCTTTTTCATGTACCTTCAACGGTTATGGTACCTGCTTGCCCTTACTGCCCCGTCCATGGAACTATCAGCCCGCGAATGGGATTCTCATCGCACTTTGCCAGTTAAATAAACTTTGACTTTGTAGATCATACGAATGACGACGCAAAACAGATAAAGCAAACATTAGTATGTTATGTTAGAGTATGTATTAGTTGCATTTAGGTCATCCAATAAGATAGCAAACAAGTAACATGAAACTGATGTTATTTCTGATCAAACAATACTGAGTCAGCTTGATAATAATTATGACATAGGTAGTTGTTAGAAATGGTAGGATCATGTCTCAGCATATCCAAACACGCAAACATATCTGACTGAAAGACTGACAAAAGTTTCAGGTACCTACCTACGTATTTTTATTAATAAAACATTAAGTGCGAGTCGGACTCGAGCACTAAGGGTTACGTGTCTTGCCAAATTATCATGATTCTAGGTCAACGGGAAGTAGGTAACCTGTAGGTTTTTGTACATGGAGAGAATCAAAAATGTTTTTTTTTCGTGAAAAAACTACAATTTTACGGTTTAGGCTTTTTTCTTTTACTTGTGGTATAAGACCTTGCTTCTTGCCAAATTTCATGATTCAAGGTCTACGGGAAGTACCCTATAGGTTTTGTATGCATGTGATTCCCTTGTAAATCTCAAAATATTCGGACATAAACGGCTGTAACTTTTGAGTGTGTTGATTTAGAAGTTTTATTTATATCGCGGCTTCGAGAGGTTGCAGACTTTAGTATTTGACGTTAATTTCAACTCGATACATCCTATTAGTTCCTGAGAAAACAGGGTTGACAGACGGATAGATAGACAGACAGACAGACAGACAGACATACAGACAGACAGACAGACAGACAGACAGACAGACAGACGGATAGACAGACGGACAACAAAGTGATCCTATAAGGGTTCCTTTTTTCCTTTCGAGCTACAGAACCCGAAAAAACATTGGTTTTACTGCCGTGATGAAGATTGGAGAAGAAAAAGACATGAGAAATACCAGTGACTTAAATTATAAGACGCAGTGGTATTCAACGACTAAAAATGTATCCTTACCAAAACAGAAGCCCATAATATTCATTAAATTTCACAGACAAACCAAAATTAGACACTAGCAGAATAGCAAACATCAGAAAACCAAATACCTACTTACAAATTGCTTTACTAAAAGCTGAGTCCTGAGCCATAGATAGAACTAAATTTATGAAGCTGTATTCCTACTAACCAGGCTTTCTTTAACACAACACAAGTCAGTGTCTTGGTTTTCATTTTGTTATGAGGCATTCAAATTAAGTATCCTGGTTCCATTTAACCAACATGGTTTTTAGGAATACTGAAAACTGCTTAGTGTTTGTTATATTTATTATTGTTATTTGAATATTCTAAGTGCAATATAAATGTATACCTATGGAATTAAAAAAAAACTCATGCTTTCACAGCCCGCTGTGCATGCCAGCCACATAATAGGGCTGCTGCACACAGTCCAAAATTAATTGTCACAGCACACCTTCATATAGTTAACAGTTGGATAACACATTCACGCCAAGAAAATACCTTATTACTAACCTTGTCAATAGCCGTAGCAAAACTGTAAGCAGGTTTCTCATCATTGTCAAGCTTGAACTGCACTGGAGTGGCATTATAATCCCAGGTGATATTGAGAGTAGAGTTGGCGCTTGCGATCATGTAGATAACAGTTGGCATGCCTCGAGTGAAGTCCCATAGCTGGTGAATAGTATCTTGGGTGCTTTTAGCTTTTATGTAGATGAGAGGGTTTTTATTCTGGTCTGTGCAGGTTGTGCAGCCTGGGTTCAGGATGGGGGTTATCTGTAAGATGTTACACTAGATTAGAACAAAGGACAGTCCAGTTCATATCATTCATTTAGTGCCAATAACACAAGCCCTGCTTAGCTTGGGGCTTGATGATGCTGTGTGGATTCTCTGGCATTACTTATTTATTGCTCGTTTTAATATTTTGAGAATGATATGAAATTGTGTTCGAAATTGATTTTTTGTTTAAGTATGACAAAAAGTGGGTGGATAACACATGACGAAATCAATAAATTTTGAGTATCACTCACCTGTCTATCTTGTCCTTTTACAAAGGAGAGCACAAAAAATAAGATAAATACGTGGACATTCATCATAATCACGAGGAAATGTAAAATAATAGCAATGTTTTTATGGATGCTGTTTCGAAAGTAAACAAATTGTAATTGCTGCAGATAATGTGCACGTGTGCAACGTTCTCCACGGCCGAATAAAAACAAAGTGAATTATTTTATCGATCGAGCGCTATCAATAAACCGAAAATATTTGTAACGTCACAAACAAAACAATAGAACCAAAGAAAGAGAATACCATGAGAATACTCCGTTTGAAAATGGTTTGATTTGAAATGGTGACTCATGTAAGAAAAAGGAGAAGGCAATAAATTTTTTTTGTGAATAGAAAGAGATAGATTTACGATTACGTTACGTTAACGTGTGCGTTAACGTTTGATTTTCAAGGATTTTCGAATAAGTCTTATGGTTGATTTACACAGAGTCGGTGACTGACTCCGAATTCGACACAAGTCAGCGCTAACGGCGCCGCCGCTAAACCGAAAACACGCAATGTTAGATAATCTTTTTAATCCCACACGAATATTTATTAGAAGTCAGTCGGCGCCTCCCACCACGCGCGCCTTCCCGCGCCAGCGTTAAAAGCCACGTGTAAACAGTCAGGTCGGTGCGTGGTCAGTCACTGGCGTTGCGTTCTAGGGCAACGTCACGACTCGCTGGTGAATGAAAATGAGCCATTTGGTAATCCGCAGGATCTTCAAATCTCAATAAGGATCAGTAAAGGTATAACAATTTCAATAGAACTAGTATCCACGTTATTCTTTACGTCATAAGAATGATATATCTTTTTGAATTATCCAAATCAGACCATTACGTACGAAGATATTAAGTAATAAACATTACGCCGTTGCTGCTGGTTTAATCAAATTATGCGGCTGCGTCACAATGCTCAGAGGCCGCCCGTTAACCGTAGGCAGATATCAGTTTTTAGTGATTTACTCCGAAACTATAAGTTTAGGAAAAAAAATATTAGAACCAGATAGACTCAGCTTTAAAAGACCAATCGAATGAAAAAAAAATAAAAAAAAATCAGTGATTTTCGCTAGTGATTTGGTCTTAACTTCGTCAATTATTTTTGTCGTAGAAAAATAATTTTTACACTGTGTGTTATGGATTTCTTAGCTCTATAAATCTGCATTCTCAACTAAAAACGTAACGGATCCTCATTGCTTTAGCAACAAAGCAGAGCAATCAGTTTTGTTTCTGTCGCCAATCCATTTTCTTATCAAATTCGTTCATTCATAATCATAATAAACTAATTTCTAACAATTCCACTAACTCATTCAACAGCAAAATAGAAAAAAAATTACATGTAATTTAATCGTTGTTTCTGCTGTTTTGCGAATTCATTTTTCTCTCACCGTGAAAAACTTACCACGACTTCATTACTGACTCCATGCAAACAGTTGAAGTCAGTGTCGGCGGGGCGCGGCGGCGGCGCACGGCGGCGCCCCGGGTGGCACTGGCGCCGCTACTGACTTGTGCACTGACCCCGTGTAAATTAGCCTTTGGTCTACGGATTTTCACATTATTCTACTTATCGTTCGGAAATATTAAACGTGTTCCTTGAGCAATTTTTGGACGATTATTTTTAAACACGCATATTTTCTGCTTCTTCTTGGGGCTAGGCTTATTTATTTATTTTATTTGGACGAACGAAATCATTTGTCAACACTGTACGGCCTACCATATTCTTTTTGCGGCCTACGGCCATACAACTAAGTACTTACCACGTTCCTGAATCTATACTTATAATAAAACTGTAACAGGTCCAATTCTGTACATTGAAGATATTTTGAAATTTTTTTTTGGAGGGCACTGTATTAACGATACTGAAGCCAAAACTGTAATTTTTTTCATTCATGTCTGTCTGTCTGTCTGTCTGTCTGTCTGTCTGTCTGTCTGTCTGTCTGTCTGTTTCTTAAACGCGCATCACGTCGAAACTACTGAAGGTATGGAAATGAAACTCGGCACGATTTTAGGTCATACTACGAGGAAGGACATAGGATACTTTTTATCCCGGAATTCAGTCAGGTTCCCCTGGGAGAGGGGATGAAAGTAAAATTTCTTCACCGCGCATGACGCCGAAACTGCTGAATGAATTGGAATGAAACCTAGCATGATTTGATTTCATACTACAAGGAAGGACATGGGATACATTTGATCCCGGAATTCAGTCAGGTTTCCCTGGGAGAGGGGATGAAAGTAAAATTCTTTAACTGCGCATCACGACGGAACTACTGAATGAATTCGAATAGAACTCGGCATAATCTGAGTTCATACTACGAGGAAAGATACATTTTATCCCGAAATTTAGTAAGGTTCCCCTGGGAGAAGGGATGAAAGTAAAATTCTTTCACCGTGCATCACGCCGAAACTGCTGAATGAGTTGGGACTGAATTAGTACGATTTGAGTTCATAATACCAGAAAGGACAGGGGATACATTTTATCCCGGAATTCAGTAAGGTTCCCCTGGGAGAGAGGATGAAAGTAAAATTCTTTAACCGCGCATCACGCCAAAACTGCGAAATGAGTTGGAATGAAACCTGGCACGATTTGAGTTCATACTACAAGGAAGGACATGGAATACATGTTATCTTGGAATTCAGTAAGGTTCCCCTGGGAGAGAGGAAAAAGTAAAATTCTTTAACCGCGCATCACGACGGAACTGAATGAATTCGAATGGAAGTCGGCACGATTTGAGTTCATACGACGGGGAAAGATACATTTATACCGGAATTCAGTAAGGTTCCCCGTGGAGGGGGATAAAAGTTAAATTCTTGGGTCGCGCATCACGCCGAAAGTACAGAATGTTGAATACATGAGCATTACTATTTATCCCGGAATCAGTGCTGTTCCCTTGGGATGAAAGTAAAAATATGCTACTGAATGAATTAAAATTAAACTTGGCATGATTTGAGCTCATACTACGAGGGAACATAGGATGCATTTTATCTGGGATATCAGTAGGCACAGTTCTCTTGGGAGAGGGGATAAAAGTCAAAATGTTTTCTTATTTAGAATTCATTAACGCGTCGTCCTATTTCATGCATTCTTTCATTCATTCATTCATTTCATTTCACTAATTCTTTTTGTTAGAAACAGTGTTGCAAGATCGAATTTGACTAAATCAGTAGACAGTCAAGTAGAAAATTAATAGATTGAAGAAATAATCTGTAGATTGAAGAAAAATATCGGTAGATAAAGGGTAGGTAAGTTCCTATCTATATATTTTTCCAAGACGCACCCATTAGTAAAGTTCCTACCTAAGTAGATAGGAACCTAACTAATTAATGAGTGCGTCAATGCCAATGCAGCCAGCGTCTTGGGGACGCTTCCGACTGGTATTGATATGGATCAGTTGAGCTACCTGTAGATTGTTTGCAACAGTCTGCAGTTAGCTCAATTGTTTCAATTGTAAATACTAATTATATTATAATTTTCTTTGTGAATAATGGCTTCTGTCAATGCCTATTTCAGGCAAAGTAGGTAAAATGTGCAAATGGTCCATGCGATATTCATGGACATGATATTTGGTGGTTTAGCTGGTACAGTTAACTGTACCACCAAAGTTTGGTTGGAGTAAGTGGTCCAATTAAACTAACTAGACCACAGAAAAATATTTTTTCTGTGGTAAACAACCAACTGAGCCTTCCTACTAACAAAAAAAAAATTACGGTGGTCCAGTCAAATGGATCAGGAGCCCAATTCTGTAATAAAATGGCTTCACTATGACAATGGAATCGTCGCAGAATCATCACATAGAATCCTTAGATTAATAAAACTCCAGATAGTGCGTGCGAGATAAATTAATAGTTTCAAACTTGACACTTTGACGCGCGTCTCTCCATCTGCATTCATCATAATTTCTTTCATCTAAGGTAGAATACCAAAACGTGTCATTCTTTGACGATACCCCTGTCATAGTGGAGCGATTAGTTTAGCAGAATAGGGCCCCAGCTGAACGGAACCATGAGTAAGAAGTGAAACGAGTATGACACTTCTTAACACTGACGCTGGCCGAGTCGTAGCTAAAATTCGTGTGGATAAAGAATGGGATTGAAGATGACAACATACTATCCCCCGTAGACTCTACACGATTTGTACACAATTTAACTAGGTACCTAAATAAAGATACTTATGTTAGAAGTGTAACAGGTCCAATTCTGGGCATCGAAGTTTTTTTGCACGGCGTTTCATAACATGAGAGAAACTATGGTTAAATGTGAACTTAATTAGTCGGCAGGTATGTCAATCGCGAACGAAGTCGCGGGTACAGCTAGTACTTAATAATACCGTGATAATAGAATAGAATGCCAGAATGTAAAGTGGTTGTCGAGATTCGGTCTCTCTCTGTTTCACGAGAAATATCCCGGACGACGTAAGCAATTTTTGAATATACGGAAAAGTGCGTGCGAAGCCGCGGGCACAAGCTAGTGGAAACATAAAGTTTACACTACGTACTCGGACGAAGCTCTAAAATGGTTTAAGATTTCAAAAAATGATATCTAAAAATCCACATGCTTAACCAATAAAGAAACAAGAAACTTTAAATCTTTTATCACCACTCTCGCTCTAAGGCGGTGGTGGTTTGCTGCTCAAAAATAATGAGCAATAATGATTTTTGCTCAGTGTTGTACAAATAACGCTTCCTACCTCTTTTTCCTAACAGAAAAACATAAAATTAAAATCTATCCAATGCACTTTTGCTATTATACTTAATTCAGGTCTGCAGAATAAAACCATTTTCTTATTATAAATGTTTTATTTGATTTCTTCTGCTATTGTTTCAATTTCTTCTGCTATTGTATCGATTTCTTCTGCTGTTGTATTGATTTCGTCTGTTGTTTTGTCGCCATCTTGTTCAGCTTTTTCTGCTGCTTTTAGTTTAGCGTCGCTCGATTTCTTCCTTGCCGCTTCAATGCTGGCTGGGGAAAGTTTTCTTTTGCACCTTTTGGTATTCTGATTCTTTATCTGCCTATTTTGATTGGAATCGCCGACACTGAAACAAAACAACAGCATAAGAACCTTTTCAACATAGACATCAAACTCTATGCTAGAATCACTTTACGGGAGTGCTAAGTTTTCAAAAGACCGATATATGAGGGGCATTGATTAGACTGGAGGCCTACACCTAGCAGTGGGTGGATCATCATCTCAGCCGAAAAAAGTCCACTGCTACGGCGGAGCAAACATTGTCACAATGACTGGTTTAGTGCAGCTTGCTACCTTTACCAGGTCATCGTCCTCGGTCCACCTTACGCTTCCGCAAATTAATCTTGTAAATTAGAGCATCTAAGCAACAGCGATCCCAACCCGCATGCCCAGCGTAGGGATTACCCCCAATGAGATAAAGCGCTTATCAGGGGGAGGCCTGCGTCCAGCAGTGGACTAATACAGGCCGTTGAGGCGAGGTTGATGAGGTAGGCCGCAGTGTAGTTAATAGACCGCGGTTTCAACTGTGTCTGTCCTATCTGTGTTCTAATCGGGGGGAGGAAATGTGACCGAAGAATGGGGTCAGCGAGTGTGTGGAGTGGTGAGCTCGGCCGGCCATGTACAGGAGGAAGAGGGGACGCCAGTCGGGCCGCGGTAGGTTTTAAATGTTCCCGTGGTTCGGCGAAAATGGCGAGAGAGGGACACCGGAGAGTTTTTTAGTGAGTATAACGTCCTTCTCAGGGCGTCGAGTCCCACACAATTCTTGTCCCCCCCAGACCAGTTTATTAGTAAACGAATTTCCTCGCCGAAAAAAAAAAATGGTAGGTAGCTAATAGACAGATAGCTAATGTTTCTTACTTGATAGCAGATCTGGAGCCCGGCCCCCAGTAGGGCGCAGGATTCGGTTGGAAGCGGAGGCATTGGTTGTGGCGGCTCGGTGGGTTCGCGTCCTTATGCATCGTCCAGTCTATCTCGTGCTGTATGCTCTGGGATATGATGTGCTTGGCTACGGGGTCGGAGTCTATCCTGGAAAACAGATACACACATTGGTATATTATCGAGACGAGTATTTAGTTTTGGATCTTCAATGAATGAAGTGTATGTAAAGTTATAAATGTTATATTACCTATATAATGGGTTAGTGATTCTGTAAATAACACTAATATTATAAATTCGAAAGTTTGGATGTTTATATACTTAGAGGGATGATTGTTACATCCTCACGTCATAACTACTGAACGGATCGGGTTGAAATTTTGCATACATGTAGTTCTAGGTCTTGAATAAAACTTACTTTTTATACCATTAATCAGTTTCCATGGGATAGAAATAATCTTTACACCATTCGCGCTCGAAAACGATGACTTTACTGCTCAAAAACAGTGAGCAAAATCGGGTTTTGTTCACATGTGGAATATTAGTTATTTGTTCAACAAGTGGGTTACACATGTGAGCAAAACCCGATTTTATTTAATGTTTTTGAACAGCAAAGTCAACATTTTCGAGCGAGAAATGGTGGAAAGATTATTATTCAATTTGTTGTGATAACAGGCAGGCCAATAAGGCGCTTATTAGGGGGGGAGGACTGCGTCCAGCAGTGGACCAATATAGGCTGTTGAGGTTGAGGTAATGTATTCTGCATATAAACAGATAATCATCATCATCTTCCGGACTTATCCGCTAGGTGGGGTCAGCACAACATGTACTTTTCTTCCACACAATCTATCTTCTGAAGAGAATTGAGTATATTACCTCTCTTGCTTAGGCGGGTGTAATTGCCCCCAGCTGCGCAGGATGTCCCACACGAGGCGCGGCGGCGCGTCTGTCTTCACGGAGTTCTTCCACGCGTGGGAGTACGACACTTGGTAACCCGCGTTCAGGATTGCAGACCTGTGGAGTCAAACTTATAAAACCTTCATGGTTATTAACACTAATGTCATTTACAACGGTTTATTAACCATGATTTGAGCTTTCCAATATTTCGGCATAGTTTCATGCGCCATGATCAGTTCTGATACCGTCAGTTTTGCGTGTCGTGATCGAGTTGCGTTCGATAATGAAACCGGTGTTACAACAATTTAGCTTTATAAGAAAACACTTAATTTGAAGCTGCCCATACATTTATGCATTGTATTTAGCACCCCGACCTACGAGATGACGTATGTGGACCATGGTTTATATTATATTACCTGGACATACACTACAGTGTTAATACTACACCTGTGGAAGCTGCAGCCTCTGGTAGGTTCCCTTAGTCAGCTCTCTAGACATGCACGGACGGACTGAGCTGGGGTGGTCGATTCTTACGACGACGACCGTGACTGCCAATATACGTACATACCTCAAGACATTCATCTTCATGGTCTGCAGATGAACGGTCCCGAACAGCTGCTCCACGGTGTAGTACAGCGGCGCGCTGAGCTCCTCGCGCGCCATCCCCAGCACGCCCTCTATCCGCTTGGCCGTGCCGAACTTGTCGCAGCTGCCCCACACGTGCTCCAACACGCGGGTTACGAAAGTTTTCTCGTGGATGGGAGCGGACCAGATGGGACCGCCTAGCTGGAAACAATCTGGTTTTATGCTATGTTCTAAGAACTCTTGCAAATTGAAAAATAAACTTAGGAGGATGTATCTGTACCTACGGAAAACTAGGATTATTTGAAGGCAACTATTTTTTTGTTCACGAAACTCACTCGCAGAGACACAGAGAAGGGGTCTAGGTTTAGGTCTAGGCTGCTAACTTGCCGCGAACTGCTTATACGGTTTTATGAATACAGATTTTTGGAAACAATGCTCTAGCGAGGTTAAAAATCAAAATCAAAAACTCTATAAATACAATAAATGTACACTTAGAAAAGGTCAAATTATAAAATTAAACGTTAGAGAGCTACACAAAGACATTATGCATAAGGCAGTTGGATATTTAAGCTTTCGGCCAACACTGTTTAGGTTCATAAATTCTCACTCCTAAAAGTTTTCTTTGCTTTCTTGAAAGGGATCGTTTGTTTTTAACCTGACGCAGTGCTACTATGAAATAGTAGGTATGATTTCTTCACAAATTGTAAATAAACAAGAACTTTCTACGTCTGCCTTCATTCTTGAATTGGAAGTTAGAAAATAATGACAGAAACATTTGAACTCTATTTATACTCACTCGATGCCTCGAATTGCAGTGCTCGCAGTAAGTCTGCACCGGCGGGCCGAGCGGCAGGAATCCCTTCGTCTGATCGGGCCTCGTCTCCGTCGGGTTCGGCTTGGAGTCGCCGAGCTGATGCAGGGTCAGCGTGCCGCAGCCACAGCATTGGTATACCATTGATAACTTACTGAGGACAAGAATACCTAATGGTAAAAATGGTTACAAAAGTTTTCTTTTCCATTACGTTGTTTTAATTTGTATATAGTACCTAACTACCTAGGTAAGTCTGACGGCACCAATCAATCTATTTTATTATTTTATATTTATTCCAATGACTATGCTTGGAAAATGGAACAAGTACCTAGACGAGATAAATAAATACCCTTAAATGCAAAATAAAAGGTGAAAGTTACTCATTTATGCTTAAATAGCTGAGCAGTTTTGGATGAAATTTAGCACCAGGATAGTTTCTATCATAATGGATTAACACAGGATTGATCCCGGAAAAGTACAATGTTCCCGTGGATTGAGAAAATAATTCAAAATATTTTATGTGAACTAACTTTTTTACCACGGCTAACAATGCAGGGACGAAGCTAATAATAATGCTGGGAAACCCACACGGCATCATCAAGCCCAAGAAAAAATAGGCATTATTTAGGGTAGAAGTAACTGATATTAATAAAGGATAGATATTTCTTTTTTTCATCATAGAAATCACTTACCACAAAATATCGGCAGATCATTGTCTAGCATTATTATTATCGTACAAACATTTGTCCCGAGGCGGGATTGAGCTCACCACCTACTGCGTCGGAGACGGAACTTCGGCCACTGCGCCATTGAGAACTTCATTTGTAAAATTAAAATTGGAAAACAGAAAACTACAAGGTAACTATTGCTCTCATCATAAAGTTCAGATGAGAGCAATAGTTACCTTGTAGTTTTCTTCACAATCTCCTGTCCAGAGTAGACCTTCACAAACACCCGGATGTAGAAGTCAGCTGATATGCTGAGCTGGGGGACTATGTACCGCCCGTAGCGATTTGCGTGCGATTCTATGCATTGTAGCAGTATCCGTAGTGCCTGGAAGAGAAGAAAAGTCGTTTTTCAAGCCTATAACCTATATATTTTAAGGATTTTATTGGCAAAACAAGCAATAAAAAAATTATAATAATGCTGAACAATTCACACAGTACTATGAATAAATGGTATGAGTTCTTTTGGAACGCTGATGCTTCGCCAGCGGTCATTCGTACCTAATGTAAGTGTCACAGAAAAATACTACTCACAGAACAAATACTACTATACAAGTAAGGTGGTAAGTGTAGAAAGAAGGGTTAGCGTTTGATGTGATGTTCATAAGTTATGTAATTTTAGTATTTACATCATACTTTTCTCTAGTGTAAAACCAACAAAGTTGTAAATGATTTGGAAAATGTGATAACAGGCTGGAATAATTCGCTATTTTGTAATCCGGAATATTTCCGAACTTAGCTACTTTTTTCCGCTCTATTGCTCGTTTCGCCATGTGCTGGGAATCTACGTAAAGTCGCAGATGGCTTGTTTTAGGTTCTATAACTGTACTCACCATCTCATGACAAGTCTTAGTTTTCAAGCTGACAGCTCCATACTTCGCATAACACGTCTCCGGCGCGTTCCCCGCCAGTATCGCCATATCCGTAGCCGTGACCAGCAACAAGCCGCCATCTTGGACCGCCTGGACCGCCGCGTCCAGGAAGGTGGACGGGCAGCCGTAGGGATCCAGGTCTATGGCTGTGAAGCGCTTGTTTTTGTCTTTATGTTTGTACATGACCATGCTGGAATTTATGAAATTGAATGAAATGATAAAAATGAAAACTTTGTTCTGTACCTATCTGTAGGCTCAATGATCCAATGTGATTTAGTCCCACCAAGAAAGATAACTAGGATACACAATTCAAAGTGAAATGTTGAGTGAGCAGAAACAAATAATGTCCATAGCTCTTCTTCTGGCAATCATAAGGGTGCCTTTAACACATTGAGTGCCTATGATGCATGTTTGTATTATTGCAGCTGCACTGCTCATTAATCTGCAGCAGTGTGTAATGAGTATGAGGCTGCTGTACTGAGTATGAGGCTGCTGTACTGAGTATGAGGCTGGTGTACTGAGTGTAGTAGTGAATGAGTTTTGTTTACCCTTAAATATTCTATCAACATCTCCCACACAATATTTGTGCTAGCCCCTCTTCATTTTCAAGGGTAAAGTCAAAGAGCCTTTATGAGTCTGTGGTATTTTATATATTTATTCAATTTATAGTGTATGCAATCATAGTATTTGTTAGGTTATAGTATTTTATGAATTATATTATTTTACGTAGTAGTCTAATTAATAAGTAGGTTAAGGTTAAGTCATATATCCTCTGTTTAAGTACATGTACCCACTTTTATAACTTTGTCTCTGTCTCCCAATAAGGTTTGCTGGAAGAGAACTCTTTTAGGGTTGAGCTTGCCTTTGCTATTATTTTTCCTGTTGTATGTTTTACTTGTATATTGTGTAATGAAGAATTTGAGAATAGTTAATTGTTCCCTTGTGTCTACATACAGTTCATACTTAGTTAGAGTGAGGAGTCAGTCTGACTACACATTGTTTTAATATCGCACCCCTAGATCTAAACAGGTTCAACTCAAAAAAACACTTTTTCCACAATAGGCGAAAAACTGATTACCATATCTCTATGCACTGGAGAAGTATTTTGTAAATATTTTGGATATACATGTGCAGCTAAAAGAAAGATGTTATTGGATTTTTGTGTTATAGGCATGTATTTAGGCTAAAAATTGGATTTTTTGAGTTATTTCCCTTTTGCTTAACAAGTAAGTGCATATATTTTTATTATTTAGAGTTGACTCTGTATTGGTGAATTAAATTTTGAGTTACCTCTCTTTTGACGAGACACATAAATTAAAAAAGTAATAGCTTTTCTTGTAATTTATAATTAGTCCAAATCATAGAGCAGTTTGTGGCCAACAGTAAACA
Source organism: Eupithecia subumbrata (assembly GCA_949316285.1). Taxonomy (NCBI): domain Eukaryota; kingdom Metazoa; phylum Arthropoda; class Insecta; order Lepidoptera; family Geometridae; genus Eupithecia; species Eupithecia subumbrata. The sequence goes on along the minus strand of OX438643.1, from coordinate 9,625,140 downwards.
TTTTTGGGTAATGGATTAGCAAAATAACACTCAAAAGTACTTTAACCCATTAGTGGCCAAATAAAAACCAGAAGTAATTTTACCACAAATACTTTAATTCTATATCACAAAAGGGTTAAACAAAATAATTCTTGCATAAAAAAAAATATATGTCGAGTTTTCAGGGGTTGAGGGGGGTGTACTCATTTGGGTACAACGGCCACTTATAGGGGAAATTTTTCAAAGCACGGCTTTTCAATGCAAACCGTTTTAAGACTTTTTTGCTCTACCAGCACACTCTAGCATGGCACATAACACATCGCGGAGGTTTCTCCAGCTCTCTTGATAGTGTCCTGTCTTGAGGCAAACCTCGCACCGGGATGAAGAAGCTCTTGCCTTCTTCTGGATCTCTTGACTTAGATAGTATCTAGCGATGCTACGTCGAAACATCAATTGTTCCATTTTGTCTTCTCTGCTTAGAACATGTAAACGGCAAGCATTTGCAATAGCCATTTCCACCATGTAAGTGAAAAGAACCCACCACTCCTTCTTTGCATGAATTGAAATTCTATAGAGCAATATCGGTTGATATCGCTCTATAGAATTGTAAGGTCATCGACCCCTCCACATACTTTTATTATAAGTCTGGATATATGCGGAATGTCAACATCAGTCCTCTCTCATTTCATTGGGCACCATCGTTTTACTACATCCAACAGCTCAATGGAATCAAAATTTGGAGCCATGGTGCACACACGTTTGCGAACATTTACGCCACACCAGAGTTGTTGTTGCGGTGGAAGGCGGATGCCCTTTGCAGCCAACGGTTTATCATCATACATCATTGCTAGCATTGTCACTTTCGTCATTCGTAAATACCTCAATACTACCAGGAACATCTTAAGGCATAGGTTTGGCAGTAATAGACTCATCATCAGCTTCTTCTTCGTCCGTGACTACGTTAGATCAGGAGTTATGATGGCTAAGTCAAACTCGGCATCATAATCCCTATCCTGCATAACAACATCTAGGGCATCTTGAAGTCCTTTGTAGTTTTTTACATAACCAAAACGATTTTCTCTCTTTTGGGAATCTGAATAAAACATGGAAATTTTACATAGGGATATGGCCACTGTACCTGATTGGGTACAGTATCATTCATAACGTAATAATTCAGCCATAAAAAGTAATAGCAATCTAATTTATTACACAGGGTCACCATAAAAATGTATTTTAACGATTTTATTACTAAATATGCCATTTACTTTCAATGCGAATAAATAAATTGTTGACAAAGCACTCACCTCTGCTAACCGTTTCGTAGTCAAACTTCTGATAGCAAAAAGTGGATAAAAAATTATGTGTACTCTCAATTCTTTTTAATTTTTAAATGGGTATTGTTGCTGTGTTTTATAATGAAACAAAACAGATCTGCTGGAACTAACTATTTTCTAGTAAAAAAATCACAATTAGGTGTACTCAATCAGGTACAGCGACAGCTAATGGGTTAACCAACATAATATTTTTTGTTCATAGTACCATATTAGTCCATGATAATACTACAAAAAGTAGTAGTAATGAAAAATCTATCGATTGTCTCTCGTTTCCTTAATTACAAAAGTAGTAATAAGTCAAAGTTTTCTCAGAAATTTAACAAAAACATATCGACAACTTCTGCTCTATGAAAGATAATTTTAAATGCACATTTCTCTTAATATTTAAGTAAAGTTAAACTAATTAAGTTACAAAAGTAGATTATCTGACAAATCAACTTTCAACTCATAATTACAATTAAAACTCTTGGCATTTTGTGGCATTTTGAGATCACTGTTTTTAAAATCTTTATAATAAGTATCTCATTTAGTTTTAATCTAATAAGGTAATCAAAAATATCTACAGTATAACAATAGTTTTCCTCAACATTCAGAACGCCTTTAACATCATAGTAGGACTTTGGAATTGAGTCGTGTGCCTTTCTTTTTCATCTCCGACACTGCCATTTTCTTAGGATATGCCTGTGTATATAAAAATAAGTAAAATAGTATCGATATTTAGGCTTTATTTCTTGTGAATGTTGCATTACAAATTCTCTCTGCCTTTCAAGATTTCTGAGCCCCCAAAATCCATCAAAAACCTGTTGCCTTAACATTTCATCCTTCTTATTTTTGCATTTAAGCCGACATTTCTCTCCATAGCCTCCCTGTGGAGGAAACTCTTCTCTATGGCACTTGTTTTTTTGGATTTTGACAACGACTGGTAGGCTTTGCCAGAATTTTTCAGCTATTTTGCAACTTTTGATTTCCATTTCGCTGGTTTACGCACTCTCTTTTTACCATTGTTTTTTATCTGGGGTTCTTGAGAATTAGTTTCAGAAACCGCAGCAGTTTGAGGGTTTACTTGCTCACTAAAATCTTCGATGTCCGACGAACTTGATGAACTCGAGCTGCTACTGCTGGTGTTGGACGGATTGGAAGATGATTCATTAGGATTTACCGTATTAAGTACATATTTAAGTACATATTGCGTTACTTACGGGACTGCATCGCAATTGAGATCTGCATCTCAATGCAGATCCCAATTTCCAATTAGTTCCTGTCATCAATTTCACCGCAGTCATCGATATCACTTTCATTCATCGCTTCGAATTGGTAAAATTTAATAATTTATGTAATAGTTTTTCAGGGGTCCTTTGTTTTGACGTGTGTGTAATGGATTCATCTACTTTGACGACCTCCGTAGCGCAGCGGACGAAGGTCCGCCTGCGACGCAGGAGGTTGCGGGTTCGATTCCCGCCTCGGAACAAATTTGTGTACGATCTGCAGAACTTTGTTCCGTTGGTCTGGGTGTTTCCTATGTATAATAAAAAATATCTATCTATGTAGTGTATTGTATTAAGTATATCAGTTATCTAGTACCCATAACACAAGCTCTGCTTAGCTTGGGGCTAGATAATGCTGTGTGAATTGTCCAGCATTATTTATTTATTTATTATTTACTTCGGGTAAGGCAGCATGGGTTTGCTTAAATGAGACTTCATCGCTTGATGAAATTTTGCGGACATTTACAAGACTTTCCTATCCATCTCCTACGAAAACATACAATGTTTTCGTTATCCCTTTCTTCTATCATATTTACTAAAAAAAACGCCCACGTTTTATAGTTTGTCTGAAATAGAAAACGCATATTTCATATAATTATAGGATCTTGTGAGCCAAATCGATATGATAAGCCATCGGTTTAGTTTTTTAAGTCTCATTAACTAGATTATTTAAATGTATTTTGCGGACACCATCTAAAGAGATCTAACTCAAAAATGTATCAGTTAAAACGGGGAAAACTGTCTAGTTAGAATACATTTTATTAAATGAAAAGACATAAATCATATCCAGCAAAAAAGGTCAACATAAATTTGTTTTTTAAAGAGATTTTGCAGTTTAAAAAATGATTCAACAAAACAGGTTCAACTACAAACTCAAAATTGTTTCAACAATATGGTACTAATTCTAAATAAAAACAAAAACTTTACACACCTTTCCAGCAGTACGGGTTCAACCCAAAATATAGTGTTAATTTATTATGCACTCATCATCGATATGGCGTCAACTCGAAATAATATAATCAGCAATATTCAACAGTATGGATGCAACTCAAAATAATTCCTTTTTGTTCACGAGGGACACATGCACTCCGATTCTCATTCTGGTTATAATTGGTGATGTCCCTGTTTTGGTGGGGGGAAGTGGGGACCGCTCGTTCATCAAAACAGGTTTATGGCGGCATCTAGCGCCGAGTAGTGGAAATATTTTTAATTCTGTTTTGTTGGTCGATAGCTAATGATATTTAGAATTCTTTGGTGAGCATAACTAAAAAAACTATATTTTTGAGTTGACTCCCTTTAGATCTGGGAGTGCGATATGAAGTAGGCAAAAAATATGTACCTCACTCATTTGTTTTGCTCATTTCTTTTTAGTTTTACTGTAGTAATAAATAGGTAATAACTTCTACTTTGATCAAGCCAATTAAATTTACATTTTTTTTTATTTATTATTATTAAGTGAATTACCAAGCATCATCATGATTAGCATCAACCAGCTCTGCCAAATTGTTGGAAATGATGTTTTCCTTTATGACTTCTACTGCATCTTTTGATATGTCATTTGCAATGACCTTGTGTACATTGGGTATTTCCTTGGCATACCGGATCGCTCTTAGTCCAGTGGCAGATAGGGGCTCTAGTATTGTTACTGGCTGAAAATAATTACAAATCATTTTAGGAGTCCAGCCATTGCGCAAGGAAATTGAGAATAATGGTAAGAAAGTTCATAAACAGAATCTTTATGAAGGGGTCAAATACATTTTTCATATTTAGGCTAGCGCTTGCCTGCTGGTTTTTCTGTTTATTTAGGATAATTATATATAATTTTAGCCTTTAGCCTTAATAAAGGCTTATTATTATTATTATTATATATAATTTAGGTCTTATTTAATTTTTAGTGATTCAAAGATTATAAAACCTATGAATATATTATTTGTACTTTGTTTTTACATTATTTTGTACCTAGCTAAGTTATTTTGACATGTAAATTTCTTATAAATAAATAACTGAACTGAACTAGAATGCACAATCGGTAATAATTATTACATGTATACATATTTTGCTATGTATACCTACCTAATCTATTGCTATAAAATACATTTTGATTTGAAAATGTACCTAAGCTTAATAAATTGTCATAAAATGTCTTTTATCATGTGCTATTGATGATAGAACAAAAAAATGTCCTACCAAATTTTTTTTTTGTATTAAACGAAATGTCCAACTATTGTATTGTAGTTGTGTCTTAATGACTACTTTTTACATTTCCAAAGTTGAAATCCTGACCAAAATCAGACCAGGCTATCCATACCTTTATAATTTCCAAATGAATATTTTTGTATTACGATTGTTTTAATACCTGTAGAATGCTTTTCGAATGATTAAAATCAGATATTCCATTCAAAAGATATTACGAATTTAAAAATGTCAATCTAATTTGTTTACTAATGAAAGATTTTTTTAATTTTAATCAAAGACGAATTGATCAATTATTATTGGCTCGTTGGTCCCTTGGACTACCTGGAAATAGGATTTATGTCTCGTTTACGTTTCGCTGTCTGACTAGAAACTAGTATCAATAGAATAGATACAAGCATAATTCAGGAATACAGGTCAAAAATAAAGTTGTAAAGAAGTTGTATGCAGTAATGGTTGTAAAGAAGTTGTATGAGTTATAAGACCATCACACAGTGTAGAATTTTTCGATTATGCAAAGACCAGCTGACAGCAATCACTCAGTGTTGAGTTTAGTTATTCGTTCTTCAATAATCCAGCTTAATAAAAATAATGCTCTTTTTTATGACTGATGTATGGTCGTAGTGCTTTTCTAAATTTGGAATAATAGTTTGAAAGTAACCAACTGTTTGCAACCCGGGACGTCAAAACTGAGTAGTGATTATAATCTTCCGTTTTTGACATCATAATGACGATTTGTAAATTGAAATAATTAGACTTTGAATCGAATTCATGCAAAGATAAAAAAGTAACGAATCTAAAAGTATTTATGGGTAAATTTGAATATCATATGAATTCTGTCAAGCCTGCTTAATGTTTTGGTGATAACCCTAAAAAACAGCTGATTTCCAATATTTACTAACATTCTACAAGCAACAAATTTAACTCGAGCCATCGTGGCTCGAGTTAAAGTAAGAACATAGCTGACCATGGTTAGTTCTTCATAATGTCTATCAAAAGGTTCCCTCCCTTCAGTCCGTCTCCTGTCCGCTCTCTCCTGAGCTTTAGCGGACTTTTCCGCTCTGTAATCAGCTGTGAACACTGACAGAACAGCTATGCTGAGGTCTCTATTGAACTCTTGCACTGGGTTGTAGAATACTTTGTCAGTGGACAAGCGTATCTCTGCCTGGCCTTCTCGTATGATCTTTTTCCCCGTTTCAGTATCAACGGACACGTTCATTGTAGAAAATAACTGCAAATTAGTGCAAATGGAAAGGTAAATAAATGAAGCCTTAGAGGTTACACCATTGTTTATGTCTGAAATATTTATGTAGACCCAATGCTTTACATAAATCAAGGTAATATCAATATATACCTTTGCTGTGGCACATATATTTCTTCTAAATCTCCACAAAAACATGAATTGAAATCGTTTCGCATTAGTTAAATAAACTCCAACCAACTCCAACGCAAGCAAAGCAAACCAAAACCGCATTCAAACAGTGTTGCCACAGGGCCCGGCACAGAGTACTTTTTTTATACCGACCCGGGGCGGCGCGGGGCGGCGGCGACCCGGCCCGGCACAGGTCGTAAGTAACGATTAGTTTCCTGATATGTAACATGTTTGCTGCAAAAGTTACATTATTGCTTTTTATAGGAATTCGAGATCGATTTCGAAACCCTTATGGTCTCGCTTTGTCCATTTTTCTTCTTCAATATCTCAGCAACTTCCGCAGCTATCAACTTGAAATTTTTAATAATAAAACTTTCGTGCGCCGCCTGTACCTACAGAGTCTGTAGGTACAGGCGCACGAAAGTTTTATTAACATTAGAGGTGGTCGTTTTTACTAACATCGTTGTTGACCAACGATGTCAGTGTACGATGTTCCCATCGGATGGCGAATAGGTGAACAACGGATGCCTGCGACAACGAGATGCCGAACCGAGTAATGCCGATCGCCACCGACAACAAACGAACATCACACCGACATCGGAAGAGCGGGGAGGTTAGTGGCGCCACATCGGATGGCGAACAACGAAGTCAGCCGAGTAATTCCGATTGCCAAACCTAAGCAACGAACATCCATCGAACCCTAGTGTCAGTGTTGTGTTAACAACCCGGCCGACATCGTTGGCGGCAACATCGACACCCTAGTGTCAGTGTTGTGTTAGCAACCCGGCCGACATCGTTGGCGGCAACATCGTTGTTCACAACGGATGCCATTCTGACAAAAACGATGCGCATCGTTGTGGAAATTCAATGACAACGCCCATCTCTAATTAACATAGGATCATGCATGAATCACTGAATCATGCATGATCCTCAAGATGACATAAATGAGACTCGCTCGCTCGAGCCATCAGACAAGAAGTTGAAGTGTGCTACGCTACAGTCAGTAGGGACTTATATTTAATCTGTGTTATGGACCGTGTAGAACACGCGCAAATGCTATCGCATTCACACTTAAAGAGAGAACGACTTATGCCTAAAACCTAAGAAGAAATGAGATAGAGCGAATGGCTTGCTATCACTTTCTCGCGTGCCGGTTTTTTTCATTGAAAAGCAACTCTAGTTGCTAAACAAATTTCCTACACATCGACGGAGCTCGACACGAGAATCATAGAATTTGTTGTAAAATTTTGATTTCTAAGTATAAATGTGAATAAAGTGTTCCTGTGGACATTCCCGCACCTAAAAACAATAAAAACTAAAGGCAACAATGGTGCGGCGCTGTGTTTTCTAATGTACAAGTGACAGTGAAGCAAAAGTGCCGAATTTATCATTCCACTCGTAAGTACAAGTTCTTTTGACTACAAAAAGGTTCAAAATTTACAGATCCATAGATTTACATGAACAATTAAGAGGTACAAGGCTCAAAAGTTATGTTTTATGAAAATTTTAATTAATATAACCTAACATTGCGAAAATTTAGGGTTGCCTGCACTCGACAATAAAATTCCCCAAATGGCGCGTTGAAATATTTTTGAATACGTACATAACGAGAAACATTATCTTAAAACTAGTTTATGCCCGCGACTTCGCACGCATTGTTTCTATGGAAACGTTTAAGGGTGTGATTTCTATCCCATAGGAACTGATTTATGGAATAAAAAGTATTTTAGAATTAGATACCTGTATGCAAAATTTCAGCCGATCCTTTCAGTAGTAAGTAGCGTGAAGAGGTAAACATCCATTCATCCATCCATCCAAACTTTCGCATTTATTATTTAAGTGTCATGTTTTTATTTGTTACAGATTTCCTGCAGATAAAAATCTACGTTTGCGTTGGAAAGAAGCAACGGGTTGCAAAGATTGGGGACCCAAAATATAGTCCAAAATTTGTAGTAAACATTTCTATGCAAATTTATTAATAAAAATGAAACAGCGAACTTATCTTTTCCCTCATGCTGTTTCAAGGCTGGTACGTAGGTAATATATATAAAAAGAATGAAAGTATGTTTAAGACTCGGAGAAAGTTTGTCATACCTACTTTGTATTATAATCTACCTTCCAAACAAATATAGAAATAACCAATCAAAATATTTAAATATTGGGAAGTATTACTTTTATATAGGGTGTAACAAAGAGTAAGGACCAAACTTTAGCTTCGATCAAAGAACACAGGAAAATATGAAAATTTAAAACAAATAAATAAAAACGAAATTATCACTAGACTGGGTAATGAATGAATGACTGTTGTCATTTGCTTATTATCATAGAACCGAGGAAAAATGCATTTGTAAGACCTACCTATCACATCTAAGAGGCGTTGTCCGCTGCGATGACGTCGCGGGTCGTTGAACTCCACGGTCAACGACCCACGACGAAGGTGTTTTGTGTTTTAAAGGAGTTGCAAAGAGGTACGTAGGCCTTTTTAGTTTATTTTACCTGAAAACAAGCACAACATTTAGTTTACTTTTTTTTCGAAACTATTCGGGAATTTTTCTTCGGTTCTTTAATCAAGTCGGAACCCACCCATAGCTTACTTTTGGTTACAACCTGTATATTATTCATAATTAATAATTATTATTCAATATTCTTACATACCATAATATAGATTTAATTTGAGAAAATTAAATCTGAGAATGTAAAAGAAATGCAATCCAGTATAAAAAATGATAAATTTTAACTAAAGACTATGTGATTTGATTATATTGAAATAATCGTCTTAAAGACTGATCATACATACTTATTAATTATAACAGAATATAAATATTTGGATTAGTAGGCAGGAATGTTGGTAATATTGTGGTGTAAAAGTGCCATTTAATTTTGTTGTATTTGCACTTTTTTCTTTTTAGCTGCATAATAATTTTAAAAGTGCCATTAAATTTCGTATTAAAGGTTACCTTAGCAATATCTAAACCATAAGATTTAATTTATTAGGAGAAATGTGATTTCGAAGTCTGTTGGCTAAGCCTGGTTAACGTGTAAGAATTTAATTCCCTAATAAAAATTTGTTTAATTACTATTAACATAAAACTATTGATATTAATTTTCTATATTCTAGTGTTTAAAATTATTTCTACTCGTATCGTAATAAGTGCCTATACGTACATAACAAAAGAAAATTGATAGGTACCTAACTAAACGTTGTTTCCTTTCTAGGCTTAGTTAAATTAAATGTTTACCTATTCCCACATTCGTACCTAATTTAAGTACCTACTTATATATTTATTTACTAGAAAACTAATAACTTTACTGGAACTGGAACGATTAAACTTAACCAAATACACAATAAAGTTAAAAGTTTGCTTTAAATCCTAACAGAACAGGATCAATAGGTTGTAAGTGCGCAAGTAATAAAATAAGACCTACTGGACCGAGGAATACCTGCAGGCTGTAACAAAAAGTAAGGACCTAAACACACCAGTACTTAAAACATTCACTACAAAAGGTCAACCAAGGTTTGGTGGAATTTCCTGTTCTGAATTTGAACACCCAAATTTATGAACTGGAAAATCGCAAATCCAATCCACCAACAGAGACATGAAATAAGAAACCTAAAATCGGGGTAATAAAATTGCATGGCAACACTTTCCCCCCACCACCTTGCAATCTTTGGTCTTGCTCATCGGCACGCTTGCCAACCATCAGGGACTTTGTGTATTTGTGCATAAAAGAAGGAGGAGCCTACCTAACTTTGTGGCCCGAGCGAAAGACTGACGAGCGATCGAGCGAAACTGAAAAATCTGGAAAAATAACCTTACAATAGATTTTGTTTTTACTGAATTTCCATGATATTTATAAAAAAAGTTATAAAATGCACACTGCGAGTGTTTTGCTGAGGAGTGGTATCATCCATTCTAAATTGAATTCATCGGCCCGTCTGTTACAAAAAGTTGCATCACACAGTAGACCTGTGCAGAGATTGAGCCACAGTTTAGGCAGTTCTAGGAGCGCCCGTGTGTGTTCTTTTGGAGCTGGTTGGGTGCCAGTGAGGCAGCAAGTTAGTTCATCGAGACAGTTCTCCACGGGCAACAGTCCGCCAGATGATTCTGACATTAAGGATGAGACGGCTATCTTCAGCAACCACTTGCCGGCGACGGTGGCCGTACCCGAGGTCTGGCCGCAAGTCCCCGTCATTGCTATCAGCAGGAACCCTGTATTCCCGAGATTCATCAAACTGATTGAGGTAAGCTTATGGAAGGTACAAAGGTAACATTATAAAAAGTAAACAAAGATTTAAGTTGTGTTTTTGTGCAACGAAGAATTATTATTATTATTCTGAAAATAGTACCTCTAAAAATGTGTTTGCCCCATGCAAATAAATATTTAATATGACAGAAAATCACAGTAACAGAATAAAACAATTACAACTAATGTATACACTTATATCTATTTCTTAAAAATCTAAGCCATCACCAGAAGGCAGAGTGCCCAGAATGCTGGCAGCATTGCCACGTTGAATGGCAATGCTAATTCGTTGACCGAAATAGAAGCCAGCATTCCGAGTATCTGTTAAGTAGGGATTTTCAGAATAATAATACTTAAATTGTAATCATCTTCATGACCTACCAAACATTATTTATTAGCTAGCATTGGATGGAGGAGTAACCTCTGGCTTATGTGCTTTATTTTGTCTATACTATAAGACTCGGATAAGTTTTATTCACTTGCAGATTTCCAACCCAGCACTAATAGACCTAATCCGTCGCAAAGTAAAGCTTAACCAGCCTTACATTGGCATATTCCTACGTAAGAAAGAAGATGAGAAAGCTGATGTAGTAGCCAACTTAGATGACATACACAATGTTGGCGTGTTCGCACAAATCCATGAGATGCAAGACATGGACTATAAGTTGAGGCTAGTGGTGATGGCACATCGGAGAATAAGGATCACTGGACAGTTTCTGGAGGATGAAATCGAGACTGGGCCTGCTGGTAAGTATTTATTTTGCTTGCCCAAATATTTTCTTTAAATATGCTAGCCATACTAGATGTACAATGTTTGTGAACAAACCGCCCATACTTAACTTAAACTTCACTGTTGCTGCATTTTTTTTAAACTTTTGCGATCCTTCAATAAATATATCCTACAATTTTAACTGAAACTAGACACCAAGCAAGCAAGTATTAGTTATTGTGTCATGGTTTGTTTACAAACATTCTACATTTGGCTAGTGTGTAAACTTGTGTAAGTTACACCATACTCCTTTACTAGAATCTTATTGGAAAAATGTGTTCAAATTATGAATTGTTTTAACTAGTAGTGTGTTAAGGATGTCTTCATTTATAACCAACTTTGAAAAGAAGATGAGAATAATGGACAGATTTTAAATATTTTCGCTATTGTTTATAGAATGATCCCGAGGTGGTCCCAAAATTTTTTTTTCCCGATGGATTTACTTTTATCACGCAAAACTTAAAAAACGGTGTAAAATTACTGTATTTAGGTTTTTTAAAATTTTCAAATTACATTATTACCTAAACTCTTGATGATAGTTTAGTTTAGCTGCCGACCAAAAATTGATTTTCAACCGAAACCGAACCTTCGGTTGGACACTAGTTGAATTTAACTTCAAAAACATTTAATCAATCATCTCATCATTTTCTGCTACACAGTTTTTAGCTCTACTACACAGTTTTTACTCTGCTACACAGTTTTTAACTTTTGCGGTAGTCAGCCCACAATTGTACTCTATACTATTTATTATGTTCCTAATAAAGATTTTTGTATTTGTATTTTTTGTATCTGGATCTAAACAATCAATGAAAAACAACAGTGAAAAAGAACAGTGTAGCCTCATGTCATGATTATGTATAGTAAATTCGTTTTCTTTACGCTCTAATTACATTCAATCGCGAACTCGCACGCATCGCGGCCAACGGCGATCATTTTCTCGAGCCCCGACTTTGAGGCAATAAAATCAATATTGGGATCGTCAGCGCAAAGTTGCAAAGAATTTTTACAAACAATACACACGATAATCTTTATATTAGAAACAGACTGAGCTCATATTATTGCGTGGCGTACGTTAGGTAGCTTGCTAGATCTGGCTGTATTCTTAAATTTACGCCTTAACGTACGCCACGCCATCCGATGTTTCCTACCTTTCTACGCGTACGTCGCATGGCGTGGGCTCACTCTGTTTTTACCTTTATTCGCTGCCGGTGAGTCGTATAGCGGCAAAAGTAAAGGATTGGCGACTGGCAGCGACATTCACAATGTTCATAGCCATACCAATCCATATTAGGCTAGTTGACTCTTTTTAGGGTTTTGAAGATCGAAGATCGGTTTCAAAACCCAAGATCTCGCTTTGTCTGTCCTTTTTTCCCTCCTTAGTAACTCAAAAACTACTGCAGCTATCAACTTGAAATTTAAAATAATAATACATTTCGTGCGCCTGTACAGATTTAAAGAAAAATAAATGAAAATAAATGAAAAATGAAAATGAATATTTTCCATACAAATTGTGATGCCGAAATTTTAAAAGATACCTACAGAGTCATATGGGGTATCAAATGAAAGGTATCAGTTTGTACATTTCAAAATATTTTTTGAAATTTTTGTAAGTTTCATACTTTTTAAAATATTTCGAAAAAAGTAGAAAAAATACCCATTCCCCCCCCCCTATCTCCGAAGATTGCAGAGCGATCCATGTAAAACGTATGGAGCGTTTATAGACATGGATCTATATTTTACAGGAAAAATATAGAGAAGTTTGAAAAAAGAACACTTTTTGAAAAATGGTCAAAAAGGGGGGAAATAATTTTCAAAAGTCCAGGCTACCTCACCGAGTGGGGTATCAAATGAAAGGTATCGGTTTAAACATTTCAAAACAGTTTTTCAAATTTCTGTAGGTTTCATACTTTTTGAAATATTTTGAAAAAAGTCGAAAAAATACCCATTCCCCCCCCTATCTCCGAAGTTTGCAGAGCGATCCGTTTAAAATGTATGGAGCGTTTGTAGATATGAATCTATATTTTGCACGAAAAATATAGAGAAGTTTGAAAAAAGAACACATTTTGAAAAATGGTCAAAAAGGGGGGGAATCATTTTCAAAAGGGGGAGCTACCTCACCGAGTGGGGTATCAAATAAAAGGTATTGGTTTGTACGTTTCAAAACAGTTTTTCAAATTTCTGTAGGTTTCATACTTTTTGAAATATTTTGAAAAAAGTCGAAAAAAAAACGCACCCCCCCCCCCCCCCCCCCCTATCTCCGAAGTTTGCAGAGCGATCCATTTAAAATGTATGAAGCGTTTGTAGATATAAATCTATATTTTACAGGAAAAATATAGAGAAGTCTGTAAAAAGAACACTTTTTGAAAAAAGGTCAAAAAGGAATAATTTTCTAAATGGGGGCTACCCCACCGAGTGGGGTATCAAATGAAAGGTATCGGTTTAGACATTTCAAACCAGTTTTTCAAATTTCTGTAGCTTTCATACTTTTTGAAATATTTCGAAAATAGTCGAAAAATTTACCTTAACCGAACCACCCATTTAACCGAAGCATGCAGAGAGATCCATCTGAAATGTAGGTTGGTACCTACTATTCTTAGGTATTCGTTAAATTGCAAAGTCTCTAACCGGTACTTTTGGTACATATCTATTTGTTGACAAACGTTCAAAACCCTCGGCGCGCGAGTTACACTCGCACTTGACTGATCTTGTTTAAAGTAGGTCTTAAGGTGAAGTGATTCCCAAAACCCACGTTTCGACTTGGTTTTGACTGTACGGAAAATCAATTTTAAGGCAAGAAAACGTTGAATTTATTATAATTTTTTGATAAGCATCAAAAAATTAGGAAGTTATTAAGTTATGGGAGTCGAAACACGATTGACAAAACTTGACTCGATACAAAAAAATCGCGAAGTTTCCTCTAAATCTTCATTTTGCACAAATACTTCTACGGAAAAAGCAGTTTCACTTGCTAGTTACATATCATATTTCAATAAAATTTCGTCAACGTGTTCTCTAATAAGTACTTTAGACGATTATGGTTTTATTTTTTTGCGAAAGAGTATTATCTATATATATAAAAGAAAGTCGTGTTAGTTACACTATTTATAACTCAAGAACGGCTAAACCGATTTGGCTGAAAATTGGTGGGGAGGCAGCTTAGAACCAGGAGACGGACATAGGCTATGTTTTATCCCGGAATTACCACGGGAACGGGAACTACGCAGGCGAAGCCGCGGGCAGCAGCTAGTTTTAGAATAAAAAACAATTTCTATAAAACGAGCAGTGAAATTGCGCGTGGTCTGGCCATTCCTCGGCTCTCGCCTTCCTTTCTCGCCTTCCCCGCGCGACGTTCACTCGTCCTTGTCTCGCAAAACCGATCCTACTTCGTCTTAAATTATTAATTATTATCCAATTAGAGGGAACCTAGAGAACCGCAAAACTTTATTTAAAAGCCTACTTTTCGTAAACAGGCGAAAACGTTGTCATCCATATTTATCTGTGCTGTGACGTCTCGAATCTATTAAAACAATATTGACATTAGCAAACATTCATAATTGTAAAAATAAAGACAGACTACTACATAGCAAATTTTTAACCCCCGACGCAATAAGAGAGGGATGTTATAAGTTTAACGTTTCTGTCTGTGTATCTGTCTGTGGCTCTCATCGTAGTCATCGTAGCTCCCAAATGAATGAACCGATTTTCGTTTAGTTTTTTTGTGTCATAGATAATTTTATACCGAGTGTTCTTACTTAGCCATGTCTTATTTATTTATTTATGTACCTACTTAAATTAAGCTGTTAATTTTAGTTTATAATTTTATTTTATAAGAGGCAATTTCATCTATTTTCAGTTGTTATTAACTTCCAAATTTTATACACAATGAAAATCATAATTTCTGTATTCTATTGTAATGTCTATAATGTATTGACGTGTAGTTTAGCTACACGTCAAGTACCTATTATAAAAATTAAGAGCTATTGTCACTAACTTCTTGGAGATGGTTAAATTGCTGCATCATTTACATTTATTATCACATTAATTGTTCCTCTGAAAACCTACTACTGAGCATGCAGTGTCTATAACTGGTTGTGCAATTAACTAGCTCATTATTGTGTGCATTTTATATACATATAAGAATTATTGTAACGCCCACTGGTAGACCAAATAAACAAAAATAAAAAATGTCTCATAAAAATCTGTTGGGGGGGGGGGGGGGGGGGGGTTAAAATTTTTAATTTTGTTCTTGTACTTTAGGTAGTGGCATAAAAACTTCTCATACCGTGATTATACTCGTATTAGATCCCATCATGAAATTTGCTGAGTCCTATGACGTCACAACATGGCCAACAGAGCTCAAAATTACAAATCAATAAATCAATTTTATTGAAAATGGTTCTTATGTCAAATACTGCAGAAATATTTATTTACTGTGCGTGATATTAGTCAAGTAGCCTATTGAATTTATTTTTAGAATCTTGATCCTTAGGACTTCTCAACTAATTTTACTTTAGCGTCATTCATTGGTGCTAACAGATGAACTAAAAAACCAAAACTGAACTAAACGATCATTATGAAAAGGACGGCACCATTTTTAGTGCTGTAAATTAAGTATAGTTTAGTTTAGGCGTCATCTGAATTGATACCATTATCCGATTAATTTTTGAGATATAGCGCGACTGTCGAGATTTATGACGAAAAGTATTGCTTATTCTTTTGTTCTAAAATCTTTTGGTTTAAGAACTAAAAAAATAAGCAGTTTTTGTTTTCTTGCAAATTAAGGTGATCATTACTCCTTTCACGACTTTTCTTTCTCTAACTCTTATTGTTTCGGATGTAGCCATCCACTACTGCCATCACTAAAAGCCACCCTCTTTCTAATAAAAGTATCGTGTAAGAATTTGACGTCACCTTCATTCCTGAAATGCCAACCATTTCAGGGATGAAGGTGAAATTCCCAACATTAAACATTGAGATTGACGTGGCCCGTGAAGAGACAGATGCAGAACGCAGAAGACGGAAGTACCGTAACACGAGGAAACAATCAAAGACGACGACAACAACAACAACAACAACTAAAGCCACTGAAGAGGCACCAAAGGATGAAGGAAGTACAGTAGAAACGAAAAAGTTAAAACCAGAAGATAAACCGTTGCTGGATCAGGTCCTGATGGTTAAAGTTGAGAATGTTAACCATGAGAAGTTCAAGCAGACTGAGGAGGTTAAAGCGTTGACACAGGAGGTTATCAAGACTATTCGGGATATTATAAACTTGAATCCCCTGTATAGGTATGTCGCAAATTATTCTTTATGTTTTTTCAGATCATTAGATAATCAAGAGAGCACCTTGATTACCTAATGGCGTGATATGTAAGGTAATTAATAACCTTTCAATAAAGTTTATCAATCATCTGGTTCAAAGTATAAGCTCTGTTTAGTTTGGAGCTATATGAAAAATCTGCTTGCATCATCGACTTGGGGTACATTGCAGAGAATCCCTCAACAACATATAAGTCCGTCATTATCTACTTACTATAAGGACTTATTGCAATAAATCCCAAAATCACATAAGACCATCATTATTCCCTTGCGAATCCCACCACATAAGTCTCTCACTATTCCCTTGCGGTATTTTTCAGAGAATCCCTCCACCACATGTTGGCCCAAGGGCAGCGCGTGGTCGACAACCCAGTGTACCTGAGTGACCTCGGAGCGGCGCTCACCGGCTCCGAGCCAGCGGACTTGCAGGCCATTCTCGAGGAGATGGACGTGAGTACACTGGAAATCCCTCGATTATATAGCACTGAAAAAAAAGGTCACCCTCCGCGTAGAGCTTAGGTATGTTGATCAGTACGCAGTACGCTGCGAACTGCGTAGTGCCCCTACACAGTTGACGCAGACTTCGACGGAACGAAATACCAGTCTAGAAATTTTTCATACGTACCTGTACTACCTACCCTATGTGAAGGTAAGCATACCCTGTGGTAGTTTCTTTTTATATTTAATATTTTGTGATTGGCAACCTATGTTTCCTCATCACCAAATATTACACGGAACATAACATGAACATAAGAATGCGACTGGAACAACTTGATCATGAGGAAGAAACTAATGTTGAAAAACATTGGTGGAGCCGTTAAAAAGTTATCATGGCTCAAGGTAAATTTTCGTTTCAAGTTTTAAAATTATTGTGAAATTCGCATTTTCAATGATAAACGCACATTTTCTTGAAAAGCTTATGTTAAAAAAAGGTTAATGTTAAAAGTTAAAATTTTCAGATTCCCAAAAGACTGATGATGTCTCTATCCCTGCTGAAGAAGGAGTACGAACTGTCCAAACTACAGCAGAAGATTGGCAAAGAAGTGGAGGAGAAAGTGAAGCAGCAACATAGGAAATACATTCTACATGAACAACTAAAGGTGGGTTAAACTATTTATCCTTTGTTACAAAAATCCAGGGCGCACAAACTGCAACAACCAACACAACTTCTTTTTCTCAAGCCTTTATTTCTATCTTTATCAATAAACTAGCTTCTGTCACGCGGTACCTGGTTAGAGAACCGGACCAAAAATTTCAGATATTAATTGTTACAAACAATCTCATAAACCTTAGCTATTTTTAATTATAGATTTAAGCCGAAACCAGGATAAGAAATCAGAAATAAATAACGTTTATTTCTTTAGGCTCACAAAGTAAGCTCATGGACAAGTCAAATTTTAAACGGATACCGGATATTACACCCTTTTTGGACACAAAATTATTCTAATGAAATAAAAACATACCTATATTTTATATGCCCTTTATACTTACCCATAGTTCTATTTCATAGGTGATAAAGAAAGAGCTAGGTTTAGAAAAAGACGACAAGGACGCGATAGGAGACAAGTTCCGCGAACGACTCGCCGAGAAGAAAGTGCCGGCCGCCGTGCAGACCGTCATCGACGAGGAGCTGAACAAACTGAATTTCTTGGAGGGACACAGCTCTGAGTTCAAGTATGTACAACAAGACAGACCTTTGACAAGAATTACTGCGATAAATAAAATAAATAATACTGGATAATACACACAGCATTATCTAGCCTCAAGCTAAGCAGAGCTTGTGGGTTGTAGATTAGTGATATTATATACTTAAAACAATACACTACATCGATATATATTTTTATCATACCTACATAGAATACATCCAGAACACTGGGAACAAAATTTGCAGGTCGTGCAAACATTTGTTCCGAGGCGGGAACCGAACCCGACGCGCCTCAGAGATCGTCAAGCGCGCGCTTAGTATTTTTTTGGTTTAGAAAGCATTCATCGTTTCGTTTATATCTCGCCCGTTTTCGAACTCGAATCTTTTTCGCTGTAAGTGTGCAATTATGAGTTGCTGAAGTTTAGTTATTACCTTGTTGTTTTCTCTCTTTGTTGATATAATAATGTCGAATGATAAAATGTCTTGCGCATTAGAGTATTGACAGGTGTTGCAATGGAAAACTAGCCAGATATCATGTCTGTCTAGTAAACTGTAAATTGTATAAATAAATAAATCCATCAAAGTCAAATTGTCTCCAAGAGGTTTTTTCTTGTAAAATTCAGTATGAATGTAAGCGGGTTTACTACGAACCTAGTTTGTGTTGGAAGAACACCAACGTTCATCCCTTAACGGCTTCATCAGGTTTTTGTAAAAGTATTTCTCTCTTCCAGTGTAACCCGCTGCTACCTAGACTGGCTGACCTCCCTGCCCTGGGGAGTCACCTCCGAAGAGAACCTCAAGCTGGAAGACGCGCAAGTGATCCTCGATGAAGACCACTACGGCATGGAGGACATTAAGAAACGCATCCTGGAGTTCATAGCCGTGTCGCAGCTGAAGGGCAGCACGCAGGGCAAGATCCTCTGCTTCCATGGACCGCCGGGCGTCGGGAAGACTAGTATAGGTAGGTCTTTCATACTTTCTATCATAGTCCTGAATGAAATCCGTAGAAGAACCAAAGTAACCGAAATAGCTCTCAGAGTTAGCAGGCTGAAGTGGCGATGGAGTCAGATTCTTTATAGATAACGCTTGTTACATGTCATAAAAGTACAAATAATAAAAATAAAAAAAACAATAATTCACAAATCCAGCATAGTAGGTAAATCAATTCAATTAATTAAACGCTTTCGACTGGTATTGATATGGATCAGTTGAGCTACCTGTAGATTTTTTGCAACAGTCTACAGTTAGCTCAATTGTTTCTATTGTAAATACTAGTTCTAATATAATCCTATTATTTTTTGTAATTTTCTTTGATAATAAAGGCCTCTCCGAAGAAGGGCAGAACCCTTTTTCGGAGAGGCATGCTAGTCCACTGCTGGACGGTGGCCTCTCCTAACTCGACGTAGACCATTTTCTATGAACCCATGTTAGACTACGTTAGCAGTGGACGCAATTGTAGAGTTGTGAGAACAAATTTTTTGAGAATTCATAGTGGACCAGATTACGCACTATCATTATTTATTTAAATATTCCAGCCCGCTCAATAGCCCGCGCCCTGAACCGGCAATACTTCAGATTCTCGGTGGGCGGTATGACCGACGTGGCCGAGATCAAGGGCCATCGCCGCACCTACGTCGGGGCTATGCCGGGCAAGATCGTGCAGTGCCTCAAGAAAACTAACACTGAGAACCCGCTGGTGCTGATCGATGAGGTCGACAAGATCGGCAAGTGAGTACGCAATGGTAGTTTATGGTAGAAATGGTAGTTTGTGGTAGAAATTATAGTTTGTGCTAGAAATGGTAGTTTGATTCATGCAGTACAACTTGAACTGTGCAAACACTTTATAGTTATGAAACGCTTCAACTTACTATGATTGAATTTAACGTGAGGAAAGGGTTTATTTATGTTAATTGTTATTTTACAACTTCTTAGAAAACTTACAGCAATAAAGTGTTTGTTTAAGATAGCATGCATGTCATGTAGGATTTATTTATTTATTTATTTATTTAAGGAAAACCAGCAGCACATACAAAAAAATAAATATTAAGAAAATAGAAACAGAAGGCTAATAAGAGGTTTTCACGACTAAGAAGAATAGTAGATACATAAAAAGTGTGAACAAGCGAAGTAAACAGATAACCTACAAGATTACAATCAACTTAGTACATACATAGCAGAAAACTATTTTAAATCAGAGATAAAAAAAGACTAGCAGTGATGTTACTTATTATCTACAAAAATATTATCCGCAGTATAATCCGCATTCTATTACATGCATGCCAAGATTGAGTCATCCTCATCATCCTCGCCGGACGGTGAGAAAAAGTCAGAGCTTAACCGTCAGGATTTTCGTCAGGATTGACCACATAGCATCCCAGGTTATCACTAGGTTTACCGATTTAAAATGTTTACCCCCTCTTTCTTTACCAGAGGCGTCCACGGCGACCCGTCCTCCGCGCTGCTAGAGCTGCTGGACCCGGAGCAGAACGCCAACTTCCTGGACCACTACCTGGACGTCCCCGTGGACCTGTCCAAGGTGCTGTTCATCTGCACTGCCAACGTGGTGGAGGCCATACCGGAGCCGCTGAGGGATAGGATGGAGCTTATCGACATGTCAGGTATTAAGATGTTGCTGGGCAATGATTTAATCAAATGATTAAAACAGCGAAGAGGGTGGCCGCCTCCTTCAGCTTACTCAGCTGCAAACCACCGAAATTTCCGGATTATACACACTATAACACAACCAGCAGAGGACGTTCTTGGCTGATAAGACATTCAGAAGACTAAAGTACAAATAGCGGTTTTATCGTTTAATAGCGATTTGGGGGTTAAGTTGTGGAATTTCCCCCAAATGATAATAATAATAATAAGTAATGCTGGACAATCCACACAGCACCATCTAGCCCCAAAGTAAGCTACTCAAAGCTTGTGTTATGGGTACTAGATAACTGATATTTATTATACATTATAATACATAGATAGATAGATTTTTTATTATAGATAGAAAACACCCAGACCAACGGAACAAATTTCTGCAGAT
This sequence comes from Eupithecia subumbrata, assembly GCA_949316285.1. NCBI lineage: Eukaryota > Metazoa > Arthropoda > Insecta > Lepidoptera > Geometridae > Eupithecia > Eupithecia subumbrata. The sequence goes on along the minus strand of OX438643.1, from coordinate 9,603,979 downwards.
CGTACACAAATTTGTTCCGAGGCGGGAATCGAAACCGCAACCTCCTGCGTCGCAGGCGGTCTGTCGCCCGCTGCGCCACTGAGATCGTCTATAAAAAAAAAACGTACGTCGTAAATAGTTACAGAGAGACGTCTCTGTGCTCGGCCGGTGGTCGGTTCGACAGTTGACGTTGGAAAGTTTTGTCAGTTGATACTGAAACAAACGTTTGCGCGATCTAGAAATTGCAATATTTGCGCTCCGAGATATTTCTTAACCTCTGGCACTGGAGAATAAATAGGCTAAACTCCTCTCACTCGCAGGCGCATGCGTGGGAAATTGCGGAAAATGGCCTGATCAGGCCTTACAAAAGTACAGACATTAATTTGACAACTAGCGCAGTAACTTTTGCTGAGGTCCGTATTTAAAAAAATCTATTTGAGCGCTCTCAAAAGTGGTCCGTTATTCCCATATCGCGTCTACAGTTGATATTGAAACGTCATAGATGACGTCATAACCGGCGCCATCTTTACGCAACACCCAAACTACCGAGCATGGTCGCTGGGAACGATCTGTCAAATTGTCACATGATTATACAAATTGACATAAAAAAATCAAAATCACCATAAACTTGAGGTTATGTTTACGTGAGCGATGTGAGCCGTTCCGGAGAACATATAACTATAACTGTATATAACCGATAACTGTCGTAATCGTGCTCAAAGTATCGGAACGACTTTGAGCGTTGTTAGCGCTAAAATCGATTATTTTTATATACGGAACGCAGCACTTGAAGCACATCAGTTTTCCGATGTCACTTTCTTAAGCGTCCCTAGTGACTTCAGCTTGTAGTTCAGTCCACGATGACTAGAGATCGCTTCAAGCGATATCTTACTAGCAACGTAAGAACTATTCTTTCAAATGAATATCCTTAATCACCCATCCATCCTCAGGTTACGTGGCAGAGGAGAAGCTAGCCATCGCGCAACAATACCTGGTCCCCACGGCGCGGACCAACTGTGGACTGTCAGCTGAACAGCTGGACCTTACCTCCGAGTCTCTGAACGCGCTCATCAAGTCTTACTGCCGGGAGTCCGGGGTTAGGAACCTGCAGAAACATATCGAGAAGGTAACAGATACTATTCTATTCATTTAATGTATAGAATTGCCTCATCAGCACGCGTACGTTAACTGCTGAACGAACATACCTGGCCCCATCGAGCACATACCCAATAGAGAGGAAATATAGCCATTGGAATTCCGAAACTGATCAGTGATTTATCACTTATAATGACTATCATATTAGTGTTGTGCTGATAAAATAAATTATGTACCTATCGATAGGTACTCCCGATCTAACAGGAAGTACCTGATTAAAATGTATCAATTTGATTGAGTTATTGTTGATCTGTGTAAGTTTTATAAAATACTCGGGGCAGTATTATTTAATCAGTATAAAAATGTATCTTTATTTTCATATCTATTTCAAGTATTTATAAAGCCAAGTATTTGTATTATTAAGGCATCAAAAATTTACTGTATGTAAACTAGTTAACATAGTGTTCCTAGATTCGAAACTACACTCGCACAACCCGCAAACCACACTAGCGAAAATTATTTACCTCAATAATTTTCGCGATGCTCATACTTTTGTTTAACAGTGACTATCGATATCGATAAAAATATATGCCAAATGGAGTGTTATGCTTGATTTTGAGTCGGCCATCGGAGCGCAGCGGTCGCCGCAGTGATTTGGCGGAATTGTTGTCTAAACAAAAAAAAAATAAAAAAAAAAAATAAAAAAAATAAAATAAAATTTATTTCCAAAAATGGTTGATGGTTTACAGAGTAGGTACTTATATCTAAAATTAGATTCTATATTGTGTTAATTTAAATTACCAGTAAGTACATGATACTGTAACCGAAAACCTAGTGCTAGTAAAATAAATATCATTTCCTCTCTATTGAGTATGCGCTCGATGCCTGGCCCAAACAAGGAGGTTTTTGCCATAATCGCCTCGCTCGGCGTGCGGATTGGTGATCCTTGTGGAGTTCAAAATAAAGAAGGGGCTCCTGCTGTCCACTGGTATCAATGCTCTCACATTAAATCATACAAATGTAACATCTATTGGTAACATAAAGTTATGTATTTGTTATCGTAATGGCAAATAAATTATTTTGTATTTGTAGACACAGGTTATCAAAACAGCAGCACGTTGCAAGTTCCAAACCGCAATGAACTGAACTCGCAGTACGAATGATAAAGGTCGCTATAAAAAGGTTTCATTTCGTTCCAGATCGCCCGGAAGGTAGCCTACAAGATAGTCAAACAGGAGACGGACAAGATGGCGGTCACGGAAGCCAACCTCACGGACCTCGTGGGCAAGCCAACGTTCAAGCACGACCGCATGTACGACGTCACACCGCCCGGCGTCGTTATGGGGCTCGCGTGGACTGCCATGGGTTAGTATTACATTATAAAACTATTTTAGATCCTATAGTTGCCTCTCATAATGCGCGTCATAGCGCCTTGACTTCAGCTTGCCGCATTCATCTGCCAGCAGTCTTCAGGTCGTCATTCCACAAAGTCTCAAAACTCCGTTAAAAATATTCTAAATCGCTCTACAGAATGGCGATAGCTTCGAATAGGTACTCTAAGGTTCCCACGGTTCACATTCTCTTTGAAACAAACCCTCGTTAAAATGAATCACAGCAGACCGTTTACCATTATTTGATTTATGAGCTTTCCTGGAAAGCTCTTTAGTCTTTACTCATAGTTTTTAACCCTCATGACTTTTCCATCTTTCCTTGACAACGTATATCCCCCCACCAGGTGGCAGCACACTGTACATAGAGACAGCCTACCGACACACGCGTGTGGAAGAGAAGGGCCAGGGCTCCATCGAGCTGACGGGGCACCTCGGGGACGTCATGAAGGAATCCGCCAAGATAGCGCTCACGGTGGCCAGGAACTTCCTCGCGAGGAACTATCCCGACAACCAGGCGCTTACGTTTAGGTAAGTACTAGTAGACCCTACGGCTATACAGGGGTTGTTCACTCCCCGTTTTTGTCGTCATTTGTCATCTAACCGACACCGTCACTACCAGAACTACAGAGTTAACAGAAACTTCCATTGTGTGCTATCTAGCTTTCTGTTCGAAGGTTGCAATGGAAGTGGTAATGGAAGCTTTAATTTCTAAGAACTTCGAAGGAAATCCATTGGATGGCGTCACATATGCCACCCCGTCTGAAATTTAAATAGTAGATCGCGCAAACGCTTGCACAAAGATGGGTCTAAATATAATTTTCCGACAACAACAGTCGGTCGCAAGACCCCGGGCATGTGGGCCAGGTTCAGCCCCCCAAGTCACTGATATGGCATTTGGTTGTTAACTAACGTGGCTCCTCCCCGTGCAACAGCATGCAGCCGCGTGCAGGTTTATTATAATTCCCAGGTTTTTCAGATGAATGATGTTCTTTTATTCACCTTCCAGTCACCTCCACCTGCACGTGCCGGAAGGCGCGACCCCCAAGGACGGCCCCTCGGCCGGCGCCACCATCACGACCGCGCTGCTGTCCCTCGCGCTGAGGCAGCCGGTGCGGCCGCTGGCCATGACCGGGGAGATATCGCTCACGGGGAAGGTGCTGCCTGTCGGCGGCATCAAGGAGAAGATCATAGCTGTGAGTCTTTGACCATGGTAGTCCACTGCTGGACTGCGTCCTCCCTGATGAGCGCCCAGTCTTCAGCTGCATCCAACATCTGACTTTCGCAGATGTCATTTTATCTGCAGGGCCATTCATACTCTCTCCTACCGAGTCATCGACACGGAATCTGACACAGATTCGCGCAACATTTAATTATTTTAGCGGTTTTTAATATTTTCTGCGTTCTGCGAGAAACTTTTCTGGTAGTTTAATTCCTTACAGAATGCAGAAAATTAAAAACCGCTAAAATATTTGTATTTCACGCGAATCTCTGTCAGATTCCGTGTTGATGACTCGGTAGCAGTCTGAATAGCATGCTGGCCGCAGGCACCGAGCGTTTGTCAAGTCGCAATTGCCACTAAAGGACATCCTTATCCCAGTAATTGTTGGTTTAATAATAATAAATAATAAATAAATAATGCTGGACAATAAATTCTTACATATGTCGATAACTTTGGTTCTTTGCCGAATAGTTTTGTTACATATCCTTCATAGAAACTCCGAGCATAGCTCTTTCCCTAGCTTGCTGAGACTTTGAACTGGTAGATTTTATGTCCCTATGATTTAAAACAAAGTGTGATTTGTATTTAATCACAATGTCCTTCATCTTTTCCAGGCAAAACGCGTCGGAGTAGCGTGTGTCATCCTACCCGAAGAGAATCGACGCGATTTCGACGACCTACCATCCTTCATCCGAGAAAACATCGACGTGCATTTCGTGTCTGTTTACGATGACGTTTTCAAGATCGCCTTCGAAGAACAGGTGCAGTAAAGTTTTATTGTGCATTCAGACTCGATTTTGGGACACATAATTCTGGAATTATGTCGGAAATCGCTATTGTTTCAAGTCTAACAGTTAGTTAAAAGTTAAGCACACTCATACAGCACCGCTCCCGCAGAGCACAAAAATAAGCATTTAAATATGGATGACTCATAATTCCCTAAACACTTTACTGTGAGAGCTTACATTAGCAGACAGAGGTAAGCGAGCTTGCCACTCTACGCCTTGCTTACCGCAAGTTTCAAGCGAACGCCTCGTGCGCTATAGCCGCGTGGACTGCTCGCTTAAAGCAAATGGCACGATCGTACACCTGTTGGCTGACATTGCAAACAGCTATCTTGCCGTGCGGGTGCTGTGTGGGAGCGGAGCTTTATTAGTGTGCCTTGACCTTTCTCCAGCTTGAAATATCAACCTGATTTGGCTCTGTGTCCATGGTAGTCATACCTTGCCAAATGGGATGAAGCCCCTACTCTGTTATTCACCAGAGTCGGGGCCATAGTCTCATCCATACGAGTCATCTTTTATCTGTTGTAGGTAGAGAAAGTAGAGTTGAAATACTTATTTAGACTGTATCTAATGTAATACCAATATGATAATGGTGTATTTGTAGTAACGGTCGAATTTACTTACATATTTTTTTGTAATACCAGGTATTTTAGGCACAATTATCTTGATTATTCAAACTACTCTTTTAAAGTTGAAAAAATGCAATTCTTTGATTGATTGTAGCATAAAATTTTACTTAGACTGTTGCTTGTTTTCTGCTAAAATACCTATCAAAATTGTCCCCAAAGATAAATCGATTGTAAGTTTAATCATTAATTAATCATAGTAACACAAACCACACGTGGAGACCATTTCTAAAGAATCTAAAGGAGCTCCCTCACCGCAAGCATTCGCCTGTAATGTAACAATCCAATGAGATTCGATTTTAATCATTCTGCTGTAGTCGAATAAGTGTTTTTACATTACTTGCGCTGATTCCACTGCGTCAGCTCGCGTTCAGAGGGCGCTATAACATAAGCTAATAGTATTTTTGTACACAACCTAGGACAGTAAATGCATTTCCTATAATTAAGGAAGGTTAGTGTTTATGAGACCCTACGTTAGTTCGAAGTGAACTAATTTCTGCCTCTCCTTGGAAAAAACTAAGAATGTAAAGATCCGACCTGATTTCCAAGATGACGGCGAAATAGACTATTTTGAACAAATCACTTTGTAGATTGTGAGAACGATTGTAGCTATAGTTTGAGTTGGTTTGGTTGTAAGTAAAAATTGTATTTATGTAATGTTATAATGTTAGGTATTAGATACCAGTGCTGTTGTTATAATAAATTATTCTAAGTATATTTTGTTTTTACCCTTCCTTTCATCTTAGGCAGGGCGCAAACTTGGACACTTTTGTGTTTGTGTCCGATACAAGCGATGAATATTTGATTTTTGTAGAACCAGTATGAAATCATCCACTCCCTGCGCATACGTACGATCACCGCAGGACACAGCAACTACGGTTCCCTGTGATGGTGTGCCGTGTCGGCAGCAAAGAGTGTCTACGTTTGCGCAGCGCCTTAGTACCTACCCTGTAGTGTAGTGTAGACACAGCACTATTTCTCGTATTCTATGTAGAAACAAACCATAAAATTATACATTGATATACCTACTATGGACTCACTGTGGCCGTGGTCGCGACGATCGACTGATTCAAATAAAACCGTGGATGTCGTAAGAGAAATCTAACCGAGAAAGGACAGCAGCTTCTCCCAGCAAAACCCCCGTATTTGAGAGTAGCATGTACAGCTGTGAACGTATGAACGATGATGATGGCTCAGTCTTCTACCGTGTCTGGCAGTCGGCAAGCACTTTCGGGCCTTTGTTCGCCGTGAAAATCTACGATCGTGCAAACATTCGGCGAATTAACTAATGCGCCGTATGATTGCACGATCGTCAGTGTTCCATGGATCTATGAAACTTGTTGACGGCGCTGTGCAAACACACGGCGAATTGACCGTAGATATTCACGGCGAAAAAAAACGTGTGAACAAGTTTCCATAGCGATCCATACAACAATGACGACCGAGCCTACGCACGGCGATTTAACCGTAGATATTTACGGCGACAAAAACGTATGTAAATTTTTACAATAGCCCTCAGTTTTATTTTATTTGCATTGTAGCCCAATGGATGATGTCTACAAGATCACTAACTAAAGTTTTCCCACATCAGATTGGAACCGACCATCACGTGAGCAGCGCTGCCGCCAATGTGTAGCAAGAAATGGGTGAAGATAAGCTGATAACTTTTAGTGTTTTATTTTGTTAAAGTAGGTATAATTTAAAACAATTTATTTTTTAAATACTGGTTTTATTTACAATAAAGCTTAATTCAGGTATTCCAATTAAATAAATAGCAATATTCCAAATGAGCAAGTTATCTCATTTCGCTTGGCAACAGAAAGGCCTATCTAACTATTTAAATCTTTGGGCATAATAATGATATTAGATTTGACCAATGAATGGCACACACCAAGCACAGATGATAATAATAATAGTACTCTACAGTACAGGTCAAATTATATGGTTCACAAGGTGGAAGGTGCCATTTGTAACTAGGGTTGCCAACTTATTTTGGTTCATAGTAGTTCGTAGGATAGGAAAAATCTAAAAAAAATAGAGTAGGTAAGTACTAGTTTCTGTTCAACATAGTTAAATTATATTTTGTCAAAACTATTATGTGTAACAATAACCTGTTATTGTAGTAGCCAAATAGGTTGACATTTTGTAGTAAGCTACTACAAAATGTCACTATCTAGCTAGAGCTATGAGCTAGAGGTTAAAAAATGTTTGAGACTGGTTTTGCTTCTACTCAACAACTATTCGAGCCAAGGATTCCTTCAAAATGCGTTCTGTTTCACTCAAAATAAGGATTGTTGCATGACATATTCTTTTGGGCCCTTTTAGGCAACAAAAATATGGTAGTATCGCTTACTACGCTTACTTTTTTCAGAAATATAGTAGGAGCTCAAATATAGGGTTGGCAACCTTATTTGAAAGTAATACAAAGAAAACAATAGTATGTCATTATTTCTTAAGAGCCTTCCTGCCATCCTCTAGCAACTGGATCAGAACTGGATACACCTCATCATAAGATGTGATCTGATTCTGTCTTACGTGGTTCTGGTACCTCTGCAGCGCTCCAGCAACAAACTCCAGCCGGTCCTTCTCATTCTTGTGCGAGTCCAGCCACTGCATCAGCTTCTGGTTGTTCCAGCCGGCACAAGTGTGCGGCGCGAGCAAATGCTGACCTCCGTACGCAAACAGAAACATCATAACCGAAGAGTACGGCAAACACGCGCCTTCCGACTGGCTTTTAGCAACCTCTTGAGGAGACTTCTCCAGCAGTAAATGCAGGGCTTTCAATTGCCTGTAGTGGTCCCCCAACTCTGCCAGATCACCGACCAGCGGGGACAGAGCCACCTCCAAATGCTTGCAGTCTATCTGAAGCTTCACTCTACCAAACTTGGTCAATGGCCGTACATTACATATGTGGTGTATGAACCTCTCGATGCAAGCTCTAGCTATGTTTGAACAGCATTCATACAGAGCCGGTTTCTCAGTGAACATTGACAAGTAAATGTCTTTGCATCGAGATACAAACTGCTGTAGTTCCTTCATGTATGGAGAGCAGGATAGATTCTTACCTGCCGGGTCATCAGCTCTCACCAGATCTGGTTCATCATGCATTGTCATTAGTATTATGTAGAGAGAGTTGTTAATAGATTCTGCAAACATTTGCAGTACTGGCATGCTGGAGATATCTTTCAAGCTGTTCTGGACGATTAGGATACTCTCTGGCGGTAGAATAGTGTTCATGTTGACAAGAACTCTTTTGATTTGCGATGAGAAGTAGTACAAGGAATTGCAGAGGTCAGCATTTTTCTGTTGTGTGCCGTTTGGTGGTTCGATGATCTGAGCGACATCACTGTCCAGAGACAACCTCTGCTCTGCCTCCACATGCATCTGCTTAATGGACTTGGCAACACTGTTGGCCAAACTTATACTCAGTTGTTTGTCACCGAGGGAGATGCTCAATGCTTCCGCTATCACCCTGATTGCAGTATCCACTTGGTCCATGGTAGGCACCTGACTCAGATGCCACATGCTTCTCACTGGCTCTAGCAGTTTGCCCAGAGATTTGGACAGGAAAGAGTTTTCCCATTTGGTGAGGGCTGTACGGTTCATTTCCAAGTCTTTGCATTTCAGCCTGGAGAGGAGATCATTGAAGCATTTTAATAGTTTTGGATAGTCAATTTCGATGGACTGGTTGACCATAGTGGGGCTCTTCTCCAGTTCATTGCTGAATATAATTGACAGTTCAGACCAGAAGTTTTTGGCTATGTTTTTGAAATCCCCAATCGCATGAAGCTCATTCACAACATTTTGTAGCATTATAGCTTTAGCACAGCTGTTGTACAGATCTACCTTGAATAGCTTCTCAATGTTGTCCCAAAGCTTGACTTTGAAATCCTGAGAGTTCATAATATTTGCCTTCCCAGGGGCTACACGGCCTGACCCAGATTTTTTTATTTCAATAGAAACTATCTGCACATCTAACGCCACACTTATCTCTATCCTCATTTCATTCAAAATAGTATTTACAGAGCTCTTGATTTGTTCATCTGTGCATTGCAGGTTGTGAAACACTTTGAAACATTGCAAAAGCTTGACTTTATCCTTGCTCAGTAAGCTGGAATGCAATAAATCAGTGGAATTTTTCAGTAATACCTTTCTTCTGGTGTCTACTTCAGTCAGAACCTCCTCTAAGAGTTCAATTCCTTCGAAATCGTAGTCACTGATAAGTTCGTTGAGTTCAAAGAGGAGCATTGCTTCCTTGGATGGGTTGTCTTTTATGGTTTTCAATTTGTTCCATAAATTCAATATTTTGGAAGTGTGCCTAAGCAAATTGCAAGTGCTTTGGACTCTTTCGAGCATCAGGGTTTGGTTTTCGAGGGCGAAATACGGCGTGTGTACACGGTCCTTTAGCTTTTCTGCGCCACGTAACAAGGTTTGAACCTGCGCTTGTACGGACTCCAAGCTGACTTCTAGGTCGGTGATATGACTGGCTTGCGTCAGAAGATCATTGTGCTTGGCTAGGACTTGCTTCTCCAAGCTTTTCCCGAGTTTTTCGATGCCTTCGGCTAACTTGGTCACTTGATCTGTTACCGACAGGTTCTCGTCAACCAAGGGCTTGACTGTTTCTGTCAAAAATTTACTGTAGAATTCATCGTTTTCTATTTCAACACATACATCTTTCGCTTCCATTTTACGTTATTTCCATGAAATTCAGTAAATAAAAATACAGGCTTCGTGTCACAGCTTCGTGTTTACAATAAATAAGTACCTATCAGTGTTGCCAGGGCCCTTGTTGAGTCGTAAGTTACGTTTCCTGAAATGTTACATTTTTGCTGCAAAGCAAAAGTTACATTACTGTTTTTTTTGTAATTTACTTGTTTCGGGGGTCGGAGGCAAATTGATATCAGCAAAATGGCGGAATATAAAGGAATCTATGATGTCTAATGGTGTATTTTAATCTTGTGATAAAACAGACTCTTGCTTCATTTGTTACCAGCGCCATCTCCACTGTGGATACTATCTAAGTCTAGCACCTAACTTACTCTATTCGTTTGAATCAAAACTACGAGGTGGTGCATCTGTTAGTTTTACACTGAACTATGCCATGTTTGTTAACTTTCTTTTTCTAGCTGAGTAGCCACGAAACCGCTAACGGTGCGAACTGTCGAAGTAACGTGCACACGATCAAGCAAAATCAAGTTTTAATCCTTCCTGGATACGTTTCCTTTTGTCATGGCGCGTTCAATTCAGAGCCATCTCGTTAAACTCGTTCCTAGTAGTTCACTAGTTCGCTTGCTCATCGGTTCCGAAATCTCGAAACGACAAAAACATTTCACGTTTGGATCAGCATTTTCTATGCCATAATGTTTAAAATCGGTTAAAAAATCCATTTCGTTCACTAGTTCGGTAGTACTATCATAGTACTTAAACTACTACTGTCATAGTTTGTGTCTGACAGAATGAATAAGGAAGGACAGAGATAGGTAGACAGTGCATAATCCGCGGTAGTAAAAGAGAAAGAGATTGTATTTTGTCCTCTACTTCAGTAGTAAAAATGTTTCCCTCAGAATTTTTGCTGAGCGAGGTCATAAGTACTAATAGTACTACAAGTCCGAAGTAGTACTTTAGTTACTAGTAGGGAGCGATCCTTTTACTGACCGAGCATGAACAAGGCTAGAGTGAAATATGTACTTTTTAGACGCGCCAGTTTTAGGTTCGTTCCATTTGGATGCGTTTGTAAACCGTTTGCAATAAAAATCTTATTACAAGTCTAGTAATTATCAAAAGTTACGAAAATTGCCCTTTTTGTAAAATTACATACATGTTACGCGAGGAGGTCAAAAGTTACGAAAAAAGTAAGAAATGTAACCTTCTGGCAACACTCCTAGTAAATGTTCATTCATTCACTCCTTGGTGACATTGACATCCGCAAGAAAGAATGAAATATTTAGTGCTGCCCTAAATCAAAACTTAACTAGTGTGAAGGGAGTGTGGCTAGGCTACACCCACCTTTATCCTCGATCTTGGCTTTATGGCGGTTTAAGCTTTACAAGCCATCAGTGTGTGGCGCATCATCATCATTAGCCTTCGAAATGTCGATAATTGGGTAGTTTCCTACTACACACAAGGTACCTGCTAAGCAGCAGCGCCCCCTGCAGAACAATTTCATCGAACTGCGATCCCCAACCCGCATGCCCAGCGTGTGGATTATGGGCATTACCCCCCAGTGATGTCACAAGCCAAAAAATGGCCCCCAGTTCCCGGCCGCCTCGCTATTCCTGGCCATGGTAGCGGCCACGGTAACGACGGGGCAGGGGGTGCTAGGAATCACCGGGCGGCCCCAGGCTACCATTCATTACGCAAACAGGGTCGGTTTGCGTAATGAATAAAAAAATGTAAGGCAACATTCAACGGAGAGGGCAGGACACCGTAATCCTAGACTCGGGTAATCTTGCGAAGATGGTACGGCGCGACCTTCGGAGCTCCAACACACGTCTCATCGAAGAGGCGATAGAGCGAAACCGAGGGTCCAAATTATTCACACAGCAGCTTGGCAGGAGCCACCTGACGAAGCTCAAAACGCACGACGGGAGGACCGTATTGTCGAAGCCGAGGTAGAGGATTTCTATGGCCGATTATACGCTGCACTGCCCCACATTCCCGACGAGACGACCATTATTCCAGAGAGCCACCCTGACACGCCACTATACCGACGAACTGCCAAACATCAGTCAAGACGAGATTGTGTTAGCTCTGAGGCAGTTTAAAATAGGATAGAATAACTTCAAAGCTTTTGAAAGTCGGAGGAGCCCCTCTTATACAGGAGCTCTTCAACGCCCTCCTTCACAGTGGGAGAACTCCAAAGGCGTGGAGCAGGAGTTTGGTAGTGCTCTTTTTTAAGAAGGGAGATAAAACCCTCCTTAAAAACTAGAGACCCATCACACTCCTGAGCCGTCTATAAGCTGAGCGAGCTATGGAAAGAGCCATGCTCGGAGTCTCTCTGAACGATAGAATTCGTAACGAATACATCCGACAGAAAACCAAAGTTATCGACATAGCTCAAAGAACTCACACGCAACACTTTAAGCGCTTCACACGAATTTTTGACAGATTTTCATTAAGAAACTGGCAGACTCGTGGTCACACCATTTTGCTACACCAGTGTGACTACGAGTAATTTCTTTTACTCGTGGTAACACTGTAAAACGCGACTTAAGACGTGCTTAAATGTGAGTTGCGTTTGAGTATTGGCGGGTAAGTATAAGTCCTCATATCACAAGCTCAGCTTAGCTTGGCGCTAAATGATGCTTTGTGGATTGTCCAGTAGGTATTGCAGATGCCTAATACCCAGCAGTGCAGGGTTGAAATCTTGATACTAATGATGAGGTAGTAGGTAACAGTATCTCCCACAACAACTCTTGGGTTTCTGTATCTAAACTATCTAAGGTTACTATTACTTATCTACTTACCTACTAATAAAACTGGTAAAAGTATGTATTTTCTTGACGATTTTATTTAATTTCAAATAGCACACAGTCTTGTGCTACGTTGTTACATGAATAATAATTATATGTACCTAGGTAGTTTTTACATAAAATATTAAACCTAGTGTTGTGCACTAGCTTCGTTTCCTAAAATACATAAAAAAGTTTAGTTCGATACCTACATTATTCCGTAATATGCTACAAAGTTTTCTTTTGTATAAACTGCAAAGCATTAAACGTAATTTTCGATAAATTATGGCTACATGAAAGAAAATTACATGGCAGAATGATTTTTTATCATTCTTTAATTATTGATGTTCTTTCTTAATGATGCATTTATAAATACAGTAAATTAACTGTCTCAGATTTCTGAAAGTGTAGTATTTTTAAATAATATTCACAAATTATTTACCTACTTATATAATCTACTTTATCTGAAATAAGCATAGAAGTAGTAAGTATAACTTATTAAAATTGATTAAAAACTTCGCATCAAAAAGCCTGGTTTTGGTAAACAAATTCGTATGATTTCATTGTACATTATGGTTAAATAACATGCTACATTGCGTAAAAATACATTCAAATAGATAAAACAGCTCACGAGGCAAAATCACTGGAAGTAGAAAATGTAGAATTTCTGATTAGATTAGTACTAACTCTTTCCATTTGATATTGATGATATTAAGACAGCTACCACTGATCATCATCTAATTCATTCATATCTAACTAATTCATTATGAATATAAGTGGGTTAACTTCGAACCTAGTTCGTGTTGGAAGAACACCAACTTTTCATCCCTTAACGAGGGACTCCATGCGCAGAGGGGCGGACTGGAACGAGCGCAACACGAACCGCACTCACCCTGATGAAGTCCCTTGTTATGGGACGTAACGTTGGTGTTCTTCCTACACAAACGAGGTTCGTAGTTAACCCGCTTACTTTCATAATAAATTCGATAAAGTACGAATTTTTTTAAAGTAAAATAAATATATATAACTACTTCCAATGTCTTCTATAAAATGGCATACTTACCATTACCTTACGCAAATAAGCTAATATTAAGAGATGACAAAAATAGATGTTAATAGGTAAGTATTTTTAAAACTACTTAGCGCCTTAGAATTTCGCCTGTCTACAGTTCAGGGTAGTTAACATTGTACGCTTTTGCAATTAAAAGTTGTCAGCAGTAGAAAAGCTAAAGACAACTACATTAAAAAACGTTTAACACCTATCATAATACATAACAAATTGTATACCTATTCGGCCTTAGAATCCAATATATTTTATGTAAACAAGGCTGCTACTGCACTGAATGAAGACTTCACAAAAACTGATATCAATAATCTAACAGTAAAGTAATCACTGAAAACAAAAACTTGAACATCGCATAATTGAGCAACCGCAGTGAAAAAGGTTGAAATTCGAGTTCTAAAACGGACGACACACGAATAAATGGTGCTTTCAAAACCAAACATTTTTTTGAACTTTTGCGCTTTGCTCCAATGATACCAGTGTCATAATTCGGTATCCCAATCTTTCTTTAATTTTGAAATACCTTTGTTTACAAAATATATCTAGGATTCTAAATACGAGTTTAGGTCACAGAGTCCCTTTTAACCAACCTACCAGTCAGAAAACAGCTAAATAGCTTATAAAGGGTAAATTTAACGATCTTGATGAACATTTTGTAAAACTCGCTAACAAATAGTTTGTACACCTACTAAACACAGTAAAGCAAAACAGTACCATTGTATAACAAGAGGTGTAAATGTTAAGAAATAGAAATACGAAGATGTTACTCCAGTCTATCAGCTATCTTAACACGTTTCCTATGCAGCCAAGATTATGCAGTTGACCCCCTACGTGCAAACGCAAATTGTGACAACCCTAAATGAAAAGCACTCCGGTCTTCGGTGGAGTAATTTTTTAATACATTGGCTACACGTGTATGCCGATAAAAGTGGATAAGCTCAAGCGTGTACATGTTTACAAGCCTTTAAGCTTGTAAAGGTTCATGCCCCATATGTGGGTCAAAAGTGGGTCGTGCACGGTGAGAACCTTGAAATGTCCAGTGGTCCACCAGTGGGTCATGCACAGGGAACGTGTCAAAAGACAAAGACTTCTTATTGTTGAAAAGATCATTAGTTACTAAAAGCGGTTGATCAGATATCATAAGATGCTACACATTTTAATCTGTATCATAAAGTGTCAACAATAGCACCTCGCGAATAACATTCACACGACTACAGAATTAGTTTATAATAATTGATACACATTGAGTTTTAGGGATGGACTAAACCTAGACCCATTTTAGGGCTCTATCCAAGCTTGAGCTCAGACTCCATTGAAAGTCAAAAACATTAGACTTACATGTAACTGTTTATAAGAACTAGTAGGAGAAAAACTTACATTATCATTTAAGATATTAATGGGATGATATTAGTAGCAAACATTTAATAATACTTCATTGTATAAACTCAATTCTGATGGCAAAGAAACTTCTATAACTATTGTAGGTGAACCGTTGAAAACACACTCCTGTATACATATCCATAACGGATTTGAGGAGGTAATAGTAATGCAAATACATCAAGTAAATACAAAGAATATTATCCTATGTACATGAACATTGCTCTATTTTAGAGAAAAAATTGATATGAAAATTTTAGATGTAGGTACATTATAAAAGTTCTAGTCATAAGTACTCTGACAAGCTCAGCAGAGCAGCATGAACATTCCTTATCCCTCTAAAGGTGATTGTATTTTCAGCGTGTTCAGTGGTATTATAAAAGCAATATCCGGCGAAGCTCTAGGATCCAATGTGAAAACTTGGATACACAAACGAAAGGCCTCAAAAATGGACTACGCAGACCAGAACGTGGGGTACTAGGACCTTTGATGCAGACTAAGTTTTTCGGTCCTACCATTATCACTATTCTACTCAATACAGTTTAAACGTAATAATATTATGTACAAGGGGATGACAGACAGCTGTGAAAATTAACTGCCTGGATACAATACGATTTCAAGAAACTATAGGGTATCTGTCTCACAGTTTTCTCTCCAAGATGTGTAAATGGTTTGGACCGAGTTATCTCCAAATTATATGTTTTAGGTTTATTTGAACCTTAAATTGATTAATAGTAATACGAGTCTATGAAACAAATACCAATTATTTAAGGCTTGGATCTAAGCCCCGATGCCTGTCAACGTGGCTAGCAAAGATGAAAAAGTTCATCTGTCATTAATAGTATATTGTACTGTGTATCTTGTTCATGGCTTTACCGAAGTCTTCATAACGCTCGCCATTGACAAGCACCTCACACACATCAATACAGTTATTTATCGCCTGACATTATTCTTTTTCACTATGCAAGGAAAACTATTTAGCCGTGTTCAATTCGGTAGGATTGACCAAACTGCAATTAGCTTAAAATGGACATTTCGAATTTAACTATTCCAATTGTCCACACGGACTAACAACGCCAGGGTTTTGTTCAGGATCCTTCCTTCCAATCATATCTCGATAAGCAGTTTCCAGATGTTTTATAATGTCAGACGATATTCATCAAAAGGCCAGTCATAATCTACAACAAGGTACACTTAAACTTCCTGCCGGGTCCGAGTTTGTGCCCCCGGCGGGATTTCTTCCCGCGACTCTCCTTGTCCTTGCGGATTTCTCTCACCAGCGTGTAGAATGCGTCGTCGACTCCCATGCGAGTCTTGGCTGAAGTCTCCACAAAGGGCACGCCGTAACTCCGCGCAACCTGGAATGAGAAGACATACCCATAAAGAAAGAGAAGACATATAACCAAAACTTTTACGTCACACTTCCTTTACGCAGAGAAAACTTAAAAGAGGCAGTTTGGACCTCCAAACTGCCTTTGTTAAGTTTTCTCTGTTAAGTTAAAACTCACTGGTTACTACCTAGTAACCAGTGAGTTTTTTTAGAACAATTCTACCACTGAACTGCGATCCCCAACCCGCATGTCCATGAGTTTTTTTAGAACAATTCTACCACTGAACTGCGATCCCCAACCCGCATGTCCAGCGTGGGCATGGGCATTGCCCACTTATGATTAAAGCCAATAAGGCGCTTAGCAGAAGGAGGCCTGCTTCCATCAGTGGACCAGTATAGGTTGTACGTAGGTATGTAGAAATAGAAACCAGTGGGCGAAGCTATTTCATCCATTAAACATAACTACTTTTACAATGTTATTGTTATAAGTATTTCATTAGCAAAGAGGTAGTGACTAATGTACAGATAGGCATTTTGTATTTCCTATTATAATAAGTTTTTAGCAACCTTGTTATTAGTTTCCGATTGCATAAAAACTTATAGCCAGTTAAATATATTGTTTATTCCTATTTATATCCTCAATCTGACATCTACTTATCCCTTGCGATTTATGAAACAACAGGATGTTGTTTATTTATTAGGTTTGTTATGTTTGTAACTATTAATAGTAAGTATAAAAACTATGTATTGAAAAAGCATCCTGTATTTTGAAAGTGTTTAATTATGCAGTAAATTTGCTAATCTTCTCACAAGAAGCAAACAAATTTTTACTTTTGTGTGAATATTTTGAACAATGCATTTAAAATGACCTGAAATTTAATGTCACATGATGAAGCATAAAGCAATCATTAATTAAAAAATATTCCCACATTAAGCACTTTCAAATAACGGTATCAGTTCCAGAATTAAACTTAAAAATGACTTGAGTTTTTATCTTCAATCACTTCTTGGACCACTAGTCACTACACACTACATAGTACATACATACACAATACTATGCTTCCGACTGGTATTGATCCATATCAAACAATCTACAGGTAGCTCAACTGATCCATATCAGTTGAGCAACCTGTAGATTGTTTGCAGCTGTCTGCAGTTAGCTCAATTGTAAATACTAGTTCTAATTTGTTTCTATTATTTGATTGTCATTTTGTTAAGCTACAATTCAACTACATTGAGTGTATTTAATAAAGTCCGAGTCCTGCTTGCATAAGGATTGTTAAATGTATTTAGCTGCAAGCTAATCTTACTAAAAGACTTATTTGTATGGTACGAGAATTCAATTAACGTGAAGAATCACCATCAGGATAATACCAGTCCAGAGCTGGACTGGTATAGGTACTGGTATAGCCTCTCGTAATAAGCGCGTTTATGGCTCTTAATGGGGTTTAATCAAAAATTTTTGGCTTATCTCTGAAATCTCTGATTTTGAACAGTACATATGTCACTTACTTCTATTTTAAAAAAGGAATAAGGGTTCCGTGAATGAAATAATAAACCCATGAAATTGCGAAAGCTGTAATAAATAAATATTAAATAAACAGCTAGTATTAAATAAATAGCATAGAAGCTATGCTGTGCTAGATCTCAATCTTTTTTTAAGAGTTTTGGTTTATGATAACGATACGAAGTTGAAGCCGATCTCCGCGATCCCCGACGCCCATAGCTGGCGAGAGACAACTCATGAACCGAGATGCCTGGAGAAGACTTGTGTCGGAGGCCAAGATCCAGTTTGGGTTGCTGAGCCATAGGCAGGAGTAAGTTAGTAAGTTTGGACAGTTTCAGTATGCCTATTATATCATGTTTTGTAGACCTACAACAAATACCTATGTTGATTGTTATCAACATAATCCTTGCCTCTATACAAGGTCAAGGATAATATCTGAATAGAAGCGAAGGTAACCTAGAAAGTCAGTCATGCAGCATGAGTGACATCACAAATAACCTAGAGGAATACATGTCTAGCAATGTCTCGCTGATTTATTTATTATCATCAGTGTACATAATTTGGGACTAATTAATTTGAAACTGTACCTATTTTATTTTCATTGGTTAGTTAACTGAACTTTATAATTTATTCTAGATGTTATTTTTTAAAAGCTAGTATGATTAGCAGAATTACATGTGATTGTGGGAAGTGACAGTGTTAGTTACCTTTCACAAGGTAAAGCTAACTTGTTCACAGTTTTTTTACGCTTAAAAAAAGCTTAAAGGGTACAAAATATTTAAGTGACCTGACCACATAAGTATTTGAAGTATCTCACTTGTCCAAGAGTCATGTAAGGTCTGAAGCAAATTAAAGCACTTTAACTGTATTTCTTCTAATACCTATCTATACTTATAATAAAACTGTAACAGGTCCAATTCTGTACATTGAAGATATTTAGAAAATTTTTTTTGGAGGACACTCTACTATCGATACTGAAGCCAAAACTGTATTTTTTTTCATTCATGTCTGTCTTTCTGTCTGTCTGTTTCTTAACCGGTAAGGTGTTCTTTCCAAAAATAGCTTTTAACTATCAAGAATCACCCTCAAGGATCACGGGTGGCGCGCGGCGCGCGTTTTTCCCGATTCCCGCACTAAAATGCTTGTATCTCATAAAATACTAAGAATTTATTTATTCTATAAAAAGATATAGAATCTAGACTAAGTATTCTTTCTATTAGTCTATTTATTATTTGTAGGTACATGCATAGTATTTAGAATTTTGTTGATAACTCAGTATACAAAAATCGATAACTCATTATACAAAAATGAACCTTGTTGCTTCCGTAATAAAGTCGAACCGAATGTGTACAAAATGGCGGCTAAATGCGTGATTTTGTTACCTGATTATTTCTCGAACTTCAAACCGTTCGATCACCATAGACAAACTTTTAGTAAAGAGGTTCGTTCATTCCGAATCGAATGAGACATAGATTTCAAGCCATAGTGTTCCTTATATTTTAAAAATAAGGTTTCAATTGGTCTGAGGTGTCGAGCCCGGAGCGGGCATCGTGATACCTGACGGTATGAATTTTTTTCTGGCCCGCTCAGGGCTTCATAAAACTTTAAAGGTTAAACGCGCATCACGTCGAAACTACTGAAGATATCGAAATGAAACTCGGCACGATTTTAGGTCATACTACGAGGAAGGACATAGGATACTTTTTATCCCGGATTTCAGTCAGGTTCCCCTGGGAGAGGGGATGAAAGTAAAATTTCTTCACCGCGCATGACGCCGAAAGTGCTGAATGAGTGGGAATGAAACCCAGCACGATTTGATTTCATACTACAAGGAAGGACATGGGATACATTTCATCCCGGAATTCAGTAATGTTCCCCTGGGAGAGAGGATGAAAGTAAAATTCTTTAAGCGCACATCACGACGGAACAACTGAATGAATTCGAATGGAACTCGGCATAATTTGAGTTCATACTACGAGGAAAGATACATTTTATCCCAGAATTTAGTAAGGTTCCCCTGGGAGAAGGGATGCAAGTAAAATTCCTTCACCGCGCATCACGCCGATACTACTGAATGAGTTGGACTGAATTGGTACGATTTGAGTTCAAGGAAGGACATGGGATACATTTTATCCTGCAATTCAGTAAGGTTCCCCTGGGAAAGAGGATGAAAGTAAAATTCTTTAACCACGCATCACGACGGAACTACTTAATGAATTCGAATGCAACTCGGCATGATTTTAGTTCGTACTATGAGGAAAGATACATTTTATCCCGGAATTCAGTAAGGTTCCTCTGGCAGAGGGGATGATAGTCAAATTCCTTCACCGCGCATCACGCCGAAACTACATAGGTAATGAGTTGGTATGAAACTTGGCATGTTTTGAGTTCATACTACAAGGAAGGATATGGAAATACATTTTATCCTGGAATTCAGTAAGGTTCCCCTGGGAGAGAGGAAGAAGTAGAATTCTTAAACCGCGCAACCCGACGGGTCTACGCGTCGTCCGATATCATGCATTCTTTTTGTTAGAAACAGTGTTTCAAAATCGAATTTGACTAAATCAGTAGAAAGTCGAGTAGAAAATCAGTAGACTGATGAAATAATCTGTAGATTGAAGAAAAAAAATTGTAGATAAAGGGTAGGTAAGTTCCTATCTAATTTTTCCAAGACGCACCCATTAGTTAGGTTCCTACCTACTAAGGTGGTGCGTCTTGGAAAAATAAGTTAGGTTCCTACCTTACATGACATATGGTGGTTTAGCTGGTCCGGTTATCTGTACTACCGATGTTTGGTTGGAGTAAGTGGTCCAATTAAACTAACTGGACCACAGAAAAATATTTTTTACTGTGGTACACAGCCAACTGTACCTAAAAAACACTGTACCTACTAACGAAAAAAAAATTACGGTGGTCCAGTCAAATGGATCAGGAGCCCAATTCTGCAATACAATTGCTTCAGTATGACAGTGCAATCGTCGCAGAATCATCACGTAGAATCCTTAGATTAATAAAACTCCAGATAGTGCGTGCGAGATAAATTAATAGTTTCAAACTTGACGCGCGTCTCTCCATCTGAATTCATCATAATTTCTTTCATCTATGGGATTGAAGATGACAACATGCTATCCCCCGTAGAACCTACACGATTTTTTGCACGGCGGCGTTTCATAATATGAGAGACTATGGTTAAATGTGAACTTAATTAGTCGGCCGGTAAGGCAATTGCGAACGAAGTCGCGGGTACAGCTAGTACCTATATAAAATCTTAAAGAAATAATGCATTTTGATTATAATTTAATGCTTAGTACAACAATGATCAAACATTGCTGTGTGGTTTCGGCTTAGAATTTTCACCACCCCAATTCTTCCTGTGGGTGTCATAAGAGACGACCAGAAATATCAACCGGGGGCGGGCAGCAGCGCCCACTTCAGAACAATTATACCACCGAACTGCGATCCCCAAGCCGCATGCCCAGCGTGGGGATTATGGGCATTACCCCCCATGAGATAAAAGTCAATAAGGCGCTTATCAGGGGGAGGCCTGCGTCCAGAAGTGGACCAATATAGGCTGTTGGTTGAGGTTAATCAAACATTAAAATTGACTGTACCGGAGAACGGTATACAGAAAGAACAGAAAACCGCAGAACGAAATACAGAAAGCACATGAGGCCGCATAACGGAATACCGAAAGATCATGACTGTAATAAAACACTATGACAAAATTGTCTTCAGGGTTGTATTGTAGGTATATTAGTTTTGTCATACCTACCAATTAGAATATTTTGAAAAGTTTTCAGTGTGTGTAACATAGTACAATATTCATGAGATCTTGGTAACAGTTATTTAAATAGAAGATAATAATTTTTAATGGGTTATAGAGTCAATAAAAATGTATATGATGAAAGGTACTTAAATAAAAATGTGTATTATTTTTTTTATTATAAACAAAAACTAGACTCACTCAACTAAAGACCATACCTGTGGGACATAATACGTACCACAACCTATGTAAACAACGTAAACCAAATTTTTGTTGTATGTATGGGATCAACTTTTGAATAACAATATCTTGAAATTCGATTTTTTTTGCAATAGGTATAGTTATTTCCTTTTTATTTGTTTAGATTTGTTTT
Source organism: Eupithecia subumbrata (assembly GCA_949316285.1). Lineage (NCBI taxonomy): Eukaryota > Metazoa > Arthropoda > Insecta > Lepidoptera > Geometridae > Eupithecia > Eupithecia subumbrata. The sequence continues at coordinate 9,582,020 of OX438643.1, read as the reverse complement.
GGGGTTCCTTTCCTCAAAAGGAAAACAAAAGGAATCTTTATAGGATCACTTTGTTGTCCATCTGTCTGTCTAAATACTCCATAAGTCCGTAACATCTTGAAGCCTCAATATAAATAAAACTTCAAATTCAACACAATGAAAAATAACAACCATTTGTGTCCAATTATTTGAAATTTCCAAGGGAATCACATGCACACAAAAAAACCTATAGGGTACTTCCTGTAGACTTAGAATCATAAAATTTGGCAAGCAGCAAGGTCTTATAGCACAAGTAAAGGAAAAAATCCTAAAACAGTGTAGATTATTCACCAAAAAAATACTTTTGATTCCTGCTATGGACTAAAACCTATTGGGTATTGTATTTCCCGTTCACGAAATTTTATGATGCTAGGTCATAGAATAATAAAATTTCGTATGAAGCAAGGTCTTATAGCATTAATAAAGGGAAAAATCTGAAAACCGTAAATTTGTAGTGTATTCAATAAAATAATAATTTTTGATTCCTGCCACAGACCAAAACCTACAGGCTACCTACTTCCCGTTGACCTAGAATCATATTTGGCAAGACACAAGGTCTTACAATTATACGGAACCCTTAGTGCACGATTCCAACTAGCACTTGACATTTTATTTCAGCAAAGCCACTGTTTTCTCATTTTATTATTACAAAAAAATTATGTCATTTCTTTAAAATTTCAAAACAATAATACATATAAGAATACACATAAAAGAACACAGATATGAAGAAAAAACACAATTTTTTTTTAAATAAGTAAATAAATTCAATATTCATAGAACTAACAGAAGGGGTCGCCCTCTTCCTGGATCGAGGGGGTTACCCCTCTGTAAAAAGGCTTATTACAAAATATAAGATTAATTACCTAAGTTCTTGGGACAAGTTTATTCCATCTTGAAATCTAACTAACTTAACAAGGCATAGGTTTTTGTTCCCTTCTTTACTATACTGTAAAAAGTGATCACTTCATTTCCTACTTTTACCTGTGTAATTTGAATTGAGAGTCCTGTAAGGTCTAAAGGAAATAAAACATGTTGAATAAATGATTAGATTTTGACTGTTTTGGCTAAGTGAGAACAAACTATTTGAAAAAATTGAGTAAATAGATTTTTGAAAACATGATTAAGGACGAAATGTGAAAACTTCATAAAAAACTAGATCAAAGATCAGTAGATAATTTAAAAAATAATTGTCAAAATACTGATGAAACCATTTGATGTTCTGTGCTTTCTGTATTTCATTCTCCAGTATTTCGACTTCCGGTATTCCTTAGTACAGTCATTGAAATTTGTTACCTACATGGTGGGAGAAAGTTATTGTTGGTTTATAATGGAATTCCAGTTTTTATGGGATTTACTCACCAGTATATGCATAAAATTAATCATCGAATCAATTTATAATAACATCAGCAGGAAAAAATGATAACATAGTACGAGTCTGATTTCTGATATGTTTACAAACAAAGGTTTCATACAAAAAAACAGAATGAAAAAATATTTTTTATACTGACAGCAGGTTTGAAGAGAGCCCTAGTTGGGATAAAGCTCAGAAAGAAACCTTTAGCCTCCAAGCTTGTTCTTTGTTCTCAATTGTTTATCATCTAGTACCCATAACACAAGCTTAGCTCAAGCTAGAACAAACCATACAGATGATTGACAGTGGATTGTCCCGCATTACTTACTTAATTTACTTAATTCTTTCTTCCCATGATGGTCAATAAACTTCTATTGATTTGCAGATAATTGAGTAATTTCTAACATTGGCTCTATCTGAGTAAAACCACACCTATCAATGCTCCAACTAATGCTTTGTCTAAGACAAAAGCACAACAAAATCTTGCAATTTAGTGTGATTGAGTGTAATGTAGCACAACTGACCTCTCTGGCCTGGTTCATGTCGACTGCCCAGGCAGCCAGGTCGCACTTGTTGCCCACTAGCACCATAGGCACCTCCTCCGCGTCCTTGACCCGCTTGATCTGCTCGCGGTATGAGCCGATGTCCTCGAAGCTCTTGGCGCTGTTCACCGCGAACACGAGCAGGAAGCCCTCCCCGGTGCGCATGTACTGGTCGCGCATCGCGGAGTACTCCTCCTGCCCTGCCGTGTCCAGGATGTCCAACAAGCACGTCTCACCATCTATCACCACTTGCTTACGGTACGAGTCCTCGATCGTAGGATCGTACTCGTCCACGAAATGATTCTGAATCAGTTGTATAGTCAATGCGGACTTGCCGACGCCTCCGGCGCCGACCACCACTAGCTTGTACTCCGTCATCCTACGAGATATGCAATTTATATTTCCACACGACAGTGTCACTGATGTCTGTAACGCACGGGTCGCGCCACACCTTGGGATTACTCAGCACGGCATGGCGGTCGCGAGGGCTGTTATTGCACTCACTGGAGCTAGCGATTCAGCTAATTAATGTAATATTGGGCGAATGCAATAAATAACAATGAGGCGGTTCACTCACCCTTTTACTAGAGTGCGGAAGCGTTCGGAAACGTCATCGCCAATGAGTCATCGATTAAATATTTTGTATTCGCTTTTATGATTATTTTAGTTGATAGTGAAATCTTAAATCGTATAAATAAATTTTCACAAAAGAATAATAAAAAACTATGTAAATAACTGTAAAGTTGTTAGGAAAAACAGTGGTTGAAAAGAAAATCGAGTAATTGTTTTGTAAAAGTAGGTTTCAGAACGCAACTTTCAAACGGTTGTCAATGTCAATCAATGTCATTTACTGAGGTGACATGTGACATTACATTATGAAAGAAGTTGACGGTGACCGTAGAAAGAGTTTAATCTGTGACGGTGACGGTGACATTGACAGATAGGGCCACACTACAAAAATCTTCGAACGGGAGGGATTTCCGTCGTCCGAGACAAAAATGCTAAACATTTGTCATAGATGTCGCTACATTATTTCAACGAAACAAGAACGAAACAGACTAAGATAGCTTGCAGTGTTTATCCACGATAACCCTATAGCTGGCTGTAAATGTAGAAAAGTCTCTCTCTTCTAATGAGCGTCATAACAGCGCCCTGTCTTCAGCTTGTTGGATCCAGCTTAAGCCACTGAAAGCTACTTCTTCCGGTATTGGACAAAAAAATTAAGTAAATCAATAAATGTTGGACAATCCACAGTCCACATTATGTATAGGTACTTAATTACAAATACATTTCGTAAATGTATAGATAATTTTTTAATAAAAGTTATCTATCTAGGTATGTAGGTATGTACGATCTGCAAATATTTGTTCCGGGTGTTCTGGGTAGGTAGGTACATTGGTATTTTCTATGTTTCCTATCTTAAACTGCTGCACTTTGCACGGAATTTGAAGTTTTTTATTAATTTTTCAGTATCTATAATCTGTGCTATTTTTAGTTAGAGATCAAAGAGCATAATTTCTCATGCTAAATGTTACATAATGGCTAAACATCCCTTCGTGGGTTGGGTAGTCGTTTAAGCTATCAAAGTTCTATTCAAAGTTGTGGCCAAAAACTTCAATATGCTTAGAAGATTATGAAAGGAAATATAGGTACGCATCACTGAAAAAATATCTCAATATAGTAATGAGCATCTGTACCTACAGCTAGTATCCTGCAATGCAAACTCAAAAAGTTACGAAGTATCGAGAAGCTTATAAAGTTTTAATAATATAGGTACCTACCTAAGTTGAGTTGTTGAAGTGATCCAGCGACATTTCTCAGTAGGTAGTTCGGGTTATAAAGTAAAGTGTATCGAATTCAAACTTTCAGTTGTGAACTTGTTAGGAATTATACCTACATGTGAACCTACTACCTGATTTGACAAAACAGAAACTAACCCACCTACCGTAATAATAATAATAATGTCCTTCTAGCCGAATTTCGACAACAGCGGCCAGTCTCATCGGAGATTAGATAGATGCGCCGGACTTAATATAGTGCACAAGTGTGTGCGCAAACACAAGTGCACTCTTTATTCCCTTACTCTCATAATCCGGTGGGACGACAGATCGACACGACCGGCGAGAGGTCAGGCGCAGGACCAACGGCTGTGCCTGACCTGTCCTCGGTCGTGCGTGTCGATATGTCGTTGGGTCGGTGCCTCGGAATTCTACCGTAGTAAGTACCTAAGGCTATAAATAAGATATAGATTTGAGTTCCGCTGTCCCGATTAATAGGCCACCGTCAATGGGGACAAGGGCAACAAATTTTCATAATTTTTGTTGAGTTCCGTTGTCCCTATTGAATGGGGACACCGTCCATGGGGACAACGGGAGTACATCGATTTTTTTATTGAAAGACCTGAACTTAATGATTTTTTGATTTCTTATCAGCCACTACGAAGTTTTGTAACTAGGTATCCCGGGTGTAAATTATGAAGGTACCTATCTACCTACCCATAAAGTGGGGAGGTCTACCTACTTCCCAACTTTATGGGTAACCGGATACAGTACAGTTATTAATAGTAAATAAAAAGGAAATAAGTAGGTACTTAGGTAGTACTATTAGCCTTAGTAAATAAGTTTTAATTATACTACGGGAATTCTCAAATGCACACCTAGGTTTTTAATACTGACAGCATAACAGGAAAAAATCTCGTCTAGATTTTGTCCTGTCAATACTTAGGTAGGAATTTAATTAATAATACCTTTGCGGCAACTAAAAGGAAAAAACAACTCCTATTTATGGACTGAATCCTTATTAATTCACTCATATCAACTTCAAGTAACTAACTGACGAGTCGGTTGCTACAAATTCATCGTAGTTAGATTTTTAAGACTTGTGTTAACGCTTAACTTGTACCTACCTTTTTCTAAGTAAGTAGATATAACGACTTAGGTACCTACTAACCAAAGATGTAAGTAGGTACCCATCCGAAAGCTTTATTTATATCTGGTTTGAATACAAAACACACTTTTTTAACCCCCGACGCAAAAAGAGAGGGGTGTTATATGTTTAACGTGTCTGTCTGTGTATCTGTCTGTGGTATCGTAGCTCCCAAACGGAGTAACAGATTTTTGTTTAGTTTATTTTGTGTCATCGATAATTTTATCCCGAGTGTTCTTAGCCATGTTTCTTGAAAATCTGTCAGGGGGTTTTTAAAATTTTGAATTTTGTTCTTGTCTCGAAAAGAAGTTTTCACCCGAACGACGTCCATGGACCATCATCCGCTGAACATTATGTCCTCAATTTCGGCCACAGCGGCCAGTCTCAACTCAACGGAGACTAACCATATGCGCCATGTTTCATAGTCCTCTAAGTTTATAGTGCACAAGTGTGTGCGCAGACGCAGGTGCACTCTCTATTCCCTCATCCTCATAATCCAATATCTGGTGCAGCGCATCAGCATTGCTATCCAGCGGGGCAATGCAGCCAGCGTCTTGGGGATGCTTCCCATTGGTATTAATTTGGATCAGTTGAGCTACCTCTAGATTGTTTGCAATTGCAACAGTCTGCAGTTAGCTCAACTGTTTCAATTGCTAATACTAGATACCGCTACTTAGTATTAATTTGTTACTTCTGCATTCTTTAATTGTAATTTTCTTAGTTATTAAAGGTATTTTTGTTTATTTTCAGTAGTCGCTGCGAGATGATAGTGGTGATATTCGCCTGTGCGTTCCTAGCAGTGTTGCTGTGGAGGCACTTGAAGGAAGAACCGAACCCTGTGGACAAGCTGCCTGGTCCACGGAGTATCCCTCTGATCGGCAACGGATACTCCATGTTGAAGGTGGCTCCAGGTAATGTACAATTTTATTGATTGCGTTGTTTCTATGTAAACGTTTTATATCCCATGAACTGAAACTCCAACTAAGACACATTTTATCTTAGTTGGCGTCAAAATAGTTGGAATGATAAATATCTCATTCAATACAAACAAGAATGCATGTAGCTGCAACATATCGAATTTGTCTAAAACAAAAAATAGGCAATTTATTGACATCTCAATGCTCTTAGTCAAAATAAAGATTCACTTTGTCATAATAAACATTTATTTGCACGGGTTTAGCAAACAACTGTGTTGCATTTAATCTCTGAATTAAATTAAATAACTACACTTTATAAGGCCAATTCATTACTTAGTAGAAGGAGCTATTACGATTTAACTAAGTTCTCATAGTCACAGAAGACAAGATCCTATCACGCTCATATGGATTCATGTGCGTGATCACATTAGACAAGATCTTAATCAATGTAAACAATTGTTTTTTCAGTGTGGGAACTGATTTATGGGATAAAAACAGCCTATGTTTAATTACATGATTAGAATTACTGATGTAAAATTTCAGCCCGATCTGTTCACTAGTTTTGGCGTGAAGAGGTAACAAACATCCATCCATCCATACATCCATCCAAACTTTCGTATTTATCATATTAGTAAATGTAAAATTAAGATTAAAAATGTATTTTTTTTTGTGAAGGAGGGAAGAAGCCTATAGCGAAGCGACGTAAATCAGACTTCAGATCTACAATATTGTGTTGGTAGACAGGTTATACACCTGTCTACCAACATAATACTGGATGATTGGATTGGGGTAGGCCTTACCTACCATAGGTGGCTACGATAGAAAGATCTTGAGACGTAGAAGACGAACCTATAAGACGCATGATTAAATTTGCTTTTGTAAAGGAACGCTGGGAATGGAGAAGGTTTTTCTGATTTCAAAAGGGAGGGACCTAGGTTCCCTTTGTAGATATTTGAATTCCCAAGTTAATGAAATGGTGTATAAATAAAATACTGAAAAAATACTGCCCAACAAACATAACATACCTAAATAGCGTAAAAGAGTAAAAAAATAGCGTTAAATAGTAACAAAATAATAATACTTATCGTTTATTTTTGGGTTAGGCTTAGGGTACATCTTGTCCGAATCTAAAACTCCACCTCGGACGAGATGTTCACTTCAGTTATGAGTAGGGGTACATCTCGTCAGAATTTTAGGCTTACTAAAAGTAAACTCACAGGCTAGTCTAATTTTAAAAGATTTCTTGTACACTAGTGAAAGAATCTTTTTCAATTTTATCAGTAGGTAAGAGAGACTTGAATTTGGTTTAAAAAAACTTAACTGACAATAAAAGTTATCTACATTATCTCAAAGAATTTGCAAGCCGAAGTAGCAGGAGGCTGCCGGCCTTATCTCGCGAAGAACCGACAAACGCCGGGGTAAACGTATTCTTGGGTTGGAGACCGCGACTCGGCAAACGTAGTGTAGGGCGTCCTACACTACGTTTGCCGAGTCGCGGTCTCCGGCCAGATGCGATTACGAACTGCGATAGACTGCAGGCTGATGCCGAATGCGGCAAGCTGAAGACAGGGCGCTTAATTGTCGCTTATTTGGGGAGGCCTATGTCTAGTAGTGGACTAATATAGGTTAATGATGATGATTAAACGATATCGTAACCTACAGGACATATTTGCATATTACCTAGTTCATTATGTAGGTACCGAGTCTCCTATTATTATATAATAATATATTATCTTCAACCTGCATATTTTCCGTCGTTCAGAATTAGAACTTATAGGGAAATCTAGAAGGAAAACTTACAGGAACCCATGTTCCTCCACAAGTTTTTGGTGCGGTATAAGGTCGCGAAGTAAAGAGTATGGTTATGTGCTAAGCAAGCATAGACTCTATGTTGACAACAAACTTTTAGAAATCCTTCGACAGTAGCTTCAGGCACGTTTCTATGAAGTTACCAGGTATAAATATATAGGCGTTGTTTTGAGAAGGATTTTAGAACATCATCGGTAGATAAGTCTACCATAGTTTATGGATGGTGGGTGTTATCAAAGATAATAGAGTTTTATTTTAAGACCTTATTATAAAAAAAACAAGATCCGTCAAGTGCGAGTGTAACTCGCGCGCAGAGGGTTTTGAACGTTTGTCAACAACCAAGTACCAAAAGTACCGGTTAGAGACTTCGCAATTTAACGAATAACTAAGAATAGTAGGTACCAACCTACATTTCAGATGGATCTCTCTGCATGCTTTGGTTAAATGGGTGGTTCGGTTAAGGTGGGTAATGGTAGATTTTTCGTCTTTTTTCGAAATAATTCAAAAAGTATGAAAGCTACAGAAATTTGAAAAACTGGTTTGAAATGTCCAACCCGAAACCTTTCATTTGATACCCCACTCGGCGGGGTAGCCCCCCTTTTGAAAATTTTTCCTTTTTGACCATTTTTCAAAAAGTGTTCTTTTTATAGACTTCTCTATATTTTTCCTGTCAAATATAGGTCCATATCTACAAACGCTCCATACATTTTAAACGGATCGCTCTGCAAACTTCGGAGATGGGGGGGGGGGGACTGGGTATTTTTTCTACTTTTTTCGAAATATACCCATACTACCCATATACCCATATGGTTTTGAAACCGATCTTCGATCTTCAAAACCCTAATTACAATCACATAAAAGAAACACATTAGAACTATTACTATAATTATAACAATTGAGCTAACTGCAGTCTGTAACATTGTTTGATTATGTTTAATTAGGTATCTGTAAAACTTATTTGCCCGTAAAACATTTGTCAAAATTGAGAAGTCCAGTTTCAAGTGGAGTTATTTGATTTTCTAATAGTGGTTTCAAAGAAAACTGCTCGGAATTGTGGAGTTATTAGAATTGCAAACAGTAGAGAAAAAATCTAGTTTTATCCGGTACCAAAAAGTGTTATCCAAAGAAAAGTAGAGTTCTTCGTTTGCAGATTAAAGTATCGATGTGTTTTTGGTCAGCTGGTAGAAAATGCCTCGGAATCAAGCCCGCCCTTTGTACCTCAATGCAATAAAAGTTTAAATAAATAAACAATAGGTAGGTATGGTGCCGATTATTAACTTTTACAAATCTATTTTATTATTATGACACACCACACATCGGCTTTCACCAGTCCGTTATTTTATTGGCGTTGGCAAAGCATTTGACCACCACCACACTTAAGAAAGTGACGATCTGTCCTATTGAGATGGGACATAATTAAGCTCCTGACGGGATTTAAAGACTCCGAGGTACTCTACCAGAAAATAAAATGTCAAGTGCGAGTCGGACTCGCGCACTAAGGGTTCCGTATAATTGTAAGACCTTGTTTCTTGCCAAATATCATGATTCCAGGTCAACGGGACGGGAAGTAGGCACTCTTTATAGTTTGGCCCAGGGAAAGAATCAAAAAATATTTTTTTGTTAATAAACTATAAATTTACGGTTTTCGGATTTTCCCTTCTTTTGTGGTAGGTATAAGAATTTGCCAAATTTTATGATTCTAGGTCTACGGGAAGTACCTACCCTATAGGTTTTGTGTGCATGTAATTGGAAATTACAAAATATTCGGACATAAACGGCTGTAACTTTTGATTGCATTGACCTAGAAGTTTTATATATATTGTGACTTCAAGAGGTTACTGATTTGAGTATTTGATGTTAATTTCAACTCGCTATCTCCAACCGTTCCTGAGAAAAAAGGGTTGACAGACGGACAATCAGACAGATGGACAATCGATAGATAGATAGAAAATCCTTTATTGCACACTTATCGATAGAAACAATACAACAAAACAGCTTAAAATCTAAGTGACAAGTGGCGGTCTTATCGCTTAAGAGCGATCTCTACCAGACAACCGTGGATGGATAGGATCATTGGATAGTACTAGGGAATCTGTGACAATCAGATAGATGCACAACAAAGTGTTCTTATAAGGGTTCCTTTTTTCCATTTGAGGTACGGAACCCTAAAAAAATAAACACAGACGAATTGGAAACCTCCTTCTTTTTTAAGTCGTTTAAAAAAAAGTAACCTGTCGAACGGTGATATGTTGAGCAAAATTATAACTAGATGTCGCTGGTAAAAGTGGACGAGCGCTAGATCGCGCTGAAGAGAACGCACGGCATTTTGTGGAGTTAGAGCCGGTTGAATTTTCGTTTGTGAGATGTATCATCCCAAACAAAACGTTGTGAAATTTTTGCATAGTAGTCCTTTTTAGACTGCTTTATAATCATTGTATTGTACTAGTTTATGACCGCGGCTTCGCACGCGTTGTTTCTATGGAAACGTTTAAATGTGATTTCTATCCCATAGGAACTGATTTATGGGATAAAAAGTAGCCTATGTTTGATTCCAGGATTAGAATTACCTTAGTGCAAAATTTCAGCCCGATCCTTTCTGTAGTTTTGGCGTGAGAGGTAACAAACATCCATCCATCCATCCAAACTTTCGCATTTATAATATTAGTGTGTTTTAACTAGCTGCGCCCCTCTTGGAAATCATAGTATAATTTCATCATACAAATTTCAGATTTTTTTTCCCCGTTGGAGTAGTTTTATAAAAACACAAAAATATTTGACTCATTCATCATTTCAGTTTTGAGTGAATCGAACCAAAGAATAAATAATTTTCCAAAGATACTTTTGGGTTAATTTTTGAAAAATTAGATTACCCTATGTGTTATTCTAGAACCTAAACTCTCTACTACATACCAAATTTTATCAAAATCGGTTAAGTACAAGGGAAAACCATTGGATTAGACGACAATTGAAAATACTGAAAATTTGAGCGTGAATGTGATTTAATATGAATTTAAGATAGTGCCCCTTTACAGCTAAAATAACTTTTATTAATCAAGTGAAACATGTGTATCTACTACGGGGATACACTCTAAGATACTCATTTATAAGCTCTACATTTTTGACACAGCCTCATCTAGCCCCAAGTGGAGTTAGTGTGACGTTGCGGGTTCCGTGTGACTAATGTACAAGGCAGCTTGTACAGTTTTGTTTGAAATGTCTTAATTCAAATCAGTTACCACTTTTACGTCAGTAAATATAAAAATGTCAAAGAAATCCGATTCAGGGCAGTTCAGAAATAAACGACCGAAACTCAGTCGCTCGCATATTCTGTACTAAAATGGACATTTTCTTAATGATTGGAGAATCAATGTTGTTTATTTGTTGAAATGTCTACAAAAACCACCACTTTGTGCAGCTTCCACAAATATATAGGGTCGTTTGTCATAATTTGTAGATAAAATATTGCTAGAGATATATAGGGTTATTGGTAATTCATTGACACTGCGAGAGCTGCAGGCTCTGTCCATCATCTTGAAAACGTTTGTGAAGACGCCGCGCCAGGTCCTATTACCAATAACCCTGTATAAGAAAATAGTCCAAGCCCAGAGTACCTACAGTACAGCACACGTTGCATGCACAGTTTCGGTCCTATTAGTTTAGGGTGCTCCTAAAAACTGCACGTAACCGTAACGAAAATAAAACGTCAAGTGCGAGTCAGACTCGCGCACTACTTATTAATATTTCGTGCATGTCTAGAGAGCCGACTAAAGAAACCTACCAGAACAAGATCTGCAGTGTCCACAGGTGTATTTTTAAAGCTACTGTGATCACCGTACCGACTGATATGCATGGTGATTACGGCAAAACCCCCCTTGTTTAGGACATGATCAGAAGTTATCTATATTCTAGAAGCTTGTAAATTCGTAAGAAAATACCCAGACTATTTTATAAAGAAAATTGATATAACTACCTAGACGATACGTAAACAGACATAATCGTAATAAACTTGTGATGCTTGACTCAAAACTAAATATTCATAACACAGGCCGAAATGTTATGGCGGCAAAAATTTACAATAATGACGATTTATAAGATACATCCGACATTAATTTTAATAAACTACTAATGAATATGCTACTTAATATATTTTATTATACACTTATTGAGTTTTTTGATGATTATACTTATTAATGTGACAGTAAATAATTTAATATTAATATTAATGTTAGTACCCATCTTCTCAAATTGCTACACCCTGACCGGGAACATAATTGTAAGATCTACCAACTAAGAGTGTTAGAATAATGAAATATTCATGTACCTGCCTATAATTATGGATGCAATAAATGAAAAATGAAATAAACTTTTGAGAGCTGATGAGTATGCCATCCATTTTATCATGAACCATGGCTGATTTCAGATGGGTTCTTCGACGCGTTGCACGGAATGACGTTGCAGTACGGAGACCGGTACGGTATCAAGCATTTTGGAACGAGGATCGTACATCTCAGCAACCCGGACGATATTGAGGTAATCTCCCTTAAGCTTCTTAATGCTGGACTTTTCACACACATTTACACACATTGCATCATTTTGCTCCAAAGTTGTACCTGTTTGAGGCTAGCTAGATCCATCTGGTACATGTAGCCAACCTTCATATATCATATGGTCTACGGTAGGCATCCTATCCTAGCAGAGTCAGGCGGATGCTTGAATAAAATCGCATACTTCACATATAACATGTATTTTAAGAATGAGAGAAGCGGAACGTGAACAGATAATATAAAAGTGGATTCATCATCATCATCATCATCATCATCAGCCCTTGTTGACCCACTGCTGGGCATAGGCCTCTCTATGTTTATGCCATTCACCTCTGTCTTGTGCTAGTCTGGGCCAGGTGTAGCCTACGGTTTTGCGTATGTCATCGACCCATCGCGTCGGTGGACGTCCTCTATTCCTACAACAGTCTCTTGGAAAAAAAAAAAAGTGGATTGGGACGAGGAAATAATGCAAGTTGTAGAAGTTGAAAGAGTTTTCTCCTTTTAGTAGTCTTTAAGGGGGAAACTGGAATAAATTATTTTAAACTCTAGTTATCCCCCTAAGGGGGATTTCAGTGGGGAAAGCTGGATTAACCCAAAGAAGATGATAGAAATACGGATCAAATTTAACAATTTGCTCTATAAACCACAGTGCCAAAAAGATATATACCTATAAAAGAAATGTTTATAACATGTGTTTCACTATTTACAATAATTTACCAGAAGACTTAAAAGAACTTAATGGAAAAATCTTTAGAAAAAAATTCAATGGATGGTTACTTGAGAAATGTTTCTATCGTGTAAAAGAATATTTGGAAGATTGATTTGTTACATACCTAATTATTAGTTTACTAATAATATAAAACCTTATATTAATATGACTCACACGTATATTTTGCACGCCTGCGTGCAGGCTGAATTCAATTGCAGCTGGAAATTGTTTGCAGCAGCGCGTGCGGCGATGTTCGTACGCGCCACAAACATTGTTTCTATGGAATCGTTAAAAGGCTATTTCTATGCCATGGGAACTGATTTGTGCGATAAAAAGTAGCCTTTAAGCTCTAGAGCTACTATCTTAGTATATGCAAAGTTTCAGCCAGATTCGTTCAGTAGCTGTGGCGTGAAGAAGGAAAATATCCATCCTTCTAAACGTTGGTGTTTTTCCAACACAAATAAGGTTCGTATTTAACCCGCTTACATCCGTAATGAATCCTTCTAAACACTCAAAATTTTACATACTTTTTTAATATAAGTGTGATGCCTCGTTCGGCCTCCAATTTTTTCAAACGTACATAATTTTGTTCGATTTTAACCTTACACTGTTCGGGTCAGGATCCATCCTTAAAACCTAGCTTGGCTTAGGTCAAAAATTATCTCCGCGATGAAACTCCGCCCCGGCGAATCATTCGGCCGTGGAAGTGGGCCTTTATTTCCGCTATTTCATTATGTGCTAATTGGCAGAGTTCCTGCTAGAGATTCCACGCCCATTATTGCTCGCTAGTAAATATTTGCCCAAAATTCATGAAACGCGGCATGTTAAGTTATTTATTTACGGATCGCACAAAAAATGTCGAGCATTTCTCTTTTCAATAGGTAGTTATTTAGTCCAAGTGCGAGTGCTCATAAATGTGTCATCCATCACAGAGTAATTATTATACAGGGTGACACGAAATAATAATATAAATAGAATAGTACCATGTGCATAGTACACATGTTACTATGTAGAAAGGGTGGTGACCCGTATCTAATTTAAAAACAAGTACAAAATTAAAAATTTTAATAATCCAATGACAGATTTTCATGAAACATGGCTAAGAGCACTCGGGATAAAATTTCTATGACACAAAAAAAAACTAAATGAAAATCGGTTCATCCGTTTGAAAGCTACGATACCACAGACATATACACAGACAGACACGTTAAACTTATAACACCCCTCTCTTTTTGCGTCGGGGGTTAAAAAATAACGAAATTCAAAAAATCGTAGAACAAAAGTTTATGACTGTCCTACGGAATACCGGAAGTCAAAATACCGGATAACGGTATATCGAAAGTACACGAAACCGGAGATTGAAATATCGAAAGCACATGAGGCCGCATCACGGAATACCAAAAGCACGCAATACCGAAAAACTGTAGACCTGACAAACACAATCTCGAATGCACGCTATACCGAAAGATCGCGAAATCGAAAGTACGCAATCTCGAAATTTTCTTCAGGGTTGTAGGTAAGTTTTATCAAACCAATTAAAATATTTTCAAAACTTTTCAGTGTAAGCAGTACGTTCATAACGTTACTTCTTTGTCTAACATAATACAATTGTAGAATGTTTTAATAAATAGAGGAAAAATAACTTTTATTATAGATTTAGAGTCAATAAAAATATGATATAAGGTGAATAAAAGTATATTATTTTATAATAAAAAACAAAATTAACACTCACTCGAACTAAAGACCATTATGGGACAACATACACACGTCGAAAAATATTTTAAACAAAGTTCTAACTCAAAACAATGTCGGCTTTCCACCAAGGTTTCCACCACATATACTATAATGTGGTCTGTGTCCGTGGTTGATTGCATACGTGAGATCATAGCCATCACACAAAATTCTATTGAAAATTGGCACGACCGTTGGAATAGCTCCAAACACTGCAAGAAATTATAAAAGAGCAAAAAAGTTTTACCTTTGTAGTAAACTTAATTTTTCATGTACGCTTTATAGGCTAGGCCACTCAAAAAGTCTTTGGTGCCCATTGTGCCCCTGTTGGATATAAAATTTTGATTTTTTTTGTATGCTCTGAGGTATTTCTTTTTTCTTCTTCTTCTTATATATGCAGAAATCCTTTCAATCTCGATGGCGGTAGGTACTTTTTTGTTCTTTTCCAATTTCTTGCAATGTTTTGTAAATGTTGATTTGTTTTCGATTTAGGAGGCTATTGATTATATTGTTGTGCCACTTTTCAATTGAATTTTGTGTAGTGGGTATGTCCTGACGTATGCAATCAACCACAGACCACATATTTGGTGGAAATCTTGGTGGAAAGCCGACATGTTTTGGCTTAGTGACCTCACTCCAACATAAAAGGTATCAAACCATTCGATTACTTTAGTACCAGCAGCACTTGTAGCTATTTCTTATAAAATTTCTTTAAAAACTTCGACACCACAATTTGCATTGTAAATGCTTATTTTAATTTTCTTTTTTCTTTAAGCGCACGCAACGTATTATTATTTTTAATTTCAAGTTGATAGCTGCGGTAAGTAGTTATTGAGATATTAAAGAGTGAAAAAAGGACAGACAAAGCGAGACCCTAAGGGTTTTGATCTGATCTCGAAACCCTAATAAATACATAAGTATTAAGCACAGCATTATTCTAACTTACCCATGATTAACGTTAAAAATCATTTAACTCAAATTGGGTTAGAAAGTCGTTTTAAAGCCAAGGACAAAAAAACAACAAAGGACAAGACCAAGTGACTATTGCACTATACAGCCAAAGCAACCAAGCTGCCACTGCGATCTTTGTTCGCGTTGCTCACACCGATCAATAGAGCTATTCTTTGACTCCAAGTTTTTCAATGCAGTATGCAAGAAAAACATAAAAAAACATAGTTTTCCATTGTCACCGATAGATACGAATCATTAAAATCAAATCTAAATCTGTATCTTAATTATGACAAAACTAACGTACAGCCCTGAAGAAAAATTCGACATTGCGTACTTTCGATTTAGTGATCTTCCGGTATAGCGTGCATTCGAGATTGTGTTCGTCCGGTCTAAAGTTTTCCGGTGTTGTGTGCTTTCGGTATTCCGTGATGCGGCCTCATGAGCTTTCGGTATTTCGATCTGCGGTTTCGTGTACTTTCGATATACCGTGCTCCGGTATTTCGACTGCCGGTATTCCGTAGGACAGTCAAAGTTTATCTCCTCACGGTCAAGAATCACCCCCTTTCGCTTAGTACACATGTTACGTGGAACCCTGTATACGATGGATATAGCACAGTACTTTCAATAGGATAGGGTTCGTTTAAATTTAATGAAAAATAAAGTAAAATATTCTCTACAATTCTTTCAAAAACTCTCTTAGCTACGCCGTAGCAGGCCGCTACGTCGTAGCACGCAAGTGCTACGACGTAGCTTTGTGTATGAAAGTGCTACGAATAGATCTGTATAAATGGGAATAAAATCTCATCAAAAAATTGGTTGCCTGTAAAGTCGGTATACGGGCGAAAGTTTTACGTGACAACGACTTTGAGTGGTAAAATAATTATGTCTGTCTCTCTCGCTCTTAGGCGGGCTAACCATGCCCGAGTGGAAGGGACGCGTGCCTCTCACTCGCTCTCATTGTGAGCGCATAACGTGAGCGGAGCGTAACGCAGTTTCTTGAAGTGTCACCCGGCAAACCAATTTATAAGACGTTGTCACGTCAAAATGTGTCAACCATGTACCAACTCTGAGACCTTAGGGGGTGTAAACATACTATTAATTTGCCACCACACGCACATTTACATAACACATTAAAAATAAAATAAATAGTCTTAATTTAAACATTAAAGAACACAAGTACAACAGGTACATTAAATAAACGATGGTAACAATATGTAAGAATAAGTAGGTAGGTAACCAATGTGTACTGCGGTAGCAAATGGGCCTAGGCTCAGCATAATGCCAACTGTTGTGAACAGAAGGCGCTGTTATTCTGCCCAGACCAAAACTAGAACAATCACAGCACCCTGCGATTACAAAATAATTTGAACAGAAAATAAATATACTCGCTCGGTTATAATAGTGGTGCCTTTGTAGAAAAATATTTCCAAAATTTATAAAAAAATTAATAAATAATAGTGTATATAGTTATCGAAAACTATAGAAGTTAACGTTTCATTCCAAACATGTGAGAGGTAAGAGGAACTACTTTTCGCAGTATGATAGCGATCCAATTTACTTGAACTTTTTGACAAGCAACATGAAATAAAACCGTCAAATTTTCGAAAACTTTTCCGTATTTTGCACACTCATAATAGCCTAGCTACTCTGCATGGGTGTTAAGCCACAGCCCCACTGCTGCGCACGGAGAGACTACGCACGTGTGTCTAGCTTCACTTTGTAAGATAATGTAGGTATGTGATAACGTTCATTGCAACCCACGAACACTAACGAAAACAAAACCTATTTACTTCAACCTCCATGGTGCTGCATAAATCATACAACCTTTTTTAGTTTGTTAAAAACTCAGACTTGGAACCTTCTTGGTGTACTTTTTATTTAATTTGCTTTGCGCGCGCCATTTTCTTTTTTTGCAGTTTATAGGTAGCGAGTGATTCAAGTTTAGAATCTTTCGCTTGCTCGGTCATCAAAATTGACCACGCAGTTTGCACTCTTGTATAACAAATAATTATTCCGTTACCAAATTCCAACTGTCTGTATACTTTCAGGCGATACTGTCCCATCCACGAAACATATCGAAAAGCCTGCCCTACACGTTTCTGGAATCCTGGCTGGGCAAGGGTTTACTCCTCAGCACTGGTGAGTACACGTCGCGAACACGCTTCCAATGACATATCCTAATTTGATTGAGAGTTTTGGGACATTAGAGGTTGTTCGGTCTTCGGCTAAATCGGGGGAAAACAAGTCATTTCCCTCGGTAAGTGGTGAGACGTGGTTTTGAACTCAATACAGTTTGAAATTGTTTGCAAAGTTGATTTACTTTTTGCACCTATTTTTAGACCTAGGTGTGCAAAACTCACAACATACATAAAGCCGCACCAAATTGCTCGTCAAAAAAGACGTATAAAAAAGTATACGCCATTTTTGACGACCGATGTGACGCGGCTGGCGAAGGCCCGCCTGCGACGCAGGATGTTGCGGGCTCGATTCCCGCCTTGGGACATATGTTTGAACGATCTGCAAATATTTGTTCCGGGTGTTCTGGGTATGTAAAAAAACGATTTTTCTATGTAATGTTTTTTCAGTCATCTAGTACCTATAACACAAGTTCTGCTTAGCTTGGGGTTAGATGATGCTGTATGGATTGTACAGTAGGATTTATTTATTTATATTTACCTTTTGACTCGGAAATATAACATGAAAAGAAACGCAGGCTTGCTTTATTTATTGCCGGAGAGGTAGGTATTAAATAACTATAAAACGTCTGGTCGAAGTCTGAGCGACACGTGACCCGAGAGCTGCAGTGTTATTCTGACTCTCCGCTACCGAGTCATCGACACGGAATCTGACACGGAATAGCGCGACATTTAAATATTTTAGCGGTTTTTAATATTTTCTGCGTTTTTTCTCATTCCATCAGGTAATCTATGGCACAGACGGCGTCGCATCCTCACTCCTACCTTCCACTTCAACATCCTGAAGAACTTCTCCGCCGTCATGGAGGAAAAGAGCAAGGACCTCTTGCAGACCCTGAGGGCTCTCGACGGGAAGGAGGTCAGCGTGCTGCCCGTCATCAGCAACTTCACGCTGTGCACCATCTGTGGTGAGCTTCACATATTTACAGTAGATCCATTGGGTGGTTAGTAATATATTTTCGTAGGCATCCACGCTGAAGTAAGTTTTTGTACAGCAACATGATAAAACTTTGTAACTTGGTTCCAACTTTTAATGCTATCCAGATTTTTAACGCTATCTCCTCTCACCGCTAGTCTATGACTAGCGCTCTCACACGAGAACATAGAGGAATCCTTTGTTTTTAACTTATTTCCTTTAGATGAGATGAAGCGTCCTCCAATAAGGTTAAAACTCAAAGTGATTTGATCCATAGACGATTTCCTCGAATAGAAACTCATTAGAAACTAAAAAGTTTTCAAGAAATCGCTCTCGAAAAAGGTTGAATAGGTATAATAAACATGGATCAAACAGAATGATGAAATTGAACCTTATTCTCATCCCTTAAGTTATGAAGTCCCTAAACATTTGCTGGTCGCGAAGGCTAACCAAGCCGGCGTAGATTCCAATTTTAAACTTTTACCCACGAGGGTTACATCGGTCCTTCGCGTAGGTAGATGTTTCGTTAAGTGTCGGTGTCTGTCGGACTCTAGATACCAATGACGAGGCCCACAACAAAATTTTGTTCAAAGTTTTTTAGAGATAAAAACTTTTAAACTTTTCATGATATTTTAATGATCTCAAACAATTATTTTTTTATGGAATAATCTCCTTATTGAGAAGAAAATTACAATCAAATAATAAAAGTAAGTTATACCTAACTAGTATAAAACAATTGAAACGATTGAGCGAACTGATCCCTATCAATACCTTTCGGAAGCGTAGAAAATTGTTATTATTATTTTTAAGTAAAGTTTTATAGAAGGTTGTGTCCATGGTATAATAATAAACTTCGCCCGACTTTCTCAACAGAAACAGCCATGGGCACTCAACTCGACTCCGACAAGTCTTCGGCTTCAGTGGAGTATAAAGCAGCCATCTTGGACATCGGCACCTACCTGCTAGAGAGGATCACGAGGATCTGGCTCCATAACGAGTTCATCTTCAGGAAGATACATGCCGGGAAGAAGTTCGATAAGACCTTGGATATTGTGCATTCGTTTGCTGATAATGTTATCAACGAGAAGAAGCAGAAGAGGACCCAAAGTTTGTACCTAGTTAAGCCGTGATTCCGGTTCCTATAACATAAGCTCTGCTTTATTCGGGTTAGAATCTAACCCATAAAATTCAGATAGCATCAACAAATCGATAGAAATCCTCGCGAAAAACACCACAAACTTTTACTTAAACATTTGTATATTAGTAATAAGTATTAGTTCTACTTCTTCATATAATTGCACTTTTTTCTTGTTTATGTTCGTGGGTTTTTATGGGCAAAACAAATAAATTTATCTCGTATCTTTATCATACCTATGTAGTCGCTGCTTGATTGTTGCGATTTCGAAGCCGATTCTCTTCGGGATATTTGTAAATGTACAAAAAAATCTCGCTTTCATCGAAACATATAAATTTGACCGGTTTGTCAAAGCAAACTAAAGCAATATTTGTATGGTCACGTAGTGTGGAGAGGCTGAGAGCGTACCACATCGTGTTTTATTGCGGCCTCGGCGCGGCGTCCCTCTGATATTACATTTTATTTCCAGATGGGCGCCACTGAAACTGAATATTTGCCTTGTTTTAGTGACCCGAAGCCTTTATTGAAGTACTCGTAGGTGTAATTCTATTATTTATTAAACCCGAAGGCATTTTATATATCATACATGTGAGTGTAATGCCTCTTTTGAAATGTCCTTAATTCGCTCCCTACGCATCTGGGATACTTACGCATAAAGGGAATGTTTAATCAATGGTTAGACACTTCTGCGTTTCTTGGAATAGGTAGCTAATTTCTGTGTTATTTACGACTCCTACGACATCAAATAAAGACACATCATGTTTAAATTATCTTGGCGCACAACACGGAGCTATTGCCCCACTTTGGACGCCAACATTTTAAACTGTTGGTAGAAAATTTTGTTGGCTCGGTTATAGTAATTTTAGCTAAAATAAAGATGCTTTCAGCAATGGTTTCAGCTCCCACAGGCCATGAACCCACATTCCCCGCTATTTCTTCTGAAATAAAATTAGCATAAGTAGGTACCAAAGTTTGTGAATATTAGCAGAAGTGCAATTTTATAATTTTTATCCTCATTCGGTTGAAATAAAAACCATTTTAGTTGGTTTGTAGTTCTGAAAGGGCATTATATCTAATGGGTAGGTTAGTTTTCTTTACATTTATAACAGCAAGCAGTGTTGGGGTCATTCATTTGGCGTCCAACCTTGGGCTAAAAACCCCTCGTTGGGTGCCAAAATGAAAAAATCACAATCACTGTGTCACACAATCTCCATAAGTGTCAATGCTGTTTGAACTAAAACCTAAACTAACAATCCTAATTATGAGCTATCCCTTCTTTACGAATGAGAAAAAAGGACGTCAACAATTTTAAGCTAGTTAGTTTAGGTTTTGGTGTCGACAGAACTGACACCACTGACTGACTTTCTTTGACTCAAGTCTTTCTTTATTTCCTAGGCGATAAGGAGCACCTGTCAGCAACCCTGGACGGCGAAGACATTGGCAGTAAGAAAAGGCTGGCCATGCTGGACTTGCTTCTGGAATCCGAGAGTAAGGGGGAGATCGACTTGGAGGGCATCCGGGACGAGGTCAACACTTTCATGTTTGAGGTAAGTTAATAACCGAATGGGACTCGCCTTACGTGATGGAGCAACTTTATTGATGAAACTTTTTATTATTCTTTTTCAGGGACACGACACTACTGCCATGGCTTTGACATTCTGCATGATGCTGTTGGCTGATCACGATGAAATTCAGGTAAGTTCCCATCCTGTCCGATACTTGAACCTCACACGCTCCCAATTTGACTTATCTTACATAACTTAATATAAAATAATTTTATTTAGGTCGGGAACGTGAACAAGCATCTAAAACACTTTATTTCCATAAATAAGTCCGGTAAATGTACACTTAAAATGGTCAAATTCTTAAAATTCAAAACTGCAATAAACTTATATTTTTTGAGACGACCTCCGTGGCGCGGCGGGCGAAGGTCCGCCTGCGACGCAAAAGGTTGCGGGTTCGATTCCCACCTTGGAACAAATTTGTGTACGATGTGCAGAAATTTGTTCCGTTGGTCTGGGTGTTTTCTATGTATAATAAAAAAATAAAATATCTATCTATGTACATAATGTAAAGAAAAAAAAGAAAAGAAAAAAATAAAATAAAATAAAAGTAAAGAAGCGACAAATAAAC
Source organism: Eupithecia subumbrata (assembly GCA_949316285.1). Lineage (NCBI taxonomy): Eukaryota > Metazoa > Arthropoda > Insecta > Lepidoptera > Geometridae > Eupithecia > Eupithecia subumbrata. The sequence goes on along the minus strand of OX438643.1, from coordinate 9,560,144 downwards.
CTTGAGCCTGTTAGTTCTAATTTTTTGGGTTGGAGCAAAACCCATCCCAAGGTTTTTATCTTCTAGATAATCTGATATTTTATAGCAAGCCTTTTTGCACAGGATGGTTTTGACAATTTGTTAAAATTTATGATATTTTTTACAACTCACGGCAGAAGCGCATACATTAAGTTTGTGTCGTCTAGTTATGGACACAGCAAATTTATGTTTATTTATTATGTTCTTGCTATTTTTAGGGAACCTATGAGATTTGAAGTCACCAGATTATCAGATTTTTAAGTAAATACTAAGGAGTTTATGGTTTCTTCATAAGCATAAACTCTAACGCTATCAGCTGACGCTCTTCCCCGGATTCCGGCATCGGTCGATCGCATAGGTAGTACAGATTACATTTCCCTGGCTTACGACATCGATGGTGAAAGGATAGTCGAAACGACGACAAATCGCTTATCTTTCCCCAGAGTAAAGGCCGTTCTCACCACCCTGTAGTTCCGAGCATTCTTGGAAATAGGTCGATCGTGAAAGTAAACGATAGTCGAAAATATCGCTAATCTTTCCCCAGAGTAAAGGCCGTTTTCACCACACCCTGTAATTACGAGCATTCTTCGAAATAGGCGCGCTACAAAGGATATCTGAATTCCTCTGTTGTTAACCTTTTGAATCTCGGTCCAGCGTACACTTGCGGTTTCACGTAGCTTTATAGCGACCAGAAAAAAGTAGCGTGTTTATTCTATGACGACCTCTGTGGCGCAGCGGGCGAAAGTCCGCAGAAAGTTGTGGGTTCGTTCCCCACCTCAGGACAAATGCTTGTCCCTACGATCTGCAGATATTTGTTTCAGGTGTTTGTTGAAAAAATTACTTCTGATCTACTTCAAATGATGACCTCCGTGGCTCAGCGGGCGAAGGTCCGCTTGCGACGCAGGAGGTTGCGGGTTCGATTCCCGCCTCCGAACAAATTTGTGTACGATCTGCAGAAATTTGGTCCGTTGGTCTGGGTGTTTTCTATGTATAATAAAAAATATCTATCTATGTAGTGTATTGTATTATGTATATCAGTTATCTAGTACCCATAACACAAGCTCTGCTTAGCTTGGGGCTAGAGATAATGCTGTGTGAATTGTCCAGCATTATTTATTTATTTATAAAAAGGAGGAGGATTTCTGATACACTTACAACCCCCACCAAACACAGATACAGTATCTGTATCTTTTATACCTAATCGTCATTATTTAGCTGGAAATTTCTCCAAAGTACCAGTTTGTGTCGCTTTCTGTTTGTACGTGCACGCGGCTCGTCGATATTTTGATGTTTCGAGTAAATAAGGTATGTTTATACTGTTTATTATTACTAAAGTTGTGTAATAAGAGTTTTCGAGTATTTTGGCAGTTTTATGTCGTACTAGCTGTACCCGCGACTTCGTTCGCGATTGCCTTACCGACTAATTAAGCCTGCCGACTAATTAAGTTCACATTTAACCATAGTCTCTCATATTTTGAAACGCCGCCGTCCAAAAAATCGTGTAGGGTCTACGGGGGATAGCATATTGTCATCTTCAATCCCATTCTTTATCCACACGACTTTTAGCTACGACTCGGCCAGCGTCAGTGTTAAGAAGTGTCCTACTCGTTTGACTTACTCACAGCTGGGGCCCTATTCTGCTATACTAATCGCTTCACTATGACAGGGCTATCGTCACAGAATGACACTTTTTGGTATTCCACCTTGGATGAAAGAAATTATGATGAATGCAGATGGAGAGACGCGCGTCAAGTTTGAAACTACATATTAATTTATCTCGTGCGCACTATCTGGAATTTTATTAATCTAAGGATTCTACGTGATGATTCTGCGACGATTCCATTGTCATACTGAAGCAATTGTTTTGCAACTTATTTTTCCAAGACCCACCGCCTTAGTAGGTAGGAACCTAACTAATGGGTGCGTCTTGGAAAAATAAATAGATAGGAACTTACCTACCCTTTATCTACAAATTTTTTTCTTCAATCTACAGATTATTTCATCAATCTACTGATTTTCTACTCGACTTTCTACTGATTTAGTCATATTCGATCTTGCATCTCTGTTTCTAACAAAAAGAATGCATGAAATCGGACGACGCGTAGTCCCGTCGTGATGCGCGGTTAAAGAATTCTACTTTTTCCTCTCTCCCAGGGGAACCTTACTGAATTCCAGGATAAAATGTATTCCATGTCCTTTCTTGTAGTATGAACTCAAGACGTGCCAAGTTACATTCCAACACATTACCTATGTAGTTTCGGCGTGATGAGCGGTGAAGGAATTTAACTTTCATCCCCTCTGCCAGGGCAACCTTACTGAATTCCGGGATAAAATGTATCTTTCCTCATAGTACGAACTAAAATCACGCCGAGTTGCATTCGAATTCATTAAGTAGTTCCGTCGTGATGCGCGGTTAAAGAATTTTACTTTCATCCTCTCTCCCAGGGGAACCTTACTGAATTCCGGGATAAAAAGTATCCTATGTCCTTCCTCGTGGTATGACCTAAAATCGTACCGAGTTTTATTTCAATACCTTAAGTAGTTCCGTCGTGATGCGCAGTTAAAGAATTTTACTTTCATCCCCTCTTCCAGGGAAACCTGACTGAATTCCGGGATAAAAAGTATCCTATGTCCTTCCTCGTAGTATGACCTAAAATCGTGCCGAGTTTCATTTCAATACCTTCAGTAGTTTCGGCGTGATGCGCGTTTAACAAACAGACAGACAGACAGACAGACAGACAGACATGAATGAAAAAAATTGCAGTTTTGGCATCAGTATCGATAATAGAGTGACCTCCAAAAAAAAAATTCAAAATATCTTCAATGTACAGAATTGGACCTGTTACAGTTTTATTATAAGTATAGATAAATGTAGACCAATTAGTTATTTACAAGTTATTTTATCAGATACGAGGATTTTCTGCCAACATTTTTTATGTAAACATGGTATAATTTTGTTTTCATTCGGAACAGATAGGAGATATTTCTTTTGGTTTTTTGGAAAGCTTTTTATTTTAAGTACCTATATGAATACCTACCTTCATCGTTGTTTTTATTTGCCTGGCAGGTTTGTAATTATGGCGTCACGAAAAAGGGCGCACGCCTTAGTAAGCCGAATTGTTCATGGCAACCATGGAGCAGAAGATGTCGCACCCAAATCTACAGCATCGAGCCATGCATTATCAGGTCCAGAACCAATTGGTATAGACATTCAGCCTCTTTCAGCCGTGGAACCAGACGTCATGCCTGTAAACAATGGTGCCAACCTGATCTGATCGCCGCTGACATTCTGCCATCGACATTCTTCTGTGAACCACCAACATGAAGACCTACATCAGTGGCATCATTTATACAGAGACTGTTGATAGCTTACTAAGTGTTTATGTTTATTTAGAACATAGTTTTTATGTAGGTACTAAGATTAAAAGTTTTGTTAATAGTTTCTATGTTTTAAACTGATTTTCCATAGTATAGAATTTAGATGTCAGAAGAGATGTAGAATTTTTGATGCTTTATAACGTTTATGAAAAGTGTTAAGTAATAAATACCAGTTAGATATTGCTTATTTCCTATATTCAGATCTGATAAAAGATGTCCTATGTTAAGATTATTGAAATTCTATGTGCACTCTCGGGACAAATTACTCATATCTTAGGAGAAATTATCTGTTCGTTACCAAAACTCGAAAAGAAATAACTTTTATCTGCTATATAATATTAAAATGCAAAATTAACGTGACTTTTCTCTATCATTGCATGACTACTTACATAATGCCCCTTTAAAAAAACTACTTTTTTGTTTTTATCACACAAACAAATTATAAGTTTTTTCGTCATCCTGCCCAATTTTGCATTTTATTAGTTAGGAGGTATGCGAAGAACACGGACGATACTACTTGCCCCATAATAGGTAGATTATAAAGTATAAAGTGTTTAAATATGCAGGAGTTTGAATTGAAGTAATTTTTTTTTATTTTAATCACCGTTTCGCCAATCTTAGAATGAGCATTTGGTTGACCTAGATACATAATGTGGTAAGAAAGAGACTGGCGATAAAAAAAAATTTCATTATGTTAGAGTACATGAAAATATTTTTCCCTGTTAAATAGCCTACCATTTTTATCCTGCATTTGCATAACTAAACATAATATCACTGATATTCAAGAGGTGGAAAACCGTTTTCAAAATCGTACATGTTATTTTTCTGGCTGTTGTTGGGTTATGCGCGATTGTCCTTTTCTATTTTATATTTAATCAATGTTAACAAACCTTAAGGGTCTTATTGGATGAATTGTATCAAAAAGCGGTTCATGGCAAGGACTCAGAATTGCATTAGTAGTAGGTAAGGTACCGTTGGTAATTTCAAATGTCTGCCATATAAAGTATATCAGTTATCTAGTACCCATAACACAAGCTCTGCTTAGCTTGGGGCTAGATATTGCGGTGTGAATGGTCCAGCATTATTTATTTATTAATTATTATTTAGTGAAGAGGTTCTGACCTCTTTTTCAGTCATATTTGTCGATCATTTTTGATCTAAAGGCTTTGAAGATTTTCGCCCTAACATTTGTATGTGTCCTCTATCCAAATATACAGTATCCATTGGGTGCCGCGATTCTGAAAAAAAAACACAAAGTGGTGGCCGATGTTCACCTCCTTCCTACAAAAATCTTCAAACACCTTTACCCACTTTGGGGATTGCAGGTAATCGGGGGACTGTTTAAGCAATGTAATGGAACCATTTCAAAACGAAACTAGCGCGGTCGGATATACTGTCACATCTCCAAAAGGTTCCATTTCATCCCATACTGATCGCGCGCGGATTAATAATAAATAAATAAATAATGCTGGACAATTCACACAGCATTATCTAGCCCCAAGCTAAGCAGAGCTTGTGTTATGGGTACTTGATAACTGATATACTTAATACAATACACTACATAGATAGATATTTTTTATTATACATAGAAAACACACCAACGCAACAAATTTCTGCAGATCGTACATATTTGTTCCGAGGCGGGAATCGAACCCGCAACCTCCTGCGTCGCAGGCAGACCTACGCCCGCTGCGCCACGGAGGTCGTCCTTATGTGTAGGTACCTATCTACAATTGTGAATCTTTTTAGAACCGGGTGTTCGAAGAATGCCAGTCGGTCCTGGGGGACGGAGAGGCGAGTCTGACCGATCTGAACGAGCTCAAGTACCTGGAGGCTGTGATCAAGGAGTCCCTGAGGCTGTATCCCAGCGTTCCCTTCATCGGACGGGTTATCACTGAGGACTTTCAGATGAGTGAGTCCTTTGTTTGTAGTACCAGGCGATCATAACATGTTAAGAGTATGTAGGCACCTCAGGACCTACATGGAAAAATATAAAAAAAACCGAATATTTACATGTTTATAAACAAACCACGACACATAGAAATACTTATTTGATTGGCGTCGAGTTTCAGATATAAATGTCAGCTGATAATAATAATATTTATTGAAAAAAGGATCTCAAATCGACATGTAATGTACCTAAATAGCATATTATGCCTAGACGCGGCAACAGAGAGAGGTTTGTTTACAAGCAGTCTACTCCGAGATTGGATCTATTTTTCCCCAAACTAAAAAGTTTGAGAACCGCCATATCCGCCGATGACGTAGAATTTTTGTCATTCTCGGAGTGTCAGAACTTATTGTCTTGGACCATGTTATAAATAAATAAATAATGCTGGAAGCAGTGAAATTTTACCGAGTAAGTCACTTACTGACATCACAAATTATTTATTTGAGTAGAGATATAACATAACAGAATCACTTAGCCTAAACACGTTACACTCACTCTATACTATACATTATATCAACACAATCACGCGTGGGTCTCGACCTACGCCAGTGCCATGCAAGTAGGTACATACATATCTATTTAATTACGCCTACACAGAGTTATGAAAGCAGCCTAAGCCAAGAAAATGCACTAACATAAACCATTTAACTCAAGTTTGAACTAAGTGATTTCCCACATAACTGTAACCAAACCACGTGACACGTGGCCAATATAGAGTTGGTTCGAAGAAACTTGAGGGCGCGTGGTCGGACGAAATGACTAGGGACATAGATATAAGTAAAATTCTGTAGAGATGGTACATACGTTCTCCCAGCGCTAACTCAACAAATTGCCTGTGTTGTGTTACAAATAAACGCAAAGACACGCTATTTCCAATCTTTTGCAATATACCTTAGGTAGGTATATTGCAAAAGGATATATGAACAACGAAGATGGAAAGGTACGTCGTCTAAACCGATGTGCGACCGAGACAACAATACGCACGCGAAAGACGAACTTCGGAGGCGCTCCGGTCCGACCATGACTGACGTGGGTGGACCTAATTTGAGCGTTCCACTTCCGAGAAGCAAGCACCCAATGTCCCACATTTTACTTACATCGATGTTAGGGGATCATGAAGCGAACTGTGTCAGTCATCTCCGGTAGTAAACAATATGAGGTAACCTATCAGTATTACGTGTACAATACAATGTGAAAATCGTCTGGAAGTTCTGTATATTGGTACCTTTGACTTGGCTGTGGCCCTTAATAAGAAAGCTTGCGCAGTCGTATCTACGCTTTGTAACGAAACATTATTATTAAGAAATTAATAATGAACTAGCTAGGTAAATCTACACTAATATAATAAACATTATTATTTAGAAATTAATAATGAACTAGCTAGGTAAATCTACACTAATATATATACAGTTATAAACAGAAATGTTTTGTCTTTTTGTATGTTTCTAACATGTAAACTCAGAAACATAAGGACCGATTTCAATTTTTTTTTCACCATTGGAATGATACATTATCCCTTAGTAACATAGGCTATATTTATGTTTAAAAAATAAATATCCACCCGTGCGAAACCGGGACCGGCCGCTAGTAATTATAAAATATCTATTTAAAAATTACAAAACAATGTACCACGCGGAACAATTGTTACGCCCCACGTTGGGCGCGCGTTGGTCGTGACTTAGGGCTTTTCCGGCACAGCTTGAGTAGGTAACGTTTATGCTTGAGTGACGTTTGTGTCATAGAAAAGCGTTACTCAAACATAGATCGATGACAGAAAAATTTCATAATACGGGCCTAAATGTCCTGTAGATAATGGTTAGATGGAAGCGAAAAATTTTGAGTATTTCTTTAATAATTAGGCGATTTCGTAATTTAATTCATTTCATTTATTTCAGGATACGAGGTCTTGAAAATTAGAATAGTGTCATATACTTCACCAAAACACATAATCATGCAAAATTTCTTAAAAGTGGGTTCCTATATAAATTGCGTTTAAATGATTATCATTAATAATAATTTAAAGAATAATTAAACGAAAATAAATATCAATAATGTTGATTACCTACTAATTTCTCAATTTTAGGTCCAATAGTTAATTAAACCCAATGAAAAAAAAATTATAGATTACTACTTACTGAAAAGGTGGCGTTATGAGTTTGTAATTAAGGCCAGGTAGTCCTGCAGCAGTAGGCATAAGGGAAAATGCGCGCCTGCTAAGCCGCCGCGCTCGTGTTTTTTGTAGTTATTTAAACATAGTGATTAAGAAAATAATTTTATCATTCAAACTCTGCGAATTTGTTTAGAAATATTAAGTGTCCTTAGTTGAGTACAAAAAAAAAGTGTGATATCAGTAGTTCGCTAGTCATAGTACATATTGAAAAAACGTTAGAAAAAGGGGTAACTTTGGGACTTTCTATCGAGTCAAGTTCATGAGATCTTGTAACTGAATGCGATTTTGACTAGACTAGATCCTTATGTAATAGATAAAAAAAAAACAGAATTATAAACACTATTTTCTAAGTCTCTGATGGTTCTAAAAATCACAAAAATGCGGCCTCTGCTGGCCTACCAAGCCTTAAATGGCATAGACCCTGCACAGTGCACAAGCTGACATGACACTCACCATAATCTTTATTCTTCCGCGGAAGATCCCTGCCATCTATTGAGCACTAAGGTGAATATAGTTTTTTTTTTAAAGCTTCATTGTGTCGAATGGCTGGGGGTTTCCATGCAGCTTTTCTAGATGGCGGATGTGGCGCGGCGGGCGAAGGCTGCTTCTGGCGCAGGAGCTCGAGGGTTCGATTCCCGCCTTGGGACAAATGTTTATACAATCTGCAAATATTTGTTACAAGTATTCTGGGCATGTTCTATGTATGATAAAAAATATCTATCTATTGAATGTATGTATGTCATCTAGTACCTACCCATAATACAAGCTCTGCTTAGCTTGGGATTAGATGATGATGTGTGGATTGTCCAGCATTATTTATTTACCTATGTCTGTAAAATTTTATTACATTAAGACAGATTTTTTGAAGATTAGCAAATAATAGGAAGGTATTTACTTACGCAAGATAATCGCCATAAAAGTTGCCCCCTAAGTAAAGGAACAGTTTTATAGATTTTATATTTATACCAAAATGTTCTTTTATTTTTTGCACTTTATTGTGTTCTTTTGTTGGTCGTCCATAAATTTTATTTATGACCGTTCTACAAAAGAAACAAGATATTTTTATGTCGTGCTATTACCGCCTTGTAAGGTGTGAGCATCGCTTTTATATACAGACCACGGAAAATTCAAATGTAAGCGTTAGCTAGGTACCTTCTCGTATTTTTATCAGATTTTGATCCTGAAACCAATTTTATAATTACGGTCCATGTTCAGCATAACATTTTATACTAACGAACAAAATCAACATGTCGAATTCACATCCCAAAAAGTATCTCTATTATTTGGAGTATTCCCATTTAGGGCACCAATTTTAAGGGCACCACATTTACGACACCTATATTATTCCCAGTTAGGGCACCCATAAAGAAGTAGTTCTTGTGATGGGGTTTTGATATAACTGAGGCGGTTAAATTAAAACATTGCCACGCACCACGCTGCGTGTTGCGTGTCGACGCACCTACGCGCGTACTTGATTATACAGATTTGCACTCCCGGTGCAGATCTGTATCATCATGCGGGTTTTTTACGCACTCACGCGCTTTGTTGCGTTTTGTGGGTTCACAGCGGCTCTGACTCATTTCATTCTAAGCTACGTCAAGCCCTTCCAAAATCACGCACGGCACTGCGGGACTTGGTGTGCCATACCTTGCATTTCGCCCCGCACACCTACGCGCGGGGGTGCATATTTCTCCGCGCTTGTGCGTGTTTTATATACAAACGGAGATACTTACAAGCAACGTTAGAATAAATATATAAATAGATCTTGAAAGATAGATATACATAGTTTTAGAACTAGGTGCTTGTTAAAAGTACTTAAGATCCGTCGTTACTTTTCAAATGTTCTGTTTCGAAACTTAGTCGGGTTTTCGTAATTGGCTTATTACAAATTCTCACATACCTACTTGATATAAGCGGGTTAACTACAATCGTTGTTTGTGCTAGAATAACACCAACGTTTCATCCCTTGACGAGAGACATACACATTCAAAATGAATTCGCCAAACTGTGATAGTTTGTATTAGCGTACATATGTACATCATCAGCAGACATAGTAAGTTAACTGCTGCAGGGTTATTTTAACTTTTACCTCGGGTTTTTGATTCTTTTGATTTCTGCCTCGGGTTGATGATAGAAAATTCGAAGCGAATCTGTTAACTAATGGCCATGTCAATGAGGAGGAGCTCTTTATTTCGATCATAAACCCGAGGCGAAAACAAAATAGCGTTTTAAAGATCCGTCGGATTCGATTCGGTGAATTATACCCCTGCTGATCATCTCTTCCCCAACAAAGCTTATCTTGACAGGCAGATCGGTGATCGCAGTGAATGTTTTTAAATGCACTGAAGGAAGCTGGCGCCCTTCCTCTGTTTAAAGCTTTCGTAAATGGTATATTGAAATATTTGATTAAAGGGTCGTGCATGATATTAGCCCTATTACCTACTGCTGTGTCTGGGTAACTGTTGTGGATATTTCCAGAGTTTTAATCCTCTATAGACGTTTGACATCGTAGCGGTCGCTGGGAGTTGATGGATGCCTCTATTCGTGGCGTCTTGGGGGACGTCTATGTTCAACAGTGGACATATACGGGCTGATACGAAACATTTAGATGAAGGAGCTGGCACCAGGCCACTCTTCTTTGTAGGTTCAGGAAATTAGGAAGGTCAGGAAATTTCGCGGTCACCCAATTGTCTAATATTTCACTACCAGCTTTAATCATCAGTAGGTACATGGTACAAAGAATCGTATTCATAACATTCTGGCTAAATGTTCACAAAACGTAGTAAGATATTTGATGCTCTGTTCTGTCTCAGGGGACCTGGAGGTGAAAAAAGGCACGGAGGTCTCTCTGCACATCTACGACCTGCACCACCGCGCGGATCTGTTCCCCAACCCTGAGGCCTTCGACCCGGAGCGGTTCCTGAACGGGGAGACCAGGCATCCCTACGCGTACATACCCTTCAGCGCTGGACCTAGGAACTGCATCGGTAAGGAACCAAGCAATTACGTCCAATACGGTCCATTGCTGGACAAGCCCATAGCGCCTTGGCTTCAGCTTGACACAACCAGCCTATTACGTAGTATTCATTTTCTGCTGAACTCAAGCGCATTAGAGTCGCTGCTCGTGCGTGATTGGTGGATCGCCTGTGTGCGGCCCGAGCTATGCAGCGGACAGCGATGTCACTGTGCTTGTGTGCGTGGATGCCTTCCGCATTAATCTCCGATGCTAGCTTATATTTATAATTTATAATTAAGTATTATTAAGAGAACTCTAGTGTCTAGATAAACCTTTGTTAGGATTTAAGACGCTATTAACGTTAGATTGTAACTACTTTGAAACAATAAATAAATATCTATCTATCGTTCGAGATATCTAGTAAACTGGTAGGCCTCTCCTTCAAGCTCTTCAAATTCCTCTACTTTGGGCAGATAAGGTCCTATTGCTGCCTGCCATGTTTTTAATGTCGTCTTTCCACCTCATTTGTGGCCGCCCCACGGTATTTATTTCCTCCATGGTCTCTTACCATGAGTACCTAAACTGAGGATCTAATTTGATAAGAACGCTCAGCTCTTAACATTATGTATCCAAATGAAACATTATATTATATATGTATATAAACATATATCAATGATTTGATTTTATAAAAAACGCCAAAATAAATATTGAAGTATATTAAATATGTATCTTGTTATCAAACGGTAATGAAAATAGTATTAGGTAGGGAGGTATTTAGAAATACATCACATACATGATTTAATTTACAGAAGACATAAATCTCTACCCACATCTTTTATTAAAACTAGCTGTGCCCGCGGCTTCGCCCGTGTAGAAATCAAATTTTCATAGGATTAAGTTTTTTGCGCGCGGAATCAAATTCAAAGAAAAGTTAGCCCAAGTTCCCCGCTGTAGCATCAGCCATCTGAAAGCCCTGTTCAAACAATCAAAAAATCAGTCCAACCGTTTCGGATTTTAGCTAAAAAAACATAAGACAATTTTTAAAAATTGGTGTTACTACTATAGCCTATTTGTTTGTTGGCTTTGCGTGCGGCATGCGTTGTTTCTATGGAAACGCTTAATGGAATTCTATCCCATGGGAACTGAATTATGGGATAAAAAGTCTGTGTATTATTCCAGACGTTGAATAGAACTTCCTGTATGCAAAATTTCAGCACGATCCGTTGAGTAGTTTTAGCGTGAAAAGAGCATGACAAACATCCATCCATACATCTAAAAATCCAAACTTTCGCATTTAAAATATTAGTGTTGTGTGTATTTAAATGTATTTAGTAAAAGATATTATTTTGACGTTATAAACAGGCACTTTAATTTATTATTTGAATAGATAGAACGTCTATGAAAAGAATATAAATAACGTATCCGCGAACAGTGTCACTTCAAAGGGCACATTCTCAATCTTGGCTTTACCTTATAAGCTCTACATTTACCTAAGTTCTATATAGAACGGTAGAGATTTAATAAATAGTAGACTATATGGGTTTTCATCCAGGTTTAGTTATTTTTATGCTTATTAAGGCCTGGTTTATACGCCAATACTCTACACGTTATTAGCTGTATTCGATTTTAGTCGAACAAACTGCGGGCCGTTCACACGACATGTTTATTTGGTCATTCCAGCGAAGATGACACCCCAGGTCAAATAGATAAATTACATAATTTGTAGCTGAATATGTGATCACAGCAAAGGCAATGAATCGATTCAACAGGAATCAACCAATTTTTAAATATTTTTTCAATTTTCGACATTTTTATTGATCTTGAACACAGCGGTAATGCGATTGCCTTACTAAACTAAACTAAAATTATTAACACATTCATGGCCCAAGACGCAGATGCCAGTATCCGTCACCCTGCGGGCCGCACCGCCGAGGCTGGGCAGTGAATGCGAAATATTAAAAAACGAATTGCCGCAGTTTTCATACAGCTTCTCAGGTAGACGTGTATAATGTATATTACTATGGATCCACGCGCTGAAAGAAACGTGAACGTGGAAAACGTGTGGCTTCACGCCGTGTCAGAGAGATAAAGTCTCATTATCCGCTACTGCAGACCGAATACGTTATAAGTTCATTCGGTTCGCTTGACAAGTCAGATGAGTATTAGACAAACGTTTAGCAAGTTGTGAACGGTTACATATTTATGTAGTGTATATTAGGTTTATCAGTTATCTAGTACCCATAACACAAGCCCTGCTTAGCTTGGGGCTAGATAATGCTGTGTGAATTGTTCAGCATTATTATTTATTTATTTATTTTTATTATACATAATTACTCAATGTTCGCGCTACTACTTATTAGGTAAGATCCATCCTGCAAAAAAACCGTGTAGTGCAATGCCGTGTGAATATAGCCTAAGCTGTTTAATACATATATAATAGAAGTTTGACTCACATTTTTGACAGGTAAAAGAAAGAAGCCCTATTTAAAAAATTGTTAGAGTGTACTCGATCTCATTTGAGCTGATCAGTCTAAGAAACAGGATCGATTGGCTTACTTATTGGCTAGTAATAGTTTGAATGAATGAAAACTTTATTGTACTGGAAATTAACATAAATAAAAAATCGTACCTATACAAACCAAACAGAGTACAAAATGCGACCTTGCGAGAGCGATTTCACCCAGGCAACCTTCATAAGGTTAAGGTACCTCCAAATACTGCCCCGTCCAAAAAAATCTACCCTGTATTACTTTTTGTGTTCTCCTAATATGGTAAAGCTAAAGCACAGCTGTAGGTAATGTTGAATTATGAAAATAAACGACGCAACCAATTGTTCCGCAGGCCAGCGTTTCGCGATGCAGGAGATGAAATGCGTGCTGAGCGAGATCTGCCGCAACTTCCACCTACAGGCTCCGAGGAAGGGCTTCCGGCCGCGCCTCGCCGCTGACATGGTGCTGCGCCCCGCGGAGCCGGTCATGCTGAAGTTCATACCTAGGAAGTAGCACTGGGACCGCTGTCGCCAATCCGAATGAGGGGTGTTAAGAGAAGTTCTCACAATGCAGAATTTGATTACAGTATAAAAACTATCGTAGTTTGATGAATTCATTACGGATGTAAGTGGGTTAACTAAGAACCCTATGAGGGTGACTCGAACCGCACTCACCCTGAAGAAGTTCCTTGTAAAGGGATGAAACGTTGGTGTTCTTCCAACACGAATAAGGTTCGTAGTTAGCCCGCTTACCCGCGATGAATAGATGACAGTATTTGTAGTATTTGTGCTCTTGATGTAAGTTCTTTGATTTCTTAAAGATTTTGCGTTCCTAATGATTTTTTATTATTGTTTTAATTATTTTACAACACAGATATACAGTTATGATCATACCTTAATTATCTTCGTTCTAATGTTATCAAATACTACAGGGCGATGTAAGTACAAGATGTGGAAATATCGCAATAAATTATTGTCTCGTCAATTAACATACTAATACTACCAATTAACATCTGAAGCATTGTCAATTTTGAGCACTTACACTTAGAATTAATTAAGTTTTTATTTATTTAGCAACTGATACGATTTAATTACATAAGTGACTTATGATTAAATATTATACAAAATAAAATGAAAACTATTGTAGAGGTACTGACAGGTTTATATTTATCAAATAAATAAACATTTCTTGAAAGCCATGCATTCTACAGTATCAAATAATTCATGCATAGCAATTTATTGCAAACCCCTTTTTACGAATTAGTAAGCTAATGGCATTGAATTGAATTATTATTAATGGGATATAATGCATTTTACTTAACACACAGAAAATTACAATAATAGAATAAAACAATTAGGTACTACTAGTACTTATTTCCTAAAAATGTAAGCCGTCACCAGAAGGCAGAGTGCTCAGAATGTGGCGGCATAGTCACTCGTTGACCGAAATAGAAGCCAGCATTTCGATCACCTGTAATTTATATACTTTGTAGTTTATTTATACCTAGTTGTGAGTTTATCGAACCAAAGATTAATTTTTTTCCATAGAAATTTTACCACCCTTATTAACATTCTCAAAGGTTAATTTTTGAAAATTAGATTATCTTGTGTGTTTTTCGAGAACCTAAACTATTTACACACCAAATTTCATCTAAATCGGTGTAGTGGTCACTGAGGTTTTGAGCACTGAGGTGACAACAAACATTCGCACAAAAAATCGCATTTATTATATTAGTAGGATTATAAATCTTAAAGTACTTACCTACTTGAATATGATCTTTATCAAATTTTAAACATGACTTGTATTGTATAACTTCCAATGTTATTAAAAAGGTGAATAAATACAAAAAACAATATAACCATACCTAAGCTCTGTCTAAGTTAAAGTTAACTTAATTATGATATTTCAAGGTTAGGAAAATAGAATTTTAGTTTTAAATAAAAACTTGCAGGCAATTTGAGACGTATTTAAATTGAATACGGCTCAAATTGCCTGCAAGTTTATGTCAGTTTAAGTTTCTTTGGGTACAAATTGGACGAAATAAACTTTAGCATTTAATCAGTTCGTAAATGACGTCATTATAACCTTTGGAATCATTTGTGGGTTCGGCTGTTCGGCGGGAGGGATTAGGTAGATAAGAATTGTTATTTTGGAATTCGGACTCGAAACTGTTGGACTTTGGTCCTGTTTTTGTTGAAATGAGGCAACGTTTTGTATTTTCCTCTTATTTTGCTTCGTCATGATGATCTTTGAGACTGGTGTAATGTATATATATTTTTTCTCGTTCGTTATTATAATCGTTTCTTCTATCCTAGATATTTTTTGTTAACAAAGGGATTGCAAAATCAAAGAAATACTATTGGAAAATATTTATTACCCGAGTAAATCCCAGAAGCTCGAAATAATTTTTGGTTTTATAAACTTTCATTCAACATTCCATTCACATCCTCCAATTGTGGACAAAAAAATTGATGGTAGAGAAAATCAAATAAAACTTTATTGCTCTTTTGATAATAATTTATGCATTATAATTTTCTAATGTGATGGTTTCTAATCCTGTTAGGATAGATGTACGTTTATAAATAAATAAATAAAAAAATAATGTGATGTTGTAAATAAACACATTTTTTTGCGCTTACATTGCAAACGCTGGCTGAACCCTACGAGATAGATCAAAACAATGTACTACCTACAGTATTGTACACCTTAAAAATGTCTACAAAAAAGTCCGCGATGGTATATGTCTCTTAGGAATAACCCACAATAACCATTTTTTATCCTTTACTAAGCGATTTTAAGCTATACAGCATTAATCGTTGTCCAATTAAGTACCTTATATACACAGCCTGTAATTTAATTCTGTAGTGTATTTAGCATTGCACCCGTGCGAAGCCGGGGCGGGTCGCTAGTATAATAATATAAGTACTAGGAAGTTTAAATGATTTATTCTTAATCTATTTAAGCCGAAGTATCGCAAAGATAATGAATTTATCCTATGATGTGAAAAATAATGGATTTCATCGTCTAGAATCGATAAGTTATCGCCATTTAACTCTTTGAGTGATTGTTTACTCGGTCGGTATATGCGTTATCTCTTATCAGAACGTGTAGGTAGGTGCCAAAGTACAGTCATCTTGAAAGTCCAGGTTTTAATAAACAAATCAAAATATTATCTGCTAAGATATTTTGGAAGTAAAAATAGAACAGAGAATTAGGTACTTACCTTTATGTAATGTTATCTAGAACTTTTTTAAATAGTCTCGTATTATGAACTCGGGTAGAACCAAAGGAAAAAGAAATCCCCGTCGGGAGTTATAACACATCTTGGTAGAATAATTTTGTTGTTTTAGGATCTGTTAATTTTAGCTAAATTTAGGAATCTCAAATATACGAAAGGTCTATATCTGAAAATATTTAAGATTTTACAGGCTTAAATTTTAGCTAAAATTAGAAACGTCAGCTTCATTTTATGGAATCAATTCACTTCTTTTTATCTACCTTAATTCTTCTAAAAATCGATGCTAGACTAAATAAGAAGTCTATTGGATCCCAGTTACTGGGCGGGCTACATATTTTAAATTAAATTCATTTAGTGATTCAGACAACACAAACATCCATAGTAAGGTAGAAAATATCACACAGTTTCAGATATGTAATACGTTTTTTTCTTAATTTTAGTCTAAGAGAGAGTCACCTCTAGAGTTTGGTTTCTCAAACTCTACTCAAAACTCAAATGGTTTATTCGCTTAGAACACGTATATAAAGAATTGGTCGTAAGATAAAATGTGTCACCATATTCTGCTTTTTACAGCATATGAATGCCAATAGAATAAAAATTAAAATAATTTGATTTATACACACAATTAAAGCCACATTATTTTAATATCTCATGCATAGAAAATTATAAAAGTGTCAAAATTAAATATATCGAATAGTTTTGTCAAAATATCTTTATATTCTCCTAGTTTAAGTTTATATAGGTGTCTACTTATATTGCGTAAGTCCTGAAACAAATTGTACCTATAATATAGGTATTGTGAAACATTTTAAAACAGTGAAGTGAAGTGAGTTAAATAATTTGTTTTATTTTCACAAACTGACTCCCTCGGGGTCTAGAATCACCCCTTTCCGTGGCAAGCTGTATAGTTAGTAATATTACAAATCTTCGCATCTATCTACGCGCTTTTTATTAACCCTTTCACTGCCATTCCTCTGCGGTACGACCCACAGGGGGCAGAACCAGGTGGAAGTCTTCCATGTGCGACGGCGTTACTAAAAGTGTTAGCTAACAAACTTTATTGATACTGAATTTATTTTAAATATTTTTTAATTAGTAGCTTAAAATAACTTCTATGCCTTAGTCAGAATATACTCGTAAATAGTCCTAAGTATAATTAAATTATCTACGTAGCCGGCGTGAAGGCTGAACGATTACTAAAATAGTTCTTATGAAGATCTGAAATATCATACTATTTATTTATTTATTTTTATTTATTTATTTATTTATGGCCCTTAGCTCAGCTTTAAGCTCCAGCATGTCACCATACTGTAGCGCTGGTATTCTGCTAAGGGCTACATTTAGGTCACGGACACCTTGGTAATACAAATTAAAAAATAGTACTTATAACAAAATAAATTACATTAAATTAAATTAAATTAACCAAACACAAAACATACGCACCTAAAACTCCGATTACTTTAAAATAAATTAGAATAAAAAGGAAGTATACCACTAAATTACTTACTATATCACACACCCATGATATTGAGCCGTTTAAAAGACCTATGATGAAGGGAAGACCGTAAGAGATAGAAAAATATGCCAGCCAAGGTTGGTTAATTTGTGAAGTTAAGAGATATTTTTTGTAGTTTGTTCTGAAAGTGTTAACATTATTTACTACTATTACACTACTATTACTAATATTACAAATGCGAAAATTTGGATGTTAGTTTATCCGACAGAACAGAACTGTTCTCATGGGATACAAATAACCTTTAAACATTTCCATAGAAACAACGCGTGCGAAGCAGCGGGCAGAAACTACATAGTTGTATAATAATTTTGTACTCCTGCAATTAAACGATTGATTTGATTTGATACGATTCAAAACAGGTGAGACATAGTTAGTGCATTTTGCTGGTGGTAATGACTGTAGGTACTTCAGATTAATCATCCTTGATCGCATTGCATCCACTGCTCGCCAAACAAGAGCCCAGTTTACACTATTAAATACAAAACCATCGATGTATGATGCACAGGTACTGCTGGACCGTGTGTCTACAAGGTGTACCATAAGACTTGTGCATACTTCATGAACGAGAAGAATTACGAAACGAAATGACTGTGATAGTAAGAGACTCGGAGTTTTTTTAATATTTTTATTTATACAAAAATAGTAGCAGGAGACTTGTTAGACGTTTTGGTATTTTTAACCGACTTCAAAAAAATTAAGAGTTTCGACGGCCTATTTGTTGAACCAGCAGGCGAAGGTCCGCTCGCGACGCAGGAGGTTGCGGGTTCGATTCCCGCCTCGGGACAAATGTTTGTACATCTGCAAATATTTGTTTAGGGTGTTCTGGATGTTTTCTATGTTTATTAAAAAATATCTGTCTACGTACTGTATTGTATTAAGTATATCAGTTATCTAGTTCCCATAACACAAGCTCTGCTTAGCTTGGGGCTAGATAGTGCTGTGTGAATCGTCCTGTATTATTTATTTATTCTATGATCGGTTCTATGGTCTGTAATAGTTTTATTTTGTATAGTTTAGACAGAGATACTAAGTTGCCCTTGGTGGCCACCAAACTCTATTTTCATATCTCTGTCTTAACTATACAAAATAAAACTATTACAAAGGTATTAAAAAAAAGCTAAAAATAGTTATCACAAACTGGCTAACGTAATTTTTGGAGATTCCTTTCTTAAACGTAATAATTAGATAAAATAGGTGGCCGTGCTAGTGTGAGGGGAGGCAGCGCCTTAAAGATCGAAAAGCTTTATCAATAATAATATAAGTAAATTATCTGATTCAAAGTACAAGCGATTTATCTGATTCTTGATTTAATTTTTTTGCTCTTTGACCAGGAGCTGATAAAAGAACGAGATTACGAATTTATGAATCACGAAGGTATTAGTTTATTAGTTTATAATCTACTTAATGAACAAAGTTACCTACTGTAAACTAAAAAGCTAATCAGATTGATTAAAAAAATTATCAGCCAGAGTGCAACTAGGTACCTACCTAACATTTTCATTATCTATACCTAAAACAATATCCAGAAAATACAGGATATCGATACCTTAATTATAATTATGAGATACTAGCTGCATTTTTACTACCCGTTATCCTATTACCCGTTTTCCCGTAGGAATGAAGAATTTTCCCGCGGTCAAAAGTAGCCTATGTTCGTTCATAAGGAATAACGTGGGCTTCTAATGGTAAAATAATTTTTTAAATCGGTTCAGTAGTTTCGGAGCCCATTCATTACAAATAAACAAACAATCAAATCTTTCCTCTTTATAATATTAGGTAATATAGATTAGTATAGATAATATCGCATAGATATTGTACCGTTATTTTTGATGATGAGTCAATCTCGATAAAACATACGTGTGTTTGTTACACCTCACACATAAATAGCTAGGTAACACCAACCGGTTACAATCGAGCGAACTATATAACAACATTGAATCGGAAACGCGACGCACTCCGACACTAAAGACAAGCGACCTTGCGTTCATTTTATATTCATTTGCAGATTATTTTGGAACCACTTGTATGAAAATTTCAAGCGCTTGACTGTTATCGAAAGTTTTTGACAGTTCGTGTTGTGATAAGAAGTGAGTTTTATTTGTGGCGTTGAGAAGTTGAAGGTGAGTGTCAAAATTAATAATTTTAATTGTTGTTTGTTGAACATTGTTAAGGAATTAATGAAAATTAATCTTTAATAACAAAGGAAATTACAATCAAATAATAGAAACAAATTAGAACAAGTTGCCGAAGGTCCGCTTGCGACGCAGTAGGTTGCGGGTTCGATTCCCGCTTTAGAACTAATATTTGTACGATCTACAGATATTTATTCCGGGTGTTTTGGGTATTTTCTATGTACAATAAAATATATATATATAGAGATACCATTACGGTAAATGTTGATCAGGCGCGACTCACGGCGAGTACTTTGTTGATCCAAAAACACATGTTGATCCGAGCCTCTTTTGTTGATCTATTATGCATTTCCAGGAACAAGTGTGGCTCCGACCAGATCAACATTTGACCTCCCGTAGCCTTAGGCATTATGATACCATTTGTTGATCCAATATACAAATCCATTTTGCACAAGTTGATCCGATTCAAATGAACCAATCAGAACGCAGCATTGGTCGAAAATGGCTGCGACGTTGCCGCTCCGTCTGGGGGAGGGGTCGACTCGTGTAGAATCGTACTGACTAGGTAACGCCATGTTCCATGATTTATTATTTATTGTGACATCGCGTTCCCTAGTCATTATTTACTTATTCAAAATCCATTGCGTACAATTTTCTACGGTCAAATGTTGATCCATCAATACTTTTTAGCGATGATTATGTAACTATTTTGTTATTTTAGGGTTTCGAGATCGGTTTCGAAACCCTCATGGTCTCGTTTTGTCTATCCTTTTCTCCCTTTAATACATGAGCAACTACCGCAGCTATTAACTTGAAATTTAAAATAATATTACATTTGTGCACCATAACAGATATAAAGAAAAATAAACTAAAATAAAAATAAAAATTAGAATGAAATTTTTTAAAGGTATCGTTTTGTAGAGTATTAAAATTTCTGCAGGTTTTATACTTCTTAAAATAGGTAAAAGCGGGGAATAATTTTTTAACGGGGGATTACCTCACCGAGTGGGGTATCAAATGAAAGGTATCGGTTTGTACATTTTAGAACCGTTCTGGAAATTTCTGTAGGTAACATTTTTTTTTTAATATTTTGAGAAAAGTCGATAAATTGAACATAGCCCTCTAATCTCCGAAGTATGCACAGCGATCCATCTTAAATGTAGGTCGGTCGGTAGCTACCACTTTTAGGTAGAACCGGTACCTTAATTACCCACATATTTGTATAATTAACAAACGTTCAAAACCCTCGGCGCGCAAATTACGCTTGCACTTAACGAATCTTGTTTGTTTGTGTTACTAACTGAAACCTATAACCAAATAAACAGTTTTTTTTTGTGATTTATTTCTTGGTATTTCGTACCTTGTTTAGTTTTTAGGGTTCCCTACCTCAAAAGGTAAAAATGAACCCCTATAGGATCACTTTGTTGTCCATATGTCTGTCTGTCGGTCTGTCCGTCTGTCAACCCTCTTTTCTCAGGAACGCGTGGACGTATCGAGTTGAAATTTTCGTCAAATACTCAAGTCCGTAACTTTTTGAAGCCGTGATATAAATAAAACTCTTAAGTCAATGCATTCAAAAGTTGCAGCCGTTTATGTCCGAATATTTTGAGATTTCCAAGGGAATCACAAGCACACAAAACCTATAAACTGCGGGAAGTACCCACTTCTCGCAGACCTGGAATCATGAAATTTGGTGAGGAGCACGGTCTTATAGCACAAGTAATGAAAAAAATCCGAAAACCATAAATTTGTAATTTATTCACTTTAAAAAATTACTTTAAATGCTCGCCATGGACCAAAACCTATAGTGTCTATTTTAGGTCCCGTAGACCTAAAATTATGAAATTTGGCAAGATGCAGCCCAAATAAATGAAAAAATCCGAAAAAAGGAAATTTGTAATTAATTCACAAAAAAAACTTTTGATTATAGCTATAGACCAAAACCTATAGGGTACTTCCTGCTTATCTAGAATCATAATATTTGGTAAGATGCAAGGTCATATAGCACAAATAACGAGAAAAATCTGAAAACCGTAAGTTTGTAGTTTATTATTAAAAAAATATATAATTTTTGATTCACTCCCTCGGCCAAAAAATACAGGGTAGGTGTAGGTACCTGCTTCATTTTGACCTAGAATCATGATATTTGGCAAGAAACAAGGTCTTACAATTAAACGGAACCCTTAGTGCGCGAGTTCGACTCGCACGTATCGTTTTATTTCTTTATAGCTTTTGTAATTGTTATGTATCAAATAAATTATTTAATTTCATTTTATTTTCGCCTAAATATCTACGTTACACCTATCTGGGCCCACAGTAGTGGACCGTGTGGAGTACACAACCTCCACCAGGAATCCTTTTCTCGAACCACCTCGAGGCACTTTTAGCTAGGCATTGGATATCATTGTTACAAATTAAACCTAGGACCTAGAATTATTTAAGGTAGGTACAAGTAGCGGCACGAAACTCTAGCGCTGACCGTTATTGCGCAGAAGTAAAAAAATTGGTATTACAGGGTGCGCAGTATCCCCTCCACCATTTGCTCAGCGCTAAGCTTACGTGCCGCTACTTATAGTAACTACTCTACCAAACGTGGTTAACCGACTCTGAATATTACTAGTGTCAATCATTTTACTTTCATATAATGACCCTAAAGTTATCTTCATCATTCATTGACTGTCATAAAATGTTTAGGCTACCTATGTATGCATGTCATCAGAATCCCCCTAAAGTTTTTTTATTTACCTACTTTTCATACCAAAAGCCTTAAAATACGAAATAGGTAACTTACCTATTTCGTAAGTCGTAAGAGGCGACTAAGGGACATACACCGGAGGACGGGCAGCTGCGCCCCCTGCATAACCAACTCCACCACCGAACTGCAATCCCCAATTCGCTTGCCCAGCGTGGGGTTATGGACACTGACCATCAAATAAATAAAGCCAGAAAGTAATGGCCCCCGTTCCCGGCCGTTCGAAACCCTCGGCGCGCGAGTTACACTCGCACTTGACGGATCTTGTTTAAGAAGGGAGAGATACCCATCTTAAAGAACAGACTGAGAAAACTCTCCTGAATAACTACAGACCATCACCTTATCGAAATTGTTTCTGAGTGTACTTATCTTGGGCAAATTCTGCAATCAGGGGAAATTCAGGCCTCCAGTCATGTAAAAATAGTTTTGAGAAGGAGGCCAAGGAGATGATCCAGCTAGGGTGGGCAGTGTATGGAAAACTATGTTGAAACTTCTCGTCATCCATACCGCAATGTTTGAATGATAAAGCTTTCAATCAGTGCCTCCTATAACCGTCATGACCTACGGAGCTGAGCCGTGGATACTATGAAAACATCTGAAAACATCTCTATACTGAAAACATCTGAGGGAGAACCAAAGGTAACTACCATATCTCGCGAAGAACCAACAACCACTGGGGTAAACGTGTCCTTGAGTGGAGACTGTGACTCGGCAAACGTAGTGTAGGATGCTCTCCAGCCAGGTGGGATGACGATCTGCGAAAGACTGCAAGTAGATGCTGGATGCGGCAAGCTGAAGACAGGCGCTATGGCGCTCACTAGGGGTGGCCTATGTGCAGCAGTGGACTGTAGATGATGATGATGATGAACCTACCTTAAGTTGGGGTATGATCAGTGAAGATCGTATGTAATTTATTTTAGCCGAATTATTAGTAAATATGGCATAATTCAGCCGAAGTTAATTTCATACGGTTCATTCACCTCACGTCCGCTCTCATAATCAATAACTATAGGTACCTACATGTTCTACTCAAAAGTGGTCGGAACTACATAAACATGTAATTTGTCAGTTTCACAGTCGCGGCGTTGCGGCGTTGCCGCTTTGAATACAGACGAAGTAGTCATTTGTGGCTCCAAAGTCTGCGGATCAACATTGTCTAAGCTAATGTTACGCGTAGTTAAATATGTAACGGATGTGAAAAAGACGTTTTAGTGTAAAATTTGTGACCGTTAGTGGATCAACAAAATTTTGATATTTTGGGATATTTTGAATGCGAGTATCTCGATAACCAGTTAATGTAGATCTAGCGTTGCCATGTGCTCTTCAAATGTGGATCAAAGTATATCTGTTTACTAGGTTTAGAGTCGAATGTACACTTGAAATAGGTGGATCAACATTTCTTAAGAAATCGTACTGGATCAACAATTACCGTGAAAGGTTCATACTATATATATATATATATATATATATATATATATATCTATGTGATGTATTGTATTGAGTATATCAGTCATCTAGTACCCGGCATCCAGCATTCTATTAATTTATTATGTACAATTGACACATTTGAGCTAGCTACAGACTGTTGCAAACAATCTAATGGAATTAAGTAATTAAATTAACTTTCGTTGGAACAGGATACAAAACAGCTGTTATTGTATTAGGTATCCATGATTAATATTATAAAAGCGAAGATAACTCTGTCTGTTTGTCTGTCCTTTTCACGTCTGAACGGCTGAACGGATCTTAATGAAAGGCAGGATATGGTAAACCATATCCCGGGCCGGACATAGGCTACTTGAAAACTGTTTGCGAAGCCACGGGCTGAAGCTAGTTTTTTATAACTCTAACACATGTTTAAGTGTATGGTTTTAACAATTTAACAAAATAATCATCGCCGGTATAAAAAAGCTTCTATAGCTAAACCTTATTTAACTTAGATTATAATCAGTGACCGGTAACCTAGTCAGAAAATTAAGAAAACTGTCAAAATGAAAGTCTCACCAGCCGTCATGTCAGTGAACCTTAATCTTAATTTAAGATTTTCAATGTCGGAGAATTCAATATTTTTCGATTGCAGCAGAAATAATTGTCTTGAAATTTCTACGTAATGAGTAAAAATCTCATCTCTCCTTTGACATATTTATAGCAATACAACGCAACGTATAGATTGCCATCAGCAATGTGTAGGCAATCTCGTATATACTCGCTTTTGTAAAATCCAATATATTTTATACAGTATATCAGTATCCATGTTAATATTATAAATTCAAAAGTAACTCTGCTTGTCTATCTGTCTGTCTGCTACCATTTGTTACCTTTTCACACCTAAACGGGTGAACGAATCTCAATGAAATTTAGCAGGGAGGTAAATGGTAGGTATCTCGGGGACCGACATAGGCTTGATAAGCGCATGCGAAGCCGCGGGCAACAGCTAGATGCACAAACAAAACTGATAACAATAACAAAACTGATAACAATAACAATAAGTTGCAAGGTGACCACTAAAACTTCAATGCACACACACAGCGAAAAGGTGCATATTTCATGAAAACGGATTGGAGCGGAAGTGATGAAAGAAAGTTACCACAACTAAAACTTTTTGCGATCTTCTGCGCTTTGCTCCGATCGTCGTAAAATATTTTTCACTAGGTAGTATTTCTTTGGTTTTGTAACTTCTTTGTTTTCAAAAAATATTTAGGATGTTAGAATGGAGGCTTTATACGAAATTTTTGCTACAAATATGAGATTCTAATTTTCTGTCCAATTTGGTTGTCTTAGTTATTAAGACAACCAAATTGGAAAGGGGTTTGAAGTGTTTTGTATGGAGGGTGGCTCTCCACTTTGTTTTTTTTTAAATCGCAGCGCACAATATACATAAATTTTGGAATATTATTTGATTTCTTAGAAAGGAAATACGACGTTTACTGTGCGCCGCAATTTTGAAAAATAAATCAAGTGATCTTACATTTTTGCCCTAACATTGGCCAATGTCCCTAACAATGGCTAAAAATTTAAGATTTTAGATTGAATTTATTCATAAAGTTTCCTGTTTAAACATAGGTCTTTAAATTATACTTTTAGTAACCACCACCATAACCTGCCTTTATGGAATATATGTATATAGATTTTTTGAATAGGTATATAGTAGAATTTTAACTCCTTTAAAGAATCGTTTAAGTTTAACAAACTTTCTCATTTCCCTGCGGCGGCCGGGGGATCGCAATCAACGCCGTTCGGCTTCGTACACCGATTGTGTGGTACCTTGTACCTATGTCCATAGCGAGTCTGTAATGTTATTGACATGTTTGTTTCATAGATTAGGTGTTATTATTGACGCCATATTTGCCTGTTGGTGTTTAGTTTATATCCCAAACAAATATTTATAGACCCCTAAAAGGCCGTCTTCTAATATTACCCTCTAATGGTTCGTCCTCGATAGACAGTGTGCAAAAAGCACCACGCACTATCTAGCTAGAGTTTTTTTCATCTGAGAATTCTACGTGACGATTCTGCAACGGTACCATTGTCATTCTACCAATCTCTCGTTGCAAATAGCACTGGTTGAAACCATTTTCAACCTTGATATTTTAGACGCAAGTCCCCTCCATCTCCCCCTGACACCTGAGAATAAATAGGCGAAAGTCCAAGAAAAATGGCGACGGAGAACGTCCTGATCAGGCATTACATGAGAAGAGGGATTAATCTAAGATATAATTCCAAATTGGGTAATTTAGTGACGATATTATTGTCATAGTGAAGCGATTCGTTTAGCAGAATAGGGCCCCACACAAGGTTGGTTTTGTTTGGGGCTAAGCGATGCTGTGTGAGTTGTTCATTATTTGTTTTATCTCAAACTTTTCAGAACACAAAAGGATCTCACCATGCTGTGGCTGGTGCTAGCGACCTTCCTGGCGGCGCTGCTCACGTGGTTCCTCTGGGACGAGGAGCTAGCCGTGGACAAACTGCCGGGCCCCCGGCGGATGCCTATCGCGGGGGCCGCCTTCGTGTTTTTGAAGTTGGATGCCAGTGAGTTCATCTACTTATCAGCTTATTAACAAGCTTCATCCAAGGTTTTTTGTTTTGAGAGTGCGGATCAGCAACCCACACTCAGGTCATCGGCCTTCGAAGGCGGTTCATACCACGAACAAACTTGAAGAATGACTTGAATGAAGAATGAACTTGTTGACTATGAATGATTTTTTTTTATTTTAATAACACATTTATTTTTCATTTCAGTTTTATAATCCAACTATAAATGGCATTTAATTTTTTTCGTATTATTTTGAATAACTTCTAATATTGTATTTTGTGCTATAGAATAAGGCTCTTTTTATTTTTATTATTTATTATTATTCTACTTACCTAATGCCACAGGTAGTTAATTCTGTAAACTATAATTGTTTTCAGGACAAATCTTCTTGCGCATGCGTCAGTTCGCTAAAGAGCACGGCGACCGGTACATGGTGAAGATCTTCAAGAGACGCATGCTACACGTCCATAGTCCGGATGACGTTGAGGTAAGGTTCCATTCGTTTATTTTTAATGGTCCAGAATCTTCTCTCGCATAAGGACAGATACGTGATCGTCGTGACTTACAGCGCCTCTATCGTGTGGACAGGGAACTATACAAACCCTTAACAAAAGAAGACGTCACGACTTCGTCATGTCACTAGCGTCAAATAGACAAACCCCTCTGGACGCCCTGTCTTATTGAATGTCTATACTTATGTATATGAGAAAAATGTCGCCTTTCATCTTTTTGGATTCCTGATATGGAACAAATGTTTTTATGATTGGCATTACTGTGAAGGTATATCAGTGATCTGATACCCATATTTTAATTTCAAAATTCATTAACTCAATAGGCATACCCCAGCGCACATAATAATGGTCAACAATAAAATAACAAATAAATAACATTGATAAGAAACAGTATTCCAATCATTTACATCTGTGAGGATAATAATGTCATAACACATGCTCGGGTCACTTTGGACTAGATAATGCTGCGTGAAAATGTACCTACATCAATATTTTATAGTAGTTTACCTATTGACTGGGCTGTATGGTGCGAATTCTAAGGCGGCACGCCTTAGAATTCGCCAACCAAAAACAAGAACCCCAACTCTTCCCGCGGGTGTCGTGAGAGGCGACTAAGGGATATCCACCGGGAGCGGGCAGCAGCGCCCCCTGCAGAACAATTCTACCACCGAACTGCGATCCCCAACCCCATAAACCCCGGTTTATGGGCATTACCTAGCCCATTAATAATAAAAGCCAATCAGGCACTTATGGGGGAGGCCTGTGTCCAGCAGTGGAGCAGTAAAGGCTGTTTGGAGCTACTCGGTTCATACCAGTGTCTCTACGAGCTCTGGTTATCATTGCTCGTTTGCACCGACCCTCATAACGCTGAATTACTGCAGGCTGATTGAGCACAAGGAACCCGTAGCCAATTACAGCCATGAAGTTATTAAATTACCCAATGGAACTCTTCCATTTTCTGTAGGTTAATATCTGTCCGGTAGTTACGGTAGGTATAGATTTCCGGTATAAAGGGTATACAGGGTTGTTAGTGATTCACTGACACTGCGTGAACTTCAGCTTCTGCCCAGCACCACGAACACGTTTGTGAAGACGCCAGGTCTTATTTTTTTTTTGTAATTAATTTTTGATAAGATATGAAGAAAATAGGTTTGTCAATGAACTGCGCAAGACCGATCTCCCACTCCCACATCTACTGATAATTCATGGCAGAGCCTTTTTTATGTTAAGGTTCAAATAAAGCCTCTCTAAAGAACGATATTATTGACTGGACTTACTACCAATACCAAATTTAAGAAATAAGACCGGGCGTCTTCTTAAACGTATGCTCATCATCGAGAAGAACCTGCAGTTCACACAGTGTCAGTAAATCACCAATAACCCTGTATAATGCAGTAATTATTGCCAGTGTTTAATACTAATAATGTTAATGAGTCCAATCAAGCTAATCCTCTGATAATGAGGCCAGGCGTACGGGCTGGGAATATGGTAATTATTAGCTTCACCTACTCACATACATACATATTTAGTAGCAACTGATTGGTTTAATGTAATGTTTTAGAATAGAATAGAATATAATAGAATATTTTATTTGTAACTCAATCAACAAACACGATTTAAAAATAAAGTAAAAGAGTACAGCTTTAGTTGATTAGAGTCACAAAACGGTCTCTGTCAGCATGAGCTAGTCGTAAACACGTTACAACCAACGCTGGTCTTCCGACAGAGCCGTTTGGTGACGTCGGTGTCGTGGTTTTACATCTTCTTCATTATTCTTAGATGGATGTTAAAAGATCAGCTGGCTGATTCGCTATGAATTGGTAAAATCGTCACGAAATACATATATGCACCTTAGTTTTGTCGTGTCTCCTTAGGCTCAAAATTTAATAATACTCGACCTAGCCACCTAGCCCCCTCGGCTCAAGTTATGTCAATTTATGTCGCCTACGCAGGCTGGGCTATTCATAAACTACCTACGTATACCACCGCAAGCTAATACTAGTGAAGTCATTACACCAGTGGTTAGTTCACAAACTGACAAATTGGTTCTGGATGAACCGAAGACATCAGATATGAAGGTCAATTTTCTACGTTCCTATACCTACTAACTTTAAGTACATATTTGTTTTATGAAGCAACTGGTTTATAAAATGTAGATGATGTTGGCCGAGTCGAGAAACTTTGTTTTTTGTCAGCCTTTCCCTACCTTCCTACTAGCATAAAGTACCTACCTGCCTTCCTACAAAAAATTCCGCATGAAGTCGCCTATCGAGGCAAGAGTTGCCCTTTGATTTTTTTAACTAAATAATCAAAGCGTTGCCATGCATCGGCCAACTTGGGGATGCGGGTGTGTCTTTGGCATCGTAGCCCCCGAATGGATTAATTGATTTTGATAAAGTTCTTTTGTTCGAAAAGCATCTTGATAGAGTGTTCTTTGCTATGTTTTAGAAAAATCGGTGCCGCCATTCAAGTATGACGGTTCAAAGTAGGTAATATTTTCGCCGAAGTTTTCGATTTTGTGTAAAATTATATTATTTGTTTTACAGCTCGTGTTGACCCACTCGAAGAACATTACAAAGGGAAAGGCGTACATGTTCATGGAGCCGTGGCTCGGAACGGGCTTGTTGCTGAGCACAGGTTGGTGTTCAAAGTATAGAAAATAATAACTACAAAACACAACTTATATAATCACACTAATATTATAATTCGCGTTTATATTTATAATATTTGTGTGGTATGGGGACTGCGAGAATAGATCGACTTTAGATGGGGAATAGATCGACTTTAAATGTTTATTTTGGTTGTTTAGATGGATGAATTTATGTTTGTTATTTCATCACGCCAAAACGTGGAAAAAAACGTCAAAAAGTTGTTTGCAGACTGTATGCAGAAGTGCAACGTGCTGAAATTTTGCATAGATGTAGTTCTCGGCCTGGAATAAAATATAGGCTACGTTTTATTCCATAAATCAGTTGCCATTGGATAGAAATAACCACGTTTCCATATAAACAATGCGAAGCCGAAACTGGTAATAAATAAATAATGCTGGTCCTGCACAACCCGCACAGCATCGGCTAGCGCCAAACTAAGCAGAGCTATGCATTTATGGCACAGAATATGGACACGATACAACAAGATACAAGTACCGCACAATACAAGTAGCAGAGTTTAGAAGTTTGTAGGCCATGCTACAGGTTGTAACGATTAATATGACAGTATTCACGATGTAAGAAATATACTCTACAATGCATTGCCTGGAGCCTTTTTTAGGGCTCTTGTACACCACATGTTTTTTTTACCGTGAAAATCTACGGTTAATTCGCTGTGAGCAGGCACGGTCGCCAGTGCTGTATGGATCACTAACTGTAGATTTACACTGCAAAAAAGGTGTGTGAACAAAGGCTAAAGGATTTTTTGATAATCTTTTGTGTACTGTCTATGTAATCTGTCGATTTTACCGATAACTTTGGTCACGCAGACTCTTGACTGTGAGATAAAGTTAGGAATCTCAAAAGTTTGATTTTCTGCTTCTGAAGATTCTTGAGTAGAACAGAAAGCAAAGATTTACATTTCAAAAAAATCTGCTCCTAAAACTTTACTCAAACAATAATTAAAATCGCAAAATTAAGACTATCAACCCAAAAAAAATAAAAAAAGAGATTTATCGCTTTATTTTTTGTTGCGTTGTTTACAGTATACCAGTAAAGTACTTACAGTTTAAGATGTCCCGGGTAGTTGATATGCTGTGTGAATTGTCCAGCATTATATATTATTATTAAATAATGCTGTACAATTCACACAACATTATCTAGCTTCTCAAAAGCTCTGCCTACCTGGGGCTACCCAAGCTAAGCAGAGCTAAGCATTAAAATTATTATTATTTTAGTTTAGGTAGGTACATTACTATCTGTTATTTCAACAAAATGGCGGATGACCAGCGTTAGTTGCTAACTTCCTTTAACTTGAAAATGTCAATAAAATAAGTTCTCAACTCAACACTACGATGCGAGATAGGTGACTGACTTATTCCGTGCCACCCTGTGTAAATACACCGTCGTCGTCGCCACCGCGCTAAGCTTTTCATTCAAGCTCAGTGCTTTATTTCCTTTTGATCTTACAGGACTATCGGACTCAAAACCAATTCTAACAAAGGCGAAAGTTTTCGAGTCCTTACCAAAGAAGTTACTATAGGAACTAGAATCGTAGCAATGTCTTTGAATATTTCTCTACTAAAGTTTCCGCGGAAACAGTTGTATAGCTCCTTGTCTATCTATACTCATAAAACGTTAACGTTTGTTATGTTATCCAAGATCAATGAAGCATTTATAGTTACTAGAGCCAAAACTACAAAAAATGGCTTTTTACTAGTTTCTAGATTTCACGAGTAATTTAGATAGCAGATGAGAGGTTTTGCGCACATCGTAAGCCACATCGTAAGCCATTTGGTATAAATTGCTAAAATAAACTTTGAATCAATTGTAGTTTTAGAAACTATCGATATAATGTTGATTTTAGTAAAAAACTCTCAATGTCGATAGATTCTAAAACGACAATTGTTTCGGAGATTGCTAAGTTTTTAGTAGAACCTAGAAAATAGTTTAAAAACGTCGATTTTTTCGACACCATAATAGATTAAAATGAAATTTTGAGCACTCGACGAACATAAACCGAATTAAATTGCTTGGCTTTTATCCAGTAATAGTGCGAAGCAGCGGGCAGACGCTAGTAATATTTTATAAAGTAGAGCAAGCCTGCGGCTCCCCATTATACCTCCATTCTGTGTTGACAGTTTTCTTGATAACGTTAATAGCGTTATTTAACTTTTTAAGCTCGAGAATAAGCTGAACTTTAAAAACTTAATAATTTGAACGTGTTTTAATAGGAGTATAAGATATTTGCTCACTACTGTGAGGCGAGCGGTGACCAAAAACCTCATAAAACTTTAATTTTGACTTTTGGAGATCTAACAAAATTACAGGTCTCGGACCTGTAATTTATTTTAATACAATAATTACAAAATTACAGGTCCGAGTTTGAAGGTTTTTTTACCCGACTTCAAAATAGAGTCTCGACTTCAAAATCGGTTCCCTAAAAATAGCGATGAACATAAACTCGCTGTGCCCACAACTAGGCTACACAAAATTAATGTATCTTGTTTATCTATGTATACGCTTCTACAACAAAACTCCTAGTGAGTTGCAAAAAGTATCAGTAAATAAATTCAAACAAATTGTCAATACCTTGCTGTGCAAAAAGGTAAAATATCAGATTATCTAGAGGATAAAAAAGCTTGGGACGGGTTTTGCTCCACTCGAAAATAACAACTAACAGGCTAAAGGTTTCTTCGTCGCTTTTTAGGGTTTCGAAGATCAAAGATCGGTTTCGAAACCCTTATGGTCTCGCTTTGTCTGTCCTTTGTTCCCTCCTTAATAACTCAGCAACTACTGCAGCTATCAACTTGAAATTTAAAATAATGATACATTTCGTGCGCCTGTACAGATTTAAAGAAAAATAAATGATAATAAATGAAAAATGAAAATGAAAATTTTCCATACAAATTTTGTGATGCCGAAATTTCAAAAGTTACCTACAGGGTCATGTGGGGTATCAAATGAAAGGTATAAGTTTGTACATTTCAAAATAGTTTTTACAATTTTTGTAAAAACACCCCGCCCCCCTATCTCCGAAGATTGCGGAGCGATCCATGTAAAACGTATGGAGCGTTTATAGATATGGATTTATATTTTACAGGAAAAATATAGAGAAGTTTGTAAAAAGAACACTTTGTGAAAAATAGTCAAAAAGGGCTACCTCACCGAGTGGGGTATCAAATAAAAGGTATCGGTTTGGACATTTCAAAACAGTTTATCAAATTTCTGTAGGTTTCATACTTTTTGAAATATTTTAAAAAAGTCGAAAAAATACCCATTCCCCCTCCCCTATCTCCGAAGTTTGCAGAGCGATCCGTTTCAAATGTATGGAGCGTTTGTAGTTAAAGATCTATATTTTGCACGAAAAATATAGAAAAGTCTGTAAAAAGAAAACTTTTTGAAAAATGGTCAAAAAGGGGGGGAATAATTTTCAAAAGGGGAAGCTACCTCATCGAGTGGGGTATCAAATGAAAGGTATCGGTTTGGACATTTCTTCAACAGTTCTTGTTTACTTTAGTCTACATACCGAAACGACAGAAATCAAAAATATCACTTTATTTCCGTGTCAGTGTTTAGTTTTATATTTTGATCTTTTCTAAGTGTGCATTTATTGTATTTATCTAAATAAAGAGTTTTTGATTTTGATTTTGAGAGTTATCTGAAGTATTGATATTAACATTTTGAGTGAGCTATGGAGAGAGCTATGCTAAAAGTTATACTAATAATCTTTTTCCGGATACAGACTAAGTATCTATAAAGTAATATAATTATAACATACCTGTACTATACAGGGTTATTGGTAATTCACTGACACTTCTGCCCATCATCTCAAACACGACCGTGAAGACGCCCATTATTAGATATATTAGACGTATTAGTTTTTAATTTACCTAATATGAAAAAACACAGTCCGGATTCCTATGAATTACTAAAGATCTCCCACTCCTGCACCACTGTTAATTTGAGCAGAGCCGTTTTAAGTTTAGTTTCAAATAAAGCCTCTTTGAAGAACGATTATTGAATACCTAATACCAATACCAAGTTTAAGGATTAGAACCTGGCGTCTTCACAAACGTGCTTGTGATGATGGGCAGATCCTGCAGTTCACCACGCAGTGTAAATAAATAAATAAATAAATAATGCTGGACAATTCACACAGCATCATCTAGCCCCAAGCTAAGCAGAGCTTGTGTTATTGGTACTAGATAACTGATAAACATAATACAATACACTACATAGATATAAATTTATTATTATTCATAGAAAACATCCAGAAAGCCCTGGACAAATGTCTGCAGATCGTACAAATATTTGTCCCGAGGCGGGAATCGAACCCGCAACCTCCTGCGTCGCAGGCAGACCTTCGCCCGCTGCGCCACTGAGGTCGTCTATGTCGAGTGTCAGTAAATTAATAATAACCCTGTATAGATATTCTGTGACATAACCAAATAACCCCACTCCTAGGTTCGAAATGGCACAAGCGACGCAAGATCCTGACGCCGACGTTCCACTTCAACATCCTCAAGAACTTCACAATGATGATGGAGGAGAAGTCTCGGAGCCTGGTGACGCAGATGAAGCGGGAACAGGGGGGGAGGAGGGAGGTTCTGCCGCTCATCAGCGACTTCACTCTGGCTACTATCTGTGGTAAGTAACTTACCACACGTGGTCGTCTGTATTCTATGACAGTCTACTGCTGGATGGTGGCTGCCTTGGGCTCTCATTACAATCTTTCCATGGGTAATTTTAACCATGTTCTTTAGGGTTCCGTACCTCAAAAGGAAAAAAGGAATCCTTATAGGACCACTTTGTTGTCCGTCTGTCTGTCTGTCAGCCTGTCAACCCCTTCTTCTCAGGAACGCGTGGAAAACAGTTCTTCCAGTTGAAATTAACATCAAATACTCAAGTCCGTAAGCTATTGAAGCCTCAATATAAATAAAACTTCTAGATCAACGCAATCAAAAGTTACAGCCGCATATGTCCGAATATTTTGAAATTTTCACATGCACACAAAACCTGTAGGGTACTTCCCGTAAACCTAGAATCATGAAATATGGCAAGAAGCAAGGTCTTATAGTACAAATAACGGAAAAAATCCGAAAAGCGTAAAATTGTAGTTTATTAACAAAAAAAAATATTTAATTCCCTCCTAGGACCAAAATAAA
Organism: Eupithecia subumbrata; assembly: GCA_949316285.1. NCBI lineage: Eukaryota > Metazoa > Arthropoda > Insecta > Lepidoptera > Geometridae > Eupithecia > Eupithecia subumbrata. The sequence continues at coordinate 9,525,183 of OX438643.1, read as the reverse complement.
GTACCTACTTCCCGTTGACCTAGAATATTTGGCAAGAAACAAGGTCATAAAATTAAACGAAACCCTTAGTGCGCGAGTTCGACTCGTACTTGACGTTTTATTTTTTATTGATGCTAAACTATCAATCTATAACAAAATTATCAACACAGAAACAGCAATGGGCACCCAGCTAGACTCCGACAAATCCGACAAGACATTGAAGTACAAGGACGCTATCAAAGACATCGGTCTGGTGCTGATGGGTCGCATCGCCCACGTCTACTTGCAAGTTGACGCCATCTTCAACGTGTCGGCGTTGGGGCGGCGGTTCCAGGAACTGCTTCAAACGGTGCACAGCTTCGCTGATGACGTTATACTGGAGAAGAAGAAGCAGAGGTGAGCTGGCCCAATACACGGGCTAACTTGAGGGCGGTAACTCGGAGCCGCGGTCAATGTACAACTAGTAGGCTATGCATTTGGAGGCTGCCGACACACATTACAAATCACGCTCCAGGCATTCTCAATGAATGTTTGTTTTCAACACAAAAACTCCAAAAATCTCTATTTGGATTGATGTTCGAAGAAAAATATTGTCGATTTTAGTTGTATGGGGTAATGCAATATTTACAAATGTATATATGTACCTACTAGTATGGGTAGATACTTCTATAGGTACTAGTTTGCCTACTTTAAGTAGGTACCTATACTTAACAAAAATAAATACTATTATAAAATGAAAATCCGCAGGCATTTGCCGGTTTCTTCTTAACAAATTATAATAGCCGCTGATGGGCATATAAACTGTCAAAACCACTGGTTTTTTTGAATCTAGTATTTTTCGTAGGTCTTTTCTGATTCTGTTTCCTTCTTCTATTAGTTAAGTACATGGTACTTCATTAGTTAAACAAAACCAAAGATTACCTATGCCTGCGTTTCGTTAAGAAAGTTAAATTTGTTCAGGGCTCAGAATCCGATTAAAGTAACAGAAGAGCTGGCGAACGAGTTCGGCACCAAGAAGAGACTGGCCATGCTGGACCTTCTTCTGGAAGAGGAGAGTAAGGGCAACATCGACGTGGAGGGCATCAGGGAAGAGGTCAACACGTTTATGTTCGAGGTATGTTGAGTTTTACGGGGAAATTTTGTAAAACTACTGAATTGGGAAAATTCAGAGCGAGGCGGGAGATAACGAGAAGTCAGGGTATTTTGTGGAGTGAGTTGTAAAATTTAACTTTTCATTATGTTGGTTTACTGTTACTTGTTGGCTACGTGTGAATGACCTTCTTTATAAATATATAGATTGTAAAACGCCGTAGATTCACCGTAACTTTACCTAAGTAACCGTTTGGCTATGAGTATTGAGTATACCAATGTATACTCAATTTTAGTGAACCTGTTTGTTCTTTTGAAAAGAAATAAAGACATACCGAAAATAAAATTAACCAACCAATCAGCTGTTTTTTGTTTGCATTATTTTCAAAATACCTCACTATCGATTCAAAAAAACAAAATACAAAAACGTTTATTTCAGAAATGTTTGACACAATTGAGTTAGATCACTGCCTCCTGTGGTAGCTACAATGTAGCTGTGTTACAGGCGAACAGTATCTTCCCTTATGTATCTACTAGACATAATTTAACATTATGTATCTTAATATGAACTTATCTATTATTATAATGAGTAAGTAGGTTAATTAGGCAGGTATGTTGAATAATTTAAATTTTTTTAAAGTAGTAAGTAGTTCGATGAGGCATACAAACAAATAGATCGATGTAGCAGGTACACTGAAAATGCACTGCGGGGAAAAACAACATTTCTAACCTAGTTTTGCACACCAGTAACGTTGTTCTACTTTCAAGTAGACACCGAAAATTGAGGCCCATTTTCTGACCAGACGTTCCCATTCGCAGGGTCACGACACAACTGCTATGGCTCTAACGTTCGCCCTCATGCTGCTGGCTGACCACGAAGATGTGCAGGTAAGAATCCTTTACAGCTCCCTTTACCGCTAAGGATTAGAATTGGAACTCGCTGCCTGCCTCTATTTTACCGGCCAACTACAACCTGTCAAGTCTCTTCAAGACAAGAGTGATTACGTAAGTGTTTTCTAGACCTTCGTGTTACATCGTCGGCCAGATCTTCACTTACTATCAGGTGAGGTTGTGGACAAACGAAGATCTATTGACAATAAAACATGATCCGCCAAGTGCGAGTGTAACTCGCACACCGAGAGTTTCGAACGTTTGTCAATTATACAAATATTGTACTAAAGGTACCGGTTATAGAATTCGCTATTTAATGAATGAAATGAATCTAAAAATAGTAGGAACCAAACTACATTTTAGATGATCGCTCTACATACTACGGAGATTAAGTATATTAATCACTTTTTCCAAAATATTTCAAAAAGTGTGTACTCGACAGAAATTTCAAAACTGTTTTTAAATGTACAAGCCGGCGATACCTTTCATTTGATACCCCATTCGGTGGGTATTTTTTGAAATATTTTGAACATTACCCACTTTAACCGAAGCATGCATGCAGAGTAATCCATCTGAAATGTAGGTTGGTACCTACTATTTTTAGGTATTCGTTAAATTGCGAAGTCTCTAACCGGTTCTTTTGGTAGGTACATAATTGTTCACAAACGTTCGAAACCCTCGGCGCGCGAGTTACACTCTCACTTGACGGATCTTGTTCAAAAAGTGTTAGTTTTTCAAACTTCTCTATAATTTTCCTGTAAAATATAAAAAAGCACACATTTATATGTCCACTGCATTCTGAACATGCCTCACCTAGACAAGGGCGGTTTTACCATAATCTCTGCGCTTGGCATGTAGTTCAAGTATATAATTTGCAATCTTTAATTCAAACAATTTATGGTTTGATGATCGCAGTGCTATGAGGCATCTAAGGGAACCCACCAGCCTCCCCTGAAGCTGAGCGGAGACGAGATGTCTGAATAACGACGTTCTATTGGTTCTTTAAAACACATCTCTTCTCCGCTCGTCTCATCTCCGCTTTGGTTTAGTCAGGCCCTAAACAGAGTTCAAGACCAAGATAAACAAAACCCATCTTGATCCGTCAATGCATATGTATGTACATGGATGACTGAAACTCAGTTCTAGAATTAATTAGTGAGGACAGGGCATCGTTCTATTCTAACCTATTATTTGAGTTTAGCTCTAGAATCTAGAGCCTAGATAGACTCGAGGTTCAACAATATATCTATGTCTAACTCCGTCTGGAATAGACAGTCGGCCATGTTGGATTGCACTGTATTACGACTAGGGTTGCCAGCCGTACGTTATAATTAAGTATTGTACATTATTTCGGGTTTACGTACTTTATGAGCACAATAAATTAAGCCAAAATACTTTATTTTCATTGCATTGAATTTTTTTTCGATGCGACCAGTGTTGCTTAAGTTTTTGCCCCGTTTCAGATATTTCTCTATCTCTGAGGACATTTTGCGGACCATAACGCTATGCGAATCTTTTCAGACCGAACGCCTATCGGAACGGAATCGGTGAAGTAGTCTGTAGTATGTAATCTAGTCGTCCCTAATTGTGTGCCTTTTCCGGTAGTTTTATTCCTTCTATAAGGAATAAAACTACTGGAAAAGTAATTTCTTTTGTTAAATGTGGTCAAAAAGTCTCCGAAATGGTCACGGCCTCTCCGCATGGTGTTGCCTTAGCTTGCTTGCTATTTCGGGCAACAGCAGCTACAAAATCTGAAATTTATGCGTTGGTCACTCCGCTCCTCTTTGACACTCCTCCTGACTCTATTTTATTTCAATTTTGGGCATCAGCTAAAAGAACTTTGTTTTTTTACAGCTCTTTCAACTGGCCGTTATAACTCATTGTAATGGTTTTCTTTTCATTTTGGCCAGTTCCCTCTACGGGCTCAAAATTTTTCGTAATATCTTTTAGTTTTGTTTGCTCACCGTTTTGGCCAGCTGCCGCTCTAAGCTCTAACATCAAAATAAATTAGTAGGTATGCACTCTACTTTAACATGGAGTACTTTTTTATTCCCCGAATCAGGTAATTATAGTATAGCATATATATAGTATAGCATTCTTCGAAAAAAAGGTTGCAACCCTAATTGCGACGCTGGAAGCTGATTGAATGCTAATCTGATTGCAGTGTTGAGCAATGTGGGATACCGCATGATTGTAGGTAAATGTCTGCAGTTGCTTAGTAAAAAACTTTATAAAATATAAGCAGCAAATTATAATTTTATATTCCATATAAAAATTAGAAGAATATGCGTATTATGGCTACGTTTATTCAATAAATCAGTCTGAGTTACAAAATAAAATTGCATCAGAAACTAGCTATGTACAAAGTATAATAGAAGAAATTCAGCCGACTTCACCCGCTGCTGGGTCTAGGCCTCCAAAGTCTTGTTCTCACTAGATTACAACATACCTGCCAAGTATCAGTCCTACGAACGTATACAGGGTGTCCCACAGCCATGCCACATGGCACAGTAGTGGTTCCGCGCCTAAGAGCGGTGGTCATAGGGTTTCGCGAAGGCAATGACTGTCGTTATCAATACTAATTAATATAAAAGCGCGCGCAGCGGCAACAATTCTACCACTGAGCTGCGATCCCCAACCCACATGCCCAGCGTGGGCATTATGGGCACTACCCCCATGAGATAAAAGCCATTATGGCTCTTATCAGCAGTAGACCAATACAGGCTGTTGGGGTTGAAGTTATACACTCAGGTAGTATGACAACTACTGAGCAACTGAGCCAGATATTATGGCTTAGCTTAATCATTGCCATCCGAGCCCTATACTAGCACACACAGGGAAAGTATCTTAAATATTGTAGAAATAAAACTTTACTGGAAGAAGACTTCATTTTGATTTTGAAAACAATTTAAACTGCATTCAAAGATTTTTGAATAATCGCCGGTCTGGACCGAAAATCGAACCCGCCATATTGTAATAAAACACTCGTAATTTTACGATACCGATCAAAAGGCTCAACCGTAAGGATTATTTTTCCAAATAACATATCACAACACATCTTAAACGAGTTAAAGCAAAAGTTGACCTGAAAAACCTAAAAGAACCAATCGATATCCTTTTACGATTTCAACCGGTCCTTTCACATTTTTTAGGCGCACCGTAGGTACCTATCACTTCAAACGAAAAACCTACAACGTGGTTTGACTTTTTCTTAATACATTTTTTTCATAGCCATATGAACGGCTGAATGAATATAATTTAAGTCGGGGATTTTTGTAACAACATAAATAAATTAAGGGTAAAATTTGAAAGGTTTAAAAGGCATGTTGCCTTTTAAAGATTTTTATACTTACGTGATCAAAACATGCTAGAAATTAAATAACGGATACCTATTTCTGACCCTTTTTGGCATTTGCTGTAATTACGGCTGCGTGAAATAATGAAACTTCGGAAATATAAAATGCAAATAAACGCGAGAAACGACGAGACTATTTGTGAACCGTTAATTTATTTTGGTACGTGAATAGTTAATTGTTAATGAAGGTTTGGAGGAATGGAAATCACTGTTATTAATATAATTGGCACAAGCAAATTCTCTTCATACATGTACTTATTTAATATCCTGTTAAAGTTGAAACTACATAAAATCTGTTTGTGTAACGGATATGAACACTATCGATTGAGTTTTGTACTTTGATCAACTACGGGAAAGCTAAGGTGGGGCACTTGGAGCCACGATCATGTTTTACTCAGGGTGTAATAGTATTGTGTTGTTCATTATACAGAGTGTCCTCCGAATACGCGTATATCCTCGTTTACTGATAAAAGCTTCGATTTCACAGTAGGGTTTGATAACAAAAAAAAGCTTAGCTTTTCATGATTCTGTGTAGATCTTCAATTGTTTCAATTAACTCTATAGTTGTTTGTTGATTTATCAATAGATAATTTTGCAAGAGTGAGATAAGTTAACTTGTGTGTGTAGCATTAAGGGTCCGGCGACGGATGAATTTCCTATACAATTTCTTTTCAAAAACCTTTCTGAAATGAAATTAAACCGAATCGCATTTTTACGTTAAAGAATGAATGTTTTCTTAGTATTTGTATATAAGTATTTTGAAAGAAACTTGTGGCAGGAACCGAAATAAATACTATTCTAATACAAATAATAGCAAACCATGGTGAAAATATTCTCAAATAACAAATCATTTTGGTACTACGTTTGTATGGCAATTCATCCGTCGCCGGACCCTAATACTTCAATATATATGGCAAGTTTAGTACGAGCCCACCCACTCGTGGTAAGCAAAATTTCAAATAGCTGCCATTTAGTGAGGAAGAGGTCCCAGGTCACTATTTCAAATATATCCGTCGATCATTTTTGATCTAGTTTCACCTGTTTTTGACATTGCAGTTATTTGGAGTACATCCTGTATATTAAAGCGCTTTTATTGGTCCAAACAATGCATATAGATAGGGAAACCTAGGTATGCTTTAATCCCGGCATATGTTCTGCTGCGTTAAATAACATGTGTTATACTTTGATCTACAAAACAAAGTAAAAATTATTATATCAAAGGATTCATGTTCTTTGATTGTACATAATTTGCTTAGTCAATAAACATAATTTGCTATTAGTGTTTATTTGTTCACAATATTAGAAATACATTTAAAATAACAATATTTGAAATTAACAACACATACATAACATAACATAAATTATCTTCTATGTACAATTTCCTAAAAATTAAAGCCAAAAGGCAGAGTGCCCAGAACGCTGGCAGAATTGCGACGTCCAATTTAATCAATAATTGTAGTGTACCCGGCTAGGGTCCATGTTGGAACTGTTTTCTATTATTTATAAGACCTTCAAACAGCATGGTAGTAATAAAAAAATATGATTTATGAATATTAAGGCAAATTCGTTTACCATAGTAAAACCAGCAATCCAACCACTTGTTAATTGAATAATATAAAATCCCAACTCGGTCCAGCGTTTTCACTTTTTTGTGTAAGTGTAATTATTTGTATCAAGTAGTTTACCTATAAAATGTAGGCTATAACGAAGCTTACTTTGGAACAAGAGGATAATTTTCTATGTGATTTTTTATACAGTTTATTTCAATTTGTTAGTAATAAATTACAACTAGTATTTACAATTGAAACAGCAAGACCACCGATGTGGCGCGGCGGGCGAACGTCCGCCTGCGGCGCAGGAGGTTGCGGGTTCGATTCCCGCCTTGGGACAAATGTTTGTTAATCTACAAATATTTGTTCCGGGTGTTCTGGTATCTGTATAATAAAAAAATATCTATCTACACATGTAATGTATTATATTATGTATATCAGTTATCTAGTACCCATAACACAAGCTCTGCTTAGCTTGGGGCTAGATGATGCTGTGTGGATTGTCCAGCATTATTTATATTTTATATTTATTTAATTGAGCTAATTGCAGACTGCTACAAACAATCTACAGGAAGCTCAACTGACTTCTATTATTTGATTATAATTTACTCTGTGTTCTTTTTTCAAATATTTATTAGTTGCGATGACAGTTAAAATCGGTCAGTGAGCTCAAGGTTCATCATTAACTCTCCATTGTAAACTTCATTGTCAAAGAAAATTACAATCAAATAACAGAAAATACTTATTATTGTAAACTGATTCTAAATGATTCCCAAAAGTTTTCCGAATCCGTTCGATTAAGTTTTTAATAACAGTCGAGAAAGTTTTAATTGCTAGATAATTTCCAGCCATAAAATTTACTTTAGGTTGTTGTTTATATAGTGTTCTCAACTCGTTCTGTATTTTATTTACTTATCAAAATCCACATCAACTAAATCAAGCAAAGTTGAATAGTGATACTTCGCAGGGGATTATGGCAGGGGATTTTTGGAATAAGCCATTGCCATTCTCACATAAACTTTTCGTACTCGTGGAATCCTATGGAAAAACCCTTACTATGTCTATTCAAACCTGTCTGAAATTAGCTTCCTTAGATCCGTTGCACTCAAAACATCTTCCTAGAACGTCATCATCATTGTATAATAAATAAATAAAATAATTTATTCAAAAATAACTTAGGATTAGAAGGATAACAAGGAGTTTCGTCTTAAATTCTAATGGTATTAAAAAATGCGCGTGCCTGAATTAGGTAAAACCTGTTTTTCAGGCAAAATGAGTGCTAACAACAAATAAATTAAGTAATCAAATAGGTACATATAACTTACTATTGTATTTATGCAGCGAAGGCTTTTATGTAGTTTCAACTAGGAGTCTTGTAGACCTTTGTGATACACCGTCGTCGGTCACATCTTTACTTTCCATCAGGTGAGATTGTGGTCAAACTAAGGTCTAATAACTAAATAATAAATAAAACACTGTTCCGTATCTGAAATCAAATCTTGCAAGTAAAATTTGACGCACTTTTCGGTTTCCGATTGAGCTGAAAGGCATGCATGTAAATCGGATGACAATGCAATAATTATGATGTGTCGGAAAGAGTCAGTAGGGACGCTGTAGGGGTGCGGTGAGGTAGAGACGCGGAGAATAAGCAAAAATAGTACACTGCGTTTATTTTACCATTTCCCTAAAATAGCTTAGGTATCTTACCGAATCATCGGCTTTACTGGAACATTCTAAAATAAATTTACAATCTCAGCATTTCAAGGAATTTGGTTATATCACCGATTTTACCATATACCTGCGGCAGATATACATACCTCCAATTAGCTACTACGAAACGTAGGCAACCGATCTTTGTACCTGCTAATACAACAAGACTCGGAACAAATACCAGCAGAGCAGATTATACAAACATTTGTCCCGATACAACGTTGAACATGCTACCTTCTGCATTTCAGACACTCGCCAACTGCGCCACTGAGGTCGTCAATAATAATAACAATCTATCGTTCCAGGCGAGGATATTCGATGAGTGCCAGCAGATCTTCGGTGACTCTGACCGGACTCCCAACATGACCGACATGGCGGAGATGAAGTACCTGGACGCCGTCATCAAGGAGACCCTGCGGCTGTATCCCAGTGTGCCCTTCATCGCTAGGACGGTCACCGAGGACTTCATGCTGGGTGAGTTTATAAAGTACCTGGACGCCGTCATCAAGGAGACCCTGCGGCTGTATCCCAGTGTGCCCTTCATCGCTAGGACGGTCACCGAGGACTTCATGCTGGGTGAGTTTATAAAGTACCTGGACGCCGTCATCAAGGAGACCCTGCGGCTGTATCCCAGTGTGCTCTTCATCGCTAGGACGGTCACCGAGGACTTCATGCTGGGTGAGTTTATAAAGTACCTGGACGCCGTCATCAAGGAGACCCTGCGGCTGTATCCCAGTGTGCTCTTCATCGCTAGGACGGTCACCGAGGACTTCATGCTGGGTGAGTTTATGAAGTACCTGGACGCCGTCATCAAAAAGGGCTGTGTGCCAATCATGGCTAGGAAGGTCACTGAGAGTTCATACTAGGTTAGTTAATATAACAACGAGACGCGATGCTCACATATTTTAATTCAAGAGGAGGAAATGAAGTTCTTATAGAACGAGATAATATGCTTTAATAATTATCATGAAAAATAAAGCCTTTATACAGGGTTATTGGTAATTCACTGACACTGCGTGCACTATAAGTTCTGTTCATCATCACGAACACGTTAGTGAAAACGCCAGGTCTTAATTCTTATTTTTTTTTGTAAATCACCTCTCATACCAATTAATGTCCGAAACCCAAATTCTTACTAAATACCGACCGTATACTCCTATTTAAATCCACATCAACATCATTGGCTTATTTTCAACATCCACAAAAGTTGGTTTAAGTGGCATCAGACTGGCTGGAAGTCAGCCGATCACACACACATCCTCTAATTATTCAGAGCAGAGCCATTTTTAGATTTAGTTTTAAAGAAAACCCTTATATTGAACATATTTTTGGATGGAGAGCGTACATACTAATATCATTCCTTTTCCACCAATTTTAAGAAAAGAGACCTGGCGTCTTCGCGGACGTGTTCATGATGATGGGCAGAACCTGCAGTTCACTTAGTGTCAGTGAATTACCAATAACCCTGTATAAGCGTGAAGACGGAGCCTCGGAGATAATAATAAAGCTACAAATGGAAGCAAACAATCTATTCAATGTCAGAACCGAACTAATGGAATAACAACCCTTGTCTTGCTCCTTGTTGTTATTTAATGAAAGACAGTGAGGTAGATGGTATCTCGGATAGGCTTCTTTTTATCCCTAAGAAGAATCAGAATCAATCAATCAATTATTTGCAGAATACAATAATTACATGCCAAGATTTTAAAGCTATGTGATGACTGATGGTGATGACAATGTATTCGATCCGCAAGCAGGTGTTCAAATATTAAATATGTCATTGTTAGGTATACAATATCGTTAATTAATGCTCTTAAAATTTAAGTATTTGTTTGCACTATAAAAACCAATTTGAAAGCAACCCAATATCTTACTTTTTCTTTAATAAGTTTCCATCCAAACGGCATTCATATTTTTTATGACGTCACTGTTTGGTCCACCTGTATATTTTGCTTTTATTGTAGATATCTTTGATTCTTGTTGCATAGGTTTATGTTTCGCAGTTTATTACTTAACTATGGCAAAGCAGAAAAGAAAGGGTAATGTTTTTGGCAGTAGCTTATACATATTTTGCGTAGAGTTTAGAAGTGCCTAGCCTACGTACCTATATGCTTCGATGTTGATGAATGAGATATCAATCGAGTCATTCACATTATGATGCATGTCGTTCGTACATTTTATTCGGATGAAATGTGGGGACTGTTTTTCCATAATCAAGTTTTAGTTATTACTGAATTCTTATTTACATAAGTATTTGATAGATGGTGATTTTATAGGTACTTGTTATAAATGCTACCAATAAGTTACTATTTTAACTTTACGTAATATTTTTTTGTGTACTATGTTATTTTATTATACAAGATTTATTATTAAATAATTATAATCATATAATTTTTAGGTACGGCCTACCGGTACGTATTCATGCCTACGTAGGGTACTGGAAGATTGTTAAGAAAATATTGAAAGCTGGCGTGATTGTCTTTTTTCATACTAATAACCACGCTGAAGTCTCGAATCCTTGCCTTCTGCGTACGAAAAACTAAAGGGGATCGACCCAGCTATTTTTTTTCTTATAAATATAGTCCCTGATTAAGTAAAATGTAAATTATTTCAACGCTAACCTTTTATAATCCCATGGGCATATCAAAATGTAATTTTAATTCCCTTGGTTGTTAACTATAAGTCTACAATCTTAATTAGGTATATGAATTCAAATGAATTTTTAGTGATATCAAACTTACAGACAGACCGACATTAGGGTGTTTATTCAGTGGGCAACTAGAATGGGAATATTACTTTGGGAATTTTATATTTTTTATTCGTCAAACATAGCAAGATTTCGAATGGTATCAAAATAAATCGGACGCTTTCCGACTGGTATTGATATAGATCTGTTGAGCTACTTATATATTGTTTGCAACAATCTGCAGTTAGCTCAATTGTAAATACTTGTTCCAATTTGTTTCTATTTTTTGATAGTAATTTTCTTTGTTAAAAAACTTCAATCATATATCCGCCAAGCCGGCGAAAATCTTTATCGATGTTAGCAAAAAGCATCAAAATAATTAAATAATGCTGAACAATTCACATAGCATCTTCTGGCCCAAAATCAACAATTCATGTTTTCTCTTTTTGTTGTTTGTTCCTACTTATCTCCAAAGAGCCTAATCTATTATTTTAATCTATTCTACCCGAGACAACAATCACCTTTTTGCCCTACTAAAATAAAAAATAAAAAAAAAAATAAAAAATAATATAAAATAAACCTTCTCTGGTCTTCAAAAGCGCATGTAAGTATTTTTACTTACTCAATACTTCCATTGCAAACATGTTGTACATAGGATCTTAAAGATGCACATTTATTACCTGCATGCACATTTATTACTTACCTAAAAAATAAGTTGTAGGTGCGTCATCTAAGTACCTATAACAAATTACGACTAACTTTTCAAATATATTTTAAATAATTTATAACCACACTTATTTTCCGTTCTTTTATTATATTTATTACTGTTTACCCATATAATATATAATTATTTGTACCAATATTACCCGAGACCTACCTACCAACAGCGGGGTGTAAAAATAAAAGAGGTAAACCTCTTTTATTACCTATGTTTACAAACCTACCTTTTTTTAAAATTGTTTTGTTTGTTTTAAAAGCTTAATTGTCACCGACTAGTCCGTAACGCCAACATAAAGGTTTTTGGCTGAAAAACAGCGCTGAGCGGCAAGGCAACCGCTCAACACATGCTGAGCCAATGCCTATTTCGGCACAGGGTCATGGGGGCAAAGCTCGATTTGACGGCCAATATTTGCATGTACCTAATTAAGCTCCTTATCCTTTTTTGGTTGTTTTATATTGTGTGTGTCGAAATAAATTCTATTCTTCTTCTTCTTCTTCTTCTTCTTCTACTGATGTTGTATAGCGGGTAACATAAGCAGGAGAAATAGAATGAGATTTCGCGCAAAAAATTTAGAGTCCATGAAATCTATGTAGACGAAGCCGCGGGTACAAGTTAGAATAAAGTTTGGATGTATGGATGTTTGGATGGATGTTTGTTAAAACTACTAAAATAAAATAAAATAAAATAAAACTACTGAGCAGCTGATATTTTGTATAGACGTAATTCTAAGCCTAGAATAAAACATAGGCTACTTTTCATCTCATAAAACAGTTCCCATGGGATATAAAAAACCTACCTTTAAACGTTTCAATAGAAACAACGCTTGCGAAGCCGCGGGCAGAAACTAGTTATAAACATGATGATAATATCCATGTGAAGATTACCTAGAATGTTGATCTAGTTGAACTCGATATAACGTATTCATGTTTAACTAATGTAAACCGTGAAATACTGAGAAACCTTACCACAGCACTCTTCAGCTCGTATCACGTGTCTCCTCAAGCTACGTAGCGAATATAATTGGCAATTTCCAGAAGTACTTAAGTAGTCGATACTATTGAAGTAAAGTTAGGCTATTAAAAGCTTTTATAGCAAGAAAGGAATGTGGGAATATATGTAGGTTTGGTTCTTTAAATTCTATTATCTAAAAACAAGATTTAGCTCGTTTTTGGCATGCACGGCGCTGCGTCAGAACCCACATATGTGTTGTGTTCTTTCGGTATTCCGTGATGCGGCCTCATGTGCTTTCGGTATTTCGATCTGCGGTTTCGTGTACTTTCGATAGGTATACCGTTCTCCGGTATTTCGACTGTCGGTATTCCGTAGTACAGTCGTTCGTTTATTAGCTAGAATATAAGTACAATGTAAGCCTTAAATACTTAAATACTATCTGTAGATTGTTTGCAACAGTCTGCAGTTGGCTCAATTGTTTCATATGTAAATACTAATTATATTATAATTTTCTTTGTGAATAAAGGCTTCTACTCTATAAAAAAAACCTTAAATTATAATAATTTTACATAGAAAACACCCAGAACAACCGGAACAAATAATTGCAGAACGTACAAACACTTGTCCCGAGACGGGAATCGAACCTGCCACTTCTTGCCTTGCAGGCGGACGGTTGCCCGATGAATGTCCTTGGTCCAGTATTATTGATTGCTTCTTTCTTCCCCAGGTGACCTAGAAGTGAAGAGCGGCACTGAAGTCGCGGTCCACATCTACGACCTGCACCGGCGCCCGGAGCTGTTCCCCAACCCTGAAGCCTTCGACCCTGAGCGGTTCCTCTCGAAGGAGACGCGCCATCCCTACGCGTACGTTCCCTTCAGTGCGGGACCCAGGAACTGTATTGGTAAGTCAAATCAAGAACTGGAAAAGATTTATTAAGAAATGTTCAGTGTATGCCTAAGGCCTCTTATACACACAAGTTTTTTTCGCCGTAAAAATCTACGGTTAATTTGCCGAGAGTAGGTAGGCACGGTTGCTCGTGTTATACGGATTACTATGGAAGCTTGTCGACATACCGGTTTTTTCGCCTTGAAAATCTACGATTAAATCGCACGACGCCATGAACATGCTTCCATTAGTGATCCATACCACACTGACGTCTGTGCCTTCACACGGCTAATGAACAATAATTTTCACGTCGAAAAAAAAACGTGTGTAAACAAAGGTCCTAAGCCTCCCTACATATAGGTGCGCGAAGATTCACGGCTTTTGCTGGAGGAGACGAAGGCGTAGAAACACTTCAACACGTTCAATCAATAGTCATAATTGACGACCTCCGTGCCGCAGCGGGCGAAGGTCCGCCTGCGACGCAGGAGGTTGCGGGTTCGATTCCTGCCTCGGAACAAATTTGTGTATGATCTGCAGGAATTTGTTTCGTTGGTTTGGATGTTTTCTATGTATAATAAAAATATCTATCTATGTATTGTATTGTATTAAGTATATCAGTTATCTATTACCCACCACACAAGCGCTGCTTAGCTTGGGGCTAGATAATGCTGCGTGAATTGTCCGGGAAAAAAAAATTCGTTCTCTCGATCGTAAAGTATTTTGAACAATTGAATGAACTGGTTTCTAATGAGCATTGCTTGCAGGTCAGCGCTTCGCAATCCTGGAGATGAAGTGCGTGCTAGCAGAGATCGCCCGCGCGTTCAAACTGCGGCCCGTAGAGAAAGGCGCGCGGCCCGACCTACTCGCGGACATGGTGCTGCGGCCCGCTAACCCTGTCTACGTGGATTTTGTACCACGAAAATAAAAAAATATCCCCCGTCGGGAGCGGAAATTTTATGTATTAAATGTTCTTTGCAGACCGCTTAAAATAACATTTTGATTTGTTAGATTAATTAGTAAGATTTAGTAATAAGATTTGTTGGTACCTCTAATGTTTATTGTTGAATTTGTTGGTAGGTACCTCTAATGTTTATTTGTTGGAATTAGTTTGCAAAATCCATGATTCTGCTTGTGATGTTAACGTAAGATTTGTGTATATGTTTAGTTGATTAAAGTTCCTTCCTATCCAATGTTAATAGGTAAATAAAGAGTATTATTTCTTAACTTACTATTGTTTTTATTCTACGATGATTTCTGGTTCCTGAGAAGACCTTTTTATTGTTGATGGTCAACCGTTTGGCCACTTGAGTACATAGAGTCCCAAGGTTGATTGAATCTGTTTTACTAATCTAAGTGTTCCCTGTGAATCTATAGTATGAATTAATAAATTGAAATTGAAAAGGTTGAACATCCTTTCTCAGAAGGAACTTTGTAGATCTGTTAGAAGTTTCAAGTTGTTTCTTAGCTACATTTCTTAATTAAATAAAAGCTTTTGCCCTCGGCTTTGCTCGTGGTTCTCCGATATAAAAAGTAGCAGGAAAAGTTATTCCAGATTTAGAGCACATCTAGATATTTAGCTCAATTTTGATCTATATTTTTCGCGTTTATTCCATTGCCGGACTAAAATGCTCATGGTATTCTAATAATGTATAATGTAATAGGTATATTTCAAAAAATTACGTACAAGGTGGGACTTGTGCCAGCAATCTTCTACTGAGTCACTGATATTATAATGCTAATATAGGAACGCGCTAGCTAAAAAACTATTGCTCATGGAACTGGTAACACACACATCGGCACATTTTTTACTTAATAATAATAATATAAGCCTTAATTCAAACTAAAGATTTACAAACTATCCATAATTAGGTACGTACTATTTACTAAATTAAGAATACTAGTTTGTTTCCCGCTTGGCAAAGGCCTCCCCCAGCCTTCTCCACTCCTCCCTGTCTAGGATTCTCCTCGTCCATGTCTTGCCTGCTCCTTTGGCAAGCTCATCGGCCCATCGAGTGAAATGTCTGCCCTGTTTCCTTTTACCTTCTCGGGGAAACCATGTTCTTGTTTCTTTACTCCATTTATCTGGACCTCACATTATGTGGACCCAATTTTTATACTCAATTACAGTACCTGTATTTATCAGTGATTTAGGTATGTAGTTTTAGTTTAGAATTGTTCTTATGCACACTCTACTGTACCCTTGAAATTTAATTTGTTTTTATTTTTTGTTATTATTTTCTATTTGTCTTGTATAAAGTTTGCTTATAGTTTTCGTTTCTGTTTTATTTTAAAACGATCGTACGTCATCACTTTGATGCTGAAAATCAGCGTTGTGGGTCATTTACTCACAATATTCAGCTGAGCATGGACCTCTTGGCACCGATCTAAACACATTTCCATAATTTATTTTTAAGAAAAGCATGATAGTTTTTAGTTGTCCTCGTTTTTTGAATTCTGTTAATATATCTGTATAGTATCTAAGTTACTTGTTTTCATATTGTGTACTGTTATATCAGAATAAAAGTATTTCATTTCATTAAATAATGAGTGTAGATTGTCTTTTACGGGATATTTACCGGGGATATTTACCCTGATTTAAGTCTTGAGCTTTTCAGTATTTCGGCACAGTTTCATGCGCCATGATCACGGAATAACTAAGTAAAAGTTTTAAAGTTTTATGAATGTAAATTGGTTGGCAGTCAGCCCGCACGTGTCATGAATTTAATTCCATTATCTCATTTTCACTGGTTGAGTTCCATCCAAGGTCCGAGGGGCTTAAATTGGACTTAAACCGTCGTCCCTTGGTTCCACTAAATTCGTCCGAAAATCGGAATATTATTTGTGGTTTGGCCTATCGCCTAAAGGCTTTGTTTGATGAGAATTTCTTCTTATAAATAGCCAATTCCAAAGGTAACGGACCGTTTTTGGATCAGTTTCATTTATTAAAATCTATCTATACTTATAATAAAACTGTAACAGGTCCAATTCTGTACATTGATGATATTTTGAAAAAATTTTTTGGAGGGCATTCTATTATCGATACTGAAGCCAAAACTGTAATTTTTTTCATTCATGTCTGTCTGTCTGTCTGTCTGTCTGTCTGTCTGTCTGTCTGTCTGTCTGTCTGTCTGTCTGTTTCTTAAACGCGCATCACGCCGAAACTACTGAAGGTATTGAAATGAAATTCGGCACGATTTTAGGTCATATTACGAGGAAGGACATAGGATACTTTTTATCCCGGAATTCAGTCAGGTTCCCCTGGGAGAGGGGATGAAAGTAAAATTTCTTCACCGCGCATCACGCCGAAACTACTGAAGGTATTGAAATGAAATTCGGCATGATTTTAGGTCATATTACGAGGAAGGACATAGGATACTTTTTATCCCGGAATTCAGTCAGGTTCCCCTGGGAGAAGGGATGAAAGTAAAATTTCTTCACCGCGCATCACGCCGAAAGTGCTGCATGAGTTGGAATGAAACCTAGCACGATTTGATTTCATACTACAAGGAAGGACATGGGATACATTTGATCCCGCAATTCAGTAAGGTTCCCCTGGGAGAGAGGATGAAAGTAAAATTCTTTAACCGTGCATCACGCTGAACTGCTGAATGAGTTGGACTGAATTGGTATGATTTGAGTTCAAACTACAAGGAAGGACATTGGATACATTTTATCCGGTTCCCCTGGGAGAGGGGATGAAAGTAAGATTCCTTCACCGCGCATCACGCCGAAATTGCGGAATGAGTTGGAATGAAACCTGGCACGATTTGAGTTCATACTACAAGGAAGGACATGGGATACATTATATCCTGGAATTCAGTAAGGTTCCCCTGGGAGAGAGGAAAAAGTATAATTATTTAACCCCGCATCACGACGGAACTACTGAATGAATTCGAATGGAAGTCGGCACGATTTGAGTTCATACTACGGGGAAAGATACATTTTATACCGGAATTCAGTAAGGTTCCCGTGGAGGGGGATAATAGTCAAATTCCTGGGTCGCGCATCACGCCAAAAGTACAGAATGAAATCAAATGATGCATTTTATCTGGGATATCAGTAGGCACGGTTCTCTTGGGAGAGGGGATAAAAGTCAAAATGTGTTCTTAGTTGTAATTCATTAACGCGTCGCCGATTTCATGCATTCTTTTTATTAGAAACAGTGTTGCAAGATCGAATTTGACTAAATCAGTAGAAAGTCGAGTAGAAAATCAGTTCATTGAAACAAAAAAATCAGTAGATAAAGGGTAGGTAAGTTCCTATCCATTTATTATTTCAAGACGCACCCATTAGTTAGGGTTTTACCTTAGTAGGTGGGAACCTAACTAATGAGTGCGTCAATGCCTATTTCAGGCAAAGTAAAATGTACAAATGGTCCATGCAATATTCATGAACATGATATTTGGTGGTTTAGCTGGTCCAGTTAACTGTACCACCGCAGTTTGGTTGGAGTAAGTGGTCCAATTAAACTAACTGGACCACAGAAAAATATTTTTGACTGTGGTACACAATCAACTGTGCCTACCTAATAACGAAAAAAAATTACGGTGGTCCAGTCAAATGGATCAGGAGCCCAATTCTGTAATACAATGGCTTCACTATGACAATGGAATCGTCGCAGAATCATTACGTAGAATCTTTAGATTAATAAAACTCCAGATAGTGCGTGCGAGATAAATTAATAGTTTCAAACTTGACGCGCGTCTCTACATCTGCATTCATCATAATTTCTTTCATCTAAGGTAGAATACCAAAACGTGTCATTCCGTGACGTCTGTGACGTCCCAGTCATAGTGAAGCGATTAATTTAGCAGAATAGGGCCCCAGCTGAACGGAACCATGAGTAAGAAGTGAAACGAGTATGACACTTCTTAACACTAACGCTGGCCGAGTCGTAGCTGAAAGTATTGTCGACAAAGAATGGGATTGAAGATGACAACATGCTATCCGCCGTAGACCCCACACGATTTATACACTATTTAACTAGGTACCTAAATAAAGATTCTTATATTAAAAGTGTAACAGGTCCAATTCTGCGCATCGAAGTTTTTTTGCACGACGGCGAGAGAAACTGTGGTTAAATGTGAACTTAATTAGTCGGCAGGTATGGCAATCGCGAACGAAGTCGCGGGTACAGCTAGTAAACAATATTACTGATAGTATTTTGTTGTTGTTTGTTGTGCAGTAAGTTATTAGTAAAATTACTGTAAATCCACTGTTACCTACCCTTCTTTCTCTTATTAATTTAACAGGTTTTCTTGCGGTTGCTTTTTATATTCTCGACGCGTCTACAGAATTTACAAGCTGCTGTGGTCACAGGATATCGCTGAATTGTGGGGAAAACCAAGGAAAAAACCCGAATCACGATATATCCTTGAATACTTGTTAAAATATATTAATCTGTCTGATCACGTAATTATAATAAAATCCACTATAATTAAGTCAATTGAGTAATTTCTTTAGTACAGCCCTTTAAAAAATTACCTATAAATTTCACCCATTCGACTCCAACGAGAGGATAAAAAAGGAAGTCTTTTTAAGGATCGAGTTTTTACTTCCTTTTCCGACTGCGGGAACGAGATCGTTACTTTAAATTAAAAAGCTTTCGGGTGTTTATATTTATCCGGGTCATTCGAGAAACTCCTTGAGTAGGAAGTCTATCCATTTCACTTTAAAATGCTACTTTGTGCGCTTGGGGGTAAGATTACGAAAAAGCTGACTCCATCCGTATGTATGTACGTAAGTAAATAGGAATAATAGTTGCTAAGAAGTGAGAGAAAGGAATGTAGAGTGAGTGACGTAGCCTTAAAACGATAAGGCATCACTTCGTTGTAGAGAAATAATGTGTTCTGTTTTCTATTTATACTAAAAAATATCTATCGATGTAATGTATTCTATAAAGTATCTACCTATGTCAGTATCCATAACAAAATCTCATTATTCATTATTTCATTATTGATTAATTCTGTCGCTAAATAAAAGACATTACCATAAGTTTTTTTAACATAATGATTTTTTATAAGGCAAACTATGACGCCTTATCAAAATAACTGAAGAAGCCTTCCATTCTGTTGAAATGAAGAGTCTTCGAGGAGGCAGCTATCAACTATAATAAAGGATCTTAGAATAGGATGGCTTTAATGTCCCTCGTTTTGTCGTAAACTTGGAAACTGGCTATAAAGACATATTCTACGACACTTGGCTGGGAGATAATTCTCTTTTGGCATGATTTAGATTCATTAAGATTTAAGTATTGTGAGGTTTTCGCGTAACGATCTGTTTCAGAGCTCATTGTGGGCGATCTACTAGACCCACCTAGACGTTTTAAAAACAATTGAAAATAATCAGTATTTTTTGTTGAAGTTGATTTTTAGACTTTTTGACTAACGATTCGGTAAGGTAGCTCCCTCTTTTTGACCATTTTTAACCCCCGAAGCAAAAAGAGACGGGTGTTATAAGTTTAACGTGTCTGTCCGTGTATCTGTGTCTGTGGTATCGTAGCTCCTAAACGGATGAACCGATTTTCGTTTAGTTTTTTTTTTGTGTCATAGATAATTTTATCCCGAGTGTTCTTAGCCATGTTTCATGTAAATCTGAAGGGGGTTTTTTAAAATTTATAATTTTGTTCTTGTTCAAAAAGTATTCTGACTTCTCCATATTTTTCCTCTAAAATAGAAAACACCCAGGACCACCAAAGTAATAGTGAACATGGCTATGTTTGTACGAGCAGCGTTGTATGAAATTAATTTAATTAGAAATAAACCTCAAACCTCGCGTCAGTTCTTGTAGATGTGGTTTGAGCAACGAACACAGATTATAATGTAAAATTTTGTAGATATGGTATGTTCTCCCAGCGCTTATGCAACAAATGTCCTGTGTTGTGTTACGACTAAACGTAGAGATACGCTATTTCCAATTTTTTGCAATATACCCACTTACCTAATGAACAACAAAGATGGAAAGACGTACCTACACCGAAGTGCGACCGAGAAAACAATACGCACGCAAAACATGAACGCCGGCGGCGCCGCCGCGCCGGTCCGACTATGACTGAGATGGGTGGACCTAATTGGACCTAATTAGAGCGTTCCACTTTCGAGAAGTTAACAATCAATCTCCCGAATTTTATGTACATCGATGGCAACGAATAAATTACTTTGTAGTTGTGGCTTTAATTAAATTACTGTGTACCTAACTGTGGATAATTTTGTAAAAAGGGTATTGAACAAAATAGCTGTTTAACGAGATAAAGTTGTTTTCATAAAAAAATCTAATTTGCTCTCTTGTAAAACAAACGCACAATTTATGACCACAACCAGCGTGCCTCTATGACTTACTTAGGGAACAGTAGTTTAGTTAAGTTTATTAATTCAAAATCAATTTACATCTTGTAGAATATGAGGTTCATAATTAAATTACCTAATATAATAGCCTGCTATTATATACAGGGTGCCACGGAAAGGCTGTACTAAGCCGAAAGGGTGCGATTATTTTATTTATTTTATTTATTTATTGAGGAATAACTAACGACTACATTAAACTTATTATACATTTGTGTTAGTACTTTACTAGTAAAGATGAGCGATATTATAAATGTAGCCCACGGCGCTATCCACGTATGCGTTACATACATACTTAATTAAAAACATGCAACAAGAAGGCTTAACTAATAAATTAAATAATACATGAAATTAGTAAGTACTTAAGTAGGTAGGTAGGTTAGAGAGAGCTGGGCTTTTCTTAAACAACTAAGAACTAGAAATGCTAGTAATTAAATTATTTGTAACTTAAAGTGTACCATTATTTCTAGTAGCAGTAATAATTACAAAATATCATGTAGAGATGGGACTTAATTATTTATGTTGGGTTATTACTAAAATTTACTTGACAAAGTAGACTGTATAACCACTTTTTGAATTTATATAAATTGCAAATAAATATGTCTATGTCTACGAAGTTATTATTAAAGGACTCAACCATACGACGAATAGGGGCGCGAAGTCCCGAGTTTGTGCGGCAGGTGGCAAGGGCAAACAAAGAGCGCGAGCGAGTAGCTCGCGGGGTGCAGGTTCTCGGGACTACATAGCATAGCTTTCTGACAAGTTCCAAACAGTCAAATTTATTATGCACAATTTTGTATAGGGTAACAGCTTCAAGATATTTACGTCTGGACTCGAGAGTAAGGAGTTTAAAATCAGCAAGTGAATCAGCGTAAGAGCTACGGGGACGACGACATCTGTAATTCATGGACCGCAGATACTTCCGCTGAACTCTCTCAATAGCCTCCACGTACTTATTATAAAATGGGTTCCATATTGGCACCGCGTATTCCAGCTGGGAGCGTACCAGTGTTTTGTATAGATACAAAAAAGTTGATGGTTGCTTAAAGTCCGCCGACGACCTCATTATAAAGCCATACATTTTGAAAGCATTGGTAGTTATAGATTCGACATGTTGATTTAAATGAAGCTGACAGTCAAGTAAGACACCGAGATCTCTTAGTTTGGTAACTCTATTCAGTGGGGAATCGCAAAGGTTATATGAAAAATTTAAAGTTTTGATGTTTTTGGTAAAGCTGATGGAGTTACATTTAGGTAGGCTAAGGTGTAGTTTGTTGTTACTGCAGTATGTGGTGAGTCTATTTAGATCTTCTTGAAATAAAACGCAGTCGTCCAGGCTACGTATCGGCTTATAGGCTTTGAGATCGTCAGCGTACAGTAGAAACTGAGAATGTCGAAAACATTGATCGATGTCGTTTATAAAGAGTACAAAGAGAAGCGGTCCCAATATAGAACCCTGGGGAACACCTGAAGTGACTGGTATGCTAGTAGATTGAAAGCCATTAATAACTATTTTTTGAGTACGATTAGTAACATAGGATGAGAACCAGCGGAGAAGATTACCACGGATACCGTTAAATGCGATTTTGTTAAGAAGAATTTCGTGGTCCACCTTGTCAAATGCCTTTCTAAAGTCTGTATAAATGGCGTCCACTTGTACACGCTTGTCAAGGTTTTCAAAAAGTGTATTAGTAAAAATGATAAGGTTAGATGTGGTGGAACGCCGTTTGACAAAGCCATGTTGCTCTTGGATGATAATGTTGTGTAAGATGGGGTAGATCTCATTGTGAACAAGCCTTTCAAAAAGCTTCGACAAGGCGGACAGAATAGAAATAGGACGATAGTGCTCTATGTCGTGTTTAGAACCGCTTTTATGTACTGGGGTGATAAAGGCACGTTTCCATACTTCAGGAAAGATACCTTCTGCAAGACATTTGTTAAAAATAGCAGTAATAGGCGCATAAATACAATCAGCAGTATTTTTAAGGAAACAAGGAGGGATTCCATCTGGACCAGGGCCTTTAGATGTGTCAAGAACCTTCAACTCCTTCAAGACGTTATCCTCGTTAAGGTAAACGTTTGTTAACAAAACATTATTATTATCATTAGCAGTAGAGGGTGCATTGTGAGAGGAGAGGCAGGATCTAGGCTCGAAAACAGAGTTGAAGAAACTTGAGAACATATTACATATGGATTCGGGGTCTGAGGATTTAACATCATGATACTTCATAGATGAGGGAATGCTTGACTTATTTTTACGGTTAGCAATATAAGTCCAAAAATATTTAATATTTATAGTTATATTTTTTTCAACACTGACCATGTATGCTTTAAAGCATTTCTTGCTGTTTTGTTTAAAAGTAGCCCTTAACTCGGAAAAGTCTGCATAATCAGAGTTGTTACCAAATTTCTTCCATTTAACCCATGCCTTCTGCTTACACTTAAAAGTTTTGATTAGCGAGGGGGAAAACCATATGGGAAAGTTGTCAGATTTACGTCGCACAAGGGGAATATGTTCTTTGATAAGGCTGTTAATAATATTATAAAAATAATCGACTGACTCTATCGCTGAGAGATTGCAAAGCAGGTTATGCCAATTAATTTCTGAAATTTTAGTATTTATTACATTATAATCAGCTTTATAAAAGTTATGTTTAGGTACGTATTTCTTCCTTAGAGAAATTGCAGGATAACAGAAAGGCAGGGAAACGGTAAATGGCGGATGGCGCGGAGTAGAGTTGAGCAAGGGAAAGTGTTGAGGTTCAATTTTACAGGGTGAGTTAGTAATAAATAAGTCAAGCAAGTTACCAGCATCGTTTACTATATGATTGTACTGCAACGAGTTTAATGTAGACATACAATTATTTAACTGAAGGCCGCGAGGCGAAGTATCGGCGCAAAGACAGCCAACAGAATTAGATTGGCTGATGGCGGGAAATAGGTCTGCCCAACCAATTTCTGCCAGGTTATAATCACCGAGGATATAGACATTGTCTATTCTGGGGTTCATTAAGGTGTCCTGTAGGAAGTCGAAGTGTCTCTCGTAAGTATCAGCTCTGGTCCACGGAGGTAGATAGGCGGCGCTAATAACGTGAACTTTATTCCTATCCCTACTTGGAAACTCTACTAACAAATGTTCTATGCTACTCGGTTGATTTATAAAACAGTGAGAGGGAGATGTGTCATATGTGGCTGGATGGAGAGTACGTAGGATTGCAATCAGAACGCCTCCCCCGTCTTTTTTGTTAGTAGATAGCCTGTCTCGGTCACATCTAAACACGACATAGCGGTCATCGATAAACTCATTATCATGAATATCAGGAACTAACCAAGTTTCCGTTAGCACGATGATGTCATAGGTGAAAGAAAGTATGTTCATGTATAAAGTTTGTAACTTTGTGCGTATCCCACTGCAATTTTGGTAATAAACTATTATTTTGTCGGTGTTATCCATTATAAAGGAATGTATATATATATGCGTATAGGTAGTTAAGTAGGAGCTGTACAGATTTTTTTGCTAATTTTATTTCAAAAGCCAGGATTTTATTTTTAAAATCGTGTGTGGTTGAGTCCAGGTATAAGACTGTAGGAAGTACAGTTATGATAAGATACTTAAAACCAATTAAAATCAATATAATTAAAAAATACAACACAAGCATGCAATTTAAAAGAGTTAATGAAATTATGTACATTGAGCAACAAAGAAATTTAGCTAGCATGGGACGACTTAATCTTAGCCAGGTCCGATTCCGTGCGTATGACGATGACTGGAGAGTCATCTCGCTCACGGACAAGGATGGATGAGTGCTTGATCCATACATGTTTATAGTGATTGTTTCTTGCCTCTTCACGGCACATACGAAACAACCTTTTGTTCCTTAACGTCAAGTGCTCGTTTAAGTATATTTTGGTAGGTGTGCCAGAGATATCTAGCTGATTAGACATCAAAGTTTTTGCTCTACGATAGGCTCCTAAGACGTTATCTCGCAGAATCCTAGTTGTGAACTTCACAATGATATTTTTGGGCATGTTATTGTTTGGTTGAGCGCGAGGTACACGGTGTATTGAGATGATGTCCTGGGTGGGGATAGGAACGTTCAGTGCTGCCCCTATGTTACATATTATCGCGGATAAATTTTCATTGCGTTTTTCGGGCACGTTACACAGCTCAAGGTTACACAGCCTAGCCTGCTGCTCCAGTGCATCGAGCTTGGTCTCCATGCTGATCAGGGCGGGGCAGGTCTCCACATTCCGGCTGACGGAGGCGACTTCCTCGATGCGTTTATTGAGTTGTTCATGCTCTCCCGAGCAGTATTCCACGGAGCCTTTCAGATAAGCAACGTCCTGGTTAAGTACTGACAAATTTGTTTTTATAATAGTCTGTTCTGCTTTCAGTGATCTCATCTCACCTCGGATTTCAGATAAGGCACCTTTGATATCCTCTCTTATGCGCTGCACGTTATCACTGTTCTCCTTACGTAGTTCTTGGAACTGACCGTGGATCATGCGCGCAAACGCTTCGAAATCGCTCCCACTCTGTTGGGCAGAGTTCGCAGAGACGCTGGTATTATGGATATCAAGGGGGTCAACGTTTGTTCTATGAGTTTATGAAATTCGATCACTTTTAGGGTTCCGTACCTGAAAAGTATCACTTTGTTGTCCGTCTGTCTGCCTGCCTGTCCGTCTGTCAACCTCCTTTTCACAGGAACGCGTGGAGGTATCGAGTTATAATTAATATCAAATACAAAGTCCATAACCCCTTGGAGCCGCGATATAAATAAAACTTCTAAGTCCGTTTATGTCCGAATATTTTGAAATTTCCAATGGAATCACATGCACACAAAACTTATAGGGTACTTCCCGTAGACCTAGCATCTTGAAATTTGGCGAGCAGCAAGGTCTCTCTCAGTACAAGTTAAGGAAAAATAAAAAACAAAACACCAAAAACGATTAATTTGTAGTCTAGTCACTAAAAATAATACTTTTGATTCTCGCCATGGACCAAAAACTACGGCCTAGTATCATGATATTTGGCAACACAAAAGAAGGTCTTACAATTCTGCGGAACCCTTAGTGTGCTAGTCCGACTCGCACTTGACGTTTTATTTAGTTTACTTTTGCTGAAAAAAGTTAAAGACGTTTTTCTTCATATTCGTAGTCTTTTACGTGTATTATTCATTAAAATACAAACATACAAACATTACTACTATGTGTTGGTTGGAAATTTCAAAGGCTTTACGAGTAGGTACCTACCTACATAATTTTTTGTAATAATTTAATTATTTAACACTGGTTTTGCTGAAAAAACAAGCAAAAAACATTTATGTGAAATATTTTAATTAAAATTAATTACTTAATTGAAGTTTACAAGTAAAACTAGGAAATAAAATGATCACTTTGATTCTTTGTTCACTTCAATCTTTACAAGGTAAAGTAAAGAAGCGAACAAGAAACCTTTACCTTGTTAGGGTGTTAGTTTTCGAGCTGGAGCAAAACTCGTCCCAAGCTTTTTTATCTTCTAGATAATCTGATATTTTGTAGTAAGCATTTTTTTTTACATAGGATAATTGTTTGACTATTTAGATGCAAAGAGCTACAACAAAATTGTCTTTCTTAAAACCTATAGCGCGGCACATTATTAATAATGTCCTCCTAGCCTAATTTCGACCGCGGCGGCCAGTCCTATCGGAGACGGACGCATGACATGTTATAGTGCACAAGAGTGTGCGCAAACACGGGTGCACTCTCTATTCCCTCACTCTCATAATCCGATGGGACGGCAGACCGATACGACTGGGGAGAGGTCGAGCGCTGATAGTTGATGAGTGTGATGTGAATTATCTGTATTTATTTTATTTTATTTTATTTATTTGGGAAACAAAAAGCTTATGTACAGGTAACAAAAAATTCTTAAACTAGAACAAATGAAGCTAAAGACAGTTTCCACTCATAGTCTGTAAAATTGTCTGAACTAATTTAAAATATACAACGCGTTATGCGTTATGCGTTATGCGTTACGCGTTACGCGTTATGCGTTCCACCTTAATAAAACCAGCATTGATTGACGCTCGCTTTCAATATTAATTGCGAGCAAACACCTGTGACACGATTACACAAGTCTCGTTATAATGGAGAAAAACAAACGCATCTGCTAAGTGTTGATGATCCTGATGGTTGATGATCCGGTGTGGATGGATTGTCCAGCAGAAACGTTTAAAGGTGATTTCCATGGGAACTGATTTATGGGATAAAACGTAGCCTATGTTTGAATAAAGGATCAGAATTATCTGTGTTCAAACTTTCCGCCCGATCCGTTGAGTAGTTTGCAATTTTCGCCGCTAACTGGCTGCATTTAGATTATGAATAAATAATAAAACGTCAAGTGCGAGTCGACACAGACTGACTGACAAAAGAGGGTTGACAGAACAACAGACAGACAGACAGACGCACAACAAAGTGATCATAAAAGGGTGTTTTTTTCATTTTGTGTTACGGAACCCGAAAAAGAAAAGAATATGAACCAATGAGCGGTGAAAATAGTATGAGTGATACGCTCACGAAAACATCTGAATCGACCACCAGATCGACAATTAGGTATTCATGAGTGTATCACTTCATGTGTTATGTTAATGACGTTGAATTGTAGCCAAATAACGAGACTTAACTATAGATATAAGAATTATTCTGTAGATATGGTACGTTCACCCAGCGGTAGCTCAACATATTCCCTGTGTAGTGTTACAACTAAACGTAAAGACACGCTATTTCCAATCTTTTGCAATACCTATATCTAGTATCTATACCTAATGAACAACAAATATGGAAAGATGTACCTAGAGCGGAGTGCGACAGAGACAACAATACGTACGCGAAACGAAACACGCGCCGGTCCGACTAGGACTGAGGTGGGTGGACCTAATTGGACCTTATTTGACCCTTCCACTTTCGAGAAGCTATTACCCAATCTCCCGAATTATACTTATATCGATAGACTAAACATAATTTTTACTCTACGGAAAAGTTTCTCGCTTCGTAAAATAGCTCGCGAAACGTTCCACGAAAAATCCGATTCAATGTTAAAGTTTTCGAATTCGGTACGAATGACTTTAAAAGCTTGTCGTTTTCGACACGGAAACTTTACTAACGAATTAGAATAGCCATACGTTGGTTTGTCACAGGATATCTATTTATTTTCTGAGTAGCCTATTCCTGGGGTTTGCTCACGTGGTACCCGTAAAAAGTAGCCTATGTGACCCTGGAATAGCTTAACAATTGATTTGTGAAAGAATTCTCAACTCGGACCAGTCGTTCCAAAGATTCCCCCGAACTAACAAACCTAACTCTAATAAACTACCATTAGTTTCCCTTAAATAATAAAATATTTTCTATTATGAACCCTTCTTTTAACAAATTTCGATTTAGTATTACTTTAGGAACAATTAATAATAAAAGAGCTTTATTACTTTTTTTTTATTCAATGTACGCAGTGCCTATGGCTACTTTAGTTCTTATAAGTATTTACTCTATTCTATTTTATCTTGTTCTATATGTAAATGTGTATCACTCGTAAATCTATGGACCCATGGTTGTCTGAAATAAAGCATTTTTATTTTATTATTATACATCAACACATTACCAAAAGCCGTAGCTTTTTTTTGAAGGTAATGATTGTGTTGATTTCTGTATGAGAAACGATATAACCCATACTTTATTGCATACTTTATTGCAACGTGGGTTCATAGACAATGGTCTACAATTTGTAGAAAACTATTTTTCTGTTAGTTTAATTCCTTGCAGAACGCTGAAAATATTAATAACCGTTAAAATATTTGTATTTCATTCATCTGTGTCAGATTCCGTGACGATGACTCTGTAGCAGAGAGTCTGAACAGCCCTGCTGGACTTGCCTCCGTCAAACAAGAGAGGGTTTGCCAGCAAGCTTAGCACCTGGCAGGCGGATTGGTGATAGCAGTCATCATCATCATCATCAACCTATATTAGTCCACAGCTGGAAATAGGCCTCCCCTAATGAGCGCCATAGCGCCCTGTCTTCAGCTTGCCGCATCCAGCATCTGCCTGCAGTCTTTCGCAGATCGTCATCCCACCTAGCTGGCGGGCGTCCTACACTACGTTTGTCTAGTCGCGGTCTCCACTCAAGAAAACGTTTGCCCCAGCGGTTGTCGGTTCTTCGCGAGATATGGCCGGACCACTGCCACTTCAGTTTGCTAATTCTTAGAGCTATGTCGATAACTTTGGTTCTCTGTCGGATGTATTCGTTACGAATTCTATCCTTCAGAGAAACTCCGATCATAGCTTTTTCCATAGCTCGCTGAGCAACTTTGAACTGGTGGACCAGCCCTAACCGTGAGTGTCCACGTCTCAGCTCCGTAGGTCATGACGGGTAGGACGCACTGATTGAAAACTTTCGTTTTCAAGCATTGGTGATCGCAGTAGAGGTGTTAAAATACGCCGAAGGAAGCTGGTGCGCTCCCACAGTTAGATTTCCTTAGCCGGATCTTACGACATCCACGGACTGAGTTGTCGATCTTGTTCATTGTTGAGATCATAGTTGGGATGTTGTTGGTCGATTCTGATGCCATCTTCAAAGTCCGAACTTGATTTTTTCTTCCAATTTTAATAGGACTTCAAATTAAATCCCTAGGGGTCCAAACTCAGTATTCAATTTATTTCGGCCACGAAAACGTTGGCGGAACGACCTTTAACTTTCCTAAGAAATTGGAGATCACACGTGATCGTGCCGGCTACAAGAATTTATAGAAGACACTAATTTCTGCCCGCGGCTTCGCACGCGTTGTTTTCTATGGAAACGTTAAAGGGTTATTTCTATCCCATGGGAACTGATTTATGGGATAAGTAGCCTATGTTTTATTACAGGCCTAAAACCACCTGTATGCAAAATTTCAACCCGATTTGTTCAGTAGTTTTGGCGTGAAGAGGTAACAAACATCCATCCATCTAGGTATACATCCAAACTTTCGCATTTATAATATTAGTGTGATTTGACGACGTCGAAGACTTGCCCAACAGTGGGAAGTGTGGGAACAGATGGGCTGGCCGACCAAAAACTACTTATAAGATCAAGTATAATATTATACCTTCTACTTCTACCATTTATACCTAAATAGAAGGTACACTTGGTGTCTATCTTATTGGTAAAATCTATTAACTTTATTTTCAGCCGATTATTCGTTAAAAGAAAACAAACGAAAAGTCAGATCTACCTTGTGCTTAAAATAATATCCAGGTTAATATTTGAAATACGTCTGTACCTATTGCTCTAAGAAATTGAAATGTTATCCCCTCTTTAAATCAAGCTTAATTATACTAATGCATATAATTCCTCGCAGAACGCAGAAAATATTCAAAACCGCTAAAATATTTGAATTTCACGCGAATCTGTTTTAGATTCCGTGTCGATAGCTCGGTAGCGGAGAGTCACAATAGCCCCAGAAGTGGACGTAGAAGTTGTGATAGGTATAGTATAATAAAAAAAAATTAAACCCCCAGACAGATTTTCATGAAACATGGCTAAGAACACTCGGGATAAAATTATCTATGACACACAAAAAACTAAAATAAAATCGGTTCATCCGTTTGGGAGCTACGATACCACAGACAGATACACAGACAGACACGTTAAATTTTACTATAAAAACTATCGTAGTTTGACGAATTCATTACGGATGTAAGCGGGTTAACTACGAACCTTATTTGTGTTGGAAGAACGCGCGCTCGTGCGCAGTGCTTGGAGAGATGCGGAATGCGCGCGTCTAGAACCGCACTCACCCTGAGGATGTCCCTCGTTAAGGGATAAAACGTTGGTGTTCTTCCAACACAAATAAGGTCCGTAGTTAGTCCGCTTACATCCGTAATGAAGACAAGTTAAACTTATAACACACCTCTCTTTTTGCGTCGGGGGTCAACAAGTTAAGCTTTGCATCTCTTCCTACGCGTAGCGCGTAGCACCCCGTAGCCCGTAGCCTTCCCGTAGCACTTGTCGCCCCGTCAGTCGCCCCTCGCAGCCGCCGCGGCGTACACCGCACGCTACGTCACTCCGTTGTGCTACGCGAACTCCACAACTTTGTTACGAATTGGTTATAAAAAGACTTGACTTCTAGAAGTTTTGGGTTTTTAAAAACGCTGTGAAAAATTGGTTGTGCCTGTGTTTATTGTAAAGTGACATAGTGGATCTGCAAATATATGTAAATAAAGATTTGTGAATGTGATTTAAATACTCCAAAATGTCCTTAAATAATGTGATTTCAAATATTACCTAGTGAAGTGATTTTGTATTCTGGAAAATGTAATTTGTTTCAACTTATAAAACGACCCTTTTTCGTAATAATTAAAAAGTTTTTGACTAATTAATAAAGCTGTGACCATCCATTGGAAACAAGGGAGGAAAAAGAAAAGAAGTACTGAAAATTATATTCAACCGAAGCCTTGAAACTTTCCTACAAGCGATAATGTAACAATCAAGTCAAGGGAACTGAACAAAAACAAAGCCATGAAAAATCACTCAAAAACCAATAACATACTCGGTGCTACCGACACGCACGCTACGGGAGCTCGGCAGTGAACGTGATAACCAGTGAAAATGTTAAATGAGTACGAGTACGAGGAATCAGTGACGTCATCAGTGGACCGTCAGTTCTGGGAGTACTTCGACTCGGCCACCGCGCCCGCCCTCGCCAGCACCAGCGCCGCCGAGGAGCCGCCCAGGGACCAGGTACTACCACTTTAGTTAACCACCTTCTTCATCCGCACACATAGGTACCACTACTGCTGAACAAGTCTCCCCAAACAAAGAGTTTTTTTTTAAATCACCAGGCTTTGCAGGCGGATTGGTGTATTTTTATTTTGTATTTATTTATTTACCATATTGACAACATGGGTTGTTATACAGGCATGCCAGAAATTGTATAAATTGAAAACTCAAAACATAATTCACTAAACACAAAAGCAAAATTAAAAATTTTAAAAATCCCATTACAGATTTTCATGAAACATGGCTAAGTATACACGGGATAAAATGATCTATCACACAAAAGAAAAACTAAACAAAAATCGGTTCATCCGTTTGGGAGCTACGATACCACAGACAGATACACAGATAGACACGTTAAACTTATAACACCTCTCTCTTTTTCGTTGGGTTAAAAATAAGGTTTACTTAGTAACCTTAAAGGACATGCTAAATTATGTTGTGTGACGTGACATTTAGATAGTAATTAAAGACTTTTAGTCTGGTGCACTGGCTCTTTCAACACACACGGGCTGAGAGGGGTCGACTCTTAGGAGGAGATAAGCATTTACCCCCGTATTTAATAACTCTTTAGTGTGACGACCTCCGTGGCGCTGCGGGCAAAGGTCTGTCTGCGACGCAGGAGGTTGGTTCGATTCCCGCCTCGGAAAAAGTTTGTGTACGATCTGCAGAATTTTGTTCCGTTGTTCTGGGTGTTTTCTATGCATAATAAAGATCTATCTATGTAGTGTATGGTATTAAGTATATCACTTATCTAGTACCCATAACACAAGCAAAATTTCACCCCGTTCTGTTCAGTAGTTTTGGCGTGAAGAGGTAACAAACATCCATCCATCTAGGTATACATCCAAACTTTCGCATTTATAATATTAGTGTGATTTGACGACGTCGAAGACTTGCCCAACAGTGGGAAGTGTGGGAACAGATGGGCTGGCCGACCAAAAACTATTTATAAGATCAAGTATAATATTACACCTTCTACTTCTACCATTTATACCTAAATAGAAGGTACACTTGGTGTCTATCTTATTGGTAAAATCTATTAACTTTATGTTCAGCCGATTATTCGTAAAAGGAAAACAAACGAAAAGTCAGATCTACTTTGGGCTTAAAATAATATCCAGGTTAATATTTAAAATACGTCTGTACCTAATTGCTCTAAGGAACTCTCTCACTTTTAGTCTGGTGCACTGGCTCTTTCAACACACACGGGCTGAGAGGGGTCGACTCTTAGGAGGAGATAAGCATTTACCCCCGTATTTAATAACTCTTTAGTGTGACGACCTCCGTGGCGCTGCGGGCAAAGGTCCGTCTGCGACGCAGGAGGTTGGTTCGATTCCCGCCTCGGAAAAAGTTTGTGTACGATCTGCAGAATTTTGTTCCGTTGTTCTGGGTGTTTTCTATGCATAATAAAGATCTATCTATGTAGTGTATGGTATTAAGTATATCAGTTATCTAGTACCCATAACACAAGCTCTGCTTAGCTTGGGGCTAGGTAATGCTGTGTGAATTGTCCAGCATTATTTATTTATTTATTAAAAAAAAAAGATAAGGTGTCACTGTGGCTTAGCCTCCTCCGACAAGACTTATAGGCATCTTAGTATTGAACTGTCCTGCCAGCTAGTAGCATGAACAAGATGATCTTAAAAAAATTAACTTTTGACGACAATTTTATGCATGTTACTTCAAAATAGTAGATTGTTTCACAAGGGACTAAACCACCCCATTATATACGAGATTGTTATACTCCCGAGCGTAGCGAGGGAGGATGACAAGACCGAGTTATAATGGGTGGTTTTGGCCCGAGTGAAACACTCTACTTTTCACTTCGATTGCGAGAAAATTAAACAATTCAAAATTAAACAATTTTCAGAAATTAAAAAATTGTGATTTGGAATGAAGAAAATTCTAGAGATTTAGTGCCAATACCATCTTTTTTTTAAAATCTCTATCTAACCCGCAACGAAACAGTTCGCATTCTACCGTGAAGGGAAGAATCAACCTTCATAAAACATCACCAAGAAGGTTCTATTTAAAAAAAAAAAGATTGAAGGAGCAACAAGAAGTCGAGTTTTTATGTAAGAGAACGAATGCTTTGTACGGGCTGATGATTTTAGATAAAAATTAAAAAGAAAAAATACTTTTTAGCCCTAGGTCATAGAAGAAGAATGCTTAGAACGATAGTAGACACAAACGAGGTGTAGCCGAAAAATTGCGACAAATTAGTCTCAATTTCCTATATGTATGTATACGTGCGCTTGTGTGCGTGAAAGCACGGATGTTATATGCTTGTCGACTCACACATAGATTCGTTTTTGGCTACAAAATCAAGTAAATTGTTGAATGACACTATCCCTACGATAGTAGACACAAACGAGGTGTAGCCGAAAAATTGCGACAAATTAGTCTCAATTTCCTATATGTATACGTGCGCTTGTGTGCGTGAAAGCACGGATGTTATATGCTTGTCGACTCGCACATAGATTCGTTTTTGGCTACAAAATCAAGTAAATTGTTGAATGACACTATCCCTCTGCTGTGACAGCAGCGTGTTTTTACTCTGTGCCCTAGGTATTAAACTCGAGTTTTAGGCCCGTTAATCTACATTTTTTGAGCAAGAGATGTGAAAAACTATTTTTCTTTACCTTAAAAAAATCCTCCATCAAAACCATCTTCACGCCGTTGAAAAAGATTACACACTACCTGCGTACACCCAAAGACACGTTCCCACTAGAGAAACCAGGGATTGAGAAGACCAGGGACCTTTGAAAAGTATGTAGATATTTTTAATCACAAACGCTAAATTTCTAAACGCAACGCCATTGGCGAACACGAACGTGACGTAAAAACATCACATTTTATACTGTCATGAGGCTTTGGCGGGATATCTTTTTGTATTATTTCGCGGTTGTTTGGTGTTTTCTGTAAAGTAAAATTTAAGTTTCCAACTAGCTGTTACCCGCAACTTCGTTAGCGTGGTAGGTACCTAATTAAAGGTACAGCAATAAGACATCACTTTTATCCATTGGCCTCGATGGTTATTGATCTCGCAAATTTCAACATAGTTGTTGAGATTTGCTTTTGGCTAATTTTCATTTATTCATTCGGATCAGTGAACGGAAAAAATTTGCATACACTACACTACACACGAAGCATATACTATGTGTATTATCCATAGAATGTTTAGCAATTAATCAAATTATTTCGTTTCTTTACTGGAGAAAAAGATTCTGTTTAATTTTCATATTTTACAAACATCTATCAAGGTTTTCACTGGCCCCCGCCGCGGAATACCTTATCGAAGGATAGGTACCTTACCTATACAAAGGAGGTTAGTGACAATATCACGAATTCAATCCATTCAATCACTATTTTGACAAAAATAGACAACATTGCATAGACGGACTTTTTATCTATGTTTTGGTTTCTCGTTGGATGTGATGTGTAAATATTACAAAGACATTTGTGGAAAATGTCTTTGGTAAATTATCAGACCCTTCTTTATATCCTAATCGGAGGCGAAGCCCTAACAAAAGTAGCCTATTGTTTAAATTAGGCTACATTCTAAATGTTTGTCAAATTTCATATTGGAGGTCCTTTCGCATTTATGATATTAGTAGGATAGGATTTAACCCGAATTACAGCTTAACCCGAATCGGGTGATGTGTCAAGGGTCTGTTGTTGCAACTTTTTAATAATAGTTATCGTTGTATATTTCTGGCATCAGTTATTTTTAACCCCCGACGCAGAAAGAGAGGGGTGTTATAAGTTTAACGTGTCTGTCTATGTATCTGTCTGTGGTATCGTAGCTCCCAAACGGATGAACCGATTTTTGTTTAGTTTATTTGTGTCGTAGATAATTTTATCCCGAGCCCGAGCTTGGTTGGTTAAAATCGGTTGGGAGGTTTTTAAAATTTTTAATTTTGTTTTTGTGATATTTAGTTATAATTTTTAACCAACGAAACATAATAACTTCTTTTCGATTTAAAATCTTCTTCGTTTAAAACCATGCTGCAAGGAGCAGATGGTTGTAATGATTTTTCCAAGATGACAAAGTACTAACCTATATAACCTTAAATTTATATTTTTGTCCTATTAACGTCAGCTCAAGATGAGCTCATTACATTTTGACGACTCAAGCTCGTCTGTTCTTAGCATAAATTACGATGAACCGCTATCAATATTTTATGCAAATACTAGTTTATGCCCGCGGCTTCGCACGCGTTGTTTCTATGGAAACGTTTAAAGATAATTTCTATCCCATGGGAACTGATTCATGGGATAAAAAGTAGCCTATGTTTGATTCCAGGAATAGAATTACCTTGCGTTAATTGCGTGTCAGCCCGATCCGTTCACTGGTTTTGGTGTGAAGAGGTAACAAACATCCATCTATCCATCCATTCATCCAAACTTTCGCATTTATAATTTTAGTGTGATTTTGACTTCTCTAACTAAACCCTGGATTCCTAGGGGTTCGTTTTCAGTGGGTTGTGGGTTGTGGGAACAGAATTTGATTTGGAAATTCGACATCTTTCAAGGGACGACACAATAGAATTATATTTATTTCGACATACACATCCATAGTTCGACATTCACACCTAAACGGCTGAACAGATTTTAATGTAATTTGGCAGGGAGCTCAATGGTATCCTAGGAACGAACACAGGCTACTCAAAAAGCGCGTACGAAGCCGCGGGCAGAAGCAAATAGGCACATAAAAACAAAACTAAACAAAGAATATGGCGGACTAAAAGTTATGTCCTCTCCTCAACAGCCTGTATTGGTCCATTGTTGAACGCAGGCCTCCCCCTGATAAGCGCGTTATTGGCTTTTATCACATGGGGGGTAATGCACATAATCCCCACGCTGGGCATGGGGTTGGGGATCGCAGTTCGGTGGTAGAACTGTTCTGCAGGGGGCGCTGCTGCCCACCCCCGGTAGATATCCCTTAGCCGCCTCTTACGACACCCTCGCGAAGAGTTTGGTAAAAGTTATGTGCGTGGCATTAATGGTGGAAGTCAAAGCATTGCTTTGCTGCAACGAGCAGTGCTGAGTTATTGACGCTCTGCGCTGTTTTAAAGCCAAAAACCAACATACATATCCACACAACATCATCTAGCCCCAAGCTACACAGAGTGATGGTTACTAGATAACTGATATACTTAATACAATACACTACATACATGGACAATTATTATTATACATAGAAAATGCCCAAAACACTCGGAACAAATATTTGCAGATTGAACAAACATTTGTCCCAAGGCGGGAATCGCACCCGCAGCCTCCTTAGAAAAATAATCTGATCATAAGAATATGATCTGAGAATTTTCTATCATATGGAAGTAATAATAGTCGAATTAACATTTTCGAGATAACGCAATATCGAACGAATAGGGTAAAGTAGGGAAGGTGACGACCTCTGTGGCGCGGTGGGCGAAGGTCTGCCTGCGACGCAGGAGGTTGCGGGTTCGATTTCCGCCTCAGGACAAATGTTTATACGAACTGCAGTTATTTCCGGGTGTTCTGGATGTACTTATCTATATATAATAAAAAATATTTATCCTAGTGTATTGTATTAAGCATGTCAGATATCTAGTACCCATAACACAAGATTCGCTTAGCTTGGGGCTAGCCATTTTCAAGGATATGGTAAAGGAACACCATTCGTCCTGCTGTCACTGAATACGCACTTGTTTCTATAATATATTATGTAAGTATGTAATATGTTTAATATATATTATTTTATATACATGTATATAGTATTTATATATTCATAAATATAGGAATAGGTATGTATGTATTTTTGTAATTTTATTGAAGTATGTTATTATTTATTTTTGAATACCTAAGTACCAGTTATAATTTTTTATAAGTAGTACCATAACAGCTTCACACAGATCTTACCCCATGTACATCCGACGATCCTATCCATACCAGGTTGTCTGGCAGAGACCGCTCTTACGCGATAAGACCGCCAATTGTCACTTATTTATTTATTTATTTATTTATTTAAACCTTTATTGCACTGATGTACAAAGGGTGGGCTTAATGCCGAGGCATTTTCTACCTGCCGACCAAAAACATATGTTTTACAGTGGGTTGGCGTGCTAATTAAGTTTTACAAGTACTTAGGTTATAATTATTTAATTTTAAATTGTTTCTTTGTTTTAAGTGTGTAATAAAAGTATTTTTTATCTTTCTATCTATCTAGATAACGCTTTTCCAGCATTATTTATTTATTTATTATTTATTTAAGTACCAACACTGGGGCGGCGACTATCCCTACTTTACCCTAACCCCTAGACCTATTCTGTATTATAACACTGAAGTCACACGGCTTCGTATGATGAAGGTATCGACAAAATATAATTTGATGTAACAATTTTCTCCTGCCTACGAAAATTGTTTCTCCTGTTACAAATTAAAGGCATACTTCATAGGTTTCACACATCAACATCATCAGCCGTATAAGTCTTAGCTTTGACTATAAAACCAAAAACCGTGAACGTCTTCCGGCATTCTAATATTATAAATTCGAATGTAATTCCGTCTGTCTGTCTCATGATATCTGTTCACGCTTAAACGGCGGAAAAGATCTTAATAATTATCATACATTTATTTCAGAAAAAAAAGGTTACAGATCTTATTTAACTTATTTAACGGTCCATAGTAATATAAGGTGCTAGTCATATTAGTGCCCCATACCGCAAGGGGACGTTCTGCTGATGCCACGGAATAATACATATAAAATAGATGAAACTTTATACCTACCTACCCAAAACAAATACACACCATACAAACACCTAACCTATGCAAGCTCATAATACATTTAAAAAATCTGTCCAAACAGATGATACCTACACATCTACATTATCTATCTTTATACCTCAAAACTATCATACATAAAATACATCGATCAAGGTTTTTGCCGGCCCCCGGAATATTTGATCGAAGATAATATATAAAAAAGTAAAATTATGACGTGTACCTATAGATATATAAGATCAATGATATATATATATATGACGCAATCCAGGTGTCAGCTGCTGACGGTACACGGCGGTGTCCCCTTGCAGGCAAGCCAGTGAACCAACCATCGAAACTTGACACCTTTCAAGTAACTCAGAGAGAATTCGTAACTCGCGCGCCGAGGGTTTCGAACGTTTGTGAACAAACCTACCAAAAGTACCGGTTAGAGACTTCGCAATTTAACGAATAACTAAAAATAGTAGGTACCAATCTACAATTCAGGGCGCCTTCAAATTAGCCGCAAGTTGTCGCGCGGAGGCAGCGCGGCTGCAGCGCTGCGGCCGCGCTGCTGTCTAAATCCATACAAATTAAGTACGCGCGACTGCAGCGCTGCAGCCGCGCTGCGGCCGCGCATCAGTTCATCGATCGACTAGTGACGGTGCGCACCAGCGTTGCCAGAAGGTGACTTTTGCTATGTACCTTTTAAGTAGGTGATTTTTAACTACGTCGGCCACGAGAGTTGTCACGCGTGAGATGAGATAACAATTTATGTCGTCGTCAGTTGCATAGTCATAATTTTGTCATAATTTTTACTCATCTGAGGATTATAAATAGTCTTTCTTCAGCACAAATAGTATTTTTGAAGGTTGTATTTTGTTTTCCAATATAACTTTCCAAACGGGGAAGTAATTCGTAGAATTGTTTTCTTGATAATCTTAAGTAATTCTGAAATTTATGGGTCACTGTAATCTTTCACTTCACATTCTGAAATTTATAAAATTCAGTTTATTGAGTTATACAAAATAATCGGTAACGTTTTCTTGGGCTTCTTTTTTTGTTTTTTGTCCAAAATCCTTTTTATTTTTAATAGTACCTAACACTAATAGCAGTGTTTCATCGTCAGAGTCCATCGTGAAACTAAATATACAACACTATGATTCTCGAACCAAGCTGCAGCAGCGCGGCCGCAGCGCTGCAGCCGCGCTGCCTACGCGCGACAGTTTGCGGCTAATTTGAAGGCGCCCTCAGATCGATCTCTCTGGCTAATGGTAAATTTTTCGACTTTTTTCAAAATATTTCTAAAAGTTTGAAACCTACAGAAATTTGAAAAACTGTTTTGAAATGTCCAAATCGATACCTTTCATGTGATACCCCACTCGGTGGGGTAGCCCCCCCTTTTGAAAATTATTCCCCCCCTTGACCATTTTGACCATTTTTCAAAAAGTGTTCTTTTTACAAACTTCTCTATATTTTTCCTGTAAAATACAGATCCATATCTATAAACGCTCCATACATTTTACATGGATCGCTCTGCAATCTTCGGAGATAGGGGGGAATATTTTTTATACTTATTTCAAAATATTTTAAAAAGTATAAGATGATATCCCGGGGCCTTCCCCGTTTGTAGCCAAGAGGCCCTTACAAATTCCACTCTTTATCCCGGTAAGACGCGGGCCGAAACTGGTGTAGGTAGGTATAATAAAGAAGTAAAAAGGAACTTCCCCAATAGGTACTCCCGTGTTTCCGATTCACCGCATACCATATGAGGTTTCCAATCACCCAAAACAAACTTAATATAGGTTCTTTGTTCTGGGTTTGAAATGAATGGTTCCTTATACGTAGCGTAGCGTCTCATTTCGTAGCGAATTTTATTTTTCACTTCCAAATATCCTTATGGAATTTGGCTACAGGTTTTTATGATGAATATTGGTCGACAGGTGGCGGTGTTGGTGACGTACAGCATCCTGTTGGTGGTGGGCGGAGTGGGCAATGTAGGCGTGCTGCTAGCGTTGACGCGGTCGCGGCGCCGGCGCTCGCGAGTCGACCTTCTAATGACGCACCTGGCACTGGCTGACGTGGCCGTCACCTGCGGCGTCATTCCTCTGGAGGTGAGTGTTGGTGTCAATGTAGGCGTGCTGCTAGCGTTGACGCGGTCGCGGCGCCGGCGCTCGTGTGTCGACCTTCTAATGACGCACCTGGCACTGGCTGACGTGGCCGTCACCTGCGGCGTCATTCCTCTGGAGGTGAGTGTTGTTTTTATGGCTGGTGA
Organism: Eupithecia subumbrata; assembly: GCA_949316285.1. Lineage (NCBI taxonomy): Eukaryota > Metazoa > Arthropoda > Insecta > Lepidoptera > Geometridae > Eupithecia > Eupithecia subumbrata. Next base: position 9,484,218 of record OX438643.1, on the reverse strand, counting down.
GACCATTCTCTCAGCGTGTTGTTGCTAAACAGGCAGGGTAGTTTTTTGAGATGGAAGTGAATGGCCAAATCATAAACAATGAGAGTTCAACTCTCTTAGTTTCGGTTTATACCATTTTCATACAGTAAATTGTTTCAAACATAAAAAGAACCAAACCAAAGAAGCGATAAAAGTATAATTTTTTATTTAGGCGATCAAATTATTATATTACTACCAAATGTGCATTTGAAATAAATTATAAATTTTTATTGTAGTTTTGGTTCACTATTTTGGCTATAATGGCTTACACATAAGATATAGATATACAGAGTATTTTTTTTAAACTGGGACAATACGGGGGTACCCAGAAGATACAGTTGCAGTTTCTTTTGAAACATCGGCTCCTTTTTGGAGAAAAATATTTTGTCATTAAAATTGTTTTGGTCAAGCGTGAGTAGCGCCTTAAAATGAATCAAGTTGGTAAAAATTTTTTTGATGCCAATCGACTCAGTCCTTTGTAAGGATCATTTTATTGTATACTGTGGCGGGCTTTTTGTAGGACTATTTAAGATAAACATTTCCATCATACATAACATATGTGTAACTGTAGCGGTTTTGGCAGCGCACGCCAGAATAGCTCGTAGATGGTAGATTTTTAGGGTTCCCCCAGTATAGCACGGTATATTGCTATATATTATAGCTACGTCCGTGGTGGGCTTAAAGTAAATTTGAGAACCAGTGGTGTAACCATTGGTTCTCAATATAAATATAAACATAAATATATAAAAATCTATATATATAAAAGAAAGTCGTGTTAGTTACACTATTTATAACTCAAGAACGGCTAAACCGATTTGGCTGAAAATTGGTGGGGAGGCAGCTTAGAACCAGGAGATGGACATAGGCTATGTTTTATCCCGGAATTACCACGGGAACGGGAACTACGCAGGCGAAGCCGCGGGCAGCAGCTAGTATAAATATAAACCGAAAAAATGGTCTTGTTAGTATTTTCTGCTATTCTATTAAATCTCCAAGTTGCGTTTACGCAAAACAATTTTCGCTACAGGAGTTATGAAACATTAAATATTATGCTCGCTTTATCTCTGTTTGTGAATTAAAAAGTGGAGTGCCGTAAATTTATAAAGCTCATCTCAGATTAAACTGAACAGATGCTCAGTTCATTTAATTCAATTAAGGAAAATATTCCATTCACCTTTTATGAACCTAATTATAACTGCACGGAAATATCTGCGTAGGTATAAATACATTTTTAAAAGCTGACTCGATCCCATTTTGTTTTTCGTATCGTAAGACCCTGGCGTCTTTAGGAACGTGTTGTAATGATCGGCAGAACCTACAGTTCACGCATTGTCAGTCAATTTACCAATAATCCTGTATAGTACCTACCTTCTAACGTCGTCGTAGATTTTAACAGGCCGATGATGATGATTTATTTGGATATAAAAATAATTAAAGATTGAGACATGATTTGAAAATATTGGATGTTGTCACGTATATATACAAAATTATAAGTGACTTAAATTTTAGTGCGCGGCCGTCGGACCAAGTAGAAAAGTTCTTTATACAAGATGTTTGGTATTGGGATTGCCATGATTTTTGGGAGTTGGGGGCGGTACATTTATCTGTTAGACTCAATGTCCTTAGTATCACGGTTGCTGAGATAGGATATTTTAAAGTATTTTTTAAATCGCCCAAAACCTCGAATTTAAATGTCCAGTTCTTTTTTGTGTGTGGTTGTAATGACACAAAGTAACGTGTTTATTTTTTTTCTATATAAATTATTGGTTGACAAAGAAAATTATAATATAATTAGTATTTACAATTGAAACAATTGAGCTAACTGCAGACTGTTGCAAACAATCTACAGGTAGCTCAACTGATCCATATCAATACCAGTCGGAAGCGTCCCCAAGACGCTGGCTGCATTGCCCCGCTGTATGGCAATGCTGATGCGCTGTGCCAGATACTGACCAGCTCTCGGGTCACGCGTCGCTTCGACCAGACGCTCAGATAATTTTTTGAAAACCCGAAGAGCCTCGGTACCCCACGGACCTAGGGTCTCGACTCCAAGAGGAGCAAATGTGTAGGCTCTGTCGAGACCTGCATATTTGCGCCTCTTGAGATCTTCGGCCAAATCTGCCGCCGCGCCTGCCCTCACGGATGTCCTCGGAAGATGGGAAGGCGCAAGTGTGTCGACGCATGTAGCGTCCCACACAATGGGCCTCCCCAACTCCCATGGGACTAGTGTCATACCGTCGGGCCTTTTACCATCGTCACGTAACAGACCATTCGGTTCGAGAATAGCTGGTACGTTAGCGGTGACAAAGGCCCGCCGGATGATGTCGTTAAGGCTGGCGTGGCGAGATATCCGACCGGCTGCCCTAGTACACGATAATCCGTGATGACCAAGCTGTTCGACAGCAGTACCGCACTGGCATTGATCAAGCGCGCAACACCTTGCACCCAACCGAAGACATGTTGCGATACGGAAAGTTACGGGATCCAATAAAGTACCAGTGTTATATGAAGGAAATGCTTGCAACCAATGTCCTGACTCCCATTTAGAAACGGCCAGGAGGCGGGCACGATCCGCAGAGCTGGAGCACGTTTGTAACAAACAATTCCGTGTCAACTCACACAGAGGCCCGTCCCATTGCCGTTGGGACAAAAGTGATTTTGGGGGAGCAGCATCGGGGCAAGCATTATGCCAAGCCGTTCGAGCTTCGTCTAAAAATGAAATTTTTAATGAAATTCCAGGCGGGACCAAACGAGAAGGCTTTAAAATTTTAGCAACTAAAGAACTAGTGCTGTAGACAGAAGACAAGAACGCTGGCAGGGCTACACTTGAAATTTTGCGTATACCTAAGCCTCCCAATTTGACAGGCAGGGAGGCCTGCGACCATGCCTTGTCATCTAAATCAATATTCAAAACCGATGATAAAGTATTCTTTATTATGTTGTCTAAGCCTTCCAAGAGCTCGCTGTGTTTCCACAGTTGACTACATCTCAAAGAATACGTAAATTTAGGTACAAATAGACAGAACCGAATAATTGTAAAAGCCATATGACTATTAATTTTGAGCAATCTGTCCGAAGTTTTATTGAAATTTTGAATTTTCTCATCTACAAATGACTGAAAAGACTCATCAAGAATTGGTGAACCAAGGAGTCGAAGTGAACATTTATCTACAACTGTAATGTTGGGGGCTAAACTATTGAATTTTCCAATGATATTGTTTTTGTCTACACAAGAGTCCGAAATAAAAAGCTCACATTTTGAAAAATTTAATTCCAAACCTATTTTTTGAAATTCGTCTGTGATGATTTTTAGATCATCAAAAACTGTGTTCACCTCTCCACCTAATGTTCCATCATCCAAATACCAAACATTGAGCTTGGATTGGAGACGTTGAATGATTGGTTGGATGGCAAGGCTAAATATGGCCGGACCAAGAGGGTCGCCCTGCTGACAACCAACTGCGGACGAAATTACTTTGTTCCTGTAAATTAATTTTGACGGTGAACCATAACATTGCCAAAGGAAAGGGTAAATTTCTGGAATTTTGTCTTTAATTTCTTTTAGCAAGGCGCCCCTGTCTACGGAATTGAAGGCGTTTTTGACGTCAACCTTCAGTATTACCTCCCCATAATTTTGGTCTAAAAATGTACGAAGGGAATGTACTGCGGCCTCACAACCGCCTCGCGAACCAAAGCCTAGCTGAATTGGTCGGAAATAGTCGCCTAGATAGTCGGCTTCTTTCCGACAGCAGACTTTAGCCGCGAGGCGGCGGTAGGTTGTGCCCACAGCTATGGGTCTAATTCCGCCATCCTTCTTTTTAAGGGCACAAAGATTCGCACCGTAAAGGAGTTCAGTGATCTCGCTGTTGACTCGGCCTGACAACATCAGGTTGATTAGAGATGTCAGATCTTCCAGAAGGACTTCACCTGCATGGCCAGACCCGCCAGACAGAAGATCTTTTAGATGCTGTGGAGTCACAGCATCCAGGCCACCGGCAGAGCCACTCTGGAATGATATGACAGCTTTAAGCACGTCCTGGCTGGTCGTGCCCACAGCGACATCACTCTCTTCCGGTGGATCGGGGAGTCGAATATTGGCCCCTGCGGGTGGATGCTTACTCTCAAGAGATATGAGGGTAGCATCGTCATTTGGTGCCATCGTGTCACTTGAAAATAGAATGCGAGAGGCACCTTTGATATCACCATCACTGAGTTTACTCTCAACAAGTCTGTAGATAGTAGACTCAGATAATGGTTTATTAGTTTTTGAATTTTGTTGTGTGTCCTGATCAACAATTAAAATAGGCTGACCTTCGCGAGCAGTGTACCTCACACAATTTTGTTTTATCCTAACCGTCATTGAAGATTTGTTCGCCAAATCTTTTTTTTGCATGCAGTACACTGTAAGGGAATACTAGTAAATGCTCCCAAGCTCGCTTAGTGTTTTTGGTTACAGCATTCCTAATGGCCTCTGAGAGAGCGGAAGCGACAGAGATGCGGGCACCTCGAGGAATACGCTTAAAAATAGGGGTAGTAGTTTTGTACTCACTCAGAACTTTCCAAAAAGGGCGTGTGTCAGCCACATAATCCGAATTTTGCGTCAAAATATCTACCGCTACTGCAACCGGAGCAGACAACGGGATATTGGGGTCCTTATGCATTCTTGCTTTATGAATTTTGAGGCCTCTCTGTCCCTTGAAAAAGCGAGCCCGGGGACATTGTGTGCACTCTAAGAGAGGCTGCACAGACACGATGGGATGGGTCTCCGTCACATTCCTAATTGCAATCAACGGTTGCGTGCATTGTATCATCACAATAATTAAAACTTATAAATGTAAATAAAATTCTTACAAATCTAAATAAACTAACAGGATGACAGCGGCTGGCGCACGCGTGGTAGCCCGGGCTCCACGGCAAGCGCCCTCCTTACTGTAGACAGAGAAATAACAAAGAATAAGCTTCTGTCAAAACCAACGTAAACAAACTACAAAGAGAGAATCCACCTTTTCAAATTATGTTGCGCTGAGGTTGTCCCCGACCTGGAAAACAATACCTGATGCGCGCTAGGTGGTGGACCGCCGGCCCTAGAGCTTCAAAGCTCCGCAAAAGCCGCAGAAAAACTTTTTCTGAAAAAATTCAAGCAAAGATAAGTTAGTAAGCTGACAGTTTTTTTTTTTTTTTTTTTTTTTTTCTTTTTTATATTGGTTGACACAATTCACATAAAAAAGTTACGAGCATTCAAAGTAAAAAAATCTGTGTACAAGTTGTAAATCGCGACAACTTCTAAATTCATAAAGTCATTTTGAATTTAGTTTTCTTTTAATAAGTTCTTTATTTATTTCCCTTTGCAGCGATATGCTACATTAGGTGGTCAAACTAAGAGATATTTGTCAACTAGGGTCATGATTAAGCAAACAACTTTTTAGATTTTTTTGTTCTGAATTAACTTGAAATATAAAATGTTCAATTGCTCATATTGTTCGCCTTCTCACTTTATGCAACACGGATCTCGCACTCCTTGCATATGCAAGCATGGATAAATGTATGAACCCCCAAACTCTCCAAAAAATTCTGTCGGCCTAATACAATGTTTAGTTCACTCAAAATGGACAACAGCAATTTTAACAAGTTGCTCAAGTCAGAATATTATTACGTGGGATATTATGTAGCCTGCTAAATAGGTACCTATTGGTCCGTGCCGAGAGTGGAATACCTACCATAGAATATACTATCCAGAATATCTACTCAAACAAGGGCACCCAACACTATCTACTGTTTAATGTTAGTGCCTAAGTGACTCCCAGGTGAATGGTAAATTTACCTGAAAGCCTTCAAAGCGGAGGAAATTAATTTTCAACTTATTCATAATAATCTCAACTATTTCCAGAATCCATTGGTACGCAACTACATTAACCGTTATTGAAATAGATTGACAAGTAATAGGCAGATTATGATTACATTTTGTTTTTACATCATCATCCTGAACTTTCAGTATAATAAAAGACATACTCGTATTTATCTTGAGCCATCGAAAAGTGATTTTAGGAATTTCATAATTTCTGACAAAATATAATATTCCAGTCAGATTCAATGATTATTATTTATTTTGCGCAATCAACGTGTAATTGAAGGAAATTCACATAATTTCTGCCAAAGTTTTAGATATACCAGCCAAATTCAATGTTTGATAACAAATTGCTCTTACAATATAATTATAAATTCTTTCTTACAATATAATATAAGTTCCTATCCCATGTTTGTCGATAAAACAACTTCTTACGTTAATGATGTACATAGTTAAAGATGTAATTTTTTACTTACTTCTATCTGTAGGTAATATTAAAATATAAGCAGATAATGTTGGTACTATTCTTCGATCGGATTGCTGAATTTTATTTCGATCCATTTACAATTGAAACAATTGAGCTAACTACAGACTGTTGTAAACAATCTACAGGTAGCTCAACTGATCGCTGTATATAAGTGTTCTTAGATCACATTTGATTTTGCATCAAATATAATAATAATAATAATAATAATACGATATATTTTGCTTGCAGATAGGCTGGAAGTACACAAACGAGTGGCTCGCAGGCAACGCCCTCTGCAAGCTGCTCCAGGCCATGAGGGCCTTTGGACTGTACCTCTCATCAAATGTGCTCGTCTGCATATCCTTAGATAGGTGAGTCATCTACTGCCTACTAGAGTAGGTAGGTAGACCTGTGGATGTACGTAAATGTGTAAGTAACTCCGTTGTGAACGAAGTGGAAAGAGGAAACAGGAAGTGCAGATCCGTACTGTATTAGATGATGATGGGTATAATTATTGAGAAGTAAACCCTCAGTCCGCGGATGTCTAGAGAGCAGACTAAAGGAATCTCTCGTAGGAAAGGCAGCGGCATCCTGTTGTGTATTTTGAACACCAGGGACGCAATCACGATGTGATAAGTGTAGTTACCTATTGGCATTACGGCTGAAGCGTTAGCAGTTGAAATGTTAGGGTGCGCGTTCACAGGCCGGCATCGGAAAATCCACTGCGTCCACTGGTCGGCAATCTGAATGACGTCATTAGCACAAAACGGAAAATTTGCCTTCAAGAATCCTCGCCGGCATTGCTGACAGTCCGCTCCGTGCTGTACGGATCTTGTATGGCAAACCATTGATGGGGCCAGTGCGGATTGTCCCATGCCGGCCTGTGAACGCACACCCTAACGTTTCAACTGCTAACGCTTGAGCCGCAATGCTAATAGGTAACCACACTTACTACACCGTGATCGCGGTCCTGCACTGCGATCGACAACCCGGCTGCCAAGCGTGGTCATTATGAAAAAATCCCCGTGTTTGGGGGAATGTTCAGCAGTGGACGTGTGTGTACTGATTCAGCAAAACCAAACGTTAAAATCAATTGAAATTGAAATTGAAAATTCATTTATTCCGACTTATAATCCATTTTGTTTGTTTTTTTAATTTAAATTGAGAACGGTTAGTACAATTACAAAACAAATAAATCCATCATTAATAACAGTAATAATAATTATAATAATTTCAATTACGATGTCATGAATATGTTAATATAATGAGCAAATTTAAATTTAAAATGTCAACAGTTATTGGATCAATGAAAGGTCACAAATATAAATGATTTACTGAACGAACCGTAAGTTACAGGTCAAGAAAACTATTTTTCAGAAGTGGAGGCTGTCTTTTTGATTTCTCTTAGTAGCTTATAGCAGCTAGGAAAAATACCTTCTTTTATTAAGTTTCTTTGTAATACTAACCGTCAGTAAAATGGTTTTTCTAAGTTAATTTCACATTACAAGCTAATTTATAACGGCAGAAGCCTTATTCTCAAAGAAAAATACAATCAAATAGTAACAATAAATTAGAACTAGTATTTACAATTAAAACAATTGAGCTAACTGCAGACTTTTGCAAAAAATCTACAGGTTAATTTTTATTTCCTGGCGAACGACGCAATAGCGTAATTCCTGCATAATTTTTTAGGTTTCGGCAGAAGCGCTGCAACCATTTTATCTTAAATATACAAATACAAAAACGTTTATTTCAGAAATGTGTGACACAATTGAGTTAGATCACTGCCTCCTGTGGTAGCTACAATGTAGCTGTGTTACAGGCGAACAGTATCTTCCCTTATGTATCTTGTAAATGAGTTTGTGAGGAAAAGTTGAACGAAACATTGTCCCGTTTCAATGTGTTCTTGTTGCAGGTTTTTTGCAGTAATCTACCCCCTGCGGCTGCCCGTGGCGAGGCGCAGAAGCAAACAGATGCTGGTCTGTGCCTGGACTGCAGCACTCGCTTGCAGCTTACCACAGGTGGGTGACATCTATAACTTTTTACTTATAAAATGGCGAGTGAAAAAAACTCAATGACAGTGCAATGACGACTTAAAATACCGTTAAAAGTTCCGTTCACTGCATAGGAATCGGAGCGTACGGAGAGTAAAGATTCGTTACTTTGTTTTGATTTCTATGGTACAGCGTGCACCGGGTCGGTATATCTGCCGATACCGATGCCAGTACGCAGCTTACGATCCGGATGCACAACTTTAGGGTGCGCGTTCATCTGCCAGCATCGAATGATCCGTACAACACGCAGCAATCAACTTGGCACCTGCGTGGCGTGGCGTCCTTGGGTGTTTTTTTCGTTGTTATTATTGTTGGCCACATTTTTGAGTGATTATGGGGAAAACTATTCACAGTAGGGTAAGAAACATTATATTGAAAGTGATGCGGTTTTTATTGAAAAATAAACTAAAAATTATGTTTTATTAACCTATGGATATAGAACTGTTACCAAAAATTATACCTACATTTAACCCCCTTATTGATAAACGTTGAATAGGTATCTATTGATTAATTATAATATGTTTAGCGTCAGTCACACATTTGTCATCTGTCAAAGTGAGAATGAGACAAAACATATTAATCATCATCATCATCATAGTAATCAATTTAGTAGGTACGCACGCGAACCGCCCGTGAACTTCGCTTGAAAACGTGCCCATCCACATTCCCAAAGTCACGAGTTTCGAGGGGCCTTATAGACGTACTTGAAATTTTTATGCTTGAATTTGTTAGTACATCACTATGACGTCATTACAGCGAGGTGCCTACATAGTTAACAGCTGCGTGTTATACTGAGAGCATTTTGTTAAAAATCCCAAGGATCGAGGAGTCGTCACCCCTCGAGTTGAAGCCGGGGTAAAAGGGCGAGGCCCCCCTCCGTGCCCCCAAAAGGGCTGGAAAGAAAGTTCAGCAGGAACTTAGACTCCTAGAATCTTTGTTTACACTATATAGACACCCCCGCGCCAGCACCGAACCGCCCTCTAATGTCTGCATCTTGCAAACGTGTTTACAGACCTAGATCAACTGAAGTTTCATTAAAATTACAGTGAATTTTGTAAGTCTTTCGTAACTTATGTTAAGAGTTTACCCAAGGCATGAAGTTTGAACGGGTAATTCCAGGGGATTTAAATGGTTATGATAATGTTGTTAACCTAGCAAACTACTGAACGAAAAGTATACATTATATCTTTATTATTGTGCAAGGAACAAATTTAAACTAAACATGAAATCTTGAGTAAAATATTAACTTTGACAAGATCAGTGTTTTTGGAATTTTACTAAAATGAAAAATTCACAGTTGCAGCCCGGTGTCACGAAGTTGACAGTGCCTCGGAGAGCACGAAGCCCTCTTGCGCCTGACCTCTCCCAGGCGAGCGAGGGCATAGAAAGTGCATCTGTATTTGCACACACACTAGTGCACTGATGTCCATCCAAGTCGAATTTTGACCACGGCGGCCAGTCTCATCGGAGACCAACCAGATGCGCAGGACACTCTCTATTCCCTCACTGCCATAATCCGATGGGACGTCGGACTGACACGACCGGGGAGAGGTGAAGCGCAGGCCCAACGGCTTAACGTGCTTTCAGAGGCGTGGGGGGGTAATACCGCCAACTTCCGGAGACCATTTGGTCTCCCTAGACGAAAATTCGGCTAGAAGGACATCATACTTCATCAACACACACACTAATATTCTGATATTATTATTATTCTCCTGCTTCGATTTCTTTTTTATAATTTGTATGTATGTGCTGCTGGTTTTCCTTACATTAAATAAATTAAATTAAATTAAATTAAATTACAAGTCCGTGAAATAATGTTTGACGATCTCTGAGGCATTGCACGCCTGCATGTTCGTCTGCTTCGCAGGAGTCTGCGAGTTCAATTCCCGCATCAGAACAATAAATTGAACAATTGTTTGAACGATCTGCAGATATTTGTTCCAAGTGCCTACCTTCTTCCCAAACAGGGTAGAAACATTATTTATCAGCTTAACGTCCTCTTTTGAGCTCAGTTAATTTATTTCAGTTCCATTCATCCATTATTCATCAAATGGAATAATAATCTACCTTTAACCTGAGTAAAACTTGATTAATAAATTATGCACACGCTGCACAAAAAACCTGCTGTCGGACGAAAATCTAAAATTGCTTTCCTACATTCGGTGAAATACCGAAGTAATTTCCTGTAGAGTCAATCAAGTCTAGGGAGCACTGTTATATGTCGCTGTAGGTAGAGTCAATCAAGTCTAGATATATGCAGCAATTTCGTCAACCGCAACGCAAAAAGATGGAATGACGTGTGTTTCCGTGAGTCGCAGAGCACAGATGCTATCGTGGTACCTCTCTCTAACAGCGTGGATCGATTAATTTCTATTTGGTTTCTTTTGGTTTGAAAGACTTTATTGCAAGTGTTGTTGATTTACCTATTGCCACGCCCTGCTAGGGTACCATTGTGTCTCATATACATTACCTAGATACTAAGACCTACAAATGTGCACAATGATTGCAATAAATAAATAATGATTTTGAATTTGGATGAAAATTGCAGTAGGTAACTTTTAGAACTTACGCGTTCAGAACATATTTTAAGGCCTATTTAACGTCATCCCGTGACCATGACGACGGTGTGTTAATCTGTTGAAACGTCCGCTAAAATAGGTAAATAAGCGCGGCAAATACTTACTCGTTTTATAGTTTAGTTATTACTAGCTGACCCGCCGCGATTTCATTCGCGTGGACTTTAGTAATACTAATACCCCAAGTAATGTTGGTTTCCATGTAAACTATCTACGCCAAAGTTTTGCAACCAATCCTTTACAATTATAAAGTTATTATGAGAAAACCTATAAATCCCATTTAATCTTTCTGAGAATGCTTCTTTAAAAATTAACTTATTCGATTACGACCCCATTTTAACTACCTTAGAATACGATTTTCCAAAATCCGTTCGAGTGCCTACTTTGTAAAAGTTGTTATAAAAATGACCTTTGACCCCCTTACAATACGAATTTCTAAAAATCCGTTTTTAACGGGTGCCTTCGTCTAAATAGCAATATTTCAGCTTCGTAGCTCTTCTAGTTCCTTAGATTTCGAGATATGTCAGTGAGTCGCCACCTAACTTTGACTCCACACCATTTTACATTTGACCTTTAGGGTGTGAATTTCAAAAAACCCTGAAACACGTGTCTGTTTATTTTAAGTCCTATTTCCATGCTCCAAGTTTTGAAGGGCCAACAGTTACGGTTTTGAAGTTATTATAAAAATGACCTTTGACCCCCTTAGAATACGAATTTCAAAAAATTCGTACTTAGCGGGTGCCTACGTCCTGAAAGGAAACTCCATGCAAAATTTCAGCTTCGTAGCTCGTGTAGTTTCAGAGATCTCTTGATAAGTCAGTTTTCTCTTCTCTTTTATATTATATAGATGTACAACATCGGTGGTCTTAACGACGGTTCAAAGTAAAAACTTTAAGTTTTCTTCGAGTCTTCAAAAGTTTTCAAATTATTGCAAGCTTGTTTTTAGTATGCTTTTATAGCTGGAAGGTTTAATATGCAGAGCATCGAGAGATTGTGATGTTTTTTTAAATCGTGATGGTAAGTGAGGATGTGGCCAACGATCTATGACGAAGATCTAGAAGACACATATTCACTCTCGTCATAAGACAAGAGTGAATAGGCCCTCTCCTATTCACATTCAGGAATGAATAGGAGTGAATGTGAATGTGTGGTGTCTTCTGGACCTTCGTCGTCATGGATCGTTGGCCACATCTTCACCTTCCATCACGGTTTAAAAACAATATCACCTGCTCAAGATGTTCTCTATACTAGACGTTCCAGCTGTGAATAATTCTGTATTTTTATAACACTTCCTCTCAGCTTAGTTAAATTCAAATTCATTTATTGATGTTCGTGCAATCTATAATATTGGTCCCAGAGAATCCGTACGTGATAAATTGAAAGAAATAAACATAATGGCAGTACCATGTCAATATATTTATGAAAAATGTTGTACACTCATAGAAATATAAATCGGTTCCATAATAATAGTGATAAACATAATTTTAAAACATATACTCGCTGGGCCAACACCTACTAGGCTATACAAAATTAATGTATCTTTTAAAGGGCAATGTATGTAAACGCTTCTACAACAAAACTCCTAGTGAGTTGCAAAAATTATCAGTAAATAAATTCAAACAAATTGTCAAAACCTTGCTGTGCAAAAAGGCTTAATTATTATAAAATATCAGATTATCTTGAGAATAAAAAAGCTTGGGACGAGTTTTGCTCCAAATCGAAAAAAAAAACAACTAACGGGGTAAAGGTGTCTTCGTCGCTTCTTTACTTTAGTCTATATCACCTTATTTCCGTGTCAGTGTTTAGTTTTATAATTTGACTTTTTCTTAGTTTACATTTCTTGTATTAATGGAAATAAAGAGTTTGTGATTTCGATTTTGATTCCATTTACATACAAAAGTACACTTAACCTAATCGTAACTTCCATGGATTAATCTAATTTTACTTATTTTCGAAAACTCCGAAAATGTTTGAATTACACTCGCACTTGACGGATCTCCTTTTAGTTCTTTTTTGTCGAATTAAATCAATAGTTTCTGATTACGCCTACGGTCCCTCCCCTAACCGGATAGCCTGCCACAGGCAAAAGGTCAGTCTTCCCTGCAAGTCGATTGCAATTGGTTTCCGGAATAAAACCATTAACGTTTAAAGTGGAAAATACTCTCTCTTGCTTCCCTCTACATATACGAAGTTGGAATCTTTGTTCGAACTAATTTAGATAGATTTGATCTATACCCGGCTGGCACTCGCCGTGAAGGTACTCTACGTCCTCACTCGTGTAAAACCGCCTTGTTTAGAAAGAGTCTGTTTGGCATGGCACCTAGTATCTATAATAAAATCCCTTTGGCAATACGCTCCGAAGGTAATTTGATTGCATTTAAATATAAGTTGAACAAATTAATGGAGGAAAAAGTTTATTATACGGTGGATGAATTTCTTAATGATAAATTGTAATCTACTATTTATATTTTTTTTTTATTTTACTTTTGACATTAATTTATTTTTTCTTTAACATAATTTATCATTGACATTCATTCAAACAGATACATTTATTTAATTTTAATTACTTTTGTGGTATTCATTGACTCTGCCTACATTGAAAAATTTGTTTTGGATTTGTTTAACTTCACCATATTTCTATTTTTTTTTCTCTTAACTTCTCATTTTGCATGTCAATGCTGTAAACCTGAGCATGGTAGACTAGAGATACCTACTATAGATTGACCTAAGACCAATGTACTCATTACCACACACACACAGCAATAAATTCATTTATCATTTATCATTTATCATCTGGGCCAGCTTTCGCAAACCCCAGCATGCAGTGATTCAAAGTAGTTACGCTCGGTCAGTTTCACTGCCCCTTATACAAAAAAATCAGGCGCCCGGATAAAGCCCTGATCACAGCTGTGTTGACCCGATCTCCTTCCGGACTCCGATTTGAACTAAATCGAGGCCGGTAGCTGTTTGCATGCCATTTATTATGTAGTGCTAGTAGGAATGGTAGTGCGCCTCATGGAATTTGCGTTGCTTTCGAAACTCGATTGCTTGCCAGATTTTAGATTTTTATAATATTAATAATAATAATAATAATCGTTTATTTCAGATACCAAGATCCATAAGAGTAGGTATAGTTTAAAGAAAATGTTCGTGAAATGAAATACGTTTTATCTGATACTTATATCAGTACACAGTATAAAAAGAAGTAGCTTAGATATTATACAGATATATTTACAGAAATCAAAAAACGAGGACAACTAAAAACACGCTTTTCTTGAGACGGTTTCAATTATTTTCAACTTTTTTTTTATCTTCCGAGATACTACCTACTAGAGTACTCTACTCTTCCTCTTTTTGATACAGACCTATGAATAACAATAAAATCTAAAATGTGATATTAAACAGTGCTAGTGATGAGAGCAAGAGCCGATATATACACACTAGCAATTCAACCGAGCGGCAAGCGGTAAATAGGAAAATGGAAGAGCCGACTCAAAATTACTTAGGTATACCTACATCATAAAAATGGCTTACATCACAGACGTCATTGAATCCGTACTTAAATCCTGAGTGCGAGAAGGATTTATTTACAACCAAGACAAAGACAGCTTTATACACGAGGAGTATACCATAATTATTACACTTTCTGTGTGTAAATAGTGAAAGTTTGGTAACGCTGCATTATGTTTCCGAGTATTATTTTTTTCCCGCCTTCTCACACAACAGAGGTAACTCTAAAACAAGATCCGTCAAGTGCGAGTGTAACTCGCGCGCCGAGGGTTTTGAACGTTTGTCAACAAATATGTACCAAAAGTACCGGTTAGAGACTACGCAATTTAACGAATACCTAAGAATAGTAGGTACCAACCTACATTTCAGATGGATCTCTCTGCATGCTTCGGTTAAATGAGGTTAAGGTGGGTAATGGTAAATTTTTTGACTTTTTTCGAAATATTTCAAAAAGTATGAAACCTACAGAAATTTGAAAAACTGTTTTGAAATTTCCAAAGTGATACCTTTCATTTGATACCCCACTCGGTGGGGTAGCCCCCCTTTTGAAAATTAATCCTTTTTGACCATTTTTCAAAAAGTGTTCTTTTTACAGACTTCTCTATATTTTTCCTGTAAAATATAGATCTATATCTACAAACGCTTCATACATTTTTAATGGATCGCTCGGCAAACTTCGGAGATAGGGGGGGGGAATGGGTATTGTTTCGACTTTTTTCAAAATATTTCAAAAAGTATGAAACCTACAGAAATTTCAAAAACTGTTTTGAAACGTACAAACCAATACCTTTCATTTGATACCCCATTCGGTGAGGTAGCTCCCCCTTTTGAAAATTATTCCCCCCCTTTTTGACCATTTTTCAAAAAGTGTTCTTTTTTCAAACTTCTCTATATTTTTCCTGTAAAATATAGACCCATGTTTATAAACGCTCCATACATTTTACATGGATCGCTCTGCAATCTTCGGAGATAGGGGGGGGGGAATGGGTATTTTTTCGACTATATTCGAAATATTTTAAAAAGTATGAAACCTACAAAAATTTCAAAAAGTATTTTGAAATGTTCAAAATGATACCTTTCATTTGATACCCCATATGACTCTGTAGGTATCTTTTAAAATTTCGGCATCACAATTTGTATGGAAAATATTCATTTTAATTTTTCATTTATTTTCATTTATTTTTCTCTAAATCTGTACAGGCGCACGAAATATATTATTACTTTAAATTTCAAGTTGATAGCTGCAGTAGTTTTTGAGTTATTAAGGAGGGAAAAAAGGACAGACAAAGCGAGACCATAAGGGTTTTGAAACCGATCTTCGATCTTCAAAACCCTAAAAAGGCACATAATTTGATGTTCCAAATTCAATCGCATTGTTCCAACTTATCTCTAACTCTCATGATTTCAGATTTGGCAATCCACTCCCATCTCTAAAAGCCACTCTGTATAATCTAGGCTAGTTTAATCCCGAAAACAACGCGTGCTAGTATTATAATTGTGAAGGTCTGGATGTTCGTTACGGATTTACTCCAAAACTACTGAACGGATCGAGCCCCTGAACGAGTTGGCAAAGGCTTCGTTGT
Source organism: Eupithecia subumbrata (assembly GCA_949316285.1). NCBI lineage: Eukaryota > Metazoa > Arthropoda > Insecta > Lepidoptera > Geometridae > Eupithecia > Eupithecia subumbrata. The sequence goes on along the minus strand of OX438643.1, from coordinate 9,468,166 downwards.
TTATTTTATTTTTTTATTGTCGTGTGACATATTTATGATTTAATTAATTGTTATTTTCTTATTGGTTTGGGTGTGTTTGAGTAATTAATTTTTTGAGTTTAATTTAAATAATTAATTACTAGTATTGTTATTGATATTTTTAATTAATTTTTTATTTTACATTATTATAAGAAATTTAATTATTGATTTTAAAATGACCAATATTGACAATTTTCAATTGGTATTATATGACTGTGACTCTAATAGATAAGTACCCTATCGCATTAGGTGTGTCTGTAATGATAGGTGTACAATATATTTTTTATAACTAAATAAATAGGTAGATAAGCTATAATTTTGCGTCGATTTAGGTCTAGACCGGGATTTAACAACGTTTATGGTTTTCTTTTTTACCGATATTTTATATATCCCTATTTTGTATAACATTTGTGTGGCTATGAATAAAGTTACGAGAACGAGCTTGTTAAAATTAAATATGTAACGCACTGTTTTCCGTTTGCTCACTTTACTTGCAATAAAGTTAGCACGGGTATACGCTATCCTCAAAAAAAAGGCATAATAATTGGATGTATACTTAATCTTCGACACAAAGGAAACATGTTAAACAATCCTCGCTATTGTAATAAATGCCAAATTTAACACAAGTAGAATTCCGAATTCTACGAAAACATTTTCGTACCTCATGACCTTTCTAGAGAAAAGATATTATCTAGCTAGAGTAAACAGATGTTTTTTTAATAAAATTACTTTTACTTTCACTGGAAATTCTAAGACAATAGTTACCTCTGGTTTGGCTGTCTTTATCCCTACAAGAAAGGATTACCTACAGCTTTATTTCAGGCAATTGTTTCTGGGAAAGATTCAGTATATAAATAGGTACCTACTTACTTAAATTGTTTTGGTTAGCTTTCTCTTTTATATCTTTTGCATTTGGTGTAAGTCAAAACGTGGGCCTTAATTGAATTTAAGGCCCACGATATGCGGGATAGAGCATATCAAATAATATAACACAAGTTTTCCTCCATCCACATCCTTCCCTCAGTACGGGACTGTGCTAACCAATTACACCACGAAGTCAAGTGACGTAGGAGTTGAAAAAGTCTAAGACTTCCTTCGGACTTTAGCGCCTTATTTCATTTCTTGGAAATTACGAGACTTACGCACTATAATAACAAAAACCTTAGAATTTAATTGTATATTCTTTAGTAGTCAATAGTCAAAATAATGATGAGGGTCTCAACTACGTGTTACCTTCTTGTAGACTTTTTACAGAGATAAATAATATTTTATTTTACACTGTTGCCTGTGTAGATATTTTTAACGCACTTTGTATCGGACCTTTGTGTCAATGGAAACGTTTAAAAGTTATTTCTATCCCATGAGAACTGATTTATGGGATCTAGAACTACATTACATGCAAAATTTCAGCTCGAGCCGTTCAGTTGTTTTGGCGTGAAGGAATAACAAACACCCATCCAAACATCCATCTATCTAAGAATCCAAACTATCACATTATAATATTAGTGTGATTCCACGTAATTATTAGTGATGTTCCACAAACGAGGCCGTCTACGCATCTGTGGTGTTTGATGGTAAACAAGAAACGATATTTCGTGTGGGCGTTCGGACAATTTTACGTGGGGTTGCATTAAAGGTTAACTACATGATTTGTATAGGGTATAAAATTGTTTGTAGGCATATGGTTACCTATTTCTGCCAAGAACAATATATTCGCATCGCAAGTGACTTCAGTCAGTTATGCATTCTGAGAGGTGCAGAAGGGTGAGTCTATTTGACATTAGTAGCAATAGAGCTACCAGAGTCATCTGAAACCCGCATGCCTCAAATGCCGACTCAAATTTGCTGTTCTTAAGTACCTACTCAAAAACGGGCCATATAAGCATTCCGATTTAGACAGGTGGCTGCTAAATTTGGATAATAATGCCTGCGTGCGCAAAACAGCATTGATTTTATTTTCACTCATTCGAATTATGGAATCATGTACTCGAGTAAATTGAAATGTTAATCGAGTGACATTCGAATTTTAATCGGAAAGTTTCAGTAAGTATATTGTTTTGCTCAAAACAGAATGGGCCTTATTTATTATGCTAGAACATCATTGTCTGGATGGTCCTGTACCTATTGCTAAAGAAAACGGCAGTGAGACTTGCCTGACTTACTTGAAAATAACACATTGATCGGATCAAGAGTCTTTCTTTATTCCTTGATCTCTAAGCTTCACTTCATAATAATCCGCAATAAACATTCACCAAAGCCGCGATTTTCCGCCATTTTAATACATTAAAAGTGTTTGAATGGAAGTAAGTCGAGCTTTGATAGTCTTTGAAGGTCTGAAGTATGGAAGTGAGTGGATTTGTATTTTGCCTTTTTGTTTCATTCCATGTATCGAGAAGAAGCAGGGCCTCTACTGCAAACCGATATCGACATTTCTGTGTTTCGTTTTCGTGCAAATCATCGAAGTGCCTTCGTTTTTACTTTACCAACCTTAATAATTCGCGCACGGTCAGCGCGGCCAAGTTATTTGTATGCAACTATTGAGTCACCGACAAAATTGCTGTACATCTAAAGTAACTCACGGTTTTCTTATCAGCTTTGAAAATTGTAAATTAAAAAAAAAAAAAAAATCTAAGACCTACACGACTCTAGACTACACTATACGACCATTTTCTTCTGTGAATATCCTGTAAAATTTAAATTAGATACCTTACCTTGAGCTTTTGGTACAGAATTGGAAAAGCTTTTATCACGAAACTTAACGAGTAACTAATATAGGATGAATAAAACATTGAAGACGTTGAATAAATCTTCTGTAATAGAAAGAAAACATTGTATATTTTGCTATTACCTACGGCTGAGAAACCCGTGACCTCCTTGCTACAATATTGCCAACAGGATGTAATAACTTCGGAGATGACGCACAGCCGACGCAGTGCGTAAGCATTCATCATTATCATCAATAGCTTTTACATCCTCGAAGGATGGGTTATATAGTGTTAGTTCTTCGGCACTTACGTAGATGACTTGTATTGTAAGGCCTATACGGGAACGACAGATGCGACCACAGTATTGGCATTCATGCACTCCGTGATCGGTGGCCTATCGCCACCGAGGTCGCCACCGAGGGTTCGAGGGTGGAGAGGAAAAAGCAAAAAAAGTGATTTGGTACTCCTGTATCTCTAATCGACCCTTTAGGGTGCAAAAAAAACATAAATATACGATTTCATTTTCAGGTGGCGCACCGTGAAGGTTATTTATAAAAAACTTACATTTTTGGTTCAAAGTTGTAGCCGCAATATATAAGTGATTTTGTAACTTCACACATTATAAATGCGAAAGTTATTTCGTAAATTGTAACTACAGACATATTTTATTTTAATATTTTAGCTTTTATCCCCCAAGAATTACTGCAGGGCAAGCACGGGATTTGTTGTCTAGTCTAGTAAAAATTACGTCACTTTGTCATTGAATGCAAGGAATTTATTTATTATGTAAAAAGATATAGAATCTAGAATAATTACTCTTTCTATTATATAGTCTATTTATTTGTAGTTACATGCTTTTTGTATTAGAACTTTGTGGATAACTTCAATCAATTATTCCGCTAGATCAGTAGCCATCGTTGTGCGAGCAGTAGGCGCACAACGATGACGCTAAGCAAGATTTTTCGAACTTCGAAACTTCGATCACCATAGACAATATTTAGTAAAATAATAGTAGTTCATTCCGAATCGAATGGGACATAGATTTCAAGCTAAAGTGACCCCAATTTTTTCGAAATAATGTTTAAATTGGTCTGAGGCGTCGAGCCCGGGGGAGCGGGCCACGTAAAACCTGACGATATAAAAGGTTTCCTAGCCCGCTCCGGGCCTCTTAAACCCTGAGTGGTGGTGAGATTCAACGATAAGATTCTAGAGAGATTCTACGAGTAGTGAGATTTACGATACGTATCTACAGGAATGAAGACGTCTTGGGAGAACTCTAATATCTTTTGAATACCTCCTACATCCTAATATTAAAACCTACATAAATTCGCAGATTTCGGATAGAAAATGGCCAATTTTCACTAAAACTTTGTTCTTTTTTACAGCGCGTAATGTTGAAATGTCTAAAATCGATTTTTTCCCGCACATTTTTATGGAAAAATTACTGAAACTTACTTTCATCCGTCTTTATCACAATTTTGTCAAGATAGTCTTTTAAAGTAAACAGACTAGCCGTAGAGGCCGCGGTGTAAGAATCCCCACCTATTCAACCGGTGGATGTCGTCTTGCTGTGTGGTGTCGGCTTAGAATTTGCACCACCCCAACTGTTCCCACGGGTGCCTTTAGAGCCTCTGCAGCACAATTCTACCGAGCTACGATCCCCAAAACGCATGCCCAGCGTGGGGATTATAGGCATTACCCCCATGAGATGAAAGCTAATAAGGCGCTTATCAGGGGGAGGCCTGCGTTCAGCAGTTTACTAATAGAGTGGAGGTGTGTTGAGGTGTGGTAAAAATTGACGTGATAGTAAAAACCAAAGATAGTTAGTACGGAATGTAGTCATAGGATCTTTGGTAAAAACAGCCATGTGACAGCACTCAAAATGCTTCCATCCTTTTCTTTACCATTAAAATACAAATTATGGCGTCATTTTTAATTTCAAAAAATTTCGTTAATGCCACAACCAAATCGAGACTAATGAGAAAGTTTACCTAGTCGAAGAAATGAATTTCTTGAGATAACTGTTGAAAACAATCTAGAGGTAGCACAACTGATAAAATTATAAAAACCTTGTTTTAATTTTTTTTTATTTTATAATTGAAAATTTCTTTTATGATATAAATTGACTTATTAATTTCTTTCACCAGAGTCTCGTGTTCCGCGTCATGCCGCACCCCCGGCTGGCGGGCTTCCAACAGTGCGTGGCTTTCGACGCCTTCAGCTCCACGGACCTGGAGGTCGCGTACAACGCCTTCTGCATGTGTGCCATGTACTTCGTGCCGCTGGTCGTCATCACTGTCTGCTACGTCTGCATCGCCTGCCAAATACGGCGCTCCAGTCAGGAGCTGAATGGTGAGTGGTGGAGTGGAGCAAAGAGGTTTCGCTGGAATCATTATTTATTTATTTATATATTTATTTATTGGTTCAACTAAATTATGGATTACATCTACGGCCTTTACAGGATGCAGCCTGATAAAAGCCATTTAGCATCTAAAACGTCTATGGAACTAACTGAGGTTGGAGTACTAAAAAAGTCAGAAATCGCCAAAAACTTTTCCCGTACAGAATATTTTCCTACAGCTATAGTGGTTAAAGTGCCTCCCCCTGCTGCGCCGTGCAAAAAATCCACCCTTTATAGACTAATGATGTTGATGATGATGATATGCTGTCAAGACCTCACAGGTCGATGAATATGGAAGCATCAACCGAGTCTCGATTCTTCGAGAAATAATGATACAATAAAATTCATAAAAATGTGTTGACCAGCGAAGTGAAGCTAATAAAACATTGTTCTGTAGTTCAGTCGTAGGTTGTCAGCTCGCTGAACAAAGGAAGGACACACCTATAGGAGGTATCATAGACAACATGGTACCTACTAAGTACAAGCTTCATAGACAGTAGGTATAACATTACGTAGGTAGGTATGTATGTTTCACTGTTACTAGTCTTATGTTTCGGCATCTCAAATAGTCACATAAAGAACTCTATAATCTTGCATTCGGAGGCGTTATTGTTCGCGAAACAGTTGTTTCATGTTTCTCCGTACTTTTTTCCAATAAAGATATTTTTCTCACGTTGAGTTCTTAGAGTGGGTTAAGGTACCTACCTACATCTCGTCCGGGAAAAACTCGTCCGCGGACGAGTTGTCCTTTGGAGTAGATGTGTGAATGTGTGTGTGGACTGAGAGCTCACTTTTGAAATCCTTGCAAAACGAATTGAAAAAAATCACAGATTTAAGATAAATAATAGATTCAGGCGTCACTTTGCGGAAATCCATTGTATGTAAAGTTTACTTTACGCAGGGAGCTCAGAGAGGCAACATCTCTGGCAGGACTCTGTCGTTGTTGCTCGGCGGTCTCTGTGTCAAAGTCGAGTATTGTTGTGGTGTCCTGATGATGTCTCGTGGAGAGACGAAACTAGTTGACGACTTACTTTTGATGAGTTTTTTCATTGTGTGGTTGGTGTGGTCTTTTCCTTTGCAAATTAAGTTGTGTTCGTTCTTGGAGTTGGAGGGTAATTTACTGGGCAATTTTGTATTGCGTAAGTCTGTTGTTTACTTTCTCTGATTGCAAGTTGTGGGCGGTACACGCAAATCACATTTTGTTTGATCTTGTCGGAGGAGGTTTTGCGCGGAATTGTTACTAAATATTGTTTTATCCTAATATTATCACAGATTTAGTAAAAATATTGTAAAACGTGAAGCAAAGTTCTATCAATTTGTAAAACTTAAATTAAACCCTAAACTTAAATTAGGGGTTCAACTCGTCCGCATCTAAAGTCTATTAGTTTTAGATTCGGACGAGTTGTACCCCTAACCAAAAGTGAAGTGGACAACTCATCCGCGACTACATACATTTCAAGGGTTCTGTATACTAACTAACTTAGGTATTATCATTGTAAGTAGGTATGATGGATGGTAATGATGATATCCTCGCCGAGTGCACAAGTGTGTGTGCAAACACAGAGGCGCTGTATATTCCCTCGCTCTCATAATCCGATAAAACAGTAGACCTACACGACCGGGAGAGATGAGGCGCAGACTGGACTAACGACGAGTTTTCCAAGGCACGGCCGACCATGACCGAGGCCCGAGACATGGGGGTGCAACACCGCCAACTTCCCGGAGGCCAACTTCTGCACATCACTCGATATTCTATCGAGTGATGCGCTGATGTTTCACGGGATGGAATGTCACAAATATATCGAGTCCCGCCAAATACTGCATTCTCGTGCCATTTACGGTGATCTCTTAAGATGGCTCGAGGCTTACCTGCAGGCTCGAAGCCAGGCTGTTACTATAAAAGGGTATTGTTCATCTTTTGTTCCGATATCTTCAGGAGTTCCACAGGGGTCCCATCTAGGCCCTCTTTTATTTTTAATCTTTATTAATGATGTTATTTTAAATTTCCATAATTCTAGTTCCTTAATTTATGCTGATGATACAAAAATATTTCTAAGAGTTTCATCTTTATCCGATTGTCAACTTCTCCAAGAAGACCTAAATAGACTCTATTCATACTGTGAGTTGAATTGCATTTCCCTTAATGCTAAAAAATGCAATGTTATATCCTTCACTAGGAAACCGAACCCTATAATTTTTAAATATAATTTTAACAATATTGAAATTTCAAGGGTATCGGTGGTTAAAGATCTAGGCGTCTATTTAGATCACAAGTTATCGTTTATCACTCATTTTGATACTATTACGCCCAAGGCTTATCGAATGCTTGGTTTTATTATGAGAATTGGTAGGGAGTTTAATAACCCTAAAACTCTTATCCTATTGTTTAACAGCTTCGTCAGGTCAATTCTTGAATATGGATCAACGGTCTGGAATCCCCAATATAAAGTACATATTGAAGAAATACAACGAATTCAAAACAAATTTTTAAAACATTATTTATTCCGCTTTCCGACAACCTCTACAGACTCTATAGTAGATCTAGACATTCGACGCACTATACGAGATCAAGTGTTTTTATATAAATTACTGAACAATCAAATTGACTCCGAGTTATTAATTGAAAATATTTATTTGCATTGCCCAAGGGCTTCATCTAGGAAAAAGAAAACTTTTTGGACTCCAACCTCTAGAACAAATTATAGGCAGAACATGTTTCTGAATAGAGCTTGCAATAATTACAATAAATTTTTCAACGAAATTGATATTTTCAACTCAACCTCCGCCGTCTCGTTTCGTAGAAGCATTGTAGGCATTGCTGCCGCCAAGGACGAACCAACTTAGTTTATATTATTGTATTTTGCATTTGGTCTTTTCCTCTTTTTTGTTTGAAATAATGTTTTACCTTTGTTAATATGAATACCTACCTACTTAATATTGTTATGTGCTTATTTCAATTAATTATTTTGCTCTTTCCTTTACCTAAATAAGATAATATTCACACTATATGTTTGTTTGTTAAGTCTGTTCACCAGTTTTTATGTGTAAATTTGTTTATAGTGGAGACTTTACTGGTCTAAGAAAATTCTTATTGTATCTCTTTATATATCTATGTACTGTCTGTCTTCCAAATAAATAAAAATAAAAATAAAATAAAAAAAAATTTAGGTATCGAAGAAAAGCCCTCGATAAATTTAGAATTGCATATTTTGAGAATACGCTTGATTGCTACGACGAAGCAATCACTCGTTATTTTTTAGTTTTTGCCATAGTTATCGAGAAGATATCGATATCTCTAGGGGCGTAAAGGACAAAAGGCGACTTTACAGGAGAGGCAAAAAACAAAAAAATAAAGTTTATTTTGACTGTAATTTTTTTGTTTTTGGTGCTATTTAGACAAAACCTAAGAAGAAAATACTTAGAATTTGTTGTACTTTCTTAATCTGTGTTGATTAACTGTGCAAGAGTTATATTTACTGAAATAAATTTCCTATACGACCATAAAATTAGAAAAAATGACTTTACGATCCAAAAAAAATCAGTCTGTGCGAGCACCTTAGGGCGTATAGCTACTTATTTATTTTGTTCAAACCTGTACAAATCAAGGACGTAATTGACAAATTTAATATTGTTAAGGTCGTGAAGTATTGATTATGAAGCTTAAATATTATAAATAATGATGTGTTCTATGTACAGTGCTCTTGTTATTGCATTTTTCTTTAAATTTTAATGAAAGGACATTGCTATAAATAAAGTAAAGTTCAAAATCAGATAAAAATTGTTTATTCCACACTTAAAACCACTAAATATGACATGATTTAAATTTTTCATAAAAATTACCAACACCGATAATAAAACAAAAAAGAAGATTAGACACTCCCACTTAGAAACCGCTCTCAACACTAACCAATGGCTAAGAGTCGTTTATTACCTCACGAGTGAAAAAAAGCACTGCTCAGCCATGTTAAAGAATTTTGTAAGAGAAAACTTATGAACATTTTTCAACAAATAAGATCGGATTGAGCCTACATACCAATACTAATTTTAATGCTAAGCAGCCGCCTTGCCGAATGCACAGTCGTGCAATATTTTTAAGAAAAATGTTATGTCGGCTGTGTCGCGTCTGGTAGATAGTGGTAGAAGGTGAAAAATTTTGCAATTAAACAAGTAACTAAGAGTTACTTTTATAATTGCAAACGTTTCCACCCCTTACTCTCTTACTTCATATCCCTTATCATTCGGATAGTTACTAACTATCTGAATGATAAATTATATGAAGTAAAAAACACAAGACTAATCAACAGAAATTTCAAAAATGACGTTACTCTGCATGCTTTTGATTAAGTTATCAAAGAAATCTGGTGGTATTCGATTCCACTGTTCTTCCAGTGATCCGATAGAGAATTAAAAACTGAGTAAAACCGCATTTTTAAGTCAATTTCGACCAAATTTCCTTTACGCCCTTTGAGCGCAGAGGTATCGATATATTGCAAGAATTGCCCTCCTGACTCTGGGCTACTGTGAATTTCTTTTGCTAGAAAAATCCCAATAATATATTAAGCCCGACCCAAGATTCGAATCGTGGACCTCATCAGGCATGTAGGTACATATTGTACAAACTATATGTAGATAATAGCTGCCGCCCGCGGCTTGGCACGCACTTTTTAAGTAGCCTATGTCCATTCCCAGGATACCCTTTACACCTCCCTGCTGAATTTCATTGAGATCCGTTTAGGCGTGAAAAGGTAACGGACAGACAGAAAGACAGAGTTACTTTCGAATTAATAATATTAAGCATAGATTTCTGTAGGGAGCGAAAGTGAAGGAGGAAGATCATGTCACTGCGAATTAAAAGAGAGCAGTACAAAAGTTAATGCTAATTAGTCAAAGCGTTTAATAAATTAGCTTATAAACTTTCACTAGTTGTAAAAGACGACTTCGTTAAGTAGGGGCTCGGGCTCAGTTCTGGGCCGGTTTTAGGCCTGGCGCAAACGGACCACCGGCCCCAGCCACCGGCGCGGCCCTAGCCACTGGTGGTGAGCGACAAGCTATTCTATACACGCTCTTACACACATTTTGTAAGATCTCTTCGCACACACGTCGCCGGCGGCGGCGGCCACTCGGTACAGCAATGTCCGCAACTCGCCACTTGACGCCGCGCTGCGCGTCACGCAATACGACGACTCTCGCCACTGACACTCACTCACTCAGTTAACCGCTAGGCGTTCTACGTATCGCAATTGTCAATGTTATGTGGTTGCTTCTGAACATAGGTGGCTGTCGCGCGCTTCCGCGACTGCTGCAAATGTGGCGATAGCGCGCGACAGCGGTGGCTGGGGCCGGTAGTCCGTTTGCGCCTAGCCTTAGGGTGCTTTGTCGGTGGATGACAAATTTTACTGGAACTTTTGCCAGTTGCGCGCGATATAACCTTTTAGCAAGTTAATTTCACATAAGACGGTGAATTTAATTTGAATCGCCGTAACACTTGAACGGTTGACCTCAACCTCAACAGCCTGTATTGGTCCACAGCTGGACGCAGGCCTCCCTCTGATAAGCGTCTTATTGGTTTATCTCATGGGGGTAATTCCCCATGCTGGGCTGGGCATGCGGGTTGGGGATCGCAGTTCGGTGGTAGAATTGTTCTGCAGGTGGCGCTGCTGCCTGCCCCACCGATGGATATCCCTTGGTCGCTTCTTACGACACCCGCAGGAAGAGTTTTAGTGGTGTAAATTATTAGCCGCTCGTCGACATCGCCTGTCTAACAACAAATATTAATTCAAAATCGGCTCAACCGATATTGAGCTATGATGGTACAGACGCGACATTTCTATCACCTTTCCCACACACCTTTTTGTCAGAAACACTCAAAATAGGCGTCCTCTCCCGTTATTCATCAAAATTCGAAAACGCATCCTTTTACAATAAGGAATTGTTGTAAAGGATCATCGATGTCCATACACCGTTAAAGCCGTGATTAGATGTTATATGCAACATCACGTGTTTGATTTGATTATCTTTGTGCCGCCATTAACTAATCCGTATCTATCACCCTATATAAATATAAACTTACGTATTAAGTCTGTTTCCGCTACTGTCTGTTACAGCTACATCCATAGTATTAGGCTACACAAAATTAATGTATCTTTTAAAAGGCAATGTATAGGGTTCGTGGCTTAGGCCCCCAGTGGTCGACGCACCTGATTGTATACGCTTCTACAACATAACTCCTAGTGAGCTGCATTAATTATCAGTAAATTAATACAAACAAATTGTCAAAACCTTGCTGTGCAAACTTCCTATAAAATATTGACGACCTCAGTGGCGCAGCGGGGGAGAGTCCACCTGCGACGCAAGAGGTTGCGGGTTCGATTCCCGCCTCGGAACAAATTTGTGTACGATGCAGAAATTTGTTGGTCTGGGTGTTTTCTATGTAAGATAAAAAATATCTATCTATGTATAAAATGTTTTGAATATATCAGTTATCTAGTACCCATAACACAAGCTTTGAGTAGCTTACTTTGGGGCTTGATAGTGCTGTGTAGATTGTCCAGCATTATTTATTATTATTATTTATTATTTATATCAGATTATCTAGTCTAGAGGATAAAAAAGCTTGGGACGAGTTTTTCAAAAATATATCACCTTATTTCCGTGTCAGTGTTTAGTTTTATAATTTGACCTATTTTAAGTGTAGATTGATTGTATCTATGGAAATAAAGAGTTTTTGATTTTGATTTTCGTCTCAATGCCGATTGTGCAAAACGTAAACTTAAGCATCAATGATGGCGAGATGTCATAAATGCTAACTATTTAATATCACCGGCCTTCGAACCGAGGAAGCAATACTGCTCGATGACATGGCAATGTAAATCGATATCACGAACTATCTTTTATTTTACTCTAATTAACGTTACCACCGTTTGCCGTGTGGTGCCGGCTTAGAATTAGCACCACCCCAACTCTTCCCGCGGGTGTCGGAAGAGGCGACTAAGGGATATCCACCGGGGGCGGGCAGCAGCGTCCCCTTCAGATCAATTCTACCACCAAACTGCGATCCCCAACCCGCATGCCCAGCGTGGGGATTATGGGCAATAGCCCCTATGAGATGAAGACCAATAAGGTGCTCATGGTTAGCTCATGCAGGGGAAGGCCTCCGTCCAGCAATGGACCAAGACAGGCTGTTGAGGTTGAGGTTGAGTTTGAGGTTGAGGTTGAGGCTACACCTACACCTACGATGCCACAAAAGGCGCTCCTGAGCCGTCTCCGTCCATCGACTCCCATACTACAATATCGTCAGTCTATCGGATGTTTCCCAACAATCCGTTTCGAACGTGATATTTTCGTTTAAGCATCCAAAAAGCTCAAATAATAATATTACTTTACTTTTAAACAAAACATTAGGAAATAGAGTGCTATTCGATTCTCTTCACTTAAATCTTTTTCCACGCAAAGGCACGGAAAACGCACGGAAAGCAACCAATGACATAATTAGGTTCTCACATCTCTAAAAAAGCTTCTTTACTCCATTGTATTCATATATTTCTATGACCTAAAAAAAGACATCAGCACAAATCAAATGACATGCCCTTAATAACATTACTAACATTACCTACGTATATAACATTTTTCATAAAACTTTTTCCGGTAAATTCTGAAGGCAGGCAGCCACTATTATTTCAGGAATTTCTTTTTAAGTAGGAACACTAACTTTGTCACCTGTCTACTCAGTGTTTACCCAAGACAGGGGGAGGTAGGGGAAACGCGGGCAATACCTCTTACCTCCTCTCCTGGAAGTAAATAAAAACAGGAAAATGAAGAATACGTGTTGAATCTAACAAGAAAGCCGGCACAGTACCTAGCAATTTTTCTCGTGAACGGAATTTAAACGATGTCGTCGACAGTTTATTAGATTTGAAGTGTGTTTGAAGTTTGATTAGCTATTTCATAAAGCATGGTATTTCAAGGCAATGCATTTTAATATAAGCTCTACTTTTTTAATTTACATTAAAGAAACAAAAAATAATAGGTAGGTAGGTATTTGACCTAGACGTGATGGAACGGGTCTGTAAATATCAGATTATGGATAGACTAGCTGCATTCTTACTACCCGTTGTCCTATTACCCGTTTTCCCGTAGGAATGAAGCATTTTCCCGCGGTAAAAAGTAGCCTATGTTCATCAGGAATAATGTGGGCTTCTAATGGTGCAAAAATTTTTCAAATCGGGCCAGTAGTTTCGGAGCCTATTCAACACAAACAAACAAACAATTTATTTATTTATTTATTAAAGCATCAAATATTTCCTCTTTATAATCAGATTATGGATAGTAAAGCTAGAGGATAGAAAAGCTTGAGACGGGCTTTGCTCCGACTCGAAAATAACAACTTGCAGGCCGCTTCTTTACCTTTATGTATAGTATTATCTGTGACCTTTACCATGGGGTCTCATTCCATAGAAAATTATTTGCGGTTCAAAAAAATTACCATTGATGGCGTTAGGTTATCACTTAGTTATCGAGGTTTGTTTTTAAACTGACAAAACAATATATAATTACATTACAAAAATGTCTGCACTCAAAAAAGGAAAACCCCTTGAATACAATATAATTGAATTTGTATGCCTTTAAATCAAAAATTTCATAAATTTATAATTTAATTATTATCGAAGTTCTCCCTGCGGAATTGAAATGAACTTTAGTATTATAATATCTGTGCCTTTACCTTCACGCTTTACGTAACTAATTAATTTGCTTGTTTGGCGCCGACTCAAAATTACTTAAGTAAGTACACTTACATTACTTCATGAACTTTGTTATTAAGATTAAATAAAAAGGTTTATTATTTTTCGCTTTTCAGTTTTATCGGCAGTTTAATTTTTTTTGTTAAAAAGTTATTATATACAGCATTAAGTGAAAGCTTTCGAATAATTTATACTAATTGATAATATTTCTTCTAATTTATTATGGTTAGGAATATTTATAGGACTAAGGTTGCAACACTTTTTGTAATGGCACGACTTGATGGAGAAAACAAATTTTGGCATGTAAAAGTTTCGAGACTTTTGATTCTGTATTTCGGTAATAAAACCAGTTGTGATATCTACAAAGAAGTTTAATTAGTGATTCTACCTCAAGTTTACATAAGATAGCTCTGCTTACCTTTGAGGACAGAGATGTAGATAGGTAGGTACCTAGTTAGTATATGTATATTCGGTATTTTATTAGTTAGTGTATATTCCGTGGGCCAAATGATGTTTGTGAAACGTCCGGCCAGCCTTATTTATTATTTAAATATATATCATGGATATTGCTCTCGTGGCTTTAAATGACGTAATTCGAGACCGCAAACGTGCTCAAAATGTCCGTAAAAATAGATATTATCGCGTTATTCTTTGATCATTATAATGAACACGATGCTCGGTAATCTTTGATGGCGGGGTCGTACCAAGTTAATAACGGGAAATATACCTACAGAACTCCCAGCAGCTTTGATTTTTATACCCCGTCCACGAATTTATTTTCTGTTTGGTATATGCACAGTTATGGAGTTCCCTAATTGTTGACAGGCGAGTAAATGGAGACGTGACAGAATGAAGTATTTCATAGACACAGTTACTTTTGACAGATAGAGATGTGAATCTATCGACTCGAAAAGTATGGAGACTTCGATTTTTATCGAGCTGACATAATATATAGCGAAGATTATTCTAGACGATTTTTCCATGAATATTAATTGAAAATGGTATTAAAATTATAGTTTACCACAGTAGCTCAATCAGTCTTACTTTTTATCACGGAAAAACGCGTTTAATGCCGCGGGCAGAAGCAAGTAGCAAATAAAACATCAAAAATAATACTACTTTTTTCTATTGAATATTCCGATTCCAAAAATAATAATATAATGATAATGATGGACAATTCACACAGCATTATCTAGCCCCAAGGTAAGCAGAGCTTGTGTTATGGGTACTAGATAACTGATATACTTAATACAATACACTACATAGATAGATATTTTTTATTATACATAGAAAACACCCAGACCAACGGAACAAATTTCTGCATATCGTACACAAATTTGTTCCGAGGCGGGAATCGAAACCGCAACCTCCTGCGTCGCAGGCGAACCTTCGCCCGCTGCGCCACGGAGGTCGTCATAAAATAAAGTAAATTAAACAAATAAAGTAATTTAGACGCTGAGGCTGAGTAAAGTCTTTAAAATAATACATAACGTTGAGCAACAATAATAAAATCGAATACAACTTCTCCATAAACCAAATCGATTGTCATAAAAGGGTTACATTCTGCTCTTTTGCCCTACTAACTAATTGCTCTGAATTCCACCATATTTAGTTTCGCAAAGAGCGTCTCATTATGGGCTGACATATTATGTCGTATCATATTATATAGGTACTAGTTTATGCCCGCAACTTCGCATGCGTTGTTTCTATGGAAACGTTTAAAGGTGATTTCTATCCCATGGGAGCTGATTTATGGGATGAAAAGTGGCCTATGATTGATCCCAGAATTAGAATTACCTGTGTGCAATTTCAATTTCAGCCCGATCCGTTCAGTAGTTTAGACGTGAAGAAGTAACAAACATCCATCCATCTATCCATCCATCCATCCAAACTTTCGCATTTATAATATTAGTGTGATTGTGTCTGCTTTAATTCTTGGCAAAAACTATGTGCTCTTGATAGGGCCTCGTCCACCGTGACGGTGCCTTGAAAGCAGTGTTAGAAAGGTCTTTTAGTATGATAAAATTCGATATACGAGTAGTCATAGGTATTATACCTAAGAGTACCAAACCTAATGAACAGAAAATAAAACGTGAAGTGCGAGTCGGACTCGCGCACTAAGGGTTCCGAATAATTGTAATTAGGTTAATTACAATTATTCGGAACCCTTAGTGCGCTCTTTCTTGCCAGTATTTTTTGTGAATAAACTACAGATGCAGGGTTTTCGGATTTTTTCTTTTACTTGTGCTTTTTTTCTGTTACTTGCAAGAAGCAAGGTAATAACCTTGCTTCTTGCCAAATTTTATGATTCTAGGTCAACGGAAGGACCCTATAGATTTTGGTCCATGGCGAGAATAAAAATTAATTAATTTTAGTGTTTTTTCATGTGTGTGTGATTGGAAATTTCATAATATTCGGACATAAAAGGCTGCAACTTTTGATTGCGTTGAGAAGTTTTATATAAATCGAGGCTTCAAGAGCTACAAGAGGACTTGAGTATTTTATGTTAATTTTAACTGGAAACCTACACGCGTTCCTGAGAAAAGAGTGTTGACAGACGGACAGATAGACAGACAGACGGACAAAAAATTATCCTAAAAGGGTTCCTTTTTTCCTTTTGAGGTACGGAACCCTAAGTACCAGTAACCAGTTATAGGATAAAAAGGTTTGTGGGTGTTTTTTTAGTGTTCCAAAAAAAAAAAAAATAATAATAATAGATTCAGGCTATGATGATGATATGTTCCAAAATGTGAAGTTCTCTGAGTTTTTCCGTCGGGTGGAAGGGTAGGCAGGTTGGGTAGGATTTTAAGTTCACAGTTTACTTAAAGGTGTATGTATGCTTCTATGGTATGGCTTAATAATACATAGTATGTGCACTACAAATATATTTATATATTTTCTTTATAGATATACATAGTACACACGCACTTAGGTAACAATAACAACCCAAGTGTGGTCTTGAAAACGTGCAGAAAGTAAAAGCTCCTTTATTTTACAAGCGGTTCACGCTGAAACTATGAAGTTGACAGCTGTCCAGTGTTCTCCAGCGATGGACATGCATGGCCTTTTTGCACGTTGCGATTGCGACAGATGAAGTTACAATGAATGGAATGGAAGTAGAATGAGCTTCCTGCGTCTGTTTTCCCGTTAGAGTACAATCTCTGTGTCTTCAAGTCCAGGGTTAATAAGCTCCTTCTGGGAAAGCGTGCTCCATCTTAGGCCACATCTTCACTTACTTTAAGTGAGTTGGTGGCCAAACGCTTGACCACTATCAATAAAAAAATGTAATACCTTGAAACATTGATTCAAATTTACTTTATACAGGGTGGTTTTTTGAGAAGGGCGGTGATGGCCAAGTCCGAAACCACGAGAGTTACAGAAAAGTTGTGAAAGGAGTCATGCCCTCGATTTCTGTTCTTATTTCTGTACTCTGATCACACAGCATTGCGGGCATTAGACGATTGTTGTAAAACTATGCAATGCAGATTAGTAAATAAAACGTCAAGTGCGAGTCAGACTCGCGCACAAGGGGTTCCGAATAACTGTAAGACCTTGTTTCTTGCAAAATACCTATATTCTAATCTAAATAAGTAATCACATGATAAATGAAGTGATGTTTGTTGTGTTGTCAGAAAAGTGCCGGCACGAGGGCTCGGTGCGCCTGCGCCGCTCCGGGCCGCGCGTGCTGGAGCGCGCGCGGCGCCGCACGCTGCGCATGACTGTCACCATCGTCAGCGTGTTCGCCGTCTGCTGGCTGCCCTACGTCACAATGGCTATGTGGTGAGTATTACATCACAAATATATTTAATTCATATAATTTTTATTTCATAGTACATTTTGGTACTAGTTTGTAACATTGGTGATTACCGCCGAGGCGCCATTGAGACCCGAGCCGTAGGCGAGGGTTAAGACCCTCGCCGAGGACGGTAATCATCAATACACATGTGTATCATCCGACGTTTTTCAACACACTTGTGAATAAAAAAACAATAGAAACTCATTTTATTACAGAGAAAACAAAAGTTATATTTGAGTGGAAGCTTTATTTATTAAACACGTACGAGTTAAAATTATCTATTTAAATAAGAAGTTGCATGAAATGAGCAAGCTATAGGAACATTAATTTATTTGTTCTATTGAACACGATCTTTTTTTGAATACTAACTTTTCTATGAACAAAGCACCTCAACCAATAAATAAAATAAAATCTATAACTCACTTAAAGCAATGAAAAAGTCACAGTTTGATTATGGGTGTCATTCTGTGCCTAATTGCGGTGACCATAGAGCCACTTTATGAGCAAGTGTGTTGAAAAGTAATTTATTGAAATAAAATATTTACATTTTGTTACATATAAACTTTTGCTTATATTAATATAACGACATCCAAAAGTACTCCGTGTCCTTTTTCAGTATACCTGATATGTTAGATACTAATCCTAAAAAAAACCTCTTTAAAATCTCGCTAAATTTTAGATCCGTTCAGTCGGGGATGTGAACAACCGAGGACAAAATCTAGTTTCAATTTAATTAATTTTGTGTCGTCGATTTTTATGTATATGATTAATCTTCTAACAACCCATTAGTAGATCATGTTTCTCCATTATCAACATACAAATTGCATCTAATCTGTAAATCTATCGTTATGGCTGCTCCCCATACTAATAAAAAATAATTATCATCTTTACATCCGTGTCTCCCTGCCCACATGTGTATTATATTACTTGGTATTACTGGTTTCACTTTGCGAAAAATGTTCTTGATGCTCGTGAATAGAGTCGATGGTGTTGATTTTTTTAGATATTTAAGGCAATTCAAAACTTTAGATAACTTCGTAAATTTACCGAAAATCTAAAAATCTGTTTGTTTTCTTTCTTCAAACTAATAACAAAATCTGTACTTCGTTTGATAGCCTAGGATGCAGTGTGAATTATTTTTTTAAATAATTTATTTATTTACATAGAGCTAAAATTTTCGTAGAATAATATTGACAAGACCTTTCGTAAAATTATGCCCCTCCCTGTTTATTAAAGGTAATATAAAACACACAGCATAATATTAGTTACAAAACTATTGCAGCTGCCTTTAAGTTCACTCATTCCAATTTATTTTTCAAATCCCACTTGATGTCGGAATCATACGAATCGGCTTTGCGAGATGAGAAAAAAAACAAAGATATCAAATGAGATGGCCTCTAATCTGTGTATGTTTTCTTGTTCAACCGGTTTGCTTTTATTTTTCATTATAAATGTCGTTCCCTATTCTAGCAATACTTTTGTTGTTCTTCCCAGTCATAAATTTTGACCATGTAATGCCTTGTCTTACCAATGTAATGTTACATTGAGTGTATTTAAGTAAGACTAATTCCCAAATTTTATTGAACACATTTTTCTTTAAGTCTAAAACATTAGACTAGCTTTTACATCGATGTTTGTGAAAAGCCTAATTACCAATGTAAAAGCAACACGTTATTAAAATTGCTGTTGTTTTAGCACTCAATAATTTCAGAGAATTCGATTCAATTAGTCTTTGATGTTGGAACTTTTATTGTTTGTAGGTAGTATTCAACTCAAATATTCTCTGACATGTGTTCGTTCCCAATAAGCTTCTGCTTGTTTTATTGCTTTTATATTCGTTATGACAATCACTAAATAAAACAATAACTAATAATAAGCACGGCAATTATTGTCTCGAGGTAGAATACAGAAAAATGACATCGCATCGTCATACATTGCGTAAATTATTGAAGTTGATGGAAAGAGTTTCAAATATTTTACGCATTCGGTAATGATGCGACGTAGTTTTTCTCTATTCTTCCCTAGACAACAATCTCCGTGCTAGACCTACTGTAATTCTTGACCTTGAGGAACAAATCCTTTGTTGAAAATGAGAGCAAAAATCGATTTTGCTCACTTTTTTGAACACGGGTTTCGAGCGAGTGCGACAAAAAAGGGGGGTGTTATCAGTTCCCGTGTGTCTGTGATTATATTATGTGACATTAAGATGTCGAACGATGTCCCAAACGGAAGCACAAACGAATGAATCGATTTGGATTAAGTTTTTTGTTTGAAAGGGGACTTGATCGACAGCGTACTTAGTGATGTTTGAAGACGATAAATGCAGACTTTTAAATGCTTGGATGATGAAATGTAAAAATATGGTCAAGGTTATCAATCTTTTGACTTGCGTCATGTTACTGGTGTTAATTTGAGATGTTGCCAAAACTTAATAAAGCAATGATAGCACAAAAAATGTAGAGATAGATAGATCGCATTCATTAAAAATTCGTTACATAACTTGGTAACCAATGTCTTAAAGTCTATGTTACAAAAAATAAAGCAAAGGTATTTATTTTCCGAAAAATGAGACACCAAATATAAACTTACATTCCATCATTATGTACCTATTACGTAATTATACTAATTATACAGACTAATGATCCTGTTATAAACGTAACTCTTAATCCTCGCTCTAACTAAGATAATCTTGTGTGATGAATGTGATGGATGATTTACAAGTTATTAATTTACTAATCGCTTATTAAACCTGAGTACGAGACATCTACGCTAAAAAATAATACCTTAAATATCAGCAGAATATCAGCGGAAAAACTGTTGAGCGTGTACCTATATTATGTGTGTACGTTTGATTGTGCAGGAGTGTCTGTGTGTACGTGTGTGTTTAGTCTCCTGAGGTCACCAGTCTAAAGAGAGCCTGGACATCAGAGAGATGATTTCGATCGTTCATTTATTTTGATCGTGGAAGAGACGGCAACATTTTAGTGCTGTCTTGTTTAATTTAGTTTAGCGACATTTGAGATGTAGAATAAAGAGTATTTTGTATTGTGTTTTATACTTCTCCCAGGTACATGGTGGACCGCAAATCCGCCTCCCACGTGTCTCCCCGCC
Organism: Eupithecia subumbrata; assembly: GCA_949316285.1. Taxonomy (NCBI): domain Eukaryota; kingdom Metazoa; phylum Arthropoda; class Insecta; order Lepidoptera; family Geometridae; genus Eupithecia; species Eupithecia subumbrata. The sequence continues at coordinate 9,447,397 of OX438643.1, read as the reverse complement.
TCCAAGACCTGCTGTTCGCGATGGCGGTGTCCAACTCCTGTATGAACCCGCTGGTGTACGGTTCCTACAGCGTCTACACCCTGCCTCTGAGGAACTCTGTTAAAAGGCTGTTCAGGAACGCTTGCTGCAGGTCTACCGCTAGTTCTGACACTATAGGTAAGTTCCAACTATCGATCATTCATCACTCATGCTTCCACTGCTGGACCTGCCCCCGAACGACGAAACGAGGGAGGTTTTCCCATAATCAGCACGCTTGGCAGGCGGATTGGTGATAGCAGTGTTAAAAATGACACAGAAGGAAGCCTCTGGTAGGTAACTGAAGGTAAGTTACACACTCTAAATTTATAATTGCTAAAGTTTTGATTGTTAGATGTTTAGATGTTTGTAACCTTTGCTACCAAAACTACTGAACGGAATGGGCTGAAAGCCATAATAGGTGTAGTTCTAGGCGTAGAATAACAAAGTGGCTAGATACTTGCTATACCGGAAGTAAAGAGTCATGCATCGCCTTGCCCTGTGAATGCTGGTATAGAAAGGGACAATGTTCAGCGTTCTGCTGAAGTCATTTTTTTATATGTTAAAATCGTTTCAATGACGAAGTCTTGAAAGCCAGCCCGGAGGAAACTCCGTGAACTTAATTTAATTCAATCAACAGTTCTTTAGGTCTAAAATTTATTAGATTTAAATGAACGAAAGTGTTCACGTGACGCCAACAAAAATGACTCCAAAATTGTAGATGACTCGATAAATAAATAATTTTATTGCTAGATACTGCAGTCTGCAACGCACAATACACAGTTATGTACTTACTAAAGTTAAATCGTTAAGAATACTACGGTTTGCTACTAATGCTTCGATCGGCTACAAATGCTACGGTTTGCTACGAATGCTACGGTTTGCTACGAATGCTACGGTTTGCTACGAATGCTACGGTTTGCTACGATCGCCTACGAATGCTACGGTTTGCTACGATCGCCTACGAATGCTACGGTTTGCTACGATCGCCTACAAATGCTACGGTTTGCTACGATCGCCTACAAATTGCTACGAATGCTTACGATGTACTACGGTTATGGTCAACTATTTTAATTAATTTCACTGTTCTACGATTTAGCTGGAGTTGCTTCGTCTCTCATGTTACAAATGCTATTTACATAAACATACCTACATTATTAGCTAGGTGCTCACATAATTTCTACCATAGCTGATGCATTTTAATTTCTATCTAGCCTGGACGCCAAAACCAGCAGTTTGGAAAAACAAACATCCTTTTACCAAAGTTTAATTAATATTACTAGGAAAAGACAACTAAAGATGCTTCAAACTTAACCAAACAAATCAATTATTTATCGAAGTTTTGCTTTGGTAGCAGGGTTCGTGATCCCAGTTCTTAAATTCATTCAATCAAACAATATCTATACTTAATATTTTAAATGCGAAAGTCGGTCCAGCTGTCTGTTTGTTGACCTTTTCAATACAATTGAAATACTCGCTTCTAGAATTCTAGATATTGGTGTCAATTCAGATGTTGCCAAAACTAGACTTAACTAATTTGACGGCATTAAAAATTCTATTCGTTTTATTTCGATAGGTATTTATATTCTTGATTATTATTTATTTGAGGGCTTTATCGTTAAGCGATAAAATCGCCCGTAAAACAAGATCCGTCAAGTGCGAGTGTAACTCGCGCGCCGAGGGTTTTGAACGTTTGTCAACAAATATGTACCAAAAGTACCGGTTAGAGACTTCGCAATTTAACGAATACCTAAGAATAGTAGGTTACATTTCAGATGGATCTCTCTGCATGCTTCGGTTAAATGGGTGGTTCGGTTAAGGTGGGTATTGGTAAATTTTTCGACTTTTTTCGAAATATTTCAAAAAGTATGAAAGTTACAGAAATTTGAAAAACTGGTTTGAAATCTCCAAACCAATACCTTTCATTTGATACCCCACTCGGTGGGGTAGCCCCCCTTTTGAAAATTATTCCTTTTTGACCATTTTTCAAAAAGTGTTCTTTTTACAGACTTCTCTATATTTTTCCTGTAAAATATAGATCCATATCTACAAACGCTCCATACATTTTAAACGGATCGCTCTGCAAACTTCGGAGATAGGGGGGGGGGGAATGGGTATTTTTTCGACTTTTTTCAAAATATTTCAAAAAGTATGAAACCTACAGAAATTTGAAAAACTGTTTTGAAACGTACAAACAAATACCTTTCATTTGATACCCCACTCGGTAAGGTAGCCCCCCCTTTTGAAAATTATTCCCCCCCATTTTGACCATTTTTCAAAAAGTGTTCTTTTTTCAAACTTCTCTATATTTTTCCTGTAAAATATAGATCCATGTCTATAAACACTCCATACGTTTTACATGGATCGCTCTGCAATCTTCGGAGATAGGGGGGGGGAATGGGTATTTTTTCGACTTTTTTCGAAATATTTTAAAAAGTATGAAACCTACAAAAATTTCAAAATATATTTTAAAATGTACAAAATGGTACCTTTCATTTGATACCCCATATGACTCTGTAGGTATCTTTTAAAATTTCGGCATCACAATTTGTATGGAAAATATTCATTTTCATTTTTCATTTATTTTCATTTATTTTTCTCAAAATCTGTACAGGCGCACGAAATGTATTATTGTTTTAAATTTCAAGTTGATAGCTGCAGTAGTTTTTGAGTTATTAAGGAGGGAAAAAAGGACAGACAAAGCGAGACCATAAGGGTTTTGAAACCGATCTTCGATCATCAAAACCCTAAAAACTAGCATACAAAGATACCTACAGAAAAAAAAAACAAAATAAAGCTATTGTTTAACTAAACCTTCCTCTAATAACCCAATCAGAAACACGATATCTTCACAAGAAGGGTCGGATAATAGGCTGTTCACATATCCTATATCCATCGCGCGATTTTAATTAAAGCAATCCCTTTCATAACGGCACCATAATTCGTCCTGTCGAATTAGTTTAGTTTTGGCGACATCTGAATTGACACCTCTACTTACATTCTGTTAACGAAGGGGTTACAAATCCAAAAAACAATCTTATTGGTGCATAAAATTTTACGATACTAGTAGGTACGAGTATCATCGGAGCAAATCGTAGAAGTTCGAACGAAATTTTGGATTTGAAAATTTCTATTTACCATTTCGATGTTTCGAGTTTTGAATTCAAGGTTAAAAAGTCCGCATCCTCAACAGCCTATATTGGTCCACTGCTGGACGCAGGCGTCCCCCAGATTGATTTTTATCTCATGGGTTACTGCCCATATTCCCCACGCTGGGCTTACGGCTTGGGGATCGCAGTTCGGTTTTATAATTGTTCTGCAGGAGTCGCTGATGCCCACCCTAAGGTGAATATCCTTTAGTCGCCTACGTCACTTTTCTGGTACAATCCGTACTAAATCAAAATAGGATGGGACCTTTTAAATAAAGGTAAACTCCATCCGACCACGATAGTTTCAGTTCAAAATGGTTCGATCCCTTTCTGATCGCACGCGATATGAAGTAATTTAAAGTACTTCACATATTTTCTTTACCAAACAAACGCCTCATTATAACTCAATGATCCCCGTAACCTCGTAACGAAGAGATAATTGGACCATTATCTTGAACGGGTTCAAAGCTTTCGTAACATCGGGTTAAGGCTGGGTAGGCCAGCAGAGGCCGCATTTTTGTGATTTTTAAAACCATCTGAGACTTAGAAAATAGTGTTTAAAATTCTAAAAAAAATATATGTATTACGTAAGGATCTAGTCTAGTCAAAGTCGCATTCAGTTACAAGATATAATGAACTTCACTCGATAGAAAATAATCCCAAAGTTACCCCTTTTTTTAACGTTTTTTCAATACTATGACTAGCGAACTACTGATATCACACTTTTTTTTACTCAAATAAGGAAACTTAATATTTCTAAACAAATTCGCAGAGTTTGACTTGATAAAATGATTTTCTTAATCACCATGTTTAAATAACTACAAAAAACACGAGCGCGGCGGCTTGGCAAGCGCGCATTTTCCCTTACGCCTACTGCTGCAGGACTACCTGGCCTTAACTCCTTGAATTGCCTTTTAGAAGAACACCCTAAACACGGTTCCGTTCTGATGAGGTGCTCCAGAGAGAAACAAATGATGAAACGATCCTCTTTTGTTAAAGTTTGATATATTGTAATATTATTTCAAACATTCTCTGGTGGCACAAGTTCGAAATAAACTTCCGGCAGAGTTTAAAAGAACATCATTCGAAAATTCATAAAACTTTCAAGCGTTGAGACGCTGGAAAGTTATTCAGTGGGGTTGTGCTAGAATGTTACCAACACATTTATTTATCAACAACATTAAACTTTGACAGAATCAGTATCTAACAAAAGTGAAACGACTGTTATATGTTGTTATTATTTATTATTTTTTCATAATTTTATGTTAAATAGTATTAACTTATATAATGTACAGCTAAAAAAACCTTAATTCGATATGTACGTAAGCCTCAATCTCTATGGCAAGTGTAGTTTAAATAAATAGTAATAGTACCGACCTACGTAAGTAGGTAGATACAGTCAACTAGTACTCATGTTATCTTAAAGTAATGAAATACAATAAACACACACTGAAATTTCCCGATCGAAACTAAATACAAAAATAATAAGAACTTAAGTAATAAAACCAGCTTCGACGCTGACGAGATTCCTCCCACGTTGGAAAAAAATGCGTTTATGAACTATATAACCTATCGATAACTCGAATAAATCAATCATACAATTTATTTATTAGAGTTGTCAACTATAATTAAACCTGTCATGAAAAAAGGCGGGAAACAAGATAATCCTTCCAACTAAAGACCAATAGCCGTCCATATCCATATCTAAAATATTTGAAAAGACTATTGCAAATCGGATTTTTAATTTCTTAGAAAAATAAAACAATATTGATAGTTGCCAGTATGATTTTTGGAAAAACCGATCAACCACATTAGCAGTACGTACCTGTATAATTATTGACAGGAAATAATACAGATTCCATCAGAGTCATCCAGCTCATGAACGCACTATTACGATTTTCTCCAATATTGTGTTTTGCCACGCAAGGTTATCTATAAGTAGGTTTTGTTCTTTCAGCATGACGCTTCGAACCTCTTTAGATACCGTTTCTAAACACCTTCCAGTGTTACAAACTATATCAGAGAGTGCTAATTGTCTCTGTAGGTATTTGCAAAATAAACTGGGCTGGATTGTTACAGGCTGTCCGGTGTGCGAGCGAAATTATGTATTGCGTGGGTATTACATACATAGGTAGATACTTTAATTAAATATGTTAACTTAATACATTATTAAAATTATATTGTGTAAAATATTTCAAATAGATACTTTCTTAATTATAAATTAACATAGTGTTGTATAGTGTTACATACTCACTAATTGGTATATTTACCCGACCTTTGTACAGTACACATAATCAAGAATAGTAGTTAGAAGGGTATGAAAGAATTATACACATAATCCGTAAGTAAGCACCCACTAGGTCTGTTTGATGTTATTCACTCATTAGTGAATCTTTTTGTAATTATGTAACCTTTGAGACCAAATGTCTCAAAGATTACATAAATACAAAAAGATTTTCTGATTTTTTTTGTTCTATGTAATCATTAACGGTGGTGTGCAAAATCCAAAGATGGAATTCAAATGTCCCGTGTTATTTTGTAGGTTACGTCACGGACCTTTGTCATGTTTCTCATCTCACATTTTTAGCTGCCATGTTTTTCTTTCTCTGTTTTGTTTCTCTTTTTCCTATACACCTTTATGAATACACGAATGTGTAATGTGAAACTCGAAATTAATTCTTTTAATTGAAACCTAAAATTCCGCTTCGCGGAAAATTCAACTAAATGAAATAAATAAATAACACTCCAAATGTAAAAGATTTATTTTCTGTCGCAGGCAATTCTTCAAGTTCGCAGCGGAGAAACGCGAACGCGGAAACACCGTTATTTACAACGAAACAGGTGAGTACCTACAGTAACAAGCGAGAGGGGATTTTAGACTGTTGACAAAGTATTCAATCTTTTGGAACATTTGCCTGACCGCTCGGGACTTGCTCGGGAAGGACATTTTCTTTGAGAGCTGTCATAATATCAACTCATAAAACGTCTAACTTAACATTACGATTTACATAATCATGACATTCTTGGTAGCTTTACATAAGCCTATATGCCGAAGCGACAGAAATAACGTGTCAGTATACAGGGTTATTGGTAATTCGCTGACACTATGTAAACTGCAGGTTCTGCCCACCCTCATGAACACATCCGTGAAGACGCCAGGTCCCAATTCTCAAAATTGGTGGAAAGCAAATGATGTTAGTAGGTACTCCCTTTCTTTACAGTGGTTTTTTTTTAAACGAAACCTAAAAACGACTCTACCCTGAAAAATCAGTGGGTGTGTGTGTGTTCGGTTGACTCCCAGCCAGACTGATGCCACTTAAATCATCTTTCGTAGATGTTAAATAAGCCAATGATGATGATGTGGATTTAAATGGGAGTGGGAGGTCGGTCTTAAGTTATTAATTGGGCTTCGGACATTATTTTGTATGGGAGGTGATCTACATAAAATTTTAAGAATTAGGACCTGGTGTCTTCACAAACGTGTTCGTGGTGATGGGCAGAACCTGCAGTTTACGCAGTGTCAGTGAATTACCAATAACCCTGTATATTTTTATAATTTGACCTTTTCTAAGTGTACATTTATTATAGTTAGGAAGATAAAGAGTTTTTGATTGGATTTGATTAGGCCTCATACGCTACTGCTAATCATACGACGCCAACAATAGCGGTCCTGAAGGTGAGTCTATTTGACGTTAGTAACGAGACATGATTGGAACGTCTGCTCTTAGTATGGAAATTCCGTAGTTCCATGTCTGCTCGATAGAGGCGCTGTACCACAATGTATGGAAAAAGGAGACGTCACGATGCGTCTCATTACTAACGTCCAATAGACTCGCTCCTCAGAGCCACCATCAACTCTGCGACCAATGTCGTCGGTCCATCGAGTGGATGGTCTCCCAAAAAAACTTTTAAATCCATCATGGTTATTTACACTAAAGTCATTCATAACTTCTAACACTCGCAGTGCCCTCAGTTATTCCGTGATCATGGCGCATGAAACTGTGCCGAAATATTGGAAAGCTCAAAACTCAAATCATGGTAAATATCCCGTTGTAAATGACTTTAGGGTCTCCCAACACTCCGTTTCGCGTTGCATCTCGGTCGCCTCTCGAGAACCATTACTCTTCAGCGAGCTTTACAACCTGGCCGCTGCTAATTCTGAGTGCTTTTTCAGCTTGTTAATTCTGAGAGCTATGTCTGTATCTGTACTCACTTTGGTTATTTACGGATAGCTGAATGCAAGCTTTTACCTCGTTTCACTGTCTGGTGTCTGTAATCAAATCTTGCTACGGGCCAATTTCCTTTTGAGCTATGTCATGCTGCTTATGTAAATCGTGATGAAAATGCGATGATGATAGCATAAAGCTGATCTGATGATGGAGCCGGAAGGCAGCCACGTGCAACTCTGTAATAAACTACGTACCTACCTATTCTCGTCGAGTTTGGACTCGTTGGACTCTGGTCCTTGATGATAGTAAAAGCTTATTTTAACATATTGATTTCTTAGTAAAACCTAAAAACTGACTTCGAATCCGTTAGTTTAGTTTTAAACTGTTTTTAAGTTTATCGGGATAAATACTGATCCCTCAGAAACCTCGGGATTATCCTCTATAGGCAAAGGAATCACCCAAATCGAACCATAAATGACGGAGAGATCGACGAACATACATAAAAAACTTACAGCCAAATATTCTCCTGTTTTCGAAGTCGGTAAAAATATTTATAAACTAAGTCTATATCTAAGTACAAAAGTACTACTTCTCTTACTTAACTACTATTATCTATTATGAATGTAAACGGGTTAACTACGAACCTAGTTTGTATTCACCCTGATGAAGTCCCTCGTTAAGGGATGAAACGTTGGTGTTCTTCCAACACAAATGCTTACATTTATAATGAATTCGTCAAACTAGTAAAGTTTTTATAGTAAAATACTATTATCTCCCACGTACCTAATATTGACGTAAGACCACACAAAAACGCTCACGCTGTGTACCGAAAGTGCTCACTTTTGAAACGATGTGAGTAGGTACGTACCTACACGTAGGTATTTATGCTTTTACCTAAATGGATACAGGTTTTAGCACGAGGTTCTTAATTTTACCTACGTAGGTACTGGTTTTAACTCGCTTTTCCCAGTAATTCTTAGTAAGTTACTATTAAATCCTCTCAGTCCGTACGCTTCGATAGATAAAGTGCTTTCACAGTTAGTACCTACCTAATGTTTTATACAAATTTACTCTGCCCAGAGCTCCAAGCTTACGATAAATGAATTGAAGTAGCTCCAAGCTGCGGTTTACGATGGTATCCAGACGTCAATAATCATGACCTCTTTTTTTTGCTATGGCATTTGGTACAGCGCTTCTATCGTGCGAACATGGAACTACGCAAATTCTTTACATAAAGGAAACGTCACGTTCACGTGTCGATACTATCGTCAACCGGGCTCAGGGCTCAGCTGTTAATGAGTTTATGCAGGTAAGAAAGAATTTGAGAGTTGTGGTTCAATTTCAATTTAAAATTTCTTTATTAAAACTTTTAACGCATTAAACTTAGGACTCACGTCTGTGTTCACTTAGGTACCTACCAATAGATTCGGGCAATTAGGCTGCTTCGTTTATGAAAACTTGTGCCAAAAACGTTAGAACAACTATTAAAAATTTTACCATTTGTTGGTGAACTCGGGTTACGCCTACGAAACTAACCGATCCTAGCATGGCGGTTTTGTTTCGTTCACTGTTCTGAATTTTTACTTCGAAAATTGGCTCAAATCTCATGGCAGCGATACCCTACACTGGGCCGGTGTTTCATTAGAGATATGTCGGTTTTAAACAAAAATAATACACGGATAGAAACAAATAAGAACTAAGTAGTCTTTACAATTGAAACAGTTGAGCTATCTGCAGACTGTTGCAAACAATATAAGAGTTTCTTAACTGATCCATAGCAACACCGATCAGAAGCGTCCCCAAGACGCTCTGGCTGCATTGCCCCGTACGACCAATATCATGAAGCAGGCAATGCTGATGCACTGCGCCAGACACTCACCAGCTCTCGGTTCACGCGTTAAGCTCATGATAGGTATCATAAACTATACAAAGGACTTTTAAAAATTCCTTTGATTAACGTTTAAAAGAAAGAAAAGGCAGCGGCGCTAGTTTGAGTCATACATGCGCCTTAACTTGTAACGATTAGATGATTTTTTATTGACGGCGTCAGATTACAGACAGCTCGCCGACTATTTGCTTGAAGTTTGTGGGAAGCCATTTTGTCACAGTAAGGCGGTTATCACACTGCCACGCACCACGCTGCGTCTTGCGTGTCGACGCACCTATGCGCGTACTTGCGGGAGTGCAGATCTGCATCATCGTGCGGATTTTTTACGCACTCAAGCGCGTAGGCGCGTTTTGTATTTCACGGCGGCTCTGACTCATTTCATTCAAGCCCTTCCAAAATCACGCATGGTAGGTAGTCGCTCGGTGTGCCATACCTTGCATCTCGCCCACCGCGCTTGAGCGCGTGAACTGCATGAAACGTGAGTGGATGCATTTTCTGTGTGTTGGACTTTGCGAGTTTTCTATACAAACGGAGATACTTACAAGCAACGTTAGAACACGCATTCACGCAAGATGCAGCGTGGTGCGTGGCAGTGTGGATCGGCTAAAACGTATGAAAAACACGTTTTGTGCTGTGTGGTAGCGGTATTGGATTAATGAGTGCAGAGCTTTACGGTAGGTACGCCGCCGCGCCCTAGTTTTATTTGGTAGTTCTATTAACCAAATTTGTTATGAGATAGGAACTCGGCGATGGAGGACGATAAATAAATACCTACACGGAGCACGTATGTACGTTGCGCTCGGCAGCCTTCAACCTCTTCTCCCTGGCTGGCCGACCACAGACAACATATTTTATTTTTAAGTACCACAGCTTATGTAACATCTTCCATAAAAAAATAGAAAAATAATTTTAGTCTAATCATTACAAACTTTATAACGAAATGTATTTAAAATAAAAAGAAGTAGAAGACATACAATTAAATGACGTGACGGTGACATGGACATGACATTGATAGATTGGAAATTATGACTGACGGGACAAAGTTTACAATGTTTACGTAAGAATGTATCTATCTATTTTCATTATACAATACGACAAAATTAAATTACAATTAAAACTATCCTTAAATTATAAATATAAATAAAGGTACTAAGTTTGATAACGCTTTGGCAGAATAATTGGGCGACCAAAAGAAGAATACTGAACTGGTTCTTGGTAAGTATGTACCTACATGTTCTGTGTTTGAGCTAGTGTTGTTGTTAGTGTTATGTTGTTGTGTTTGTGTTTCTTTTGCAGGTTTGGCGTCGTTTGCAGGTGGAGATGGTGACCTGGGCTGTGCAGCGGATGTAGAAGGTTGAGGTGGAGAAGAGGAACGCAGTGGCGACTTAGGTTTCAATATGTGTAGGTACACGGTTTCTACGGAAAGTGCCTTGTGGTGACTCTATAGTGATTATTAGTGAAGGATCTCTGCTGTGAGCAAGTGTCTGTGACTGTACCTGGGATCCATTCGCTGTGTGGTTGTTTTTTGAAGTATACCTTATCTCCCCTGTGAATAGATGATAAGTCTTTGGCATGTTGATTGTAATAAAGTTGAGAATCATTTCTTTTTGTTTCATTTTATCCTCAATGCTTTTAGATACAACTTTAGGTTTTAAAGAAATATCCAGAGTTGGTAATTTAGATCTTAAGGGTCCGGCGACGGATGAATTTCCCATACAAACGTAATACCAAAATAATTTTTAGTTTGAGCATATTTTCACTAATGGTCTGCTATTATTTGTATTAAAATAGTATTTGTCTAGGTTCCTGCCACAATTTTTTTTCAAAATACCTTTCTGAAATTAAATTAAACCTAATCGCATTTTTACATGAAAGAATGAATGTTGTCTTAGTAATTGTGTAGATAAGTATTTTGAAAAAATCTTATGACAGGAACCTGTATAAATACTATTCTATCACAAATAATAGCAAACCACGATGAAAACATTCTCAAATTACAAATCATTTTGGTACTATGTTTGTATGGGAAATTCATCCGTTGCCGGACCCTTAATGTCCGAGACATTAACAGCTGGGCGGGAGAACAAAGACCATCTTTCTGTACTGAAGTATTGCAAGATATGGATCTGTGCCATACGCATGACATTTTTTAAGTATGTTTTTAATTGTGCCTATTGATCTTTCAACCATACCATTTGAGCGACTATGATATGGGCTACAAGTGGTATAGTGGCAAATCGATGACATGAAAGTTCTGAAATCATGAGAGTTAAATGGTGGCCCATTATCAGAGATTACTATCTTAGGAATTCCATGCCTGGAAAATATGGATTTGAGATGAGTTATGACACTGTAGGAAGTAGTCATTAAGAAGTGCTGGTTCTATGTATTTTGAGTAATAGTCAGTCATTTCTCATAGGTTGTTGTACCAACGTACAACAATGGCATTATTTTTGAACACAAGACCATTTGCCACATGAAGTTCATTTTTTATAGAAAAATATGGTCTAATGTTTTCTGGTACAGACCTTCTATGTTCAGGCCAGCCATTTTTGCTTAATTTGGTAATAGTTACTAATTCTGGATCTTTGGCAGTTTGGAACTCTTTTAGTTTATGGTCACTAATTGACAATGATTTCAAGATAAGGTTAACATGCAGGTCAATGTCTGCATCAACATCAGTAAGAGTCTGTTCTGGCAGGGCGCATCTGGACAAAGTATCTGCGACATATAAATATTTGCCTGGTTTGTATTCAAAGTTTTCCAGGCAACCAATGCCTTGAAAAATGTCAGAATATTCCTGAAATATTTCATTATCATTATTGAAATGGACTCTATGTACTCTCTTTATCAGTTTGAGGTCTTCACAGGTTCTACGACCAAGAATGTTTTGACAAGGTAAGTCTATTATATGGAATTTAACATGAAATTAATATATATAATCCTTTAACATCTGCATGTGTGACTGGAGTAGTGCATTGACCTACAGTAGGTAAGATTTCTCCACTGAATGTTGATAGTTTTTGTGTGCTTTTGGTGATGTTTGACAAGGGTAGGTTTAATTGTTTGTAAGTTTTAAATGAAAGTATGTTTGTGTCTGCTCCTGTATCGAGTAAAAATATTGTATCAGACTTATTAATGTTTATCCTGACTAAGTATGGGTTGTTTGGATGTTCAGAATTATTGATTGGGGACAGAAATAAAGGACCAAGGTACAAGTTGTCACCTAGGGTGTTATTGTTAGCATTATCATCTACATCAACTTGATTAATATTCTTCTTGGACCTACATACGACGGAAAAATGGTTAGCTTTACCACATGCTCTACAGGTTACTCCTAATGCTGGGCAGCGGACACGGTGAACCTGGTTGCATCTTGGGCAAGGACTGCCTTTGTTGCTGGCTGGAGAACGTTGACGGTTGCTGTTCTGGTTTGGCTGCTGCTGCTGCTGTGATGGACGACCTCGGGCTCGACTGGTATTCCTCAAGACTGTACTGACGTTGTCTTGACCTGACTGTGATATGGCTTAAGTACCTATGAATTTTGGTGTTTCTGATAGTCTTCGCCAGAGTGACGGCATCGTCGAAAGTCCTAGGTTTCTCGGCGGCGGTGGTGGTTTGTCGGTCTCGGGCATGTTGGGTTATGGTGACCGCGACGGACGTGTCGACGACTATGTGGATGACAGTAAAAATACGTTTTTTATTTGATGGTCGTGACTTTCCCGATGTTTAATAAACCGCTGCCACCATGTTATGAGATTGGAACTCGGCGATGGAGGACGATTAGGACGATACGATAAATAAATACACGGAGCGGAGCACGTATGTACGTTGCGCTCGGCAGCCTTCAACCCGTAGCTTCAACCTCTTCTGGCTCTTCTCTGGCTGGCTGGCCGACCACAGACAACATATATTTTTTTTTTTTTTTTCGAATGGACTAAAATGCTGTTGACCGCAGATGGCCATGACAGCGTTACCGGACTTTTGGCGGGCGCAGAAGGCGCCTCGCCGGTTAAAAGTTATGTTGGGGCAACACGCACAAGGGCCACCACTTAGGTGCGAGCCTCGGCTTGGGCTGTTGCCAGATGCTACGAGAGGGAAGGGAGGTTGCGCCTATAGGTGCACGAGTGCACCTATGGGCGGAAACGGGGAATTCTTCAACCCCGCTTCCGGCGGGGTCGGTTTTTGGTCGTTTGTTGCCGTCACCTCCGGGTTAGCGGCGGTGATTGGGTCAACGGGTCACCGAGAACGTGTCTCGGTCTACGGAGGAGAGACAGACAACATATTTTAAGTACCACAGCTTATGTAACAAAATTTGAATCTGTAGATTCCTCGAAAATGCAGGTAGAACAAGCATTTGAACTTCGAATTGAATCTGTGTTTGCTCAGCCGTAGGTACCTAATTTGATCAGGGCCGGTTCCCACAAAGTCGTTTAGATGCGTTAAAAAATCAAAAGTCTCGAATAAAATACTGAACTCGTGTTGTTCAAGTTTTGTTGTTCCTATTTTTAAATGTCAAATGTTTGTATTAAGTACTTTGTTGTCTGAAATAAAAATATATTCATTCATTCATTCATTCATTCATTCATTCATCAAATCAAATCATTCATTTGCCGAATACAATATTAGAGGTACATGTCAGATCTTCTTATGACTAGTAGAGTGATGGATGTCAAATGTATTCAACCCGCAAGCAGTGTGTGTATATCGACAGTGGAAAAATCGCAGTGATTCAAATCGCTAAAATAATTATAAAATAAAAATTATAATTATAAAATAATCCTAATGAAAATAATCAAGGATAATATGTACCTACAATCAAAGATCAATAGTTAACAATCAGTTAACTAACGATCATAGTCAAAACTTATTAAACTATTCTACTCAAAATTCGTGTATTCATTTACACTATAGGAACATTTGTCATGCAACTAGGTACTTATTTAATTTTTGTTTAAATAAATTACCAGAAATCTTTAATAGTTACTCATTCATGCAGTTGGGCTACAAGTCAAGTAACTTTAACATTAATCAACATTTACAAGTAAAATACAATTTATAAATAAACATTCGTAAAAATAATTAGATACCTACCTATCGTTTACATAAGATTCAAACAAAATAAAATAAAATTGTAAGTTCAAATTAAAATATCAGTTACGAATATAATTGTAAATTGAGAACAATTAACATCAACAAATAATTACAAATAAGGTAACGTAGGTAACGTGCACACCTCCCCTGCGAAACCTTAACAGCGGAACCGTAGTAATTTCGCCATGTCTTGTCCGTACATATAGGAGAAGCGGAACTCTAGCGAAACTGCCTGTTCTAAGTTTCTAACGCATAGATTTCACTATAATTCTATATCTTTCCCCGCGCGGTTTCGTCGATATGCTCCATCGTCAGCCACACCTCCGCTATAGTTCCGCAACTCAAACTAGGTACACTTGATCGCTGCGCAATTTATCCAGCGGGTCCGCTACTCGTGTTCCGCAGCGGAGGTGTGCTTATCAGTTCGCTCGAGCGGTCTCGGCGCTTTCACTGGCTTCGAGTGTCTCAGAGCATAGCCACGCATAGCTATGACCATCACCGCGGTGTCTCAGAGCATAGCTGTAACCATCTCCTCGCTCCTCGTACTCTTTCTGTTGGCTTCGTGCGCAAAGAGCGGCCTGGAAGAGTACCATTACAAGGACAGTCATGTCATGTCATGCGTCATTAGTGCGCGTTTGTCCCGAGGCGGGAATCGAACCCGTAACCTCCTGCGTCGCAGGTGGACCTTCACCGACCACATTTGTACCTAATGGATGCTATTGGTTGTTTTATAAAAAGGTAGGTATATCTATTTCTTTTGTATGTGGGATGGTTTCTACCGAAACCTAAACTTTAAAAAGTAAAATAAAACTTCCATCTTATGACAACACATCACACTAATAATTATAAATGTGAAAGTTTGGATAAATGATTGTAGCTTTTTTATGCTAAATCTAGGTAGGTACTCGCTACATAAGCACCTAATGAAAGTAATCTGCTGAAATGCATTTAGCTCTTATTTTTATTTTTTGAATTTTAGGAAAAGTTGTACCTAACTAGAAAATTACGAAAAAGGAATATTAATCTTAATACATGAAAATTACATGAAATGTAAGCTGAGGTCTATTTTATTTATTTATTTCCAAAATTTTGGAGAAACTTTGCGTCGAGATGCCGTAGTTCACCCTTACAACAGGCTTATAAACATACAGATGAAAATAAAGAAGATGCCTGGATGAACCAGTGCATGTCTGTTGAAGGCTTATTACAAGTTTCTGCAGATAGGATTGTATTTATGAAGTTTACACTGGTAGCAAAATAGTATGAGGCAACATAGGCGTATGATCCCTTAAAAACCCGTGCAAAGGCGCGGGCGGAAGCTAGCATGAAAATAAACCACTAAGAATTTCATTTCATCCAATTTCCTTGCTTTCACAAGGAAAGTGCTGTTAGAAGCACATTTTTCAAAAGGAAATAAGGTGTTTTCTTACTTGTGGGTGGAATTTTATCGTTAGAGCGCCTCCAGCGCGCCTCGAACTTTATTGGCTTGGTTAAAATGACATCACCGATCAACTTTGCTTTGGTGCGAATTGGCCAAGGAATTGGCCTCATGACTCTACCTCGTATAAACGTTTTAAAACCTCAAAATGAAACCTATTTTATTAAAACATATTTTATGAAACTAGAAGATATATTTTCTTTCCATAAACAAATCGAATCATCCGTTTGTGGACGTTGTTTGCTACATAAATATTAGGACATCGACTGTGTCTCACTGATGACATGACTCCAGGAAAAATATAGAGAAGTTTGAAAAAAGAACACTTTTTGAAAAATGGTCAAAAAGGGGGGAAATAATTTTCAAAAGGGGGGGCTACCTCACCGAGTGGGATATCAAATGAAAGGTATCGGTTTGAACATTTCAAAACAGGTTTTGAAATTTCTGTAGATTTCACACTTTTTGAAATATTTCGAAAAATTTTTGAAAAAAGACGAAAAAAAATCCATTCCCCCCCCCTATCTCCGAAGTTTGCCGAGCGATCCATTTAAAATGTATGAAGCGTTTGTAGATATGGATCTATATTTTACAGGAAAAATATAGAGAAGTCTGTAAAAAGAACACTTTTTGACAAACGTTCAAAACCCTCGCCGCGCGAGTTACACTCGCACTTGACGGATCTTGTTTAAAAGTAAAATTTAAAAGTATTTGATGCTCTTTTGTTTGTTGACTGTTCATCATTTGTAAGAGCCTTATCACATAAGCGATTTGCGAGCAGTGTACGCTAGTAATAGTAGTTCAATGTTTGCGAGGGATTTAAAGGCGATTGCACAGCGAGCTCACTGCGTGTCAGCGGCGTGCTCGCTGCGCCCTTGCCTCGCTTTAAAATCACTCGCAAATCGCCAGAGTGATGAGGCTCTAAGGCGCGATCTATGCCATTTTTCTCTGAAGTAGCTAGTAAAGCATTTCTATCCTCTCTTTCCCAGCATGGCTGTAATAAATCTGTCATGTCCCCAGAACGGCCGCCGCGGCGTCAGATTCGCCGAGACCTCCTTCTCTACCAGCAAGCCCGACCGGGGCGACCGACTGGAGGTGAAAGGGCCGCGCGGGCCCGCCTGACACCCGCCACCGCGCCTGCTCTGCTCCCAGCGCGAGCGGTGCCGGGTGCTGCACGAGTTCCACAGGGAGAAGGTTGCCCCCGTCAACATGTAGGGGCTAAGCGCATTATAAGTAACATTTGACAACCTCAGTGGCGCAGCGGGCGAAGGTCCGCCTGCGACGCAGGAGGTTACGGGTTCGATTCCCGCCTCGGGACAAATGTTTGTACGATCTGTAGATATTTGTTCAGTGTGTTCTGGATGTTTTTCTATGTATAATAAAAAATATCTATCTATGTAGTATATTGTATTATGCATATCAGTTATCTAGTACCCATAACACAAGCTTTTGCTTAGCTTGGGACTAAATAATGCTGTGTGAATTTTCCATAATTATTTATTTATTAATTACAGCCATTCGGTCCCCAAGACAGAGGTTTATCTTAGTTTGGAAATAAGCGATATAATAGTTTTAAGTCTTAAATCTTTTTCAATAAACGTTATTATAAATATGTATATCATTAGAACTTTAACAATATCAAGTGAAACATGTGTTCACCTACGGTCTTTCATGGTGGAATAAATGATTTCTGAAAATTCTGTACATGTGGTACGTTCTCCCAGCGCTAACTGCGTTAAGGCAGGTTTAGACAGGGTCAGTAACTGACTCCGAATTCGAGACAAGTCAGCGCTAACCCGAAAAACACCCAATGTAAATTGATTTGAAGTCAGTGCAGCGGTGGGAAGTCAGCACTGACTTGTGCATTTACACACGAATATTTTGAGGTCAGTCGGCGCTCCCCGCAACCCGCGCCCTACCGCGCCAGTGGTAAAAACCCCGTGTAAATAGTCAAGTCAGTGCTTGGTCAGTCATTGTCGCTGCGTTGTAGGGTGTAGTCATTGATGTAGGACAGCATCCGCTTTCTTTTTATTCACTTTTCTTGCCCACTGACTTCACACACGTGTGCTCACCGTAAAGAACTTGCTACGACTAATGGCTCCATGTATACAGTTGAAGTCGTTGTCGGCGCCGGCACAGGCGCCGCTACTGACTTGTGTACTGACCCTGTGTAAATCAGCCTTTACGTCTAGCCATCGATGTAAGACTGGCGTACCAATTTGTATAGAAAAAGGAGACGTCAGACGTGTCGCTCTGATACCTTTATTATTAACCTGTAACTACTACAAAAGATGTCCATTCCCTCTGTTATAGCATGTGACCTGACGTCAAAGACATTTTTGCCTGACGTTCAAGTGTTAGACCCTAAAGTGTTCAGATTCAGACTAGGTATGTGAATGATTTTTATCTACGACTTTGAAGTGATAACTTGATAAGAGATTGAAGTGAACCTACTGAAGTGATTTCAAGATCGTCTCAAGTGATTTTCATATGCGTGATATTAGTTAGGTATTAATCGCTCACTTAGGCTTCCAATAAAGATGTGGACGCTGGATGGTTTTATGCGACACCTACCGCTGGCATTCCGAACGCTGATTGTTTAGACAGCGGCTCTCAAACTTTCTAGCGACGGAACCTCTTTGGTAATCAATATATTTTACGAAACCCTAAAATAAATATGATTACGATCTACCTAATTATTAGAGATTCATAATTTTCTGTTTTTTGAACAACCGCGGCGGTTAATGTGTTACATGTTTACACAGTACCTAGTTATAAATCTTTTAACAAAGAAAATTACAATCAATAATAGAAACAAATTAGGACTAGTATTTACAATTGAAACAATTGAGCTAACTGCAGACTGTTGCAAACAATGTACCTACAGGTAACTCAAGTGATCAATATCTATACCAGTCGGAAGTGTCCGCGTCCCCAAGACGCTGGCTGCATTGCCCCGCTGTATGGCAATGCTGATGCGCTGTGCCAGAAACCACCAGCTCTCGGGTCAAGCGTCGTCGTCGCTTCGACCAGACGCTGAGATATTTTTTTTTAAAGGCGGTTTATTAATGTGCAGTTGAAAATGTTTCTGGTTTCGGTATTTCTTGTGGTGTTTTGAGAATTGTCGCCGTTACAAATATAATGATAATAAGATTATGATAAGGATGTCTGATGTGACTTTGCTCATAAGTAGTAGGTACCCGTGTTTCGTACGTATTAGTCTTCGTAGTAGAATGTAAATATGTAAAAATATACTTATATAAGTTACGTACTTAGTTACATACGTAAGTAATAAGAAATATCACGAAATAGGTAGGTACTCTAACAATGTATGTTTTTGATGTTTACTGTTTTTCTCGGATGTGATGCTTTGAAATGTGGTCAAATAAAGTGTCAATTTGGATTTTTTTTTACTTGTTTTCCTAGATAATCCTACTAGTTTTTAATAAGACACTACCTCCTTATGACAAGAGAGAATAAGGCACCAGGGAAGCCGCAACGAAGTTGTCAAATCTATATTATGTAGATTTGTGTCAACAGAGCCTTAAGTTTGCATTAAGGCGATACTTTACCCCGATACTAGCGCCACTACATACACTTGCGAGCTTTAAAATGGAATCGCTTCATCGCGAGTTGATCAAAACAATTTTTTTACAATTTATGTACAATGAACTATATAATTATATCATTTGAAAGGTAATTTTGTTACCTTTCAAGTGATATCAAGAAGATTTAAAATTAATTAAACTGGCTACCTAAATTTTGGGAACTATTGCAATAGGTCGAAGTTGCATCTATCGGCTTCTATCGGCGCCGGAGCTGGATTAGCTGGATTTCTCCCTCGTATCCGCTGTTTTAGCTCGTCCCACATATGCCAGATTGGGTTCAAGTCAGGAATAAGGGCTGGCCAGTCTAGTGTGGGAATGCCGACATGGAAGACGTCTGTCGGTACTGTCTAGTTGCTGCTGCGGTGTGGCAGCGAACATTATCGTGCATTAAATCAAAATTTATCGTCGCCAATAAATCCTGCGTAAGGGAAAACATAGGTAACTTAACTCATAGTTCACTGCAAAGAAATTGTAAAAATTAGTCTTGAACAACCCTTGAAGCGATTCCAGTTTAAAGCTCGCAAGTGTATTATATTTTATCAATACGTTATACAAAGGAATAATCAGAAATTCAGACCGCGTGTAGACGATATCTATTACAAGCTTTTTTTTAATGTATCTGTAATAGTTTTGTTTTGTGTTATTCAGTCAGATACCTTGTTTGGAGAGCTTGGTGGCCACCAATAGGAACAAATTTTTTTAAACAAGTAGGTATCTGCTTAAATAATCTATATATATAAAAGAAAGTCGTGTTAGTTACTCTATTTATAACTCAAGAACGGCTGAACCGATTTGGCTGAAAATTGGTGGGGAGGCAGCTTAGAACCAGGAGACGGACATAGGCTATGTTTTATCCCGGAATTACCACGGGAACGGGAACTACGCAGGCGAAGCCGCGGGCAGCAGCTAGTACAATATAAAACTATCACAGATACATTAAAAAAAGCTTGTGATAGGTATCGTCTACGCGCGGCCCGATTTTTTGTTAATTCCTTTGTATAACGTAATCTATACTTATAATAAAACTGTAACAGGTCCAATTCTGTACATTGAAGATATTTTGAAAATTTTTTTTGGAGGGCACTCTATTATCGATACTGAAGCCAAAACTGTAATTTTTTTCATTCATGTCTGTCTGTCTGTCTGTCTGTCTGTCTGTTTCTTAAACGCGCATCACGTCGAAACTACTGAAGGTATTGAAATGAAACTCGGCACGATTTTAGGTCATACTACGAGGAAGGACATAGGATACTTTTTATCCCGGAATTCAGTCAGGTTTCCCTGGGAGAGGGGATGAAAGTAAAATTTCTTCACCGCGCATGACGCCGAAAGTGCTGAATGAGTTGGAATGAAACCTTGCACGATTTGATTTCATACTACAAGGAAGGACATGGGATACATTTCATCCCGGAATTCAGTCATGTTCCCCTGGGAGAGAGGATGAAAGTAAAATTCTTTAACTGCGCATCACGATGGAACAACTGAATGAATTCGAATGGAACTCGGCATAATTTGATTTCATACTACGAGGAAAGATACATTTTATCCCAGAATTTAGTAAGGTTCCCCTGGGAGAAGGGATGAAAGTAAAATTCCTTCACCGCGCATCACGCCGAAACTACTGAATGAGTTGGACTGAATTGGTACTATTTGAGTTCAAGGAAGGACATGGGATACATTTTATCCTGGAATTCAGTAAGGTTCCCCTGGGAGAGAGGATGAAATTAAAATTCTTTAACCGCGCATCAAGACGGAACTACTTAATGAAATCGAATGCAACTCGGCATGATTTTAGTTCATACTATGAGGAAAGATACATTTTATCCCGGAATTCAGTAAGGTTCCCCTGGCAGAGGGGATGACAGTCAAATTCCTTCACCGCGCATCACGCCGAAACTACATAGGTAATGAGTTGGAATTAAACTTGGCACGTTTTGAGTTCATACTACAAGGAAGGACATGGAATATATTTTATCCTGGAATTCAGTAAGGTTCATTCTTTTTGTTAGAAACAGTGTTGCAAGATCGAATTTGACTAAATCAGTAGAAAGTCGAGTAGAAAATCAGTAGATTCATGAAAAAATCTGGATTTAGAAGAAAAAAATTAATAGATAGAGGGTAGGTAAGTTCCTATCTATGTATTTTTCCAAGACGCACCCATTAGTTAGGTTCCTACCTACTAAGGCGTCTTGGAAAAATAAGTTAGGTACCTACCTTACATGATATATGGTGGTTTAGCTGGTCCAGTTAACTGTACTACCGAAGTTTGGTTGCAGTAAGTGGTCCAATTAAACTAACTAGACCACAGAAAAATATTTTTTACTGTGGTACACAGCCAACTGTACCTACCTACTAACGAAAAAAAAATTACGGTGGTCCAGTCAAATGGATCAGGAGCCCAATACTGCAATATAATTGCTTCAGTATGATAATGGAATCGTCGCAGAATCAACACATCCTTAGATTAATAAAACTCCAGATAGTGCGTGCGAGATAAATTAATAGTTTCAAACTTGACGCACGTCTCTCCATCTGCATTCATCATAATTTCCGTCATCTGAGGTGGAATACCCAAACGTGTCATTCTGTGTCGATACCCCTGTCATAGTGAAGCGATTAGTATAGCAGAATAGGGCCCCAGCTGAACGGAACCATCAGTAAGAAGTGAAACGAGTATGACACTTCTTAACACTGACGCTGGCCGAGTCGTAGCTAAAAGTCGTGTGGATAAAGAATGGGATTAGCCCCCGTAGACACTACACGATTTTTTGCACGGCGGCGTTTCATAATATGAGAGACTATGGTTAAATGTGAACTTAATTAGTCGGCAGGTGAGGCAATCGCGAACGAAGTCGCGGGTACAGCTAGTGATAAAATAAAATATGTAGTAGCGCTAGTATCGGGGTATAGTAACGAGAAGTTATCGCGTCTCATTTTCCATGTGATTTGGCACAGCAGCGCCTCTACCATGCAGATGTGCGCAAATTACATACAAAATGAAACGTTACGATAACGTTTCGATACTTTTGACAAACCAAACTCAGGGCTGAATATGCTTCTCCAAAGAGATAATCCGCCCCAGCAGCCTAGTTGACACATTATGAGGAGAAATCCTCGAGACTGCTAATTTACTTAGGGAGGTACTTAGTTGACAAAGTGGGATGGGCTGAATTACTTTGCGAGCAATTAAAGCTAAGATGCTCTGTTAAATGGTTGGTGTTACTTCTCCTAAATAATAGATCCCCTTGATACAAGGTGCCACGGAACGGGTGTACTGAGCAGAAACGGGGTGCTAGTCTTACGATTTGGTGTAAGTTTTTTTTTATTTTTACAGAAGAAGGCATTCCGCATTCCGCGTGCTGATTATGGCAAGACCCCCTTGATTGGGCGAGGCCTGCTCATCAGATGGGATAGTACCTACCTACACTACACCTATTTTGTATCACCCTGTATCGGGTATCAATAAATCACCCTAACAATCCCCTGTCATGAAACGAGGAACAGTCGTTAATCAATTGATACAGTGCCTGTCTATTCTTAACTCGGTTCTAAAAAATAAATATATAATCCTTAATGTCAACAAAGACATTAATGAATGAAAACATAATGTGATAATGATAAATAACAGAAAACAAGGTACGGATGGAAATCACTAAAAACAACGCTTACGAGAAGAGAAACGAATTAAATGTTGAAATAAAAATAAAATATATTTATTTCAATTAAGTCAAATACAATTATTGTGCCCGAATTGCCAAAGCTATGTTTGTACATAATTATTTGTATTTTTACAAGAAGTGCTCTTTCTTTGTTCATTACAGCTTTATACTCATAAGTATTAGAACAGTTTAAGAAGGTATCTAAAAGTAATGAATCAGGTGCCAATAAATATAAAATAAAATATTAACAATATCCAAACACACTGAAAATCTGAATGAAAGAAAGTTTTCAAAACCAAACAACAACCAAGCAACAGTTTCGAGCTTTTGCGATTAGCTTCTATAAAAATGTCCTTGAAAATTTTTCATTTACAATTCTTTACTTTTGTAATCCATTTTTACACGAAAAATATATACTATATCGGATTCTAGAATCGAGTTTGTGTAATTCTCTTACTTTCGATTGTAGCACTAATCACTCATACTACCTTACCCAGGTAGTAGGATATGATTAGTGCCTAATGTTTGTTACCACCTATCGCCGTAACTACATAACCGATTTAGATAAAATTTGGTACGTAGGTAGATAGTTTAGGTTCTAGAATAACATAAAGGTTAATCAAAAATTTAACCTCAGAGGGGGTTTAATAGAGTGGTAAAGTTTCTATGGAAAATTATTATTCCTTATTTCGATTCACTAATAACTCGGTAAGTATGTGTATTGTGTAATAATGACACACGTATTTTTTTATTTTTACAAAACTTTCCTATTTTGTATTTACTGTGGAATCCTATTTTGTATATGAGCGAAGCCGCGGGGCGAAGCTAGTCACACTAATATTATAAATGTGTAGGTTTGGATGGATAGATGGTTGGATGGATGTTTGTTACCTCTTCACGCGAAAACTACTGAACGGATTGGGCTGAAATTTTGCACACAGATAATTCTAATTCTGGAATCAAACATAGGCTTTTTATCCCATAAATCAGTTCCCATGGGATAGAAATCACCTTTAAAAGTTTCCATAGAAACAACGCGTGCGAAGTCGCGTTAAGCCTATTACTTGGTTCTTTGAACCAATGAGATTTTACCAATAGAGACGTCATACTCATTAGAAAGAAATAAAAACATGGCGATATTTTATTATAGCTACCTGCATATGACTATGGAACTTTATTTGTATCACTGAGTACGTTAAAAGATCACAGAGATATATAGGACCCCGTTGTCAGAAAGAGATGAACATACTGTTCACACTTTACACGAGCGGCCAGCGGGCTGACGGCCAATGACAGCCTATGACGTCATCGGCTAGCAGCTAAGGAACGAACTAGGGGAAACGGGGGTAACGAGGCACCACTAAGAAAATAAACAGTAAATTTTAAATAAAAATGTTTATTTACGAATTATAGTATTACATTCCTAGTATAGGTACATTTATGTGAGCACACTAGAAAAAATACTTTTACTTAACTTAAGTGCCTTCTAATCGCTACATAGTAAAAAACAAAGTCGCTTCCTGTCTGTGTCGGTCTGTCTGTCTGTGTCTATGTATGCTTAGATCTTTAAAACTATGCAACGGATTGTGATGCGGTTTTTTTTAATAGATAGAGTGATTCAAGAAGAAGGTTTATATGTATAATACATGCATAATATAGTAGAGGAACACTGATAATTTTAGAGGTTTCTTATGTGATGTCGTAAATAAATACTTTTTTGCGCTTACATTGCAAACGCTGGCTGAACCCTACGAGATAGATCAAAATAATGTACTACAGTATTGTACACCTTAAAAAGGTCTATAAAAAGTCCGGGTGTTATATATTAGACCTTTTTATTTTTATTTTTACTTTTACCTTTTTTGTTTATCCCTAAGAGATAGATATTATCTATCTCTTAGGGATAACCCACAATAATCAGTTTATATCCTTTACTTTTTACGAGAAATAATTGCTTATTTACGAAGCTATTTTAACATTGTGCATATAATATAGATTCATTTGGCCCTTTACAGCATGTAATTAAAGTAAATGAATATTTTCGAAGATATCATAGAATTAAAATGCAGGGACATGGCGGTTGCAGCGGTACCGGCAGGGAGGCCGATTCTGTAGTATATTTAGTATCAGCTTTGCACCCGTGCGAAGCCGGGGCGGGTCGCTAGTTACTATGATAATAATTTAATAAAGTTTGGTTTGATAGATGGATGGATGTTTGTTACTTCTTCACGTCAAAATTACTGAACGGATCGGGCTGAAATTTTACCTGTCTAATCAAACATAGGAACACACAACCGAATATTAAAAGTAGTTTTTTTTCTATTTTACCTTAATTACCGGCACTGCATTCTTTATCAGTTTGTGATTTTTTTTGTGACGTACTTGTCAGTATCTACAAAGTGTTTGGAGCACATTGTGGAGTATGCCGTTGGCATCCATTCATCGTCTCGTCTTTGGGTTCTAACGACTCGTACCCATTTCTCCCTAATTAATTCGTCTTTAGGAAATCTAAAAC
This sequence comes from Eupithecia subumbrata, assembly GCA_949316285.1. Taxonomy (NCBI): domain Eukaryota; kingdom Metazoa; phylum Arthropoda; class Insecta; order Lepidoptera; family Geometridae; genus Eupithecia; species Eupithecia subumbrata. The sequence continues at coordinate 9,421,865 of OX438643.1, read as the reverse complement.
ATAATAGAAGCAAATGTTGAAAGTCAAATCCATCTCTTTATTATCCTACTACGAAAAATAATTGGAAAGTAGTGGTGAAAAATAATTTTGTTGCATTGCGTGATCATATTACCCATATCACCCTAACCTCCCTTAGCGTCGGTCGAACCGACAACACCGCACGCCATTATCTCGTTCTCTCTGTCACTCATGAATGCAACGCACTACGCCTTGTCTCGTTCGTGTAAATGGCAAAGCGGCAACGCCGCGGCAGTGATTTTTAAATATAAAATTAATGATTTTCCATTTTAAATAGACTAAACAGTACTTACAAATGGAAAGATACATCCTGCCTGTTTTTTACAGCTGTCCCAGTATAATTTTTGCACTTTCGAAACACAAAATGTGGCATTTTCGTTTGTTTTACTTTTCTCTAAAATCCCGCAACGTACGTTAGTATCGCGGCGCGACGCAGAGCGGACTGAGTTCAGTCAAGTGAATTCACCTGGTTTTGTCTTGCCGCGCAGACCTCGGTAAAACGCATCTACCTCAGTTTATATATAATATCATTGCTTTGAACTAGTTTCTTCATAAGTTATAAAGTTTTCTTGTAACTTTTATTGTGGATGACAAAGCATTTCACCACCATTACACTTTATTAAGTGACGATGAGGCCTAAGATGGGACATGCTTTCCCAGAAGGAACTTATAATAAATAAATAAATAATGCTGGACAATTCACACAGCATTATCTAGCCCCAAGCTAAGCAGAGCTTGTGTTATGGGTGCTAGATAACTGATATACTTAATACAATACACTACATAGATAGATATTTTTTATTATACATAGAAAACACCCAGACCAACGGAACAAATTACTTATTCACTCGGGATTTGAAGACTACGAGATTGTACTCTCCCGGAAAATCGGACGCAGGAAATTCGTTCCACTCTTTACCTACCGGTACTTATAACGAAAGTAGAGCGGAAATGTTTACTAAACAAAAACTTGTTTTTGCACACAATGGCGCGCATTGCGCCCTCTTAAGTCCTCTTAACTCGGATGTAATGTAAGTGCCTGCGACAAAGCCATAGAGATCTTTGTTTCTGTTATCTGTGGACAAAGCATGGTCTCCGTTATTATTAAGCCTTGTTACACACATGCCTTTACTGATCTACTTGTAGGTAATTGGGTAATATAACAACCGACATCTGATGCTTTCTACGGCATTTACATTGAAAATATAATTCACCGACTTGTGTTTTATCCAAAATCTTGTGAGTGTTTTATTCAACGATCACGGTGGCGGCGCAGTGTTCACTTGGGTTTCCTGCACGCAAAAGTTTGCGTGTTCTATTCCCGCTACAGGGCAAAATGTTTGCATGAGCTGTTTGATGATTTGTTGCGGGTCGGGATGTCTAAGTAAAGTACCTATTAAGTAATACCTATTGATTTGGCCGAAGATCAATTGCATGTTTGATTCCAGGATTACAATTACTTGTATGTAAAATTTCAGCCTGATCCGTTCAGTAGTTTTGGCGTGATGAGGTAACAAACATCCATCCATCCATCTGTCCATCCATCCAAACTTTAGCATTTATAATATTAGTAATATAGTAATAGTATTAGTGTGATTGTATAATAATAAATAACCTACCCCGTGGTAAAAACCTACGATTTTTACCACGAGATCCTTTGAGTACCCACTAACCTATTGAGATCGAGAACTTGTTTGACAACCAAACCAGTTAGGTTCGCCCCTTAATATTTAGGTGTAGTGCCTACTTATCTACTAGCTAGATATATACCTATGTAGGGACCTTAAGGGGCTTCTAAACGAGCTGTAGTTTACGAGATATAATGTGGCTAGGTACATATTTGCGCAGTCAGTCGGGTATACCCGGGCCACATCGAAAATATTTCCGGCGATGTTGCCGAGCAGCCGCGGATTGAAACCATTTAGTAATCATTTAGGATGTAGGTATTCTAAATTATTACTTCAACCTCAACCTCAACAGCCTGTATTGGTCCACTACTGGACGCAGCCCCCCCCTGATAAGCGCCTTATTGGCTTTTATCACATGGGGGGGTAGTGCCCATAATCTCCACGCTGGGCTTGCGGGTTGGGGATCGCAGTTCGGTGGTAGAATTGTTTAGCAGGGGGCGCTGCTGCCCGCCCCGGTGGATATCCCTTAGTCGCCTCTTACGACACCCGCGGGAAGAGTTGGGAATTATTACTTAATCAGTCATTATTACTTTAAAAATAAGTAAACTATTAAATTAATATCACGAAACGTTGAAATTAAAAAAAAAACAAAGGAAATTTTTTGACATTTCCTAGCACTTTTATTATTAATCCTGTCGACATTTTCTGTCATTTTTGATTTTTTCTGTAATTTTCGACATTTGCTGTCACTTTCACTTAAACCGTCGTCCCAATCGTACTTTCAGGTAAAGCCGGTGGAGGTTTTTTACTTCCTTTATGAAAGTTAAGTCTCTTTATAGGAACTTTGAAAATTACATGTAAGAAAATCTGATCATTAAACAATGTATAATCTGTTTTTTGAGAATAAACCAAAAAAATTAAGAACCGAATAAAGGGGTTACAAGATTTTGGCCCTAACATCAGTACCTAAACATTTTTTTTTTCAAAATCACGGCGCACAATAAATTTTATATACTTATTTGGCTTTTTATTTGGATAGAAGACCACGGCCACTCCCCTTACAAAAATCTTCAATCAAACCCCTTGATGATTCCTTTGTAACATACCTATAACAAGCGAAGCGGTAAAGCTGGCTTAGCCGCTACCAGCCATGAGGTCACGCAATCACGTAGTTAGATAGAGATACTCTGTTTGTCTTTGCCCTTATTTATCTTGTTAATCTCGCGGAGATTAGTCCCGGGAGAACGGGCCCTTAACACGAATAAAACACGTGTTATAATATGAAACTGAGGAAGAATAGTGAAACAGCTAGGTTTGAATGTGACGTTGTCGGTTTTTGAAATACAAATAAAACGTTAACTGCGAGTCAGACTCGCGCACTAAGGGTTCCGTTTAATTGTAAGATTTGTAATACCTTGTTGCTTGCTAAATATGTATATTCATCATGATTCAACATGAAGTAGGTACCTACCCTGTATATTTTGGTCAAGGGAGAGAATCAAAAATTATTATTTTTTTGTTAATAAACTACAAAACGGTTTTAAAATTGTTTCCTTTAATTGTGCTATAAGACCTTGCTTCTTGCCAAATTTTATGATTCTACGTCAACGGGAAGTTCCCTAAGGTTTTGGTACATGGCGAAAATCAAAAGTATTTTTTTTTGTGAATAGACTACCAATTTACTGTTTTCGGATTTTTTCCTTTATTTTTTAGCACGTAAGGCCTTGCTGCTTGCCAAATTTCATAATTATAGGTATACGGGAAGTACCCTATAGGTTTTGTGTGCATGTGATTCCCTTGGAAATTTCAAAATATTCGGACTTAAACGGCTATAACTTTTGAGTGCGTTGACTTAGAAGTTTTATTTATATCGCGGCTTCAAGAGGTTAATACGGACTTGAGTATGTGCAGTTAATTTCAACTCGAAACGTCCTCACTTTCATGAGAAATGAGGGTTGACAGACGGACAGACAGACAGTCAGACAGACAGACAGACGTACAACAAAGTGATCCTCTATGGGTTCCTTTTTTCCTTTTGAGGTACGGAACCCTAAAAGGAAAATTAATCTGCCTTCCAGCGAATCTATACGACCTCCGTGGCGCAGCGGGCGAAGGGCCGCCTGCGACGCAGGAGGTTGCGGGTTCGATTCCCGCCTCGGAACAAATTTGTGTACGATCTGCAGAAATTTGTTTCGTTGGTCTGGGTGTTTTCTATGTATAATAAAAAATATCACATCTATGTAGTGTATTGTATTAAAGTATATCAGTTATCTAGTACCCATAACACAAGCTCTGCTTAGCTTGGGGCTAGATAATGCTGTGTGAATTGTCCAGCATTATTTATTTATTTATTTATACTAATATTATAAAGAGGAAAGATTCGTTTGTTTGTTTGTATTGAATAGGCTCCGAAACTACTGGACCAATTTGAAAAATTCTTTTACCATTAGAAGCCCATATTATTCCTGATGAACATAGGCTTCTTTTTACCGCGGTAAAATGCTTAATTCCTATAGGAAAACGGGTAATAGGACAACGGGTAGTAAGAATTCAGCTAGTCAGTCATAAAACGAATCCGTGTGTTATTCCCAGAATCTGAAGTAAACAGGTAAACTCATGTTTTAGCATAAACCCTTGTCCTTGCAAGGGTTTATGGTAAAACATCTGAATGGGTCAGGCTGAAATTATTCATACATAGCTAAAATTCTCGCAAAAAAGAGTGCAAAGCTTCTGTTAGTTGCACTATCTGTCCAATGTCTGTCCATAATAATATCACAAAAATTCTTACCTTAGGGCATCCCACGGGTATGCCACATGGAGGGAAAGTACCTTGAATATTGTAGATGGAAAATTTTACTGAAAGAAGACATTATTTGAATTTAAAAAACAATTCAAACTGCATTCAAAGATATTTAAATAATTACATGGTTGAACCGGAATCGAACCCGTTACACGAGAAAAACAATCACCTGTAGCTTTATCATACCGATCGAAAGGCTTCATCATAAGGATTATTTTTTGCTAAATAACATAGTGGTAGAAATAAAAGGAAGACCATGAATTTACAATATTCAAGGTAGGTACTTTCCCTCCATGAGGCATACCCGTGGGACGCCCTGTATATGTATTAGTTGTTCTGATGGACATTGTACGAAACCCTCTCAAATACGAAACTGCAGAGAAGAGGACGAAAAGACTCATGACACGAAGAAAAGACATAGAGCTCGAGGTATATCCGAGGCTTAATGTAGCAATGCATGGCAGTAGGTATCAGCCAGTCAAATTATTTAATATTTGTCCTACTGAAACGAAAGCAATTGACAATCCAAATATTTTCAAGAAAATTTTAAGAAAACTTTTGCTGAAGGGGTGTTTTTACTCAGTTGACGAGTTTATCAAACGAAAGTAATTATTACGTTAGCAACAAAGATGAATTAGAATATATAATTGCATGCTTTTAATATAATTATGTACCGTATTTTCATACACGGTGTAAATTGTTTTTGAATAAATAAACTAAACTAATAATAATTCTGACTCTATGTCTGTCAGTCACCTTTTCACACCAAGATGGCTGTACAGATATTGATGAAATGTCTAAGGTAGTTAGTTAGTCGGTATCAATCCTATAAACCTTTAGCTAGATTCAATGAGTCTAGCGTAGTAGGAACAGCTATAGATCACTTAATAAACATTTCAGTAAATCTCGGCTCCCGAAGGATTAAGGCTAGGCGCAAACGAACCACCGACCACAGCCACCGGTGGCGAACGACAAGCTGTTTACACGCTTTTTCATACATTTTGTACGAACTCGCCGCATACGTGACGCCGGCAGCGGCAACTCGCTACGCAGTGTCCGCGACTCGCCACTTGACGCCGCTGCGCGCCACGCAAGACGCCTACTCTCGCCACTGTCGCTCCGCCGTGCCCCCGCTTACCTTCACTCAGTTAGGAATGGGTCGTCGACTTCTTTTCAGTCGACGAAACGAGACCGTTTACCGTCCACGATGAACTAGTTCATAAAACAGTCTACTGTTCGACCAGTTTATGCCGTTCAGTTCAGGACATGTTCGATCGTTGAACGTTGATGCACAGATTGGTAAACGACGACGAGAATCAAAACGATCATAAACGCTTGCCAATCGACGACGCGACGTATGAACTATTTTGACGACCGATGTGGTGCAGTCGGAAAAGGTCCGCCTGCGACGCAGGTTGCGGGTTCGATTCCCGCCTTAGGACAAATGTTTGTACGATATGCAAATATTTGTTCCGGGTGTTCTGGGTATTTTTATATAACTAGTAGTTCTACGAACAGTAGACCTCGCGATCACTACTTTTTTTCAACAATGAATTTACCTAGGTACCTACCTTCCTACCTAGGTACCATGTCTTTCGGCGTTAACTCGCTTGCAAATCGCCATGCCAGTAGCCAGTGTGAAATAGCACGGAGCAATAGTGTTATGTTATCGTATCACTTATCAGAATACCTAAGCACCAGTTTATTATAGGTAGGCCTACCTTTAATAGTGGTGCTAAACTAGTCATAAGTAGGTAGGTATTAAAATGTAAGTATCGGTGCCTCTTGCTTTTTGACGCGTCAAAAGAAAATCCCATAGGTCAGTAGGTAGGTACCTAGGGAACCTACACTACCTACCTACCTTCGGGATAGGTACCTAGGTAGGTAGAGATAAAGCATTCTAAAAATGCACGCCAAGTAAGTAGGTACCTAGGTATGACGTTTTATGAAGAGGGCCTGCATTTTTAGAATGGTTTGTCTCTACCTGGATAGGTATGCCCGAAAATCAGAAATAAATAACCCTCCTAGGTACCTAACCTACGCTTGTGTGCATAGTGCAACTTACCTACCATATGAAGATAATTGACATGCATATTGCATTGCAATAGAGTTTACTTTTACAAAACACCACTTACGCCGCCGCCGATATACAGTTTGGCCTGGCGCATGGCGAAAGAGAGATAGTCATATTAGCGAAACAAGCAAGTGTGAAGAGAGCAGAATGCTTGATAGACGGGTGGCTAGAGAGCGAGAAACAAACAGTTTCGTCAACGCTCGACTTTGGACTGGGCGATGCAACTGTCGTTCACGAGTAAACTGGTTCATCAGTGGACTGTAAACCGGTCTAGCAGTCGACGGCAAACAAACAGTCTACAAAAACAGTTCGTTCATTCAACGACCACTCCTACACTCAGTTAACTGCTAAACTTCCTACGCATCGCACGCACGCAGCACGCATAAAAAGTAGTCGCTTCTAAACACCGACCGGTGATTGTCGCGCGCTTCCGCGACTGCAAATTTGGCGGTACGGAGCGCGCGACAGGCACCGGTGGCTGTGGTCGGTGGTCCGCTTGCGCCAAGCCTCAGAACCAACTTCTACCCCACATTGTCTCGGGTATTGGCACTGAACTGACACTGAAATTGGACTGACTTGCTTTACGACAATTTCGTTGCAGGGTAAATAGCTCTTGTGAAGCAAGAAGATTGTGGCTCTGGCGTTATTAGGTGAAGATTAAGAATAGCTCTGGATGAATGAATCATTTGTTTTAAGGCTTTACAAGTTAACTTAGAGCGGTTACGCGCTGCATCTTGTGATGTGAAATTGCCGTATTTTCAATCAATTTTAATTTGTACATATTTTTAGGGTTCCGTGCCTCAAAAGGAAAAAAAATAACCCATATAGGATCACTTTGTTGTTCGTCCTTATTAATCCATATCCATACTTATTTTTATAAATTCGAAGGTACTCTGTGTGTCTGTTATTTCACGCCTAAACAGCTGAATGGATTCATGAAATTTGGCAGGGAGGTAAATGGTACCTCGGGGACGGATATAGGCTACTTGAAAAGCGCGTGTAAAGCCGCGGGCAGCGCCTGCGTGCGAAACCGAACAGAAGATAGTAATTCTATACACCGGATGAAATTGTTGCTTTGAACCCGAACCACTGCTAGCCAATGTTAAAAAAACCGCAAGATCGCCAGGTCACGAAGAAATATTGGTTAAGGTCATAAGATGTGCACGTGTATTATGCGTCTACTAGCGACCCGCCCCGGCTTCGCACGGGTGCAATTCTGATACTAAATAATATACTAAAAATCGGCCCCCCGGCCGGTACCGCCGCAACCGCTAGGTCCCTGCATTTTAAATCTGTAATATGTTCGAAAATATTCATTTAGATTACATGCTGTACAGAGCCATATGATCTATATTAACCACAGGTTTTTATAAACCTCTCTCTGGCACCAGTCTCTTACAAAACAAGATAACTTGATACAAATTAAGATTAAGCAAAAAATTGTAATTATCTTTTGTAAGAGAGAATAAATACATATTCAATTCAAATCTATATTAACTGCAAAATGTATTTAAGGTAGGTACTTAATTGGATTAGGATTAATGCTCTAAATCGTTTCGTAAATAAGCCTCTTTCAATTTCTCGTCAAAAGTAAAGGATAAAAAATGGTTATTGTGGGTCATCCCTAAGAGATAGACATATACATGACGGACTTTTTTGTAGACCTTTTTAAGGTGTATAATACTGTAGTACATTTTTTTGATCTATCTTGTAGGGTTCAGCCAGCGTTTGCAATTTAAGCGCAAAAAATGTGTTTATTAACGACATCACATTAGACACCTCTAAAATTATCAGTGTTTCTCTACTATATTATGCATGTATTATACCTATAAACCGTTCTCTTGAATTACTTTATCTAATAAAAAACGCATCATAATCTGTTGCGTAGTTTTAAAGATCAAAGCATACCTACATAGAGACATACATACAGACAGACAGACAGGAAGCGACTTTGTTTTATACTAGTAGTAGTGACACTAGGTTCGTAGGCGTGTAGCATAACGGCGTAGCACGTAGCTTGGAAATACATTATTTATGTTTACTTTCTCGTGTATAGGCTACGGCCCGTAGCCGTAGCACTGTAGCAAACAAATAGATATTAAAAGCTTTTGTTTTTATAAGTAGTACGTAAGCCTCACACTCTGGCAAATTTCTAAGAAATTAAATAACATCGCAAAAATTTACGACTTCGGCGGGACTTGACCTCGTGGTGTAGTTGGTTAGCACATTCCCGTACTGACGGAAGGATGCGGGTTCAAGTCCCGTCGAAGTCGAAAATGAAACGAAAATGAAACGAGGTAGGAATCGCACTTTCTGCCGAGTGATAAATAGTGCTTTATACTACACCTTCGAGGAAAATAAAAAGCAGAATAATGATTAATGAAATTTAGAAGAACTTACCGCGCCCAATGATGTTGGTAAAACCTCATTGACCGCGCCAGCCTTTGGGTTCTTTTTTCAAAATATTGTTCGGAAATCGGATAGGCCTAATGGACTTGGAGTAAAAACTTTTTGTCGTTTGACCGAACGAAAATAACCATAGCTAGGTACCTACCGGCCGATCTTTTAGGAAATTAAAAAAAAATAACACGTTAGAAATGGATTTCCATACACTTTTTCCTCCCGCTAAAACACATGAGAAATTAAATTCCATAGAGTTTTTCCTCCCGGTTTCCTATAGGCCTGCAAAGACATACTTTCTATTCTATAAATGGAAAAGGAATAGGCAACTTTCCGAGCAGGTGTAGTATAAATAAAATTACTTTCGGACTCCTTGTACAATGTATGGAAAAAGTTTATTGCGATATCTGACTTTTTTAGTACTCCAACCTCAGTTGGTCCAATAGAAATTTTATCAGTAGGTACACCCTGTATCGTATGGATCTGCACCCTGCATATCCATACCATACAGGGTGTCCCAAATCCATATAATTCATTGCCATTTTATTTAAATAAATGGCTTTCCTCTTTAACCTATGATGAGACAGAACAGCTTCTTATTGTCTAAAAATTACGTACCTAACCTACTCTTATTGGGCAGACTTATAATGTTTAAAACCCTAATAGGCATTATATTGTTTTACCTAGTTTATCTTTTTAATTGTTTGATTTTAGTTAAAATATCTAATACCTTGTTCTTGTTTTGTTTTAATTGTTTGTAATAGTTTTATTAATAAACTATTTTTCTGTTAACTCTACTGTGTGTTAGTAAGCCGAGCGCAAAATCTCTGTAAATTCCGAATAATGTAGTCTGGCTTCTTTGATACAGGCCCAGCCTAGTGAAGAAGTCGGCGAAAATCACTGTTGAAATTCGCCCAGCAAATTATGTACAAAATTACGCATAAATTCACTGACACTGCGTGACTGAAGTGCAGGTTCTGCCCATCATCACGAACACGTTCGTGAAAACATCCATCGCAAATAGTAATCCAACCTGGTAGGAGTAGGGCGTCTTACACTACGTTTGCTGAGTCGCGGTATCCACGTTTATCAGCGGTTGTCGGTCCTTCGCAAGATATGGCCGGCCCACTGCCACTTCAGCTTGCTAATTCTTTGGGCTATGTCGATAGCTTTGGTTCTCTGTCGAATGTATTCGTTACGAATCCTATCCTTCAAAGCTACTCCAATCATAGCTCTTTGCATAGCTCACTGAGCGACTTAGAAGTTCAAAGTTTGAACTAGTAAAAAACTTTTAGAGGGGAAAACGTTAAAACTTTTTTGAAAATTGTCATAATCTCCACTGGTGGGTACAGCTTAGTAGAGATTATGACAATAAACCGGCCACCCCGAGCCCCCAATCGTTCATTAGAGGGGATTTATTCGAAACTAGCTGCTGCCCGCGGCTTCGCTTGCGTAGTTCCCGTTCCCGTGGTAATTTCGGGATAAAACATAGCCTATGTCCGTCTTCTGGTTCTAAGCTGCCTCCCCACCAATTTTCAGCCAAATCGGTTAAGCCGTTCTTGAGTTATAAATAGAGTAACTAACACGACTTTCTTTTATATATATAGACTATAGTACTTAAAAACGGCTCTGCCCTAAATTTTCAGTCTGTGTATTTATGTTCGGCGGGCTCCCAGCCAGACAACTTTTACTCCTTTACGAATACTCAATACCTACATCAAATTTACGAGGAATTCCGCTCGATCCCTTCACTAATTTTGGCATTCTCTTCAGTCAGTAATGTAACCACGGGGATTGTTGTAAATGGTAGAATAAAGAAAAATTACGTCAATTTGTCTGGTATTTGAAATTAATTTCTTAAACTTTGTTATTGTACCTGCGCACCTACCTGTATGAAGATGTGATGTCATTATTGTCTATTCAACCCTAGAGAACAATAGCTTGGCCTCCAGCTCACACAATTTCAAAAACTTTCGCCTTCATAAATATGAGTAGGATAAGAATTAGGAAACGTAGTCAAGAAACTCCCACGGGCGCTCATCCAACCATGAGAAATACAAAGCGTGGTCAAAGATCAAGGATCATGCAGATTAGTAGATAAATAAATAAACAAATAAATAATGCTGGACAATCCACACAGCATTATCCAGCCCCAAGCTAAGCAGAGCTTGTGTTATGGGTACTAGATAACTGATACAATACACTACATAGATAGATTTTTTTTTTATAATACCTATAAAACATCCAGAGCACCCTGAACAAATATCTGCAGATCGTACAAACATTTGTTCCGAGGCGGGAATCGAACCTGCAACCTCCTGTGTCGCAGGCGGACCTTCGCCCACTGCGCCACGGAGGTCGTCACGCAGGAGATATTGATGATGCGAGCGATGCGATGCTGGACCTACCTATGATCAACAAACGCACGTCGTGTGCTGTGGGTGTGGGGTTGTGACCATTATTCGTGTTTTCACAACAGCTGGCAACATCAGTGTTGCCAGGGCCCTTGAGTCGTTAGTTAAGTTTCGTTTCCTAAAATATTACATTTTTGCTGCAAAAGTTACTTAAGTATTGTTTCTTTTTTTAACTTACCTACTATTTATTCTTAATTATCGTATCATTATCAATAGGTACTTATTAATACATTTAACATAGGCACTAAACTTACTTACCGAACAGTAGGTAAATGTAATCATTCGAATTTTCATTTTATTATGGCGCGTTCCATTCAGAGCCATGTTAAGAAAAGCAAACGAGTTAAATACTTTTAGATAATCTATTATCTTTATAGTTTTTGCTTAGTTTTCTAAGAATTACCTTATTTTAGAGTTCGTTGATATTAGCAATGAAATACCTAATATTCGAAATTCCTATTCGAAGCGAGTGCGCGCATGCCTGTTCGCTTATTAATTTTTCCATCACTCATTTAACACGAAACAAATATACTAAAAGACAATTTCGCGGAATGATGGATATCACAAAAGTGTATTTACGTAGGTAGGTAAGATGTAAGTCCGTAGAGTGTGTCCCAGAACTGATGAGAAAAGGCCTGTTCAGATCTGTGCGTCGTATTTGCTACCAAAAGCGATAGCGAATGCCGAGGCGGTAATTCTACTCTTCACTAAATACCCAGCGGAATACCGCGCGCAATCGTGCAAAATTTACTGATACCGCACTGGGTAGCGAACTAGCGAATACCGCGCAGGTCTGAATAGGCCTTTAATCAAAACCTAAATGGGGAGATGCCTTTACCCAGCTATGGAATGCTGTGAGATGTAATGATAAAATCCAAAGCAACCTTAGATTATTGCACTCCTCAATATATTTACCGTAGTGATTTTTTCGATGGATGGAGGCATCGACAAAATCACTACGTTATAGCACCAGGGTCTACTTTGAAAAACGGCGAAAAGGTAACAGATCCATTCTTTTGATGACCTTACTATTCTGTAATTCTTAGGTTTTTTTTTGTTATTATAGTTCGTAACCTCACACTCTAGTTAATTTCTAAGAAATTAAATAATATCGCAAAAATTTTCGGCTTCGACGGGACTTGAACCCGCATCCTTTCGTATTCTGTAATTTGTTATTGTACACAAATTAATACAAAGCATGAACACATAATAGGACATGTACCTACATAGGCGAGCTTAACCCTAAAAAAGAGTTTTCTTCCATACTATAATTATGCTTACTATGAAAATAGATATAAAATTATTCTGATATCTTATTTCTTAGAGATCCGAAACGAAAGGTGTCAGTTAGTAACGCGCCTGAAGCAAGGATGTGGTAAGGTTATTCGTTACGTTTTACGATCCGATGTCATCCGTCACCTTCGTTCGTGTTTCATAGTAGGTATACTTCCAGGACCGCTATTCGCACGTTGGAGAAGGCCTATGTTCAGCAGATGATGATGATGATGATGATGATGAGTGTTTTGTCAGAGGCAAATATCCACTTCGGGTCACAGCGCCACACCATTGCCGGCCGTTCATTGCATAGTGTTATTCGATCGAGGGTTCTTTGTTAATAAGTCGAACTTTATCTGGACTGGACCACCCTCTACCACCCTTTCCGGGCATGTACCTACATCATTCATTGCTATTGACGTAAGACGATGTATGAGAGTATACTCGTAAATAAGCTATGTAAAAATTAATATACTTCTTGAATAACAATAGGAGCCTTACCAAAATAATTATTACAAATATTTTCGGAGAATTTGTTGTAGAAACGCGCAGGTCTTATAATGAAACTGATAATATTACCTTTTTTTCATATTGTTTCCTAGGGAGCTTAAGCTGCTATGATCTCTGATATTTTTTCCTAAATAAATATTATGGAAATAAAACAAAGGAAGACCTTTTACGACGTCCCAGCCTGCGACGCAGGATGTCGCGGGTTCGATTCCCGCCTCAGAACTAATATTCTGATATTAAATAAAAAATATCTATCTATACAGGGTGCCACGTAAAGGGTGTGCTAAGCCGAAAGGAAGTAATGCCCAACCCCCGGCGAACAACTTTTGTTCTAAGACTTTCCAAGTTTCGACAATTTTCAAAAAAGAGCCACTTACTTTTTACTCGGTAAGCTGATTTTTAACTAAGTTATCAACCCTAAAATCAGATGTTTCTTGGCTTTATTTAACATCCAAAGTGTGGGCGCGTGGGCTTATCGTGGACAATGCACATAAAATGAAAAAAAAAATACTACCTACCGACCAATACCGACATCAACTGAGGCAAATAAAAAACAAGGTACCTAGTACTAACAACGCGTTCTACATTTTTAGACTTTTTAAACAATTAAAAATTATATGGCACTCCTGACACACAAACGAGGGCAGTCAGGTATAAATGTTTAGCACCACTGGAAACGTTGTTCTTTAGGAAATGTGCCGCACTTTCCCCGTCTTACAATTTTCTTTTTTTTTGGGGTGACCCTTGTTTCTAGGATCCAAGAGTCGATTATGGACTTCTATTCGAAGGTTCCTCTTACTGAAACTCAAATTAAAATTACAGATTATAGTCATATAATAATTATAATATCATTGTTATAGTCATTTACTGGCAATTTCTGACTACTGCCGCTCTTGCCATTGAACTACTATTACTCGTAGCTCTTGCCCTATTTTGTTGGGAAAGTGCGGCTAACGACAAGCTCTTAAAAACCCAATCAAATACGTAAAATACTGTATCAGATTGCTGAAATTGTAGGTTCCATACGGAGATTATTCATCAGGTAATGTGGTACTGAAACAAATCATTTAAAATGATCACAGTATCAACACTATTCAGTAATTCATTTATTTGTTTGTGAATCAAGTCAGTTCTAAGCCTCTAAGGACTTAGTCTAGATCGCTGCATTAATGAAACAGATGTTCAATCATCGTTGTAAGTAAATCCAATGCATTGGCGGATACAGGGGGGGGGGGGGGGGGGGGTACTGTAAGATTGTCTGTCGAGTTCCCCCAAAACATAATGCCGTATCTCAAAAGGGAGGATACATATTCGAGTGCAAAGTGAACTTATAAAATTTTATGCCGCACTAGCCCCAACTGACCTTTTAGGTATCAGTTATTTAATACCTAGGTATACATATCCACACAACACAGTGATACCTACCTACTTCAGTAAGAATATCTGATAGGGTTTCATAGCTCATACCTACTGAAAGCTAAAGCTGAGGCTAGCTAAGGGAAGATAAGCTAGCCACGTCGAGGATTAAATTGACATAGTCAGCTGATGGTATATGTCAGAAGGATTAGTCGACTACGATGCACATATGCGTGCATAAATACCAGCTTACTTACTTAAGGTGATAGCATACATAGGCCGCACAACACCCGCACGCCTTCTCCGTCTCGATCGTGTTAACCGCACCACGCTATCCACGCGGCGGATTTCAACTATTTTCAACAAAATCACGTTCTTCCAGCGCGATAACTCAACAAATGGCCTGTGATATGCTACAACTAAACGCAAAGATACGCTAATTCCAATCTTTTGCAATATAGGTACTAGGTATACCTATCTTATGAACAACAAAGATGGCCACTTTATGGCTTCGTGCCAGCTGAGACGTTAAACTAGGGTTGTAAAAATTAAGAGTATTTTTTATATTATGTTTTGTCCTTCTCGCACAACTTATCATGTTGACTTCATTTGTAAAAGCTTCATAAGCCTTCCCCACAGTTAAAATGAGAATTAAAATAAATGAGAAGCTCATTTTAAATTAAATTTATAGTATGTAGGTACTTAGCTCTATTTCTGTCGTCCCGCCACTTTGCATTCATCACAGAAAACACGCTTTCTTCAAATGCTGAGGTGGCGGGAACAGAAAGTATTTCAGTAATCACATAGGTAATAATCACTAATCAAGTAATCAGACACGATTGTACCTAGTATAGGTAATGTTTATTGCTGACCATTTTGTGTAAAGTGCCTAAAGTGCCTGTAAAGTCCTTATAGGTTTGATAGAAAGCTCGGATTTGTGCTGTACGGTAGCGGTGTGGGATTTATGTGAGCTGTATCCTTTATTAATTTGTTGCGTTTCAATGGAGGTACATAACATAAATAGGTAGGTAGCTAGTGAATAGGACAAAGCATAGGATGCGCATGCCGGTGTGACAATGACAAATGTGTACCTATCTACCTACCTATGCATCGCTATATTTAGGTAGGTAGGTACGCGTGGGTAGATTTTACCAATATTGGTGTCAAAATACCTAGCGTTAAACCTACGATACGAGCATCAAGAATCAAGATCTTATTGACCTCAAACATTAAGTAGGTACCTACCTACCTCTACGTCGGGCTTTTATTTTAGTGTGACGGAATGTGTTCGAGATGATTGATAGGCATAGATGTAGATATATCGCATCGCATAGATGTATTGTATACGATATGTAGGTAGGTACATCTACCCTACCTATGTTGATGCAGGTATTGGCCTTGTTGTGGGTGAGCTCAAAAAGGCAGGACCTAACCTACTTATCTAGGTAATTTCAAGTAAAACCGGTGTCTGTAGCAAAAATTTTATTTGACTGGAATTTGCACTCTTACTACGAAAGACCTACTATAAAAAAAAACAAAAACAAAATACGAACTTCATAAAACGGTACGGGTAAAACTATGAAAAACTTACCTAGTAGGTGGGTAATTCTCACAAGGCTCAAAAATACGTGTCCGGCTCGAAAAAAAATACAAATAGTATCCCTAGCCCTTTGATGTTTTTTGAGGTGTTAGGTTAGACAAAAGTAATGGGGGAGGCCTTTTTTAGTTTTTTAATTTTCTTATTCTAAATAAGAAAAAATAAATAAAAACCTTGGAAATATTGACTTTCGTGGTGCGTCCGGACCTCATGTTCGAGTGTTAATAAATTTTTATATTATCTCCTATTAATAATAGCACTATTTCACACAGGTTCACAAATAAACAGATAGTTACTAGCTTAACTGACACTATTACTTTGCAAAAATAAGTTTTAGTTGATAAGTTACAACTAGATAACTTTGCGTCCGACGTTTGGCGTTGATACCCCTGGCGCGCACTAATTTGTTCATATAAACTGTACTTTAGTAATTGCGTGAATAGTTGTTAGACTGATAAAAACTATCAGTGGCGCTCCATCAGTGGCGAGGACAACACATCTCTATGTCTCCGCGTCCATCTGTTATTAAGGTAAGTAATCACTTTCCGTGGCTTGGTATACCGCAAGTGTTGATTACCATGTAGAATTTAAATTCGTTCATACTAATCCTATTGTTTTAATGATTGTAATAACAGATGCCTTTTAGGTTCCTAATTTCGACTGCAGATACCAAAGTAATATATACCAGCAATTTAGGAAATAATGTACGATTTTGTACATATTTTTGATTTTCGTGGTATTGATTTTCGTGTTTTCCGTGGACAAAAAGTACACGAAATGTCATTTAAAACAACGAAAACCTAATCTGCAGGTCGATTAACATTTTTATATTGTTAATATTAATAATGTTTTTTCAGTGAGTGCGCTGGGAATATGGTCTACTCACGAGAAGATCGCTTAGTTGCAAAAATATTGGCTGAAAGACGGAAGAGAGCCCGAATCAAGCTTAATCTAGAGAAATATTAGGGGTTAAAGTATTAAATTGCCGATTAGTATTGAAAAATTTTAATTAGTTTTTTTTTTATACAACATTTTTATTTTATCAAATTATTATCTATACACTGCTGCCATCTAATAGGAAGGTTATTTATGCCTTTGCGATAGAACTCTAGTGATCTAGATTCGACAAACTGTGTGAAAGCATTTTGTACTGCCTCCTGAGAAGAAAATTTTTTATCACGTAGAAATTTGTCCAAATCAGGAAAAAAATAGTAGTCCGTTGGAGCGAGGTGTGGCGAATACGGAGGTTGACGAATGGTTTCTAATTGCAGTTATTGTAAAGTTAAAGCCGTTTCACGTGCTGTATGAGGTCTCGCGCTATCATGGAGCCATAATGATGAAGATCGATTCATGAGTCGGGGCTGTTTCACTGCTAGTTTTGCTATCATTGTTCGGAGTTCGGCACATTAGACACCTGCCGTTATTGCTTGACCAGATCGGAGAAAGCTATAGTGAATAACACCATGCTGAGACCACCAAATAGTTACCCATTACCTTTTTATTGGTAAGCTTTGCTTTAGAACACTATTGCGGCATTTGACCCGGGGGTCCCATTGCATTTTTCGCGAACGGTTATCGTAAAGAATCCACTTTTCATCACATGTCACAATTCGATCCAATATTTCTTAATTTCTGTATCGATTCAACAAGGCAAAACAAGTTTCAACACGCGTTTCTTTCTGCAAATCAGTCAAATCATGAGGCACCCGTATTAAATTTTTTATTTTATTGATTTGACGCAAATGAGTCAAAATTGTTGGTAAGTTAACGTTAAACCATGCCGCTAATTCCTGGGTAGTTTGGCTCGGATTAGCTCAACCATTTCTTTCAATTCATTTTTATTCACCTGTGTGGGCGGTCTTTCACGTGGTTCGTTCTTCAAATCAAACGTTCCATCACGAATGCGTTTAAACCAAAATCGCACGATGCGTTCATTAGCAGTAACCTCTCCAAACGCAACATTGTTATTGCGAGCTGTTTCTGCCGCGTTAGTTCCGCGTCGGAACTCGTATTCAAAAATCACTCGAATTTTCGAAGTATTCATTTTTCTTGTCTAAGCTAAAAAAAATACAACTGGAAGTAGATAATCGAATGTTGCACATTTTTTAAAAGAAAAACCTCATAGGTACCATGTAAAAAGAGTTTCGCTCAAAAATCTCAAACCATGAAGGTTCTATGTCAATTCGAAGTACCTATTACAATAAAAAGGCAATTTTATACTTTAAACCCTATTATTCCGTGCAGAAAGAAAAAGATAGGCAGCGGTATTATCGAAAGAAGAAAGAAGGGAAGATACAATCAGTTAGTGAATTAGATCTTCGTCAACAACGAACTGCTAGAGAGAAGCAGATTTTCCTCTAATAATTAAAATTAAACACAAAAAATTATAAAAAAAATAATGTTTACTGTATTGACTTAAGAGTGTGTAAATGTTTGCTAGACTTTCTTAGAAAAAAACTGCAAACATAAAATAATTACGCCTTAATTTAAAAAAAAATTCCATCTACTTCCTACTGAAAAACCATTATTTTATTAATAAACCAACCCGAATATCCTTCTTACATTGATTTTAATATGCTAATTCACACAAAATGTATGTGTCAACGTATAAATGTTCAATATTTTTATATATTTGATTTCGGTGATATGAATACTGATTTCCGTGGATACCATATTTTTAAAATTGAATTACTTCGTAACCATTAAGTCAATTAAGTTCCCTCCACTACCGATAAATTTTAAATTAAATCTTTATTCAGAATATTTCATCATTATGTGCTATTTCAACAAAAAAAAATGTGCCACGAAAGTCAACCAAAAAATGTCTTTCCGAAGAATGACCCAGGTATTCTTATTAAATCACTTAGGTAAGTAGGTACTGTACTACCCACCTCTAAGTAGGTATTTAGGAACCTAGTCTTGTTTAATTAAGGGTCTGGTGGTGCATAGGCCAGACCGAGGTTCCTGAGCTCACAATCCTCTTCAAGGAAGTCTTTCAGGAGCAGCTTCTTTAGGGCAACTCTCCGAACCTGAAAATTATTCGATCATCAACTCGAGGCGAAATCAAAATAGCGTTTTATAGATCCGTCGGATTCGATTCGGAAACGAATCGAATGAATTAAAATACCCCTGCTGGTCAAGAAGTCTGTTGAGCCCGGCGAGGGTGCGAGGCGTGGAGAGTTGGCACGAGTGACGGTTCTACTTGAAGGGCACATAGGTATAGAAAAGTCTGGGGCTTCTGTTGCGAACATTATTTTCACCGAGTACCGAGATGACTCTTCATCATCATCAATATACATAGGCATCACCTAATGTAATGAGCGCTATAGCGCCGGTCTTCAGCTTGCCACATCCAGAATCTACCTGCAGTCGTCATCCCACCAGGCCGGAGGGCGTCCTACGTTACGCTTGCCGAGTTGCGGTCTCCGAGATGACTAGTATAATTTAAACGAAGGGCGACCTATGCCCAGCAGTGGGTGGAGAAAGACTGATGATACTACTGTTACTCACAGCGAGGGTCGTCATCTTCGCCTGTCGCAACTCTTCGCGGATGAACATCATCTCCGGCCTCAGAGTCGCGTGCGCGATCGGGTCCAGCTCGATGTGCAGGCGTGGATCTATGCCAGTCAGGAGCTGGTCACTGGAAATCAACAGACAGGTATTTACCTACGAGGTAAATAGCTGACTGCAAATGACATCATTCGATGCTCTTCCCTTTATTTTTGTGTAGGATTTGACTTTTCTTAAGATACCTACCCATCTTGTTTTATACCTATCACTTAGCTATAAATGTGCACATAGGTAATGTTATTGAAAACTACCTGTGTTTTTTGCTGTAATAATGTACGTTTTACTTTACTGCAGAGATTGGAATACTACTGTACTGACCTATTGACTGCTCTGTTCAAAACTTGCAGTAGGTAAGGGAAACTTAATTATCATCCTCGCGTGACGGTTACGTCTCAACCTCAACAGCCTGTATTGGTCCACTACTGGACGCAGGCCTCTCCCTCATAAGCGCCTTATTGGCTTTTAGCACATAATGCCCATAATCACCACGCTGGGCATGCGGTTTGGTAATCGCAATTCGGAGGTAGAATTTGTCTGCAGGGGGCGCTGCTACCGCCACGGTAGCGGTAAGAGTAAGAGCGGTAAGAGGCAATTAAGGGATAGGTATCGTCCCTTAGTCGCCTCATTCATACGACACTCGCGGGAAGAGTTGGGGGGTTGAAGGTTACTACGATCTAATTTTAGTAGGTAAATTTCATTTCGTCTTATTCCAAATTGCAGCCCAACATTATTACTGTAGGTACCTATGCTAAACCTACACGGTATGCCTATGCGAAATATTATAGAATATTACCAATCTTATTGTTATAGGATGGTGTTAAAATAAATCATATTATTTATTTTTGTTGTTTTATTTCTTCATGAAATAGGTAGATAATATAATTTAGCCTCAAAATTAGGGTAGTCTAATTAATAAGTGTGAGAAATGACTTTGTGGATTTGAACTTGAACCTAAGACGAACGTAGAAATTTTAAAAAGGTTGCAAGCGCGAATGTCTGCTAGATAATGTCTTTGGATTTGGAATCGAGCTTAGTAGGTACCACTTCTGACCGTCACTGTACCTAGTCCCCCCGAAGGGTTCCCTTACCGGGGCGGGGTGCTTAGTAATCGTGGCATGAAGCTAAGAGGAACCCATGGCGCCGTGTCAACGCAAAACGGCAAAACGGCTGACGGACCGCTCTCCTCTGTGTTTTGCCCTTAAAGCCCAGTTGGAGCGGTAGTAGGTTGCGGTGTCGTATGGGAGGCACCGCAACTGAGGCCGGCAGCTGTGCTGTACGGTATGGTATGGGAAGCATGGCCGGAGAGAGGTGGCGTCCGCGGCGGGAGAGGAGAGTGCCGGTATTGAGGTACGCCGCTGTTATGCCTTTTTGGCGCGTCGCAAAGGGTGATGCTCCACAGTCCTAGTGAGGGGCCCGATATCGGGCAGCCGCGGTGGGTTTTTGGAGGAAAGCGTAAGCGTCCTTAGGTTCCTACCACAAGCGGCAGAGGCGGAAGCACCCTGAGGGTTTTAAAGCCGTCACAAACAGAAATCGTGGCCGGGCCGGAGGCGAAGGCGTGCGCGTTGTAATGCGTGAATTTATAATAATATGAGAGACTGCACATACACCGCCGGGCGGCGTGTGTATTATCTCATATAAATTCGTATGATAAGTACAACCCGCACGCCTTCGCCTCCGGCCCGGCCACGGTTTCTGTGTGTGGCGGGTTTTAGAGGTCACAGATCGTTCTGTTTCCCCGTGGCAGTACGATATGCATGAGCATTTTCTTCAGGATAATAAAAAAAGGTAGCCTATCTAACTATCATACCTACACATAAAACAATAGTATCTAGCTAATCAGACGTAAAAAGCTGTGAAGTTAAAATTAAAATGATGTAGAATATGGCCAACTTCTACAAATTTTTTTAACTGATATTTAACATGGGTTCGGGCTAGGATATAGATAGACCCATCGATCGCGAGTACCGCAGCAATCTAAAAATAACCTATCTACATACCTACCAAAGATCCTGGGACTACGTTCCGCTACATACCTACCTACAAGCGGAACCCTCTTAGGTCTGGTAGATAAAGGGCATACGCAAAGAGGCTGAAGACTTACAACTTGGCGCCAACGTCGGCTTCCAGCTCCCCCGCCTCATCTAGTACGTCTACAGGATTGTCATCTTCTTCTGATTTCTTTTCAGGAGCAGACATATTGAATTATGTAAGTAATTGAAGCGATAAGACTATAAATTACCTATTTATCTTTGCATTTTAAAATTATAACACAAGGAGAAAAAATCCACTCATAGATAACGTCATGTATTTAAGGCCAGTCTAGGATAACGTCAAAGACTCGGGAAGGTATCTACTTTTACTCTTTGTCGGGAAAACCAAGAGAAAATGTATTCTCTTTGGAAAAAACCTTCAAGCAAAAAGGTGAATGAGTATGAATACCTACCTACTTAAACAAAAAAGTTACTGCAAAACAAAATGAATGTCCTCCGCAGATGGGAAGGCGCACGTGTGTCGATCCATGTAGCGTCCCACACAATGCGCCTCCATAACTCCCATGGGACTAGTGTCATACCTTCGGGACTCTTACCATCGTCACGCAACAGACCATTCGGTTCGAGAATAGCTGGTGGTAGGTTATCTGTTGTGTGGGATAAGCTGGCTGGGTAGCCCGCTGGTTCTTGCCTTCCTGTCCTGACTTCGGGGGTTTCTTCAGAGAAAGACCGTTCCTCTTCGACTATTTATTATTCACCAAACAAGTTACAAATTTCCTATCTTTTACTACACCCTACGACTATCGTCTGACAATGCACATGGTATCTTGAAAACAATGCTATTTATGCAAGGCCCATCAATAGTGAGGCATCGCTTCTCACGAAGCTTTCGCATAACGGTTTGTGACCTAACAGTACTTTAAATGGTCTATCTCGTTACAAAGGGTGGCCGCCTATTCTCGCGCGTTTATTACCTACCCTGTATTGTTTCTCAAATGCACCGTTTTTTACTAGTTTATTAACAATGCCTGTTTTCTCCTTGCCATCTTTACACGTTATAAACAGTTAGGCAGTTATACAGTTATAAGCAATATACACAAAAATCTCCGATAAACACGACTTAAATCTAAGCATACATTTTATCCTTAAATCTCTATCTTAACATCTAGTACGCGTTGTCAACATTATCGGTGACAAAGGCCCGCCGGATGATGTCGTTAAGGCTGGCGGCCACAGTGGTTCCAAATCGCTAAAAAGCGAACATAGGTAGGATTTTTTTTTCGAATTTCTTTTTTCTGATTTCGCCATTCGATAACTCTATCAAAACTAAGAAACTTTTGTTCTATTATACTTTTGGCTAGGCCTTTATAGTCCAGGAGTTATGGCAAAAAACTGCTATTTTGTATAGAAGGCAACCCTAAAAGTTCCCGTGTTTCACCTTGTTTCGACCTAATTTTTTTATGGATTGTTTGTGGCATTATTTGACATCAACTAGTCATAACCAGATGGGTGCCAAATTGTGCCCTTTTGAGTTATGGCGCCAAAACTTACTTTTTTATTTTTTTAGGGTATCGTAGATCGAAGATCGGTTTCGAAACCCCTAAGGTATCTCGCTTTGTCTGTCCTTTATTCCCTCCTTAATAACTCAGCAACTATTGCAGCTATCAACTTGAAATCTATACTTATAATAAAACTGTAACAGGTCCAATTCTGTACATTGAAGATATTTTGAAATTTTTTTTTGGAGGGCACTCTATTATCGATACTAAAGCCAAAAACGTATTTTTTTTCATTCATGTCTGTCTGTCTGTCTGTCTGTCTGTCTGTCTGTTTCTTAAACGCGCATCACGCCGAAACTACTGAAGGTATTGAAATGAAACTCGGCACAATTTTAGGTCATACTACGAGGAAGGACATAGGATACTTTTTATCCCGGAATTCAGCCAGGTTTCCCTGGGAGAGGGGATGAAAGTAAAATTTCTTCACCGCGCATGACGCCGAAACTGCTGAATGAGTTGGAATGAAACCTAGCACGATTTGATTTCGTACTACGAAGAAAGACATGGGATACATTTCATCCCGAAATTCCGTAAGGTTCCCCTGGGAGAGAGGATGAAAGTAAAATTCTTTAACCGCGCATCACGACGGAACAACTGAATGAATTCGAATGGAACTCGGCATAATTTGAGTTCATACTACGAGGAAAGATACATTTTATCCCAGAATTTAGTAAGGTTCCCCTGGGAGAAGGGATAAAAGTAAAATTCCTTCACCGCGCATCACGCCGAAACTAATGAATGAGTTGGACTGAATTGGTACGATTTGAGTTCATACTACAAGGAACGACATGGGATACATTTTATTCTGGAATTAAGTAAGGTTCCCTTGGGAAAGTGGATGAATTAGATTTGTATTTGTATTTGTAAAAGTGGTAACTCATTAAAGCGTCGTCCGATTTCATGCATTCTTTTTGTAAAAAACAGTGTTGCAAGATCGAATTTGACTAAATCAGTAGAAAGTTGAGTAGAAAATCAGTAGATTGATGAAATAATCTGTAGAAAAAAATAGTAGATAAAGGGTAGGTAAGTTCCTATCTATTTATTTTTCCAAGACGCACTCATTAGTTAGGTTCCTACCTTAGTAGGGGGTACTAAGGGATGCGTCTTGGAAAAATAAGTTAGGTTCCTACCTTACATGATATTATGGTGGTTTAGCTGGTCCAGTTAACTGTACTACCGTAGTTTGGTTGGAGTAAGTGGTCCAATTAAACTAACTGGTACTGGTGGTACACAGCTAACTGTACCTACCTATTAACGAAAAAAAAATTACGGTGGTCCAGTCTAATGGATCAGGAGCCCAATTCTGCAAAACAATTGCTTCAGTATGACAATGGAATCGTCGCAGAATCATCACGTAGAATCCTTAGATAAATAAAACTCCACATAGTGCGTGCGAGATAAATTACCTAATAGTTTGTCCAGCATTATTTATTTATTTATTTACGCGCGTCTCTCCATCTGCATTCATCATAATTTCTTTCATCTAAAGTGGAATACCAAAACGTGTCATTCTCTGTCCCCTGTCATAGTGAAGCGATTAGTATAGCAGAATAGGGCCCCAGCTGAACGGAACCATGAGTATGACACTTCGTAACACTGACGCTGGCCGAGTCGTAGCTAAAAGTCGTGTGGATAAAGAATGGGATTGAAGATGACAACATGCTATCCCCCGTAGACCCTACACGATTTTTTGCACGGCGGCGTTTCATAATATGAGAGACTGTGGTTAAATGTGAACTTAATTAGTCGGCAGGTAAGGCAATCGCGAACGAAGTCGCGGGTACAGCTAGTTTAAAATAATAATAAAATTTCGTGCGCCTGTACAGATTGAAGGAAAAATAAATGAAAATTGAAAATGAATATTTTCCATACAAATTGTGATGCCGAAATTTTAAAAGATACCTACAGGATCATGTGGGGTATCAAATAAAAGGTATCAATTTGGATATTTCGAAACAGTTTTTCAAATTTCTGTAAGTTTCATACTTTTTGAAATATTTTGAAATAAGTCGAAAAATACCCATTCCCCCCCCCCCCCCCCCCCCTATCTCCGAAGTTTGCAGAGCGATCCTTTTAAAATGTATGGAGCGTTTGTAGATAAGGATCTATATTTTGCACGAAAAATATAGAGAAGAGTGAAAAAATAACACTTTCTGAAAAATGGTCGAACAGGTATAATTTTCAAAAGGGGAGCTACCAGGTATCAATTTGGATATTTCGAAACAGTTTTTAAAATTTCTGTAAGTTTCATACCTACTTTTTGAAATATTTTGAAAAAAGTCGAAAAATTTACCAATACCCACTTTAACCGAAGCATGCAGACAGATCAGTCTGAAATGTAGGTTGGTACCTATTATTCTTAGGTATTCGTTAAATTGCGAAGTCTCGAACCTGTACTTTTGGTTCATATTTGTTGACAAACGTTCGAAACCCTCGGTGCGCGAGTCATACTCGCACTTGACGGATCTTGTTTTTGTCTGTAAGCGTATTTTGATAAATTTTATTCTTCTATTATTATCTTATAATTCAGGTCGAAACAACTCCTGGACTTAAGGCTTAGCCAAAAGTACAATAGAACAAAAGTTTCTTAGTTTTGAGAGTTATCGAATGGTGAAATTAGAAAAACGAAATTCGAAAATAAATTCCAATGTCTGCATTTTAGCGATTCGGGACCACTGTGCGGCGTAAAAGCCGCCACACACAGAAACCATGGCCGGGCCGGAGGCGAAGGCATGCGGGTGCGGCGTGTGTGCGTCTCTCATATAAATTCACGCATTATACAACCCGCACGCCGACGGCGCGGCGTGTGTGTAGTCTCTCATATAAATTCACGCATTACAACCCGCACGCCTTCGCCAACGGCGGCGGCCCGGTCGCGGCTTCTGTGTGTGGAGGCTTTTAAGCGAGATATTGAGCCGGCGCGGCGGCGGCGGCGGCGGCGGCGGCGGCCTTTTAAAGTTACTGTATTCCGTGATGACCAAGCAATTCGACAGCAGTACCACACTGGATTTGATGAGGCGTACAACACCTTGGATCCAAAACGAAGACATGTGGCGAAACGAAAAGTTATGGTACCTATCCAACAATAGAGTAGGGTAATGTCGGGTAATACCGGTCACCTAAGCAAAATGAAACACAAATTACAAAAAAAATAATTTTATATTTAAATACGATTTGGAAAACTTAAGTTTAACTATTATTCTATCATACATAGGAACATTTACATTCAGATCAGTTTTCTCAAAACACATGGCACTTGGCCTTTAAAAAAATATAAATTCGACCGGTATTGCCCGACATAGCGGGCAATGCCGGTCAGTAGGTTGACAATACCGGTCAGTTATTTTAAATCCATAAATCACAAATACATTCTTCGGGGGACTCGGATCTAAAGATCCCGTAGAAAGAGTATGATATAGAACACGCTCAAATGCTATCGCATTCACACATAAAGAGAGAACGACTTATGCCTAAAACCTAAAAAGAAATGAGATAGAGCGAATGGCTTGCTATCACTTTCTCGCGTGCCGGTTTTTTCATTTTTTAGCAACTCTAGTTGCTAAACAAATTTCCTACACATCGACGGAGCTCGACACGAGAATCATCGAAATTGTTGTAAAATTTTGATTTCTAAGTATAAATGTGAATAAAGTGTTCCTGTGGACATTCCTGCACCTAAAAACAATAAAAACTAAATGCAACAATGGTGCGGTGCTGTGTTTTCGAATGTACAAGTGACAGTGAAGCAAAAGTGCCGAATTTATCATTCCACTCGTAAGTACAAGTTCTTTTGACTACAAAAAGGTTCAAAATTTACAGATTCATAGATTTACATGAACAATTAAGAGGTACAAGGCTCAAAAGTTATGTTTTATGAAAATTTTAATTAATATACCTAACCTAACATTGCGAAAATGTAGGGTTGCCTGCACTCGACAATAAAATTCCCCAAATGGCGCGTTGAAATATTTTTGAATACGTACATAACGAGAAACATTATCTTAAAACTAGTTTATGCCCGCGGCTTCGCACGCATTGTTTCTATGGAAACATTTAAGGGTGTGATTTCTATCCCATAGGAACTGATTTATGGAATAAAAAGTATTTTAGAATTAGATACCTGTATGCAAAATTTCAGCCGATCCTTTCAGTAGTAAGTAGCGTGAAGAGGTAAACATCCATTCATCCATCCATCCAAACTTTCGCATCTATTATTTAAGTGTCATGTTTTTATTTGTTACAGATTTCCTGCAGATAAACATCTACGTTTGCGTTGGAAAGAAGCAACGGGTTGCAAAGATTTGGGACCCAAAATATAGTCCAAAATTTGTAGTAAACATTTCTATGAAAATTTATTAATAAAAATTAAACAGCGAACTTATCTTTTCCCTCATGCTGTTTCAAGGCTGGTACGTAATATATATAAAAAGAATGAAAGTCTGTTTAAGACTCTGAGAAAGTTTGTCATACCTACTTTGTATTATAATCTACCTTCCAAACAAATATAGAAATAACCAATCAAAATATTTAAATATTGGGTAGTATTACTTTTATATAGGGTGTAACAAAGAGTAAGGACAAAACTTTAGCTTCGATCAAAGAACACAGGAAAATATGAAAATTTGAAACAAAATAAATAAAAACGAAATTATCACTAGACTGGGTAATGAATGAATGACTGTTGTCATTTGCTTATTATCATAGAACCGAGGAAAAATGCATTTGTAAGACCTACCTATCACATCTAAGAGGCGTTGTCCGCTGCGATGACGTTGCGGGTCGTTGAACTCCACGGTCAACGACCCACGACGAAGGTGTTTTGTGTTTTAAAGGAGTTGTAAAGAGGTACGTAAGCCTTTTTAGTTTATTTTACCTGAAAACAAGCACAACATTTAGTTTACTTTTTTTTTCGAAACTATTCGGGAATTTTTCTTCGGTTCTATAATCAAGTCGGAACCCACCCATGAAAGTTTAGTGCTTACTTTTTGTTACAACCTGTATATTATTCATAATTAATAATTATGATTCAATATTCTTACATACCATAATATAGATTTAATTTGAGAAAATTAAATCTGAGAATGTAAAAGAAATACAATCCAGTATAAAAAATAATAAATTTTATTTAACTAAAGACTATGTGATTTGATTAAGAACATATTGAAATAATCGTCATAAAGACTGATCATACATACTTATTAATTATAACAGAATATAAATATTTGGATTAGTAGGCAGGAATGTTGGTAATATTGTGGTGTAAAATGTCATTTAATTTTGTTGTATTTGCACTTTTTTCTTTTTAGCTGCATAATAATTTTAAAAGTGCCATTAAATTTCGTATTAAAGGTAACCACATACTTATTAATTATAACAGAATATAAATATTTGGATTAGTAGGCAGGAACGTTGGTAATATTGTGGTGTAAAAGTGTCATTTAATTTTGTTGTATTTGCACTTTTTCTTTTTAGCTGCATAATAATTTTAAAAGTGCCATTAAATTTCGTATTAAAGGTTACCTTAGCAATATCTAAACCGTAAGATTTAATTTATAAGGAGAAATGTGATTTCGAAGTCTGTTGGCTAAGCCTGGTTAACGTGTAAGAATTAAATTCCCTAATAAAAATGTTGTTTAATTACTATTAACATAAAACTATTGATATTATTTTTCTATATTCTAGTGTTTAAAATTATTTCTACTTGTATCGTAATAAGTGCCTATACCTAACTACATAACAAAACAAAATTTATAGGTATCTAACTAAACGTTGTTTCCTTTCTAGGCTTTGTTAAATTAAATGTTTACCTATTCCCACATTCGTACCTAATTTAAGTACCTACTTATATATTTATTTACTAGAAAACTAATAACTTTACTGGAACTGGAACGATTAAACTTAAACCAAATACACAAAAAAGTTAAAAGTTTGCTTTAAATCCTAACAGAACAGGATCAATAGGTTGTAAGTGCGCAAGTAATAAAATAAGACCTACCGGACCGAGGAATACCTGCAGGCTGTAACAAAAAGTAAGGACCTAAACACACCAGTACTTAAAACATTCACTACAAAGGTCAACCAAGGTTTGGTGGAATTTCCTGTTCTGAATTTGAACACCCAAATTTATGAACTGGAAAATCGCAAATCCAATCCACCAACAGAGACATGAAATAAGAAACCTAAAATCGGGGTAATAAAATTGCATGGCAACACTTTCCCCCCACCACCTTGCAATCTTTGGTCTTGCTCATCGGCACGCTTGCCAAACATCTGGTTATATTTAATCTGTGAAAGATCCCGAAATCGTATGCATAACCTTTTCACAAAATGGCGCGCAATGAACACCTTCCATTGTGCATGTCTTCTTCTTTTATCTTTGGATTATTGGGCATGTCGTGTATCCATGTTGCGACAAGCAAGTTCCTTGACGTGCGCTAAGTTTATCTGCATTTGACATTAAATAACATGACACTTTGAGCGACGTCATCACGTCAACAAACAAACGTCAATCAATCAAATCAAAAATTAGAATCAATCAGTCGGCAAAATAAAGTGAAAGTTATTAAAATAATTTTCCATGTGATGAGATAGGTAGAAAGAAAGACAGATAAAATGGCTAGTATAGTGTCGTATAACAACGAAAAAGTAGTCGTGGGTGAGGTGGAATACCCTGCAAGTGATCCTGCCTCTGGTGCCTTCTTCCAGCCTGATTACAAGAAGTAAGTCTTTCAAACTCTTTTCTGCTTATATACCATCGAACCTACATGTTACCTTACCTATTTTCATGATTTATGGGCAGCTAGAAGTAGTCCTAAAAGATGAGACCTCATCTTGAGCCACTGCTATGATTTAAAAGCAAGATTTATTCTGACTATCATGTTGTTTGGAAATCAGCAGATGATTTTCTAAGATTTGGTACCATGTAGAAGCAAAATAGAGCACCAACACAGTCCACATTATCACTACATTGAAACCTTAACATAAAAAAACCTTTTTTAGCTAGGTAGCTTCTAAAGCAACAAAGACCACATCTTACTATGGCTAAACAGCCTATGGAAGATAAAAAAGGAAGAAAAAAAAATTCTTGGTAGCTTCACAGCTTCCAAGTTGTTATTTCCATTCAAGTACCTACATAAGGTAACGGCTTAGTGTGTTGTGTTAATTACTCTACTGTTACATTTATGAATATCAACAAACAATTAACAATGCAGCCAGCATATTGAAGACACTTCTGACTGGTATTGATAAGGATCAGTTGAGCTACCTATAGATTGTTTGCAACAGTCAGCAGTTACCTAGCTTAACTGTAAATACTAGTTCTAATTTATTCCTATTATTAGGTTGTAGTATTCTTTGTCAGTAAAGAATTTACAATGATATGAGTGCTGTCTTTTATTATTTTTTTACTACAGAAATGAAGATCTCAAGACAATGCTGGATGGTTCGAAAGACTCCTTGAAGCTAGAGGCCATGAAGAGGATCATTGGCATGATAGCCAAAGGAAGAGATGCTTCGGACTTGTAAGTAATTTTAGTTGTTTTATGATCCGTAAAAAACAAACATGGCAATAACTGTAACTGTTATATAAATAATTGTTAAATAAATTAAACTTGCTCAGCAGTAGGTACCTAAGTCAAAACAGACTAATAAAATTTATTGGTAGATGACTTTAAACCTTAATCCTTTTATTATGGAATGATTTTCCTTAATCATACCTGGCCCAGACTAGCACAGAACTGAGGTAAATGGCATTTTTATTTTTTATTTTATTTATTTAAAAACATCCATCCATCCAAACATCTTTATAATATTAGAATGATAACAATTTCAGATTTCCAGCAGTGGTGAAGAATGTAGTATCCAAGAACATTGAAGTGAAGAAGCTGGTGTATGTGTATCTGGTGCGTTATGCCGAGGAGCAGCAGGACCTCGCTCTCCTCTCCATCAGCACCTTTCAGCGTGCTCTGAAGGTAGATGCGTAGGGTTATAAATATTTGTCCCACGGCGGAAATCAAACCCGCAATATCCTGACAGAGGCGAACTTTCTCCCACTGCACCAATGAGGTCGTCACATAAGGAAAACTTTTTTTAACCCTTAAAGCAATAATGCGCACTACGCCTCACTACTCTAGAAGAACGACGTCTTCGAGGTGACCTCATTGAAACCTACAAGATACTCACTCACCAATACAACCTGCCATCCCTACAAGACATCTACATAAAGAAAGAAGGACGTTCAACCCGTGGACACCACCTTAGATTGGCCCGTGACTCTACTCAATTTTTTTTTTTTTGTTCGAATGGACTAAAATGCAGACCGCAGATGGCCATGACAGCGTTACCGGACTTTTGGCGGGCGCAGAAGGCGCCTCGCCGGTTAAAAGTTAGGTTGGGGCAACACGCACAAGGGCCACCACTTAGGTGCGAGCCTCGGCTTGGGCTGTTGCCAGATGCTACGAGAGGGAAGGGAGGTTGCGCCTATATTATATAGAATTCCCCGTTTCCGCCCATAGGTGCACTCGTGCACCTATGGGCGGAAACGGGGAATTCTTCGACCCCGCATCCGGCGGGGTCGGTTTTTGGTCGGTTGTGTAGTGTGCGGAAGCGAATCGGTTGCCGTCACCTCCGGGTTAGTGGCGGTGATTGGGTCACTCTACTCAAGCCCTTGCAGCGCACCATTTTATAAGCAATAGAGTGGTTCACAATTGGAACCTACTACCAGAAGACATTATATCAGCCACATCAACAAACACCTTCAAGAATAAACTTGACAACTGGTTACGAGACGACAAAAACAAACAAAAAAAAGTGACGCAATGACTCAATTCAACACTGTGTGATATAGACACATCAGCCTCAGGCTGCTCGTCTATAATAAATAAATAAATAAATAAATTTTAATTTAATTTTAATTTTAATTTTTTATAAACTATACCAACTTGATGTGTAATAGTAGTTTATGCAACTGTCATATAATGAAGGATATTAAAACACGAGTGTGAGTTTATGAAACGAGCGCAGCGAGTTTCATAATAGTAACGAGTGTTTTAATACCCGTGTTATATGCAGTTGCATACACTACTTTATCTTCACTAATGCAATTAATCAAACAACAAGAGTAAAAGCTGACAATAGTTTATTTTTAATAATTGTTCAAATTTTGGATGGTACAATTTTGAAAGTTAATGTTAATTATTGATCCAACAGCTGTAGCGGCCGCGGGGCAAGCAGTAGAGCTCGTAGACGGAGTCGGAATATTTATAATTACTTCATTCGTCTTGTTTTCTATACTGTTCAAGATCGTATTTGAGACTTGAATTTTATTCATTAAAGACTCATCAATGTAGCTTTCTGCCACAGTAGAAGACTTCCACCCCCCGTGTCGTTTCAGTGCGGTCAAATCACCACCGCTATCTATGAGAAGGGTCGCCGAGGTGCGCCGGAAGCAATGCCCCGTGTACAACGCTGGGTTAGGCAGATTCAAAAGTACCTAGTTTCGACGAAGTTTTCACGTATAACCCAACTGTTTTCAAAAGCCAGCCTAATATCAAAATTTTATACAACTTGTATGAGGATTTTGACATAAGGCTCGCCTTGTTAATTGGTCGCGTTTTATTGATGTTATAATGAGATTTTACGATATCGATGTGGATATTATACCATCATGTGAAATTGCTTAAATTGAGTGTTTTGTTATCTGCGCTAAAACAGTAGTAATTATAAGTCAAGTATTGGAATCATAAGTAGAATGTTATAACATTAGTGTAGATAAAAGATTTAATAAAATGGCTATGTAAAAACAAGTCTGGAAGCCGATAAATTTTTCGCCTCAGCCTCACTATCCCTAAACCTGAAGTATGTTCTCAGGATCCAAACCAACTGATCCGAGCCAGTGCCCTGCGAGTGCTGTCTTCCATCCGAGTCAACATGATAGTGCCCATCGTGATGCTGGCCATTCGGGACTCGTCCAGCGACATGAGTCCTTATGTGAGGAAGACGGCGGCTCATGCTATACCCAAGCTTTACAGGTACCTCTGTCCATTTAGACTCTACTTCTGGTCTAAATACATTTGCAAACATTGGAAGTCTACTCTAAAAAGCCTATGCTTAAAAAATAACCTAATTTTATAGCCAAAACCAGAAGTCAAAAATCTCCTTTTTGCAGACCATTGCAACTGAAATTTCACATGTAATGCTGCCCAGCCTTACCATTGTTATGGCACTTGCATGTCGTAAAACAGCATCGTCAGGTCATGTTACTCAAAGGTTGCTGTTAGAAGGTTCAACTGATTACAAAAGAATTTATAACGTGACACTTATAACCCCTTATCTTTTACAGCTTAGACCCGGAACAGAAAGAAGAGCTAGTATCAATAATAGACAAGCTGCTGTCAGACAAAGCGCCGCTA
Organism: Eupithecia subumbrata; assembly: GCA_949316285.1. Taxonomy (NCBI): domain Eukaryota; kingdom Metazoa; phylum Arthropoda; class Insecta; order Lepidoptera; family Geometridae; genus Eupithecia; species Eupithecia subumbrata. Next base: position 9,388,264 of record OX438643.1, on the reverse strand, counting down.
GTGGTGGGCTCAGCAGCCATGGCCTTCACCGAGGTCTGTCCCGATCGCATGTCGCTCATACACAGGAGTTATAGGTATGTCGGGCTATGTCAGGTTCAGTAGAGGAGCTGGTGTCAATAATAGACAAGCTGCTGTCAGACAAAGCGCCGCTAGTGGTGGTCTCAGCAGCCATGGCCTTCACCGAGGTCTGTCCCGATCGCATGTCGCTCATACACAGGAGTTATAGGTATGTCGGGCTATGTCAGGTTCAGTAGAGGAGCTGGTGTCAATAATAGACAAGCTGCTGTCAGACAAAGCGCCGCTAGTGGTGGTCTCAGCAGCCATGGCCTTCACCGAGGTCTGTCCCGATCGCATGTCGCTCATACACAGGAGTTATAGGTATGTCGGGCTATGTCTGGTTCCGTAGAGGAGCTGGTGTCAATAATAGACATGCTGTTGTCTGACTAAGCAATATACATAATATGTATATTAGATCACCTGGTACCACTGATGCCGGGATTACACACTCGTCGCGCAACCACGAGACAGGCTGACCTCGAGTGTTTAAGTTGTGTATTACTTGCAAATAAGCAATAACATCATTTTTGTGCTTTCGTCGTCGCTCCAAAAAGTATGCTCTGTCCCGCTCCTATGAACGCGAAACCCTATGCCTATCCTTTTCACAAAATGGCGCGCAATACGCCCTCTTAACAACGGTAGTTTGTAGTGAAAATGTCTAGTATTATTGATTTATTTGAGTAGGTATGTAAAATGTTGTGTACTGTTTCAGAAAGCTGTGCTCCTTGCTGGCTGATGTCGACGAGTGGGGACAGTTGGCGTTACTCAACGTGCTCACTGTGTACGCCAGGACTTGCTTCCCTGATCCTAATAATGAGGTATATTTTATTCATCCAAAAGATATCACAAGTTAAGGCAAATTACAAGTTTTATGGGTTAGGAATGAACACTGAAAACCTCGGGGGTAAACGTGTTCTTAAGTGGAGACCGGCACTCAGCAAGCGTAGGACACTTTTTGTTATTATAGTGCGTAAGCCCTCAAACTCAGGGTAATTTCTTAGAAATTAAATAATATCCAAAAAAAAATTCGACTTCGACGGGATTTTAATCCGCATCCGACTACATCAACTAGAGTCCGTAGGAAGTCCCAGAGATTTTCGACTCTACGTCACTTGACCTCGTTGTGTAGTTGGTTAGCACACTCCCATACTGAGGGAAGGATGCGGGTTCAAATCCCGTCGAAGTCGAAAGTTTTTGGGATATTATTTGATTTCTAAGCGTAAGACGCCCTGTGGCAAGAGGGATAAAGATACAGCTGAAGACAGGGCGTTGCGGCGTAAATTAGGGAAGGCCTATGTCCAACAGTGGACTAGTAAACGCTGATAATGATGCAGTGATTTAGGATTATACAGTGATTATCTCTCTTGCTGTTAGTATTTTTTTTAGTTAGAGCGAATTCCGTCCCAAGCTCTTTTTTGTTTCGAGAAAAGTCTTTGGACTCTCTAGCATGTGGGTTTCTCACTCTCCATTTATAAACTGTAAAAGTAGCTTATTTCCTTCCCAGAGTACAGTTCCCTAGGCAAATTTTAATAGGATCAGTGCAGCCGTCTTGTCGCGAAAAGACTTATGAGAAACTAAAAAGTCAAATCGTTGATTCGCTTAGAACATGGAGCATGGGTAGGAAATAAATATGCAGTTGGTCGGAAGATACAATGCGTCACCATATTCTGTTTTTTGAGCATTACTTGAGCACGAATGTATGCAGCCATGACAGCGAACAAAGTAACTTTCGCTTTTTATAATATTGATGAATATGAGTATGGATTATTTATTATATCTTTCAGAAAGAGTAAATTTAGATTAGTAAAATGTACGTCAGGAGGTTTACTTTTGAGATATTGACGTTGTGTTGTTTACTTGTGATTTCGTTTCTAGGAGTACATGTCAGACAGCGAGACAGACAAACCGTTCTACGAGAGCGACGCGTCCAGCGGGCCGCGAGCCCGCGCCACCCCCACTGTAGACCCGGACCTGAGGCTGCTCCTCCGCGCCGCCAAGCCGCTCCTCCAGTCGAGGAACGCGGGTGTCGTGACTGCCGTCGCACAGCTGTACTACCACTGCGCGCCTGGTTAGTTGGACCTTTGGTATCATCTGTTAAATTCAAGAGGATTTGAAGCTATCTATCATGAACAAGATACAATACATTTATGTGTATAATTTAAGTCCGTGACGGCATTCTATGCTGGCTTCCTTAATCTTCCAAAAGAAGCTGATGAAATCCATTCTGAAAATATCAAAACATGAAGCATAATGTTGAGCAGAAGTTGCTTTCAGAACGAAATGCAAAGCTAGTAGAGTTAAAATGTAAGTGAAGAGAATTTAAGTAAAAGATTACAAGTTAAAGCCCATATTTTAATGCACATTTATGTGCTGTCCGGCAGTGGTCCAGATCTGCAATAACGTTTAGAAAAAAAAGGATTCATGTTATTTTTCGTACTAGCACAGATATTATAATACTATAGGTACTAGTATACCTACATCTTTATAAACTTTCGCCTTTATGATTGAGACACGCGCTAGAGCGTCAGCCAAGTTCGGAACGAAACGGGCGACCCAATAGCAGAGAGTATCTTTACACCAACCATTGGACACGCTTTTGATGCGCGTTGATGCCTTCTGTATCTAGATAAATGGATACACATTTATTTGCTTCTGCAACACACAGAACATCTCAGACATTAACAAACCTACAGGCTTGCAATTTTGCATCTAGTTAGATCCATGAATAGAGTAGGAATACCAAATTTTATAAATAAATTAAACTTGCTGTGTTTTTCTGAATTTGTGTTTTGGCAAGTCCAACAATGAAAAAGTAATGCATAAAAACTTGCCAAGACACAGATTATAAATAAAAAAACATAACATATTAAGATAGACATACAAGAACTGCTATGAAACTTGACTCTTATCTTTAATAATCTCAGCTCTTTTATTGATGAAGCCACTATCTGAACAAACTTATAGTTTTCAAATTTATTTTTTTGATTAGATAAGTATAAACGCGAAAGTTGATAAAGATGTGAAGATGTATGCTGCAAGCAGAAGCAATAATATATAATAACTTGTTATTTGTTCAAGCTCAAGAACTGCCGCCCGTCGCCAAGGCTATGATCCGTCTGCTCAGAGCTCCTCTTGAGGTACAGAGCGTTATTCTCAACTCCATCGCCTCACTCACCGTCAATAAACGGGTAAGAATCTCAGCATATTTTATAGACCTGTAAAGTGTAAGAAAAGAGGACGAAGAAGGGAAAACCAAGAACTATATGAGTCAGATCAAGGAGGAAGGCACTGCCATGTTGTATGAAGAAGTAAAATAGACCGCATTGGAAAGAGAAAAGTGAAGAAAATTACATCATTGCATTGACAAGAGCTAGGCCAATATTTAATAATATTGAAAGTTAAAGAAAATATTCCCAAAATTAAAGTTGGTCCCCACGAGTGACTGCAGAGTGAGATAACACCAAAACAACTGAATGGATCGAGTTGAAACTTTGCAAGCATTAAGTTCTGGACTTGGAGTAACCTACAATACAGGGTGGGGCTAACAACCAATCTATAGGGCGTCCCTTCAGGGCAGCTATATTTCCTTTTGTAGTCAAGTGTAGTAAATATTTATTTTAAATAAAATGCCAAGGAAATAATATCATCAAGGTTTTCAAAAATTTCATCGATTGTCTGTTCTGTAGTTAACAAAAATTAAATCATCCACCTTTGCCTTAATAATAAAGGTAAAGTCCGGATCGCCTCAGTGTTGTCACGTGCGGGTCCCACTACCAAAAAAACCCAATTTCTGCATACATATAGCAGTCAAATTTAGATAATCTAAATATCTTAACTTGATTGCTATTTTCGGAAGTTGTTTTTTTTTTGACAGTGGGGCACGAATCCTTCCTGGGGCATCAATAGTTTATCGTATACTCCGGCACATACTTCACAAATGTGTTTGATTGATTCCAGTGTCTCTTCGAACCATTCCTGAAATCCTTCTTCGTTCGCAACTCAGACCCCACTCACATCAAGCTGCTCAAATTAGAGATCCTCACGAATCTCGCCACGGAAGCGAGCGCCGCCGTCGTCTTACGAGAGTTCCAGACATACGTCACTTCGAACGACAAAACGTTTGCGGCTCACACGATACAAGCGATCGGAAGGTTGGCAGTGGCGATTCAAACTGAAACTGAGCAATGCTTGAACGGGTTACTGCATCTATTATCTAGTAAAGATGGTAAGTAATACTTTTAAGAGAGTTCTAGAATGTTTCTATGAGAGTTAAAAACATATGTTAGTGTCAAAGACAAAACGTTAGCTGCTCATGCGATTCAAGCGATTGGAAGGTTGGCCACCGAGCCATATAAACTTCAACTAAGCAGTGCTTGAACGGGTTACTGCATCTGCTAGTAAAGATGGTGAGCCATGATTGGAAATAGATTATTTACTTGTCAGAATTAATTGTTTAGGTACTTATGTGGCACGAAAACGAAATCATAACTCAGCACAATACATTAATGTAAAATCTACCCTAGATTGTAAGACAAATATAGAACTACCCAGACGTACATGGCAACCTGCTAAGGAAACGATAAAGCTAAATAAATAAAATACCATTGTTTACGAGAACTCAGTTATTTCATTACAAATACAGTAAGAAATATAATTATAATTTTGTAAAATAATACCCTCCTGTGCGAGATGTCAGTGCAGATCTCAGTTCCCACTCATGGTAGGTACGATTAGTGACAGATTCTTTGTATTTGTTTCACCTTATTTCTCCAATATTACCTAGACATTTCTTTCTATCAAGTTGTAATTTTTTTTAGAATCGTCTATCTTTAATTTTGTGAAATAATATAACATGTTATTGCTTATATATATAACTAATATTAAACTTAATGTAACACAAAAAGGTCACCGGCTCAGCTTAATGCTGCTATGGCACAAGGTAGTAAGGTAGTTATCAATCGGATTATATCGTTTTCAGAATGGGTTGTCTGCGAGGCTGTGGTGGTGGTGAAGCGAGTGGTGGGCGGCGGCGCGGCGTCGGCCAAGGCGGCCGTGGCGCGGGCGGCCAAACTGCTCAGAGCTGACAGGTAAGCGTTCAACTGTAGGCTGTTAATAAGCTTTGGTCTCTTATTCGCAACGCACCGTTGCGTTATTCAGCACAAGTAGCTTCACGACGCAGCGCTGAGACAATTAAGCTACGGCACAGCGGAACTTAACTGTATGTGCGGAGAAGCGGTCATTTTATTTTGCCGCAGAAACCAATCTATTGTCGACGCCGTGATGCACACCGCAGCGTTGTGAAGAGTACGACGCGGCGTTGTCCGGAAAACCCGCCTCCCACTTCACTGCGCTTGCCCCTCACCGCTGACGCAGACTTCGACGGAACAAAAGACCACTCTGCATAGCGCATAACGCAGCGTACTGCTTGGTTATGGTTGATGTGTGTGTTGATTGGTCTGTCTGTGACATCGTAAGTCCCAAAAGGATAGTGGCGTCTAAAGATAGAAATATCGGGGGGGAACGCCACGTCAACGAACCAACTAGTTATGGTCTTTTCGTCGGGGTTTTCATATTATAGTACGTAGTAGGTCGGGACCGACGATATTGTATAATGTGTGTGTGATGGTCGCAGGGAGTCGATGGATGGAGGCTGCTAAGGACCGCTATTCGGCGTCGTAGGGGGAGGCCTAATGTTCAGTAGTGGACGTATACGGACTGATAATGATGTTGTGGTTCCAGACTGGGCGGTGCGGCGCGCGCGGCGGCCGTGTGGCTGGTGGCGGAGCACGGCGCGCGCCATCCCCGCGCAGCCGCCGTGTTAGCGCATCTTGCTTCTAGTTTCCCACAACAGGTAAATAATAGTACATTTTACACCTAGGCGAGAAAGTGGTCGATTCCTACCGAGTGTGTCGTTTTGGGCCCGAGGCGCAGCCGAGGGCCTTAAAACACACGAGGTAGGAATCGCACTTTCTGCCGAGTGATAAATAGTGCTTTATACTACACCTTCAAGGAAAATAAAAGCAGAATTAATTATTAATAGAAATTTAGAAGAACTTACCGCGCCCAATGATGTTGGTAAAACCTCATTGACAGCACCAGCCTTTGGGTTCTTTTTTCAAAATATTGTTCGGAAATCGGAGCCGGCCTAATGGACTTGGAGTAAAAACTTTTTGTCGTTTGACCGAACGAAAATAACCATAGCTACCGGCCGATCTTTTAGGAAATTAAAAAAAAATAACACGTTAGAAATGGATTTCCATACAGTTTTTCCTCCCGCTAAAACACGTGAGAAATGAAATTCCATAGAGTTTTTCCTCCCGGTTTCCTATAGGCCTGCAAAGACATACTTTCTATTCTATTAATAGAAAAGGAATAGGCAACTTTCCGAGCAGGTGTAGTATAAATATTATTATTGTTATAAACAACTAGTTTCTGCTCGCGCCTTCGCACGCGCTTTTTCTATGGAAACGTTTTCTATCCCATGGGATTTATTGGATAAAAAGTAGCCTATGTTTGATTCCAGGATTAGAATTACCTGTATGCGAAATGCAGCCCGATCCGTTCAGTAGTTTTGGCGTGAAGACGTAACAGAGATACATCTAAACATCCAAACTTTCGCATTTCTAAAATTAGTGTGATACTACAACTAACAGGTCGGTACATGTATGTACAAAACGTCAGTTGAGCTACCTGCTGACTGTTGCAAACAATCCAGAAATAGCTCAACTCATAACAGCGCTTCTACTCTGTTTTTGGTTAGTTTTTTGGCCTCTGAAAGTCCGAAACAGTTCCAACAAGTTTAGGTATTAAAATGCTATGAACTTTCATAGAGTTCCCTTGTCTGTTTGTGGCGTATCAGGCTACGAGATAAATTTGCGTTTGTCACTTTCTTACGTCAAATATACTTTTTTTTTATTAATATAGATAAAGCTGACGGCTAAAAAATTTATAGTTATATAACTAGATTGGATAGAATAATCTTAGGTAATAATGCAGCCCACGACGTAATTCACAGATTGCTGTATGAGGTAGTTACTACAAGTTACAAAAAAATCCGCTAAAGTTAATCTTCTGACCAAATCACAATGCAATAATTTTTTTAAGACCGCAAAAACACGTACAAACCCGCAGTCTGTAGATGCCTTCTAACTCGTTTATTTGTTCACAGGACGAGCTGGTAAAGCTCCAACTGTTATCCCTATCCGTAAAGCTGTCTATAACCCAGCCAGCAACCACGCCCATGTGCAGCTACGTCATGTCGCTAGCGCGGTACGACGCGAGCTACGACGTGCGGGACCGCGCGAGGATGCTGCGACGTTTCGTAGACCCGCCCGAGACCAGCCAACTCGCTAGGTTCAAGGAAGAGATTTTTAGACCGGATAAGCCGAAACCGACCGTGGAGAGCAGTTTTAAAGGTTCGTTCAGCTTGCAGCTTGTTATGAGGCGTGCTGAAGAAGACACCCATTCGCAAAGGGAAAGTATGCATATTAACAACCTAAAACTAATAAATAAATAGTGCAGCACCATCTAGACCCAAAGTAAGCTACTCAAAGCTTGTGTTATGGGTACTAGATAACTGATATTTTTAATACATTATATACATAGATAGTTTTTTTTACTAGACATAGAAAACACCCAGACCAACGGAACAAATTTCTGCAGATCGTACACAAATTTGTTCCGAGGCGGGAATCGAACCCGCAACCTCTTGCGTCGCAGGCACACTCTCGCCCGCTGCGCCACTGAGGTCGTCTGGATTTTTATCTTATCTAGTTCAATAATAGTTACATTGTTTTTGAGAAAACTTGCCAGAATAAAAATTAAATAATGAAAGAATGTAACATATTAAGATTTGGAACTGATATGAAACTTGGCACCTATCTATATGACTGTAGGTCTATTATCGGTGAAGCCACTGACTGCAAACTTGACAGCAAACTTGGCGGAGTTTTCACATTTACGTTTGAAGTATATCTACACACATACTACGTATAATAAGGTAGCGATCCTCGGTCAGTTTAGCTCGCTATGAAGGCGCTGAGCTAGTGGCGAGCGAAGCAAGCCTAACTCCAGAACCCTCGAGCTAAAAGTAGCAACGTGGCGAGCGAAGTGAGCCATGCTACAACTCTAGCACGCACAAGACGTTTCACGTACTCCACGCGTCTGATCCGATTATGAAGCTTACCTGATTTTAATTTGTTTCACTGAATAGTTAAGTTGAGTAAGATGTGAAGAATTAAGTGGTGTGTCCTGTAAAGTTGTTTGAATAAATAAATCTAAATTGATTTGTCATTGCATTATAGACCGTCAGCAGTGGACACTAGGCACACTCTCGCAGTACGTGGGTTGCCCCGCGGCTGGCTACCGCCCGCTGCCGCCGCCGCCCGCCGCGCCGCAGCACGCCGCGCTCAGGGACGCCGCCGATACTCCCGTCCCTCAGTCTACCAATGACACTGCCAAGGTAATGTAGACCTAATTAAGGCTACGTAAGGCACGTGCGTGTGAAAAAGCTCTCACAGCTCATCTAAAAGTTCTGTTTGATTATAATAAAATGTGCCATTCAATGGATGGCCATCCAGGAAAATTTTGATATCCGAAATTGCACGACAAAAAATACATGTATACAAATTTCTGGCTGGATGGAGCCGATCGGCGACAAAACTGTCAACATCCATATATCACAAAAGTCAAACTCAATTGGAGTGTTTTATATTTTAATTTGATAATATAATACTTTATGTTATTTACCCTTAAACCTGATACTTATGTTACTCACACGATAGGTGTCTTGACGTGGACGTTAGAATTTCGTCGTCGATCGGCTCTATCCAGCCAGAAAGTAGTATGTATTTTTTAAGAAGGTACCATATTTGAAACCGAAATCGTGTATGCCCATACTCCCCGGATGGCGATCCATTGAATGTGAAATTTTATCGTAATCACACAGCTGTTCCTTGCTCGGGGCGACCCACCTGGTCCCCATGCCCGGGGTGTCCGATCGACTGTTATACCGACCGAGACATTCTCGGCGACCCCATTGACCCAATCACCGCCGCTAACCTGGAGGTGACGGCAGCTAGTCTCAACTCGCACAACACTGTATAGACTAAAAACTGACTGCGCTAAATAAATAAATCGTTTATTTTGTAAAACTAACAATGGTACCAAATAATAATAAAACGTTTGTTTGTCTCACCCAAATGTGCACGCTGAGGCGTTCTTTATTATAGAGTCACATAGATTTAAGAATCATAATTAATTGTTACTAACTTGCGTTGTGTGAACTCATGTTGGATGCCCTATTTAATAAATAAAGGTAGGTATTATAAACACTGTATTAATGACTATGATGTATATTACTATTTTATGAGAGACTGGCGCCTGAAATAGCTTTTTTTAAAAACCTGTGTTCTAAAATTATAATTTTACAAATTGAGGGTAGATAATACAGAAAAAGCAATGAGATTTCCGATGCTAGTGTTAAGAGTATCCTAAAATGTATGTGTGGTTTCAGAAACTGAAGAACAAAAGCTTCTATTCGGAGCCCGAGAGCAGCGGCTCAGGGTCCGAGTCCTCTTCACCAGAATCCAGCTCCGAAGAGTCCTCAGACGAGTAAGCATATCACAATTTCAATAACTTTTGTATTTTTAGCCCAAATTCTCACACGGGAAGGGCTGGCGACCTCTGTGGCGTAGCGGACGAATATTCGCCTGCGACGCAGGAGGTTGCGGGTTCGATTCCCGCCTCCTCGGGGCAAATGTTTGTACGATCTGCAGATATTTGTTCAGTAGGCCTAGCACGGGGATTGTTGTCTAGTGTAGAATAGATAAAAATTACGTCACATCGCCATCAAATGCGTTACCTATATGTTTGAAACTTGTTCCTTCAACTTCAATTATATCCGCAATGTAAGACAATGCGATGTCATTCTTCTCTATAGTTTAGAAGTTTTAATTAAGTAGTACCTATGTATTTTTATTTTGTGTATTTTCTAAATTAAGGCAATAAATGATTTTCTATTCTATTCTATTCTACCCTAGACAACTATCCCCGTGCTAGTCCTACTGATATTCTGGAAGTTTTCTATGTATAATAAAAATATCTATCTATGTAGTGTATTGCATTAGTCACCTAGTAGGTACCTATAACACAAGCTCTGCTTAGCTTGGGGCTAGATGATGCTGTGTGGATTTTCAGTATTATTATTATTCTCTCCCTTTCTTCTCTCTCTCTCTTTTCGTCTCGCGAAATTACGGGCCCTTGAAAGGTGCACTTGTAACTCGTCCCGCCGTCTATTCCACAGCGCGCGTATGTCTAAGACCCACTTAGCTCCATTATAGAAGTTTGCTGAAGTTCATATTATCGATGAAAGAGGCGATTTGATTTTCGCCATTTTGGCGCTGAGCGTTGCGTGAGCGGCGCGCGTGACCATCTATGGAAGTAATATGACGGTTGTCTTGTTGTTTTGGTTTGCGCCTCTACAAATGACTATTTTATACCAGAGACGGTCGACAGGGGCGCTTTGAAACAGCACAATAAAGCCTCTACCCCACAGCCGCGATTTTGAAGCGTGTCTTGTGTCGCGCGATTTGTTACGATTTTGTAGCGCGATTCCTTGCATACAGCTGCGTTTTTATAAGATTCGCGATTTCTAGACGCCGCCGCCGCCGCCCCCCCAAAACGCAATCACACAGACGCAGCTGTGTGTAAGATGGCATGTGTCCTTATACAAAATGTGAACAATTATCGTAATTATAAGTAATTATATATATACAAGATCGTATGCGTCTTATTACAAAGTGTACTTACTGCACACAAATATCGCAACAAATCGCGTGACACAAGACGCGCTTCAAAATCGCGACTGTGCGGTGGAGGCTTTAACAACTGTCATTGCGTGGAGAATATTCCCTCCAGCGTTCTTGTATAGTGGAGCTCAGTGCTAAGGTAGACCACATAACTGGCGAATCGCTGTAGAACCATGTCACAGTAACGCCAAAAATGGCGTTTGCACTGTGTTTGGCGTTTGTTCTTTATTGTGACAAGGTTCTTCAGAGATTCGCCAGTTGTGTGGTCTACCTATAAGACCCAATCACAGACACGTCATTTGATATTTCATAATGTAATTTGTTAAACAGGGATGAGAGCACAAACGAATCAGACAAGAAAGAAGAAAAGCCAGCCAAGGAAAACAATAACTACAGGTAAATAAACATACATTTGTAAGTGTACAGTGGTTATTGTATTTACTTATAAATTTTTAACATAGATCCTGATCTCCCTCGTTTACGCCTCGTTTACGGTGACACAGGGCGGCGCGGCTCGCACTGAATTTAAAACATATGGCGTTGTAGAGTGCGTTTACGGAGAAGCGATTTTTCACGCGTTTGTTTGAAATTATAACCTATTAATATTGCTCCGCGTGCGCCGCAGCGCTGCCCGCCGCGGGCGCAGAATTCTTCACGCCTCGGCTCTTTATAAACATCACTTTACATTGCGATATATTTGTGTTTACGTGCGATGGTGAGGACTGGTCCACGCACCGCCGCCGCCGCCGCCGCTCTGTAAACGAAGAAAAAAGTCCAACGCGCCGCGAAACGCCACGCTAAACGCGACGCGCGACGCCCCGTGTCTCCGTAAACGAGGCCTTACTCATAAAAATATGTCATTTATTCCCCGTGGCCATCGCGGCGTATACATTTATAGCCAAAATGCATAAGTCTTTCTGGACCAGGAAAAAATACATTTTAGTTCCTAGCTTCAACGCAGAAAAGCTCACTTCAGCTTGTACTTCTCCGTCAGAGGGCTAAATGGCTAACACCTGTATTTCTGCGTTGAAATAGAGGACATCTCTTTCTATACTATGCAAACTGAGCGAGACTTCAGACCCAGTTAGTGCATTAGCGCGCTAAAAGTGTATTCTGGCCTTTAGGACCATACATTTAGGATGCATATTTTATGCAACCGTTAATTTATCATCAGGTCATCTAACTCCGGCACTTCGGAGAGCGAGTCCGATAGCGAGTCATCTTCGGGCTCCGACAGCGGCACGGAAACACCCGACTCCAGCGATGAAGAGGCCAAGGTGCCGCCGAGGAAGAATGATAAGAAGGTCAGTTTTTCACAGACAGACATTTTTGAACCGACAGAGTATTACAATTGGTAAAATTAATTTTAATAAAAATAATTTATTTATCTCATTGGGCGCGATCCCAAACTGTGCCGTAACCATAAATCATAGTTGGACGACTATCGTCTCTAGCTGTTGCCATTATAACGTCTGTCTGTCGTCTTTGTGTCGTCGCGATTTTTATCGTTGAACGACTATCGTAGGCAGATGCCTACGAGTACGAGAAGTGAGTGGTCGTCCAATGGGAACAACTAGATAGTTGTTCCCATTGGACGACCACTCACTTTGACGACATTTTACGGTTCAAGGCAGTCCTTGTTTTTTGCACATCACAACAACCGTCAAGTGCGAGTGTAACTTGCGCGCCGAGGGTTTCGAACGTTTGTCAACAAATATGTACCAAAAGTACCGGTTAGAGACTTCGCAATTTAACGAATATCTAAAAATAGTAGGTACCAACCTACATTTCAGATGGATCTCTCTGCATGCTTCGGTTAAAGTGGGTAATGGTAAATTTTTCGTCTTTTTTCAAAATATTTCAACAAGTATGAAACCTACAGAAATTTGAAAAACTGTTTTAAAATGTCCAAACCGATACCTTTCATGTGATACCCCACATGACCTTGTAGGTATCTTTTAAAATTTCGGCATCACAATTTGTATGGAAAATATTCATTTTCATTTATTTTTCTTTAAATCATTACAGGCGCACGAAATGTATTATTCTTTTAAATTTCAAGTTGATAGCTGCAGTAGTTGCTGAGTTATTAAGGAGGGAAAAAAAGGACACACAAAGCGAGACCATAAGGGTTTCGTAACCGATCTTGGATCTCGAAACCCTAAAAATGAATTAACTTTTAAGGAGTGAACCTAATGGTTTGGTTGACAAACTAGACCTAGATCTCAGTACTCACCGATCCCCGTGGTTAAGATACTCGAATGACATAAAAAACAAAAAAAAAATCTTTGGTTCCTTGAAATCCTTAAAATGGCGCGCATTGCGCCCTCATAACCCAAAAATTGAGTTAAGTCAATACGGAAGGCGCACTTCCGTGCTGCCAGGTAAAGTTATGTAGCTCAAACAATTAAAATTCACAACACAGAAAACCCCTACGGACTATTTTATGATAAAATTTTCATTTACGAGAAAATAAAGATTCTTTAAAGCGATTTACAACGGTATCATCTCATATCATTTATCATGATTTGAGTTTTGAGCTTTCAATATTGCACAGTTTCATGCGCCATGAACACGGAATAACTTAAAGTTATAGGTATATTAATATATTAGGTCCTTACATATGAAATTGGCGTTTTTCGTACTGGCCACTTTAATCACAAATTTCTCCTCTTTGGTAAGGAATTCCAAATTCAAATTTGTACAGCTATAGACTCGTGTATTTGTGCTTCGATGATCGTCATTCATTTGTTTTTTTTCTTCTGTTTTTTTCTGTTTGCGTCACTCATTTTACAAAATGGAAAACTTAAAATATCGCATTATTTACGAGTACGAGTTCCGCCGTGGCACTAGTGCTGCGGAAACAACTCGAAGGGTGAATGATGTGTATGGCGGTCGTGTTGCAAAAGAAAACACAGTTCGTTTTTGGTTCCAACGTTTTCGTTCTGGAAATTTCGACTTGCAGAACAAGCCCCGTGGACGGCCTGAGACTCAAGTTGATAATGAAGAGTTGAAGGCTATTGTGGAAGCGGATCCATCGCAAACCACGTCCGAGTTAGCTGCAGGCTGCGGTGTTAGTGATAAAACTGTTTTAATTCACTTGAAGCAAATTGGGAAGATTAAAAAGCTTGAAAGGTGGGTACCTCACGAATTGACTGAAGCAAACCGGCAAACGCGCGTCGACTGCTGCGTTACATTACTAAACCGGCACAATAATGAAGGTATTTTAAACCGAATCATTACCTGTGATGAAAAATGGGTTCTTTACGATAATCGGAAGCGCTCAGCGCAATGGTTGGATCCTGGCCAGCCAGCCAAATCCTGCCCCAAGCGAAAATTAACCCCAAAAAAGTTACTTGTAAGCGTTTGGTGGACTAGTGCCGGTATTGTTCATTACAGTTTTCTCAAATCTGGCCAGACTATTACGGCTGATGTCTATTGTCAGCAATTGCAAACCATGATGGAAAAGCTAGCGGCTAAACAACCTAGGCTGGTCAATCGCTCCACGCCACTGCTGCTTCACGACAACGCTAGACCACACACTGCGCAACAGACGGCTACTAAATTAGAAGAGCTTCAATTGGAAAGTCTAAGACATCCTCCGTACTCCCCGGACCTTGCTCCAACAGATTACCATTTTTTTCGAAATTTGGATAACTTCTTGCAAGGGACAAAATTCAACTCCGATGGGGCAGTCCAAATCGCCTTCAAAGATTTTATTGATTCCCGTCCGACTGGTTTTTTTAGTAAAGGGATCAATGAACTACCTATAAGATGGCAAAAGTGCATAGAAAATAATGGTTCATACTTTGATTAATTAAATATATTATATTAAAAAATATTCGACTTTTTGTTCCTCCCATACAAAACGCCAATTTCATATGTAAGGACCTAATATAATACATACGTTCAAATGAATATTTTCATAATTATACGAACCTTATTTTGCAGGCAAGCAAGGAGCCTCCGAAACAAGCAGCACATAAGAACGAGAAGTCAAACCTCGAATTATTACTGGAATTGGACGAGGTTGCGGACTCGCTGCCCACCATGACGCCCACCTGTGGGGGCTTCCTCTCTCCGCCGGACGAAGGTCGCCTCGAATGTAAGTTCTGACGACTTCATGGTATTGTGCCAGTCACAGGGTTTTAAAAAGAACAATTTTGTTGTAGTTCTTTACATTGATTAGTTAAATAAAATATCACCGGTTTAATATTGCTCTGGTATTTTAGAAAATTAAACGTGAATTGTCACCAGTGTCGCTTTAGGACTGTATGGAAAGCGACAGAAGCGTTAATTTTGCTATATTTTGCGATGTCGTGGAAGAGGTGAATGACCAATATTGTCACCTTAATAATTTGGCGTTAAGTATAGGAAGGTAGTTGTTGGGATATTATTTATTTCTTAGAAATTAGTGTGAGGGTTTACGCACTATAAAAATAACAAAAAAACCTTAGATAATAGTGTTTGTTTCTTTTCAGCGGACGATATAACCCCAGTCGGTCCATCCTTCCTCCCACCCCAGAGCGAGCTGGTCTCCCGCGTGTCGCTGGGCGGGCTGTGGGCGGGCCTGCAGTGGCCGCGCACTCCGCACCTCTACTCGCACAAGTGCACCGCCGTGGGACTCGCCTTCACCAACCACAGTGGACGAGAGGTCACTAATGTCAACATTACCAAGGTGAGAATGCGTATAGGGCCTACGAGTTTTCAGAAAATAGAGAGGTGACTTTGCCAGTTCCATAAGCCGCAGCATTTCAAATTGTATGAATAAGAAGCTATTGTGTTCATTCAACATTAGCGTAAACTTTTCTAGCATATCCATATATCCAAGTATTCCTTTGTGTTCCTAAAGTTGAAAATAAATAAAATGTTCGGTTTCAAACCACTTACTCGACTTACACTTCCGTTCCAGAAACCGTCTAGTTCCCAAGAGATGCGCGGGTTCCAAGCCATCCCCACACTGGCGCCGGGCGATACCGCCGAGGCGACCCTCGGGATAGACTTCGCAGACAGCATCCAGCCGCTAGAGGGGACCCTCTCCTGTTCTTTAGGTAATTTATTCATGCAAGTAGAGGGTGTGTGCTTATGACTACTGCAAACATTAAGTATTTGTATTGCTGAGTATAGATAGAAAATACTTTTATTGCACACTTAAAACTAAGAAATAATTATAACCTAAGTGACAATTGGCGGTCTTATCGCTCAAGAGTGATCTCTGCCAGACAACCTGGTATAGATCGGATCATCGCCGTCGGGTATACCCAATCTCTGTAGAAACAAAGTCCTCAAGACTAATTGTAATTGTATTCGAAGATAGTTCTTTGAATAGTACTAGTTAGTATACCTACATGATGCAAACACTTGTTTGCCGCGGCCTAGGGGGCTCTGCTAACCAATCGCTTTACTATGACAATAGTATCGCCGCATAATCGTCCATAGATGAAATAAACTCTAGATAGTGAGTGCGGTGCTATTTGCACGGAGAGATTGATAGAATAGTTTAACCTTGACACTTTTGACACGCGTCTCATCTGTAGTTTCTTTCATCAAAGATAAAATGCCGTGTCATTCTGAAACGATACCATTGTTATGGTGAAGCGATTAATTAAGTGGAATTAGGGCCCTGTCCACCTGTTCTTTTATGCGCAAGTCTTCATTGACCTTTCTTTTGCAGGGGAATTATCAATCTCAATAACGCCCCCTATCGGCGAGTTGATGCGAGCCGTCACCATGTCAGAGGCGAGGTGGATCAACGAACAGAGGCGACTGAGAGGGATGACCGAGGTGAGATAATCGCAACAGATGAGATCTGTCTCAATGTGCCTACCAGCTTGCGACAAAAACGCTGAACAAGGGCCCAATTTTGTTAAACAATCGTTTCACTATGACAATGGTATTGTCTTAGAAACCTTGGCACTTTTGATTTTTCTATCTGTAGTTTCTTTTAACTAATATGGAATGCCAAAATGTGTCATTCTGTGACGATACCACGCGTCACTATGAGTGACGCGGTTAGTTTAGCAGAATTGGATCCCAGGAGCTCCCAATAGCGTCTTAAATGGTGCGTTTCCCTAACGAGGCAGGAGTAGAATCTACCATCCGGAACCAACCACTGTGAATGTGATTGTTAGATTACGCTCCGCTCGTTTTGTTCAACATTTGTTTGTCGTTAAGTATTGACAATGATGAAACGTTGTTCTGTGTACGTTGCATTGTACAAGTGTTATCAGTGATACGAGAAAATCTCAGCACAGAAAGAAATGGATTCAAAGATTGGTTCCAATGCGAAAGATAAAAACAACTAATTGGTTAATTATTATTTTCAGTGCGTTAAGAAAACTCCGCGGGTAGAGGACGAAGCGACGATCTGCAAAAGAGTCTTCACTACCGCCAACTTGGCCTTCATCAGCTCCACCGGGGAATTACTGAGGTGAGGTTATACAGTGCAAATTAAACTTTAAATGGTGCATTTCAATTAGGAAACGGCATAATGAAACTAATGTGACGTGTTTATCTAGAAATTCACGAATTCACACTATATTATAGAAGCGAAAGTTTGGATGGATGTTTGTGACCCCTTCACGCCTAAACTACGGAACGGATCGGGCTGAAATTTGCACATAGTTAGTTCTAGGCCTCGAATAAAACATAGGCTACTTTTTATGCCACAAATTAATTCCCATGGGATAGAAATCACCTTTAACGTTTCCATAGAAACAACGCGTGCGAAGCCGCGGGCAGGAACTAGCATATGTAAATTATACGTAATAAATTTAGTTTCTTGTTAGTATCGAGAAGTTACATTTTTGTATGGGATTTGCTAGGTCCATGTGTGTAAAAAAAAAAATGTACGGATGCTAGGGGCGCTTATCTATGTCCATAAAAAAACACTAAGGAATAATCAAACTTACGACTCTGTACTCTTCAATTTAAGTAATTAAGAGCTTCATGGCTATAGAGAGTGCACCTGTGTTTGCGCACACTTTTGCACTATAATGTCCTGCGCATCTAGCTAGACCCGATGAGACTGGCCGCCGTGGTCGAAATTCGACTAGGAGGACATTACAATGTAATAAAAAAAAAAAAAAAAAAAAATAATAAATAAATATGTCATATTATTATTAACTCTCAGAAATAAACAGTGCTATGACGTTGTAAATTATTTGTTATTGTTCCAGGTTCGCGGGTAGAATGCTCTCATCACAAGACCTGGTGTTCCTCTCCGTGAAGGTGGAAGCAGACTGTAATGTCATCACGGCCAACTGTCCCAACATGGCCATAGCCTCCATACTGGCCAATGATTTGGCCAACAAGTTTAAGGGTTAAGCGGGTTAAGCTCTCAATACTTAGGTAACCAATTTGACAAATCATTAAATTGAGACTTATATTCTGTAACAAGAAGACTTTTTCACGGCTCGTAAATGCTGTCAAAATGTTTTAAATAATAATTGCTAAGCTATTTTTTCTTCAACAAAGTATAAAGTAGTTGTAAGATCTGGTGACCTTTCTGAGGAGCAAGAATATTCTTTCAATTAATAAATTTAGTATGTGTAACGTGGACAGTGCAATTAGAGATTATAAATAAAAATTATATTTGTTTTAAGAATATCAGTATACTTGATTGATCTTAGAATAAAATACTTATATCTATTATATTTACAGTTGTTTTTGTCCGATCCTATAAAACAGTGGCATTGATTTCATTTTCTGTACTTTCATAAACAATGAGGACAATGTAGAACCTGTAAACTTAGGCAAGAATTACATTAGACCGGGCCGTGCCACGTACGTGGCCCGGACGGGGCACGGATTTCAAATGTTACATACATTTTGTATGAAGCAGTTTATTAAACTATGCATGTTCCGTGTCCCGTCCGGGCCCGTCTACTAACGTTCTCCTCGGCTCTGCTCTGGCCTGCCCCGGTCTGGAGAAGGACTGGTCTAATATAAAGCATCCCTTCAGGTGGTCAGTAACGCAGAAACAAAATCGGGTTATTACAATTTTTTAGGTTTTACAAGTTATTTAAATAGCAGATAAGAAGATTTGCGCACATTGTAAGCCATTTGCTAAAAATCTATGCTAAAAGGAACTTTGAATCAATTCATAATGTAATGTAAAAAGTTTCAGTAAAAAATCTCTTAAGGCACTACCCCGACCCAAATAAGCGCGCCCATCTATTTTATCTTATTATTCTGATAAACGAATGAATTTTCAAAAATCAATAAATTATGATAGTCATCATCAAACACTGGTCAATCGATTGTTGAAAATTCCTTCGTTTAACAGAATGATAAGATATAATAGGCGGTTGCGCTTATTTGGGTCGGGGTAGCGCCCTAATGTCAATAGACTCCAAAACGACCCTTGATTCGTAGATTGTTTTACCGTGGGTTCATAGGAAATGGCTTACCTAAATCTGCGCAAAACTTATTAACTACTATTTAAATTACTTGTAGAACCTAGAAAATAGTAAAAAGTCGATTTTTTTAGAACGTCACCAACCACCATGTGATTGAGAACGACGTCAACATGGTGCCCCGCTAAAACATTCACGACGAACCTGACAGCATGAGAAATGACGTCTTTCGCAATTCCATTCTCTAAGTACACAGGTTATACATCGTTTCATATATCACTATCACACAAAACAAAACATTTTGAAACGACAATTAATTGTAAAAGAGATTCTGCTATCGGTGAAGCTCAATAGAGCACAATTTCCTTCTGTAGGCTTGCTACCAAAATAAATGAACAAATAAAAAGATCATATCAAAAAATTATAAAGCTAGAGACCGACTGAGGCCACGCAACGTTTAGTTGTCGCCAAAATCAGTGACAAAGATACGCAGAACGCAATTATTATAATAATAGTAATTTCTTTATTTAGACACAACATCCATAAAAGATCAAAAGTTAAAAGAATATTATGCCAATTGATGGGCGAAAGAGATAGGTACAGATTCATATAGCTCTGTCTCGCTATTTCTACGACGACTGCGACTGTCCAGAAGGTAACCTTCTGAACAGTCGCGTCGATAACTCACTGCACTCACTCACTGTTTCAAACAATGAAAGAGCGAGACAGCACTATACGAATCTGTACCTATCCCTTTCACCTGCTGCTTTGCGGCAGCATATGAATTAACTGCGTGAACTCGCACTCTCACGAGTCACCGGACGAGATGTTGGCGGCTAATATACGCGACCAGTCAACGTAGGAAATGTTGGATGGCGTGGCGTACGGTAAGTGTGTCTTTAGGCCTTCTATTTTCATACAAATTCAAGTCCAGATCTCATAATGCGTCTCATGTTCGTTGCTTGGCATGGACTCAGTCTGTTTTTATCTTTAATCTAGCACTAAATGTAGATTACGTAAAATAGTAATAATAATACTTGAACATTGATCAACAAATTGCGATCCTTACAAATAAATTATTCAACTTTAAGGGGGTATAGTACCTCAAATTGCTTATTTTCAACTCCGTCGGATAGAAATATCTTCCAAACTACTGAATATTTAACTTTGAAATTGATATATGGTAAAGTTCAGGACTTATTCTATCGATCATATGTTTCGAAAACACGATTCCATAAAATTTTCTCGATAGAAAAAAATCGCAAAGTTACCTCTAAATTTTTACTAAAACGTTCATTTCTCAATAAATACAGAAGTTACGATCTTGAGATTAAGCATGGTAATTGAACTAAGTATAAAGAACAGTTTATATGTTGCGTTTTTTTAAAAAAACTATTATATTCTTTTTAAGGAGAAAATACCTACAATTCGCGCGACGAACCACCGAGCGTTCTCATTTATCAGTACCGCTTCGGCTCTCGTAAGGGATACCCGTGTCGCTTGCGCTCTCACTGAACGGTACTACAATAATACATTTTATTTGAGAAAGTTGACTTCCAACATGCCGAATAAAAACAAGAAAATTACGTGGCGGAAGAAAAATGCCCAAAAGATGAACGATTTGATGAAGTAAGTAAAAAATTTGTGCCTAGTTACATTCATAGTAGATAGGGACCTAACCTAGTAAGTAATAACGTCATAAATCTACCTATTTCTTTTTATCCTATCGATTTCTTTTCTACTCTAGTTTATCTAGTCTTGAATTTGTAATTACTTACCTAGGAACCCATATCTGCATTTTCAGAAGCCGTCGATTACAAAACCAGAATTTTGACGAAAACGAGATTACGACAGAGACCACCGTTATTCCAGAGTCTAGGTAAGACCCTACCTACTAAAATATAGAAGTGCACTTCTTTTCGTGGAATATTTTATCTACAGCATTATAGGTGTTTTTAGGGTTCCTTATCGTTAGAATATAAAAGTTTTTCTGTGATTATTTTTACCTACAGCATTATAGGTGTTTTAGGGGTTCCTTGTCGTTAGAATATAAAAATAAAAGAAAGTGCAGATACAATCATTCTGTGAATATTTTTCTTGGCACGTGTGACTGTTACAGGATGGAAGTTCGGGATAAAAAGTATTCTATGTCCTTCCTCGTAGTATGACCTAAAATCGTACCGAGTTTTATTTCAATACCTTTAGTAGTTCCGTCGTGATGCGCAGTTAAAGAATTTTACTTTCATTCCCTCTCCCAGGGAAACCTGACTGAATTCCGGGATAAAAAGTATCCTATGTCCTTCCTCGTAGTATGACCTAAAATCGTGCCGAGTTTCATTTCAATATCTTCAGTAGTTTCGGCGTGATGCGCGTTTAACAAACAGACAGACAGACAGACAGACAGACAGACAGACAGACAGACAGACAGACAGACAGACAGACAGACAGACAGACAGACAGACAGACAGACAGACATGAATGAAAAAAATTGCAGTTTTGGCTTCAGTATCGATAATAGAGTGCCCTCCAAAAAAAAATTTCAAAATATCTTCAATGTACAGAATTGGACCTGTTACAGTTTTATTATAAGTATAGATAAGCAAAATGTGTGTGACTTTATATTGACATTACAATTATAGTTTTTACCACGATACATATCAAGTAATAAAATACAATTTAATTTCAGATGAAAGTTGAGGTAATTGAGAAAGATGACCAATTTTGGGAACAGCTGATGGAACCGAAATTAAAGCATTTTTATTTAACATATTTGTTACCCGAGCTATGCGATCCCAGGCATATTCGAAACATGCCAATTAGAGATTTAAATGAATTAAAATAATTTGTGACTTGATAATATAGTTACTATAGATATATATTAAATTTGAACGATATTTTAATTTATGAAAATATATTCCTGTACATTGTTATTAATATTCTATTTCCACACAATGTTTGCTTAGCAAAATTAAATTTGACTACAAAAACCAATGTGCGGAAGCCGATGCTATGTAGACATTTATTTAAAAAGAAAATTACACCTATGTAGACATAAACGTATTTTTTATTTCATTGAGTCACCAATATTAGGTACCAATCTTCGTTTATTTAATTATTTCTTTCAGAATTTAGAATATTTTTATTGTAAACTGTTTGTATTGTACCTACAATCTGATGTTACAATAGTAGTACAAGTTTCACAGTTTGTCCAAAGGGACCTACAATACAACAAACATAGGTAGGTACTTACTTACAATAAAAAGTGAAAAAGAATCTAAAATTAACACGGGTTTAAAAAAAACAACTATATAATATATTACTAAGGTTATTTTTAAACTTAGGACTCTCGAGAAGTTAGATGTTTTCGAAGACAAGGTGTTGTAATAAAAAAACCTATTTACTACCTTACTACCACAGAATAAATATTAGTACTACCTACCTATTTTTAGATTGCTATTTTTATTAGGCATCAGTAATATTAAATTTCGCAAAACACTATCTTACTAGAGAAAATAATGTTCGGAACCCTCAGCGCTATAGCGACTCACACCTGTCTAGTGTTTGAGCAGATAATAACGCCTCCGCTGGGAACTAAATTGAAAAACAATACAATAAAATATAGTTTTGTAATTGTAAGTAGGTAAGTAGTAAGGTATCCATCAATACCTACCTACTAGGAAGGTATCAGAATATTACCTTATAAATAGTTACAAACTTACTAAAAATCATAAGGTACCTACTTATTTGATAATTTCGTTTTATGGTAGGCATCTAAATATATTACCTACCTTTTAGACAAAAATATTGGAGTTACCTAACTTCAATAAGATTCTTTGACGTAGCGTGTGGCGTGAACCCGAACCCAAATTAATTTTGCGCGCGAAGTTTAGCGCGCCGCGCCGCGCCCCGCCGTCCGCCCCGCGCCCGCGCCGAGTTGACACGAAATTCGATTTTCGGCTGAGGTATGGTACCCCCTTAAGAGTATGAATTTTAATACTACCATATAACTACTTGTAATTTCTACTACAACATTTTAATAAGGCATTGTAAGTCGTAGTAAAAATGTGTCTTTTAGACTTCGAATAACTTTTGATAGGCACATAGATACTTCACCTATGATACTTTCAAAGCCTTCTTATTTAGCTGCCGTTCTGAGCCAGCTGCATATCGAATTCGACAAAATGTAGTGTTTTTAGTAGAAAAAAACGATTCCTTTAAAATTATGTAGGCGTTTTGAAGCGCAATTCGGTATAGCGCCTTTTAAGAACCATCTGGTACCACACAACCGTAAACATCCTAAGACGCGTTTGAAAAATTACCCAAACGTTTGGGTAATTTTTTTCGATTTGTATTTGTATTTCTTTATAAATCAAAACTTATTCTATTCTTATTCTTTAAACCATATAAGGTTTTATTTTACTATAAAAACTTTCGTAGTTTAGAAACGTTGGTGTTCTTCCAACACAAACTAGGTTCGTTGTTAACCCGCTTACATTCATATAAGGTTTGTCTAGTGTCGATAGTCACAGCGTGTTGCCACACATTTGGCATGAACCTGGAATATACCTTCGTTTGGCTACAATCTCACCTGTTGGAAAGTGGTTGTATGTGCATTTGTATGGATATATTCACCGCCGGATGGTACATTCAGCCCCTTTTTAAAATGGATAGGCCGATTAAAAACGGTTAAAAACATTTGAGATAAATGCCTATGCCAATTGAACGATCAACATGCAACAATATAGCAAAAAGTCACTTGGACAGGGTTTCCCAGTCGAGCAGCGTTAGTTTTGTAATCCCCCTAACTGTTCTACAAATCTGACACAGATTCACGCGAAATTATATAACTTTAAGTGATTTTTAATAATTTCTGCGTTCTGCAAGGAATTTAACGCATTCGTGGCCCAAGACGCAGATGCCAGTCTTCTCCCCCGTGTCGCGGCTGGGCAATGAATGCGATATACTAACTGGTAGTTAGTTAGTCAATTTAGTGCTACTTTTGGATCAATTAATAATATAAGAGCTTCTTTACTAAAAATCAACATTTACCAAAAGCTACATTATATCATACTTTATTGTAACATGGTTTCATAGAAAATGGTCTACGATTTGTGGAAAACTACTTTTCTGGTAGTATGGTTCCTTGCAGAACGCAGATAATATTAAAAGCCGATAAAATATTTAAATTTCGCCCGAATTTCTGTCAGATTCCGTGTCGATGACTCGGTAGCTCGGTAGTCTGAATAGCCCTGCCGATGGTTCTTAAAATGCGCGTCACCAAAGCGCGCGCTTCAAAACGGCTAAAGCCTTGTTCTCTTGATGACTACGCAGTACGCTGCGTGCTGCCGCACAGCGCGCTTGCCCCTTACCGTTGACGCAGACTATGACTGAACAAAAAAAAAACACTCCTAACGTTTTTCATACGATTGTGTCCGGCACCGCATAGCGCATCCGCAGTGTACTGCGTAGTGATCAAGCGACCAAGGCTTTATGTTTACTTGCGCTAAAATCTACAACACTACATTCTGTTTTGGCTGCTCTACACAATTAAGACCCCTCGCCTCGTACAACTCATCATGGACAACATTCCATCACCGGCACATTCTAGCCTTCTGGAATCAGGATCCCCTGATTCCAGATGGCTAGATGTGATGGCATGGATATGAGGGATATGTGGGCCTATTTAATTCTTTTCTGACAATAGCACATGAAATTGCTCAATATCAATCCTTTAACAATCAAAAGTCCGGATCAGGAAGTCCCCCCTGGTGGCACATTCTAGCCTGCTTCCAGAATCAAGATCCATGAAGGCCTATTTAGATTTCTTTTCTGACAATCCATATCCATACTATTATCATAAATTCTAAAGTAGCTCTCTCTATCTGTTACCCTTTCACGCGTAAACGGCTGAACGGATCCTAATGAAATTTAGCAGGGAGATAGATGGTATCCCGGGGCTGGGAATAGCCTACTTTCTCTCTCTGAAAACAGCGAGCGAAGCCGCGGACAGCAGCTAGTAACACACAAATTGGTCAATTTCGATCCATTCACAATCAGTGTTGTGGATGTGGATAATGCCCCCACACGGGCGCCGGGGGGACATTCAGTCCGTAGGTGGGGGTGTTGAGCGTCATGAGCCGCGGGCGCTTGCTCAGGTCCTCGTGATGCGGGTGCATCTGATGCGGCGGGATGCAGAGCGGCTGGCTGTGCTGTTGCTGCTGGTGGAGTATGGGGGGCTGATGCTGCGGCGGCGGCGGCGGTTCCACCACTCTCTCCTTGGCTTTCCCTCGCTTCCTCGGACCTGATGAATAAATAATTAATTGTTTATTTATTTGTATAAAATATGTTACTCTACATGCTAATAAGTTGTTAGGACTTACTTGACTTTTAAGAATGATGGAATTAAGAGCGCGCATTGCGCGCGCATTTTGTGAAAAGCTGGCACAGGATTTCGCGTTCATAGGAGCAGGGCGGAGCATACGTTTTTGGAACGGTGGAAGCGCAAAAATTATGTTATTGCTTATTTACAAGAAAACTACACAATTTATGAAGAAACTGTAATATGGAACCAAAGATTAGTAATAAAATAATCTACGAATCAAAATAATAATCTTTTCTTTAGACCGCAGAGTTCCGGAGATCTCGACCAAATTAGGTGCAAAACAGTGCACTTTCATGATTTTTTCCTCTCGTATTTTTTTTATCGCAATCGTGTTTTCAATTTTATGGAACCAAAGACAAACTATTGAATTTTATGTTATTCTAGTTTTTTACCGGGATCCCATGAGAACTGAGATCTAGGCGTAGTTTGACAAGCTAACCCGCTAGGTTCGCCTCAAGCAAATACAATTTTTTTCCTCAAAGAGATGCACTGATACCTAATAAATTGTGTGTGCTTGAATTTGGAGGGTAAGTGGCAATTTCAACCTTAACCTCAGGAGGTAAGTGGGTATTTAATATTGTGTAACTCTGTTTTTTTCCTTCTCTGATTGCAAGAGTCATTGCACTCAATTTGTAACAGGGAGGGCGGTACACGCCAATTTCATTTTAATGAATCTCATCAGAGACGGTTTTGCGCGGAATAGTTACTAAATGTTTTTATATTAATATTTTACTGATGCTTATTTGTATACCTGATGAATCCGGGGAAGGTCTTCGCTCATTCCAAAGCCGTTCGACCAGCTTCGCTCTAGCGTCATCACCCTCAGGGTTTGCCGTTTGCTTCCTCGGGACCGGACCGTTGGCCACCTTAGATAGATAGATACATGGATTATTTGGTTAACAAACATACAGTACAAAATAAAATTAAAGATACAGAATAAAGTTGCTAGGTATCGGTAGATGGTGATAGCATGGATGAGATAAGATGGTGCAGCCGTGTGAGGCTTAGAATTTGTACCACTCCTTCCCGCGGGTGTCGTAAGAGACGAAAGACTAAGAGATATCCACCGGAGGCGGGCAGCAGCGCCTTCTGCGGAAACATTTTACCACCAAACTGCGGTCCCCAACCCACATTCCCAGCGTGGGTATTATGGGCACTATCCCTCATGTTAAAAAGGCCAATAAGGCGTTTATAAGGGGAGGCCTGCGTCCAGCAGTGGACCGGTATAGGCTGTAGATGTGAGATGGATGTATCAGTAAGAATGCAGTAACTTATTTTTATGTAACAAACAATAAAAATAGGTAATAAATTTTACAAAAGTAAAAATAAAGAAAGAAAGAAAATTGTTCATTATACATTACACTAATTTTAAAATAAAAGACTACTTAGTAACAAGTGGGTACCTAAAAATGATTTGTTGTTGTTGTTGTTGATGTACATGAATTTACACACCTAAGCATTGCATTGGTACTAAGTAGCCCACTCAGCAAGCCGACGAGCGCGTGTGTGTAGCTCTAACAGGTCCTGACTCAGCTTGTTGCTCTAACACAAAACCTAGGGTAGATATTTTTTGAAAGAGCGCTGGTTTTCAGTCAGGACCAGGTAGGGTAAATGACCGCAATAGGTATGCTTATAAATAAAATAATTCAAGTAATGAGCAAGTACAAACGCCTATTAAAAGTTACCTTCTGCTTCATAGCCTCCAATCGTTCCTCGGTTTGAGTCATGGTGAGAATGGGTAGGTTTTCCTTCGTGCACAGATTGTGGAGGACACAGCAGGCGACGATGATCATGGCGACGGCGGGTGGTTCGAAGTGCTTGTTGCAGTTAGCTTGGAGGACCTTCCAGCGGCTCTTGAGGTTCCTGATGGTGTCTGTGACAGCGTTGTGGGTGAGGCTGTGCATGCTGGAATAGTTCTTCTCTGGGGAGACAGGGGACTTCTTGGTGACTTTCGGGATGGGGGTCATCAGGTATGGCGTTTGGGTGTAGTATGGTCCTCCTGAAATAAGGAACAAGAAAATCTTTAAATAAGAACAAAAAATTATGCAATTTATTACACTACAATACGAAATCCTGTTTTGTACATCAACAAAAATAAATAACGGTCATAACAATAAGACAGAAGTACAATGGGCGGCATTATCGCTTAGAAACAATCTGTTACAGGCAACCTTTCGTTAGAATTTGGTGTGGCGATACTATATTTTACACAAAGATGCAAGGTTCTAATTCTAATTGGGGTAACTGAGATCTGCAATGACATCATGGGGGTGTATTGTGGATTGTCTCCCTGCCTAACTAGTCCCTAACCTATGATGCAAGGTTTTGAATAAATACAAATACAAATTCTGAGAATATGTTGAAAAATTAACTTTTTTGAAATTTTCTCAATTAGGCTGCATTCTGTTCTAACGGACTGGTTCGAAGGTGTTTGTCTCTGATATATCTAGCTTAGCAGGCGGATCGCTGATGGCAGCAGAAGTGTTAAAAATATACAGAAGGAAGCCCTGGTGTCACCGAACCTAAGAGTGAGATTAAGGGATCGATTCTTACGCTGCGACGCCACGGCCAAGGCAATTGACGAAGATGTTAAATTATGCAGAACAAATAAACAGTACTAACCAATGAGCCAGCACTGCTCCCCAGTCTGGTTCAAGCTGACCAGGTCCACGCGCACTCCGTGCTTGTTCAAGATCGTGTCGTGTGAGTTGGAGCCTCCGGGTACCGCGAACACACTGGTGATCACTTGCTCACTGTCACACACCTGAAGGAAAAAGCTGTTTCAGATATGTTGGAGTTGCTGATGTCAAACATTTCTTTATTTGACTCGTGTTTAATCTACACAGATGGTTAGGTATAGCTATATAAATAAAAAATAATGCTGAACAATTCACATCACACTAATATTATAATTGCGAAAGTTTGGATGGATGGATGGATAGCTGGATGTTTGTTACCTCTTTACGCCAAAACTACTGAACGGATCGAGCTGAAATTTTGCACACAGGTAATTCTAATTCTGGAATCTAACATGGGCTACTTTTTATCCCATAAATCAGTTCCCATGGGATAGAAATCACCATTAAACGTTACCATAGAAACAACGCGTGCGAAGCCGCGGGCATAAACTAGTACCTTTATAAACTAGGAAATTTTATTGAAACAATGATTTACATAAATCTGGAGCAGCAAAAACATAGACCAGCATTGGTCACAGCAAAGTTCATAATACATTCTGTAGACCTCAGGTTACTCACAATCTGTACTTTCTTCGAATGATACGATTTGTTGAAATGTATCTTGGCATTTTCCTCCGGCCTGGCTATTGGCACATGTGTGCATTCGATGCATCCTATCACATTTGGCACACCATACTTCATGTAGAACCTGGAAAACAGATACATTAGTTAGTTAAAAATATCACACTAATATTATAAATGCGACAGTTTGGATGGATGTATAGATGGATGGATGTTTGTTGATGATGGATGATGATAAGAAATGACGAGTAATAATAACTTAAATTCGTCAAGATTTTATAGGTGTCTGGACTACAATAAACTGTTTCTCAGGAAAATTAGCTTACAATGAATAATAAGGTACACATAAAATAAAACAAAGCAATAGTTTTAGTTTGTGAGTCTTATCTGTGTTTGAAATAAACTCAACAATGGTCCATTGGCTTTAATGTTGTAATCCTTACAAGTCATCTGCCTAAGTGTCGTAAAACGAATACTACATAAACCCTTCATCAATGTTAAAGGCCAATGTTGATGATGAATCTTGTAATTATAATAATATTATCTCTTTTCATTCCAAACCTTACAAAACAACAATAATATTATTGTTCGATTGCTAGATTTATGAAATGGTGGATAAATGGACTGTAGATTTTTTGTTAATGAATGTTTGTGTGACTCCGAAATTGCGAGACACGAATGCAACGAAAGTGATTACAATCTTGGAGCGAGAATATGAGAGTAGGCGTGAATTGCGTGAATGAGGTGTATCGAGGGTGTTACGAAAAACCACTAACCTTTGAATCAGAGGCGCGTAGCAGTATTCAGCTCTTTCCAGAGTTCCTCGGGGCGTCACGGCTAAAACTATACCTTGGAGATCTGTACTTCACTGGGCGGGCAAGCTTAGCGTTAGCTTAGAGGGGCCGGTCGGAGCAGTAGAGCTAATATGTGGAGTCTCGTACAGCGTCGAAATTCACGTCAAACGCAAACAATTACACGCACCGCACAAATCCGTATCGTATTCTTATGATAATTACAACAACGACAATAAATTATAAATACACCGAAAATAATAACGTAAAAATGTGTACTTTCAACTCGACTTTCCAAGAAGGAATGACATTATTTATTTCAAATCGCGGGAAAACCTAACGGTCATAAATGTACGCGGCGTGAGAAATGTCAGAGTCACGAATGTCAGATACGTCAATGACAAGTCGCAGCGTTACCTATAAAAAGGTGATAGCCAATTCTGAACATTCCGACCACCAAAATGCGCAGTATTTTCCGCAACTTAGTAAAAAAAAAAGTATAATTAATCAATTTATAGAATTATGATACGAAACAATTTATCAACAAAAAAAAACAAATTTACAATTAACATAGCTAGATTTACCTAATCCTTTCAGCTAGAATTAGGTGGACTGGGCATCAGGTTCGATGTCCTCGTTCATGGGAAGGACACACAATTTGACCACAGGCCGTTTGCATTCTCCTGAAGCCGTCCTTAGAGTAACTACTCGGCAAACATTATCGGCTCCAAGATGGAGCTGCGTTACCCGACCGAGTTTCCACTTCATCGGACTGCATTGCTCGTTGGCAATGAGAACCAGAGTTCCAAGGACTATATTTTCTCGCGCATCCACCCATTTATGTCTCTGCTGCAGCGTGTGCACATACTCGAGGTGCCATCTCTGCCAGAAGTCCTGGTGCATTCGTTGGATGAGCCTCCATCGACGAAGAGGACTTACGTGCTTTTCTAGGATTGGTTCCTCAGGCAGAAGAGTCAAAGGCTCAAGTGTAAGAAAATGACCTGGGGTCAACGCCGAAAAATCATTTGGGTCGGAGCTTAGTGGTGAAAGTGGCCGTGAGTTTAACAAGGCCTCGATTTGAATCAGCAGCGTGTTAAACTCCTCATAAGTCAGGCGTTGCAAACCAACGACACGAGCGAGGTGAGTCTTAACCGATTTAACTCCTGCCTCGACTAGCCCCGAAAAATGTGGGCTACCAGGAGGGTTAAACGTGAACTCCACCTTCTCGGCCTGCGTCGCCTGCGACATTAAGTCTTTTAACAGGTTACTTGCTCCGACAAAGTTCGTCCCTTGATCAGATACCAATCTAGAGCAACGACCTCTACGAGCTATAAATCGCTTCAAACATGCCAAATATGCCTCCGAAGTGAGTTCTGATGCGAGCTCCAAATGGATTGCTTTGGTGGCTGTGCAAACAAAAACACATACATACGCTTTGTATGTTCTGACACCACGACCACGACCAAGGGCTATGTCAAACGGCCCTGCGTAGTCCACTGAAGCCGATGAAAACGGTTTCAGTTGACTTAGACGATAACACGGTAAATTTCCCATCCGGGGAGGTGCGGACAGTCGTGGTTTTGCACGGAAGCATTTGACGCAGGATGACACCACGGAACGAATTGCTCGCTTTGACGAGAGGATCCAAAAATCCTGTGCGAGAAGACTCTGTAATGTCTGCGGTCCTGGATGTAAAAATTTCCTATGGTACTCGTCGATTAGTAGATAGGTCAGACGGTGAGTTCGAGGAAGCAGCAGCGGATGCTTCTGGCTATAACTCAGATCGCTATGCACGAGGCGGCCGCCCACCCTGAGCAACCCATTGGCATCTACGAAAGGACATAATTTTCTTAAGACTTTGGGGAGCAAATTTGGGTTGCCTTTATTTAGCGCACGAAATTCTGAAGCAAACACGACTTCCTGTACATGCTTCACTAAGAACTGCAACGCATGGTTAGTTTCGACAGCCGATAAGGCGCCAGTTGATTTCACCGATGCCTTTAAATTTTTAGAGAATCGGTAACAGTAGGCGACGATATTCACTATACGCGAAAGTGACGAGAACTTGTTTAAAAGTCCGTCGACAAAACCAATATTGTTTTCTGTCATAAAAGTCAATATTCTTCGCTCATCGAGTGCGGACTCATTGTTTGCAGCGTACGAACTTTGCGGCCATTCTTCACGAGGGTTCAACAACCAGTTCGGACCCGACCACCATGACTGACACCGGATTAAATCTTCGGGCAGTAAACCTCGCGAACCGTGATCGGCTGGATTATCGGCTGTAGGAACATGTTGCCAGAATTCGGAGGGTATACCATCTTGGATTTCCGTAACACGGTTGGCAACAAAAGTTTTCCAACGCGACGGACAGGAATTGATCCAGGTTAATGCAACGCTGGAATCTGACCAAGCGAAGAGGGCACCGACACGATGAAGACCATCTAGGGCGAGGGTTAACGAAGACATAAGCTCAGTCAGCAAGACAGCTGCCATCAACTCCAAACGAGGGATCGAGCGTTTGCGGAGGGGGGCAACTTTCGACTTGGCACAACAAAGTCGGACCTCAGTCGTCCCGTCACTGCACGACGCGCGGCAATAGACAACAGCGCAATAACCTCGCTCAGAAGCATCACAAAAGCCATGAAGTTGAAGAGATGCAAACGAAGGAACCATTCTCCGAGGCAGTGCCACAGCACTCAGCGACGACAGTTGGTTCTTGACCTTAAGCCATTCAGACGAAATGAATTGAGGAGCCTCCTCATCCCAGTCAACACCAGACAGCCACAATAGCTGCATTATATATTTGGCAAGGAATACGACAGGAGACAAAAGGCCTAACGGATCGAAGATCCGAGCTATGTCTGACAAGATGGACCGCTTTGTACACCTCTTTTCGAGCGCAGCTGTTCTGAATGTGAGCTGGTCTGCGGTGGGAATCCATAACATTCCGAGGATTTTCAAGGACAAATCCTGAAGGTCTTCAAAGTTGCACATCTTTTCCGAGTACAACTCGGACGGCGGCAAGTCGCGGAGGAACTCTTTAGAGTTCGAAGTCCATTTTCTCAAGTGTAGACCTGCGGATGACAGAATTAGCGTAAGATCACGACGAATTTGAATCGCATTCTCCACCGAGTCTGCTCCCGAGACAACATCATCCACATAAGTGTCCCGCTGTAACACCGATGCTCCAAGGGGAAAACGGGGTGCAAACTCGGACGCCAGACGAGACATGCACCAAAGAGCCTGGTACGGCGCACACGAAACCCCATATGTGACCGTAAGTAGCCTGAAATCGCGAATAGGTAAGTCAGCAGACTCGCGCCATACTACTCGTTGGTAATCAGCATCATCAGGGGTTACCAGGAATTGACGATACATTTTTTTTATATCTCCCGTGAAAACCACTTCGTGCCATCGAAAACGAATCAAAATATCAAAGATGCTTTTTTGGAGTTTCGGACCTGGCAACAACACGTCATTCAACGACCTACCCTCAGCATCTTTGGCGCTAGCATCGAACACTGTTCTTAGTGGCGTGGTGACTGATTCTGGGCGCAGGATACCATGGTGAGGGATATAGTAGAAAGGACCGACATTGGTGGTAGGAGGCTCCACTTCCTCCATATGACCACTCTCCAGATAATCTTTCATAAAGTCGACGTACGCTGACTGGAACTGGGCGTTCACTTTAAATTTACGCTCTAAGTGAAGGAACCGTTTCACAGCAATATCGCGAGAGTTAGAGAAGACTGGTTTAAGTTGAGGATCAGCAAAGGTCAGCGGGACAACCAATCTTCCCTCAGAATTTCGATAACTATTTGCTTCCATAAGCCTATCGCAAGCCACTTCAGTTTTCGAAAAGGCTACTGGTCTGGGCGGCTCGACACTTTCCAATTCCCAGAACCTTTTTATTGAGTTGTCTAGTGACAGGTTGGACACAAAAAAACAATTTTTACGACTATTGGCATTGTTGCCAAGGCGAGCGAATCCGGTGCCAATAGTGCACTCGCCCATCACTATCCACCCGAAGATAGTGGGGATAGCGACGGGTTGACCTGATGCACCCTTAACCAAACCAGGTCTGAGTGCCGACGCCAAAATGTTGACACTTACAAGCATGTCAACAGGCCCTGGTTTATAAAAACTAGGGTCGGCAAGATCCAAGCCATCTAAATGCTCCCATGATGAGGTATCAATAAAACCAGGTGGCATGTCGTGACAAATAGTCTGTAGCACAGCAGCTTCCACAACCAAATTGCTTGAGAAGTCCTGACTCTTGGGACTCAATTCACACATAACCGATCCAAGTGTTCTGGTAGAAGCTCTGCCAATTCCATCGACAGATTGGGCTTTTGGGCTCAGCTCTAGTCCCAGCCGGCGTGCGCACGACAAGGTCATAAAATTACAAGCGCTGGCGCTATCCAGCAAGATTCTAATTTCAACAAATTCATTATTATTATTTTTTGCCAAAATCACAGCGGTAGAAAATAATGAATCGGTACTGGATGAATATGCGGCCAGAGCCACTGGCGGTGCCAATTCTTGGGATGTAGTGGAGATAGGAGCAGCTTCATCAAAATGCAACAAAGTATGGTGCCGTTGGCTACATTTTCCGCATGTTACTTTAGAGCTGCATTTTTTGACCGAATGTGCAGGCTTTAGGCACAAAATACACAGTCTCCTTACCTTCACATCCCGGAACCTATTTGCTGGGTTCAATTTCAGAAATTCCGGACAATTTTCTGGACCATGGCCTTCATTGGGGCAGAACTCACAAGTGGAGTCGGGGGATACAATTAATGATGTTCGATTTTTTGGTGCTGGCTTAGAGGTTGCGGGTGGCCCATGGCAGTTTTCTAGAGCCCGAGCACGTTTGTCCAAAAACTCCATGATGTCTTCGAACAGCGGAATGTCAATATCCGGGCTAAGTTGAAGCTCGAACGCTTCCCGAGTAGCCCCATCCAGCTTTGACCATACCAACTGAAACAGCATGAAATCCTGACTTGGAAGGGTGTACCTTGACAGTATGGCCAAATTCTCTGTGAATGTCCGATGAACCCGTTCCAACTCCGAGGCACTTTTATTCTTCACCAACTCACATTTTAATAACTTTTCATAGTAGGTGTTGGCAATGGTTCTCTTCCTATCATAGTATTTGTGCAGTGCATTGTATGCTGCCATATAGTTGCTGCCTGTCAGTGGATAATTCTTTATAAGATCAAAGGCAGCACCCTGTACACTTGACAGCAAATAATGTAGCTTCTCTACATCTGGCAACTCCCTACTGTGTATGAGCGAGTCGTATAGCTCCTTAAAAGACACCCAGTTCTCAAACCTTCCATCAAATGGCTTTAAAACTATCTTGGGCAATTTTGCCAACATACTGCCATTCTGGATAGTTGGTTTGTTTATCAGCTCACGTATTTTTGACAACCTTGACTTGAGACCTAATAATTTCTTATCAAAAGAAATGGTGTGCGAAAATTCATTGCTACGATCTGCCTTAGACGTACCTGACAATACGTAGATTTGCGCCGAGTGAAACTCTTTACTAATTATGTTGAGATCTTCTTCTGTTACCCCTTCGAGATCCGAGGACTCCAGAAGTTCGATCCGCATATAGGAATAATCTCGAGCGATCCTGTATTTATCTCCGCCTTCGGTTTCCATTATTATTGAGTTGAGATTTCAAAAAAGTATTCTATATCAAATGTAAACAAAACAAATACAAAGCTACGGCTATTTTGCCGTTTCCACTTCTTTTTTAGTGGCTACAACTGACGCCTATTTGTCAACCGAGCTTAGCAATACAAATAGATAAAACGAAAAAGAACATTTATGACCGTTGGATTGTTATAAATACGTACCCTCAATATTTTTAGCGAATCTAAATAATATTGTCGGAACGGTAACAAACGACAAAT
Source organism: Eupithecia subumbrata (assembly GCA_949316285.1). NCBI lineage: Eukaryota > Metazoa > Arthropoda > Insecta > Lepidoptera > Geometridae > Eupithecia > Eupithecia subumbrata. Next base: position 9,352,682 of record OX438643.1, on the reverse strand, counting down.
TTACCGATTCCGATACTATCTTATAAACAAAACAATGATGCGAAATGAAATGATAAAGCGAAAATGAAAGCTAGTTAAATCCGGTTCGAATGACCAAATGTTCGATTGCTAGATTTATGAAATGGTGGATAAATGGACTGTAGATTTTTTGTTAATGAATGTTTGTGTGACTCCGAAATTGCGAGACACGAATGCAACGAAAGTGATTACAATCTTGGAGCGAGAATATGAGAGTAGGCGTGAATTGCGTGAATGAGGTGTATCGAGGGTGTTACGAAAAACCACTAACCTTTGAATCAGAGGCGCGTAGCAGTATTCAGCTCTTTCCAGAGTTCCTCGGGGCGTCACGGCTAAAACTATACCTTGGAGATCTGTACTTCACTGGGCGGGCAAGCTTAGCGTTAGCTTAGAGGGGCCGGTCGGAGCAGTAGAGCTAATATGTGGAGTCTCGTACAGCGTCGAAATTCACGTCAAACGCAAACAATTACACGCACCGCACAAATCCGTATCGTATTCTTATGATAATTACAACAACGACAATAAATTATAAATACACCGAAAATAATAACGTAAAAATGTGTACTTTCAACTCGACTTTCCAAGAAGGAATTTATGTATGATTATGTATGTGAATTAGTTTTCTTGGGATAGAACCCTATTTTGGGTACAGGCCTCCAGTATATTCTAAACTTCTCTATTCTTAGCTTAGCTATGATGTTGTCAGACCATCATTTCCTTGGTCAACCTGTTCTTCTTTTACCATGAGGACCATTCACCTAACCATTTAGTTGCCTCTATTAAGATGCCCATTTTTATTTAAGATGGAGAGTGTGGCATCTGTTAGTTTATTCCCCATCTTATAATTTTACTGCCTTTCTTTTATGTTCTTAAGTTGTATCTGTGTTGAAATAATGTTGTTCTAATCTTGATTTATTCACTGGTTTATTAAAAGAAAGAAAGAGCGTAGAAAGAGAATTAATTCCTTCTAATTTTTGTAGTTTGAAAGCTAGTTCTGTGGCTTACACAAATGTTGTACCAATACATACACTATATAGCCAAACTTGATGTGGATGTTTGTAAACAAACCACAAAAAACTAAAACTCAATTGATTGGCGTCGAGTATCAGATATAATTGTAAACAATATTTATTGAAGGAAGGATTTCAAATCAACAAGTTATGTAAATTGCATATAAAAAGACGCAGCAACAGAGTGAATTATAGGTTAAGTATGTGCAGTATGTTTACAAACATTCAACATTGAGTTTGTCTAGTGTATAGTATAGCCACTGATACTGTACAAATTACAAGTTCCTTTATTTATTTTATTTACCTTGACGACCTCAGTCGCGCAGCGGGCGAAGGTCCACCTGCAACGCAGGAGGTTGTGGGTTCAATTCCTGCCTCGGGACAAATGTTTGTACGGTTGGCAGATATTTATTCAGGGTGTTCTGGATGTTTTCTATGTATAGTAAAAAAATATCTATGTATGTAGTGTATCGTATTAAGTATATCAGTTATCTAGTACCCATAACACAACCTCTGCTTAACTTAGGGCTAGATAATGCTGTGTGAATTGTCCAGCATTATTTATTTATTATTTATTTACTTGAGACCAAGAATATTGAACAAAATGTCTGAACAGTTGGTGGTGTTATCCTTATTTACATGGTATGTTATGCAACAATATGTGATACAAGGTACGTAACTATTAACATTTGTGGGTTGATTATGCTTTTACTAAAACTACATAATATTTTAATTTAATTTCTCGTAAACCAGCCAGGGCCCATACTTTTAAAACCAAATCGAGATTTCTGATTCGTTTTCATGCAAATATTTCATATTAAGATTTTCCTTTTCAAAGTAGGACCCTCTGAGTTAAACTATTTTTATCATAAATAAAGATAAAGGTAATCCTTACTTAGCCTTGACAATTTCTCTCTCAGCTCTAAGATGTGGGAAGTGTATGTACTTCTTGATAATACTGGGATGGTTCATGGCCTCTGTGATTTGCATTACTGCTACTGATATGAAGTACTGCGACAGATTCGGGTCTGATTTAGTACCAATGGTCTTCTGAAACTTTCCTGTTGCGTAGAATGATAGGGTGGCTAATACCTGAAAAGTAGTATTTGTTGCTGTTAGGAAGCTTTCTAGTAGTAACTATAAAGAATGAGCCCCGAGTTATTTATATTACTAGATACCGCTGTACAGTAGGCCTTTAACTCAAATAAGTCTCAGCACGTAAGCTAATCAATGGCTTCCATCCTATAGTCAACTTACTTTACTTTCCATGGAAAAATCTACAGATTTTGTAGATTTAGGCATCACGGGTTTCAACTCCTCACACAGGTTTCGCGCCAATTCTTTTGTAAGCCGGTAAGTTTCAATGAAAGCGGAATCACTCAAATCGAAAGGATCCGATTCTTGCGGTTTGCAAACTCTTTTGTCTGGACTTTGTGCCTTCTCTGTAGGCTGAGCTACCTCTTGCTGCCTCTGTGTGTGCGAGTTATCCCATTTTAAAAGTTCAAATATTTCCGGCTCTTCGTCTACCACGGAAATGTAGCTCTCCTCGGGCGGCTTTTCAGCCATTTTCCTTGTATTTTTAGTTTATTTTCGCGTAAAGTAAACGCAGCTTGGATTTTGGTTGACAAAACGCTGTTTGACGTTTATTTGACAGAACATGTTGAGATTGCAAGGCCAAAAAAAAATTTTACCATTTTCTACTATTGCCAGCTAAAACTGATATTAATGAACTCAGAACATTTGATTCTTCCTCCGAGTAAATTAATTTTGCTCCTATTCGATTTTGTTCTACCAAAAAATAGTAGGAACGCTATAACCATGAATAGAAAAACGGACGGATGCAGCATAGAGTAAGTAAAGACACGCTGCTGTGTTTCACCAGGTTTCACCAGGTAAGCAGAGCTGTTTTAACAAAATCAAAATGTCTTTATTTCCATAAATACAATAAATGAACACTTAGGTCAAATCAGAAAACTAAACACTGAAACGGAAATAGAGTGATATTTTTGATATCTGTCGCTTCGGTATAATATGGGCGGGCACCAGAAAAAGAAGACTGATGTGTGTACGTTATATTATCCATAATCCGTAATAATAATACCTACCTACTTAGATACCCGAACCCAGTGTATCAGACCCGGACCACTATCGTATTGTAGGTACCTACCTACTTATCTAAAAGGTACGCGTAGGATGTACTTATACTTAATAGGCCACGTATAATAGGTAATTATGTATGTAACTATCTACCTATCTAATTCAATAGTAGGATATACAGTATTATACAGCCCGGAGTTAAGAAGTTGACGGTGTTACACCCCCTTGCCCCTGAAAGCAGGTTAAGCCGTTAGTACTGCGCCTGACCTCTCCCCAGCCATGTCAGTTCAATGATTCAATCGAGAGTAAACCTGTGTTTGTGCACAAGCTAATGCACGAAGTATCGACGACCCATGTGGGCGAAGATCCGCCTGCGACGCAGGAGGTTGCGGGTTCGATTCCCGCCTTGGAACAAATGTTTGTACGATCTGAAAATATTTGTTCTGGGTATTCTGGGTATTTTCTTAAAAAGTAGGTATCTATCTATGTAATGTATTGTGTTGTCTTATGTAAATCAGTCATCTAGTAGGTACCCATAACACAAGCTCTGCTTAGCTTGGGGCTAGATAATGCTGTGTGGATTGTCCAGCATTATTATTATATTATAGGTACCTACTTACTTAATATGCATGTCTCGTTCACATGGCTGGTCCGTAAGCGGCCATGGCCGTAAATTCGTCTAGCTAGGTGGATATGCCGTAGCTATACTTTACTTTCACTACCTAACCTACACACGTAAAAAGAACCTATTCTATCTCATCTAAACAAAGGCGGCCCGTTCCTTTGAGCGGAGAGCGAGAGTGCTTATAGAGGCTGAGGCGCTGCGTAGAACAAAGATGCGAGCTTTTATTGCCGCGGAAACGACTCGCTGAGCACTGCAGAGTTAGAAATAATTAGACAGGGTGTTGATAAATAAATAAATATTACTGGAAAATTCCCACAGCATCATCTAGCCACAAGCTAAGCAGAGCTTGAGTTATGTGGACGACTCTTATACATAATAAATAGATAGATAGAGAACACTTTATTATACCACACAAATACAGAGAAAATGCTTAGAAAAAAGGAAGTATAAAGGGCGACCTTATCGCTGAGAGCGATCTCTTCCAGGCAACCTTGGGATGGACTGGAAACGAAAGAACAAAATAGACGGTGGCACTGAATAAATATATATGTAGATACCTACTTAAAAAGGAAACAAATACTTACACTACATACCTACCTACCATAATACCTACAAAGATTAAATAAACACACAAAAACATAAAATGAGGTTGACTGACTCTTTACAAGGATTTATTATAATGCAGATGAAGCAGTTTTTTGAAGATAGGGAGTGATTTTGCACGTCTGATGTCCAGAGGGAGAGCATTCCATAGACGGGTAGCTTATACAGTGAAAGATTTGTCATAGAAAGAGGTGGTGTGAGTAGGGACTTCTAAGATGAGGGTTTCAGAGGAACGCAAAGAGAGCGAGTGAGAGTTTGAGAGAAATTCGAAGAGGTCCTTGAGATAGGAAGGGCTCGGAGGATACAACAAGAAAATAAATTATAATAGATAGATAGTTTTTTTTACTAAACATGGAAAACAGTCAAACAAATATCTGCAGATCGTACAAATATTTGTATAAGGCTAATCGAACCCGCAATCTCCTGCGTCGCAGGCGGACCTTAGCCCGCTGTGCTACAGAAGTCGTAAATAGATCATTTTAATAAATTTGTTACGCAGTATGCACAGATTCAGATTCAGATTTATTGGTATAAGATAATATACATGTCAAAGAAGGTGTAGGTAGGTACACAATTAATTAGGTACACAAGTTAACAAATTCAATTAAATAAACAGTCAAGGAAAAAAGTCAAATTAAAATTATGTTAGAAAAAGACATACATTGAGTAAATTTAAATCTAGGTGCACTCTACACAGGCATGAGAATAATAAAGTTTAAAAACTAGTAAAAATGGTAGGTGTGTTACGTAAATGCCACGGTATATTATACCTTTATACCTATCAAAATACAACTCTACGAAAATGCTACGCATGCTACGAATACTGCAAAACTGCTACGAAGGCTACATACACGTGCTACGAAACTGCTAGGTTTGCTACGAACATGTAAGGCGGTGAGCTACGCTTGCTACGAAATTGCTACAGTCTCCACGCAGATGCTACGAACGTGCTACGGAGGGAGCTACACGTGCTACGATACTGCTACGAAAAAGCTGCAATAATCATTTTGTGCAGACGGACGCTATGAAAATTCTTCGGGGCCAGGAAGTTCAATACTATTGGCAAAAGTGCATATAGTTTGTTCGAAGACACCACAGAACCAAGACTTGGTTAGTTAGACTTAGTATAAATAAATATTCTGAACATTATCTCAAAGAAATAATATATTTATCTAAGAACGTAATCTCTAAACCTTCCTAGCTCTATGGCTGCTCTCGTACGTCATCAAGGGGCACGCACGCGCGCCGCGGTCGATGTAGCTCGCTACAGGTGATGCCCCGCCATCGCCAGTCCACTCGGCGCCGCCTAGCACGGCGCACATCCACGCCACCCGAAAATAAACCCTACCACGCCACAACCATGAGAGAACCACGCGAAAACTGACTGTACCAACACCTAGAATTTGTAAACTCTAACAAAGATTTAATGAAGCCTTCATGAAAAATAATAGCAAAGTTTTATGCGTGTTGCCTGCTGTGTTCAACAGGCGCAAAGTAAATACGGAGGCTGTTTCAAATTGTCTGTACCCTACCCACTATTGTTAATTATTCTGAATCGTTCGAATTTCTATTTCTATAATGTTTGAAGTGTTGTGTGTTCGAAGGCATGATGTTTTTGGAGATGAAAATGAGATAGAGTAAAGGGTGAGTTGCATCGATCTTTGCTGAGTTTGTTCTGCTGTTAATCTAAATGAGGTTCCATCTTTTGATAATCTCTTAAACTTGAAAATCAGCTTATATTAAGCCACGTTGATGTATTTCAACTAAGTAGGTACTTACCTAATATTAAGGTATTTAATAAAAGGTAAACAATACTTAGATATAATTTACCTCGCTAAAAATAGAGGTCTTCATACATCAGCGTTTTAAACTTTAACCTCAGTCGATTCTTTTGCTATCTAAGTTTGCATGAATTTAGAATTTAATACAGAACTTCGGTTTATCTATATCTCAGATTACAGAATTCTGTAATCTGTGGTCTTTAAAGTACCTTAATTGCGTAGGTCGGTATAAATCCCATTTCAATATTTTTTGCGCTAATACGTTTGAGATTCCTTTTTCAATAATATTTTTCGAGTCTAAATTAGATACCCGCCTACCTACCAAATTTCATTACTTACTGGCTCCATACGACCACTTTTCACTAAAGCGGATGAAAATAACCAAATCAAAATAGCCTGCCTTCTTTCAAACATTGATACCTAACGCCAGTATGACCATCAATCACGACATAGCTATTGTCTTCGAGATCTATTATAGAAAATAATTTTATCATTGTTTTGTAGATGTATTGTTTTCTAAGTATATTCCTGGTCATCTACATGTGTGCGTGACATAATTTTCAGTTCATGATTATTAACAAAGAATAATCACCTCTTTTTCACTAAATAAAGTCCTAAAAAAAAAAATGACAACACCCACACTTGACTACGCAAAAGAAAAGAGTTGACTGACCCACGAGCGCATGGCGCAGATATATCTGCGAGGTTCGAGCCGGGGAGGAAGGGAAGCTAACAAGGCACATTTGATATATCAGCGAGGTCCGAGCCGGGGAGGGCAGCTAACAGGGCACATTTGATATATCTACGAGGTCCGAGCCGGGGAGGAAGGGAAGCTAACAAGGCACATTTGATATATCTGCGAGGTCCGAGCCGGGGAGGGAAGCTAACAGGTCACATTTGATATATCTACGAAGTCCGAGCCGGGGAGGGAAGCTAACAAGGCACATTTGTCTTCAGAACTACTAGATGCGCAGATATATCAAATGTGCCAAATGAGCCGGGGAGGAAGGGAAGCTAACAAGGCACATTTGTCTTCAGAACTACAAGATGTTGTCTCCGAAGATCAACCGCTCCATCCGCGTGAATGACGGACAACTCATCGCGCTCTCCGACCGGGCGCAGTATGACCACTCACAGGTAACCATGAGAAAATGTAGTCACACTAATACCTTCTTACTTAAAAGACCCCTTTGAATTTCTACATCTCTCCCACTCACGATCCCTCCGATCGATCCTATGATACTCTTCTCTTGAAAATCCCGTCGCACACGACCCAGTTCTATGGTGATTCCTTCACCTTGCAAGCTACCAGACTCTGGAACGCCCTTCCTGTTTCCATTCGGAATGCCAAATCCCTTCCTATCTTCAAAGGTTTGGTTCATCAGCACTATCTGTCCACTCCTAATAGGTTTAATCAAATAATTTTATAGTCCAAGACACAAGAACACGTTCGAAGGTATTCAAGAACATATTCAAGAACGATTTATTTATTTAATAAAAATACTGTACACCTATCATTACAGGCACATCTAATGCGATAGGGTACTTATCTATTCACAACCATGATAAATAAAGTCACGGTCTTAAAACACTAATTGAAATTCGTCAATGTTCGTCATTTTCAAAATAATTAATTAAAATTCTACTTAAAACATAAAACAATAGAAATTTATAAAAAAATAGAATATTAATAGTAATTAATTAATCAAATTAAACTCAATAATTAATTGCATAAGCAGGCGGACACTCTTGGAGTCAAGGCGGAAGCTCTCCTGCTTAGGCACTATATCATGATGCTGCGTGGTAGAGTTGACAACCCAGTAGCTGTACAGCAAATGGGCCTTGCGGTCCCGAGACGGCACATGGCAGGCGCAGTGGGAGCTGTCGGCCCGCGGCGTCGGCCGGTGCTATTTGTGCTACCACCCGGAATTCGGACGCATGCCGGGGAAAGTGCTCCCATTCCTAGAGTAACCCTCCTAAACGAGTTCATCTTCTCAACTGACGCCGACGTATTCTTTGACAGCAACGCCAAATTACACCATTTGATGCTCTCATTTTTTAATTGTACTTTTTGACATTGCTATTATTTTGACTATCAGATAATATACTATTTTATTTTATTGTGACTTTTCCATATGTATAATTTAATATAATTTTACTTACCTACTCTAGATTTTATAACAATGTTTGACGTTTTGGAATGTATGTAATTCTGTAACTATTTGAGTAAATAAAAATAAATAAACAAGCCGCCCATATTTAAACTATTCATTGTGTTGCCGTGTATTTTTATACACAACTTACATCCTTGTCGCGTTGAGATTTTTACTTCAATAAAATAAATGCTAACAATTACCTATGTCTGAAACTCAATCCCAATCGTGTGAACTTCAGTTTCTTTTGATGTGGTTTGTTACAAACATTTCACATTGAATTGGGCTGGTGTATAAATTGGTACTGTTTTTTTCGGGTACCCACACCACTAAATCTGTACCACTAAAGTTTGTGGCATACCTGGAAAGCACCGCTGCCAATAAAACGTGCATTCAACTTTGGGCTTAAACTCGTTATCTTTAGATACATTTCACAGTGACAAAATAGCTTACCTCAAGCTTCAAACGAGTGGTCCGCTGTCTGTCATCTAGAAGAATAGAATAGAATTATTTATTCAGGTTAATTATTTGGCGTGTGTTAAAAAACTATAAGTCGACTTCGAATCCCCCAAGTGGCGACATCTAGTTAAAATTCGAGTCTAGTTTAGTTTGATGACACATGGACATGACACATGATGAAAGGAAACCTAAGATCAAGCACTGCGCACACGCACTGCGATTAAACGCGCACGTTTAATCCCAAGTCCGAAACCGCAAAATAAAAGCTTTCTGTACAAGCGTACCAACGCATTATCGAATTTTTTCAGTGACTGATTTTAAAAACGCAACTTGCTACATTTGGTTTGCGGTTTATAAACGCGCGATTTTTTTGTGACCCATAGTGGCGCACGCACAGCGGTTAAAAGCATTTGGTTTTTTATTTAAGCCCAAAGCCATAACATAACACACGCTGTTCGCATGAAGTCCATGGTGTTACTGAAATAAAATAAGTATCCGTAACGTTTTTAGTTGAGAATGCAGATTTACAGAGCTAAAAAATCCATAACACAGCAAAAATTTTTTTGTTCTACGACAAAAATTGACGAAGTTATGACCAAATAGCGAAGTTAAGCTTTCCAGGTGTGCGACATCACTGAGGCTGGTCTATGTTCCTACTATAAGCTGGTATTGTTGCAGGCTGGTTACCTACACAAGCGGAGCTCCGACAACACCAAGTGGCAGTTACGATGGTTCACTCTGTACCAGGTAACTTTAGCTCAACCTATCCATTGGTAAAAACGTATGAAAATCCAAGAAATCTAATAATATCCCAGAAATTTTCGACTTCGACGGGACTTGAACCCATATCCTTTCCTCAGGAATGTTCTAACAAACTTTTTTTGACGATCTCCGTGGCGCAGCGGGCGAAGGTCCGCCTGCGACGCAGGAGGTTCGGGTTCAATTACCGACTCGGGACAAATATTTGTACGATTTGCAGATATTTGTTCAGGGTGTTCTGGATGTTTACTATGTATAATAAAAAAATATCTATCTGTGTAGTGCATTGTAGTATGTGTATCAGTTATCTAGAACCCAGAACACAAGCTCTGCTTAGCTTGGGGCTAGATGATGCAGCTTATAGTGGGATTCCTAGGGACAACAGTACACACTAAAATTCACTATTTGCATCATGGGTACCCAGGGTCCGGTTTTTGCCTTAATTGTAAGGAATATACAGGGATATTGGTAATTCACTGACACTATGTTAACTGCAGGTTCTACCCAGCCTCATGAACACGTCCGAGAAGACGCCAGATCTCAATTCTTAAAATCGGTGGAAAGGGGATGATATTAGTATGTACCCCCTCCATTCAAAAATCGTTCATAATAGGGGTTTTCTTTGAAAATAAACCTAAAAACGGCTCTGCCCTGAATTTTCAGATGGGTGTGTGTGTGTTCGGCTGTCTCCCAGCCGCAGATGTGGATTTAAATAGGAGTGGGAGATCGGTATTTAGTAATTAATTGGGTTGAGAATATTATTTTGTATGGGAGGCGATATACAAAAAAAATAAGAATTAAGACCTGGCGTCTTCACTAACGTGTTCGTGATGATGGGCAGAAATTGCAGTTTACGCAGTATCAGTGAATTATCAATAACCCTGTATAGATTTTAACGTGCCACCCCATGTTATCCCTACCCCATTAATAGATTAATCCAAACTCTATGTAGATAAAAGTATTGCAAGATGAAACCACAAATTAATTAACTGGATTCAGGTGATGCGGTTGGGAAAATCAGAATTTTAAACGAGGTCTGGAAAATGTTTTGTCATGCTAAGAGAATATCTCAAAAATTCGATCACGTTTTTTGAACGCCACCGTCTATTGCCGGCTTAGAGTTAGCACTTTAACTACCAACTCTTCCCGCGGGTGTAGTACGTAAGAAGCAACTAAGGCGGTTAACACACTGCCACGCACCACGCATGCATGTTGCGTGTCGACGCACCTACGCGTACTTGCGGGAGTGCAGATTTGCATAATCGTGCGGGTTTTTTACGCACTTAAGCACGTAGTTGCGTTTTGTGGATTCACGGCAGCTCTGACTCATTTCATTCAAGCCCTTCCAAAATCACGCACGGCACTGCGGGACTCAGTATTACCTTGCGTCTCGCCCGCACCTACGCGCGGGCATGCATGTTTCTCCGCGCTTGAGCGCGTGATCGGCATGTACGCGCGTGTATGCATTTTCTGTGTGTTGGACTGTGCGTGTTTTCTATACATGGAGATACTTACAAGCAACGTTAGAACACGCATTCACGCAAAATGCAGCGTGGTGCGTGGCAGTGTGTTGATCGCCTAAGGCATCAGCATTGCCATACAGCGGGGCAATGCCGCCAGCATCTTGGGAACGCTTCCGACTGGTATTGATATGGAACAGTTGAGCTACCTGTAGATTGTTTGCAACAGTCTGCAGTCAGATTAATGGTTTCAATTATTGTTAATACTAGTTCTAATTTGTTTTAAATATTTGATTGTACTTTTCTTTGTTACTAAAGATATTGATTATATAACTTAATTCTAAGTTTATAACAGCAATGAAAATGGCGGCCTTATTGCTATGTGAAGTTCTTACTTACAGTTTTGTCCGCAGAACATGCTGTTCTACTACGAGTCTGAAAACAGCAACCGTCCGACGGGCGTTCTGTTGCTGGAGGGGTCCTACTGCGAGCGGCTCAGCAAGGCGCCCGTGGAGCGGAACCCGTCTGTGAGTCTACTGATCGCTGTATTTGAAAACAGCAACCGTCCGACGGGCGTTCTGTTGCTGGAGGGGTCCTACTGCGAGCGGCTCAGCAAGGCGCCCGTGGTGCGGAACCCGTCTGTGAGTCTACGTATCACTGTATTTGAAAACAGCAACCGTCCGACGGACGTTCTGTTGCTGGAGGGGTCCTACTGCGAGCGGCTCAGCAAGGCGCCCGTGGAGCGGAACCGGTCTGTGAGTCTACTTCTCACTGTATTTGAAAACAGCAACCGTCCGACGGACGTTCTGTTGCTGGAGGGGACCTACTGCTAGCGGTAGTAATTTAGACTTAATTTTTATCATACCCTTGGCAGGCAGCAAATGCCATCGACATTACGCCCATCAATTGTGTATTTTTAATAAAAAGAGTAACGGTTCTGCAGAATATGTAATGCTAAAGTTTATGTTCTCACCTACGTAGGTATGTAACTTCTTCTAGCCAAAACTACTCGATTACGGGATCGGGCTTAATTTTCGTCTATGTGCAGATCTAGATCAAGACCGGAAATAACCAAATATACTTTTTATATAATTCCGATTTAGAATGTTTGCAAACAAACCACGACACAAATAACTACTGACAAATAACACTTGCTTGGCGTCGAGTTATAATTGAATATTTATTGAAGGAATGATCTCAAATCGACAAGTTATGTAAATCTATATCTATATACTAATATTATAAAGAAGAAAGATTTGATTGTTTGTTTGTATTGAATAGGCTCCAAAAAAACTGGACCGGTTTAAAAAATTCTTTTATCATTAGAAGCCCACATTATTCCTGATGAACATAGGCTACTTTTTACCGCGGGAAATGGTTCATTCCTAAGGGACAACGGGTAGTAAGAATGCAGCTAGTTGCCTATTAAAAGACGCGGCAAGGGAGTAAATTTAGGTTAAGTATTATATTATTATTAGCTTTGTTCACAAACATTCTACATTAGTTCAGCTAGTGTATATCTGAATAATACGATCGATAAAACAAATACTTAGAACTGAAAAGTGTCCCATCCTATCTATTATTAATAGCTCCAGCAGGCCTTGAACTCTGCCTGGCATTAAACAATCGATACAATAGATTGAATATGCAGCTGTGGTACTGGCGACCATCGATCGGCTAGAGCAATGTCATACTGATGTACCTGACGACGTCAGTGGCAGATGGAAGGTCCACCTACAATATAGGAGGTTTGATTCTATTCCCGCCTCGGGACAAATGATTCTACGATCCAATGAAGTATATTATGGTTTAAAGCTACGATGTGCTGATTTTTGGATGTTTTGAGTGTTTTCTATGTATAGTAAAAACTAATTTTTGCGTGAGGCTTCGCACGCGTTGTTTATAATGAAACATTAAAGGTTTTATCTCATGGAAACTGATTTAAGGGTTAAACAGTAGCCTATATTATTCCAGGTAAGAGCCAGAACTTCATCTACGCAAAACTTGCATAATACACGAAAATTTGGATGGATTAATGAATTTATGTTTGTTACGTCTTTACGCCTAAACTTCCAAACGTTTCGGGTTGATATTTTCAGTATTTTAGTATTTTATTTTTTGCGTACAATCATACAATCTTAGTGATTAGGTGAGTTTATGTTAAGATCACAGTATGTACCCATTTATGGTGTTGCAATAGAAGACTGGCAGGTATCGTGCCTTTCTACTAAAGGTGAACTATTAGGAAGCTATACTTATTTACAATTTAATTTGCGAGTCGCGAAAATATTTGTTGAAGAAGTCGTCAAGTTCGTAAAATCAGTTCTGATGAGCATCTCTTTCTTGCGAGATACCCAACCGAAAATAATATTCAAATTCATTTATAGAATATATATTCAAGACCGATGATAAAGTATTCTTGTTTTGTTGAAATTTTTTCATATACAAATGACTGAAAAGATTCATCAAGAATTGGTGAACCAAGGAGTCGAAGTGAACATTTATCTACAACTGTAATGTTGGGGGCTAAACTATTGAATTTTCCAATGATATTGTTTTTGTCTACACAAAAGTCCGAAATAGAAAGCTGGCGTTTTGAAAAATTTAATTCTAAACCTATTTGTCGAAATTCGTCGGTGATGATGATGATTGTTCTGTCATCCAAATACCAAACATTGAGTTTGGATTGGAGACGTTGAATGATTGGTTGACGGTTGGATGGCAAGGCTAAATATGGCCGGACCAAGAGGGTCGCCCCGCTGACAGCCAACAGCGGACGAAATGACTTTGTTCCTGTAAATTAATTTTGACGGTGAACCGTAACATTGCCAAAGAAAAGGGTAAATTTCTGGAATTTTGTCTTTAATTTCTTTTAGCAAGGCGCCCCTGTCTACGGAATTGAAGACGTTTTTGACGTCAACCTTCAGAATTACCGCCCCATATTTTGGTCTAAAAATGTAGGTACTGTGGCCTCACATCCGCCTCGCGAACCAAAGCCTAGCTGAATTGGTCTTTCAGTTTGGTTTCGAACGTGTTATTTTTTTTCCGAGACATTTTATGTTTTCTGGGACTTTATTATAAATTTTTACCGCCATCGAGTTGGGGCAGGATAATTGAATTTTATTAAAAAAATTAAAAATTTTGATTCAGGCTTCACCAGGTTGTGTTTATATCTTGTTTGGTATCGGCGGGGCTGGACATTTATTTATTTGAAAAGAATTGGGTAATTCTTTAAAAATTGCTTTTTTGTAAAATGCATAGATACTAACCAAGGTTAGGATTTTCAATTTAATGAAGAGAGGTTTACATTTGTCTCTGGTAGGTACTCTATCAGCTATGGTACGGACGCATTTTTTCTGAGAGAATTTTGCATCGATGTTGTCCTGGAATAGCATACCTTTACTTAGCCTTTATTTTTAGTATGGATAATTGCATGCAAAGCCGTGGATATAAACCAGTAAAAATAATTTCCTTCTCGAACACTCTTCAGTTAGCAAACTCGTCTTGTATTAGCATCTCCCATCTGGTACCCACTTCCCTCGGGAAATCAACGGCGTCTTATTACACGGAAACTCGACCTGGAACCGTCTGCAACTCATAAAGCCTCTACACTCCGCAGCCGCGATTTCGAATCGCGTCTTGTGTCACGCGATTTGTTGCGATTTTGTAGCGCGACACACACGGCTGCGTTTTTGTACACCGCGAGCTCTAGACGCCACGTACCATCGCTGCCCCCCAAAACATAAGACGCAGCTGTGTGTAAGAAAGATGGCATGCGTCCTAAATGTCCTAATCCAAAATGTTCCGTGAACAATTATCGCAAAATCGCAGGACGCGGAAACGCGTCGTCCAACTTCTATCGCTTCGATAAAATCGCAGCAGTGTGTAAGATCATATGCGTTTTAGTACAAAATGTAATGCAAACAAATATCGCAACATATCGCGCGATACAAGACGCGCTCCAAAATCGCGGCTGTGGGTTGGAGGCTTAAAGGTTCGGCTTTGGTAATTTTTGAAGCATTAAGGTACTGGTACTGGTTCGATCATTTCAATCGGCTATGCCAATTAATTTAATTACGATGAATGCTGAAATGCAACCGTGCTGTCTTTACTATTTAGCGTAGAAACTTGCATTTCATGTTCACGAACACATTAGTGAAGACCTCATCCTCAACCTCACCTCACTAGCCTGTATTGGTCCACTGCTGGATGCAGGCCTCCCCCTGATAAGCGCCTTATTGGCTTTTATCTGGTGGGTAATGCCCATAATCCCGGCGGTGGGCATGCAGGTTGGGCATCACAGTTCGGTGGTGGAATGGTTATGCAGAAGGCCCTGATACCCGCCCCCTGCTGGGTTGGGTACCCCTTAGTCGCCGCTTACGATACCCGCGCGAGGCGTTGCTGCCCGCCCCCCGGTCTATATCCCTTAGTCGCCTCTTACAATACCCGCACCCCTTAGTGAAGACGCCAGGTCTAAATAAAAAAATTGTGAATTACCTCTGATATAAATCGAAAAAAAAACACGTTTGTCCGGAACCCAATTAATTATTAATGACCGATCTCCCACTCCCACACACACTGGTCATCATCATCATCATCATCAGCCCATATTAGTCCACTGTTGGACATAGGCCTCCCCTAATGAGCGCCATAGCGCCCTGTCTTCAGCTTGCCGCATCCAGCATCTGCCTGCAGTCTTTCGCAGATCGTCATCCCACCTGGCCGGAGGGCGTCCTACACTACGTTTACCGAGTCGTGGTCTCCACTCAAGAACACGTTTACCCCAGCGGTTGTCGGTTCTTCGCGAGATATGGCCGGCCCACTGCCACTTCAGCTTGCTTATTCTTTGAGCTATGTCGATAACTTTGGTTCTCTGTCGGATGTATTCGTTACGAATTTTATCCTTCAGAGAGACTCCGAGCATAGCTCTTTCCATAGCTCGCTGACCGACTTTGAACTGGTGGACCAGCCCTACCGTGAGTCCACGTCCACGTCCACGTCCACGTCTCAGCTCCGTAGGTCATGACGGGTAGGACGCACTGATTGAAAACTTTAGTTTTCAAGCATTGTGGTATGGATGACGAGAAGACTCGACGTAGTTTCCCAAACGCTGCCCAGCCTAGCTGGATCCTCCTCCTAGCCTCCTTCTCAAAATTATTTTTACCCAACTGCAGAATTTGCCCAAGGTAAGTATACTCGGAAACAATTTCGAGAAGGTGGCCATGTACGACGACCGGTCCCGGATCAATGAGGCCATTGATCATGACTTTGGTTTTATCCAAATTCATGCCAAGACCGATGCGTCGCGAGGCTGAGGCTAGGCTGTCCAGCATTTGGTTCAGCTCCTCTAGCGACTGCGCCATTAAGACTATGTCATCAGCGAATCGCAGGTGTGAGATGTGGTCGCCGTTTATGTTGATGCCCTTACCTTTCCAGTCCAGCGTCTTAAACATATCTTCCAACGCGCTCGTGAACAGTTTCGGGGATATAACATCCCCCTGTCTAACTCCTCTGCGCAGTTGGATGGGTTTAGACTGCTGGCCCTGTACTTGGACACTCATGGTGGCGGCCTCGTAGAGGCATCTCAGCACCTCGATATAACGATAGTCTACTTGGCATCGCTGTAAGGATTCCAGAACAGCCCAGGTTTCGACAGAGTCAAAGGCCTTTTCATAGTCCACAAAGGCCAGACACAGAGGCTGATTATACTCTTCGGACTTCTGTATAATCTGCCTCACTGTGTGAATGTGGTCTATGGTGCCAAATCCTCCGCGGAACCCGGCCTGTTCCGGTGGCTGGAACTCGTCGAGTCTCCTGGCGAGACGATTTGTGACCACTCGTGAGAACAGCTTATAGACGTGGCTCAGGAGTGTGATGGGTCTGTAGTTTTTTAGAAGGGTTTTATCTCCCTTCTTAAAAAAGAGCACCACCAAACTCCCGCTCCACGCCTTTGGAGTTCTCCCACTGTGAAGGACGGTGTTGAAGAGGTTCTGTAGCTCCTGTATAACAGGGGCACCTCCGGCTTTCAAAAGCTCTGATGTTATTCCGTCCTCACCGGGGGCTTTTCCATTCTTAAGCTGCCTCAGAGCTAACACAATCTCGTCTTGACTGATTTCTGGCAGTTCGTCGGTATAGTGGCGTGTCAGAGTGGCTCTAGAATCATGGTCGTCTCGTCGGGAATGGGGGGCATGTGCAGCGTATAAACGGCCATAGAAATCCTCTACCTCGGCGGAGATCTCCGGCTTCGACAATACGGTCCTCCCGTCGTGCGTCTTCAGCTTCGTCAGGTGGCTCCTGCCAAGCTGCTGAGTGAATACTTTGGACCCTCGGTTTCGCTCTATAGCCTCTTCGATGAGGCGTGTGTTGGAGCTCCGAAGGTCGCGTCGTACCATCTTCGCAATTCGCTTGTTCAGGTCTGACCTTTCTGACGAAGTCGCTTGGGTGGTTTCCCGTCTTTTTGTCATCAGCCCGAGAGTCTCATCCGAGAGTTTGGATTTCTTGCCTGTGCGCTGCTTTTTGCAGAACTTGATGCCCTCATCCCTCAGCGTTTCGACCAGATTGTGTAGGGTCTCGTCAGCGTCATCAGTGGGATCCAAGGCAACAAATCTATTCCCGAGAAGCTGCTGGAACTTCTCGGTGCCCGCCATGATTTGGATTGGGTTAGGTCGGAGCGTGGACTTCATCAGACGGTTTCTTTCAAGCTTCAAGTTGATATTCAGAGAGCCTCGGAGCAGTCGGTGATCAGATCCGGTATTGAACCTGTTGATCACTGAGACATCTCTGAATATGTGCTTGCTATCCGTCATGATGAAGTCGATCTCATTTTTAGTCACAGTGTCGGGGCTTTGCCATGTCCACTTCCTTTGAGGCTGTTTCTTAAAGAAGGAGTTCATTAAGAACAGCCCCTCTTTCTCAAGGAAGTTGACCAGCATTTGCCCCCTGTGATTCCTAATTCCATATCCATGCGGGCCTATTCGGGGTTCGTTGCCAGTCTGGGTTCCCACCTTGCCGTTAAAGTCCCCCATAACAACGTTGAAGTGTGCCTTAGTGGTGTTGTGTAAGGCTTTGGATATGTCTTCGTACATATCCTCCACTTCATCATCCGAGTGTGCCGAGGTCGGTGCGTAAACCTGAATAACCTTCATGGTGTACCGCTTGGACAACCGAAGGATCAGGTACGCTACCCTGGTCGACACACTGGAGATTTCTTGGACGTTGTTAGAGAGGGCCTTGTTGACGAGGAAACCTACGCCACCCTGGGATGTTTTATCACCCTCGCGAAAGTAGAGAAGATGGCCCGAGTCTAGGGTTATGGTGTCCTCCCC
Source organism: Eupithecia subumbrata (assembly GCA_949316285.1). Classification (NCBI taxonomy): domain Eukaryota; kingdom Metazoa; phylum Arthropoda; class Insecta; order Lepidoptera; family Geometridae; genus Eupithecia; species Eupithecia subumbrata. The sequence continues at coordinate 9,334,392 of OX438643.1, read as the reverse complement.
CTCTCTACGGACTTCACATAACCCCAGAACATGCCATTTAATGTTCTCTAACTCCACTTCCAACTGCGCTAGATGGTGGTCAAGCCTCAGAGTGCGTCCGTTGAACGTTGCCAGGGTCGGTTTGCGTAATGTATGGTAGCCTGAGGTAGCCCGGTGATTCCTAGCACCCCCTGCCCCGCCGTTACCATGGCCGCTACCATGGCCAGGAATAGCGAGGCGGCCGGGAACTGGGGGCCATTTTTTGGCTTTATTCATCATTGGGGGGTAATGCCCATAATCCCCACGCTGGGCATGCGGGTTGGGGATCGCAGTTCGGTGAAGTTGTTCTGCAGGGGGCGCTGCTGCCCGCCCCCCGGTGCGTGTGTCCCTTAGTCGCCTCTTACGACACCCACGGGAGGAATTGGGGTGGTGCAATTCTATGCCGGCACCACACGGCCAACACACACTGGTAATTCCTTCAAATAAAGACTCTCTAAAGAACGATTATTAACGATTGAATGGAGGTGACACTAAAACCAATTTTAAGAATCAGGCGTCTTTAAAAGCCTGTCCGTGATGGTGGGTAGACCCTACAGTTCACGCAGTATCACCAATAACCCTCTATAAGCACTGAAGGGGTCTTGATAGGAATTCGTTTGAGATTACGAATGACCGTCATCAAAATCGACAAGGGGGCCTATTAAGTATGCACTATAATAATACATATGTCCTGCACAAACCTCTGACGACTTCTGTGGCGCAGCGAGCGCAGGTCTGTCTGCGACGCAGGAGGTTGCGGGTTGGATTCCCACCTCGGGACAAATATTTGTACGATCTTCAGACACTTTTCCAGGGCGTTCTGGATGTTTTCTATGTATTACAAAAAATATCTATCTATGTAGTTGTATTAAGTAAATCAGTTAACTAGTACCCATAACACAAGCTCTGCTTAGCTTGGGGCTAGATAATGCTTTGTGAATTGCGTCCAGCATTATTTATTTATTTTATTTTTAAATGGTTAGTCTCCAATGAGACTGGCCGCTGCCCGTGGCCGGAATTCGGCTAGGAGGACATCTACATCATTGAAAGGAAGCAGAAAGCTTTACATCTCGGCCACTTCATATACCCTACAATAAGCTAGTCAAAGGACATGTCTATTTAAATTAATAGAAAATGTTTTGCACACAGTTCTGCTTCACGATAACCTACCGGCGAGAGACCCAGAGACAGTACGAGCTTCGGGCAGCCACAGAAGCAGACTGCGTGCATTGGGTCGACGCCATCCGCGAGGCAAGGTCAGTGCTTGTGAGGCAAGGTCAGGTTAGGCGAGGCAAGATAAAATAACATTGATGAGACTCAAAGAAGCACGAGCTTCGGGCAGCCACAGGGACGGACTGCGTGCATTGAATTGATGCCTTCCACGAGACAAGGTCAGTGCTTGTGTGACAAGGTCAGGTTCTGCGAGGAAGGTCAACTTATGCGAGGCATAAACAGGTTACGCTAGGCAAAGTAAAAGTTTGTAGGGGACTCAGTGGCAGCGTACTGCCACTTTGAAAGCAGCCCATAGATCCATAGTTCCGGGCGTGCATTAAGTCGATCCATCCTCGAGGCAAGGTTAGTACCTATTTGTGGGGCAATGTCAGGTTCTGTAAGGCAAGGTCAGGTTTCAATTTCAATTCATTTATTAATACCATGGGTTCACAAGAAGCGTTTAGTCAGGTCAATTACTTAGAATAATAACATTTCCAAAACACATGACATTCAATCATAATATAATAACAATAATTTAAAGGGGTAGCTGCAAAAGCATTCTCAAAAATTTAAGGAGGAAAATAAAATTGAAATTAATCATAATGAGGGAATGTCAGATTTAAAGCCGTCACACACAGAAACCGCGGCCGGCGAGGTTTATTGAGTCTAGATAAATGTCTATGGAGACTCAGTAGTAGTACGAGTGCAGACTGCCTCGGAGAGACGCGGTCGACGCCATCACCGAGGAACGAGTATTTGTGTGGCAATGTCAGGTTGCGCGATGCAGGATGAAATAACATACCAACGGAAGGCAAACTATCTCGGCACCTTTAATTTATTTTGGACAACCATATAATCCGCGTATTGACACGGAGTTTTCTCTGAATTTCGATTCGAATAAAAACGTTAAGAAGGTAAATAACAAGCCTTTATTCTATTCTTCAGACGGAATCCTATTTCCTCCGCATTTTCGCTTTTCGTATAACATGGAGCGAGCGAGGAATTTTATTATTGGTTTACCGAATTTCAATAACTCGATCGTGCGTTTTTTCTTCAAGCAAGCGAGAGCGTTCGCATTGACGATCTGCCAAGCGCGTTACTTTCTGAGAAAACCATAAAAATCTGTTACCGAAATGTAGCTTGTATTCACGAAACTTTATCACGAAAAATATAAAAAACTAACATTTCTGTACCTGATACCAGATAGTTTGAAATGTCAGATTTGTAGGTAATAATTAATACTTACCTACAGAATTAAGTATAGTCAGTTGCAAACGGTAGAAATTACTAATATTATAAACGCGAAAGTTGGATGTGTAGATGTTTGTTAACTCTTCACGCCATAACGAGCGACTGACCCGATTAGCTGAAATTTTGCATAGATGTAGCTCTAAGCCTGGAATCAAACATGGGCTACTATTTTTATCCCATAATACAGTTGATGGGATATAAATAACTTTTAAACGTTTTCATATAAACAACGCGTGCAAAGCCGCGGGTAGGCACTAGTAAGAAATAGAAATAAAAGGCTAATCACTCTTATCATCTGTCAATTAATTTATTCTAACTTAATTTAATCAAGTCTACAGTTAGCTCAATTGTTTCAATTGTAAATACCTACTAGTTTTAATTTGTTTCTATTATTTGGTTTTAATTTTCTTTGTTAATCAAGTCATCGGTTGATTAAAATACAACTTGCTATCGGGTCTTCGCTCTGTAAATTTTAAGCACTAACTTTAACATAGCTTTGCCCTCTCCTTCAAAGTTTTTAATTTGCACCCAGTTTGAAGCCGTTGTAGAGTAGGTAGGTATAATACCTTACCTACCTACTCCCTTTTAAAAGCTAATAAAATTTCTCGCCGAAAATAAACGAGTTCACATGGAAATATAAACGAAAATTAGAATACAAGTGAGCACAAAAGTCTTTTAGAGAATTCGTTAACGGGTCGTTGGAAATTCTTAAATAAATCTTAAATAATAATCTTAAACTTCTACTTCTTAATATAGCAGATAAGAAGTTTTGCCCATTGTAAACCATTTACTTTGAACCTAAGACAAACAAAACTCGATTTAATAACTCTATTGTAGTGTTGTTATATTCAAAACCGGCAAATGAATCGAAGTTTGTAACAGCGTGGGTTCATAATAAAACGTCAAGTGCAAGTCAGACTCGCACACTAAGGGTTTCGGTTAGTTGTAAGACCTTGTTTTTAGCCAAATATGATTCTAGGACCTAGAATCTAGGTCAACGGGAAGTAGGTACCTACCCAATATATTTTGGTCCAGAGAGCGAAACAATTTTTTGTTGTTTTTTTTTAACTAAAAATTTTTAATTTTTTGATTTTTCCCGTTATTTTTGCTATAAGACCTTGCTTCTTGCCAAATTTTATGATTCCAATTCAACAAGAAGTACCTTATAGGTTTTGGTCCATGGCGAGAATCAAAAGAAGTTATATAAAGATTAAAATACTATTTTACGGTTTTCGGATTTTTTCTTTTTTTTGTGCTATAAGACTTTACTTTTTGCCAAATTCCATGATTCTAGGTCAACGGGAAGTACGTTTTATTTATATCGCGGCTCCAAAAGGTTACGGACTTGAGTATTCAGCGTTAATTTAAACTCGATACGTCCACGCGTTCCTGAAAAAGAGGGTTGACAGACGGACAGACAGACGGACAACAAAGTGATTCTATAAGGGTTCCTTTTTTAATTTTGAGGTATGGAACCCTAAAAATGCGTGCGAAGCCCGGGGCAGAAATTAGTTTGTTGATTAAACTAAACTAAATCGGTTGACATGCTAACCCCTTTTGCCCTCGTCTGTCCATGATACGCCTGTGACGTCACCCGTGTCATCGCACGCGATCGTTCCATCAACGCGACTGTACCTACGTACCGTGAACGGATTTTATAATAATTGCTCCCATGACAAACTGCTACCACCACTCTTTAGCGCGACTTCATGATGACACCTTATTTTCATTGATATAAGGAAGCTTTTTCTGTGGATATCGACCTAACTTTGATAGCTTTCAAAGTAAATAGGTATACCTCAACCTCAGTGGCGCAGCGGGCGAGAGTCCGCCTGCGACGCAAGAGGTTGCGGGTTCGATTCCCGCCTCTTAACAAATTTGTGTACGATCTGCAGAAATTTGTTCCGTTAGTCTGGGTGTTTTCTATATGTACAATAAACAAAACTATATATGTACATAATGTATTAAATATATCAATTTACCCATAACACAAGCTTTGAGTAGCTTAGTTTGGGGCTAGATGGTGCTGTGTGGACTGTCCAGCATTATTTATTTATTTATTTAATATAGTTTAGTTCGCTTATAATGCAACAAGCTATTAAAAAACAAAGTTTAATTGAAAATTTTCAAAGAAACATGACCACGTTGTATTTGCACCCTGTTTCGTAGGGCGTAGTTTTGTTGTAAATTTAATCTGAATTTTCATTCATTATAATTTTTGTTTTTGCTTGCATGTTCTCTCTATGTTCTATGTTCTCTATTGATTGAGGTTAGATAGATAGAAAGATGCACACTTATCGATAGAAACAATACAACAAAATGCTTAAAATCGAAGTGACAAGTGGCGGTCTTATCGCTCAGGAGCGATCTCTAACCGTGGATGGATATGGATAGATAAATATCAATGGATAGCACTACTACCATGTACACTACATTCATTCTCAGGTCTAGGTGAAAGTTGTCACTAGGTACATGCACCCTGGAAGGGCACTGCAAAAACTTTAAATTAAACTAAAACAGAAATCAGGGGGTTTCTGTTTTAGTTTAATTTAAACTTTTTTATAGAGAACCAGTCTTCCCTCCTACACATGGTTTCTAAATTAAAGTACAGCGCCTCTATCGTGCGGGCAAGGAACTACGCAAATCCCATACTAAAAGGAAGCGTCACGGTCCCGTCTCGTCCCTGACGTCAAAGATACTCACACCATTGCTTACCTTGGGCACACCTTGGGCGGAGAACAATATAATAATACTAACGTACTTTGGGGGTAGATGATGCTGTGTGGATTAACCTGCAATATTTATTTATTTATTTCCACAAGAGATTTATGACTCATTAGCATTTTGTCTTAGAAAATCGCCTTCTTTGCAGCGTCGACATCAAGACGCTCATATTATTATTTTATAAAGAAACTGGTCCTGGATGTCCTTGGTTACACAATTAGAACGCGAAGAATTTTTTTTAATGACTTTGTGAGACTTCTTTCTGGTTGTTCGTCGAAAGTATATACTCTATAGACAGAAATTAATTAGGTACCTAATTTTTCATCTTGGTACATTTTGTTCTAGGACATAGATGCTCTAGGTCGTAGACGCTCTACGTCGTAGACGCTCTACGTCTCGCTGTTCTACGGTGTAGCAGCGCGCTACGAAATCTCTTTCAATTGGGGTTTGAAGATTTTTGAATGTGAGGGTGGGTGGCCCTAACAATTGTTTTTTTTTTATATGCGCTTAATAAAAGTTTTATATTTGGTAAGAGATAAAAATTATTTAAATACATAGAAGTCACTAAAACCAATAAAAAATATTCTGTAACATAGTGTCCTAAAGCGTCAGGTTTCTGAGATATTCATAAATGAATAAAATATATTATTATAGTTATTTTCATCTGTGAATATCTCAGAAACCTGACACTTTAAGATTTTTTTTATTCTATCCATGTATAAATTTTATTGTTGTGTATATGTGCGCAATGATTTAAAAAAAAAACAAAATGGTGACCGATGTTAGGGCCAAAATCTTCAAATCCCTTAAAATAAGATGGATGCAGCAAGCGGAAATTTATAAGATTAAAAAAAAAAACATAGGTCTCATTGATCTCGTTCACTTGAAGTAAACAAGCAATCTTTTTGATTGTCAGTTGCTATTTTTCGAGTCTTCTATTCGCAAAAAGCCCGAAGTTTTTTAGCTACCTAGATAAATAGCAGTCAAATTGTTGTTATACAAATGAAACAAGGAAAGGAGCGTGCTATATTACAAATTTACATCTGGGGATGAACGAAACAACGCACTCAGAAGTGAATGTATACCGCTGCGCACGGAGAGGCTACGCACGTTGCCATTACTCTTGTTTCAAATGTTGATACCATGGAACCTTTGCAAAAAGTTAAAAGATTTTCGCAAGAACAAAGAGATACATTCATATATATACATAGCCTAGCTGGGAGACAGTCGAACACACACACACCCACTGATATTTCAGGGCAGAGCCGTTTTTAGGTTAAGTTTCAAAGAAACCCCTATAATTAACGATTTTTTAATGGAGGGGGTACATACTAATATCATTCCCTTTCCACCAATTTTAATAACTGAGACCTGGCATCTTCACGTACGTGTTCATGATGCTGGGTAGAACCTGCAGTTAACAAAGCGTCAGTGGATTACCAATAACCCTGTATTCAATCCCAATCGTTATCAACTAGACTTATAAAATGAATAAACTTCCAGGTACTTTTTTATATCACTGTACTACATCCCAGAAATTATCCGTAAAATATAATAAGAAATCAGCTTCCATATTTTGATCGCAAAGTACCGACATAGCGCAAAGCAAGACCGAATAAGAATGAAGATGAAGCTGTATAAAGGGAACTGAGCATATTCCTTTATTCCGAGTAATATCCCTGAAGGCGGTACGAAATCCCATCTTCACAAAAAGCTTATGAAAGGTCGTTGGAACCTTGGAACCGGCGAACTGAGTCCTTAGTATGGGTTGTGCATAGTTTACGACAGCTATTTTCGTTGTGTTTCCTTCCTATACATTTAGCACCATGCATAGAGAGGAACGTATGACGGTCTAAGACGGAGAAAGTATTGTCTAGATCGTAGACTTCTAAATCTAACTCCGTACCCACTTTGGACACGTTTTCGTCCGATTTTATTCGTGCGGAAATGTACGAATACGTACGAATGATTCCGACCTTCCAAGTACTTTGGGAGTGCTTAGACTGTAGGTATGTTATTAGTCGTACCTTCGTATACGTGCATTTAGTTACAAGGAAGTTAGAAAACAATAAGAACTTGTTAGGATTTTACCACGCATTCGTACGTTTATTTATTTATTTTATTAAGGCAATGCCAACAAAACACATAGTAAGACATTTTTATATAAACAGAGTGCAAAGAATATACTATACAATGTGTGTTCATAACAGGCTTGCACAACATTTGCTTAAGGTGCACAAACAACAGCTAAAATAAAGAAATACAGTAAAAAAAAAAAAAAAAATTAAACTAACAAAAAACAAATTACACTTAAAAATACAAATAAGTACCGAGGTACGTTAAAACTAAATATGTACAATAAACTATGTATAAACTACACAAAGTCACCCACAGTTGTCTGTGGGACATGCGAAATACCAGAAAAGTGCGAGTTAAGTTTGTTCTTATAGATAGGCAAAGAGTCTCCAAAGGCGTCAAGTTCAGGTAATTTCTGTTGTTCTACGTTGAACATAAACAATGGATGTACCTACTTACAAAAGTTTATTAACTAGATTTACGGACATAAATGTTTGAGTGGTTCTAAAAATGAAATCTAAAATCGTCCATTAATGAAATTCACATTTGCAAATTAGTTCAAAATAGTTTGGGTCCAAAATAGTTTCATACAACCTCTTCTTCTTCTTTGTTTCGTGGCTTTTGCAACTATTTGCCACAATTCTGCCAATTTTAGTGTATCTCGTGAAAGATTTTGAGCGATTCGTTGCATTTTAGCAGTTCAACCTTGACAGGTAAAGCTTTGGTCTCTTGATTAGTACGCTGCGTACTGCAACCCCATGGTTTGTTGCCACTAGTACCATTAACAGTTCCGTGAAGGAACTACTGATGTTTTTTAATCACTAAGTAAAGTAAAGTAAAAATGTTATTTATTGACATAATAACTAGTGTAACAGACATACACGGTGTAAAGGAACACACTAGTTCCATTTTTGGAAGACAAGATTTTGAAAATAATGGGACTCATGTTGAATTATGTTATCACTAGTTCCAAAAACACTAAAGGTAAAAGCACTTCGTTTTATAATAATTTATATTACCTGGAGCAGACTTCGACGAAACAAAAGACCACTCTAGACGTTATTCAAACGATTATGTGTCCGGCACCGCATAGTGCATACCGCATTGTACTGCGTAGCGATCAAGAGATCAAGACTTAAGCTGTAAAAAACGAAAACCTATTTAGTTTTGGTATAGTGCGAACCCATACTAACCACACTGACTACTTCTGGAAATGCTCCGCTATTCTGCGTGTTGAGCAATGAGAATGAATAGATTGTACCTACTCGCACTATGCAGTACCTACTACAATTCTTAGGGGAAAATGATAGGAATTTCACCGACATAGGTAATGCTGCTTCAATTTTTTTCTGGTATACTCCATCCGCGCGTTTATTTTCTTTTTGACAGGTCAAGTTATAATCAATTAGTCATGTCCTAATGCTTCAAAAAAATAGAAATGTGGCAAATTTACAAACGCTTTTTTTCGTGACGAATTTACTTTGTGGCAAATGTACAACACCCTTGCTTTATTGATTCGATTTTATGTGTAATTTTTTTTGTTTATGAAGTTGGAATTGATTTTGCTATATTGCTTAATACTTTGGACTATTTTACATGCGTTTTAATGTTTTTTTTTTTAGAATCCAAATAGTCAATAGTCTGCTGACCGTTTAAATGATACCCATAAAATAGTATTAATTTGTTGTTTTATTAGAGTTCCTGTGTATAAATGTCATACACATTATTATGTGTAATAAAATACAATTTTTATATAGTTTTCAAAAATTATTCATGGACAAATCAACTAACAACTATCAACTACTCAACTACTAGAATAATTTTTGTTACGTAATATGTCGACTCGATATATGTACCTATATCGAATCGAAGCTCTCGTTAGTCCCAAAAATTTTCGAGATAAGAAAGAGAAGATAAAATATTGCATCTTTAATTCAGTCTCCATTCACTGCCTCTCAACAAATAGTTAACTTCATATGTGTCAAAAAGAAAATAAACGAATAAGAACATGACTAATTGATTGACATTCTAGCTGTCAAAAAGAAAATAAATAAATAAATAAATAAATAAAATAAAATAAATAAAATAATTTATTCAAAATGACTTAGGACTAGACATATAACAAAAAGGTTTACCTTAGATTATAATGGTATTAAGTAATGTTTGTGCCTGAACTAAGTAAAAAACCTGTTTTTCAGGCAAAAAGAGTGCTAATAACAGATAAATAAATCAAATGGACTTACTAAATAAACAAGGCGATGGTGCATACTATAAAATAATTACTTATGCTACCTACATTAAACTAGTTCAAATAATAAAGTTGCTTACAAATTTTTTGGCCCACTTTAAAACAGTCAATAAATTTTCTGTGTCATCATATGACATACATTGCAGTGTATCCTTAAGCTTTTTCTTACAACTATTATAATTTAAGGAATAAATATCGGCTAACACATCTAATATAGGAAAGGACCAAGGATACTGTAAAATTTATTTGAAAAAGTATGTTTTCGATCTAGTTCTTTAGGGCAAACGTTATTTTTCCTCCTTAATTTAGCGCTTTCAGTGACATATGGAAGGGCTGCGTGTTGTTTTAGTACAATGTTCATTATGAATAACTCGAACTGACAATACTCCACATGATTTAAAGAGAAGGTTTGTCGAAAAAATAAAAGGGCGTAAAGTTGATACTTTAAGTATCGCTCTTTGTGCTCTGTCGACATTTAGTAATAATGTTTATCTACACTAATGTTATAACATTCTACTTATGTTTCCAATACTTGACTTATAATGACTACTGTTATAGCGCAGTTAGCAAAACACTCAATTTAAGCAATTTCACATGATGTTATAATATCCACATCGATATCGTAAAATCTCATTATAACATCAATAAAACGCGACCAATTAACCTGGCGAGCCTTATGTCAAAATCCTCGTACAAGTTGTATAAAATTTTGATATTAGGCTGGCTGAAAACTTCGTCGAAACTACTAAACTTACATACACAAAACTCTTTGGTAAGATCTTGTGCCAATTAAATAAAAAAAGAACAGCGCGCGCTCGTTCCTGATTGGCCCTGCGCGAGCAGCTGCGCTCTCATTGGTTAGATATTAATGGCGGCAAGTTCACTGTGACAATACACGTACGCGTGAATTTAATGTTTCGCAATGTGTTTTGTTTTTAAAATACAAATTAAAAGTTAAAAATGGATAGCGAGGTGGGCTAAATATTCTATGCTCAAGTCCACACTGAGTATCTACAACAATATTGATATCACGAAGTATTCAAAAGTCATAGCGTTCCTGAAACGCAGTTCAGAAGGACACAAGGGAAAAAAGTCCTTGACGTTTACATCAGGTCAAATAAAGATGTTCCTGGAAGATTCACAAGATATTTTGTATCTTTTTGAAAAGGTAAGTGTATTTTAGTTCTGTTATTTAATCTACCTAGTACTTACGTACTACACACGCAAGTTATCTAGACACTCCGTTTAAGCGCTTTGTGTATAAATTTGGTAGTAGGTACCTACACTTTACTACTTCATAAATCATAGTTTTTGCCTTGGCTATGTACCTCAAGCTTATTATATCGTTTATTGTTACAGGTTGCACTAATCTTCGGCATAATGGGGGCATGCCGAAGGCAAGAGCTATACAACATCCAGTTCGATGAAGTCTCTAACATAGACGACAGTACAATCATGGTGAAAGTTTTATATATTCCGACTCCGTCTACGAGCTCTACTGCTTGCCCCGCGGCCGCTACAGCTGCTGGATCAATAATTAACATTAACTTTCAAAATTGTACCATCCAAAATTTGAACAATTATTATAAATAAACTATTGTCAGCTTTTACTCTTGTTGTTTGATTAATTGCATTAGTGAAGATAAAGTAGTGTATGCAACTGCATATAACACGGGTATTAAAACACTCGTTACTATTATGAAACTCGCTACGCTCGTTTCATAAACTCACACTCGTGTTTTAATACCCTTCATTATATGACAGTTGCATAAACTACTATTTACCCACTCCACCGCATGATGTAATGCAGTAGGTCAAAACGCATAGGGCCCGGTAAACTTTATAATAAGTTTTCGATCTGCAATATGGCGTAGATTTTAAAAACAAAAATTAATTTGCGGACTCTACTTACTAAAGCTTCTAAATGGGGTTTGAATGAGAGAGATTCATCCAATATAATGCCAAGGTATTTTATTTTATTTGTATTATTTATTGTAGGTAAACAAACGCGTGGGGGGAGTATAGTAGACACCTTATATGAGATTGACAGATTGACCAACAAAGTTCATCCCAGCCATGGTATAATATTATATGTTTTCATGGACATTGTTAGATACGTATGCACTTCCTGCCCGGGGCATGTAAGCAGACACGGAGCTCAAGGTTTGCGCTGATGTTGCCTCTACCACGTGTTTTCATTTTCATACGGTACTCCGAGTGCAGTAAAAACTTACTGGTGGTTCGCAGAGCAAAATGTCCAGTTCTCTAACCATAATCACCTCAGGGTAGCAAAGCTGGAAGCAAATCGTTCGCAAATCAAATCATAATATTTACTAGTTTATGCCCGCGGCTTCGTACGCGTTGTTTCTATGGAAACTTTTAAAAGTGATTTCTATCCCATGGGCACTGATTTATGGGATAAAAAGTAGCATATGTTTGATTCCAGGATAAAAAAAATCAGCACGATCCGTTCAGTAGCTTTGGCGTGAAGAGGTAACAAACATCCATCCATCCATCCATCTATCCATCCATCCATCCATCCAAACTTTCGCATTTATAATATTAGTATTAATATGCTAAACGAAGTGTGGGAAGACTTCCCACTCGATGGACCGACGATATTGTAGATGGAGGCGGCTCAGGAAAATTACCTACCTAGTAGCGTCGGCCGGAGGCCTATGTTCAGCAGTGGACGAATACTCGCTGATGATGATGATGCTTAGATTAAAATGTCCCATGCAATGACTCACTAGCTAAACAGCTTTGATTTTTTTTGTCGCTTTTTTAACTGAATCTGATGACTTGTTTGTTTTAAGATAGTGAAGCGGACATTACCTCTACCTATAGAGGAGGTATTTTAATCTACTTTTATTTTTAAAGGCAGAAATTGTGGAAATGCGTGCTTTTACGCGAAAACCCCAATAAAATGGATATTATTTATTCAAAGTCTGGTAAAAAGAAAAAAAAAACTTTATTTCCTTAAATACTACCTACCTATAGATTGACTTGGAGAAATTCATTTTCAAAAGACGCTGGAATAGCATAATTTATTAACTCTCGAAAGAACACAATGAAAGTCACGGGCTAGACTTCATGTAAACTTTCAACCATCATTTTGGATTAAGCAAAATGTACTAAAACTGTAAAAGCCCGTAGAACTGCAAACCAAAAATAGATTTATATCGGGAACGGGCAGGATTACCTCGATTGTACCTACGATTCCCGTGGTAGTGGTAGGTACTCTGCGGTTGCCATGGCGACGAGATGCGACCCTGACCCAACGCTGGCACTGTTGCTCCACGCTATTATATTTCCTTACCGCGGTTTCATTAGCTATTGTCAAAGAAACTTGCTAGTATAAATCATCTTTTCTATGTTATAGCTGTATTAAAAGTCGGCGCTTTGTGTAACCTGCCTCATTAACATGTCAAGAGATAATCATTTTAGTGTCTTACAAAATCTTTGTGTAGATGTAGGTAAAAGGGTTGCCTTTAATTATGGTGTCACCAAAGGCTTTTTCTATACTTATATTATAAAGAGGAAATATAAGATTGTTTGTTTGTTTGTATTGAATAGGCTCCGAAACTACTGGACCGATTCGACAAATTCTTTTACCATTAGAAGCCCACATTATTTCTGATGAACATAGCCTACTTTTACCGCGAAAAAATGCTTCATTCCTACGGGAAAACGGGTAATAGGACAACGGGTAGGAAGAATACAGGTTTTGAAAAAATGTTGAAGAAATCCTAACGTAGGCATAGGTGTCAGTTCGAATGTCGCCAAATTAAGCGATATCTGAATTCACACCATAGACATTCAATGCAAGCTAGTATTGAATGTCTATGAGTATTTGAAAAAACCAAAGAGAAGCAAATAAATAAATGCTGGACAATTCACACAGCATTATCTAGCCCCAAGCTAAGCAGAGCTTGTGTTATGGGTACTAGATAACTGATATACTTAAAACAATACACTACATAGATAGATATTTTTTATTATACATAGAAAACACCCAGACCAACGGAACAAATTTCTGCAGATCGTACACAAATTTGTTCCGAGGACGGGAATCGAACCCGCAACCTCCTGCGTCGCAGGCGGACCTTCGCCCGCTGCGCCACGGAGGTCGTCGTCAATAAGTACAAAAACTTTGGCGATATGAAATTCGAATTGAAATTTCAAAAAGAGGTGCTTTAACATAATAATCTGTACTTGCATCGGCAGTACTTTATACCAACTCAATAATCTATATTAATCGGGTGACCCGAGAGCTGGTGAGTATATGGCACAGCGCATCAGCATTTCCATACAGCGGGACAATGCAGCTTGCGTCTTGGGGACACGACGACTGGTATTGATATGGATCAGATGAGCTACCTATAGATTACTTGCAACAGTCTGCAATTAGCTCAATTGTTTCAATTGTAAATACTAGTTCTAATCTATTTATCTATTATTTTATTGTAATTTTCTATATGAATAAAGGCTTCTGCCCTTAAAAAAATAACTAGATACTCTAAGACGCTATTAGAATTTCAGAACTTATAACATCCCAAGATTTCTCTATTTGTCGCAAATTCATCCAAGCACACTCACAAAGCGGCCTCTTCACATCACATTCAACATGGGAAGAAGTACCCCAAAGTAGCCGGAGCACCCTGAATTATTGAGGCAAACATTCGACCCTCGCGCTCCGATGGCCGCACACACAGCGCCTCGCCTCGCAAAACACGTTACGATTATTTCGCAGTTGCAGATGGTTCAATAGGTTTTGACCATTGTGTGGCTATAAGTAGACCATACAACTGGTGGATCTCTGTAGAACCTTGTCACAAAAACAAACGTCAAACACACTTTTGGCGTTTGTTACTGTGACATGGTTCTACAGCGATCTGCCACTTGTGTGGTCTACTTAAAGGAGTTTTATAGTGTGAGTTATGTTGAGATTTTATAAACTATTCAGCAGCATAATTAAATCTATATGTAAGAGAGACTTTTCAGAGAAATATAAAATAAATATATAAATAATTCTGGAATCCACAAGCATCATCTAGCCCCAAAGCTAAGCAGAGCTTGTGTTATGGGTACTAGATGACTGAATAATATATTAAAATACATTATACATATGTAAAGATAGATATTTTTTTTAATATACAGGTGGATTTTTGAGAAGGACGGTGATGGCAAAGTCCCAAACCAAGAGAGTTAGAGAAAAGTCGTGAAAGGAGTCATGCCCTCGATTTATAAGAAAACAAAAACGAGATATTTTATAATATTTTTTTTGCTTTTTAAGGAAATCGAGATGAGTTTTAAAAGTAATCTGTAAAAGTTTGCTTTTTCCTTTTATTTTTAGTAATACATTTCTTTGCAAAGATTGATCCTTAACAGCAACAAAATTCATTGGGTAAATAATACAGGTACAAATCTTTCGTGTCGATTTCCGTCAACATTAAAGGTTTTAAATAAAACTAAATATTTGACCCGACGGTGTGACACTAGTCCCGTGGGAGTTGGGGAGGCCCATTGTATGGGACGCTACATGCGTCGACACAGTTGCGCCTTCCCATCTTCCAAGGACATCCGTGAGGGCGGGTGCGGCGGCAGATTTGGCCGAGGATCTCGATAGGCGCAAATATGCAGGTCTCGACAGAGCCTACACATTTGTTCCCTTTGGAGTCTTGGAGGAAAAGGTGTTTGAAAGTATTTAATACCTCTACACTTTCATGAGAAAAGGGTCATGAATGACAGTGTACGGAATTGTTTTTGCCCTTTTGCTTTTTGACTCTTTTATAAGCAAGCTAAAATTTTGTCCAATTTTTCGGGTACGTGCTACAAACCGTTGAGAAGTTCCCTCGTCCAACCTTGACTGCAGCATTCGGTCATTTCTAGCATTTTAATGCAGGATGTAGAAACCGCACCAGTCAATAAAGTCGTGAGATATATTATGAAAGTTGTTTTTTGACCAAATGATACAAAAGTCAGTACATCAATCTACATTTAAGTGAAGTTAAATAAAAGCTTGTTAGTCAAGTCACCTAATTACCTTAATAGGCGACCGCGAATCATGGAAAAGTTTAGTGTAGACCTTTACCGAAGAGTGGGAGTCTGGAACTCCCACTCCTCGGTAAAGGTCTACACAAAAAATGTACCTATAATCTTCACAAAAAATTTAACTATAATTGAAAAAAGCAGAGGTTCTTAGAAACATAGCTATTTTCCCAGTAAAATATACTCATTTCAATGTAGAGCAACCTTTGAGAGCAACGGATTAGGGTCGCCACCCTGACCGAGCCGACGGTAGAATTTTAAAACCTACGCAATATTGTACTCTGTATGTTTGTATAGTCTTCTCCTCATCACCTTCGTCCATTTCTGAACTTGCCTCCCCCAAACAAGGGGGATTTTGCCATATTCACCACACTTGGCATGAGGATTGGTAGATAATCACAGTGGAGGTGTGTGTAGCTGTGTGGTGCCGACTTTGAATTAGCACCACCCCAGCTCTTTCCGCGGGTGTCGTAATAGGTGACTAAGAGATATCCACCAGGGACGGGCAGCAGCGCCCCCTGCAGAAAAGTTCTACCACCGAAATGCGATCCCCGAAGCCATGCGGGTTACTTAAGTATTTTTTCTTCAGGATCGAAAATATTTCTCAAATGTTTTTTGCTTGTTTTTCAGCAAAACCCGTGTTTTGTCATGAAATTGTTATATAACAATGATATTTCAAAACAATACTAATACGTGTATTCTTACGTAAGAATACACGTAAAAGAACATGAATATGAACGAAAAAACGGCTCTATTTTTTACAATAAAAGAAAAAAAGTGTTCCAAATTCAAAAAACGTAGAACATACGTTGACCCCCTCTATGTCCAGAATCACCCCGTTTCGGCTTAGTACACCATTTCCGTGGCACCCTATAGTCTACCTATAGCCTACAGACCGATCAGGTAGGTATTTAATTAGTAACTACTCTTATCAATAAAACACAATATATCAATAAAATAAAGAGGAGGTTAACCAATGGTGTGTTAGAATGACATGGAATAACCTACCTAGGAAGCAGAGCTCACGATATCACACTAATAATATAAATGCGAAAGTTTGGATGGATGGGATGGACGTATTTTTGTTACCTCTTCACGCCAAAACTACTAAACGGATCGGGCTGAAATTTTGCACACAGGTAATTCTAATGCTCGAATCAAACATAGGCTACTTTTTATCCTATAAATCAATTCCCATGGGATAGAAATCAGCTTTAAACGTTTCCATAGAAACAACGCGTGCGAAGCCGCTGGCATAAACTAGTATCAGATATACGAGGTATCCGATGCATTTATTTTTCCCTTGACGCCGCTTTCCGTACCAACCTACATGTCAGATGAAACGCTCAGCAAACTTCGGAGATTAGGGGGTTATGTCAATTTTTCGATCAATATTTTCAATTTTGTATTATTCAATAATTTATTATAAATATAAACCTTTCATGGAAAATCAACGAACCAATAAAAACGAAATACCCTTTCATGCCAGGTTCTTATTTGCCCAAAAGGTAATTTTCGTGGTTTTACGCACTGCAATCACCTCTGATTTTCCAATCGGGTGGGTTTCCGCTTCAGGGCATCCGATAACAGAGCGTTTCTAGTAGCGCTTGAGTAAACTAACGTAAAGGAGGCTGTTTACGTAAAGGCCTATTCAGACCAGCGAGCGGGCCTCTTACGCTGAATGAATCCATGGATGTGTAATATTTGGTTTCTATCAAATTGTGATAAATTATAGAAAGAATTGATGATTGCCTGTCCCAGTCTAATCTGAAGGCCGTAAATGTTAATAATTATAATAATTAAAGTGGTTTAGAGACATTTTTGACAAGTAAACGGAATAATACTAGACGACGCGACGCGCGACGTCGGTGTAGGCCATTCCCATTGCCAGTGTCAAATTAAAGAGGCTAGGTAGTACATTGATATCGACATCGTTTTAGGCGATTTTTAAAACACGACTAATTATTATACTTTTGTTTTGAGTTTAGTGTTTAACTCTAAAACACTTGTTAAAAAATATGTTAGAATCAAGGATTTATTGATTTAGCGTAATAGGCCTTCAGACCTGCGCGGTATTAGCTATCGAGAGCGACAGCGAAATCCGAGCGAAATCCCACTTTCATTAAAATTAATAATCTTAATAACAATGGTATTAAAAATTATTATATTAGTACTAGAGCAAGAGCCGGAGATACCTACCCAGGGCAAGATTCTTAAGAGGCGAACCCAGAGGTTTGGTTGTCAAACTAGGCCTATATCTCAGTACTTACGAGAACCCTGTGGTAAAAAAAATTAATTAGGTACATAAAATTTAACATTTTTTCTTCGGTTCCTTAATAATTGGAAAAGACGATTGCGAAAAAATAAACAAAAAACGCTGCTGTACAAAACATACCTATACACATAGATTTATATCGCCTATACATTATTAATCCTTCGAATGCTATGCTAGCAATTGGAATTGAATTGACTATAAAGTTAGGTATCTTTGTTTTGTTCGCTTTCGGTCAATGTGAGCACAATCGACCTAAGATCCAAAGATTTTGTGAGATTTCATTTGAAATTTTTAATTTTCAGGAAAGTTATCAGGTCAAATATATTTAAAAATAACAAAAGGCTAATACAAAAAGGTTTCTACGAGTAAGTACTAGTTTTGGGTTTGGTGAGAAGTAAACAAAGCTAGGTCTAACGGAGGTACTTTACGATTATCACACCTGTCGACTTTCTGACTATTTAATTTTATTTTATTCGTGACTGTTTAAATTCGTTTTGGAAGTACTCGGTAAATAACCTACATAACTAATCAATACCTAATGGAAATGACGTAGGTACTCCTGCATACCTGATAACAAAACTCAAGGTAATGAAATATAACTAGAGGACGCGGGATCGGGCGCGGCCTTGGCCTAAAATATCAGCGCTCGGTGGGACGCGGGGCACAACCCGGCAAACCCGGATCAGAGACCGGGTAGGTACAAACGTAACTTGCTAATAAATTAGCCAAACGCGTATCGGATACACTGAATCACGGGCGTTTCTTCATTGGCCGGCCCGACCCGGCATTGATACCGACACCGACATCGGTGGACGCATCATTCTTTATATGACATGTGTGTGTGTGTGCGTGTGTAATTTAGTTTTGTGAGAAATCTTTTTCTATTGAGGCTGTTAGACTTTGGAACTCTCTTCCCTATGATATTAGAAAAGTCGAATCAAAGGACTGTTTTAAAAAGCTGACACGTGAGCATTTTTTAAAGAAGCTCTACCCGATTTCTAGTTAGGTAACTGAACCATCTTTTCAGCTATAATTTGTGAATTTTGTTGCTACCTTCGTATTTTAAAATATTGTAAGTACCTGCCTATTGTAATATATATTATGTATATTTATATTTAAATTTGATAATATATGTATTATATATAGTGTAAGTTTATTATTATATAAGTAACGGTAGTTTTTCACTGTAATTAGACTTGTATCTAGGTTAGTTCAAATATTTATAGCACGCCTTTTTATTTGTTGCAACCATGTGTGGTTGGCAGGTAGATAATGCCATAGGCATTAAGCCCACCTTTTGTATACTTTTAGATAAATGTGTGCAATAAAGAATTTAAATAAATAATAAATAATTTATGGACAAAATTATGTCTGAATAAACAACCTTTTTATTTTATTTTTATTTATTTATTCTATGAAATTGTGTGGCACACTGTATCAATGGCCTGAAACGACACCGACATACCGGCGCCGGCGCAGCATGTCGTCGCAGCAAGTCTCCCACTTGTGTCGAGCTGGCATCGTACGAATGTGTTGTGCAAGCTTCTATGTGGGCGTGCGTGCGAGGTCTATGTGGAATTACAAAGCCGTCACGTCGTGTCGGTACAGTGTCGTTGAGTAGTGTCAGTGCCGGGCCGGGCCGTCCAATGAAGAAACACCCATTCACCGGTTCGGTTTCGTGAATAAAGAATTCAAATTATTGTACTTTTGTTTTGTGGTAAGTTTTTGGTCGGGCGTTCGGATTTGATAAATTGAAACGGCTGGTCACGGGTAAAAAAAAACCGATTTCCAGGTTCTACCTTTGATTTAGATTAGCATATACCTAACAAGTTTTGCGCACATTGAAAGCCATTTGCTATCTTTTTGGAGTCTACTATAATGACATTATGAGATTTATTACTTAAATCAAAATTATGTCGAAAGACTCTAGTACTACGACAGCGGTAGGTAGGTACTACAAAAACCAACGTAAACACTGTTCTAACAAGCGTTTAGCTAAACAGTGTCTAAACAGTTAGACATGGGTTTAACAAGAGTTTATCTCACGTTTAAACTATGTCTAAGCCATGTCTAACTGTAAACCGTCGTAAAACACAGTTTTGTGGTAACGCTTTTGTTAAACACGCGCTCAACAGATGTCTAACTTTTTTGTAGTACCTAAAGCTGTTATTGATTCAAAGTTTGCAAAGATTCATAGCAAATGGTTTAGAATGTGAGCAAAACTTCTTATTTGCTATTAAATTACTTTTACAACCTAGAAAATAGTAAGAACCCGATCCTTTTTCACGCGTTACCAACCACCTTAAGATTATTACAATCTATTGTAGGTAAGTGCGTTTTACATCCTTCGACCGGCGTACCGAGCAAAGTGGATTAAAAAATTTATAACATCGCCACATTAAACAGGATTGCTAGAGAGGTAGAGGACCTTTTAACTACCCAATCGCAAAATCGTTAAAATGTCGACAATTTGAATTTTTGCAACAAAATGAGAGTTATTTTGATTTAAGTAAAAGGAACCTAGCGGCTGGGTTAGCACAGGGAGCCTTCTCGGAAAAGGAAAACCACGTTATGATCGAACTACGGCTATGCGTTTAAGGTTTCGAGATCGAAGATCGGTTTCGAAACCCTTGTGGTCTCGCTTTGTCTGTCCTTTTTTCCCTCCTTAATATCGCAGCAACTTCCGCAGTTATTAACTTGAAATGTAAATAATAATACATTGCGTGCGTCTGCAAAAAAATAATGAAAAAAAAAAATTAGCGTTTGTACACATGGATCCACACTTTACAGGAAAAATATAGAGAATTTTGCAAAACGAACACTTTTTGTAACTATAGCTGTAACTATAGCTGTTTTTGTAACTGTAACTATAGCTGTAATTAGAACCTAAGCTTCCTCTGTACATATCTGCAATTAATAAATGAATTTGATATTGCTATAGGTAAGACCTAAATCATCGACAACGTTCGAAATATCGTATAACGTTAATAGCCTACTACAGAGGTACTCAACATTTACGTATTCTCCGAAAGGTATAATAAAAGCAATGAGGTTTTATATAACATCATTGCGTATAGGTAACTAAGGAGGTACTAACGCAATAAAGCCCTCTTCAAGACGGCGGCGCATCGCTTAGTTAGAGTCAGGGAATAACTCTGTGGTGAATTTATGACTACCTATGTAGAAATATCTTCGTCTTTGAGTGCTTATAAATTCCTCCTTATGTATAGGTTAGGTAAGTACGTTACATTTACTTGTTAACTTTGCAGATTATTTTATACTTAGTATAAGAAAACTTTTGTTACCTACCTACATTTGTACCACCTCTCAGTAAAACCTACACTACACTCGCAGTTTACTCTTTCGAGTTAAAATGTCCGCTCCGTTCACGGCCACAGATCCTATGACTACGTTCCGTTCGCGGCCAAACCCGGCTTTATACTTCGCTTTTGAACTGTCATTTTTGACGATATTACTTTGACGTTTTTATATCCCATTCTGTACTAGAATGAGAGGTCTAGCACGCGGATTCTTGTCTAGGGTAGAATAGAGAAAAATTACGTCACTTTGTCATCGATTGCGTAAATTATTGAAATTCATTCCGTCAACTTCAATATTGTACGCAATGTATGACGATGCGATGTCATAATTGTCTATTCTACCCTAGAGAACAATTCCCGTGCTTGGCCGTGACTGATCGCGCACGAAATAAACTAAAACATCCGCACCGTTCTGTCATGCTCCTGTCATATTTAACAAGAACGGGACAGGAAAGGGGTTAGATTAAGCGGCACGTCGTCATTATGATGATTAAACGGCGATCTCGCCGTTGATGGATGGCTTGGAACTTGTTGGAATACTTACTTGATTTGCTTATGATGTGGTTGTGGTACAATGTTTAGGACTTAAATATATAGACAGATAAAAATATTTTATTATAACACAGAAAGAAAGAAAAGAATAAATACAAACATGCTTATTTAAAATAGGTACTATACAGGATGGACCAATCAGTGATGTCATAAAAAAATGAATTCCTCACCCCGGGGGGTACCCGAAAATACCCCATATGTAGTATATTCCTCGACTTTTCGTAGTTTTCGAGTTATGATTTTGTTACGTCTTGTTTGAGAATTTTTGGGGCGGAACGGTTAAAACTGTTTTATAATTTTTGTGGAATTTTAGGGATTTCGTTTATGTAATAACCAGGCTAGGACGTAGGAGTCGAAAACCTCTGGGACTTCTTTTTGGGCTAGAGTTCGAAAGAAGTCAAGTCCTGTCGAAGGCAATTTTTTTTGTGATATTATTTGATTTTTTAGTGTAGACTCCTACACAGCTAATATTCTGGTATTGCCAACAGCTTCAACAAGCTGCTCCTGCAGAAGGAAGAGCTGGAGCAGAAGCAGCTGCATCTCCTGCAGGTGGTGGAGAGTGAACGCACTTCACGCTGGCAGTACGCCCAGCAGTGCGATGAGCTTAGCAACGAGGTTAAGAAACTCCGGATTGAGGTAAGATTGCAAATATTGCACGAGTAGACGTGAGATTTGCGCGTAAGTATCGAAAACTCCTGATATCTGTAGAACAAGACGTCGTAAAAAGTTGCAGTTTGTACATTGTGTAGGTGATTGTACCTTCTTTCCATTGAATTCTCACTTACACCTAAACCTCCCCCTTTCTCCCCATGAACATAAACAAATTATGTCGAAGAGATTCGTAGCACGTGCTACGGTGCTACGCCGTAGCGCGTGCTACGATGCTACGCGTTAAAACGCGCACAGGCGCAAGAGACCTACTATTTTACAAAAAACTTAATCCCACACATCTCCGAAACCAATACACTAAACTAGTTGCGGTTTTCATTTTGATAATAGTTATTTGTTATACAAGAGTGCAAAGTTGCTTTTTAACCGCGTGCTCAATTTTGATTACCGAGCAAGCGAAGGATTCTAAAATTGAATCATGAGCGCAGCGAGTGTTTGAAAAATTTGAATACTGAGCGTTAGCAAGGGAATCAAAAGAGCACGAGGTAAAAAATCTTTGCACTGGAGTGCAACACGTAACTTTTCATCCCACCTCGGCGAGGAAATTACTAAATGCAAAAAAAGAAAATGGCGCGCGCAAAGTACACCAAGAAGGTTCCGAGTCTGAGTTTTTAACAAATTGAAAAAGGTTGTATATTAAAATCGGCACTATGGAGGTAGAAGTAAATAGGTTTAATGATGTTATGAATCACACACGTAGTGCGCACGATGTTCTAAATTCAATTTTACTTTATCTTCTAGCGTATAAAAACGGCTTTTGCACTCAGATATCGAAGAGCAAAAATACTCTTTCCGAGATGGGGGGGATGAAAAGGATTTTTTCACCCTAGAAACCTGTTGCAAGAATACGCAAGAGCTATTTATTCCCTCCTTATGGTAATTTATGTAAGATACGCGAGAGCATGATTGGCATCGCATTTGAGTGAAATTCTATAAAAACAAATTGAATTACCATTGAAATAGTCCTATTATTTTGTGGCATTGTTGTCAATTTGAAATCACCGTCCCTGAAACATTTAATTAGTTTAAAGTTAGAGCAGAAGCTGTCATTAAGATAACTGTTCCAGCTATGCATGTACAAGAAGGAGCATGAGCCGTCTCACCGAGCCGCATCCACGACCAGTTCTTCACCCAGCGACTCGCCTGAGGTAGAACCCTCCGAGCTACGGAAGATCAAGAAAGTACAGGTCAGTTAGTTTGGTCAGTGTGATGCTATGAGCCATCCACTCGAGATAAACCCCTAGGAGCAAAAGAAGATTAAGAAAGTGCAGATCAGTCATATTGGTCGTCGTGATGCTAAAAATTTCAGACCTCTCTGAGCTCGTCATCTAGAAAGTGCACATCAGTTAATTTTGTAACTGAGACGTGAACGGTGGCAAAAAAGATCAGGCCCCTCTGAGCCAGTCAGTTCTACCAGTTATGAAGTAACATTACATTTTCTGCCGTGTGGTGCCGGTTTAGAATTTACACCACCCCAACTCTTCCCACGGGTGTCGTAAGAGCCAACTAAGGGATATCCACCCGGGGGTAGCTCGTTTCATCAGGGGTTGGGATCTTAGAGCATTTATCAAAGTGTAAGCTAGTTCTTAGGATTCTATCTCTCAGTGTGCGTCAGTGGGTTTATTCAGAAAGTGCTGGTCAGTTCTCGGTAGAACTCGGACACTATTTTGTTTTTTAAACCTATTTGCTATCGTTTCTAGAGCTTCTTCCGAGGCTGGCTGTGCCGTCGGCGCTGGAAGCAGATAGTCGACCAGTACATCAAGAGCCCTCACGCTGAGAGCATGAGGAAGAGGAACAGTCTCGTCTTTAAGATGGTCGAGGCTGAGGAGGAGTATTTAGAGCAGATGGAAATATTGGTAAGTACTTTGATTACGTTTTTACTAGTTCGGGCCCTGGCCACTAGCACAAAATTCGGAGCCTGGTAATTAGTGGCAGATATAGGTAGGTAGCTCTAGTGATGTCGCCTTGAAAATATTTAACGCAACCGAAAACCGATCGATCGGTTTCTTCGATCGCGATCGAACAAATCAAATTGTAACAACTGTCGATTAAGCTCATGATCGTTCTATACGGGCAATGAAGAAGTTGTTCAAGGAATCTAAGAAGTGATATTTTTCGTTTCTGTATTAGTTTACTAAGGTAACTAAACTCACTGGATACAAGGCGAGTAAAAGTGTGCGAGGTTCCATACAACGTATTGTAAAATTCTATTATTTTGAAACATGTCAATCATCAACTACTTATTACTTATTACTTATTAGTACACTGCTGGACATAGGCCTCCCCTAATGGGTTATGATTGCCATAGCACCCTGTCTTCAGCTTGTCGCAAGCATCTTCCTGCAGTCTTTAACAGGTCGTCATCCCACCTGGCCGAAGGGCGTCCTACACTAGGTCTGCCGAGTCGCGGTCTCCGATCAAGAACACATGTAACCCAGCGGTTGTCGGTTCTTCGCGAGACATGCCGGCCCACTCCCACTTCAGAATGCTAATTTTTAGAGCTGTGTCGATAACTTTGGTTCTCTGTCGGATGTATTCGTTACGAATCCTATCCTTCAGAGAAACTCCGAGCATAACTCTTTACATATCTCGTTGACCGACTTTAAACTGATGTCAATCAATCGGCATCAAACTCATTTCAACAGGTGACCTGCTTCCTCCGCCCGTTCAAAATGGCCGCCAGCTCCAAGAAGCCGCCATGCACACACGAGGACGTTAACTCCATCTTCCTGAACAGCGAGACGGTGCTGTTCCTGCACCAGATCTTTTTCAAAGGCCTGACGTCGCGGATGGAGTCGTGGCCGACGCTCGTGCTGGGTGAGATCTGCTCGTATATAAGACTGTTTCTATAGTATATTTCACGTAGAAACCGAAACAGAAAGTTTGCATTTGCTTCTTTTCACGCAATATAAACTGTCTTATATTATATATACCTAAGGACTAGTGCGGAAATCATGGCTTTACATCATTAAGGTATTATTACGTTTTGATATTTTATCGTTCCCAAATAATTTCCGCCATTCGTCCTAAATCAATTAATTACACGTGTGAAACAAAGAAAAAGTGACCCGTCAGACTGTCAGAAAACGGCTTCTATGTGAAATGGACTATAAAAGAAAAAAGTAAAAATTGTTTTATTGACATATTAAAGTTTTTATTTATTTATTTATTTATTTATTTAATTTATTGGAAAATCAACGGCTTAAACTAACTTAATCAAACTACGAAATAACATCAGAGAGCCAATTAAAGATTTTCACGTATAGTAACAATTTAACTAATAATATGTAAACATAAAAAGAAAACGGCTCAAACGACAGTGACGTGGAATAAAAAGATTACTAATAACTATGTACATAAAATGTATACAAACCTAAGTACCTACGTCACTATTAAAGTAACTCCTGGTCAGTCGCTGTCTGGCTGAATTGATGCTCGTACAGAATAGATCTAGGTCTAAATCAGTCCGCCTGCAAAACTTATTAAAAAGATCGCTTGTTCGCCATAAAAATGAATTTTGTCTATAGTTTGTGCTAACAATAGGAATGGAAATGGTAGGACTAAATCGGGTGACTTTGTTCGGGGCATAAATGTCTATTTTACTGAGAAGCTCAGGACAATCTATTATATTAGAAGATATTTTGAGGAGGAAAGAGAGATCAGCAATTTCACGCCTTTTTGAAAGAGGAAGAAAGTGAAACTTTTTACAGAGTGCATCATAACCAAAGGACTTATAAGGAATTTTTAACCGAAAACAGAGATATTTAATAAATTTTATTTGAATTCTTTCTATTCTATCTGTATATATACCGTAGCGCGGGTTCCAAACCTGTGACGCATATTCAAGAATGCTTCGGACAAACGAACAATAGAGAATTTTAAAGGTTTTAGCCCTATTGAAACTAGCGGAACTTCTCATCACAAATCCTAATGATCTAGATGCCTTAGAAACGATAGCGTCGACATGTTTATCAAAGAGTAATTTAGGATCGTGTAAAACTCCAAGATCTCTAACAGTGATTCCCCTTTGTAATGTTTCCTGCTTTAATACGTATGAAGATGCTATAATGTTTTTTTTACGGGTAAAAGTAACTACTGAGCATTTAGTTGGGTTAAGGTCCAGCTTATTGGCAATACAGTAGCTATCCAATCGTGTAAGATCAGCCTGAAGCTTGGTCACATCCTCAGGTGATTGGATGGCCCTGAAGATCTTCATATCGTCAGCAAAACAAAGTAAATGACTATTTGTGAAGCATTGTGAGATGTCATTTACAAATATCAAGAAGAGAAGGGGACCCAGCAAAGATCCCTGTGGAACACCACTGGGGACGGAGACCCAGCTAGATATGTAGTTGTTTATGACTATAGCCTGAGAGCGATTTTTTATATATGAAGAGAACCATCGAAGTAAATCTCCTCGTATCCCGATGAGGTGTAGCTTGGACAATAGCAGCCTGTGGTCGATTCTATCGAAAGCTTTGCTATAGTCTGTGTAAATTACGTCTACCTGAAAGCCGTTGTCCATAGCCTCAGTAAGAAAATCGTTAAAGAGAACCAAGTTAGAGGTGGTGGAGCGCCCCTTGAGAAAGCCGTGTTGGGATGGACTAAAAGAGTGATGTAGTGCCGAGTAAATTTGGTTATACACTATCCTTTCAAACAGTTTGGCTATGATACAGAGTTTTGAAATTGGTCTGTAGTTGACAACTTCAGTTTTTGAGCCTTTCTTGTGAATAGGTGAGACAAAAGCTGACTTCCAGATCCCGGGAACAATACAAGCAGAAATAGACTTTGAAAATAAAAGGGATATTGGTACGCAAATAGATTTAGCACAATTGATGAGTAATATCGGACTCACCTCATCTGGACCAGCCGATTTGGAGGTATCTAAATTCATTAACAACTGCAAGACCATATCCTCGGTTATTTCAATACTACTGATATCATATGTACACCCAAAATCATGAAAATCAAGTGTTGGATCAGACTTTTCAGCAGCATCCGGTGATAAAAATGTAGAATAAAAATACTCTGAAAACATTTTGCATATAGAATCGCCAGTAGTTGCCGTAGAATCTTTATATGTAACACATGTAGGAATGCCGCTAGAGTTCCCTGACCTGTTCTTAATATATGACCAAAACTGTTTAGGGTGTTTTTCAATACCATTTTCAATTAGTTCAATGTACTGATGATAACACTGATTTTCTAGTGACTGCGCCCTTTTACGCAGATATGTATAGGATTCGAAGTCGGATTTCATGCCGTATATTTTATACTTTTTAAAATATTTGAATTTTTCCCTTAAAACCTTAATAAGCGCTGGAGAAAACCATTTGGGGTATGAGTTGTCACGTACTAATTTTGTGGGTATAAATTGCAATTTTAGTTGATTAATTATAGAATAGAAGTAATCAACAGCTTCTTCCAAAGTCCTACAAGAAAATTCCCTTAACCAATCTATTTCCGATATTTTAATATTAATTGAATTGTAATTACCTTTATTATAAAGATACTTTATATACGATTGAGAGTTTAATAAATCTAGATGTGACAAATTCACGTTAACTAAGATAGCTTTATGATTTGGGTCGAGAGGTACTAATGGTATAATAAAACTAAATTTTTCAGACAGTAATGAGTCCACAGGCTCCTAAATGGAGGAGCCAGTGGATTCTCCATTTTATAATGTCAAGTGAAAACAAACGTATGTAGATACCATCATATAACGTCGATACCTACCAACATATTATGTATCTCAAACCATACCAACATATTATGTCAAACCAAAACAAACGTATGTAGATCTACTCATCAAGGTCAAAATATGTCACGCACGCTAGTCAGCTTATTTTTGGCGGTCGGTGTTTCCTAGATACTTGCCACAACATAGCTTTCGACTTCTTTATATTCATTTTCCGATACTTTTGATTTCGTTGGATAACAGGCCAGGTCTTTTGCTTATGACTGTCTTTGACTTCATGACTTCCTTTGGCTTTATAATGATGGTACCCACTTAAAGTAACTGCTGGAGTTGTGGACTAGTAACTTAGTGAAGCCTTCCACACAGGAGACCTATTCGACATGCTGCTGCCGATGCTGACGATCTACCAGGAGTACGTGCGCAACCATCACTACTCGCTGCAAGTGCTGACAGAGTGCAAGCAGACGTCGCCGTTTGCGCAGCTGCTGGCGAGGCTGGAGTCGAAGCCGGCGTGCCAGGGGCGGTCGCTTGAGACCTTTCTGACGTATCCGATGCATCAGGTAATATGCAGAAGTAATGGTAGAACATTTTTGAATAGTGATTATTAGTCATAGTAGCGACTGTGAAGGACGTAGCAACATACATCCAGCACCACGCAAAAAATAAGCAGTCAATCAAATATGGGCTTCAACGCATAATCTTTCGATACATTTTGCACGGTTAATGCAAGCTTCAACCGAGTGGCGGCAAAGTATATCAAAAGATGACGTGCACGCCCATATTTGAATGCTCATTTTTGTGTTGTGCCGTAATGGTGTTGATTGTATTTGCTACGTCCCTGACAGTGCAGGCGCTGTAACTTTGACTCAATCATTTAGGTGCTCATTTTCGACCCTTTGTTTGTACTGAAGACTTTATATCCTTAGTAACATATTGTGTTACAGATTCCTCGGTACATAATAACTCTGCACGAGCTGCTAGCACACACTCCGCACGACCACGTGGAGCGGCGCAGTCTCCAGCACGCCAGAGCGCAGCTCGAGGAGCTGTCCCGACAGATGCATGATGAGGTACTCCTACAAACAACTCTGCACGAGCTAGTAGCTCACACTCCGCACGACCACGTGGAGCGGCGCAGTCTCCAGCACGCCAGAGCGCAGCTCGAGGAGCTGTCCCGACAGATGCATGATGAGGTACTCCTACAAACAACTCTGCACGAGCTAGTAGCTCACACTCCGCACGACCACGTGGAGCGCCGCAGTCTCCAGCACGCCAGGGCGCAGCTCAGGAGCTGTCCCGACAGATGCATGATGAAATGAGGATGGCGTATGTCCAGGGTATAGTTTAACTTTGATTCCATAATTTACCCAAATCGTACTTCCAATGTAAACGATAGACTGTTTGAATTCTAAAAAACTGTGAGCTGATCTGGGTCAACCAGACAGATCAGCTCACAGTTTTTTAGAATCCGCAACGAATTTCGTTGCTTTTACTTTAAACGTACGTTACTTTACTTTAAACTTCGTACTATTCTTCTACTTCGTACGATTAAACCGTGAAACTTAACAAACTCTTTTAACTAACAACTCTACCAACAACTTATAGGATTGTGAGGAGTACCCTACAGTATTTTCGTCAGACTTCTTGGTGGTATTTTAGAAATCCTAGCTGACTTTTCAATGCATTTTTTTCGGTTGGTTTTTCTTCAGACACGCCTTCTCGCTAAATTCACCTCTGTATTTTTATTTGCAGGTGAGCGAGACAGAGAACCTGCGGAAGAACCTAGCAGTTGAACGCATGATCATAGAGGGGTGTGACATTCTACTGGATGTAAACCAAATCTTCATTCGGCAAGGTAAGTTTGATTTCATGTATTACATTTTTTGAGCTTTCACTAGACAGCAGTAGGACCCAAAATTTTTATTGTAATGGAATGTCTGCACACCACGTCGTTAAAAACCCTGAAATCTATGTAAATCTATATACTAATACTAATAACAATATTATAATGAGGAAAGATTTGATTGTTTGTTTGTTTGTTTGTATTGAATAGGCTCCGAAACTAATGGACCGATTTGAAAAATTATTTTACCATTAGAAGCCCACATTTTTCCTGATGAACAAAGGCTACTTTTTACCGCGGGAAAATGATTCATTCCTACGGGAAAACCGGTAATAGGACAACGGGTAGTAAGAATGCAGCTAGTCTCCAATAAAAGTATTCCGTGCCCTCCGTCTTAAATACAGAAATCCTATTCTACTAATATTATAAAGCCGAAAATTTGTCAAATGTGAGTTTTGAGTACCTAGGATCTTCAAAACTATTCAACGGATCGATAAGAAATTTGGCGTACATTGAGAACATAGCCTAACTTCGATAATAGGCTACTTATCATACCGAAAATACGCGTAAGAAGCCGCGAGCAGAATCTATTCTAGCTAGTTATTAATGACTAATGTTTGTTATTATACCATCAACATCCTACTGGGCGTTACTAACCTGTAGGTACATTTATTTATATTATATCAGTACGCTTGCCTTCTTTAAATCGTTACATATATTTTCTTATCTTCAGGCACTCTCTCTCAAGTGCACGGCAAGGGTCGCCGAGCGTCGCTGCAAGCTCGTCAGGCATTCCTCTTCTCCAACTACTTGCTGCTGACGACGCGCGCGACGGGGGGCCGCCTGCACCTCCCGCCGCACGGCAAGCTGCCGCTGCATGAGGCGCTGCTGCTCGAGGACCCGTCTCATGATGATGATGGTAAGATCCTGGCAGACAGTCAAAGTTGGGGGAAATCTTTTTGACCCTCTTTAGCAGACTTACGTCTACTGTTGAACAAAGCTCCCCCAAACAAGGGGTATCGGCTCCTGCGAAATCCACGTCCTAATTTGAACGATTTATTTTTACGCCGCAGAATGGAGTAACTGCACTGATTGCAGCTTGTTGACTTCAGCAAAATCAAGCACGCTTTCTTCAGCCAAACTCAAGAAACAATGTTTTTAAGCAAATCGCTCAAACTTTACAAAAATAATCACTTTCTTGCTTGTTTTTTTGACAGAATTTGCACTAGTCGATTTGAGATGTTTCGCCAGATTTTTTATTACCTATTAATAAGCTAGCTTCTATTTCAGTCAACGAATTATCATTGCCATTCAACGTGGCAATGCTGCTCGCATTCTGAGCACTCTGCCTTCTGGTGAGGGCCGAGATTTTTAGGAAATAGATATACCTAAGTGTAAATACAAGTTGTAATACTGAATGACAGAAGCCTTTATTCACAAAAAAATCAATCAAATAATATAAATAAATTAGAACTAGTATTTACAATTGAAATAATTGAGCTAACTGCAGACTGTTGCAAACAATATACAGGTAGCTCAACTGATCCATATCAATACCAGTCGTCGCGTCCCCAAGACGCTGCTGGCTGCATTGCCCCGCTGTATGGCAATGCTAATGCGCTGCGCCAGATACTCACCAGCTCTCGGGTCACGCGTCTGTTGTAATGAGGATCAGTAAAGTTATAGCAATTATTTCAATAGAACCCACGTTATACTTTATGACCTAAGAATGATATATCTTTTTAAATTATCCAAATCGGACCATTACGTACGAAGATATTATATAATACTAGCTGCTGACCGCGGCTTCGCCTGCGTAGTTCCCGTTCCCGTGGTAATTCCGGGATAAAACATAGCCTATGTCCGTCTCCTGGTTCTAAGCTGCCTCCCCACCAATTTTCAGCCAAATCGGTTCAGCCGTTCTTGAGTTATAAATAGTGTAACTAACACGACTTTCTTTTATATATATAGATTTATTAGTATCCACGTTATACTTTATGACCTAAGAATGATATATCTTTTTTAAATTATCCAAATCGGACCATTACGTACGAAGATATTTAGTAACTAATAAACATTACCTACGATATTACTGCTGACCTCCGCGCCGTGGGTGCGTGTGACGTCAGTCGCTCGGTCGCCGCCCATTAACCGTAGGTAGATCAGTTTTTAGTGATATACTCCGAAAGTATAAGTTTAGGAAAAAAAAATTTTTTTTTCATTTTATCTGATTCTGGTACATGATTATCTGCCTACGGTTAACGGGCGGCGACCGAGCGAGTGACGTCACACGCACCCGCGGCGGTCACTCAGTGAACTTCGCTAGTAATTTGGTCATAACTTCGTCAATTTTTGTCGTAAAACAAAAATTTTTGCACTGTGTTTTATGAATTTTTTAGCTCTATAAATCTGCATTCTCAACTCAAAATGTTACGGATCCTCATTGTTTTATTCTGTTATTGTATATTTCGTTGTTAAAAAATCATCTTGCCTATGATTTGTTTACAAATGCTTTTACAAGATACCTACCTATCTTGAGCTCAGCTCGAATATAAAGCGTATCTCACTAAAAGATTTCATCATTGGTATCTATGACATTGCGTACCTATTCATAAAAAAATACCACAAATAACAAAAACCTGGGTCCGAATTCTGCTAATTTATCTCTTTACCATGATAACAGCATCGTCTCAGAATCGTCCATTGACCAAAAAAAACTTTAGCTAGTGCGTGTAGCACGGAGATATTGATAGAATAGAACCTTGACACTTTTAATACACGGCCCTCCATCTGTTGTTTCTTTCATTAAAGTTAAAAATGCCAAATAGAAATGAATGCCAAATGACATTCTGAGACGATAGCATTGTTATGGTGATGCAATTAATTTAGTGTAATTGGGTCCCTATCACTTTTACAGATTCCACTGTAGTTAGGTTGATTGTTTTGCAGATCAGTCATCAGTCTGTTCTTCTCCAGGCGGCGACATCTACCAGAGCAGAGACTTCAAGATCCTCGTCGAGGTGAAGGGAGAACAGATATGCGCACATTTAGGTGAGATAAACATTCCTCACACATATTCCACTGAACATGTCTTTTATTGTAGAGCCTTATATTGTATACCTTATATTTTAAACCACCACCCTTTCGTGTCACTTACCTCCATGTTAAACCGTTATTGTTTTCCGTTTGTTTATTTTCTAACTTTTTTGGACCTGTGTCTAAATAAATGTTTCTTCTATTATTTTAATCTATCTCTTTAGTCTCTT
Organism: Eupithecia subumbrata; assembly: GCA_949316285.1. NCBI lineage: Eukaryota > Metazoa > Arthropoda > Insecta > Lepidoptera > Geometridae > Eupithecia > Eupithecia subumbrata. Next base: position 9,301,186 of record OX438643.1, on the reverse strand, counting down.
ACGGCATCCACTACAACGGATTGAATTCGACTTTTACGTTTTAAATCGTAAAAGTGAAAAAACGTTAAATCGTAAAGTTTTTACAACAGGAACTACCATTTATTCACATTTATTACTAACAAAGTTCTTCAGAACCATTTACCTACCATGCTAATTGGTGGAGTTGGATGAAAAAGTTTACTATAAAGTTTTCTTTAAAACTGCAGTGTGCGCCACCGTCGAAGAGAAAGCATCATGGACGAGCGAGGTAGCTCAATGCATGGAGTCCGCCGCTCTGTGCGCGATGCTGCGCGCGTGCGGCGCGTGCGGCGCGGCGTCGGCCAGTCTGCCCGCCTGCCGGTCCGACCGGGCCCTGTTCACGGATGATGTGGACATACGCTTCAGTAGGACGCTTAACTCCTGCAAGGTTCCGCAAATACGGTCTGCTACGCCACAGAGGTTGCTGCAGCGTCTTACTGGTAAGATAAATAAAACTTTGGTATACATTTAACATAACAGTTGGTTATTTTTATTATGAGTCTACTGTCCCACCGCTGGGCAAACGCCTCCCTTCCCTCCTTCAACACATCTCTGTTATAAGCCACATAAAAATAAGTTCAACTAAGAAAGACGAGATGCGTGTGATATGAGTTAACCTCATTCTGTTAGATGGAAGTGTATTTTCTGCTTTGTCTGCGTTGTTTTTGACTGGGGTACTATAATATTTCTGCTACAATCATTAGGTGTCAGGACGGAGTGTCAAATGTCTCTTTACAGCCACCTATCTTATTCAATATTTACAAGACTGATCAAATGTTTGATCGGCCTTAACAAACAATTAAATTTGTTAAACAAAGTCCCACAAGGCTCATCTCTGTGCCTCGTCCTGTTTCATATGTCTGATTTGAACCAAAATAAAACAAAAGTAACGTTAAAAAAGTAAAACATTTTATTACAGGACAGACAGACATTACACTTTACAGAACATGGAACAGAAATAGCTTTGAAAAACGATGTCATCATGCAGAAGTTTCACTATGTCGCAGAATTACAAAGTTAATTTTAAGAAATTCTATATACTATTTTAGACATGGGACTTGAAACTCCCATTCCCTGAATGTGTGCGTATAAGCATAAGCATAAAAAAACCTTCATTTCTAGCACCCGCCTATTACACGAGCTTTGTTTACTTCGTGGTTAAGTAAAGTTGTTTGAAATTCCCAGCTTTATTTAAAAATGTTTTCTCTGCAGATCTACGATTCCTATCAGTGGACTTCCTGAACACGTTCCTGCTGACATACCGCGTGTTCACGGACGGAGTGACGGTGCTGGAGGCTCTGAAGCAGGTCTTCTACGAGCAGTCGCAGCAGGAGATGGAGCTCGCCCCTCCGCCGGATACCACCAATAGGAAGACGAGCGGCGCTAGCTCGGTTTCTGGTGAGTTAAAACGTCACAATATCGTTCTTGGTGGGAAGTTGGTGGGTGTTGGTTCAATTGCTGCCAAAATTATATTTTTGCCTGTAAGAGATCGCTCATACCGATAAGGTCGCCATTTGTACTTTCACGATTCTTATCATTTCTTTCGGTACTAAAAACTGTTATTTATCAATTATAATTATGAATAATAAATTAGTTATTATCAAACTAGTTTGACAGGACTTAATATGTTGTAATTGAGTTTAGTTTTTGCGACTCAACACCATTGCTATTAGAAATATTATAATCAATCAATAGAAATTTATTAATTAGAAAAAATAGCAACAGAAAATTAAACCTTCATGTCCAATGAATAATGTTCAGATGATACTAATTCCTTCTAAATCTGTTTAGGATTAGTCTTTACGATTACACCTAATGTGTTTTATTTGATGTTTTAAACTGAAATAAATTGTTAGGATTACATCTAATGAATTAACTTTTGATTTGTTAAACTGAAATAGATTATTCGAACGCAGGCTACGGCAGCGAGTACAGCGAACGCGACTGGCAGGCTCGCTTCTGGAGGGCTTCAAGGCGAAGTGAGTTCTACTTGAATTTTCTTTAAAGTCTATTCTTGTTTGTGACTTTTATCATCTTCGATATGTTCCTTTAGGGTTTCTTATTTATGGTCATTCTCTGTTTTCAAGGTGAGGATGAAGACAAACTCTCTCCTTACGTGATGGCTCCGTCGCGTCGTGCATCTTCGGTCAGCAAAGTCAGCGATGTTGTGAGTAGTATATTTTATCTAGACTTTGACTCTTGTCTTCTCTTTCCTCTTTCTCTTCTTTTATCTAGAAATCTGATAGATGGATCTAAAGGTGGGTACCGACCGGCGTTACGTAACGTGCGGCGTAACGTACAGTGTCCCACAGCGAACGTTCGTCTGTCAGTACGGGGAAAGAAGGCGCTCGGAACGAGCATTTTAGTACACAGCGTAACGTAACATGCTCGCTGCGAATGTTACATTGCGACCCGCGACATCGGTCAGTACCTGGCTTTAAGTTTAGCGACGTAAACCTTCTGTATGTCAACTTATATGTCATTTAGTGAGCCTTGGTTATACTATTTTTGCCGATTGTCCTTATACTGCGCGTATAGATACGGAATGCAGATAGTCAGCAGCGAAAATATTTTGAGCAATTCCTTCGTTGAATTTCATAGAGGCTGATTTCTATAATACAGTGATCTAATGCATGTGATATAAATAAAGCGTATTTATACAATGTATGGTTATTCTGCTCACGCTGCAAAGCCGGAGGAAGACAGCAGCCATTTGACGATCCCTAAGATTACTATGGCGACATCGTCGAGTAACGAAACTTTGAAAGGTTAGTTTATGTTATTTTAGTAGGTACCCCATCAACCATCGTCATCACATGTAGCTCGATTTTACCTCCTGCTGGGTTTTTAGATCCAACAGGGGGGTAAAATGCTCGGCATTACCCCATTTTTCCCCATAATAATACTGACTCTTATAAAATGTTGTATCGTAAACGAATTGTTCCGGCAGTTGAATAAACTGATACATTGTATTCCCTAAGGAACCTCACCATCTTCCCCCGGCGCCATCAGCTCAGTGACTCTCGTCGGAAGCCCGAAAAAGGCCAATCCTGAATCGCAAAAAAGCGATAACAAGTCCCCTACTAAAGATAACGACAGAGCTGCTAAGATCCTAACGAAAGAAGAAAGCATCGAGCTGGTTGACCAGAGCGACGAAGATATAAAATACAAAGAGGAAGAACCGGAGAAGATCAAGTTCAAAGACGAGAAATTCAAGATGTCGCAGCGATTTTCTGAGGTAAGGATCACTAACGTTAATAATGCAATCCTGATAGACCTTGTGACGTTGTAGATTTACCTCTGTTCTCCAGGTCAATAAAATTTCTGGAAATTTATTCAAAATTTTTATTCAAAGGTTTACCAATAGCTTTCGTTCACCACGCACACACCCGTAGAAAGTAGACACCACAATACACTCCCAATGAAATTAACCAACTAAAGGGTGTATCTAACCAATACTATTCTCAATAGCATTCTAAGAACAGTCTCAACAGCCTGAAACGACTATTCCACCAGCACGTCCGTACGATGTCCGAGAGTCCGCGGCGCAGCCTGCACCCGCCAGGAGTGGCCACGGACGCCAGGCGGCGCTCGGACAGCGCCAAGGACGCGCCTGCTGTGGGCAACGAGCCGAGGAGGGCTTCTGATCATACCGCCAGGTTCACGCCGAGACGATCTGTCAGGTACTTAATCTAGATTTGGCGATAACATTATAACCACCACACTGTTATAGCGGGATGCTATTAATAGATTAAAATTTATCGTGGTTTAAAGACCCATCCATGATCGCGTGCAACTGACGACCACATATTGGGAGAATACATATTTTTAAAACAACAATAGAGAGAAAATTATGTCACACTACCGGGGGCAGAGCGTTTTAGTGTAAAATTCTCTTAAAAAACTATCAAGGGTTAGAATGACTCATAACTAAAATCAGCAAAGTCCAAGGTTCCCTATACACATTTTATAATGTCTCTGTAAGAATTAATTCCAGTTGAGCTACCTGTAGAATGTTTGCAATAGTCAATGTTTGAACAGCTCAATATTTCAATTGTAAACACTAAGTTCTAGATTTTCTTTTGATTGTAATTTTCTTTGTTAATGAATTAATTCCATCTATCATCATCATAGCAATTCCATTTATAATTTATGATAATATTAAGTAACCAAAGAATTTAATATGTTGGTTAAATAAAACTGCCATATTTATTTCTTCTTTACAAATATATTGAAATGGTTATAATTATAACCAATCAGTTTGATACACCTGGAGATATTCTTTCAGTGAGAGACGCTACACCAACTCTTCGACGAACAGCGAGCGGCGCCGGCACTGGGGCGTCAGCTCCGAGCCGAGGTCCTCTGTGACGTCACAACACTCGCAAGCCGCACAGGTATATCACAATTTCTTTACAAGTTACAGGTTCTGCTTACTGTAATGATTTATTACAGTAAGACAGTTCTAAGATCATTACGATAACCAACGATTCGATGCATCTAAATAATTATAGAAAAAATATTGGATGCACCATAGCAAAAATTGTTGATAGAAATTGTACCTATGTTTGTTTGTAGAGTCTGGATTTCGAATTATGAGACTGGAAATACTGATTTGCAAAGTTTTTTAAGGGCAATATTTAAATGACAGACAACGTGAATTCTACGAAACAAATTGTCTATGATTTGGTTTTGTGGTGATCTTGTTTTACCATTAAACGAGTCTGAAATTAGACAAAACGCTAAAATGTGGAGTGCGTACGATAATAAAATGTGGACTTTTTTCAGGGTTTATTCTACTGGTAGGTAATGAAATTAGTGGCGGTGATATTGATGATCCAATTTTCACGTCATATATTTATTAAAATAGATTAGGCTAGTTGAGGCAGAAGCAGAAATACAACTAAACGAATGTACTTTTTCCAGAACTATCGCCGGGAGACAGGTCAACCTAAGGCTGGAGTGGTCATAACTTCCTTCAGGCAATCTCATCGAAGGTATGCAGAGATGTAAACTTTCGAGATGATCAATCTATTTCTCTCATTATTACTGGCCTTATCTTACCCTCGAAAAAAATCAATAAATGTTCAATATGGCACAATATTGGGCTAAGATTCTCAATGTTGGCATGTATAATTTTCTCTCACAAATTTTCGAAAACTTCGAGTGGCTTTGCACGACATCTGTGTATTTCAATATTCTTGATTTCGATGTATTCTTTTTAAAAATGTTCAAGATACCGTGCCCTTGGTATTCTAAGGTAAAATGGTGTTGTTTATGTATTAACGAAGATTAATTCAACAGCTTTGGCAAAGACCTGTTGTGGTGAGTTGTTTACGGAGGTAAAATTGACTAGAGGTCTGAGTTTGTAGCGATTTAGACGAAATTTTTACGATTTTGCTTCATCTAGAAAAAATCTGCCCCTTTTTCAAAATTTTGTACAATTTTTTTTATAATTGGCTAGTAGATGACCCATCACACGACACAGCAAGAACACAATTCACTCCTTTACGATTATGATAAATTTGGAGCGGCAATCCGTTTTTTTTTATATTTATACAATGCTATATTACAAGCACCTCGATCACGCCCACAAAAATATATATATCTGTGATCACGCCCACTAATCGACATGCCATCATCACAACGCAAGCCCTGGAAGACGTACTTACAGCAATAAGATGGAAACGGGGACGGTTGTGTCAAAAAGAATATGAAAATCTTTTTGGCACAACGCTGCAATGCCGAAAAGTTAAATAAGGAATAACAGTAAGCATGATAACATGGATCAGGATCCATGTTCTCTTACTGTATTTCTTTGTTCCTATCCTTATGTGTAAGCTGAAACAGGTTTCAGCTTTGTCTAAAACCACTCATAATCTAAAATCAAGAATCACCTTAGTAGAAAATGAATGGTTGCCGACGCTCATTCTCCAAATTAAATGTAAGCAAGATCATTACAACACAAGTAACATGTTTTAATTTAGTAGATCAGGGTAAATAACGTATGATTAGAATTTAAATATGGTATAGATAGACATAGAACTAGCTAGATTTTAAAAATTGCAATGGCAATGCTACAAAATAAATAAAATGAATAATTTTAAATGTTTAAAATTTAATAAAATTTGTTGGCTATACGATTTTTCTGCATGCCTTCATATTCTGAAATTTTGTAATCTTTTCAATTTCTGCCTGCTACTTTTTCACTTTTCTGCATGTTAATCTTTATCTTATTCTAAGCTCTTCAACATACCTCGTGAACTTCACTATCAACGTCATCATCTTCTGCAATTGTCTAATCGTATTCAAATATAAAAACAAAGATATCTTCTTCAGTTTTCTCTATTTCTCCATTATTATTAACCTGTAGAGTTCCACTACAGGCCAAAGGCCTACCTATTTCTCGATTATTCTTCACACTTCACACATTCAAGTTTTACAAATTTTCAGCCTTTATTTTCTGTTATTTCAAACGAACCATCTCTATCAATTCAACTTCTACTACAAGCTTTATAGCCATGTTCTCACCATAAATCACATTAATAACACTATCAACCTCCATTTCTACAAATTCAACGACCCTGTTTTTCTCCCTTACCCATATAATATCATCATAATTGACGCGTATATCGTTATCTAGGAGTAGCACATCGACTGCCGCGGCTGCGTTTGCGGTGGCCACGTCCGCGTCATCGAACCCGCGTTCCCCGCCGACCACGTCCCCTCCGGCCACCAGGCGGGATTCGGTTATATCCACCGCTGCTACTATGCGGGTTCTCAATGTATTAAGGTTGGTATCATTGCTGACTTCTAAAGCCTACTGACCAGTGTTCTGGGCGTAGTATAATGAACCATTCGCAACGAGCATGACACGTTGCACGACTGTTAAAGAGCTAGACCTGGAATAACAACAGATAAAGATTAACATATTGTAGGCCACTTAAAAGCCATACATAAATGTATATATGTATTATATATCCAATACGACTATAAGAACATGTTGATCCAAAAAAATGCATTAAAATATGATATTTTTATGCTTTTATACCTTGGGATAAATATTAAGTAGTTACATTTAAAAAAAATGGTGGTTAATGTGAGTTCCACTATTTTCCTTATTATTGTGCTAGCTTACTCATGATTATTACAAAATCATTTTCCTTAACAAATATAATAATAAAATGTAACTACTATCTATTGGATATCTAAAAGCCTACTAGCTCTGGCCCAGCATGGACTTCTAGTATGTACTAGGCCACGTTGATTGAATGGCTGATTATGAAGTTACCTAGTACCCAGCACGTTATCATACAAAGAAAACATCAGACTAGGAACGAATATGCGAATCGAACACGCTTTTTAACACATAAAGTCTTCGCTCGCTTCACTGCTGGAATCAAAGATGTTTCGCTGAAGAGTTGTCTTCAACGCCAAAACTAACAGATGAAGCTGAAATATACAAAGATAAAGTTCTACTAAAATGAATTAATTTTATACTAAGTACTTTAGCCTGATAAAACGCATGCGAAGCCAAGAAGATAGTCACACTAATTAATAATTGCGAAAGTTTGGATGGATGGATAGATATTTGTAAGGTACTTCTTCAAGCCAAATCGAAAATTACGCAAAATTGAAATTTCGCATTGCATTAGGTTTAGACCTGATATAAAACATAGGCAACTTTTATCCCATAAATCATTTCCATGAGATATAGATAACCTTTAAACGTTATCAGACTAAGCAAGCCGCGGGCAGAAACTTGTTTACAACTTGTTTAACCAACTTCCCAGACACTGGATCTGCAAGCATTCATACGACTTCTGGTCGAACGAGCAGCTGCGCGGGCTCAGCATGGACTTCCTGAAGGAGATCGAGGGCAGCCCGGGGCTCCTGCCGGCGGAGCACAAGGCGGCGGCGCAGTTGCTGCGGCTGCTGGAGCGACCGCCGGACTCCACCGTCGATCTCAAAGTGCTGTTCGCGCCTCCGCCTGTAAGAAACTCTAGAATTCTAAACCGTCTTTTGTTTGTAGACCAGACTGTCTTTTGTTAGTAGCCCAGACGTTTTTTTGTTTGTAGACCATCTGTCTTTTGTTTTTATAGACCAGTCTTTGTTTATAGACCATCTTTTGTTATTTTGTGTCCCGCTGCCAGGGCAGAGGCCTCCTTCCATTTCTCATTATTGCTAGAGTCTGGCTATCGAAAGTTGATAGTGGAAATAGTTGCTTACTTAGGTACATCTTTTTAAATGGCTGTATAATTAAATGACAACATGAATTTTACAAAAAATAATAGTCGATGATTTGGTTTTGTGAAGATCTTGTTTTACCATTTTACTAGCCCGAAATCGGAGAAAACGTTATAATGCGTATCCACACTTAATAGCTCGACTCTAATAAGTTGTTTTATTATGAGACGAAGTCCAGCATGTACATCATGGGCTGCTAGCTAGCCAGCTGTCGTCTTAGTTGGTAAAAAAGGACACCGTGCTCGCGGTTAGCCCATTAGGGAGAATTGTCAGAAATGCATTTTCAGTCACAATTTTCTTCCAATACCTATCTATTCATCTATCTATATTATCGAAATGGATGTATGTTTCAGGTGCCAACAAACGAAAGTGTGGAGACTCTGTCTGCGTTGGAGATAGCTGAGCAGATGACCTATCTCGATTACCAAATCTTCAGGGCCATCAATAGCGAGTAAGTTTTGATGTTAATGTCGATTCGACAAGAAAATAACTATTTAACAAGAGATTTGATCATTGATTTAATCAACAACCGAACAAACGGATTTGGTACCTATATTGAATCAAAGATGAAACGTAACAATTCCTTCCTTATGAATGTAACGAATCGTGTCTTGTCTACTAACCTTGTATGTATATGTCCCTCGTTAAGGGATGAAACTTTTGTGTTCTTCCAACACAAACAAGGCTTGTAGTTTACCCGCTTAAAGTCATAATTAATTTTGCTTTGCAGAGAGTTCCTTGGGCAGGCCTGGACTAAAGCGGATAAGGCGGAGCGGGCGCCGCACATCCTTATGATGACGGCGCACTTCAACCACATCTCGAACCTGGTGGTCTCCGAGATACTGAAGAAGTACACTTTGGCGGGTGAGTGCCTAACTGACAAAAAGTAGTTCTGGTCAAAACTATGGTGCAGATGGGCTAATACTGTGATGATCATAGAAAGTGGGTTCTATTCCTCTACACCTGTCAGCGTATATTGCAGTTCCCTTACTAAGGGTTCAAATAAAATGTATAGGGTATTTTTTATATTCTCGTCTCTGACAAAGGGCTGGAATTTACACTTCCCACCTTTTCTTCAGCTGAAGATATAGTATTATAATATCTGTGGCTGAAGTAACACTCTTTTTATCTAATGTTAACATGACCTATGCAATAATCATCGTTGTTCCAGGTCGAGTAGCGGCCATCGAGAAGTGGGCAGCAGTAGCTGACATAGCGCGCTGCCTGCACAACTTCAACGGAGTGCTGCAAGTGTGTGCGGCGCTGTCCAACACCTCGGTCTACCGGCTCAAGAAGACTTGGGAGAAGGTGTCTAAGACGGTAAGGGTGTAATGCCATAACGTACAGTTTCCAACAATGAAAAGTAGAAAAGTCAATGCGTGATGCTACCAAACAAAACTTGATACCATTAGTCAGTGAGGCCGCATACCAAGCATACACTTGTTAGTACTTATAACGACAATTGTAGCGCCATATTTGTAACGCGACACATTTATCCCCCGTATATCTGCACGCACACCAAGGACACATTTTTAGTACTGTACAAATGTGTCTTTGGTATGCTATGTCTGGTGTGCGGGATGACTCACCAAACATCTGCTACGATCAACTTTCGCTGACATTTCGGTCTGAATGTGATGTATTTCAAACAAACAAACAAACAAACAAACAAACAAAAGACATTTATTACTGAAGAAAAGATAAAGTATACAGATAACTTATGGTCCCCGCACTTGGTTCAGAACCTGTATCGCGGGAAGCCGGTTTACAATTGAGTTTTAACAATAAAAGGTAAGTACTTTAACAGAGCAGCAGTCCACTCGTGGCAATAACAATACCTAGGCAATAATATTTATTCTATTAACTTCAGTAACTCTATTCAAAATTTGTGACTATGTTCCTTATCATTTGCAGAGCAAACAGACCATTGAGAAGCTGCAAACCCTGATATCATCAGAATGCCGGTTCAGGGTGTTGAGGGATGCACTTCACAGGTAAGCTAATCTTCTACCAGTAACAATTTTTCGATTTAGATCTCGTTAACATCATCCATAGCGGCGTTGCGCCCACTTATTTAATGTTCTCTTCTTCTTCTTTCTAGCCCTTGTCGACCAGTAGACTGGTGTAGGCCTCCTTCAAACTGGTCCATTTATTTCTACTTTGGGCAGTCCACTAGCTCCCCGCTCTCTAGTCTTCTTCTTTTGGATTTCGTCCTTCAATCTCATTTGTGGCCGTCCTCCAGGTCTTTGTTTCCACCATGGTCTTCACTCCAATAGGTTCTTGCTCCATGATGTCTCTATGCTTTTCTTTATTATGATTGGTTGTGCACAAGACTCCTGAAGTGTATGCCATAACATAAAACAAACTGCAATCTTGATTATACTGAGGTTGTTTTGAGTTTGTATTATTTTGAAACCATCACTATAGTCTCTCTATTTGTTAAGCACGAGAGCAAAACGATTTTTGTTGAACGTAGTAATATTAAATCCCGAACAAGCGAAGCAGCCCAGAATAAAATCACGAACGTAGCGAGTGTCTCTAAGCGCTAGACTGCTGAGCTAGCAAAGGAATTTAAAAGGCACGAGACAAATGATATTTTTCATGTAATATATTAAATGTTTCTCTTATTGTTCTTAGATGTGATCCACCGTGCATCCCATACCTGGGGATGTACCTCTCCGATATATCGTTTATCGACGAAGGCACACCCAACTACACTCCCGATGGACTTCTCAACTTCTCCAAGATGAGGATGGTAAGGCTTACTATTGATTTGGGTATACTTTTTTTTTATTACTTATAGTTGTTCGTGATTTAGGTAATTGATAAACTTGCCAATTCTTTTAACAGATCGGAAACGTATCGTAGTCTTTCAGTATAGCACTGTTACGCCTCGTTTTTTGATGCCTTGATAGCAAAGCGGTGTCGATCTGTTTTAGAGATACCTACTAAAATAATAAAATTTTGTGGCAATCCCAATATATTCGTCATTTATCGAGTAAAAAAAACAGTCGGTAAGGTGGAGAGTAGTGATTTTACGAATTAGGTTAATGAGTTCATCAGCTGGAGATCGTTTCGCCTTCTGAAATGTTATGTCGTTTTCCAGATAGCACACGTTATACGGGAGATTCGAAACTTCCAACAAACGCCGTACAAAATTGATCACATTACTAAGGTGAGCTAAGTTTTCTTTTTTCGCTATTTTCTTTGTGTGGAAAGATGTGCATAATTTGATGAAAATCCGAGATCCTGAATGTATAAATGCAGGCGTCTAATATTATAGAAGTAATTATGTACTTGGCAAGTCAATAACCATATTCTAAGATAGATGTGGCCGCCAGTACTAACTGCGGAGACACAAGTGCATGCTACAATTTTCTACACTATCGGGTGTTGGTGCTGTTTATTGTGAATCTTTCGATGGTGGCTTTAATTATAATAATCAAATATAGATATAGATTGTATTCATTTCTATACCCAAGTTAAAAAGGGGTTTAATTTTAGAAATTGTAATTGTGTTATCGTTTCCCAGGTATGCGACTTCCTCCTAGACCGCGGGCTGATAATCGCAGAAGAGCGCCAGTATCTACTCTCACTGGAGATTGAGCCCCGCGCCGCACGGGGCTCCGGCGCCGGCCTGCCGCCACCCTCGCCGGGCTCCTAGCGACGGCGCCGCGCGTCCCGGGCCGCTCTCGACCCGCTGCGGCAGTAAGGACGCGCGTTATCGCTTCAGAGCTCAACACTTGAGACATTTTTTGCGCTATTTTATAAAAGACGCTTGTTTATTTTTCAAAGTGGTGGAAGAGACGCTTTCTTGCGTATTTTTTTTTGGGTCAACTGACACTTAGTGTCTTAAGATTAAGAAATTTGTTTGCGCTATTTTATTATAGACGCTTTTTTCAATTTAAAGTGGTCAAAAGGACGCTCATGTGAGTGAAGATTGATTTGCTTACTAGATTTATGTTATTTGACATCACTGCGGTTTTTTTATGATAGACGCTTCTTTACTTTTCAAAGTGGTGGAAGAAAGCCTTGCGTTAAAGTCCCTCTTTATGGACGCTTCTTTAGTACTTGACATGTAAATGTATTTTTGTGCGTCGGTATGCGCTATTCTATGAACGACGCTGTTTAAAAGTGAAAGATACCTACGCTTTCTTATGTAATAAGGTTTTTACTGGGGTCAGTTACTAATAGTGTTTACTACATAGTGCAACTTTTCATTGCATAAGACATTCAATTGCGCTATTTTATAAAAGAGGCTGTTTAAATTTTAAAAATCGTCTTAACAACTCTAGATTTTGTATAAAGTGTTTTCTTGCGTTGGCTTTTAGTGTAACCCCCATTATACAACGGATAATGCTTAAGTACCTCATATCTCTCGAGATCGGTAGCGCTGCGCGTTTCGGGCTACATCCACCGGCTGTGGCAGTAAGAGTATGCGTAATTGCTTCACTTAGCGCTTATTTTAATAATAGAAGCTTGTTTAATTTTCAAAGGTAGCTATCTCATGTTACTAGTGTTTTTTTGCGACGCAGTGCAACTCTTCAGTGCTAAAGACTTATAGTCGCACTAATAAACTCCGTACTAGGTATTAGGAACCTACGTATTAGGTTCATTTAAAGTTATTTATAGCTAATGGCTTGATAGCAATAGCTAATGAGTCAGATAAATAATGGATAAGTATTCAGGATAAAAATAGAAAAAGGAGACGCATTTGCCCAGCAATGCGACAGTAACGGCTGAAAAAAAATAATAGATAAACAAGTAAGTATTAAAGTACTTACCTACGTAGATCAAATCATAAAAGTAAAAAAAAACTTATAATTAATGTACCTTGGAGCATCTGTGAATACCTTGTGCGATGCTTATACGCTTTAAGAATTATATCTCATATAATACACAATTCTTACATTTAATTAAAGATTTTTAATAGTATTGAGACTGTAAATTATTACTTGTGTTAGATTATAAAATTGTTGTACTAACGATAAGAGAACTATACCTACCTATCTTATATCTATTATGAAGTTTAAAATGTATGGAATTTTCATTGATGTAATCATGATATACATAAAATAATATTTTTTTCAGCTCAAAGAGTAAACTAATCAAACTCGACGCACACACCGAGTCGCTTTATGAAATCTACAAATTCATGCCTTCAGGTATTATATTTTTGTATTGTATTGTCAATTAGATTTATAAAAATATGACATATCACATGAACTGGTCGTGAAATCTCAAGACGTCTAAAGAGCTTTTGTAAATAATTCTAAATTTCTATCGAAAATTGTCTTGTTTGGTCTAAAATAAGCAATGACGTCGAATAATGACGCTATTATGGTGATGTAAATGAATACTGCAAATAGTAATAACTTAAATGATGTGCTAAATTATAAGACCTTGAATCATCGTAAGTTATTATAAAATGTAGCTCAAACTAAGAAATGATATTCTAAATAATTGACCTCGTCGTTTTCTCACCTTACAATTTGTAAGGTGTTTTATAAGACATTTCTCGTTTATGAAAGTGGTTGTTGACTATTATCGTAATGGTTGTAATAAAGTCGTTTCGACTGCTTTTACAAGATCGTCTTTGATATTTTCCTGTTGTTCTGCCGCGCTTGTTACTTACAAGGTTTTGTAAGATGGGAAGCCCCAGGACGTTGCGTTCGGTCCCTTGTTATTTAAAGTCTTTATATTATACAGACTTGTTGATATTATACACTTAAGAATAGCTAGATCAAAGGGTGTTTTTAGATCTTATAATCTTAAATTATATTGTCTTATCCTAGAGTGGTGTCTGATGTAACCTTACGTGATTTCAAGTGAGAATATTCGCCTATTATAAACTTTTCTACATCTTTTCTATGGCATTTAATGTTAGCGTTGTCTTAGATTTGAATATCATTGTTAATTCGATATCAAGTACTCATACTAGGATAGTTCTGTAATAAACTCACTAAGCAGAGTCTTTATACTAATCGTTAAATAATGAATAATGTTGAAATAAGATAAAGACAAGAAAAATTATTAAAATATTTTCTTTACATTATACACCTAAAACAACGGATGAATCAATTAAATTCTAACATTATGCATCTAGATACATTAAGATTGAATCTATTATTAAAGGTATGTTTGTTTTATGTTTTTTGTTTTTTTTTATGTTTGCACAAGAATAAAACGCCACACCTTGAAAATATAATAAAATACAATACTACACTACGATACTATAATAAATACTTATTAAAAAGGCTGTCACCTTAGCTTGTTTAACTAAATCTACTTAGACTAATGTTAATGTTGTAGGTTAAGTGAAGGGCGTCCGGTCAATGGTATGAAGTAGTTATTTATAATAGATGAATATTGGAGTAGTTTAAACCTTATTGTTTGTGTCTATCTAATATAGTATGGTCTGTCTAAGTTCATTTTTATAACTCTATTCTAATAGATATAATAACTCAGTAAAACGAAGATTTTTAAACTACAAGTTGCAAATTTTATTCTTGTTGAAATTCAGATAAAAATATTTGAAATTTTAAATAAGAGGAGAGGGCTAATTTTTATTAAATTTAAAATTAGAAAATATATCATAGTTACCTATGATTGAAGACTTCATAAAATATCAATAAAAATACTTATGAAAATGTACGCTTCGATTTTAAAATCTCTTATGAATTTATCCGATAAGATATTATAAATACGTAATGTTTCTAAACTACCTCTAAACAGTACCAGCTGTTCTGTGCATGTGCCTAGTTTTGATAGGAAGTCGCTGAAGTACCTACCCAGCAGAAAACAAGTCGGTAGCTTACTCGACAAAACGGTAGGTTAGGTAGCTAAAACGACCAGACTAGAACTTTAAGCTACTAGCCATAATAGCTAATGCGCAGTCAACTCTAAATTTATATAACCTCTTGAATGTCCCTGATTAAAATGCTGAAACATAATAGTTCCACCAGTATTCTGTGAAATTCTAATTCTAAGAATACCTATCCCTAAACTGCACGACTTAGAGGAGACTTGAAGCCGCAACCTTCCACTCTCTACGGGAACGCGTTGCCGGCAAACCAATCAAGTATGTCCAGTCCACCTGCCATTTTTTTAAAATTCTACTATTCCTGTGATGTTAAAATCTGCGTAGTTAAAGAATGGAATTTGAGAATGACGTCATTTCTTAGAGTCCTGAATGGTCAAAACTGAAGACACTTGCACAGAACATCGTATATTTATTTATTACCTAATGTGGCGCAGATGCATAGGATAGATAAGTAAAAATTCAAGGGCTCATTATCTATGCGTTTGCCACAAACTATAGGTAAGAATGTAAATAATCTCTAAAATCCTGATATTTTTATTGTTAAAATGTTGAAGTTTGAAAACTCTATCTATGGTTATAATCTACTGGTAATGCTGGATGCCTATTTTAAATAACCAAATTTGAATTAAAATCGAAGTTCTTGAGGCCAAATTAATATTTTTTCAACGCACTGATAAGACATTGCCCTAACTTGTGCGTGTCTTTCAAAACGCCAATGGGTAAAAATTGCTCTATTTCTGTTAATTTTATGGTGGTTTTTACCCTTAGTATATTAGGAAAAATATTACCCAGTTCTTCTTAAAATAAAACTTTAAAATTTTACTATGATTTATATAGAGTGGCTATAATTTTAAAATATAATCTATACAAAACGAAATTAAGACCTCTGTTGTGCTCAAATCTATGTAGGTACCTAAATCGTTTTACGATTTATTTTTATTATCTGTCAAAAAAGCTAAAATTCCACACAATTAATACCTACCAAGGGTCACTCTACCCTAGCTTATCATTGAATAGTAAATGTTCAAAGTTAAATCACTTAACTTAACTTACGTCATGTTGTTGGTACAATTTTTATCAAATTATTATCGTAGTTTTTAAGCAAATTGTAGATCATTAGTTACTTTAGCTTAGTACTTCTGTAAAATATTCTTTTCAGTGTTAAACACGAGTAGGTTTGAAAAATATATTTATTTCGGTAAACTAGGTACGTTTAAAAGGTTTAAAAGACTTTCTAACATTTTAACTTGTTCAAAAGTTCTTTCAGAGGTTCTGTTAGTAGGTAGAAATATCTATTTTTGGATTTTTACTTAACTATAAACACAAAGTTGTTGCATACCTACGTACCAAATATTTTAGAAAGAAAATACTTATTTTAGATGTACCTTGTCAAAATAAATAGACGGCCAAAAAACTTACCTGTATCAAACTTACCTGTATTTTCTGAATAAAGTAATAAACTAAATGATTTCAATGCTTGTTTTTTTATTCCATTCATCATCATCACCAGCTCGGATATGTCCTGTGCTGAACATAGGTAGGCCTCCCCAAAGGACGCCACGGCTATCGATCCTGAGCCGCTTCCATCCATCGACTCCCTGCGACCGTTGCAATGTCGTCGGTCCATCGAGTAGGAGGTCTTAGTAGGTCTCGTCTTTAAGTAGGAGCAATTTGTGGGAGAGCGGGCGGTTTACACTCAAATCACATTTTGTTGGATCTTGTCGGAGGAAGTTTTTTGCGCGGAATTGTTACTAAATATTGTTTCATCCTAATATCATACAATGGATTTCCGCAAAGTAACGCCTGAATCTATTATTTAAATGAAACGTGTTGATTCTCATTGTTTCAGTCACGGTCGCAAGGCCTTAATACTTGCCTATTACTTCATTCATATAAGCTATTATACAAGTTGATCGTCATAGATGGATAAAGCTCTGAGCTGTCTGTCATCTGGATGCCATCAATATAAAATTCATCTAAATGTAACGAGTTGCCCATATTTGGATTTAGATTTTTAGACGACCTCCGTGGCGCAGCGGGCGAGGGTCCGCTTGCGACGCAGGAGGTTGCGGGTTCGATTCCCGCCTCAGAACAAATTTGTGTACGATCTGCAGAAATTTGTTCCATTGGTCTGGGTGTTTTCTATGTATAATAAAAAATATCTATCTATGTAGTGTATTGTATTAAGACTATCAGTTATCTAGTACCCATAACACAAGCTCTGCTTAGCTTGGGGCTAGATAATGCTGTGTGTATTTTCCAAGATTATTTATTATTTATTTATTTATTTATTATGGGCAGATCCTGCATTTCACGCTGTGTCAGTGAATTACCATTACCAATATTATAAAGAGGAAAGATTTGATTGTTTCTTGGTTTGTTTGTATTGAATGGGCTGCGAAACTACTGGAACAATTTGAAAAATTATTTTACCATTAGAAGCCCACATTATTCCTGATAAACATAAGCTACTTTTTACCGCGGGAAAATGCTTCATTCCTACGGGAAAACGGGTAATAGGACAATGTTAACGTAAAGGACAAACTTAAGAAATTGTAGTGTAGACTGTACCGCATTCTTTGGAATAACTCTAGATAGTAAACTTTAATGGGGCCCACACATAGATATAAGCTATCGAAGAGACTTAGTTCTACAGCGTATGCAGTCAAAAAATCCGTCATCTTACAGACGTTGATACTTCTAGACAAGTCTTTTTCAGGTACTTCCCTAGTGTTATGTCTTATGGCATACTGCTGTGGTGAACCCTATACAAATTAGCACCGTATTTGTGCTGCATTTCTGCAGCACAAAGGTAAACGACAAAATAAAGATAATAATAAAATTTATTAAAATCAATTAGAAAATTATTCTGAATTTATCTCGTAGTAAGTATAAAACGTCTTCTCTAGTCTCTTCAGTTTTTAAGTTTGTTTTTAAAATTTTCGAAACTCCGAGCATCCATATACTTGTCTGGGACTGGGAGCTTGTTGCATTACAGTATAAATTGAAATAACAATTACTAATCTCTACTTGTTTATTTGCTGCATTATGTAATAAGTTTTACTTTACTTACTTTAGGTTTTGTAAGTACGTAAAGCTGAAGACAGGGCTCAATGACGCTCATTAGAGTAGGCCTCTGTCCAGCTGTGGACTAACATAGGCTGAAGATGATGAAGAAGGAATACTAATGTTCGCAATCAAAGATTTCAATCTTTGGTAGAAATAGCACAGAATTTATCGCAATATTGAACTTAAATTAAGTAAGTAGGTACCTAAGTGATCAACCATTGCTCAAGGTAGACCTACCGATCTCCAGCAGTCCAGCTGAAGTCTGTTGTTGTGATAAATATGAATGCCTGTCTCAAATTTTTTAATCTCTTCAAGTTGCAAGAACACGCAAAAACTTTGGCAATACCCAAATATTTAAAATAACTCAACACTATAAAATATGATGATAAGAAGAGTTGCTGTTATCAATGTTTACCTACTTAATTTATCAGACTGGCAGGTTGCCAACCGGTGGTTTATTTGCTTAGTTTACAATTTGTGTAAATTACATCAGTAGGTAGGTACGTTAACCGCTCGTTAGTATTATTATAGGTAGATGTTCCGCCGCTGCATTCAGTAAGTACCTATTTACATACAGTCAAGGTCAAAAACTCGCTTTACAGGACAATCTTCAATATACAAGACAAGCGTTATATAATTGAAAATACACGAGCGGCCTCTCTACAGAACCTCTAGGTCTGTTGTGTGAAAATTTAGTATTTTTGTGTTTTTAGGGTTCCGTACCTCAAAAGGAGAAAAAGGAACCCATATAGGATCACTTCGTTGTCCGTCTGTCTGTCTGTCTGTACGTCTGTCAACCCTCAGGAACACGTGGACGTATCGAGCTAAAATTAACGTCAAATACTCAAGTCCGTAACCTCTTGAAGCCGTGATATAAATTAATCTTCTAAGTCAACGCACTCAAAAGTTACAGCCGTTTATGTCCGAATATTTTGAAATTTCCAAGGGAATCACATGCACACAAAACCTATAGGGTACTTCCCGTAGACCTAGAATCATGAAATTTGGTGAGCAGCAAGGTCTTGTAGCACAAGTAAAAAGTAGCACAAGTAAAAGTAGCACAAGGAAAAATCCGAAAATTATAAATTTGTAATTAAACTACTTAAAACAATTACTTTTAATGCTCGTCAATGTCCAAAACCTATAGGGCACTTCCGGTTTACCTAGAGTCATATCATAAAATTTAGTAAAAAGCAAGGTCTTATAGCACAAATGACGAGAAAAATCTGAAAACCGTAAATTTGTAGTTTATTAACAAAAAAATAATAATTTATGATTATCTCACTCGACCAAAATGTACAGGGTAAGTACCTACTTCATGTTGACCTAGCTAGAATCATGATAGGTATTTGGCAAGAAACAAGGACTTACAATTAAACGGAACCCTTAGTGTGCGAGTCCGACTCGCACTTGACGTTTTATTATTTATTTAAATTTGTGTTAGTAGATTAGGTACGCTAAGTTCTTCTTATTCTTCACAGTGTAGGTACTTAATGTAATGATTTAGCATACCTGTAACCTGTAATGTAATGATGCATTATGAAAAATTTGATAATAAATTAAGTAATAATGATCATTTAGCATCTTTTTTTTTGCTTTCTTACTGTATACTTACATATCTCCTCATGAGCGCACTACCTACAACCACAGCTGCACGTGCCTCCTTCAAACAATGTAATAATTACCTATAGGTACCTATACTACTCGTATACCCAACTAACCTACCTTCTGTGCTTATGTAAACTGTGGATCTGAAAATAAAAAAAAAAACCGGTCGTATAGATAATCAAGAATATAATTTCACTTCATACACGAGGCATAGTAATTTAGCTTACAAAAATATCAGTTTACTTATCAACTAAGTACCTATTCTTATTTACGTTCGAGTCATAGAAATAATACAATAGACAAGAAAAACTACACGAGTTTGAATTAACATAATGATTCACAATGTGCCTCGCTGGGCGAATCAAGCGAAAGGTATAACTAATACAGGGTTACTGGTAATTCGCTGACACTGGGTGAAGTGCAGATTCTGCCCATCATCACGAACACGTTCCCGAAGACACCAGGTCCTATTTCCTAAAATTTTATGTAAATCACCTCCCAAACCAAATGTAAAACACGTTTGTCCAGAGCTCAATACATTAAATAAATAAATAAATAATGCTGGACAATCCACACAGTACCATCTAGCCCCAAAGTAAGCTACTCAAAGCGTGTTGTGTTATGGGTACTAGATAACTGATATATTTAATACATTATATACATAGATATTTTTATACATAGAAAACACCCAGACCAACGGAACAAATTTCTGCAGATTGTGCACAAATTTGTTCCGAGGCTGGAATCGAACCCGCAACCCCGTCTGTCAAAACCACGTCAAAATGCCTGCGTCGAACGCCATGGATATATGGCTGTGGCTAGGCCATGTACTTGTATAATTTGACACGAGCCCGGACTGCGCCTAGCCTGGAATGGTAGAGTAGAGAGGTAGAGTTTTACCCAGAACACTGTTTTTTAAGTTTGAATGGTGCAATAAAGTTTATAATCTATCTATTCTAATTCTTCTATATATTATATTCTTCTCGCAGCGGGCGAGAGTCCGCCCGCTGCGCCACTGAAGTTTT
Source organism: Eupithecia subumbrata (assembly GCA_949316285.1). Classification (NCBI taxonomy): domain Eukaryota; kingdom Metazoa; phylum Arthropoda; class Insecta; order Lepidoptera; family Geometridae; genus Eupithecia; species Eupithecia subumbrata. The sequence goes on along the minus strand of OX438643.1, from coordinate 9,280,396 downwards.
GTTTGCTTACCTATCAAGTTCAACGATTCAGATTCTTCACGTAAGTGTTTGTGATGATGGGCAGAACCTGCAGTTCACGCAGTGACAGTAAATTACCAATAACCCTGTATAGCGATCTAAATCAATCATCAATATTAGCTAAGCATTTCAAATATCAGTCTGGTCATTTAAAAATCCTAAGTAATAAATACATTTTATAAATGCGAATCATTCCGTCGGTCTGTTTCTTTTTACGACTAAACAGATCCTAATGAAAATCAGATTATGTAGAGATAGGTAGGTAGGTAGGTACAATACCTAGAAAGAACATGGAAAATTTTTTGTCTCAGAAAAATGCGTGCGAAGCCGAGGGCAAGAACTTCTTCATAAAGTACCTACTAGATTATGTACAAGTAACTCTGTCTCTCTGTTTATACTTAGGACATATCAGACAAACGTCTGATACCTTTTTACTATACTGGTACTCAACAAATGAACTGAAATTAAATTTGGCAGGGGACTTTACTTTTTTTACGATTTTATCTCGCTAAACGCATGCCTCCTATATGATAGTCATTTTATTAAATCATATTGCATTATTGCATCATGGTGTATAATTTGTATAACCATATTTACAAGGAAAATTACAATCAAATAATACCTAGAAACAAATAAGAACAAGTATTTACAATAGAAACAATTGAGCTAACTGCAGACTGTGGCAAACAACTACAAGTAGCTCAACTCATCCATATTAATACCAGTCGGAAGCGTCTCCAAGACACTGCAGCTGGCAGCAATGCCCTGCTGTATGGTAATGCTGATGCGCTGCGCCAGATACTCACCAGCCCTCGGGTCACGCGTCGCTACGGCCAGACGCTCAGATAATTTACAAGTTAATTATGATTGACTACCTTCTTCATTACAGTAATATGACACATAAGATCTAAAACATCTACTGTCACTAGTCAGCAACTCCGTTCTCCGCATTTTCAGCTAACTCAGCCTCCTTCAAGAGCGGCGCAGTTCCGCAGATCCGTCTGTCGTCGGTGTACGCTATGACGGCGATACAAACCCCGGAGATGACCAGCCAGAGACCGCCCATGTAGAACGTGAGGTCCCAGCTGCCGGTCGCATCGTATAGAGCTCCTGAAATGAAGAGAAAAGAGATGGTAAGGTTATGTAAACAAAGAAAATTTAAAGGAATGTACAGTAATAGCACGTGGAATGAAGAAAACAAGAGATATACCTACCCCACAGAGAGACAGAGGGAGAGAGAGAGAGAGAGAAAAGAATATAATGAAAACAAATAAAATTGAAAAGTACAGCGTATCTAACCATTTTGCGTGGCATTTTTTTCGAGTGTTTAACATCCAAGTACCCACTTGTTGTTGGTTTTAGCAGTGTCTTTGGTGAACACGGCATTAGGACATTCAATCATATGTGACAAAAAAGATCGGTACGGTACTTGAAGATGAAACAGAAAAAGAAGAATATAAAAAAGTATATAGTTGTGGTGTCTGGGTAAACAAAAGAAAAAATAGAAAGAAAGTATCAAATGATAGGAAGCAGTAACAAACAAAATATAAAACAGAATAAACAAAACTTACCTCCAAGTGGCGGCCCAATCAAATGCCCCAACCCTTGACTCAGCAAGATCAGCCCATACGCGACAGTGAACCTATCTATCGGCATCAACTCCATCAGAATAGCTGGCGTGTAGGAGTAGGAACTGGCCAAGGAAAGGCCGAAGACAGCAGACACGAAGGCGAGGCCCCAGTAGCTGGTGATGACGAAGGGGTAGGCAGCAATGGAGAGGCCACAGACGACCATGCAGCCTGCGTAGGTCTTGGTCACGTTGATCCAAGGCTGGTCACCAGCCCAGCCTAGTGCGACCTGGAAAATAAAGAAAAGGTTGTTATTTTTTTGTTTAATTTCTGACATAGATAAGGTCTCGCTATAGAACTCTACAGATTTTAGTCAAAATCTTAACAATTTTCTACTGGAACGGAGTTTAAAGATTAAGATAACAACACTGCCTGAGGTAAACTGAGGTTAAGTTAACTCCGGTCTCGACTAGACAAAATGTTTGGGAAAATGTTTTGAATTAAGCTGTTGAAATATGCCTTCTTAAATTTATTAATTTAAATAATATGGAATACATACATTCTCTGGGTACCTAAAGGTACCTAAAAATAACTCAATAGCTGGAACTACTTACAATTCCAATACTGCTAGCAACACCGATGATGGAAATCATCATGGGCTCCCCTTCAGTCTTGATCTCCGTCATGTAGGACTTCAGGAAAAAGTATGGCACGATGAACCAAATGGAGAAGATCAGAGAAGAGATGTTGTACATAAGGAAGTGAAACTCGGAGAACATCTTTACATCGAAAGAGGCCTTTGTGTTTTGCCACATGCGGTTGTACCATTTCTGAGGATAAAAAAAAGTATGAGGACGATTGAAATGACGAATAATTTTAAAAACTACAACGCAATATATAAAGGATAGTCTGAAAATAACTAACGTTATGACACTAACGGTACAAATAGAGACATTATGGGTCATTATTAAAGGAAAACACTTACCATTTCGTCATCACTCAAAGAATCCAGAGACTCCATAGAATTTCTATACATATCCGGCAAAGACGATGCTTTCAGCTTATACCTCGGTATGGACATCATAGCACCCCTATGCATCACCGTGTTCCTGTACAGCGGCATATCCCTCAAGCAGTGGTGGTCTGTGGAGAGCTGTCGAAACCAACTTTGCATATTTGATACAGGTTTCAATTTAGGATCTTCCTTTTTCTCCGTAGCTTTTGCTGCATCTGTATCTTTAACATTTGCTTTAGTACCATTACTTGCTTCAGTTTTGTCGGCTTTTTTCAGATCAGCGTCTGTTTTTGATTTTCCATCGCCGTTTGCTTTACGATCAGATTCAGTGGTTTTCTTAGCTTTGATTTCAATGGGAATAACTGCGGGATCAATGGCGGCGTTGGCCGGTGGCGTCTCATCTTTCAGATTTGTCTCAGATCTTCGTCGAGTAAGTTCCGGATATTTTTGTAGAACAATGTGGTAGAGTCTTTTGTTTTCCATCAATTTCTCTATTACTTCTTGCGGTACCTGAAATATTTTCGAATTAACATCCCTGATAACATTCTTACATATTTACAATTGAAAGACTGCAAAATAATCATATTATTATTTATAACTCTCTTTAGGGTTAAGCTCGCCTTTGCTATTTTTGTTGTATTTTAATAGAATATTAGTGTGTCTAATATTACATTACCTATAAAAATAATTAAGAATTATTTAAAATATCAAACCTTTTCGTTCCTCTGTATAAACGTCGGCAACTGTATAGCCGAATGCATCCTTTTAAATTCGACGGGATCTGAATTCATCTCTGTGTTCGCTTCCAGCTCCTCCGCCTCTTTGATACTGGACGCCAAAGTGGCCAAGATATACTCCGGACTCTTTCCACTCTCCAGCAAGGACTTTAGCTCCTCCGCCCCCATAAAGGTTGATTCTCCTCCAATAGAACGCGAGGATATAGAACTCCCTCTGGAAGACCGTCTAGATTGTCGAGATAGCATTCTCTTCTCTTTCTGTTTTATGTCCAGCCATTCAGGATTCCTCATCAACGCGCCACAGACGCACATGTTTAACAAAGTCCCCGCTAGTATTACTATTGTGTTCCTCCAATCGTACACCGTCAGCAGCCAGTGTGTTAGAGGAGAATACAACACAGTGCCAAAGCCGATTCCGCAAGACGCCAGAGACACCGCTAAGTTTCTTCTCTTATCGAACCAGAAAGCGACGGAGACCACAGCAGTCACGTAGAGAATACCCATAGCCAACCCCGCCATAAACCCAAACGTCAAACATAGCATCGGTATAGAATTACACAACGAAGCAAGTATAAAGGAAATAGCTGAAAGCACGCCAGCTGTCATAGTCATAGATCTGCAGCCATACCGGTCGACCAAAGCGCTCATGATGGGTCCGGCTAGGAGCGGAGTCGCGATAAATAGACTACCGATCATGGAGGTTTCAGACTGCGAGGCCTGGAAGTAGTTTGAGAACTCCTCGTGGAGTAGACCGAAGGAGAAGGCGAGGCCATCAGCACAGGCTGAGACCAGGAACGCAGCGAGAACCACCACCCAACCCCATCCACCATCAGGAATCGCTGGCAGTTTCCGATGTCTGATTTCAATCGATAAAACACTATCGTTGTCCCCATCATCTAAACCTTGGAACTTCACCCTGTCCTCGGGAGATTCCGGTCTGTTTGATACGTATTTGTTTTCTGGTATTTGATCTTTTTCTGATGTAAGCGAGTTTATTGTATTTTTGTTTTCTGTTTCCTCGACTCGATTTAAGTCATAGCTACGCGTGGTTTTGCCGTTCTCTGCCATTGTTTGGCTCTAGGTCATACCTATCTCCAGTCCTGAACTTTTCTGTGAACAATAAACATCATATAAATAAAGCAATTAATTTAATGAATGTATTCTTTTAAAGTTTATCAGTCATCTAGTACCCATAACACAAGCTTTGCCTAGCTTGGGGCTAGATGATGCTGTGTGGATTGTCCGGCATTATATATTTACTTAATATTTATTCAATTAAACCTATGTACCTATATAGGTACGAACTCCTTCATTATTATGCATTTGGTCACATAATGTAACTTATCCTATAGCGTTCCCAACGCCCATTCCACTATGCGGTGCAATACCCATTTGAATCTGTTGTCATTCGAAATTCAAAACTACTGTGAAACCTAAAAAACAAAATACTGTATAAATAAAAACAAAAGGTTCCTGATTAAACTCAATGTTTACCCTATTTTGTGGCTATTTATTATTGACAGTAATTATTAGTTTTATATCAATTGTGTGTACATAAGAAATGTCTAATTTAAAGTTGGTACCTACCTATCTAGTTTTGTAACCGAAATTATGAATTTTAATGAGTATTTTGTCGCATTATATTTTTTTTTTTTTAAAGTTAGTAATTTTCTTAATGCAATGTTTATGTGTGCTTAAATGGTAATGGTACCAGTGGTGCTGAAATAAATGATTTTTATTTTATCTATTTTAAACTATGTCCTTTCTAGATTGTCGTCTAAAGTTGGCGACACACGCAGCCGACGCGGCGGGTTGGTGCAACTTCATAAAGTCATGTACCTAGTTAGTCGGTATCACCGGCACCCACACGCACTATAAATAAAACGTAATAAATATGTAGGCTGCGCTATCACTAAACTAATTTACTTGTTAGTCGGGCAAATGTTTAGTTACATTGTAGTTAGGTAGAAAATTATCTACGCTACGGCTCCCTCTGCGTCCTAGCGCTTTAATGAACGCGCTAATTTGGGCGTCACGCAGATGTGGCCAAGGTTTTAACGTGTTCATTTATTGACGACGCTAAAAATGCACCTTGGCTACTACTACCCAAGGTGCATTTTTAGCGCCTTAATTAACGCGTTAATCATTAACGCTTTAATTAAGGCGCTAAAAATGCCAATGTCCATTATGGACATTAACACTAACGTCAACGCTAACGCAGGTGGAGCCGTAGCATAATCGTAAATTAGTAAAATTAATCATACCGGCGGCCTACCTACCTACTTATCACAAAAATTAAAAATGTATTAATGAATACATTCATACAACCGCCAAAAAACCTTGTTATTACTTACTCAAATTAATTAGTAGGTTACAATTAAAATTATGTATGTGAATTTAAATCATGTTGTTCAGGGTACTTATGTCATGTTGTAGACAGTTGACCGTGTTTTGTACATCAGTAGGCGAAGTACGGGGATGGTTCTCTAGGGTAGAACAGACAATATACATTGCGTAAATTAATGAAGTTGAAGAAATGAGTTTCAAACATATTATTACGCATTCGATGACGATGTGACGTAATTTTTCTCTATTCTACCATAAACAACGATTCCCGTGCTTGCCCTACATCTACATACAGTAGGCCTAGCACGGGGATAGTTGTCTATGGTAGAATAGAGAAGAATGGCATCGCATTGTCATACATTGCGTAAATTATTGAAGTTGAAGGAATAAGTTTCAAACTTATTACGCATTCGCTGACGATGTGATGTAATTTTTCAACCGACGAAAAAATGAGGAGGTTCTCAACGCGACGCGTGTATTTTTTTTAATTATTTTTTTTGTATGATCAATTGATCACGCATAACTTTTAACAGAGTAGTCAGATTTCGATAAAAAAAATATTAGAAAGAATTTAAATGGGACCACCTTCGGGATATACACCCCGAAGGCCATTTATGTCATTTTTCAGCTAAAAATTCCAACCTGAAGGGTAGGAAAACAGGAGATGATTGATTGTTCTCTAACTGATTGTAATGTTTGACCACGCATAACTTTTTACAGAGTATTCCGATGACAACTAAATTAGACTCAAATTGTAACTAGATGTCGCCACTAGAAGAATTTGAAGTCGGTTTATCGTTTTTTAAAACACGCCACATTATCTCTATTCTACCCTAAACAACAATCCCCGTGCTAGGCCTACGCTGTCAAGAGGTCGGCGGCGGCGGCGTCGGGGTGAACCAAACTACAGACTGTTGCACACAATCTACAGGTAGCTCAACTCCATATCCAGTCGTCGCGTCTCCAAGATTGCTGCATTGCCCCGCCCGCTGTAAGGCAATGCTGCTGATGCGCTGCGCCAGATACTCACCAGCTCTCGGATCACGCTTTGCTCTGACCAGACGCTCATAATGTCCTAAGGCGTCAGGTTTCTGAGATATTCGCAGATGGAAATTTCTAAGTATATTTTATTCTTCACTAGGATACTAGTATAGTATTATAATATCTGTGACTAGGAAATTATTTTATAGGTACCTAAGCCAATTCCTATTTGTTTTAGTGTCTGCTGTCCAAAATATATAACTTACTGTGCGCGGGGATTTTGAAAAAAAAACTAAAATCGTAGAGCCACCATACAAAAATCTTTAAACCCCTTTATGCCCGATCCATTCATTAGTTTTGCCCTTTTAAAAAGGAACCTAATAATGGGCATCGCAATGGATTAATTAGGAGCTCTACCACTCTATTAATTAAATGAAGCTATCGCCTGACGTCAAACCACAAACAAAACAGTCGGGAACAATAAACCCATGATCTCACTGTCGAGTGGCTCCATTCATACCTATTTTTATACTATTTTCAAATGGGTTTCCTCCTAATCCATTGTGTGTGTCACAGTCAGCTGCATTATAGGTAATTTGTTGGATGGTAATTCAATTCAATTCATATTTGTGATACACAGAGGGATGTTCAGACAATATAATTAAGAGCACTGTCATTTGCCATTAGGCGTACAAATTTTACATAATTCATCAATACCGAAAAATAGTATTTAATAATAGTGAAGCTTACAAGGAAAACTTTGAAGAATTAAAAAATAATGCGTTTACTAAATTGCAACGAGTATCAACCACTCTGAACTCTACATAATTAACTGCGTCAAAAAATTCATGCAAATTGTAAAATGTCTTACTTAATAAATAACTAAAATGGTTATATTTAAATATTATGATGTCATTAGACTTCCTAATGTCAGTTGGTAAATGGTTATAAATTTTGGGTGCCATTACAAAAATACTGTTATTAAATAGAGCTGTTTTCACGTTTTTCCTAAGTTGTAAACAGTCTTCACACGCGTCAGGTAACATTGATATACCTAAGTAAAATTCTGTAGATATGGTACGTTCTTCCAGCGCTATCTCAACAAATGACCTATGTTGTGTTACAACTAAATGCAAAGACACGCTATTTCCAATCTATTGCAATATACCTACCAGGTAAGTACCCCCCTATCTCTATGTAGTATGTGGGTTCGAATCCTGCCGCTAATCCTTGTAGTTTGGGACATCAAAACTACAAGTTATTTATAATTTTCCATTTTCTTTTGATATTTTTTGACGTTTGTAACAAAATTGTATGTTTTGTTTCTTTTAAATACAATATTTTTTTATCATTGCTAATAAAGGTAATTTTCACTCATAAATTTCGAGAAGGTCCTTATAGGTATAGGTAGGCATCTTGGCTCTACGACAGTAACAGGCTAATAAATACAGGATAAGAGTGACAGGGTTCAAATCTCGTGAGCGGTGTTTCGATTTGTTTTTTTTTTTATCAAATACCTACCTAGGTACCTAGGTATTCTCGTTGCGTTATGAAAGATTTTTAATTAATATTATTCATACGTTTAATTAATATTATTTGTTATTAAAACTATTAATTCGTTACTTATAGTTTTAATAACAAATAATATTTCTAAGCAGTGAAAGGCTATAGGTATATATATGTATATATATAATAGAAAATTAATTCAGAAATAATTTGTTTCCATAGAAAAAACCGACATGCGGCCGGGGCGGCGGCGTGATTGGTTTTTGCATGTAAAAATTGCTTATCAGCGAATAGATATGTTAGATTGTTTAGGACATGTATGGTCGAGGAATGGTAGGTTAGGTAGGTTATCTGGAAATATATGCAACCGATTTACCCATGACGGCGAAATCAAGAAGTAAGTACCGATGATGTAAGTACCTATACCTACCTACTTATATAGCTTCCTAACCTATATGTTCCGAAATACCTAGGTAGGTATTATGTCAATAATTTACCTTTCACAATACTTACATTATTATCCTCAGATTGGATGATATGATAAGTATTGATGCTTATAACCAAAGCAGCTTTTAAACCCTACCTAGTGGTTACCGGGTTTTTAGGTGTCCAGCGTTTACAGCGGGTGAACACCAATTGGTAAAAACCCTTAAAATATGCAAGCTTCGCATCTATGGTCCCGATAGGTATTTTTAGATTCGACAGAATCGAATCAGAATTAAACAAGATCCGTCAAGTGCGAGTGTAACTCGCGCGCCGAGGGTTTTGAACGTTTGTCAACAAATATGTACCAAAAGTACCGGTTAGAGACTTCGCAATTTAGCGAATACCTAAGAATAGTAGGTACCAACCTACATTTCAGATAAATCTCTCTGCATGCTTCGGTTAAATGGGTGGTTCGGTTAAGGTGGGTTATGGTAAATTTTTCGACTTTTTTCGAAATATTACAAAAAGTATGAAAGTTACAGAAATTTGAAAAACTGGTTTGAAATGTCCAAACCGATACCTTTCATTTGATACCCCACTCGGTGGGGTAGCCCCCTTTTGAAAATTATTGCTTTTTGACCATTTTTCAAAAAGTGTTCTTTTTAGACTTCTCTATATTTTTCCTGTAAAATATAGATCCATATCTACAAACGCTTCATACATTTTAAATGGATCGCTCGGCAAACTTCGGAGATAGGGGGGGGGGGAATGGGTATTTTTTCGACATTTTCAAAATATTTCAAAAACTATGAAACCTACAGAAATTTGAAAAACTGTTTTGAAACATACAAACCGATACCTTTTATTTGATACCCCACTCTGTGAGATAGCTCCCCCTTTCGAAAATTATTCCCCCCCTTTTTGACCATTTTTCAAAAACTGTTCATTTTTCAAACTTCTCTATATTTTTCCTGTAAAATATAAATTCATGTCTATAAACGCTCCATACATTTTACATGGATCGCTCTGCAATCTTCGGAGATAGGGGGGGGGGAATGGGTATTTTTCGACTTTTTTCGAAATATTTTAAAAAGTATGAAACCTACAAAAATTTCAAAAACTATTTTGAAATGTACAAAATGATACCTTTCATTTGATACCCCATATGACTCTGTAGGTATCTTTTAAAACTTCGGCATCACAATTTGTATGGAAAATATTCATATTCATTTTTCATTTATTTTCATTTATTTTTCTCTAAATCTGTACAGGCGCACGAAATGTATTATTATTTTAAATTTCAAGTTGATAGCTGCAGTAGTTTTTGAGTTATTAAGGAGGGAAAAAAGGACAGACAAAGCGAGACCATAAGGGTTTTGAAACCGATCTTCGATCTTCAAAACCCTAAAAACAGACTATGAAATATTCCATTCTTTTCTTTCATTGAGTCAAAAAAATCTACGAGATGTTACGAACTGAATCTAAATACTTAACCTTTTACGAAAACGATATACCTACTTAAGAACTAAACGAACTATCGAAAACGCAGGGAAGGCAAGGTCAGTCATGGGTCAGTCAACCTGGTCAACCTCTAAAAATTAAAATTCGTTTTAAATATCTGAACACATTAGTTTGGTACAACTTTCACTCACTAATTAGGTAGGTACCTTTATGTAGGTATGTTCTGCGCTCACTTTCTTGTCACTGAGTCCACTTTTACGTATTTGCTAACGGTCAAATTTTTAAAATAATTTACCGAACTTTAATAATGTATGGGCTACACCCATCCCCCAGAAGGCACGCGCACGCCTTCCGAAATCAAACTGATACTGACTCAGTGCTGCCAGCAGTCAAAATGAAAAAGCTCCAAACCGAACGAAAATAAATGAGTAGAGTCCAAAACCAAAATCTAATTAATAAAAATAATAGTCAATTAGTTCCAATGGATTATCTATAAATGGGCAGGTAGGTAGTCGCGGTCTTCCTGTTGACCGCTAACTGTTGGTTGCCACGACCTTGTGCATGACTAGGCACGGTAAACTGACCATTGGTACGTAGCCTTTGTGTAGCCGCTAGGATAGTTACCCAGCTTGGCACACGTGATCCTGGGACCAGCTCTGCGCACATCGTACGAACAAGCCAAGCTCAAGTCATGACCAGCCATGGCATAAAGCCGCACCATTTCAGTCCACTGAACATTTGTGTACGACATCGTCATAAGGTAAGTAGGTACAATTTACCTACGTGTGCAAATCGCCACAAATTAGCGACGCGGCGTGAATGACATGCTCAATGCCTGCTAGCCGTGTGGTAGGGTGAAATCAGTTTATGATTTATAAACATTTTTACTCAAAAATAAGTACCTATAAAGTAAATAATTTGTTTGAATCTGATTTGGATTCCACTCGTCATACTTTACCTCCGGTTTCAAGAATAAGACTATTCACCCTAACACTCTGTAGGTCCAAAATATGACAAAAAGATCCGTCTTGTAAACAACAGAAAAAAGAAAACCGCGAAATTTTTTCTAACTTTAAAGCGATAGTCTAGCTGGCCACAATGGCAAGGAAGGCAAAAGAGCAACCGGCGAGCGCAACGGGCCGCGAAAATTTTTATACTTCAGTGGCAATTAGCCACTTAGGCAGAAAACCATAACAATGAGTGATCAGTGATCATGTTAACTGATATGATCTCTAACGGCTGCAAAAAAAAATTAAGACTGATGGCTGATGCCCAGAATGGAAAGGTCATCGCGAATAAAGTAACATGTCCTCGCGTCCGTCTGAGGAGGCGTTCAGCCTCCGACTGACGTTGCAACGTCAGGTCGCGGTCGGTGGAAATGATTAAAAATTTAACAAAATAATAATCGATCAGGAAGATTGAAATTGGTTTAGCAAAAAACTCTCTTGATTCTAGTCGCATTCGCAAGAAGTAAAAACAATGTTATTTCGTAATTGGATGGATAATGTTAAAGAAATATAACGGTTACAACACATGATTCTTTTGCAATAAAATACATTTATCCAATAAACAATAATCTCTTATTCAATACTCTCTTTCTTTCAGGAACTAAGCCTAATATGACAGGATAAGTGACTCGCTCTAGCAACGCCAAAAAATCCGCAGAGGTAGAGAAAAATCCGAAACGGGCATAAAGGAGCAACACTGCTCTTTTGGTCTGTTGACATTATTACGTCTTTCTCGGCCTGGAAAAATAAATTAGAGATTCTATCTTTAACGTAAAAAGTTTTTTTCAGCTTGTACCTCTCCGTCAGAGCGCTAAATGACTAACAGTGGTCTTGCTGCGTCGAAATAGAGGGCACTAACTGGGTGTGCACTAACTGGGTCTGAAGTCTCGCTCAGTTTGCATAGTGTAGAAAGAGATGCCCTCTATTCTGAAAACCTCTGTGGCGCAGCGGGCGAAGGTCCGCCTGCGACGCAATAGGTTGCGAGTTTCATTCCCACCTCGGGACAAAATTTGTCCCACGGACAAAACAAATATTTGTAGATCGTACAAACATTTAATGTTTGTACGATCTACAAATATTTGTTCAGGGTGTTCTGGATGTTTTCTATATTATAATAAAAAATATCTAGTTAAGTAGTACCTATATTATATTAAGTATGTAGGTACCCATAACACCAAACTCTGCTTAGCTTGGGTGGGACTAGATAACGCTGTGTGAATTGTCCAGCATTATATATTTCTTATTTCAATAGAGAAAGACAGCTGTTAGTCACTTAGCGACGGGGACAGACGACGGAGAAGTACGAGCAGAAATGAACTCTTTTGAATAGCTGCTGGAATCTAAAATGTATTAAGCTTTAACGGTTATTTGCCTTGTATTTTTAAACCTAGTTAAATGAGAGAAGCGAGTCTGATTTCCTGTTGCAAGTCGGTAAAATATTTAATTGCGAGGTTGCAAGGGGGGGCCTCCGCTGAGGCCCCACCCGAGATAGCTGTATCTGAGGGGCATCGGGGTACCTCTGGGAATTTCGAGCTTTCGCTAAATACTGTGCTAAGAGAGCCATCTTTACCAAAATCGTTGCCGGCACATGTAGAATTTTTGAAATTAATCCATCATTTTGAAACTGAGGGATAACGTTCGTTACGCTGAAGTTCAGAAACAGTATTGTTCATCCCCAGGCTTCAATTATTTGGAGACAAATGACGAGTTGAAACCGTACGATAAGACAAATTCACTGGCACTGATTGAACGCGGGTTCGCCTCAATCACGCAAGCAATAATAAAACATAATGAGACAACTGAGGGAGGTTTTAAAACTTTAATTGAGTTTCAGGCAGGCCAACTAAAGCTGTTTGCGAAACAATGGGAGAACTTGCGTGCCCCAGCACCTCTTTTCCAAATAATACAAAATTTTCGGATACCTTTTCTAAAAATACCCCCGTTACAAGTACCAAAATTGCAAAATCATTCCTTTCAAACCCCCCGTATCAAAAGAAATGGTCAAAGTTGTAAAAGAAATGTTGGAAATGAAAGTTTTGGAGCACGCGAGTCGCAGTCCCAGCTTTGTATCGGATTGTATTGAAGACGGTTCTATCCGCCCCATATTCAATTTGAAAAACCTCAACAAGTATGTGTGTCTGAGCAAGTTTCGTCTGATAAATGTGCACAAAATACCAAGTTTCCTACAGGCGACGGATTGGTTAGTCAAAATAGATTTTAAATGCTTATTTTCATCAGGGCACACAGATGTTTTCTAAGGGTTATCTACCGCCAAAAACTTTTACAAATGACTTGCCTACCATTCGGTTTAGCATGCGCGCCAAAGATGTTCGCTTGCCTGTCAAAAAACTAACTACTTGATTCATTATTTACTTTATAGTTTAGGTAATATACCGAGTTTTGAGTGAATCGAAGCAAGGTATACCTAATATGTTTTCCATAGAAATTTTACTACCATTTTAACCCCCTCAGAGGTTAATTTTTGAAAATTAGATTAGTCCATGTGTTATTCTAGAACCTAAACTATGTAACATACCAAATTTAATCTCAATCGGTTGAGTAGTTACGGAGATACGTGGTAACAAAACATTCACACAAACAGGATTGTTATGGTTGCAACCTTTGAGTTTTCTTTCAAATTTCGTTATAGAGTGGGTTCGGTTTCTGAATTGTTCCTCGCACGTCGATTCCCCCTTAGTCAATTCCCGTAACGTCGATTCTTGTAGGTAGTAAAGGTGACCGTGCCTTAATTCCCCTCATGACGATCTCGCTTTTTTCGCGGTACAGTCGGCTGCGGAGGTGCCGGCGTAGACAAAATTAATAAGAACTTGATAGGAACGACTGATAAAAATCCATTACCAATGATCTTGGGTAGGGGCTGCTGGGACCCGCACAGGCACAGGGCACAGAAAATTAATATATCCCGGAGATACTCAATTTACTTACGTCCCGGGGTCTAGTCTGATTGAGCGACGCGCTGCCGCCGCCGCCGACGCCAACGCTAATAGGTATGACAGCATAGTTATGACATCATCTACGAGGACCTAGAAGATTATGTGATGTCATCACTATGACGCCTAGTAACTAGGTACTGCCACAGCACAGGTACTTAGTTTAACATAGGGTAGACTATACTATAGGTACCTAGCGGAGAAGACTACATATTAATTCCAACTTAGCTTCCTTGCCTACTTCGAACGGAAGACCGGTATATAAGTAAGCCTCCACCGGGAAGGTTACCCAGGAACGCTTAGAGAGATAAAATACCCCGACCAAACGCTCCGTCTTGCCTGCGCAGTCCAATGAGGATCAGTAAAGATATAGCAATTTCAATAAAACTAGTATCCACGTTATTCATTATGATATAAGAATGATATATCTTTTTGAACTATCCAAATCGGACCATTATGGACGAAGATATAAAGTAATAAATATTACGCCGTTAATCAAGTTAATGACGTCAATGGGTCAGAAGCCGCCCGTTAACCGTAGGCAGATTTCAGTTTTTAGTGATTTACTCCGAAACTATAAGTTTAGGAAAAAAATAATAGAACCAGATAAACTCAGTTTTGAGACACAGAAAAAATAATAATATTAAGAAAAGAATCAGTGATTTTCGCTAATAATTTGGTCATAACTTCGTCAATTTTTGCCGTAGAACAGAAAATTTTATGTTATGGATTTCTTAGCTCTATAAGTCTTCATTCTCAACCAAAACCGTTACGGATCCTAATTGCAGTTTTAACTGTACAAAAAGACAGAACATCGCACAGGTGGCCACACGTGCAAGTAAATTCGTGCAAACTGGACTGCGCAAACCAACAAACAACTAGTTTTATTGAAACATTATGGGTTATTTCTATCATAGTATACATGATAAGTAACTGATTTAGGGGATAAAAATAGTCTAGGTATGTTTGATTCCAGGCTTACAGCTACATCTATGCAAAGTTTTGGCCCTATCCGTTCAGTAGCTAGCTGTGTCGTTAAGAGAGACAAACATCGAGAGAGACAAACATCAAAAAATCTAAACATTTTACGAAACTTTCACATCACACTAATATTGTAAATGCGAAAGTTTGGATGTTTAGACGTATGGATGGATGTTTGTTACATTTTCACGCAAAAACTACTGAAGGGATCGGTCTGAAATTTAGCATCGATGGGTAGTTCTACCTAGTCTTGGAATAAAGCATACGCTACGTTTTATCCGATAAACGCTGACCTGTCGCTGTTACAAAAATACCTAGACGACTTACACGCTTATTGTTCTTTAAACAAACTCGAGCTTAACGTCCAAAAATGTTAGGTACTGCATTTCTTTTCACAGAACAAGTCCGCCTTATCTCTATAATTACACTCTTATCCGAACGAATACAATTACTGACTTAGGTGTTACTCTAGACTCTAAATTACTTTTCGACCAGCACATTGAGAAGATTACCGCAAATGCCATGAAGACCCTGGGATTTCTCCTTAGGGTAACTAGAGACTTCAAATCACTCAAAACATTAAAAATATTGTATTGCGCACTAGTTCAGAGTAATCTGGAGTATGCATCGCAATCGCAAGTGTGGAACACACGTTACAACAAGTACACTACCCTATTGGAGAAACCCCAGAAGAAATTTCTCAAGTTCGTTAACTTCAAGCATAAAATTTATACTCCGGAATATGCCGACGCGACAGCTGTAGACACCACCACCTATTACCATTGGAGAAGAGGAGAGAAGCTGCTGACCTAACACTGCTACACAATACCCTACTCAACTTAATTGACGCCCCCTCACTCTTGTCTAATATCAAACTATCTGTACCTTCCCGCCGTTCCTCTCGCAGAAACCACCTTAAACTGTACTCACCCCCTTGCTCTACTAACTATCGTAAATACTCTTATCTGCCCCGCACAATAAACTCTTTTAATAATAATTATTCACATGTTGACCTATACCATAGTAAACAAAACATTTTTAAACATCTTGTTAAGACAAATTTCTTCGCACCCGCGCAACCTCCTGCGTCGCAGGCGGACTTTCGCCCGCTGCGCCACGGAGGTCGTATATACGAGTTAAAAATAATAATCAGTTAAACCTTTGTCAGCAACCTTTAGTAGGTACCTACACATCCCATCTGTACGAATCACTTTTCATAATCTATGATTTTCAAACAAAATGTCAGGTACAATAGAAAATAATAAACAAAAATTAATTTTGGTTGGTTTTAGTTGATATTCTTTTTAATTACTGATGATAATTCAAGCCACTATCTTTTTTCTTCGCAGTTGATTAATTTTTAGACGTTTTTATCAAGCAAGACGGCATTTTAAATTTGATTTTATGCGCATGCGGTGTCGTGATGGGCGTAGTAGGCGAACGAATAAATGATTTGTTGCCGACCGGCAACCACTCATGGCACAAAGTTGTTGTTCGCGGGTGTCCGTTCCATACGCTAGTAATAGTAGTTCAATGTCTACAAGCACGTTCTTACCTGTGCAAGATGGTTTGTGCAGGCATGCTCGCTTGTAAGACGGAGTGTGTGACTATATGCCTAGAATAGAACAATAATATTTAATTTACCGGAGGATGTTTAGAACGATAGACCAAAACCAACGGTAAAAGTTAGGAGTGGTCGTTGAATGAACGAACTGTTTTTGTAGACTGTTTGTTTGCCGTCGACTGCTAGACCGGTTTACAGTCCACTGATGAACCAGTTTACTCGTGAACGAAATTTGCATCGCCCAGTCCAAAGTCGAGCGTTGACGAAACTGTTTGTTTCTCGCTCTCTAGCCACTCGTCTATCAAGCATTCTGCTCTCTTCACACTTGCTTGTTTCGCTAATATGACTATCTCTCTTTCGCCATGCGCCAGGCCAGACTGTATATCGGCGGCGGCGTAAGTGGTGTTTTGTAAAAGTAAACTCTATTGCAATGCAATATGCATGTCAATGTATTATTCTATTAGTAGGCATTACCTACTAAACAATTACCTACCTATCTTCATATGGTAGGTAAGTTGCACTATGCACACAAGCGTAGGTTAGGACCTAGGAGGGTTATTTCTGATTTTCGGGCATACCTATCCAGATAGAGACAAACCATTCTAAAAATGCAGGCCCTCTTCATAAAACGTCATAGGTAGGTACCTACTTACTTGGCGTGCATTTTTAGAATGCTTTATCTCTACCTACCTAGGTAGGTACCTATCCCGAAGGTAGTAAGGTAGTGTAGGTTCCCTAGGTACCTACCTACTGACCTATGGGATTTTTCTTTTGACGCGTCAAAAAGCAAGAGGCAACGATACTTACATTTTAATACCTACCTACTTATGACAAGTTTATCACCACTATTAAAGGTAGGCCTACCTTTAATAAACTGGTGCTTAGGTATTCTGATAAGTGATACGATAACATAACACTATTGCTCCGTGCTATTTCACACTGGCTACTGGCATGGCCATTTGCAAGCGAGTTAACGCCGAAAGACATGGTACCTAGGTAGGTAGGTAGGTACCTAGGTAAATTCATTGTTGAAAAAAAAGTATAGTGATCGCGAGGTCTACTGTTCGTAGAACTACTAGTTATATAAAAATACCCAGAACACCCGGAACAAATATTTGCATATCGTACAAACATTTGTCCTAAGGCGGGAATCAAACCCGCAACCTGCGTCGCAGGCGGACCTTTGCCGGCTGCACCACATCGGTCGTCAAAATAGTTCATATGTCGCGTCGTCGATTGGCAACCGTTTACCTATGATCGTTTTAATTCTCGTCGTCGTTTACCAATCTGTGCATCAACGTTCAACGATCGATCATGTCCTGAACTAAACGGCATAAACTGGTCGAACAGTAGACTGTTTTATGAACTAGTTCATCGTTGACGGTAAACGGTCTCGTTTCGTCTATTGAAAAGAAGTCTACGACCCATTCCTAGTAAAAGTGGTAGAAAGTAGTAAAAATATTTTCTGAGAATGGCAGCACTAAATTGGTAAATGGTATTTTGCGTTGCGTGCGTCAAGTCAATGTCAAAAAAATAATATTGTCATGTCAATGTCAAACTTGATTTGATTTTTTTTTCATCTCACGCGTCACTCACGCACTTGACGCACTTCTTTCTTCGACGACAAGATCCAAACAATTTATGTATTGCGGAAAAAAATCAGGGCAATTATCTAAGAAGCAACAAATCAACCTCTACCAAATTCAGATATCAAAGTGAACAACTGGGACCTCCATGTGAAAACGTCTAGACCGCATTTGTATTTAGTCCGGCGGCGGCGACGTCGTTTGTTATGTCTTTGCTTTGATAAATATGGCATCAAGTTCAAAGAATGATTTAGTACAGAGGCTGCTGAATATCAGGATGGACGATGGCCAGGGAGGCTCCAACGCCGGCTCGGGTGACCAGCAGCCACCCCAGAACATGCTGCCGTCGAATCAAATCGCACGACTCGCACTGAGGGAGCGACAAGCGAACGAAGACGAGAATCAAATCAACGAGCCCGTGGCGTCGTCTTCCGGGATCGAGAACCTTCAACCTTGCAACACCGGCGGGCGCCTGCACAACTGGCAAGCGACAAAGACCACCGTCAAGGAGCGCATGTCCTTCCTATTCAACAACGAGATCCTCTGCGACGTTCACTTCATCGTGGGCAAGGACGCGAACCAACAGGTCATCCCGGCGCACAAGTTCGTGCTGTCCGTGGGCAGCGCCGTGTTCGACGCGATGTTCAACGGTGTGCTCGCCACCAAGTCAGACGAGATAGAATTGCCTGATGTTGAACCAGCTGCTTTCTTACATTTGCTTAAGTTTCTCTACTCTGATGAAGTGCGCATCGGCCCGGAGAGTGTAATGACCACTCTGTACACGGCCAAGAAGTATGCTGTAGCAGCTTTGGAAGAGCACTGTGTAGATTTCCTGAAGAGTAACCTCGGTACTGACAATGCATTCCTGCTTCTAACACAAGCCAGGCTGTTCGATGAGCCTCAGCTGGCTGCGCTGTGCCTGGAGATGATCGATAAGAACACAGCGGATGCCCTCAATGCTGAGGGGTTCACCGATATTGATCAGGACACCTTGAATGCAGTGCTAGAAAGGTAGGATTATAAACCTTGTATAAAATTTATATTTTTTTACTGCCATGTAGATACCTGACTAAATGTAAACATTAAATAAAAAACAGTGACTACCTTGTGTTGATTTAGTACAAGCCTAATTGTTCACTGAATAGTTGGAGTGCCAAAGTTTTTATGATCTGGCACATTATCAAGATAATTACACAACTAAAAACAGATACACTGTTCAACTTACAAGCTTTCTATTATTATTCCAGGGACACACTCCGTATAAGAGAGGCCAAGATCTTCGCTGCTGTGCTTCGCTGGTCCGAAGCCGAGTGTATCCGTCGGCAGCTGCCTGTGACTCCTACGAATCAGCGTATGGTTCTTGGCCGAGCGTTTAATGCTATTCGATTTCCCCTGATGTCTGTTGAGGAGTTTGCCATGGGCCCTGCACAGAGCGGCTTGCTGGACGACAGAGAAATTGTGCAGTTATTTCTGTATTTTACCGTGAACCCAAAGCCCAATGTGGGGTTCCTTGACACCCCACGGTGCTGCATGACAGGCAAGGAGCTGACTGTGAACCGGTTCCCTCAGACGGAGTCCCGGTGGGGCTACAGTGGAACCACGGATAGGATTAGGTTCACAGTAGACCAGAGGATCTTTGTGGTTGGCTTTGGATTGTACGGATCATACTTTGGACCTTCGGAATATGAAGTTCATTTGCAGGTAATATGTTATGCATTTATAACATAAACTCGTATCACTTTATCGAGAAGCGGGACGAGCTCAATGCCCGACCACCTGTGGTCATTGACTACCATTATGTCAGTGGTACATGCCCAAGTGCGCTCGTACCTTTAGCAACAAGCTTGGGTACGCCACCCACAAAGAGTGCACAAAAGGGTAGAAAACCTACACCCTAATGATTGAAGCCCTATCATGTCTTGGATTAAACGCCTGACCAGGCATACAGGTACTGTAGCTGAAAGGGGCTTGGAAGCATCATCATATCACCTAACATTCAGGCTCAGATGATGTATTATTGAACATATTTTGTAATATGCAAATCTCCCTTTGCAGCACTGATATTGTATAAAACAGAAAGGTTAGGTTGTTTTCACTGCTGGAACATGTTGTAATACAGTGAATCATTGTGCTTTGCCATCTTCGGATTGCACAAGGATCAAAACTACGACTCTCACTTACTTATAAACCTCTCTGAACTTTGGGATATAGACACACCAGCCACGGCTGTCTATGATCAATAGATAAATAAACTTGTATACTCTTGTAAGGTATACTCTCCATTTGCCGTCGCCATTTTCCGCAACTTTTCCGCAAGTGAATTCCACACAGATTCGCGCGAAATTCAAATATTTGACAGGTTTTTAATATTTTCCGAGTTCTGTAAGGAACTTAACTCAGTAGTTTATCAGTATCACAAATCGAAGACAATTTTTTATCAACCTATGTTACAATAAAGTGTGATATAATGTTTTTTTTTTGGTATTATGTTGATTTTAAGTACTAAAACTGTAATATTATTAATTGCTCCAAAAGTATCCCTAAATCCAAATTTCTTAAAACATGGGTTCATAGAAAATGTTTTATGATTTATGGAAAACTACTTTTCTGCTAGTTTAATTATTTGCAGAACGCAGAAAATATTAAAAACCGCTAAAATATTTGAATTTCGCGCGAATCTGTGTCACATTCCGTGTCGATGACTCCGTAGCGAAGAGTCTGAATAGCCCTTTTGGTCCAAACAAAGTTCTGAAGTCAAACTTTCTGCTTTCAACGTTTCCATCCACAATCCTTCGTTGACGGACCATTAATAATGAGAGTAAAAATACTTCCAGATAATTCACCTAGCAACAAAGAAAGTGTGTGGCTCGAACACGACCACGTTCTGCTGCGACGGAACAGACGATACCTTCCGCGCCATGTTCAAGGAGCCCGTGGAGATACTGCCCAACACTTCCTACATCGCCAGTGCCAAGTTAAAGGTAAGCATAGATGGTGCTTGCGCGCATATTCGACGTTTAGATATTACTCTGCGTAAGTTGAAACGTTATTTGTGTCCTGTTCCCTCGCACATAAAACCCGCTACGAGTGAGTGAGACGCAAACACTCCCCGCGACTTACCGCTGCCACCTAGGCAAGATGGACGTTGTCTCCGTGTGCAAACAATCGGTCGGTGTCGCTCCGCATTCCGAATTTGCATCCCGCTATCCAGAAGCATCCCGCTGTGTCCCTGCCACTGCCAAAGTGTGCTGCGCGCGCGCCGCGAGTGTCGCTAGTGTTCAATTGGAGGAATGTCCTGGAAAACAAGGTATGTGCGATTCCCTCCATAAAGACTGCTGACTCGTACCAACCCCCGTTGAACCCCACAGCCGGCATTTTTCCAACTTTAGACACAAATAACGCAAAAAGGCTATTTGGCGTATCCAGATCGATATATAGAATAACGTTCATTTCGACACACACATCCTAACCTACTAATAATACAAAGGCGAAATGTCTGCCGTTGTGCCGCTGTGGCTCCTGCCTGAACCAACAAGAGCGAACCCAAAATAATGGTAGCGCACTAACATTTTTGTGCATTGTGTACCCACTAAGACTACCTACACCTAAGAACAATACCTGTATGCAAAAAATGAAAATAAATGATATGAATGAATGAATGTACTCCTCCAAAAAGGGATGTCAGAAGGGTAAGGGTTAACATCTTTTCTTTAAACCGTGATTTAAGATTTTTCGACTTACATAGCCCCGAAATAATCTTTTTGGCGTTTTTTTATTCTTCTTTCTATTCATCCTACAAAGAAACAGCTACCTGAAAAGTAATTTTTCGCAAATCGTAAACCATTTTCTATGAACATTGAATATGAACATATGAACTATGAACATCGATGACGACAACGGTGAATTTGCTCCCCAGCTAAGTAATTTACTAACCGTCTGGTTAGTAAATTACTTTCTCAGTATCATGGCAATCAACATATACACCGTTCTCCCGCGAAACAGGCCTAGCCTAGTGCGGAGATCATAGGAAATTATTGCTCTCGCATAAAATCACACACCTGTAACAATAAGGTAGTGTCCTGAGTAAAAAAAAATATTATTCTACTAAGTCCGTCAGTTAGATTATCAGAAGATATTAGACACATGTTTTTTCTTTTGTCAATCAAACAAAAAAATACAAATATAAAGCGCGTCAAAGTTTGGGAGTGGGGGCTAGTGACGTAACATCTTGCTAAAACGTGTCGCAAGGTGTGACGTCACGCGTTTTTATTTAATCGACAAAAGAAAAAACGTGTCCAATATCTTCTGATAATCAAACTGACGAACTAATTAGAATTTTTAGGACACCAGCATATATTATAGGTAACATTAAACCAATTGGCAAAAAAATATGTATCAGTTGTTATAACAGACAGAGTAATATTTATGTAACTTATAATATTATTTAGTAATAAATAATAATTTCATTCATTATGAATGAAAACGGGTTAACTACTTTGTGTTGGAAGAACAAACTAGGTTCGTAGTTAACCCTCTAACATTCATAATGAACTCGTCAAGCTACGAAAGTTTTTATGGTAATTTTATTATTCAGAAATCTAGGAATTGGGCGTTGACACAAGCATACAGTTGTAAAGCTTCGGTAGTGTCATCGTTTCAATAGGTACAGTCAGCGTCAAATTGATATGAGCGTCTAGAGTAGTCAAAATGATCTGAAAAACAAAAGCAATTTGATAAACACCATTCGAATCATCATAATATAGCAGTCAGGGTGACTGACTGCTCATATAAATATGAAATAATGAGTAGCAAGATATTTTGGACACCTTGGGTGCTTACAACAATATGATGGATGATTCGAACGGCGTACATCAAATTGCTTTTCAAATTGCTGACTGTACCTATGATCCTTATGGCTAAGCGAGTTGCTCATCTTTCCATACAAAAGTGGAAGGGTAACTACTACGCTAAAGTCATTTATATAATAACACGGTTATTCCGTGATCATGGCGCATGAAACTGTGCCGAAATATTGGAAAGCTCAAAACTCAAATCATGGTAAATATCCCGTTATAAATGACTTTAGTGTTAATAACCATGATGGATTTAAAAGTTTTAACTACTACGCTGTTTGATGTTGCATCCACAACTAAGGATAATATCAATTTATCTCGTCATTATCTATGTTTGTATACACCTAAAACCGTAAAAAAGGATACATTTAAAAATACAAGCTTTTAATCTTTCCTTTGGCCTGGATGACTTGTGCAATGTAATGTAAAAATTTCTGAATAAATATTTTTTTATATTTAAATTTGAACTCTCACCCATCATTCCAGGGCACAGATTCCTACTACGGCACCAAAGGCCTCCGCCGAGTGACGGTCGACTGCAACAACGGAGAAAAAGTGGTCTTCCAGTTCTCGTATGCAGCCGGGAACAACAACGGGACGTCGGTAGAGGACGGACAGATACCTGCGATCATTTTCTACATATGAGGGAAAGAGACGGACTGGCACTCAAGTAAAGAATCTAGTTTTGTATTTTATGTCTAGTGGCGTAGAGTTGAATGTTTATTGTATCAACCAACAGGGTCGTTTTCACCCCTCGTACGAAGTCTTAAGCTAATATTGACGACATCGATGACAGACAGTTCGCGGACGTTTGAAGCTTGTGGGAAGCCGTTTTGTCAATGTAAAATGTATCTAAAGTTAACGAGTTTAAGGCCATATTTGAATGCAAGTTTTTGTGCTGTGTGGTAGCGGTATTGGATTAATGAGCGCACAGCTTCAAGGGTCTTAGCACATTTATCGTGCTTGTCCTCCAGAAGCCAAGCTCGGGGATTGACAGTCTAAGGTAGAATAGAGAAAAATTACGTCGCATCGTCATCGAATGCTACTTCGATAATTTACGCATGGTATAAATAAATATAAATCATGCTGGACAATCCACACAGCATTATCTAGCCCCAAGCTAAGCAGAGCTTGTGTTATGGGTACTAGATGACTAATATACTTAATACAATAGATTACATAGATAGATATTTTTTATCACACATAGAAAATACCCAGAACACCCGGAACAAATATTTGCAGATCGTACAAACATTTGACCCAAGGCGGGAATCGATCCCACAACCCCCTGCGTCGCAGGCGGACCTTCGCCCGCCGAGCCACAGAAGTCGTCGTATGACGATACGATGTCATTCTTGTCTATTCTACCCAAGACAACCAATCGCCGTTCTTTACCTACTGGTCAGAAACGCTTTAACCCGTTCACTGCCTAGCCTCAGCTGTGCGTCACGCTAAATAAGCAAATAGCTAGGAGATGGCAAACGTGAGCATCATGGGCATTTAAAGGGACAAACTAGAAAAATATATATATCAGATAACAAAATCAAAATATTGTTCTCTTAACTCTTACTTGTAGATTATTAACTCATCTCACTTGTAGATTATTCACCAATTAAATAAAATTATACAGAAGTTAAATAGACTACTATAATTCTTAGTTCTTGTGTTATTCACCCATAACACAAGCACTGTTTGGCTTGGGGCTAGATGATGCTGTGTGGATTGTCCAACATTATTTATTGATTAAAAATCGCTTCCTACTTGGCGATGGTGAAAATGACCCATAAATCACTTAGAAATTAAAGAATTTATAAGTCAGTATTGATACTATTCAATCTTTAAGCGAGATATGGTGATGATGATCAATCGTTAAGAATATCAAACAACAATAAACTCTATGACACTGACAATAAGTATTATTCCTCTTAGTATTTTTGTAACTCTCCAAAATGTTATGTTCCTCTTTGAATGAAATAAAATAACATATCGAAATGACTAAAGGTAACACAACTTCTTACAGTCCTATTGCAAAGGCGATAGGGTTGAGTTTTGTTTCGATTATTTAGTCATGTTAAAATATTTTAATTTATAAAAAAGCATGTAAAGTTGATGAAAGGTGTATAATTTTATAGTCTCGCATGTTTAAAAAATAATAATAGGCAAATTGTATAAATACATTTATTGGCTTTAACATAGATATTATAAAACCTTAGAAAAAATTATAACTCAAATAATCTAGCTAAAATATATTTAGCCAAAATAAATTTAGCCAAGGCATATTGTAAAGCTTTGAAAGTAGATAAAAATGCGATGTCTATGTGTAGAGAATTGAGTAGGTGTATTTAAATCAAAATGAACTAATTTTTAAAATGTTAATCAAATTAAGGCTTTAGGTGTGTAATATATTGACGCTTGAATAAGCAACGCATAAATTAAATAATAACCACATAAAACCAAGAAATAGTAACTGAATTGTGAAGTAGGTGGGAACCAAAATATAACATTTTGTAATATACAGGGTCTCCCATAATGAGTGGACAATTATGTATGTGCGTGTGCGCGGGGCAAGGCCAATCAGGCACAAAACAAAAATAAGAAAAAGTTAAAGCGTTTTGGATTTACGAAATTAAAAAAAAATTACCGATTTAAATTTCACCTTTGAAGATGTCTAGCAAAATACTGAAAGTAATTATCAGAACATTCGAAAGCGTTTTATGACCAGACTATTCTCTAATACAGTTTATAAAAAAATCTGAAATTATTGCTTGGATTCTGGGCATGGTGCCCAAAAATGTGAACAGGGGTAAAAAACCAAATTTACAAAAAAATCACGTAACTCTCAAACGGTTCCACTTTTTTTAGATTTTTGTTTTCGTATCTGATTGGCTTTGCCCTCACGTACACGCACCTGCAGTATTGTCTACTCACTATGGGACACCCTGTATACTCTTGTAGTGCACCTAACTAAGCATAGAACCTACCTGACTAAAGCCCGTATTATGGAAGCTTACTCAGTCATCGACCGATGCTTGAGTAACGCTTATCTATGGCATAAGCGTTCGCTATTCAAGCATAGATGATGGTATAATGGTGCAATATTGCTTAAAATATGTATCTTTTATAATTAAATAAATATTCTATTCTACTACTCAGTCAGCTATCGTAATACGGGCCTCAGGCTGCCTTTCCACCAGAGATGTGCTACGTTGCTCATTTTTTTTCATTGAAAGGCAGCCTCACAGCCGCTTTCTCGAGCTCAGATCAAACTAATAAAAAAATATTAACTAACTTCACTTTGCTGAGCTGAGTGGATTAAATAATTCTTAGCTAAATTAAATTAATCTTTGCTAATGGTCAAACCTCTTGTTACGTGCTTCTTGGGTTGATTTTGAACAAATACTAGTTGACCAGTATGTCAAATTATTGATATTCAAGTAATCAATCGCTTAATATGCAGGTCTCTATTTCCAAAATCAATCAAAATCACAGATTACAGGATATACTGTAATTTGATCAAAATATATCAAAATCATTTGTCAGCATTAACGTAGCTCGAGAAACCCGCTGTAAAACAATTCTAAATCGCTGTTAGATCGCTTTTTGTTACTATCGCATTTTCCGCTCCTTGTGAAAATGTGGAACTGTAGGAACGAACGAGAAAATAAAGGATCTTTGCCAACTTGACAGATTTGAACACAATACAAGTCACACACAGTGCCGGTTTCCACCATAGCAACATAACGTTAACATCGAATACATAATACTATTGTTAAAAAAAACGAAAAACCGAGATCAAATTCCATAATTTCCACTTTTTTTTAGTTTTTCGGGACTAATAATAATCCCTCGGGAATAATTAAGGGACCATCTCGGGATCATCCTATTACAATAGCAAAAGAATCATCTAAATCGGTACACAACTGGCGAAGAAATCGGCGAACAAATATTAAAAAAACATACATACAGTCGAACATAGAACTTCATCCCGTTTTCGAAGTCGGTTAAAAAACCAACATGTTCAACAAAAACAAGATTCGTAGTTGACCCGCTCACATTCATAATGAGTATTCAAGATTGTATTAGTTGTTTACTTTTCTAACGTAATGCAAAAAACAACTATGTACTAATAACGACTAATACAATGTTGAATCCTTTTTTCCTTACTTACAAATACGGAAAAAGGATTACCATTTCTTAAAAGGGCTCAATGCGCGCCATTTTGAGAAAATCATAAGCATAGGATTTCGCGTTTATAGGAGTTGGAAAAAGATTCGCTTTTTGGAACGGCCGGCGTAAGCGCAAAAATCAAGTTATTGTTTATTTATAAGAAAACTACGCAACTTATGAAGAAACTGGTTCCAAAAAACCTCGAAAAACCTCGAACCTACGAATCAAAACATAAATCATTTCAATAGACCGCAAGGTTCCTGTGATCTCGACCAAATGATATGCGAAACAGTGCACTTTTATGTATTTTCATTTTTAATTGTAATTCGAGTTTTTTACCACGGTGATTCCGTTAGTACTGAGATCTAGAACTAGTTTGACAACCAAACCCGTTCGCTATATGGCAACATTAATATGATGGCAAGGATCCTATATTTTCGCGTACGTAAATCTGTGATAGGAAGTATAGGAATAGATGTAAGGATCGGATTGGATATCAATGAAAGGGTAGCTGATTCCCGGGGCCATTATTTGGCCTTCAGCATTCAAAATTTGAGTGAGAACATGTAAGTAAAGATATTTTTGTATTTTCATTTCTAACTGAAACTGAAGGCTCGGTTGATGTACTCGCGTCGGGCAAAAGAAAAATATAAGTAAAATATAAATATATTTTTATAGACTTACTTATAATCTTTACATGTAAGTAGTACAGATAATTGGAGGCACACCTCCTCCCTTGAATTATTGCGTTACAATCAATAGTAACTATAATACTTCTTTGATTACAAATTACAATAGATTCTGTTAATTTTACCCTTTCATTTTCAAACACTTTTTCTCTCTTACTGTTTTTTTGATTCCTTTTCTAATGTGAATTAACGCATTCACTCCGACGCGGATATATCAACTAAAGTTAGACGTAGAGCTTCTAGCTAGTAAGTCTCATTTATTTATTGTAATTAGTTATAAATCCAGCAAAGAAATGCTTTATATCAAATATCTGTTACAAAAAGGTGCCAAATAATATTACAATATTTTTTGTCTAAAACATAAAAATTTAAATGATATCAAATTGTATATGAAAACTATGAAAGTCTTGAAATTCAATTTTATTCGATTTGGTACTTCCTAGTCAAATTCTTTATTTTATCGCGTGATCAACGTACCATGCATGATAGTATTTTAAAACTAAATCACCTCTTTAATTGCTTCTTGACTGAATCTCTCCAAGTTATTTTCCAATAACAATGTTCGTGACGTTCCTGGCAACATTATTTTACGATTGAGAGCGGGTTAACTATGAACCTTGTTTGTGTTGGATGGTTCATAGCTAACCCGCTCACATTCATAATAAACTAAGATTGTTTTCATATTAAAATATTATTTTACTTCCATAAATTAATCTCTGATAGATTGTTGACAATAATAAATTTAAAGTCAACTAAATGGTTCAGTATTTTTCGCGTTATTTGTCTTGATTTTACCTGTAACAACCGTGGTCACGGATTTTATAAGCAAAGATTACTAAGGCTGCTTGTTCATTGACGCGAAGCCAGGCAGCTGGAGCGGAGATTTATGCAATATTAACCAATGGAATTGCATAAACTCTTCGCTCTGTTTCAGTGGACCAAGCTTAAAATCTCCGCTCTGCTGCCCCGCTCAGTGTCCATGGACAGGCAGCCTAACACAGGCATATCCGTGTAATTCTTTACTTAAAACGCGCTGTAGTATAATGATATCTTTGTTAGTACCGTTAGTAGTTCTTTAAATAAATAGTTATTTCCTTTGTATATTCACCAACCGGAAGTTTTGAATCAAGGTGTTGAAGGGAATTGATGCGAGTATTCCTATTGTTCTTGTATTTGTAATTTTGTATAGTGGAAAATGTTTGTTTAGGTGTCATTTCAATAAAATAATATCGGTGAATACCACAATCTTTTATTTAGAGTTCACAAGACACAAGTTTTAAAAATAATTAGGTATAGATTATTCTCTGAAAGTTAATTGGATGATCAACATCTTCGTCTGTTAACTTTGACGTTATAACGTATGGAAACTTCAATAAAAATGTAAATAATCGTCCGATTAGCTTTCAGTTCAGAGTATACCACCCATAATAAATAAAACCCGAAAAGACCTATGATATACAAAACATTTAAAACTATCATAATTATTAACACTGAAGTAATTAATAACGGGATATTTAATTTACCATGATTTATGTTTTTTTGAGTTATCTAATATTTCATCATTATAACTGTGGAATAACTGAAGTCACTGCGAGTGGGTTTTATTGGCAATGAAAACTCGGTGATCATGGCACGTGCTGAAATATTGGAAAACTTAAAATAACACAAATAATGGTAAATATCCCGTTATTAATCACTTCAACGTTACGAAAATATTAACCGCATCGCCCACAAAAGTATAAATATAGGGTTAACATAATATTGGGATAAATAAATAAAAGGTCACTCCGGTAACCCATAAAAAAACTATCACCATGGAGAGAAAACGGCGACATCATTCTTACTCGGTCTTTTCAGGCTCAACCAGGCTGAGACGCCGCTTTGCGTTCTTGAGGGGCTGGAGGTGACCCTGTGATGACAAAACGCTGATATCTATAAAACGTCAATTTGAGAAAAACTCTGTACATAAGTTGTCATGGCAACGCTCTGAAATATAACGGGGCTACCATGAATTACTGCAATAAATAAAAAATATATTAATAAGTATCTTCAATTTGGTAAAACGCTGATTTTTGGCGTGCTTATTTCTGTAAAGCTGCGTTAGCGCATCCTACACTACAGCGAAATTTCATATTTACTGACACGAAAATATATGTAAAACATTAGTACATTACATACTGTAGAATTTTACTTATAAAAACTATCTAATTAATTATGAATGTAAGCGAGTTAACTACGAAGCTTGTTTGTGTCGGAACAACAACAACAACGTCACACAAACAAGGTTCGTTGTTAACCCTCTTATATTCACAATGATAATACTAATCATTTATTCAGTTGTTTCATGTGTACATTGCAGTTCTGTAGATCGTAGAATGTTTAAAGCTCTATTAAAAAACCCGTTACGTTTCAAGTGTTTTGTCATAACAGGGTCAAAGTCCTAGATCCCGTTTGGTAAAGTGTGGGTCGTCATAATTAGGTATATAATTATTTTCTTCGAGGCGTGTGCCCATAGTTATTTTAATTGACCTAGTACAGCCTAAGTTATAGAATGTTCCCTACGAGCAGCCCATCTCGCTCTGCCAGTCCAGATGTCTCTGGGCAAGATTCTTGGAGATCGGCTTGGTCTTGTCTATGGCTAGAAGAATCTCGGAGAGCTCGAGTCTGTCCTTCTTGGTTGTGCTTGAAGCTGAAAAAAAAGGTTCGATCAATGTCAGCGAAGGAATTACATCAGAGCCCCAATACCATAAAATGTGATTAGCCGGGTGCACACCAGACGATCCAAATTGGATCGGCGATGACACAAACACACAAAAGATCACAGAAACAAAAAAGACGGTTCTGGGTGAGAACGATTTACAAAAATCGCTTGGAATACGGAGTTCGGCTTCACATTGGCAATGATGTTGAAAACAATTTTGCAAGAACGAATAATAATCAATTCAAGATATTGTGTTCATTGTTGAACAACAAGATAAGAAAGTGACGTAGGAGCCGAAAATCTTTGCAACTTTCTACGGACTGTAGCGCCGTTAGCTCCACCTACAGGGTAAACATTGAAGTTTATCCAATCCTGTTCATAGACTAAACTTACGTTTAGTTCGTTTGACGAGAGGTGTCGCGTTGCTCAAAATCTAAAGTTTTTGTTTGTATAGTGCGTAAGACTCACACTCTGGCTAATTTCTAAGAAATCAAATAATATCGCAGATATTCAACGTGTTTCAAAGTGAACTTAAGAATGTCTCGTTCTTTGAATTGTGTTAATTTAACATCCTTCTATATGCGGTGAAGTTTGTGTTTATAAAGGTAATCACTAGGTACATTGTAGTGACGACAAGAAAACCCCGCCTCTTAGCTTTGTATCTTATGGACTAGGTGATTTTGTTCTAACGCTAGGCGATAAGCGATACGAACGCAAATTGTCGCTTCACACAAATCTTATAAATGCAGAAGTTTGGATTTTTAGATGTACTTATGGATGTTTGGTTGAATGTTTGTTACTTCTTTACGCCAAAACTACTAAACGGATCGGGCTGAAATTTTGTATTAGTTAGGTCTAGGTCTGTAATAAAGCTTAGGATACCTACTTTTTATCCCACAAATCAGTTTAATCAGTTCCCATGGGATATAAATAACCTTAAAATGTTTCCATAGAAAACTCGCGTGTGAAACCGCGGGCAGAAACTAGTATTCTATAATTGTTCTAAGTGTTCAATAAAGAATTTTCCGTGTTCAGTAAAGCACATAAAATGTTTACCTACCGAGATGGGTGTGGTGTTTTGAGTTTCAAATTAATTCAATCTCTGCATCGTCAACTTAGTTATCCTACAAACTACGAAAGGCACTCAACCTCAAAGGTTTCACTACTTACTTTTCCCCACCATATTAGGCAGGATCTTCCTCACATTGCTCATGAGAGCCTCCTTGCAGACCAGCTTGATATCGCTCCCCGAGTAGCCCTCGGTCTTCGCTGCCAACTCCTTGTAGTCCACCTTGGGAACCACCTCTATACATCCAGGGTTCAGGAATTTCTGGAACAGTTCTATACGAGTCTTGACGTCGGGGAGTGGAATACTGATCCGTTTTTCTAGCCGTCTCAGCATTGCTGGGTCTATGTCCCTGGAAATGAGAATTGCTGTTAAAATTCTTGAAAGCCTATGTACCTAAAATAAGCTGAACCGAAAAAATGGTCCCAAGGATCCTTACCACGGGATGTTAGAGTTAGCTTGCAACTTAGCCGATTAATGTATCAATTTCACTAAAGTCGTTTTACAACGGGGTATTTTATTTACCATGATTTGAGTTTTGAGCTTTCCAATATTTCGGCACAGTTTCATGCGCTATGATCACGGAATAACTCAAATCATGGTAAATATCCCTGTATCAATTTCAACCAATAGAACCGCTTGATTTTATAGCTAAATTACCTTCTGGTTCAGTGGGAGAAGCACTATTAACAGCAGGCAACTAAGGCATTCATTCAAATTTAATGACCGTGTCGCAGGTCTTCTTACCACGGCATGTTGGAATTAGCCAACAGGAACACGATTCCATCCCTCCCCTGTATTCCATCCAGCTCTGTCAACAACTGTGCCTGTAGACGACGCGAGGCCTCGTGCTCGCCGGCCGCCCGAGACCGCACCAGAGTTTCCACCTCGTCTATGAAGATGATTGACGGGGAGTAGTACGAGGCTAGCTCGAAGAGCACCTGGAAACGGGTGGGCGGTTATTGTTTAGTTTGAGGAGCTGTATCTACTGTATATAGAAGGCGGAAAATCTAGATAGACTGGCTTAGATAGTAAATGCGGAACTGAGTGTGGGAAGACCTCACCGACGATATTGTAGTGGTCGCCAGAAGTCGATGGATGGAGGCAGCTCAGGACCGATTTTCATGGCGTCGGTTTGGGGAGGCCTATGTTCAGCTGTGTAAGTATGGGCTGATGATGATAGATAGTAAGGTTCTCTACTGGACTCAACACAATACATCAGACGGAATAGGTAGAGAATGGTATATTTACTTTTTGCTGATGTTCTGACACTGACGAGAAAGTAGATCCCGGAAGCATGACTGTACCTATCTGAATTATATTTTTTATTTTACTATCAAACCTCGTTCTTGGACATTACCTACCTATATTGCAAGGACGCACCTCTCCAGGTCGCATCGCTGAAGCGTGGTAGTGAAAGCGTTAAAGAATCTGCAGGGCTCACAATGACATTGGTGTAGAATGTGCAGGCAGAGCTCAAGGGCTACACATTCTGGTGAAGAAAGGTTTCAAGCAGGTCTCTATAATTAGTCTATTGGCATCCAGAAATCCAGTGGTAATGCGTAGAACATCCTACCTTAACAATCTTCTCGGACTCCCCCCGCCACTTGTTAACCACCGTCCCACAAGTGATATTGAAGAATGTGCACTGGCTCTGGTCGGCCACGGCGCGTGCTAACTGCGTCTTGCCGGTTCCTGGGGGTCCGTGTAAGAGGACCCCGCGCCATGGCTCCAGGAGGCCCGTGAACATTTCTGGATACCTGTAGGGAAAGTTGTTGCATAAATATTTGGGCAAAGTGGATGATGTGTTCGCCTATATCTATGGAAACATAATGTTACCAAGTTTTTAGTTGTAGTTACTTCAATAACTATATACTGATATCATCCATCAATGGTAGGTATATTACGATGGTAGCCTTAAAAAGTATTGCCGTGAGGCATTCAGATCCAACTCTTGTACAAACACCTTCCCTTTCTCCTTCCACATTTCGCGATCTTCTGCTACAACTTTTTATGCACTTTATCGAAAATTTAGCGAAGTGGGTGTATATTATGTAATTAAAGGATATTATCAGCATTTTGGTTGAAGAAATGTATTTATATTTCAGAATAAATAAAATTAATGTTATAGCTTAAAATAACGACAGAGAGCTAATAGGCATATACTGATAGAAACTAAATAAGCAATATAAATATATACCTACAGGGCGTCCCACGGATATGCCACATGGTCTTCCTTTTATTTCTGAGACTGTTATTAAGCAAAAAATAATCCTTATGATGAAGCCTTTCGATCGGTATGATAAAGCTACAGAATGATTGTTTTTCACGTGTAACGGGTTCGATTCCCGGTTCAACCATGTAATTATTAAAATATTTATGAATGCAGTTTAAATTGTTTTTTAAATTAAAATAATGACTTCTTTCAGTAAAATGTTCCATCTACAATATTCAAGGTACTTTCCCTCCATGTGGCATATCCGTGTGACGCCCTGTATATACTAACATCGTTCTTGCAAAAAACTACTTTACTTTGTAACCCTCACCTAACAGGATACACCACCGACTCCATCAACAGACTCTTGGCTTCAGCCAGACCCTTAATATCGTCCCAGGACACCCCAGTCGGTCTGATAATGTCCTGGTACAGCATTTCTACTAGCTGTCTCTTCTCAGGGCCTGCGTTTGAGAGAAAACTGGAGAGGGACTTCTTCTCGATGGCTGGGATGCTGTTGTGGTTTGTTTCGTCTTCCTACGGCAAAAACTTAATAGATTTTTTAAAAATATTAACATTTAATACACACTTCGGTTTTCTCATATTTCGGTAAAGTTGTAAGCGCCATGATCGCGAATTAACTGCACGGTTAGCAGGTATTCCGTAATCATACAATTTGTCCCGTAATTAAGAAAAAACGCCGAAAATATTCCAGGAATTTGAAGTCTGCTTTCAGTTTTTGTGGAACACATCAAATTATTGAATTAATTTCCATGTAATCCTCACCACCATCAGCCTGGTGACCGCCAACGCACCCGGTAGATCAGAATCTGGCTCCATGGACGTAGTCCCTGGGATGGACCCGCTGGAGGAAGGCTTAGGACCCTTCCTGGTGGGCGGGCGGCGGCTGGGCGGCCGCTCCTCCACCTTGCGGCAGAACTGGGGCTGCTTGCTGAAGCGGGTCAGGTAGTAGCTGCAATAGTCCTGGGAACGAGATGACTATTATAAGAAACTGCATTTGGTCAAAATTAAGTCACAAACAGAAGGAACCTAAGGCATAAACATGGGTACCTGAAACAATAAGTGCAATGCACATGGGCCGGTTGTCCTCTAGTTAAAGGTATCTAGACAGTAGACATGATTAATACTTAGTGATTCATTGATCGATTATGAAGATCATTACATTATTCGATCTGCCTTTAGTGTGACAGGTTAGATTTGTATCACTCTGCTAACGTCATCCGTTCATCAGTATTTGGCAGTAAGTACCTGAAATGCAGTTTCATATGTATTTATGAAACTGCATTTCAGATTATGCATCCGAAAATGAGCGCTATCTTTCGAAGCCCCAGTGACCTAAAAGCCCACAGTTCATTTTCATCTGGATTCAGCTTATTGTGTAATGTAGCCTGTAGGTCATGTCGTCATTCACCGCAGTTGCACCGAAAGCAGTCCCTCAGACTTAAATTTATTCATACTGTGTAGTCTAGACCAGACTCAATTCACACCGGGATGGCAGCGACGCGACGCGGTTTCTGCCATCCTGATATGAATTTAGCCTAAAGCCGGGGACTGATCGGCGGCGGAGCGTAATGTAACCTGTTACACAGCGTGTTGCGATACGCAACGTGCAACGAGACGCATTTTAACAAACGGTGTATCGTTTCATGCTCGCTGCGAATGGTAGGTACATTACGCCCCGTAACAGCGATCAGTACCCATCTTTAATAAATAATAAAATCTTTATTCAGATCATTTTTTCATAAAGGATCTTGAATACCTATTGAAACGATAATCTACCGAAGCTTTACAAAATGTGTGCTAGTGTCTACGCCCATCTTCTAAATTTCGGAATAATAAAATTACGTTAATTACTAAATAAAATTAGAAGCTACTTATTTATTAATCTATTTATTATATTTATTTGACGACCTCAGTGGCGCAGTGGGCGAGAGTCCGCCTGCGACGCAAGAGGTTACGGGTTCGATTCCCGCTTCGGAAAAAAATTGTGTACGATCTGCAGAAATTTGTTCCGTTGGTTTGGGTGTTTTCTATGTATAATAAAAAAATCATCTATCTATGTATGTATATAATGTATTAAATATTTCAGTTATCTAGTACCCATAACACAAGCTTTGAGTAGCTTACTTTGGGGCTAGATGGTGCTGTGTGGATTGTCCAGCATTATTTATTATTATTTATTTATTATTTATGGTTTTTATTACTTACTTATTACAAATTCACATAAAACATTGTATGGTTTGTGAGTGTTGGTGTATGTGGGTGCGTGTGTGTTTGTGTGGTCTCCAGAGGCACCAGTCTGGGCAACAGGAGACCCAGGGTTTGGTTGTGTAAGCATGAGTTAGTGTGTATTATATGTATGTGTGTGTGTGTGTGTGTGTATAGATTGGTTGTCCCGAGGCACCAGTCTCCTGAGAGTCTGAGCAACAGGAGATATGTAGCAACTGAAGAAAAGGAGAA
Source organism: Eupithecia subumbrata (assembly GCA_949316285.1). Classification (NCBI taxonomy): domain Eukaryota; kingdom Metazoa; phylum Arthropoda; class Insecta; order Lepidoptera; family Geometridae; genus Eupithecia; species Eupithecia subumbrata. The sequence goes on along the minus strand of OX438643.1, from coordinate 9,244,077 downwards.
TCAAATGGACTATTTTAAGGGAAACGAGGAGTTCCTCGGTTTCCTCATACGGTTTAGACATATTATCTACGTCCCTATTTACCTACCGCATAATCTTACTGTGTTCAATATTTTCTTAAATCAGACTAAAGTAAGAGTCATAGCCAAACAACACACCCAGAGACTAGCTGGCCGTAATACCTATGCGTCTTCCAAAAAGCGTAACTAGTATAATTTTACGGAAGCCACAGATTTCAGAGATATTAAGAATTCTGTGAAGGAAGCTTATCTTTCTGCATCCAGCTACCCACAAGTTCGAAAGTTTGTGAGATATTCACACTAAAATACCTCTGAGCACATCTGACCATGTAGAAGGACTTAGAGCAAGTTTTCTATGTGACTGAAGACAGGCGCCGAATTGTCTAGCTGCACACGGCCAACTCCCAGGGTAGGTATAAGATAAATCAAACGGCAGCTTCGGGAAAACTCGTAAATGGCCCATGGTAATGCTAAAGGAATGGACATAGCCGAAGCTGAGTGGAAATGGAAAAGTTAAGGTACCGTTACTGAACGTTTTAGCAATGGATGGCTCTACTTGGGGCACGGTTATGATTTTGGACGCCATTGTTGTTATGTTGCGTTTGTCTTTTTGAATGTTGAGTTACCTTTTATGAGGACTCCTAGTGAAAGAATAACTAAATGTTACATTTTAAATAGAAATAAATCTTAATTTAAAGTGTTCTCACACTTAAACAATACACTGTACTTATAGCTATCGTGAAAACTTAAAACTCACGTATGCAAGAGCCGTGTCTTTCAGTAGAGTTGGAGAATTTTTAAACCATCGTGGATTCATTCAGATTTATAGTCGATTGTGTTAAAGGCGAACGCTTATGCATGTACCTAAGTAGGAACTAACATACGGTCATAGTATCTATAACTAGTCTTAAATCCAGTGTAGGTATAAGTTCCCAGGTGAGCTGTTATTTTAAACCACTGTTTACGATTCCGTTACCGTTGTGAAGATAAAGAAATTGCCATCGTAGGTAAATGTTTTGATATTTTTTGTTCTGCACACAAAGGATAAACAATATCGGTTTTGCAAGGAGGGCAAAGTCGTAGCGATATGATAATCGTAAAATTTGTAGACAGAGTCAAATATATGAGAAAAGGTAGGTTCCTCCTTGGTCTTGGCCCATGTGTGTTATATTAAGATAGGTTTGGATGTTAATCGTGTAGTTTCCATAAAAAACCTTAGGAGCGCAAGCACACAATTTTGTGTATGGTGTATGAACAGTAGGTAGGTACCTATCTACTTATTAGTAGTGTATCAATGTATGAAAGAGGGTGTAGCCCGTGTAGCTAATGATGGTGGGACGAAGGCCTAGAAGACACCTCGTCGATCGTTTCCTGTTTCCGCTAGATAAATTTTATTTTTTGTGATTTTTAAAATTAATTTGCAGCAAATCGTTAAACAATTATTATGAACACATGATAAAACCAACTTCCAATACCTTGTATTTTGGGAGCATTTGGGAATATGTTGATTTTCAGCCCAAAACCTCTTATTTTCCCATATGCTCCAAAAATACCCGTGAATCGAAGTTTGCATTCTCATAAGTTAAAAGAAAATGGCAAGATTAGCGGCAAATTACTTTTTCGCTTGTTTTATTCCTTGAAGAACGTTATGATCACAAAATAATTTGAATCTCGCACCAACACGAAACGAACACTCATTAGAAATTGAGTTTTCAAAATTTGCATTGTTCTCTGGTTACGTAAGTTTTTCACTGTGTAGCAAGGTATTTTTTGTTATTTACTATACATCTCAGAGGTTACACTCATTTAATATAGTATTTATATGTTATCTCATTGTTAATGAACTGTATAGTTTGTATGAGAAATAAAGTTCTTTAAACCTTAAGAGTAATTCTATAATATCCACGTTTGGTATACGGGTTGTGGATCGCAAGTGATCGCCGTTTACTAAATATTGGAAACCAACAGAGTCTACAGTCTAGTTGGGTACCTGCACTATAATATCCAGGTCGATGTTATCGCAGACTTTAGGTACCTGCACTAAAATATCCAGGTCGATGTTATCGCAGACTTTAGGTACCTGCACTATAATATCCAAGTCGATGTTATCGCAGACTTCGTACTCGTCCGTCACAGCCGCCTCGGATGCGAAGGTCTCCGCGGTGCTGGAGAATCCCTCCTGCTTCAGGTACCCCATCACCAGGTACTTGAGGATGCGCTTGCGGGTGCGGAATAACGTCTCTTTCTGTTGGAATAAATAAATAAATAATTAATATACTATTCACTCAGCAGTACAGTACGTGTTACATCGTCAGATGTCGGTATGTATAATAAAAAAAACGATCTATAGTAACTATGAGTATTATGTATCATCATCTAGCCCCAAGCTAAGCAGAGCTTGTGTTATGGGTACCTACTAGCTGACTGATATACATAATTTTTATTATATACCTATACAACGTGCCCAGAACACCCGGAACAAATATTTGCAGATCGTACAAACATTTATCCCGAGACGGGAATCGAACCAGCAACCTCCTGCGTCACAGGCAGACCTTCGCCCGCCGTGCCACATCGGTCGTCACTGAAGAAGATCAATTTGTTTTACTGTGTGATATTTAAACACACAAACAGCACACAAAATAATGCTAAGCCATAGATTAAAAACTCACTGTTTTTAAAGACCTAACCTTTTTACAGTTAATACCTACTACTATTGTGATTAAATGCCTTTTCACATAGTTTAACCTTGAAGCACCTTGAAATAGGTTTTGGTTCCATAATCGCAAAAAAATTTATTAAGTATAAGTATATAAAAACCTGCATTCAAACTATAAACCACTATAAACCTTATTAATGCTAGAACCAGGCTAAAACATGTATCTATATAACGTTGTAGGTGTTTCTTACACTAGTTTTAGGACGAAAAGAAAGCTTTGGTAAAAAGTTGCGAAATCATCAAAAACAAATCCAACGCTCTTTTGTTACGTTTTAAATCACAGCAAAAATTACCGACTCTAGCTTCCGCATACGGCTGAGAGGGCGGTTACAGGTCATTTTTTTACCACAAAATCAACAAAATTTTACACATAACTCTAAAAACACTTCCACTAAACCTGTCAAAATCCCAATGACAACAATGACAGTCATCGACCCAGACAAGGGTTGTTATCCGTTGCTAGGCAACCGATTGTTACTAAAGAGATTTTATTTCGTCGCTGGGTAACGAAAGAGGTTGATTTCTTTAAGTTGTTAAGGGTAAGTGAGGTGAAAATAATGTAATAAGGAGGATAGGATACGCTTCGTTAATAAGGCGCTAACCCCCGAATACTGAAACGCATCTCAGATATAAGCACGTCTCAAGTGACGATTTTTTGACACATTTTCATTGAAAACTGTCAAAAAATCGTCATTTGAGACGTGCTTATATCTGAGATGCGTTTGAATATTCGGCGGTAAGTAGGTCAAATTAATTAGACAAGTAGATAGTTGGGTAAATGGGTCGGCTTACTCATTCCCGCAGTAGTTAGCCGTAGCCTTAAGTTATGTTTTTTAAATTGAAAAAAAAAATCACGAGTCCTCATACAGAGAGTTATGAGAATAAACATGTTATGTAGATGACCTCCAAAGATCCTATGACTACGTTCCGTAGATTACCTCCGTGGCGCAGCGGGCGAAGGTCCGCCTGCGACGCAGGAGGTTGCGGGTTCGATTCCCGCCTCGAACAAATTTGTGTACGATTTGCAGAAATTTGTTCCGTTGATCTGGGTTTTTTCTATGTATAATAAAAATATCTATCTATGTAGTGTATTGTATTAAGTATGTCAGTTATCTAGTACCCATAACACAAGCTCTGCTTAGCTTGGGGCTAGATAATGCTGTGTGAATTGTCCAGCATTATTTTTTTATTTCACTTTATTTTGTTAGTAAAATACAGAATATTATTTATAGAAAACTCCCAGACCCGAAAACTTATGTAACTGCAGATTTTCCATTGGTCTTGCGACGGGAATCGACCCCACAACCTATTATGAGCTTATATTAATTACCTATGAGAACATTATAGTAACTTGTGTTAAATTTAGTGCTCTACGCCGCCGCTCTGTAGCTGGGTAGAGGTAGCTCGTAGCAAAGTTCCGTAGCAACTTGCTACGCCACGTAGCAAGTCCCGTAGCAACTTGCTACGCACTGTAGCAAGTCTCGTAGCAACTTGCTACGCACCGTAGCAATTGCAGCACACACAAAAAATTAATTCATCAGAAATGCAAGGACTAAATAAAATTATATCTTAGAAATGTGTTTTTTAGGAACTTAAAGGTAGGTTCTTAATACAGTAGAATATAGGTACTTAACTCCTAAGTTTCCGTTGTTTCAGAGTAAACTTAGTTAACTTATTACCTAAACTTTGTTTATCTATTACCTATACCATAGAAAGTAAGCCAAAACAATTCTCATTGACCTACTAAGCGAGAATTCAGGGCAATCCATGACCCACAGTAAGAGACAGTGAATTAAGTAGAACCCATAAATCTACTCTTTCATGAGATGAGATGAACGAGAGAACATATTTGATAGGCAGTTGGCGTAAATGGGCCATAACGCATATATTTCCTTGTTTAGGGTGTAAGGTACCCCTTGCATAAATGTATGTGATTTTGTGTTAATGTAAATAGAATTATGGAATTTATTTTAGAAGATGGGGGAGGCTTCTACCCGTGAGTGTCAATAAATAAAGTATACCGTACCATAGTAGGATTAGTAGGTAATCTATTTGTGAGTATACCTAAAAGAATCAGAAAAGGTAGGTAAGTACACCGGTACCTACCTATTTTTGCTGGAAAGCGTTATTATAAAAAGATTGTCGCTTGTCACAAACAAATTATTCATTTTGATCATCACCACCTAAACTCCATTCTTTCAGTAGGTACTCTTTTTCATAGGTAGGTATTAGGTATAAGTATCTCAATAACTTTATAGAGTTTTTAAAGTAGTTTATAATAATTTAACTATACTAATATTATAAGAGGAAAGATTTGATTATTTGTTTGTTTGTTTGTATTGAATAGGCTCCGTAACTACTGGACCGATTTGAAAAAAAAAATTACCATTAGAAGCCCACATTATTTCTGATGAACATAGGCTATTTTGTACCGCGGGAAAATGCTTCATTCCTACGGAAAAACTTCCCATCTCGTAACAATTTTTAACGCCCGACGCAAAAAGAGATGGGTGTTATAAGTTTAACGTGTCTGTCTGTGTATCTGTGTATCTGTCTGTGGTATCGTAGCTCCAAACGGATGAACCGATTTTCGTTTAGTTTTTTTTGTGTCATAGATAATTTTATCCCGAGTGTTAGCCATGTTTCATGAAAACCTGTCGGGTTTTTTTTTAATTATTAATTCTGTTCTTGTTATAATGATTGATACAGTCAGCTCGAATTACATCATAATGTTAGTCATGTCATAATGGGATGTGTACGAAACGCAAACGAACGACTAAGTATTTTTTGCCACTAACAGTAGTAACAGTAGGTAGGTTGTCCAATCCATTGTCTGAAGAAGCCCGCAAAATTTACAACTTAGTTTGAAATAATTTCTGTAGAGAATAGTTATTTTTTGTAAAATAATGTAAATATGTACGGTAATGTGGTCGCTCAGCGACAAAGCCTTTTGCTGTGTGGCGTGAAATAAAAAAAAACTAGGTCACTATTTATTTACTTTTCGTTGACTACACCGACTGCCCGTATTGTTTACGAGTTGTTTCGCGCAAGATAAGCAATATTAGCCCGTAAAAACTTCATTATTTTGGGTACAGTAAACCCTGTTTCTGAGAGGGTGTGTGTCGCTGATAAGTCTCGCAACATAATAACATGTTAAAGGGACTAATCAAGACCACTAGGTACCAACCCACAGAATAAGCTACGATTAAGGAAAAGGGAATTTCTGTAACACATTCACTGCCAGTCGTCTGCTGTGCTACACGATTTGTGGCACTCTGTGTCAAGGGAGGGAACAGTTTTCAAATAAAACTTTTAAATCCACCATGGTTATTTATAAGTTAAAGTTATTTACAACGGGATCGTGATCATGGCGCATGGAACTGCCGAAATATTGGAAAGCTCAAAACTCAATCATGATAAATATCCCGATGTAAATGACTTTAAGTTTTCAAATAATTTAAGTGGTTACACTTACAGGGCTTAAGGCTTGGTAGGCCAGCAAAGGCCGCATTTTTGTGATTTTTAAAATCATCTGAGACTTAGAAAATAGTGTTGAAATTCTGAAAAAAAGATATAAGTATATTACTTAAGAATCTAGTCTAGTCAAAATCGCATTCAGATCTAGGTAATAAACTTTACTTGAAAGAAAAAAAATCCCAAATCCCCCTTTTTCTAACGTTTTTTCAATACTATGACTAGCAAACTACTGATGTCACACTTTTTTTTGTACTCAATTCGCAGACTTTGACTTGATAAAATGATTTTTTTAATCAACATGTTTAAATAACAAAAAAAAAACACGAGAGTGGCGGCTTGGCAGGCGCGCGTTTTCCCCTACGCCTACTGCTGCAGGACTACCGGGCTTAACCTCAAACACATCTCTACTTCCTTGTTTGTAAAAGGCCTGTTTATTGATGTTTTGAAGTACTTAGACGTTAATACATACTTATGTGACATAAATTTGGGTAGGACATACCTATACAAATCCTATTTCTTGTTTCCCTAATAAAGTAAGCAGGTTTACCCGAGGGCGCTTATGAAAGGGTCGTCCAGGCCCTTTCAACGACCCGTTAGGTGACCCTACAGATAATTGCTTCTATAGATAATAAGATTTGCAAATTAAGGAGAGTATCATTTTTAACCGATTATGAAAAAGGAAGAGGTTTTATGTTCGGCTGTATGTGTTTTTAGGGTTACGTATCTCAAAAGGAAAAGAGGAAACCCTTATAGAATCACTTTGTTGTCCGTCCGTCCGTCTGTCAACCCTGTTTTCTGAGGAACGCGTGGAGGTATCTAATTGAAATTAATATCCAATACTCAAGTCTGTAACCTTTTGGAGCCGTGATATAATCAAAACTTATAAGTCAACGCAAAAGTTGACCTAGAATCATGAAATTTGGCAAGAAGCAAAGTCTTAAGCACAAAGGAAAGGAAAAAATCCGGAAACCGTTAATTTTATAGTTTATTCACCTTTGTTTTCACGACCTCCGTGGCGCAGCGGGCGAAGGTCCGCCTGCGACGCAGGAGGTTGCGGGTTCGATTCCCGCCTCGAACAAATTTGTGTACGATTTGCAGTTGATCTGGGTTTTTTCTATGTATAATAAAAAATATATCTATCTATGTAGTGTTTTGTATTAAGTATGTCAGTTATCTAGTACCCATAACACAAGCTCTGCTTAGCTTGGGGCTAGATAATGCTGTGTGAATTGCCCAGCATTCTTTATTTATTTATTTATTTATTCACAAAAAACCATCATAACTTGATTCTCGCCTTGGACTAAAACCTGTAAGTACTTGCCGTTGATCTAGAATCATAAAATTTGGCCAGAAGCAAGGTTTTACAGCTCAAGTAAAGGGAAAAATCCGAAAACCGTAAATGTAGCTAATTCACAAACAAATATATATATACTCGCCATGGACCAATACAAATAGGGTACTTCTCGTTGACCTAGAATCACAAAATTAGGCAAAAAGCAAGGTCTTATAATTATACGGAACCCTCGGTGCGCGAGTACAACTTGTCTTTGATAGGTAACTTTTTTTTTGCAACTTTGCAGCATCTACAGATACATAAATAGCAGAGGTTTTCTCGACTTATTAATTAATTTCGCTTGTAACCGAATAACGATAATCAGCAACTGCATAAGTTAACGTACTTCGTAGCTAAGAATCATGAATATAGATAACTTATACAAACTGATTAAACTTACCTACTCAAATATTTTTATTTGCAGGTTTTATGAAACATAGATAGAAATAAAACCTGAAGGTTTATTTATCTTTTTGATAATCCTGAAATCTAAATGGCACGTGGAAAGCGCATCGCGAGCCAAGGGCAAGAAAGTTGGAAAGAAAAGAATGGCTCTAGACGGCGCATTGCCGCATTCGGGGGTGCGGGGCATTGCGGGCGCCGGCAGTCTCGAGGGATGCCTGCTTACAGGGAGCGGCGCTAGATCTAGCGCGGTTTATTGCCATAAGGTAATTAATACTTTATGGCAATAACCTTTTAATTAATTAATACCTTTTTGATATGGATCAGTTGAATTGCCCGTAGATTGTTTGCAACAGTCTGCAGTTAGCTCAATTGTTTCAATTGTTAATACTAGTTCTAATTTATTTCTACTATTTGATTGTAATTTTTTTTTGTGAATAAAGTTATTAATACCTTTTAATTTTTTGATTCGTGAATGGAAAATCATAAAAAAGCTTGTTTTTTATTATTATTAGCTTTTTATTGCTAGGTTCCTGTAACTTATTTTGTATTTAATTAAGTAATAGGCCTTCCCAAAAAATAAATAAATAAAGAATCGTATTATATATATATCGTTATAGCAAAATAGTGGTGTTTTTCCTCAATCTCCTCAAATTATTTTTTTCTTTCTTACTCATCGTCAGATCAATTAATCAGCATCCTACGCAGCTGACTTTAACTACTGTTAGGTATAGACTGTCTCTTGTATTTATAAGCCATCTAAATGATCCTGGGCTGAGTCCAAATTCATCACGCGACATAGCGTTATGGGGAGGCGGGCAGACCATATCGGCAGACCATATCATATTTTCATAACAGAAAACGAACATTGCGAAAACCTACGTTTAGTTTTAAAAGGTTCTTACCTGAAAACATTATACTCAGCTTATTTCAGCAAAGTCAGTCGCCAACTCGTGTTGCGCTGGCATCACTGGCAAGTCCAGCAGTCATGCCTCGCGCCCGCTCCGCGCCGGCCGCGCTCCTGGCGGCCGCGATCACACTGCTGGCTGCACTCGTCTGTGAGTTGCATGTTCCTATTTTGAAATTTAAAAAAGAACGAGGCTTTTTCGCTCTCTGGTAGAATAAAGCCGATCTATCGCCGGCTTGGTGGAATGACAGTGATGATTGCAGTTTGGATTGGAAATAGTTTTTTAAAAATAAAAAAACGGTTAGAAAAATCACGAATGAAGCCACTATTTGGCTTAGTCAAATAAGCCAAATTGGCTATATTTTTAATGGAAAAAAACACATTTTACTCAAAGAAACCAAAAAATGGTTTTTGTTCACCTATGTAGCATAAAATATCAGAAGACATTATTGACTTACATAGGTTAGGCTAATAGGATGTTTTGGATTATGCTGGTAAGTAGGGGAAAATTAAGAGAAAGCTCCAAAATCAGCAGTTCATAAACAATTTCTTTGGACTTACCTATAATTGATGATCATAAATAACTACCTAATAGGTATAACCTACCTAAATAAGTTATAATACTAATCATTACCCACCCTATTTTACTCACCTAAGTCTCAAAAACGTCAACTAATCGTCCAATGATTTGATTTTTATTTTTACAACACTATTACCCCCTGATACATAGAGTAAAAACTCGCTGCTGTCTCAGCAGAGGGATAGTGTCATTCAACAATTTGACAATTTGTGTAACCAAAAACCGATCTATGTGTGTTTTGACAGCTCGTAAATACAGTGCTTTCACTCACACATTCGTATGATTGAATGTTGCAAGTAAATGGCATTTTCCCTAAAAAAATGGGTAATTTTGTCGACCTCAGTGGTGCAGCGGGCGAGAGTCCGCCTGCGACGCAAGTGGTTGCGGGTTCGATTCCCGCCTCGGAACAAATTTGTGTACGATCTGCAGAAATTTGTTTCGTTGGTCTGGGTGTTTTCTATGTATCATAAAAAATATATCTGTCTATGTATATAATGTATTAAATATATCAGTTATCTAGTACCCATAACACAAGCTTTGAGTAACTTACTTTGGGGCTAGATGGTGCTGTGTGGATTATCCAGCATTATTTATTTATTTATTTTGTGCTTTTGCTTATTAACTGGTGGGCGTCAATTGTTAATTCACAAATTGAAAAAAAAATGCACGAATGAGGTTTAAAAAAACAAGAACATTTGTTCGCAGGGAAAGTTTGGATGTTTAGATGTATGGATGGATGTTTGTTACCTTTTAACGCCAAAACTACTGAAGGGGTCGGGATATTTTTTTGTAAACAGGTAGCTTTAAGCCTGGAATAAGACATAGGCCACATTTTATCCCATAAATCAGTTCGCATGGGATTGAAAGAAATAACCATAAGGCGTTTCCATGCAAGCAAAACGTGCGAAGCCGCGGGCAGAAACTAGTTTATTATATATTTCTACCTACATACATGTTAGAGCTGAAACTAGTTTGATACAAAATTAAAGAAGACCCGTCAAGTGCGAGTGTGACAAGCACGCCGAGAGTTTTAAACATTTATCAATTGATGTCAATATGTGGTAAATTACACACACAAAGTATTTAATACTACACCTGCAGGAAAAGTGGCTTATTCCTTTCTACACTGCAGAAAATACAGCGTTACTGTCGTACTAAACTGCGGCTAAACTCTATGCAAAACCATTTCTAATTTTTTTTTACAAGTTAGTAGCCGGTAGGCTATTCAAAAAGGTTTTACTCCAAGTCCGCCAAATAATATTGGCTTTTCCCGTTTTCGAAACAAAAATTAAAAAAAGAACCAAGCGCACTCGCGTCTATTGCCACAGATTACTAGATAGAATATCCTCGAGTTATTTAAAAAATACTAAAACGATGTTTTTAAGTAGGTACCTATGAGTAAATTTGGAGAAAGTTAAATTCCTACCTTTCACACGAGACACCTTTCCTCTACTACTTTATACTTAGTACCAAACCGGGGTATTTTTGTCCCCACTCATAGCAACATTTTCACGAAAACTGCTTTGAAAAATTTTCAATTTATTTATGATTTTTGATGGCTGTTTTACGCAATATTACAAGTTTAATATTAGTACTCACCCATGAAATTACCTTTTTGCATTGTTAGATTTCTTATTAGTGGTGTTTGCACACCCTTGCACCGCAAAATACAACATTTTTATATTTTTTTGTCGGAGCTGCTTTCCGCGCCATTTGAAGTTATGCACTAGGGGTTCGAAATTGAAATTGCGACGATTAGTCGCAATTTTTCAGACTTACCTCGTTTGTGTCAACTATCATTCTAAGCCTTCTTATTCTAAGCCCTGATACATTTCCATCTCATCCATCGTGTAGGTAAGTGTTTTCTATATGATCATCACGTTATTTATAATCATTTCAAATCAACATAGGTACTTATAAGTAGGTTCGGCTCGATTCTAAGGTAGAGCAAACGTAAACGTAGGAGTTTAGTATTTTATAAACAACACTAGCTTCTGCCCGCGGCTTCGTATGCGTTTTGCCTTGATAAAACTCTCAAAATATCGATTTCACTGATCAAACCACTAGTTTTGACGTTGTCTTCGATGGTCGATGTTCGGGGTAGGTACTGGTGGTTCGATGTTCAGGATCGTATGATCGTATAAAGTATACTTAAGTAAGATGGGACGAACTGTCTTTTTATCCCCGACGCAAAGAGAGTGGTGTTATAAGTTTAACGTGTCTGTCTGTGTGTCTATCTGTGGTATCGTAGCTCCCAAACGGATGAACCGATTTTCGTTTAGTTTTTTTGTGTCATAGATAATTTTATCCCTAGTGTACCTACTTCTTAGCCATGTTTCATGAAAATCTGTAGGGGTTTGTGGGAAAAATTAGAAACAATTTTTATTACTGTTGAAGGTAAAGTAAGGTACTTACTTTACCTTCAATAAAATTAAAACTAATAAATAGGATTCTCAGTACTACAATTTGTTACTGAGTAAGGCACAATTAATTTTCCATTTTTATAATGCACCCTATTTGCGGAACTCCATTATAAAACTCCTCTGGGCAGCTTTTAGCCAAAACTTCTGCACTTTGCTCAGCATAAAACCATAAAAATTATTATAGCTAAAGCACCGAATAACCCAACTGGCGCCCATAAATTCAAAATAATCGTAACTGCAACACTGGCTCTATTTGAAAAGTACTTACCCTTTAAAAGAGCCCTGAAATATTTCCCCTTTAAAACCTTCGACGGTCGTAAAAATAATGACGGTCTATTTTTGAATGGTTCGGTTTTAGGTACCACCTTCCTATACTGAAAGGGATGAGTGGTCCAAATACGGAACGGTGGCTCTTTGTCAGACAAAGGGTTAAATTAAATTCCTCACGTCCCGGGCCATGAGTCTAAAAATAGATAGGGTACCTTTCTGAAAATACCTTCTCATGTCGCTCTTAATTTTTTGTAATCCTAAAATACATTTCTTTCTTCTTATGGCCATCAATGTAGGTAAATACCTACGTAGGTTTAACAAAAGCAATTTACATTGCAAGCTCTTAAAAATAAATGTACCTTTTGTCAACCTTTGTCCTAAAAGCAAGACTCCTTATTAGCTGTACCTCCTCAGCACACTAGCACTAGCTGTGTGGTGCCGGCTTAGAATTCACACCACCCCAACTCTTCCCGCGGGTGTCGTAAGAGGCGGCTAAATATCCACCGGGGGCGGGCAGCAGCGGAACAATTCTACCACCGAACTGCAATGATACTGCTACTACGTAATAAATCCAAAGTAAAAAACATAATGACAGTACCATGTCAATATATTTATGAAAACTTGTTGTACACTCATATAAATCGGTTCCCTAAAAATAGTGATAAACATAATTTTAATACCAGAAATAAACATAAACTCGCTGTGCCCACAACTAGGCTACACAAATTTAATGTATCTTTTAAAGGGCAATGTATACGCTTCTACAACAAAACTCCTAGTGAGTTGCAAAAATTATCAGTAAATAAATTCAAACAAATTGTAAAAACCTTGCTGTGCAAAAAAGCTTACTATAAAATATCAAATTATCTAGAAGATAAAAAAGCTTGGGACGGGTTTTGCTGCAACTCGAAAAGTAACAACTAACAGGCTAAAGGTTTCTTCGTCGCTTCTTTACTTTAGTGTACATACCGAAGCGACAGAAATCAAAAATATCACTTTATTTCCGTGTCAGTGTTTAGTTTTACAATTTGACCTTTTCTAAGTGTACATTTATTGTATTTATGGAAATAAAGAGTTGTGGATTGATTGATTTTGATTGATAGGATTTATCACCTTGACTGCGATCAGTAATCTCCTGCTAAGCGTGGTGATTATGACAAAACTCCCCTTGTTTGGGGAGGCACGCACAGCTGTGGCCTTAAGTGTGCTGAGGCCCTCATCTTACTTCCACATCCAAACCTATATTGGTCCACTTCTGGACGCAGGCCCCTGTTAAGCGCCTTATTGACATTTATCTCGTGGAGGGTAATGAACATAATCCCCACGCTGGGCTCGCGGTTTGGGGATCGCAGTTCGCTGGTAGAAATTGTTCTGCAGGAGGCGCTGCTGCCCGCCCCCGGTGGATATCCCTTAGTCGACTCATACGACACACGCGGGAAGATTTTGGGTGATGTGAATTCTCACTCAGCACCACACAGCAGTGTGTCTATTTTGTGTTAAATAAATATCGAGATACCAGGTAATTTTCAATTCTATGTCGCTCTACCAGAATTGGGCTGGATCGGAAATGACCACAACGGTGCTGATTAGTTGATTAATTATGGAGGTACTGTGTCCAAGCAAATGGCAATGGGCATCCGGCCAGCAATTACCCAAGCACACAAATATATATTGCGCTAAGCGATCGATATAAGTAAAAAAGGGGAGATGAGGTACTGAAAATGAAAGGCTCAAATTAGGTGCAATAAGGTCCACCCCCCTCAGTCATAGTCGGACCGGCGGCGGCGTTCGTGTTACGCGCGCTTTCTACGTACTTTAGGGTGATTTATAGACGAAAAGACCACAATAATGCCTTTGTGTTTGATCATTGTAATATTGCACTAGAGTGGGGGTGTCCAGTACTTCTCGGTAAGTCACATTTCACGTGATCTGAGATAAGTGTATGGTATGCACTAGAGTGGAAATGTAACTGTGAGCGAGTGTTTGCGTGTGGTTGTAACACAGGCCAGTTGTTGAGTAAGAGCTGGGAGAACGTAGTTTATCTACAAATTTTAATTTGATTTATGCTCAGGGCAGAGAATATCTAATGCCTACTAACTTATCAACAATTTAACATTGCATTAGCAAGTGATCACTATAGATAACATTATCTAACACTGGGTCGTGTACGGTTCAATTTAATGCGACGTCAGTAAAGATAAATAAAATAAATTGAAAACTAGCTTCTGGCAGCGATTTAACTCGCGTTGTTCCGGGATCAAATGTTAATCCAGGCCTGGATTGCTTCTATGCAAAATTTCGGCCTGATCGGTTTAGTTGTTCGGCGGGAAAAGGAACAAACATTTGAAAAATCACCTCACAGAACAACTTGTCACTTTTCCGCACATTTGCTCGTGGCAAAGATCGAAAGACAGTCATTCCCACTTATTAAGAATCCACGTGCGATCAGGGGCCCAATCCTGCTTACAAATCTCTTTACTATGACAATACTATCATCGCAGAACCGTCACGTAGAAACCTTAGATGAAAGAAACTCTAGATCAGTGGTTCCTACCCTTTTTGTGATCTGACTGATCTTTCTGACCCTTACTTATCAGGAAAAGTGATTTGCCCCCCCCCTTTGAAATGTTATCGAAGAAAACAATACAGTCATGCATATATTGATTTTATCTACACTAATGTTATAACATTCTACTTATGTTTCCAATACTTGACTTATAATTACTACTGTTATAGCGCAGATAACAAAACACTCAATTTAAGCAATTTCACATGATGGTATAATATCCACATCGATATCGTAAAATCTCATTATAACATCAATAAAACGCGACCAATTAACCTGGCGAGCCTGGCTGGCGTCAAAATCCTCATACAAGTTGTATAAAATTTTGATATTAGGCTGGCTTTTGAAAACAGTTGGGTTATACGTGAAAACTTCGTCGAAACTACTAAACTTACATACACAAAACTCTTTGGTAAGATCTTATTCAAGTCTCAAATACGATCTTGAACAGTATAGAAAACAAGACGAATGAAGTAATTATAAATATTCCGACTCCGTCTACGAGCTCTACTGCTTGCCCCGCGGCCGCTACAGCTGCTGGATCAATAATTAACATTAACTTTCAAAATTGTACCATCCAAAATTTGAACAATTATTATAAATAAACTATTGTCAGCTTTTACTCTTGTTGTTTGATTAATTGCATTAGTGAAGATAAAGTAGTGTATGCAACTGCATATAACACGGGTATTAAAACACTCGTTACTATTATGAAACTCGCTGCGCTCGTTTCATAAACTCACACTCGTGTTTTAATACCCTTCATTATATGACAGTTGCATAAACTACTATTAATAATCGAATAATTGCACAAAAATATTACAAGACCTAATCACAATTTCTATGTAAGTTCGTTTTTTAAAAATTTCATCATCAGTAGAAAATGGGCTGTTATATATCCAAGAATTGGACTGACGGCGGCAGTCCAGTCTACTACTTAAGATAAATGGTGAATCACGGAACATCCAAACGTGTTTTTTTTTCAGATTCATCATTTAGCAATTGCTCACACAGTTGTGTGAAAACAGAGTTCAAGTTGGCTTCGACATTTCGCCAACTTGAACGCGTTGGTAAAACTCCAATTGACGCAGAAAACTTGTAACTTTATCCTGTACTGTCAAAATGTTCGTCATATTTCCTTGCAATGAGATATTCAGACTTTTAATCTCACTGAAAAAATCAGTTACATATTTTCAGGTACAAATTTTCTAATACCTACTAAAAATTGCAGCCCGCAGAATAGCTGTTTTACCCCCGGAGGGGGTAATTACCCCCAGGTTTGGAACCACTGCTCTAGATAGTACGTGTGATGCGATTTACGGTTTCTCAACCTCGACACATTTGACGTGCGTCCCTGTATCTGTAGTTTCTTTCAAGGGAGAATAACATAATGTGTTATATTGTGACGATCACGATACCATTGTCATAGTGTAAAGATTAGGATAGAAGACTATGGCCCCTGCATCCGATGCGATAGGATTATTTCGAACTGAAACAAGCGTCGGACATTTTACTTTGACAAGGTACCGTCCCATTATGAAGTAAAAAGCTTCTATAAATTTTTCCAAAAAAATAGAATTGTGGCGAATATAATAGAACTACACATGCTTTTTTTCGTAACAAATTTACTTTGTGGCAAATGTACTACAACCCTTTAAAAGTAGGAAACATGGTACTGATATTTGGAAAATAAACTTCAAGCGGAGAGCCTTCAGTGTTTTCTGTTTTTTTTCACCTTCTAATCAGCTTTGTATCCAATTTCTTTATGTCCTTAAACTTACAAAATAAGCACTAAGACAAGTTAAATTTTATACTATACATTACTATCAATTAAGAAATAAGGCTTTATTGATTTTCTCTTCACTTCAATAATATCCGTGACACAGACCGAATGTCACACTTATACCTACCCTCATTTTATACATCTAGACTAGGTAGAGTTCATAGCCCCTCGCGCAAATAGAAGCCGTGACTCAGGTATTGCTAATGCCTTACGAGGCACTCGAGTTATTAGCAGCCTATCGATTAGTTACCGTTAACGTACTTTTGCCTCCCACGATGCTTAGGATTTTAATTGAACTATATGACAAGTTTTATTTGACAAGACACATTTTATAAAAGATCCGTCAAGTGCGAGTGTAACTCGCGCGCCGAGGGTTTCGAACGTTTGTCAACAAATATGTACCAAAAGTACCGGTTACAGACTTCGCAATTTAACGAATACCTGAGAATAATAGGTAACAACCTACATTTCAGATGGATCTCTCTGCATGCTTCGGTTAAAGTGGGCAATGATAAATTTTTCGACTTTTTTTAAAATAAAACTTTTAAATCCATCATGGTTATTAACACTAAAGTCATTTATTACGTTATTTTTTTTTAAAATATTTCAAAAACTATGAAACTTAAATAAATTTGAAAAACTGTTTTGAAATATCCAAATTGATAACTTTTATTTGATACCCCCCCCCCCCCATATACTTTTACGGTGGGGCAGCTTTCCTTCTGAAAATTATTCCTTTTTGACCATTTTTCAAAAAGTAATCATAGATCCATATCTACAAACGGTCTATACATTTCAAATGGATCGCTTTGCAAACTTCGGAGATAGGGGGAATGGGTATTCTAAAAGTATGAAACCTACAGAAATTTGAAAAACTGTTTTGAAACGTACAAATTGATACCTTTCATTTGATACCCCACTCAGTGAGGTAGCCCCCCTTTTGAAAATTATTCCCCCCCTTTTTGACCATTTTTCAAAATGTGTTCTTTTTTCAAACTTCTCTATATTTTTCCTGTAAAATATAAAT
The DNA here is from genome assembly GCA_949316285.1 of Eupithecia subumbrata. NCBI lineage: Eukaryota > Metazoa > Arthropoda > Insecta > Lepidoptera > Geometridae > Eupithecia > Eupithecia subumbrata. The sequence goes on along the minus strand of OX438643.1, from coordinate 9,226,572 downwards.
TCATATCTACAAACGCTCCATACATTTTAAACGGATCGCTCTGCAAACTTCGGAGATAGGGGGGGAAGGGTATTATTTCGACTTTTTTCGAAATATTTTAAAAAGTATGAAACCTACAAAAATATCAAAAACTATTTTGAAATGTACAAATTGATACCTTTCATTTGATACCCCACATGACCCTGTAGGTATCTTTTAAAATTTCGGCATCACAATTTGTATTAAAATATTCATTTTCATTTTTCATTTATTATCATTTTTTTTCTTTAAATCTGTACAGGCGCACGAAATGTATTATTATTTTAAATATTAAGTTGACAGCTGCAGTAGTTGCTGAGTTATTAATGAGGGAAAAAAAAGACAAAGCGAGACCATAAGGGTTTCGAAACCGATCTTCGATCTTCGAAACCCTAAAAACAACCTGCTAGGTAAACTAAACTCGGTAGGTAAATACTATGCAAGTAGGTAAGAATATACAGGGTGTAACAAAAATGAAGGACCAAACTTTCAAACGGGGTGTAGATTTGAACACTGAATTTAAAATAAATAACAAAAAGTGCCGCTATGCTCGGAATCAGATTCTTGGACTGTCGAAAAGAAAAAGCTTATGTTAAAATATGTATCTGTTAAAATATGTTCTTTATGGAAATCCATAATATTAATTTAAATGCTTTATTCACAAAGAAAATTACGATCAAATAATATAAAAAAAATAGAATTAGTAATTACAATTGAAAAAATTGAGCTCGCTGTTAACTATTGCATAAAATCTCTAGGTAGCTCAACTGATATAATTAAACCAGTTATATTAGCTCTCGAGCAAGTAGTCCTGCGACGGTATGCGAGCGGCGCCGCGACAGTGCACGAAAACCATACTGGCTGCTAACAAAAAACAAATGTTTTTCTACGACATGCTTTTATTTTTCGTGAGGCTGCCAAAACGGCCAGTATCTTATTTCACTTCCTCTCCAATCATAGATTCGCATAGAAAATGACGAAAGGTGCGAGAACTATAAGTAGCTATAGCTACCCTCATAATATCTTCACAATAAAAACTCACTTCTAATCCTCTCTGCTTAGAGTCGGTATTGCGGCGATAATGCAGCATGCGGCAATATGACGCTGCGGTTGGGATGAGCGAGGTGGCTTGAGCATTGAGCATTGCGACAATTCCATTAGCACTCTCCAAGAATTAGGTAGGTAAGACCGCTAGCAAACAGACCACCATTTTTGACAAGCAACTGTAGAATACAGCGTTAAATTAATAAAAAGAAAAATTTCGCTTGATTTCGACCATCACCCCGCCGGGCATTTTGTATGTGGGTACCAGTGGGTACCAGTGGGTACTGAATACCCAATCGACTTTCGCTTCTTACTACTGTTCTGGGTAGCGAATACCTCGAGGTCCAAATTGGGCTTAATTCAGGATTTTCTTTGTTTGGTTTTTTGCTGTCGTGATTAGTAAGCAAATAATGATAACCAATGTTTTCGTAGACAGGCAAGATATGTCAATTTTGCACAGCTGACATAAAGGTAAGCGTGGTTAGCAGGAATAGTAAAATCTAATTAAACACTTATAGTATTCAAAAAATGTAAATTCGCAAAGGCTTTTCAACGTTCTCAGCTAATGCTAAACAAAGATTGCCAAGTATCCTCGAATAAAACCGGAGCGAGTCGCTAGTGTATCCTGTATTCATTATTCCGAGGGAGGTTGCAACTAGTTAAGGTTTCATGGAATGGATTATAGCATACTGCTTAATTTTAGCTTAACCAGGGTATAAATAATGGATTATTTAAATGTTGATATTAAAGCTGTTTCTTATTTCGAACTTATCAATATTTATCTCATGTATACTTATTTGACACTACTTTACTATACCGTTAGGTACCAACTGATAAGATTAACAATAAGAAAACAATTTGTATTGCAATTATAAAATAAAAATAAAAATAAAATAAATAAAATTAGCCTTTATTTCCTACTTCTTATGTAACTACTTATATAACTATCTATTTACAATTTTTGCTTAAGCTAGTAGTCGCCTTTTTTGGCGTAGGCCTCCCCCAGCTCTTTCCAGACTTTCCTATCTCTGGCCTTTGTCATCCAGTTAGGACCAGCTCTCTTCACAAAGATGTCTTGCCATCTCTTCTCCGGTCGGTGTATTGCAATTAAATGATTTAAAAGAATTGCACTGAGCTAGTTTCTTAAATGACATGTAGGTATACAATTTTTGATATAATAATTATTACTAACTAGTTTATGCCCGCGGCATCGCACGCGTTGTTTCTATAGACGGGGTGAAGGTGATTTATATCCCATGGGAACTGATTCATGGGATAAAAAGTAGCTTATGTTTTATTCCAGGATAAGAATTACCTACCTGTATGCAAAATTTTAGCCTGATCCGTTCAGTAGTTTTTGAAGAAACTGGGTCTCCCTGTCTTACGCCTCTTTTTAATTCAAATGCCTCACCTTTCTTCTCTAGTTTAACAATGGCTTTACTTCTTCTGTAAATTTCGTCTAGTATTTGTATGTATCTCTCTTGTACTCCTTGTTTTTCCAGAGCTTTCCAAAGTTCATTGTGTAGTATTGTGTCGAAAGCCTTTGAATAGTCGACAAATGCTATGTAGAGTGGCTTGTCGTATTCTAGATATTTTTCGATTACTTGTCGCAGAGCAAACACGTGGTCCAGTGTTGAGTAGTTGCTTCTGAATCCGGCTTGCTCTCGAGGTTGCTGAGATACTAACTGTTTTTTGACTCTTTTAAGTATGATGTTTGTAAATAGTTTGTATGTTGACTGTAGCAGACTAATCGGACGGTAGTTGTTTATGTTCTGGTGATATCCTTTTTTATGCAAAAGTGTAATGATTGCTGTTTCCCATTTTATCGGAATCTGTATTTGGGTAATGATCTCATTAAATAGCCGGGTGAGAATAGGCGTGATTGGCTCCTTAAGTGTTTTGAGGGTGTCGTTTGTTACGTAGTCGTCACCTGGACAAACATATATTTAAATCTAAAATGAAAGTTCATCTCAAGAAGAAAGCAATGGACTCAGTGGTTACACCAACCCTTCTATATGGGTGCCAATCATGGCCCATTACTAAAGAGACTACCAACAAAATCCAAGTTTTTCAAAGATCCGCCGAAACGAGTATGCTTAGTATAAAACTAACCGACCGAGTCAGAGGTAAAGACATACGCGCTAAAACTAACATCATCGACGCAGCAAAAATGGCATGTCGCCTGAAATGGCGATGGGCCGGACATACTGCGAGGACTTCAGACAACAGGTGGAGCGAGAGGCTGATGCACTGGTACCCACGTGGCGAGCGCCGCCCGCCCGGGCGCCCGCGCTGCCGCTGGGCGGACGACATCGTTTCCATCGCCGGCGCCACCGGACACGTTTGGCTCAGGACAGGAACGAGTGGAACAGGATGGAGGAGGCCTACGTCCAAAAATGGACGTCCCAACAAGAAAATTAAGATTTAAATCGCATTTATTTTTTTATAAATTCAAATATTTTTTTATAATTCAAATACATCTATTAGGTAAATTAATGCATGCAATAAGTACTTTTATTATCATAATTACAATTCTAATCTAATATACATTCACTGTTTTGTAAGAAACGGGAATAAATGACTATATTATTATTATTATTATTATTGTATCCTATTCTAAATAAATTATTTTGTATTTTTTTGTATTTGTATTTGTATCCGCTGAACAGAGCGGAGACGAGATGTGTGAATCCTTGCGTCGTATATCCTCATGTCTGATGGTTTTACGGGGAAATTACGTCATGGTGGGCTCCCTCGTCCTTCCATGGTGGATTGTTCGGAGGTTATTTCCACCTTCCTGGTCTCCAGAACCATTCCGATTGTTGTGAAACAGGCTAATTAACCGCCGTCCGTATACCTCTGTCAAAAACATCAATAAAATGTATTTTTTCTAATTGTCCAATTATGCTGTGGAATAACACCACCGTAACAGATCAAAACAGACGAGCAAGCGATAAAGCAGAAGTTGTTTATTAGCATAGTTAATGGTTTAATCGCGAAAATTTTAAAAAGTTTTGTTTATTAGCCACTCACAGCGAAGAAACATCGCCACGCCACATATGGCACAGTTTGTGGATTCCATCAGGTGGTTACTCCGTAGGGCGCGACCAATAACTCTGCAGGGGCGGATTCAAGGTAGCGTAAATAGTTCATCATCATTGGGACAAATCTGTACCCATATTTGTCCCGGATGTTCTGGGTATTTCTATGAATAATAAAAAAAAAACAATCTGTAATGTATTATTAAGATGTATTAAGTATAACTGTCATCTAGTATATCCCTTACCACAAGCTCTGCTTAGCTGCGGCTAGATGATGGTGTGTGGATTTTCCAGCGTTATACATTATGTATTATCATATTATATCACCATATAGGTCGACTGCTTTTTAAACATAAGGTACATCATTGCAGGCGTACTAAAATGCGGGACGGAAAACTCTATGGAATTTCCTTTCTCACACGTTTCGTGGGAGAGAAAAGTGTATGGAAATCCATTTCTAAAGTTATTTTTTGAAATTTTCTGAAATATCAGCCTGTAACTATAGTTATTTTCATAACATATGTAGGTCAAACGTCAAAAAGTTTTTATGATAATGGCATTCGGAACAATAATTCAAGAAAAGAACCATGTGATAATTGCACGTGCGCGTATTCATTGGTACATCTGAGTTACAGAGTAGATACATTTGAATTAACTCGAGTGATTTTGAAGATCTAAAACGATGATTTTCCTCGAAGGTGTAGTATAAAGCACTATGTATCACCCGGGAGAAAGTACGATTTCTACCTCGTCACCTCGGTGTTTTAAGGCCCACGACCGCGTCTCTGGCCTCAAATGACACACTCGATAGGAACTGGGCACTTTCTCGCCCAGATGTACAATGAACTATTATTTTGTTGCGTTGCATGCAGTTTTTTTCTTATTTTCGTAACTTTAATATACCTATTCAACCTTTGACATAATGGTTTAAAGTAGACAACATTTAAAAGGAAAATCGGTCTACCATCCGCATTGCAATGAAAAATTTTTCCTAAGCTAAAAGGCACCCTCTTTTCTTGTTGAACAATTAATTATTTTTTATAAAAGAAAACTCCTCATTCGAGCGCTAGATTATAGCAAAGACGATTTTGATTTCGACCAAACTAAGAAGACAGGATGGCAGGACCTTCATCCGCCCCTGTTCCCCCACCCCTCGTTGGCGACTTACCACGAGAGACACGCTATGCCGATGTTATCGACATTTTGACACGCCGCACAACACGTAACGTACAAACCGACACATTATTAATATTTGAGCTGGAAATTGATTCTAAAATTCTATGGCATCGTAACTGTGAGATACATTTTACACTAGCCAATCTTGATGTAGAATGTTTGTAAACGAACTAAAACTCACTTGCTCGAGTTTCAGATATAGGTAATTGTAAGCAATATTTATTGAAGACAGGATCTCAAATTGACAACTATGTAAATTGAGTATAAAAAGACGCGATGACCTAGTGAATGTAGGTTATTTATATATTATTAAGTATATTCAGTTCAAAGTCGCTCAGCGAGCTATGGAAAGAGCTATGCTCGGAGTCTCTCTGAAGGATAAAATTCGTAACGAATACATCCGACAGAGAACCAAAGTTATCGACATAGCTCAAAGAATAAGCAAGCTGAAGTGGCAGTGGGCCGGCCATATCTCGCGAAGAACCGACAACCGCTGGGGTAAACGTGTTCTTGAGTGGAGACCACGACTCGGTAAACGTAGTGTAGGACGCCCTCCGGCCAGGTGGGATGACGATCTGCGAAAGACTGCAAGCAGATGCTGGATGCGGCAAGCTGAAGACAGGGCGCTATGGCGCTCATTAGGGGAGGCCTATGTCCAACAGTGGACTAATATGGGCTGATGATGATGATGATATTCGGTTAAGTATAGAAGTTAGTACTCTCTACCTATATTTCTAAATAAGATACCTAATACTCTGCCTACAGAAGTTTTAATGAAAGGCTTTCAACCTTGGCTTTAAGGGGATTTTAGGAAATTCGTCAGATATTTTATTCAGAACCTGTCTGGGGACAACATGTTTATTGATATTGAAATGGATTAGGTATCTGAGCTACCTGTAAATTGTTTGCAACAGTCTGCAGTTAGCTCAATTGTTTCTATTATTTTATTGTAATTTTCTTGGTTAATATACATGTTTAATTTTATTTAGAAACGATTTACTGACTAGACAATAATTAACTTCAGAATTTGAAGTCGTTAGAGTTTGATAATTATGGGCCCTTTCTTAGTAAACAAAAGTTAAAATCATTTATTTCAGACTTACAAAATCCATACATAAAACACAAATATAAAAAAATAACTTATATCTAAATAAAGTGAAAACGCACAATAGGCGGCCTTATTGCTTAAATCAATTTCTTCCAGGCAACCTTATATATATAAATTTCTAATTTAAATTAAAATACAAAAAACACAAAATAATAATTTACAAAATACTAACAGAGCCATCTGCTTGTTTCAAACAATGTAGAGATAGCTCAATTGATCCAAATCATACCATTGGGAACGCCGCGAAGATGCTAGCTGCAATTCCCCACGTAAGTTCTTTAATTCTTATGGAGCAAGTTTTTAGATTATATAAATAAATTCCATATTGGGTCTTCAGACACACAATCAAACAATAATAGGTCACAATCAGTCATCATTAGTTATGTTGTTTTGACATAATTATCTATTAGTTGGGGAAGCCACTGGACACAGTTTTTTAAACTAGTTCAAAGGGCCTATAGACACGTATTTTCTGTTACACTTGCTATTATGTCAATAAATAACTTTTTTACTTTAATTTAGAATCAAACAAAATTGGTGACAATCAAACGAAACAGGTGACAGTTAAACAAAATAAGTTATTGTTGTACTTACATGAAAAATAGATGCAACAACGTAACTAATGTAATTGGTTGATTAACCTAATCGTATTAGGTGCTAAATAAATAAATACAAATCCAAAACAATTACCTACCGTTGTGTCTACTAAAATCAAAAAACAATACAACGCAAATCAAAGTAACAGTTTGCTTACAAACAATAAGCCCTACAGAGTTAAAGCTGTTGATCAACCTATCCTGTCAGATATTTTATCAACTGGCCCTAGCAATGCGACTTTACAAATGCGCGGTTCTTTACGCGACAGAATGCGGGGTCTCCATTTATCTGGCTCACCGACAATCCGTAGGAGACAACGAGATTCGTCTTCCGTTTGCATGAAATAAAATGGCCAATCTAAGCCCCGAATAAGGATGACCAACGTTAAATATACAAAAGTAGGAACCCATTATATCTGGGACACGATTAGGGTTGCTTGCATAAGCAGAATTTTATTTTCTTCGCTCGTGTAAGGACATATTTGGGTGCCTCGTGTATATGAAAATCTAAAGAAAGCGGCAAGCTGAAGACATGGCGCTATGGCACTCATTACGGGAGGCCTATATCCAGCAGAAGACTAACAAAGGCTGATGATGAAGAAAATAATAAACCAGTCAAGTGCGAGTATACTCGCATACGGAGGGTTTCGTCCCATCGTTCAAACCTATTTCTCAAACGAAAATCTAAAACACCAACTGCTTGGAGACCCCTTTGCAGTATCCACTTTATTTTATTTGTAGTATTTGTTGGTATTAAAGTTGAACTGTTACTTACTTATAGAAAGTTTCATGTGTATACCTATTATGGTTCCAGAGAGCCTCGACAAACATAGGGCAAAAAAAAAGCAAAAAAATCTTATGAAATGTTTATTGTACATCTGAGAGTTACCCTTTAATTTTAATCTTTATTTTATTTTTAGTATTTATTGTTATAGCAGCAAGAGAAATACACATTCTGTGAATGTTTCAACTGTGTGAGATTTAGCCCTCTGTCTGACAGACGGACGGACAGACAGCGGAGGCGTAAAAATGCCGATTCTGAGACATACCACAAGATAAACAAAACACGATCACTCCGGTTACGTATATAGGCACATTTTTATAGCAATTATTATTTGTAAAGGCCTCTTAGTTTACTTAGTTCAATTTCATGTAATTTTTTCTGTTATTCGTAATTTTTTTGAGATTAACTCTAAACATACGGAACCAAATGATTTAAAAATACATACCTATTTATGTTGTATCAAGTATATATATGGCAGAAGCCTTTATTCACAAAGAAAATTATAATATAATTAGTATTTACAATTGAAACAATTGAGCTAACTGCAGACTGTTGCAAACAATCTACAGGTAGCTCAACTGATCCATATCAATACCAGTCGGAAGCGTTCCCAAGACGCTGGCTGCATTGCCCCGCTGTATGGCAATGCTGATGCGCTGTGCCAGATACTGACCAGCTATATATTAATATATTATTATATTAATATTAACTATCAAGTATATTAATCAGTTACCCATAACGCTGATGTGTGATTTGTCCAGCAATATTTATTTAATAACTAGCTGCTGCCCGCGGCTTCCCGTGGTAATTCCGGGATAAAACATAGCCTATGTCCGTCTCCTGGTTCTAAGCTGCCTCCCCACCAATTTTCAGCCAAATCGGTTCAGCCGTTCTTGAGTTATAAATAGTGTAACTAACACGACTTTCTTTTATTTATATAGATTGCAATGAGTAAAACCGTACAGACGGGCCGTATTTTGTAGAAAACTCATAAATTGCGTTGATTTGTGTTTGATCAGACATGAACACCCACGTGGATAGATATAAAAACTTATCGGAATGGATATTGTCCCGGATAAATCAAAAAATACTTCAATTTTACCGCAGATGTGATAGATTGCCGGGTTTGTTGAATACTTAAGCAATTAAAAAAGTTACCTACCTAGTTATACATTTCATCGAACTGAAAATTACTGATGTTGTCTTCAATTCGATGAATGTCGCAAAAAAAAAAACATAAATTGCAAAAGAGCGCCTAGAAATGTGAATTTCACCGTTTAAATATTAATAAACGCGATCTATACGACATAAACTGAGCTAAGCGCATTTTACAGACATATAGATGGTCCAGATCAAGCTGAACTTACTTTTCGGCGTTTACTAAATCGAGTTCAAATGATGATTTTTATCTCGGTTTACTTCACACCCATTTCACCCTACATTTTGATCGCGTCTACGATAACGAAGTATACAGCCGACATTAAATGGATGAATATCAGTCTGACCGCTGGATTTCATAGTGCTTGACATTATGTTTTTTTTTTTTTTTTTTTTTATTGAAAATGGTCAAGCGTTTGGCCACCAACTCACTTAAAGTAAGTGAAGATGTGGCCTAAGATGGAGCACGCTTTCCCAGAAGGAACTTATTCACCCTAGACTTGAAGACTCCAAGATTATACTCTAACGGGAAAACAGACGCAGGAAGCTCATTCCACTCTTTGGCGGTGCATATTAAAAAAGTAGAGGAGAATTTTTTGGTTCGACACTGTGGTATGTCGACCAGGTACGGGTGGTATTTTTCTGTGCGTCTGCTGGTCCTATGGTAGAAGGGAGAAGATGGGATAAGGTCGTGCAATGCCTGCGCACAATCACCAAAGTGGTACTTGTAGAACACCGACAGTCTGGCGACGCGCCGTCTGTGATCGAGGCTTTGAAGATTGGCCTCTGCAAGAGAATCGTCGCCGATAAGTCTAACAGCGCGTCTTTCAATCGAGTCGAGGGCCTCAAGCTGGTATTTAGCCGAGCCATCCCAAAGGTGGCAGCAGTACTCCATGCAAGTTCGGACCTGTGCTTTATATAGATTGAGAAGCTGTCCCGGTGTGAAGTACCGCCGAACCCTAGCCAGGATGCTTAGCTTCATAGCAGCAAATTTGGCCTTCGACTCGATATGGGAGCCAAAATTTAAATTCGAGCTAAGCTCTACGCCCAGTAGGTTCAGACTGTCAGTGATCTGAAGCGCAGCATCACAAAAAGTGGGCACAGGATTAAATTGTGTTTTCTTTGCCGAGAACACACACGCCTGCGTTTTGGATGCGTTGAACCGCACAAGGTTTGCGTCACCCCATTCAGACACTAACCTCAGTTTGCTGTTCAAACGTTCTACCATCTCATTGCGGAGTTTTTGGATTTTATCCGCACTATCACGTGGACTGGCAAAGTATCTATCAGCAACTGTGCTATCATCAGCGTACCCAAAGATACCGGGTTTTAGCAAGTCGTTAATGTGCAACAAGAATAAGGTTGCTGATAGAACAGACCCTTGAGGTACCCCAGCATTGATAGCGAATAGATCGGAGGAGCAGCCGTTTACGACTACTCGAATCGATCTTTCCCTCAAGAAATCAGAGATCCACTTGATTAGATTGGACGCTAGACCGTATGAAGAAAGCTTGCTTATGAGACCTTTATGCCAAACTCTATCAAAAGCCTTGGAAATGTCCAGAGAGACCGCAAGAGCTTCGCCGTGTTTTTCCATGGCTTCACTCCAGATATGAGTAGCATACGCTAGAAGATCACCTGTGGATCGTTTTCGGCGAAAGCCGTATTGTCGATCACTTAGGAGGTCATTATTTTCTAGGTATGCTAGGAGTTTGAAGTTGAGCACACGCTCCATGGTCTTACAGAGGATGGAGGTAATAGAGATTGGCCGGTAGTTGGTGGGGTCAGTCCTACTACCTTTCTTGGGAACAGGTTGAACGTTAGCAAGCTTCCACGATGATGGCACCATACCAGCGTCAAGAGACAGGCGAAACAGTCGTGTGAACAAGAGCTCATGCTATGTGACATGACAGCTCTTGAACACGGTTTATAACTTAGTTCTGTTGAACTAAGTTTTGTTTTCCTGGTCTGTACACGTGTACACGTTACAACAGCGATAGAAAACAAAACACTGGTTGTTAACTTAAAACCCTGTTTAAAATGCTACGAAAACGAACCTTAAACTTGTTATTCCTAGCTACAAAAGTGAGAACACGTGCATGCCTTGTCCCAAAAGGTCAACTTTAATCCGCTTTCACAGCGAGTGAGCCGTCAGGTCACCGGATCAATCAGGTTCAACCTAAATCTAGGCCCAGTTCAACGTAAATCTAGGTCTATTCAGCTTGTATTGAGGCTCCATACACAAACGTTCACCTCTGCCTCTCGGCAAAGGGCGTCGGGGTCAATAGATACCCACCTAGGGGCCTGATGAGCTGTTTGAAACTACTACTATGTAGTACGTAGGTATTAAGTAGATACTTAAGTTTTGGCCAAAATCTCTTAATGTGTAGGTATTGCCAAAAACTCAATCAATCGCGTAAGAAAAATGTTGAAAAATATACTACAAGTTTTTCAAATTTCTGTAGGTTTCATACTTTTTGAAATATTTAAAAAAAAGTCGAAAAAATTCCCATTACTCACTTTAACCGAAGCATGCAAGTATTCTTAGGTATTTGTTAAATTGCGAAGTCTCTATCCGGTACTTTTGGTACGTATTTGTTGACAAACGTTCCCCTTCCCATCAACGAAACCCTCGGCGCGCGAGTTACACTCGAACTTGACGGATCTTGTTTAGATTGATATAGAAATTGGATGACGACTGTGGAAAAATATTATGAAAAGAAAAACTCAATGAATCGAGTAAGAAAAAGGTTGCGCCATGTAAAAAAAGTTTACGTTTCTAGATGATAGATAGAAAATGGAAAGCGACTGCGCTAAAAATATACCTAATGAAAATGTCCCAGTCTCATAAGTGTAATAATCATATCATGTCGAGACAGGGACCATCTGTAAGAATAGAGAGAGCTTATAATAAGATTATATTAATTAATAGACGGTTACAATCAAATAATAGAGATAGAACTAGTATTTACAATTAAAACAATTGAGCTAACTGCATACATACAATAAACAATAATAATATAACTGCAATCTACAGGTAGCTCAACTGATCCATAACAACACCAGTCAGATGCGTCGTAGATAGATGGACTTTAATAAAAAGTTATCTTCATAATGTACCTACTGAATTTTATACCTATCATAAACTTACATAACATTCATTTAATAATCATAATTTCAAAGGCCGGCATAATTTATTTTGCATCCATCCGCCAAATGCGTCACCGAGTGTTAGATAAGTGCTCCTGTATTTTAATATTTAACTTCGTGCCAAAGCTATTAAAATGATGAAGAGAAAACTGTTGAAACGGGGAACAAAACCGAGTTTATATCGGTCAAGAGTATGGACAGTCAGCGACAGAAAACAGGGTCAATCTTCCAAAAGCTTTGAAGTGTTCGCGTTTCAGAACCGAGATTTAATTGAAAAGTAAAACCATCACTGTTTTTTCTTTGTACGTTTCAAAGGAGATCGTGATACATAATGTTGAGGCAAATACGGTTTTTGAATCTTGGAGATCTGGAAGTAATCTGGGACTGAATATCATCACCATACAAGTACATGGATTGACTTCTTTGTTGATGGCAACATGTGCCTGGTTTGTCTATTTTCTGGCAGTGTCCGGTTCATGGAAATACTTACGAGTATTGTTTTATTGTTTGTATTATATAGTAAAGTTTTATAATTTCATTGTAATTTTATTCTAGAGTGGTGGTATATTCCTATTTTGTATATAGGTTTCTATATTCTAATGTGTATTTGTTATTTATAATGAACTAACGCCCAAATACTCAAGTCAGATTTAAGCTCGTCTCAATTGACGAATTTTTGACAAATTTTCATGAAAACTGTCACAAATTCGTCATTTTAGACGTAGGTATTTTTTCAGTTGCGTTTGAGTTCTTCGGGTTTCTTCGGGGGTGAAAGATGTCTGAAAAGTAAAAAGATTCATTCATTCATTCATTGTCACATTCATTTCTCATACAATCCGCGCTAAAAGAGTTTAAAACTTTGTCACATCACAGTAACTAAATGTCTGATCGCTTTCGTTTCAGTTCGAAATGGTTCCATTCCGCTGAACTCCAATAAACAAGCGTTTCATTCCAATTAGATCGCATGCGGATTATACCACAGTTCTTTTTCAAATCGATAATGTTAGCATCTTTTTGTCGTGGACTGTAGGAACGGTGTAAAATAGAGCAAAATAATCTGCTAGCTGAGAACGCCCGAATGAATAATTAGGTTTTGCAGCAAAACTTTCAGTTTTATGGATTGTATTTGACCGAATAAGGAATTGGAACAGTGGCCTGGATACGAAACAAGCTCGCCTTGAACGTGACTATGGACTTTTTAACCCATTTGTAGAATAAATAATCGTACCTATTTTAAACCAAAAAGAGCAATAACTGGGGGCTGAAAGTTAACGTTTAACGTTTCAGGCTGTCATACACATATCTCCCGAAAAGATGAACCAATTTTGACCGATTCTTGAGACTTGACTCGATCGAACGTGCTTCTAGTTAAGTTAGAAGACAAGTTAATTTCATAAAATCTAAAACCGTCAAAGATAGCATTTTATTTTGAACTGTTATAAAATTAGAGGGGCTGTGCCGATTACATCAAACATACAAAAAAAAACTAAAAAGGTTCATCCGTTATGGATCTACGATGCCACAGACAGACACACTGTTATATACACTTAAAATTTATAGCACTCCTTTTTTTGTCGTCGACTTAAGTTCTAAAGTTACCCATACACTTCTGTATACCTCGAGTTTCAAAGTAACATCGTCTGTTTCAGCATGCATGGAGGAAGACTGCATAGACTGGGAGGGGAAGACGGTCCCCCACGGTCTTCTCTACGTACCGGGGCCAGGTGTCTGCTCCATATGCGTCTGCTACCACTCCGAGCCAATGTGGTGTAAAGCTATTTACTGTGACCCGCCTTATGTAAGTTCCCAAAAATCTAAGTATGTCGTCCTCTGTTCTAAGGGAATTCTAAAAACTCTGTTTTGTTTTGTGGACTCTCACATGTGATAAGCCTATCTTCGCACATAGGTTATCGCGTATTCCGTGGTTCTCGCATAGTGTCAGTCTCCTCTTTTGGTTCTGTCTTGTGAAAGTGTGTGCTATTGAATGAATATTTTGTGTAAGGATCTAGGTCAATTTTAAAAGACTTAAAAAAAGGCAACTCCTTTTTTAAACCTGTTAAAATGGACCGCAATTATTTTTAGGAACACAGTAGAATATTCCCACGCTGCTATTACGAATAATATTAGAAATATGTTGGTTTTTAGTTTATGCTAAAACGTTAAATTATTCAAGAAAACGTTTCCTTGAAAACGTGTTTATCAATCCACCTCGTAGAAATCGTAGAGCTGCCAAAAAGCTCGACAACTCATATTATGTAAGTTCCACGATAAAGCTTTCATGCAATTACCATTATTTCATGTAGGTACCTATCAAATCCATAAAAAACCCCTGTATACGGTGAAGGGCAGATTTAATTTATTGCAGATTCTACACACAATAAATATCGCAACCCGCATTTAAAACAGTCAATCTCGCCCACAGTTCTGCAAAAACTTTCGCGTCGGCGAGCGATGCTGCGAGTTCGAATGCCTTGACCCCCCGGGAGAAGACACCAGGTACCGGGAACGGCAGAGGCTCCGGGCCCTCATCCTGGCTGGCAACTCCTCAGCGGTCACCCATGGACCCTCTATGGAACTCAAAGCTGGGATATCTCTGATAGCAGTCGCTGTGGCCAGGTTTAACGTATGATGAAGGGTATTGTACTCTATCTCTTCTCTTCTAGCAATTATTATTCCTTGAAAGGAGATAAAGGGAACCTATTGGACTGATATGCTATTTGAAGATTTGTGGAGAAGTGTTACGTCACTGTGTCAATGACACCAGTCAGAAGGGGTAATATTGGATTGTACAATAAGTTCTCAACGTCCTAAGGTTTTCATTAAGCGAGTCTTCTACGGCTTTCAAGGTCTTCAATAGAATCCAAAATGTTCGAGTTGATAATCTTAAATGGCTGGATCCTGTTTTTTTCCAAAGGGACCCCCTACAAAGTTTGGAATACGTATGAAGTTTATTATTCTTTTTTTGATGAAATGAAAAGTTTAAGGCTTACGAAGGCAAATATCTTAATGGCAATGATGGTTTATAACGTAGGTCTGTTTATTTATCATTCTTCAGATTTTCAATTTAAGTTTACTACTATATGAATATTTCAGTCGTCATTTATATGAAGATTTTATTCGGTAATAGATTTATAGCTTTTATTAGCTTACCTAACACTATTTTCATACAAAAACTACAGAAGCAGAAGGAACTTGACACGAAAAATAAAAGTTTGTGTTGTTTTAGGATTGTAACCCATTCTGTCTAAGTCGCTATTTTCTTGCTGTTGTACAAACAAATTAAAAAATATTTACTGCAGCAAATAATAAATATAAAACAGATAAACTTAATCTAAAACACATGAAACCTATGGGTAATTTTGTACATAATTTCCTGAGCGAATTTCAACAGTGATTTTCGCCGACTTCTTCACTAAGGCTGGGCCCGTATCGAGGTAGCTAGACTACATCATTCGGAATTAACAGAGATTTTGAGTTCGGCTTACTTACATACATACAGTAGAGTTAACATAAAAATAGTTTAATTAATAAATCAAAAAAACTGCTGTCATTTTCGGCCTGACCGAATCACAACTTGGACCTAAAACACGTTAATATTGTAGGATCATTTTAGCAATCATTAGATCTGACTCAAAAACTAATTATAAAATTATTAATTGTCGTAAACAAAAGCAAAATTACACCTTAAATTTTGGTTGATCAGATTTACCTACATAGACAGGTGCGCACTCAGGTGTAAAATCCACACCGAGTTGGAAACTATGCCAAATAAAATGGACGTAATGAGGACGAGTGTTAATGTGATATTAGAAGCGTCATCTCTTACAAATAATTTTATTCTAAACTTGAGAGTAGCTAATTTCTATTCCCGTATTAATGTTGCTACACCCAGACCATTATTATTTCCTGTCTCTAAGCTGAATTAAATAAATATGATATTATGGATCAGTTGAGCTACCTGCTCAGTCTGCAGTCAGCTCAATTAAAAATCCTAGTTCTAATTTATTTCTGTTATTTGTTTTTAATTTTCATTGTTAATAAAGGAACTATTTTCTGATTTAATAAAGATTAATAAATACATAAAAATGGTGGACAATCTACACAGCATCACCTAGCCCCAAGCTAATCAATCACGTCAAAAAGCTAAAATAAGTGGATAATAATGTTGGATAATTCTTGCAATTGCCTGCCAGTACCCATGTCCTCCAATTTAATCTAATGGGCCCATTGGACTTCATTTTAGAACAAAGGCTTTTGGTCGTAACAATAAAATGAGTCTAATGTCTACTAAAATAAAGTTGTGATTAGAAACAATTATTACAGAGAAATTGTCTTAGTGTTTTCCACATTCGGGGCTCATGGTTTAAGAGGTATTTATTCAATATTAGACATAATTTTGGCCATACATTTTTATTTTATAAATATAGACGACAAAATCTCGTACTTTGGTAGCTTTGGTAGTAACTTTCGTAGCAATAATACTAAGTCTTATCATGTTCAAAACTTTCCTCAGCAAAAATTGCACCAGGGCGAATGCACATTGAAATTCTTTTCCATAAATTAACTAAATAAACTTGAACTTGGTAGAAAAGCTTCGTGCAATAACCCGTCCTCGCTGCCCCGGGGGCAAATCCTGATTACGTCCAGGAACACACATCGGTAACAGGCAAATAATACTACATTGACGTAGTATATTTCCCTGTTCTGTGGCTACACAGATATCTACTCAGGTGGCTATTGGACCGGACGGAGGAGAAACGCCTCGGTAACTTCTGACATGTTTATCGATATTTGAGTATCAATAAACCAGGCAGAAGTTAAATGTGAATATATCGAATAAAAACTACAAATTTTAACAAATTTTATCAATTGTATACAAAACTTTAGCCCGATCCGTTAAGTAGTTTTGTCTTGAAGAGGTAACAAACATCCATCAATCCATACATCCAAACTTTCGCAATTATAATATTAGTGTGGTAAATATTGTTCCGTAAACGTACCTACCTACGTTCAAAGTTACGTAAAAGCCTGTCAGATTTACGAAGCGTAGGTGTTGTTTAACGCGTCTCGTTCAAAGTAGACAACTTGACATGATTAGAGCACTTCAGAGCATTATTAAAATTTTAATACTCATATTTTAATATTGAGACTTACAAGACTTTAGTTACAAAATTACAATCAAATAATAGAAACAAATTAGAACAAGTATTTACAATTGAAACAATTGAGCCAACCGCAGATTGTTGCAAACAATCTACAGGTAGCTCAACTGATCCATATCAATACCATTCGTCGCTTCCTGAAGACACTGGCTGCATTGCCCCGCTGCATGGCAATGCTGATGCGCTGCGCCAGATACTGCTCTCGGGTCCCGCGTCACTTCGACCAGATGCTCATATAAAGGACGCTATTTTATAACAATATTTATTTTCAATTACGAGATCCATATAAAATATACTTATAACAATTAGTCGATTTGCATTCAGAATACTCTTTCGATGGCAAACTTTAATAAATTGATGGTATTTCCATGATCCCACTAACAAATCAGAAAAAGGTTAGAATCATCAATAATCTAACATCAGTTGGTTCAGTCAACATGTTCTCCTCAAATTAACTTCCCTACTCGTCTCTCCCAAACTTGAGATTGCTCACCTAGCCTAGCCTGTATATATTCACTAACTTAGGAAACTCCTACTGACCGTGCCCCAGTTTCAAAGTTACCCACTAACTTAGATCTAGCCATAACTAGCTTGTGCCCACTGCCTCACGTAGTCAAAGCATTCGTGCAACGTGCAACGCAACTTGGTAACTGCAACGCAACTTGGTAACTGGTTAATAATGCTACGGCCACATTACAAGGCGAAGATTCGTCTTCGCGTTGTCGTGATAAAACTTCGTGTTCGTTGTACGACGAAGTGTTGGCCATATTGGAAAAAAACTTCGCAACGAAGAACATTTGTTGTCGCGATGATGATTCGCGGTAAGACGAACTTCTTGGCCAGATTTGTCGCAACAGCGCAAATCTTCGCGTTATCGTGATAGTGTGGCCGTAGCATTTGGGAGGAAGCTGCCTTTTATACCGAGTTGTGGAGATCTGGAGCCAGATGACTTGCTGAAAACTAGGTTTTGATATGCTATACTCAATAATTTTAAAAGCCAGCATATCACGCTTAGCAAAATCCTAGTATAGGTCTACCGACGGGTCTTTTGGCGTCGGCTACCACCCCATTTACCATTATCCACCGGGGCCCACAAATGCCAAAACCGCGGCCGCATCTGTCGTTCGCGTAAAAGCATTTCAAGTTGTAATGTAGCTTATAGGAACGAAACGATATAACAATAAGAACGAAACGTCTGTATTGTTATATATTATTCCAATTTCAGTTTTAGGCTCACACATTTATTTCCTTAATAATGATTACAGTTGTTTTTCTATCGGTTTCCCCTGGAGCGGCCATAGGCAAAAGTGTCTCCGCCATCTTGTCTCTGGTCCCTCCGGACGTTTCGTTCTTGCCCTTGCTTGTTGCGTTTTGTTTCTATAAGCTACACACAAGTCCTACGTAAGTGCCGAAAAACGAACAGGCTATTGATGATGATGATACTCGATAGTGGTCTTAACTCTGATTTAAACGCATTCACTGCCAAGCTTCTGAGCCGCGACCCAGAGGTTCGCGTCGTCCACCTGTCATACATCACGTGCTTCGACGTCAGTCAAAGTGCTCGATAAAGTCCTTCCGGTTCTCACCATTGAGTGATTCCGTCCCGTTTCCCAAATCATAACGTCGACAAGCAAACCATGCATTTTATAACTATTAACTTTAGCGACAAAGAAAACTACAATCAAATTATACAAATAAATTAGAACTTGTATTTACAATTGAATTGCTGGCTGTATGGCCCCGCCGTAGGACAATGTTTTATCGCTTTGTATAAATTAAGCATGGTTTGATGCACTTTTGTCGGCGGTTCTCTGTTTGTAAAGCACGCTTTATAAAATTTTCCTCTGAGATTTTTCTATTTCGGTTTGCTAGTTTTTTCTTGTTAAAAAGTTTTTAAATGAGATATCTACATAGTATGGACAGAAACTCGTTTCACAGAACATGATTGCATTGCGACTGCAAACATCGTTAGCAAATAAGCAAATACAAAGCAGGTTTGTTCACATGTTTGAGGACAGTAATTGGTATGCATTTGAATGTATGAGTCTGTTTTATTTGAGCTTTATACGAGTGGTGCTTATATTCGAAATGAATCTAGATTATTTGTGAATAAACATTATAATGATAACTTTATTCGGGATTGGTTTTTCGATATTTTCATTTATTTATTTGGTGGAGCACGACTAAGATAACTACGCGCCAGAGACACTCTGATCTACATCGTAGGCCTACTACGAAAGCTATACAACGTAGACCCTCTACGTCGTAGGCCTACTACGAAAGCTACACAACGTAGACCCTCTACGTCGTAGGCCTACTACAAAAGCTACACAACGTAGCCCATCTACTTCTTAGGCCAACTACGGAAGCATCATCACGTAGACCCTCTACGTCGTAGGCCTGATACGAAAGCTACACAACGTAGACCCTCTACGTCGTAGGCCTACTACAAAAGCTACACAACGTAGCCCATCTACTTCTTAGGCCAACTACGGAAGCATCATCACGTAGACCCTCTACGTCGTAGGCCTGTGTAGAGGGTCTACTCTATGATATGTGGTTTTTGCTTCTGTGGGATGTTCAAATCTAGTTCACGAATCTATGTGGTGTAGCTATTGAGCTACACCACATAGATTCGTGAACTAGATTTGAACATCCCACAGAAGCCACGTAGCAACTACGAAGTATACGTGACTAAACCGACTATTAAATTATAAGCTACACCCTCTGTACGTTGGTACTGTCGGTCGGTTTTCACCAAATCGAATAGGAGAGAAAAAACAAAAACAAAGCTGTTCTATCTCGAATAAATTATCTTTATGATCGTGAAGCTATTTCGGCACCATGCTATTGGATATTTTTATCTAAAGCTTGGTTTTGTGTCAATTTTGTTTCTCTAACAATATTCATAGCATAGAAACAAAACACATACTCGTATATACCTAACGTTAAATTAAAATCACGATTAAAGCAAAAACCGTAAAACAAAAGCAGAACCCAATTAATTTTTCGTTACACCTACATTTTTATGTAAATACGCGCATGTTAGCGACGTCAGGCGACCCGCAAAAAGGCTCTTAGCATAACATGGCATATTCTGTATTCCTTACATATTCCGGCTGTGACGTTGGACTACACTTATAAGCACTTTCGACTGAACACGTACAAAATAACTAACCTACGTGACGTGAAAACAGAGCCCTAAGGTACCGTTACGGACTTTGCGGTTGACCGGAACGCGGTCAGCCGTCCGGTTCGCCGCAAACAAAAAAATGTACGAGGAAATAGTTTTTATACGTAGGGTGATTTCTACAGTTATTGACCACCCTACAGTTATTGACCATTTGAGACAAAATCGATCGAAATAAGATAATGGTAGATCGTACGTGAATGAAAGAAACAAAAACTTTACCTTTATTCATTCTTCTTTCGTATTAGTTCATAATATTTGATCTAGATAGCGTTATTTTTTATTGGTGAGGTCAACTCAAAAAAGTTGTGATAAGTGCGGGTGTTCGTTACGAAAAAAATAAGGTAAGTGTTTTTTATAACCATGATTTTTTATGTAACTTGTTGATTTATTATTGTAAACTTGTTACATATCTGTTGGTAATTGAATAGTAGTTAATTTAGTGTGTTTTCAAAGTTCGTAAAGTAATTCTAACCTCAAAAAAAAAACCCGGTCAATTACTAAATCTTATTTGTATGAAATTCAGCTATTAACCACCCCCGGACAATAACTGAATTTCCGAAATACGTATTTTGAATGCATTTTCTGCTTTATTGTGGTATTAATAAGGTCTTCTCAAAATCTCAGCATTGTAACTGCATCGGATCAGTTATTGTCCGGGGGGTGGCTAATTAGTAAATCTCAGGTGGTCAATAACTATATCGCTCTATTTATTTTCTTTCAGACTGATTCAACATGCCCAAAGTACCGCAATATACCAAAGAACAATTGGAAAAGGCTCTAGAAGACGTAAGCCGAGGTATTTCTGTTCGGGCAGTAGCCAAAAAATATAGCATACCTACCTAGAGCAACATTACATTTTAAGATAAAAAACCCGAACAACAAAAGCGACTTTGGACCATTATCTTTTTAAGAAAAGAGAAGTAAGCTACAGAAGAAGAAAAACTCATAGAAGATTTTATATTTGATATGGGAATTTTATAACTCAAAAATTAACATTGACGGAGACACTACAACTACTGGAAGTAAGGAAGGTGAAAATATTGAATCCGAACGGGAAATTACAGTATCGAAGAAAGTAGAGAGAGAAGAAAACATGAATACAACAATAATAATGCATGAATTATCTGGAGATGAATGCCGAAATAGATTTATAGAGGACATTCTAGAATACGACAAAGAACAAGAGAAGAACCTCGAACAAGAAACTTCTTGTTCGAGGTTCTTCTCTTGTTATATGTATGGATAAACAATACAATAACATTGATAAACACCAAACCTGTAGAAACCAGAAACTTAACAATTCATCCAACAATGACAGATCGCAAAGCTCTTCGATTCATGAACATAATAAAACTGTTGCTACTGTGTGTGCTGAGGAACTTATCACTTTAGACGACCTAGGAGTACCAGACAAACGTGACTGTAGCTTACACCAACCATCATGTTCAGCTGCTAATATAAAAGAGTTTTTGAAAATACCACCAATACCATCTAGAAAAGGAGAACGGAACATTGAAAGGCTACCTTATCATATTTCCGGACGTGAGTATCAAAAGATTCTAGAAAACAAAAACAAAAAAAACAGAGAGTAGAAGAAGAAAAAAGACAGAAAAAATTGGAAAGAGATCGTAAAACGGAAGACAAGAAGAGGAAACTGGAAGAAAAGAAGGCTAATAAGTTAGAAAAGAAAAAGAAAGTTAAAACTCGTAGTTCTACCTGTGGTGCGTGCAAAGGAGTGGTTAAAATTATTAAATTACGATGTTGCGAATGTAGAAAAGCTTTTCATAGGTCATGCATTCCGAAATCACATCTTGTACACCTCAAGAAGAAGGAGATAATTTTCTATCCCACCAATGTTTTCTTATGGAAAATAATGACGATGATTGTGACAACGAAGACAGTGACGAAGAAAATGAAGATTTTTTGAGTATAATAAAATCAAGAGAGGAAGAATTAGGTGTGAATTATCTAAAATTTTAATTTAATTTAAAAAATATTTTTTTGCTATGAACATATTTTATTAAAGTTTCATTTATATGCTACTTGAATGTTTTTTACGTGCTTTAATCTATGTTTAATGAAAATCGGTTCAGCCGTTTTGGTGTTATGAGCATTTTTAAATTTTATATTATGCATGGTCAATAACTGTTTATCAGTATGATAATTACTGCGTTTTCATGGCTAATTACTAAATTCTTTGCCTTATTTGATTTAAATAATGTTTTTTAATGATAAATATCCGATTTTAAAATATATGTTCTAATTTTCTATTACTCAGATATATTACCATTTGATTGGTATATCATAGGAACCTGTATCTCTATTGTTTTTTTTTTTATAGAGTTTAGAAAATATTATTTTCCTTAAGTGGTCAATAACTGTAGCAATCACCCTACTGCGATGCGGTTGCGACACCAAGCGGTCGGTCGCTCGCAGCGCTGCAACCCACCATAATAATTGGTTAACCGCTATCGTAACCGCATACTACGGACAGCCGGACGGCTGACCGCATAGTGCGTAGTACCCAAAATCGGAATTGAGAGCGAAAAAATTATAATCATTCGTAAGATTGAGTAAACGTTATATTGTTATTGGATGAAAATCTGTTGTTCAACTGGCACGACTTTATACACGGAATTTACATTACTTGTCCATTCCTTTAATAGGTCGTCCTTTATAGGTAGCCCTTTCTTTCAATAAATATTGCTTACGATAATTATTTCTGAAACTCGACACCAAGCAAGTGAATTTCAGTTTTTGTGTCGTGGTTTGTTTACAAACATTCCACATCGAGTTTGGCAAGTATATAATAATTATGTAGTGGACGTGTCATTCTAGACTTTTTAACTCTACAAATTTCACGACTGTCCGTTGTGGTACAACCATAAATAATACGGAAAGATGCGGGTTCAAGTCCCGTCGAAGTCGAAAATTTTTGCGATATTATTTGATTTCGTACAACCGTAAAGATCCGAGGGTGCAACTACGATCCAACCCCCAGGAGCCCTAGTTCAGGGCCGGCTCTCAGGGTTACCTCAATCGATACCTTCGAGAAAGCCTCCTAGCGACCTTTGCAGGATCGTTACTTGCTGGCTGACATGCGATGTAATGGAATAGCATTTCAATTATTAAATGGTTCAGATTAGTTTTTCAAGGCTGTAGTTTTAGGGTTCTTTGGGAACTGGAAAGCAAAACAATTGAAGTGGAACCCTTCAAGTCATAACTTAATTAAAGTTTTTTATTTTTACTATATTTTTTCTCTTTTTTATATTGTTTATTTTAATCTCAAATCAAAAGTCTCAAGTCAAGAAAACAGTTCTTTGAAACACATTCGTCGAAACGAAGAAAAAATTTTTCTGTGCAAGTTTTTTTTATAAAGTATCGTTGCGCTTTTTAGATCTATATCTATAGTACCTAAATAAAGCCAATCGGTTAACCGGTTAGCTCACCTGATAAAGAATCACCGTATTCTATTTAGATTTGACATTGTGTAATTATTTGAATTATTAACTCACAAATTTTTATTTTTATTAGATTTGGCATTAAGTAATTTGAATCTAAGATTGAATATATACATAAATGTAATTTTTATGTTTGATGAATTTTTAATGATAACATAATTATGTATATTGAGAAGACTAAGTAGGTACACTATTGCATTAAGTGCCCCTGTAAAAATAGTTTACTTTTATGAATAAACAAATAAAACAAATAAAGAAAATTAAAATCAAATAATAGAAATAATTAGAACTAGTATTTACAACTGAAACAATTGAGCTAAGTGCTTCCGCATCAGCATTCTCATACACCAGGGCAAATGCAGCCGGCCGGGGCGTCTTGGGGACGCGACGACTGGTATTGATTTGGATCAGTTAAGATACCCGTAGATTGTTTAATAAATCAACCTTAAGAATTGAAATGTTCCTAGGTTTCAAGTCAAAGTTAGACAAAGTTCGTTAGTTTGCGATTGCGGTAACCAAAGCTAGAGACAGCGCCAAACTAAACACAGGGGAAAGTTAGGAACAACAGACGATAGACTCTATTACACTCCAGTTAAACTCCAGAATAATTGCAGGTCTAGTTAAACTTGAACAGGAGACCACCTATAACACTATTCCATGCGGATGAAGTCGCGGGCAACAGCTAGTTTGAAATAAGCAGACAGATATGCAAGAAATGCGTTATTTCTTACGTCTCTGATATCTGCGGTGCCTTCCTCTGTTCCGTTAAGTGTAAAAGCTCTGTAAATATGCTGTGTAAAATCTCTGTAAAAGCTGTGTAAAAGCTAGCTCATTGCAGGCGTCAGTTTAAATCCAGCATGCGGTGGATCGATTTCCGCAGTGAGAAGAGTTTGCGGCTCGTCCGTACCGGGCCCACGGGGAATGCTAGGATTTAGGCTCAGGAGTCAGGAAATTACTGAAGTTTTTACGATTTGAAAGAAAGGCATGCGTGGGATGTATGAAAAAATGCGTTAATTTTATTTTCAGGTACATTTTGTACAGCAAATTAAAGTAAATTTTGGTGCGTTTCCTGAGGCGCGTAATTACAAAAAATCCGTTTTAATGTTTTCTGCGTTCTTCAAGTAATACCGCATAGACGGCATATAAGAACCATGACATTTGTAAAACAAACTTCGATTCAACAGTCCTTGAAACGACATGTAAGAGATTGATTACTTAAATCAACAGAGTAACGTTATTATGACCGGTTCACTGAAGGGGCTATACTTATTTTTTTAAAGCTATTGCGATCTTCTTTTGTTTTTCGTATACTGGAGGCCCGGATTTGTGACGTAAGCATGGATAATAATATGAAAAAAAAACAACTGCAACTTTTAAAATGTATCTTATAAAGTCATGCTCGTTGCGTTACGTGCCGCTCTACGTGTTAACGTTGAACTATAAAACTTTTAAATCCACCATGGTTATTAACACTAAAGTCATTTACAACGGGATATTTACCATGATTTGAGTTTTGAGCTTTCCCAGTTTCATGCGGCGTGATCACGGAATAACCCTAATAGTTATTCTCAAAACTCAAATCATGGTAAATATCCCGTTGTAAATGACTTTAACGTTGAACTAGATATAAACTTCAATAAACTTGAGCAAGAAAATAGTGAGACATTAACCAGCAAAATGCAGTTTGCAAAGAACATCTTTTAACGTGTCAAGTACCTACTTATCGCTTACAGTTAGATTCAAGCTTAACCTACAAAGTTTTAGAATAGTTTAGAATTTCTCTAAATTTGGAGTATAATGTAAAGCTGATAGTGAGGCAGTTTTCTTTTTTAAGTTAGCAAATAGTTCGATTTGACTGAAAAATGTGGCGATGTCATGTCGAACCTGTACCGATCAGGAAAAGCAAGGATTCCTGATCGAAGGTAGCACAGCAATTGACTTTTGTTTGACATCTCATCGCTACGTTACGAAGTTTAATGGTAAATATAGTTTTATTCTTTTTGGAAAAGGCCTCACTGTCTAAAAATTGCAAATAACTGAAAAACTAATCTTTAAAACAAACATTAAATCATCGACCAAATCATACTCTTTCGCGTACCTATTCAGGCAGAATAATTAATACCAATAATTTTGGGTGATTTAAAGCCCTGCGCAAAACAAAACCATTGTTATACAAAATTAGAGTCAACTTTCCTTTGTCGCCAACACGTTATCTCGAATAATGAATTGAGTGAATTTCGGACCAATTTTATGTAACCACGTAGAGACGTGTTTCATTTGAATTTGGTTTACGTTGTGTTTCATCGTAACGATCTATTGTATTTGTAACATCTATAATATCATTTATGTTTGTGTAACAGGGCCTAACTGTTTGTTTCCAAGGTAAAAATCAATATTTTACTAACTCTTTTTAACACAAAACAGAGCGAAATTCGCATTTTTTTAAATTCACTTTGCACTGTGTTAAAACGGGATTAAAAATTTTAATTTTGAACACCGTCTACCCCATTACTATGTGAGGATTTAAACCGGCTCTTCCAACTCTATTTCAGTTCTTAACTCTATGTTTTTCCACAAGACTACACTCCGATCTTTTTGTCTGCAATGCGGTCAGTGTCAAGAATTCTTGTTACATTCGAAGACCACATAAAATTCTACACTGAAGATATGAATTAACAATTTTTTGTAAAATGACACAGTAGGTAGACGAATATTTAAGCGAACTTCTAATAGGTTCTTAATTCTGTATAATTTCTTTCTTAAATAGAGTGTCCAATATTAGATAGATATTTAGTTAGAATGAAATAAATTTATTACCTAGATTATGATTTCTCGTGTAAGACGATAAAGTGCAGAGGTGCTCGTAGCATCTAAAATTAGATATTATTAATAGCAATTACTAATAAATTAGATATTATTAATAGCAATTAATAATAAATTAGATATTATTAATAGCAACTAATAAGTAGATTTCTTCACTTAAATCTTCACTTAGCTAGACACATTTCGAAATTGTAGCTTTAAAATAGTATCATATCACCGACGTAGATCCTTGAGATACTTTCAGAATGAGGATCAAATTATTTCAAAAGCATTGTATTTAAAAGATACATACGTTATTATAAGAAATGTTTTATATGGCTTAAAAGTATTTTTTAAACTACGATATTTTGTTAAACCGGGTACGGGGCGAAATGTAACCAGTACCTAACCATTCGCAGCGAGCTCGAAACGTCAAAAAACTGACTCGTAGCTCGTTGCTCGCCTTCTTTCCCCTACTGACTGCACGAATGTTTGCTGTGTAACACGTTACATTACACCCTGTAATACTGGTCAGTGGATTTAGAGTTACATTGGTAGTAACGGCCTTTTTGTTGTCGTTTGTTTTGTTACAAACAAATATACCTACTCCTTACCTATTTCTTTAAAACCTTTTCCACAAAGTATGTCAAGAAGCTACTTGATAGATATAGTAGTGCGTCTTAGAAGTAAAAAATACCAGTGGTGACCCTATTTAAAAATTATCATTAATTTTATTAGTTTTTATACCTAAATCAGCCCGTGAGGGAGGACCCACTGCTGGGATTCCTTTCCTTTATGCCATTCTATCGGGTCCTATGCTTGCCTCCTGATCCACTCCTTCCCGGCTATCGTATATAATTCTTTTTTCCAAATGCTTATAAAACACTTTAAATATTATCACAGGATTATACAGGTTTTAGTGTATGTGTGGTGACTAATAGAGGTGGATATACAGGGTTATTGGTAATTCACCGACGCTGCGTGAACTGCAGGTTCTGCCCATTATCAATTACACGTTTGTGAAGACGCCAGGTCTTGTAAATGTTTGTTAATAATTTCTGATACAAAACGAAAAAGCTTGTTTGTCCGGAACCCAATAAATTACTAAACACTGATTTCCTACTCCTATTCATTTAGAACAGAGCCATTTTTAAGTTTAGTTTCAAAAGCCTCTCTAAAGAACGATTATTGAATGGAGAGGGGGCCCTACTACCAATACCAAATTTAAGAATTAAAACCTGTCGTCTTCACGAACGCGTTCGTGATGATGCGCAGAGCCTGCTGTTAACGCAGTGTCAGTGTATAACCAATAACCCTGTATATAATTAATGACCCCCGCACTGGAGCAAACAGAGTTTATATGCGGAAATAGGTACTCCCATCTAACCATGACCCCCGCGCTAGGCTAGGCCTGTTACTATGTCTTATGTTTTATATCTACTTTAGGCATATTTTTGAGGAGAGTAGTTTTATAATGCATCTACTAAATAGGCACTTATGTCTCTATCGCACTATTATGCGCCCTATAGTATCAAAAACACAATATGAACTGTGTCACCACTCGAATAAAATTCAATATAGGTTATCTCGTCTACCCGATAACCTAGACTGTCTCTAGAGCATAGTTAGCTGAAGCCTAGACTCTCAAGGGCGCAGTGAAATCTTACGAGACTCGAGGTTCTTGTAAATTTATTCAGTAACCTATTTTAAGAACGGATAGGCGGTTCATTTCAAGTTATAGGGTCACCACTAGTCACAAAATCGTTTTGTATTCGTGAACAGTTTATATTTTGTCTTGACGACCTCAAGTGGCGCAGCGGGCGAAGGTCCGCCTGCGACGCAGGAGATTGCGGGTTCGATTGCGCCTATGGACAAATGTTTGTACGATCTGCAGATATTTGTTCAGAGTGTTCTGGATGTTTTCTATGTATAATAAAAAATATCTATCTATGTAGTGTATTGTATTAAGTATATCAGTTATTTAGTACCTACCTACCCATAACACAAGCTCTGCTTAACTTGGGGCTAGATAATGCTGTGTGAATTGTCCAGCATTATTTATTTATTTTGACAACCTCTGTGGCGCAGGTGAAGGTTCCCCTGAGGCTGAGACAGCAATCAGTTCTAAGTCTGGAATAAAACATTGGCTACTTTTTATCCCATTAATCAGTTCCCATGGGATAAAAATTACCATTAAACGTTTCCATAGAAACAACGCGGGCGAAGCCACAGGCGGAAACTAATCAAAAATAATGACGCATGTAGACGCGTTCATAGATTTGGTATAGATAGAGTGTGTATTACAAATCCTCAAACACTAAGTAGATATCTACCTATAGCCGCAGACAGAATTAATAATAAATGAAAATAATAGAGATGCCGGTATAATAACGACGGTACTTCACGTAATTGGTATTCATGAACTTGCGCATTTATAATTCATGAAGTTAATCAATTATCCGTCGTTTCATGTTACGTGACGTCACAGATGACGTCAAACCGACACGCTAACTACCCGCAAGAACCGCAATGTCAGAGTTTTACTTCTAGATATCACGCTACACCTATTATTTAATTTTAATTTCAGCCTATGTCGTCTCACAGCTGGGAAAAAACCTCCCTGAATTAAAATTCCCCCGTTTCTTCTGTTCTAGGCTGCAGTAAGTTAGGCATTATGGCTGAAACACAGTTTTGAACTAGTTCAGGACCCTATGACTCATTACTGTCTGTAAAACTGTAATTATGTCGTTAAAGAATTTTTTTACTTTACGTTATTAAATAATCTATTTGGCCTCGCCATCTTTGCCGTCGATCGAAGAATTTTTAGTCAAGGTTTTTCTTGTATGCTGTTTGCAAGATAAAGGCCTATTATTATCAGTCTGTATCGCCCACTGCTGGGTAAAGGCATCCTTATTCCCCTTCGAAGATATAGTAGAACTATGATAGAGCTAATAAAGGTTTTGAAGATTTTAACCTAACATCGTTCGCGCCGATTTTAGGGCCACCAGCCGTAGCCAGAACGTAGCCTACGTTCTGTAGTATGGATGGTGGCTTGATCTTAGATCCATACCACGAGTATAATCTCCAAACTCCTTTAAAATTTCTTGAAAAATCACGAATCTTTGACAAGCGTAAGTCAACTGGATCAGAGAGTTTTACGTTATTTCGTGCCATCCAGTAGGTAGGCTAAGCACAGAGTTTGTTGTCTAGTAGAATAGAAAAAATGACATCTAGATGACATCGCATCGTCATAGAATGCGTAAATAATTGAATTTCTTCAAGTGCAATAATTTACGCAATGTATACCTATAATATTCTCTATTCTATGTTAGACAAAAATACGCTCTGCTACAGGGGCTGTATGTAAAGGTAACTAGTAGAGCTAGCAAAACCTGTTCATGAATACAAGCGATCTAGTGTAGAAAAAGGGAATTGAATGCAAATAGCTAAATTCTAGTCTCACTTTCAGTAATTTGATAGGTACCTAAGTCTAGATAAATTTTAAGTTAGAACACGAAAGGGAACATAAATTAGGAAACATAGAATTAGATAATGGAATACTTAGCTCAATTCTATAACAACAAATATGCCACTTGATATTATGATGGAGTTGATAGCACTGCAAATATTTGCATGATTTAGTTTTGTCTTAGTCAGATTGATAGCCAATTAGATTAAAAGTGTAATAAATGCCTAAACAAAATTCAGAAAATATGAATGAACTAGGATAATGAGGCAAAAACTTAATTAATTAAGAAAGAAAAATTTTGTAAATAAATTCCGTCCCAGATTTTAATTTTTTGTTATTTATGAAATTGGCAGTATTTTTTAATTCTGGGACATCTTGCAGTGGTAAATTAAAAAATTGATTTGATTTTTTGTGTATGTAATGATTTGATTTCTAATTTTAAGCTGACAATGTCCTGTTTTTGTGAAAAATGAATCTAATCCTGTGCCCTTATTAAGTTAAGACAAGTTTGGCCAAACATAAAGACTATTGATACAATAATGAAATTGCAAACTTAGGTATTGTTAAAGTATTTGAAATTGTATATTATACGAACCTCATGATCTTTATCAACTTTACTCAAAGGTTATGTGAATTCGTACAATTCATTATTGATAGCTAAAAGTTGATCGTTTCGTTGGCGCGAGATTATTATTTTTTGCAATTCGTATTGTTTTCAGCGTTCTACGTTTTTTCATAAGATAGAAAATGGTTTGCGGTAAATTACTTTTCCGTTAAATATTCCCTGTCAAACCAAAAAAAAATAATCTCGCGCCAACACGAAACTATCCACTGATACATCGATATGGATAAAAATCCGCTTGAAAACATAACTAACTACTCAAAACTCCAGATGATAATAAAATAAATAATTCTATCACCTTAAAGCTTCAATTTCAAATAGCACCTTTACACTATTTATAAATAAAAAATTATTGAAATATAATAATTACGGTATGTGATATTTTTGCTGGTTGTATAAAACATTGTGCATATTATAAGGGGAGCAGCTTTAATGAATAGAATTAAGAAGCTTGTTATTTCTTGATATTTAAATTTCTGGCATACTTTATTATTAAATATTTTTTATTGCTTTGTATTAAAAATGTTTCTTTAATTTTTAATCCATTGAATAAAACAATTTTCTGAAACTTTGTGTATTTAAAGAGAAAATAAAGATTTCGAATTTTGCTCTGACAACATAGCACTATTTAATATTATTTGTAAATAACATGACCAAGCTGTGAATTCTGCATGTTCTTTACCTAATCTATTTTAGTCTAAGTCAGATTGTAAATAATGCAAACTATACCTTTTAGCTTAATAAATACAATAAAGAATATAACTGTTTGTTTGGTTTCAACCCTAGGTTTTATCATTATGAACATGATCATACAAGGACAGTACAAAGCATTTAATTCACTGATAAAGTAAGTAAAATTGGAAGCAGCTCTGGACCAGACCAGAGTCCAGCAGTGGACCAGTGTAGGCTGTTGAGGTGAGGTGAGAGGCTCAGGACTGTGACACATAAATGAGAGGCTTTGGACATGCTGTGGACTTTAATTGAGCTTGTAGTAATTTGTAAAGAGCAGTAGAAAATGAGAAGAAAAAACTCAAAACTTGATCATTAGTGCAAGTGTAGGTCACGAAGAACTAATTATTTTTTCAAAGCCACTTCTATTCTATCTTCCTATGTCTATATCACTTTTTTGGAATAATAATTCTAACTAGGTATGAGGTAAGGCCCTCTGCCCCGCAGCCGCTCACAAACCTCTAGTGTGATAAAGACTCTAAAACTTTGCACATTCGGTGCACCTCCCTGCCCATGACCAGCCCTACCCCATTGAAACAATCAGATTCTTATAATTATAAAATATATTTCAAAATACAAAGTCAAAAAGGTAACCTAGCGTCTCAACTATTGGAATGTTTTTATATGACTTAAAATGTGAAGCCCTTTTCTTTGAGATCTTGCCTAGCCTCAATGATCTCAGCCTTGAGTTCTTTAGCGGCCAATTCACAATTGTTGAACGTGAACACCCTGTACAGAATTATTGAAACCGCGTAAAGACCAAAGAGAACAACGAAAACGATTGGAGATACCAGGATTAGATTCATGTTTTTTTCGATGGCTGGATGTTTCACGTAGCCGCCGACCAGGGAATACCACACTGCGAAGATGGCGGAGCCGGCAGACATCCACTCCAGGAGCTTCGTCATGGTTCTGAAACGAGACTGACGTTGAAAAAGAGCCATGGAATGCAAAAGTAGCGAATTTTATTATATGAGAGCAAGGAAGCTAAGAATGGATTTTGAACAGAAAATATTAGTGTTTTACCTATTTTTGGATGATTTTTCACGATAATTTGGTTTGTTAATAAAAATAAAGTGCCGTGCCGTGCGCACAGAACAATTTATCCTGACGCCGTGCGCCGACACAAAAACAAAAACAGCTGATTGTTTTGATTGACAATTGACAGCAAATCTATTTTTGACACTGACAGCATGAAACATATTGAGGTTCTGGTCTGGGCTGCCAAATTAAAATATTTGTTCTACTATTTTCTACCGGATCTTACTAAGGTAACACTTGATGTTGAAAAAATATAAATGTCAAAAACAGCTGAGCGCGAATGGTTGTGTGTTGTGTTGTGATCTCGCATTGTGATTATTTTCAAAATATCGTGAAACAAACATCTTTACGATGAATGAAATTGACGATAAGTTTTACTATGTGTATAGTTCTTCATTGGATTACAAAGTTGAGATCAAAATGTAAGTACCTACCTAAAACGACAAAAAAAAATTGAAGGCTTTGTTCACCTGGCTAAAAATTATTTTTTTCGTTTTACGTTTCGTAATTCAAGCAACGACGAAGGTTACACAACCCTGTTCTTAGTTTTCTATTTCACGCGCCAGTTCCCAAGATTGCAAATGCACATAAATTTTTAGTTACCGAAACTTATCGTACCATTTCAATGTCTAATATTTTACCATGAACTTCCAGCAAGGTTAGGAATGTAAGGACAGGGATAATATTACTACGACCTATAGAAAACCACAAATCCAGCAGACTCCGTTTATATGTTACAGTAGGTACCTATTTACATACCTACCTTTTTTAAAAAATAATACGCAAGACAATAGTTATGAATCTTATAGGTAGTCTAATTAGAATCCCATTAAATTCTTAAAACCACCAACAGATTAATCATAAAAATAACAGTATTGAATAGAATCATAAGTAAACTCTCAAAAATAAACTGGACATTTATTTAAAGTTTACTGACAAGTAGTAAGATAAATGTATTTGAGCTGACTGTGTATTACAAAATTTAATAATAAGTTTTAAAGTAGTTAAGAATACACTCATGATCCACTCATTACGGTTAATGAATGAAAGACACATTACAAAATAAGAACATACTACAATCTATAATAAAATTACAATGAAACTATAAAATTAAATTACATACAATCAAACATTTAGGAATGAAATAGGAACATAGGTAAAATTATAAATAATTGCAATAAAACTTTATTATTTATTATGTAATTCAAGAGAAAGTGTAAGATATAGTACCTATCTACTTACCTATGTTCCCATTTCGTTCCTAAATGTTTGATTGTATGTAATTTAATTTTGAAATATAGTTATATAGTTTCATTGTAATTTTTTTTTCAATAAAGATTTATACATATGCGTAACAATAAAGCTAAATACAAGAATAACAAACAATAGATTAAGAATACTAGACTATTGACACCTTATAATTATTGCACACTTTGTATTATATGAGTAGGTAGGTATAATAGTTTCCTACAATAATAGTAAATTAGATTTCAACAACATCAAGTGTATTTAAATATGTGTTCCTATGGTGGAATAAATTAAATCCAAAACTTTACTGTTGCAGAATCATATATCTTGAACTTATCAGGTTCAGAATGCTATTAATCAATCCATCCAACTTTATCTTGCATCTTATTCTGCAGTGGTACATTAGAAGGCAAGCGCACAAAGCCTGAGTATGACAAACTGCTCTCGGACCCAATGCTGAAGTTCTCCGGACTGTACCAGGAAGGCTGCTCCGACTTGTATGTGACATGCCAGGTCCTGAGCGATGGAGAGCCACTGGCACTACCCGTCACTACCTCTTACAAGTCTTTTACTAATAGATGGAAGTAAGTAAATATCAATGTCAATGGAGGCGGTTAGCACATGACCGTGGTGGATGGCATAAACTTTGGGAGGCCTATGACTAGCAATGGATAAAAATCCGATTGCGGATGAAGCAAATGATGAAGTAAATAGGTATCTCTTAACTTGCATGCCCGCAGGAATTATGGCATTATTAAGAGCAAAATAAGTTTCTTATTAGGAGAGTCTTACTTCCAGCAGAGTCTAGTATAGGCTGGTGATGTGTGTGAAGCGAGGTAAATACTTGCCAAACTACACTAGCCAAACTCGATGTAGCATGTTTGTAAACAAACCGTCCATACTTAACCTAAAATTTACTCTGTTGCCGCGTCTTTTTAAACGCAATTTACATAATTAGTCGATTTGAGATCTTATAATCTATCCTATAAATATAAGAAATATTGCCTCTATAATTAAATCTGAAACTCCTTGGCGTCGAGTGAGTTTTAGTTATTTGTGTCGCGGTTTGTTAACAAACATTCTACATCTAAGTTGGCTAGTGTATAGATCAGACCAGAGCTAATAATCCTTTAAACTCTGCACTCTATGGTACACAGTAGTAGGTGAATTTGTGTTGCAGATTACGAAGTAACCTACATTTCTAGGCCTCTTTTAAGTAAGTCACAAACTTTGGGAAGCCTACCTTAATTTTACTCAGCAGAGGGTAAAATCACATTGCTTATAATGATGATTAGAAATAGCGAGTTTATTTAACCATAGGTTAGTAGCAATTGGATAATGATGACCCAAATCACCCAATTGGAATTTGGACGCCACTCCTCTGTACGCAAATGGAATTTACGAGTAGGTAAACCGAGGAGACCAGCAGGCTTACTACTTGATATTGAGGATTCAATTTTTACAATTTCTGCCATGAAACTCAAACTACTGTTAAGTGACAAATATTTTCGGACATTTCTACATAAAGTTCGCTTTAATCTGAGTACTTACTTTATTTTTAGTATGTGCAATATGTCTACAAATTTAGTTTCTTTTTGTGTATCAAATATGTTAAATGAAGTTTTATTATTAATTATCAATTCCCTCTGAAATAATGAAAAATACAATGTATATTGTTACCAGTGGATACTTCATAAATAGCCCTAGTTTAGTACCTACATGCAATTTTCATGTACATATGAATATTAATATTTCTTATTTTGTAATTTTCTAGCTGTAAGTTCACCTAAAATTTGACAAACAAAAATAAAATAAAATTCCTTCTGTAACTAATGGTAATATTGAAATCCATTATAAATTTTAGCGTAATGCTAATTTGATCAGGGTATTATTCAAAATTTCGCAACACAACGTTTGTATTACACAAACTGGCAAAATTACCTAATGCTGTCGAATTTACCCGATTTTTGAATTCTCACTGGAATTCACTGCGACAATTTCGAAAAGCGCCTAATGTCTGCTTTCATCTACAATTTGCCGTCGCACGGGACGACAACGATAATAATTACCGAGCATTCGGTAATTTTTGAAACCAATCCACAATTTTAATGCCGAAGTTGTTCATGACATACCTACCCTTGCCGTAGACTATTAAGGGCCAGATATTCTGTGTTTGCAAACAATTTTACACATAACTACTCTTTTAAAATGCCGTGACGGTAAAACGTTCCATACAACAGTAAATAACAAAAGCTCAATATGTCCCACAGCTGGAACGAATGGATAACCCTTCCGGTCCTCTTCAGCGACCTCCCTCGCAACTCTGTGCTGGCGATGACTGTGTACGACTGTGCGGGGCCCGGGAAGGTTATGGTTGTGGGGGGCACCACGATCTCGCTCTTTGGGAAGCATGGGATGCTGAGACAGGTAATATAAGATAGAGATGTGGTAGGTAGCAATGTATCCAAGGCTAGAACGAATGTATTAACCCCTCCGATCCACTGCAACTTTCGACAATTGTTGTTGCGTAACATCATCTAGCCCCAATCTAAGCAAAGCTTGTGTCAACTAATATTATGTAAGTAATGAATAGAAACTAGCGGAATTAGTTTTACCCACTTTTCGCGAGTTTATTGCGAGGATGTATTTTCCCCATCCTGCTGATTTTATATAGATATCACACTAATATCACACTGATAATATTATAAATGCGAAAGTTTGGATGGATGGATGGATGGATGTTTGTTACCTCTTCACGCCAGAACTACTGAACGGATCGGGCTGAAATTTTGCACACAGGTAATTCTAATCCTGGTATCAAACATAGGCTACTTCTTATCCCGTAAATCAGTTCCTATGGGATAGAAATCACCATTAAACGTTTATAGAAACAACGCGTGCGAAGCCGCGGGCATAAATCTAAACTAGTTTTATATATTTTATATCGACATTCATTACCCTGCATCACGCTTCATATTCTCTATCTCCTGTACGTCGTGTGCACTCAAAGTGTTAATCAATTCATTAACTCAACAAATTATTTAAGTAACAGCGTACTAATTTAATTAACCAGATGTTAGGTAGTAAAATTACTACGTTTTGCGCTGCTTTAGCTTTTGCTCAAACGTTTAAACTTAAAATTGTTTTACCCAATGGCAAAGAATAACTAAACTCAAGAAATTTTCCTCAACCATCAATTACTCCGTATCTATTGTACAAAATAATAAATTTTCACAGACATCATGTGAATAAATTCCCAGACAGATAATTAAAGTTTTAGCTACGAATATAAAACTCGAAGTTATGCCATAAACCTAATAATACATATAACGATGTTACTCTATTCCGATCCAAAACTGGTTATTCAAATGTTAATAGCTAATAGCCAAAACTCAAGCTGACCTGAGCAATTAGTCATAGTCAAAACGTTACTAAGGCCGTAGGTGGGACTTCGATGCCGGTCGTTGATTTGTGCACCTTCATATATATGTGTCTATCGCTGGTCTATCTATGTACAAAACATATGATTTTTTATAGAAATGTATTGTAGTATCATAATAGGGCATAAAAATGCGGCTTAACTAACACTACACAAGCAAATTTAGAAAAAATACAAAAAACGTCGTCGTTAATTTTTCTTTGAATGGCTAAACCAATTTTGTTCAGAAGTGATCACTGTTAATACTGTAATAATGTAGATAAAGTCGATCAAATCATCTTGAAAAAAAAAACAACGAAATCTGTAAATCCGTTTTGGATGGTTCCAAAACGGATTTACAAATTTCGATACCATGCTTTTTGCTTGAAAAGTGACTTGATCTAGAGTTTTCTTTGATAAATTTGGAAAAAATCTGTGCAGCTATTTAAATTTTCGTTTGGGGTTTATTTATGGCTTGTCTTTCAGGCATAACAAGGTAGTCCTCAAATAAACGACCTCTTAATTAAGTACCTAGTTTTCGTCCCAGACTAGTTTTTTTACAATCCCAAAAGAAAAAGAAGAAATCATAATCGTTTTTGATAATGAGGTGGTCCCAAAATTAATCTGTATTAGATTATTATTTTTCTCGCACAACTTCAACAAGATTCGTCGAGTGCGAGTGTAACTATCGCGCGTTTGTCAACAAATATGTACCAAAAGTACCGGTTAGAGACTTCGCAATTTAACGAATACCTAAAACTAGTAGGTACCAATCTACATTTCAGATGGATCTCTGCATGCTTCGGTTAAAGTGGGTAATGGTAAATTTTTCGACTTTTCTCAAAATATTTCAAAAAGTAGGAAAACCTACAGAAATAAAAAAAACTGTTTTGAAATGTCCAAACCGATACCTTTCATTACCGATACCCCACTCGGTGGGGTAGACCCCTTTTGAAAATTATTCTCCCCCTTATGACCATTTTTCAAAAAGTGTTCTTTTTATAGACTTCTCTATATTTTTCCTGTAAAATATAGATCCATATCTACAAACGCTCCATACATTTCAAATGGATCGCTCTGCAAACTTCGGAGATAGGAGGGGGAAATGGGTACCTATTGTTCGACTTTTTTCGAAATACTTATTTCAAAAAGTATGAAACCTACAAAAATTTCAAAACCTATTTTGGAATATACAAACTGATACCTTTCATTTGATACCCCACATGACCCTGTAGGTATCTTTTAAAATTTCGGTATCACAATTTGTATGGAAAATATTCATTTTCCTTTTTCATTTCTTTTCAATTAATTTCTTTATATCTTCACAGGCGCACGAAATGTATTATTATTTTAAATTTCAAGTTGTTAGCTGCAGTAGTTGCCGAGTTATTAAGGGAAAAAAGGACAGACAAAGCGAGACCATTATGGGTGTCTAAATCGATCTTCGATCTCGGAACCCTAAAAACAGTTAAAAACTAAGATATTCAAAGTCTCTTTTTAGTTTTTTCAATACAATCAAGTCAATACAGTTCAATACAATCATATCTCTCGCGTCTGGTCTAAGCGACGCGTGACCCGAGAGCTGGTGAGTATCTGGCGCAGCGGTTCAGCATTGCCATGCAGCGGGGCAATAATGCTGACAGCGTAGCGGGACGCGACGACTGGTATTGGTATGGATCAGTTGAGCTACCTGTAGATTGTTTGCAATGATCTGCAGTTAGCTCAATTGTTTCTGTTGTAAATACTCAATCTAATTTATTAACCCCCGACGGATGAACCGATTTTCGTTGCCACGACTTTGAATCTCTAAGTTTTAAACTGTTTTTAGGGTTTCGAGATCGAAGATCGATTTAGACACCCATAATGGTCTCGCTTTGTCTCTCCTTTTTTCCCTTAATAACTCGGCAACTACTGCAGCTTTCAACTTGAAATTTAAAATAATAATACGTTTCGTGCGCCTGTGCAGATATAAAGAAATTAATTGAAAAGAAATGGAAATGAACATTTTCCATACAAATTGTGATGCCGAAATTTTAAAAGATACCTACAGGGTAATGTGGGGTATCAAATGAAAGGTATCAGTTTGTACATTTCAAAATAGTTTTTGAATTTTTTTTAAGGTCTCATACTTTTTGAAATATTTCGAAAAAAGTCGAAAAATACCCATTTCCCCCTCCTATCTCCGAAGTTTGCAGAGCGATCCATTTGAAATGTATGGAGTTTTTTTTGTGTCATAGATAATTTTATCCCGAGTGTTCAGCCATGTTTCATGAAAAATCAGTAGGGGGATTTTTAAAATTTTTATTTTTTTTCTTGTTTCTATTACATACCTATTTGATTGTAGTTATCAATAATATTGTGACGAAGAAAAGGTTAGCCTTTCACATAGCATTTGATTCCATAAGGTGTTAAGAAATTCAAGGAATGTTATCAAACACCTCGTTCATACATTCCTATCTACTTTTCTTTATTCTATGCGTGTTTACTTTGTAGTATCCAGGCCACTGCCCGTGGCTTCGCTCGTGATGTTCTTGTATGCAAAAACGTAGCATCCATCTGGGCCGCGATCACGGTGTAGTAAGCGTAGTTACCTATTGGCATTACGGCTCAAGCGTTAGCAGTTGTAAGGTTAGGGTGCGCGTTCACAGACCGGCAACGGACAATCCGCACTGTCCTAATCAATGGTTTGCCATACAAGATCCGCCCCGCACGCAGCGGACTGTCAGTAATGCCGGTGAGGATTCTTGTAGGCAACTTTTCCGTTTAGTGACATCATTCGGATTGCCGAGCAGTAGACGCATTTGTCAATGGATGTCCGTTGTCGGTCTGTGAACGTGCACCCTGACGTTTCAACTGCTAACGCTTGAGCCGTAATGCCACGAATTTTTTTATTTTTTAAATATGTTATTCGATGCGTCTCTTAAAACTGAGTCTATTTGGTTCTGTCATTTTTTTTCCTAAACTTATAGTTTCGGAGTTAATCACTAAAAACTGATATATCTATGCCTACGGTTAACGGGCGGCGGCGTCCGAGCGAGTGACGTCACACGCACTTGCGGCGGTCACTCGGTGAACTACGCTAGTAATTTGGTCATAAATTTTTGTCGTAGAACAAAATTTTTCGACCAGACGCGGAGCCATTAACCAAGAATTGAATTGAACAAAATTTTTTGCATTGTGTGTTATGGATTTCTTAGCTCTATAAATCTGCATTCTCAACTAATACGTTACGGATCCTCCTGCTTCGAGGTCAAATACACAAAGTGGCGATCACAATAGGCATCATGGCCGCAGTGACACGAAAGATACATAGAAAAAAAAAACTAATGCGGTTATCTATTGTTATTTGTTTTCGCCCATACTGTCCTATTGCTCGGCAAAGGCCTCCCTTCTGGCATCCCTCCCTTCTCTGTACACTAGCCAAACTCGATGTAGAATGTTTGTAAACAAACCACGACACAAATAGGTACCTAAAACTCACTTGGCGTCGAGTTTGAGATCGAGTTCGAGATATAATTGGAAGCAATGTTTATTGAACGAAGGATCTCAAGTCAATAAGTACCAAATGTAAATTGCGTATAAAAGCGTAAAAAGATGCGGCAAAGGAGTAAATTTTGGATTAAGTATGGGCGGTTTGTTTACAAACATTCTACATCGAGTTTGGCTAGTCTTCTTATTCTCAAAATCGGACATGTAGTTCCGTAGATTTAACTTAAACAAAATTACAAACAAGTAACTTAAAAGATTTAGGTAAAGAATGCTACAAAACAAGTTCTTTACCATACATTCCTACACCCACCTACTTTTCTATATTCGATGCGTGTCCAAACTAGGCGCTTCAAACCGACAAGTGCAAAGTGCAAGTAGGAATGGAGGGTTCCGCTACTACATATATTTTATTCTTATTTTATCATATGTTTGGGTAGTGGCGAGAGAAAGTAACACGTATTCTGTGAAAATTGTAGTTACTAATAATCACACACTTATAAACAGAGATAGAGGACTGACGGGCGGACAGATGGATGGGGCACGGAAATTGTAATTTGTAGTTTTAGTGTTATGTATATATGATACAAGTGTCAGTTAGATGTCGCCAAAACTGAACTACTTTGACAGGATTTAGCAGTCCCTTTCATAACGATCGAAATAAATAGGATGGCAACATTTTTAGTGGTGTCAAATTGATTTAGTTTAGTTTTCGCGACATCCGAATTGACAGCACTAAATGCTTAAAAACTTTAATCGGATCCCTTTTGCAAGTTTTGGGTACGGAATCCTAAAAACTAAACATCAATTAGTGGACTAGGTAATAATGCAATAAACCTTCACCCAGCGCGTGTAAGCCCACGCGTGGCCAACCGTGCTTATTGCATAAAACGCAGAAAGGGTCAGACTATTTGTTTTCGAGATATCGCCCCCCCCGTTACTCACCCGTTACTCATCTGTCAACAGTTGCTACGTAGGAAGACCTGCCCATCTGATATGCTTGTGTTTATTTAGTAGTATCTATTGAACCGTGTGACATTAATACTAGTCACTTTCCCGGCTTTCCTTATGATGCAAAGGTTTATCATCACACTTACTAGTGTGATATTTATATTATTATATAAATGCGAAAGGATGGATGGATGTTTGTTACCCCTTCACGCCAAAAGTACTGAACGGATCGGACTGAAATTTTTCATACAGGTAATTCTAATCCTGGGATCAAACATAGGCCTTTTATCCATAAATCAGTTCCCATGGGATAGAAATCACCTTTAACCGTTTCCATAGAAACAAAGCGTACGAAGCCGCGGTCATAACCTTTGTTTGACCACAATATCACCTGATGGTAAGTAACGATGTGGATGACGATGTATCACGAAGGTCTAGAAGACATCTTTTCACTCTTTTCTTGAAGAGACCCAGGTTGTAATGGGCCGGAAAAAGAGAAGCAATACATATAGTTAATGTCGTTTGTGCATGATGATAATGTCGTCCTAGCCGAATTTCGACCACGGCGGCATGTCCCATCAGAGACTAACCAGATGCGCAGAACATATTATAGTGCGAAAGTA
Source organism: Eupithecia subumbrata (assembly GCA_949316285.1). Classification (NCBI taxonomy): domain Eukaryota; kingdom Metazoa; phylum Arthropoda; class Insecta; order Lepidoptera; family Geometridae; genus Eupithecia; species Eupithecia subumbrata. The sequence continues at coordinate 9,184,292 of OX438643.1, read as the reverse complement.
TGTGCGCAAACACAGGTGCACTCTCTATTCCCTCACTCTCATAAACTGGAACAGCACACCGACACGACCGAAGAGAGGTCAAGCGCAGGACCAACGGCTTTTAACGTGCTTTCCGAGGCACGGGGGTGTAACACCGCCAATATCCTGACTCTGGGCTGCCACTGTGAATTTTTCTTATTAGAAAAACCTCACTAAAAAGTATTGGCTCGACCCGGGATTTGAACTCAGGACCTCACAATCAGCGGTTGAACAGGCTGACCGCTAGACCAACGAGGCAGTCGTTCATGCATAATAACTAAAGAACAGGATCCAACTAAGATTGAGAAAGGCCAATACCTCTTTGCTCTCCTTAGCTTGGGCCTGTTTGAATTGTCAAGCATTATTTATTTATTGCTGTAAGGTTTTTAAACCTACTAGTGATTTTTTTTACTGAATACTAATTAATTTAACTATTCAGGGTATAAATACTGTAACGCCAGAAATATCAAAGACGGGGCAAAACGTGATAATTAGCCGTAACGTGAACAGTTAAATACATAATAAAATAGCTGATCTAACTGAATGGTTACAAAATGATAACTTTTTTCTTGAAAAAACAAATCTGGGTCATGCGCAAAGCGATGTTGCTGCACCGAGTTTTCAACAGCAATTGTGATATAATTGCAAGCCTTTAAGAATTCTGGACAATAGTGAATTTTCAAGAACTTTCCTGTCCTACTAGTGTGTAACATTGGTGATTACCGCCGAGGCGCCATTGAGACTCGAGCCGTTGGCGAGGGTCTTAACCAAGGAAGGTAATCATCAATACACACTTGTACCTATCATACGACGTTTTTCAACACATACCTACTTATGAATAAAATAACAATAAAAACTCATTTTATTAGGTACAGAGAAAACAAAAGTTATATTTGAGTGAAAGTTTTATTTATTATTAAATAGATAATTTAACACGTACGAGTTAAAATTATCTATTTAAATAAGAAGTTGCATGAAATGATTAATTTATTTGTTTTATTGAACACGATCTTATTTTAGAATAAAGACTTTTTAAAGAACAAAGCAACTTAACAAATAAATAAATAATAAATAATGCTGGAAAATACACACAGAATTATCTAGCCCCAAAAAAAAAATTTAAAAAAAAATCTATTACTCACTAGTCAGTTATAGCAATAAAAAGTCACAGTTTGATTATGGGTGTCATTCTGTGCCTAATTGCGGTGAACATAGAGCCACCAGCGCATATTTTACGATACAAACTATCTTCATTTCGTAGTACTACGTGACGTTAAAGTCACGATAAAGGGCTATGGGCTTGCAATCTGTCCGAGCGTGCTTAATGTCGAAAAGTATTTATAAAAGGTCAATGAAATGTCCTTGAATACTTGTGATATCGTTTACATCATCATCATCATCAGCCTATATTAGTCTACTGCTGGACATAGGCCTCCCTTGATGAGCGCCATGCCTGCAGTCTTTTGCAGATCGTCATCCCACCTGACCGGAGGGCGTCCTACACTACGTTTGTGAGTCGCGGTGTCCACTACATCGATATCGTTTAGATCGTCGTGTCGTTTCTGTGCGTTCTATGGGTATCTTTTTGAAGAAATCTTCTTAGGTCTTCAAAAAGATGTCCTTATTGTCAAACGATGTAAAATATTCATTCTAATTCTAGTGTGGGCTAGAACTACCTCAGTCTCATAATGCGATGGGACGATGATAATATACCGGTGTGTCTATAATATTGTGTGTATTGTGGTATCCAATAAAAGATATATCTAAGTCATGAGTATGTCTGACTAGGGCCAAGTTGGAATACTAAAAGAACTGAGTATTTCCATGCCACAATAACACCTCATATAACAAACTTCCATACTTTCTGATTTCCAAGATGAATAGTCATATGCACGGGTCATGCGTATCTGCCCTCAATGCAAGCTATCTTGGAGACTATAATTATTAATCCTGTTCAGTTTGTTTCCACCCTTTAACATGTTCGTGTATACAGAGAAATTGTACGCTCAGAAAATTGGTACTGAGAACTTCATACCAATGCCTGGTTGGGTTTTGTGATATTAAGTATCGATTTTTTTGTATCAATTGGCTTTTAATCGGCATTTATTGGTTTACCTAATATAAAAAAAAAACATTTGTAATCAAATTTAATCAAAATTTGCGAAAAATTTGATAAAATAATTTAAAATTTCGCGCTAATATAAAATTGTATTTAAAAACTAGCTGAGCCGGCAAACTTCTTACCGCTCTCACCTTTTAGACCTTCTCGGAACTACCACAAATATTTCAAGACCAATCGGTTCCAAATCGGTTCTCCGTTCTCGAGTTTTAGCGAGTCAAACAACAGCAATTCATTTTTATAAATAAAGAGATTTGTGGAAATTTCACAAGTTAGTGAAGATGGGAAGTTTGAATTCGAAGAGTTCTCTGCGAGCTTCATGCAAGAAGGTGTATGGAGAATGCGTTTGGATGATGAAAAGAGCTCTAGGTGTTCGACACAAGTTGCATGTGGAAAAGAAACGAGGAGTGGTTTGTTGTTTTTGTAAACAATATTAATGTGCATTTTCCCTGGTTGATACTATCAAGGGATAGACAAAAATTGAAGAATGGATGTTGTGGGGAGGAGTCTTGGGTCGTTTTTCCTATTCTAAAGTGTGCTTACGTTGTCTGTCCGTCCGTCATACAAGCCTCTATCTTTACTGCAATTCCTACCGAGTGCACATCGAGTTCTGATGGCTCAGCCTCTACCGTTCAATCATAACTCAAGCTCTTCTTTAGGGCTTGGCTAGATGATGCTGTGTGGACTATCCAGCAACATTAATTCTTATTTATTTCCCTGGATGATGGACAAATAGTTTAATAAAATTTAACAGGCGGTTTCTCAAATACTGTTGGTTGACCAATAATTTGACAACCGCTGGGCCATAGAAAATGAGTACCTATGTAACTTTCGAAAAATGTTTTAGCAATTGAATAGAGATGGTGACCATCGCGGGGCGAACCTAGATGAGTTTGGCGCAGGACCGTGTCGAGTGGTATATATAATAAGAGTTTTGAGGCCCAGCAGTGGGTGAAATCGGATTGCGGATGGTGATATGATAAATTATTTGACAGATTGGTCGAACAATCTTGTTTAAAATCAACAAGCAATTCTTCATCAACTTCATTGCACCCGCTTGAAAACAGCTTTAACCATTGATTAGTATGCGTTCGAGAATTCGGCGTTTAGTTTATTTGTTCAGGTTTCAACAGGTTTAATGTCTTTGTTTTTCAAACCTCCTAAACGCCTAATACTTACTTTGCTCTCCAGGGTATGTTCGACCTACGCGTGTGGCCGGGAGTGGAAGGCAGCGCGCACACGCCGGGCAAGGCGCCCGACACCGGCAAAGAACAGATGCAGAGACTCGCCAAGCTGGCCAAGAAGCATAGGAACGGACATATGCCTAAGGTGAGTCATCATCTTGCGATAGGTTCTAGAATGTTCGACTGGGGACATATTGAGATGGGTTCTAGAAAGTTCGACCTACGCATGTGGGCAGGCGTAGAAGGCAGAGCGCACACAACGGGCAAAGCGCCCGATACCGGCAAAGCGCCCGATACCGGCAAGGAACAGATGCTGAGACTCGCCAAGCTGGCCAAGAAGCATCGGAACGGACATATGCCTAAGGTGAGTCATCATCTTGCGACAGGAATAGAATAGAATAGAATAGAATCGTTTATTCACAGAATACATGTCAAATATTACAATGCTGTTGTTGTATCAGTGTGGTATCAATGTAATACTACCAGTAATCTTGGACTGGTGTGTGAATTTTAATAAACCTACCTACGTAAATAATAACAATGGTTAAGAATTAAATCAAAAATGTCTGATCTGCCCTAAATTAAAATATTCCTCCACGCTATAAAAACAGTGAGTCAGTAACCATTTATTGAGTCTATTTTTAAACAATGGCAATGGCAAGTCCTTTAATTCCATTGGTAACTTATTAAATATCTTAATTGCCATGCAAAACGAATTTCGTGCGACTTTTCGCACGAAATTACTACGCTTTCGTAGAGTGTTGATTTGGCATAAAAAACTTCTTTTTATGTCTAGTATGCCTAGATAAAACTTCTTCCTTAGTTTTGAAATAATGTGGATATTGTTTTACGAATATGCAGATTTCTTTAATATACATACATGGCAAGGGAAGAACTTTAGTTTTTTTGAATAGTGGTTTACAGCTATCAAGAAACCAGGCTCCGCAAACCGCACGCATACATTTTTTTTGGACTTTAAAGGCTCTGAGTAAGTCCACCGAATTACCCCACAATGGCAACCCGTAGAGCAACACAGATGACACATAGCCATGGTAGGCAGCAAGTGCTGCTTTTTGTGATAGGTTCAGGTTCTAGTATGTTCGACTGGGGATATCTTGAGATGGGTTCTAGAAAGTTTGACCTACGCGTGTGGCGGGCGTAGAAGGCAGCACGCACACGTCGGGCAAAGCACCCGATACCGGCAAGGAACAGATGCAGAGACTCGCCAAGCTGGCCAAGAAGTATCGGAACGGTCACATGGTGAGCGAGGCCTAAGGTGAGTCATCATATCTTCAGACAGGTTCTAGTATCTTCGACTGGGGACATCTTGAGACGGATTCCAGTAAGTTCAGCATAGGAACAGGCATATATGCCCATGGGAAGTCAACAGCATCTGGGAATTCAAAATAGACGGTGCTACACTTTGAAAAACAACTTTCAACTTAGGGGTTACCTCCATGGTTATATGCCTTCTCTTGGCCACCAACAAACGGCGAAAAAGTGTCGGCGAGGTAGGTACTTAGTGAAAGTCACGCAGTAGGTGAAGTTTTTTTTATAGAAAATCCACAGCTCAAAGTACTGTGCTTACGGGTTTTGAACCTGATCAAGAACGCCTTTCTTGGAAAGCTGTTAGTTAAATTAAACCTTATCTTTATTAGTGGCTTAATTAGACGGCTCGTGCCGCTTTGATTTGAATTAATTGGATTCGTTACGTAATAGAAATGCTAGATAATGATGAAATACTAAGACCTTCATGCACTTTAATGCTACTGAAATTGTGCATCGGTGTAGCTCTGAGCCTGGAATCTAACATAGGGTTTTTATCCGATAAAGTAGTTACTATGGGATGGAAATTGCGAAGCCGCAGGCAGAAGCTTGTCTTTAATACATCTCGAAAAGGTGTTTGAAGATCGACGAGACCGAGATCTTAACATCGATCACCATTTAGTTTTTTTTTTTTTAAATCGCCGCGCATAATAAAAGTAATACAGGGTGGACCAAATAGCGACGTCATAAAAAATGAATTCCTCACCCCCGGGGGTACCCGAAAATAACCCATGTATGTTCCCTGAGTTTTCGTACTTTTCGAGTTATAATTTTCTTAAGTTTATGACGTCACTGTATATTTGGATAGTTGACACCAAAACAAATAAAAATTGTCCTAAAATTTAATGTCCTAAAGCGTCAAGTTTCTGAGAAACACAGATGAAAATAACTGTATTTTCTTCATTTCATAAATTCTTCACTTCATAAATTTTTTTTTCAATAAAGGTCACACAAATTTGACAGCTGGAATCAAACACAACCTTCTTCTCAGGCAGCATTCTCACTGCGCCACATAGGCACTTCATAAACACTAATAATACCTATATCATATATACCGAAGCCATATCTCACGAAGAAACGACAACCGCTGGGGTAAACGTATTCTTGAGTGGAGACCACGACTCGGCAAACGTTGTTTATTTATTATTTATTTATTTATTGACTTAGTACAGAATTACGCGCTATGGCGCTCATTAGGGGAGGCCTATGTTCAATAGTGGACTAATATAGGCTGATGATGATGATGATGATGATGATGAATAATAATACATAACATTTTGACCACAGGTGGACTGGCTCGACAGACTTACATTCAGAGAGATAGAAATGATCAACGAAAAAGAGAAGAGGTGTTCAGACTACATGTATCTCATGATTGAGTTTCCGACGGTCCAGATCGATGAAATTAATGTGAGTACCTCCTTAACCCTTCAATCAGGATCAAGCGGTCTCTTTGGTCCTCCATGTTCTACCTGCCTTCAAGCTTCAAGCGGACCAATTAGACCGCGGACAAAGGGAGACTTTAAATCGTATTTACTAGTCGTATGTGAGGAACGAGTTTAATATTTATATTATAAATATTAAACTCGTTCCTCAATAACATTGGTATTGTACTTGAATCTGAGTGAACTACAACGTTTTCTAAAATACTTGTCCATGGTCTAGAAGAACGACAGAAAAAAAATCGCGCGGGTGACCTCGGCGGGGGCTCGATCCTTGATGTCTTTCATGGCTTTTATGAACTACCAAAAGGTGTTTTGACGATTTCCATGGTGGCTTTGTCCTGTCAGACCATTTGAAACTCTACCGAAGGTACACGAAATTGAGATTTATTACCTCGCTCAAGTGAGCGAGGTAATAAATCTAATAGAGTATTTCTTCGGGATGGTTAAGGAAATCAAGTAACACTAAAGTCATAAATAACGGGATATTTACCATGATTTGAATTTTGAGTTTTCCAATATTTCGGCACAGTTTCATGCGCCATGATCACGGAATAACTGACTGAAACTGTGCCGAAATATTGGAAAACTCAAAATTCAAATCATGGTAAATATCCCGTTATTTATGACTTTAGTGTTAATAACCATGATGGATTTAAAAGAAATTAAGTAATTTCGTGGCCCAAGACGCACACATCCCCCCGCAGCCCTCCGTGGCGGGGCGGCGGCGTGCCCCTGTGGCTCGCACTGTCGAGGCTGGGGTTTGTGTCATACCTACCACCACGCTTGGCAGGCGAATTGGTGCTCCAAGTGGAGGTGTAGATATAAGGGGACTAACGTCCATACCAAGTTGAGCACCAATTATTGAAGTTAGGCAAAGTCAGGCGCGGTCAGTACTTGGATGGCTTTTTGCTTTTTCGTTTTCTAAAAAAGACGATTTCTTAGGGTTCCTCTTGTGAAATAGTTATGTACGACGATGGTACGGATCCCTCTGTGTGCGAGTCGACTCGCACTTGGCCGGTTTTATTCAATTTCAGTTGAAACCCAAATTAATGCAGGTATTTATAATTAGTTTGTAATGTTTCCAGCATGCTGTGGTTTACTACGAGCAAGATGGCGACGAGGTGTACCAGTTCAGAGCTCAGGCAGAGATCGTGACCGTGCCAGACTATGAAATATTACAGGTAATTCACTAAAGCTAGCCCTCGGCTTCGCGTAGAAATATAGATTATATAAAATAATAAATAAAGTTGGACAATCCACACAGCATCATCTAGCCCCAAATCAAGCAGAGCTTGGAGCAGTGCTGATGCTGTGTGGATGGTCCAGCATTATTTATTTATGCTAATCCACTGCTGGTTACTATAAATACCTAGATTTTCGCATCCGTTATTTTAAATTTAAAGTTTCAAATTGTCAGTTATCAAATTATTTTAAACAAAGATAGATTTTGATGAACATCGTTATTTTAGAATTACCAATTGATGCAATTTTAATGATGCTCGAATTAGGCCTTTATCGGAATATTCGCAAAATAATTGCACATTTGTTATGAGGTTTTTGGTCACTGTACTTTATTATTTACTAGTTTATGCCCGCGGCTTCGCACACGTTGTTTCTATGGAAACGTTTAAAGGTGATTGCACATTTGTTATGAGGTTTTTAGTCACTGTACTTTATTATTTACTAGTTTATGCCCGCGGCTTCGCACGTGTTGTTTCTATGGAAACGTTTAAAGGTGATTTCTATCCCATGGGAACTGATTTATGGGATAAAAGGTAGCCTATGTTCGATTCGAGGATTATAATTACCTGTGTGCAAACTTTCAGCCCGATCCGTACAGTAGTTTTGGCGTGAAGAGGTAACAAACATCCATCCATCTAACTATCCAAACTTTCGCATTTATATTATTAGTGTGATAATGTGAAGTGTGATTATAATAATAATAATTATCATCATCTAATCATTTGTATGTATGGAAATCTTTTAAATATTACGATGATTACAAAAATTTATTTGAAAAACTTTTTGGGAAACAGAGTCCATTCAGAGCCCTATTCCACTCTGGTCCACTGTACAAATCCATTGATGGATTGAATTCCACATTTTATTCCACTTTTATCCATGAAACGAAATGCTAGAATAGATAAGAACAACTCCTTGACTCCAACTCTGAAAATGATACTGAAACGGCATGTCATCCCAGTGCGGCGAACCAAGCGAGCCGCAACTGTCATACAGCGCGGCGAGCCATATTCCCACATTCAGCGTAATTAAGATTAAAGATCATTCTCAAGGGGGTATTTACCATGATTTGAGTTTTGAGCTTTCCAATATATGACTATGCCGCAATATCGGAAAGTTCAAAACTCAAATCATGGTAAATATCCCGTTGTAAAGACTTTATTGCTAATAACCATGATGGATTTAAAAGTTTTATAAGATTAAAGATGGTTGTTTGCCAGAATATATGTTGCAATGTAGGTTTTAAAATAAAAAAATAAAAAAGTCCAGTTATATACGTCGAGCGCAGCGAGCTGTGCTGTCTGTATTGGCATGCTGTGCCAGTGTGGCGAGCAAAGCGCGAGCTACACGCGAGTTCAGCCGAGTGCTCCACTCTAGTACACACCACACGTTTCGCAAACTTCTTTTAGGGTGCGTACATACAGCCTACCCGTTACTATATATCCCCTAACTATACTTCCCGTATAACGCTGAAGTTAGTCACACATAACATGTTATTTCTTCTCTTGCAGGAAAACCTTGTGGAAAGCAAGCAGCACCGGCTAGCGCGCTGCCTGCGCGCCGGCGCCGCGCGGCGCGACGCCAAGCCCACGGCGCGGGAGCGGGACCTGCTGTCCGCCGCGCTCGCCGCGCCGCCCGCCACGCTCGCCGCCGCACAGCAACACGACCTAGTCTGGAAGTACAGGTACAGCATCAGCCTAAGCTAGTCCACTGCTGGGCATTGGCCTTCCATAACTTACGCCATAGCACCCTGTCTTAAGCCGCATCCAGCATCTGCCACAGTCCTACGCTAAAGACTGTAATACTGAGTGTGATATGTAAACTGCGTTTCACGAAGTCCCCTAGACGCAGCGCTGTAGGCAGTACGACCGAATGAATTTAGTGTATTTAGCCTAAAATAAATCGCTTTAATTGCCGCGGGACTTCTTTCGCGAAAAGCAGTCTATCCATCGTCTTGAACTACATCAAGACACTAATATCTTACCGAGACAGCATCTATAGTTCCGTCACTAAAAACTTCAAAAAAAATCTGCTAGATGGCGCTTAAAAAAATTTCGAGTACAAAATGTCGGTGATTCCTTTCCTAATTGCGGAAGCAAGCAGTTGATATTACAACATGTTAGGAATACTCGTATACTTACTCGAAAATAATTTTATTGTCGTCATGTAGACCAGATGAATCGACCCGGAAAATTTTTCTTGGCCTGTTCAGGGGGCTCCGCGGGAAATTGCCCAATTCTGTCCTCACCGTTTTAAAGACTTCTCTAAAACGAATCTATTCAAAGTAATGAAACGAATCACGAAATATAACCAATAACATAGCAATATATTACCAATACGGTTGAATATCTTTTGGAAAAATATTTGCTCCAATTTTTCAGTAAGGCCCCTAGTGGCCACAAAAATGACTTTTTGGGGTTTCTTTATTATTGTATTGAGCAATTCACCACGGAGCGGCCTAAATATACCCAAAGTTGGGCCTACCCAATGCAGTCGAGTAGCTGAGCAACGAGACCCGACTTCACCAACAGATGGTTAAATTTTAAACAGTTGTTTTGACGTTTTTGACACAATTTTTCATACATTAAACGTCAAAGTTAACCAATGAAGCTGCTTATGTGTCCGATTTTCTTCTGGTGATACATAGATATTTATATATTGTTACAAAATTGTTACAATTTAACGTTAATAGCGTCTTAAATCCTAACAAAGGTTTATCTAGACACTAGAGTTCTCTTAATAATACTTAATTATAAATTATAAATATAAGCTAGCATCGGAGATTAATGCGGTAGGCAGCCTGACACAAACCAGTGAACACAGACCTAAGTTGTTAAAATGTTGAATGCCAATTTATTGTTTCAGATTTTACTTATCGTCAAACAAGCGCGCGCTAACAAAGTTCCTGGAATGCGTCAACTGGAATCGACCTGGTAATTATGCACTGCACAACTGCACCAATATACTCGGTTCTAATATCTTCGATTTTTTTAAACAAAGGCACTGTAAAACCAAAGCAACATTAGTAATATATTTTTCGCCACTCTCGCTCGAAAACGGTGACTTTGCTGCTCAAAAACAGTGAGCAAAATCAGATTTTTCTCACACGTGGAATAATAGTAGTTTATGCAACTGTCATATAATGAAGGGTATTAAAATGCGCTCGTTTCATAATAGTAACGAGTGTTTTAATACCCGTGTTATATGCATAATGAAGGGTATTAAAATGCGCTCGTTTCATAATAGTAACGAGTGTTTTAATACCCGTGTTATATGCAGTTGCATACACTACTTTATCTTCACTAATGCAATTAATCAAACAACAAGAGTAAAAGCTGACAATAGTTTATTTATAATAATTGTTAAAATTTTGGATGGTACAATTTTGAAAGTTAATGTTAATTATTGATCCAGCAGCTGCTGTAGCGGCCGCGGGGCAAGCAGTAGAGCTCGTAGACGGAGTCGGAATATTTATAATTACTTCATTCGTCTTGTTTTCTATACTGTTCAAGATCGTATTTGAGACTTGAATAAGATCTTACCAAAGAGTTTTGTGTATGTAAGTTTAGTAGTTTCGACGAAGTTTTCACGTATAACCCAACTGTTTTCAAAAGCCAGCCTAATATCAAAATTTTATACAACTTGTATGAGGATTTTGACTTAAGGCTCGCCAGGTTAATTGGTCGCGTTTTATTGATGTTATAATGAGATTTTACGATATCGATGTGGATATTATACCATCATGTGAAATTGCTTAAATTGAGTGTTTTGTTATCTGCGCTATAACAGTAGTAATTATAAGTCAAGTATTGGAAACATAAGTAGAATGTTATAACATTAGTGTAGATAAAGAATATTATTCAACTTGTTGAAAAAAGTTATTTGAATTCGGAACAATGCAACCCTCATAGAAAAGATATTTAGTTGCTTGAGGCTTGATAGAGGTTTGTAGCATTTTGACGTGACAACGTCTTATAAATTGGTTTGCCGGGTGACACTTCAAGAAACTGCGTTACGCTCCGCTCACGTTATGCGCTCACAATGAGAGCGAGTGAGAGGCACGCGTCCCTTCCACTCGGGCATGGTTAGCCCGCCTAAGAGCGAGAGAGACAGACATAATTATTTTACCACTCAAAGTCGTTGTCACGTAAAACTTTCGCCCGTATACCGACTTTACAGGCAACCAATTTTTTTACCCTCCATGCTTATTGACCAAAATGAGTTATTGACATTTGACCTCTTTTATAAATTACAAAATATTTTCTCGCTAGTCGTGGTGAAAAGTTGTATGTTTAAACTCAATGGCAAATATTTTTCGTTTTGTGCCTTTTAAAACCAACAAATAACTAATACCTCCTAATACTTGGGTGTTATTATTGACCAACACATGACATACTTGCCACATATTAACTCTATTACAGGTAGAGTACGCAAACTGATTGCAGTGTTCAGAAACATTAAACACGTAGCGAAGGAAAAATCAGATCAAGACCACGTATTTCGCACTCTGCCAGTCCTTGTTGTTGTATTGTATTAGATGTTGGGGTGGAGCTGCAAAACCTCATCTGCTAACACTTGAGAGATCTCAGAAAGCAGTGCTAAAAGTGGCTTACTCCAAACCATATAGATACCCAACTACTCAGCTATTCAATGAATGCAACGGCTAGGAAACTATTTATATTACAAATTATTCTAAAACAACACAAGAACCCTCAAATATAGATATTTCCAATAAAAGAAGAAAAATAAAGTTTTCAAATCAAATTCATATAAAACAAGTTTTGCTTACCATCATGCACAATTTTTAGCACCTACCTCTATAATAAAATCAATAAAATAATAACTCTACATAAAAATACCTATATTGAACCTATATTAACGCAGCTGTTGCAAAATATTGACTACGAGCAGGCAGAGCACCTGTTAAGAACTCTATCATAGTCTTTGGCTACATTATTCTTATAAATTAGTACAATGCGTGTATATAGGTTATTAATTATTAGTAAATAGTTAAATAGGTTTATTCTTTATATGTTTCACCTGTGTCAATATCATAGTTAAACTAGACACATCAATAAAACTTGTTCTTAATATCCCTCAAGAGGCCGCAGGTATGAGCCCTCCCGTCTAAACACAAGTGTAAACTTAGTTAGAGCGAAGTGTCACGTTGACTTTGAAAGGTTATGTTTAAGAACTACTTAATTTTAGAATATTTTAACTGTAAAATAGTTTTAAATACCTACTTGTGAACCTCTTTATGAATAAAAATACTTATTATTATTATTACTAATGTTTAACAAGTGAGTAAAACGATTTTTTGTTGAGCGTGCCGATATTAAATCCCGAGCTAGCAAAGCAGTCTATAGATTCACGAGCGTAGCGAGTGGACCTAAAGTATACTGATGAGGTAGCCAGGGATTTAAAAGCCACGAAACTAAAAACTGCTGCGATAGCCATGGATTTAAAAGCCACGAAAATAAAAATATTTGCTCTCGAGTCAATCAATATTCATAGAAAAAAATAGTCCGTTCAAGGCTTGAAAGAGGTTTATAGTATTTTTACCCTCCTAGGTTGTTGATCCAAATGAGTTTCTGACATTCGACCTCTTATAAATTACAAAATATTTTCTCGCTAGTCGTGGTGAAAAGTAGTAAGGCGAAAGCAAAAAAATTTCGTGTCGAGCCTTTTAATCCCTCGCAGTCTACTTTAGAGCTACTCGCTACGCTTTAATATTGGCCAAATTTAAACAAATCGAATGAGATGTCTCAGTTTAGTTGCTTTGTTGCCTTCTTGGTCAACATTTCCATACACAATTTGATAATTTTCATGTATTTAGATAGCTATAAGTTTCTCTTAAATTCGAAAAATAATAATAAAGTTATGAATATAATCGTTATAATATGGTGGTATTTGTCAGGCGAGGTCCGGCAAGCCCTGCTGATGCTGAAGCAGTGGGCGCCCATGGACGTGGAGGATGCCTTGGAACTGCTCACTCCACGGTTCACGCATCCCGCTGTTAGGAAGTAAGTTGAAGGATGCAAGTTCTTATCGTGTTTAACAGATTTTCAAATTTGATGAGACCAAAAATGCTGCTGTCCTTTTTTAAATCGATCGTTATGAAAAGGACGGCAACATTTTTAGTGCTGTCAAATTAATTTAGTTTTGTTGACATCTAAATCGTCCAGCTCAAATACAAGGTCTTAATTATTATTTTGGTTAAATAAATTTATTATTATTAGCTGTGTGGTGCTGGCTTAAAATTTGCACCACCACGACTCTTCCCGCGGGTGTCGTAAGAGGTGACCGAGGGATAATCTAACTGACGGACTAATTAGATTTTTTTCAAATCTAGCCTATACTCAAACTCATTTATTCGCTGTAGGAGCATACGGCACACTTGGATTTATGTCAATTTACAATAGCCTGCCCTGCACTGATGGGAATGATAATTAAATGGTTGTACATCTATCCCTTTCCTTCTCAGATACGCAATCTCCCGCCTCCGTCAAGCTCCAGATGACGATCTCCTCCTATACCTCCTCCAACTGGTCCAGGCTCTCAAATACGAAGACTTCGCGGAAATACACGCGGAGTGCGCGCAGACGTGCGGGAAAGAGATGACGGTATACTCCGACGGGACGGGCCGACTGCTGCCGAGCGCGCACCGGGGCAGCCAGGGCAGCTTGCTGGCGGCTTCAAGTAAATATAATAATAATAGAACCCAAATTTAAGAAAGATCCGTTCGACAAAAGTATCTCTGTCAATAGACAGAGATACTTTTGTTGTACGGAGTCATTGAACTAGGTCATGTATATAGCTAAGCAGACTTACCAACTCAAACACATGTTCTTGCACCGATTTGTTTACCTACTTAGTATCGTGCAATTAGTTACGAATATTTAATCAGTGTCAAACTACAACTCGCGGGTTTGATTTCTACTATATCCTTCCCTCTACTATTTAACTATTAACTTCCCTCCCGCTGTCTGTCTGTCCCTATGTAGGTATGCTTAGATCTTTAAAACTACGCAACGGATTTAGATGCAGTTTTTTTTAATATATAGACTTGTAGGATTATAGGATAATTTTTGGTCTTAAGTAACGAAATGTAATTACTTTTTTTTAAATCGTGTTATTTGCTAAAAAAATAAATCTAATCCAAATATAAAATCTAATCTTAGTATGGATGTACCGCTGTTGGGTTACTAAATAAATGAAAATTCTGTATAGTGTTGACGTCGAGTGAGATGACGTCATCGATCAGCAGCCGCCAATCCATCGATGAAACAGCCAACATAGCGGAGGACGACCAAGGAGACAAAGACAACAATAACGAGTGAGTATTCCATACAAAAGCTATCGCCGTAGCTCTAAGAATCAGCAAGCTTAAGTGGCAGTCGGCCGGCGGCGGTGGGAAACCACGAGTCGGCAAACGTATTTATTTATAAAAAGTACCTACTTACATTTTTTTTTTTAATTTTCAAAGTTTAGAAAAACTTGCAGCTAGAAAAATTACAAAATATAAAATATTAATACAAATATATTTAACTTACACTATTTTTACAGGGGCACCTAATGCAATAGTGTACAAAATCAATAAAAACAAGCATAGATTAAATAGTATTTGTCAGACCTAGATACCATAAACATGGATTTTTGACGACCTCCGTGGCGCAGCGGGCGAAGGTCCGCCTGCGACGCAGGTCGCGGGTTCGATTCCCGCCTCGGAACAAATTTGTGTACGATCTGCAGAAATTTGTTCTGGTGGTCTGGGTGTTTTCTATGTATAATAAAAAATATCTATTTATGTAGTGTATATTAAGTTAAGTACATATATCAGTTATCTAGTAGGTACCCATAACACAAGCTCTGCTTAGCTTGGGGCTAGATAAAGCTGTGTGAATGGTCCAGCATTATTTATTTATTTATTTACTTAAAATTACTCAATAAAATATAAAATTCTTCAATTAATAACTTCATGTTACATAATGTGAAACCTAATAAAAAATAAAAAATTGTCAATCAATCAATCAATATTGTAGGATTTCAGTAGTGTACGACGCCCTCCGGCCAGGTGGGATGACGATCTGCGAAAGACTGCAGGCAGATGCTGGATGCGGCAAGCTGAAGACAGGACGCTATGGCGCTCATTAGGGGAGGGCCTATGTCCAGTGGACTAACATTGGCTATGTCTGCCTCGTTGGTTTAGCAGTCCATTTGTTCAACCGCTGATTATGAGGTCGTGGGTTCAAAGCCCTGGTCAGGTCAATAGTTTTTTTTTTTTTTTTAAATCTTTATTTAGAGAGCTTAATCACACTGCGATTATGTCGCTCTTACTAATTAACAAAAAATGATAACAAATAAGAAACTTAAAAAACTAAACAGATTAAACTATCATCTACTAAACTATATAATAAATAAGAACATTAAGGTCAGCTCCGATCGGTCTGATCGGAGCTGAACTTAATGTTGTACAATTTCACTAGATTTTTAACTTCTTCCGAATCGGGGTTTGACAGGATTATGTTACAATCAGAAAATTCTTTTAAGAAATATTTACACTTATCTGTCCGGAGGGTGTCATTCTGGACACACTCCATGAGAACATGCAAAACGTCCTCCTGTACACCGCACAAATCGCAGTTGGGAGAAGGAACTTTTCCCATAAGGAATGCTAATTTCTTCGATGGAATGTGTCCAGTACGAAGCCTCAAAATCACAACTATATCTTTTCTAGACATCTCATTATCATTAATCCATGGAATTCGAAGAGGTTGTGGCTGGACAGTTTTGTACCAAATCCCTATTTCTTTCGAGCGTGCATCAAAATACTCTTTCCACAAATCATAACACTGTCTCCTTATTGAATATATACAATCAGTATAATATGGAAGTATATGATAGTCTATCCCCTCGCTGGTAGCCTGTCTAGCCAATAGATCAACACGCTCGTTATATTCAATTCCACAATGAGAGGGAATCCATTGCAGAATGACAGATTTCGATGTAGATATTAAATCAACAATACTATTAAGTACAGTATAGGCGGTAGGTGTACCTCGGATACCCGTGGTACAACGAACCACATGTTGCAGCGCACTTCGAGAATCCGTAAATATGACTATGTTGTTCACATCCAGTGACATCGCATATGACAAAGCCTCACTAATGGCAATAAGTTCAGCCTCCATGATACACATATTCAAGGAACTAATTTTGAATTGCTGACTAAGGTTACTTTGCGGATCCAAGAAAGCTGCGCCGATTCCAACTGTATCCTTAGAACCGTCAGTAAATATTTTGTAAAAAATACTATATTGTTGATTAATGAAATCCTGACAAATTGTCTTTAAGTTATAATTAGTAAAATCCCGTTTAGGTTTATCGAGGTTTGGTATGTTGCAGCAGATTACGTTATCTAGATCTACACTACTCACCCAAGTATTCATCGCAAACACCTCCAGCTGGCGACACGCGTAAACGCGTGTGTCAGCAAGATATGCGTACGACAATAAAATTAATGGCTTTCTTTTGTTTCGCCAGTACCTGCTATCTTGACATTGATTCAACTGACCTAACAAATTATTGGTTATATTATTTTCACGAGATTTAGCTTTCAACATGAATTTACCCGATAAGTACGTTCTTCGTACATGCAATGGAGGGAGACAGAGCTCACTCTCCATAGCATGTATGGGAGTAGTTTTGATAAAACCTCCAATTACTCTCAATGATTGATTCTGTATTTTGTCTAGTTTATAAGTCAAATTTTTACTGCAACTATTAAATAAAAAACTTCCGTAATCAAGGCGACTTCTAATAATTGCAATATATAATCTTCTTAGATGTTTGGGATGTACCCCCCAACCCGAACCTGCTAAAATTTTGAAAATGTTTAAATATTTAGAAATCTTGTCTAATAATTCAGCAATGTGTTTATTCCATTTTAAAGAACGGTCCAACCACATCCCCAAATATTTCACAGCACCGACTAATTCTATCGGGTTATCATGCAAGTTTAGAGCTATTGAATGTCTATTTATACCTTTCTTAAAAATACAAATCTTCGATTTCGAAGGTGATATTGTTAATCCTAAATCGTTAAGCATCTTACATAGGTCAGTCAGAGCGATTTGTAACTCATTTGATGCATCATCAGGGTTTTTATGTGTTATATATAATGCATAATCATCTGCGTACTGTGAAATGTTAACGTTATTAATTTTCCTACAAATTTTATAGGTCACAATATTAAATAATAAAGGAGACAGAGGATCGCCTTGAGCTAAACCTCTGCCTGTACTTCTAGAAATTACATTATTGTCAATTTCTATACTTAGGTACCTTTCCTTCAAAAACGACCACAAATATGTACATATCTTTGAACCAACACCCAGTTCGTCCAAAGTAGAAAGCAACACCGTAACGTCAACATTATTATACGCATCTTGTATATCAACAAAACAACCCAAGGTAATCTGGTCATTCGAAAATCCTAACTGGACTCTTGTTATTAAATTGGTAAGATTATCTAAGCATGATTTCGTTTTCCTGAATCCTGTAGTTTCCTCATGAAAAAAATCTCCGTTTTCCATAAACCATTCCAACCTTTTAGTTATCATACTAGAATGAAAAATTTTGCAAAGGCAAGACATAAGTGAAATGGGCCGTAAAGCCGATACAGAGGAGGAGTCGCGCCCGGGTTTGGGAATTGGTATAATTCGTATTTCGCGCCATTGGTGAGGGACAAAACCACACGAATAGAACTGGTTATATAATCTAAGAAGGATGTTAAATGCAATCTCTGGTAAATTCTTGATCATTGAATATGAAATGGAGTCCACGCCAGGTGACGTATCTTTTGACTTTATGCATCTTTTTAGTTCACATAATAAGAATGGAGACTCTAATTTACTATGGGAACCACACGATGAAAAGACTGGGTATTTTGGGCAAACAAAGTCTGGAGTCAAATTACGTAATAATCTATTTGCCATTGATTCGTCAGTATGTGAAGTAGGAGATTTATATCCTTTCAACCACTTCATCTTACGCCACATTTCAGAAACAGTAGTGGATTCGTCAATAGAAGAACAAAAATTAGTAAAACTCTCACGTTTAGCCCTTCTTATTAGTAGTTGAGAATTTCTGATTTTGTCCTTTAAGGGTCCGGCGACGGATGAATTTCCCATACAAACGTAGTACCAAAATGATTTGTTGTTTGAGAATATTTTCACCATGGTTTGCTATTATTTGTATAAGAATCATAATTATTTAGGTTTGTTGTGTACGGGAGACGAGTGAAAGGCTCGGTAGCTTGAGTCACACTGGTTTATTTTAATCAAAGGCGCGTGGACGCAGCCACACAACATTCCTCCCCCATTTGACAAAATCGCCCTTAGATTAGAATAATACATACGATGTTAATCAACAAAATGGTTTATAATCAACCCTAGGAATATTTCGCAACAATCGAGTGGTAGATCTGGAAGGCAGCTGCGGCAGAGCTGGCGACGGCGGCGGCGGCGCCGCCAGTGCGTTGGTAGGCGGTGACGCCACTGATAATCTCCTCCCCCCACTACGCTGTGGCGAGCTTGGAGCGCTAGACTCCAGCTCTAAGTCTAGGTCCAGAAGAGGACTTTGCACTGCGTCATTATTACCTTTATACAAGAACACTTGATTTTTGTGCTTCTTTATAACTTGAGAAGTCAAACAGTCATTAATTAGGTATAAAACTTTCCCTAGTTTCCTAATAATAGTTCCCCGACACCAATTGAAATTGTCCTTAGTTCTAAATTTTTTATAAAGTACTTTATCACCAGCGATAAATGTTTGTGTATTTTTACCACCATAGGTTTTACTCTGCAAGTACTGATTATTTTTCACATTAGTTAACACAGATGTGGGTGCGGCTGATGATGATGATTCATTTGGTTGTAACAAATCAAGACGTGATCGCAATTTGTGTCCAAAGACAAGTTGTGCCGGCGAGAACCCAGTCACAGAGTGTACCGAATTTCTGTAGTCGAAAAGATATTTTAGCAGTTTGAGCCTAGCGTCTTTACGCGTTTGTGACGATAAAATGCTTGTTTTTATGCCCTTTTTTACAATTTTAACGTAACTTTCTGCCTGTCCATTGCTTGCAGCATTGTAAGCGGCCGACGTTAAATGCGATATCCCGTTAAGTGAACAAAATTGCTTAAACTCATAAGAAGTGAATGCCGAGCCGTTATCACTCACTATTGTATGTGGTAAACCAAAAATAGACATGTACCCGTACAGCTTTTCAACAACAGCACTCGACGTAGTGTTATTCGTCATGTCGTACACTTCTACCCATTTAGAATAGGCATCTACGACGACTAAATACATTCCTCCATTAATAGGGCCTAGAAAGTCGATATGAATCCTATAGAATGATTTGGGGGGGTAAGGCCAGGGTTGCAGTGGGGCGCGCGGGGGCGCGGGGCGCACCTGCATGCACACGTCGCATGCGCTTATCAGCGCCTCGAGTGCCTCGTCCACTCGTGGAAACCAGAACCGAGTTCGTGCTTCCGCCTTACTTTTCACAATACCTAAGTGCGAGGAGTGCAATTCAAATAATATAAGTGATTGCAAACTTTCCGGTATAATTACTTTATGCCCTCTCATTAGACATCCGTTTTCATACGATAACTGATTTCGGCATAAAAAATACGGTCTCAAATTTAAATCGGTTACATTTTTCGGCCAACCTTTCAAAATAAAATCTATAACCTTACATAAGGTTACATCCTGATGGGTTTCTTTTTTCAAAACGCTTAAAGTTACAGGTAAATTACCTTCTACCACGAAATTTACGTAGGTGGCTTTGTCTAAGGGAATTGTATCATTGTCAATGATGGGTCCGCCGCTCACTGCGACTTCTGCGCATTGAGCGCGCGTACCCCCCGCGCCCGCGCCCTCCCCGCATTCAGTTTCCGTAGGAAGGCTGGCGCGCGATAAGAAATCTGCGCTATTGTCTGCACTCTTTACAAACTCAATTACATAATTATAAGCACCTAGAAATATAGCATATCTCTGTAACCTGTTAGCAGATACCTCGGGAATGCCCTTATGAGGTCCAAAAATTGAAATCAGAGGCTTATGATCAGTCCTTAATATAAATGGAACCGTCAATCCATAAAGGTACTGATGGAATCTACGAACTCCAAAAATAATCGCTGTAGCCTCTTTTTGAATCTGCGAGTATCGCTTTTCGGCAGAGTTCAAAGTTCGTGAAGCGAATGATATTGGACGTTCTAGGCCGGCAGAATCAACCTGTGATAATATTGCTCCTAATCCATTAGGGGAGGCGTCAACTGTCAAAATAAGCTTTTCATTTGGGTTAAAATGAGCTAGAACTTGATCGGATGCTATAATATTTTTTATTTCTGTAAATGCTTTGTTTTGTTCGGAACCCCAATTCCATTTGGTACCCTTTTTTAATAAATCATATAATGGGCTTAAAATACTAGACGCGTTAGGAACAAAGTTCCTATAATAATTTACAAGACCCAAAAACGATTGCAATTTACCTATATCTTTAGGTACTGGTGCCTCGAGCATGGCTTTAACTTTGTCAGAAGTTTTCCTAAGACCATTTCTATCTATAACGTACCCTAATAATTTATCTCATCCTTAAAAAATTCACATTTATCCTTTTTTAGAGTTAAACCTGCATCTTGTAGACGTTGCAAGACAGCTTGAAGGCGCTTCATGTGTAGGGAAGGGTTGGGTGCGGTAATCAGCACATCATCAATTAGGCATAGAACCCCATCCATGCCTGCTAATAAGTTTTCCATGGTGCGTTGAAAAATAGAGGGCCCGCTGGAAATCCCAAAAATTAAGCGCGTGAAAGTGTATAAACCACGATGGGTATTTACGCATGTATATTTCTGTGAATCTTCGTCTAAAACTAACTGAGAATATGCCATGGACAGATCTAGTTTCGAAAATTGCTGACCTCCATGAAGTTTTGAAAACAATTCCCGTACTGTGGGCAGTGGGTACTGCTCGATAACCAGCTGTTTATTAATCGATACTGAGTAATCTGCACATATTCTCACGGAGCCATCACGTTTGAGCACGGGAACAATAGGTGATGCGTAATCAGAATGCTCGACCGGTTTTAGTATGCCTAGATCAACCAACCTATCGATCTCCTTATCTACTTTCGGTCGTAACGCAAATGCCATGGGTCTCGCTTTGAAAAACACCGGTTTCGAGTTATCTTTGAACTGTAACTTGACTGTGTACTTGTTAAATGTACCTAACTTGTCGGAAAACACTTCGGGGTACTGTTGTTGCAGCTGTAACGCTATGGTATTTTCAGTGACAAAATTACACGGAGTAAGCTGTAAATTGAACAAACATAAAAAATCTCGCCCTAAAAGCGGTGGCCCGCCATGTCGTATGACGTGCACTTTCAATACATGAGTTTGCTGCATGTAAGACAACGGCATTCTTGCTATTCCGAGGCATTCCATACTATTACCTACGTATGTATACAACGGACTTTGAATGGCGGTAAGCTGCACACTGCTAAAATATTTTTTATATGTGGCTTCTGAAATTACAGTGACAGGGGCTCCACTATCAATTTCGAAACACAATTGTACCCCGTTCAAAGTAGCCGACTCTGTCATGGGTTCTCCGCGCTTGGTTCGAATATTATTAAGACACTTACCATCATCATCTTCATCATCCTCACCCACATCCGTGCCTGCTATGTATTTCACTTTATTACACATCCTGCGTAGATGGCCTTTGGTATTACACTTATTACACGTGAAATTCGCGAACTTGCACTGTGAAGATTTATGATTTGTACGACCGCACACACAACACTTTTCTTTCTTCGGGGCCGCGGCGTTTGGACCTTTCTTCATCTGGAACAACTGATCGTGGGTGGGCACGCCGACGACGGCGGCGGCCGCCGCTGGAACGGCGCTGGAGGCGCGCGCGCATCGCACGCTCTCAGCCAACTCGACCGCTTTCGCCAACGTCAGCTCTGTCAAATTTTGAGCGAAGAGCTTTTCCCTTTCTGGGCCGGATGCTATTCCCATCACGAATCGATCTCGTAATGCTTCCTCGACGTCCTTGAATCCGCAGTGCGCAGTGAGCCCGCGTAACCTCGCGGCCCACTGGTGATGTGTCTCACCCGCCAGCTGCACAGCTGAATAGAAGTTGTAACGCTCGGTGAATCCACAGCGTTTCGGTGTGAAGTGATTGTCGAGGGCAGCGATAATCGTCTCGTAGGGCACTTCTTGAACATCTTTTGGCAGCAACAAATCGGCCACGAGTTTGTAGGTGCCGTCGGAGAGTGTGCTCAGCAAAATTGCTCGTTTCTTCACTTTGATCCCGACTTCAGTTCCAGTTACATCATTCGCAATAAACCATTGCGTCAACCGGCTTTTGAACGTACTCCAATTTTGTAAATTGTGATCAAAACTGGACAATATTCCAAAATGAGCCATTATTTTTTCCCAAGTGGCGGGTAGCTCGCCTGCGCCAATGTTGTGTACGGGAGACGAGTGAAAGGCTCGGTAGCTTGAGTCACACTGGTTTATTTTAATCAAAGGCGCGTGGACGCAGCCACACAACAAGGTTCCTGCCACAAATTTTTTTCAAAATACTTATCTACACAATTACTAAGAAAACATTCATTCTTTAATGTAAAAATGCGATTCGGTTTAATTTCATTTCAGAAAGGTATTTTGAAAAAAAATTGTGGTAGGAACCTAGATAAATGCAATTTTAATACAAATAATAGCAGACCATGGTGAAAATATGCTCAAATTACAAATCATTTTGGTACTACGTTTGTATGGGAAATCCATCCGTCGCCGGACCCTTAATCTACTTAAATTATCGGGGGTAGGATTTCTTCGAAAAATAGTAAGGGATAGACGTCTTTCTGCAACTGCCCTAGAAAGTTCGGCATTCCAATAATTTTTGGGTTTAAAATGTTGAGATGGATCGTGACTAATTTTGTATAAGGGAATATTGACATCAGCAGCCTCATTGATTACATTAAGGAACGAATCATAGCTTTTTTGCAAGTCGTCATAAATAGGATAGTTATTAGATAAACTAAACTTGACGGAATTATTGAAGTCCACCCATTTAGCTTTTTTGAAATTGCGCTTCTTACTACATTGAGGATTATCATTAATATAGGATGTTTTAATTTTAATTAACAAATGGTCACTACCTAATGTTTCATTAGTTACATTCCAATCAAAACATACCGCTATGTCGGACGATGCTGTAGAAATATCTGGGGAAGATTCCTGTAGAATTCCATTTACATACTTAAAACGGGTAACTCGGCCATCGTTTAGAGAAACAAAATTATTTTCAACTAAAGAATCAAAGATATTATTCCCTGTCAGGTCAGTCTTATAGGACCAACTGGGGTGATGCCCATTGAAATCGCCCAAAATTAATGTCTTCCTAGTTTTAAAAGAGAACAGTTCATTCCAATCGCCAAGTGAAGTTCGGATTGATGGCGGACAATAGACAGACATTAAATATTGAATGTGTAAACAGTTATAAATTTTGATACAAACAATTTCTATTCCAGGATTAGCTAAGTTAAATGGGACAAGTTGGGCTTTTACTGACTTATGGACTAGAATTGCCACTCCTCCATAAGAATCTAATCGATCTTGACGAAAGATATTGTAACCGGTAATCTTAAAATCAATCTCACAATTTAACCACGTCTCACTTAAAGCGGCAATGTGTATTGTCTCACTACACAAAAACTGTTCAAGTTCCACTTGTTTAGGCTTAGCACTTTGTGAGTTCCACTGTAAGATGTTAATTTTAACTAAATCCATTATAAACCGAAAAAGTTTTTAAAAGGCAGATCACTTAGGTACTGCCTTGCTGCCGATGTCAGCCACTCAATAAATAAGGACACTATTATATTAATCTTACCCCTCATGCCATCCTCACACTCTGAAAAAATAATTGCACTCAACTTGGCTATGAGCTGTGCAAAACTCATGGTAGACGTACGATTCTCAGTCTTCTCTATTCTCTGTCTTCTAGGCCTCTTTTCACTGTCCGATTTATCCGATAATATATTTTTCTCGCATTCAGACTCCGACGAAACATCCCAATCGAAGACTTGATCATTATCCAGCTGTCTTTTTTTATTTTTCTTTTTCTTAGCTTTCTCTTTAGGTTCAGACACATTCATAGGGACCGGATTCGGGACGTCAATATTGTGCTGCGAGTTATCTCTAATCGGCTTTGTCTTGACTGCACTCGCGTACGAGAAATTATACGAGCTTGTTTGTGTCGTAGGGACAGGGGCGGACTCAGGCAAATCATATGTGTGCATGGTAAGAGGTTCTTCGTATGAAATAGGGGGTTCCGGAGGAACATACATCTGCAAGACTTTTCGATAAGAATAATTGTTTTCCGCCATCAAATCCCGCAAACGTTTTTCTTTTTGGAACACGGGGCACGATCTGTCTAGCGCCGTGTGACTACCGGCGCAGTTGATACATTTGTATATAGTAGATTCACAGTTATGGTGTCCCTTTCCGCATTTGGGGCAAGTTATCTTTGTTGTCGGACACATCCGCAGTAAGTGCCCAAATCTCCAACACCTTGAATATTGAGTGACAGGAAATACGTACGGTTTTACGTTGATCTTCATACCATATATGTATACCGCGTCAGGCAGCGTCGGACCCCGAAAAGCCAATCGAACCGATTCGCTTGCCTCCCATCCCGTGCCGTCCTGAGTTCTACGCTTCAGCCTTTTCACCGCCATTAATTCGGAGTCACTTTTAATAACCTCCATCATATCTTTTTCTTCTAAATCTGTTTCTATATTCTTAATTACGCCGTAAGAGGTGATCACTTCGAATGGTTTTTGAATTCTCCATCCTAATTCCTGCAAAGCTTTACACCCTATCAATTTTTCGGCGTTCTCTGAGTTATCGAATTGTATAAAAACCTTGAACGGGTTTAGGTATTTTACACGACAAATGTTTTGAATGTTGTGCGTATTCAATAACTTAGCCATGGCAAATTGTTTAGGCAAATTTTCTGAACTACTGATGTAAACATCGATCTTGTGTTCTAGTTTTGCATTCTTTCTAGCTACAACTGTAGTCCATCGTTCTTCAACCTCTTCATGTCCTCTTTTACCTGGTACATGTTTTTTAACAATAATTTCCTCCGCTTGCATCAACATCTCTTCCGTAATTTCAACCAGCTCCTCCGGGTCGGAAGGTAAAGGTGCTATCAACTCTTCACTGCATTCCTCATTCAACACATTTCTCACATCATCAACGTTCGCGTCTTCCGCCGCCATAGTGCATAGCGTGCACAATCGTGTGCACGTTACAACACGTCGTCAGCGAAAAACCGGTTTTTGAGGTCAATAGTTGCTTTTGAGGTTTTTCTAGCAAGAAAAATTCAGAGTAGCAGCCCGGGGCCAGGAAGATGGCGTTGTTACACCTCCCTGCCTCGGCAAGCACGTTAAGCCGTTGGTCCTACGCCTGACCTCTCCCCGATCGTGTCGGTCCCATCGTTCTATAAGAGTGAGAGAATAGAGCACCTGTGTTTGGGCACACACTTGTGCACTATAATATATGTCCTGCGCATCTGGCTAGTCTCCGATGAGGCTGGCCGCCGTGGTCAAAATTCGGCTAGGAGCACATTACATTAAGTACATTAATATTAAGATCAGAGCTGCATACATGTACACACATTAACCCGTATACTCTTGTAAGGCCAGATCAGACCCATTTTCTGCGACTTTTCCGTGGGAGGGAGTAGATACGCCTATTTATTCTCAGGTCTCAGGACCAAATAAATAAATCTAAATCTATTATTCCATTCAGATTTGCTTGCAAGAATGGAATGTACGAGTTTTCAGTAAAATACTTATAATCTAAAACAATAATTTGAGTAAATCGAAAGCAAAAAGGAAGTCAAATTTTCTACACAGTGATGTTAAGGGCGGACCCTTGCTAGGCGTGGCTTCATTTCTTGCTAATTTTATGCTTCAGTTTCGTGCGCGCTACGTAGAGAAAACATGAGAGAATTCAGTACGCATGGCTGAGGGTCACGGGCCGGTCTGCAGAGGCGCAGAGCCGACGGCACCGCGAAGGAATCGAGCTAGGCGTAGAGCCAGGATGACCGCGGAAATTAGCAACCTCCCCCGTAAGTCGCTAGGATTCCGGGGGACCGGGATTTAGAATAGCTCCCGATCCAATGAACTACTGTACTGTGTAGAAACGGACTCCCCATGACACGACTAATTCGCCCTGTATATGTGGTACGCGCCCGAAAACAAGCGTTTGCGCGATCTAGGATTCCGACAGCAAAATGTCGATTTATTGCTTTATTTTATCTGCAACCTTTGTCATGTTCACTTTTTGTATTTTTTTTAGATTTTTTTATTTTTTTGGCATGGGTTTCAATAATTTAAAATGATTATTAAAGAAGTTAGGTTTTGAGGTGAGCGAGACGGAGGATGCTATGCTAATGAGAGGGACAAGGACAGACAGATTGTAAACGTTCTATCCGTCGCTCAGTGCCGCCATCTATCATGGAGTAAGGGAACTAAATGCGAAGGACTTGAAGGGCATGGAATATTTATCTGAGAATAAAATCATAATTTTGCCCGCGGCTTGCCGAGCCGTGGCCGCGGCTTAAAACGTTTTAGGTAGTTAAAATTACCTAGTCTACCCTTTGCATCTTTTGATGGAGGACGCTTTCACACGAAGAGAGGCCATATAATGATGCGCCCTCTTGGTGCATAATCTAAAACAATACTACAAAATAGGATAATTAGTATAGACAAAAACCGTTTTAGCAGTTTATGAGCATCATTTGTAGTGGTTCGAGTTTTCAAACATTCAATAAGATATACTACAAATGATTAGGCATTTCTATACAGTATATATAGTATCATAATTTATTGTAATTGTAGACTAATTATCATATTCGTAATTCTTCATTGCACGAAATAAAGCATACATGTAAAACTTAAAACTAGAGAGGAAATGGCAAAGGCGAGCTTAACCCTAATATTGATTTGAATAACCTAAAAATCAACTTTGAATTTCTTAGTTTTAATTAGTTTTTTTTAAGTTGCAGGATGAATACTACTCCCTCGGGAATATTTTTTTTTTGATAGCGGTCCTTCTGCGTTTAAATATAGGGCATCTCTTTCTATACTATGCAAACTAAGCGAGACTTCAGACCCAGATAGATAGATAACGCACTGCAAATGTAAAACCACTATTAGTAATGTTTGAGGTTATGCACCAAGAAGGCCCATCATTATATGGCTTCTCTGGATTGCTATTTGATTCAGCGAACTGTGCCTGGCTCAAATGGCAACTTGGTTTCATAAGTAGCAACACGTAGGTAGGTAGTTAAGTAGTGATTAAATATGTACTATTAGCATCACTAGATAAACCTCATCCTTGTAGAGTCAAGCATAAATAATTTCCCTGCAAAATAGAGTCTTAATAATACGTGGAGCGATACATTATTCAGTGGCTCACTAAAGTGGTTACATTCGTGAATGAAAATGATGACATTGGCATTTTAATCAATTTATACGTTATTATTATGTATTTATAGCGATTCAATTTACAATTAAATTGAATGTTAAGTCAATATTCTTTTTATTACGAAAAGCTTAAGGGCAAAGTGTAAGGCGGGCGACACGACATTTTTCTTCAGAGTTATAAAATTGTTCTAAACAAATATTTATTTTAATCTTAAACTATGCTTTCTTTATGTGTCTAAGGGTTGCGACATAATTGGTTGATAGTTTTGAAATATTATAAATGTATCAAGATGAATTGATTCATTTATAATACTAAGATACTTAGAATTGTTTACATTATATTTGAATCAACTCAAAGGAGTCACACAAAAAACGTGTTAGCTACAATTTTTTTGTGTGGCACTCTATATATTTCTTTCATGTTTCTATATTTCTAACCTAAGCTAGTATTAAAAACAAAGCTGCACACATCTACATAAGAGCAAAATAAAAAAATATGGCAGAAGCCTTTATTCACAAAGAAAATTATAATATAATTTACAATTGAAACAATTGAGCTAACTGCAGACTGTTGCAAACAATCTACAGGTAGCTCAACTGATCCATATCAATACCAGTCGGAAGCGTCCCCAAGACGCTGGCTGCATTGCCCCGCTGTATGGCAATGCTGATGCGCTGTGCCAGATACTGACCAGCTCTCGGGTCACGCGTCGCTTCGACCAGACGCTCAGATAATTTTTTGAAAACCCGAAGAGCCTCGGTACCCCACGGACCTAGGGTCTCGACTCCAAGAGGAGCAAATGTGTAGGCTCTGTCGAGACCTGCATATTTGCGCCTCTTGAGATCTTCGGCCAAATCTGCCGCCGCGCCTGCCCTCACGGATGTCCTCGGAAGATGGGAAGGCGCAAGTGTGTCGACGCATGTAGCGTCCCACACAATGGGCCTCCCCAACTCCCATGGGACTAGTGTCATACCGTCGGGCCTTTTACCATCGTCACGTAACAGACCATTCGGTTCGAGAATAGCTGGTACGTTAGCGGTGACAAAGGCCGGCCGGATGATGTCGTTAAGGCTGGCGTGGCGAGATATCCGACCGGCTGCCCTAGTACACGATAATCCGTGATGACCAAGCTGTTCGACAGCAGTACCGCACTGGCATTGATGAAGCGCGCAACACCTTGCACCCAACCGAAGACATGTTGCGATACGGAAAGTTACGGGATCCAATAAAGTACCAGTGTTATATGAAGGAAATGCTTGCAACCAATGTCCTGACTCCCATTTAGAAACGGCCAGGAGGCGGGCACGATCCATAGAGCTGGAGCACGTTTGTAACAAACAATTCCGTGTCAACTCACATAGAGGCCCGTCCCATTGCCGTTGGGACAAAAGTGATTTTGGGGGAGCAGCATCGGGGCAAGCATTATGCCAAGCCGTTCGAGCTTCGTCTAAAAATGAAATTTTTAATGACATTCCAGGCGGGACCAAACGAGAAGGCTTTAAAATTTTGTCAACTAAAGAACTAGTGCTGTAGACAGAAGACAAGAACGCTGGCAGGGCTACACTTGAAATTTTGCGTAAAAAAATAAATAAATCTTAAATATATTATTCCATACAGATTTGTTTATTAAAATAATGGAATATACGAGTTTTCAGTAAAATCCTTGTTATCTAAATAATTGAGTGACTCGAAAGCAAAAAGGAGGCCAAATCTTCTACACAGTGGAGATAACGGCGGGTTTTTACTAGGCTAGATTACTTAGATTCTTGCAAAATAAATAAATCAAAATCTATTATTCCATACAGATTTGCTTGCAAGAATGGAATGTACGAGTTTTCAGTAAAATACTTGATAGATAGATAAATCATTTATTTCCTTCTGCAACACACAGTACCTACATAGGTATGGTTATAAACATTTGACAGAAAATATAATGAGCTGACAAGAAAAAAAAGAATTATAGGGATTCCTACAGTTTTTTTGTGCAATAGTAAAGACTTAAGGCGTGATTTGAATGTGAATTTAGTGTTAAGAATACGTAGGTAAGGGTGGAGATATATTGTTCCAACACTTCGTCGCCAAAACATTTATAATCTGCTTAAAATGGACATATTATGTTTAAAATCTTATTGTATTTTTATTTCGACATACATTTGAATTAATTTTTAATATTTCTGACAAAATAATTATGATAAACCTGCTTATAGGTGATGAATTGTGTATCCTCTTCTGTATCTTAACTAACATAATGCTTGAAGACTAAATTAATAATGTAAAATTGTAGACCATTTATTTGTACTTACATACTTAAGAACTCTAACTTAGAATGTTGCAACGCCCTTACAGGGTTCATGTAGATTCTACCAAAAAATGTTAACACCTTTTAATGGACATGAATGCAATAAATATATAAATAAATAAATAAAAATGGAAAACTACCTTTGAACGCAGCAGTTTTATGGCTATGATAGATGAGTGCAGACCTAATTGAACGCAAGCCTCTAGAGCTATTATCTACAAAATTTTGTTTTGAATGTAAGTACTCAGGTTTATCGAATTTGATTACATCAAAGATCAAACCCCCAAGATGCAACCCTCTACGCGATTCCATGATAAGCATTTATTTATATAAGGTAATCTAAAACAATCATTTTAGTGAATCGAAAGCAAAAAGGAAGTCAAATCTTCTACACAGTGATTTTAAGGGCGGACCCTTGCTAGGCATGCCTTAAATTCTTGCGAATTTTATGCTTGAGTTTCGTGCGCGCTACGTAGAGAAAACATGAGAGAATTCAGTACGCATGGCTGTGAATCACGGGCCGGTCTGCAGAGGCGCAGAGCCGACGGCACCGCGAAAGAATCGAGCTAGGCGTTGAGCCAGGATGACCGCGGAAATTAGCAACCTCCCCCTTAAGTCGCTAGGATTCCGGGGGACCGGGATTTAGAATAGCTCCCGATCCAATGGACTACTGTACTGTGTAGAAACGGACTCCCCATGACTCGACTAATTCGCCCTGTATATGTGCTATGCGCCCGAAAACAAGCGTTTGCGCGATCTAGGATTCCGACAGCAAAATGTCGATTTATTACTTTATTTTATCTGCAACCTTTGTCATGTCCACTTTTTGTATTTTTTTTAGATTTTTAGATTTTTTTGGCTTGGGTTTCAATAATTTAAAATGATTATTATAGAAGTTAGTTTTTGAGGTAAGCGAGACAGAAGATGCGATGCTAATGAGAGGGACAAGGACAGACAGATTGTAAACGTTCTATCCGTCGCTCAGTGCCGCCATCTATCATGGAGTAAGGGAACTAAATGCGAAGGGCTTGAAGGCCATGGAATGTTAATCTGAGAATAAAATCATAATTTTGCCCGCGGCTTGCCGAGCCGCGGCTTATAACGTTTTAGCTAGATAAAAATTACCTAGTCTACCCTGTGCATCATTTGATTGATGGAGGAGGCCTTCACACGAAGAGAGGCCATATAATGATGCGCCCTCTTGGTGCATAATCTAAAACAATACCAAAACAAGATCCGTCAAGTGCGAGGGTAACTCGCGCGCCGAGGGTTTTGAACGTTTGTCAACAAATATGTACCAAAAGTACCGGTTAG
This sequence comes from Eupithecia subumbrata, assembly GCA_949316285.1. NCBI lineage: Eukaryota > Metazoa > Arthropoda > Insecta > Lepidoptera > Geometridae > Eupithecia > Eupithecia subumbrata. The sequence continues at coordinate 9,152,772 of OX438643.1, read as the reverse complement.
AGACGACTTCGCAATTTAACGAATACCTAAGAATAGTAGGTACCAACCTACATTTCAGATACATCTCTCTGCATGCTTCGGATTAATGGGTGGTTCGGTTAAGGTGAGTAATGGTAAATTTTTCGACTTTTTACGAAATATTTCAAAAAGTATGAAAGCTACAGGAATTTTAAAAACTGTTTTGAAATGTCCAAACCGATACCTTTCATTTGATACCCCACTCGGCGGGGTAGCCCCCCTTTTGAAAATTATTATTATTTGACCATTTTTCAAAAAGTGTTCTTTTTACAGACTTCTCTATATTTTTCCTGTAAAATATAGATCCATATCTATAAACGCTCCATACATTTTAAACGGATCTCTCTGCAAACTTCGGAGATAGGGGGGGGGGAATGGGTATTTTTTCGACTTTTTTCAAAATATTTCAAAAAGTATGAAACCTACAGAAATTCAAAAAACTGTTTTGAAACCTACAAACTGATACCTTTCATTTGATACCCCACTCGGTGAGGTAGCCCCCCCTTTTGAAAATTATTTCCCCCCTTTTTGACCATTTTTCAAAAAGTGTTCTTTTTTCAAACTTCTCTATATTTTTCCTGTAAAATATAGATCCATGTCCATAAACGCTCTATACATTTTACATGGATCGCTCTGCAATCTTCGGAGATAGGGGGGGGGGAATGGGTATTTTTTCGACTTTTTTCGAAATATTTTAAAAAGTATGAAACCTACAAAAATTTCAAAAACTATTTTGAAATGTACAAAATGATACCTTTCATTTGATATTCCATATGACTCTGTAGGTATCTTTTAAAATTTCGGCATCACAATTTGTATGGAAAATATTCATTTTCATTTTTCATTTATTTTCATTTATTTTTCTCTAAATCTGTACAGGCGCACGAAATGTATTATTATTTTAAATTTCAAGTTGATAGCTGCAGTAGTTTTTGAGTTATTAAGGAGGGAAAAAAGGACAGACAAAGCGAGACCATAAGGGTTTTGAAACCGATCTTCGATCTTCAAAACCCTAAAAATAGGATAATTAGTATAGACTAAAACAGTTTTAGCAGTTTATGAGCATCATTTGTAGTGGTTCGAGTTTTCAAATATTCATTATGATATCACCACAAATGATTAGGCGTTTCTATTCTTATAATCATAATTTATTTTAATTGTATACTAATTATCATATTCGTCTTCTTTGCACAAAATAAAACATACCTATATGTTAAACTTAAAACTAGATAGGAAAAGGCGAGTTTAACCCTAATATATCTGATTGTTTTGAAAAAAACTAATAATCTACTTTGAATTTCTTAGTTTTAATTGATTCTTAAGTTTTACGTGATAAATACTAATTCCTCGGGAATATTTTTTTATAGCGGTCCTTCTGCGTTGAAATAGAGGGCATCTCTTTTTACACTATGCAAACTACACTATATAACACTACCGACGACCTCAGTGGCGCAGCGGGCGAAGGTCCGCCCGCGACGCAGGAGGTTGCGGGTTCGATTCCCGTCTCGGGACAAATGTTTGTACGATCTGCAGATATCTGTTCAGGGTGTTCTGTATGTTTTCTATGTATAAAAAAAATATCTATGGAATGTATTGTATTAAGTATATCAGTTATCTAGTACCCAAAACACAAGCTCAGCTTAACTTGGGGTTAGATAATGCTGTGTGAATTGTCCAGCATTATTTATTTATTTACTTTTAGTATTGTTTGAGGTTATGCACCAAGAAAGCCCAGCATTACATGGCCTCTCTGGATTGCTATTGGAGTCAGCGAACTGTGCTGGCTCAAATCAAATGGCTACTTAGCTTCATAAGTAGCAACACGTATAGGTAGGTAAGGTAGTTAAGTAGTGATTAAATATGTACTATTAGCATCACTAGATAACCCTCATCCTTGTAGAGTCAAGCGTAAATAATTTCCCTGCAAAATAGTGTGATAATACGTGGAGCGATCAAGGCAATGTTTTACGTAAACAGATTATCATTAAAGTAATGTATTACCTACTTGATAGTGGTGTTTGATTGAACTGATTTGCTGATACTACCTACTTATGTAGTATTAGGTAATTTTCTCATAAGTTAACTTTGTTTTTTCCAGAAGTGTTATTTATGCAAGTTTATTATTTATTGTTACTTAGTCAACCGACGTAAATATCGTTATAAGGTTGTAAAACTGAAAAATAAATAAATTGTTTAATGCCTCTCTTCGTGTGAAGGCCTCCGCCATCAAATGATGCAAAGGTAAATTTTTATCCAGGTAACACGCCAGCTACGGGCAAAGTAACACGCAAGCCACGGGCAAAAGTCAGTATGATTCAGTATGATCTCAAACAAACATTCCATGCTCTCGAAGCCCTACGCATTTAGTTGCCTTACTCCATGATAGATGGCGGCACTGAGCGACGGATAAAACGTTTACAATCTATCCGTCCTTTTCCTTCTCATTAGCATCGCATCCTCTGTTTCGCTCACCTCAATAACTAACTTCTATAATAATCATTTTAAATTATTTTAACCCATGCCAAAAAAATCAAAAAATATAAAAAAAATATAAAAAGTGGATATGGCAAAGGTTGCAGATAAAATACAGCAATAAATCGACATGTTGCTGTCGGAATCCTAGATCGCGCAAACGCTTGTTTTCGGGCGCGTAGCACACATACAGGGCGAATTAGTTGTGTCATGGGGAGTCCGTTTCTACACAGTACAGTAGTTCCTTGGATCGGGAGCTATTCTAAATCCCGATCCCCCGGAATGCAAGCGACTTACGAAGGGGGGTTGCAATCATTCCGAGTTCATCCGTTCGCGGACTTCTGTGGGCCCATAGAAATCCTAAATAATGAAGTTAATTTAGATTTCTGAGGTTGACTCTGCGTCTCTGCCCACGGATTCCGTGAACATCGGCCGCGCGTATTGCGATACTGCAATCGTGAGAGATTGGGGGAGCCACAGAGAAAGTGTGCTTGAGAGATTGGTGGAGCCACCGAGTGTGCTTGAGCGATTGGGGGAGAAACCTTGGGTGCAACACAGAGAGAAGTGTATGCAGAGAGAGGTGAGAGAGGAGAGAGGTGGTTGTGCACGTTCTGCGCACAACCTAACAAGAGTCCCTTCGCTCTTAACTCCACTGTGTAAAAGATTTGACTTCCATTTTGCTTCCGTTATAAAAAACAAAACAAAAATGACGACCGATCTGGCGTGTTAGGCGAAGTTCCGCCTGCGACGCAGGAGGTTACAGGTTCGATTCCCGCCTTGGGACAAATATTTGTACGAACTGCAAATATTTGTTCTGGGTATTTTCTATAGACAATAAGTAAAATATCATATATAAATATATCTATCTAAATATATCTAAATATACCCATAAGTTATGGGTAATAGATAACAGATATTTTTTAATGATATTTTTTATTTTTAGCTTGTGTTATGGGCCATAACACAAGCTTTGAGTAGCTTACTTTGGGGCTAGATGGTGCTGTGTGGATTGTCCAGCATTATTTATTTATTTATTTTAAAATGAGGCGAGATCGAGATTGCATTCCCCAATCCCTAGCCTAGCCCCAAGTAAAGCAGAGTTTGTGTTATGGGTACAATGACTGACATACTTAATACAATACATACATACATAGATATTTTATAATATACATAAGCACATCACCCTGAACAAATATCTGCAGATCATACAATCATTTTTCCCAAGGCGGGAATCAAACCCGTAACCTCCTGTGTCGCAGGCGGATCTTCGCCCGCTGCGCCACAGAGGTCGTCAATTCATTAAACCGCCATTTTCATGAATAATTCATGAAAATGGCGGTTTAATGAATGTCTGATTAGAATTACAATAATTATTATTGTAATTCTAATCAGACACACACGATAAGCGGTACGATTTGAAAACGGTAATTGTCCGATGACGTAACAACAATTCAGATGTGTTATTAAATAGATACCTACTGAAAGCAGATTGTTTAGAAACAAAGAGCGGTACCTTACCTACCGCTTATTAGGTTCTCAATAATCAGGGTACAGGGGAACAATAGGGTAAAAAATATATTATTCTATTTAGTCAGTCAGTTTGATTATCAGAAGATATTGGATTGGACACGTATTTTTTCTTTCATCAATAAAACAAAAAATTACAAAAATAAAGCGCGTCAAAGTTTGGGAGTGGGGGCTAGTGACGTCACAGCTTGCTAAAAATAAATAAATAAATAAATAAAATCTAACTGACGGACTAATTAGAATTTTTTAGGACACTAGCCTATTCATCATCATCATCATCAACCTAAATTACTCCACTGCTGGACATATGCCTCCCCTAATGAGCAATTAAATAACTTAAAATAGGGAAAGCATAACAAAGGCTATAGGGTAGCCCAGCTGTAGGACGAGATAAAACAGAAAAGTAAAACTAAAGTAGGTAATTATTTTATGTACCTAGTTACAAATAATACCTGCTTCATTGTTACTCACTTTTACATAACCTCTATAAGAACATTCGCCCCTATTTGGGGCCGACCTATTTACTGCAGACCAATTGGAACATTATTTTAAAAATTTTAGATTTTATCGTGGTTTGTAACCAATATGTCTATATGTCGTTCGATCGGGAATGAAATGAGCTACAATTTGAAATATCATTTGCAATGATGACCCGTGTCAGAAAAACAAAAAAGACAAAAGATTGTGAGGACTTCTCTGATACCTGAATGAGCGCAACATTTTTTAAGCTAAGTCTTCAGAAGTTAAAACCTGAAACTTTATCTTAGAACGAATTCGTAAAACAAAGCCAGCCATTCAAAATATACATATAAGCTAGCACTGAAACTAAACTATCAACGAAATGACAATAGGCATGCCACAAATTCCTCTAAACCGAACAAACAAAACAAAAACTCTCTAAACCGAACAGTTGCTGACTGAGAAGGCTTATTGCAATGTAAATGAATATCTAATGGACTAATTCTAGGATAAGACAATTAATTATATGATAATTTAGGTACCTATTAACATTGTATTTAGTACTTTTTTCTAATCTAGATTAATAATACCAAATAATTTAATTTGCATGCTTTTAAGCTGATCATAGCTGTGCCCATTTTATATTTTATTTGCCATCCCTGTAACCCATGTTTCGCAAATTAAATGAATTTGAACCTATACAAGGTCAAACCTAAGGCCATAACCTTCAAATGATTAGACCCGTTATTTCGATGCCCCGCTCGACGCTCCAGTGGCGCAATTGGTTAGCGCACGGTACTTATAAGACAGTGTTCGTGAGCGATGCCGGGGTTGTGAGTTCGAGCCTCACCTGGAGCATAGTTTTGCGCCTTTTAAATATTTTGAACCCTAGTTTTGGGTGTTGGATGTTAAGGAGTGAGTTGGTTGAACTTTGGCTATATTTACTTTTTTCTATTTATGTATATAATGTATTAAATATATCAGTTATCTAGTATCCATAACACAAGCTTTGAGTAGCTAACTTTGGGGCTAGATGGTGCTGTGTGGATTGTCCAGCATTATTTTATTTATTGATTTTATATATTTAATTTAGCTTCTCTTGGCTTTTTCTATGAAAAACTTGCAGACGTTGATAACCTTGCCACTTATGCTGTCTGGATAATAGAGATAGATAACTAAACTATGATTTAAATAAAACCGTAAGACTGCGTTTTTGTGGACAGAGAAGAGCGCAGGCGGATGTTTGACAGTTTTCATAGGAAATGTCACGCGCGCCACGGAATAATAATAATAATGCTGGACAATTCACACAGCATTATCTAGCCCCAAGTTAAGCAGAGCTTGTGTTATGGGTAGTAGATAACTGATATAATTAATACTATACACTACATAGATAGATATTTATTATTGAACATAGAAAACATCCAGAACGCCCTGGACAAATGTCTGCAGATCGTACAAACATTTGTCCCGAGGCGGAAATCGAACCCGCAACCTCCTGCGTCGCAGGCAGACCTTCGCCCGCTGCGCCACAGAGATCGTCAAATATAAGCGGAATCCGCTGCCGCTTCTCTACCGGACGGACAGCCAGACTTTAGAAATACATACAAAAATTCTGTGGTTATAGACTTATGGTGCGTTTTCGGTCATTGAACGCGAGCGCGACATTTCCTTTATGCTAGCTGTCTCAAATCTCATCCCATTTCCCCCACAAAACGTTTTCTGACTTTGTTCACAGAAGAACAAAATCGTAGTACATCTAGGTACATTCGAACCAAACACCTTAAACTTTACCTCATCGCTATTATTTTTAGAGTCCTAGAAATAACTAATTTGGTAATTGTTTTTCCCAGGGAGCAACCCGAAACCACAGAAGAGCTCAGCCTAGCAATGTTCCTAATGGAGCGAGCGTGTTCAAACAGCGTCGTAGCAAACTACCTCTACTGGTACCTACTCATCGAATGCGAGGACCAACGCGCGCCGCAAGACCGTAACGCGAGGCATATGTACCTCGCGGTCATGAGGACCTTCTCACATAGACTGGCTAAAGGTGAGACCTTCTTACATAGACTGGCTAAAGGTGAGACCTTCTTACATAGACTGGCTAAAGGTGAGACCTTCTTATATAGACTGGCTAAAGGTGAGACCTTCTTACATAGACTGGCTAAAGGTGAGACCTTCTTACATAGACTGGCTAAAGGTGAGACCTTCTTACATAGACTGGCTAAAGGTGAGACCTTCTTATATAGACTGGCTAAAGGTGAGACCTTCTTATATAGACTGGCTAAAGGTGAGACCTTCTTACATAGACAGGCTAAAGGTGAGACCTTCTTATATAGACTGGCTAAAGGTGAGACCTTCTTACATAGACTGGCTAAAGGTGAGACCTTCACACATAGACTGGCTAAAGGTGAGACCTTCTCACATAGACTGGCTAAAGGACTAGTATAGTATTATAATATCTGTGCTAAAGGTGAGACCTTCTCATATAAACTGGCTGAAGATGAGACCTCAGATAAACTGGCTGAAGGTGAAATCCTCTCACATAGGCTGGCTGAAGGTGAGACCTCAGATTTTTTTTTAATGATAAGTATTTTTTTCATTAAGTATTAGTTTTTAGACACATTTTAAATAGTCAATTATAGACACAATATTTATAATTATTAAGAGAAGCCTTGGGTCTATTACAGGATCCAAGGCTTCTATCAGCTTAGGCTAGTTCGGGATCCTGCGGACTCACCATATTATTGTAAACATTTTACTGTGTCAAAAATAAACGATTTGATTTGAAACTGGCTAAAGGTAATAAATAAATAATGCTCGACACAGCATCATCTAGCCCCAAAGTAAGCAGAGCTTGTGTTAAGGTTACCAGACAAATGAGACACATCGCCTAGACCCGGCCTAAATACCTGAATATCATACAAACTTTTATCCCGCGGCGGGAATCGAACCTACTCACACTGACGTCGTCAATAGAATAATATCAACAATATTGTTTATACTTCACCTGCTCAGAAAGTTACTTATTCGTTTTCCAAACATACGTTAGAAAGTACGTGATTGCAGGCGTACTAAATGCGGGAGGGAAAACTCTATGGAATTTCATTTCTCACGCGTTTACCGGGAGATAAAAGTGTACGTTAATCCATTTCTAACGTATTTCTTTTTAATTTTCTGAAATATCAGCCGGTAGCTATGTTTATTTTCATAATACATAGGTCAAACGACAAACTTATATTTTCCATAATATGATGTCGGCCTCTTCCGTATTCGGAACATTAATACAAAAAAGAACCGCACGTGCGCGTATTAATTGCTACATTTGAGTTTACAATTTGAATTTACTCGAGTGATTTGAAGATTCTAAAACGATGACTTTCCTCAAAGATGTAGTATAAAGCACTATGTATCACTCGGGAGAAAGTGCGATTCCTACCTCGTGTATTTTAAGGCCGTCTCGGGCCTCAAATAACACACTCGATAGGAATTCGGCACCTTCTCGCCTAGATGTACAATGTACTATTTTCCCCAGGTAACACAGGGCACCAACGAACGCGGTCGTTTCTCGCGCGACAACAAGTGTTCATCGACAAGCTGGTGAAGCTCGTCAAGACGGTCACTCGAGAGAGCGGCAACAGAAATAAGAAGGCGGAGAGGCTGCAGCAGGTAAGTTACTAGCGCCATCTATGAATAGAAATGAAATTTATTGTAGAAACTGTGTACAAAAAAGATCTTTAAAGCTAGGTGGAACCAGTTTCTCCATTAATTTATGGACGTACAATATTTAAATTATATAACTACATAATTTATCTATATTAATATTATAAAGAGGAAAGTTTTTTTTTTAATGCTGGACAATCAACACAGCACTATCTAGCCCCAAAGTAAGCTACTCAAAACTTGTGTTATGGGTACTAGATAACTGATATATTTAATACATTATATACATAGATAGTTTTTTTTTACTATACATAGAAAACAACCAGACCAACGGAACAAATTTCAAAATCTACTTAGATTCATATTTAAGTGCGACTGTGCTTACTTACTAATGTACATAATGTACAAAGCAAAAAAAAAAAAGCTATGGGAGAAAATAAAACAACTTAATCTAGTACAAAACCTAACCATTATTTGATATTTGTCCCAGCACATAGAAAACCCACTATCCTTCATTTCCTATAGACCTAGGTACCTTGTTACCTTACTAAACATAAAGAACCTTACTAACATAGGCTTAATTATAACCTCAATATGTATTACCATATCTGTATTTATAAACTGAGTTGTGATTTATCAATAAACAAAATAAAATAAACAAGTAACGACAAATTCAATGAGAGTAACATTGTTCAAAGACGCCTCCGCCGCCGCCCCGTCGCGATAAGGCGGACTCAGGTAGCGAGTTTGCATTTATAAGACGTGAAGCATTGCAAATCCCTATTGTTATTGTCATTTATGGCTGGACGACTCAGGCTATATACTATAGGCTTGCCCTAATACAAAACTGCTCTAAGTAGTCAAAATTGCTCTATCATGAAAAACCAAGTTAAAATAAAATATCTATAAGCTTATGACAATTAATTAGGTACCGATTAATACATTTAATACAAAACTCCATAGGTATGTCGCTCATAGAGAAATGTTTTCACGAGATTATAGAATTTAAATTTAACTAAACATTGTACGACAAACTGTTGTTTCTAACTAGCTAGTTTAATAAGATCTTTGTTACACAGTTTCAACAATAAATATATTTCATTTTATGAAAATCGGTCTACGAGGCGAAGATATCGAGTAACAAGACAACATAAAAAATACATCCGAATTAAGGGTCATTTTAAACGACTATGAAAGAAGCCTTAGCTAGGCCTTAATAATGTGTAATGATAATGAATTACACACCCATAGCCCCAACGTACTATTTATTTATTTAATGTTCACTTCCAGCTCCTAGCCGACCCAGACGCCTTCAAATTCAACTTCACAAACTTCGAACCCATGCCGTTCCCTCTCGACCCGAGCGTCACCATTAAAGGAATCGTCGCTAAGAAGGCCTCTCTCTTCAAGTCAGCACTGATGCCGTCCAAACTCACGTTCCTAACCACAGAGGGCGTGGAGTACGAGGCCATATTCAAGCATGGAGACGATCTGAGGCAGGACCAGCTGATTCTGCAGATGATCACGTTGATGGATAAGTTGTTGAGACGAGAGAATTTGGATTTGAAGCTCACGCCGTATAAGGTGAGTTTTGGAACATGTGACAGGAAAGAGAAATCAAAGTCAACTAGACGACTAGACATAAAATGTCAGAAACAAGGATCTGTCGTTTTTAGAGATACATCTGAAATGTACCTACTATTCTTAGGTATTCGTTAAATTGCAAAGTCTCTAACCGGTACTTTTGGTACATGTAGGTTGACAAATGTTCGAAACCCTCGGCGCGCGAGTTACACTCGCACTTGACGGATCTTTTTTGCAATAAGTACGACTTAATTTTACTTATGCGTCCAATAATAAAACGTCAAGAGTCATACTCTCGCACTAAGGGTTCTGTATAATTGTAAGACCTATGTCTTGCCAAAATCATGATTCTAAATAAACAAAGTCTATATTCACGTCTGTTTCTTGGCTTTTCGTCTGACAGGCGCGGAAACAGGTGGGGTTATTTCTCACAAACAGAGCCACTTCTATTATATATAGCGACTTCACTCTGTTGTCTCACAAATAATTCTCTCTTCCAGGTGTTAGCCACTAGTTCAAAGCACGGATTCCTCCAGTTCGTAGAGTCAGTAACAGTAGCAGAAGCGCTGGCCGCGGAGGGCAGCATCCAGAACTTCTTCCGGAAGCACGCCGCCTGCGAGGGCGCGCCTTACGGTATCCGGCCGGAAATCATGGACACCTACATCCGGAGCTGTGCCGGATACTGCGTCATCACTTATCTATTAGGTAAGTGTCTCTATATCATTGTTCTCTCGATTGGTCTTGCGGTCAGCTTGTTCAAACGCTGATTATGAGGTCCTGGGTTCAAATCCCGGGTTGGGCTAATAGTTGTTATTGGAATTTTTCTAGCAAGAAAAATTCACAGTAGCAGCCCGGAGTTAGGAAGTTAGCGGTGTTACACCCCCGTGCCTTGGAAAGCACGTTAAGCCGTTGGTCCTGCACTTGACCTCTCCCCGGTCGTGTCGGTTGTGAGGGAATAGAGAGTGCACCTGTGTTTGGGCACACACTTGTGCACTATAATATGGCCTGCGCATCTGGCTAGTCTTCGATGAGACTGGCCGCCGTGGTCGAAATTCGGCTAGGAAGACATTATCATCATTCTCTAGGCATTTTGCCACGGATGCTGGGTCGTGCGACTTAGACACAATAAAGTTTTTAAAACTTACGCGATCAGAACACATTATTATAATTATTTACGGGTATTTATCTTGTTTATTTACCTATTTTTCCCGACGTTTCAACAGGTTTACACTCTGTCGTGGTCACGGGATGACTGGAGTACTGGAGCTACCGCCTCTGCGAAGCGGAGGCAGCATTATTTGCAGCTACCCTCACTTGTTCTTCAGAATGTTGCACTGCTAGACCAAGGCTACTTTGATTTCTCCACGCGTGTCAATCTTGAGCCGACACTTGTTTAGGATCTCGATACAAGCAACAAGGCATATCATATTATCTCTATAAGGGGCCCTAATTCCACTAAATAAATCGCTCACCTTAACAATGGTATGGTCTCAGAATGACATTTTTTGGCATTTTACCTTTGATGAAAGTAACTACAGATGGAGGGACACGTGTCAAAAATGTCAAGGTTGAAACTATTCTATCAATCTCTCCGTGCCAATAGCACCGAACGCACTAACTAGAGTTTCTTTCATCTATGGACGATTCTGCGACGATACCATTTGACGACCTCCGTGGCGCAGCGATTCGCAAATGCAACTCGATCAATCTTCAAGAAAGTCTTAGTTTTAAGAATTTGAGTAATATCCCCAAAATTTACGACCTTGACGGGACTTGAACCCGCAGCCTTCCTTTACAATACAATACAAAAATGCTTTATTGTACACCAGAAAGACATCATTAAAAACAAACTCGGCCTGTTCCAGGTAAACTTTGCATGGAAATAATCCTTAGACAATATATCAGTCTTTAAAAATGTGACATATTCAAATATTTGTCTGCAGGCGTAGGCGACCGTCATCTAGACAACCTTCTCCTCACAAAGTCCGGCGCTCTCTTCCACATCGATTTCGGCTACATCCTGGGCCGCGATCCCAAACCGCTGCCACCGCCCATGAAACTATCCAAGGAAATGGTGGAGGCGATGGGCGGAGTGCACTCGGAGCTCTACCATCACTTCAGGAAGCAGTGCTATACCGCCTTCCTGCATCTTAGAAGGTATGATGCTGTTTATTTATGAAACTGGCTACATCCTAATACGCGATCCAAAACCGTTGCCACCGCCCATGAGACTGAGCAAGAAAATTGTGTAGACGATGGGTGGTGTATAGATGGTATATTGACGTCCTCCGTGGCGCAGTGGGCGAAGGTCCGCCTGCGACGCAGGAGGTTGCGGGTTCTGTTCCTCTTACTACGTAACAAATTTGTGTACGATCTGCAGAAATTTGTTCCGTTGGTCTGGGTGTTTTCTATATCTAATAAAAAATATCTATCTATGTAGTGTATTGTATTAAGTATATCAGTTATCTAGTACCCATAACACCAGCTCTGCTTAGCTTGGGGCTAGATAATGCTGTGTGAATTGTCCAGCATTATTTATTTTTTTTATTATAAGACTACTAGAGCTACCTCTTATTTATTATGAATGTAAGCGGGTTAACTACGAACGCGCCTGTACTGCGTCCTTGCGCGCACTACGGGCTAAAGCACGCGGTGCACGGGTCGTAGGCGGCGGGGGTCGATGCTGCTTGTCGATGCCGTTGAGTAGGAGAACCAACTTCTCGCGGAGATCCCATCGTGCTACCTCTTACTACGTAAATAAATATTATAAATTGTTTTTGTTGTTCCAGACACGCGAATCTGATGCTCAATCTGTTCTCCCTGATGGTGGACGCGTCCGTGCCTGACATCGCGCTCGAACCGGACAAGGCGGTCAAGAAAGTGCAGGACAAACTCAGGTACCTAGCTATTATGAGAATAGGGTATATGCATAGATTTTTTTATTTTTTTTATTGATGATTTAGGTTAAGTATTGCATTATCGAAAAAAAACACAACATTTTAAATTACTAAGGTAAAAAACAGTGGGACAGTAATGGCTGAACGAACAGGAAAAAAACTAAAAGTAAAACTGCACTCAGTTTCGGGTGATAAAAACGCTGCCCTTGTTCTGTGACGTCACACTTCACATTGTCAACTCAAAGTACCACGATACAAATAGATTATAAAAAAATTTAACTTCACAGAAAACACCAAACCACCGCGAAATAATACAAAAAGATATCCCGCCAAAGCCTCATGACAATACAAAATGTGAAATGTGACGTCACGGTTCACTCTTGCCAATAGCGTTGCGTATAGAAATTTTGCTATTGAATTTTAAATATCTACTTTTCAATCATTAAATTTCACATCAAAAATATCAAAAAATTCAAAAATAAATATACAGATATATTTCTATATCAATAGAGAAACGTAAAAAAATATATTAGCTTTTTTGAAGTCACATGCATATACCTGATATACCCTATTGAAGAGATATTCCGAACCCCGACGCAAACTGATAAACGGCTTCTGTGACTTCATAGCTGCCTACTGTAAGCAAAGGAATTTACCAATAATAGCAGACGTAGCAGTGGACTAGCCCAAGACTGACTCATATCTTCGCTTCTTTACTTGAGTCCACATTCCGAAGCGACAGAAATCAAAAATATCACTTTATTGTCGTGTCAGTATTTAATTTTAAAATTTGATATTTTCTCTCATTTATTTATGCAAATAAATAGTTTGTCATTTGATCTCAAGATGATAGATTGATGAGCACCTTTAACTGACGACCGATGCGGCGCGGTGGGCAGGGTCCGCTTACGACGCAGGAGGTTGCGGGTTCGATTCCCGCACTGGGAGGAATATTTGTATGCTCTGCAAATATTTGTACTGGGTGTTCTGTTTATTTCCTATGTAGAATAAAAAAATATCTATCTATGTAATGTATTCTGTTAAGTATATCAGTTATCTAATTCGAATTACATTAGTAAAACTAAGAAATAAGGTACCTATCTACTTAATTACTTTGATTTTTGCTCACTTCAATCTTTTTAGGATAAAGTAAAGAAGCGAATAAGAAACTAAGAAATTAATTAACATTGCAAATTTTTTTCGATGTTATGGAAGGATGCGGGTTCAAGTCCCACCGAAGTCGTAAATTTTTGCGATGTTATTTAATTTCTTAGAAATTTGCCAGAGTGTGAGGCTTACGCACTATGAAAACAAAAACTTTCGAACAAGAAACCTTTACCTTGTTAGGATGTTAGTTTTCGAGTTGGAGCAAAACTCGTCCTAAGCTTTTTTATCCTCTAGCTAGATAATCTGATTTTTGCGAGCCATTACATTTCAGAGAACACCATCTTTCGGTAGTGCCAGAAGTGAATAAGTAGGTATTTTGATGATGATAATTTACTCAAAAAATCAAATGCTCTTATTTCCATAAATACAATAAATTTACACTTAGAAAAGGTCAAATTGTAAAACTAAACACTGACATTGGAATAAAGTGATATTTTTCATTTCTGTCGCTTCGTTATGAATACTAAAGTAAAGAAGAGACGAAGAAACATTTAGCCTGTTACTTGTTATTTTTCGAGTTGGAGCAAAACCCGTCCTAAGCTTTTTTATCCTCTAGATAATCTGATATTTTATAGTAATAGTTTTATAGTAGTAGCAGTATTTGCACAGCAAGGTTTTGACTTGCTGTGCAAATACTACTTTACTGTTAATTAATGCAACTCACTAGGAGTACTAAGCAAATAATTATATTCCAGACTGGACCTCGGCGATGAAGAAGCAGTCCACTACCTTCAGAACCTCCTCGACATGTCGGTGACGGCCGTGATGGCGGTGCTGGTCGAGCAGTTCCACAAGTTCGCGCAGTACTGGCGGAAATAACCTCTATTCTATACCTACCACTCACTAAAACCTTATCTAAGTAGCAATGAAGAGATAGTTTTTATCTTACCTTTCGCGATTGGTTAACATTGGGAAGGTTCTTTATGAATGAGAGTGGGTGAACTACGAACCTTGATTGTGTTGAAAAAACACAAATTTTTGATACCTTACCCATGGCCATCATCAGGGGTCCAATTTTATTTACCAATTGCTTTACTATCCTACAATATTATAAACGCGAAAGTTTGTAAGTATGGATGGATGGATGTTTGTTAATCTTTCACGTAAAAACTACTGAACGGATCTAGATGAAATTTGAAACAGAGATAGATTAAAGTCTGGAATAGCACATAGGCTATATTTTGTTCCGGAATTCCCACGCGAACAGGAATTACGCGGATGGAACCGCGAGGCGCTGCTAGTTATATCAATGGTATTGTCGCCGAATCGTCACGTAGAATCCTTAGACCAAAAAAACTCTAGATATGAGTTTGCGGTTCTATTTGCATGAAGATTGATAGAATGGTTTTAACCTTGACACCACAGAAATTCCTACATCTGTTCTTGACACTTGACGCGCGTTAGCGCTTCCCTTCATCTGTATTTTCTTTCATCTAAGGGTAAGTTCACACAGCAGTCTGTTTTATCGTATACGTTTTTATTCGGCGATGGCGGATGTAGTTGCATGAGCGAATTCACACACATGACAGTATTCCAGATACAGTGATTTGTGTGAACTCGCTCATACAACTATACACTAGCCAATCTCGATGTAGGATGTTTGTAAACAAACCACGACACAAATAACTAAAACTCGCATGCTTGGCGTCGAGTTCTAGATATAATTGTAAGCAATATTTACTCAATGATCTCAAATCGACAAATAATGTAAATTGCGTGTAAAAAGACGCGGCAACAGAGTGAATTTTAGGTTAAGACGTATGGGCGGGCTGTTTACTATTCCACATCGAGTTTGTAAATAAATAAATAATGTTGGACAGTTCACACAGCGTTATCTAGCCCCAAGCTAAGCAGAACTTGTTATCGGTACTAAATAACTGATATACTTAATACAATACACTACATACATAGATATTTTTTATTATACGTATATTAAATGCCGAATAAGACTGCTGTGCGAACGTACACTAAGGTAGGATGCTAAACCTCAACAGCCTGTATTCGTCCACTACTGGACGCAGGCCTCCCTGATAAGCGCCTTATTGACTTTTATCACATGGGGGTAATACCCATAATCCCCACGCTGG
Source organism: Eupithecia subumbrata (assembly GCA_949316285.1). Lineage (NCBI taxonomy): Eukaryota > Metazoa > Arthropoda > Insecta > Lepidoptera > Geometridae > Eupithecia > Eupithecia subumbrata. The sequence goes on along the minus strand of OX438643.1, from coordinate 9,136,898 downwards.
GCATGCGGGTTAGGGATCGCAATTCGGTGGTAGAATTGTTTTCCTGGGGATGCTGCTGCCCGCCCCCGGTGGATATCCCTTAGTCGCCTATTACGACACACGCGGGAAGAGTTGGGGTGGTGCAAATTCTAAGCCGGCACCACACAGCGGATAATGCTAAACGCGCGCCTCTAAAACAAAAACCACCCTCACATCTCGGTCAGTCAGTTAACCCGCTCACATTCAAAATAAATCCGTCAAACTGCTATAGCTTTGTGAAGATTATTTTATACTTGTTTACGCCCGCGGCTATGCACGCGTTTTTTTCTAAGGAAACGTTTTCTACCCCAAGAGAACTGATTAAAGGGTAGCCTATGTTTGACTCCAGGATAATAATTACCTGTCTGCAAAATTTCAGCCCGATCCGTTTAGTACTTTTCGCGTGAAGAGGTTACAAACATCCAGCCATCAATTCATCTAAATGTTTTGTGGCCAGCGCGGCACTTATTATTATAGGAAATATCTTCTTCTAAAATAAGATACTTTCGCTCAATTTAATTCATTACGATGCATGATCTATCAAAGATATTTAAAATGTAGTAAAGGTTTTTTTTTCTTTTCTCTTTAAATGTTATCTGCTATTGTTGTATGTAATAATTTTTTTACGTTAATGTAAAATGTATAAGCTTATTATTTTCATTAAAATGTTGCTGTTTAAAGCCAATTGGCGTGTAAAAATCTGAATTTTGTACTGTGATATACCTAAATTATGTATTAAAACAATTAAATATTTTGATAAAATATGAGATTTTTATTGGAATAATGACTTGAGCTCACATTTAAAAATAAAGGTGGTGTGTAAACAAAATCTGTACCTAAGTACAGCAATAAAAAATTAATACAGCAGAAGTCTTACCTACCACATCTGTAAAATATCAGATGGATAGGCAAACGAAAATATCAAAATTCATAAGATTTCACCCATACATTTTAAATAGACACCAGCTCGGCTCGGGACTAGGAAGCGCCATCTTTCTCTTAAACTAGGTAACTCCTTTACGGATGTAAGCGGTTTAGCTACGAAGCTTATTTGTGTTGGAACTTCGAGCGAACCTTCTTCAGGGTGGTTGAAATAAGGTTCGTAGTGAACCCGTTTACATCCATAATGAAGTCGTCAAAGTACGATAGTTTTTATAGTAAAACAAGTAAATCCTTTTTGTTAAGTTTTGACACCTGATAATAAATAGGCGAAACTACTACCACTCGCAGGTGCATGCGCGGAAAATGGCTTGATCAGAACTTACAAGAGTAGAAAGATTAATGAGGTTATTTCCAGTTGTTTCCTGATTGTATCGGTCAAGTGAGAGCAGCCATTAAATCTGCCCCGTTGGCCACACAATCGCTCGCCACGTATATCTTACTGCCGGTCGCCGTTTGCACTACATCGCAGGCCGCTATCTCAGCGTACGTCACGCCACCTATCACGAAAACTAGCACCGACCTCGGCTTTATGGGAAAAACATACCCAAGATTAGGATCAGCCTTCAACAATTTTGCTATGCTTTTCGCATCTTTGCAGCCGAATTCTAAGTCAGTATTCAAGCTTAGATTTGATAGCTTTTCGTTCAGCGTTTCCATACCAGTTTTCATGTTTTCTATGATCTGTCCTCCGACTTTGAGATCAGGCAATGCTTGTAGCTTCATCAAGGTGTCAGCTAGAGAGTCTGAGGTTAGGAGGGTATTGCATAGAATGGCGATGAGAGGAATGTACCCTCCATTAAACACATAGCCAGGCGATGACTTGCCTACTTTCTCAGGCTGTGAAGGGAGTTGTTTCAGCTTATTGGCTGCAGTCTGAAACTCGTTTGTCCACTTTGGTAACCTGTCACTCAAATTCCCCAAATTTGAAATGTTGAGTGAAAGTTTCAAGCTTGACGGTTGTATCAAAAACCCAGCATTGATCAAGTTTTGGAACACATACAGAAACTTATAACCGAATGCTAATAAATACTTATTTACTAGAGCATTGTATTCTTCATAAGATAATCCTTGAGTTAGACTCAATAGACACATAAGTCTTAAACTATTGAACATGTGAATGTCTGTGCCAAAATTTTCGTCAACAAATTGGAAGTTGGACTTTTTATTCCTATTGTTCAACATTTCTGTTTCTGTGAGCTTCAGGTTCTCAAACTTGTTGCTCATTTCAGAGATGATGGTCTCGCAAGCTAAAACATGATTGACTAAATTCTGTTTGAACAGTGTGACTTTCTGCAGCTTTGTCTGTACATAATGCTTCATTTCTTGTATTCCTAGAGCTTTTATATCTTCACTTTTAAGCAGTTTCGCTTTTGAACTGAGCACACTTAAAACTTCAGAAAAATGTCTATGCTTAATTTCACCATACAAAGTATCTATTGAACTATCCAGTGTCATGGTTGTACTTTTACTTGGTCCAGCATCATTTTCGAGTCCAAAGTCTAGTTTACCCTTTTTCAGTTTGGTTTCTTTTACATTCATATCAAGATGACCACAGTTTATGCTAAATATCTCACTCAACAATCCACTGTAGGTAGCTGGGGTTAGCAAACTTGATGCATAGTCTTGGTTTCTATCAATAACTATCAAGGCACCTAAATCTCGAGACCCTCTTGTGTCAACAAACTCTCTTGAATAAGTCTCATTATAAACCTCCATCATATCTAACACACTAGCTGACAGTTTACCTACAGAAAATATGGCCTTGGGTTTTCCTGTGACATGGAATAAACTCCACAGAGACATTGCTACGCTGGATAATAAGGAGTTGTTTTGCTCAACAAATAACTGTTTAAATAAGAAAGGTAGTTCCAAGCTTAAGAGCTGTTCATCTAATGCCATGAGCTCCCAAGCTAGGGGGTATAGCTTGACCACTCCGTACAAACCTTTACTTTCAAGAATAGAGTCATATGAGCACAGTACTTTGGGAACTATGATGATGTGGAAGCAGTTAAGGTCTGCTAGAGAGGCATTCTGACTGAGTAGGGAAGCAATCTGGTCCAAAACACACTTGTACTTGTTGATGCAAGCCGGTATGAAGTAGACTCGGGTTGTGTTGGCTGTAGGGCCTAGTTGTGGATCCATTTTGTATATCTTGTCAATACCATGTTGCCTGAAATTGTAAGAAAGTTTTTTGTTCAGAGTTTAGCTACTTGACGCTAGAACTTTTTTGCTATTTATTTTTAAACCTACTACCTACTATTTATGTCGATTTAGAATAGGGTATAAGTAGGTACCTAGGTTATTAATGTTTTCTGAGTTAGAAAGTTCTTGTATTCGTTACTCACCGAAGCCAGATTACGCCACATATTCTTTCCAAGGGCTTGATGAGCGAGGGGTCGATGATGAGGTCTTTTTTGTCACCGCACTGGGTTAAAATGTTTTCCAACTTGCGTTGAGATATTAGACCAATGGAGGCGAGTTTCAAAGGTAACGGCTGTTGATCCATGGTGAAGAATTTTATTCTGTTTATTCATTTACTTGTAGCAAATCAAAATATCTAGAATTTCCATCAGAAAATTGAGAAACAACACCAAAGAGATTAAAATACTAGGTACGAAGAAACAACGCCTCATCTACAACACCTAAAAATTCAATAAAAACAATAAAAAAACAAGGTACACAGCTGTTCTTGACAATGACAGTGGCAGATTGTAAAAATTGCTAGTTATGACAATAGCTCTCTTGACGGTTCAGTTCATCCGTGTTCTCTTTTGTAGTATTGCCATACTTTATACTTCCGGCTCAATTTCAGATTTTCACCTCTAAATGTTTTTTTTTTGGGGTTTTGTACGGAAAATCAAGCCCTTTTACTAAAACGTAGACCCTGAAATCTTTGAGGTGGCATACGAACCCTGTTTGGAAGAAAGATCGTAGTATTTCAGTAAAATTTTCAGTCGAAGGTGTCCTTCAACTCTATTTCCGGTCATGCGTAGTTGCCGCGCTTGCAACTTGTCTCCCTCCCCCTCCGCCCGTGGAGTACCAACCTCGTCATTGAATTTGAATAGGATAAAATTACTGAAATGGCTTCAAGAATTATCAGGAAAATTGTAAGTTTGTAAAGCAGTGCTGGTTAGGTTAGTTGTGTTCTGGGTTTTTGCATGGTTTGTATTTAGTTTGGGTCTCCAAAGCGATCACTCCAATCCCCATTGAAACTGATCCAAAAATAGAAGTAGTATAGTTATGTCGAGGAATTACATAAAAGTTCTATTGGAGCCTTTTCGTGAGAGTAAAGTGGTGGGATCTCTGCTAAAGTGGTTCGAGCCGGGTGGAAGTGCTAGTGTGGGGGCGGATAGGAGCGGGGGAAATGAGGTTGGGAGTTATTTTTATGGTATTTTGTGATGATGTCTTTGAGGTTAGGTGATCGGAGTGTTCTGGTTATATCCAGGTGCCAGTGGGTAGGAGTGGGGCGGCGCAGTACAGCTCGGGCGTGAAGAAGGTCACCCTGATCCCTGGCCATGGCATCGGGCCGGAGATCACCGTGGCTGTGCAGAAGATATTCGAGGCTGCCAAAGTTCCTATTGAATGGGACGAGGTCGACGTAAGCCCCGTTAGGGTGAGTGACAGATTTTGTGAACACAGGTGTTTGTATCAATAGATTATTAACATTTAGAATTTTGGAAACAAACCTGTAAATTTTTGAACCTATAGTTTACAAAAATATCTCATAAATATATTTATTGTACCTACTGTGTATATGAATGCATGACTTGACATGACTAAAGCAACAAATTTGTTTTAGGGACCAGATGGCAAAATGGGAATTCCCCAGCGAGTGATTGAATCCGTGAACACAAACAAGATTGGCTTGAAGGGTCCTTTGATGACCCCGATCGGCAAGGGCTACCGTTCCTTAAATCTGGCCCTGAGAAAGGAGTTTGATCTGTATGCCAATGTTAGGCCTTGCAGAAGCTTGGAGGGGTAAGTTTTACTGTTATCCTGGTACAAATAAAAAATAACTTCTGCCAGCAACTTTGCAGGAACGATTAGTCTAGTTATGCAGTCGCAAACTACATTCCATTGTTTTACACAAATTTTTAGTGAGATCTATTCAACAGAAAAAAGACAAATCTTAATATTTGCCCACATTTTTATAAGCTTGATCAAAAATGCTGGGTTTTTCATCAACATTTGATTTAAATCAGGTTTGTTTCATTTAAATTGGATTATTTGATTTAAATCTGATTTTTTCAGTTCATGATCTATTTTCTCTCCTAAGATCAATTTTATGTTTATGAGGTTTGGTCTATCAAGTTTTAGGATTTCTATAGGTAGGTAGGAATTTAATCACACGAAGTAATAGCAGAAAAAGAAGAACAAGATTGAAACATTTTCATTGCTGTCTTACTCAGGGTATAATTTTTTTTTTTTTTCAATATAGATAACTGTCTATTTATTCATTAAGTAATGAATAAATAGGTGCTTAGGATCTTTTTTTTCAACATCTTGCAGTATTTAAACCTTATGGAATGAATGTATGAAGGAAAAAAAATTAAAAATTATTACATTAAAAGGAATCCCTGAATCCCAAGCCAGGGGAGCAGGTAAGATACATTGCATGTGTGTGGGCTGAAGCATAATTTGGGCACTCCCTCACATACTTATGACGGTTTTTTGTTTTCTTTGCACTGTAAAAAACAATTGGCTTAAATCATATCATATTTTATACAAAAATAAATAATGTTTTAATCCTGGTATCCTAGTAATAGTACCAGGGTACCAGGGTTGATATGATTTGAACCAGTTGTTTTTTTCACTGCAAAGCAAACAAAAAGCAGTCAAAATGTGTGAATGGGTGCCCAAATTAAGCTTCATCAATAAAAACAAATTGCAAGGTATGTACTTGTGGAAAGAATAAAGAATGCATGTCTGATAAATTGTGACCCTGTTATCTATGTAGCAGATTGGTGTGTGACAATGTTTTGAAAAAGGCACCTTTTTGTCCCCTATCCACCAAATCAAATTATTTTAAAAACCGTTGTTTGAATATTATACACAATTTCCATTTTGCTTAATCTGTGTAGTGGAAGTGGGGTTTTCGACATTAATAATTTAATATGAAAAGTTATTGTTAGGCTATTTTGTATCTGAGAAAACTCAAGTGAAGCTAGAAAAAGCTAGTTATGCATAAAACAAACATGAATAAATATAGATACATGATTAAATTTATTATTCCATAGGACATTGATAGCAATGGATTGAAAATATTGTCACATCACTAACAACGGTCTGCCACCCAACTCCTACGTAGATAACAGGGTCTGGTCATGAGATTGCAAATCAAGATAATTCTTTACGATATCTGTAAGAAAGTCGATGTACCATGTGTTTTATGATAAGAATCAGTTTTAATTTGTCCTATTAGAATTTCAGGTAGGTTTCCTAATCTGGTTTGTGTAAGACTAAATCTAATTTTGACATTATTTGATAGGAATTCATAGATTTTACATAAAACTTTCCATGATATCGATTTGATATTTCTTATCGAGGTTCATGAGTCTCCAATGGGCCAACTAAGGTTGGAGTTACTTAAAGAAAAGTCCTACTGCCCTAGTAAAAAAAAAACATTCAATGGCACTGTTGTTTAATGGTCTAGACTAGAGGATGCTGTGTGGATTGTTTAACATTATTTATTTATTTTATAAAAAAAAGAATATGGTGTCTGTAAAACCAATTGCTAAAATGTAACTCACACTATCATACCCTCACAAGACATCTCTTGTTGACTACCAAAGCGCGTGTCAGTTATGTACTTATTAGCGAGGGGAATATCGCTTGCGACACTTGACATATTGCTGTAATTATTACTGTAAATATTAAAGTTGGGTATTTGTCATATCTTTTCCAGTGCCTTCTTGATCCCAAATCATAATTTTTAATGATAATTTTGTCCACGATGACTTATCTATTCCATACAATAGGCGAGCCCGCGCGGACCTTACGCGAGCGAAATTAAATAGAGGGTTAATTAATATACATTCCATTGTGACAGGTGGGACATTCTAACTCCTTTTTGCTCAAACGATAATTAAATAATTTTATACGCTTTGAATTGTATTTTTATTATGTCGAATCGAATATGTCGAAGAAATTTCACAATTATACATCAGAAGGCGAAGAAAAGTATTACGAACTTGAAGATAAATTCGTCACCATAGGCAATCGCACGATAGCTGTGTTCAAGATCAATAAAATGACGAAAATCGTAAAAATATGATTTGACGACCACCGTGGCGCGGCGGGCGAAGGTCCGCCTGCGACGCAGGAGGTTGCGGGTTCGATTCCCGCCTCGGGAAAAATGTTTGTACGATCTGCAGATATTTGTTCAGGGTGTTCTGGATGTTTTCTATGTATAATAAAAAATATATATTTATGTAGTGTATTGTATTAAGTATATCAGTTATCTAGTAACACAAGCACTACTTAGCTTGGGGCTAGATAATGCTGTGTGAATTGTAGGTACAACATTCTCTTTATTTTATGAAATTTCGTCGATTCCTGTTGAACCAATTCATTGGCTTTGCTGTAATCGATTGATCTCGTGTCCTTGTGTCATCTCTACTGGAATGGCCCATAGACATCCATCGTAAAAAAAAACGTTTGATCAGCTTATTGCTCATTTGTTGCAACGCAAATATTCGGTCATATTTTTAACGGAGTCAAGTCTAGTAAGCCTACTTTTCCTTATCTGTAGAATGCATGTCGAAGTTTTCAATGTCAATGCTATGTATGCAGACAGTTTGTAGGTCAGGTGAGCGAGATAACGCAGTTTAATCATATCTGAATGTCTGCAGTCTGTCTGCTTCATTACTAAGGCACCTAAGGAGCGAACCTAACGGGTTTGTTAAACTAGGTCAGATCTAGTCTACTCACGGGATGCCCGTGGCACATACAGGTATTTGCATGTTCTGGACGGCCAAAAGTCCCGAAGTCAAAGTTTGAATAATCTAGTTAAAAACTAGTTATCTGTTAAAAGAGATTCCCAGGAACCACTTAACTTCTTTTCCCGCGCAACCCGCACTCTTACGATCAATCAGTCGGAATTTGAGTGTCTCAACGAGGGCTCGTCTCTTACTAAACAGGCTTTCATAGTGAATATTTGCAAAATACGTTAATCTCACAAGGTAATTTATGTTTTTCGAGTTTTTTACCACGAACGTAGCGTGGTATAAACTCGAAAAACATAAAATTAAAAACAGAATCTTCGGTCACTTGAATGTGAAAACACGATTGAGAAAAAAAGTCAGGAAAAAAAACATGAAAGTGCACTGTTTCGCACATAATTTGGTCGAGATCTCGGGAACCCTGCGGTCTCTCGCAGAAAATCGCTGTATGCGGGCAACGATAAATCGGTCATTGTGGAGATCTTTAGGGGAGGCTGATCGTCGTCCACATATCCAGGAGTGGATGACGATCGACTGATATGATGATGATGATGATGATGTGTGTATATGTGATGAAGCCGTTATCGGTAAAAGATAAATAAAAAACGTTGTAGATCGGATTTCGACATGAAATAAAAGTAATGAATAAGCAAAAATAAGGGATTTCACAATCCGAATTTGAGAGATAACTAATTGATTATACCTCCAGTATATTGCATTTACAATATTCTGTCCGAGTACGACGAAGGTTTTCCTCCTGGTGGCAGTCGCTTACTAACACTAGAATTCAGGTTTTGCGTAGTAACCAAGAAGTTTATATCTTGACACGGACAAAAACTCATTTGGTATGCAGAAATAATGAAGTAGTAAATTAAAGTACATAATTCTAGTAATACAGCGGGACGCTTCCCACTGGTATTGATATGGATTAGTTGACCTGTAGATTGTTTGCAACCGCCTGCAGTTAGCTCAATTGTTTCAATTGTAAATACTAGTTCTAATTTATTTCTATTATTTTGACGACCTCCGTGGCGCAGCGGGCGAAGGTCCGCCTGCGATGCAGTAGGTTGCGGGTTCGATTCCCGTCTCGGAACAAATTTGTATACGATCTGCAGAAATTTGTTCCGTTGGTCTGGGTGTTTGCTATGTATATTTAAAAAAAATATTATCTATGTAGTGTATTGTATTAAGTATATCAGTTATCTAGTACCCATAATACAAGCTCTGCTTAGCTTGGGGCTAGATAATGCTGTGTGAATTGTCCAGCATTATTTATTTATTTATTATTTGATTGTAATTTTCTTTGTGAATAAAGGGAGTAATACAATACCAAGCTAAAAAAAAATGAAAATATTTTTTATTTGCTACTTAAACAACAAAATTAAAATTAACACATGGTATCTTAGTAGGTACCTACTATTACTGAGTTATTTTATTACTGAGTAAGTAGAGAGGATTATCTGACTCAGTTGACAACGATTCGCACACTAGGCTGGGCCTGTATCGTGGGGACCTACATTTTTAACAAATAACGAATTAATAAGCCTCAGTTTACTAACAGCACTGTACTGAAAACTACAGATAATTTTAAAAATGGAAAACAAAATAAAACTAATTGAAAAACCAAAGTGAATAAAAATAATAAAATAAAAATGAAACATCAAAAAAATAATATTAAAAAATTTGGAAAATAAAATACATTAGGAGACTTTTGACAGTATTCCTTCTGTCTCATCATACGATAGAGTGATATCATAGCTAGAAGTTCTAATATCTTGAAATTGTCCTTCGGAATATCTGAATTTTATAGCATTTCGTCAAGCTGAAGACGGCGCTATGGCGCTCATTAGGGGAGGCCTATATGTCGTGTGGACTAAAATATGTAGGCTGATGATGACGATTATTACAGTTCGTTCTGTAGTTTAAAAAAAACGAATAAAAGACTAACTGCTCTAAGTCATCTACTTAGTTCTCTTTGTCGTAGACGCTTAATTATTAAAATAAGAAGTTATCTACATAAGTATAAATGGAGTCAAAAATACGCTAGAAAAATTATACCTCATTGAATAAACTGTACACAGCGTAACAACTCCTCTAATGCGTAACAATTGTTATCAATTCACGTTCTCCTGATAACTTGATATGGCACTTTATGGCGTGGCGTCTAGTTATCGCAAATTAGATGCTCGCGACGTTTTTATCAGTGCCGCCGTGTCGGGGCCTTGCCGATATGATGACCCTGGCGATCCGGAATAAGCGTCAATAACCTAAATCAAGTTGTATTAAAAAAAACTATTATAAAAACGATAAATTTTATTGCACTGATAAAGCAATTTGGCTTAAAATAGTGTAGCGATTTTCCATTCCATATCAAGAAATGGTTACGACGAAAATGGAAATTCTTGCGTCGTAAGGCGATAATTTAGCCGCCAGTACCTAACAGCATAAAAAGAAAACATTTCATGGTGTTTCTTTAATTGTTATCCAATGTTTATTTGACAGTTTTAATTCCTATGATTGACTCTACCGATCGATGACATCACACGGTCATATTTTTTAAGATTTTGTGGGTTCGATTACCGGATGGCGCTCATTAGGGGAGGCCTATGTCCAGGCGTGGACTAATATAGGCTGATGATGATGATAATGATTACCGGATAAGGCCAGTAGTTAACTAAAATTCTGTGAATGCAGTTTTACTTATTTTCAAAAGTAAAGTAATGTTTCCTTTCCGTAAAATATGCTATCTTGGTAATTTTGGGTATCTGCCCTCCATCCAGGTGATGTTCATTTGTTTCACACTGTATACTAATAATAAATGTATGGAGTTATATACAGTGAAGACGCTTTTAATATACTATCCACGGTAATGGCATACCGTAAACGTATTTAACCGTGACTACGATGGCGTTAAACTGCACTCTTACGTTTGACAGTCTTTTGCTATAAAGATTGCAGCAAATAATAAATAAAAAAATAATCCTGGAAGGTTAAGCCTTTAACACAACCCATAACACAAATTATGCTTAGCAAACCAAGCATAGCTTGTGATAGCACAAGCTATGCTTATTTAGATTGATTAACTGATATACTAATACATTACATTACATAAAAATATATTTTTTTAAGTAATCAAATAATAATCCAATTTTTTTCTTAGAAATTACCCTGAGTGTTTGGGCTTACGCACTATAATAACAAAAAACCTTTTTACTATCCATAAAAATACCCAGAACACCCGAAACGGTTTTTTATTGGATCCCGCAAAAAACATCTGTGTTGTTTGCCTCCTGTTGCTTGCAGTAGAGCAAAGATCAGTTTATTAGCTTCTATTAGTCCCCGCACCCCATCCAGCAAAAAATGGTACGCAGGAAGTGGGAACACTTCCATTACCAAGACGCAGATACCAGTCTCCGCCCCCGTGTAGCGGAGGCTGGCCAGTGGATGCGTTAAACTATACGTGTAGTTAAACTAGATCCTGTTTTTTACTGGACAACTGGATCCAGTTTGTAGTGGCCAAACCGAATGTCAAATTCGAACGGATCAGTTTTTAGCAGGGTACTGTAGAACAGGATCCTCGTGTGACTGCTAGTATAGAAACACGTACAGTACTACCTACTGAACGGGATCCTGAAAAAAACCTGCCTGTAAAAAAGGGTTGTTGCCGTGGTTACGTAGGTAGTTCATACGATCTGTATTCGTCGCTGTTGTTTTTCACCCAAGACTTCAATGCATTAAAATGCCGTGCAACATTGTAATTGTTGGCTCACATCCAATCCTGCGCCCCGTCTCCCTGCACGTAGTCTGATAGGATAATGTTCCAACGTTTACAGTTCATACAGAGAATGATGTAGTCCTATTATCCTACCGATGATATAAACGTGAAAGTTGTGAAAATGTTTGACCGAAGACGACGCTGAAAACAAAATTACTACATGGATCGGCTGAAATTTTTATTTTTTCTTTTATTGGTTATATAAAAAATAATGAAGATTTTTTACGTTTTCAATGTATTCATTCACGTATAGTAATGTTCTAAAAATACTAAAATACCAGAGTAATATGGGTGAATGCCTTCAGCATTTGTGTGTGCACCTCCATTGGTATACTTTTTAAATTGTGTGCAATAAAGTATTAAAATAAATAAATAAATAAAGCCCCAAACTAAGCACAGCCTTTACTATGACGACTAGGGATTCCAAAATCGGGTCCATTTCGAGGAACCGGGAATCCCGGGAAGTTTCAAAGTCGGAACCGGGAATTCCCGGGAAATTTCGAAAAAATGTTTTTACTGCTATACCACTACCGAAATAAGATAATTTAATATACTTCACGTCCTTTTTAGGCATTTCGCTGATATTAGGTACCTATGCGGTATTAGGTATCTTACCTCAAGCTGTATTTCTTTTCAGATGTTAATAAAATGAATAACTAATTCTTAGGTCCATGTCTTTTGTCCCCTCGTTCGACAATAAGCCTGAAGGCTTTTCGTTCTATAGAGTCTTGACAGAACCCAGCATAACACATTCATTTGCTGTCATGTTCCACAGCAAAGTGCTTTGCTGATACTCCATGAGGCCGGACTTGAGCTATCCTTGTGTGAAATATCGCCTGATCTCGTATAGTATGAGACGCTTAGCTTTGTGGCCACCGTTTTAGCTTCGATTCGTTTCTTCATTTTAATCCAATGAAAGTACAGAAGTTCAGAGTTGTTGTAAGAGTGACACCGAGGAGCTACCGTTGTTTTTCGAGTCCTCTAAGCGAAAACATCAATCTAAAAATACCTTATTACGTACCCACATAATAAACCATATAATGTTCTTCTATCCAAATACTAGGCCACGGTGGCCAGGCTCAACGGAGACAAATATAAAATTGGATTAAGTGGTTTTTGTTAGCCCACGGTATTAAAAAAATAAATTAAATTGGATTATGACTCCCATTCGTGTCGGTCGTCATTGATGACTGTTCGTCTAATCAATTGGCGATCAACGTCGTCGGGGTACTTCAGAGGTCTCTTCCTACTATGCATTTATTTCTGCCAGCCGTAAACGGTCGATTCGTTGTGTTCGAATACATTTGAATTCTCTACCTGATACCAGATGCTGCTATCTGGTATTTTTACCTAATAATACCCACGCAGGCGATATCATCGCGCTTTACAGGTTCAGAAGTCAGAGCCGTAACATGCACAAAGAGGATAATAAATTGCAGCAATGCACTTGACTTTGGTACTTTCTCTTTGCAAAGCTCAAGTCCAGCTTCATGGAGTATTGCTGTCATGTTGCTCAGCAAGGTAATTTGCTGAACAAGATGGCAGCAATCGACTATGTAGAGCTGGCTTCAGTCACGGCTCTATAGCAAGAAAAGCCTTAAGGCTTGTTGTTGAACGAGGGGACAATAGACAATGACCCCAAAAAATTATAATTAATTACGGATCAAAAGTAATATAGCTATAACTAACATTTCTTGTAACAGGTTTGATAAAAATCATGGTTAAAAAAGAAAATACGATTAATTTGAATAAAATCGGAATTATTTAATTTAATATTTTTTTTTCTATCATAAATTCATAATCGCTTTGGTCCATCCAGTTTTAAGGTTTTTATAGGTTGGTAGGAAAGGTAGGTTCAAAGGTTTAATCACACGAAGAACTAGCAGAAAGGAAAGACACCAAGATTGAAACATTTTCATTTCTGTCTTACATGTTTGGTTCAAGTTTTTTTTTTCGGTGTCTAAGTCCGTTTATCACACTTCCTACTAATATTATAAATGCATGAGTTTTTGTGAATGTTTGTTACCACGTATCTCAGTAACTAGTTAACCGACTTGGTTGAAATTTGGTGCGTAGATAGTTTAAGTTCTGAAATAACACATAGGTTTTTCTAATTTGCAAAAAATAATCTCAGGTGGTTAAAAAGGGTGGTTAAGTTTATATGGATAATATTATTATTCCTTGGTTAGATTCACTCAAAACTCGATATAAATAAACTATCAAGTAAACAATGAATTATGTATTTTTTATTTTTACAAAACGACCCCTAAAGTTATTATTTATTGCAAACCCCCTGTTGTGCAATAAATAACTGAAATTTAGCGGGCGAAGCCGCGGGGCGCAGCTGATAATATTAAAATACTCGTATATTATAAATATGAAAGTTTGTACCGTTCCTTCTTCACGCCAAAACTACATAACGAATCGGGCTGAAATTTTGCACGTTTCCAAAAATAAATTTTAAACGTTTCCAATAGCGCGTGCGAAGGTACGGGCAGAACGTTACCGGAGTACTAGCTCTTTATACAAATTGTAAAACAGATATGACTTGCCGCAAATATGTTGGCTAAGCATCTTTTTTTCGACAACTCGCATTATTTGAACTTTATGGCATTATTAATTTCGGAGAATTTCCTGAATCCTCAACCAATAAAGCGGGTATAGGTGCATTGTGCATGTGTACACGGAAGCTCAATTTTGGGCACTCTCATACATTTTTGACTGCTCTCTGTTTTCATTGCAGGGAAAAATAACAATTGATGTATATATCAAGTGATACAAATCATATCAACCCTGCCTAATACCGCGTAGGTTAGGTACCTGATAATGTGAAATGCTATAAAAGGAAGTGAAAATGTTGAGTTACGTTATTTCGGTAATGCTATATAAGTAAAAATATTTTTCCCGAAATTCCCGAAATTTCCCGGGAAATGATTTTGGATTTCCCGGTTCTTAAATCAGCCAAAAATTTCGGGAATTCCCGGGAATTTCGGGAACGGGAATTCCCGGGACCAATCCCTAATGACGACTCAGAGTGGCCCATTGAACGGAGGTACGCCTGCGATACAAAAAATCACAATTATCAAGTGTTATGTTTCTTCCACAGCATCAAAACCCTATACGAAAACGTGGATGTAGTAACAATCCGCGAGAACACCGAGGGAGAATACTCGGGCATCGAGCACGAGATCGTGGACGGCGTGGTGCAGTCCATCAAGCTGATCACGGAGGAGGCCTCCCTGCGCGTCGCAGAGTTCGCCTTCATCTTCGCCCAGGAGAACAAGCGGAAGAAGGTCACCGCTGTCCACAAGGCTAATATCATGTGAGTGGTGTTGCTGTCTATTGGGTTTTTTCAGCTGGAGGGCTATTGGGGTGAGTTTTATTCACATCGAGGTCATTTTGGGTCAGTTTTCTTTAGGTACAGGTCAATGTGGATGAGTTTAATTCAAGTTGAGCTCAATTTAGATGAGTTATCTTCACTTGAGGTCAATTTGAAAATGTTTTCTGCAACTTGAGGTCAAATCAAGGGTGTTTTCTTCATTTAAATGTCAGTTTACGCTGTCACTGCCGATATTCAGCGATGAGCGATATGAGCGAGGTTGACTGTGTGGTGCTGGCTTAAAATTTGAACCACAACTCTTCCCGCGGGTATCATAAGAGGCGATAAAGGGATATCCACCGGGGCCCCTGCAGAACAATTCTACCACCGAACTGCGATCCCCAACCCAACTGCCCAGCGTGAGGATTGTGGGCATAACCCCTATGAGACAAAAGCCAATAAGGCGCTTATCAGGGGGAGGCGTGCATCCAGCAGTGGACCAATATAGCCTGTTGAGGTAAGGTGATGAGTGAGGTTAATGAATGAGTGGTTGTTTCCAGGCGTATGTCGGACGGTCTGTTCCTGCGCTGCTGCCGCGACCAGGCCAAGAAGTTCCCGGACATCAAGTTCGAGGAACGCTACCTGGACACCGTGTGTCTGAACATGGTGCAGGACCCCGCGCTGTTTGATGTGCTGGTGAGTACAATAACACTTCTTCTACTTCACTAGTGGACAAAATATTGAAGTGAAGATCAATAAAAAGTGTGCTCAACAGTAAGCTATGTAAGCTGATATTAGCTAGAGGTAGCTAGTTGTGTAGAAGCTAAGGGTTGCTTCCCTATAGCTTCCGAGCTGACAAGGGTTGATCTCCGGAGAGATCTTCTTGTAACAAAGTGTTTAATTACTAAGTAAAACACATGCTCACGTAGAAACGTGCTACTAACAGTTACCGCATTCTTTCCAACTAGCTACATCTGTACGGCTTGTACACCCGGGATATCATTGACCATGACCACCCTGCCAATATTTCTTTGAGAGTCAATATTGTGCCCTAATTGCCAAGCTATGTTTGTGAAAACTTATAGTATGGCATGTAGTGCTCTTTTATATTTGTATTACAGCTTTGTTCTCATTATTAGTAGAACAGTTTAATAAGATAAAACAAATGAATATGGTGGCAATTAATATAAAATAAAATGTATTCAAACACATTGCAATTCTAAATCAACTTAAACGTACGCAGAAGAAAAAAACAAAAAAAGATTGAAGAGTTTTGAGGGTCTTAAGTTTAAATATCCTGTGTATTAGTGAAGTAGTGATAACCATGATAATTTTAAAATTGGTATTAACCAATATTATCAGCCGGAAACTAGTTTAAACCTGTTTCAGGTCTACTAGAGAACTAGACTGATAAGTACTACACAATTACACATAAACTGAAAACTTATGTATTGCTTACACATACGCTGAACTTTGTCCCTATTATTAAGCTAAATCGAGCCTCTTGGCAAAGAGTACTAAAAGATAATGAATAGAGTTACAAAATCAGTTTTAAGAGGATGTGATTGTAACCTAGTATTATCCCGCCTGTTTAGACTTACAACGTTACATAGCCTTGGTCTTACAATGGTGTCAATTCAGATGTCTCCAAAACCTAACTAATTCGGCAGCACTTAAAATATTGCCATCCAATTTATTTCGATCGTGATGAAAGGGGCCGCACCATTTTTAATGCTGTGAAATTAGTTTAGTTTAGTGGCGATATCTCAATTGACACCAATGTAAGTTAGTACTGGGAAACAATACTAATTAACCTCTGCATATTCCAGGTGATGCCCAACTTGTACGGAGACATCATGTCCGACATGTGCTCCGGACTGGTGGGAGGCCTGGGCCTCACGCCCTCTGGAAACATGGGCAAGAACGGAGCGCTATTCGAATCTGTAAGTATTACACTACCCTCTTCAAAGAATACGACTGTCCATAGATAGTAAAATTCTATAGATATGGTACGTTCTCCCAGCGCTAACTACGACAGATAACTTAAACTCACTTCTTGGCGTCTAGTTATAGATATAATTGTAAGTAATTTTATTGAAGGATGGATCTCAAATCAACAAGTAATTTAAATTGTTTATAAAAAGACGTGACAACAGAAGAGTGAATTTAATTAATGGGTGGCTTGTTTACAAACATTCTCTACCGAGTTTCGCTTAGTTTAGGTATAAGTGGGCTTGTTTAAAAACGTTCCACATCGTATTTGTCTGATTAATCGCGAAGAAGAAAAGAGGCCTTTGCCGAGCTGCGGGACCGTAACGGCTGAAAATTAAGTTTTTATTAAATTTTCATTTAGTATTTTTTAGAATAATGTAATCAGAATATAATTCGAGTCGTTTTTTAACGAAGACTCCGAATCTATGAAGCCGATAACGAACTGCGAATAAATATGGTTTTTAAATTCAATTAAATAAACACCCAAGCGATTCTAATATTGGAAAGCAGTGAAGCGTTCAATTGATAACGCCCTGTTCTGAATAAAGTTACGGTTTATTACTTTAGCATTTAGTTTCGAGTTTCACGTCGCTTTCCCGAGAGAACCTTGTCGTTTGAGGAATAGGTTTCATTTTACGTTTAATTTTTCGCTCACAGGTAGTAATAAAAAGGGGTATGGTGTTTCGTAGTCAAATCAGTCTGTAAAGATGGAAATTACAACCTCCTCACTCAAGGATCTAGGTCTACTTAATCAGTAACCCTGTAAACCCTATATATTTTTATTTATTTGGGAAACTAAAAGACTATAGCATGTGTAAACAGTACATAAAACTAGAACAAGTAAAGCTTAACAGTTTCCGCCTATAGAACCTAAATACATAAAATTACTGAACTAATTAAAACATTATAGAAAATGAGTAACGTGCCTTATATTATAGAAGAATGACTAAAATTACAAAATGAAAACTGAATGATGGCTGTCGTCAGTACCCAATCCAAGCTACAGAAGGGAAGATAGGATACATAAATAAATAATATATGATTTGGTAGTGCTTATAATCCATAAAAGAAACCGGCTTATAGCCCCAAAAAGTCAGTTCATTGAGGATTGTTTTAAATTACATAAGACAATATTGTTGTGCCGACTCCACCTAGCTTGGGATAAGGACCGGATAAAGAATACGATGATAAAGTTTGAGTCCAACTGGCGCAGGAATCAGGATCGAAATGCGTGGGACCAATGGGAGGCCTTGCCCCAGTGGGACACCCCAGGTTAATTGTAAAACAATAATCGTAGTAATATAGTGATTTTCGGATTCCACTGTAAATCGACACGACACAACCTATTGAAAATGTTTCGTATTTTACCAAATTGAAAGTATTTTATTTATTGCATTCATAGAATCAGGTCTTAGTGATTAGGTGAGTTTAAGTTAAGACACAGTATGTCCCCATTTAGGGTGTTGCAATGGAAGACTGGCAGGTATCGTGCCTTTCTACAAAAAATTAACATATCTACCTACGTTATGTACCTATACTAATTCACAATTTTATTAGCGAGTCGCTAAAAGTATCGTTGAAAAAGTCGTCAAGTTCTTAAAAATATTTTCTTTATGAGCATCTCTTTAGTTTCGTTCGACCATGTTATTTTTTGAGATATTATTTTTACTGGGACTTGATTATTAATTTTAACCGCCATCGACAAAAAAGACAAATGTTGTGCAGTGAAAATGAAAAGCCCTTACAAGGAGAATTATCTTTTGAAAAAGATATGTAAGTCTTTTTATGAATATAAGTTTGACTAACCGGTGTGGGCTCAAATCGAACTTAACAATGTGATGTCTGCATGTTAAGAATCTGCATCCAATAATCTTCGGTGATGTATCATGTTCTATCAGCCTGTAAGATGTGTCTTAAGGCGCTGTGCATGGAAAACTAAGACTGTCAGATTGCATGTCAATATTACCAAATGTGATCGGCAGAGGCGCTTATTTTTAACATAGACTTATGCAAAATTTATCTGTTGTAGAAGAGGCAAACTTTTGTTTTATTTTGGTTGATAGCACAATCACAAGGTAATAATGTAATGTTAACTAACATTTGCCCGCGGCTTTACTATCGTTGCATGTAAAATACCTTAATAAAACCTATGTCGCTTGAAGCTTCTCAATTATAATAAAAATTACATTCATCGATAGTTATTCATAGAAATCAGAAACACTTAAAAAAATAATATCATCTTCATGCATGTTAAAGTGCCGACAATATCACCGACCATTATGATAATACTTTATACATTAAAAAAATATACTAATTTAGTCAAAACAACTGAGGTCTAAATGGATTACAAAAGTGTCAATCGTTGAAGATATTTCGATTTGGTTTTGGAGGGCTTTCTCAAAAAAAAAATTAAAATATAAATAATGCTGAACAAGCCACACAACATCATCTAACCCCAAAGTAATTAGAGCTTGTGTTATGATATACTTATTAAATACACTACACAGATAGATATTTTTTATATACATAAGACATCCAGAACACCTGGAATAAATATCTGCAGATGGTACAAACATTTGTCCTGAGGCGGGAATCAAACTAACTGTAACCTCCTGTGTCGCAGGTGGACCTTTCCCCGCCGCGCTACAGAGGTCGTCAATCAAATAATCAGATATAAAATGAAATATAACAGTGCTTTATTTCCTTTACCCCTTACAGGAGTCTTGGACACGTCAATAAATTCAAATAAGGTTCAAGAGTAAAACTGGGAAATAAAGTGATTACTTTAATTTATTGTTCACTTCAATCTTTTTAAGGTAAAGTAAAGAAGCGAACAAGAAACCTTTACCTTGTCAGGGTGTTAGTTTTCGAGCTGGAGCAATACTATTAGCAATACCTAAGTTTTTTATCCTCTAGAGATAGTCTGATATTTTGTAGTAAGCCTTTTTAACAAAGGATATGTTTTACAAATTGTTTGAAATTATTTTTTGATAACTTTTAACACTTTTGTAGTTTTGTTGTAGAATCGTATACATTTCCCTTTAAAAGATAATCTATAAATCGATACTATAAAAATATATAAATATATATTTATAAAAATATTCGTAAAATAAAATACGTGAATGTTGGAATGCTGAATGATGAATTTCACGGATATAATTTTGTACACAATCTCAGTACTACTCGCTTACATAATTAATTTTATTTTCCGGAAATAAAACGCAACAATCATGAAGATAGTTTTAGTTTAGATTGTAATTCTACAAAATAATCATAAAAACCACAACAGACCATGCCTTGCTATCCAAATTGATATTCATACCGATATAAAGTATTCTTTATTATGTTGCTGCCTTCCAAGAACTCATGAGTGATTATGATTAACATGAGTGATTAACAATAATTTTGACAACTGTCATTGGAAATACAATTGTTTTGCATGTTTATTACGTTTTTAGCGTCTTTAAACATCTCCTTTACTTGACTTCTTTGTTACGCTAAAAAAAATATATTATATTGATGTCAATGTACACATATTGCCAATAAGAAAAAAGTTATGACAAACCGCTCCGTTGAGGTTTTTCTATGAGTTATTAAAAATTTTAAGTAAATTATAATTTTTGAGTATCTGTCCTTTTGAGAATCTCTCTTCTCTAAGAGAACAAACCGATAGAACTACGAGTAATTTAAATTTCCCTGTAGTTCTACTGGTAGAACTACGAGAAAAAAAATGCAAATGGTTGGTCCTAAGTATATCAGTTATCTAGTAAGTACCCATAACAAAGCTCTGCTTAGCTTCGGCCTTGGTGATGATGTGTGAATTCATCATCATCAGCCTATATAAGTCCACTGCTGGACGTAGGCTCCTATTTTAATTTTTCAGCATTATTTATTTATATATAAGGTCATCAAAATCGCCCTACCTATTTAACATATTTTAACTCGACCAATACTTTCCGTGCTGTAAACATGTTGAGTAGTACCTACCTATCTAGCTACCAGAGAAAAAACCACTATAAACCTATTCTACTTAATTGGTAGGTCTGTCAATGAATAAAATTCCTGCAAATTTCTTTTGGCTTAGCTTCAATCAAATATAGACTTTATTTCAATGACGAATGAACCATTTAACCCGCAAAACAAAAGTTGTCGAAAATCGTAATTCGTCCGTCGAACCCAGCTGTCATCGCGAAAAAAGTTACATAACCTCACGTCCGTCCGAGGAGGCATCCAGCCTCCGAATGAAGCTAGTGGAAGCTATTTTGAGCATATATTGAAAGGGATGTTTGAGTAATAAGGTTGAAATTCTATTGGCAAAATATTATAATTTTTGCAATTAC
Organism: Eupithecia subumbrata; assembly: GCA_949316285.1. Lineage (NCBI taxonomy): Eukaryota > Metazoa > Arthropoda > Insecta > Lepidoptera > Geometridae > Eupithecia > Eupithecia subumbrata. Next base: position 9,115,571 of record OX438643.1, on the reverse strand, counting down.
TTCGCTAAACGCCTTACAAAAATGTGTTTTTTGGGTTTTATTATGTTAATGGTTTTATTTATTTAAAACTTTTTACATATGTCTTTAGTTGATAAAATTTCCTTTCATATAGTATTAAAATAATTAATGGTTGTCACTCAAAATATTGAGCATTTCGAGACGAAAAATTTTTTTCTTGTTCTTTCTTGTGATTTTTTTTTTCAAGATCCTAGATCGTTTTATAAAATATTTTTGTATAAGTCTTTTTTCCATACATTTGACTATACACTGTTTTTTTTTTGGGCTTGTAATATGTCGGAGAACGGCTAACGGTGCGACGAAAAAGTGTACTTTCTACGGTGTCGCTGTTTGGGTAGCGTCTTAACCAATGTAAAATGCATGTTTACGTATGTCGTTTTATGTATTCATTGGAATACATATGTACATCGAAACAATGTATTAATGATCTATTGGTCAATTCATGACAGTCGGTGAGTGTCGCTCATACTATTTTAGCCGTTCATTGCCTGCGTTTTGAATCTGCACTAAAAATGAACCAAAGGGCAGCGAAAATAGTCTGATTCAGTCACTGACTGACTTAAATTGAAATGCATATGTTCCATCTATACAGATGATTTCAAATTAGTGCATAATAATAACTAAGCAAGTCATTCACCTGCTACCACAGATTAATATTCAGTGAAAAGACCAAATTCTGCAAAAAAAAATGGTTTGCGGCTTGATTTGTTCGCTGAATATTAATCGGTGTTAACAAGTGAATAATCTCCCTCAGGATTGTGCAGTAATTTGAAAACATCCTATATTGCAGTGAAATACATGTCAGAAGGAACGAAAATGCATGTTTTTTGGTAAAGGATAAATATCGAACATAACTTAACATGTGGTTAATGCCATTGCACGAATCATACATAACATAACTGTTTGAACAGCATTGTGTCCTAACTACCTCTGTCTTGTCCGTCTGCCGTTTGCGAAAGAACGCTCTGAACTGATAGATAGATGATAGATATTTAGTAACGTTAATAGCGTCTTAAATCCTAACAAAGGTTTATCTAGACACTAGAGTTCTCCTAGCTCCTAGCATTGGAGATTATTGCGGTAGGCAGCCACGCAACAAGCACAGTGACATCGCTGTTCGCTGCGTAGCTCGGGCCGCACACAAGCGATCCACCAATCACGCACGAGCAGCGACTCTAATGCGCTTGAGTTCAGCTACAGGATGCTCCTTTTTATGAAAATTAACATAGATGAGTGAAGCTCGCAAGAATAATAAAAAATATTAATAAAATTAAATAAATGATCTTATGATAAGTAATATTTTGTTAATATGTTTTTAATATTTTTTCGGTTTTTAACTTGTAATTTCCTTTGGAAGATTATTTATTAAATAAAGAATTAAATAATGAGAGGTCCGTTTGCCATATAGATTATAAAATTTTGGTATTTGTAGCTTTTTCTGTGCTAATGCTTCTAGTGATGGTTGGTCAATCGTGAAAAAAACGGGTGCTAACTATATTCTAGTTTTCTACAAGTAATTTATATTTTATAGCAGATGAGAAGTTTTGCGCACTATGTAAGCCATTTGCTATGAACCCACGCTAAAAAATCTACGAATGAATTGTCGTGGAGTCTATTGACGTTAAGATATTTATTTCCTAATTAACATTAAGTCGATAGCCTCCAAAACTACAATTGATTCAAATCGACTAAAACAATTAGCAAATATTCATAGCAAATGGCTAACAATGTGCGCAAAACTTCTTATCTATTATATAAATTATTTGTAGAACCTAGGAAATAGTAAAAACGCGATTTTACCCCTTCAATTATTTTCCTAAAACTAAGGGTCCACATTTATTAACGCAGAAACATCTTATGCCATTGCAGTCAAAAAGACTATTATGACTGACGAATGCGAGACTGTCGTGAGAAGCGAGCTACGCCACTCTACGTATGCTCATGAAAGAAAGAGAGATGAAAAATTGTCGGACCGAGTTTCGAGATTCCACGTCGTAAATGTGTCTATCCTTATCTACTACTATATCCAAAATCCAACAAGATATTGTTCAACAAAACAAAATTCCAAATCCCAAAGCGTTCTTCCGAAAACGTCCAAATCTAACCGTGCAAAACGTACAATCGCACTGTAATTTGTCCTTCGGATATTGGCCTCCTAATTTTAACCTCTGTCCTGTGTGTCCATGTCAACTCAACACGCTTTCTGTAATTAAGGTAATAAATTTCAGGTGCACGGTACAGCGCCATTAATCGCCGGAAAGGATAAAGCGAACCCCACAGCCCTGTTGCTGTCCGCTGTGATGATGCTGCGCTATATGAAACTCACCGACCTGGCGAATAAGATCGAAGGTGCTTGTTTCAAGGTAAAATGACTGAGCTTTACTATCACACTAATATTATAAACTAGTTTATGCCCGCGGCTTTGCACGCGTTGTATCCCATAAATCAGTTCCCATGGGATAGAAATCACCTTTAAACGTTTCCACAGAAACAACGCGTGCGAAGCCGCGGGCATAAACTAGTATCGTATACAGCAGGATAGGTCACAGCTAGTTCCCCCGCCATCTTCACCTCAACAGCCCGTATTGGTTCACTCCTGGATGCAGGCCTCCCCCTCATAATAATCCCCACGCTGGGCATGCGGATTGGGGATCTCAGTTCGGTGGTAGAAGTATTTTGTAGGGGGCGCTGCAGCCTGCCCCCGGTGGATATCCCTTAGTCGCCTCTTACGACACCCGCGGAAAGAATTGAAAGTGTACCTACTACTATCAATATTTATTGTGTAACTATCAATATATTTTGTTGCAGACTTTACGCGAGGGTAAAGTTCTAACCGGAGACCTGGGGGGCTCAAGCACCTGTTCTGACTACACGGCCGAAATCATCAAGAACATGGCGTAAACTACGCCACACACTTGGTTTACCAACATTACTTCAATTATCTAGAAAATTTGTTTAAAACTTAGCTAATATGATTCGATACTTTCGGCCTGTAGCCAAAGATTCGCATATTGATCTGCTTTAAAAAGGTATTTCATAATTATCATACAGTTCGACGACCGATGCAGCGTGGTGGGCGAAGGTCTGCCTGCGACGCAGGAGGTTTCGGGTTCGATTTCCACCTTGGAACAAATGTTTGAACGATCTGCAAATATTTAATCTGGGTGTTCTGGGTATTTTCTATGGATAGTAAAAAAATAAAATATTATTGTATTAAGTATATCAGTCATCTAGCACCCATTACACAAGCTCTGCTTAGCTTGGGGCTACATGATGCTGAGTGGATTGTCCAGCATTATTTTGTTTTATAGTAATATCTAAAGTACCTGCGTTTTGTCGCATTCAAGCAGATACTTTCAAACTGACTATACATACAATACATAAAGTAATATGTATTAGAAAATCTTTAAAAAATGCAAGCTGCTATTTTTAGTACCACTTGCACGTGAATTAGTTCAATATTGTGTAAAAGTATAAATGACAATAAATAAGTGATATTACTCAAAATGCCAGTAAACGAAGCTCGAATTTGTGTGTATTTTCGTTTGTGAAGATGAAAACACGAGTGGATGAGCTAATACAAGGGAAGATCGATTAAATCGGTCGAGAGTGTTCGATCTACAGATGAAATAAGTCGAAATCTGCAATAATCGTGGCAAGAAAACGATTTCACAAAAGTTCTCGATCGATACTATAATAATATGCTATTAGTAACTTATCCGCCATTTAATTTATTGATTATTTGATCTATTAATAATAGCTCAAATAGCAAATAGACCCGTCATCATTCCACAATAGCAATAGCTTCAATTGTAATTAGTTATTTTTTATGATATAGTTACCAATTACAAAGTTTTATTGTAGCAATGGCTTGTCATAGACATTCATAGAACCTATGTACCCAGTATTTATAATGTTTATTTACCTATTGAGTGAATCGTAAAATACGTTCTCTAAGAACCTCTCAGAACGCTGTGTGAAAAAGTGATTGGCTCTTAATTTTGTAGTAGGGCAACCTTTGATAGTAGGCCAAACGTTCTGTTTATAGTTAGCCTTATACAAGTATTTCGCGCTGTGTATTTTTTAATTTTTTTATGTTCCTTTTATGTGATTTTAGTTTTCAGTATTTTGTCTGTAAATCAGAAAGTGAGATTAGATTAACGTGTTCACTGCCGAGAGAGCAGTAATAAGTTAGGGGTTACACTTTACAAAAGCCTTATTCTATGAAATGTTAAGCGGATAAACCAACTGGTTCATCCAGCCTCAGGCCCGTATTGTGAAAACTTACTCGGATCCATACTTGAGTAACGTTTTTCTAAGTCATAAGCGTTACTAGAGCCCATATCGAAAACTGCGTAAGGGTTCGTCCAGAGTCCAGATTAAGTAACATCTTATATAATATATAGGTACATATTAAGTGTCACTTCCACAGTATTAAAATATATGTTCACCACAGAAATATAAAAAACCATAGAAGGCATAATCAATGCATTTTTTAAGTGTTCTTTATTTTAATTTATTTAAGTTATTTAATCAGATTGAATCTGTAATCGCTATAGTACACAATAGCTGTGAAAACGTGATTTTGCGTTTATGAATTAATTTATTGTAAATAAGTAGATGAATAAAATGCGTGGGAAAATGAAACTCCATTTTTTGGTTTATGTTTAACAAATTAACATTTCCTTTTAGATTAACGAGACAACGATAACAGGTAAGCTTACTAACCTACTAATATAATGTAATTTATCATTTTAAGTCTAACTCTTGACTCATATTTCTCTAAATCACAATATTCTAAAGATTGATAAAGTTATAGTAATACTCAAACGCAGTTCATATATTGTTTAGATAGAACTGCGTTTGAGTATCAGTTACATGTCTACCTCACGTCACGTCGAACACGTCTGAGGCGCGATTGTTTTGCTGTGTAATGAATACTAATTAATGAAAGACTCGAGACGTGTTGTGACGATTGAGTGTTCCGCGGTTAGTGTCTCACCAAAATGTAGACACAAATCACCATTATAAAATGTAGTTTGATTTCAAATCTGATGATGACAGATGATGACAAACATCTAAATTCATCTGATTTCTTCAGGGTGTTTTCAAAGTAGAGGACAATACTGAAGGAGGCGGCGGGGTATATAATATACCCGTCTGGGAGGGCGAGAAAGGAAGGCTCATCGAAGAGGTGGCCAATTTCGGGATGATTTATAACAATAGAAAAACAAAATTAAAAATTTTAAAAACCCCCCCGACAGATTTTCATTAAACATGGCTAAGAACTCTCGGGATAAAATTATCTATGACACAAAAAAAAAACTAACCGGAAATCGGTTCATCCGTTTTGGAGCTACGATACCACAGACAGACACTTTAAACTTTTAGCACACCTCTCTTTTTGCGTTGGCGGTAAAAAAAGGTATAGCTTGTATGTAATAAATATGTTAAAATTCTTCAAAAAATAGAATCATTTGGGGCTTGGTTTATTCACTGAATTAAACTGTAGTAGTAGGTGAATCCTTCAGTATTGTGCACTAATTTGAAAACACCGTTTAAATCTGTCATTGATTACCTATTTCCTTCCCAGGTCCACGGCACGGCTCCCGACCTCGCCGGCAAAGACTTGGCCAACCCCACGGCTCTCCTCCTCTCCGCGATCATGATGCTAAGACATCTAAAACTCAATGAGCATGCAGATAAGATCCAACAAGCTTGCTATACGGTCTTGAAGGAAGGGAAGCATCTTACTGGCGATCTTGGTGGTACCGGCAAATGCAGCGAGTACACCAATGCTATAATCTCCAAGTTGAACTAAGGGATATGGTCGGCAGAATTTGGATAGGTGTTAGCTTTTTGAAAGTGTGGTAGTGGTCAAGTGTTGGAAAATAATCAGCCATTTAAGAATTTTATATAGTAGCTTCTGATATTGAGCCTAGATGGCGCTGATTGTGAGAAATATGGCGGAAAATTACGCAACGTAGAACGCATGAAAGCTCCTTTGGTTAGCAAGAGGATTTGTAAAAAAATATACATAATCATCGGTTTATACGTATCCGATTCTGTCTTCGAAAATCCGCAAGGTTTTTTGTGTTACCAAAACGCTATAGGGGCCAACAAAACCCTTGACACTTGAGTGCGGCCCCAGCAAGCACCAAAGTTATGGAAGTAAGATAATGTTAACAGTATTGCTAAGCAATAGTATTTCGAGTTACCATACCCAGTGCTATGGGCTGTGTAAATGCAGACCCTTCAAACCGAACTACAATGTCTTTAAAGTCATTGCAGTAAGGTGGATAAGGGTGGAGATTATAATGAAACTGTATGTAAATAACTTTGGTATGTAGTTTCTAAAACTAGCCACTTGAATTTTTAGAATAGTATTTTTTGTTACCTATTGTTTATGTGATAAAATAACGAAATGTTTTAATTTATTTGTTTCCTAAGTACCTAGATCCAATAAGGTATGCGCTCTGTAAATCTCCACTTCGGTATCAGTGGGTACCAATTGACTTTTAATAAAATTTATTATATCTATGTAGTTACATATGTTTTTTTACTTTCCATTTATATTGTTTATTTAATGGCATCGCCCGAAAACCCTTGCATATATGCAAGGGTTTTCGGGCGATGCCATTGAAGTTCTTTTGGTATCAGGCCCAAAATACATTATTTGTGCTTCAAGAGCCTGTTTCTTTCTATCAAAGCGAAGCGGAGTTATAATAACAAGATCCAAATTCAAAATAGTGTCAAATAAAGAAATAATGCCGGATAATTCATACAGCAGAACAACAATAAAAATAATTTTTCTTTTATTTTACATATTATATTATATATTTTATTTTATATATTTTTTTTGGTAAGTTTCTTAAGTTTGTTTCATAAAATAACTATGTGTAAATTTTTATTCATATTTAATTTTGCTGTTTTATTTTTTAATGCAATTTTAAGAGTCTTCATGTGAATATTATTTTTATTTTCTGTTTCGATTTTTATATGAGTAGTGTTCTGCTCTGTATTTTTTATTGTGAAGTTTGTTCTTTCTATTGTATTAGAGATGTAACGGTTTAGCTAAGTTCCTGGCATGTTTTACCTCCATGGTCAAATATATTATAATATGAATTTGAAAAATCTCGAATAGGGCTCGAATAGGTAATTAGGTACATGACCACCACGACATGTATTCGAGTTCTGTTGATTGTTTCTACGAAAAATTAACTTACACCAGTTATTATGTGTAACATTTTTATAGTGTAGTTTATAATGTACCTACCTACTTATCTATTTAATTCTAAGTCTGTATCCCAAATAAATAAAAATTTCTTCGCCGCTTTGGTAGAAACCGCTAAACTGAATACCTACTACCCAGGAGGTACTCGAAACACAAATAATCCTCGTGATAGGATAACAAAACAAACTACTTGATGGTGACAGGCACCTATCTTGCGATTAGATAAATTATTGACTGAGCGAGAAGACAAATCAAAAGAATTAGTTATACAACACCACACTCCAGTGGGTAAGAAAATGGTACCTATGGATAGATAAACAAGTAGGCAGGTAAAATATTGCTCAATACCTTCTCATGACTCAGCAATCTATTGATGATGATGATGCTTATCCATGGAAATTAAATTTTTGATAACAAAACTCTTTAATTAAATAGTGGCGCCATCTAGTTATTTTTATAGCAGTTTCTCTGTTGCGTTCTTTTATTAGTTAGGTAATTTGTGTCTTTGTAAGTCCCAACATTACAATCCAATACGATGGATAGAAGACTTGCCAAATTAAATAGTGAAAATTAAAGAGCGTAACAAATTGAGATTAGGAACTGCTATGAAACTTTGTTATCTCAACGATCTCAACTCTTTTATCTGTGAAGCCACTAAGTATCTGTAGGTACGGACATGGCGAGTTTTCACATTAATGTTTTTGCTGGGGTTTATTTACATATTTATTTCGGAAAATCATAAGCTAGAGCTTAAAATAAAGATGGACAGACATCGTCATCAATGCCATAATCCCCACGCTGGGCTGGGCTGGGGATCGGATTGCAGTTCGGTGGTGGATCTGTACCTACCACAAGGGGCGCTGCCGCCCACCTCCATTGGATATTTTAAAATTAAAACTATAAGATAATTATTTCAATTGAGACAAAACATTACCTTTTGTCTCTATGTCCTTCCCCAGGAAACTAACAAATTTAAAACCCATTTCGTTCCCAATGGATAAAGTGTGCTAATATGCACAACAACAAAAAAACACGAGATGGCAATAGTCGGGGCAAAAGTGGGCTGTTTTACCTACCTTATATTTCGAAGAACTATGTACCTACCTTATCTGATGTTATCTTCCTGTGTCAGAATTAAGATGATAAATGTGACATTTTCTCCATAGGGGATTTCGTCATGAGATTTCTTCTAGCTATTGATGTGATATATTGATAAACAATCGAAAATATCTGCAGTTGGACTCAGAACTATGAAGCTGATACTTGTTTTAGCGGGTAAGTAAAGCACAGTACACAGTGTACGTACAGTTAGCGTCAAATTGATATGAGCGTCTAGAGTAGTCAAAATGATCTGTAAAACATAAAAGCAATTTGATATACCTACGCAGTTCGAATCACCATAATTTTGTAAGTCAGGGTGACTGACTGCTCATATAAATATGAAATAATGAGTAGTAAGATATTTTAAACACCTTGGGTGCTTACAACATTATGGTGATTCGAACTGCGTATATCAAATTGTTTTTATGTTTTACAGATCATTTTGACTAGGTACCTACTCTAGACGCTCATATCAATTTGACGCTAACTGTACCTACATACGCTGGAACATCTTTCCTTTATCAAGCTTTTATTGTGTCCCGGTGGTTTCTCGGCGGGAATCCATCCTTTCCCGTCTCAGGTGGACTTCGTCCATTGCGCCACCAAGGTCTTCAAAGAGAAAGATCAACAATTTTCACTGCAGCTGACGTGACACAAAACAAATTACAATAATTACAATAATATTTTGTTAGCAACATTAGTAATATGTATACTCGTCAGGTATTTCGGCGGTGCTGTGCGCTGTCCCGAAGTCGCCGGCGCATCGCGAGATCAAGTTCGACGAGCACGATGACGGCGGGCTACTCCTCACCACTGTCGGACGTAAGGAAATACTTTTTACATATAAGAGAACTGAAGTTTTGGCAGTTCTGGTGCTTTCCAGCTTAGTGACTGCTTCCTTCGCCCACTGCGGCTAAAGTTGAGCTACCTTCACGAATTTCTACTATGAGGAAACTTCCTGTCATGTTTTGGCAGAGCCAATCTACGAGCCTGCGGTTTCCTGGATAAAACGCAGCCGTAGCAACATCGATCTAGGTACCTATTTGCCGGTAGAAGCTTAGCACTCAGGAATATTGTAGGTCTAATCAGAGCGTGATGGTCGCTAGTGAACCTCTGGATGCGGTCCACGCATGACCGCTCATTGTGGCGTTATTTGGGGTAGGGCTATGTCCAGCTGCGGACATTGTTCGGTTGAGATGATGATAAATCGGAAAGTGTAGGAACCTTCCGGAAATCACCCAGTTTAAACCAACATTTTTACTAAACCTATTTTAAGCTAATTAAGGTGTACCTAGACTACCTAGTAGTTAGTCTACGTTAGGTTTAGATTTTATCCACACAAGGCCGCGTGTAAAAGCTAGTGGATATTTTAAATTGATTAAACCTACTTTAATCTGTATGTTCCTTCTGTTCTCCAGGCTCCGGCCCCGAAGTTCTAGGCCACATCGGGCGGCGCGTGTCACGCGACGATGCCGAGTTGTCTTTCTCAGTGAACACAGAGTTCGACGAGGCCAGAGGAGGCCTCAAGCTGAGTATCAGCTGGGACGGACCACCGGACCGCGTGTTTCAGGACTGCTTCGATTTTGGTAAGATTTTAGGGCTCTTGAGTTTAAATAGTGCCTTTACCTACCATTTTCCTCTTCTGAGGTTTTAAACATTGGCTCTTCAAATACCTAGGTCCTAGGTCCTTCAAAGGTCGTACCTATCCTACATCAACAATAAAAATATTTCTTTTTCTATGTAGGTACCTTTAAAGGTTTTCTTCATCATTTTATGCACTTTTTCTTTGTTAATTTATATTTTTAATTTTTACAATACCTTTCCTGTCAATTTAAGGTAGAAAACAATGGTACGGCGGCCCAGAACAGAAAGAGCAATACTGGCCAATCCAGAACGGCAAACTGTCTCACTACTCCGTCATTTCAAAGGAGGACGACAACGCCGCCGTCTCCGAACGTTACTGGCTCAACTCCGACGGCCATTACATCTACATTCAACCCGAAGCCCCTCTCTTCGTCGACCACCATAATATCCTAGATAACCATATCTGCTTCATTGCTGAAGTCGCTGCTCCGTACTCCTCGAAACGAACCCACAATAGCCTGAAATACGATGTCTGGTTCTTCGAAAACGCTAAAGTTGCGCACCAGCATGCGGTTGACACTTACCTAGGCAAGCCCTCAGGGGTACCAGATTACAGAATGATCCAATACCCGATTTGGTCAACCTGGGCGAGATATTCGAGAGAGATCGATCAGGACTTGCTTTGGGACTTCGCGAATGAGATCAACGACAGTGGGTTCCCTAACGCTCAGTTCGAGATTGACGATCTGTGGGAGATCTGTTACGGGTCGTTGACGGTCGATGAGAGGAAGTTGCCGGATTTGAGGCAGCTGGTACAGGATATCAAGGGGCTGGGCTTCAGGGTGGCTATTTGGGTCCATCCGTTTATAAATAAGGACTGCGATCCGTGGTATTCGTACGCTTTGGAGAATGGGTGAGTTTGCAACTATCATAAATTATTTTGGATGTAAGCGGGTTAAATAAAAACCTTATTTATGTTGGAAGAACCCTGAACCCTGAAGATGTCCCTTGTTAAAACGTTGGTGTTCTTCCAAAACGAATAAGGTTCGTAGTTAACCCGCTTACCTCCGCAATGAATTCGTCCAACTACGATAGTTTTTATCATAAACCTCTTCAAAACTTTGAAACTACCATGATTTTGTTGTTAGCTTTGAAACATTTCGGCACAGAAACATGAGCCATGATCGTTGAATAAGTAACTGAAGTCACTTTACACATAATGAAATTGTCAAATCCTTGTGCAAATTGAGACTGAAAAAACTTAAGCCGTACAATAACAGCCAGTCCCCAACAGGCGTCCCAAAAGGCACTTTTTTGTAAGCCTGCTCTTACTATTGTATGTTCTGCATGAACAAACTGTACAAACCTGTACTATTTTAAACTTTTACCGCCTTGTAAAATGTACTTACAACAGTTCACAATAACGATTTCGGTATTTCAATATAAGTACTTCAACGCGTAATGCCAGCGCAGCCTCATACCTAAGTATACTGTGAGTAAGTGTTTGTCCTCGGGTATCTTGATTAAATATCCATTTCCAGCTACCTAGTCCTAAACGAAGAAGGCAGCCCCGACAGCTCCTGGTGGAACAACAACGGCAGCCTCCCCGGATACATCGACTTCACGAAGCCCGAGGCCGCCGCCTGGTTCACGGAGCGCGTGCAAGCGGTCGTGGACACCTATGATATTGATACTGTGAAGTTTGATGCGGGGGAGTCCAGCTGGTCACCTCAGGTGAAGTTCGCTCGCAATGATTTACCATAATGGTTGATGTTCTGATGGTAGTACATCTGCTGCATGTTTGACCATTTGAAGTAAGAGAACTAGGTACCTACACAGGTAGACTCCGTGACGTGGAAGGGCTGGCTGGACTCTCACAAACACATGATCTGTTAAAGCGTTAAATCGCGAAAAGTGGATAAGGAAAGAGGCCTTTTCTGCGGGACAAATGCCTCCTTTTCCACCTACATCCAGTTCTTTCTATCTCCGCCTCAGCTTTCCCCGCGGTGACAAGAGGTCTCGACCACGTAGGATAAACAATTTTACTGGTTATCAATTAATAATCGAATGCTAGGTAAAATTCAGAACGTCACACCCATTAATGATTGCAGATCCCAGTCCAGCAAGGAGACATCGACCTACATCCTGGACACATCGTGCAGTCGTACGTGCGGGCGGTCGCGCAGTTCGGACCTATGATCGAAGTGCGCTCTGGAATGAGGTATGCACATGTTACGTTTTTTTCAGTGAGATGCTATGGAAGGATTAGGCTCAGGAAATATTTGGTTTTGATTTGGGAAGGCCTAAGTGCTCAGCAGTAAATGTACTAAGAAGCAACGGAGACAGGAGCCTGGCAAACGCAAAGAGAGGTGGACTATTCCCAGAAGTAGGTTATTGATCCCCGGGCTCGAATGACGATATATCGCTAAAGACTGTTGGACCAGGGACTTTTTCTGTTGAATAATCTTCTTCCCATAACCTCAAAACTCTCTTTTAAGTCAAAGATGTTTTTCAATATTGTAGAACGCAAGACCTGCCGATATTCATCCGTATGGTGGACAAGGACACCCTCTGGGACTTCAACAACGGACTGGCCACGCTCGTCACCACTTTGCTGCAGATGAACATGCAGGTAACTCATATATGTATAAAGCACCCCGGTATAACGGGATATTTACCATTATTACTACTATTCGTTGATCGTATTAGTTTCCCGAAACGACTTTGTTTTTTGTGATGGTACAAAATACCAAAGATATTTTGGGAACCAAAGGTGGCAAACAGCCATGCAGCCCGCTTGATAAAAAGCGGTTACCGCCTGTAATAAAATGTAATGCTCAACTAAAGCTTGCATCAAGAGTCATAATAAGATAGGGTTTAATAGCCTAGGTATGTCACTATTTGTTAATGCTCCTTATTTAAATAAGTTTGAAAAAGCGCATAGTGCTTAAAAACGTTTTTATATTTATGTTTATATTGTCTAGGATGAATGTACACTGGATTTGTATTACTCTTACAGATAAGATTATAAATAAAGATATTTTAAAATTGAAATTGAAAAAAATTGGTTACCGCCTGTGGATGCTTTCAACATCAGGGACATAACACGCGCGTTGTCGATCCTTTAAATGCTCAATAATGCTTTTAGTATCTGCACCAGCATTGTACTAGTGTGGATTGACCTTTAGGCCCCTACGATTGATTCAGGAGTAAAACTGCCCAGATTTTTAATTAAGGGATGGTGAAGGAGCTTTTTAAGCTGACAAATACCGGCAACTACCATAATCATACCGGCAACTATCATATATCTGAAGACCCCGGGCATGTGTGCCAGATGGATCAGCTCGTTCAATTCAAGCAGATCTTCCTAAGCATTTCCATCTCCAGCCGCATAAATATCTTCCATCCGCTATTTTCAGTTATATCTCACATAATTATTTTGTTCCACCAGGGCTACACCCTCGTTCTGCCAGACATGATAGGCGGTAACGGCTACAACGCGAAGCCTGACAAGGAACTGTTCGTGCGCTGGCTTCAAGCCAACGTGTTCATGCCTACTCTACAATACTCCTTCGTACCCTGGGACCATGATGAAGAGGTGAGTTGTAAAGGGAACAGAAGGAGACGAGACCTGTCTCCTGGTCCATTTTCATTTGCAGAACAGCCACAACTGATGTTAAGTTTACAACCCAATGCTGAAACACGAGAGTTTAATAGTTTAGTTTATTTTTCATAACGCAACATTACCTAGGTACAGCTATGCTAAAGCGTAAAAATATTGAGAAGTTTGGATTGCCCCACCCGAAACAAACAATACGTAGGTATAGGTACGTGAGACGACTTTAGTATTTCTGAGGAGCAGAGCCTCCAACATCAATCTGAAGCAAATAATAAAAGACGTGAGGCAGGAATTGAATGTGCCACGTCGGTACATAACCAGTCAAATAAACGTAGAAACGAAAGACAACAACAGAAACGGGGGGTTGAAGGGCTAAGCCCCCAGCCGCTCTTTAATAAGTAAACGTGAGACAGGTTATTTTATCAGATACACAAACAAAATTCCACATGGGCGAAGCCGCGGGCATAGCCTGAATAATAATAATGTTTGTAAATACTAAACCACTGGTTTTTTCTCCCAGGCCGTGGAAATCTCTCGTAAATACACGCAGCTGCACGCTGACTACGCCGACACCATAATGTCGGCGATGCAAGCCTCCGTGGAGCGCGGCGCGCCCGTCAACCCTCCCATCTGGTGGCTGGACCCGGAGGATCAAGTCGCGTTGGCCATTTGGGATGGTGAGGAAATATCACCTCGCTTCGCCTTTTTGTTTTCAAACCCAGATATTTTTATCGGGGAGGATTTGGGCCGGACTTCACCAAAGCGGAGACGCGACGAGAGGAGAGGAGATGTCTTTTAAACAACCAATAGTGATTCATACATCTCGTCTCTGCTCTACTACAAAATAAAACTATTAAGGTTATGATAGACTGTCACAAACATCCCAATGGATTTTTGAAAATTCCTTAGTTAAACGTAAATAAAAGGATTAATATGGCGGCGCTAGTGTGAGTCGGGGTAGCCCATTAAAGTGAAAAGTAATATTTGATAGAGTTTTTGATATAGTTGATTATTATGTGTGACAAACGCTCACCACCACTTTTCTTTCAGAATTCCTCCTCGGTGAAACCATCCTAGTGGCCCCGGTGTTGGTCGAAGGCGCGACGTCGCGCGACGTCTACCTTCCACGCGGGCAGTGGCTCGACCCTAACGGGGAGGCCTACACCGGTCCTGTGTGGATAAGAGCGTACCCCGCTCCGCTCGATACCTTGCCGTACTTTACTCTGCAGAACTAGACGATTTTGTATGAAAACGAGACAAAGCTTGTACATAATAATAAGTAATGAAGAGTTTATGAAAGTTCGAGTTTTTATAACTTGTTTGTTGTGTAAATTATTGGAATTGATTGAATGTATGAAATCAGTATTATCTTATGTTTTGTGATCGTTTATAATGTTATTAAAATCAAAATAAACGTTACGATACAAATAAATTATAAATTTTTTGATCCCTATGCCGTTGATAAGTTAACTGGCTAACAAGTTTACCTTACTAGTAATTTCCCAACATTTAAGTACCTATTACCTAACTTCCGTAACTAGTATAATAAAATAAAGTATGGAAGAAATAGGGGCATTACTAACTGAATGTTTTATACGTCTAATACATTACGCATATGAATATTGAATGTGATCTGATTAAAATAAATAAATATAATTATGGCCACATTCACACAGCATTAACTTGCCCCAAATGCCCAATGCCAACGCCAACTCCAAAGTAAGCAGAGCTTGTGATCAATAAAATAAATAAATAAAATATTTCCAAAGAAACTCTTAAATAGAAAATACATAAGGGCAAAAACTAATAAATGTAGATACGCATAACAATTTAGCCAGAACTAGGTAATCCTGTGTTTCCGGCGACAAGAGTGCTAATTGTAATACAATAATCACTTATTTTATTCCTCCTATTTCATCCCCCCTCCCCCTATCTCCGAAGATTGCATAGCAATCCATGTGAAATGTATGTAGCCTTTGTAGATATAGATCTATATTTTACAGGAATAAATATAGAAAAGTTTGTAAAAGGAACACTTTTTGAAAAATGGTCAAGAAAGGGGGAATAATTTTCAAAAGGGGAGGCTACCTCACCTAGTGGGGTATCAAATGAAAGGTAACGGTTTGTACATTTCAAAACAGTTTTCAAAATTTCTGTAGGTTTCATAGTTTTTCAAATATTTCGAAAAGAGTCGAAATTCTAACCATTCCCTCCCCCCTGTCTCCAAAGATTGCAGCGATCTACTCGTATATTGAAATGTAGGTAACATTTGTAGATATGGATCTAAATTTTGCAGGAAAAATAATAGAGAAGTTTGTAAAACGATCACTTTGAAAAATGGTCAAAAGGGATGGTTGATTTTAAAAAAGGGGGGATACCTCACCGAGTGGGTTATCAAATGAAAGGTATTGGTTTGCACGTTTCGAAACAGTTATTAAAATTTCTGTATACTCTTTTGAAATATTATGAATAAAGTCAATACATTGACTTTATCTCCAAAGTACCTATGCAAACCGATCCATCTAAAATGTAGTTTGTTAAGTACCTACTATTTTTAGGTAGGTATTCATCAAATAGCGATGTCTCTAACCGATACCTTTAGTAGGTACATGTATGTATGTATGTATAATCGACAAACGTTCGAAACCCTCGGCGCGCGAGTTACACTCGCACTTGACGTTCTTGTTTATATTAGTGTAGATAAACTTTACAAGCGAAGTCGGAGGCTGAAGCCGATACACCTGGTGAAGAGTTCTTCAGATAAGGACCTACCTAGTTATTTATCTGGAGTTATCTGACAGCCGGTAGTGAGTGCGGATACATCGATGGAGATGGCTGCTCTTAAAACGTTTATCGGTAAGCCTGAGATCACCCTAAGTTAAAAAAAATCCTTTAGCCCGAAAATTTAAGATATAAATCAAATTTCTACATGATTTTTAGAGAAAAACCATTTTTACCCATCAGTGCAACCCGTTTGCGCTCATCTGTTGGGCTTCTCCCCTTTGATTTGCCATTCCTCTTGATCACATGATATTCATGCCTGTTCAAACCTTCTTGTTGGTTGGTGGCGCGTTTATTGGGTGATAATTTCGTTGATGTCTTTTGAGTCTATTTATTAACCGCCGCTTTTAAACTCATTTTTACATTACCATACCATACCCACTGTAGCGTTTTTGACTGCCTTTTCGTGAGACGTGGCCAATAACTCCATTGTAGCCAATGCCAGCACTGCATATGATTTCCCCAAAACTCGTGATATTTTATCTATCTACAATGCATTATCTTACAGCAGAGTTTTTAACCGAATGTTCTTTGGCAGCCATTTTGGCGCTGGCGGCGCGCGCGCACCCTGCGAAGGTATTAGTGAGAGCTGACGACCTCGTGACGCTCAGCCTCGAGCCTCAGCTGACAGGGGGCTTCCAGGTGGTTCTTACACAAGGTAAAGATGCAAACACGCCTAATGTACCAACCAAACACAAGCGAACTATACGGAAGTGGACAAAAGTTATGAACTCGATGTAGTTCAAAAAATTAGGAAGCTAGGGCAGATTGTAATTCAGTGAACGTAGCGTAAAGCTCTATGCTCATTAATCCAATACCGCTACCACACAGCACAAAAATGTGTATTCAAAATGTCTCCCCACAAGCTTCAAACGAGTGGTCCGTGAGCTGTCTGTCATCTGATGCCGTCAATATAAAATTTATCTAAATGTTACGAACTAAAGCCCATATTTTATATGGATGCAAATTTTTGTGCTGTGCTGCAGCGGTGCTTTCCAGATGTGCTATTAACTTTAGTGTAAGACGCCCTATTGAGCTGGTTGGATGATCTGCGAAAGACTGCATGCATGCAGATTATTCTGGGTGCGACAAGCCTTTTAAGGCCCACCTAAAGCAAACGTTAATTATTATGTTAACAGACCCAACATTGGAGTTTAAATGTGGAAAAGGGAGTAGGTACTACTAGTATAATAATTTTACAATAAATTACTTGATTAGAGTAATGACTTAAACACTAATTAGTTTGGTCCCTTTCGAGTTTAGGCCTCCTATAAGATTTTCCAGTCGTGTCTATTCTGAGCTTTATCTAGCCATGTTTTTCCGGTGGTTTTTACTCGTATTTAATTTCATCTGCCCAGCGTTCCAGTGGCAGTTCTCTGGATGTCTTTCCGACTAGTATAGGTACCGACTTATAATCAAACTTACCTACTAAGGTAAACTTGTAAATGACTTCAGGTCATTCCAAGATGGAGATTTTTCACAGAGCGTCTGTGAAAAAGCTCTTAATTGGAAATGATTTATTTTGCTAGCCGACTTATGTAAATAGGTAGTTACATAAGTCCGTTGTTTACTTGACTACTGTATTGAGTCCACTTGAGTAGGTATTTTAAATGACACCCAATGATAACGGCATGCACTTGAAATGTAAAATATTGCAACAGTTCCTACATTATTGTAAAATACCAATCTGATAACTGTGTTTAGCAACAGTAAGAAACTTTAATGTAGGTAGGTTAGGTATAAGCCCTTACGATGGTAGAATAGTTATCATATGGAGCCGATAGAAAGCTAGGTACTATCAATCTCAAAATTTAAGATCGTTTGGATAATTGTTACCTCTTCACGCAAAAACTACAACTACCTACGAAATTTCGCATAGATGTACCTACCTAGTTCTGGACCTGGAAAAACACATACGCTACTTTTTTTCTCGGGAAAACGCGAGTGAAGCCGCAGGCAGAAGCTAGTATATAATATTATATTATGATAGATAGATAGAAAATACTTCTATTGCACACTTAAAACTAAGAAACAATTTAAAAAGAAATAATTATAACCTAAGTGACAATTGCCGGTCTTATCGCTCAAGAGCGATCTCTGCCAGACAACCTGGTATGGATAGGATCGTCGGATATGTACATGTGGTAAGATCTGTGTGCATCTGTTTTGTTTCCAGATGAAGATCGAATGACCTTTGGCCAGATCGGTCGCACTCTCCTGTCCCCCTACTCCATCGAGGAGTTGGAGGAAGGAGTGACAGTGCAGATCGGAGCAGCCAACCTGACGGTCCACACGCTGATGGATGAGGAGCATGGAGCCAGGGGCATCAAGATCAAATGGGAAACCGCTGTGACGACGCGGCTTGAAGATTGCTTCGATTTTGGTAACTTCAAAACCATGAGATGTTTTTATTACAACAATAATATTTTGTATCATTAGGTACTTGATGCTTGAAAGTTGAAGAGCTCAGTAATTTAGCGTAGCCTAATAGGCTTTTAACACTCAAACCTTAATATTAAATAGGTACGTAAATTTACTATTTTAGTGTTTTGATGCCTGTTTCAATACAACAGCAAATGTTGAAATTTTAGTATAAAGCTTCATTAAGAACATTTTCTTCTGGTAAGATTACCTTCTTGTACTAAAACTTGTTAAGTATAACAACGACATTCATTCAACGATTTAATAAATACTCGATGCAAGACTACTGATCTATTTGCAGGTACTAAGCACTGGTATGCAGGCCCCATGCAACAGACCCAACAGTACCCCTTAGAGAGCGCAGAGCAGCGTTACGCCCCTAACTACATCAAAGAAGAGAACAACGGAGCCGTCAGCGAGCGATACTGGCTCAACTCGGCCGGAGAATACATTTACATCCACGGCCAAGTCCCTCTGTTCGTTGACTACAACAATATCCTAAGCAACCACATTTGCTTCGGAGCGCAAATCGCATTCCCATACTCGTCGCAAAGAACTCACAATGAGCTCGCATACGATATCTGGTTCCTGTCAGATGTGAAAACGGCTCACAAGCACGCTGTAGCCAATTATCTAGGAAAGCCATCTGGAGTCCCTGACTACCGCATGGTGCAATACCCGATCTGGTCGACCTGGGCGCAATACTCCCGAGATATCGATGAGGAGAAGCTGATGGAATTCGCCAATGATATAATAAACTACGGTTTCAACAGTTCTCAGTTTGAAATTGATGATCTGTGGGAGATCTGCTACGGATCCCTGACGGTCGATGAGAGGACGTTCCCGAATATGTCGAGGACTGTTGAGAATCTTAAGGCGATGGGGTACCGGGTTACGATTTGGGTACATCCATTTATTAATAGGGATTGTGATCCGTGGTACTCTGAGGCATTGGAGATGGGGTGAGTTTATGCAGATCTACTTTATAGGTCAGAAACCGTTAATGTGCAATTCTGCACATCAAGCGAGCCTTCTGTTTTCTAGAGTCAAAAATGTAACAAAACTACCTATTCAAAATAAATAAAAAGTTTGTTTATTTAACGTTATTTGTCCATGAATTACACATTAAGAACAATAAACATTTCAAAATATCGAAGATAAAATACTCGTACAAATCTCTTAAAAAAAACCTACACTGTAAATTTAAAGTACAGCAATCATTCAAGGCAGTCCCACCCAACCTAAGGACTCTACAGAAAAAGCGGCAGTCCTCGAATTTTTGCCTTTTAGTCTGTCTATTTACAGGTTAGTAGATAAATAAATGACCCATGATTCTAATTATCCTTGCCAGCTACCTAGTCCTGAATGAATCTGGAAGCCCAGACACAACCTGGTGGAACAACAACGGTTCGGTGCCAGGTTACATCGACTTCACCAACCCAGAGGCTGCGGAGTGGTGGTACCAGCGAGTCAAGCATATCTTGGACACTTACGATATTGATAGTCTTAAGTTTGATGCTGGAGAGAGCAGTTTCTCGCCTGCAGTAAGTGAAAACACTATACAGGTCCACAAGGTCACGGAATAAAATTAGATTAAGGGTATTAAGCTGAACCAGAAAATTGTTAGAAGTCTGAGATCAAATCTTGTAACGAGTGTTCTCAATTTTTATCTGACTTACGACAAAGCCCCTTTGGGCTTCCATTCCATAGATATTGCTTTGAATATTCATTCTATCATAGGGCCTAAACTATGTATGCATATTTTTTAAGAGCGTCAATCAATTTGTTACCTACTTATTATGATCCCAGTGATGTAGGCAAAATTTGATCCGTAGTCGATTTTTAGTTCTTTTTTATGAGTCGCTTTTTCGTACCACTGCAGGGCAGACTAGACCTGAGACTTCTTCAAGATTATGAAGATTAGGGTTTCTTTCCAGATAGCAGTTCAGAACGGCAGCATTGACCTCCAGCCGCACCACATCGTGCAGGCCTACGTCAGGACATGCGCGCGATTCGGAAACATGATCGAGGTGCGCACTGGGTTCAGGTACGTACATGCTTTCAAACTGATAATTATAGAGCCTTCAAGCAATGCTCTAGTTTATTCCGAATGAAAGTTTTCTCTTAGCACTAATTTACTTGTCTTTGCAATTTTGCATTAACTGCAAGTTAAGTAATGGTTGACTTGAGGCGAGGTTTCGGAAATAGGGAACGTCCAGCGTCGCGATGGATCGATGAAGGAATTTGGGTACTTGATAGGTAGTATGGGAAAGACTGGCGTAGGACCGAGCTGAATGGCACAAATAAGGGGAGACATAAGCCCAAGGTTCTTGATTTATAAAATTAATATACTTACACTTGTAACTCCTTAGTGTTATCAGTTTAAGACACTTTTTTCCGTACTCACTTCGTTCATCATAGTAAGTTTCCCGATTTTATTTTATTTCTAATTTTATCTATTGGTTTTCAAAATTTAGTAGGTATATTTGTTTTTAAATTGTATTTAGTTTTTTTTTTACTAGTGAATAGATTATCCGTTACGCCAACAAAATGGCTCTGACGGAAGACCAGCGTTGGTTACTAGCTTGATAGCAACCAACCCATGCTGAGGCAGCAGAAGCCATTTTGTGCCTTCGGGCTTACATTTATAAGTTTTTTTTTGTTTTGTTCTAAACTGTAGAAATGTTGTTAGTCTGACTGCACAAATATATTTATTTTATTCTTTATTCTTTATTCTTCTTTATTCCCAACAGTAAGTTGAAAATAGCTGATAATTTGCAGCCTGAAAGACAATTGTAATTCATTACGGATGTAAGCGGGCTACCTACGAACCTTATTTGTGATGGAAGAACACCACGTTATAGCACCCTAGCGTTGTAACTTGTAAACTGAAGAAGTCCCTCGTAAAGGGAAGAAACGTTGGTGATCTTCCAACACAAATAGGGTTCGTAGTTAACCTTCTTACATCATTTTGTTTTCTTTTAATTAATATAATTGATTGTAATAACCGTTTTAATTAAATAGGTAAATATATATAAAAAAAACTGTAATGAGTTCGCCAAACTACGATAGATTTTATAGTTAAATAGCAAACAATCATAATTTCTTACATGTCTTCCCTTCCCAGGACCCAAGACCTCCCAGTCTTCGTCCGGATGGTAGACCGCGACTCCATCTGGGGTCTCAAAAACGGTCTCTCCACCATCATCACCACCACCCTCCAAATGACCTTGAACGGCTACAACTTTGTGCTCCCGGACATGATCGGAGGAAACGGTTTCAACTTGGATAACGAAGATTCTGCTCAACCGACTAAACAGCTGTTCATTCGATGGGTACAGGCGAATACCTTCCTGCCTGCTATGCAGTATTCTTTTGTTCCGTGGAGCTTTGACAATGAGGTTGGTACATAAATAGCCTACGATCTAGGTTAATATTGAAGTCATAAGTTTTGCTGAAGATCTCGTTCTAGAAGTAGGCACCTATCTTGATCCATTCAACTCAGTCTGTGGTTCCATTACGGATGTAAGCGGGTTAACTACGAACCTTATTTGTGTTGGAGTTTAAGGGATGAAACGTGTGTGCGTTACTGGGGCGGCATGCGGCATGTCGACTTGGATCAAGATGAATATATCGTTGGTTGCAGGTTCAATTGGTGTAACCGACAGAAAGTGACTTCTCAGTAGAAGCATTCAAAGAATGTTTTCATAATAAATTCAGCATAACTTTGTTCGCATGTGACCTTTATTGGATCTGTCCTAGTAGCTTGTCCCTAGTAGCCTTAATTTTGGGTAAACATTTCAGTTACACCAAATTTTTTTTATGCTTATGGCAGTTACTCGATTCCACAGTCAAGATTTCTAAAAATATTGCAGTTACTACATAATTACAAAGGAAATCTGAAAAATTCAAAGAGCCCCAAGAGTAAAAGAGCCCCAAAAATTAAATTTGTGCCTTTGAAGGTTTCAGAGTACCTAATTCGAGAAAATAAGATGCCGCTGTAGTAGGTACGTCATCAGCCAATGCATAGTTGCAGAGCGCCTTCCTTAAGTAGTTCAAGAGCTAGAGGCTATTTTAGATTTTCAGAAAAACTCGTCTTATTCATACACCATGCATTTTTTTAAACTACAAGCTCAAATTGGTTCAAATCACACCGCACGTCCTCACAAACAATCAGAATTGTTGGTCCAGCCGTTCCAAAGATATGGAAATCTGCAAAACGTTACTGCATCGGCATCTGCAAAATAACTCATAATCATAAACCACAGGAAGGGCACAAAATTAAGCTATCTTATAGGCTACTTTAAATTTGGCGATAGGTCTAAGTATTTGTACAACTATTTATAGCAAAAACGCAGGCTCAGCACGAGTTTCTGTTCATAAAATGTTTATTCATTGCGCAATGATATCTACAGAACAGAATACTACAAAAAAGTCACAAGACAAATCGATTAGATTTTTCTCAATTACAATTGTATAGTTTTGCAAATGAATTGATGCTTTACATAATTGAACAATGGCTAGCTGTCTGATTACGTGACCGTTTGATGCAGTGTGTATTAAATTGATCAGCGCTACATAATTGTAGGTAAATTATAATGGTCCTATGGAAATTTCCCAAAATCGTGACAGTATGCGTTTTCTCTTCCGGATAACTTGCATTCCGAGTGCCTGTCTTTTTCTACCTCTATTTTTAACTCTTGCTTGACACACAGATAGGAAAAACTTGCATTCCGAGTGCCAGTCTTTTACTACCTCTATTTTTAACTCTTGACACACAGATAGGAAAAACTTTTTAATCGCGATTTGTTATGATAATCGAAATATTGGAAATAAATTAACAAACAGCTACTCAGATTGGTCTTAAAAGTCTAATGTCATATAGACAGACATACAAACGATACGATGGGTGTTCATCGTAGCTCTCCAACAGATAAACCAATTTTGATGGTTCTTGGCTATGATGAAAATCCACCTGATTTTCAGTCTAATGTTATGTTATGATGGTTTCTTTTTACGGTACAAAGTATATATTTCAAAGTCAAACGAGTTTTTGTAATTTGATTGATATTGAAAAATAAGTCCTTAATTCCTGGATATTTTATATATATTTTTTTTCAAAGTTTGGTTGGGTGGATTTTAATCGTTAAAAGATGTAGGAGTGTAACGCTAGCCAGGTAGGTAAGCCAAGGATTCAAAAAAAGGAAAAAGACGGTGTTGCATTTTTTGAAGTTATTCACTTCTACATATTTATGTTTTCAGACTGTGGAAATAAGCAGAAAGTACACGGAGCTCCACGCAACCTACGCGGATGTGATCTATGCCGCCATGGAGGCTTCGGTTCAGGACGGGAGCCCTGTCATCGCGCCGCTGTGGTGGCTCGACCCGTTGGATAACGAGACTCACGTTATATGGGACCGTAAGACATGACTTTACCGTTCACCTATTTTAGCATTGGTATAACGATCTCGATCATTGTGTATGCATCTGTGTTGAATTGATATATTGGAAAACTTAAAATTATTTAATCCTAGATGAGGCCTATTATATTAGGGCAATTTTTGAGCTACTTACTTATCTCTTCTTTATCTACATGTCCCAGGTATGCTTATATTTGGACGGAAGAACTTCCGTGCTTAGCTGCATATCAAACCAAACCGGCAAATTACGTTGCCGGTTAAAATCAGGACTTCAAGGTCTCTTAGAGAAATGTTGCAATGCTCAAGTCCGTGGGTGGTCCTGTAGGTCCAATAGTCAGCGATTACGGATTTTTGATGAGAGTAAACACAATCCTTTCAAAAAATTACGGCACAAAATGTTAAAAATCAACGGTATGTCATTTGGAATCAATATTTTTTCGTTACAGAATACGTCCTCGGAGAGAACATCCTAGTAGCACCAGTGTTAACCGAAAACGCGACCACTCGCAACATATACCTGCCTTCAGGCACATGGCTGGAAGAGGGAGACGAGAATAGACTCTTCGAAGGACCACTGTGGCTGATGAACCACCCCGCGCCTATTGACTACCTGCCTTACTTCGTACGACATGCCTTGCCGAGTCACGCTGTAGCTCCTTGCGTTTCTGCCGCCCTGGTACTTTTGGCGATGTTAGCTAGTTTTATGTAGGGGGTTTTCTGTAGTTTGTAAGGAAAATATTAGGTCCTTACATATGAAATTAGCGTTTTGTATGGGAGGAACAAAAAGTCGAATATTTTTTAATATAATATATTTAATTAATCAAAGTATGAACCATTATTTTCTATGCACTTTTGCCATCTTATAGGTAGTTCATTGATCCCTTTACTAAAAAAACCAGTCGGACGGGAATCAATAAAATCTTTGAAGGCGATTTGGACTGCCCCATCGGAGTTGAATTTTTTCCCTTGCAAGAAGTTATCCAAATTTCGAAAAAAATGGTAATCTGTTGGAGCAAGGTCCGGGGAGTACGGAGGATGTCTTAGACTTTCCAATTGAAGCTCTTCTAATTTAGTAGCCGTCTGTTGCGCAGTGTGTGGTCTAGCGTTGTCGTGAAGCAGCAGTGGCGTGGAGCGATTGACCAGCCTAGGTTGTTTAGCCGCTAGCTTTTCCATCATGGTTTGCAATTGCTGACAATAGACATCAGCCGTAATAGTCTGGCCAGATTTGAGAAAACTGTAATGAACAATACCGGCACTAGTCCACCAAACGCTTACAAGTAACTTTTTTGGGGTTAATTTTCGCTTGGGGCAGGATTTGGCTGGCTGGCCAGGATCCAACCATTGCGCTGAGCGCTTCCGATTATCGTAAAGAACCCATTTTTCATCACAGGTAATGATTCGGTTTAAAATACCTTCATTATTGTGCCGGTTTAGTAATGTAACGCAGCAGTCGACGCGCGTTTGCCGGTTTGCTTCAGTCAATTCGTGAGGTACCCACCTTTCAAGCTTTTTAATCTTCCCAATTTGCTTCAAGTGAATTAAAACAGTTTTATCACTAACACCGCAGCCTGCAGCTAACTCGGACGTGGTTTGCGATGGATCCGCTTCCACAATAGCCTTCAACTCTTCATTATCAACTTGAGTCTCAGGCCGTCCACGGGGCTTGTTCTGCAAGTCGAAATTTCCAGAACGAAAACGTTGGAACCAAAAACGAACTGTGTTTTCTTTTGCAACACGACCGCCATACACATCATTCACCCTTCGAGTTGTTTCCGCAGCACTAGTGCCACGGCGGAACTCGTACTCGTAAATAATGCGATATTTTAAGTTTTCCATTTTGTAAAATGAGTGACGCAAACAGAAAAAAACAGAAGAAAAAAAACAAATGAATGACGATCATCGAAGCACAAATACACGAGTCTATAGCTGTACAAATTTGAATTTGGAATTCCTTACCAAAGAGGAGAAATTTGTGATTAAAGTGGCCAGTACGAAAAACGCCAATTTCATATGTAAGGACCTAATATTTAATTTATTGAATACAGTTTTGTTTTGAAAATTATAATTGGATAATACTCAAGTTTATTTTATTACAAGCTTATTTAACTTGCCCTGTTATGTTATGTATTAATTTGTGGGCCAAACTTTGCAACTGAATTTTAAACCAGTAATCCTCAACCGATTGACAGAAGGTAGCCATGGGAACTCCCAATCGAAACAGCCGTACCCCTTCAAGTTTGAGTTCGTTGGATTTGTCACAAACTTTGGTCCTAGATGATGACCAGGGTCCCGATGATGGAGCCGGAGGGAGGGTTTAGAAACTACTAAACGAAACCTCATCGAGTATGGACTGAATTTTTGAATAAAATCCTGTTTTTAAAACAGCTATTTTAATATTTAATTAACCACGAAAACAAGAATACAAGACGTTGTTGGAAAACTGTTTAGCTTATCAGTGTTTGTATGAACACGACAAAATAGAGCACGTTATTTTGCATAGGAACTTCTTTTTTAAGGGAATAGACCTTTGTAATAAACTTGTTTTTGCGTTGTTTTCTTATCATGAGACCATCTGCAAAACGATCAAAACCAGCCGAAAGGTGCCTGGTTAAAGATTTTAATATGACGTACGGATACGTAGACCCAAGTCTGCCTATTAAAATCGTAGGTCCTAGGTTGGCTAAACAAGGGAAGGATGTGAATTTTCCGAGAACCTGAGCAAGATTGATGTCCTGTATTATTATCTACCATCTAAACTTGTTACAGAACGTTTATGCTACACGCTGTAATGGTGGGAAACGCTTTGTCTGCTTCGGATTAATCTTAAGATTTGTTTGTTTAAACTGCACAAAATAACGTGCCTAATTGATATAATAGTTCGAAATGTGTTAGGTTATATAAATTTAAGGAGCTTTCAACACGTGCTTTGGAAAAATAGAGGAAAATGTTTGACTAGCTAGAGCCACTAATACTTAAATTAGAAAGGGAGTATTGAAAAACAACCAGATGGAACGAAGAAATTGTATCGGTCGCAGGAAGTCGACGGATGGAGGCGACTCAGTACCATCATTTATGGCATCGTTTGGGGGAGGGCTATGCCAGCAGTGGACGTTTGTGGATCACTAGAGCCAAGCCTTAAACAAGAGTCGAGCTTTTACAATAACTAGTCCCGCTAGGAGGAAGCGTCGAGCCAAGGCATTGGAGATAGCAGGCAGCGGGAGCCAAGGCGGTAGCAGAATTTGTCAGTTCTCAATAATACGTCAAGCTATTCACATGCACCCAAAGGTGGAAGGGTACGTTCAGAAAATCTGTCATAATGTACCTACTCCCCGCACAATTTTAACTCTTTGTTTCATATTTCCCGGCTTTTATCACGAATATTTTAAAATTCTGAAAAATCTAAACAGAAAAATAGCTGATGGTTGTGGTGCCATGATATCTTACTTGATAGGAATCAATGTTTTTACACTTACACTATCCGAACACATTATTATAAGTACTTAGGTATTATTTTGAGTCTACCTACCCGTGAACACGACAGTGCGTAAACTGTTCAAACGTCGGGATAAATAAATAAATAAACGCGATAAATAGATACCCTTTAAATAGTAGGTAGTAATATTATGGAATCAATATCTTGTACAGTATCAGGGAATCGCGTGTTTTGTTTACTATAAACTACATCATCCTATCAACACAATACAAAACCACCAGCAATAATGGGCGTGATTCGCACCACTTAGGTAGATACATTTACATGTTTACAATGAGCTCCACGTGGAGAGGAATAACTAACTCAGATAGACATGTGATTTTTTTCAAAAGAATCCCGTGGTGCGGGGCAAGGTTTCAAACCCGCAACCTCTGTACGCTGCAGGGTGCATCCCACTAACCCAAAACAGACTCCACGGATCCTACAACTATTATATGGGCGAAAATTTGTGCAAAAACTTTCGATCCTATAGTACATATTATTACATTTAGTAGCCCGATCCATATAATATACCTAGTTTTGTTTTCGCGTTGTCTTCCCTGAAGACAACACCAAAACTACAGAAAGGATTGGGCTGAAATTTTGCACTGATGCTAGAATAGCATATAGGCTAGGTACTTGCTATACCGTAAAAACACACGACAAGAACCCATTCACTTAGTAAGTGGTTTGTTTATTAATTTTATTATAGTACTTATCTCTCGATAAAGATAAGAAGGCAGAGAAGGGAACTAATGAACTACATTTTTCAAAATCTCAATTTGATCAATTCAGTAGTTTTGGCGTCAAAAATAAAAAAAAGCAAAAGCGATCTGTGGAGTAAGCCAAAATTTTGGCAAACAATTGGTAATAACGTGGAGCATGGCTTAGCTAGGGATTTTAGAGGGATATTCCCACTTCCTAGGCGCCACTTCACTTGTTTACACGCCCTCTTAGGCTGCCTGTCCATAAACGCGGAGTTAGGCAGCGATTCCAATGGTTAATATTGCATATATCTGCTCCGCTGCCCCGCTCCGCATCAATGGCCCTCGCTCCGCTCTGGACCGGCAGCCGCGGCGCGGCGGCTGCTGTCCGGAGCGGAGCGAGGGTGTATCGCAGAGCGGAGTTACGGACTATGTCTGTCCATTTATGAGGAACGAGGTGTTGTGCGGAGCGGAGTTGCTAGGAGCTAGGCCGATTTCGCGGGACGGGAGATCAGTTCCAGCGTTGCTGGTGCGGATCTTTTTGGTCCGTTTTCCCGCTCCGCTTCCCAGTTTTGTATGACTTTTTAAGCCAGTTCGCAAATTCCTGTACTCTGAAGCGGAGCGGAGATTTTATTAAATTTCATAGGTCGCTATTGGCAGCTGTACAAATGAACTCCTCTCTTCTCCGCTCGAGTGGATAGGTAGCCTTAAATTAAGCTATCAGACCTAAGTGCTTAGTACTCATACAAGATGCTTGTAAGAACACTTTTTGTCGCCTATTGTTTTATTTATTATCTTGTTGCGGCTTCTTGTGACGTTGTTAGAGACCTTTTACACTGAGTTCTAAGCTATTAAAATTATGCCGTCTCTTTCTTACCGATCGAAAGAATGGCATTAGTCTTTTTTTAGAGCTTTCAAATTAGTTAAGTTTCTCGAATAAAACTTAGGCTACTTTTTATCCCATAAATTCCCATAGGATAGAGAAAGAAATAATCTTTAAACGTTTCCATGGAAAAAAGATCAAGGCAGACACTACTACTACCTACTAGTGGCTTAAATTAGATCATTAGATCTAATTGGATTTCATGGATGATTCATGGAAAATTTACTACCTTACTTATATTATAAAATCGGAAGTAACTCTGTCTGTCTGTCTGTCTATCTGTCTGTTACCTTGTCACGCCTAAACAGCTAAACGGATTAATGAAATTTGGCATGCAGATAGATGGTATCTCAAGGACGGAATTGGGTTTTTCTATCTCGGAAAAGAGAGTGCGAAGCCGCGGGCGGCAGCTTGTAATGAATAAACCAATTCTAAGGTTTTTGTAACTAAAGTGTGTAAGCCCTCACTCACTCTGGGTAATTTCTAAGAAATCAAATAATATCTCAAAAAATTTCGATTGGTTTGGATTCGATAAACTTCAATGTTTCCCCTGTAGCTGGAGCTAACGGCGCTAGAGACCGTAGGAAGTCCTTGAGATTTTCGTCTTCTACGTCAGTTGACCTCGTGGTGTAGTTGGTTAGCACATTCCCGTGCTGAGGGAAGGATGCGGGTTCAAGTCCGTCGAAGTCGAAAATGTATGGGATATTATTTGATTTCTATGAATTTACCAGTCAGTGTTTCAACCGGCCTGTCATCAAACGCTACAGAACCCAGTGTGAAATCTCCGTGGACAATTTGAGCGATGTAATATAAACTTGCGTGTAGTGTTGCAACTGTAGATATGAGAATGAAGCGGCTTCCGAGGCGTCCAGTGCGGAGCGGGCTCGCGGGGATGATTGGACTACTCGGTGAGCTATTCTGATTATTATAATGATTCACACGCTCTACTAAGATTTTTAGAATCTACCTACGTAAAAAAAATTCTCAATTTACTAAAAGGGTCCCCTTGCTCTATCGTTTTCATTTTTGTTACAGGATATTTTTGGGAAATTTTAATTTGTATTTAGTACAAACTGGAAATCCATTCTTTCGAAAACGGGTAAAAACTATTTTATGAAAGTTCATATTTTTTATGAAAAGTTCATGGAATACATTTTGTCTCTTATCGAATGGGGTTCGAATTTTTTCAAGCGTTAAAGCCTACTGAAAAGTCTGGAAAAAAAAAAATTGCGAGAAATGCAGTTACATTTGAAAAGCATAGTTAGAAATCTTTAATTCACTAGCTAGACCGTATGTAAAGGAATAGGACATTCAACATCATCATCATTGCAGCCGTAAGGCAGTAGCCGTAAGGCTATGCCCAATGAACCCTTCTCGCTCAAAGATCGTCACGATAAATAAATAATGCTGGACGATTCACACAGCATCATCTAGCCCCAAGCTAAGCAGAGCATGTCGTGTTATGGGTACTAGATTACTGATATACAGTACATAACATAGATATATTTTTCACTATTCATAGAAAGTACCCAGAACACCCGCCACAATTATCTGCAGATCGTACAAATATTTGTCCACCCCAGAGGTTGTCCAAATCCCCTGAACTTCGTCACAATGACCTCTCCTACGCTTCCTGCGTCCAGCTTTTATTAGTATACAGGTCGTGGAAAACCTATGGGAAAGGTTTTAATAGGTCTTAGGACCACCTTTGGGTGTCTGCCCACGTTGACCCTTCCGGTACGTGGACACCACTTGGCGCTAAAATCAGGAGGGCCTATACCCAGTAGGCCAGGCACAGCGATTGTTGTTTAGGGTAGATTATAGCAAAATGATGTGTTAGGGATGATGTCGCATCGTCATCGAAGGCGTTAAATATTTGATACCTAGTCATTTCTTGAATTTTAATAAGGGGCGCTTAATCACGTGAGGCACGAAAGCGGGGGGTCGGGAAAAGAACACGAAACAAGGGGCCCCCCCTTGTTTCGTGTTCTTTTCCCGACCCCTGTAGTGAAATATCACGTAGATATTTATTTTTTCGCGCGATTTCTAAACCGTTAATAAAGAATTAATTTTCCAGAACTAAATTAGATTATACCTGTATTTAGATACAAAACCTCACCACGTATCACCAGGGGGGACGGAGACTTTAAAAAGTTGTGCCAAAACATCACGTGATGAATGGAAGACCCTTAATTTACGCATTTTATGATGATGAGATGAAATTTTAGTCTAATCAACCCTAGACAACATTCGTTGTGCTTCGTCAACTACAGTGTATAAAATCCAGATGAATATGCAGCAATTTTAAAATACGCTCGTCTTTACCCGGGTCATCGGCCATTGCCCGGATAACATTGTAATTGTATGCAACATAAAAACTATTTTCCGACTCTCCCACAATTACCGTACTAATAACTAATGAACCATTGTACAACACGTCATGTCGATACTAATTCCTAGTTCTACACTATGATTACTGGCTGATGATTGCCCTCATTACAGGACAATGAATAAATACTGCGTATCCATTATTATAACGCTGAAACATGCTTCGGAAACTTAAGGGGACTCCCATGTTAAACTACCCAGTTCTGTCCTTACTTTCATTACTTCTCTAAAACTAATCTAATATTAAGTAATGAAACTAATCACAAAATATGACCAACGTCTGATCAGCACGATAAAATCTTTCATTTTACAATATTTTGTGTCAGTAGTTTATGAGCACGGGGTTTTAAACCTCACAGGAAACAGAAAACACCAAACGAATAAAAAAAACGTCAAAACTACTTCCATATCAAATCTTTCCTGTCATTCAAATGTAAAGATTTTCATAATTATTATTAGATCCAATACAATAAAAAAACAAAAAACACATTTATGTAAAGCGCCTTGCGAAATAATTTAAGCAAATTTTATTTTCCAAAACAATTTCAACCTTATTGGTCATATTTTATTATGATACTGGTGATTATTTTGTGATTTATTTCATTACTGGTATAAGATTCTATTTAGATAAATCTTTAAAACTATTAGGACAGAAATTAGGCAATTTTCCGCGGAGCCCCCATTAGAGACAAATGGTTTCTCGAAAGGTTCAATGTTGGAATTTCTTTTTATTCAATGCTCAGCGTACTTTAATTTCATTGATGCACTTTTTCATGTCTGACATAGTAAAGGAATGCACTCTCAGGGCTTGTGAGATCATACCTAGTAAAAAATCATTGTTGGCTGTCATAATCAAATAAATAAATGAAAATAATTCATTCACAATCACCTAATTTATTAATTTTATTTAGTTCACGATCCCTGAATTCTCAAATGACATCAATAAAGCTTTGAGTCGCAATTTTTTGACAGTTTCAATGAAAAACTATTGAAGAATACCTATTCGAGATAAGAATATTACACGAAGCTATTGCTGATGAATTTCGTGTGTAATTAACACGCTCAGCGCCATGTGTGCCCTTAAGTCAAACAGTGTCTGATACACTGTGTTTTCAAAAGTATAACATCCCTCTACTTGGTTAGAACACTGTGCTTCCTTTAGGCGCACACTTTCTATACATTTTATAGGCAAAAATTAAAGCTCTGGCCTGGCGCATTTTTTTGGTATAAGTGGGTTGGGATAGGTTATTTTTCAAAAAAAGTACATGGAAAAATTATTAAACTATAATCAACATAATGGCATTGGGAATAACTAATAATCATATCTCTTTTTGATAAACATCAGAACCTTATCTGGACTTCATTGAAACAATTTTTGCAAATTGGAACCTTGCAAACGGAACATGTTGTTATAATTTGACAAGCTTTTTTCAGTTTACCGTCAATCATTTTTCCTTCCCTTCCGTATTTATTATAGCACCGAGCTTTCTTCTTTATCCCATTTTTTATGTTGATTTGATACACATGGCCTGGGAGGTATGCTTTTCGGGTAAACTATTTCCCAGGCCACGTGTATCCAAATGTCACACAGCTGAAAATCCCGTAAAAAACCTGAAAAAAGGGGGGGTGTCAAAGAAAAATATGGTTTACAAGACATTTAGAACACAATAAAACGTAATTTTTTTTTTGTCAAAAAATGAACGAAACTGCCTACAGGGCTTGGCGCTGAGCGTGTTAATCATACTGTTTTATTACGACTTTTCTGAGTGCCTATAAAATTGAACTATGCTGAAAATGTTGAAATTCTCTTATGACTTCATAAGTATATTAATATTTTGTTTGTTGCAGTATTGTTGGCGGCGGTGGCTGCAGCATCAGACTGCACGTGCGCCACCGATGTGAAGGTCCTGGACGACTCGGACCTCAAGGTCACGCTCCAGGATAACCAATATGGAGGCCTCAACTTGCTTTTGGAGAGACGTAAGTGAATTTAACATTGTCTTTTGTTTTACGACGTTGGACTTAAAACTGGTGCTAAACATGATCTTCACCCGGTCCTTTTCCCGCGCTAGGTGGGGTCGGCATAACATGTATTTTTCTTCCACTCTTCTGTCAGCCGTCATCTCTGTACTTATATCAGTAGGTATCAGTAAATATTTCCAAAAATCTAAATCAGCCACAAGCACAAAAGTAATTTACTGTACATAAATTCAAAGAAAGGCTCTAGCTAGCATATAGCAAATTTTTGGAACTTCATACCCAAAGGAATTTCAAGAGGTTCCTATTACTACGCCTGGCCGTCTCTCCGTCTCAAATTTTATATGCACTTGGCCGGTTAATTATTTTCAGAAACCGCCTATTTTTGCCTAGCTGTGCTTTTTGATAACTTTAGCTACAAACTCTGCTTACTTGGGGCGAGGTATGAGCTTTGAGAATTGTCCAGGATTATTTATATTTATTAAATTAAGTACCTACAGCTGATTTTTATTTATTTTTTGTTTAAATAGTTTTGTTAACAAATGGTTTCAATATAACCTATTTTCATCTCCCAGATGAGATCTCCGAGGTAATATCGGTGATCGGCCGCCGCACGGGAGCCATAAAGGACGTGGTCCAGAACGGCGACGTGGTCATCCAGTTCGAGAACGACACCACAGTGAGGATCAACACTGAGGAGGTGGCGGGAAGCAGGCCTGGCATCATCATTACGTTCACGTGGGAAGCGCCGAAGAACCAGCGGTTGGAGGATTGCGTTAATTTGGGTAAGAGGTTTCACGTTATTTTTGGACGAATGATGTTTTTCTTAAGGTATGTCGTTTGTGTGTATGCACGGCGCCGTCATGTGTGAAAAGGTACCTACTCTATTAAAAATCTCACTGAGACGCCACAGCGATTTGGCTGGCAGCGTATCCAAACTATTGTACGGCAGAAGGGGTTGTTAAACCGTCGCATCGCCAGGTGAGTTAGCTGACATGCCTACAATACGGCATGAAAAGTTTGGATACGTTGCGAGTGACGCGACGTCGTCGTCGCGAAACGGGGCCTAAATAAGGCCCTAAATGATACGGTCGTGAACACTTTTTCAAACACAATAGGGTATATGCATAGAATTGTTAAATTTTTATATTCTATTATTTAGGTTATTACAAAATATAACACCCACAAAATTTTAAATTATTATGGTAAAAAACAACAAGTAAAATTGTACCCCGTTTCACGTTCTTCACGTTCGCTTCTCGTTGTACGACGTCATACTTCACATTTTCAACTCAAAGCACTTCTGCTTCTTCGTTGATTTTTCAGTCAAAATAAAATAAGATACAAATAAATTTAATTTATTGGTATCTTACTATTTGTACTTGCGTTAAAACTAAAATTTTACATTGCAGAAAACACCAAACAACCGCGAAATAATACAAAAAGATATCCCGCCAAAGACTCATGCATGATAAATTGATAATACAAAATGTGAAGTGTGACGTCACGTTCGTTCGCCAATGGCGTTGCGTTTGGAAATTTTGCGAATGAGATTTAAAATACCTATCTACTTTTCAATTATTAAATTTCACAATAAAAACATCAAAAAATACAGAAATAAATATGCAGATATATTATAATAATATGTCTACCTATATCAATAGAGAATACGTAAATTTTTTTAGCTTTTTTGAAGGCACATGCAAATAACCTATTGTGATACTAGATGTATTCTTAACCAACTTAAAAGTAGTATTTCTAAATAAGTATTTTTCCTCTAGGCCTAGCCCACTGGTACGGAGGGCCGCAGCAAAAGCGACAGTACTGGCCGATAGAACGCCTAGTCCTACCTAACTACTCCTACATCACCAAGGAGGCCGACAACTGCGCAGTGGCCGAGCCCTACTGGCTCAATTCCGAAGGAATTTTCTACTACTTCGACAAAAAGGTTCCCCTATTCATCGACCAGAATGATCTAGAGAAAAACGCAGCGTGCTTCATCGCCCAAGTCAAACCACCGTATTCCAGTAAGAGGACAAAGAATGAGCTGATCTATGCCATTGGTATCTTCGAAGACGTTAGAAAAGCACACGAATACGCTGTCGAAAGATACTTGGAAAAGCCTTCAGGGATACCAGATGAAAGAATGATTACGCATCCCATCTGGTCAACCTGGGCACGATACAAACGCGATATTGACCACGATTTAGTGCTGAAATTCGCTGATGAAATCAAGGATAAAGGGTTTAAAAACAGTCAGTTCGAGATAGATGACCTCTGGGAGATTTGTTACGGTTCTCAGACGGTAGATGTGAACAGGTTCCCGAATATGAAGAATACGGTCGATAAGCTGAAGGAGAAGGGATACAGGGTGACGATTTGGACGCATCCCTTTATCAATAAGGGCTGCGAGCCTTGGTATTCGGAGGCTAAGGATAAAGGGTGAGTGTACTTGAAATTACTTACCAGTGAAACATTTAAACAGACTACCATAGGGGTCAGAGCTAGTCCAGGGATCCAGGGGGACCTGGATTAAAAGAACCCAAGATTATGTCTTAAATAAATGCCATTTTCATTTCATTAGAGCTGATTAGAGATTATAATTTGGGTCACATCAGTAGGTATGTCATTAAAATACAAGCTAAAACTTTTCAGACAATTGCAACAGTCTACAATTAGCTCAATTGTTTCAATTGTAAATACTAGTTCTAATTTGTTTTGTATCATTTGATTGTTTGAGACTTGATTTCCAGACCTACTTTCGAACACTATTGATAGCATCAAACCTTTCACTACTTTGTAAGTCTCACATTAGCAAATCTAAGTTTGTCTGTCAACTAATCAAAATTTTCATCCCATCCCCAGCTACCTCGTATCATCCGAATACGACTCGGTAGAGACGAGCTGGTGGAACGACAACGAGACCACGACAGCCTACATCGACTTTACGAAACCAGCTGCGAGGACGTGGTACATAGACCGGCTTCAGAAGCTGAAGGATGACTATGGGATTGACAGCTTCAAGTTCGATGGGGGAGAGTCTGATTGGACTCCTCAGGTAAACAGACTAAGGCCCGTTCTATAAAAGCATGTTCAGTCATCGGTCTATGCTTGAGTATAAGCCATGGAAAAGCGTCATTTAAGCATAAAGAGTTATGGTTGAATAACGCTTTTCCTTGCTTTTGCTTTTCATAAAACGGGTCTTAGCATTGGTACAGTTTCTCAATTTCGAGGGCTATGGGTCCACTTAAGAAGAAGAAATGTGTAAAAATAATCTATACAACCTCAACATTAAAACGGTTTCACTGGCACTGCCTCTCCCTCCATAAGCAATCATCGAACACCATGATGACAGTTTCGATCTTGCAACACAAAAATCTTTTAAAAACTTTTCTATTTTACCTTAACCGACACATAATGCGGCGCCGCGCCGGTTCGTGTTCTGGCTTAGATTACAAACAATCATCATCGTTTGGAAAAAAAAAATGTTAGTAATAACAATCTTACAGAAATTTTCCTGCGGTCTCCACACTAGGCAAAGCCAAATATATATACACATGGAGACCAAAAATTTAATTCCAAAGATTCAGCCAAAAGACGTCCACTGCTCTCCTGTAGATCACCATAAAATCTACTTCGTTGGGGCCATGAACAATCCTAAGAAGTCAATCCGAAAGTCCTAACAGCGCAAATCAGACCACAATCTAGAACCAGAAATCGCTTGCAGGGAAATTCCTTATTTTTATCCTCGATTAAAGAAAGCAAGGTATTTTGTATTCAGATCCCGGTACTACAAGGGGACATCAGGGACCAGCCGGGGGAGATCACGGCAGACTACGTGCGAGCCGCGGCAACCTTCGGACCCATGGTGGAAGTCAGGACGGGATACAGGTAAGACATCGTCAATACTTCCACACTAAAGTCTAAGTGACCACATTAACGCGTTCAATGCTAGGCTTTAGCGATGTGACCTGCAGGGGTGCAAGGAACTGTTGTACATGACTGCTCGGTCATGTGCAACAATGGTTCCTTGCGTCGTCGGTGGCAGACAAAGTGTTAACGTACAAACGATAAACTAACAGTCTGTGCGTGTTGAGCAGAGAAATTAACTATTAGTTACCTAGGTCCAAGGTCATTTCTTTAGTTAGTTGGTACCAGATAACACAAAAATCCATGAATATTGAGGCATGGTCAAAAACCAGAATATGTAGAGAATTTCATCCATCTTTCTCTACTCTACATTATATTATAAGTATCTCTTTCTAAGCAATTAGATATCACAAGACGAGTCACTTACGCAGTCTTAAAATACCATTAAAACCATTTCTGAGTTGTTCATTCATACAGGCACTATATACAAAATATAAAGTTTTATGGGGCTATATGAAGCCTTGAATTGCCGTGTGAAATGCCCTGCATTTTTTACCACCCGTAGTAACCGAACGAACGAACTCTGTTGACATTATCCCAATTCCAGAACTCAAGACTTGCCCGTCTTCGTCCGCATGATCGACAAGGACACCTACTGGACCTTCGAGAACGGTCTCCCCACCCTCATCACCACCTTACTCCAGATGAACATGAACGGATACCCACTGGTGCTGCCGGATATGATTGGAGGGAACGGGTACAACGAGCCTCCGAGCAAGGAGCTGTTTATTAGGTGGTTGCAGGCGAATACATTTATGCCTAGTATGCAGTTCTCTTACGTGCCCTGGGATTACGATAATGAGGTAAGTTCTTTATTTTTAGTGTTTCGTACCTCAAAAGGAAAAAAGGAATCCTTATAGGATCACTTTGTTGTCCGTCTGTCAACCCCCTTTTCTCAGGAACGCATGAACGTATCGAGTTAAAATTAACGTCAAATACTCAAGTCCGTAACCTGTTAGAGCCGCGATATTAATAAAACTTCTAAGTCAACGACCTCAAAAGTTACAGCCTTTTATGTCCGAATATTTGAAATTTTCAAAGGAATGCACTCAAAACCTATAAGGTACTTCCCGTAGACCTAGAATCATGAAATTTGGTGAGCAGCAAGGTCTTATAGTACAAATAAAGAAAAAATCCGAAAACAGTAAAGTTTACTGTTTTCGTGTAGTTTAATAAAAAAAAATACTTTTGATTCTCGCCGTGGATCTACAGGGTAACTACTTACTTCCCGTTGACCTAGAATCATGATAATTTGGCAGAACACAAAGTCTTATGGAACCCTTAGTGCGCGAGTCCGACTCGCGCTTGACATTTTATTTATTCGTTGTGGCAAATTTACGCCGTAGAACCGATCCCTAGCCCGCATGCTCAGCCTGGGGATGATAGCATTACCTCATAGTGACCCTTTTTTTACTGGCCTTTAAATAAACACTTTCATGGCTCAAGACGCATATGTCCTCGTGCGTCTCAGTGGAACGCCGCGGCGCTTCCCTGCGCGGGTCGTACCGCCGAGGCTGGGCAGTGAATTCGTTAAGACGCTTATCAGGGGAGGCCTATGTCCAGCACTGGACCAGCAAAGGCTGTAGATGTACGCGGTAGAAATCTCTCGCAAGAATGAGTTGCAAGGTTGAAGACATCGTTAATGTTGTACTCTTGACATGCGAGAGACTGGCAAAAGCGAGAGGAGGCCTTCCCAGCAAAATTCAAGATTCAAAGAGATTTTATTTCGTTTTAACCCCCTCAGAGGTTAATTTTTCAAGATAAGATTAGTCTATGTTGTATTCTAGAAAATAAACTACAATCAAATTTCTTCTAGGTCGGTTAAGTAGTTACGGAGATAGGTACCTAAGTGGTAACAGGCATTCATACAACTTTCATTTAGAATATTAGTAGGATGACCGAGGACACCTCGCGTTCATATGCGCCCGGGATATCGTAACAATACAAGAATACAGAATTGATTTATAAAATAATATTTTACACGTCCATTGTTTTATAATTATACAACATTACAGTTAATGAATTATTAATAGTATGATATGATTCATCTTGTGAAACA
Organism: Eupithecia subumbrata; assembly: GCA_949316285.1. Taxonomy (NCBI): domain Eukaryota; kingdom Metazoa; phylum Arthropoda; class Insecta; order Lepidoptera; family Geometridae; genus Eupithecia; species Eupithecia subumbrata. The sequence continues at coordinate 9,075,980 of OX438643.1, read as the reverse complement.
TTATAATTTTTCACAAGATGAATCATATTTTAAATATTGACTATACCGGCTGGTTTTTTGAGAAGGGCGGTGATGGCCAAGTCCGAAACCACAAGAGTTAGAGAAAAGTCGTGAAAGGAGTCATACCCTCGATTTATAAGAAAACAAAACTGCAGATTTAGTTTTTTTTTTCTTTTACTTTGAAGGAAATCCTTCCAAAAACCACCCCGTATAATATGTACTGAATTGAGAAAAATATTACGATAAAAAATTACGAAAGTGCACTGTTTCGCACATAATTTGGTCGAGATCTCAAGAACCCTGCGGTCTATTGAAAAGACTTATATTTTGACTCGGTTACTAATTGTTTGGTTCCTTGAACCAGTTTCTTCATAAGTTTTGTATAGTTTTCTTGTAAGTAAGCAAAAACATGATTATTGCGCTTCCGCCGTTCTAAAAACGTATGCTCTGTCCCGCTCCTATGAACGCAAAATCCGCCTATCCTTTTCACAAAATGGCGCGCATTGCGCCCTGTTAAATAAATGATTTTCTCTTCCAGACAATAGCAATAAGCCAGAAGTACGTAGACCTCCACGCGAAGTACGCCCCGGATATAATCGCCGCTTGTAAGAAGGCTGTGGCGGACGGCTCGCCCGTGAACCCGCCCATCTGGTGGATAGCGCCCAACGATACCACCGCGTACGATATATGGGATGGTAAGTTGAAATATAATAAATAAATTATTAAGTATTATTAAAAAGAGTCAGCAGTGAAAATCGCTGAACACGAATGCAATTTTAAAATTACCTGAACGGCACTAAATTCCATGAATAACTGACGCTATCAATTTAGCGTAGTTTTTGTAACCGTAGAACGAAAAGATTATTTCGTTGTTTATTTTAATCTGTTACTCAAAATTCACTTGCTTGGCGTCTACTTTCAGATATAATTGTAAGCAATATTTATTGATGGAAGACAGACAAGTAATTTAAATATAAGTCGTATAAAAAGATGCGGCAACAGAGTGAATGTTAGGTTACGTATGGGCGGTGTGTATAGTTAAGGCTGCACGAGTCGTCCGGTCCAACTCATCAGTGGGCGCGGCCTAAATGTATGCCATCTCATCTGACATAATAGATATTCCCGCGCGCTTGATGCAAGGCAAATAATTTTATTCGTAAAACGGCCGCGTAAAGAAATGCGATAAGACTTTTAGCACAAGGGTTATTATAGAAAAACTATTGAGAGTATCATTTCAAAATAAATTTATTTGAACTTTTGAATAACTAAACTATGTCCGTACGCGCTTTATTTTAGAGTTTTTTTATTTATTTTCGCCCAAAGTGGGCCTAAAATCGGTGCTGAAATACGAAAGTTTAGAAGCTAAAAATACAAGCTTTCGTATTATTATTATATTTATTAATACTTTTTATTAATACTTTTTTTACGGTTTCGGGTGCATATAGACATGGATAATGAATGACGAGATAAATTGATATTATCCTTAGTTTTGGATGGTCAACATCAAACAGCGTTGTAGTTACCCTTCCACGTTTGTATGGAAAGATGAGCGACTTTTCAGCCTTAAGGTAGGTATCTGTTGGATAGCGCCTAACGATACCACAGACGACGATTACGATACATATATCGTATCGCAATCGTGGAATAGGACGGTAAGTAAAGTAGTACAGTACCTATTCAAATGTTGTAGTTAGTGATGAGGATCGGTGTCTTTTAATAGGATCAGTGGCAGACGGCCATTCCACCCGAATAACCGACAACCGTTGTTAGTTAACGTGTTCTTGAGTTCGCGACTCGGTAAAGGTATGAGGATCTGCGAGAGACTGCTGGCAGCTGCTGACTGCGGCTTCAGATAGGGCGATTAGCAAAGTACGCCCCGGATATAATTGCGGCAGAAGGCTATGGAGGGCGGCTCGCCCGTTAACCCGCCCATCTTGACGACCTCAGTGGCGCAGCGGGGGAGAGTCCGCCTGCGACGCAAGAGGTTGCGGATTCGATTCCCGCCTCGGAACAAATTTGTGTACGATCTGCAGAAACGTGTTCCGTTGGTCTGGGTGTTTTCTATGTACAATAATTATCTAGTACCCATAACACAAGCTTTGAGTAGCTTACTTTGGGGCTAGATGGTGCTGTGAGGATTGTCCAGCATTATTTATTATTTATTTATCTTGTGAATAGCGCCCAACGATACCAACGCGTACGATGTATGGCATGGTATGTAGCCACATGCCTGTGGTTGTTTGGTAAAAAATATACCACCCTAACTCTTCCTGCGTGTGTCGTGAGAGCCCTTAGTCGCCTGGGGATATCCACCAAGGAGCGGGTAGAAACGACTGGAACGGGTCTGTTACGACTACGAACGCCAATCCGTCTGCCTAGCCACACTGAGAGAAAATAGTGTTTAAAATTTTTGAAATAAAGATATATATTACTTAGGATTAGAGTTGCCAGATGTCCGGTTTTCGACCGGACAGTCCAGTTTTCTATAAGCTTGTCCGGTCTAGAAAATCTTGGTAAACCGGACAAAGCATTGTCCGTTTTAGTAAAAATTACGCTATCTAGTTTTTGGTCCTTATCTCCTTGGAAGCAGCAATCTCCCCCTGAAAACATTTATGAAGAACTGGCTGCACTTCAAAGTGTTTTCTTTTCACTTGAAGGAAACTCTCTTAACATGTGGTGCAGATTTTTTAACAATGAAGCAGCCCCAAATTTATTGAAAATCGTGCAGTATGTTTGTAGTATTCCCATATCAAATGCTTTGTGGAAAGAATCTTTACCGTCATGGGAAATGTATGGACAGACGAAAGAAATCGTCTCACCGTAAACACTGTAAAAAGTGAATTGTGCGTTTTCTTTAATATAACTGCTAGTTGCACTGAATTCAAAGATACCATCTTAGGCAATAAAACCTTATTAAAAGCAGTGACATCGAGTACTAAATATATGAAAAAGTAGATACCTACTCTAAATATCGAAAAAATATTATTTTGGTAGTTTTTTGGTTGGTTTTCAGTAAAATCTGTTAGTTGATAAAAAAATTAAACTTGTCCGGATTTTTTTGTCAACACATCTGGCAACCCTACTTAGGATCTAGTCAAGTCAAAGTCGCATTCAGTTACAAAATCTAAATCTACAAGATCTGAACTTAACTAGATAGAAAAAAATCCCAAAGATATCCCTTTTTATAATGTTTTTTCAATATTATGTCTAGCGAAGTACTGATTTTTTTTTGTACTCAACTAAAGACACAATATTTCAAAACAAATGCGCAGAGTTTGACTTGATAAAATGATTTTCTTAATCACTATGTTTAAATTACTACAATTAACACGAGCGCGGCGGCTTGGAGGCACGCGTTGGCCCTTGCGCCTACTGCTGCAGGAGTATCTGACCTTAACATTATTGACTTTTGGGGGATACCTTTGTCCCACGTCATTCGGCAGACATTTAAGTAGTAGGTGTAGGTACCTATACTAATATAATAATGACGAAATAATATTCATTAATGAGGACTCTACTTGTAAATAAACCAGTGGCAGTGGGCCGGCCATATTTCCCGAATTATCACAAACGGATGAACGATTTGGATTTGGTTTTCTTTTCGCCTAAATTGCCAGCCGTTCAAGTTTTATTTTGATATTATGAACCGTCGTTCAAAATAATCGTCGTCGGTTATACATACAATACAAAAATGCTTTATTGTACACCAGAATAAGTACACATTTCATAACACACATTTCATAACACAAGTACAATGAGCGGCCTTATCGCTTGGAAACGATTTCTTCCAGGCAACCTTTGGATGACGACCTTTGCTGTTATTTTTTGTGGTTAGTAGAATCTGCTTGTATTTGTTCCAGAATACCTCTTAGGAGACAAGATCCTAGTGGCCCCGGTGGTGGAACATCTAAGTACAGAGCGAGACATCTACCTGCCTGAAGGCACCTGGCGGGAGGGAGAAGGAGGGAAGACTATACAAGGGGGGGATTGGATTAGGAACTACCGCGCGCCGCTCGATACTTTACCTTATTTTGTTAAAGTTTAGGTACAGTTTAGTTTGTAGGGTAAGGCTCAGAAAGTTCCGATACCCGTTGGATAGTCTCCCTTATTTTGTTACAGTTTAGGTACAGTTTTGATCGTATAGCTGAGTACGGCTCAGAAACTAGCAATTGCATCTTTTGCCTTATTTCGTAAAAGGTGAGATACAGTTTAGATTGTAGAGTTAGAAACAACCGCTAGCCGTTGGATATTCTGCCTTATTTTGTTAAAGTTTAGGTATAATTTAGAGTCATAAATTTCCTAGGTATATTAGGAACCGGCCATTATTAGTATGTTTAAGTACGTATAGGATAATTTGTATGAAATTTATTGAATAAACTGAGTTGCTAAAAGCTTCTGTTTTTGTGAAAATCATCAAAACTTCCTACTTTGTTCAAATTTCTTAAAAATTACTATTGAAATACTTAATACAATACACTACATAATGTAGTTGGATACTACAATTTTACTAAAATACTAACTACAAAAACTTTAACTACTCTAAAACTACAAAATAGTACGCCATCATTTACTACTAGCGCTCGACGGACCGACTACATTGTAGGATGGATCGCTATTCGTGGCGTCGCGTCACTTGGGGGAGGCCTTTGTTCACCGGTGGACGTATACGGGCTGAAGATATTATAATACTACCCCTTGACTGCCTCGTTGGTTTAGCGGTCGGGTCTTCAACCACTTACAATGAGGTCACCGGATTCAAATCCCGGGTCGGGCCAAAATTTGTGTAATTGGAACTTTTCTACCAAGAAATATTCACAGTAGCAGCCCGGAGTGAGGAAGTTGGCGGTGTTACACGCCCTTGCCTCGGAAAGCACTTTAAGCAGTTGGTCCTGCGCCTAACCTCTCCCCGGTCGTGTCTGTCTGCCTCTGCCGTCCCATCGGATTATGAGAGAGAGGATATAGAGAGTGCACCTGTGTTTGCGTGCACTATAATATGTCCTGCGCACCTCACTAGTCTTCGTTGAGACTGGCCGCCGCCGTTTCCGAAATTTGGCTCGGAGGGCATCAATACTACCCCTACTATAAAATAAAACCACACAATACCTTACATACATATATTGAACTTCAATCTTCAGTAATCAAGTAACAGTGATATCTTTCACCAGTCCATGGCCGAGTATCCTGAAGTCTTCGACGATCGCTGCTTTGTTCACCTTGTACTTGGTCTCGCCTTTCTCGATGACAGGAGTTAGCGCGTTCGCTGATAATAACTGAAAGAAAAAACAAGTTTAACAAAGACATCTATAGCGAAAGGAAATGATGCTTTGAGAATGCGGATCTGTGATCGCAGTGGAGGTGTTAAAAGTATAAAGAAAGGATTACACTGTATTATCAGAGCCTACCTATTTGCATACAGTCGTTCGACGAAGGCGTTTTGACAGGGCAATCGTGCGTGGCCCATGGAACTTACGCTCCCGAGTGACTAAGGCGGTGATGTATTCTACTCGGGAGCATCCCTCTCCGTCCCGTCCCTTGCCCCCCGTATGATTTCTCTGTCAAAACCACGTCAAAATGCCTTCGTCGAACGACTGTGTGCTTATAGGTACGCTGTGGTATTATTATGTCTTTATTTGTCTGTGAATTTTCTGTATTATTTTCTTTAGAATTGTGTTAACTGTTATTGTAAATTTTAAGACATTGCACGCCCAATATGGCAGAATTCATTGTGACATTACATTACATTATTATAACAACTTTTATAACATGTATTTCATGCTATAAATAAATTATAATTTGAATTGAAGGAGCTACCTCTGGTAGGTTCAAACCAGCTTAACTTTTTTTACGAAATAATAAGACTACAATATTTTTTTTATTACATCTGTCATTTAACTATCATCAACAGACAATCTATTGCATTATTTACGGAAGTAAAGAATGTATGTTTTTTTTAATAATATGTAGGTACCTGGAAATCTTTGAATCCTTCGACTTCTGGTTTCCACAGCACCGCTATAACTTCGCCTCCGTACTGGTCGTGGAAGAACAGAGCGAAATCGCTGTACGCACTCTGAAAAATAAACATGTAAACTTCATTAAACAAACTTTCGTAAACTAATCAAACTATATTTGTTTAGGAGATTTAAAAATTTAAGTGATATAATAATCGTCAAACTTCTTGTCCTCTGGCGAACGAGGTGAAAAAGATGCGCAGAACGCAATTCTTAAGCCAAATTGTTGGCTTTTTTGGACAGTCTCGTCGATTTTTCACTGCGAGTTTTTGTTTCAAACGATGAAATAGAGCTATACGAAAGAGATAGGTACAGCACCTATCTCTTTCGCGAATTATATGAGTTAGTGTACCTGCGCAAACTTCCGTTTCTCGCTGCCCGTCATCGGACAAGATGTTTAGCGGCAACTATAACTTGGGTAATTTTGCTTTTTATGTTTTTTATGGCTAGATAAAGATGTGTGGATTCTCCAGCATTATTTATATTATGTAACTTTCGTTAATCCGAAGTTTATGAAATTTGAATTCCGGTACTGACGGAAGGATGCCGGTTCAAGTCCCGTCGAAGTCAAAAATTAATGCAGTATTATTTGATTTCTTAGAAATTAGCCAGAGTGTGAGTGTGAGCAGACTTACGCACTATAAAAACAAAAACTTCACAAGATATAACTCTACAATCGGTACCTATAACATTTCCAGTGACTTTATCCGGCAACGGTCGAAGCTTCGGCATATTGTCCAACCGTTAATAAAGCCTAACAAATAGGTACTTCTATAGTTTTTCAACCTACCCTCAAATCCTCTAAATAGTTCCTCACGGGATTGACCTCGACGATCGGTATAACATCGTCGGCTACTTTATCCGGCAACGGTCGTAGCTCCGGCTTTTTGTCCGGCCTCTCGGAGACGTACGGCACCAGGCGAGCATGGAGGTGAATTAGTACGTCGTAGCCGGATAGGGATGGGACGAATGCACCCTGAGGGAAAAAAATACATCGTACATGTTATTTGGTTCATGTATAGGTACAGTAATATAATGAACGTAGATGAATTAAATAACTTGTTTCAAGTTCGGACAAGAAGTTGAGACGACGACGTCACAGTTTCTTTGAGAGAATAATAAGAGATCGCGCATGATCACGTGCGAGTGGGTTTAGGGGACTTGCCTGGATGTAGGATGATATGGCCTGATATTGTGGGGTTCTAAAAATGCAAGCTAAATGATAGATGTAAATGGAATTTTTTTCTTAACCTCAACCTCAACAGCCTGTCCACTACTGGACGCAGGCCTCCCCCTGATAAACGCCTTATTGGCTTTTATCACATGGGGGGTAATACCCATAATCCACACGCTGGGCATGCGGGTTGAGGACCGCAGTTCGGTGGTAGAATTGTTTTGCAGGGGGCGCTGCTGCCCGCTCCCGGTGTATATCCCTTAGTCGCCTCACACGACACCCGCGGGAAGAGATGGGGTGATGCAAATTTTAATCCGGCACCACACAGCGAAAAAAAATTTTTTATTTGTATAAAAATATGTTACTCTACATCAGGGGTTCCCAAACTTATTTAGTCTACTGCCCACTTTGAGAATAAATTATTTTTTAGCGCCCCCTTTTTTTCACCTACTTAAAAACCACAACTTCAAATTAAATAAGTTATTGTGAGCTATATTAGCGGAGATTAAACATTCATTCTAAACGAGACTTTTACAAAATCTGCAAGAGTTAACTTGAGACCCTGAGCGCAGTAGGTAGTACACAACGGGGATCAAATATCAATTTAACTCTTACAGGCTACACCTGCCAATGAGAATGATTATTGAAAGGCAACTTTATAGTATTCAGACAGAGTATCTTTTATTCAAAATAAGGAATGTACAAATCGGGTTATTTAACAAAAACTTGTTAACCATGATTGCCCGCGGTCACATCTACGAAAATGATCTAGGAATACTAATAACTATTAAAATACGAAAGTGTGTCTGTTGTGCGGTCCTTTTTATTTGTTTGTTTGTGTCTACTTTAATTTCGAAACGGAGCGACCGATTGACATGATTTTTATTAGGTATATGTATTCAATAAAACAGGACAAATATATGAACTACGCGGAGAGAAATATCGAACTGAATTAGAGCAATCTCTTAATTAATATAAGTTGATGTTCACAAGTTGTAGTCGAGAGTCGAGAAGAGCTCAGTCGGATCAAATTACAAATCGACCCCAAGCCTCTACAGTCTACACAACGCCCCCATTTTTTTGTCTGGGTCTCTTACCGCCCCCTTTTAGGCCTGCAGCGCCCACAAGGTGGCGTTATAGCCCACTTTGGGAAAGGCTGCTCTACATGCTAAAGAGTTGGTAGGACATCCTTTTAGGTATGTGAATATACTTGTCCCAGAATGTCCTGCTCTTCTACTCAAATACATGGATTTAACAAATAATCAATTGTTTCTGTCCAGTTTTTACTAGTACGGAGGACTATCACCTTACTAAGGTTTTGGTACTGATAGGGTACTGATGACAAACCTATTAAATAATTAAATAGTTGTAGTGATAGAATAGGCAAATCGTGTTATTTTCTTGTAACTTTTTCTATTATTTTAGTCTTATACAAAACCTACCTATGGTTACTTAATAATTATTATATTGTACCAACCTACTATAGTTCAATATTTATGGAAATAAATAAAAGTTTAAATCTGGCCCTAGAGACCTATATTGCTTCTATTATGAGCAAGAGTGAAAAGGTGTAAGAATACATTGAGTGTTAGAATCTTGTTGATAACTCATTAAGTAAGATTCATCAATCTTAAGCGATGAGTGGGCCGTTGAACGAGTTAAACGAATACAAAATAGATCTGTTTAGACCTTCCTATCTGATTAAACCAGCAAAAGAACATGCATGACATAACCCATGATCTTTACTAGAAAGTATTAGCACAACCTACCTATATGCATACAGTTGTTCGACGAAGGCCTTTTGACAGGGCAATCGTGCGGGGCCCAAGGAACGGGTCATGGGGGCGGGCGGGACGCTCCCGAGTAACTAAGGCGGTGATGTTTTCTACTCGGGAGCGTAGGGACGCTCCCGACGGGACGGGGAGGGCCCCGTCCCTTCCCTTGCCCCTCGTACGATTTCTCTGTCAAAACCACGTCAAAATGCCTTCGTCGAAAGACTGTGTGCAAATAGGTAGGCTGTGGTATTAGCTTCTGTTAGCGACAGCGGTGGTCAAGCCGCGCGCCCACACTGCTTACCAGTAAGTGATCACAGCTGTCCAGTTGTCTCTGCATATAAGCGAGCGCGGACCTCGCCAGCGCCTGCGTCCTGTTAGCGACAGCGGTGGTCAAGCCGCGGGCCCACACGGCCGGCAAGGCTCCGTCGTAGGCGGTCGCTATGCAGATGGGAGGACGGTCCGGGTCGGAGGCGAGTTGCTGCTCAATGGTAGATAGTTCTTCACCTGGAATCAGAATACATTAGTTATCTGGTACATACAATTCACGCTTGCTTTGCTTACATTGGGTTTGCTAGATGGTGACGAGGTTTCCAACCGGTTAAGATCCCAGTGAATTATGTAAACATACAATGCAACTACAGAATGGAACGGACACAAATCAGCATTCATATGTCGATTGATGAACATGTGTCATAATATCCAATAAGTACAATTAGATGGAGACCTTAAATAACATCATGCATCGCATCTGGCACAGCGCATCAGCATTGCCAAACAATGCAGTCAGCGTAGCGGGGGCGCGACGACTGGTATTTATATGGATCAGTTGAGCTACCTGTAGATTGTTTGCAACAGTCTGCAGTTAGCTCAATTGTTTCAATTGCTAATACTAGTTCTAATTTATTTCTATTTTTTTGATAGTAATTTTCTTTGTGAATAACTTCTTACGGCTTCTGTCCTTTGCATAGCATTATTTATGCAAATATGTTTTTACTTTTTACCCATGAAAAACGTATGTGAGCTGTGTTAGGTGGTAAGAATAATCGTTCAAAACAGTTGACAACAAAACACGGCATCATATCTCCTCGCCCATTTCTAAGTTTTAGTTTTATTATATAGTATTTATTATTAGTTTTATGCCCGCGGCTTCGCAAGCGTTGTTTCTATAAATGTTTAAAGGTGATTTCTATCGCATAGGAACTTATTTATGGCATAAAAGTAGCCTATATATGCTTCTAAGCGATAAGGCCGCCCATTGTACTTGTCTTATGTAATTTCTCCTTGTTATGTTATTTTATGGTGTACAATAAAGCATTTTTGTATTGTATTGTATTGTATATTTGATGCCAGGATTAGACTTACCAGTACGCATTTTCAAAAAAAAACTTAAATTTTAGCCAGATCCGTTGAGTAGTTTTGGCGTGAAGAGTTAACAAACATCCATCCATCCATCCAAACTGTCACATTTAGAATATTGGTGTGACAAGGACTGAATTCTACTAACCAATCGGGTTAGTCCCTGAGGGCCCCGATCCCGCAGGGCCCCGGTTTTTAGAGATCAATTTCGATACATTTTATGAGACGTGCTTTTGTTAATTTTTCCATTGTTTTCAACTTGTACTGTTAGCATAATAAGTGCTTACACGTCATTGATATTAACAAAATTCGGAAGATAGGGTACGTTCTCCCAGCGCTAACTCAACAAATGGCCTGTGTTCTGTTACAGCTAAACGCAAAGACACACGCTTGTGCAATATAGCTACCTAATGAATAACAAAGAAGAAAAAAGTACCCAGACCAAAGTGCACATTATATATCGTATATTTCTATATCTATCTACAAATGTCAAAGCAAAGCAGTGTGATTAAAAGAAAATTTACATGCGGGCATTGCTAATCTAAACAAAACTTAGCAAGGTATTTATTTCGGATATAAACATCATAATTTAAATAGTTAACAGTATTTTTAATAAAGGTTAGCATACTCTTTTAAATACGACAAATTAGGGGTAAATATTACAAAAACAAAACTTTATTTGTTTAATGTAATTAAATTTAACAACAACTATTTCAAATTCAGGAAAAACTAAATCATGGCATTTTCAACCTCGTTCTATAAAAATACGCATAAGATTTTAGGAGACCATCGTACATCATAATTGCTGATATGTTTTTATAAGTACTGAGTTGGTTAATATTTCGTTCTCAGGAAGTTTCTTTCAAAACGCAATAAACCGCAAAAAATATTTATTTAACCTTTAAAAGTAAGGTTTTTTGTTATTATAGTGCGTGACCCGCACTTGGGGTAATCTCTAAGAAATTAAGAAATAAATCGCGTTATCTAGCCCCAAGCTAAGCAGAGCTTGTGTTATGGGTACTAGATGACTGATATACATAATATAATACATTACATAGATAGATATTTTTTTATTATACATAGAAACGACCAGAACACCCGGAACAAATATGTCTAGATCGTACAAACATTTGTCCCAAGGCGGGAATCGAACCCGCAACCTCCTGCGCCGCAGGCGGACTTTCGCCCGCCGCGCCACATCGGTCGTCTATATGTAGGTATGTTCGTTTTTAGGGAGCACCAAAAAAGCGAGACTTTATGTAAGAAGACGAATAAGGTTTTAGTTTGGTTTGGGACTGGTACACTATACTAATTAGCCTATGGTGAATAAAGGTGTCAATTTTAAGCTTTTTTCTTGTCATTCTCAATTGCACATCATAGAATTTGCAAATGCTAAGATAGTTACAAAGAGTAAAGTAATAAATAGGATAGTTATTAATTCTATTCGAAAATGTCGGGAGAAGGTCCTCCTAGAGGACTCGAGCGAAATTACACATTCACCTAAAACAGATTGGGGGGAAAGTGGCTACTACATGTCGGGACAGACAGACACCACACCAGACTTTTTAAAAAATGAAGTGCGTGTGGTAGTCCCTGATTTAACTGAAGAAGTTGGCATCAACTGTGATCCGGTTCAGTAAATATTTGAAAAAAGGTGGTGGAATTAAAAAGCAGACGCCACAGTGCTGAAATTTCTACAATCCTCAATGATAAGTCAAATCTAGTAAGTATTTTCAAAAATGGTTCAACACTTTTTCCGTTGATAGTACTTTTTTGCACGATTGACTTTTAATCGATAGAGTGAAGGTACTTTGTTAGAAATCGGGTACCTCCGGGAATGGGGCCCTCGGGGACTAACCCAACCAATCTCTTTACTATGACAACGGTATCGTCGCAGAATCGTCCATAGATGAAAGAAACTCTAGTTAGTGATTGATTGATAGAATGGTTTCAACCTTTCAAACTTTTGACACGCGTTCCTCCATCTGTAGTTTCTTTTTTCAAAGATAAAATGCCAAATGTGTAATTCTGAGACGATATTGATAAGGTGAAGCGAAAGCGATTAATTTAGTGGAATTTATTGGAATTAATTAACCTGGCCTCCCGCAATACAGGCTGGGCCACATCGATCGGTCGCGTACCACTAGTATTCTCATTAAAGTACAGCACTATCACTCCCCCCCCCCCCAACACAGTATTGTTATACCGTGTAGTAGCCCAACTGTGGGACTGGCTTTTACATATAAAACGAGGGTGTTCCCTCGTCAGTCCCACGGCTGGGTTACTAGAGCTGAGGGGAAGTGTATTTAATTCGATGAATGATGAAGCGACGGTTACTTACAGCATAATTTCGCCACCTTCTTAAGTCTTGTACAATTTTATGAAAAAATAAAGAATTTTGACTTCACTTACGTGTCATATCCTCATATAAGTCCAGCACAATCACCTCTCCCCCCCACTCAGTCTCCCCCACACAGTTCAACACCCTCGCCAGTCCCACGGTTGGGCTAACAGGCGCGGTATGAGGCGCACTGCGAATATACACGGCGGCACAGATGAGTTCTGCCAGCGTGGAGGGAAAGTGGTGGGAGAGAAGATGAGCAGAGAGCCAGCGTTTGAAGAGACAGACTGTTGGCCCGAAAGATGCGTGCTTCTGATGAAGGCTGAAAGAACAATATATACTTGAGTGACGTGTCTGCCATAGAAAAGCTTAACTAAGTATAATAGTAATAGTCATAATAGTCTTTATTGGTAATAATTATTACATGTCAAAAACTGTATACATACTTTGCTATGTATACCTAATCTATTGCTCCAACATACATTTTGAAATAATAGAAGCGTTTTACATAAAATAAAACGCATATTAATTTACTTACCTTTTTCAAAGCTATACTAATGAGATAGGCCTATCGTTTCCCGCCACAATATTCAAATTAAACAAGTATATGCATGACTATCTGTCAAAATTGACCTACAGCCAATGAGAACATTCGTCCAATTAGGAATTGGCCAATCAGGTGTCTTCCCGCCACGTCAGAGAGGGGCGCGAGCGAGCTCGTGGCGCCGCCATTTTAATTCTCCATTGCGTCGAATATCACCAGGCAGGATTAAAAGTTATAGCTTTGAAAAAGGTAAGTAAATTAATATGCGTTTTATTTTATGTAAAACGCTTCTATTAATTGTACTGTAGCTTTTTCAAAGCTATACTAATGAGACGTGTTTGTTATCGCCTGGTGGTGGTGAAGACACTCTACGCCAATGTGAACTTACTATAAAAAAATGTTATAATCGTAAAATTCGTTAGCCACACAGTTTTGAATGCAAATTAGTCATTGTGACATTCAAACGGAATACATAGCTAATGCACGTATTGGTCAAAACACATTTATTAAAAATAGCCATATTTAAAAAGTTGGCAATATCTTTACAATAAAAGTGAAATTTCATTAAATTTATTGGAAAATTGGACTTTGGCTCTCTGCTACTGCCATGATAGAAAGTTGAACCGATGCTAGTATAATAAATAAATAATACTAGACAATACACACAGCATCATATAGCCCCAAGATTAGCAGAACTTGTGTTATGAGTAGGTACTAGATGATTAATAAAGTTAATACACAATACAATAAATTGGTATCCGTAAAATAAGACCTCAGCAGCCACGGCTCAATTTCTATTAGAAACAGTTAATTTTTGTAATTTATAACGTCCTCATTACTACTACTACTACAACTGTGAAGAATTTAATTTCTGATTCACAATAAAAGTATTGGACTTATTGCTATACAGGCCATAATAAAAACTCACTTATCAGGTTGTATGGTCATTCTAAACAATTAAATCATGTAGGTAGGTAGTTAAATGAACTTTTCAAATTATTGCGGTACGTTTAATTACGTACTTTTAACTATAGCGAAGCTATGCTTATCTAAGATGTCCAGTTATGGGAAGTTCTTGTAATGGGTTTCAGTAAATGATTAACTTTTCCCCCACACTGTTTGGAATACAACATTACAAGTGTTGAAATAACAGATTTGCAACTTATATTTCCAACTTTAGTAAAGCTTACGGATCAGATAGACATCAATAAAAATACAGCTACCTCAATTGAAAAAGCCAACCAGGTTATATTTATGGTTTGCTCTTAGAAACGTGCCATTGGTTTCTTTATATCTCATCCGGGCTTCATTCCGAATATATATATGTACACACAAGCATGTCATACCTTGAAAGAAAAACCTATCGAGACATCAATAAAATTATGTCTCATAATGGTGACTACCAGGCACTACATATCCTGCACCCAACAAAGTATAGTTCAAAAACCAGCAATACATTATTTGTTACAATGTACTCGACTTGTAGATAAATACGTCACTCATTACCAATGTACTTCATCCAAAATGGTCTTGGTTTAGGACGCAATCGTGACTGTTGCTCCATAATGCTAATGAAATAATCAAAAAGAGCGATTTAACGTTTAACTTGTAGTTATGTTGAATGAAACATCTCTTTATGTCAAATAACTGATGATACTGACTTCATACCTCCCGCTTTCGAAGCGAAGGTTGCAATTTTCTTCTCGTTCAGGAACATAACTCACATAACGCATCAGCGCTGCAGTTCAGAAGCTGACAATGGTCGCTTGCTCCACCACAAAAATTTTAAAAATATTAGTTTTGTATGTGTAACACTATAGAAAATAAAAACAGCGCATGTCAAGGACAGAAGCAGTAGGTACCGACTGATGTTTAAAAAGAAGGCATCGATAACTTTTTCATTCTTGAACTCGCCAGGTTTTAAAAAGTTATAAAAATAAAATACTTAACATTGTATCTAATACAGTTGAGAAACCATTCAACAACTTATCATACAAAGCAGATAACTGAGAAATACCACCGATGATAAAACTTTTGAAGACTTTAACTTTAACTTTAACTTTTTGGGTGGTTAGTCGTAAATATACACGGAAGGATTAATACCATACAATCATTTGTATCGATGATAAAAAGTTCGAACAGGGTAGTTAGTCGTAAACAAACCCAGAAGGATTATTAATTTATTACCATTCACACCCCTGCTGTTCTCACAATCATAACTCCGGACATGGCCGGAGTTTAATTTAAAACCAGATATACCTATGTAACTGTATAGCGTACGCCAGACACTTATAGACTTTAAGCCTGGGGCCAGTTCCGCACTGGCAGTAATATCATCGAATAGTCATCTTTACTTGTCAGACAAAATGTACACCTAAAACGGCCAAAGTCGAAGTCAAAGCTGGATCTATGCATTTGCGATGGCATATCCTTCATCTTTTGTTTGCATTTCTATGATTGCTTACCGTGGCCTTAAAAATGTTGATGATGCCTAAACAGCATTTCAACTCGGTATGACAAAGAAAAAATTGAGGGTAGATAATTTTAAAGAACTAGTCTTTTTAATGCGACTAGTCTGGCAGGCAACAAAATTTTGTAGGTAGGAAGACGGAATGTCAATCTGTTTCACTCAATTCTGCGATCTCATGAACCCATAGAATGTTCCTAAATCCTCTCCTACTCATTACATACAGGTTACGTATCTTAAAGAAAAACTACGCAGATGGTAGTAACTTTGAGTTAATGATGAATTAACAATGTTGAATGTAAGTTAGTTTTAAGACTTAGTTAAAACCTTAATTTTCCAAGACGCACACGGACATCTCCCAGCAGCTGCAATTAAGGCAGGCGATTTATATGTCCCTGACTTATCAGCTAATCGATGATTCATCAATCTATTAACTTATCAACCTGAGTTGGATAAGAAGAGTTTCTTAAAGTACGGTACCTATCCAACATGGTGATGATGATTTTTATCACAATTGCGGTATACCAGAAGCCTGGAAGCCAGAAGTTAATTTAATTTATTTATAACGGCTCTTTCTGAAAGTTTATATCAAACAAGGAAACAATCATAGCCCAATGTTACAGATGATAAATATATGTATAATAAACATCAATAGGTATCCGATACCTTGATAAGAAATCGTTATAAAGCTGTAGTGCACCAGGTATACACAATTTGTCTAAAAATAAATACTACCAGAGCCTCCCAGAAGTTTGTGTAGACGGGTATGCAATGCCCGAATAATATGGATATTAGTTAGCCTTCCTGGAAGTTCATGTCAATAGGTACGCGATACCCTGGAATTTTTTCATCACTGGTGGATGTGCACCACGATGACTTCCATTCAATACATAATCATGGTGTGGGTACGGGTACCCGAATCATTATGGATAGAAGTTAGCCTTCCTGGAAGTTCGTGACAATAGGTACGCGATAGAGGTGCAGTACGGCGACTACCTTTATCCAAATCCAAAACCAGTCAGGCCTTTCTGAAGGTCAAGTGAACACATACTTACGTTATTGCAGAAAAATAACCGAAATTACCTTTCGCCTCGTTGTTCGAGAAATAGGATCATCAGATCACGTCCATGATAATTATAATAGCTGAAACATATTCGGTGCGGCCGAATTTTGTGTGTCATCGCAGCCCGGCGAGGGTGCGCAAATGAACCCTGCGAGGGTTTTTTTTTTTATAAGTATCTTGCAAGAAGATGTCTATGACAATATGTGCCAATGCAGCCCTGCGAGGGCGCTAAAACAAACCCTGCGAGGGTTTTTTGATAAGTATCTTGCAAGAAGATCTCTATGACAATATGTGCCAATGCAACCCTGCGAGGGCGCTAAAACAAACCCTGCGAGGGTTTTTTGATAAGTATCTTGCAAGAAGATGTCTATGACAATATGTGCCAATGCAGCCCTGCGAGGGCGCTAAAACAAACCCTGCGAGGGTTTTTTTATTACTTGCAAGAAAATACATCGGGTGTGTTGCTTAAAAACTACTAACATGATTTTATTCCTTATTCATCCTTCAATCGTATCTTCTCGAGGGTGGACTTGATGCTGTTCGATAGCCACAAACAGTAGGCAACAAAATATTTAAAAACTTCTTAGTTTTATCTATCCTAGGTTAACACTTTTAGTGCCCTTACAAATAGCTGCTCAGAGCCTTAGCAGGGCGGTGAATGGATAAGACAACCCAATCACGCAAATTAATTCTGATAATTCTAGTACTGCAATGTAATTCTAAAGATAGTAACCAAACATATTCTAGAAATAAACAAATTGTAGTTGTAACTGTGTGTTGTCGTATCAACTGATTCAGAAATCTTGGTTACATTCAGCTAGGTTTCATATTACACAAGGAATCTTCCTTTAGTTTAGCTAGGACATTCGATTCTGAAAGCTAGAACTACATGGACACCCAAGTTTGTAATTGGGTCATGAAAACGCAAATCTACAACACGTTGAGCGTAGTGCACGTGTTATTTTCCAATTACTTATAATATATGAGCACGGGGAACCAATCGAACGCCCTACGTAGGCGTTCGTGTCCCACAATGCCCAAAATACTAGGTATATTTTAAGAGTACTCACGATTTTATTCCCATGAACATTCCATGTCGAACTTTTTCTCCGGCTGTTCACGGCCCGTCGACGTCGATCCCACGATTTCCGTGGTCGGAATTTGGTATTTTTATCGTTTTTAAATCTTTGCTAGAAAAAAATAATATTTTAGCGTACAGGAACAAAAACCAACAAAAGACCGGAAAATAAAATTAACAAATCGAACGGTAAAACCGTTAAAATCTCGTTTTAAAATAAAAAAGGACTGCCACTGATAATAGCGGAAATACTGCTTGCTAGGTTGGACAAGCCTCAGCTTACGTCATTAAAAATAATAAAATAACCACGTGCTTCCAAAGCACGTGTTATTAAATTCGAAATAAAAAGTCACACAAACATAAATTACTTACGCGGTACCACCTCGTGCGAGGTAGTAAAAGCGTTAGCTTTCGTAACGACGAAGCGACACGGACGTGTCGTTAGTCTACGAAATAATAGAAATGAAATGGACTATCAGTCCATGGAAAATTTTTACGAAATTATTTCGCAAATTAAAACTTTATACAAAAGGTGTAACTTTAAAGAAAAGGTTACTTACGCAGTAATGCACTGTTTTCACCGTACCTTCACATTTGTGCACTTTGATAATAATTCGTTGTGAATTAATGCACCTACAAATATATTCTGGAATAGAAAATTCTTCAAAATCGTGCTACGTTTTGGTAGCACGTCCGTACTCGGCGGGAAACTAAACGCCAATGGAGAATTAAAATGGCGGCGCCACGAGCTCGCTCGCGCCCCTCTCTGACGTGGCGGGAAGACACCTGATTGGCCAATTCCTAATTGGACGAATGTTCTCATTGGCTGTAGGTCAATTTTGACAGATAGTCATGCATATACTTGTTTAATTTGAATATTGTGGCGGGAAACGATAGGCCTATCTCATTAGTATAGCTTTGAAAAAGCTACAGTACAATTAATATAAATATTCTTTATCACCCACCGATGAGCTTATGCTTAAATTTATTTATCTCAATCTTTATACAATTATTTCATTTTGCTGCATGCCTTTCACATTGTACTATTTTATTTTTGCATTTGTAATAATTTTTTTATCGGAAGTATTGGGTAGTGTACCGCTCTCTCGGTGGCATGGCAATCAATGATTGTTCACTCGGTCTCCCGCGAAACAGGGCTAGCCTAGTGCGGGGATCATAGGAAATCAATGCTCTCACATTAAATCATACAATTGTAACATCTATAGGTAATCTAAAGTTACGTGTTTGTTATCCTAATGCCAAAATTCTTTAGTATTTTTGAAAGCAATGGTGTCAATTCAGGTGTCGCCTAAACTAAACTAATTCGACAGGACTAAAAATGATGCTATCCTTTTATTTCGGTCGTTATGAAAGGCGTTAGTGTTGTCAAATTAATCTAGTTTGGTTTTGGCGACATCTGAATTGACAGCATTGCCAACAATACACATAATAAAATGTTCTAATAAAACAATTATCAAGTTTCTTAGTAGGTATAGAATGTGTGCTTCTAACAGGCATGGCACAATATTTACTAAAGGTGCATAAATAGCAGCTTAAAATAATACCCTGAAGGGGTTACATAGCATAGGTAGAAGGTAGGTAATCTATATATATAAAAGAAAGTCGTGTTAGTTACACTATTTATAACTCGAGAACGGCTGTACCGATATGGCTGAAAATTGGTGGGTAGGTAGCTTAGAGCCAGGAGACGGACATAGGATAATGTTTATCAAAAAAAAAAGTAAAAAAAATATGGCGCACTTTTAAGGCAAAGTCTAACTTAGATAATAGGCTACTTAATATGCCGAAAATACGCGTGCGAAGCCGCGGGCGGAAGCTAGTAAAAATATATAAAAATACATGTATGTATAAGTAGTAATATAGCGCATCGGCATTACCATACAGCGGGGCAATGCAGCCAGCGTCTTAGGGACGCGACGACTGGTATTGATATAGATCGATTAGATGGATGAATATGATATGGAGTTTCCAGTTTCAAGTATTTTCTACTAAAGTCGTTTACAAGGGGATATTTAGCATGATTTGTGTTTTGGCCTTCCAATATTTCGGCACAGTTCCATACGCCATGATCATGGAATAATAATATCCACAAGCAAGCAGTCTTTTAGATTCTACACGCGAGGACACGTAAATGGTTATCAGTTATTATGTAACTTTATTTATTTATTTGTAAGGAACGCCAACAGCGTATACATAAAGCATTCTTAAAGTTAACTTATTCAAGCTAGTTCTAATATATCTGTAATATATAAGTTTTTGTTTATGTAAGTTTTTGTGTAAACTGTTTGTTCTCCGAATACAACTAATACAATTAATAAATAACAGACACTAAAGTCACTACGAGTCAGTTTTTATTGGCAGACTTACCGATCTACTGTAATTTTTTGTCTTTTGCTACGAACGTTACCACTACCGTTAGTATATTCCAGTACACCTACTAAGGAACTTACCCGTGCAAAGCTCCTCTGAGCCTCGGCATCAGCACTGTATCACACTGTAGCTGCACACTCTCCTCGCTCTCACGATACTTCGCGACTCCACCTTCCACCTCCTTTGGAGAGAATAGAAAAGGATTAAAAGGACCTAAAAAAATAAAATAAAAATAATACTTGTGAATCCATAATCTTATCATAATCATTTGACGACCTCAGTGGCGCAGCGGGCGAGAGCCTGCGACGCAAGAGGTTGCGGGTTCGATTCCCGCCTCGGAACAAATTTGTGTACGATCTGCAGAAATTTATTCCGTTGGTCTGAGTGTTTTCTATGTATAATAAAAAAATAAAATATCGATCTATGTACTATATGTATAATGTATTAAATAAATCAGTTATCTAGTACCCGTAATACAAGCTTTGAGGAGCTTACTTTGGGGCTAGATGGTGTTGTGTGGATTGTCCAGCATTATTTATTTATATTTGATGCTTGACGGCCTAGCCCCAGCCTCGCGACGCATCGGTCTTGGAATGAATTTGGATAAAACCAGTCATGATCAATGGCCTCATTGATCCGGGACCGGTCGTCGTACATGGCCACCTTCTCAAAATTGTTTCCGAGTATACTTCCCTTGGGCAAATTCTGCAGTTGGGTAAAATAATTTTGAGAAGGAGGCCAAGAGGAGGATCCAGCTAGGCTTTGCGTGGCGTTTGGGAAACTACGTCGAGTCTTCTCGTCATCCATACCGCAATGCTTGAAAACTAAAGTTTTCAATCAGTGCGTCCTACCCGTCATAACCTACGGAGCTGAGACGTGGACACTCACGGTAGGGCTGGTCCACCAGATCAAAGTCGCTCAGCAAGCTATGGAAAGAGCTATGTTCGGTCGGAGTCTCTCTGAAGGACAGAATTCGTAACGAATACATTCGACAGAGAACCAAAGTTATCGACATAGCTCAAAAAATTAGCAAGCTGAAGTGGCAGTGGGCCGGCCATATCTCGCGAAGAACCGACTACCGCTGGGGCAAACGTGTTCTTGAGTGGAGACCACGACTCGGCAAACGTAGTGTAGGACGCCCTCCGGCCAGGTGGGATGACGATCTGCGAAAGACTGCAGGCAGATGCTGGATGCGGCAAGCTGAAGACAGGGCGCTATGACGCTCATTAGGGGAGGCCTATGTCCAGCAGTGGACTAATTTGGGCTGATGATGATGATGATGATGATTTATTCATATTTATTTATTTATATATACGAGTTAATCAGGAATCAACACAGAAATGTTACGCAAAACGGCTTCTTATTAATTACCAGCTTCTGCCCACGGCTTCTTCTAAAACTTCACCCCGATCCATTCAGTAGTTTTGAAGTTGTCTTCGGCTAAACATAACAACGGCACAAACTTTCGTCTTTATATATATTAGTAGGATTGCGAAATCTTACGTTTTCATTTGTTAAGTTACTTAGGGAGAAATGTTCCTCATGCGATACAGAATCGATTCAGACTCAACTATTTTTTAACACATTCATTTTCTTCATAGATTTTGATTGTATAGTTTTCTTCACAATTAACCTATAGTGTCTCAAGAAGAAAGCCTTCTACAAAGAAATGGTAGCTGCCCTCAAATTATATAACTTTTCCGCTCTGCCGCGAGTCGGGAGTACAAAAACGTACTATGTACAGTACAAACAAAACGCATTCCAATACCTTCCTCAGCAGCGTGATTTCCTTGGGATGTGCGATAGCCAGCCTGAAGACCAACCCATCCTTGAGCACGTCGATATGCGCCGGGTAGGCTTGCGCGGGCAGCGCGTACTGCTTGTGGAGCCGGTCGGCTATTTGCGAGTGGAAGGCGGCTTTCAGGCAGCGGAAGGCTTGAATGTCCCCCGGCCATTTTCCACTGTGACCTGGAAAAACAAAAGTTAATCATCACACTAATATCTGTGCCTCCTGTGATGAGTTATACAAGTGAAAAATCACACAAAAGGAGAGGAGAGCAAAAACAAGATTTAAAAAATTCTAGTTCGTGAACTAGATTTAAGTACCTTCTTTTGTAGATAAAAACATTCACTTTCATTGTGTATTTCAATTTTTCCGATAAATAATATAGTTTTAAAGTAATTCAAGAAAAACCTGTAAGTTGTACCTTTTTCTTTTTCTAACATAATATGTAAAAATTACGTGGTCAGTGTTACAAGTACAGTTATATTATGTTGCACCTCTAAGTTGTCTTTGTGTAAACTGATATACACGAAGTAAAAAAACCTAATAACTGATTAGTATATGTTCCTAACACAATATTGCTCAAATAAATGTTAAAATACTACCCTGAAGATTAGATTGTTTTACTTATCAGTCCCCTATTTTCATAATTTACCTATTATATTATACATTTTTTTTTTTTTTATTATATGAAAATTTGGATGCATGTTTATTACCTCTTCACGCCATAACGACTTAACCGATCGGGCTGAATTAGGATATATGTTGCTCTAATAAGCCTGGAATCAAACACTCAACACTTCTTATCCCATAAAATATTTCTCATGGGATAGATATAACCTTCGAACGTTTCCATAGAAACAACAAAAGCGAAGCCGCGTTTGTATGGATTGAATGAATGATGTGTGTCAAAGAGACCTACCCAGCTCGATCACAGCGTTGGCCACAGGTGTATAGTGCGGCACCACAGGCTCGTCCTTCCCCATGTCCTTGATGGCGGCCGTGTGTCCGCGCCGCCAGGGGGCGCGCGCGGGCGGCGCGGGGAGCGCGGGCAGGGGGGCGCTGTAGCTGAACACTGGAGATGTACCTGCGATGGAAACAAGGAGGTACAGATTTAAGGATAGATAGTATGAAACGGAACGGAAACTCGCTACACGTTTTACTTTTTGTCTGTGTTGAGCTTTATTTCACCAAAGTCATTTATATCCTTGAAATAAAGCTCAAAACTCACCATAAACAGCGCTAATATCCAGCGGTAGCTCAGTTAGCTGCCTCAAATCCCGTCTAAGCGAGTCGAATGCGTGAAGCGCTTCAAGCGAGCTTTCTTCCACATAGATTAGAGAAGACTTGATGAACTGCTTCCTAGCCGTCAAGCTGTCCAGTTGGTTGGAGAAGTGGAAGAGGTCTGATGAGGGAATCCCTGTAACGAAGATTTTTATGTTATTTTGGCCTGTGGCACTTAGTTAACTGATTTTTTTTTCCTTTGAGCAGCTAGTTTCCATTTACAGTAAAAAAAAAAAATATTTTATAAACACCTCCTAACCTCACCTCGATAGTCTATATTGGTCTACTGCTGGACGCGGGCCTCAGGCCCCCCCTTGATAAGCGTCTTATTGGCAAAAGCCATGGGCATTCCCATACCCCCCCCCCCCCCACCCCGGGTATGGGAATGCCCATAATCCCATCGCTGGGCATGCGGGTTGGGGATCGCAGTTCGGTGGTATTATTATACGACTCGCCTCTTACGACACCAGCGAGAAGAGATGGGGTGGGGCAAATTCTAAGCCGGCACCACACAGTATTTCAAAACAGGTTTAGCCAAAATTCAATGAAGAACTTATGTTTAGAGGTGCCGCAAGGCAGTCGCCGAATACCTATATCATTAACTTTGTACGCCAATGATATCACCAACTCATTTGATGATTATAAAGCGAATACTAACCATATTTGAGTTCCAGCAGATAGTCAACAATCTTCGTAGTGAGTTGCCGCCGCTCGGCCGCGGAGTCTCCGCCCCACACGCAAGTCTCGGTGATGGAGCCGTCTTGGAAACGACGCAGCTCCGACTTATCTCCCCAGAATGCTCTGGAATATTGGTACCGTTGTTATGACATCAGTTCTACAAACATAATCATCTCATATTTCTAATCCGTTCGCACCCGCTGTTGGATTTAAGTGCGCCATTTTTTCATCATATTAAATACAATGGTGTCAATACAGAAGTCGTCAAAATTAAACCAAAATAATTTGACAGGACTAAAAATGATGCAGTCCCTTTCAAGAAGATCGAAATGAAAAGGATAGAGTAATTTTTAGTGCTGTCAAATTAGTTTAGTTTAATTTTAGCGACATCTGAACTGACACCAATGGTTAGGAAAATTAACGTAGGCTCTTCTTGCACATCTACAATGCAATGTCATATTATATTATTATAAATATAAAAATCACAATTTTTTTCCCGAACCTTCCCCCCTCCCAACTCCTATGTCGCAGCTGGACCTGCGCCGGTTGCGCCTGTAGCGCAGACGTGTATGTTCTTCGATTTTGCGAAGACGTGTATGTTCTTCGAAATATATTTCTGTAATAGATAGTTACCTGAATTGTTCAGCTTCTGGTAGGTTGGCAGGTGGTCCTTTGTCAACAGTGTTCATAGAGTGTTCAGGATTAAGGATCAAGCCAAATGACAGTTTCTCTTCATACCTAAAACAAAAAAAAAATCTTTAGGTTTTGAATACAAGAGACCTTCTTTGTAATGAAATAAAGGAGAAAGTTTGTATGGATATTTGGGTCAGTGCCAAAACTACTGAATAGGCTTAAACTTTGCATAGTAAGTTCCAAGTAGTAAGTTCGTAAATACTAAAGCAAACTAAAGTAGCAATGACACCTATACTCACAGAAATTTTCAACAACGTGATCAACACAGAAATCATCCCAAAACAATGGACTGAATCCAATATAATCCTCCTGTTCAAGAAAGGGAATCATTGCAATATTGGAAATTACCGGCCCATCAGTCTTATGTCCAATATTTATAAGACCTTTGCAAAGATAATTTTAAAACGAATAGAAAATAAATTAGACGAGCAACAACCAATAGAACAGGCAGGATTCCGCAAGGACTTTTCGGTACTAGACCACATCCACACTGTAAGGCAAATTATAGAGAAATACGCTGAATATCAGCTTACATATTACATCGCTTTTATTGATTATAGTAAAGCGTTCGATTCTCTGATACACTCAAAAATCTGGGAAGCCTTAAAGGAACAGGGTATAGAACACAAATATATAAGAATTATTAAAAATATTTACAGACACAGTTCGGCATGTATACAACTAGAAAAGAAAGGAAATAGGTTTCAAATACAAAAAGGCGTTAGACAGGGGGACCCTCTCTCGCCAACACTCTTTCTGGCTGTACTAGAGATGATCTTCAGAAATCTTGAATGGAGAGACATGGGTATAACCATCAATGGCCGCAGGCTAACACACCTACGATTCGCGGACGATATTGTATTATTTGCAAAAACACCAGATGATCTAAGTAAGATGATTAATAATCTAGCATCAGAAAGTGCAAAGGCCGGATTGAAGTTAAACCCAGAGAAAACAAAAATAATGACCAATGGCAACAAAGATCCTATAACAGTGGAACAGACTCAAATCTCCTATGCTGAAGAATATATATATCTCGGTCAACTGATGTCTCCAGAAGACAATATAAACAAAGAAGTCGAAAGAAGAATTGCGAACAGCTGGAAAAAATACTGGAGCCTAAAAGAAGTAATGAAAGACAAGAAACTACACATTTCAACAAAAAGCAAACTATTTAATACATGCATCTTACCTGTATTGGCATATGGGAGCGAAACATGGGCCTTAACAAGAAACGCATCAAACAAACTCTCCACATGCCAACATGCCATGGAAAGAAGTATGGTAGGGATCAAAAGAATAGACAAAGTAAGAAATAGCAACATAAGAAACAAGACTAAGGTACAGGATATAACTCTGAAAATAAGAAGACAAAAGTGGAAATGGACAGGCCACATGATCAGAGGAAAAGACAAATGGAGTAAAATCACCACACAATGGTACCCAAGGGATGGGAAAAGAAAGAGAGGCAGACCACAGAGAAGATGGGATGACGATATAAAACAAGTTGCAGGAACTACATGGGGTAGAGTGGCCATAGAAAGGCCAGAATGGAGAAGACTGGAGGAGGCCTTTGCCACCTGGCAAACGGACACACAGAGATGGAGGAAAAGAGATATATATGAACCACAAAGTGTCTTGTCCGAATAAAGGCTTATTATTATTAGTAAGTTCCAGACCGGAAACAACATAAAGGCTTCTTATTAAACTAAATTAACACTTCATTGCCCATAAAGCTAAGCAGTCAATGGGTAACACAGAAAGCCGAGCTCAAAGCTGCGGGCAGAAGCTAGTGATAATAATGTATTACACTGTACTCATGTAATTTTAAATCTTACCCTTCACTCTTAACTTTCTCTGCAGTCTTCTTAACAGGCCAGGAGAAGTCAGTCTCCACCAACTGCAGGATCAGATCAGCTCGCTTCCCGAGCCCCTTGTTCAGCAAGGAGTGTAATGTGTCTATTATAAGAGCCAGTTGGTTCACTCCATAGTTCAATTTAGTAGAGACTGGTGCTTTCGATAGGATGCTGCTCTTAAGGGTGTTGTAATCTTTGAACCTGAATGAGTTTTAGAAATAAGAATTTTAAAATTATGCCCACACATACGGATTTTAAATGTTATGGGATAAAGATGGTAATTTACGCGATATGTCAATTCTTTTCTGCTTGAGATGGGGGCCACAAGAAATTTTGGGGTGCCTCAAGGCAGCTTAATTATTAACTTTGTACATCAATTCATCAAAAATCACTACTCCTATGTATGCATATTTATACACTAGTCTAGCGCCAAAATAAGCTATAAGATGTGCACACAGAGTTTAAATTTGAGTTTTAATTTGAGAGTTTCGTTTGAGTATTTTAGTATACTATTTTATGTAAACTATGAATGCTTCATTTGATCTAATTAAGAATCAATTGTTATCTAAATATAATCTTTTTGTTACTCAATTAAATGAAATCGATTCGTACATAAATATTAGATTCAGGCATTACATTGCGGAAATCCATTGCAAAATATTAGGATAAAAATATTTAGTAAACATTCCATAATGAGATTCAACAAAACGCAATTTGCGTGTACACACGCACCTCACTCTCCAACACAAAGCAAGTGCTTTGGTGGATTTTTCCATTTCTTTCTTCACTTCTACAATTAAATTTTGTGTGTGCTTGAAGTTGGAGGGTTAGTGACTTAGTTAATGGTTTAATCGGGTATTTATCGCGTACCTTTTGTCATTATTTCCCCTACGTTTCTTCAGCGACTTCGGCGACAATCGTCGCTCCGTGACCACGATCGCTGTAACGCGGTAGAAACGTAGGGGAATAAATAACAAAAGGTACGCGAAAAATACCCGATCAGACCATGTTAACAAATCGCGAAAGTTTAAAAAGGTTAGCGACTTGCCAAATTGATAAATAAACAAATAATGCTGGATAATTCACACAGCATTATCTAGCATAATATATTATTAATGATATTGCGCAAGTCTGATTTTTTACCTTCTCTGATTGCATGGCATTTCAATTTGTGGGAGGGAAGGTGGTGCATGCGAATTGCATTATTTTGAATCTCATCAGAGATGGTTTTGCGCTAAATATTTTTTATCCTTATATTTTTATTACTTAATTCTTACTTTAAAATATGATCAAACTGGTGAAATGGCTTCACTTCAGTCATAAACAGAGGTGTGAAGCTATTAATCTTTCCATTGTCTAGTATTTCTACAGCCATCTCACATTCCCTCTTCAAAGCCTGGTAAGTTCCTCTGCACATGTCCCAGCAGATGTTGTAATAGCCTGTGCAGTCAAGGAATACCACTGGGAAGTGTTCATGGAAGGAGTCAATGGGAACGGGTGGTTCACCTTTGTGGAGTGATATGCCTTTGAGGTCAAGTTCTAGTGTTTCTGTAAGGAATAAGATTATGGCACTAATGATGATATTTGTCTTAAACATAGCCTTGTCTTTAACTTAGCATGTATTTATGAAACAAGACTGATACTCTTACAATTAGATGATTATTTGTTTTCTAGATATGAAGGCCAGCAGTGTTGAGTGTGGGTAAACAAATAGTTTTGAGTAATAACAACTTTGAATGTATGCTTTGAGACAAAGTTTTCAGAGAGCAAAGCTTTCTTAGGAACTTCTACAAATAAGATCTACTTACTTAATGCAATCCAAATGTTCCTCACAATCTGATAACTGCTCATAATATTGTTGATCCTCTTATTTTGGACAAAGTAAGCCACCAGTGCACTCACCACATGCCCTGACACTTGTAGATTCCTCTGTCTTAGCCATATCTTTAGTAGAACCACTGCTTGTTTCAAATTGTCACCTTTAGACAGAATCTCATTGAGGAATTCTTGGTTCGCTGATGCAGTCAAGTCAGATAAGATGCTGCTATTGTAGAAAGGAGTGGGAGGTCCAACCTCATTGTTGCCAGCACTTCCGTCCACCGCAGATGCTGACAACCAAGCTTCTCTCAGGTTATTCCTACCAGAGCTAAATCTATGGAACTTATAGGCTTCTTGTTCACAAATAAGGTTCAATCTTACTGATAAATGATTACCAAGTTTTCCAGCTGGTTTTATATCTAGGACAGGTTTGGTTTCACAGCCCTTTAGCCAGGAGTACTGCAGATCTACTATAGAATTGAGTTTGGTCAAATGAGATGCTATGTAGGCTAGGTATGCTGCCCGCTTTTTGTGATACCTGTAGTTGATTGAGTCATTCTTTGTGTATGTTTCAGCTGGGACAGTGATCTGAACATCGACTTTCAGTTTAGAGTTGATGACACAACCGAGGGTATAAGAACCTACAATTTCTACAGATTGAAACTTGTGGAACTTGAATGTGCATCTGGTCCTCTTCAGTTCACTTGATACTGGTAATTTAACCTTTAATCGCTTGCAAAGAGTCTGCTCAGATAAATCATATTCGGTATCATCATCAGGAATTTCTAATAGATAGTTTTTGAAGCTTTCAAACCATTCAGTAAACTTTTTTTCTGTTTTCTCTTTCAATTTAACTTCTTCGAGGATTTCATCAACTTGTAACCGGAAGAGGTTGGAGTTGAATAAGTTTTCTGTCTCTTGGAGTCTGTTTAGTTCATTGGCAGTTGGTTGCCGGAACCAACCTTTCGTCTTCAACTTTTTGGTTCCCTCTTTGTTTTGGTCCAGTGTAGAACGCTTACCATTTTCATTTAGGCCGTCTGCTTCTCCGTGGACCTGGGATATTGCTGTTTCTATATTCTGCAATCATTCAATACACTTTGAAAGGAAGTTTTCACTGAAAAATCGTAGCACTATGAAGCATACCGAAATACTTCAAAATAACATATCATGGAAAAAGTTGAGGAGAACCTTAAGCTTACCCGTTTAACCATGTTTTTTTAATAGAAAAACACCAACTTCTATGGGTTTTGTTACAATTTCATTATTTATCAGGTTACGAAAACCAAAACAATGTGCCGATGTAAGAAACAACACGTGACAATGACAATGACACTACACTGACATAACTACTTTGACTGACACGTATTACGGAATGTCAATGAATGAATGACTTTTTTTCTGTCATTCCATTTTAATGACTTTTTGCCTCGGACGAAAGAAATCACCCTTCTTGCATATGTACTGTTTGGATTAAGATGTCAAGGCTGCGTTCCGTTTCTCGCTTTGTATAGCGCTCAGGCACGCACTAAGTCGTTCCTTTTCTACTTTCAGCGCGCTAAGGAACCGCACGGGAACGCCGACTTCGCCCCACCCCACGCGCTGAGAGGAGCGTATGAACGGCATGATTCATGCCATGAACTGCCTCACCTTTCGAAACAAGGCACCTCGTGCGTTCGTGTGAGTGACGTCAAAAAATAACTCGTTTATGCAGCTAAAACTGGGAATCTCTGACATGATTTCAAGATCGAATGTTTCGGCTTTAATATCGCATGGTGTTCGAAGTGCGAAGGTACCCTATGGTCAAAAACACGATCAGCGATAGAAATCAACTATATCAATATATTTCCGTGTCAGTGTTTCATTTATAATTTGACCTTTTCTAAGTGTATATAATAAGGAATTTATGTAAATAAAGAGCATAAGCGGGAAACGGGACACAGCCTTAATCTCTCTTGAGTACTGAAACCGTAAAAAGAGTACTATACCTATCATAGATGCCGTATTAATAGTATATAGATGTATGGCAAGCGTGTTCCAGAGCAAGACAAAGTATACGAGGTGGTGGGGGTAGAAGGTGTTGCCATGCAATTTTAGTACTTATTTTAGGTTCCTTATTTCATGTTTGTTAGGATTGGATTTGCGATTTCCCAGTTCATAAATTTAGGAATTCAAATTCATATAAAAGATGCTACGTTATTTGGAAAAAAGTAATAGGTAGATATGTATGTTTGAGCATTTTGATCGGTATCATAAAACTACGTGTTTTTTATAATTTGGCAGATCCAATTCAAGGTTCTGACAGGCGATTATTCATAAATCTTTGAATGTATATTTTTGTAATTTTGCTTAAGGGTCCGGCGACGGATGAATTTCCTATACAAACGTAATACCAAAATGATTTATAATTTGAGCATATTTTCACGATGGTCTGCTATTAATTGAATTAAAATAGTATTTATCTAGGTTCCTCACACATTTTTTTTTTCAAAATACCTGTCTGAAATGAAATTAAACCGAATCGCAATTTTTCATTAAAGAATGAATGTATTCTTAGTTTTTGTGTAGATAAGTATTTTGAAAAAAGCTTGTGGCAGGAACCTAAATAAATACTATTCTAATACAAATAATAGCAAACCATGGTGAAAATATTCTCAAAAAACAAATCATTTTGGTACTACGTTTGTATGGGAAATTCATCCGTCGCCGGACCCTTAAGTTTTCTTTTCTATCTACAATATTTAGGCTACTTTCCTTCCATGTGGCATGGCCTTGGCACAGTGTAAAATAAACCTCAATTTTGTTTCAACTCAGTATTATCACGAGAACCAACAGTTTTTATCGTTTTGAGAACTAGAGTAAAACTCGACAGATCATGTAGGTATGTAATTCTTTTGATAAAAAATGTTATTTACCCTCTAATCACATCATGAAATATACAAAAAAAGAAAAGAAATAAAACTGGGCTTTTTATGTGACTTTTATTTGTACATAATAAAAGATAATCATGCAAGTTTTTGACTTGGTACTGAGAATAGATTATTAAGAAATATTAATGTTTTTATAATTTTTCTATTTATTTATTTTTCTCCACTTTAACGCTATGGTAGAGGCAACATACCAAAATCCTTAAAACCACGACGATCATAATTTAGTTCTTCAGAATGAAGAAGAACGAACATACTTAAAAATAACACACTGTTTTAAATTAGTTTGAACACTAATTAGGGCCAGTTAGACATTAAAGATTTAATATAGAAGAAATTACCGGGAGCCCGAACTGGTCGCAAGGCAGTATTAGAAGAGAGTGACCCAAGAAAGAGATAGATGAATTTAGGCTCAATCCTAAACAATACCCTATAGTTCGAAATTTAATGGATGGATGGATAGATGACTGGATGGATGGATGTTTGTTACCTCTTCACGCCCAAACTACTGAAAGGATCGAGCTGAAATTTTGCATACAGGTAATTTTAATCCTGGAATCAAACATAGGCTACTTTATGTCCCATAAATCAGTTCCCATGGGATAGAAATAACCCTTAAATGTTTCCATAGAAACAACGCGTGCGCAGCCGCGGGCATAAACCAGTATTATAAATGCGAAAGTTTGGATGGATGTATGGATGGAAGTTTGTTACCTCTTCACGCCAAAACTACGGAACGGATCGGGCTGAAATTTTGAATGTAATGTAGGTAGGTAATTCTAATCTTGGAATCAAACATTAACTAGATACTTTTTATCCTATAAATCAGTTCCCGTGGGATATAAATCGCCTTTAAACGTTAAACATAAAAACAACGCGTACAAACCCGCGGGCATAAACTAGTAATTAATAAATTTGATTAGTAGAAAATTGGTAAAAAAAATATTGGTAGGTAGACTAAAAGACTGCTTGAGACAAACTTTCTCCGAGTCTCAAACAGACTTTCACGGTGAAAGTCTGTTTGAGACTCGGAGAAAGTCATCAAAATAATGATTCCGTGCCACAGAGGGTGAAAGTTTCACCCTCTGTGGCACGGAATCATTATTTTGATGTGGTAGGTATATACTTATTTTACATACTAACTTGGAATAGCATGAGGGAACAGTTATGTTCGCTGTTTCTTTTGTATCAATAAATTTTCATGAAAATGTTTGCTAGAAGAAGAATTCTTGAACTTTGAAGATTGGGAACCTAAATGGGTTACCAATCTTTGCGACCCGTGGTTTCTATCCAAAGCAGCCGTAAATCCTTGTTTTCGGGAAATCTTTAACAAATATAAACTTTATTTTTTCATGATATTTTGCTTTTAGCTCATTTTGTATGTATATTAAAATATTTCAGTGCGCCATTTGGGGAATTTTAGTGTCGAGTGCGTGCAACCAAAAATTTTCGCTATCTTTATGTTAAATTAGAAAAATTAAATGAAGAATAATTATTATAGAATAATTAAAATTAACGTAAAACAAAACTTTTGAGCCTTGTCTGTATGGAAATCTAAGAAAATGTAAATGTTAAACCTTTTTAAATTCAAAAGAACTTGTACTTACGAGTGGAATGATAATTTCGGCTAGACATGCGCAAAACAGTACCTACACTAGAACGTGATGCCATATTACTATTGCACTACGATAAGGTGATCTCACTTTGTAATATTACCATTACTCGAAACATTACCCGTGCACGGTGATGTGAGTGATGTCGGACGCGGCTATGAATGGTTGTAATAAGTAGGGTAGGTAATATTACAATTACCAAATGCAATGCTTCCTTAATTTATTACTTTCTACATGTAGCTCCTTCCCATAGAAACGATACTTATACCTACAGTCGAGTACGGATGGAGTGGCTTAGTAGGTAAGTTAATGTGGTACCTACCTAGATAATACTGTTGTTTGGTAGGTACATACATACCATAGGATCAAATTAATCTTAGAATACATGGAATTTATAGGTAGTAAAGTTTATTTTCCTTCATACTTACGCCCGTACTACCTAACCTACCTACACTAAGATGAATCTCTCTCTGGCTAGAGAGAGATTCATCTTAGTGTAGGTAGGCTAGGTGATCAGTTTATTTTATATAAGCTAGGTAGTGTACGTAGGTATTGTGGTAACTGTGGTAAGTATTATAAGAACGAACGAGCAAGTAGGTTGGTTTTTAACCAAGTAGGTTGGTTTTTAACCAAATATAATTATTATGTACCTACGAAGCATAACGAACAAAGCCGAGTCCGCGCAACGCAATGCATCACTCGCTCGCATTAAAATCTCCAACAAAACCGAACTCCGCGTAATGTTTGCCGAATGCAATGTAGGTAACGTGATGACTTTACTTTAGTATTTACTTTCATTCGCACGCATTACTTACACTTCTATCTGCGTCTCATTCGCACGCAATACAGTGCCATATAAACTACGAAACATTCCGAACAAAGCCGGATCCGCACGATTGAGATAAGGAGATGGAAGAACGTGCATGTGCCTGCCTATCACCAACCGAGCTTCGCGTGATGTGTGTAATGCGTAATGCTTCGGCGTCTCGAGTGATGAGTGATGTTGTATTACTTCGTCGCGTAATATTACTTTTGTGATATTACAAGCATTACTTCGGCACTTTTGCTTCACTGTCACATAAACATCCGAAAACAATGCATCGCACCATCGTTGCTTATGGTTTTTATCGATGTTAGGTGCGGAAATGTCCACACCACTTTATGTAATCACATTTACATAGGTACAGAAAACATATTTTGAAGTCAACAACAACATTCTTGTGTCGAGCGCCGTCGATATTAAGTCATAAGTCATAGGAAATTTGTTTAGCACATAGATGTGCTAAAGAATGAAAAAACCTACACGCTCGATTAGATAGAAATCTAATCGTTCTATCTCATTTTTTCTCAGGCATTAGGAATAAGTCGTTCTCTCTTTAGTGTGAATGCGATGGCATTTGCGCATGTTCTTTAATATTTTCTTTCTACGTTACGTGTACGACGTTGGATTGAGTGAGTGAATTTATTGAGGTGAGGTGAGTGGAAAGTGTGATTGAGTCTGAGGATTGAGTGAGTCAGTCACACCTGTCATTCTTTCAATTTCATTTCAATCTAACTAACTCCATTCAATCAAAGTGAAGTGAAGTGAACACGGCGAAAATAAATTAACAAAAATTTGTGGAAAATCCGAACAGAAACTTCACACATTTACTTCTTTCTGTATTTATTATGGCAGACCCGCGAATTCGTCAAATTAAAATTAAAACTGGTGTTGTTAAGCGCATTGCTAAAGAGAAGGTTGTTTACGAGAAGGAGGCAGAATTGCAAAAAACGCGGATACAAAAAATAAAAGACGAGGGCCAAGATGAACACAACATTCGCAAACAAGAAGAGGTTCTTCAGGAGTCCCTGATGATGGTCCCTGACTGTCAAAGAAGGTTAGTTGCTAAATGGAAAAGGTCGTTTTTGATTATAAGAATGAGTCTATTCTATTTTTGAAGTTCTGATGACCGTATTTTATCACAATAGTCTTTGTTTAAAGTTACATGTGCTTTGTGCTTTTTCATGTAGAAAATGTGACTCATACTTTGGTCATACTACCTACCCACAGTGTTTTTTTTACCCCCTTAGGCTCGTGGGAGTTTTACTCTTGCATTAATAATATATTTCTCTATTCAATCATACAAAAAAATTAGGATGTCCCAAAATGAGGGTAAAAAAACATGATAATTATCTTATTCATGCTTCATACAGTTATCAGTAGATAAGTACTGCAAATAAGCTATAAGTGTCCACTGCTGGGCAAAGGCCTGCTCTCGTTCCCTCATACATCCTGAGCCAGCTGGACTTTTAAAGGTGTCTAGTTCTTCATGCTGCCATAGCTTACTCGGTCTATAGGAGCACCTCACATTAGACATAATAGAACAATCCTACTATTCACTTCAAAATCTATAGAGTTGCAGCCATAGATAAATTAGTCACAGCTTAAAAGCTGTGACTAACTTCTCTGCAATGGCTGCAAGAGAGAATCATAATTTATTGCTGCAACCTGTTCTCATTTTATCTCAGTTTCCAATTTTATTGCTGCTACCTATAATATAATGAGAAAATGAATGATAATTTTTTGTTCTATTTTTTCAGATTACAGAAAGCATTCACAGATCTGAAAAGTGTTTTAGAATCAGAACAAGACCTGAAAGAGAACGAGGTATACACGGCGGCGGTAGAAGTCTTGAAGGAAGCAGAGCCTCAGCTACCACAGTCCATTACTGTTTAATTTAACTTAAATTTAAATCTTTTACTCTAGTATTTAAAAATAATCATGTCTAACAAAAACATTTATGATAATTTTCAAGGAAGTACATTCCAAAGTATGCCTCATTATGTGCCACCTCCACCGGCCCCACCAGCCTTTTTTATTCCCCCGCATGCTCGGAATGATGATGCAAAGTTTATAAAACAATTTGACTCAACTCCACCAAGGAAACCAAAACTAAAAAGTCCCACTTCCATATCCACTGTTCGTGATGAGATGTACAGCTTGATGCTCAAGCTGAAAGATCTCAAAAGGAAAGAAAGGATACTCACGAAACGTGTCAGCAAGTTATCTGATGAAGAATGGAATACCAACATGCAGCAGATTGAAGAAAACAAAAATGCAATAAATAAAATCCTCTCAAAAATCAAGAGTTTGAATTTGGATCTGTTACAAAAGTTGGTTGCGAAGAGATCAGCGAAACGAGCTCGGTTGAGGAGACGGCGCGCGGAGCTAAAGAGAGAAAAAGAGGAATGGTTGAAACAAATGCTAGAAAAGTCGAGGAAAATTGATGAAAAGCTGCAGAAAACTCAGGATGACATCCGGAAAGCCAAACAGGTGGGTTACAGATGTTTTGGTAGGTAGGTAACCATTGGGAAATAGAAAACATGCCTTCATCACATCAACAATCAATCACAAACAATTTAATGAAGAATAGTTTGGTTGATTGATCTTGTTAGACTGGTCAGTCTTTACGAAAAAATTGAACATACAATTTTTTTTGCGCATTTTCAGAATGCAGCCAATGAGAATAGGTCGCTCAGAACTAGAATTAACTTACTCGTACACTACCAATATTCAAACTTATTATCTTCCCAGGAAGAAGAGGCCAAGATCCAAGCAGACATAGTCCTAAAAGAGACCCTACGCAAGAAACATGATGCCAAGAAGTACATCGTCAAACTGGATGCTCTGGTAAAACTGCGGCGCGCAAGGATGAACACTGCGAGGGGCCGAGGGGAGGCTGTGTCGGAGGCCGATGCTGAGGCGTTTCACAGTCAAATTGGTAAGTTTTACCAGTTTATAAAATATTGGACTCATCAAGTACCCTTGATAATAGGAAGCTAACTTCTGCCTTACAGTTTGGAATGAGTTTATCACACTGCGGCGCTACTAATAAGACTCGCAGCACTTCATGTGCGTCGTTTCTTTGATAATATCTATCTCTATGCCAATTTCATTAAACTCTGTTCAGCTGTTCAGCTGTTTAGTTGTAAAAAGGTAAAGGTGGACATAGAGACAGAATTACTCTCGCATTTATAATTATTCATAAAGATGGATATCAAGAGGCCTTAGTTAGAGCCTTTGTCATTCATGCGCCATTGCGTTTGTTTCTACATGCTACCCCGGTTTGTTACTACCAATATATTTAAATCAATTCCGAGTCCCTACAAAAATAACATAAGCTCTGCTTAGCTTAGGGCTAAATGATGCCGTGTGAATTGTCCAGCATTATTTATTTTATGTTTATTCATTATAAAGTCTTAACAACTTACAATGTTGAAAAATGCTAGTTGTAAAACATGATCACCCTCTTGATGGTCAATCTAAAAAATAATAAAGATGATGAATGAAATGCTGTGTGGTGCCGGCTTAGAATTTGCACATCCTAACTCTTGCCGCGGTTGTCGTAAGAGGCGACTAAGGGATGTCCACCGGGAGCGGGCAGCAGCGCCCGCTACAAAACAATTCTACCACTAAACTGCGATATCTAACCCGCATGCCCAGCGTAAGGATTATGGGCACTACCCCCATGAGATAAAAACCAATAAGGCGCTTATCAGGGGAGGCCTGCGTCCAGCAGTGGACGAATACAAGCTGTTGATAATGAATCAAATATCAAAGTGTTTAATCCCTAACAATCTACATACTACCCAGTGAAGGTCGCGGGAAATCGGTCGTCGATCGGCTGATATGATATGATATGATATGATGATGAACAACTTAACATTGATAAGTGAAGGTCGCGGGAAATCGGTCGTCGATCGTTTGATATGATATGATATGATGATGAACAACCTAACATTGATACAAAGTTGATCTTCCGTGACACCGGAACGGAGTAAGGCGATATTGATTACTTATCTATGACCATCTATGACCATCGATAATCAAAATAAATTAAATCTATCAGATACCTATATTAATTAAAAAGGTTTCTTCCTCGTTGTAAATCTTGCTTTTTAAGCGCTAACGAAACTTTCGTTCTGAATTCACATTTCAATTTAGATACTGAATTGGTCACCCAATTGAATATCTAAATCGTAGGACATTTTGCCTCCATCAACGCCATAAATACAAAAGATTCATCCTAAAACTTACAGAAAACCTAAAAACCCTGTGGAAACAACGCCTCTCTATCTACGAGACCGAAGAGTCGCAACTCCGCGCGACGCTGGACGAGTCCCGTGGAGAGAAAGAGACAGCGGTGGAGAGCGAGAGGGCGGCGGCGGCTCACTTGGAGGAGTGGAAGCGGGCGTTGTTTGGTGGGGAGCTGCCACAGGTGAAGTTTGAGAATCTGTCGGACTTTGTCTCTGTGAGGTAAGTGTGAAATGAGAATTTAAGTTTTGGTTTAATCGGCTACATCACTCAAAAGAAGTATTGATATTTTGCCATCGGAAAGTTCAAGAACCCCTGACATCTGTGAATAAATAGGCGAAACTCCGCCCACTCACATCCCTCTCACACTGAAAATGGCCTGATCAGGCCTTACAAGAGTTGAGAGATTACGGCTAGGGTTTTTTTTGCAACATAATTGTTTAGCTTAGGGCTGCGGAAGTAGCTAAATTAATCAGCGCTACCACCTATTTTCATAGGATATTGTTATCAAAGGATTTATTATATCCTACTAATATAATATCTGAAATCAAATAATATCACAAAAAAAATTGACTTCGACGGGACTTGAACCCGCATCCTTCTCTATATTATTCCCTAATATTCACTACATAGATATTATTTGATTTCTTAGAATTTAGCCAGAGTGTGAGGCTTAGGCACTATAATAACAAAAACTTTAGTTTGTGTGAATGTTTGTTAGGTACCATGACGTATCTCGGTAACTACTTAACCAATTTAGATGAAATTTGGTATGTAGATAGTTTAGATTTTAGAATAACACTGGCTCTTTTTTTTTAATTTACCTCTGAGGGGGTTAAAAAGGGTGGTAAAGTTTCTATGGAAAATTATTATTCCTTGATCTCCACTCAAACTAAGTATAAAGTATAATGAATTACGTATTTTTACTAAACTACTCCTAGGGTGCAGTAAATTTCTCAAATTTGTATGATTTCCACGCAGGCGAAGCTACGACGAGACACAGCTAGTTTATCATAAATCTATTGTCCAGTGTAAGCAGAGGTGTAAAATTATTATTTTATTTTTACCAAGCATTGCTAAAATACAAAAGAGAAATATTACTTACTTAAAAAGGCTTAAAAAAGTAGGTCCAATCACCACCTACTTTTTTAACCTTTAAACCAAACATTTATAAAACAAAACCGTAACTAGGCGGTGGTAGTCCACCGCCTAGGTGACGGTTTTGTTTGACAGATGTTTGCATAAATTATACATCATCTGGTGCCTATTCAACCGACAACAGCTGTTAATCGACCATTTATCTTTCAAAGAACACCACCCTTAGCGTTCCCGTTCCCACTGACGCGGAGCGGAATCTACATATGTGTAACATTTCGTTGAATTGCATACATATGTCATCCGGTGGTTTGGTCGGTCACGCTCCGTTCCGCGTGAATGGGAACGCACTATTGGTGCTTGGCTAGATAGCAAAGTAAGCATTTGACTAGGTTTTCAGTGTTGAAATAAAGGACTTGGCACACTTCTCTAAAATAATGCTGCGACACTAGGCTGCGTACACAGCGTGTACCTACATAATTACGCCGCTACCACGCAGCACAAAAATGTGCATCCAAATAGCGCTTTAACTCGTTTTCTTTAGATACATTTTACAAGCTTCAAACGCAGGCCCGCGAGCATCATCTATTGCCATCAATATAAAAACAAGATCCGTCAAGTGCGAGTGTAATTCGCGCGCCGAGGGTTTTGAACGTTTTTCAATAAATATGTACCAAAAGTACCGGTTAGAGACTTCGCAATTTAACGAATATACCTAAGAATAGTAGGTACCAACCTACATTTCAGATAGATCTCTCTGCATGCTTCGGATTAATGGGTGGTTCGGTTAAGGTGGGTAATGGTAAATTTTTCGACTTTTTACGAAATATTTCAAAAAGTATGAAAGCTACAGAAATTTTAAAAACTGTTTTGAAATGTCCAAACCGATACCTTTCATTTGATACCCCACTCGGCGGGGTAGCCCCCCTTTTGAAAATTATTATTTTTTCAAAAAAGTGTTCTTTTTACAGACTTCTCTCTATATTTTTCCTGTAAAATATAGATCCATATCTACAAACGCTCCATACATTTTAAACGGATCGCTCTGCAAACTTCGGAGATACGGGGGGGGGGGGGGGATGGGTATTTTTTCGACTTTTTTCAAAATATTTCAAAAAGTATGAAACCTACAGATATTCAAAAAACTGTTTTGAAACCTACAAACCGATACCTTTCACTTGATACCCCACTCGGTGAGGTAGCCCCCCCTTTTGAAAATTATTCCCCCCCTTTTTGACCATTTTTCAAAAAGTGTTCTTTTTTCAAACTTCTCTATATTTTTCCTGTAAAATATAGATCCATGTCTATAAACGCTCCATACATTTTACATGGATCACTCTGCAATCTTCGGAGATAGGGGGGGGGGGGGGGGAATGGGTATTTTTTCGAGTTTTTTCGAAATATTTTAAAAAGTATGAAACCTACAAAAATTTCAGAAACTGTTCTGAAACGTACAAAATGATACCTTTCATTTGATACCCCATATGACTCTGTAGGTATCTTTTTAAATTTCGGCATCACAAATTGTATGGAAAATATTCATTTTCATTTTTCATTTTTTTTTCTCTAAATCTGTACAGGCGCACGAAATGTATTATTATTTTAGATTTCAAGTTGATAGCTGCAGTAGTTTTTGAGTTATTAAGGAGGGAAAAAAGGACAGACAAAGCGAGACCATAAGGGTTTTGAAACCGATCTTCGATCTTCAAAACCCTAAAAAATGCATCTAAATGCACAACGCACATGCACATTTTTGTGCATTTTATTAATAGCGTTTTTGTGTGTAACTGTGCGCCTCTGATCTGCGACAACCTATAGAGGTTTTGATATCTTGGCAGAGGCTGGGCAGTGAATGCGTTATACTAAACTAATGTCGGAACGCCATCTGTTGATTTTGCTTTGCGTAAAATTCGACTAAAACATTTCGACTTGTAACAATTCGACTAACAACTAAAACAATTCGTTTCAACAACAAAAATATTTGGTGTCAACATATGGCTCTGGGTGCAATTATACATGTACACACCCTTTCAGTCACAGACCCCCGAATACTCAAACGCATCTCAGATATAAGCACGTCTCAAGTGACGAATTTTTGACACATTTTCATTGAAAACTGTCAAAAAATCGTCATTTGAGACGTGCTTAAATCTGAGATGCGTTTGAGTATTCGGCGGTTATCTCCATGAAAAGAAAAGAAGTAAATTTTGACCGGCCCCGCTTTGCGGGGGTGGGACGCCTAGACATCGGGTTAACTCAAGGTCGAATTGCTTTAGTCGAATTATCACTAGTCGATTGTTTTAGTCGAATCTTCCATAGATGGTTTACTTTAGGTCTAGTTTAATAGTTTAATTAGTGTCTACTCAAGCTAACCTAGCTTTCTATTTATTTCAGACGTGAATGGGATGAGTTTCTAAGTTGCCAAGGTACGCCGTTACCCGTCGGTTGGGTCCCGCCATCTGCTGTGAACATAAGCTAAGGTGCACATATATCACTATACAAACGGATTGTATGCTTGGTTGTTTATTTTGTGCTGAATCGTTTTTGACATTTGCTTTGTATTTTTACACGTGGCCTTATTAGCGATGTGCTATATTGGATTCGTTGAAATGCATTTAAATTAGGTAGGTACTTATTTTAATAAATATTTTCAGAAAACGTTTTTATTTTTATTTAATTTTTAGGGAAAGGCGGGGCGTACTTATACCTAAATGTATATAGAACCTAGAAATGTGTATAGAACAGTAGGCTAGGCAAGGCGCACGGGAATTATTTTCTAGGTTAGAGCTCATAGACACCGTTCCGTCATTTTTTTCAACGATTCGTCGAAAAACACTACGCGCTCTTACGCACTAGCGGCTAACCGCGGGGGCGGCTAACCGCGCGGCTAGCCGCTTTTCCAGTTTAATATGCAACCGCTTATGATTGTACGCACTAAACCGCCACAAAATTTCAACCGCGGCGGTTGAATGGAGTGACGCGGCCCGCTTCGCGGCTAGCCGCCATCTTGTGTATACGCACTGGCGGTTAGTTTGCGGCGAGCCGCCGGTGAAGTATGCACGTGTTTTCAGTTGCGCAGCCATGAACTTCGACACAGAGAAATTCATTGTTGAAATTCAACAACGAGAAGCTATTTGGAATTGTGAAGGAGCAGTTTATAAGAATAGAGATTTAAAACGGAAACAATGGGAAGAATTAGTAGATATTTTTGGAAAAGAGGAGATGACAACAGAGGCAAAAAAAAATCTTGGTAAGTATTTCTTATTATTATTACATATATTTTAACGAAACTAAACATACTTTAAACATCTTAGAACATACATAGTAATACGTCTATTTTCAGTTAAATCATATTTCTTTGCCATTCTAATTTCCCATCAGTCATAAAATATTCGGCAAACAATTCTCTGTATCTCAACGCAGTTTTATTGTTCCTTCTTAATCCTTCCTGTGTTACATTTTCTGGCAAAGGGCAATTGAGTGAGTCGTCGAAACAATAGCCATCTCGGTCTCTTACAAAATTATGTAAGACACAAGTAGCTTTTATGATATCTTTTGCTAGAGCGAATTGAACATTTAGAGGTCTATGAAATATACGCCACTTGTTTGCATAAATTCCAAAACTGCATTCTACATATCTTCTTGCTCTAGAAAGCCTGTAATTGAACGTTCTTTTGGTTTCATCCAAATCTTTTTTTGCGTATGGGCGCATTAAATTCGTAGATAACGCAAATGCCTCGTCGCCTACAAAAACGTATGGGATACATGTCTCGCTGCTTTGTGAAATCGGTTGTGGCTCTGGAATATCCAATTGGTTTTTTTGCATTTTTTCATAGAAAACCGAATTTTGAAATATTGACGAGTCACTGAATTTACCAAAAGCTCCAATATCAACCATAACAAATTTATAATTACTGTCGCATATTGCTAATAAAACCAAAGAGAAAAAACTTTTATAATTAAAACACATCGAGCCACTGTTATTAGGTGCAATGCATCGTATGTGCTTGCCGTCAACAGCACCTAAGCAGTTAGGAAAATTTGCTCTTTGAAAAAAATCATTGGCAATTTTTTTCCAAGCGTCTTTGTTTGGTTCAGGCAAACAAATATCTTTCAGACAAAACCAAATTGCAAAACAAACTTCTCGTACGATTTCTGCTACAGTGCTTACTCCAATTTTGAATGTATAATGTAGTTCCGTGAATGTACAACCTGTTGCAAAATATCTGAAACAAACATTTTATTATTATTTTTTATTTTATCTTTATTGCACATGTCACACGAATTACAACAAATCTATTACTTTATGACTAAATCATTAACTTGTTTGTTGTATTGTTCTAGGAAAAGAATTACAAAAGAAATGGAAGAACATTAGGGATAATTTCGTGAAAGCTCTAAAGGACAATGTTACCAGGAGTGGGTCAGCGGCTAAGAAAAAGACTCAATACATATTTTACAATAATTTAATGTT
This sequence comes from Eupithecia subumbrata, assembly GCA_949316285.1. Taxonomy (NCBI): domain Eukaryota; kingdom Metazoa; phylum Arthropoda; class Insecta; order Lepidoptera; family Geometridae; genus Eupithecia; species Eupithecia subumbrata. Next base: position 9,032,488 of record OX438643.1, on the reverse strand, counting down.
TTTGAAGGACACAGTATCTATCAACGAAACTGATTCAAGCATGCAAAGGCAAGAAAATGAAAGAAATGAAACAGAAAACGTAGCTGACCCAGTCGTAGTACCACCGCCAAAACGAAAAAAAAAGAATAACAAAGAAGATGATATAGGAGTTGAATTGATTAACGTCTTAAATAAGAATTTAGAGTTGAAAAAGGCGGAAGAAGATGAAGATAGACTTTTCTTTTTGTCGTTGGTTAGTGAAATAAAAAAAGTGCCTGAACATATACGCCTACGTACAAAATCTCAAATAATGCAAGTCATTACTGAAGCCCAAACGTCTGGATACAGCTACTGTAACTCTACTTGGGATTACGTACGACCATTTAACTACAACCAAGGGCCATCCCAAGGATATCAGACACCATCATTTGCTAGAAATAATTACCCACCACCATCGCCCTCAGTTCCACCTACACACCGTGGAACATGTACCTAATCAAGAACAATCTGTAACTTCTCCTGAATCAACACATTCACAGATATCTCAAGAATCTGATTATCTAGATCTTTTTAATGATAATAATAATTCTCAGTAATAGTTATAGTTTACTACTTTTTTTATTCAATTACTCGTATGAACCCACATTGCGATTAAAATTAAAACATATTAACTACTAAAACTTTTTTATTTATCAAACTTACCTTAATGTTATTACTAATTTCTCTTCGGGTTGGATACAGTCACGAAATTTAGTATCTTGTCCTTTGATGCTGTCATATAAAACTGTTAGTAGTTCTTCAAATGACGAAACACTCATTCTAACATAGCCGAAAAATTTATCTTGGTGCTTCTTCAGTTCTTGAAAACAACTTGCGAACTGGCCAAATTCGTTGCGTGTTTCTAGTAAAGAATGAATCCAGTATCTTTTTTTATTTTTCTTTCGTTGTTTTCGGGAGTAAAAATAAATAACACAAGCTATCTCGACGGCGTCCATTTTGTTTATGAGCCACGCGCCTTCGAGCGGTCCAACCGCTTAACGCGGTTTCATCGCGGCTGACCGCTATGGCGGCTAACCGCGAAGAAACCGCGTTAAGCGGTTGGACCGCTCGAGTCTAACCGCCTAGCGGCCAACCGCTAGTGCGTAAGGTCCCTACGTGTCATGATCATGACCGGATGTGACGGATCGACGGTACATAAATTTATAAAAAAAAAACAGGTAATGGATTCTTAGCAGCCGCCTTTATAAAGATTTTATTCATTTTCTCTTCGCCGCAGCCGACTTGGACACCGCAAAAAGCGAAATCGTGGTCATCAAAAAAGGGACTTCAGGTGCGGAAAAACGAATAGTGAGATTTAATATTTCTATCAATAAAAAGTCAGTGGGGTGGGTTTACTCAAGTCAATAGGGTTGACCCCATTGATGGAATGGTTGGGAATTGATCAAAACGAATTTTTCTCGTGTGAATGAGTCCGTAGATAGAGAAACAATTACGTCACTTTGTCATCGAAAGCGTTGATTTGAAATAAATTCCTTCCGTACTATACTTGAAAATTAAAATAGGGATTAAGTATATCAGTTATCTAATACCCATAACACAAGCTCTGCTTAGTTTGGGTACTAGTATAGTATTATAATATCTGTGGTTTGGGGCTAGATAATGCTGTGTGAATTGTCCAGCATTATTTACTTATTTATCATCCTTTTTTTTTTTTTTTTATTGAAAATGGTCAAGCGTTTGGCCACCAACTCACTTAAAGTAAGTGAAGATGTGGCCTAAGATGGAGCACGCTTTCCCAGAAGGAACTTATTCACCCTAGACTTGAAGACTCCAAGATTATACTCTAACGGGAAAACAGACGCAGGAAGCTCATTCCACTCTTTGGCGGTGCATATTAAAAAAGTAGAGGAGAATTTTTTGGTTCGACACTGTGGTATGTCGACCAGGTACGGGTGGTATTTTTCTGTGCGTCTGCTGGTCCTATGGTAGAAGGGAGAAGATGGGATAAGGTCGTGCAATGCCTGCGCACAATCACCAAAGTGGTACTTGTAGAACACCGACAGTCTGGCGACGCGCCGTCTGTGATCGAGGCTTTGAAGATTGGCCTCTGCAAGAGAATCGTCGCCGATAAGTCTAACAGCGCGTCTTTCAATCGAGTCGAGGGCCTCAAGCTGGTATTTAGCCGAGCCATCCCAAAGGTGGCAGCAGTACTCCATGCAAGTTCGGACCTGTGCTTTATATAGATTGAGAAGCTGTCCCGGTGTGAAGTACCGCCGAACCCTAGCCAGGATGCTTAGCTTCATAGCAGCAAATTTGGCCTTCGACTCGATATGGGAGCCAAAATTTAAATTCGAGCTAAGCTCTACGCCCAGTAGGTTCAGACTGTCAGTGATCTGAAGCGCAGCATCACAAAAAGTGGGCACAGGATTAAATTGTGTTTTCTTTGCCGAGAACACACACGCCTGCGTTTTGGATGCGTTGAACCGCACAAGGTTTGCGTCACCCCATTCAGACACTAACCTCAGTTTGCTGTTCAAACGTTCTACCATCTCATTGCGGAGTTTTTGGATTTTATCCGCACTATCACGTGGACTGGCAAAGTATCTATCAGCAACTGTGCTATCATCAGCGTACCCAAAGATACCGGGTTTTAGCAAGTCGTTAATGTGCAACAAGAATAAGGTTGCTGATAGAACAGACCCTTGAGGTACCCCAGCATTGATAGCGAATAGATCGGAGGAGCAGCCGTTTACGACTACTCGAATCGATCTTTCCCTCAAGAAATCAGAGATCCACTTGATTAGATTGGACGCTAGACCGTATGAAGAAAGCTTGCTTATGAGACCTTTATGCCAAACTCTATCAAAAGCCTTGGAAATGTCCAGAGAGACCGCAAGAGCTTCGCCGTGTTTTTCCATGGCTTCACTCCAGATATGAGTAGCATACGCTAGAAGATCACCTGTGGATCGTTTTCGGCGAAAGCCGTATTGTCGATCACTTAGGAGGTCATTATTTTCTAGGTATGCTAGGAGTTTGAAGTTGAGCACACGCTCCATGGTCTTACAGAGGATGGAGGTAATAGAGATTGGCCGGTAGTTGGTGGGGTCAGTCCTACTACCTTTCTTGGGAACAGGTTGAACGTTAGCAAGCTTCCACGATGATGGCACCATACCAGCGTCAAGAGACAGGCGAAACAGTCGTGTGAGAATCGGAGACAGCTCAGGCGCGCACCTCTTAAGCACTATCGCCGAGATCCCATCAGGACCACTGGCTTTATTCACGTCTAGTGAGAGCAATACTTTGAGTACCTCCTTCTGCTTGATGCGAACTTCAGGCATCACTGAACCGCAGGTGGGAATGGTTGGGGGTATCTCATTAGTAGTATCTAGACGTGAAGACTCCGCAAAGAGAGTAGCAAACAAGTTTGCTTTCTCTTCTGCGGTGTGGGCCAGCGACCCGTCGGGTTTCTGCATCGGAGGTAAAGAAGGGCGACAGAAGTTAGATTCAACCGATTTGGCCAAGGACCAAAAAGCTTTACTCCCAGGTGGGTGTGTAGCTAGCTTAGTTCCAATCATGCTGATGTGGTTGAACCTTGCCCTCTTCAAAACCTTTTTGCATGTTTTGGCAGCGCTGTTGTAGGCCTTCTTCTTAGACTCTAAATCAGCAGTCTTGTTCTTGCGAGCAGAAACCCAGGCTAGATAGGCTTCGTGCTTTAGCGCGTCCGCACGACGGCAATCAACATCGAACCAGGAGTCTACTCTAGTTGACAGCGGTTTGTCGGAATAAGGTATGTAGAACTCCATACCCTGACGTATCACATCAACAATGGCATTCGCACAAGATGAAGAGTCACTAGAAGAAAAACACAAAGGTTGCCAGGGAAATGATGCAAAAAAGTGGCGCATTTCGTCCCAATTTGCTGACCTGTACCTCCACACTCGCCGGCTGCCTTCAAGGCTGGTAACGGGCCGAGAGTGGGATGACACGGACTTAACAATCCTTAATACAATACACTACATAGATAGATATTTTTTATTATACATAGAAAACAGCCAGACCAACGGAACAAATTTCTGCAGATCGTACACAAATTTGTTCCGAGACGGGAATCGAACCCGCAACCTCCTGCGTCGCAGGCGGACCTTCGCCCGCTGCGGCACGGAGGTCGTCAAATCGTCAATACATCGTTACAACGTAATGTATGACGATGCGATTAATGTTTGTTCTAGAGAACAATCCCTGTGCTTGGCATACAGGAACTTCTAGAAAAATAGTTATATTTTCTCTGGCCTCATGGCCAATTAAAATAGCACATGATGGGACATAAAAAAAACAATTTAAAATTCACAATAGATATTTATTGATTCTTCTACACTGGCATTACTGAATTTAACTTACATTTCTAACTTTAAATTTTTATTTTACATTTTACATGCCCATAAGTTTACATTACGGAACAAACACATTGTTTTCAGTTGAAGTGTTGTGGTTATATTACTCAAGAATTTATATCCATTCATATAAAAATACAAAACCTGATTAGATTGCCCGAAGGCCCTCTAAAATGATTATTTTAAATTGATTGCAATCAAATACGTATACAAACTATCGTAGCTTGACGAATTAATTACGGATATCCCATTTGCTGAAGAACACCATCGTTTCATCCTTTAACGAGGGACTTAACAAGGATGAATGAGGTTCGTTATTAAGGCGGTTGTATGCCGCACACTAGCGCCGCCACTGTTACTTATAAATACGGTAAACACCAGAATTTTAAAATATCTTATGTACAGTTTGTGATACCTATGCTAAGCTTTTTTTAATCCTTCTGAAATAGTTAAGTTTCGTATAATTTAGACAGAGAAGCGAAAACATAGTTCGGTGACCACCAAGAGCAACTTCGCTATTCTGCTCTATAGGAAATAAAAGAAAACTATTTTATGGGCATTAAAAAAAGCTTAAGGGGCTACAAGAATGCCATGCATACATTGACATACATTGCCGTCCTTAAGGTTTCTCTAAAGCGCATGTAATTTATGTGATGAAAAATATCACATTGTGTAAACAAAGAACTGATCTTTGAAAGTTTATCCCTCATTTTACGATAATTGGTGTAGTTTTAAAATAAATCACTGGAGAAAAACACTTTAAAAAGCACGGCATTTTAGGCCTCACAGAAAATATAATGACTCCAAATGAATTAAAAATATTAAAACAACTACTTCAATATTTTATCTTTCCATTAAATATTCGTAATTTTTATAGGATGTAATACAATAATAATAAATCCCATAAAACACATTTTTGTAAGGCGTTTTGCAAAGTAATTGCAAAAATGATAATATTTTGCCAAAAGAATTTAAACCTTATTACTCAAACATCCCTTTCAATATATGCTCAAAATAGCTTCCACTACCTTCATTCGAAGGCTGGATGCCTTCTCGGACGGACGTGAGGTTATGTAACTTTTTTCGCGATGACAGCTGTTCTCGACGTACGAATTACGATTTTCGACAACTTTTGTTTTGCGGGTTAAATGGTTCATTTGTCATTGACATAAAGTCTATATTTGATTGAAGCTAAGCTAAAAGAAATTTGCAGGAATTTTATTCATTGACAGACCTACCAATTAAGTAGAATAGGTTTGTTTGTAGTGGTTTTATCTCTGGTAGCTAGATAGGTAGGTACTACTCAACATGTTTACAGCACGGAAAGTATTGGTCGAGTTAAAATATGTTAAGAAGGTAGGGCGATTTTGATGACTTTAATATATAAACAACTAGCTGCTGCCCGCGGCTTCGCCTGCGTAGTTCCCGTTCCCGTGGTAATTCCGGGATAAAACATAGCCTATGTCCGTCTCCTGGTTCTAAGCTGCCTCCCCACCAATTTTCAGCCTAATCGGTTCAGCCGTTCTTGAGTTATAAATGGTGTAACTAACACGACTTTCTTTTATATATATATATAGATGATGAAAAATTAAAATAGGAGCCCACGTCCAGCAGTGGACTTGATGAATTCACACATCATCACCAAGGCCGAAGCTAAGCAGAGCTTTGTAATGGGTACTTTAGTTACTAGATAACTGATTTACTTAGGATCAACAATGTGCATATTTTTTGCCCGTAGTTCTACCAGTAGAACCACAGGCAAATTACTCGTAGTTATCGGTTTGTTCTCATAAAGAAGACAGATTCTCAAAAGGACAAATACTTAAAAAAATTGACTTTTTTTTTTAACTCATAGAAAAACCTCAACGGAGCGGTTTGTCATAACTTTTTTGTTATTGGCAATATGTGTACATTGACATCAATATAATAAACATTTTTTTAGCGTAACAAAGAAGTCAAGTAAAGGAGATGTGTAAAGACGCTAAAAACGTAATAAACATGCAAAACACTTGTATTTCCAATGACAGTTGTCAAAATTATTGTTAATCACTCATGTAACACACAGTTACTATCAAAAATAAACTTACTTCGCTTACAAGTCATGACATGTAAGTACAATGACATGCCGGCCTGTCCCTTAGTGCAACATAATGTAAAGCCAATTATCAGTTCCCCATTGCTGCAATAACACTTAAGAACAGGGGAGAAAAATTTAATTTTCCATATATCATTATAAAATTAAATAGTTGACATTCCAATTGTAGGTACTTAAATGTTAATTCCGACTCCTTGGTTCACCAATTCTTGAGGAGTTTGAGGGTCACTAAAAACCGAAGATTGACTCCCCCCAAAAAAATTAATGCATTAGTTTCGCCGTGATGCGAGGCTAAGATACAGGCAAAAATTGTTTTACTTCAGTATCGATTTATAGATTATCTTTTAAATGGCAATGTATACGATTCTACAACAAAACTCCAAGAGAGTTAAAAATTATCAAAAAATAAATTCAAACAAATTGTCAAACATATCCTTTGCTATAAGGCTTACTACAAAATATCAGATTATCTCTAGAGGATAAAAAAGCTTGGGTATTGCTAATAGTATTGCTCCAGCTCGAAAACTAACACCCTAACAAGGTAAAGGTTTCTTGTTCGTTTCTTTACTTTACCTTAAAAAGATTGAAGTGAACAAAAAATTAAGGTAATCAGTTTATTTCCTAGTTTTACTCATAAACCTTATTTGAATTTTGTGATGTGTATGTAAAAGACTCCTGTAAGGTGTAAAGGGAATAACTGTTATATTTAATTTTATATCTGATTGATTATTTGATTGGCGCGGCGGGGAAAGGTGCACCTGCGACACAGGAGGTTACAGTTAGTTTCATTCCCGCCTCAGGAAAAATGTTTGTACCATCTGCAAATATTTGTTCCAGGTGTACTGAATGTCTTATACATATTAAAAAATATCTATCAGTGTAGTGTATTTAATAAGTATATCAAAATAAGTATACCATAACACAAGCTCTACTTACTTTGGGGTTAGATGATGTTGTGTGGCTTGTTCAGCATTATTTATATTTAATAAAAAATTGAGAAAGCCCTGCAAAACCAAATCGAAATATCTTCAACGATTGACACTTTTGTAATCCATTTAGTCCTCAGTTGTTTTGACCAAATTAGTATATTTTTTTAATGTATAAAGTATTATCATAATGGTCGGTGATATTGTCGGTACGTTAACACGCATGGATATGATATTATTATTTTAGGTTTTTCTGATTTCTATGAATAACTATCAAGAAATGAAATTTTTATTATAATTGATATACTACAATAAGCGACATAGGTTTTATTAAGGTACTTTACATGCAACAATAGCAAAGCGGCGGGCAAATGTTAGTTATCATTACATTATTACCTTGTGATTGTGCTATCAACAAAAAAAAAACAGAAGTTTGCCTCTTCTACAATAAATAAATTTTGCATGAGTCTATGTAAAAAATAAGCGCCTCTACCGACGACATTTGGTATAATTGACATGCAATTTGACAGACTTAGTTTTCCACGGCTAAGCCTTAAGATAGGTATTATAAACTGAACAATGGTTTTAAAAATTCCTTTGATTAAGGTAATTATATGAAAGAAAAGGCAGTGGCGCTAGTTTGAGGCATACAACCGCCTTAATCCGCTTACATCCGTTATGAACTAAATAGGTAGGAATAGGAACACAAAACTATAATAGCTTAATGTTCTGTAGTAGATATTTTAATATTAACTTGCTAGCAAATGAGGTGACATCCAACCCTAAAAATATAACACTTCTCTACTTACATTATTCTAGTTTAAAATAACATTAACAAGTATAAAGAAAAGGGAAAACTTATCGAACTACTTGTCAAGTCAAGGTTTGGCGGCGTTTTATGATACTAATATACATACATGCCAAATTAGTTCTTTTTAGGTATAACATTTAATTTCTCAATTATGGCGCTACCCCGACCCAAATCAGCGCCCTCAACTATTTTATCTTATTATTCTGTTCAACGGAGGAATTTTCAAAAAGCCATTGGCCAGTTTGTGATATCGATCATAAGCTTATTTTTAATGCCTCTGTAAAAGTTTTATTTTGTATATTTTAAGCAGAGATACAAAGTTGCTCTTTTTGGCCACCATGGTGACAAAAAAGAGCAACTTCGCATCTCTGCCTACACTATACAAACTAAGACTTAAAGAGGCATTAAAATAAGCTTAGGAAAGGTAACACAAACTGGCCAATCGATTTTTGAAAATTCCTTCGTTGAACAGAATAATAAGATAAAATAGGTGGAGGCGCTGATTTGGGTTGGCGTAGTGCCTTAATACATATTATATTTGTTGGTACAGACAGACCTACCCCCAAATATCTTGAATAAATGACCTTAAGGCTGAACGAGTCGCTCATCTTTCCATACAAACGTGGAAGGGTAACTACAACGCTGTTTGATGTTGACCATCCAAAACTAAGGATAATATCAATTTATCTCGTCATCTATATATATAAAAGAAAGTCGTGTTAGTTACACTATTTATAACTCAAGAAAGGCTGAACCGATTTGGCTGAAAATTGGTGGGGAGGCAGCTTAGAACCAGGAGACGGACATAGGCTATGTTTTATCCCGGAATTACCACGGGAACGGGAACTACGCAGGCGAAGCCGCGGGCAGCAGCTAGTTATCTATAGATATAGATAATGACGAGATAAATTGATATTCATATTCATATTATTTGAATGCATACAGATGTATGCATCCAGAACTGTAAAAAAGTATATATTTGAGAAATACAAGCAAATACAAGCTTCTAAACTTTCGTATTTCAACACCGATTTTAGCCCAACTTTTGGCGAAAATAAATAACATACGGAGAAAGAAAAGTCTAAAATAAAGCCCATACTGACATAGTTTAGTTATTCATAAGTTGAAATAAATTTATTTTGAAAAGATACTCTTAATAGTTTTTCTATAATAACCCTTGTGCTAAAAGACTTCCCATTTTTTTACGCGGCCGTTTTACGAATAAATTGCCTTTCATCAAGCGCGCGGGAATATCTGTTATGTCAGATGAGATGGCATACATTTAGGCCGCGCCCACTGATGAGTTGGATCGGACGACTCGTGCAGCCTTAATACATTTTGTATACAATCGTTCATGCCAAATTAGTTCATTTTAGGTATATATTTAATTTCAAACAATACATATAATTATATTTGTTGGAACAGAAAACAGACTTAAGCTTGTCGCACACCTGAAAGGACCGCAGCAGCACAGCACAAAAATGTGCAAATCAGAATAAGATGACAGACAACTCGCGGCTTGTGGGAAGCCATTTTGTAACTGTAAAATGTGTTTAAATATAACAAGTTCAAACCCATATTTGAATGCAAATTTTTCTGCTCCGCGGTAGCTGCGTCGGACTGATGTGCGGAGAGCTTTACGCCAAAAGTTCTTGAATAAATGACTTAAAATACATAACTAAAATGTACAATACACTATTGCTGTTAGTTATCATAGGATCCCATGGTAACCTCTTCACCATATAAACACTTGAGATCACACGTTATTAGTATAAAATAACTCGTTTAGTTTGGGACAGTTACATACAAGTATTAGTATAAGGAACCGCCATTTAAGTAAAATTCTGTAGATATGGTAAGTTCTCCCCGCGCTAACTCAACAAATTGCCTGTGTTGCCGAAACGCGAACGCCAGCGGTGCCGCGCCAGTCCGACTATGACTGAGGTGGGTGGACCTAATTTAAGCGTTCCACTTTCGAAGAGGGTTTGGGTACTAGCGTACCCAATCTCCCGAATTTTACTTACATCGATGGGAACCGCTATATTCCCCGAACACCCCTCTTTGATTTTCTAACGGGGAGGTAAGGTAAACACGTATGCACACAGACACAGATGCAAATAGAGGCGCTCACATTAACGACAAAAATTGTGTTCCTACGTAAACGTTCTTAACTGAAGGACAGATAACATACTTTTCAACGGCGTACTGTCTTAACTACCTCTGTCTTTTATTTATTTTATAGCCTACCTAATACATACAAGTAGTAATTTGCAAATCCTGTGTAAAAACTTGGTGTTATCAAATCGACAAGGCAATTTTACACTATAATATGTCATTATATTGGTTTGTACTGTCGTTCAAAGTAAAGCTAGGCACAGAAAGTCTTACCAAAATTCTAACCAGAACCGTGTCCAAACTACGTTTGATCCTACAAGAAGGTCGTAGCACATTACCACGATACGCAACACACCCAGTAAGAAAACAAACATTTAATGCGTGCTCTGTAGCCCCAATACAATAACAAAATTCAATAGCAAACAAAAGAATACGTACGAGCTTAACCCAATTATAGGAAAGGTAATTTTTCTGCTATGCGGGAATAGTGTGGTAAAAATGACATACAACCTTTACTGGCCGCATGCTTCAACGAGCGTCCGGTCGTCGATTTCACCGTCTGAATGAGCTTGCTGCCAGCTGTCGTGAACGTTGACGTGATAATGTGCTTCGACCTTTAACGCGAATGGAAGATTGCTTATAGATACTTAGCATTACATAGGATATTGAACAACAAGGCAGTGAGAAAGGGGCAGCGCACACAGGGGCTCTAATTTACAATAATCCGATAGAATGTACCGTATTGACCCTAATATAATTTATTTACTAAATTAGCCTATAATATGGTATAAAATATAGATGTATTTCTATGAGCCAACTATATGCTTAATGATTTGAATAATCTTTATACTCAAACATCTATTGTAATAGTTTGTTGTGGTTATATAAATCTAGCACCTTGGAGTAAAATCGAGCACATAAGAGAATCCTTGTTGGTCGTCCACGAAATTATAGGAAACTGTAAGCCCCAAATTATGAAGGGTCGCTCAGTCATCATAGCTGTGTGGTTCACCCCAATTCTTCCCGCGGGTGTCGTAAGAGGCAACTAAGGGATATCCACCGGGAGCAGGCTGCAGCGCCCCCTGCAGAACAATTCTACCACGAACTGCGATCCCCAACCCGCATGCCCAGCGTGAGGATTATGGGCATTACCCCCATGAGATAAACGTCAATAAGGCGCTTATCAGGGGGAGGCCTGCGACCAGCAGTGGACCAATATAGGCTGTCGAGGAGAGGTGAGACTCAGTCATCGCTTCATTAACGCTTTAAAAGCGTTACTCAAGTATAGATCGTTGACTGAGGCACCTTTCACAATACGAGCCATCAGTCAGATTTCGTATGTACCTATGTTGTTCTTTGAAATATATTCCGACGACTATACCTAATTTCAGGCGTTTTGACAATAGTGTCCATACATTATACTGCCACAGTTGCCAATAGATGTGGAAATCCTGGCTGTTGGGATCGTACATAGCTGGCGCAGCAATCCTTAAAGATATACAGTTTCACAGTTGATAAAATGAACCTTCTTTTATACAGCTAAATGTTTTCATCGGCAGACACGCTAACTACTGTTCTAACACTTATACGTACGAATCAGAAATGTCGCTTTCGTTTTTAAGAGTACGGGCCCAGGCCTACTCGGAAAAGGAAAAGTTTCACTTTGGTTGTCTTGTAATAGTCGCTTGCATAAGATTAGCGTAAACACGAAAACGAATCAGAAACTTCGATTATATTTTTAAGAGTACGGGCCCAATACACAGGCGAATGTACGCTTTCAGTGGGTAGCATCTTTTGTCATGTCATGACTTGTAATATTTATTTTTACCAATAAAATGTCTATCTGTTTATCTATAAGCAAGGCTGTAAGTTTACAGGTTTGCTGTCGCTGTCAGATGTTGGATGCGACAAGCTGAAGACAGGGCGCTAAGGCGCTCGTCACGGGAGGCCTATGTCCAGCTGTGGACTAAACTGGCGATGTCACTGCCACAGGCCTGCGTAATTGCCTATAAGCGGCGCCGGCAGCGGCCCGCCCGCAGTGAAGATCCTTGTCCCGCTGGGGTCGTAGCAGTGCGTGTATATAGCTGGTACGTGTTTCACATGATTCATGCCTTCTGCTTCATCGTCGGGGAACTGCGAAGGAGAAGAAATACTTAATATTTGGATTTGGTACAGCGCCTCTGCGTAGGTATATAAAGATGCAACGAAGAATCAGAACTCTTCGCCGAATGTCCTCAAAATAAAACTCGCACTTATCTAAGGTACGGGACCAAATATTTTACGCTCTGAACCCTTCGTGATCAAAAACTCAAAGGAGTGTTTCTTCAGTGTATGCGAGAGCGTCGTGATGATACCTAAACAAAACGCGTGCTATGCTGTGTGGATTGTCCACCAGTATTAATTATTAATATTTATTAATAGTGTATAATTTTATGGAGTCTACACACCAAAGCCGGTGGGCTGGCGACAAGTTAACAAAGCACTGTCGATTGCCTGCAATATTCATAAACTGAAATCACACTGAAATCGCACCAGCCCGGCTGAGTCGCTTTGTTGTCCATAAAGCCTCCACTCCACCAGCCGCGATTTTGAAGCGCGTCTTGAGTCTTGAGATGCTTAAAGCAAAGTAGGCAATTTGAAAAACAATTTTGAAATGTCCAAGTCGATACCTTTCATTTGATACCCCACTTGGTGAGGTTTCCCTACAAAATTTTCAAAAACTATTTTGAAATGTACCTTTCATTTGATACCCCACATGACTCTTTATGTATCTTTTAAAATTTCGGCTTCACAATTTGTATGGAAAATATTCATTTTCATTTTTCATTTATTACATTTATTTTTCTTTAAATCTGTACAGGCGCACGAAATGTATTATTATTTAAAATTTCAAGTCGATAGCTGCAGTAGTTGCTGAGTTATTAAGGAGGAAAAAATGGGCAGACAAAGCGAGACCATAAGGGTTTCGAAACCGATCTTCGATCTCGAAACCCGTTACCTATGACTTGACAGACATCTTAGCTTGACATTGACAATTGGACGTAAATTTTTTCGCGTTTTGTTGGCTAATTTTGACGTACAGTCATAGCGTACTACAGTATACAGGTGCAGTATTGCCAACTCTAATAGCTGCTTTTCCATCATTACATTCTCGCACACACAATCACGATTACTATTTAAATATTTTTTTTTTTTTTTAATAATATTATTTTTTATTATATTATCGCTTAGTGAAGGTTAAATGTATTTTATTGTTAAAATGTACTTTGAAGCAGTATTTGAAATAAATACTAATTACAAAATACCTCAGCGTCAGGTATTTGAAACACGAATTACAAATTACATTTTAAGGAAGTAATTCAAATACGTATTTGTATTTCAATAACAATTAATTCAAATACTGGCCAACCCTTCTCACCACATAGCCTTTGGAAGCCTTGAGCGTGACTGTCTTGGAAGAGTGGATATTGCTCTCGAGGTATTTGCCGGCTCGTAGATCGTAGAACATTAGTAAACCTGGAATATAAAGCTAATTTCACAAACATTCGACCATTTTACTTTGAACCCTCATAATTATGAATTCATAACATTTGAATGGTGTACAGATTTTCTTTATACATAGCTAAAAATACTTCAGATAAAGACATATTTAAACCAAAAACTTTGAACGATGATAAATTTTTCGTGGATGATCTTTAGGTTTGCGTGACACTTTGTGGATAAGGCTGTATCCCATTATTCTATGTTTTCTTTCGAGGTGATCTTTTGCACGGATTGAAACGTTCGAGATACGTATTGTGAGTATAATACTTAGTAAATACAATATAGTGAGCGTTGCTTATCTAGCCCAGTGCATAGGCATTGGCCATAAATTTATTGTTAAGACTATGTTATGTGCTATGATAAATAAATGAAACTGAACTAATTGCTTACCTAGCCAAGTGCCTATAGTTAGAATCGGCTACCTATAGACCAGTGTCTATAGTGATTATTGCTTACCTAGACCAGTGCCTATAAAGATCACTGCTTACCTAGCCCTGTGCCTTAAGTGAGAATTGCTTACCTAACCCGGTGCCTATAGTGAGCATGTCTCCCCGGAAGGACGCAGAGCGGATGCCACAGCCGTTGTAGCGAGATGTGATCTTCTTGACAGACTGAAGCGTTCGGCAGTCTAGTAGGAGGGTGTAGGATTTGCAGCCGATTGCATAGACGCCATTTTCCTAAAAGTACCAAAGTTAAGCATTCAGAACTTAGGCCTAATGTAGCTAATGTTATTTTTGGATCAAACCAGCAGTTCTGTTCAGCATCTCATTAAAAAAATGATGATAATAATGCTGGACCATTTCACACAGCATCACCTAGCCTCAATGTAAGCAGAGCTTGTGTTATTCATAGTACCATTTATTGTCGTCTATTATGCTTTTATATTGTATATTGTGCTTTTCGCACGTTTCTATTTTATACTAGCTTCTGCCCGCGGCTTCGCACGCGTTGTTTCAATGGAAAAGTAAGGTTATTTATATCCCATGGGAACTGATTCTATACAAAATTTCAGCCGGATCAGTTCAGTCGTTATGGCGTGAAGAGGTAAGAAACATTCATCCAAACATTTAAACATCCAAACTTTCGCATTTTTAATATACAGGGTGTTTGGTGCATCGTTTGCCAAATTGAAATGGGGGATGAGGGGGGAGGTTTTGCTACCTCCTCAACCCCCATAAAAAATTCTTGTCCCCTTGGAATTTTTTGACGATTTTTTTAATTTTTGTTGATAATTTACAAAATACTTACAGCATGTAAACTTGAATAAAAATAAAAAGCCTTCAAATTATAGTATTTTATTTGCATTTGTATTATTGTACGGTTCTATTAAAATCAAAATTACTCACTAGCAATGTCTAGTTTTTTTCTATTAATTTACAAAGTTTTTAATACAAGCATGAATGAATTTAAAGCTCAACTTGGAATGGAATTTAAAAAAAAAACTAAAACTGAATATTATGTTCTTCGAATTCTTTTAAAAAGTTCTCGGTTACAGAGCTCGCTTAGAATCACTTTCAAATCCTCCTCAAATGAATCTATAGCACATAAAAGTTGAAAAACGGGGTGCGAGGTTTTTAAATTTGTCAAGGTATTATGTTACCTGTGTGGCTAGACAGACGAGGTCCTGGCACGAAGGCAGCTTTCTACTGAGCGTCTGTCGAAACGTCTCCGCGTTGAAAACGTGGATGTACCCGTTGAGGGTTAACGCGGCGATCTCCCGCCATTTTGCGTTGAACGTAAGAGCGCGCACTTTCAAACCTGAAACAAAATCGAACTTTAAATGATATAATCTGTAAAAACTTAGCTTTTCGGGTAGATTTAGTATAATTGTTTGTTGTCGAGAATAAATAAATCAAATAAAAATAAATACTCGTACTATTATTATCCTACTAATATTATAAAAGCGATAGTTTGTGCCGTTGTGAAGATGTTTGGCCGAAGACGCCAAAACACAATGGATCGCGTTGAAATTTTGGATACATAAACATCTGGAATAACATTTAGGCTATTTTTCCATTCCAAAAAGCGAGTGAGAAGCCGCGGGCAGAAGCAAGTTATATTATAAACAAGAGATAAATGCTGGATATTTTTACACAGCATTAACTAAAATGGCGCTGTAATCGCGCGCTGCACGACGCATTCGGAACTAAATTTACCATTTTGCGTTGTGCTTTTCTAAATGATTTTGATTACTCAGCAGTACATCGATCGATTTGAGCGGGAGAGGGCGCGTTTGACATGGCTCATGACTATCCCACACAGCCTTGGTGCACAGCGTGGCGAGCGAAGCGAGCCGCACTTGCACAAGAAGTTTTATGAACTCCATTGCGGCTTCATATAATACAGCCTACCCGATTACTTCTCAGTCTCCAGCCTAGGAGTTCATCCAGGATCTAGGGACATTAGTTACCAGATCGGCAGTCCCTGACAGCGATGGGTGCGATGTAGTTGTCCGGTCTCGCGCTCTCGGGCGGCGGCGCGCGCCACAGAGCCAGCTTCGAGTCTCGAGAGCCCGTCACTAGGAACTCATCGTCCAGCCAACACATGTCCAGGATCTAGAAACAATGGAAACTGTATGTTAAGGTTTGTGCCAGGTGTATCAGCTTTCAACTGCCTTTTTAGGGTTTTGATGATCGATGATCGGTTTCAAAACCCTTATGGTCTCGCTTTGTCTGTCCTTTTTTCCCTCCTTAATAACTCAAAAACTACTGCAGCTTGAAATTTAAAATAATAATACATTTCGTGCGCCTGTACAGATGAAGAGAAGAGAAGAAAAATAAATGAAAATAAATGAAAAATCAAAATGAATATTTTCCATACAAATTGTGATGCCGAAATTTTAAAAGATACCTACAGAGTCATATGGGGTATCAAATGAAAGGTATCATTTTGTACGTTTCAAAACAGTTTTTGAAATTTCTGTAGGTTTCATACTTTTTGAAATATTTTGAAAATAGTCAAACAAATACCCATTCCCCCCCCTATCTCCGAAGTTTGCAGAGCGATCCGTTTAAAATGTATGGAGCGTTTGTAGATATGAATCTATATTTTGCACGAAAAATATAGAGAAGTTTGAAAAAAGAACAAATATTGAAAAATGGTCAAAAAGGGGGGTATAATTTTCAAAAGGGAGAGCTACCTCACCGAGTGGGGTATCAAATAAAAGGTATCGGTTTGTACGTTTCAAAACAGTTTTTGAAATTTCTGTA
This sequence comes from Eupithecia subumbrata, assembly GCA_949316285.1. Classification (NCBI taxonomy): domain Eukaryota; kingdom Metazoa; phylum Arthropoda; class Insecta; order Lepidoptera; family Geometridae; genus Eupithecia; species Eupithecia subumbrata. The sequence goes on along the minus strand of OX438643.1, from coordinate 9,015,419 downwards.
GGTTTCATAGTTTTTGAAATATTTTGAAAAAAGTCGAAAAAAAACCCATTTCCCCCCCCCTATCTCCGAAGTTTGCCGAGCGATCCATTTAAAATGTATGAAGCGTTTGTAGATATGGATCTATATTTTACAGGAAAAATATAGAGAAGTCTGTAAAAAGAACACTTTTTGAAAAATGGTCAAAAAGGAATAATTTTCAAAAGGGGGGCTACCCCACCGAGTGGGGTATCAAATGAAAGGTATTGGTTTGGACATTTCAAACCAGTTTTTCAAATTTCCGTAACTTTCATACTTTTTGAAATATTTCAAAACCCTCACATTGTTTACACTGTAAACAATCATACACTGTACCTGAAAACTGATAATGATAACCTATGTTAAAAAATTTCTGTTGACATCTACATTCATCCAAACTGCTCCACTCAAAATGAAAAGGCATTTTCGATTTACACTAATATAAAATTATTTACGTTAGTTACTTGTTATCCTTCACGCCGAAACTAGGAACTTCATACAGGGCTATTTTTTATCCAGTTAGTTAAACAGTGAAAGTCTTAAGGCGAAGTGGGATCGTGGTTGCGTAGGTATTTGACGAGCGATCGCCGCGCGGGGTCCACCCTTCCCCGCGCGGGGTCCGCCCTTCCCCGCGCACTCCCAACTAGCTACTACGAACTAAATAGGCAGGTAGGCATCTCTATGGTATCTATAATGTATATTCGATAGCACGAGGATTTATTCTTTTGATTGTATTTATTTATAGATACCTATGCCTGCTTACCTATACCTACCTAATACAAATATTTTGTAGTTATATATACCGTTTTTTTATTGAGGATGTAGGTAGGTTAGGTAGGTAAGATGTGTGAGTAACGTAGATGGGTAGGTACGTAAAGTTATAAACGGATTTGAAGAAAGGAATAGTTTCTTCGTTCGCTGGTTTTACCAAAGTAGGTATTTTTCGCCTGCGACGCAGGAGGTTGCGGGTTCGAATCCCGCCTCGGAACAAATTTGTGTACGATCTGCAGAAATTTGTTCCGTTGGTCTGGGTGTTTTCTATGTATAATAAAAAAATATCTATCTATGTAGTGTATTGTATTAAATATATCAGTTATCTAGCACCCATAACACAAGCTCTGCTTAGCTTGGGGCTAGATTATGCTGTGTGAATTGTCCAGTATTATTTATTTATTTATTTATTTTATAATTGGTTTATTTTATATATTTATGAAGGTAGGTATTACCATTATAGAAAACCCAATATCCATTTGGATCAGTTCTCTGCTATATTCAAAGGTGGCTTGGAAGAAAACGCTTTTAGTGATAAGTCGGTATAGAGAATTTGAAAAGTAAGGTACCTACCTACACTTTTTGGTAGTCGGATACACGGTCGGACATATTATACCTAATGTAAACGTTGGTTTTTGTCATCCCTAGGTAGGTATACCTATTAGGTAAGGTACCTACCCGGCCCTAATATGGCCCGGTGCCATAGATGGCCCACTTTCAGAAAAAACTTTTTCCGTGATTTCTGTTTCATGAATTGTTGTTTTTATAAAAAAAAATTCTATGCGTAGGTAAATATAAAGAGCTAGGTAGGTTAGGTAGGTAAGATGTGTGAGTAACGTAGATGGGTAGGTACGTAAAGTTATAAACGGATTTGAAGAAAGGAATAGTTTCTCCGTTCGCTGGTTTTACCTAAGTAGGTATTTTTATAATTGGTTTATTTTATATATTTATGTAGGTAGGTATTACCTTTATAGAAAACCCAATATCCATTTGGATCAGTTCTCTGCTATATTCAAAGGTGGCTTGGAAGAAAACGCTTTTAGTGATAAGTCCGTATAGAGAATTTGAAAAGTAAGGTATCTACCTACACTTTTTGTTAGTCGGATACACGGTCGGACATATTATACCTAATGTAAACGTTGGTTTTTGTCATCCCTAGGTAGGTATACCTATTAGGTACCTACCCGGCCCTAATATGGCCCGGTGCCATAGATGGCCCACTTTCAGAAAAAACTTTTTCGTTGGTTTTTGTTTCATGGATTGTTGTTTTTATAAAAAAAAATATTCTATGCGTAGGTAAATATAAAGAGCTGGCCAAGATTTGATTAAATTGAAGAAAACAGATAGGTATTTTAAATGTGATTATATTTATTATTACCTTCGTACTATACATAAGTACGTACATTCTAATTCTAATTCTAAGCGGGGGAACCTCTCAATGGCATTAAAATCATCAATTCAATTAAAATGTGAAACCAGTGCAGAGCGCTTTTCCGTTTCTAAAACCAAGCAGCTAAAATCACACTGAAAAAGAGAGTCGTGATTTAGCTGTTGCAATTGGTTAAAAAAATATGTTATGTCAACAATTCTGCGACAGATGATTTCTTTGATCGTGTTTGTCACATACTCTTCTTCCACTATGTAAGGCAGGTCTTCTGAGTCGCTGAAACAATTGAGATAAACGATGTTATATTGATGACTAAATACGGTTTTGCGACAGAAACAATACCTACTTTTAGCTATTATGAAATACTTAAAATGTTGCATTTCCTGGATAGGAATATGCGGATTCATAGAATGATAAACTGAAACTTGGATAGGTACTCTTTTATTATAGTAGTAAAGTGCTATGATTTTACTTACTCAGATTCACAAGGCTGAGGTGTGTCTGACACTAATTGAAGGTTTTCTAGTGCATCTTTAGACATTTCTTGCACTTGTGGTGATGTTTTTTCAGTAATTCCTTCAGTATGTAGTAGGTTTTCTGAGGTACTGAAACAATCAAGAGAAGAAGCACATGTAATATTGAAAGCAAATACGCATGTAGGTAGTGATAAAGTGTGCGTGCAATGTCCGGGTACCCGACTAACTGAAGAAGTAAGGTACCTAAGATGTTGCGTTCACACATTTCCGCGAAATTTTAATTATTTTGAATCAGTGGAAACTAGCTTGCATACGAATATTCGAATACTGAAATTGCAATATTCGAATATTCGACTAAAATGAATATCACTAATCTCAGACAGAACTCCGACGTGCATAAAAAGCCAAGTTCGCGAGACATGTCCATACAAGACGATAAAAGCTTACGTCGTTCGGGTTAACAAAATGACAAAGTTATAGGGTTCCCGAGTTCGGAAACACTCAGGACTGCCGCGTGCGACTGCGAAGTGTATTCGCTCACCTAGATTTAGAAGACTGTTTTTACTAATAATTCGTGGGTAATGTGCGTGTAAATTCCCAATGTCTCGTAATAACCTTTTGCTAAGTTGATATTTTAAATTTGTTTCTGCAAATAACACATAATATGTGTTATTATCACATGTGTGTTAAAATCACATCTTTTTTTATTCTCATATTATGAGAATAAAAAAAGATGTGATTTTAATAAACATATAGGTTTTTCTATAAATTCGAATCATATTCAAATTATTCGAACAGTACCAAAATAATAGTATAAACAGTAAAAAAAAATAATAGAAAGTATTCGAATATCAAAACTTTCGAATATTTGCAAGCCCTAGTGGAAACACGTTTTTTGAAAGTGGGCCATCTTAGGCAGCGGGCCATCTTAGACAGCGGGCCTTCTTAGGGACAGTCGATATCTTACTCGGAACAGACTAACAGACATTTATATTTAGGTAGGTACCTATCTAATAGGGGTAGGTTATAGCAGTAATATGGATTACATTACAATAGGTAGGTATCACCTAATTATTATAGCTACCTACCTAAAGTTACCTGTAATATTATTATAGGAGAGTATAGGTAGGTAGATAACTATCGAGAGAAAAAGGTTGGTTCAAAGTTTCAAACGATTACGTAGGTAAATATTTAGATCGATGGGTAGCACAATAGGTAGATATACCTAGGTATCTATTGGTGGTAAAATAATCAATAAAAACCTTACCTGTTCAAGTTCATCACTTTTCGTTCTTCAATTCAATTCTTCAATCGCGAATATTTTTTTGTTTTGTTATATTTATTCACCATTTTTGCTTGTAATGAATTTCTCGTTCAATATGCGTTTACGTACGCGGCAGCGGAGAGGGCGCGAAAAAGTTGTACACGGGTGCTCTCGACGAGGCGCTGCGGCCGACTGATGGAAGGCGACAGCCGCGCAATGGCCGGCCCAAGCGCAGTTTCACTGTTCTTTATTTAGAAATGTATTTTTTGCTACAAAATAATATTATTTCGCAAAAAACTAAAACCATAATCGTCTAAAGTATTTATTAGGGAATACGTAGACGAAATTTCATTGAAGTATGTTAAATAACCAGCAAATAAAACTGATTTTTCCGTTGCAGTATCACTGTAAAAATGACGAATTAGAGGAAACTTTGCGATTTTTTTCTATCGAGTCAAGTTTAGTCAATCATGTTTCGGCTCCCATAACTTACTAACTAGAATCCTAAACTTTTGATTGTCATCAAAAACCAATAAGAAAATTGATGTTTTATTGCCTTAAAATTGATTTTCCGTGCAGTCAAAACGTGGGTTTTGGGACTCACTTCACCTTAAGGAAAATAACGAAAGTGAATTATAAAGTGCAGTGCAGTGACTCATTGTATTAAGTACGTAGTTGTGTGTATACAGTTGAATAGACCGACTCGAAGTATTCTGAAGTGTTTTTACTTGGACATCATTCCTGCAGCAGCTTTCTCTTGTGTAATTTTAACATCTCTACTGCTACACTAATTACTAGACTAATCCACCTACCAAGGGTGATATGGCAACCGTTAAGGAAGGCGTGTTCAGGTGTGATGAGGATTTCTTACCCAGTCTTTATGCGCCTCTCCGACGCAGACGGGCGACACAGTAGGCAGGCTGTAGATAGCCAACTCGCAGGAATTTCTCGCGCCCGTCGCCAGCAATGTTCTGTAAAATAGACATTTTATTAATCAAAGGATTTATTATCCCCCACCCGACACGCAAAAAGGGCCCACCTGTGGCTTAGTTGCGGAAACCAGTCCAGAAAGCAAAGGCTTTATTTATCAACGTTTCCAAGATCTAGGTCAGTAGAATAACTTTATTGTGGGCTGGTTGGAATAAAAGATGTTTTTTCACCATACTGAGTCTATTCATTACACTGTTAGCACAAGTACATTAAATACATTTACGATAATCTATAATCCTTAAATTAGGATATGTCTGTTCTAAGTAGAGGGTTGAGGAGTGACTGCAGGCGATCGGCTTAACCAGTAAAAATGCCGAATAATCGAAACGCGTTCGTCCGCGTACTTTCTGCTAAACTGTGTCACTACATAACAATTAAGGCATTATAATAATAATAAAGCTGGACAATAAAGACAGCTTCATCTAGTGGTGTAGACTATGTAATTTTAGTAAGAATGACCCACCTACTCTTACTAAAATTACAGGTATACCTCCCCAAATCAACCCATGGATGTTTACACTATGTTTACTATACCAGCAACTGCACTATATGTACAACATACCTAGAAGGATTGATCTGCAAGGCATGTATCCCGGTCTGGTGCTCCTGCCCCTGCCACGGCTGGCGCGGCCGCAGCGTCGGGATGGAATCCAGCTTGCGGGTCCGCACGTCGTATACCAGCAACTGAAATTTATACAATGACATTTAGTGCAACAATGATGTTTACGTCGAGATTTGCCCTGTTGGCTTTCTGTTCAGCTAAACACGCATGGTGCTCTTTTTCCGCTTAACGCCTCCACTGCCCAGCTTCATGAGGGTGCGTCTTGGGCCATGAAAATGTTAATAAGTTTAATTTAATACATATTAACACTCGCCTTGCTACACTTAGTGCCAAATATGACCTTTCTACATATTGTGTCACCATTAACACTTACCTTGTTACACTTAGTGCCAAACACAACCTGTCTGTCGGAGAGCCACTGTGAACAGAACACTTTGTTCATGTTCCCGAGGTTGATGGGAGTTTCGCGGAACATGTCATGTGTGAGCATGTGTCGCGTTGCGTAGGACTCGTCCACTGATCGGGCCTGGAACGGAAAATATCTTTTGTACACTTTTTTACTGGTTACTGGCTTTCTTTTGTTCGCCGTTTCGTTCACATAAAACCAGGAACATAGCCAAGATTAATCTATATAAGATTTGATTGTTTGTTTGTATTGAATAGTCTCCGAAACTACAGGACCGATTTGAAAAATTCTTTTACCATTAGAAGCCCACATTATTATATAGAATATAGGCTACTTTTACCGTGGGAAATGCTTCATTCCTACGGGAAAACAGGTAATAGGACAACGGGTAGTAAGTTTGCAGATAGTCAGGGATAATTTTACTTTCTGTTAGTGAAATATCTTTCAAAACTGGACTAGTAGTTCCAAAGATAACCTCCATGTTTAGTTTAGATAATTGTGTGTAAAACTACCTGGTCGAAAAATCGTTCTTAGCAGGGCAAAAGATAGTAGGCGAAGGTCCATGAGATGCAGAAGGTTGCAAGATCAATTCCTGCCATAACACAATAAAAAAAAGTTCATTTTGTATTTTACCTCAGGTGCCTGGATCTCCCGGGAGCGCACATAGTCCACAAAGTTGTAGGAAGTGGACAGGATCTTGTGCTGCTGAGTGGGTGTTTCCTCTTCACTGTCGCTGTCTGAGTAGCAGACAAAGTCCTCGGGTTTCTCCAGTTTACGCTGCTGCTCCGCCCTGTATGGAATATTGTTTTAGCTATTGTTGAAAGAAGGCTATATCCAGTAATGGGTGATCCTGGGCTGATTGGATATGATGATGATGATAGTTAGCTGTTGGTATTGATTTATGTACTTAACTTGCAGATACACATACATCAATCAGCACAAAAAACTTATAAATATTTTTGTTTGGTGTGTTGGGTTGAACAAGGAGAAAGTAGAATTTGCATTTATCTTACTCTAAGCAACAGATTTAAGAACCAAGGAAGGATAGTATCTCTATACATATAATAATAATAATGTCCTCCTAGCCGAATTTCGACCACGACGGCCCGTCTCATCGGACACTAGCCAGATGCGCAGGACATATATTATCCCCCAACATTACAGGTGTAGATAAATGTTCACTTCGACTCCTTGGTTCACCCAATTTTTGATGAGTCTTTTCAGTCATTTGTAGATGAGATAATTCAAAATTTCAACAAAACTTTGGACAGATAGCTCAAAATTAATAGATGGCTTCTAAAATTATTATGTTCTGTCTATTTGTACCTAAATTTATGTATTCTTTGAGATATAGTCAACTGTGGAAACACAGCGAGCTCTTGGAAGGCTTAGACAACATAATAAAGAATACTTTATCATTGGTTTTGAATATTGATTTAGATGACAAGGCATGGTCGCAGGCCTCCCTGCCTGTCAAATTGGGAGGCTTAGGTATACGCAAAATGTCTACATCACTAGGTCTTTAGTTGACAAAATTTTAAAGCCTTCTCGTTTGGTCCCACTTGGAATGTCATTGAAAATTTCATTTTTAGACAAAGCTCGAACGGCTTGGCATAGTGCTTGGCCCGATGCTGGCTGGCTGGATAATCGTAAATGGCTTTACAACACTGTAATCAGGCCCTCGCTGACTTACGGTGCCCTAGTTTGGTGGCCGAGAACAAAACAAAGCACTACCATAAACAAACTGCAAAAGTTCCAGAGACTAGCCTGCGTAGCGACTACAGGGTGTATGAGAACTGCCCCCACTGCAGCACTCGAAGCCCTGATAGGCCTAACGCCACTGCACCTACACGTGCAACAAGAGGCAGCCGCAGCTGCTTACAGACTCTGGGCTTTAAGTTTATGGAACCACAACACCAAAGCACAACATACCACTATTATAGACGAGTACGCACGGAGCAATCCCATGCTACTCTCGATTTATGACAGGGTACCCAAAAAACACATACACTCAAAAAGCTTCACCATACAAATGCACGAGGAGCCAAGTGACAGCTCAAACATATATGAAGTTAGAATATACACAGATGGCTCTAAAATGAAAACAGGTACCGGGGCGGGAACGTTCTCGGAAGAACTGAACATACACAAAACAACAGCACTGGGTGCCCACAACTCCATCTTCCAGGCGGAATGTGTGGGTATAATCCAAGCTGCGACCGCAGTGCTACGAAGAAAGGTAACTGACCAAAATATCAGGATCCTCTCGGATAGCGCGGCTGTACTACAGGCCCTGAACAGGAGACAACACAACTCGGGACTCACTCTACAATGCCACCACCTGCTGGAACAAGTAAGTCAGTCCAATAGAGTCACTCTACAGTGGATAAAAGGACACAGCGGATCGAGAGGAAACGACGAAGCTGATGTACTGGCAAGGAGAGGTTCGGAGCGGCAACCGGCAGGGCCCGAACCAATAATCCCCCTACCTTTCAGTCAAGTCCGCTCATCAATCCGTCAACATACAACAAAACAACACCAAGACTACTGGGCAAGTATTCCAGATTGTAGACAGTCGAAGGAGGCCTTCCCGGCTCTTAACCCGGGATTCTCCCGAAAACTCCTCAATCTGAAGCGTGACAAACTCCGGCAAATCGTCGGCATTGTCACTGGACACTGCATGCTTAACAAACACCTATTTAACCTGGGTATCACGGACAGCCCCCTATGCAGAGGGTGCATGAACGCAGAGGAGACGGCCGCGCATGTGCTTGTAGAGTGCGATAGCGTTGCTTCCCAACGACTACAATACCTTGGAACACCAAGGACGCCTAGGGAGGCATGCACCGGCGTCAGCAAGCTGCTGGCCTTCCTGGAGGACATCGGGTGGTTAGTTTAGCAGCCCCCCACCCGACACGCAAAAAGGGCCCACCTGTGGCCTAGTTGCGGAAACGAGTCCGGAAACAAGTAACAAGTTGGCCCGATGCTGCTCCGCCAAAATAACTTTTGTCCCAACAGCAATGGGACGGGCCTCTGTGTGAGTTGACACGGAATTGTTTGTTACAAACGTACTCCAGCTCTGCAGATCGACGGATGGGATGCTACATGCGTCAACACACTTGCGCCTTCCCATCTTCAGGGGACATCCGTGAGGGCGGTTGAGGCGGCAGATTTGGCCGAAGATCTCAAGAGCCGCATTTATGCAGGTCTCGACAGAGCCTTCACATTTGCTCCCCTTGGAGTCGAGACCCTAGGTCCGTGGGGAACTAAGGCTCTTTGGGTTTTAAAAAAATATCTGAGCGTCTGGTCAAAGCGACTCATGACCCCGAGAGCTGGTCAGTATCTGGCACAGCACATTAGCATTGCCATACAATGGAATACCAGGGAAATGCAGCCAGCGTCTTGGGGACGCTTCCGACTGGTATTGAATTGATATGGATCAGAGCTAACTGTAGATTGTTTGCAACAGTCTGCAGTTAGCTCAATTGTTTCAATTGTAAATACTTGTTCTAATTTATTTATATTATTTGATTGTAATTTTCTTTGTAAATAAAGGCTTCTGCCCTGTACTAAAAAAAAAATGCTTGACAATTCACACAGTGTTATCTAGCTCCAAGCTGAGCAGAGCTTGAGAAGGTTGCAAAGTTCAACAATGTCATTGACTGCACTTATCCATTATCATAAGAACAAAAGATAATGTCCAAAATTTCATTTTTATTACAAGGAACAGGATCTACTTTGATGTAAAATTGTATACTCAGAATCATCATAGCAATTTGGCTCCAAGCACCAAGCAATTTAATGAAACAGAACATCCAAAAGTTCAATGACTTGTGGACTTTTTGCAAGTTCGACCTACATACATTCAAGTTGATGGACTGGTTTTTAAATTTGGAAAAAGCTGTTTTAACTATTAAACTGGACCTCATTATCAAATATTTTTTTTTTATTACATATGCCAAGTACCTCCAAACCAGCTGATTCTAGATTTTACAAGCATTGTTATCTTTTGTGTAATAACTTTGTAAGAAGATAAATTAGATCATTTAGGTAGTGTCATTTATGCAAGATAAAACAAGCATAGCAATGATTTTCTTGTGAACCACGATAAACCCATTGCGTTATTTACCACAAGTTGCATGCCAATATCAAAACAACAAAAATTTTGGTGTGAAAATCTATAAGTAAAAAACACTCACAGCAACGATTTTGTTTCAGAATATCTTGGAAAATAGTGTCTCAAGGGTACACAAATTCGTGCTTACACCTACCATATCAGTTGAAGGAAATAATAGTGATAATTTGAATTACCTGAGTGCCCTTGCTTTAGCCCGACGCTCTTGCAACCGCGAGGATACGTAGCAAGAAGGATAACGTCCCTCTATAGCCCTCCTCACAGTTTGCGCCATATTTATTATTTAGATTATTCTCGAAATTATCAGCTAAAATAGCACGGTCAACTTCTGGTCACTTTCTTTTTGTTCTGTTGTACATTGAGCCGAATCGAGACATCTTTCATGTCAATGGAGTCCCTGCTACCACAGCTGTAACTTCCTTGAGACATTCACGCTATGCTTTTATGCACATTGCAATCTCGTAGAAAAAAACAATTTATGAAAAATATACTTGAGAATAACTAGATCACACGAAAATCGTGTTATTTTTGGAAAATTTATTGCGAAAACATGACGACAATCATCCATCAAGAATCACATGAATTGAATGAACGAAATGAGGCTTTTTTCTTTCTTGATTGTTGTTTGACGCGAGTGAGTGAATGAAGTAAACCATAGACTAGGAGAGAATCTACCGTAGGAATCTACGCTGCGTAGATGGATTATGCTGGTCTATGGTACTGCCACGCTACAGATTGAAAAAGGCCAGGCACGTTTCGAAAATTTTGATCAAGGGGTTCCGTAGCTTTATAAAATGGAATTCAAGAATGTACAGAATACTCGCACTGTGCGAGAGGCAGGGCAGTTTGATTTGCTGACAGAACAATAAGTACGAGAGGCAACACATCAAAGATTTAAATCGTAATCGTAAGGTAGTAGATATTTATTTACCTATCCATCACCAAGAAAGTGTTGATTTATACCTATAGCCAAAACAAGTATATTTCTTAGGTTAGTTATTAGTAAGTGTCTAGGTTGGTAGGTATATCCAAGTGACAGGATTTTACATTAATTAGAAAATAAACTAAATTTGAATCAACCCAGTTTGCTAGGCCTTTTCGTTACTTAACCTTATCTAGTTTTACTGCTTAGCTTACTACCAATGCGGCAGCCGAGTTGTTCTGGCATTATTTCAGTAAAGTGCTGAAAAGAAAATCGAACTGCAAACCGCATAGCAGCATGGCGATGACCTCATGAAAATGCCTCGACTAGTGAGTTTACCCACAATCTGAGGAATTTAATGGCATACTTACCTTCCTATGTGCCTTCCTAGATAGGTTGGTAGGTACTTATTTTGATATCGGTGTCGCACCTTTGCAGGTTTAGGTACGTATGATGAATCGGTAATAATCAAATATAATATCATTGGTAATAATTATCTACGTAACTAATAAAGCTACCTACCTACCTCATTTTTACGTGAAATCAAGGAATTTTTATGAATTTTAATTAATCGGCAACGGCAAGTATATAATGGATTTAAGCAAGCACAAAATGGTTAAATATTAGGTACAATCTGTTTGATATGCAAGACAAGGTACCTACAACGGCGTACGTCCCACTCCCGCACCCTAGCATAGCTTTTACTTTGTGATTTGCGGTAAAAGTTCCCAGAACGCTTTGATTCCGATCTGATTACAGGAAAAGTCATTAGTATTTGCTGGCACATGGAATCTATGGTTTCTAGCTGTGTTCCGCAGTAGCTATGAATTCATTTAAAAACTCGTAAAGATATGTAGGTAGGACAGGGTAGGTTGTAGGTAGGTAGATACCTACCCACCTATGAATTAAGTAAGTACCTTAAGTTATCATCAAGAACCGGTCCAATAAATAGAGCATGTATGTACATATCTAGTGAAACTTAAGTTGGCAAATATTGCAGAATTTGAATAAAAAAAAAACTATACATCTAAGAGGGAGATAATTAGGTAGGTAATCATCATTAATAGTAACCTTGGCCTAATCACATTACCTACTTTCCTATACGAAAAACGATTTGGTAAGTGGCTACCTACTATGCAGATCTGGTTGTAGACAAAAACTTCCAAAAACATTGAAAAGGTGCACGATGCTCACAAGGTACCTAGGCTAGTTTCATTTAAAAATGCTGAGGTAAGTATGCTATGGAATGATGGTGCAAGCAGTGTGGGCCACGGGCGTCGTCGCTTGTCATTGGAAGCCAGCCAGACGGTCGTCGAAAACCAGGCACTATAATTTTGCTGGCTAGCACATTGGAGGCTTCAGGTTGTCTGCTTTACACGGATTAGGTTTATCGGCGGATTCCGGTTTAGGTCAAAGGTCAAGCGGGGGTTACTATTTTTGGCTTGTAACCAACTAAAATAAATTGGATGCAAAGAGCGACGCATAACTTAATGCTGTTGATTTATGTTTAGTATCTACCCATTTTTGTCTTTTGGTTATATGCAAAAAAAAACCTGGAAAACCTAAAGTACCTGGGTAAAATGTGGCACCCTGTAAATGGGTTACTTTTGCGGTAAGAAGGTAGCTATCGACCAATACATCTTTTCGACACCCAATACCCAGCACTAATTCCCTTGCCAAGATTTATGCTGTCCCCATTCTCGTAAGTGTTACATATCGGTTTCAGTTCAATGATTCTCGAAGGCTGTAATCAGCTGAAAGAAATAAAGTTAAGTGTGTAGGGTAGGCACATAAGTAACTTAATGAAATAGATTGATAAATTAATAAATAATGCCGAACGATTCTTTTACCCAGAGCTTGTTATAATTATGTACTTTACAACTTGATATTTACAATAAGTGTTTACAATAAATATGTATTTTTGTTACCTTGCTATAGAAAACAGTCAGACACGAAATAAATACCTGCAGATCGTACAAACATTAGTCCCGAGACGGGAATCATACGTGCAACCTCGTGTCGCAGGCGGATCTTCGCCCGCTATGCCACAGAGGTCGCCGATGGATAGATTCGTGTTATTTCGGCTGTGTTTATAATTTCAATGCACTCATTATCTTAAGCTTATTAAAACAATTAGAAATAGCAAACAGAATTATTAGCCACCGCATTGAGGGGATCTGAAAAATCAGACTAGGGTCCTTGGTAATGTTATTTGTGGTGGTCAGGAAAAGAGCTGGTCACCCACCGTTTTCAGACTGGCCTTTGTTATGTTGAATTCCATTCAATATTAATTTAATTTATACTAGCGGCCCGTCCCGGCTTCGCACGGGTAGACATTTATTTTTTAAACATGGTCTTTGTTACTCAGGGATAATGTATGTAGCATTCTAATGGCGAAAGAATTTTAGAAAACGGTCCATACATTTTGAGTTTATTCATTACTAACATACAAAATACAAATCTTCCTCTTTTTAATATTAATGTAGATAAACAAAAAGTTAAATTATGTTATTGTTGCCTTTTTGTGCAGGTGTATTATGTATTTTTTCTACATGTACTTTTTACTTTATTTAATAGAAATTTAATTACATCGGTACTTAAAATAAATTATTATACAATAAATTCGAAACTAGAACACATTTAGAGCAAGACAATTTTCCGTGTGTACAAAACTTTCTGTGGTTTACTTTTACACAGTGTAAAAGTAAACCATAGAAAGTTTTGTCTTAGTAAAGCCCTTATGTAACTCGGCCGTCCTCCAACAGATGGCGCCATACACCACAGTTTGAAACACCGTATCGACTGCAGCCCTTATAGTCACAGAATAACCACGAGTTCATTTTCCACCCTATGAGCAGGGGGCGACCTATTTCCATGGTCAGTGACCCCGCAAGGTCGGCAATGGCGTCAGCTGATCGATTGCATCATCGCCCTTCTAGCCTATTTCAATGGCGGTTTTGAAGCAGCTGTTGTAGACAGCCAGCTGATTGTAGTTATTCACGTAAGACTATATTATTGTGTATTATTATATTTATGTGTATTATTATATTTATGTACATTGTTTGTGCCATTAAAAACTGTAGTTTTTATTCGTGGATTTCATGCGAAAATCCCTTCGAAAAATTTCACCGTGATATTAAGTAGACGTACCTAGGTAAGAAAGTGCCGGACGGAACCCCAAATAAATTTCAAACATGAATGAGATCAAATCTTGTTCAAAACTCCTATCTCAAGTAATACATTAATTTTATTGAATGCGTTTCCCGCACAACATTTCATCCATGTTTACTTGTGTTTTAATAAAAATAAATTGTGTTTTTTTTTTCAATTACCTATTTACTAAAATATGTAAAATAAATTCCCAATCTTTGTCGCTGACTCAGATGGCTATGTCCATAGAGTAAAAACTCGCTGCTGTCTCAGGCTATGTCTATTTTCACCATTTTCACGCGCTCTTCGACTGTGACGTTTGACAGCTCCCATACCATTGCAGCTATTTGGCAGCTAATAAAATACCTACTTAATCCGACTGTTCAAAAGGCTGAGGAAAGAGGGTTGTGTTTTTAAACAACTTCAAAAAGAAGGAGGTTCATAATTCGTATGTGTGTTATTTTTTTATGTATAACTAAATCTTACTTGATATCTCCGCCTTTGGTTAAGCGTAACCGATTTTACTGATTAGTATAGATAGAGTATTGTTTATAGAGTGATCCCGAATTGGTCCCATAAAAATGTTATTCCCAAGGAATTGGTAGGTACCTATCTATCCAGTAAAGCTTAAAAACAACATAACATTTTTGAAAAATCAAGCCTAGCTACAACAATTTTGGTGTAAGGCATTGAACTACTATTACTACTACTTACAACTCACTAGTCACTGGTGATATGTCACGTCCGAAGCAACGCACGTTGCTAACGTGCGTTTTTTCGGTCGGACGTGAGTGACATTCAGCTTGTTCGTTTCGTGCAAGTTTCGTGCGAGCCGTCTACCGAAAACTTGACAGAAACTTCGTATTTCATGTTTCAAAGTAGTAGCCCTTCTTTCATTCGTCGTTTCATCTGTTTTCAAACTAAATTAGACTCAAATTTTAACTAGATGTCGCCACTAGATGAATTTGAATTCGTTTTATGGTTTTTTAAAACACGCCAAATTAGGTAGGTATATAATGATACTAACATAAATAAACATACATAATCTCTTCACCTTTTTACCTTTATCTTCTCATTCCTTCCTAAACTACTTCATAAAATCAAAAAGTAATTTCCGGTGCTTCCGGATGTCAAGTTTCTTCAATGGCTGGAACTACCCACCATCTAATTAATCTTTTTTAATTATTATGCTACGGCCACACTATCGCGGTAACGCGAAGATTTGCGCTGTCGCGACAAGTTTGGCCAAGAAGTTCGTCTTATCGAGAATCATTATCGAAAAAAAACTGAGCTTACATGTCAGCCATTCACTGGCGTAGACTGCTTAACTTTTAGTACATCACAAATTGCGTATACCTACCTACGTGCTGCCAAATAGATTTCGACTACCTACCTATCTAGGTAATTCTATTTTCCGCCAAATTGCTCCGCATCCATAAAATTGATTGAACGCCATTCGATGCCAAATCAGGCTAATTAAGCTGCGTTATTAATTGGATTCCCACAATTAATTAATAATTATTGCAACAGCGTTGGTTGCTTGGTAGGTACTTACCTATCAATTATTTGGTCGACATCACTGCTATTTTCTGGCTTTACCCATGTAGGTATTTACCTATTACTTACCATGAGTGTTTATTAGGGTTTCGAAGATCGAAGATCGGTTTCGAAATCCTTAAGGTCTCGCTTTGTCTGTCCTTTTTTCCCTCCTTAATATCTCAGCAACTACTGCAGCTATCAACTTGAAATTTAAAATAATAATACATTTTGTGCGCCTGTACATATTTAAAGAAAAATAAATGATAATAAGTTAAAAATGAAAATGAATATTTTCCATACAAATTGTGATGCCGAAATTTTAAAAGACACCTACAGGGTCATGTGGGATATCAAATGAAAGGTATCAGTTTGTACATTTCAAAATAGTTTTTGCAATTTTAAAGTTAAGTTTAAAATTTTTAAAATATTTCGAAATAAGTCGAAAAAATACCCACCCCCCCCCCCCTATCTCCGAAGATTGCAGAGTGATCCTTGTAAAACGTATGGAGCGTTTAAAGATGTATTTTACAGGAAAAATATAGAGAAGTTTGTAAAAAGAACACTTTTTGAAAAATGGTCAAAAATGAAAATGGGGGAATAATTTTCAAAAGGGGTGGCTACCTCACCGAGTGTGGTATCAAATGAAAGGTATTGGTTTGCATGACGCGTGAAGGGATGGACCAATTTCGCTAATTCTATTTTTGTTGTGTATGTTATTGTCGAATGTTCTTATATGAAAGAAAAAAATAAGTAAGTTGGAAACATAAATTTCCACGGGGGCGAAGCCGCGGGGCGCAGCGAGTCTTATATATAAAAATGAATTCCTATGTCCCTTGGTCACGGCATTACGCGTGAACGGCTGGACCAATTTCGCTAATTCTTTTTTGTTGTGTTTGTTATTGTCGAAGGTTCTTATGAAAAAAAAAGAAAGAAAGTTGGAAACAAAAATTTCCACGGGGGTGAAGCCGCGGGGCGCAGCTAGTACGTAATAAATGGGCCTGGACACTCCGATGGACCGCACCGATCCGACCGATGGTCGTGACTACATGAGCGTTTAGTTTACTGCAACCTTAACACATTCATGGCCCAAGACGTACATGTCAGTCAGTCCCACAACCTCGTTATCGCAGCGCGGCGCGCCCCTGCGCCCATCGCATTGCCGAGGCTGGGCAGTGGATGCGCTAATCAAGGAGGTAATTCCAGTGGAGAAGTAAATCCAGTAAATTATTCTAAACAACATAATTTTATACCTACATCAGATATCGCATGAGCACCTACCTATCGGAAAGCAATTCCCACCCCTTATAGGTATCGTCATTTGCCCCGCATGGCTTGTTTAATGAATTATCGTCATTCCACTGCAGGAATCCGGGCATTATTTAGGAGGGCCCATTTAGGCCATAAAATGCCCTTGGAGCCTTGACATTTAGGAATGTGTTCGCAAAGTTAAGGAACATTATGATATGAGCTGTAGGCGCCTACTTAGATCCCAACCCAACTTACGATAAAAAAGTGCTTACATAATGTAGATGCCTACCAAGATTCTTCGTTGCTTCGTACATGCTTAGTAGGTACATATTCGAGCTAAAAAACTGACGTGTTGTGGTAGTTATTTCACTTTTTGAGCAGGCGACGGGTTATGGAACTCTAGGTAGAGTACTTCTCTAAAGCTTTTAACGCAACTTATAAATATTAATTGCGGCTATGGCGTAGCTTTAAACAGACTCGCAAACTAAGTGTAGGACACCCTCAGGGGAGGAGGTAGGTATCCATCCAACATCTGCCTGCAGTCTTTTGCAGATCACAAAGATATATGCGGCAACCTGTAACCCGTTCTCTGCAAATAAATGCATTGATTGAGGGAGCAATGCGCGCCAGTTTGTTGAAAGGATAGACATAGGATTTCGCGTTCATAGGAGCGGGTCAGAGCATACGTTTTTAAAAATTTTAAAAATCAAGTTTTTGCCTTTAAATACCTGAGACATAAAAAATTACCCAATAGGCTTTATTTATCATACTAAATCTAATTTTCTGTTCTTTTGATTTTGAAATAAATCTCTAAGTAATTTTATTTATTTTCCACCAAACATCCGCCAGCTACTAATGATAATCTGCTTACTATAGATAGGCTAGGTTTTTCACAAACTTATACTTAAAGAACTCGAATACTAAGATAGGTAAGTACCCGAATGCATTCCACGAAGTTTATGTTATTAGGAGGATGGAGAATGCCAACCAGTGGTCTAGACAAGTGGCCAGAAAGGAAATCGTTGTAGGGAAGAACGGTTGAACAACGTTAATGTTAAGTAATGGTTTTTGGTAATTTGTGCACGTGAATCTTTCGCTGTAAAAAATGCGAGTACATACATCGACTCAGTGAAACTCAACGTGTTTTTTGTACACTGATCTACTAATCATTGTGTGAAAATTCTAAATTTAGCGCGTGAATTTGTTGTACTATCGATCCAGTTGATTAATGACCAAAATGACCCACTTACAACCACCCAAAAATTCGTAGCACCTACCTCTGGTAGGGTTACAGATTTGAAGGAGACGCATAGACAACACTGTATTTGATTGCCAGAGCTGCAGTTTAATAATAATAGTAATAAAATAAATAATGCTGGACAATTCACAAAGCATTATCTAGCCCCAAGCTAAGCAGAGCTTGTGTTATGGGTACTAGATAACTGATATACTTAATACAATACAGTACATAGATAGATATTTTTATTACCTATACATAGAAAACGTCCAGAACACCCTGAAAACATATCTGCAGATCGTACAAATATTTGTCCCGAGGCGGGAATCCAACCCGCAACCTCCTGCGTCGCAGGCGGACCTTCACCTGCTGCGCCACAGAGGTCGTCGAATAAGCCGAGTGGTTAAACGGTATGCGGTACATACCTACCAAAGCCCTGAGAGATGACGCGTGAAACCGAGCGAATTGTTTCGCTGACGCTCTGTGGTACCGCTTAGGTCTGAAGAGTGGAAGATTTCTTCCTGTTAAATTCTTATCGTTCTCCCGTCGATCGATAGGTCTCTTGTCTACCTCACATTGTCAAATAAGTCAGGCTGCGTTCCGGCGGTTTATTATAAACTTCCTGCGCTTATTATGCGTCAACTTTGCAGACGCGGCGCCCAGGCTTTGTACAAGGCATTCATGGTAGGTACGGGTAATGTCACCTACCTACGTAGGTAGGTGGTACTGGATATGTTACGGGTAATGAGAAGAATAGAAGATCGATTAAATTTAGGTTTGCTCGGGTTGAATTATTACTACCTAAGCTTTATGGGTAAACTCCGAATACCAGTTGAAATAAATTTTAATTCGGGATTTACCCTCACCTAGGTCTACCCAACACTGACAGGGTAATCTTAGTCCCCCTCTACACAGAAGCTGTGACAGTAGGTTTGTTAGGATATTAAACCTATGTTAACTTGATCTTCTAGCATTAACATACGTGATGGATGACTTATTTTTAACCCCCAACGCAAAAAGAGAGGAGTGATAAAAGTTTAACGTGTCTGTCTGTGTATCTGTCTGTGGTATCGCAGCTCCCAAACAGATGAACCGATTTTCGTTTAGTTTTGTTTGTGTCATAGCTAATTTTATCCCGAGTGTTCTTAGCCATGTTTCATGAAAATATGTCGGGCGGTTTTAAATTTTTTTATTTTGTTCTTGTAACAAATAATCGCTCATTCACATTTGCATCAGACTATCATTTTATATTAAGCAAAAGTAACTCTGTTAATCCTATAATTTATTTTTTCATATCCAATAGTAACGGCGAGGAAATAAATTATAAAAATAAAGCCTTATTTATTTATTGAAATAGTGATGTAATGGTAGGTAAGCAATGAGGTGGTAGATTCTAGGCGCGACAATAGGCTATAACGGGGCCACAGTCTCGGCGGGCTTATTTGCAGGTTGCGTGACAAGCGCCGCTTGAGCCTGACTTTAGAGGAGCCACGAGAAATGCGATTCAATTGAACTTTTGCTGTTTAAGTACCTATTATGTATGTAGGTAGGTACGTAGCTCGCTTCATATATTCAGAGGTTACTTGAAAGCGCCAAAAAACATCACGTCATTCCTTAGTACGTTAATAACTTGGTATGTTTGCTACGGGAGCGTAGCCTACTGCTACGGTGGCGTAGAGCATAGCTACGCCGTAGCAGAGACTCGTAGCGCGTAGACAAATCGTAGAGCTTTTGCTTTATCGATAAAAACTACTAGTGCTTTCATTTATTATTATGCTCCTTTGAAGACGTCAATTTAGTTTTGCTAGTTTTTCTTTCAATTTATGTACCACCTATGGACGTTCGCATACGTTTGGAGAGGTGGCTAGCTCTTGCGACAGAAGTATGGTGCCAATCCCTTTCTTTGTTTCTTTGAGTTTTAAGGAAGACTAGAACAAAATTAAAAAAATTTAAAAACCCACGATAGATTTTCATGAAACATGGCTAAGAACACTCCAGATAAAATTATTTGTGAGACAAAAAAAAAATGAAAATCGGTTCATCCGTTTGGGAGCTACGATACCTTAGATACTCGTTACTCTACTGTTTGTGGAGCAACATTATGCTGAGATGGGTCCCATCTTTTGGTTCACTGCGTGCAGCTCTTGCTGCTATTATTTATATTTTATACATAGTATCTAAATAGTATCTAAGTATAATTGTAATAGTTGCAAGTTGTACTGGTGAACCAATAAATTTATTTTCTTTCTTTCTTTCTTTCTTCTAGATACACAGATACACAGACAGACACGTTAAACTTAACACCCCTCTCTTTTTCAGTCGGGGATAAAAAAACAGACTGAGTCCACGCAAAGTTCGTAACGCATTATTGGATCTGGGTCCGAATTCCGCTAAATAAATCACTTCACAATAACAATGGTATGGTCTCAGAATGACTCATTTTGGCATTTTACATTTGAAGAAAGTGACAAGAGATGGAGGAACGCGTGTCAAAAATGTAATTGTTGAAACTCAATCTCTCCGTGCTAATAGCACCGCACGCACCATCTAGTTTTTAGAGTTTATTTCATCTATGGACGATTCTATGACGATACCATTGTGCGATTGAAGCGATTGATGAGCAGAATTCGGCCCCTGTACGCTTTGATTTGTGTGCAAATAAATAACCTAGAGACACTCTACAACGAGAGACGCTTTTGTCGTTCGAGGGCACTGTCTGTTTGAAGCTCTAACCTTTCTTGTAAGCGCGCGTATTTCCTAGCCTCAAGTTCCTCGGCCAAAGCTGAAATGGGCCAGAAGCGGCTCGAACTTTGACCTTATGTCCTAAAACGTGGTAATTTTCCCGTATCGTCCACTTTTATCGCGATTTGGACTGCGGCTTGCTTGCGGCATATTCTACTATTCCGCTTATGTTTATTTTTATTTGAGTAGGCTAAGAAAGTTTGTTTTAGCCGGAGAAAGAGAAGTTTGTTTTACGCGCAGTATTTTTCTGGAATCTTGTGGTGAGATTTGTTTCGTCTCTACTTTGTTCTAAGCTTGAAGTAAGTTCGCACTAACTAGGAAAATAAAACAATTAAAAATGTACCTATATATTTATGAAAACTTTCAAAATGTTTATTCAACACATAATTAAAGCACACGTGCAGAATAAATAGGCGCAATTTTGATTTTGAAAATGGATTAAAATCGAAAAAAGTTCTGACAGAAAGCCGTCAAAAAATTGTTTCGAACTTCTGTTACTGGTTTCGATGATAGCATTGTCGTAAAATATTTTCCAACAATATTTCTTTCTTTTAGTTTTAAAATCCTTGGTATTTTTGTATAGGTACCTAATGTTCGACGAACTTTTAGCATAAACTAGCCCTAAATCATTCAAAGTAGCAGATTTTTTATTATGGTTACCAAAATACTTAATACTTATCTATAACTTGGTTTAATTCAATAAAAAAATGCATACTAGTTATGTATAGTTTATACAGTCCCCCCTCTAAAGAAGCTCATTTTATTCACTGGAAACAGTGAATAAAAAGCAATTTTAATCACAATTTTAGTTTTGTTAGAATTTAGAGCACACCAATATATTCGACCTCCATCTCCATGCTATATAACCTCCTTGCGCAAGGAATACTCGACATTGAAACTTCTTGTGCAAAGAAAACTTGACATACAAACTTCTTGTGCAAATAACTCCTCGAGAATTGATTGGTATATAGTATTGGAGCAGCGAGTTTTTACTCTATGGTATTGGAAGTATAGTATGCACCATCTCTTGAATAAAACGATTCTAACTCACTTCGCTCGTGATTCAGTCGTTAGAATCCTTCAAATGCTCGTGATTCATCTATGGCCCTCGCTTTAAATCTGTCCTTTAATCACTAATTGCATAATATTATTCAATTTGTTGTTTTAATTTTGTAGAAAGTACCAGCCGCGTGATAAATAAAACGCTAAGGAAGATTCGTAGCACCTGCTACTTGCTAGACCCACGATTAATAGGCGGTCTTACCGCTACTTACTGTGTAGTAATTATATTTCACTTACGAGGGATTATAACTGCGTTATTACATTTCTTGTACAGATGATTTATGTGGGGTCGTGGGTTCCGCCATTTTTACCTGCGATTATGAGAAGCCCCGGAACGTCGATAAATTAGGCGAAGGAAGGGCCTTCTTAGTATTATTTAAGGGCTTAGTATTAAGGCATTCTCTGACCAAGATGGGTTTCACAGAGTTTTTAAGGTTTGCTCCGCTTAGATGAGTGGGAAAGATTGAAATTCAAGCATTTATACATAGAAATAGTAATCGACGAGTCTATTCAGTAATGATTGCTGTTTCATTATTGAGTCAGAAATAACCTTAACTATGTAAATTACAAAAGTTGCATATATCTAGTTCAGTGGATAAATTATTATGAAGTCATTAATTTTAAGATTTCTGTTATAAAACAGCCTGAAGATGCACTAAAAGGAATTTAACTGCTCGTAAACATATTTTTACCAGCTTGTACATTGTGACCAAGTCTTGAAGTTGTTTCTCCCGTTTATACGCTTCAACATCCCTCTCACATCACAACATTTATACAATGTACCCCCTCGTGTAATGTCCTTTACAGAGTGTGCCCCCAGCGTCACGTCACGTCCCGCTTGTATAATAGACGAGAAGGACCCCCGAGCAGGTCAGCAAAACACTCGCACATGTGTGGAATTGAAGATGTGTGTTTTATCTTATAACAAACTAGCTTTTGCCCGCGGCTTCCCACGCGTATTTTCGGTATAATAAGTAGCCTATTGTTTATTTTAGGCTATGTTCTAAGTTTACGCCAAATCTCATCTTGATCTGTTCTGTAGTTTTGGAGATCCTAGGTAACAAAAAATTCAAATTTCACAAACTTTCGCATCACACTTCACACTATCACACTAATATTATAAATGCGAAAGTTTGGATGGATGTTTGTTACCTCTTTACGCCGTAACTACTGAACTGTTCAGGCTAAAATACAAGTAAATCTTATCCTAGAATGAAACATAGGCTACGTTTTATCCCATAAAACAGTTCCCATGGGAATGAAATAACCTTAAAACGTTTCCATACTAACAACGCGTGCGAAGCCGCGGGCAGAAACTAGTTTATATTTTAAGTAGAATATGTCAATGGCGATTTGTAAAAATATAGGATTTTCGTGATATTTTTATTAGCGTGCCACACAGTTCTCAAACTTCTTAATTAAACCATATGTAACGTTTGTCCGAGATTTATAAAAAAAAAGAATTCTGGACTATTTACACAGCATCATCTAGCCCCAAGCTAATTTATTCCGAATGCGGTAAAAAATCAGTTTCTGCTGTTCTGCGAAGCAAAATTGTCTGCAATCACGATCCTACCTCCCCAGTCATGTAACAATTTTATCACCATAATCACAGGCTGATGAATCCTAATGGACAGACCAAGCAAGCGAGCGAGAGAGAGCGAATGCTAAGGAGTGCAATGGGATTCAACGATCGGTACGTTCTTTCCATTTTTCTTTGATGTTGCGACAGCCGTGCGTGCGGCACGGCACGGCGCGGAGCACGGCCGAAGGCGAACGAAGGAACTCGTTTCGCTTGCTTTCATAATGCCTTCGCTTGCTCTCGCTCGCTTGGTCTGTACTGTACCCGGCTGCAATCCGTAAGCCCCGGTAGGTGCTTCTACAGGGTTCGTGTTGTTTAATTACTGTTTTCTAAGATCTCTATGTAACAACATGATTGTAAGCAATAAATAATTGAAACTTGAAACTCGGTGGTGGGTCTGGGGCGCGGCAGTCGCTGTAGCTCTCCGAAGCCTCAGTAGGTACTCGTTTGTCAATATTTTGTTATATACCTACTTGTGCTGGTCACACTCGGATCACAGTGTTTTTAAGCCCTTATGTATATAGACGTTGCTATAGTGTATATTATATTGATTGTACTGTGTATTATCTATGTTACAACGTATTGTTACTTCATACTTAAATGCATCCGACAGAGAACCAAAGTTATCGACATAGCTCAAAGAATTAGCAAGCTGAAGTGGCAGTTGGCCGGCCATATCTCGCGAAGAACCAACAACCGCTGGGGCAAACAAGTTCTTGAGTGGAGACCACGACTCGGCAAACGTAGTGTAGGGCCCCCTCCGGCCAGGTGGGATGACGATCTGCATAAGACTGCAGGCAGATACTGGATGCGGCAAGCTGAAGACAGGGCGCTGTGGCGCTCATTAGGGGAGGCCTATGTCCAGCCGTGGACTAATATAGGCTGATGATGATGATTTTTACTTCAATAATAACCGCATTTGTCGTTCGCGTATAATCCCAACAAGTCATCTACGTAAGTGCTGCAAAACGAACACTACATAAACCATCCTTCTTGAAGCCATTGATGATGATTACTAATTACTTTGTACAAATGTTCTAGAACATTACGCAGCCTACAGTACGCAAGGCAGTAATGCCTTCCATCGCAGGGCGGTCACGTCCGCCCCCTCGCACCCCCACGCGTAATGGAACGTAAACAAGGCGGCTGGGACTGGCAATGCTGGACTGAATAGGTTGAGATTTTGTTGAGCAATTGAGCTAGTAAATGCAGTAAGTAGAAGATGATCTCACTACTATAAGTTGATTGAATTGAAGTGAAGTTGGTGGGGCAACTTTCGGAATGAAAATTAGGATTTTTTTTTTTACTGTCGATAGATCTGCGTTTGACCACAATCTTACCTGGTGGAAAGTGATGATATGGCCGACGAAGTTAGCACACGAAGGTCTAGAAGATACCTGTTAACTTTTATCTTGAAGCCAGCAAAAACAATAGTAGGAATATTCTAATCTAAACTCACTTCAGACAATTGCACGAATGGTCAGGGTCACGGATTTGTTCGGCTTCCATAGTCCGAATAAATAATAAATAGGTAAATAAATAATGCTGGATCATAGAGTAAAAACTCGCTGCTGTCTCAGCAGAGGGATAGTGTCATTCAACAATTTGACAATTTATGCAACCAAAAACCGATCTATGTGTGTTTTGACAGCACGTTAATACAGTGTTCTCACTCACACATTCAAATGATTGAATGTTGCTAGTGAATAGCATTTTCCCTAAAAAATTGGGTAACTGAAGCAAAGTTCCAATTAAAAAAATAAGCCATTTATTTTTTTATCACCTTACGTTTTATTTTCGATATTATCTTATTTCTTTTTTAATTAAACGAAATATCAGCTAGTAGCTTTGGTTACTATCATTCTTCCTCGGTCAAACGACAAAAAGTTTTTATTCCAAGTCCGCAAAATAAGATCGGCTCCGATCGTTTACGGAACAATAATTTTAATAGACGGTCAAGTGCGTGTTCGACCACGTGCAGTGTATTCAGTATTCAGTATTTTTATTGCGAAACAAAAAAATTACATACAGTAAGTATTAATGTACCCTGTCAGGTAGGGTATGGCAATATATCTTAATCTAGGACTTAAGTTAAGGACTAAATTAAGTATTTTGTATTTTATACAAAATTAGGAGATCTTTTATGAACAATAAATAACATTTGTGTAGTTTATAATAATATAAATTTACTTAGGTAGGTACAATAACACTTTTTAACAAAATAGTTTACTTTTTATTAATTTGTGTGACTAGGTTATACTTAACATCTTATAATTAATCAATAATAAAACCTATAATATTATTAAGAACACTTCGAAGCTCTTCCATTGTTAAAAAGAAAATGTAGGGATTCTATCCAAATAGTTTGTCTTCAAAAAAGTCTTTTATGTCATAATAGCATTTTTTTATAAGCAATTCTTGTAGTTTTGATGCGAATATATGGTGTTTGGGTTCAGATTTAAGGAATGTTGGTAGTTTATTATGTATTTTAATGGACAGGACATGTTGTAATAAGGGCTCTGTCTGTATAGTTCAAGTCTAGGTATTGGAAGGATGAGGTTTGTTTTTCTTCGTGGATTTTTATCAAATTGGTATAAATTCAGGTTTTTTCTAACAAATAATGCTGTTTCATATATATAAAGGCTAGTCAAAGTTAGTAATTTTTGTTCTATAAAATGTGGTCTACAGCTGGTGCGTCTTCTGATATTAAAAATAATACGTAGGCATTTTTTCTGCAATATAAATAATTGGTTTGTATCTACACTGTTGCCCCAGATTACTACCTATGCCATAGCGTAGCCATGAATAAGCATATGCATAGTAGGCAGATAAAGCTGTTTTAATGTTTGTGTTACTTTTTAAGATAGATAAGGCATAAATAAATTGTGATAGTTTGCTTTTGGTTTTTTCTATATGTCCAATTAAGGTGAGTATCAATTTTTAGGCCTAAAAGGGTATGATCTTGGACTTCTTCGATATTGAGGCTACTTTGTTAGTGGAGATAGATCTAGAGGTGTTTTCTGGTACGGGGTAAATTGTATGATTTTTGTCATTTTTGTATTTGCTTCCAAATTGTGAGCTTCTAACCAGGTGATTATGTTATGAAAACTTTCTTATATTCTGATAAGTGAAATTTTATGGGGGGGGGGGGACATTTGAAAAGAAGGGACACATTGTCTGCAAAAAGGATGCAGAAGGAGTCAGCAATTTTAGGCAGGTCATTCACGTAGATTAGGAACAGAAGGCATCCTAAAACACTTCCTTGTGGAATTGAATTGTTTATGGTAATTGTTTTTGATTTTACTGTTTGTATAATCCCTGAATTTTTACAACAATGTTCAATTTGGACAAACTGTTTCCTGTCTAGGAGGTATGATTTCAGCCAATTTAGTATTTTTCCCCTGATTCCGATTTCAAAAAGTTTGGTTATAAGTATTTTATGGGAGACTCTATCATATGCCTTACTCATGTCTAAGAGTATACCTATTGCATAGTATTTGTCTCTAATATAGTTGGGTTTCGAGGTTGTACTTAAAAATAGCAAGAGCTGTTGAGGAGTTTTTACGGAAGCCGTATTGATTTTCACTTAGGAGATTATATTTTTCTAAGTAGTTATAAATGCGGTCTGATATTGCACGTTCAAATATTTTAGACAAGTGTAAGTAATTGCACGGTTCATGGCGTATCTAAACAAACTTATTTACCTGTTTTACATATCGAACCACCTTAATTAAGTTATTTTCAACAAAATTTGTTCAAATTTTCCTTTTTACCAACCAAAGTACCTACATATTTTAAGTTGATTAGGACTATTAAGTACTCAACTAGTAAATATAATGTAGCTGTGCAGTTTTCCTTTTAAATCACACCACCCACTACCAGCATTTTTTCCACGAATAATAATGCCCAAGTTAGACAAGTACCTACACTGAAAAAAAACCAAGGTTTCGTTTTTTTTTCGTAGTTTACAATATGAATCTATTCAGAATATCGTCGAGTGACAGAAATTTTAAAATTATGATATTCCGCGCAGTTTGATTCCTAAGTCCTAACTTGAGTGAAGTCCACCCTCTCCTCTACTATTTTTATAATGTCCTCCTAGCCAAATTTCGACCACGGCGGCCAATCTCATCAGAGACTAGCCAGATGCGCAGGACATTTATAGTGCACAAGTGTGTGTGCAAACACCGGTGCACTCTCTATTCCCTCACTCTCATAATCCGATGGGACGACAGATCGACACGACCGGGGAGAGATCAGGTGCAGGACCAACGGCTTAACGCGCTTTCCTAGGCACGGGGGTGTAACACCGCCAACTTCCTGACTCCGGGCTGCTACTGTGATTTTTTCTTGCTGGAAAAACCCCAGTAACAGCTTTTGGCCCGACCCGGGATTCGAACCCAGGACCTCATAATCAGCGGTTGAACAGGCTGACCGCTAGACCAACGAGGCAGTCAACTATTTATATATACCTATACATAGTATTATAATATCTGTGCCTATACTAAGTAACAAAACCGGGGTATTTTTTCCCCAGTGCATAGCAACATTTTCACGAAAATGGTGGACGAAATTTTTAAATTTATTTATGAGTTTTGATGACTGTTTTAGGCAAAATTACAAATGTAATATGTGTGTAGACTAGTAGAATGAGATATTTGCAGTATTATTTTTCTTGCTACTGATGTTTAAATACCCTTACATCGCACAACACATCATTTTTATATTTTTATGTGAGAGCTGCTTTCCGCGTCATTTCAAGTATTGTACTAACGGCTCAAAATGAAAATTGCGACGTTTAGTCGCAATTTTTTAGATTCACCTCGTTTGTGTCAACTATCATTCTAATGCTGGATAAACCACACAGAATCATCTAGCCCCAAGCTAAGCAGAGCTTGTGTTAGGAACCATTCATTTATTACGTAAGACGATTTAGGGAGGGAGGGGGTCGACCATGTCTTATTTTTTCTTACAAGGGGGTGGGATGTGGGGGTCTCGATAGTTCTTACGTAAGATCATTAAAAACAAAGTTTATTAATACAAAAAAAAAAGTATTAGTAGATTTGTACCTACAAATAAACATTTCAAAAAATTGTTATTTTAAAAATAAACATTAAAACAAACATAAAGTGTATTCAATTGTCCTTTAGATACTTACGTAATAAATATTAAACAAGGGGGGGAGGGGGTCGGCCTATTTTTATTTTTTCTTATGTAATAAATAAATGGGCCCTTACTAGATGAATGTTACGTAGATGGATATTTTTTACTATATATAGAAAATACCCAGAACACCTGGAACAAATATTTGCAGATCGTACAAACATTTATCCCAGGGCAGGAATCGAACCCGCAACCTTCTGTGTCGCATGTGATGCCACATCAAAAGATGGGTTGAAGCTATATTTTATGAAA
The DNA here is from genome assembly GCA_949316285.1 of Eupithecia subumbrata. Lineage (NCBI taxonomy): Eukaryota > Metazoa > Arthropoda > Insecta > Lepidoptera > Geometridae > Eupithecia > Eupithecia subumbrata. Next base: position 8,986,516 of record OX438643.1, on the reverse strand, counting down.
GTCTTTCAGTAGTTACTTACTATCTAAAACTGTTTCAAGAATAACTAAATTTGTTGAGTCGTCCAGAACTGCATACTCCGAGGCGCACCAGAGCGTCAGCCGAACACGGTTGTTGGATGGACTAGATTATTGGGGATTAAGACTGATCTAGGTATTCCAGGTATCACGCCTGTAGGTATAGGGATATCTATAGGTATATCTATCAGTACTCGCTTATATCTCTTGGAGCAGAACCCGTTTTACTTTTTTATCCTCTGCATGTAATAGAGCTCTCTGCTCGAGGCTTCGGTCTTGCGGTACCTGGGAAAACATATGTACACTCAGAGATAATGTAGCTTTTAATCATAATATGAGTCACAACAAAATTTAATATAATATTACTTATTTGGATAGAGGACACTAAAACAAATAAAAAATATCTTACAAAATAATGTTCATAACCGTCAGGTTTCTGAGATAGTCACATATGAAAATAGCTATATATTTTCTACATTATGTGAATCTTATCTTCATTATGTGTATCAGAGTAGTATGATGCACAACTCAGGGAACGTGGAATGTAATATTCAACATCGAACAGCCGCAGCGTGGCTTAAATGGCGAGAAGTGACAGGTGTTATTTGCGACAGAAAAAGGTCTTATTTATAATTCTATCATAAGACCAGTCTTAATGTACGGCAGTGAAACTTGGGCCGTAACGCAGAAGAACGTGCACACCATCCAAGTAGCCGAAATGAAGATGCTGAGGTGGATGTGTGGCGTCACCAGGGTCTACAAAATCCGTAACGAGCACGTGCGAGGAAGCCTGGGCATGCGCGACATCGCCGACAAAATGCAGGAGAGTAGGTATGGTATGGGTACGTGAAGAGAGAGAAGTTCGCCTGATTATGTAGGGAATTTAGCACTATAGCTTTCCATCCCAGGGCGAAGGTCCAGAGGTAGACCCAGGACAAGATGGAAGAATGGAGTGTTAAAGGACATGAGAGAGTGTCAAGCTTCCGAAAACGACGTCGAGGATAGAGCGAAGTGCAGGAAATCAATCAGGAGAGCTGACCTCACCACCATATGTGATAACTAGCTGGGAAGAGAGAGAGATGTGAACGTCTCAGAAACCTGACGCTGTAAGACAGTATGTTATGAAACATTTTCTATTTCTATCCAAATATATAGCTTTATATGTCCGCGGCAATCTTGAAAAAAAAAACACTAACAAACAATACCATTTTTGGTGACCGATTTTAGGGCCAAAATCTTCAAACCCCTTTACAAAATTTCTAAAAGTAAATCTTATTACAATGACTTTCAAAGATTTTGTAAAATTTTAGCTCTTTGTAATTTAAATGATTGCTGATTTTGAAGTAATGTAGGTAACTAGTGTTGCAATTTAGATAGGTACCTACTTACTTTATTTTTTTGGCGCAGGTGGCCAATGCCCTATCTCGAATACTCGAGGCTTGCATAACCCGCCGTCTATCAGACGAGACAACGCGGCGCGGCGGGTCGCCAAGTCTACTACGTCTTGACTATGGTCATGTGCTCACTCACAATGTTGGAGTTACAAGATAACTGCGCTTTTTGCCTACCTATTAGTAGACATAATCCATTCTAAAAATGCACGCCTAAATACACGCCCCCTCCACTAAACGTCATACAATCGGCGTTAATCTATATATATATAAAAGAAAGTCGTGTTAGTTACACCATTTATAACTCAAGAACGGCTGAACCGATTTGGCTGAAAATTGGTGGGGAGGCAGCTTAGAACCAGGAGACGGACATAGGCTATGTTTTATCCCGGAATTACCACGGGAACGGGAACTACGCAGGCGAAGCCGCGGGCAGCAGCTAGTTTTTACTAAAAATGAACGCCGATTGTATGCCTTTCAAAACCTAGTAGGTTAGAGATATACCATTCTAAAAAAAATTTAGATTGGTATATCTCTACTAGGTTTTGAAAGGCCACTTACTATGCACGTCCTTAAGTTCCACTAGCTTCTACCCTCAGCTTTGCACGCGTATTTTCGGTATAATAAGTAGCCTTTTATCTAAGTTAGGCTAAATTCTAAATGAACCTACGCCAAATATCATCTTGATCTGTTTAGTAGTTTTGGAAATCTAAGGTAGGTAACTATAGGTATAAAATTCACATTTCACAAACTTTCGGCTTTTTAATATTCTAAACCATTCTGAATAGGTACGCGCGGTTTATAGGTTTCTAAATTTTTTGGCAAAGCGACGATGGACCCCCTTTTTTCGGTGACTCGCAACCACAATTTGGTCTCGCAACCACAATTTTCGCAACCAAAAACTCCTAACTTGATTATAACTTTACTGAGATTTCTTTCTTTTCCTCCAGGATGAGGAAAAACGTGAGAGTATTTTTCATGGCTTCATTATTTTCTTTGCTATTATGCAACTGTGGCTGTTATACCGAGTTTTAATAATCTCAAAAAATATCATTTATGAAAATGTACATTGTACATGTAGCTACATAAATGTTTCGGGATGTTACAACATCGACGTTAGAATCTCCCAACGGTCCGGACAGCCGTCCGGGAACCCTTTAACCCTTATTAATTCTCTGAGCGTCTGTTCGAAGCGACGCGTGACCCGAGAGCTGGTGAGTATCTGGCGCAGCGCATCAGCATTGCCATACAGCGGGGCAATGCAGCCAGCGTCTTTCTTGGGGACGCTTTAGACTAGATATGGATCGGCTGTCTGTAGATTGTTTGCAACAGTTTGCAGTTAGCTCAACTGTTTCAATTGTAAATACTAGGTAGGTACTCGTAGTTCTAACTGGTTTCTATTATTTGATTGTAATTTTCTTTACTATCGCTTACGTTGCAACTTTTCTAGATTATGTAGTTAACTATCTAGAATTTAATTTGCCCTCGTGAGCACACATGTCTACTACGCAACAATGGGGGATATTTACCGTAGTTGATTTGACGACCGATGTGGCGTGGTGGGCGAAGGTTCACACATCATTCTCTGTGAAGAAATTTGGCGTTGAGTTTAACTAGTCCAACGTGCAGACACTGAAGGTTGCGGGTTCCCATCCCGCCTTGGGACACATGTTTGTACGCTCTGAAAATATTTGTTCCGTGTGGTCTGGGTATTTCTATGCATATTCAAAAATATTTATCTATGAATTGTATTATCATATCAGTCATCTAGTACCCACAGCACAAGCTCTGCTTAGCTTGGGGATAGAAAATGCTGTGTGAATTGTCCAGCATGTTTTATTTATTATTTACTCGATTCTGCCCGCGGCTTCGGTATTTTAGGTATAATAAGTAGCCTCATATCTACCTAAGTTAGGCTTGGTTCTTAACGTACGCCAAATTTCATCTTGATCTGTTCAGTAGTTTTAGAGAACCTAGGTAACAAAAATTCCAATTTCACAAACTTTCGGCTTTATACTATTAGTAGGAAGTAGGATAATTAACTATTAGAAAAACACGAAAAGTAAGCATATTTTTCAAGCCTTCACCATTCCCTTGCCAGACGTGGTATATCTACAAACCTGTCGCATGAGTAATTTTCGGACGTCCGCCTCCTTGGAAGAACTCCAAAAAGCTGCAGATCAATACATTTACAGACAGACCGACGACTAGAGAGTACCTACCGCAGGAATTATTGAAATACCATTGCTATTCATGAGCAGTCAAGGTTCAATTTGGGATAACTTAACGGACGTTTTATAACTATGTATGGCATTGCTAGACTAACAATAGTATCTGAATAATTTTATAGGCATTGTGTAACAAGTTTATAAAGGTTATTAATTTGTAACGGAATATCAATCACCTTCTCAAAACTCATAGTGTCGTTAATTAGTGTTTTAATATTCTTTATTGACAAAGAAAATTACAATCAAATAAAAGAAACAAATTAGAAGTAGTATTACAATTGAAACACTTGATCTAACTGCAAACAATCTACAGGTAGCTCAGCTGATCCATATCAAATCAATACCAGTCGGAAGCGTCCCCAAAGCGCTGTCTGTATTGCTCCGCTGTATGGCAATGCTGATGCGCTGTTAGGTTAGGTTAGGTCACTAGCTCTCGGGTCGCTTCGACCAGATGCTCAGATAATTTCTTAAAAATCCGAAGAGCCTTGGTACCCCACGGAGCTAAGGGTCTTGACTCCAAGGGGAGCAAATGTGTAGGCTCTGTCGAGACCTGCATATTTGCGCCTCTTGAGATCCTCGGTCAAATCTGCCGCCGCACCCGCCCTCACGGATGTCCTCGGAAGATGGGAAGGCGCAAGTGTGTCGACGCATGTAGCGTCCTACACAATGGGCCTCCCCGACTCCCATGGACTTTTAATTATTTATAACCTTTCAAATTAAATTGAATAAATAAATAAAAAATAAAACGCTACCAGATAATCTAGGATCTTTGTATTTCCGTTAGATCTTATTACAACCCCCTTGGCTACGTCACGAATTTCACATTACAAAAGAAATAAAGTGGTCACTGATTAAAAGATCTTTTTGAACGTAAAAGAAGAAAACAAGAAACCTTACCTTGTTAGGTGGTTTGGTTTTCGAGTTGCAGTAAAACCCGTCTCAAGCTTTTTTACCGTTACTTTTTTATCCATTGCCGACTCCTCTGGTAGCTTCTGTATCCTGCTTCCTCGAAACCGTCACTTTAGATGCTCATTAGAACTCTGCCTAAACACTGGCAGAATGGAGGCATTCAAGATGGAGAGCGTTTTTCGAGCTAGGGCGGGCGGCGGCCTTGGGCGGCCGTCGCGATGTCGTTCCACGTGAAATATGACTCGTACACGAGACTACGGCAATATATTGCCTGATTTGAATGTTATGTAAAGTTTTATAAAACATAACATAACATAGAAATCATTTATTCGACATAATTACAGAGTTTCAGTATTCATAATGATTCCATCAGGATCCAGGGTTTCTCCTTGTAAAGTTGTACGCATAAATTATGCCTTATGTAATAGTAAATAAAAAAACAATACCTGAAAAAAAGAACCTACTATTAAACGTAATGTGAAAATGTAGTAAAAATATACTGTTAAAATAGTACGTCTATGAAGGTACATAATATATATGTTACGGAATTTTTATAATATATACAGGCGACAATCAACCGATGCCTACAAAAAGAAAAGATACCGTACTAAGGATCTTTTAAATTCTGTATTGAACACCTCTTGCGGTGACAAAAAATTGAGGCTTACAATTATCTTCCACTTATAGAAAACACAGCAAATCGATGTGTGATAAAAGCCAATAAGACGCTTATCAGGGGGAGGCCTGTGTCCTGTAGTGGACCAATACCTACAGGCTGTTGAGGTTGAGGTTGAGGTCTAGAAAACAACGAAACAAACCGGATTGTTTGAGTAACTTTAACGAGTCTTTTTAAATTCATAGACAGACAGATACACATCTAACTGTACCTATCCCCATTACGAATCATTCAAGATGCAGAAAGTTTTTCTATCTAGGGCGGGCGGCGGCCTAGGGCCTCGCTATGCTGTGCCACGGAAAATTCACCTCGTCCACGTGACCACGGCAATAATTCCCATTCTGGTAAGGGCAATAACACCTTGCGTCATTTCGCGTCGAGCGCCAAGTTGCCAGCGCCACTGCAGTATCTTGCAGCTTTATCATTTACTAGTTTCCGCCCACGGCTTCCTACGGGATTCGAAATTGTCAAAATCTTTCCGCGCAAAAAGGCTTACCTACTTTGGACAATTATCAAATTATCGAGATAGAGAATAAAAGAGCTTGGGAATGGTTTTTGCTCATACTGGAAAAATAACAACTAACAGGCTAAATGTTTCCTCGTCGGTTCTTTACTTTAGTCTACATACCGAAGCGACAGAAATCAAAATATTACTTGTTTTCCATGTCTATTAAAATTTTAAGAATTTGATCAGTGATTGTATTTACCGAAATAAAGAATTTTTGATTTGATTCCGAAATAAAAATAGCCTAAGAATATAATTATTCCAGAATTACCACTGAATCAACATCTATGCAAAATTTTATTTCTCTCCGTTCTGTTTTGGGTGTTATTTTCATCCAAAAATTTCACAACTAAATAAATAATGCTCACACATAATTTTACCCCAAACTTATTGTAAACGTTGTAAGTAGAATTCAAAAGCTAGACTAACTACACATACTAAAAAGGTAGATTTTGATTTTGTACTATACATAGAAAATACCGAAAACACGCAAAATATAATAAATTCCGGGTGTTCTGGGTATTTTCTATCTTTTTTACTCGAATAAAATCGCAAAAGCATCTTACAAGAAAAAGTGAGACATCGAAGAGTGAGTAGTAACCTGTTACGATGCTGCTCGTAAAATCCATTGGAATAAGCATAACTCGAGAAATACTCGTATTGTCCATGTGTCTGAAAAAAGTTCCCAATTTGTAATCACACCTTAGGAACAATTATTTCAAATAGAAGCACTGGTATCGTTAGAGTCGGTAACCATTTTATTCGGTTGGAGCGGCGATATAGGCACTATCTGTTGATCGCAAAAAAATGTCCCGAGGCGGGAATAGAACCCGAAACCTCCTGCGCCACATCATATCTCCATTTCAACCGACGAAAAACGGAGGACGTTCTCAAGTCCACGCGTATTTTTTTTTTATTTATGAGCACGCATAACTTTTTACAGAGTATCCAATTTTGATAATTCTTTTTTTATTGGAAAGGATATACCCCGAAATTGTTCCCATATAAATTTTAACTAGATGAATTTGAAGTTGGTTTATAGTTTTTTAAAACACCAAAAATTATAATATTACTATCAGGAAGCAGCCTTGCTGCTTGTGTGCCTTTAGGAAATCTAGACAGGTTTACTTTGCCATAGTCCCTTAATATAGTTATCGTATCTTGAGCTAGCCATGTGTTAGTTTTCCCACATTTTGTATACCTAGGAATAGATATTACACCCAGTTTATTTAGGTAAGTGAAGTAGGTGTACCTACCGGGCGGGTGGGCGGTTTGTATGAATAGTGATTATAGTCTGTTGAACAACCGTAGGGAACAAGATTTGGGTCGCCGCTGTATTAACGAAATAGCTCTACGAATTAGCCAGCTGAAGTGGCAGTGGGCCGGCCATATCTCGCAAAGAACCGATAGCCGCTGGGGGGAAAATGTGTTCTTGAGTGGAGATCACGACTCGGAAAACGTAGTGAAGGACGCCCTCCGGTAAGGTGGGATGACGACTTGCGAAAGACTGCCGGCAGATGCTGGATGCGGCAAGCTGAAGACAGGGCGCTTTGATATTTGCGCCTCTTGAGATCCTCTGCCATATCTGCCGCCGCACCCGCCCTCACGGATGTCCTCGGAAGATGGGAAGGCGGCGTCCCACACAATGGGCCTCCCCAACACCCATGGAGTTTTAATTAGTTAAGAGTGTTATGACCATTCAAATTGAATTGATTGAATAAATAATAAATAAAACGTTACTGGGGGGGGGGGTCTTTGTATTTCCTTTAGATCTTATTACTTATTCTTGACTACGTCATAAATAATTTTGAATTTTTAAAAGCGGAAGAGCCTTGGTACCTTACGGACCTTCTACGTACGTACGTACATACGGGTCTGGACTGTTTTCTAAATATATAATAATAAAAATTTATAAATATAATCTAATAAAATAAATTCAATGTATTGCTACGCTAAAGTAGATATCCGAATGACGTCACATGCCTACGAAATGAACGTCAACCAGACGCTACCAGCTCCCAATTAGGATAAATTAGCTGTCTCTGTAAATAACGTTATTTAATATTCTTGTCCTTGGCCTTTTAGGGACGAGAATAGCTATCATCATCCGTAGTTCGACTTTTTCAGTGTTGGGATTTTTATAGATAGATAGATAGAATATACTTAATTGAACAAAAGTTGTACATGGGCGAGCACAATGCTAGATAGCATTCTCTACCTGCTAACCTTTGGGTAGTGTGAAATAATAATAATAAAATAAGTACCTACAATTAATAATTCATGTAATTTTATACTCTGTGCCATTACTCTTGATAAAGTGTCGTTTAGTGTTTTTCTAAACGGAATTCCGTTAGTGTCTTGCTTGAGCGCCTCTATTGACGTTAGCTTTGCAGTTCAAACAATGCTGGCCTATAAGACAGCCCTTATAACCTAAAAATCACAACATTACAGTAAATTTACATATAATAGCTACAATAAAATTATTATTATTATTACTAAAATGTACAAAATAGGTACACATAAAACAGTTGAGCTATGTACGGACAATATATGTATGTATGTTGCAAACAATCAAAAACTAAAATCAAAATCAAAATCTCTTTATTTCCATATATACAAAAAATTTATACTTAGAAAAGGTAATATTTCTTATAATATAAACATTACATAAGAACCAATCCTATATTCTAGAATATTGTCTAAAGGCGTAAGAATTACTGACAAATAAAAATAACAAAAAAGTTGTGAGTAGACGTAAGTATGACGACTGGAAAGAAAGAAAGAATACCAAAAATTTTGTTCAATCAAATTCAATAATATCCATTTATATAACACTACCATTGCCTAAAACACACATGGACGTCTTCAACCAGCTCTAACTGCGCGGCGCGCTCCTTCTAGTCGAACAGCAGATGCTCGGCAGTGAATGAGTTAAACATTTTACAACCTAAAGGAGCCAAACTGGCCAATATTTTACCCCTGTCCCCACAGCAAGGCCTTCCAGTTGGACACCGATATTCTGCAGATTTACGGCTATCTAACATTCAGGGTGAACAGAATTCTGATTCAGTGCGCAGATAATTTCTGAATTGGGTTTGATTAATTTGATTTTCTTGTTAACTTATCCTGGGGCTGTTTGTATAAATTATTACTTATGTGTTGAAGAAAAGCTTCTGCTCATTGGCTTTACTCACTTCACCTACGTACTTAAAACCTTAACGTCCGTAAAGCACTTCGGTCATAATAAAATAAATTTGACAACAAGTGGACCATATTTGTTAGTTATTTTAGAGGTTAGGTTAGTTAGGTAGGTAAGGTAATTCATAATTCATAATTCTTTATTGCACAACATAGGTAATAAAAGTAAAACATATCACAAGAAAAATAATGGCAAAGGCGAGCTTAACCCTAAAAAGAGTTCTCTTCCAGCAAACCTTATTGGGAGAGAGAGACAAATTTGCAGAAGTGGGTACATGTGCTAAAACAAAGGATATGTATAAGATTTAATTTTAACCTACTTATTAAATAGACTAATACATAATTATAATACAATACATAAACTAATATATCCTAACAAATACTATAATTATATACACATATAAATTGAGTAAATACATAAATACAACAGAGTCATAGAGATAGGTAATGCTCTCTGACTTTACGCTTGAAAATGAAGAGTGAGGGGCTAGCACGAATATCGTGTGGTAGAGAATTCCATAACCTAACTAGGTAAAGATGGAGGTAAAGATTTGACTAGGTTTTCAGTGTTCCTATAGGTACTCAACACGCCAAAGACCCAACTCGATTCTCTAAAATAATGCTGCGACACTAGACAGAGATTAGGCGTTTGAAACGCGGTGTAGAAACTTTGGCAGTAGGTACCTATGCTAAAAGCGTTATTTTTATTTATTTGATCGGAGCAGAGAGTAGCAATCAATAAAACACATTTTTTTCTTGAAAACAGCTTATGCTATCTGACACGAAACATATACCTGTAAACCTTAGTCCCGAGACGGGAATCGCACCTGCAACCTTTTGCGTACAAAGTGAAACTTCATCTACTAGCCATCACCACTTTACCAAAGAGGTAAATGAGTTGTGCGTTTTATTTTCTATTTCAAAAGAAGTATATGTACTTATGTAACTGCGCTGATATAACTAAGTAGGTTGGTAATGTGGGGAGGTGGGAAAGATGCCTATTCTAAGGTTACGTAGGTACAGCTCTGCGACATGGAAAGAGGTTAAAACGTACACTTTTAGAGCCTTGATATGCTAACAAGTGTTGATATTTGCTAGCAGGTACCGTCAGCAGAATAATCAACCAAATTTTATTAGGAAATATTTAAAGATTCAGCATGATGAAGAGAGAAAATTACTGGCTTAATAATCATAAACGTTGGCAAGTTACAAGAAGCTTTTTAAGTAATTAGTTAAAACGTGAGCAGCTGAAGATTCCCTGTCAATATTTTTCTTGGCATATCCTGCTTCTTAATATTTTCATTATCATTTTAGCCGAAATGCTGCAGCTTTTATGACCAATCTTGACATGTTATAACTAAATTTAATTTAATTTCTGACATTATTTTAACAGCCTATTCTTATTAATAATTTATTTTATTTATTGTATAATATAGGAATCACTGTCTTTCTGTTTTTCTTTCTGAGTACGATCCGTTTTGGTGCTTCTTTTTTGTAATGATAACTATTTAGTGTATTAAATTTTATAAGTACCTAGTTTAGTAAATAAAGACATCAAGTGTACTTATTAATAAGTGGAATACTCAAATACGTCCAGTCGTTGAAGGGTGATCCTCTCAGGTAAAACCCGAAGGTGGAGTGGATCACGAGCAATGGACGCTAAACGAGAGCGCCACAGCAGCCTGTCTCCAACCGCAGCCAGCCTTTGCAGTCTTTCATCGTCATTCCACCTGGCAGGAGGGCGTCCTACAATGCGTTTTTCGAGTCGCAGTCTCTACTTAAGAACTTGTTTATCCTAACAGCTGTGCGGTCTTCGGGAGATATACACTGCCACTTCACCTTGCTAACTCTTTGAGCTACGAGTATGTCGATGATTACTATCATTACGTCGATGATTACTATCATTAGTACAGCTGTATTTGCGGACGGTACGAGAGGCTGTGCTAAATTCTCCTCGGGCTAAATGTTACGCCTCAAGATATTAACTTTGCGAGGAAATGAGTTTTGCATCTGATTTTCAGGTGACCTTGAAGTTTTGAGGACAGAAATGAGAATGGCAAGACAGTAGTGAAAACTTTCAAATTCTTGCTACGGGTAAGTTCCATTCCAGCAGAGTAGAGTCTAGCCAATTTTGAACACAGCATTAATCATAATTGCATAGGCATTCGAATATGAATGATGTGCCAAATTCCCACAACACCTTTTTCATTGATGACCTGAATTACGGTGGATAGGGAGCTTTTTAATACATTGTATTATATAATCATAGTAAACTGAGCATCCAGTACAGATTGAAACGACATCATAACTATCAACCAGTTGGATCCCACTGCTGACCAAGGCCCCACCTCCAGGAGGTGAGGCCTTTTTAACACGGCTCAATGTAGATTAAGATCATCAACAATGATCTAGATGTAGTTGAACCTATAAAGAATATTTTACAAAGTAATGCTTCAACATTTTAACCATGTTTAAGCTTGGACCACTCCAGTTATTTCTAGCCTCTGGTACGCAAAGGGAATGTCGTGAATTAAGAGAGCTTGGTTAATTATGATTTGGAGCAAACATTTATTTTCCCGAGAAAATGGCCGTCGAAGAAATAAGCGAGATGTGGCTGTTTCGTCAACAAATCCTTATGAGTTGTATTGCTTCGGGGCTTTACTAAATTGGATGTGACCATTGAATTACTGGATGTGACGAAGTATTTTCATAGAATTTTCGGTTTACATTTTCAGGCTAAAAGTTTGCGAGGTGTTTTGAAAATTTAACGGACCGGGCCATTTTTTTGAGATATACCTAGGTTCGTTAGATCTGGATAACATTTTAACCATTTTTGTGCCCGGTAGGTACTTTGACGCGCGCTAAATCAGAAGTAGATAATAGAAAACCTTCCCGAAACCGACCGATTGTGACTATTATCAATTGGAAAGTCAAAGTTGTTGATAGTTCCGATTGTGAGTAGTCAAAAAATCGTGACTAGTCAATTCTTAAAATATGTTGAGAACACACAATTTTTTTTAAATATATGTCATACTAATATTATAAATGCGAAAGTATGGATGTTTGTTAGGTCTTTTACCTCTTCACGCCAAAACTACTAAACGGATCGGGCTGAAATGTTACATACAGGTACCTACTTCTAATCCTGGATTCAAACATGGGCTACTTTTTATCCTATAAATCGGTTCCTTGGGATACAAAACGTTTCCATAGAAACAACGCGTGCGAAGCCGCGGGCAGAAACTAGTAGGTCAATCAAGTTTGGATGAACTTTTTCTAGCCATCCCTATTTTCAACCCTTCCTTCGAGGTTTCTAGAACTGGTATTTTAACCCAGGGTGTATGACAAACTTTATCTCTTCACAATAAACTAGCGGCTCGTCCCGGCTTCGCACGGGTGTTTTTTAAACATTTTTAGATAAACGTATTTTATTTATCCTTTTACTCAGGGATAATGTTGCATTCTAATGGTGAAGGAACTTTTGAAACCGGTCCAGTAGTTTTTGAGTGTATTCGTTACAAACATACAAAAAAATCGTTCCATTTTATAATATTAGTATAGATGTAAAATGCCACAGAAATCGGAGGCCTTTACGTTCAAATAGGTAGGTATTTAAATACAGTCGTAAAGCTTTATTCGTAAAAACACGCTTTACGAAAGGTAAAACCCTGAGGGGCCTCGAAAGGCATTGATATAACGATATCCCTTTCGACGGGAAACGCGGAAAGTAATAAAATGTGAAATATCGTCGTTAATTTGAGATGTGAAAGATTCGGAGGAGGTAACTGTGGTAAGTTACGTATAACAATTTAGAGCGTAAGCAAATGGTAAAGCATCAATGGCACTGGGAAAACTGGCGGAGCTCAGGGAAAAATGGCAGAAATCATTTCATCAAATTCATCAAAGGAAGTGAAAATCTAGGTTGCGTTTTTGTATGACACATCCATCTTTCCTAGCGCGAGTACTTATTTAGCTTCTATTATTTTATTTTACAATTTTAGGAAAACTAACAGCTAGGTAACTATAATTACAGGGATGGTGGGTAGCTAACGGCTAATTAGAAGTTTCCACAAAAAATAACTAAGTTAAATGTTAGTGTCAGTCGAAAAATGTAAGTAAATAGACGGCGCGTTTGGTACCTACCTAATAAAAAAAAACTGAATAACAATTTTATATCTCTATATGTATATGGCTAACTTATACTACAATTTTCTGTCTGTGGCATGTTTTAGGATTCCGCGTCCCTTTTGAGTAGGTAAATTAAGTGAACTAACTTTTGTCGTTCGCGGGGAACGATTTTTTCAAGATGTCTGGTGCTGGGGGTTTGACGTTAATTCCGTCCGGTACTAGGTGCCACTTGCAATGATAGCATTTTTCTTTACCAAAGTTTGATTTAAGTTTTAGTTAATGTTTATGTAGAGGTTGCATTTATGTTAATTTATTTTGATTTTAAACTTTGTTGACTTACTTAATTAATTAGTAAATAAACGTTTTTGAAAACAGTTTCTTTTTTATTGCCTGAAAACCTTAGGTGTCCGTCACTAGGGGACTTCCCCCTACTGAATAAAATAGAAATTATGTCCCCGTGATCGCTCACAACGAAATCAAACGGTAATCGAACAATAGTTTATTCGATGTAATAAATAAATAATGCTGGATAATTCACACAGCATCATCTAGTAAATGTTGATGATTTTAAGTTTTCTTATAATAAGACTAGAATATAAGGTACTCTGTCGCATTGGGTGTGCTTGTTAGGATAGATGTACGTTTATAAATAATTAAATAGTACCAAGCTTGAGTTTAGGGGACTAGATGACTGAACTTTATACATTACATTAAATAGATATATATTTTATTATACAAAACACCTAGAACCCCCGAAACAAATACCTGCAGATTGAACAAATATTTGTCCCAAGGCGGGGATCAAACCCGCAACCTCCTTCGGACCTTCGCTCTTCGTCACAGATGTCGTCAATATTTGGGCTACTCTATATATTATGTAATATAATCTATCCCTGTCCATAAATTCACACCGAAACCGGAATCAGAAGAAGATGAACCCAGTAAAATTACGTGAATCTGTTATTATATATTTTTTTGAATTTCTATTATTGGTATGGATATTTCTCTTACGTAAGTAGGTACATGTCTGAAAGAGATCGCTTCTATGCGATAAGGCCGCCCATTGTACTTGTGTCTTATGTAATGTCTCTTGTATTGTATTCTTGTTGGTGTACAATAAAGTATTTTGTACATGAGTATCAATTATAATATGTGATTAGTACCTAATTACTAATTAATTTGTGTAGTGTACATTTACAATTTATGTCAATTGTGTCCACGAGAGCTACTGTCGAAAAACTGTTGTACAGTTTGGCAGAAACTTTATAATATAATGTACTTTTAATCTGAAAATAAATAAAATACAAAATAGAAAAGGCTCTATTTGATATTGTGACTCTGCGGCATGCCGCAAGTATTAAATCAAGCACCGCGACTCAAAGCTGATTTGGAAAAATCACGCTTCATTTTATGGTTTTTGATCGACATTTTTATGGAACGGTAGAATAAATAGGTGAATGAAGTGGTTGTAGGTACTTTGGTGTTAGAAACATTTTGAAAATACATATTTGAAGCTCAGTTTTGTCACAGAAATTCAAAGCTATGAGTCCGGTTGACGATATCATTTTTAAGACGTTATAAGAAAAAGCATACTACTCTGTAAAATACTTCCATAATCAATAATCATCAATAATCATTTATTTCATATTTCTAGAAACTATACGTCACTTTTTATGATTATGTTAGTGCCTACGTATGTAACTACCATAATAACAATTAAATTAATAAATATAATCAAATAAAAGCAAAACATAATCATTATCAGAAAAGTAAGTACAGATCAACGATAAAAATAAAAATAATAACAATTTCAAGTTTAACCTAATATAAGTTCGATAACTTATATTACATTGAATACTTAAGTAATCGAAATACTTATAATAGGTAATGCCTTTCAGATAAAGATGCTTGGAAATATATGTAATATAATTTAAGGAGTGTTAATTACATTTATTATTGTTATATGACTAATCGTGAAATAGACTCACCCCTCTGGTCTGTCTTTATTTATTGTAGATAAGTAGGCACTTAATTTATCTAGGAACAGCGATGGTTTACTTAGGAGCACTTAAAGATTAATATCTCCGAATTTAAAGATAGTGATTGCCTTCATCAAGGTATTCAGAATACTTAGGTACCTACTTACTTCACTTCAATTACTTCACTATGTAAAATTATTCTATCTGCACAGTTGAAAGCTTCTAAAAGAAGCAGTAAGAAAAAGTACCTAAGTACTTATTCAAACACTTTACAATAAAACGTAAAAGAACAATTCATGAAACCTTTTTACTTGTTTTCCGTTGGAACGTTTCAAGGGATTCCTTTCGAGGTCGCCAAAGGTCTTTTGAGGTAAGGTACCCATTTAATTCCAATGGTCTTTATGATAGGCTCTTCATAACAGGAGTCTTTTGACTCGGGTGCTTCCGACATACCCGACTATGATATATAGAACATAATTTTTTTCACTTCTTCCTAGTGTTCTACTAGTGGAAAAAATTTACATGAAGAGAAAATTAATAATACCTTATTTCTTATTTGATAATCACACTTATTATAAATGCGAAAGTTTGGATGGATGTCTAGATGGATGGATGTTTGTTACCTCTTCACGCCAAAACTACTGAACGGATCGGGCTGAAATTTACATACAGGTAATTCTAATCCTAGAATCAAACACAGGCTACTTTTTTCCCATAAATCAGTTCCCGTTGGATAGAAATCACCTTTAAACGTTTATAGAAACAACGCGTGCGAGCCTGTGGGCATAAACTAGTAGTACATTCTTTTGGAGGATTTGGGAATAAGTACTTACGTTCATTTTTGGTCATAATTTTCTAATAATCCCTAATTCTCCAAAAGTAGGCACTATTGAATCTAAGCTAGGTAGTTTTATCATGGGTTAAAACAGAATGGTTTATGATTGATTGATGCGGCCATGTGTTGCCGGCTTAGAATTTGCATAATCCCAACTCATCCCGCGGGTGATGTAAGAGGCGGCTAAGGGATATCCACTGGGGGCGGGCAGCAGAACCCCCTCCAGAACAATTCTACCACCAGACTGCGATCCCCAACCCACATGCCCAGCGTGGGGATTATGGGTCTTATCCCCCATGAGATAAAAACCCATAAGGCGCTTATCAGGGGAGGTCTGAGTCCAGCAGTAGACCATTATAGATTGAGGTTGAGGTTTATGATTTGCGGCAAATCAATTAAATATAATAAAACTTTTAAATCCATCATGGTTATTTACACTAAAATCATTTACAACGGGATATTTACCATGAAAACTTAAATCATGGTAAATATCCCGATGTAGACGAAGATTTAAGAATTAAATATAAATTGCGAACGTTTAATAAGGTTCTGAGTAAAAAAATTTAAAAGTTATACAAAGGTGTTCCATGCTAACATGATCAGACAGTTTTCGGTTATATGGGACAAATCAAATATCAAATTGCTTTATTTCCTTACAGACCTTACAGGTGTTTTAGTCCTTTAGACCGGACACGTCACAAAAATTAAAATTACATAAGTAAAACTAGGAAATAATGTGATCACTTTGTCCGGACACGTCACAAAAATTCATATTACATAAGTAAAACTAGGAAATAATATGATCACTTTGTCCGGACACGTCACAAAAATTCAAATTACATAAGTAAAACTAGGAAATAATGTGATCACTTTGTTTTTTTGTTCACTACAATCATTTGTTTCAAAAGAGGAATGACACTTAAATCTGCATGGAATGGACCCCCATGCATGTTCTGCAGTTTCAAAGTTAGAGCGAATATTGATAATTATGTCCGCCATTTTTTTTTGGAAGGAAGCTAAACTTACTCTAAGATCTTGGAAACTTATATTTGACTGAGGATGTTGAACTTTTGGACTCTGCAGTTCAAAATGCAGTTCAGTTTCTGTGCCAAGATTAAAATACCTTGTCACCCCAAAGCGACAATATGTTTTTTGGAAGCAAGAAAATCAATCAATATAGTTTCGGCATGTGTAAAACGACTGATTTCTTTCGTTCGGGGAAAAAGGAACTTTTTGAATTCTGACGTTTTAAATTCGATCGTCCGGCTACCACCGCATTGCGCCGATCGATCCGACCGCGGACGCAAGCACGCACATCGCTGCGCGATCCTTACTTGTTACCTACCTCCGCAACTTGGCCGGGTTATACCACGTACAAACTCCTTGCTGAGGCAGATTGGATCTCTTTGGATGTTCTGATTAGTTCGTAGTTTTTTCTGGAACTTTTGCAGACTTGTAAGGTGTAAAAGTGGTTTGGTTCCGCGGAAGTTAATTGAAACTGCAATAATTTTGAACAGCGAGCTTTTTTTGCAGGTCCTACCTATTTGAAATCCTAATTCTATACCTATTGATTATCTATCTAGGTGCCTTTAGGTATTTAGAACTTCATGAGTAGGTAATTAATGTCTCAAAATTTAAAAATAGAGGTTTGTGAACTCCATGGATATAAAACTCAGTAGATATGGTACGTTCTCCCAGCGAAAAACTTTACAAATGGCCTATGTTGTGTTACAATTACAACTAAACGCAAGAAACTGAAATTAAAACATAACAACTATTTCCGATCTTTTGCAATATACCTAATGAACAACAAAGACGGAAAGACTTACCTACACCGAAGTGCGACTGAGACAACAATCCGCACGCGAAACACGAACGCCCCAGCGCGGCGGCGGCGTCTGACTATGACTGAGGTGGGTGGACCTAATTAGACCTAATTTGAGCGTTCCACCTTTGAGAAACTAGTACTTAATCTTCTGAATTTTCGTCACATCGATGGTGAAATCTAAAATGTTATCAACCCAATTAAAAAAAAAGTTTTAACTTTTCAGCTTATACATATGTGCTCTCGGTCGCCTTTTGGTCATTGTTTTATTTGGCATGAACAAAACTTTGCATTTGGAATTCTTTTCAGATTATTGTGTTGGTAGCACGGATTTTCATTTGGAAGTTGTTAACTAAATTTTATTAGGTTGGCAGTGTTTGACTTTTAGTTGGTTTCTGTGCCAAAAATTATTTGCTCATAAATCTGTTATGTCCGTTGTAAGTAGAGATGGTACCTACCTTCCTACTTACAGAACAAATCTTTGCCTTTTCGAGCCTACTTTTTTATTTTTATTTATTTATGGGACTTTGAGTCGTTGGCATGACTATGTCACCCCGTATTTTAACAAACTAACAACTACCTACTACTTAAAATTAAATTATTTGTAAAACTAACCTAAATAATTTAATGCCGCATCACCTCAGTGGTGCTGCTAAAATAATTTGGATAACACCAGTTCGAGCCTACTTAGAATAAAATAAATTCTATGCGGTTCTAAAGCAGGGTTTACACTACCAATAAATCTGAGTTTTTCTATCCATTTATGTATATAAAAATGAATCCCTATTTCCCTTGGTCCACGCGCTTGGCATCACGCATGAACGGCTATATACAGAGTGTCCCATGCATTTGTACCAGCAAAGTTCTGTGGTCCGGTTATACCGCGATTTTTTGTAATTTCGAGATATGAATTTTTATGTTTTAATTTCAGATTTTTTTTTAAATTTCGGACGGTTTTAGCTATAGTTTTTTCTGTGAAGTGATTCTTTGAGATTTCATTCGTTAGTATTAGACATGGAACGAGTAGTGATTCGCCGAGTACTCGGCCGAATACTCGGCTTTTAAGAAAACGCGGTATCGGGCGGCGCGCGGTTATTTCCCATAAACAGAGCGAATACGTAAACAGCGCGGCGCGATATTGCAGCGCGACGAATCAGTGCACGGGGAATCTGTCCTTTTGTGCTGGTAAAATCCTAATTTCATAATTTGTCAACTCATTTGTCACTATTGTATGAGTATTCACGTAGCACAGGTTACGCTCGTGTGTTTAATTAATTATGTGGAAAACGCGCAATTTATTACAAGATGTCGAGTAGTGCGAATAGGTCGGGTGTTTGGAAATACTTTGTGGAGGTAGATAAAAAGAAATCTAAGTGCAATTTGCTTGGAGTCCATCTATCACGTGGAGGTGTGGGAAAAACTGCGACTACTTCGTCCATGAAAAATCATTTGCAAACTAAACATAAGTCGGAGTATGACCAGGTTTTTGGTACTACAAGTATTGCTTCAAGTAGATTTTTATCGACACCCGCCAGCTCAGTTTACAGTGAACGGCTTTTTTCAGAGGCGGGCTTAATATATGAAGCAAAATGAAGCAAACTAGACCCAAATAGGGCTGAAAAAACTAGTGTTTTTACATCACAATCTTCCTTATAATTTTAAGAAAATTATAAGGAAGATTGTGATGTAAAAAACCTAATAATTTCTATTAATGATTCTTATGTACGTTTTCAATATTCTGCTTCATTCAGGAACATGAGAAATGTTCCTGATGTTTTAATTTAATGTGTCTAATAATAATGATAAAAACTAGCTTTTTGTCTTCATTTTTACCTGCAATTTAATTAAGGCCGAGTACTCGGTACTCGGCCGTTAATACTCGGTGCTCGGCCGAATCTTGGCCGAATCCGCCGAGTACCGAATCCAAACCGAGTACTCGTTTCATGTCTAGTTAGTATCATGGCATGTGTGTTCGTCTGTAAAAACACTAATCACCAAAATTCTCACTACTAGTAGTTCAGATTTTAATCACGATATTAAAATTTATGTTTGAGATAAATTTTTAATTGATTTCAACTTGAACAAAAATTACATAATGATTACAACCCTGATTGAATAAGTTCTTGGTAATTTAAAAAGGTTTCATGGTACACCCCAAAAAAATAAGAAAGTGGAAAACATAATGTTCAAACTTTCTTATTTAGTGAATGAGACAAAGTGAGGGAATAGAGAATAGGTACACAGGTGCATTCTTTATTTCCTGACGGTTGAGTCTCTTTGACGTTAGGAACTAGACGTGATTGTCTCGTTTTTGTATGGGATTTGCGTAGTTCCCTGTCTGCACGATAGAGGCGCTGTACCAAATTGTATGGAAGAAGGAGACGTACAAAATACAAAATAATTTATTTTGTATTAGAGTACTAATATGTACATATGTATATATTAGATAATTTACGAATGAACGATGAGACAGCATAAGTTTAAAACTGTGGAGAAGCCTCATCGCCCGCCTCCTTAGCACAACATAAATAAATTATAGGAGTATACATATTTAGTGATTTTAAAGTTAAGTACCTACTATATAAAGTTAAGCTAAAGACATAATAAAATGAGTAGTAGTGATATGTTTACTAAGTGGACAAGTAGTTAAATAGGTACTTACGTAATAATAATTAAATGTCTATAAGAAAATGCTGTGTATTCTAATATTGGTACCATAGGGTGTGTGTGTGGGTGTGTGTGAGTGGGGAGGATGGCTCCTGAGGACACCGGTCTCTTATGAGTCCGGACAACAGGAGGCTTCTGTGTGCATCGTGTGTGTTTGTGTGTGTGTGTATCTATAAAAGTGTGTGTGCGAGTGAAGAAAAAACGGCGACTCGTGTTTGCGAGGGTGTGTGTGTGTCTGTGCGTTAAATGTCTGTGTATGTTATGACGTAAAGAACACGTCACTAACGTCAAATAGACCACCACTTTGTTTGATAATAATATAATAAGTTACTGACTTAATAAGGTACCTAAGGAATCGGACCACGGATGGAATGCCGAAACACAATATACAGATTTTTACTGTTCACACTTTTTAAACATCTAGTAAACTTCCACATTCTTATTTCTTTTTCACTGGAGTTTATCGCGTTTTTCGGTGGATTCCGCCGACGTTTCAGCAGGCTTACACGCAGCTGAATCTCTGCATAACTGTTTATACGAGAACAAAGTTAAAAATTATAAAAACCCCCCGACAGACTTTCATGAAACATGGCTAAGAGCACTCGGGATAAAATTATCTATGACACAAAAAAAACTAAACAAAAATCGGTTCATCCGTTTGGGAGCTACGGCTACGATACCACAGACAGATACACAGATACACAGACAGACACGTTAAACTTAAACACCCCTCTCTTTTTGCGTCGGGGTTTAAAAATCAAAGCCAAATGATCATTACTCAATGCAATCTATACACGGTGATATTGCAGCACAAACTTGCTAAGGTAAACTTTATGTAGATCATTATTTTAAGCCTACTAAGTACACAAAGTAGTCCATTATATACAGATTTAGTGCAGACAAAGTCGGCCACATCGGCTAGTTTCAAACTCTAAAATCACTAAATAAAACTTAGTCCGTCCGCCGCCTCTGTCTGTATGTCTGTCTGACTCAAACTCAAAAACGGGATTTCATACGGTTTTCAGCAATGGACGGTTTGATTCACGTGGAAAGTTCAGGTTTCTGTAAATTGTCTGTTAAATAAATTTTTTTTTTCATTTTATTAATGTTTTTTATTCAATTTTATCAAAATCATTTAAGGCGCAACCCCGATCCAAATCAGCATGCCAATATTTTTTAGTTTGTATCGTGTATAGGCAGTGGCGGTAGCCAAAAAGAGCAACTTCGCATCTCTGCTTAAAGTAAACAAAATAAAACTTTTGCAGAGGCATTAAAAAGCTTATGATAGGTATCACAAACTGGCCAATCGATTTTTCACTGTAAAACTGTAAAATCTAAAGATGAACGAGTTTAACGCATCCTCTGCCCGAGGCTGGGCAGTGAACCCGCAGGGGCGCGCCGCCGCCGCCGCCGCCGCCGCTGTGACAGGACACGGGGGAGTAGACTGGCATCTAAGTCTTGGGCCAGCTGTGCGGTAGATTAAAGAGCACAGAACTTAACAGTGACTGAACCGCACTTGTCAGTGACCTTGCAAGGAACATGACAGTATGGGGCTTCCCAACTTTGTTACCGCAGTACTCCGCAGTAGCCTCTCTCTATGAACTGGGAACACGGACATCCTGGCAAGGATGATTGATGATTGTCGAATAAAATAAATAAATTTTCACAATTATTTCCGACATAGCACAGTTTACATACCTACCTACACAGTCCATATTTAGAGAATAATTTAACTTATAAATAAAAAAAACATTAAATTAAAATCAAGCCACCTTCAGTTTTGATACCGAGCACCGCGTAAAACCATAGAGTTATACGAAAATGTCAAAGAATTTGTCCACGTAAAAAATCTACCCGTGCAAAGCCGGGACGGGTTGCTAGTAAAACTAATTACTACCCGTAAGAAAAAACTAACGAGTAATAACTTCTCTTTAATGAGCACAGAATAAATTATAGTTAGTATAGAGTATGTGGTTTGCAAAGCTTACTGAGGCGAAGCGAACGTTGGCGTTTTCATGTTCTTTTTGCTGAGTCGGTTATCTGATGAAATTATTATTAGAGATTTAGATTTATGGACGATGTTAGAATAGTTTTTCTAATAAAGTGATTATTTACTTACCTGTGTTATCTTTATCTTCATATCAGAGTAGGTATAGATAATTTAGTTTCACAGCGTGGGGATTAATGGCATTACCCCCTCCCTAATGATAAAAGCCAATTAGGCGCTTATTAGGGATGAATCTCGATAGATCCAGGGGAGGCCTATGTTTAGCAATTGATTTTAGTAGATATATAGGTTGATGATGTGATAGGTGTGTGATGCCGGCTTAGAATTTGCGCCACCCCAACTCTTCTCGCGGGTATCGTAAGAGGCGACTAAGGGATATACACCAGGAGCGGGCAGCAGCGCCCCCTGCAAAACAATTCTACCACCTAACTGCGATCCCTAACCCGCATGCCCAGCGTGGGGATTGTGGGTATTACCCCCATGTGATAAAAGCCATTAAGGCGCTTATCAGGGGGTGGCCTGCGTCCAGTAGTGGACCAATACAGGCTGTTGTGGTTGAGGATGTGATAGATTATTCAATTGAATAAAAGATCCTACTGGAACAGACGTTGTGTGACCCGAGAGCTGGTGAGCGCATCAGCATTGGCATACAGCGGGTCAATGCAGTCAGTAGCGTTTATGGGACGCTTCCGATTGATATTCATATGGATTAGTTGAGCTATCTCTATATTGTCTGCAGTTAGCTCAACTGCTTGCATTGTAAATTAAAGATCTAATTTGTGTCTAGGAAAATCATAATTATATAAGAAAAATCACAATTACCTATATAATTGTGATTTCCCTTACTAGAACCACAGATATTATAATAATATACTATAGTTAATGGTTTAATCGGGTATTTATCGCGTACCTTTTGTTATTATTTCTTCTACGTTTCTACCATGTTACAGAGATCGTGGTCACGGGGCGAATAGATGTACTCGGAGTTACAGCCGAGAATTGACGGCAGTATCCACGACTACCTTCAATTCAATTAAATCATTAACTATGTTAACAAATCGCGAAAGTTTAAAAAGTTTTAATACTATACTAGTACCAGAACTATCCAATCTGTCCGATAACTCCCGCAAACCAACTAGAAACCAAACATGTTTAAGCAATAAAATCCGATCTTTAAATAGTCCGCAATATCTGAAACTGCATCGAATCGAGTCTCATTTATTATTATATGAGTTTCCATCGAAGGCGTTCGGTGAAGTGATCAGTCGATAAGTGGTTAGGGGCTGGTCCATAGCAGCGAAACAAATAAAAGATAATAAATTTCACAGTAGCAGCCCGGAGTCAGGAATTGACGGTGTTACATCCCCGTGCCCAAGCATGTTAAGCCGCTGGTCCAGCGCCTGACCTCTGACTCTGATAATCCGATGAGAGTGCTCCTGGGTTTGCTCACACTTGTGCACTGTAATATTATGTTCTGGCTAGTCTCTGTTGAGACTGGCCGCCGTGGTCAAAATTTGGGACATCATCATAGCAGCGACTACTATTTTGTCGATGTGTAGCTTCAATGGAACGATCTCGATTTTGCCCGGTGGCGTGGCATGAGATTTTACCGCTTACGTGGCTACTGGTGGTAGTACAAGTATGTTTTTTTACTAGGTATATTTCTAATAAATTTCAGCCATACAGAATTGGAAAAATGGCGGTTTTCCTTCTATCGTTTTTCGTTTTTATTAAACCGTATGTTAGAAACGTTAGGTGAAACCGCGGTTGTGAATGTTGAAGTCAAACAAATACATACTTAGTCAAATATTTTTTGCATTCTATAATTTTAAAACAGTGTTTATATTATGTATGTCTTAACCTAGCGCGGGGTCGCTAATTGTACCCATGAAGTTCATGAGTCATCTTGGCTCAGGGAAGGACTCAAAAAATTAAATAATCAAATTTTACCTCCTATGAAAGTTAAGTTTTCAGCTCTTGATGAATCTCATTTAATTACGTTAATTCATCAAACAGCATTAACAAAATTGCCAAAAGGATAAAATCCAGTGCGTATAGCGCGCTCACGTGTTTATAGGTCAGAGTGGATGATAATTGGACCAGCGCCAAAACAAACAGGGGAGGGGTTGGAAGTATTTAATAAAGATTTCACATCCTATGCGGCTTCCGAGGTGTAGAGGAAGGAATTTCCAGGCCTGATTCCTTAAGATCAAATGCAGTATGACGGCTTTAGATGCGGGTATTACCGTTACAGGACAAACAGCCGTGGTCTGTTCATTTGTTTTTGTATAAAAATCTTTATTAACAGAAAATTACAATCAAATAATATAAACAAATTAGAACTACTATTTACAATTGAAACAATTGAGCTATCTGCTCACTGTTGAAAACAATCTACAGGTAGCTCAACTGATCCTCATCAATATCAGTCGCAAGTGTTCCCAAGACGCTGGCTGTTTTGCCCCGCTGCGCTGTATGGTAATGCTGATGCGCTGCGCCAGATATTCACCAGCTGTCGGGTCACGCGTCGCTTCGACCAGACACTCAGATATTTTTTTAAAAACCCCACCCACAGACTCAACTCCAAGAGGAGCGAATGTGTTGGCTGGCTCCTGCATAATTTCTAAAAAATTAAATAATATCGCAAATATTTAATAATTAAATTATTTAATTTCGCCTCTTGAAATCCTGGGCCAATCTGCCGCCGCACCCGCCCTCACAGATGTCCTTGAAAGATGGGAAGGCGCAAGTGTGTCGACGCATGTACCGTCTCATACTATGGACCTCCCCAACTCCCATAAACAAATTACGTAAATAAAATATGCTATGTGCAAGTACCTATGCATGGAGATGAAAGGTAGCTAATTGGAGGCTGAGGATGAGCAAAAGAAACGCCGGGCGCCCCGAAGGTGTGGTTCTGGTGCTCCACAGGGGGTGTCATGTCGATGACATAGGTCCTATGATTACGGCTAGATCAGGACTGTGTTAGATCGTAGAAACTTCGGGAGACCTATTCATAAACCCACCAGTTTTTAGGTTTGACGATAACGAAGTAAAAACAGTAATAAACAAGTTTTAGGTTTTTTCTCTGAGAACACCAATTTGCATAAAAACCCATCTAAACCCAAGGTTGCACTAGAATCTGAGATAACAAACACTATCTGTTTTGCATCGTGGGATGACTCATAATGTCATGTGTGATAATGTGATAATATCACTTGTTTATGTGCCTGATTTAGATTAGGTTTACTGCTTGATGGTGAGAAATTATACAAACCACACAAAATATCGTAGAAATCTAAGGATTTGTAAACTAACAGAAATCAAAACCTGGAATGGAATTCCATAGAGGTTTTCCTCCCGCATTTTAGTAAGACAGCAATGACGTAGATTCCGTTTACCGCGGTGAGCGGTGTAGTACAGGTAGGTACCTAAAAAAGAAGTCAGCATTGGCCCTCTCGCAAGCATCACCCTGAACGAAACTACTTACACAATCACCGTTTGGCTTAAACTGAAAATAAAACTAGGATGTTTAAAGGGTCGGAAACGCGCGTGTAATGTCTCTAATATTCCAGGCGTCCATAGACTGCGGTAAACGCTTTCAATCATGCCTGTTTGGCATCGGTATTTCTATGCGTAGATGGCTCAGATAGACGTTTGGCTAGCGCTAATAAAGTTCTTAATTATCAGGTTCCTTCATAAGGGACCATTTATTCTCAATGCAGAGACAGAGGAGTAGGTAGGTACCCACTTTAGGTAGGTGGAACCTAGTCCAAGACCTCGTAGCATCTGGAAAATTCCGTACCTAAGCAGTCTACCTAAAAAGAAATCAGCTTATGTCATAAAACTCTTACGGGCAGGTCGTAAACAAACAAGGGCTCTTCATTTGAGAGACCCGAAAAAAGTATCGTTCGCTTCTTCTCCGGTTGATTTATTTATTTTCAACTAGTCTCAAGGATAGGGAATAAAAGCAAAAAATACAAAACAAATCCTAGACACGACAATACTTTATCATTACCCTGGAACTGGGACACAGTCAAATTGACATGTTTATGTATCTGGGTGCGTGCCAGGGTGGGAAACAATCCTGCATCACTTAGAAGGAAGGATTGGCAGACGATGATTAAGCTCTGTCTGATATCGACGTTTGAGTCCTAGATTTGAAAACAAACTGATATTCTTGCTGAATATCATGAATAATAAAGAATATTTTAAAATGGATGCCTTCTAAAGTAACATTACTAACCTTTTCCTACCTCAAAGGCTTAGATGGGAGTTAAGGCCTCCCTCCCGTTCTTCTCATCTCGGTCCTCCGCAAGAAGACACTCTTTATTAAATAAGTATCTCATCCATCTCCGCCTAGGCCTTCCACGGCCGTAGGTATTCCGTCCAGTCAGCGGCGATTGCTCACTGCTGGTCTGACATACAACAAACAACATGTCCAGCCTAGTCCAACCCACCACGGACAGAATGACAATAATTTGGGACTAAAAGCTAAAAAAGTCTGAAGAACCTGGGAACAGCGAAGCTTAAACATTTTGCAAAGCTTGCAAAAGCTAAGTAATAGAAATCCGTACTGAATGCGAGTGCCAGCGACCTTGCACGACCTTTAACCCGCGACTGCGGTACGAACTTGCAGCGACCAGCGTAGGTACACTGTAGCACTGATTGGAGTGTTGCCGCACCCTGTACTTTATGGAGGTGTTGAGAAGTTACCAAAAAGTTGTACGTATTATGATTTTCTTAGGTCATATTTCTATAAAAACTTGCGTAGTTTGACGAATTCATTATGAATGTATCAGTGCGTGCAAGGACGCAGTACAGGCGCGACGCGAGCCGCACTCACCCTGATGAAGTCTCTCGTTAAGGGATGAAACGTTGGTGTTCTTACAACACAAACTAGGTTCGTAGTCTTTAGCATAACTTTATTATTCATTCAGAATACCTATTTCAGTATACCACTCTCGGCACTAAACTATGTATGTACTTTACCTATCATCTGTCAACCCAGCATCGGGTTCCAGTTTTGTCTCCGAAACAAATTCGGTAGATTCATTCATGGAAACTTATGGGATAAAAAAGTAGATTCTGTTGTCTAAACTAGTATAAATAATTCGTGTGATGCACCTATGTTGATAATTGCAAGCCTATGAAGTAAATGGAAGATTTCAAGCTGAAGCATGCTATGGCGCTCATAATTGGATGCGGCGGTCCGGCAGTGGCCTAATATAGGCTGATGATGATGATGAAATAAATGGAACTAGAAAATACGTTATGCCAATCCTGCATAAAGAAACTGGGCAAGAACATGTTTAAAAACCTTCTGTATAGTTACGATTGAAACAGTTGAGCTAACCGCAAACTGTTGAAAACAATCTAAAGGTAGCTCATCTGATTCATATTAATTACAATCAGAAGCGATTTTCTTAAAATAATCTCTCAGCTTCAAGAAGATCTTCAAAGCCTATTAATATTTTGGTCAATCCTCTGAAAACAAATAGATGCCTGAAGCTCTGTTCAGAACAGATGTGTATGGAAATTCCCTCTTTACTTGAGCGTGCGAGACTAGAATACAAAATACTTCAGCCTTAGGTGAGTCCGAGATGGCATGAATTTGCTAGCCCCCGAATATTGAGCGTGGATTTTATTCAGGGAAATGGCGAACGTAATTTTACTCGTAGTTTCAGGGAATAAAAGAACAATATAACTTCGTTGTAGTAGTCTTTGATACAAAAAAACAGTTTTTTGTATGTGTTTTTTACAACAATTGGTAAGTGGGTACATATTTGTACAAAAGATTATTGCCCCATTTTATAATGATAAGTAATACGAATTTATTGATAAAAAAATAAACATACAGACGAATTGAGAACCTTCTTCTTTTTGAAGTCGTTTAAAAATTAAACCCTGCCTCCAATTTTTTTTCTAGAATAGGCCAATCTTTTAGTCGTAATCCCAGTCTTTATAATTTTTTATTCACTCCAGAAATATAGACCGCATAAAATATTATTCGCATTTCTATTACCGGATGAATAATAGAGCTTAGAAATCCAGGCTACATTTGTGACCTAATCCCAAAATGCCGTCGGACCCGGTTGGTCGCCGGCGGACCTATCGCCTGGGCCTTTCAGCTGAGCCAATACGGTGCCAGACCTTTGTTACGGAATTCAATGAGATTGGATTAACTGCTTCAACGTAAAAGGCTCTAAGATAGCTATTGAATACTCGTTGGAAAGTGTAAAGGTAATCGGAATTGAACATATTGATCGGAAGAAAGCCGACATTGAACGACGATAAGGGCGAATAAAATTACTCTTCATAAAAGCAATCGATGCGTAACTGTTACAGCTCTATTGGCCCAAGATCACCAGTAATCGTAGGAAGCCCAACGTCAATCCACCCCGTTGTATCGATTCTAGCACCGTGGCATTCTGCGAACAGCTGAGCACCGGCCCGAGGTTATTCAGCCGGGTTGTTTAGACGCAATGCAGATCACGTGTGCGCTGAAAAAGCTAGAAGCCTTCTGTATACGCCCTAAGCGCGCCGTCCTTTTCGTTCCAGTGCTTGCGAACCCTGGATAGGAAAGAGGTGGAAGTTGGTCGGGTAGCGGGTGTCGTCGCGGCGTCTGCGTGCCGGGCGCGGCGGTCGATGGAGTTTGCGCGCGCACGGCGGGCCTACGCTGGCTGGAGGGACATTCCTCGCGGAACAGTGGCGCCGAGCGGTCGGCAGCACAGTTCCTTCGGCAGTTGCGCCGCCGCCGTCGGCGATGGAGCACGACGACGAGCGGTCGTTGTCTCTGGGCACGGAGGTGTCTGCCTCCGTGCCGCCCCCGAGTCCGCTCACGGGGTGCTACCTCCTCGTTGTCATCGGCGAGCCGCACACGCAGGAGCATAAGGAGATCATCCTACAGCGTCTTGTCAAAGGTAAGTCGCGCCGACCTGTCGCTGACATGACAGCTGTAGGGCATCTCGCCGGCCGGTGTTTCGCTCGACGTTTTAGCATCGCTTCCTGAAACCTTAATATTTGTTATCGTTATTGTAACAAAATTGTAACACGTTGCTCTTCATCTGCAGCTCTACCAACTCTACGTTTCTTGTAGAAAAATTACAAGCGATCGCTACAGAATAGACTCGCGGGTCGATCACGCACTTTCTCCATTGATTCCGCGGTTAGTGTTTTATTGTACGAAAAGTGTTTCTTATATAAGTGTCGGCACCGGCGTGGCGGTGTCGCAGTATATGCTAGTGTCTGCAGCCGGCTTCGGCTGCTTTTCCTGTTACGTCACCGGTGACGAACGGACAACATTAGCCTGATTGAATAATTCAATAGAGTGGCGGCGCATGACAGTTTTTGTGTCAAGTAATTTAACGCTTCGTAGTTTTATTTTACAATTCGACTTCGAACATCATTGCGAAGTTTACTACTGATTTACATTTTTATAGTTTTACTAAGATTCTGTTAATTATTCTATTATTTTATGGAAGAATTAACTGGCTAAAGGCTAAAAGAAACCATGGCACCTTTTTTAAATAAGTATAGGTACCTAGTAGTTTTTGAACCGGAATCGTTGACTTAATCATTTTTAAAAGACTCAACAATCATCAGTTTATCGAATTTCATATTTAAACTTATTAACAATATTTAGGTTCTTACTTTGGCACATCAAGATTACTTATCAACCTAAAATAAGAATAACCTACTCACCGTGGGCTATGTAGCGACATTCTTTTTATATTGTCGCCATTAAAAACATTAAACAATCGTCATAAAGTTCATGACACATTCATTATACCTACGAAAACATCTACTTCACACAGCATATTGCTTAAACAACTAATGTCCCATGGGTCTACCCTATGTCATGTCTTACCCATAACCATAAAGGTTGTAATAGTCTTTTATCCGCAACGAATTCATTCCAAGAAAGTTCCTATTGATTTTCTTGGCTTCCTTTTCTTTCGTGACTTGCCAAAATGTAGAGCGCTTACAATGTCTTGTTCACACTTGACGACAATTTGGGTTTGAAGACTTCATAATAACTTGAAATTGGTTAATTCAAACTTCAGAATGAACAAAGAAACAAATTTGGTATTGGAGTTTCAGACTGGTTTTGGTTTGTAAAGTTTAATTTTTGTCAAGACATTTTAGATTAGTTTCAGCCATTTTATTAATCCTCAAATTTAAACTTGGAATATAACAAACCTATTGATAAAATTAACATTTAAAAATTTAAGTCGTTTCGTTTATTCAAAACAAAAAGAAAGCATCGATCTACGGAAGGTTAAACAAAAAGAAAATACCTGCCTACTTAAGGTTCTTATGAAAATAAATTATTATTCAATATCAAATAACCTTTACCTAAAATTAAATATTTATGAGCAGGATTAGCATATCAAAAAGGAAAGGTAATATTGATACAGGGAAGTCCTTGAGCTGCTGGACATTAAGGATGCCTTCTGAAGGCCCCTTTGACCCTTCATAATTTAACTTTGCTTTACTTGTGCAACTCACCGCCGCGCCGGCCTCGTGCTTTTCGGGACAAGAGTGAATAATGAGTCTAGACTTTGTGATACTTCGGTTGGTGAGATTGTGGTCAAACGCAGGACTATCCATGACATCATACAGTATAATGGTATACATGTAGTCGTGACGTCACGTTAGCGTTTAGTTTTTGGACGTCGTACTTAACAAATTCCCAAAACATGACTGAACAGAACGAAGTTAAAGTTTCAGTACCTACGCAGTTGTCTGAACATGCCATAGGGGATAATCTAAAGAGAAAGGCAAACTGGAGGGTGACTCAGGGATAATAAGGGTCATCGGAAATATCCCGGCTAATATTATATGTCACTCGGCCGACGGAAAGTGACCAAGACGGGATGTTAGCTTATCCTTCAAGATATTCTTCGTGAACGACCTTCATTCCGCATTGGTCGGGTAATCCGGATGGAGATTACAGGATTTAGGTGTTTACTTTGCTATTTTTGATGTTAGGAGCTTGTTTGGTGGCTGAAATATCTTTTTATTTAGTTATCTGATGCGTACTGAAAGGATATTATATTCTGCAGTTAGCTCAAATGTTTCAATTGTCAATGCTAGTCCTAATTTGTTTCTATTATTTGATTGTATTTATATTTTATTTATGATACAGTTGCGTTAAAAACTGGCATGGGTAGTACCTACTTCCTACTTAAGCTTTTAACATTATGAATATTTGGCTAAAATAAGAAAATGCCATAAGAATGATGCAGCATCGCGAGTAGCGCATTGCGTCATATTTTGTTTTTATTCTGAGTTACTTTTACAGAGATTCCGTCATTTCTTTTTAGCTTCCTCATGTCATGCACTTCAAATTTATTTATATCCACATCTTCAATGAAAGATATCCTATCAATTTAAGAAGATACTTTCAAGTTTATGAGGTTCTAAAATGATAGGTACCGTCTACAGTTGGACATAAAACTCCGTGAAAGTACTAAGCAGACTAAAAAATAATCACTACGCTTGGCAGACCGATTATTAAAAAGATAAATTAGGAAAAATCGTAAAGAACCTTAATCTAACATTGATCAGTTATCAAATTAAAATCTACTAGTATTCGAATTTGTCAAGTGCACGAACAGCAATAAGACTGAAACATTTTATCGTCCCAACAATGCAGACAACTTTATGAAGAAAGTTGTAGCTGAAATGGATCTTCGTATAAAATCTAAATCAATTCATAATCTAACTCATAAAGTACAAGATTTGCATCAAGTCAGAAGCATCTTCCCAACAACAGAAGTGAACAGATAAAAAGCAAATGAGACCGGCGTCCCAACTCAGCACGGACCGAGACGTGAAAGGAAAGTACTCGAACGTTGCAATCTATAATTACTCGTCGCATGACGGAGCTATCGCCCGAGATCGGGTGTGAATCCATTGTCTTATTACTTACATACACAAAACAGATTAAAAGGGTTACGGGATAGTTAAAAAATCGGTCAAATCAAATCAATCTTTTATTTGCAAGAATACAAAATTCAGATACATACAATAGGTCCGATCTTATAACTGTTTTAGTACCCAATTGTATTCAGCCTACACGCAGTCTTTGAAGTCAAAAGCCTAGGGTTGAAATGAAATTCTTATGATTGACAGATATAAAATAGGACTTAAAGTAAATAAATAATAATGTATTATGCTTGCTAATGGGAACAGAAGACAACGTTTTCTTTTGATACCTCGTGGGGTAGTAATGGGTACTGAAACGAAATGAAAATATAGAAGACAAGAGAGAATGAGAAAAGCCTGTCGCACTTAATAATATTATCAAAACTCTAATTGACTTACACAAACTTCCGGTACCTGTCAACCCTCGTACAATATGGATTATAGACGGATTTGTAAAGCCACCATATTTTGTAACTTTTCGCACTAATGAGTCAATATCACGCGATATATCAATAAGTAAAACAGAAAATACCGCAATACAACAGACGGAACGTTTAGCTGCAAAATTTACTACGATTTATAATATTAAAAGAATTCACAACATTATACAAGTCTAGTAAATCATTAAGCCAGCTTACGAAGACATAAAGGGCTCGTGAAGGTGAAAGGGCAATAGTTCAAGGTCATTTCCCGCTTGGCTATAACTAATCCAACGTTATAGAAGGTTTTGGGATACCTAGTAAGGAAATTAGTGCGTCTTATAAACCAAACGGTAGGTAGGTACCTATATTTGCAAGTTCCAGAACAAATGAAAGTCATAATATTTCGTTATTTGCTCGGTTCTTTTCATACCAATTTATTTATGACAACTATATTTCTACGGCCGAAGACTTTTATACCTCAGTTTTAAACATGAGCTCATAGATACTTTTCGTTAAAAACAATAAGAAAACGTGATGTATAGTGGAAACGTGTACAAATCGGAAATAATGACTAACAATGGCTAGAAATGCCGTAATTGATTGATGAACTAAATATTGGATTTATGAATATAAATGAATAAAGATGAAAACCAATTATAGATTAATAACGTATTCATCCAGAAGTGGATGCTTGGTTTACGTAAAAAACTAATTACATGTACCTAGCCCGTAAAAAGAAAGTGATAGGTAAAATTTTCAGAAATATGTAGGTGCTACCAAAATGTTGCAAGTTTTTTTTGAAACCAAGCAAATCATTTATTGATACAACATCTCACAACTAAACCAAACATCGACCATAATTTTAACTGTACCGTCGTCGTACCAAAATAAAGACAAAATGATAAATTGATATTCTGTGGCTAAGGTTTAATCTAAGCAGGACAATTTGGTAAACTTCGAATTTTGTGTCAAATGAAATAAAGTACAACAAACGCCCAGACCCTAAGTAATTATAATTATTATACAGAGTATACAGGGTGCCACGGAAAGGGTGAACTAAGCCAAATGGGGTGATTCTGGACATCAAGGGGGTCAACTTTTGCTATACAATTTTTTGAAATTCGAACATTCATTTTAATTTATTGAAACAAACTATAGACGTTGATTCTTACATTAATATTGTTTTGAAATGTAAAAGGATTTACAATTTTTTTTTGTTATGATTTCATGACATGACATTGGTTTTGCTGAAAAAACATTCGTGCAAACACGAATAAGAAGAAAATAAACTTTATTTTACGGAATAAGAAATAAAAATATATTAGAAATTAAAAAATATAAACATTACCATCGAATTGATCCCCTCGGGGTCCAGAATCACCCCCTTTCGGCTTAGTACATCCTTTCCGTGGCACCCTGTATATAACATAGAAGTGATATAATATACACTCTTGGACTAGACCTTAACACCTGCACATAACGGGTCAGCACACGCGTGCAGTCCCCCTGCTCGCTCCATTAGGAAACACCAGTAACACTTCCGTTCCGTGACTCATCGCAGGGTTTTAGGATCGAATATGTACTGTACTGTACGTACTGTATCACCAAGATAATTTTGGGTGATACGATAGCCCAGTATTGCTTGTTTTGGACTGCCTCGTTGGTCTAGCGGTCAGCTTGTTCAACCGCTGATTGTGAGGTCCTGGGTCCAAAACCCGTGGCGGGCCAATAGTGGTTATTGGGGTTTTTCTAACAAGAAAAATTCACAGTTGCAGCCCGGAGTTAGGAAGTAGGCGGTGTTACACCCCCGTGTCTCGGAAAGCACGCTAAGCCGTTGGTCCTGCGCTTGATCTGATATCGCAGATAGTCAACAAATACTTGTTTGTCCAAACCTCGCCCCGGTCGTGTCGGTCTGCCGTCCCATCTGATTATGAGAGTGAGGGAATAGAGAATGCACCTGTTTGCTTACACACTTGTGCACTATAATATGCCCTGCGCATCTGGCTAGCCACCGCTGAACTGAACAGAAAATTTGGCAAGGAGAACATTATTGCTTGTTTTGTTATTTTGACAACAGTTTTGAAATTGAAGAACTGGAGTAAAAAAAATCAAAGGAAGCATTTCTGACACCGAGGTGCTTTCTTTGTACGCAAGACAGATTCAAGAAATGGATAAACAGTTTTCTATGGAATAGGATAATAGTGGAAAATAAATGAATCAAGATAGCAAAATGCTGCTGGATTTCGACTTGCAGACCAATTTTAGATTTAAATGCATATTTAAAACAGAAGAAAATGGACGAAAAATTCAACATTTACCAAAAGGCAATACATAAATTATCAAAAGCTTTCAAAAGGATGAAAACACAAAATATGACACAGTGACCGAGCGCGCGGCGGCGGCGGAATGTTAATTTGTTACACATTGGATTGTATGTATGTATGGTTGTGCGTGTATGAATAGCAATGACTTTTCTTATGACGATTGTTTTTATGTATGAAGGTACTACTTTTCGAGTGAGGGATTTTGCATTCCTCTCAAGTTTAGTTTAGTTTTTTTAATGGTTGAGGAACATTGAAATAATTGAAAATTTTACAGCTTAAGATTGTTTTACTGGACTGAACTGTTTTCTCGTCGCTTTTGCTTCCAATCAAGCATAACAATAAAATGTAGAGACGTCTTCTTCCGTAAATTGTAACACTACGAGTATATTACACGGATTGATAATAATTACCAAATAAAAAAACAGATTTTTAAGAAATAGATATAAGTGTATATATTAGTTGTAATTGTTTTATTCTGTTACTGTAATTTTCTATAATTTCTGATAAATAAACAATTACCAAATAAAGTTGGTTTTCTTGTCACGTAAAAAAAAAACTACATAGTATTAATAAGAACTTTATATGACCACTGAAAAAATGAAACGCAGAAATACCAAACAACAAGTCAAATAAAAAGTCAGAAAAATAATTTAGAAAACGAGACCGACGATATCTAATAAGATTCGACAATCTATCTTTGATTATTTGCAACAGTCTGCAGTTAACTCAATTGTTTCAATTGTAAATACCTACTAGTTCTAATTAATTTCGATTATTAATAAAGATATTTCAAACACAAAAAAAAACCTATTATCGATAAAACAAATTATATAAATCCAATACAATCCCATCTCTAGCACCTCTATTGTCTCAGCCGGAGTATGTAGACCTTAACCACCGATCAAGCTGATAATAACAACAAAAAGGTAATTAATCCCCCTCTTATAAGGGGAGCGATTCGCGTTGTCTTAACAATGAATCTTCATGACTCATCAGACCATCTTATTATTAGGTACCACTTACTACTATATGATTTTTGTCATAAAATATTTGTCAGTGAATAAAGAGATTTTAAAAAAATTTACACTTAACAAAATACAGCCCCAAACTCGGCAGAACTTGTGTTATGTATGAGTGATATAGTTTATTCGTCATCTTAAAGTAACATAACAGAGCAAAAAGAAATAAGTTGTTAAATATCATAGATACGAGTAGCTCTGGCATATTTGAAGATTTCTTCGAAAACTCTCGAATTCGGAATAAGAAGAAATGGGAGCGATTCGCGTTGTTTTAACAATGAATATATATGAATCATCATACCGATACAGATATAGTAGTATGTAGTAATAATATGTATTACTACTTACTACTATATGATTTTTGACATAAAATATTTGTCAGTGACTAAAGAGACATTTAAAAAATCTAAGCAGAACTAGTGTTATGTACATATGAGTGATATATTCATCATCTTAAAGTAACATTATAAAGAACAACATTATAAAACAACATTATAGCATCATAAAGAAACTAAGTCGTTACAATATCGAGTAGCTCTAGCATAATTGAAGATTTTTCTGCGAAACACTGTCGAATTTGGAATAAAAAGAAAGGTTTGGAAATGGTAGCAGCCTTTTATTAAACCTTCTGCTTGATTCCTCAATCAAGTAGATTTTTAAAGTACAAAATCATATAATTATCCCATCCTATCCTACTGATAGTAAAAAAGGAGATATCGCTCATGCATGAGCAATAAGACCGTCAATCAATAGTCGCTTATCTCATAATTAATATTTTGTAGATTATTTCTAAGTTAAGTGTGCAATAAAGAATTTACTATTTGGTGTCGTTTTGAGATCACAACGCCGAAAGTACTAAATAATTCGGGCAAAAATTTTGGAGACCTAAAGTTCTGGATCTGGAATATAATAACTTCTTTTATGATTCCGTAATTAATCCCTGGAAAATGCGTGCAAAACCGGGGTCAGAAGCTATTAAAAATACTCTTCAAAAATCCACTGATAAATTGGCATCCGTGATTGTTAACAGCTTTTCATCGCCATTTAGTAATAACCATCGAACTCATTTCGAAAACACTTAGCAGAATGATTTCCTTCCACTCAGCTGAAGTGCAGACTCTGATGGTAAAACCATTTGAGAGGTTCGCAAACAGCTGATACTTGCCCGTGATTAGCACATTCAGCTGAGAATTATAGCACTTTGCCGTTTAATAATGAACACTTTTTCTCTTGTGAGGTGAGTATTTTTTATGTTGTATTTATTACAAGATAAAAAAATCATTATATTACAATCTAGTCTTAAGACTGAGTGACTCAAAGAACAATGGTTTGACTTAATAAATGCTATGTAAACTTAATGCTAAGAATGTGTCCATTGACACTATTTCTACTGTCTCTAGTTAAGGCACAGACTAGAGAAGACACGTCTATTTTCTAGTGTTCTAAAAAGATAGAACTCACTATTTAGTTTGTAACATTCACTAAACTAACTTGAAAGGTTTTGTCCTTTTGAGTTTGCTCACCATGTTTGTATTGTCGAGGAGGAGGCCAAGACGTTCACGTGGTGATGAAGTCTGTGTTCGCGAACTGCGGCAAATCTTTTTAATCAAATGTCTAAGTGCTTTATTTCCTTTAGACCTTACAAGACTCTCGGACACGTCACAAAAATTCAAATTACTCTAAGTAAAACTAGGTCATAAACCGATCACTTTGATTTTTTATTCACTTCAATCTTTTTAAGGTAAAGTAAAAAACCGCATTATTACACTAACAACGGGTTCCACATTAAGGTCCCTGTGGAGGTCGTCATTTTTTATGTGTGTACCAAGGAGCAATAACGATGCTCCTGAGTACTTTGTTCTGGAATCGTTGTACTGTTTGGATATATGTTTCTGCGGTACACCCCCAGATTTAGATACCATAATAATGTCCATTTAAGGTTAGTTGCGCTCAAAATATAATTATGGAATTATGGAATAATTATGGACGCAATAAATGAAATATGTAATAAACATCGGTCTTTCACCATTTTCTAGGTTAGATAGCATATAAAAAGTTTTGCGCATATGGTAAGCCATGGGCATTAATTGTCGTTTTCAAAGTTTGATTTAGCAAAGATTCATGGCAAAAGGCTTAACATATGCGAAAAACTTCTTATCTGCTATCTAAATTACTTATAGAACGTAGAAAAAAAAACAATAATTCTTCACGTGTGACCAACCAACCACCTTAAAAGCAGAAAAATCCGCAGTGCGTCCTAACCTACAGCTGAATGTAAAATCCAGGCAAGTGACTCACACGCAGTATTTTTAGTTGACCTCTCAAAGACCTTTCAGGTTCGTAACTTGTCTAACACTGATGAAAAGATTTATGATCGGGACGAAGATGTCTGTCGTGACAGAAAACAGCTCCACCAATCCCAAATGGATTTAAGAAGAGTTGGGACGTGTTATATGATAGGATCAAGTTAAAAGAAATAAAAAATGGTATAGAGAGTTAAAGAAATAACAATGCTTTCAATATAGACAGTCTGTGGAGTAGAGTGATTTTAACTAAGGTTGAAATAAAACCCGAGTCGAACGGGAATTCGACTTAGAATTCGAACTTAGATTTAGTTATAAGAAACCTTGCAGTTTGCACACACGAATCATTCATTTGTTTCAATTTGAAGCCTTATCGGCGCCTTTTTAAATTGGCGTCCAGTTGAGAATTATTCCTTCTTTCTAATATCATACTTATGGGATATTAGAAAGACGGAATAATTCTCAACATCCTATATATAATATCCTATGTATATGTCTCCTTCTTTCTAATATCCTATGGGATATTAGAAAGAAGGAATAATTCTCAACTGGACGCCTGAAGGTATGGTTTATGCCCCTTATTTAGTTTAAGTTTTTTAATTATCAAAGCTTGTCCGACCGTAAGAAATTCCAGAAATTTCCTACTAATTTACGGCTCTCATCCATCTTAACAAAGCAATTTGTGTAGATTGCTGAAGCCGCAGAATATAAATAAAATTTAAATTGCAAATGTGACATTCTGGCAATATTTAACAGGCATTAGGGAAGGTAGGGAAATTACAGAGGCTATTAGAAGAGATTATATTTACCGCATTTCATACCTTGAAAATGCGGTCAAAATGGTTTAGTAGAATTATAGGTATGGAGATATTATAAGTACGGATGTTGTTATAGGAGAGTGGATAAATAACATGTTCTGTCGATTCCACCAACAAGAGTGATAAAAAACAAAAAGAATAAAAAGAGAACAACCATGAAAACAAATCTCTTGATGTTATTCTTGTGTGGAAAACAATGCATCGTATGTGTGAATGCCATAAAATGCTTATTTATAAAACACCGTTACTTTATATCGTAGAAATCTATCGTACACTAATAACCCCATACATGAAAGCAAATTGTTTGACCGATTCGCCGCATTCAATAGTTTGGAGAGCTGCCAACGAGAAGGTTCCGGGTTCGATTCCAGGAGGACGCTTTCCGCTTCCTAACAAACAGTTTACCGAGAAATGTACCTACCTAAGATGTGAATAAACAAATATTTCCTTTATTACTTATGCAATACAGAAATATCTATTCTAGTACATACATCGAAGAAACCGATATACCTACCTATATGTCAGAAAAATAAAAACAAGGATCTCTTCCAGGCAGCCTTTGACTGGTAAGGTAAAAGTCAAAATTCAAGCCAAGTAAATTTTCAACTATGTAACCACTAACACTACATTTATGTTTGCTGCAAACAAAAAAACAAAGTAAAATTAACAAGACACTTGCTTTGCTTTGTGCTGTAAAAAAACTTAAACAAGTAAGCCAAACCAGTATTTTGCACAACATTAAACACGTGTGAACTCAAGGCATTCAGAATCACAATTTTAAAATAGCTGGTACAATATGTTAACAAATTACATTACACTGTTATCAAAACAAAAGCCCACTTTATATAAAAGGACCATAAAATCGCGCTTCGCTGCGCTCGGAGTCAAAAATTTTTCATATCGGCTGTGGTCAGGGGTCAACCCTCGTTTGAAGTCAGTTTAGAAAATTTTTTCGAAAACTCTATTTAAGCAAAGAAAAACTTAAAATATTGAAAAGGAAAATAATGAATTGTCTTAGAAAATATAGTGAATAAGATGCATGAAATACAAAAGCCATGTGCAAAAGCAAAGCTACCGCAGTGGCACATGTAGTCTAGGAGAGTAGACCTCAAAATAAATAGGAAATATCTAAAAAGTCGCACCAAACCAATAAAGAAACAAAAAAGTACCAAGGAAAAACAAATTTAAACAATAATTTTGTTACCTATGAAAGAATTTCACCTTTCAATTGATAAGAAAAATCTAAAGTGGCAAAAAATATAACGCAAAAGTGAGTCAGCGCAGCATTATTTAGCAAGATGTCATGTATGAGCTCACTGTTTGCATCGCCAAGGTCGCTGCAGAGCTGGTTGGACAAACAGACGGACGGAAAAAATCAAGATGTCTGGCCTATATTTGGCGTAAACATTCTAGTGAAAATGTTTTTGATCGAACATACGAGATCAAAAATAACGGTCATTAATTTACGAGATCAATTATTTTGATGACTGCTCAATTTTATTAGGTCCTACCTGTAATAAATATTAGATAAAAAGTTGTGAATAAATACAAATACAAAACACAATTTCATTTAATCGATCTTTTCCAAAGTAAATCGAAGCGAGATGAACCCGTAAATATTTAAAACATTTTAAAACTTTTACACAAATTTATCTAAAACGTCTAAAACAAACATGAAACCGGTTGAGCTATCTACAAACTGTAAACTATCGAGAGATAGCTCAAATAACTAATCCAAAATCGCGTAAATAGTTTAACTACAACCATAACTACAAACTATTATTATCTTAGTAGTTGCCGATATAAACTTAATTATTATATCTTTACCTGCATAATGGCATTATGTGTACGTGTTTCCTATATTTATAGAAATAATCGTGTTTATAATAATAATTTTATGTTATGAGAAAAAGAATGCTATACTTCATATAGACTTTCTTTCGACACTGGTTGTCTGTGCACCACAGTGGGAACCAAAAGTAAGACTATGTAGGTACTACCTACTTACATGTTTCATTCCATCTATACCATTGTTTTTTCGCTTTTGTTTATTTAGTTTCTTTGTCGTATGGAATTATTATTCTGAAATAAACGTTTATTATTATAATTATTATTATTCTCTACATAGTATAAAACAAAGTCACTTCCCGCTGTCTGTCTGTTCCTATGTACGCTTAGATCTTTAAAACTACGCAACGGATTTGATGCGGCTTTTATTATTAGATAGAGTGATTCAAGAGGAAGGTTTATATGTAAATACATGCATAATATAGTAGAGACACATTTTTTGCGCTTACATTGCAATCGCTGGCTGAATCCTACGAGATAGATCAAAATAATGTACTACAATATTGTGCACCTTAAAAAGGTCTACAAATAAGTCCGTATCAGCATTGCACCCGTGCGGGTCGCTAGTGAGTTATATAAAATTTGCGTACCTACTCAGTACAGTAAAGAATTTAATCCGAGTAAAAAGCGACCACAACGCTAACGCACAGCAAAAAAAAGTGCATTAAAATATGGGCCTTAACTCGTAACATTTAGATGAATTTTATATTGACGGCTTTAGAAGACAGTCAGCTCGTTTGAACCTTGTGGGAGACCCATATGTTTATAAATGCCTCTTAAGATTCAGCCCATATCAGAATGATTATTTTTGTATAGTGCGGTAGCGGTGTTGGATTAACGTACTCAGGACTTTATCGTCAAACTACGGCCAAACAAATTTATACCTTACAATATCGACTACCAGCAATTACAGTCTTTATTGACAAAGAAAATTGCAATAAAATAATAGAAATATATTAAAACTTGTAAGTATTTACAATTGAAACAATGAAGCTAACTGCAGATTGTTGCAAACAATATATAGGTAGTACAATGAGGGGAGGCCTATGTCCAGGTGTGGACTTATATAGGCTGATGATGATGATGATGACAACTTATACATATCAATACCATTCGGACGCTGGCTGCATTGCCTCGCTGTAAGGCAATGCTGATGCGCTGCGCCAGATACTGACCAGCTCTCGGGTCGTTACAGTTGTGTTTGCTCCATTAGCTAATGGTACAGTTTAATGGTCAATATTACTACAGTAAGTCCAAAATCGTGAAAATTTCAGCGATTTCATATTCTAGGCCTAATCGAGCGGAAAAGGGACGTAAATCTGATCCACATTAATCATGAATGGACCCTAAAGTCCAGCACAGGCCATCGCTAATAGCCTCCTAAAGTTCTAACGGCCAAGAGAACCCCCAAATATGCCATAAGCAGTGGTTAATAGCCCATCTTACTCGTTTATTCCAAGGTCTGCACTTGCGTGATGAAAAACTGGCGAAGTGTGAGTCATTGGTGACTGAGGATTCTAGTACAATTTTAGCCTATGTTCCATTGCCCCAAAAGTCTACTATAGCGCCCTGTCTTCAGCTTGTTATTCTGGATTACACAACCTACATTCAATTAAATGAATTTTGAGTAACTTTGGCGATGATCTGAATAATTATCATAAACAAATTAAATGTAAAAACCGACTTCGTTGGTTTTAAGTATAAGATTATTTGGCAATTGATGTAAAATCTGATATGTAATCATTTATCCAGCTGAATTCGCAACGGAACCCTAAAAATTAAGCTCGCTTAATTTGTTAGTTTTGTAACTTGGAATCCACTTAAGTTTTTTATGGCTGAATTTCCATAAAATTCCGTCGAGTTTTCAGAATATTTAACGTTTATTTTTAAAGTTTTTGCGGAAAAGCTGGATTCGTTTCGTGCGAGCGCTCAGTCGTTTGCTAGCGTTGCACGCTTTTTGAATACTGTTTTTAATGCCTAGAATTTTATAACAGGCGCTTTTAAACTTGCTTGGTCATTTTTAGGAAAAGCGTGGTGGAAATAATTAAAGTAAAAACATTCTAAGGTTACTTGCTTCATGTTTTTGTGTATGAGACAGAATATATCTGATAGAATTCACAAATACAACATTATTGGGATCTTTCTTTCCATATCGGCCAGGTAGTCCTGCAGCAGTAGGCGTAAGGGAAAACGCGCGCCTGCCAAGCCGCCGCGCTCGTGCTTTTTGTAGTTATTTAAAGATGGTGATTAAGAAAATCATTTTATCAAGTCAAACTCTGCGAATTTGTTTAGAAATATTAAGTGTCCTTAGTTGAGTACAAAAAAAAGCGTGATATTTGTAGTTCGCTAGTCATAGTATTGAAAAAACGTTAGAAAAAGGGGTAACTTTGGGATTTTTTTCTATCGAGTGAAGTTCATTAGATCTTGTAACTGAATGCGACTTTGACTAGACTAGATTCTTAAGTAATATAATAATATATCTTTTTTTCATAATTTTAAACACTATTTTCTAATTCTCAGATGATTTTAAAAATCACTCATTTTACTCGTGGACTGAGATTTTATATAAACAGATCTTTGACTAGACTAGTTTTATATAAACAGAGGGGTGTGTCTATTTGACGTTTTTAACGAGACATGGTCGTCAAATCTCCTTTTTCCATAAAATTTGGTACAGCTGCGCCTCTATCGCGCAGACAGGGAACTACGAAAATCCCATACAAAAAGGAGACGTCATAATCACGTCCTGCCCCTCAGGACTCTAAGTTAGAGAACGGAGTCAAAATTTACCAAGGTAACTTTCATCATCATCATCAGCCTATATTAGTCCACTGCTGGACATGGCCTCCCCCAATGAGCGCCATAGCGCCCTGTCTTCAGCTTGCCGCATCCAGCATCTGCCTGCAGTCTTTCGCAGATCGTCATCCATCCAGGGCATCCTACACTACGTTTGCCGAGTCGTGGTCTCCACTCAAGAACACGTTTGCCCCAGCCGTTGTCGGTTCTTCGCGAGATATGGCCGGCCCACTGCCACTTCAGCTTGCTAATTCCTTGAGCTATGTCGATAACTTTGGTTCTCTGTCGGATGAGAGACTCCGAGCATAGCTCTTCCATAGTACCCTGAGCGACTTTGAACTGGTGCACCAGCCCTACCGTGCGTCTCAGCTCCGTAGGTCATGACAGGTAGGACTCAAGGCAACTTTCAAAACTATAAATTCCCGAAATACTAATAATACCTTATCCAAAATTCGAGGCTTTAAATTGAAGGATACGTAGATTTCCCCAAATGTTCTAAATTTATCGTTTGAGGAGCATCTTTATTGGCACATAATTCTGTAACAGCAGTAAAGCCAATAACTGAATGTTTGCAAATAGCTTTGCACAAAACAATTAATACAACGTCCGGTGTTCATTGAAATTTATTGCTTCTACTGCAGGACCAAAATAATACCCTGTGCTTTCCCTGCTCCAT
This sequence comes from Eupithecia subumbrata, assembly GCA_949316285.1. Classification (NCBI taxonomy): domain Eukaryota; kingdom Metazoa; phylum Arthropoda; class Insecta; order Lepidoptera; family Geometridae; genus Eupithecia; species Eupithecia subumbrata. The sequence goes on along the minus strand of OX438643.1, from coordinate 8,942,013 downwards.
TCGTCTTGATTTATATCGCGCCTTGTCAGATCTAGACAAGTGGTTGGAGCAAAATGCTGAACTTTATTCAGTCATTGTTTTACATATACTTGGCTTATGAGTTATGAAGTTAGTAATGGTGTCCAATGTGGTGTCCAAAAATCAGTTGACGCAGAAGGAAGTACCACTATTGGAGTAGGGAAGAGAGTATCAATGGATTAGGTACCACTAGTGGAGTCCACTATTTTCATTAGGTGCAGAACAAAAACCAAGGACATTCAATGGGGGCATCCGACACATTTTAGATGCTTTAGTTGATGCTCTAGTATAGTTATACTACTTACCTACTGAATGTACATATGTGATAAATTTCTCCTGGGAAAAGAAACAATTATTAAAAAACGCAAAGGCAAAGCCCCTAATGGCGGGTAAATAATGTCACTCTGGTGTTTATGGTACAAATAAAGTTTTTCTTATTTCTATTCTTCTAGATTAAGCGTATCAATTGTCAATACCTGTTAAAGACTGGTCATAAGAAAATTAAAAAATCTTCTCGGTAGAGTTAACTTTCCGCGATTTTTGTAGTTTTTTCAGTTCAGTTTGTACTGAAGTCCACTTGTCGCAGTTTCAGTGAGTCACGACGCCTAGTTCAAAGACCGCACTTGTCACACAGACTCGGTTAAGTTTAGATTGCTCTGACCTAGGATTTGAGTTCATGTTCAATATTTCGAGTGAGAGTATTTTGGTGACATCACCAACCCTACGAACGGCCTCCTAGTTCCGTAATGAAGGTCTAAAAGTGGTTTTCTATAACGATTGTTATACCTGCGAATTGCAATAAATAAACCTTCTCGAACTGTATAATGTTTTATTAGTTGCTTAGTCATCGATTCTTGCTTGAGTAACGTTTTTCCATGGCATTAGCATTACTCCAGATCCAGATCGATGACTATGAGTAAGCTGTCACAATACGGGTGTCAGAAGGTCTAGAATGTGATTCTTTAGATACTAGTGGTTAATTCAGATGTTGCCAAAACTATAAGATTTCCCAATTAGGGCACCAATTTTGAGGGCACCACATTTACGGCACCTCAAAACTGAACTGATTTGACGGTACTAAAAATCACCATCAATTTTATTTCGTTGTGATAAAAATGGTGAAACACACACTACACCATTTTTAGTGTCATCAAATCAGTTTTGTTTAGTTTTGGCAACTTCTGAATAAATACCATTGTGTTCGGCTGAAGATGGAAAATGTCACTAATGGAAACGTGATCTACATAGCATTCTTTAGTTCTAAAGTAAGCAGAGCTTACGTTAAGGGAACTAGATGACTGCTTTTTCACACAAACGTGGAATTATTACGCTTTTTGATTTTGACCATCCAAAACTAAGGATAATATGTATTAATTTATCTCGTCATTATCTTTGTTTGTATGCACCCAAAACTGTAAAAAAGTATACATTTGAAAAACATATGCTTCTAAACTTTCGTATTTCAACACTGATTTTAGCGCAAATAAATAATATACGGAGAAAGAAAATTCTAAAATAAAGCCCGTACTGACATAGTTAAGTTATTCAAAAGTTGAAACAAATTTATTCTGAAAAGATACTCTCAATAGTTTTTCTATAATAACCAATGTGTTAAAAGTCTGTTCCCATTTTTTAAGCGGCCGTTTTAAAAACAATTATATAAATGGTAATAAATCATTGTGCATTTCATCCTAACGCGTATGTCTATTATGTCAAGTGAGATAGCATACTTTTAGGCCGTGCTCACTGATGTGTTCGTCTGGATGATTTGTGTACCCTTAACATTTCACAGATGTATATATTGCTACATCTGTGTAATATTTGGATAAGGGCTCTTGATCGTTGGAGTAGGTTTAACTTGTTTCATACATAAATATCATACAAGAGTCTAGTTTCCTTTAAAAACAAAGAATCTATCCACATTAAAATAAACCAACAGTTCTCGGCTATTCAATAAAAGGGAGTGGACCGTACATCTATTGGCCACGTCGACGTCTGGCGCCGGCGCGATCGATCGCCAGGAAGCGACACTTTTTGCGAACCTAGGGGATGAATGCTGGATAAAAATTGCTTTTAGAAACCTAGGAATTATTGCAGGATGAACATTATATTGCTGGAAAATCCACACAGCATCATTCAGCGCCAAGGTAGGCAGAGCTTGTGTTATGAGTTGGTACTGATATGTATTATGAATACAATATACATTAAACAAAAAAAATTAAAGAATAAAACAAAATAAATAAATAATGTTGGACAATTCACACAGGATTATCTAGCCCCAAGCTAAGCAGAGCTTGTGTTATGGGTACTAGATAACTGATATACTTAATACAATACACTACATGGATAGATATTTTTTATAATACATGGAAACATCCAGAACACCCTGAACAAATACCTGTAAATCTTACAAACATTTGCCCCGAGGCGGGAATCGAACCCGCAACCTCCTACGTCGCAGGCAGACCTTCGCCCGCCGCGCCACGGAAGTCGTCTAGTCAAAATTGAACTAGTATTTAGGTACAATTGAAGCACTGGGTATATTAAATAGATATTTATTTATTATACATAGCTATCAGTGTCAAAACCTGGCTGTTATTTCTACGACAGGGATTTTTAATTCTGCAATAATCTGTTACAGCAGATATCGTAATAGAGCGTTAGTTTTATTCAACATCATAATAAAAAAAAAACAAAATGTCTTTATTTCCATAAATACAATAAATGTACACTTAGAAAAGGTATTGTCTGCCGGTTTGCACCCGTGACGTGATGGACTTCTCCTTTTTTTTTTTCGTATTTGCGGATTTGCATAGTTCCATCTCCGAACGATAGAGGCGCTGTATCAAATTGTATGGAAAAGTAATCGTCAAGATCTCGTCTTGTTACTAACGTCAAATAGACTACCCCTCTGAATGCGCATTTTTTTCCGGTCCCTTGCGATTCGTATCCAGTGGTTCGTTGGTTCCCATTTTGTTCAACTTTTTATCCCGGAAACGATGATTCGCTTGTGGTGAAAAACCTGCACAGCCTCGAACACAGACGGCGCGTTGCCAGATTGTCAGTGTCCTACAAGTACCACTTTGGTGATTGCCCTTTCACTACCGGACAAGCAGACGCACTAGTAAATACCATCCGTACCTGGTCAACATCCCACAATGCCGAACCAAACGTTTCCGCTCTACTACTGTAAGTCTATTTTTCCGGTTGAGTACAATCTCTTCTTCAAATCCCGAGCGAATAAGTTCCTTCTGGGAAAGCCAGGGAAGGTGGGAAGGCCACATCGTCACTTTGTAAAGTGTGATGGTGGTCAAATGCTATGCCATCCACAATAAAAATAAGAGTTAAGCATACAAAATTTAAAATATTAAAAGCTCTACAAATCTATAAATAAACAAACTGTAACCACAATTGACACCAAACTCCTGAATCTCTCGTTACGGGTACAATTCTGAATTTGTTTAATATGCATCGCAGCGCGCTGTTTTGTATTCATAACTGGAGTTTCATCAAACTTTGCCAGAGGATTGAGTTATTCTGGTGATACAATGGTGGGAAATGGCATTTTTTATGTCATTTTATTCCACCGTTAAATGTATTAACGGCGGTGTTTCGTGTTGGACAAGGTCTCTGGAAATGTATGTTTCATAGCAGATATGAGGGTGTCAGTTTTTCTGGAACATGGTTTTGTAAGGATTGACTTGCTTGTGAGCAATGCGCGTCGATAATTTTTTTCTATTTTCATCCCTGATGATATATGACCGAGATAAAAATACTGTTTACCACCATCTTATTTATTCTAATTTATATTGGGTGTCAAGTTAGTGCACCATACTGAAGGAATTCATTCACTTGCTACAAAGGATTAATATTCAGTGAGCAAACCAAGCCACAAACGATTCTTTTACCAACAATTTTTAATCAAACAATTTTTATCTCTCTTATATTCTGTTCAATCAACGTCATAAATCGCTACGTAGGATTAATAGATCTACCAAAAACGTTTTTAGATTCTGCTCACTTGTTTCTGAAAATGGAGAATATTTATGATATTTTTATTGACTGTATGATGGATAATAAGAAACGATATGGTGCTCCGAGTCTAGATTTTCTCTTCAATACGAACCATTGTATTCAAAACGATACAATCCAATTCGATTCGAAAAGTACAGTTGAGGTCAAAGCCAGTTGCAATAAAAAACGCCCGTGTCCAAACCGCATGCGATTTCACATGTCACTTGCATTCGGCACACTCGGCCAAGGTCGGAAGTCGGAGTTCTCTATAAGGCTGAGTAACCAGAATGGTGTACCCACTTTATATGGTCGGGTTATTGTTTTTTTTTTCAACTGTTTGCGATTCTCCTTGACGCGGTGATGTAAGGATGGGTAATAAAATTAAACAAACAGGTTCTTTTAACTACTGGATCTAGCAAAGCTATAAAACACCGAAAGACATGTTTCTTGTTTTTATCATGCAAAAATATGTTTGATTTTATGTTTTTCTATCCTCTGTTGCCATTATAAAAGGCTGTTCTAACGGATGTTCTTAGTAGGTACCTATTGTGTTCTATCTGTCTTGCTACGCTAAACCGACCAAAACTCCGATAAAAAGCTAATTTGCTGACGTAATTCAAGGCAGTAAATTGTGCAAAGAAAACAACGTCGTCTTTGTTCAATGAAACTCGCTTCTCGTTACATCATGCCTTACTAAACACGCGCTAACAGTGTCTAGGTACTTTCTCCAGCCTAATAAAATAAATAATGTTAATTATTTTCTGAGATAACTTCTATCAGTTTTCTGCTTGGATGTACTTTATGTTTGGTTTGTGTTTATTTTCACTTTAAATCTTTTGTGTGAGATGGGTGACCGTGATTTGCAAAGAATTATCAAAAATAAAAATTTAAAGAAATATACTACGAACCTAGTAAATACATAGGGTTATTAGAACTTAGGGATAAAGGGAATTTACTAGGTACCCTACCAACACAACACAGCTACTTACGGACATATTTAATATTAACTCCAAAATACTACCGTGACCCTACTTGTCTAGGTTTATAAGTATGTGTCTCTATGTCTGGGTTGTTTTAATTACCCATTCCTAAACACAACTTGAAAAGTAAATTAATGATGCTGGACAATCCACAGCATCATCTAACCCAAAAGTAAGCAGAGTTTGTGTTATGGGTATTCTATAATTGATAATAATACTTAATACATACATAACACAGAAAACAACATAATTAAATAAATTTTAGAATTGTTTACTATAGATGTAGTGTTATAGCTCAAGTTAAACTTCAAAGCTCAACTTAAACTATAATTTATTACTTATAAATAAATAAATAATGCTGGAAAATCCAATCCACACAGCATTATCTAGCCACAAGCTAAGCAGAGCTTGTGTTATGGGTACTAGATAACTGATATACTTAATACAATATACTACATAGATAGATATTTTATTAAACTTGTAAAAACAATAATAAGTTGGTATATCTACACGAGTTTTGTTGGCGTTCGATTCTATGCTATTAAATGAGTTTTACGTAGAGCAATTTTTCACAAATAGAGTAGCAATTAGGCGATTGTTTTGAGAAATCGCTTTCCAATACGCCGCCAGCGAATCGCGATGTCTACATGACATGCAACTGTTAATAGAGGATGGTGCTAATAACTGGACAAAGTGCAGTCTCAATAGGTGTTCTAAGAAGTTTGACCTTTGTGTAGCAGCTAGACTCTAGCGAGAGTTTTGCTTAGAGACTTCTTTACATCTTCATTTTGACGACCTCATGGCGCGGTGGGCAAAGGTCCGCCTGTAACGCAGGAAGTTCCGGGTTCCCGCCTCGGGACAAATGTTTGTACGATCTGCAGATTTGTTCCGAGTGTTCTAGATATTTTCCATGTAAAAAATACCTATCTTATCTAGTTTATTGCGTTATGTATAATATTATCTAGTACCAATAATACAGCTTGGGGCTAGATAATGCTGTGTGCATTGTCCAGCATTATTTATTTGCTCAACAGTAAAATCACAATTTAAGATTTTCCTCATCTGCATACATTTGTGCATTGCTGACCACCCCTCTCCCAAAAGAGGGGCTTTGGTCAAAATTGCCACTCTTGTCAATCTTGGCAGACGGATTGGTCATCGAAGAAGAGTTGTTAAAAGACAGAATTGATATATTTTTTGAATTCATACTTTTTTACGGTTTCGGGTGCATACAGACATAGATAATGACGAGATAAATTGATATTATCCTTAGTTTTGGATGGTCAACATCAAATAGCGTTGTAGTAGTTGTATGTAGTAGTTTGTATGGAGAGATGAGCGACTCCTTCAGCCTTAATAGACTCATACGACAACCATTTAAGATTTTGTTCTTTAGTATTTGTTCCCGCTTGTTCTCACTAGTTCGATTCATTAGTTCGATCATCGAACTAGTGAGATTTTTTTTTCTCCATTCAATTCATTAGTTCGATCATCGAACTAGTGAGAATTTTATTTTCTCATTGTTCGATCGCACCACTTTGATTTGACAGCGTGTAAGATTCTGCCAAAGGCTTGCCATGACTTGGACAATTTATACAAAACTGAAACCAATTCTGTTACCGACATTGCTAATCGACTAATCGTCTTGATCATTGGTGCAATTAAATGCAAAAAAAATAAAGGTTAACAATTTTTTTTTGTATCCATTACTTGTAAGGAATGGACCCTAGTTACCTATTTAACGACCTTTTTTCGGTTAAAACATTTTTATTTTTATACTCAAAAAAGAATAAACAAGTTCACATAAATGAGTATGCATTGGTATCTAAAAATAAGTACCTATTACTTAGGTAAAGTCCCTAGAGAGAATCATGTTATAAAATACAAAAACTTTCATAAATACCACAATTGACCCATAAATTTAAACAGTGCCATTTTACTTTTGAAATAAACTTTTACTTTTTCTTTACTTTTACAGTTACGCAAAATCTACGACGTTAAGCAAGCTATTTAAGATTTTTCTGAAGCTCATTCCAGTTATTCCCGTCATCGAAATAGTCGAATAACTAAAAATACTCAGGAACTTTTTCCATCTTCCATCATATTGCTTATCACGCTGTTATTAAAGAGAATCAGGCCTATCCTGGGACCCGAATTCGATAGGCACCGGTCAGGTCATCGTTCAATCCATCCCTGTCAGTGGTTCCTAGAGGATATTTATCATCTTCGTTTTTCCAATTATCTTTGCTTAGTGGTAGTTTCCTTCCGAAATTTTCCGTGGTTGTGATAGATTAGATGATTTTTTTTGGCTACCACAGATGTTTAGTCGTTGATGTCCACCTGCGACGCCAATTACAAGTTCGATTCTTCGCGGGAAAATTATTAGAAACATTTGTTCTGCGGCGAACGAAGCCCTATCTGCTTAGGTATATGTGGTCCAAGTCTGAGTAAAAATGTTATGTAATATCAGTCATCTAGTTGAAAACTATAGCACAAGCTCTGCTGAATTTAAAGCCCGATGAAGATTTTTTTTTTTATCAACAAGCGAGAACGGGAGCAAGTCGATAGTTTTCTTGCTGGTAGTTCCACATTACCGTGATATTATCTAGGATACTTATCAGTGGTAGTTTTATAGAAAATGTAATTGTTATCACTTTAGTCCCTCATAAATTAATTTATCTCTGGAAGGTAGCCGATAGATGAAAAACATTGCTTGATAGATCACGTTTATAACCTGCTAGGTCAAATCAATTAATAATACCTACTGGAATTTGCGCGATACCAGTGTCACGGAACTTTTGATATTTTTCTTAAAGCATTTTTTTTAAAGGAATTTCATATCATACTGGGTAATATTATAAATGCGAAAGCTAGGATGTTTAGATGTATGGATGTTTGGATGGATGTTTGTTACTTCTTCACACAAAAATTACTAAGCGAATCGGGCTGAAATTTTGCACATATGCAGCTTTAAGCCTGGAATCAAACATAGGCTACTTTTTATCCCATAAGCTATGGGGTAAATGCTGTTTTCTGTAACACAGTTCGTAATACGTACTAACACAGAATAAAGAGCTGAGCAGAGCCCAGAACCATGTCATAGTTGTCGTAAAAATTGAAAAAAAATCATGAGCCATGTTTCCATTATGGAATTGCATGTCAGGGTGGGTTTGTGAAAACATTTCCACGTAACTTTATTCACCCTATCATTCATCGATCAGCGCAAATTTGAAGCGGAGTGCCCCAAACCTGAACACCATGACTCAGCCTGAGTCACCGCAGTCGCCGGTGTATCTAGACACGCCTTGCCCCCTTCGTCCGTTGCTAATGCCCGATAGAGGGGGGGTTTTATTTAATGTCAGGGGTCTTGGCTCGATGGTCGTGTCTCACGCACGTCTCGGCGTTTTGCCATTTAATTATAAGGCGTAGAAGGAGTGTGGTGAATTATTGTTTGCCTAGACAGGTCAGAACATTTTTATGCAAACTGTGGAATTGTCTAGGTGTCTGGCTGCCTCATTGTCAGATCGATAAGATTAAGTAGATACATTTATTTATACACATTTTTACAATTTACAGTTTATATAATAAATACATTTTTTAGACACAGGTATATGTAAATATAACGCCAACATGATAAAATTCGCAGACATACCATTTATTTGCAATTCACCCAACTGCAACAGACAACATCTAAACCGACTAGTGTTTACAAAATGTTTCACTACAAAAACTTGATCTAAAGACAATCAAGTTATCCAACAGAGCGTATAAAGAGTCTTTGAACTGCGTCGAAAATTCTGCCAGTTATATTCCAGTTAGCGATGTCGTTTCTATGGTTTATTGTTCTGGCGGCGCCATGGCCTTCAGTGCGAAATAATGGTGTTAGTGAAGTCATTGACGTGGCGTCAAGCAATCACGATCGTGACACTGCTTATGGGTACGTTTCCACTGACGCGGAGCTGGGCGGAGTGGAGAGGAGTTGACCGTGAATTGGCCAATTACAGTGCTCAAAATCTCCACTTTGCATCAGTGGAAATAGTGTAAATGTAGCGGACTTTCAAACAAAATATATGAATGAGCGGCCCCGTGCCGGATAGAACGGAATTGAGCAGTAGGCCTAGCACGGGGATTGCTGTTGTCTAGGGTAGAATAGAGAAATCGCATTCCTTCAACTTCATTAATTCACACAATGTACCTATGACAATGCAATGTCATTCTACTCTAGACAACTATAACCGTGCTAGGTCTACGGCTGTGCTGCCGAGCGGAGGGCACGAAGCGGAAGTAAGTCACTTTTCACAGCTTTTCTCCGCTCCACTCCGCCCAGTCCGCGTCAATGGAAACGCACCTTAACGAAGGAATGGTGTCTAGTACTTTGAATACAATTGTCTTCTGACGTCAAGCCTTTATAAAGTGCTAATCGCGATGCCTAGGCTTGACGATGAAGACCTAATCTCTGGCGATAACTGGCAAAGTTTTACAAGAAGACGCGTTATATTAAGTACTAGCTTCAGCCCGCGGTTGTACACGCATTTTGTGGAATAAAAAGTACCTACCTATATGTTGTTCCAGGTCAAGATCTTTGGGTGTGAAAAATTTCAGCGCGATTTATTCAGTAATTTTGGCGTTGTGTTCGACCAAACATTTTCACAACAACGGTATAATTTTTCACCTTTATAATATTAGAAGGGTAGTAAGATAATATCTATACTTATAATAAAACTGTAACAGGTCCAATTCTGTACATTGAAGATATTTTGAAATTTTTTTTTGGAAGGCACTCTATTATCGATACTGAAGCCTAAACTGCAATTTTTTTCATTCATGTCTGTCTGTCTGTCTGTCTGTCTGTCTGTTTGTTAAACGCGCATCACGCCGAAACTACTGAAGGTATTGAAATGAAACTCGGCACGATTTTAGGTCATACTACGAGGAAGGACATAGGATACTTTTTATCCCGGAATTCAGACAGGTTTCCCTGGGAGAGGGGATGAAAGTAAAATTCTTTAACTGCGCATCACGACGGAACTACTTAAGGTTTTGAAATAAAACTCGGTACGATTTTAGGTCATACCACGAGGAAGGACATAGGATACTTTTTATCCCGGAATTCAGTCAGGTTCCTCTGGGAGAGGGGATAAAAGTAAAATTTCTTCACCGCGCATCACGTTCACGCCGAAACTACTGAATGAGGTGGACTGAATTGGTACGATTTGAGTTCAAGGAAGCACATGGGATACATTTTATCCTGGAATTCAGTAAGGTTCCCCTGGGAGAGAGGATGAAAGTAAAATTCTTTAACCGCGCATCACGACGGAACTACTCAATGAATTCGAATGCAACTCGGCGTGATTTTAGTTCGTACTATGAGGAAAGATACATTTTATCCCGGAATTCAGTAAGGTTGCCCTGGCAGAGGGGATGAAAGTTAAATTCCTTCATCGCTCATCACGCCGAAACTACATAGGTAATGAGTTGGAATGTAACTTGGCACGTTTTGAGTTCATACTACAAGAAAGGACATGGAATACATTTTATCCTGGAAATAATAATTTTATGTAAGGTTCCCCTGGGAGAGAGGAAAAAGTAGAATTCTTTAACCGCGCATCACGACGGGTCTACGCGTCGTCCGATTTCATGCATTCTTTTTGTTAGAAACAGAGATGCAAGATCGAATATGACTAAATCAGTAGAAAGTCGAGTAGAAAATCAGTAGATTGATGAAATAATCTGTAGATTGAAGAAAAAAATTAGTAGATAAAGGGTAGGTAAGTTCCTATCTATTTATTTTTCCAATACGCACCCATTAGTTAGGTTCCTACCTACTAAGGTGGTGGGTATTGGAAAAATAAGTTAGGTTCCTGCCTTACATGATATATGGTGGTTTAGCTGGTCCAGCGAAGTTTGGTTGGAGTCTTACTCCAACCAAACTTCGTGTACAATTAAATAAATAATTATTGTGGTCCACTTAAACTAACTGGACCGCAGAAAAATATTTTTTATTGTGGTACACAGCCAACTGTACCTACCTACTAACGAAAAAAAATTACGGTGGTCCTGTCAAATGGATCAGGAGCCCAATTCTGCAAAACAATTGCTTCAGTATGACAATGGAATCGTCGCAGAATCATCACGTAGAATCCTTAGATTAACAAAATTCCAGATAGTGCGCGCGAGATAAATTAATATGTAGTTTCAAACTTGACGCGCGTCTCTCCATCTGCATTCATCATAATTTCTTTCATCCAAGGTGGAATACCAAAAAGTGTCATTCTGTGACGATAGCCCTGTCATAGTGAAGCGATTAGTATAGCAGAATAGGGCCCCAGCTGTGAGTAAGTCAAACGAGTAGGACACTTCTTAACACTGACGCTGGCCGAGTCGTAGCTAAAAGTCGTGTGGATAAAGAATGGGATTGAAGATGACAATATGCTATCCCCCGTAGACCCTACACGATTTTTTGGACGGCGGCGTTTCATAATATGAGAGACTATGGTTAAATGTGAACTTAATTAGTCGGCAGGTAAGGCAATCGCGAACGAAGTCGCGGGTACAGCTAGTCAATAATAATAATGTTCTCCTAGCCGAATTTCGACCACGGCAGCCAGTCTCATCGGAGGCTAGCCAGGCGCAGGACATATTATACTGCACAGTGTGTGCGCAAACACAGGTGCACACTCTATTCCCACACTCTCATAATCCGATGGGACGATGGACTAAGACCATTATTTCACACTGAAGGCCATGGCGACGCCAGAACAATAAACCATAGAAACAACATTGCTAACTGGAAGATAATATTAGTAATCTATAGGTGCCCATGACACGTCAGCTTGCTTTAAGGCTGCTCAAGCCGCTATATACAAACGTGGAAGGGTAACTACAACGCTGTTTGATGTTGACCATCCAAAACTAAGGATAATATCAATTTATCTCGTCATTATCTATGTCTGTATGCATCCGAAACCGTAAAAAAAGTTTTAATTAAAATAATACAAGCTTCTAAACTTTCGTATTTTAACACCGATTTTAACCCAACTTTGGGCGAAAATAAATAACATACGGAGAAAGAAAACTCTAAAATAAAGCCCGTAACACATAGTTTAGTTATTCAAAAGTTGAAATAAAAATATTTTGAAATGATACTCTCAATAGTTTTTCTATAATAACCATTGTGCTAAAAGTCTATAACATGGGTCCCAGAGAATCCCTGCGTGATAAATTCAAAGAAATAAACATAATGACAGTACCATGTCAATATATTTATGAAAACTTGTTGTACACTCATAGAAATATCAATCTATTCCCTAAAAATAGCGACATACATAATATAAATACTAGAAATAAGGATAAGCTCGTTGTGTCCACAACTAGGCTACACAAGATTAATGTATCTTTTAAAGGGATATGTATACGCTTCTACAACAAAACTCCAAGTGAGTTGCAAAAATTATCAATAAATAAATTCAAACAAATTGTCAAACATATCCTTTGTAAAAAGGCTTACTACAAAATATCAGATTATCTAGAGGATAAAAAAGCTTGGGACGAGTTTTGCTCCAGCTCGAAAAATAACAACTAACAGGCTAAAGGTTTCTTCGTCGCTTCTTTACTTTAGTCTATATACCGAAGCTACAGAAATCAAAAATATCACTTTATTTCCGTGTCAGTGTTTAGTTTTATGATTTGACCTTTTCTAAGTGTAGGTACATTTATTGTATTTATGGAAATAAAGAGTTTTTGATTTGATTTGATTTGAGTCTTTACGCATTTTTTTACGCGGCTGTTTTACGAATAAATTTCCTTTTTTTTAAATTTATTTGCCTTTCATCAAGCGCGCGAGAATGTCTATTATGTCAGATGAGATGGCATACATTTAGGCCGCGCCCACTCATGAGTTAGATCGGACGACTTGAGCAGCCTTAAGGCTTGATAATGCTGTGTGGATTGACACCATTATTTATTTAATTTTCTTACAGTTACAATAACATGAAAAATGTAAGCGTGTGAAACGAGTCAGGCTTTTCAAACTCTCGCATTTTATTCGTAATTTAAGTATTGTGAACTAGTCCACAAACTCGGCATAACATTTCAAAGCAATTACGTTAGCCACGATGCACTATAAATGCGGGACAAGCCGCAACTTTTGCACGGAAATAACTTTTCCAATTCCAATTTGTCGAGTGTGTTATTGAATCCGGGAAGTTTCAGAATGTTCCCGGAATGTTCCCGGTTCTCATACGTCTTGTTGTAATTACTTCGGCTTCCAAGCTGCTCTTGGGAATCGAGTCCTACGTAGGTAGAAATCAGAAGTTGTACCTATTTCTGATTTGAACCAATTTAATACCTATGATATAAAAATATCTCATTTGGATTAATGGAGATATGGTACCTACTTGTGAAACCATCATGGTTTTTAAGACATTCGTAAATATCCCAATATAAGTAACTTTATTAACAAAGAAAATTACTATCAAATAATAGAAACAAATTAGAACTGGTATTTACAATTGAAACAATACATATCAAAACCAGTCGGAAGCGTCCCCAAGACGGTGGCTGCATTGCCCCGCTGTATGGCAATGCTGATGCGCTGTGCCAGATACTCACCAGCTCTCGGGTCGCTTTGATAGTTTTAAATATAAATATTAATAAATAAATAAATGTTGCTGGACAATTCACACAGCATTATCTAGCCCCAAGCTAAGCAGACCTTGTGTTATTGGTACTAGCTAACTGATATATTTAATACAATACACTACATAGATAGATATTTTTTTATTAGGTTTAAAGAACTATATATACGTCCTGATATATGTATACATAGTAGGTAGGTACTACTAGGTGAGGCAAAACGCAATCTCATTTTCATTAAACTGTTTTTTACGGGTTTCAAATCTCTTGATTTGTGATAGATAGGTTTCTAACTCAAAGTACCTAGGTATTACTTATTTAACTTTATGCATATTTTCTGAGAATCCCTGTTTCTATCTCGAGATAGATCATAAAATATTTCATTTTCGGTCTGTACACGTGATAAAAGTGTTGTTAAACTACTGGCCGACTCGCAAAAAGCGACTTTGCAAAAACCTTTGCTATTTTCAACTACGATGATTCACTACCTTCAAACTACTTCAAAGTGTTCGCGTAACCGAGTTACCTAATTTGATAAAGCAGAAAAACACACATGTATAAATATCTTTAGTACCTATTGCTAGTAAGCGCAAAAAGACATTCAAATGGCCATTGTCTTTTTCACGGTTATCTGGGTTGCACGTTAAACTGAGGGGTCGCGGTCTTGGAAATGTTCTTAAGGATGTTGTTTTGGGCCTTTTATCTTTATGCTTGTGTTTGGGCCTTGAGGCATGGGCAATAATTTCTATAAATTCTGGGATTTATACCACCCATGCGGCTAAGGTCGCTATGTGCGTTGTGTACTTTAAATTGCTTACAAATCCCCAAAATTTGATGGCTGTCGCGATCTGGAGGGCAATTCTGGCGATAGTTATATCTACTCGATAAATATGCTAAGAACTGTCAAAATATCGAGTAGCAAACAAGTGTTTTTCAAAATCAGGAATTCGATAATAATCGAGCCTTGTTTCGGCTGCCGCAGCTGTAGTCGCCTGTGTTCAGTGAGTTAGCACTCATACCAAAGCCTACAGTGTTTTCAGGCTTAAAAGCATGCTTAAAAAGCCTCGCGTTTAAACTAGCTGTTAGGATCTCGGGGTGCATGTCCAAAAAGCATTCTTGTAAAGTCGAAAAATCGTATCGCTGTCTTCACAATAGCATTATTTCATTGACCCGCCCATTACAGGCGCATGAAATGATTTTCATGCGCCTTTAATTGGCGGGTCAGTGAAATAATGCTATTGTGAAGACAATGAGATCATTTGCCTGTCTCGGGGATTGGATTTAACTGGGCTGACACATTCGGGTCAGAGTAATATCTCTCGGGAATGGATAAAAAGTGTATGATTTTGACTGACCTTGTGAGTTTATTTGGTAACAAGGTACTTCTTATTGGCTACATTGTTGACAGAGTGGTTGTGGTCTTACATTATCTGTCTGAATTATTCTAAGGTTTTTGAGTACTGTGCGTAAGCCCTCATACTCGGGGTAATATCTAAGAATTTTTGGGATATTATTCGAATGATTTTAAATTAGCTCTGATAAGTTCACATGTCGATTAAGGAAAAAAAAACACTTTGTAACTTACTCAAACTTAAATTGTAATTTTGCTTGTACCAAACTTCAATGATACTATAATAAAAACGAACTAAGATAGAATTAATGAACAGAAAGAAGACAATCAAACTAAGGTTAACCTTAGAGCTTTTTAATACAAAGTATGTATTTGATCTCAACTCAGAATACTGTGTAAAATCAAATTCACAACTTCTAAACCCATAATGCCTGACTATCTGAGAAAACCACTTAAAGTTTCCTCGGTCTTCTTTTACGACCACTTTAAAGCTTTTAAAGTTTTCTTGCATCCTTTTTAAAGACTACCTTTTTGCTGTTGTGAGGTTTTTCTTGGTCCTTTTTAGGAACCGGAATACCTTCTTAGGGTAGTTTGATTGCAAGATCTAAACTTTAACGATTATTTCAGGTTCTACAAGGACTTTAAAACTTAGACTTACAAGGTTTATCTAGATGCTTTATCGAGATGAAAAATACAATACAACCTATTTATAGCATAAATAGGTTGTATTTTTCATCTAGATAAAGGTACACACAAAGCCTAACAGATTGACACGTGTTTGCTAAACCGAAAGGATGGAGGAAAGGAACCGAAAGAATTTATTCTGTACCCCGAGTGGACCAACGTTTGTTATACGATTTTTTGAATTTCGAATCTAAAAAATATTCGAGTTTATTTTGCCTTTCAACCCTTGTTTTTAGTATTAGGGCTAGGGTTTGTGGGAAGGGTTAGCTCGTTAATGCCCGGAACAATGACTCATGTTAAGGGTAGTTTTATGAGGGCGCAGAGCGTGTAAGGAGCCTTGAATGCTTGTGGTTTTTTTACATTTTTATTACGTAGAAAAAAGCATGCGGGGCACCTAAATGGTTAATAGTTATAATTATTAACCCCCGACGCAAACAGAGAGGAGTGTTATAAGTTTAACGTGTCTGTCTGTGTATCTGTCTGTGGTATTGTAGCTCCCCAACGGATGAACTGATTTTCGTTTAGTTTTTTTGTGTCAAAGATAATTTTATTCCGAATGTTCTTAATTATGTTTCATGAAGATCTGACGGGGGGTTTTTTAATTTTTAATTTTGTTTTTGTTGTTAAGTGTTTAAAAGAAAAAGAAAAATACCCTTGGGTTATTATCAGTGCTCACGGACTAAGGTACGTACAAATTACGTATGTACCTAATAGAAATAATAGAAAATAAGGTACATTATAAAATATGATTTAAGAACGACAAGTTTACCTACATCACTCGCTGGGCTGTAGCTTATGTCTCCTCACATCTCACAAACAATTTTGTTTTCTTTCAACAGTTTCGCCACTCGGAAATACTTGTTCCCGAAATATTTTCAAGTTCTATAATAAAAATTCCCACATCATTCGATAAGGGAATCTCTAGATTCCAATATTCCATTTCGTTCCTGTCAGGAATGCTCTGGAGCCAGGTTGATGGAGCCCCGAGAGGCGACAGCAAATCTAATTTTAAGCAAGCGCAAATTGTCCTACTTCTCTGACTGACGTGAAACTAGGGTGAATATAGTTTGCGATGTTGGAAAAACTACTTTCAACACACTTGCTCATAAAGTGGCTCTATGGTCACCGGAATTAGGCACAGAATGACACCCATAATCAAATTGTGACTTTTTCATTGCTCTTACTCATTAGTGAGTTGCTTTGTTCTTAAAAAAGTTTTTATTCAAAAAAAGATCGTGTTCAATAGAACAAATACATTAATGTTCCTATTTGACGACCTCCGTGGCGAAGGTCCGCCTGCGACGCAGGAGGTTGCGGGTTCGATTCCCGCCTCTGAACAAATTTGTGTACGATCTGCAGAAATTTGTTCCGTTGGTCTGGGTGTGTCCTATGTATAATAAAAATATCTATCTATGTAGTATATTGTATTAAGTATATCAGTTATCTAGTACCCATAACACAAGCTCTGCTTAGCTTGGGGCTAGATAATGCTGTGTGAATTGTCCAGCATTATTTATTATTTATTTATTTATTTATTTATTGCTTGCTCATTTCATGCAACTTCGTATTTAAATAGATAACTTTTACTCGTACGTGTTTTATGTTTTATTTATTAAACACGTATGAATAAAAATTATCTATTTCACTCAAATATAACTTTTGTTTTCTCTGTAATAAAATGAGTTTTTATTGTAATTTAATTCACAAGTGTGTTGAAAAACGTCGTATGATACACGTGTGTATTGATGATTACCGTCCTCGGCTCTCTTAAGACCCTCGCCTACGGCCCAATGGCGCCTCGGCGGCTTTTTTTAGCTTTGTTCATGTACATTATTTAATTTACTCATTATATACGTAGGCTTATAGGTATTTAAGATAGCGTTAAAACCTGCTTTTTTAATCCAATAATTTAGCCGACTTACTGATTAATTGTGCATAAAACCGTAATAAAAAGTCTCAGTTTATTAATTGGATAATTATGCAAGCAAGAAATATCAAGCTTATAACGAAAATAATAAAATTAAATTTATTTAAGTAAGGAGACCCCTCCTTTACGCAGCATAATAACAAATAAACCTTAAGCTTAAACGCACAAACTGTGCTACAATAGTTCCTGTTCTAGAAAAAGCGGTATTATAAGTATAGTCTTCTCGTAAATGCCCCACATTCATGGTTGTACTGAGTCATCGCAATGTAATCAACTTATCAACGTTTTTTCTTCATTAGAAGAAGTGATTCTTGCGTGAATACCAATTACAAATGAATGAAAATTGTCTTTTGCATTGTTTGTATTGTATTGAATATTTAATAGATTCCTTGGCGTGGCGCCCTGGTTGATAATGACATTATTATGACTCATAAATAATGAATGATTTTCAAGAATACAGATCTACGTTAATTTTTTAATTTTTTTAAAACTTTGCCTTTCAACACTGATTTGATTTTAGAAAGTACTTATTTTTTATTTATTTATTTATTTTTTTATTAAGTAATTATTTACATTGTCATTACAGTGAAGCACCAAATCGACAAAGAAATATAAAAGAGATACATTGAGAAAAAACACACATAAGTAAAATTACACCAACAAGCTACTAACTATTACATAATTCTATTTTAAATATTCCTATGCGTCCTATCCAAAAAAATTAAATCCGCATCCCTGAATTTTGGCAAGGACATAGAGAATAAATCAACATCCTCATCTGCACATAAACAATTAATAGCCCGAAGGGCCCGTCTGAGCGGGGACTGGCTCAGGAGGTTAGTTCTTGCCTTCGGAATCGCAAGTAGTCTAGGTCTTCGACGTGCATACACATACTTGTTCGGTACGTGCAATCCTATGTTCATTAAAACCAGAGGGTTGTGTACCAAGCCTCTAATAAGACTAAAAATGTACATTATTACCGTTATTTCCCTTCTAATTTCAAGTTTAAAATAACCTACCATACCCAGAACGAATAAAGTAGGATACATTAGTGGGAAAAATGGGTAAACTCCGTATAACTTTAAATAAAGAAACCTTAAATATTTATTCTGAATTTTTTCCACCATACTGCTGTACTTTTTTTCGTGAGGGCTCCATATCATGGCTCCACACTCCAACCTACTTCTAACTAACGCATTATATAGTACCTTAATGGTGCCGATATTGCGAAAGTCGCCAGATTGTCGCAATACAAATCCCAGATTTCTGAAAGCCTTTTTACAAATATCGACTACATGGCTTCGGAAATTTAGTTCCGTGTCCATTTGAATGCCGAGGTCACGAACTGAATGCACTCGATCTATAGGACCTGAACCCAACGAATAGTCATGTATAACAGGATTTTTTGCACGGCCGTAGGTAATAGTACAGCACTTGGATGCATTAAAAAAGAGCCTGTTATCATGACCCCACTGGGAAACACGGTCTATGTCACGTTGCAATCGCTCGCAGTCCGAGACCTGCTCTACCCGCATTAGCAGCTTTAAATCATCGGCAAACAAAAGACAAACGGAATCTTTAACGACACCAGGCAGGTCGTTTATCATTATTAAAAATTCAAGGGGTCCTAGGTTACTTCCTTGACTTACGCCTGAATTTGTGTAAAATGGTTCCGAAAGGTACCCACAGTAGTCCACGTATTGCATTCTACCTTTCATGTAGCTAGCAAAAAGTTTAAGCAGATCCATAGTAAATCCCATCGATGCCAGTTTGGCCAGTAGAACGTCATTATCAACGGTATCGAATGCTTTACGATAGTCGAAGTACGCTGCGTCCACCTGTTCTCCCGAGTCCACAGCTGGGACAGCATATGTCATAAAACATAGCATATTACTGTCCGTTCCTCGACTCGGCCTAAACCCGTGCTGAGCATCTGACAGTTGACAATTTACCTGACTGTAGATGCATCGATGTAATATAGACTGCAAAATCTTGGCGCAGGATGACAGTACAGCAATTGGCCGATAACCCCCAACATCTGTACTCGCGCTACCTTTTGGTACTGGGATCACACGAGTGATTTTCCATTCCTCAGGGTATGTGCACGATTCTAGGCTGAGATTATACAGATGCAATAGTGGACCTATGAACGCGTCTCTACAATCCTTAAACACAAAAGGTGGTATTCCGTCTGGGCCATATGACAATTTAGGTTTAAGATTTTTAAGGGCTAATTTTACATCAGAGTGGGTAAACCGGTTTATCGCCACTCGATGCAATCCGTTCGCTCCAGCTGCCTTCAAGGCTTCACTAACACTAAGTAGAGGCGGTTTGTCGTTGTAGACTGAATGGAAATAATTAGAAAACTCCCTAGCACAATCTTTGAGAGGGAGCTCTCTACCTTCCTTTGTAATGCAAGTACGGTTTACATTTGCCCTCTTAGTTTTTATGAAAGCCCAAAAAGATTTAGGGTCACTAATGAAGCGATCTTGTAACCCCCTCTCATAGTTATCATAGGCATCTTTTATCATGGATTTGATAAGCGATCTTTTTTCAGAAAATTGATTGTAATAGTGTTTATTTTTGCTTATTTTGTAATTTTTATGAAGCATAGCCTTAGTTTTTATCTCAGACTTTATTTCAGGGGTATACCACTCTGGATAATGATAACGCTTACTATTACTGCTTTGTATTTTCCGTGGTACCGAACTATCTATGACATTATTGAGTATCGTATAAAAATAAGACACTGCCTTATCGACATCCATTATGTCATACAACAACGACCAGTCTATAGTTCCTATATCCTGATAAAGACTTAGTAAATCACCCTTTTTAAAATTCCACTGATTTCTATGATGTTCAGGCTCATAAATTATTTATTATAGATATTATAGATTATTTTTTGGTTTTTACTTTGTTTTTAGAGCAAATCGTGCCTATTGCAATATTTTTTTGGTTAACAGTTTCCAATTATCCTAAAACTTCTAGAATGATGGCCAGCCGGTTTAAAATGGCGAGGCGGCGTGTTTGCAGCCATATTAGGCCTATTTCGGATTCAGTGACTGTAGCGTCGCAAACGTAGTGTGGGATTTGCAAATTGCTTGATGTTTAGCAATTAAAATTCCCCTTTTCATTCCCCAAACCTAGATGAGATTAATATAATGCTAATTAGGAACTCTTCGAAGGATCAACTCTAGTTATTGGAAAATAGACATGCCTTTTGACTCAAGTATTACAAGCTAAAAACATTGTGTGTTTATCTTGACGACCGATGTGGCGGCGCGGCGGGCGAAAGTCCGCCTGCGACGCAGGAGGTTGCGGGTTCGATTCCCGCCTTGGGACAAATGTTTGTACGATCTGCAAATATTTGTTCTGGGTAATTAATATGTATAACAAAAAATATCTGTATATCAGTCATCTGGTACACATAACACAAGCTCTGCTTAGCTTGGGGCTAGATGGTGCTGTGTGTATTAAATTAATAATAACTTTATAATAAAATTTCAAGCGATTAATTTCTTTCACTGTCTTCAATTGCACACTTTCAAAATCTTTTTGTTATAAAGCAGCGCTTTTGTTGTGCACTTCAACAAACACGTCTAGGCACTTCAGTTCTAATAATGTTCAACTCAGCAATTCTGAATACAAGATCTCTTTGTCACCGTTTTATACAGTCTTTGTATTTTATTCTCAAGCAAGTGTGAAAAAAAGCTCTTTCAGTTCAAATTGTTTTCCATTGCTTTGTGAGAAGTATTTGTAGAGTTTCCAAGCACTTGAAGAAGATAAAAGAACGAAAATGTTGTTGGAGATCAGAAGAATGTACTCAAAGGGGATTCTGACAATAGCAGCAACATCGATTTATGACCGGGATAACTCTGAGAAAAATTAAAAGATTTATTATTGACTGTTTGAAGTAATCTTGCAAATTATACATTTGCAAAGTCTGCCCAGAAAATAAATGAAACAAATTGGTAAGCACCTACAGAGACATAATCAGCTTGTGACATCAAACAATTTTACTTACATAAGTAAATAGACCTTTCATTTCTAGCATTTAATGAAACCTTTCATTTCTTGAATTGAATGAAAAACCAATAAACCTGGACATTTTCAGGTCTCAGTAAACCTTGTTTTATCTTGGTAAGTATACCAAGATAAAACAAAAGGCAATAGATGCCACGCATTATCAATGTCTCCCAGTTTCCGAAGAATGTCGGAAACAAAGAGACGTGGACATACGGACAATGGAAATCGAAGAGGGAACTTATTGATGTGAACTCGGTATGGATGAATGAGCTAGATGTCACGATCGCTGATACTTTTCTTCCCTAGTTTTCAGATGAGGCACAGATTAATATTATTACTATAAGGAACTCCTCGAAGGACCAGCTGAAGACAAGCCTTTTGACGCAAGTGTTACAAGATACAAATTATTGCGCTTCAAGATAACTTTGAAAGTGTGCTATTCTGTGAATCAATAGATTCACAGAATTGCACACTTTCAAAATTTTCTTGTTATAAAACAGCCCTTTTGTTGTGCACTTTAACAAATAAGTAGAGGAAGATGGATAGAGTAGACACAAGTGATAAAAAGCCCAAAGAAAAAAGCTGTTTTGATTCTCATTCTGATAATGTATCTGCATTTTATTTCTCCAGCTCCACGGATCTCAAAAGTGAGTTGCTGCACTGAGATTCTTCAGTGTTTTGCGCCTAAGAGTATTGACTCTCAAAGAACAGACTACGACTAATCTAAGACTAGTTGTAATCATGTAGTCAAACGACACTGTTTGACGTGATGAGGTGTGATCAGTTTCTTCGTGATAATCTGGGACATATCCGATAGATGAGTTTATGCCAGATAAAAATACCTGCAAACTCGTTTCATTAAAATCCCTCCTTTAGTAGATTACGTAAAATTGTATATCCATTGGATGGAACTAAACCGTAGACCTCCTGAGCTCGTGTTTTAATAACCAGTCCTTTGTCAACTATGCAGCCAAAGCGTTCGTATCGTATCGTAGGTGAACTATATTAAATTCCTACCGTCGATATTAGATAACGTAGGCGCTACGCTACTGCATCACTCTAGCTATGAAAGGAGGCGATGAATGGACTCACATTCTTTTGATATGTGAACAATTTCATACCCCGGTTAATTACTTAGGCACAATATGTAAGTATTAAATTCTTCTTTTCCAGGATGATTAGAAGCCTATGTCCTTTTTCGGGATACCGTCGATCTCCTTTCCAAACTTGACTGAGATCCGTTCAGCCGTTTAGACGTGAAAAGTTAACAAACAGACAGACAAACACAGTTACATTCTTTACTATACATGTATGGATTTGTTATTTTTATAGTACAAGCCGCATCACACTCAAGTCAAGAATGGATAAAAGATTACTGAAATTAAAATCCTGCCCATAAATCTATATTTCAAACTCATTTTAAAACAAATTCCTAGCAAATACCTATCTGCCTTCTCGGAACAGCGAACAAACGAGAAACTTGCATCAATTCGGCTATCCTATTTTCCGATATAGCAAATTGTAGAAGACCGCTCCAGTAAACCTTTTCGTTTATCGTTGCGATATATTGAAAGCTCTTGTTTTATGATGCGCTGAAGTTGTTTATTTTAAGAGGAACTTAGAGGATGATGTTTTGGAAATTTGAATTAGTTACATCATACCTATGTAACTAATTCAAATTTTGACATTGACCTATTGGCTATTTTGCAACAAAGGGGTTCTAAAGAAAGTTTCAATTGTTATCAAACCGACATAGTTTGTAACAAATGTTATTCTCGATAATTTTTTCAAGAAAAAGTATTGAAAATTGTATAAAAATTATAGTTTACCACAGTAACTAAATCTGTCTCACTTTTTATCACGGAAAAACGCAGGTAGAAGCAAGTAGCAAATATGTATAACAACAAAAATAATACTATTTTATTCTATTGAATATTCTGATTTCAAAAATTAAGTCATTTAGACGTTTGAGTAAAATCTGTAAAATAATACAACCGTGTGGAGCAACAATAACAAAATCGATTACCATAAAAAATCGAATCGCTAAAGCGTTAGGACATGATATTATTTGATTGTCAGTTGAACTACTGAATGGCAAAATATTTCAAGGAATTAGTATACTTCAATGAAGTTACTAATAAACGTCACAAATCAGGCCAAAACAAAAACTAAACTTGCAAGAAAACAAACAAAGTGCAATTTATGTTAAAATGTTCAGTGGCCAAATTGGCAGTATCGTCACAGTTCAGTATCGTCTTAGTTCAGTATCGTCACGACTCATTAAGTGGTCTATCTGATTGATTATTTACAGTTACCTGGTGAAGGTACCTTTAGAACATGCTCATAATAGAGTTCAGTAGTTCTTTATGTCTGTGAGACACGCAAGTCGACAATGAAGCCTGGTACATTTCAATGCTCGAAGAGAGATTTTTAATTTTTCTTATTTATAGAGCAACAAAAATTATTGAGGTGGTACCTAATATATTTAGCAAAATGCTATTTCTTATTTTGAGATATGAATGGATGCTTTACTCCTTAACAAAAACGACTTGAAAGGAATTGTTATTGTTACAAAGATAATATATTTTTAGAACTAAATTTTAAGCATGGCGCTGCTCGCAATACAAACGTTCATAAACTTATCTGTGTTTCATATAGTTGTTAAAATACCTACCTACTACCGAGTCCTAAAAAGTCACCGACACAGCCCGGTATTGGCGGCGAGTTGATGTCGGTACTTACGGAACCAGTCGGCGACATTGCTACCCGGCGACATTTCAGACGGTTCAGTGTGTAGAGTCCTTTTTTTACTTGAGCAAATTGCGGGCATATTAGTACCAGTTAATATTTACATGTTTGTGGTTAATTAGCCAAATACTGTAGTAAACTCGATCGCAAAGTGAAGTAAAGGCACAGTTCGATGAGCGCACGCCTTACGCGCGTGCCACACGTATTTAGATCGTCTAGCCGATTAGGTTTGCATAATTTAATAACGAATTCTAATAATAGGAAAGTAAACGTTCGATAAATTGGGTAAGGCCTACTGAAATCGGGTTAGGGTAAATCTGGTCCAAATCTCAAACTCATCCCCTTCACTTTTGGTAGAGGGTACAACTCGTCCGAATCTAAAACCAAGAGACATTAGATTCGAACGAGATGTACCCCTACTCAAAAGTGAAGTGGACATCTCTTCCGCAGATGAGTTTGAGATTCGGACCAGATGTAGGTATCCGTACCCCTGAAATCGTACTGAGACTCCAAAAAGTACCTAATGAGGTAGTCAGTAAAGTCTGGTCGCCCCAGATAATATGTGCCCACTGCAAAATAATCAACTTCTGAAAATTGCAATCGTGTTTTAGTAGGCTCAATAAGTAGCAAGAAATGTATTAAGCTATATAATTGTTATAAATCAAAATGCTTGTTTCGATTGTGATTTGTGTGATTGGTATGATTTAATAATGAAACGTCTGATTTTATGTACTTAGGTTATAAACAAATTAGGAAGGTCTTAGATATGTATTTATTTTCATCAACTTAGGTAAGAGAGTCCCGCAGTGTGGTTGAAGCCTGCAAGCCTAGCGCGGACGCGAGCGCGGGCGCGATGTCGAAATACAAGAACAAAATTAAAAATTTAAAAAACCCCCCCCCGACAGATTTTCATGAAACATGGCTGAGAACACTCGAAATAAAATTATTTATGACCCAAAAAAAAAATCAAACGAAAATCGGTTAATCCGTTTAGGAGCTACGATACCACATACAGTTACACAGACAGACACGTTAAACTTACCAAAACCCCTCTCTTTTTGCGTCGGGGGTTAAAAAATAGATGCACAGAAAATATTGTTCTCGCAATGTTATGCTTGTTACAAAAAATGTTTAACCAATTATTTTTGTTCTTTACAGGTACGCACCTATTAATTACAGACGAACCCTGATTTTGAGTGATTACTGCAAAGATTCGTGAGTATTAAAAATATAATATTAGGGCACTAGATAGGCTATCCAGCGCAGTCTTTTTTTTTCGGCGAGTAAATTCTGCTACGAATAAACTGGTCTGGAGGGCACCAGAATTATATGGGACTCGACGCCCTGAGAAGGACTAAACCCACTAAAACATCTCTCGCCATTTTCACCGAACCCAGGAACATTTAAAACCTACCGCGGCCTGTCCAGCGCAGTCCTACGAAAGCCTCTTCTATTTTATAGTTTTACTTGCATTAAAAATGTCAGGTGAAAATAGTGTTAAAACACATTAACATTATTGCGTGATTAAACTAATCACTCGTTTAACTTTTCACGGAGTTAATTGCATATCGGCATACGTTGTCGATTGTAGGAACGCTGTTTAATAATAGCAATTAGACATTGTTTATGTTTATCTATCGATTATTAGGTGTACTAGGGGAAAAATGACATGAGTTATTTCCGTATATGCAATAACAATTGATTGGTAGCTGGTATTCGTCCATCCACTGTAGGACTCGAGACGTGCGTGACACATTTTTAATTTGTTCATTTCAATGATATTGTATACCTACGTAGTCATAGGATCTTTGGTTCATTTTAACGGTTAGAATCGCTGATTGACTATGGATTGCTATCGTGATTGTAACTGCTGACATGATTGAAGCCTATTCGTACTACAGGATTTACTATATAATTACTACTACTAGATAATTGTTTAGGCTAAGGAACCCCAAATAAGCATAATTTTTATCGCGGATCCCCACAAGGGCGGGTCTGGTTTTTATTTTCGGGGGACGTAGTAAACCTTTTTCTCTATACATTATTATGTAATATGTATAGAGATGTATGGTAATATGTATATATCGGTCGATGTGAATTTTTAATCGTTATTTACCTATGGTATACAATTTATACCCAGAGACATAGTCACATGCAGCCCATAAGCATAGGTATATCATAGAAATTGACAGAATATTATATGAATTTATTGAACTGACAGCCACAAATGAAACAAAAAATTAGTTTAATTTCGGATTTCACATGGTATTTTAGTTATAATGACAGCAATGACAGAAAATACTCCCAGCTTCCAGTGTTCAGTGCTTACACTACAGACAAGTAGTCGCCCCTAGCTCAGACGATTCAGACCTAGACAGAGTTCGTCTAAATCTGGAGATCTAAATCTGGAGCGCGGGCGTCGAGGGCAACGCTCGGCGAATCAATGTCGACGATCCTGACGACCGGCGCGCGCGCAGCAAGGACAACTATTTAACAAGTTACATTTTGAAACTCCTTTTACTATTTACTATTTGACTGAAAGAAATGAACATTTATTAGTAACAACAACCAACAGAGAAAATAACGAATGACTCGTACTTAAATAATATCGATACATCCTTCAATAGCATCTGTGATGACCATTTTTGTTACCGTAATTGTTACCTTTATTTTTTGTATGTGCTTTGTATGTATTGGTTAACAAATCAAACGCATTTTTACTTTTACTTATAAGTTACTTACATAAAATGTCTAAAATATCGACTCGTATTTCAACGCATAAAGACCGCTGTTTGCCATTTAGCACCCTGAAGGAAAAGTAAAAGCTGAAATGAACTTCATTGCGTTGCTATTAGAATGTAAAATGTAATTTTTCCAGGAGCAGAAAACATAAAGAAAATAGGCCAGAAAACCTAACGCGAAATGGCCGAGAAGACATCTAATCATCGGCTTAGAATGAGATGTACGGCAAACTATCAACAATTTGTTTGACTTCAAGAACAAGTAAACAGAAACGTGACAAATAGCGAATAAATCGTCACAGAGGTCATCAGTAATAGATTATTCAATAAAGCCTTACACGAGTTATAAAATGTAACAATATTGCGAGTAAATGGCGTAAAAACAGGCGCTACGCTGACATCGCTGCAAATGACGTGAAATCCAA
The DNA here is from genome assembly GCA_949316285.1 of Eupithecia subumbrata. NCBI lineage: Eukaryota > Metazoa > Arthropoda > Insecta > Lepidoptera > Geometridae > Eupithecia > Eupithecia subumbrata. Next base: position 8,914,462 of record OX438643.1, on the reverse strand, counting down.
TTTCCACCACCCTGTAATGTAAAGTAGGTGCGATATTGCGTAACACCCTGTAGGTGGTTGAGGGTGGGTTTGTTTTAACTTGATCAGAGGTGAAAAAAACAACACTACCTATAACCAAAACTAATAACTAATCGGGGCTGTTTTGAAAGAAAAGAAAGATAGAAAATCCTTTATTGCACACTTATCGATAGAAACAATAAACAAAACAGCTTGAAATCTTAGTGACGAGTGGCGGTCTTATCGCTCAAGAACGATCTCTACCAGACTTCTTCAGACAGAGATCTCTGGATCGCTTTTAAGATAATCACAAAAAATTGATTTTGAATTCCTTTAGATTCTGTTCTATAAGTTTTGCGGGACAAATACTACTTACCTTATCCTTTGGCAATTATTTTATGGGACCACCCTGAGATTCTGATATTGCGCAATTTTGTCCAAACTATTGTGAACTATTGTAGATAATTTTTTTGCGTTTGCATCTCAATTAGCTTTGGGATCTGAAGACATGATACATCAATTTGCAGAGACGAGCTTAATTAATTTCCAAGTGTGTCCCTAGGATAGGTACACACTTGGAAATTAATTAAGCTCACATTACCTACCTATGAGTAACTATATTACATCATAGTTATTACAATTGCCAATAATAGAATAGAAATGGTAAGAAGCTCATTCAGCTTCTTGCGTCTATTTTCCCGTTAGAGTACAATCTTCGGAGTCTTCAAATCCAGAGTAAATAAGTTCCTTCTGAAAAAGCGCGTCAAGCGCAAAAGAGTCCATCTTACGCCAAATATTCACTTAAGGCCAGGTATTCCTGCAGCAGTAGGCGTAAGGGAAAACACACGCCTACCAAGCCGCCGCGTGTAGTTATTTAAACATGGTGATTAAGAAAATCATTTTATCAAGTCAAACTCTGCGAATTTGTTTAGAAATATTGTGTCTTAAGTTGAGTACAAAAGAAAGTGTGATATCAGTAGTTCGCTAGTTAAAGTATTGAAAAGGGATTTTTTTCTTTCGAGTTAAGTTCATTAGATTTTGTAACTGAATGCGACTTTGAATAGACTACATTCTGAATATATATATTTTTTCAGAATTTTAAACACTATTTTCTAAGTCTCAGATGGTTTTAAAAATCACAAAAATGCGGCCTCTGCTGGCCTACCAAGCCTTAAGTGAGCTGTTGGCCAAAACCCTAATTGACATTGACCAATAAAAAACATTGGGTATTCTCTTGAATTTAGACTTATAATAATCACCCATAACACAAGGTCTGCTTAGCTTGGGGCTAGATAATACTGTATGAATTGTCAAACATTTTTTTTTATTTTAATAATAAAAAAAATAATCAAAACTAATCAAATTATACCTTAGTGATCTAAGCAACATTTCATCCAGGTGATGACATGAGGAAAGCGATGGACAGAAACTAGTGATTCATAAAATCTCTTTAGCATAGATATAATTCGTTCTCGCTGTACTAAAATCAAATAACATTTCCATATGAATTTTCACTCTACGAGACTTGAATGGAAGGCTTTGGGAAAGTCGGAGCATTTTCAAAGCCGCAGACGATATTACAGAATACATAGTTGGACGCTCTTTTGATAAAGACTTACCCATAACTTTGAAGAATATTCTTCAGAATTTAATATTGAAATCTTATTGAGTTTTATTCTAGATAGTTACTAAGACGTGTGAATAACACTTCAGTGCTCATGGTGTACATGTCGAACTAGAAGAACTCCTCATAGCGGCGCGTCGCCCCATCAGGTCGCACCGCAGAGCTATGTGATGATAATCATCACATCAACAGCCTATACCTCCCTGATCAGCGCCTTATTGGGTCTTATCATTAGGGGGTAATGCCATAATCCCCACGCGGGTTGGGTTGCTGTGTGGTGCCGGCTTAGAATTTGCACCATCCCAACTGTTCCCGCGGGTGTCGTAAGAGGCGACTAAGGGATATCCACCAGGGACGGGCAGCAGCACCCCCTGCAGAACAATTCTACCACCGAACTGCGATCCTTAACCCGCATGCTCAGCGTGGGGATTATGGACATTACCGAGATAAAAGGCAATAAGGCGCTTACCAGGGGAGGCCTGCGTCCAGCAGTGGACCAATATGGGCTATTAAGGTGAGGTGAGATAGGGCATGCGGGCTGGGGATCACAGTTTGGAGTAGGAGCTGTTCTTGAGGGACGCTGCTGCCCGTCCTCTGATGAATATCCCTTAGTTGCCTTTTACGACACCTGCGGGAAAGGTTCTGGTGATGCCAATTACAAGAAATTAAGCTTTATGTTTAAGCAATTTGCATTCGTCTTGATTGAGCCTTTTGAAGAATCACTTTGGTTTGATTATTCAAACCAAAGTGATTCTTCAAAAGGCTCAATCAAGGGCTTATGCCCTTGAACGGAGAATGCCAATTAAATAGGCCAACATTAACGCCCTACTGCCTTCGCTCGCAATTGTATGGAAATGTATGGTGATTCGGAACGCATCACTACATTCATGCCATCACCTATAGATTACTCACACGTTTAGGACGCGTTTTAAATCAGTTATGGATATTAAATTGATGATGATGTCTTCATAGCCTATTTTCCAGTCTATATATTATGAGAATAATCCAGTCAGTCAGTAAGCAGTCTGACACGACCGAAGAGAGGTCAGGCGCAGGACCAACGGCTTAACGTGCTTTCCAAGGCTTTTCAACACCGCAAACTTCCTGACCGCGGGCTGCTGCTGTGAATTTTTTGTTTTTACTTTCATATTTTCACGCTGCTCTTTATCGGGAAAAAAATTAAAGCTGTCGATCGCTTTTAAACTGAAATGCATATACAAATATTCAGCGACTGAAAGGCTATTTCAGTGATGAAAGCTTAATTTCCTCTCCCGAATCCATACAAACTCTCATCAATGCACTCTAGGGGTGGAAACGGGGTGAAAAGGGGTGCAAAAGAGGTGAAACGGGCTGCAAAGGGGGTGAAATCCTTCGCTTAGGAGAATTCTAGATTCAATGTTACGTAAGATTTAGAAGGTGTGTCGTAATATAGGTATCTAACTGCCTCTTAGGAGTGGAATGGTTAGAGTTGATAGAATCGCTAGAGCAATAAAGATTAGGTACCTACTCTAAGTTAAGTATACCTATACGATCGTTACTGAAACGGCCAGACAGACAGAAAGATATAAATAACAAGGCACTATCGCGCAAGTTATGGTGTTTTCTGGTCGTTATTGGATATGTAGGTTTTATTGGGTTATCCAGTTTTCCCCCCTGAAATAACCCCTAAGGGGAAAAATGGACTTCAAAAAAATGTATTCCAGTTTTCCCCCTTGAAGATTATCCTTAAGGACGAAACTATTGTAGGTACCTATGGTTAGGCTATTTTTAGGCTATTTTAATTAGATCTAGCCCTAGTTCTACGGGCTAGATCGATAGATAATTAAAATTCGGGCTATACATATAAAATAATTTACCTTAGGACTTATCAGATTTTACATAAATCTATTGTACTTATAGGTAAATTTATTTGTGGAATGAATTTTATTTCTAGAATAAAGAAATGTTATTTAAAAAACTTCTGATAAAAATTAACTTTCTTTCCTGTTCCTCATGTGACTTTTGCTTACCTAGCTGTGTAAAAGCTCAGATCCAATAAGAAACGTAATTGCTGTTTTCTGTCGCTAATAAAGTAGAGATCTCCCCACAGTCCAGAAATAGTTGGGGCGCGCCTTTTTGTGTGCTTTGTCCTTTATTACTGTTTATACTTTATAGCATAGATGTATGTTTATAGAGCGATATTAACGACTGAAAACTAAGATACGACTATTTATGAAAACAGGCAAGTTTTATCAATAACTAGCTGCTGCCCGCGGCTTCGCCTGCGTAGTTCCCGTTCCCGTGGTAATTCCGGGATAAAAAGTATCCTATGTCCGTCTCCTGGCTCTAAGCTACCTCCCTACCAATTTTCAGCCAAATCTGTTCTGCCGTTCTTGAGTTATAAGTGGTGTAACTAACACGACTTTCTTTTATATATATAGATTATTACTAGATTTCTTCCAATAATTATTGATTAAACTTGCCTGTCCTGTATTAAACAATGGACCTTTTTATAATTATAAAAGTAAGTAAATGTAAATGGCTCCCATGCCAAGGGTTTTAAATTTCAGATTTTTGTAGTGTAGAGGATGCCTGTGTGTGTTTGTTAGGTACACACACATGATTTTTAAATAAAATGCTGTTTTTATGGGAAATTAATATAAGAAAAATCAAACACCACAAATAATGGATAAAATCCTTCTGCATAAGTAATTACAGTATAAAAAATTTATCCTAGTTTCAGCTGTGGTTTCAGCCTGTCCTCGAAAAAATCTGAATATAATACCAATGCGTCAAACGCTTGTCAGGCGCCTACGAAATTATGCAGGCAATATTACGTGGGTTTAAATCGACGACGTTGAGAGGCGCTAGGGTTCTTTATGCATGTAAATTCAGGCTTAGTAAGTGATATTTTGAAGGGAATATTCGCTGCTCGGCGGTTTGGGGAAACCAGGTATACCTTGGTTTTAAAACTTACGCGATCAGATCTATAAAATCACTTAGTATTTTCAGGTACTTACCTATTATGGAGTTTGTATATCTATTTTTTCGTAGTAATTCGTCAAAATTGTAGAACGCCTTCTCGACGAGCCAGAATTTAAGTCTACGCATAGTTTTTTATATCTCCTCTATACCACTTTTATGCCACTACGTCTGTACTCAGCATGCCTTTGTAAAAAGCTTAACAGTTCCAGCATTTACCGAGCTTAAATAAGTAGGTGCCGACCTACGAAGTATGAATAGAATCCAATGTGTTTGCGTAATACCTACAGCCAGGCTACGAATTTTAATTGAAAAGAAAACTTTTATGGCTTTCCGGGGATTTTCAACGTATTTTCCAATATTTTACGATAGAGAAAGCCTGAGTGATTAGGTAGGTTTTTAAATGGAAATAGAGGAATGGATTTGCAATAAAAAAAATGGAATTGCAAGCGAGGCTTACAAAAGACTCCCAACAAACCCAACCCAACCCAACATGAAGGGCCAAAGATATCAGATATTTTTTTTTCCTATTTGAAGGGTTAACAAAAGCGAACCTGCTTTATATACATAAGTTTTGATTCTTTATAAATAACGTTCAGATTTTGAGTAGGTACCTAAGTACCTACTTTTCTCCCAATCTGATGTAACCCAAAGTAAATATTTATCACTTTTTACCACGCTTTCAGCGAGGAAAACACTCCGAAAACTCACTTTTAAAATAGTTATGTCCCTAGGATAGTTGGAAACGTAGTCATAGGCTTTGTTATTTCCAACCCCAGACAATTGCAAATCAATACGTCTTCGAACCGTCCACAACAATAAAACAAAACCCATAAAAACAGTCTTCCTATAGCAATAGCTTTGAATAATACCTAGTTTCAGTGCCAACCTGAATTGCACTTTAACACGACAGCGCTAAGTCGGCATTGCGGTAGCTCTACAAGATCGTTAAATGTTTTAGATTGTCGTAAAACCCGCTGAAAAGCTAAACTTAGGTCTTACAGCGACTAGGGAGAGATAATCGGTGACATTTTGAGGGTTCCGTAGTCAGACAACGCTTTGTTTTCGCCAAAGTTCAATCGTGGCGAATTCATAAACCCCCTTCCACTCCAGGGCAACAAAACCAAGACTTACGGCGCATTATCTCTATTATCATGTGGATATTCCATCCACTCGTACTAAGCGGTTCTCCCCTATTTTTATAATTCGTGCCGTTTAGCTTTGGAACTCGCTGATTGCTTCTGTTTTCCCGGTCAACTACAACCTAGGTCTCTTCAAGACAAAAGTGAATAGGTTCTGTCTTCTAGACCTTCTTGATATATCGTCGCCCACATCGACACTTCCCATCAAGTGAAATTATGGTCAAATGAAGGTCTATTCCCGTTCATTTATCCGCCCCAATTTTGCATACAAAGATTAGTATGACCTCCAAAAACAGAGACCCAAACCTACCTATAGAGAAATATCAACAGCTGTTTTCCTTCTACGCAATTTTGCATTTTTTTCCCAGTTATTTTTCAACCACTCGATGACAAGCAAACATTGTTGAAATATGGCCGCCACCTAAAATCCCTCGCACAATATTTTCCGACCCTTTGTCGCGATTATTCAGGATCCATTGTCCAGTTCAGACAGAAAAGGAGATACAAAAATAGGTATTGTACGGCGAATTGTACGAAATGGTAAATGTTTGAACTTTTACGGGCGACCCGGTGGAATGGTTGTGAATACTAAAAAAGGATTTTGGGATTTACGTTTCTGAAAGGCCTTGGCCTTGATCTGTTGGTCTGTATTATGTAGTAGTAGGTATGTGTTTTCGACGCTTTTCAATGTTTTATTTTAAATATTCCAAACCCAATTGTGAATTGGTTTGGATATAGGAAAAAGGAATTTTTGATTTACCCTATTCGGACTTCAGAAAATGCTGCAGCTGCAGCGTAGGTTTTAATCTGTAGGTATTTTGGTTTATTTAGGCTTCCACGGCTTATTAAAATTTTCTTGATTCTGTGTTTCTTCTAAATATCACCTTGTATTAAAAATAAAACTATACGCAAGTTCTACATACTACCTACGTAAATATACCTCACATTTACCTACTCTGAACAGGCCGTTATTTATCCGTTATGGTGCTGGCTAGACTGGCAACTATCTACTAAAATCAGTTATAACGGGATATTTACTATCATTTGAGTATTGAGTTTTCCTATACTTCGGCACAGGAAAACATGGGAAAACTCAAAACAATATCCCATAGATACGATTAAAGGTACCTTCTATCTACTAATGCCCACAAACAAATAGGTATCACTAGCATTTTGTGTCAGGTGCTAATTAAAACTCCTTCTACCTAACGAGCAGGTAAAGTGGTAGCCACAATATGTATTCAGTAGATAAGCTTACCTAAGTTGCCCGTTTGCAACCATCCTCTCCAAACCCCTAAGCTACGTCGTCCCTGATCCAAAAGGGATAATCGAATGAGACGTCCCGTCTCCCTGGAAATTTATTACCCGAGTGTCGCAAAGTAATTGCCTACACAAATATCAATTAATATTAATTGGCAGATACCTTTGGATTCTCCTGTAAATGGAGCTTTATGCCTTGCAAATAAAGTGAGAATTCTCTCCGGAGGGGTTTGGACCCTTTTGTGGTCTTTTATGGATTGTGGTTTTATTTAGAGGTATCGATAGTTCAAGGCTCTGGGGCTTTGTGCTTCTGAAAAAGGTATAAAGTATATCTATTTAATTGCCTCTTGTAGATCTTTTGTTACATTGGCAATAGGTGCCAGGGGGATTTTAATTCCAAGGATAAATTATTTGGGAATAGGTAAGTTTATTTTGTGGACCTCTGTGTGTGTAGGGGTGAAGGTCCGACGGAAGAAGTTGCGGGTTCCTTTCCTGCCTCGGGACAAATGTTAATACGATCTGCTGATTCGTGTTACGTTGCTTTGGATGTTTTCTGTGTATAAAAATTAAATCTATCTATGTGATGTTTTGTATTAAGAATATCAGCTACCTAGTTCTTACCAATAACACAAGCTCTGCTTAGCTTGGGGCTAGCAGGTGAATTGTCCACCATTTTTTTTTACTACTTTATCTACAAAGAAAATTACAATCAAAGAAATATATTTATTATTTATAGAGGAACCAATACCTAAGTAATTTTATCTTCACCTAAGTTTCCTTCCACCGTCTGAAAACATTCCAAACAAATTCATACTCCCATTTACCGAACCGTACCTCGGTAATGTCTTTCCAATTCAATATTCACGAGATATTTGCTATCCAAAAACCATTCGTCATTTATTTTTCTCATTCGGCCTAAATAGGTCGCCGGTCGCTGCTCATTCCAAAACGAACACTAAATCGATGAGACAAAGTTTATTAATCCAATTAGGATGGTTGTATTGGAAAGTTTGGGCGGCTTTCAAAGTTTGGGTGGTTTGTATGTTATCTAGAAATATCTCGTTAGAAAAAGTGGTTGGTTTCTAGGTAAGATTTTAGTCTAGTATAAGAATGACATATTGCTTGTGACTAAGGAATTGTTACTTGGTACAATTATCATATAGCGGCGCAATGGAGCCAGCGTCTTGGGGACGCTTCCGACTGGTATTGATATGGATCAGTTGAGCTACCTGTAGATTGTTTGCAACAGTCCGCAGTTAGCTCAACTGTTTCAATTGTAAATACTAGTTCTTATTTGTTTTTATTATTTGATTGTAATTTTCCTTGATATATAAATGCTTTACTATCTGAAATTTTATCTAATTTTGAAGATGTTTCACCCAAGTTATTTTATTTACTTAGATACACATAACTTTTTCAAGGTTTATGTGTCCTTCTTACGGCAAAAAAAAATGAATATTTTTGGTAAAATTGTCGCTTTACGAACCTTCTTTCTGTTCTTCAGTGCAAAGTTATAGGAACCGTCGTCGTTCTATTCAAAGCAACCCCAATTTATGTTACTAGCTGTTTGCGGCGCACCAAACACCTTTTGTACATAAACTTTACTATCGGGAAATATATGGTCTATTTTATTATAACGTACCGTTCTTTATTAGAACGAGTCAGCGCGTTTTTGTTGGAATGGCTCATGTTTTTCTTGATCATCTTTTTCCTTTCTCGATTAACATTTACCATATTTGTACCTAAAATGGTGAATTCATAAAGAATTGCGCTGCTTGGATGTCCCTTCAAGTTATTTTTGTTTAGATGTTTTATCTAATATTTTACTATTGTCAGGAACTCTTATTATCTTTATATGAACTTTAATAAGGCTTTAGTTCTTTAGTAAGAAATTCTTGACTGTGCTTGGCGTGGTTTAGGTATTTGTCGAGAGTGTTTGCTGTCTGGTCGACAGTAGGTACCTACTTCATTTGTTAAGAGTTCTATTTTGCGCTATTTTACTCTATTTTGTTATCACATCATTACGATTCGCACTTTCTTGTGCTTGTTTTTCTTCTACAGCGAGCTCAATTCGCAAGTCCTATAGACTTTCGTTACGGTTTGTGTTTGTTTAGGATGTGTATTGTGTGTGTCCTCATTTCGTAGGCTTATTGTGAGTTTGTTCCATTTCCATACATCATACTACTCGCCCCACGCAATTTTTGTCATTATGTCATGTTTGGGCTCAAACATTGATGGAAAGGGTAGGAAATAATGTGGGAAGATTTATTTTACCTACGTAGAAGGGTCAGAAGAGACTGAATACTTATAGTAAGAGATTTTGCCGGTAGCTATTCGCTCACTGGGAGTAGAGAATTGATGATCACGAAAAAGTACAAATAAAAGTACCTACAGTAAAGGTACATTTTTGGGCTTGGCTTAATAGTTACATAGTGAAAAGTAGTTACATACAGCAGTGAATAACGAGAAGAATAATTAAACAATTTTATTGGTTAATATATATTCAGTTTAGGTACACAATAACTTAATCAAAAGACCTAGTAAAACAATTTCTTACTCATTTGAATTTTATAAGAAGTTCCCCTTTTCGAGTTCAAGGAAAAGGAAAGGCAGAGTACTAAGGGATGTAAAATCTACCAATATAACATTACATGCCAATATCCTTGTAAATCGAAATTGTAAGTATCATTCGCATGATCGGATGTGGAGCGAGTAACCGAGAATCGGGGAACGATGTAACGCCTTTCATACCTACCTTAGTAGGTAAGTATGAAAGACGTTACATCGGTGGGTATAAAAGAGGAAAGGCGTCGTAAATTTGATTTACCTATATATTTTTTTAAAGCCACTTAACATTAAAAGCGTCTGCGGGATAAAATAATGATTAATCGAGTCTACACCGAAAAACTCGTTATTAAAAAATTTCGATTTTACCTACCTAATAATAAAATCTTACTAGGTACCTGTTTTGAATCTGTTTCAGAGTCGTTGCACTGGTACTTACTTCTCTAATTTCTATCGCTATTATGTTTTTAACTTCACGATTGCGAGGTTTTTAGGAATCATAAAAGATAGAAGAAATTATTGCATAAGCATTATAATCATTTATTGCTATTATATAAAATAATGATTTATTTATGCAGTCAGACCTACAACCTTTCTACAGCATAAAACAAAATAAAATTACTTATAAATGTAGGCAAGCCAGAAGGCACAAAATGGTCTTTGGCTCAGCATGGCTACTACATGTTTACAGAAAATTATTTTCAAAGGGGCTATTCAAACAGCTACAAACTGAAGGAAACTATTCGAATAGCCTGCGGTTTTGAGCAATCTAAATAGCTCTGAAGTTCTGTACGCCATTCGACAAACATAGTGGCTTAGGACTTCAACTCTAGCTCTCTCATTTCGAAATGAAACGATGAGGCAGAGGAATCTCGACTCTATGTTATGAAGCGATCGTTTGTCGTAATGGTCTGGATTGTTGTCAGAGTCGAGAGCTTCTAATGCTGAAGTTTCGACTCGCCAGTTTTGGAGTTGGGCTTGGGCGTGAAAGTTAGTCGGTGATTCAATAGCTTTTCACGGAGGTTGGGTTCCGACCAATCCAGTTAAGATTTAGTTCGTACCTATTCGTTTTCACTCACTACCAAACCACAAGTTACTTTCAAAACAGCATAAACTGATAATGAGAGCCTTAAATAGTATCATACATGTATACAATGAACAATTGTAGATATTTTGTCTAAAGATTTCACAGGCGCAATATCTCAGTGGCGCAGAATAGAGAAGTGTGGAAGGAGGGAAGGGAGGCCTTTGCCCAGCAGTGGAACTGAAAATGCTACTAAAAAACATAGTTTTTGCCTTGGTAACGTCCAGCTTGTTTATACTCAAAAGCAGTAGAGTGAGTAACATAAATGTAAAAAAGATTGTTATTAACGCCTCCCTCTGGGGCGGATGCTCCAATTCGCGCAATTTTGTGGATTGCATGACGTCATACATTCCGTGGGCCATTAGAAATATAATCTACATAACAGTGGAGCTAGTACCTACCTAATAAATGGTGGTAAATACTCGGTGTTAAGTTGATTAATTTAAGTACCCGTCGCGGAAGACAAACGAATTTTACTTTTTGCTATTCATCTATCAAACGACCTGGCTGTAAGATTAATATAACACAACAAAAAAGGAGAGGACTGAAAGATATAAAAACAACGACTGCAAAAAAGTAACCTATAAGTACTCTACTCAAATTCATCAATAGCGAGCGATTGTAAGTGAAAAAAGTATTGTACCTACATAAAACTAACATTTGCAAAACTTGACAATCGGAAGGCACCAAGCACTGACTATAAATATGGTGACAAGCAAGAAATGTACAAAGAAGATATCCAAAGCTACGAGAAAACTAACAAAGAACAAATCAAAGAGCATGCTTCTGACACTGCAAAATAGATACAAAACGAACTATCTGTAGTTGTTTGTAAAATCAGTAGGAATTCACAGTTTCGAACAGAAAACAAATATATAATACTTGCTAAGTGAGATAACAATGAAAAATCTAAATGACAAAGATTTCTCCAAAATAATCTCAGAAAGGTGTAGGTACCTATACAAGTAATTGAGATATTAGATAGCGGAAAATATGTTCGGCCTTGTGTGAAATATGAAACTCTCAATGTCCTCAAAACTAATACAAAACAAACTAGGGTGCTTCCCTGTCCGCCCCACGGCTCTTCACCCCGAGTAGTTTCCAGTTACCACCCGATATTTCCATCTTGGCGACATCATCTCAAGTGTCACTAGATAGTGACGTCACTTGGAAGCTGTCAGCGACACGGAAGCAATTCCCGCCTGCTTGAGACGGTGGTGTTTAAGGAATACAGCGTTGTAATATTGTGAGACTTCAGCTCCAGAAGGTGTATTAATTTCACTAGATGCTGAAGTAGGTAACTAAGTGCCTTCAAAACGTGAAGAACTTCGAATATCTTTGTTGGATGTAAAGTACCTTTTAGATAATGGTAATATAATGAAGAAATAGCTTAATACTTGTGATTGTCAATTATGCAATGAATAAGAATGTGTCAATTTAAAGATTGTTATCCTTTTTTTAAATAATCAAAAGCCCTTCGGTTGACTTCAATCTCATCTGATGGAAGGTGACGAAGTCGATGTATCACGAAAGTCTAAAAAACCTGTCCTTCAAGACTTATTTGAATTCATTGGAACTGACAATATTTGATTGTAATTTTCTTTGTGACTAAAGGTTGTAGCTTTATAGTTATAGTATGAGTGAAGAATGAAGATGAAGAGGTACCTACAACCTCGGAACAGGAATTTTGGTAATTAGGTACGATTGTCAGTTAGGAAGCTTAAAATAGAAGCACCATGCTTAGCTCTTTGCTTTGAGATCAAGCTGTAATTTTACGAGAATATGTTTTTAGAGCTTTAAAATTGGCGTCATTATCTTAAGTGGGATACGACCAAAAGGACCTAAGAATTAAACTGAACATAAGAATAAAAAAAAAATTTTTTGATTATAAAGTTAAAGATTAGTATCAATTATTTGCATGTCATCTTAGCGTTAATAAAATTTTACTATTGTAATTATAAAGCTTGGGCGCTAGCCATAAAGAAACTAGAAATAAGTAACCTTAAGAAAACTGTTTAAGTTTTTAGTGAGAATAAAATTCTTTAAACCGAAAAGAAGTTGCAAAGTTGTCGCTAAAAACGTTGATCTAACCACTCGCGTGCACAAACTGAGATATCATTGCTAAAATTTTCCAACCGTAAAAATCTTTGGTTTTTGTAAAGGAACTACGCAACCGATGTTCTATTTGAGGTGTAGAAAGGAGTTGAACTAAGTGAAATAAACGGATGGCCCGGGGCCCAGCGTTACCTCACACCTAAACATCAAAGTTTTCTAATGCTACGGCCACACTACGAGGCGAAGATTCGCGCTCGCGTTCTCGCAATAAAACTTCGTATTCGATCTACGACGAAGTGTTTGGCCAAATTGGGAAAACTTCGCAATGTCGCGATATTCTAGAACGTCGCGTGAATTCATTTTCTTGAGAAAAATGGAAGAGGCGGTTGCGCTCTATTACATGTTGGCAAATAATTACAAATCAGAATACAGATGAAACACACAAAAATACGTGGAAACCGCTCGGCGTGAAGTGTCTCCACCCGCTTGAACTTTGTCAGGATAAAACACTTTGATGTGCGGAAATTTACCGACATTCGTGTTCGCGATGATGATTCGCGATGGAACGAATTGCTTCGCCAGACTTTGTCGTGACAGCGCAAATCTTCGCACGACCGCGATAGTGTGGCCGTAGCATAATCGACGCTTCCTTGTATTTCGTACCTATTTACTCTGGTCGAAGCCTGAAAAGCCTTTTCACACAATGTACTGTATCTCTTGTGTTACTATGTAATATTGTTCACTCATTGGTGTTACGTTGTTACAGGTAATGCCGGGTGATTTACGAGCTATTGTGAAAGAACAAAGTCTGTAAGTAGAAGGTTCATGTCACGAGGGGTCATTCTTACTTCTTGGTGCTGTATTTGTCGGCTGAGTCATCACAAACGACCATGGAATTTTATCAAGTATCTATATGGGACATCGTGCATATACTAAACAGAAAATACTTCTTGGAATAGGTATAGTAATTATCTGTACGACACACATGAAATTCTACGAGTAGATAGATAGGTACATGTTACCGCCCGCCGAAACGTAGAATCAGTCCGTTTGTAGAATGGTTAGGCAGATTGCAAAAGAACGCATATTTTTGGGAATAACTAATCACACTAACATTACAAATGCGAACGTTTGTTTGTTTAGATGTATGGATGGATGGATGATGGAAGGATCGTTCAATAATCGGCACCGCCAATATGAATTGTGCCGTTTTGCCATCGGATTAGCCATTCTTGAAACGGGTTATTATACGATTCTACTATCAGGCGGCAACAGAAAGATAAAACTTCTATTTCTAGCCGACACACACAAACCTATCATTTTAACATGGCTTTCTATGGCTTCTACCAGCATACATTAGTCGCCATGGTTCGACCAACCACGGCGAAAAACAGATACCTACAACTAAATCTGGTTAAAATTACTCGTTCCCATTGAACTACTATTACTTCGTACGTGTAATGGTGTGTTGCTTTTAAAATATTGTGAAAAATTCAATATTAATATTATTACCTATTGAAGCAGACTGAAGTAATGCAAACAGAAACTCTACCCACGATCCTCCATACCACAAAAATAACAAGCTACCCTCAACTTTGTTATTTGCTATTTCTAAAAGAGCTTTTAGTAGCGTTCAGTTTAAAGTTCAATTAATAGTTATTAAATATTTAACTTAATCTTAAATAACAAAGAAAATTACAATGAAATAAATTAGAACTAGTATTTATATTTACGATTGAAACAAATGAGCTAACCAAAGGTAGCTCAACTGATCCATATACAGTCGGAAGCGAGGAATTTATTAATAATTAAATGATAGACCGAGAGATATTTCATATTTCATTTCATATTTCATTTATTGCGTCCATAATTATAGGTAGGTACATGAATATTTTACTATTCTAACACTCTTAGTTGGTAGATCCTATAATTATGTACCCGGTCAGGGTGTGGCAAATTGAAAAGATGGGTACTAAAGTTAACATTCAGATAAATAAACCACTTGAACAAAAAAAAATCAAATGTGCCAGCATTAACACTATTTTGCCTTTTGCGACAGTTTTAATTTTTAGGAAATCGATTTTAGCATAGTTTATTGTTTAGGTTCTTCAGGTAGGTAGATATGTTTTGCCTTTGATTTGTTGATATTTCAGCTAGATAACGTTCATCAGGGTGCTTTTATAATTATGTACTGAACAACTTGCAGTCGAAGTCCTATACTAATAATAGTTTAAAAGCATCGCGTGTATCGAGAACCATACAAGTTACGAGCAGAACTTAAGTTTCTGATTTCTCTATACTATAAACTTAGAAAGCCTTCAACTTAGTAATATGATAACGTTGAAACTAAACAATGGCGACCTTTTGTTCTTGCTACGTTCCATATCACGTGATAGAAGATACTTTAATAGTGAAGGTTTTCGTAGCCTACCTATTTTAAAAGGGTCTCTTAGAGATCTATTTTTAACTTGAATAGACTCCTTCTGTTGACTACAAAGATAAACTAGTACTAAGCAGGTGAGTTTTCGAGATAGGGTAGTTCATATTTTTAAAGGAACTTTCTTTTATGACCGAACCGAATACTGAATAGCATAACTGCATATACATATTATCTTTACCAAAGCTACGCACGCAATTTCTTTGGAAAAATTTTAGGTTAGTTAGACTACACCGATGCATTAATTTTGCAACTCTGAATTTCTATAAGATAGAGAAAATTGGAAGGGATTCCTGCTGAAAAGAATAGGTACTTTAATCATACTCCTTTTATGCCACGCCTAACCTAACAACGGCAAAAATCCCTGAACATTTTTCATTAATCTAAAACTCGTATGTAATCGCCTCGTAGATATATAATACCAACGCTTTTCGAAGGTTGATGGTGTTCACCGATATTGATAGTTGACTGTTCATTAGTTTACTCATTACTTAGTTTCAACAAAACTAAGTAATAGACTAGTCCCCGACTCTCGTCTCGGTTAATTTTTCTCCAATCCATTTGTCTCGAGCGTCATTAGTTAGAAGTTGTCTCGGGTTGCTGAAATGCGCTCTCGGGAGACTGATGGGAGATGGCTTTCAGAAGCATTAAGCTGGCCTGGTATACTGAGATATGAGTCGGAAGTGGAACTCTAGCAATGGAAATCAGGCGATCTTATTGGTGGGTAGGGTGGAGAGATATCTGTTTTTGTGTTTTTCAGAGACATGTAGACTTTGTTTTTACAGTATATTCTACCTAATATTATATAGTACTCAGTCCTTTCGAATTAGTCATTTACTTAGTTGAAGCTTGTTGTGTTAATGTATTTTTCGTCACGTTTTATAAATCACGAGTTCATTTTAATCATTTTAGTTTACGATTTGAATTTCGTAAACTAAAATGTAGCAATAAATACACGCACGTGTTATTTTCACATGGTTCTTTTTTCAATTATTGTTCCCACCTTCGAGGAAAATTACCGTTTTAGAATCATTTTAGAATCTTCAAAACTAGTCCAGTAAATTCAAATTGTAAACTGAAATGTAGCATTAAATACGCGCACGTTTGACTTTCACGTGGTTCTTTTTTTGAATAATTATTCCGAATACGAAAGAGGCCGATATCATAAATGGCGGATTCGGAGTAAAAGCCTTTTGTTGTTTGAACTAATATGAAAATAACCATAGCTGACGGCTGATATTTCCGAAAATTAAAAAAAAAAATAACACTTCAGTTATGGATTTCCATAGAGTTTTACCTCCCGCATTTCAGTGCGCCTGCAATGCCGTACTTTCTACCTGATGTTTAGAAAAGGAATATGCAATTTTCTGAGCAGGTGGTATATAATAAATTGAATTGAAAATTACTCATTTTTAACATACTGGATCAAACTATGATGATGTCCTACTACCCGAATTTCGACCACTGCGGCCAGTCTCATCGGAGACTAGCCAGATGCGCAAAGGTATGTAAGTAGGTCATGGAAACAAGAAGAACACAATAGTAATGTCATTACCTACGAGCCGGTTGTTCGTACGTAAACTAACCAATGATCAAATCTGTAGTCATATAATAGTATATTTCATTACAAGTGCGGAAAGGCTGTCATTGCAAAGAGTTCTGACAAATGTCTACGCGAGCCGAGGCGCAGCCGAAGGCGAGGGTTGACAGTCAGAACAAGTTGTAATGACGGTTCCGCACGTGTACTGAACGACTTTTTTTAATACAGCTGCGAAAAAATTAAGCAATATAATAAAATAATAAAAACTAGGGTCGAAATTACTCATTTTGTGCAACAAGCAACTAAACTCGCAAAGAAAATTTCTGAAAAATGGCGCCAACCGTAGAATATAAGCAGTTTATTTTTTCCTCCACCCATTCTGGTAGGCAAAGGGAACTATGCCCATACAGCCAAGTCTTCAGTAGAATTTTTTTATTGATATGAAATGAAAATGAAATTGAATGAGATGAAATGAAATGAAACCTAACCTAACTCTGAATGAGTTAGGTTAGGTTTCATTTCATTTCATCAAATCATTAAATCTGATATTGAAACAAATTAGTAGCTTCTTTTTAGAAATATACGTATTTGCATGAATCATAAAAACTTCTATGATTTTTTTTTAGTAAAACCTTCATGGTTGGTTTTTCTTTTTAATAGACATTATTTTGACAGTTGGGAAAGAGAACGCACGAGTTCGGGAAAGGTAAAAAAAAAGCACGAGTATGTAATAGCCCACATCCCGAACGCTATACGTCCCTGCAATACGCCAATTTTTGAGCAACTGTATTATAAAGTAATAAACAAATAAATAATGCTGGACAACACACACAACATCTAGCCCCATGCTAAGCAGAACTTGTGTTATGGGTGCTAGATGATTGATAAACATTAATAAAACACGAATTTAGACCATGGCGGCCAGTCTCATCGGAGACTAGCCAGATGCGCAGAACATATTATAGTGCACAAGTGTGTGCGCAAACATAGGTAGGTCTCTATTCCCTCACTCTCATAATCCGAAGGGACGACAGACCGACACGACCAGGGAGAGCCGGAGTCAGGTCAGGTGCCGGAACAACGGCTCAACGTGCTTTCTGCGGCACGGGGATCTAACCTCGGAGTCAGGAAGTTGGCTGACCGCTAGACCAACGAGGCAGCAATAGCTTCTACGACTAAAACAATTCGTCTAGTACAATTCGACTAAAACAGTTCGACTAATGACAATTCGTCTAAAGCAATTCGACCTTGAGTTGACCCGACCTGTAGGCGTCCCACCCCCACGAAGCAGGGGGGGTCAACATTAACTTACTCCTAATAAAGCCCGCCCAACACCCGCGAAGCGGGGGGGGCGGTTTCGTGGCGATTCTGTGACTGAAAGGGTGTGTATATGTATAATTGCACAAAGGACTAGAAGTTTGACTGATATGACGAACGATAATAACGTTATTATTCCCGTAGATCCCGCCCATTAAAACTGGTAAATCCCAAAGCGAACCTGAAACGGTTAAAACAAGCTAAAAGTGAAAGTTTCGTTCATTACGTGAGCTAATTAGGGCTCGCAGTAATGTTGGATGGCTACTTCAACAATTTAGGTCGCAGGCTCCGGGGAGGACAAGTTCTGATGGCTTTCCATTTTGGCATACCTGGTCCTACTATTTACTCTAGACTTTAGACTAGTTCTACTTATGATGTAAATTTAATGGGAAATTACCGGAAACGTATGAGAATAAGAGTGATTAAATCCCTTCTGCGAAAGCGTGCTCCATTGTAGGCTATATCTTTCTTTCTTTATTGAGATGGTTGTCAAACGCTTCTCCATCCTACGAATATTATAAAGCCGAAAGTTTGTGAAGTCTGAATTTTTGTTACCTAGGATCTCCAAAACTACTGAACAGATCAACATGGAATTTTGGCGTACGTTTAAAGCAAAGCCTAACTTAGTTAATAGGCTACTTATTATACCGTGCGAAGCCGCGGGCAGAAGCTAGTCACACTAATATTATAAATGCGAAAGTTTGGATGGATGGATGGATAGATGGATGGATGTTTGTTACGTCTTCACGCCAAAACTACTAAACAGCTAGGCTGAAAGCCTGAAATCAAACATAGTCAAACATAATATTTACTTTTTATCCTATAAAACAGTTCCCATACTATAGAAATAACCTTTGAACGTTTACATAGAGACAACGCGTGTGAAGCCGCGGGCAGAAACTAGTTTTCAATAAAAAAAGATAGGTTGCACTCCGGGAGTGCCGGCAGAAGTGAAAACTTGATTATTAACGTTGAGCATGTTTGATATTTTGGAATGGTTAGGGAATAATTTTGCACCAATTGCTTTATCAGTATAAAAGTACTATCATTTATGTGGTAGAATACAATATTCATTTATTACGCTATCGTACACAAACATGACAATTTATATTACATTAAAAATTAAAACTTATTAAATTTTCATCTAGTATATTTTTAAAGTACTCACTCATTTTCTTTCGCTATTTCTTCATCACTTTTATCATTAATAGATGCACTTTGTTCAATTTCCATATTTTAAGCACTTTACATTCACGAATTTTACGAATACACAACAATGTGATCACTACACAGACGGTCGAGCCATCAGCTGTCACCATCCATGGATGCGCGTGGCACGCTGTAACATACACGAACATTCTCCATCCGTCTTACGCTTTTTCGATCAGGTCACGTGTCCTGACGCGAGTTTAAGATTTTATACCCATTACAGAAAAAGTGCTCAACGCCGCTAAAGAAGTTTTCACTTCATAAATTAATTTCGGTGCCCTTTGATTGACGCCGCGCCTTGAATCTAGTGTCGAATATTTAAGTGAATGGTTGATTTATGTTTTTAAGTGACATTCCAAGTCACTTACTGGTCCTAAGGGGCAAGAAAATAGAGTTGAGTACCCATTGATTTGTGATATTTTTTATAATGAGATGGAACTATTTCGAACCGTCACAAGCGCGATCAGACATTTACTTTGACAAGGTACCATCTCGTTTTGACAACGCGCTGATTGTACCAGAAATGTGATGTAGGTAATATAGGTATTTAGTTTGACAAGGTTCCGTCATAAGTTCCTCATAGTCCGAGGCTTTGCCTGTTTTCAAGAAAAATAAGAAACAATTAGCAAGTCTGTTCAAAGGCTTCAGCCAGGCGCGGGTAATTCGTAATTCGACACTACTTTTTAATCGCTTAACATTTTCGGGCAATCCTCTTAAAAGGTTAAAGTGAAGTCTGACAAAGTTTGCACCGATAGGTTGGTACTTGCTTATGTAAACATTATGGCGGTTAACAAACTATAGTCCGTGCCAAATAACGTGGCAATAGAGGACATTCACCTACTTACTTTTTTTACCTACTTTTTTTACACCACGCATCACGCTGCGTCTTGCGTGTCGACTGCGCGTTTTCTATACAAACAGAGCTCCGTTTGTATAGAAAACGCGCCTTAGGTTGGTACTCGAACATCATCATCATCTGTAACCACATTTGAGTAGAGGTCTCCAAACTCTTGTGTCACTCTTTTCTATTCACTACGGTCCTACGCCAACCTCTCTTCCAGACCGGGTCTTCAATCCTGGTACGTTTATTTAATATCAATGTACACGTAGCCAACAATCCGTCACTCCAAATTTTTTTTCTAATTGGTCACAACGCAAGAAGCATTAAAATTTGTTTCAATCTGTCATGTACATAATATATTAATAATCTATACAGGGTGAGGCGTAAAGAGTGGCCAAGCCTTTACTTACGGGTAGGAGGCATCAAATCAGTACAGAAAATAAAAAATTGTACCTAGTAAAAGTCTCACGGTTTTCGAGTTATTGAATAATAAAAATGAATCCCTATTTCCCTTGGTCGCGGCATCACGCGTGAACGACTGGACCAATTCGCTTATTCTTTTTTTGTTGTATTTGTTATTGTCAGGAGAAGGCTTTTATCAAAGAAAAAGATAAGAAAGTTGGAAACATAAATTTCCACGGGGCGAAGCTGCGGGGCGCAGTTAATTACATATATTTATTTCGCCAGAACATACAGACAAAATAAGAACCTTAGATTGAGAGGAAAACTGACAAAATCGTTCTTCACTCAGCACCTTCAATGGTAGAGCAAACCAAATCACAGCGCTGGTCTTCCGTGGAGACCATAGTGCAGTATTTGTGTAATTTTGTAATGAATAAATATATAAGTAAGTTTATAATTCACCTATGCACAATTTTAGTGCAATGAAAAATTTCTATATATCTATCTAAGAGTGTTACGAAGAAGTACAGACAATTTTATGTCCTGTGGCCTCACAGAACAGAAAATACAAAGTTCGCCCTGTGGCGTCGGTCGGTACTTATATAAAGCCCACCTTAGGTTTATAGGTAGGTACTTAGGTATTATGAACACAATACAAAGATTATTCTATCGTCAGGAGAAAACCCGTCATTTCAAACTCAAACTCACCGAAACATTACGAAAATGCTGACGTAACGCAAAATTGGTCTCTTGTGTCCTTCATATGCCATAGTCATTATACAGGGTGATTCCAGAAAGATCTTCCAAAAATAAGCTAAGAAAAGTACCCGTAGAGTTTCAGACCACACGTTTGGGAAAACATTACACAAGTTGGTGCACACAACAATACTACTCTACGAGAGTCGGTGGATCATCAAAAATTAGGTATCGTGGTGTGAGTCAATGATTTTTTTTACATCAATCTATTTTATCCTAGTAATATTGCTTGGAAATTTACCTCAATTACCTAAATGTCCTTTAAATGAGAGAAAAAGGTACTACATCATTATTTTTTACCCACACTTGAAAACAAAATTAGAACTCTCACCAAAAACTGTATCAGGAAGCCAAAGGAGCATTTACCCTTGAAGTTTCTCAACTAACCTAGTTTACATAGGCCCATCTCGCGTGAACCACCCTGTATATGCCATTATGTTGTATTTCTCTTGGGGATCGCTTCTCACATTCGCGGATTATGAAGGCCCAGAATTGTTGAGTTTATCACCTGTGCGGGCTTATTTTGAACACTGGGGATTAGGCTACAATTTACAATGTTTTAACTATTAATACGTTGATGAAGAAAATAATAAATTACTTTTACATTGAGTTCTGAGGTAAGAGGTAACATTAACATAACATAAAAAGTATTTATTATGTATTTACTATTTAATTTATTATGGTTATCAAGATAAATAAATAAACAGATTGTGCTGGAAATTCACACTGCATCATCTAGCTTGGGTACTAAATAACTGTTTTTTTATACGTCATCTCGTCCTACTGCTTGGGCAAAGGCCTGATCTATATATATAAAAGAAAGTCGTGTTAGTTACACTATTTATAACTCAAGAACGGCTGAACCGATTTGGCTGAAAATTGGTGGGGAGGCAGCTTAGAACCAGGAGACGGACATAGGCTATGTTTTATCCCGGAATTACCACGGGAACGGGAACTACGCAGGCGAAGCCGCGGGCAGCAGCTAGTAGATAAATAAATAAATAATGCTGGACTATCCACAGAGCATCATCTAACCCCAAGCTAAGCAGAGCTTATGTTATGGGTACTAGATGACAGATATAGTACTTAATACAATACATTACATCACGATGCATCACATGGATAATATATTTTTTATTATATATATAGAAAATACCCAGAACAAATATTTGCAGATCGTACAAACATTAGTCCCAAGGCGTTGAAGTGATTTTCATGTGTGTCAAGTGTCAACATGTGTGTATGGAAATAAAGAATTATGAATTTATACTTAGGCCCTCTACAAACTTAGCCTAAGCGAGAGCGCTAAAAGTCCTAGGCAGTGTTTGCGTGACCCAGATACCTAGATCTGTGGACAGGCTTCAAAGCCACTCTCGGTCGCTACTTTATTACATAAATGTCAAGGGAAAAGATAGAAAAGCCGGGGAAAGCTTCATTTCAAAGAGTTTTCAAAGAGGATTTTCTTCTACGAAGTGTTGAATTGAATACAAACTTTCTTCGATACAGACTTAGCCTAGTGAAGAAATCAACAGTCAAATCAAAATCAAAAACTCTTTATTAATACAATTAATATACACTTAGAAAAGGTCAAATTGTAAAAATAAACACTGACACGGAAATAACTTGATATATTTGATTTTTTTAAGTAAAGAAACGACGAAGAAACCTTTAGCCTGTTAGTTGTTATTTTTCGAGGAGGAGCAAAATCCGTCCCAAGCTGTTTTATGCTCTAGATAATCTTATATTTTATAGTAAGCCTTTTTGCACAGCAAGGTTTTGACAATTTGTTCGAAAATAAATAAAATAATAGGTAGTAATAATAATAATAATAAAATAATAATAATAGTACCAAAATGATTTGTAATTTGAGAATGTTTTCACCATGGTTTGCTCTTATTTGTGTTAGAATAGTATTTATATAGGTTCCTGCCATAAGATTTTTTCAAAATACTTATCTACACAATAATTAAGACAACATTCATTCTTTGATGTAAAAATGCGATTAGGTTTAATTTCATTTCATAAAGGTATTTTGAAAAAAAATTGTGGCAGGAACCTAGATAAATACTATTTTAATACAAATAATAACAGACCATAGTGAAAATATGCTCAAATTAAAAATAATTTTGGTATTTCGTTTGTATGGGAAATACATCCGTCGCCGGACCCTTAATAGCTGTCTGCAATTGAATTAGTTACTCTTCTTTTTTTTCTTGTATGTTAATTGTGATCTTCCTAGGATACCTATTTTGTTTTACACACAGTTAAGAATGTGCAACTTATGTTACCTATGTCTTTTGCTGTTATAAACACTTTTTACTTTACTTTCAAAAGCTTTATCAATCTGAAATAGTCGATCATTCAAATACCCAAACTCAAATAACAAGAAGATGTCCTCCGAGCCGAGTTATACAGAATATTACAGTGCACAAGTGTGTGCGAAAACACTCTCTCCCTCACTCTCATAATTCGATGGGACGGTAAACCGACACGATCGGGAAGAGGTCAGGCGCAGGACCAACGGTTTAAAAAGCAGGAGTAGCTATGGCCTCTCATTTTACTCACGAACATAAAATACCACAACATAGTCTATAATAGAGGGAAGTGTAAACTTTGTCCTGTGGGGCTCATGAAGAACTTTAAAATATTTTCTATTGACATAATCTGTCATTTTTCGACAGACCCATCATGGATCTAGTCGATGATTCTAACGAGATTCATCCAAGATTTCGTGCGTCGTGATAACGTTTGTCGAGATTCCGTGCGTCGAGCTAGCGTTTGTCTAGATTCCGTGCATCGAGATAAAGTGCGTCGAGATGCCGTAGTTCACTCTAGTTCGTGGCCCTGCTGGTGGGCATAAGCTGGTCGGACACCTGAAAAGCACCGCTGCAGAACAGCACATAAATGTGGATTCAAAAATGGGCTTTAATCTATCTATACTTATAATAAAACTGTAACAGGTCCAATTCTGTACATTGAAGATATTTTGAAAATTTTTTTGGAGGGCACTCTATTATCGATACTAAAGCCAAAAATGTATTTTTTTTCATTCATGTCTGTCTGTCTGTCTGTCTGTCTGTCTGTCTGTTTCTTAAACGCGCATCATGCCGAAACTACTGAAGGTATTGAAATGAAACTCGGCACAATTTTAGGTCATACTACGAGGAAGGACATAGGATACTTTTTATCCCGGAATTCAGCCAGGTTTCCCTGGGAGAGGGGATGAAAGTAAAATTTCTTCACCGCGCATGACGCCGAAACTGCTGAATGAGTTGGAATGAAACCTAGCACGATTTGATTTCGTACTACGAAGAAAGACATGGAATACATTTCATCCCGAAATTCCGTAAGGTTCCCCTGGGAGAGAGGATGAAAGTAAAATTCTTTAACCGCACATCACGACGGAACAACTGAATGAATTCGAATGGAACTCGGCATAATTTGAGTTCATACTACGAGGAAAGATACATTTTATCCCAGAATTTAGTAAGGTTCCCCTGGGAGAAGGGATGAAAGTAAAATTCCTTCACCGCGCATCACGCCGAAACTACTGAATGAGTTGGACTGAATTGGTACGATTTGAGTTCATACTACAAGGAAGGACATGGGATACATTTTATTCTGGAATTAAGTAAGGTTCCCTTGGGAGAGTGGATGAATTAGATTTGTATTTGTATTTGTAAAAGTGGTAACTCATTAACGCGTCGTCCGATTTCATGCATTCTTTTTGTAAAAAACAGTGTTGCAAGATCGAATTTGACTAAATCAGTAGAAAGTTGAGTAGAAAATCAGTAGATTGATGAAATAATCTGTAGAAAAAAATAGTAGATAAAGGGTAGGTAAGTTCCTATCTATTTATTTTTCCAAGACGCACCCATTAGTTAGGTTCCTACCTTAGTAGGGGGTACTAAGGGATGCGTCTTGGAAAAATAAGTTAGGTTCCTACCTTACATGATATTATGGTGGTTTAGCTGGTCCAGTTAACTGTACTACCGTAGTTTGGTTGGAGTAAGTGGTCCAATTAAACTAACTGGACCACAGAAAAATATTTTTTACTGTGGTACACAGCTAACTGTACCTACCTATTAACGAAAAAAAAAATTACGGTGGTCCAGTCTAATGGATCAGGAGCCCAATTCTGCAAAACAATTGCTTCAGTATGACAATGGAATCGTCGCAGAATCATCACGTAGAATCCTTAGATAAATAAAACTCCACATAGTGCGTGCGAGATAAATTACCTAATAGTTTGTCCAGCATTATTTATTTATTTATTTATTTACGCGCGTCTCTCCATCTGCATTCATCATAATTTCTTTCATCCAAGGTGGAATACCAAAAAGTGTCATTCTGTGACGATAGCCCTGTCATAGTGAAGCGATTAGTATAGCAGAATAGGGCCCCAGCTGAACGGAACCATGAGTATGACACTTCGTAACACTGACGCTGGCCGAGTCGTAGCTAAAAGTCGTGTGGATAAATAATGGCATTGAAGATGACAACATGCTATCCCCCGTAGACCCTACACGATTTTTTGCACGGCGGCGTTTCATAATATGAGAGACTGTGGTTAAATGTGAACTTAATTAGTCGGCAGATAAGGCAATCGCGAACGAAGTCGCGGGTACAGCTAGTTCTTAATATATTTTATATTGACGATGAATTTAAGATTGATGCATTTTATATTGATGGTATCAAATGACCATCAAATGACAGAAAGCTTGCGGACCACTCTTTAGAAGCCATTTTGTCAGTGTATAATGTACTAGATTCTGCTCCCAGCTTCACACGCGTATTTTCGGTATAATAAGTAGCCTGTTATCTAAGTTAGGCTTCGCCTAATTTCATCTTGATCTGTTCAGAAGTTTTGGAGATCCTATAGGTAACAAATTTTCAATTTCTTATTCAATTCAGATTTCACAAACTTTCGGCTTTATAATATTAGTAGGATCTAAATGCCCATATTTGAATGTACGTGTTTGACGCTTGAGACTCCCCCAATTTTTCCATTCGGTGTGATTCCATGCACGTCAACTTATAAGCACCTATTTTTATTTTAATGGGACCGAAATTTCAAGTATTTGATTAATCACAGATTGAATAATGTATTTTTCATACTTTCAAGGCCAAAATTCTGTGTACGGTATTCATTTTGCCCTACGTCCTTTTGTACTTAGTACCGTATGATGGATGAAGGGAGATGAATCATTCTTTTTGTGGTAGGGCTGTGAAAATGCCACGTCGATCAAATCATATTGGCATATTCAGGATCCATCTTTTTAATGGAAATGGTATGGATATTCCCACATTACTTCATCGCGATTTTTGTGAGTAATCACTTATTCGGTAAAATTCTCGCGATTTTTTACTAAAAGTGATCATGCTCATAACTCATTTATGAAAAAACAAATTTTTATTGTCATTGCAGGTGAAAGGCCTCGTAAAAAAATAGAATTTGATATCAATTTGATATCAGTTAAGTATTTTATTTATTTACATTGCATTCTAATTCTTTAACACAACTAAGTGTTCCTTTGCGCCCTATAGTCAAAAATAAATGAAATAAAAAGTGGAGTTAGGATGTATATCGTGTATGAATATGATAAACAATGTCCTTATTTTAAAAGAAAATTAATCAAGTCTCACGACCAGACACGCCAGCTGGCAAATAATTTCCTACATGCGCTCTATTTCTCTTCATTGTGTTACCAGCTCAAGTAATCTGATAACGCTGCACTTTACCCTCTAGCTACTGAAAAATTCTCACCTGTTCGACGTTAATCTGAACGAATTAACAGAATTTTTAGTTTAACGTAATCTAAGATTAATATTCGATCCCTATACTATATTTTTATTACAAATGGAGCATAATATTTCACAGGATGCTCAAAATTTTCTAAAATTATTAAAAACAATATCTGTAGAACTCAAATTTGAAAAGTAATCTTCGAAACAGCGGAGTTCTCTGAAAGAAAATTGGACAATCGGTACCTTCCTCGATGTATAAAACTTAGATACTCGCTATCGTCCAATAATCTTTACGAAAACACTACTCACACTAGCTTCCTATGTTGATAGCGCATACTATCGTCTGAAGTAGAGACAATTAGTTACTAACTTTAATTATCTCGGCTCCGTCTTTAATCAGATTTAAACTGTAATTTAACTTAATTTGGTTTCTTTTAGTGCGGAATCCAATTCAATTATTACCTACGTAGGTTTCTGGCTCAAAGGCAATGGAGATAAATTGAGAAAGGATTCTTTACCTACGTTCCATTAATTCATTAAAGTAAATGTAATTTTATTGCTATACTTTTACCTATGTTCCGAATCTAAAGACTTCTTGAACGATTTACCTATTTAAATAATGAACCACGAACGACAGACAGACCTTGTCAGGAAT
Source organism: Eupithecia subumbrata (assembly GCA_949316285.1). Lineage (NCBI taxonomy): Eukaryota > Metazoa > Arthropoda > Insecta > Lepidoptera > Geometridae > Eupithecia > Eupithecia subumbrata. Next base: position 8,886,869 of record OX438643.1, on the reverse strand, counting down.
AATAGTTCTCAAAGTCTATTATAATTATAATAATAAAATAATAATAATAATGCTGGAAAATTCACACAGCGTTATCAAGCCCCAAGCTAAGCAGATATATTATTATTATTAATTATAATATTATAATTATAATAATGAGCTTAATTCAGTCCGAGGTTTTGTTCGGATGGCACGAGATAAAATGTAGAGCCAGAAATAAACTAAATTTCCTACTAGCTACTTAAGTATATCCATACTTATGATAAGTTATAAAAACAACGTTATAAAGGTATATAAATCTCTATAAATACGTACCCTTGTAAGATATTCTTAAAATCATACCAGGAATTTCGCATTTCCATTTACAACTTTCCAATTTATCCTTTTATAATCATCATCATCGGCATATTAAAGTCCACGGCTGGACAAAGGCTTTTTATTATATTATGACATTATTTCGATCAATAACGTCTCTTCAGCTTCAATACCGCTGGCAGGCTTACCCAGATAATTCGGATTCCAGGGGATTAGGGTAGATTAGAAGCAGGGATTGTCTTCTGAAATACGATCAACAAGAGATTACAAATTTATAACTGAATTTGATGTCCCTTTGAAATTAAATTTGAATCAGCGGGATTTAAATAAGTATCTATATCACTTATCTAACTAAATGCCTTTGCCTGCTGAAAAAGGGGGGTGTTGCCATAACCACCCCACTTTGCAGGCGGATTGTTAAAAATACACAGAAAGAATCTGCTGGCCGTCCTCTGGTAGGTTATCTTAGGCTGCGTTCCTTTTCTCGCTTAAAGCGCTCAGGCACTACACGAGCTATGCGCGCACGAGAGTGCGTTTAGTTTACTCTGAGCGCTTTAAAACGGAACGCCAAAAATTTCATCTTGAAATCATGTCAGAGTTTACTCTAGTTTTAACCGCGCGGTGATGTCTGCATTTGACGCTACGAGTTTACGTTGGAAAAAAATGGCGTCCCAGTTAAGAAAATATCAAACAAACAACACGTCCACTTTTAAAATTTCGCGCCAGGAGCGCTTCTGGCTTTTAAGGTAGGTGAGGAAATGCTATATTAGTCAAAGAATCGAGAACAATAAAACCATCACGATGATGATAACGATGAATCTAATTTATTTCATTCGGTTTAAAGCAACACAAACAATTCCTAAATAAATACTAATAGAACTTGGAATAATTAATCTCCACACCAAAAGGGAGAGAGTTAACAGTTTAACCCTTACAAAACACAACAATGCATGAATAGGTATGTAACCCATAGACAAAAGAACGAACGAGCGGAACAATGAACAACACATAATGATACAACACAATGCCAACAAAAGGTTATTATTTTGAAACGGTCCTTCTAACAATAGCTGAAGTTTGAAGCGGAGTGTTGGGGAGGAAAGACCTAGATAGGGTTGACGCAGTTGTGCTTATTGGTGCTTATGTGTAGTCTCTTAAGTGATATAGCTTCCTTCTGGGTCGCAGTTCGGTGGTAGAATTGTTCTGCAGGGGGCGCTGCTCCCCGCCCCCGGTGGATATTCCTTTTTCGCTTCTTACGACACCCGCAGGAAGAGTTGGGGTGGTGCAAATTCAAAGCTGGCACCACACAGCGATGTTTTTTAACACCCCATAGCAATCACCAATATTCCTGCCAAGCGTGGTGATATGACAGAAACTCCTCGCTTGGGATACAGTTCAGCTGTGGACAATGCTGCAATGTGGACATAGGTCCACTGCTGATAATGCGTACAACACCTACGTGTGTTGATGAGCATACGAAAGTTTAGAGTACCTATTTAGGATTGATTGATTACTCTACCTCCTTCAGTAGGTAAAGTGGCGTTCCTTGTTACCTGACCGCCGCGCCCCGTGACGTTTGAAGTCAAAATTCTATGAATACAGAAGTACGAAATCAAATAAAAACCTAAAGTTTTCGACTCCTGCGTCACTTGATCTTGTGTTGGTTAGCACATTCCCGTACTGAGGGAAGGATGCGGGTTCAAGTCCCGAAGAATTAGATTTTTTTGGGATATTATTTGATTTCTTAGAAATTACACAGAGCGTGAGGGATATCGCACTATATTGTAAACCTTAGAAAAAAGAACTGTTTTAAAGATATAATCTTTCGGTTAAATAAAGATATCCAGCCATTTTATATGAAACAGCAAATTTAATAATACAAAACCAAAACTGATGTAATTGTGATACTTGGAATCTGCCAGGGTTTAACTAACGATAAACGCTACTGTACCTAGAATAACTCTCCTACCCAAAACTTCTAGTTGAAGTAATTTATTTAGTAACGGATTGGGTAGAGTAGGTAGGCAGAAATAAGTCCATCGATCGCTTGGCCGCTCCCACAGCTGGCTCCAGTGGGTGGTTTCCGATGTAATATACAATTTCCTTAGCCATCAATTTTCGGTATTTTATGTATTTCATACATTCGTTTCAATAAAAGTAGGTACATTCAGAATTCAATAATTGTTTTTTTCCTCGCTCTTCAAGGCCATTGTTTTAAATTTGTAATATGTTGCGTGAAAATTATAATTATTTGTTCTCCTTCACAGCTTCACGCGAAATTAATGTTATAATTTTGTTTGACGACCTCTGTGGCGCAGCGGGCGAAGGTCTGCCTGCGACGCAGGAGGTTGCGGGTTTGATTCCCGCCTCAGAACAAATGTTTGTACGATCTGCAGATATTTGTCCAGGGCGTTCTGTGTATTGTATTAAGTATATCAGTCATCTAGTACCCATAACACAAGCTCTGCTTAGCTTGGGACTAGATAATGCTGTGTGAATTGTCCAGCATCATTTATTTATTATTTATTTTATAATAACGAAAATTATGTACCTACGTAGGTAGGTACATTAGTATTTACAAAAGGATAAGTAGGTTCATACAATGTACCTATGTATCTTTTTGTAAATATCTACAAACTGTATTTTAGGGCTTACCTAACTAAACAAACAAAGATATTTGAGAATACAAATAGCAATTTCTTTCCCCAATATATTCTTAGTAAAAGAATGTCTTGTCGACAGAGTTTTCTATCTTGAAACCCATTTTCAATTTCACAGATCCAATAGATTCTTGGAAACTCTCAGCTCGACTGTTCTAAACTCTACGTTAAATGTAAAAACATGTTGGAACTGTAAAACTTTGCCTTTTAGTAACTGTCGAAGAGTATTTTAAATTTATAGGAGATAGGACGAACTTAGCCCTTTGATCCGAAGTTTTGTTCGAGATCGGTTTGGCTTTTCTTATCATTTCACGTTAGTACTGAGGTGTTAAGTTCTTTGTTTACTTTTCATTATTTACAAGGGTCATTCTTCGGAAACACATTTTTTGGTTGACTTTCGTGGCACATTTTTTTTTGTCGAAATAGCACATAATGATGAAATATTCTGAATAAAGATAGAATTTAAAATTTATTGGTAGTGGAGGGAACTTTATTGACTTAATGGTTACGAAGTAATTCAGTTTTAAAAATATGGCATCCACGGAAATCAGTATTCATATCACCGAAATCAAATATATAAAATATTGAACATTTATACGCTGAAACATACATTTTATGTGAATTAGCATAATAAAATCAATGTAAGAAGGAATTTCGGGTTAGTTTATTAATAAAATAATGTTTTTTCAGTAGGAAGTAGATGGAAATTTTTTATGTGGAGCAATTATTTTATGTTTGTAGTTTTTTTCTAAGAAAGTATGACAAACAGTTACACAATCTTAAGTCAATACTGTAAACATTTACTTTTTTATATATTTTTTTGTGTTTAATTTTAATTATTAGAGGAAAATCTTCTCTCTAGCAGTTCGTTGTTGATGAAGATCTAATTCACTAACTGATTGTATCTTCCCTTCTTTCTTCTTTCGATAATACCGCTGCCTATATTTTTCTTTCTGCACGGAATAATAGGGTTTAAATTATGAAATTGCAGTTTTATTGTCATACGTACTTCAAATTGACATAGAACCTTCATCTTTTGAGATTTTTGAGCGAATAACTTTTCACATGGTACCTATGAGGTTTTTCTTTTAAAAAATGTACAACATTCGATTATCGACTATTGGTTGTTTTTTTTATTCAGCTTAGACAAGAAAGATGGATACGGCGAAAATTCGAGTGATTTTTGAATATGAGTTCCGACGCGGAACTAACGCGGCAGAAACAGCTCGCAATAACAATGTTGCGTTTGGAGAGGGGACGGCTAATTAACGCATCGTGCGATTTTGGTTTAAACGGTTTCGTGATGGAAACTTTGATTTAAAGAACGAATCACGTGAAAGACTGCCCACACAGGTGAATAAAAATGAATTGAAAGAGATGGTTGAAGCCGATCCGAGTCAAACTACCTAGGAATTAGCGGCATGGTTTAACGTTAACTTACCAACAATATTGACTCATTTGCGTCAAATCAATAAAATAAAAAAATAAAAACGGGTGCCTCATGATTTGATTGATCTGCAGAAAGAAACGCGTGTTGAAATTTGTTTTGCCTTGTTGAATCGATACAGAAATGAAGTAATATCGGATTGAATTGTGACATGTGATGAAAAGTGGATTCTTAACGATAACCGTTCGCGAAAAACTAAACCTAATATTTCTCTAGATTAAGCTTGATTCGGGCTCTCTTCCGTGTTTCAGCCAATATTTTTGCAACTAAGCAATCTTTTCGTAGTATATTCCCAGCGTACTCACTGAAAAAAACACTATTAAAATTAACAATATAAAAATGTTAATCGACCTGCAGATTTGATTTTCGTTTATTTAAATGACATTTCGTCTACTTTTTGTCCACGGAAAACACGAAAATCAATACCACGAAAATCAAAAATAAGTACAAAATCTTACATAATTTCCTAAATTGCTGGTATATATTACTTTGGTATCTGCAGTCGAAATTAGGAACCCAAAAGGCATCTGTTATTACAATCACTATAACAATAGGATTAGTATGGACGAATTAAAATTCTGCATGGTAATCAACACTTGTGGTATACCAAGCCACGGAAAGTGATTACTTACCTTAATAACAAAAGGACGCGGAGACATAGAGATGTGTTGTCCTCACCACTGATGGAGCGCGACTGATAGTTTGTCTCGGTCTAACAACTATTCACGCAATTACTAAAGTACAGTTTAAATGAATATATTAGTGCGCGCCAGGGGTATCAACGCCAAACGTCGGACGCAAAGTTATCTAGTTGTAACTTATCAACTAAAGCGTATTTTTGCAAAGTAATAGTGTCAGTTAAGCTAGTAACTACCTGGTTATTTGTGAACCTGTGTGAAATAGTGCTATTACTAATAGGAGATAATATAAAAATTTATTAACACTCGAAAATGAGGTCCGGACGCACCACGAAAGTCAATATTTCCAAGGTTTTTATTTATTTTTTCTTATTTAGAATAAGAAAATTAAAAAACTAAAAAAGGCCTCCCCCATTACTTTTGTCTTACCTAACATATAACAAAACATCAAAGGGCTAGGGATACTTTTTGTATTTTTTTTCGAGCCGGACACGTATTTTTGAGCCTTGTGAGAATTACCCACAAATTAAAATTAAAGGAATTAAAATTAAGGGAATTAAATACAAAAGTGAGCACTTTCGCGTAAATAAGTAAATAAAATACTTTTACTCGGTATAATAAGTAGCCTATTATCTAAGTTAGGCTTTGCTCCAACCGTACGCCAAATTTCATCTTGATCTGTTCAGTAGTTTTGGAGATCATAATCTTTCGGCTTTCTAGTATTAGTAAGATAAGATGCGGCAATAACGTTTAAATCAAATGATTAACAAAAAATTTAAACTTTGCTTTTTAACTATCATTCTACAAAAACTCCATTAAGTTATGATTCTCTCTCCGACCACAATCACGCCTGCAATCTCCACCATTGTAACTCCTCACCTATCAACACGTACAAAGCGCTGCAAACATCTACAAATCATGACACGGGTGCATTGTGGCACGCGCCAGCCGCGCCGGCGTTTGACGTGTTGATTGAAACACTTTGTGGCATCGAAACACGTTGTGGTTGCTTGGTAGGTTTAATTGAATGGGGATGTTTGGTTTCTGGTTAATTATTCTCTCTTCTATGCAGATTGCCTCAAACATAATATTAATGGTAGCAGGACATTATCGCGAGAGATACTTGCGTGAGTGGACGTTTGCTCCAATAGACATTTGCGCGAGTGGACATTAGCGCGTGTCACAAAACTCCAAAAATCTCACGAAATAGATGTTGCAGAGAGTTGCGGTTTTTATCATTGTTTCAGGAATTTTGCTCTCTTTCATCTTTTATATCTCAATATATCATACCTCTCCCCCTTCCTTCCCCATAACGATAAACATTTAAACGTAGATCTTCGTAGCACGTGCTAAGATGCTACGACGGCGTAGCATACAAAATACTTCAACGCGTACTTTTCTACTACACGTGTCACTACATACCAAGTGTTGCTCGCGCAAGTGTACCAGATCCCCTGAGTATGTATAAAAGTCGACATAATATACAATTTTAATATCCTATGCCGTCACGTCCATCCGTCGGGCTCGAGCCTAATAACAATTTAGGCCGGAATTAGACCCTAAGCTCTCTATTACGGCTGGCTGTTAGGCTCTTGATATTTTTAATAATCGTTATCGTTAACCTTAGGTAGCACTTGGTGAATGTTATGGTGACAAGGTGGAATTTTTTATGAAAAATAAAAGCACTGAAAAATTAAGTCGAGAAAAGTCGATTTTTTATTTTTTTTTTTCATTTGCCTTGGGTTATGATATTAACCTTCATTATCACTGTGTATGATATAAATTACAATTAAAGATTAGGAACTAATAATACTGATATGTAACTGATTCAATTGTAAATAATTATCAGTATTTCGATTGAATCAGTTGAGCTACAAACATTCTAGAGGAAGCTCAGCTAAATATAGACCATGTACCTAATCTGTTTTTCAATAATCATGGCATGATTCATGCAGTTCACAATTAATTAGATTTTTCTAAGATATTATTATCTTAGAAATAGGATAATATTATCTTAAAAAAAAATCTTATTGCTGTTTTTCTATTGATTTCTCTTTTTATAAGAAAACAATATTGAGCAGGTACGGTACCTTTTAGGTACAGCTATAGTAGGTAGGTACAAATGAATACAGTGAGACGTCAAATCCAGATGCCAAACCCGTATCTCAATAAATATATTAATATGAAATCCAATTGAATGAGTCATTCTCGCCAATAAAACCATATCCAACGAAAAATGAGAAATAAAAGGAATTTAAATAATTCCCATTCTGCCAGCACTTTATTAGCGTGTCTCGGTCTCGCGCTCAAATATGCAAAATGGCGGCGGCGCCCGCTTAATTTGAAAAAAGAGCGTATACGAGTGTTGCCGATTCGTGCTAAATTGCAGTTTAATTGGGAAGTTAGCTGAAATTGTAAGTCTTGTATACTACCAATGAAGTATTATAGTCACTTTTAAATCTCATTGTACACAACACTACACGGAAATTGATCTTTTTAGGAAAAAACTTATGCATTTACGAACTAATTAAGAACTATTTAAGAACTGATTAGTTTTTATAAAAATACTCGATGGATGTATAATAATAATAATAAATAATGTATATATGGATGTAGGTAATGACTTAGTAGTTGACATTCTGGCATAGATTAGGTAGGTATGCCTACCTAAAACAAGGGGAAAATGTCTAATGTAGGTATCTACAACTATGCCTACAAGCACTTCTAATAAAATAACTACAAACTGGTTTCTTACTATTTGAAGACTTTTAATTACAAAGCTCTCGTCTCATCACTTATTATCTAATAAAAAGTACATGAAACGCTTGATTACCCAGACACTTTATGCTTAATTTAGCTGTCATTAACCCTCAATTTCCTTTAATGCCTTTGACACTCCCTGGGGCATAAATTCGGGACCTAAATTGAACTCTATACATAAGGAATTAAGGCTATGTCTTACCCGAGTGCGAGCAGTGAGCAATAATCTTATAGGATTAACTGCTCCACCGGATTATTCTCCTGAATTATGGCTTGAAAATGCAATCTGAGGTTTATGTTGGGCTCTTCCTTCAATCTTAGAAGACCCGCGTTGGGATTAGGAGCGCTTAGAGTTATCGGGAAAAATGATGGCACAGCTGGCAATGCTTTTTTTACTTTTTTTTTTTAGGTTTCTTTTTGATTCCAGCCTCGAATAAAAATTTATATCAGTATATTTTCCTAGTTTATTAAAAATGCTACAGGTATCTTAGCACTTGGTTACAAAAGGAAATGATAACCTGTAGGTTTTTTCATGCTCAGTTGAAGTTTTTTCACTATTTCCTTAAATACAATACAATACAAAATACTTTATTGTCCACCATCAAAAATACAATACAAGAGAAATTACATAAGACACAAGTACAATGGGCGAACTTTTGGGTGAAAAGAATTATGTAAATTAAGAAAGGCCCCTGATTTCTCAAATTGTACCAATTAAAGGCAATCTTGAATAAATATTCAATATTATTAACAACAGTTCAACTACTATGTTGCGTTCGAATCTAAAGAAATTATAATGATAATAACTTAGTTAATCGTGTTATTAGTAACGAATTATTAGTGAAGGTAAGGGATTGCGCAAGTTTTAGTTGGTACTTTGTACTTATTGGAGATATTACAATGTTGATAACTAACGAAATGATCCAGGAATAAGAAAATTGACGAGAATTGATCGAGTGAATAACTAAAGGCAATTTATATTTTAATAAGAACTTATAACGAGGTTCTCCCAGCTACGTAGGTACTTAAATCTAAATATCAGACAGAATTTTCAAATAAGTGAACGAGCGATCACCGTAGTGTGTCAACCTGCCAAAACGTCGGAAAATTGTAGCGAATCCCTCGCAAACATTTTCCGATGCTTTGTAAGGTATAATGATCGTATTCTATAATATCATTCAGTAATATCAATATAAAAATTACAAATAGACAAAAAGCTAACTTAAATACTTACTTTTAGATATTCATTCAAGTAAAAACGAGTCTTGCTTCCATAACTTTGACTTGCAAACAAAAGTGACATTTTTACATATAATTTCGTATATTAAGTTCAAAACCAACTTACCATTCAAAATTATACTGAATCAAGTATTCTTGAGCGCCATATTGTCTGAAGACTAAAATTATTCAAATTGTATTAAAATATACTTCACTGAGACGAACTAGGTAACTAATTAGTAAAGAAACTTGAAATGCTTATGTAGTAAAGAGAGAGAGAGAGAGAGAAATAATTTTACTAAAAATAATAGTAATAGTTACATAGGTCTATTAGGTAGGTAGAGATAAACCATTCTAAAAATGCACGCCCCCTTAACTAATCGTCATACAATCGGCGGTAATTTTTAGAATGGTTTATTTCTACTGACCTAGGTTTTAATGAAAATAAAATATTATGTGACGTTCCAATAATTCGAAGGATCAATGCCAAATTAAACTTGAAATTTAAAATGTAGCTATGACGCAATACGGCACGGGTTAAATCGAATATTTATTATTTTTGTTCGTAATACCTAATGCTAGTAAAGCAGCTCGTAGTGCTGGAATGTAAGCTATCTCCGGCATTCGGTAGTTTGATGGATGTGCTCGGTAGACCGCGAGAATTCTGATGCCGTGTAACATTTACTAGGTACATATTACATACATGTAGATTGGATACATTGGTACTGGAAATTATTATAATTGGACTTTTTTACTACAGGACATTTTATTATTGGACATTTTACTATTACACATTTTTATTATTAGACATTTTTACGACTGGACATTTTAATATTGGACATTTTAAATATTGGTCATTTTTACTACTGGACATTTTTATAATTAGACTTTTTTACGACTGAACATTTTACTGTTGGACTATTTCACTATCGGACATTTTGGCGACTGGACATTTTACTATTGGTCGGACATTTTCATTATTGGACATTTTTACGACTCGACATTTTACTATGGGACTTTTTTATTATTAGACATTTTTCTTAATTTTTAATAGGACATTATTAGTTATGGACATTGGGTTTGGAAATTTTTCGTTGTGTCATTTTTCGTGCAAATTTGTTTTCTGTGTATAATTTGTAGGTAAATGCTATGTAGTAGGTAAGGTAGGGATGGAAAATTTAAATCAACTGAAAGCAATGGGACCACGAGCAATCACTATCACTCGTCTCATTAATGACACAAAATAAAGGGACCACGAGAAAACATCCATAATAACGTAGTTCACAAAAACTATGTAAGTTTTCGTTTTCTACCATACCTTTAACGCCTTGCAGCGCCTCTATCGCAAATAAAATCTAAAAAAAACCTATTGTAAGTACATGCAAACATGCCTGAACGCGGAATTTTGTCAATCAGCGATATTAGTTCTTTTGAAAGCACAAAATACCACTCTCGCTTCGCTCCTGTAGTCTGCCGAGAAAGACATCACTCAAACGAAGCTTAGGCGAGTCATCATGACTCAGCCAGCATGTTACTGAAACATTCGATTTTAATTTTATACAATTTTTGGCATAAAACCTGTCGTTACGTTATACAGTTACAGGTCTAATAGCTACGTATAATAGGCAGGTAATTACTACGCAAATGCTAGTAAACGTGCTGTTTAGGTGTCATACTATGGGCACGGGGAGGCGACCCCCCATGGGAATTTTAGGTTTCATTTAATGACAGTCGGTAATAGGTTAGTTGATAGGTAGTAACTAAATGGATTGTTTTTTAACTCCCGACGCAAAATGAGGGGTGTTATAAGTTTGATGTGTCTGTCTGTGTATCTGTCTGTGGTATCGTAGCTCCCAAACGGATGAACCGATTTTCGTTTAGTTTTTTTTGTGTCATTGTCAATTTTAGCCCAAGTGCTCATAAAGCCATGTTTCATGAAAATCTGTAGGAGGTTTTTTAAATTTTAAATTTTGTTCTTGTTATTAAGTAGGTAGGTATTAACTTTATTTGCAGAAAGTATAAGTACATATCACATCACATCAAAAGCCTATATTGGTCCACTGCTGGACGCGGGCCTCCCCCTGATACGCGCCTCATTGGTTTTTATCTCATGGAGGTAGTGCTCATAATCCCCATGTTCGATACATCGATCACATAGGTAGGTTAATTAATATATCATCAGCAGTTTGACCTAAGTAGGTTACTCGTGCGGCGAGCGCGGACCAGGCGCCTACGGAGGTCAGTGTATCAGCAGCGATCATCCAAACCATGAGTGCGGTTTCTTCATATTAGACGTAGTTTATACAATACAGGTATTGTTCTATATACTCGACTTTTTAAATCATCATCCCGGGAAGAGCTAGCCTCGATTCCTACACCCCACGCTGCAATCTCAGTTAGGTGATAGAATTTTTCTGCAGGGGGTGCATCTGCCCGCATCCCCGGTGGATATCCCTTAATCATCTCTTACAACACCCGAGAGAAGAGTTGGGGTGGTGATAATAATTCTAAGCCGGCACCAGAAACCAGAGCGCCTACCCATAAATAGGTGGTAGCTACCTACGTAGACGAGTAAAACCTTTTATGTGACCTCTCACTCACATCTTAGATGGTGTCCGAAATGGAGGACCAGTATAACTGAATAAAAAAATCCCCTAAAAGAAATTTTCATAGCTTCCTCGTAAATATGCCTGCAGAGCCTTCTTTAACAGTGTTGCCCTAAAACACCTCCGTGGTCGTTAACCTTCTTTGCGTAGTGACCGGGTCACCGCCTATTTATATCCGGGTTCGACCTCTTTGGGAAATGACTGGTGGGCCTCGTGTTGTTGAACTATCGATTTTTCCTATCCTAACTATGCTGTATCGTCTCGTAGTAGTGTTATATAAGTTGGTAAATGTTTCCCTTAGACAACCTCAGGATGGACTGGACATGAAAAGACAGTATAGATGCACGTGAATAAATCTATTAAGATAATCAGAGGAAAATTAAAATAAATACTTACACTTCCTACATACCATGATACCAACCATGATACATACCATGACGACGACGAAGCGACGCGTGACCCGAGAGCTGTGAGTATCTGGCGCAGCGCATCAGCATTGCCATACAGCGGGGCAATGCAGACAGCATAGCGGGGATGCTTCCGACTGGTATTTATATGGATCAGTTTAGCTACCTATAGATTGTTTGCAACAGTCTGCAGTTAGCTCAATTGTTTCAAATGTAAACAAGTTCTAATTTATTTCTATTATTTGATTGTAATTTTCTTTGTCAATAAGGATTATTAAAACACTAATTAACGACCCTTTGAGTTTGGAGTTAACTTGAGTTTTTAATGATAATTGTTTCGCTTTTTCATGTAGGTGGAAGATAATTATTAACCTATTTATAAGATCGTTCGGAATCTTTTGTCGTATGTAAAGGTGATTGGTATTCCGTTACAAATTAATAACCTTCCTTAATAAGTGAACCGAATAGGTTCCTTGTTCATAAGGGGAAATGTAATTACTCGCATGTTTTATTATTTTACCAGCCGATACCCTAACAGAAATTAATCTGAAGCCCCGCTCTCCTCTACAAGCCCGCAGTTTGCAGTATAAATTTTAATCAACGCTTTGCAACGTCAATGAAAATCAGGCTGCAGGCTTCCACGTAATTAATGTTGGTACAGCGCGGCGCGTCATCTGGCACAATGTAAATTAACGTCGGTACAGCGCGGCACGTTACGTGGCACGTGGCACACGGGATGTCTTCCGGTGACGTCCGTTATATATCATATCCGTCAGTTGTTGAGGTGAGGCTGGGATTTGTATTTTGACTGATAATTTATTAGTTGGTAGGTAGTACCTAAATGGTTATAATGTATTTTTTATGAAGTATTTTTCAGTTATTGACATATTCATGAAGTGTTTGTTGTTATTATTTCGAAATTTGCTAACACAGTTGCAAACATGTAGGTACAAGTAACAGTGACAAGAAAACACTACCAAGTGACTGAATAAAAATTAATTCTTCTATCTATGTAATACCGTTCGTAATTATGTTCCACGTAATTAATATCGGTACTGCTTGGCGCGTTACGTGGCACACGGGAAATGTCTTCCGGTGACGTCAGTTGCTGCTGTAATATCCGGCGCCATGTTGTGTTGGTGAGGCTAGGATTTATATTTTGACTCAGTCTTTTGTCAACTCATGGGTTATGTTTTTTTAGGTTATTATGCTAAGAACTAGAAAAAGTAACTAGAAAAAAGAATTTTTTGTAAGTTGAAAATACTTAGATAATTTATATTAGAATTTTACACATTAGTTATATAATTTTTTCGTTAACAAAATCATTAAAATATCGTCATCATCATACTAGTCTGGTATCACACTGGTATTAATCCTCCTTTTGCCAGACTCTTCTATCCTGTGCTTCCCGCATCTATGTACCTATACCCCGACGATATTGTCAACCATCTTTGAGATGACACCTTTTGGTTTTTATAAGAAAAAAAAATGCATTACAAACAATCACCAACAGATCACATCAAATTAGAGACTTTATCTGCTCGGTAAGAGATAAGAAGATACCATCGTCGGATTTTCATGGCTTACTAACCGCTCTTAAATTCAAGATATCCACAAGTAGTATATCTATGGGCCTGTAGGCTGCTGGCATAGTAGCCGCACACTGTACACTGTAAGTAATTACTCGTACGCATGTCACATAACTGACAATTAGGTAATTTCAAAATGGCCGACAGCGAGCCTATATTCGATTCTGAGGTGTTTGTAGGTCATCTGCGAGCGGCATCATTCGATTATAACAATTTTCACCTCATTGGCTGAACGAGGTCTTTGTTTACTTTTAGATATTTGAAGTATAAGTACCTATTGCCACTTTCCCGACATTTCAAATTATGATTTTTCACTTCATTTGAATCTTTCTGTAAATCGTTTGATTCCTTTATGTGAAAATTATGATCGTTATAAAAGTTGGCTATGAAATCAAATCATTCCTGTTACGGCCAAATTTAACCCATAAGACAAGTAGGTCATTCCATTCACTGCGATAAGTCCCTATAATATTGTTCCTTCAGGCTTCAATACCACATATAAGATTAACTTAAGTTGAGTTTCTTCTAAGACCCCTCCTTGAATACTTAAGCGACTTACAGAGTTTGAAAAGGGCTTGAATGGGCCCAATCGAAGTTGGCTTTTAGGTCAAACTCTCGAAAGGCTTTAGAGAAAGTAACTTTTGAGTTGAAATCAATTGAAATATTGAATGATCAAACCTTGAAAGAGTCGAACCAATATCGAAATCGGAAGTTTGAATGAGAGTTCAAAAATATTGAATAGCGCCTCAGTTCTTTGCCTATTTTCATTCTTCTAGATACGCAATCGATTTTTCTCGTTTTTTTTGTGGTTATTTGAACTATAATTCGGTGTATTAGAGTACACCAATTGGCCGAAAAGGAACACGTAATTTCGTGTTGGAGAATTACGAGCATAAACGGCCTCCTAGTGCGTATGTTTTCTTCAAATTTCATTCAAATGTACAACGTTCACTCGACGTTTTAATTTTATCCACTCAATCTAACAATTGAGTATTGCCAAAGGCGCAGAAATATCGAAGTTTAAAAAAATATTTCTCTTTAGGTAGATTTTTCCTGAAAAGACGTTTTACAAAAGCGTTGTTAAAAGACCTTTATCGCCATCTTGTCTTGCTGATAATGAGGCAGAGCGAGCACCCTCGATCGCAGTTTCCAGAAATTCCCAGATTTTCCTGCAGGCACAAAATAGCACTTTACGTTATTCTTTTGAACCTTTATTTTACGCAAAATTTGCTAAATTACTCCCAATTTTTTGTTAGACTTTATTCTAGCGAAGATAAGTTTCTTTGGATCTGAACTTTTACGTTGACAGGAAAGAAAAATAAGTCTTGAAAAAACCGTTAAAGACAGGAAAAGTCCAATAGAAAGTGAGCTTTTTTTTTTAAAAAGTTTCTTGGAGGAACAGTTTTACGTCGGTTTTAATTGAAACTTTAATTTACGTTTACTCGTAGGAATAAAAATGACAGAGATGCAGTCATTTATTCAATGAATCTCGTTATCTTCGCGGGACTTTGTAACATGTTTAATTCATCGTGGGAGAGAATATTTTATGCAAGGAATCTTCAGAAACGTAGATACACAGAAACGGTATGTATTTATACAGGAATCCTGATTAAAGTGGATAATACTTAGGTAATTTGTTTTGCGTTATAGCAAGCAAAGTAAAGCTTACCTACATATTATTAAAAAACCCTATAGTATATTAGAGGTACCGTTTAGTATTGTAATACCAAACTTACTTAATATTCTAGTAAACAAATATCTTGGATCAGCTAAAAAAGGATGTGGTAAGCGAAATCATATTGATCATGAAACACTTAAAGAGCTTAATAGAACCTTCCAAGGCATCCATTGCAATTTAATTTGTGCCAGCGTAGGTACTTTTTTGAGTTTGGGATATTTTTAAGCCCGTCCTTTAATACTTTTTTCAGAAAATTTGCTTGAATTTTTGACAAAAGCACTTATTTATTACAAATGCAGACCTCTGTCAGTACTCTCTAGGCCTGAGGCATTTTTCTAACGTGTTCAAAATATCTTCCACTGGCAAGAAGCAACCACTGTTCATCTAATATTTACTCTCTCAAGGCTCAAGCTCCAAGATGAAGTTCCAAAAGTCCTGAATAATTTCCGTTCCCTAGCCAACGGAAATAATAGAAAATGTTTCACATAACATTCCTGTGATCCCACACGTAACTATTGCATAATTTGGTAAAGAACGCAATTTGAGCTACGAAAGTAATTTGTTTGTCGGATTCAAAAAACATGAAAGGATTGGTATTCATTTGACGGCCTTTATACACCAAAAGGGTCTTAGGAGAACACTGTTGCTAAACCGTGAGAACCACGGGACTAATAATATTAATTGTATTTAATTTGGCCTGTTTGTTACAGGATTGTTATCATGGGACTCTGGCGAGCATCAGGTCGACTTGGAGAAGGAGCTGGCCACCCTCACGGCGCAGGCACCCGAGGGGGAGGAGGCCAGATATGGTGAGTACTCTAAACTAGACTATCTAGCTCATCTATAGTACGAGAGCCCACGACCAAAACCATGTCTCATAGCAATACGGCAAAAACCCTATAAAATCGTTAGATTGTATGATTCTGAACCCGACTAGGTGTGTAGTAACGGTCGAAAGTGTAGCAACTGCGTGGGAGGCCATTTCTGCTGTGTCAAAAAAAAAGGCAGTCGGTATTATAGCAATACGTCTGATAGTGAAAATGTACATAGATTTTATAATTGTATTACGAAAAAGTTTGTTTTCAGACATTTTGCGCGTAGCACATAGCCTGAGCGCATTTTTGAAAATGTCAACAAATTTAGCCGACCTGTATCATAGCAATACGGATAATTTTTTTTTTTTAACTTTTCGTATTGCTACCATGATTACCAAAAACCTGTTTTCAGACACTTTAAGTGTAGCATATACTCCCAAAAACGAAAATAACGTTTCGGAGTCGCCTGGCCGACGCCTCTGTTAAATTTTTTTTAAATTTACAGCCTTCATAAATATTCAAGAATCTCGCTTGTCTATTATATGTACTTTGACTGATGACAGATGTCATTACTTATTTCTTTTGTAAAAGTTACTCAAGTGTGCTTTAAATTTATTTTTGAAGTTTACGACACTCCTTACTGACACTGGCAGAGTCGTAGCGAAAAGCAAGCGGTGCCATTATATAAGAAGTTGAAGTTGAAGTTGAAAACCAAAACTATCAAATCAATCAGTATTTAATTTCAACAGCCTCAGCGCTTGTTACGCTCCTGCCCCTTTCTTACTATTATACAGCTCACTCGGCAGCTTTTTTCAACTTCATCCCAGTTTCCTTTTGTGCGATTTATTTCAGTCCTTCAACTTCAATGTTACGGTTTCGGGTAAATTCTTTGTTAATTATCATCTAATAAATTCAGGGTCGCAACGTATTCATTGGTTTGTAACAGAGAATTCAAGATGCCTCAATACGATTTTAAATGATATCTGAGTATCGAAAAGTTGTCTGATAGAGAAGGTGCTACACTTAATTTGTCTGATATAAATTTTTTGCACATGTGGACAACTTATTTTATCATGTCCAACAATTTTCAGACATATTGCTATGATACCGATCGGTAAAATTTATTAACATTTTCAAAACGGTCTCAAAATTTAATGCGTTCACATTTCCGTCTGAAAATTGTTTTGTTCGCATCAAATAACCAAAATTTACTAATAAAAAAGATTTTCAGACGTATTGCTATGAGACATTTTTTTTTGTCTCATTTTTAATTTTTTTAAGTGATTTTACGGGTTTATGCTACACCACTAACGTCTGAAAAATATGTTTCCGGTATCTCAGAACTATCATTCAACTACAGTCTGCAAATCAGACATATTGCTATGATGCAGTTCGGTAAAATTCTTTGACAATTTTGAAAATTCGGTCAGATCAAACGCTACGCGGAAAATGTCTGATATTGGTATTTTCGAGTTCAGGATAATCGTATCTATCGATTTGATGCGGTTTTGGCTGTATTGCTATGAGACAAAAATTTTGGTCGTGGGCTCTCGTACTACTACGGCAATAGGGTTCATGTACCCTGAAAAAGCCTTAAGTTCTTTTTTTCCTTTGTATCTAGAACTCGCTTCAGCCCTCGTTGACTTATTCATAGTAACGTAAACGTCTGAAAGACAATTCTATTGGTCAATAGCGCAACTAGCTAACAAGCATAAAACCAGTGTGTAGGCACAGCATAATATTCACATCCAGTAATTAATATTCTGGGAAAAACTCAACTACGCCAATTATAACAGTTACAGAAACGCCTATGTGCGACGGATGGACAGACAGGCAATCAGGCTTAGTATTTAGGTTTTACTCTCTGTGTTAGGAAACCAAAATAGCTCAAAACCAGTAATTGAGATAGCAGATACAGAAATACAGAAATACAGAATTTATTAATTACTCCTAGGAACAAGTCATTAAAAAAATTATAATTAATTATAATTTGTACATTAATTATTAAAAAATAATTTATATAGAAATAAAACTTAAATAGGCGGTAAATCCAAGTATTCTGCACATCATAGAATACCGATTCCGTTAAATATTTTCTTAGTCTATGTTTAAATATAGATAAGAAGTTTGAAGTTGCTAAAACCGGATTTGAATCAGTTGTACTTTTGGAGTCTATTGACATAACGTTGTTTTTAGTAATAAATGTTTTAAAGTTATAGACTGCTGTCCATACTTGCAGAACCTAGAAAATAGTAAAAACCTGATTATTTTTCATATGTGAATCTTAAGGGTGTAAGTAATTACCAATTTATTAGAATTATTAATTAGAAAAGATAAAAGATCCTAAATAACTTGCTATGCTATTGTAATTTTTTGCACATATATCCCACCAAAGCTTCAAGTACCAAAATTTGTTAGTTAATGTATAAAAACAAGCGTAAAGCGGCTTCAATGTGTGCGTGGAGTTTTTGTTTTAGTGTGCAGGCTCAGAAACCTAAATTCGAGCGAGTCAAAACTGAAAAGTCTCTGATAGCCATATTCAAAGTACGTATCTGTATGCCCAACAAAAAAGATTTTCTTCATCAGTATCAAAGTCAAGCGGAAATTTCCAGTCCAGTAATTGTAATCAATTGAAATCACATAAAACATTTCGGTAGGCTCAGGCTAAAACTTACGTCATTCCACCCGATTAAGGCCTCGATATTGGCAATCTAAACCTTTTTCACCACATAAACCTATCATCGACCTTAAACGTTCACAATAAAGAGGAAAATTGCCTGAAAAAGTGTTTGTTTCGATCAAGAGGTATTTTTCGGGTAACGAAGTTTTTATGATATTTTATCCTCTCGTGTTTCGGGTCGTTTGTTATAGCTGTAGCCTGGAGGCGACCTTGGCGGTAATGTGCCGTGGGTAAAATAATAAATAAATGTTGGGTGGGGTAAGACCGGTAGCTGGTAAGCTTCGTTTGTGACACGTGGAGTGAGACCCTAATGTTTCAACATGCTTGCGAAGGGTGCGTAATGGCCTTTGGAAATGAGTTCGTTATTTAGGTATATTTATTTCATCTTAATAGGCTTGCCTTTTATTTAAAGCTACAGCCGTGAAAACTTTAAAATGATTTTTATAGAAACTTCTACAAAGATAAAAATGGTCCAAGATCGCTTATTGAAATCCCCAGGCGCGAGAGAACTGCGAGTTACGAGTTCACAAAGCTAGGTCTCAGTCATAACTTCACAAAAGACCTGTCAGAACTAAAACTGAATAAAATTCTTTGCCTCCGTTAAGGTTGAACAACAGCTATCACTTCAAAATCGGAACTGTTTCTGAAGGGCTCTTGGGGCAAGATTGAGGCACGGGTCTTTTTTCGAGTGTTTAAATGTGGTCGGCGGACACTCTCTAATACCTCGAAGCTGTGAAAAGGTTTGAGCGATTATGGTGTATGCGGTATCAAAACATTTCTAAATTACGGAAGTGTTCTTAGATACATTTTGAAGGCTTTTGTCATTCATTTTGCGAAAATAAGTGTAAAAGCGAAGTCGTTTTTTTTACAGTTTTCAATAAATTATCGAAATAAAAACGCCTAAGCCCTACCCAATTGTATTACGTGATCAACTGTATAAGAAAATTCCCGAGCTTTCTGTTTATGAACAGATAAGTTCGGAATTTTTTATTCGTATATACGAAAAAAATACAGCGAAAGTGATACTAACTTTTGTCGCTTTCGTAGTATTTTTTCGACTCATTTCTAAAATGATAAATGTTATCAACACCAAACACTCGACGGAAAAACTGCTTGTGTTACCAGCAGTGCTGAGATGAATCGTCTACAAAATACTTTGCACAATATGTGCAGTCCAACCCTTAGCCACGAATACCGCAATTGAAGGCTTTATTAGTCAGAAAGACTTTCAGAATTATCCTCTCCAGTTGATTTGAATGAGTGGGCGGATATTTTTATCTCAAGAGAAAGAATCTGAGAGATTCATAATGAATTCGTGAAGATGGATTGGAGTTATTGAGTGGAATATTTTCGTGAATGTCATTTTCAAGACTCTTATTTGCAAATTCTGCTATAGGTACCTACTACCTACTTAGTTATACTCCATATTACCAATATTTCGCTTATTTTATTAATTAAAAGTTGGTAACTCAAAATCGGTGTTCCGGTCGAATCTGTGTGGCCTGAAATCGAAATGGTTCCGAATAAAAAACAGCAGTTAATCATTTATAATCAATGCTCTATTATTATTATTTAAACGTTTACTATACCATTAAAAAAAATTTACACTGACCCCTAGATTTTACAGTTCAGTTACAAGGACACTAACGACATTGACAATGACACAGAGCATTGTTTTGAAAATTTTTCCTTTAATCTACAAATAAAAACCATTTTTCCGTTTTCACACGAAAACCAACTAATAGTTTGGCTGGTTAAAAAGCTCCTCGTTAGTTTATATGTGAACGTTCAGCGTAAGGGTAAAGCCGTGAATTTTGTCACTTTCATCATAAAAGTGAAAAATAAACTTTCGCGTTACGGTAACACCTAACGTAACACAAAAGTGCCCTAAGGCTTATGAACACTGCTTATTTACTGTAGGCAAGTAAAAAAATATATAGAAGCTTCTAAAATCCAATAATGCGTGAGTTAATTCACTGGAAGGAGTGTTATCGGGATTCCGGTTCAGTGGCTGCCTCCGGCTGAAATAGTTCACGGGAAAACCAACTGAGGTCGTATGTTGCGCATTTATCAAAAAACTGCTATGTTGCCAAGTTTTGGGTTTTAGAATATAAAAATTGCTCGGGAATTGGGTTTTAGAAAACAAGGCTTGTTCGAAAAATGTTAGTTCAGATATTTTCGATGAAAAGAGGCGTTAAATATCCTGATATAGGTACATCCCATCTGTCTATTAAGACAGGGTCCATGGAAATTAGTACTTTTTTTGACAAATTCAATTGGTTCATAACAATAATCAACGTGCAATACCTATAAACAGATATTGTATTAAAAAGTACATAATTTACGTTTATAATTTTATACCGCGAGGAAAAAGCTATTATTGCCGCGTTCGTAATCTCCCTCCTGACCTTGCCACTAAACTCATGAACGTAATGGAAAACCCCAAAACAAATTACGAATAATTTTAATACATAATCCAATATAAATCCCGTTCCGTTTCCATTAATTTTCTTCTACCTACTCGTTGGAAATAAATCTCATTTTGTAACCGACTTAGGATATGGGTCCCACACACACGCTAATAGAAATTCTGGATTATAAAATATGCAATAATATAAGGATGACTACTGATGATTTTTAGGGACAACTTTGAAAAATGTGGCATTCAAGGCGAGTTTTAAATTGAGTTAGAGTTTTTACTATACTAATAATATCTAATATATAATTTACTATATAATACATATATATATTAAATATAAAAATACTAGTTTTAAATTGAGTTAGAGTTTTTACTTTACTAATAATATCTAATATATAATTTACTATATAATACATATATATATTAAATATAAAAATACTAGTTCTAGTTTATTTCTATTATCTGACTATATAATAGGTACTAGGTATACTAATATCATAAATTCGAAAGTAGCTCTGTCTGTCTATCTGTCTATCTGTTACCTTTTCACGCCTAAACGGTTGAGCGGATCTTTATAAAAATTTCCATTGGACGTAGAAGGTATGCCGGAGACGAACATAGGCTACTTTTTATCTCGGAAAAGGGCGTGCGAAGCCACGGGCAACTGTTAGGTAGGGTGGTTTTTTGAGAAGCTAATTATGTTTTTTTTTATAAATCGAGGATATGAATTCTTTCAAGACATTTCTCTAACTGTCGTGGTTTCGGACTTAGCCATCACCGAACTTCTCAAAAAAACCACCCTGTATATATTGGTACATGGTATTCTAAATAGTTTTGATTCCATTGTTAAAAGTAAACAGTCGGTTCCAAGTTTGCTAGAAACTAAACAGTAGAATTTAATTCAGAATTCAATTCTTGCGTCCCTGGTGGCTCTGAAATAACTGAATACCTATCTGGTTGAGCAAAGCCAATTGTGTTCTAGCTGCCGTCAAAGCCTCCTTTACATGCTTCTAGTACTACCGGCATAAAAACTAGCATGTTTTTAAGTTTGTTACGAAGACTGACTTTTATTTTACGGGCACAAGGTCGAAGAAAAAAGGTCTAATATTTTCATATCTGGGGTTGGGGTCGGATACCTACAAAGGCGTCCTTGGTTGATTATAATCTTACTTCATAGTTTTTTATTAATAATATGTAGACCTACCAAGTAATTACAGCACATTAATATTCACATAATTATAAATGTGAAGGTATGGATGGGTGGATGTTTGTTTCCTCATCACACAAAACCTACAGTATGGATTGGTTACAAATTTTTCATAGATGTATTTCTAGACCTGAAATAACATTAAAGACTTTAGTAGATTGCTATTGAATCAGCTAAAACGCAAAGTGCGGGTAGAAGCTCGTAACAAGTAACAGGAACCAAGTTCTTGTGTTGCTAACCCTACTGGAACGGTGTAAACAAGCCATCGCTTGCAATCGACAGCGAGCACTAGGTCACTAGTATTGTTAGAGCGCTCATTCCCAGTCCTCATTGAAATGCAAATATGCGACCAACAATGTTTATCGATTGGAAATTATTTCTTTATTAGTATAGGGAAATTATTGGAAATTAAACATCAATGGAATTATCATTGTTTTTTTCTTTGTTTGCAATATTTATCAGAGAGACGGATGACGGACTATAAAATAAAATAAAAAGATTCAGGTAAGTACCTAATCTTCAAAAATGATTTTTAGTGATTGCAATCAAACCATTTGAATCTGAAAATTCAACACCCTGCATTTTAGTTTTTTTCCGGCGAAAAGACAAGTTATTTTTCATAATGCTATTTTCATTAAGGAATTTCTTCTTTGCGTCATATTTGAAATGATGAATATAAGGTGGGTTTACTAATATTCGATATTATAAATATTTAGGTAGGTGTATTTAGTTTGAGTAAACTGTAGAATCAGTCCGATCTCTGGTACGGTACATACTATTACCTATTACTAAGTATCTAGATTTTTTCCTGGTACTGGTTAGGGAGAAGGTATAAATACTACGTATTGTTCGAAGGGTAACGATTTTATAAATTAAAAACTTTACTTATTACACTTTTAAAACTTACGCGATTTGTTCATTATGTTAATGATTATTGGATCACGATCATAATCATGATCGCTGTAATGTGATACCAACGTAGGGGAAATAATAACACGTACGCGATGAAGAGGAAGACAGGGCGCTAGAGCGTTCATTAGGGGAGGCCTATGTCCAGCAGTGGACTAATATAGGTTGATGATGATGAAGATGATGCGATAAAACCCGATAAATAAATCATTATTTGGGTTATTAGTATTATTTTTAGATTTTAAAGAAAATGTGGGTGGTGAACCGTATAGAGTTTAGTATCAGGCGAAAAAGACCGACTGATAGATGCGGCCCAATTTATTCTTTTTGCAAAATATTTTTTTCTGCTGACCAAAGCCTCTTTAATCTGCTGACCGTTTAAATGGTACCCAAAAGTTTTCAGCTACCGTAGAATAGCCAGTTCCAATTTAAACTTTCCAGGGATTTTTCAAGCGCTGTAGGTAGAAACTCACTGGATTTTTAACACATTTTAGACGCGAAACTAATTAAACTCTATTCTATTTTGCCTTTGTGTACTAAAATCACAAAAAGTAACTTAAAAACTTTTCGCATAGGTTAAAACTAAGCACACAAACAATTTCTTTGTGAATATTCACAAAAGCTTAAAAGTCTCGCGTGGAATATACGACTGGGTTTTCACAATGCACAATCCAAGTTCCCAGCTTCTACTAAAGCACTTTCACACCCAGATGCACCTCTAAGCTCGAGGTTTAGTGAGAAGTGTGCTTAAGATAATACCACATTGTCCAATTCTAAAGACTGGATTGTTCGTATACAACAATAGGCTCTGTGGGCATTGTTTCGCGTCGTTGTTGCCGCGAAAATATGAAATGAGCTTATTGTTGAGTTTCGGGTGTTTTTGTGCTGAAGTTAAATTCAGTATTTTATTCGCTTTCGGGATAATCTAGAAAGGTAGATGGATAAAGCTGTGTGGTGCCGGCTTAGAATTTGCACCAGCACAACTCTTCCCGCGGGTTTCGTAAGAGAGGATTAAGGGATATCCACTGGGGGCGGGCAGTAGCGCCCCTCAAGAACAATTTTACCACCGAACTGCGATCCCCAACCCGCATGCCTAGCGTGGGGACTATGGGCATTACCCTCATGTACTCGTATTTGATTGTGGTTCACGTCGTGACGCGCGTCAGTAACGGCTCCGCGTTCGATTTTCGATTTTTTATTTAAAATGGCTAATTTCTCCCTTGAAAGTTTAGTACTCGACTTGAAAAAGACTGTGGTGATCCTAGTGAGTAAAGTGGAGTCGCTGGAAGCTGTAATTACTGAGCAATCAGGGATTATAGCAAATCTGAATCATTCCACAAATTTGCCTACCCGCAAATCACTGACGCCGATCGCTCCGATGCCAACTACTTCAGCTGCCCAGCGAACCGTACGGAATGCTCGTGCCCAAGCATCGCTAGCTATCGCGGAGCTTTCAAAACAAACCAAGAAACGCAACAATGTACGCGCGAGTAATGAATCACCTGCGTCCAAGAAAAAAATCTCGTTCAACAATCCGGCAGGCTCATCGGATACCAATCCCAAGTCTACTAGCATACCCAAAGAAGTCTCGGAATCTAACGCACATACGAACATTCGGCAGGAGTCACCAGCTATCGTCACTACAACAGCTAGTAGGGTGACCATTACTTCGGTGGACAAGGGACAATGCAGCCCCATGATATTAGACGAAAAGAATGACTCACCATGGCAGACCCAACACCGAAAACGTGCGACTAAGCCTCGTAAAATATTGACAGGTTCAGGAAGGGCTGATGACACTCTCCAAACAGTAGAAGAATTGAAATATATTCAAGTTTGGTCACTCAAGCCAAACACCACCGAAGAGAACATGAAAAACTATCTCGCAAAATTGAGCGGATGCGACGAATACTACGTTAAGAAACGAGTCATCAAAACTGATACACACGCAGCCTTCGAGATCGGATTCCCGCCAAGGTTTTACGACGTTATATCCTCACCCGAATCATGGCCAGCCGGAGCAAAAATATCGGACTGGTTTCGATGGAGCCCCCGCCACTCAACGAGGCGGGGATCACTCGGCGCGGCCGGCCCGAGCAACAGCACGTCCAAGGAGCGCGGTGAGCGCGACTAGGAAACCGACAGTGAATGATCAACAAACTATAAGTGTATGCCACCAAAACATTGCTTCGATTGACAATAAAACCGGTAGGTTAGAAATTTTATTACGAAGTGATCTGAAGTGTGATATTTTAGCAATCACGGAGCACTGGCTCACTGTAGATAAATTGAAAATAGTTTCAATTGACGGTTACAAACTAGTTTCAAGTTATTGTAGAAGTGTTAAGGCCCACGGTGGCTCTTGTATCTATGTTAAAGACTTAAATTCCATTGAGAACTCTAATCTGGTAGCATTATCGGTAGAACAATATTGCGAAATATCGGCGGTCGATTTGGTTGACTTTGGAATCACAATAGTTTGTTTATACAGAACGAACCTGATTAGTTCAAAAGATTTTTTTGTTCACCTAGAAATTCTGCTCGATAAAATAACGGATTTACGCATAGATTGCGTAATAGTAGGCGATTTTAATGTTAACAGTATTGGTGAAATTACAGCTGACAACAAAAAACTTCTTGACTTGCTGTCGGCCCATGGCATGACTAACTTTGTGGATTTCCCGACGAGGATAACGGCTAATACTTCTACTTGTTTAGATCACTTGTACGCAAACTTACCGGTGGCGGCCGCTATTAGAACTGAACCTGTAGTAACAAATTTAAGTGATCACTTGGCGATCCGTGGTGAGATCCTATGTACCCGACGGATCATAGAACCCCGTACTCGCCTCATCCGTGACATGTCGAGGGCGAATCAATATAACTTCATGTTGGCAATAGATAGTGTTGACTGGAGTGTATTTGTTGCGAAATATAACACAGCTTGCGGGTTAGCAACGGGTTTGATTAATACAATACGGGGTAAGTTGGACATTTGCTTCCCTATGAAGCGAGTGAACAATAAAAAGCCTGACTCGTCTTGGTTAACTCCTGACATAATGAATATTAAATCTCTGATTATAGACATGCTAATTTTTATTTATTCTATTTCATATGACGACTCAATCTCTTTATTTATTTCAAATCTTAATTATAAACTTGACATGCTTATTAGACATACTAAGGTGAACCATTACTCAGCAATGATTAAAAATAATAATAATAATTCTAAGGCTATGTGGAAGATAGTCAACAAAGAAAGGGGGAAAGGTAATACCGTTCCAACAGACTTTTCATCCATTCTGAGGGACGACTCGGGTACTAAGTTCCCAACGGCAAAACAAGCTGTGGATGCCATTAATCAAAGGTTCTTGAATGCGGCGGTGGCGTGCGGCGCGCCAAGCGCGGACGTCGTTGGAGCCACCCACGCGCTGGCGACGGTGCGGCCGCATGCTGGCGCCCGGCTCGTACTGCGCGAGTTCAGTACTGATGAGGTCATCAGCATTGTGACCAAACGAATACCTCCAAAACGGTCTAAGGATGTCTATGGACTATCCACAGAGATCCTTAGAGGTGCTATAATACCACTGGCCCCCGTAGTGACTCATCTGTTCAACACGTGCCTTGAAGAAGGAGTTTATCCACAGGTACTCAAAGTGAGTAAGGTGTCTCCTATATTTAAAGGTAAAGGCAGGCGAGAGAGCATGGATAGCTACAGGCCAGTCTCGATTATACCTGCCATTGCCAAAGTTTTCGAGAATGGCCTGAGCAGTCGACTGTTGGAGTACTTGCAGGTGACGGACGCCCTGTCGCCCAGGCAGTACGCGTACCGCGGCGGCTACTCTACGACTTCGCTGACACGTGAGGTGATACGGCGTGTGCTGGCGGCGCGTGAGCAGAAGCTACAGGTGGCCGTGTTGTGCTGTGACCTGTCCAAAGCGTTCGACGTGGCCAGCCACGCCGTGCTTGCCTGTAAGATGAGCCACTACGGGATCGACGGGGCATCATACGCCGTTCTTACGGATATGATGCACGACCGTTCGCAGATAGTCGTTGGAGGTAATGAACGGTCTGAGCCTCTCTCCCCTACCATGGGGGTAGCGCAGGGATCGTCCGTCTCGAACATTATGTTCTCCCTCCTCCTGAACGACCTACCCGGAGCGGTGACCACTGCGGAGATATTCATGTATGCAGATGATGTAGCCGCGGTCGTCACTGCTAAGACCGTGGACGCGCTGGAGGAGAAGCTGAACGAGACGGCCAGCCTACTCTCTGGATGGTTCAGGATGAACGGGCTGGGACTGAACCTCAGTAAGACCCACTATATACATTTCCACTTATCCGGGAAAGCGGCGAAACAGCTTGTAGTCAGTGTAAACGGAACTGTCATCAAACAATCCGAATCCACCACTTTTCTAGGCTTTGAAATTGACAAAGCACTTACCTGGGAGAGTCATATCAGTAAGCTGTGCGGGAAGATGGGCAGCGCATGTTTCGCGCTCCGACGGGTGGCTCGCGTGGTTCCGGCGGAGGTGGCACGAAGCTGCTATTTCGCAACAGTTCACTCGGTGCTACAGTATGGTGCTGAGCTATGGGGGCGAGCTGCCGACTGGGAGCGCGCCTTCCGTATGCAGAAGCGAGCCGTACGCACCTTGGTTAACATCCAACGTGACGTCTCCGCTAGACCGTATTTCAAAGAACTACGTATACTTACACTGCCCTGCATTGTGATAATGCAAGTGGCGGTGTACGTTCGCTCGAACCTGGACGAGTTCATGAAGAACGGCGACACCCACTCGTACGGGACACGGTACGCGGGCAAGCTTGCTGCCATCGCCCGCTCTCTCACGAAGTCCACAAAGTTAACGCATGTTATGGGCCCGGCAGTGTACAATAAACTACCAGACTCCGTCACAGCTGATGGCAGTCTACGTTGCTTCAAAATTAAGTTGAAACGTTGGCTTGTCGAGCAGAATTTCTATTCTGTGAACGAACTACTTGACCAGTAAATTCATAATTGATTGATGTTACATTTATAATTTTTACTTAATATATTTTTTTCATTTTATTTAATTTGTGTATACCAAGAAATTTTAAACATTAACTAAGTACTTACAATATGTATGTCAACTAGTTTAAGACAAACTGACATGTAAATTGATTTTACCAATAAAATTGTATTTCTGTATTTGTATTTCTGTGATAAAAGCCAATAAGGCGCTTATCAGGGGGAGGCCTGCGTCCAGTGGTGGACCAATACAGGCTGTTGAGGTTGAGGTTGAGATGGTTAAAATCTACCAGGAGATTATAAATCCGCTCGTGGTTAGGACGGAACCTTGTCATAGTAAATATTTTACGTAAAGCTCTGCGCACATAAAACCAATACCGTTACCACTCAACACAAAAATGTGCATTCAAAAATGCTTAAACTCGTTATCTTTAGATACATTTTACAGTGACAAAATAGTTTCCAAGATTTAAACGAGTTGTCCGCAAGCCTGGTAAGCTGTGGTCTGATGACCTCAATATAAAATGCATCTAAATGCATGCGTTACGACTTAAAGCACATTTTTGTGCTGTGTATATATTTATTTGAGGAAAAACTTCCGGCTAAACACGAACAAAATTTAAGTATAAATATACCTAAAGACGGCCAATTAAAAGTTTTCACAAATACTATAAAAGAATATTGAAGAGAATAAGTGGTGGACAAACAAAGTAGTATAATGTGAGGTTAGAAAATAAAGAAATGGTTACCACAGATACGTTTGAAGTAAACTGAAGTGAACTGGGAGATGTGTTAAACAAATCAACTTCTTGTGCCTTTGCATTGAAGTATTTGCTCGCACGTAGAATATATGAGTTCTTTGTATAGGTACCGTGAATTAGATGATGGAATATGTAGAAGACTATAGTTTCTGAGAGATGCTTGAGTTGTTCTGAGTCCTATGAAACCGAGTAGTTCTCGGCAGTCGACCCTACCACTCACTATAGCAGCGGTGCTTTCCAGGTGTGCAACAAGCTTTACTTTTCAGGAACCTAGTCAAGAAAAATCTTCGACCGCGCCTTTTTCAGTTCGAAATGGTTATATCCCCTTCAAATCAAATCAAATCAAATCAAAAACTCTTTATTTCCATAAATAAAATAAAAGTACACTTAGAAAAGGTCAAATTATAAAACTAAAACTGACACGGAAATAAGGTGATATTTTTGATTTTTGTCGCTTCGGTATGTAGACTAAGGTAAAGAAGCGACGAAGAAACCTTTGAAGTTGTTATATTTCGAGTTGGAGCAAAACCCGTCCCAAGCTTTTTATCCTCTAGATAATCTGATAGTTTAGAGTAGGCCGTTTTGCACAGCAAGGTTTTGACAATTTGTTAGAATTTATTTACTGATAATTTTTGCAACTCACTAGGAGTTCTGCTGTAGAAAGGCATTCCGATCGGGCAAGGATCATAAAAGACTACCTTCCTAGCCTATATGTTATTTGTCGCCTATATGTCATTGTAGCTTATATGTTATATGTAGCCTATATGTTATTCGAGGTCTAGAATTACATCTTTGCATAATTTCAGCGCGATCCGTTGAGTAGTTTTGGCGTGATGAATTTACAAACATCTAAACATCCATACTTTATTGTTTATCATATACATATGTGTGGTCATCTAAATATTTCTCCGTTACGAGGTAGGTACTTTCCGTTGGATATTTTCCTTTGATCAAACATTTTCCAATAAATTCCATTTATGGTTGACATCGCATTTTTAATAAGGTTTCAGTTTCAATTTTACTCTGTCAGGTTTTATTTTACCGATATTTTTCACAGAACATCAATTAACGCGTGGGAGTAAAAAAATTGGAATGCCTTAATTCCAAGGAAAATACCAGTTGGGACCTTTTAATTGTATTAATAATTAATTTTAACTAAACATTAAACTATGTTAGAGAGTCTAACCTATTTAATTTGATTTTTAATTAAAATGCTGTCAAGCCTTTCACTAAAATTTACCCAAATTAAAACTACTAAGTACTTTGAGAAATGAATCTAATCTATGAAATAAAGGAAAAAAGACACTTATTTACATTTAAATAAATCAACGGCAAGAAACATGACAAATTATAAATGCACCACAGCAAAAAAATAAGTTATAAATGCAGCACAGCAAAACAACAAAATATAAATGCACAACAGCAAAGCAAGGGTCATCAATAAGATACTTATCACACAGGCGATTTGCGAGCAAAGTCAAAGCGAGGCGAGCACGCCGTGACGACGCCGCGGGCACGCAGCGATAAATAGAAACCAGCATTCCGATCACCTGAATATAATAATAGTCCTCTAACTAAATATTATAATTTTTATGATGAGCGGCGCTTCGTAAAAAAAACAAATGTTAGGGCCGCCCTGCATACAAAAATCTTCCAACCACTTACAACAACAACAACAACTTTATATTAACTAATAAAATCTTACATCTAAGAATCGCGAGCTCGCTGTCTCGCCTTGAAATCTATCGCAAATCGCCAACACTAAGACCCGTACCAATATACGAGATTCCATTTTCAAAGTCAACTGTCGAATCAAGAATCTAGTGTCGTAGTACAAAAGATATTGGCAACAAGAATGTCTCCATTTGACCAACAAAGAAATTACTCAGCCGTACCAATTCCGACCGGAAAAGTACAATGGTTATAGAGACAGAAATCAAGCGGATTGCTCTGATGGCGGCGATGGGGTGCGAAGGGGTGTAAGGGGTTTATTAAGGGGTGTGGGGGTACAATGTGGCTTGTGGTATAGGTAACGATGTGGAAACTGTTAAATGGTGTTTGCGAATAAACAATTTAATTAAATCGGTAATGGAATCGAAACAATAATTGTTTTTGACCACCAACATAATGAATTCTTAGCGTGTACTGACGGTATTGTCCATACTTAGAATGAAGCAAGTTTTGGGTAACTACTTACTTAAAAAAAAATTAAGGCTATTCGACTCACGAGATGGGTTTGCTTGTTACTTCTCTAGTAGAAATACAGAAACAAAAACAAAATTAAAATTTTTGAAAACCCCCCGACAGATTTTCATGAAACATAAGGCTAAGGCTAAGAACACTCGGGATAAACTAATCTATGACACAAAAAAAAAACTAAACGAAAATCGTTTCATCGGTTCGGGAGCTACGATACCACAGACAGATACATAGACAGACACGTTAAACTTATAACACCCCTCTTACTTAAAGCTTAAAGCGCGTAATCTTTTGATACATTTTACAATGACAAAATGCTTTACCACAGGCTTCAAGTGATTGGCCCGGGAGTTCTCTTTTCTGATGCCTTCAAGAGATAGAGATATATAGATAGATAAACATTTATTGACAAACAAAACCCTCAGACAGCACAGAACATAAATTTTTCATAACTGACAAATAATAAAATAATAAAAACATACAATACAATGAAAAAATAATATTAAAGAAGTAGCTATAGAATCTAAATATTTAAGACTATATGGGTGTTTTCTATGCTTCGTAAAAATATCTATCTATATATATAATGTATTAAATATATCAGTTATCTAGTACCCATAACACAAGCTTTGAGTAGCTTACTTTGGGGCT
This sequence comes from Eupithecia subumbrata, assembly GCA_949316285.1. Classification (NCBI taxonomy): domain Eukaryota; kingdom Metazoa; phylum Arthropoda; class Insecta; order Lepidoptera; family Geometridae; genus Eupithecia; species Eupithecia subumbrata. The sequence goes on along the minus strand of OX438643.1, from coordinate 8,854,923 downwards.
AGATGGTGCTTTGTGGATTGTCCAGCATTATTTATTTATTTTTATTATTTATTATTTCTGAAATAAAAGTTTTGTAGTCCGTATTTCTATTGAACAAAAAACCAACAAAATGTAACATAGGTTCCAAGAACCATGCCGCACGATCCAATTTAACTTAGATACACGTTCCATAATATAACAATTTTGATTGTCTACTGCGCATTAATTAAAACTTTCTCTGACTCGCCAATTTGTGCGCTGCTCCGCTAATTATAGAGTTCTAATTGCTTAAGTAAATATCTAACTGTTTGGTTTGTATTATTTAACACGTTAAATTTTCCGAATTCGGGTTCCAGAGGGAATTTCTCGAAGTTCTTGTTTAATTTCCTTTGAGTGTTTCTCGAAAAAAAATACATCATTACTACCATGGGTTCTTCGTCAAGAGCGCTTTCGTTTTTACTTTTTTAATAACTTTTGTTATTTATTTGTTTTTTTGTTGATATGTTAGGAATTTTCTTTTTATTTCTCATTTCAGTAATTTTTTCTACTAATATTCAAAGATAAGGGATTTAGTCAGGTCATTGAGTGCTCTAAAGAGGCGGGAATGGATGGAAAAGTCAAACGCTGAAAGTTTGACTTCAGAACTTTGTTTATACTAGTTAGGAGACAAACATACTAAAAGTCCCCACATAGGTGAGCCCTAGGGCACATAGAAGGTACCGTTTTTTAGTTCTTATGGTGGACTAATATGACAATTTTGTACGTTTAGATTAAAAAACCACAACCAGGAAGATTTAAAATCCAAATAATAAATAAACCGATGCATGTAACACAAAATTAGTCTTTATACATTTATAGATACGTTTATTAAATAATTATAGGAGTAGATCTTATGTTATCCTAGTTTTTGCCTGTTTTGTGAGATAAAAAGAAGCCTATGTTTGCGCTTAGAACTACATCTACGCAAAATTTCAGCCCGATCGGCTTAATCGTTTTGGCGTGAAGAGGTAACAAACATCCATCCATCTATCCATCCATACATCTAAACATCCAAACTTTCTATATACTATAATCATGCCGGACAATTCACACAACATCATCTAGCCCCAAGCTAAGTAGAGCTTGTGTTATGGGTACTAGATAACTTAGAAACTTAATACAATACACTACATAGATAGATATTTTTTTATTATATATAGTATACATCCAGAACACTCTGAACAAATATCTGCAGATCGTACAAACTTTTGTCCCGAGGCGAGAATCGAACCCGCAACCTCCTGCGTCGCAGGCGGATCTTCGCCCGCTGCGCCACAGAGGTCGTCCATTTATAACATAAGTGTGATTCTCGTCCTTGCTATATTTACAAAATCACGCAGTTACAGATCATTTGCGGCAGTAAACACCAAAGTACAACCCCGACAAAAAGGGCTCGCATTAGTACCCTCGTCCGTCGCGTTTTCCCTTTTGTTCGTGACGTTACAAGGTCAAGGGCGTATCTGCCGTCCTAAAGGGCGTATCTCTCTTCATAAAGGCGTATCTCCTTCCTAACCTAATTTATCAATGTCTGACCTTGCGGGTTTTGGCTTATTTATTATTACTGTGGCTACTGGGAGTTGTTTTCAAGTGATAGTTGCTGGGATTAAGGGTTATTGAATAAATAATGTTATTATTTCAGTTCTAAGATTTATAAGAGAAAACAATTTTTTAACAAACAAAAGCTAACTGACAAATTCTTTCTGATTTTTATTTTGACACCAAATATTTCTATTTCAAATATAAAAAGTACAGAATTCTGTTTTTAATTGTTTCATACAAAAACCAAAGCAAACCTCAAAAGCGATTTCAGTTAGATTGTATACTTGTAAAAAATTAAACGGACAATGGATCAAAATACTAGACGTAAAGAACTTGGCTATAAGAATTTGCTTTATGATGTCATTGTCTCTCCTCTAATTCATTAGAAAGAAAGCTCTTTGACTTCAGCATTAAGACACATTTTCCACTCGTCTTAGAATTGTGTTCTCACTTCGGGGAACATGAATAGACTGGGAAGCCTCAAGGCTGTGCTTTGTGAGAGGTGCAAGCGGATGTGAGCCTTGTGTTCTATAGACATTGGGGCGGAAATGACTGGCATGTATTGTTACTCGTAGCAGCGCTACGGCGTAGACATGCTACGAGCTACGGCGTAGCAGTAGATAGGTTATTGTTGTAGGCACGGATATTGAGCTTTTGTTCTGAATCGGTGTGGTGTAGTGTAGCGAATTGAATTTCAGGGAAAGTGTAAATTTACTTGTGCACAAATAATATGCACAAGTAAATTTACTTGTGCATAATAATGCACAAGGCATAAAATATTATGCAAAAGTAAATTGGGATTTTATCGTATTATGATAAGATCCCGTATAATCCTACTAATATTACAAAGCCGAAAGTTTGTGCAATGTGATTTTTTGTTACCTAAGATCTCCAAAACTACTGAACATGTCATGATGAAATTTGGCTTAAATTTAGAACATAGCTTAACTTAGATAATAGGCTACTTATTATACCGAAAATACGAGGGTCAAGCTGCGGGCATTAGCTAGTCTATAATATATCCCGATAAGTGGATACATCACCAGAATCTGCCCTCACTTTTTCTGTAATTAGAACTATTATTTTCAGTGAAATAGAGTTTTTTTTTTGTTCTTAGTAAATGTAGGGCTTTCTTCAAAAGTAGCTAAAACACAAAGGGATTCAACGAAATTCAGACGAGATATTTCATACCTCATTTATCAAAAAAAAAATCAGCCATTTTAATGTATCTGCCTCGCCTGGATGAGATCGCTTCCAAGCAATAAATCCGTCTATTGTATTTTATGTCTATGCTGTATTTTATTTTAAATGAACAATAAAAATTTTGTATTAAATGTTAAATGCGCCATGATATCGATTCAGAGGTCGCCAAAACTAAACTAAACTAATTTGATTGGACTAAAAACCTTCCCCTTCATAACGCTTGAAATAAAAAGGGTGGCGCTACAGTCCGTAGAAAGTCGCAAAGATTTTCGACTCCTACGTCACTTGAAACATAGCATATTCCGGTACTGACGGAAAGATGCCGGTTCAAGTCCCGTCGAAGTCAAAAAAACTTGCATATTATTTGATTTCTTAAATCAAAAATTAGTGGCATTGTTTTTAGTGTCGTCATATTAGTTAAGTTTAATTTTGGTGACATCTGAATCGACACCAATGTTTATTTACGTATTTTTTGTAACCAACTCAACTCTAACCTCGCCCCTCTTGTTCCAGGAGAGAGACTGATCCAGTTCGCATCAGAGAACCTGGTGACCGAGATCCTCATCCACCCACAGATGAACACGCTCATGCAATGCATGCGCAACCTATTGAGCTCTTTCACCCGGCACCGCCACCTGGTGCATGCCGGGTACACCTTCGCAGGGAACGGGTCCTGGATCATGCAGGTACGTAGTCAAAACCAAATGAAGTGTAGGACGCCGTGTGGCCAGGGCTAGCGAACTGGCTAGTAATCTGCGAGACTGCACATATGCAGTCTCGCAGATCGCTAGCCCTGACCACAGGATTGGAAGGACATGGATGTGGTTGATTACACCATTGCATGCAACGGATCCTGGATAATGCAGATTTTTGTAGAACAATCTACGGTCAAAATGGCATAAAGCTGGGGCTTAAAGAGTCTCATTGTGACAACAACTCAAAACAACACCTATTCAAGTTCGAGTTTAAGTTTCAGTTAAAGTTTTTATTAGTAACGAATAGAGTTACATGTCTAAAAAAAGAATATTTTATCGATATTTTACCGGTAAAATATAATTTAAAATAAGAATTCGAAAAGGTTTATAAATAAAATAAGTAAAAATGTATAAATTGTAATACAAATGTCAGTAAAATGTCATATGAAAACAATTGTCCTGCTAAGATACTGAAATGCATCATCCACCAACATCAAAATACTCATAAGTGGAGACCCCGTCTTGGCAAACGTAGTGTCAGGCGCCTTGCGGCCAGGTGGGATGACAATCTGCAAATTACTGCAGGCAGATACTGGATGCTATTCAAGACGCTATGTTACTCCTTACGGGAGACCATGGTCAAGCAGTTTTTAAACTAACACATTTTTAAAGGACGACTGTCTTTACACCCTATTAGATAAATTTATATCCAAATATAATACAAAGTAAAAGTAAAGTAAAAAGTATTGATTTTGTGTCACTAAATTACAAGTAAAGTTTGTACAAACAAATAAAAGTTACAACTGTGCCATCAAAAAAGGCCGTCTATAGTGCGCTAGTTTTATGCGACACCTAGAGGGCGCAGCAGCAGCAGATGTGACACGTGCGTAAAACAACAAACAAGGAAAAAGAAGGTATACAAAAATTATAGATAAAAATCCTTCCAAAATAAATCCCTCTAGTCCCTCAAGTGCCCGTACTTTTCAATTGATTGCATGGAGAAGTAAATAGTTTCACAACAGAACTACTCAACAGAACAAGTGAGACTTGTATTCCCATTTGTTTTGTGGACAGAACTAATGGGAAATAATCCTAATAGTTCTGTCAACAGAACTACTCAACAGAACAGGTGGGAGTAAACGATTTTAACGCAATTACGAAAACCAGGACTGCCTTTGACTCAATATTATTCAAACTTCTCTTTACCAAACCACTTTACCGGAAGTCAAGTGCTATTTACCAGCGTTTACCGTTTACCATTTAGCCCGTATTCACACCTAATTGTACCAGATCTAAATGTATTTACCGGGTCACGGAATCCAAGATGGCGGAGGTGGAATCGCAAATTAAGGTTTAATTTCCTGGGAATTCGTGCCCGATTAGTGAAATGGATTTTCTGCGTTTGTCTAATTGTTGAAATACTTATTCATTCAGTGTTGTTGATATTGCTACAGAGTTTTCCCCATTTGTCAAGGGGAACTGGAATAACCCCAGAATAACTATACCGGACTTAATAGTATGATTGTACCAATATTTGCGCACGGTACAGTTTGACTTGTCCAGTTGACTGGACCAACGTTTTCTCTTTTGGTCAGTAGACTAGTGGATAGACGTAAATACCAGTTGTTTTTGTTTTACATTTTGTAAAAATCATTGTAGATTATTTTTTAAGAAAACAAGCTACTTGAAAGGTATTTTTATTTACCCAATAATAAAATAAAGTCGACAGTCGACTGGACCACATTAGTTACGATAATTCTTCTTTGCTAGACCACCGCTACTGTTAGCAATGTGTCCAGAATATCAGATAAATACCGACTCATGCAATGGCTTGAATCTCTTGCTCTCAACTTACTCCTATCAATCTGAGAGCAGCGGGGGTTGGGCGGAGCAGCGGGGTAGGGCGGGACAGGGCGGAGACTCCGGCATGCGGAGGGGCGGGGGCCTACATTCAGAGAGTCTGCAATGATGACCGACATTAACAATGAGGCTGGTGTTTTATTAGGGTTATAGTACAGGTAATGGTCATAGAAGTAGGCTGTACTTTTAAAGTATTATATTTTTTCCGGCTGTAGGTACTACAGAAAGTACAGAAGTGCTACAAGTACAGACAACGACAAATAGTATGTAATGTGCTAAACATTGTCTTTCAATAGTGCAAATGAGCCATGAAAAGGTACATCTAGAACTTAGACCATTTAGGTAGGTACCTATAATCACACTTTGGATCTTAATTCATTTATTGCATCCATAATTATAATGAATATCTTACTATGCTATATATTATAATGAATATTTTACTTTTAGTTTTTAGGTTTTAATCCATTTCTAACGTGTTATTTTTTTTTCTGAAATATTAGTCGGTAGCTATGGTTATTTTCATAATAGATCAAACAACAAAAAGTTTTTACTCCGAATCCACCTTTATGATATCGGCCTCTTTGGTATTCGGAACAATAATTCAAAAAAAGAATCATGTGAAAATCGCACATGCGTGTATTTATTGCTACATTTGAGTTTACAGTTTGAATTTGATTGAGTGTTCTTGGAAATTCTTGATGATGGTACTAATAAAGCACTATGTATCACTCGGGAGAAAGTGCGATTCCTACCTCGTATGTTTTAAGGCCCTCGGCTGCTCCAACTCAAATGACACACTTGATAGAAATCAGGCACTTTCTCGCCAATGTACCATTTTCTAAGTCTTAACGTCTAAAAATTCATTATGTGCACAAATTTATTAAATCAATTCGGTTCAGCGTTTTAAACGGTGAACTAGTTACCATGCCTCTGTTATGTTTTGTACCAACCTAATGGACTCTACACCGAACCCGCCGACACAGCCCGGCGGGTTGGTGCGACATTTCAGTGTGAGTATTGCAGGTAGCCGACAATATTTTGCCGATTTGTCGGCGTGTCGGCTTCTTTCGTGTGTTCTCTTTTAAGCAAAGCCGAGTCTCATTGGTCTGTATTATTTTTATTTCACGAAATCCTAGTTAAGATCAAAGGTTGTTTTGATATACGTCGTGAAACATTCGGGTTCCTTTCCGCGAGCTTAATAAACAACTGTCAAAGCCAACCCCTGGGGCATTGTTTAGAGAGGACATATCTTTGTGGCCCACGAGCTACCTTTGGGCAATAATAACGTCCTTTCTGGTTTATGATTTTGTTTTATGTTTCTGGACTTTGTTTTGAAAGCGGTTCGAGTATTTGTAAAGGCTGGTAGGACCTGAGAAACGGCCCGAAGGCTGTCGCAGATCTGTACCACTGCCGCACAGTTTAACTCTTTATATTTAGATGTATTTTAAAATGACGCCGTTAGATAACAGACAGCACGCGGGCCACTCGGCCAAAGCTTGCGGTTAGCCATTTTATCATTGTAAAACTGTATCTACTAAATATTTCGAGTTTGAGTTTAAATGCCTTTTTTAGAGCTGGGCGGCAGCGGTGCTGGATGTAGGTACTATGTCGTTTAGTTTAACAGAAAAATTCAAACAAGATCATTCAATTCAAACAGGATCATCCGAATTCCGCTACTAGATAAATGTTCTATGATAGAATCTCTTTTAGTTTTAAGGCCTGTAATTGTTTACCAAACCTACAAAGTAACGTTTGCATAGGCCATAACCACTGCTATGTAAAAATAAGACGCAGATAAACTTAACTGCTTGCCTGAAAATGTAATAAACCGACAATCGCTCACGTAACAACGAAAATAAAAATGTTTACGACAAAACGATCCGATCGCAAAGAAAACGCAACTACCCTAAAATCTTTTTGCTATCGGTCTTTTTGCCTTATTTACTTCGTTTCTTCAGATCCTTCTCAACTTTCGGAGTACCTTGAGATACTTCGAAAGTACTCCGAAAATACTCTGATCGGTATTTTCTTTTTATTACAACGTCCTGAAATTTGTAATTGGAATAAAGTTTCAGTGTATATACTCTGAAATTTCGACGGAATTGTTTGATGAAAAAACACACTTTATTAATTTGAGATCGGCTCTCGGGGAGTAATTTAGAAAATTCTTTGATTGGAATCAAATGAAAATTTTGGAACAAGTTATGAAATTATTTACTTTTAAATATATTTGTAAAGATGAAAAACAACACATCACTTCTAGAGATTTTCTTAATTGATTAAGCAAACTTTCGTAACGCAATCCACGCTTTCAAACGTTAAAACGTATAATATTTAAAGAAAATCAATTCTGCTGAATGTAAGTTCAATCCCACAGTGGAACACTGAGTGAACTGTAACTGTTCCACTGTTTTGCTGAAAGAAACCCTGAGCTGTTTGTGTTTGTACAAGACTGAGTAACACTTCTCTCTCTCCCCTTACTAGTTCTCCCATTATCATGAAAAAAACACTAATAATATTAAAATTATGATGGTCAGCTTTCTTAGCTAGTATGGGAGCAAGTATGTAATGTCTTACCTTGTCCACAGGACGGGACCTTTTCCCTAGCGGACTTCACAGACGCATACCAGGAGAACGAGGTGCAGAGAGTCATCCGCGCCTACGAAAGCTCCATCTCTATAGACGTACACTGCTCCACGAGCGGCGGCGGCGACTGGGCCAAACTGCCCCAGATGCCTTTCGTCAAGTACTGCAAGATAAGGGTTAACCCTACCGATATATTGGACTCTGGCTCGCAAGCCATCAAGGATTTTGTCTGTGAGTATATTTTTATAAGTAATTCATTTACTTTCATTATGAATGAAGTAGTTTGTGATGGAAGAACACCACAGTTTCATCTCTTTATGAGGAACATCATTTACTAGCCATAATTTATTTTCACTTAGGAATTAGTTGGGAAATGCTAATGAACAAACTCAACGAAAAATCCACAAAACTTGAGTTTGGATTTTTCGATACCTAAAACTAAAAAGGGTAGGTAGGTACATCAAAGTTACTAGCATAAATATCCCAAAAGTACTTTTATTTTAAGAAAAAAAAAATTAAATGAATCTAATTAGAATTAAAAAGAAAATATGAAACGCGGCGCTGAGGTTCGGCAGTAAATGCGTTATTTCCAAACCAACAGTTTTAACATTTGGACCGTTTAGGGCAAACTACCTAAAATCGGCTGCGACCTTTAACAAATGTAAAACCAACTTTGCAAGCCGCCTATTAAAACAACATTACACAATGAATCTAAATTAATCACGATCTAACATAACATTCTAGGTCACCCCCTCACGCGATGTTAGTTCAAGTAATAAACCGACCAAGTGCGAGTCATACTCACGCAGGGGTTCCGTACCATTTCATAAATTTATCGTTGTGCTCCTGCTGGGCAAAAGCCGTACGTCTATGTTAACGTCGTTTTTATTTTTTGTTGCGTTAAGTTGCGGTACTAGCCATAGAAACACGTAAACGTGTATTATTAGAATCGCTATATAAAACAGTTACTGAGATAGAGCTTGTATCTGGTAGACAAACAGACGGTGTTTTCTTAAATATTAATCCAGCTGAGTTTTTGGTCTATGTCTCTGCCGTTCCATATATTATTCTGGATTTAAAACTGGTCGGAATTTGTTACGTATTATTTAGCAGTCTTTGGGAAAGGAACCCTAAAAACACAAATGTATAGCTATAAATCTTACAATTCAGTCAGCATGCCAACTAACTAGAACCTCAATGGCTCTTAATTCGTACCGTTGCAGGGAACTCGCTAACGATGCCACTTGTGCGGCAAACTAGGGGACCGGGGTACCTACGCGTTCCAGCTTAGAACTTTAGAAGGAAAATCAGTAAGCCAAACATGGGGGTTGTTCTATAGGGTAGAATTAACAATAATGACATCGCATCGTCATACATTACGCACATTATTGAAGTTAAAGGAACGAATTACAAAATATTTACGCATTCGATGAGAAAATGACGTAATTTTTCTATATTCTACCCCAGACAACAATGCTGTAAGAGAAGTAGCAGTTAAGGAAAATTAAACTTTTTATTGTAATTAATAAAACAACGCAAATGTAAGTAATCTAATGTAATAAGTATTTTGGTTCATTATATTTTTTGCAATTAGCGGCAATAATAACTTGTCTACCTTAAACGGGACGTAAAGTTAGCAGGCTTAGAAAAAACTTTCTTACAAAGCTTCTAACCTCATCAACCTTGAAAATGATTATGTTTATCTAAAATAAACTTAATCAAAATAAGCTTAACTTAAATTCCCGTAAAGGCAAATACTTGGTCACTCTACAGGGCTTGTATGCAAGTACAAATTGTGATCAACTGGCGTAGCAAAGCGTAGCTCTCTAGGCACTTCGACGTAGGCATAGCTACGGCGTAGATTCGTAGACACCGCTACGCCGTAGCTTCAACTGTTACGTTGCTACATACTGCTACGCAGTACGAAACTCCACGGTTTGAAACACACAAACTAAGTAAGTGTACCTACTGAAATCTCAATAACGTGATTATTTAGTTGTTCCCGTGAAGTTTGAGCTTCAGATGGATTCGTAACTAACATTACTATGCAAAAGTTATCAATAGACTTGTAGAACTAAATCTGGGTTACATATCTAATTAAACAACTCATAAACTGAACTGGTCATAGCAGATAGTTGGTTGAGAATATTTTGACATGGGGCATAACTTTTTCTATTCATTTATATATTATAATATAAATATTTATAATACATATATTATATAATACATATATTTTAATATAAAATAGATAGTTATATAGAAAATACTTTCTTGAATACCCAAAAAACCAGAAAAAACATATGAGTGTATATATGTTTAGTAGTGACGATTGGCAAGGTTCAAATAAATACTATTATTTTAGATTACATGATGGAAAAATAATATTTTCTGACGGAAGAAAAATTTCCTAGTTCTCTTATTTCAGAGTCTGATACAAAATTGCTTACAACCCTATCAAATAACCAACCCTTTTTGTTGTTCAGCGAACACGAAAATAGGATCCCTTCTAAATCAATACGTAGACAGGATTCAAAGGGTTTCACAGAACATTTTAGTATTTATTCTATTCTATAAATATGTACCTATTTATTGGATCTTTCTGTTTTATTCAATAACAATTGTTTCATGTTGTTGAACGAAAAGTTTGTAAATAAACCTCTTTAATACCGGTCCACGTTGAGGTAAAAACAGCAGAGGAATTATGTGAAATTTTAGCAGATTTACTCACAAAAATGAAGCTCATACGAAAAAGACGAAAAAAGCAAAAATGATTATGCATTTGATAAGACACTTATAAGATTATTTATCGGACACTTATCAAGGATATAACTTGTATTTTTATTTCTCCTACGGTTCCATCGCATTGCAGCTATAGTGGTTATATTTTAAGAGTAGTACATTTACAGCAGATACCCATGAATACTACTTTTTTGTTTTTGTTACTTTAATTATTTTATCTTAATAGTTATTTTTATCAAAATGTAAAGTGTTGACATAACCAAGTGTGCCTTGTGCTCCTACGGCGAATAAATATATGAGTATGAGTATGAGTATGAGTACCATACTTACTTATTTCTAGGAATTCTAAAATGACATCAGCCAATAAATATCTAACCTTAATTCGTAATGTCTTTATTTTATCCTGCTAAGTTTAGATGATACGTCCTGAATATGTTATTTATTTATTTATAGCGTCTGAGTGTCAAAGATATCTTTGTGATGCTCTAAACGGGTTTATTTTAGCTGAGTTGGGACGCATCAGGCCAAGTTTGACGGCTGAAACAGGTTGGAACTTGTTGGAACATGTTGGAATGAGGCATTGTGGGAACGGAACAATTAGCGAGTTTTGTTTGCTACTTCCCTTCGCGGGGAATAACTTCAACGTACGACTGTTTTTATTGGGAATTATACGTTTGTAGTTGTTATTTTACTTTTTTTCAATGCTGGTCTTTTAAAGAATTATATTTTATAAATTAGTACCATTTGTAAAAGACTATTAGAGAATATGATTAGCTCCATTTCAATATAAACCTAGCTACTCTAGTCATATTATATAAACTAAGTTTGTTTGAGATATCCAGAAGCAGCTGGTAATTTAATGTTCCATACCAAGCAAAGATACGCTTAATTCTGGTACCACGTGTGCAAAGTCATGGGCAACAGCCAGTTTTTTTTAACTTGTTATACCTAATAAAACCAATTTGCGAAACCTCCCTACCGCTCTGTAAAATTAATACCATAAAGGACTTGAAACTGATAAGTTGCTTCCGAATTTCCAAGTAACTCAGCTTCCGATGTTCTCCTCCTAGAAACTTGTTACAACGCTTTGGCCCTGAAGCACTATCGTTAGCTTGCTAAATTAGTTCGTAATGCTCATAAAAATAGAGTAAAAATACGCTGATTTTGTAAAGGTATTTTGTAAATAAATAATTTATATGAAAAGATCACTTAGAACGGCATTATTTCTGAGACAAGGACAGGAGCTACGATAACACAGACAGATACACAGACAGACACGTTAAACTTATAACACCCCTCTCTTTTTGTGTTCGGGGGGGGGGGGGGGGGGGTTGAATAAAAGAAACCCATGCATACGTTATTCCAAGTCAATAAATACGTTTCCAATTATTGTTCTATGGAAACGTTTTTGCATGCATTTGACCACAACGTCATTTAATATTTTGCAAGTTCTAGAATATACTTAGGTAGTTGATCCTAAGCATATTCTAGATCTAAAAATCTAGAATCAAGATCTAGTATATGCGAGTACTTAGGTTGTCCTGTTCACTTTTTGCTTAAAAATTATCACTTTTTTGTAACTACAACACCACCGATTTTTCCTTTAGTAATCGCTATGAAACAAACCTTCTATACACGGCAGAATAAGCCATTATGTACGAGTATGTGTTATTGCGCTGTATTATACGTACAACACAAAAATGTGAATTTGGATTGTTACCATTGTAGATTACCCTAATAACACGACACGAGCGGGAACAATGAATTGGAGTGCCTCAGGGGGCGACGCCGGGGACCATTCTGTTCATTTCGGATGCGATCGGAGTAAATGAAGTTTTTAATTTTTATTCTTACCGCTGGGACGGACATCGTTCGGGAATTTAAAAGAGAAAGCGTTTAAATGTTTTTCCTACTTTATTTGTTTTTGTTCAATACTAAGAGCAAAGTAGACTTTATCGTAAATAGGTTTTAAATTTAAGTGAATTTAATTTAAAACCTATTGTAAGGGTAGGTATTTACACCTGGAGGGTTCAATACGCCTGCTACCTATTTTTGTATTTTTAACTAGTTTCAACTCTCACTCAATAAACCAGAAGATACTTAACCAGTAGGTTCCTACTTAAAGAGATATTTAAAGTGGTCTAAAGTCTCGCTTAGTTTTCGTAGTGTAGAAAGAGATGCCCTCTATTTCGATGCATAAAGACAGCTGTTAGCATTCTGACTGAAAAGTAAAAACTAAAAAGGACTCTTCGCGTTTTAGAAATATTTTTTGGGATTCTGGAGGCTTTACTAATTTTTCCCGGCCCATAAAGATAGGCAACAAAGACTAAATGTCAACAGGCCATTAGAAACTTTCTCCAATCCAAATCAATACGTAAGGAAGCATGAAGCCGGGTTTCCACCGCGAGCGGAGCGGCCCTTTTTTAACTCGCAAGAATAAACTGCATACTTGTATTTCCACCAACAAATAGTCAAGCGGAAAGGACTGAGCGAGCAGAAAGATAGTTAAGCCGAGAGGAGTGAGTGACCAGAAAATATTCAAGCGAAAAGGAGTGAGCAAGCGAGCAGAAAGCGTTGAAATTAACTCCGCACACATCTCTCATTTCCCGCTCATAACCCTTTCGCTGTGGAAACTGGGCTTTAGATATAAACTTAAATCGTACCGATCAAAATTATGATCATCACCAAGTAGTTTCATAACTTAATTACTATTAGTTAGTTTGAGTTTCTGCAACATAACTAACTTAAACTTCTCCTGTACATAATTGCTTTTCCAAGTTAGCTTGAGCAAACAAGCATATGTATATGTAGTGGTTTATGTTTAATATTAGTAGCTACTAAAAGTACAGTCGACCGCTGTGGCGCAGCGGGCGAAGGTCCGCCTGCGACGCAGGAGGTTGCGGGTTCGATTCCCGCCTCGGAACAAATGTTTGTACGATCTGCATATATTTGTTCAGGGTGTTCTGGATGTTTTCTATGTATAATAAAAAATATCTATATAGGTAGTGTATTTTATTATGTATATCAGTTATATAGTACCAATAACACACGCTCTAATTAGCTTGGGTCTAGATAACGCTGTGTGAATTGTCCAGCATTATTATTATTAGTCTGCAGTTAGCTCAATTGTTTTAATTATAATTAATTCAATTTGTATTATTTCTATTATTTGATTGTAGTTTTTTACTAAAATGTTTTCATCCAAATCAATATCTACGGGTATTTAGTTAGAAACAAGATAAGAGTAATCAAAGATTTAGTATGATTGTGTAAAAAGCCATTTTAAGAACCACGAAACTTACAATTCGTACCTAAGTAAGAACGAAGTTTTAACTCCACCTTCATATTTTTTTTTTTTTTTTTATTTGCTGGACAATTCACACAGCATTATCTAGCCCCAAGGTAAGCAGAGCTTGTGTTTTGGGTACTAGATAACTGATATACATAATACAATACAGTACATAGATAGATATATTTTTTTTTATTATACATAGAAAACACCCAGACCAACGGAACAAATTTCTGCAGATCGTACACAAATTTGTTCCGAGGCGGGATTCGAACCCGCAACCATATATTGTAAAGATTTATGAACGAGAATAAAATCCATTAATTCGAAGAAATTGTTTGATATGATTATGGTCGTTAAAAGCCATCAGATTACAAAAAAGCTAATAAGTTGATACTTCAAAGAAATAAAAATTGACGACCTAGACGGGACTTGCACCAACCTTACACTGCACGGTTTTTATTTTGGGATATTATTTAATTTCATAGAAGTTTCCTTAAGTAATAAAAAAACAAAAAACCGTAAGTTGGTGCTTCGTTAACACTCTCAGTGTCTCTTTATTAAGAGACACTGAGAGTGTTAACAAAGCACCAACTTGTCAGGGCTGTTACTGACTTAACAAACGACTAAATTGTTTTAGAAAATATCAAATAACTTTAGCGGAACAACGTCACATATTTTTTATTCCTACGCAATACGCCAACTGTACAAACACAGAAACCTGAACTGCTTTCTTCTGTGAAAAATAATCCTAAACCTAGAAGTGACGTAAGACCTTGGAAGGAAAGTAAGACAGATTAAATTGCCGACGGAGTACCGAACTTTATCATTATTTATGAAGGAAAAACTTTTCTTCGAGATAAGGATAAGTTGTAAGGTTCTTTCCATTTTCAGATGGAAATGGGTATAAAGATTGCTCCTCTTAGTGTTATTACGATAAATGTATCCTCAAAATGATCTTGACGTCGTTCTCGGATAAGGTTTTTGTTCATAAAACTTTTGTCTTACTAAATGTACAAAAATTATTGTTATCTGCCTTATTTATCTAGACTAATATTAAAAAGAGGAAAGATTTGATTCTTTGTTTGTTTGTATTGAATAGGCTCCGAAACTACGGAAACGATTTAAAAAATTCATAATTATGATGATCATAGGTTACTTTTTACCGCGGGAAAATGCTTCATTCCTACGGGAAAACGGGTAATAGGACAACGGGTAGTAAGAATGCAGCTAGTTTACCTATATTTGGAGAAGTTAAAATGCACTAACATTATCATCCTAAACAGTCGAATAGCAAGCCAATTTTACGTTTACGAGGTTTTTCTAATTCTTTCAAAGTTTGTTAAAAGCATCGCATCATTTGAACTGCTGTACCGATTCTCAAACATAGCAAGAATAGTTATTTTCAAATCGTCTCTCAAATAAAAACTCGACCCAAATCAGTTCATCCGTTTAAAGCCCACAGACAGAAAAGAAAAAGAAAGGTGTTTTTGTCGAGGGTCAACCTAATAATTATCTCGCGCGGAAAAAGCAAAAAAATCTGATCGACTTGGTATTGAACAATTCATCAAAAAATCCAGATCAAAACACGGTCGAAATGTAGGTCACACGTAACTTAATAACCTGGGCTCTATCACCGAGCATCAAAGTTTAAAACTGATCACCGGTGAGGAACTGGTGCAGAAATATCGCCGGGTCAATGATTAGTTCGCAAGTACCTGATGCAACTTGAAGGGCACGGATACAGGATGAAATGGGGCAAAATTTGTGCCTCGCTGTTTTTCAATAGGAAAGGGACATTTAAATATGTACTTACCATTCTGACAACCTCAGTGGCGGAGGTTGCGGGATCGATTCCCGCCTCGAGATAAATGTTTGTACGATCTGCAGATATTTGTTCAGGGTGTTCTGGATATTTTCTATGTATAATAAAAAAATCTATCTATGTTGTGTATTGTATTAATTAAATCAGTTATCTAGTACCCATAACACAAGCTCTGCTTAGCTTGGGGCTAGATAGTTCTGTGTGAATTGTCCAGCATTGTTTATTTATTTTATTCTTAAATAAGCCCACGTGCATTTATATTGCGAAGAAAATGTAATACGAGTCTCATTTTCACTTGGCTGGCACGTCGTTGTCATAATGTGTGTGTACCTTCTTTGTCACCTTCTTTGTCCTTCCTTGTAACTTTCTTTGTCATTCACAGTTTCACAGGTAAAGAGTCTTAAATACATTCACTACCCAGCCTCACGCGTTGCAACCTGCAAAAGCACACACAAAAATTCGTCAAACTTATTGGATTATTATTCCATTGCCTGTCTTTAATATAAGTTTAATAATGTACTAAACATTTTATAAGGCTTTGAAATAAATAATAATTATATCTTTCTATTAACACATCGTCCTAGAGCATTAGAAAGAGAGAATTCATTCATCCTTTCAACCGTGAAAGGTAACAAATATACTGAAAGACACAGCAACAATCGTTAGCATTGTGATTAGGTTGGTTACAATTTCGAAGTTCAACCCACCCCCGTCCTGAATCCTCCCCTGCGCCATCAGGGGAAGCAATCAGGTTACGTCTGCGTCCGGGATGCAGCTTGTTAGCCCGCTCAGCGAGGCAGTGTCGGATCAAACGGAATTCCAATGCTGCATGCTATTTGTTGCTATTTCTACTGTTACTGGTGGATTCTGAACGTTTCTGTGACGCAGGGATGAAAGCGTTTGAAGGGAGGATGATAGGTACCATAGAACGATTCAGTAAGTAGGTTTTATAAGTCCCGTATTGAAAGCTTGCTGAGTCATCGATCTATGATTGAGTTAATCTTTTATTATTGTTTTTGTAGACTGACCTAAGTACACATTTTCTATAAAATTAAGTTTTATGTATATGTTTTATTGAGTACCTAAATCCTCAATTGTTTCATTTGTAAATACTAAATCTAATTTATTTCTATTATTAAAATTTGATTGTAATTATCTTTGTGCTTCTGCCCTAAATCCTGTTTATGTGTCTTAGATAATCTTATTCCGAGTGTTCATGAAAATCTGTCGGGGGGTTTTTTTTTCTTGTAAGTTATTTAATACGTGCATAACAAGTTTGATTCTTTTTTGTTTGTCACTCCGCGCTCTGTATCATTTTTCTCTGAGTAAGGATGGTTATGGAAGGGCTATGGTGAGATCTTTTCGCTTATCTGTGTCATCATCATCATCCGCAGGTGGATTGAGAGCTAGACCTACGGTTGGGTCCTTGTTCTAGTCTCTCCGAAGCAAAGGATAGGATAAAATCGCGTAATAATAACTAACATTGAGTGTCTGGTTCAAATCATAGATTTAATTAATGATTTTATCGGGTATTTATCGCGTACCTGTTGTTATTATTTCCCGATAAATACCCGATAAAATCATTAATTATGTTAACAAATCGCGAAAGTTTAAAATAATAGATAGAACCTTAGAAATCCCTTCGAGTGGAAATGTACTAGAAAATATCTGGACTAACCTCACGGGGCGAAAACCTTTCTAAACCCGTGAACAAATTGCCTTAATTGGCTGCAAAAACGGAAATAGAAGGACCAATTTAGGTCTGGCTGGTAGAAATTCGAACCACAAAGAACATCCAATTAAAATCGACAGGTTACAAAACCGCATGCAAATTTTTGCTTTCAAATCTAGACTTTACGAATTTTGAGTTTTATTTATACAGAAGTCTTTTTCCTTTCCTCTTGGAGCACTTTAAGATTAACTAACCTGGGTGAAGTTCGAGATGAATAGAAGTTCCTGTATTACACTCAACTGCGCTTGCACAAAGCGGTACAAGCAGCCCTTATATTATTCAAACGGCCATGGACGCATTTCCAGGCTTTGAAATGGAAGTTGCTGAATTAGTTATTAGATTGAAACCGATTTAAAATGAATTGTGCTTTGAAACGAGCAGTGATTTATGTATTTTATTTACCGCTTTAGAAACATAAAAAAATGTTATGACTAAAATATTTATAAGCAGTGGAAGCAAAAATTATAGACGACTTTCACTGACCTTCAATTTCTTTTTGTTTATTTTCAACCATAAGAACTGTGTCGCCATAATCGCCGTTCGCATAATCTGGTTTATATGTTACTTTTATGATATTAGACAAACACATAAAGTTTTTACCGGTATAAATAGTTTTACTTGTAAACTAGCGAGAAAATATGTATAACTGGGAATTTACAAAGACTGCGCAGGGTTACCAGTTCGATTTTAAGCTACCGCTGCGTCATACGGTTCAAAGGTTAATGAAATTCTGCAGCACCGGTTCACTGCAGTCTACTTAGGTACTCTTATTTACATAGGGTTTAATTTATGTTTCTTATTTATCCTTGATTAAATTAAAAACAGCATTGTATTGTACTACGAGACTTTATTTTACCTCACATAACTTTTGAGTAGGTACACCCTACGAGATACGTTAACCATGCATAAATTTTAACGTTTGAATTTGGACTTGAATGGATCATCAATCCTGTCTCATGTATATTAATTGCTTAATTACGTGATACTCTAAGTTTAAAGGATAAGTTTTCTTAAAATACGAATGGCTTAAAATTCCAGCTCAGCTTATCGGTCCCATTGTGAGTGTTTTGCACATTTAGCTAACAACTTTGCTCTGATGGAAAAGCTCCCAAATTCTGTACATTAGATCACTTTTTCGAAATTTAACAGGTTCACAGTTCAACATCGAGAATATAACGTTCCACCCAAGTCCGGTAGATTTTGATCCATTATAATAGAGTAATATAACAATTTTTTTTTGCTTAGTATCTATTTTTTTATTCTACCAAGTCCACGTTTAATTTAAGACATCCCTCTGAGTCTAATAACATACGACCCGTAAAAATTCACTAGGCGGACAGCCCATATGCAGGCTGTGGCCTCATGACGCTATCGACCTGTAGCCCATATGGGCTGTGGACTGTGAAACTGTTAAATAGCGACACTTTTGTTTTTGCAAGTCCAGTGTCCCTGGGTTATGGCAACCCCCTAATGAGAAGAGCCAATTAGGTGCGGGCTATGTGAAGCAGTGGATGTAATGTGATGATAATGCTTGTTACTTATAAACTATTTATGCTGATTTTCACCATCTCTCCGCAGCATACCTGGAGCCGTACATCTCCCCAGCGTCCCTGGATCAGCTGCTGGTCTCCAGCGACGTGGTGGGGAACATCCGCTTCAGTCACCCCACGCTGTATGTGTTCCCGGGAGGACAGGGCGACGCCGCCCTCTTCGGGATTAACGGATTTAACATGCTGGGTGAGTCACTCCCCCATCTATTGACCCATGACAACGTCTGTGGTTCAATTCCCACTCAAATGTTTGACCGGTCTACAGATATTTGTTAAGTTTGTTGTGAATGTTTTCCGTTTGATGAAAAAATGTAGAGTATTGTATTAAGTATATCAGTTATCTAGTACCCATAAAAATATCCAACTGAGACTCTATGGAGATACAAACTAACTCGCCACCACCCTTTAAGAATCTGACAGCATCAAATTCTCGAGGCTGAAAAGACATAGCCCCCTGAACCGGAGACTAGATATCTACGCAAGACAAAGAACGAGATTTAATTCACTGGACTCAACTCTCTATACACAAACACAGTACTGATAGAATTGGACAGCAGACTGGATTATTGATTTAATTTATTTTTGCCAAAATTACCGATCTAACTTTTATTATTTCGCCTTCTGCACTCGCCATAGTCAGGTAACGCTGTCATGGCCATCTGCGGGCAAAAGCATTCACAATCCATCCAAACAAAAAAAAATATGTTTCATTTTAATTAGCTTACAAAATGGTAAGGGTAAAGTAAATCTGGTGGGGGCTTGAATCAGCAGAACCAGGATTTTGCTGTTTGGAATCGCCTAATCCATTTCTGGTAACTTTCGTGAATATTGTTTTCACGTAAGCATGTGAAAAACTATCAATCTAATCGCATTTCATTAGTATGAATACGTTGCTAACATTAAATGATACAGGAGTGTACACTAGCATATAAGAGACTATAAGTAGGTACTATTACCACTATTTAAATGAAGAATAAGAAGAAAAGAAAGATCTACTACTTTCATATGGTCACGTGACTCGATTTTGCCCACTACCGTGACCATGCGCGAAACGCTAAAAATCCGATCCTTAGCTAAACTTTAGGTGCAACTTACCCTTACTTTAGTCCCTAGGTAAATCATGCTGGAATTAGTTTGCCCAGGCACCTACTCGTACGTAGCAAATACCCGCCTACACCGGCGCTTAGAGCAAGGCAATATCCGGCACGATGAATCTAGCGTAATGGCTTCTCTAATGAAATCCTAGGAAAAATGCAGAGAACTTATTATAACGATTTGTAGTAAAATTACAGGGAAAAGTGCACTCGTGAGGTAGTTTGCAGAGAACTTTTATTAAAATGAGATAAGCCAGAAGGAAACCTGAAAAGTTCCTACAGTAGGTATCTATTTACCTAGCAAGGAACTGAATGAAAAGTGAACTGAAAAAATATTAAATGGGTCCTAGAAAGTTTTATTGGATTTAAATTTCCTTTGAAGAGGGAGGTTTTTCTTCATATTTATTTTTCATACTCTACTCATACTCTACTATTTTTCAACATATTTCAGTGGGACCACAACAGTTTGTACAACAACGAAAATTACCACAAATATTAACCTGTGATTCAAAAGTAGCGAACCCTACCTATTACATAATTTTCGGAACACGTTTAGTTATTTTGGAAATCAATTCGTGTCAAGCGAATTTTGTTGAATAAAAGAATAAGATTATTTCCCTACACAGCATCAAAAGTACCATCTTTTGAGCGTTCGAGGAAACGGCACCTAGAATCGTCTCGCCAATCATACAGCTATGGGTACTAGCTACATGTTCCACTTTTGTAAAAAGTCGGGGCTTTTCAGCTTTCGGCTTTTCGCCTACATTTCCATTGGCAGGGATCCAGCCTCCTCGTGATATTGCGGGTCACGATTTGTGAGAGGTTCCTTTTATTACTGCTTCCTACATTTTCGGATGCTATATGACTTACCACTACACTGATATTGGAATGTATCGGGTGTGTCAAGCTTTATGCGAGCATAAAGCTCTGTTTCTTTCCCAAAAACATTGGTCCAAAAAACTTGAAGCTGCGAGAAATACTTGACTTGGATTTCCTGTTATTGGCAACTTGTTCAGCTTAGCACAGGGAACTCAAAATTCAGTTTTAAAATAAATCACTACATATTTAAAAAAACCAAGTCCCCCGCAGCGTCTGTTAATCTGTCTGAACGCAATAAACTTAAAAAAACGACGGAAAGGATTTTCATACGGTTTTCACAATTAGACGGAGTGATTTATGAAGAAAGGTTTGGAAATAATAATAATAAATCTTTATTTCGGACAAGTCCATAGTTTTACAAAATATACATACTACATTAACATAGGTACTATAAGTAAAAGGAATGGAACGGAATAGTGTTTTATTCATTGAGGTCTTTATATAGATTCAAGATGTCGGAAAAATTGAGCTTGGACAGCGTAAACTAATAATAAAAAAACATTATATTATAAATATCTTTATTCAGACAACTTTTAGTATATTTTATTAGTACACTTAGGGCCAGAGAGAGGGTTAGTACTTAATTTGAATACGGTATTTTGTAGTAGTAAGTTTTGTAGTAAATTGACGATTGTCCTCTGATGTATTCCCTACATCAGAGGACAATCGTCAATTTACTCTGATGTAGGGAACACATCAGAGGACAATCAAGTTAGATGGATATCGCATTCTGGATACTGTTACTAATAAAGAAACAATGTAGACAAACTTTTGTTACGATTTAAGACGCTATTAACATTAAATTGTAACAACTTTGAAACAATAAATAAATAACTATCTATATCCCCCTTAATATTTTAACTGCACTGCTATCCATGCGATAACCGTGGTGGGTAGTTAGTAATGCATACAATTCTGCAAAATATTCTAGATTAATATAGAAGTTCCCTGTCTTGAGTGCTGACATCTATGTATATCTTCTGTAGACTGCTCTATCTTGAAAATCTAACGACAAGAAAAAATATAAAATTGCCTCTTGACATCTCACCCGACCTTGCGAACTATAAGCTATTCTGCTGGTTTGAGACCTTGGTGCTGTGCCAACAAGAATATTGGTTGCACGAGAAAAGACGTTTCTGAGTGAGGCATCAAATTTACTGGCACTTGAGAGTAAGCCAGAGGGTAGTTACTGTTAGGTGCCTACTTGAGCGTGAGAAAATTGGGGAATGTTTGATTTCAGAAGCGATTTTATCGCAAAGCCAAAGTGGGTTGCGTCAATTTATAAGGCGGTTTACGTAAGTTGAAGAATGTGTAATGTAGGATACAGTAAGGACTTTGTGTGAAGTATCTAATATAAAAGTATGAAAGGCCTTGAGAACAAGTATACATAGGTTGATTCGAGATGCGGAAAACGATCGTTACATTTATACAAAAACCAAGTTGCTTTCGACATGAAATTAGATGAATGAGTTTCTATCATCCAAGGATATGAATTAGCAATGTTTTACTTGATGTTACACGGCTGCACTTATCACCCGGCACAGCTGAAAACCAGCGCTGCTATGGCCCTGGTGCCATAGCAGCAATAAGCTGAGCTGGTGACCTTTTTGTGTTTCGTAAAGTTTAGCATTAGTTATAAGTTTTATATTATGACACACATATAAAATTTTTCTATTTCTATTTCACTTGTTTCATTTTATTTCGAAGTGAAATCAAAACTATCAACTGTAATCTGTAACTAAAAACCAATATGTATTATGGATTCTCTAACTTAGGTACTAGCTAGTAACTCTCTCACTTAAACGAATAAACATGAGTGCGATAGATACATAGATAGATAGAAAATATGTTTATTGCACACTTTAAAACTAAGAAACAATTTACAAATGAAATAATATTAACTTAGTGACAATTGATACGCAATTTCAGTTCTTTTACTATCACAAGCCCTTGTTTTTGTCTTAAAATCGGCAAAGCCGCGTTGTAAATTACACCAGAACCACTATATCTAACCTATCTATCTTGAATCTATACCACATAGTATTTACTACGTATTTCCATATTGACAATGTTGTTTACCGTTTCACGAACCGTGTTGGACAAGCTCTCCATCAACCCACTCCGTGATGTCACTAATGGAACATGTCGCGTGTCACGTTTCCAATGTACTTGCGTTTCTATCTAGAGGTAGATATATCACAGAGATAGGTTCGATGTAGCCGAAATTTGCGTGCCATTTGGTTTGTGATAATATCTGCCTTTGTAATGTATTGTATGAAGTATATCAGTCATCTAGTACCCATAACACAAGCTCTGCTTAGCTTGGGGCTAGATGACGCTGTGTGGAAATGTCCAGCATATTTTTTTTTAGCATTGAACTGTGAAAACGTTATTTGGTACCTGGTAGGTATTGTGCTGTACTACGTTTAAGAAGCGGGTATTTTTACAATTTGTGTTCATGTTAGAAAAGGTTTTAAAATGGTATTATTAAAGTTACGACGCTAGATCACTTGTGTCAATTCGTTAACTTGTGTCAAGACGGAAATAAAAAGGATGGCATAATGGAAGAAGAATGGAAGGATGGCATAATGGATGGAAGTTTAGTTTTAGTGACATCTAAATTTTAACACCATTCTCTATGTTCAAAAACTCGTAAACGCAACATGCACATAACAAAAACGCTTTTGAACTTCAGCTACTCTGGATTTTCGTTATGTATCGTACTTTATTCGCTGTCGTTTTTGTCGTTGTTCGCATATTTTAGGAGTTAGTCTAAAAATTACTTGCAGAAAACTTAGATTTCAGTTACCTGGCAAATAACTAAGATAACATTTCGATTAGGTACTGTTATATGATAAATTCATGCACTTAATCTAGTAAGCTTATGTTTTATTTTTATCTACTTAAGTACTTTTATTTATTTTATATATATTGTGTGTGTGAAATTTGTATTTTAATATAAAGTTGTTTTTTTATGTATCAAATCAGTTATCTTTTGCGACCAGTGGTAACTTTATAAATAGCCCTCATAATTATCATGTATTTAGATAAATGTTCCATACTTTTTGAGCTGTAAGTTTTCGTTAATTTCCAAAATGAAATAAAATAAAATAAATAAAATTACATGACATTTTGTAAATCGACATCGCCCATAAATAAATCTGTTTCTAACAAATCAACGCAAAACAAAAACTGATATTCAGATTAGCCATTTGATTCCGAATATTTACAATTCAGATTTTTTACAAATCTTTCGCTAGAATCAAATGCAAACACGTTCGATTGAAAAATAAATTGAACCGCGCCCGACTGTTTGGTTTACGTGAGAAATAATGGATCGGCCACCGGCGTTGTGTGATTTGGGTTTTGCGGTAGTGTCATAGCCGGTATGACGGAATACACTGCGGAAATTATGATGGAATATTGGAATATGACGGAGTGAATTCAGGAAATTTGGCACCTGAATAGATGAGCAGAGATGTCATTTCCCAGCTGAAATGATAAATATGTTAATGCTGGACAATCTACACATCATATCATAATCTAGCTAAATGATGACGATAGTTTGGGTTTAGTCCCATAGTAAGCAGATCTTGTGTTGTACCTAGATACTATTTAACTGATTTTTTTACCTATTTAAAAACACCCAGACTCGATGATAGAAAAAATAGACAAGGATTCCAGCTCTCTGTGGCATACTTTCGTCAATCATTTTCCCCTTGTCCCTGGAGCTAAAGATAAGGTGGTCCTAAAACATTAGAATGTTTTGTCCGTGACCAAACATAGTCAAATTACATCAAAGTCATGTTTTCTTGCTTTTAAACCCAAAGCACCGGTTAAACCAACTAAGTTAACCTTTATGAAAGCTCTTATAGTGACAAAATTAATATTCCTGTATGAAAGAACACGAAATGAATTTAATATTATCTGCTCATTAAAAGCTGACCTTTCCATTTGCACTGCTCATTCGGCCGAGAGTTATCGGTACAATGGCATTATTCAACAACAATTAATGTATTCATCGCAACATTAAAAGTAAAGTTGGTTTAATGAATAACGCATCATTGGATCGCAATTAATATTTCAACGTTCGTTGAGTGATTTGTGGTGAATGGGGTCTGGAGGCTTTGTAGTTGCTACTTTGATTAATTTTGTACCAATTATTAGGTACCTACCTGTTCACATTGCACAGCCAAAGAATAATTACCCAAACGAGGACTGTCTGAGTGTCTGTAGTGTTGTGTGTTTAATAGGGCTTACTTTTCGCTACTGAACCTAGAGAATTCGCGTCAGAAGTCGCTGAACAGAGTCAATGTTTCTTTGTGCGTATGAGGCAAGCTTTTTAAAATCTGTTGATGAACAACATTACAGTTTTGGACGATATGTGTTTAGTATTTAACTCGGTTTAAAAAGTTCATACGTAATGCTTTTACACCCAAACCCGGAAATACACACAAACGTGATTCAGATCATACAAATATTTGTCCCACGACGGGATATGAACCCGCGACTTTCTCAATTTATATTACAAATAAGTTTGTATTTCTTTAGACTGTTGTTTCCACTTTTTTAAGATCTTTTTGTACATAGCCAAATCAAAACAAATTTATTTATTGCATGAAAATGAAATACATGTTATAAAAGTTGTTATAATAATGTAATGGAATTTCACAATGTACTCTGCCCTATTAGGCGTGCAATGTCTTAAAATTTACAATAACAGCTAAAGAAAATAAAACATTAAATTCAAAATTCAGTTTTGACTTCACAAATCATCTTTTTATTTAATTTGGTGTTACCTTTTCCAGTTGACGGCGGTTTCTCCCGCAAAGCTTGCTGGTGGGACTTCGCGCGACACCTTGACCGTTTGGACGCAGTGCTCTTCACACGTCTCAACAACTGCTCCGTGTCCGGAATGGCGTCAGTGCTGCGCCGCAAGGCTAATGCTACGGTGTACCCGCAGATTGGACATTTCTTCTGTAACTTGGAGGTAAGACGGCGTAATTTAAAGCAGAAATAAGAAAGTTCATTTAATTAGGTAAATGCATTGAGCTTGCTATGTTTTCAAGCTCCAACTTTCTACCTTGAGTTCTAAACCAACTGCTGTGGGATAAGCAACCTTGTCAGTTGCGGCTACAGATACAGATACAGATACAGATTTTATTAATAATACCATTATTACATGTCAACACTTAAATATAAAAATAATATTATCCCTATGATAAGGGCAAATTATAAAATTCATGTATGTCATACAGAACCAATTCTATAAGCCACTTTCTTAATTTTCTCTTAAAAATAGATATGGAAGCTGCATTGCGGATCCAGTCGGGCAGCCGATTATATGCTGAAGGACCCATAACATATACCGACCTCTCAGATTTTTTTAGCTTGTGTTTAGGTGTGACCTAGGTGTGCTAAAGGTCGTAAATCGGTAGGTAGGAGAAAAGGTCTTGCACCTTACCATACTTCATCATCATCAGCCTATGTTAGTCCACTGCTGGACATAGGCCTCCCCTAATGACCGCCATAGCACCCTGTCTTCAGCTTTTCGCATCCAGCATCTGCCGCATCTGTCCTACACTACGTTTGCCGAGTCGTGGTCTCCACTCAAGAACACGTTTCCCCCAGCGGTTATCGGTTCTTCGCCTTCGCGAGATAAAGCTCCCACTTTTCTTATCCCAAATTTTTGAATCAACTAAAAAGAAAACTGTACAAAATTGCAAATCATCTTGTTTAACAAACCTTATTTTTATTACATTGGGTCCTCGTGCTCACGCACATGTCCATGTTGCACCATCAGTAGAAAAGCGGCAGCTTGCAGATCACTGCAGAAGCTGGGCAGTGATTGAGCCAGTTATACTACTAATACAAACAATAATTTGATGTTCTTTTACAAAAAATACAAACAGACTTGGAATTCCTTTATAAACCTACACTGTCTTGTTTCGCTTTTGCGGGATATATAATAAGTAATCCACCCCGGGACCATTCTCCATACAAAACAAAAAAAACCATCAAAAACGGTCAACAATTGTCAGAGAAATCGGGAAAAATTATTCAACACACAAACATCCTCAGATAGAACCTAGAAAAACCTAATTAAACAAATACGTGAAGTGGGAATATTTTATAATTAGCTGTTTCTTATATTCGTAGTTTATTACTAAGTATTTATTAAGAACGACTGTTATATTATAATTAAGTACCTACTTATTAATTTAGTTCTCATGTAAGTGACGTAATTGTCTTTATGAGAATAAATTTCATTAAACCTTAAGAACCTTCTCATTTTCTCGAAAATGAGCAGGTTTCTATTCTGATTTCAATAACCAAGATAGTCAATTCAAATTCTTTCCGCGGGTGTTCGGCGACTAAGGGATATCCACTGGGGGCGGGCAGCAGCGCCCTTTGCAGAACAATTCTACCACCGAACTGCGATCATCAACCCGCACACCCAGTGTGGGGATTATGGGCATTACCCCTCTTGAGATAAAAGCCAATAAGGCGCTTATCATGAGGAGGCCGGCAGTCCAGCAGTGGACCAATACAGGCTATTGAGGTTGAGAGATAACATAGAACATAGCGCCGGAGCGACGCCTCGCAAGGCCGCTCTGTAATCCTAGCCTCACTGTGGCCTGCACGCTCCGTTGGGCTTGTGCTACCACCAAGGAAATACGTTGCGCGTGCACTTAGGGAGTCTACTAGGAGCTGAGAATACTTGGATGTGGCAGCAGCAATTCAGAAGCCAAGCCAGCCAAGGGATTTTATTTTTCACATATGTAGGTACTCGAAGATTGATGTAGTCCGAACTTAGTAATATTTAGCACTCTATTTATATGGCATACTGGCTATGTATTATTTAGTTTATTGAAATGTAGGTTATTTTATGTAGCGAATTTTTTTAACTCCTCGACGGTGTAAAATGATGAAAAAAATTATATTTGAATCAGAATAATTTTTATTTGCATATGACGAGACAAGAATGGGTGGGCCATTTAGAAAAAGCTTATGAAACATTTAAAACTAATTTCGTATGAAATGAATATAAATGGCCATTTGATTCTTTCCACTTCAAAATCAATCAAAATCAAAAACTCTTTATTCCAAAAATAAAATAAATGTACACTTCGAAAAGCTCAAATTGTAAAACTAAACACTGACACGGAAAGAAAGTGATACTTTTCATTTCTGTCGCTTCGGTATGTAGACTAAAGTAAACAAGCGACGAAGAAACCTTTAGCCTGTTAGTTGTTACTTTCCGAGTTGGAGCTAAAGTAACAACTACGAGACTATTTTTAGATATTCTATATTTATCAATGCGGAACTAGCTGCATTCTTACTACCCGTTGTCCTATTACCCGTTTTTCCGTAGGAATGAAGCATTTTCCCGCGGTAAAAGTAGACTAGTTCATCAGGAATAATGTGGGCTTCTAATGGTATAATAATTTTTCAAATCGGTACAGTAGTTTCGGAGCCTATTCAATACAAACAAACAAACAATCAAATCTTTCCTCTTTATAATATTTGTATATATTAGTATAGATAACAAAAACAATTGCTAAGTACTGCTACATAAAGTTTCCTGTCAGACTTTTCCATCGATGTTATAATGCTTATCTATGTAAGTAATTATTACCTGATTATGGTGTCCACTGGAGCATAGCATATCGCCTTTCAGAGGCACTGGAACCAGTACCAAAGTCGCCTTGGTGTCGATCCGTTGTCTCTCGAGTGTTGTTCTTGTAGATTCTGTGCTCTGTGTTAGGTAGTGTTGTGTCGTCATGGGTAAACAAGGTGGGCTTATGAAAATTGGGTAGAATTAGAAAACTCACACTGACTGTTATCGACTAGGAAAGTTCGTAGTTAATATTACTGACACCTACTTACATTTTTGAACGCTGAAAAACCCTAGAAGATATTTCTCTAAGAAAAATGGCCTTGACTTATTAATTCCGAAATTCTTATTAAGATTTGATTTGAGATTTGATCCCGTCTGGTTTGAACTGTGCTAAAATTGGTCAGCACTGACCCCAAAATTTTACTCCTGTCAGAAAGGGCAGAAGGTAATTTTTAGAAAACACCCAAACAAGCTATAGATATCAACATATCATACGAACATTTGTCCTGCGGCGGAAATCACACCCAATAAGTATTAAGCGTCTCAGGCGGTGGGCTGGTAAAGATTCATCAGAGGTTGTCTCTCTTTCTTATTTATTATTATTTATTGTTTCAATACTAGCAGTCACACAAGTCACCTGTTTACGGTACCCTGCAAAAAACCGATCCGTTCGAATTTGACATTCGCTTTTGCCATTACAAACCGTATCCGTTCTAGTAAAAAAACAGGATCCAGTTTAATAACACGTATAATTCAATATTAGTGTTCCCATTGCCTGCAAACCGTTTTTTGCTGGATAGGGTGTGGGTAGGGTTTCTGTTCGAGAATTCCCGCCTCGAGAAATCTCAAGAAAATTGTCTTTAATGCATTGCAAATTTAAACGCAATGTTACTAAACTTGTGACCTACCTACAGAAATAAGTCAGATTAAAATTAAAATTGACTTAAAACTACACTACAAGTTTTTAAAGTTATCTATATTAATATGTACTAGTCATTTTGTTGATATATACTTACTAATTACTTAAATAAAGTTTGTTGTACATTTGGGCACTAGTGGGGAATTATAAAACGGTTAAGTTCTACTTCCCTACTCTTTACTTTTTATATTCCAGCCGAGTATATATTTTGTTTAATTTCAATAAATTGTATAAATTAGTTACTGATTTGTTAGTTAATAAGTGCAATTTAAGGTAACTAGAATTTGATTTAATTGATCTCATCTATCAGTTTAATTTTAAACAACAATTACAAAATAATGTCGTGTTTTATAAAAAAAAAATATTTCTTGAGATACTCGAGAAATCCTGATCCCCAATTCTCGTGCCTGGAAAAATAAATCAAATCAAATCAAAAACTTTTTATTTCCATAAATACAATAAATGTACACTTAGAAAAGTTCAAATTGTAAAACTAAACACTGACACGGAAATAAAGTTATATTTTTGATTTCTGTCGCTTCGATATGTTGACTAAAGTAAAGAAGCGACGAAGAAGCCTTTAGCCTGTTAGTTGTTACTTTTCGAGTTGGAGCAAAACCCGTCTCAAGCTTTTTTATCTTCTAGATAATCTGATATTTTATAGTAAGCCTTTTTGCACAGCAAGGTTTTTACAATTTGTTTGAATTTGTTTACTGATCATTTTTGAAACTCACTAGGAGTTTTGTTGTAGAAGCGTATACATTGTCCTTTAAAAGATAATTTTTTTTTTAAGTCGAGAATCCAAAAACCCTAGGTGTAGCTAGGGAAAAATTTAAATTTTCTTAAAAGATAAACCGCTCGTTGCTCTACCGCAAAAAACTGGATGCTAACTACTGTGTGTGAATACATCACTAGTTTTTGGGGGATTCAGTTAAAACCGTTCCCGCAGAACTGGATGGCCGCCGCGGGAAAGCGCTGTAATACCCACAACATTGACGGTATAAATGTACGTTTCAGGAGCGCCGCGCGCTCGCGAGCCCTGACGGCGACAAAGACGCGGACCCACTGCTGGTATCCCTGCTCCAGGAGGGCTCCGACATGATGACGGACCTCAGGCACCTCAACCTACGCCCGCAGCACTGCTACCGCAGCCCGGACCCTATCAACTTGTACCATAAAGTGGGACATGGTGAGTTCATACCGTAATGTTGGGATAGTAGGTAATGTGTAAATTTCATAGCAATCGGACAATTTTCACATAACAAAGTAATAAATCGACAAGAGTACCAAAACTAAAAAAAAACCCACAAACACCAGTTTTCCCATAAACGAAAAGGAACTAAGCCTCATTGGTTCCTTTTCGTTTATTTATTTTATTTTAATGATTTCATTTGGTTCCTTTTTAACCAACCTAAATTGAAGGTTTTTGAAATAAGAAACCAGTCAGTTTTCACAGCAAAAACCTCAAATAATAATCAAATAATAGAAACAAGTCAGAACTAGTATTTACAATTGAAACAATTAAGCTAACTGCAAATAATAAAAAATCTGTAAATATTAATATTTTCCTACGAAATTAAATAGGAATTTGTAGACCAACATATTTTGAAAACTATTGTACGAGTATACATTCATAGTAAAAATTAGACTCATAAATTTTTCTACACAAAATCTGCACTATCTTAAAATATCATCGTGTGGATTGGTTCCTTATTGTATGTAGAATTTGGTCAGATTGGTCTAGGTCTTGGCGTTTGCTGCAATTTATCTTTATTGACGTGACATCGAAAGCACAGCACTAGTGGCCTGCATGTAGCAATATTACGGATTATGACAGAATTATGATTATGTCAAGTGTGAAATTTAATTATCTGTTAAAGTATAAGTACCTACTCGATTTAATGGTGCTTATCATTATACCTTTGTTCCAGGCACCCTCGACATGTACGTATTGAATCCATCCAAGGACTCGAAGTACGTCCGCGAGTTCCTGAAGCGCTGGCACAGCAGTGAGCAGAAGCTATTCGAAGGCACGCACGCCTCGGGCCAGTTCACCTTCCCCGTGCCAAACATCGTGTCCATCTGCGCGCTGCTGGTGTGGCGGCCCGCCAACCCCGACGACTCTATCACCAGGATCATGTTCCCCGGGTCCACCCCGCAGCACAAGATATTCGAGGGCCTAGAGAAACTAAAACATCTAGAGTTCTTGAACCACCCAATCTGCACTGGCCGACAGATGCAGTCTGCCCCGCTGCCGCCTGCGACTATACCCGCCCCGCCACCACCTACTAAAACACCGAAAATCGTAACGAGAGCGAGCAAAGAAAAAACAAACGTCATTGAAAAGGTGAAAGATGAAAAGATCGAGTCCGAACTACCTTCGAAGAAAGACATCAAAGATGAGACGGACTCAAAAAATATAATCGACAATAAACTTCTAAGCGAACTGGTCGACGGAGAAGAAAAGAAACTGGAAAAAGTTCTAGGTGATGCCATAGTCACTAGAGCGGAAACTACTTTGGATGAAAAAATTGCTCAATACGAGAGCACAGCGATCGATGGGCAACCTAAAAAGAAAGATATAAAGAAAAAGGTAGCCGATAAAAAAGTAAAACGTGTAGATAAGACTGAAGATATAAAAGACTCCGTAGCCAAATCAACTGACACCAAGAAATCATCTGATATTGATACTAAACATAAAACAAATATAAAGAAAACGACTGAGAGTCGAACTAAAACTGAAACTACTGTATCAATGACTCGAAGCAAAATGAGTCATCGCACTACGCAAAGATCTGCTGAAAAGAAAATAACTTCCAGTTCATTAGATAAGAAAGCGGGATCGGAGGAGAAAAAGTCCCCACCTGTCACACCTAAAAAATCAACTGAAATCAGAACTGCACCAAGTGGCGTTCAGCCTACTGTTAAGGAAAGAGTAAAAGCTAAGACAAGAAGACTGAGCCCTGGAAGTACTCCTGCCAAAAGCACTAAGGAAGCACAGAACAGAAAAGTTGTTGAATCAAAACATAAACAAACGTCCCCTAAGCGTGATTTAGCCCAAAAACCAACAGAAAAAAAAGAATTAAAAAAACGTGAACCAATTTCTCGTCGCCCACGGCCATTGGCGTCCCCAGTGAAAGGTCTGAAGTCCATGAAAAGTCCAACTAAATCTGTGAAATCAACTAAAGCAGATACGTCAAAGTTAAAGGGGTTGCAAAGAGTTAACTATGAAGATATTTTAAGAGATGCCAAAAAATCTGATGAAGATACTTCGAAGTCACTTGATGACATAAAATTACAAGAGCTTGATGACAGAGAAGAGCAAGAAATTGTAAGAGAAATCGAAGCTGTTTTTAAT
Organism: Eupithecia subumbrata; assembly: GCA_949316285.1. NCBI lineage: Eukaryota > Metazoa > Arthropoda > Insecta > Lepidoptera > Geometridae > Eupithecia > Eupithecia subumbrata. The sequence continues at coordinate 8,822,016 of OX438643.1, read as the reverse complement.
CGTGACAGTGAAGCTGAAGAAAAAGTTGAATTTATTGGACGATCAGATATAGAAAAAATAACTTGCATGCTAGATGATGCAAAAACTGAAACGACTGCTGACGGAGAATTTGAAGAAGAATATCTTATTATTGAAAAAGAAGTAGTTGATCAATATACTGAGGAACTTGAACATGATGAGGGTCACGATCAAGATGAACTCCAGAAGCATATCAAAGATGTAGAGGAATCTGAAAAGAATAAGGAACAAATAGTACACGATACAGATAGAGCCCAAATAAGCCTACCAAAAACTGGCGTTATGATTACAAATGGTGATATCAAACAAAGTGAGTCAAAAGAACATTCGGTAAGCGTAGAAGAAAAACAAGATATAAGCAGCGAAAAGAAAACTTCAGATAGTAAAAGTGGTGTTCTGAAACCGAAAGACTCAGAAGAGCTTAATCTGGTTCAAGAATCACAGCCAGATGAAAAAATGTCCACCACTGCTGAATCTGGGGCAACAACTGCACCGACTTTACCTGAAGATGAAAGAATTACTCTTGATGAAATTAAAGAAGATCAACAGGTAGAAGAGAAATATGCTCAAGAAGACACCAAAGAAATGATTTCCGCAAAATCTTTACTCGACAAGCAACGACCACTTTCAATCGAAAAAAGTACTACAAGACTTGAATCAATACCCGCAGTACCAATCAGAGAAATCGTTAAAACTCCTGATGAAGTAGCTGATCTTCCTCTTCACGAAGAAGTAGATTATAGAACATTTGAGGAAAAAAAGACTCCAGTGGAAGATGATGCGTTTAAGAGAAAGCCAGATATCGGTTTCGTTCAAGAAATTAAAGTTCCAAAAGATTTAGCGATTCCAGAGCACGCGTTATTGAGACATGGAAAACCAATTGAAGACGATGTTATCATCAAAACTGTTCAGAGCGCTTCACATGCGGAAGTTGTAACAGTAACCCCTGGGTCAGCTCCAGAGTCACCCATTTATCACGAAACTATAAAAGTTTCTGCTTTACCGGGACCTGATTTAAAACCTGTTAAAGAATACGATGATACAGACTATGGTTATGTCCAATATACTGAAAAACTAAGAGAAACTCACATAACAACTCTTGATTCTCCGATCAAAGATGACATTGTGGTTATTGAAGAAGTCCCATGTATGCCAGAAAAAATACCTTCGATACCAGAAGACGTTGAAAAGGAAATAGAAGAAGCACGGAAACTTGAAGGGCTAGACAAACCTCCAGTAAGTCCAAAAGAAATTGAAAAGATTGTAGCTGATGTCGCAGAAGTTTTGAAGTCTGATAAAAGTCTTGATGAAATAATGGCTGATAAATCACCAATTTTACCAAGTAAATCTCCCGAAACTTCAATAATGACTGCAATCGAAGCTACTAAAGTGCTTTTATTAAGTGAACAACAAATTAAACATGATCATCATGAAGAGATCAAACCAGTTCAACAGGCTCAGTTGGATATTCAAAAAGAAATATCTCCTGCAAGGTCAGTGACATCAGAAGACCCTAGTGAAATTTCAGACAAAACTATACTCAGTGATAGTAAACGACAAAAACGAGACACTCCTCAAGAAGAAAAGCCCATATTCAGCTCAATGCACTTCGACTTGGGTGAAATTGATACATCTGAAGACAAACAAAAGAAAGAAGAAAATGAAAATGAAAAACAAGTAGAGCCTTTGATGAAAGAAACCGAAATTATTGAATCAATGGAACATGAAAGAAAATTAAGCAAGACTGTAGAATCTGCTAAAACATTAGAAAAATTAGAGGAAAAAATGACTGATATGAAGAAAAAAGAGAAAGCCCAAAAACAAGACATGTCTGAAAAGATGATTGATTCCACCATCGATATCGAATCTTGCAAAACAAACTTAAAAACTGACAGCTCTCTCGGCAAAGTTCCTGAAAAAGAACATGGTATTGAGATTGATAGTCAGGCAGAAAAACTAAAACTCGATGAAAAAGTTTCCACGTCTAAAGAAACTATTTCAACAGTGATATCTGACTCAGATACCGATAAAAAAGAACAAACACATGTAAGACAACGCAGCCCTCTATCAGAAAAAGAAGACAGAAAGCGTCTTATATCTGAAAAAGAGGACGCTGATGAAGTTGAGACATTGGACAAGACTAAAACGGATATCGTTTCTGACAAACTTGATGTAAAGCAAGTAAGCATAGAAAGAGATATCCATGAAAAAGATTTACAGTTAACTATGGAAATCGATGGTGTTGATGGTGAAGTCGAAAAAGTCAAGGCAGGAAAAAAAGACAAAATCGATAAATTTATGACTAAATTGGATGAGAAGGTGAGTGCAACGAAAGATTTCTTCAGTGGTAAGTTTTTTGGTAAAAAATCGACTAAGGAAACAAGCCCAATCAAAGAATCCGAAAAACAGTCAATTTTTCCGGAGAATGATGAAGATACAGGGGTTTCTATGGGCCAAGAGTTAATTCATTCTACTCAGTTAATTGAGAACGATGTGCCTACAGACGATTTAAAGCAGAAGAAAACGCTGAGTCCAACTGAGAAGTCAGTAAGTTCAATAATAGATAAATCCGAATCGGACAAGACCAAACTTGACTCGCAGATACTTAGTCATACAGACAAAGAATCTACCTTGGGTATAAGTTATATCAAAATACCTAGTGCAGTTAAGGATATAACACAAAGTCCAGTTGAAAAGGAATTGAGTCCAGAAGAAGACGACGAGAAAACTACTAGTCCTATCACTGTAGATGAAAAACCTCCATGCATTGTTGAGGTTGAACAAATATCAGTCAAAGAAGAACAGATATCAGTCGAAGAAATTGAATCCAAATTGTCAAAAGCAATAAAGCCAGTCGGCAAAGTAGCAAGTACAACCAAGGATACTATTCTGAAGACATTGATACTAGATGATAAAAAAACACGCCTCATGCAGGATGAATACAGTCCCGAAGTAGATGATGAAGAAAATCAAAATTCCATAACAATAAAAGAGCTTGAACTACCTACAGATGGAAAAATACCTTCATCAATTGATAAAGAACTTTCTGAAGCCGATACAAAATTGAGTTCAATGGCACCAATCGACAGAGAACCAAGCCCCGGCAGAGTCAATGACGAAAAAGTAAGTCTTGTTTTAGGAAAAGCTCCAAGTTCCACTGACAGAGAGCCAAGCCCTCTAAAAGGAGATGACAGAAAAGCAAGTCTGATTTCTGACAAAGTACCTAGCACTATGGACAAAGAGCCAAGTTATGTCAAAGACAGTGAGAGGCAAGAAAGTCTTATTTCTGAAAAGGCTCCAAGTCTGTTTGACACAGATCCAAGTCTTCTTAAAGAAGATGACAGAAAAAAGAGTCTTATTTCTGAAAAAGCACCAAGCCCAATCGAAAAAGAACCAAGCCCCAGTAAAGACGATGACGAAAAGGCAAGTCTTGATTCAGAAAAGTCTTTGAGCCCCATTGGCAGAGAGCCAAGTCCTGTCAAGGAAGATGACAGAAAGACGAATCTTGTTTCTGAAAATGCTCCTAGCCCAATTGACAGAGAACCAAGCCCTGCCAAAGACGATGACAGAAAAACAAGTCTTATTTCAGGAAAGGCTCCAAGCCCCATTGAGCAAAGACCTCTTGTAGAAGATGAAAGAAAAGCGATTCTTATTTCTGACAAAGCACCAAGTCCGATCGACAAAGATCCAATCCATGCTAAAGACGATGAAAGGAAAAAGAGTATTGTTTCTGATAAAGCACTAAACTCGATCGGCAAAGAACAGAGTCCAGTCAAAGGCGATTATACGAATGCTAACCTTGTTTCTGACAAATCAACTCAAAGTCTGGTCAAAGAGGCTGAAAAAACAGTGAGTCCAAAGTCTGATGAGGCATCAAGTCTTAATGACAAGGCACCCAGCTCGCTAGACAAAGAACCAAGTCTTGTCAAAGAGGATGACAGAAAAGCTAGTCTCGTTTCGGATAAAGCACTAAGACCTATCGACAAAGAACCAAGCCTTGCTAAACAGGATGACAGAAAAACTAATCTAGTTTCTGTCAAAACTCCAAGCCCCATCGACATGACACCAGGTCTGATGGACGAAGAATCAAGTTCAGCTAAAGATTATGAAAGGAAAGCAAGTATTGTTTCTGACAAGGCATTAAGCCCAATCAATAGAGATGTAAGTCTTATAACACAGGACGACAGAATATCGAGTCTTATTCCAGAAAATTTCGAGGGCAAGGTTCTTCAACCCCTCAAAGTAGACAGTGCTGAAATTCAAACTATATTATCCCGTATTTCAAACATTGCTGAGCTTCGTTTCGATGACGAATTTATAAGTAATCAAATCCTCGATTTAGATCCTTCACTTGAAGGCTATGTTCCTGTGGGTAAACCACAATTCTCAGAATCAGCTGGAAAAGAAATAATAACCCACGACGTGATGAGTTTTGAAAGGATATATTTCAAAACGACAGCAAGAGTAGTATTTTCAAATATGGAGAAATCCATGAAATATAAAATTATATCTATTAAAACAGTAACTGATAGTTATCAAAACAATGAACATAATGACAAAGCCTTCCACACAACAATTATTTCAGACGCTTTAGACGAAAACAATACTATAGAACAAAGCCTTCATAATAAAGGCTACAGAAAATTTGGAGAACCGAACGTAATAAAGGCTGATAGGTCAGAAGAAGTGACAATAAATAAGATAAAAATCATACGGCGAATTACGGTTGTAACCAGTTCAAGCTATTATATACATAACAAATCAACCAAAACAGTAACCATTACATCTACTAACCACGAAGACATCTATCCGGACGGTACAATTTCTACCAGAAAACATGAAATTGTCTCACTGTGTGACGGATTGTTAGATATGTCGGAAAATATAACCGCAAGCGAACAACTAACGTCATCGATCAAAGCTGTGGATACAAAACACGTTCTGGAAACAAAAACAACGACGAGTCTTGTCGCAGAAGACAAAAATAAGACAAGTGAGGAGACCTCTGATGAAAGAGAATATGCACCAATGACAAGCCATATAAAAATATCTGATAAAAAATCAAGCCCTCTCAAGCCAATACCATGTATAGTTGAACAAAAGGCAAGCCCTATCAAAGAGGAAACCGATAGAAAAACCAGTCTCATAAATGAGATAGAACCAAGCCTTATTGAAAAAGAATCAAGTCCAGTTGAAGACGATGACAGGAAAAAAAGTCCAATATCTGAAGAAGAACCACGTCCTATCAAGGAGGAAAATAAAAAAGCCCCTATGATTTCTGATAAGGCACTAAGCCTAAACGAGAAAGAACCAAGTCCTGCACATGAAAACGTTAGAAAGGCCAGTTACGTGTCACACATTGGAAAAAGTTTAACAGACAAAGAACCAAGCCCTGTCAAGGAAGACGATATAAAAGCCAGTTTAAGTCCAGACAAGGCGCCAAGCCCAATTGACAGAGAATCAAGCCCTGCCAAAATGGGCGATAGAAAAATCAGTCTTACTTCCGACGAGGAACCAAGCCCCATTGACAGAGAACCAAGTCCTGTCAAGGAGGACGATAGAAAACCCAGCCTAAGTACTGACACGGCATTAAGCACGACTAACGATGAAAGAAGCCCTGTCGAGGAGGACGATAGAAAGGCCAGTCTCATACCTGACAAATCACCAAGCCCGATTGACAAAGAAACAAGCACTGTCAAGGAAGACGACAGAAAGGCTAGTCTTATTCAAGACACAGAACCAAGCCCGATTGACAGAGATCAAAGCCCTGTCAAGGAAGACGAAAGGAAGACAAGTCTTATTCCTGACAAGGAACCAAAACCGATTGACGAACAACCAAGACGTTTTAAGGAACACGATAGTAAAGCCAGTTTCATTCCTGACAGGAAACCAAGCCTCATTGACAGAGAACCAAGCCCTGTGAAGGAGGACGATAGAAAAGCTACTTTAATTCCTGACGAAGTACCAAAAACAATTAAAGAAGAACCAAGCCCTATCAAGGTGGACGACAGAAAGGCCAAACTTATTGCTGACAAGGCTCTAAGCCCAACAGACAAGGAACAAAGCCCTGGTAAGGAGGACGAAAGAAAGGCCAGTCTTATACCTGACATGGTACCAAGCACTATTGAAAAAGAACCGAGCCCTGTCAAGGAGGCTGGTAGAAAGGCCAGTCTTATTCCTGACAAGCTACTTAGCCCGACTGATAAAGAAAGAAGCCCTGTCAAGGAAGACGAAAGAAAGGCTAGTCTCATTCCGGACACGTCTCTAAGTCCGATTGACAAAGAATCAAGCCCTGTCAAGGAGGACGATAGAAAGGCCAGTCTCATTCAAGATAAGGAACAAAGCCCAACTGACAAAGAACAAAGCCCTGTAACGGAGGACGATAGAAAGGCCAGTCTTATACCTGACAAGGTACCAAGCCCTATTGACAAAGAACCCAGCCCTGTCAAGGAGGTCGGTACAAAGGCCAGTTTTATTCCTAACAAGCCACTTAGCCCAACTGATAAAGAAAGAAGCCCTGTCAAGGAGGACGATAGAAGGGCAAGTCTCATTCCGGACAAGTCTCTAAGTCCGATTGACAAAGAAAAAAGCCTTGTCAAGGAAGACGATAGAAAGGCCAGTCTCATTCCTGACAAGGCACTAAGCCCAACTGAAAAAGAACAAAGCCCTATTAAGGAGGACGATAGAAAGACCAGTCTTATACCTGACAAGGTACCAAGCCCCATTGACAGAGAACCGAGCCCTGTCAAGGAGGCCGGTAGAAAGGCCAGTCTTATTCCTGACAAGCCACTTAGCCCGACTGATAAAGAAAGAAGCCCTGTCAAGGAGGACGAAATAAAGGCTAGTCTCATTTCGGACAAGTCTCTAAGTCCGATTGATAAAGAAGCAAGCCCTGTCAAAGAGGACGATCGAAAGGCCAGTCTCATTCAAGATAAGGAACAAAGCCCAACTGACAAAGAACAAAGCCCTGTTACGGAGGACGATAGAAAGGCCAGTCTTATACCTGACAAGGTACCAATCCCCATTGACAGAGAAACGAGTCCTGTCAAGGAGGCCGGTAGAAAGGCCAGTCTTATTCCTGACAAGCCACTTAGCCCAACTGATACAGAAAGAAGCCCTGTAAAGGAGGACGATAAAAAGGCTAGTCTCATTCCGGACAAGTCTCTAAGTCCGATTGACAAAGAATCAAGCCCTGTCAAGGGGGACGATAGAAATGCCAGTCTCATTCAAGATAAGGAACAAAGCCCAACTGACAAAGAACAAAGCCCTGTAACGGAGGACGATAGAAAGGCCAGTCTTATACCTGACAAGGTACCAAGCCCTATTGACAATGAACCCAGCCCTGACAAGGAGATCGGTACAAAGGCCAGTTTTATGCCTGACAAGCCACTTAGCCCAACTGATAAAGAAAGAAGCCCTGTCAAGGAGGATGATAGAAAGGCTAGTCTCATTCCGGACAAGTCTCTAAGTCCGATTGACACAGAATCAAGCCCTGTCAAAGAGGACGATAGAAAGGCCAGTCTCATTTCTGACAAGGCACTAAGCCCAACTGAAAAAGAACAAAGCCCTATTAAGGAGGACGATAGAAAGGCCAGTCTTATTCCTGACAAGCCACTTAGCCCGACTGATAAAGAAAGAAGCCCTGTCAAGGAGGACGATAGAATGGCTAGTCTCATTTCGGACAAGTCTCTAAGTCCGATTGATAAAGAAGCAAGCCCTGTCAAGGAGGACGATCGAAAGGCCAGTCTCATTCAAGATAAGGAACAAAGCCCAACTAACAAAGAACAAAGCCCTGTTACGGAGGACGATAGAAAGGCCAGTCTTATACCTGACAAGGTACCAAGCCCCATTGACAGAGAAACGAGTCCTGTCAAGGATGCCGGTAAAAAGGCCAGTCTTATACCTGACAAGGTACCAAGCCCTATTGACAAAGAACCCAGCCCTGTCAAGGAGGTCGGTACAAAGGCCAGTCTTATTCCTGACAAGCCACTTAGCCCAACTGATAAAGAAAGAAGCCCTGTCAAGGAGGACGATAGAAAGGCTAGTCTAATTTCGGACAAGTCTCTAAGTCCGATTGATAAAGAAGCAAGCCCTGTCAAGGAGGACGATAGAAAGGCCAGTCTCATTCAAGATAAGGAACAAAGCCCAACTGACAAAGAACAAAGCCCTGTAACGGAGGACGACAGAAAGGCCAGTCTTATACCTGACAAGGTACCAAGCCCCATTGACAGAGAACCGAGCCCTGACAAGGAGGCCGGTAGAAAGGCCAGTCTTATTCCTGACAAGCCACTTAGCCCGACTGATAAAGAAAAAAGCCCTGTCAAGGAGGACGATAGAAAGGCTAGTCTCATTTCGGACAAGTCTCTAAGTCCGATTGATAAAGAAGCAAGCCCTGTCAAGGAGGACGATCGAAAGGCCAGTCTCATTCAAGATAAGGAACAAAGCTCAACTGACAAAGAACAAAGCCCTGTTACGGAGGACGATAGAAAGGCCAGTCTTATACCTGATAAGGTACCAAGCCCCATTGACAGAGAAACGAGCCCTGTCAAGGAGGCCAGTAGAAAAACCAGTCTTATTCCTGACAAGCCACTTAGCCCGACTGATAAAGAAAGAAGCCCTGTCAAGGAGGACGATAGAAAGGCTAGTCTCATTCCGGACAAGTCTATAAGTCCGATTGACAAAGAACCAAGCCCTGTCAAGGAAGACGATAGAAAGGCCAGTCTCATTCCTGACAAGGCACTAAGCCCAACTGAAAAACAACAAAGCCTTATTAAGGAGGACGATAGAAAGACCAGTCTTATACCTGACAAGGTACCAAGCCCCATTGACAGAGAACCGAGCCCTGTCAAGGAGGCCGGTAGAAAGGCCAGTCTTATTCCTGACAAGCCACTTAGCCGAACTGATAAAGAAAGAAGCCCTGTCAAGGAGGACGATAGAATGGCTAGTCTCATTTCGGACAAGTCTCTAAGTCCGATTGATAAAGAAGCAAGCCCTTTCAAGGAGGACGATCGAAAAGCAAGTCTCATTCAAGATAAAGAACAAAGCCCAACTGACAAAGAACAAAGCCCTGTTACGGAGGACGATAGAAAGGCCAGTCTTATACCTGACAAGGTACCAAGCCCCATTGATAGAGAAACGAGTCCTGTCAAGGAGGCCGGTAGAAAGGCCAGTCTTATTCCTGACAAGCCACTTAGCCCGACTGATAAAGAAAGAAGCCCTGTCAAGGAGGACGATAGAAAGGCTAGTCTCATTCCGGACAAGTCTCTAAGTCCGATTGACAAAGAATCAAGCCCTGTCAAGGACGACGATCGAAAGGCCAGTCTCATTCAAGATAAGGAACAAAACCCAACTGACAAAGAACAAAGCCCTGTTACGGAGGACGATAGAAAGGCCAGTCTTATACCTGACAAGGTACCAAGCCCCATTGACAGAGACACGAGTCCTGTCAAGGAGGCCGGTAGAAAGGCCAGTCTTATTCCTGACAAGCCACATAGCCCGACTGATAAAGAAAGAAGCCCTGTCAAGGAGGACGAAAGAAAGGCTAGTCTCATTCCGGACAAGTCTCTAAGTCCGATTGACAAAGAATCAAGCCCTGTTAAGGAGGACGATAGAAAGGCCAGTCTCATTCAAGATAAGGAACAAAGCCCAACTGACAAAGAACAAAGCCCTGTAACGGAAGACGATAGAAAGGCCAGTCTTATACCTGACAAGGTACCAAGCCCTATTGACAAAGAACCCAGCCCTGACAAGGAGGTCGGTACAAAGGCCAGTTTTATTCCTGACAAGCCACTTAGCCCAACTGATAAAGAAAGAAGCCCTGTCAAGGAGGATGATAGAAAGGCTAGTCTCATTTCGGACAAGTCTCTAAGTCCGATTGACAAAGAATCAAGCCCTGTCAAGGAGGACGATAGAAAGGCCAGTCTCATTCCTGACAAGGCACTAAGCCCAACTGAAAAAGAACAAAGCCCTATTAAGGAGGACGATAGAAAGGCCAGTCTTATTCCTGACAAGCCACTTAGCCCGACTGATAAAGAAAGAAGCCCTGTCAAGGAGGACGATAGAAAGGCTAGTTTAATTTCGGACAAGTCTCTAAGTCCGATTGATAAAGAAGCAAGCCCTGTCAAGGAGGACGATCGAAAGGCCAGTCTCATTCAAGATAAGGAACAAAGCCCAACTGACAATGAACAAAGCCCTGTAACGGAGGACGATAGAAAGGCCAGTCTTATACCTGACAAGGTACCAAGCCCTATTGACAAAGAACCCAGCCCTGTCAAGGAGGTCGATAGAAAGGCTAGTCTTATTTCGGACAAGTCTCTAAGTCCGATTGATAAAGAAGCAAGCCCTGTCAAGGAGGACGATAGAAAGGCCAGTCTCATTCAAGATAAGGAACAAAGCCCAACTGACAAAGAACAAAGCCCTGTAACGGAGGACGACAGAAAGGCCAGTCTTATACCTGACAAGGTACCAAGCCCTATTGACAAAGAACCCAGCCCTGTCAAGGAGGTCGGTACAAAGGCCATTTTTATTCCTGACAAGCCACTTAGCCCAACTGATAAAGAAAGAAGCCCTGTCAAGGAGGACGATAGAAAGGCTAGTCTCATTCCGGCCAAGTCTCTAAGTCCGATTGACAAAGAACCAAGCCCTGTCAAGGAAGACGATAGAAAGGCCAGTCTCATTCCTGACAAGGCACTAAGCCCAACTGAAAAAGAACAAAGCCCTATTAAGGAGGACGATAGAAAGACCAGTCTTATACCTGACAAGGTACCAAGCCCCATTGACAGAGAACCGAGCCCTGACAAGGAGGCCGGTAGAAAGGCCAGTCTTATTCCTGACAAGCCACTTAGCCCGACTGATAAAGAAAAAAGCCCTGTCAAGGAGGACGATAGAAAGGCTAGTCTCATTTCGGACAAGTCTCTAAGTCCGATTGATAAAGAAGCAAGCCCTGTCAAGGAGGACGATCGAAAGGCCAGTCTCATTCAAGATAAGGAACAAAGCTCAACTGACAAAGAACAAAGCCCTGTTACGGAGGACGATAGAAAGGCCAGTCTTATACCTGATAAGGTACCAAGCCCCATTGACAGAGAAACGAGCCCTGTCAAGGAGGCCAGCAGAAAAACCAGTCTTATTCCTGACAAGCCACTTAGCCCGACTGATAAAGTAAGAAGCCCTGTCAAGGAGGACGATAGAAAGGCTAGTCTCATTCCGGACAAGTCTCTAAGTCCGATTGACAAAGAACCAAGCCCTGTCAAGGAAGACGATAGAAAGGCCAGTCTCATTCCTGACAAGGTCCTAAGCCCAACTGAAAAAGAACAAAGCCTTATTAAGGAGGACGATAGAAAGACCAGTCTTATACCTGACAAGGTACCAAGCCCCATTGACAGAGAACCGAGCCCTGTCAAGGAGGCCGGTAGAAAGGCCAGTCTTATTCCTGACAAGCCACTTAGCCCAACTGATAAAGAAAGAAGCCCTGTCAAGGAGGACGATAGAAAGGCTAGTCTCATTTCGGACAAGTCTCTAAGTCCGATTGATAAAGAAGCAAGCCCTTTCAAGGAGGACGATCGAAAAGCAAGTCTCATTCAAGATAAAGAACAAAGCCCAACTGACAAAGAACAAAGCCCTGTTACGGAGGACGATAGAAAGGCCAGTCTTATACCTGACAAGGTACCAAGCCCCATTGACAGAGAAACGAGTCCTGTCAAGGAGGCCGGTAGAAAGGCCAGTCTTATTCCTGACAAGCCACTTAGCCCGACTGATAAAGAAAGAAGCCCTGTCAAGGAGGACGATAGAAAGGCTAGTCTCATTCCGGACAAGTCTCTAAGTCCGATTGACAAAGAATCAAGCCCTGTCAAGGACGACGATCGAAAGGCCAGTCTCATTCAAGATAAGGAACAAAGCCCGACTGACAAAGAACAAAGCCCTGTTACGGAGGACGATAGAAAGGCCAGTCTTATACCTGACAAGGTACCAAGCCCCATTGACAGAGAAACGAGTCCTGTCAAGGAGGCCGGTAGAAAGGCCAGTCTTATTCCTGACAAGCCACATAGCCCGACTGATAAAGAAAGAAGCCCTGTCAAGGAGGACGAAAGAAAGGCTAGTCTCATTCCGGACAAGTCTCTAAGTCCGATTGACAAAGAATCAAGCCCTGTTAAGGAGGACGATAGAAAGGCCAGTCTCATTCAAGATAAGGAACAAAGCCCAACTGACAAAGAACAAAGCCCTGTAACGGAAGACGATAGAAAGGCCAGTCTGATACCTGACAAGGTACCAAGCCCTATTGACAAAGAACCCAGCCCTGACAAGGAGGTCGGTACAAAGGCCAGTTTTATTCCTGACAAGCCACTTAGCCCAACTGATAAAGAAAGAAGCCCTGTCAAGGAGGATGATAGAAAGGCTAGTCTAATTTCGGACAAGTCTCTAAGTCCGATTGACAAAGAATCAAGCCCTGTCCAGGAGGACGATAGAAAGGCCAGTCTCATTCCTGACAAGGCACTAAGCCCAACTGAAAAAGAACAAAGCCCTATTAAGGAGGACGATAGAAAGGCCAGTCTTATTCCTGACAAGCCACTTAGCCCGACTGATAAAGAAAGAAGCCCTGTCAAGGAGGACGATAGAAAAGCTAGTTTAATTTCGGACAAGTCTCTAAGTCCGATTGATAAAGAAGCAAGCCCTGTCAAGGAGGACGATCGAAAGGCCAGTCTCATTCAAGATAAGGAAAAAAGCCCAACTGACAATGAACAAAGCCCTGTAACGGAGGACGATAGAAAGGCCAGTCTTATACCTGACAAGGTACCAAGCCCTATTGACAAAGAACCCAGCCCTGTCAAGGAGGTCGGTACAAAGGCCAGTTTTATTCCTGACAAGCCACTTAGCCCAGCTGATAAAGAAAGAAGCCCTGTCAAGGAGGACGATAGAAAGGCTAGTCTAATTTCGGACAAGTCTCTAAGTCCGATTGATAAAGAAGCAAGCCCTGTCAAGGAGGACGATCGAAAGGCCAGTCTCATTCAAGATAAGGAACAAAGCCCAACTGACAAAGAACAAAGCCCTGTTACGGAGGACGAAAGAAAGGCCAGTCTAATACCTGACAAGGTACCAAGCCCCATTGACAGAGAACCGAGTCCTGTCAAGGAGGCCGGTAGAAAGGCCAGTCTTATTCAAGATAAGGAACAAAGCCCAACTGACAAAGAACAAAGCCCTGTAACGGAAGACGATAGAAAGGCCAGTCTTATACCTGACAAAGTACCAAGCCCTATTGACAAAGAACCCAGCCCTGACAAGGAGGTCGGTACAAAGGCCAGTTTTATTCCTGACAAGCCACTTAGCCCAACTGATAAAGAAAGAAGCCCTGTCAAGGAGGACGATAGAAAGGCTAGTCTCATTCCGGACGAGTCTCTAAGTCCGATTGACAAAGAACCAAGCCCTGTCAAGGAGGACGATAGAAAGGCCAGTCTCATTCCTGACAAGGCACTTAGCCCAACTGACAAAGAACAAAGCCCTAATATGAAGAACGATAGAAAGGCTAGTTTTATACCTGACAAGGTACCAAGCCTTATTGACAGTGAACCGAGCCCTGTCAAGGAGGCCGGTAGAAAGGCCAGTCTTATTCCTGACAAGCCACTTAGCCCGACTGATAAAGAAAGAAGCCCTGTCAAGGAGGACGATAGAAACGCTAGTTTCATTCCGGACAAGTCTCTAAGTCCGATTGACAAAGAATCAAGCCCTGCCAAGGAGGACGATAGAAAGGCCAGTCTCATTCAAGATAAGGAACAAAGCCCAACTGACAAAGAACAAAGCCCTGTTACGGAGGACGAAAGAAAGGCTAGTCTCATTCCGGACCAGTCTCTAAGCCCGATTGACAAAGAACCAAGCCCTATCAAGGAAGGCGACGGAAAAGTCCATCTTATTCCTGAAAAGGCACTAAGCCCAACTGAAAAAGAGCAAATCCCTGTTAAGGAGGACGATAGAAAGGCCAGTCTCATTCAAGACCAGGAACTAAGCCCAACTGACAAAGAACAAAGCCCTGTTAAGGAGGCCGATAGAAAGGCCAGTCTTATACCTGACAATGTACCAAGCCCTATTGAAAGAGAACCGAGCCCTGTGAAGGAGGCCGGTAGAAAGGCCAGTTTTATTCCTGACAAGCCACTTAGCCCGACTGATACAGAAAGAAGCCCTGTCAAGGAGGACGATAGAAAGGCTAGTCTCATTCCGGACAAGTCTCTTAGTCCGATTGACAAAGAACCAAGCCCTGTCAAGGAGGACGATAGAAAGGCCAGTCTCATTCCTGACAAGGCACTAAGCCCAACTGACAAAGAACAGAGCCCTATTAAGGAGGACGATAGAAAGGCCAGTCTTATACCTGACAAGGTACCAAGCCCCAGTGACAGAGAACCGAGCCCTGTCAAGGAGGTTGGTAGAAAGGCCAGTCTTATTCCTGACAAGCCACTTAGCCCAACTGATAAAGAAATAAGCCCTGTCAAGGAGGACGATAGAAAGGCTAGTCTCATTCCGGTTAAGTCTCTAAGTCCGATTGACAAAGAACCAAGCCCTGTCAAGGAAGACGATAGAAAGGTCAGTCTCATTTCTGACAAGGCACTAAGCCCAACTGACATAGAACAGAGCCCTGTTAGTGAGGTTGATAGAAAGGCCAGTCTTATACCTGACAAGGTACCAAGCTCCATTGACAGAGAACCAAGCGATGTCATGGAGGCCGGTAGAAAGGCCAGTCTTATTCCTGACAAACCACTTAGCCCGACTGATACCGAAAGAAGCCCTGTCAAGGAGGACGACAAAAAGGCCAGTCAAATTCTTGACGAAGAACAACAACCAATTGTAAAAGAACCAAGCCCTATCAAGGAGGGTGACGGAAAGGCCCATCGCATTCCAGACACACTAAGCCCAACTGAAAAAGAACAAAGCCCTGTTAAGGAGGACCATAGAAAAGCCAGTCTTATACCTGACAAGGTACCAAGCCCCATTGACAGAGAACCGAGTTCTGTCAAGGAGGCCGGTAGAAAGGTCAGTCTTATTCCTGAAAAGCCACTAAGCCCGACTGATAAAGAAAGAAGTCCTGTCAAGGAGGACGATAGAAAGACCAGTCTCATTCCGGACATGTCTCTAAGCCCGGTTGACAAACAACCAAGCCCTGTCAAGCAGGACGATAAAAAAACCAGTAAAATTTCTGACGAAAGACCGCAACCAATTGTTAAAGAATCAAGCCCTGTCGCGGAGGGCGTCGGAAAGGCCCATCTTATTCCTGACAAGGCACAAAGCCCAACTGACAAGGAACAAAGCACTGTTAAGGAGGACGATAGAAAGGCTAGTCTCATACCTGACAAGGAACCAATCTCTATTGATGGAGAACCAAGCTCTGTCAAGGAGTCCGGTAGAAAGGCTCCTCTTATTCCTGACAAGCCACTAAGCCCGACAGATAAAGAAAGAAGCCCTGTCAAGGATGACGATAGAAAGGCTAGTCTCATTCCGGACAAGTCTCTAAGCCCAATTAACAATGAACCAAGCCCTGTCAAGGAGGACGATAGAAAGGCTACTCTTATTCAAGACAAAGAACTAAGACCAACTGATAAAGAACAAAGCCCTGTCAAGCAGGACGATAGAAAGGCCAGTCTTATACCCGACACGGTACCAAGCCCTATTGACAGAGAACCCAGCCCTGTCAAGAAGGCCGGTACAAAGGCCAGTCATATTCCTGACAAGCCACTTAGCCCGACTGATAAAGAAAGAAGCCCTGCCAAGGAGGACAATGGAAAGGCTAGTCTCATTGCGGACATGTCTCTAAGCCCGATTGACAATGAACCAAGCCCTGTCAAGGAGAACGATAGAAAGGCTAGTCAAATTCCTGACGAAGAACCACAACCAATTGCTAAAGAACCAAGCCCTATCTCGGAGGGTGTCGGAAAGACCCATCTTATTCCTGACAAGGCACTGAGCCCAACTGACATAGAACAAAGCCCTGTTAAGGAGGACGATAGAAAGGCCAGTCTTATACCTGACAAGGAACCAATCTCTATTGACGGAGAACCAAGCCCTGTCAAGGAGGCCGGTAGAAAAGCCGCTCTTATTCCTGACAAGCCACTAAGCCCGACTGATAAAGAGAGAAGCCCTGTCAAGGAGGACGATAGAAAGACTTGTCTCATTCCGGACAAGTCTTTAAGCCTAATTAACAATGAACCAAGCCCTGTCAAGGAGGACGATAGAAAGGCTAGTCTCATTTCGGACAAGTCTCTTAGCCCGATTGACAAAGAACCAAGCCCTGTTAAGGAGGACGATAGAAAGGCCAGTCTTATTCCTGACAAGCCACTTAGCCCGACTGACAAAGAACAAAGCCCTGTTAAGGAGGATAATAGAAAGGCCAGTCTTATACCTGACAAGATACCAAGCCCTATTGACGGAGAACCGAGCCCTGTCAAGGAGGCCGGTAGAAAGGCCAGTCTTATTTCTGACAAGCAACTAAGCCCGACTGATAAAGAAAGAAGCCCTGTCAAGGAGGATGAAAGAAAAGCTAGTCGCATTCCAGAAATGTCTCAAAGCCCGACTGACAATGAACAAAGCTCTGTTAAGGAGGACGATAGCAAAGCCAGTCTTGTACCTGACAAGGAACCAAGTCCTATTGACAGAGAACCGAGCCCTGTCAAGGAAGCCGGTAGAAAGTCCAGTCTTATTCCTGACAAGTCACTTAGCCCGACTGACAAAGAAAGAAGCCCTGTCATGGAGGATGATCGAAAAGCTGGTCTCATTCCCGACAACTCTCTTAGCCCGATTGTCAAAGAACCAAGCCCTTTCAAGGAGGTTGATAAAAAGGCTAGTCTGATTCAATACAAGGAACTGAGCCCGATTGACAGAGAAAAAAGCCCTGTCAAGAAAGACGATAGAAAGGCAAGTTTTATTTCAGACAAGGCACCAAGCCCGCATGACAGAGTTGCAAGCCCTGTCAAGGTGGTCGATGGAAAGGCCAGTTTTATTCCAGACAAGGTACCAAGTCAAATTGACAGAGAAGCAAGCCCTGTCAAGGAAGACGAAAGAAAGGCCAGTATTATTTCAGGCAAGGCACCAAGCCCGATTGAAAGAGAAGCAAGCCCTGTCAAGAAAGACGATAGAAAAGCCAGTCTTATTCCAGACAAGGTAGTAACCCAAACTCACAATGAACCAAGCCCTGTCAGGGAAGAGAGTAGAAAGGCCAGTCTTATTCCTGACAAAGCACCAAGCCCTATTGTCAGAGAACCAAGCCCTGTCAAGAGTGAAGAAAGAAAGTCCGTTCTCATTCCTGAAGAGTCAGTAAGCCCGACTCACAAAGAACCAAGCCCCGTCAAGGAGGACATTAGAACAGACAGTCTTATTCCTGTCAAAGTACCAAGCCCTACTGACAGAGAAACAAGTCCTGATAAGGAGGACAAACGAACAGACATTAAAATTTCTGACGAAGCACCAAAACAGATTGAGAAGGAACTAAGCCCTGTCGATGTTGACGATAGAAAAGCCAGTCTTAGTTCTGATAAGGCACCAAGCCCGATTGACAGAAAACCAAGCCCTGTCAAGGAGGACGAATGTAAGGTTAGTCTTATTTCTGATAAGGCACCAAGCCCAATTGAAAAAGAAACAAGCCCTGTTAAGAAAGACAAAAGAAAAACCAGTCATATTTCTGACGAAGCACCAAACCAGATTGGCAAGGATCCAAGCCATCTCAAGGAGGACGACAGAAAGGCCAGTCCTATTCTTGACAACGCACCTAGCCCTATTGACAAAGAACCAAGCCCTGTCGAGGAGGACGATAGAAAGGCCAGTCTTATTCTAGACAAGGAATCAAGTCCGGTTGACAAAGAACCAAGCCCTGTCAAGGAAGACGATAGAATGACCAGTCTTATTCCAGACAAGGTACCAAGCCCGATTGACAAAATAACAAGCCCTGTGAAGGAAGACCATAGAAAGGCCAGTATTGTTTCAGACAAGGCACCAAGCCCGATTGACAGAGAAGCAAGCCCTGTCAAGGAAGGCGATAGAAAAGCCAGTCTAATACCAGAAAAAGCACCAAGCCTGATTGACAGAGAAGCAAGCCCTGTCAAGGAAGACGATAGAAAAGCCAGTCTCATACCTGAAAAATCACCAAGCCCGATAGATAGCGAACCATGCTCTAGCAAGGAGGATGATAGGAAAACCAGTCATATTCCTGACAAGGCACCTAGCCCTATTGACAAAGAACCAAGCCCTGTCAAGGAAGACGATAGAAAGGCCAGTATTGTTTCAGACAAGGCACCCAGCCCAATTGACAGAAAAGCAAGCCCTGTCAAGGGAGACGATAGAAAATCCAGTCTTATTCCAGATAAGGCACCAAGCCCGATTGACAGAGTTGCACGCCCTGTCAAGGTGATCGATGGAACGGCCAGTCTTATTCGAGACAAAGCACCAAGCCCTGTTGATATAGAACCAAGCCTTGTCGAGGAACATGATAGAAAAGCCAGTCTCATAACTGAAAAGACTGCAAGCCTAATTGACAAAGACCACAGCCCTGTCATGGCCGACGAAAGAAATACCAGTCTTATTCCTGAGAAGGCACCAAGCCCTATCGACAAAGAACCAAGCCCTGTCAAGGACGATGATACAAAATTCAGTGTCATCCCTGACAAAGCACCTAGCCCGATTGACAACGAAGCAAGCCAAGTCAAGGAAGACGATAGTAAAGCCAGTCTTATTCCAGATAAATCACCAAGCCCGATTGACAGAGTTGCACGCCCTGTCGAGGTGATCGATGGAACGGCCAGTCTTATTCGAGACAAAGCACCAAGCCCTGTTGATATAGAACCAAGACCTGTCAAGGAAGACGAAAGAAATGTCAGTCTCAAAACTGAAAAGGCACCAAGCCTAATTGACAAAGAACACAGCCCTGTCATGGCTGATGAAAGAAATATCAGTCTTATTCCTGAGAAGGCACCAAGCCCGATTGACAGAGGTGCAAGCCCTGTCGAGGTGGTCGATGGAAAGGCCAGTCTTATTAAAGACAAGGCACCAAGCCCTGTTGATATGGAACCAAGCCCTATCAGGAAAGACGATAGACAGGCCAGTCTTAGTCCAGACAAGACTAGCATTATTGACATAGAACGATGTCCTGTCAAGCAAGACGATAGAAAAGCCAGTCTCATCGCTGAAATGGCACCAAGCCCTATCGACAAAGAACCAAGCCCTGTCAAGGACCATGATAAAAAATTCAGTGTCATTCCTGACAAGGCACCTAGCCCGATTGACAAAGACGCAAGCCTTGACAAGGAAGACGATAGAAAGACCAGTCTTATTCCAGACGAGAATAGCATTATTGACATAGAACCAAGCCCTGTCAAGGAAGACGATAGAAAAGCCAGTCTCATAACTGAAAAGGCACCAAGCCTAATTGACAAAGAACCCAGCCCTGTCATGGCTGACGAAAGAAATGCCAGTTTTATTCCTGAGAAGGCACCAAGCCCTATCGACAAAGAACCAAGCCCTGTCAAGGACGATGATAAAAAATTCAGTGTCATTCCTGACAAGGCACCTAGCCCGATAGACAAAGACGCAAGCCTTGACAAGGAAGACGATGGAAAAGCCAGTATTATTTCAGACAAGGCACCAAGCCCGATTGACAGAGAAGCAAGCCCTGTCAAGGAAGACGATACAAAGGCCAGTATTATTCCAGACAAGGCACCTAACCCTATTGACATAGAACCAAGCCCAGTCAAGGAAGAGGAAGGAAAGCCTAGTCTTATTCCAGACAAGGCACCTAGCCCTAGTGACAGAGAACCAAGCCGTGTCAAGAAAGACGATAGAAAGGCCAGTATTATTTCAGACAAGGCACCAAGACCGATTGACAGAGAATCAAGCCCTGTCAAGGCAGACGGTAGAACAGCCAGTCTTATTCCAGATCAGGCACCCAGCCCGATCGACAGAGTTGCAAGCCCTGTCAAAGTGGTAGATGGAAAGGCCAGTCATACTCTAGACAAGGCACCTAGCCCGATTGACAAAGAAGCAAGCCCTGTCAAGGAAGACGATAGAAAAGCCAGTCTCATTTCTGAAAAAGCACCAAGCCCGATAGATAGCGAACCATGCTCTATCAAAGAGGATGATAGAAAAACCAGTCTTATTCCTGACAAGGCACCTAGCCCTATTGACATAGAACCAAGCCTAAAGCAAGACGATAGAAAGGCCAGTCTCATTACAGATAAGGCAACAAGTCCGATTGACAGAGAACCAAGCTCTGTCAAGATGATCGATGGAAAGGCCATTCTTATTTTAGATAAGGTACCGAGCCCAGATGACACAGAATCAAGCCCTGTCAAGGAAGATGATAGAAAGGCCAGTATTATTTCAGACAAGGCACCAAGCCCGATTGACAGAGAAGCAAGCCCTGTCAAGGAAGACGATAGAAAGGCCAATATTATTCCAGACAAGATACTAAGCCCAGTTGACATAGAATCAAGCCTTGTCAAGGAAGACGATGGAGGGGCCATTATTATTTCAGATAAGTTACCAAGCCCGATTGGCAGTCGGATAGATAGAAAAGCCAGTCTTATACCTGAAAAAGTATCAAGCCCGATTGACAGCGAACCATGCTCTATCAAGGAGGATGATAGAAAAACCAGTCTTATTCCCGACAAGGCACCTAGCCCTACTTCTTTAAAAGAAGATCCCAAGGCATCTGAAGGCCCAAAGAAACATGATATCAAGGAAGCTTTACCTCTCAAAAAAGATTTGAAGGCACCAAGCCCTTCCAAACATGACATCGGAGGACATTGTCCTCAAGAAGATTATATGGCACCTAGTTCAGATAAAGAAGACACCAGTGATTGTAGCCTTCTAACGAAAGACTCAAAACTACAAAGACCTCTGAAAGATTTGATACCTAGCCTTGTCCAGGTATCATCAATCTCAACTAAAGAATGTGAGACACGATTTGAGGAAGATCTCAAGGCATCTGTGTCGAAAGTACATAGTTTGTCTGAAGTGTACTTAAAGGAATCGAGTCCTGTCAAAGAAGATCTACAAGCCCCAAAATCAAGTCCAGTTGATAAGAAAATTATTGGTGACCATACTGTTTCATTAGACGCAGTCAATGTTGTCGGCCTTGAAGAAAAAGATGGAGTGACATATAAAACACTCGATTTAGAGACAAGCGTTAATGAATCAGACGACGATATGCCAAGCCCAGAATTGTTGACTGACGAACCAATAACGTTTAAAAAACCAGCTACCAAAACTTTGAGCGAAGAAACTATTATAAGTAATTTACAAAAGAAAGATTATCAAACTCTTAATCTGATTTCGGGCACAGAACAACTGCAAAAGCCGGACTCATTACCAATCAAACCAATAAGTCCCTTATTGAAAACAGCAATTCAATTTGAAAAGGACCTCACTTCGTCAGAACACCAAGTCTTGAAGCCTCTCCCTGAGCAACTAGAGCAAGTACCCATCAGCAACTTGAAATCACCTACTCCACATGGAGATGACATAAATACAGTAAAAGAATCAAGCCCTCAAAAGAATGACCAAATGGCACCAAGCCCTGTCAAGGTAGATGTCAAAGAACCCAGTCCTGTCAAGGAGGATGACAAAGAAGATATCCAAGACCGAAGTCCTATCAAGGAGGATGTGAAAGAACCAAGCCCTGTCAAGGAGGATATCAAAGAGCCCAGCCTTGTAAGGGAACACCTTAGGGTATCTAGCTCTGTCAATGAAGATGCCAAAGCTTCTGGCTCTTTCAAGGCACCTAGATCTGTCAAGGAAGACCTCAAGGCACATTGCCCTATCGTAGATCACGTCAAAGAACCAAGCCTTGTCAAGGAAGACCTTAAGGCACCTAGCCCTGTCAAGGAAGATGTCAAAGCTTATTGCCTTGACGAAGAAGATGTTAAAGAACCAAGCCCTGTCAAAGAAGACTTTAAGGCACCTATCCCTGTCCAGGAGACCATCAAAGAATCAAGCCCTGTCAAAGAAGATCTGAAGGGGCCTTTTTCTGTCAAGAAAGATGTCAAAGCTCCAAGTTGTGTCACGGAAGATGTCACAGAAACAACCCTTGTCAAGGAAGATCTTAAGGCACCAAACTTTATACAAGAAGATTTCAAAGCTTCTAATATTGTAAAAAAAGAAGCCAAAGAACCAAGTCCTGCCAAGGAACACCTTAAGAAGCCTATTCCTGTCCAAGAAGACGTCAAAGAACCTAGCCCAGTAAAGAATGATGTCAAAGAGACTAGCTCAATCAGGGAAGACCTAAAGGTATCTTGCTCTGTCAAGATGGATGCTAATGAATCAAGCCCTGTCAAAGATGATCTGAAGACATCTAGCCTTGTCAAGAAGGATTGGAATGTGACTAGCCCAATCAAAGATGACTTCAAGACATCTAGCCTTGTGAAAGTTGAAGCCAAAGAAAAAAGCTCTGGCAAGGAAGATGAGACAAAATCAAGACCTCTAGTAAGCCTAAAGGAAATAAGATCTGAGGGAAAAAAAGAGACCAAAACTCTTAAAGAAGATATAACAGAGCAGAATCTAGAGATGGCAAAAACTTCTAGCGTTTTTAAAGAAAAGAGTGTGATAACTAATGGAAAGCCGTTTAGTCCCTCCTGTGAGGAACATGAGTTTGTCAAAGAGGTAGCAGCAATTGAAAAGAAAATAGCAGATGCTAAACAAGAATTGAAGATTGATTCTAAATCAGAAGATGTTTCACCGTTGGAAACTTTAGATAGACCTTTAACTTTAGGTATTCAGGCAAAAACTTGGGCAGATAAAAAGCTCTCAGATGAAATCGATGAAACAATGCCACCACGATTAATATCTAATGAAATGGAGTCGAAAGTTGAAACAAAATATGAGAAAGACGCTGATATAAAGGATTCCGATATTTGTGACGATTCTAGTATTGAAACAGACACACCTTTATCTCACAAGAGTGACTTCTTAAGTGATACTGCCATACAATCGAAAATCGAAGACTTAAGAAAAGATGTTCAAGTTCTTGCTAAAACTTCATCTAAAATTAAATCTCTGACGGAATTAGCCCGTGAAACAGAAGAACTGTTGCACCAAGAGAAAGAACACACATTTATAGTCCAACCTTGTAACGACGGCCATATTGTATCGCTTACAAAGCAAGGCGAGGGCAACAAAATTATATCTGAACATGATTTCACGGATGACTCTGCCATCTCCATTTCTACTATTGACAGTGGTATTACTGAAAAAGGAAGCTTTACTCAGACATTGATTCATGGAAGTAGTTCAGAAGATGTATCAAAAGAAGTGAGTTTAGAAGAAAAATATAGCTTTGAGGGCACTGAAAAAACAGGGAAGAAGACTATAACTCACGGAGAGGTTATGACTAGCTATCCTGAGTCTCTTCAATCATTAAGCAGTCAAAGATTAGATCAAGAAAGTGATGAAGACTCAATCAAGCTAAAAAGTTCTTCGCCTAGAAAAGTTACGGCTCAAGAGGAGCAACAAAAGAACACGCAATCTGAAGTTGTTTCTCATAAAGAAGAAATTCCACTTTCAGAAGCATCAGATTCACGCGTTCATAGTATTCCGACAGATGAGTCTACATCTAAAGGCAAAACTCAAAATATTGTTATGAAAGATAGTGCTATGAATCTTATTGAATCAATTCATAAGGCATTTAGCGATGACTCCGTACAACAAGGAATCAAAACGGAGAGTCTAGAATCACTTTATGTGCGTGATCTAGATAGAGCATCTACTCCACCTACTGTCCCAGTTAGCCCACTACCCAAAACTCCAAGTAGCTTCCAGGACGTAAAAATAAGCGAAGGATTACAAAGTGAAGTAACATACGATAAGTCCGAAGGTAGTGAAGAAACTATTACCAAAGTTGTACACGTGGGAGAAGATATTCTAACCCAGAAAATATCTACATCAACTGAAAAGGTTCCCAGATTGCCAAAATCATCAGTATCTGAAACTGATAGTGATTCCGATCTCTTAAACCTAATGCAAAATGTAGGAAAAATTAAAACTGAAACAGACACTGTAACTAAAATTATTAAAGAAGGTGAAAATGTTGTTACTCAGACTATCACTACCGTCACCACCAAAGAAGTGATTTCTCGAGAGGACGGTACTCCACAAAACGTAAAAACTACTATTGAAACAACAACACTCAGTAAAGGTTCCGATGGATCGACAACCAGTACAACGGATACACAAACTTTGCTTTCTGAATGTTCTTCTAGTCTCAAATCTACTTCACACATGGACTTGTATGCAAAAGACATTAAGTCTGAAAAAGACTTGAGTTTAGAGTCACTCGAGGAAAAATCTAGTTCAGCAGCAAGTTTTCAGCTGAAGGACTTTTCTGAAAAATTACAAGATCATGATTCTTCCTTTTTGAGTAAAGGTTTAACCGATGCCTATTTAGACGGCGATGAATCCGATGAAAATGTCGAAGATACTATTATCGATACCGATGTTACCAAACGGATTGTGAGGGAAAATAATGTAGATATTGTAGAAACTATAACAACAACCACTAAGAAGGAAACAATCGAAGTAAATGAGCACAAAAAAATTATGAGGACCACTATTGAAACCAATATTACTAAAGAAAATCCAGATGGTTCAAAAGAGGTCCAAAAGAATGTGGAGGTTAAGACAGAAGAACTAGTTTTAGATTCAAGTGAAAATCTCGAAAAGATACTAAGTGAATACGAAGTTTTCGGTGAACCAGAAGAAAGTATCACAACTAAAACAGAAGAAATAAATCAAGATAACATCGTAATAAAACGCACGATAGTAACCAGGATAGCTTGCACAAAGTATGCAGATAACGAAGGTGTGCCAAGAAAATTAAAGAAGATATGCGTAATCACTACCACCGATTGCTTTCCCGACGGTTCTTCCCGGAGTAAAGTGGATAGCAGTACGTCAATAATCGATATTGACCATGAAAGCACACCAGACACACCAGACTTAAAAGACTATTCTGAAATCGAAAGTACATCAGTAGAAACTGATAAACAAGAAAAAACTGTGACTTTAAATGGAAAGAATGTATTGCAAGTAATAACGACAACCACTACCAAAGAATTACTGAATCATAAAGATAAATCAAGAAAAAAATTAAAAACAACCATTGAGACAGTTACAGAGACAACATTACCTGACGGGATGACTGAAATCACAAGGGACGTACAAGTTTCCGTGGCAGATTCCAAAACCGATTCGGCTGCAGACATTTTGGATGAAAGATTTAAGCCAGCGGGTGAAATTGAACAAAATGTAGATACAAAAACCGAATCTATTACTGAAAATGGGGTGAAAATAAAAAGAAAAACCACTGTGACTACAACAGTGCAAACAAAAAAAAATGATCATGAGAACGTAAAAAGAACGGAAACTATAGTAAAGACAGTGACAGAAGATACATATCCGGATGGATCAACAGTCATAAAAACAAGTGAGAAGATATCTCATATTGATGAAAACATTGCACAAATTAATGAGATTGAAAACATAAGCAATGAAGAATCAGCTACATATTTTGATGTTGAAGATGCCCTGAAACATTTAATGACAACAGGTGAACCAGAGGAAACGGTGACACAAAAAGTTGAAGAAATAAAAGATGAAAATTTTATAATTGTCAGAACGACCGAGACAAAAATAGCTAAATTTAAATACTGTGACAGAACAGGTGTAGTAAAAAAACTAAAATCAGTGACTACAATTACAACGATTGACCAGTTTCCAGACGGTTCGACCCAAAAAACTGTAGACACAAGTATCTCAATAGCAGATGTTGAATATGAGAAACCATCTGCATCAACCAAGCACGCAGAAGGAATAGCATCTGATGAGAATGAAATACCATTAGAAAGTCCTATTTTAGACACAGAGAAAATCAAATCTGCCCTTTTAGGACTAGTTCCATTTGGTGAAATAGAAGAAGATGAACAAACCGAAAGTATAGAAATAAAAGAACATGAACAAATTATTAAGAGAACCATAATCACTAAAATTTCAAAGACTAAATACGCTGATTCACAAGGAAAATTACAGAAAGTAATGACGGTGACCACATTAACAACTACAGATTTGTATCCCGATGGCTCAGCTCAAACAAAAATAGAAGAAAGTACATCAATTGCTGATGTCGTTTGTGAAGAAAACAGTTTAGAAGAAATATTTGAAGGGTTTGAAAAAGTAGACCAACAGGAAGAAGAGCCTTTTACATATACTACAACACTAACTGAAAATGGTATCATCATAAAGAGAACAACAACGATTAAAACAATAAAACAGGAATTCGTAGATAATGCTAACAAATTAAAAAGAATCAAGACAACTGTGAGAACTATAACCGAAGATGAACACCCTGATAGATCTGTTATAACAAAGGCTAGTGAAAAAATTACAATTTCGGATAGAATTTTACAACAATCAAAAGATGATATCGGTCAAATCATTGAAGATGATAGCGTTAAAATTGAAAATTCTTTAGAAGGACTGAAACCATCTGATGAGCCCGAAGAAAGTGAAGATATCCGCAAAGAGGATGTCGAAGATAAGGGTGTTTTGATAAAACGAACAATTGTTACACGAACGACGAAAACAAAGTATTGTGACAAGCAAGGGATGGATAAAAAACTGAAAATCGTAAAAACTATTACAACGTCTGATCAGTATCCAGATGGTTCGATAAGCTCAGTTATAAACACGAGCACGTCATTGACCGATATCCAATCAGTAGAAGTAACACAGACTCAAGAGCTCAAGGACTACCCTCATTTACAAGATAAGTCTATTAGCGTTGATAAACAAGAAAAATCTATTGTTAGAGATGGAAAAGATCTTAAACAAATAATAACAACTACAACTACAAAAGAAGTATTGTCATCAGAGGATGGATCAAAGAAAAAAATTAGAACTACTATAGAAATAGTCACAGAGACCTTCCTTACTGATGGTGCTAAGGAAGTTACTAAAGATGTCAAAGTATCTATTGCTGACTTTAGCGTTGAAACTGCTGACGAACAACTAGAAGGATTTATAGAGGTAGGAAAACCAGATGAGCACTCAAGTTCTCATTCTGAAACTATTGTAAAAAACGGATTAACGATTCTCAGAAAGACAACAATTACAACAACAAGGCAAGAATATGAAAACATTTCAACGAGATCAAGAAAAATTAAAACAACAGTAACAACTATTATTGACGACAAACTTCCTGACGGAACCATATTCAGACAAAAACGTCAAAAAGTTTCGGTTGCTGATGTTTTTCTAAAGACACCAACACCAAATGCAGAAGAAATTCACCCACGAGAATCCTATATGGATGATAGTGAAGTTGTTGAAGACGTTAGCGAAGACTCTGATGTGAAGAATGAAATAGTACAGCAAGGCTCTTTAACGATCAAGCGAACCATTACAACCAAAACAAAGCGTGAAACCTTATCTAGCGCAGATAAAAATATCAAACGAATTCGCACGACTGTGGAGACGACCACAATTGACGAATATCCTGATGGCTCCACTGAAACAACCAAGGACGTTAAAATAACTATTTCTGAATTCCAAAAGACATCTGATAGCAATCTTCAAGCAGCATTACAAGGTCTTAGCTCAACCGGAAAAATAAAAACATCTGTTGACAAGAAAACAAATATTGTGACTGATAACGGCGAAAAGATCACGAGGACCATAACAACATACGTCACCAAAGAAGAGTTAAAGAATGAAAGCACAAATGAAATAGCTGTTAAAACCGTTACTGAAACAGTCACAGAAAATAAAAAACTTGATGATTCTGTAGAGACCACTAAAGATCTTCGCACACAAATTACTTACTTACCAATCGGTACTGGGCTAGACGATTGGTCGCCGGAAGAATTGGAAGAAATTGAAAAACAACCTGTAGCACAAGAAAGTAAACCCATACCAGTTGATCTACCCATTCAATCTAAATCAGAGCCAAAGGTAGAAACAAAGCCCAAAAAACAAAGATCTCCAGTCGGGGAAATCACAACAGATAGCGAAACTTTCATAAAAGTGATAAAAGAAGGCGACAACGAAATTACTCAAACAGTAACAGTTGTAACCACAAAAGAAGTGATCAGTCCGGAAAAGTTAAAAATTACTGTGGAAACGACAACTGTGAGCAAGGGCAGCGACGGAGTCACTAAAACAACAAAGTCTACGAAAACCACAATCTCCGAATTCAAAGAGGAGTATGAAGAGACTACAGATGCAGTTGAGAGTGAAAAATCATTCTCAAAGCTTTCTTCAAGGACTGGCGATATGCGCAGCTCATCTGCAGCCAGTGAAGATTTTGACCACCCGGGCATCTCAACACCACCTTCAGATATCAGCTCCAGGGGCTCAAGAGCAGCTACTCACGTTTGGGGCACCGAAAGTGGAAGCGGCATGTACTACAGCGATGATGACGGCCCTGGCAGTCCCAGTAGTACTAAATCTCAGGTAGCTCACTCGCCCAGATCTAACCTCAGCTTCGAACTAGACACGAAGCAACAGGAGATATCGCAAGACTTGCTCTATGACAAGCATGACCTCGGCCGGTCGATGCTGGAAAAGGACCCGATGTCGACATCTATTTACGGACAACTGCCAGAAGACGACTCATGCACGTCTTCAACACATTCCGAAGCTAAGACTGAAGTTCACACACTTAAAAAGTCTGTGATAAAAACGACTGACGATTTCATAACGCATGAAAAACTGAAATCGGAGCACTCACAATCAACAACCAGTAAATCTGATTCCTCATTTTTGAATGAAGCTGATGCACATTTCGAAAAGGCTATCGCGGAGCACAAAAAGGTCAGTGGTTCTGATGTTATCTCAAACATCACTGCCAAATACGAATTCGACAAGACATCGCATTCCAGCTCGCACCACATGTCTTCATCGGAAGAGAACACGCTAACATTAAAAGACCTGAAAACGGAATCGAAGAAAATGACTGAGACTACCTCATCCTCAAGTTCTTCAAAACAGGTGACAAAGGTAGAAAAAACCGAATCTAGTTCGACGGAAAAAGATCCGATCGAGACTTGGGGCAAGCCTCTGGGCCTGCCGAGTCCTATCGGGGCACCGCAGGACGGGAAAAGCACTCCGAAAAAGACAGCCCCCAGTGCGGTGTTGAACAAAAATAAGTTGAATCAAGAGAAGAGCAAGGAAGCTAAAAGCCGCGCGTCCGAGTCGCCTAGCAAGAAGAAGGCCGTAGCGCCGGTGTATATGGAACTGACCTACGTGCCCCATCACGGCAACTCGTATTATTCCGCGGTTGAGTTCTTCAAGCGAGTCCGCGCTCGGTACTACGTGTTCTCCGGAACTGAGCCCTCCAAGGAGATCTACAACGCCCTTCTGGACGCCAAGAAGACCTGGGAAGATAAAGATTTAGGTAAGTTTACTACCTAGTAAATTATCTTATTGCGAAAGAATTATAGAATTGCCTGTCATTATATACTAACATTTTGGGTACATATAAAGAATAATGAAATATTTTTTTTAACCATGACGCTTATTTATATTTTCAATTCAAAGTGTTTCAAAGCAACACTTTGAATTGAAAATATAAAGGCTAGGTTCGACTACCGGATAGTGCCAGTAATTTTTAAACGACTTCAAAAAAAAGGAGGTTCTCAATTCGTCTGCATGTTATTTTTTTATGTATGTATGTTACTTGATGTCTCCGCCTGTGCTTTTACTGATTCTTTCACTACTGTCTATAGATGATCCCGTTATTTATCCAGTAAAGCTTAAAAAACAACATAATACTTTTGAAAAATCAAGACTAGCTACAACAATTTTGTTGATAGGTAATGTTCGCTAATTCTTAGTAGATTTTGATGATTCTTTCGTTGTTGTGTAAAGGTTGATTCTTAAGTAGTCCTAAGTTCGTCTCTCGAGGAATTGATGATGTGTGCCATCAAAATCATCACATGATATTTTCACAATCACTGGAAACGTACGGTTTCAATGGCAACGGGCGTAGACAAGAGTCTACCTACAAAACAAATTCCAAAGTTGACGGATGGCGGATCGCATAAAACGAAGGATGACCGATCGGTTCGTTTTTGATTTTTGATTTTGAAAAGTCTGGTGTCATTTAGTGTCACGTCCGAAGCAACGCACGTTGCTAACGTGCGTTGCTTCGGACGTGACATTCAATTGTAAAGTTGTTCGTTTCGTGCGATCCGTCTACCGAAACTTCGTATTTCGTGTTTTAAAGTAGGCCTTCTTTCATTCGTCGTTTCATCCATGCGTTAACAAACCAAAATAGACTCAAATTTTAAATAAATGTCACCACTAGAAGAATTTGAAGTCGTTTTATAGCATTATAAAACACCCCAAATTATTTAAAATACGGTGAATGCTGTTTCACATTAAAAAAAATAAAGGATGCTTCTTTTTAGTAAAACTTCAATCTTGAATATTTCTGGTACTTTCCTTCCATGTCCCATGGCCGTGGGATCCATTTTTTTCACATCCATTTTTTTCTGCATACTTGTTACGCACGTGTAAGATTTTATAAAAACATTTATAAAATCTTGCACGCGCATCTGACGCGCCAAATGACACCACACCTCAATAGTGTGGTTCTTTATACGTTGAAACATTTGAATCCAGCGTGTTCCGTACCCCAAAAGTAATTAAAGTGTTTTATAATTGCAGAAGTGACGATAATCCCGACGTACGACACCGACGTGCTCGGTTACTGGGTGACAGAGAACGAGGAGGCTCTGGAGCAGTACAAGATCGACCTCTCCCCGTCGGCGGCGCGCTGCACCATCAACCTGCAGGACCACGAGACCTCCTGTGCAGCCTATCGCCTCGAGTTCTAGGTGTCGGGTCTATTTGTAGCCTTCTCATCCAACAAGTGAACCTCACAACCGCTCGGAATGTAGGAATGAGGAACAAGATTTGCTGTAGGAAAAAAATAAGGCTGTGATAATGAAAGACAACATTCTGAGCACGAGGCTCCTGTCGCGGTGAGACGGCTCGCAAATAGATGCAAATTGTGATGATTGCAAACAACAGACTGCTAGAGTTTGATACATTCGTAGTTAATAGTCGTGTACCCTAATTGTGAAGATATACGAAGTGTGGTGGTTACGTAGTGTGCGCGACGGCGCAAGATTCCCGAAACGACAAGTCCTCGACCGCATCCATTATGTCAATATCCAATTTCTCGACCTAAGAACAAAAACGTCCATTTTTTTCTAAACTGTTTTTTCTAGTAGCTTCATTAATAGAACATGCCATTTAAAAGTATATTTCTGAAGATGTTTTGAAGTTTGGTCTTATACAAAACTGTAGTGCTTTTATACACGATATTTAGCGTGACCAGTCCATTTTGTTTAGCCAAAACACCGCTTGTGCGTTTATCAAAATTTTTGGAATAGTTATTTTGCTACCGCATTTGTGAATTTTGAATAGTGATTGTACAAAATGTAGCATGCACGGCCACTTTTGTTTTTAGCGTATACGCTTGGACGTTATCACATAGACGATTGTCTGACGATATCTATGACATTAATGTTGAAAAAAGATCTGAAGTACTTTGTATCGTAAAACTTTTAATGAAGTTATATTTAAATTCGAATTGTCTTTTGAAGACACTTTTAAAGATTATAATGTCCCTCGACAAGCTAGTGCCGCTTGCGCTAGTAGGTACTAATACTTATTGTTGTTAGAAGTGACTTAACTTACTACGTTATTATTCTCCGTTCTAGAACGACAAAGATGACTTCTTGTCTATCTCTACCTACTTACGTGTGATAATGATAAGTAATCACTTAGATGTAAGGAATGGTGAGTGATTTCATTTATGTTATGACTTGAGCTTATCCCCGCTACTTCAAAAGAATGTGGTCGCTGTGCCACGAAAGCACATAACAGAATGTTTTACAGACAAGTTTCACGGAAATTTGATACGCCTTAGAGAAATTTCAGAAACTCCTGCACTTCTGAATATTCTCGTGCGCGTAGCAAATTGCCGAGGATAGCCGACAGCGATCAAGAAACAGGAAATAAATGAAGTGATCTCTGTTTTTCTAGATATTTACAGTGAGCCTAAAGACGATAGAGAGCTTATACCAGTATAAATAAATGTTTTAGTAGGTCTATTATTACAAATCAATCTATCTATTTACCTTCGTTTAAGTTGATAAATGCTTGTTGCGTCGTAATTTATTAGACATAGTCATTTTAAAGGTGTTAAATAAACTACTCAGTTATAAATTTTACAATATTTACGAATCTCTGTTTATTTGTATTAAATTTTATTGGCATTTAGATTTCCAATCAGCTGTTGATCGTTTGTTTAAAAATTTCTAGTCGAGACGACCCAAATACTTATAAAGACGTTATAGTCGTTTGTAATTCGTTCCTATTTGAATTGTTTTGTAGGCATTTTTTATAACATTTTGATTTATAGTATCTGTAATCTCTCATGTTATATAGATGAAGTAATCCATTGAATACCGATTTGTTTTACTCGTACTTTTGAATAGCAGTGCTGAGCATGTAGGTTTTTCTGTTGCCCTCTGAGACGCTGTGTTGCTGAGTCACGGTTTGGTAGCTTGGGGAAGCTACACGCTCAGCGTAAGAGTCGTTATGTTCGTGTGATGAGAGCGAATGTGATAAATGAGTGAAGAGATCATTTAAAATTAAAATCCTAGTGCATAAGCTGGCGATCAACGCTTTCCGTTCCTTGCGATGCGTTTTCCGTTCTTTGTTTGCCAAACCACTGGTAAGATTTTTGAGTCAATTAATTTTAAGTCATTTAGAGATGTAAGATCTATCGTCACTGAACTTCGCTTCCTTTGCCAACATACTATGATAGTTCAAACAAATAGCGAAAACCATTCTCCGATGCACCAGCACAATGTACTAACATTAAAATTATAAACATTATTGTATCGTATCTTTAATTTTTATGTATTTATACTCTGTAAATGTCCTGAGAATTTAATTTTATAGAATACCTATATTATTGTAATAATAGTGTGTTTACCGTGTGTATTGGTGTGAGCACAATAAATTATGTTTTACGTGGATATTACTATGCTTTAGGTAGTGTTGGAGGGGACTAAACAGGGAATGTTACTATCTTTGGGAATGGGACCTGAGCCGATGTCACTTTGCAAGCTTTAGTTTCATCCGCATTGTTTTTGACTAGTTCTGCCTCTCCCATCTCGCCAGCGGACCGAGCCTCGGTAGTGCCTGACTGGGGTTTGTGACGCTCTGCTCATTTTAAGTGATAATAATCTCGACTTCCCTAGTTGTATTGAAGTGCATCGGCGACGGTCAGGCTTTGATTGTGAGAATTCTCGTGGCTTTCTTTGTGACTATGACAACATTCATCGTGACTATGATGAGTAATATTGTATTTGCGTGTTTCGCTGCAATTGCAGTGATCGTTGTATCTTCATGAATCATTGTATCTGCGATGTCTGTTGTTATAGTTTCGATAGTTTTCATTAATTTGGCATTTTCAACAGCCGCAGCCACACCCAGATTGTTTACTATTGTATTTTATAGCTAGAATTCTAATTAATGCATATTATTAGGAATTATAAAAATGTTATTAACATTAAGAATTGTATCAGCTTAGTGAACATCAATAGCTCTGAGAAATAAATCATTATTAAAATTACTCAAATGTTGTCTTATTTCACAAAATACCCACCCTGAGGATTATTTAGAAGTTATTGAGTATATTGGACCAATAATAAAACTACTATTATTTTAAAGTTTATTTTTAAACATTTATTTATCTATCAACAATTTCAATTTACTCATAAATTATATAAATTTATTTAAGATTGAGCACCGAAAGTTAGGTGTTTATTCAATCACAAAAGCTATAAATGCATTGTTAATACAAAATTTAGATTTTACAACGAAATCTATGTTTACTATAAAAACTATCGTAGTTTGACGAATTCATTACGGATGTAAGCGGGTTAACTACGAACCTTATTTGTGTTGGAAGAACACAAATAAGTGTAAGTATAGTGTTCTTCCAACACAAATAAGGTTCGTAGTTAACCCGCTTACATCCGTAATGAAATCTATTTTTATCTTTGCATTGGTACCTTACCTAAGGACTTTGTATCTTATAGCTAAATCTCGATATTTTATTATCTGAAAGCTTCTAAAGATATTTTTTTATTTAAATATTTCCAAACATATTGAAACCCTTAAAACTACATTTTACTTTAACTTTGGAATGTTGTTTGAAATCACATTTACGTACTTAACTACTTACGTATTTATATAAAGACAAAATTACATAAATATGTTCACTATGAAACATGAAAGCATAATTTATACGAAACGACATTTACTTTACATAATATAATATTTGATTCAATTAAAAAAGTTAGAAGACTAGAACACAACAATTTATAAGATCTTTAATTAAAGAAATAGAAAATGATCTTAACACGAATCTTATGTGCATGCAAAGGCACTGGTACACTAATATTACAATAACTAAAAATGTACATCCTTACGTATGACTGGCCTAAAGATATTAGGGAATATTATATCTGTAAAAGTATAAAAATAAAACTCACGTTTTAGAAGTATTTTTGAGACCAATATGGTGAAAATAAATTATTCCATTTTCAGTCATACGGTTAAAAGTAATGACTGGAACCTATAGTTCTTAAACGATATTGACTTATAACTGTTTTTGCAAACTTCTTTACAACATTATTTGCAACACTTAATTCTGAAAGCCTCTCGTGTTTTTAGGACCTTATTAAGACCTAATTTGAAACATTGTTTTATCTTTCTCAATAACTTCACAAAGCATCACAATTTTTTAATTTGTGAAAAAAATTTGTAAATCACATTGTAACAGATTAGAATTTTAAGAAGGCCCTTAACTTAAGGGTGTGGTCCCACTGACGCAAGCGGAGCCGAATCGGCTAAAACGGAACCCGCAAGACACAATCCGCCTACCAAGCGTAGTGATTCTGGCGAAACCAGTCTCTTTGAGGTCTTGGGCGAGACACGTTCAGCAGTGGACAATATATGCGAGGAAGAGACGAGTACGAATCAATGTAATGGGTCTATTTC
The DNA here is from genome assembly GCA_949316285.1 of Eupithecia subumbrata. Classification (NCBI taxonomy): domain Eukaryota; kingdom Metazoa; phylum Arthropoda; class Insecta; order Lepidoptera; family Geometridae; genus Eupithecia; species Eupithecia subumbrata. The sequence continues at coordinate 8,786,901 of OX438643.1, read as the reverse complement.
AGACTGTTCTACGTGAGTGGGAACCTTTATATAAACTATCAAAGATAGAAATCCCATCTGAGTCAAGGGTGTCATCGGAAACGCATGTCATCGGGTCGTCGAATGAAGTATGCCACCCTATGCAGAGGCACCTTGTACTCGTGCATCCAGCGGTTGCCTTTACGCAGAGAGCCATCGATGCCGTCCTGCCAGAGACCCGCTGGAAGGTACACTGGAAGTAAAGAAGAGAGGTTTTGAGGTTCATTATTAATGTAAGCGGGTTAACTACGAACCTAGTTTGTGTTGGAAGAACACCAACGTTGCATTCACTAACGAGAGACGCGTTTTTGTCGTGAAAACCAACTACAGTAACTCTTCACACTAAAACACGATTAAGCTACTCAGAACAAATATCTGCAGATTGTACAAATACTTGTCCCGAGGCGAGAATCGCATCCGCAAGTGTTTTGTGATGTGTCTTGAATATATGCAGATGAGCTAACTCTATTAAAATAGCCCCATAACGCTATTTTAATAAAGTTCGCTCATTTGCAGTCAGTTTCTTGTCAGCAAAAAACCTCAAAAATTCATATGGGGCGGGGGGCAGTATATAAGAGGTTGGCCCCTGGTAGCAAAAATTACACGCAACGCCACTGCGTCCATAATAACCTTCTCTGTTAGTCTGTCCCTGTCAGTCTTATCTTCTCTTCTAGTCTGTTACTGATAACCTTTCTCCAGTACGAGCGTCACGATGATCTCGTCTCCAATCACGAACTCGTCCTGAAATAATAAGGTCGAGTTTCCGCCCGCGACCAGCCACAGCGGCCGGATGTCTATATTACCTTTGCCATATTTTACTAGTCTGTCTCTGTCCAGCGGGCGAAGGTCCGCCTGCGACGCAGGAGGTTGCGGGTTCGATTCCCGCCTCGGAACAAATTTGTGTACGATCTGCAGAAATTTGTTCCGTTGGTCTGGGTGTTTTCTATGTATAATAAAAAATATATATCTATGTAGTGTATTGTATTAAGTATATCAGTTATCTAGTACCCATAACACAAGCTCTGCTTAGCTTGGGGCTAGATAATGCTGTGTGAATTGTCCAGCATTATTTATTTATTTGCTCCACTCGCTGTTATTCTAGCTCTTTTTGAAGATATCTTGAATTTAGCCCAAAGCAACGCTATTATCAGCCCGCTAGTCTCATCTGCAGAAGGTTCTCGTCAGCACAACAACCTCAAAAATTCATATAGGGTAGCAAAAATACACGTAACTCTATTGCGTCCCTGTGTATCTCACCTTCTCTGCTAATTTAGAAATAAAACACATTGAACTTTGTTTTTTTTTATCCTACCTTCTCTGATAGTCTCCCCCGGCTCCAGTACGGGCGCCACAACGATCTCGTCTCCAATCGCAAACTCGTCCTGAACTAATAAAGCCGAGTCTCCGCCCGCGACCAGCCACAGCGGCCGAATCAGTGGAAGGCCTTCTTCTAACGCCTCGCGTTTGTATTTTAGAAGGAGGGGGGCCACCTGAAAAATACATTTTATGGGGCTTTGTAAATATGAATGATTTTATAAAGTAAAGAGTCAGGTCTCGTCTATTCGAGATTGTAGTTCTAAATCGAAGGAACTTTCATCGAATATAAGATTATATTGTGTATTGTTCCATTGGACCAATCAAAGCCATAGCGAGCTCAACTTTTTGAAATAGTGATGTTGGGCCTTTTGATGTTGACAGCTGCGTTTAAGTACTTTTACAGATGTTACTGTGCTCAGGTATACAATGTATTGTACTCGATTCGCACACAACAAATCATGAAGTTCTAATAAATAAAGACATAAACGCATGTCTATGTCTATGGATAATCTTATAATCTTGTAGATAAACTTACCAGTTTCTGCCTCAGCAGCGTCAAATTCTTCGCCATTTCCAACACCCTCTCATCATTGTACTTGCTCGGCAGATGCGTAAACTTCATAACTGGCAAGAACGTGGCCATCTGCAACCATCTTATATACAACTCCCTTTCCGGCAACGCTATTCCATTCTCTTGCGTCACATTAGTAGAATCTACTGATCCTCTAGAGGAAGGTAGGAACTGTTCGCTCCCCGGCCAGTAAATATCCCCTCCGACTGCGCCAGGCATTATAAACGGAAAGCCATTCACTCCGTAAGTCAGCATTGTCGGTATAACAGATCTCAACGCTTCCCATGACGACTCAAACGGCGGTAACGACACGAATATCGGAGGTCTAGGTAACGAAACCGCTGAAGATACGCCAATGATGTTTAAGGTTTTTTCGAATGTTTTCGTGAAGTGTGTCTTATACTGGTCGGGGTTGATTAAGAACTTCTCGCAGCGGTAGTAGTGTGGCATGTCATATGCGGTGCCCAAGTCGAAGTAGAAGGAGTCAATGTGGTATTGCTCGATGACGCTTTGGAGTCTTTCCAGGATCCATGGGACGGACCTGTTGTTCGTTATATCTAGAACCCCAGCACTAGCTAAAGATTTGAACCTAGTCAAAGCTGGGATCCTCCTATCGCTATTCCTTTCACTGATGAGCAACCTCTTTTGAACGCATTCGGCGAAGTTTTTACTCTCCGTGCTTATAAACGGTTGAATAGTAAACGCGACTTTGAACCCTCTTCTATGTAGTTTGTCGACGGTATCGTTTAGCGTTTCAAATCTGCTCGTGTCAACTGATAGATCACCAATTTCGTTCTGCCAATGTTCGTTTATAAGAACATGTCCTTGTTTAAGAAAACCTAGGTTTATGACGTCTTCTGTGTATTTGGATATTGTTTCGGCTTGTAACTCGTGTTTGAACCTAGGAGCGATTTGCCAGACTGGTTCAGAGATCAGGGAATCTAATGTTTGTATATCAGCCGGTTTTAAGCCATCCCATAGAGGCGCTCTTCTGTGACTATGTATAGAGGAGTGTAAAGATCTCATGTCATTAGAAGTGCAGATATTGTACTTCATTTCAGGGAATTCTGTCAATTTGTTCGCGTAGGCGAATGTGTCGTATTGAGCCTTGATACAGATATGTTTTCCTTCGTTATTAACTGATATTTGTAAAGGAGTTTCCTCGTCAATAATAATAGCGGCTCCTTTAGAGTTGATCAGATATCTAGTAAGGACATTTCCGAATTGTGATTTTTGCATGTCTCCAGTTATAAATGGGGTATAGGGGATGGACCCTGAGTTGAGAGGCCACGTGAGGTTGAGGGATTGGCCTCCTCCGTACCAATGGGCCTTTGTCTCAGCCCAGTTGAAGCAATCGTTGGGGTATACATCTGAAAAAAATAAAGCTACTATAATAACGAAACTACACTAAGAGTAAGGGTACTAAGAGGTTCAGACAGGAAGTGAGTAGTTGTTATTTTGTGTTCACAAATAACAACAGCAAACCAAAAATCAAAAGCTTTGGCAATCAGCCCTAGAGCTGTGGTATTCAGAGTTTGCCGCCACACCTTGCAGCTGCTAAGAACTGTATTTTTTAATATGGGGTGATGTTACTCAGTTCGTTCGGGCCCAGATGAATAATTATTATAAATAAATAAATAATGCTGGATAATTCACACAGCATCTTCTAGCCCCAAGCTAAGCAGAGCTTGTTTTATGAGTACTAGATGACTGATATACGTAATACATTACAATACATAGATAGATATTTTTTTATTACAGGTACATAGAAAATACCCAGAATGCTACGTTTTTGCGATACTCCGAATCTTTTCACTACAGATTTGTGTGTCGTGTATGCGTTCTTACCAGGCCTCAACGCCTTCCAATGCACAGCATAACAAGTTGTGTTATCCACGCCAGGGTCGTGAGGAATCATCTTCAGATAGAACCGTAGATGGTGCAGCCACTCGAGACATTCTGAGCCTTCGAGCCGGTGCTCCGCTAGGCAGGGAAACGAGTTTACCTTGCCGAGACCCACCGCTGGAAATTAAAGAAAATAATAGTCTTTCAGTAAAAAGTAGGAAACATAGCAAATGTTTAACCAAGGTATATATCTTAGGTATCGCGGTATCTAACTTCAAGGAACAAAGATTCTTACTGTAAAAGAACGGAGTGAGGGAGTTAGGTACTATAATTTTAATTGCAGAGAGAGAGATTGAAAATAAACAAAAATAAAACATTTATTCAGACTGTGGCTTTATTATTTTATATTTATTATTTATTTAAAGCACGCCCAATACCATTATTCGCAACAATACTTTTACTTGTGTACTTTTCCCAGGTACTTTTCTTTACGTGTGATCAGCGTTCGCTAAAGTGAACGCTGCACTGTAGACGTATGCCTTGCTAAGAATAGCCCTGCTAAAGCAACTCAAAATCTTTTCACCCTCACCAGCGTGTATGCCGAGTATTCGGGCACGATCATAGAAGTGAAACTTATGGAAGTATGCCTTGTTAAGACTAGCCCTGCTAAAGCTACCCACCAACCACACTCACCGAGACTAGCCCTCAGAATCTCTTGCTCATCGCCCGCGTGTATCCTCAGTGTCCGAGCGTGCTCATTGAAGTGAACGCTGTGGAAGTATTGCTTGCTGAGAGCCTGGCGATGGTATAAGACGTAAGCGAATCCCACGAAGAATACAACAGCTAGGAACATAAGACCGACGAACGCGCGTAGCTTGTAGTCGGTTGGTTTCTTGCGGATTTTCTGCGGTATGCTCTGTTGAGGAAAAGTTATATTCTCAGTAACATAAAAATAAACCTGTTGATGGATAATAATGTTAGTAGTTTTAATACAAGAAGAAGGAAAAAACATAACAACCCAAGGAAAAAAATGTTTTCTGAAATCATAGGCAAAATAGAGATTAGTCTAAAAGCCGGTTTTTTTTTACGATTTTTGTCGGCCTAGACGTTTAATCATAGCAACAGTCTGCAGTTTGCTCTACTGTTTCAATTGTAAATACTAGATCTAATTTTGTTAATATTCATTATTTGTTATTTTCTTAGTTAATAAAGTCTAATATTTACTAGTTTAAAACCATTTCAAGTTGTGATTGTAACATAATAGGTACAACCAAATTATACAAAATGTAGCTCCAATCATATTAATTAATCATGCAATGCTACTGAGATAATTATTTCAAGATGTTATTATTATCGTTACCAAATTTCCAAAGGTCAAGAAACAGGTAAACGTAATAACCTATCAAATTATGCTCAACTTATATTGTCAAGGAAAACCATCTTACAAGCAATAAATACATACGTACTAAACTATGTTAAGACTTGTGTATATTTAATAGGTATATTGCTTACACTGTCGCTTGAGTATGTCACACTAATATCATAAATGCGAAAGTTTGGACGGATGTATGGATGGATGTTTGTTACCTCTTCACGCCAACACTACTGAACTGATAGCAGCCTGATCCAGGCTGAAATTTTGCATACAAGTAATTCTAATCCTAGAGTCAAACACAGACTACTTTTTATCCCATAAATCAGTTCCCGTAGGATAGAAATCACCTTTAAACGTTTCCATAGGAACAACGCGTGAGAAGCCGCGGGCATAAAGTAGTATAGTAATAAGGTCACCCGGGCTTATTATGACTATGAGCTTTTTGGGTCTTGTCATATCTAAGAAACCAAACCGACAACCGTTGTGTAATTGGAGACCGTGACGCGGTAAGAAGCTCATATGGCTGAAGACAGAGCGCTATGACGCTCATTTTGAGAGGCCACCGCCGTCGAGCTGCAGACTAGCATAGGCTAATGATAAATAAATAATAAATAAATAAATAATGCTGGACAATCCACACAGCACCATCTAGCCCCAAAGTAAGCTACTCAAAGCTTGTGTTATGGGTACTGATAACTGATATATTTAGTACAATACTCTACATAAATAGATATTTTTTATTATACATAGAAAACACCCAGACCAACGGAACAAATTTCTGCAGATCGTACACAAATTTGTTCCGAGGCGGGAATCGAACCCGCAACCGCTTGCGTCGCAGGCGGACTCTCGCCCGCTGCGCCATTGAGGTCGTAATGATGATGTTCAGTGTCATACCTGTAGTTCCTAGTTCCTATGCGTATGACGGTCCCTGTCTCACCCGCAGTTTCTAGTTCTTACGTGGATGATGGTTTCTGTCTCATCCGCAGTTTCTAGTTCTTACGTGGATGATGGTTTCTGTCTCACCCCTAGTTTCTAGTTCTTACGTGTATGATGGTTCCTGTCTCATCAGTATTTCCAAGTTGACGACCTCCGCGGCGCGGCGGGCGAAGGTCCGCCTGCGACGCAAGAGGTTGTATGTTCGATTCTCGACTCGGAACAAATTTGTGTACGATGTGTAGAAAGTTCCATTGGTCTGGGTGTTTTCTATGTATAATAAAAAAATATCTATCTATGTATATAATGTATTAAATATATCAGTTATCTAGTACCCATAACACAAGCTTTGATTGAGTAGCTTACTTTGGGGCTAGATGGTGCTGTGTTGATTGTCCAGCATTATTTATTTATTTAGTTCCTACGTGTATGATGATTTCTGTCTCACCGATATTATTTTCTAGTTCCTACGTGTACGATGTTTTCTGTCTCACCGGTATTTCCTAGTACTAATTAGGAAATACCGGAATCTCACACAAAACGCACGAAAATCTCACACATAGGTTATGTGTGAGATGATTTCTGCCTCACCTGTATGTAGTTCCTAGTTCTTACGTGTTTGATGGTTCTTGTCTCACCGGTATTTCCTAGTTCCTATGTGTATGATGATTTCTGCCTCACTTATAGGTCCTAGTTCCTACGTGTATGATGGTTCCTGCCTCACCTGTAGTTTCTCCTTAAGCAGGCTGGCGAGCGAGTTGACGGAGGTGACGGAGTTGGAAGGTGAGTAGTCTTCATCCATGCTGAACTCTGAGCGAAGGCGACGTGGACCCGCCGTCTTGCGCCGAGGGGAGCGGAGGGGGGCTCTAAAACAGACAGTTTCTTTGTTACAGTTTGTTTGTGTTAACGACACAGACTTGTCCAAGTGCGGGGTCCACTGCTACTTTATGTTGTCATGGCCTATGGGAAAATAACTAAAATTTGTTTTATTTCTAATAAGATAGATAAGTACATGAAAATAAATTTGAAGTTCTTTTACAAAAACTAAAAACTAAATTCAAAGTGCATTTTCACTTTTGTTTTTAGGTATTACGGGACTTCTTCCAAATCCTTCAGGGAAAAAAGTCTCGATCATTCCTTATACGAAAACTAAAGTACCTATCATCAAATCGGTTTTGGCGGAGATCGAACAACACATACCTACAGCCATATTGAGACCCTCCTATATTTGAAGCCGGCTGAAAAAAAATCAATAGTGATGACGACGTGTTGGCAAATCGCACCCAAAATCAACCACGGAAGGTCACCGAAACTATGATGTATTTTTTTTTATACCAGTATATTTACCTCACGATTGTGCGAGGCATTTTGCCTGTAGGTTGCACTTAAAAAAAATGGTCATGCTAACTATTTGCTGGGTTTCTCACACAGGCTTTGTAACAAAGTATCCCGTAACATCCTGACCTCGCATCACATCTCAAGAATCACACAAATGTGGAAACGCGCGTTAATCATATCCTGATTAACGCGCGTTTCTACATTCGTGCACTCCTCGTTACAGCTGACCTGATTGAAGGTTAAGTGCGAGTTAGTGGGAAGAACCGGAAAAAGTGTGAATGTGACATGACAAGTTTCGACCTTGACTTTTAGCTCCTGAGGTTGAATTTGTATTTGGAACGAAGGAATGTAGGGCAGACTGAATAGGGTAGTGTCATGGGTAAAAAAATATTAGGTATTCTATTTAGTCCGTCAGTTAGATTATCAGAAGATTTTGGATATATTTTTTTATCAACCAAACAAAAAATTACAAAATTAAAGCGCGTCAAAGTTTGGGAGTGCGGGCTAGCGACGTCACACCTTGCTAAAAATGTCGCAAGGTGTGACGTTACGCGGCACTTTAACTGGCTATATCTTTATCATTTGCTTTTTAATCAACAAAAGAAAAAAATACTTGTTCAATATCTTCTGATAATCTAACTGACGGACTAATTACAATTTTTAGTACACTAGCCTATTACGGAAAACAAAATGGACTGTGGAATAGACGTTGTTGTAAAGAGAAAACTAAGATATCAATAATAGAATTAGCAAGGTCAAAACTGTCAGAAATTAAGTTTATCTAGCAAGTTTTGAAGAGTGGAATGTTCTTCAACAGTGAATGGTTGTAGACAGCTGATGATCACCATAAGAATTCTATTTATTTCAGTTTTCGGTATGAAGACTTCTTAGTAATATAGGTACGAATGTAGACTACTATAAACGACACTTTATGAAAAACTTACTAACGTCTAAAGACTAAAGTCGATAAACACACCAACCGAGTTTGCATTTTTTTTTTATTATCATAGATCAATATTTTGACGTTAGTCTTGCTTGATACCCAAAACCCGTCGGTAACCCCAGAACCTGCCCTTTAATCTTCTCTAACTCCGGTACTTTGTATTACTATATTAACAATGAAAATGACAATCAAATAATTTAAACAAAATAGAACTAGTATTTACAATTCAAACAATCTACAGGTAGGTCACTGATCCATATCAATACCAGTCAGAAGCGTTCCCAAAACGCTGCACTGTCTGCATTGCCCCGCTGTATGGCAATGCTGATGCTTCGTCAGATCACCATCACGCGTCGCTTCGACCAGACGCTCAGATATTTTACCCCACAGCGCTAGGGTCTCGACTTCAAGGAGAACAAATGTGTAGGCTCTGTCGAGACCTGCATATTTGCGACTTGAAATGTATAATGGTTCCGATGCAAACCGAGTCGACTATGTAATTACATTATGACAAACTTGTTGGCTTATCAATCACTGATTTGCATATCTTTAGGTCAACAAGTCAAATAGACGATGTTTATGTTTATATAGTGATTTACTACTATAAACAGTAGAATTCCTAAACAATATTGAGAGAAGTCTCTATGAGCCTTTATGTGCTAAATACCAGTTTCTGCCAGCGGCTTCGCACGCGTTTCTATGGAAACGTGGTGAAAAAAAATTATTTCCCATAGGAATAGATTTACGGGATTTCTACATCTATCCATAATTTCAGCCCGATCTTGACTATTCATAATATTAGAGCGACTATCTTTCTGCATAGTTCGCACGCGTTTTTCCGAAATAAAAAGTCATCCTTGTATATGTAATTTCAGACCTAGAGCTGTTATTATAACATAAGGACATCAGTCACTGGCCCTACAAATTTTCCCCAGAACCAGGGAACACATGGTGATGTTGTTTCTGGATTCTTAAAAATACAATAATTGGTGTACCTATTTCTAATTAAAATTAAGGACACTTATTTTAAGGTATTATAAAAGCAAAATAATTTCGGAATTTGAGGTTATGTTTTTTCATTGTACAAGTTCTCAGAGCGATAATAGGTAGAATTTATCAATGGGTCAATTTAAACGCAAATAAAAAATTGACTGATTGCACACATCTACGAGGCCTTCTTGTAGATTTGTCAGCACCAAAAGAAGATGATGTATCTCTTTATATTTTTGTACTAATGAAAGGAAAAACCGGATGGCCCACCCTGAGCCTGATGGGAAGCCGCACAACCATCGGCTATAACAGTGCGATGCCTTGCAAGGCTAGGAATGTGCTTTACGAAGCACTGCCGCTGAGGTATAGCTGTTAAACCTAATAAGGTAATATGCCTGTTATTTCATCAGCAATCATAACCTTAAATCACAGTTAAATCACCCTGCTCGGAAAAGGAAAATCGAAGATTCGTTTTCGTGCTAAGCAAACTCTTCTTGCATAAGAATAGCGTTTGCATAAAAACAATCCGAAACTTCGATTTCGTAATTACGAGCACGAGCCCTAAACACAGCAATGCTGCTTGGCTGAGGAAAAATAACTCAGTTCTGTGACTACTAAGACTTCTACTTTTAGTGCGTGTAAAAAATCTAGTAGGTTATTAAGGTTATCAAGACCTAGTTATCAATTCTCAATTTGATTGTAAACTTTATTTTAATACTTTATCAAAATTCGTATAAATATATAAAAAATGCTATAAAAATATATACCGGTAAATTATGTTTCTACCTAGTGCATTTAATTAGTAGTGGTTTACGGTTTTTATTATGGATTATAACATTCTTAACAAATTTGAAATTAAAAATTACTTACTAAGGGTTTTTGTTAATAAAGTGCGTAAGCCCTCACACTCTTCACTCTCTCAGATCTTTATTTTCAAATTAATTAAAAAAATGTATGCTTATTCATTTTTTTTGTATAAAACATTTTTTTTTTTTTTGGAGAATAAACAATTTTTTTTAGATTAAACAATTTTTAAAAATGGTATATAACGTATCTTTTCGTCGTTATTTTTATAAGTATTTTGAAAATGAAATAAAAAATTCAAAACAGAAAAATTTTACTAGAAAGTGTCAATGCGAAAAGTACGAAATCGGTTCATCGTAGTGGTATTTTTTTCATCACGAATAATTTAATATTTATTTCTACGCTACATTAGAGAAATATAAATGTCAATTATAACTTAATTAACTAACCAAATGTACTTACATAATATCAACAAGAACTTGTCACACAGTGGAGCAGCAGAAAGTAACAGTTTTCACCAGAAGGACTACGACAGCCAGCTCGTCACTCGAGAATACTGACCGGTTGCGTGAGCGCAACTCTTAACTCCGCATCAGGGGTGGACTAGGGCTTTGTGATGTGAATGGTGTGCCCAGTTTTTTTGCTCACTGGTGGACATTAAGTAAAAAAAACACAGAAGTAAATAATGCTCGACAATCTACACTGCGTCATCATATCACTTTTGAGATCACTGAAAACCGTGCTGTTACTATGTTAAGATTTTTAGCGCGATTGCTATAACTTAACTAAATTTTGACAAGAAATGTATCACTACAAGGAATTTAGTTAAGCAATCTTTACAGAATGAGCGGGCTATTGTTTGGCTCACTGGTGTGAAGAGAAAATAAAATAAGAAAATTACATATATACCTACTCGTTTTTTTTTTGTAGAGAAAACACTTTTTTTTGTTTATCAGCCAAGTTCGGAAATATACCTTTCTCTGGTTTGGAGGAACCTACAGAAGTCAAATGTCAGTATTGTAAATATTCGTCTCCCCAAACTCGATTCTGCTAGCTGGTAAGGAGGCCTGGAGAAGACATTTAAGCCCTTGGTACAATAGTCCTAGCACCATCCCTGTGCAACTTCGCGCAGTGTTTTGAATCCGAGAATCCGGTTTTTCTTGTATTTTCGGTAATGCATTTGCATGTTGTTTTGTATTTGAAAGCGTTAACTAGGTGACAAGATTTGACCCGCGCTATCAAAACAACATTGTTTTGCATCTAATTTATCATTGTCGGCCGTTAAAGTCAGGCTCTTAGCGTCAATCTACAAGAAATTTATATTTGTAACCTAAACTAACCTGTTGTAGGTAGGTATTCATTTTTTGTACCCAACTGGCAAGACCGAGACGTAACTTTTTCCCTATATTTTTATATGTTGATATTTATTTGGGTATTTTTGTTTCTTTCAATATTTTTTTCATTAGGTTTAGTTTGAAGTTTTTTCTCGCATTGGCTCTATATTTTCCACGGAGGACGATGCATACCCACTGAATCTACTAAGAATTCTGATACAGTGTATGATAATCTAACATGGGCCATCTGGTAGTTTCATCAATGAGGAAAATATATAAAATATTATAACGAGGTCAAATTTATAATTTGGTACTTAATAAGAAATATCCCGAACTACAGGTCCGATTACGAAAGTTCAAATTAATTTATGTAATTTATACATAATTTTACTTGACGAGAAACTGATAACACCTAACATTGAGTTAACCATTGTTATTGTGTATTTCTTTTTCAATAAATATTTTCATTTCATTTCATTCAAATTGCCGCCATTGTAATTAGCTACAATAACCCTGAGAAATCTAAATCCGACGTCATCAGTGAGCGAATCCACGGCCAGATTCTAGAAAACAAACAAAGCATGCTGTTATGTTTACTTTTCCACGTCTCTAAACTTTCACTGACTGAACTTCCGAGTTAGCCTGAGATTTTTCCAAGAAATAAGCCGAGGCAAATTAAGTACACTCGTCTGGCACTAGGATAGTATACACTTTGGTGCCGTCTCGCTTTGAAGTGATTTACTTGACGACCGTGATATTTTTGTACTCAATCCTACTAATATTATAAATGCGAAAGCGTAGAGTAACATGCGAAATTTTGTGAAATGTGAAATATTTGTTACCTAGGACCTCCGAAACTACTGAACAGATCAAGATAAAATTTGGCATACACTTAGTCCATAGCGTAACTTAAACCATAGGCTACTTATTACACCGAAAATACGCGTGCGAAACCGCGGGCAGAAGTTAGTGCTCAATATTTTTATTGCAAACATGTTGTACGTGGGATCTTAAAGATAATGTGTTTCAAGGCAACATTTAGCTATGTGGCTAATGTTTATAATCTAATGTTTTATCCTAATTATTCTAGGCACTAAAATATTATTAATTGAATTGGTACAAATAGGCTTTGTCTATCCTTAATTAGATAATTAAAGTTATAACAAAGAAATTAGAAATGTAAAACTCTTGTAGAGAATAAAAATTATGTTTGATTAGAATTGTTTGATAAATGTAACTGCTTACTTTGGGACGTGCTGTGCTGTGTGGATTGTATAGCATTAGTTATTTCATTTATCGAGTTAGAGGTTATTGTTTTTAACCCCCGACGCAAAAAGAGAGGTGTGTTATAAGTTTTACGTGTCTGTCTGTGTATCTGTGTATCTGTCTGTGGTATCGTAACTCCGAAATGTTTTTTTTATAGGTAATTTTATTCCGAGTGTTCTTAGCCATGTTTCATGAAAATCTGTCGGGGGGTTTTTAAAATTTTTAATTTTGTTCTTGTACTTGTTTACTTCAGCTCGAAACATTTTATTAAGGAAATCAAATAAGTAGCTTTTAGTCAAAATCATCATCATCATCATTCTAGCCTGGTATCACCTTTCGTTTTTGCCTACCATTTGTGTCTAGTGCTTCCTGCAAACATGTATGCTGTGTCAAATTATTTTTTAGTATTTATTTTCAAAATATTTGAGCATTTGAAATATGAATACTAAATGCATAGCCTTCTCAGACTTTTTATGAAGCTGTTGATGCACTTGCCTTGACTTTGCTATGCGTCCTGCACGGCCAGGAAACGAAGATCTTTTTAATTTTACAAGATTTTGACTATTATTTTTAGAATAATGCGCAAAATTTACAATAATACAGTATATATTTATATTTTATTAAGCCTATTTTGTCCCACTGATGGACAAAGACCTCCCCTGCACCCTTCTAAACTTCTCGGACAATTTTGCAGACTCCCACCCCTCCGGGATTACAGATTTATTGTACATATATATTTTATCATTTAAATTTACTAATATGTACATATAAGTGCACTGGACTGGACTTGCCCCGTAATAGAATCAATCAGGCATGTAACATGGCAACGGGCAGTGGCTGAGATTTCGCAATGCAGGCGGGTCAACGGTCCACGCGTTTCCTTATTAACGTCGCGTATGCACTTCGACATCCGCCGGGAGATTGCTGGGCCTACGGAAATCATGGTCAATACTCATCCTTGTATTATATTCGCCGTAGGAGCACAAGGCACACTTGGTTACATCAATTGACATTTCACTTATAATAGAAATAACTACACTGAAAAAAATATAGTCCAACTAAGACGCATTTTAAGGCACACTTGGTTACATCAATTGACATTTCACTTATAATAGAAATAACTACACTGAAAAAAATATAGTCCAACTAAGACGCATTTTATCTTAGTTGGCGTCAAAATAGTTGGAATGATAAATATCTCATTCAATACAAATAAGAATGCATGGTAGCTGCAACATATCGAATTTGTTTAAAACCAAAAATAGGCACATCATGACATATCAATGCTCTAAGTCAAAATAAATATTCACTTTATCATATTAAACATTTATTTGCACGGGGTTAGCAAACAACTTTGTAGCATTTAATCTCTGAATTAAATTAAATAACTACACTTTATAAGTCCAATTCATCACTTGGTAGAAGGAGCTATTACGATTTAACTAAGTTCTCATAATCACAGAAGACAAGATCTTAATTAATGAAAACTTTTTTTTCAGTTTACTGCGACCAAATAAATCATCAAAGGAACACAAAACAAAGAAATTAATAACTAAATCTGCTGCAATGAGACTTTGAATACCACTTGTGTTAGAAAATGTCAAAAAATAAATTTCTAAAGCTCAAAAGTGCGTGGGGTACGGGAAATCAACAGTTTGTTTTGGTACTGTTGGCTCTTCAAGTTTTTGCTTTATAAGGTCTCTACCGAAACAATAGATAAAATGTGCCCCACGAAGGGACTCTACTTTATCCCTAGAGTCCCAGAGACCTTTAGATATTACCTTAATATCGAACTCCTAGGAGGTTGAGAAGTTGCTAATAATAGGCTAGTGTCCAAAAAAATATAATTAGTCCGTCTGTTAGATTATCAGAAGATATTGGACACAATTTTTTTCTTTTGTCATTAAAAATAAATTACGAAGATATAGCCAGTTAAAGTACCGTGACGTCACACCTTGCAACACTTTTTGGCAAAGTGTGACGTCACTAGCCCCACTCCCAAACTTAGACGTACTTTATTTTTGTAATTTTTTGTTTGATTGACCAAAGAAAAAAACTGTGTCCTATATCTTCTGATAACCTAACTGACGGACTACTATAATATTTTATACACCCAGGACACTACCATATTTAGATGAATGGTATCTGCCGCTATAAGCGAGTATTATGTACACGCTTCAACGAACTTAAAGTAGCGTAACAATCCAATTTAAAATTACCATCCTGTTCAAATCTTCTCAAGAATAACTAAGAAATCTTTGAATTGCTGAGTCACAGAACGGTCCATGTTTCAGCATGTATTGATCGCGTTTTGATCTCTAGCCTTCCGACTCTTAACAGAGAGTTTTACATACATTCTGTTTAAGACAGCCAAAATACCGTGACTTGCGTTTGGTCCCGGCTTAGAATTTACACCGTTCAACTCTTCCCGCGGGTGTCGTAAGAGGCGACTCATATCCACCGGGGGTCGGGCAGCAGCGCTTTCTACAGAGCTACAGCGATTATGACAAACCCCCTCAAACATTGACCAATATCCAGCGGTGGTCGTCTCTCGGCTGAGATGTAATGTAAAATTTGGGCTGTGACAATAATGGTGTATTTGTATTTATTTATTTACCATTTATAACATAGGTCGTTATACAAGGCATGTCAGAAATTATACAATTTGAAAAGACAAAACATAACATGGTGTACTCACTTAGCCCGCTCGTCGTCTGAAACCTCATGCTGCTCCGGGTCGCCGTCGCTGAAGCCTGAAGCAGAGCTCTGGTGGTGCTCCGGAATCTGCAGACAACCGGTAACTTTACTTGAAAGTTTATTCAAATACCCATGATAATGATGAAGTCCTCCTTGCCGACTGTTCGGCCACAACGCAGCGGCCAGTCATAACGGAGACCAGCCATGTGCGCCGGAAATTATTAAAGTTGAAAAGTGTATGCAAACTAAGTTTTTTTTAAGGATTTGAATTATATTGAACTCCATCTCCACAAGCTTTCTTTGGATATTAAAAAATGACACGTATTCGATGGAATGCTCGCGAATGCGCGTGTCTTTCATACTAACTTGAAGACTATATTAATTACTAGTATTAATTTTGTGCCACCGGTCAGTTGGGATGACGATCTGCGAAAGACTGCAGAGTTTTTGATTTTGATTTTTCAGGTCTCTGGAGGCCTAAGGGGTAAGTACCCGAGTATAGTGTTAGATTGCGATGAGTCGAAAGGAAGAGAGACTTTTGGCCTGCTTTGGGAAAACGGTGGCTAACTAAACAGCTTTGGAGAAAAACACAAGTAAAGGTGAGAGAAAGTTAGGGCCTTAAAAAATGCTATAATCTAGCTTTGTGCAAGCAGGTATGTGAAACTGCGCCCGACGTTTTCCCGGCCGTGTCGGTTAGTCCGTTCCATCGTATTATGATAGTGGGAGAATTGAGCGTGTACCTGTGTTTGCACGCACATTTGTGCACTAAAATAATTATGTCCTGCCCTGGCTAGTCTCCGTTGAGACTGGCCGCCGTGTCAGCACGACTTAAATGGGAGACATAATCGAGAAAAGTTGCAGTAGATACCAATCGTGACAGTTTTGCGAATATAGATTTATGAGGGTTCCTTACCAAAGTCAAAGGAACACCAACAAGACTAACTCCGGTATGCCATACCTCCGGAATAACACCCGCCATGGCACTCAAAACAACACGTTAAATTCACTACATTACAATTTAAATCACTTTATTATGAGAAAAACACTTAATAACAAAGAAAATAACAATCAATAAATCGAAAGAAATTTACGTAAAATAGAATTTAACTAAACCAAATTTAAGTTCTCCACTTTGCCTGAATCTCATGAGACTGACACAAAATTTTATCAATGTACACAAGAAACTCAAACAAAAGAATGATAGGATTGTCGCCTTAAATAAATGTGCCTAAATGTTTGTTATTTACCCTCATTTACCTAACTACTTGTGTGGTAATGTAATTCATTAAATTATTTAATGTGCTAGAAATTATGTAGTTCATGTGAAGGAGACAAATCGAAAACAAGAATTCTAAACTTTCTGTGTGAAACGTCCAAAATCATCGTCATTCTCTTGCCCTTTTCCCACCTAGACACTAGCCAAACTCGATGTACAATGTTTGTAAACACGGTTTGTTTAATATCTCTAATCTCTTCTATAATCCCATATTTAACCCAAAATTCACTCTATTGTCGCGTCTTTTTATACGCAACTAGCTGTATTCTTACTACCCGTTGTCCTATTACCCGTTTTCCCGTAGGAATTAAGCATTTTCCCGCGGTAGAAAGTAGCCTATGTTCATCAGGAATAATGTGGGCTTCTAATGATAAAAGAATTTTTCAAATCGGTCCAGTAGTTTCGGAGCCTATTCAATATAAACAAATAAATAAACGAATCAAATCTTTCCTCTTTGTAATATTTATACGCAATTTACATTCCTTGTCGATATGAGACCATTCTTACAATAAATATTGCTTACAAAACTCATTTGCTAGGCGCCTTGCAAATGAGTTTTAGTTATTTGTGTCGTGGTTTGTTTACAACATTCTACATCGAGTTTGACTAGTGTATAGGTGAGGTCAGCGCAATAGGTTTTTTCTTCCATTCACATTGTAACCCACAATGTTTATTGTGGGTTACATTTAATTAATTACAGCCATTTTACTTTTGAAACAAACTTTACTTCTTTCAGTCGTCATCTTGAATCATCTTTGCGTACTTCAGGCAGGTCTTCACAACACAAATTTTGTGATTTGTGAAAATTTGTGAAAATTTCTTATCGTTATTTTTATCCATTTGTTAAGTACCATAAATAATATGAAGAAAAATAACGAAACATATACTTGTTTTTATATTTTTTTTATTTCTAGCACATCTATTTTATATCTTGACTATCTTTTCTGCGTCCAATGTTATTCAAACAAACTGTAGGTACTTTACATAGCAATCGTTTGTTAGAACAATCATATTTCAACAACCCGTCATTAATCCGTGTTTAAAACACAATTATTTTTAAGATTTATACTAATAACATCTGTACTTATTAACACAGAATAATCACTGCAATTTCTTTTTATCTTGATTATTTACTTTAACAAGGACAATACATACGTAAGTAGAGGCTTTCAGTATCAAAACAAGTCTAGCGTTATATTATTAATCTAACTAATCTTAAGGATCCTCAACCTCAACCGCCTGTATTGGCCACTGCTGGACGCAGGCCTGCCCCTGATAAGCGCCTTGTTGGCTTTTATCTCATAGGGGTAATGCCCATAATCCCCACGTTGGGCATGCGGGTTGGGGATCGCAGTTCGGTAGTAGAATTGTTCTACAGGGGGAGCTGCTTCTTCTTAGGGATCCTATGGAACAAATTCACAAAACACCATCAACTGCCTACAATATTCATAGTCTGAAATGTCGCACTAAGATGGGTTTTGTGACTTTGGTGTGTAGACTCCATTATTTAGCAAATTTTTTTGTACTTTAAAAGTGTATCTTTCAAGGTGTATCCCCAACCTGGGCCCCACGTTGGGGACTATGGGCATTACCCCCCATGAGGTAAAAGCCAAGTTTGCCTACTGGGGACACAGTCTTAGGCTAATTTATCTTTCTCTTACCTTAGTCAAGGGAATGCACTCAAAATCCAGCTTCCTCTTGAGCATAGTGCACGTGCAGAGTCCCGCATGACAGTGAATTAAATTAACCAATTAATTAGTTAATAAGTTAATTAACGGGCGAGGGCGTCGCGGCGTCTAGCGTGCGTCTGATTTAGGAATGACGGGTTTCCTATAATTAGTTAAGTGCTGGCTGGTGTAGTATAATAATTGGATTGTTTTGAAAAAAACTAGAAAATGTACTTCAATATTTACATTGTTTTTAAGGTTTTTGGAACAAACACTAATCTTTCAAATTTATTACTCTTTAAAATTTGTATGGGTCTATTTCGGAATCATTCTTCATGTAATGGCGAAAGAACCCAAATCAGTCCATAATTCACGGAGAAATCGACAAACATACTTAAAAAAAACATAAGGACATACAGCCGAACATTGAAACTCCTACTTTTTTGAAGTCGGTTAAATAATAAAGAAAATTTCCAAGAATAGGTACTTAGTATACTAAACGTAAACGTAATTATTAAATACTAGCTGCATTCTTACTACCCGTTGTCCTATTACCTGTTTTCCCGTAGGAATAAACCATTAGCCTATGTTCATCAGGAATAATGTGGACTTCTAATGGTAAAAGAATTTTTCAAATCGTTCCAGTAGTTTCGGAGCCAATCAAACAATCAAATCTTTCCTCTTTATAATATTAGTATAGACTAATTATTAGTAAAAGATGCACTTTGAGTATCAGAAATCATAGAAAATTCAATTAACAGAATAAAACAATTACAACTAATATATACACTTATATCTATTTCTTAAAAATCTAAGCCTGTAAATCGATTTTCTAGCTACCACGAAAAAGCTACCTTACCGACCCTGAAGATCCCACCACATTTCCAAGCATCACCTAAAGGAGCAAACTTTATATAGTTATTTAATTTTACTGTATGCCTTTCGCGTTGCACGTTGTACCTATTTTATTATTGCATTTATCATAAAAAAATATCGGATACTAGTTTATGCCCGCGGCTTCGCACGCGTTGTTTCTATGGAAACGTTTGAAGGTTATTTCTATCCCATGAGAACTGATTTATGGGATAAAAAGTAGCCTATGATATATTTGATACCAGGATTAGAATTACCTGCGTGCAAAATTTCAGCCCGATCCGTTCCGTAGTTTTGGCGTGAAGAGGCAACAAACATCCTTCCATCTATACATCCATCCATCCAACCTTTCGCGATTATAATATTATGTGATAGTGTTATATTTGCTAGTGTACCGCTCTCTCAGTGTCATGGTAATCAATCATTGTTCACTCGGTCTCCCGCGAAACAGGCCTAGCCTAGTGCAGGGATCATAGTTAATCAATGTTCTCACATTATATCATATAAATGTCTATAGTTAACATTAAGATATGTGTTTGTCATCCTAATGGCAAATAAATTATTTTGTATTTTTTTTTGTATTTGTAAACTAGATGGCTACCTTTTTACATTAGTTCCCTCTACCGATTGTCTGAGACAATACAGATATAAGACGGCTCTGTCTGCATTGAAGACGTAAGTGGTTAATGAATCATGACTCTGTGCGCAAACGCATACTTAGAGGATCTAAGTTTGAGAAGGCACGGACAGATGGCGTTAGGTACTTCGTTTTTCAAGATCTGGATCTGTTAAGGCAAATATAGTAGCAAAACTAGCGAAAACAAAGTCTAATGACCTGGCCACTAATAATAAAGTGACATCTTTGGCTAAAATTTTCAAAATAAAACTATTACAGAGGCTTCAAAAAGCTTATAAAGGGTATCACAAACTGGAGACAGATAGTTCATTTGTTCAACGTAATTATAAAAAAATGGGAGGCGGCACTATTTTCGCTACTGCCACGGCGCAATTACTTTTTGGTTTACCGATAAAGGTTTTATTCGTATGTGTTTGTGTCGTTTACACTATTAAATGACTTTGAATCTGATGGTAAGTCCTAAGCTTAGACATTTAGGTTTCGACAGGCAAAACATACATGATATATAAGTCACTTAAGTGTAATACTTATATGCTAAGTAGTGGTTTCTTTTTCATTTCTTCAACAAATGGACAAAAAATTTAAATGAAGTGTAGTACAATATATGTACATTACATCTAGGCGAGAAAGTACCTAATTAATAACTAGTAGTAGCTGAGCTATTAGTGCTGCTGAGTGCTGCCGAGCTAACAGACACTGGGAGGCTATCATCGCTGTTGCACAGTCCACCACGCTGGTCTGCAGAACTCTTGCTTAAGGCAATGCCGAGCAGTTTAAGAGTCATTGAGCTAGAACTGACCTTAGAGTCCAAATAGTTGTTGATACTGGCCGAGCTATCAGTGCTGCTCTGACACTGGATGCTGTCATCGCTGTTGCACAGTCCACCGTGCTGCTCTGCAGAACTGTTACTAAAGGTAATACCGAGCAGTTTAAGAATCCTTGAGCTAGAACTGACCTTAGAGTCCAAATAGTTGTTGATACTGGCCGAGCTATCAGTGCTGCTCTGACACTGGATGCTGTCATCGCTGTTGCACAGTCCACCGCGCTGGTCTCCAGAACTCTTGCTAACATCCGAGTCCGATTCGATCCACAACGGCGATCGGTACTCGAACTTGTGAGCAAACATGTTCACTCTCTTGTCGTTGTTCATGATTGGAATTAGATAACGTTTTTATGGAAGTAAACGAATAAATTGTTTGTTTTACACAGAGAATATAACCATGGAACTTTATAGTGGATATATTCATGAGAGACCCAGAGATATTCTTAAGTACTAAATCTGGCCTGGATCTAAGATCACGGGCAACTACGTGATTGAATGTAGGCAAATAGGCCACGACAGTGGAACTGTGTGGTAACCAAACGATGACAATATTAGTGGATTTTCTCAAATCCAAAAGTGAGAGTATTTCAGTTGATGACGCGTCTAGTACAATATCACGTAGTGGATAAACAAATTAATCTACAGACTATCAGATTAGGGTGTTTATTCAGTAAACTGACCTAGAGTTTTATCCAACTGTGCACAAAGGAGGATTAAGGAATCACATGACTCGAAAGTACCTGCTGTTACGATTAGGGTTTATCTTGGTCTATGTTACCTATGAACATACATACACATTTATACTATAGTATAGAGCACCTATACTATCATTCATAACTAGGACTACAATATAAGCAATTTGTGGTTAAGGTCTTTTCACCCGCTGATAAATCCGACTCGTAAAACTTTATATGAGTGCAATATTTTGTGCTCAATGTAATGTGATATTCCTTATCAGCCTCTCAATCTCAAGATACAGTACGTAAATAACCAGTTGAAAGAAATCGCTCAAGAACGTACGATAATTCACAGAATTATTCGAAAAAAAAAAGTAAAATCTCCAGCACAAAGCAAAAGATAGCGCCCCTACAGGATGTCCCAGCAATTTAGTCAAGTCGCTCGCAGTCTGGGCCTTTCGATGTCATTTGTTGCGAAACCGCACTCCGCCTTCACCGAGCCACGAGATTTATTGGGACAGGACCTTTGTTACTATATCAGATTGAAGGCTCACAGGATGAATTACGATAGTTTCAATGACAGTGGGTAGGGAGATGAAGATGAACCGATGATCTTGATTTGATTTAATTAAGTACATAATGGATATATGTCCCGTTGAATTTTCGTAAACATAAAAAATATAGGTAAAGAGTAAGTATTAATTTATATTGTTGATTTGGGTGGTCGGAAGAAACACACAAATTCAGTTTGATTTAAATACCATTCAAAAGCCAATTCAATTGAATTATGTTGTAAAAATTAACCAATCCACCACTTTTTTTTGATCGTACTACTCCGCATTGTTGGTTTATGTGGCGTTAATTTAGTGTTTTTATTAAATACTCATACATAAACTCCTTTGTTAGGAACCTGGTACATGGGGTTCTGTGATTCTGTGATATATTCTATAAATTTTTATACAGAATCTTAATTTTGACAATGCACTTTTACAGCAGCTCTAGTAATTAATCTTATAATTATTCTGTTTAATTTTGATTATTGACAATGCCTATTTACAGCAGATACCTATGAATATTACTATTTTTGTTTTGTGTTACTTTATTTATTTTATCTTATTAGTTATTTCTATTATAATGTAAAATGTTTACTTAACCAAGTGTGCCTTGTGCTCCTACGGCGAATAAATATATGAGTATGAGTATGAGTAAATAACCTAGTCAATATAATGGTATTATAAATAATGTATCCACTTACATTCCGATCCTTTTTCCTGTCGCCATATTGCAATCCATAAGGCACTGACATTGTGCATCTTGAAATTTTCCTATAAACCACATCCCCAAAATTGACTTCCTTCTTGTCATCTTTCACTTCCTCTGTCGAGCCAACAGTCACTTCGGGTGTTTCGGGTCTATCTTCGTAATTGGGTGTCCCAATGTGAAAGTTTGCTCTGTTTCTATCATCTTGGAAATTAGTTTTGGGGTAGTAATCATGGTGGGTTCTTGGAACTACCTTTGGTGATGCACGAAGGATGTTTTCGTAGTACGGGAGCGTACTGTCTTTGTCTGGTTTCG
This sequence comes from Eupithecia subumbrata, assembly GCA_949316285.1. NCBI lineage: Eukaryota > Metazoa > Arthropoda > Insecta > Lepidoptera > Geometridae > Eupithecia > Eupithecia subumbrata. The sequence goes on along the minus strand of OX438643.1, from coordinate 8,763,939 downwards.
TTGGATCATTTTCACTTGTTTCGTTAGAAGTTATAAGTATCACAGGTGGTGGTTCCTTAATAACAGCCTGAGGTATTTCTCCATAATTTGGCAGTGGTCGTCCAATAGGTATATTGACTTGATCGGGAGCTGGAGTCTTCGGAGAATCAACTGAATATGTCGGAGGTAGATCATAGTTCGGAAGCGGTCTACCAATTGGAACGTTAACTTTAGATATATCCTTTGTAAAACTAACTCTGTTTGGACTAATGTTTTTTGGGGAATTATCTGCAACTGGTTCAAAGTCATAATTGGGTAGTGGTCTACCTTGTGTTTGTTTTTTCGAAGATTCCACATCAGATTTCGGATTGACATTCGCAAAACTGCCAGTTTTATCAGATTCGTCTTGAAAATCAGGTTTTCCATGTTCAGTATTCCCTGAAGGCGATAGAGATGCTGTGAGCCGCCTCACTTCAGGAGGCATCTCCACATAGTCTTCCGGGTAAGAAGGAATCTCCACGCGGAGATTTGGCTTCTTCCTTAATCTCATTGTGATTTATTTTCACGAGCACATTAAACAACTGCTATCTATCGGCGATTTCCGCATCAGTAAAATCACTTATCTTGATTAATTAGTCACTATTTTAGAAATATCATTAAAATTGTATGTGTATGGGCATTTTCGTTGAAAGTATGCGACTAAAACAGTGAAAAATTATCGTTATTATCTGCAGTTTTTCTTTCCTGAATTTTATCAAATTCGCACCAATCCTCCGTCACCTCGATAAGGGTACGTAAGAGATAGCGATTGTCGAATTTCTTAACTTTATCATCATTCAAATACGTATTATTTGTCATTCAAACCACATGTTCAGTAGAAGGTCTTTTCTTTGACCAGTTTTTATACCATTTATGCAACCAAATAATCAATTAAAATCAAAATAAGCGCCAGCTAGTCACAAAATGTATGGAATGTATAGAAAATTAAGGCAATTCAAGTGTTTAACTTTTATTTACTTTGTTTTGTGTTGTTTTAGAAACTGGATCACTTACAATATCATTTAAGAAATCCTAGTTGACGTAACGTAAAGCAAGAATATGTTGAAGTAGATCATTTATAACAACAATCGCTTAGAAGGCGCGCGTCTCGAACCGCACTCACCCTGAAGATGTCCCTCGTCAAGGGATGAGAGGTTGGTGTTCCTCCAACACAAAGTAGGTTCGTAGTTAACCCGCTCACACTCATATTGAATTCGTCAAGCTACGACACTTTTACAGTAAAACCGTTTTGCATTCTACGTCTGCCTACTGAAATATCCAGAGAAAGATTAACTTTAAAATAAACTAATTAATCTCGTGCATGAATATTAATATTATAGCGGCAGTTATAAGCAGTTCATTAATCTTTGTTTTATCTCATATTATGCAGGCTATAAATGTTTATTGTTTGAGGAAATCTGTGACGCAGTGGGCAAAGGCAGCGGGTTCGAGAAACCACAGATCCAATATAAATACTTGAAAATCATTCAATCATTTGACCCGCAAGGGGGATCAACCCAAAACCTTCGCAGTCACGAGAAGTGCAGTTGCAAGGCGGAACTTTGCAAACTGCACTTCAGGTCGAAGCGGTATGTTATTACAAACAGTAAAAAGGGAATAACTGTGAATTTTGACGACATGAACAAGATCCGTCATGTGCTATGTCACGATAAAGCCCATTAAATTATTATTATGCTTGTATCTAGAATAAATTAGAATAAAACTTTAGATTATAAGCATTAGCCACCTAGCTAAATGTTGCCATCGTATCAGGGTGCATGTTTGAAACACATTATCTATAAGATCCCATGTACAATATATTTGCTATAAAAATATTGTTTATTGAGTATAGATGGATCGCTCTGCAATCTTCGTTTAAACCATTTCTCAAAAAGGAATCTACTCACAGACTTCAATATATTTTCCTGTAAAATATAGATCCATATTCGACAAAGACTCCATACATTTCAAATGGATCGCTCTGCAAACTTCGGAGGTAGTGAGGGGAATGGGGAATGAATAATTAAGATTATGTATTCCCAACCTGGCAGAGGTTGGAAGATGACACATAATGTTTCCAACTTCCAACCTAGGGTGGAAAGCTAGATTGGAAGATGGGAATAAGTCAGTTTTTCGACTTTTTACAAAATATTTCAAATCAAATCAAATCAAAATCAAAAACTCTTTATTTCCATAAATACAATAAATGTACACTTAGAAAAGGTCAAATTGTAAAACTAAACACGGACACGGAAATAAAGTGATATTTTTGATTTCTGTCGCTTCGGTATGTAGACCAAAGTAAAGAAGCGACGAAGAAACCTTTAGCCTGTTAGTTGTTAATTTTCGAGTTGGAGCAAAACCCGTCCCAAGCTTTTTTATCTTCTAGATAATCTGATATTTTATAGTAAGCCTTTTTGCACAACAAGGTTTTCGAAAAGTATGACCTACAGAAATTTGAAAAACTGTTTTGAAAGGTACAAACTAATACCTTTCATTTGATATCCCACTTGACCTTGTAGGTCTCTGAAAATTTCGGTATCACAATTTGTATTCAAAATTTTGATTTCATAATTAATTACATTTTTTTCTATAAATCTGTACAGGCGCATGAAATGTATTACTATTTTAAATTTCAAGTCGATAGCTGCGGTATTTGCGTTATTAAAGAGGGGAAAAAAGGACAGACAAAACGAGACCATAAGGTTCCGAAACCTACCTCGAAACCGTAAAAACATAGCTGGTGGACTTTGCAGGTGTCGTGTAACTAGAGACATAACAAAAATATTGGGGGAGGGATTTATCCACTGAGGCAATAGATTCTGGTAATGATGATGATAGATTTTTAAAAGAAAAATCAGGTCACTCACCCCATCTTGCGGATTGTTCATATACTGCTTCAGAACCTCTGACTCCAGATTATGCAGCGTCGGCATCGATATGGAGTTCCGTCGCAGTCCCACCTTCCGCTCCTCTCGTTCGCTCTGAATCAACGCCTCGGATTCATTGGCGCCTGGTACTTTTGATTCGAAGGGATTTGAGACTGAGGTGCTGGGGGAGTCAATTATGGTGATGTCTGTTGATTCTGAGGATGGAAATACATATAAATTTATGATGGCAAGTTCGCAAAAAGTTTTCTTGAGTTGCCTAGTGTTTTAACTTTTGATGAGCTATTTTTATCGATAAGACACTGTTTAACTTTTTTTAATTCGTACCTGTGCTAGGACTCGTAGGTTTCGATTTACTGAAATCTGGCTCCAGAGTAATATACAGCGTTCCTTCCGGAGTATTAACAACGATGGTATCATTGTCGGGAGACTTGTGCACCTCTCCAAGATCTGCCGCGTGTATCTTATCACCACGCCTCGGTTTCACTGGTGGAGCTTCGTGATTAGAATTATCGTGAATGGTTGCATTGGTTGGTTCTTGGTTGACTCCGAGAACTATTGCATTTGGTTCTTGAACGACTTCGTCGAAGGATGGGATCGTGTCGTCGGTTCTGATTTCGGGAGACGTGAGGCCTTTGAGCGGTTGCCGGTCCATCGTTTTTGGCTTAGTTCATAGTCGTTACCTGAAACAGATGGACGTTTACCTACTTGCAATGCAAGGTCGTATCTAACCACTCTTAAAGGGTACATTATAGGGATATTTGAGCGCAACCAAGGGTAGTACTACTTCTCATGACAATGTTATCTACTCTCCGGACACACAGGTGGACGGCGTCAGTAAAAGGAGAAAAATAAATTCTTACATATATCGCTGCTTGCCAAAACAAAGCCATAGCCTAAAGGAGCAAGAACGTTTTATTTGTTTTGTTCCTTACCCGTGACTCGCTCACACACAACATAGCCCTAACTTCAACTTTGATATCCTAGCGACGCAACTATTGATGTTATTGTTTCTTAGTAGAACAAATAGCCAATCTATTAGATTAATATGTGACGGTATGAATGGTATAAACTCTAGCACATTACTGTTCTTTGTCCGAAGCGTTTTGCATAATGCCCTGAGCCCAATAAGCACGTTCCTTATATGAATGTGGAAAAAGTACCCGTGAGTTCGTCGCATTGTCTTCTATCTGTATCTATGAGTAACAGAATCTCAGTTGGCCTGTCGAGTACCTGCTTTGCTGACTGATGGTGGCCATACACGGGGCTCTTGACCACACACGTTTTTTTCGCCGTAAAAATCTACAATTAGTTCCAAGTGTGCACCGTAGGCACGGTCGTTAGTATTGTACAGATCACCAAGGAAACTTGTTGAAGGTGCCGTGCCTACACAAGGCGAATTAGCCGTAGACTTTTACGGCGAAAAAAACGTGTATGAACAAAGGCCCTTAAACAGCACATTATTACACTAATTAATAAATTATAAATACAGTCTTATGATACAATCAATGAACCATTGAAATCGAACTAATATAAAATTTTATAAAAAATTATTACGTTGCAATAAAATATGTCATCAGTAAAATTGTAAAACTATGCATAGTAAATTATGATTTGTTATTACTTATTAGAGAATCTAATAAATTTTTATCCGTAAAATTGGTGCCTACCGCTATAATCAGACAAACTGACATTAGAGAGAGAAGATTAAATAAGAGGTTTACCCCCTGACAGCATGGCTTTTGCTCCGAAGACAAGGCACAAAAATCAGCATAATCATCATCAGCCTATATTAGTCCACTGCTGGACCTAGTCCTCCCCTAATGGCACAAAAATACAAACTGAAAAATTATATGCCTTCCTAGAGGCAATAACAATATTGTCTATAGGTAGTAATATTATATTAGGGCGCAAAATCTGTTAGGGGAGCATAAAAATAATAAATTAAATAGGTAATAAATAATGCTGGACAATCCACACAGTACTATCTAGCCTCAAAGCTTGTGTTATGGGTACTAGATAACTGATATATTTAATACAATACACTACATAGATAGATAAATTTTTTTATACATAGAAAACATCCAGACAAACGGAACAAATTTCTGCAGATCGTACACAAATTTTGTGTACTCTCGCCCGCTGCGCCACTGAGGTCGTCAAGAAATTACCAAGACTATTTCTTAGAGACAATTCTGCGCTCCGAGATCCTAGGCACCGATCGCTATTAAAGCCACAAGAAACAAGACTTTTCACAACTTTATCATTTTTTCTAAGCGTGGTGGAGAGGCCTATGTCTAGCAGTGGGCCGACAAGAGCTGATGATGATGACGAAGCGGGGTAGTTGAAGGAGGTTCCGACCCAGATGTCATGTTAATCCGCCCGGGTTGTACCTTCACATTTACACCGAAGTAACAACACGATAAATGATAGATTCAGGCGTTACTTTTCGATCCATTGCTATTATGATAAAAATATTTACTCTGTGATTGGATTGCATGCCCATTTGTGGGAGCACGGGTGCACGCAAATTGCTGTTTGTTGGATATTATCAGAGAAGGTTTAACGCAGAATTGTTACATAATATTTCTATCCTAATATAGTCAACTAGTTTATACCCGCGGCTTCACACGCGTTGATTCTATGGAAAAGTTTAAAGGTGATTTCTATCCCATGGGAAGTTATTTATGGGATAAAAAGTAGCCTATGTTTGATTTCAGGATAAGAATTACCTGTGTGCAATATCAGCCCGATCCATTCAGTAGTTTCGGCGTGAAGAAGTAACAAACATCCATCCATCCATCCATCTATCGATCCATCCATTCAAACTTTCGCATTTATAATATTAGTGTGATTAGTGTATATAATAGTCAATATAGTATAGTCAACACAATAGTCAATTAGTAGTACTTTTTCAGCGCACTTGAGCACTCACTTTTAAGAGATGGACGAAAGGTAAAAATCGCCAAATTCTTTCTTTCTGATTAACATGCCTTTTTCGACTGTCCTCTTAACTCTTCAGGCTCTAAATTTTAACACCCACTGATCTGACCAAGGCTCCACGATAAACTGTTTACTATTAGATTATCATGTTTAACTTTTCACACGGCAGAGGATTTTTTCGTTTACATTGGACACGTCATCGAATAAGCAAACGAAAAAAGCGGCTAAGCGTGAGTTAGTTAATATGTTTTCATAGGAGTTAAATCATAAATTTATCTTAGTGGCTTCGTTCATTGTATATTGTGATTCAGAGGCAATAAAATTTGCATAATATTGTCTTTTATACCAGTAGGTTGCCGGCTCAGAATTTGCACCACCTAAACTCTTCCCCCGGATGCCGTAAGGGGATATCGACCGGGAGGCGGGCAGCAGCAGCGCCTGCTGCAGAATAATTCTACCACTGAACTGCGATCCCCAGCGCCATGCCCAGCGTGGGAAAATGCCCATAGCATTTTGGGAGTTCCAATATGATAAACGCCAATAAGGCGCTTATCAGCGGTAGTTATACATACACCAAATCTTTGAAACCGCAGAACCAATTCCGTACCTCATAGCCTTCACTCAACAACAAATTATTCTAAACTAAATGCAACTGCTTGAACTTTTATTTCGGATCATCCCTTTCTTTGGACGAATAAGGTTTTGCGTATAACTTGTTACATGATAAAACTAAATAATAGTTTCTGCCGGCGGCTTCTAGCGCGCCTTTTCGGGATAAACGAAGTAATGTCCTTCCCCGAGATGCCGTCTACCTACCTTTCAAATTCCATTAAGATTCGGTCAGTCGTTTGGGCGTGAACAGGTAACTAACTAGCGCCGTGTGATGCCGGCACAAAATTTGCACCACCCCAACTCTCGTAAGTCGTAAGAGGCGACTAAGGGATATCCACCGGGAGCGGGCAGCAGCGCCCTCTACAGGACAATTCTACCACCGAGCTGCGATCCCCAACCCGCATGCCTGGCGTGGGGATTATGGGCAATACCCCCCATGAGATGAAGGCCAATAAGGCACGCTGTTGAGGTTCAGGTAACTAACAGACAAACAGTTACGCTAGAACTAAAAACACCTTGAAAACCAGCAAAAGAAGGTCTGAAGTAAGTTAGGTAGGTACCTATTGATAACTCAGGAAGAAAACACAAGCGCTAAATTCATTACGCGTGTGAAACGTTAATTAAATTAACAATAGAGATACAAACGAGTAACTACATGAGGTGTAGGAATTTAAGGCTCTTCCTCATCAGCACATATCCGTCCACTACCTAAAATGAATCCCCAAACAAGGGGGGCGTTGTCACAATCACCTCGCTTGGCAGGAGGATTGGTGATCCCCCGAAGGTTCCCGCCTTGCCGAAGCGGGGGGGCTTAGTAATCGCGGCCTGGTCGTCCGCGATGAAGCTATAAGAGGAACCCATGGGGCCGTGCCAACGCAGACGGCGACACTTGCTGACTGAGGGTTTTAGTGGTGTTAGAGTCCCACATCATCGTACCGTAGGGTACCATAAAACTTTTGCTGTTAAGGGCACTCGGCTGTAGTCTTCCCATTGAATATCGCGAGGCATAGTCAGAGGCATAGGCAGAGTCTGTAACCACTTTCTTTCGCAAGAATAATTCGGTACGTAAATATATATATGTATTATTGTGTATGTATCTACTAAGTAAGTATTAACCTAACTAGTATTTATATTTTATTATTTGTATGTGTACTTATTTGTGTTAATGGTAAAGACACGAATTAATAATTCCACTTATTCTTATTATTTTTCTTGTTTTTCTTTAAGTAAATTTTGTAATCTAGAACTACCTACTACATTGTTGTCCACACTACCCAAAGGGTAGCAGGTAGAGAATGCTATCTAGCATTATGCTCGCTATGTACAACTTTTGTGCATTAAAGTATATTCTATCTATTCTATCGTACTGTCTCCCCGTGGCAGTACGATATGCGTGCGTATTTCCCTAAGGATAATAGAACAAGATCCGTCAAGTGCGAGTGTAACTCGCGCGCCGAGGGTTTCGAACGTTTGTCAACAAACATGTACCAAAAGCACCGGTTAGAGACTTGGCCAATCCAATCTACATTTCAGATGGATCTCTCTGCATGCTTCGGATAAATGGTGGGTAATGGTAAATTTTTCGACTTTTTTCAAAATGTTTCAAAAGTTTGAAACCTACAGAAATTTTAAAAACTGTTTTGAAATGTCCAAATCAATACCTTTTATTTGATACCCCACTCGGTGGGATAACCTCCCGTTTTGATAATTATTCCCTCCTTTTTGACCATTTTTCAAAAAGTGTTCTTTTTACGGACTTCTCTATATTTTTCCTGTAAAGATAGATCCATATCTACAAACTCTTCATACATTTTAAATGGATCGCTCTGCAAACTTCGGAAATAGGGAGGGGGGAATGGGTATTTTTTCGACTTTTTTCAAAATATTTCAAAAAGTATGAAACCTACAGAAATTTGAAAAACAGTTTTGAAATGTCCAAACCAATACCTTTCATGTGATACCCCACATGACCCTGTAGGTATCTTGAAAAATTTCGGCATCACAATTTGTATGGAAAATATTCATTTTAATTTTTCATTTATTTTTATTTATTTTTCTTTAAATCTGTACGGGCGCATGAAATGTATTATTATTTTAAATTTCAAGTTGATATGAAATATGTCTTTATGTCTATGTCTCTTTTATTGTATTTTTGTTGGTGTACAATAAAGTATTTTTGTATTTGTATTTGTATTTGATAGCTGTAGTAGTTGCTGAGTTATTAAGGGCTGAGGAAAAAACGACAGACAAAGCGAGACCATAAGGGTTTCGAAACCGATCTTCGAAACCCTAAAAAGGCGGATCGGTGATCGTATGGAGGTGGTAATACACAGATGGAAGCTGCTTCTTGATGGTTCCCTTAAGGCTCTTATGAACTCTAAAATCCCTCCGCGTTTTTTGCCACTCCATATCAAAGTTGAATCTAACATGAATAGGTACTTGGTTTGAGGTTGTTAACATCTATGACTCTTAATGTACCAACCTATTAATAGCTTAATGTAATGGTATTATTAAATCTACGTCATTATGATATGATATTAATTATTTAATTATACAGACGTATGAATACGATAAGATATAGGGATATCACAGATTACAGAATTATAATTTGAGAAGAACCTGAAATTGGACCAGATTCGCGAGTCCCGCATTTGTAACAGACTTTAGGGTACCTTACGTGCCTATTATTCCCATAAATCCATCCTTACTATCCGTACTAAAATTTATTATTATTTTATTTTAATTAATTTGTGTAAATGCTTTTATGTACGGCCCGGTCGCCGTTAATGCGTAAATAGCTCTGCTGTGTGATTAGATTACGTTAAAATATCCCATATCGCCATCCGGGGATACTGGGTCCCTATAAACAATTACGGTTACCATTTTTCATTTTAAAATTCATACTTAAGTTACTCACACTATACCTTGTTTTGCTCGACTACGTTTTATTACTACAAAGTATTTACTGCTTGTAACGTTGCATCAGAATTACTGTAATCGAGCAAAAAATATAATACTACAATTGTCTTTGACTTAGGTTATATTTTGACGTTGCTGGATGACACGGGGAAGCTGCTGGAGAGGGTAGTGGCTTCCCGTGTCATCCGGCACCTGGCGGGGACTGGGCCTGACCTGTCCCAGGCCCAGTATGGGTTCAGAGCAGGGCGTTCGACGATAGACGCCCTACTCTGGCTCAAGGGCTGGACCCAAGATGTGGTCAGCCGGGGAGGGAAGGCGTTGGCTGTTTCGCTCGACATTGCCAACGCCTTCAACAGCCTGCCGCACGGAACCATACGGGAGGCGCTCCGTTATCACGGAGTGCCCCTGTACCTGCGGAGGCTGTTGGCGGACTACCTCCAGGACAGGGAGGTCCTGGTTGAGGGACGCGACGGCTTGAGACACCGTCGCGTCGTCCGCGGGGTTCCACAGGGGTCGGTGCTGGGACCGCTCCTGTGGAACATTGGCTACGACTGGGTGCTCCGGGGCACGTTCCCCGCAAGTATGCGAGTGGCGTGCTACGCGGACGATACCCTGGTCGTGGTCAAGGGGAGGGACCTCGGGGAGGCGATGCGGTTGGCCACGTTGGCCACTACCCTAGTGGTCGACCGCATCCGCTCCCTGGGATTGGAGGTGGCCCTCTCCAAGACCGAGGCCCTGTTGTTCCACGGGCCTCGGGGAGGGCCTCGTCCAGGAACCAGGGTGGTTCTGGACGGGGTTCAGATCCGGGTTGGGACCCAGATGAAATATTTGGGTCTCATCCTGGATGGGAGGTGGACTTTTGGGGCCCATTTCGCCCAACTGGCCCCAAGAGTCCTGGGAGCCGCGGCCGCTTTAGGGAGGCTGCTGCCCAACGTGGGCGGCCCGAGCGCCACATGTCGCCGGCTGTACTCCGGGGTTATCCGGAGTATGGCCCTGTACGGGGCACCGGTCTGGGTGGACGCCCTCAGTCGCGCGAACCTGACCCTGCTGCGACGTCCGCAGCGGGTCATCGCGACGAGGGCGATACGTGGTTACCGGACGGTGTCCTGGACAGCAGCATGCGTGCTGGCCGGTGATCCCCCCTGGGCTCTTCAGGCGGAGATCCTCGCCGAAGTGTATCACTTCGTGGCGGCGAGGAGATCTGCCGGGGAGCGCCCAGTGTGGGAGGAGGTCACGCGCATGCGGCGGCTGGAGCGGGACGCCTTGTTGCGGCGGTGGGCGGAGGACCTGGCACCACCGGTCCCTGGTCAGTGGACGGTGGACGCCATCAGGCCGGTCCTCCGAAAGTGGGTGCGGCAGCGGTTCGGGTCGCTGACCTTCCGATTGGTGCAGGTACTTTCCGGGCATGGATGCTTTGGAAAGTATCTGCACCAGATCGCGAGACGGGAGGCGACCCCGGTCTGCCACGAATGTGGGGCGCCAGAGGATACGGCGCTCCACACGCTGGAGGCATGTGCTGCGTGGGGTCCCATGCGGCATACGCTTTCAGCGTTCCTGGGCCGGGCCCTTTCGCTGCCAAGCGTGGTGAGCGCCATGCTCGACGGCGAAAGGGAGTGGCAGGCCATGGTCTCCTTCTGCGAAGAGGTTATGTCGCAGAAGGAGGCCGCGGAGCGGGTCAGGGAGGATGACGCCCAATCTGACCCGATCCGGCGCAGACGTCCAGGGAGACGAAGGGGGCGGTTCGCCCGCCTCCTTCGTCCCCCGTAGTGGGGCCACTGGTGGAGAGTCGGGGGACTCTCTGCCGGCTAGCACGGCTCCACGCGTCTGAGGGGTGACCTGTGTGAAAGGGTTGCTCCTCCTTGAGGCCGAGGCCCGGACCGGTTCCCGGGCCACCCGCCGGAGCGAGATGGTGAATGCCAACGCGACCCCATCTCGCCCCATGACGGCGGTGGACGTTTCACGGGGGGGTTTTAGTGGGTTCGAGTCCCACATACCCCCTTCCATCACCCCCATGGCGGAAGGGAAGTGCGAGGGCATTTCCCCCCTCCAAAAAAAAAAAAAAAAAAGGTTATATTTTGACGTTGACGTTAAAATGTCCGCTATGGATCGGCTTCGTCCCGCCAGGAAGTTGAATGTATTATTTTAGTTCCATATTGGAAACTTAAATCGTTTAAACCCAGTCTCCCCGGATGGCCCATTTAATGGGAATGGGAGATTTTAGCGTAATCGCACGGCTGGTCCGTCTGTCTGCCATTTATGAGTAAGGCGGCTGAACAGATCTTTGATAAAATTTCGCAAGGTGATAGGCTGGTCAATTCATAAGCCACAGACATGTTACCTATAAGATAAGCAGTAAGAAAATCCCTTCAAGGTCTAGGAGTTTCTTATCATACAATCGCAAAGATAAAATATCTAAGTAGGTACCTACTTTGTTATCTGTAATCCATGATGATCACGCATGATAAGAGAGATGATAAAATATGTTCATCTGTGTGTTTTAGATTAGTGTGCAGTGTTATTATAGGTATGCGTTTATATTAAACTAAAAAATATTTCGAAATTAAAATTGTAAGGGAAAGTTAAGGGATTGAACATGGAGAGTTTAAATTAATGAAAATTATTTTTTCTGTAGGTATTAGGTAATGAACGATAAGCCATAAGCTTAACGTTAAAATAGCAATTACTTAATCGAATTATCTACTTTTTAACTAAACATTATTTCGAAATTCAAAATCAAAAACTCTTTATTTCCATAAATACAATAAATGTACAGAAAACTACTTAGAAAAGGTCAAAATATAAAACTAAACACTAACGCGGAAATAAAGTGATATTTTTGATTTCTGACGCTTCGGTATATAGTTTAAAGTAAAGAAGCGACGAAGAAACCTTTAGCCCATTAAAATGAAAGGAATAAAGATCGGTGATGGAACATGGTTCATTTAGATTAATTATAAAAGTAATTTTCTATAATTATTAAATTACCACAAACGATTAAGCGTATCAATAAAAAAAGAAATAAGAACAATGAATTTCCTGTTATTAAAATTATTTGGTAAATTCTTTCTAAGCCTTTCTATTAATTCGGGCATATTAGTTTCACTTCACAATGCAAACCAACATCAATGACATTGAAAAATTTAAAGATAGACATTGGTAAGTATAAAAGACGGGGCAACAGAGTTAATTCTACGTCATGTGTGGGCGGTTTGTTTACAAATAAATAATAGATAATGCTGGACAATGCTGGGCTATTCTTGCAACTGAATTATATTTTGACCAGTTAGTTATCCTCAACCGATAGAGCTCAAATTTGGCATAGTTATGTAAGTTCGGTGACAATGCAATGTTATGGTACCATCGAGCTGATCTGATAATGGAGACAGAAGGTGGCCTGGCCATAAGAACTCTATAACGAAACGACGTAACGCCGTCGAGTTTTGGGTTCGCTGGATTTGTCTTCCCTAGCATCTTAGAATTTTTAGATAAAAGCCTGTTTTGAAAAAAAAGAAATATTATTTCTACCTCAGATCTATTGTCTTATAGTTAAGAATGTGCACTCAAATGTTTTGTTCTCCCCAGAGAAAACCTGTGTTCACGCGCTAGGGGGACAGAAATTCTCAACTATAATAAATAAGTAAAACCGAAAGTAACTCTGTCTGTATGTCGGATATATTTTACTCTTAAACGGCTGAACGGATCTCAATGAGATTTGGCAGGGAGGTAAATGCTATCCCGGGAAAGGACATAGGCTACTTGAAAAGCGCAAACGAAGCCACAGGCCGGAGCTAGTTACCCATATTTACCTTAGTGTATGAACTGCGGTAAGATCACATAGTATACAAAAATCACTATCAGCACAACTCCCACCAATCCATACAGAAACAAATCCAAGTTGAAGAGAAAAGACTGGACGCCTTCCTTCTTCCAACAAACATGATCAACCATTTTGAACAAATTTTAGAACTTTATCTGTCAATTTTGTATCAGACGGCTTAATAGGAGCAGAAGAATATTGGAACTACTTGATAAAAATTCGATATCAATGTAAAAAAACCAATTAAATTATTTTCCTCAAGCGAAACTAGTTTAACTTTGTTATTTTTTTTTACCTGACCTATGTAAATTCTGCATTTACGTAGATTGAGGAATGTTGCAAACCTATACCTAAATTCGATAAATAAACAATGCTGGACAATTCTGATAGCATCATCTAGCCCCAAGCTAAGCAGAGCTTGTGTTATGGGCAGGTCCTAGATAACTGATATAGGTACTTAATATATGTATATGTATAGGTAAATATTACTACTGACCGTAGAATAAGTTAAATAAGATCTATAACTTTTCTATGGTGGAAATAAATGAATTATTATTATTATTATTATAATACATTATACTACATACACAGATATTTTTTACTAAACATAGAAAAGACCCAGAACACCATGAACAAATATCTGCTGATCGTACAGTTTGTACAATGTACCGATATACATATAGAATACAATTAGAATTATTTATTCAGGTAAAAAAAAACAACATTACATTTCGGTTAGAAGTGCCTTAAAGCCTATGTTAGGTTTAACTAGACACTAGAGTTCTCACCTGGTTTATTATGAGGTATTATTAGGTAGGTATATTAATCGAAATACATATATAGGTTACAATCTTTCAAGCTATTTTTAGAATAGTTGCCTGTTGAGAAACCTATGTTCAGGGTGTTCTGGGTGTTTTATAGGTATAATAAAAATACCTGTCTATGTAGTGTACTGTATTAAATATATCAGATATCTAGTACACATAACACAAGCTTTGCTTAGCTTAGGGCAAAATAATGCTGTGTGAATAATTGTCCAACATTTGTCCCGAGGTGGGAAGCGAACACGCAACCCCCTGCGTCACAGGCGGACCTCCGCTAAATTAATCGGATGTTCTGTTTTCTTGGTGTACTGCTTTCTCTATCTCTATTATCGTAAGCGTACTAAGTTCGGAACTAGCGTACAGCCTGGTTTGAAAAAAATCCCACGAAATACGAATTTAGACTTCAAAAGCAGTTAAGTAGGTACTATTTGATCTATTGCCGATGTTTTCGGTTAAAGCCTTCGTATAATTTGCAAAATTGAACTTCACTTGACCAGTTTGATTAGAATCACTTTTTAAGTTATAATTGGAATTCACGTTCACTTTCAAACTAAATCACTCGTGGTTTATCACTGGCGCTCATCCCAAATCTACACAAACTCATGAATAACATCCACTATATTTTGTGTAGAAAACCAAAAAAATATTTTATCACAGCAGACCACACCAAATCAACACAATTTCACAACAATATTTATGATTTCGAAAAACTACGCAAAGTTCCTCTAACTTTTGTTTTTCATAGCATTCTGCCATGAGCCGATTTAAGTTTGAAACTGTATCAAAAGATTACACGAACGACGCAATACAATTAATCGCACACAAAAACCTAAATGTAAATTTGGAACAAGCAGAACAAGTAAATTAATTAATGATAAAAACAAACACTCAAAAAAACAATTCCTCGGTAAATTTACAGCGTGACTGGAGGATACAGAAATACAAAAGAGAACTCATTAACGTCTTAACATTAGCATCGTCTGTGTTAGTTAATAGCCGCCGCGCCGTCAGAATGGTAATCTAGAGGCTTAGCTTTGAGATGACGAGTGGTTATTTTTTATTAACGTTTTTACCAACATTTTTAAAACTAACATTTTTATTGTATCATATTTTAGTAGGTTTTTTTTTATCAGGTATCTGTCAGAACATAGATCCTAAAAATTGCTATGTATCTTAGAGTGCACGGCATTATGTGCCCAGGGACTATTTGCGTAGATGAAACCGGGGGCAGACGCCTTTAGTCGATATTTTATTACCTTTAACTAGCTTCAGCCCGGGGCTTCGCACGCGTTGTTTCTACGGAAACGTTTTAAGGTTATTTCTATGGGAACTGATTTATGGGATAAATAGTAGTCATGTTTTATTCCAGGCCTAGAACTATATGTATGCAAAATTTCAGCGCGATTAGCTCGAAGAAGTTATAAATCCATACAAAGATCTTTATATCCAAACTTTCGTATTTAAATCTATACTTATAATAAAACTGTAACAGGTCCAATTCTGTACATTGAAGATATTTTGAAAATTTTTTTTGGAGGGCACTCTATTATCGATACTGAAGCCAAAACTGCAATTTTTTTCATTCATGTCTGTCTGTCTGTCTGTCTGTCTGTCTGTTTGTTAAACGCGCATCACGCCGAAACTACTGAAGGTATTGAAATGAAACTCGGCACGATTTTAGGTCATACTACGAGAAAGGACATAGGATACTTTTTATCCCGGAATTCAGTCAGGTTTCCCTGGGAGAGGGGATGAAAGTAAAATTCTTTAACTGCGCAGCACGACGGAACTACTTAAGGTATTGAAATAAAACTCGGTACGATTTTAGGTCATACCACGAGAAGGACATAGGATACTTTTTATCCCGGAATTCAGTCAGGTTCCCCTGGGAGAGGGGATAAAAGTAAAATTTCTTCACCGCGCATGACACCGAAAGTGCTAAATGAGTTGGAATGAAACCTAGCAAGATTTGATTTCATATTACAAGGAAGGACATGGGATACATTTCATCCCGGAATTCAGTAATTTTCCCCTGGGAGAGAGGATGGAAGTAAAATTCTTTAACCGCCCATCACGACGGAACAACTTAATGAATTCGAATGGAACTCGGCATAATTTGAGTTCATACTATGAGGAAAGATACATTTTATCCCAGAATTTAGTAAGGTTCCCCTGGGAGAAGGGATGAAAGTAAAATTCCTTCACTGCGCATCACGTTCACGCCGAAAGTACTGAATGAGTTGGACTGAATTGGTACGATTTGAGTTCAAGGAAGGACATGGGATACATTTTATCCTGGAATTCAGTAAGGTTCCCCTGGGAGAGAGGATGAAAGTAAAATTCTTTAACCGCGCATCACGACGGAACTACTTAATGAATTCGAATGCAACTCGGCGTGATTTTAGTTCGTACTATGAGGAAAGATACATTTTATCCCGGAATTCAGTAAGGTTGCCCTGGCAGAGGGGATGAAAGTTAAATTCCTTCACCGCTCATCACGCCGAAACTACATAGGTAATGAGTTGGAATGTAACTTGGCACGTTTTGAGTTCATACTACAAGAAAGGACATGGAATACATTTTATCCTGGAATTCAGTAAGGTTCCCCTGGGAGAGAGGAAAAAGTAGAATTCTTTAACCGCGCATCACGACGGGTCTACGCGTCGTCCGATTTCATGCATTCTTTTTGTTAGAAACAGAGATGCAAGATCAAATATGACTAAATCAGTAGAAAGTCGAGTAGAAAATCAGTAGATTGATGAAATAATCTAGGAGTGGTCGTTGAATGAACGAACTGTTTTTGTAGACTGTTTGTTTGCCGTCGACTGCTAGACCGGTTTACAGTCCACTGATGAACCAGTTTACTCGTGAACGACATTTGCATCGCCCAGTCCAAAGTCGAGCGTTGACGAAACTGTTTGTTTCTCGCTCTCTAGCCACCCGTCTATCAAGCATTCTGCTCTCTTCACACTTGCTTGTTTCGCTAATATGACTATCTCTCTTTCACCATGCGCCAGGCCAGACTATATCGGCGGCGGCGTAAGTGGTGTTTTGTAAAAGTAACTCTATTGCAATGCAATATGCATGTCAATTATCTTCATATGGTAGGTAAGTTGCACTATGCACACAAGCGAAGGTTAGGTACCTAGGAGGGTTATTTATGTCTGATTTTCGGGCATACCTATCCAGGTAGAGACAAACCATTCTAAAAATGCAGGCCCTCTTCATAAAACGTCATAGGTAGGTACCTACCTACTTACTTGGCGTGCATTTTTAGAATGCTTTATCTCTACCTACCTAGATACCTATCCCGAAGGTAGGTAGGTAGTGTAGGTTCCCTAGGTACCTACCTACTGACCTATGGGATTTTTCTTCTGACGCGTCAAAAAGCAAGAGGCACCGATACTTACATTTTAATACCTACCTACTTATGACAAGTTTAGCACCACTATTAAAGGTAGGCCTACCTATAATAAACTGGTGCTTAGGTATTCTGATAAGTGATACGATAACATAACACTATTGCTCCGTGCTATTTCACACTGGCTACTGGCATGGCGATTTGCAAGCGAGTTAATGCCGAAAGACATGGTACCTAGGTAGGTATAGGTAGGTAGGTACATAGGTAAATTCATTGTTGAAAAAAAAGTAGTGATCGCGAGGTCTACTGTTCGTAGAACTACTAGTTATATAAAAATACCCAGAACACCCGGAACAAATATTTGCATATCGTACAAACATTTGTCCTAAGGCGGGAATCGAACCCGCCACCAAGGCGTCGCAGGCGGACCTTTGCCGGCTGCACCACATCGGTCGTCAAAATAGTTCATACGTCGCGTCGTCGATTGGCAAGCGTTTATGATCGTTTTGATTCTCGTCGTCGTTTACCAATCTGTGCATCAACGTTCAACGATCGAACATGTCCTGAACTGAACGGCATAAACTGGTCGAACAGTAGACTGTTTTATGAACTAGTTCATCGTGGACGGTAAACGGTCTCGTTTCGTCGACTGAAAAGATGTCGACGACCCATTCCTAAAATAATCTGTAGATTGAAGAAAAAAATTAGTAGATAAAGGGTAGGTAAGTTCCTATCTATTTATTTTTCCAAGACGCACCCATTAGTTAGGTTCCTACCTACTAAGGTGGTGGGTCTTGGAAAAATAAGTTAGGTTCCTGCCTTACATGATATATGGTGGTTTAGCTGGTCCAGCGAAGTTTGGTTGGAGTCTTACTCCAACCAAACTTCGTGTACAATTAAATTAATTAATTATTGTGGTCCACTTAAACTAACTGGACCGCAGAAAAATATTTTTTATTGTGGTACACAGCCAACTGTACCTACCTACTAACGAAAAAAAATTACGGTGGTCCAGTCAAATGGATCAGGAGCCCAATTCTGCAAAACAATTGCTTCAGTATGACAATGGAATCGTCGCAGAATCATCACGTAGAATCCTTAGATTAATAAAATTCCAGATAGTGCGCGCGAGATAAATTAATATGTAGTTTCAAACTTGACGAGCGTCTCTCCATCTGCATTCATCATAATTTCTTTCATCCAAGGTGGAATACCAAAAAGTGTCATTCTGTGACGATAGCCCTGTCATAGTGAAGCGATTTGTATAGCAGAATAGGGCCCCAGCTGTGAGTAAGTCAAACGAGTAGGACACTTCTTAACACTGACGCTGGCCGAGTCGTAGCTAAAAGTCGTGTGGATAAAGAATGGGATTGAAGATGACAATATGCTATCCCCCGTAGACCCTACACGATTTTTTGGACGGCGGCGTTTCATAATATGAGAGACTATGGTTAAATGTGAACTTAATTAGTCGGCAGGTAAGGCAATCGCGAACGAAGTCGCGGGTACAGCTAGTAAATAAATAATGCTGGACAATTCACACAGCATATCTAGCCCCAAGCAAAGCATGTGTTATGGGTACTAGATAACTGATATACTTAATACAATTCACTGCATAGATAGATATTTTTTATTATAGATAGAAAACACCCAGACCAACGGAACAAATTTCTGCAGATCGTACACAAATTTGTTCCGAGGCGGGAATCGAACCCGCAACCTCCTGCGTTGCAGGTGGACCTTCGCCCGCTGTGCCACGGAGGTCGTCATATTAGTGTGATTATGTACTTAAGACATTTATTAGGTAGGTATTTATTAGGTACCTAGCTGCACAAATGTTCTTGAAAAACAGTAAAACTGTGAAATATTCTGCTAGGCACGGTTTCGATGAGATCCTGGGTGGAAATTTATAAATTTAACATATAAAATAGACTTTTTTAATAATTTGATGAGAAAGAAAATAGAGTTGTGATAGAAAATGGGGAATTTTCTCGTGAGTACCTAGAAGGTACTTATACATACACAGATAACAACGTGGATAAGCAGTTACGAAACAAGTAGATGGGCCATTGTTGTTTTGATTATTAATCATAACAAGGGGATTTCTAAGAAATTAAATAATTTCCCTATAATTCACTCGTAGCGCAATTGGTAGAGCATTCCCGTACTGAAGAAAGGTTGCGGACTCAAGCCCCGGCAAAGTCGATTTTTTTGGGATATTAATCACACTATCACACTAATATTATAAATGCGAAAGTTTGGATGGATGGATGTTTGTTATCTCTTCATGTCAATACTACTGAACGGATCGGGCTGAAATTGGCAACAGGTAATTCTAATCTTGGAATCAAACATAGGCTACTTTTTATGTCATAAATCAGTTCCCATGGGATAAAAAACTTTTCCGTAGAAACAAACTAGTTTCTTATAAATTACCCAAAGTGCGAGAGTTTACACACTAAGGGCTTTCTTATAACGCGGCTCTGTGATTGTCTACTGTGATATGCTTCGTGACAATTCTGCGATAATACCCTACCATTATAATTTTACCGATATTTTAATTTTAAAAACCGACTTTTCATGACATTATACTATTTTTTTCTTAACTCTCATTTTGAATTAATTTAAAATTTTATTCGATATCAGTATTTTAATATTATATAAAGCCTAGTTATTAATTAATTTTGCATTTCTAGACGAGGCAGTATTAAAGTATAATTTTTATTAATAAGATCTGTTAATTGTACCTACAATCCTGCAAATAAATGATTTATGATTATAATTATGATGATTGTCGTAATGATTCGATTGGTTTCATTAGGCCCATATTTCATATCAGCTCTTTGGAAATATATATCCTTCAAGGTGTTAGAACATTGGAACTGTCAGCAGTGCAAAATATGAATTCTAAAGCATACACACATGGGCATCAGACCCTGAGAGAACTCATATGCACAATTGCATATAGTCACAAGGCACATTGTGAATAGCCTGGTTTGAATATGCATGAGTTGTAAGTACCTCTATAGGATGATCCTATCGCTGCATCTTATCTAGATTACTGAGTACGTTCTTATGTAAATTACTGTAATGGTCTACAGATTACTGGAGGATTTATGTGTAAATAATGATGCTGAACATTTTCGAAGAGGGTCACATGAATCCTAGCCCCAAAGTTGTCTTAATTTCTTCTTCCACTTGTGGATTAAAATTTAAGCGAAGAGAAAATTAACTAGCTCTTTATTTCATATTTTATCATAATTATAGTTTATAATTTGGCGTGTTTTAAAAACCTACACACGGACTTCATATTCATCTTGTTCAAATTTATATGTTGGTCACATATAAATTTTTCGGGGTATACCTTTTGCAATAAAAAAAGAATTATCAAAATCCGACTACCTACTCTGTAAAAAGTTATGCGGGGTCATACATAAAAAAATACGCGTCGACTAGAGAACCTACTCCCTTTTTCGTCAGTTAAAAATGTGACTTGTCCAAGGGCTTCTTTGTAAGCCTAAAAAATAAAAGTTAATGATTTCTGATACCTAACAAATACATGTTCAAATTGGGACTATGCGGCAAAAAGTAGTATCCATCTGTGCAGGTACTTGATCACCACGCAGTACACTGCGGTAATAGCGCTATGCGGTGCGTACACATGATCGTATGAAAAACATCTGGAGTGGTCTTTTGTTCCGTCGAAGTCTGGGGAAGTTTCCAGCCGACCAATAGGATTGCTCTACTATCGCGTCATTTTCATACCTGACAAAAATGACGCGATAAAGAAGCGATCCCATTGGTCGGCCGGAAACTTAGCAACGTAGCACATTTCTGGTGGAAAGGCAGCCTAAGGGGTAAGGGAACGCAGCGTACTGCGTATTGGTCAAGAGACCAAAGCCTTAGCCCGGACGAGTTAAGAGACATCATGCTCTAAGAAAGTCCTCCAGTTCTTGGCAAATGGGGAGTTTAATTACGAACTATGAACGCCGTAGCTTCAGGGGGAAGCGCTACAAAAGGTGGCGATCACAATAGGCCTAGTATGGCTACCGTGACACCAAATCCACATAGGACAGATAAAAAAGAACTGAAATAAGCTGATTTTGTGTTTTCGGTTATTCATTCATACCATGTGACCAGCGCAGAATTGGGCAAATTAATATTTGCATGCCTATATTAGGTAAAATATTACAGGACCTATATTAATTTAATGATAGACACACTATAACATACCTACATAATTATGTAATGTATGTGTACAAGTATTATGTATCCTGGCAAATAAACATCTTTATTCTTGATTATTTTCATACAGCATTTCAACATGCTGAGGTAGGGACCCATTGTACCTTTGATCACTAACTTTAACCATTTTATCATCTTTTTATATCAATATGATAATAATAAATAAAGCTGACAACGCCTACAACATCATCTAGCCCCAAGCTAAGCAGAGCGTGTTTTGGATGCTAGATGACTGTTAAACAATATATTAGTAAGATGTGTGTGTATGTGTGTGTTATGTAATTATAAACAAATTTAAAGATAAATGTGAGGTGTTATTCATAAAATCTACGAAATAATAGATTATTATTTGATTGTGTAGACTACCTCGTTAAAAATATTGATTAAATGTAGGTACTGTTATCGTCCTAAATAATGTGTGTATTGGATGTGTTTATTAAATAAATTATTTCTCTCTCGATCATGTCTCACTATTGCAGAGACTTGTGCAGTAAATTCTCAAGGTAGTTTCATATCAACTATTTCTTTAGCAATAAACATCGTTTACCGCAAATTACTGAATAAAACACTTTGGTTTAATGGACTATATTTCTGTGGTAATGCTCTTTCTGAATGACTGAAAATTGACATATTGTCGGTCACGCAGCTGTTTCACTAATGCCGATGCATCTGTTTTGTTTTATGTTTAGTCACATCACTCAACTGCATCATGCAATCTACTAAATTTAAGAGACTTTTCGCTTGTTTTCGATGACAAATAGATTTACAATCATTAATTTGATGAAGATAGCATGCTCAGCGTGGGGATTATGGGCCCAATGTGATAAAAGCCAATAAGGCGCTTATCAGGGGGAGGCCTGCTTCCAGTAGTGGACCAATACAGGCTGTTGAGGTTGAGGTTGATGAAGATAGAATCTGGAATTGTGACCGAATTGGGAACTGTTCTAAAGATTAGGTACCTACCTCACCGAAACTCAAAGTGGAAGTGGGCGGGCCACGTCTCGAGAGCCCAGGACGAGAAGTGGAGTGAACGAAACCTGCACTGGTACCCGCGAGACGCCTCACGCTCACGAGGCAGACCAAGAAAAAGATGGCACGACGACCTGGTACAGGCTGCTACAACGACATGGACCCGTCTGGCGAAAGATTGCAACAAATGGAACAGCATGGAGGAGGCTTACACCCAATCTTGGGTGTCCAATTAAAAAGACTAATAAGTCAATATACTGCTAAAATAAAATGTTTAAAGTATAGTGAGTGATCATACAAATTCTAAAGTAATTGGAAATAAAGGCTTTATTTATTTATTTATTTTATTTCTAACTTTTTAATTAAAATAGAATGCCAATGGTAACCCAAGATTTTTAGCTCACTGCAAGATTAGGTTAAATCTACCGGCTGAGAAGCCTTTAATGCCGTTTTCATTGGACGCATGAGAAAGTTTGATTAGCACTTTTAGTATGCAGTGCAGAATTAATTAATTTGAACGACAAAAAAGTAGGGGCTAATATAAATATAACCTTTTTCTATGTCTATTTAAATAATTGACTTTTTTCTCGTTTGAAAGGGCACGTCATTGAAGGTTATCGCTTAGGCTAGGCGCAAACCGACCACCGGCCACCGCCACCGGTGGCTAACGCGAACTACCCGCAAACGGACCACCGGCCACCGGGCGGTCGACCACTACCGACACTGAGACACAAGACCCTGCTATAGCGAGTAGCCGCCGCCGCCGACGACGCGTGTGCGGAAAATTCGTACAAAATGTATGAAAAAGCGTGTAAACTGTGAAAAGCTTATCGCCGCCACCGGTGGCTATGGTCGATGGTCTATTTGCGCCTAGCCTTAAATAGATCAAAATTGGTCTGCACCAATTGGTCCGTTTGCGCCTAACCTTAATTAGATCAAAATTGGTGTGCGCCAATTTTGATCTAATTAAGCGAGAAACCTTCATAGCATTGAGGGGCTGCCCCCTCAATCTTATGAAGGTTCAGAGTAAATACGTCGTCGGGGGTTCATGGATAGATGTGAAATCAGCTTGTTATTAGCTTGATAATAAAGATATTTTTATTCAATGATCTCGAGGTAGAGTTCCTTGGGATGTTATTTTTTATTCAAGAATGCCATTATACTCAAGGCATTTTTGATAATAGTCATTTATTTAATTATTAATTAGAACGGCGAAAACACCAATTACACTAATTAATTATAATTATACATACCTGATAGAAGGAACTTGTTTAATAAATTAAAAGACCCTTTCATTTGCCTTTTTTATCCAAAGTATTTTTCATTATAGACTTATCAGAAGAAGTAGGTAAGATTTTTACCGTAACAAGGATTAGGTAACTTAGTCAAGGATAGCCTACCGATTTATCTACCTAATTTAATACTACCTACCTAATTTAATAATTTCAGTGACCAATGTTTTCAGTGAATGGATAATTTAAGTGTACCTATCGTGGGTTATCAGTTATCATTTATCAGGCCACCTCTCGAGACAAGTTTGTGATTATTTATCAAAGTAAGAAGTTTTGTTTGTAATAGCTAGGTTATCAGCTGGATTTATATCAGACGTAATGTGATTGTTTTGAAAAAACTTACAACTGAATTGTAATCCCTAAGTTTTAAAACTGTTTTTTTTTTTTTGCGGGACAAATACTAATCGATAGGGATTTTTTTTACGGGATCACCTCGGGATCGTCTCGTATACAATTGCAAAAGAATCATACAAATCTGTCCCTAATTGACGGAGAAATCGACGAAATAATAAAAAAAAAAATCATACAGCCGAACATAGAACCTCCTCGTTTTTTCGAAGTAGGTTAAAAATGTATCGAGATGTTATTGAGTAGTATTAATTAGGTTTTTCATTTTCAAATAAGTAGATACCTAATACTTATTTGTCTTGGTGGAAATAAATAATTATTTCGACTGTGGAAAGGATTCGTTAGATTTCTTGATTGAAACTTTATAATTTTTTGTAATTTTGGTTCGGAAGCTTCGAAAAGTTATGTTTTATATTAAGAATAGTGAGGTTAATAGGTAGGTACAAAAATAGAGTCAAAGCGATTTTTTTATCATCAGTAATGGAGTTATTCAGAGAGATAACAAGAAAAAAAATCACAGAATATTTCAGAAAAGAAATCTTATAAAAAACCTAACCTCAGTTCCAATCCTGATTATCTGGGATATCCAATCACGTACAAATCACTTAACAGAAAGAACTTTAGAAATAAACTTTGCTAAGGGTTTTTTAACCCTTTCCCTGTCAAGATGCCCCGATGCCGTGCGGTACACTGCTCATTATCTGTCCGTGCTAACCGCGATTCGTTACAAACACTTACTGTCCGAATAGGTTATGTACTATGTACATTACTATGTACAGAGAGCTCCATCGATAGGTAACCCCTTGGTAAGTTTTGAGACAATCTTATTTTAAAATATTAAGATAAAATATTAAGTAACAATTCCACGCTAAACCTTCTCTGATGACGGTGAGATTCATCAAAATGGAATTCGCGGTTTCCACAAATTGACATGCCATGCAATCAGAGCAGGTAGAAAAAAAACTTGCGCAATATTTACAAATTTAAATTTTAACTTCCATACAATTTTTAGTTTTTTCTTAAATTAAATCGCAAATTCCTTGCTTAGTTTTTCATGTTTTGTGACGTTCTAAACATTTTTTATTTTCATTTCATTTCAAAATATTGCCAGGTCACTTACCCTCTAACTTCAAGCACACGCAACTTAATTGTAGAAGAAGAACCCACATCAACTACACAATGAAAAAAAAACCATCAAAGTAAGTCGTCTAAGTAATTGATTTGTATTATCACAGCCTACCTATATGCATACAGTGGTTCGACGAAGGCATTTTGACGTGGTTTTGACAGGGCAATAACAGGCAGCAAGAGACGGGACGGGGGAGGGACGCTCCCGTGTTGCATACATCACCGTCCTAGTAACTCGGGAGCGTCCCGCCCCCCGACCCATACCCTGGCCCCGCACGATTGCCCTGTCAAAACGCCTTCGTCGAACGACTGTATGCATTATAGGTAGGATGTGCTATTATTGAGAATAGACTTTCGTTTTACCACAATTGTACCTGATGATATTTGACGATGTGGCCGACGATGTGTCAAGAAGGTCTACAAGACACCTAAGTATCTGTTACCCAAGGCAGTAGCAATCCCAAATTATAGCCTTTTATATCCTATAGATTATCTAACAATCCAGAAATATTTTTCAATCATAACCTTTCGGTAGAATTGTGATAACAAAATGTTTTTTTTATAAATAAAACATGAATGTACTGATAAATAAAACTAAAAAGTAATCTGAGCATCTGGTCGAAACGACGCGTGACCCGAGAGCTTGATGAGTATCTGACGCAGCGCATCAGCATTGTCATACAGCGGGAAGAACTGGTATTGTTATGGATCAGTTGAGTTTCCTGTAGATTGTTTGCAGCAGTCTGCAGTTAGCTCAATTATTTCATTTGTAAATGACTGGTTCTAATAATTTGTTTGTATTATTTGATTGTAATTTTCTTTGTCATTAAATATGTAAAACAAAATGTAATTTACGACGATAAAGAACCAGACAGGCATTCGATGGAGCTCTCTGTACTAAGTACGGTTAACGCGAAAAACTGCTAATCATTGAATTCTTTTTAAAGTCGTAAGGGCTTTGTATATCTACGCTTTTGAGAGATTGGTCAGAGGTTTTTGTCGTTGACTGTACAGTACTAGCTATGTACATAACTCGTATGTACAGTCCAGTCACGTGAGAAAATGAAAATGGAGCTCGGCTTATGCAAACTTACATACTGCCAAGGCGAATGAGTTCTTGGCTATAAAAGCTATAATGTTTCAGTTGATATGTGGCTGTAAAGTTTTAGATCTTACGACTTATGGTAGCGTGCCTTTGGCGACTTTAGTTCGCCTTCGCAATACTTTTAATAAATTTAAAATATTTTTTAGATAAATGTTGTCCAGGTTTTCCAACAAAATTATTGATTCGGATAAATAATCGAAGATCTTTGAATACAGACGAAATTGAAGGGTTTCTTGAAAATACAGGATAAACTGTCCAGCATTATTTATTTATTTATTTATGTAACAATAAATAATGCTGGACAATTCACACAGCATCATGTAGCTCCAAGCTAAGCAGAGCTTGGATTATGGGTAATATAATATGACTGATAAACTTAATAGGTACAATTACATAGATAGGTAGTTATTTTTCAGTTTTTACATGGAAAATACCTAGAACACCCGAAATAAGTATTTGCAGATAGTCAAACATCTGTCTCAGGCGGGAATCGAACCCGCAACCTCCTGCGTCGCAGGCGGACCTTTACCCGCTGCGCCACAGAGGTCGTAGTATATCATTATCAATTTGTTCTGTTCGAGGATAGTGTAACAATGTTAAATATAAAGAATTTGATACTTACCCTGTTTCTTAAGCTGCTTGGTCGATGGCGTTCTTTTTGTTGTCAGCACCATCATGTTCATGAACAGGGAGGCCTGAAAACAGAAATTACTCGAGCAAAATAGAATTGATAAATTCAAATAGTGTCCCAACTCATAGTTTACTTACCATCAATTTATATTTTGATTCTATGTTACTTCTTGGCAAGGTGAAAAACCTACTTATGGGAGCCAAGCTTATAATTTTGTCGACGACCTCTGTAGCTCAGTTCGATTCCAGCCTCGGGACAAATATTTGTACGATCTGTAGATATTTTGTTCAGGGTGTTCTGGATGTTTTCTATGTATAATTAAAAATATCTATCATGTAGTGTAATTGTATTAAGTGTATCAGTTATCTAGTACCCATAACACAAGCTCTACTTAGCTAGGGGCTAGATTATGCTGTGTGAATTGTCCATCATTATAAATTTATTATTCTTTAGACCCATTTCCACCGACTTTCAATTTCGTACACAATTGTCAATCAATTAAAAATATCTATCTATGTTGTGTATTGTATTAAGTATATCAGTTATCTAGTACCCATAACACAAGCTCTGCTTAGCTTGGGGCTAGATAATGCTGTGTGAATTGTCCAGCATTATTTATAAAAAAAAAAAAAATACTTTATTCGTCTTTACAGAGCCTACACATTTGCTCCCCTTGGACACAGATATTATAATACTATACTAGCCTTGGAGACGAGACCATAGCTAGGTCCGCGGGGTACCGAGGCTCTTCGGGTTTTTAAAAAATATCTGAACGTTCAGTAGTTTATGCGTAGCAGTGCCTCGCGATTTCACCCGCGTAGTTCCCGGTCCCGTGTGAATTCCGGGATAAAATATAGCCTATGTGCTATTCCAGACTATAATCTATATCTGTGCCAAATTTCATCCAGATCCGTTCAGTATTTTTTGGGTGAAAGAGTTACAAACATCCATCCATCCATCCATACTTACAAACTTTCGCGTTTATGTTAGTAGCAGGAAGTAGGATTAATAGGATGTACCTATAGATATTCGCTAGAGGACAATACCAAATCGAGTATTCAGCTATTTTTGTCGTGGACAGTACCTGGGTACCCACTGGGCAGTAACCCAACCCGTCTGGCGCTCGTCTGGAGGAAGCGTCTGCAGGAAGCAGTAATAAGGCAAGCTGTCCTCTCCTCAGGTGAGCGTAGGTCTAATTGGACCTTATTAGGTTCAGCTGTGGGCAGTGTTATTGCATTTTTGCACTTATGTATCAGTGGTACCTAAGTCTTACGTAGATATTGACAATTTGACGAACAGCGGCAAGGCCTGGCTGGGTCGCAAGAGGTTGCGGGTTCGTTTCCCGCGTCGGGACATACGGATCTGCAGATATTTGTTACTGGTCTGGGTATTTTATGTATAACAAAAATATGTTAGATTATATTAGGAATATCAATTATCTATACACTAGCCAAACTCGGTGTAGAATGTTTGTTAGCATACAACGAAACAAATAACTAAAACTCACTTGCCTGGCGTCGAATTACAGATATAATTTTAAGCATTATTTATTGAGAGACCTCAAATCATTTTAGGGTAAGTATAGGCGGTTTGTTTACAAACATTCTACATCCAGTTTGGTTAGTGTATAGAATAGTACCCATAAGACAAGGTTTTCTTACTTTGGTAGTAGATGATGCTGCGTGGATTGCATTATTTATTTAAAAGATGAGTCGACAGCTTGCAAGATGGGTTGTCTTTGAAGATATCGTCAAAGTAGCATCTCGCACTTGCGAGAAGCACACTGCACAGGACTGAAGAGTCTGGAAGAAGCAAAAGGAGTATACCCAGCAGTGGGTATCATGCGGTCACATAGACCACGGGACGCAATGCAAAAAACACAGAATTTTGATCACTTATTATCATCATACGCGTCGGGGGTGTCAATGGCGGCTGTTAGCACAGGGCCGTGGTAGATCGCACAATCTTTATTTATTTATTTATGTACCTATTGAAAGTATCGTACACCATGCGATAGGGTACTTAATTATTTACAATCTTAATAAGTAGAGTCAGTCATATAGGTAATATAATAGAAAAGTTTACAATATTTGGTCATTTTTTTAAATAACTAATTACAATTCTAATAATAACATCTTCGGGAGCCTATACCCAGTAGTGGTCAGCAAGTCTGTAAAGTCTGTAAAGTTAAGTGGCTAAATCCGGCTGTGGATGATGATGATGATGGAGTATAATAAAACACAGCTAAATTTAAAATAGGCCTCCAGAAGGTTACTAACTTCTGGAGGCCTTTACCTAGTGGGTAAAATCCGGCTGTGGATGATGACAAAATATTGTCTTGTTTAGAGGGACGGCCGCTAGGGCCTTGGGTGGATTCTAAATCAAACCTAACCAACCTACTCATATATTAGCTTCTGTGTAGATATCCTGAAATAAATAAATACTTAAATGAATAATGTTGGACCATTCACACAGCATAATCTAGCCCCTAGCTAAGCAGAGCTTGTGTTATGTTGAGTACTAGATAACTGATATACATAATACAATACACTACATAGATAGATATTGTT
Organism: Eupithecia subumbrata; assembly: GCA_949316285.1. Taxonomy (NCBI): domain Eukaryota; kingdom Metazoa; phylum Arthropoda; class Insecta; order Lepidoptera; family Geometridae; genus Eupithecia; species Eupithecia subumbrata. Next base: position 8,734,269 of record OX438643.1, on the reverse strand, counting down.
TGTTATACATACATATATAAACATCCAGATCACCCTGAACAAATATCTGCAGATCATACAAACATTTGTCCCGAGGCGGGAATCGAACCCGCAACCTCCTGCGTCGCAGGCGGACCTTCGCCCACTGCGCCACAGAGGTCGTCAAATGACACATTTTGACCTCTAGCGCAAATGCCATTGGACTTAAGGGTCCGGCGACGGATGAATTTCCTATACAAACGTAATACCAAAATGATTTGTAATTTGAGCGTATTTTCACCATGTTCTGCTATTATTTGTATTAAAATGATATTTATCTAGGTTCCTGCCTAAATTTTTTTTTCAAAATACCTTTCTGAAATAAAATTAAACCGAATCGCATTTTTACATTAAAGAATGCATGTTTTCTTAGTATTTGTGTAGATAAGTATTTTGAAAAAAGCTTGTGGCAGGAACCTAAATAAATACTATTCTAATACAAATAATAGCAAACCATGAGGAAAATATTCTCAAATAACAAATCACTTTGGTACTACGTTTGTATGGGAAATTCATCCGTCGCCGGATCCTTAACGGTCAATAACCCGAATAAAAGTTGCACCCCCAGTGACCTCTCCACGATTCCACAAAAAAAATACATATTAACCAGTTAAAAAAATCAACCTTTTACCAAGTGTCCGAGAGACCGTTCCCTCCAGTATGATCTAGTTTTTTTTATTTTGGCTTACCGGACTTACCTGATGTTTAGTGGAGAATAGGCAATCCTATAGAATAGAACAACACTTCAACACTCTCACACATTTAGAAACACTTTTTATGGGGTATATTTATACACAGACGGGGATTCGTGTATTTCCCGATCAAAGATTTTAAATCTTTGTTCCCGATACGATACTGACACAGTTGGGTGATTTTTACAAGCGCCATGTTTTGGGATAATGTTTGCGTTTATCGAATGGATCAACTGGACGAAACATCTACAAACTACCCTTTTTTTGTCCGTTTTATGATATTACTTACTCGACGATTTTTAAATTCTACCTACCTGAGGTATAGTGTTTGGTGTGGGCACAGATGAATATACTTATGGGTCATTGTTATGTCGAGGAATTAAATATAGTTTCTGATGATAGATTTTAAAAACAAGGAAATCGCGTGTATGTTTTATTCTGGAGATTGTTTGGTTTTTAAACTTAATCATGATAGTTGCTAAGAAATGTTCTATTAAAAACCCGCGTTAGAATTGGCTAACACATAGGTTTATGCTAAAACATTGATAATAACTAATAATAACATTGTGCTAACACGGTTTGAGAAATTCCCCCCTAACCAAGGCTTGGTTCCACGAAACCAAAGATATAGCATGATCGTTGCAATTTTTCAATGTTGACACCATGTAGGTTCCAAAGACTTAAAGAGAAGGTAGGTTCACGTTATCGAAATAGCTTCACATGACACCATCCAAACTGAGTCATCTGAGTGCCTCTTGTCGAAACAGGACTCAAGCCCCTGACCGTCGAAACACCTAAGCAACAAGGCAACGAAGCTAATCATCAATAATTGCAATTAGTGTGCAATGATTCGTTCTGCAAACACGCTCATGTGAGCTGCTAATCGGGCGATCACGCGCGATGCTAACCGGCCCCGGCGGCGTTGGCGTCTAAAGGCTACAAGATACCTACTAAGTGATTATTAAAGCATCATTATTATTAAAATATAAAATAATATCCCAAAAATTTTCGACTTCAGCGGTGCTTGAACCCGCATCCTTTCGTACGGGAATGTGCTGTGCTAACCAACTCCACTACGAGGTCAAATTGACGTAGTAGTCGAAAATCTCTGGTACTTCCTACGAACTCTGCGTATTAGTGTGATGTGATTTTATTGTTCTGTATTTATTAACTGCGATCTTTTGGGAGGCTGAAATTACGTCTTTTGATCAGAAATTCTTTGGGTAAGTTTTATAAATAGGTATCATAAATAAAACAATAAAATACGAATACAATTTTTATTCAAGCGAAATCTATAGATTACTGGATATCACACAATTGTGACCAAATGAAGTGAATCTAATATCTACTTGGAATGTCCACCTAGGCGACACGCCTCTACATAGACTTAAGATACAGTAACGAGCAATAAAAACGAACAACTACTATATTATTTTAAAGTGCGAGTGTAAATATAGATATTCTGAGTTATTGCTTAGTAGTTTCATTTTGTTATCAGATTTTGCTAGTTAATAAATTAGACTAATTAATTTTCTTTAAAATTAACACCAAAAGCACCGCATTGGCATGGCGGAAATAATTAAAATTTTACTAAATTCAAATCGAACATTAACTCGAGGCGCCATAACTTCAGTTAACAATGGCACCGAACTTTTAAAGCATTAACTACATAAACATGTTTCTAACAATACAACATCTATCAAATAAAATTGTGTAAAATTGTTTAAATCAATATTAGTTGCCAATAGTATAACGGTTTAATTTAATAATTGCACTGATATTGATAATATAACAATTGTTGGATAAGATCCGTTTATATTCTACTTGCATAGATAATATTATTATAATAACATCAAAATACGCTAACAGTGATAATAAAAAATTGATATAAATTATTAAATAAGTACTTGTCACCATAAGGTTGTCATGTTAAGCTAAACATAGCTTACCGCTAAATACACTGTCGAGCAAAACATAGAACACCATCAATACGACAAAACATGTTTTTAAAACATCGTGAGATCAAGAAAACTCCAACATTTATAGATTTTGCACGGCAGTGTACATGAAATCTACGGCTAATAATTAGTAATTATTCTAAATATTTTTACAGACAGAACTAAAAATATATTTTAAATATTTTAAACATGCAACTGATTTCATAGAAGAGTCTTCATATAAAAATATGTGTTTTGTATTGATTATATTTCCCACTTATTCCTTACAGACTTAAGAACCGTGTACGATTATGATGAAACGCACCATTGCGTTATGGCACCTGATTCTGAATAGCTAATACTGCAATTGATTTAATATAATGTAAGCAGTTTTAATGCACTGTATTGTATTTAGAACCATAAACCAAACATCTGCCTTTTTATAATAACAGTTACATGTAACAATTTATAATTCAAACTTAAGAAACACATTAGGACAACAAAAGCAGTTACATATATTACCACAATTCATGGTAAGTATCACCTTGACGAAAAAATATAAAAAAACTATTGGCTGTTTAGTGGAACTAACATAATAAATCTATTATCCTACTTATCTAGGAATAAAATATGGGCTATCTTTAATAGCGATGCATCTAACCATCCGCAACGAATACTGCCATCTATATCACAAAACTCAAGGCTCTCACTTTCCGCTTCTTTGCGATTGCAGACCACGGTTTGTACAATATTTTGAACGCTAGTGTAAAGTTTTAAGAAATAAAAATATCCATACTTATATTATAAATTCGGGAGTAACTCTGTCTATATCAAGAATTTCACTATGTATTAGGTAAACTTATCTCATAATTTCAGACAAATGTTTTTGAAATAATATTTTTTGCAATAAATTTATTATTATATCTGTTACCTTTTCACACTTAGACGGCCTAATAAAATTTGCGTTTACGGAAAATTCGGTGGCGAACAATTCGTCTAATACAACTCGAATAAAACAGTTCGACTAAAAACATTTCGACTAGTAACAATTCGAAAGCAATTCAGCAAAGCAGTTAACCCTCGTGGCGACTCTGTGACTGAAAGGGTGTATATATGTATAATTGCACTCAGAGCCATATGTTGAAACAATTTTTTTTTGTTGTTGAAATGAATTGTTTTAGTCGAATTGTTTTAGTCGAATTGTTTTAGACGAATTGTTTTAGTCAAATTTTCCGCAAAGCGAAATTTGGTAGAGAGGTAAACGGTATCGGTTTCACAATACAGGAAATTTTCAATTCGGCTTTGTTCTACACTGCAACACATTCTCAGAGATTCCGAATGAATTACATGGTTTTTGTAAATAATAATTTGGATACATAATTATTAGTATTAGTTAACGGATATTTATCGCGTTTATTTACCTATTTTTCCCAACGTTTCACCAGTCATCCCGTGACCACGACAGAGTGTAAACCTGTTGAAACGTCGGGAAAAATAGATAAATAAACGCGATAAATACCCGTTAAATAATACTAATTATTATGTGTTCAGATCGCGTAAGTTTGAAAATATTAATATTTGAATTTACAAATCGCCTATGATCCTAGGACCTGTGGTCTGCAAACCGCAATAAGACACCTATTTGTACTAAACATCATCCGATACCGAAAAACATACATATTAAAATCTAGAAACGCGATATATTCAAAATGGATATGTAAATGTGAACTTACGTTAAAATATTAGAGCTACAAACTTTTAAACATTAAACACATAACGACACAATAGTGATTCATCTGATGCTTTCAAGCTTTAACACCCGCTACGCACTCGTGATTTTCGGCCATTTTTCAGCTATTTTCGGGCAGCTTCGCTAGTGTATAGGCAGCTTAACATTTGGCCGAATGCCGATTTCATGTAAATTTTTCTACAATTTGCTAACAAATATTTTATAAGAAACTCGAACTCGAAATAAATAACCTTAACACAATTTCTTGAAAGGCGGTGTTAGGTAATACATTTTTGCATTGGGGCCTATTTGACCTCAAAAAATCTGTTAAAACGAAATTATACATACAAAAATTGTTTTGATTTCAGTTTTAGTAAAATTAGTTTTACTCATCAAAATGGAACCAGCATTAGATCCGTGTACCGGTGTCGTGACGGATGCTGTAAAACGACTTAAAATTAGATATTTACATTTTTAGATAAATGCGACATTATTCATAATTTTACTTATAATTTAGTAAGATGATATTTTAAATGGGACTTAATTTATAGTAACTTGTCTATTAAGGTCCGACCAAAATTAATTTCATCTACTTACGTTGATTGAAGTTGTTCTGATCATACCGCTTTCATAGGACGTAGGGTTTAATTCTAAATGAAAGTTATACAAAGTACAAAAACAGATCTGTTGTATGAATAAGATAAGTACATGAATATTTTAACTTATGTATGTATTTATAATAAAAAGTACATATGTAAAGATAGTCTAACTTTGCTTATAATAGGGACTAAATTCAACTGGAGGATTATTTGATATTTTGAGTAAAATCATAAGTTATTTTCGTTGCGATATTCCGATATACTTTTTAAAGAGAGACTATGTATAATTTTATTTATTAAATAATTTTAATGGTTTCGTGAGCATAAGTTGTTAGACAAGAGAGTGATGACCGACAAAAACCAATCTCTGATTTTGAGACGCATTTTTTTGACATTTTAAACGCTTGGTAAATAACTAAGGTAATTTTTCTTCCAGGCATTCATTTAAAAAGTAGCCACACAAATAATAACTCAGATAATACCCCCACCTATTTTATCCTATTATTCTGTTAAACGAAGGAGTTTACAAAAATCGATTGGCCAGTTTGTGATGCATATTATAAGCTTTTTTCTAATGCCTATATAAAAGTTTTATTTTGTACACTTTAAGAAGAGATGCGATGTTGCTCTTTTTGGCCACCATGGTGGCAAAAAAGAGCAACTTCGCATCTCTGCCTACACTATCCAAACTAAAACTTTTAAAGATGCATTAAAAATAAGCTTATGATAGGTATCAAAAACTGCCCAATCGATTTTTGAAAATTCCTTCGTTGAATAGAGTAATAAGATAAAATAGGTGGTGGCGTTGATTTGGCTCGGGGCGCTACCCCGAGCTTACCTATTAAGGTTGAAGAAAATGTCATGGCCGATAACATGAACCTTTATAAGCGAAAACTTTTCAATCTCACTGGCCTCATGAATTTTTTAGTGGCTATATCCGACAGCGGTGTCAATTCAGATGTCACCAAAACTAAACTAAACTAATTTAACATGACTAAAAATGTTGCCGTCTCTTCCAAAGATGGCATAATTTTGACTGCTGTCAAATTCGTTTAGTTTTGGCGATAATTGAATTGACCCCAATGTCTCAGATAAAGGAAAAGGTTTTGATTGACACTTTGTCTATTTATGACTGTTGAACTTATAAAATGATCTTTATGAATTCAACACTATGTTATGATTATAGTACTTCCTAATTACAGGTGTACAAGATCGAATATAGTAACTATTTAATAGAGAAATAGTAATAACAATAGTACTGCACGGTTGTAGTAAAACTGGCCACTTGATATTACCAGCAATAAAAAATATGAAAACTTGCCATGCAATATTCAGTTACTTTAACCGATTTCCGCGAGCTCGACGCCGCTAGCGAGATACGAGATAGGTCAGAACCGAGAAGCCTGGCCTTGGTCGGGCCTTGTGTGGCCAAGATACACTTAGGGTAGCTGTCTTGTGTAGCCAAGATACACTTAGGGTAGCTGTCTTGTGTGGCCAAGATACACTTAGGGTAGCTGTCTTGTGTGGCCAAGTTACACTTAGGGTAGCTGTCTTGTGTGGCCAAGATACACTTAGGGTAGCTGTCTTGTGTGGCCAAGATACACTTAGGGTAGCTGTCTTGTGTGGCCAAGATACACTTAGGGTAGCTGTCTTGTGTGGCCAAGATACACTTAGGGTAGCTGTCTTGTGTGGCCAAGATACACTTAGGGTAGCTGTCTTATGTGACCAAGATACACTTAGGGTAGCTGTCTTGTGTGGCCAAGATACACTTAGGATAGCTGTCTTGTGTGGCCAAGATACACTTAGGGTAGCTGTCTTGTGTGGCCAAGATACACTTAGGGTAGCTGTCTTTTGTGGCCAAGATACACTTAGGGTCGCTGTCTTATGTGACCAAGATACACATTGGATCGCTGGATCACAAGTGTAAGTTAAGGTTAGTGACGTTCGAAAAAATAATCGTGTTTTACTGTTTTCTAGGTTCTGCAAGTAATTAGGATAGTAGATAAGAAGTTTCTTGCACATGTTACCCATTTGCTATGAATCTAAAGCTATCTTAAATGTCTAAACTAAAATAATCTTTGAATCAATTATAGTTTTTAGTGACATAAAGTTGGCTAGTAAAAAATCTCTTATTGTCAATAGACTCAAAAGGACATTTGATTCGTAGTTTGTTTTAGCGTGGGTTTGAAAGGGAATGGATTACAATGTGCACAAAACTTTTTATTTCAATATAAATTACTTGTAGAACCTATAAAATAGTAAAAACCCGATATTTTTATCGATCGTTACTAAACTCAAGTGAAGAAGCTCTGACATGAATACTCAAAATGAATACTCCCTAAGAATGTTTTATGTATACGCTGTTGGCATTCTTAAGCTGAGTCAGGACCTGTTAGAGGGTCAGGATCTACACACAGCCTACCTATATGCATACAGTCGTTCGACGAAGGCATTTTAACGTATTTTTGACAGGGCAATCGTGCGGGGGGCAAGGGACGGGACGGGGGAGGGACGCTCCCGAGTAGCATACATCACCGCCTTAGTAACTCGGGAGAGAACCTACCAGAGGATTGGCAGCAGCTTCCTTCTGTTATTATCATTTCTAGTGGGATCACCAATCCAACTGCCAGGCGTGGTGATTTTAAATAAATGGTAAGACAACTCTTATTTGAGTGAGGCATGTTCAACAGTGGATGTGTTCTCATGAGGAGCTAAAACCAACTCTTCGCGATAGGTATAGAACTGAATATTGCGTATCAAATGGCCAGCATAAAGAGATATGTTATTTCTCACATGCAGATTAGGCAAAACGAACTCTTCGCGAAGGGTATAGAACTGAATATCGCGTATCAAATGGCCAGTAGGAAGAGATATATGTCATTTCTCACATGCAGGTCGTTATTCGCCGGTGTCCGCCCAGTTCGCTTCCTCGGCTATCCGGTCCATCACGTTGCCGAGGTATTGATACTGAAACAGAATAAGATATTGTAGGAATCGCGGTTAGCTTTTCCCGGGATGATAATATAAAAGTCGAGTATATGGAACAATAGCTGTATTGTATAAAACTACGACTAATATGATGTTAATGAGTGCGGTTTGGATGATCGCTGCTGATGCACTGACCTCCGTAGGCGCCCGGTCCGCGCTCGCGGCACGAGTAACCTACTTAGGTCAAACTGCTGATGATGCTAATAACCTACCTACGTGATCGATGTATCGAACAGATATGATGAGTACATTCTAAGAAATCGAATTGTGTGACGTACACCATCGCCTGCGGCGACATCTATCTATCGTCACATTGAACTGCATCAAGACTAAGTATGTATCTTGTATTATCTGAATGACTTTTATTTATGTTTGTACGATCTGCAGATATTTGTTCCGGGTTTTTATAGTATTTTCTATGTTTAAAAAAATCTATCTATGTAATGTATTGTATTAAGTATATTAGTCATCTAGTATACATTGCACAAGCTCTGCTTAGCTTGGGGCTAGATGATGCTGTGTAGATTGTCCATCATTATACATATATATTATTTATTTATTTATAAACATCTTACGGAAACTGTGGCGATATCCAGCGTTTCTTAAACTACTTGTATAGACAGCAACGATAATATGTTTAATGAAAACTTTAAACATCTGCTATTTGGCTTTAAGACAGCGCCAAATCTAGGTCAGAAAGTGCCTAATCCCAATCAAGTGTGTCACGAGGTCGGATTTCTCCCGAGTGATAAATAGTGCTTTATACTGCAGTTACCTGGTAAATCATCATTTTATAACCTTCAAAATCAGTCGAGTAAAATCTAATTGTAAACTCAAATGAAGCAATAAATACGCGCACGTCCGATTTTCACATGGTTCTTTTTTTAAATTATTGATCCGAATACGGAATAGACCGCTATCATATGGCGGATTTGGAGTAAAAACTTTTGTCGTTGACCTATTATAAAAATAACCATAGCTACCGGCTATTTCAGAAAATTAAAAAGAAAAGATTAGAAGGTTAGAAATTGATTTCCATACACTTTTCCTTCCCGCCGAACGCCTGAGAAATGAGATGCCATAGTTTTCCCGCATTTTAGTACGCCTGTAATGACGTACTTTTGAATTTATCAAACTTGGATAGTTTTTATAGCAAAATAAACGCGAGGACGGAGTATAGTATACTTACATAAGGAGTAAAGAGTGCGACAGATCTCGTGTGTTGGTCCCGGCGGTATGTGAGCCGAAGCGCGGCCGCTTCATCGTCGCGCGCCCACGCTGTGACGTCACACCACGGGACCTCTATACTCTGTGCTGTGGTGTTCTCATTCTCGCACCACGTCGATAGCTTGATGCCATTCCAACCTGAGAAATTACCAAAATATAAAATAACCTCACAGTTTTAATATTTCTCTAAAACTAATATATTCAAAGTAATGAACTAATCATTGAATATAACCAATATCAAAGCAATATGGTTGAAATTCTTTTGGAAAAATATTAAATTTGCTCCAATTTTTTCGCAAGGCGCTTTACAAAAATTAGCTTTTCTGGGGTTTTATTATTATTGTATTGAGATACAGGAAAGGTATATAATTGAAGAAGTAGTTTTTTCGTGCCCGCACACTCCACTAGGTACACTAACCTATAGTGACGGCGAGCGTGGGCGTGGCGCGTGCGTCTGTCCGTGCCGGCGGTAACGCCACGTCGCCGTAGCCGGGCAGCGAGCGAGCCAGCGCGAGGTAGTCCCGAGTGCGGTGCACCTCCTGCAGCGCCTTCAGTTGGTAGAGGCGAGGGCCTGCGACGCACACTCCACTAGGTACACTAACCTATAGTGACGGCGAGCGTGGGCGTGGCGCGTGCGTCCGTCCGTGCCGGCGGTAACTCCACGTCGCCGTAGCCGGGCAGAGAGCGAGCCAGCGCGAGGTAGTCCCGAGCGCGGTGCACCTCCTGCAGCGCCTTCAGTTGGTAGAGGCGGGGGCCTGCGACGCACACTCCACTAGGTACACTAACCTATAGTGACGGCGAGCGTGGGCGTGGCGCGTGCGTCCGTCCGTGCCGGCGGTAACGCCACGTCGCCGTAGCCGGGCAGAGAGCGAGCCAGCGCGAGGTAGTCCCGAGCGCGGTGCACCTCCTGCAGCGCCTTCAGTTGGTAGAGGCGGGGGCCTGCGACGCACACTCCACTAGGTACACTAACCTATAGTGACGGCGAGCGTGGGCGTGGCGCGTGCGTCCGTCTGTGCCGGCGGTAACGCCACGTCGCCGTAGCCGGGCAGAGAGCGAGCCAGCGCGAGGTAGTCCCGAGCGCGGTGCACCTCCTGCAGCGCCTTCAGTTGGTAGAGGCGGGGGCCTGCGACGCACACTCCACTAGGTACACTAACCTATAGTGACGGCGAGCGTGGGCGTGGCGCGTGCGTCCGTCCGTGCCGGCGGTAACGCCACGTCGCCGTAGCCGGGCAGAGAGCGAGCCAGCGCGAGGTAGTCCCGAGCGCGGTGCACCTCCTGCAGCGCCTTCAGTTGGTAGAGGCGGGGGCCTGCGACGCACACTCCACTAGGTACACTAACCTATAGTGACGGCGAGCGTGAGCGTGGCGCGTGCGTCCGTCCGTGCCGGCGGTAACGCCACGTCGCCGTAGCCGGGCAGAGAGCGAGCCAGCGCGAGGTAGTCCCGAGCGCGGTGCACCTCCTGCAGCGCCTTCAGTTGGTAGAGGCGGGGGCCTGCGACGCACACTCCACTAGGTACACTAACCTATAGTGACGGCGAGCGTGGGCGTGGCGCGTGCGTCCGTCCGTGCCGGCGGTAACGCCACGTCGCCGTAGCCGGGCAGAGAGCGAGCCAGCGCGAGGTAGTCCCGAGCGCGGTGCACCTCCTGCAGCGCCTTCAGTTGGTAGAGGCGGGGGCCTGCGACGCACACTCCGCGGTTGACGTCTTCTACGGCCTGGGAAAACAGACAAGTGATATTTTTCGCACTTTAAGGCTACACTAGTCGTTCGGACCAACTCATCAGTGGGCGCGGCCTGAATGTCAGAAATCAAAAATATCACTTTATTTCCATGTCAGTGTTTAGTTTTACAATTTGACCTTTTCTAAGTGTACATTTATTGTATTTATGGAAATAAAGAGTTTTTGATTTTGATTTTGTATGCATCTCACCGGACATAATAGACATTGCCGCGCGCTAGAACGAAATGCACAACGATTTATTCCTAAAACGGCCGCGCAGAAAATTAAGAACATAATTTACAAAATAAATTTATTTATTTCAACTTTTGAATAACTAAACTATGTCGTACGGGCTTTTAGAGTTGTCTTTCTCCGTATATTATTTATTTTCGCTCAAACTTGGGCTAAGCTCAGTGTTGAAATATGAAAGTTATTTTTCAAATGTATACATATTTTACAGTTTTTGGTGCATACAAACATAGATAATGACGAAATAAATTGATATTATCCTTAGTTTTCGATGGTCAACATGAAACAGCGTAGTAGATACCCTTCCACGTCTGTATGGAAAGATGATCGACTCGTTTACCGTTAAAAAGTATTCTTAATTATCGTTGTAAATCTAAAGGTTTCTTAGTGGATAACAAGTTTACCTGGTGGAATATAAAGGCAGCGGCGGCGGGATGCTCCTCGGCCAGCGCGAGCTCCGTGCGCGGGTTGAACAGCCACTTGCGGATGCAGAGACAACTGGAGCTGGCAGTTGAGTAGTTCTGGATGTAGAGGGCGTGCGGGCATTCGTTGGGTTGGAGTTTACGTTCTGGAATACGATATAACTGATATTTTATTTCGATTCTGTAATATTATGCTGGGGAAAGACAGCATGCCTTCGGATTGGGGGGTTCAAATTATTGTTAGCATTCTTTTTGCCTGAAAAACAGGTTTTTATGGAATATCATTAGCATTTAAGATGAACTTCTATGTTATTCCTTCTAGTCCTCAATTATTTTGAATAAAATATTACGTTTTATTTATTTAATTCTGTTCATTCATTTTACTTTAGGTTAAGTACAGAAAAAAAATAAGAGGATTAGCTTATGATATTTTAAACGATAATTTATACCTATAATAATGACATATTTAGGTAATATTTGCACACCTGCTTGCGGGTCGAATACATTGTCATCAGATAGCTTTAAGATCTTGGCATGTAATTATTGTATTCTGCGAATAAACGATTGATTCTGATGCTGATTTTGAAACGTCACAGGGATCATAACCTCGTTTGTTTTGTCTGATTTTTTTTTTTCAGCCATTGCAAAGTCTTTTAACGCTCAATCTGCTTGTCTCGGTCTTAGTTTCCCAGACTTATGATAACAACAGTCGCAGAAAAGTCTCCAAAATACATCAAAATGAGACAAATCGTAGGTATGGAATCGAATGTTCAATAGGGAAAATTAAACTGAACATACATTAATTTGAATCTGACAGTTAAAACCTTCTGAACTAGGATAAATTTTGAAAATTGCCTTTATTTGGTTCATGGCTAGGTATTTCGAGCATGACTGACTGTAATAAATGAAAAAAATGACAATCGGAAGATAATACTTCATCCCATTCATCATGGAAGTATGAAGTAGGTAGACATGAAACCGTAACCTTCTCTGCTCGCCGTTGGCGTAGCTTCCGTAACGTTTTTCCACTGTGATCTCAAAGATTTTCGCGGCTCACTTCGCTCACCACTGTTTTCTTTTGTGTTACCTTCTATACCACTTCGCGTGATAATCAGCGTTTCATTATGTGTACCTTATCTTTATACTACACCTGGTCAGAAAATTGTTTATTCCTTTTCTAAACATAAGGTAGAAAGTACGTCATTGCAGGCGCATTGAAATGCGGGAGGGAAAACTCGATGGAACTTCATTTCTCACGCGTTTAGCGGAAGAGAAAAGTGTATGGAAATCCGTCTAACGTGTTATTTTTTTTTTTAAATTTTCTGATATATCAGCCAGCAGCTATGGTTATTTTCATAATAGTTCAAATGACAAAAAGTATTTACTCCGAATCCGCCATTTATGATATCGGCCTCTTCCGTATTCGGAAAAATAATTCAAAAAAGAACCATGTGAAAATCGCACGTGCGCGTATTTAATGTTAAATTTGAGTTTACAATTTGAATTTGCTCGACTGATTTTGAAGATTCTAAAACGATGATTTTCCTCGAAGGTGTAGTATAAAGCACTATGTATCTCTCGGGAAAAGTGCGATTCCTGCCTCGTGTGTTTTAAGGCAAAATGACACACTCGATAGGAATTGGGCACTTTCTCGCCTAGGTGTACTATTGTGCATTAATATGTTATCTTTCTAATTATACTCATGCTCATCAAAGTTGTACTACACGTGGTCTAATAAACAAGTGACACTCACCAAAGTTGTACTCAATGATCTCGAACAGGTAGAAGTAAGGGCGGATATGCGGCGGCAGATCGATCTTGTCTGCCGTCGCTGCGTACACGTGGTCTGCGTGCGCGCCGCGGAGGCAGCTGAGGGAAACCACGCGCGCGTCGGGAAGAACCACCTGGAATGACACACATTTATGAATAACATACGTACGTATTAACATTCATTCAAGCTGTGCGAGGCCCTTGGCCCGCTCCTTGGCGAGGCCCGCGTCCTTGGCCCGCTCTTATTTTTGATATATGTTAACGACATTTTAATAGCCACAAAGAATCCAGTCATCCTTTTCGCAGATGACTGCACTGTTGTCTTTAATAATCATGACGAAATCTATACAAGTCTGAAATCTATAATACAGTGGCTAAAGAGTAATAATCTACTAATAAATTTGACCAAAACTAAGCTCATGAACTTCAGACGAACACCAACTGGAATATTACCTCCGAAAATTATCTTTGAGGATACGGAGATATGTAATACGATGACAACAAAATTTCTTGGACTCTACATAGACAGCAATATGAAATGGCAATCACATTTGGACTTTGTGCATAAGAATGTGCTGCAGTCCGCGTATGCTTTACGGAAATTAAGAAAGGTGGTCAACCAAAAAGCTGTGCTAGCAGCATATCATGGTAATGTGGTCTCAAGGCTAAGATATGGCATAATTTTTTGGGGCAATACAGTAAAAATCGAACGTCTATTTATCGCCCAAAAGAGCTGCATGAGAGCAATCTGTGGTATTAAAAAAAGGGAAAGCTGTCGACCACATTTCAAAAAACTTAATCTTCTGACATTGACATCACTATATATTTATGAAATTGCACTATTTATTCGACGAAACCCGGGACTATTTTCATTTAACACTAACAAGCGGCGACAAGACTGTTTACAACTTAGGAATAACGTGAAAACAGCTCTATTTAATAACAGTATTTTTGTAATGGCACCCAAAATTTATAATCATTTACCAACTGACATTAGGAAGTGTAATGACATTATAATATTTAAATCGAACCTTTTTAATTATTTAATAAGTAAGACATTTTACAATTTGCATGAATTTTTTGACGCAGTTTAGTATTAAGTAGATGTAGAATTCAGAGTGGTTGATACTTGTTGCAATTTAGTAAACGCATTATTTTTTAATTCTTTAAACTTTTCCTTGTAAGCTTCACTATTATAAATATTATTTTTGGTATTGATGAATTATTAATATGTAAAATTTGTACGCCAAATGGCAGATCACAGTGCTCTTAATTATATGTCTGAACATCCCTGTAATACCTGTGTATCACAAATGAATAAATGAATTTGAATTTGAATTTGAATTTGAATTTGAGGCTTTACAAGCCCATTTCATTGCAAAACTTCTGGTCGCATATGGTGCAAGGCTGTAAAAGCTTTATGCAAATTATACGCAATGTATGCTTGCAGTCACTTGCCTTATATTAAGCTGGCTACTTTACGATGCACGCCTGACAGATATTCTTTTGGCGCGCCTACTAAAATTTCGGATTTCAGAGTTTGCAATGTTCTTCATTTGATTCATAAATAAATAAATAAATAGAAAGAAAAGAAAGAAAGAAAATCCATTCATTTGACCCAATACACATATTAAAAGTAATAAAATAAAATAGAATACATAAAAGGGGCCAAAAAGGTCCCTGTCTCAGCATTGTGCCGCTACAAGCCACAGCGAGTAGCGGCGCTGATTTTCAGACAGGGCCTCGTGTGGTGGCACAAAGATGGTCAAATATACAACAATACAATTAAAACACAAACAGACAAGAGTAGATAGAGAGGTTACATACAACACAGGAAACAATGAGAGAAAAAAGAAAAGAAAACAGAAAAAGATACATATAAAGTTATGTTCTAAGATTAGGCAAACTATAGATTTTTTTTTATTTCTTCTTGGTCGGCTAGAGCGTGTCTCAGCGTCTGTAGCCAGCCTAATTTATTAAAGATTAAACAGTTTTTATAATCTATGGCTGACTGCCTGGGCTGTGGTGTGGATGGGTAAAATAAAGAAGAAGAAGTATAAACATAGGATCTAAACTAAATAAATGACAAGATTTTATTTGGTTACAACAAAACAAATTGTGGTTGGTGGAATGATAAATATGTAATAATAATTAGATATATAATAATAATAAATCCGCACACAAAAGGGGGTAGCCAAGCAAGGGTGAGTTTAGGTGGGCCGAGGACTCAGTCCGGCATCGCCAAAGCCATAACAGTGGAAAGGAGGAGGAGGCTTGGATAAAAAACAGTCTATTTTTGTGTTGATGAATACACACAGCGACGGGGGCTTATATCCTGCCTTGGTCATTATTCATTAAATCATGCTGGACAGCATTATCAACCCCAAGCTAAGCAGAGCTTATGGGTAACTGATATACTTAATAGAATACACTACATAGATAGATATTTTTTATTATACATAGAAAACACCCAGACTAACGGAACAAATTTCTGCAGATCGTACACAAATTTGTTCTGAGGCGGGAATCGAACCCGCAACCTCCTGCGTCGCAAGCGGACCTTCGCACGCAAACATGACCCACTCAAACGTCGAACGAAATAAGCCATAGCACAGAACGGGCATGTTGAGTTGATCCATAACATAGTACTAACCTTGAGATCAACGAGTGCGCCGCCCGCCTCGCCCTCCGTCAGGAACTCTTGCACGCTTTCGCTCTCGGCTATCACGCGGACTGCGCACACCTGTCAAAAACATTTGTAAATTATAACAAGAACTAATTATTTATACAAGAATTAATTGTAAATTTTCCCCCCCGACAGATTTGATCTTGAACCATGGCTAAGAACACTTGGGATACAATCATCTATGACACAAAAAAGCTAAACGAAAATCGGTTCATCCGTTTAGGAGCTACGATACCACAGACAGACACGTTAAACATATAACACCCCTCTCTTTTTGCGTCGGGGGTTAATAACTATCGTAGTTTGACGAATTAATTACGGATGTAAGCGGGTTAACTACGAACCTTATTTGTGTTACCAACGTGATCGGAGAGATGCGGAACGCGCGCGTCTAGAACCGCACTCACCCTGAAGATATCCCTCGTTAAGGAATGAAATGTTGGGGTTCTTCTAACACAAATAAGGTTCGTAGTTAACCCGCTTACATCCATAATGAATTGTTTATTAATTTACAAAGAAAATTACTCCTATTCAAAGATCATGCAAATAATTTCCCTAAGCGAGAATCGAATGCGCTTTCTTTTGCGTTTAAGGCACAACCCCGACCCAAATCAGCGCTACCACCTGTTTTATCTTATTATGTTTAACGAAGTAATTTTCGAAAATCGATTTTTGAAATTTCCTTTAACATAATAATAAGATAAAACACGTGGTGGCGCTGATTTGGGCCATGTAGCGCCTTAAGGCCTCGGTCTCGAAGTCAGCGATTGCGGGGAGGCGGTGGCGTTTCAATGCATAGATTTATATGAAACGGGCCCCGAAGGTAGCGGCGCGGGTCTGCATTACCGCGCTGCTCCCCGCTGACTTCGTGTCCGTAGCGTTAGGCTCAATTCACACCGCGGTGCTGATAGGGCTTGTAAATAAACGACCTTTTGTTTTTATTGAAACTGCTTGGTTCAGAAACCAGAAGCAAAGAAAAATAAAATGTAATAATAAATGAAGTTATCTGTCTAGTTGACTAATGGCTTAAGAAGCGCCTGGCCATAGAAAAAGGCATATTTGCTTAAATTGTGATTAATGATTTATCAGACTTTATTATTCCTTGGTTCGATTCACTCAAAACTGTAAATGAACTATAAAATAAACATCACATTTTTTTTTACAAAAGTACAGAGGGTGTGCAATTAATTTCTGACATTTCCACGCAGGCGAAGCCGCGAGGCTCAGCTAGTAAAAAACATCAACCCAAGCTCTTGACAAGAGGTTTAAAATATAATAGCCCTCCTCTCAATATGTGGGTATAATAGCAATCCTCTCTTCGCCAGTCCGTCCGGTCCTGTGCCACCCTAATCCACTCTACTCCTTCCCGGCTATCCTAAACTAAACTAACCTTTTCTAAATACTGTTCAAGGCCTCTCCTCCTCGCGTCCAGTTGTTGCTCGCTCAGTGTGAACGGCCATTTGCCAGGCAGCTTTGGGAAGTTGAACCCTGTAACAATGGATATAAGTTTTAGTACTATCATGGTTATTAACGCATTCACTGCCCACCCTCGGTGGTGCGACCCGCAGGGGCGCGCCGCCGCGACATGTCTCAGTAGACTGACAACTGCGTCTTGGGCCATGAATGTGTTAGCACTAAGGCAGTGGTTCCTAACCTTTTTGGTCTGGCTACCCTTGTGACCTATCAGGAAAACTGGTTTAACCCCCCTTTAAAATGTTATCAAGAACAAGAGTGATTTTTCCGGCTGCGCGCCCACATTTACAAATTTTCAGATACAAATTCAGACTGTTAATCTCACTGAAAAAATCAGTTACAATTTTTCTAATAAGTACCTACTAAAAATTGCAGCATTATAGCTGAATAGCTGTTTTACCCCCGGACGGGTAATTACCCCCAGGTTAGGAACCACTTCTCTAAGGCCATGGTTGCACTGCAAGCGCCTAGGTTGGCGCGTCGGCTAGAGGTTTGCTTTGCGTAGTTTGGCGCGTACGTCGCAGTGTGGCCTGAGCCTGTCCTCTCAAAAATGAAATCGAAGTTTCTGTTTCGTTTTCGTGCAAATGCTTATCTTTTGCAAGCGACATAGAGTTGTTTTTTCAACAAAAACGAAACTTCGATCTTCCTTTACCGATTGCTAATCTTATGCAAGCGACATAAGAGAAAACAAATGTAATAAAATGTACGAGACAGGGGTGTCTCGCACATTTTTAAACTTTTGTTTTCTCTTAAAGCCCCCGCCAATCTAAGCACTTGTAGTGTAGCCGTAGCTTAACAGCACTTTAAAATTGATATTTACCATAATGATTTCAAGTTTTCCTATATTCCGGCTAAGTTAACTTCAGTTATTCCGTGATAATGGCGCGCACAACAAATGGTAAATTCACCATTATAAATGCTTTTAGTATAACAATGGATTTTATTTTGTGAATAGTAATAATGATGATAGTCAATTATTGTTGTACAATACCTTGGACTACAGTTTAAATTCATGGTCATATTTTGGGTGTAATTCATGGATATCGAAGGGTAGTGGTTTTATTTCCTCAATCTCCTCCTCAATTAGTCAGCCTATATTGGTCCACTGCTGGACGCAGGCCTCCCTCTGATAAGCGCCTTATTGGCTTTTATCTCATGGGGGTAATGCCCATAATCGCCACGCTGGGCATGCGGGTTGGGGATCGCAGTTCAGTGGTAGAATTGTTCTGAAGGGGGCGCTGCTGCCCGCCCCCGGTGGATATCTCTTAGTCGCCTCTTGCGACACCCGCGAGACGAGTTGGGGTGGTGCAAATTCTAAGCCTTAAGTTTTTATTTACTCAGAGTAAATATACGCTGGCCCAAGCACACGTCGCAGTACACAAAATCACACAGACCTTACGAGTACTTTAAGAGACCTTAAAAGCATGAGGCGTTTCAACGAACGCTTTGGTAAAGCGCGTTTTAAAAATCATCCGGTCAAATAACGTCTGTACACAACTAAACGCACGCTTGAATACCCAGAAGAGCCTAATATGTACTTGCTTTTTACTTCTGACGCACATAATATTTAGTTATTTAGGTAATTACCTAGGAATTCTTTCCTCAGCTGTTGATGCAGCGCTGCGAACTCGCGGTACCGGCGGCTGCAGAGATGTCGGCCCGCCATGTGGACGTTGAATACTACGTATGAACGGCCCGTGTTGCGTTCCATTACCACTCTGCGGAAAGAAGAAGGTATTACATGTGGTAAAAATAATAATATAAGCGGTAAATGAGATTTTTACCTAGAACACAAATAATTAACCTTAGAACTCAATACATAGCGCGGATCCTTCGCGATTTTCGCTGTCATACGAAACTATGCACGATCTATGGCATTTAAATTTCAAGGGCCCGAAGTCACAGCGGCCACATTACAGTCTGGGTGAACTATTTTTTAAGAAAACTGGAGAGTTTTCTCAAAAAATAGTTCACCTTTACACCACATTATTGGGGAATAATGGCTGCAAATTCGGGCCATAGTTTGGAACTAGTTTGGTTAGCAAAAACCGTAGCCGTATTCACTTTCATCATCATCATCTGCCTATATTAGTCCACTGCTGGATGTGTCCAGCAGTGGCCTCCCCAAATGAGCGCCATAGCGCCCTGTCTTCAGCTTGCTGAATTTCTTTCTAATTAATTATTTTAGCATTCGCATTTACCTGTAATCTGGAATGGATACAGGCAGCGACCTCTTGTCGGTATAATCGTATCTCTGGTATACCGTGGCGCGGGAGTTGGCCGCGCCACCGATAACTCCCACCGGGGCGGTGCCATCGTCACACGGTTCTAGGCGCTCTGCCTCCTGGAAATAAGGGTGGATATTGTGGAAGTTTCTTTTACATTCCAATCGAGTTAAATAGATGAGTGCCACGGAGCATACGCTGGTCTAGGCCTGGTTTGTCGCAGCTACGCGCTCCACATTCGACGAAATGCGCGCGACTTTTCGCCCAAAATTTCCTACAGTGCCCTTGGGTCGAATCGCTGAGTCTTGACAGTGAACACGATATGGCCTGTTGACATTCGTTTTTCTGGCCTATTTTTCTGGGCCTGGAAAAATCATTTTAGATTCAAAACGCAGCGCAATAAAGTTAATTTCAGTACGTTTTTCTCCGTCAGCGCTAAATGGCTAGCAGCGGTTTTTCTGCGTCGAAATAGAGGGCAACTCTTTCTACACTATGCAAACTGAGCGAGACTTCAGACCCAGGAAAACAGCCAACGCGCTTGCAGTAAAACCATTATTAAAAATATTTGAGGCGAAAAGAATCAAAACAGATTTTATTTAGTGTTTTGCAAATCTAAACACGTTATGAACACAAGTATTTGATACAGACATCTAAAGATTTTATCAATCTGATGCCCCAAAGCAAACAAAGCATTCATCTCTATTGAATGGCATGTTTAGAAGCATGAGTCACCTCGAATCTGAGAAATTAAGTCTTATCGCATTTTTATCATAGCTCATTCAACATCCAATATAATAAGTCCATAATATTTTTTTCACAGCGATCATACATTGGACCGGTTTATCAGATTTTAGTTGTTAATTTGCGCATTTTTTCTAAATAAACCGCCACATGCGAGTCGACTCGCACACGAAGGGTTTCGTACCGTAAAAATCAGGCAACTTTTTCAAAAGAACATCAAATTTTCACTTGTTCTGAGACTATTTTATAATTCTTATTTTATTATATTTTTAGTATTTGTCGTTATTTACAGTCGAAGTGTGAACAGATGTTATTTGACCGGAAGATTTTTTTCATGTTTCATGTTTCTACCTATTGTGGTTCAAGAGATAAAGCCGAAGAGCACAAATAGCAAAAAAAACACTTTTTTGTATGGAAGCCCGCTTTAATTTGGATACCTATTTATTTTATTTTTATTATCTGCTGTGATAGTGACAAGAGAAATACACACCTGAAAATTTCAAACTCTTACGGTTCATGAGATAGAGCCCTCTGACAGGCGGACGGACAGACGGACAGCGGAGGTTTAATTTCCACCCTTCGGCTACGGAACTCTGAAAAGACAACTATTCTTATAACATTTAGCTTTAAACCCTTTTTGCGACTTGATTCATTTCTTCACTATCTTAGCTTGAAGAGAAGCCTGCGGGTTAAAAGATTCCCGCAAAGTTCGCATTGTAATGCCCGCATGACGGGTCTTTCGCTACCCGCATCAAGTAGTTTCTCACGCTCTTCAAGGACATCATTATTGAGAAAATAACAATCAAACCACAGGCACAAATTAGAACAAGTATTTACAATCGAAAGAATTGAGCTAACTGCAGACTGTTGCACAGGTAGCTCAACTGATCCATTTCAATGTCGTCGCGTCCCCAAGAGCCTGGCTGTATGGCAATACTGATGCGCTGCGCCAGATACTCACCAGCTATCGGGCCACGCGTCACATCGACCAGACGATTATATAATTTTTTTGTTGCAACTTTTGGTATTCCCCCTTATGACAACCTTGAAGATGGAAATTTGGCAAAGGTCATTTTCGAAGAACTGACAAAAAAGTCCGTACTAAGTCTATATAGCCAACAGCAGCAAAAACTAGTCATTGAAAATAGATTACATCACGCTTATTCGGTTATTTTATGAGCGCGCGTTGTGTTACGAATGGTACCATCTATCTATCGCTCGTTAAATAATATTAGACGTTTTCATTGCCAGTTGATTGGGTGTCGAATCATTCCCAATTTATTTACTGTACCGCCGAAAGTGTAAATATTTTCTGGCTATCAATTACGCTCTTAAATTGAACCGTCAATATGTATTACCATGTTAGTTTTGTGCAACCGAAATCTTTATTCCATTGGACGTAAAATGTGTTTTGTCTATTTGTACGTCTCTCTGAATTGACAAGGCTACTTCATTCAAAAAGTATTTCTGTACATGTTTAAACCGACTTCAAGAAAGGACGAGATTCTATGTTCGGCTGTGTGTATCTTTTTTATGTTTGTTCGTCGATTTCTTCGTCAATTATGTACGTATTTTGAAAATTCTTCGGGCGTCCCATAAAATTTTATACCCGTGGAATCAGTATTTGTCCCGCAAAACTAAAAACCAGTGAAGTTTTTTTCAAAACAATCAAATTCATAATTCATTTATTGTTTGTGAATCAGGTAATATTACAGTCAGTTCATGAGACTTAATTTAGATCGCTGGATTCTGGCAGTTGGGCGTACAAACATTTCAATACATAATTATTTGTATCCAGGCACGACGTAAGCAAAGTTGGAGCAGAGAACAGAAGCTAATAAAATAGGATGGCCCAAAATCTACATTGTAAAGCAAATATCTCGCTCTCAGGACTGTTTTCACTTATGTTAGTAAAGCCTTAGCGACTTAACAAATTCAATTTCAATTTCAATTTATTTCAATTTCAATTTAACAGCTTATGCAGATAATTTATGCAGGATCTTAGCGTGTTACCGGCTAAGACATTCCGGTTTTCCTAAAACCCAGGTATATATAATAAACATGGCATAAACAACTATAAATAGAGAAGATCTATGTGCTTCGTAATTTATGTGTTCCAAGATATATTTGGGTTTTGACGTGTGTTTTCATGGATAATCCAGAGGCGACTTTAACCGAGTTACCGACAAAACTCATACGTCCGCTGATTTATTTTATCTTATTAGTTATTTTTATTATAATGTAAAATGTTGACTTAACCAAGTGTGCCTTGTGCTCCTACGGCGAATAAATATATGAGTAATGAATGCGTTAGATAAGGCTGGGCAGTGAATGCGTTAAATAAGGAGAGTTTTCCATAAACACCACGCTTGCTAGGCGGAAAATGTTGATCGCAGTAGAGGTGTTAAAAATACACCGACGGAAGCCCTTCTTCTGTGGTTACTTACTCTTAAGACATTTTTGTAAGTAGTCATGTCGAAAGAATCGACACCAGACTAATATTAAAAATCCGAAAGTAAATCAGTCTGTCTGTCCGTTTCCTTTTCACGCCTAAACAGCTGAACGGATCCTAATGAAACTTTGCAGGGAGATAGACAGTATCCCAGGGATGGAAATAGACTACTCTTTATCCCGGTAAAATGCGTGCGATGCAGCGGGCAGAAGCTACTGTCAACTATGTCCGGTATGTCTTTTTGTAGATGGTAGGTCAAATATGTCCGGTATGTCTTTTTGTAGATGGTAGGTCAAATATGTCCGGTATGTCTTTTTGTAGATGGTTGGCACTTACCCTGGCTGTGACAGAGATGACAGTAAGCGTGAGGCAGTCCCCGCCAGACTTGATGAGGTCCACCACCTGCCTGTGGGTGGACCCTTCCACGTTCACGCCATTTCTGGAACAAGACATTAACTGTTAGCCAAAGTCGTACTTTAGGGCACTATGGAACATGGATGATGACCTCCATGGCGTAGCTGTAAAGATCCGACTGAGACGGAAAAGGTTACAGGTTTCTAGGATTAGTTCTAATCATTCATCATCATCATCACCCAAAGCCGGATTTTATCCACTGCTGGGTATACCCGGCCAAATAGGCCTACCGAAGTTTGTTCCATCCCCCACGGTCCTGTGCTAACCGCCTTCATTGACGCCCTCCTAATTATGAATTCATAGTAATTAATTCTACCTATGTAACCCCTTCAGGGGTCATTTTTAGCTGTTGTTTGTGCATCTTTAGTAAATGTGGCGCATGCCTGTTTGAAGTACACATTCTAAGAAACTTTTTAATTATGTTCATTGATAACGTTTTGTTATGTTTATTGTTGGCATTGCCTTTTTAATAAATCAATTCTTTTTTGCACGTTCTGCGCGGCTCTGAGAGTTTTCTAAATTTAAAGTATATCCAGTCAAATGCTTCCCTTAAAATCAACTCCTAGCATAACGATTTTTTTCTTAGAAAGATAAATAGAAAATACTCTTATTGCACACTTAAAACAAAGAAACAATTTACGAATGAAATAATTGAGGAGGTCAGGAACAAGGTGACATTTACACATTCGGCTCGATGTTTTTTTTTTTCGGGTTCAAAACTTTGAATTTTGTCGATTTCCGAATACTTTTAGTGCAATCGATGACTTATTTTAAGAGAAAATAGCATATAAAAGCAGTATTCTGTTCAAAAGGTTGAGACTTTTGAACCAAAACGGGTCATTTTTGTAGATAAAATGTCCAATGACGTCCGAATTGTATCAAATACGGTACATTTTTGTATATCGATTTTAAATTGACTAACGAATGATAGGAAGTTTTAAAAATTACATTTATCACCAGATTGAATCAAATTGTGACATTTTACATTTAGTAGGATAAAAAGGTACCATTTGAAAATTATTTTCTTAAATATTTCGTATATTTTTCAATACAATGTATTTCGTCCAATTAAACTGTTACTAGCCTAGCTAAATATTGTAGGGGTCATGTGTGTAAAAAGCTGTTTAAAGTCTATAGTTATTTATAGATATGTACCGCGTCTCATTCCGATCAATCATCTTGCATGCAATCACCATGTGAATGGTTCTAGAAATAGCCCCGTCTTCGTCTGATGGAACTCCGTGCTCGTAAACAAATATTTCCGCAATCTAAGGTACCTAAAGAGTAAACATTTAGGTACTCAGTCTCTAGCAATGGTTTAGAAAGGCAGAAATTTTCCCTTCGGAGATTACAGTTTCTATTAGCTTGATAGATAGCTAGATAATACTTTATTGTACCACAGAAAGACAGATAACAATACAGAAATAAATGCTAAAAGTAGACGAAGTACAAAGGCGGCCTTATCGCTATAAGCGATCTCTTCCAGGCAACCTTGGGATGGACTGGACATGTAAGAAAAAAATAGACGTTGGCACCCGAAAAAAAATAAAATAATACTTACACTACATACTATAATACCTACATATAACCTACAAACAATATAATAAACTTACATAAAAATAAAGTTATGTAACTAGCTTGGTAGATTGAATAGCCAAATATTATTGACAACCGATTTGACGCGGCGGGCGAAGGTCCGCCTGCGACGTAGAACGTTGCCGGTTCGATTCCCGCCTTGGGATAAATGTTTGTACGATCTGCAAATATGTGTTTAGGGGTGTTCTGTGTATTTTCTATATATAGTAAAAATCTATTAGTATCAATGTTTTAGGTATATCAATCATCTAGTACCCATAACACAAGCTCTGCTTAGCTTTAGGGTTTAGTTAGATGATGCTGTATGGATTATCCGGCAACATTTATTTATTTATATACTTACTAGCTTCTGCCAGTAGCTTCACACGCGTTTTTCGAGATATAAAGTCTATATGGTATCCCAGGGCTAGAACTACGTTCAAGCAAAATTTCATATAAAGGATCTGTCAAGTAGTTTTGGCGTTGTCTTCGCCCAAACAAACGTAAGCCACGCCGCGAGCGGAGGCTAGTATGTAACAACAAAGTCATATAACCGTAATAGTCCTATTTTCGCTTTTAAAATGTCTAAAAAAACCGTGTCAACATCAACAATATACGAAACACATCATTATTTGAGTCACGGAAAATAGACCTGTAAAATAATTTTCAATGACATCTCTATTGTGTGGAATTAACTATGCAAAGTCAAAACGTGAAAGTAATACGGTATTTTTCGTTTTACTAGAATTTTCTCTTTAATATTTCAGTCAGAGATAACGTACCGCTTTCTAAGAATCCAATTATTGCGAAATTTTCTTTAAACATTGCCTTATTCAGGTGTGGGCAGGTAATAGAGAGATTATAAAGGTCAACGCCTACACTCTAAACGAGCTTAGCTTCTAATAAATAAATGATCAAATTAAGGTGGTCGCAAGGTAAAGATCGTCTGTACGGAAGCACATTAACGTGTTAAAATCTTATTTAGAGAATATTTGGTAAAAAGAACAATAACACTATCACACTATATTACAAAAGCGAAAGTTTGGATGACTGTATAGATGGATGGATGGATATTTGTTGCCTCTCCACGCCGAAACTACTGAACGGATCGGACTGAAATTTTGCATTCAGGTAATTCTAATCCTGGAATCAAACATCATGCTACTTTTTATCCCATAAAACAGTTCCCATGGGATAGAAATCACCTATATTAAACACTAGTGCGGCATAAACGAGTGTTTATGAAAACTTTTTAAACTTTCGCTTTTTTATCACAATTAATGATTGTTAGTGGCGGCGCAGATTCGGCTGAAGATCTCAAGAGGCGCAAATACGTAGGTAGCTCTCGACAGAGCCTGCGCATTTGCCCCTTTGGAGTCCAGATAAATACGTAGGTAGCTCTCGACAGAGCCTGCGCATTTGCCCCTTTGGAGTCCAGATAAATACGTAGGTAGCTCTCGACAGAGCCTGCGCATTTGCCCCTTTGGAGTCCAGATAAATACGTAGGTAGCTCTCGACAGAGCCTGCGCATTTGCCCCTTTGGAGTCCAGATAAATACGTATAGGTAGCTCTCGACAGAGCCTGCGCATTTGCCCCTTTGGAGTCCAGATAAATACGTATAGGTAGCTCTCGACAGAGCCTGCGCATTTGCCCCTTTGGAGTCCAGATAAATACGTATAGGTAGCTCTCGACAGAGCCTGCGCATTTGCCCCTTTGGAGTCCAGATAAATACGTATAGGTAGCTCTCGACAGAGCCTGCGCATTTGCCCCTTTGGAGTCCAGATAAATACGTATAGGTAGCTCTCGACAGAGCCTGCGCATTTGCCCCTTTGTAGTCCAGATCCTAGGTCCGTGGTGTACACAGGCTCTCGGGTTTAAAAAAAAAATTATCAGTGCGTCTGGTTGAAGGGACGCGTGCCCCGAGAGCTGATTGAGTACTAGTTCTTATTTGTTTCCATTCTTTAATAATATAAAATAAGTAATTTACTTTGTTTATGATTTTAAACAAGAGAAAATGATAAGTGGGTAAAGCTAAAGCATAAACACCACTTCTGCAGCATCTTCGAATTTAAGACGGAACTCACGGTCTTAACAAAGTATGTAGTATGAAGGTTTGAACAGTTATCATGAAACAGTATGCAAAGAGACAGTTTACATTTCGTAAGCAAAAAGCGATTAGCACGTGTAAACCGAGGTTATTCGCTGTACAGTGCTCTTATAATGTTATTGTAAACAAAGCAATATAAACTAGTAACTAGTAGGTATTTAATAGATAAACTAAAAATACCTATAATATGAATATTATTAATTGCTGTTATTGTTAGGGAAATCAAAGCCGGAAAAACGAAATAAAAATCTCTGAAAATAATATATTTATTAGATGTTTCTTAGCAGAACAAACAAAGGGAATGTGTGTCGAGAAGATAATTGAGGTCAAGGGTTTAGAGGGTCGGGAAACTATTGAATTATTGACCGAGTTGTTAGGATGAATAACATATAAGCATCTACTTCCTATGTATAACAACGACAACCTGAAGCAATTCTCAAGACGGATATACGTGCAGCATATTTACATATCATTGGGCATATTTACATATCATTGGCACAAAGAACAAAATTACGCATGGTGTGTGGTAAGATCTAGACATGGGGCAGTAAGGATACTTTTCAATTTATAAAGCTTAAGAAAACTGCTCAGAAACCCTACATTTTAAACAAATTCTGATGACCTGATTCAGAGATTCCAAATATGTATATGGAGAGGATTTATCCAATAGGCACTAGGCCTTCCAAAGTTAGCGCAATGACCACGGACTCACGTATTTATGTGGGTATCCCGTAAAATTTATTATATAGGCAACTTGTTACGAAGTTGCCGGATTAGGTAGGTATAATCTTCTTTCATATGTGACCTTATATGCAAACGCGTATATAAAATAAACATACGACCAGCATAGGGCTAACTAAAGTGACCTCCTGACCTTACTGGATGGATGATTAAATATGGATCTAGTTAAGAGCGAAATTGCATTTTCGCAGCGGTCTCCAATTTAGTAGTGGAGGGTAATACCGGTAAATGGGCAGACTTTCCCGACAACTAAAGGCGACCTGACTTTTAATCTGGAATATTCTTAATCAGAAAGATGCCACGGCCCATCCCCTAGACTTTAGTTTTTAATTAACGTTATATATTTACCCAGGTGCCGTTACCGCCTGTTCAGCCTCCAGATCATAAATCTCGAAGCCTGTGTGGTCACAGTAGTAGAAACAGTAACGGAAGTTACCAGAACCGCCTCGTTGCAGCGACATTGCCCACCACCAACCATGGACACGGTTAAAACACTGGCAAAGTTAACCCACACCACAATACCATACACGAAAACTGACTTCACAAAAGACAATCTGACTATTTTTAATATTGTCTGTTGATCTTCCGTTGTTTTTAAATGAGCAGTAGCTTAAATCACGGCAAACATTCTTAAGTACGCAGTTTGTGATCAACGGAGATGGGAACTCAATCACATTTAGCAATGACTTGGCTAGAATTTTCACTAAATGTGATCCTCTTATGACAGATTCTCTTGAAGAATCGAACAATGTAGTTCAACAGATTTAAACGATCGTGGCAGAATACACAGAATGGATTTACGGATGAAGAAGATTCTCAAAATTAAGACAATCACCAGATAGAAGATTAAGTCAGTTTAAACAAAAATACACGCAGATTTAAACAAAAATACTGTCTTTGTAGAACAGCGCGGAATCGAAACCATTAAAATGTTTAAATGGACACAGATAGGGTTAAATTAAACAGACGACTGCATCTAAAGACACGATTGTATGAAATAAGTTGTGGCATCAATTAAGCGTAAAACAAATACAGATAGCGTTGAATTGCGACGTTCAAATGATAATTAACGAGTTGATTAGACAATTTGACCTGAAATGATGAGACAACCTGCGATCCGTAGGGTGAGGGACGGTAGTAACTTGTAACCATTTCTAGAAGGTTTTCCTGGTATTCCTGGTATTTATCTGATCAAGAGAAACATTATTTACTTTAAGGTTGCTCAAAGGGCCAATCCCTGTGTTTAATTTTTATAAGTTAGGTATCGAAATAAAAATTTATTTCGTTTTTAAGGTTTTGTGTGGTTTGGTTTAATCATTATAACATTATGTTGTGATGTTACCAGCATGATAATATTCAATTTATACTTGATTTTTAAAGTAAAATTGGGTATTCTCATAAAATTTATTGCTGGTTGATAAAATTTGGAACACAATGTAGATGGACTTACCCAAAAGTTGGATCAACTACTTACTCAATATTGGTTTAGATGGTTTCGCCAATTCTCAAGTTATGAATAAACCTAAACAGATATCGAAAAACAAACAGGCGAGCACTAGCACAGAGAATCATAGAGTAGCACAGCTGCATATTTATAATTTCTAGTACTTATGTACTTCTAGATAAGCAATTAGGTTACTAGATTATTTGGATCATTACAACTTGTATAATGAGGACAGTTAGAACATAGAGGCCAAATTAACCGGATCTTACTACTTCTGATTGATTTGTGTCGGATTATTATGTAGGTATTGTCCATTAGTGATGCTGATAAGCGCATGCAATAATAGAGGGGCGGTTTGAAGAAAAAAACACAGTTTAAACTAATCACTTTCCTTTCTGATTAAAACTGATCACTGTGGTGCATTATGCATTTAATAAATTACAAGGCGTAGAACCAACATAATTGCGGAAATCCATTGCAAAATATTAGGACAAAAATATTTAATAACAATACCGCGCAAAACCTCTGATGAGATTCAAGAAAAGGCAATTAGCATGCACCACCTTAGTCTGTTTTTTACCTTCTCTGATTAGACAAGGTAAAAAACAGACTTGCGCAATATTAAATTGTCAAATCACTTACCCTCAAACTTCAACGACACACACAATTCAAATGTAGAAGAAAAAACCACACCAACTACACAAGTAAGTCAACTTACTTTGATGGATTTTTCCATTGTGCAGTTGGTGTGGTTTTTTCAGAACGTTTTACATGGAATTGTTACTCAAACTTTTTATCCCAATATTTGTATAGGTCAGAAAACATGCAATTGTTTCATTTCATTTTGTTGTGCAAATTGGTACTTTAATTCGGTGTACACCAATTAAACGAACCAAAACATGAAATTTAGTTTAATAATATAATTGGTATTTACAATTGAAACAATTGAGCTAACTGCAGACTGTTGCAAACAATCTACAGTTTGATAATTAAAATAGGCCTTCTGGACCTATCATCATGTAATAAAAAAAATGTTTGTTACACTGACCTGACATTTCTGAAATAAACACCATGCTCAGAATCTATGGTAAAATCTGATTTTTTTTTGCTGTCGTGTGTAACATCGAAGAAACAGGGTTTGACCTTTGTCCAGGAAACCGAGCGGTTGGGACATTCAGGGTTTACATGGAGTTGAAAAATTTAGGAACTCTCACATGAATCTGATTTATATTTTGCCATGTAAGGCACTGAAAAATAATTATATTAATGCTTTCTATAACTATGTAGGCTGTTCAGTTATGCCATTGCAATATCACTGTGGCATTTGAGATATTTCTGATTGCACAGCAAGTGTCCTCATTGCAGTATTGTGTCGCAACTTGTGTTGACATTGGTTTAGCCTAGTAAAATTAGTAGATAGATAAAAGTTACATTTTACCACTCAATATATTTTTATCCAAATTATATTGCTATCCAGGACCTCTCTACAGCTTTCAGTTATAATAAGTTAAAAAGTTCACTGCTAAGCCTTAGGGCTGCTTTTCAAGCTGTTCTTTTCAACTTTGTAGTATAATGGGCTTTCCATGTGTTAACATTGTTATTATCATCGCAGAACCCACTGCTGGGCCTATAGGCCTTATTTAATTCTTGCCAGCCTCTTCTGTCTTGTGCTTTTAGCATCCATGTTGCAGTCAAGTACCCAGTGACTTTTGCAAAGTCGTTGACCCAACAATATCCAAGGTGACCAACCTCTTCATGTTTGAGAAGATTCTAAGAAAAATGATCCTATGATTAATATTCTATTAAAATGAGAGTAGTTGAACTTAGCAACAAAATAAATAAAGATCCAAGATAACTCTATGAAGCCAATCAAGTGTTTCTTGAGCCTACTTTTCCAGAAGCCAATAATGGAAGTGATTTACTATTTGCAATGATTAATATCTATCAAACTTCACTTACATTGAATATTATGTGGCTTTATTTTAAAATCTAAAGAAATTCAGACATGATTAGACCCTTCAGAAACAAGTTTAGATGTTATGAATCATCACAACATTATGTAAATTCAACTGCCAACACTTTTAACGAATTTTGGCAGCTGCAGGAGGAAAGACCTTATCAACAATGCTACAATTGTGTCCACACTTCGGCGGGAAAATCGTTGGTGACTAGAAAAAATCTATGAATGCTGAGAAAATCCAATGGGAATTCTAGGTTCGCTGTATGGAACAGGTCATAAAACTTTATAGGGGGTACTTACACTTCGAGTATGCGGTCCCCCTTGCGGATCCCGGCCTGCTCCGCCGCGCCCTGCTCCAGGACCGCGCTGACGTGCTGCAGGGGAGCATACAGCTCCCCGTTGATCGATCTCAACTGACCACCTTCAGACACTTGACCGCGAACGTTGAAACCGAACCCCGTGTCCGTTTTGTATATTGTGACACGACGCGGGCCATTAGCGATCTCTGTTATCTTATTATTTTTCTCGGTTCTTGTAATACTGTTATTATCGGTTTCCGTCTCGGCCATTTTGGACAGTTTCCATTTCACCATCACCCGACCCGAGCGAAGGCAATTTTGTTTTGATTGACGTTTTGACTTGTTTTGAAGTTTCTACTGACAGAAGTTATATGTCAAAATAAAGGTACGTTCACATGCTTTGTCTTAGATGAACTTTTGCTTTGTACACTGAGGTGATTTACACTACCAGTGCGTCTGCATATCTATCTTTCTGGGTCTGAAGTCTTGCTCAGTTTGCATAGAGTAGAA
Source organism: Eupithecia subumbrata (assembly GCA_949316285.1). Taxonomy (NCBI): domain Eukaryota; kingdom Metazoa; phylum Arthropoda; class Insecta; order Lepidoptera; family Geometridae; genus Eupithecia; species Eupithecia subumbrata. The sequence continues at coordinate 8,702,294 of OX438643.1, read as the reverse complement.
AAAGATGCACTCTATTTCAATGCAGAAATACCGCTGTTAGCAACTTCGTACTCTGACGGAAAAGTTCAAGCTGAAATGAACTTTATCAAATGCGTTTAGAAACTAAAATGCATTTTTTCCAGGCCCTGAAAGATGGGCCAGAAAGAAAACCGAATTTAAAAACAACCTTTACCTTTTGCTGTACCCAAAACTGATTAACTACAGTGGCTATTCTGCAGGGCTAAATAAAAACGAGTGAGAGGCCCCAAAGTAGTAGTTTATCTCTTTCTAGTAGGATGTACTTACATCTGTACTTTTTTAAAAATTCTAATGAAACTGTGATAATGTTGGTAATAGAAACTTGTTATTGTAGAAAATGGTACTGTAAAATAACATTATAATTGACAATTAAGTTTCTACTAGGTTGTAATGGTATACACTGTCTGCTGGCCATAATTAAATTAAGTACTACTTTCAAAGTGCGCAAAAGATTTGAAAACATTGTGCTTAACATTCATAAGGTAATGTGTTGCTGCGTAAATTGGCCAGCTTTTTAAAAAGTGCATATTCCAGAAGTAAGTTTGCCAGAATTTTTGTAAAAGCCACAGGGCTTTAACAAAAAACAATTCGATGTCACAGGACATCGAATTGTTTCATCGGATACCCTACACCATGTTGCAGCGTGCTAGACAAGGACAAACTACTACTTTGAAGCCCTCTTACTCGGCTCGCTTCTCTACTCTGAGATGTCACAAAGAAAAATGACCGTATCTATATAATACTTATCAGTGAATGAATTATGTTCGTGCACGATCCAGTTTACTCAAAAGATTCATGGTTGCAATTTTGTAGCGCGATTTCGCTTTGTTTTTGTAAGCGCGATTTCTAGATGCCGCGCGCCAAATACGAAATCGCAGTAGTGTGATCGAACTCGCATTTGGCGTGCGATCTGTTCAGATTGTTTAGAGATCGTCATAGTACAATGTACAGCAAACAAACATTGCAATAGCAAACAAATCGCGCAACACAAGACGTTCCGTAGCTGGTGGCACAGTAGTTGAATGTGTGTGAAAATTCGAGTGCACCTTCATAGTTAAAAAAGAAGAGAAGAAAAATTTCATGAACGCATTTTAGTCGAAGCGTTCGTAGCGTCATCTATTGACAGCTGTCAAACTTTCTTGTTTGTTTTTGTTACAGTCGGTAAAACAGTTCGTAAGTTGAATTGAATTGTTGAATTTATTCCTCCGCAAGGTGGCGTCTCTCGCGAAACAACGTGGTAGAAAAAAAATAATTTCTTTCACATCAAAATCAGCTGTGAATATCAGTCATCATCAGTATGGCCGCTCCATTGTTCAGAAAATAAAATTTGTTCTTGTAAAATCTCGTCAAAAAAATAGCAAACAGCGTCAGTTTTCGTACTTACCCATTTGTTTTATTACAAGTAGTGTTGATGTTGACTAGAAAAAAGTGTTGCGTCATGCCAGAGACCTCTCACTGACAACCAAAATAATACAAAATTGCGATTGCGACTCGCTCAGTTATTACGGCAATTCAGTAAAATTTCTTTTTATCTCGTGTAATAATTTTTCGATCGCGCGGTCGAAGTTCCATGCTACTGTTAGATCGTCAAAGAGATAAACATGAGTAGTGTAAGATTGAGTTTCAGTTTCGTATCGGTGAGCAGAATTGCAGTGAGAGGGAACGCATCGCAGTTGTTGTCGGGTGAGTGTAATTTTGTGTGTTTTTCGCATGTTTTCGCCCGATTGGCTTCGCTCCAGACCCGTGTTGCGACGTCGTAGAACGTTGCTACATATCGTGCGTACTTGTGTGTGTTTGATAACAAAACGTGATAGCTTCATCACGTTTGCCCCTGCTGTGTGCCATAGGCTTACGCGTGTTACGATGGGGCATGTATTGGCTGCGATTTAGCGGGTTTACTTTGTACCCCAAGGCGAGCAGTCTCTGACAAGGTCACGGGCGTCAACATAATTGTATATGATTTGCGTGCGACCCTGCTTCTGAACCTAATAAGAGTCTTATCTGATTCGCTAAAAACAAACACATTTTAGTATCAAAAGATTGTTGTTGTATCAAGGAGTGTGATAGTGTTTTATCTCTGGTACCTACTTATGACATTTAATATTTTAAGTTCAGTAAAATAATGCATAGCTATGTTTAGAACTTATAATATTTTATCTAAAAACACTAGCACAAATTTTATTAGTAAAAATAACCTTCTCCTTCAAGACATCTAATAAAAGTAGGAATTAATTTGCTTCATAGTGAGATAAGTAACAATCTTGCTACAGTATTTAATTTTACCCTTCTTCTTGTGACCAATACAATCCACAATTAGCTCTGGTTAGCTTGCAAACAAAACCATTAAAAACAATTAAAAATAAACATCAGCTGGAAAATAATGTAAGAGATCATCTTGGTACTTATTAGGGCTTGCATTCGAATATTCGAATAATTCGAATATTATATTGGTTCGAATATTCGAATACTGAAATTGCAATATTCGAATATTCGATTAAATCAAAAACTAACAAAATGGCAAAGTTATAGGGTTCGCAAACACTCGGGAGAGCCGCTTGCGACTGCGTAGTGCATTCGCGTATGCTTATTTCGGAAAAAGGAAATCGAAGTTTAATTTTCGTTGTCGTGCAAAACCAACTTTTATGTCGCTTGCATAAGATAACCGATAGCACAAAAACGAATCAAAATTTGATTTCGTTTTTAGAAGTACGGACCTGTCTATCCCGTCTATCCCTCGCGGTGTTACCGTTACTTATAGGGTCTCCACCTTTTTTTTGAGAAAATTGAGTCTAATTTACCTGGTAAGAGATTAGTAATACTTAGTATTAAAACGGTACTTATCCTCAATGGCAAAGAACCAAACTCTAAAGATATAACGGCGAGCGGAGAGAGCTGCGAAAATTTTCAGACTTAAGTGGCAATTGGCAAAAATGGCAAGAAAACCATGACCATGCGTGATAATGGCAAACTGAAAGGGCTACAAAGTGTGCGTAGTGAGCAACACATAATTTTCAGGCTTTACAGCCGCTGTTGTCCAAAATGACAAGCATGCTAAGGAAACACCATGCGGAGAGACCGCGTTCATTTTGAAGACTTTTGCAGCTGAGTTATTTGTGCTCTCTTTCTAAAAAAAAATACCTCGTAGTAACGTGAAACGAACAAATAAAGTATTTTCGCATACTTTATTGTGCTCATAAAGTATAGAGTACGTTAACAAGTAATAAAGTAGGTACAATACTTTATTAAAAAGTACGGGTGGCAACCCTAGTTACTTACCGTGTTTATGTACTTGTTATTGTATTAAATTTTATTGTAGATATTGTTAAAATACCTATTCACCTAATTAAGAAGAATGTTTTTTCAAGAATTTGTGGTTGAGTGTTCGTGTAAATCGCCAATGTTTCGTTACAACCTTTTGTTAATTTGATATTTTAAGTTTGTTCATGGAAATAACACATAAAAAATAAAAGAAGATGTGATTATAATAAAAATATAGTTTTTTTACTATTATTCGAATAATATTCGAATATTCGAATAGTACCCGAAAAAAAATCGAATATTCGAATATCAAAATTTTCGAATATTTGCAAGCCCTAGTACTTATAATAATAATCACTTATAATGTGGTGTGAATTGCCCAGCATTATTCATTTATTTATTGTACACTTCAGTATTGTGAAATTTTGTTGTATCTATTGTTTTGAACAAGTTGCCGATGGATGGCACAATCTTATTGCCGTTCCCAATATTCAATCAGGGTCTGCTTACATTTCATTTCTCAAACAATAAATTAATTTGTCAAAGTAAGGTACTAAAATAACAACACGCAGTTATAGGTTAGTTACTGAAGGCTGGCGCGATTGACTTTTGATTTCAGTCACACAATAAACCATGCTGTTCACATATCTGTTGATACAGGAAGTCTCTAGTTTTTTCCATCCGCAGTTGCAAAGTATGTACAAACGGAACGGGAACTTCTTAGGCATGCATGCCTTCAAAAAGATAATAAATGCATGGATAAGATCGGAAATTTGGGTGTCAAATAAAGAAAAATATGAACCTCCAAAATGAAAAAGCAGCTCAACATCATACGAAATTTTAACTTTCTTTTGATAAGTTAAGAGACAAAATAGTGTAGCAAAAAACTTTAAAAGCACATGTGATATAGACATTTCAGCTCTCCGCTGCTCGCCCTTAAATCAATAATAAGTAATAATTATAATATTTTTTGTAGTCAATAGACCTTTGTTTGACCACAATATCACCTTATATAACGAGGAACCTGGGCGTGTACTCATAAAACTAGACAGGAGTTGTTTTTTCACAAAACGAAAAATAATCTTTGATTTTCCTTTTCCGAGTAGGCCCCCAGGATTACCGATCGAACGAAACGAAACTTCGTGACGAAAGTAGGCCTCCAGTATACTAAAGATTATCGCGCCAGCTTTCAGTAATTGACCTATAGGTACTCTTTGAATGATGATGATTGATGACTTTTATTTCCAACTTCAGCTCCAAAAAGTTGTAAACGTTACCTGACTAAAGATGTAGGCATTTTGTTATGAAGCTTTTATATATTTCTGTAAATTAAACTTTCATCAAAATTACTGCAATATTTAAGTTGTTCTTACTTTCCACCTTCCATTATGGTTATTATTTACCACTCGGTTATCTAATGCTTTGATTGCCATCCAAAGTGAGTGATCATGCTACCTCACTTACCAATGGTACAGTCAGATGCAGTATTTCCCTTTAAATTCTCATTTCACCAAGTGCTACATATTCTAGTAACAAAATGCAAGAGTAAAATGCATTTTAAACGTGTTTGTAAATCTAAAATAGGTGGAAAGTCCTTGTCATCAGCCTCGGCTTAAAGCTTTTTACCTATATCCTCAAAGAAAATAATTACAGTTCATTTAAAGAAAAACAAAAACTAGGTAGGTAGTTATTATGTAGGTACATAATATCTACTCACAGGTTACGATAATTCTGTAATCTGTGTATCTACTTAAATTTCTATTTTAGAATGAGTGTAAGCACACTTGTGCTTATACATATATAATAAAAACACTAGGTATTAACATAATGTACTTAGCTAAAAACACAAAAATCAATGGTACCTATATATATATATATATATTTTTTTTTAACTAAACCCCAGCATCCTGGTTGCATTGCTTTAGTACTTTGTCTTAAAATCGTTCGTATTAAAAATTCTCAAAGGAAAAATTTGCCACATTTGAATACTATGCAAAACTCTAATGTGATTTGGGGGAAATATTCTGAACTATAAAAATCAACTTCAAGGCTTGAAAATTTTAAATGACACTTTTTTAAGCTTTCCTTCAACTTTCAATCTTGTAAATATTGTGATGTGACTAATTGAAACCCTATTCAAGACTAAGCTATAAACAAAAAAAGAACTATAATGTTTTAAATCTGTCATGGTTATTAACACTAAAGGCATTTACAATGGGACATTTACTATACTACTATGAAATATTGGAAAGCTCAAAACTCAAATCATGGTAAATATCCCGTTGTAAATGACTTTAGAATTATTATCTTACCTCAAACCTAGTCTTCTCATGTTCATCAGCAGTCACCCCCCAAACAAGGGGGGCAGCCACTGCTTTTGCCTTGGAAAGTTCCCTAGTCGGGCTGAGTGGTCTGGGCGATTCTTATTAAGTCTTATTACTTTATTTATTTGTTCATAATACACTAATCTCATACTTTTTTTAAAGCCTCTACCACACAGCCGCGATTTTGAAGCTGTGCTTTGCGATTTTGCGGGGGGCAGGCGGTAGCCGGAGACAGAGTTTCACGGCGGGGGAGGGGGGTGGACAAGCCGCGCTTCAAAATAAGTACCTACTGACTATAGAGTTTAATTACAATGTAGCCATAGAATTGGGTAATGGGTAATTTTAAACATAATTACTAAGAACGTGTCCATTGGCACTTTTTCTTATTATCTGTATACTTAAGGTCAAGACACGTTGTTCATGTGTTCTCTAAGATAGCACTTTTGCACATAGGTACACGCCGTGACAGTTTCGGCACTAATCCCATACTAAAACCACAACCTATATGCATACAGTCGTTAGACGAAGGCATTTTGACGTGGTTTTGACTGGGCAATCGTGCGGCGGGCAAGAGACGGGACGGGAGAGGGACGCTCCCGAGTTGCATACATCACCGTCTTAGTAACTCGGGAGCGTCCACTCCCCGACTCGTCAATTGGTCCCCGCACGATTGCCCTGTCAAAACGTCTTCGTCGAACGACTATACCTATGCATATAGGTAGGCTGTGGTAAAACGACTGTTATAAGGACAAAGTAGGTAACTAGTTCCAGCTGCTGACTGTACCTGCTATACCTACCTAGGCCTAAGTAAATAGGTCTAGAATCATAGCTGCAGCGAAAGAGAAAGGTATTACGTCATTAAGTTATCTTAACGTTTTGTTATGGTTACTGATTTATTGCGTTGATGTTTTGTAAAAGCAGTTTGGTAGAGGTTTTTAGTTTAGGTCTGTCCTAAAAATAAACATAGTAGCCATGAGGTAATTTATTTTAATTTGAATGGCCAAGAGCACTCATCATCATAATCAGCGTATGTTAGTCCACTGCTGGACATAGGCCTCCTCTAAAGAGCACTTACAATAATAAAAATATGGTATGCCACTGTTGCACCTAAAGGGTGGTCCACAGGTTGGGCAGTAAAATCCTTAAGAAAAAACCATTATTTTAAGCGTACAACTTTTCAATGAATCTGTCTGTAATAAAATTGGCTGAGATACAAATTTTCAGAAACACACGTCCCGTGTTTACCTAAAAAGGCTATTGGAGAGGCCTTCTCTTTATTTTTTATTATAAAAAAAGATGTAGGCTGCGCAGTGTGCCCTCACAATCCTATAAGTTGTTAGTAGAGTTCGTAAGTTAAAAGAGTTTGTAAAGTTTCACGTAAGCCGTGAAACCATACGTAAGGTTAATGTTAAAAAAAAAGTAAAAAAGGGTTGCGAGTGTACGCCGCCGTGCCGCGACGTGTTGCCCAAAGGACAGTTGTTTGCGACTGGTTCTAAGTAGCCTTTAAAACACGTCAAAACGTAAAGTGCTGACCCGCGGGAACATGCATGGAACGCTGTATGGTATGCAAGTGTGGCCCAAAGGACAGTTGTTTACGACTGGCTCTAAATTAGCCCTTAAAACACGTCATAACGTAAAGTGCTGACACGCGGGAACATGCAACGCTGTATGGTATACAAGTGTTGCCCAAAGGACAGTTGTTTGCGACTGGCTCTAAATTAGCCGTTAAAACACGTCATAACGTAAAGTGCTGAACCGCGGGAACATGCACCGCTGTATGGTATGCAAACTGTACAAGCCATTTCTATTGTCCATAAGGTCACAGAATAACTGTATCGGAAAACGAACCGTATAAGGACAAGGGAAGTTCAAATTCAATTGCGAGAAAGTTAATGTCAGGGATTTTCGAGTATTTTTGGTTAATCTGAAATTTTAACTTGAAACATTTTTATCCCCTGTTATGTTTGCATATTTCGGTAAAATCTAGTTCGGAACAACAATGTATCTACTGTATTTTCTTAAGGAGATTAAAATACGGCCTGTACTTGCAGTAATAGTACGGTAAAGGCACTTATTTGTTACCCAATAAAACACCTTGACACGCTTAACTAAAACATAAAATTGAGTGGTCATATCATACCTAAATTACACTTCATTCAATTCTTAAAATCAACACATTATGCAGCTATTATTCTACATTAATCGCCCCATCGCTATTTCAACTGTACTTAAGACTTAACGTATCACTGCCTAGTGCGCCGCTGCTGCTACGAGGTGCTGTTCTTGTCAATTTGTGTTATGGGCACTGAAAGACTTAATATTGTTTTATGAGCTAAAGCAATTTCACAAAGAAAATAACAATCAAATAATAGAAACAATTGAGCTAACTGCAGACTGTTATAAACAATCTACGGGTTGCTCAACTGATCCATATTTATTTCACAAAGACATTTTTGATTATTGTTGATGTCTTCTGATGATGGTCTTTACTTTCATCCCTAAAGGATGGTTTATGAAGTGTTGTTTTGGGGTAGTGGGGGGTAGATGTCTTCTACCTATCATCATCATTATCATTTAGATCGAATTTTTCACGCCGCCTTTCGTTCTCCCAGAATATCCGTAATTTCCTCTCAATCGAAAAAAAATATAAGTGTGATGTACAATAAGATAGATCTCGGCTATTGCAGTCATCTAGTACCCATAAAACAAGATCTGCTTACATTTGGACAGATGATGCGTTAGAATTGTCCAGTATTATTTATCTATTATCTCACTAGCTGCTGCCAGCGACTTCTCATGCGTTTTTCAAAGTGCCAATGTACGTCACTGGGATCTCCCTTGGCAGGGTGGTAAATGGTATCATTAATTAATTCGCTTAGGCGTGAAAAGGTTACATAAGACTACAGAAGGACAGACAGAATTACATTCGACTTTATAATATAAGTATGGATTGTCATCAAGTTCGCAAGGTTCCCGTGGCATCTTTGAATTAAATTGTTAACACTTTCAAAGCCCAAGACGCACATGTCCAGCTGCAGCGGCTTCAGGCGGCACGGCATGCCCCTGCTGTTCGCATTGCCGCCGAGGCTCTGCAGTAAATGCGTTAAAGTAGCTTCTCCAAACTTAAAACTTTTAAACTTTCGCGATTTGTTAACATAGTTAATGGTATAATCGGGTATTTATCGCGTACCTTTTGGTATTATATCCCCTACGTTTCTACCGCGTTACAGCGATCGTGGTCACGGGGCGACATAACAAAAGGTACGCTGTAAATACCCGATTATACCATTAACTCCAAACTTAGTTTCACAGCTATGTAATCCATAGCGATTCTCAAACGCTTTCAACTGGTCGGTGTAGTTTTCTACCCGCAATACAGAAACAATGGGTGTATCAGATCATTAGAATGATTTCTCCTGAGCTACTTACGTTAGAATTAACACGGCCATCGGGAAGCGAACACCCTATTGTCTGCAGACATTTTCTGCATTGTTTGTGATGAAGCAGATTGCGCGTAATGTATGTTTTTTTACTCACAAGCTCTATCAGTGATTGAGGACTAGCACGGGTTTTTCCGTCGAAAAAGCCGATATTTTACCTGTTATACATATTATGTGTCTAGAACACAACAAAATCTACGCAAAATTCATGGACAAAAGCCAGATCCGTTCAGTACCTACATTAGGCGTTATTCGAGCTTCACAAACTTTCGACCACTGGTTTTTTTTTACATTGATTAAGATCTTGTCTGATGTGATCCGCATCATAAATCCATATGGGCCTGATAAGATCTAGTCTTCTGTGACTATGAGAACTTAGTTAAATCGGCAATGAATTGGCCTTATAAAGTGTAGTTATTTAATTTAATTCAGAGATTAAATGCAACAAAGTTGTTTGCTAACCCCCCGTGCAAATAAATGTTTAATATAACAAAGTGAATATTTATTTTGACTAAGAGCATTGATATGTCAATGATTTGCCTGTTTTTTGTTTTAAACAAATTCGATATGTTGCAGCTACCATGCATTCTTGTTTGTATTAAATGAAATATTTATCATTCCAACTATTTTGACGCCAAATAAGATAAAATGCGTTTTAGTTTGTCTATATTTTTTCAGTGCATCTATGGTACTTTGGGCGTATTTTTTCTGAATGCCAAGTTTCAAGCAAAGTCAACCAGTTTCCTATTATGGGGTTGGTAGGAAAACAATACCAATTTACAATATTAAATCGACCTAACGCATGATGAACATGACCAATGACCACATCCAGAAGTCCAGAACAGATAGCGTTATTAATATTATAAACCATTTTCCCAGTAAAAATCATGACAAGGCTGATGTTGTCAAATCCATCAAGATAAACGAATGTCGTGTACCGCTGATTGTTGCAGATTGTGCCAATAAAACCTGCCTTGTAAGGGCTAAAGCTCATCAAGTCCTCTCTGCTTTGTGTCGCAATCACGTTTGAAGGATATTGTTTCGAAACCACGCTCTCAGCTTGTCGTAGCAATTGGTTACACTCTTGGTTTTTTCTGCTTCTAAATTCATCATCATTATAATCGTGTCTGTGCTGTACAAATTACTAATCTGCAAAATAGCGTATTGTCTTCTGCTAGATTGCATCATCGTCGAGAAGTCTCGCGAGTATTTTATAACATAAGAAGCTTGAATTGGGCTTGGGGACCAATTTCTTTCAAACCATTAAGAGACTCCGGTGTCTTGTAATACAGGCTTTTAAAAGCCTATCTCAAGCTCCAGCTCCACACAAAACAGGTTAAATACTTAAAAACCTAATCTTTACACAATTATTACTAAGAAAACCTTTTTGTGAGTGGAAAATAAATGTCTTATTACTCCCTTGGTTCGAAAGAGATGACAGACTAATTAAACCAACCAAGTGCGTGTCGTGAAAATGGGAAAATTATTACTGATTCCATTGATAATCACTTGGATAAGGTTGCTATTTAGTGTAAAGTTTAAATAAATATAGGTAAGTTCATTATTCGTGCAACTATAGAAACCCAAAAAATTGTTCATGGCACTTTGCGAATATAGGGGTATATTCCCAATGAATCTCTTACTATGTCGCTATAGTTTCTTACACTCAACGACCATGTTCAGTCGTACAATCACAATAAAATAATACTCCTACAAGCGTATAAAAAGCCCCCTTTTACAACCTAAGACACACACAACGTGTTTAAGTAACATTTCAGTGAAGTCGACCTTACATAATGCTTGTGCTTCATTCTACACTTGCACTGCGCGCCAAACATTGATCCGTAACACAGTTCAGTTGCATAGAAGCCTTGCTTTCAAGGTGACTTTTAATCACACGCCTATCTTCTTTATTTTAAAACTAGGAACCGTGACCGTAAAGTTGTAGGGTATCGTCGATAGTGTAACGTCCTCGCAAACGTCTTTAGTTTAGCCATAGGCGCAGCGGCAGCGCTAGCGGCGGATTGGTGATCATGATCACAATGGAGGTGTTAAAATACGAAAGAGGCAGCTGCCGCTCTTCCTATGATAGGTTCTCTTACGACATCCACGGTAGATAGATACCATACCGTCTATACGGGGTGATCGACATCCATGGTAGATTAGATAGATACCATACCTTCTATACACGGTGGTTTTTTGAGAAGAGCGGTGATGGCCAAGTTCAAAACCACGAGAGTTAGAGAAAAGTCGTGAAAAGAGTCATGCCTTACATTTATAAGAAAACAATAACTGCATATTTCGTTTTTTACATATTACTTTTAATACTTATCTCGATTTCCTTTAATAGTAAAAGATACAAAAAATAATAATTATGCAGTTATTGTTTTCTTATAAATCTTTTACTTGACTTTTCTTTAACCCGCGTGGTTTCGGACTTAGCCATCACCGCCCTTCTCAAAAAAGCACTCTGAATACAGGCTTAAAAACGTTCCGAGGTGTGTTTTCGTATGATTCGTATGATGACGTCCAGCAACCAATTTAATTATGAGTGAATTTAATGATTTTTCAATTAGAAATGCTTCTTTATTACACAGTAAATGATTTATTAAACAATTTTTTAATACGGTTACGTATTATGACATTATTTCTTTCCCTTCTTAATAACCTTTGGTTTATCATTACCTGCATACTAACTTTATTTTATTCTTCAATATAAAAAATGTACATTCAATTTGTGAAATTTATTGGTTTGACATTGTTTATTTATATGACTTACTTATAATTCTTTGACATATTCATCTCCTACAATCTTTTTTTTACTGTGTTAATTTAAATTTAAATTCATAATTTGACATTGGTATTTAAATTTGATAAAAATAAAAATATGGTTTCAAATTATAATATTAATGCATGCTTCTAAATAAAATAACTAACATAGATTGTTAGTTCCAATGTTCTTAAATGTATATTGAATGTTTGTACACCTAAGTGGCAGAATCCAGCGATTTAAAATAAGTCTCATGAACTGGCTGTAATATTACCTGATTCACAAACAATAAATGAATTATGAATTATGCTGATTTTCGTCACGATTTTTCGACCGTTTCCAACTAAACTTCGTCCTCGTAGAATGGCTTCTATTACTAACGGTTGTAGGTTCAATTAGATCTATGTTTATATATTGCTTTCATAATACAAACGGGTATGAGAATACCCTGTGAAACCACATTGGGAGACACAAGTTTGTGTGAAATTCGCAATTCAAAGGATTTGCACATCACCACATTAATCAAATCAATCTTGCGAGTTTGTGCTTGCAAGATTGATTTGATTGAGTCAATGACCAATTCAATTCAATCAGGGTTCGGTTCGCATGAGGACAAGATTGAGGACGAATTTGACCTTCATGATTACGTATTGACATTGGCGCTTCTCAATATTGTTAGATTTGTTAGTTCTTTACCCTTGCCTTGGAGGAAAATTGAACAGAATAATTGATTCTGAATATACTAATCGATGATAAATCGTAGAACCGACTCGTGTAGTATTTGATGCAGGCTCTCCTCCTAGGTGTCTTAGAATAGAATAGAATATAAAATAATTTCCTTAATTCGGAAAATACACAAAATAAAACTATACTAAAACTATTTAATTAAAACTAAGGGGTAAATTCAGCATTTAGCTGTAATGCATTAAAATGCAAGCAGCGCTGTTTTTCAAATTACTCCTCTCGATGATAGCGGGATTATAACGATCAATACATAAAAATTTAACAATCTAGAGTACCTGACATTGAGTAGATATTTGTACATATTGTTCTAGACCTTCGTCTTACATCGTCAGCCACATCGTCACTTTCCACCAGGTGAGGTTGTGGTCATATGTAGGTACTCGTATATTCCAGAGATAACCCTTCTTATAAACAAACAAATTTCACCTCATTATAATATTAGTGTAGATTGCATTCTTTACGCCTATTCATAGAAATGGTTCTTGGTTTATTGTTCTGGCTTAGCATAGCACAGCCCAGTTCACCCCAAGGCTGTCTGGAAGAGATAGCTTAAAACGATAAGTCGTCCTATCCCCCCAATGTCCATGTGTCCGAGCGTTGCCTTGAACTATGCCTTGACTTGGTGCTCGCATGATCTTGACATTCATTTCGAGAGTTATGTAATGACTTGATTATGTGACCCTTCTTTCGCAATGTAACGTTTCGTAATCAAGCAGTTTTAGCGTAGAGTCCATATTGGAATGCACATTTTTGTGCTGTGCGGTAGCGGTATTGGATTAATATGCGCAAAGCTTTAAAGAGGAAACCACCTCCTCGTCAACCTGAACAGCCTATATTGGTTCACTGCTGGACACAGGCCTCCCTCTGATAAGGGTCTTATTGAATTTTATCTCGGGAGGTTAATGCCCAATAATCCCCACGCTGGGCATGCGGGTTGGGGTTCGCAGTACGGTGGTAGAATTGTTCTGCAGGGGTCGGTGCTGCCCGCCCTCCCCTGGATATCCCTTAGTCACCTCTTACGACATGACACCCGCAGAAAGAGTTGTGGTGGTGCAAAGGGGAAACAGAGATTGTTATCATTGAATGATATATAATTGCTTCAAGACCACGGAATAGTTTCTTCTCTATTCCGTGTTCATCACCGTGTGCGTCATCGGTACCAAAAATGCTATTTTATCTCCTTGTTTTGGAGATACTTTTGTAATTAAAATGTTCTGGTGTCTGGATAAATGAATGGAAGAAAATAAATGACATTATTTCTATGTTGTCCTGCAGGTACTTCCCACCAATGCCTCACCAGACGCGCGTGCCCGCGCTACCTCAGCACTTGCACGGTCCTATGCAAGAGCTCCACGGACCAGCCTCCGCCTCATCCGCACTCGTCGAAGGAAACTGTCAGCGCAGGTAACTAACATATCCTTATAATGATGCTTCACGTGCATAACTTATTCCTGTGGCTCAGTGAATTGACGAGGGATTTTGGCTTCCGGCACTTAACTTCTCTCTCTTACCATCTCGGTCTTGTCACTCTTACCGGCCACCGGTTGCGGTCTTTGAATAATTTTGAGAACGAAAACAGAGCCCTGACTTTGTTTATTTATTTAGAACTAGCTGTACCCGCGACTTCGTTCGCGATTGCCTTACCTGCAACGCCGCCGTGCAAAAAATCGTGTAGGGTCTACGGGAGATAGCATATTGTCATCTTCAATCCCATTCTTTATCCACACGACTTTTAGCTACGACTCGGCCAGCGTCAGTGTCAAGAAGTGTCCTACTCGTTTCACTTACTCACAGCTGGGGCCCTATTCTGCTATACTAATCGCTTCACTATGACAGGGCTATCGTCACAGAATGACACGTTTTGGTATTCCACTTTGGATGAGTACAGTTGGCTGTGTACCACAATAAAAAATATTTTTCTGTGGTCCAGTTAGTTTAATTGGACCACAATAATTAATTAATTAATTAATTTAATTGTACAGTTTACTGGACCAGCTAAACCACCATATATCATGTAAGGTAGGAAGTAGGTAGGAACCTAACTAATGGGTGCGTCTTGAAAAAATAAATAGATAGGAACTAAAACGAAAAAAATCAGTAGATAAAGGGTAGGTAACCCTTTATCTACTGATTTTTTTTCTTCAATCTACGTATTATTTCATCAATCTACTGATTTTCTACTCGACTTTCTACTGATTTAGTCAAATTCGATCTTGCAACACTGTTTCTAACAAAAAGAATGCATGAAATCGGACGACGCGTAGACCCGTCGTGATGCACGGTGAAAGAATTTTACTTTCATCCCTTCTCCCAGGGGAACCTTATTTCGGGATAAAATGTATCTTTCCTCGTAGTATGAACTCAAATTATGCCGAGTTCTATTCGAATTCATTCAGTAGTTCCGTCGTGATGCGCAGTTAAAGAATTTTACTTTCATCCCCTCTCCCAGGGGAACCTGACTGAATTCCGGGATCAAATGTATCCCATGTCCTTCCTTGTAGTATGAAATCAAATCATGCAAGGTTTCATTCCAATTCATTCAGCAGTTTCGGCGTCATGCGCGGTGAAGAAACTTTACTTTCATCCCCTCTCCCAGGTGAACCTGACTGAATTCCGGGATAAAAAGTATCCTATGTCCTTCCTCGTAGTATGACCAAAAAACATTCCGAGTTTCATTTCAATACCTTCAGTAGTTTCGGCGTGATGCGCGTTTAACAAACAGACAGACAGACAGACAGACAGACAGACATGAATGAAAAAAATTACAGTTTTGGCTTCAGTATCGTTAATAGAGTGCCATCCAAAAAAAAATTTCAAAATATCTTCAATGTACAGAATTGGACCTGTTACAGTTTTATTATAAGTATAGATGAACAAATACATCTTCATCAGCCTATATTTTATGGTTAAAATAACTTACCTAAGTGTATTTCTACCAAAATTACACGAGATGTTACATCCGAATAGATTTCACTGCTGGACATATAATAACAAATATATAATGTAGCCAAAAAACACTGGAAAGCGCATAAGTTAAAAACTGTGTCTCATCTCCCAGCGCCCAAACTCAGGATATGGTTAAAGCCCAATTCACCGAACAGAAAGCATAGTACCTACATAATATTCATATCATTATAGTTTTCGTTTTAAAAGTTTGGTAAGCAAATGCTTAGGTATATCATTTTTATTTGGCAAAACGCCAGGCCAGGACCAAGACCAGGACTTTCCAGACAACAATTCCTGACCAATACGACAACTCGCAATTTTCCTCTTGCCAGGTGTCGTACATGTTGCAAGGCTGTTTATGTACATGATGTCGATACACATCATATCATGACGCATTGCAGGCTCGGTGTGGCTAGTGTTAACTAGACAGAGCTTGAGCATCACGAAGCTCAATCGATCCCATTACCAATCCGCTCAACGCAAGCATTTACATACCAGACTCGATATCAGCATTGCAATGTCCTTCTTCTTAATATTATGACGATCTCTGTGGCGTGAAGGCCCGCCTGCGAAGAAGAAGGAGGTTGCGATTGGTTTCCCGCCTCGATACAAATGTTTGTATGACCAACAGATATCTGTTCGTGTTTTCCATGTATAAAAAGATGAGTGGTTTCGTCATATAATGGGGGAGGCACGCCTTATACGATCCTGCGCAATAGAGGAATGCCTCTCGCACGGCTACCATCCTGATACATACATGTAGGGGACCGTTCAAGCTCTGATGTATCGACATCAGCGTAAACTAGTCCACCGCTGAACAGAGGCCTCCCCTGGTTATAATGACCGCCATAGCGCCGCCCTCTCAACAACTTACGGCGTCCAACACCTGCCTGCCTGCCCTCTTTCGCAGATTGTCATCTCACCTGGTCGGAGGGTCGCCCTCCGATAGATGACGATCTGCGTTTCGTAATCTACATCTATGTTTACTCCAGCGGCTGTTGGTGCTACGGTAGATATACTGACAATGCTTTAACCCGGTCTAATCTCCCCAGGTTCATCATCAGGCGGCAAGAAGTCAGGCCCGGGCGTCCTCACCTGTCCTAAATGCGGCGACCCCTGCACCCACGTGGAGACTTTCGTCAGTTCCACTCGCTTCGTGAAATGCGACAAGTGTCACCACTTCTTCGTTGTGCTTAGCGAGGTTGATACCAAGAAGACCATCAAGGATAGTTCTGAGAACAAGTCTGGATTTTACAGGTAAGACTTATATACGGTTAAAGTGTTTTTTCTCACTTGCCTCTGCCCGTGGTTTCGGTGATGTTGTACCTGGATGAAACTTATCTTGTCGCTTAGTGGTAAGGTAACGTAGCTTTAGTGCCGTCAATGAATCATGTGAATGGAGAGGTCGGAAGCATAAAATTCTATTTCGGAGCTATTCAAATACGCGTGTTTTCTTTTCAATAAGCGTTCGCACTGTTTAAGTGTCGATAACACAGTTTAAGCACTAACATTATTAAGAACCATTTATTAAATTTAGTAAGATAAAAGCTTCACTATTATTGATCTGAACAAGCTGCGAAAGATAAATCCCTTTACAAAATAAGGTGCTGGTAACATTGAACTACGTTTTGTAGATCCTAATACTGAAATTAAAACTATCAAACAAAAATCGAAGCTGAAAATGAATGAGGATATCAAGGAATTTAATACCAATTATGCTAATGGCATGTTTTGATTTATTGTTTGTTATGTATGTGTGACTAATTTAGAATAGCGTACGCACATAACCAGATCAATCTGGTTGATGATTTGTTTTTGCAATTATGACCTCAGAAAGCAAATAAAATATGCGCAAAACATGCCTGACTTGCAAGTCAATATATTTGCTCAAGTTTTTAGGAAAAAATATTAAGATTTTCTTACGTTAATTCAGATGTCGTCTACGTAAAAATCAAATAATAAGTAGAGATAAATATATTCATTTAATTGATTCGGATTGCCATCAGCTTAACTAAATACAATAGAAATTAAAATAGACACAGAAAGCTAATAAATAAATAGGTATTCGCTAATAGAATTATAATAAACTACCTAAGTGTGAACACAAAAAAAAATTCCGTCGATAATTGCGTACCTACATAATGAAACAATAAAATTATACCAATTTAAATTCAGAAACAAAAAACCAAAAAATTTAATTTACGTGTAAAACTACATCATGTGCAAAATAAGTTAAGAGTCAGGCATCGCCTTGCCCTGTAAATGCTGGTATTGAAAGGGTCAATGTTCAGCGTCCTGCTGAAAATACTCTAATATAAAGGACCTTATGAGTAAATTAGAACCCAATTACTGTATTGCAGGGTTATTTATTATTTTTGTAAGTTATTGACCTACTTTTTCTGTTCTGTGCTGTATCAGAGTTGTGTTTGTCAAAAAAAAATTCTCTATCTCTATCTCTAACCCAAAGATTACTGTCACAAAAGTTCCCATCGAGTTTTGCTATTATTAGTAGCATTTGGGCTAGATAGATGCTGTGTGAATTGTCTAACGTTATTTATTTATTGACATGATAACATGAAACATCAGATACTGACGAAGTGTAGAACCAAAGTTTTAGAGAATTTTATCAACTTTCATTAATGTCACATAATTTCTTTTGACGCATAGTTTACGAGATGAAAGTAGACGTGCGCGCCGCGCCGGCGCCGCCACGCCGCGCCGCGGTTGGCCCGCGCCGCCGCCGCCGTCTCTATCAGTCGGCGCGCCGACCAGCGACCACACCAGAGAATCTGTTCAAAATTCGCCAAGAAATATGTCCTTTCCATACTTAATAATGTCGTCTCCTTCAAGATTCTGTGGTTGCAGTTACCAAAAATCTCCAGCACTCTTGATTCACTGCGTCAGATTCAAAAACTAAGTTGGAAGTGCTACTAATTGGAGAGCTTTGATAAAATAGATTGTCTGTCTGGTCGCTGGTCGGCGCGCCGACTAATAGACATGGGACGGCGCGGGGGCGGCGCGGCGGCGGCGCGACTTGGCGGTGGATAGTTTCCGACCGCGATAAAAAGTTCTCGCTGTTATTTTATTACTAATGTTCTAAGTATATACTTTGAGTACCTACTTATTTATTGTATTCAATTTAACCCGAAAGCAACAAGTATTCTTAGTGACCTGGTTCTTTTCAATCTGTTATTAATGTTATTATCAAAGTTTGCCTTACACAAGCAGATTTTTTCGTAGCTTGCTCCGCTCGCCGATAACAAAGTCGGTCGCGTCATCATGTTAGCTATCGTCCAGAGCTAGTCTCGCGTATTATTTATTCTGTTCGTAATTTAAGCCAGAGTCCCTTTTTAGGTCACCCACCACTGCAACAAATTACACGAAAATCTAACAAAATATCCACTCGCCGATATTTTGTGGTATTTTCTTCTTATTTTATGATAGGGTCAGGCCTTTACGGAGTATACAAACTAGAGTCTCCATCTAGAGACGAGTTGATAAAATACTGTTGGCCAATTTGAATATTCATAAAAATTGAAAAAATAAATTGTCCAATTGATACATAAAATGCACCAACCGGCCGGGCTGTGTCGCCGGCTTTGGTGCATTTTACGAAAATCATATATTTTTCACGGCTCGCTCCGCTCGTCGTTAAAGTTAAGAGCTGTAAACCTTGTTGGCGATCCCCTTCCCTTTTGTTTCTTTAGTTTACTACCTATTTACACAGCAATTAATGAATTTATCGTTATGAACTGGTTTACAGTAATGTTTTATTTATGGCCTAGTCAAAATAAGGATCATAATTTTAGAATGCTAACATAGGTACTAGTAATAGTAGTTCAATGCATACTAACTACACCAATACTAACTGAAAATATTGATATCTAATTATGCAGAACGCCATAAAAGCCATATATATACAGTATTTTAAATACTCTAACTTAGAAGAGATAGAAAAACAAAGCCACGCCGGCGCGGCGCCGCCACGCCGACCGTGGAACACGGCGCGCCGCCGCCGGCAAATGTTAGGTCGTCGGCGCGCACGTCTAGATGAAAGTAAAAAACGGAACCTTCTTTGTGCTGCCCTATCTCTTTTTATCACTTACATATTTAGACGATGGTACAGGGATATGACTAATGTATTATGATTATCGTGTGAATGGACATTGTTCTCGGTAAATAAAAATCTACGTTAACACAGTGTAGTGCAAACACGAAGTCAACGTACGTTTAACATTACTACAGGACAGCAAAATAGTACCTAATATGGATCAGCTGATTCTCGATTCTATTTCACTAGAGCTAATTTCTATACTAGTCAAGAAGTTCAAAATGGTGTTAATTGTTGATAAGCTCCTGAAAATATGTGCATCAGCTGATTCTCGATTCTATTTCACTAGAGCTATTTTCTATACTAGTCAAAGTTCAAATGGTGTTAATTGTTGATAAGCTCCTGAAAATATGTGCGATAGTTCATTAGATTGGAAATGAAATACATTACATTGTATCTCGAAGATATATTAGCACACACAAAATTGCAATTGTTATTATCAAAATAAGATGGATTAAAAACATGTTTAGTTTTTCGTTAATAACTCAAAAACTATTATTACTTACTTAAAAACTTAAGAAATGAAAATAAAAAACAAACTACTTACCTACTGAAAAAAAATATCTTCCATCTATTATATTTTAACAACATTTTTTATTAATATTTCAGTTTTTAAGAAATCTAATACGTTCCTGACACACATTACGTACGCACATTCCGGTACTGACGGAAGGATGCGGGTTCAAGTCCCGTGTGAAAGCTAATGGAGGTTCAACTGTGTTACTGAAATAAAACATGGCATGTTAATAACATGGGCTAAGTATATTCCTTTTACAACTTAAAACAATTTATCCATAAAATCAACATAACTTTTCTACAACGGCGTCCATGACAGATAAAGTGTTGCACACTTCAAATATTAAACAATCTTTTTAACAGAATATTTCCAACTCTAAACCTATTTTTTTTGATAGGCCTACATTCGGCCATTCGACATAACACGCGTCTCGCGTGGCTCCAAGATTAGGTTAAATTTAAACATTATAGGTATGTCAAAATTACAGCGGAATTAAATTGGCAATTACAATTTAAGTAAGTAATACATTTATACTTTCTGCTTCATCATAAGTATAAAATTTCTTTACTGTTTCAACATAACATATAAATTACTAATCAGTTTGTCTGTTCAGACATACAATAATTATTGTTAGAATTATTAAAATAACCAATATTTTTCTTGATTTTTGAACAATTAATATTAATAAGCATAGATTATGAATAACTTTCAATTGATTACTTTTTAATAAATTAGATGGTTTTTTTTTTATAACAATATATACAATAGTAGGTAACTATTGACCATACTTTTATAATAACTCCGTTTAAATTATACACTAAGTCAATAAACACATTTTTGTTTTTACCCCGCAATTGTTATAAAATCTATTTTATGATTAGAAAAAAAACATTATAACCACCACTAGCTATTCTGAAAACGTTAGTTCCATACATATAAAGCTTAAGTGCGTAGTATCAGTTGACTACATTTAGTGGCGGGAGCAATCCAGATAACTTAAACTGCCTGGCTTGTCAGAATTATACAATTATTGGTAGATTACAGTATACTTAATTTTATGTGTGAATATCATTAATACTTGTCTACCACAAAAAAAACAGATTTTTTTATTTATAATCTTGCTATAGATAAGCGTTTCCATTATCATTACAATATCTCTTTTTTTAACATTGTCGTATCGCTTTCATTTCATTTTAGTATCACTATCATTATGTTATCATTTTAGTATAAATTATCATGATTCACAAAGATATTTCAAACAATGATTCTAGAGGCAAATGAAGATTTAGGGTACATCATAACATAAACATTACCTATTATCCATAAATGATAACTACATAATTTTTCAACTTTACATTAATTTGTAATAAGCGTACAAGTTATAACAAAGACTGTTTTCGCTCGGCCATACTGCCAATAATATACGCGACCTCGCGTTCGATATCTAAATATTTGCATGTGAGTAGGTAAATATCGCAAGCAAAATGCTTAATATTACATAACAAATTTTAAAAGTTAAAATTATAAGATTCAAACATAATTTCATAAGCCTTGATAAATCACAATAATATAAAAATGACTAATATTTAATTTGCAATTTATTACATAATAGTCTTATTAACTATTATACTATGTAGTGATACAACTTACACCGTTGCAATCCAACGGATCACTTTATCTGTTGCGTCCAACAGAAACTATTTATCACTGTCGCGTCCAACAGTTCACTTAAATTATAATTAACACCTTACATTTAAATTACAAATAACAACTTACACCGTTGCAATTCAACGGATCACTCTACCTGTTGCGTCCAACAGAACCTATATACCACTGTCGCGTCCAACAGATCATTTAAATTATAGCACCTTACATTTAAATTAAAATTAACAAATTACACCGTTGCAATCCAACGGATCACTCTCTCTGTTGCGTCCAACAGAACCTATATACCACTGTCGCGTCCAACAGATCATTTCGGTCACTATTATACTGTTAAATAATTATAATATAGTCTCTCTATGTACTCATTGGTACTCACTTTAGGAGATATATATCTCTCGCTCTCTTTCTCTCTCTCTCTCTGTTGCGTCCAACAGAAACTATAGATGACTGTTGCGTCCAACAGATCATTTCGGTCACTATTATGTTGTTATACAAATAATTATAACACAATCTCTCATTTATCTGTGTACTCATCGGTACTCGCTTTTTTTTTCTTTTTAATCGCTTATATTTTTCACTATGTATTTGTTTTATTTATTTCACTATATTTGCTTTTTTTTTTCACTTTACACTTATACACTTTTTCACTTTTTTTTGGAATGTATCTGCGATTCAATGTCCTCTTCACTTTGATTTCTCACTTTTAAGGAAATAATTTCACAATTATCGCTTTCGTTGATCACTGTCTTTTTTTTTAAGTTTTTTTTTTCACATTACTTAATTATTGGCTTTTCTTGATCACCCTTATATTACTTGAATATAATATTATCTCTTAAAATTATTTTGCTTATTCTCTAAACACACATAATTTATTCGTATCATATGCTCCGCTTTCATTATTTACATTTATGAAAATAAGAATCATAATAATAATCATGATGCTTTAATATCATTCACGTTCAATATTCACACAACAAATTTACCGAAACATTAGAAAGCTTAAATCAACAAATTATCAAGTTATTTATGTATGTAATAATCGATGAGAGTAATATTCTCTGATACTATTAATTCACCATGACTATTTATTTTTTGTTTTAATACATTTTCTAATAATTTCATTTAACAAACGGTATCACACAATTTCGAAAAATTCGTTTATTATAATTATGTTATTTTTCTCTTATGCCATTGTACAAAATCAAAATCAAAAACTCTTTATTTCCATAAATACAATAAATGTACACTTAGAAAAGGTCAAATTATAAAACTAAACACTGACACGGAAATAAAGTGATATTTTTGATTTCTGTCGCTTCGGTATGTAGACTAAAGTAATGAAGCGACGAGCTAAAGGTTTCCACCTTTAGCCTGTTAGTTGTTATCTTTCGAGTTGGAGCAAAACCCGTCCCAAGCTTTTTTTTTATCTTCTAGATAATCAGACATTTTATTTTAAAGGTTTTGACAATTTGTTTAAATTTATTTACTGATAATTTTTGCAATTCACTAGGAGTTTTGTAGAAGAAGTGTATACATTGCCCTTTAAAAGATACATTAATTTTGTGTAGCCTAGTTGTGGGCACAGCGAGTTTATGTTTATTTCTGGTATTAAAGTTATATTTATCACTATTTTTAGGGAACCGATTTACATACTGATAATACCGATGTACATGTGTACTAAATTTACTTGACATCAATGTATGGATCTCATTACTGAAATATAATTTTTCGCTTTAATAACTTACTTTAAATAAAAAATATTGAATATAGGTACTTAATTTTTAAAAAAAATATATATATATATATCATTCTACTACTTTTCTTTTTATTAACTTTTTTTTTGTAAATAGTTATTCGTTTATTCAATATTATTATTGTCTATCAATCTCTTACTTGACAACACTTTTAATTTGATGTAAGTATGTTATTTGTGGGTAGTGACAGAAAGTACGTTTCTACAAGAAAAATTACTGTAATCATATAAATTATTCATCACCACGTTTTTTTTTTTTTTTGTACCATAATAATAAATTAGTTAATTTTAATTTCAAGTCTATAGTCTGCTATAAACAAATACATCGACTCCCTTCTCAGTAATACCCTTGAACCACTTTAAAACGTAGAGTTTTATTTTCGCATTTAACAGGTTAAGTGATAATACTTCAAAAACTTACTACTAAAACCATCTCTATTATAACTGTATTATTTATCTGTATTATAACTGAAATAAATTTCACAATCATGTCAACATTATTATCTCTCCTTTTATTTGTTATGTTTTAATGTTTATATCGCCAATACATTTTCATTTTCAAGTGCGTCTCATATTATGAAGTTTATCTAAAAATAATATTCTGCGTATTATTTGACAATTGTAAATTCAAACAATCTGCGTTCTAAGCTTTTCGTATAAAAATACTGACTAACTGAAGATTAGTTACATTTTTTTTTATTGGGTTATGTATTAAAATATTAATAATTGTTCATACTCGTTAATCAGATTCAGATTCCCTTAATATGTACCTGAGTACGGTACCTATTCATTTCTCTGACTTTTACACAACAGATGTTCTCTAGTATGACAAATTTTTGACAATATTCTTAATATAATATATCACATTCTCTATTTAATGTTTCTTTGTTTTAGAAATCCAAATTTATTCATTTCTCGCGTGGCGTTCCTGACCACAACACAGTTTTATTCTTTAAACGGTAGGTAATCTTTGTAATAACTTTATAGCGTTTATTTACGTTGTATTTTAAAGCAGTATCTCGTTTTTACTAGTCGCCATTTTTATTCATCTAATCCTAAATATTATTCATATCAAAATAGACACAATCAATATTTTCGTAAGCAACATATCGTTGTATAAAAATGTAAGTATAGTATACTTCTTGCTCTATTCATTGCGTTTTTAAATTATCTTAATTTTGTGGAAATAGTACTTAAATTATTATTATTATTATTTATAGTTTCAATCGTGCCTTCGTTTATTGTGGGTAGATAACTTAAAATTTATCGATTTAATTTTATCTCTTTAAATAATTCGATTTGTTACATTATGCTTATTTAGGTCCAAGTAAGGTTTGTTTGCTTCACACTAATAGTCTGATTTATTTTACTAAGGCCCTTTTTTTATAGCATCTTATGGAATCTTGTCTTGTTCTTTAAAGATAAACTTTAGTTTATTGAATCCATTTTTATAAATTAATTTCGTGCACCTAACACAACAAGCGGTATACGTAATTTAAAGTAAAACTTTGTTATTTCGTTTTCAAATTAGTATTTCATATGAGCCATGTCAATCTTAAATAAGTGGTTTATTTCTTTCTCCTTAAATGATTGTTATTTATTTTGTTATGTTAACAATAACAAAAAGCACTTACACACAAAAACAAAAAGGAATCCTGTTTATTTAACTGTGCAAATAACTCGTCCGTTTTGTCTAGAAACGTTTTTTTTATCATTATTATTATTACTCTCTTTGTAGGTATGATTCTCTTCTCTCTATAGCTTTTGCTTAAGCGACTCATCATTTTTTTTTTTTTTGTGCTCTTTAATTCACATGACTTGTGTATATTTTGTTGGTAATTCTAAATAAATAAATAACGTCAGTGAGTAAAATACTCGATTTTCGCAGTTGAATAATTATTCAAACAACAATGACCTACTTATGACACATTAGTTCATCCAGTAACTAAATATCAATATACCAGCGAACCGCTAGCAAACATACTTTTTTTTTTTTTTTTTTTAATTTATTTATTCAACTATAATCTACAACATTGCAACTGAATTTAAGTAGGTACCCATTAACCCTCAGGAGATACTTTTCTTATTCACAAAATTAATATCACAAGTGTCTGTGAGACTATGGGTAGGTAGTTAAGGGTTAAATATCAGTGGTGTCTGTAAGACGATGGGTACGCATTTCAGGGTTAACCCCGAGAAAAGGCATAATCCGGTCATTATTTTCCACGAAGCCGATGAAATGTCATCATGTGAAATGTCATCTTTATCACATGCCTACCAATTAGCAATGTCACTATTTTCCATTTTATTTAAATTTTATTAAGGTAATTACTTATTCTTGTCTCCCAACCCTGTCGGGTTAGTATTGAACATCTAAGACAATTTCTTAAACTGATAGTTGACATAATTGTATTCCTGATAGGTACGACAACAATGCATCATTTCGAGTTAATGAAATAAGTATTTAGATTATCATCATCGTTCAACCCAGTTATTATATAGGGAGTTATTTCATTCACTACTAATAAGTATATTTTCAAGCCAAAGTGAAGCTAGTAGTAACTAAGTTACTTCCAAAACAGATATCACTATTTTCAAATACTGAGAACAAGAAAATAGATATTTTGCTCACCCGACATTTCTCAGTCTATGCAAAATTATTATTATTATGTGTACTACACTTGGATGGTGCTTAATATTGTTTTCTTATTATTTGTGCCTGAATAAGGGTTATAAATTCTATTCATAATCATTAGATCAAATATTCAATAAAGTTTGGTCGCTCATCATAGCAATTGGTACCTATAGATACTTTCTGAAAATACTGTGTGATTAACATTGAAATAATTAATATGTCTAAAGACTTGTATAAGAATCCAAAGTTAGTTGTTAGTTAGTTCAATTCACTTCAAGCAAATGTTTATGCAAAATGTAATGCATAACAAGTAAGAAACAAATTCTCACAACGGGAAGATTTTTGAATTTTCATCTTTATTTTGTTTTTATGTGTTGTAGATTTCAAGGAATTTACCAGATAAATAAGTACCTACCATCACTATTCAGAATGTTAGTGCAAAATTTCAAAATCAAACAATTCCATGATATTAACCAAATTAACTTTGATTACACAATTTCTGTGTTTTTGTGTTTAAAATTCATGTGTTTAGTTATCTCAATCATCTCTATTAATTTAATGTGGCATTGTAAAGGTATTGGTACAAACCCAATCATATATTTTCTCTTGTAGCAAGATTGCTCGATGAACATGGGAGTAAACTTGTAATGCATTTTGTTGGTCACTTTAATTACTGTAAAGGGTTTCATTGGTAGCTTGTATTTTACTAGTTCAGATCAATTCACAACATCATTTTTAGCAAACCATCAAGAACAGAATAGAAAAAGTAACTTTATCATATTGGAGGTTACAAGTACGCTATCATTTATATATGATTAATATGATTATGGATGACTTTGAACTCTTATTGAAAGTCTTTACTATTTACCATTGAATTCGAATGGTTTTCAATCAACACAAACTAATATTTCGCTTGCCAAAGTTTGGCGGATAGGTAATAATTGCAACTTGTACCTACCTGTAAAATCAATGGTTCAAATCAAAGAGAATATACCCACTCCGGTTCAAATATGCGTTTGTTTTTGTCGTCAGCCGATTTGTATAGGAAATCATTGCATATGTCATCGAAACTTGAGTTTTTTCATAGGAATAGGTTTCACTGAACTTTTCGGAAGGTCACATTCACATTACTGTAGGCGTGTCTTTCCCTCTTCGGACTGAAAGCTAATGGAGGTTCAACTGTGTTACTGAAATAAAACATGGCATGTTAATAACATGGGCTAAGTATATTCCTTTTACAACTTAAAACAATTTATCCATAAAATCAACATAACTTTTCTACAACGGCGTCCATGACAGATAAAGTGTTGCACACTTCAAATATTAAACAATCTTTTTAACAGAATATTTCCAACTCTAAACCTATTTTTTTTGATAGGCCTACACGTGGAAATCAAAATTTTTTGCTATATTATTTGATATCTTAGAAATTAGCCAGAGTGTGAGGCTTACGCACTATAAAAAAACAAAAATTTCAGTTTTTGTTTATTTAAAACCATTTTATTATAACAAACAAAAATATAAATCTTTAATAAAATTTTATGGCGTGATCTTGTTAAGTGGGTATTTAAGAAGTAAAAAAAAATTAGGTCAATTATACGTAATCGACTTTTGTAAAAACAGAGATTGGAAAAAAATTCGTTACTTAACAGTGTGTAACTTATTAAAAAATCGACATAATTTTTTTTTTCATTGGGCCTTTATTCCTTTTAAATCCTCGAGATACACTTTTCTATACGTCATTCCGAATCGAATGAGCACATATTTTTAGGAGCTTGATCAAGAACCACAACCACAACCATTTTGAACTTGTTGACTGAATTATATCACTCACTTTTTTAACGGTTTGAGTGAAAAACAAACGAACTGTCTTTGTCCTCAATTTTTCAATAACTAACGACTTAGTTGATTTGCGCATAGCCTTGCGTAATAGCTAAAACACATAAGTCTCTCTGACCTATGTTTCTGGGCCGAGAAAAAATTCATCTTATATTATTTCTCCTACGCAAAAAAAAAAAACATTTCAGCTTGTATTTCTCCACCAGAGCGCTAAATAGCGAACAGCTGTCTTTTGCGTTGAAATAGAGGGCACTTCTTTCTACGCTAAGCAAAATGAGCGAGACTTCAGACCCAGTTAGTTGCACTAACGCGCTAAAGGTGTATTCTGGCCCGCGCGGGCTCGTTATGTATGCAATTGAGTCACCATGACCGACGGCGGAGAGGTTAACAACTGCTTCTGGTTTGACTCAAGTCTGCAACCCCTTTTTGTTATAAGTCAGGAAATTTGTTTACGAATAAACTTGTCTGGGGGGGACCAACGCACTGAGATGTACCTAATACCCACTAAAAACCTCTCCGGTGTCCCTCTCTCGCCATTTTCGCTGAACCACGGGAACATTTAAAACCTACCGCGGCCCGACTGGCGTCCCCTCTTCCTCCTATACATGGCCGGTGAGCCCACCACAAGAAATTATTCATCATCATCGACTGATGATCAGCAGACCGTTGCTGCACAGAAGACTCAATTAATCTGCGCCATTTTCAGCAGAATTCAGAAAAAGAGAAGGTGTCAATTCGGCTGTAGGTATGTTTGCTATTCGATATCTTCGCCAATTGTTTCCAATGAATGATACTTTCGCAAGTATACAGGGTTATAAGTAATTCACTGACACTATGTTAACTGCAGGTTCTGTCAACCATGATGAACACGTCCGTGAAGACGCCAGGTCTCAATTCTTAAAATTTGGTGGAAAGGGAATGATATTAGTATGTACCCCCCGCCATTCAAAAAGCGTTCATTATAAGGGTTTTCTTTAAAACAAAACCTAAAAAGGGCTCTGCCCTGAATTGTTTGGGGGTGTGTGTGTTCGGCTGTCTCCCAGCCAGGCTAATGCCATTTTAATCATTTTGCGAAGATGTAAAATAAGCCAATGATGTGGATTTAAATAGGAGTGGGAGATCGATATTTAGTAATTAATTAGGTTTCGTACATTATTTTGTATGTAAAGCAATTTAAAAAAAAAAATTTAGACCTGGCGTCTTCCCTAACGTATTCGTGATCATGGGCAGAACTTGCAGTTTACGCAGTGTCAGTGAATTACCAATAACCCTGTATTAACAATGATTCTGAAGTGGCCTCCATAAAAATTGTATGCCCAAGGAATTACTTTTTGTCCCGTTAAACTTAAAAAACACAGTTAGTATAATATTTAGGGAAAGTATAATTTCGGTTTTAAGTTTTTGTAAAATACATAAAATTATCGTAAACCTCAAAAGCTCCAGTGTTTTAGTTTACTTTCTCCCCACTCGCTTCCTTTGTCACCGCTCGAACTTCGGAGCACTTTCAAATATAATAGATGTCACTAGGCATTCCTACATAATAATCAAGAAATCAGCCAATTAAGGCTGGAAGGCCGCATTTTTGTGATTTTTAAAACCATCTGAGACTTAGAAAATAGTGTTTAAAATTCTGAAAAAAAGATATGTATTACTTAAGGATCTAGTCAAGTCAAAGTCGTCTTCAATTACAAGATCTAATGAACTTCACTTCGTAGAAAAAAAATCCCAAAGTTACCCCTTTTTTTATCATAAGCATAATTAGACAGTTTTGAAAAAAAAAACCTTAATAATAATAATAATAATCATCGTCAGGAAGTTCCTCTCTTTGCAGCCCTAGTCACCGGCCGCTTGAGCCTAGCTTCGCGGCCGGTGATTCACCGTTTTGATATATTTTTTACTGTAGAATAGTTTTATAACATTTTATTTTCTATAGTAAAAAATGTATTTTATAAACGAGATTAAAGAATAAATGAGTGTATAATAATCAAACTTTTTCTCCCTTATGAGTGTATAATAATCATTTAGTTCAGACATAGCTTAAGCACACATGTTTTACATACACAAGTCCATATAGCGAGAATCATTAAATACCTACTTACACAGAAACAAATAACAATAAATTAAATTGAAATATATTAAATTAAAATAGATTAAAATCTACTTCAAATTCCCTAGGTAAGTCTACTAAATTTAAATTCCGCACACTGTTTTTAAAGT
Source organism: Eupithecia subumbrata (assembly GCA_949316285.1). Lineage (NCBI taxonomy): Eukaryota > Metazoa > Arthropoda > Insecta > Lepidoptera > Geometridae > Eupithecia > Eupithecia subumbrata. The sequence goes on along the minus strand of OX438643.1, from coordinate 8,672,057 downwards.
TTTGCGGGACAAAACCTCTCGCGAATAAATATGACCCGCGAGATTTCCATTATTATTTCACAATAGCAAAATAATCATCAAAATCGGACATAATTTGACTGAGTAATTTGCGAACAACCGGCTTAGAATTTACACCACCCCAATTTTCCCGCGGGTGTTGCAAAAGGCAACTAAGGGATATGAACCGAGAGCGGGCAGCGCCCCCTGCAGATCAATTCTACCACCGAACTGCGATCCCCAACCCGCATGCCAGCGTGGGGATTATGGGCATTACCCTCCATAAGATAAAAGTCAATAAGGCGCTTATCAGGGGAGGTCTGCGTCCAGCTCTGGACCAATATAGGACTCGATCGAGGACAACAACCTTAAAACGTCCTTTTTTTAAAGTCGGGTAATAATAATATCGGACAATATCACTGATTCTACTCGTGTTACGCAAACGTGAAAGCTATGTAATAACAATAACGATTAGATTCGCGTGCGTACAATTTATTGTATTCATAGAAAGTTTATTTCTTGGCGCATCTAAACTATGAGATGCTCTCTGCTCCCTGGTACCTCACTTCGGTAGCGGTGTTATTAAACTCTCGTTAAAACTACAGTTAAGCTGGTACTGTAGGGAAAGTTACAGTCGAAATGTAGTAAAAAGTTACGTATAGAATGCTAAAGCAAAGTCGATATAAAGATACAGCGATTTCGATGAACAAACTTAGCACATAACATAAATTGGATAGTAACCAGTTAAACATACAGTACAGTAAAGTTATTCACTTTGAAGTTAATGTAACTGGTGTAGAAATAAATGTTATTCTAATAGCGTCTACACATCAAAGTCGACGACGGGTCGCCGACAAGTTGACAGAACACTGCTGGCTGCCTACAATATTCATAAACTGAAATGTCGCACCAGCCTGGCTGTGTCGCCGAATTTGGTGTGTGGATTTTTTATTTTCGCGAAAACCGCTTTGGTATGAACAGGCCCTTAAGTTTTGTTTAAAGATTGTCTTGCACATTTTCAGGCGATTTACTTAATTTACTTTACAGAAAACCCCCTCCACCGCCGAAGAAGATCTTCGACTACCTGAACAAACACGTCGTGGGCCAAGAATATGCCAAGAAGGTGCTGTCTGTAGCCGTCTACAACCACTACAAGCGAATCTACAACAATGTCACCAGCGGACCTACCGACACGCAACATCCTTTACACCATACGCATAGAGGTGAGTTTGCTTTAACAGCTGAGGTATCCAACTTAGGCATAGAGGTGAGATTGCATTAACAGCTGAGGTATCCAACTTGGCATAGAAGTGGGATTTAACAGCTGAGGTATCCAATTTAGGCATAGAAGTGAGATTGCTTCTACATTCACTACAAGCGAGTCTATAACAACGTCACCAACGGAGCTACCGAATTGCAGCATCCTTCACACCATATGCATAGAGGTGACTTTGCTTTAGCAGCTGAGATATCCAACTCAGGCATAGATAAGATAATTTGGCTTAATGCTACATAGATTATTTAATTTGATCGAGTACAGCCCGCGAGCGCACGTGTGCAAAGAAGTCAGCATGACCGAACAGTTAAATTAGGGGTCATCATCAGCCTATACCAGTCCACTGCTGGACATAGGCCGCTATGGAACTCATTACGGGAGGTCATGAAGGGGGTTCTTCAGTTAGCCGCATTTAGCGTCTGTCAGCAATCTGTCGCAGATCGTCATCTCACTGGAGCCCAATTCACTAACCAATCGCTTTACTATGACAATGGAATCGACGTAGTGCGAGCGATGCTATTTGCACGAAGAGATTGATTATATTGTTTTCATCCTTGCCACTTTGGATACGAATCTACCTATCGTAGTTTCTTCATCTAGAATGTTAAAAATATGTCATTCTGTGACGATACCAGCGATTAGTTTAGCAGAATAAGACCCGAAGGCGTCCTAAACTACGTTTCCCGAGTCGCGGTCTCCATTCAAGAACACGTTTAACCCAGCGGTGGTCGGTTCTTCGGCAAATTCTAACATATATGGAAGGCTCATGTCACCTCAACTTGCTAACTCTTTCAGCTATGTCGATAACTTTGTTTCATCTCGAATAGCAACGACTGAGGTGAAAAACTAAGGCATAAAATGTAAATAAAATAAGAAATAAATCACACTAATATTATGAATGCGAAAATTTGGATGGATGGATGTTTGTTACCTTTTCACTCCAAAATTACTGAACAGATCGGACTGAAATTTTGCATAAAGTAATTATAATCCTGGATCAAACATACCTTTTAGTCCATAAATCAGTTCTCATGGGATAAAAGGTGATACCTTTAAATGTTTCCATAGAAACAACGCGTGCGAAGCCGCGGGCATAAACTAGTAAATTATAAAAGCGAAAGCAACTGTCTATCTGGCGGCAGGAAGGTATACAATGTCCCGGGACGGCCATAGGCTACTTGAAAATCGCGTGCGAAGCCGCGGACAGAAGCTAATAATAGCAACTTTTGTCTCATCCATCACACATCGACGAGAAAGCATCCGGTCAGAAAATTATCTACGTTTTATTTCTCACGTGAAAAAAACTCATTCATAAAAAAACTAATGGCAATGACATTCTTAATAATGTACATGTTTATACGTTGAGGATCTCCTTAAACCTTGCTCCGTTTAAAACAGGTTTCTTTTCAATACAAAACGATAAAAATAAAGTATTATACATATTTGAGCTCTAAAGGTTATGGTATTTTGTATCGTACTTTACGAACGAACCCAAATGCAGTTCTTACAGTCCCGCTTTCAGCCAAAGTATGGCTATAATGGAATCTTCAAAGGTTTTACCAAAAAAACTTTCTTAGTTTGAAGAATTTATTATGAAATTAAGCGGGTTAACTACGAACCACTACACAACTTGAAGAAATGAAGAAAACTTGTTTCAAGGAACCAAGCGCAGAACAGGCGCGACGCGAACTGCACTCACCCTGATGAAGTCTCGCGTTTGGGGGCGAAACTAACGGATTTGTTGTCAAACTAGGCCTAGATCTCAGTACTCACGGGATCCCGTGGTAAAAACTCGAATTACATAAAATTCATAATTTTTTCTATGGTTCTTTGAAAGTGAAAACAAATTGCAAAAAAAAAAAATGAAAGTGAACTCAGGAGCTCTGCGGTCTATTAAAATGACATGTTGCCTAGTTTGACAACAAATCCGTTAGCGCCTGTTCTGCGTCCTTGCGCACACTACGGGCTAAAGCGCGCTAGGATGTAGTTGAACTGGTATTTATCTCGTTTATTTAGGTACCTTTGTTTATTCCGAAGATTTAATTCAAATAGTAAAATGACGTATTTGAATCGCGAAAGTTGCGTAATCCTAAATTTTATAATGGTACTTGCCAAAATATAAATTACGAGGTTCTAAGATTTTTAGGGTTTCGAGATCGCAGATCAGTTTCGAAACCCTTATGGTCTCGCTTTGTCTGTCCTTTTTTCCCTCATTAATAACGCAGCAGCTACTGCAGCTATCAACTTGAAATTTAAAATAATAATACATTTCGTGCGACTGTGCAGATTTAAAGAAAAAGAAATGAAAAATTAAAATGAATATTTTCCTTACAAATTGTGATGCCGAAATTTTAAAAGATACCTACAGGGTCATGTGGGGTATCAAATAGAAGGTATCAGTTTGTACATTTCAAAACAGTTTTTGAAAATGTTGTAGGTTTCATACTTTTTAAAATATTTAGCAAAATAAAAAAGTCGAAATAACACTCATCTCCGAAGATTGCAGAGCGATCCATGTAAAATGTATGAAGCATTTATAGATATGGATCTATATTTTACAGGAAAAATATAGAGAAGTTTGTAAAAAGAACACTTTTTGAAAAATGTAAAAAATATAAAAAATTTAAAATTTAAAAAATTTCGGTAGATTTCATACTTTATGAAATATTTTGAAAATTTACCGTTACCCACTTTATCCGAAGCATGCAAAGAGATCCATCTGAAATGTAGGTTGGTACCTACTATTTTTAGGTATTCGTTAATTACGAAGTCTAACCGGTACTTTTGGTACATATTTGTTGACAAACGTTCGAAACCCTCGCCGCGCGAGTTACACTCGCACTTGACGGATCTTGTTTGTTATTATAATGCGTAACCCCACACTCAGGTTAATTTCTAAGAAATCAAAATATCGCAAAAATTTCGACTTTGACGGGACTTGAACCCGCATCCTTCCAGTATTCATTTTTTTACTAGCTTCTGCCCGGCATCGCGCGCCCCTTACCTGGACAAAGGTCAAAGGAGACAAAGGAGAGGACAAAGGAGGTCGATTTCCGCCTCGGGACAAATGTTTGTACGATCTGCGGATATTTCTTCAGGGTGCTCTAGATGTAGGTATACTATGAATAATAAAAAAAATATCTATCTACGTAGCGTATTGTATTAAGTATATCAGTTATCTAGTATCCATAACATAAGTTCTGCCTATGTTTGATTCCAGGATTATAATTATCTGTATGAAAAAATTCAGCCCGTTGTTCCGTTCAGTAGTTTTGGCGTGAAGAGGTAACAAACATCTGTCCATTTGTACATCGATCCAAACTTTCGCATGTATAATATTATGAAGATTCAAGAACATAGTATGAAGGTTTTCTAGTTTTCTTGGGTATGACTAAAGCCCTAAGCGTTACTTAGTATCGTCACAGAATAATGCATCCTATCATAACGTGTATCTGACGTAACTCGCTGTATAAAGCGAAAGCTAGCTCGAGCGGTTTACCCGTAATTAGAAGAAAATGAAGGCTAGACCAGACGGAGCACTTTCCTCTGAAAAATAAGAAATAAGTGTAAAGTTGTGAAAGCGGCTCCAATCGCGTTGTCAGGCCACGCTCGGCTTGTCTCGACCTCGTCTAGTATTGTTTTTGGGCGAGTGAATTGACGAGTGATCACGAATTCACGTAGTTAGTGTTTTAGGGTTTTTAATGCGACACGGATGACAGCGATAAGCGTTTTTTTTTGTATTACCATTAGTATTGTTATGTTAACAAATCCCAATAACAAAGAACTTTAAAAAACAAGTATCTCTCTTAGGTTAATTTTGTGTATTCATACTTGATTTGTCTTTGTTTGTTAATTTTCCAAATTAGCGTCTGTAACGTTGTTTTCTTGTAAATTAGTTTATGCCCGCGGCTTCGCACGCGTTGTTTCTATGGAAACGTTTAAAGGTGATTTCTATCCCATGGGAACTCATTTATGGGATAAAAAGTAGCCTATGTTCCAGGATTAGAATTACTTGTGTGCAAAATTTCAGCTCGATCCGATCAGTAGTTTTGGCGTGAAGAGGTAACAAACATCCATCCATCCATCCAAACTTTCGCGTTTATAATATTAGTGTGATTTATTTCTTATTTTATTTACATTTTATGCCTTACTTTTACACCTCAGTCGTTGCTATTCGAGAATGTAGATTAAAATAATCTTAACTCTATGAAACAAAGGAATTAATAAATTACTAGTTTATAAGATCGATTTATAAGAAAACAATAACTGCATATTTAGTTTTTTTTTATCTTTTACTTTTGAAGGAAATCGAGATAAGTTTTAAAAGTAATTTGAAAAAATTTGCTTTTCCCTTTTATTTTTAGTAATACATTTCTTTGCTAAGATTGATCCTTATCAGCAACAAAATTCATTGGTAGGTACTCAACCAATTCATTTTGGAAAGAAGACCTGTATTATTCAATTCAATACATAGATCTCCTATTTTTGAAAAATCATTGGTGTCGATTTCCGTCAAAAGTTAAAAGTAAAAAAAAAAACTAAATATGCAATTATTGTTTTCTTATAAATCGAGGGCATGACTCCTTTCACGACCTTTCTCTAACTCTCATGCTTTCCGACTTGGCCATCACCGCCCTTCTCAAAAAACCACCCTGTATAGGATAATTGTCTGAATATATAGAGGTAAAATTGGCTTGTTACTCTTACCTCTTTGAGTAAGATGCTTCCTCTAAGTTGGACATGATGAATAATAATTATCGAAAACCCTTTGGTGGCTTTGCCGGCCAAACCCATAGAGTACCTGCTTAGAACTTCTGGGCAAGCCGTTGTGTGCACACATTTTGTCACACGTAGGCACGAAAACGAAATCCTGCCATCTATTGGGCGATATAATTTAGTGAAAAATGGCTACAACTTCAAAATAAAGTAACTAGGTACTCGTACAATATCATTACTTGTGGTCAAAGCGATTTAGCTGCAATAAACGCTATCTAGCGGCAAGTGGACATCGTAATGTAAACACTTTTGAACTCGTCTGTACTTTAAAATTTATGTAGATGTTCAGAGCCAAATATCTCTTAAACCGCAGGAGATCTATATCTGAGTTTTGCAGAACTAGATAGGTACCGTAATCATAGTTCATGATTCATATCTCGCTATAGATTCGTCGAAATCAGCGGGGCTGCCAGCTTGACGTCAAGATAGCAGCCACAGTGAAAAACCTAAATATCTCCTAAAGTACTGGGCCACTATTTATTTTACTTAGGGCACCGGGATGCACTATTTTATCCACATTTATTGGCATAGTTGAAACCACCAAATTCCATGGCGGGACAGCTAACTTGGCGGACACCGCTTTATCCATTTTCAGCTTTATAAATTCACTCACATAACTTAGTTATTAAGCGAGGTTTAACAAACTGCAAAAGTAAACATGGTGGCAAATGTAAAATTACGGTAAAAATGGTACCCAATCAGGCAATTCCATTCTCTCAAAGCCTCCAAATCATGTAAGCTTTGAATTTTTTTGTAAATAAGCTCCTACGTGTGACGTTTCCACCCGTATGTCTACGACATAAGAATGTAAATCCGTTGCATCGCGCATCGTTCGATCCGATTTCGCGTGTGTGAATGTGAACACGGCAACATTCACACACCCTTGCTGTTGTAAATATTACGCTTGTTTTGACTTGCCAGGAAACGACTTTTCAACCGATTAGTTCTGACAGAGGAAGACGGTTCTGTATGTATGTTCGCCGATTTCTTTGTCCTTTGTAGACCGATTTTGATGAGACTTTTGGTTTTGTATAGATACTGATCACGGGGACCCATAATGTATAACTATTTGCCCCGCCATGTGCCATTAAAAAACAGTGTAAATCGAAAGGAATTCGAAATCGGTTTATAGTTTTTCTTAAAGATGAAATGACGAGTATAATGGTAGTATCTTAGATAATTTTTTTGCTGGTTTTTATTTTATTTTTTGTAATGAATGAAATTTTTTAATGGTCGGTTTATTTTTAACCCCCGTCGCAAAAAGAGAGGGGTGTTATAAGTTTAACGTGTCTGTCTGTATATGTATCTGTGTACTTGTCTGTGGTATCGTAGCTCCCAAACGGATGAACCGATTTTCGTTTAGTTTTTTTTTGTGTCATAGATAATTTTATCCCGAGTGTTCGTAGCCATGTTTCATAAAAATCTGCCGGGGGGTTTTTTAAAATTTTTGATTTTCTTCTTGTTGGTAATGAATTTTTTAATGTTAAATTGTTAAGACTATTTATTCTATTGCATTGAGTACGCCTGTAAAAATAGAGTACATGTAGGTAGGTACATTCGATGAATAAATACAAGTGTCATTTACGACCATAGTCAACAAATTTTGACTTCCACTGCCTCTGTCCCCAGATCTCCTCCACCTAAGCAACAGCAGCACCAGCCCGGGCGCCTCCGCCAGCGGCGCCGAGATCCTGGAGCGACAGAACCACGAGCTGAGGCTCGACAAGAGCAACGTTCTACTGCTGGGGCCCACTGGCTGCGGTGAGTCACTTTCCACTACAGGGATCACTCTTACAACCCTGCAGGGGTTGTAGCACGAAGATTGTTGTATGGGGTAGAATAGAGAAAAATTACGTCACATCGTCATCGAATCCTACTTCCTACTAATATTCAGGAAGGTTTGTAAGTATGGATGGATGGATGTTTGTTACTCTTTCACGTAAAAACTACTGAATGGATTTTAATGAAACTTTACAATAACATAGCTTATACATCAGAATAACACATAGGCTACAATTTATAAAGATATTGTGTGAATTGTCCAAAATATGAGGATAAGTGTCAAGTAAGTAGGAGAAAATCTACCATCTGCGAGCTATTCTGGTGTACGCTGCCAAAACATTACACATATGTAATGTATGATGGAAATGTTTATCTTAAATAGTCCTTAAGTGTAAGCCATTATAGCCAAAATAGTGATCCATAACTACAATAAAAATTGATAATTTATTTCAAATGCACATTTGGTAGTAATAAATTGATTCCTAAATAAAAATCGGTTAGTTTCGCTATGCTCGATTCCCGCTATGCGCGGATTTTAAAATACCTAACAAAAAGTGCCGCTATGCTACGAATTTCTCAGTTCTACTTAAAACAATGGAAGGTACAGTTCGAGAGAAAAGTGTTTCTAAAGTATACTCTTAAAGCTCACCGAGGCCTACATAATTTGAAGACTAAAGTTTTTGGTAAATAAAAATCTAATTTTAATTTAAGCATTTCGTAAATACGTAGAATCAACAATTAAACGTAAATCAACTTAAAATAATGTGAATCAAATTAACCAATAAAATATTTTATAATTAAGAGATCATAATAATGACAAGTTTCTAGCTCTTTCCATAAAAATCTAAATCTAAATCAAAATCAAAAATCAAAAACTCTTTATTTCCATAAATACAAAAACTGTACACTTAGAAAAGGTCAAATTATAAAACTAAACACTGACACGGAAATAAAGTGTTATTTTTTATTTCTGTCGCTTCGGTATGTAGACTAAAGTAAAGAAGCGACGCAGAAACCTTTAGCCTGTAAGTTGTTATTTTTCGAGTTGGAGCAAAACCCGTCCCAAGCTTTTTAGGGTTTTGAAGATCGAAGATCGGTTTCAAAACCCTTATGGTCTCGCTTTGTCTGTCCTTTTTTCCCTCCTTAATAACTCAAAAACTACTGCAGCTATCAACTTGAAATTTTATATAATAATACATTTCGTGCGCCTGTACAGATTTAGAGAAAAATAAATGAAAATAAATGAAAAATGAAAATGAATATTTTCCATACAAATTGTGATCCCGAAATTTTAGAAGATACCTACAGAGTCATATGGGGTATCAAATGAAAGGTATCATTTTGTACATTTCAAAATAGTTTTTAAAATTTTTGTAGGTTTCATACTTTTTAAAATATTTCGAAAAAAGTCGAAAAAATACCCATTCCCCCCCCCCCTATCTCCGAAGATTGCAGAGCGATCCATGTAAAATGTATGGAGCGTTTATAGACATGGATCTATATTTTACAGGAAAAATATAGAGAAGTTTGAAAAAAGAACACTTTTTGAAAAATGGTCAAAAAGGGGGGGAATAATTTTCAAAAGGGGGGGGCTACCTCACCGAGTGGGGTATCAAATGAAAGGTATTGGTTTGTAAGTTTCAAAATAGTTTTTTAAATTTCTGTAGGTTTCATAGTTTTTGAAATATTTTAAAAAATGTCGAAAAAAAACCCATTCCCCCCCCCCCCCTATCTCCGAAGTTTCTCGAGCGATCCATTTAAAATGTAGGAAGCGTTTGTAGATATAGATCTATATTTTACAGGAAAAATATAGAGAAGTCTGTAAAAAGAACACTTTTTGAAAAATGGTCAAAAAGGAATAATTTTCAAAAGGGGGGCTACCCCGCCGAATGGGGTATCAAATGAAAGGTATCGGTTTGGACATTTCAAATCAGTTATTTAAATTTCTGTAGCTTTCATACTTTTTGAAATATTTTGAAAAAAGTCGAAAAATTTACCATTACCCACCCACCTTAACCGAACCACCAATATAACCGAAGCATGCAGAGAGATCCATCTGAAATGTAGGTTGGTACCTACTATCCTTAGGTATTCGTTAAATTGCGAAGTCTCTAACCAGTACTTTTGGTACATATTTGTTGACAAACGTTCAAAACCCTCGGCGCGCGAGTTACACTCGCACTTGACGGATCTTGTTTATCTTCTAGATTATTTGATATTTTATAGTAAGCCTTTTTGCACAGCAAGGTTTTGACAATTTGTTTGAATTTATTTACTGATAATTTTTGCAACTCACCACTCATAGCTCGATGAGCGACTTGAACTGGTGGACGGTTTTTTTCTATGATTGTTTTTTTTTTTAGTTTGAAGCTCTAACAAAAATAAATCAAAACAACTGCGGGAATTTAAGATGCAGTATACTTTTACTATATATTTTAATAAGTTATTTACCCATTTTAAGATCTTTTGTTGTTATTATTTACGAGAAAAGTTACAGAATTGCTATCAGGGAACTGCTTTGATGACTTAAAAAAATATATGGACTATTGTGATGATAACCGTTTTTGAAAATAACAATAACAATACAATAACCGTGTTTGGACATGATATTTTTGAATAATTTGGACATTGTTATTAGTAAAAACAAACATTAAAATTGTTTACTAGTTTAATTAGTGGAACTAGTAAGAGTATTTATTTAAATTAATATTATGGAATCCCATCAAGAAGAAGCAACACAAGGTGTATAGTACATTTTAGATTTTAACATAAACATTTTCCTTTCGACAGTCCAAGAATCTGATTCCGAGCATAGCGGCACTTTTTGTTAGGTGTTTTAAAATCCGTGCATACCGGGAATCGAGCATAGCGAAACTAACCGATAAAAATAGATACTTTTATCGCTTCTGGTATTTAAAATAATAAGATAATTATAAGCTACTCGAAGTATTAATCCTGCGCAGACGAAGTCGCGGGCAACAGCTAGTGCGTAATATGTTTGGAACTCATTCCTTATAATATCCTTATATATCGTATGACTATGCGACAACATTCTTCGCAATTCTACCCTAGACAACAATCCCAGTACTAGGCCTACAGGTGGTGTACTGTCATGCTTGAAAGTCATCGGCTTGCCATGCTAACCAAGTCTGTCTTGAGATCTTGTTTCTGCCTTTATAAAGTTTATAATATTATATTAATAGGATTTCTGTAGGTTCTTACCAAGGTTCTGGATACTTCGCCAAGAAACCCACGGCCGCCTGCACTGATGGTAGCTTTTTACAAGCTTTTATTTAACTTGCCCTGTTAGTTCTCATAACATCATTATATTTCTGTGAATATATAAATACCTAGCTAAATTATTAGAACCTCTCAAGCCTAGACAAATTCAAACGACCCTAGGGTAAGATGTATTGAATCTAATACCTACTTAGCGATACGACCTGACGTTGTATATCTAACATCTATATGAATAAATAAATATGAATTTGAATTAAGTATGTGTGGGACATTCTTACAACTGAATTTTAGACCAAAAATACTCAACCGATTGAGCTGAAATTTAGTATACCTACTTAAGTAAGTTCGCTGACAATGCAATGTCATGGTACCATGCTTTTCTGAAGGATCTCTGTAATCTGCATAAACGATTGAAGTAAACCAAGAATACATTAAAGCACCATAAAAAGTTCGCAAACATCTTAAAAGAAGAGTTAGGGCGTGTTCCCACTGTTTCGTGACGACAGAAAGTCGTGCAGTTTAAAGCATCGTGGCTTGTATTTTTAATTGGAGGTGTTCACATAATTCTAGTATTGGACGATTAAGTGTCGTACACGACTTACGTTTTTGTTGTGACTATAAATCGTCGTTATAATGGGAACAGCTAGCACGACAGTCGTGAAACTATAAAAAAACGTCACGATCTAATTCACTGCCGTGAACTGTACAGTGTCGTCACGATTCAATGGGAACATCTATTTATTTATTTAATTCGGATTGCCATCATTTTAAACAATTACAATTTCATTTAAAATAGACACAGAAAGCTAACAATAGGCATTCGCTAATAGATTCCTAATAAACTACCTAAGTGTAAACTCTAAATTGTCGTCGACAATTGCGTACTTAATAAAGTATGCGTCTTGGGGACTCTTCCGACTGGTATTGATATGGATCAGTTGAGCTACCTGTAGATTGTTTGCAACAGTCTGCAATTGTTTCAATTGTAAACACTAGTTCTAATTTATATCTATTATTTGATTGTAATTTTCGTTGTGAATAAAGATAAAGTAAAAAATTATAATAATTAAAATAACCCTTTAAATCCCAGCCCTGTGAATGCTGGCATTGAAGGTTCAATGTTCAGTGCTGAAATCATTGACAGACAAACTAGAGACGATAGTCGTTCAACGATAATTTACGGTTACGACACAGTGGGAACGCTCCCTATAGCTTTTAAACTCTGAATTGTAACGATAGTGTGCTATGCGATTCTCACGTTTACATTTGTGGACTGTAAGCTCCTCATAAGAATTACAACAACGTTACACAAAGCTTATCTTTCTTCTTTCCTTTTACAAATCTGTTTAATTGGCACGCTTCGCCGAAAGTGAATATTCCATTGACAATATTTAATTTTATGAGTATTATTCCACGGGTATTTATCGCGTTTACTTACATATTTTTCCCTACCAATAATAATGTGTTCAGATCGCGTAAGTTTGAAATTAATGATTGACAATATTTTGTCGCTACAAAATTGTTTTTAGTTGTTACATTGCTGTTGTCTGTTATTGTTATCAGATTTGTTAAGTTTTCATACATTAATGTCTTTGTTTACAAAAATCATTGAATTCTTGATAAGTTCATTTATTTAAATTTTTTATACACAGGTATTACGATCCGAGTATAGATTATATAGATTCAAAATTAGTTTTTATTGACCTTCGTTTGACCAGAATATCACTCGATTTATGGCGTTGAATTTTTAGTCAACTAATTAGTAAAAATCTAAAATTCTTGAGCTGAAATGGGTAGTTTCGACCTCATTGATTGTAATGCTGCTTATCTTATTACTTTACTGAACACTTGAATATAGTTAAGTTAAACTCATAAATAGAATATCTTCAAAATCATTGCTCTGATGGCCAAACCTTCACAAAGCTTTTCTGACCTCCTAAAATTTAAATAAACTTGTAAATTTATTTCAATGAATTTAGCTAGATCTATTAAGTCAACTGGTTTCTTCCAAGGTCAAAAATCCGATTTAAATATAATCATAACTTTACATAAGATATTGTTTATTTTACATTCTTCGCTCGTAAGAGTAGGTATGGTTTAAATTGGCGTAATTCTCATTGTTTTGCATGATTCGACTACCAGTGCTAAACTTACAATGCTATTATTAACTAGTAGTACTTCGGTTTTTAGTAATAAACTCAAAGAATACCTTATTTCGAAATGTTTTACTACTCCGTTGACGAATTTTTAAAAAAGAACAAAATTAAAAATTTTTAAAAACCCTCCGATAGATTTTCATTAAACATGGCTAAGAACACTTATGATAAAATTATCTATAACACAAAAAAAACTAAACGCATATCGGTTCATCCGTTTGAGAGCTACGATACCACAGACAGACACGTTAAACTTATAACACCCCTCTTTTTTGCGTCGGGGTCTGCTTGACCCGTTCTGTAGTTTTGTAGTGAAGAAGTAACGGACATCGAAACATTCGCAATTATAATATTAGTGTGACTTGTAACATTTTAAACTTTAACAAGAGGTGGTCAAAAGAAACTACCCTGTTCTCTATAAGGAAAAGGTTTCTTGAATTACGTGAATGTAACACTTCCTACTAATATTATAAAGCCGTAAGTTTGTGAAATCTGTATTTTCGTTACCTAGGATCTCCAAAACTACTGAACAAATCAAGATGAAATTTAGCGTACGTTTAGAACAAAGACTAACTTAGATAATAGGCTTATTATACCGAACATACGCGTGCGAAGCCGTAGACAGAAGCTAGTGGATAAATAAACGAAGTAACTTGAAATGTATGAATTCTCTGAGCAAGTTGGTAAAGGGAAGGGTATCTGCCTTGTTTTTGTTTTAATAAAACCAGTTCAAGGTAAACGCACTGGATTCGACCTCTGTCGCACAGGGAACGAGATGTTTTCGATACAAGTTTTGAGAGTAGAGCTTTTTCTGAAATCACGTTATGTCTGGTCAGTTTCATTAATCTAGGAACTCTGTCCGGCCGGCCATATCTCGCGAAGAACCGACAACCGCTGAGGTAAACGTGTTCTTGAGTGGAGACCGCGACTCGACAAACGTAGTGTAGGACGCCCTCCGGCCAGGTGGGATGACGATCTGCGAAAGACTGCAGGCAGATGCTTGATGCGGCAAGATGAAGACAGGGCGCTATGGCGCTCATTAGAGGAGATCTATGTCCAGCTATGGACTAATATAGCCTGATGATGATGATGATGATAATGAATAACTGTGTGGGCCCTATTCTGCTAAACTATGACAATGGTATCTTAGTCACAGAATGACACCTTAGATGAACCGAAACGAAGCTGCACAGATGGATCGACGCTCATCAAAAGTGTCAAGGTAGAATTTCATGATTTTAAACAGTACTAATTCGACACTTCATTATGAATGTAAGCGGGTTAACAACGAACCTAGTTTGTGTTGGAAGAACACCAACACCGAACTCACCCTGATGAAGTCCCTCGTTAAGGGATGAAACGTTGGTGTTCTTCCAACACAAACCAGGTTCGTAGTTAACCCGCTTACATTCATAATGAATTCGTCAAACTACGAAAGTTTTTATAGTAAAATAATTTGAGACTGTAACAAAGTTGGAGAAGAATAGATTGCAAGGTAAAAACCTTTCTATCTCTCTCCGTACGAATAGCACCGCAATATCTAGCTAGAATTTCTTTGATCTAAGGATTCTACGTGACGATTCTGTGACGATGGTCATAGATCAATGCTCGTGTGACATTTTAACCACTTTGGTTACATTCTACAGAATTTGCACCACTCCAACTCTTTCCGCCTGTGTCGTAAGAGGCCACTAAGGGATATCCATCGGGGGCGGTCAGCAGCGCCACCTGCATAACAATTCTACCACCGAACTGCGATCCCTAACCTGCATGCTTAGCGTGGGGATTATGGGCATTACCCCCATGTGATAAAAGTCAATAAGGCGCTTATCAGGAGGACGCCTGCGTCCAGTAGTGGACCAATACAGGCTGTTGAGGTTGAGGTAATGAGGTTATGCTATAAAAAAGCGTTACTCAAGTATTAATCGATGCCTGAGCAAACTTTCATAATACGGTTCTTAATGAACAAATTAACAAACTCAGGTTGGCCCATTGTTGCGTGTTGCCGAACGCTTTTAAACAATAAATTAATATGCTCGTCCTGTCTTCATAAGATATTTTAAATTTATTGTTTTATTCCGTTTTATTTACTACCATCACGTGAGATGTACCAGTTTCGGGGTTATCGTAAAGAATATTCAATTTAAATTCGCTGAATCGTCTGTTTGCTTTCCCCAAGGGTTTGTACAGTTACAGAATACTTATATCGAACTAACTTCTGTCTGCGGCTTCGCACGCGTATTTTCGGTAAAATAATAAGTTGCCTATTATCTAAGTTAGGCTTTGCTCTAAACGTACGCCAAAGTTCATCTTGATCTGTTCAGCAGTTTTGTAAGATGCTAGGTAACAAAAATTTAGATTTCACTAACTTTCGACTTTATTATATTAGTATTATTTGACAGCCGGTCGCTCTAGCGGTCAGCTTGTTCAACCGCTGATTATGAGGGCCTGGGTTCGAATCCCGGGTCGGGGCAATAGTTGTTATTGGGATTTTTCTAGTAAGAAAAATTCATAGTAGCAGCCCGGAGTCAGGAAGTTGGCGGTGTTACATCCCCATGTCTCGGCAAGCACGCTAAGCCGTTGGTCCTAGGCATGACCTCTCCCCGGTCGTGTCGGTCTGTCGGCCCATAGGATTATAAGAGTGAGGGAAAAGAGAGTGCACCTGTGTTTACGCACACACTTGTGCACTATAATATTTCCTGCGCATCTGGCTAGTCTCCGATGAGACTGGCCGCCAAGTGGTCGAAATTCGGCGAGGAGGACATTATATATATTAGGTATATACTTTTCTTTGAATTGCAATCACGCAATTAATTTATATTCAGTGGAAACCAGTCGTTGCGTGTTTTTAATCCTCTTTAGATTATCTTACTTTGCAACTATCATATTTATTTCTGTTTTTACTACTTACTTAGTAACAAGGTTGGACAATAGTACCTGAATTACTTGTTACGACGCGGTGCGTTCCCATTGCGCCGTAACCGTAAATTATCGTTGGACGATTATCGTCTCTAGCTGTTCCCATTCGATGACCAATCATCGTGACGACATTTTTCGGTTCACGGCAGTCGCCTGGTCGTTTGCACATCACAACAACGACATAATATGAATCGTGACGTTTTTTATCGTTTGACGACTGTAGTGCTGTTCCCTTAACGACAATAATATTGTCGTTAAGGGAACAGGTTGGCTCTTTTTGTTGTGACGATATATTATATCGTCACAACAAAAAGAGCCGTTAATAAATAAATAATGTTCGAAAATTCACACAGCATTATCTATCCCCAAGCTAAGCAGAGCTTGTGTTATGGGTACTAGATAACTGATACACTACATATATAGATATGTTTTATTATACATAGAAAACATCCAGAACGCCCTGAACAAATATCCGCAGATCGTACAAACATTTGTCCCGAGGCGGGAATCGAACTCGCAACCTCCTGCGTCGCAGGCGGACCTTCGCCCGCTGCGCCTCTGAGGTCGTCAAAGCCGTAAACAACAGTTAATGCTAACGCCTTATTGTTATTAAAACTCTGGTCACATTTCTTGGCTTCATTTAATTTTCTATCATAATCGACATCAGTGGCGCAGCGGGCGAAAGTCCGCCTGAGACGCATGAGGTTGCGGGTTTGATTCCCGTCTCGGAACAAATTTGTGTACGATCTGCAGATTTTTTTTCCGTTGGTCTGGGTGTTTTCTATGTATAGTAAAAAATAAAATTTTACCTATGTATATAATGTATTAAATATATCAGTTATCTAGTACCCATAACACAAGCTTTGAGTAGCTTACTTTGGGGCTAGATGGTGCTGTGTGGATTGTCCAGCATTATTTAATAAATTAATCAAATTAACTAGATATTTCACTCAAATCACTACAGTTATGATACCAGGGAAGAATACAAATCAGTACTAAAAATAGTATCTATGTCAACGAATAAACAAGTCTTCATTCTTACCTCACTACCACTATCAATGGTTTCCCTATCTATATATCTTACTTAAAACCTTCACGAAACCTAACCTGCATACAAACCTTCATAAACCGTGCTTAGAATACTTGCAACCGATTATTTTAATACTATCAGCTTTATAGTAAAACCATTAGATTACAATGTTAGACTTGGCAAACAATTAATTACGAACGAGAATAGAAAGCTCATTTCGCTCCGGTAATCTCTCATCCTCAAAAGCTAATTAAAGATTTTCTCTTAAATTCTTTATTGCACATACAAGTTAATTCATACATAAAAGTTAACAAATACTGGACATGTAAAAAGGTGAGCTTAACCCTAAAAGAGTTTTTTACAGCAAACCTATAGATATAAAGAGAATTTATGAAACGAGTGTAGATAAATAATGTGTACATACAAGCCAGCTAAACATTATACAGATAATCTGTACATAGTATAAAACAAAGTCGCTTCCTGTCTGTCTGTCCCTATGTATGCTTAGATCTTTAAAACTACGCAACGGATTTTGATCCAGTTTTTTCATTATATAGAGTAATTCAAGAGGAAGGTTATATGTATAATACATGCATGATATAGTTGAGAAATGCTGTTAATTTTAAAGGTTTCTAATGTGATATCGTAAATAAACGCATTTTTTGCGCTTACATTGCAAACGCTAGCTGAACCCTACGAGATAGATCAAAATAATGTACTACAGTATTGTACTTACTACACTTTAAAATAGGTCAACAAATAAGTCCGCGATGGTATATGTCTAACTCTTAGGGATATCTCACAATAACCATTTTTTATCCTTTACTTATTACGAGAAATAATGTGGCTTATGTACTAAGCAATACAGCATTAATCCTTCCCAATTAAGTACTTTAAATTTTACAACATGTAATTTATATAAATATTTTCGAAGATATTACAGATTTAAAATGCAGGGACATCGCGGTTGCGGCGCGGCGCGGCGGTATCGGCCAGGGGGCCAATTCTGTAGTATATTTAGTATCAGCATTGCACCCTTGCGAAGCCGGGGCGGGTCGCTAGTAATATTATAAAACCTACATACAAAACTAACATAAACTAAAAGAAGTTAAATTTATCCAGTTAAAAGCTGAACAGTTAGTTACGAAGACTATGAACTCGTCAAGACTCGACAACTACATGCATTATCGACGGTGAATTTTTTAGCTACAGTAGAATTCAATACCAACTAAATAATTCTCGGCAAAAAACTAAGAATATGAATGAAACTATAAATTAGGTTCACCGGTCAGCCACATTGTTTTCCTTATTACTATTTCTTACCACATAAATCACCTACTAGTATTTTCCCCCTGCATTTCTCCAAAATCCTCCGCGTTACCTGGTTGGCATACAAACGCACACGTGTCAGGCATACAACGTCAATTGCTTAGTATTCCAATAGGCCAGCGCAAATTGGCAGGACATGCAATTACGAGATAAGGTAACAGATGCGGGCGATGTTGCAATGTTGAGGAAATTTGCAAGTCTGGTTGTGTTCATCAAATTATGTTAGGACATTCAAATTCTTTTTTTTATTGCAAATGGTCGAGCTTATCGCCGCCATATCGCTAAAATAAGTGAAGATGTGGCCTCAGATGGAGCAGGCTTTCCCATAAGGACCGTCTTATCCACTCTGGATTTGAAGACTCTGAGATTGTACTCTAGACTAGACGAAACAGGAATTGAAGCCCAAACGAAAATATGGCCTAATCTAGAAAATACTTGAAGATAAGAAATACTGTCCCGATACCTGTAAAAAAATCTTACATTGAGCTTGTATTGAGATTATTATAAAATACTGGTTTAACTACATACATAAGAAATTGTATTCAAAGCGTGCAACGCCACAGTTATTAAATGAAAAATTACCCGTCATCATATTAATGTATTCATAAACGTCTTCTTGATTCACCGAAAAACAGGCCGTACCTTCCACGCTCTTTACTCAGCGGGTTGAATTACAATACAACTCACAGTCCTGAATAAGCAAACGAAATGAAACAAGTTTGAATCTTCTTCTCCATATTTTAAGGTTCCTTTTCGTCTCTATAATCTGTAATTACCGCGAAATGCCAGGTGCTTCCACGGTTATTTTTAGCATGTTATTAAATGGTATTGCATTGTTTTTAAATGCCATAACATTGCATGCCCATCATTTTTGCAACAAAGACAGGTAACTTCGGGTTGTTCACGCCATGCATACTAATTTTCACGCGGTGAAAGGGTAAATGACAGTCAGAGAATGATTATGATGAAATCGGTAGGTAAAAGTTGATAGTTTTGTTTTCATAAGCCTCAATCAAATCCTACAAAACACTATTTTACTAAAGAATGACAATGGTTGTCGGTGAGAATTACCTATATCATGGAAATAAAATGCTTTGAATGATTATGCCTGCTCTGCTCTCTTGTGCAACTTTCAGAAACACTCCAGTACCTAGTTCAGAGATTCCCATTACAAACAGCAAACAAATATATCTCTTTATCTACACTAATGTTATAACATTCTACTTATGTTTCCAATACTTGACTTATAATTACTACTGTTATAGCGCAGACAACAAAACACTCAATTTAAGCAATTTCACATGATGGTATAATATCCACATCGATATCGTAAAATCTCATTATAACATCAATAAAACGCGACCAATTAACCTGGCGAGCCTTATGTCAAAATACTCATACAAATTGTATAAAATTTTGATATTAGGCTGGCTTTTGAAAACAGTTGGGTTATACGTGAAAACTTCGTCGAAACTACTAAACTTACATACACAAAACTCTTTGGTAAGATCTTATTCAAGTCTCAAATACGATCTTGAACAGTATAGAAAACAAGACGAATGAAGTAATTATAAATATTCCGACTCCGTCTACGAGCTCTACTGCTTGCCCCGCGGCCGCTACAGCTGCTGGATCAATAATTAACATTAACTTTCAAAATTGTACCATCCAAAATTTGAACAATTATTATAAACTAGCTGCTGCCCGCGGCTTCGCCTGCGTAGTTCCCGTTCCCGTGGTAAGTCCGGGATAAAACATAGCCTATGTCCGTCTCCTGGTTCTAAGCTGCCTCCCCACCAATTTTCAGCCAAATCGGTTCAGCCGTTCTTGAGTTATAAATAGTGTAACTAACACGACTTTCTTTTATATATATAGATAAACTATTGTCAGCTTTTACTCTTGTTGTTTGATTAATTGCATTAGTGAAGATAAAGTAGTGTATGCAACTGCATATAACACGGGTATTAAAACACTCGTTACTATTATGAAACTCGCTGCGCTCGTTTCATAAACTCACACTCGTGTTTTAATACCCTTCATTATATGACAGTTGCATAAACTACTATTATTAGCTAAGACGTTAATAATATCCTACTTCCTAAAATCCTATCCTACTAATATTATAGCCTATAAAATCCTATCCTACTAATATATAAGCCGAAAGTTTGTGAAATCTGAATTTTTGTTACCTAAGATCTCTAAAACTACTGAACTGATCAAGATGAAATTTGGCGTACGTTTAGAGCAAAGCCTTGACAATAGGCTACTTATTATATCGAAAATACGCGTGCCAAGAAGTTAAGCTAGTACGCTATAAATGCGAATGTTTGTGTGAATGTTTGTCACCATCACCACGTATCTCCGTAACTACTTAACCGATTTGGTATGCAGATAACTTAGGATCGAGAATAACACATAGGCTAATCTAATTCTCTAAAATTACCTCTGAGGGGGTTAAAAAGGGTGGTAAAGTTTATTATGGAAAATTATTATTCCTTGGACCGATACACTCAAAACTCGGTATAAATAAACTATAAAGAAAATTACAATCAAATATAGAAATAAACTAAAACTAGTGATTTTTGATTGAAACAATTGAGCTAACTGCAGACAGTTGCAATCAATCTACAGGTAGCTCAACTGATATGAACTATAAAGTAAATAATGAAACACGTATTTTTTATATTACAAAACTACCCCTAGTTATAAATTTCTGAAATTTCCAGACGGACGTATTTAAACAGGGTTATTGGTTATTCACTGACACTGCGTGAACTACGAGTTCTGCCCATCATCACGACAACGTCCGTGAAGACAGCCCGGTCTTAATTCGTATGTTTTAAAAATTAAATAATTTGTTTGTCCGGAACCCAATGAAGTACTAAAGATCCCACTCCACTCCCACACCAACTTTTAGTTCCGGGCAAAGTTTTTATGTTTAGTTTCAAATAAAGCCTCTCAAAAGAACGATTATTGAATAGAGGTCTCTCTAACTCACAGTACCAAAATTAAGAATTAAGACCTGGCGTCTTCACTAATGTGTTCGTGAAGATGGGCAGAACCTGCAGTTCACGCAGTAGATGATAATTTTACATAGAAACATGTAGAGAACAGCAATGGAACTGGCGGCCTTATCGCTTAAAGCGATTTCTCCCAGGCAACCAAAACGATGGGAGAAAATTATAGTATGGCGGTGCTACTTAACATAAATCTAAACTATTAATTCTAATACACATAATAAGAACAAAACTAATTCACTAATACATACAGAACTATAATGATACTTAGTAACTATATGAAAATGCTAAATAATTTAGTGTGACGTGACATATAAAAAGTGATTAAAGACTTTTCTTTTTAAAGCGTGATGTGATGTGGACTTCTTAATATCCGCTGGAAAATCGCAGTGTCAGTGAATTAAAAATAACCCTGTATATTAATATTCTGTGTGATTAATATTCGTATTGTTTGTACAGGCAAGACCCTCCTAGCTCAAACAATAGCGCAATGCCTGGACGTTCCCTTCGCGATCTGCGACTGCACCACGCTCACGCAGGCTGGCTACGTCGGCGAAGATATCGAGAGCGTTATCGCGAAGCTCTTACAGGACGCCAACTTCAAGTGAGTGAGCCTCACCTTGCAAGATCCTTCTGGCTTTTGTAGCCAAAATACATTAATCTTTCACGGCCAGGAAAATGGTTTTTTTTCCAGGGATATCTGTATGAGCTTTCTCTCGTTAGTAGCTTCACGGAGATCAACTTCCCATTGCTTGCTCTTGTAAGTTCCCTAAACCAATACATACAATAGCAAGCACCCTGAAATCTTCTTACTAGTGAGCCGGCACATCACTGCCTCCGAAGATAAAAAAAAGTTCAAAGGTCAAAGTTTTATTCCTTCACTATTGATTGCAGTGTCGAGCGAGCGCAAACCGGCATCGTGTTTCTTGACGAGGTGGATAAAATTGGCGCAGTGCCTGGCATTCACCAGTTGAGGGACGTAGGAGGTAAGATCTAAGTTAAACGCAACTTAGAGAGACCATTGGCTTATTAAATGACCCAGCTGCTGCCGTGTGGTGTCGGCTTACAATTTGCACCACCCCAGCTCTTCCCGCGGGTGTCGTAAGAGGCGACTAGGGGATATCCACCGGGGGCGGGCAGCAGCGCCTCCTGCAGAATAATTCTAACGGCGTACTGCGATCCCCAACCCGCATGCCCCCATGAAATAAAAGCCAATAAGGTGTTTATCACAGGGAGGCCTGCGTCCAGCTGTGGAACATTATAGGCTGGTGAGGTGAGGAAATGACCCTGTGTCAATAATGGCCATATTCTGCAACCAGACTTAGGGGTCGTTCATTAATAAAGTGATGTTTTTAGCAATTTTTATCCCTCCTCTCTGGTGATTCGTGAATGATGAATACCTACTTTATTGCAATTAAAACCTAACAAGAAAAACCTTAAGTATATATTATTACGAGGGAAGGTTTAGACTACCCCTGATATCTCACTACACCCCCTTGTGATAATTCGTGATCCTTTTGAAGCCCCCCCTCGACCCGTTACCCACTGGGTATAGGTCTCTAGAATTTTGAGCCAAGACGATCGCCCGCCATGCCACATCGGTCGTCAACAGTTTAGATTTGCAAGTTTTGACGTCATAGGGCGTCAATGACGACCTCTGTGGCGCAGCGGGCGAAGGTCCGCCTGCGACGCAGGAGGTTGCGGGTTCGATTCCCGCCTCGGGACAAATTTATGTACAATCTGCGAATATTTGTTCCGGGTGTTCTGGGTATTTCTATGAATAGTAAAAAATATCTATGTTATGTATTGTAAAAGTATATAAGTCATTTAGTACCCATAGCACAAGCTCTGCTTAGCTTAGATTAGATGCTGTATGGAATGTCCAGCATTATTTATTTATTGAGTACGTCAAAATAATAAAATAAATAAATAAATAAATAATAAATAATGCTGGACAATTCACACAGCATTATCTAGCCCCAAGCTAAGCAGAGCTTGTGTTATGGGTACTAGATAACTGATATACTTAATACAATATACTGCATAGCTAGATATTTTTTTATTATACATAGAAAACACCCAGACCAACGGAACAAATTTCTGCAGATCGTACACAAATTTGTTCCGAGGCGGGAATCGAACCCGCAACCTCCTGCGTCGCAGGCGGACCTTCGCCCGCTGCGCCACGGAGGTCGTCAAAAAAAAATGTTTACAATCATTTAGTATCTGTATTTTTTGTGTGATTCCAGGCGAGGGGGTCCAACAAGGGATGCTCAAGATGTTAGAAGGCGCAGTGGTTTCGGTTCCCGAGCGGAATTCCCGCAAACTGCGCGGCGATGCGGTGCAGGTTGATACGACCAATATACTCTTCGTGGCCAGCGGCGCCTATAACGGACTAGATAGGTGAGCTTTACTTAGATTTTTGTGAAGACTTTACTATATGCTGGACCATTTTCTTTCTAATATGTATTTTTTATTCTTAAAAAGAATTTACAAAATTAATTTACTGAGAACTTATAGTCTTAAAATTGTGCCCTAACGCGTAGTGTGCTTAAAACTAAAACTATAAATAAGTAATGTAAAACTTTACACACAAGTTGACAGCAAAAAAAAAAAATAAAAAAAATGCTGGACAATTCACACAGCGTTATCTAGCCCCAAGCTAAGCAGAGCTTGTGTTATGGGTTCTATATAACTGATATACTTAATACAATACAATACATAGATGGATTTACTATACATAGAAAACATCCACAACACTCTGGACAAATATCTGCAGATCGTACAAACATTTGTCCCGAGGCGGGAATCGAACCCGCAACCTCCTGCGTCGGAGGCGAACCTTCGCCCGCCGCGCAACAGAGGTCGTCAAAATATGTAATTTCTATTATGTCTTCTAATTGAGGAGTTCTGTTGCTGTACCTGCATGCCCAGCGTAGGGATTATGGGTAATACACCCCCATGGGATAAAAGCCAATGAGGCACTCATCAGAGGGAGGCCTGCGTCCAGCCGTGGACCAATATAGGCTGTTCAGTTCAGTTATTATAAGAAATTTTCTTACATGTCAAAGTAGTATAGCTAGGTACAAAATAATGTAAAAACTACGTATAAATAATTGTCTTTGGTAATCTTACCAAGAGTATTTAAATATTATAGTATTATATTATAAGTGTTGAGGTGAGGTTAAGTGTAGATAGATATTGCAACGACTATACTTCGGTAAATCAATGTTTCCAGACTGGTACAACGTCGCAACAACGAGAAATACCTCGGCTTCGGCGCGTGGGACAACAAGTCGGGGCGACGCGCGGCGCTGGCGGCCGCCACGGCCGACGCCAGTCCGCTGGAGTCCGCCGCCGCCGAGAGCGAGGAGCGCGACGCCTGGCTCCGGAAGGTGCAGGCGAGGGATCTCATCGACTTCGGCATGATACCGGTAACTACTCAAATAAATCACACTAATATTATAAATGCGAAAGTTTGGATGGATGGATGGATGTTTGTTACCTCTTCACGCCAAAACTACTCAACGGATCTGGCTGTAAATATGCATACAGGTATGTCTAATCCTGGAATCAAACATAGGCTACCTTTTATCCCATAAATCAGTTCCCATGGGATAGAAATCACCTGTTTCCATAGAAACAAGGCGTGCGAAGCCGCGGGCAGCATTATATTCTCTTTATAAGCCGTAAAGCCACTTTGCTCTTCAATATCATACCTACCGAAAATGCTCTTCTATCACTTTTTTTTCTAATTTTATAAGGTGTGAATTTAGAACACCAATATGACTTCCATCTCAATGCTGTACAATCTCCCTGAGCAAAAAATACTCGATACAAACTCCTTGTGCAAAAAATACTCGATACAAACTCCTTGTGCAAAGAATACTCGACATACAAACTCTTTGTGCAAAGAACTCCTCAAGATTTGATTGGTTCCTTTTCTCGTAGTCATGATATAAATTAAAGTACAACTCTTGAATAAATGTAAATTATATCAAGGGCCATGAATCACTCGAGTCGCTCAGGATTCTGATACTTGAATCACTCTCTACGCTCTACGGTCGTGATTCTTTCGTTAGAATCCTTCACTTGCCCCTGATTCATCTATGGCCCTCGCTTTATATCAGTCCTTTAATACTTATTGCTTATATGCTATTTGATCCATTTTACTTTGAAATAACAATAGAGACTTTATTAGGAGAATAATTCTCAAGAGCTCATATTAAATTTGTTTGTTTGCAGGAGTTTGTCGGCAGATTCCCAGTGCTAGTGCCGTTCCACAGTTTGAACCAGGACCTGCTCGTAAGGATACTCACTGAACCTAAAAACGCTATGGTGAGTAAAGTGGATATAGTTAAACTTGGGTAAGAAGGCAGGTCAATGTATTTCAGAGTTCGTTTCACTGTTGACTGAACGAATTCAGTCGGAGAGCGATTTTTTAGGAAATTAGATTAAGTGTATAATTATATTTTTTTTTTACTTATTTATTTAAAGACCAAAAGTTATATATTTGAAAGTCAAATATATTTGACTCTAACATTGTAGGTACTTTTAACAGAATGGAGAAAACAGCTTATTAATTAATACAATCTTCTCTTTTTTCCCCCCTAAATTATTCAGTTCGAATGTTGATTGAACAAACTCAGTCAGAGAGCGATTTTTTGAAGTAGAATAGACAAAATGAATTCTTCTTCCGGACCTTATCCCACACTAGGGTTGTCACAACGAGGGCTTGGAATAGCGGTATTTTCACATACCGGTGCGACTGACCTTGATCGTGGTACCGGTACATCTTTGGTATCGGTATAATATCGGTAATTCCAATAAGTATCGGTATAATTGCTGATATTATGCACGTAAAATATCGGTATCAACAATTTAGTTTTGTACAAGCGATAGAGAAAACTTATTTATCGGTACTTACCGGTATTTTAGGCAAAGTATCGATACTTGTAACAGGGTTGTTGCGAATATCAGCATTAACATCCGCTGATGATCAATATTAATTTAGACATCAGCATCAGCATGGATCGATGCTGATTTTCAATGCTGATGTTCGAGACGGACGAGAAGACAGATAGACAGAGGAACCTTGATAAAAGGTTTCCATTTGGGGACGGCACTCTAAACGGCATAATTTATTAAGACTCGGTTTACATGATGGAAGGACCATCTACATTAATGCGGAAAACTGTTTGCGTGTCAGACACGCACTTGGCCAAAATCAGCATTATCATCCGCTGATGTGTCAAAAAACTGCATCAGCAACAACCCTTCTTTTGCAAAAGTACCGCATGAATTCTGACAAGAACAAGTCGACAAACGGCATGCACCAGGGTGTCTAAAATACATAATGAATTAATGAAGTATATCGCATTATCGCATATTACTTTCCTTCAACTGAATAATTTACGCATTGAATGTAATTTTTGTGTACCGGTGCTAAGATGTGCTAGGCACGTATCAAATCCATCATAAGATTGCTCGATTATGATTATGAATGTTTGATTTCAGGTGGCTCAATACAAGCTTCTGTTCGCGATGGACAAGTGCGAGTTGTCATTCAGCACGGAAGCTCTTCGCGCCGTCGCGTCGCTCGCCATGGAACGTAAGACGGGCGCCAGGGGACTGCGTGCCATCATGGTACGTTCATTTAAATGTACTTCTTTCAGTACGTATTTAGTTATGTCATTTGAAATGTTTAATTACCGATTCAAACCAGGTCTTCTCGAAACCGACGACGACACATAAAATAAATAAAAAATTGGGGGCATCCCGCAAGGATGTACACTATCCCCGACGCAGTTTTTACTTCACATGAATGAAACGAAAATATTTACGTCGCAAAACGTACTGACGTCCGTCACGTTCTTTACAGGAGAACCTGCTGCTAGAAGTAATGTTCGAGATCCCCGGGTCCGATATCGCGGGCGTGCACATCCACGCAGGCTGCGTGCAGACCGGCGAGGCGCCGCGCATGTCGCGCCGCACCACCTCCCCCTCCGCCCCTCGCGCCGAGCCCGCGCACCCACCAATCGACGACTGGCACGGAGTGCGTCTGCACAACTGTACGTCACTCCACAGTAACAAACTATAGCTCTCCACAGTAACACGCTACACCCCTTCCCCCCCCCCCCCCCCCCACGCACCCGTTTTGACAGCCTGTACGTGCCTAGGTTCACCATACATTAACTAAACTACGCCACATCACGACTTCGAACACATTTGAATACTGGCAAACACATCTCACTCAGCTGAAATACACGTCCACTGCAGAACATAGACATCACCCCAAAGGTCAATAATAAAATTTGGAGCGGTTTACGATAATCGCTACTCTTGGCAGGCGGATCGACGATCGCAGTTCGGTGGTGGTTTTGTTCTGCAGAGTCGCTACAAAATGAATTTCAATGAATTACTTGTTTTCGCCATTGAAGCGTCCTTCAATGACGAAAACATGTTCCATTAATATCTGTGTTGGCAGACCGAGACCGAGCCTTGCGAAGGCCCTCGTTGCTCGTCCGCCTGCAGAGTGTGGCGCTTAAAGCGGCGTCGCGGATCCCTCGCGAGTGCCGCCCGCTCTAGAGTAGATCGACGCACAAGCATGCCATGTATGTCGTGCCTCTATCTCCTCTCACTAGTAGAACGAACACCCCTATAGAGTCATTAGAACGCCGACGTTGCTCGTCCGCCTGCAGAGTGTGGCGCTTAAAGCGGCGCCGCGGATCCCTCGCGAGTGTCGCCCGCTCTAGAGTAGATCGACGCACAAGCATGCCATGTATGTCGTGCCTCTATCTCCTCTTACTAAACTTGTGTAGACTAGCGTGACTGCAGTTAATCTAATTACAGTGACAGTATCTTTCAGACAAAAAGCTCTATGTATGTAGTGAGCTAATTTAAAAATCTGAGACCATTTCGATATACCGAAAAAAAAATTCTATTCTAGCAAATAAAGTACTATGATTGAAGTTGCAAAACAAAAATTGGAAAAAATTACGTAAAAATTCTGTAATTTATTTCAACTCGACATTACACGTATGACATTTTTATGTATTCCTGCATAAATAATATTAATAATCAAAAGGAAATCAAAGTATAATAAAATTAAAATTAGATTAAACTTAGCCTAGTATTTGTGGTTTGTTTATTTTCTGTAAATATGTTTGTCAATCAGCACAAGCCTCCTTTGCCATTCAGATCATAGAGCCACTCTGTTCCACATCACTCCTGCGACTAGCCTTATGTCTTGGTTTTTTGACCTTTCCTGAGACCGGCTTCTTCTCCTCTTGCCATCTCGGGGGTCGATCTTGTTATCATTTGGCTCCACTCATCATAAACTCTTATGATGGAAATGGGCAGGGCATTGCCGTTTGAGTCGTCTGAGTTTTTATGTTACATCTGTCGTTTTTGTTTTGTTTCTGACGAATCGATTTTTCAGTCTGTCTAATTTCTTCACATTCAGCATGCTCCTTTCCATCGCGTGTTGGCAAGTTGCGAGTTTGCTTGTCATTTCTTGAGTTAAAGCCCATGATTGACAGTCATAAGTGAGAATAGGTAGATGCAGGTGTTAAATAATTTAATTTTATATCTTTAAATGTAGTTTTTTGTTTTTCGAAGCTTGTCTCAAACTCCAAGATCACTTCCAGCCGATCGTTATTCTCCTCTCGACTTATTTTCTGTATATGTGTGCCAGTGTAGTTTATAGCGCTGTTTCCCATTTGCATTGTGTTTTTACTTCCATTTGTTATCGCTCTTGTTTTTTCTGGTTTCACCTACCCTACCTTCTCGCGTTCTATTGCAAGCTTTTTTAACAGATCTCCCATGTTTTCGCGAGTAGTTATTATCGCAAATAGTTGTATACTATATCGTAGCGATTCTCAAATGTGGCAGGTTTACACCATATATATTGGGGATGTTCCCAATTGAGTCTTCTGAGACTGGTGTCAGTCTCAGAGTACTGGTTCCAGTACCGCCGAGAACAGTTTTGGAGAAATCAGATCTCCCTGTCTAACACCTTTTCCAGATCTGAATAAAACACCTTTTTAGGGTTTCGAAGATCAAAGATCGGTTTCGAAACCCTTATGGTCTCGCTTTGTCTGTCCTTTTTTTCCTCCTTAATATCTCAAAAACTACTGCAGCTATCGACTTGAAATTTGAAATAATAATACATTTCGTGCGCCTGTACAGATTTAAAGAAAAATAAATGAAAAATTAAAATGAATATTTTCCATACAAATTGTGATGCCGAAATTTTAAAAGATACCTACAGAGTCAAATCATCGGGGTCCAGAATCACCCCCCTTTCGACTTAGTATATACACATGTTACGTGGCACCCTCAGCATCCCACAGCATTATTTATTGATTTATCCGAAACTCGACGCCAAGCTCGTGAATTTCAGTTTTGTTGTGGTTTGTTTACCAACATTTTTCATCGAATTCGCTACACTATAGACTGAACTTTTTTTCTTTTATGTCTTATTTGTTTACCTACTAGGATCTTGTGTCAGAAATAACTCTTTTTATTTACTCTTTTATGACAAAGCTAACATTAAAATAAGTTTATTATACTGTTTGCAGGCTATGTAGGTATTAGTGGTATTGTATGTAGAGTAACTATTATTTTCTTTTTTTCGAGTGCCACCGTCTATTTTGTTTTACGTGTCCAGTCCATGCCAAGGTTGCCTGGAACAGATCGCTCTTAGCGATAAGGCTGCCTTTGTGCTTAGTCTACTCTTAGCATTATATCTGTATTGTTATCCATCTTTGTGTAGTAGAATAAAGTAGTATATATCTATCTGAAATATTTGTTTGTTTCACAGAGCTTGCTGTTCTCGGAGCTTCGATTCCCTGCGCGGCCGGACGCCCGTATGGTGGTGACGAACTAGCGTACCAACCGACGCTCCGGTAGGTCAAACTACTATAATAGAAAACTTTCCAAATTACTTGTTAAATCTCATCTCGGCATCTCCAGTTATAACATGTACAGTGACGTCATCGATAGGTATCCCCTCACAGGTTCCATGTTTGTAATTACATTCGTTTAGGTTTAATAGTATTCATTTTTATTTGTATAGAACATTTAATGCCGAATACACATGTAACTAGGAAGATTACTTGATGTTATAAGTCGCGTAGATAAAGATTGCGATTGAAAATAGCCGCCCCTCTCATGTGTCCCTTTATTTTAGATCATTTATTTTAGATCATATTTGATCATATTTGACAGCATAAGAGAAAGAGAGGGTGTCACTTTCAATCCCAAACTTCAGGGTGCCACGAAACATGTGTACTAAGCCGAAAGGGGGTGATTCAGGACCCCGAGATGATTAAATTCAATTGATTTATTCATACTAATTCACAGCGAACACTTACCGCCGAATACTCAAACGCATCTCAGATTTAAGCACGTCTCAAATGACGATTTTTTGACAGTTTTCAATGAAAATGTGTCTAAAATTCGTCACTTGAGACGTGCTTATATCTGAGATGCGTTTGAGTATTCGGGGGTTAGCCAAGTCAAACAGATTCAATACAATAACACAACAAGCTACGTGGATGCAATAGCATTGTCAAAATGTGATCAACTTTTGTTTTACGATTTTGCGAATTTCTTACAACTCAATACGCGTTCAAAAAAAACGTACTTTTAAATTAATATTATTGTTTTGAAATTTCAAAGGATTCACATAATTTTTTGTAATAATTTTATGACAGAATTGATCTTACTAAAAAAAGAAGCAAAAAGCTTGTTAGTAATATTTAATAATGCAAGAGTGTATAAAACACCACGAAAATATAAAAACTTAAAAGAAATATACAAAACAAACGTTATTTACCAAGTTTATCCCCTCGGAGTCCAGAATCACCACTTTTCTTCTTAGTACACATGTTACGTGGCACCCTGTATATCAACGTGACTTACAAACACTGGTCCCGGAGGAGGCGAGCCTACGTCGCGGGAGGCCTGATTACACAGTTGAGTTTTCCAGTACCTAACTGTTACAGCTTGCTATCTTCATTCTTCTAAAAGATTTTAAAATATTGCTGTTCTTATAGAAATTTACTTCAACCTTAACAGGGGGACTGCCTATCGATGAACGTCACTGTACTTAGAAAAATACACTAAAAATTTCAATTATAGTCAATAAGAAACACAATACGATTGTCTTCAATTAGTAAATTCATATGTAAATAATACTTAATACTCCCGAATCTGTGTTAATTCTGTACGTTTTAACCCTGAAGTTATAATTTTAGTGAGTAACAACGTAGCATTTGAATGTGCCAACTGCCAAGTCTATTCGGTGCGTAAGAAAATTATGTGAAACGTTCTGCCTATTAACTGTATCTATAATAATGGAATTAAATAAATTCATCGTCTTTCCGTATTATACTCTCGTGGTAGATAACCGTAAATGTGGGTAGTTGCAAAAAGTCCTTACCTAGTTCCTTGTGCCGCTTTCAGATAACGCCATTGGTCGACAGATTTTAGCAAGCTTCGTATTGGTCGGTCCTTTGAGCAACTGACCAATGAAACTTTATTTTTCTAGACTATTGGCGTTATGTGCAAGATATTCGCATTAGTTTTTACTCGGTGTTGTATCACCACCATACAGCATTGCTCTTGTGATGTAAATTACTGTAAATATAAATAAATAAATTAAATAGAAAGTGTTTTTATATTAAGGCTATATTTAGGGTCCCTAGCTACGTCCGTAATAAGTTGTAAGTACGAAAAATATTCAAAAATATTAGGTCACTGCTGGCACTACTTTCAAATTTTACATTTGACATTTTTGTTAGTATAATTTTACATAATTATTATCTAATTTATAAACAGGCTGTGATGTGATTAAGAATGATAAAATCTCAGAGGAAATTGTTCTGACACAATAATATTCGTTCAATCGTTCTAAATCTAGAAATTATGAATGTGTGATACAGGAAATTGTGATCACATCACCGCTGTTCCCATAGTATAAGCCAATTCTGAATTTAAAATATAATAGTAAACCACATATTTTTGTTTTATTCATCTATGAAGTTCCTTTAATAAAACACGTTCTTAAACTTCTTACTTAAATAAACATTGATAAAGACTAATTGCGGAAAGAAGTAACCTATAAAGAAACGAAATAGCCTTTCAAACAACCAAGGCCCTTTTAAAACTAAACTCTTTATAACCTTCCGTTTTCACGATATCCCGCAAAATATTCACCAAATGATATACGTCCTCGTAACTAGTGTACAAAGCGACCGGCGTGAAGCGAATAACATTCGGTTCTCGGAAGTCCGCCACCACCCCTCGGGCCTTTAACGCCAGGCTGACCCGGTACGCTTCACCATGCTCCGCGCAAACATGGCCGCCTCTCTTCTCATCCTCCTTAGAGTTTCCTATCACAAAACCACAACCGAGCTTCTCAATCAGATACATCATATACCTTGTGATGTGAAGCGATTTCCTCCGTATATTAATTAAACCAGCTTCATTGAAAATCTTCAGTGAACCTTCCAAAGCTGCCATTGATAATATACAAGGTGATCCTATTTGCCACCCGCTAGCGGTTTGCTGGTGGTCGAACTCTTGTTGCAGCAAGAACTGCGTCTCTTTCCTGTTCCCGTACCAACCGGCCATTCCTGGTAGCTTTTTGAAGTGTTTTCGATTGATGTACATAGCTGCGGCCGAGCCTGGTCCACCGTTCAAGTATTTATAAGTACACCAGATTGCAAAATCCACGTCGATTGCTTTGAGGTCGATCTCCACAGCGCCAATGGCGTGACAGAGATCCCAACCCATGATGATCCCTCTTTCTTTCGCGGCTTTGCTTAGTCGCTTCATGTCTAGCAGCTGTGCGCTTCGGTACAGAACTGTAGATAGAAGGGCTATTGCTACATCGTCCGTCATGGCGTTGATAATGTCGTCTTCATCCAGAAATCTCCCATCACGACTCTCGATTACTTTGACTGCGTCTTTTGGCTCATATCCTTTTAACCTAACCTGACTATCCACTGCGTATTTGTCGGTTGGAAAGTTGAGATTGTCAATGAGAATTTTGTATCTGGTTTTATCTGGTTTATAAAACGTACTGATAGCCTGGTGTATGTTTGCAGTTGTACACCCAGTGACTACCACTTCGTCCGGCGCGGCGTTGACTAGCGGTGCCATGAGTCCCGCGAGGACATTGGAGTACAGATAGTACTTGCTGTCCTCACAGTTCCATATCTTCACTCCCTCACTCTTCCAACGATTTAACGCCTTTAATATTGACTGTTCTGAATCTTTAGAACAAAGTCCTAGTGAATTCCCGCACAGGTATATGGTCCCCTGCTTGATGTAAAATCTCTGACGGAAATGCCCTAGTTGGTCGTTGTTGTCCAGAAATTTGTGGTAATCTGGTCCTTCTTCAAATTTATTAAAGTCCATTTTCTTAACCCCTTTCTTTTCTTCTAATTTCAATGGTAGTGCAGTGTAAAGAATTGTCAAGTCGCTACGGTGGCGTGTAAAGTCTTGGTTGTTCAGAAGTAGGTGATCAACTAAAACGTTTTCAGGTTGGTGGTGTTTTAAATAGAGTGCTCTCGTAAACATCTCAGGATCGATAACTGAGCAAGAGGAGGCTTTGTAGGGCGACCATTGTTCTTGAAATTTAAATAATTGTAACTGTATTTGTATATTTATTTGTATAAGATTTTTAATGCTAAACAATGTGTATACTAAACCAAATCGATTTTATTCAGCAGTAAAGCGTGTTTTAATTTTAATATAAATATGAATAAGTATTTTTAAAAAGTTTGTTAACCAACAATACTGAGTGCACCACTAAATTGCACATCTTTAGAAATCTAATTGGTTCAGGTTTTAATTTGTGCCTGTCTACTTAACATAATAATAAAATTATACTGCATATGTGTACTCAAATTAAAATTATTTATTATTGAGAATCAAATGGTCAAAACGATTCTGTGTAAAATTCTTAATTGAATAATAGAAAAGTGAATGTATGTTCTGGTACTAGGTATATCAAACCAACCAACCAACATTCATCACATCAACCTTTTGGTAAGTACCATACAATTTTTATAAATCTACATAACAATAAAGGGATCGGTGTTATTTTTAACCCCCGACGCAAAAAGAGAGGGGTGTTATAAGTTTAACGTGTCTGTCTGTGTATATGTCTCTGGTATCGTAGCTCCCAAACGGATGAACCGATTTTCGTTTAGTTTTTTTGTATCATAGATAATTTTATCCCGAGTGTTCTTAGCCATGTTTATGAAAATCTGTCGGGGGATTTTAAATTTTTAAATATTTTTTTGTATATTATTATGTCAGAATAGCTATAGGGACGTTTTATCAAGTATGTGGTGAAACTACTGA
This sequence comes from Eupithecia subumbrata, assembly GCA_949316285.1. Lineage (NCBI taxonomy): Eukaryota > Metazoa > Arthropoda > Insecta > Lepidoptera > Geometridae > Eupithecia > Eupithecia subumbrata. The sequence continues at coordinate 8,637,155 of OX438643.1, read as the reverse complement.
AATAAAACAGGGCATCACATTAACATGGGCTATGTTCCTTTTTAAAACTTATAACATTTTATCAATATCAACATTACTTTTCAACAACGGCGTCACTGACGGACTGAGTGTTGCACTCTTATGCCAAGTAATTTACAATCTATTAACAAAATTATTTCCAACTCTAAACAGATATTAGGTATATTTTTGGCAAGCTGACAGAAGGTACCAAGTGAGTAAGCCGATGGGCAGAAGCTTATTTTCAGCACGTAAGTAATCATTTATAGAAACAGCCCCAGGATAAAGTTAACAAGAAAATCAAATTAATCAAACCCAATTCAGAAATTATCTGCGCACTGAATCAGAATTCTGTTCAGCCTGAATGTTAGATAGCTGTAAATCTGCAGAATATCGGTTTAAAATTTTTAATTTTGTTCATGTTTTGAATTTTATTCTTAAAAAACTGGAAAATGGCCACCATGTTAATGTGTCAGGAATTGAGATAGTTCCATGAAATTAATGAATTTTATTCAATTTTAGATCTAGTTTCTTACATTTTATCTTCATTGTTTCCCAATGGTCTATAATTGATAAAATCACGCCAACTCTCAAGGTTTTCTCTAAACTTTGTTGTAAATGGACAATTCTGGACATTCGTTTAAACACGATTAGGTAGGTAACTAAATATTACAGAGAAATAGAGCAAATAAATAAACATCGTCTTGATTGCTTGATTAGGTACATTTTTGTCACGAAGAGTGAAAGAACAGATGAGCAGCGGTGGTGGCTGGTAGAAAATATTTTAAGGCACTAACAAAATTTTTAGCTAGTTCACGGCACAAGTCAGCGGTTAGGATTGTCCTTTAGATGCTAAATTTGTGGTCACATTTTCTTACGCGGAAAACAATAGGAAAATAATAGAGAAGTGATAGAGAACATAACCTAATATTGAAACATCGTAAAACTCAGTGTTTAATGTAACTCGATGTTATTAAACAATAAAAGTGATAGGAGGTTCAAGTTTCGAAAGCAGCTCGAAGTTACAAAACGTGTACCTACCTAATGGTAAGGATCTGAAGAATAAAAGTGTAGTATCGAGAGATGGGTCAAGGTTGCAATAAAGTGGACTCTAAGGCACACGGCGGCGTTGAGGCTGGACAAGGAATTGCCCGCCGATTCGATGACTTGGACCGACACATAACGGCTGGAGATAACATAGGACCGAGAGAGAGATCGTGCAGATCCTTTGCCCAGAAGTGGGACGAAGGAAGGGGAGAAATCTGATTGATTTCGCAAATGGCAGAAACCATTCAAAGTAATATATTTAGTAACGAATTACATGGTTGTAGTAACTATTGGAATTCCATGATGCGACGCAGTTTTTAGTAAAACTGTGTCGCAGACACCATCGCCCTCACAGACAGGGAGTTCCGTTATATAATTTTATTAAAACAATAAACTATTAGATAGGGACCTATGATGTCAATCTTTTACCCATAACTTACAAAAAATGACAAAGTATTTAATTCGCGGGTTTTCCGCGAGTGGCGCAAAACTCGCGAAAACCTCTGGGTCGAAATCTCCACACTACTGGTTGGTGCCTTGGTGCCGGGCGCAAGTCTATGAATGAAGGATCTTCGTTGGAAGGTAAGGTTTTTTTCGAAAATCCATTTAGTGAATTCGTCTTCGCCAAATTTCCGATGGTCGTGAGAAGCCGCAGGCCGTAGCTAGTAGTGGATAATTTCTAAAAGTACAAATGCGAGCTCTATGGGTAAAAAGTACCCCCTGTAACCTATTCAACCTTCAAGGCTCGCCAAGGCTTGGGTTATCTTATTATTGCAGGCACATGGTTATGTAGATGTTTACTCATAATTACGGAATCCAATAATACTTACCTATGTAATAACGCTTGTAGGTAACTAACTAGGTAATTGTGACTTCTTGCACACAACAATTATGGGAATGACATGTGACGGGTAGGTACCTTACCTATCTTTTGAGTGGGCGCTCACATTAAGTGATATTGGATTTGGCAACTAAATCATTGACCATCCGATTGCTGGGAACAGGCTCCGAATTCTTGAGCCACTCTACACGGTCTTGCGTAGAGCGTAAAGTACAGCTTTACGACTCTTAAGGGTGCATGATGTCTAAGTTTGGATTGAGATCCGTCCAGACAAAACAGGTTAAACCTCGAGGCTCTGTGCATTTTGTAGTGGAGAGAGAACGAAAGTGAAGCCAATAAATCAGTCTTCAGGGATACAGTTTACAAACTTAAAAATAAACATTATATCTTCGATCAGCTAACAGCTAGAGATCCCGAAATGCGCGAGTCTGTTCTTATAGCTCAACAGTGATTTGCCCAGATTGCAAGAATGAGTCAACAAGATAATTGTAGAGTAACATTTTTGTAGACGGCGGAGATTTGAAATGTCTACTGTTGGTACCTACTATTACGCTAAACGAAACAAAGACACTTGAATCCTTGATTTGAATGTATGTTTTTATTTTGGGGCTAGATCGTGCTGTGTGGATTGTCCAGCACTATTTATTTTTTATTTAATAGGTATTATTTTAATTAGGTACCTAAGTATCACAATTATATTATTTTGGATAGTACGTAGGTACAGGTACTTAATGTGTATGAAATGCGCAGAGGATTATGCTTCAGTAGGCTAGATCTTCTATTATTAAAACATTTAGTTTAGGTAGTAGGTAGATGTTTTGTTCAAATTCATATTTAGACCTACTACGTTAAAACATGGAGCATATAGCCTACGAATAAATAATAAGCTATAGCCTTCGATCAGGTATTCCGCGACCTCCCCCGTTAATACCTAGAACCTTACAAAAAATGACACTCAAAAATTGTCTACGACTTGTTTTGACGCAGACAGGAGAGCGATTACGGTGCATTAACGCACGGCATTACGGCACAAACGTTAGCAGTTGAAACGTTAGGGTGCGCGTTCACAGGCCGACATCGGACAATCCGCTGACAAGTGCATCCACTAATCGACAATCCGAATGACCTCATTCGCATTAAACGGAAAACTTGCCTTCAAGAATCCTCGCAGGCATTGCCGACAGTCCGCTCCGTGCGGTACGGATTTTTTAAGTCAATCCATTGATGGGGCTTGTGCGGATTGTCCGATGTCGGTCTGTGAACGCGCACCCTAACGTTTCAACTGCTAACGTTTGAGCCGTAATGCCGTGCCTTACCACACCGTAATCGCCCTCCAGTTTGCGCAGAGCCTGACAAGTTTTGTGCAAGAAGCGGAACAAGAGATTAGTAGAGTCGAATTTATTTAATTTTATTTTGTAAGTAGTTACTTATCTGAAAATAATATACCTACACTGTTTATTTTTGGATTATTAAAACAACAGAATTCAGATGAAGATAACGAATCATTTATTGATAAAACTATAAATTGGTCTCGACAGTACCTCTACAAAAGGGTTATTTAGACACAATAATTTAAATAAGCGTCTTCGCACGAGTTGTATCCGGGACAAAAAAGAAACGTCATTTCAAGTCAAAAAGGATCTTATAAAATACTTTTAAACTACTGTACTGTACTGTTATTAGTACCTACCTACTATTTAATTTTAAACATATTTTTATGAAAAATAAATAAACACAAGAAATAAACTAAAAATTAGAAACAATAGCAATTTATCAACTTAGAACAAAATAAATATTGCAACGTACACAGACCATAACAGGACAGACAAAGCGAGACCATAAGGGTTTCGAAAACGATCTCCGATCTCGAAACCCTAAAAACAATCTTTAATGCTGATTTCTTAACGATATGGCTATGGCGCTCATTAGGGGAGGCCTATGTCCAACAGTGGACTAATATGGGCTGATGATGATGATGGCTAATATTACAATACAAAGGTAAAAAATACATAAAAATACATTGTGAATCTATAGGGGGCCGGCGAAAATCTTGATCGATGGCTATAGCTTAGGTGTTCAGTTTTAACGCAACCTCCCTTCACTTGCCCTTCACCGATTGAATTTTCAAAAACCTAATGTCAACTCGACAATTTCGATTCTACTGACAACGCCAAACCAGCCAGAATTTTTGTACTATTTACAAACAAACCTCTACACCATAGGGCAAAATTTTCCAAAATGGGCGTCCTTAAGCCGAATATAGTATCGCAAGTACGAAAGCTGTCGAGAAGAAGAGTGAGCGGTGGTATATGTGCACCACTATACGGTCCTCTGGACCTGCAGCAGTCTGTACTGATGAACGGGATCAGGGTGGCTGCTCTCAAGCCACTGGGCGCTCAGATATCCGCATGTACTATTATGTTCCAGGTACCTATTGAGCATCATAATCATCCTCGCAGTGCAATGTGTACTGGGTATTAGGTCTCCTTAAATTTTTACTCGCCTCGTATCTCTTATGGTTTCCGCATCCAGGTATGCCCAGCAGCTTTTGCAATGTCGTCGACTCAACACGCTTTCGGACGTCCAAGTCTTCTGTCCTAATGTCAACTCGACAATTTCGATTCTACTGACAACGCCAAACCAAGCCAGAATTTTTGTACTATTTACAAACAAACCTCTACACCATAGGGCAAAATTTTCCAAAATGGGCGTCCTTAAGGGTCCGGCGACGGATGAATTTCCCATACAAACGTAATACCAAAATGATTTTTAATTTGAGCATATTTTCACTATGGTCTGCTATTATTTGTATTAAAATAGTATTTATCTAGGTTCCTGCAACAATTTTTTTTCAAAATATCTTTCTGAAATGAAATTAAACCTAATCGCATTTTTACATCAAAGAATGAATGTTGTCTTAGTAATTGTGTAGATAAGTATTTTGAAAAAATCTTATGGTAGGAACCTGTATAAATACTATTCTAACACAAATAATAGCAAACCATGATGAAAACATTCTCAAATTACAAATCATTTTGGTACTACGTTTGTATGGGAAATTCATCCGTCGCCGGACCCTTAAGCCGAATATAGTATCGCAAGTACGAAAGCTGTCGAGAAGAAGAGTGAGCGGTGGTATATGTGCACCACTATACGGTCCTCTGGACCTGCAGCAGTCTGTACTGATGAACGGGATCAGGGTGGCTGCTCTCAAGCCACTGGGCGCTCAGATATCCGCATGTACTATTATGTTCCAGGTACCTATTGAGCATCATAATCATCCTCGCAGTGCAATGTGTACTGGGTATTAGGTCTCCTTAAATTTTTACCCGCCTCGTATCTCTTATGGTTTCCGCATCCAGGTATGCCCAGCAGCTTTTGCAATGTCGTCGACTCAACACGCTTTCGGACGTCCAAGTCTTCTGTCACATATTGGCCACCACGGTTTCAGATAGGTAGGGTATCTCCTAGAAACTTTATTCTACTAAGATCCGTTTTCACATGCAAACGGAAAATGGTTCTTGCTGCAATAGGAATTGACGAGCCATGCAATCAGAGAAGGTTTATTAAATTGCCAAGTCACTTACCCTTCAACTTCAAACACACACACAATTTGTGGAAGAGAAAACTATACCAAATGCACAATGGAAAAAACCACATTAAAGTACCTAACGCCTGAGTCTTTATACTGGCAAGAAGTCCAATCCTCTTCGGCTGATGACAAAAAGACGTGAAACCACCCAAGCGACTTCGGCACAGAGATCAGGGGGCCTCGGAAAAATAAAAGTTTCGTTTTCGTTGTCGAGCAAAACCAACTCATAAGTCGCTTGCTATAATATTAGCGCTTGCACGAAACGAAATAAAAACTTCGATTTCGTTTTTAAAGTACGGGCCCTGACCTGAACAACCGAATTGCGAAGATGGTACGGCGCGATCTTGGCAGCTCCAACACGCGCCTCAGAGCTTCTGAAAGTCGGAGGAGCCCCAGGAGCTACAGAACCACTTTTACACTGTCCTTTACAGTGGGAGAACTCCAAAGCCGTGGAGCGGTAGTTTGGTGGTGCTCTTTTTAGGGTTTTGTGATCGGTTTTCAAGCCCTTATGGTCTCGCTTTTTCTGTCCTTTTTTCCCCACTTTAATATCAACTACCGCAGTTAATAAACTTGAAATTTTAAATCATAATAAGTTAGTAAGTAACTACGCCTAAACAGACGTGAATAAAAAAAATAAAATTTTTAGCTATACAAATTGTTATGTCGAAATTTTGAAAGAAACCTACAAGAATAGTCAAGTGAAATGAAAGTATCAGTTTGTACATTTCAAAATAGTTTTTGATATCATCTAAATATCTTAAAAAAATCAAAAATTACCCGGGACGGCTAATTTTTTTTAACAGAGATGGGGGGGGCATCTCCGAAGTTTGCAGAGCGATCCAACTAAAATGTATGTGGATATGGATCTATATTTTACAAGAAAAATACAGAGAAGCCTGTGAGCAGAACACTTTTTCAAAAATGGTCAAAAGGGTGGGGAATAACTTTAAAAAGGGGGACTACCTACTCACTGAGTAGGGTATCAAATGAAAGGTATTGGTTCGGTTTGTACCTCTCAAAACGGTTTATTTTAATTTCTGTAGGTTACATACATTTTTTGAAATATTTTGAAATAAGTCGAAAAATTGATCATTGGCCTCTAATCTCCGAAGTATGAAGAGCAATCCATCTGAAATGTAGGTAATGTAATGTACTTACTATTTTAAAGTATTCATGAAATAGCGACGACGGTACCATAAGGTATTTGTATAATTTAAGGTATATGTATACTTACACATATTTGTATAATTGAGAAACGTTTGAAACCCTCCTTTGGCGCTCGAGTTACACCTCGCACTTGACAGGTCTTGTTTAAGAAGGAAGATAAAACCGTCCTTAAAAACTACAGACCCATCTCAACTACAGATCCATCTCCTTAGCCACGTCTATAACCTGTTCTCACGAGTGGTCACGAACCGTCTCGCCAGGAGACTACGAATTTCAGCCACCGGAACAGGCTAGGTTCCTCGGAGGAAGTGGCACCATAGACCATCATTCACACGGTGAGGCAGATCATACAGAAGTCTGAAGAGTACCTAGGTATAATCAGCTCCTATGTCTGGCTGTTGTGTACTATGAGAAGGCCTTTGACTCCGTCGAAACCTGGGCTGTTTTGGAATCCTCAGCGATGCCAAGTTATATCGAGGTGCTGAGATGTCTCTACGAGGCCGTCACCATGAGTGTTTTTTTTTCAGTATTTTATTTATTGCATTCATACAATCAGGTCTTAGTGATTGTGAGTTTATGTTAAGATCACAGTACCTATACCTATACCCATTTAGGGTGTTGCAATAGAAGACTGGCAGGTATCGTGCCTTTCTACTAAAGATGACTATAACTTATTTATAATTTAATTTACTTATATATAATTTAATTTGCGAATCGCTAAAAGAATCGTTGAAGAAGTCGTCAAGTTCGTAAAAACATTTTTTATGAGTATCCAAGTACAGGGCCTGCAGTCTGGGATGTCATGTCCTGAAACTGTTTACGAGCTTATTAAAAGATATGTGATGCTGGACTGGAAAGGTAGAGGCATTAACATAAACGGTGACATGGTACATTTCACACCTGCGATTTGCTGATGACATAGTGTTAATGCTGCCATTAACAACTCTGCAGTCGCTAAAGGAGTTTAAGTAAAGAGGTTCTTTTCGGAGTTTTTCTTAAGGAAGGATTCGTAATGAATACATCCGACAAAGAACCAAACCTTGAGTGGAGAACGCAACTCTGTAAACGTAGTGTAGGACGCCCTCCGGCATGGTGGGATGATGACCTGCGAAAGACTGCAGGCAGATTCTGTATTCGACAAGCTGACAGACAGAGCGCTACGGCGCTCATTTTGGGAAGCATTATGTCCAACAGTGGACTAAAATAGTTTGATTATGATGATGATGTTAGCATGTGTCTCAAGGTGGGTTCCCGTCACGAGGTAGACAGTCGACTCGGCGCGACTCATTTCCTGCGCTCCATTTCATCTGGCACTGGCTGCGCTCACTCCGGCTACTCCAAGACTCGTGTGCTGCAGCAATACGGGGCCAGCCTGACTTGCACCTCGGATCGCCAGCGCGTGGCCTACACCCTGCGCTGTCCTCGCCCCGTCTTCAGGACCCTATCGTCGTATCTTCTGGACACGGCTGCCAGGTATCCTGACAGGAGACTCCCGCTCCGGGTCGTTCTTTTTGCAAGGATTGCCATCGCTATTCAGCGAGGTAATTCTGCAGCATTATGGGCACCTTTGCAAAGGAATGGTCAGGGACGGGTTATTTAATGACAAATTTTTAAGTTGTAGGTATATTCATACATACCTATGTAGAACTTTCTAAATTGATTGTAATTTAATTATGCAATAAACAATAATAAATAATATTAAATTTATTTCTAGCTTCAACTCTTCTAAAGCAAGTTTGTTTAAGCTTTATGGGTCTGTCCACGTTTATCGACTCTGAACCGACTTGATAGATGTCAGACCCTTGCATCTGAAACCTTTACCTAAAACTAACAGATCCTGTTTCGTGCCTTGGGAGTTGGAAGATCGCAAGGACAACATCCGCAAAGATCTCATACGTATCACGCCGGAAGCACGTGTTTTAGACATGGTAATTAATCATCTTTTTTACCGTATATTTTAACATATTTACACTGACGGAAGGTTTTCTTCTACCAGACAATATATTCTCTAGTAGAAGAAAAGTATTTCAAGTATTACATAAAGTTGGACAGTGAATCCGTGGATCACCTGGACTCTATAGAGTCCCATTTCATTATCTTCCCCTAATTGGTCCAAATGGTGAGTTCCACGGATTCACTGTCCAACTTTATGTATAATACTTGAAATAGGTACTTGCCTGGTATTGTATGTCGGACATACAGCTAGTTCACAATAACTTCCTTTTTACCAAGGAATAGAGTCTTATTTGAATCGCTTCCCCCAACAATAGATCCAATCCAAACAAGCCAGCCCAGCATGCTTTCCTTCGACTGTACCTACCTACTGACAAATTTCAGTCCTAAATAGGTAAGGTGCTACCTACTAGGAAGTAGGGTGCTATTTAATTCCCTTTGCCCCGATAGATCCAAACGGCTAGTTTCATGGGCCCGCTGTCAAACTCCATCTACTGCATGGAGGACCGCGTGGCTGGTATGTCGGATAGTGATCTGTCTGGGTTTCTTGGCGACTACTACCTTTCGAGCGTATGTACGGTGGCCAGCTACGGACTGCCATTTGAGGAGACCTTGGATTTGGCTGAGAAGGTGCAGAGCCGTCGGGTAAGTTTATCTGAGAGTCAAAATTGACAATTTTCCTATCAATTTAATTTTGGGGTTGCTGAAGTTGCGAATTGAAGCCGACTTGTAACGGCTTTATAATTCATTGCACTATTAATTAATAGGTATATTACCCATTACTTAATTACATACCTACTGGTTATTATTAATTAATATATTACCAGTATTGATAATACCCATTGACTTACAGTAGGTAGGTATAAATCATGACATAATGTAGACCTTATTAACCTTAAGCTTATGATAGGTATCACAAACTGGCCAATCGATTTTTGAAAATTTCTTCGTTTAACAATAGTAGTTCAATGCGTTTTACAGAATAATAAGATAAAATAGATGGTGGCGCTGATTTGGGTCACGGTAGCGCCTTAAGTATGTGAGTCCTTCAGGTCTACAAGAAATTGTATATGACCGAGCTCACTTTTAATTTAAACTTAGTTTGTACCTAAGCCTTGCATTGAATGAGGAGGCTTCCAGCAGCGCCTATGACCTGATGGCACTCAGCTCGTTGCCTACGCGCTTCCCTGACTCCCTGTATAGACGGGACGGAGTGCCTCAATCTCCTCAAACCCGTCGTCTGTCTGACCTTCTCTGTGGACGTCAGTGTACCACGTGTGACGCGTGACGTGTCCATCCACTGAGAGTAGGTACATAATATTATTGAAGTTCTGGCTCGGCACTGTCGGATTCGGCAAAGATAAGATATTAAAGGTATGATGCAGGAGGTGCCAATACCCTGCTGTGACATGATCTCCAAGCCGCGCGGAGGCTTTGAGCTGTATGACCTGGGCAGCGGCAGCGACACCTGGATCGCCGTTGCCGTGCCTGGCACAGGGACCTGCAATGAAACGTTAGTATGGCTCAACAGACTTCTTGACCAGAACCCAGACTGTGATATCTTCGCAGACGAATGGAAGAGTTTAATGTTGGTATGCCTGAGGTTTTGCGAGAGTGATGACTGAAAGGATGCCTGTTTGTTTTTGTTAATGTTAATTTAATCATGTTAATTTTATGAAAATCTTATTTATTATTTCAAATAACTATTCTATACTGATTTATTTTATGAAATGATTTAAAATTTTACAATAATTTTTAGTAAATACATATATAAATAATGTTTTTTAATCTTAAGTAACTAGTGTAATTGGTTATAAAAATCGTGTTAGTTACTAATCCAAAAGAATAAATAAATAAATAAATGACGCAGGATCTGCTTCTTTGGCTATGTATCATGCTCTTCATCCACCTAAAAAACAACCTTCCTTGCTCCTTACGTCAACCCTTATAAACTATTCTTCCTTTTACCAGGTCCCTGTTACGACACAGCATTCTTGCAGCTGCTTCTGGCTTCGGGAATTTACAAGTTAGTGTCACATATATCACGTGGGAACTTTTAAATTGCAAGTAAGATTCAATCGATTCAGTAGAAGGAGACCAACCACCAGGCCAGCAGGAACAGTAGACTATGCTGATGATGATTGATGAGAAACTTGATTACCTACTACTGAAGATCAACGAGCCAAAGATGATCTAGGTGTCCGATGCTGAGTTTTCCAGCTTGGACAGCTACAGGCCAGGTATAATGGTAATTAAATGAAATGTGTTTATTTTATCTTACGAACAACATACAACACAAATAAATGAAACGATAACAATTAGTTAATGCTACGTTACGTACCCAATATAAATTTGTGCGTAGAAGAGTGTAAGGTAAGTCCAGCTGCCATTCAGCATTGTGCTGGATACACACTGATGTATCCACCCAGTACTGGTTTTCAGCGGAGTCCAGAGGAATCGTGTCACCACGTAACGATCTTCTGGATAGAGGTGCCTAAAAATAAGAGAAAATTACCTACTTATCTAAATACCAAGTAATGAGGAACTACCCCAACTTTTCCCGCGGGTGTCTACCTACCACCGAACTGCGATCCTCAACCCGCATGCCCAGCGTGCAGATTATGGGCATTATGAGATAAAAGCAAATAAGGCGCTTATCAGGGGGAGGCCTGCGTCCAGCAGTGGACCAATATAGGCTGTTGAGGTGGAGTGAGGATGAGGAACTAGAGAGAATAATCGTGACATTACTTCCAGGATGGTCAGCATTACCAGGACCGACGACCGATGGCGCCGCTGGGCGCGCTAGCGGGTGATGACATATACACCAGTTATCGCGCGTTCAACATCTCCTACAAAGAGACAGGCTTGTTTGGTAAGTGGCACTTGTCACTTCAGGTCAAGCTCGAGGTATAGTAATGTCCCTAGATAAATACTTGACCTTGTTACCGCAAAACTTCATCCCACCTAATATCCCAAATTTTACTTACATCGATGCTGAAAATACCTGTAACTAAACTAAAACTAGGGCTGCCACTCGTCCGGAACCCTCGGTGTGCGAGTCCGACTCGCACTTGACATTTATTTATTAAACTATGTTTGAAATAAACCTGTTGAAATGTCCGGGTTCTGGGCTCCAAAATCCGGGGTTATGACGCGTCTTGTCCTGGTTGCCAAATGTTAGAAATGGCAGCCCTAACTAAAACGAACATAGGTATGTACTATGTACCTACCTAAATAAGTACATAAACCAAACTAAATTTTTGCAGGCATCCTGGTGAAGACAAAAGCGAAGACTGCGTGGAACGCCGCCGTCACGGCCGCCAAGTTCCTCACCAAAATCGAATGTCTTTCTTGCTGCCAACTGAACCTCGGGAGGAACAGGCTAAGTGAGCTTATTGAGATGTTTCACTACCTTATTTCAACGGGGGGCGTTATGATGAATACCTACCTTTCCATTATAAATGTAAGTGGGTTAACTATGAACCTAGTTTGTGTTAACTCACGTTGTATTCATATTGACTTTGTCAAATTACGAAAGTTTGGTAAAACTAGTTTTTTATATGTGCGCGAGCTGCGAGCAGGTCGCGGTGGCGGCGGCTGTGTTTATTGTTTTTTTTTATTGTATTCCCCTTTTCGTAACCAACACCCTGGATTTGATCAAAATCGATAACCAAGAGCGGAGACTGCGATACAAAAATGTCAGCCATGTTGGATTTTGAAATGGTCCTCATTTTCGTAATCTACACGGTCGAATTAATCGAAAACGATATCCGTAATAGCGAGTGTGTGCTGTCTCACACAGCACACGTGTATTGTATAGCATTGCGGTTCGCTTCGCTTACCGCAATCCGACACAAGCCCGCCATTACCAAATTCGTAATCCTCAGCCCCATGTTAGTCGAAAACGACACCCATATCAAATTCTTGGATGGGGAGACGGTTCAGGGGGACTGGACGTGGGGGGTCACATTACAGCACGGCTCGCTTCGCTCGCGCTGCTGTTCCCCTATAGTTGCATCGCATTGCGGTTCGCTTCGCTCACTGCAATCCGACACACGCCCGCCGTCATCAAATTCGTAATCCTCACCCCCATTTTAGTCGAAAACGAAACCCATTTTATATGGGTCTCACACATATATGGGATACCTGCCCTGATCAATGGATCCTAGGATATAGTACCTACAGACAAAATTAATTTTGCACACATCGGGAGAAGTTTGAGAGTAGCGCCCATGTAGCACCAGTGACAGAGAAGATTAGGAATATATAGATGGGTAGAGATAAACCATTCTTAAAATGAACGCCGATTAAATGACATTTAGTGAAGGGGCCGTGCATTTTGGCTTGCATTTTTAGAATGGTTTATCTCTACCTTGCTAGCAGCTATTTTCAAATCCACAAAGTCATTTACACCTAATAATTAGATACCTATCCTAAATTTGAGGCTTCTTATTATTATTTATTTCATTAGGAAATAAAACGGCAAAATAAATAACATAATTTATATAAACACCATTTTAATATTAAATTAACAGAAAACAAAAGATTTCGGAATAATAATCCAAATTATAGTGAGTAACAAAAAAAAAAAATTAATACAACATTAGTCATACTAATGTTGTATTATTTTTTTTTTTTTAATTTTTAATCGTACCTAAAAGATACCAAATAAAGACTAAACAAGAAAAAGAAATTTAAATTGAAAATTACGATTATGATAAAATAAAATAAGGATTTGAATTCGGTGCATCAGAACGTGATTAGTACAACATTACAACACAAACTTAATCTAAAGCTAAATTTAGTATTTAAAGTACACGTAGTAACTTTCAAGCGAGTATGATATTTAAGGTACCTAATGCCTCCAAAAATGACCGCAACTGTACATGCGTGACGCCAAGGTACGAGTATAGAGGGCTGGTTCTTAAACTTCGAAAGAGAGAAAGATATATAATGTGCCGGCTCTGCCCAAAAGGACTCATCTGCATCATCCACCACTATTATCATCTATCTTATTCTTACCCATAGGCAAGAATAACACTTTAAATTTGCAATCCGCAGAGCTAGCGATGACTCTGCACTTCGAAGACCCGGTGCGGATAACAGAAGGACTTGCGCTCTCATTATTTAACAACGCGGATATCGGGGACGCCTGCCACATGAACTCTCTCATTGACTGCATCTGTCCGGACGAAGTTGGTGCCACGGCTCAAGAAATCTCCTCAAAATGTAAGTCATGAACAACCTCTCTTCTATATGTAAGAGATCGGGGACGCCGCCCGCAGGCTTGTCAACACTCTCAGCGACTGCGTCTGTACGAACGAAATCTCCACCACGGCTCAACAATTCCTCTAAATGTAAGTCATGGAGTCCCGCAATTCTAAATGTAAGAGATGGGAGATGCCACCTTGTCAACTCTCTCATCGAAGACATCCGTCCGAACCATCGAGTACGTATCGAACTTAGCCTTTGCCATGGCTCAAAATTTTCTCCTCATAATGTAAGCTGTGTGTGGTCTGTCTCTCTTCTGGGAAGGTAGGGAACTGCTGGAAGCGGGAAGTGCAGGACCTGTCATTGTCAATTGCCGATCAAAAGGGGTCTACGTCCAGTCCGTCTACGCCTACGTCCAGCAGAAGACGTTTTATGACTTAATCCACTAAAGAGCTATGCAATGCATTACATCTAGGATCGTGTCTAGGACACCTACTTGCTAGGAAGTAGTTATAGAATTTAAAAAAATCTACCGATGTACTATCTTGGCCAGCTATATTCAGTACATATTTAATATTTTATTGCTAAATTTTAATCCACCCTGTCGGATAAGGTATGGCAACAGATCTTAAGATAAATTCGAAACATTAAATCTACGAAAGACTGCCGGCAGGTGACGGATTCAGCTGAAGACAGGGCGCTACGCTATGGTGTGTATAGCTGTGGACTAGGGTGTGGACTAGGGTGATGATGCTAATGTAATGTAATTTTCTTCAGGTAAATGGCTGTCATTAGCTGTGGTTGGTGACATCGGAGCGGTCCCGAGCGACGCAGAGCTCGTCTGCGGCAGCCTTTGTGATATATGCGAATAGATTATCGACGTATTTATTGATTAAACGTTTTTCATTGCAATCTTTGTAACATTTACCCTCGAAATTTCTCGAGTCCAAGTCCAACCTCAGGATTCAAATAAGTATTTTGAAAAGCAAACGTCAAACTTTGACGAGAGGTGTCAAACGAACTAAATGTAACTTTACTCTTTGAACAGGAATGGATAAACTTCAATGTTTCCCCTGTAGGTGGTTGAAGAGAGGTGTGGCACTAACCGTACCCATGGACCTATTCTATACATAATAATATACCTAATAATGCATTATGCGTAGGTACCTTACCTAGGTATCGTTATCTACAAATATTGACATCTATAAAAAAATCATAATCAATATTAAAATTAAATTAATTTAAAAATTGTTTATTGCATAAAAAGTACATGACACTTATTTAGGGCTCTCATCATTACCAACATGGTTCATATAAGCTATTCTGAAAATAGCTTGTGGTTTGGTAAAGAGTGCTTAGTTACGACTGGTTATTGTAGAAGACGTTATTGTACGTTATTAAAAATAAAAATAATTTACTTAATCATAAATAACATCTAAAAGTATAATAGCAATGGCTGCTGTTAGTTGTGTTAATTTAAGTGTGTTTATCTCCATTTAATTAATTGTATTTTTTTGTTCGTATTTTATATATGAGTATCAAATTATTCTTGCTACATGGACTGTGTATATAAAACCGTGATATGTCTGAAAAAAATGTCATTTAATTTGATATCATCAACGAATATTCAGCTATTCCCTAGGAGTGAATATCAGCGAGAGTTTCTCAGTAGGCATGTAAAACATTCCGTTTTTCTCAAATTTCACGTTTTCGACGGGCGTCGCGCCGGGCGGGGGTCGCATCTCGAAGTTCAGAGCGACCGCGGACAGCGCGAAGCGAAGAGCCTGTTGGGCGAAGCGACGACCTGGATAACATACAAGCGGATTTTAGGTAAAGGTAACCTAGTTATGATAGTTGTATTTGAGGAAAATGCTCGTGGATCTCTTATCGTGTCAGTCCTTTCTGACTTGAAGCTGTGAGGTGGTCTCGTAACCACGTGGTTTTTGGATTAGGTACATTAAAAAAGCCAGGTATGTTGTGTGAGATTATTCTCATGATAATCTGCGACGCAGGAGGTTGCGGGTTCGATTCCCGCCTCGGAACAAATTTGTGTACGATCTGCAGAAATTTGTTCCGTTGGTCTGGGTGTTTTCTATGTATAATAAAAAATATCTATCTATGTAGTGTATTGTATTAAGTACTATATCAGTTATCTAGTACCCATAACACAAGCTCTGCTTAGCTTGGGGCTAGATAATGCTGTGTGAATTGTGCATTAAAAAAAAATTGCATCACAGCACATTGATTACTTATATTAAATATTTCTAATTCTTTCTACCTATCATACGTATATTTGGGACATTTGACATCACAGAGTGATCTCTACGTTGGCAGATTCTAAAAGGGAAGAGAAACGGAATCGGATATGACGCAATAGTTATGGGACTCCCAAATGTCATGTCAGTTTGGCATTGATAGATTATAGATTAGTAAACGTCACATTCTAATAGTATTGTATTGTATTTCTTTATTAGTCAAAACTTATTCCATTCTTATTTCTAAGACACTTTAAACTATTATAGGGTTTGTCTAGTGTCGATAGTTTACGGCGTGTTGTCACACCTTTGGCACAGTACCTACATTTATGTACTGTGCCTTTGGCATGAAGTTATAGACAAACATAACATAAACATATAACATACATCCTCATACAAAACTGAAATGTAATCAGTAATGTGCAAAAAACAAATATTTCTTAATACATTACCCGGTTCTGTGCGAAGAATATTTTTTCCTTGTACATTGATGGTACTAATGTAACTGGGTAATGTACGTACGAGTAACAAAGGCATTCTACATAAGTACCTAGCTAACATTATCAGCGGTTGAAACAAATATAAATTACAACTAAAAACCATAGCACCAATAACTACTCAGTTTATGTTTATGTTAAATAAATAAATAATGCTGGACAATTCCCACAACATTATCTAGCCCCAAGCTAAGCAGAGCTTGTGTTATGGGTACTAGATAACTGATATACTTATTACAATACACTACATAGATAGATATTTTTTTTATTATACATAGAAAACACCCAGACCAACGGAACAAATTTCTGCAGATCGTACACAAATTTGTTGATAAAAGGTTCATTTTGGCGCAGCTTAGGGGAGATATTATGTCTAGTTATTTGGACCTAAACTAAACTACTTAATAAAACGAATAAAGCCTAAACTGTTGTTATCGGATGATGGTTATTAAGACCTGGCATCTTCACAAACGCTTTTGTGATAATGGGAAGAACCTACAGTTCACGCAGTGTCCGCGAATAACGTACCAGTAACGGCAGTAACCCTGCAATGCAATCTGCATTACCTACCTAGTAGAAAGTGGGGAAGTAAAATCATTTATTTTTTTGCAAAACCAATTATTTTTTGCTTTCGTTTGAAAAAAAGAGCCTGAATAAAAATATTTTCCAGCTACTCTACTCTCCATTAACCACATCACATGTAGCTATGTAAATATATTTTTTGTTACCTCTTCACACCGCGCCATAACGAATGAAGCGATCGAGCTGAAATTTTGCATTCAGTTCTAGTTCAAAACATTGGCTACTTTTTATCCATTAAATCAGTTCCCATGGGATAGAAATAACCTTTAAACGTTTCCATAGAAACAACGCGTGCGAAGCCGCAGGCATAAACTAGCCATGTGTTATAATAATAGCACAGATATTAGTGTAGTATCATGTATGATACTGGTAAAATTGGCATAAAAGTGATGAATAAATTGGTTTGGAAAGCAGTTTGAATGCGGCATGGCATCACATACATACCTACACATAAAATCTAGTGCCAAGAATGGGCGTTTCTTTATTATTTAGCCGAAATAGCCGACATCAACATTGGACAGGGACAGTGGAAGCATACCATCTTAGCCTATTCTATGAAATTGAAGGTACATGTCGGTCAAAGTCGTTGGGCCGAGCCAATAGAATTATGCGTCCATTGAACTCAATGTCGCGTCTTTCGCGTGGCAAACCTGATGGCCGAAGACCCCCTGAAGACCGAAACTCAGACTCGGCTTGCTGGAATCCAACCTAAAGGCAATTGGAGTGACCGGCTGGCAGGGAAAAGCCAAAAATAGGATCGAATGGAAAAATTCACACGAACAGACTAAGGCCTACCCGTGGCCTCAGCTACCGGAGGATGCAGTCGGGATGATGCTGATGAACTCGATGTTGGTGCTGGTGTCGGGTTGGGTCGGCGAATAAAGAAACGCCCAACTGTCAATGTTTTAAGCTACATACGTCTAAGACCACTCGTGTAGATTTATTCCTTCCTCTGTACCTAAATACTGCAGATACATACCTATACAAGTCCTCGGGCCATCTCCAAACGGCAGATAGGTAAAAGGCTTGATATCGGCCTCGTTCTCTGGCAGGAATCTCTCAGGTCGAAACACATCGGGCTCCGGGAAAAACTCCGGGTCGAAATGCATGCCTATTGCGTTCACGTAGATGATCGTCTTTGCGGGAATGGTGAGCGAATCGTCCACCTTAAATACCGAAAAACAGTGTCATGAAAACTATTGTTATACTGAAGGACCCATAATATATACCGATAATATATGTATAACCGACCTCTCAGATTTTTTTGTGTTTAGGTGTGACTAGGTGGTAGTAGTATTTGTTACTACGCAGGGCGCGGTTGGTGTTTCGGCCACGGGGCTGAAACAGGCCCACATTGTTGTGGGTGAAGAACCTGGTAGATAAGTTCACCGGTGAGAGTGAGGATGTTGAACTCTTTGAACAGCTCCCTGCATGAAACGTCGCTACGGACACCTGCCATCGCTCGCAGAGCTCGCTTTTGCATTACAAAGGCTCGCTGTACGTCGGCGGCCCGCGCCCACAGCTCGAACCCGTAGGAGAGCGCGCTATGGACGGTCGCGTAATAACAGGATCGGACTACGTCGCACGACGCGGTGCTCGCTAGCCTTCGTAGTGCAAAGCAAGACCCTCCCAGCTTACCGCAGAGTTTTTCTATATGCTTGTCCCATACGAGGGAACTGTCCAGGTGAAAGCCCAGTAATTTTATGGCGGGCGTGAACTTGTTCCAGTGCCGTGTTTCCCGCTGCTACATTAAGAGGGGGTGCCCTTCCGTTAAGGTTGAAGCTAATGAGGCAGGTTTTTTCTCTGTTAAGTGCAAGGCCGTTTGATCTAAACCACGATTCAAGTTGTCGGATAACCATGTTCAGTCTGCGCTCCAATTCCCCTTCTGTAGGTGCGGTTACTACCGCCGCTACATCATATCTCTGCGTTATGAATGGTGCCGGGTAGGTCGCACGCAGTATTGTAATGGTGAGGAGCAGGCTGAACAAGGTGTTCGACAAGCAGGATCCCTGAGGCACGCCCATGATATTCTTGAGGTCGGACGAGACGACACGGCCCCGTCCCCTACCACTACTTGAGTTCTTTTAGATTAGACATAAAAGAGGTTAAGAGGGATAAGGCGGGCCACGTATGTCATGGAACTGGAGTTTGTTGACTATAAGGCAGTGGTCAGCGGTGTCGAACGCGCGCGAGAGCTGGCCTGCCTCGCGCGCACTCAGCACGCGCCAAACTATTTCTCCCACCAGGTCCGTGATGACCCGGCCCGCTCTGTACGCAAATTGCCGCTCTGAAAGGATACTACGTTCGTTAGGGAACTTGTTATTACAGCCTACTTCCAGTAGGTACCTTGCTAATAGCAGGTACTAACGAGATAGGACGATACGATTCTGGATCAGATTTTTTGCCTTTGCCCTTATTTAGGGGACTGATTTTAACTTTTCCAGGCTGGCAGGATAGATTCCTTGCCGGTAACAGCTATTACACAGAACACTAATGGGGCCCGCCATGGGTTTAACGGCTAAGACCAATTCTAATATACCCACAGGGATAGCATTCCGAGACATCACGGTGCGGTCACGTGTGGGTGACACAAACAAATTCTAGGCTATCGGCGTATATGGCGGTTCTCAAATTTTGTTGTTCGGGGAAAAAGCATAAATAAATAAAATAAATAAATAATGCCGGACTATTCACACAGCATTATCTAGCCCCAAGCTAAGCAGAGCTTGTGTTATGGGTACTAGATAACTGATATACCTACTTAATACAATACACTACATAGATAGATATTTTTTATTACATAGAATACACCCAGACCAACGGAACAAATTTTTGCAGATCGTACACAAATTTGTTCCGAGGCGGGATTCGAACCCGCAACCTCCTGCGTCGCAGGCGGATCTTCGCCCGCTAGGCCACGGAGGTCGTCATATCTATTCATTAGCCAAAGTCGATGTAGAATGTTTGTAAACAAGCCAAAAAAGTTTGAGAACCGCCATATTG
Organism: Eupithecia subumbrata; assembly: GCA_949316285.1. Classification (NCBI taxonomy): domain Eukaryota; kingdom Metazoa; phylum Arthropoda; class Insecta; order Lepidoptera; family Geometridae; genus Eupithecia; species Eupithecia subumbrata. The sequence goes on along the minus strand of OX438643.1, from coordinate 8,617,010 downwards.
ACGGCTCACTGTGTCTTTGATAGATGTTGTGTAGATTGTCCAGCATTGTTTATTTTATTTACCTTGTAGTCGTGCTCCGCGATCCGGTCCAGCCAGCCCATCGGCGGGTATTTCCTCAGGGTTTCTGCGATACAAATACAAAAGATTCTGAGTTATCATCATCAACATTATAGCAGCCCAAACACGTCCTCAGCTGGAGATAGGCCTCCGCATACGACGCCAAAAGTAGCCGTCTTAAGCCGCCTCCATTCACTGCGACCAGGCCCCCAATTAAAGTAGCGAATGGCAATGGGGAAAGCAACAATGGGGATCATTTTGGCTGCCTTAATGGTATCTAAATCTTATTAAACTTGAATAGGAGAAACTTTTTGGCTTAAATATTCCTCCTTTCAAGTTTCAAAAGATTTGGACAGCGCTAAGGCTGCCAAAATGATCCCCATTGTTGCGTTCCCCATTGCCATTTGCTACTGTAATTAGTGGGCTGTACAATGACGACGGTCCATCGAGTGGATTGTGGATGGATGGCCCCCAACTGTCCGTTTGGCACTGGATCGCGTTCTCCACACAAGAACCGTTACCTACTCCCCAGTGGAGTTAAGTTATATAATACCGTTAAGGCTGGGTAGGCCAGCAGAGGCCGCTTTTTTGTGATTTTTAAAATCATCTGAGTCTTAGGAAATAGTTTAGTGTTTAAAATTCTGAAAAAGAAATATTATATTACTTAAGGATCTAGTCTAGTCAAAGTCGCATTCAGTTACAAGCTTACAAGATCTAATGAACTTCACTCGAAAGAAAAGAATACCAAACTTACCCCTTTTTCTAACGTTTTTTCAATACTATTATGATTAGCGAACTACTGATATCACCTTTTTTTGTACTCAACTAAGGACACTTAATATTTCTAAACGAATTCGCAGAGTTTGACTTGATAAAATGATTTTCTTAATCACAATGTTTATGTAACTACAAAAAACAGGAGCGCGGCGGTTTGGCAGGCGCGCGTTTTCCCTTACGCCTACTGCTGCATAAGTACTCTCACTGCACAATCAAACCTATTTCTTCTCTAATACCCGTAGCTTATGCCTTATGATAATTTAAATCTATTAAGTAATATTATCGAGAAGACTCTACCTGACCTCATTGTCATACAGGGTGTTAGGGTGAGCGAGCAGTCTTATCCTTGAAACCAAAGGTAAAGTAGCATGATTGGGGTCCAAAACCAATGAAACAAAACACTTGTTTTTTACTTATTTTTGAGAAAAAAATCCTCATAAATCATAAACGTATTACACCCTACCCTACACAGTACCCGTGCTCCGGCCGCGCGCGGTGCCTGATAATCAAACCTTTGTCGGTATGAAATAAAGGTGCCGCCGCCTTGTGTCGCGCCGACACATCAATAGTACTATTTATCTACTGTGTCAATAGATTGACATAAAAAATCCGTACCGCACGGAGCGGACTGTCGGCAATGCCGCCGGCCAGAATTTTTGAAGGCAATGCAAATAACGTCATTCGGATTGCCGATCAGTGGACGCACTTGTCAGCGGATAGTCCGATGTCGGCCTGTGAACGCGCACCCTAACGTTTCAACTGCTAACGTTTGAGCCGTAATTACTACACTGTGATCGCGGCCCAGTTAACGGTCAACATTCAAGAACAAATCTTGAATTTCTTCGCGGAATTATTTATGGTAAAGATAAGTTCGTAGTTGCGGGAGTGTCACGTGTCGGTCGGTTGAATTGAATAACCGTGGATTTCAGTCGTGAACAGAGAAAGCAGGCGGGTAGCGTTTTGGAATAACTTGCTGTTTTTTTATGTTATTTTTTTTTTTGCTTATTTAAATTAGATAATTAGGTACCTAGATATGATCTTATAGTGTTGTACTATTTGTATGCACCTAGAAAAATAAATAAAAAGGACGTTGATGGGTCACATATTTTTCGTGGTTTTTTTTCCGCTAAATATTTTCAAAATCATAGTCTGATTGCTCTCCCCATTTTTCGGTAGTAGTCTTGACACATCCTGTACTGTATAATATTTGCGCAAGTCTTACAAAGCAGACGGTTACCTTTCAATACAGCGTTCAGGTACGGCAGTTCAACGAGCTGGCTGTCATCAAAATCAGCATTTCCTAGGTCTGCTTTTTTCTCCCGTATTTCATTGTAGAGTTTTTCCTGAAATATAATTATTGTAGGTAAAACAATGCGTATCATTGACTGATTGGAGTCCTCTCATCTGTCTGTCCTATCCTTGCGGAGGATTGCGTAGTCAAGATTGTAGTCAACATTAAATAGAAATAAGACTGTTTAAGTCACCTGCTCAACGGGATGGTGTGCCAGCTCGTACAAGGTCATTGTCAGTGTGGCACCTGATGTGTCAAACCCTCCTAGAAGGAGGACGGCCGCTTGAGCCAGGAGTAAGTCTTCGCTCATCTCTGGAAACGAACGAATGTACAACACGTTATATCCAGAAATCGTAACACTTTCAATGGAGGGGATGATTATGTATTATTCAGACTCTGTCTATTAAACACGAAATTCCCTGATATTTTCCCAACCACAGCTTATGCCTCATTCACGTTTAAATTGCATTTCTTACGTTGCAACTCACCAACATCCTGGTAAAGTTCGTTAAAACCGGACAGAATCAGGGTGCTTTTCCACCAGATTAGTACGAATGAGATAAGATAAAGAAAAATCCTCCTACGTAGTAAATTATTTAGCTTTTATGTGGCTATGAAAATCCAGTGACGTGACACCACTAGCTGGTGACGTTGCTGGTGGAGGAACCCGGAGTTTTTGTCCAATGGACGCCTCATGATAACTTGGTGGATGGAAAAGAGTTCTACGTATTTTAAATATTTAGTAGGTACCTTCGCCTTCAGCAGCAGCGTCCTGCTTCATCTTGATAAGTGCGTCGAGCAAGTCCCTGGGTTCTGTGACCTTGCCTCGCTGCTCCAGCATGGCTCGGAACAACTGTCGCAGGTACCGGATCGTGTGTTTCGGGAAAAAGGTCAACATGCCTCTGGAGAAGAGAGAGCAGAAGATAAGTGTTTAAATGACACAATGAAGTGCAGCAAGGGTATTTTGATTCGTCGGAAAGGCCGTCGGATTCGATATCGGAAGCTTTTTACGAAGAAAAACGTTTCCGATATCGAATCCGACGGCCTTTCCGACGAATCAAAATACCCTTGCAGGAGAATGAAAGGATTTCCCCTTTGGTACCTACCAAATGTTTCTTTATTAGGGTAAAGGCAGGGAAAAACTATTGGGAAATTTTACTACTCCATCCAACACCCTAACATCAGGCTCTTGAAAGACGACCACGTCCCGAAAGGCGCAGTGTGGGTAGGGCACCCACGCGGTGGACCGCCGACCTGGTGAAGGTCGTGGGTAATCGCGATAAATCGGCAGTGCAAAATCGGTTATTGTGGAGATCTTTAGCATAACAAAATTTGGATGATTGAACCTGTTGAGCCAATTTGGTCGTGTCTAGTCTACGGACGGACTGAATAAATATAATATACACATTTTAGAAACTTCTATGCTATTTTCACCATCTATACCTAGGTACCTACACACATCTAGTCCAAAGCTCAGCGATGCTTGGGACAGAATTGTCAATAGGTATTCGTAGCGGGTGTTCCCTATTTGGATCCGACAGATCCGACATCTTCTCTTGCAAGCTCACCTAGACAAATCCACCAACTCAGGCAGAAAGAAGATGCTGGACCAGGACAGTCCCCGGAGCATGTTGAACTCCATGAACTCCCGGGTCACATTGCGGATGATGCTGTCTCCTGTCTTCACGGCCTCGGACTGGATTCCGAACGCGGACTCGCCTATGACGTCCGTCGTAAAGTCCGTTAGAAGTACCTGTAAGGAAATGAAGGAGGGATCGTATAATTCGCTATTCTTCACAAGGGGTCGTCCATTTCACGTAAGGTCTGTAAGGGGGGGAGGGGGTTCGGAAAAAATCACAAAATATCACAAGGGCCCGTGTGATATATTGTGATTTTTTTCTTTGGTGGATTTGGTGTAGTGAGTTATGATGTGTATATATTTTTTCGTTGAACGTGAAATTATTATACCGGTATGTCTAAAACCTTACGAAACCACGTATATTCACGTACCTATAATAGGGGGTAAGGAGGTGTTAAAAAGTTGCGTAATCAATGAAGGACCCCCAACCTGTAATAAGAAACATTGTAACCTTTTCTTAGTTGGAGATTAAGTGCCAGTGGCATTTCGCATGGTCAATACTATAACAATAGCAGAATATTATTATGCGCAAGGACGCAGAAGGGGCCGACCTCGAACCGCACTCACCCTGATGAAATCCCTCGTTATGGGATGAAACCTTGGTGTTCTTCCAACACCAACTAGGTTCGTAGTTAACCCGCTTACATTCATAGTGAATTTGTGGAACTACGAAAGTTTTTATAGTACCTAAACCAGTGTAAAGTTATGATAAAGTCGCCGCCCGCTACCGGCACGTTTGAATGGCTGAGCGATTTACAAAACGCTATTCAGTCATGATTCAATCATAAATAATAAGTACTACGTTACTACATATCTGAGAATTACTGAATGGTTGATTGATATTGGGTTACCCATTGGTAATTGATGGCATGACTCACCATCATGCAAAATTGCAGATAGTAAAGTAGGTAGGTACCCAACTACCCACTTATCAAAATTAATGAAAATGAGGCTATAATTACTTAATTCGTTCGATAGACACAATAATAACAATGATTAGATGGTTTGTCGCGTGCTAGGTTTAAGCTGTTATTAATTAGTCCAAGATCAAACAATGATTATAAAAAGCAAACTCATTTAGTTCAGCATTAGCGAAGTGACTGGTCAAACTCATTTAGTTCGTCATTCATTAGCTAAGTGACAGTTCAAATTCTATTTGTGTACCTCGTTGATAAATAATATTGTACTCTCCATGAACTTGCTTACTACCCTTATTAAGTAGGTAGTAGGAAAAATCCGCAATGAAAGTCGCTCAACGCATTTTTTTTATTTTACGACAATATTTTCAGGCTAGGCGCGCTCCGCACTCGTGTAAATTCATAAAATCCAAATCAGGATTAGTTGCTGCTTTACTATATTGCTGCCGAAATATGTAATAGGCTGCTCAATGTGACATTACTTGATGACCAATTAAGTCATTTTTGCCGACCACTATGCCGCTTAATTTTTTTGCTTGCACTCTATTTTTCTGTGATCAAAACTTCTTTAATTTGCTGACCGTTTATGTGATACCCGTTTTTAGTAAACATAAAAAACACCCAGAACACCCGAATCAAATATCTGCAGAGCATACAATATTTGTCCCAAGGCAGGAATCGAACCCGCAACCTCCTGCGTCGCAGGCGGACCTTCACCTTGATGGGCCTTAAACGTCGTCACGTTGCAAAATAAATCAAAATACTGTATAAACCGGCATACTTAAAAAATGGGCTTAATAATGACATCATCTCTCATGCTGCCCTCTGAGGGGTGAGTTAGTAACAAGACGTGATTGTAACGTCTCCTTTTTAACCCCCGACGCAAAAAGAGAGGGGTGTTATAAGTTTAACGTGTCTGTATGTGTATCTATCTGTGGTATTGTTATTTTTCGAGCTGGAGCAAAACTCATCCCAAGCTTTTTTATCCTATAGATAATCTGATATTTTATAGTAGGCCTTTTTACAAAGGATATTTGACAATTTGTTTGAATTTATTTATTGATAATTTTTTTTTAATATTGCAACTCACTTGGAGTTTTGTTGTAGGTAGAAGCGTATACATTGCCCTGTAAAAGATACATTTATCTTGTGTAGCCTAGTTGTGGGCACCCCGAGTTTATCCTTATTTCTAGTACTAGCTGTACCCGCGACTTCGTTCGCGATTGCCATACCTGCCGACTAATTAAGTTCACATTTAACCACAGTTTCTCTCATATTATGATACGCCGCCGTGCAAAAAAACTTCGATGCGCAGAATTGGACCTGTTACACTTTTAATATAAGAATCTTTATTTAGGTACCTAGTTAAATCTATACTTATAATAAAACTGTAACAGGTCCAATTCTGTACATTGAAGATATTTTGAAAATTTTTTTTGGAGGGCACTCTATTATCGATACTGAAGCCAAAACTGCAATTTTTTTCATTCATGTCTGTCTGTCTGTCTGTCTGTCTGTCTGTCTGTCTGTCTGTCTGTCTGTTTGTTAAACGCGCATCACGCCGAAACTACTGAAGGTATTGAAATGAAACTCGGCACGATTTTAGGACATACTACGAGGAAGGACATAGGATACTTTTTATCCCGGAATTCAGTCAGGTTTCCCTGGGAGAGGGGATGAAAGTAAAATTCTTTAACTGCGCATCACGACGGAACTACTTAAGGTATTGAAATAAAACTCGGTATGATTTTAGGTCATACCACGAGAAAGGACATAGGATACTTTTTATCCCGGAATTCAGTCAGGTTCCCCTGGGAGAGGGGATAAAAGTAAAATTTCTTCACCGCGCATGAGGCCGAAAGTGCTAAATGAGTTGGAATGAAACCTAGCAAGATTTGATTTCATACTACAAGGAAGGACATGGGATACATTTCATCCCGGAATTCAGTAATTTTCCCCTGGGAGAGAGGATGGAAGTAAAATTCTTTAACCGCCCATCACGACGGAACAAATTAATGAATTCGAATGGAACTCGGCATAATTTGAGTTCATACTACGAGGAAAGATACATTTTATCCCAGAATTTAGTAAGGTTCCCCTGGGAGAAGGGATGAAAGTAAAATTCCTTCACTGCGCATCACGTTCACGCCGAAACTACTCAATGAGTTGGACTGAATTGGTACGATTTGAGTTCAAGGAAGGACATGGGATACATTTTATCCTGGAATTCAGTAAGGTTCCCCTGGGAGAGAGGATGAAAGTAAAATTCTTTAACCGCGCATCATGACGGAACTACTTAATGAATTCGACTGCAACTCGGCGTGATTTTAGTTCGTACTATGAGGAAAGATACATTTTATCCCGGAATTCAGTAAGGTTGCCCTGGCAGAGGGGATGAAAGTTAAATTCCTTCACCGCTCATCACGCCGAAACTACATAGGTATTGAGTTGGAATGTAACTTGGCACGTTTTGAGTTCATACTACAAGAAAGGACATGGAATACATTTTATCCTGGAATTCAGTAAGGGAGAGAGGAAAAAGTAGAATTCTTTAACCGCGCATCACGACGGGTCTACGCGTCGTCCGATTTCATGCATTCTTTTTGTTAGAAACAGAGATGCAAGATCGAATATGACTAAATCAGTAGAAAGTCGAGTAGAAAATCAGTAGATTGATGAAATAATCTGTAGATTGAAGAAAAAAATTAGTAGATAAAGGGTAGGTAAGTTCCTATCTATTTATTTTTCCAAGACGCACCCATTAGTTAGGTTCCTACTTATTAAGGTGGTGGGTCTTGGAAAAATAAGTTAGGTTCCTGCCTTACATGATATGGTGGTTTAGCTGGTCCAGCGAAGTTTGGTTGGAGTCTTACTCCAACCAAACTTCGTGTACAATTAAATTAATTAATTATTGTGGTCCACTTAAAATAACTGGACCGCAGAAAAATATTTTTTATTGTGGTACACAGCCAACTGTACCTACCCACTAACGAAAAAAAATTACGGTGGTCCAGTCAAATGGATCAGGAGCCCAATTCTGCAAAACAATTGCTTCAGTATGACAATGGAATCGTCGCAGAATCATCACGTAGAATCCTTAGATTAATAAAATTCCAGATAGAGCGCGCGAGATAAATTAATATGTAGTTTCAAACGTGACGCGCGTCTCTCCATCTGCATTCATCATAATTTCTGTCATCCAAGGTGGAATACCAAAAAGTGTCATTCTGTGACGATAGCCCTGTCATAGTGAAGCGATTAGTATAGCAGAATAGGGCCCCAGCTGTGAGTAAGTCAAACGAGTAGGACACTTCTTAACACTGACGCTGGCCGAGTCGTAGCTAAAAGTCGTGTGGATAAAGAATGGGATTGAAGATGACAATATGCTATCCCCCGTAGACCCTACACGATTTTTTGGACGGCGGCGTTTCATAATATGAGAGACTATGGTTAAATGTGAACTTAATTAGTCGGCAGGTAAGGCAATCGCGAACGAAGTCGCGGGTACAGCTAGTAGTGTATAAATCGTGTGGGGTCTACGGCGGATAGCATGTTGTCATCTTCAATCCCATTCTTTATCGACAATACTTTCAGCTACGACTCGGCCAGCGTTAATGTTAAGAAGTGTCATACTCGTTTCACTTCTTACTCATGGTTCCGTTCAGCTGGGGCCCTATTCTGCTAAATTAATCGCTTCACTATGACAGGGACGTCACAGACGTCACGGAATGACACGTTTTCGTATTCTACCTTAGATGAAAGAAATTATGATGAATGCAGATTTAGAGACGCGCGTCAAGTTTGAAAATATTAATTTATCTCGCACGCACTATCTGGAGTTTTATTAATCTAAAGATTCTACGTAATGATTCTGCGACGATTCCATTGTCATAGTGAAGCCATTGTATTACAGAATTGGGCTCCTGATCCATTTGACTGGACCACCGTAATTTTTTTTCGTTAGGTAGGTACAGCGGATTGTGTACCACAGTCAAAAATACTTTTCTGTGGTCCAGTTAGTTTAATTGGACCACTTACTCCAACCAAACTTCGGTGGTACAGTTAACTGGACCAGCTAAACCACCAAATATCATGTTCATGAATATTGCATGGACCATTTGTACATTTTACTTTGCCTGAAATAGGCATTGACGCACTCATTAGTTAGGTTCCTACCTACTAAGGTAGAACCCTAACTAATGGGTGCGTCTTGGAATAATAAATGGATAGGAACTTACCTACCCTTTCTCTACTGATTTTTTTGTTTCAATGAACTGAGTTTCTACTCGACTTTCTACTGATTTAGTCAAATTCGATCTTGCAACACTGTTTCTTATAAAAAGAATGCATGAAATCGGCGATGCGTTAATGAATTACAACTAAGAACCCATTTTGACTTTTATCCCCTCTCCCAAGAGAACCGTGCCTACTGATATCTCAGATAAAATGTATCTTTCCCCGTAGTATAAACTCAAATCGTGCCGACTTCCATTCGAATTCATTCAGTAGTTCCGTCGTGATGCGGGGTTAAATAATTATACTTTTTCCTCTCTCCCAGGGGAACCTTACTGAATTCCAGGATATAATGTATCCCATGTCCTTCCTTGTAGTATGAACTCAAATCGTGCCAGGTGTCATTCCAACTCATTTCGCAGTTTCGGCGTGATGCGCGGTGAAGGAATCTTACTTTCATCCCCTCTCCCAGGGGAACCTTACTGAATTCCGGGATAAAATTTATCTTTCCACGTAGTATGAACTAATATCATGCCGAGTTGCATTCGAATTTATAAAGAAGTTCTGTCGTGATGCGCGGTTAAAGAATTTTACTTTCATCCTCTCTCCCAGGGAAACCGGATAAAATGTATCCCATGTCCTTCCTTGTAGTTTGAAATCAAATCATACCAATTCAGTCCAACTCATTCAGCAGTTCAGCGTGATGTGCGGTGAAGGAATTTTACTTTCATCCCTTCTCCCAGGGGAACCTTACTTAATTCCAGGATAAATGTATCTTTCCTCGTACTCAAAGAGTAGAACTCAAATTATGCCGAGTTTCATTCGAATTCATTCAGTAGTTCCGTCGTGATGCGCGGTTAAAGAATTTTACTTTCATCCTCTCTCCCAGGGAAACCTTACTGAATTGCTGGATCAAATGTATCCCATGTCCTTCCTTTTAGTATGAAATCAAATCGTGCTAGGTTTCATTCCAACTCATGCAGCAGTTTCGGCGTGATGCGCGGTGAAGAAATTTTACTTTCATCCCTTCTCCCAGGGGAACCTGACTGAATTCCGGGATAAAAAGTATCCTATGTCCTTCCTCGTAATATGACCTAAAATCATGCCGAATTTCATTTCAAAACCTTCAGTAGTTTCGGCGTGATGCGCGGTGAAGAAATTTTACTTTCATCCCCTCTCCCAGGGGAACCTGACTGAATTCCGGGATAAAAAGTATCCTATGTCCTTCCTCGTAATATGACCTAAAATCATGCCGAATTTCATTTCAATACCTTCAGTAGTTTCGGCGTGATGCGCGTTTAAGAAACAGACAGACAGACAGACAGACATGAATGAAAAAAATTACAGTTTTGGCTTCAGTATCGATAATAGAGTGCCCTCCAAAAAAAATTTTCAAAATATCTTCAATGTACAGAATTGGACCTGTTACAGTTTTATTATAAGTACTAGCTGTACCCGCGACTTCGTTCACGATGGCCTTACCTGCCGACTAATTAAGTTCACATTTAACCATAGTCTCTCATATTATGAAACGCCGCCGTGCTAAAAATCGTGTAGGGTCTACGGGGGATAGCATATTGTCATCTTCAATCCCATTCTTTATCCACACGACTTTTAGCTACGACTCGGCCAGCGTCAGTGTTAAGAAGTGTCCTACTCGTTTGACTTACTCACAGCTGGGGCCCTATTCTGCTATACTAATCGCTTCACTATGACAGGGCTATCGTCACAGAATGACACGTTCGTTTTGGTATTCCACCTTGGATGAAAGAAATTATGATGAATGCAGATGGAGAGACGCGCGTCAAGTTTGAAACTACATATTAATTTATCTCGCGCGCACTATCTGGAGTTTTAATAATCGAAGGATTCTACGTGATGATTCTGCGACGATTCCATTGTCATACTGAAGCAATTGTTTTGTAGAATTGGGCTCCTGATCCATTTGACTGGACCACCGTAATTTTTTTTCGTTAGTAGGTAGGTACAGTTGGCTGTGTTCCACAATAAAAAATATTTTTCTGCGGTCCAGTTAGTTTAAATGGACCACAATAATTAATTAATTTAATTGTACACGAAGTTTTGTTGGAGTAAGACTCCAACCAAACTTCGGTAGTACTGTTAACTGGACCAGCTAAACCACCATATATCATGTAAGGCAGGAACCTAACTTTTTTTTTTTTTTTTTTTTTTTTCTCTCTACCCGCGGAAGCGTGAACAGTGCTTGAAACCTCGTCGTATTTTAAAATTTCGCTAAAAATATATTTAACGTGAATTCAGTGTCGTTTTATAGTGAACCAGTGAAATAACCATCAATAAATCGACGAATAATCATTGACAGTGTGGTCAGATCGCGAACTTTAGTGCAAAGTGCAAAAACGTCGGACGCACTCCGTAACGGCTTTTTCGTACCAGTGTTGGGCAAAAAAAATTATCAAAATGAAGTGTTTCGAGTGCGATATTGATCAAAACGATGATAATACAATACAATGTGATGGATGCAAGCGAAACATCTGCTTGAAATGCAGTAATTTGACCAGTAGTGAGGCTCGCGTCATGGGTCTAAAGGGCAAGCGTACACTCCTTTATCTGTGTCCCCCGTGTCGGGAGGGTCTCTTCCAAGTACCTAAACTGATTAAATCCTATGATAGCCTTCGCGAAGAACTAGACGAAGTGAAAAAACTGATATTAGACTCTCAAAAATCCCCGCCGACGCCGACCGCCGCCCCCGCCGCTGCCCCGGCGGCTACGACAGAGTGGAACTCGCTGCCGCGCGATACGAATACCTTACTGGAAGAAATTATGGAACGGGAACGGAGGGCTAGCAACATTATAATTGTAGGAGTACAGGAGAGCACCTCTGAACTAGGCACGGAAAGAAAAACACATGATGAAACCTGTATCAAACAAATCATCTCCAACATGAGCAATAGTGATTTTACTGAAAAAGTGGTTATGGTGCAACGTCTGGGCCGTCGTGACCCCGACAACCGCAAGCCTCGACCGGTGAAGGTGATCTTCAAGTCCAGAGACGATGCGGTCTGGATCCTAAAAAACAAGAGTAAGGCGATAAAAGAGGTAAGAATCTATGATGATAAAACACCACTTCAACGTGATGAACTCAACAAGCTTCGCGAGACACTCAAACAAAGAATCGAGAAAGGTGAAATGGGCCTGACCATAAAGTTTGTGAAAGGCTGCCCTAAAATTGTACACCAAAAAAACTTATAAACTCCTACAGAGAACCGTACACTGACCTCACGTTTATGTACACAAACCTATTCTCGCTATCTCCTAAATTCGACCTGCTCCTACTCTATGTCAACTCAAACAAACCTTGTATTGTTATCTTGACTGAAACATGGCTAAACAGCAAGGATCGGAGCAGCTCTTACAATATACCTGGATACACACTATTCAGACATGACCGTAAACACAAGAAAAATAAGATAGAAGGTAAAACAAGGGGTGGTGGTGTAGCTATGTATATTAGAGAAAACGTAAATGGTTGCCCTATCATTGCAAAATTAAACAAAAGGTACATGCAGGACGATATAGAGGCACTTTATGTTGATATACAAATTGAAGCACACCACTTTTTAATAGTAGGTGTATACCGTTCAGAGAGTACAGATGAAAGTGTATGGAGACCCTACGACACCAAATTACTGACTAATCTCATAGCTGCTTCAGAAAACAACACGGTCATAATTGCTGGCGACTTTAATTACCCTACCCTCAGGTGGCCAAACCTCTCTACAGACCATAACCAACCTGGTCCAGCCAATCTTTTCCAAAACATGTTTATAGAAAGTAATTTACACCAACTAGTAGTAGAACCTACGCGTTTCAGAGATGGTCAGACCCCATCGCTTTTGGACTTAGTTTTGGTGAATGATGAGACACTCCTAAAGGGTATTAGCCATAAATCACCCATAGGTAAAAGTGACCACTGCATTTTGGAGTTTAATCTCCAATGTCTTATACAAAAAGTAAATGAAACCAAGCAATACAAAAGTCATTACCAATCTATTGACTACGATAAATATAACATTGACTTATCAAATAATTTTGACATTTTAAATCCTGACATGAATACTGAAACCTTATGGAAAGGCATCCAATCTGCCATTAACTCAACCACTGACATTCATGCTCCTGAGCGAAGAACCAAATCCAAAATCCATAACAAGCAGTGGATCAACAAGGAAATTTTAGAAATGGTATCCCATAAAAAGCTACTCTGGGACCGATATAAGAGCACTGGCACTGTGATAGACTATAAACATTTCAGAGAGGCTAATAACAAATGTGTGAGCTTGACAAGAAAACAGAGAAGTAATTTTGAAGTTAGAATATTAGACTATGGAGACAAAGCTTTTTATTCTCATATCCGCCGCTGTACAACCTGCAAAGTTAGCATACCACCGGCAGTAAGAACTATCAATGGTGACCTCGTCACAAAACCTGAAGACATTGCAAATACCTTCGCTGATGAGTTTGAAGGAGCCTACTCAAGGGAACCACCACTAATTGACCAGCAAGCAAACATATTTCTTGACAATAGCCTGAGTGATATCAAGTTCACGGCAGAAGAAGTGGAAAAAATTCTTTCCAGCCTGAAAACTCAATCCTCCCCAGGCCCAGACCAAATACCAAACTGCATCCTGAAGAACTGTGCAAAGACACTCTCCTCCCCCCTCGCTGTACTCATGCAAAAATCATTTGACTCAGGTTACATACCCCAAGGCTGGAAGCATGCAGTAGTGACTCCAGTTTACAAAAAAGGTGACAAAATGGACCCTAGCAATTTCAGGCCAATCAGTCTCACCAACACAACTGTGAAAATCATGGAGAAAATTATCAGCAAATATCTTACTACGTACCTCAATAGACAATGCATAATATCCCACAAACAGCATGGATTTGTAGAGAAGAGATCAACCGCCACTAACCTTATATCATGTGTGCACTCTTGGACCAAAGACCTTGACAATCGAACCCCGGTGGACATCATCTACCTAGATTTTGAGCGCGCCTTTGACAAAGTTCCACACCAACGGCTACTATTAAAACTAAACCAGTTTGGGATCCGTGGCAGACTTCTCCAATGGATTGCGAACTACCTCAGTGGCAGGACCTTTCAAGTAAGAGTAGGTAACACACTATCTAGGCAAAAACAGGTCCTGAGTGGTGTACCTCAAGGATCGGTCCTTTCGGCTCATCTGTTTGGGATTTACATTACTGATCTTATTGAATGCCTAGAATCTGAATCAGTCTTCTTTGCTGATGATGGGAAATTCTTTGCCAACCCAATTACTCACTCAAGTCAACTACAAGAAGACTTAAACCGTATCCAAACATGGACTAAAGACTGGATTATCAAACTTAATGTATCCAAATGCAGTGTTCTACATCTAGGGCAAACAAACCCCAAGATTACATACACTTTGAACACCCCTATCCCTTCAGTTAACCAACAAAAAGACCTAGGCGTTACTGTTACTACTAACCTCAAATGGGAAGAACACATCACAGGAATAGTAAAGAAAGCTAATTCCTTTATCTATGTTATAAGAAGAGCTTTCCAGACAATGACGGTGGAGATATTCCTAAAAATCTATAAAACTTATATTAGACCTCTGTTAGAATATGGCTTTCAAATTTGGAGCCCCTACTTACAAAAAGACATAAACCTACTAGAGAGTGTACAAAGGAAAGCCACAAAAATTCCCAAAAGCCTTCGCCGGATGTCCTACCCAGAGAGACTAGCCACCCTACGCCTCACTACCCTAGAGGATAGACGCCTCCGTGGTGATCTAATAGAAACATTCAAAATTCTATCCCACACCTACAACCTGCCCGACATACACAGAATATATACCCCCAAGGTGCCATTCAAAACAGCTAGAGGCCATTAAGTCTCAGAGTGATCCGCTCACCATCAAACTCTAACATTGCTCATCACTTCCTGAGTAATCGAGTGGTGCACAATTGGAACCGGCTTCCTGAAGAAGTTGTAACAGCCCCCTCTGTGAACAGCTTCAAAAACAGACTCGACCACTGGTTACGAACGCATAATCTGACCACAACAAAGACAAACTAGTGTAGTGAAAAACTTTAAAAGCACTATGATATAGACATACCAGCTCTCAGCTGCTCGTCTATAATCCAAATAATAATAATAATAATAATTTTTCCAAGACCCACCACCTTAGTAGGTAGGAACCTAACTAATGGGTGCGTCTTGGAAAAATAAATAGATAGGAACTTACCTACCCTATATTTACTAATTTTTTTCTTCAATCTACAGATTATTTCATCAATCTACTGATTTTCTACTCGACTTTCTACTGATTTAGTCATATTCGATCTTGCATCACTGTTTCTAACAAAAAGAATGCATGAAATCGGACGACGCGTAGACCCGTCGTGATGCGCGGTTAAAGAATACTACTTTTTCCTCTCTCCCAGGGGAACCTTACTGAATTCCAGGATAAAATGTATTCCATGTCCTTTCTTGTAGTATGA
This sequence comes from Eupithecia subumbrata, assembly GCA_949316285.1. NCBI lineage: Eukaryota > Metazoa > Arthropoda > Insecta > Lepidoptera > Geometridae > Eupithecia > Eupithecia subumbrata. The sequence continues at coordinate 8,601,565 of OX438643.1, read as the reverse complement.
ACTCAAAACGTGCCAAGTTAAATTCCAACTCATTACCTATGTAGTTTCGGCGTGATGAGCGGTGAAGGAATTTAACTTTCATCCCCTCTGCCAGGGCAACCTTACTGAATTCCGGGATAAAATGTATCTTTCCTCATAGTACGAACTAAAATCACGCCGAGTTGCATTCGAATTCATTAAGTAGTTCTGTCGTGATGCGCGGTTAAAGAATTTTACTTTCATCCTCTCTCCCAGGGGAACCTTACTGAATTCCAGGATAAAATGTATCCCATGTCCTTCCTTGAACTCAAATCGTACCAATTCAGTCCAACTCATTCAGTAGTTTCGGCGTGAACGTGATGCGCAGTGAAGGAATTTTACTTTCATCCCCTCTCCCAGGTGAACCTGACTGAATTCCGGGATAAAAAGTATCCTATGTCCTTCCTCGTGGTATGACCTAAAATCGTACCGAGTTTTATTTCAATACCTTTAGTAGTTCCGTCGTGATGTGTAGTTAAAGAATTTTACTTTCATCCCCTCTCCCAGGGAAACCTGACTGAATTCCGGGATAAAAAGTATCCTATGTCCTTCCTCGTAGTATGACCTAAAATCGTGCCGAGTTTCATTTCAATACCTTCAGTAGTTTCGGCGTGATGCGCGTTTAACAAACAGACAGACAGACAGACAGACAGACAGACAGACAGACAGACATGAATGAAAAAAATTGCAGTTTTGGCTTCAGTATCGATAATAGAGTGCCCTCCAAAAAAAATTTTCAAAATATCTTTAATGTACAGAATTGGACCTGTTACAGTTTTATTATAAGTATAGATAGATTTATACTATGTATGTCGCTATTTTTAGGGAAAGTTTTTGAGAATGACGATTGAATCTTACCCTCAGATTGAAGGTCTCCTTATTGTTCGTCCCTCGACGGATGCGGTCCACCAGGTCAGAGGTCTTGCCGCGCACCATGCCTTGGAAGGAGCGGAGCTTGGCTGCCGTGAACACAGGCGTCATTCGCCTCCTCACGTTCGTCCAAAGGGGGTCCTAGGGTTTAATGCTCTGTAAGTTAAATTTGAGTAAACCCCGACTCACACAAACGCCGCATATTACACGCCTACATGGATAAAAGTACCTTAATAAGACTTATTAAATTAAGTTCCTTTGTGATCCTTCATCATTGAGCTCTGATGTAAGTTACAACAGAAAACACCAACTTGTAACTCAATGCCTATGTTATGCTTTAAATTAATGCCTCTGTAAGAGTTTTATTTTCTTTAGTAGTAGATAAGTAGGTATAAGCAGAGATTCGAAGGTGCTCTTGGTGGCTGGCTATACCTAAATTTTGTTCAATGAATACGCAGCTTTATACGAGTATCTATCTTCCTAGGATAGTACCTACCTTATTAAGAGGGCGTATTGCACGCCATTTTGTGAAAAGGATAGGCATAGGATTTCGCGCTCATAGGAGCGGGACGGAGCATACGTTTTTGGAACGGAGTAAGCGCAATTATGATGTTTTTGCTTATGTACAAGAAAACTACACAACTTATGAAGAAACTGTATTAGGGAACCAAAGAATTGGTAATAATAATAACCTACGAATCAAAACAAAAATCTTTTCTATAGACTGCAGGGTTCCTGAGATCTCGATCAAATTAGATGCAAAACAGGGCACTTTAATGATTTTTTTTCGTATTTTTTTTTCGCAACTGTGATTCATTGTCTTGTGTCCAAGGAATAAGGTTGAATTTTATGTAATTATTCTAGTTTTTGGGATCCCGTGTGTATGTGTACTGAGAATCTCAGTAGGTACCTATTCAACTAGATCTCAGTCTGAGATCTAGGCCTAGTTTGACAGTAAACCCTAACAACGGAAAAGTATTTAATGCAAATCGTAAACGATTTCCTATCACAAATGTGAATTTCGCGCCAAAACGAAACGACCAACCTTAAGTTGGAACTGCCAAAATTCGTGGAAAAAAATCACATTATGTTTACCGAGACCCCCTTCTTTGCCATGTGGCATCATCGGGTGAAATTTGACTCGACTCCCCCCAAAAATCTTTACGTAGGTAATTAATGGACGCCCCCTCTCCTAGGTTAAGCTAAGGCTGAGGTTAAATTAAGGAAGTTTGTGATCTTTCATCATTGAGCTCTGTTGTAACTCAAGGCCTAATGCCTCTGTAAGAGTTTTATTTTCTTTAGTAGTAGATAGGTTTAGGCAGAGATGCGAAGGTGCTCTTGGTGGCTACCTAAATTTTGCTTAATGAATACGCGGCTTTATACGAGTATCTATCTTCCTAGGATAGTCTATATATATCGACAATTACTAGGTACCTAGGTGTGTGAAGGACTTGTGAAGGAGAACCGGTGATTTAGGTACTTACCTGTGTATTAAGTACAACTTGTTTTGCATATACCTACCTAGGTAGAGTAGATTAGGTCCTTGTATAAGTTGTTCGAAAATTAGCATAATAATAAGTAATTATAATCTTACTCAAAGTGACCAAGTGCAGCTAATCTGACAGTCACGCCAGTCGTTTTGTCGAGGATGATAATAGCGAGCTTCAAATGAACATCGTTTAAACACAAATCAACAACTTACCTACACATACACACATTGTAAATGATTACAATATCGATACTTACACAACTTTATGACGCGGTCCAAAGCGCTGATTGTTTATCAATTATCATAAACCGTAAAACGGGGTCACATTGATTAATTTTGAAATTAAAATGTATGCTACATCTTTATTTTCAACTAGCTGTACCCGCGACTTCGTTCGCGATTGCCATACCTGCCGACTAATTAAGTTCACATTTAACCACAGTTTCTCTCATATTATGATACGCCGCCGTGCAAAAAAACTTCGATGCGCAGAATTGGACCTGTTACACTTTTAATATAAGAATCTTTATTTAGGTACCTAGTTAAATAGTGTATAAATCGTGTGGGGTCTACGGCGGATAGCATGTTGTCATCTTCAATCCCATTCTTTATCCACACGACTTTCAGCTACGACTCGGCCAGCGTTAGTGTTAAGAAGTGTCATACTCGTTTCACTTCTTACTCATGGTTCCGTTCAGCTGGGGCCCTATTCTGCTAAATTAATCGCTTCACTATGACAGGGAACGTCACAGACGTCACGGAATGACACGTTTTGGTATTCTACCTTAGATGAAAGAAATTATGATGAATGCAGATGTAGAGACGCGCGTCAAGTTTGAAACTATTAATTTATCTCGCACGCACTATCTGGAGTTTTATTAATCTAAAGATTCTACGTAATGATTCTGCGACGATTCCATTGTCATAGTGAAGCCATTGTATTACAGAATTGGGCTCCTGATCCATTTGACTGGACCACCGTAATTTTTTTTCGTTGATTGTGTACCACAGTCAAAAATATTTTTCTGTGGTCCAGTTACTTTAATTGGACCACTTACTCCAACCAAACTTCGGTGGTACAGTTAACTGGACCAGCTAAACCACCAAATATCATGTTCATGAATATTGCATGGACCATTTGTACATTTTACTTTGCCTGAAATAGGTATTGACGCACTCATTAGTTAGGTTCCTACCTACTAAGGTAGAACCCTAACTAATGGGTGCGTCTTGGAATAATAAATGGATAGGAACTTACCTACCCTTTATCTACTGATTTTTTTGTTTCAATGAACTGATTTTCTACTCGACTTTCTACTGATTTAGTCAAATTCGATCTTGCAACACTGTTTCTAATAAAAAGAATGCATGAAATCGGCGACGCGTTAATGAATTACAACTAAGAACACATTTTGACTTTTATCCCCTCTCCCAAGAGAACCGTGCCTACTGATATCCCAGATAAAATGCATCATTTGATTTCATTCTGTACTTTTGGCGTGATGCGCGACCCAGGAATTTGACTATTATCCCCCTCCACGGGAACCTTACTGAATTCCGGTATAAAATGTATCTTTCCCCGTAGTATGAACTCAAATCGTGCCGACTTCCATTCGAATTCATTCAGTAGTTCCGTCGTGATGCGGGGTTAAATAATTATACTTTTTCCTCTCTCCCAGGGGAACCTTACTGAATTCCAGGATATAATGTATCCCATGTTCCGCAGTTTCGGCGTGATGCGCGGTGAAGGAATCTTACTTTCATCCCCTCTCCCAGGGGAACCGGATAAAATGTATCCCATGTCCTTCCTTGTAGTTTGAACTCAAATCATACCAATTCAGTCCAACTCATTCAGCAGTTCAGCGTGATGTGCGGTGAAGAATTTTACTTTCATCCCTTCTCCCAGGGGAACCTTACTTAATTCCAGGATAAATGTATCTTTCCTCGTACTCAAAGAGTAGAACTCAAATTATGCCGAGTTTCATTCGAATTCATTGAGTAGTTCCGTCGTGATGCGCGGTTAAAGAATTTTACTTTCATCCTCTCTCCCAGGGGAACCTTACTGAATTGCGGGATCAAATGTATTCCATGTCCTTCCTTGTAGTATGAAATCAAATCGTGCTAGGTTTCATTCCAACTCATTCAGCACTTTCGGCGTGATGCGCGGTGAAGAAATTTTACTTTCATCCCTTCTCCCAGGGGAACCTGACTGAATTCCGGAATAAAAAGTATCCTATGTCCTTCCTCGTAATATGACCTAAAATCATGCCGAATTTGATTTCAATACCTTCAGTAGTTTCGGCGTGATGCGCGGTGAAGAAATTTTACTTTCATCCCCTCTCCCAGGGGAACCTGACTGAATTCCGGGATAAAAAGTATCCTATGTCCTTCCTCGTAATATGACCTAAAATCATGCCGAATTTCATTTCAATAACTTCAGTAGTTTCGGCGTGATGCGCGTTTAAGAAACAGACAGACAGACAGACAGACAGACAGACAGACAGACAGACAGACATGAATAAAAAAAATTACAGTTTTGGCTTCAGTATCGATAATAGAATGCCCTCCAAAAAAAATTTTCAAAATATCTTCAATGTACAGAATTGGACCTGTTACAGTTTTATTATAAGTATAGATAGTAAAATTATAGAAAAAATTGTAGAATGATGGACAAGCTAAATACCTACTATAACATAAAAACAAGAACACAAAATAGTCTCGAGAAAAAAATATAAAACCTCGTGATCATAGTTATATTGAATTTTCGGGTTACTTTAATACCACCCATTTTTTAACGAATATAGATCGACACCACGACCAGGAAAATATATCAAGAACATAAAATTGAGACTTATTATGGCTTTCGAAATATGATATTTTAAATATTTTTGGGGCTATTTTGATCAAAGGGGTGAAATTGATAAGTAAAACTCAGATAATGAAATAAAGGCATACCATTACCTACGCATCATGAACTTTTTCTATCACGGAAGAAATAAACTGCACTTAAAAAATAAACAACACTTAAACTTATTTAGCTATCAAATGAGTCTTTTTTAGTTAAATATGTAGACAAAATTAATGATAGTATTTTGGCAATTTTTATTAGCTCCGGTTTACAAAAGAATTCATTAAAATCAAAATGGCAACACAGGTACCTAGGTACACACGCAAAACAGTGCAATTTCATGATACTTATTTCTTATCGTATTTTTTTATCAATCGTGTTTTCACGTTCGAGGAACCAAAGCTTATTTACCACAGCGGCGGGGATCGGGGATTCCGTGAGTAGGTAGGTACTGAGCAAAGATATTGTATCGTAGTCATAGGATCTTTGGTACTGAGATCTAGGCCTAGTTTGACAACCAAGCCTGTTAGGTTCGCTCCTTATGAAGAGTTTACACTTTACAGCTACCAAACATGAGCCCGGGTGAGGCACTGCAAATAGACTATATTTTTGATTTTCTAATATGTACCATGTTTTAATTCATCTATGTATGTACCTAGGTACTTAGGTATGGCCAAGACTAGACTTTTGTACGTGAACGTGAACCAAGGAATGAGGTTAATTGAAGAAAGGATCCATCGAATCCGGCAAAGACCTCCTGCTTTTTCCTTCAAATAGAACTTAGGTACATCATCAGAACTCATAGGTTATAATTATAACAATAAGTAACAATAACAGTTCGGTTTATTGGCACATTATTTTACAACATTATTTAACTACTCATAATGTGCGTGCGCCTGCATTTTGTTAACACACGCATTCATAGACAATGCCACAGTTTTTGTGTAATGGCGTATCTTACGATTTATATCTTTGCTCTTAAAATCCACGGACTGAGTTGGAAGGGTCGATTCTTTCCGCGACCGCCACGGCGGCTAACAAAACTAAGTATACTTACATTGGAAGTGAAGATGTTAAGGCTGCCGATGGGATCCGTCTTCCCGGAACTGAGGTAGTGGTTGCGGAAGTTATCAGCGTCTTTGACGAGCACCCGTCGCGCCAGGTCTGGGCTGTTCACGACCAGAGCTGGTCGCCAGAACACCCACATGCCCGCGTACGGCCGCCCCAGGGTTGTGTACACGCGCCGGAACCATAACGCCTAGAATTTGTTGAAATTAGAAAGAAGTAAGTAAGTACCGTACTTACCAGAATATTGAGTAGGTACCTACCTAATTAGAATGAACAAATGTAGGTAAAAGTACTAAGTAGTTAAAGGCCTATTACATTTCACGGTTTACCGTAACGGTGCGCCGTGCCGGCGGAAAGGACGTTCTAATTACACTGTGATATAAATAATATAATCGTTTTAATAAATTCAATTCATGCTAATTTATTCGTTGACAAGCTATTATTCTATATGACAGACAACCCCTGTCTAAGATATAAATAAAGAGTAGAAGCTATCAAAAGAGTTTGTAACATTCGTCCGCCTTCTAAGATTTAAAACCCCTTTAAATCTCCATCTCGTCAATTAGGCGCCGGGGCGGCCTGATGGTACGCTTGCTTTGACGCGGCTCCATCGGCGTAGCAAACGGTATGTCAGTCACGTTCTGTGGTGAGTGCAACGGAGAAACCTCGGAAGCAGCTTCTGCATCGGTTCCCGATACAGGACAATGTGTCGGAGATCCAGTAGCCTCCAGTATCGGGGTCGAGGACGCAACAGGAACTATTGGAGTATTTGGAGTTCTTTCAGAAGGGCGCTCGTCTGATTCAGCGAGACGAGGCCGTATATGGTCTGCGTGATACCTCCTTTCCACACCGATTGGAGTGCTGATGACATATGAATATCGATGTGTGCGTCGAGATACCGTGGCTGGTTCCCAACGCGACTGTTCCCTGGCTCGGACGTACACAGCATCACCTGGCCTGTAATTCGGCGTTCGGCTCTCGGAGTTAACATTCGCTTGTATCTGCTTGTATTGTATCGACCGTTTCGCACTTGGTCGGGCATTGTGTAGCTCACAATTTATCGGTCGTCCAAACATTAACTGGCCCGGGGTTTTGCCGGTAGTGCTATGAGGTGTAATGCGATAGGCAAAAAGAAAGTTTTCCAGTCTTTTTTTGAGGTTTTCTGTACTTGAAGACATTCTGGTCTTAAAAGTTCTTACTAGCCTTTCTGCTAATCCATTTGTCCGAGGGTGATATGGTGATGATCTAATGTGTTTAATTCCCTTGCCTTTGCAGTAGTTTTGAAATTCCTGCGATGTAAACTGGGGGCCATTGTCGGAGACTAGAAACTGTGGAAGGCCGAAAGTGGTAAAAATTGTGTCCAGTTCATCGCAGAGTTTGGCAGTCGTAATTTTTGCCATTGGTTTGACCTCGATCCATTTGGAGAATGCATCTGACAGGACTAACCAATACGAGCCTTCAAACGGTCCCGCAAAGTCAACGTGAATTCTTTCCCATGCTTGGTCTGGCATGGACCATGAAAAAATTGGCAAATCCAAGGTATTAGGCCGGTTCTCCTGGCATTTGTGGCAAGTTTTTACGTATGCATCTATGTCTTCCTCAATGGTTGGCCACCATACATAGAATCGTGCGAGGGCTCTCATAGCTGATATCCCCGGATGTCCACGATGTAAGTATGTCAGGGTTGCTTTCCTTAGCGTGCCAGGAACAACAATGCGGCCCTGCCACATGATGATCTTATTTTCTATAGATAGCTCGCAGCGTTTTCGAGCGTATGGTTGTATCTCATTCGTATATTGTTGTTCACGCCAACCCGTTTTTATAAGCTGTGATATGTGCTTCAGTGTGGGATCTTTTTGTGTTTCGTCTCGTATGACGTTTTCTGATAGTGCAAGGTCGCCAATATAATCTGCCTGTAGGCGCGCCACTATTCTGTGAACAGCCAGTTCAGGCTTCGAAGGTAGCTCTTCAGGGTTAGGCATCCTAGATAAGTAGTCTGCGATCATGTTGTTACAGCCTTTTGTATATTCTATGTCGTAGGCGTAGCTTCCAATTATTAGTGCCCATCGTACCAAGCGATTATTAGCTAGTTTCGGTAAGTTCCGTTCTGGTCCCAAAATGTGAATGAGGGGTTTGTGATCAGTTACTAGTGTAAATTTGATGCCGCGAAGATACTGATCGAATTTTTTTATTCCAAAAAATATTGCGAGAGCTTCACGGTCTATGACAGAATATTTAGATTCTGCTGGTCGAAGTTTTCTTGATGCAAATGCAATTGGCTGTTCTGTATTGTTCTTCTTGTGGAAAAGCACCGCTCCCACGCCTTTTTCTGACGCATCACATGCTAGGTAAAGTAGCTGTTTGTCATTATAGGCTACTAGCGGTTTAGAACGTACGATTAAAGTCTTTGCTTGTTCAAAAGCTTTAGTTTCATTGTATGTCCATCGCCATTTCATCCGGGTTCCTGTAAGTGCATGAAGATCGGCACAGACACTGTGTAGGTGCGGTATAAAACGTTCGTAGAAGTTGACTAATCCAAGAAATGATCTTAGCTCCTTAGCGTTGGCTGGAGGGGAAGCTTTAGTGATTGCTTCAATTTTCGATTTTGTTGGGCGTACACCATTTCGATCAATCGTGTGTCCGAGGTATTCGACTTCCGGTTGCAGGAAACCGCATTTCTTCAAGTTAACTTTTAATCCTGCTTGTTCTAGTTTTTGAAAAACGGTATGTAGTGTTTCAAGATGTTCTTTGTCATTTTTTCCTGTAACCGCAATGTCATCGAAATAGACTGCTACATTCGGTATTCCTTCGAGAAGTTTGTCAAGGTAATGCTGAAAAATTGACGGGGCTGTGGAAATACCAAAAGGCATACGATTGTACTGGTAGTATCCTTTATGTGTCGATATTGTTACAAACTGTTTAGACTCTGGTCCTATTTCGAATTGCAGGTAAGCATCTTTAAGGTCAATTTTCGTAAATTTTGTACCATCTGCGAGATTCTGGCGCAATTGATCAAACAGGGGAACTGGGTGTGCGTGTGTTATTAGTACAGGGTTGAGTGTGCTGCGGAAATCACCGCAGATTCTGATCTGACCATTAGCTTTGACTACATTGACTGTCGGTGTCGCCCACTGGATCGGTGTCATGTTTGGGTCTACTTTAGTTATGATACCCTCTTCAACTAGCCGATCTAGTTCAGATTCTATGTTTTTCCTCATCGAAAATTTAATCGATCTTGCTGGGATGTGTTTCGGTTGAGCATTAGGCTTGATGTGTATGTTTACTTGGTAATCTTGGACTTTTCCAAGTTTGCCGTCGAAAAGAGCAGTATGTTTGTCCAGAACTTGTTGCAGGGTAACAGCTTCGTGTCGGGTGTTATTTATCGAGTAAACTGGCTTTGGAAAGTCCATGTGGAACATTTCACTCCATTGTAGGCCGAACAGCATTGGGTGAGCTGATTTGATAACAACAACAGGTAGTATCTTTTCCTCCTCTTGAAGTCGTACCGTTACATCCGTTAGACCCTTTGTTTTAAGTTTTACGTTCCCATAGGCGCGTAGGCCTGGAGCCTTTGTGAGAGTAGGGGCGCCTATACGCTTCCAGAACTTGGTGCTGATAATTGAATAGACTGAGCCGGGGTCCCAATCTAGCGTGCAATTGATGTTGTTAATTAAGACATCTATTTTCTTACTGTCTTTGCCTTTTGTTTTATTAATCTGACAAACGGTGTCAGATTCGTCGTCGCTGTTTTCTGAGTAGGATGCTTGTGAAGAGTTGTTGCTGTTCCCGTCATGTTTAAGCTTGTATAGCTTGTTCCTCTTCGTAAATGTTCTATGTTTGTTATCATTCTGATTGGGCAGACATGCTTTACCGGACTTTATACAGCAGTTTTCGAAATGTCCAGGCGTATTGCATTCTTTACAAGTGTGGTTCTTGGCTGCGCATTGGTTCAACGGGTGTCTTTGAGGTGCCCCGCATCTGAGGCATTGATGAGTTCTTAATCTGCGCGGAGACGTATTCGAGTAAGACCTAGTGTTACCTTTTATCCTGTTCACTTTGACATTGTGTATATCAGCGTCGCCTTCTGCTCGTTCCCGCGATTGAGCAACGCTGAATATCTGAGCAAAGGTTACTTCTTTTATCTTCTCGTCCGAAAATTCTTGTAGATCTGGCCATTTTTGTTTCAGATCGATCTGCAACTGTAGGTGATTGAGTCCGGTTGCAAAGCGGTCACGTAACTGTCGCTCTAACAGATCGCCGTTATACCCGCAATCTTTGCTTAGCTCTTTCAGTCTATTTGCGTAGTGTTCCATTTATTCGTTATCGGTACGTATGCAGTTCCAAAAATCGGACAACGCTCTGTATCTTGTGCGCTTGATTCTGTATAGATCAAGGAGTTTCTCTCGAATATTTGTATATGTGCTTTTTTCGAAATTTGGCGTCAGCGCAACTTTTATGTCGTGGAACGTTTCAGGTGAGAGACATGTGAATAAAAGCTCTTTCTGTATGCTTAGTGCATCCTCTCCCCAAAGTCCGCATTTCGTTTCAAAATATTCGATAAAATTCTCAACTGCGGTTTCACTAGGATTAAACTTGTCACCTTTAAGGCTGTTGTAGATGTTGTTTCTGTTTGCGTTAGTACGCGACGTGCTGGGTAACTCCGTGCCGCTTGTCGTTGTTGGTGTGGGAGTCGCCGCTGCCGCATTTTGTTGTTGCGTGAGTAGCAATTGCAAAACTTCCGAAATTTGTTTTTGCTGTGTAGCTTGTAATTTCAGAAATTTGTCAAATTGCTCACTATTCATTTTTTAGTCCTCGTCGCCACTGATATAAATAATATAATCGTTTTAATAAATTCAATTCATGCTAATTTATTCGTTGACAAGCTATTATTCTATATGACAGACAACCCCTGTCTAAGATATAAATAAAGAGTAGAAGCTATCAAAAGAGTTTGTAACACACTGCACGGTCGCCGCCTTCCTAACTCAGTTGCCAGTCGAACGTAGTAGGAGTATGGCGCCTGTGCTCTCAAAATTTCAAAAAATTGGAATCGCCCTTGCCGCAACTGCGGCTGTAAATGTGAGAAGGAAGAAAAAAAGAAAATGTTGGATCAAGCAATATCTCCTTTTAAGAAACAAAATGTGTATTATGAACATCTTTGACGACCTCCGTGGCGCAGCGGGCGAAGGTCCACCTGCGACGCTGGAGGTTGCGGGTTCGATTCCCGCCTCGGAACAAATTTGTGTACGATCTGCAGAAATTTGTTCCGTTGATCTGGGTGTTTTCTATCTATAATAAAAAACATCTATATATGTAGTTAGTATATTTTTATTTATTTTTAATGCTGGACAATTCACACAGCATTATCTAGCCCCAAGCTAAGCAGAGCTTGTGTTATGGGTACTAGATAACTGATACATATTGTATTAAGTATATCAGTTATCTAGTACCCATAACACAAGCTCTGCTTAGCTTGGGGCTAGATAATGCTGTGTGAATTGTCCAGCATTATTTATTTAATATTTTTATTTATCTTGCATTCGTTAGAGTCAGAGGATTTTGTTTGTTCCATAAGTAAAGCATGTCTTTATACAGTTCTAGAACGTTGGACAATACATCCTTTTCCTTTTGCGAAGTCATTTTTGCACGCAAGGCTCGCTGATGCACGTCCGCTCACAATAAACGCCTCGCGCGACTGAGCGGCCGGTCTCTCTGTCAGCGATTACATTTGCCGGTGCACCGGCAATTAGGAAGTTAGGACGGCCGGGAGCGCACGGTCTTCCGGTATCGGCATCCTTTCTTCCTAACAGCGATTACACCTTCCGTTTTAAGCTTCCTAACTCTTACCGTTGACGGTGCACCGTAACGTGTAATCGAGCTTTTAGGGACAAATAGTGTAGATTAGATTATCGAGATCAAATACCTAATATCAGATTAAGAGGAAGGAGCGCAGCACTCCAAGGGTAGTAATGTGCTCGATGACCCCAAGTTATTAGTAAGAAAGAAAAGGTGGGTGAGATATGAATATGATCTGGTAAGCACGTACAGCTGTAACTCCAAACGATATTTTTGATTGTTTTGAGAAAACTAAAAACCAACTTCAAATTCTTAAACGCATTCACTGCCGTCTTGGGCACAGATTCCTACATCTGTGATCTTGGGCCATGAAAGTATTAATTGGTATCTATTTACGGACACTGTTTTATAATTATAAGTTTTGCGGGACAAATTACTAAACTCTCGGAATAAAAAATTACTCTGAACTCTCAGAATTAATTTAATTGTTTAAGGTAGGTTCTAGATATTATTTGTCTCGCAAAACCTAATAAACAGTTTAAAATTAAGGTATTCGAAATCCGTTTTCGTTTTTATAAACAATCAAAATAATATCTTAGGGTAGGTACCTACTACCGAACTACGCATAATTTTAACTTACAGGATTCTCCCTCTGCAGAAATGTGAGACTCCCAAACACGGGGTGTGGAGGGTAGTGCGGCACTCCCCTCTCTTCCCAGAACTTCCTCACTCTAGCCCAGCGTATGGCCAGCCACACCGCGAGTCCACAAACCACAGAGAACAGAAACGCGAGGAACATCGCAGACTTGGACCTATCTTCTGAACCCGTTACGAACGGACAATGCTTTTATCAAGCTTTTATCGGCTAACCTTTGCATGTCATGCTCAAATAGTCACCTCCCCCCGTAGATATTATACCAAACTATTTGTGGTTATCATCATAACAACATAATCAGTTATCTTGCCTTACACAATATGCATTACTTGACAAAATTGTACTTAAGTAGTAGGAACCTACTTAAATTAATACCTACCTCGCCAATTAGTAGGTATTCAGTGTTTTTATTGCAAGACAAAATATTAGGTACAAAGTTTTGTAAGATTGTATTCATGTACCTACCTACCCTGACAGGTAGGCTTGACTAAAAAAATTAAAATCATTTATTTCGAGCACATACAAAATAAAATTAATTTGAGAAGTTAAAATCTAAAATAAATGTAATTTTAGCTTACCTTGCCACAACTTAAGTTATTTCACTCTTGCTATGTAAACCTAGTCCGAATTAGACATGTGCGCCGCGCCGACCCGCCGCCGCCGCCGGCAAATTTTCCACGCCGCCGCCGCCGATCGGCCAATCGGCGTGAATTCGGCGTGGAACGTATTCTTTTAGACGCTTTAAAAACTCCGTCATTTTATTAATTATTACATTGTGCGACACCTGCTATACCACCAAGTTGTAGTCAAAGAAGAACCGCGCCGCGCCACGATGTCAAAGGGTGCCGCGATGTCAAAAGCCACCGCAAACCGAACGGAGGCAGAAGTCTCCGCTGATTCAGACTGATATAGGTGCCCTTCCTGTTTCCATTCGGCATGCCAAATCCCTTCCTATCTTCAAAGGTTTGGTTCATCAGCACTATCTGTCCACTCATAATATGTCCTCCTAATAGTTATAATCAAATAATTCTATAGTCCTTGTTTTTAAATTTTTTAGCTTTAGTATTGGTTTTCTTAGTATAGTTTCCAATCATAATTATGTCATTCCAATTATATTTTCTTTGTTGTTCAAATTTCTAATTTTAGTCAAAATATTTATTTAGGTATTTTGTAGTATCATATACGCCACCGTCAAGTTCTACACTAACCGATCCTGTCCAGCCAAAGGTTGCCTGGAAGAGATCGCTTTTAGCGATAAGGCCGCCGATTGTGCCACATAGATTTAATTAGTAGTTTGTAATATAATTTCATAAGCATTGATGGTACAATAAAGCTATTATCTATCTATCTATAGGTGTCGATTATAAATGAAGATGACACCGTACGAATATAAACTTTAACAAATACCAAGACAATTCCACTAGAAAGATTCAGACTAAATTTATAGTATTAATTGCATTTAATTAATTTCAAAACTTACAAAGTTACCACAAAAGCACAAACACTGTTAGGAGTACGAAACGTCAGGCGTTATATAATTTTCAATTTCGAAACTGGCTTTCGAAACTCAATTTCGAAAGTTCGAAGTTCAGATAGAAAATATAACTTTTATTCTCGAGATCTGCGAGTCCCTTTACAGATAGAGTTAGAATCGGAAAAGTGATTTACTTATTCAAAACATACGAAAATACCTTACGTTCCACTTAAGTGTCACCGACGCGCGTGCACTGCACGTATAGCAGCGACGAAGCGCCTTTCCTGGTCGAATCGCTGAAGCCTGGCAGAGAACTGGTTAACCTATTTCTATAATTTTCGTTGATTATGATCTGTGATAATTACAATAGAAGCAATTGAGCTAACTACAGACTGTTGCAAACAAGCTACAGCAGGGCGAGCACGGGGATGGTCGTCTAGGGTAGAATAGATAAAAATTACGTCACTTTGTCATCGATTGCGTCATTTACGCAATCGATGACAAAGTGACGTAATTTTTGTTTGAAAGTCATTCCTTTTACTTCTATAATATACGCAATGTATGACAATGCGATGTCGATAATGTCTATTCTACCCTAGAGAATAATATCCGTGCTTCGCCTACAGGTAGCTCAACTGATCCATATCAATACCAGTCGGAAGCGTCCCCAAGACGCTGGCTGCATTGCCCCGCTGTATGGCTATGCTGATGCGCTGCGCCATATACTCACCAGCTCTCGGGTCACGCATTGCTTCGACTCAACGCTCAGATAATTTTTAAGAAACCCGAAGAACCAGTGGTCTCGACTCCAAGGGGAGCAAATGTGTAGGCTCTGTCGAGAGCTGCACATTTTGCACCCGAAATCTTCCCCCGCACCTGCCTTCACGTATGTCCTCGGAACATGGGAAGGCGCAAGTGTGTCGACGCATGTAGCGTCCCACACAATGGGCCTCCCCAACTCCCATGGGACTAGTGTCATACCATCGGGCCTCTTACCATCGTCATGCAACAGACCATTCGGTTTGAGAATAGCTGGTACGTTAGCAATGATAAAGGCCCGCCGGATGATGTCACCGGTTGGCATGGCGAGATATCCGACTGGCGGCCCTAGTACACGATAATCCGTGATGATCAAGCTGTTAGACAGCAGTATCGCACTGGAATTGGCATTGATGAGGCGCGCAACACCTTACACCCAACCGATGACATGTTGCGATACGAAAAGTTACGGGATCCAATAAAGTACCAGTGTTATAATTATGAAATAAATGCTTGCAACCAATGTCCTGACTCCTATTTAGAAACGGTCACAAGGCGGGAACGATCCGCAGTGCTGGAGCACTTTTGTAAAAAACAATTCCGTGTCAACTGACTCAGGGCTCGTCCCATTGCCGTTGGGACAAAAGTGATTTTGGGGGAGCAGCATCGGGGCAAGCACTGTACCAAGCCGTTCGATCTTCGTTTAAAAATTAAATTTTTATTGACATTCCAGGTGGGACCAAACGAGATGTCCTTAGAACTTTTTTTACTAAAGAACTAGTGCTGTAGACAGAAGACAAGATCGCTTGTAGGGCTACATTTGATTTTTTGCGTATACCTAGGTAAAACTATTGAATTTTCCAATGATATTGTTTTTGTCTACACAAGAGTCCGAAATAAAAAGCTCGCACTTACTCTTTCATAGTACGTGTGCGTTACGCGACTGCGTAAGGTGCCTTATTTGCGTAGGTAAATAATAGAAACTAAAAATTCGAAATCGTGGCCACCGCATCCGAACTTGAAAAATGGCCAATAAAGGCTATGAACTTCGAATTTACGAAACTTCGAAGTTTCGAAATTCACCCCCTAATGTATTCGTATATTATTACGTATATCAGTTATCTAGTACTCGTACCCATAACACAAGCTCTGCTTAGCTTGAGGCTAAATAATGCTGTGTGAATTGTCCAGCATTATTTATTTATTACTCATACCTACGCGCCGAGTTCACGCCGAAATCACGCCGCCGCCGCCGATTTCAAGTCGGCGCCCGCCGCCGATGATTTTAACGTCGGCGCACATGTCTAGTCCGAATACCTTATTTATTGCGGATAAGCTTATAAAAAAACTGGATCGGTGAAATACCAATGTTGTTGAGGAGTTCTTTCGGAAGCCATTATTGATTTTCACATTTTTTGAGATTATATTTTTGTAAGTAGTAATAAAAAAATGCAGTCTGATATTGCACGTTCAAATATTTTAGACACAACCGGTAGTAGGGCAATAGGTCTGTAATTTAATTACGTAGGTACCTGAGTAGGTTCTCCCATTGGAGGCCTGTCTTTTTTGAAAAATGGTCGAATTTTAGCTATGTAGTTCTACTTGCTTTGAGGCGTTCTAGGAAGCACTCTTCATTAAAGATTGATTAATCAAGAAAGATAACGGAGGTACCTATTAGTTCTATAATAGGTACAGGATTTTACCAAAATTGGGGGTAGGTAAGTCATCTATACCGCAGCCACAGTTAATATTTGTATTACCTACTACTATACTAGTACTAGGTATATTTATTAATAAGTTTATTAATGAGACGCTTACTTCTTTATTGGTGACTGGGGTAAGGAACATGGTGTTTATGTAGGTATGTAAGTGCTTGTTTTGTTAACTGATGTTGAAAGACCTGTTTTTCTAATTGACGCAAAATATTAATTGAACCATTACCTACCTACTTACATAGGTACCGTTTATTATAATGTAGACCAAACTCGTTTTTCCTTTCAAGATTCAGGTGGATTGAGCGACTATGGCTGTGAAAATCGCTGCTGTGAGGTAGAGGCTTAAGTCTCCACTCCAATTTTAAACACGCAATTTTGAAGCGCGTCTTGTGTCGAGCGATTTTTGCGATTTTGTAAGCGCGATTTCTAGATGCCAAATGCGAAATTTCAACAGTGTGTAATATTGTATGCGTCCTAGTACAAAATGTACTGCAAGCAAATATCGCTACAAATCGCGCGACATAAGCCGCGATTTTGAAGGGAGTCTGATTTGTTGCGATTTTCAAGCGCGATTCCTTACACAGAGCTGCGTTTTTGTAGGCCCGATGTCTAGACGCCTCGCGCTGCCGCCCCGCCGCCGCGCCGCGCGCTGCCGTCGCCATAATATTAAGCCTCCACTCCACAGCCGCGATTTTGAAGAGCGTCGTGTGTCGTGCGAGTTGTTGCGATGTTGTAGAGCGATTCATTATCTTACGGAAAAGTAATTTCAAGTATGAACAAGGGATACAATTATTTACTTCGATTGAATTCAATGATACTTTGGAGCACAAAACGTGTGTAAAACTACCTAAATCTCAACACAAACATACACCTCACAAACAATATTTCAATGTATTGTGACCTACTGTGACAGAGGCACTCAGGCAAAATGTACCGTTCGATCGTGCGGACAACTCTCGCCACACATACCCACACTTCAACGGACTCGCTCCTCTACAAAAGAGACCTCGCCGGATGCATAAACTCCATGATGATCCTTTCCCCGGGTGCTCCTGGAGCCCCCCGAAGTTATCGCCCAAGAAGACCAGAACAGCCAACAACAAACAGGCTAACGAACAGCTCTTGAGTAGCCAGCAAGGCTCTCTGAGCGACAACACATGACTTGAGAAAGGCCTCGACGACGTAGAAGCCAGAAAAAAAAAACTCTGGCTCGTTTCCTGCCTGCATTTGACAACATGACAACGTAAAAGCCGCCACACACAGAAACCGTGGCCGGGCGGGCCACCGCGCCGCCGCCCGCCGCCGCCGCCGCCGCCGATGGAGGCGAAGGCGTGCGGGTTGTATCATACGAATTTATATGAGAGACTACATACACTCACACCGCCCGGCGGTGTATGTGTAGTCTCTCATATAAATTCACGCATTACAACTCGCACGCCTTCGCCTCTGGCCAGGCCAGGGTTTTTGTGTGTGACGGCTTTAAAGCAACGTAAAATAGAGTCGAATGTAATGTAGAAGCCATCAGACAAGAAGTTGATTTGTCTTTTGTTTAATTAATTTGATTGTTTGATAGATTTTGATTGATTGATGGAGGAATTGAAAGTCTCATGTTGTGGTTTTGGGACAAAATCATCAATTTTTCATTAAAATACACACAGAAATAACAAAATAATGATAGCTTCCACATGCTAGAATTAAGGTTCATTCACCAAAATGATGAACTCTGTACAAAATACAGCTAAATGTAAGTATACACATTTTGAGGTTACCTATTAAAATCAAATCTTGTGTATTATTAAATATATATTTTCAGTTCTTCGATATATCAACATCAAAAGTATATTACAAGCTCCTAAAACATGTGCACCAGCTGTGGTTGTAAGTATGAAAGTGCCTGCGGTTCCGGCTACAGCGTTTTCTCCACGGAGTATCGGTGTAGAGATCGGTGAAAAGCCAATCATTGCCAGGATCCAGCAGGAGCCGATCAAATACGTGCCGATCGTCAACCCGCGCTCCATCCTGCCGTTGCTTGAAAACGAGTGGCAGCGACAGGAAATTGGTCTGCCTTCACTAAAGAATGAAGAAATTCAGGTTTGTAAATCTGTCCAGCTCTCTTTACATCATCAAAGTCTTCAGTAATTAATTAACATTTACGTGAACTTGCAGGCTGCTCGTTTGATTGTGATCCGGAAACATAAAATGAAGAAACACCAGCGACGAAAGCTTTGGAAGAAGATGAGGCATCGTTGGGCTAGGGTGAGTTCTGTTTACAACAATACAGTCTCACTAATGTGACTAGGGTGAAACCTCCTGACTTAGAGTCAAATATACCTATATTATTTATCGTGAGATTCTACTTCACTGAATTGTAAAACAAACTAAATACCCCTCTTATTCTATTTCCAGGTGAAGCAGCGCCGTCGCATAACCAAAGAGAAAATTTTCCAAAGTCAGCTTCTTTCCATGATAAAAGCAGCAAATGACTTTTCTGCTGAGGACTATGTAAGGAGCAAAATCGAGAAGGCTAACCACAGGCCTCTGCCGACTCGCTGGCGACACAAACAATTGCCAGAATTCATCATCAGGCAACTACTCGGCATAGACAAGAAGATCAACTATAAGCATACAGATACCTACAAAGCTTAGCTGAATGATTGTAAAGATGAGGTACAAAATAAAGTAGTCTTATGTATCACAGTGGCTTGTTTTATTCTGCTAAAGTAAAAATACTTTTTTCATGAACTAATTTAAAACACCTTTACTAACTCAAACTTTGACCTTGGGGTCAAAGTTAAATGATTCCAAGGCGGCCCTAGGGCAATTCCCACACCCCAATCAATAATCTCACATTACATCTCGTCTTTACATTTACCTCCTGTTTTGTAAGAATCAGCTCTTCTGTGCATTGATTGACCTGCTTTTGATCATCAATAAGGTTCCGTCCGAGTTTTTTCTCATACAAAACATCAATGTCTACTGTACCTACCATCCCAATCCCAAAGATTATAATCTAACCCTTTACCCCGAAACAGTGACAAATTTGGAACACTCGGCTTTTTGGCATAAGATCATAGATGGCGCAGCCAGTACCATTTACTGAGGTAGGTTGTAGGTAGGTACCTACCTAGATGATGGTTTTATTTGTCCATGCTTGAAATTCCTATATGGAACTGACTGCGCCATCTATGATCTTTCCTTGGAACAAATTCGTAACTAAGGAACTCGTAGAGTACCTAGTATTGTTCTGTGCTAAGTGCTAAGGAGTGTAATGTAAAGCTGAACCTGCGCCGCAGGAGACGCACGTGCCGAAGTCATCACATTATACAACTCATTGTATGAAATGCGCTCCTATACGTGCTGAGCGAGCCGCATCAAAAAAATAAAATCCTCTAGGTATACGGATTATATCAAAAAACTTCGGCGTGTGCGATGACTTCGGCGCGGTCGTTGCGTTCGGGATGGATGACGGTATCCGTATTCATTGTTTTAAGCGTTTGTCTGATCGCCCGCCCTGCCAGACTTTTTTTTGTAAATCAAAACCACAGATGAATATTGCATGATTTGATGTTATGTTACTTGTTACTTGATGAAGGTACCACCGCATGTTGTACCGTTGCATGGAACCTCTAACTTAGAACGAGAGCGCATTAGGGTATTACACTCATTTTTGAAAAGTGTCCCAATTAGATTCTATAATAAATATAAAAAAAATTATGAATTTTTTAGTGGTTCATTAGCAGAACCACTAAAAAAATTCATAATTTTTTTATTCAATCGATATGTGCCAAAAAAATGCATATACATTTTGCATTTTCAAATTTCGCGCGTAATTTGACGCTGGATCCAGTGGACGCCATATTGCTCGGTGGTCATGACGTCAGTTGGCTGTGTAAACAAATGCAGTGATATTTTGTATGCTAAAGATACACTGATAGTTGACAGTTGACACTTCTAAGTTTACATAGGTAGCCGTATGACGTAATAAAATGGCGACTACTATTTTGGTGTTATGAAACAGATTAAAAAAGCTAAAGCCTCCAAATTGAATTTTAAAATTAAAGTTTGCTATTTTATGAACTAAAATTAACGTTTTCCGACTGCTATTTGCTTAAGCTATCTCAATAATATATTTTGAATTATCTTTGTTGTGTTGTGTGTGTTTGAATGTTATTGTATTCTGTAAATGTTGATGATTTCCATTTTTATTATAATAAGGTACTCTATCGCATTGGGTGTGCCTGTTAGGATAGATGTACGTTTCTAAATAAATAAATAAATAAATAAACAAATTTTTAGATTTTTTCTCATATACAGTAATAAATAATAAATAAATAAATAAATATGAATGAATTATTGACATATTTTTTCCATAAAGGTTCAAGAAATCCATGCGGTAAAGGGTAAATTAATGTAAAAAAATTAACGTACGCTGCGCTGCTTGATCATGATCATAAATATTGGCCGGTAACGGAACGTAGGTATGTATATGTACATTCCGTTACTATTTCCAAACTTTCTCCCTTATAATGTCGTCACACACTGAAGCCGGAGGCGGAGCGGTGGCGGACTGTAGCCGAGCCAGGCGTGGCGTGCGCGGTGCGGATGTCTTCACATTGCAGGCGTGCGAGAGCCGTGGCGTCGCGGAGGCGTTTTGGAGCATTGTGTGTGTAGGTCACGGCGTCGCATTATTGTAAAGATGTCATTACTATATTTTTTTGGTATAGTCCATTTTATTTAGCACCTTATTTGGGTCACAAGCTAAAATTTTTGTAAATAAATACAACTCATAACTCCGCTAGTAGCACGCCTCCGCACCGCAACGCGTGGCGTGCGCTGTGTGTGAAGACGCTCCATAGACTAGCTGAAATACAACGCTAAAACGCCACGCCTCCGCCTCGTCACCGCGCCGCCACGGCTCCGCGCCGCTTCGCGCACGCCGACTAGTTGAGCCGGCCCGCCACGGCCGTGCACCGCTTAGCCACCGCCTGCGGTGTGTGTGTGTAGTCTTTCATATAAATTCATATGATACAACTCGCACGCCTTCGCCTCCGGCCCGGCCACGGCTTCTGTGTGTGGAGGCTTTTATTAAAGGCGATCTAGCCGTCTGCCGTCTAGCGGCCCTAGGCGCAGTACAGGATAATTATTTTTTACGATCTTTAGGATCATACCAATATTCTTTGCCCATAGCCACGGTCATCTTTGAATTAATTTCCAAGTCATAACAATAAGCGTTATTAAAGAGTCGTTTTGCATGGAATAGACTAGTGATTGACTTAGCAGACAGCCTATTTTGCTGTTTTGCTTTCATATGCTTGATATGAAAAATCGGCTCTGAAATCGTGGAAAAATCGTTGCATTTCGGTATTTCGGTAGGATAGAGCTCATATCGGTAGAAATACCGAAAAATCGGTTCGAGACCACTGCGCGACGCGTGGCGGCGTGGCGTGTGCTCTGTGTGTGAAGACACACCATAGACTAGTGACTAGCTGAATGAAATACAACGCAGCGCAACGCAGACACGCCACGCCTCCGCCTCGCCGCCGCCGCGCCACCGCACTGCCACGGCGGCTCCGCGCCGCATCGCGCACGCCGAGACTGTTTGTGTCCCTGAGCCGGCCCGCCACGGCCGTGTACCGCTTAGCCACCGCCTGCGGTGTGTGTGTAGTCTTTCATATAAATTCATATGATACAACTCGCACACCTTCGCCTCCGGCCCGGACACGGTTTCTGTGTGTGGAGGCTTGCCTTTGCCTCAAAAAGGGTTAAAAGAAATAAAATCTTTCTCCCCACAGCTTTCTACTTGCCAAACATCTAGTTATATTTAATCTGTGGCTTTTTACGTTTCTCTTCCTCCGAGCTTGGGATGGATTTTTTCCACAGATTAAATCTAACCAGATGTTTGGCAAGCGTGCCGATGAGCATGACCAAAGATTGCAAGGTGGTGGGGGGAAAGTGTTGCCATGCAATTTTATTACCCCGATTTTAGGTTTCTTATTTCATGTCTCTGTTGGTGGATTGGATTTGCGATTTTCCAGTTCATAAATTTGGGTGTTGGGTTTGGTGGAATTTCCTGTTCTGAATTTGAACAGGAAATTCCACCAAACCTTGGTTGACCTTTGTAGTGAATGTTTTAAGTACTGGTGTGTTTAGGTCCTTACTTTTTGTTACAGCCTGCAGGTATTCCAAATACAAATCAAATACAAAAATTTGGTTGAGTTTAATCGTTCCAGTTCCAGTAAAGTTATTAGTTTTCTAGTAAATAAATATATAAGTAGGTACTTAAATTAGGTAAGAATGTGGGAATAGGTAAACATTTAATTTAACTAAGCCTAGCAAGAAAACAACGTTTAGTTAGGTACCTATCAATTTTGTTTTGTTATGTAGGTATAGGCACTTATTACGATACGAGTAGAAATAATTTTAAACACCAGAATATAGAAAAATAATATCAAAAGTTTTATGTTAATAGTAATTAAATAACATTTTTATTAGGGAATTAAATTCTTACACGTTAACCAGGCTTAGCCAACAGACTTCGAAATCACATTTCTCCTAATAAATTAAATCTTACGGTTTAGATATTGCTAAGGTAACCTTTAATACGAAATGTAATGGCACTTTTAAAATTATTATGCAGTTTAAAAGAAAAAAGTGCAAATACAACAAAATTAAATGACACTTTTACACCACAATATTACCAACATTCCTGCCTACTAATCCAAATATTTATATTCTGTTATAATTAATAAGTATGTATGATCAGTCTTTAAGACGATTATTTCAATATGTTCTTAATCAAATCACATAGTCTTTAGTTAAATACAATTTATTATTTTTTATACTGGATTGCATTTCTTTTACATTCTCAGATTTAATTTTCTCAAATTAAATCTATATTATGGTATGGAAGAATATTGAATCATAATTATTAATTATGAATAATATACAGGTTGTAACAAAAAGTAAGCACTAAACTTTCATGGGTGGGTTCCGACTTGATTATAGAACCGAAGAAAAATTCCCGAATAGTTTCGAAAAAAAAGTAAACTAAATGTTGTGCTTGTTTTCAGGTAAAATAAACTAAAAAGGCCTACGTACATCTTTCCAACTCCTTTAAAACACAAAACACCTTCGTCGTGGGTCGTTGACCGTGGAGTTCAACGACCCGCGACGTCATCGCAGCGGACAACGCCTCTTAGATGTGATAGGTAGGTCTTACAAATGCATTTTTCCTCGGTTCTATGATAATAAGCAAATGACAACAGTCATTCATTCATTACCCAGTCTAGTGATAATTTCGTTTTTATTTATTTGTTTTAAATTTTCATATTTTCCTGTATTCTTTGATCGAAGCTAAAGTTTGGTCCTTACTCTTTGTTACACCCTATACAAAAGTAATACTACCCAATATTTAAATATTTTGATTGGTTATTTCTATATTTGTTTGGAAGGTAGATTATAATACAAAGTAGGTATGACAAACTTTCTCAGAGTCTTAAACAGACTTTCATTCTTTTTATATATATTACGTACCAGCCTTGAAACAGCATGAGGGAAAAGATAAGTTCGCTGTTTCATTTTTATTAATAAATTTTCATAGAAATGTTTACTACAAAATTTGGACTATATTTTGGGTCCCCAATCTTTGCAACCCGTTGCTTCTTTCCAACGTAAACGTAGATGTTTATCTGCAGGAAATCTGTAACAAATAAAAACATGACACTTAAATAATAAATGCGAAAGTTTGGATGGATGGATGAATGGATGTTTACCTCTTCACGCTACTTACTACTGAAAGGATCGGCTGAAATTTTGCATACAGGTATCTAATTCTAAAATACTTTTTATTCCATAAATCCGTTCCTATGGGATAGAAATCACACCCTTAAACGTTTCCATAGAAACAATGCGTGCGAAGCCGCGGGCATAAACTAGTTTTAAGATGTTTCTCGTTATGTACGTATTCAAAAATATTTCAACGCGCCATTTGGGAAATTTTATTGTCGAGTGCAGGCAACCCTAAATTTTCGCAATGTTAGGTTATATTAATTAAAATTTTCATAAAACATAACTTTTGAGCCTTGTACCTCTTAATTGTTCATGTAAATCTATGAATCTGTAAATTTTGAACCTTTTTGTAGTCAAAAGAACTTGTACTTACGAGTGGAATGATAAATTCGGCACTTTTGCTTCACTGTCACTTGTACATTCGAAAACACAGCACCGCACCATTGTTGCCTTTAGTTTTTATTGTTTTTAGGTGCGGGAATGTCCACAGGAACACTTTATTCACATTTATACTTAGAAATCAAAATTTTACAACAATTTCGATGATTCTCGTGTGAGCTCCGTCGATGTGTAGGAAATTTGTTTAGCAACTAGAGTTGCTAAAATATGAAAAAACCGGCCCGCGGGAAAGTGATAGCAAGCCATTCGCTCTATCTCATTTCTTCTTAGGTTTTAGGCATAAGTCGTTCTCTCTTTATGTGTGAATGCGATAGCATTTGCGCGTGTTCTATAGCATACTCTTTCTACGATTTTTTCAAACGAACGTTGAAATAACTTCAGCCAGCGATAGGAAAACATAAAGATAAAATTTTATGTAAAGGAAAGCAACATTTTACTTTGGTTCTTTCTCCTACTAGGAGTGGATATTATTATTTTACTCTTTGATCGAACCTAAGCAACTCCGGCCAGGCGTCGTGCTTCAGAGAAAATAATTACTTCAGCTTTGACAAGCCCAGCCCAACATTTGATAACCATGACCAGCGTAGATTTGATCTGAATCACTAGTGAGAGCCAAGTTTCAAGCATATCTAACTTTATAACTAGAGCGTTTCCATTCAATTTGAATGACTGCGGAGTCGCCATGCTAAAGGCTCGGATGAGCAGCAATCTGTTAAAGCTAGCCAATATTGCACGCGATATTATCGACCGATAAAAACGTGTAGTGGAGATGGTTTTGTCTAAAGAGTGGACTATCTGTGAAAAAAGTGCATAAATCACGAAGGAACTCAGAAGATACTCCCTGTTTTCTCTAATAAAATTGTTTAAATAAATACCTAACCATATACCAAGGCAGCTAACTCTTCTACCTCTATTCTACTTTTTTTGTGAGAGAATGATGCATTCCTCAGTGTGTAGAGTGTGTTTATGTATCAAGATGAAAATGCATTACATCGTAAACACCTATCTGCAAGAAGCCTATGAGAGATTCACTGGGAACATGGTAGGTGTTTTGTAGTCCTATTTCTTTTGTGGAATGTAAGGGTTTATTTTTTGTTAGTGGTTCATTATAACAGATGACCACTTTTTTCACAGCATTACATACAGGTAACTTCATGTAATTTTATTTTGGTTTCAGATAAATAAAGGGCAGCCTATTTCTGTCTGCTACATCTGCTGTGCAAACTTACAAAGATGTCTGAAGTTCTATGATATGTGTCAGAAATCAGAAAAAATCTGCAAAGATCTTTGCCAAAACAATCTTCAGGTAAACAACATACCAACAACATAACATGAAAAGACTCTTTAACAAAGAAAATTACAGCTAAATAATAGAAGATACAAATTAGAACTAGTATTTTCAACTGAAACAGCTGAGCTTACTGCAGACGGTTGCAAAAAAACTAGTGGTAATAATAATAATAATAATAATAATAAGCCTTTAGTCAGACAAGACAATATTTCTTTGTTGTTCATATATTTATTTTTTGATCCATTTTTGAATGTCCATTTCCGTTCCGTTCCGTCCAATCTTCTCCATTCTGGCCTTTCTTTGGCCACTCTACCCCATGTAATTCTCACGAATTTGTAGAACATTGTAGAAAATGTTGTCATCCCACCCTCTCTGTGGTCTGCCTCTCTTTCTTCTGCAATTTTTTGCTTTGTCCATTCTTTTGATCACTAGCATGACTAATACATACATACTGCTCAACTTTTCGGGTCACTTACTAACATTTTTTATTGTTTCAACAAAATCCAAAGCCCTTAAATCTAGACAATTCAAGCCAAATTTAGAAATCTAACTTAAATATTTACATTTTAAAAAAGAAACTTTCAAAAGACTCAAACACAAGGACAGTCAAATACCTACCACTAAAGATAATACAACTTACATAAAACATGTTTTGAATGTCCAATCAATTTTCAAATTTATGTTTCAGATAACTGAAAAAACTATTGCTGAGCACAACCTAGGATGGCTACATAACTTGTCAATGTCTCCTGTGAAAACCCTGTCCACGTATGAAGAGGTCACAAACAATGTTGACATAATCTTCAAGGAAGAAAGAACATCAGATGATGAATCCTTCATGCTAGATAGCTTTGAGACATTTGTTGACGTTATCAAAATGGAAGCCAGTTCACATGAGGAAAAGCCTAATTCAAAGGAAGACAAATTTAATCATACACTTAACAATGTAGATTGTAATTTTCCTATTTCCTGTGAAAAATGCAAAAAAACCTTTGAAACTGAAGCTAAGCTTGAGAAGCATAAATTGACACACAGTAAAATAAAGTCATACAACTGTGAGTTTTGTATCAAAGTATTTCCTAAGAAGAAACTGTTAAAAGTACACACAATACAGAATCATACTGGAGACAAGCCTTACGCCTGTGAAAGCTGTGACAAAAAATTTAACCGTAAACGACTCCTGATTGAGCACAGCAGGATCCACAGTGGAGAAAAGCCATATAATTGTGAAGTTTGCAACAAGTCATTTGCCCAAAGCTCCACTTTGAGATGCCACATGAGGGTGCATACAGGTGAAAAGCCCCACACATGCAATATTTGCAACGAGTCATTTACCCGAAAACATTCCTTGAATAAGCACCTGCGCTCTCACAGTGGGGAGAAACCTTACACCTGCAATACTTGCAACAAGAGCTTCGCAGCTAAAAGTGTCTTGTCAGTACACATGCAACGGCACACAGGAAAGAAACCAATAACATGCAAAGTTTGCAACAAAACATTTGCAGTGAAAGATGGCTGGCTGGCACACATGCGGATTCATAATGGTGACAAGCCATTTATCTGCAGTACATGTGGTAAAAGCTTCCTTCGTAAAAATCAACTGATTTTTCACATGAGAGTACATTCTGGAGAAAGGCCGCACAGTTGCAACATTTGCAATAAGTCGTTTACACATCCTTCGACTTTGACAAGTCATATGCGAACTCACACTGGAGAAAAGCCATACAGTTGCACTATATGTAAAAAGTCATATAAGCATAGTGGTACCCTAGCTTGCCACATGCAACAGCATTCTGGTGAAAAGCCTTACAAATGTTCTATATGCAATAGATTATTTGCTATAAAACCACTTTTGAGGCAGCACATGGCAACCCACACAAATGAGAAGCCTCATGTATGCGACATTTGCGATAAACCGTTCATGCGCAGCACTTCTCTCAAGCGGCATTTTAAAATTCACACTGGAGAAAAGCCATATAACTGTAATTTATGTGAAAAAAAGTTTCCTCGCAAAGATTTTTTAAAGCAGCATGAGAAAACACACTGTGGGGAGAGATTGTACTATACATAAACAGAACATGAAAGCCTTTAAAATAAACCTTCTTATTAAATTACCTATGGATTAACGTTCCTTCATCCATCATCATTAGGTATTATGGTTCATTCTAGCTAGATAAGAAGTGAATTAGTAAATAAAGCAATGTGGTAAACCAGCAACTCCTTTGCTGTGGAAATGCTTTTTCGTCAGTTTACAAGGTCTTTCCTATGAAATGGTAGTCCGATAAAAATGTTGACCTACCTTTGTGCCTACCTCATCAAGTTCCTAATCTAATATATATAATAAATCCTAACTCGATGACCTACCTATATTTTTAAGATACCTACTAAAAAAAATAATTCATGGTGTTGGGGATAGAACCGAATCTGACATGTTTTTTTTTTGATAACCCAATCAACCAGGATGTATTTAGGGTATCCATAGGAACATGACATTTATAGGCTACTAGCTTCTGCCCGCGGCCTCGCACGCGTATTTTTGGTATTAAAGTAACCTATTGTTTAAGTTAGGCTACTTTCTAAGTGTACCTATGCCAAATTTCATCTTGATCTGTTCAGTAGTTATGGAGATACTAGGAAGAACAAAAAAAAATTCTAACAAACATTTCACAAACTTTCGCATTTATCGTATATATATTTAGTAGGAACAACGTAGACTGAGTAAAGCGCCCTACTCACACATCTGCCGCAGGTGCAATCTAGGGTGCATGGCGGTTGTGGCGATATCGGGAGTATCTCTACACACTTGCCTGCCGTGCAGTGTTTCCGAGTAAGCTGAGCTGAGCACACGTATGTAGAATGGCACCCGTATTATCGACCAATCAAAAGATTGGAGTAGCTTTTGATTTTATTATATTGATTAGTACCATTTTGATTGTACGCTATGTATACGTGCACTCCGTGTGACAGATACTGACAAACTGACTGAGAAATTGCCCCAATCGCGCTACACACGCAGCGACGGCAGGGACGATTTAGGGATCAAGGATGGTCTCGCGCCCCTGCCGCACAGTGGATCGAAAAAGCCCTTCCTATAGACATAGAACTTTTTTTTTCTAAACATGCTTTTTCTTATTGGAAACCAAGACAGAATCTTATTAGAAGCCCAAACTATATCATATTTTATGAACCTAGGTGATAATGAAGCAGAAAAGATTTTTTGAACTTTAATTTGTATGGAGAAAAACTTGAAAATCGATATTTTTCGGCTCTCGTGCGAGTGCCCGTTATTTCCTCCGGCATAAATAATGTTTCTATTTTTTACTATCTTTTGACATATGGCACATATATGGCACTCGATGGACTTCAGGTGAAAAAAAATTAAATATATTTTTAAATTTTCATTTCGCATTTTATTCATTATACAAGGTACATTACGACCTAAAAATAATATTTCAACTCACCTAATTATTGTTACAGTTTTAATGCAATATTTCACCTATCATAATAATGAAAATATATTAAATTTTTATATTTAGTTAAAGTAAAAGCATAATTATCAAATACAGTCATTATTTTTAAAAAGAAATGAATAATAATTACAAACTACAAAGGCGATTAAACAATTCACACGAAATAAATATTACTAGTTTTTTAGACACAAGGCAAATTTTTCTATATTACAAGTTATCATACACAATAATTATTTAAAAAAACACGTATTATGTACCTACATATAAGTTACAAAGTTTCTGTAAAACAATTAGAACATATTAAAAGACACATCCATATCAGCATCTGTGTCAGAATCCGTGTCTTCTGGATCAATATTACTTACATCTACAAATTCTGTCTCAAGGTGTTCTGTGTTAATAGATATAAGACCTAAAGCTTCGGAACTTAACTCTTTCCTCCGTGCTGCATTGAGTACAGGTCTTGTGGAAGAAATGTAAGAGTCTGATGAAAGAAGCAGCATATTTAAAATATCCTGATTATTATTAACCCTGCTACTCTTTCGAGCATGAGACTCCCTGTACTTGCGAAAGTCTTTATTTCTAGCCTCTGAGGCTTCTTCAGATAGTTTACCAATGGGTACAATCGCTACATTGGCTATGTCGGCACCATGTATAAGAACTTTATGCACGGTTGCTGACATATAGTACCAATTATACAGTTCTGTGTACTTTTCTGCAGTCTTTCGGGTATATTCCTTAAATTTTTCTATTTTTATAGTTTCACCTGATGAAATGACTTGCAGTATTACTGCAAATCTGCGTATGAGCTCTTCATCAAGCCCAGTTATAGCTGCCGTTTTTTCAGGGAACTCGAAAAACTTTCTCGCCGTATTCCCATCATTGGTTGTTCCCGATCCTTGCTTAACTACATCAATTAATAAACCTGTTTCTTTTCTAAACTTAGTTTGAATTTCTTTTTTCTTTTCTTCCAATATTCGTTTATTTTCTTCTCCTCTTACGGACCAAGTCTTTAAATCTTGCCTGTATGCTATGTGCAATAGACATTCCATGCAGTTTATGCGAGCGTGCAGTGAAGATATTCCAAATTTATATAGATCGGTTGAAACTTCTTTTTTCGTAACTGCTTCCAAATTATTCATTTCAGAAGGTTTTGCCAAGCACAAATAGCACGTTGCAGGTGAGGTTGCTTCTGAAAGATAGGTGCATACCTTCCCATCTATCATAGTCATTATTAGATTGTGTGTAATTCGGTTTGTATCGCATTCGGTGCTACTCAGTGATCGTATTTCTTCTTCCATTGCGGATAGCTGTTCTTTTACGACTAATTTCGACTCTTTTATGAAGATAAAGTGCACATGACGACAATATAACGCTGAACAAGGTTTTTTGTTTTCCCATATGACCTCATTTCCAGCAGTGAGTTTTAGCGGGACCAAAGTGGTCATGAAAATTGATTCATCACTTTTTCCATCTCCATCAAAACCTTGTTTGTATGTGCTCTGACTTGAGGCACCATCAAATCCCCATTTCGATATTAATATCATTGATTGGTTTGTAATCTCGTCCGGTAAACTTTTTATTATTCTTTTAACAGTTATGTCAAGGAGTGCTTGAAGAGCTACTTTGGCCATTGTATCTGTAACAGTGATTGCGTCTTTCGGAGGAAAGCAATCCATCTTGGCTTGCTGCACTTTGTAATATGATGGATACAAATTTGTAATGCCTTCTTGAATGGCAGATTCTCTCAACGTTATATACTGCCACTTTGATAGTTTAAGTGACAGTAATAAGCCGAGCGCTTTGGTAGGGGTGAAAACACATTTATTTTTTTCATTTGCTTGTTCCACGATTTTTCCGCCTCAGATTCTTTAGAATATGATCTATGGCTGCTGCCAAAATATCTTTACCCTCATTTTTCATATTAGCAATTAAAGCAAAGGCCAATTCTGAACTTTCTTGGGCTTTATAATTATAATTTTCAATCCTTCGTACCTTTTGTTTTGTTCCAAGTTCTGTGAAAGGTTTGCGCGGACTTGGAGCCGTTTTCGTTTATGTTCCAACAGTTGATGTACTCGGAGAGGGTAAAAACAATTCGCCAGCTTCACTTGTTTCTTGAATTGCAGTATTTAGCTGTTGTGGTCGTATATTTTCACGTACACAGGTTGGCCACTCGATATT
The DNA here is from genome assembly GCA_949316285.1 of Eupithecia subumbrata. Lineage (NCBI taxonomy): Eukaryota > Metazoa > Arthropoda > Insecta > Lepidoptera > Geometridae > Eupithecia > Eupithecia subumbrata. The sequence goes on along the minus strand of OX438643.1, from coordinate 8,569,744 downwards.
CTGCTCCAACCAATCTGTATAGTGTTTTTTGAAAGTTTCTGTGTTACATTTTGCAGATTTCCATCTTTTTATCACAGACTGACTAAACCTTCGACAGAATTCTTGGAGAGTGTCTGTATCTTCTTCAGATAAACTCAAATTCAACTGAAATTTAACACTTTCTAACAGTTTTAAATAGTTTCCAAGCTTGCCAGACTGCTTTAGAATCACAAATAGATCCAGATTGGTCACCACACTATGCTTTTCCATTTTTAACTCGAAATTTCACAGATGTTTTACGTAGTAAGTTTTAATAAAACTAAAAAAATATTCAGAACTCTCCTTATTTATACTTACTTCATACCGGCTAACGACTACTAGAAAAAACTAGACAGTGACAAATTGTTAATTAGGTAAGTACCTACTGAAATAACATCCATTTTTAATAACAAAGCAAAGGGGCTTAAGGAATTCTTAGAATAATAATACAATCATAAGTGACGGGTTAGCAGGTAGTTCAAGATAAGTAGGTAAACCTCTGCAGTAAATTTTGTAACAATGATAAGGTCGAGTACCTAACTTAATGGCCCCTTGTACATTTAACAAAAAAATATACAATAGGTATCGTCTTTAACGGCTAAATATCATAAAACCACCATATAATATGGAATTATCAGGTAAAATTATAAAGTATGGCTGGTGAAATATTGCATTAAAACTGTAACAATAATTAGGTGAGTTGAAATATTATTTTTAGGTCGTAATGTACCTTGTATAATGAATAAAATGCGAAATGAAAATTTAAAAATATATTTAATTTTTTTTCACCTGAAGTCCATCGAGTGCCATATATGTGCCATACGTCAAAAGATAGTAAAAAATAGGAACATTATTTATGCCGGAGGAAATAACGGGCACTCGCACGAGAGCCGAAAAATATCGATTTTCATGTTTTTCTCCATACAAATTTATTTATTTATTTATTTATTCATAAACGTACATCTATCCTAACAGGCACACCCAATGCGATAGAGAAATTAAAGTTCACAAAATCTTTTCTGCGTCATTATCACCTAGGTTCATAAAATATGATATAGTTTGGGCTTCTAATAAGATTCTGTCTTGGTTTCCAATAAGAAAAAGCATGTTTAGAAAAAAAAAGTTCTATGTCTATAGGAAGGGTGATGTAGGTTTTATGTTAGATACTATATACCTACCTTCTTAGTTATAATATAAACTATAGACCATGCACAGAGAATGTCATCGTGATGTCTCGATATGTCACGTCATGTGGAATAAACCCTATACTCTGTAAACAGGGCTGTTTTATTACAACAATTTATTCCACATGTAATCGTATATAATCAGACTCTAGAAACATGGAAAAGTATCTCCGGCCAGAGCGGTTCGACGGAGACCCCGCGTTGACGGGGCAAGCTAACGATATTTCGTCACAGTGGATACATTGGAAGAAGACATTTGAAAATTTTCTCGGAGCAAACGAGCAAAAGCCTTCAGAATCATCGAAACTACAACTGTTGGTTAATTTTATCTCATCGGGTTTGTATAAGTACATAGAACACTGCGAGGACTACACAGAGGCCATAAAAACATTACAAGCATTATTTGTAAAGCCAAAAAGTATAATTTTTGCAAGATATAAGTTAGCAACAAGGAAACAGCAGGCAAGCGAATCTATCGACCAGTATATACAGGCTCTACATTTATTAAGCAAAGACTGTCAATTCAAGGACACTAAAGCCATTGAGAACGAGAAGGCGTTTATTAGGGATGCATTCATTGCCGGATTAACATCCCCAGACATACGACAACGATTACTGGAAAATCAGATGCTGAGTTTGGAGGAAGCAGGTAATCAAGCGAGAGCCTTAGAGTCAGCTAAAATTCAAACAGCGGGTTATGCATCTCAATCTGTAGAAACACCCTTTGCCGCTGCAAGTGACTTGAACCGAAGCTTAAATCAGAGCGCATGCTATTTTTGTGGCAAATCAAGACATCCTCGCCGTTTTTGTCCTGCCGCAAATGCTAGCTGCTTAAAATGTGGCAAAACCGGCCATTTTGCAAAAGTTTGCAAAAGCCCAATTACCTCAACAACGACTCAAAAGGGTGATGACACCGCTTCATGTATCCAATTGGCATCAACAGCTGGTTTTCAGAAATGTATCATTTCAATTCACGTCAATGGAGTACCAGTAAAAGCCTTAATAGACACTGGAAGTACTGCCAGTTTTATTGATAAGGACGTGATACGACAGTATGGACTGGAAACAAAACCATGGAACCAAAAAGTTTTGATGGCCTCCTCGACCTTACAAGAAGATATTAAAGAAATATGTTATGCATCTGTTCAGATAAACGGCCATGAAATTCCAAATACTCCGTTGCGAGTGATGAGGGATCTATGCACTCAAGTGATATTGGGTCATGACATTCTAAAACATCATGCCGAGCTGACCATAGTGTTTGGTGGAACCCAGCCTAAGCTCAGACTGTGTGTATTAGGACCAGCAAACATAGAACCTGTCAATTTATTTGAGAACTTAACAACTGACTGTAAGCCAATCGCTATCAAATCTCGCAGATATACACCTGGTGACCAAGCATTTATAGAAACTGAAATAAAGAAACTGTTGTTAGAGGGAATAATAGAAAAGAGTACTTCTCCATGGCGTTCGCAGGTACTTGTTGTAACGTCTGGCTCTCACCACAAGAAACGAATGTGCATTGACTACTCACAAACTGTCAATAAATTCACCTATTTAGACGCCTACCCTCTTCCAAATATTGAAGATTTGGTTTCCAAGGTATCCAAGTTCAAGGTTTTCAGCAAAGTTGATTTAAAATCAGCTTATCATCAAATTCCGATAATTGCAACGAATAAGCCAATGACGGCTTTTGAAGCAGCAGGAAATTTGTATCAATGGTGTCGTATACCTTTTGGAGTTACAAACGGCGTAGCTTGCTTCCAAAGAACGATTGATTCGATTCTGCAACTGTCAAATCTGGATAGTGTTTACTCGTACTTAGATGATATTACAATTTGTGGAGTAAATCAGGAAGACCATGATCAAAAACTGACCAAATTCATGGAGATTGCTGAAAAATATAACCTTACCATCAACAAAGACAAGAGCGAATTTTCAGTGAGGAGCCATTCACAATCGAAACTGATGCATCAGCACACTCAATAGCTGCATCATTAACTCAAAACGAAAGACCTGTAGCATTTTTCTCACGAACATTAAGTGAAAGTGAACAAAAATATCCTTCTATTGAGAAAGAAGCATGTGCAATCATCGAAAGCCTAAAGAAATGGAAACACTACGTACTCGGACGGCAATGCTATCTTATAACTGATCAAAAATCAGTGGCGTTTATGATGAATGGACATGCAAGTAAGATAAAGAATGAGAAAATTCAGAGATGGCGTATGGAACTTGCCAACTATAAGATAGACATTAAATATCGATGCGGAAAAGAAAACATTGTAGCCGATGCTCTGTCACGTACTAAAGCAGTATGTGCTAATACAAATAGTAATGATGTTATGAGATTACATGAATCTTTGTATTAAGTATATCAGTTATCTAGTACCCATAACACAAGCTCTGCTTAGCTTGGGGCTAGATAATGCTGTGTGAATTGTCCAACATTATTTATTTATTTATTTATTTATTTGTGCCATCCAGGAGTAACAAGAATGATACATTGGGTAAGATGCAAAAATCTTCCATATTCAGCGGAAGAGGTAAAACGCGTTGTTCTGTCTTGCAAAGTATGTGCCGAAGAAAAACCAAGATTCAATAGAAATTTAATCGGCAATTTGATAAAAGCAACAACACCTTTCGAACGTTTATCTCTAGATTTTAAAGGACCAATACCATCTTCCACCGCAAACAAATATATACTTACAATAATTGATGAATATTCAAGATTCCCGTTTGCATACCCCTGCAAAGACACAAGCTCGGACAGTATTATCAAAAGTTTAACGGAATTATTCTCAATGTTTGGAATGCCAAGTATGATACATACAGATCAAGGAGCTGCGTTTATGTCCAGAGAATTAAAAGACTTCTTAAACGAAAAAGGAATTGCCACTAGCCGGTCAGCACCGTACAATCCTCAATGTAATGGACAAGTAGAACGCTTAAATGGAACGCTATGGCAAACAATACGTCTTGCACTGAAAACCAAGAACATGGCTGTAGAAATGTGGGAGAATGTTTTAACGCAGTCTTTACACAGCATTCGATCACTTCTTTGCACCGCAACCAACATGACTCCACACGAACGGATGTTTGTCCATCAAAGACGATCATCCTCGGGACAATCACTGCCATCATGGTTCAAAGACGACAAAGTGCTTCTGAAGAAACATGTACGCGGCAAGTACGACCCACTGGTGGAAGAGGTTGAGATGATCGAACCGGCACCAATGAGCAGCAGAGTGCGATTTGCTAGTGGACGAGAAATAATGGTATCTAACAGACACTTGGCGCCAAGAGGCGAAGGCGCAGATGTTAGCGAAACTTCAGACTCTGAAGATGCGGAATTTCATGACACAGAAGAATCTCCTTCACTTCCTCCACCTGACCTTCGACGTTCCGAAAGAAGCCGACGTCCGCCACCTCATCTGCAAGACTATGAAACAAATCTAAGTAGGGGAGAATGATGTAGGTTTTATGTTAGATACTATATACCTTCTTAGTTATAATATAAACTATAGACCATGCACAGAGAATGTCATCGTGATGTCTCGATATGTCACGTCATGTGGAATAAACCCTATACTCTGTAAACAGGGCTGTTTTATTACAACAAAGGGCTTTTTCGATCCACTGTGTGCCGCCGCCCTGCCGCAGGGCCAATCCTCCAAATTGCCCCTGCATGCCTACACACATCACAATTAAGGATGCAATTAAGGGTCATCCCCACTCCTACACCCTAGATTGCCCCTGCGGCAGATGTGTGAGTGGGCGCTTAAGCCTAGATTCTCGGTCTACGAGTAGAAAGAAACTGTAGAAAATTGATATAAATTAAGGACTAATGAAATTCGAGACGTGATACATAAAAAATAAAAATTACCTATGAGGATTTCGAAAGAAAAAAAAATAAGAACTGTCAATTTCATTTGTCAATTGATGTTGCCAGTCACCTGCCAATTGCCGTGCAATTGTCATTGCCAATTCTGAATTCTCCGATCATTTTTCCATCTTCGGTCGCGGCCTGCCGTTCTTCTTTGTATCGATTTTACAAAATAGAAAGAAAATGATTGTTTTGGTAATAAATCAGAAAGAAATTGATTAAAAGAATTTCAATATTATTTGAGGAAGCCAGATCGCTGTTTATGCCAGAACAGCCTTTCAGTAAATGGTGCATAGATTGAATCTTCTTACACCCTTTTTGTGTAAACAATTACAAACGTGTAAGAAGCCGATAAAAACTAAAGCTTTTACAATGGTAGCAGTGAAAACTATGAGCGAGCTGGGCTACATCTTCAATTCAGGTAAGCAACTAATATCTATACATCAGTAGGTACCCAAGTTTAGTAGAAAATTTTCGACCTTCAGTTTGTTTGTACTAAACTTATCAGTTACACATTGCTATTGCTAACACTTACCAACACTACTATTGTGGTTAAAATTAGATAGGTAATCTGCTCTAGCAATTTGTTTACATTATGTTGATAGCTAGAGCACATCTGGAGCTCAAACCAACTGTTTTTGTTCTGTTACATTCCACTACTACTTCAATTACAGAAGGCCAGCTAAGAAGAATAAAAAAGGATGGTCAACCAGGGGATGAGCCATTCCAGTTCAACATCAGTGCGCAGCATCAGGAGTGTCAATCTCATTATGAAGAGCTGGGAGAAGCAGTTACCAACTATGTGTACCACTTATTAGAAACTCAAGTACACTTGACAAAGTTACCGGTGCCTAAAGAGTCCACTGATGGCACTTTTATATTTGTTTCAAAGGATTATGACAAGAAGAATACACTGCTGGTGTTGATACATGGCTCTGGGGCAGTACGAGCTGGGCAATGGGCAAGATCGTAAGTAAATAAGGCTTAGAGAAATAATGAAATTGCCTTTAATATCTACCACCTAATAAAGTGTTGGGAAGGTTGCCTTGCTGTGAAATGATATTAACCTAGGCTGAAATAAATAATGTTGCTAGACTTAACTACCATCTTGTTAAATTTCAGGCTAATCATCAATGAAAATTTAGACATGGGCACACAAATACCATACATAAAGAAAGCAATAGCCAAAGACTATGGAATAATGGTGTTGAACACAAATGAAAACTGCACCAGTGATGGAAAAAAGATCAAAAACAGTGGCAGTGCAGAGGAACATGCGCTTTATGTCTGGGAGACTTATGTCTCTAATAGCAAAGCAGAAAATGTAGTGATAGTAGCACACAGTTATGGTGGAGTGGTGACTGTCACACTGGCTGATAAAATAAAGGACTTTGCATCAAGAGTAAAGGCTATTGCATTTACTGATTCAGTACATGGGTACTCCAATATCAAAATAACAGATTTTCTTAAACAGGTAATTGATATGATGTTATCCTTGGGGAAGATTTTCCTATCTTTTGAACTCTACATTTGTCTTTGTAATTATTCCAGGTAACAAGAAATTGGATATCAAGTTCAGACCCTCTGGACACCCCTATGAAAACACCTGAATTTGATGTCACCAGAGTTTCAGCAGGTAATAACAATTTCGCAAACAATATTTTATTTACAAGTATGATATGCATGCAGCATCAATACAGATCCAGAATAATGTAAATCTAGAGTGAATGTTCCTTCTGGGAAGGTGTGCTTCATCATAAACCACATCATTATTTTTGAAAGTGAGATAAATTATTTTCTATTTACAATTAAAAAAGCATGGTTGATCTCTCCCTCATGACTACTATGAATGGGATTAAATAATTAGTAAAAGCATTTTTTTTTCAGGTCATCAAAAACATGAGATGACTTCATACTCCTGCATAGAATCTGTCTTCAAATTCATTGAAGAAAAACTTGACTAAAAGTAATATTGAGAATGTTATATTCATTAATTGTAATAGGCAGTACTAATAATAATTGTGAGTCATAATGATAATGCATTTAACAGTGATTATAAAACTGTATTAAAATAAAATAGAATCTATTTTTATGTACACAAGTATTTCATTTTTTTCCTTTGATGGGATGTTTCATCATATATTTAATATCTTGTTTGTTAGCCCGGAAACCTAAAACTGCTGACTTGGAGTTGACATCTTTCATGACAAAGGGAGAGAATCCAGCTGTGTAGTCGGGGTCTAAAGCATTAGTTTTGTTTCTGGCCATTTTGGAAGCAAACCTTTTGTGTATATGCTGGTCTTCTGTCAGAATTGGATACTGAAAGTGTTGGCCTCCTCTTGGTGTTGGTAGACTGAATTTCTTGCCTCTGGCTGTGAGGGGCTTCCTTCCATTGATGTGTATGTGTTGGTTTCCCTGCTCATCAATGCTTACACCAACTTTCTTCAGTGTTGAATGACCACATTTGGGACAAAACACTTTAGTCATGACACTTGTGGTTTTGAAGCAGGTTGTGCAGCGAAAAATGAATGTTCGGAGTTGTTTAATTATTCTGCCATCTATTGAGGTTACATTGAGACCTATTTGTTTGAGAACATTCTGCATAGCAAAGTCTGAAGTGATACAGGCTACTTCTACGGATTTGTCTTCAAACTCTCCTTGCTCCATTTCTTTCTTCTTCACAGCTAAATTGCCAGGAGTGATCCATTCTCCACCATCACTGTCTGAGTCCGATTCACCGTCTGAAGACTCTTCTTCCTCATCATCTGACACTTTGACTATAAGGTCATCAACTTCTTTCCCATCTTTCAAATCCATGTTTTGTATCTGCTCAGCTATTTCCTTAGCCAGTTTATCATCTTCATCACATTCATTGTCTTTCTCTATTTCTTCTGTTTTGATTTCTTGATCATTTGCAGGTTTGGAATCGCTCAATGCATCACCTGTGTCATTCACCTTGGTATTAACCTCTTCAGATGTTTCTTGGTTCTCGTTCCCAGGTTGGCTGCCTGGTTTTTCATCTGGGTGCAAATTGAACCCAGTGAGTCCTGTGACCTTGACGGTCTTCTGCACAGTAGGTTCACTTTTCAGGTGTTCAGTGGTTCCCATCTTCTCTTTCTCCAGTTGATAGGCCAGTGCCATAACCTTGATGTCTGTTGCAGACAGGCTCGTGTAATCACCAGTTTTCTTGGAGAATTCTGTGACGAATTTTATGTTCTCAGTGAATACATCTTTTACAGCCAGGTCATAAGGGAGCACCACAAGCTTTTTCCTTTGCCTGTCGTTGGTAATTTCATCTATTACCTCTTGAATTGTGTAAACATTTTCAGCTATATCTTGGAGGTTACCAGCTTTTATGAATGCAGTGGTGTCAACAACCAAATGCTTTATGTTTTTAGGCATTTTGATACAGATTCTGAGCTAAGAATTGCAAGATATTCGAAGTCCACGATAATAACAAAAACACACTTCACGTGTCGCACTTTTCTTGAAATTTGAACGAATTTGAATGAGTGAGAATGAACGAACGTACATGAACGGTTGGTTTCATTCTTAAAATCATAGATAAATAATATTTTAAGTACAAAAATTCTAAAATAGATTTCGCCAGTTTGGCCAACAAAACTAATCAAACCGCACGATTATAGATCGGAACGGAATCGATTTCGTAGGCTAGTGCAGTGCCTAGCATACAAACAATTCACTCACATCACATCACTAAACTGAATCCCAAAAACAAAAACAACAAAAAACTCTTCTTGAAAGATTAAAAAAAAAAACATTGTCTTTGTAAAAATATTTGGGTTTCTGTTGGTTTTGCGTTGAGGATTCTACTCTTTCGACTTTCACCCATCAAACAAATACCATCTGTTATGCTGGCTCATTCTCAGTGAAGACTACACCATGAGTTCCAAAAAAGGGAAGCGCCACACGGCGAACAAAGTGTTTCCTGTGCCGGAATCTGTGAGCATTGCGCTAAAGATCCAACTGGACAAGTTTATGTGTGATGAAAAGGAGACAGAGCTGAAGTTTCCGACGTTCCTGTCGGCTCAGGAGCGCGGGTTCATCCACGCAAGGGTTGCTCAGCTCGGGCTCAAATCCAAGTCGCGCGGCAAAGGTAGTATACATAAAAACAACAAAAACAATACAAAACATAAGAATACAACACTTTCTGGTATTGTTCGCTACCTTTATTATTTTCACTAATTCTTTATTCATTCAGGAAGCAAGGAATCAAACATTTTTTGTACTTACCTGTCTCAATTTAGTAGATTTTGCATGTCCATTTCCTAAACTTATGCAATATTATCCAGGTGCTGTTATAGCAACTTACTTTGATTGTGCAATAAACGCAAAAATCGTTAACCCAATAGGCTAATATTGTGACATTGATAAAGTTTCTCCAAGTTTAGATGATAATCTTCTGTGGTGTATGGCTCCAGCGGCCTTTCACCAGGACCTCATAATAACCACAACCACTCTGCTAAAATTTAACAACTGCATCTGAGAAGATGATTAGTATTCTGACTAATTTTTCACATTGCAGGTGTCAACCGCTTCATAACCATCTACAAGCGTTTAGGCTCCTCAATAGTCCAGAATGATGCCAAACTCATCCTGGACTCCAACATGCGCTGCACCATCACGGAGCTGTTCAATGCGTTTCCCATCACCACCAAGGAGAAGGAGGATCTCAGCAGTTGTCCTGAGAAGGAGAGAAGTCCTCAGCTAGCTCACAAGGCTATGGGACAGCTTAATAATGGAGTAGCACAAGTAATATAGTAGTTTAAAATAGTAGTAATGTGTTATGATTATGAATTATTATTAAAACAGTATTGAAATTGCAAGGCCTACTTGGATGCGAGAAGCACAAGACAGAAGGAGGCTTATATCTGCTAGTGTGTTGAATGAGATGAGAAAATTATGATGATCATGATAGCACCAAAACAAATCTATTCTGCTAACAAGTATGCACTGCTGGTTTTAAACTTAAATTGCATCTACAAAATAAGAAACCAAAATCCGGTGTCTAAATCTAAATGTATTAATGCTTTCAGGTCCCCAACACAACCTACAACCCAGATGTGCAGAAGTTCAGGGAGAAACTACCAATTTATGAACAGAGACATGACCTCATTGATGCCATTACACATAATCAGGTATTGCTCCCCATCATAAAGACAATTTATTTCATATCTATATAATATCAGTGGATACTACTATTTCTTTCAACTGCTAACAAATTTAGGTACTTAGACTTAGTATGTTTATGATAACATGTTTATCTATAACAGACAAACCTTCTCTTAGTTTATCATCGCTTGTAAATAAGAATAGTATAAGTTTTTGATTAATTAAGGAACACAATACTGATGTTTAAAAAAATCCTTAAATCTGTTCAGTAGAAAAGAGCAAACCTAAAATAGTTATTTCTTTGCACTAATATTTTTTTTAGTAATTTATAGCTACATTTAAATTCCATATGAATTCTTGCTTGTAGTCAGGCACATGTTGCTATAATGTTTTGTTATGATTGTCTTTTTGTATGGGCAACTCACTCACTATTATAACCATCATAACTAATCTTTCTGGGGTCTTCACAGACTTTACAGACTGGTTTTATACTAATTCAATTTTTGTTTCAATTCTATAACTTAATTGGCACACACCAGTGGTCCATAGACATACTAACAGTTGTCTGTTTGTACAAATACTATAAAATTAAACATAGTTAATAAGTATCTTGTTTTGGACTTGTTCCCACAATAAGGTCACTAGTGGGCCCTGTTTGGCCCCACCTGGCTGCTAAACTAACCATGACCACATCGCTTATTGTGGGGCTAGATGAGGCTGTGAAAAAATTCTGGACAATCCAGAATTTTTTAATTTATTTATTTCTCTCAGGTTATAATAGTAGCGGGGGCGACTGGCTGCGGCAAGACAACTCAGCTACCACAGCTAGTGCTAGAGCACTGTCAGGAAAACAAGCAACCTGCTAGAATCTACTGCACGCAGCCACGGAGGATCTCCGCTGTCTCGGTGGCTGAGAGGGTAAGGGATGTCTAGACATCAAACAGCACAGTTAAAAATAGGTACTACGCACACGCCATTCTTAAATCATCATTTCAAACAATGTATGAATGTAACGGTCCTACGACAGCGATATCCCGATTGGACCATTATGTTTAAAAGAAAATGGTATTTTTCAAGTTGGCAGTAGAATAATTATGTTGCATTCGAACGAAATGCAATTTTAAGGGAGCAAATGGCAGTTTGCACTGGCATCTCTCAAAGTATTGTGCATTATCCACTTGCCTATCCAGTCTAGGGATTTTAATTGATATCGTATTTCTTCGACAGGTGGCCTATGAACGCAATGAAAAGATAGGCCAATCCATCGGCTATCAGATCCGTCTAGAGTCCCGCGTCAGTCCTCGCACCGTACTTACCTACTGCACCAACGGGATCCTACTGAGGACACTGATGCAGGGAGACAGCTCGCTCACTGGTCAGTAGTGTACATCACAGGCTATAAGAAGCCAGTTCATAGGCTGTCAGTATTTTCATTTTTAAATAAGTAAATAATGCTGGACAATTCACAGAGCATGTTCAAATGTTCAATGTTTACCCCCGCTATTTCCCACCGAGGTCGGATTGAAGTCCTTCGCTTGGGAGTCTGGGACGCACTGCGTGGCATTACGATGTATTATTCTCTTCTTAGTCGCTGCACTCTTGACAGAGTGGTCGTGGTCGTCATATCAGGGTGGGTGGCACCCTTCACGAACCGGCGATTCTTCTCGGACCGCTGCTTTTCTGGTACATTAAATTAGGGGACCGTTTAGTGCAGTTTTAATTTGGGGATCTGCCGCAAGCTCTTATGCCGTCAACTTTCCCTTGTACCAGGAGCCGTTCCACAGACGCGTCTCCTCGACGACGCACAGTAAATTTATAAAGTTACCATAGGGTAACTGTACCAACTAGCCCTTGGCTAAGACAGTCTTGACTCTATCTTGGCTAAGACAGTCTTGACTCTATCTTGGCTAAGACAGTCTTGACTCTATCTTGGCTAGTCTTAGCCTAGGCTTAGTTGGTACACATATATGTAGAAGAGATTTTATGCGGCTGAGAGTTCTGACCGAGTGTGTCCACGCAGTGTCCGTCATCTACTTTTGCATGGATAGCAGTGAGCTAAGGTGTCCTGTCATTAAGCAATATAATTATCACTATCAACCTATGTTAGTCCGCTGCTAGACATAGGCCTCCCTTAATGAGCGCCATAGCTTCTTCAGCTTGCCGCATCCAGCATCTGCCTGCAGTCTTTCGCTGGTGGTCATCCCACCTGGCTGGAGTGCATCCTACACTACGTTTGGCTTTTCGCGGTCTCCATTCAAGAACACGTTTACCCTAGCGGTCGTCGGTTCTCCGCGAAATATGATCACTTCAACTTGCTAATTCTTGATTAAAATTTATTAAAGACATTTATTATTATTACTTTATTAGCCACCACAATACACACAATATAAATTAAACAGTAAACAGTTGGTCTGGGTGTTTTCTATGTATATGAAAAAAATAATATATCTATCTATATATATTAGGTATTATTAAATATATCAGTTATCTTGTACCCATAACACAAGCTTTGAGTAGCTTACTTTGGGGCTAGATGGTGCTGTGTGGATTGTGTAGCATTATTTATTATTATTATACACTCATTTATTCTTTAATCTAGTTTATAAAATACATTTTTTACTATAGAATATAAAATGTTATAAAACTATTCTACAGTAAAAAATATATCGGCACGGTGAATCACCGGCCGCGGATCTAGGCTCAAGCGGCCGGTGACTAGGGCTGCAGCGAGAGGAACTTCCTGTCGATGTGCGCCGAGTCCAGGAGTACCGCCTTTTGAATCTGGCCCTCGATCCAACTTCCTAGCGAGAGTCTCTTGAGATGTTATTGATTATTATTATTATTATTAAACATAATGTATACCATTGCAGGTGTGACGCACATATTCGTGGACGAGGTGCACGAGCGCGACAAGTTCAGCGATTTTCTGCTGATCGCGCTGCGGGACGCCCTGCCGCGCTGCAAGGATCTCAAGCTGGTACTCATGTCCGCGACTGCTGATACGCAGATCTTCTCCAGGTATGCAGCTTGAAGCTTTAGGCAGATACTTATTAGTCAATGGTAGTATTTGTCATTATCGACCAACGTTAAAACCCTACACTAGATTTTTATGAAGAAAATCTCTTTATCCCAAAACTCTGTTGCCATGATCGATTTTTGAAAATTCCTTCGTTTATCAGAATAATAATATAAAATAGATGATGGCGCTTATTTGGGTCGGGACAGCGCCTTAACAAAGAAAATTACAATCAAATAATAAAAACAAATAAGAACTAGTATTTATAATTGAAACAATTGAGCTAACTGCAGATTGTTGCAAACAATTTACAGCTAGCTTAACTGATCCATATCAATAACAGTCGGCAACATCCCCAAGACGCTGGCTGCTTTGCTCCGCTGTATGGCAACGTTGATGCGCTGCGCCAGATACTCACCAGCTCTTAGGTTGTCAAATTAGATCTCGTATTAGTCTGATTCCTCATGTCATGTGCCTGTAATGTCACCAGCGCGTATCATACATATCCTAAACACTTAAAGCCTCCACACACAGAAACCGTGGCCGGGCCGGAGGCGAGGCGGAGGCGTGGCGTGTGAGCGTTGTAAATCAGCTAATCTATGGAGTGTCTTCACACAGCGCACGCCACGCGTCGCGGTGCGGAGGCGTGCTACTAGCGGAGTCACGAGATGTAGTATTTATTTACAAAATTTTTAGCTTGTGACCCAAATAAGGCGCTAAATAAAATGGACTATACCGAAAAATTGATACTACTAGTTAACCACAACGTTGTTTATACGAGCCTGCCGTATAAAAGAATATAAAAATTATATCCTTGCAATAAAAAAGAACATCTTCACAATAATGCGACGCCGTGACCTACACTTGTGTGTGTAGGTCACGGCTCCAAAACGCCTCCGCGACGCCACGGCTCTCGCACGCCTGCAATGTGAAGACATCCGCACCGCGAACGCCACGCCTGGCCCGGCTACCGTCCGCCACCGCTCCTGTACTTTTACTCTGGTAAAAACAGGAGATACGGTTGGAACCCAAGTTGGTATTCAGTCCAACTCCATTTGTATTGTGTGCACATTAGGTTTTATAAAGACAATTTTGTTGTAGCTCTTTACATTGGACATATGATATTCTATTTCTTTCTTGGACGTTCTTCACAAGAGCCTTTTCTAAAACATATTAACATTCGTTATTCATCAAATCCACAGATACTTCAACAACTGCCCAGTAGTAACGATCCCCGGCCGACTATTCGACGTACAAAGATATTTCCTCGAAGACGTGCTCAAGATAACTCAGTACAAGACCAAGAAGATGCACCAGACAGAGAGAGAACTCAAACACAAGCTGAAGACTGGACAGAGCTACTGGTCACAGCTTGAAGGTAGGCTTTTAAGGTGGTCCGGTAATTTCTGAACTAGCCTAACATTCAACCTTAACCCAATACTCAAACGCAACGCAGATTTAACGCACGTCTCAAGTGACGAAAACCGCGAAACGTCTTTAAGGCACAGTTCAACAAAGTGAAGATGTGTGGAGATGTCCGGTGCTAGACTGGAGAGTTCTGTGAGGGCTCTCCATCTTCTAGGAGTGCGGAGCACTGATACAAAAACGTAGCATCCATCTGGGCAAGCACCTGCTTAGTCCAGACGAGCTAAGAGACTTCACCCCGAAGAGAATCCTACAGTTCCTAGCAGCTGCAAGGGTTAGTGTGAATGCCGCTGCTTCGAGACTGAACACAAAGTGGCGATCATAACAGGCCTATCATGGCCGCAGTGATACGAAAGCCACCAAAAGCAAATAAAAAAATTTAATTGGAGAGGAGATGTCTGGTGGCTAGAGCGGAGATGTGTCTTTTCTCGTCTCCGCTGCCTGCGTGACGTCGCTAGCTAGCGAAGCACATCACCGCAGCGATCACGCTATACAAATATCATACATCTCCGCTCGGTTGTATCTACCGCTGTTTATTTTATGGAAAATCAGCTAGAACTAAATGACATTTATTTCTCAAACTGAAACTGAGAATTTCAGATTTTTTGTTGTAGCTTGTAAAAGTATTCGACCATCGATACAAAGCTCGACTCAAATAGATCCTTTTGTTATCTAGCTATTCCATGTTTTTTTTTAACCCCCGACGCAAAAAGGATGGAGGAGGGGTGTTATAAGTTTCACGTGTCTGTCTGTGTATCTGTGTATCTGTCTGTGGTATCGTAGCTCCCAAACGGATGAACCGATTTTCGTTTAGTTTTTTGTGTCATAGATAAATTTATCACTAGTGTTCTTAGCCATGTTTTATGAAAATCTGTCGGGGGTTTTTTAAATTTTTAATTTTGTTCCTGTTCATCATCATCAGCCTATATTAGTCCACTGCTGGACATAGGCCTCCCCTAATGAGCTTGTTCTACCTATGTTTAATGTCCACTTTTTTCGAAAGAAATATTAGTCTATACTTATTCCCGCAGGATCTAAGACCGGTCCAGCTGTGGCAGAGGAAGGCAGCAGTAAAGACGTGAACGAGAACAAACCCGAGCAGGTCATCGACCCCGCGCTGCAGGCCGATATGGACGAGTTCATTGAGGACTGCTTCACTGAAGGCAGCTGGGTAACACGCGGTTTAATTGTTAATGTTGTTACATAGATCCTTCAAATCATTTTAAATTTCAAATAATTTATTCCTCTAAAAACAAAATACATTATGTGTGGAAAACTTAAAACTAAAACTGCTGGGTACGCAAAAAACTAATTGTACAATCAAATCAATTTAAAAACAATTCAAAGCGTAATAAAAAGATCTTATAAATAGATTATGATATTAAGTGAAAACGAATGTATACAAATGTCAGCCCGATAACTATAATGTCAATCTGGAAAATTACAATGTCAACTTGAGTATGATAGATATGTCAATTGAAAATAAAAATTAGATAATGTATGATATGTCAGCAAAAGTTATAAATTCATCAATGTCGTAGAGACACTTCTCCCGAAGAAAACTTTTTAATTTGATTTTTAAAAGTGTTCTCTAATTAGGGGTTATCCACTAAAACAAACCTCTGTTCTCCAGGACTCATTCTGCCAGCTCCTCTACATGTACCTCTCTGAAGGTGTGTATGCGGACGCGGCGCAAACGCGCGCGAAACGTACCGGCCTCATGGCGGCCGCCAGACACGGCCACGCGGATACCGTCAGGCAGATACTACAGCTCGGTGAGTAATACTTATTTACTGGATTCTGGAGGCCTACTCCAAAAGGAAAATCGAAGTTTTATTTTCGTTGTCGTGCAAAACCAACTCCTATGTCGCTTGCATAAGATAAGCGTTTGCACGAAAACGATCAGAAACTTCGATTTCGTTTTTAGGAGTACGGGCCAGTACGGGCACCTTCGCACGCTCTATTCTTGTTTAAACATAGCCCATGTCCCGGGATATAATCTACCTTCTTGCCAAGTTTCCGCTTAGACACGCGGAAGCGACCTGATTTAACAAAATAAATCATCATCGTCATCCGAAAGCCGACTTTACCCGCTGCTGGGTACATGCCTCTGAGCTCTTGTGCCACACCACACGGTCCAGTGCCGATCACATCCAGGAGAAAAATAAATTTCAACCTACTATTTCTTCCCCAGGTGCCGACCCCACACTTAAAGACGCAACCGGCAAAACAGCCCTCGACTACGCAACAGAACACAACCACGCGGAATGCGTCGCGCTTCTCTCCAACGACAACAAGGCAGAAGAGTCCAAGGACGCGACAGACGAAGACGCCGCAGACAACTTCTTATTAGACGTCTACCATCACACCGCCTCCGAGGAAAACATTGACCATGATCTGATGCTCGGCCTGATCAAACACATACACGTCAATCTCCCTAAAGGCAGTATACTCATTTTCCTGCCCGGTTATGAAGATATAGTAAACTTGAGGGATAAAATCCTAGCGTGTACAGAAATGAATAACCCGAAATACCAGATCTTCACGCTACACAGTAATATGCAGACTTTGGATCAGAAGAAAGTCTTCAATCCGTTACCGAGCGCGAGGAAGATCATTCTTTCTACTAATATCGCTGAGACGTCGATAACTATTGACGATGTGGTTTATGTTGTGGACTCTTGCAAGGTTAAAGAGAAGTATTACGAATCGAATGGTGGAGTGTGTTCGTTGCAATGTGTGTGGACTTCACGCGCTTGTTGTCAGCAAAGGGCGGGTCGCGCTGGCAGGACCAAGCCCGGTCACTGCTTCCATATGTGCTCGAAGCGGAGATTCAAGACTTTGCCGCTGAATTCTGTCCCGGAGATCCTCAGAGTACCGCTGTCTGAGTTATGCCTCCATACGAAGTTGCTAGCAGCAGGCAACACGCCGATAGCAGACTTCTTGACCAAAGCATTAGAACCCCCTTCGTTCTTATCAGTTCGGAACGCTGTGACGCTTCTGAAAACCATCGGAGCGCTGACGCCGATGGAAGATTTGACGGAGATCGGTCAGCATTTACTAGATCTGACCGTAGAACCGAAGTTGGGCAAGATGTTGCTCTACGCGTGTGTGATGAAATGTCTCGATCCGATCTTGACTATCGTCTGTAGTTTAGCGAATAAAGAACCGTTCCAGATATCTATGAACCCGGAGAATAGAAAGAAAGGACATACGGCGAGGAAGGAGCTAGCTTCTGAGAGTTTTTCGGATCACATGGCGTTGCTCAGAGCTTTCCAAGCGTGGCAGCAAGCGCGCGCGAACGGGACCGAACGGGCCTTCTGCGCGAAGCACCTCATCTGCGGCGCGACCATGGAAATGATCGTCGCGTTCCGCTCACAACTGCTAGCTCAGCTACGGGCGCTTTGTCTCGTCAAAGCACGGGGCTCCGGAGACATCAAAGACGTGAACCTCAACTCTGAAAAGTGGCATGTTGTGAAAGCTGTCCTAACAGCGGGGTTGTACCCGTCTATTGCCCGCGTGGACCGCATGACATCTACGTTACGGACGTCTAAAGAAGTTCGCGTCGCTTTCCATCCGAAGTCGACGTTACATAACGGGGGACCTGGAAAAAGCGCAATGCAGACGAGCGTAACAAGCTTGCCTACTGACTGGGTCGTTTTCGAAGAGATCTCCCGCTCGGGAAGGTTTTGCTTCATACGTTGTTGTACGCTAGTTACCCCTCTAACCGTAGCGCTATTCAGCGGACCGATCAGATTAAGCAGTTCGGCGTTAACCCAAAGAGCGAATCCTCCCGGCTTGTCGAGTGATTCGGACAGCGAGGAAGACGAAAATAACTCTTCTCCGGACACCGCAGGGATCACTTTAGATGACTGGATGCAGTTCACGGCTGATGCGTCAGACGCTATAAGCGTTTTCTATCTAAGACAGAAGCTTTGCGCCCTCGTTATTCGCAGAATGTCGAACCCTGGCAAGCCTATGACGCCATTAGACGAACAGATACTCAACACTGTGGTTCACGTATTAGGCGCGGAGGAAAAGAACGTAGGATTGATACAACCCAGTGGAATAGGTCAACGACCGAAACCGCTAACCGTTGACTCACCCAACTGGAGAATGAGGGTCGAAGATGAATACAGACAGTACAACAACCAGCCACAGTACAACCAAGACTATCAGAACTATTATCAACAGAACTACCCCACCGGCGCCGCGGGGTACAGGAACGGACAAGGCAGGTCGAACTGGCAGGGACCGCCTCAGAACTTCTCCCCTCAGGCTTTCAACGGGCCGAAAAGTCCCATGTCTCCAAACGGGAAGACGTTATTGGCTAATATAGAGAAGTACGCGGAAGTGCCGGATAATAATAGATATATGGTGGTGAAAGCGGATGATGTGATGAGCGTGGAAGTCGCTCAAACGACTGGGGCTTACCCGTTCACTCAGAATGTTCAGAAGAAACTGCAGAAGTTTAATCAGGTAACTTTCTTGGATGATATGTATCACTCCCTAGCTATACACTAGCCCAACTCGATGTGGAAGTGGTGTGTGGTCGAGTGGTTTAGGTTTTGTGTCGTGGTTTGTTTACCACAAAAACTAAATCCCGATCGCTTGGCGTCGAGTTTCAGATATAATTGTAAGCATAAATCGATAAGTGATGTAAATTACGAATATAAAAAGACGCGATAACAAAGAGAACTTTAGCTTAATGGCTAGTGTGTAGGGACCTACGTGTTTGAGACAATAAAAATAGAGGGCAGCAAGAACCAAAGTCCACTCGCGCAGTGTGTGATGATGGTGATTTATACTTTCTTTGTTATCTCAGTAATATAGAAATAACATATCCCAGACAAAGTAGAAGAAAAAGACCCATTATAAAATATCAGATTATCAAGCGGAGCTACAGGCTATAAAAGCTTGGGACGGGTTTTGCTCCAACTCGAAAAATAACAAGTAAGGTCTCTTCGACACTTGTAAAATAAAAAAATATCTCATTATTTCCGTATCAGTGTTTAATTTTTAGACCTTTTCTTAGTTTATTTTATTGTATTTATGGAAATAAAGAGTTCTTGATTTTATTTAGACCAAAAATAACAGTAACTTCATTTTCCAGGAGGGCGTTCGGGTGAACCTAATATTTTCGTGCGCCAACGCCGCGAAGTTCATCGGCGTGGCCGCGGTAGATCCAACGGGAAACATCGAATGGATCAACAACAACCATCTGCCCTTCCATATGGTTAGGTGAGTACCATGGTGTAATGTCTCGCCAGGCGTGGCATTCCGAGCCTTGTAATGTGGGTGACACAAGCCTACGGCATCACGCCATCGGTGAATGAGAAGATAAATCTGTTTTCTGGTGTTAAGGCTAAACGAGTCGCTCATCTTTCCATACAGACCTGGAAGGGTATCTACTACGCTGTTTGATGTTGACCATCCAAAACTAAGGATAATATCAATTTATCTCGTCATTATCTATGTTTGTAATATAGCCAAAACCGTAAAAAAAGTATATATTTAAAAAATCGAGCTTCTAAAATTTCTTATTTCTATACTGATTTAAGCCTAACTGTTTAGCTAAACGCTTTAGCTAAACAGTGTCTAAACAGTTAGACATGGGTTTAACACGAGTTTAACTCTCGTCTAAACTATGTCTAAGCCGTGTCTAACTGTAAACCGTCGTATAACGCAGTTTTGTGGTAACGCTTCTGTTAAACACGCGCTCAACAGATGTCTAACTTTTTTGTAGTAAAAATGCTAAGTCTAAGTACGTACCTGACATTGTTAGCGATTGAAACAAATATAAGCAATAGGTACCTACAACTAAAAACCAAAGTACCAATACACATGTTATGTACCAGTCACACTAGGTATATTAAAGTATTTAATTGTAAAAGAGGTTTAAATCTACTATCGGACTACCGCGTAGGTTCAAATGTTTGTACGATCACGATCTGCAAATATTTGTTCCCGATGTTCTGGATGTTTTCTATGTCTCATAAAAAAATTATCTATGTAGTGTATTGGGTGTGTTAAACTTATCAGTTATCTAGTACTCACAAAAGCTCTGTTTAACTTGGGGGTAGATAATGCTGAGTAAATTGTCCAGCATAATTTATTTTAAAAAATATCTGAGCATCTGGTCGAAGCGACGCGTGACCCGAGAGCTGGTGAGTATCTCTGGCGCAGCGCATCAGCATTGCCATACAGCGGGGCAATGCAGCCAGCGTCTTGGGGACGACGCGACGACTGGTATTGATATGGGTCAGTTAAACTACCTGTACGTTGTTTGCAACAGTCTACAGTTAGCTCAGTTGTTGCAATTGTAAATACCAGATTTAATTTGTTTCTATTATTTTAATGTTCATTCTTCAGCAAGCTGAAGTGGCAGTGTGCCGGCCATACATATCTCGCAAAGAACCAACAACCGCTGTGGTAAACGTGTTCTTGAGTGGAGACCGCGACTCGGCAAACTTAGAGTAGGACTCCCTCCAGCCAGGTGGTATGACGACCTGTGAAAGACTGCAGGCAGATGCTGGATACGGCAAGTTGAAGACAGGGCGCTATTGCGCTCATTAGGGGAGGCCTATGTCCAGCAGTGGACTAATACCTATAGGTTGATGATGATTTGAATGTAATTTTCTTTGTAAATAAATGTTATTTATTAATCTATTTTGTTCCAGACACATCTGCAACGGCGGCGGCGGTCGCGTCTGCTACGTGCGCGACGGCGCCGAGCTGTGCCCCGCGGCCGGCCGCGCGCTGCTGGCTGCCGCACGCCGCCGGACCAACAACCACGCGCGACCCATACAGAAGCACAACGAACACTGACCAAACACTTGCAACTAGGAAACACCGAGATGTCATTGAAAGCCTCGAAGACTGTTGTACGCACAGATAAACATTACGAACATGCATCTTGAAATTATTTAAAAGTTTTTGCACGTTCCAACGCAAGAAACAGTCAGTGGACGAATCGATCTAGCAACTAAGGTCAAGGCTTGCCGTTGTACTTGCAACTAAGGATAGCCCAGATACATCTTGACAAGGAAGACTTTCATGCCTCGACGTAAAGTACAGAAATATTGCAATCCTGTACACCGAAAACTAATGAAAACCGACCAACCAACGAATCTATCAAAGGCTAGCTCTGAGACAGGGACATATTAGAAGTCTGGAGAATGTTGTACGCGCAAACTCTTAAAGAACATATCGAATACTGACCAACAATTTGCAACTTAACTTGGAGACAAGTCCAGTATGCCTTGCTCGCCGTTACATTACAGACGAATAACCACGCTGGTCGCTACAGAAGCACGACACACCTCAGCCTATATTGATCCACAGGTGGACACAGGCCTCCCCCTGATCAGCGCCTTATTGGCTTTTATCTCATGGGGGGTAATGCCCATAAACCCCACGCCTAGGCATGCAGGTTGGGGATCGCAGTTCGGTGGTAGAAATTCTGCAGGGAGCGCTGCTGCCCGCCTCCGGTGGATATCCCTTAGTCGCCTCTTACGACACCCGCAGGAAGAGTTGGGGTGGTGCAAATTCTAAGCCGGAACCACTCGGCCAGAAGCACAACAAACACTGACTAACTACTGTTGCGACTAAGGATCGGCCGAGACACCATTCAAAGCATCGAAGACTTACGCACCAGCTCGATAAAGAAATATTACGAACAGTGACGCACTAATCTCTTGTAACTACGGCTAATAATGGTTCCACACTACAAGTGCGTCTGTCTGTCTGTCTATCTGGGTCTGAAGTCTTGCTCAGTTTGCATAGTGTAGAAAGAGATGCCCTCTATTTCAACGCAGAAAGACACGCTCTGACGGAAACGTACAAGCTGATATGAACTTTATTACGTTATAGTAAGACTTGAATTATTTTTTCCAGACCATCTTTAGAATCCATCTAGAGACGTCTGTTGAGAAGTCTGGGAAGAATAGTGCACGCGTATACAGAAATATAACGTATTTAACCAATTACTCTAACAGCTTAGGACTGGCCGATCTTTGAATACCTTCAAATAATGTTTCACGCGCCAATGCTTAACACTTTCATGGCCCAAACACATGTCATTCAGCGCCACTACGCGGCTACAAGAGACCGTGCAGTGAATGCGTTAAAGAAATATTACAAACACTGACCAACTAATATATCAATTAATGATCAGACTGGACCGTAGCTGCTGTAAATGGACGCGGTCAAAGGGTTGATCGTAACTGTTCAATGTATTACTGTACAATGTATTACTTTACAATGTATTACTGTACAACTTTACTGTCTCCATACAATGAAATATCTACCCCACGTCCATCAGTTTTTCTTTTAGGCTAAATAACATTCACATTATCTTAAAAATTAATATTTCATGAAAATATATATTGTTTTCATTATTTTTACTAGCTCATTTTGACTCATGGACGTGGGATATAAAAAAAATATTTCCCAATTGCATCAACGAATGAGTCACAGATAACTCATGGACTTATTCCAAAAGTTCATCGTGAGTCGTATGTGACTCATTGGACAGTTAAGTTGAACACGAATGGTCTCCACTCAAACTAAACAACATGACTGCACTGTTTTGCTTACATATTCTGGCTTATGTCAAAGAAAGAAACCGAAACAAAGTTTCTAAGTAAAACTTTACATGTCCACAAAACCATGGCAGCTTCGTATGATTAGTTAAGACTATACACTAGCCTAACTCGATGTAGAATGTCTGTAAATAAACCTCCCATCTTACTCAACCTAGAATTCACTGTTGCCGCGGCTTTTTATACGCATTACTTTGTCGATTTATGATCCTTCCTTCAATAAATATTGTTTACCTATCCATATACTAGGTACCTACTATATATTTAAATTTATTACCTATCTATATATTTAAAACTACGCCAAGCAAGCAAGTATTAGTTTTTTTGTCGTGGTTTGTTTACGAAAATTCTACATCGAGTTTGCCTAGTTTATAGAATTTTTGAAACGTTGTTAGCTAAGATATCGGTAGTTAGATTAGGAAAATAAAGACCCCAAAAAGTTGCTCGTAAAACATGTGATAGTTGATCGACACAGTTATCGAATTACGAAATAGACACAATGTGATATTACTAGCTGCATTACAAAAGTACACCAATTTTAGAATATTTAAAGTACTCCTATTTCCTCCTATTCAGATTTCGCCAAAGCTAAAATAATTTGACAGCACGTAAAATAATGCCATCTCTTTTACTTCGAGCTTTATGACACGTAGCACACCTCCGCTGCGAAACCTTAACAGCGGAACCGCAGTAATTCCGCCATGTCTTGTCCGTATGTAGGAGAAGCGGTACACTACTAGTGAAACTGCCTGTTCTAACGCATAGATTTGACTATAATTCTATCTCTTTCCCCGCGCGGTTTCGTCGATCTGCCCGACGTCAGCCACACCTCCGCTAAAGTTCCGCAACTCAAACTACACTTGATCGTTACGGAATTCATCCAGATGGTCCGCTACTCGTATTACGCAGCGGAGTCGTGCTACGGGCGCAAAACATTTTTAGTGCTGTCAAATTAGTTAAGTTTAGTTTTGGCGACATTTGAATCTACGCCATTGTTGCTTCAACTATAACCTACGTACATGAAGAATGTGATTGATAATGATGTCATCTCTCATGCTGTCCTGCTGAGATCGAATTCAAACTGGGCATGCCCAGAGAGTACATAATAATACGATAGTATTATTATGTATTCTCTATACGTTAGTACGTCAGTATTATTATGTACTAGCTGTACCCGCGACTTCGTTCGCGATTGCCATACCTGCCGACTAATTAAGTTCACATTTAACCACAGTTTCTCTCATATTATGATACGCCGCCGTGCAAAAAAACTTCGATGCGCAGAATTAAACCTGTTACACTTTTAATATAAGAATCTTTATTTAGGTACCTAGTTAAATAGTGTATAAATCTTGTGGGGTCTACGGCGGATAGCATGTTGTCATCTTCAATCCCATTCTTTATCGACAATACTTTCAGCTACGACTCGGCCAGCGTTAGTGTTAAGAAGTGTCATACTCGTTTCACTTCTTACTCATGGTTCCGTTCAGCTGGGGCCCTATTCTGCTAAATTAATCGCTTCACTATGACAGGGACGTCACAGACGTCACGGAATGACACGTTTTTGTATTCTACCTTAGATGAAAGAAATTATGATGAATGCAGATGTAGAGACGCGCGTCAAGTTTGAAACTATTAATTTATCTCGCACGCACTATCTGGAGTTTTATTAATCTAAAGATTCTACGTAATGACTCTGCGACGATTCCATTGTCATAGTGAAGCCATTGTATTACAGAATTGGGCTCCTGATCCATTTGACTGGACCACCGTAATTTTTTTTCGTTATTAGGTAGGTACAGTTGATTGTGTACCACAGTCAAAAATATTTTTCTGTGGTCCAGTTACTTTAAATGGACCACTTACTCCAACCAAACTTCGGTGGTACATTTAACTGGACCAGCTAAACCACCAAATAACATGTTCATGAATATTGCATGGACCATTTGTAAATTTTACTTTGCCTGAAATAGGCATTGACGCACTCATTAGTTAGGTTCCTACCTACTAAGGTAGAACCCTAACTAATGGGTGCGGGAACTAATGGTCTTGGAATAATAAATGGATAGGAACTTACCTACCCTTTATCTACTGATTTTTTTGTTTCAATGAACTGATTTTCTACTCTACTTTCTACTGATTTAGTCACATTCGATCTTGCAACACTGTTTCTAATAAAAAAAAATGCATGAAATCGGCGACGCGTTAATGAATTACAACTAAGAACACATTTTGACTTTTATCCCCTCTCCCAAGAGAACCGTGCCTACTGATATCCCAGATAAAATGCATCATTTGATTTCATTCTGTACTTTTGGCGTGATGCGCGACCCAGGAATTTGACTATTATCCCCCTCCACGGAAACCTTACTGAATTCCGGTATAAAATGTATCTTTCCCCGTAGTATGAACTCAAATCGTGCCGACTTCCATTCGAATTCATTCAGTAGTTCCGTCGTGATGCGGGGTTAAATAATTATACTTTTTCCTCTCTCCCAGGGGAACCTTACTGAATTCCAGGATATAATGTATCCCATGTCCTTCCTTGTAGTATGAACTCAAATCGTGCCAGGTTTCATTCCAACTCATTCCGCAGTTTCGGCGTGATGCGCGGTGAAGGAATCTTACTTTCATCCCCTCTCCCAGGGGAACCGGATAAAATATATCCCATGTCCTTCCTTGTAGTTTGAACTCAAATCATACCAATTCAGTCCAACTCATTCAGCAGTTCAGCGTGATGTGCGGTGAAGAATTTTACTTTCATCCCTTCTCCCAGGGGAACCTGACTGAATTCCGGGATAAAAAGTATCCTATGTCCTTCCTCGTATTATGACCTAAAATCATGCCGAATTTGATTTCAATACCTTCAGTAGTTTCGGCGTGATGCGCGGTGAAGAAATTTTACTTTCATCCCCTCTCCCAGGGGAACCTGTCTGAATTCCGGGATAAAAAGTATCCTATGTCCTTCCTCGTAATATGACCTAAAATCATGCCGAATTTCATTTCAATACCTTCAGTAGTTTCGGCGTGATGCGCGTTTAAGAAACAGACAGACAGACAGACAGACAGACATGAATGAAAAAAATTACAGTTTTGGCTTCAGTATCGATAATAGAATGCCCTCCAAAAAAAATTTTCAAAATACCTATCTTCAATGTACAGAATTGGACCTGTTACAGTTTTATTATAAGTATAGATTCTCTATAGAGGATATTCTCCATACGGGAAGCTTCTATACCTACTTTAGTATGGAACTCACTTCCTCAGCTCGCCGTCCCCTAGTCGAGTTCGGTTTGCGTTTCAAATGCATGGGATGTATGGTGCACTCACGGGACGTAGATGGTATGTGTAATGATTTTGATAGACGACGCCGATGATGGTGTTCGAAGTTTTTGTTTGTTTGATCATGGAAATATGAAATTTATTCGGTTTTGAGGTTTAATTGCACTTTTTGTGAGAGGAAAATAAAAGAGTGAGTTGTCGCAACTGTCTCACGCGATATAAGTATTCATGAAGTGACCCAAGAAGTCCCACACAGAGTTGCACGTGTATGTGCCGAGACGCGATGTATGGAGAAATGGGCGAATGTCCGAGGCATCATTACCATTCTTTATGTACGCAGGTTATAATATTTTTCCATTTTGATGTATAATGTTTAGATCATAGAATTGTTAATTAGAATAGGAATCACACATGTTACTTCATAATAAAGCAATATTCTAAAGCACACTTTTGAACTTAAAAAAATTATATTCTAACAATTTTGTACTCTGAAATAAATATTGAACTGTGAATAAGCCTTTATGAAACGAAATAATATAACTTTATTTTTGATTGTTCTTAGCGCCGCGCTCACTTTGGACACGTTTTCGTGTGAATTTGATTTGTGCGGAGACGTACGAATAATCCCTACTTTCCAAGTGCTATGGTAGCGCGCAGGCTGCGTGCATATAAGTAGGTACGTGCGTTTAGTTAAGACTTACGAAAACCATCCGAACTTAGGATTTTTACCACACTTTCGTGCGTTGAACGCGTTATCACGGGAACACTGCTTTTTTGACGGAGAATCACATAACGAAATCATACGTTTACGTACGATACAAATTGGCATACAAAGTGCGCGCGGCCTAATGTTTGAACCATGCTAGTGCAAAGTACTGATGATAGCCAATAATATTTTAGCTAATAGATTATCTAGGACAATTTTTTCATGTTCCTACTAGCACAGACCAATAAACTGGTCTGTGCTACTAGGTATACTCAGCTGAATTTAGACCAAAATATGGGTAAAGTCCGGATAGTCGCCTCAGTGGTAGAGACGTGCCCTCTCCCAAAAATCGTTAATTCAGAAAATCGCAATCGAGTATTAATTGGGTCAAAATTTAGCTTATTTCTAGGCTATACATAGTTAGAAAATTAACATCCAATCAAATTGGATTGCGATTTTCGGAAGTTGGATTTTGGCAGTTGGGCATAAATCCCTCCTGGGGCATCAATCTGGGCTTTACGCCCGGAATCCACCAAAGCGGAGATGCGCTGAGATGTCCGAAGCGGAGACGAGAAGTTTTTCAGCTAGGGTTATCCACCGGAGCTGTGTAGAGATGCGTACTGGCTAGACTGGAGAGGAGATGTGAGCTGGCTAGAGTTGAATGCACTAGCGGCGCCGCTGCGTGCCGTCGCCAGCTTGCGAGGCACAGCTCATAATATGAGCTGTGCCTCTTTGTATGGCGCGATCGAAGCGGACATATTATGTCCGCTTCGATCGCGACATACAAATATGATACATCTCTCGGTAGTATCCACTGAAGGTGAGCGGACATGAGATGTGTGAATAACGACGTTCTATTGGTTGTTTAAAACACATCTCTCCTTGACTCGTCTCTGCTTTGGTGGACTCCGTTCCTTACCGTAAGACTCATTGATCATGAATAGATCTCCTAAAACGTAGTAAAGTAAGTTGGATTTAGTACAAAACTGCACCACTAGTTGGTGTGAAAGTGTGGGCCAGATTCGTTCCAATTTCCTAGTAGGTAGGATTAATTTACGAATTTTAAGGTTGTCGCAGATCAGAAGCGCATTGCTAGCGCATAGCACAAAAATGTGCATTTAATTATGGGCTTTAATTCGTAACATTTAGATGCATTTCATATTGACGGCCGCAGAGCTAGCTGTCTGTCTGTGTGTCTCACTCGTTTGATGCTTCTGGGAAGCCATTTTGTCACTGTAAAATGTATCTTTAGATACATGTTTTTAACAGTGAAGAATTAAAGCCCAAATGCGCATTTTTGTGCTCCGCGGCAGCGGCGGGCGTTGGATTGATGAGCGCAGAGCTTTATATTTATCTAACGTCGTTTTTAAATATGTTATGTTTGTTTAGTGGTAAGTCGATAGTTTTAGTATAGCTTCCTGCATTTTAGTGTGATTTTAGGTAAGTTTAATGTCCTTGATGAAATAAAGATTTTGATTGTTCCTCGAAATTTTAATAGTAAATGAACTTTTATGTAAATTATCTCAATTGTTTGTTTGTGAAAAATTAAATTATTTTTAGCTTCTATTGCGTTTGATTGCTTTACCCATTTAGTCTGAGCTACAATGTCTGTTCTTACTAGGGTGTTATTTAAAGAAATAATAAGCTTGACCTCTCCCCGGTCGTGTCCGTCTGCCGTCCCATCGGAGAGTGAGGGAATAGAGAGTGCACCTGTGTTTGCAGACACACTTGAGCACTATAATATGTCTTGCGCATCTGGCTGTCTCCAATGAGACTGGCTAGGTGGACACAATCAAAATTTAAAGAAAAAACTTTTCTTTCAAAATGTTTAATCTTACTTCTTACAACAACGTACTCTTCACAATTCGTCGTTGATAAAGCAGTTATCCATCATAAAAGGCTGCGCCAGCAACTTCAGTAATTGTACCTGAATAGAGTTTTTCTTCAGCAAAATATACATCCATAATTTTAAATCACCAACACGATTGGTATTTTACGATGACAGGAGTACCAATAACTTGATTTTTCCAAGTTATTTTCGAAAACTGAATAGGTACTTATTCAGGTGTTCTTCCACTGAACAATGAACGAAATTGAACCGTCACGCTCGGATCAGTTACGTTGAATACTCTACTCCAGTTGGCAGTTTTTTCCTCACAATATCTTCATTTTGTTCTATTTTTGTATAACTTGTTTCTCGATCTTTTCTTGTTGTTCCGGAGACTGCAGCTGCTGTAACGTTAGAAGTGAAACTCCTAGTTGATCCTCCCGCGTGAAAGGCTGCGCCATTTGTCGGAGCCAGCGCTTGCAGATCTGAAATATATGATGATAGTAAAGTTCATTTTCAACTGGCTAAGAAACTGTTTTGAAGTATTCAACTTAATAATTTACAATTTATTAATTTTAATAATAGGTTATGTCGAATCCAGATACTACTAAAACTAGTACCCAAGTCATACAACTACTAGACAGGAGGTTGCGGGTTCGATTCCCGCCTCGATCTGCAGATAACTGTTCAGAGTAGGCACTGGGTATTGCCTTTGCACCCTATGCATAAAAAAAATATCTATATGCATGTAATGCATAAAGTATATCAGTTATCTAGTAACACAAGCTCTGCTTTCTTTAGGCTAGGCTAGGCGCTATGGATTGTCCAGCATTATAGATTACAGAAATAAAAATATCACTTTATTTCCGTGTCGTGTTTAGTGTTATGATTTGACCTTTTCTAAGTGTACATTTATTGTATTTATGGAAATAAAGAGTTTTTGATTTGATTTGATTTATTTAATAATTTACCTGCACAGCCTCCTCCGTGCTCAGGTTGCAGAGAGAGTCCTTGAGGTGCTCCTGTATCCAGCGCGGCAGCTTGGTGCGCTTGTCGGCGCGGCTGAACCGCTTGTCCGCGAATATCATTATACCGTAGTCGGTCTTACCACTAGAATAAAACGAAAACATATACATAAGTATTTAATAAAAAATATCTATCGATGTAGTGTATTGTATTAAGTATATCAGTTATCTAGTACCATAACACAAGCTCTGCTTAGCTTGGGGCTAGATAATGCTGTGTGAATTGTCCAGCATTATTTATTATTATTATTATTATTAAAACGTGTTATCATTTAGATATAACAAAGATACGAGTGCGTAGATTTTCCTGTAGTATCTAATAATGATTAATTATCATGTACCTTTTATTATTATTTTCCCAACGTTTAACAAATAAACCGGCAAGTGCGAGTCGATTCGCACACGAAGGGTTCCGTACCGTAAAATCAGGCAACTTTTCAAAAGAACATCCATTTTTCACATACAAAATTGTTTATTCATTTGCGATTGCTTCCTAGGCTTACCCCGTACTGAATCATAATCATAACATAACTTACGCGGTTTTTTCCCGCAAGTGCGTGCAGCTTCATACAATTTCCATATGTTGCAGAATCCTGCGGGAATAATCGCGTGGCCATTTCACGCAGTGCGGGGTAAGCGTTAGAACAGCGATATTGGATTTATTTAAATCGAACGAAACCTTATTTGTCGAAATCCGAAGATTTGTTTGGGCAACAGTGACAGCCAACGGAATTTACAGCCGCATGCATAAAACTTACAAAGGGTAGAAAAGGTACTGCTACTTACAAAACGACATAAACCGACTGGAGAGTGTAAAAGGAAAACCACTTAAATTCCCACAAGCCTTCGCAAGATGTCTTACCCAGAGACTAGCCGCCCTACGCCTCTACCCTGGAGGATAGACGCTTCCGTGGTGATCTAATTGAAACTTTCAAAATTCTATCGCACACCTACAACCTGCCTATCTATCTATCTATCAAACACTAATATAGTTCATCACTTCCTGAGTAACCGAGTGGTGCACAATTAGACCAGGCTTCCTGAGGAAGCCTGTTCCAATTGTGCTCACAGCTCCCTCTGTGAACCGCTTCAAAAATAGACTCGACCACTGGTTACAAACGCACAATCTGACCAGCACAAGAGACAAACTAGTGTACTGTGAAATAGACATATCAGCTCTCAGCTGCTCGTCTATAAATCATTAATAATAATAATAAATGGTCGTCTTATGAATGTGGCTCTCGGAAAAATTGTTCTCCGACTCTCAGAATCAAACACAGTCATAATCATAATTTTTAACAATTTTTTCGAGAGTTTATTAATTCTAGTGATATTTAAAGAAACGTTACCAACCGTAAGGCTCTGCCTACACATTGAGCTGCGTGCCGCATGGCGTCGAATGTGAGAAAATCGTTTTCACGGATCTGGAAAGAAAAGAAAACACTGTACGTGTCTGATATCTCAATACACTCCGGCACATCTTCACTTTTTATGTAGCAGGCACAAGCCATTTTACGTAGTCTACCTACTGCGGCTGCCTCTCTGTACGCTTAGTAGGTAGAGTTCGCGTCATGTAAAAAGAACGCTGGTGGTCAAGCTGCGCAGTAGGCGATTTATAGGCGTATTTGGTGGTATGCAGTGGGGCGCGGGGAGGGCGGGTTACGCGCCGCATGCTTGCCGGTGCGCTATTGGTTCGTCGGTTGAAATTTGCGTTCCGCCTTGTGTCCACGTCACTTTTCTTGTCAAATTACCATCGCGCACAAAAGTTTACGAAATGGTTTTACATAGGAAAGTGAGAAAAATTTATTATGACGTTTAATGTTTTAGGAAGAGAGACGCAGATAATAATGCTGTTGATAATTTAAAACAACCGAAACGTTTTCACGTCACCCAAGACGACTTAATGGATGGAGTTGCTACATTACATATTTTTTTTGTAATTATATGAAACATTCTAAACTGAATCGAACATGTTTTTAATTTGATCTAATATTATTTTCTAATTACCAATACCAAGCCGCGAGCAAAATATTAGTTAAAATAGGCTTAGCAAATTGGCATACCTAGTACTATCGTGCGCGAGTGTACCTATGCGCGAACACACCCCTTCCACTTTCTTCCAGCGTTCTTTTTACGTGACGCGACCTATACCAGTGTGTATAGTTTGATTATGAAAAAAGATTATGAGAGTTCGTTGGACTTTTATCTCGCTTATTGTTGTATGTGACAAAAAATAATGAGACAAATACAATATTCCATGAAAATAGCCTCTGTCAAATCTAACAAAACCATTAAAAAACTAAAGGCAGGCTTTGACAGGGTCAGTGACTGACTCCGAATTCGAGACAAGTCAGCGCTGACCCGAAAAAAACCCAATGTAAATTGATTTGAAGTCAGTGCAGCGGTGGGAAGACAGCGCTGACTTGTGCATTCGCACACGAATATTTTGAGGTCAGTCGGCGCCCCCCGCAACCCGGCCCTACCGCGCCAGCGGTAAAAACCCCGTGTAAATAGTCAAGTCAGTGCTTGGTCAGTCACTGTCGCTGCGTTGTAGGGTGTGGTCATTGATGTAGGACACCATTCGCTTTCTTTTTATTCATTTTTCTTTCCCACTGATTTCACAAACGTGTGCTTACCGTAAAGAACTTGCTACGAGTACTGACTCCATGTAGGTAAACAGT
This sequence comes from Eupithecia subumbrata, assembly GCA_949316285.1. Lineage (NCBI taxonomy): Eukaryota > Metazoa > Arthropoda > Insecta > Lepidoptera > Geometridae > Eupithecia > Eupithecia subumbrata. Next base: position 8,536,957 of record OX438643.1, on the reverse strand, counting down.
TGAAGTCAGTGTCGGTGGAGGCACAAGCGCCGCTACTGACTTGTGTACTGACCCTGTGTAAATCAGCCTTTATATCGAGTTCGTATGAAACAAAGAACCTACAGTGCAGAGAATATAACACTAACGTATGGAATGGACACTCTTCGCCCCACCTGACGGTGCTTTCTCACCCCGCCCCCAGCTAGGCGACCGCAATAAATTTTGCCAGCTAGGCGAAATTTATTGCGGTCCGAATGCAAGGGACGTACGGCGTACTCACGGGGCGCAGATGTCATGGGTAATGATTTTGTCAGACGACGCCGATGGTTTTAGATATATTGTTTGTTTGGTCATGGACATACGAAATTTCGTTTGTGGCTTTAACATTTCTATAATATCTGACCTGGAACTGGTCCCGTAGATAGTCGAGGCGCGCCTTCAGGATGCGGCTCTGCGTGTACACGTAAGGGATCCCGAACATGAGCACGGCTCGCCCCAGGTGGTGCTCGAAGTCCACCCCCTCGGAGACTTTCCCCCGCGCCACGGAGAGGAGGACCGCGCCGCGCCCGCTCTCGCACGCCTGGACGGACAAATGGTTACTACTATTAGCACATATTATAATGTTTCTCCACCCCAGGAGTTAATAAAAAAATGGCTGACATTCATAGGGGTCAAATAAGGTACAGGCCTAGTCTATATTGCGCTGCATCGATTTTTAAAAATTCTTTATTCACAACGAAAATTACAGTCAAACAATAGAAATAAATTAGAACTAGTATTTACAATTAAAACCTTTGAAAAATTGACCTAACTGCAGACTGTTGAAAACAATCTATAGGTACCTCAACTGATACCAGTCGTCGCGTCCCCAAGACGCTGGCTGCATTACCGCTGTATGGCAATGCTGATGCGTTGCACCATATACTCACCATCTCTCGCATCACGCGTCGCTTCCACCAGACGCTCAGATAATTTTTTAAGAACCCGATGAGCCTCGGCACCTGGGGATATAGAGTCTCGACTCCAAGTAGAGCCAATGTGTAGGCTCTGTCGAGACCTGCGTATTTGTGCCTCTTGAGATCTTCAGCCAAATCTGCCGCCGCACCCGCCCTCACGGATGTCCTCGGAAGATAGGAAAGCGCAAGTGTGTCGACGCATGTAACGTCCCACACAATGGGCCTCCCCAACACCCATGGGACTAGTGTCATGGAGTGACTATATAGTGTCACTCATCTATTTCGTGCAATTCTTTTTTACTGTAAATTTCATCGTTCTCAGCAGGATTGGACTCGCTCCTGGGTGAAGGCCTCTCGAATGTATTGTATAGTTCGCGTCATGTAAAAAGAACGCTGGCGGTCAAGCTGCGCAGTAGTTGAAATTTGCGTTCCGCCTTGTGTCCACGTCACTTTTCTTGTCAAATTACCATCGCGCACAAAAGTTTACGAAATGGTTTTACATAGGAAAGTGAGAAAAATTTATTATGACGTATATTGCTTTATGAAGAGAGACGCAGAATAATAATGCTGTTGATAATTTTCAGTGTATGAAATGTTTTCACATCACCCAAGACCACTTAATGGATGGAGTTGCTACATTACATTAATGTTTTGTGATTAGATTAACTATTCTAAGCTCAATCGAACATGTTTTTAATTTTTTCAAATATTATTTTCTAATAGCCAATACCAAGCCGCGAGCGAAATATTAGTTAAAATAGGCTTAGCAAATTGGCATACCTAGTACTATCGTGTGCGAGTGTACCCATGCGCGAACACATCCCTTCCACTTTCATCCAGCGTTCTTTTTACGTGACGCGACCTATAACACCCATCACGGCTAAAATTTACCTTGATATAGTTTATGAGCGCGAAGCTGGTCTCCGCTGAGTCCTGTGTTTCGATGAATAGCAGCTTGTGCCTCTGTAAACTCGCAACCACTCCTGAAACAACAGAAATTAATTATAAAAATTCTAAGCTCAAAGAAATAATCCAATTAAAACTTTTAAATCCATCATGGTTATTAAAATTAAAGTCATTTATAACGGGATATTTACCATGATTTGAGTTTTCAATCATGGTAAATATCCCGTTATAAATGACTTTAGTGATTCAATTAAGGCGCTATTCCGATCCACATCAGCGCCACCACCTATTTTATCTTATTATTATGTTAAAAGAAAGAATTTTCATAAATAGATTTTGTAGTTTGTGATACCTATTTTTTTATTTGCATTTGGTGGCTTTTGTATCACTGCGGCCATGATAGGCCTATTGTGATCGCCACTTTGTGTGTTCAGCCTCGAAGCAGCGGCGTTCATAATTCGCCACTAAACCTTGCAGCTGCTAGGAACTGTAGGATTTTCTTTGGGGTGGAGTCTCTTAGCTCGTCTGGGCTAAGCAAATACTTGCCAATTATTTACCTACCTTTATTTTTATTTACCTTGATCATACCACGCGCCTACCACGTTCTCCAAATACATATAAGACGTGAAGAAACACACCACGCCATCGGGCACGCATGCTGCGATCTGCAACAATATTTTACTTGTGGTTTTTCTGTTTATTGATATAGAATGCAGAGAGAGAGGTAGTTACAACAGCATCCTGAAAGTCAAATCTCACAAGTATGACTGAAAAAATACTTTTGATTCTCGGTTTGGACCAAAACCTCTAAGATACTTTCCTGTTGACCTAGAATCATAAAATTTATCCTGGAACTAAAATGGAGCTGGGCAGGACACCTTGCACGGAGAGAAGATGACAGATGGAGCAAGGCGCTTACTGAATGGCGTCCAAGAACGGGATACAGAAACGTTGGACGTCCAGCGGCAAGATGGGCAGACGATATTTCTAACACCGCAGGGCGAACCTGGATGAGATTGGCGCAGGACCGTGTGGAGTGGCACAAAAGTTTGGAGACCTATACCCAGCAGTGGGTGAAGTCGGGTTGCGGATGATGATGATGATGATGACTGCACCACTGAAATTATTCATAACCTAGATTTAGTTATTTTCGTTTTTTTGTTGTAATTTTTTGTTGTCGGTAATTTTGTGTTTTCAATGGACCTTTTTTTTCTGGAAATAAAGATTTTGATTTCATATTGTCTTGCAAAATATCGTGGTGCTTTTCGCGACATTTTTTAGTGCGTGACAGTTGTTTGTACATATCTATCCTAAATTATTTCAAATAGCACTATTATATACGAACTTAGATTATCTATGCCTACGTATAAGTAGGTCCTAGAGGTAATATGTAATTTAAACATTATTTACGAATTACTTTTACTCATTGTAAATGAACTTGCATAGATTTTATGAGAAACTAGTTTATGCCGCGGCTTCGCACGCGTTGTTTAAAGATGATTTCTATCCCATGGGACCTGATTTATGGGATAAAAAGCCTATGTTTGATTCCAGGATTAGAATTACCTGTATGCAAAATTTCAGCCCGATCCGTTCAGTAGTTTTGGCGTGAAGAGGTAACAAACATCCATGCATCTATACATCCATCCAAACATTCGCATTTATAGTAATAGTTTGATAAAGATTGTTAAACCTCAAGACAGGGACCAGTAAGAAGAGGAGCAAAGTTCTTACCTCTACCAGCAGCTGCCCGTAGTTTCTGATCACCGCGACGTCCTCTCGCGACTCGTACCGAGACGATATCGCGACTTGGTCGCTGCCTTTCGATACTATCTGAAAATATTACCAACTAGTTTATGCCCGCGGCTTTGCACGCGTTGTTTCTATGGAAACGCTTAAAGGTGATTTCTATCCCAATGGGAACTAATTTATGGAATAATAAGTAGCCTATGTTATGCCTATGATTACAGGATTAGAATTACCTGTGTGCAAAATTTCAGCCCGATCCGTTCAGTAGTTTTGGCGTGAAGAGGTAACAAACATCCATCCATCTATCCATCCATCCATCCAAACTTTCGCATTTATAATATTAGTGTGATATTAGTTGTAATAAAGCTTATTTCTGCCAAGCAGTATTATTTTGACGACCTCAGTGGCGAAGCGGGCGAAGGTCTGCCTGCGACGCAGGAGGTTGCGGGTTCGATTCCCACCTCGGGGCAAATGTTTGCACGATCTACAGTCTATTTGTTCAGGGTGTTCTGGATGTTTTCTATGTGTAATAAAAAAATAGGTATATATGTAGTGTATTGTATTAAATATATCAGTTATCTAGTACCCATAACACAAGCTCTGCTTAGCTTGGGGCTAGATAATGCTGTGTGAACAACAGTTTTTAGGCACAGTTTTGAGGCTCGACACTACACGACTGTAAAACTCAGTCGAGTTTGCGTTTTAATTTTTTTCTGGTAAAGCTTGACCCATTATGGTTTGAAGGATTTTTATATTTGAGTTGCAGTTTAAAATCGTATATTGGGAATTATAAAGGTTTATGATGCAAAATAAAATTAAAAAACATATATATTTCAACATTAATCTATATTATATTAAAGACAATTCCCGTCGAAGGAGAATTTTGGGACTTATTTGCTCTAAATAAATAAATAAATAATGCTGGACAATTCACACAGCATTATCTAGTCCCAAGCTAAGCAGAGCTTGTGTTATGGGTACTAGATAACTGCACTGAAATCACTTTCATATGCCAAGAATTAATTTGATTTTCTAGGTCTCTAGATAATAATAGGGAATATTATTACATAAAAACCTATTTTTATGACTACACACTACATAGACTTCTGATCCTGATTGACTCACCATCGGTAATATACAGGGCCGGGCCAAGGTCATGGTGAAGGAGCTCATGACCACCGGATTGAAGTCTAGAATCTTCGGATACATGTCCAGCGGAGACAGAGTTCCTGAGGTTATGATCACAGATTGGAACCGAGAGAATACTGGCCGCATTGCTATCGAGGAGTCCATGCACCTGGGAATAAAAACGAGGCTTGTAATGGTACTAGTGAATAAATAAATAGTATATTATATTAAAATAATAATAATAAATAAATAAATAAATAATGCTGGACAATTCACACAGTATTATCTAGCCCCAAGCTAAGCAGAGCTTGTGTTATGGGTACACTGAAAAAAATATTTAACCAAACTACTTCGGCTATTTCATTAATAACCATAATTCGGTAAGGCGTTAATCAAGTTTAGTTGATTTAACAAACAGGTTTACGTATAAAGAACAAACCAGTTAATGTTATATTATGTTGGGCCATTCGTAAACAAATGCTTGTTTACGTCTTACAATACAGCGGTAAACAAACCCAAGTGGTTACATGTGAATAAACCGTGTGATCAAATTTAAGCGTAATCATTGACAATATGCAACAAAAACCAAGTCCAAACTTAAAACAAACACGATGTTTTAACCATAACATAAAATCGTTTAGATATTGCTCAACAACGGTTTGCTATTTTTAGTAATTTTTTTGTTATATATAACCTTTTTGTGTTGTGGAGCAGAACCAAATTACGGTTTAGCAACTTTAGCAAAACATTCGCTTTAGCTAACCAACTAAAATACAATGTCTAACCAAACGAAGTTTGGTATGTAGGCAACACTTTGCTTACATTTAACCAAACGCTTTTGTTACGCGCTGTACTGCCCTCCGCCCCCCGCACCACCGCGCGAGCAACCTGTAATGACCTGTTTATTCGTGTCGTGTCCGGCCGGCCATTTTGCTCAATGCGTACAGTTTGTCTTGTGTTGTGGTACAGCTCGTCTCGTGATCGTCTCGTATTTCTCATTGTTAAAAGCCATTGAAACAAAAACTACGTACCTATGTTTGATAAGAATCTATGTGCAAACTAAAAGTGGATGTATGTCAAGTTACTAAAATATTCAAAAATGGAAGTGGAACCTCCACCAGACACTCTCGGAGACTATCTTCGGGAATGGGGCCTGGAGATTTACATAAGTAAATTTAAAGGTAAGAAAATACCTACCTACCTAAATAATTTATAGATTAATTCACGTTCACGTGTCTTTAATACCTACTACATTATAATGTAGCTACCGTGTTACTTATTTTTTTCAATTTTTTTTAGAACAAGCTATCGACATAGAAACGTTACAAATGCTCTCAGAAAGCGACATTAAAGAATTGATACCTGTAATTGGCCATAGGGCCAAATTAAATGCGCAAATTAAAATGCTGAAAGCTTTAACAGCGTCTGAAAGTGGGGGAAATAATGATACAAATATTATGGATGTAAGTTATTTTTTCACGTACATAAGTAACTAGATTACATACTATGGCATCTGCCTCGATTCCGTGTTTTAGTTGCTGCAAGCTGTAAATACGGAGGTTGTGGGTTCAAATCCTGCCTACCTATTCATTAAACCAAATTTATTGAAGCAGTCTGCCGCAAAAGTTGGCATCTTTGACGCAGTCTGCCAAGTACTTCCGGCCATTTCAGGACTGGCAGACTTAGGTTTTCTCTCTCTACAATTAAAGGGCTAAATTGACATGTATGGCATGAGAGGTAGGTGTATTGGGAGTGGGCTTACGGACTAAAAGGTTATTAGTAATTAATTTGTTCAATATATTTTCCAGATCTCTGAGGATCCTTCGACTTCCGTGTTTTCGACGTACGTTCTGCAGGCGATGCCCGTTGAAAATTATTCAGAAGCCATAATAACCGATACTGAAATTACACATCCTGACACATCCTGTGTAAGTTATTATTGAGGGCAGTAATTTGATCAAATATCTAATATATTAGAATTGTATATAAAAATATAGTTTAGTGTATAAATATGATAGTAACTTAGATCATGATAACTGGATAGCTTTGTGTTTTGTTACCCTGATTACAAATCTAGAGATAGCAGGTTTTAATCCCGCTAGGTGGCAGACATTTGTTTAATGAATAAAGGTAAATGTTTTATCTGAGACACAGAATAGATAATAGTACCACTACAGGAGATTATGTATATACATACAGATCATTAATCTACAGTACAGAAGATTATGTAGGCAGGGTGGCTTTTTGAACAGTTGCAGTTTTTAGTTTCCAAATGACAGTTGTAGGTACAAACACCAACACAGTTTACTGACCACCTGTATTGATATAGAACCTTATTACAATGCACATAAAATGCACGGATTTACAGTTAACTGTGTATGGATAATACACTAAATACTTATCTTATTTTTTTATTTCAGGAATTATTTCAAATATTAAAATCTTCTAATGAGGGTAAAGCTCTCTTATTGAGACACAAGGACACAGGACTTTTAAACAATGCTGACAGAAGACGTCTATGCAACAATATAATTAACCACGAACTAAAAGATGATCCACAAAAGAAAATAACCAGTGCAAGACTTTATGAACTGGCTTATGATATACCAAAAATATTTAAAAAGGAAAACTCGTCGGTATATTTTATTCCTTATATGAGTATTAGTCCTAAACAAAAGGTTTCTGCGAAAGGAAAACTGTTAGACTGTTATAGGCAGCGCAGGCGTGAGTTTATAAGATCTGGAGTGATTGAAGAATATTCAAAGCGGCAGCCATCATCAACCAACTGTGACGCAGCACTGCCTCTCCCTGACACCGGCTCTAATATTCAAGAAGCGATTGACCGATTGGAGACACTAACTGAGGATTTAAATGAAAAAATCGTCTGGCTCAACAATTGCTGTGATCCATGGGGAACGGTAGAAAAATATTGGCACGATACGGCCAAACATAGACTGACTCTATTAACAACTGAAATGACAGTTGATCAGTACTTAAGCAAATACAAGCCGCTCAATCAGCCTGGTGGAGTATTGTTGGTAAGTTACTTGTTTAGTATATGATTGTCATCGTATTTCAATGTGTTATCTATGTGCTATGTGCCCCGCCCACTGCCAGTAAAATTTGCAGCATAGGTGTCTTTTGTAAACCGCTACATACATTCAAGAGCAATGAAAACGGGTCCCTTTGTAGAGTATTTTCTTTACTTTTGACTGAATTCTTCTTCGTTTTCATTGCTCTTGAGTGTTATTTAGTTAAATTATCAAAATAAATATTTTTAGCTGCTCTATCAAAGCAAAACAGTAGGTATTTGTTTTCAATGGGTACTCTAATTACTTGATTTTTCAGCTTTTGAAGGACTTCAAAAATTTGTACCCCGACTGCGATGACAAATTATTTCAGAACTGGTCTATAATTAGACCTAAACTGCTTCAATACACCAAAAAAAGACAGGATTCTGGATTAAAAGAAATATTAAGCCATATACAAAACGATGGTAAGTTCGTATATAAATAACTAGTTTCTGCCCGCGGCTTCGCACGCGTTGTTTCTATGGAAACGTTTAAAGGTGATTTCTTTCCCACGGGAACTGATTTATGGGATAAAAAGTAGCCTATGTTTGATTCCAGGATTAGAATTACCTGTATGCAAAATTTCAGTCTGATCGGTTCAGTAGTTTTGGCGTGAAGAGGTTACTTACAAACATCCATCCATCCATACATCTTCACATCCAAACTTTCGCATTTATAATATTAGTGTGATAAATTAGATAGAAACAATTTTTCTCATAAATACAAGTACAAAAACTGGAGACTCCAATATACTAAAGTAACAACCACATTTGCTATCGGAAAGCAGTTCAGTGGTGAAATGCGAATGATATGTGAAAATTTCATGGCGAAAAAGTCTATTTTTAAATGCTAAGCTTATAGTCCATTTAAATGCTAATGTATGCATCTGTTGCAGACACTGACGAGGTTCTCAACACGGTCGCTTTTATGGCACTGCCATTTTTAATGACGACCTCCATGGTTAAAGCCAAGGCCACGAAAAAAAAACAGTGGAGACCTTCTAAACATGAAGTTCTGCAAAGTTTTATTTGTCATTTGAAGAGCGCAGCTGAGATAGACGAGACCATCCAACGGCGTAAGACTAAGCTGCAGGAATTAGGTTTGACCTTACAACCATTTATAGTTTTAGTAGGTCCCTCTTTAAAGGAGATTTCTGCAAGGTACATAATTCTTAACCATTTGAGATATGAGATAACAACCATTGTGAAAGCTGTTGATGCATGCTTCAAAATTATATTTGTTTTGAATGCAGAATATCCTGCAGAATCCAGCCACGTGTGGCAATTTCTGCAAAAAGCAGTTTTTGAATTAAATACCAAATACGATAAAGTATTTACTACTGTTCGTGCTCTTGTGACTGATCTCGGATTAGAAGTCAAGTAGGAACGATTTGATCATGATTACATGTTTTTTATGTTTTGAAAAATGTTCTAATGTTAAAGACTTGTTCAAACATTTTGTTACAGCTCATAACAAGCATAGTTTTTCAGTTTACCATTGTATAGACGGAGGCTGTGACCGATCGTTTTATTTAAAAAATACATTTGCAAAACATTTGAACAAGTTCCACATTTGTAATTCTGATAGTAATGAAAATCGAACATTGTGCGTTGATGATAATAACACATTACAGACAAATTCCATTAATGTTTCTAATTTACAATCGCCAAATGATCAGTATATTTCAACGAACGAATCGAGCACTCATTCTGTGGATATTTTGAATCAAGTTAGAAATGTGGCTACTCAAAATATTTCATTCTCGAAAAATGACCAGATACCTTTATTTCTATCAAGTTTGTACGCAAACCCTTTATTACCGAGGCAGACAGTTCAGGATGTAGTTCAAGGAATAGATAAATATATTTTGAGTACAATAGCTAATAACATTCAAAACATTTTTAGAAAAGTAGAGTCTAACGATGAAGCAAGAGATTTATCATTAATTAAACAAGAGGTACTAACAGTTGTCAACTGCCCATTAAAAACATTTAACACTGAGCATAAGCGCTTTAAATATTTTGAAAATATAGGTTCTTATGTAGCTCCAAATGAAATTGTTATAGGTCAAAGAAAAACTACTACTACTAAACGCGGTGTTGTCAACGCAGTAACAGTAGAATGTACGGAGCAGTTAATCTCACTCAGGCATGTTCTCCAAAAATTTTTTTCTCTGGATGGTGTTTTACAACAAACATTAGAGTATATTCGAGATATAACAAAAGTTAATGATCATATAACTAATTTTATACAGGGTTCATTTTGGACTAATTTCATCAAAGGATGCAAAGACAAGGTAGTGTTTCCTTTATTTTTATTCTTTGATGATTATGAAAGTGGCAACGTTTTAGGTAGCCATTCCGGTATTCACAAACTAGGAGCAGTATATGTATCAGTCGGTTGTATGCCCCCAGAGAGAGCTTCTGCTTTAACTAACATTTTTTTAGCTCTTTTGTTTCATTCGTCTGACAGGGTTACATTTGGTAATAACGTTATATTTAAACCGCTGATAGATGAATTAAACTTTTTATTTGAGACTGGAATAGAAATTAATGTACCTATATTTCAAGGCCAATTATATTTTGCTTTAGGTCTAATTCTTGGCGACAATCTTGGTATTCATTCCATAATTGGTTTCAATGAATCTTTTTCCTCAAACTATCCGTGTCGAATTTGTCTAGTAACAAAAGAAAATATGAAAACTCAGTGTTATGAAGAAGAAAGTTTAATTCGTAATAATAGTAATTACCTTGAACATCTTGAAATGAATTGTCCTAGCAGAACAGGCATAAAAGAAAAGTGTGTTTGGTTGTCCGTCAAACATTTTAATTTATTTGACCAAGTTGGTGTGGATATAATGCACGATATACTTGAGGGAGTTGGCAAATATGTTATGTCTTTTCTTATCATAAAATATACAAGAGATCAAAAATACTTCACTTTACCAGTTTTAAATCACAGAATAGAAAACTTTGATTATGGTCCCGACGCCTCCAGTAAACCATGTGCATTAAGTATGGAATATATTGTCAAGGGCAATGTTCGACTTTCAGCTTCTGAAATGTTATCGTTTTTGCGATATTTCGGCCTTATAATAGGTGATTTTGTACCAAGAGACGATGATTATTGGCAATTATATATAGCCTTGAAAAAAATTATTGACTTGTTAATGTCTACAATCATCAATATTGCTAGTTGCCACTTATTACAATTTTTAGTATCGGAACTGAACGAATTGTACCTAGAACTCACAGGCGATACCTTGAAGCCAAAATTTCATTTTTTAATTCATTACCATTCTATGCTACAAAAGTTTGGCCCTCTACATAACATTTGGTCAATGCGATTTGAGGCTAAGCACAGACTATCCAAAATAGCTGCCCGAGCTACATTTAATCGGCGGAATCTTACTAAGTCACTAGCAATCAAGCACCAGCTTCAACTTAACGAAGTATTTACTAAAGGATCGCTTGATGCTACGTTTGCCGTGGGTTCTTCAAAGAGAGTTTTGAAATGCAAATATGATGCGATAATATACGGACTTAACTTAAATTCGGGTAGTTCAATTACCCTAGTCTCCTGGGCAAAACTTAAAGGTACTACATATAAGTTTGGAAGAATTCTAATCCGTGATATGACAGACCTTGCAGATATTTCTTTTATGGTTATAAAAAATGTTTTTGTTTATGAAAGTAGTAAGATTATTTTTGAATGTTGTTTATTGAACACGATTAGTTTTGATGATCATTTCCAATGTTTTGAAGTTGAAAAACCTGAGCCTGAATGTCTTGTGCATATTTTTCAGGATACTTTGATATCATACGCTCTTTGCCATATGAATATTACGTCCAATGGAAAATATTTTGTAACTCAACGGGCTCCAGTTTAAAAGTAAAATTAAGATTAACTAGGTTCTCATGTATAATAAGGGCCCCTTAATGGCCCCACAGCTTATCACTAGGCATGAAGGGACGAGAGGGACGCAGCTAATATCTGCTAGAATGAGAGATATCATTGCCATCCTATTCTCCAGATAGTTGAGTCCCTCCCGACCTGTCATGCCGACTGATAATCTATAGGCCCTTTAAGGCCTTGGACTGGACGCAAGCGATCGACAGCAGGGCGGCGGCGGTGCGGTGAGCAGACGTTCATACAAAGGTGACTCGGTCACTTTGTATGAGCGCCTGCTGGTCGCTGGCGTCTCTGCGGCCTAAAGAGTGATTATTAAACTAAGATGCTTCAAGAGTGATTATTAAACTAAGAATTCGTCAAACTACGATAGTTTTTATAGTAAAATAAGATGCTAATTGTTGTTAATTGATTATTGAGACTGATTTTTAGAATTAATAAAAATTGTAATAAAAATATCAGTTTTTTTTTTGTTCTTTTAGTAATACCTTTTTTTTCAGTCATCATTGATCGCACTATACGGGAGCCAGTAGGGGTCATCTTCACCTTTCTTCCCCGAGCTTGATCTGCCCATATGCATGACTATAAGAAAAGCTTAGGCATACAATGTGGCGTACATTGAGGATAAGAAAGGTGACGATGAGACCTACTGGATCCTGTATAGGTATGTGAGCCCTATTTACAAAGAAATTGATTACAAGTAACTAAAAAGTTTTTCTATATATGAACGAAGTATTTTTGTCGTATGTAACCTGTTCGTTTGGTTACTTGCAGAAAAAGCTATTTGTTAAAGAGAATCAAGCAATTTGCTTAAAATAATATAATAAATTGGTTATGTAATGAAAAAGTTATGTTTACCATTACTGACCCAATTGGTTTAGGTGTAACAGAAAATTTGACTAAAGTAAGTAAGTATTTTTGTCAAATCTAACCTATTTGTTCGGTTACTTGCAGGCTAAGCATTATGTTAAAGAGAATCAAACAATTTGCTTAAAACAATATTATGAATTGGTTATATGTAGTGAAAAGGTTAAGTTAAACATTACTGACCCAGTTGAATTAGGAGTAACAAAAAATTTTACTAAAGTAAGTTGTGAATACAGTAAGGTTTAGACAAACAGTAAACCTGTTATCAAAATACAATACGTCTATAATAACAGACTTTTTAGCTAAATATAACTCAACTTGAGGTAATATACAACAATCGGTTTTCACAAGATATAACTAATATTGTGTACCAATACACAACATTAATTGTTTGGTAGAAAATTAACCGAACTGATTTTGGTAAGATATTGCCCTAGTTATGTAGTCACTTTTTTTAAGTTACAGATAGACAAAAGTTCAGTTTTATTTAACCAATTTTTTTTTTCAGTGTACTAGATAACTGATATACTTAATACAATACACTACATAGATAGATATTTTTTATTATACATAGAAAACACCCAGACCAACGGAACAAATTTCCGCAGATCGTACATAAATTTGTTCCGAAGCGGGAATCGAACCCGCAACCTCCTTCGTCGCAGGCGGACCTTCGCCCGCTGCACCACGGAGGTCGTATAATAATACTATATTATAATACTATACTAGCCACGGGGATCCCGTAAGTAGATTAAGGCCTAGTTTGACTGGTAAACCTGTTACCTGGTTCGTTGAAGTGGTGCAATGACATCAATAAATTTTTTTATTGAGGATGGCAAAGCATTTGACCACCATCACACATTAAAAAGTGTCGATTTTTTGTCTTGAAGAGACTCTAGTTGTAATTGGCTGAAAAAACATTGCCCGGCTGCATAGCTAAGACACCACAGAAAAAGTAAAGTCTCTCAACAGCGCGCAAATGACGATGACTAACCGCGGTCCGAATCAGGCAGAACTGCCAAGGCCCTCCACACTCGCGCCTTGCTAACCCTTTGTCATGGGACAAAATACGAGAATGAGGCGCGAACGCGACGCGAAGCCGCGAAGAATATACGAATAAATAAAATAACATTTATTTAATTAATAGGATCCATAGTCATGGTTCGTGGGTTCGCGCGTGGTCCGCGCGCGAGTGTGGAGATGCTTTAAGAAATACAAAAATAATAACAACACACAACAGTAAAAGCACAGACGTATACCATTTTTGTTTCCGTATTCGATCAACTTACGAAAAATGCAGTACCGGGTTGGAAACCGTCGGCGTTTTATCATCGAACGGCTCGATTATAATAATAAATCCCTTCGTGTAGGTCGACACCAGCGTGGCCAGGTGCGTGATCAGCGTGAGGGCCCCGAAGTTGTGCGGGTCCGTGATCTGCAGCGTCTTCATGAGGGAGTTGAGGCGGGACGCGCAGAAGCGGAGCGGCTTGCGTTCTATGCAAACGCGGGACGCGCAGTCTTTGAGGAACCCTGGGGAAATAAATAATAATTTAATAATAAGTAAATAATGCTTCACAATTCACACAGCATTATCTAGCCCCAAGCTAAGCAGAGCATGTGTTTTGGGTAGTAGACAACTGATATATTTACAATACACTACATAGATAGATATTTTTTTATTATACATAGAAAACATCCAGAATACCCTGAACAAAAATTTGCAGATCGTACAAACATTTGTCCCGAGGCGGGAATCGAACCCGCAACCTCCTACGTCGCAGGCGGACCTTCGCCCGCTGCGTCAATGAGGTCGTCAAAATAATGCTGTTAAATACACAAAACATCATCTAGCTCCAAGCTAAGCAGAGCTTGTGTTATGGGTAATAGACAAAGATCCTATGACTACGTTCAGATAACTGATATTCTCATTAAGGGGCGAACCTAATGGGTTTGCTTGTCAAACTAGGCCTAGCTCTCAGTACTGACGGGAACCCCGTGGTAAAAAAAATCGAATTACATAAAATTCAACATTTTTTCTTTAGTTCCTCTAACTTGAAAAAGAGATAGAGAAATAAAATATGATAAAACAAGATCCGTCAAGTACGAGTGTAACTCGCGCGCCGAGTGTTTCGAACGTTAGTCAATTATACAAAAAATATGTACCTACTAAAGTAAGATGAGTTTTTTCAGTCATTTGTAGATGAGAAAATTCGCGCGAAAATTAATATTATGTACAACGCGTAGTTCATGCACGATCGTATGGAGAGGGTCTCGGGCTACAAAGTTGATTGAGCGCGGCGCGGGAATTTTTAAAATAAATGTGCACGATCGTTTTGGACGGGCCTGAAAGGGATAGTTGTTGACAAACGTTCAAAACCCTCGGCGCGCGAGTTACACTCGCACTTGACGGATCTTGTTTACTATACATTTATTTGATTCCATGTGATTTATTTTATTAAATTGTGATTTCAACACAATTGTGTATGCTCTACAAAAATTCGACATGTTAATTGGTTTTACCAATAAATTTATTATTGTATTTCTGTAATAAATAAGTAATATTTTTATTCGTTGTTCTTGATTTATTAAAATTATGAGTTTATCTAGTAATTTAAGATAATTGTAGTAGATTAGGCCAAATAATGGTTTCCACTCTTGGACTTTACTCCTGCTTTCCATGAGGCAGAGTCGAGTCCAATGTTCTCTGTCAAATCATACCGATATTTTTAATAAAAATATCAACATAATAATATGCAACAGTCTGCAGTTAGCTCAAAAAGTTCGTTAATACTAGTTCTAATTTTATTTTATTGTTATACTCTTTGTGAATAAAGGCTACTGTTTTAATAAAAATATCAATATCGATTGAATTTGATATTTTTAAAACTTGGAAGCCCGAGTATAACTCATCTCTAATTAGTAATTAAATTACAGACGGCTTTTAATTAATGCCGTTCAAAAATTTCTACAAACATTTATTTCATCCACATCACAGATAAGTGTGAAACTTTGGGTTCGGAAGTGACTCTGCAACGTGAACGCTTCGATAGCGCCTTCTAATTTTTCTAGTGGCGACATCTAGTTATGATTTTGGGTACTAAAATCACTTAGCAGATTAAACAAAATTTGATCCAAAACAATTAATTTAGTTATGAAAATATATATATTTATATACTATTTTATATATATACTAGCTGTACCCGCGACTTCGTTCGCGATTGCCTTACCTGCCGACTAATTAAGTTCAGCGTCAGTGTTAAGAAGTGTCCTACTCGTTTGACTTACTCACAGCTGGGGCCCTATTCTGCTATACTAATCGCTTCACTATGACAGGGCTATAGTCACAGAATGACACTTTTTGGTATTCCACCTTGGATGAAAGAAATTATGATGAATGCAGATGGTGAGACGCGCGTCAAGTTTGAAACTACATATTAATTTATCTCGCGCGCACTATCTGGAATTTTATTAATCTAAGGATTCTACGTGATGATTCTGCGACGATTCCATTGTCATACTGAAGCAATTGTTTTGCAGAATTGGGCTCCTGATCCATTTGACTGGACCACCGTAATTTTTTTTCGTTAGTAGGTAGGTACAGTTGGCTGTGTACCACAAAAAAAAATATTTTTCTGCGGTCCAGTTAGTTTAAGTGGACCACAATAATTAATTAATTTAATTGTACACGAAGTTTGGTTGGAGTAAGACTCCAACCAAACTTCGCTGGACCAGCTAAACCACCATATATCATGTAAGGCAGGAACCTAACTTATTTTTCCAAGACCCACCACCTTAGTAGGTAGGAACCTAACTAATGGGTGCGTCTTGGCAAAATAAATAGATAGGAACTTACCTACCCTTTATCTACTAATTTTTTTCTTCAATCTACAGATTATTTCATCAATCTACTGATTTTCTACTCGACTTTCTACTGATTTAGTCATATTCGATCTTGCATCTCTGTTTCTAACAAAAAGAATGCATGAAATCGGACGACGCGTAGACCCGTCGTGATGCGCGGTTAAAGAATTCTACTTTTTCCTCTCTCCCAGGGGAACCTTACTGAATTCCAGGATAAAATGTATTCCATGTCCTTTCTTGTAGTATGAACTCAAAACGTGCCAAGTTACATTCCAACTCATTACCTATGCGGCGTGATGAGCGGTGAAGGAATTTAACTTTCATCCCCTCTGCCAGGGCAACCTTACTGAATTCCGGGATAAAATGTATCTTTCCTCATAGTACGAACTAAAATCACGCCGAGTTGGATTCGAATTCATTAAGTAGTTCCGTCGTGATGCGCGGTTAAAGAATTTTACTTTCATCCTCTCTCCCAGGGGAACCTTACTGAATTCCAGGATAAAATGTATCCCATGTCCTTCCTTGAACTCAAATCGTACCAATTCAGTCCAACTCATTCAGTAGATTCGGCGTGAACGTGATGCGCGGTGAAGAAATTTTACTTTTATCCCCTCTCCCAGGGGAACCTGACTGAATTCCGGGATAAAAAGTATCCTATGTCCTTCCTTGTGGTATGACCTAAAATCGTACCGAGTTTTATTTCAATACCTTAAGTAGTTCCGTCGTGATGCGCAGTTAAAGAATTTTACTTTCATCCCCTCTCCCAGGGAAACCTGACTGAATTCCGGGATAAAAAGTATCCTATGTCCTTCCTCGTAGTATGACCTAAAATCGTGCCAAGTTTCATTTCAATACCTTCAGTAGTTTCGGCGTGATGCGCGTTTAACAAACAGACAGACAGACAGACAGACATGAATGAAAAAAATTGCAGTTTTGGCTTCAGTATCGATAATAGAGTGCCCTCCAAAAAAAATTTTCAAAATATCTTCAATGTACAGAATTGGACCTGTTACAGTTTTATTATAAGTATAGATATTTATATATTTTATGATGCGGAATAAGACCCATAGCTGTAAGCACAACCTACCGCCGCCTTGCGGCTAAAGTCTGCTGTCAGAAAGAAGCCGACTATCTAGGCGACTATTTCCGACCAATTCAGCTAGGCTTTGGTTCGCGAGGCGGATGTGAGGCCGCAAAATGTACGAAGGGAATGTATTGCGGCCTCACATCCGAGGCCGCAATACATTCCCTTCGTACATTTTTAGACCAAAATTATGGGGAGGTAATTCTGAAGGTAGACGTCAAAAACGCCTACAATTCCGTAGACATAAAATAAATTAAAGACAAAATTTCAGAAATGTACCCTTTTCTTTGGCAATGTTATGGTTCACCGTCAAAATTAATTTACAGGAACAAAGTAATTTCGTCCGCAGTTGGCTGTCAGCGGAGAGACCCTCTTGGTCCGGCCATATTTAGCCTTGCCATCCAACCAATCATTCAGCGTCTCCAATCCAAGCTCAATGTTTGGTATTTGGATGATGGAACATTAGGTGGAGAGGTGAACACAGTTTTTGATGATCTAAAAATCATCACAGACTAATTTAACAAAATAGGTTTGGAATAAAAATATTCAAAATGCGAGCTTTTTATTTCGGACTCCTGTTAGACAAAGACAATATCATTGGAAAATTCAATAGTTTAGCCCGAAATTACAGTTGTAGAAAAATTTTCACTTCGCCTCCTTGGTTCACCAATTCTTGATGAGTTTTTTCAGTCATTTGTAAATGAGAAAATTTAAAATTTCAACAAAACTTCGGACAGATTGCTCAAAATTAATAGTCATATGCTTTTACAATTATTCTGTTCTGTCTTTTTGTACCTAGATTTACGTATTCTTTGAGATGTAGTCAACTGTGGAAACACAGCGAGCTCTTGGAAGGCTTAGATAACATAATAAAGAATACTTTATCATCGGTTTTGAATATTGATTTAAAATTGGGCTGCCTGTCAAATTGGGACGCTTAGGTATACGCAAAATTTCAAGTGTAGCCCTGCCAGCGTTCTTGTCTTCTGTCTACAGCACTAGTTTTAGTTGACAAAATTTTAAAGCTTTCTCGTTTGGTCCCGCCTGGAAAGTCAATGAAAATTTCATTTTTAGACGAAGCACGAACGGCTTGGCATAGTGCTTGCCCCGATGCTGCATCCCCAAAATCACTTTTGTCCCAACGGCAATGGGACGGGCCTCTGTGTGAGTTGACACAGAATTGTTTGTTACAAACATGCTCCAGCTCTGCGGATCGTGCCCGCCTCCTGGCCGTTTCTAAATGGGAGTCAGGACATTGGTTGCAAGCATTTCCTTCATATAACACTGGTACTTTATTGGATCCCGTAACTTTCCGTATCGCATTGTCTTCGGTAGGGTTCAAGGTATTGCACGCCTCATCAATGCCAGTGCGGTACTGCTGTCGCACAGCTTGGTCATCACGGATTATCGTGTACTAGGGCCGCCGTTCGGATATCTCGCCACGCCAGCCTTAACGACATCATCCGGCGGGCCTTTGTCACCGCTAACGTACCAGCTATTCTCGAACCGAATGCTCTGTTACGTGACGATGGTAAAAGGCCCGACGGTATGACACTAGTCCCATGGGAGTTGGGAGGCCCATTGTGTGGGACGCTACATGCGTCGACACACTTGCGCCTTCCCATCTTCCGAGGACATCCGTGAGGGCAGGCGCGGCTGCAGATTTGACCGAAGAACTCAAGAGGCGCAAATATGCAGGTCTCGACAGAGTCTAAACATTTGCTCCCTTGGAGTCGAGACCCTAGGTCCGTGGGGTACCGAGGCTCTACGGGTTTTAAAAAAATTATCTTTAAATCTGTACAGGCGCACGAAATCTACCTATTATTATTTTTAATTTCAAATTGATAGCTGCAGTAGTTGCTGAGTTATTAAAGAGAGAAAAATATATTTGCACTCACGAATTGTAAAACAAATGCTGGTGAGCGCGCACCACTACGTAGATTAGCTAAATCGTATAATGATAACTTCCCAAACATAGAAATTTTCGCTTCTTCACCTTTCTCCTTCAAGAAAACAATAAATCAGGCTATCATGTCTGATTCCTTTGTACCGATAATATAAGCAATGTACTTATCCTATTATAAAATTGTACATGCCTACTGTTCGTAAACAATATTTTGTACTGTGTAATTTTGTTATCTTTCATGCCAGATTCCCATAGCACAAACAGCGCCATATCTGGTTGGATAGGTATGTGCCGAGGTAATAACCTCGGCTCATTCAATTTTTCAATTCAATTAAACTCGTTTATTTCAGACAACAATAAATTATAATACATAAATAAGTTAGTGTCCATATTCGAGTCATGATAAAAATTAAATATAAACTAAAAATCAATACTAAAATTAAAAATTAAAATCACAATTAAAATTATCACTAAAATCATAATAAAAATTCTAAATAAATCAAAGTTCCAATGGAACACTGTTCAAGAGAGCACAATTTACACTCTTGTCCATTTCCTATTGCCTTGCGTGGTAATGTTGTGGGAGTCTGGCATAGTAGGTATGTACGTAATCCACTATGTGCTCGCGCGCGGTCTTAACGACTTTAACAGATTTAATTTTTGTTCTCTTTTAATTTTTGTTTTCTTTTATTTTAAACCAACGCAGTTATCCCGCGCGCGGGGATTGTAGTGGAAGACTACATCTATTGTCTGTGTTCCTTACTTATTAGTTAACCATAATAATTTCTGCCCTGTTTTTATTTTTATACCTATAAGAGGGTATCGGTGCTGATTGCACTTATAGAATAACACTTAGAATAAGTATATATTTAATTATGCTAAGAGTGTAATTGTTTGTTACCCCGAATAAATAAAAACTAAAAAAAAAACTAAAACTAAAAGGACAGGCAAAGCGAGACCACAAGGGTTTCGAAAGCGATCTTCGATCTTCGAAACCCTAGAAAAGAATTTGAATGTCTCCAAAAATAATTTGATGAACACACAAGTCTGGATACTTGCAAATTCCCCCTTTTAGACCATTTTTCAAAAAGTGTTCCTCTCACACTTCTCTATATTTTTACTGTAAAATATAGATCCATATCTACAAACTCATCATACATTTCAAATGGATCACTCTGCAAACTTCGGAGATAAGGAGAGGGCCCCCCTCCCTCTCCTGCTGGCTGGAATGGGTAATTTTTCGTATATTTCAAAAAGTATGAAACTTGCAGATATTTCCAAAAATGTTTTGAAATGTTCAAATTAATACCTTTCATTTGATGATTTTCCACTTGGTGGGGGTAGCCCCCTTTTGAAAATTTCACCCCCTCCCCCCCTTTTGACTTATTTTTCCAAAAATGTTCTTTTTACAGACTTTTCAATATTTTTCCTGTAAAAAATAGATCTATATCTACAAAAGCTCCATACATTTCAAATGGATGGCTCTGCAAACTTCGGAGATATTGGGTATTTGACTTTTTTCAAAATATTTCGAAAATATAAAACCTACAGAAATTTCAAAAACTATTTTTAAATGTAGGTACATTACATACATACAAATGCCTTTCATATCATTTGATATCCTTATTTTTTAGCTTTAGATAGATAGATATGTGGCGACTTGTGTTTCCACTTTTCTGTATGTCTTATTCATGGATGTCTTAGGTGGAGGTGTGAAAAGTAGGCGCGCAAAATTTTTGCGCCTGTGGCTGGTCACTGTGCATCTAATTTTATGTATCTTTGTAATACCTATCTATATTACACTTTTGAACTTAATAATTTTGATATACTAATATATATATATATATATATATACATGCACGGTGTTCAATAAACTTACTTACCTTATTTAACACCGTGCATTTTCCTAACACTGACCCCCTACAAGACGAAATTTAGATTGTTTTGAAAAACTAATTACCGACTTCGAATCCCTTAATTTTACACTGTTTTCAAGTTTTTCAGGACCCTCGGCGATCATAACTTTTATAGGACCACCGCGATATCATTTTCTATACAATAGACGGAGACATCGACGAACATACTATTAAACAAGATCCGTCAAGTGCGAGTGTAACTCGCGCGCCGAGGGTTTTGAACGTTTGCCAACAAATATGTACCAAAAGTACCGGTTAGAGACTTCGCAATTTAATGAATACCTAAGAATAGTAGGTACCAACCTACATTTCAGATGGATCTCTCTGCATGCTTCGGTTAAATGGGTGGTTCGGTTAAGGTGGGTAATGGTAAATTTTTCGACCTTTTTTCGAAATATTTCAAAAAGTATGAAAGCTACAGAAATTTGAAAAACTGGTTTGAAATGTCCAAACCGATACCTTTTATTTGATACCCCACTCGGTGGGGTAGCTCCCCTTTTGAAAATTATTCTTTTTTGACCATTTTTCAAAAAGTGTTCTTTTTTCAAACTTCTCTATATTTTTCTTGTAAAATATAGATCCATATCTACAAACGCTTCATACATTTTAAATGAATCGCTCTGCAAACTTCGGAGATAAGGGGGGGGGAATGGGTTTTTTTCCGACTTTTTTCAAAATATTTCAAAAACTATGAAACCTACATAAATTTGAAAAACTGTTTTGAAACGTACAAACCGATACCTTTTATTTGATACCCCATTCGGTGAGGTAGTTCCCCCTTTTGAAAATTATTCCCCCCCTTTTTGATCATTTTTCAAAATGTGTTCTTTTTTCAAACATCTCTATATTTTTCCTGTAAAATATAGATCCATGTCTATAAACGCTCCATACATTTTACATGGATCGCTCTGCAATCTTCGGAGATAGGGGGGGGGGAATGGGTATTTTTTCAACTTTTTTCGAAATATTTTAAAAAGTATGAAACCTACAAAAATTTCAAAATATATTTTGAAATGTACAAAATAATACCTTTCATTTGATACCCCATATGACTCTGTAGGTATCTTTTAAAATTTCGGCATCACAATTTGTATGGAAAATATTCATTTTCATTTTTCATTTATTTTTCTCTAAATCTGTACAGGCGCACGAAATGTATTATTATTTTAAATTTCAACTTGATAGCTGCAGTAGTTTTTGAGTTATTAAGGAGGGAAAAAAGGACAGACAAAGCGAGACCATAAGGGTTTTGAAACCGATCTTCGATCTTCAAAACCCTAAAAACATAGAAACTCCACTTTTGTTTCCGAAGTCGGTTAAAAACTAGAACTAGGTAACATTAGTAGTAGTTTACCAGCAGGAGACTCCTGCACCACGTGCTGTATCCTGAGCCGTGTCTTCAGATACTCGATGAACCGCTTCAGGAAGGACAGGAAATGTTCCGCGTTACGAATGTTCCCAGGCACCACCTCTGAAACAGGAGGACTCTTTCAAACTAACCTTGAACATGAACTTGCACATGATGTAGTTTTACGCATAATTGTTTTTTTTGTTATTAATTTAAATTGGTATAATTTTATTGCTTCAATATGTAGTTACGCAATTGTCGACGGAAAATTTTTAAGTTTATTATAATTCTATTAGCGAATGCCTATTATTAGCTTTCTGTATCTATTTTAATTTCTATTGTATTTAGTTAAGCTGATAGCATCTGAATTAAATAAATAAATAAATAATCTGTATTCCGTCGAATTAGTTTAGTTTTTGCAGAAAATACACCCACAGACTGGCTAAGTCGGATAGACTCACGCACGTGCTGGGACCATCGTGTCATATGTGTTGTACAACGACGGTCCCAGCACGTGCGCCTAGCACGTAGCCTACCGGAACATATTGTTACTGCACCTAGCCTCTCTTCATTTAAGCGTAGACTGATCGTGGCTCGTCGAGAAGGCGTTCTACAGTGTTGGCGAATATGTGCGAGAAATTGTATATTTTAATGATTGTCCTATTAAATAATTTTATTAAAATTATATTTATAACTCTACTATTATATCTATATATTTATATCTAGTTATAATAATAATAATTATTTTTTCTGATATGTAATATTTTTACCAATAAATTATTTAATCTGAATATTATTCTAATAAAACTGTATGGTATATGAAATGATATTTTTATTTCATAAAACATGGTATAAAATATATGGCGATTGGCGATTGCGATGAAAATTCTTTTCTTCTATTTCTATGCCTTGTTATAATAAGGAACCAAACTTGGTGCATAAAAAAAAACATGGTCAATCTAACCATGTTTTTCCATTGGTGGATCTGCAATTAGTTGGTTGCTCCCAATTTACTAGGAACCATGAAGTATTATTGTGAGAGCAAACTTTGAATTCTGTACAACTTTACGATTATGTTAATTTTCTACTATCTAAAATGTTTGCACGACTATTAAGTCAAATATAGTGATACCCTATTCTAAACCATCATTGTTAACCTATATTGAAGCAAATAAATACTATTTCATTTCATTTCATCATTATTGTACTGTGAGGTACAAAAAACATTCTACTCTGAGGCAGATTTCAGTCATGTCAGTTTTATGGTCATAAAGTTGAACCAAAATCAAGCCTTTGCATATATTTAGATGTGGTGTGGTGCCGTTTGACAGTGTGTGCAATCTGCTTCCGCCAGAAATGTAGGTACTAGTACTTTGTCACGTTTGCGTTGGAATTCCGCAAACCTTAAGGCTACACAAGTCGTCCGGGCTAACTCATCAGTGGGCGCGGCCTCATTGTATGCCATCTGACATAATAGACATACCCGCGCGATAGAATGAAATGCACAACGATTTATTCGTAAAACGGCCGCGTAAAAAATGGGAACAGACTTTTAGCACAAGGAGTATTATTTATTATAGAAAAACTATAGAAAGTATAAATAAATAAATAATGCTGGACAATTCACACAGAATTATCTAGCCCCAAGCTAAGCAGAGCTTGTGTTATGGGTACTAGATAACTGATATACTTAATACAATACACTACAAAGATAGATATTTTTATTATACATAGAAAACACCCAGACCAACGGAATAACTTTCTGCAGATCGTACACTAATTTGTTCCGAGGCCTTTCAAAATAAGATTATTTCAACTTTTGAATAACTAAACTATGTCGGTACGGGCTTTATTTTAGAGTTTTCTTTCTCCGTGTATTATTTATTTTCGCCCAAAGTTGGGCTAAAATCAGTGTTGAAATACGAAAGTTTAGAAGCTTGTCCTTTTCAAATGTATACATTTATTACAGTTTTGGCTATATACAAACAAAGATAATGACGAGATAAATTGATATTATCCTTAGTTTTGCATGGTCAACATCAAACCGCATAGTAGTTACCCTTCCACGTTTGTATGGAAAGATGAGCGACTCGTTCAGCCTTAACTACAAAATCAAGCGATCCTATAAGTTCATCACATCATCTACTTGTCTAGTGGTGGAAAGCACTCTTCCTGCCCGATTAACATATCGATGTGTTCCATAAAGAAATTGCCAAGAACTTTACAAACCGTTCAGGACTTCATCCGGCAGTATGGGGTTCCCGAGTATCATATCTGTGTCTCTCGCGACGGCCGCTTCTCTTAACCCTTCCACCATTATCTCGTACTCGGAAGTCAGTCGGGCAGCATCTTCTTCGCGAATACTGAAATAAATAAATTGAAATTGAAAATTTATTTATTCAGACATAGTTATCGATTTTGTTAGTAACACATTATTATTAAAATTGAGAATGGTTAGTACAATTATAAAACAAATATATCAATCAATAATAACAATAATAATAATAATTTCAAATATGATGTCATGTAGATGTTAATATAGTGAGAAAATTATATTTAAATATCAACAGTTATTGGGTTACTAGCGGGGCGAGTGGCCGATGTTGATTTACAACCCATCGACTCATGATGCCAGAATTGAAATTAAAACTATCATTTACAATTTTAAGTAAGCTGTGCGTGCTGGCGCAGTTGCGGCGCATCAGGGACGCGATCCTTTGCGAAATGATGCTGGACAATTCACATACCATCTAGACCCAATCTAAGGAGATTAGCAGAGCTTGCGTTTAGGGTAGAATAGATAGGCTAGATTTTTTTTATTATAACCACCCAGTGGAGCCACAACATCGTAAGGCGCCGCGGCAGTCCGAGAAATCGGTGTCGTGACGAACTGGACACTTTTGACGAAGCTTGGGACGAGTCCTGGTGAGGGGACGCTTTTGCCAAGAAGTGGGACATAACAGGCTAACATAACAGGCTATATTATGTAATCTACATACAAACATCCAGAACACTTGTAATAAATATCTGCAGATCGTACAAACATTAATTGCCCCGAAGTGGGAATCGAAACCGCAACTTCTTGCGTCGCAGGCGGACCTGCGCCCACTGTGCCGAACAGTTCGTAAAAAATTAATAACTATCACTCAAAAATTCTAAGAACCCTAAATAGAACGGTTGAGGCACGCGACCAACCAACACAATATCACGCGTTGAGGCGGTGTGTACCTACCTAAATGACGCTGAGTGAGTCGATGCCACACATTGTCAATGTAACTTAGTGTGAGACAGTCTTCTTAAGCGACTGCAGCGTCTGTATACTCCTATCCAGGGTGCGCCGCGTGACCTTGACGCTGAGTGAGTCGATGCACACATTGTCAATGTAACTTACTGTGAGACAGTCTTCTCTAACGACTGCAGCGCCTGTATACTCCTATCCACGGTGCGCCGCGTGACCTTGACGCTGAGTGAGTCGATGCACACATTGTCAATGTAACTTACTGTGAGATAGTCTTCTCTAAGGACTGCAGCGCCTGTATACTCCTATCCACGGTGCGCCGCGTGACCTTGACGCTGAGTGAGTCGATGCACACATTGTCAATGTAACTTACTGTGAGACAGTCTTCTCTAAGGACTGCAGCGCCTGTATACTCCTATCCACGGTGCGCCGCGTGACCTTGACGCTGAGTGAGTCGATGCACACATTGTCAATGTAACTTACTGTGAGACAGTCTTCTCTAAGGACTGCAGCGCCTGTATACTCCTATCCACGGTGCGCCGCGTGACCTTGACGCTGAGTGAGTCGATGCACACATTGTCAATGTAACTTACTGTGAGACAGTCTTCTCTAACGACTGCAGCGCCTGTATACTCCTATCCACGGTGCGCCGCGTGACCTTGACGCTGAGTGAGTCGATGCACACATTGTCAATGTAACTTACTGTGAGACAGTCTTCTCTAAGGACTGCAGCGCCTGTATACTCCTATCCACGGTGCGCCGCGTGACCTTGACGCTGAGTGAGTCGATGCACACATTGTCAATGTAACTTACTGTGAGACAGTCTTCTCTAACGACTGCAGCGCCTGTATACTCCTATCCACGGTGCGCCGCGTGACCTTGACGCTGAGTGAGTCGATGCACACATTGTCAATGTTGTGCGCCTCGTCGAACACCACCACAGCCTCCTTGTGAAGCTCCTTGGAGACTACTTCAGCTATCTTGGGATCCAGGAGGTAGTGGTAGGAGTACACAACTATTTCTGCGTGGACTATCTGAAAATAAAGAAGCATTGGAAATACAAATCGTATTCATGTAAAAATCGAAGTTAATACGCGTTTTCGTTTTCTATAGTCACATAGAACGGGATATTTTCTAATGTTTCGTTTTAGGAATTTAACTAATTAGTATGCGTTTCCTTCCACTGACGCAGAAAGAGTAGATTCGATCAATTAGGAACTTGCGGTAGCTAGCCTGCAGTTTCTTGCTCCGCGTCAATAAAAACGCATGTTAATGAAGCCATGGAGTGAGATTCTCGGTATTAAGCTAGAGCGGAAACGAATGTGGATTTTACTAATTAAACGTTCGCTTTACGCGTGCGAATTTTCTTTGAAAACAGTAAAAAAACTGCTGCTTCTATACTTACTACGAAAATAAATAAATAATAAATAAATAAATAATGCTGGACAATTCACACAGCATTATCTAGCCCCAAGCTAAGCAGAGCTTGTGTTATGGGTACTAGATAACTGAATCCAGCCAAGGTAGGTTGGCATCTATACAGTTGATTTTGCAATTTTTAATATTTTGAAATTTACTGTGCCATACTTACTGCAAACCTAGCCAGGAAGTAAGGGCACCAGTTCCGATCAGCGCCGTACTGTTTCAGATCATCCATCGTGTAAACACCATACGGCAGCATGGATTCCTTGCCTTCACGGTTGAAGCCTTCATAAAACTGACCTAGAATCAATTACAATCAAGCTTATTGTAAACTAACAAGCTAAGCATGCATACCTAACCCCTGAATGCTCAAAAAGTGAGTATAGACTAGCTAGAGCATTTGCTGGAGCATTACAATGTAATGTAACCTTCTTACAAATGGTACAATCATACACATACTTGCTCAGTTTCCTAAAGCATTTCCATGTAATGTTCTTGCAAATGCTCAATGCTGTGTTCGACGTCATGTTCACAGAGAGTGAGCTATTTTTAACATTTACCTTTAACATTTTATTAATGCCCAACTGTATCATTTTCAAGCTACTCCTAGATTAACTTACATGTAGCTACAGACTCATCCGTCTCATGCTTTTCTCTCACATAGCTTGCTGTCAGAGAATGGCACTTGCCATCAACCAACTTTCCTTCTCGTTCTCTTGACACCTGGAATACAAACAGTTTGTTAGAATTTCTAAAGACTTTTCTTTTGAAGGGCTCTAACTACTAACTAATTACTAGCTCTAACTACTAGCTACTAACTCCAAAAACACTGGTAATGTTCCAATACAATCACCATTGGTAGTTAACCTGCTCAAATTAATAATAAATTTGTCAAACTATGATAGATTTTATAGTAAAATCTAAACTCTAGTATTTTCTATGTATAATAAAAAATATCTATGTGTAATGAATGCGCAACATAAAATTTATGAGTGTAGGTTGCCACCTTAGGTGATTGTAGGCCTCTAAATTTAATAATAAATAATAAATCGTTTATTGTGGAACCAGAACAAATTTGACATGGTTACAAATGGAAACGATGCCATCTGCAGAAGTTTAGAAAACTGTGTCGCAGATGACAACGCCCTCCTCCGAAGTTAAAGTGGAAAGAGTTCCAAAAGTAAAAATTACAAAATATAGGTCAGTAGGTAAGTTTCTTAATTTACATACCGTCTTATTTTTATACAGAATAATAAAGATAATATAGTTTTTGATTAATATAAGAGAAAAAACAAAAATTACATAGAAATCAACGAAATTAATTTAATTCATAATATAAATTAAACACGAGTGAACATATTATGTTACTCGTGTTTAATTTATATTTCTTGATATTATGCAATATGTACTATCTAATGTAAATCTACCCATATAGTCAAATGTATTTCAGATTTATGCTCTGAGACATGCATAAATCTGAAATGTGTTGGGGTGTACGGGGGTCAGTTTATCAGTTATTAGTAGGTACCCATAACAGAAACTCTGCTTAACTTGGGGCTGGATAATGCTGTGTGAATCGTCCAGCAATTATATTAAATTGTTATTACCTCAGGATGAATACACAGGTTCTTCCTTGAGCTGAGAACTAGCCCTGTAAGGCTAGGTTTCTCCCCCTGGCTTTTCTCATAGTACTTTATTAGATTTTTGAGTTCTTCCAGTACTTTCTCTATTTCAGGAACTGTTCGCGAACAGTAGATTAATTTTCTAAAAGATGGAAAGAATAGGTGAGCCGTCCAATTAGAATTCATTCTTCATGCAACCTATATAGATTATTATGATAAGTATAGGTAAAGTGCTTTATTATAGACCGATGAATCTAAATAAACACATTGGTGAAATATTTATACCTGACTTGGTGGGGATTCTGTATCATGTAGGCGACAATGAGAGACAACAACGATATAGTTTTCCCGGTTCCTGAAGGCATTTCAAGTAGTCCATGA
The DNA here is from genome assembly GCA_949316285.1 of Eupithecia subumbrata. Lineage (NCBI taxonomy): Eukaryota > Metazoa > Arthropoda > Insecta > Lepidoptera > Geometridae > Eupithecia > Eupithecia subumbrata. The sequence continues at coordinate 8,507,614 of OX438643.1, read as the reverse complement.
CCCTGAAATCATAGAGATAAATTTCATGATGATGGAATATCAACATAACCTACAAATATAAGCAGCTCCTTAGAAAAGTTTGGTAATTAATAATTCGTCGAGTACCTTAGCGTCTAGAGCGCGTTTTAACTCTAGCATGTACGCGTATTGCTCTGGATAAATGTAATCATACGGGAAATAAACCAGCAAACCATCTACAGTTAACCTAAAACAATACGAACGGTTAGAAATCGGCTTCTTTATAATAAAACTTTTAGATTATGTAACAGAAGGATGTCTAGACGAGGCAGGACTCACTTCATCTTGAAAAATTCGTAGGTTTATGGAGAAATTCACAAAAATTATTCGTTCTGCAACTCCAACAACTTCCATCCAATCCAAACAAAAACAAAACAAGTTTGATTGTGTTTGTATTGATTGATTGACTTGACAGATGCTTGCCATGCCAGTGACTGCTTGATGAAGGCAATTTGCTTGTTTTGCTTGATTCTATTGGACTTGCGTTGGCTTTTGCTTGTAAATTGAGGCATGATTAAAGGAGAGAAAGAGAAAATGAATATAAATATTCTCTCATTAGAAAGAGACCAAATCATCCTTCTAAATCAGCTGATTCAATCTTCTCGTTTTTATTTGGATGGTTTGGTTTGGTTTGCTTGCTTACGGCTTGCTTGCTAAATTGCAAAAGTTGCACATGCACAAAAATCATAGACTAGACTTTATAGCTAGACTAGACTTCGGCAAAAATTGTTTGTTTGTATTGTATTGTGTTTGTTTTGATTTGCCGTGTACATGTTACGCCTTCTGTCGTCTTTCTAATCTAACTTTCTTCGAGTAGTAAATCTTCAAAGAAATGATAAGACGAGGTAATACTCATTGAAGGTTACTATCGCATAAAAATTCTTTTATCAAAATGAGTGAAACTACGACCGACGCAACGCATCCGCGATTTTCGTCGAGACGCGCTATAAATATTGGCGGTATTGTATTTTAGATTACTCTTACGTTATATAAAAAAAGAAATTAAAGACGAAGTAGCGAATCACGTTTACTTTAAATAAGACTTGATAACCTTCTTTCTGATAATACGTAAACCGTAATGTAAATTGGACTCTCTACCATTGACATAACGTCTACTATTTGATGTTAACCCAAGTTTGATAAGAGCGACTTGCTGTACAAAGTGTTAGAGCTAAAGAATACTTTTCAAAGCGGGGCCTATTTCCCTGATATTTACTTTGGATAAACTAGCATAAATCAGAATCTCAAACAACAATGAGTAAAATATTTTACTTGGTTTTTAAATCATAGTTTCCTTGTTCTTTTAATTGTGTAATTTGTTGTATTTTCTCAACCAAATGTATATTTTATTACAATTCCAGGTTTAAAGATAGCCTTGGTCCAGTTGTCTGTGGGTGCTGACAAGTCAAAGAACATAGCAGAGGCTGTGAAAGAGATCCACAGAGCTAAACAAGGGGGGGCCCAGTTGGTTGCCTTGCCAGAGTGCTTCAATTCTCCATACGGAACTGGTATGTCTAGACACTCCTGTACTTTAGTTGGACCTATTGTCCTTGAAATTAAATGTTGAACGAGGATCCGTATAGTTTTTAGTTGAGAATGCAGATTTGAAGAGCTAAGAAATCCTTAACACAGTACAATTTTTTTGTTCTACGACAAAAATTTACAAAGTTATAACCAAATTACTAGCGAAGTTCACTGAGTGACCGCCGCGGTCGCTGTAACGTCACTGCCTCGGTCGCCGCCGGTTGTCCGTAGCCGTTAGTTTGGTTATTTGACTGTGAAACAAATTAAGTGTCCGATTTGTTCACCTTTTTAACTGTCGAATCGTGAAGTAAGAGTGCTGGCTGCGCTCCGCTCGGTTCGCCGAGTCCACCGAGTCAGTGACGTCACACGCACCCGCGTAATTTGATTTTACCAGCTGTAGCGGCGTAATGTTTATTACTTAATATCTTTGTAAGTAATGGTCTGATTTAGATAATTCAAAAATAATCATTCTTGTGTCAATGAATAACGTGGATACTAGTTGTATTGAAATTGCTATAACTTTACTGATCCTCATTGGAGAGAGCACCTTTAAAAATCATCTGGTTTGGTACATATAACACAAGGTCTGCATGATAAAAAAAAATGCTGGACAATATGATGGCAATGCCTTGTAAAAATAAGATATCTAGAATATTTTATTTCTACAATTTATTTCAAATTTTCATTTCTACAAATTTTACTGTTTGTTGTGAAACCCATTTAACTGATGTCTCTAGGTTTCTTCAAACAGTATGCCGAAGAAGTCCCATCAGGCGAGACATGCCTCGCGCTGTCAAAGGCGGCGGCGGAGGCCGGCGTCTGCGTGGTCGGAGGCACCGTGCCGGAGCGCTGCGGGGACTCCGTGTATAACACTTGCACGGTGTGGGGCAGTAGTGGGAAACTACTGGCACAGCATAGAAAGGTATGTTATTGTAAGAGATGTGCCTTGCGCTCTCTCAAGCGGCGAAGGCGTCTGCCTGGTCGCAGGCACCGTGCCGGAGCGCTGCGGGGACTCCGTGTATAACACTTGCACCGTGTGGGGGAAAATAATACTACAGATTCCGCCCGCAGATTGATACGCGTTTTTGGCAAATGTCCAGTCGCTTCTTCTATATGGTGTGGAGTTTTGGGATGCGTGCATCCGAATGGGAGCGCGTCTTCAAAAGCGACCTACAAAAGCGAGCGATAAGGGCGATAGTCAGTCACCAAAAGTCCTGGTCCGGTACTTCAAGGATCTGGGCTGGTTAGGGCCTGTTTAGGCAGGGGGATAATAAACAATACACTCCCATGCGAGATGTCCGTGCATGCAGATCTCAGTTCCCCACTTAGAATTAGAATGGCGATAGTTAGAATACCACAGGATGAGTTTGCGTGGCTGTATTTTGAGTACTTTTGAGGACCGTGCCGCCCTTGTCATATACCAGGGGCGCTATATGTGTGACAACTTGGATGATATTAAAAAAAAAATGGCTGACAATGTTTTTTTTTAAACTCGTAGAATGTGAATGAAACAACTTCCTTAAAAAATATGTATAGCCTTCTAAGACCCTTTTCCGGTTGCTACACCGGTTAAGATAAATAAATAAATAATAAGTAATAAATAAATAATGCTGGACAATTCACACAGCATTATCTAGCTAGATAAAACACCCCTTACCTTACAGCCCTGTCCAAAACATCCAACCTGTATTTACACTATACAGGGTCACATAAGACGGTGTATGTCTGTCTTCATCACATGCAGAAATGCAAAAAAAAAATTATCATTACTTTGGCGCTATTATCGGCTAGCTTTACATCCGACCCAGATTTTCATCTATAGAACACTTTACAGTTGGACAGAACACTTTACAGGAAGCCATGAGATCATTTTTCTTACAACCAATTATTGCATATAGGGGACTCCAAACCCTGTATACAAATACAAATATTTATTCAAGTAAACTTAAATTAATTTACATAGCATGGGTTTGGAATCCTCTTTTAAGTATAGAGATACCTGTATTAGAGGGTTCCGCTCTTCCGTAATATACAGTTATAATAATATTGGAAGGTGCGTATTTGAATAATTAAAACTAGAAAGATAATAATGCTTTACAAAAGTTTGGTAGCATGTGATTGTATGGTGTGTGCCTGTGTGTGTGTGTGTGTGTGTGTGTGTGTGTGTGTGTGTGTGTGAGTGTATGTGTGTGTTAGTGTTTTGTGCACGTCTGAAACCCTGTATGTTTGTTATAAATTTTTAAAAAACTTTTTTTTTATACACTCATTAAAATCGCTCACGTTACAGATGCATCTCTTCGATATTGACATTCCCGGCAAGATAACGTTCAAGGAGTCAGACATACTGTCCGCCGGCAATCAGCTGACGATGTTCGAGTACTCGGGAGTGAAGGTGGGTCTCGGGATCTGCTACGATCTGCGCTTTCAAGAGATGGCTCAGGTTATGGCGAGGAGGGGTGAGTGAATTAATGTAAGAAATATCATATACCTACAGATTAAAGGGGTTTGAAGATTTGGCCCTACATTGGTCACCATTTTGTTTGCTGTAGCGTTAGATTTCTGAGATATTTACCTATGTAAAAATATAGTTTTTTTCATCTGTTATTTTTTTCATCTGTTTTTTTTCATCTGAATATCTTGGAAACTGGACGCTTAAGGATATTATTTTATAAGACATTTTTTTTGTGTCTTCTATCCAAATATATAAAGCAAGTAGGTATATAGTGCATGGCGAATTTGAAAAAAAAAAACAAATTTTGGTGCCACTCTCCATACAAAAATCTTCAAACCCCTTTAAGGATAGACCAACATATGTATAGCAGTGAGCTGAACAGTGAACACCCAGCTCAGAAATCTTCTCTACTAGTTAAGATAAGAATCACACTACTATTATAAATGCGAAAGTTTGGATGGATGTATAGATGGATGGATGGATGTTTGTTACCTCTTCACGCCAAAATACTGAACGGATCGGGTCGTATTGGCTAATCTAAATCGTGATAATCTCAGACTTCTGACTAATAATAATTTAATTGAAGAGTCCACTGTTCTGATCTATGTATGAATTATCATTATCCATAACATGAACTGGAGCTGAGTAAATCGAGGATTTATTTTCCTCCCGATTTAACAATTTGTCTATATCTATTGGCTGTTAAAAGAACCGTCTCATTTTCGTGAAAGAGTGAAGTAATAGAATTTAACACTTTGACTGCCTACGACGCACTTAGCCTCTTTCGGGGTGGCGTGTTGCTTGCGTATGGACGGGCCCCCTCGTCCGGGTCGCATCGCTGAAGCTTGGCAGTGAACGCGTTAATAGAGGCCTATCACCATCGCTTTCTTCTGTACAGGCTGTGACCTCCTAATCTACCCCGGAGCATTCAACATGACCACGGGTCCAAAACACTGGGAGCTGCTAGGCCGCGCGCGCGCCACCGACCAGCAACTTTGGGTGGCGCTAGTGTCGCCGGCCAGGGACGAATCAGCTGACTATGTCGCGTGGGGGCACTCCACGCTCATCGACCCCTGGGGTCAAGTTGTGCAGAAGTTGGATGAGAAACCTGCCACGTTACTAGCAGATATTGGTAAGTTAATCGTTATCTTTAGAAATGGCTGTTTGGTTCAAAAGTTGAACTACAACTTTGGGTGGCGCTAGTGTCGCCGACGAGGAACGAACCAGCTGGATATGTCGGTCGTTTTTTTTTCTACTCCAACAAAAATACATTGCAAAAGACATTACATACGGCACAAGTACGATCGGCCCTATCGCTTAGAAGTGATCTCTTCCAGGCAAAATTAGATTTATTCATCTCTCTTTTTCAGATCTACAGACAGTGGAGGAAGTGAGAAACCAAATACCGATTAGAAATCAAAGAAGAACGGACATTTACGATGTAATCGTCAACGATGGATTAAAATAAGAATAGATGCATTGGAGGTACCTATTACTGATTTTTTTGTAATCATGGTGATTGGACCTATAAAATACTCAATAGTCATAAATTTTATACCGTGTGTTTATATGGGGATTTTCTGAAGAAATAGGAGATGTGGCAATTCTTTTTCACATTATATGCTTTCTAACCGAAAGCAAGTTATTAAAGCCCTGTTAGCTGAAAAGGGTGAAGGGTTTACCTTTAAACAAATCGAATGAGATCTCTTGGTTCGACTCTCCTTGGTCAACATATCCATAAATATTTTGAGGTCGCTTCGCTCGTGAGTTATTCTAGTATCCCGAGTTGCGCTCGGGATTCAAGGACGCCCGTGACGTAAGATACTGCTTTGAGCCCTTGGTGCATATCTATTTTTGTATTTTAAGTTTTTATGATAAAAAAGTCATTATACATTTAATAGAAAACTTTATTATTAAATATCAAATAGATTACACAATATATGATACATTGCACTCAAAAATATAATGTTGTTATTTATGTATAACGTTGTTTCTATACAACTTTATAAATATACATTTTTATTAAAGTTTACACACGTTATGAATATAGTATTTGTCTAATAGTTGTAAGACATCCGTCGCACATCCCCAGAAGAGAGTAAGACCGCTTCCCCCTGAAATATTAAAAATTAGGGATTTAGGAATATTCATGAATCAACACCAACCTAAAACACTACGTGGTGTTAGAAAAACGCTACGTTTTCACGATAGAGCACTTGGACTCAGTCACGCCGTGCTACGAAACTTTCCTAACGTTAGGTCAAGACAGATTATTTTATTTATGCTACTCCTGTTCAGAAAGTTGCTTATTTCTTTTCCAAGGAAAGTACGTAATTGCAGGTGTACTAAAATGCGCGACGGAAAACTGTGGAATTTTATTTCTCACGCGTTTAGCGGGAGAGAAAAGTTTCTTTCTTTCTTTCTTCTTAAAAGTGTATGGAAATCCATTTCTAACGTGATATCATTTTTAATATATCAGCTATGGTTATTTTCATATTAAGTCAAACGACAAAAAGTTTTTACTCTGAATCCACTATTATGATATCGGCCTCTTCCGTATTCGGAATAACATAATTCGAAAAAAGAACCACGTGAAAATCGCACGTGCACGTATTTATTGCTACATTCGAGTTTACAATTTGAATTTGATTGTGAAAATTCTTTCGCCAGTGTAGGTATAGTGTTTTGAGAATTGATCCCAAAGTGGTCACATAAAATTTTCAGTGATTAGTACCTACCTATTTATCCCGGAAAACTTACTGAAAAATTAAGGGATTCGAAGTCGCTTTTTTGTTTTTTTTATTCAAAACTATCAAATATTGATGTCGATTCTGTTGTTTTAGTATTAGCTTAAATTAAGATTATGGGATGTCAAATAGACATAAGATAATTATTCTATGTTTGAAAAATTAGACTGACATGTTTAAAATTAGGATGATAACTCTAAAATTAGGTTGACAGATCTAAAACAACTCAACTTAGTTAAAATAGCTATATGCCTATTCTTTACATTACTTTTTAGCTAGGATTAGAAACGTCTACCTAATTTTAGAAGGCATCTACTTTGGTCATTATTAAAATTTATAGGCAAAATGCTAAAAGCTTTTACTCCAAAATCCTATGGATAAAAACGTTAAGGTAGGTACAGAAAAGTTGTACACACCTGTTTGATACTGCAGCAACACCAACTACTCAACTTAGGGTATTGCGATTTTCAAACACGTTCTAATTTAGGTATTTTTAGAATCTGTCTATAGAATACCATAATTTCTAGGTTAACCTAACTTAGAAAATTTAGAAATCGTAAAGTTTAAGTTAGGAATGCTAAAATAACAGAATCGACACCAATGTTTTACAATGTTCAACAACTTACCATGACCGTAGTTATGAATGAAGAGTTTCCCCCCTCTCCTCTCCGCCTCCAGTCTGACCTCGTCTCGGCCCGGTCTCAGGCCGACCCATTGCGCATATAGTTTCGCATGCTGGAACATTATAAGTTCTGTTTTATGCAAGTAGACAGCATTCACCAGCTGTCTTATTATATTACTAGCGACCCGCCCCGGCTTCGCACGGGTGCAATGCTGATACGGACTATTTTGTAGACCTTTTTAAGGTGTACAATACTGTAGTACATTATTTTTATCTATCTCGTAGGGTTCAGCCAGCGTTTGCAATGTAAGGGCACAAAAATGTGTTTATTTACGACAACACATTAGAAACCTCTAAAATTATCAGTGTTTCTCTACTATATTATGCATGTACCCACTATACAAAAACCTTCCTATTGAATCAATCTATCTATTAAAAAAACCGCATCAAAATCCGTTGCGTAGTTTTAAAGATCTGAGCATACATAGGGACAGACAGACAGCAAGAAGCGACTTTGTTTTATACTATGTAGAGATTTTCTAGAAATACCTTGCTAATTTCATGAAAATTCCAAAAAAGCAAATTTACTGTAAGTATGTTTGTCCAACAATAGCCTTATTTGTGATGTTTTTTTATGTATTAAGTATATCAGTCATCTTTATCTAGTCATATTATCTAGTACCCATAACACAAGCTAAAGCCCCGTATTCGAAGTTTCTGATTCGTGCTGAAACGCTAAACTTATGCAAGCGACAAAAGAGTTGGTTTTGAACGACAACGAAAACGAAACTACGATTTTTCTTTTCCGTCTAAGCTCTCTGCTTAGCTTGAGGCTAGATGATGCTTTATGGATTATCCAGACTTATTTATTTATTTATTTCATTTTAATGTAGTGTTATGGATATCAGTCATCTGAACCCCGGGCTCGGTTTGACCATATTATAGACATATCGCCTCATTTTTGTATGGGTTTTGCGTAGTTTCATCTCCGAACGATAGAGGCGCTGTTCCAAATCAGCAAAAATGAGACGTCACCGGAACCTCTCGATACTATTTATTTATTTATATGGCAATGCCAACAATACACATAATAAAACGTTCCTTTATAACATCTACTAACGTTGAATCGAATTCAGGGATCTGGTTCCCTTAACACCTGACCTCCCCTGACACTTGAGAATAAATAGGCGAAACTTCTCCCACTCGCAGGCGCATGCGCGGAAAATGGCAACGGAAAACGCCTGATCAGGCCTTACAAGAGTACAAGTGAGAAGGTGAAGTGTGAAAATGCCCGGCATATTTTTTTATCGGTTTCCGACCGTTTAACAGTGGAGTCCGTTCAAGATAGCTAACTCTTTGTTTACCTAAACTATTTGAAAGCAGACTACCTAATTTGACAGCACTAAAATAAGACAAATGGTTCAATAATTTTAAACAGTTGTTTTGACGTTTTTGACACAAGTTTTCATACATTAAACGTCAACGTTAACCGACGAAGAAGCCTAATTTTCGATTATCTTTTGGTGAACACCAGCCTGAGTCCCTGTCTTAACGATGAGTCCGATCGACATAAATAGGAAAGCATTATTTTTAGTGCTGTCCAAATAAGTTTAGTTTTCTGCCACCGGAAGTGACTCGAACATTTAAAAACAGCAAGTATTTTAAGCCAACTTACTTCCAATGTTGGCATAATTTTCTGGCATCCCTTCATCACAAACTCTGTATCCTTATCATCCAGATTCTTATTGTAATCATTGACTTGGTGCGTTCCTCCTAGCACGCATGTGTGCTCGCTGTTGACAAGAAAACGGCCTGTTTAAAAAATTTTTTTCTGAGTACCGTAAAAAACGGGGTGAATAGAGACTCCAGGGTGAATAGAAACGGACGAAATACAGGAGCAAGAGATTACCTGGCTGGTAGCAGTGGAAGTATCCTTAGTCCGTGACTGTTCATCTTCTGTGTCAGTTAAGCTGACCTCTGCAAAAGGATGTTTAGCTCCAGTATTTCGTCCATTTCTATTCACTCTGGAGTCTCTATTCACCCCGTTTTACTGTACCTATAGGGATTTCTGAACGTTCTTGTTGTAACGTTTTTGCTCCAGCTCTATTCTTTTGGTCTGATCTGAACCCATAGTTAAACATCTTCCAAACTTTCGTCACGTCAGGTTTATTTTAGAAAAAAGGTTGACCTCCCAGGCCAGAAACGCTTAGTACACCTCTTTCGTGGCACCTTGCAATCAAAATCAAAAACTCTTCATTTCAATAAATACAATAAATGTAGGTACACTTAGAAAAGGTCAAATTATAAAATTAAACACTGACACGGAAAAGTGAAAGTGATACTTTTTATTTCTGTCGCTTCGGTATGTAGACTGAAGCGACGAAGAAACCTTTAGCCTTTTAGTTGTTATTGTTCGAGTTGGAGCACCCGTTTCAAGCTTTTAAATTCTAGATAATCTGATATTTTATAGTAAGCCTTTTCACACAGCAAGGTTTTGACAATTTGTTTAAATTTATTTACAGATAATTTTTGTAACTCACTAGGAGTTCTGATCACTGTGTATTTACATAGGTACTTACTTCGGTAAGATATAATGTCCTGCTCCATCGAACACGCATGCGTTGATCCACGGTGCTATCACCTAAAACAACGAAAAACATTGGCTCAACTGTACAAAACCTAAACTGTCATGTCATGAAGGACTAAAATGCACTAGGTTCCAGAACACCCTGTATGCAAACGATTTGTACACCTCTCCTCCACAGCCTATATTGGTCCACTGCTGGACGCAGGTCTACCCCTGATAAGCGTATTATTGACTTTTACTTATATCATGGGGGTAATGCCATAATCCGCACACTGGGCATGCGGGTTCGCGATCGCAGTTCGCTGGTAGAATTGTTCTGTAGGGGGCACTGCTGCCCGCCCCCGGTGGATATCCCTTAGTCGCCTCTTACGACACCCGCGGATGTCGTAAGAGGCGACTAAGGTAGCTATATTAACCGGGAGCGTGGGGAGCCGCACCCCATGCAGCACAATTCTACCACAGAACTGCGATCCCCAACCTGCATGCCCAACGTGGGGATTATAGGCATTACTCCCGATGAGACTAAAGTCAATAAGGCGCTTATCATAGGGTGAGGCCTGCGTTCAGCAGTGGACCAATATAGGCTGTTGTGGGGTATGAGGAGGTGAGGTGAAGACTAAGTAGACTTGATACTTACCCTAGAAACCTGCCCTCTAATCGCATGTACCCTGTCATCAGGGACCACATCCTTCGCTCCAAGCCCCATGCAGTTCACAACGATATCGAAACTATCCAAAATCGGCTCGTCCAGAGATCTCACGGTGGCTTGCAGCATGACCCCGTTTAAACTCTTGAACTGGTTCGTGAGTTGAGTTAAGAAGGGGGTTGTTGTTATGACAAAGCTTGAGAAGGCTTGGCCGGCTCTGAAACACAACTTAATTGGTTTATTAAATACAGGCAAAAAAAACAACTCCCTATATTTTAAACTTAGGTGTACGAGTCAGACTAATATTATATGTGCGAAAGTTTGGATGGATGGATGGATTTTTTCACGCCAAAACTACTGAACAGATTGAATTGAGCTGAAATTTTGCATTGGTGTAGCTCTAAGCCTGGAATCAAACAGAGGCTACTTTTTATCCCATAAAACAGTTTCTATGGGATAGAAATAACCTTTGAACGTTTCGATAGAAACAACGCGTGCGAAGCCGCGGGCAGAAACTAGTAACACAATATATTTAGTAAAAATATAGCCCACTACGTTGTACGCAAATATGATAGTAAGCTTTATCAATAAAATTATCGCTACAGGTTACTGACTCACATACATACAATACCATTTATATGAGACTTCAGAAATGGTTGATAAAACAAGCTTTTATACGTTGGATGGATTCTTAGCACGTAAACGTACGTAAAATTATATAATTTATTTGACATACCTATTTCATTCGAGACATTGTAATTTTAAAGTGAATTTTATGTTGTATATTTTTCTTACTAATTATTTTACCTAATTTATTTAAAAATTGTACTTTACTCGTAAAATACAATGAATTATTGATAAAAAATTGACATGCAACCTAATTATTGTTACGAATTAAGAACTTGAACTTGAAACTAAACTTTATTTTACTAGATATTTACAACATTGAAATAATAATTCCAACAAAAAAGTTAAGGCAAATAGAATAGAATTAGGAACATAACTTTTTAAGGACCTGAGACTACAAAATTTACATTGTAGGACTCTATCATACGGCATATAGGCGTTGGTCCGACAGGACGTGTTTTATTGATATAGCTGCACTGTATCATCATCATCTACAGCCCATACTGGTCCACTGCTGGTAGCAGGCCTCCCTTGCCTTATTTCTTTCATCCTATTGGGGTAATGCGCATAATCCCCACGCTAGGCATGCGGGTTGGGGATCGCAGTTCGGTGGTAAAATTGTGAGGCGCTGCTGCCCGCCCCCGCCGGACATCCCTTCTCTTACACCCGCAGGAAGCGTTGGGGTGGTGCGAATTCTCAGCTGGTAGGTACCACACGACTTTAACAAGCACTGTATGCAAGGCACATAATATGTAATCTCGATTCACACAATACTCGTACCTACTGCAATCATCGTGCATTGCGCTTGTAGTCAATTGCTGAGGTCCGTATTTAATAAAATTCGATTTGAGCGCTCACAAAAGTGGTCCGTTATTCCGATTTCGCGTCTACAGTTGTTATTGGAACGTCATAGATGACGTCATAATCGACTCACATCGCCCAAACTACGGAGCATGGTCGCTGTGAACGATCTGTCAAATCTAATTATAAAAATTGACTGAAATTTTTAAAATCACGGAAATCGGAAGGACTTTGAGCGCTGTTAGCACTCAGTTAGCACTGATAGTCTTGTGGACCGTCAACGGAACGCGGCGTGTGTGAGTGACAAATTACTGACTGTTCTTTTGACACTCAATAACGTTGAGAGGACTTTAATATGAACGAGATGATTTTAGTTACGTAGGACCTACGTAGTAACTATAATCGTTAGAAAGTAAAAAAGGCGCAAGGTACCTATATACTTACTCAAACTTAGTGTTGTACAATTCGCTAAGAAACTTCAAATACTCTTCATCCAGTACCCTAAAGCTGAACACAGCATCAGACCAGCTCGGTGTCCGATAGTTCTTGGCGTCTCCATAGAGGTTGAAGCAAGGTACGAAGCAAATACCGTAGCCTCCTTCGAGCCACAGCTTGTGTAGCAGGGTGTATGTTTCTGCGCCCCATTTACTGAAACATGTGATTCACTTCTAAGTATTACCTAAGTTGTAAAACTAGAAACATTTGACGACCTCCGTGGCGCAGCGGGCGAAGGGCCGCCTGCGACGCAAGAAGTTGCGGGTTCGATTCCCGCTTCGGAACAAATTTGTGTACGATCTGCAGATTTTTTTTCGGTTGGTCTGGGTGTTTTCTATGTATAGTAAAAAAATATCTAACTATGTATATAATTTATTAAATATATCAGTTATCTAGTACCCATAACACAAGCTTTGAGTAGCTTACTTTGGGGCTAGATGGTGCTGTGTGGATTGTCCAGCATTATTTTATTTATTTTTATTTATTTATTATTTGAATAGCAGGGCGTACCATTCGGGAACGCCCACCAAAAAGTTAGACAGTATAATTTGTTTGTTTAAAAAAAAACTAAAAACCGACTGCGAATCCCTTAATTTTACACTGTTAAGTATAAATTAGAATTTTTTATTCTATTAAAATTTATTTAGCACACCTAAGAGTGGCAGTAACAACAAAACAAAACGTTGCACTAAACACAACAATAAAGGATGCACAAAACAAATATCATAAAACAAGTGCTATAAAACTTAATTAAAAAAAGAACTCTACGCGTACAGTCTGCTGAAAGAAATTGGTCTTTCCCTAGTGCGTGGCTAAACAGATCCAGCCTCAGCTTAATGCCGCTACCGCCTGAGGACGGAAATAACGCTGGTTTAAGTTTTGCGTACAAAATACTAATCTCATCCGTCAGGAACACAATGAATTTTAGTTCATAGGGCCACCTGGATCATTCTCACCAATAGCGAAGTCATTTTCAAAATCGGTCCGTAACTGACGGAGAAATCGACGAACGTACGTACACACAGCCGAACATAAAATCTCCTCCTTTTTTCGAAGTCGGTTAAAAAGTTCGTTCATTTAAAATTCGTTTTTTTTTTACCTGTTCTGTTCAGGCGCTGATCCACCGTTATGGGCACGATGGGCATGCCCACAACCCTAATTGAAATCAAAGAACTTATTAGGTAGGTACGCCTTCATTTTTTTTTTAACAATGAATCAATGGAATGGCATACGAAAGATTATCCTGGCTAGCTCTCCTAAATACACACTAAGATGTGAACCTGGATATCGATGATATTATCAACGCATTCGCGAAAAAGAAACGTAAGCTTGAATTCTTCATTTAAGTTAGCACCTAAATAAAGTTGTTTACCTAATGTAAAATGGTTCCTAGCGTTTAATTTAATTTGATATCCTATAAAGTTGTAAAAAAATATCAAAATCGGTTCAGTAGTTCTGATTGTACCTAATGGTAGGTATTGGTAGCCTAATTAAGTCACGCTTGGTACATTTCACTTGCTAGTCATACTTACGACTCCCCCCTTTTTCCCCGTCTAGTGCCTATATTGGCTTACTGGCTACTAGAAAAGAAAAAAAAATATTGATTGAAATTGGTTTTGAAATTAACCAAAATTGTTCGCCTGGGCCGAGGAGGTCAGAACCGATTTCGTCCAATTAAGTGGACGAATTCGGGTCTGACTTCCAATGATTATTTCCATTCCTATGACCAAAGTCTGCGGAAAAAGGAAATAATCAAATTCAAAAATCGTTCATAAGTCATTCATGATAGTTCACGAGCGAGTACGTACTCCGACTCACACTTGGCCAATTTTCGGGTTGCCTTTTCTGAGGGCTGGATCCGCCCTTGGTTCTGTTGAGTAGTTCTGTCAACAGAACTGGGATTTTTTTTCCCATTAGTTCTGTGACTTAAAAGACTTGCTGGACATTTACCCCAGCGACTTTAATGCCGTAGTTGATCTTACTTGTTTCGCAGAAAAAAAAATGATAACAGCGACTACAAATTTCTCTAAGAATAATAACAGCGAGCGAGTTAGTACTAGGTATTTACCTCGAGAAAAGTTCACAGAACTACTTAGGTACCTAATATATCTTTGGAAAATTGACTTCAAAATCATAAAGTTGGTCACAAAAATGTCACTTGAATTCAATTAAAATATGCGCCCCATAACATGAAGCCTATGTTTATAATAGCTACCGCATGTGCCTGTAATTTCGCAATCATCCCCTACAAACAGCAATGCTGCTAGACGCAGAAAAGGGCGAAAGGTTAAAAGGTTTTAGAGAAGATTCAAATTCAAATTATTTATAACAAGACATACCAGATGCCTCCAAATCGTTATGTAGGTATGTGTTTTTATTTTTTATGTATGTAGGTACTAGGTAGGGTACATAAAAAATGCTGGACAATTCACACAGCATTATCTAGTCCCAAGCTAAGCAGAGCTTGTATTATGGGTACTAGATAATTTTTAGGGTTTCGAGATCGAAGATCGGTCTCGCTTTGTCTGTCATTTTTTTACTCCTTGAAATTTAACCCCAACTTGAAATTTCAAATAATAAAACATTTCGTGCGCCTGTACAAATTGAAAGAAAAATAAACGAAAATATATTAAAAATGAAAATGAATATTTTCCATACAAATTGTGATGCCGAAATTTTAAAAGATACCTACAGGGTCATGTGGGGTCTCAAATGAAAGGTATCGGTTTGGACATTTGTAAACAGTTTATTAAATTTCTGTAGGTTTCATTATTTTTGAAATATTTTGAAAAAAGTCGAAAAAATACCCATTCCCCCCCCCCTATCTCCGCCCCATCCCATGGAGCGTTTGTAGATGTAGATCTATACTTTTCACGAAAAATATAGAGAAGTCTGTAAAAAAACACGTTTTGAAAAATGCTCAAAAAGGGGGGGAATAATTTCCTCACCGAATGGGGTATCAAATGAAAGGTATTGGTTTGGACATTTGAAAACAGTTTTTGAAATTTCTGTAGGTTTCATACTTTTTAAAATATTTTGAAAAAAGTCGAAAAATTTACCATTACCCACTTTAACCGAAGCATGCAGAGATCCATTTGAAATGTAGGTTGGTACCTACTATTTTAGGTATTCGTTAGATTACGAAGTCTCTAACCGGTACTTTTGGTACATATTTGTTGACAAACGTTCGAAACCCTCGCTCGGCGCGCGAGTTACACTCGCACTTGACGGATCTTGTTTACTATACATTTACATATTTGATTCCATGTGATTTATTTTATTAAATTGTGATTTCAACACAATTGTGTATGCTCTCCAAAAATTCGACATGTTAATTGGTTTTACCAATAAATTTATTACTGTATTTCTGTAATAAATAAGTAATATTTTTATTCGTTGTTCTTGATTTATTAAAATGATGAGTTTATCTAGTAATTTAAGATAATTGTAGTAGATTAGGCCAAATAATGGTTTCCACTCTTGGACTTTACTCCTGCTTTCCATGAGGCAGAGTCGAGTCCAATGTTCTCTGTCAAATCATACCGATATTTTTAATAAAAATATCAACATAATAATATGCAACAGTCTGCAGTTAGCTCAAAAAATAAGTAAATTAAATACTAGTTCTAATTTTATTTTATTGCTATACTCTTTGTGAATAAAGGCTACTGTTTTAATAAAAATATCAATATCGATTGAATTTGATATTTTTAAAAACTTGGAAGCCCGAGTATAACTCATCTCTAATTAGTAATTACAGACGGCTTTTAATTAATGCCGTTCAAAAAATTCAGAATAGATTTTTCTCATCCATCAATACTTCAAACTTTGAACTTGAAACTATGGGTTCGGAAGTGACTCTGCAACGTGAACGCTTCGATAGCGCCTTCTAATTTTTCTAGTGGCGACATCTAGTTATGATTTTGGGTACTAAAATCACTTAGCAGATTAAACAAAATTTGATCCAAAACAATTAATTTAGTTATGAAAATATGTATATATATATATTTTATTATGCGGAATAAGACCCATAGCTGTAAGCACAACCTACCGCCGCCTTGCGGCTAAAGTCTGCTGTCGGAAAGAAGCCGACTATCTAGGCGACTATTTCCGACCAATTCAGCTAGGCTTTGGTTCGCGAGGCGGATGTGAGGCCGCAATACATTCCCTTCGTACATTTTTAGACCAAAGTTATGGGGAGGTAATTCTGAAGGTTGACGTCAAAAACGCCTACAATTCCGTAGACAGGGGCCTTTCTAAAATAAATTAAAGACAAAATTTCAGAAATGTACCCTTTTCTTTGGCAATGTTATGGTTCACCGTCAAAATTAATTTACAGGAACAAAGTAATTTCGTCCGCAGTTGGCTGTCAGCGGGGCGACCCTCTTGATCCGGCCATATTTAGCCAGGCAAGGCTAAATATGGCCGGACCAAGAGGGTCGCCCAACAGTATAGTATTATAATATCTGTGGCCTTGCCATCCAACCAATCATTCAACGTCTCCAATCCAAGCTCAATGTTTGGTATTTGGATGATGGAACATTAGGTGGAGAGGTGAACACAGTTTTTGATGATCTAAAAATCATCACAGACGAATTTCACAAAATAGGTTTGGAATAAAAAAATTCAAAATGCGAGCTTTTTATTTCAGACTCTTGTTTGACAAAGACAATATCATTGGAAAATTCAATAGTTTAGCCCGAACCACAGATATTATAATACTATACCGAACATTACAGTTGTAGATAAACTTCGCCTCCTTGGTTCACCAATTCTTGATGAGTCTTTTCAGTCATTTGTAAATGATAAAATTCAAAATTTCAACAAAACTTCGGACAGATTGCTCAAAATTAATAGTCATATGCATATGACTATGAATTTTGAGCAATCTGTCCGAAGTTTTGTTGGCTTTTACAATTATTCGGTTCTGTCTTTTTGTACCTAGATTTACGTATGAGATGTAGGTAGTCAACTGTGGAAACACAGCGAGCTTTTGGAAGGCTTAGATAAAGAATACTTATCATCGGTTTTGAATATTGATTTAGATGACAAGGCATGGTCGCAGGCCTCCCTGCCTGTCAAATTGGGAGGCTTAGGTATACGCAAAATTTCCTCGTCCTTACTTACCTGCTAACGAACACTGGGAGAGAGGTCCCTAGCACTGAAGCTGCCCGTTTCCTACCAATCTCTGCTTGGACGAACAACGGTTGGAGGCGCCGCCATTCCTGACGCTGATTCCTGGACTGGCGCCGCGGCGGACGGGATTGCCCTGAAGGAGCGTGCGGTTACCGAACAACTTGACTAACTATTGCGAAATTTGACCCGGCCGACCTACGAACCCCTTTTGTTTTCAACTGAATATTATTTCCTTGTAATTTTATCTCTTCTTTTATTTCCTCATCCCTAGGCTTGTCTGGCTAGGTGACAAGTGGCCTAGTTCTTTAGTTGACAAAATTTTAAAGCTTTCTCGTTTGGTCCCGCCTGGAATGTCAATGAAAATTTCATTTTTAGACGAAGCACGAACGACTTGGCATAGTGCTTGCCCCGATGCTGCTCCCCCAAAATCACTTTTGTACCAACGGCAATGGGACGGGCCTCTGTGTGAGTTGACACGGAATTGTTTGTTACAAACGTGCTCCAGCTCTGCAGATCGTGCCCGCCTCCTGGCCGTTTCTAAATGGGAGTCAGGACATTGGTTGCAATCATTTCCTTCATATAACACTGGTACTTTATTGGATCCCGTAACTTTCCGTATCGCATTGTCTTCGGTTGGGTGCAAGGTGTTGCGCGCCTCATCAATCCCAGTGCGGTAGGTACTGCTGTCGCACAGCTTGGTCATCACGGATTATCGTGTACTAGGGCTGCCGATCGGATATCTCGCCACGCCAGCCTTAACGACATCATCCGGCGGGCCTTTGTCACCGCTAACGTACCAGCTATTCTCGAACCGAATGGTCTGTTACGTGACGATGGTAAAATGCCCGACGGTATGACACTAGTCCCATGGGAGTTGGGAGGCCCATTGTGTGGGACGCTACATGCGTCGACACACTTGCGCCTTCCCATCTTCCGAGGACATCCGTGAGGGCAGGCGCGGCGGCAGATTTGGCCGAAGATCTCAAGAGGCGGAAATATGCAGGTCTCGACAGAGCCTACACATTTGCTCCTCTTGGAGTCGAGACCCTAGGTCCGTGGGGTACCGAGGCTCTTCGGGTTTTCAAAAAAATATCTGAGCATCTGGTCGAAGCGACGCGTGACCCGAGAGCTGGTCAGTATCTGGCACAGCGCATCAGCGCTGTGCCTCTCATGCCATACAGCGGGGCAATGCAGCCAGCGTCTTGGAGACGCTTCCGACTGGTATTGATATGGATCAGTTGAGCTACCTGTAGATTATTATTAGTATTGTTATACGGGTATTTATCGCGTTTATTACCTATTTTTCCCGACGTTTCAACAGGTTTACACACTGTCGTGGTCACGGGATGACTGGAGTACTGGAGCTACCGCCTCTGCGAAGCGGGGGCAGCATTACTTGAAACTACCCTCACTTGGTTTTCTACACTAGATATGTCCATCTGCACACTCGGACGACATACAACACTAACAGTATCTGTGACGCACTGAGAAACCGGTCTACGACGAGTACACTTGGCTATAACTGGATTCCACGAGGCAGAGAGTTTGAAACCGTCATCACGATTGAAATTAGGATATTTCTTAATTTCAATCGCTTCCCGAACCATTCTCTTGTAGTAATGCCTTTCATTACAGATGTATATGAATACCCGTATAACAATACTAATAATAATGTGTTCAGATCGCGTAAGTTTGAAAATATTTACCTGTAGATTGTTTGCAACAGTCTGCAGTTAGCTCAATTGTTTCTATTGTAAATACTAGTTCTAATTTATTTCTATTATTTTATTGTCATTTTCTTTGTGAATAAAGGCTTATTTCGTTATGTTATAATATTATACTATATTATACTTTTGTGTCTGGTCGAAGCGACGTGTGCCCCGAGATCCACATTAAAACAATTATTTATATTACAGAAAAAATGTCTACGTATTATTGTTAATATCAGACAACGTACCAGCTGTAGATCACATTTTATAGAGCAAAAATTACTAGGTAACTTTGACTAGCCTTTATTTAAATGAAACTGCATTATTTGTTAGAAAAAACCTGAATTTATACCAATTTGATAAAAACAAACCTCATCCTTCCAATTCCAATACCTAGACTTGAACTATACAGACAGAGCCTTTATTATATATCCATTCAAATATATAATAAACTAGGTAGGTACCAACATTCCTTAAATCTGAAACCAAAAACCATATATTCGCATCAAAACTAAAAGAATTGCTTATTAAAAAATGCTATTATGACACAGACTTTTTTAAAGGCAAACTAATAAGATAGAATACATTTTCAAAGAAAGAGCTTCGAAGCGTTGTTATAAAGAAAAAATACCTAGGTATATTTACTAATTATAAGATTTAAAAGTAACAGTCACACAAATTTATAAAAAGAAAAGTATTTTGAAGTGTTTATACTGTTTAGGTATATTATTATAAGCTACATAAATATAATTAAAGATCTCTAATTTTGTATAAAATACAAAATACTTAATTTAAGTCCTAGATTAAGATATATTGTCATACCCTAACTAACAGGGTACTACATAATATACTTTGCAATAAAATACTGAATACTGAGCTGGTGAGTATCTGACGCAGCGCATCAGCATTGCCATACAATGGGGGAATGCAGCCAGCGCCTTATTGACGCTTCTTGATATGGATCAGTTGAGCTACCTGTAGATTGTTTGCAACAGTCTGCAGTTAGCACAACTGTTTCAATTATAAATACTAGTCCACTATCTAGTTATAATATATAAATTTGTTTATATTTTTATAAACTTGTATGTACCACATATTTATTTTTATTGTTTGTAGAAGTTAATTATTTTGTAATAGGTAAATAACAAATTTCCAGGAGCACAGTGTGGAATGGCACAAAAGTTTGCAGGCCTTTACCCAGCTTTACATGATAAAAATCATACAACACAAGCTAACATTATAAAAAGTAATAAAATTGATAGAAACAAGACATTAATACGCTCTCACAAAACTGCAGGCAGTGTGCCTACAGTTTTGTGACTTTCAATCATCTCCCAGCCATCCGAGATCAAGATGATGCAAACACTCACGCTAACAGATGTTCCGGTGTGTTCCCCAGTAGATAGGGGTACCATAGTCCCCCCGAGCCATCTGCTGTGGTGTCCGGACAGAATTCTCTCGCGATTATCACCACCTGCAAGAGGTGCTCGCATTTTACAGAATTAGTTATCACATTATCATTTATCACTTTCGAGCGGTCTCTAGACCGTACGTAGGTTTTTTTCAGCCTATTTCGTCACTCTGCTGGGCAAAGGCCCCCCCCAGCCCCAGTTCCCCATACACTACAGGTATAAATCAAATAAAAATCCTTTGTTTCAGACCAGTAGTCCTTATAAAACTATCACAATAGTACACACACACACAGTTTAGAAATATAAATATACTATAAAAAATACAGTAAAACTTTGTTGATACGGGCATGTAGGTATAGGTAAGGTTGTATAGGTGTATAAACAAAGCATCAAAGTAGGGTTCGATTACCGCCGCGCAAGAGTTTTGTATAGTTTCACATCAATGGCGTAGCAGCGCTCCCTGCACAACAGATCCACCAACTGCGATTCCCAACCCGCATGCCCAGCGTGGGGATTATGTCATCCCCTAATGATATAAGCCAATAAGACGGTTATCAGGGGAGTAGGTACTATGTCCACCAGCAACTGTGATCCCCAACCCGCATGCCCATCGTGGGGATTGTCATCATCCCCTAATGATATGAGCTTGATGATGTGATGTGAGGACAATGAATGAAAACTACCTTGCCTAATAAAAGTACTGACAACGAAACTATTAATTTCTAGGAAAAAATTAAAGCATTCCCTGCCCAGCCTCGAAGCGCTTCACCGAGCTGCAGTAGGACATCTGCATCTTGGGCCATGAAAGTATTAGGCGTATTTACCTACCTGATAGTCTTTATACCGTTCTTTGATCCTCAAAGCACAGGCGAGCCCATTGATCCCGGCGCCCAACACGGCAATTTTCACGACCATTTCACACAAGAAACCTGATGCAACTACACGGTTCTTGCCATTCTAGTGGAGTCTATACACCAAAATCTGTCTACCTGTTGTAGGCAGCCGACAGTGTTTTGTCAACTTGTCGGCGCTCGACTTTGGTGTACCTATTCATACCTACTATTTAAATCAACTTTAAGGTTAGTAGGTACTTAGTCAAATATTTTCACTTTGGAATCCAGCTATGTACCTATCGTAAAAAAGCTCCTCAATGGGCAAAACCAGTTATTTTTAGGGTTCCGTACCTCAAAAGGAACCCTTATAGGACCACTTTGTTGTCCGTCTGTCTGTCTATCCGTCTGTCAATCCCCTTTTCTCAGGAACGCGTGGACGTATCGAGTTAAAATTAACGTCAAATACTCAAGTCCGTAACCTCTTGGAGCCGCGATATAAATACGACTTATAAGTCAACGCACTCAAAAGTTACAGCCGTTTATGTACGAATATTTTGAAATTTCCAAGGGAATCACATGCACATAAAACCTATAGGGTACTTCCCGTAGACCTAGAATTACGAAATTTTGTGAGCAGCAAGGCCTATGGAGCACAAGTAAAGGGAAAAATTCAGAAACCGTAAATTTGTAGTTTATTTACAAAAAAAATAATTTTTGATTCTCGTCATGGACCAAAACCTACGACCAAGAATCATGATAATTTGGCAAGACACAAGGTCTTACGGAACCCTTAGTGCGCGAGTCCGACTCGCACTTGACGTTTTATTTAAAGTATCGTTCCGCCCAACAATAGGCGGAATGGCCGCCGCCGCCGCCGTCGCCGGACTGTGATGGCGGGTTCGGTGTGTAGAGTCCATTAAACAGTTGGTTTTGATCTTATCGCGGGTTCATGTGTTAACAAAACATGATAACTCCAATAAAACGAACAAAAAGGTACATTCAAAGACATACCTAGTCTTTCATCTTTCATATTTATTATCTTTATATGTGTACTTATTAATTTGTAGGTTGTGCAAAAAACTACTTAGTTTAAGTAAACTTGATTTTATTCGCTTATATTCATTTACTTATCCATTTATTATATTTAAAAATCTAATAAAAACATTAAAATCACTTCCTTTAAAAAATACCACTATTTTACTAAACATCACAACTGAAAAATGCAAATATAGGAATGGTTTAATAATTTAATAGATAGGTTAAGGCGCTACCCCGACCCAAATCAGCGTCAGCACCTATTTTATCTTATTATTCTGTTATACGAAGGAATTTTCAAAAATTGAATGGCCAGTTTAAGTATCCTATCATAAGCTTTTTTTAATGCCTCTATAAATGTTTTAGATTGTATAATGTAGGCAGAGATGCGAAGTTGCTCTTTTTAGCCACCATGGTGGCAAAGCATGGTGGTAAAGTACACAAAATAAAACTTGTACAGAGGCATTAAAAAAAGCTTTTGATAAGATTCACAAACTGGCCAATCGATTATTAAAAATTCCTTCGTATAACAGAATAATAAGATAACATAGGTGGTGGCGCTGATTTGGATCGGGGTGGCGCCTTAAAACAAAATTCTTACAGCATATTTTATTATTAATTCACGTTAAATAATGCATTTAGTTATTTCCTTGAAAAATACACTTTCAAATTACTTAACTACCGTGAACGAGACCTATTTTAATATCTACTAGAATAAGGTCGTCTGTGCTATGCTATCAGTCTGTCTAGGTACTGTTCATTGTATTTCTAGATACTTATCTATCACTAGCTTCTGCCCGCGGCTTAGCGCGCACTTTACCAGGATAAAAAGTAACCTATGTCCGTCTTGGGATATCGTCTACCTCCCCGCCAAATTTTATTAAGATCCGTTCAGTCGTTTAGACGTGAAAAGGTGATAGACAGACACACTTACTTTCGAATTTATCAAATTAGTATTTCAATTTCAATTTATTTATGTATAGTATGGATGCTATACATAATTCATTAATGGTTGGTAATACCATAGCCTACCTATATGCATACAGTCGTTCGACTAAAGCATTTTGACGTGATTTTGATAGGGCAATCGTGCGAGGGGCTGACTTGCGGCGCCGGTTGTTTGAGGTGCACGGTACGCAGCTGGAGTTTACTGGTAGAAGACAGTCGCCTGCTCCTTATATGTGTCAGACTTGGTGCGTCTGCGGGTAGAAGACAGTCCCCTGGTCGCTCTCGCGTCCGACTGACGTACGGCGCCGGTTGTTTGAGGTGCACGGTACGCAGTTGGAGTTTACTGGTAGAAGACAGTCGCCTGCTCCTTATATGTGTCAGACTTGGTGCGTCTGCGGGTAGAAGACAGTCCCCTGGTTGCCCTTGCGTCGCTCTCGCGTCCGACTGACGTACGGCGCCGGTTGTTTGAGTGCACGGTACGCAGCTGGAGTTTACTGGTAGAAGACAGTCGTCTGCTCCTTATATGTGTCAGACTTGGTGCGTCTGCGGGTAGAAGACAGTCCCCTGGTTGCCCTTGCGTCGCTCTCGCGTCCGACTGACGTACGGCGCCGGTTGTTTGAGTGCACGGTACGCAGCTGGAGTTTACTGGTAGAAGACAGTCGTCTGCTCCTTATATGTGTCAGACTTGGTGCGTCTGCGGGTAGAAGACAGTCCCCTGGTTGCCCTTGCGTCGCTCTCGCGTCCGACTGACGTACGGCGCCGGTTGTTTGAGTGCACGGTACGCAGCTGGAGTTTACTGGTAGAAGACAGTCGTCTGCTCCTTATATGTGTCAGACTTGGTGCGTCTGCGGGTAGAAGACAGTCCCCTGGTTGCCCTTGCGTCGCTCTCGCGTCCGACTGACGTACGGCGCCGGTTGTTTGAGTGCACGGTACGCAGCTGGAGTTTACTGGTAGAAGACAGTCGTCTGCTCCTTATATGTGTCAGACTTGGTGCGTCTGCGGGTAGAAGACAGTCCCCTGGTTGCCCTTGCGTCGCTCTCGCGTCCGACTGACGTACGGCGCCGGTTGTTTGAGTGCACGGTACGCAGCTGGAGTTTACTGGTAGAAGACAGTCGTCTGCTCCTTATATGTGTCAGACTTGGTGCGTCTGCGGGTAGAAGACAGTCCCCTGGTTGCCCTTGCGTCGCTCTCGCGTCCGACTGACGTACGGCGCCGGTTGTTTGAGGTGCACGGTTCGCACGTGGAGTTTTCGACTGTTAGACTGACCGAATCCTTTGCCGCAGATTTCGCATTCGTAAGGCTTTACTCCGGTGTGGCTCTGGAAGGATAAGCCGTTGTTAATTATAAAGTCAGACATTTTATGCGCTTTTATTGCCCGTTTAGCTATGGCCATGGTGCCCGCGACTGACGAATCACCTCGCTGCTGGAGGCAGGCCTCCCCCTGATAAGCGCCTATTTGCTTTTATCGCATGGGCAGTTATGCCCATAATTCCCACGCTGGACATGCGGGTTGGGGATCGCAGTTCAAAGGTAGGATTTTTCCGCAGAGGGCGCTGCTGCCCACCCCCGGTGGACATCCCTTATTCGTCTCTTACGACACCTGCGGGAAGAGTTGGGGTGGTGCAAATTCAAAGCCCCCTAATAAGCCCGTGGATTTCGTAAGAGCCGACTAAGGGAACCTACCAACGGAGAGCTCTCTGCGTTCAATACTGCCAACGCGATCACGAATCCGTCTGCCAAGAGTGGTGATTATGGCATAACCCCACCTGTTTGGGGAGGAATGTCCAGAGCCGCGATCACGGTGTACTAAGTGAAGTTACCTATTGACATTACGGCTCAAGCGTTAGCAGTTGAAACGTTAAGGCTGCACGGGTCGTCCGATCCAACTCATCAGTGGGCGCGGCCTAAACGTATGCGATCTCATCTGACATAATAGACATTCTCGCGCGCTTGATTAAAGGCAAATATTTTATTCGTAAAACGGTCGCGTAAAAAATGGGAAAAGACTTTTAGCACAAGGGTAATTATAGAAAAACTATTGAGAGTATCTTTCTAAATAAATTTATTTTAACTTTTGAATAACTAAACTATGTCTGTACGGGCTTTATTTTAGAGTTTTCTTTCTCCGTATGTTATTTATTTTCGCAATAAAATAAGTAAATCGGTGTTAAAATACGAAAGTTTAGAAGAAGCCTGTATTTTTTAATTAATTCTTTTTTTAAAGGTTGCGGGTGCATACAGACACAGATAATGACGAGATATAAATTGATATTATCCCAAGTTTTGGATGGTCAACATCAAACAGCGTTGTAGTTACCCTTCCACGTATGTATGGAGAGATGAGCGACTCGTTCAGCCTTAAGGTGCGCTTTCACAGGCCGGCATCGGACAATCCGCACCGGCCCCATCAATGGTTTGACATACAAGTCCCGCACCGCACGGAGCGGACTGTCGGCAATGCCGGCGAGGATTCTGGAAGGCAACTTTTCCGTCTAGTTCCAATGACGTCATTCGAATTGCCGATTCGTGGACGCACCTGTCAGTGGATTGTCCGATGCCTGTGAACGCGCACCCTAACGTTTCAACTGCTAACGCTTTAGCCGTAATGCCAATAGGTAACTACGCTTACTGCACCGTGATCGCGGCCCAGCAGTAGAAGTACGAGCGCTGCGTTTAGCTGGAACTTACCCTGTAATGTCTGTCCAGCGCGCCCTTGCACTTGAAAGCCTTGAAGCACACGTCGCAGGGGTAGGGCCGCGAGTCGGAGTGCGTTTTCATGTGCATGCTGAGATTAGTTCGATTGAAGAAGGATTTCCCGCATTCGGAGCACGAGTACTTGCGCTCGCTTGTGTGGGTCCGCTTGTGGTATGTTAGGAAGGCGTTACCCTAGAACAGAAAAGAAATACAGCCAAATTGAAAAATCCTCCATTTTAAGTCGGTTAATAAATAAGCTATCTTCATAACATTTAAAATAAATCTTATTAAAACCGACAATATTAATGACGACCTCTGTGGCGCAGCGGGCGAAGGTCTGCCTGCGACGCAGGAGGTTGCGGGTTCGATTCCCGCCTCGTGACAAATGTTTGTACGATCTGCGGACATTTGTCCAGGGCGTTCTGGATGTTTTCTATGTATAGTAAAAAATATCTATATATGTAGTGTATTGTATTAAGTATATCAGTTATCTATCTAGTACCCATAACACAAGCTTAGCTTGGGGCTAGATAATGTTGTGTGAATTGTCCAGCATTATTTATTATTATTATTAGTTTAAGGTAAAATTAGGTAATCGGTTAGGTACAGCCAAATTGAAAAACATCCTCCATTTTTTGAAGTCAGTTAATAATAATAATATACTAGAGTTCCAATGCTATTCATAATGCTGAAAATCAGCGTTGTGAGTTATTTACTCGCAACATTCAGCTGAGCATGGATCTCTTCTGGTAGCGCAGTACAACATTTCTATTATTTATTTTTAATAAAAGCATGATAGTTTCTTTTAATTTATCTGTATGATATCTAAGCTAGCAACTTGTTTTCATACTTGTACTGTTATATCAGAATTTAGCGTATATCATTCATTATTATGGGAGCTAATTTATGAATTAATAAGTAACATTATGTTATATTCCAGGTATAGAGCTACACCTATAGAAAATTTCACCTGATTGGTTCAGTCGTTTTATGTTCTGTGAAGTAATAAACATTAAAATTTTGCATTTACATATAATACTAGTTTCTGCCCGTGCTTTTGCACGACATGTTTCTATGGAAACGTTTTATGGTTATTTCTATTCCATGGGAACTGATTTATGGGATAAAACATATGTTTATTCCAGGCCTTAAGGGTCCGGCGACGGATGAATTTCCCATACAAACGTAGTACCAAAATGATTTGTATCTAATTTGAGAATGTTTTCATCATGGTTTGCTATTATTTGTGTTAGAATAGTATTTATACAGGTTCCTGCCATAAGATATTTTCAAAATACTTATCTACAAAATAACTAAGACAACATTCATTCTTTGATGGAAAAATGCGATTAGGTTTAATTTCATTTCAGAAAGGTATTTAAAAAAAATTGTGGGAGGAACCTAGAAAAATACTATTTGAATACAAATAAAAGCAGACCATAGTGAAAATATGCTCAAATTAAAAATCATTTTGGTATTACGTTTGTATGGGAAATTCATCCGTCGCCGGACCCTTAAACTACCTGTATGCAAAATTTCAACCCGATCCTTCAGTAGTTTCGGCGTGAAGAGGTAACCAATTTATCCTTCCATACATCTAAACATCCAAACTTTCACACGTATAATATTAGTTTGATGTGCACATCTGTTTAATAATAATAACACATCATCAAACAGTTTCACAGTTTATACCAAAGCTTGCTATGAACAAAATGTTTTGCTTCCATGAAGCCTTTATTCACAAAGAAAATTATAAAATAATTGGTATTTACAATTGAAACAATTGAGCTAACTGCAGACCGTTGCAAACAATCTACAGGTAGCTCAACTGATCCATATCAATACCAGTCGGAAGCGTCTATTGCTTCATCATTTGCTTCCATCAACATTGCATTGACCTAAAGGCAAATAAATGCTTTTGAACTTAACGAAACAGTTTTTTGAGTGAATAATTAAACGAACTTACCCGAAAGCTCTTCCCGCAGATATCACAAATGTAATCCCTCTTTATCGGATAAGTCTTGTCTGGGTGCGAGCGGCGGAAGTGCGTCCAGTATTCACGCGCGCTGTTTATCTCCAACGGACACTGAATACGTAAAAACTTGATATTAGGGTAGTGTCCTGGGTAAAAAAGTGTTATTCTATCGTCTGTGTTCACTAATAGATAATCGGACAGTTAGGCTGCTTCGTCGATTAACGTTTACGTTTAATGTATGGAAACTTGTGTCGAAAACGTTAAGACAACAGTTTAAAATTCAACCATCTGTTGGTGAATTCGGGTCTTAGTTCGTCAGTTAGAATATAAGAAGATATTTGACACATATTCCTTAGTCAATCACCATAAAGCGCGTCAAAGTTTGGGAGTGGGGCTAGTGACGTCACACCTTGCTAAAAAGTGTCGCAAGGTGTGACGTCACGCGGAACTTTAACAGGCTATATCTTCATATTTTTGTTTAATCGACAAAAGACAAAATACGTGCCCAATATCTTCTGATAATCTAAGTGACGGACTAATTAGAATTTTTAAGGACACTAGCCTACTATACTCTTTTACTTTAATTAATAATAATAATTCATGTGTTATTTTATAATTGTGTACCTGCATACCTACCTACCTACCTAATTAACTGTAGCTTAATCATAATATGTTACTGTTCTTTTGTTACCTTACCTGTGCTGTTTGTGTGTGAACCCAATAAAATGTCTATCTATCTATCTATCTATCTATCTATCTATCTATCTATCTATCTATCTATCTATCTATCTATCTATTGGGGGATGTGTATGTACAGTATTACACATATGCATACATACATAGTATAATTATATAGCATGTAATCTAATTTTTGCTACCCTTATCTTATTTATTTAGTACCTTTTTTATTGTCTTGTTTCAACAACCAGTAATAGATAGTATTAACTCTACCTACTCGATATATATTTATATTATAGCAGCACGTACACATGTTTACGTTGCAATCAAGTTTTAATTTAACTTTAAGTAACCTCATAATATGAAAATGATTGTGATGTGTTTTGTACGTTAAATAAATAAATAAATAATGCTGGACAATTCACACAGCATTATCTAGCCCCAAGCTAAGCAGAGCTTGTGTTATGGGTACTAGATAACTGATATACTTAATACAATATACTACATAGATAGATATTTTTATTATACATAGAAAACACCCAGACCAACGGAACAAATTTCTGCAGATCGTACACAAATTTGTTCCGAGGCGGGAATCGAACCCGCAACCTCCTGCGTCGCAGGCGGACCTTCGCCCGCTGCGCCACGGAGGTCGTCAATAAATAAAATATGCCAGCTGTAATAATGACCTGTTCGCACTTGGTGGGCCAGGAGTTAACACCGTTTACAGGCTGCTTCTTGCCGTAGTTCTTGGGCCGCTTCCTGGCGTGCTCGCGGCGGTGGTGTATCCGCATCTCCTCCGGGTCCGGGATAGATATGCCGCAGACGCGACATCCAGTCCTGTTAGAGGGAATTTCATCATCATTCATTATTCTCTTGCCCTTTTCCCACTTGCTGTGTGGTCCCAGCTTAAAATTTGCACCACACCAACTCTTCCCGCGAGTGTCGTAAGAGGCGACTAAGGGATATCCACCGGATAAGAAATGATAGATGAAGTAAAGGGAGAAGAAAACCTGTTGTGCCGACCTCAACAGCCTATATGGTCTACTGCTGGACGCAGACTTCCCCCTGACTGTGCCCCTGACGAACAACTTATTGGCTTTTATCTCATGGGGATAATACCCATAATCCCCATGCTGAGCATGCGGATTGAGGGTCGCAGTTTGTTGGTAGAATTGTTCTGCAGGGGGCGCTGCTGCCCGCCCCCGGTTGATATCCCTTAGTCGCCTCTTTCGACTCCCTCGGGAAGAGTTGGGGTGGTGGAAATTCCGCAAATGCTTTGCACTGGTGAATGTACGTGTGAAAGATGGTCCGGACACCGCTATCCGGGCAAGCTACGATGCCGTCCAAGATCTTTCGGACACCGGTGTCCGCTTACAGTAGGCCAAAATAATCTTATTTTTCTTGACGATAGGGCTTGTATTGGCTTGAATGTTTTTACCATTCGATCCTGAACGAACAAAATTTCATTCTAAATATTACTGTCAACTATCAATAGTAAACCACCCCGCAAGAAATAATTTTAAAAAAAATTTCTTTGTCGTTGCCCACCCGCCCGATCCTTGAGGGAACCATTTTGTTATTTTTCGTAATCTTTTAAGAGTTAAAGCGTTTTTTTTTCTCGCCTTCTGACTCGTGCGAAGTTCACGCGATTTTTCTTTGTGCGGGAATTTTAAATAATTGTGGGATTTATCGGTAGTAATATTGATGTAGATTTGTAGATTATTATTCATGTAAGTTAGTAGTGTTTGTAAATGTTCTGTTTTTATTAGTTGATTGTGTATATTGTTTATTTAGTGAGTGAAAATTTTCATTGCATGGTGAGTTCTTTTGTTTTTTCTGTTTCGTCTTGATGGACCAAGATGGAGGATCCTTTGGACTCCGGGCAACTGGAGTTTGAGTTGGATCTCCCTCCTGGGATTATTTTAGCCTCGCCGACGTCGACTCCGGAATTTTTTGAGGCATCGTCTGATATCCATGAGGTTGTTGTAGACACACGTAATAATAAGAGAGATACATTTTTAAAATCTGCTAAGGATAGTAACAGTAGGTGGGCAACAGTTCCTTACAAGAAAAATGAAAGGAAATTGCGAAAGCTATCGAAAGCTTCGTTGAAATCTTCGGTGAAATCTTCGATGAAATCTTCGGTGAAATCTTCAGCTTCTTCATTGAAGCTAGCATCAAGTCAGCTAAACGAGTTAGCAAGGGCTGAGCTGAGTCCACCAGGACCAGTGACTTCAACCCCTATCCAGTCTGATTCCCCTGTGCCCATGACTCAGGATCTTGCTGCGAAAACGTATACTCCAATAACTAGAGACTTTTATGAGACTAGTGACTGCGGTCCTTTCATAATTTATGTTGAGCTGTTGAGCCACTCATCTGAGGAGAATTCTTCAGGAGAGTTAAACGTGGGTACTACCCTTCACCCTCTTGAGTTTGGAGCGTTCTTATACAAAAACAATTGTAAGTCGATCCTAAGTAACGGAATTAAAAAAATTGGCCGTAATCGGCTTGAGGTTAGGTTCAACTCTGCCGAAGAGGCAAATTTCTTCATGAAAAGTAATATTTTCGCGAATAAGTATAGAGCTTACATCCCGTCACATAACGTATCCCGAACGGGAATTATAAAGGGTATTCCTGTTGAATGGAGTCATGAAGAAATTGTTGAGGCCATCAATTGCCCATCAGGCATTGGCCGTATTCTTAAAACAAGGAGGTTAAATAAAAAAGTTATCACTAATGAGGGTACAAGTTGGGTCCCTACTCAGACGGTGGTAGTTACTTTTGACGGTCAGATCCTACCCAAGGAGGTATCTTGCTGCTTCACATTGTTGCGTGTGGAACAGTACATATTCCCGACGATACAATGTTATAATTGCTGTAAGTTTGGCCACACAAGGACTCAATGTCGATCAAGACCGAAATGTTTCAGGTGCTCTGATCTCCACTCTGGGGACTCGTGCCCCATTTTGGAATCAGCAGCAGTTTGTATGTTCTGTTCTGGTCATCACTTTGCTACAAACAAGTCGTGCCCTGAATATGTTAGACAGGTAAACATTAAACATCACATGTCAAACCATAACGTGTCTTACGTTGAGGCAATAAAGGCTGTGCCACAGGCTAAAAAATCATTTGCAGACGTCCTCGCAACTCCTGTTTCATCGCAACTCGACTATTCACAGAATCTGACTAACTCACAACAGGCCTCCCAAATTAATTCTTATAGGAGTACGATTACACGTCCTACTCGTCCTCGTCAACCAGTAGTGCAGGGTTATGATCAAAAATCCCATAGGGATTTAGTAAATTCATTTGCGATTCCGGCTCCTGCTAATGGTTGTGCTAAACAATCTAGTAACCTCTCAGATCCATCCACTTGTGTCAACAATAAAAATGATAGTAATATATCTCCTGAAACAATCTCTAAACTTATATCATCTTTGACTAACATAATCCTTCAAGCAGACTTACCGAACCACGTTGCCATTAAAATGATAAACACAATTTCTATCACTCTTGTAAATATTGTCAAGCATGGAGGATGTAGTCCTCCAATGGAACAGTAGAAGTGTAGTTCAGCATAAGGCTGAACTACACAATCTTTTTAATCTTCATAAGCCTTTCATCTCTGCTGTCTCGGAGACGTGGTTGAAACCGGGTTCCTCTTTTGGTATCCCTGGTTATACTATCCTCCGAGATGACAGAGATGATGGCTGGGGCGGTAGCGCCATTTTTATTAAAAACAATCTTTCTTTTTCTCGAATTCCTATTCAAAATTCTAGTAACTTACTGAATATAGTTGCCCTTAGGTTTAATAATATCTCTTATGTTTCTGTTTACATCCCGGAAAGAAAAAGGGCTGTTATTCCTATTCTTTCATCTTTCCTTGCAACCGTTCCTCCTCCTCTAGTGTTATTGGGTGACTTCAATTGCCATAATCAATTATGGGGTGCTCCTACTGATCATCCTTTTAGTTTTCAGCTTTTAGATGTTTTGGATGACTTTAATCTGTGTGTATTGAACGACGGTTCTCCCACACGTAGAACTCCTCCTGGTGCTAATCGTAGCTTCGTTGATATAACCTTCTGCTCCTCTTCTTTAGCTAGCCTTTTATCTTGGTCTAGGTCATCATATTCATATGGTTCGGACCATTATCCAATCATTGTTTCTTTTCCTTTTCAAAATACAATCATTCCTAACCTTCCTCCTCTACTTCCGTTCATAATAAATAAGGATAAGTGGGATTCTTTTTCTCTTTCACTTGATGAGAAAATAGAATCTCTTTCCTTGCCAAATTTTTCTAATTTAGTTGACTGTTGTAAATCTTTTTCAAAGTCCATTATTGCTGCTGCTGAAGCTAACTTCGAAAAAAAGAATTCATCATTAGGCAGAATTCCATCCCCTCCTTGGTGGGATGCTGACTGCACTGATGCTATTAAATGTAGGGAAGCTGCTGAGCTTGCCTGCGATCAACTAGTGACTTTAAAGAACTTTGTATATCTTAAAAATGTTAACGCTGCTTTGAGGAGATTATTTAAAAAAAAGAAGTTTAAGAGCTGGCGTAATTTCTGTTCCTCAATTTCTCCACAGACACCTTCTTCCATTGTTTGGGAGAAAATTAGGCGTTTTAGGTCGTCCCGAAGAAGTCATCATTCGATCACTTCTTATTCTACATCATGGGTAAACGATTTCTTGAATAAGTTGGCCCCTCCTTTAGTTCCAAACTATAATCAGCTTCCGAAACCTTATTTTCTAGTTAATTCCTCTTCTAATTTAAATAATTCTAGTTTTGCACTAGATTCTCCATTTCTTTTTTCAGAATTAAAATTAGTCTTAAATCGAGTCAAGGACTCTGCTCCAGGTGCAGATGGTATTCCTTATTCATTTCTATCAAACTCCAATGAAGCAACTTTAAATTATTTTCTTGTACTTATTAATATGGTTGTGGATTCTGGTATTATTCCAGAAGCATGGAAACATCAGATAATAATCCCGATCTGTAAACCAGGTAAAGATAATAAATCTGCTTCATCATATCGTCCGATTGCTTTATCATCTACTATTCCTAAAATAATTGAACATTTGATCAAAAATCGTCTTGAGTGGTTTTTAGAACATAATTCTCTTTTATCGGGTACTCAATATGGCTTTAGAAAAGGAAAAATTATTTCTGATAGTCAAGCCATTTTTACTACAGACATCCAACTATCCCTTTCTAGAAAGGAATCAGTTGTGGCTGGCTTTCTGGATATATCTGCGGCATATGATAACGTTGATCTTTGGATTCTTAGGCAAAAACTTGAGAATTTAAGTATTCCTCATAAGATAACGAATTTCATTTTTAATCTTCTTTCTGGTAGGCATATTTCAATTCGTCTTAAAGGCGTGAATAATAGTGATAGGATAATTTGGAAAGGTCTCCCTCAGGGATCGGTTCTTAGTCCGCTTTTGTATGATGTTTATACTGCTGGAATAAAAGTCCTGTCACATCAGTTTGCAGAATTCTTCAGTATGCAGACGATTTACTTATTTATGCTGCTGACTCATCTGTGATCCTAGCTGCCAATAAAGTAGAACAAGGTATTACCATTCTTTCTGAGTGGTTGGACACTCATAACCTCGCTCTTTCTGCGTCTAAAAGCTCTATTTGTATTTTTTCTCGACGGAGACTAATGCCTACTATTAACATAACCTGTAATAATATTGTTATTCCAGTTCTTAATGAAGTAAAATTTCTTGGAAAAATATTTGACTCAAAATTAAATGGTATAGCTCACACAAAACAGATTTTAGGAAAAAGCGAACAAGGGATCAATGTTATGCGTTGTCTAGCTGGCGTTTGGTGGGGTGCGCATCCCTATTCCTTAAGAATTCTGTATAACGCAGTTGTCAGGAGCCATTTTGATTTTGGTTCATTCTTGCTTGTTCCTGGTAGTAAAAAGGAATTGAAGAAATTGGATGTATGCCAATTGAAAGCGCTTCGAGTTGTGATAGGTGCTATGAAATCTTCTCCTACTAATGCTCTTCAAGTTGAGAGTGCTGATCCTCCTCTTAGGCTTAGACGTCAGTATCTTGCTGACAGGTTTATTTTTAAAATATGCATGTTTGAAAATCACCCCCTGTTCCCCAAATTACAATTATTAAATTCTTACACGCGAACCAATGCTTATTGGAAACATAAGGATTTACCTCCTTTAATTATAAGCTATAGAAAATTCATCTCGATTAGGTTTAGGGTGGAAAGATTTCCAATTCACCCATTATTTTTGTACGATTATCCGTCTAAAATCTTTCAACCTGATGTTAGGATATCCCTGGGAATCGACAAAAATACTTTACACCCTAATTTAAAATTACATGAAATAGTTGATGATGTCTGGCCTAATTCTGACATTTTCTTTACGGATGCTTCAAAATTAGACTTAAATAGTTCTGTAGGTGCAGCGTTTCTGCATATGAATTCTAACATTTCTCGCCTGTTTAAGTATCCTCATTATAGTTCAAATTTTTCGGGTGAAAGCTTGGCCCTCTTAGAATGTATTAAATTTATTAGAGATAATAAACTGCCGGATTCTGTAGTTTTTACAGATTCTAAAAGTAGTCTTCAACTATTGCTTACAAACCCTTTTGGTAAAACAGTAATAACTTGCCCTATTTCTTTGCTCACAAAGCACTTGCTTAGACTTTGTCACGATGACAATTTAAAAGTTACTCTGGCTTGGATCCCTGGGCACAGAGGAATTGAAGGAAATGAAACAGTTGATTTTTTGGCTAGATCAGCTGTTTTACATGGTGATATGAGTCAATTTTCAAGCTACCCTCATGATATTGTTTCTATTGCCAAGCAGGATTTAGAAAAGGCATGGAATTCGTATTGGACAAGTTCTAGTAGATATAAAGGTAATCACTTGTATCAGATTCAACCGTTTATAGCTTTTCGGCCTTGGTACGCAAAATTAAAAACTTCGAAACAAATCACATCAACATTGTCCAGAATGAGAATTGGTCATTGCTCTTCATCTGTTCATTTACGCAAAATAAGAGTAAGGGACTCATCCATCTGTGAGTGTGGTTTGGATGAAGGAACTATTGCTCATCTTATGTTCTGCTGTCCTTTATACTTATCTCCTTCTTTGTATGACCTCTTAGTTGATTATAAAGCTCCTCTTCCTTCTAATTTATCATCTCTCCTTTCCCTTACTAATAAAGAAACTACTAGTGCATTGATTAAATATTTGACTCTTCATGATATTAAGTTGTAGCTTGTTAAGTACCTAATGTGTATTATTATTATTTTTGAAAATCATTGTATTTATGTTTTGTTTTGTTCATTTTTGTTTAGTCGTCTTAGTTTTGTACATTTGTAATATAATTACTTATCTGCCTACTGATATAATCCAGTCGAGTTAGTTTTCATTTTGTTTTTTTCACATCACTTGATCCGTGAACTAGTACGTGAAGTTGGCAAAAGTTTCCTCAAACCCAAAAGAGGAATAAAATTGCCATTAAAAAAAAAAAAAAAAAAAGAGTTAAAGCACAGGAATATGGTATCTTAAGTTCAATGTTGTCAATTCAGATGTCACCGAAACTAAACTAATATGACGACACTAAAATTGTTACCGTCACTTTCAAAACGATCGAAATGAAAAGAATGGCATGATTATTAGTTCATCTGACAGTTCAAACTGACAGTGAAAAAAGTTTTGGAGACATCTTATTGACACCAGTATCAGCATTGATTATCAGTTAAGATGTATGGATGGATGGATAGATAGATGGATTTTTGCCTCTTGACGCCAAAACTACTGAACGGATCGGGCTGAAACATTGCGTACAGGTACTTCTAATCCTGGAATCAAACATAGGCAAATTTTGTATCCCATAAATCAGTCCCATAGGATAGAAAACGTTTCCATAGAAATAACGCGTCCAAATGCCGCCCTCTTAATTTTCAAACAGCGCTCGCTTATCGACACTATGGTAAACATTATTTATCTTGAGTGTTAAAGTTTTTAGAGCTTGCGCGATCAGAACACATTATTATAAATATTCACTGGTATTTATCGCGCACCTACTAGCTTCTGCCCGCGGCTTCGCACGCCTTGGTTCTATGGAAACGTTTTAATGTTATTTCTATCCCATGGGAACTGATTTTTGGGATAAAAAGTTGCCTATGTTTGATTCCATGATAAGACTTACCTGTATGCAAAATTTCAGCATGATCCGTTCAGTATTTTCGGCGTGAAGAGGTAACAAACATCCATCCATCTATACATCCATCCATCCAAACTTACGCATTTATAATGTTAGTGTGGTTTTTCCCGACGTTTCAACAGGTTTGCACTCTGTCGTGGTCGCGGGATGACTGGCGACGATGGGCGGTCAGTCATCCCATGTGTTGAAACGTCGGGATAAATAGATAAAAAACGCGATAAATACCCATGAATATCTATATATATAAAAGAAAGTCGTGTTAGTTACACTATTTATAACTCAAGAACGGCTGAACCGATTTGGCTGAAAATTGGTGGGGAGGCAGCTTAGAACCAGGAGACGGACATAGGCTATGTTTTATCCCGGAATTACCACGGGAACGGGAACTACGCAAGCGAAGCCGCGGGCAGCAGCTAGTTTATAATAATTGACTGATGTTACTTACTAAATAACAATGAGTGTTTGCGCACATGTACACTATAACATATCGCAAGTGTCCGTTGAGACTGGCTGCCATTGCCGAAATTCAGCTAGGAGGACATCGTCAGTGTAGCCAACTACGATATTGTTGTACTGACCCTATATCGTCGCGGTGGTTGACCGACGTGATGCGGTGTCGGTTGTAGGCCTCCGCCGTGAGGAAGTGCACGTCGCATTCCTTGCAGTACTGCCCTGTCTGCGCGTCTTCTGTGTTCTCCTGGAAAAATACACTTTTTAAAATAACACATTATGTTACTATCCCGGCGCACTGACCTCCAAGAGGGTCGTGTCAGAGGACACACAAATTATACAGGTATACAGCAGATACATACAAATCATCATCATCAACATCGTTACTCAAATTAGTGCACCATAACTATAGTACTATTATATCTGTGACCATACTAAAGGAGGTCATTCACCTATCAAGCTCTATGGAATACTCTTCCCATGGACATCAGACGTGCAAAATCCCTCCTTCATCTTCAAAAAACTGCTTTATCAACATTATTTATCCATGTAAAATTCAAACAACTTTATTTTTATGTGTATGTAAGTTTATCATATAAACATAGGTAATATGGCATGTTTTGTATTATAGTATGTAGTGTAGCTATAGTTTTTCAAACGCCACCGTCTACATTGTTCTCATATGTCCATTCCATCCCAAGGTTGCCTGGAAGAGATCGCTCAAAGCGACAAGGCCGCCTTTGTACTTCCTTAATTCTCAGCATTTCCTTTTGTATTGTATTTTTTGTTTGTGTGCTACAATAAACAGTTATCTATCTATCACCTGCTACCACAGATTAATATTCAGTGAACAATCCAAGCCACGGCTTGATCTTCTTCAGTGTGTATAACCGTGGCTCGTAGCTCTACCGCAAAAAACAGGATGTAAACTGTGTAACAAATGATTTTTGCGGGATCCAGTAAACAACCGTTCCCGCAGAACTGGACGGTCGTGAGAAAGATAGATAGATATATCATTCATTCATAAAAGATCATTACAAAGGTTGGTTAGTAATGCCTTAAAGCCTATGTTAGGTTTGTCTAGGCAAAGGGTTCTCTTCTTTTTCACTTAAGATTTTTTATCACTACTATTGGTTAACATGTAATTTAACTTGTCTAAATATACATTGTAGGCAAATCGCTTAAATATAAATATTCCTAGCTCTTATATGATGACGACCTCCGTGGCGCAGCGGGCGAAGGTCCGCCTGCGACGCAGAAGGTTGCGGGTTCGATTCCCGCCTCGGAACAAATTTGTGTACGATCTGCAGAAATTTGTTCCGTTGGACTGGGTGTTTTCTATGTAGTATAATAAAAAAAAATATCTATCTATGTAGTGTATTGTATTAAGTATATCAGTTATCTAGTACCCATAACACAAGCTCTGCTTAGCTTGGGGCTAGATAATGCTGTGTGAATTGTCCAGCATTATTATTATTATTATTATTATATAAACCATCTACAATGATAGCAGTCTTTAGCATGCATGCATTCACTTATCAACGACCGGAATGTTGCTACAGGTTCATTCATTCAGCGTGAAGCTCGCCGCTTATGACCAACTACAGGACCAACGAAAGGGCCCTTAGAGGTAAAGTTTGACATTTGTTACCTTCTCCTTAACGTTCTTATGCATCATGGCCCGGTGCATGTTGAGCCCCAGCTGGCTGACGAAGGAGTACCCGCACACGGAGCACACAAACGACGACGGGTGCTTCATACGCACGTGGGATAGGTACGACGTCCATTTACTGGAACGGAATGGTTACTATCATACTAATATTATAAATGCGGAATTTGGATG
Source organism: Eupithecia subumbrata (assembly GCA_949316285.1). Taxonomy (NCBI): domain Eukaryota; kingdom Metazoa; phylum Arthropoda; class Insecta; order Lepidoptera; family Geometridae; genus Eupithecia; species Eupithecia subumbrata. The sequence goes on along the minus strand of OX438643.1, from coordinate 8,468,168 downwards.
TTTTGATGTATGTATGGATGGATGTTTGTTACCTCTTCACGCTAAAACTAATGCACGGATCGGGCTGAAATTTAGTATATGTAGTTCTAGGCCTCGAATAAAACATAGGCTACTTTTATCTCATAAAACAGTTCCCATAGGATAAGCAACATTAATAAGTTCAAATCAAATCATTTATTTGCAGACAACGTGTTACAAATTGGTTTGCTTATCTTAAAATATTCTTTGTGATGACTTACCAGCTAAAGAGCTTCGGTGTGCAAAATTATATAACTAATAATAGCAACAAATCAAAACACATGCAGATTCAAACTTTTAGAATTACAAATAAAATTGGTCCTAAGAAATAACAAAAAGATTAATAATAATATTAATAGCAAATTTCAATAAGGGATACAAATGTCAAATAATAAAATTGTATGTAAAACTTGTAAAATTTTAATGTAAGAGTCCGTGAAAAAATCATTGAGATATGATAGTAGCATTTTAAAGTCAGTATAATAAATAATTTTTGCTAGCATTTTAATGTCAGTATCTTAAATAACGTTTTCACAAAAACAACGCGTGCGAAGCCGCGGGCAGAAAATAGTCATAAACGACTTAAGAAGGGCTGCACCAACTTTCATGAAATATCATAGCTATATTTATCTAGAACTTACTTAGAAACTTCGTCACAGTACTCGCACGTGTATGTCACTCCTTTATGCCATCTCTGATGTTGTTTTGCTTGAGTTCTGCAATAATAAAGCTATTTAGTAGTTTATCCAGAAACTTATAGTATGATAACTGAAACTTTTTCACTGATGTAGTTATAGATGTAAGGTTACGTTTTATCCAGGTACCGCATGAACAAAGCCGCGGGAAGAAGCTGTATTAACTTATTAACGACGTTTGTGTGTAAGGTTCCTGGTTTGATTCCCGCCTCGGGATCAATGTTTAGTAAGATTTGCCGATATTTGTTCCAGGTGTTCTGGGTGTTTTGTATGTGAAAAGGTAACCTCTAAGCCTTTACAGGGACACTGCTGGACTCAGGCCTGCCTGATAAGCGCTTTATTGGCTTTCATCTCAAAGAGGGTAATGCTCATAATCCCCACGCTGGGCACACGCGGATTGGGGATCGCAATTTGGTCGTAGACTTGTTCTGCAGGGGGCGCTGGTGCCCGCCCCCGGTGGATATCCCTTCCGCCTCTCTAGACATCGGGAAGAGTCGTGTTAGTGCGAATTCTAAGCCGGCACCACATAGGAAAAGGTAACAGACGGACAGAATAACTTTCGTTTTTATAGTATTAGTATCCATAGATGAATACTCACGTAGTTTTAGAGACGTAATCGCAGGAGGTACAAGCATATTTCTTCTCGTGGTTGACGGCATGTTTCTGCAGCGCCCGACGCGACGGGAACCGGAACTTGCACACGGGACATTCTACGTCGCCCGCGCTCTGTGGAAGATGGTAGCTTTGAGACATAGACACATCGTTTATTCGCTGTAGTAATAGTACAGTGACGATACATAGGTTCACAACAAAAATGTCTACGTTCCATAGGTTCATAAACGTCAAATTATTTCAAACTAGCTGCATTCTTACTACCCGTTGTCCTATTACCTGTTTTCCCGTAGGAATGAAGCATTATCCCGCGGTAAAAAGTAGCCCATGTTCATCAGGAATAATGTGGGCTTCTAATGGTAGAAGAATTTTTCAAATCGGTCCAGTAGTTTCAGAGCGTATTCAATACAAACAAACAATCAATCAAATCTTTCCTCTTTATAATAATAGATAAAAAAAAATTCTATCCAGTGCAAATTAATTAAAAATGTACCCTAGTATGATTATGATTACAATCTAGCCACAACGTGGGCTAATGAGTAATTTAAATTTAAATTAAATTGCTAGCATAGCTTATTCTAAGAACGTGTTCATTAACATCTTTTTTTTTTTATTCATGTTTTACAACTTTTGAACAACATGTTCATGACAGTTGGCTAGGTATAGTACAGATTATAAAGGCAAAAAAAACTTAAAAGCGAAACAAGAGAAAACTTCTGGTAATAACAAATAAAAAAGAACAACATTTAAAAGAAATAACGTAAAAAAAACCGCTAATTATTATTACTAACTAACCTACCAGTTACATCTTATGAAATTAAGTTGCCATTTGAGCGCGTCGTCGCTAACTCAAATAGCAACTTAGCCTCACTGCTATTTGGGTACGATAGGATCTGATGGAAAGCACCAATATTGAGCGTATTGATACTAAGCTCACCTAAACTCATTGTCTCTGTAGGTATAAGAATTGATAAATGACAAGCAAAATTAAAGAAAAATTAATTAAATGATGATAACAATTTTGACAAAATTATTTATTTAAAATATACGTGTCATAAACTCTTGGACTGTCCAAAAACTGTGTTACGTGACGAGCCATGCTATTCTTTTAACACTTTTATAAAATTCCTTTGCAGTGCTACAGATATTTAGTACTATGACAGTGCTGAGTGCTGGGTGTTTAAAATACACAGAAAGACTCTGCCTTTCTCTGGTAGGTTTCCTTATCCGGCTCTTGCGTACGACATTCGCGTGCTTGACGGGGGCGATTCTTACGTCACACCAATGTTAGTGTGTAGTTTAATTGTAGCTTGGGTCTAGATGATGCTCTGTGAATTGTCCAGCATTATTATTATTACTTATTAGTTATGAATTTAATATATACCTATTTAAGGCTTGGTAGGCCAGGCAGAGGTCGCATTTTTGTGATTTTTAAAATCATTTGAGACCTAGAAAATATTGTTTAAAATTCTGAAAAAAAGATATATATTACTTAAGGATACTTAAGGATCTAGTCTAGTCAAAGTCGCATTTAGTTACAAGATCTAATGAACTTCACTCGATAGAAAAAATCCCAAAACTACCCCTTTTTCTAACGCTTTTTCAATACTATGACTAGCGAACTACTGATATCAAACTTTTTTTTTGTACTCAACTAAAGACACTTAATATTTCTAAACAAATTTGCAGAGTTTGACTTAATAAAATGATTTTCTTAATCACCACGTTTAAATAACTACAAAAAACACGAGCGCGGCTTAATGGAAGGCGCGCGTTTTCGCTTACGCCTACTGCTGCTTATGTACCTATGTATAACTGGTTCTCACCGGATCATGCTTCCCGACGTGATGCTTCCATGCGTTGGCGTCTATGAACCCCTTAAAGCACAGGTTGCAGCGGAAGGCAGCGTTCTTGTAGTTGTCGCTCGAGGCTCGCTGTTTTATCTCCTCTATTTGTTCCTCCAGCTGAAATTATTATTATAATTAGTTTAGATACCAGTAGTACCATTACAGCTATTTTTAACCCTAAAGCTTCAAACGAGCCTTTCCCGCAAGTTGTCTGTCATCTGATGCCGTCAATATAAAATTCATCTAAATGTTACGAGTTAAAGCCAATATTTCAATGCACATTGTTGTGCTGTGCTGCAGTGTAGCGGTTCTTTCCAGGTTTGCGACAAGGTTAATTCTTCCAGCCCCCGAAAAGAGCGAGTGAAGCCGCGGGCAACAGCTAGTAGCTTACAATAGGTATCACCTTCGCTGATGAGACAGACGCGGAGAGCGATCTTCATTTGTTTTACTAGTTTATGCCCGCGGCATCGCATGCGTTGTTTCTATGGAAACGTTTAAATGTGATTTCTATCCCATGGGAACCGATTTATGGGATAAAACGCCTATGTTTGATTGCAGGATTAGAAGATTACTTGTATGCAAAATTTCAGCCCGATCCGTTCAGTAGTTTTGGCGTGAAGAGGTAACAAACATCCATCCATCTAACCATCCGTCCAAACTTTCGCATTTATAATATAAGTATGATAAAAAGTATTTAATGGTGTCGATTCTATTGCTTTAGAATTAGATAAAATTAGGATTAAAAATTAGACTGTCAGGTTTAAAATTCGTTTGACAGGACGTCTAAAACAACTCAACATAGTTAAAATAATTATAACCCTATTCCTTGCGTTGCATTTTAGCTATGATTAGAAACGTCTACCTAATTTTAGCAGGCATCTAATTTGGTCATGATTAAAATTTATTCGAGAGAAAAACGGGCAGATACTTTTGAAAAAATACAAATATGGATATTGTGGTATTTTTAGGATCTGTATGAGAATACCATAATTTTAGGTCAATCTAACTTAGAAAATTTAGAAATCTTAAAATTTACGTTACGAATCCTAAAACAACAGAATCGACATCAATACCTATGGAATATGTTTGAAAAACATACCGTAAGCCGTATCACAGTGACATAATCCTCCAAGTAGAAATCATCTATCTTAACCCCTCCGGTGTTCTTGGTCCTCCGCACTGATACGAGACTCCTGAGTCGGCTGCTCTTGCGCGGTCCTTCTATCTCTATGTCCGCGTCTACTTCTTCTTTTATATCGATTTCGGGCTCTTCCTCGTCTTGTTGGTCTATCTGAAAGATAAGATAATATTAAAATTTATGAGTATTTTTAGTACAACATACAGGGCGTCCTACGGGTATGCCACATGGAGGGAAAGTACCTTGAATATTGTAGATAGAACATTTTACTGAAAGAAGACATTATTTTAATTTAAAAAACAATTTAAACTGCTATCATAGATATTTAAATAATTACATGGTTGAACCGGGAATCGAACCCGTTACACGAGAAAAACAATCACCTGTAGCTTTATAATACCGATCGAAAGGCTTCATCATAAGGATTATTTTTTGCTAATTAAAAAATAAAATAAAATAAAATAAAAATCATTTATTTCAGCACCACTGGTACCATATTATACACATTTTAAACATTTCAATTAAATAAGACCATTGGAAAATACACAATAAAATTCATTAAGTACCTACTTACGTTAAAATTAGAAATTACAATATATATTATTATTTATTATTAACATAGTGTCAGAAATAAAACTGCCTGAGACTGCCTCGTTGGTCTAGCGGTCAGCTTGTTCAACCGCTGATTATGAGGTCCTGGGTTCGAATCCCGGGTCGGGCCAATAGTTGTTACTGAGGTTTTTCTAGCAAGAAAAATTCACAGTAGCAGCCCTGAGTCAGGAAGTTGGCGGTATTACAACCCCGTGCCACGGGAGGCACGTTAAGCCGTTGGTCCTGCGCCTGATCTCTCCCCGGTCGTGTCGATCTGTCGTCCCATCGGATTATGAGAGTGAGGGAATAGAGAGTGCACCTGTGTTTGTGCACACACTTGTGCACTATAATATGTCCTGCGCATCTGGCTAGTCTCCGATGAGACTGACCGCCGTGGTCGAGGACATTAACATTGGATTGAGAAAGACGTCATATCCGTCCTAACCTCAACAGCCTATATGGTTCCACCGCTAGACGCAGGCCTCCCCCTGATACCGCGGTTGGTTATAAATGTTCCCGTGGTTCGGTGAAAATGGCGACAGAGTACACCGGAGAGGTTTTAGTGGGTATTACGTCCTTCTCAGGGCGGAGTCCCACATAATTCTGGTCCCTTCCAGACCTGTTTATTCGTAAATGAATTTCCTCGCCGAATAAAAAAAGCCTCCCACTGAGCGCCTTATTGGCTTTTAGCTCATGGGGAATAGTGCCCATAATCCCCACACAGGGCATGCGGGTCTGCGGATCGCAGTTCGGTGGTAGATCTTTTCTATAGGAGTCGTACACTTGACTGATATCTATCTATGTAATGTATTCTAAATCAGTCATCTAGTACCCAAAACACAAGCTCTGCTTAGCTTGGACACGGATATTATAATACTATGCTAGTAGCTTGGGGCTAGATGATGCAGTGTGAAAAAAAATTCAGCACGATCGGTTCAGTCGTTTTGGCATGAAGAGGTAACAAACATCTATCCATCCATATAATATATGGATGGATAGATGTTTGCGAAAGTTTGGATGTTTAGATATTATCTAAACATCCAAACTTTCGCATTTATAATATTAGTGTGATTTATTTATTAATTTTAAAGTCTTAACAACTTACAATGTCTGCTAGTTGTAAAACATGATCACCCTCTTGTTGGTCAATCTGAAAACCAATAAAGATGATGATCACATATAAAAGTGCTTTATTTAGATTAGACCTTACTCTTGGATAAGTCACAAAATTCAAATTACATAAGTCAAGCTAGGAAATAAAGTGATTACTTTGATTTTTTAGGTCCGTGGGGTGGAGCCATGATTTTGAAGCGCATCTTGTGTCGCGAGATTTGTTGGAATTTTGTAGCGCGATTCCGCTGCGTTTTGCAGCTGTGTGCAAGATCGTATGCGTACAAAATGTAGTGCAAAAAAATAACTACAAATCGGGCGATAGGTACTACAAGACGCGTTTCAAAATCGCGGCTGTGGGGTGGAGCCTTAAAGGTAAAGAAAAGAAGAGAACACGAAACCTTGTTGCTATAGTATAGTATAGTATTATAATTTGACCTTTTCTAAGTATGCATTTATTGTATTTATGGAAATAAAGAGTTTTAGATTTAGATTTTTGTTAGGTTGTTAGTTTTCTAGTTAGAGCTAACCGCGTCCCAAGCTATTTTGTAGTACCTTAGCCTTTTTACAAAGGATAACTGTGTTCGACAAATAGATTGATTTTATTTATTGAGAATAACTCATGTTTGCATAGTAGATTAATTTATGAGTTAGTTATTTTTAATTCACATTACATTATCTTTTTAACTTTATTTACTGAGAACTAGTTTATGCCCACGGCTTCGCACGCGTTGTTTCTATGAAAATGTTTAAAGGTGATTTCTATCCCATGGGAACTGATTTATGGGATTAAAAGTAGCCTATGTTTGATTCCAGGATTAGAATTACTTGTATGCAAAATTTCAGCCCGATCTGTCCAGTAGTTTTGGTGTGAAGAGGTAACAATCATCCATCCATCTATCCATCCATCCAAACTTTCGCATTTATAATATTAGTGTGATAAAGAGACTCATGTTTGCATAGTAGATTAATTTATGCGTTAGTTACTTTTAATTCACATAACATTATCTTTTTAAGTTCATTTATGTTTCTTGCTATAGACCAAAACCTAAAGGGTACTTCTAGTTTACCTAGAATCATAAAATATGGTAAGAAGCAAGGTCATATAGCACAAATAACGAGAAAAATCTGAAAACCGTAAATTTGTAGTTTATTAACAAAAAAATATTTTTTGATTCCCTCCCTCGACCACAACATACAGGGTACCTACTTCATGTTGACCTAGACTAGAATCATGATATTTGGCAAAGAACTAGGTCTTACAATTAAACGGAACCCTTAGTGCGCGAGTCCGACTCGCACTTGACGTTTTATTCTTATATTGTGAAGATCTGCAAGTTTCGTAATGTAAGTAGGTATGTTTTTGTGCATTATAGAATTATTGTAAAAGAATTATAAAATTTTTAAATCCAACTTACTATGCCTTCCAGGTACTCATGATCGTCGACCTCATTATCACTTTTAACTTCTACTTCTGGAACTTCTTTCTTCTTTCTACCTCTTTTCTTTTCTTTTTTCTTCTTCTCTTTAGGTTCTACTGGTTGTACAACAGTCCACCTTGGCTTTGCCTAGAAACAACACATATATATTTTCGGCGATTTTTTAGTTTAATTGTTGGTTGGTTTAATTTATTTTTGGTTTAATTGTTCTTCAGGTTATGGTATGACGCGATAGGTATAATTATCTCGAATTTTCTCGCCCTCTGGCAAACCACGTGATGCGCATTCTTAGATCCAAATTGGTGGGCGGTTACCTTCTGGACAGTCGCTTCGATTATTCACTGAGTTTTTGTTTCAAACAATGAAGAGCGAGACAGACCTGTAACCTAAGCTAAGCTGTACCTATTACTGTACCTACCTGCTGTGTTGCCGGCGACGACATATGAATTATATGCGTGAGTGTACCTGCGCAAACTTCCCACTTTCGCTACCCGTCACCGGACAAGTTTTTTGGCGGCTACTATACTTTGATTTACTTATCGATGTTCGCGCGCGTTTTTCCGAGACAGAATTATGTTATTTCAGACCTAGAACTGTATTTTGCAAAATTTGTTTTGACTACCTTGACTTTTGACGACCTCAGTGGCGCAGCGGGCGAAGGTCATATGCGGAGGTTGTGGGTTCGATTTCCGCCTCGGGACAAATATTTGTTCGATCTGCAGATCTTTGTTCAGGGTGTTATGGTTGTTTTCTATGTATAATAAAATAATATCTATGTAGTGTAATGTATTAAGTATATCAGTTATCTAGCACCCATAACACAAGCTCTGCTTAACTTGGGGCTAGATAATGCTGTGTGAATTGTCCAGCATTATTTATTTATTATTTACCTTTTGATTTGACAGCGGCTCATCATCACTCGTGGTCCCTGGCAGCTCCCCATTCTCCACTACTGAAGGAACATCCTCTTGCTTTATATCGACGGTGACCTTTAAATTACAAATTTATCCTTTAGGTGTTTAAATCTGTAAATGCGAGATCCACACCCGGGCAAGCACGAGGATTAATGTCTACGGTAGAATAGAGAAAAATTACGTCACTTTGTCATCGATGCGTAAGTTATTTGATATTCATTCCTTTAACTTCAATAATGTACGCAATGTATGACCACAGCCTACCTTTAAGCACACAGTCGTTCGACGAAGGCATTTTGACGTGGTTTTGACAGAGAAATCGTACGGGGGGCAAGGGACGGGACGGGGAGGGACGCACCCGTTCCTTGGGCCCCGCACGATTGCCCTGTCAAAAGGCCTTCGTCGAACCACTGTATGCATATAGGTAGGCTGTGGTATGACGATCCGTTATTGTCTATCCTACCCTATAGAACAATCCCCGTGCTTGGCCTACTAGTAGTATGGGGCGACAGTACCCATCTGGGCACAGAGGTCGATATTCGCGGTTTCAACTGTGTCTGTCCTATCTGTGTCCTAATCGGGGGGAGGAAACGTGACGGAAGAATGGGGTAGGTAAGTGTGTGGAGTGGTGGGCTCGCCGGCCATGTATAGGAGGAAAAGGGGACGCCGGTCGGGCCGCGGTAGGTTTTAAATGTTCCCGTGGTGCGGCGAAAATGGCGACAGAGGACACCGGAGAGGTTTTAGTGGGTATTACGTCCTTCTCAGGGCGTCGAGTCCCACATAATTCTTGTCCCCCCCAGAACAGTTGCAATTAAAGGTGTTTAAATCAAGACATAAAATTAAAGTGTCCGTTTGTAATGTCAAAATTATAGCAACAGCTTTTTAAAAAGGGCTAAAACTAGTCTTAGAATATATCTTATCTGCGTAGATAAGATATATTCTAAGACTAGTTTTAGCCCGCGTCTTCGCACGCTTTGTTTCTATGGAAAAGTTTAAAAGTTATTTCTATCTCATGGGAACTGATTTGTGGGTAAAATGTATGTTTTATTCCAAGCCTAGAAATACATCTTTGCAAAATTTTTGCCCGATCCGTTCAGTAGTTTTGGCGTGAAGAAGTAACGCACAAACATCCAAAATTTCGCAATTATAATATTACTGTGATATAGCATGTATCGGTGATTAATGATTATAACATAACACTAAATGTTTTTCTTTTCTGTCTGTTTGTTTCGCGAAGAGGCTGAACCGATTTTGATGGAACTTTCACTGGCAGAAAGCTGATGTTAAAGCGGGTCTAGGGTCACTTAGTGTACGTTTACATTAGGAAAAGAATTAGGATTCCGCGCAAAAAAATTAAAACCAATAAATTTACTTGGGTGAAGCCGCGGTGAGGCTAGTTAAAAATATAATTTTATTCCCGGCGGGGTGGTGGAGTTTTTCATAATATTATTTATTTGTCCTTTTCCTGTGTTATCTGCTCCAAATAAGGACTACTTTATGGAGTGAATTTTATTCAGATACATCGGCCTCTTTATAATTTAGCTACTCGAAAAACGAAAATAGCAGTTTCTGATTCGTTCTCGTTTAAAATCAACTCTTATGTCACTTGCAGAAGATAGTGTTAGCACGAAAACGTACCTACGACAAACTTCGATTTCGTTTTTAATTGTTCTAGTTCCTCTGAAAGAAACTGATACTCATACGTCACGGTTCGTTGACGCAGAATCTGAGAATTTAAGTTTCCATCAAATTATTTGAATAAATCAGTGAGTTGTAAGTAGTTAGAGTAGCTAAACCAAACAAAAAACGTGTCGCAACTTGATGACAGCGCTCTCGACCCCGCCCACAAGCATTCGCTGCAGCGCTCATAGATTTTTTCACCGCAGAAGGGACACTTCAGACTAGTTCAGACAGCTATTGTGCATACAAAACTGAATTTTAATGCAGTAGCTATTTATATTATGGTTTAAAACATGAAAAGATTTACAGTAAATAAAATGAATCGTTGAGCGTTTAAATCATTGTTTTTAAAATAAATTGGTATTTTATCCAACAAGTAGGTACATACGTACCTACATAGGTACTTGCACTAACTAGACCCCACACTTTATCACATCTGTCCCAAGGCGGGAATCGAACCCACCTCCTGCGTCCCAGGCGGACCTTCGCCCACCACGCCGCCACAGAGGTCCCCAATCGATCTATTACAAATTTATAAACCTTAAGATATTTGTTCAGACGACAATACCTATACCTACCTAGGTATATACAGCTTTAGTTTATATTGACGATTGCAAAAGATACCTACAGTAGGTAACTACTGTTACTGATCAGACAGACGCGACGGCATAGGGTGAGTAATATGAGTTAAAAATAAGTAGGTACCTACACATCCCATCTGTACGAATCACTTTTCAGAATCATCTATGATTTTCAAACGAAATGTCAGGTACAATAGAAAATAATGTTCAAAAATTAATTTTGGTTGGTTTTAGTTGATATTCTGTTTATTAACCGATGATAAGTCAAGCCACTATCTGTTTTCTTCGAAGTTGATTCATTTTAGACGTTTTAAAAAGCAAGACGGCATTTATTTCTTGATTTTATTCGCATGTGGTGTCGCGATGGGCGTAGGCGAACGACTAAATGAGTTGTTGCCGGCCGGCAACAACTCACGGCGCAAAGTTGTTGTTCGCGGGTGTCCGTTCCATACGCTAGTAATAGTAATTCAATGGAATAAATAGGACGCTTATATTTGTTCTGGATGCGGCAAGCTGAAGGCAGGGCGCCACCCTCATTAGGAGGCCTATTTCCAGCAGTGGACTTATAAAGGCTTATTTTTATTTTATTATTTATGTATTTTAAAATTCTATTTGACATGTGTAAATAAAGTCGGACTCAGTTTTGCAGTGCCCTTCCAGGGCGAATTACCTAGAGACAACTAACTAACCATTCACATAAACTTAAGAATGAATGTACTTACATGCAAGCAAAAATCCTTTAAATATATTATAAAGCCGAAAGTTTCTGCAATGTCAAATTTTTTGATACCTATGTTATGTTTATTTCAAAATTCACTCCTCACTCACTCACTTCATTCGTTCTACATTCGTTCCTTAATAAATGTTATCTGTGACAAGATGTCTGCCTAGAAACTGCGTTTCATTTTAGGTTATGGACCCAGCTAATAAAAATTAAATAAAATTAATCGTGTCGCGAAATACTGGTGTCAGAATTATCAGTCAGATGGACACAGTGTAGGACAGTTACGATTTTAATTATACTGAGTGGAAATAAGCCTTGGACCGTTTTATCGAGAAAACAGGTTGTCCGCCATGGCAAGCTCAAACTACTTGGTTAGCGTGCCGAAGCTGAGAGGTCGCGAAAATTACAGTGACTGGTGCTTTGCTGCTGAAAACTTTCTGGTATTGGAAGGAATGGTCAAATGCATCAAACCAGAGGCCGGACAAAACCCTGAACCGGCGGATGATGCGAAAACAAAGGCGAAATTGATTTTGACCATCGACCCGTCTATTTACGTCCATATAAAGAATGTCAGTACAACGAAACAACTGTGGGATAAATTAAGGAATCTGTTCGACGATTCAGGTTTTACCCGAAGAATAAGTTTATTGAGAAACCTAATTTCAATACGACTTGAAAACTGCAGTTCAATGACCTCGTATGTAACGCAGATCGTAGAAGCGGGGCAGAAATTGGCAGGAACGGGTTTCAGCATCGATGATGAATGGATTGGTTCGATCATGCTAGCTGGATTAAGTGAAAAATTCATGCCCATGATAATGGCGATTGAACATTCTGGAATTTCAATCACCACGGACGCCATAAAATCCAAGTTGATGGATATGGATGGCGAATATGGCGATTGTAATGAAGATGGCAACAACAGTGCATTTGCGAGTTCGCAGAGATTTGTAAAGAACAAAAAATTGTCTATGGCCAAAGATGGAAACAAAACGTCAGGCGAAAATGTCAATGTCAGAAACAAATCTAATGTCAGATGCTACAAATGTAAACAAGTTGGTCATTATTAGAGATGGGCGTTGTCGTTGAATTTCCACAACGATGCGCATCGTTTTTGTCAGAATGGCATCCGTTGTGAACAACGATGTGGCCGCCAACGATGTCGGCCGGGTTGCTAACACAACACTGACACTAGGGTGTCGATGTTGCCGCCAACGATGTCGGCCGGGTTGCTAACACAACACTGACACTAGGGTGTCGCAGTAGATAACTAGACAATTACCAGTTGCCAATTCAATCAATGTTCCCGTACAACGTTTTTTGAAAACAAAACAAGAACACAAGTACCTACTACCTACCTATTAGACCTTAAACCTATCCAAAGCAAACCAAACAAGTAAATTACTAGGTACCTAGTAATTTAGGTTGGTGTAGGTAGTACCTACCTATTAGACCTATTAAACCTATCTAAAGCAAACCAAACAATTAAATTAGTAGGTACCTACCTACCTACCTATTAGACCTATTAAACCTATCCAAAGCAAACGAAACAAGTAAATTACTAGGTACCTACCTATTAGACCTATTAAACCTATCTAAAGCAAACCAAACAATTAAATTAGTACGTACTTACCTACCTACCTACCTATTAGACCTATTAAACCTATCTAAAGCAAACCAAACAATTAAATTAGTAGGTACCTACCTACCTACCTATTAGGTCCCTACTTGAGGGAATATTTTTTTGTAAGAAATATTCCCTCGAAAAAAAATCCAAACAAACGACAAGAATAACGAGCATATGAAACTTACTGGAAGTGACATGAGCGTTTTAGACGGGTAGGTCCTAAATTACAGAATTTGAACAAATACAAATAATTCAATATCTAACTTGGTTCCTAGTACCTAGTAGGGTAAATCTAAAATACCATAATACTTATATTAAAACGAGACATTTGATAAAAAAATTAGATATCGTATTTTTTTTACTAATAAATAACATTGGTACATGGTTCTCGTTCTCTCATTACTCGGTTCGGCATCTTATTCATAGGCATCCGTTGTTCACCTATCCGCCATCCGATGGGAACAACGTACACTGACATCGTTGGTCAACAACGATGTTAGTAAAAACGACCACCTCTAGTCATTATCGAAACCAATGTCCGAAGAATGAAATTGTTTCTTCGCAAAATTCGCAAGAAAATAAAACTAGAAAGGAGACAAATGCCTTTAGTGCCGTTTTTCTGAACGGTGATTTCAATAAAAATGAGTGGTATGTTGACTCTGGCGCAAGTACACATCTGACAGCAAACGAGAGTTGGATTACCAATGCGTGCTATCTACAAGATAAAGAAATTGTCGCGAACAATAACAAAGTGAGAGTTTTGTGTTCCGGCGATGTGAACGTCGTAACAGAGACTGATGAATTCGAATTTAATGTGGCAGTTACCGGCGTCTTATGCGTTCCAGATTTAACGACGAATCTATTATCAGTGAGCCAGTTGATCAGTAACGGGAATAAAGTGGTATTCACCGCGAGCGGCTGCTGTGTTTATAATAGAAATGGCAAGTTGGTGGCTATGGCGTCATTAAAAAATGGAGTTTATAAGCTAAGAATGCCTGAGAGTATATTGGCTGCATCAACAGTTACAGTGGATACGTGGCATCGCAGACTCGGACATGTAAATAGTTCATACATGAACAAAATGGCTGATGCAGTACAAGGCATGAATCTTGATGATAAAAGTCAGATTACCAAGTTGTCATGTAAGGTGTGCTGTGAAGGTAAGCAGTCTCGTCTACCTTTTAATCATGTTGGCTCGAGAAGAAACGAGATACTCAGTGTCGTCCACACAGACATTTGTGGGCCTATGGAGATTGAATCCTTAGCTGGTTCAAGATATTTCATATTGTTTATTGATGATTACAGTCGCATGACTTTTGTATACTTTATGAAACAGAAAAGCGAAGCCTTGTCATGCTTTAAGAATTTCAAAGCAAAGGTTGAAAATCAAACAGATAGGAAAATCAAAGCCATACGCAGTGATAATGGACGTGAGTACTGCAATAAAGATTTCTCTTCATATTTGCAGAAACATGGAATAAATCACCAGAAAACTAACCCGTACACACCGGAACAGAATGGATTAAGTGAACGCACTAACCGCACAATAGTAGAAAAAGCGAGATGTCTTCTATTTGATGCCAATTTAAGTAAAGAATTTTGGGCTGAAGCAACAAACACCGCTGTATATCTACAGAATAGAATTGTGTCCAATGGTTTGAATGGAAAAACAGCATATGAAATGTGGTCCGGCAATAAACCTGATGTTAGTCATTTAAGAATATTTGGAAGTGTTGTCATGGTTCACATAGCAAAGGAAAAAAGGAAGAAGTGGGATAAAAAGTCTGAGAAACATTTGTTGATGGGATATCCAGAGGATGTGAAAGGCTATCGTGTTTACAATCTTAGAACAAAACAAATTACAACTAGTCGAGATGTAATAATAGTTGAAGAAGAAACGCAAGTCTTCATTCCTGTAGTAGAAGAGACAAATGACAGAAATGAAAGTTCAGATTCAGTGGGGGAAACATTGATTGAGCAAGAAGATATCACCACAGAAAGCTTCACTGATCCTAATGATAAAACATACACTCCAAGTGACTATGAAGATGCTGAATCATCGGATGAAAGTGACATGCCGAGTACAAAACCAAGAACTCCAAGAGCGAGAAGGAAGCCAGATCGGTATGGTTTATCTGCAATGTGCACAGAGGA
Organism: Eupithecia subumbrata; assembly: GCA_949316285.1. Taxonomy (NCBI): domain Eukaryota; kingdom Metazoa; phylum Arthropoda; class Insecta; order Lepidoptera; family Geometridae; genus Eupithecia; species Eupithecia subumbrata. Next base: position 8,453,038 of record OX438643.1, on the reverse strand, counting down.
AGATATCCTAGATGTCAGTGATTTGACTCTGCATGAGGCGCTGAAAGGACCAGAAAAGGAACAATGGTTAGGTGCTGTTAATGAAGAACTTAAGTGTTTCAGTGATAATAATGCGTGGGAGTTGGTAGATGCTCCCAAAAGTGGAACAATAGTAAAGTGTAAATGGGTGTTAAGAAAAAAGTATGACAGTGACAATAATGTACGGTTTCGTGCAAGACTGGTAGCCAAAGGTTTTATGCAAAAACAGGGTATTGACTATTCAGAAACATTTTCTCCAGTTGTGAGGCACACAACATTGAGAATGTTGTTTGCGTTGGCCGTGCAGTTAGATTTAGATGTAACACATCTTGATGTTACGACCGCCTTTTTGAACGGTGATCTCGATGAGATTGTTTATATGCAAAAACCAGATTGTTTTCCTAGTCAAGAATGTAATACAAAAGTTTTGAAGTTAAATAAAGCTATTTACGGACTAAAACAATCGTCAAGAGCATGGTACAAAAAGGTGGATGATGTTCTCATTACTTTAGGTTATAAACGATCGAATATTGAACCTTGTTTGTATACTAAAATTAAGAATGAGAAGAAAACAATTGTAACAATTTATGTTGATGATTTTTTTGTTTTCAGTAATGATTTTAGAGAAACTACTTTCTTGAAAGAAACATTGTCGTCAAAATTTAAAATCAAAGACTTGGGAGAAGTAAAACAATGTCTCGGTATGAGTGTCAATATTGATAAAGTAAATGGTGTGATAACTTTGAGTCAAGAAAGGTATATAATGCAATTGTTGCAAAAATTCCAAATGACTGAATGTAAAATGGCTAATACTCCATTAGAACCTAAGTTGAATATAAATATAGATAAAAATTGTACAGGTCAATTTCCATATCAGCAACTTATAGGTAGTCTGATGTATTTAGCAATCTTAACTAGACCAGATATTGCATATTCTGTTGGATTTTTAAGTCAGTTTAACAATTGTTATAACCATGAAATTTGGTCTTATGCCAAAAGGGTATTAAAATATGTAAAGAAAACAAAAGAATTTGGTTTGAAGTTTACTAAAACAGGTAATAATCAGTTGGAAGGTTTTGTGGATGCTGATTGGGCAAACAATGTAATAGATAGGAAGTCCTATACAGGCTTGTGTTTTGTATTGTCTGGAGCTGCAATCTCCTGGGAAACACGAAAGCAAAGAACTATTGCTCTTTCAAGTACTGAAGCCGAATACATGGGCTATGCAGAGGCATGTAAAGAGGCTATTTACCTACGTAATTTACTTAATGAAATTACTGCTAATATATGTACTATTTCTGTTTTCAATGATAACCAGGGTGCGCTGAAGTTGTCTGTAAATAACATGTTTCATAAACGAACGAAGCACATTGATATCCGTTATCATTTTTGTAGAGAATGTATTTCTAAGAAAATTGTAGAACTTAAGTATCTAGAAACAGCTGAGATGCCAGCTGATATTTTAACCAAAAGTTTGTCCAGTGTAAAACATTACTACTTCATGCAAAAACTAGGTATTCAAGATGTTTCAGGTCGCTAGTTTGTAAGCTGTTGTATGTAATCTAAACTTGATAAATGTAAGTTTGTTGTTTTGTTTTGAAATAGTGGGGGTGTTGTTTATTTCAAAATTCACTCCTCACTCACTCACTTCATTCGTTCTACATTCGTTCCTTAATAAATGTTATCTGTGACAAGATGTCTGCCTAGAAACTGCGTTTCATTTTAACCTAGGATCTCCAAAACTACTGAACAGATCAAGATAATATTTGGCGTACATTTAGAACATAGCTTAACTTAGATAATAGGCTACTTATTATACCGAAAATACGCGTGCGAAGCTGCGGGTAGAATCTAGTAAATAAATAAATAATATATTATGATGATGATTTTCACCTCAAACTCATTGAAGACCGTCTGTTCCTCTTTAACCTCCTGCAGCAACTTGCCTTCTTCAGAGTAGAATGTGTTCTCGCTTACAGTGTGGTTGCTGATTCGAGATGTTAGGTTTGACTTCTTTCGGTCGATCTTGTTTATCTCTTTTTCTGTTACCTGTAATGGAGTTTTAAGAAATAACGTATTAATATTATGATTTTCAGATTGTTCCTATAACTATACTGGGTGATTGGACCTCCATTAAAACCCATTACATGGGGGTTCAATAGATGGGTGTTGGTGTCCCCTGACCTTTGCTGGTACAAGTTGCATGGGACACCCTGTTTATTCAGTGTTTATTAATTTCAGGTACATACCTACTATTCATTAAAATAAAATAAATTCGACTCCACTAATCTCTTGTTCCATTCACAGAATTTGGCATGAATCTCCTCCTTCCCTCAGTACAGGAATGTGTTAACCAACGACACCACAAGGTCAATTGGTGTAGGAGTCGAAAATCTCTGGAACTTCCTACGTATTTTTGGGATTTCATTTGATTTCTTAGAAATATTTACAGATCATACAAATATTTGTATCAAGGCGGAAATCGAACCAGCAACCTCCTGCGTCGCAGGCGGAGTTCAACCGCCGCACCACATCGGTCATCGATAACATAGTTTAAGATTTAATTAAATAAAATATACCAGCTAATCAAGCTAAGAGATATGTTTACTTTTCCAGAGTTCAGCAAAATCCCATACAAAGCAGCTTGGCCAGTTAGACACCGCTCCCGAAAGGATGAGAATTTCTTCACCAGTGTTGCACACTCATAGCATAGGAACGGAGGCAGGTCCATTGTACTTATTACCTGTAATAAGGTTATTAGTAGTCAGATAACTCCTAAGGAGTGTAATAATACCACACAAACTCATAATACAATTAGAGTTGCCAGATGTCCGGTTTTCGACCGGACAGTCCAGTTTTCTATATGCTTGTCCGGTCTAGAAAATCTTGGTAAACCGGACAAAGCATTGTCCGTTTGAAAATAACAGACAAAAATTTCGGATTCGGATTTCATGTGGCATTGAGAAAAGGCTATCTTTCAGATAATCAATCAAAAGAATTGACTGAAAACGCTCGAAATGATTACCAAAGAGCACTAGCCTAGCTTATAATAGAGAAGTGGTATAACTTTGAAAATAACAATTATAATTATAAGGCTTTTAGTTGTTTTGATCTTGAAAGCGGAAGATTGCCTACGCTGGTTCAGTTGATTGAGTTATGGTCCTTATTATTTATTTATTTATTTTGATTAGTAACTAACACGATTTTTACAACCAATTACACTAGTTACTTAATATTAAAAAACATAATTTATCTAATTACTAAAAATTATTGTAAAATTATCTTATCTCCTTGGAAGCAGCAATCTCCCCCTGAAAACATTTATGAAGAACTGGCTGCACTTCAAAGTGTTTTCTCTTCACTTGAAGGAAACTGTCATAACATGTGGTGCAGATTTTTTAACAAATAAATGAAGCAGCCCCAAATTTATTGAAAATCATGCAACATGTTTGTAGTATTCCCATATCAAACGCTTTTGTGGAAAGAATCTTTAGCGTCATGGGAAATGTATGGACAGACGAAAGAAATCGTCTCACCATAAACACTGTAAAAAGTGAATTGTGAGTTTTCTTTAATATAACTGCTAGTTGCACTGAATTCAAAGATACCATCTCAGGCAAAAAAACCCTTATTAAAAGCAGTGACATCGAGTACTAAATATATGAAACAGTAGATACCTACTCTAAATATCGAAAAAATATTATTTAGGTAGTTTTTAGGTTTGTTTTCAGTAAATTATCTGTTAGTTAATAAAAAATTTAAACATGTCCGGATTTTTTTTCCAACACATCTGGCAACCCTAAATACAATACTGAAGGAAATGCTGAGAATCAAGGAAGTACAAAGGGCGGCCTTATTGCTAGAGTTATTAGTACATTGTGCACCATAAGTGTGTAAAGTAGTATTTTACCACACAGTCATCATTGAATCTTGAGTGAAAAGTTAGAGTACTTTCCTAATGCATACAGCTGTCTTTGTCTTAGGCGTGATTAAATCAGGATTCTAGTAAATCCCTCTTGGCTGAAATAATGTTCCAAAATTACCTGGGAGGGACATAGTATTTACAGCACAAGGCTCTGACTTAGTGTAGAAACTACAGAACAAATCTCAAATACCAAGCTGTCTCTAATTGTAATTTATGAATCTATCTATATTGTGATCATGCTTGTTTTATTGCTAAAAATAAAGTTATTATTATTATCTTAGCTTAAGTAAGTTATTCTACAATCCTGAGTTGCACTCGGGATTCAATGATACCCCTGACATAATACACTGCTTTGTGGCCTCGGTGGATAATTTATAAAACTTTTTTATCAGAGTCTAGTCGATGCTATTCAAGAGCTGTTGTACTCTAGCACATCCCATCAGCATGGCCAAACAGGTAATGCAGCCAGTAATTTTTTTTTTTATTTGGCTTGGATGTTTTACTGAAAGGAAATATTTCTTTATCAAACATTGCATATTGCTTGTTATTTTATGTATTATTTATTTCATAAAACTGAAATTATGAAAAGAAATTGTATGAAATAATTATATGTTTATACAAATTAGTGTTTAATAAAAGGATTGGGTTAAAACTTTATTGAATAGAACTGAAGAAGCAAGGCAGCACATTTATCATTGTGGAACCTAAAACAGAAGTCTTAGGTTTACATTTGTATGCTGGTTACCGTCTCAAGATTTTAGTTCAACCACAAGGACTGAAAATCATTATTTTAATCAATTAGGGATTTTAATTTCACGATTCAAACACTCTGAAAAAACTTACCGGCACACCAATAATATATTCAAAGTCCGATTCCAGGGGATAACTCTGCACGTCATACATCTTCACATCACGAATGAGGCAAACGCGACATACTCTTACATTCTCAGAATCTTCCGACATTACAATATTCATTTTTTAAACTTTATTCTTTCAAGAGTTTGAGCAAATTTAGATTTATATGTTTCGCGGGGATAATAGAGCTAAAAAGCATTAGAACTTCTGACCCAAACTACACTTGTCCCATTACAAATAAATGCGAATCACGGACGTTTACGACCATTACTAGAATATTTGTCTGACCAAAAATAAATTATTTACCACTTTAGTTGATACATTTGCTGGTTTATTTCATTATTAGAAAATGATACGAACGTAAAAGAATGTCTATTCGACGCCAACGCCATTTTCACTATAATTTCATTCATTTACGTTTCGTTACCCACATGAAAGCCGACAGTTTTTTTGAGAAACACACACAAGCTACGCTAGGAGACTTGAGACACAAAAGTCAAGTCAAAGCACTAGCACTGCGCTGTTGTCAGTCAATCCCTCAAGAAGTTAGTTAGATAGCTAGTAGGAATGGGTCGTCGACTTCTTTTCAATAGACGAAACGAGACCGTTTACCGTCAACGATGAACTAGTTCATAAAACAGTCTACTGTTCGACCAGTTTATGCCGTTAGTTCAGGACATGATCGATCGTTGAACGTTGATGCACGGATTGGTAAACGACGACGAGAATTAAAACGATCATAGGTAAACGGTTGCCAATCGACGACGCGACGTATGAACTATTTTGACGACCGATGTGGTGCAGCCGGCAAAGGTCCGCCTGCGACGCAGGTTGCGGTTTCGATTCCCGCCTTAGGACAAATGTTTGTACGATATGCAAATATTTGTTCCGGGTGTTCTGGGTATTTTTATATAACTAGTAGTTCTACGAACAGTAGACCTCGCGATCACTATACTTTTTTTTCTACAATGAATTTACCTAGGTACCTAGGTACCATGTCTTTCGGCGTTAACTCGCTTGCAAATCGCCATGCCAGTAGCCAGTGTGAAATAGCACGGAGCAATAGTGTTATGTTATCGTATCACTTATCAGAATACCTACGCACCAGTTTATTATAGGTAGGCCTACCTTTAATAGTGGTGATAAACTTGTCATAAGTAGGTAGGTATTAAAATGTAAGTATCGTTGCCTTGCCTCTTACTTTTTGACGCGTCAAAAGAAAAATCCCATAGGTCAGTAGGTAGGTACCTAGGGAACCTACACTACCTACCTACCTTCGGGATAGGTACCTACCTAGGTAGGTAGAGATAAAGCATTCTAAAAATGCACGCCAAGTAAGTAGGTACCTATGACGTTTTATGAAGAGGGCCTGCATGTTTAGAATGGTTTGTCTCTACCTGGATAGGTATGGCCGAAAATCAGAAATAAATAACCCTCCTAGGTACCTAACCTACGCTTGTGTGCATAGTGCAACTTACCTACCATATGAAGATAGGTAGGTAATTGTTTAGTAGGTAATGCCTACTAATAGAATAATACATTGACATGCATATTGCATTGCAATAGAGTTTACTTTTACAAAACACCACTTACGCCGCCGCCGATATACAGTCTGGCCTGGCGCATGGCGAAAGAGAGATAGTTATATTAGCGAAACAAGCAAGTGTGAAGAGAGCAGAATGCTTGATAGACGAGTGGCTAGAGAGCGAGAAACAAACAGTTTCGTCAACGCTCGACTTTGGACTGGGCGATGCAAATTTCGTTCACGAGTAAACTGGTTCATCAGTGGACTGTAAACCGGTCTAGCAGTCGACGGCAAACAAACAGTCTACAAAAACAGTTCGTTCATTCAACGACCACTCCTAATAGCTAGACAAAGCCTAAACGAGAGTTAAACTCTTGTTAAAACCACTTCTAACTGTTTATACACTGTTTCAAAAAATGGAGACCTGTATTTATCCAATGAATTTTGTTGCTGATAGATAAGGGTCAATCTATGCAAAAAAATGTATTACATACTAGAAATATAAGGTAAAAGCAAATTTTTACATATTTTTTTATTACTAATCTCGATTTCCTTCAAAGGAAAGAGATTAAAAAAAAACTTAATTTATGTGCAGTTATTTTTTTCTTTTAAATCGAAGGCATGACTTCTTTTACGACTTTTCTCTAACACTCGTCCGATGAATACTCAGTCCGAAACCACTTGGCCATCACCGCCATTCTCAAAAAACCATTTGGAGGTTATCTTTCTACACTCTTCAAGTTCAACGCCCTATTAACTGTTTCAAGAGGAAGAATCAACCTCCTGAATAAGGCACCTCCAACGGTACTGCATCCACACGCTCAATCTGGTGGCGGAGAGTCGATCTTTTTACTGCTCCCTGAGCGAATGTCGTAAGACTCTGTCATCATCATCATCATCAGCCTATATTAGTCCACTACTGCTGGACATAGGCCTCCCCTAATGAGCGCCATAGCGCCCTGTCTTCAGCTAGCCGCATCCAGCATCTGCCTGCAGTCTTTCGCAGATCGTCATCCCACCTGGCCGGAGGGCGTCCTACACTACATTTGCCGAGTCGTGGTCTCCACTCAAGAACACGTTTACCCCAGCGGTGGTCGGTTCTTCGCGCCCACTGCTACTTCAGCTTGCTAATTCTTTAAGCTATGTCGATAACTTTGGTTCTCTGTCGGATGTATTCGTTACGAATTCTATCCTTCAGAGAGACTCCGAGCATAGCTCCTTCCATAGCTCGCTGAGCGACTTTGAACTGGTGGACCAGCCCTACCGTGAGTGTCCACGTCTCAGCTCCGTAGGTCATGACGGTCATGTCAGGACTGTTTTATTTTATTAAGCATTTATTTGAATTTTGATTGACGAATTTTTATAGTTTACTAGCTTCTGCCAGCGGCTTCGCACGCGTAGTTTCGGTGTAAATAAGTAGCCTATTATCTTAGTTAGGCTTTGCTCTAAACGTAGGTACGCCAAATTTTATCTTGATCTGTTCAGTTGTTTTGGAGATCTTATGTAACAATAATTCAGATTTCACAAACTTTCGGCTGGCGTAAGTTTAGAGCAAAGCCTAACATAGATAATAGGCTAGGTACCTACTTCTTATACCGAAAATACGCGTGCGAAGTCGCGGGCACATGCTAGTTAAAAATAAATAAACTTAAGGTGGCACTCACCACGCACTCACCTCAACAAAAGCGCCCCCTGCAGTTTGCACGAGCCATTTTGCCTGTCTTTCGAACCCTTAAAATTATCTCGATTATCGTAATCTCGTTTTCCGTTCTTGTTTACACAACAGTACCATAGATGGCGTTAGTAGTATACGAAATAGCGTTAATATAACTTTTAATTAAAGAAAAGTCTTGTTTTACACATAGGTAACATGCTTGTGTTTCAGACATAACATGCTTGTGTTTTAGACGGTCTAAGTTTACTTAAGATCGGTTCATTTGGCGAATACCTACCTACCTTCTTGATCGATGCATAATCTCGTACGGAACTCTATCAAGTCAGCCTAGGCTTCCTAAGTACCTAAGCCTAAACTACAATGAAACTACATCTACTACGTACGGTCTACTTATTCCTATTCCTTAGCTCATAAGTACTTTTACAGGCAGGTATAGATACTGACCTGCCTAACATTTCGGGAGACTGGGTACTAGCTTCTTGAAAGTGGAACGCTCAAATTAGGTCCAATTATGTCCCTCAGTCTAGTCGGAGCGGTGGCGGCGTTCGTACTTCGCGTGCGTAGGTATTAAACGACTAAAGGGATCTTAGTGAAATTTTTCAGTAAATAGTATCCCGGGGTATACGCACTACTGACTGTCAGTTGCGTATTTACCTTTTAGGCCACGTGGGCCATGGCTCGGAGGCCAGGCAGCGAGGGACGGTGGGCGGTGTAAGCCGCCCTTTTTGTTTTATTTTTTAAACGACTTCTAAAAGAAGGAGGTTCTATAATCGTCTGTAAGTATGTTTTTTTTGTTTGTATTTTACTTTTATCTCCGTCGATTTTACTGATTCTTTCACTATTGCATAGAGAATGATCCCGAATTGGTCCCTTAAAAATGTTATTCCAAATCCCCAGGGATTGGTATTTATCCCGTAATGCTTATAAAACAACGGCCTAAGATGTAACACGAAGGGCTAGACTAGAAGATACCTATTCACTCTTGTCTTGAAGAGACCCAGTTTGTAACTGGCCGAGAAAAACTGCAGCAGGGAGCGTGTTCCAAACCCCAGCAGCGGTACGAACGAATGATGAAGGTGGAGGAAAACCGCTTCGTGTTAGTGGACTGCCCTCGCTGCCAGAGAGAGCTTGCTGTGCTATCCTCCCCCCCCGCCGCCATCTCGAACATAACAACCGCGACACGGTAATATTATATGGGTAATTGAGTACCTACCACAGTAGATAAATATAATCTACTGTGCCTATACCGTGACCGGGGCTCGCTTCACTTGGGGTTATTTTTTCAGACGTCTCTTCTGAACTTCTTTACCAGCTCCCGTAAATGTCTTCAAAAAATCGGGATCGCTTCGCTCGCCGTTCATTCTACATTCTTCCTATTTTGTTGTTAAACAAATCAATTTCCTCTCAGCTTACTAGTTTATGCCCACGGCCGCGGCTTCGCACGCGTTGTTTCTATACCTATATGTTTAAAGGTGATTTATATCCCATGGAACTGATTTATGAGACAAAAAGTAGCCTATGTTTGATTCCAGGATTAGAATTACCTGTATGCAAAATTTCAGCCCGATCCGTTCAATGGTTTTGGCGTGAAAACATCCATCCATCCATCTATACATCCATCCAAACTTTCGCATTTATAGGTAATACCTATTAATGTGATAGTGTGATGTGATGTGAAGTGTGATGCTGATGATTATCTTAGCTACCTTAGCTACGTTAAATGTAACGCTAAGCTTAATAATTTTGGTGTGCCACAAGGCAGTATTCTAGGCCCGCTGCTATTTCTTATTTACATCAATGATTTGCCGAATATCACAAAGAATCAATGTGTTCTTTTTGCTGACGATGTCTCGATCGTTGTTACCGATGAGAAGAAGGATGGAACTTTAATTGACTGTCTTACCTCGGAGGCTGAATCACAGAGGCGGATCCAGGATTTCATTTAGGGGGGGGGGGGGGGGGGCATTTTGACAAAGTTCGGAGAAAGGGTTTTAATCACAAGTAAACAAAAAAAAGGTTTTTATTAGCATTTTTAGAAAATAAACCACAATGTCACGCGCGGGCGAAGCGGCGTTGTCGAAAAAAAATCATTCTCTGAGGTAGCGGTTCTAAAAATCTTTTAGCGACGCAACCCAATCATCGAAATATTTGACGGAGCCCTAAAATAAGTTCGATACCTAAATAAAAAGATAGGCGAGCGGAGCGAGCCTCGAATATTTAAAAGATTTTTTAGCGCCTATTAGGACATTTATGAAAGAAAACAAATACATACATATAAAATAGGCGAGCGAAGCGAGCCTCGAAAATTTTGAAGTCAGCGTTGATTAGGAAATTAGCGAAAGAAAAGACGATATAAAAACGGCGAGCAGAAGGAGGTACGAAATTTTTCAAGATTTTTGTACGATTTTTTGGAAATTCATGACTGACAAGGAAGAAAAGACGATATAAAAACGGTGAACGGAGCGAGCCTTGAAAATTTTAAAAGTCTTAGCGACGATTGGGAAATTTGAGCCTCGAAATTTTCAAATTTGTTTTGGCGACGATCGCGTAATTTGTGAGAGAAAAGAAAGCAAGGATACCATAAAACGGCGAGCGGAGCGAGCCTCGAAAATTTAAAATACTTTTTAGCGTTGATTAGGACATTTATGAAAGAAAATATTATACATATAAAATAGGCAAACGGAGCGAGCCTCGAAAATTTTGAAGTCTTAGCGCCGCCGATTGGGAAATTAGTAAAAGAAAAAACGATATAAAAACGGTGACCAGAAGGAGCCACGAAATTTTTAAAATTTTTTTTTGCGACTTTTTGGAAATTCTTTAGTGAAAAGGAAGAAAAGACGACATAAAAACGGCGAACGGAGCGAGACTCGAAAATTTGAAAGTCTTAGCGACGTCTGGGAAATTTGAGACTCAAAATTTGCAAATTTGTATAAGCAACGATCGCGTAATTTTTGAGAAAAAAGAAAGCAAGGATGACATAAAAACGACGAGTGGAGCGAGGCTCGAAAATTTTTTTTTTTTTAGCACCGATTAGGACATTTGTGAAAGAAAAGAAAATACATATAAAATAGGCGATCGGAGCGAGCCTCGAAAATTTTGTAGTCAGCGCCGATCGGGATATTAGTAAAAGAAAAGACGATATAAAAACGGTGAGCAGAAGGAGCCACGAAATTTTTCAAGATTTTTTTGCAACTTTCTGGAAATTCGTCAATGCCGAACCGATACCTTTCATTTAATACCCCACTCGGTAAGGTAGCCCACCTTTTGAAAATTATTCCTTTTAGACCATTTTTCAAAAAGTGTTCTTTTTACAGACTTCTCTATATTTTTCCTGTAAAATATAGATCTATATCTACAAACGCTCAATACTTTTAACATGGATCGCTCTGCAATTTTCGGAGATAGGGGGGGGGGGGAATGGGTATTTTTTCGACTTTTTTCGAAATATTTTAAAAAGTATGAAACTTACAAAAATTTCAATAACTATTTTGAAATGTTTTTTTTTTTTTTTTTTTTTTTTTACTGTAGTCCAGCATACATTTCTAAATACACTAGAATAACATTACAATCTAGCCATATATTTGAAAATGGGTAATTTTGTTTTAACTTAATTTTATACATAGGTACATTACACTAAGAACGTGTCCATCGGCACTTTTCTTATTGTCTCTATTTAAGGGGAAGACACTTGGTTCATGTGTTCTTTAAAATTAGCACTTATGCACTTTCACTATAACTATAACTACACTAACTCGAAAGGTTTAGTTCTTTTGAGCCTTTCACTATGTCCGTGTTGTCGAGGAGCTGGATAGCCTCGACGTTCACATGATGATGAAGCCTCAGTTCATGAGCCTCTGCGTATTTTTGTATTATTCTATCGACGTATTCAATCTTCAGGTTCCGATGAAGATCGCGATTTCTTACATACCAGGGAGCGTTAACAAAGATTCCAGAATAAAGTACTCAGGGCTAATGCCCTGAGTACTTTATTCTGGAATCTTTGTTGTATAATGGCTACATTTGTCTGTTTGGTACAACCCCAGAGCTGTATGCCATAGGTCCAAATTGGCCTAAGGACTTGTTTATATAGTAAAACTTTATGTTGTACTGCTAGAGTAGAATTTCTTCCAACTAGCCAGTACATCTTTTTGTAGCGAATCTCTACCTCTTCTTTTTTCTTTTTGACGTGAGCTTTCCAGCGTAGCTTGGCGTCAAGGGTCATGCCCAAATATTTCGCTGTGTTAGCATACGGTATTACGACTCCGTTGATGAATACGGGATGATAGTCTTCTCTTTTGTTTGTGAAGTTGATATGAATAGATTTAGATTAATTTAGTTTGATTCGCCAGGTTTTTGTCCAGTTGTGTATTTTATTCACTGCCACTTGGACTTTTTCGGCGGCTTCTGCTTGAGTTCTTCCTGTGGATATTATAGCAGTGTCATCAGCAAATGTTGCGATGGTGCTGTTTTCAGGTTCTGGCAGGTCATAAGTGTATAAGAGGTAGAGGAACGGACCCAATACACTTCCTTGTGGCACACCTGCTTTTATTTCCTTTATTTCAGAGAAGAATTCATCTTGTCTTATTCTAAAGGCTCTATTTGCTAAACATGATTTGATTATTTCAACGTATTCTATGGGGAGAATTATTTTTAACTTAAGTACTAGGCCTTCATGCCATACTTTATCAAAGGCTTGTGCGACATCTAGGAAGATTGTAGAGCAGACTTCTTTGTTTTCTAATGTTTTTTCGATTAACGTGGTAATTCTGTGGACTTGATCCACCGTGGAATGTCGTTCTCTGAATCCAAATTGATGTTCTGGGATAAGTTTTTTAGTTTCTATGTACTATGTACTAGTAATGGCTTAAGCCTTTTTAGAAATAGCTTTTCGAATAGCTTCGACATTATAGGCAACGAAGAAATTGGCCTGTAAGATGTTGCTTCCTGTGGTGGTTTTCCTGGTTTTGCTATCATTATTACTTCCGCAATTTTCCAAAGATCTGGTACGTATTTTAGTCTGAACGCAGCATTGATAAGATTAGTCATTTAACCAAGGCTTTTCTTGGAAGGTTGTGCAGAACTGCTCCTGTGATTAAATCGAAACCAGGAGCTTTCTTTACATTTATCTTTAGTTTTATTTCACTCCAGACCTCTCTAGGTGAAACAAGCTTAATGTCTAGATGTTTTTGAAATGTAAAAAATGATACCTTTCATTTGATACCTCATATGACTCTGTAGGTATCTTTTAAAATTTCGGCATCACAATTTGTATGGAAAATATTCATTTTCATTTTTCATTTATTTTCTTTAAATCTGTACAGGCGCACGAAATGTATTATTATTTCAAATTTCAAGTTGATAGCTGCAGTAGTTTTTGAGTTATTAAGGAGGGAAAAAAGGACAGACAAAGCGAGACCATAAGGGTTTCGAAACCGATCTTTGATCTTCGAAACCCTAAAAACGGTCCTACTGTAAAAATCGCAAAAATTTCCACTAAACAAATTTTAGGTTTTTACGAACGAAAACAGTAAGTATGTATTTTAGTAAATAACCTTTATTATTACGAAATAAAGTATTAACAATTGGTAAATCAGAGTCTAGGCCGATAATTTTTTTGTCACGCTGAGCCACACACAGAAACCGTAGCCGGGTCGGAGGCGAAGGCGAGCGGGTTGTATCATACGAATTTATATGAGAGACTACAGATACACCGCCGGGCGGCGTTTGTGTAGTGAGTGACTACACTACACAAACGCCGCGCCGCCGCCGGCCCGGCCACGGTTTCTGTGTGTAACGGCTTTAACTGAGAGGACACTTAGATTAAAGACTTATCAGGATAAGTCTTTAATGTTATAAAGGAGGGAAAAAAGGACAGACAGAGCGAGACCATAAGGGTTTCGAAACCGATCTTCGATCTTCGAAACCCTAAAAAGGAACCCTAAAGGATCACATTGTTGCCCGTCTGTCAACCCCCTTTTCTCAGGGACGTGGACGTATCGAGTTGAAATTAACGTCACATAGGTACCTACTCAAGTCCGTAACCTCTTGGAGCTGCGTGCGATATAAATAAAACTTCTAAGTCAACGCACTCAAAAGTTACAGCCGTTTATGTCCGAATATTTTGAAATTCACATGCACACAGCCATAAAGAACAAGTAAAGGAAAAAAATCGAAAACAGTAAATTTATATATAACTTTTGATTCTTGATATAAATTGCAACCTTTTTGTGATGAGATGAGGGACCACTTACCACTTTCTTTGGGGTTTGTCACAAACCACTAACCGTTTGGAGATGAAAAATATAGCAAGTCGTACCTATCCACAAATTCATTGGAAGTAGGGGGAGGGGAGCATCGCCACCGAGCACCATACTCATAAATTTTATCGATTTTTTTGTACCTTCTTGTTAGATTTTCGTAATTTGTTAGCGGTGCAGTGGTGGAGGGAAATTACTTGAAAATGGGCGCCCTTACTTATACCAAGCAGAAAATACTTTTTTTTGTATATTGTCAGGGTGGGTCTAGACCAGGGATCCCCAAACTATTCTGGACAAGTGACCCCTTTACAAAATGAACTGTTACCTTAGACCCCCATGGCCAAATTACCTACTTTTAAGATCAACCTCCTTATTAATAATGGTCCGCTAACTTATATTATCTTATCTTTAGTTGTTATAATATATTTATTATCTTAAGTTGTTTCATCAAAACCTACGGGTGGGTCTGGACCCACCCGTAGGTTTTCCCCTCCATCTGAAACAAATTCTAAAATATATTCTTATGTTTTAGAATTTGTTTGCGGTGGTGGGTTAGGATATGGGAGAATGAGAGACAGGCTCTGCCCTCAATCAAGACCACAGAAATATTACCCATTCAAAATGAAAAAAATATGTGATTTATTAGATTTTTGTGTCATTTGTTTATGGTTGTGGGTACGATGACCTTAAATGGGGCCAGGCCAGACTCTGGCCTTAATCAAGAACAATTTATATGTATTATTATATCATGTAGTTTTTTTGGTGCGGTAGTATCGGTGAGTGGAGCAAGCGTCGAAATATTCTTCTGTTGTGGTCAGATTTTTGTTTTTTTTTTTTTTGTGGTTTGCAAAAATTTAATTAATCTGACTGAAACGGTTCAAGCCATAACACGGGTACTACATAATTGATTGCTTTTGGGTTGAATTGAATTTAACACAACAGGTCATACAGGAAGGAGACAAGTGGAATTAATATCGGTGAGCGGAGCGAGCCGCCATTTTTTTAACGCGGTTGAAGGCTCAATCAAATTGATAGGAGTCAACAGTAGGCATATAAATAAATGACCTCGAAGCGCCGTGGCGCCGAGCGCCGCGTTCTTGAGCTTTGCGGACCACTTCGGATGCTTCCAGGCAGGGACCACCAGGCCAGACCACAGGTTGGGAACCACTGCTATAGACCAAAACCAATAGGGTAATTCCCGTTGACCTAGAATCATAAAATTTAGTAAGAAGCAAGGTTTTATAGGACAAATAAAGGGAAAAATCCAGGAAGCGTATATTTGTTGTTTAATCACAAAAAAATTTTTTTTTTGATTCTCGCCATCGACCAAAACTTAGACCTGCCTAACCTACTTCCCGTTGACCTAGAATCATGATAATTTGGCAAGACACAAGGTCTTACAGAACCCTTAGTGCGCGAGTCCGACTCGCACTTAACGTTTTATTTTAAGCTTGACGGGATAAATACTAATCCCTCGGAAATAACATTATATATGACCAATTCGGGATCATTTTCAATAGCGGTCCATAATAAAATAATTGACGGAGAAATAGAGGAATAAAAAAAAGAAATAGGTAGGTAGGTACTTATGTAGGTACCTACAGCCAATTTGACAGGCGAACATTAGATCCTCTACCTCATTGAACTACTACTCACTGCTCTACCTTTTGTGAATTTTTGAAGTCACCTATTACCTTACTAATATAAACAAAATGTTTGCCTACCTAGCCATTCCTTAATAGGTACGATACCTAACTAAGTAACGTAGGCATACCTTGAGGTAATACCTACTTATCACGAAATACCTACCTAGGTAGTTTCTAATTCCGTGGGTAATTAATATAGTAGGTAGGTACGCACATAGGTTCATTTATGTAAAAAAATATTATACCTACCAGTAATAGTAATTCAATGTAGGTACCTACCTATTCATGACGTGGCGACTGGTGACTCCTTGCTCCTTAGTACCTACTTTATATATACGTAGGTAGTAGGTACTTATAGTAGGTTGGTAGGTACCTAAACATTTGACATTCATTACTTTTTATGCCTTACTTACCTATTTCTGTCTCGTTCACTCTTGCACGGGACTTATTTGTTCGTGGAATGCGCGCGTCGAATAGTCTCGCTACATCAGTACGTAAAGCTCACAATAGCAATTTTTGCTTAGAGTGTAAACCTTATTGGCTATATAAATAAAGTCGATATTCGCGGCAACCGTCAAATGAGGACGTCCAAAGAGCAGTGAAAATGCGCTACTGACACGAGACTACGAACCGAGACTACTTTGTGGAGTAGGTAGGTAAATTCATAATTAGTCTATGTAGGCATTTCCAAGTCAGGAACTTTTTTTAAGTTCTAAAATATGTTATGCGATGTCTTTTACACAAAATTTAACAAAGCGGATGTGATTCGTTCATAAATCCAGGCGATGCAGGTGCTTCTAAAAATAGCACGTTCAAAATTAGACCAAAATAAAAAGTCCTTGAGAACTAGTCTCGTGGGGAGTGCCTAGCTACGTCATCGGAGAGTAGGTATGACGGCCAGACGAGGCCTGATTGGCCAACAAAGCCTTGTCAGCGGCCATTTTGTACGGTGCTGAGTCACCAAAAGGTGAAAAATGTACACGAGATGTGAACTCCCCACGAGACTACTCAACCAACGGTATTGGGAATTTCACAAATTTTGGGTTTCATGTTCCTCGCCTACCTCAGAGAGGGAAAAATTCAGCAAAAATACAATTTGAACGAAAAAATATTTACCATCGGTCAAAAACTTGATACGGCACTGCCGAGTGAGTTGCCGCGAAAACTGTTTTGAAAACTTTTGTTTTGAGCAAAGTGTGCAAACTCTATTACCATACCAAACCACCTCGGGAGACGTCGTCGATTGGCCTCCATCACATGGAAGGATTTCAAGTGCCCTGTTTGTGCGTGTGTGTTAATTTCTGGAGAATACCTACGTCTACAATCCAACAGCATTATCAGCTGTCAAATCTATAGATAGAAGTGCCAATCGAGTGCGCATCTTGTTTTGTGATTGTTTACATATTTTTGACTGAAACTTCATCAATGTGGCAGTGCATCATGTAGCCTTGCGCTCGGGCTACACTCCGGCATAGTAGTTTACGTGATATCTTCGAAGATAACGTTAGTTTTACTCACGTATGAAGGAAGGAAATCCGGAAGCAATCGAGATGGATCCCCCGGTCAAAGTGAAGACGGAGAGGCCCGACGAGGCGGAAATCCGGGATATGGCCGCGAAAATGGTGGAGGCCAACAAGGCGAAGGCGCTGGCGGCGTCCGTTGCGGCCGCGCGGCCCATGCCGGGTGGCGTGGCGGGTGGCGCGGCCCCGGGCCCCGGCGGACAGTTGGGTATCCTCAACTTCCTGACGCGCAAGCAGCCGCCCGGCGCCGGCGAGCCCGCGCGCCCGCAACCCGACGCTGAGAAAAAGACCCCCGCGCCCGACGAGGCGAGCTGGAAAGGCCACTTCGGCTGGGACATGCTCGGAAAGTGCCACATCCCCTACATCTACCGTTCCGGAGAGAAATACGTCGCCGTGCGGATGGTGGAGATTAAACTCCTCAACAAGTACCTGAACTACCTCCACGCTGATATCTACTCGTGCACCTGCATCCGAAGCTACTACATCACAGAAATCGAGGCCCGGCTGCTGAATGAGATCAACAACAGGCATTGTGATGGACAGTTTGGTCGAGAACCCTTCACTCAGAAAGATCTAGTGGTCCGACTCTCCGATGCTTACGAGTTTTATAGCTTCCTAGATGTTTGTTATAATAAGCTGCTGCAGAACGGCCCGGCGCGTACCGACAAGTGCGGTTTTATCAGAATAAACAAGGAATCGGTAGTTCCATACACAGTGAGAGACGATCAGAAATTTGTGCCGTTGTTTTACTTCGAGGGGGAGACGGACAATCTTAAGTTGAAAGCGGACCAGTTGAAAGGATGGGACTTGTCATATCTTAAGTTCTGTTGCAAAGTGCAGGGGATCAGGAACGAACTGTTTGCCAGTGAGACATGTTCTGTGATTAGTTTGTCGGACATAAAAAGTTACTTTCCACCGGGAACGGAGTTTGAGGAGTACTGGCCTCACAAAGTTGTAGATTCACAGCTACTCATATCAGCAAAGGGTAAGCAACTTTTCTATACAATATATTCTATGAAAGTCGCAGCAAATGTTGTATCTATTTGCTTTTTCTTGTTTAATTCAAAGTAACTATTTCTTAAACAATTTACTTAGATTTCGGTTTAGTAATTAAAAGGCAATGGAGAGGCCACAAAGCCTTTCCTTGTGTTAGTTGTAGGGTTGCCACCCTATTATATTATACCGATCTACTATATTTAAGGTCCGCCAACTATATATTATATGTATTTCTGGGAAAAATATGGCAGGCAAAACTACTATATTTTTATGGCCTTATAATGGTCAAAATGGCTAATCTAAAAATTAACTGCATACATTTCTCAGGATGTATGTTTTGGGGATTGCTGCGCTCACCTTTTTTTTTTATCCCTATCTTTTCTAGTTATAATTAAAAGCCTCAGCAAAAAAGGCAAAAACTCGCTTTTATAAAAGTTTTACAAAGGGACCTAATATTATACCAATCATTCTAATTATTTTACTCTCTCTTTATAAGGCGCAAAACGAACGCTATTTTGAGTGATAAAACTTTAAAATGTGCTCTAAAAAGGCAAAGACTTGCTCCGCTCGCCGATAATAAACACGTCTCTTTTTTTCGGTTATGTCCAGAGGTTGACGACTCCACTAAGGAATTTCTATAAAATTCTTAAAGACGTCGTGTCTTTTTCTTAAAACATAAAAAATAGCAACTCGCTACGCCAGCCGATAACTTTCTTGTCTTTTAGCAGGTGTGTCATGTTTGGCTCATGCCTTTCCAAGGAGTCTCCGACAAAAACACAAAACCGCGGCTCGCTCCGCTCGCCGGTAACATTCTTCGTATTTCCTTGTTTGTCCTAGCTAGAGACTCCTTCAAGACTCATAAAATTATCAACCTAATTGGCCAATTCGTGACAACTTATGACGAGAGTTAAGTCTCCCCAAGGCTTTGCCAACTGAGCCTGCCGCCCTGCCAGGTAGGCCCCAAGTAGTATTAGCCACGTTCCACCCCTGCCTGCTATTTTTACAATGTATAGTTTATACAAAATGTAATGTAACTTTGTTGATCAAAAACGATTTTTTTTTTAGATTTTCCTATTCTACTACATTTTTACGAGCAAGATACTTAAACCTACTCTATTCGAACAAAGATAAGTTGGCAACCAAATGTCCTATAAATAAGGTGGAGCTCATTAAGGGCCCGGAGGGGACAAATAACCCCATTTCCAGCTGTAAGAACCCAACGAAAACATCCAAACAATATAGGCCAGCGGAGCGAGCCGTAAAAAAAATGGATTCTGCTAATTTTGGTGGGTATCTGAAGTGGGTCATGTTCGCGACTACATGAAAAACGAGTGTTTGTCATTGGCAAGTAGATCGCTCCTCTAGAAAATTTGCGTTATGTTGTGGGCAAACTGACTTAAATGGGGGTCGAGCACTGATCATACACCAAACCCAGAAGGAAGGAGATATTATCGGCGAGCGGTGCAAGCCTCGAAAATTTTGTGGTTTTGTTAGATTTTACAGTATTTTGCATTATCATCATCAACGTATTTTAGTCCACTGCTGGACATAGGCTGGTGTTTTGTATACTGACCGCTTACTAGCGTTAAGCCCAGACCACGACTAGAAGGCTAAAATGTCACCTGCGAGCGGAGTGAGCAGCGACTTTTTTGTTTCCGTTTTATTTTTTGCGAATTTGAATAGCGGTGGGTCGAGACCCCCGGCCTTCGGCCAGAAGCATTACATTTAATAGGCAAGCGGAGCGAGCCGCGAAAATTTTGTGGTTTTCTTAGTTCTTGCTCGGCAAACTGAAGAAAAACAAGGGATGACACCAGAGAAGGGCAAAAATTATGTTAGCGAGTGGAGAAATTTGGCACATTGACCTAAAGCAAACCTCTAGCTCTGGACCATACCTAGAAGGAACAAATGCTATCGGCGATCGGATCGAATTGCGCAAATTTAGTGGTCTGATCTTGTGATTTTTTTTTTGCGGTGGTTGGCAATGTCGCAGATTATTTGTTTTGTTAATTTTTTGTGGTGTTTCTTGCGGTGGTGGTTGGATTGATAGAAACTTACTGAAGCGGACTAGGACACTCAAAATAGGTACTTAATGCTTTTGCGCTGAATTTAAAACTGGCCAAAATATTTGTAATACCTATCGGCGAGCGGAGTGAACTGCATATTTTTTTTGCCGCAGACGATAACTATAATCCAAGTGATAAACATTAACAGGAATGTAATAAATAATCACCAACCTGGGTTGGCTAACCATTTGTGGGGGGGGAGCACAATGGTGATTGAACCCCCAAGCCACCCCCTCCCTACAGCCATGCCAGCAGGCTGATGATGATGACAAGTAAGGTACCAAAACCTTCAGTAAACTTTCTTAAACTAGTCAGAAGGTCAGACCTTCAACAAGAAATACCTTGACATGTAAAAAATAATTAACATGACGGCAGCTGTGTAGAATAATAAGCTAGGTACTCCTTTATCTTTTATCTTAAAAAACTGTGTGATTTATTAATACCTACCTAATGGTTTTATTTTCTTTATAATTGCTATTTCTATAATAATGTAGTTCATGGGTATTATCTTAAGTTAAGGCATCAGCATCACAATAGACATAAAACATAATTATTAATATCGTAACGAAAATATATTTTAAGGTAAATATATAATCAGTTGCACTACAATATCCAGCAGTGGATGTTTGTGACATTATGTTATTAATTTATTTAACTATCATTCATAACCATTTTATTCGAATACGCAGGTAACTTGACAGTCCCTATCTTTATTTCAATAATCCGATATAATAAAAATAGGGATTGTCAAGTCCCTGCCCGTGGTCCACCACCTTGGTTCCTACCATTATTGATAGGTTGTCCCATAATATTTGCATAATTATTGACACCAAGCAATATCGGTAGTGCTTTATGTTATGATTTAAGGATATAAAAATGCCCGCGTAAATACAAAATCCACCATTCGTTCCAAAAACATATAAACGGTCCAGTCAACGGGACCAGCTTAATGGGACCACGAGCAAAAAGCGTAATAGGTTAAATATTTAGGCGCGTAAAGAAAATCCACCCTTCGTTAACCCAAAAATAATAAATAGGTAGGTAAATGGCCAGTAACATTAGAGACAAGTTTCTGAACCTAATAGATAGCACTACGCCCTGACCATGCCCTGTGTACTAAAATATAAATTCTAAATCTAAGTAACAGCTTGAAATAGCTCTACGTGACCTCATTCATAGCCTCATAAGACAACCTTCACTGACGACTACTTAACCTCGCTATTCGATTCACAAAGAATACCTATACTTAACGTTACTATTGTTACAAAGATAGATTCAGATCGGTTTCATTACAAAAGATATAACACCTATCAAGTAAAAATTAGAAAAGGTTTACGTGTACGCAAAACAGCTTATTAGCGCCTCTACCGTACATAAAATAAAATACCAAACGAAAAATCTCTACTTAAGTAAAACCAGTCTTTATAGATCCCTGTTACACCCAATTCTCCTCCACGTTGTTGATAACACCAATATTGTTCACCAGGCGCCGTGCAAGGCGGCGGGCAATGGACCAGGGCGCCGCCAGCGCCGCCCCCAGGCGTCGGCGGCGTGAACGTAGGCGCAAACGCCGGCGTCAACTTCAACTCAGTCGGCAACACCTCGAACCGAGGCCGACGAGCTGGCGGCCAGCAGAGGCACACGCAGTCGTCATCGGCGATGCAGATGCCCCATGCTGGCCTCTCCGCGGCGGCAGTGCAAGCCCTGGCAAACGGCTGGACTCTACCTGGGACGCTGACACAAGTTCAGACGCAGCAAGTGTTAAGGCTGGCACAGGTTGGTGGATGTTTATGATGCTTCTTTACTAGGTGCGTGCGATTAACTGGCAATCATGCGCAGTGAAAACAATGTCAACTATTCACCAGTAGGCGGATTGTAGACAAACCTTACAATACTACACCATTTTCACTGCGCATCTCTGTTGGAAAAGCAGCTTAGCAGTAAGTTGTGAAATAATGAAGAAATTAGAGGGAAGAATCCCTTACGAATCAGAGCTGATAGGTAAAAGGTTTTGTTCTGATCAGTAGCGTAGCCTACTTTCTAAAAATATTATCTAGACCGAGCTGTTCAGCTTCCGCCATGGAAACCTGCACTTTATTTATGCAGGAAGTAAAATCTGGCCAGGGCACAATTTAAATAAATAAACGAAATTATCTCAAATGCTTTAATCAGGTTGGGATTTACCAGCTCAATTCAGTTATAGTTTAGTTATCTTATCAACGAGTTCGTAGGATTAGTTATAATAACGTCACGGAATTTTTTATTCCTGCACTGAACGAATCCGTTGCTTTAATCTACAGGGTGATACAGAAGTTTTGGGCTCTTGCGGGAAAGCTTGCGGTATTCCAACGGTATTCAATAACTGTCCATGGTTTCTTGAACTTGTTGTCGTTATTTTATTTTGTCCATAACGCTGTTGTTCTGCTCCTATCTGCAATGTTATTTTGTTTAGAAGAGGTGGTAAAAGATAGGCTTTACTCTGTCTCAAGTTGTCATAGGGTATAGTGCTTCGTAGAGCATACAGTTATTATCAAAACCTGTGGTAGAAAAGTAGAGTCACGTTTGTTTCGTCTTCAAGTAGTACAAAAAAAAACTTCTAATTACTAAGCCGAAAGTGCCGGTAGCCGGGGTGAATCTGGACCCCGAGAGGGAGGGAGGGATCAACTTTATTTCTACGATTTTTCGAATTTAGAACTTTTTTGATTTATTTGGAAATGAATACATGTTACGTTACGTTACGTGGCTGGCCCCCTGTATATGTATAGATTTTTATGTTTAAATTATTTTATTTGGCTATGTAAAAGACAAAACTACAAAAATCGCTAAACCGCCAATGTTTCAATTCGCGAACGCGTCAAACATAAGGATATCGATAGTTGTCCACGTTCTGTAATTTTTGACGGATGTAGGTACAGTCGCGTAGCTTCCGTCACAGCAACATTGCAGTTATTGTAATAATTTCTAACCGCCTCGGAAATCAACTAAACACAGTTTGTGGGTAGAAGGAATAGCGGTCCACGCCCTAAAAGCATGTTTCGTTTGCGGACTTCCGGTTTATAGCTCGCTGGCCTAGTTGCCATTTTAAACCGGCCTCCCGATTTTCTTAATAGACCCGATACAGTGTGTCAGCGAAGTCGGAATATCTAAAAATAGCCTGTATCACCCCCTGACCCCATATAACTTAATGTATTTGGGGTTCCTCTGACATTAAAGTTTTAATTTTAATTTTAATTTTAATTTATTTGGGAAACAAACAGCTTACTTAACTAAATTGGTTGTAACATATGGGTAACTTAAGCCTAACAGTTTCCGCTTATGGGTAAACAATATGTAATGTGTCCATTAAATCTTAAAATCTAGCAATGCTTCGAACTAAAAAACTAACGATTAAAACAAAACAATATTATGGATAGAAAACACTTAGTAATGTACATCACTCAATATATGTATAAAAATATATGACATTATCGTACATTTAAGCCATTCAAACCAAGACCAGAGCAGAGTTAATCTGCAAAGAAAGACTTATTAATCTGGATTTTTATGCCATTTTGCCTTAAAGAGAATAAATCCATATTGTTAGTATATTCCCTGTTGAAAATGTTACATGTGCGTGCAAAGAAAGAGTTTCTGCGGTAGTTAGTAGAGCACGGTGGGACATAGAGCTTCATAGCGTTTCGGCGACTGACAGCACGATGCGGAACTTGGATTTGAATCAGCGACAGAAGATCGGGACAATCAATTATGTTCAAAGCGATGTTGTGCAGGAAGGTGAGGTCTGCAGCCTCCCGCCGCGTGACAAGAGGCAGCAGGTGATGACGCTTACAGCTGTTAATATAGTCAGGACAAACTATTTTGAACTTGAAGTTTAAGAATCGTAAAAACTTTTTCTGGACTCTCTCCAACATGTCTATATATATTCCATAGGTGGGATTCCAAGCCTGAGAAGAGTATTCGAGTCGACTTCTTACTAGTGAACAGTATAAGATTTTGAGTGATTTTACTGATTTAAAGTCTTTCGTAACACGGAATATAAAACCTAGCATTTTTAAAGCCTTTGCAACAATGTTCTCGATATGCTCGTTAAAGCGAAGTTTAGAATCAATAGTTATACCGAGGTCAATAACACTACTAGTTTTAGTCAAAGCTTGGTCATTGATTTTATAGACGTGATGAATGGGGTTGGGAGATCTAGTAAATGTGATATAGGAGCATTTAATAACATTGAGATCCAACTTATTGGATACACAGTAATGATGAAATGTTTTGTGAAGTAATAAAAGTATAACCCCACATTCTGACGTCGGGCTTCGTCGCGTCGCCTTTATTTGGTATTTTTATTAGAACTCTGAAACGAGAATAGTATACAATTTCTTATTCCTTTCAATACTTACAAAAAAATTGCATAAGCGTCTTGGGGGACCTCTTCCCAACAAAAAAGCCAGCAAACTTATTACTACAATGACTTTATTCATACACTGACTTTTATTGAGCATAATTAAATAAATAAATACACAATATGTACGAAATTGACTGGCAGCAGGCTTCTTCCCAGGACAAATTAGTTTTTTGTAAGAGTCACCGCAGCAAAGCAAAGATATGATTGATTTGCCATCGTTTTTAATAACATAAAAAGCCAAGCGAGGTACCTACAGGTTAGTGACGCTTGAAAAAAAATCCGTTTTTTACAATTTTCTTTGTTCTACAAGTATAATTTACATAGCGGATAAGAAGTTTTGCGCGCATGGTAAGCCATTTGCTATGAATCTTTGCTAAAAAAACTTTGATTCAATTGTAGTTTTGACAGTCGACTTAAAATAGATTTTAGTAAAAAATCTCTTATACGATGGACTCCAAACGACAATTGATTCGTAGATTTTTCTATCGTGGTTTCATAGCAAATGGCTTACCATGTGCGCTATCTGCTATCTAAATGATTTGTAAAACTAGAAAATAACAAAAACCCGATTTTTTTTTCGAACGTCGCTAACCACTTTAAGGTTTACTCGTACGAAATCACAGCTACAGCTTGTAAGATAAGAGTACAAAGACTGACGAGGTTGATGTCCACAGGCGCAAGTGGCAGCACAAGCCGCGGCTCGATACAACAACGCGGCCATCGCAGCCGCTTCGCAGCTCCCGCAGCATAGGTCGCAGCATCAGAGGAATGTGCAGGTATGCTTACTTCTTTTATCGTCCACCACACAGCCGCGATTTTGAAGCCCCGTCTTGTGCCCCCCGCCGCAAATCGCAGCTTCAAAATCGCGGCTGTGTGGTGGAGGCTTTAGCCTCATAGGTATTATACACTAGCCAAACTCGATATAGAATGTATTCGGGGGTAAAACTCATTGGCGTTGAGTTTCAGCATATAATTGTTAGCAATATTTAGTGAAGGAAGGATCTCTCCTTCAAATTAATTTTCTAGCCAAACTAAAGTACACCTCACCGTAGATCATCATTGTTCAGTTAATTTTCCTTTAACCATGCTTGATTTCTCCTTAACATTATTTTTGCAATAACAATACCTTCCATTTACCTAAAAACTATTTATGAGATCATCAACCAAATTAATCACAGGTAGGTATTGTGTAGGTAGCTGATTCCCAAATATCGTCATGCATATTACGCAATACAAATACAAAAATTTAATTTTAATAAAATTAGTTTAGATTTTAGTTTGGAATTAATATAAATAGTATTGGCTGTCTCACTGAGCTTATTACAATTTGGCTACCTGTAGTTAAGACTAGACTTGAGACCATATCACGAAAAACTGTCGTATCGTTACGTTTTGTACAAGTGCATCAGACTTGAACTAGACCTTCATAATAATCTTTCATCATATTTAAAGTGTATGCCTTCCCCAAACAAGCGGGGGTTTTGTCATTATCACCACGCGCCTGGCTGATGGATTAATTTGCTTGGTGACCACTCGTTTGAGGGAGTCATGTTCAACAGTGGATGTATGTGCGCTGTGCTAATGAATATTTAATGTAAAATACGATACGATACACGTTTTCATGATACAGTCAGGGTATTTTCAATCTGCTGCATACAGTTTATTTGATAAAGCACATAAAACGAACAAATTTGTGATTTGCATTTTATTTTGCTTGCCTTTCCCACGTGAAAATATGTTGTTATCGTTTATTTCAGTTTCCAAACAATGCGATATCAATGGCGATGGGCCAGCAAGCGCCTCCCCCTTTAGTGAGGAGCTCGGCCAACACGACAACTATGAAGTGAGCATATTATCACATTGTCTTGTTCCTACGTCCGTTCTGAAGTCAGCCATAAACATCATCAGTTTATTGTCTATCCATCACTTTAGTGATGGATAGACAAAAAAACTCCAATATAACAGTCATATCCACACCTTATTCATGATCTATTGAATGCCAAACATGCTTACCTTTGAAAGCTTATAATAGATTTTCGAGTCGTTTGTCTCCAAGTTGTAAATGAATAGTATCGTTATGTTAAGTGATTTGTGATAGGGTAGGACTGATGATGGTTATGATAGGTAATCAAGGCGGATTTAAATTGAAGAGAACATCATTCTAGTCTTTGTAATTTGTACTGGTCTTGTGGTGATTGTACTAATATTAATATTTTTTTTGTGTTAACATTAACATGTTCTGTTTCATTAAATACTTGACAACAGAATAGTTTTTTCATTATGGCGATGCAAAACAAAACCCAAAAGAACGAGAAACATTTATATTTGTATTTACGTTCAATCTTTTATCTTTTAGTTGGTTGTACTTTTGCTAAAGTCAAAAAGGTCACATTGACTTTGAAATGCAAAAATAGCTACCTACCTATCTTAAGGTTAGTTAAAATTATAATGAAACAACAAAAGATGGGTAAATTTCTTAGTGGTCCAATTACTTGTTAATATTGGTCCAAATTTCTAATAGTGATCTAATTTTAACTTTTTATAGTGGTCCATGTATGGCATACTGGGTGTTTATCGTATAGAAGAATTTGTGTAATCCGTTCGCCATTGTCATGTCACTGTAAATATCTTTTTCATGTTACTTTTGTTTTGCTTGTTGCTTTCTTTTTTCTTTTATTTAATTTTCATCTGCTTTTTGCATGTGTGTCATTGTTGGTTAAATGTTTGCAAGTTTATGGCTGTGTTTTGACTGAGAGGTTTCAGAAACGTATTCTGTGTCTTATTTATATGAACGATATACCCAAAATTAACAAATACTCAGATTTAACTTCGACCGCGAAACGTAATTGGGAAATTATGCGGCGAAAAACCAAAAGTGGGCCACATACCTAAGTATGTGGCTGCTATTCGTTTTTCGCCGCGTATAATTAAGTATGTAAAATGAGATAAGTAACTAAAACTTACCTATCCATTCCCAGACCATACTTTTCAGTTTGCATGTTACAAGGGGTTCTTATTAGCAACAATATTTTTTCGTAGAATTTTGCCTTTTTGGGTGCATTCAAGCAATTTTGAACCTTATTTGTAAGCGTTTTGTATTTATTGTCAACAGTGTTCCGCCTCAAGTGACTGGTTCAATGAATGGCCACTCAACCTCTCACTCCGCGGAAACCCGCAAAAGGCTCACCCCTATTCCAGACGTCAATATAACCACTGGCAACCATACACCGTATAAGGTAAATTATCAGTAAAACTAAGGTGGTGAGATCTAGACGAATCCGTCTGAAGGTTTATAGAAAAAACATTTAATCAAAATGAAGTACCACGAAAACGGGTCCCCTGGCGCTGCCTTTTGGGACACCGGCACATATTATTATTATTAATAATAAGTATTTGTGTTTCCTCTATTTGCTTAACATTATTATTGTGTCTTACACAAGTAAATATTTGGGAAAGTTGTTAGTGATAACTGTGATAAGCAAAGTTTTAAGATTTTATGAAAACTGCTTTTATACCAGCCAGACATAAAGATAAAAGCCTCGTTTATATCCAACAAAGCCAGATAAAAGAGCCAGATAAAAGCCTCGTTTATATCCAACAAAGCAGCCGATTAGTATTTTAGTTCAAATTCCACCTTCTTACTACTTTTTCCTCGTTGCAGGTCCAAAAAGCTTTAGTAGAGAACACAATGGTCCCCTGCATCAACGCCAAGCCTTACCAATACACAGAGCTGCTAATGACGTTACCTGACCTCGCGAGCCATTTCTTCCCGCGCGTGCCTCTCGCGACCTGCCGTGCTATGCTCGACGCGCTGGGAATTACGCTGTTCCGACCTAACTCGTGAGTACACTGTAAATTGTACCTTACTGTTAGGGATAAAGAGCTGCTAATGCAGCCTAGCTAATTCTACAAGACTATGGAATCATTATGGTACGCTCGGCATACAAGTTGTCCATTTCGTCATGCCGCCTTCCTCAACATATTTTGGTCCACTGTTGGCGCAGGCCTCCCCCAGATGTGCGCCTTATTGGCTTTTATCTCATGGGAGGTAATGCCCATAATCCCCACGCTGCATGCGGGTTGGGGATTGCAGTTCGGTGTTAGAATTTTTCGGCAGGGGGCGCTGCTGTTCGGTAGATATCCCTTAGTCGCCTCTTACGACACCCACACGTATAGGTTGGTGGTTCAAATTCTAAGCCGGCACCACACATCGACGTGCCGCCTTATGAGCCTGTAATTATATAGACAAGAATAAACCGAAATAGTAGTTCTGTTTGAACACAAGACTTAAAATAAAGTGTCTTTCACGATGATCCTGCTGAAACAGTGCTCTTAAGAGGTCCAATAATCAAGTATTAGAAAAGCTACAATCAATTCCTTCCTAATCAAAAAATCCTTCCACAGAACCCAACTACAAGTCCTCCGCAACTCTGGCAAGTGCAAGTCTGCGGCGGCCGGCGAGAACGGCATGGCGCTAGTACAGATCCGTGACGTCATGCAGCACATGATCCAATTCAAGTACATGCTGCGGTCAGGCATGGCGGCCGACGAGCCTCCGCACCAGGCGCCGAGGCCCGCACACGCGCCCCAGCCGAGCCACCAGGCTAAGCGGGCGAGAGCTAACTGAGAGTTACTTAATAGTGTATATAGAAAAATTTTGAAAATTAAGCGGTTATGACAATGTTGTGGGCGCAGCCGGATAGCTAGTTATGGTGATATTGGCGCAGCCGGGATTGAATCTTTTAGATTTGATTGTAAAGTTTAGTGATTCAGTTCTAATTCTGACCGGTATGCCATCTCAAATACCTTATATGCTAACCTAACCGAAGGCAAGTGCTTTATAAAATGATTATTTTACGATTGTCTTCCTAAATGACTGCCACTAACTTATTGATGCCAAGTATCATTCAAAAACAAGGACGCGGGATGCTTTTACATTAAAACTTTGAGGGAGAAGATTGACTCTCGTGATTTTGGTTTGTGTTGTGATCAGGGGACTTAAAAGTTGCAAAGTGACACAACAGATGGACGGAGCTGGAGTGCCTAAGATTTGATTGATGGGCTTAAGACGCACATGAACTCTATGAGTGGTAGTTTTAGATATTGAACACCTAGACAGTGCATAGATTTTGAATACGTCAATTTTCTTAAAATGTGTACAAATTGTAAGATAATAAATAGTAAATTAAAGGATCTTATTTATAACGATCTATGTAACTATTTAATAGAAGACTGAGAATTTTATTTTATAATTTCCTATTAACTAAAAGCTAAAGTTGTGAAAATAGAGTTTCAGTTGAGAATAATTATTTTCTAATAAGGAGTGTATGGTTCATATTTGAATTTTGTATGTTTTGTTTATTATTTTGTAAATAGGATTTAGATTAAGGTTGGGATTGAATTTCTGAAGAGAATTGCAGAATACGTGTAATTCGCAATGTATGATAATGCTGTAGTTCTATATGTACCTTGACTTGTTCATGGTAGTTGTGCTAGAAAAGGGAATAATTCTTCTTCCATGTAAATCATGCATGTATAAACAAGATGTTGGTTACGCTTGCCTTAGTCGAGTTCCAATCGGCAACACAAAAGCAATAAGTATAGGGATATTATAAAATTTTGTCTGTTATTTTACGATTGCTCTAAATTTTGCTAAACGCTTATTGATCAAAATATCATCACAAAACACCCAAATTCACAATGTCATTTTGATCTTGGTATCGGAAATTGACGATTCATTAGAGTAAGTTAGTCTAAAGGCAGGATATTAAATACCTGGTATTTTTTTATTATTACATGCGTATTTTTTTGTTTAAAAGCATGCTTCCATGTTTTTGGAACCATTTGATTATTGTCAAGATCATTTTGACAGCAAGTGAAGTCATCACTGTAACACCAAAATCTTAGTAATTTAGTTTTTACTAAGGTGTCTATTCAAATGTTTTGTAAACTAAATTAAACTAATTTGACGTGACTAAAAATGTTGCCGTCTCTTTTTCAGCTCACGCTGATAGCCATTATGTTATCTTTCGCTAAACTTTATGTTGGCTTTCGCTTACCTTTTCGAAATAAAAAGGATGGCGATGGCATCATTTTTAGTACATCAAATTATTTTTTGTTTAGGTGATCCAAATTGACACCAATAACGAAGTTTCGTAAACCAGTGTATAATAAATATAAAGAAAATTAACCTCTAACAGAATGTAACGTAAGATCATTGTACCTTAAAAGGAAATTGTTCCTTTAGTTTATTCTAGCTAGAATAATTTATTTCAAAAGTTGGATGTTACTTTTATGTTACCTTTTCTTTTGTTTTTGCTACATAATTGTTATCTTCCCATAATAAATTATTGTTTTGGAGCAAGTACAATATTAAGTAATTTTAACTGAAGTCAAGTACTAAATATTAGGCTTGCTTTGAATTCTCATCACAAAATGTATTTATTCATAGGCTTAACAAGTTATTACTAGATTTTTTAATGTTTAAAACTATCAGAGCTGTGTATATCTTTGGCTAATTTATTTATGAGTAGTATGGTGAGGTGTATATGTTAGGAGTTGTAAAAAAATGGAAATCACTATAAAGTGCAGTCTTTGATTCTTTATTCAAGAAAATAAAAAGATACTTTTAAAAATGTTGTTGTTTCCTTGATTCTATTTCCCTAAAACCGCGGCTTTACGTCTTTTATCCCCATTAAAACATAGCCCCTATTTTTAGGGTTCCGTACCTCAAAAGGAAAAAAAGAACCTTTATAGGATCACTTTGTTGTCTGTTTGTCCGTCGTCTGTCTGTCTGTCCGTCTGTCAACCCCCTTTTCTCAGGAAAGCCTGGCGGTATCGAGTTTGAATTAACATTAAATACTCAAGTCAGTTACCTCTTGGAGCCTCGATCTAAATAAAACCATCTAAGTCAACGCAACCAAAAATTAACGCCGTTTATGTCGGAATATTTTGAACTTTCCAAGTGAATCACAAGCACACAAAACCTATAGGGTACTGCCCATAGACCTACTAGAAACATGAAATTTGGCAAGAAGCAAGGTCTTATAGCACAAGTAAAATGAAAAATCCGAAAATTTTAAGTTTATTCACAACAAAAAAATACTTTTGATTCAAGCCATGGACCAAAACCTAGGGTATGTAAGGTACCTAGTACCTACTTACCTACTTACCGTTGACCTAGAATCATGATATTTCTCAAGAAAGAACTTACAATTATACGGAACCCTTGGTGCGAGAGTCCGACTCTCATTTGACGTTTTATTTAAGATAAATTTTATTATGTTCTTCATGTTTATTTTGATCTGCTTAGTTAGTATTTATGGAGATACTCTGCTTAGTAAGTAGTTAGTTATGTAGAGGCGATGGCATATTCGCCAATAGCGCCGCCGCCGATTCATTCAAGGGTAGGTCATGGGTATGTTAGGTTAGCTATATCCTTAGAATAAATCTATGTACCTACCTATCTACAGGACCAGGTAGGGGACAGTGGGGCATAACGGGGTCGCGGGGCAGAACGGGGTCCCCCCCCTGTAGCCGCACCCGCAAGCTGTAGTCACATGTTTTATTCACCGTCGAGCGGGCATTTTGCATCGAAGCTTAGTACGTAAGCGACTGGCGGGCAGAGTGCATGCGTTAATTTTTTAGAGGCATTCATATTTTTTCGCGACATTGTATCTAATTTTGAGGTGTGACTGAATTGCTTGTAAACAAGTGAGTTTTTGTGATAACTGTATGTTTTAATTTCTATGTTTTCTTAAGTTCTTTGTTGTTGTCAAGTTGAGGACGATAATACTTTATCTATTCATTTGATTTTGTTATTGATGATTTATTAGAAACGTAAACATCGGGGCATAACGGGGACGTAGCTACGGGGCATAATGGGGTACCCCATTATTACATTTCCAGACCTGCTGAGAGAAATCTTACACCACTACCCTTCGAGACCCCAAAGTAAGAAAAACTAACGCCGTGGAAAGACTGTCGTCATTAATTCAACGCCTTTTAAAAATTAGCTAGAGGCTCTTAAAATACCAAAAACTATTTTTTTTTACCGTGGATCATTCAGATCTGCCGAATAGGTTAAAAAAAAATAGTAAGACGAAGAAGACACAGAAAACTGCTTCCTAAGCACAAAAGGAGCACGAAGATACTCTATGTCTTTACTGTGATGATGTTAATAATACTTATATTGATATCAAATCAGCACACAACAGAGGATTGGGTCGGTTGCCAGCTGTGCGGCCGTTGTTGGTCTCATACGGCCTGTGCTGCCGTTAATAATTCTGACGCTGAAGAGATTCACGTTTGCATCCATTGTGAGAATAATTAGAACATTTTTAGGTACCCCGTTGTGCCCCGTTTTCAGTACCCCGTTGTGCCCCGGGGTAGGGGCATAATGGGGTTTTAGTAAGGTTTTAGTAAATGTAAAAAAATATATTCTATTTAAATGTTATCGTTACCGAAGAATATGCCAAATGCTACTTGAATAAATGCCAAACAGGCTGTGCTTAATGTTTTTATTATTATATAACCTTTTGATACTTTTATCGTTGTCTTTCCTTAGCGTCCCCATTATGCCCCTCGTTCCCCTACATTATTGAGTGAGTAACGCACACGGCACACGCTAAAGTCACAGCTAAAGTTGTCATTCTGCTGAGCGCAAAAATATGTTACCAATTAACATTGCTTGCAGGATGCTGCTCGGTTCTCCTCACTCAATGACGTAAGTACCTACCCGTTTATTAGATAGATTTATTCTAAGGATGTACGTAACCTACCCTTGAATGAATCGTTGCCATTGGCGAATCCCGGTAGGAATCGATCAATTCACTCTATATCTCCTAACTTTGACTGCCAGAACAAAAACAAAATGATACGACTACCAAAATCGAAAGAATGCTCGTCAACGTTTATCATGGTTTGTTTTAACGAATTTAACGAATCTGTCGTAACCACAGAACAATATACCTATATAGGTACTACTCTTTGACGGGCTGTCGTAACAAGAATCTGACCTAAAAGGGGCTCTGCCCCTCGTCACCCGCGTCTGTCTCGTCTCGCCATGTAGTGTAGGTAATCATTATTAATATTGACACCACTAGCGCTGCCACCGCCCACGCGCCACCAAGGTAACCAAGTAACATCAATGGAAAAACAAGATACGTCAAGTGCGATTGTAACTCGCGCGCCGAGGGTTTCGAACGTTTGTCAACAAATATGTACCAAAAGTACCGGTTAGAGACTTCGCAATTTAACGAATACCTACCTAAGAATAATAGGTAACAACCTACATTTCAGATGGATCTCTCTGCATGCTTCAGTTATAGTGGGTAATGGTAAATTTTACAATTTTTTTCAAAATATTTCACAAAGTATGAAACCTACAGATATTTGAAAAACTGTTTTGAAACGTACAAACCGATACCTTTCATTTGATACCCCACTTGGTGAGGTAGCCCCCCCTTTTGAAAATTATTCCCCCCTTTTTGACCATTTTTCAAAATCTGTTCTTTTTTCAAACTTCTCTATATTTTCGTGCAAAATATAGATCCATATCTACAAACGCTCCTTACACTTTAAAAGGATCGCTCTGCAAACTTCGGAGATAGGGGGGGGGGAATGGGTATTTATTCGACTTTTTTCAAAATATTTCAAAAAGTATGAAACCTACAGAAACTTAAAAAACTGGTTTGGAACGTACAAACCGATACCTTTCATTTGACACCCCATTCGGTGAGGTAGCCCCCCCTTTTGAAAATTATTCCCCCCCCCCTTTTTGACCATTTTTCAAAAAGTGTTATTTTTTCAAACTTCTCTATCTTTTTCCTGTAAAATATAGATCCATGTCTATAAACGCTCCACACATTTTACATGGATCGCTCTGCAATCCTCGGAGATAGGGGGGAAATGGGTATTTATTCGACTTTTTTCAAAATATTTTAAAAAGTATGAAAACTACAAAAATTTCAAAAAATATTTTGAAATGATTAAACTGATACCCTTCATTTGATACCCCACATGATCCAGTAGGTATCTTTTAAAATTTTCGGCATCACAATTTTTATGAAAAATATTCATATTCATTTTCAATTATTTTTCTTTAAATCTGTACAGGCGCACGATATGTTTTATTATTTTAAATTTCAAGTTGATAGCTGCAGTAGTTGCTGAGTTATTATATTAAGGAGGGAAAAAAGGACAGACAAAGCGAGACCATAAGGGTTTCGAAACCGATCTTCGATCTTCGAAACCCTAATATAACTCCACATTTTTTAGGTACCTACCTACTCTAATAATCCTTCTACGCTACTATGATGATGAGATGGATGACCCATGAATCTTTACGTAAAAAAAAGTTCTGATGTGACCAAGTCGGCATTTTTTTGAAATTAAAAATATTCCCGCTCTGTGCGTTGATTGGCCAAAGAAATGTCAAAATATCATTGACCGTTCTCTCATCACTGTCATTATTTTTGTTACAAGTTTTTTTTACGTTGCGTATTTTTAGCATTACCTTCTGACAAAATCGAAACTAAAGTCAGCATGAGGAACAGAGATAGAAAATGTCATTTGACATGCTAAAATGATGTACTGCTTGCTTTGCTTCGAATGAAACACAACACAACCAAAATGGAGATTTAATAGATTTTCGTTGAATGAAAATCTACGTGAACTCACTATTTTTGTGATAATTCGTGAAAATAAATACACTTTTGAAAGCCTTCGTATCTCGTGAATGTGGATCAATTAGACCTGTAATCTACAGCCATGGGTGCCGCCGCTAATGGATATAACTTTGGTCATTCCATCATCTACAACAGCGTCTTTCTCTAGATTTATGTGGATTTAGGATCAAATTTAGGATTTCTTGTTAGATTTTTGTTAGAAGAGTTTAGGGTATTCTACTGATTATATTTTTTTTAGTTAGGTTTTGTTATTAAATTAGGTATTTTATGTATGCACAGTTTTAGTACTTTGGTTAGGTCGCCTCACAATGATTCAAGTATGCAGGGATACTTCAGACGCTGCGGCGTTGTACCTGCCTCAGCGTTTGTATCTAAAACCATTCGCAAAACTAAATATTTCTGTCCAGCTCCTCCCAAGCAAGGTACACGGCAAGTCCCTGTCCAACTGGGAACTCATGGAGAAAATAAGGAAAATAGCCCAACCTGAAAGTTTTTCCTCGCTAAAAGTGACGAAGCACAGTTCTGAAGTGATACGATTCGAAGCTGAGATGGAGAATCAGGATAAAGTAGAATGTGTGATAAAGCGGCTCAATGACCGCGTTGTGCAGCTGACAAACTATCCTGATCCGCTCAAGTTGAAAGTGTCGGAAGCTAAGTCAGACTTCCCTAGTCGCCACGTGTGGGACTCGTTCTTCCGCGACGCGACAGACATGGACGAGATGAAACCAGGTGAACGACCCGATACCGTCCACATCTGCAACCTGCCTATTCGTTGGTTTTTGCATGATCGGGACAAAGACGAAGACTCGACACCGTCAGAGAGTCTATTCAAGAAAATATTTGAGAAATTTGGTTCTATCCGTCAAGTAGATCTACCAGTGGCTGATCCATATAGAATGCAGATGAAGTCAACAATGAGGGGGATTACCACGCCTCCTCAAGATTTAGCCTTGTACTTTGAAGGCTACATTCAGTTCAGTGAATATGTTGGCTTTGTACGGTGCATGGATGCTCTGAGAGGGAAGAAGTTGCTGCGTAAACGTGACAGCTTGGCAGAGTGGTGCCCTCTCAAAGTAGATTTTGACAGGACTAAGCACTTGACGGATGCTGCTGTGAAGCGCAGAAGCATTGTCCGAGAGAGACTCACATCTCAACGGAGATCTAAACTAGATGCTGAGAAAGATGCTAAAGATATAATTAATAGAAAAGAAGCAAGAGAAAGGTAACTATTAATAACTAGTAATCCTTTCATTTTAAATCTCTTTGCTCATATCAAAGCTATAAAAAAAGAAAAAAAAAATTATTTGAATAACAACATCCATCAAAACATCTTACTAATCACTAAGATGTTTTGATGGATGTTGATATCTCTTCACACAAAAGCTACTGAACAGATCAGGCTGAAATTTTGCCTAAACATAGTTTTTCATTTTATCCCAAAAAATGCTTTCTGTCTGACTGAGTTGTACCCAACTAATTTAACAATTTAAATCTTTATTTTTTTAAGTTGCAATCAACTCTAAATAAGTTGTGGCAGACTACAGCCAGAAAAAAGCAGGTATGCTCACGTTTAATCTGTCCTTATTTTAGAAAAAAGTATGAGCGCGCCGAGCAAGACAAACTCGATAAGATGAGGGAAAGGGAAGAACGAAGGAAGAAGAAGAATCTGGCCAAGCTGATGCAGCGAGATGACGTGAACCTGTATGCAAAGGTGGCTGAGGAACAAAAGAAATTGATGAAGGCTCAGAAAAAGCTTCAAGCTGTCAGACTGATTGAGGAGTTGTTTAAGAGGATAGAGGTAAGATTTTATTTTTAATATCACACTAATCACATCATAACACACTAATATTATAAAAGTGAAAGTTTGGATGGATGGATGGATGTTTGTTACATCTTCACGCCAAAACTACTGAACGGATTCATAATGTTGCTCTCAAAAAGTAGAGAAACGCTGGTTTTCTGACAGGACCTTTGGCTAAAACTAAACCTTATTCACTTCTAGTTACGCCCAGAACTGCAAAACAACGGTCAAAACCGCGGCCGGTACTACGATGCGGGCGAGCGCGGCGCGCGGGCTCGCATCGTGGAGCGCGTCAAACGAGAGCACCAGGCAGCTGTGGATGACCAGCGGAACCAGCTCAAATGTGCTCAGGATGGTAAGATCATAAACTGAAGAAAGAATTTGCCGTGGCGTAAGACCAACGACCAACCGACTCCTACTCAGCCCGCAAGTGTCTAAGAGGCGGCCAAGGGATATCCACAGGGGCGGGGCATAAAATTACTATCTGACTATCTAGTCAGATAGTAATTTTATTGGTAAAATAATGTTTACAAGTCTAAAAATAAAATTGAGTTACAATTTTAAATACCGACCACCTGATCTACCAGACCCACCACCGAACTGCGATCGTTAAAACCCAGTTGGCTTTTAACGATCGCAGTGGTAACTACGGGGAACTACGGGATCGAGGCGTGAACGAATTTGCGAATGGGATCCACACTCATAGTTCGCGGCAAGTGCGGAGAGCCTTAAATCCACTTGCCAAGCTTGGTGATAATGGCTAACCCCCCACCAGTGGTGCGGCGTATGTTCAGCAGTAGACTTCTTTCGGCTGAGAAGTATGTAAGTAGTTCGCTCCGAACATTGATCTTGCAATAGCGAGCACATTGGACTACGAGGCAGCGCGCGGGCTGGCATCGTTGAACGCGTCAAACGGCAACACCAGCGGAACCAGCTTAAGTGCTCAGTATGGTAAGACTTTGGTCCGGACTTTGTTCATGACTTTGATCAGCGATCAGAACTTTGAGTTTGGTTTCTCGATAGTATCGAAACGTCATCATGACGTCTCATTTTTCCAAGGAATTATATATACAGCAACTCTATCGTGCAGACGAACTTCTCAAATCCGATACAAAAATGGAACATTTCAATACTATTGTGAAACCAAACTAAGGGCTCAGATTGTTCTTACATTTGTCCCGCGGCGAAAATTTAATCAACCATCGCAGCAACCTTCTGCGTCTCAGGCGCCACTGCACCAACGAGGTCACGGCCCGTTCAACCATGATCAAAGTATCAAAGAACCTTTTTAAATAGGTTTATTATATTACCCATAAAGAACCCATTTCATTGTAAAACTTTTAATCCATCATGGTTATTAACAGTCATGGTTATTAGTCATCTACAACGGGATATTTACCTTGATTTGAGTTTTGAGCTTTCCAATAATTCGGCACAGTTTCATGCGCATTGATCACGAAATAACTGAGGGTACCGCGAGTGAGTTTTCATTGGCAGATATAAAAATCTACTCTAAAGATAAAAATAAGATAAAAATAAAGGTAAGTGATATATCTGCCAATAAAAACCCATTTCGTTTATCCACTACTTGACTGTACCATGTATACTCTATAGTAAAAGTAAAACCCTCTCTTCCAGGTCGCATAGTAATCCGTTCAGCTCTAGAAACAAAGAAAGCCAAGCGCGCTTCGTCAGCAGACTCGATATCCTCCGATGAGCAGAGACATAGGGACTACAAAAGGATCAAGAGCGAAACACTCACTACTCCGGACCAGGAGATGGAGTTTAAGAAGGCAGCTGCTGGTAAGTAAGACTTCATATCTAATGATGATGCTCTACTAGCCGAATTTCGGCCACGGCGGCCAGTCTTAACAGAGACCGCTTTCCATCAGGCGGACCGCATGCTTGTTTTTCACCTTAGTGGTATAAAAAAAGACAAGCCATGTGCGCAGGACATTTTAAAGTGCACAAGTATGTAGGAACATGGAACTTACAAATTTCGCGTACTGAGAACTTAAAAATTAATGATGCTTAGCCTAAGAATTCATATTCCCTTCCAAAGATAGGAAAACCACAAACACTCTGCTCAAGATGAGCCGCGAGGACCTAAGAACAATGGTGGGCATCATCACAGGTCACTGTGAACTGAACCATCATCTTCTCAAGACTGCAGCCACAGACAGTCGCCTGTATCGTGGCTGCTTCCAGGAAGAAGAGACTGTGGAACATGTAGTGGTACACTGCATGGCCACAGAGTAGGCCAGACGGGAAACGGGATTGAAGACTCTCATAGAGACGTCAAACCCTACCTGCAAAAAAGGTGAAACGAAGCTGTCAATAGCCAAAAGTCCTGCTCCGGCATTTTTGTATTTTCTTGGTTACCCTGACACCTACCCGCATGTCAGGTTAACCAAGAAAATACAAAAATGATTCAAATAGCATGAACACTTATACATTTTAAAAAATGGTCTTCGACATGACTGTTGTGGGTTGGATGATATGGATTTTCCTCATTTGTCATGTTTCTCATGAGTCTTTAATAAGTTAAAATAAGGTATATTTTATACTGATTACATATTTTGCAAAAACACGAAATTGACGAGGTCCAATTCTGCCCTACTTTCATAATATGCACGGCCAAAGAGTGGAATGAGCTTCCTGCTTCTATTTTCCCGTTACAGTAAAATCTTGGAGTCTTCAAATCCAGGGTAAATAAGTTCCTTGTGGGAAAGCTCTGCTCCATATTTCTTCACTTATGAGATGGTGGCGAAACACTTGACCATTACCAATAGAAAAATGCAAGTTATGTTTAAATTCCAGGAATGTACGGGATGCCAGCGCCGTACCAATTTGGATACCCCTTCGGAATGCCGCAACCTGCCTACCCCTTCCCCCCGCAAAGTATGAGTATCTTTACTAATATTTACAGACATAATCAAAAACAACTGGAAAACAACAAAATTAAGGCCTCTTCAGATCCATGCGGTATTCGCTACGCAGAGCGGTCTGCAGTATTCCGTCGAGTATTTTAGTGAGAGGATTACCGCATACTCGGATTTCACAACCGCTCTGGGTAGCGAACACCGCGTAGATCTGAAGGGGCTCTAATTTGGTTGCGCCCCAGTTGTTTTTGCCTTAAGTTGGGCAATATTCACATTGTAAAAAGTACAATTTAAACACTGCCCAAAATAACGTGAATTTTTCTTTAAATTCGCAGTAATTTGTGGGAAAATTTCCACCATAACAGGTTCCTTATTTGGCCTCTTATTATGTGTGGATTGTCCAAGAATATGACCACACAACCATCTTCTAAATACACCAAGTACACTCTCAGATGTAAATTGAAATGTTTTATGGAGAGGGGCCGGTCAATAGTTCGAAAGATCACGTTTTGTCAATGTATAAGAACTATTGATTGGCCTGCAATAAGCACCTTGCTTCATCAACTTTTTCTCAAAATATATTTAAATGGTGTATTTTGAATTTTATTTAACTCTTTTTGTATTTTAATATCTAATTCTGAAGTGGTCTCCTCACATCCTCACCTCAACAGCCTATATTGGTCCACTGCTGGACGCAGACCTCCCCCTGATAAGGGCCTTATTGGCTTTTATCTCATGGGGGGTAGTGCCCATAATCCTCACGCTGGGCATGCAGGTTGAGGATCACAGATCGGTGGTAAAATTGTTCTGCAGGGGTTGAAGTGGTCTAATTACCTTATACCCACTTATTCTATGCCCCAACTCTTCCCGCGGGTGTCGCGAGAGGCGACTAAGGTATTTCCGCCGGGGCGGGTAGCAGCGCCCCCTGCAGAACAATTCTACCACCGAACTACAATCCCGAACCTGCATGCCCAGGGTACACCCCATGAGATTAAAACCAATAAGGCGCGAAGGCCTGCGTCCAGCAGTGGACCAATAAAGCCTGTTCAGATGAGGTTACTCTAAACTGGGTAGTTACTGCGGTTTTGTAGGGAACTTGAAAATCGCCGTAAGAGTTTTAGAGCGTTTCTTTTTAGCCGAGTGGCGCTGGATATGTTTTTAGAGTGTTTCTTTTTGATTGGCGAACATATCACCTCGACGAAAACGGCTACAATTTTGGTAAACAAGCTATAAAAACTCTGTTCTAAATTCCGGCACTGTTCTGAGTTACATTTTGATTGATTTTGTATATTTATTGCATTCATGTTCATTACAATGTGTTTCAGTTTTTAGATAGAAACTACATGAACCCTGTAAGGGCGTTGCAGCATACTGAGTTACAGTTCTTATGTATAAAAATAATTCAACTCGTCACCTATACGTTATTTTCTCTCATTGGATAAGAGTATTAAAAAAGTGAAGACCCCTTATTTACTTTTTTCGCAAAATTAAATTGGGTACCTACTTGTTTTTTTTTATATTTTTTTAAAGCTTGACTGTCTAACTATTGCACTTTTAGGATTGTGTGCGCTATCACGTGTTAAGGTGGTTCACATAAAGTTGAGATTTTTTTGTGATTTTTAATATTTTCTGCTTTCTAAAAGATATAAAATAATTTACTTCAAATCGAAGAAATATTGCATTCTTTATTTCATCTTCATTCACTTACCTGTCAACAAATAGGGAACCTGCATAGGCGTGCATATGTCAGAAGTAAAATAAACCATTGGAAGGAGTTTAGTGCACCATTACACCTGTGCTCGGACTGTCTCGCGAGCGTGTGCTGCCGCCAAATGACGTAATCATTCTACTTGATTGAGATCTCACGCCACGACTCGTGGTAAGAATCAACCATTCCAACTTAGCTTGTGGATTTCGTAAGAGGCGTTTAACACTTTTATTGCCCACGATACACATGTGTATCTAGCAGCCCTACTAGCTGAATAGGATGAACAGTGAAAGCGTTAAGGCGATACCATACCGCGATACTAGCGCCACTACATATTTTATTTTATCGTTACGTTATACAAAGGAATTATCAAAAATTCGGACCGCGCGTAGACGATACCTATTACAAGCTTTTTTTAATGTATCTGTTATAGTTTTGTTTTGTGTTAATCAGTCAGATACCTTGTTTGGAGAGCTTGGTGGCCACCAATAGGAACTAAACTCTTGAAACAAGTATCTGCCTCAATAATACAATAGAAAACTATTACAGATACAGTACATTAAAAAAAAGCTTGTGATAGGTATCGTCTACGCGCTGTCCGATTTTTTGATA
Organism: Eupithecia subumbrata; assembly: GCA_949316285.1. Lineage (NCBI taxonomy): Eukaryota > Metazoa > Arthropoda > Insecta > Lepidoptera > Geometridae > Eupithecia > Eupithecia subumbrata. The sequence goes on along the minus strand of OX438643.1, from coordinate 8,410,468 downwards.
ATTCCTTTGTATAACGTAATGATAAAATAAAATATGTAGTGGCGCTAGTATCGGGGTATAGTATCGCCATAAGGGAATCTATCAGAGGAAAGGCAGCCATATCCTTAATTTTTTTAACATCTATTGCGATCACCAAATCACCTGCCAAGCGATATGATTAAGACGAATTCCCTCTTGGCACGAATGCTGATAGTTTCCTATATTATACTTCCCAGATCAAGTGTACTACCCGGTCCGAGACGCGTACTACCCTCCCCCGGAGAATTATACGCGAGGGCGGGGTCGCGGGCGGGGGCGGGGGCGCGGCCGGCCTCGCATGCCGTACTTCGACGGACCTGATGCCAGCCATCAGTATTACAAGTATGTCTACTACCCTGTACTTATTACTTTTACCAGTATTTCTGTAGTATTTTCTATTCTTTACAGAAACCAAAGTGTCTAGACGCTGTCGAAAACCCACAATTTTGTATTTGTATTTATTTATTCCATCGTAGGTACACTTGATGTCATTACCTACATTCTATATTTAAGTACTGTTTTAACATTATCACACATAGGTACTTCGTTATAGGAAACACTAAGGTAAAAAGGTAAAACAAAAAATAGACAGACATGACTGCAAAATTTAATAAAAATTATTTGTCAGAATCAAATAAATAATAAATTAATTGAAGGGTATGTGGTATATCCCTAAGTAATGAAACGTCCGTCTTGTTCGATAGCTAGTTTATTACTAAAGAGTTACAAGTACCTACCCCCAGTAGTTTTATACATACAGCTCATCCCTCCAACATTAATTTGGGAACCTGTAACAAGGTAAAGGTTCCTATAAAAAAAAATTACCTAACTTAACAAAAGAGTTTATAGTTAACAGGCTTCTTGGGTCTCCTAGTGCGCCCGGCCGGGCTGGAGTTTGCGTTGCTCTGGTTCATACCTTCAACACTAGGACCTGCAGCTCCGCCGGCCGCGGATCGTCCATCATCACCTCGCAGGCCTACGCCCACTCGTCCCTTTCCGCGTCCCTATCAGACACTGGACTGTTATCCTGGGCGGTCACGACAGACCTCGCTATTACCTCCTCAACAGTAGTTATTGTTATTAGTAGTTACTGTGTGTTGCAGAAGCAAATAAATGATTTATCTATCTATCTATCTATCACCGGACTACCGGTGCTGACCACATACACATTTTCATTTAGGACATTATTATTACTATTACTGGTATTTATCCTTATCTGATCAACGTGCCTTTTACAGTTAGTTTCATTATCTTTAAAAGAAATTTCAAACATTCGGCTTCCTATAATCTTTTTAACGATACCTACACACCAAACATTTTTTCGTGCAACAAACCACCGAGCCCGTCTCATCCAGTCTCCAGTCATACAGTCTCATCAACATTAAAACGTCTACTTGGTTTTAGGTTTACTTGTTCATTGACATTTCTATTTTTATCAACAGGCAAAACTAAATCTAACCTACAACTTAAATTACGACCCATCATTAACATAGCCGGCGTGGCGCCGGTTGCTGAATGTACTGTGTTTCTAATTACAAACAAACCGCTTTTTCAATTTTGTTCGCCGATGCCGTTCAGTTTGATAAATTGCGTCAGTTTCCCGAAAAACATCATTTAATTTGTAGTCGAAAACGCCTAAATTACCGAGAAAACTCGCCATTTATTTGTTCCCGGGTAGATAGTGACCTAGTCGCCAAATGGTATATCGCTAAGTAATGAAACGTCCGTCTTGCTCGATAGCTAGTTTATTACTAAAGAGTTACAAATACCCCCAGTAGTTTTATACATACAGCTCATCATGTTAAAGTATGCTGCTGTTGCTGTGGCATTGTCAAACTATACTAAAAATACTCTACAAGATTACAATCATATTTAACTGAGAAAATAATAATGAAATAAAGTCAGAAATAAATAATTTAAATTAAATTCACATGTAAATAAAGTTTCTGTATAAGGGAAATGTAAAAATAAGCTAAAACATATAATAATAATGGAATAACTAACGAATCAATAAAAAGAATGTCAACAAATTGAAACTAGTCTTAATTTAAGTAGCCCTCTGTAGGGCTTTCACTCTCCGCTACCGACCACGGAGTCTAAATTTGTTAAAACATTGGTTCATCAAAATGTTTTATTATTTATGGAGAATTACTAATCTGGTAGTTTAATTCCTTGCAGAATCAAAAAAATATTAGAAACCGCTAAAATATTTGAATTTCGCGCGAAACTGTGTCAGATTCCGTGTCGATGACTCTGTAGCAGAGAGTCAGAATACCCCTCCTGTTATCGTTCAAAAACCGGCATCAAGCATTGCTGTCACTCGATGGATGCTATGGCAGTAAAATCCCTCTCTTTTGCTGGACATTCAACGCTCCGAAAACCGCATGGTGAGTTAGCTCTCAATCAAAAAATCAAAATCTCTTTATTTCCACTTAGAAAAGATCAAATTATAAAACTAAACACTGACACGGAAATAAAGTGATATTTTTGATTTATGTCGCTTCGGTGTATAGACTAAAGTAAAGAAAGCTAGCTCTAGCAGGGCAAAACGTGCCCGCAACCATGCTCGGGAGAGGTACGCTCAGCAGTGGAGTCATGTGTGCCGATGATGCAAGGGTAGCTCTGTAAGAAAATAATCACAACCTCGTCTATTCCAGATACTTCAAAAAACTATCAGAGACTGAATCTCGCAACGAGCACGACGACCGGCGGTCGCGGTCGCGGTCCCGGTCGCGGCGCCGGTCGTACAGCCGGTCGCGGTCGCGGCGGCGCGAGCACAGCCGGTCGCGGTCGCGGTCGCGCCGCCGGAGTCACAGCCGCCGCAGCCGCAGCCGCAGCCGCAGCCGGCGGTCGCGGTCCAGGAGTCGCAGATCTAGGTAAGTCCGGAAAATAAATATCAGCTGGTAGTCTCGCTTAAAAAAACATGTAGATTGCGAGTGCTACGCCGTGAAGTGATGGCCAAAGGACAGTTGCTTGCGGCTGGCTCTAATTGGCAGTAAAAACACGTCATAACGTAAAATGCTGACCGCGGGAACATGAAAAGCGTATAGACAAGTTTAACTTTGTGTTGACTGAAATAAATGAATTTTATTTATTTATTTATTTAACATCAAGTAGTATCGGTAGATTGGTGGGACCTGGCCAACGAACGCGATTCCTGGAAGAGTTTGGGGACCTTTTCCCAACAGTGGTTAGATGAAAAACATCAAGTAGTGTGGAGTTCTGTCCGTGAAAAGAAGGAAAACTAGGTATAGATTTAACAACGAGCGAGAGCCGATCTCTGCCAACTGGACGCCACTTGGAGTCCCAAGTAGCGTCCTGTTGGTACATTAAGTCAGTGGAGCTCCCAAGTCTTGGGAGACCGGAGTTCAGAGCCGAGATGCCTGGAAAAATCTTGTGTTGGATGCCAACATCCACAATTGCTAAGCCATAGAAGTAATTAAGTAACCGTCGACTACTCGAATTGATAAACCTGTAGCAACATTCCGGTCGTTGATAAGTGAATGCATGCTTGCTAGACTGCTATCATTGTAGATGGTTTATATAAGAGTTAGGAATATTTATATTAAAGCGATTTGCCTACAATGTATAATTAGGCAAGTTAAATTACATGTTAACTAACAGTAGTGATAAGAAATATTAAGTAAAATAGATGAGAACCCTTTGCCTAGACAAACCTAACATAGGATTTTAGGCATTACTAACCAACCTATGGAATGATCTTTTATGAATAAATGATATATCTTATATCTATCTATTAAAAATGGCCCCTCTTCGACTAAGCTCCTAAGCCGTGGCTGTAGATGCATTTCTGAACATCGTATTTATTATTATTTTTTAGGAAGATATAACGCGCACAAAGGCTTTTTAGTGTTTCGTACCCGAAGGGTGCAAACGAAACGCTGTTACTAAGCCTCCGCTGTCGGTCCGTCCGTCTGTCAGAGGGCTCTATCTCATTTACCGTAAGAGCTAGACAGTTGAAACTTTCACAGAATGTGTATTTCTCTTGCCGCTATAACAAAAATTCAAAAAATACATAAATATTAAAGTAAAGGGGACATACAAAAAATACGATTTTTTTGGCTATTTTTGCTGTAAGTTTGTCGAGGTTGTATCTCCTAAACATAATAGGTAGACACATGAAACTTTCTATAAGTAAAAATAAAATAAAGTGGAAATTTTAAGGGAGTCTCCTAACAGTTGGTGGTTTTAGATTTAGTTTTCGTTTGAGAAATAGGTTTGAACGATGGGACGAAACCCTCCGTGTGCGATTATACTCGCACTTTCCTGGTTCATTTATTTTATTTATTTATAAAGCGCGTGGTTAGCAACCGTATAACAAACGGAAAACTGCCAAAAATCTACTCATACTTATACATACATTTGCCCATCGAAAATGTAGGAACTACCCACTCTAAATTATCTTACCAGAGAATGAGCAGCCTAATTTGAACTTCTTAACTCTATCTCCTTTCTCTTTCTCTCTCAGGTCTCACTCTCACCACAGCCGGTCTCGCTCGCGCTCGCGCCGCCGCTCGAAGTCACATCGTCGTTCCAAATCCAAAACACCGCAACGGTCACCGCAACGGTCACCGCAACGGTCACCGCAACGGTCACCTCGTGAAAATAGCCCCGGACAACAAAATGGCATCGCAATAAATTCACCTAAGCCTATAGAGAGAGAGAGATCAAAAAGCTGGGACCTTCCTAAAAACGGAGAGGCTGGTAGGAAGTCCTGGTCTAAGAGCCCTAAGAATTAAATTATTATTTCTTTATTTGATTGTTTGATTGCAGCTCCTGACCTGACTATTTCAAGACATGAGGTACTTGGCGCTAAGAGCTGTTAAAATATTTAGGCACCAGGTTTTGAGATTCTGACCTCTTGTTCGATTATCAACAATCTTGGACTCAATTATTCGTCGCTAGCTTTACCTGCGCGCAAAGAAGTCTGACATCAAGTCGAGGCATCTAGAATTCTCGGTCCTACACTGCAGTCTATATCGGTCCAATGATAGACGCATGCCTCCTCCTGATAAGAGCTTTATAGGCTTTCAGCATATAGGGGGTAATGCCCATAATCCACACGCTGGGCAGGGGGTTGGGGGTTGCAGTTCGGTGGTAGAATTGTTCTACAGAAGGCGCTGCTGCCAGCTCCCGGTGGATATCCCTTAGTCGCCTCTTACGACACCCGCGGGGAAAGTTGCTGTGGTGCAAATTCTAAGCTGGCGGCGTCACACGGCCAGAAAATCAGTTTCATGGCTGGCTAATCCAGATATTCAACTGATTATGTACGAATAAAACCCTATTCAGGCTTTTGACATGCAAAAGCCTGAATAGGGTTTTTACACATTCTTTTCAGCAAATTTTACCGTAGCAGTCTCGGGGACGAAAGCCTCATTCTCACGTGACGTCATCGGACGGCTCTTTTTTTTGTGTCTAAAAACGTAGCCTGCGTTCGTTTTAAAATTCCCATAAGCTGAAACTTGTACTAACTGAATGACTTTCTGATCTTCAGGGAATTTCAGAAAGTTCCTGAATTCAGAACGTCACGCACGATCTAGAATTCTCGGGCCTGGAAACCCTGGGTCCTGACTTTATATGCCCGACAATTATAGATCGTGACGATCGCTATTTTTTTCGATACAAAATTGGGCTTATCGATGACGAGTCACATGGAACGAAACTTTCGTCAAAAGTGGCAAAATTTGCTGACAAGAATGTGTGAAAACCCAATTTAGGCTTTGGACATAATATTCGTACGTAATTAGTTGTATATCTGGATTAACCAGCCTATCTTTTGATTAATCTTGAATTATCTGCGGCCTAAGATATAATGCTAATTGTAATCACCGATAAGGTGGTAATTATAATAATTCTTAGTTAATTGATGATATTAGTTTGTTGGAGTGCTTTGAAGATGAAGGTCCTGGCTATTGTTCTGTTCTGCGCTTTCGCCGCCGCTCAGGTGAGTTTTAACATTTCTCTCTACTATATTATAAGTGCTCTACATGACACAAAAACACATAAAAACTAGATTATAGGTTGTTTTTGAAGTGTTTCTATCGAACGATATTGTTTATTTAGAACATAGAAAATTAATAAAAAAAATTACAACTGGTACCTATCTATCTATCGAACTAACTTATACTCCTGGGTTCGGTCACGTTAAAGTACCTCCTAGTCCTATATTATCGCGAACTAATTTTGTCACTAAGAAGTCATTAATAATGGGATATTTAACAAGAGTTTATTCTGAGTTTTCCAATAGTTCGGCACAGTTGCATGCACCGTTACGAGTGTTATTTTATTAACCATGATATTTTTCAAAGTTTTATCATAATTTAGTATCCCTTCCTACTAAAACGTTCGGATTAAAACGATTTAACTTCATTTTACTCATTCTCAAAAACGCGTTAAATTAGTGAAATTAAACCAAATCTTCTGGGAACAAATGAGACATGTATATCTACTATAGTAGAATATAAAAAAAATATTCATGGATTATCCCCTAATCTCCTTTTTGAAATCACTTTAACCTTGTTATATTATTTGATAATAAATAATATCAATTTTAAGTTACCTATCATGAATGTACCGTTATCTTTTTAATTAACAGAAGTTAATTTAAAATTCTACATTTTGATAGGATATCATAATCTGTCTTAAGTACCTAGTTTTGTTATCAGATAAGTAAAGGAAGTGAGTAATTATCGATTCTGATATAATATAGGTACCTACTGGTGTCAATTCGGGTTTCGCCAATACTAAACTAATGTGACTGTGTTTTTTTAATGTAAGTAGGTATCTATGTTCGACGATTTCTCCGTCAATTATGGACTGATTTAGATTGATGTTGTATAGAGAGATGATGTTCTCGAGGTGATTACATAAAAAATCATTTCGTTACTTATCGAGGAATTAGTATTTATCTCCAAAAGAAACAAGATCCGTCAAGTGCGAGTGTAACTCGCGCGCCGAGGGTTTTGAACGTTTGTCAACAAATACGTAACAAAAGTACCGAGAGTTAGAGACTTCGCAATTTAACGAATACCTTAAAACTAGTAGGTATCAACCTACATTTCAGATGGATCTCTCTGCATGCTTCGGTTAAAGTGGGTAATGGTAAATTTTTCGACTTTTTTCAAAATATAGTATAGTAAATATAGTAGCTCCCCCTTTTGAAAATTATTCCCACCTTTTTTGACATTTTTCAAAAAGTGTTCTTTTACAAAGTTCTCTATATTTTTCGTGTAAAATATAGATCCATATCTATAAACGCTCCATACATTTTACATGGATGGCTCTGCAGTCTTCGGCGATATGAGGGAATGGGTATTTTTTCGAAATATTTAAAAAAGTACCTATGAAACCTACAAAAATTTCAAAAACTGTTTTGAAATGTACAAACCTTTCATTTGATACCAGACATAACCCTGTAGGTATCGCTTAAGATTTCGGCATCACAATTTGTATGGAAAATATTCATTTACATTATTCATTTATTTTTCTTTAAATCTGTACAGGCGCACGAAATGTAGGTATTATTATTTTAATTTTCAAGTTGATAGCTGCAGTAGTTGCTGAGTTATTAAGAAGGGGAAAAGGACAGACAAAGCGAGAGCATAAGGGTTTCGAAACCGATCTTCGATCTTCGATACCCTAAAAAGGAAAGAGAAGAAGAAATCAAAACTTGAAAAACAGTTAAAACAAACAACGGATTCACTGCTCAGCCTTCGCGACACGGGGGAGTAGACTGGCATCTGTGTCTCGGGCCATGATAGTGTTTAAAATTTAGTGATTCAAAGTCGTTTTTTAGTTTTTTAAAAACTAATTTAAAAATATTATTTTTAATATAATAAATAATATTAAAAATATACTAATAAATAAATTAAACTATACTATTCGAACGTTATGAAGAGACGGCAAGATTATAAGTGCTGTCTTATTAGTTTAGTTTTGGCGATATCAGAATTGACACCACTGCATAGTGAATTCAATATTGTTTTAGATATTGCTAATTTTGAGTTGGATTAGGAGTTGATGATGAGCACATAGGAAGATAAATAAACATTGCATCCATTAATCGTGGTTCGATTTGTACACCTTATAACCACGTACATACATTTATTTTGATTTCCATAACTGATTTAGTTTTTGTTAACTTCTAGGGGCGCAGCGCTGTTAAAGTTGTCGATGGTAAGTACCTTCCCTTTACTGAAACCGTATTCAAGCTTCCACCAAACAGCCGCGATTTTGAAGCTGTGTATTGCGTTTTGCGATTTTGCGGGGGGCGGGCGGTAGCCGGAGACAGTGTATTAAGGCGTGGGGGTACACAAGACGCCCTTTAAAATCGCGGTTGTGTAGTGGAGGCTTTATCTTATAAAGTTACCAATTAAATACCTACCTACTTATGCATGTACGTACCTACGTAACGTAGTCACCGTTTCAAAGAGCTATACATAATAAAGACTCCAAAACCCCGTGTACTCATATGGCTGTCTGTGCGTAGAGCGAAGCAGCGGAGCGGAGCGAGTTATGCGGAGCGGAGTTGCGGACTGTGTCTGTCCATTGATGCGGAACTCCCCGCTTTTGTAGTGATTCCGCTCCGCTTCCCGGTTTTGTATGAATTTTTAACCTAGTTCGCAAATCCCTGTCCAATGAAGCGGAGCGGAGATTTTACGGAATTCCATTGGTTGATGTTGGCACAGCTCTTTCCCTCTCCGCTCCAGTGGACAGGCAGCCTAAAACCACAGAAACCTTTAAACCTTACCTTTCTAGCTGATAAACCGGCAAGGCTACAGAAATGTATGGACATTTCACAAAGTTCAAGATCAGTAAGGCATAGGCTAAACAAGAGCTTTATGCTATGTTCTATGTTCTTCCATACAAAGTTAAAGATGAAATGACCTCTATGTTTAAGCTGGCAAAGTTCAATTTATCATAGTTGCATGCCATTAAATATTTTTGGTATTAAGATAAGTTCAGCGGCTGGACAAGATCCTAAAGTTATTTTCTGACCAATTCGAATCTAGATATAGTTGCGGCCAAACTTCTTGTCCCCTGGCGAACCACGTTACAATGATGCGCAGAACGCAATACTTAGGCCAAATTGGTGGGCGGTAACCTTCTGGCAGTTGTAGTCGCTTCGAACTTTTTTTTAACTTGTTTGTCTTACAAACAATGAATGAGCTAGACAGAGCTATAAGGAACTATATCTACCTATCTCTTTCGCCTGCTGCGTTGTCGGCGGCATATCAATTAAAGGTATGCGTGAGTTAACCTCTGCCGAACTTACCACTCTCGCTGCCCGTCACCGGACAAGATGTTTAGCGGCAACTATACCTACATGAACCTTGTAAGACCGGTACACCATTCTGAGTTCATACATTTTAATTATTTTCATTGAGCTCCGTTGTCCCCATTGAATAGGGACAGCGTCAGGGACAACGGGAATAAATCATTAATGATCCGTTTTCCACAGACAGCTCGTCTGAAGTCGCGCTGGAGTCCAAGCCATGGCTGGTGCACCTTCGCTACGCCATCAGGACCAATGGGCTCCTACAGACTGCAGCTGGATCCCTCATCTCATTCCGCTATGTTCTTACTACGAGCGGAATTAGTAGGTACGTACCTAAGTATACCCAGCGTGGAGATTATGGGCATTAACCCCCATGAGATAAAAGCTAATAAGGCGCTTATCACGGGGAGGCAGTGGGCCAACACAGGCTGTTGAGGTTGAGGTATACGGCGGGCAGTCTAAGCACCATTGGGCCCTCATAAAAACGAAATCGGTGTTTCTGATTCGTTTTCTTGCAAACGCTATTCTTATGCAAGCGACTTAAGAGTTGGTTTTGCACGACAGCGAAAACGAAACTACGACTTTTCCGAGTAGGACCCCTGAATACCTATGGCCCGTTAGTGCAGTAACTGGGTCTGACTGAAGGTCAGTTTACATAGTGTAGAAAGAGATAAATAAATAATGATGGACAATCCATCTAGCCCCAAAGTAAGCTACTTAAAGCATATATAACACCCAGACCAACGGAAAAAAATTCTGCAGATCGTAGGTACACAAATTTGTTCCGAGGCGGGAATCGAACCCGCAACCTCTTGTGTCGCAGGCGGACTCTCGCCCGCTGCGCCACGGAGGTCGTACGTAAGATGCTCTCTATTTCAACGAAGAAGAGAGCTGAGCAAGAGCTGTTAGCTATTAAGCGCTCTGACGAAGAAGTACCTACAAGCTGAAACAAACTTTTTTTTTTCGTTGATGCTAAAATCTAAAATGTATTTTTCTAGCCCAAAAGACTAAGGATAGGCCACATTTTGATAGGCAATCTAATAGAAATATATTCTCCTTAACACAAATATGCGTAAAATTTGGTTCTTAGCTCTTACTTGATGGGTGCACTGATTCTGCAGCCGGATCTTAGACCACAATGACATTACAACCGACGCACGCAATTGTCGATTTCGTAGAATTGTAATAGAGCCCCTGTATCGCGGGAGGCCGGTTCTTTTAGCTATTAACATGCTTAACGTAAGGGCGTTAGAAGCAAGCTTTGCATAGCTAAATACCTAGGACCTATTTAAGTTATAAGTTTACTCAGAGGGATGAGTCTATGTGACGTTAGTAACGAAACGTGGTCGTGACGTCTCCTTTTTGTATGGGATTTGCGTAGTTCCCTGTTCGCACGATAGAGGCGCTGTACCAAATTGTATAGAACAAGAACAAAATAAAAAAATTTAAGAACTGCCCGACAGATTTTTGTGAAGCATGGCTAAGAACAGAACACTCAGGATAAAATTATCTATGACACAAAAAAAAACTAAACGAATATCGGTTTATCCGTTTGAGAGCTACGATACCACAGACAGACACGTTAAACTTATAACATCCCTCTCTTTTTGCGTCGGGGGTTCTAAATGAGACGTCTCGATCACGTGTCGTTACTAACGTCAAATAGACTCACCCCTCTGATCTAAAATCTAATTCGCATCTTCCGTAGAAGTGGGAACTTTTTTTTTGTTAATTTCCTCTTTTTTTAAGCATTTTTTTTCAAAAGTTCATAAGTAGGTACCTATTAATAGTTTTTGAGTTATTAACGAAATACTAAACATCTCTTTTTGTCGATCTTGTTTTTTTGATAACAATTGCAATTTTATCTGTGCTAATAAATCCTCGAGACACATTTTTCTATACGTCATTCCGAATCGAACGAGCTATCTCACATATTTTCAAGAACTCGATCAAGTATTATCACAATTCTGAACATGTTGACTGGACGAATTTATATCTGTGTTAAGTCTAGTTAATAATCCTAATAAATAAATAAATTAATGTTATTTTTTCTGTTTCAGTGCCTCATTCATCTGGATCCGTTTAGGTGTGGTTAATGTGATCGTACCCAGCCTGGTCATCGAGTCCTCCGCAGTCCAGACTCAGGGATCCATCGGACTCATCAACTTGAACAGAGATGTAGTATCCGGTAAGTTATAGTGGTTTTACACTACAAGTGCGTCTGCTATCTTTCCGGGTCTTTCGTCTCGCTCAGTTTGCATAGTGTAGAAAGAGATGGGAGCTTGGCGTCGAGTTTCAGATATAATTCGTTCTTCATTATAATACTCTCGACAGAAAGCGCAATTTTAGGACTCAAGCATACTGTCCAATACTACACCAGTCGTAGGACGCCGGTGTATGCCTGCTTCCTCGACTTGTCCAAGGCATTCGACCTAGTGTCGTATGACGTGCTCTGGAACAAGTTGAGGGATAGGGGTGTCCCGGCGGGTCTACTCCGGATTTTTCAGTACTGGTATAGAAACCAGTCTAATTTTGTTAGCTGGTCTAATGCATCTTCGGAGACGTACAGGTTGGAATGCGGTGTGAGACAGGGGGGGGTAAGCTCTACTTCGCTTTTCAACCTGTACATAAATGAGCTCATAGTCGAACTCAGCAGCATGCGTGTCGGCTGTAGCGTAGATGGTATCCGTGTGAATAACATCAGCTACGCGGATGACATGGTGCTGCTGGGACCGACTGCGGGCGCGGTCGATGAAATGCTGAAGGTGTGCGCTAAATATGCTGCTTCCCATGGACTCCGGTATAATCATAAGAAATGTGAACACATTGTTTTTAAGGCCTCCGGCAATCATGCTGGAAGCTTTCCCAGCATTAGCCTTGAAGGCATTAACATCAAAAGGGTAACATCTTTCAAATATCTGGGACATCATGTCGCCGAAGACCTTAAAGACAATGTGGACATAGAGAGGGAGCGCAGGGCTCTGGCGGTTCGAGGAAATATGTTGATACGTAGGTTCTCCCGTTGTAGCGAAGAGGTGAAGATAACCCTCTTTAAGGCTTACTGTCAATGCCTCTACACGGGAAACCTATGGGTTCGGCATGCCAAAAAACCGCTGGAGACCCTGCGTATACAATACAACAATATTTTCAGGATGATGTTGGGGCTGCCCCGCTATTGCAGTGCATCAGGGATGTTTGCGGAGTACCAAGTAGATGGGTTTTATGCTATTCTCCGCAAAAAGACCGCCTCCCTGATGCGCAGAGTCCGGGACAGCACGAATAGCATCCTGGGAACTGTTGCTGATAGGTTAATCCCCTCTCCTATATGGATATGTTTTGTGCGTAGGGTAATAGGTGATAATAATATATGATGTTTGTTATAAGTGTGTGTGATTTGATTAGGTATTTGTTACTAACCTTAATTTTAAGTTTATTCTATACTAACAAAATATGGGTCTTGTTATCCGAAATAAAATATTTTTATTTTTATTTTTATTTTATTATACCTAGTTGTTAACAGGACAAAACTGTTTATCCATTCCTCCTCCCGCAAGCATGCAGTCTTTTAGCTTCTAGGTACATGGGAGGACACATAAAATGGTTATCAGTTATTAAGTTATTAGGTAGGTATACGTAAGCTTATTTATAAAGAGTTTGTTCTCCCAATACAACTAAGTATATATATACCTACTATATAAAATAAATAAAATGGTAGGTGAGCAATATATAACAAAGGATCTTAAATCGACAAGTAATGTTTATTGCGTATAAAAAAAAAAGACGCGGCAACAGAGTGAATTTTAGGTTAAGTATGGGCGGTATGTTGACAAACATTCTACATCGAGTTTGGATAGTGTAAAGGTGATCAGATCACTTATGCGTACCTATTCTTTTTTTCTTTCCTACGGAAGAAAGGTTCAACGGTTTCTGGTTTATCAGAACACTTCCTGGTTTATCAGTCTTTATTATCTCACGAAAACTGGTCATTAAATTCGAAGTTGGCAGCTTCAACTGCACTGGAGTGTTGAAAACTCTCGAAAACACTCGAAACTTTGGCGCCGCCCGACTCTTGTTCCCTGCTGTTCATTATCAACAGACTTTTAGCAGTTTTTCAGAAAATCATGGAATCAAAAACATTTGCTAAATACCTATTTTACGCAAGTTTATTTTAATCGTGATGTTTTTGTAGATTTTTAATTTGTAAATAACTTTGCTGTTGTCTCGGCGTGTATTAATGATTGATTGAATTTATACACTAGCCAAACTCGATATAGAATGTTTGTTAGAAACCGCTCGCATACTTAATTTAAAATTCACTCTGTTGCCTGCCGCTTCTAATTATCCAATTTAGATTATTTGTAGATTTAAGATCCTTTCTTCAATAAATACCTATTGCTTACAATTCAAATCAAAAATTCTTCTAATTTCCATAAATACAATAAATGTACCTACATTTAAATAGGTACGATCCTTACGCAAGCCGCAATTGTCAAATTATGAAATTATACACTGACACGAAAATACAGTGATATTTTTTATTCCTGTCGCTTCGGTATGTCGACTCAAGTAAAAAAGCGATGAAGAAACCTTTAGCCTGTGGCATTCTCGTGCAACTTTTCGAATAAAAGCCCTCGATACCTAAATATCGAATTGTAGATTTTGAGAATAAGCTTGTTTGCTACGAATCAATCACTCGATATTTTGACAGTTCTTGCCATATTTATCGACTAGGTATTCTGTTATGCCATAGGTATTGCGAGAATTGCCCTCCAAAACTTTTTCCTTTTTTGTGGTTTCAAAATTAACATTTTCATTTTCCTTTATTTCATTTTTATATTTTATTGCCTTAGGTTTATCTGTTCTCTTGTACACATTAAAGATAATGCTGTGTGAAATGTACAACATAATTAATTAATTTATAATCTATTTCAGCTTCAATAGCACCCATCGGTTTGGCTCAATCGGTCGGACCAGTTACGGGCGAGAGCTGCAACTTTGGTCTTTCTGCGAACGGTGGTAAGAAATCATCACCTAAGTGTTCACACCAAGACAATATAGGAAGAGGCCAATATCGTATGGCTGATTCGGAGTACAAACTTTTTGTCGTCTGAAGTAACCAAATGGAAATAACCATAGCTACCGCCTGATATTTCATAGTCAACGTTAGAAATGGATATCTAAACACTTCCATACACTTCTGTCCCGCTAAACGCGTGAGAAATGAAATTCCATAGTTTTCTGTCCCGAATTTTAGTACGCTTGCAATGACTTAGGTAAGAATCATCAGCTTGGACCTCACGACACACGCTCGGCCTAGTGCCAATCCATTGGTTCTTGTAAGAATCATCAGCTTGGACCTCACGACACACGCTCGGCCTAGTGCCAATCCATTGGTTCTTGTAAGAATCATCAGCTTGGACCTCACGACACACGCTCGGCCTAGTGCCAATCCATTGGTTCTTGTAAGAATCATCAGCTTGGACCTCACGACACACGCTCGGCCTAGTGCCAATCCTTTGGTTCTTGTAAGAGTCATCAGCTTGGACCTCACGACACACGATCGGCCTAGTGCCAATCCATTGGTTCTTGTAAGAATCATCAGCTTGAACCTCACAACACACGATCGGCCTAGTGCCAATCCATTGGTTCTTGTAAGAATCCCTATTTTGCTAATAATATGTATATTGCCTATTTGTGGAAAATATAACTTTTATTATTATTATTACGATAGTTTAAACGACGTTATGATTATGACGTTAGGTAGGATAGTTTAACGACCGATATGGCGCGGCGGGCGAAGGTCCGCCTGCGACGCAGGAAGTTGCGGGTTCGAGTCCCGCCTTGGGACAAATATTTGTACGAGATGCAAATATTTGTTCTGTGTATTTTCTATGTATCATAAAAAAATCTACCTATGTGTGTATTAAGTATATCAGTCATCTAGTACCCACAACACAAGCTCTGCTTAGCGTGGGACTAGATGATGGTATGTAAATTGTGCAATATTATTTGTTTATTTATATTTATTGCAGGTCCCGGTGAAAAGTTGCAGTGCTCTAACATTGCCGTAGAAGAGTCTGAAGACGGCAAACTGATTGGACCTAGCGAAATTCTTAACGAGGTAATTTGTCAAGCGACGCGTTTACTCCGGTCTTATTCTCTGTACAACTAGTTTCATTTGGCAGTTTTAGATTTAGATTTTAGATTTCGGTGTGCTCTTTCCGAATGTCAACTTTGCCACCTCGTATCTCTGCCGCTCCCGCCGTATGACAAGATAAATTGATATTATCCTTAGTTTTGGATGGTCAACATCAAACAGCGTTGTAGTTACCCTTCCACGTTTGTATGGAAAGATGAGCGACTCGTTCAGCCTTAGTTCATCATTTCATTCCTCTCTCGTTCGTTTTTAAATTCGTATGGGCACCTCGGGTACGCACAAGCGCAGCCAAGGTTACCATTTACATTTATCAATTTATCAAGGTGCGTTATACCTACGTTATATATGTTTTTCTAGCTGTTATTGTTAAGTTTTCAAACATCTTCATTGACAATAAATATTATAGACTAGCTGACCCAGCGAACTTCATACCGCTCTCACCTTTTAAACCTTCCCTAAACTTCCACAAATATTTCAGGACCAAAATTAAAAATAGCGAAATTGGTTCAGTCATCCTCGAGTTTTAGCGAGACAAACGAACACCAATTCATTTTTATACATAGAGATTCTAGAACCAGATGTTAATTGTATTGTATTGTGTTTTCAGTTCGACTTGGGAGCTGCCTTGGTGAGCGACGGTCTGCAGATCGCTGTCTTGGTGTCTGTTGATGGTCAATCTGCAGGTAGGTTATCAAGTACTTACCAAAATAGTCAAGAATTACAATCACACTATCACACTAATATTATAAATGCGAAAGTTTGGATGGATGAATGGATAGATGGATGGATGTTTGTTACCTCTTCACGCCAAAACTACTTAGCGGATCGGGCTGAAATTTTGCACACAGGTAATTCTAATACTGGAATCAAACATAGGCATCATCACTAAATAGAATTATATTTTTTTACCCAGGTATAATTTCCTAATATTATAATTTTCCCCAGAATACGCCCCGCTCGACGATGACCTGATAAAGTGGGTGTCAGATGTGGCCGGTCTGCCCTCCCCACCCCCTCCACCGCAGCCAGAGTCGTCTGAGTCCAACTCAGACTGATCTGAGTCCGACTCAAACTCTTCTGAGTCCGAGGAAAGCTCCAGAGTCAACTTTGTCGGATTATAATTCCATAAATACAAGGAATACATAAAGCATTGAATAAACATCGACAGTGCTAGTTTTGCATTTTATTTTTACCTACACCTTAGAGAAATTAAATCCGATCACAGTCATTAGATTAGATTTATTTGTTTAATTAAAACGGTTATCAAAACCAATTACATTAATTAATTAAAAATAATTACATTATAAATTAGGCACATACACACAATAGTCATATTATAAAACTACCCGCGACTTCGTTCGCGATTGCCTTACCTGCCGACTAATTAAGTTCACATTTAACCATAGTCTCTCATATTATGAAACGTTATGAAACGCCGCCGTGCAGTCCACCTTGGATGAAAGAAATTATGATGAATGCAGATGGAGAGACGCGCGTCAAGTTTGAAACTACATATTTATTTATCTCGCGCGCACTATCTGGAGTTTTATTAATCTAAGGATTCTACGTCATGATTCTGCGACGATTCCATTGTCATACTGAAGCAATTGTTTTGCAGAATTGGGCTCCTGATCCATTTGACTGGACCACCGTAATTTTTTTTCGTTAGTAGGTAGGTACAGTTGGCTGTGTACCACAATAAAAAATATTTTTCTGCGGTCCAGTTAGTTTAAATGGACCACAATAATTAATTAATTTAATTGTACTACCGAAGTTTGGTTGGAGTAAGACTCCAACCAAACTTTGGTAGTACTGTTAACTGGACCAGCTAAACCACCATATATCATGTAAGGCAGGAACCTAACTTATTTTTCCAAGACCCACCTAGGTAGGAACCTAACTAACGGGTGCGTCTTGGAAAAATAAATAGATAGGAACTTACCTACCCTTTATCTACTAATTTTTTTCTTCAATCTACAGATTATTTCATCAATCTACTGATTTTCTACTCGACTTTATACTGATTTAGTCATATTCGATCTTGCAACACTGTTTCTAACAAAAAGAATGCATGAAATCGGACGACGCGTAGACCCGTCGTGATGCGCGGTTAAAGAATTCTACTTTTTCCTCTCTCCCAGGGGATCCTTACTGAATTTCAGGATAAAATGTGTCCTTTCATGTCCTTTCTTGTAGTATGAACTCAAAACGTGCCAGGTTACATTCCAACTCATTACCTATGTAGTTTCGGCGTGATGAGCGGTGAAGGAATTTAACTTTCATCCCCTCTGCCAGGGCAGCCTTACTGAATTCCGGGATAAAATGTATCTTTCCTCATAGTACGAACTAAAATCACGCCGAGTTGAATTCGAATTCATTAAGTTGTTCCGTCGTGATGGGCGGTTAAAGAATTTTACTTCCATCCTCTCTCCCAGGGGAAAATTACTAAATTCCGGGATGAAATGTATCCCATGTCCTTCCTTGTAGTATGAAATCAAATCGTGCTAGGTTTCATTCCAACTCATTTAGCACTTTCGGCGTCATGCGCGGTGAAGAAATTTTACTTGTATCCCCTCTCCCAGGGGAACCTGACTGAATTCCGGGATAAAAAGTATCCTATGTCCTTCCTCGTGGTATGACCTAAAATCGTACCGAATTTTATTTCAATACCTTTAGTAGTTCCGTCGTGATGCGCAGTTAAAGAATTTTACTTTCATCCCCTCTCCCAGGGAAACCTGACTGAATTCCGGGATAAAAAGTATCCTATGTCCTTCCTCGTAGTATGACCTAAAATCGTGCCGAGTTTCATTTCAATACCTTCAGTAGTTTCGGCGTGATGCGCGTTTAACAAACAGACAGACAGACAGACATGAATGAAAAAAATTGCAGTTTTGGCTTCAGTATCGATAATAGAGTGCCCTCCAAAAAATTTTTCAAAATATCTTCAATGTACAGAATTGGACCTGTTACAGTTTTATTATAAGTATAGATATAGATAAGTATAGATTTCGGTAGAATTAATAACAAAAAAGAAAAAATAAAAAATAAAAATTATACTAATTATGACGTTCACAAAATAATAAACAATCCTTCATTAATTTAGTCCACCTGTCAGCGAACAAGTCAACATCGGGGTAGTCGTCCAGGAGAGCGTTGAGTGCGTTGAGTACTCGAGGGACGGGTGACATGGACCGCGCCGCGGTACGGGACTGCGGCACGGCCAACAACCTATGTTTCCGACCCCGGCAGTAATTGTTTGGGACGTAGAGTCGACACAGCTTGTCACTCAGATCCGAAGCGTCAATTTTTCCGTGTAGGATCTTGCAGACTATGGCTATTTGATCAAAAGCACGCCGCACCTCTAGTGAGTTATAGCCTAAGCATCCCATCAAGAACTTGGTGGGATAAAGGTAAGGGTAGTATCCAAAGCATCGCCTGTAGAGGAACCGCAAGAACTTTTTCTGCACCTTCTCAAGCATGAGGGCGTAAGTAACCTCGTGCGGGTTCCACACACACGCGCCGCTCTCTAACTTGCTCCTAACAAGTGCCGAAAAAACAAGGCGAATAACGTGATCGCTTTCGAAGTCACGGGTATTTCTGAGGACGAACCCAAGACGCCTGAACGACTCCTTGGCCAAGGAACGAATGTGGTCATGGAATGTGAGCTTTCGGTCAAATGTGACACCCAAGTCTCTCATGGTGATGGCTCTGTTTATTGATTCGTTATTTATTTTATAATCAAAGAGAATTGGGTGCAACATTCGGCCGAAGGTCATGACGTAATATTTACTCGGATTGAATTCCATTTTGTTAACAACGCTCCACTCGAAGATGGCGTCAACATCCTGCTGCAGGGCCCGACAATCTGCTTCAGACTTAATCTCTAAGTAGAGTTTTAAATCATCCGCATACAGCAGGCTCTTCGCAATGGACGCCACAGCGGGGAGGTCGTTAACCATTATAAGGAAGAGTAAAAAAGTCATACATAAGTGACTCACGTTCCGCTCCCTGGAGGGGCGTGTTAATTTCGACCGTTGATTGAGACGTGACGGTGTGAACAGACTTTTCCATCGATCGGGTTAGGTATTGCCTATCTAAATTTATTTATTCATACTATAGATTCACAGGGAGGGAACTCTTTGGCAAGTCAAATAGATTCATTTAAGAAGTTAAAACGTTTGGGTTGTCCCACAACTGGGACACATTAATATAAGAAAAGTTTTTATATACATTTCTTAATTTTTCTAATCTGTCTTAATAATATGTTAAAAGTGTTACACCCCCGTGCCTAGGAAACGTTAAGCCGTTGGTCCTGCGCCTAACCTCTCCCCGATCGTATCGATCTGTCGTCCCATCGGATTATGAGTATACGTATAAACTTTTGTAACTGCCTTTTTATGGACCACAACACGGTCTGAAACAAATGTTTTTTTTTTTTTTTTTTTTTATTGGCTATAAATAAATAATAATGCTGGGCAACCTACACAGCATCATCAAGCCCCAAAGTAGCAGAACTTGTGTTATGGGTAGGTACCTACCAGATAACTGCTAGGTAAAGAAAAAAAAAATATTTAAGAAAACTACTACACAAAACTAAAACTAATGGTACTAAAAACTATGTATATTTTCTTTGTTGTGTGCGCAGCGGAGTCTGTGGCAGACATGGCCTCCACTCAGCTTTGTGCTCGATGATCACTGGTCTACCCAGCGCTGGTTTTCAGTGAAGGCCTTGCCGTGCATAGATACATGGATATTTTTTATTATACTTATGTACATAGAAAAGACCCAGAACAAATATTTGCAGATCGTAAAAACATATGTCCCGAGGCTGGAATCGTACCCGCAAACTCTTACGTCTCAGGCGGACTATTCGGACGCTGCACCAAAGAATAAAAATAAGGCTTCGAAATAAGGAGCTCCTCCTCATTGACATGACCATTAGTTAACAGATTCGCATCCGATTTTCGATTATCAACCCGAGGCGAAATCAAAATAGCGTTTTATAAATCCGTCGGAATCGATTCGGAAACGAATCGAATGAATTAAAATACCCCAGGATCGCGCGTAGGTACCTAAGTACTCAAACTGTGTAGGAAGGTAACCTACCTACGTGACTAGTTATCGAGTTATTGGATAACTGTAACCACTGACCCGCTATGAGCTATCCGATTCGATGAGCACGCAGTCAATGATTCCATGTACCTACGTTCCCTACCTACTTACCTACTACATTATTTTCAGTAATCTAGCCCTAATAGAGCTCTGTGCTGTTTCTACAAATATGGGCTTAAAATCGTTCTTTGTATCTCACGATCGTGAAATGCATCTAAATGTTACGAGCTAACGCCCGTATTTGAATGAACATTTTTGTTTAATTAATGATTTTATCGGGTATTTATCGCGGACCTTTTGTTATTATTTCCCCTACGTTTCTACCGTGTTACAGCGATCGTGTTCACGGGGCGACTGGATGTAGTTCTATCTCGTGAATGCCGCTATTGCAAAAGGATGGTTCGAGAGGCGATTGAGATCAAGAAACACCCGAATTTTAATCGTGAAGATGGTTTTCGTCTCTCTTCCTCGTGGAATCCTGTGATTAATATGTGTGTGCGTCGTAATCCGACTGTACTGCAATCGGACACGTGCTTTCACGGGAGGTAACGATTATTAGACCAATTTCGTAGGCATTTCGTAGCAATGGGAGCGCGTTGAAGTCTTTTCTATTATCTATGTACTTTTATGAAAAAAGTCAAAAAATTGACCTTATCTCCGAAGACAAGTATGCAGAGCGTATCATCTAAAATGTAGTGTGGTACCGAATATTTTTAGGTAAGTATAGCAAAGTCTCTAAAGGTACCTAATGGTAATAATTAACAAACGTTCGAAACCCTCGCCTTGGCGTGCGAGTTACACTCGCACTTGACGGATCTTGTTTCTTCTCTGACATCTTTTCTGACGATTAAGTAACATGTATTTTGCTTAGTACCTACCTGACTAACTAACTTATCAAACCTAAGAATGAGGGGTTTTCGATTTGCATTTTTATGAAGAAAAATTATTGTACTTAATATCTCGATAGGTGGCAGGGCCGTCGATTGGCAATTTGGGTACATCAATGTCAAATGAATGGAAAACAAAAACAACAAAAAATTATGCAAAATTGGAAACACAAACTAGAAACTTGAAAAAGTTGGTTTTCCTTTCATTTGACATTGATATAATGTACTCTAATTGCCAATTGAGACACTGCCATGTATCGAGGAATATGGAACTAACTTTTTTTGTAATGCAAATCGAAAACCCCTCATTGTGTTATGATATTAAGAATAGGTAGAGCGTCGAGTTGGTAGAGCATTTTCTAACAAGAACAAAATTAAAAATTTAAACCCCAGATTTTTATGAAACATGGCTAAGAACACTCGGGATCATTATCTATGACAAAAAAAAAACTAAGCGAAAATCGGTTCATCTGTTTGGGAGCTACGATATCACAGACACAGATAGACAGACACGTTAAACTTATAACACTCTTCTCTTTTTGCGTCGGGGGTTAAAAACATACGGCTTATAAACTTTTTGTTATTATATGTAGTGCATAAGCCCTCGCACTCAGGTTGATTCCTAAATATACAGGATGGATTTTTTGGACGGGACAGTAAGGGCAGGTATCTTAACCGTTGAAGCTACATGAAAATGGTCTTGGGACACCCTTTTAGAAAAAAAATCATCCCCATTCACAGATTTTCTAAAAAGTTACAGATGATAATTTCTCTAAAAAAGTTTCTTAAGACCATTTTCATTTAGTTTCAACGGTTAAGGTACTGTACCTACCTTTACTCATCATGATCAACATCATCATTAGCCTATGCCCTTACTGCCCCGGCCAAAAAATCCACCCTGTATATAAGGTTTTTATTACACCATAAAACAGAATAAAATAATAAAAGAAGCAAAGGCATTGTTTGTTTCATCATGTTTTTAAAATTGCTTCGTATGACCGACATCACGACATGTCAAGTGTTTTATTGCTTTCATGTTGTACAAGGACCATAAGAATAGATTACAGTTACCAACATGAGCACGGGTGGGGCATACATCATATTTTTTGCTCTTGTGAGCAAACCTGAATATTTTTACTTGTACATAAACTAAATATATTAAATAAATAAATAAATAATGCTGGACAATTCACACAGCATTATCTAGCCCCAAACTAAGCAGAGCTTGTATTATGGGTACCTACTAGATAACTGATATACTTAATACAATACACTACAGAGATAGATATTTTTACTATACATAGAAAACACCCAGACCAACGGCACAAATTTCTGCAGATCGTACACAAATTTGTTCCGAGGCGGGAATCGAACCCGCAACTTCTTGCGTCGCAGGCGGACTCTCGCCCGCTGCGCCACTGAGGTCGTCAAGTTATTCGTTAGTGATTTTTTTGGTAGGGGTGAAATTGTGTGAGTTTAGTTTTTTGGAAGTTGAGTTGGAGATTGTGATCATCAAGTCAGTTCAGTATCTTTTGGAGAGTCATATCAAGATGTTCATAGAGTTTAGAGCAATTTTTGCTAGGTATATTATTATAATATTACTATTGACATGTCGTCTGTCTGCAAAGAGAGTGCAATGTCATCTACATTTTTGGAAAAAATTAAAAACAGAACTCACCCTAACACGCTGCGCTGAGGTATTGATCTTTTAGCTAAAATTGTTTGCGATTTTACCGTACTAATGTGATCTGTTGCGTAGTTGTAGTTTTCTATTTCAAAATATTGCGTCCGATTTTATAAATATGAGACGAACCAAGTATAGACTAATCCCTTTATTCCTATCGCGTGTAGTTTCTGTAGCAGTACATCATATGTCAGTTAAGGAGAGGTTAGGTAATAATAATAATAATAATAATAATGCTGGACAATTCACACATTATTCAGCATTATCTAGCCCCAAGCTAAGCAGAGCTTGTGTTATGGTACTAGATAACTGATATACTTAATACAATACACTACATAGATAGATATTTTTTATTATACAAAGAAAATACCCAGACCAACGGAACAAATTTCTGCAGATCGTACACAAATTTGTTCCGAGGCGGGAATCGAACCCGCAACCTCCTGCGTCGCAGGCGGACCTTCGCCCGCTGCGCCACGGAGGTCGTCAAATGTCGGTAATTGTTGTAGTATACTGTGTTTATTATGTGTAAGTATTTTAACAAATAAATTTATATTCTATACTATTCTATTAGGTACGGTCTACTTATAGGTTTAACATTTACTAATGAATAGAGTATTCAGAATCATGAAATTCCAATGTGGACCTTCAGTCATAACGGACACTATTACCCACACAATGAAAATTTTATCTAATCCTTCTAAAAGCGAAGTTTGGACGTTGATTGTCTGTAGACAACGCTAAAATACTGACTGGATTTGCCTGTAATTTTACACAAGGGTAGACGTAGACCCAGAATAACATAATAAAGGCTACTTTTCGACCCGAAAAAGTACGCGTGCGAAGTCGCGTACAGAACCTAGTCCTACTTACTATCCTACGAATCCTACTAACATTATAAAGCCGAAAGTTTGTAAAAATCAATGTTTGTAAATGTTTGTAAAAAAATTTTGTGATCTAGGATCTCCAAAACTACTGAACGGATCAAGATGAAATTTAGCCCACGTTTATAGCAAAGCCTAATTTAGATAATAGGTTACTTATTATAGCGAAAATACGCGTGCGAAGCTGCGGGCAGAAGCTAGTAATATTATAGGTACAGCCGAAAGTTTGTGAAAAGTGAATTTTATTTTGTTACCTAAGATCTCCCAAACTACTGAATAGATCAAGATGAAATTTGGCATACACTTAGAACATAGCCTAACATAGATAGAATAGGCTACTTATTATACCGAAAATATGCGTGCGAAGCCGCAGATAGACGCTAGTAATTTATAAATTCCAAAAAAGTCACATCTTTACTCTCGGTGTTCATAAAAACCAAACCAATCCTTCAAAATAATCCTGTTAATGACCAAAGTCGTTAGGTATCGCTATCATAATTATGTCAGTCAGTAGGTTTATGCCTCGACCACGGGTGCGGGTTCGAATCCGATGATTGATCACAATCTAATTAGCATGTATGGTTGCATTCCAATTTCCTATCGAGCTCATGAAATAATGATTATTCGATTTCGGTGTTACCACAGTTAGTGCTTACTTAATGTAGGTTTGTGTAGGTGTACCTACTATGAATTGTTCTAAAATTATCCTTTCGTGGATACAAAATGCAGAAAAAATATCTAAACCACAAAGATCATCATCGCCGAAAGACAGCTGGACATAAGCCACCCAAAGATAGCCAAAATATCCGGACCTGTTGGTCATTTATTGGTTTAACAAAATATGCAGCCCTTAATTAATATAACTATGTTATCTAATCAAAACTTACAACTTACAACCAAATACTGATATACCTACGATTAATACAATGTGTTGGTAGAAAAGTGCCAGTCTTGTATTTTAGAGATATTTTTGATGATAGTTGTAAATTAGTTCAGGGTTTCAGAAACAATAGCTTCGCCACTTACAAACCATGTCGTCAGAATAAATATGCATTAGTCGAATAATTACTAATTAGAAATCGCGAAATCTCAAAACTGGATTCTCATTATGACACAAAAACTATCCATAAATTATGCTATATTGCCAAAACTATTATGTATATCGTGCAACGTTGAATGGATTACCATAAGTTGGGTAAGTCCCACGGTCACCATGTCAGGCGTACGCAGATCCGGCCCTGGTGTAACTTTCTCTCTTACAGCATCGGTTGCGCGTGCGCAGCTCTTAATGTTACCGTCCGCGCAGACGTTACGACGCGTCGCGGCCAACATTCAACAACTGAAACACGATTTTGCCGAAAAAACTAGTTGAAGTAATAAAATTAAAGTTATATAATTAATTTGACAGATCATAGAAACAGTGAAAGTGAAAATATGTCGAAGTTATTTTACTAGCCTAAAAACCGTTGTTTTAAATATCGGTCACAAGTGAGCTAAAGATCAAAAGGTTAATTTTAGTTAATTGAACCTTAAAGGTTAAAGAAAAGTGAATCAAAGTTCAAAGTTTAAGGAATAAGTGGTTCAGAAGTGAATCGTGCGGAAAATGTTCAAGTGCTCCCCGTCGTGATTGTGAGTGATGGATTGCAGTTTTTGGATTATTCTGGACTAGCTGATGACCTGGACTTCGTACTTTCGTTACTGTAGAGGTTCTGAAGACCGATAATATAGGTACAGAATTAGGGATACACCAGCTTGCCAGTGCCAAGGTAAATTTTCCGAGCTTCACCTCACCCAGCAGTAGGCCGTTCAACTGTCAACTCCGGATTCCCGCTATCTCGGCTATGACATCTTGACGGACACCTACCCATTCCTCATTTATAGAGCTGGATCTCCATATGTAAATAAATAAATCAATAATGCTGTACAATTCACACAGCATTATCTAGCCCCAAGCTAAGCAGAGCTTGTGTTATGGGTACTAGATAAATGATTTACTTAATACACTACATAGATAGATATTTTTTTTTATTTTTCATGGAAAACATCCAGAACACCCTGAACAAATATCTGTAGATCGTACAAACATTTGTCCCGAGGCGGGAATCGAACCCGCAACCTCCTGCGTCATAGGCGGACCTTCGCCCGCTACGTCACTGAGGCCGTCTATATGTATAGAGCTAAACGCATAGGTATCGAAGGTATATGATATAATATATGTAAGCTAAACGCAAACAGGGGACTTCATACCCTGGCTGCGTTTAGCTAACATGTAAACTTAAAGATTATTCAATTATGAGGATTCGGCACGGATAAGTCTCATACCATTTATTTACGATTCTTTCGGCTCCTAAAGGGTCCGGCGACGGATGAATTTCCTATAAATAAATAATAAATAAATAAATTATTTGTATTAAAATAGTATTTATCTAATTTCCTGCCACAATTTTTTTCAAAATACCTACCTGTCTGAAATGAAATTAAACCGAATCGCATTTTTACACTGAAGAATGAATGTTTTCTTAGTAATTGTGTAGATAAATATTTTGAAATAAGCTTGTGGCAGGAACCTAAATAAATACTATTCTATTACAAATAATAGAAAACCATGGTGAAAATATTCTCAAATAACAAATCATTTTGGTACTACGTTTGTATGGGAAATTCATCCGTCGCCGGACCCTTAATGGTTGGCTCGAAAAGGTCCACATTTAGATTTATCCATTTTAACCCTCTAGCTCCAAATCAGTTTTAAAATGTCCTTTTTAGATGGAATAGAATAAGGTAGGTACCTACGTATATTAGTTATACTATACCTACTCGGTTCTGGAATCCTAGATATTTTAAATATTTTACAAAATATTTAACAACACTCTTAACAATGGAGCAAATCGCAGTTCGCAAAAACAGTTGGATTTTCATTCGTTTGTTAATTACTTTCAAACTTTAATTTGCAGCTTTGAAGTGCGTGTGTGCAACGTTGTTGAAGTTTTTGTTTTAGTTTTAATGGTCGTCTTGTAGTTACCTTAACCACTTAGGTATTTATTAGATATTAAGGAATCACTATCACAGTTTGAAAGTAAATAATGCTAGCATTGGGTATTTTGTCAGTGATGTGATGAAGAAATGTTTCGACAGAATGAACTCAAGTTTATAGGAAACTGGTTTCTGAGTTTCTGGTTGCCTGAGGCTTCGCACGCGTTGTTTCTATGGATACGTTCAAAGGTCTATCCCATAAACTGATGGATGGGATGAAAAGTCTATGTTTTATTCCAGACCTAGAACTACGTATATACAAAATTTCAGCCCAATCTATTCAGTAGTTTTGGCAAGAAGTAGCAAACACTCAGACATCGAAACTTTCGCACTTATATTATAAGTGTGACTAGCTCCAGCATGGGAATTGGCGCGCTTTTTATAGCTCTAATTCCAATGAAGTCTCAACCTCATCAAAACACCACGTCCACTGCTGAACGAACCTCCCCCAAACAAGGGCTTAGGCCATAATAGGCTAGTGGCCTAAAAAAATCTTTAATATAAATAATGAATAAATAATGCTGGACAATCCACATAGCAACATCTAGCCCCAAAGTAAGCTATTCAAACAAAGCTTGTGTTTTGGGTACTAGATAACTGATAAATTTAACACATTTGTACATAGATAGATTTTTTTTTAATATAGAAAACACCCAGGCCAACGGAACAAATTTCTGCAGATCGTACACAAATTTGTTCCGAGGCGGGAAACGAACCCGCAACCTCTTACTTCGCAGGCGGACTCTCGCCCGCTGCGCCACTGAGGTCATCGACAGTCGACGTAACAAAACTAACAAAGAAGATATTGAACACGTACCAATTTTTTCTTTTGTCGATTAAACAAAAAATGGTGAAGATATAGCCAGTTAAAGTTCCGCGTGACGTCACACCTTAGGTACTACAATACCCAGTTATCTTGAGGTGGACCACGGAAAGAAAAAATGCCCCTGGTACACCCAGGTGTACTATGTAGGTGGACCACGGGCAGGGACCGTTTTTAGCAAGGTCTGATGTCAACCCGGACTCCCAAACTTTGACCTGCTTTATTTTTATTATTTTTTGTTAGATTGACAAAAGAAAAAATGATGTTGGACACATATTTTATACATTTATATCTTCTGCTATAATCTAACTAACGGATTAAATACCTATCTTTTTTTCCACAGGACACTAGGTACTCTATTGTAGTCAAAAACTAAATCTCTCAAAATTTCAACATAAATCTATAAAATTTCAACATTCTTCCATCAGTATACATATATGTAGAGTCATTGAACCACTTAATATGATTTTTTTTTATAAATCGCGGTAAACAGTTTTATATTTAGATAGACGACACATATAAAAAATACTCTACCATAATGACATAACTAAACCATCAGATTGGGTACTCTACGATTGAGACGGGAAATAGTATTTTCATCTGTGAATATCTCAGCAACCGGAGGCTTTAGGGCATTTTTTAATAAATAAATAAATAATGCTGGAAAATTCACACAGCATTATCTAGCCCCAAGCTATGCAGTGCTTGTGTTATGGGTACTAGACAACTGATATACTTAATACACTACATAGATAGATGTTTTTTATTATACATAGGGTTTACGGCAAATGTGTGTCCACCCAGCGCTGGTTTTTTCAGTGCAGGCCGCCGAAGACAGTATACAGGGTGCGGCACAACGTTTGTCATATAGTGATACAGTTTATCTTAAAGTACGCGGCTCAAACGCGATTAATCGGCATTTTACTGGCTAAGCCGATCGCCAGTAGTCACTCCGCAAACCTCTGCCAAGAACAAACATATCCTAATTTAGGGATTACAGATTCACGTTAATGTAATTTCATGTACTCGTGTTTACTGCGTGATGTGATGAATATACTCAGTATAGTACATAAACTCTTTTATTTCCAACCAACACACAATAGCTAAAGATCATATGGAAACAGCTCCCTGCGTAAAGTCAATCAGACAGAGTCAGATCAGTTGCTCAGAGAGGCAACATCTCTGGTAGGACTCTGTCGTTGTTGCTTGGCGGTCTCTGTGTCAAAGTCGAGTATTGTTGTGGTGTCCTGATGATGTCTCGTGGAGAGACGAAACTAGTTGACGACTTACTTTTGATGAGTTTTTTCATTGTGTGGTTGGTCTGGTCTTTTCTTTCGCAAAATAAGTTGTGTTCGTTCTTGGAGTTGGAGGGTAATCTACTGGGCAATTTTATATTGCGTAAGTCTGTTGTTTACTTACTCTGATTGCAAGTGGGAACAATTTGTGGGAGGGCGGGCGGTACACGCAAATCACATTTTGTTGGATCTTGTCGGAGGAGGTTTTGCGCGGAATTGTTACTAAATATTGTTTTATCCTAATATTATACAATAGATTTCCGCAAAGTAACGCCTGAATCTATTATTTATCTTAAATAAAGATATAAAGTAAAAAAGCAGCTATGCCATGCAAAGTGTTGAAACGTGAAAATTTCAAACTGAAAGTACTACTTCGGAATGAAATAAACAAAAAACTAAGCGTGACTCTGATCTTTCAATTCGCTGAAAACTAATCTAGTTTATCACCTAGTTTATTTATTCCAACGGTAAGCCGCCAAGCAAGTGTTTGTTTCCACCTACACCCAGTTGCCATTTGATAAACGTTGGGCCGAACAATATTTTTTTTTGGCGAGCTAATTCTTTTTACGAATAAACTGGTCTTGTCTTGGAGGACCAGAGTTATGTGGGACTCGACGCCCTGAGAAGGACGTAATACCCACTAATAACCTCTCCGGTGTCCCTCTCTCGCCATTTTTGCTGAACCACGGGAACATTTAAAACCTACCGCGGCCCAACTAACGTCCCCTCTTCCTCCTATACATGGCCGGCGAGCCCACCACTCCACACGCTCGCCGACCCCATTCTTTCGTCAAATTTCCTCTGGGCAGAACACTCTGTATAAGACAAACATTTATGTAGGTATCTTTGTCCAAGTTTTCCAACTCGCACTCGTAGTATTGCATGATAAGACATAATGGCTTTCTATCCGTTTGCTTTCCTCAATCACATAATAATGGAGATTATGGCATAGTTCATTGACTGAGAAATTGAGAATGATTGAGTATTGATAGAAATTTTGTATTCATTTCAGTTTTTCGGGAAAATACTTTGGTTTATTTTCATTTAGTTAAGGTTGAGTTTTAATCAGAGAAATAATATCCTGCCCGTCATGACCTACGGAGCTGAGACGTGGACACTCACGGCAGGGTTGGTCCACCAGTTCAAAATCGCTCAGCGAGCAATGGAAAGAGCTATTATCGGAGTCTCTCTGAAGGATAAAATTCGTAGCGAATACATCCGACAGAGAACCAAAGTTATAGACATAACTCAAGGTATTAGCAAGCTGAAGTGGCAGTGGGCCGGCCATGTCTTGCGAAAAACCGACAACCGATGGGGTAAACGTGTTCTTGAGTGGAGACCACGACTAGGCAAACGTAGGATGTAGGACGCCCTCCAACCAGGTAGGATGAAGACCTGCGAAAGACTGCAGGCAGATGCTGAATGCGGCAAGCTGAAGACAGGGCGCTATGGCGCTCATTAGGGGAGGCACATGTCCAGCAGTGGACTAAAAGGTTGATGATGATGAATTTTAATTGTTTAGTATCGGCACTAAGTCATTTTAATATAAATTTAATAATGGACGAAAAGTTCTCTCTCGTCACATCACTCACGTCAGAGATTTTAGTAATAATCTCACGTAGACAAATTTCACGATAGTATTTTAAAAATTTGTTTAAAACAGCTTTCTTTTAAATAGTAGCGATTTGTTATCTCTAAGTTTTAATTATTTATTGGTCATTCCGTGATCACGATCGCTGCAACGCGAATGTTAAAATATCTAAAGCTTATTTTACTAAAATTCGAAATCTTCCGACAAATCCTTTTTTCCTGTGGTGTAAAGTGTTTTGTTCTTTCGCCTCAGAAGTTGGAATTGGCTAAACTACTTTAAAATTAAATTGTGTACTTCCTGGACTTTCCCACCCTGGCTAGTTTATGGAAAAACTTTGGCTCTCGAGAAAACTGTTTCAATCCAAGTGTCCAAAGAGTTATCTTTCATCTACTAAAGTTTACAGCAGGCAATGCGTTAAACCTTGCTCTCAACAGACTTGGGGTTCATTCCAAAATACGATTACAGCGCTGATAGCGATCACAACTATATTTTGCGTTCCAAATTAGAAATCACGAAAATGACAGTTGAGTGCTATCATTAATTCGGAACACTCATGAACGCTCACGGTCACGAGTCGCGATGTGAAATGTCAGTCAGGTATAGAGGAACAAAAAAGAAATAAGAATACAATACTAAAGTCACTTATAACGGGATATTTACCATGATTTGAGTTTTGAGCTTTCCAATATTTCGGCGCAGTTACATGCGCCATGATCACGGAATAACAATATATATGTTATAAGTGACTTTAGTGTTAATATAACCATGATGGATTTAAGTTTTAAGAATACAATACTAAGATGAATGCTAATTGTCAGTTTTGACAGACCGCTCAGTGATTTCAGTTTGTAGGATGGTCGGTGATACTGATATCGCATCCTGGATTTAAGTTTTAAGAATACAATACTAAGATGAATGCTAATTGTCAGTTTTGACAGACCGGTCAGTGATTTCAGTTTGTAGGATGGTCGGTGATACTGATATCGCATGATGGATTTAAGTTTTAAGAATACAATACTAAGATGAATGCTAATTGTCAGTTTTGACAGACCGCTCAGTGATTTCAGTTTGTAGGATGGTCGGTGATACTGATATCGCATGATGGATTTAAGTTTTAAGAATACAATACTAAGATGAATGCTAATTGTCAGTTTTGACAGACCGCTCAGTGATTTCAGTTTGTAGGATGGTCGGTGATACTGATATCGCAAAATGGTGTATGTAATGACGTCATTTATGACGTCACACGGGACATCCTTGTCGCGCTCACAGTAATTTGGAACGCTTGCGAGCGTGATAATATGGATCTGGCGTAATTCGGAATGCACCCTTGGTTAAAGTACTTTAGTTAGTACTTACCATAATTTTCGTAGCAAAAGACAAAGGATGAGGGTAGGTCGGTATATCTGCCAATAAAGACTCACTCGCAGTGGCTTCATGTTATTCTGTGATCAAGTCGTATACAACTGTGCCGAAATATTGGAAAAATCGAAAAACCTAACATAAATAATGGTAAATATCCCGTATAAATACTTCTTTTAACTTAGGTACTTTAGCCATGATAATGTTTTGCTGTTCTTGTATATTTGTGATAAAAAAATATTTAACCATGATAGTTGTTAAATTTTTTATAATATGTATTTAGTATCTTAATCCAAGGTAATTGGCATTTTCAATTCATTTTAATCTTCTTAAAAATACTTAAGGCCACATTCTACAAGAACAAAATTAAAAATTTAAAGACCCCCCTCAGATTTTCATGAAACATGGCTAAGAACAATCGGGATAAAATTATCTATCGCACATAAAAAACCAAACGAAAATCGGTTCATCCGTTTGGGAGCTACGATACCAGAAACACATACACAGATACATAGACAGACACTTTAAACTTATAACACCCCTCTCTTTTTGCGTCGGGGGTTAAAAACGGAAATAGTGCGGTAGAAGAAGGTAAATTACTCACTTTATTGACACAGAAAATTACAATCAAATAATATAAAAAGAACTTGTGTTTACAATTGAGTCAATTGAGCTAACTGCAGACTGTTGCAAACAGTCTACAGGTAGCTCAATTGATCCATATCAATACCAGTCGGAAGCGTCCCCAAACCACTGGCTGCATTGCCCCGCTGTATGGCAATGCTGATGCGCTGTGCCAGATACTGACCAGCTCTCGGGTCACGCGTCGCTTCGACCAGACGCTCAGATATTTAAAAAAAAACCCGAGGAGTCTCGGTACCCTACGGACCTAGGGTCTCGACTCCAAGAGGAGCAAATGTGTAGGATCTGTCGAGACCTGCATATTTGCGCCTCTTGAGATCAGAAGATAAATTAGATCTAATAATATTGATCACGTTATTAAGACATCGATGGACTAAACCGGGGTTTATTCAACTCACTATTGTAATGATTTCGGTGTTTGTTTTGAATAAAATTGTAAATCCAGGTCATTTTGACAGTTGACGGCTTCTCGTGTTTTCTTCTATTTTGACTTTGACGCGTTGTCTTTGAATTAAGCAGCGCGGTCTTGTCTGTGGTTTGTCGACGTCATATTGAGGAGAAGCGGTTTTGGTGGGAAAAACACGAGAGGTCGGGCATTCGGTCTCTAGACTTGGAAGCGAAAACACCTCTTGAAATACTGAGTAGTATTAAATAATTATAATATTATCAATTATTTAATAAAACTATAAAAATTTGTAGAGGTTTCTTTGATTTCATAAAATCTCAGAAGTGGCGATTGAACCGAGTGTAAGTCTAGTGCATTATTTATTTCTTATTTGTTTTTAAAAACAACATGATTATATTTTGCCGCGCTGGTCAGATAATTATCGTTATAATTTATTAGCAAAATTTTAAAGTCGATTACCTACTTCACTTTTCAAATTCGAATTGTCATATTCACGAAACGGTCGGTACAAGCCGAGACTATCCGGTCGTGATGACTGCTTACATTTTGAAATAGTGAAGGGTAGGTATTTGGTATTTTATTAATATTTTACTGGACAAAGAGTGGTATTATAATTCCGTAGAAAATATTAGAGTGCAGCTGCCTGGCCTACCTGCAGTTTTATGTTTGAATCGATGTTAACACGTAATGGTCGGTACTAAACCGAGACTATCCGTTCGTGATGACTCCTTTCGTTCTGAATTGGTAGCCGGTATCTGCATTCAAAACAAATTTGGAATAGTAACGCATTTCGTGGGGTGTTTGCATGGCTGGTCGGTATTGCACCGAGACTATCCAGTGTTGCTTAAGCATTGCGCGGATTGCTGTGCAGTAAATTTATTTGCTATGTTAACAATCTCTGTCCAGTGAAAATTATTACGTTTTTTTGAACAAAATATCTGACCGCTGCAGCCTTATTTAACTAAATATATTTTTATATTAATTCTTCCAAGGTGTACGTACTATATGTGGAGTGAAACATTAGGACCTGTAGTTGTGGCTATGTACGTCACAATTTACAAGGGCTATGTTTTTAAAGGCTATGTATGCCTATGGAGTGAAACATTAGGACCTGTAGTTGTGGCTATGTACGTCACAATTTACAAGGGCTATGTTTTTAAAGTCTATGTACGCCTATGGAGTGAAACATTAGGACCTGTAGTTGTGGCTATGTACGTCACAATTTACAAGGGCTATGTCTTTAAAGGCTATGTACGCCTATGGAGTGAATCGTAGGACCTGTAGTTGTGGCTATGTACGTCACAATTTACAAGGGCTATGTTTTAAAGGCTATGTACGCCTATGGAGTGAAACATTAGGACCTGTAGTTGTGGCTATGTACGTCACAATTTACAAGGGCTATGTTTTTAAAGGCTATGTACGCCTATGGAGTGAAACATTAGGACCTGTAGTTGTGGCTATGTACGTCACAATTTACAAGGGCTATGTTTTTAAAGTCTATGTACGCCTATGGAGTGAAACATTAGGACCTGTAGTTGTGGCTATGTACGTCACAATTTACAAGGGCTATGTCTTTAAAGGCTATGTACGCCTATGGAGTGAATCGTAGGACCTGTAGTTGTGGCTATGTACGTCACAATTTACAAGGGCTATGTTTTAAAGGCTATGTACGCCTATGGAGTGAAACATTAGGACCTGTAGTTGTGGCTATGTACGTCACAATTTACAAGGGCTATGTTTTTAAAGGCTATGTACGCCTATGGAGTGAAACATTAGGACCTGTAGTTGTGGCTATGTACGTCACAATTTACAAGGGCTATGTTTTAAAGGCTATGTACGCCTATGGAGTGAAACATTAGGACCTGTAGTTGTGGCTATGTACGTCACAATTTACAAGGGCTATGTTTTTAAAGGCTATGTACGCCTATGGAGTGAAACATTAGGACCTGTAGTTGTGGCTATGTACGTCACAATTTACAAGGGCTATGTTTTTAAAGTCTATGTACGCCTATGGAGTGAAACATTAGGACCTGTAGTTGTGGCTATGTACGTCACAATTTACAAGGGCTATGTTTTTAAAGGCTATGTACGCCTATGGAGTGAAACATTAGGACCTGTAGTTGTGACTATGTACGTCACAATTTACAAGGGCTATGTTTTTAAAGGCTATGTACGCCTATGGAGTGAAACATTAGGACCTGTAGTTGTGGCTATGTACGTCACAATTTACAAGGGCTATGTTTTAAAGGCTATGTACGTCACTATTACAAGGGCTATGTTTGTCACAATCATAATATTTCAAGGGCTTCTAGGGTGCTATAAACGTGGGACGTATATGTAGTTTGCTGGCTATTTAGTATTATTTCGTGGGTCCTCTTTGTTATATGATTATGTATGTCATTAGAGGGGCCAACATAGAACCTGTGTATCGGCTATGTACGCCTAAATCGAGTTCAAGGAAGTAGTGGTTAAATTACTTTATCAAATTGATTTTCATTTATTCCGCAGAAAAAGTAATTGTTTATTTTTATTATTACCAACATTAAATTATTATTCTTTATTTTATTATATGGCATTTTTCAACTTTAATAAAATAAGTAATAACGTTACTAGGATGTGATAATTTATTACGACAGGTATTTCCAACTTTTTGTATATTGATTTTTTTAGTCAATTTATTAATGTGAATTTATTGGTTCTCTGCGAGGTTATGGAGTCTGAAGGTGTCTACATCACCGAAGACGAACCGCCAGGGGCCGCCTCCAGTAAACGCTCTCGACGAAAAAGGAAATCGAAGTCTGAATATGCGAGGAGGCGTGCAAGGTGAAGGCACAGTTCTGTTCAAAGCTCCTCTTCATCAAGCTCGTTCAAATCTTCATAGAGAAAACGGTCTTATTTTAAAGCTACCTTAATTCACCCCTACTTTGAAATGTGGAGCCTTCCTAAACCAAATTAGTTCATCTGATAGTATTAAGAATAGAATCGAATATCATTTATTGTCCAAAGTAAAGAGCTACACCAAAATTGTCCTTATAAAACCTAGTGCGTGGCACAATACAATGGAGTCGTCAGATGACACATAAGCATACAATTCTTTAATATTATAAAAAAAAAATGCCATTCTTGTAAAAATCATAAATAAATTCCATTCAATGTTGATAACCAGAGTCAAACAAAACTAGATTAACTAAAATTCATAAAGCTGTATAGTGGCTGTCAATAAAATATTGTATGGTAAGAATATTGTAAATAGAAATACTTAATTGTGTGTAAAGATAAAGATAAAGATATTTATTTGCAAAAACATGTTTACAAAAAAAAAGGTAACATAGGTATAGGTACTTAGGTAGAAACAAAATGCTTGACCGTTTACGGTACCTATGCAAAATGAATTAGAGGGATGACATGCAACATTAAAAACTATCTACAATTTATCATTAAAAAATTCGTCTAGGCTATAGTAACATTTTGATATTAATAATATATTAATTTTCTGTTTAAAGATTTGAACATTCAGGTTTCTGTAAAGTTTAGTTAATTGGTTATAAATTTTAGGAGCAATACTAACAAACAATTTTCTGCATTAATGTTGTTTTAACAGGATGTGATCGTAACCTAATATTATCCCGCCTGTTTCGACTTACAACCTCAGATAGCCGGGGAAACAGATAGGTATTATTTTTTACAAACAGAGCGACTTCTATTATGTAGGGGGACGGAAGTGTCGGAATTTTGTGCTTTAAAAATAGTGGTCTATAACTATCAGTAATTTTAATCTTAAACATGGCTCTCAAACATCGTTTTTGTAGCTCGAAAATTATATTTTTATTGGTTGAGTTGCCCCATAAATATTAACCCATATCTTAATACAGACTCTACCATACCGTGATAAGCTGTCAATAGAGCTTCTGTGTTGACTGTTGACGACAGTCTATGAAGAGCATACGCTAGGCTACTGACTCGCTTACTCAGTCCTTCTATATTATTATGTTGTTTCCAGTTAAGTTTTTTTTTATCTATCATAAGTCCTAAAAATCGCGTAGCATCAACTTGATTAATTAAATTGGTCTTAAATGTTATATTATTGTCGGATGGAGTATTGGATCTTTGGTCAAAATGCATAATTGTAGTCTTACTTAAATTTATTTTTAAATTATTATTGTCAAGCCATTGTATTATAGATTCAATTGATTTATTAATGTCAGATTACACTAGTACACTAGTACTTTTGATTTGTGCATTACCTCAAGTTTGGTTTTAGATTGTATTCTTGGTATTTTTGTGAATTGATTTCTATTACTAAGGTACGATTCAATTAAATCTGAAACGTTCCTTCTAATACCTTACGTTTCCAGTTTTTTAGTAAAATATTGTGGTCTACGTCATCAAAAGTTTGTGACATAATTATCACAAAATATACTACAGATTGGAGTTCTTTTGTCAACTTTACAAATAACATTGTAGAAGAAGTCGTAAATTGCCATATTTATTGTTTTCTTTTGGCAAAAACCTTTTTGCTCTTCACACAGGATGTTGCTTTTTTCAAAGTACGAGTTTATTTCGGCGTAGTAGTATTTTTCAAATATTTTTGAAATTATGGAAATCAGAGCAATGGGTCTGTAAAATTCTACCAGTTATTTATTTCCTTTCTTAAATACTGGTTTGACTATAGTAGTTTTTAGGTCATCCGGGAATTGTCCTGTTTCTATACTGAAATTTATCAAGAAGCTTAGATGAGGACTAATAGATTCATTCACTGCTTTAATAATATTGGTACTAATGCCGTCAAATCCTGAGCTTTTTGTATTTTTTTAGTGATATTATTATTTTATTGATATGATGTGATAGGCAAGGAGCCAAAACATGGATCTCTCTTGTCTATATATTTTTGTCGTTACGTTCTTACCTATTCCTGGTATCGGTTTTACCTTATTGATAAAGTAGTCGTTAAAAATATTAGCAATATCGATTGGATTTGTTAAGTCTACATTATTATATTTTATTTTCGATATTATATATATTCTTTGGGTATATTTGGTCTAGACTTATTAATTACCTCGCAAGTTGTTGTAGATTTGTTGTTAGATGTCAATATTTTATGATTATTTTGAGCTTGCTTTGTTAGTGAAATTATTTTTTTTAAACATTTTATTATATCCAATGTAGATTGATATATTTGTCTTTGTGGGCCTAGATCAATAATTCCAAAGAAGATCTATTCTTCGTTTACTGCAAGTACGTATACCACGTGATATCCATATAATATGTTTTCTTTCTACTATTACTAAAATATACTTTTTTGGGAAGCACAACTCATAAAACAACCTGAATGTTTCAATAAAGTGCCGGTATGCCACAGAAGAGCCTTCAGCGTTATACATATCAAAAAAAGAGAGATCATTTAAAGATACCTTCCTTGCGCCAATATTTAATTTTAAGAATATTTTTAGCTGGTAGTTTAATAATTTGGGCAGTGTGATCAGACTAGCCTAATTTTAACACTTCAGTCTTACAAATAGCTTTGTAGTTATGTGCAATGTTATCGATGCAAGATTTAGTGATAAAACGTGTTGGCTGTTTTAACGCTAGCTTCAAGTTATAGTTCAGTAATAAGCATTCAAATTCTTGTGCTATATTGTTACATTTTAGCATGTCTATATATATTAAAGTCGCCAACTATAATAATATTATTTGTATTTAGTTTTGTTACATAGGTCAGTAGATTATCTAATTTATTGAAGAATGTATTTAATTATTTTGTTTAGGTACTCTATAGATACATACCTACTATTATAATTTTATATTCAATCAACTGAACAGCACAACACTCAAACAGATTGGTCAACGACAAGTTTTTAATCTCTAATAATGTGTGTAATTAAGTAAAATTCTCATCAGTCTGGTATTGTATTGTCAATTTAATTTCTTTTATAGTCATTCGATAAATATTATTTCTATTGTACTTATATTGTTTGAGTAGGGATTAATAGTAGGGATTTAACTTGAAAACAGAAAGATTTTAAACTATCTATGGATTTTACATTATCGGGTAGTTAGTTGTATAATTTTCGGCCTGATATTTTGGGAAGCTTCTTGGACATACATAGTCAGTTAGGCAAGTTTTTAAGAGAATGTTTTTGTGCCTAAAAATAACGTTAGTATTAGGTACAGTTCTTGTTTTATATTCATGTTAAGTCCTTTTAACATATTGTATGGTTTCAAAGATGTATATGGAAAATAATTTTAAAATGTTGCCGAGTGTAATGATTAATTTTCTGTCAGATTTAATGATCTAGCTAGATGTAGATAATGATATAACGACTTAGACTTTTAAAATTTGTAATTATATGCAAGTACCTACCAAATGTGCTAGTCCACAAAATTATTTATAAGTAAATGGTTTTCTCGTAGGTAAAGATTAGAATGTATTATCAATATTATTTAAGAATATTCTATACCTACCTAAATTATACTATAATAAAAACCTTTATTCACAACGAAGATTACCAAATACTTAATAGAAATAAATTACAACTAGTATTTACTTACAATTATGTACAATGTATTTGATTAAGTTTAATTTTATTGTAACCATGCTTCAGGAGATAGCATGATGACGGATGGCCGAGTGTAATGATTTCGGTGTTTGTTTTGAATAAAATTGTAAATCCAGGTCATTTTGACAGTTGACGGCTTCTCGTGTTTTCTTCTATTTTGACTTTGACGCGTTGTCTTTGAATTAAGCAGCGCGGTCTTGTCTGTGGTTTGTCGACGTCATATTGAGGAGAAGCGGTTTTGGTGGGAAAAACACGAGAGGTCGGGCATTCGGTCTCTAGACTTGGAAGCGAAAACACCTCTTGAAAGACTGAGTAGTATTAAATAATTATAATATTATCAATTATTTAATAAAACTATAAAAATTTGTAGAGGTTTCTTTGATTTCATAAAACTATGATGTGACTTAAATATTTTCAAACTAACGTGATCTGAACTGAATACATTAGGTATTATTAGCATGGTCCAATAACATTCTACCAAGATTACCTGTTGAAACGTCGGGAAAAATAGGTGAATAAACGCGATAAATACCCGTTAAATAGAACGATTCATACTCATCATAATGATGTGACTTATCTTGAACTCCTTTCCAATTCCACTTTGGAATGACAAAGGACATACACTCAGTTCTAGAATCCAAAATATTTTATGGAAACACAGACATTTATGTTTGAAAGCTTAATAATATGATGACAATAACAGAAAACTAAGAGGTAACGGTAAGGTAACTACTGAAAACATCAACAAAAACTTCAACAACTTATAATTGCACAAGCGCAGCGATAAAAGTACAAACTCGAGTAAAAAACGGATAATAGTACATTATGGTACTAGTGTGTAACATTGGTGATTACCGCCGAGGCGCCATTGAGCCGTAGGCGAGGGTCTTAAGAGAGCCGAGGAAGGTAATCATCAATACACACGTGTATCATACGACTTTTTTCAACACACTTGTGAATAAAATAACAATAAAAACTCATTTTATTACAGAGAAAACAAAAGTTATATTTGAGTGAAAGTTTTATTTATTAAACACGTACGAGTTAAAATTATCTATTTAGATAAGAAGTTGCATGAAATGAGCAAGCAATAGGAACATTAATTTATTTGTTCTATTGAACACGATTTTTTTTGAATAAAAACTTTTTTGAGAACAAAGCAACTCAAACAATAAATATTAAAAAAAATCTGCAATGAAAAAGCTGAGTGAAAAAGTCACAGTTTGATTATGGGTGTCATTCTGTGCCTAATTCCGGTGACCATAGTGCCACTTTATGAGCAAGTTTGTTGAAAAAATATATTCATTAGTGAAAGCTGGCAAAACCGAAAACTTTTGCGAGCTTCATGTCTACGTGCTGTAAGTAAAATTAGGGAGATTGGGTACTAGCGTCTTGAAAGTGGAACGCTCAAATTAGGTCCAATTATATCCACCTCGGTCATAGTCGGATCGGCACCGCTGGCTTTCGTGTTTCGCGTGCGTATTGTTGTCTCGCTCGCACTTCGGTCTAGGTACCGAAGTGCGTCTTTGTTGTTTAATAGGTTATTTGCAATCTTTTGCAATATACCTAATATTGCAAAAGATTGAAAATAGCGAGTCTTTGCGTTTAGTTAGTTTGGCGCGGCGGACAAAGGTCCGCCTGCGACGCAGGAGGTTGCGGGTTCGATTCCCGCCTCGGGACAAATGTGTGTACGATCTGCAGATATTTGTTTAGGGTGGTCTGGATGTTTTTGTATAATAAAAAATATCTATCGATGTAGTGTATTGTAGATATTATGTATATCAGTTATCTAGTACCCATAAGTTATGATGGGCCATAACACAAGCTCTGCTTAGCTTGGGGTTACATAATGCTGTGTGAATTGTCCAACATTATTTATTTATTTATTCATTTAGTTGTTGACAACCAGGCTGATAGCAGACCATTTGGTGGCGAACGTACCATATCTAAAGAATTTTACTAATCTACTTATGTGGAGCGTCTGTAATTTGTTCCAACGATACCAGCGTAACCGGACACTGGCAGACGAGTGGGACACAAACCAGACAAAACATCAACAACGAAGCAAGTCATACCAGTTTCGGGAAATATTATCTAGCAATTTTCTTTGCTTTACAATTCTCTTTCTCTTCTCCTCTCTTATGTTCTAAGTTTACAGTGACCAAGGATTTTAAAACCGTGTAACAGGCAATATTTATAATAACAACCCGTTCTAGGTTCCCGTCAACCCAAACCATGCTGAGCTGATCCAAAATGTTCGGCTTCAAGCGGTCCATGGTCCAAGCAGTGACCATCATCTCATGGACCCTAAACAACTTCACCTTCGACAACTCTATCCTCTGGTCTCTCTTCACCACATTGCTGGTTGCTGCTGTGCTTCTCGCAATCGCAACTTATGACCATGACTACTGGAAAGATAGGGGGGTGTTCTCCCCTCCAGGCTGGCCGGTGGTCGGGCATATTCTCTCTGTGGTGAGGTTCAAGGAGCAAGGGGGAATGTGCTTCAAGAGGATTTATGAGACGTACAGGAATGTCCGGTTTGTAGGTAAGTTTTATTCTCATAATGATATCATTTTAGTATTTATCGTCTTATGATTAAGTGATAGTGTTAGCACATAATTATTAATTAGAAAAAAAAACTATTCGCCAATGAATATGCAAAGCAATAAATAATAAATTATAATAAATAAGTTTTCATGTTGTTAGCTTTTTATAAATAATTACAGGTTTTGCGATATAATTTCCCAAAAAAGAAAATCATGATAAAAACGAATGAGATTCTACAGCAATATTCTATCTATGACATGAAAGGAAAATTTTAGAGCGTTAACCATGTTTTATCTATGTTGTGCCTTGAACATTAAAATCTGCTCTAAGGTGGCGCGGAAAAAAGGGGTTTTTCATCGCCCCATCTCAGATAGAGTATTTTTGCACTTCGATATCTGAGTGCAAAAGCCGTTTGTATCCGCTAGAGGATAAAGTAAAATTGAATTTAGAACATCGTGTGCACTACGTTTGTGATTCAAAACTTCAACCTCCATGGTGCCGAATATATCATTTACAACCTTTTTTAATTTGTTAAAAACTCAGACTCGGAACTTTCTTAGTGTACATACTTTTTATTTAATTTGCTTTACGCGCGCCATTTTTATTTTGTATTTACTCTTTTTCTTATCTTCTATTATATCTAAATATCTTGTAGAACGCTCTTTTTTCGCACATTGTAAGCAATTTGCTATGAATCTTTGCGAGAATGAACTTTGAATCAATTGTTGTTATGGGGTCTTATCGGAATAATGATGTCTCCAAAACGACAATTGATTCGTAGATTATTTTAGCGAGGGTTCATAGCCAATGGCTTACTATGTACCTACACTCTCATCTGCTTTATAAGTTACTTGTATAACCTAGAAAATAGTAGAACCCGACTTTTATTTCAAGTGTCACTAACCACCTTAAATGCGAATTTAGTACGGAGTAGGTACCTCATAGGCATAAGAGGCTCAACTTAGCGGTGCAAATGTCAATCAGTTCCTTTGATCAACCCTCATTGTATCCGATATGAGATCCTTCAATCGAGCTGTGTTTGCGTCGCTTTTTTCTGAGAAAAACACCTAAAAATGTGCTAACAGGAAATTATCTCACCCTTTCAGGCACCCACCAGTTCTACCAGCGTACCCTCGTGATCTGCGACCCAGAGCTGATCAAGAGGATCTGCGTGAACGACTTCCAGCACTTCGTGGACCGAGGGTTCTTCTTCAACAAGGATGTGGACCCTCTGGCTGGGTCGGTGCTGTTTCTCCGCGGGAACGAGTGGAGGAAGCTAAGGGCTAAGATTTCACCCATCTTCTCGTAAGTACAATGGCTCCTATTGGTATTTTAGTCTGTTGATTGAATAAAATAAGAATAAGAGTAAGAATAAAATAAATTTATTTGTGCAGTCAGACTTACAACCATTCTACAGTTTAGAACATAACAAAAAAACTTATAAATGTAAGCCCGAAGGCACAAAATGGCTTCTGCCTCAGCATTGGTTGGTTGCTAGCAAGCTAGTAACCAACGCTGGTCTTCCGTCAGAGCCATTTTGTTGGCGTCACGGATAATCTATTAACTAATAAAAAAAAAAGAACTAAATACAATTTGAAAACAAATATACTAAATTTTGAAAACCAATAGATAAAATTAGAAATAAAATAAAATCGGGAAACTTACTATGATGAACGAAGTGAGTACGGAAAAAAGTGTCACATACTGATAACACTAAGGAGTTACAAGTGTAAGTATATTAATTTTTTAAATCATAGCTTCATTAATTAATAACTACTGAAACCTATAAACTTGATTGGCTTTTCCATCAGCTGCATACATCATACATCATCATCATCAACTTATATTAGTCCACTGCTGAACATAGGCCTCCCCTAATGAGCCTGTCTTCAGGTTGCCGCAGCCAGCATCTGCCTACAGTCTTTCTCAGGTCATCATCCCATCTGGCTGGAGGGCGTCTTACACCACG
This sequence comes from Eupithecia subumbrata, assembly GCA_949316285.1. Classification (NCBI taxonomy): domain Eukaryota; kingdom Metazoa; phylum Arthropoda; class Insecta; order Lepidoptera; family Geometridae; genus Eupithecia; species Eupithecia subumbrata. The sequence goes on along the minus strand of OX438643.1, from coordinate 8,366,203 downwards.
TTTGTCTAGTCGCTTTCACCACTCAAGAACATGTTTACCCCATTGGTTGTTGGTTCTTGCCGGCCCACTGCCACTTCAGCTTGCTAATTCTTTGGGCTATGTCGATAACTATCCTTCAGAGAAACTCCGAAAATAGCTCTTTCCATTGCTCGGTGAGCGACTTTGAACAGGTCATACATTGCACTATTATAGGTGTGTTCCACACACATGGCTTGAATCGTCGGAGACAAGCCATGTGGGTGTGACTCCACATATGTAGGTCGAAAATTGCTCTAGGAGACCTTTGATTTCAGGTCATGCCTAAGGCTTGGTATAGATTTTGAGTGGCTATAATATTAATGATGTATGGATGCATGGAAGGAGAGAAGGGAGGCCTTTGCCGACTGTGGGATCCAGTGTTGAATCAAATTGAGGAAAACATGGTTTATCACTCTCTAGTTTTTAGTGGGTAGCGTAGCGAAAGCGAATTTTTGACCAAATAATTGTTATAAAATTAAATATTCTTGGCCATCAACTTAGGTACTTACCGAAATACTTATTAATGGGCGAAATAGGTTAATATTTTCCATTGACTACTGTCAATAGGTTACGCTGACCACCGAAACTGCTCAGCTCCAGACGTATTGGCTTCTATTGAAGTTTTTTTCCTCTGAGATCTCACCAACAAAGTAGTATGTAGTACTCAAATCCAACTCAGGAAGTCTGCACGCTGCATCTTCTGGAATCACCTAAAGTTTCTAGATCTCAATTACCCTGATTTCCTTACAAGTTGGTGGTTCATTCAGGTATCGTCAACGCAAAATAATCGGATATTTATATAATATATGAATAAATCATAAAAAAAAGTTTGTTTAATCAGACGTTGTCCATGAATTACACATTAAGTAGGTTCACTATAATTACATTAAAAACTAAAAATTTCATTAAATAATACCTCTTCCGGACGATACGATTTGATTGCCAATCACATTGCCAATTGAATTGAATACAATATGATTGGCCGTCCACTCGTACAAAAGACGATCGTCTTTTGTACGAGCAACAAATTAAAATTATAATTGGCGATCGCCGATTTTAGTTTTATTTTGTTGCCTCTGCTGAATGGACTTGTGTCAAGCAAGACAGTTGATTTTGGCTCTTTCTAACTACAAAGTAGTTCAGAAAAAAGAAATAAAGACTACGAATCAAACAATGGTTGTTAAAAAAAAAGAACTGAGTCACATATATATAGTTGGAGAACTGGACAGTCAAGATTTCAGAAATTTTATGAGAATGGATCACGGAATTATTCATTTCCATTCAAGAATTAAGTTAAAAATAGTTCAACTAGCGTCCACACCACCCGATTTCATTGGACATAATCGAGTCGAACGGTCCCGACCAACCAATGACTTTTAATTTCATATTTCTACTCACACCACACACTTCGATTGTCAAATTGGACGTAAAATTGTATCGTGTAGAAGATAGTTAATGGTTTAATCGGGTATTTATCGCGTACCTTTTGTTTTTAGTGTAGAAGATGTTTAATATTTATGCCCCTCTTCAGGTTTGCTGGAAGATAACTCTTTTAAAGGTTGGTAGGCACACCTACCAGGTAATTCCAACCACTTGAGTCCACCTCCGTTTTCAGTACATAATCTTTTAGAAAAGACTTCTTTCTTTGGCAATTCCCAGCGCTGACTGTACCTCACTTACTTATCTCGGAGACACGACAAGATATGCATAACAATTTCATATTACGGAAGCTCAGAATCCCCAGTCCGGAAAATCAAACAAATACTTAACTAACTTTGAACCTAACATGTGAAATGTGAAGTAGAAATCAATTATGTCTGCAAGTTACTTTCAAGATATCATGAGAGAGTTTTATCGTCTCATCGTTTTATTGATTACCAGCTTCTGCCCGCGGCTTCCCACGCGTTTTTCCATGATAAAAGTTGACTATGTCCTCCCTGAAGTATATCTGGTTGCCAATTTCATTTTAATTCGTTCAGCCTGTAATGCGTGAAATGGTACCAGACAGACATAGAGATAGACTCCCTTTCGCATTTTTAATATGAGTACGGATTTACAAAACGGTTTGAATATGAGTAGCGTTCCTTACTTAAGGCTGGGTAGGCCAGCAGAGGCCGCTTTTTTGTGATTTTAAAAATCATCTGAGACTTAGAAAATACAGTCTAAAATTCTGAAAAAAAAGATATATATTACTTAAGGATCTAGTCTAGTCAAAGTCGCATTCAGTTACAAGGTCTAATGAACTTCACTCGAAAGAAAAGAATCCCAAAGTTACCCCTTTTTCTAACGTTTTTTCAATACTATGACTAGCGAACTACTGATATCACACTTTTTTTTGTACTCAACTAAGGGCACCCAATATTTCTAAACAAATTCGCAGAGTTTGACTTATTTAAATGATTTACTTAATCACAATGTTTAAATAACTACAAAAAACACGAGCGCGGCGGCGGCTTGGCAGGCGCGCGGTTTTCCTTACGCCTACTGCTGCAGGACTACCTGGCCTTAATTTATAAATTGTGACTAGTGATTAGCAGAGATCGGAGTAGGTAGAATGATTTTACGTACTTGCATCATGGTTTTATAGCATGGATATGGCTTTTTTCCGGAAAGTTCCGATATTTACCGGATTCAGTTAATATTATAATTAAAGTAGTAATTTAGTAACTACTACATTTGAAACTTATCGGAAGCGATTGTCAAACGTTTAAAGGTTAATTGATTTTTATTACTGTCGACTAATTATTTTTTGTTTTTTTTTTGTTTCCGCCGTATGCTATTCCATAAAATTCATCCGATTGATTTGAAGCTTTGTTGAGTTGCTGTGTGCAACGTTTTCTAAGCATTTAATCGCGGGAAACACGTTTCCCATGAAAAAATTTTCAGCATTACTTTGCTAAAAAAAGTTGACAGTTCGCTATTGTTTTGTATAATATTAATTATTTCGGAGGCTTGTGCACAAAAATACCAATGTTTGAAAATTATTTGGTATTTCACAATTACAATAAATAATAAATAAACAATGCTGGCCAGTCCACACAGCAACATCTAGCCCCAAGATTAAAAATAATTGTGATTGTGAGCTCTGCTTAGAGCTCACAATCACAATAATTTTTAATCTTCATCGACATCCATCACAATTTCTACATTCTGATCTTTCTTTATACAATTAATATAAATAACCATAAGATTTTTAATATTTTCTATGCTTAGCCTATTTCTTTTGACGTCTAAAATCCATTTATAGATGAAAAATGATCGTTCTACATCTACTGATGTCAACGGAGAGAATTTAAAAGATGAAACTACATCATTTGCCTCATTTTTTTCATTCTTTTCACTGTATTCTCTGAGTGTGTCTAAATCAGGGTTTCGTTCCATAACATTTTCAATTTTATTTTATATTTTCCGAATTGCAATCGTTAGCTCTGACTTGGTCCAATGCTAACAGTGAATCAGCTAAGGATAGATCATGTTTTTGTAATTCTTTAAGTGAAAGTTGAATGGTAAAGTAATTATTTTCAATGTCATTTAAATCATTTTGTAAATTGTCCTTTTCTACTGCGCCTGTGCCAAACATGTCACGTGTTTCATTTCAGGCAAATAATTTTTGAGATTTCGCCCTCCAGATAGCATGTACGCTACACTATCAATGCAGAGCATTAAAACATTGCCAACTTTAGACTCAAAACAGTCTTGCCATAGATTTTCTAAACATTCTAATACGAATTGCGTGATTGTTTGTCCATTAACCATATTTGTCCGTTACGCCTCCACGTAATATCTAAGAAATTACGGAAAAAATGGCTTCATATTATAAAATACCGGAATTCCGGAGGCATATCCATACTAACTTAGCGTTTGAGGTCATTGGTCCTAAATCATTCTACCTACTCCGATCTCTGGTGATTAGTGACGCACCATCGTGGCCAAAAAGAGCAACTTCGCATCTCTGCCTACTGTATTATGCGCCTTAAGTAAAGTTTTATGCTTAGACATTCATCATCGTCATTTTTACATTATATAATAATCCTTATGTCACGTAGGTATGGGTCTCTAACAGACTTTTAAACCTTTTTAGCCGGTTTTCCACCGCGAAAGGGTGATTAGCGGGAAATGGTGGACGGAAGGACGGCTTAGATGTTTAGATTTCCACCAACAAAGAGTTTTGTCTCAAATCAAATCAAATCAAAAACTCTTTATTTCCATAAATACAATAAATGTACACTTAGAAAAGGTCAAATCATAAAACTAAACACTGACACGGAAATAAAGTGATATTTTTGATTTCTGTCGCTTCGGTATGTAGACTAAAGTAAAGAAGCGACGAAGAAACCTTTAGCCTGTTAGTTGTTATTTTTCGAGTTGGAGCAAAACTCGTCCCAAGCTTTTTTATCCTCTAGATAATCTGATATTTTGTAGTAAGCCTTTTTACAAAGGATATGTTTGACAATTTGTTTGAATTTATTTATTGATAATTTTTGCAACTCACTTGGAGTTTTGTTGTAGAAGCGTATACATTGCCCTTTAAAAGATACATTTATCTTGTGTAGCCTAGTTGTGGGCACAGCGAGCTTATCCTTATTTCTAGTATTTATATTATGTACGTCGCTATTTTTAGGGAATAGATTGATATTTCTATGAGTGTACAACAAGTTTTCATAAATATATTGACATGGTACTGTCATTATGTTTATTTCTTTGAATTTATCACGCAGGGATTCTCTGGGACCCATATTATAGATTGCACGAACAGCTCTCTTCTGCAGCACAAATACGGTGTTAATATCTGCAGCGTTCCCCCACAGCAGTATGCCATAAGACATAACACTATGGAAGTAGCTGAAATAGACTAGTCTAGAAGTATCAACGTCTGTAAGATGACGGATTTTTTTGACTGCATAAGCTGCAGAACTAAGTCTCTTCGATAGCTTATCTATGTGTGGGCCCCATTGAAGTTTACTATCTAAGGTTATTCCTAAGAATACTGTACTGTTTACAATTTCTAACGTTTCTCCTTTTACGTTTACATCAATTTTAACGTGTTTTACATTAGGTAGAGCAAATTTTATACATTTCGTTTTAGTCTGTTGATTTCCACTGCAAAAGGGAAGAGAGATTAGAGTGAGCGTATTTAATTTCAACGCTTTATGCTTACTCAGTCATTTGCACTCGACTATTTGTTGGTGGAAATAAAAGCACATACAGGGTTATTGGTAATTCACTGACACTGCGTAAGCTGTAGGTTCTGCCCATCATCACGAACACGTTAGTGAAGACGCCTTAATTCTTATTTTTTTGTAAATCGCCCCACGTACAACATAATTTCCGAAACCTACTTAATCACTAAATACCGATCTCTAACTCCGATTTAAATCCACATCATCATCATTGGCTCATTTTACGTCCACACAAGATGATTAAAGTGGGATTAGCCAGGCTGGGAGACATCCGAACACTCACACACCCACTGATATTTCAGGGCAGAGCCGTTTTTAGGTTTAGTTTCAAAGAAAACCCCTATAATGAACTATTTTTGAATGGATTGTACCTACATAATAATATCATTCCTTTTCCACCAATTTTAAGAATTGAGACCTGGCGTCTTCACGGACGTATTCATGATGGTGGGCAGAACCTGCAGTTAACATAGTGTCAGTGAATTACCAATAATCCTTTAGACAGTTTACTCTTGCGAGTTGAACAAAGTCCTTAAAGGACCCGCTCCGCTCACGGTAGAAACCAGGCTTGATAGTCTGTTGATGCAATCTGCGATATCATTGCAGCGGTGATTTCTACTCCGCTTGACAAGTAGACATTCTTGGTCCCCGTCTAAAGTCTGTCAAAACTAAAACGTCCAATAACTTTAAAGGCATAACGCGATTTAGTGCCGGCAATAAAGTTAGCATAGGTTTACATTCTTGAGCACGTGTCTCGGGCTTCGAATCCAGTTTGTGTGAAGTTTGTAGACCGACACGGGCGGCGGAGCGAGAGACACGTGAGAATCGATTAGGTGCTCGTGTTTGATATGCTGCAAGCTACCGACAGTATGGAACAGGGTTCCGTACAGTACGGAAGAGGCTTCCGTTCTGTCGATATCTTGTACAGCGATACCTAATCCAACCAATTCTTTTCTAGGTACAAACTAAATCTAGCACTAACCTTAGTTCGCCCAAGAACTAAGTTAAGGCGACGCATTGATAAACAATAATTTGTATTCTTAATAGAATTAAGTTTAGTGTCAGTATCTGGCACAGCGCATCAGCATTGCCATGCCATACAGCGGGGCAATGCAGCCAGCGTCTTGGGGACGCTTCCGACTGGTATTGATATGGATCATTTGAGCTACCTGTAGATTGTTTGCAACAGTCTGTAGTTAGCTCAATTGTTTCAATTGTAAATACTAGTTCTAATTTATTTCTATTATTTTATTGTAATTTTCTTTGTGAATAAAGGCTTCTGCTCTATCTACGAGTTTAGTGTTAGTTTTAGTTTGTACGAAAGAATTGGTGACTTTGTGTCTAGGGCCTACCAATTAAGGTAGGATTAGAATTCTATTTTGACACGATTACAACCGTTTTTTAGACAAGACGAGAGAGAATGAGTTAAGAGTACCTAAAACAATCACGACATGACAAAACAAGATCCGTCGAGAGCGAGTGTAACTCGCGCGCAGAGGATTTTGAGCGTTTGTCAATTTTACAAATAAGTACTACCTAAAGGCACCGGTTAGACTTCGCTATTTAATGAATACCCAAAAATAACCAAACTACATTTTAGGAGGATCGCTCTGCATACTTCAGAGATTAAGAATTGTTCGACTTTTTCCAATTATTTCATAAACTGTAGGTAATCTACATAAATTTCAAAACCTGTTTTGAAAATTACAATACATTTAGTTTTTTTTACAGACTTCTCTATATTTTTCCTGTAATATAATATATAGATCCATATCTACAAACGCTTCATACATTTCAGATGGATAGCTCTGCAATCTTAGGAGATAGGGCAAACAAAGCGATACCATAAGGGTCTCGAAAATGATCGCGAAACCCTAAAAAATTCGCAGGCGCTCTAAGTCGAGTTATTGTAATTTGGCGTGTACCTACTTCTTAGGTTCTAAGCAGTCTTTAGTTATTCTACGCATGTAAGAGTTTTGTGATAAAGAACCACTTTGCCCAGCAGTGGGATGACCTAGGCTAATAATAAATCATGACATGACCTAGGTTTCTATTTCAGTTTCTATTGGCTGTTTCTGCATTTATCTCCTTTCCATTGTGGTTTAAATATGTATGGTCATCTATTTATACTTATTAATAACATGAAATGTTTTTTTTTATTTCAGGCCAATAAAACTGCGCGGCATGTTCCCCCTCATAGACAATACAGCGAAGGATTTCGTTGTAAGAATCAAGGAGCTGATTGTTGCAAAACACAAAGAAAATTCCAAAGAAAACGGCTTATATAACGTAGAAAACAATAGTTTTAGTAAAGGAATAGTCGATAGCAACACAAATCGTAATTTAACAAGAGAAAATGAAAGTCATTACCGAGAAAATGACAATAGAAAAGAAAATATAAAATATAACGAGACAAATAGCGAATCAGTAACAAAACAAACAAAAGATAGTAAAATACTAACACAAATTGATAGAAATATCGATACCAATCCGATGTCTAAGAGGAATCCACCTACACAAGATACAGGTGAAAACAGAAATGATAAACTTACAGAAGAACACCACGAAAATAAAGAAAACACTACAAACGAAGTCAAAACTACTGCAGAGAAAATACGTGAAGTTATTGCTGCAAAAATAGCCAACATAAATAATAAAGCGAATAAAGACGAGATATCAGCAGATGTGGATTCAGAGAAGCTGGTAGGAGGGTACACGGCGGACGCCATCGTGCCCTGTGCTTTCGGCCTGAAGAGCAGTGTCATGTACAATGATGATGATCCTTTCGCTGTGGCATTGCAAGCCTTCTACGAGATGTCTTTCTTCAATATATTTGAAAAGTAAGTAGATACTTAATCATTGATAAAACCAGAGAAAATCTGTTGTTTTGACCAAAAGAAATATCCCACGCACAGCAATGTTTCATTAAAAACTATTAGAAATGCTGATGTGGCCTGGTAGACACCGAAAAAACAACCTAAATATTACAAAACGCATTGTTGGTAATGTTAAATTAATGTGATTTGCGAAATTTTTACAACACGTGAAACCTTGAAAACTCAAAACTCGGTCAAAAACCTTTCATGCAGTTCACTTAAAAGAAGTAGGTATAATTTATTACTTGTTTCCCAGTCACTTTGTTGTATATAGCCGATATTGCTAAAGCCAAATTATTGTTGTGCAATGAGTACTTATTAGGTTCAAATTATGTGTAAGTTATGGCGCATTTAAGTTTATTGCAATATGATTAAAGACATTTTATTCAGGTGGTTTATTAGTTCCTTTTAATTTAATTACAAAGCAAATAACAACATGAAGTTCTTACAAATAGGTACCCACATATTTATTACCAAAATGTATGTGAAACAGTTGAGCGATCTGAAAACTTGCTATCTAGCGTTATATGAACTGATCCTTTGTTTTATAGTTTCTGCTTATTAGGCATATTTTATAATATAAGTTAGTATTTTAAAATCAAATCAAATTCTTTAATGCAACCATGTTTTTAAAGAGATCTTAAATCTTAAAACACTTTTATACCTGCAATAAATTATAACTATTTAAGAAATAAATAACCCTCTAATAAAATTAAACTATTGTAAATGAAAACATTTTAGCAGATACATAAACTGGTTTTTATTATAAGACTACCTACCTAATTTTAAGGAGCATTTTATTATAAATATTTTTCATTTTATCTATTATATTTTTCAGGACAATGAGACAGTTCTGGCCAGCTTTTGTACTATTCTTCAGGATGAGAATAATACCAAAGAAGACCCACGATTTCTTCTACAATATCGTGACGAGCGTTCTGAGAGCCAGAGAAATAGGTAAGAATTTTCTCTATAATTTTATCTACTTACATTTCATTTTTCTCATAGAAAAACAATGTGTTATTATTATTAATGTGGTTTGTCTAAGGTTGGCGCTCTCACCCAACACTGCCGCACAACACAAAAATGAGCATTCTAATAAAAGCCTAAACTCATAACATTTAGATACATTTTATAGTGACGGTACTAGTATAGTATTATAATATCTGTGGTGACGGCATGTAGGTACCATAGATAAATGATACTATTGTCCATGCTACTACCTAGACCAGTAAGCAAGTATATCCCTGTAAAATTAAACTAATTACAAGATAGAGCCCATATTCGAGAACAATTTTATTTGTGTTTTGCGGTGTTGGACATGTGAGCGACAACCTTTATCGTCTGAGAGCTAGCCTGCCACCTCCTGGAATGATCAGTAAAATACTAGCAGTTAAGAAAAAAAAAAACTCGCCAATACGAACTCTCACTCGAACTTTCTGGCGAAAATTTTTAGTATTCCTTTCACTTCCTCCCCCCTCTCGCTTATCTCAAAATTATTTATATTATACCTTTAAAGTTTCTGTCATGTCATTATAACTTTAAAGTGTCTGTAAACCGATCCTTTGATTTTTTGTGAGAACGTCTGTACCGATTGCTTGTTGCTATCCATCAGGAGCGCAAGAGAGGCGAGGCGACTTCATCGATATGATGATGGCGCTGCGGTCCGATGACTCCAACAATAACTGCAAGACGGACGCAGACGTTGAAATCAGTAAGTACATGGTGGTAGTACTTAGCCGATAGTTCTACAGCATCTGTGCCTCGCCCTTGCGAGCGAGGCGAGTGCGCAGCGAGCACGGCGCGGCGGCGTCGTGCACTTAAAATCGCTCGGAAATCGCCAGTGTAATAAGGCTCTTAATAACATCCTAGACTCTGTCTAGCTTATCATAAGAAAATTATCGCAAATATCGCGCATTGCGTAAACTATTAAAGCAGTCACACACAGAAACCGAAGCCGGGCCGGAGGCGAAGGCGTGCGAGTTGTAATGCGTGCATTTATATGTATGAAAGTCTACACATACACCGCCGGGCGGCGTGTATGTAGTCTCTCATATAAATTCGTAAGATACAACTCGCACGCCTTCGCCTCCGGCCCGACCACGGTTTCTGTGTGTGGAGGCTTTTAATGTTGATAGAGTGAATTTCAATTGTTCTGCTAGATTCTGTCCGTTCAATTATTTCTCGACTTTATATCGGCGGTGGTAGCAGCAGAATAGCGCCACCCCATATGTTTTCTTATGTTTACGATAGCTATACGATGCTTTTTTTTAAGCGGAGATGCGTACTGGCTAGTCTGGAGCGGAGATGTGTGCTGCTTGCTAAAGCGGAGATGTGAGAGTCAAACTGAGCTGCGTGCGGAGAGCGTAGGATGTATGTTGAGATGACACACAACTCTCCTTGTCTCCGCTGCGTGCCGGCGGCGGCTTGCTAGGTACAGCAAGGGTATTTTAATTGATTCGATTCATTTCCGAATCGAATCCAACGGATTTATAAAACGCTATTTTGATTTCGCCTCGAGTTGATGATTGAAATAAGGAGCTCCTCCTCATTGACATGGCATTTAGTAAACAGATTCGCTTCGGATTTTCGATAATCAACCCGAGGCGAAATGAAAATAGCGTTTTAAAGATCCGACGGATTCGATTCGGAAACGAATCGAATGAATTAAAATAGGTACACATAATCCATCTCCGCTCGGTGGTATCCATTGAAGCTGAGTGGAGTCGAGATGTTGACGACCTCAGTGGCACAGCGGGTGAAGGGCCGCCTGCGACGAAGGAGGTTGCGGGTTCGATTCCCGCCTCCAAGCAAATGTTTGTACAATCTGCAGATATTTATTCAGGATGTTCTGGATGTTTTCTATGTATAATAAAAAAATATCTATCTATGTAGCGTGTTGTATTAAGTATATCAGTTATCTAGTACCCATAACACAAGCTCTGCTTAGCTTGGGGCTAGATAATGCGCTGTGTGAATTGTTCAGCATTATTTATTATTATTATTTATGATTATTTATGTGAGTGGAATCGATAAGTGTGAATAACGACTTTCTATTGTTTGTTTTAACATATCTACTCTCATATCTTCTCCGCGTTGGTGGAGTCCGGGCCTTAACTTATTGTTATTAGCCTTTGTATAAAAAAGAAAGATTGTACAACGCATTTTAAAAAAGATTATTGCGCTAATTTAACTACCACCGCCTTAACGGTGTAAAACAATTTTTTTTTTGGTAGATTTCTTTGGATTCCAGGCAAGTTTTACCATTAAAACTATTTTTGCTGCGACCGCTTTATCTGCATTATGTTTCACTTTGAAAGATCGCTTTCAAGATAAAATTCGCAGGTAAACTTTTAACAGTCACAAATTACAGCGTAATTTTTCTCGAAGGAAAAATGGCCATGAAAACCTAATTCCAACTTTGTCTTTAACGTTTAAGTTTGAATACGATAAGAAATTTAAGCAGTTAAGTTTTAAAACTAAGTTATTCTTATCCTTTTATTACTTCGTACTTATTATCTTTAATTTTTAATAGCATGAAATTCCGCTGAAACATTGTTTTAGTTACGAACAGAAACTAAATTAGTTTCTGTCGTGGAATATTTCATCACTAAAATTTGGACTTCTAAATGAAAGAATTCCATAAAATTTTTACAACAGACCGTAGTTACAATATAAAGGAATTTCAAGTTAGTTTTTTCAAAACAATTAAATTATCTTTCACGTTTACTGAATCCTTAATTAATTATTCATGCCATCCCCTTGCAATTGGCATGGTGATACCCGCGAACGCGTTTATGTTCTTCCTTGGTGGGTTTGAAACCACCTCTTCTTACGTTGACGTTCCTGCTTCTGCCTCTAAATTCGACTTTGCCTTTGACTCTACCGTCAACTTTGAATCTGACTCAGCTTTTGATTATGCCTCTGACCTCCATATACGATTTACTTAAGTCGCTACCCCGACCCAAATCAGCGCCCCTAGCTTTTTTATCATATTATTCTGTTCAACGAAGGAATTTTCAAAAAGCGATTGGACAGTTTGTGATACCTATCATAAGCTTATTTTTAAAGCCTATCAAAAGTTTTATTTTGTATACTTTAAGCAGTGATAAGAAGTTGCTCTTTTTGGCTACCATGGTGGCAAAAAAGAGCAACTTCGCATCTCTGCCTACACTATAAGTACAAACTAAGACATTTAAAGAGGCATTAAAAATAAGCTCTAAAGCGCCTTATTCACCATCCATCTCGACGTACGTTCCGCCAAGGTCATACACGATGCACGAAGCAAAACGACTGTGAATATGCTTGACGTACGTCAATAATTATTATTAATTGCTTGCTGGACTTGCACGACCAATTTCACATCCAGCGAGCGCCCCCACCACCGCGAACGTCGTGCAGATGGACAGTGAATAATGCGGACGTACGTCAGAGCGTCGTGCGTCGTGCGTGCTTGATCGTGTATAGACTTGCCGTATAGCCGATTCGCCATTTTGAGCTTGCATCGCCAAACAAACACGCACAACCTCCTCGAATAATCGATCGATTACATCTAGCATGCTGGATGCGCGAACGAGTGTGTGTATGTTACATCTAGCGCCGCGGCCTTGAGCGGACGTACAGCTGGGATGGATGGTGAATAAGGCGCTTTATAGTATAATAATATACTTACGTCTCATTCCAGCTGACATGGTGATATCAGCGAACGCGTTTATAATTTTCCTCGGCGGATTTGAGACTACATCCTCTACTCTGGCTTTTCTACTGCTTGAACTCGCGGCCCACGAGCAAGTGCAGGACAAACTGAGAGAGGAGATACGGAGAGTCGCGGGAGAAGGAGAGATAACATACGAGATTCTGCAGCAGCTCAGTTATATGGAGATGGTGATACAAGGTAAGATAAGAGTCATACAAAATTAGTTTTAATTCTGCGACATGAGGGTGTTGGACATGAAACCAAACCGAACCTACCAAAAATGTGCTGGGCGTACATGGCGTTCATTAAAAATGTTGTAGCGGTGTTTCCCACCGCAGGTTCTCACCACAATTTCATTTTACCGTTTCATACCAAAAAATGTCGGCGTTTCAACCCACATCAAAAACAATAATATATTTTTTCGGTGTTTCTACCCAAAATTCGTTTCCGTTTCGCACCATAAAGAGATCAAGAGATTTTGTACAGTCAGGTCAATATTAGCAAACTACAGATTATTTTAAAGAGTAGGTTTATCAGAAAGAAAGCAAGTACCTAGGTAAAGAACAATGGATACTTTCCCTTATGGTCTGACCCAAAAAATTGAGGAATGATATGAAATATACTATTAGATTCATCTCAAAATTTTGAGGCATTTTTAGTTTTTCCGAATTTTTGCAGAAATCATTAAATATTTTTTTGAAGATTGGCAGAATAATTTCATTTTCTTAGGTTCGACTCCTCATTGCAAATGGCGGCGGAGTGACCAAAAAGGTTTCAATTCTAGAGGTTAGTTTCAGGTTAGGGACAGGATTAAAACCAACCTCCTAACCTTTTTAGGAATTCTGTAAACAAAAGTGGAATAAACATTTAACAAAAAACATGACACCCTATAGGTCCATTTCAGGGTCGCGGAAGTACTGGTCCAGGTAGTAGCAGTCACTTTTTTTACGGAGAGATGACGAAATAAGTATGGGTACGAATAATACTGTCCATGTATTTTTTTATTATTTTGCACACCAATGTATATTGTCCAAACATGTTGAATAAAAAAAAAATGAAAACCATGTCATCTTTTTTACACGTGTTTGCAAATAAATGACTTTTACTTTTTACTTTACTTTTAAGAATTCATATATGAGCGTTGGAAAAAGAAAAGGCGTTTTAACTGCTCAAAATTATTTATAAATTTATTTTAAATCTACTTTCAGAAATTCTGCGCCTCTACCCACCGTTCCCGAGCATACAGCGGCTTTGCACCAAAGACTACGTCCTCCCCGACTCTACCGTGGTCGTCGAACGAGGGACCATCGTGCTCTTCCCAACGCTGGGCATACAGAGAGACGATAAGGTATAAAATAATATTAAACAATAATAATATTTATATTCCTTCACTTAAGCCTCCTCTATAGATTTCCATAAAGTCTTGTCGTTTGCTGCGCGGATCCATAGTGGACCGACTATTTTCCTAATATATCTTACTTGTCTACCTCGAATTTCCTTTGCTGTCTCTCGGGTACCATTCTGTTAATAATTTTGTCCGTTTCTCTTCGCTTTATCTAAGCATATGTCCAGTCCATATTAAACAATAATAACAAACAATACAACAATTTAAACAAACTGCTTAGCGGCTGAATGATATGATGTTGGTAGATAGGTACAAGGCAGCCTAGTAACAATTCATTCTCCACATTCCACACTTGGTGCTGAACTGAGTTAACGTAAAATTGGACCTTATTCTACAGAGATTGAAAATTCTCCCGAAATTTTTTGAAAGTCAATGCTAATTTTTCACCTGGTCATTTCCAGTTCTTCGAGAACGGCAAAGCGTTCGTCCCAGAGCGCTGGAGCGAGGGTCAACCCCCGCCCCCCGCTGGGGTCTATATGCCTTTCGGAGACGGACCCCGGTATTGCATAGGTGAGTGTATGTCCTCGTGTGTGTTCATTATGTATAATTATTTCACAAGATTGGAAATGTTACATACATTGCACACGCAAACGCGTGTTGTTGTAAGTTGGAACACAGGGCATTTATTGAGTAAGCGCTGGGAAAACGTACCTTAGCTACAGATTTTAGTTAGATCTATGGGTAAACGTTATTCATTTATGATTTTTAGGGTTTCGAGATCGAACATCGGTTTCGAAACCCTTATGGTCACGCTTTGTCTGTTCTTTTTTCCCTCCTTAATAACACGGCAACTACAGCAGTTATCAACTTGAAATTTCAAATAATGATATATCTCGTGCGCCTGTACAGATTTAAAGAAAAAACAAATGAAAATGAATATTTTCCATATAAATTGTGATGTCGAAATTTTAAACGATACCTACAGGGTTATGTGGTGTATCAAATGAAAGGTATCAGTTTGTACATTTCAAATAGTTTTTGAAATTTCTGTAGGTTACATACTTTTCGAAATATTTTGAAAAAAGTCGATAAAATACCTCCCCCTATCTCCAAAGATAACAGAGCGATCCATGTGAAATGTATGTAGCGTTGGTAGATATAGATCTATATTTTACAGGAAAAATAAAGAGAAGTTTGTAAAAAGAACGCTCATTGAAAAATGGTCAAAAAGGAGGGAGATAATTTTCAAAGAGTGGGGTATGAAAGGAACCATTTCGTACAATTCAAAACAGTTTTTAAAATTTCTGTAGTTACATAATGGATAAAAATATCTTGAAAAAAGTAGAAAAATCCATCTCAAATGTAGGTTGGTAACTTCTATTTTAGGTAGGTATTCATTAAATTACGAAGTCTCTAACCGGTCCCTTTAGTAGGTACATATTTGTTGACAAACGTTCGAAACCCTCAGCGCGCGATTACACTCGTACTTGACGGATCTTGTTTATTTTAAAGAAAGTACTTGCCTAGATATCAAAAGAAAATGATAAGGACAATCAGTGAACCCATGTTTAAGAATTTCAACTTGTCGGGTTTTAGTTTTTAACTATATTTTTCTATTCTTGATTGGAGCTGGCTTTAATTAAAATTATTACGCGGCGAGGCGGGTTATATTTTTCGAGTGTTTCTGTGGTTGACTGATATTCTTAATTTATTCCCTCGAAGCAGATAAACGACTGAAGCTATTTTGATTAATGAGGTATCAAAATACTTGCCTGGATTTATAATAATAATAATAATAATGCTGGACAATTCACACAGAATTATCTAGCCCCAAGCTAAGCAGAGCTTGTGTTATGGGTACTAGATAACTGATATACTTAATACAATACACTACATAGATAGATAAAATGGTTTTTAGCTACATTTTCTAGGTGGGTTTGTCGGTGTTAGGGTGAGATGGGAGCAAAAGGCTCACAGTTTGCGAAAAAAGTACAAGAGTGGCGCCCGAGTCGAGTTTTTTTCTTAATTAGGTAGAATAAACAAATACTTAATTTATTGTAAATTAATAAAAAAGTTGTAAGTTGATGCATCGCCCTCGTGCGAATCGGCGAAATTTCCTAATATTTGATCCTACAATTTAGGTGCCCGTACACAAAAACCAAAAATCAACCCGAGTTAATTTGGATCACTCGAGATGCTTATGGCTCCAACACTTAATTTGCAAAGATTAGATTCCACCCCACTTCAAAAGTGTCCCTACTTGAGTCCTTATGTCCTTGCCAAACCAATTAACATTTCGCGGGAGATCATTTTTACAAGCTTTATCATTACAAACTTTTATTTAACGTTCCCTGTTAGGCCCAGACTTTACCAAAGCGGAGATATGCGGAGATGTCCGAAGCGGAGACGAGAAGAGACGTTTTTCAGCTAGTGTGTCAAAACCAAAGCTGTGAGGAGATGCGAACTGTTTTTTTTTATGAACTACAATGCTGTTGACCGCAGATGCCCATGACAGCGTTACCGGACTTTTGGCGGGCGCAGAAGGCGCCTCGCCGGTTAAAAGTTAGGAAGGTTTAAAAAATTGGGACGAGTTTTGCTCCAACTCGAAAACTAATAATAATAATCCATCAAGGTAAAGATTTCTTATTCGCTTCTTTACTTTACCTTAAAAAGATTGAAGTGAATAAAAAATGTAAGTGATCAGGTGATCACTTTATTTCCAAGTTTTACTTGTAATTTGAATTTTATGATGTGTCCAAGAGTCCAGGTGACGTCTAAAGGAAATAAAGTACTTTGATATTTGAAACGACGACGTAATCCCGACTTTAGGTTCATTGGATTTGTCTTCCCAAGCCCTTTGCTCCTAAATAATGACCTGGGTCCTGATGATAGAGAAACTAATAGGTAAACGAGACGATGTAAACATCTCTGAACTTTTTTACATAAGATTGTTTTTAAAAAAGTTTTTTATAAATTACTTACGCAGTTTTTAATTTTTTTGCGCTCTACAAGAAGCGGGCCGACCTAACAAAAAGTAATTTTCCGCAAATCATAAATCGTTAGGTACCTGTGATGAACCCTTAATAAAACTTTATTCCATTCAATGGTATGTACCATGGTAGTTTGGGAAAATTAATGTTGTTTTACTAAAAATCAACATTTATTATTATAACACAATTCCCAAATGCTCCAAGAGTGCGAAGTTTGTAACAACATGGTTTCATAGAAAACTGTTTATTTTACGATTTGTGGCAAGTTACTTTTCCGCTAGTTTCATCCTCCCAGAAAAAAATCCACTTTAAATTTCTTGCGCAATTTAAATCAAACGTTCTAAATAAAACACGTGGCGATAAGCTGTATCATAATTATGTACCTCTAACCACAAATAATCTAATAAATACTATGTTTTGAAATCATTAGCAGATCATTTGTTCGGTCAATAAGACGATTCCCACCGAATTTCGTGGTAAGAGCAAATATTTGTTTTAACTAATAGAGACTAGCTACTGCCTGCTGCTACGCTCACATTAAAATATACCAAAGTAACGCTAAAACAAAGCCACTTAGTATGCAAAGATTTGATACCTACCCCACTTCAAAAGCAGGTACCAACAGTACCTACCCACTTAGCTAGGTACTTAAGTCCGCATCCTACCTTAGTATGTATAATACACACTAACCACGACGATAAGCATTTTCGTATAAGTCTAATATTTTAAAATCATTACCAACTTTATTACTGTGCCAATACCTACGCCGCCGGTTCTCACCGAATTTTGTTATCGCTGCAAATATTTGTAATACGTAATACTGATACTGGTTTCTTAATTGGGATAATTCATGATTCGTATAAGTTTTTCTCTCTCGCTATAGTTTCGTCGAAATCAGCGGGGCTTGACGTCAGCTTGACGTCAAGATAGCAGTCACAGTGAAAGACCTAAATATCTCCTAAAGTACTGGGCCACTATTTATATTACTTAGGGCACCGGGTTCTACTATTTACTATTTTATTTAGTTTTTTTAGCTTGCCTGGAAGAGATCGCTCACAGCGATAAGGCCGCCTTTGTACTTCGTCTACTCTTAGCATTTATTTCTGTATTGTTATCTGTGTTTGTGTGGTACAATAAAGTATTATCTATCTATCTATTTAATGCACATTTATTGGCATAGTTAAAAACAAAAAAAAACCATGGCTTACAGACACAAATTAATGGGTTGGGGTAAAAATGTCACTGGACCATTTTTTGTGCTAGTTGTAAGTTCCATACTTTGAGAATCACCTTTTTGTTGTTGTTTTTTTTTGTAAAAGTTGGCACTACTTGTCTTTTTTTATTTGGACTCTTTCGTATTAGGTATATCTTGTAGGCCGATCGAAGTGAGACTAAGAATTATTTCTAGACGTATACGATCATTTATTTGCTACTTACACAGTACAAAACAGACATAAAAATATTACACAGGTGTCAATTCAAACGTCACTAAAACTAAAGTAGGTACTTATCTAATTTGACAGGACTAAAAATGGGGCCGCTTTCGATCGTTATGAAAAGGACAGCAACATTTTAAGTCCTGTCAAATTAGTTTCGTTTAGTTTTGGCGACGACTGAATTGACACCATAGTTACCTTAGGTATATTACGAGAAAAAACAATTACACAAAAAATACCAAAAAAGAGAGACTGTACTGTGTTTTACAGCAGCAAAAAGGTGTCGGCTCAGCATAAATGCCTTCCCATTCAGGAGTAGAAAGGCGCTAATATTCTGCCGAAATCAACGCCAAAAATTAATATTTTGGATTAGAAGGTACCTATGCGTTGTGTTGTCAGTTGTTTACACACATTTGATCTTTAGTGGCTTGAGTATAGCTTACGTTATTGTTTCAACTTTGAACTCCATTTTAATGATGGTAATGTAAACATTCTACCCATAGTAGTTACTTATGAAATATATAGTAGATACTTATGAGTTGAAAATGCTAACGCGACTTCTAAGAAGACTGCTATATCATGTTGCACTTTGTTATGAAATTGCATGTCCAATAATCAAATTATGCAGAGCTGGTAGGTATTACTTCAAGTCTTTCTAGGACACTATAAAACTGATGAGTTTTGGTATTTTGTGTTAAGTAATTTTAGTTCTTTGTTTTAATAAATTGCTAGGTACTGTAAAAAAGTAGGTTACCTTATCTAGTCAGTTATTATTAATATCAAGTATATTTACCTAATATGCAACTCAGAGGGTTGCGGGTTCGACTCCCGCCTTAGGACCAATGTTTGTACGATGTGCAAATATTTGTTCCGGGTGTTCTGGGTGTTTACTATGTAATAAAATGATCTATCTATGTAATGTGGTACCTATTGTATTAAGTTGGTATATCAGTCATCTATTACCCGTAAGCATAATAAAAGCTCTGCTTATCTTGGGGCTAGATGATGGTGTGTGGATAGTCCAGCATTATTTATTTATCTATGTAAATTTATTACTAAACAAATTTTTGTTAACATTAATCCGTAAAAGACTCACATAAGGGGTGTTAAAAGTTAGACGTGTCTGTCTGTGGCATCCCTGCAATGAAGTTTATACGTACCTAATGGTGGTTTTACACTTGCAGTGCGTAATCTATCTATCAGGGTCTGAAGTCTCGCTCATACGTTTGTATAGTGTAGAAACTGACGTCATCTATTACGGTTTGCTGTTTGCTCTATTATAGATGCACTCTGTCGAAGAAGTACAAGCTGAAATCAACTTTATTACGTTGTGGTCATTTAACTACATTATGGTACTAGTGTGTAACATTGGTGATTACCGCCGAGGCGCCATTGAGCCGTAGGCGAGGGTCTTAAGAGAGCCGAGGACGGTAATCATCAATACACATGTGTATCATACAACGTTATTCAACACACTTGTGAATAAAATAACAATAAAATCTCATTTTATTACAGAGAAAACAAAAGTTTTATTTGAGTGAACGTTTTATTTATTAAACACGTACGAGTTAAAATTATCTATTTAAATAAGAAGTTGCACGAAATGAGCAAGCAATAGGAACATTAATTTATTTGTTCTATTGAACACGATCTTTTTTTTGAATAAAAACTTTTTTAAGAACAAAGCAACTAAACCAATAATATTAAAAAAAATATATATAACACACTAGTGAGTTATAGCAATGAAAAAGGCACAGTTTGATTATGGGTGTCATTCTGTGCCTAATTGCGGTGACCATAGAGCCACTTTCTGAGCAATTGTGTTGAAATATCTTGAATGTATTTTTTTCTAGGCACAGATAGATAAACCAGAATACGAAATGTATAACGGCCTTAAAATAAAAGCCTATATGTGGCAGCAGCGGCTTTTACTCTATAGCCTTAATGGCCTAAATGTTATTCCAGGTCCAGAACTATGTTTGCAAATTTCAGCTGGATCCTTTCAGTAGTTGTGTCGTTGTCTACGGTCAAACTTTTCAGAACGTCATAAATTTCACCTTTTTAATATTAGCAGAATCATCCTAATAAAGTAAACCTGTGGCTCCCGAACGCATTAGCAGATTTGTTTTTTTTTGGTAAAAATAATTTAGTCATACAGATTATTATCTACGTTGGAACTAGAGCTTGCAAATGTTCGAATATTTTGATGTTCGAATCTTTTTCGGGTATTCGAATTATTCGATTATTATTCGAAAAATAGAAAAAAAAATAGTGTTTATTACAATCACATCTTCTTTTATTCTTATATTATATAAGTGTTATATGCATGAACAAATTTTAAATATCATTGAAATAAAATTAACAAAAGGTTATTTCGCCGATGCGATACATTGGCGATTTACACGCACAATCGTTGGAACACTATTTCACCTATCCGTGATTTTATAAATAAAACTGTTTCTCTTCCAGGCAAGCGCTTCGCCATGATCCAGATGAAGTGTTGCCTAGTGAGACTCCTGCGCAGAGTCCGCGTGTCACCGGCGCGCGCGAGCATGCTCGCCGAGCGGCGCGCCGAGCCGTTCGCGGCCGATCCGCGATCGCCGCTCACGCTGCACCCGGCGGATTCTCTAGTGAAAATCAGTCTGTTATGACGAGAGTGGTGCTCTTAGTAAATGGGCATCGATGATAACAAAATCTTGACATGATAAAAAAATGAATCACTTGGAAATTAGGTAATCTCAGCGTTATTTGATATTCTGCTAGTCGATCTTTGCGTGAATATTCGCAAATGGTCATGTGTTTATGATGAGCTTTTAAAATGTCATCTTATCATACACACAGCCTAGCACAATTAAATCTAAATGTTTTGAACTTTTCGATTTACAATTAATTTAGTACGTCGCTTGTGCGCGAACATGTTCGCCGAGCGTTTGCATGCATAATATTTTGTGCAATAAATTGAGATGCTGTTAACTATGAACTTAGAATAAGTTGAATAGTACCGTAAATATACCTCAATATAATTTCCTTTAAAGTTTTATGAAGTACTAGCGACCCGCCCCGGCTTCGCACGGGTGCAAAGCTGATACGGACTTTTTTGTAGACCTTTTTAAGGTGTACACTATAGTACATTATTTTGATCTATCTCGTAGGATCCCAGCGTTTGCAATGTAAGCGCAAACAATTGTGTTTATTTACGACATCACATTAGAAACCTCTAAAATTATCAGTGTTTTTCTACTATATTATGCATGTTTATACATATAAACCTTTGTCTAGAATCACTCCATCTGTTAAAAAAAACCGAATCTAGATCCATTGCGTAGTTCTAAAGATCTAAGCATACATAGGGACAGACAGACAGCGGGAAGTGACTTTTTTATACTATGTTGATATAGTAGTATACACACGGTTCCGCCCGCGTGTACCTACCAGTATCAATCAGTTTAAGTATCACATTGAATTTCTTAAAAGTTTATTATGTATGTTTAAAAAAAAAAATATTAGTTTGTCAGTGCACATAAAAAGCACAAATATTTTAAATATAAGTACGTATACGTAGATAATTTCTGTACTCAATATATTTTTGTATGTACCTACTCCATTTTTATATTAGTGGTTGTATACTTGTTGTGTAAATATATTCCTAGGAAAAATGCCCTCTTTTTTATTTTTGAAAATTAATAGCCTACAAATAACTAAAACAACCCCACGAAACTGGAAGAAAGGTCAATCATAAACTTAATAACTTTCCTTTGCTTACTTTAGACGACCATGTTAGGTAGGTAGTACCTAGGTTTCGACATTGACTCCTTGGAAATGCGCGAACGCACCGAGCGACGGTGTACGTTAAAATTTGACTTGACTAGGAGCATTTGAATTTGATTATTAGAAAGTAATTATTCAATTATTTATTTAGCTTATCCTAATTCAATGTGAGAGGTCTTCAAAATTTCACTTATAGGCTAAGTATTAGAAGCCCTGTTAGGGCGCCATGCATCTTGCTTGAGTACCTAAGCTAATCACCAGTTACCAGAAACGTCTACAACAGACGTTACATGCCCATGATGATGATGATGATTAGGTAGGCTTGTACTTTGTTCTGTTGGTCTATCACACTATCACACTTCACACTTATATTATAAATGCGAAAGTTTGGATGTTTAGATGTATGGATGGATGGATGGATGGATGTTTCTTACGCCTTCTCGCCAAAACTTCTGAATCGATCGCAAAAACTAGTCTATCATAATTATGACTAACAACTAGCATATTCGTAAAACAATACCCATATTATTTCAAAACTAAGGAAGAAGTTTTTTTATGTAATATATGTGTTAAGTTTTTTATGCCAAATCAACACTCTACGCTTTTCGCACGAAATTCGTTTTGCATGGCAATTAAGATATTTAATAAGTTACCAATGGAATTAAAGGACTTGCCATTGCCATTGTTTAAAAATAGACTCAATAAATGGTTACTGACTCACTGTTTTTATAGCGTGGAGGAATATTTTAATTTAGGGCAGATCAGACATTTTTGATTTAATTTTTAATCATTGTTATTATTTACGCAGGTAGGTTTATTAAAATTCACACACCAGTCCAAGATTACTGGTAGTATTACATTGATACCACACTGATACAACAACAGCATTGTAATATTTGACATGTATTCTGTGAATAAACGATTCTATTCTATTCTATTCTATTCTATTCTATTCTATTCTAACTACATGAGGTACCTTCATCCGATGGGCCTTGATATTTATAACTTATCAGCCTGGACAGGAAATTGTAATTTTATAACGCATTAGTTTGTAGGATTTGATAAGAGAAGCAAACATCTCGTGGGATTCTGTTTCAAAATTCAGCAAAATTCCTATGGGAACCAGAAATGTATTATGAGGAAGATGATAACCATTGAGTTAAAAGTACGCTAGTAATCTATATATATAAAAGAAAGTCGTGTTAGTTACACCATTTATAACTCAAGAACGGCTGAACCGATTTGGCTGAAAATTGGTGGGGAGGCAGCTTAGAACCAGGAGACGGACATAGGCTATGTTTTATCCCGGAATTACCACGGGAACGGGAACTACGCAGGCGAAGCCGGGGGCAGCAGCTAGTATTATATATTAATTAGGTAACTGATTACGGATTATATGTAACTGATGAGTAACTAAAAAGATTGATAGATTGTTTTTTTTTTCTGTTTTATAGTTAATTTTTAATATAGCTAAGATTAAGTTAAGTCTAAGTTTAAGCATGCCTTTTTCTCGTTGTTGACCCTGTGTGGTTGGCAGGTAGAAAATGCCATCGACATTATGCCCACCTTTTGTGTACTTTTCAAATTGTGTGCAATAATTGTATTATATAATAATAATAATATATAGAAACGAAGTATTACAGCTACTAACTATAGAGTACCTAATGTTAAAATCTGAACTAAGAATATTCAAACTAACACTTTCATGGCCCACGACGTAGATATCCTCAGGCAAGAGTGCTCAGAAGCAATCAGAAGTCTTGCTCCCTCAGATATAACAAATCATAAAAAAATCGAATATTTAGGGACACTAAATAACATGTCGAATTATCTATATTGTCGAACATAATCGAATTTACCCAGTTCTCTCTCATAAGTGAGAAATTGAAGCCTCTTTAAAAGCTTAAGGCCCCCACGACGAAGAGAAATATTATCCGCCAGCATCGTGCGGCGGCGGTGACCGCAGGGACGCTGCGCAGGAGTGCTCAGAAGTCAGACGAAGCAATCAGAAGTCATGCTTCCTCAGATTCAGATCGTTTATTGTCTTATATCATACAAATAACAAAATACACAAGAGCGTCTGGTCGAAGCGACGCGTGACCCGAGAGCTGGTGAGTATCTGGCGCAGCGCATCAGCATTGCCGTACAGCGGAGCAATGCAGCCAGCGTCTTGGGGACGCTTCCGACTGGTATTGATATGGATCAGTTGAGCTACCTATAGATTGCTTGCAACAGTCTGCAGTTAGCTCAATTGTTTCAATTGTAAATACTAGTTGTAATTTATTTCTGTTATTTGATTGTAATTTTCTTAATACACAAGATAATGTCGCTTAAATTAAATGATGAGGCTATGACTCGTCCAAAATACAATATTGCCGTAGAGGGGGATAGGGATCAATTGGAATCAGGGGTGATTGCAGAATACGAGACGGATGGTTTTGCTGCCATTCTCCGTAAAAAAACTGCTTCACAGCCCCAACACCATCCTTCAAACTATTGCTGGTAGAGTCATCTCTCCCACTTGGAATGATTTCGTGCGGAGAGTGATTTACTAAAATGTTTAGTATTAGGTACCTAGTATTAAGTCAAAGTGTATATATATTACTATCAAATTATGGATCTCCTTATTGTCCGAAATAAAATGTTTTTATTTAATTTAATTTTAATAGTCAAGGTATAAGGATATGCTTCTTGTAAATCTCTCTGTCACTTTAGGATTCTACGAAGATAATAAAATAAATAATAATAAAATTGCTGGACAATTCACACAGCATTATCTAGTCCCAAGCTAAGCAGAGCTTGTGTTATGGGTACTAGATAACTGATATGACTTAATACAATACACTACATACATAGATAGATATTTTTTTATCATACATAGAAAACATCCAGAACGCCCTGGACTAATGTCTGGAGATCGTACAAACATTTGTTTGGAGGCGGTAATCGAACCCGCAACGCAACCTCCTGCGTCGCACGCAGACCTTCGCCCGCTGCGCCACAGAGGTCGTCTGAAGATGTCAGATCATTTACACTGCACTGACTGTTATCATTTTCTAAAAACTTTTTGATGCCTTGAATCAGTTAATTGTGCTCCGTCAGAAGCGGACCTCTACAACGGAGGCTGCTTTTTGATTCTACCTCTATTAGCAACAATGAACCGCCGCAGCTGCTATTTATGACTCGTTACATTTCCTTGAACGAATAAGTATCTATTGTTTATGTTTTCTAAAATTTTGGAACGGCTTTACATTGTTTTCGCGCCCATTGGGCCCTTTGATAAATATATCTGTTTAAAAAGCCGACGCACGTGTACGACTTTAGCTTTTACTATTGTTCTGTAAAAACCAAGTGCAGTTTATTTCGCCCGGGTTATACCTACTCCGTGCTGTGTGGTGATTGCTTAGAATTTACACCACCCTAACTCTTCCCGCGGGTGTCGTAAGAGGCGACTAAGGGATATACACCGGGGGCGGGCAGCAGCGCCCCCTGCATAACAATTCTACCACTGAACGTTGATCCCCCACCCGCATGCCCAGCGTGGGGATTATGGGCAGTACCTCCCATGACATAAAAGTCAATAAAGCGCTTATCAGGAGGAGGCCTGAGTCTAGCAGTGGACCATTATAGGCTGTTGAGGTGAGGTGAGGATATCTACTCTACCAAATAATAGTGTACAGTTCAATGTAGAGCCATGTACAAACACCTAGTAATGTGACAGTAAATAATTTAACTTTAGTACCTACCCATCTTCTGAAGTCGCTACACACTGATCGGGAACATAATTATAAGATCTACTTACTAAGAGTTAGAATCTTCATGTTAAATAAAATTTTATCTTATTTTATTTTTATCGTACTATTTATTTATGTTAGTTTATTTAAGTTCATGTTAGAATCCATAAAGTTTAGGTTTTTTTCTTAAAAAAGATTATGCATCTGGTTTTCTGTTTTGTATGTACACTTATCTATTCATATTCATTCATAGCACTACCTTTCTCCATACCCAAAAGGTTTGCTGTAAGAAAACTCTTGTAGGGTTAAGCTCGCCTATAATGTCCTTTAAATTGTCAATTTTTGTGTATTGTTTTATTTGTGTACCATAAAGATTATTTTTTTTAAATATGAAATAAGTTTCTTATAAATTGGCAGAACAAAATGTAGAGATATCAAATACATACCTACTCCGTACAACTAAAAACATGCATTCACCTAGGGCCGTTTGATTCAACTCATCATCCACAGCATTCATGCCTAGATCGCAATTACGATTACGAACCAGGAAGTGACGTGAAAGGCCCTGGTGAAAACCTTTTTATGTTTTTAAACATCCTCATTTTAGCTTGACGAAGGTTCTATAGAGCTGTAACCTTTTTTGAGAAAGCAGGGACCTTTTTGCTAAAATCGCGTAGGATATTTGGTTCAACCTCCTTGGAAATTTTGACGTTAGATGACGTCTGTTTTGACGAGTTATTCTTTTTAAATCTAACAAAGAAGGTTATAGAATGCGAACTTTTAAAAAGCTTTTGCGTAAAAATTTCTGCAAGTAGTTACCTAACTAAATACATAATTGCGTTGCGTATTGAACATGATAGGTAGGTACGTTGGTGGCTTCTATCCTTATCCATGATTTTTTTTAAATTAAATAATACTTAGTGGATAACTCATTCGTTTTATAATATGTAGGCACTTGAACCTTTACCTATGAGCCTACTTAAATCTAAACTAAAATTTTATTGTTCTACGAATTTCAAAATTGTATCCCAAAAATTTACAAAATCAACGGGATTTGAAACTGCAACGACTTTCCTTTTCTGCAGCTTTCTGCTTAAAGCACTATAAAACAAAAAGCTAAGTTTTATTTATGGTCATGTATGTTTTTTGTTTTTATATAAAGCGGGAGACATTCTCTCTAGATAAAAAAAACACGTCACTAGCGGTAATGAACTTGGCATCAGCCAATATTGATATATTACTACAGAAACAATGCCGCCTACTTTATTAACAAACGAAATTACCATTCTAGTATTTACAATTGAAACAGTTGAGCTAGCTGCAGACAGTGTCTGCAGCTAGCTCGGGCTGGTGCTGGATGGAACTGTCTGCCAGACAGTTCCATCCAGCACCAGCCTGCAGTCTTTCACAGACCATCCCACCTGGCCGGACAGAGGGCGACACATTGCCCCGCTGTATGGCTACGAAACTCACCACCAGACGTGACCAGCCATGCGATTACGCTAAAATCACCCATTCCCATTAAATGGGCCATCCGAGGAGACTGGACAGATATTTTACCATAATCGCATAGAAGATGCTCTCTCAGATATTTACTAAGTTATTATAGGCTTTACTCAGATAGTTACAATGAACTATTAAAATTATCAACATAGTGAAGAGACCTACGCACAAGGTAGGTACTGTCTGTGCAGTAAGATGAAACCGTATTATATTCAGCTCAGAAGTAGAGGCGAAGCTTCCGATTTCATACTACCTAGTATCTGCCTATATTACCTACCTAACATGAATACGACACGATATCTTTGCATACATTTCTATAGACATATCTACAGTCACTGAATATATTATAGAATACAGATTCTATAGGTATGCTCCACACGATGGGTTCCGTACATAAACCTAAAAAGGTTTTGCCTAAAATTCCGTGGAATAAGATAACCTACATAATCTCATTGGTAGAACCGAACTAGGTAGGTACTCATAAATAAAAATAATGAAATAAAATTCGTTAATTTCAGGCAAAAAAACTTATGTCACGTAGGAAAAATCACACACAGTTTAACTTAACAGTATAACCTATTTAGGTAGGTAATATTTACAAAGGCTGAAGTTTGGATGTTTGTTACATTTTCGTGTTAAAACTACTGAACGAATCTTTCTTAAAATTTGCGTTATTGTAATTCTATAATACACAATAATAAACAGCATGAACTTATATAATAGGATATGTACCTACCTACGTACTTAAATATAGGCGAGCTGAACCCTGAAAATTATTATTGTAGTTACCTACCTATATAACTGAAATTTCTTATAGAAAAAAGAAAGAAAATAAATCATAGTGGTCGCTTTTAATCATAATTAACTTAAAGCACACAATTTTAGCACATAATTAAATCTGGCTCAAAAATTTTTAAATTTGAATCGCCTCTCTTTAGTTGCCTGTGTTTTATTCGAGAATGAAATATATACCTACCTACCCTGTTCAGATTGCGCGCGGACTAATTTATATACCTAATTAACTCCCAAGGAACCCTATCGCACCAACAGAACTATCCGTCAAAACAACCATAAAATGTAAGAAATCCGAACAAAGATCCCATTTTGTAACAATAACACCAACAACTCTACTGTAGGCAAGCTAAACGGCCACGTACCTAAACACAAACAATACGTGTCCGCCGGCTATATATAACTGTAGCGCGGGTTGCACCCACATTCACTTGTGGGAATCGACCCAGTTAAGACCAGAAGGTCACCAGTTAAAATAATGCAAGGAGTCCCTAATTCTGTTTTATTTTTATTTTAAAAATAGTGCAATAGATTGAGATAGAAGCCGTTTGCAAAAAGTTTATTAGTAAAGTTCGAGGTTGTCCAAAAAGTTTTTAATGAGTTCCTGAAAAAAGTTTCTGCTAAATGCTGAGTAGCGACAAGAGGATTTCATAATGACCAAAAAGTTTGGGTAAGTTTTTTCTTTTTGAGTTTTTGGAAGATGTTTTGGACATGTGTACACCGCACCCTATTTATATGTTACCCTATGTAATGTCTTAAAGTATTTTTTAACATACTTAACAAGTAAACAATTTACTTTAGTGTTTTAAGTAGGTGTTTATTAGATCGATAGGTGTTTTGTCAATTATGTTAGTTAGTAAGTTAGTTCAGGAGTTTGTTCAAGAGCTGTAAGATGGATCAGCGGTGCAATGCGGGATTTATATATATTTTTTCCGACTTCGAAAAAATGGAATAGGTTCAAACTTCGGCTGTGTAATTGTTGTTTTAATGAATGTTTCTCGATTATTAAAATTCTTTTACTATTGTAAAGATAATAATCCCGAGGGGATCCCATTAAAAAAATTACATTTCTTCCCGACATTTGTCCCGAAAAATTAAAAACTGTAAAATTAAGATTCGTTTTTAGTTTTTTCAAAACAATCGAATTATATTTATTGTTTATTTATAATTTTTACACTTTACAAAACATGTTAAGAGATGGATGATAGATAGGATACATACTTACCTACAGCAGGTCAATTCTTGTGTTGGCATCACTCATACTTTTTTCGCCGCTTGTTCCGCCTTTTCTTTTGTTTTTTATTCGTAATCATTATTCATAATTCAGTCACTACGCAGGGAAAATTGTGTGAGATACTCACGAATACATTTGAATTGACCGGCAGAGAACTCTATCGATAAGAAACCTACATATAAGCCAATGATTTTACATCTGAATAAAATTAACAAATTATTTTTTTATTAGAAAAAAACAATCGAAATTATGCTTAGAACAAGACATTTTATTACGATGATTTAGAACTCTTCGGGGCGAACTGACGGTAGAGCTCTCTGAATTCTCTGATCCTAGGTAGCGAATATTGGGCACATAAATAATAGGTGATTTGGAACCGTTTAAAATTAATTTAATTTGATATGAGCAGAAATATAAATAAATAAATAATACCTACCTACTGGAAAATAAAAGAATGTGATAGCATTCATAAGTACAAAAATATGTTGAAAGCACATGTCTACTCGATAGAATATTATAACTACATAAATATAACACTATTAGATACATAATTAGATATGATTAGTAATTTAAGTTAAGTCTCAAATCCCAGGAGTTATTTACCTACTTGAAGTTAGTTTTATTTAGTACACAGTTTCTGTTTGAATTTATCTCATTTTAAGTGAACTGTAATGTTTTTATGAGAATAAAGTTCTTTAAACCTAATTCACACAACATAATCTAGAGACCACAAATTACGCAGAGCTTATGTTAATAGCTCTAGTAATTTAACTTAATTCTATGGTTAATACCTAGCTAGTTAATAGTCATAAAGTAAAAGAAAAGTAAAAATCATATAATTGACACAAAATACACATACAAAAATCTAAATTATTCCAATAGACTCTCGAATTAGTACAAATAGGTAAGTACCTATATTTCTAGCGATTCTTTGTTTGGTTTGACATCAAGTACTCGAATTACCTAGGTATCTACTATCTACGTTCATAGATATAATAAATGAATAATAATGCTGGACAATTCACACAGCATTATCTAGCCCCAAGCTAAGCAGAGCTTGTGCTATGGGTACTAGATAACTGATATACTTAATACAATAGACTACATAGATAGATATTTTTTTATTATACATAGAAAACACCAAGGGAAAAAAAATCTGCAGATAGTACACAAATTAGTTCCGAGGCGGATATCGAACCCGCAACCTCCTGCGTCGCAGGCGCACCTTCGCCCGCTGCGCCACGGAGGTCGTCATGTATGATATGTATCATCTATGCCTACGTTGAACTTGAGTGTCATCATAAATAACATAACATAAGTGGAGTTTTTTGTCCCTCCGTTAAAATATTACGTGTTTTCTTTATCTTCCCTTCAGTTTTTTGCTATCCTCGAGCTGTGCTGCTCTTAATAAAGGGTAGGTACAAGTACAAACTCCTTATAGAAAGTCACATAAAAAAAATTCAAAACGTGGTAATTTTGAGTGATTTACCTACCTACGGAAGGATTGCCCTACCTAACAGCGAATTTGTGGCACTTATTGTTCTATTGAAACAATTTGCAATACAAACTCCTTATAGAAAGTCACATAAAAAAAATTCAAAACGTGGTAATTTTGAGTGATTTACCTACATACGGAAGGATTGCCCTAACAGCGAATTTGTGGCACTTATTGTTCTATTGAAACAATTTGCAATAGCACATCTGTCAATACAAAAGAATACGATGGCATAACTGTTTTAGCCGACTTCAAAAAAAGCTGGAGGTTTTTTGTTCAGCTGTAGGTATATTGTATGTTCGTCTATTTCTCAGTCTTTAGTGGACCGATTTTAATGATTCTTTTCTATTGAATAGAGGATGATACCGAAATGGTATCTTAAAGCGCTGCCTCCCCTCACACTAGCCGCCACCTATTCTATCTAATTATTACGTTTGGGAAAGGAATTTCCAAAAATTATGTTAGCCAGTTTGTGATACCTATTACAAGGTTTATTTTAATGCCTCTGTTATAGTTTTGTTTTGTATAGTTAAGGCAGAGATACGAAGTTTCCCTTGGTGGCCACCAAACTATATTTTCGCATCTCTGTCTAAACTATACAAAATATATTATAAATTACATTATTTATTTATTTAATATTACTATTACAGAGGCATTAAAAAAAAGCTTATATTAGGTATCACAAACTGGCTAACGTAATTTTTGAAATTCCTTTCTTAAACGTAATAATTAGATAATAGGTGGCGGCGCTAGTGTGAGGGAAGGCAGCGCCTTAATAATTTTGATTGTTTTGTAAAACTAAAAACTTCAAATCCGTAGTTTTAAACTGTTTTTTAAGTTATGCGGGATAAATACTAATCCCCCGGAATACATTTTTTATGAGACTACCTTACTACCGTATCTATTAACGTCATAAAAGGCATGCGAAGCCGCGGGCAGAAGCTATTTATATAAATAATGCTGCACAATCCACACAGCATCATCTAGCCCCAACCTAAGCAGAACTTGTGTTATGGGTACCTGAGGATAACAGACTGATATGCATAAAACACAACATGCATAGACATATATTTAATTAACATTGTAATACATAGAAAACACCTAGTAAACCCGGAATTAGTATGAGCAGATCGTTCAAACATTTGTCCCGAGGCGGGAATCGAACCCGGAATCTCCTGTGTTGCAAGCTGACCTTCGGCGGACGCGCCACATCGGTCGTGGTAATAAAATAAGCCTGAAGTGGATTTTCAGTGGATAGTAGGAGTGAGGGCTGTAGCAAGTTTTTGGCACCAATATAAGAAAAAAACATTCCGAACCCATTAGCACCCCTGAAAGATACCCTTGGTTGCATTTTCACAATACATTGCTGGTTATGTATTGCTGAAGCAGGAATGCAAAACCAGCAATGTATTGTGAAAATGCAACCAGGGGTATCTTTCAGGGGTGCTATGGGTCCGCCCCCAGTAAAATTCCCCCGCGACGTGGAAAAGTTCTATGACGCTAAAACTTAGCCTGAAAGAAAGCTTGAACTAGATAAGTTTTATTGTGATGTCTAAAAAGGGTGTGCTTAGTAAGAAAGTAGGTACCTACCTAAATAACTTCCTAAATAATTAGGTACCTACTTTCAAACGGTAGGTTCCTGCACCGTGTGCTACACCTCAGCTGCTATGGGTGATCAATTAATTAATGGTGGTAAACACCACAGCTGGGATAGGTGGCGCGTACCAGTGCAATGTACCTAGTAAAGTATTTTCAGTTTGTGTTGTTTGCTAGAATTCTAGTTAGACCGTAATTATAGGTATAAAAAAATACACCTACCAAAATATCAAACAAATGAAACCTTTATGGTAAGCACCTACCAAAATAATAAACACTTCATGCTATGAAACTCTGCTATTCAAGAACGACAAAAGAGGTGCGATAAAAAGTTTCAAGTTTCTCAACTGCCAACACATCAAAAAGTTTCCATACCCTCTTATCATGCTCGAAAATAATGCTCTATTGTTATTGACAAAGCTACTAAATTCGTTCATCATGAAAATGTGGTGTTGACATCGGCTCACACAGTTCGAAATCTGCTGATTCGAATTCTGATTGGAATGCTCGTTTCAAATTTGGAAGCCGAAATCGGCAGAATATGACACGTTTTCAAATATTATTCTTTTTGTCATCATTTGCTGTGTGAAAATTGTGAAAAGTAGATCAATATTAATTTGAAATCTGTGAAATGTAGGAACCGACATTGTTTGAATCACAAAAATAAGAATCGAAGAAAATAAATAGCATCCATCGTAAGAGTTACGACACCACGTTTTCAAACGGTAAGTTACATAACCCAAAAGCATTTTTTTGAATAAGTGTCGAATTATTGACAAGGCAATCGGACTTGCAATGAATACGAGTCAGAATCCCAATGATAACACCCTGAAAATTATCAAAAAAGAAATGTGTAAAAGCCATTTAGAAACTAAATGACGCATTCCTCACGGACCCTGGAACGTGATTGTGACGTTCACGCGGGAAATTCAAAATTTGATTTGAGGATACTTACAAAAGTAATTATTTTTGAAGGCATTATAATCTGCGTTTTAAAAGTAATATAATAGCTAGGTACCAGATAAGTGGTAGGTAATTAATTATAGTCCACTATTTTCCATGAACCCATGTAATAACTAGGTACCTACAGGCTAATATCAATCTACTGTCGTTGACGCAGAAAATATAAATAGGTACCTAGGTACCAGTTTTTTTTTAATTAAATGCGTGAATATCACATCATCATCATCATCATCCGCAACCCGACTTCACCCACTGCTGGGTATAGGCCTCCAAACTTTTGTGCCACTCCACACGGTCCTGCGCCAATCTCATCCAGGTTTGCCCTGCGATGTTACAAATATCGTCTGCCCATCTTGCCGCTGGACGTCCAATGAATGTCACACTTCACCATAATTGTGGTAAATGTGAAACTTTTTTCAGAGCTGCTAAATTAGTGAAATAAATGCAAATAAGTTATTAATAAGGCGTTTTGAGGTTGGAGTGGAGTTTACGGGACGTACGTAGCCAAGGCAAAAAAGACAGAAAATTTTTGACGAAAATTTTTATGCATATATAACATATATATTTTTTATAGAATCTGGAGGGGAACACTAAGGGTGCAAATTTTCTTAGTGACCTTGACCTCTTAGTGCAATGACCTTGGCTCTAGAGGTCAAAATGTGTCGCTCAATTACAAGGCGAAAAAGACTTAAATGCCTAATCTTCGTGGCGACTCTGTTACTGAAAGGGTGTGTATACATATGTATAATTGCACCCAGAGCCATAATGTTAACACAGGCGTCCCACTGGAACGCCTGGGGGGAGGTGGGAGATTTCCTGATCGTCAAGGTCAAAGGTCAATGACCTTGGAAAAAAGAGTTCATTTTTTCTTGCGTCCCGTAAACTCCACAGCGACCCGTTTTGGTGGAGGTGTCCTTCTAGTAAGGCGAATTTTCGGCCACGGGGCGGCGGAGACTAGCCAAGTGTCTCAACGGAGACTAGGCGTGTGCAAGACATTTTATAGTGCACAAGTATGTGCTTCAAAGCACACAGTTGTGCGCGACGATGACATACCAACGACACTACCGGGGAGAGGTCAGGCGCTTACGGCTTTAGAGAGCGCAGTTATCGTACCTAATTATTTTTTACAATCGGGAACCAAAGTATAAAATTCGAATTTTATATACTACCTACTAAGTTCGAGTATTTTACTGTGAGGATTCCATGAGTACTTAAGTACTCACGGGATCCCCGTGGTAAAAAACTCTGGTTGTCAAACTAGACCTAGGTCTCAATCTATGTTTTGGGTCTTAGGTTTGGTGTCAAACCCCGCCCCTTTTTCCGATGCTTTTCCCAAAAGCTCCCAGAATACATTTTAATCGAAGTTGATTTTATCATGGGTTCATAGAAAATCGCGCCAAGCCGATACGGTTACCCTTAAATTAACCGACGACGTACAACGCCCATGGTCATTAATCGAGCTGTTTTTGAAACTAGGTATATTTATTATAATTTTTGATTGAAAACAAAAACCTCTCGAAGGTAAGAGTATTACTATTTTGCGAAAAAACATAATTTACCATTGATGATGATGCCCTCCAAGCCGAATTTCGGCCACGGCGGCGGCCAGTCTCAACGACTAGCCAGATGCGCAGGACATATTATAGTGCACAAGTGTACGCGCAAACACAGGTGCACTCTCTATTCCCTCACTCACATAATCCGATGGGATGGCAGACCGACACGACCGGGTAGAGGTTAGGCGCAGGACCAACAGGTTAACGTACTTCCGAGGCACGGGGGGTAACACCATAAACTTCCTAACTCCGGGCTGCTACTGTGAATATTTCAGCCAGAAAAGTCTCAATAAAAAAATTATGGCCCGGGGCCTGGGACCCGAACCCGGGACCGGCGGCGGTTGAACTTGCGACCGCTATACCAACGAGGCAGTTACCTATTCATATTAGTAGCACAGCCCACCTATATGCATACAGTCGTTCGACGAAGGCATTTTGACGTGGTTTTGACAGCGCGATCGTGCGGGAGGCAAGGGACGAGACGGGGGAGGGACGCTCCCGAGTTGCATACATCACCGCCTTAGTAACTCGGGAGCGTGTCCCCCCCGACCCGACCCTTGGCCCCCGCACGATTGCCCTGTCAAAACGTGTTCGTCAAGTTAGCAGCCCCGCCATGGAATTTGGTGGTTTCAACTATGCCAATAAATTTGTCATGAAATAGTGCATCCCGATGCCCTAAGTAAAATAAATATTGACCCAGTACTTTGGGAGATATTTAGGTCTTTCACTGTGGTTGCTATCTTGACGTCAAGCTGGCAGTCCGGTTGATTTCGACGATTCTATAGCGAGATATGAATCAGTATCTAGTTCTCCTGAAAAGTTCAGAAATAGCCCTCGGGCGGTTTAAGAGATATTTGGCTCAGAACATTTGCATACATTTTAAAGTACAGACGAGTACAAAAGTGAATTGTTCCTCGCACGTCGATTCCCCCTAAGTCGATTCTTGTAAAGGCGACCGCGTTTGAATTCACTTCATGACGATCTCGCTTTTTTCGCGGTGTACGTACAGTCGGCTGCGTCGTAGAGAAAATGAATAAAAACGTAATATGGCTGATAAAATCCGTTATCTATGTTTAAAAAAAAATGTGGTAAATTATTAAATGGAATAAATATAACACAATATACTACACATGCTATTTAAAAAACGATAATAAATAGATAGATAAATTAAGTAGCGGTCAATATAATTATGTTTTATTTGGTTTAAATGATCCAAAGACCTCAAGTCTCTCCATAAAGTACTGGGCCACTATTTGTTTTACTTAGGGCATCGGGATCACTATTTCATGATTCATGACACATATATTGGCATAGTTGAAACCACCAAATTCCATGGCGGGGCTGCTAACTTGACGACCCGTCAAAAAGCCTTCGTCGAACGACTGTATGCATATACATAGGTAGGCTGTGCTAGTAGGCACATCTAGTAAGAAAGCGTCTCCATAATGTACAGTCAAAGACATGGGGATGCGGGCGTGTTAGAAATGTAACAAGTCTGATAAAAGCTTGCCCGGGGATGACAAGGGAGCTCCCTTGTCAGGAAATAGGTTGCGTGTGTAGGGTTCCTAATATGACCTAGGACCTACTTGAACAGTGGATTTCAAATTATGTATTTATATAGATGACAAGTTCATTTTGGATTATGAAGCGTTTTGATGATGTAGTAGCCGAATTAAAACTAAAAATACTAAAGAGATTTGAAGATTTTGGTACTAACATTGGTCAATATTTTGTTTTTTTTTTCAATATCACCACGCACAATAAACATCAGGTATGCAGGGTGAGGCGTAAAGAGTGGTCAAGCCTTTACCTACGGGTAATGGACATCAAATAAGTTGTGAAAAAAAAAAATTGTACCGAGTAAAAGTCTCACGGTTTTCGAGTTATTGGACATTTTAGAAATTTTTAACTTTTTTACTAACTAACTAACGGCTAACGGTGCGACGAAAAAGTGTACTTTCTACGGTGTCGCTGTTTGGGTAGCGTCTTAAGGTGAAGTGAGTCCCAAAACCCACGTTTTGACTGCACGGAAAATCAATTTTAAGGCAAAAAAACATCAATTTTCTTATTGGTTTTTGATGACAATCAAAAGTTTAGGATTCTAGTTAGTAAGTTATGGGAGCCGAAACATGATTGACTAAACTTGACTCGATAGAAAAAAATCGCAAAGTTTCCTCTAATTCGTCATTTTTACAGTGATACTGCTACGGAAAAATCAGTTTTATTTGCTGGTTATTGAACATATTTCAATGAAATTTCGTCTACGTATTCCCTAATAAATACTTTAGACGATTATGGTTTTATTTTTTTGCGAAATAATATTATTTTGTAGCAAAAAATACATTTCTAAATAAAGAACAGTGAAACTGCGCGCGGGCCGGCCATTGCGCGGCTGTCGCCTTCCATCAGTCGGCCGCAGCGCCTCGTCGAGAGCACCCGTGTACAACTTTTTCGCGCCCTTTCCGCTGCCGCCTACGTAAACGCATATTGAACGAGAAATTCATTACAAGCAAAAATGGTGAATAAATATAACAAAACAAAAAAAAATTCGAGATTGAAGAATTGAATTGAAGAACGAAAAGTGATGAACTTGAACAGGTAAGTTTTTTATTGATTATTTTACCACCAATAGATACCTAGGTATATCTACCTATTGTGCTACCCATCGATCTAAATATTTACCTACGTAATCGTTTGAAACTTTGAACCAACCTTTTTCTCTCGATAGTTATCTACCTATACTCTCCTATAATAATATTACAGGTAACTTTAGGTAGGTAGCTATAATAATTAGGTGATACCTACCTATTGTAATGTAATCCATATTACTGCTATAACCTACCCCTATTAGATAGGTACCTACCTAAATATAAATGTCTGTTAGTCTGTTCCGAGTAAGATATCGACTGTCCCTAAGAAGGCCCGCTGTCTAAGATGGCCCGCTGCCTAAGATGGCCCACTTTCAAAAAACTTGTTTCCACTAGGGCTTGCAAATATTCGAAAGTTTTGATATTCGAATAATTACTATTATTTTTTTCTACTGTTTATACTATTATTTTGGTACTATTCGAATAATTTGAATATGATTCGAATTTATAGAAAAACCTATATGTTTATTAAAATCACATCTTTTTTTATTCTTATATGTGTTATTTGCAGAAACAAATTTAAAATATCAACTTAGCAAAAGGTTATTACGAGACATTGGGAATTTACACGCACATTACCCACGAATTATTAGTAAAAACAGTCTTCTAAATCTAGGTGAGCGAATACACTTCGCAGTCGCACGCGGCAGTCCTGAGTGTTTCCGAACTCGGGAACCCTATAACTTTGTCATTTTGTTAACCCGAACGACGTAAGCTTTTATTGTCTTGTATGGACATGTCTCGCGAACTTGGCTTTTTATGCACGTCGGAGTGCTGTCTGAGATTAGTGATATTCATTTTAGTCGAATATTCGAATATTGCAATTTCAGTATTCGAATATTCGTATGCAAGCCCTAGTTTCCACTGATTCAAAATAATTAAAATTTCGCGGAAATGTGTGAACGCAACATCTTAGGTACCTTACTTCTTCAGTTAGTCTGGTACCCGGACATTGCACGCAAACTTTATCACTACCTACATGCGTATTTGCTTTCAATATTACATGTGCTTCTTCTCTTGATTGTTTCAGTACCTCAGAAAACCTACTAGGTACTGAAGGAATTACTGAAAAAACATCACCACAAGTGCAAGAAATGTCTAAAGATGCACTAGAAAACCTTCAATTAGTGTCAGACACACCTCAGCCTTGTGAATCTGAGTAAGTAAAATCATAGCACTTTACTACTATAATAAAAGAGTACCTATCCAAGTTTCAGTTTATCATTCTATGAATCCGCATATTCCTATCCAGGAAATGCAACATTTTAAGTATTTCATAATAGCTAAAAGTAGGTATTGTTTCTGTCGCAAACCCGTATTTAGTCATAAATATAACATCGTTTATCTCAATTGTTTCAGCGACTCAGAAGACCTGCCTTACATAGTGGAAGAAGAGTATGTGACAAACACGATCAAAGAAATCATCGGTCGCAGAATTGTTGACATCACATATTTTTTTAACCAATTGCAACAGCTAAATCACGACTCTCTTTTTCAGTGTGATTTTAGCTGCTTGGTTTTAGAAACGGAAAAGCGCTCTGGACTGGTTTCACATTTTAATTGAATTGATGATTTTAATGCCATTGAGAGGTTCCCCCGCTTAGAATTAGAATTAGAATGTACGTACTTATGTATAGTACGAAGGTAATAATGAATATAATCACATTTAAAATACCTATCTGTTTTCTTCAATTTAATCAAATCTTGGCCAGCTCTTTATATTTACCTACGCATAGAATATTTTTTTTTATAAAAACAACAATCCATGAAACAGAAATCACGAAAAAAGTTTTTTCTGAAAGTGGGCCATCTATGGCACCGGGCCATATTAGGGCCGGATAGGTACCTAATAGGTATACCTACCTAGGGATGACAAAAACCAACGTTTACATTAGGTATAATATGTCCAACCGTGTATCCGACTAACAAAAAGTGTAGGTAGGTACCTTACTTTTCAAATTCTCTATACGGACTTAATTATAAAAATACCTACTACGGACTTAATTATAAAAATACCTACTTAGGTAAAACCAGCGAACGGGGAAACTATTCCTTTCTTCAAATCCGTTTATAACTTTACGTACCTTACCTACCCATCTACGTTACTCACACATCTTACCTACCTAACCTACCTAGCTCTTTATATTTACCTACGCATAGAATTTTTTTTTATAAAAACAACAATCCATGAAACAAAAATCACGGAAAAAGTTTTTTCTGAAAGTGGGCCATCTATGGCACCGGGCCATATTAGGGCCGGGTAGGTACCTAATAGGTAGGTATACCTACCTAGGGATGACAAAAACCAACGTTTACATTAGGTATAATATGTCCGACCGTGTATCCGACTACCAAAAAGTGTAGGTAGGTACTAGGTACCTTACTTTTCAAATTCTCTATACGGACTTATCACTAAAAGCGTTTTCTTCCAAGCCACCTTTGAATATAGCAGAGAACTGATCCAAATGGATATTGGGTTTTCTATAAAGGTAATACCTACCTACATAAATATATAAAATAAACCAATTATAAAAATACCTACCTAGGGAAAACCAGCGAACGGAGAAACTATTCCTTTCTTCAAATCCGTTTATAACTTTACGTACCTACCCATTTACGTTACTCACACATCTTACCTACCTAACCTACCTAGCTCTTCATATTTACCTACGCATAGATTTTTTTTTATAAAAACAACAATTCATGAAACAAAAATCACGGAAAGTTTTTTCTGAAAGTGGGCCATCTATGGCACCGGGCCATATTAGGGCCGGGTAGGTACCTAATAGGTAGGGATGACAAAAACCAACGTTTACATTAGGTATAATATATCCGACCGTGTATCAGACTAACAAAAAGTGTAGGTAGGTAGGTACCTTACTTTTCAAATTCTCTATACGGACTTATCACTAAAAGCGTTTTCTTCCAAGCCACCTTTGAATATACCTAGCAGAGAACTGATCCAAATGGATATTGGGTTTTCTATATAGGTAATACCTACCTACATAAATGTATAAAATAAACCAATTATAAAAATACCTACTTAGGTAATACGAGCGAACGGAGAAACTATTCCTTTCTTCAAATCCGTTTATAACTTTACGTACCTACCCATCTACGTTACTCACACATCTTACCTACCTAACCTACCTACATCCTCAAAAAAAAAACGGTATATATAACTACAAAATATTTGTATAGGTAAGCAGGCATAGGTATCTAAAAACAATATATGGTAAATAAATACAATCAATAGAATAAATCCTCGTGCTATCGAATATACATTATAGATACCATAGAGATGCCTACCTGCCTATTTAGTTCGTAGTAGCTAGTTGGGAGTGCGCGGGGAAGGGCGGACCCCGCGCGGCGATCGCTCGTCAAATACCTACGCAACCACGATCCCACTTCGCCTTAAGCGTGACAGCATGAGAGAGGCGCTCATTTAAAATCCAAATCTTTATCTACCGATTTTTATAGCCTAAATTTGTAAATTTAATAAATTTAATAGTAAAATAATAAATTTTCTAAATATTATAGCCTAAATTTTTATAGCCTAAATTTGAGGTTCTCAAACTATAGGAGACCCACACGGGTTGGTCACAGGAATTTTATTAATGACTGACTATGCTCCGCCCACGCATTTGTTTCCTTTGAATGAATGAAATATTTCAATATTTTTTTAATGTAAAGTCTATGAAATATTGCATTAGGTATTTAATTATTTTAAAGAAAAGTAATAAATAAATAAATAATGCTGGACAATTCACACAGCATTATCTAGCCCCAAGCTAAGCAGAGCTTGTGTTATGGGTGCTAGATAACTGATAAACTTAATACAATATACTACACACATAGATATTTTTTATTATAAATAGAAAACATCCAGATCGCCCTGGACAAATGTCTGCAGATCGTACAAACATTTGTCCCGAGTGAGTAATGCGAATCTATTGTCTCGATAATCAAAATCAAAATCTCTTTATATCCATAAATATAATAAATGTACGTGTGTGTGTTAGAAAAGGTCAAATTATAAAACTAAAACAAGACACGGATATAAGTGATATTTTTGATTTCTGTCGCTTCGGTATGTAGACTAAAGTAAAGAAGCGACGAAGAAACCTTTAGCCTGTTGTCTGTTAGTTGTTATTTTTCGAGTTTAAACAAAACCCGTCCCAAGCTTTTTTTAAGATAAATATGGGGACGTACGAGAGCTGCGATATTTATCGAGCTGACAGATTACTTGTGTACGAAAAGTAGTATTTTTCAATAACCTATAGAAAATAAATGCATGAGCGGAGTAAAGCTGTGGATTGCATATGGTCACGCTACGTGGCCCGCGATGTCTGCCTACGTTAAATAAAAAATGAATGAAAACATTTTGAAAGGGTGATTTCTAAAAATTGATAAATTTTATCAATGATGTTTTCTTAAACATTAGTAGTCTATAAAATATTGTATTATTAAGTATATCAGTCATCTAGTACCCATAACACAAGCTCTGCCTATGTTTGGGGCTACATGATGCTGTGTGAATTGTCCAGCATTATTTATTTATTTTATTTATGTGACGAGAACTATGACAATCTCTGTGACGCAGCGGGCGAAAGTCCGCCTGCGACGCGGGAGGCTGCGGGTTCGATTCCCGCCTCGGGACAAATGTTTGTACGATCTGTAGATAATTGTTCTGTGTGTTTTTTCTGTGTAATAAAAAATATCTAACTCTGTAATGTATTGTTCTCGAGGTTAGATGATGTGTGAATTGTACAGATTTGTTTATTTCTGAATTCTTTATTTGACCGTTCTAACTTAGTAATAGGCGAATAAATTTAGTTTGCGGCTATGAAATGCTGTGTGATATATCCTTATTTATAATTTTATTTAACAATATTGGAAACCTGAATAACTTTGGATGAAGAGTTATTAAAACGTTTTTCTCAGTGAGAAAAAAGTTTAATTAACTATTCGAACTAGTGAGATAATGGATAATGGAACTAGTGAGAATTTTTTATTCGATTCGATGTAAACCCACTTGTAGGTATAGCCGAGTGTCGAAGTTTCAACCGGTTCGTAAGTTTTAGCGCGAAGAAGTAACAAACATGCATCCATCCATCTAACTTATTTATACAACCCTTACAAACTAGTGTGATAATGATAATATAAAATACTAGTTTCTGCCCGCAGCTTCACACGCGTTGTCTATGGAAACGTTCTCTATCCCGTGAGAACTGAATAAAGCCTAATCAGCCAAATCAGCGCCACCACCTATTTAATCTTATTATTGTGATAATCAAAGCAATTTTCAAAAATCGATTGGCCAGTTTGTTATACCTATTATAAGCTGTTTTTTAATGCCTCTTTAAATGTTTTAGTCTGTATATTGTAGGCAGAGAGGTTCCTAAAGTTCAGTTCGCGGTGGCCAAAAAGAGCAACTTCGCATCTCTGCTTAAAGTATACAAAATAAAACTTTTACTTTTACTCTTACGAGGAACTAAAAAAAAGCCAATGTTAAGTATCACAAACTAGCCAATCGATTTTTGAAAGTTCCCGTTTAACAATAATAAGATAAAATAGGTGGTGGCGCTTATTTGGGTCGGGATAGCGTCTTAATGGGACAGAAGAATAGAATATCATTTATTGTCCAATGTAAAGAGCTACAAAATTGTCCTTATAAAACCTAGTGCGCGGCACAATACAATAGAGTCGTCAGAGGAGAAGCCTGTTAGATTCCAGGATTGCAATTACCTGTATGCAAAATTTCAGCCCGATCCGTTTAGTAGTTTTGGCGTAGAGAGTTAACAAACATCCATCCAAACATCCATACATATAAACACCCAAAATTTCGCATTTATAATATTAGTGTGATTACTGTTTCAGAATGCATGATGAATATCAGTGACGACACCGAAGAGTTAGAAGATTTCATCCGCCTTGACTTTGCAGACTTGCAGGCATCAAAAAACTTGCAGTTACTCGGTGAGATTTCCAAAATTTTATAAAAAACCTATAAATAACCACCAGTTTTCAAAATTCTACAAATTCTGCCTTATTTGCGTATTTTGTAGAATTACAATAGGCCTCCAGTACTATTTAATTATTGTGCCTCCAGGCGCGAGCCATTCGAAATTTAAATATTTTTGCGGTTTTTATATTTTTTGTGCTTGCGGAGAAGTAGTATTCCGCAAATTGTCAACCATTTCCTGTTTAAACAAACTTCAATTAAATGCTACCTTTGGAGCATTTGGTACCTATTATAAGAGATTTTTACTGAAAAAAAATCACATGTTACCAAATGCTCCATCAAGTCGCAGTTTGTTGTAACGAAACTATTTTTTCCGCTTGTTTATTCCTAGAATGCAGAAAATGATTAAACACTGCATAATTAACTGGATTTCGAGAATCCGTGTCGGAAACCTGGGAGCTCTACTCGGAAAAGGAAAATCAAAGTTTCGTTTTCGTTGTCGTGCAAAACCAACTCTTATGTCGATTGCATAAGATAAGCGTTTGCATGAAAACGAATCTGAAACTTCGATTTCTTTTTAAGAGTACGGGCCCTGATT
The DNA here is from genome assembly GCA_949316285.1 of Eupithecia subumbrata. Lineage (NCBI taxonomy): Eukaryota > Metazoa > Arthropoda > Insecta > Lepidoptera > Geometridae > Eupithecia > Eupithecia subumbrata. The sequence goes on along the minus strand of OX438643.1, from coordinate 8,321,810 downwards.
TTAGAATGGTTCGCCCTATCCCGTCGTGCGTTGCGGCGATTATACACGACTTTGCAAATCTGTAACGGCAATTCGGGCTGGTGCCGCGTCGGGACAGCGCGTGTGATTAAAATGACGATATCTCAAAGTTTTGTAGCGAGCTACTGTGTATAACATATATCGTTGAAAATCGTTATGTGACGTCGTACCCATCTCTCCTGTCTTATAAGTGCTAGTTATAGTATCCAAGTAGGTATCCATTTATATACAAAATTCTAAGTTATTATTTTTGTACACTGTACTATTCGTTTCAGTATGCTAAAAGTATACAAAGTGGATTTTTTTGACGAGGCAGTAAGGAGAGTAGTTTGATTGATACAAAGATTTTGTACGAAAAGTTTTGTTAAGTCAAAAATAAAACTACTCTTGGACTTCATGTAAAATGTGAAACGTTTTCTCAGAAACAAAGAAACAGGATCGATCGACAAAAAAAAACTTTGTGTAAAATACCAATGTTTTTAAATGTTTTTAAAAATTTGGATTAGACCTTAGACCTTTTTCCAGTAGCTACATCTGTTAAGCTCCCCTCACTGCGCCAGGGATGTTACAGAGGTGGTTTAACGGAACCGAAGTTGGAGTTTTAAAATTTGGTTTATCGGAGTCGGAATCGGAATCTTAACCGGGACCGGAGTCGAAAGCGGAGGCGGAGTCGAAGGTGGTGGTAGATGGATTCCTGCAGCAGTAGGCGCAGGATTTTGAGATTTTCAGGATTTCTTCAAATTGTTTCAGTAGATCATTTATTTTATCTACTCATGTTGCATATAAATCACCACAGATATATTCGGTAAAAAACTGTCTTCCCCTTGATAATTCGGCGCTATAAGCTGTATAAGTTGCCGAAATCCAATACCTTCAACGAAATGGAAGGGAAGATCTTGCAAAGCTATCATTTCAGAAATCAATCTATTTCCATCGATTTAGCATTAGAACTAAACCATTTTTGATTCTTCATCAAAGTTTCTTTGACATTTATTTGTTTTTTGGCATCTTGAAGAGCCGTTGAAGTCGAAGGGTGTACTCTATTTATCTTTTCAGTTTCTAATTTTATCAATTCTTTGTATTCAGTAGCATGCACAGACTTTATATGACATTTTAACGAAGTAGTTGACCCTTTCGTGAAATATCTTTAACAAACTTTACAATTTGATTTATCTGCACAAACTCCAATAAAGCAGTTCCAATTCCAAATCGCACTTGTTTTCAGCTTCATTGTCCAAATCAGAATCTAACAGATAAGGCCTACTTGTGCCAAAATTTGGAGTCAAATAAATAACTCGAGGCTTACTAACTCGGTGTTAATGTTTTGAATTTTCAGCTCACGGTTTATATTGCTCCAGTGGAAATTAACCCAGAGTCCACTAACTCGAGGTTAATGTCATGTTCATTCATTCTTTTTACATCCGACCAAATATAGTTGGACGAATGCTAAATGATTTAATTGTACTGCTCTCTCTCGCTCTACAGTAATTTGAATAAGTCTATTTTTTCACGTCAGATTTGAAACTACATAATATGTCAAGAACCTTAATATGGTTCTTGATCGCATTATATTGACTGTTGTTTATTTTTTAACTAGTTTCTGTCCGCGGCTTCGCACGCTTTGATCGTATGGAAACGTTTAAAGGGTATTTTAATCCCATGTAACCTGTTTTATGAGATCAAAAGCTTGTGTTTGATGCCAGGCTTAGAGCTACATTAATGCAAAATTTCGACTAATCCGTTCAGAAATCCAAGAAGACAGTGATGCGATGAGGTATCAATTATCTAAACATCCATCCAAACTTTGCAATTATAATATTATTGTGATTAAAACGTATGTATGAAGCTAGATACTTACTCGATATTATTGGACCGTTCTGCAATTCTTCTATTATAAAAGTCCGAACTAATGTGATTAATGATCTCTTCATAATCATGAGACAATCAACCAGTCATTTATTGTTCAGGACAAAAAAATCGATACGAGAAACTCAACCAACATTACCTTACCTATTTTTTTCATATTTTTGATAAGCCCGGAGTTAGTTGACCTAACCCTCGCACATCAGTAGGTTAAAAATTTCAATGTTTAACACAAGGTTAACTCCTAACTCTTGGTGGTACAAGAAATAGTTTGAATTTAACTCCAACGTAATATTTAGCCCTAAGTTAACCGTGTTACCTTAGCCTGGCGCAAGTAGGCCTAATTATAATTAAAACGAGTGACCTCCGATTAAAACCTCAGATTGAAAGTTTCGGAACCGAAGGTGTAGTATCGATCGGAAGTTCCGATATATCGGAATCGGAGTTGGAGCTCCGTAAAATCCCTGCACTGCACCCTACAAAAATCCACACTGTCTTAAGATTTTTGTAAAAATGCGAATGTTATCTATATATATAAAAGAAAGTCGTGTTAGTTACACCATTTATAACTCAAGAACGGCTGAACCGATTTGGCTGAAAATTGGTGGGGAGGCAGCTTAGAACCAGGAGACGGACATAGGCTATGTTTTATCCCGGAATTACCACGGGAACGGGAACTACGCAGGCGAAGCCGCGGGCAGCAGCTAGTTTGGTATATTTTTACTGTGTTTTATTGGGATTTTGGTCAACTTGCGAATTTACCTGCTTGAATGACCTTGATCATTTAACTTTTCACAAACATTATAACCTAAGATTATCAGTCTTGTCTATGGTTTTATTATTTAAAACAATTTAAGTCGTATTGCTTCTATTAATGAAAGCTAGATTATTATTCTAAGGCAAAGATTATAATGCCCTTGCGTCAAAGAATCTAATCATTCCCAATTTGATACCTACTTGTTGTCGTTGTTGATTTTGTACTTAGCTATAGGTTAGCAGTGCTTAGTAAAAGCACAGCCTACCTGCAATGTGTATTGTCGAACCTTGATCTAACGTAATGTGCCGATACACGACATATATTTATCGATAAAAATCAGAAAAAAATCATGTATCTCAAAAATAAAGCCGAATTATTTTTTTAAAGAAAACTACTTCATATGGATTTTTCTTCGTTTCTTCTTGAATAAACGGTGTATTTTATTCGAAGTAGTCTCATTTGAAAGCTAGATAGTTTACCTAGCTAAGAAAATAAATACTATTTTTGTTTTATTTTTGATCTGTAACTTTAAAACTGGGTTATTTTTTGCATATTTTATTAAACTTCAATATTTAAACTTCATAGAATGATTTGTAGAATAAATTATGAAGTTTAATACAACGTGCAAAAAAGTACATTTCTAGCTTTCAAATAAGACTACTCCGAATTAAATACAACGTTTACTAAAAAAAAAAACGAAGAAAAAACCAGATGAAGTAGTCTTCATTAAAATAATAATTAAATTGGCTTTGTTTTTGAGATAGCTAACATATATTTTTTTTCCGATTTTTATCGATAAATATATGTCGTGTATCTGCACATTTCGTTTGATCAAGGTTCGACAATACACATTGTATATGCATACAGTCGTTTGATGAAGGCATTTTGACGTGGATTTGACAGGGCAATTGTTCGGGGGCAAGGGACGGGACCGGACGCTCCCGAGTTGCCTTAGTAACGCGGGAGCGTCCCCCCTCCCGATCCGTCCCTTGGCCCCCATACGATTGCCCTGTCAAAACGCCATCGTCGAACGACTGTGTGCATAAAGGTAGGCTGTGGTAAGAAGCTAACCCCCGAATACTCTAACGCAACTCAGACTTAAGCACATCTCAAGTTGCGATTTTACAGGTTTCGATAAACTTCTGTCAAAAACTCGTCATTTGAGCACGTGCTTAAATGTGAGTTGGGTTTGAGTATTTGGGATAAGCCTTACTAAATACCCTAGTTATTACTCGTATCGCCATTCATCAGTAAGCCACTACTTACTGTATTGTAATAAAAATAGTAAGGGTATACACATAATATGGAGTTATTTATCTAGATGTTTTTGTTTTGGATTCAGATCCTGGGATTATCGACCTGGAATGTGACTCCGAAGAAGAATTCATCTCTATCGAAGAACCAGAGACCTTCCGCGCTCAACAAGACCTTCATTCGCAGTCGGTAAGCACTGCGCACTCCAATATAGTCGACCTTAAGCCTATGTGCGTCAAGGTAGTAGACTGTTACAAGTTTCCTTGGTACTTTGATAAGTTTTATGATAATATTGAACAAAAATTGGCAAATAATAAAAATGTTGAAGTTGACGATGGAATTCTAGATGATAGTTCTACAGACCCTTTAAAGGAACTGGTTGCTAATACTTATTTTGTCGATATAAGTGATGTTGATTCTGTAACAATGGAGCCTCAAGCTAATGACTGTAGAAAAGAAGTAACAGAATTAAACAAAGATATTGACGTTATACCTGAGAAGGAATCGTTAGAAAATAAGAAGCCTATACCTGGAGACAATAGTGCTAGAAACAATATGAAAAACAATAAAATGGATTTTGACATTCGAAGAGCGATGGAACAAAGAAAAAATTCAGTTGTCGATTTGAAAAAGAATATTGGACTTGTGGGTATGAAAATACTTCGATTACCAAACAAAACACCAAGCAAATTACCGATTGAAATTTCAATTGGTAAACAGTTAAAGAAACCGATGGAAGTAAATACAGAAAAAGTACAAGAAAATAAACAAGAAAGAGGACCGACAATTGGTTCCCACGTAAAAGCTTTAGATGAAGTTTTGACGAATGTGACTTCTACTACGCCAGTATTTGAAAACACAGTTGAGAGGATGAGAGATGGTGTATCAACTCAAAATATCAGCGGAATTTCAATTTCAGAGCCTATTATTCGGTCGATTTCCGCTTTAGTAGAAACGAAAACCAATTCGAATGATACGCCACCGGATCGAAGATGCAATTTTGAGAACGAATTTTCGTTGGAATTATCAGTGAATAAAATAGCTGAACAAATTTATAGATTGGTTAGACCACATAAATATGCGGATAATCAGACTATTGTTCCAAATTCTTGTAATATTATGACCAACCCAACGAAAGTAACGAAAGAAAAAATTATAAAGAAGTCCAAATATCAGTCAGAAAGTACTCAAAAATATATCGCAGAAGGCACCAGAACGACCAAAATGATAGACCCAATACCCATTTCACCCAAAAACCGCAAGAAAGATCGAATGAAAAATCATTTACAATCAATAAATTCTGAAATCATAGATATATCCGATGAAATTTCACCAAAACAACCTTCAAGAAAATCAGAAACAACAAAAATTTCTGCAGAAGCCAACACAGTTAGCAATAAAGCACAGGAAAATATCAAAAATCATAAAGGTAAAGAAATGAGCTCAAATTACCAACCAAGTACTTCTTTTATAGCTAAACCAAAAATAGGTTTGTCAACTAAAAAACCAAATAAACTAACCGAGACCATTTTTAAAATAAAAGAAATGCATCAAAAAGAATCGAGTATAAGTGAACCCACAAAATCACAGAAACAGAGTAGCAATATGACACCAAGTTCTACTTTTCCAAAATCTTTAAACGAAAACAGGTTTCTGCCTAAACAGGATACAGGAGATGTTATTCCTTATAATAAAAAAGTAGGTACACCAGAACAACTATTAAATGGAAATGATGAATCAAAAAATATAAAAAATTCCACAGCGCAATTTCAATACTCAAACAGTTCAACAACTCATTTTGAAAATGCACTAAGTAAGAACAACTATCCACAAAATACGCCGAAGAATAAAGTGTCGACAGATTTAAAACACCAGAAACCACCAGAAAAAGAGGCCGAGAAAGAGTCCGAAAATAATTATTCAAAGAGCGCCCAAATAATAACTGAATCATCCGTGACTGTAAATCGTGATGAAAGTAAAAAGAACAAATCAAGTCGGCATACAGAGGAAATAATAGTCGACGTTAAATTGATTGATTCATCGACTAAAAAGAAGCCGAAACAACACCATGGCATAAATCAATGTCCTGCAGTCAATCCAACAGAATCTGCTTCTATTCTAAGCAATCGGGAAACAATGAACTCCTGTACTAAGTTTGATACGGTGTCCAACCATAATTCAAATGTTAGTAACCCTGCTGTTATAATCAATACTACGACTCAAAATAATCAATCGCCAGTAAAGACAGAAGCATTGACTGTCTATAATTCTATGCAAGCACATACTTTATACAAACCACCTGAAAGTGCTTATAAAACTTTTCCACAAAGTCAATACAATGCAGTGCGCTTTCCTTCTCACATACCGCAAGTGAACCAGCCAATGTATAATACGGGTCATCTTTTGCGAAATTCAACTCATCATCTCGGAGAAATTTTACCTCATATCGACTCAAGGCCACCGTTATCGGGCGTAAATGAAGTTTTACCACTAATGTCACATATTCCCAGATTACCAATGCCAGCTCTTCAACCAACGACCTTTGGAGCTCCTATGCTAAATGGAATGAGACCTTTGCCAACACGTATGACGCATCCCGGACCAAACGGAGGATTTGGAGCACAAATGCCATCAAACCCAAGACCAATGTCTCCTTTTAGAGTTTCGTCTCAAATCTCCAGGCCTCAAGGGACTGTTTCTCCACAAATGCCTATGAACTACCCACACATATCGATTAGTGAAATGCAATCTTATGATGTGCTTTGGTCCGGGCCTTTATCTCGTATGCCGCCGCCTCCACCTCCTCCACCACCCCCTTATCAGCCAGCTTCGCAAGATATTTCAACGTCTTCACCAAAATCAGTTCCCCAAAGCATGGATAGCTCTATTATCGGTAGAAACATTAACGGCATTGTCAAGAAAATTAATATAACTGCTCCTGTTATTGAACAAAAAGAGAAGATAGACAGCAAAGCTGGTATAATCGAAAATGAACATTTGGAAAGGGATGCGTCGACGCCGCTGTATGATGAAATACAAACTGATTGCTTTAGAAACATTGAAACTATTAATACAAAGCAGGAAATGTTAAGAATATTAGATACAGAACTGCAAAGAGCGGACAGTCGTTTTGACGTTTTAACCCCAGCCGATGGAATACAAAACCAAACAATTCAAAAGTCAAACATAAATGGTAGACCAAATAGCAAGAAAGAAAATTTAATATGTCAGGGAAAATTACGTAAATCACCTAATGAGACTACTTCTGAACAATGTAATAGCAGTAAACGAAAAAGTAGTAATGCTGTCGAAAATTTCATCAAAGTTGACAAAACTCTAAGCAAAGATCATCAAAAAAATGATAAGTCAAGGCCTCAAAAGAAGGAACACCAACATAAAAGCAATCACTATTTAATGAATTTTATAAAAAAACCGAAAGAGAAGAAAGACAAGAATAAAGAGATGCCACCAAAAAAGTGCAATGAACCGGTTAGAAATAGAGTTGAAAACGTTGCAGAGCTAACTGTACACGAGAGTGGCAATATAAAAACCTCCGCCACCCAATCGAGCGAGAAAAAACCAATTTCAAATCACTTAAAATATTTTCAAGATTCAAAGAAAGGAAACAACTCAAAAAAACTTTCTGGTAAAGGTTCTAGAACAGCATTTGAAGATCTTTTTGGCGATGGCATAGATGATGTAGGCTGTGAAAAAGTAGCAAGTGATAAGAAATCAACAGGCAAACGTCATTCTGGTCTTTCGAAATCTGAAAAAACACATGAGAAAAGTTGTGAAGTCTCTGTTAATATGAAAAGACCAGCAAATGATGAAAAACCCACTCTGTCGCCCAAGTACAGGCCTGGCCCTTTATCGAAGAAAAAAAAACTCAATGACCAAGAAAGAGTAAACCCTCACCAAATTAATAAAAAACAAATTTTACAAAGTAAAACTTACTCTGATCCGATTCTCCCAATTCCCACTTATGAAAAAATTCTATCAAACATGCCTTCCTATTTGTGTTTTAGAGATGATATAAAAAACTCAAGCGTCACTGCAAGTTCTATATACAAAAAAACGAGTGGTAGAGTAAATCCTAAAATACCAGACGCTGAAAATAAGAAAATAGAAAAAGAAAAAGAGAGGCAAAAACTTGACAAAGCTGAAAGCATAAAGAAGATATCTCTATACGAATACAAAAAGAGATCCACCAGTGAAAGAAAAGTAGACCATGAATCCAAAGATAATTATAAGAAACATATTGAAATGCATCGAAGGCCTTCTCATGCAGACTCTGATCTCGGCTACGATTCTGATAGTACAGTCAAATTATGATAGGTTACGTAGGTTAATTATTTCGTGTAGGTTTAAATAAAACAGGTAATATAAGTAAATATTTATAATATTTACATTGTTAGTGTTTAATGTATTTTTTACAAATGGAGTTCCTCTTAATAATAGCCTTTTAGTATTTAATTTCAGTAGATATTTGACAGCTTTATTAGTAGTAAGCAAGTACAATGCAAATTTAGTTTAATGTTATAATATACCTAACTACCTATGGTTATGGAGTATTGTAATATTCCAGTTATGATTTGTGCATTTATTCTGTAAAGCAAGGCATGTACCCGGGAGGTTAATGATAGTTTTTGAAATAAATATGGCGTCCGGCATGCAGACGATTCCTCGAAAACTATCGAAAATAAATTTTATCCGCCCACCAAATACGCACCCGTGTAACAATGGTTGTCAATGAATTTAAGATTGATAGTGGACACTGCAAGCGCGTTAGCTATCTTTCCGAGTCTGAACTCTCGCTCAGTTTGCTTGCATAATGTAAAAAGACATATTAGCCATATAGCGCTCTGACGAAGAAGTACAATCTGAAATTAACTTTAATGCGTTGCTGTTAGAATCTTAAATGTATTTTTTCCAGGCCCAGAAAGATAGGCCAGAAAAACTAATGTCAACAGGGGGCCTATTATGAACTCATAATTCCAGGCAATAATATTGCCTGTAATGCCGTATATTGTACGCCGTAAACTGAACTGCCTGGAACTTGGATGGTTGATAAAAAGTTCATATTAGGCCCCCAGGCCATTATTATAATAACGTACCTGGTGATTGTAAACTGCTCTAGTAGTAGTAGTGCTGTAGTGTGGATCACTTTGTTAGTGGAACTATTAATTTGGCAATGTGCACCTTATCCTACGAATATTATTAAGCCGAAAGTATGTGAAATCTGAATTTTTATTACCTAGGATCTTCAAAACTACCGATCAGATCAAGATGAAATTTGACGTACATTTAGAACATAGCCTAATTTAGTTATTAGGCTATTTATTATACCGAAATACGCGTGCGAAGCCGCAGGTAGAAGCTAGTAGATTTTTAATCCTTATCTGGTTGGGCATATAAATAAACGCTAACCAAGTATGTAGGCTTATTATAGTAACTTAAGTTTGTTAATAATTTGTATTTATAAGCTTTTTTTTAGAAGGTTCGACGAACGGGTCAAATTAATTATAACCAGTTGTTAGCTAGACAATTTAAGTGTTCTTCTCATAGAGATAAATAAAATATAATAATATAGATAAAATGTGTTGTGAATGTTGTGGTTACAAATAAAGATCATTTTAATTAGTTAAGCTAAATTGTTTGTACGCATAGCATAAAACGACAGTAGTGCTAATAGTAGTGCGTTTGAACTTCTTAAAATGTGCGCAGTCGATGGTTTTATCTACCATCAATATCGATTTGATTGTTTTTTGATTTTAGAAGTTTTGATTTTTTTAAGTAGAGATCTGGTAAATAAAAATAATTTTCAAAAATTAATTTCTAGTTACTGAGAAATTAATTAAAAAAAATGAATAATAGACACGCGGGAGTTTAACTCTCGCATTTGAATTGATTCAAACTATAGGATTATAAAAAAAATGGATGTCACAAAATATGCTCTCATAAAACAACACAGTGCTAAATTTGTACGCATAGCTTAAAACGACAGTAGTGCTAATATGCTGTCAAAAAATCAACAACAACATGTGATTTTTAGGTTATGTATAATATGCCAGCTCAAAACACAATGTTTGTATACATGTGTTATACATAACCCAAAAATCACATGTTGTTATTGATTTTTTGACAGCATATTAGCACTACGGTCGTTTTAAGCTATGCGTACCAATTTAGCTCAACATATTAAAATTCACTTTATTTATGTAACCACGACATCGTTTTTTTTGCCGTGAAAATCTACGGTTAATTCACCGTGTGAAGGCACGGTCAGTGTGAAGTAATTACAGAGATTGTAAAAATGTAATTACCTACTACCTAATCTGTAAAGTACATAATAAATGATGTTGATATGTTGGTAAGATCTAATTTGCTACTAATGTGTTGAAGAAAATAAAGACTGTTAATTAATATGTAATAATTATTTTATTGTTAACCTGTGAACATGACTAATTTGATCTATGGTACAATAGGCAGGTTAGGAACTCGATACAGTGACAGCAGTTATGTTCCCTGCATAGGGACATTTCCAGTAGGTAGACAATCTCTCTGATTCACTTCTCAGAAGGGCATGTTCTCAATGAGACAGATTCTCAAAAGGACAGTACAGGACAGGACAGTACAGTCGGTACTCAAAAAGACAAGATATACATACAGGTGCATCATCATTGTTTTAGATTCAGATTTTCTTACTTAAACTTTTATAATAGAAGTTCAAAGTCTTTACCTGAAGGTATGGTCGGGACGGTTAAAGTGAAAGTGACAGCTAATGTCAATGTGATAACAAATGTCTAGGATGACAGAAAATGACAAAAATGACAGTAAATAACAATCCATGCAAAACCATTAACCATATTTCCTATGACATCTATCAAAAATTGCAAGTCACTCATGATAGTAACGACGATTACTGTCAAATTGTAATGTTATAGTTATAAATGACGGTACCTGTCACTTATTGAATAATTTAATGTCATTTCTCAGGAAGTCATTGCAATGTAAGTTAAAATTAAAATGGATTGATCTCCTAAACTAGGCACTCGTGCTAGACTTTCAGTTAATGGCTGAAATGACGAGTAAGAAGAACAAAATCATTTTCTATTACAGCTCTCATCAAAAATGTACAATTTTTTTTTCTGCATGTAGTTTGTGACACGAATTGAAAGTTATAATTAGCAGTTTTTCTGGTTTAAATATTTGCTGTTATTTTAACTTGATATTATTTTTAGAATTTGTTGTCAATTCTTACATTTTTGATAAATTCTATTACAGACAGACATTTTTTTACTTTCATTTTGACATTTGCTGTAATTTTTGTAAATTCTGTCATAAATGTCATTTGCTGTCAGTTTGACATTTGATTTAATTTTTGACAGCTGTCATCAAAAATCTGGCAGTCGTAGTTGGAATTTGATAGAGTAAAAACACGCTTCTGTCTCAGTGTTATTTGGCTAGGAGGACATCATTATCAGGGTAGATTCGGCGGTAGAGTCACTGCACTTAGTCTAGGCGTAAACGGACCACCGGCCACAGCTACCGGTGGCTGTCGCGCGCTATCGTCATATTTGCAGCAGTCACGGAAGCGCGCGACAGCCACCGGTGTTCGGAAGCGACCACATTACATTGAGACGTGGGATGCGTAGGACGCCCAGCGGTTAACTGAGTGAGGGTGATGGGGGCGGGGTGGCGCGACAGTGGCGAGAGCCAGCGTCTTGCGTGGCGCGCAGCGGCGTCAAGTGGTGAGTCGCGGACACTGCTGTAGCGACTGGCCGCAACCGGCGGCGATGCGTGTGCGGCGAGTTCGTACAAAATGTATGAAAAGCGTGTAAACAGCTGGTCGCTCGCGAGCGGTGGCTGTGGCCGGTGGTCCGCTTGCGCCTAGCCTTAGTTGGCCAATATATGTAAGTGGTCTTCGGACCAGCTCTGAAAATTACTAAGGCGAAAGAGTAATAAAATCATCGCAAGAAAATAAGTGTTTCATATTCCATTTTAGGGATTATTAATATCCAGATATATCTTACGTTCACGTCTATATTGTCACAAAGGACACTTTTATAAACCGTCATTAAGAGCGACAGAAAATTAAAACGCTTCATACATTTCCATTTCAGATAATTTCTTTAACACCTGAGCACAGATTTTAAAATTCATAGACATTTTAAAGTAGACTCTTCGATTTGCATCGTATCCGAGCCACCTACAGAATATGCAACGTTGGCTTAGTGAAGAAATCCTTGAAAATAAATAAAAGTGGATATTTACTTTTGTACCTTTTATTCAACAGCTTTACTTCATTAATTCATGCGCTGTATGGTGCCGGCTTAGAATTTGCACCACTCCAACTCTTCCCGTGGGTTTCGTAAGACCCGCCACCTGCAGAACAATTCTACCACCGAACTGCGATCCCCAACCCGCATGCCCAGTGTGGGGATTATGGACATTACCCCCCCATGTGATAAAAGCCAATAAGGCGCTTATCAGGGGGAGGCCTGCGTCCAGTATCTAGTGGACCAATACAGGCTGTTGAAGTTGAGGTTTATTCATTAGTATGAATAGGTGAACAGGTTGCCAACAACGGTAATCCTGGCTATAATTATTCGGCTCAAAGAAAGCTACATGCCTTGCTTGCCTATTAATACCTTGCTTTGATAGCAAGATATTGATTTGTCAATGCACGATCAAGAAACAAAAGCCTCTTGCGGTGACATGGAATATAACGAAGACATTTTAACCAAATTCAAAAATATCAGGTTCCTGTTCCGCTTTAGGTATGTATGTTATTTTTTAAAATGTATTATTAGGTATTTATTGTTTGTCTATTTCTCCGTCATTTATAGATCGATTTGGATGATTCTCCCAGCAATTGTCCTCTCAGCGGGCAGGCCCATCCGTCTTATGGCAGGACTAGCTGCGTGGCACGCATGGAAAATGGAGTTATGATGCATTATTTCGCTGATTTCTTGATTATTATCTAGTAATGCTAAGTAACATCTATATAGATTTGGATTGCCCATAAAATTTCCTACAAATAAGCATGTAAATATTCTGAAGTTGTATAAGGTAACTACTGAGGTTCATTTCATGTGAGTGTAGGTGTAATTTTGGTGAAAGTTTTATTAATTTATTCTTATTTTGTTTTCAATTTTCATGTTCTGTTGAGTTTTATTTTAAAGGTAAATAGCCTATCTACTGTTACAATAGAAAAATAAAAGAAAACAAACAATTTTTTTACAAAATATACCCCTAAAAAGTCCAACGATAAAATAATGACGCTCGCGTCAGAGACCAATTTTGAACTTGCTTTTTTTTAAGTTTCTTCTAATACTTCTTAGTTTATTGGCTTGACGGCGGTTTGAATGTGTAATGGCATCATGGAAACATTGACTTGGCTACAAGGTTGACCCTCCGTACCGTCATTTCGACGAACTCGAAGAAGCAAAAAAAACACCCGAAAATCGTCCAAATTTTGGACGCCTGCCAACGGGACAGGTAGGATGATCCCAAGGTTGTTCCATACAAATTTTATTCCAGTAAAATAAGTATTTATCCCGCAAATCTTAAAAAATATTAAAACTAAGGGACTCGAAAAAACGAAACGAAGTAGCTGTTTAGATTTTTCAAAACATTCAAGTTATTGAAAGTTATTTTTAGGATGTACGATATACAGATATCATCGCCAAATTCTCTGAAATAAAGGGTAGAGATAAACTATTCTAAAAATGCACGCCGAGTGTAGTACCAATGACTTTTTGTGGAGGGGCGTGCTTTCATTACGAAAGTAAGCGGGTTAACTACGAACCTTATTTGTGTTGGAAGAACACCAACGTTTCATCCCTTACATCCGTAATGAATTCGTCAAACTACGATAGTTTTTATAGTAAAAGGGGCGTGCATTTTTAACATGGTTTATCTATACCAGGAAGCGCTCTACCACAAATGACGTAAAGTAAAACTATGACTCCACTAATGTCTTCTCACTACGCGGAGCAGAGCGACACGAAGGTAAGAAGATGTGTGTGAATTTACCTATCACATTAGATCATTCAACGTCATCATCATCCAATATTATGTCCATTGCTGGACATAGGCGTTCCCTTATGAACGCCATTATCAGAATCAGTGGTAATTGGGCAAATGCCTAGTACTGCAAAATGTTGGGATAGTGACCCATTTTCCCCTACGTGTAATAGGAATTTTTAGTTAAAGGTATTAGTTTTAGTCCTTCATATTATTATATACTTACACTTTTATATTCTAGTGTTTTTTAGTAAATAAATGACTTAATCTCATCATTTCTAATTAAGTCATTTCCTACTGCCGGTTTATGATTGGACTTGGTCGATTCCCTTCCAAGTACAAGCCCTCGCTTCGCATCAGTTATGAAACGCCCCCATGTCTCTTCTTATAAGTATTAGAAGAGGTAATGAAGACAACCATAATACCATACAACCATCATAAAATATTTTTTTTAAATCTATCATGGTTAATCACACTAAAGTCATTTACAATGGGATACTACCATGATTTGAGGTGAAAGATGAAATGGAAGAATGAAATGAAAGATTATTGGAAAGATGATTGGTAAGCCCAAAACTCAAATCATGGTAAATATTCCAAAAATTTTGGACTTCAACGGGACTTGAACCTGCATCCTTCCCTCGGTACGGAAATACGCTAACCAACTAAACCACGAGGTCAAGTGACGTAGATTAAAAAAATTCCTGGGACTTCCCACGGCCTCTAGCGCCGTTAGAAAATTTTTGGGATATTATTTGATTTCTTAGAAATTACCCCGAGTGTAAGGACTTTCGCCCTATAATAACAAAAAACCTTAAATAAAATAAAATAAAATAAAACTAGCTTTTATTTCCTACTTCTTATGTAATACTTATATAACTATCTATTCACAAACTTCGATTAAGTTAGTAATTGCCTTTGTTGGCGTAGGTTTCCCCCAGCTCCTTCCAAACTTTTCTATCTCTGGCTGGTCTTTACCATCCAGTTAGGGCCAGCTCTCTTCACAAAGATGTCTTGCCATCTCTTCTCCGGTCGACCTCTAGATCTATTCTTATTCCTTGGGATCCACTCCGTGATTTTCTTGGCCCGACGGAGAGTAGAATCGTGGAGATTATTTTCCTTTCTGCATATGTGCCCAGCACAGTTCTATTTTGAGGATCTTATGACCTCAAAAAAACGTTATTCCGTTGTAAATTACACATAAAAATGCCCACCGTCTGTGGCTGTCACGGCTTAGGAATCAACCCCTGCAACTCTGCCCGTGGATGTCGAAAGAGTTCACTAAGATTATCTATCAGAAGAAGATCAGCTTCCTTCTGTGTACCATTCTTAATCATCAATCCGCTTGCAAAGAGTGGTAATAACTGTGACAAAACCCTTTTGTTGGGTTGAACAACATTTAACAGGGGCCATATGAGTACTGTTAGGTGTAAGAATGTGTACAAAAAACCCTTAGAAGCCCTTTTAAAGGAGCCGCAGGGTATTATTTAAAATTAAAGCCCAGTTATCAATGACGTAACCGGCAGTTTGTCATCACCAACAATGGTGCTTTATCCCAAAGGCAATTTTAATTATTTGGCGCGGTCGTTAGAACGGCCCGAAAAATATAATATTTCTTAGGAAATGCGCTGCTCTTTGATATTGTGATATCAGGTCTTTCGGGCCCTAATGGAGGTCAGAGCAATAACAGCGATGTTCGCGAAAATGTGGGATAAATATTAAATTACGATAAGAGAGTTCATTAGCAGTATGTTGGGGCGCTTCATAAATAATTAAATAAATAAATAATGTTATAAATAATCTACACATACTGCTTGATTTCAGAGTTTCCAAATTTAATTTCGGTAATTCTGAGATCATGACGTCTACAACTGTGCTGAAATGTTGGCAGTGTCGATGACAATTACTTATTACTACGTGTCGAATGATGGTCGATCGAAAAAAGATCCTATGACTATGTTCCGTATATCTTTGTGGTCGAATGACACCAAAACCAGAAATAGTATTCCTTTTGGAATAGGAGACTTCACGAACATCATCATTGCCTATGGTCTCTATTCTACCAAGCAGTCTCAAAGTCACGTACCCGCATCGAAACTCAATAGCACCATCCTTACTCCTTCGATTTAAGGTTTATATTCCCCTAAATAGATCTAGAAGCATCTGGAATATGCATCCACATTCCTACCCGTACCTAATATTCTAGATTTCTGAGCTTAGCTCTAGGGACAGAAGTAACGTGCTCAGACTGCACGTAAAGAAACGCTTGTTTGTGAGCGACATCGGTGGCGCAGCGGGAAAATTATTTACGTGAGGTTTCTGGTTCGAATCCGGACGAACAGATTTTTCGGTGTAGTATCGTTCCGCCCCTCAATGGGCGGAAATAAGGGGCGCAACGACACTACATCAATTTTTCAGGGCTTTTTCTGGATTTTTTGGGTAACTTGAGTTGTAGTAAATATTTAGGTACTTACCATTAACGGTAGAAATTGCTGAATCCTATGGTAATTGGCAGTAGTAGAAGTATATATCTGTGGTGTTTGATATTTACATGATATGTCCAAAAACCAGTTTTTACAGGACGAGCATTTGAAGTTTATAAAAATCATAACTAATAGGAAAAGACACTCAGTGTTATCTTTTTATTTTAATGATATATATAATATGGTCAAGTTTTTATTACATAAGGAAAATATATAAAAAATTGTCTAGTTTAGGAATTATTGGTACTTATCAACTTTGTACTAAACAAGACGATTTTTTTTTTAAATAAAATGTCGCACCTGTCATCATTTGACCAAATGATTGCCTTCATGCACTTTATTTTAGGCGTATTTAAATGTTTCATTAGGTAGGTACTTCTAAAATTTATGAGTCACTGTAACTAAGCACAAATTATTATTACGGTTCCCAACATTTAATTTACCAACTTACCTACTTGCACGAAAAAGAATCACCTCAGTCTAACCTCTTAGTCTGCGCGGCTTGCAAAGACTGAGATACCGGGAGGTTTATCCTACATTTTAATAAAATAAAAAAATTAAATGTTTGTTATACCTACTTATTTATTAGGTACTTAATAATCAACAAATATTAAGCTAATAATCATTTTCATTTACGCTTCTTCATAGTTATCTTTGCTGTCGCTCATGTATGTTTGGAGAGTTGCTCCGGTATGCGGTAAGTTTTTGTAAAAATCATGGTAATATTGGATCGATAAATGGCAGCAGATCTTGGATATCTTTGTATTTTAAAATATCGATATTTATTGGTTCATCGTACGCCAAAGGCAATTCTATTCCGGCCAAGGATTTCCCTCTTCTCAGTATAGAGAAAAACCTGAACGGTTCTTCTTCTTCTAGTGTGTATTTAAATCCCACATCATTAGACTTTTCATAAGTCAACCAAAATAGTGCATTTTACACCAAGGCGAGAAAGTGATCAATTCCTACCGAGTGTGTCGTTTTGGGCCCGAGACGCAGCCGAGGGCCTTAAAACACACGAGGTAGGAATCGCACTTTCTGCCGAGTGATAAATAGTGCTTTATACTACATCTTCGAGGAAAATAAAAAGCAGAATTAATTATTAATTGAAATTTAGAAGAACTTACCGCGCCCAATGATGTTGGTAAAACCTCACTGACCGCGCCAGCCTTTGGGTTCTTTTTTCAAAATATTGTTCGGAAATCGGAGGAGGCCTAATGGACTTGGAGTAAAAACTTTTAGTCGTTTGACCGAACGAAAATAACCATAGCTACCGGCCGATCTTTTAGGAAATTAAAAAAAATAACACGTTAGAAATGGATTTCCATACACTTTTTCCTCCCGCTAAAATACGTGAGAAATGAAATTCCATAGAGTTTTTCCTTCCGGTTTCCTATAGGCCTGCAAAGACATACTTTCTATTCAATAAATTGAAAAGGAATAGGCAACTTTCCGAGCAGGTGTAGTATAAAATACTGTTCCATGCAAATGTCATCTTATCTTTCGCGTTATTTCTCTTGATAAAGTGGGTCGTCAATAGTTTTGAAAATCCGAAGAAATCGGTTTTGCACACAATTCAAGATGCGAACGGCTTCCATATGACAACAAAATGGTTCAACCAATCAAATACTAGCAGCGAGATGTCTGCTGAGTGGCTTACCCCCGAATACTCAAACGCATTAAATGCAACGAGTTCATTTCGCGCCACATCGTACCGTTCCGAGACATTGTTGTGATTGGCTAATAGCCGAATACTCAAACGCATCTCAGATATAAGCACGTCTCAAGTGACGAATTTTTGACACAATTTCATTGAAAACTGTCAAAAAATCGTCATTTGAGACGTGCTTAAATCTGAGATGCGTTTGAGTATTCGGCTATTAGCCAATCACAACAATGTCTCGGAACGGTACGATGTGGCGCGAAATGAACTCGTTGCATTTAAATATGTGGATAAATTCTGATAATACAGTTGGTGGAAGATTGTTTATTTCCAAATTATTTTGATACAAATATGATAATTCACACTTATCACAATAGAACCGCAGATATGCAAAAAAGTGTTTGAATAATAAAGTGATACAAGTAAGATAAGTCGACATAACACGTTTAAAGCAAATTTCGGAACAAACATTGTTTGAAATAATTTTGATAAGTACACTTATATAAAGTGGACCATGTTGCATAATACGTATTTGTGTTGCAAATGCATGATAAGTTTTTTTATCATAAATAGATCATAATTTATATGACTTATCATTCATAGAGCAAACGATTGCGTATACTTCTAGCATTGGTAGACTTACCTTACATAGACTAAACGAAAGAGAAAAAAAAACTGATTTCGGGTGATGAATAATCAGAAAATGACCAATTTTGGACTTATCATGTATATACCAAACGCCACAGATATATATCCAGAGGTAGGAAGGAAACAATGCTACCGCGGCAAAATTATTTGAGTCACTTGCGTTAGTTTGAAGCCGTTTGCTATTTGGTGGCCAAACTATTTTGGATAACAGCCCAATTATTTGCTTAGCTAAATGGAGTAGGTACCTATACAAATACAACCAAATATGTCATATAACGAATGCGTCTTATCCCGAATCTATCTCTAACAGAACCTGGGCCCATATTTTTAAAAAGTAAATCGATGTTTCTGTTTCATTTTCGTGCAAACGCTAATCTTACGCAATCGACATAAGAGTTGGTTTTGCATGACAACGAAAGCTAAACTTCGATTTTCCTTTTCCGGGTATACGTTAGATATAAGCTTTTCGCAGTAGGTATATTAGTCGGAAATGTTGTGTATTATGCAATTAGTTAATGAAGGACGGATTGAAAGCGAGGGCCATAGATGAATCAGGAGCATAGTGAAGGATTCTAACAACAGAATCAGGACCGTAGGGAGTGATTCATAATGATTTGTTAATCCTGAGCGACGACGTGAGTGAGTCATAGCCTTCGATATAAATCCGTTTTATTCAAAAGCAGAAGAGCTTATTATATTTGAGAGCTTATTACATTTTATTGCATAATACTTATACTAAACTCATACTTTATACCATGACTACGAGAAAAAGAACCAATCAAATCTCGAAGAGTTATTTGAACAAGGAGTTTGTATGTCGAGTATGCACAAAGAGTTTGTATCGATTACTTTTTGCGCAAGGAGGTTGTATGGATTGAGGTCCAATATATTGGTGTGTTCTAAATTTTTGAATAGGTGTTCGCACCAAAATGGTTATTAGAAGTGCTTTTTATTTATTTGCGCAGGGAGGTTGTATAAATTGAGGTCGAATTCGACGAAACGAAAATTTAGAATACACCAATATGGTGTATTCAAAATTTTTGAATTGGTGTTTGCACCAAAATGGTTATTAGAATTGGTTTTTATTTACTGCGGCGAATAAAATGAGCTTTTTAGAGGGGGAATAATATAAATACATTATTCACTTACCCAGCTATCACCGGCTAATCGCTCGATACTCGTTAATCGCTACGAACCGCTCATTCTTTGTGTCCCGGCTCGATGTAATCACTTTTAAACTAGGTTTGAAGTAGGGCGGGAGGGAGTGTTCAGGAAATAATGAAGTAGGCATTTAAGGTAGGTACTTAGCTAGTCTAAGAATGAAGGGACTTTTTTACGCCACTGTGCAAGTAGGAGGGTTATATTTTCACGTACTTGTCACTAGTAGTTATGTATTATTTATTATTGATATAATTATCTAGGTCTATGATTTAAATCTATGTGTTGATTATTTGCCACATAGATAAATTATGTCTACGTGGAAAATAATCGCAAAAGCCACGAAACAAAGATTTCGTATGACACTATTGGATCGCTGTTTTGCTACGAAAGATCATCATCATCAACCTACATTAGTCCACTGCTGCACATGGGCCTCTCCTAATGAGCGCCAAAGGGCCCTGTCTTCAGCTTGCCGCATCCAGCATCTGCCTGCAGTCTTTCGCAGGTCTTCATCCTACCTAGCCGGAGGGCGTCACGTACACTACATTTGTCGAGTCGCGGTCTCCACTCAAGAACACCTTTACACCAGCGGTTGTCTTTACGAAAAATAGTTCCTCTCTATTCATGCAAAGCCCTAAATGTATGGGAAGAAAACGAAATAGTTATCGTAAACTTCGGACAACCCATACCGAGGAGTCTGCTATAGGTAATACAATATTATCAATTAACTGTAGAATTTTGGATTTTATTGAAATATCCTTAAGAATTAGGTAAAAAATTAATGGTCAGACATCGTCTTAGACACCCATAGCTCAATTGGTTCCAAATGGTCTTGGCTAGCTTCACCTTCAAGCTTTACACCCCGCTACCAATGACCCTGTATATGTACGTACATAAAAGACTGTGAATCCAACACGTCAAATCCACGTCTTATTCAACGCGAACATCGAATCGAGCCTAGTTTGATGAATTACCCCCACACCCCTGAGAGTCAAATCCCAGAGCTAATTTTATTTCCTCTTTTGTTATCGTAAACAGGTACTTCAATCCAATATTCCCTGAGGAGCTGGTCTAGCAAAGAGTTTCATCACGAAATAGCAATATCTGGTTGAAAACAGCACGTTTGTTGCATTATTTCTGATTTGAGAAATTAATGAATGGAAAATATCCTTTGACTAGGTACCTTGTTGATTTTTATCGTAATTAATTATTGACTATCTACTTTTGTATCTATACTTTTTTGTATCTGTACTTTCAATTAAATGAATCCCTTCTTTTTTCAATACATAAAAATAACTAAAATTAAGTAGGTAAAAAAATTATACTATTTTTTTTAATAATACTATTTTTTTACTTACTTAATTTTCGTTATTTTTATGTATTGAAAAAAGAAGGGATTCAATTTAATTGAAAGGCCTAACTTAAATTAATTAAATATATAATAAAATAATAATTAAATTAAATAAATTTTTTGATTCAGAAAACACAAAGATCTATGGATTAGAGTGGTAAATGTCACACAGTTTCAGATAATCAAACAATTGAAAAACAATAAAGGTGTATGATAAAATCTATGTAAAGGTGGCCAGGCGTCCCTGAACAAACGGCCTACTTCACAAAATTTCAACTGTGCAGCAGTCTATTTCGGAAACAGCCAATTCTTCAAAGTGTCTCTTCAGGTTCCCACTTCTCAGATTACCAATTGCGAAGTATAGTTTGAACTGAGCTGTAGATTCCCTTACATTATCTCCCTACGCAGAGACAAATCCATTAGTATTAATTAATTCATTTGATAAAGTTGTCTTAGCTGATTTCAGTTACAGTGACTGTGTTACATTACAGGGCAATCTTAGAGCTCAAATCAATTTGGTATGTTGGTTTTCTACCCTTGGGAAGCTCTATGAAGGCTTGCGTACCCAATTTTTTTTTAGGTTGTACTTCCACATTTAATCTGTGGAAAGAACCGTCCATTGTGCCGGTTCTTTCCACAGATTGAATATGGAAGTCCACATACATCATCATATACCGTAAATGCTTTAGTAAACCCTTCTGAAAGTTCAAACAGGGTGTTCTAAATTGGAGCACTCATTTGCAGAGGCCGCCGTCCAGCAGTCTATCATATTCAGATGATGATGACTATGCCAAGTGAGCGACGCACCTTAAAAATCACACCTCAATTTTCCCGGCAATCTTCCACATTACTTGCCCTCTTAACCAGCGGGTGATTCATACGGCTTTTAGGCCATTTAACGGGCACAAGCCACTCGGCCGATAAAGAGCAGCTTTCTTACAAATTCTGCCTAGTAATGGCTGAAGTAATGGAGGTGATGCTCTGGTTCCTCTCGGCTATGACCGGTTTATACCGGTTATGGCTCTTTGTCTAGTCCACCTTTTGAGAAGGGAGAAAAATACGGTGAATTTTTGTGTTTATTTTCAAGAAAGATATCTTCATTCATAGAAGCTTTTAGCGCTTTGATGTATTTTTATTAGAAAAACGTATTAGGTCATAATCTGCTCATAGTAGGTAGGTAGCTAAAGCAGAAAATTATTTGTTGCCCTAACAAGATTTTTACGTAGTATTTTGCGATTTACCTTTCTAAGGTTGTTTTGCGTTTACTGATTAAATCAATATGACCTTTGGCCTTCGCATATACTCTTTGGCTTTTCTTGTACGTTAAATCGTAATTTCGGTTTCTTAGTAACGGAAAAGCCATTATAAATAACATCTTCTTTCCTCCTTTGTTACCAAAAGGCGAGCGGTATTTTTGCGACTTTTGACTAAAGCAAAGAAATGTAGTAAAATATTTTTGGATAAAAGCAACGTTTTGGGTGCGATCGAGGGTAGATCCTATCATATATTTTTATTTGTATTTGTTCTTTTAAGAAAAAATATTGGACTTGATTGGACTTGAGCGAAAGGGAAGAAAGGATCCGATGGACACAATTAAAATTGTGTTTTAAAATTAATCTTATAAACCTATGTATAGAAATGAGTCCAAATAAAATAGTATGCTGGTGCTATTCACGCAGCATCGTCTGGCCTCTAACTAAGCAGAGCTCGGTTTTATTTAGTTCGGTAGCTAATGCCCCGAGCGACTGTTGGAAATGTCGTTTACTTAGGTAGTACCTACCTAACAAATTGTTGTTATAAAACTTTTACAATTATCATAGATGTCAACACCAAGGCGATCAACACACTGCCACGCACCACGCACTTGCATCTTGCGTGAATGCGTGTTCTAACGTTGCTTGTATCTCCGTTTGCGGGGCAAGACGCAAGGTATGGATGATGCGAATCTGCACTCCCGTAAGTACGCGCGCGGTGCGTCGACACGCAAGATGCAGCGTGGTGCGTGGCAGCTGGCAGTATGTTAACCGCCTAAAGCAAAGGGATATTCTGGTACCATGATTTGAGTTTCGAGCTTTCCCTCAAATCATGGTATATATCCCGTTGTAAATTATTGCTACATGAAAATCAAGTGAAAATTAAAGAAAATGTACGACAAGGACAGAAATTAATCTAAGGGAAGTTAACGACTTCATTATGATTTACACTACCATTAGTGCCTCCGGAGTCTCTACACTCGCCCTATTGACTCGCATTCTATTACATACCTATTAGTCCATTTGTGTCCTTCCTCTTATTCCTGTTGTGGCCTTCTGCTATTCCATTTGTGGCCTTGATATTTCCATTTAATTCCTTTGTTCATTGCATAGAACTCATTAGGAAACCATGTTATTTAAACTACTTTTTGATGATTTATTTTGAGTTCTTCGAAGCGAAATGGGAAGAAATCTTGGCTACTTAACGTGATTGGTTTGGTTCTTTTGGATCATACAGTTTACAAAACAGGCCAAGAAATAACTACCTGAAGAAGACTTCATTATTCAAAATCATCATCCAACCATCATTCACCTATTTAGGAATCGGTTATTTTGAAGTAAAATTCATAGTTATTTATCCTAGGGATAATCGATTAATTAGTAGGCCGTCTTTCATGGGCTTCTCACGTAGGAAAATGTAAGACGAAGCTCCAAGACTCCTGCAGGGGTATTTTAATTAATTCGATTCGTTTCCGAATCGAATCCGACGGATCTATAAAACTCTATTTTGATTTCGCCTCTGGTTGATGATCGAAAATTCGAAGCGAATCTGTTGACTAATGGCCATGTCAATGAGGAGGAGCTCCTTATTTCGATCGGAAACGAATAGACATAGACATAGACATAGACAATAATTTATTTGCTACTTACACAGTACATAACAGACATAAAAAAATATTACATAATGCTTATTATAACTTATATTAAATATACAAAAAAAATCAATTACACAAAAAAAAATACCAAAACAAGAGAGACTGTACTGTGTTTTACAGCAGCAAAAAGGTCTCGGCTCAGCATAAATGCCTTACCACTCAGGAGTAGAAAGGCGCTGATATTCTGCCGAAACCATTTTAGACAAAAGACCCTGTGAGGCTTACGGTTAAGAGTAAGTAGTGTTGTGTGTTTAATAAATAAATAGTTTATTTCAATAAATAATACCTAGATAATTCGATATTATCGAATCGAATGAATTAAAATACCCCTGCTAGCCCTGGAAGACCGAAGCTCAGATGTCTCGATGGAATTGAACTAGACTTATATGCAATCGGAGTGACACCTTATCCAAATATCCATAGGCTTTTGTGTTAGAGCAACAAGCTGAGTTGGGACCTGTTAGAGCTACACACACGCGCTCGTCGGCTTTCTGAGTGGGCTACTTAGTACCAACCGAATGCTCAGGTACTTGTGTTAGTACACTTAATTAAAATTCACCTGTGTTTTTGTCTATCTACGTGTTATCTGGTACTAAGTTTTCTTATTTGAAGTATTCCCATTCAGGACACCAATTTTCAGTATTCAGTACTTTATTTATTGCACTCATACAATCAGGTCTTAGTGATTAGGTGAGTTTAAGCTAGATCACAGTATGTACCCATTTAGGGTGTTTAAATTTTAACGGCACCACATTTATGGCACGTATTTAATTCCCAGTAAGCAGCTCTAACTAAGAGCACTCACAAAGAAGTCGTGTCTAGTGATGGGGTTTAATATAACTAATTACTTTTGCTATTTGATCTTGATATAAGATAAACATACTTATGTACAAAAGTTTTTTGTGTGTAATGTCTAATAATTAATTTTCTTTCTTTTCTTCTTTTCTTCTGAAGACAGAGACAACTGAGAATAAACGCATTTCAGTGCAACAGTTGAAATAGCGTCCCATGAAATGGATCGACTCAACTTACTACATAAATTGAAGGAAGGTCCTCTATTCGTAATTATTCAAACGGAGGTAAAGTTATTACCATGCGAATAGACTAAGTTTTGGAGGTTATAATTCCTACCTGCAACTTGTTAAGATTCTAGATGCAAAATACCTAGATATAGTATCCTACTAATATTATAAAGCCGAAAGTCTGTGAAACGTGAATTTAATTTTGTTACCCAAGATCTCCAAAACTACTGAAACGAACAAGATTAAATTAGGCGTACAATTTAGAACCAACCTAACTTACATAATAGGCTACTTAATATCCCGAAAACACGTGTGTGAAGCCGCGGGCAGAAGCTAATAACATTATAGTTATATGTAAGTATAGAAATATGTAAATTTGTGGAAAATGAATAGGATGTTAAATGCAATTATGTTTGGGTAGCTAAATACTACGTCAAACCTACCTACTGAAGATATCGATTTGATATATAGATCTAGAATAACTTACGTTTTATGTACCTTTGTGTAAGTACTACGGCCTACTAATTTGTTACATATAAACCTTGTAAAATGAGGTCAGAAGATAGTCCCACTTACTACACATCACTCATTATTGTATACCTACTACACATTACACATTATTAGATACTACACTTCACTCATTATTGTGTACTACACTTCACTCATTATTATATACTACACATCACTCATTATTGTTACAATTCAGTCACTATTTTATACATGCTCGTAAATATGAAAGCTTTGATCTTTAATATCGCTTCACGCCTGAACGTATCCTGACCTGAAATTGCAAGCTACATCTACGGGTATAAAATAAAACTGCATCTAAGCTACTTTTTCGTGAGAAAAGTGCCTAATTACAGGCGAAATAAGCAATCAATTTAAGGGATTTCTTGACAAAAGTTTATACCTAATATGAAGTATCTTTTTTAATATATTTGTTGTTTTAACACAAACACCAACAAAAACTATTGTCGTTATTTGTTGCTATAACAAAATAGGGGTTGCTATTTCGGCGCAGGGATATGGAGGCAGAGCCACCTTATATTTTAAACCCTTTCGTGTCACTTACCTTTACCTCCATGATTTTATTTTCCGTTTGTTTATTTCTTACTTTTTGGTACCTGTCTCCAAATAAATGTTTTTCTATTCTATTCTATATGTATTACCGCAGTGTATTACCAACTGGCCGAAAGTACACAGAAATATATTCTTTTCCCATTTTTGCTGTGCCAACTTTATGACGGTTGCTAGAGATAACCGTTTAGTAAAATAGTGGCGCAGAGCCTTGTGTTTTATTCCTTTCGCAGTAAAAATACGGATATACTCGCGTTCTTATTATGTTTTTTCCGTGATAAAGAATGACAATGTAAAGGAAACCAGCAACTTAATCAGCTCCGAGCGAATTGACCGTGAGTTTTCTGAGTGGTGACTTGTAAATAATGGTTCTAATTTATTTATATTATTTGATTGTAATTATCTTCATTCTCGCGACTGAACTCCCTGCCAAAATTCATTACGATTCGTTCAGACGTTTAGGCGTCAAAAGGTCACAAACAGACAGACGTAATTTCTTTCGCTTTTAAAATATTTGGTATGGATTTAAATACCTCCTTACATGGAAAACCATAATATCTAAATTTGCTTGAGTTTTGTCGCGCATATTAAAAACTAAAATGAAAATATGTTAAGGCCAGGTAGTCCTGCAGCAGTAGGCGTAAGGGAAAATGTGCGCCTGCCAAGCCGCCGCGCTCGTGTTTTTTGTAGTTATTTAAATATGGTGATTAAGAAAAATATTTTATCAAGTCAAACTCCTCGACCTCCGTGGCGCAGCGGGCGAAGGTCTGCCTGCGACGCAGGAGGATGCGGGTTCGATTCCCGCCTCGGAACAAATTTGTGTACGATCTGCAGAAATTTATTCCGTTGGTCTGGGTGTTTCTATGTATAATAAAAAAAAATATCTATCTATGTAGTGTATTGTATTTAGTATATCAGTTATCTAGTACCCATAACACAAGCTCTGCTTAGCTTGGGGCTAGATAATGCTGTGAATTGTCCAGCATTATTTATTTATTTATTTATTTATTTAAACTCTGTGAATTTATTTAGAAATATTAAGTGTCCTTAGTTAAGTACAAAAAAAGTGTGATACCAGTAGTTCGCTAGTCATAGTATTGAAAAAACGTTAGAAAAAGGGGTAACTTTGGGATTGTTTGGGATTTGATCAGATGGTTTTAAATCACAAAAATGCGACCTCTGCTGGCCTACCAAGCCATTTTTATTAAATCTGACACATATTTTGGCTTAATAATAAAATATACTTGCTTCTGCCCGCGGCTTCGTTCGCGTATTTTCGGTATAATAAGTAGCCTATATCTAAGTTAGTCTATGTTCTAAATGTACACCAAATTTCATTTTGATCTGATCAGTAGGTTTGAAGATCTTAGGTAACAAAAATTCAGATTTCACAAACTTTCGGCTTTATAATATTAGTAGGATTATTTGGTTGAACCTCTAACCAGTTTCTTCATATGTTGTGTTGTTTTCTTGTAAATAACCAAACACTTCTTAGATCTTGCAAAGGCTTTCGACACTGTCTCTATTCCTATACTTCTTAGAAAACTGGAAGGCTCCGGGATTAGGGGTGTCGCCTTAGACTGGTTTAGAAGCTATTTAACGGAACGGAGACAGTGTGTGAAGATCGGTCAAAACTTAAGTAGCACTCATCATATTCGTTTCGGCGTTCCACAGGGTAGCATACTCAGCCCACATTATTTATATTATACATAAATGAAATTCATTCAGTACCTATCCTTAATGCTGACATACTCTGCTATGCTGATGACACTGCTATTATCTTTCACGGCAAATCATGGTCAGATGTGCGAACCACTGTTGAAAGTGGGATGGTTATTGTGTCAGAGTGGCTTCAGAAAAGTCTACTTACATTAAACACTAAGAAGACCATGTATTTATGCTTCCACAAGACTGCTGCTTCAGAACCAGATTCTATTTTTCAAATTCATGTTCATAATTCATTGTTAACCCGCACAAAAACTCTAAAATACCTTGGTCTTCAAATTGATGAAAATCTTAACTTTAAAGCCCACATCGGAGCTCTCTCCACTAGATTAAGAAAATTAATTAATGTTATGAGAAACCTTCGGTATGCTGCCTGTTTCGAGACGCTCAAGACCGTCTATTTCGCTCTCTGTCAATCCATCATAGTCTACTGCATCTAATGTTGGGGCAGTGCTGCTAAAACCTATATTATTCAAGCTGTAGCCCAAAGATCGATCCTTAAGGTGATGCTCAGAAAACCATATCGGTACTCAACCTCTTATCTTTACACAGAAACGAGAGTTCTCAGTGTCCGCCAATTATATGTACTTAAAATCTCCCTCTCAGTGCACAAATCGGTAATCTGGTCCCCGGAATACGATTCACTGCTTAAGCAGTGAATCGTATTCCGGAAGATTAATCTTAGAGTCTACAGAATAAAAACTCCAAGTGCTAGAACTAAATTTTGTCAACGTTTAGGTAGCTTTATAAAAACCCACATATATAACAAAGTCGTTAAATCCTGTGACATAAAAAGGAAATCAGTAAATGAAGCTAAATTTTATTTAAATAAATGGCTTTCCTCTTTAACCTATGATGAGACAGAACAGCTTCTTATGGTCTAAAAAATACGTTCCTAACCTACTCATATTGGGCAGAATTATAATGTTTAAAAACCTAATAGTCATTATACTATTTTAGTTTATCTTGTTTTAATTGTTTGAGTTTAGTCAAAATATCTAATACCTAGTTCTTTTTTTTGTTTTAATTGTTTGTAATAATTTTATAAACTATTTGTCTGTTAACTCTACTATGTGTAAGTAAACCGAGCGCAAAATCTCTGTAAATTCTGAATGATGTAGTCTGGCTTCCTCGATACAGGCCCAGCCTAGTGAAGAAGTCGACGAAAATCACAGTTGAAAGTCGCTCAGCAAATTTGTACAAAATTACCCATAAAATCTATCATGTGTTTTAGATTAAGTCCATCTGTTCTTATTTGTATTATTTGCTGCAATAAATGTGTTTTTACTTTACTTTACTTACTTACTTACTTGATTTTTGTGCTTACGCCGTTTTGAAAACGTACGCTTTTGTATCGCTCCTTTAAACACGAAAATCTATTCCTATCCTTTTCACAAAATGGCGCGCTCTTAGCGTGTATTCAATAAATGATTTAGTCCCTACAATAAAATAAATAAATGCTTTATTGTACACCAGAAAGACCACATTACAAAGAGACATTAGGTACATAAGACATGTATAATGGGCGGCGGCCTTATTGCTTAGAAGCGATCTTTCCAGGTAACCTTTGTATGGAAAGAATTGTGAATTTAAGAAAGGCAGGGGATTATATCTTCACTGGGTAAAAATATAATTTCCCTATATAATTTCCATAGAATTTACCCCAAATAATCTGCTGATTAGGTATGAGTAGAAGCTCTGAACATTTGCTCCCAAATTAATTGAAAAACAAGGAAAGCTTCTAAGAAATGTTTGCCAATCTTGTTGACATGTTTCTGAACGAAAAGTTATCACAGTTGGAAATTAAATTTGCCGTTTATTAATGTAATAATGTAGCTGAGCCATTTTGCTCAAGTTTTCGATAACAAAAGCCAAATTTAAATTTGTTTGTTGAAAGGAAACCGCAACTCGGCAAACGTAGCGTAGACGTACTCCAGCCAGACGGGATGACGCCCTGGATGCCCGTGGCCAGCTGAAGACAGGGCGCTATGGCCCTCATTAGGGGAGGCCTATGTCCAGCAGTGGAGTAGTATCGGCTGATGATGATGAATATGTTTAAAATACCTTCTACGTGCAAGTACTTGTTATGACAATAGATTTAGTGGAGAAACAGTGCACATTATTCTGTGATCTTGTTATAACTTTGTTCTTTGCTTCGAACTCGAAGATATTGTTAGGGTACGGTAAGCAAAACCTAAAACGGAAACATTCTAATAAAATATACTTATTTCAAGTAACGTTTCAAAAGTTGACTAGTTATCATAAATTTATTGCTTTTACTCGTAGATAGATAGATAGAAAACACTTAATTATACCACACAAATACAGGAAACAATATAAAGAAAATGCTTAGAATAGAAGAAGTATAATCGGCGGCCTTATCGCTGAGAGCGATCTCTTCCAGACAACCTTAGGATGGACCGAACGTGAAAAAACAAAATAGACGGTGGCCTTGAATAAATCAAAGCTTTTTTTTATTTTATTAGGTACTTAGCGCAAATATGTTGGCCCACAGATTCGCGCGATGCAGTACAGTTGTTAAGTTTAGAGCGTACTGTCAATCTTTTTATACGTGCGCTCTGTGGGTTTACTACACGCAGAAATGCTGGAATCCCCTGACAAATATCCAAACATCTATCTAAACTTTCGTTGGATGGATGTTTGGATGGATGTTTGTTACCTCTTCACGCCAAAACTACTGAATGAATCGGGCTGAAATTTTGCATATAGGTAAATCTAATAACAAAAAACTTTTTATCCCATAAATCAGTCCCCATAGGATAGAAAACGTTTCTATACTAGAGACAACGCGTGCGAAGCCGCGGGCAGAAACTAGTATATAATATAAGTGTGATTTAACGTAGTAGTTAGTTTAAGGTCGGTGGTATATAAGTCTATTCTAATACAATGCCCTACTCTATTTTTCGTCACTTTTTACTGAATAGGGTAGTGTCCTGATTAAAAAAAAATTATTCTATTAAGAGCCGAGTTCACCAACAGATGGTAAAATTTTAAACAGTTGTTTTCTCGTTTTTGACACAAGTTTTCATGTATTAAACGTCAACGTTAACCGACGAAACAGCCTAATTGTACGATTATCTATTGGTGAACACAGTCCTTAGTCCGTCAGTTAGATTATCAGAAGATATTGGACACATATTTTTCTTTTGTCAATGAAGCAAAAAGTGACAAAAATAAAACGCGTCCAAGTTTGGGAGTAGGGGTTAACTTGCTAATAAGTGTCGTAAGGTGAGACGTCACGCGGAACTTTAACTGCCTTTATGTATCTTCATAATTTTTTGTTTAATCGAAAAAAACGTGTCTAATATCTTGTGATAATTTAACTGACGGACTATATAGCCAATATATGGTCTATTAGTCAATTAGAATTTAGAATCAACAATAAGATTCAGTAAATGAAGTTCGGAACTCTGCACTTAAAATTGCCCGACACCTCTTGGACAGTCTTGTTTTTCTCCTTAACAATCTTGTTGAAGGTACCGCCACAGATATTGATCCCTGAAATTAACTTGCACACAAGGGAATTCGACCCTTCTCTCCATGTACTTAAAGATCCTCAACTTCTCAGCGGGGTCTCAATTGCCGTGCCGATTCTTACTAAAAAACACTTAGCTTCTACATTTTGTATGCAACTATGTTCTTGCTAACCTTTGAAAGTTTTTAAATTTTGCACTTAAACAGGACTTTGTACAAGCGAAGCATTTTATAAAATGTTATATTACTTATGCTGTTTCTGTGGCTAAAGAAATTGATTTCGTCGTACCCTATTAAAATAAATGAATAAATAAATTATAAATAAATAATGCTGGACAATTCACACAGCATTATCTAATCTAGCCCCAAGCTAAGCAGAGCTTGTGTTATGGGTACTAGTTAACTGATATAGTTATTACAATACACTACATAGATAGATATTTGTTTTATTGTACATAGAAAACATTCAGAACACCCTGAACAAATATCTGCAGATCTTACAAACATTTGTCCCGAGGCGGGAATCGAACCCGCAACCTCCTGCGTAGCAGGCGGAGCTGCGCCCGCTGCGCCACTGAGGTCGTCTGAATAAAGTATTAAAGGAATAAAGGATATGACTGTGGTTATCAAGTGTGCAAACCACTGTTCTTTCCTATCTCCCAAGAGGATAAACCGATTTTGATTATATTATTCTTAGAAGCTATATTTTTGTTAGTAAGCCAATATTGCTGGGACAGTTTATTGAAAATCGGTGCATGCGAACGGCTCTCATGTTCATCATCATCATCATCATCATCATCATCATCATCATCATCATCAGACTATATTAGTCCACTGCTGGACAGAGGCCTCCCCTAATGAGCGCCATAGCGCCCTGTCTTCAGCTTGTCGCATCCAGCATCTGCCTCAGCAATGTTAAACTCGATAGACTATGGAGGCGCCTAAAAGTGCCGATACAGTAAACATAATAATAGGTATTTCTTTGTAAAAGGTTTTTGTTTTTTAGCATCCGTGTTTTTTACTCGTAGTATAGGTAGGTAACCCTAAAATGTAGCCTAGTTTAGTGTTGCTAGCATAAGTTATTCTGAAAATCTGCACTGACGCTTTGTTTTACTTTATTTATGAGTTCTTTATACATGTGTATTCGCTGTAAGCAATTTTGCCTGAGATACAGATTTTACTTATTATATAATATACATATGTATATTACATACGTAATCTATAGAATTTAAGTTATTATCATTCTTATGTTAAGCATTTGTCTTGAGAAATTTTATAATATTTTTTTTTATTTTTTATTTTAGTGTGCCCAAGTTTCCATGTACCTAGATAAATTTTTGAAAGCTGTCTTTTGTTCTTCGTATACTCGAGGCCTGGATTTGTGACCTCAGCGTAAATAATTGTACGAAAAAACATAAGACAATGCGCCAACTTTTAAGAATTTATCTTGTTACTTGGAAAACTGGGCACATTTCTGAGAAAATACCCCATAGAAATATTATCATACGTTTTTTTAACAAATTAGACGAATTAATTAATTGAGCTACCTGTAGATTGTTTGCAACGGTCTGTAGTTAGCTCAATTGTTTCGATTGTAAATACTAGTTCTTGTTTATTTCTATTATTTTATTGTAATTTTATTTGTGAATTAAGGCTTCTGCCCTTAAAAAATATTATTTACGAATTAAATTGATCTAAAAATTTACCGATGGATTTTAGGTAATCCAAACGATTTAAAATTCCATAACTACAATGAACCCATCACAATTATCATTCGATCCATTAATAACAATCCAATCCATTTAAATCGAAGTAACCATCCCATTTGCGCAAACTGTCGCGAAACTTTTCAATGAAACTAATTCACTAGATTGAACTCAACTTTTAATGAAATTACCGAGAGTAGCTATTGGGAATATTGAGTATCGTTTGGGAATATTGAGCACTAGGGTACAGTTACTGGTTACGAAATGTTGGTTCAATTATTTGTATAGTTATAAATAAATAAATTTGATACATAAGATACTGACTAACAACGACAGCGACACACGAAATTACCTACTAATGCTGCAGGAAAGCGGATACCAAGTACTGAACAAAATCGAGCCAGACTACTGTACCCGCCACAGTACCACTACGAAAACGATCATCGACCACATATGCACGGACATGTATAACTCCTCATACAACATTACTATTGTAAACTCAAGCCTATCCGACCACAAACAATTGACCTTAGAACTCGTCAAACAAAAGCACTGTCACAAGCAAAGAATGCAATACGAAGCCGTAGACTACCCTCAACTATACGTAGACATAGAAAATAATGTAAGTTCGCTAGCAACTGATTGTACCTATTCTACTCTTGAGTATTTTATAAAAAGTTACATAAATAAAAACAAAACTCTAAAAACAAAAATACTAAACGGACCTAGGGACGACTGGATAAATAAATCAGTTATTGAAGCAATAAACACACGAAATATTTTATGGAAACGATTAAAAATAAACTCTAAAAACGATACACTTAAAAGTGATTTTAAAATACAAAGAAACAGAGTAGGTATGCTAATCAAAACTACTAAAGAAAAATACTTTTGCAAAGAATTCAGCCAGTGTAAGACCCCCAAAAAAATATGGAGCCTGATCAACTCACTAATTACAAACAAAATACAAAACCCCGCTTTACCGGCTAAATTAATAATAAAAGGTGTAGATGTCACAGATCCTATTCAAATTTGCGAACACTTTAACATGTTTTTTTCAACAATAGGTGCAAAACTCGCTAAAGATATCCCGACTACTTATTTAAATAATCCTTATTACACACTCACCTATCAACAAAACAACCCACCCGACGAAATGCATTTCCTACGACCTTGTACTGAAGACGAGATTTATAAAATAATTCACAACCTAGACTCGTCCTCCAGCACCGGGCTGGACGGAATAAGTACGAAATCAATTAAATGTATTTCCCACACGATTATACCGACGTTAACAAAATGTATTAACAAATGCCTCCAAGACGGATCTTTCCCGGACAGTTTAAAAATTGCCAAAGTAACCCCCATTTTCAAATCGGGCAATAAATCCGACCCTGGTAATTATAGACCCGTATCGGTCTTACCCGCTATCTCTAAGATCTTTGAGAAAGTTATGTACAATCGGCTCGAGCATCATCTTACTAAAATAAACTACTTATACGAGAATCAGTACGGGTTCAGACCGAAGTCGAACACCTTGTCGGCAACTATTGATTTAATAACCAAAATTAAAATAAATATAGACGAAAAATCGTATTGTTTAGGTATATTTATTGATTTTCAAAAAGCGTTCGACACCATCAGCCATGATATCCTTTTAAAAAAACTTTGCGACTTAGGAATTAAAAATACAGCACTTAAACTATTTACATCATACCTAGCCGATAGGTACCAAGTCGTAAAAATAGGAAGCAGTGAAAGTAGTCGTCAAAAAATAGTCTACGGAATTCCTCAAGGATCCATTGTCGGAACTTTAATTTTTTTGATTTATATTAATAATATAAGCAAAATAGGACTAAAGGGACACGTTACTTTATATGCCGACGATACTTGCCTATTCTACTTCGGCCCGAACCTCGGCGAACTGGTAAAAGATGCACAGTCGGATTTAATTAAATTTAACATCTGGTGTCAGAGCAACCTAATGACAGTCAATGCAAAAAAAACCTCGTTTATGATTTTCGCAGCTAAGAATAAAAAAATCCCGCAATTTCCGCCACTTACTATAGGTGGTTCGATAATACATCGCTCACGACAAGAGAGGTACCTAGGTCTCATACTCGACGACCGCTTAAGTTGGCAATATCATATTGAACATGTAAGAACTAAACTAGCCTCACTAACTGGTGCACTGCGTAGATCCGTGGGATGCCTGCCACATAAAATTCGAATGACTATTTATAATTCCCTAGCTAAATCGCATTTACAATATCTACTGGAAGTATGGGGAACGGCAGCAGTATCAAATCTAAAATCACTGCAAATATCTCAAAATAAATTGATTAAAGTTCTATACAAATATGAGTACCTAACTAGCACACATACTATTTACAAAGAAACCAAAATTTTTAACATCAACCAACTATATACCTACCTCACTTGCATCCTTGTTAGGAAAATAGTAACTGATAAAATACATACGCAAGTCGCACTATCAAAGAAAACCTACACCTACAATTTAAGAAACAAAAATAAGTTAAAACTGAGGAGTCCACGGACTAACTACGGAAAACGGAACATCATGTATGAAGGTGCGCAGATTTATAATAACTTACCTGATAACATTAAAAACTGCTTATCAATGCACATATTTAAGAAAAAATTAAAACTATATATTTATGACAAAATTTGCTAATAAAACGGTACTTTATGCAAACATAACTTTTAAAATACTTAAACTGCTAGATAACTAACCTAACCTATGTATTGTACATTATAGAATAAATTATCAATTAGTTAAGATAGCTAGCTTAAGAATATTGTGTTTATATTCTCATCTAAGTGAACTATGTTCTTTTGAGAAATAAAATTCTTTAAACTGAAACTGAGATTTCCTCCTAGCCGAATTTTGACCACGGTGGCCAGCCTCATCTTGGAATAGCCAGATGCGCAGGACATATTATAGTGCACCAGTGTGTTCGCAAACACAGGTGCACTCTCTATTCCCTCACTCTCATAATCCGATGGGACAGGAGACCGACACAACCGGGGAGAGGTCAAGCACAGGAGCAACGGCTTAACGTGCTTTCCGAGGCACGGGAAATTTGTTTAAAACATATGTATAAAGCCATAGCCCCACTATTGCGCACGGAATGTCTATACACGTGTGTCATCGTCCACTGACAACCGACAAAAACGTTACGCACGAATACGGGATTAATGACGTCATTGCTACACGCGTGGCTTGCTCGAATATGGCGCCCACGCAGCTGAACGCTGTCAACGCTATACACGCCGTACATTCATTTTGGTAAGATACAAAACTGTGCTGCGCTAAAGTTATACATAGTCGTGGGTTAATTTTTATGTACTTATCCTTTATATAGTAGGCATTTAGGGACCACCGTTCTCATGCACTAATTTTTAGAGCTATAAAAACAAAATTCTCGGGTAGGTACGTGTTCTCGACCGCCATGCCGTCCATTCTTCTGTGTGCTGCAGTGGAAATGTGGACCCACATTGCTAAAACAAACAAACCCACGCAGCTAAAATGCGCCGCGTGGCCCTGCACAGCGTGCGCCACAGTGGGCCAGTGGCTTTACCTGCTTATCGAGCGAAATCCGAGATGCAGTAATCCTACGGTTAAAACAAATGCATACAAAATACCCGCTGGTATACCGCGCGAAACCGAGCAAAATGTACCACTACCGCTCGGGGCGGCCCACTCGAAAACGAAAACAGTAGTGCATTTTACACCAAGGCGAGAAAGTGATCAATTCCTACCGAGTGTGTCGTTTTTACTCCAAGTCCATTAGGCCTCCTCCGATTTCCAAACAATATTTTGAAAAAAGAACCCAAAGGCTGGCGCGGTCAATGAGGTTTTACCAACATCATTGGGCGCGGTAAGTTCTTCTAAATTTCAATTAATAATTAATTCTGGTTTTTATTTTCCTCGAAGGTGTAGTATAAAGCACTATTTATCACTTGGCTATCCTTAAGTCGCCTCTTAAGTCGCCGCGGGAAGAGTGGGGCTGGTGCAAATTCTAAACCGGCACCACACAGCAGCCAATCGCTTGAATCAATTACTCCTACTGAATTTCTTTCCGGTCCTGGTGGGGGCAAAGAGAGGGGCCTCAAAGCTTGGCCTCTACCCCGGCAGCAACTCGAGGGGCGACAACCCCTCGGTCCTTGGGTTACGCAAAAAGTGCTCTTGTTTTGCTTACTTTCACTTCAAATTTTTTTGGCTGTACTTGTTTATTGCTCTTTATATGTTTCTAAATGTTTTTCTTTATATTTTTAACCCAAGGACTGTCAAGGAGATTCCGCGAGGGTCAGGTCCCGTGGAAGGGGCTGCCACGAGTGGTCCTCATCTGGGCGCCGGAGTTGGTGAGGCGCTATGTGGTGGAGGCTAGCGTAGTGGCCGTTGTCGACGCGGTCGTACATCCGACCCGCCAACTGCACGAAAAATTCTTCCACGGATTGGATCTGCAGGTCGTGAGCCATGTCATCGTTCCAGATGTAAAAAAAAACGCGTAGGTCTGAATTGACCTAAGTGTGAAGAAACTCTACAACGTTTAACTTGACTTAAAATTTCACGTTTAATTTCACGAACTACTTGACCTTACAGCTTCCTATCCAAAACTGCTGCCAGCCGGTAAAAGCCTCCATACATTACGTGTTGCGTCATAAAAAATGTGCTTCGAATTTTATAAGTGGTCGTAAAACTTGAAATAGCTCTGTTACTTCAGCAAGCTTGTTATGAGTAAGCCTTTTTAGAGGAACCGGACATTTTGGCCAAACATGTGTTTTCTTATCCACTGCACAATTAGCCCTAGTATGATTTTGATTACAATCTAACCACAACGTGGGCTAGTGAGTAATTAAAATTTAACTTAAATTGCTAGCTTAGCTTTATTTTATAATTCTTCATTAATGATATCGGCAGAAATGGTGAGATTTATTGTTATTAGTGGTTTACACTTGCAGATGCCCTATCATCTATTTGGGTCTGAAGTCTCGCTCAGTTTACATAGTGTAGAAAGAGACGCCCTCTATTTCAACGTAGACAGACCTCTGACAGACAAATAGCGCTCCTGCAAGCTGAAATTAACTTTATTGCGTTGCAGTTAGAAAATAAAATGAAAATGTTATAGTTTTTTGAGGCCCAG
Organism: Eupithecia subumbrata; assembly: GCA_949316285.1. Taxonomy (NCBI): domain Eukaryota; kingdom Metazoa; phylum Arthropoda; class Insecta; order Lepidoptera; family Geometridae; genus Eupithecia; species Eupithecia subumbrata. The sequence goes on along the minus strand of OX438643.1, from coordinate 8,283,482 downwards.
ATAGATAGGATACCGAAATATAATGTTGGTCGGCCTTTATCAGTAGGTACAATAAAAAAAACAATTATTGATTAACATTATTCTGGGGCTAGGCGCTTATCTTACCACAAATGCAAAGAATAAAAAAAAAATATATACAAATTATACAAGATTTCTTTGAATACAATTCAAATTACGCCTTCCTTTTTTAGGGAAAGCATTTCCAATATTTATAAGGTTCTCTAAATGCAATGGAATATTTCCCGACCTCGTTGTGAAATCCATTTCCTTTGCGTTCAGGTGATGCAGGTTTATCCCAACGACACGCTTAAAAACAGTGCAAGATGCTTATAGACTTCTCGATCAGCATATACGTCCACTCGTCCACTGTTGAACGTACTCTCACCAAACTATAACAAAAATCCGAGTGAGTAGCAATAATTATCAATAAATAAATTCAAACAAATTGTCAAACATGTGTTAAATATTTTGTAGGACGTAACTACAAAATATCAGATTGAGGATAAAAAAGCTTGGGACAAATTTTGCTCCAGCTCGAAAACTAAAACCCTAACAAGGCTTTAAAAAGATGTGGCTTTAAAGAGAGTGAACAAAAATTCAAAGTGATCACTTTATTTCCTAGTTTTGCTCGTGTAATTTGAATTTTGTGACGTGTCCAAGAGTCTAGGGTTTAAAAGAAATAAGGCTCTTTGATATTTGATGTTCGAAACGATCCCCTTGTTTGTTTTAGCCATAACACCATGCTTGGCATGCGAATTGGTGAAAGTGTTATAAATACACAGAAGGAAGGAAGGAAGCTGCAATATCTCTCGAAGCTAGCTTTTATTATAATCGCAGAGTTTCCTAAATCTGCGATATAAACAGCTAAACTTTGTACGTTTGTCTGTAATCAATTCGTTCACCTCTGGTATGTCTGTAAATCTAGAAAACCAGAATAACAATCAATACAATTCGCTGTCGAAGTTACTGGTATGATTCTGAAAATTATTTTATTTTGTAGATGTTAGAGTATGTAAAGTCGAAATCCAGGTACTTACATTATTATTATGCGCGACTGTCCTATGCTGAGACAGAGACCATCTGTTTATTTTTTTCGTTTTATAGTTTTTTTTTAACCAACAAGTTGTGTTTGTGTCATTTTTATTAATGAATATTCCTACTAAAATGCTCAAAAACTTAAAAACTTAAAAAAGAAAGAGAGAAATCTATATACAGAGCAATGTAACTTACACCATAAAAACTACATAAAAACCACTTACAAATTAGAAAACTTAATGCAAAAATCTCAGAACAAGGAAATACATTATTAAATCTAATAACTAGTCATCAGTTGAGCTACCTGTAGATAGTTTGGAACAGTCTGTAGTTAGCTCTATTGTTTCAATTGTAAATACTAGTTCTAATTTGTTTCTAATATTTGGTTGTATTTAATAACTAGTAGTAAATTTTAGGCAAGATAGTTTTCTATCAAGTTGCACTCTTACTTAGCGAGCGGACTGTAAATTCCACACTCAAATATTATCTACAAAGTAAACCTTGCTAAATATTGTATGCGACAGTACAGTTGAGAAGGAACATATGCTGCAGCTCAAATATACTGCCGTATTTCGCTAGGTTATTCCCGTGTTTGGTTTGTCATCATACAAGCTTCGTGCCAGCTTGGATTGAAACAGATCTTAGTGGATGCGTTAGAACTATATAATATATTTGTTGATTTTGGATCTGAGACAAGTTTGCTAGAGTCGAGTCCATTGTAAAATATGCAAGAACTAAGAATTATCCTCCGACTAACCTTCAGTTTCATAATCATCAGCTTACATGAGTACACTGCTGGACATAGGCCTCCGCTAATGAGCGCCATAGAGCCCTGAAAGCGACTGTTTTAAACAATGTACAGACAGCGTCAGAATTAAGTCATTCCCCAGTCAAAACTGTACTGAACTCAGTTTAATTTACGCCGAAGTTTCTCCAAGGTCTGTTAGTCAAACCCAGTTTTTGACGGTAGTTTTCAGATAAGGTTTACCTGTACCCTTACTTTATAATAAATGCAAAAGGAATCCTCTTAAAAAATTGTCTTTCCGTCTGTGTTACCTTTTCTCACCTAAACTGCTGAACAGAACTTAATCAAATTTGACACAGGGATAAATGGTATCCCGGTGAAGTACATAGGCTACTTTTTATTACCGAAAAACTCGTGCAAAACCACGGGCAGAAGCTAATACTCGTAAGTTCGTAGCACCCACGTGGCTTCTCTACGACGCGCCCCGTAACGTTGCTTTGGTATGTTCTGTTCTTACCTAGCCCGCGCTTTCGCACGCGTTTTTCCGATATAAGTAACCTATATGTATGTAACCTAGGTGTACATCTATGCAAAATTTCAGCTCGATCGGTTCAGTAGTTTTGGCGTGAATAGGTAATTATCATCTAAAAATCCAAACTTTGGCATTTATAATGTAAGTGTGGACTATAAATATTAGTTCTGATTTGTTTCTAATCTTTGATTGCAATTTTCTTTATTTAAAGAAAACTAAATTAAAATAAAAGTTGTTTATTTAAAATACATTAAAGTTTGCACAGTATTTCGTAGCAGTTACTCCAGAAAATTAAGTCAAAGCATAATTTTATTATTATTTACCTTTTACCTGAAGATCATAGAACTTTTCGATCAAGAATAAAAAATACATTTTCCCAATGAAAATTCGTCGGTTCATTATTCCAGTGTGATTTTTACGCTCTAATTAAATGGTGAAATGAAGCGAAACTTTTTAATGTCCCCTTTTATTCCAAAAAGTCTATTGGAGTGGGGTATAACGAGTGCTAAATACAGTATTTATAGGTAAAAAGTTTCTCAGTTTTTATTAACATGGTGTGATCATGGTTTGCAGAAGATTAATAAATTACGATATGTTTTGTTTTCTGTATGATGAAGCTTTGGAACGTTTTGTCCTCTAGCTCTGATTTTTTCAAATAAAATCTACTTATGAATAATAAATAAATAAATAAATTAATAATGCTGGACAATTCACACAGTATTATCTAGCCCCAAGCTAAGCAGAGCTTGTGTTATGGGTACTAGATAACTGATATACTTAATACAATACACTACATAGATAGATATTTTTTATTATACATAGAAAACACCCAGACCAACGGAACAAATTTCTGCAGATCGTACACAAATTTGTTCCGAAGCGAGAATCGAACCCGCAACCTCCTGCGTCGCAGGCGGACCTTCGCCCGCTGCACCACGGAGGTCGTCGATGAATGCAACCTATCCTATAATCGAAATATATAAGCTGCTAGTATTTTCTCCAGGCTTGCCCACTCACGTAGACGCTTCTCAAAGCTGCTAGTATTTTTTCACGCTTTCCTTTCCCAGCTCGCATACCGTAACAAGCTACCTCTCGCGAAATATACCTACATCCGAAAGGTTTAGGGTACATTTCACCCGCTCAAAAACTGGCAATCAGGCGATTTTTTCTGAAATGGACAACTCGACCGTGGGCCAGTTTTTGAGCGGGCGAACTGTCGCCTAACCCATCCGAAAGGTCGTGAAACGCATTTTAATCCACATCTTCAGTTTCATGGGCAGGCCGTCCTAATTGCAGCCAGGACAGAGACAAATTACCCAGCCCGAGACGCGCCGTCCATTGCCGAGATAGCGTGAAAAATAGGCCCAATACCCGGGCTCGGTCGATAGTGGACGAACTCAGGACGTAACTCAGGCCGTAAGTTGGTCCTCAGCCCGTACGCACGTTGAACCATTGACGGATTTGGGACGAAAGTTGGTAGTCAGGCCACACGCCCCAGTGGTTTAACCGTGTGAGTTTAGAACCATATTATTAAGGTATTCTGAAAAAATTGGCCTAATATTTGCATCCAGTCGATAGAAAAAGATTATAACGCAGTAGGTTTGAACTCAAAGCGCATGTATACAATTCGATCCATTTTGATTTCCTAATACTACCATCGATGGGAGTAAAATTCGATTGGGCACTAGCTTCTCGAAAGTGGAACGCTCAAATTGAGTGCAATTAGGTCCACCCACCTCAGTCACAGTCGGACCGGTGCTGCCGGCGTATTTGTTGAGATAGCGCTGGGAGAACGTACCATAGCTACAGAATTTTTCTTATATCAATAAATAATAAAACGTTTCGTTTATTGTGGAACCAGAAACAAATTTGACATGGTTATAAATGGAAACGATGCCATCTGCAGAAGTTTAGAAAACTGTGTCGCAGATGACAACGCCCTCCTCCGAAGTTAAAGTGGAAAGAGTTCCAAAAAAGTAAAAATTACAAAATATAGGTCAGTAGGTAAGTTTCTTAATTTACATACCGACCTATTATTATACAGAATAATAATAATAAAGATAATATAGTTTTTAATTAATATAAGAAACAAATATAAATTACAAGCTAATTACTAAGTTATTCAGATTTTTCATATAATTTTTAGTTAGCCAGTCTCTGTTTGGAAAAATGTGTAAGATGTGTGTGTGTGTGTGTGTGTGTGTGTGTGTGGGTGTGGCGGTGCTCCTGAGGACACCGATCTCTTAAGAGACAACAGGAGTCGCCTGGGAGTGTCTATGTGTGATGTGTGTGAGGGTGAGAGGGTGATTGTGTGTATATCTCTGTATGTGTGTGTGTATGTATGTGTGTATGGGAGGGTGTGTGTGCGTGTATATGCGGTGCTCCTGAGGACACCAGTCTCTTAAGAGTCCGGGCAACAAATACTACATAAAACTTTGTGTTATTAATTACAAAATTAATTGTATTTGTAATTTATCATGATTTTTAAATCCTGCCATACCATACAACCTAAATTATAACATCACCTCTTGAGCGGCGCATGGTTGGAACTTCAATTGGCAGCGACTCCGGCGATTTTCTATTTGAATATGCAAGTCCTCATTTCGTACGCATGCAAATCCGCAGGAGCTCTTCCTAGAGAGGATTTCGGCCTCCGAAACAAAGGCTGACAACAGTCCCAGATCCTTTGTCCCAGCCGACGACGGCTTAAAATCTTACACATATTTCTCCATTATGTCCGTACCTTAGTGGTAGATAAATCGGACGTCCGATCCCAATTGTAAGTCCATCTAAATGATGTCGCCTTCAGTTGTTGGTAGCGATTAAGAAAAACTTCTTTTGTAGCATTTTTTCAAGTTTGAAAGCATTTTATATTATTTTGTTGAGTACAACGGTATCCTTCGTGAACGGCTAATACGGCAACTATTATATATTGCAGAATCTTAATAACTGCATTTGTATAAAAACTATCGTAGTTTGACGAATTCATTACGGATGTAAGCGGGTTAACTACGAACCTTATTTGTGTCGGAAGAACACCAACGTTTCATGGGGTCCCCGATAGCACCAGTCGTGGCTAACATCTATATGGAATGGTTCGAAAGCACTGCTTTAGAAAATGCACCCGTGAGGCCGAGACATTGGTGGCGATATGTGGATGACGTGTTTGCTATTATACAACAAGACCAAATTAGCACGCTATTAGAACACCTCAATGGCATTCATCCGAAAATAGCATTCACTGTGGAGTATGAGAAAGACGGTGCTCTGCCTTTTCTTGATGTTTTGGTTAAGCGTACACACTCGGGACGATTAACACACACGGTCTATCGCAAACCAACACACACAGATATGTACCTAAAGGCTGAATCGCACCATCATCCGTCACACCTAGCTTCAGTGCCACGCACTCTTATAAATAGAGCTTTAAGGCTATGTGACCCACAATACATAGAAGGTGAACTACAGCACGTCAAAGATGTACTACAGCGAAATGGTTACGGCTGGAGACAGAGCTGCCGTATTGCCAACATGTCCCAAAGAAACATTTACATCTTACATCCGTAATGAACTGCATTTGTGTTTCTATGTATTTTATGTAGGTTTAAGGGACGCCGCAGCGTGCCCATTATAACATTCTAGGAAACCCCTAAACTGTGACTACCTTATTCCGACCCTGTTCAAGTTCCATCAAAATCTTCCTACCGATATTGCTCTCAAACATAAAATGGAGTGTCTACTTTCGATTAATTTTCGACATTCTTGCCTAACTTAGATATTTTTTATCATTTTTACTAAAAGATTTGGTAATTTGTCTACGCTTTCCTTCTTGTCATGAATGTTCCTAAGAATTTGTGCTTGCGAGATAAAAAGTATATTACGCAGGATGTACGTTTTTATGACAGTTTTTGAAATGAACTGATTGAACTGAACCATTCGCAAAAAAAATATTTGCATTTAGTCACTTCACATTGCCCAAATATTCAAGAAACATCAAATATTTAGTGATGAAGTCCTCCTAGCCGAATATCGGTTACATCGACAGCCACTTTCATGAGACTAGCCATGTAGTCAGATTACAGTGCACAAATGTAATCAAACTCAGGTGCACTCTCTGTTTCCTCACACTCATAATCCGACGGGACGGCAGATTAACACGCCCGGGGAGAGGTCAGGCTCAGGATAAACAGCTTAACATGCTTGCGAGGCACGGGGTTGTAGCAACACACTTTCTGACCATGAGTTTTTCTTCTTAGGAAAATATTATTTACATGAGGGTTGGACAACGAATCGTATAATCTCACAGAACATAGACGATCACGTGAAATTATAAAGGTAATAAGGTATCTATGTGTACTTTACTGTAATATACAGGTCTCGTCAGGGCCACTTGGAGTGGAGACCCTAGGTCCGTGGGGTACCGAGGCTCTTCGGGTTTTTAACAATCGGGTTGTAGTTCACTGTTCGGCAGTCAGGAGCGAAGGTCTTCTTTGAGTATAGAATTCTTTTGTGGTAATAGATGACGATAACACGTTACATTCTGTTGACGTCACAGCTTTGCGGAATACGGTTGGCGAAGACGCTTTATGTCGGAGGTTCCTTTCGCGCCCGTACAGCTTGAACTTGGCGTGCTTCGTCACGCTGATGTACGGGCGCGACAGGAACCTCCAACATAAAGCGTCTTCGCCAACCGTATTCCGCAAAGCCGTGACGTCATCATATGGCCAGATATTTTAAATTAGACCATGGCCTAGGTACATATGTATGTCATCTCGTCTGTTAAGGCGTTGCTAACCAAGCTGTGCTCTGACACACTGACATGGCCAAGAAGGAGGGAATCGGGTGTTGACAGTTGAACGGATGCCTATTGGTGGGTGAGGTGAATCTTGAAGAATACCTTGGCATTGGTGAGCTAGTGTATCCCTATATTAACGATCGTCAGAACCCCTTTATGACACTCTGGTGTCACCACCATAAGAAGATATAACTTCAAAACGATTCATATTCATAACTTTGTCATGCCCATTTATATTCATAGCATAATTTTACCGTAAAAGTACTTTATCATTAGGATAGAGATAGCTCGGGTTGACCCTCATAACCTTTCGTAATATGATTATCTAACATAAAGTATGGCAGGATGATAGATGGGTGAAATTAAATTGCTTGACTAAATTTTAATCTTATTTAAAGTAGCTACCGGCCTTTTGAGCGACCTTTCCAAGAATGTGTTTTAAAAGCAGGTACTCAATTGTATAGAAATTGTTAAAATTCAGGGCTGGATGTCAATTTTGAACACACGTGAAGCTTATGCCGTTTTTATCTACGTGGTAGTTGTACAAAGTACAATGTGTCAGGTCAGACCGCAGATCGAGTTCACCTAAAATCCTAAATTATAATGTCTACTTGCAAAATGTGATGTTTGTTGTAATACGTGATTTTTTTCTTCCGTATTCAACCTTCATGTTAACTAAAATTTTAATAAACTTCGTTACACAGAGCGGTAGCGGTAAGTTCCGTTCCCTTCGGCCGTCTACAGAACCGGAGTTTCAGAACTGGTTCCATACGAGGCTTTTAAATTACTTGTACGGAACTTTGATTTTGATTTTAGTTAGTATTATTTTTAGTACACAGTATTACCGCATACCCACTTTGATTTCGCTGCGGCTCTCGAGAGCGAATATCTCGAAGGTTTGAACAGGCTTTATCAGCTGTTTGACGGGAGCGGGAGCGCATTCCTAGCATTTATCTGCCCTCTAGGTGGTCTTACCATTTATCAACGACGAAGCAAGCAAATGTGCCTAGCATTTGCTTGCTTCGTCGTAAGTCGTGAAAATAGTACATTATGGTACTAGTGTGTAACATTGGTGATTACCGCCAAGGCGCCATTGATCATACGACGTTTTTCAACACACTTGTGAATAAAATAACAATAAAAACTTATTTTATTACAGAGAAAAGAAAAATTATATTTGAGTGTAAGTTTTATTTATTAAACACGTGTAACACTCCAAACCATCGTAACATACCCTACCTGTTCAATATTGATTATTATAGTTAGATTTGTATATTTTACCGTATCTTTTGTAATAAAATTATGATTTAAAGTGGCCAATGATCGTCTAGCTAGCGGAAGGACGCGTACGTTGTGTAGTAGTAACTCAGATTCTTTTAGGAGCTTTAGACAAACGAACTAACTCTTCAACTTACTTGAAAACATCGATTCTTCAATTCTGGTGTAGCATAACCAGCCTTTTTCACGGTCGGTTAAACCTAACTTTCTCTCTCTGAAACAGCTTAGATTACGTAGTAAGATTAGAATTCAATCCCGGGCATTCAAGGTAAAGATAATTAGATGAAGATGTAGATTTAAGTATAGATTACGATAATAACTGGATCATTTTATGATTTCGGTTACAATGCCTCCACTGTGCGGTTACCAGAGAACTTTGCTTTGGCCTGTGCAGGTCCAGACCAAAGCTTCCTGTTATTAAGGCTCCCATTCAGAATCACATTCAGCGCCTCGGGGTCAGTCGAAAGTAGAAGACTATCGCCTGGCCCGTACTCAGTGTAACCAGACATTTAAGTGCAAAGCGATTCAAAGACGCTAACTCAGTAGAGTTTTACGGGGAATGGTCTGAAGCGACCCAAATACACCTACCTACCTCTCCTACACCTATCCTACCTCATCCTACCTACCTAGAAGCTGCTGCTTCTGTAAACGGGGTGGAACCACACTCCAGGCTAACTGTAGATCTAATCAATAGACATAATAAACCCTCAGTTCTTCCACAATCGGGATGACGCTTGCAAAGAACCGTTTAACAGGAAGACAATTCCACAGACTTGGAACGTAAATGGTCTCCCAAGTCTGCTTGTTAAATTTAATACACATCCAGGGTCTACTGGATGTGCTTGATAAACATAATAAGAATTTAGATTAGCCAGCTCTGGGATGTAACACCATCCGTCTACAACGTAGAGAAACGATAGAATTAAGTAGTGTGTTTACGTAACCTGAATCCTCACTCTCCGGAACGATAGAATGCTCTCTCCGAAATCCTCGCTGGTCCGAAGGATCTCAACGCTAAAATCCGATCCATTCTGAAGCCGTTCATCATATGTACTAGGTCGACCCAGCATTCTCTCAATCAGGCACACAATTCCTCACAGTTTCTGGAAAAACCTAGCAAAAACCCCAACGCCCACCGACTCCTTTTTCTACCTAGCCCCGACTGTCACCTCTCCAAAAAACGCCTTTTGTTTTCCTAGAGTAATCAAACTCAAATATTGTATTTTGCCTAACAAGATTTAAGAAGGTTTTATTCTTTCAGTGTTACAAGTTATATCAGAAAGTGCTAAATGTTTCTATATTTGCAAATTGAATGAGCCAGCATAATCTGGACCGTTACACACGTACGAGTTAAAATAATCTATTTAAATAAGAAGTTGCATGAAATGAGCAAGCAATAGGAACATTAATTTATTTGTTCTATTGAACACGATCTTTTTTTAAAAACAAAGCAACTCATACAATAAAATTAAAAAAAACCATAATTCACTAGTGAGTTACAGCAAAGTCACAGTTTGATTATGGGTGTCATTCTGTGTCTAATTGTGGTGACCATAGAGCCACTTTATGAGCAAGTGTGTTGAAAAATAGTATTAAAAACTATTTGCTATCATTTCTGCCATACTGATCGAAACACTGAGTCTGAAGTTTCTGATAAAAATGGGTAGAAAAATACATAGGCTGGGACCTTGTCAGCGCTGAGTCGGACGTTTAAGTATAGTCTGAATTCATTTGGTTATATTTAAACCTGGATGAAAGAACGACGATGATGATGATAGAACTTTAGGAGTGTCTCAATCTGGTAAGCGACGTTGCGGCCTCCACTCCGCCTTGAATATTGCCGCACAAGTTGGGCTCAGAGTTTCAAACTGATAACTTTCACAAACTCGTGTACATCTTTAAAGTGGGAACTGGGAAAGTGTTTCACCACACTTCTTTTGAAGTCAGGATATTTTTGGATCCCTATAAGTCGTAATTTTTCCGATTCTACTCGAATTTCTTGATAAAAGTTATGTTAATGATTCGTTTCTTTGTTCTCTTAATGTAAATTTTAACCCCCGACGCAAAAAGAGTGGGGTGTTATAAGTTTAACCATAATCATAATCATAATCATTTATTTGCCAGAATGTATGTACAAAAGTTCTTAAAATTAACTTGTCTGTGTATCTGTCTGTGGTATAGTAGCTCCCAAACGGATGAACCGATTTTCGTTTAGTTTTTTTTTTGTGTCAAATGTAGTGTTCTTAGCCATGTTTAATGAAAATCTGTCGGGGTTTTTTTGAATTTTGAATTTTGTTCTTACAATATGTACCATACCATATTTTTACGTATGTACTTACTACTATACTTACTATATACGATAATACGAACCAAAGTAGATCTTAGACTCTGACACAAGAATTATCCAGGCATCTCGTCTCTCGCCAGCTAGTAGCGTCGGGATATGCTGCACCAAAAAAAAATCTAATGAAAATACCCGTCCACCTGTGGACAGAGTCATCAGGTCATCACAAATGTTGTTTTGTTTAATTTAACAGCCTGTACAAGCCATAGCGAGCCAAGGCCACATCATCAGTCAGATGAATTCTTAAAATCAGTGGACGACCACAAATACATCCACTGCTGGACATAGCCCTCCCCCACGATCATCAACCTATGTACACTGAAGCCCACTGTAGTCCATGCTCGACATAGGCATCCCCTAATGAGCGCCATAGCGCCCTGTTTTCAGCTTGCCGCATCCAGCATTTGACGCCACAAATAGCGGTATTGAGCCGCCTTCATCCATCGGCTACCTGCGTCCGCTACAATGTCCGTTTAGCGAGTGGTTAACGCTGTCATATGACCATCTAAAACATCATAGTCAATTGGAAAAAAAGGTCTATCGATTGGATGGTCTCCCAACTCGAGAACTAATATGGGACAACACTGGGTTTCGCTACTAAGTGTGGTTTCATTTCATTTCTCATTTTTTATATAGAAAAAATATTCTGAAATGATCAAGTCAAGATGGTCATATCTTTTCAATATTGATGTATTGAAAAATTCTTCTGTGTAACCTAGCTTTCTAGCAAATTCATCTTCGTAATCTACGTAAGGTTGATGGAATTACTTTGTAACCAAAAACGGATTTTTTTAACAAAATTCCGAGGCACGTCTCTGTCGGTTTTTCGTACTTCAATAAGCATAAATCGTTGGATTTGAACCCACATCGAAGTTAAGAATATGACGAAATCTTATTCATTTCATCGCATTCAAATACCGACGACACAATGGTAAGGTAGCAGTAGGTAAACTCAAATAACAGTGGATCGGTAACGTCCATTACAATGTTGTTTTCGCTTTACTCTAACCGCATAGGTCTATAGAGAGCAGCACTGGGCCGCGATCACGGTGTGGTAAGGCACGGCATTACGGCTCAAACGTTAGGGTGCGCGTTCACAGGTCGGCATCGGACAATCCGCTGACAAGTGCGTCCACTGATCGGCAATTCGAATGACGTCATTCGCATTAAACGGAAAAGTTGCCTTCAAGAATCCTCGCCGGCATTGCCGACAGTCCGCTCCGTGCGGTACGGATTTTTTATGTCAATCCATTTCTGGGGTTTTTGTGGATTGTCCGATGCCGTTCTGTGAACGCGCACCTGAATGTTTCAACTGCTAACGTTTGAGCCGTAATGCCTTACTACACCGTAATCGCCCTCCTGGTTATATCATAATTGTGCGCGCCTTGACGAGGCAGAATGTATAGGACCCAAGCTTTAATCATAAGACCTTCTGTACACCAACATTCCTGCAAATAAACGATTATGATTATGACCGTTTTTGACCTTTTTGATGGTTTGCCAATATAGATAAGGAGTACCTAACTAACTGAACTTTGGCAACGTCGCAGGTCGTTTTACCCCACGTAAAGAACGAGTTGTCCTTCGTAGGTGCACTTGTCTTACTGTTCTCACCCACACAGTGTCACTCTTCAAGCCTCGCGCTCAATATTTGTCTAACGAAATGTGTTACCAATATGCAGTATACATACGCGTTTCGGTTGGCGCCGTAAAGCGGGATATGGGCCTTATCCGGCGCCTTATAGGAGACAATGTGACGATGTAGAGGATCCGATGATAAAGGATCGCGTTGGGTGAAAATGTAGGTAAATAATCGGAGGTAAATAATAGTGATAGATTCGATGGAAAATCGATTTAGTTTGTTCTTTTCGGGTTGGATTGTGTTGAAATACCCGATCGCTGACGAATTTGCAGCTTAAATTAAGTTAAGCCGTGCTAGTGAGGATAGGGTAGCGTTATATATGAATTTATTGTCAAATTTCGATAAAAGACATTTATGTACATACCTATGCGTAATTACGTGTACCAACGACAAAGAAGTAGTAGATAGGTACCTAATTTATTTTGATGATGCTGTGCAGGTTATTGTAATTTTTCTAACTGTCTGGTAATCATAATATTTACGTTGATTGTTGCACAACACAAATAACTTTTCGAAAAATAATAATGACTGTTTTGAATAACTGACCCGTCTTCAAATTCCTATACACTGTTTTTTAAGATTTGCAGGTGATATATTAATGCCATTGGAATATTTTTTTTATGGGAACTTCTCGGGGTCAGTTTATTAAAAGAACCAATAGATTTAAAACACTCCACAAGTGACGTTAAAATCAGCGAACATACATCAAAATCATACTTAGAGATGAACACAGATCCTCCTACTTTTTGAAGTCGGTTAGTAGAATTAAAGCTCGTGATAATCTGCCGGTTGTGTCCTCGAAATGCCATTTGAACTTTTTTCTATTCTTCTCTCTGCTCCTATAATATCTTTGAATCCGCTTCCCGCTACCTCTCCTCCGCTTCCCGCTACCTCTCCGCCCCATCCCCACCTAAGCCATACATAAATAAAGATAGCGATGGCGTCTATGCAACTGTCTGTGCAGCGAATGCCAACTCCGAGTTATTCATACCCTCGTAAATCAGAGGATTCAGGAGGCATCGCTTTCTTAGTCCGTCGTATTTTAAGAAACATTGTGGATCGGGTGGTTTTGTGGGTTTTGTCTTAGGCATACCTATTTCTCTAGTTATTTACGTTTACATTCTCGTCTGGTCCGCTACTGGCTGGCTTCATCAGTGGATTCTTGAAGGCAGCTTTTCCGTTTAGTGTGAATGACGTCATTCGCAGTGGACGCACTTTTCAGTGGATTATCCGATGCCGGCCTGTGAACGCGCACCCTAAAGTTTAAACTGCTAACGCTTGAGCCGTAATGCCAATAGGTAACTACGTACACTTACCAAACCGTAATCGCGGCCCTGGTCGAAGCGACGCGTGACCCGAGAGCTGGTGCGTATCTGACGCATCGCATCAGCATTGCCATACAGCAGGGCAATGCAGCCAGCGTCTTTGGGACGCTCTCGACTGGTATTGATATAGCTACCTTTAGGTTGCTTGCAACAGTCTGCAATTAGCTCAATTGTTGCAATTGGAAATACCTACTAGTTCTAATTTGTTTTTATTATTTGATTGTAATTTTCTTTGTAAATAAAGATTTACGTATTCAAGTTAGTATAATAGTTCCTATCCACGCACGTATGGCGCACGAGGTTTTGGGTTCAATTCCCTCCTCTCATCGACTTCCTGCACCGCACCGCAATGTCGTCCCTCCATCGAGGACGGTCTTCCAACACTAACAGTTACAGTAATTATTTATCTTTGCTCAGTTAAACTAACGCTGATCAGAGATCACCACTACCGCTCAGCACAAAGATGTGAAACCTAATATAGGTTTTAACTCGGAATATTTAGATACATTTTATATTGACGGCATCAATCATCAACGAGTGGCCTCCGAGCTCGTCAGACAGCTCGGAGGAGCGAGTGGGAAGTCATTTTGTCACTGTATAATGTATCTAAAGCTAACGAGTTTATGCTTATATTTGGATGCACATTTTTGTGTTGTGTAGTAGCGGTATTGGACCCATGTGCGCAGAGAAGTAAGGTAATAATTTAAACTAGTTTATGCCCGCAGCTTCGCACGCGTTGTTTCTATGGAATCGTTTAAAGGTGATTTCTATCCCATGGGAACTGATTTATGAGATAAAAGTAGTCTAGTAGCCTATGTTTGATTCTAGGATTAGAATGACTTGTATACAAAATTTCAGCCCGATCCGTTCAGTAGTTTTTGCGTGAAGAGGTAACAAACATCCATCCAAAATTTGCATTTATAATATTAGTGTGATTATAGTTTTAAATTTTCATATAAAGTATGGCAACCGTACATTTTTCATAAACTAATATAATTTCATCCAACTAGCTGGCAATATTTTGAATTATTCATCCAGTCATAAAGTTCAGTGACCAAACGGGTTAAATTCCAAATTGGTTATTTCATTGGGTTAGTTTGCGCTTTATGCTCTGTTTGCATTCAATCACAGAGAGTTTTGAATTCGAATAATCATAATACTACTTTTTATTGTATGTAAGTTGACTCAATTGAATATTCAAAATCTTTTGTTGTCTGGGTAGGTACTCAACTACCAAGATTCACGAGAACAACAAATAGCCTACGTTAATGGACGGTGTCCAAATACTTAGGTAGAGATAAACTATTCTAAAAATGCACGCCTTTTTATTTACTATAAACACTATTGTAGCTTGACGAATTCATTACAGATGTAAGGGATGAAACGTTGGTGTTCTTCCAACACAAAATAAGGTTCGTAGTTAACCCGCTTACTTCTGTAATGAAAGCACGCCCCCTCTATAAAACGTCATAGGTATTTTAGAATAGTTTATCTCTAGTTATGTGTCTTGTTGAATTGACGTTGACGAGAGAATTGATTTTTGATTAGTTTATTAAATTAGATTAAAACCTATCGTATTTTCAGACGAGATGTCCCCTTCACTTTTGGTTGAGGGTACAACTCATCCGAATCTAAAACCAAGAGAATTTAGATTCGGACGAGATGTACCCTTACTCAAAAGTGAAGTGGACATCTCGTCCGCGGGTGAGTTTGAGATTCGGACCAGATGTTGACCCGATCATATTATTTTATGTTTTTGACACTTACTGACACTAGCAGAATCGAAGCGAAAAGCAAGCGGCGCTATTCAGAACGATTTTGAAGTTGAATACATATTTTTTATTAAAGATGAATAAAATGTTCGTAATTACATAAAAAAAATTGAAGAACAAACTTGGGGTTGCATGACGTAGCGATCCCGTCAGACGTCAGATATTGACACATGTTGACAGATCCTTTGATTTTAGCTTTTTAATTGTGTTCTTTGCCTTGTACATTGAAGAATGAACTCGCAAATGTTTCGTGGCACCCTGTATCGATGTGTTCCCGATCGATCTCACTATCATACCTACACTGCAGCCCATTGGTTATGTTCCTGTATTCATATTCATGAGACATGCTTCTGTCCTGCAACGTACTGCCACATTGTATAATTCCTAACCACAGGGTTGTACTAAGGACATAAGGAAAATAAATATGACCCAGACTCACAAGTGGAAAAAAAACCAATAGACAATACCGCGCACAGCGCGAAATCTGAGCAAAATTGTCGCAGCCACTCTGGGTAACGAAGACACCTATGTCTGAACAGGCCTTAACGCATTCACCGCCCAGCCTCGGCGGTTGCGGCGCGAAAATACGAAAGTTTAGAAGCTTGTATTTTTGAAATGTATACTTTTTTACAGTTTTGGGTGCATACAAACATACATAATGACGAGATAAATTGATATTATCTTTAGTTTTGTATGTTCAACCTAAAACAGCGTAGTATTTACCCTTCCACGTTTGTATGGAAAGATGAGCGACTCGTTTAGCCTTAAGATAAGATGTTATCCTGAGTCCGACTCGCCTGTTTCCTACTCCACTATGCGGTGGTGTTGCCAACGCCTCACTAACTGGCACACATCGGGCGGATTATTGGAAAACAGTGAATCTCAGCCCATATTGAGGGCACTACGAATTAAACACGTACTAAGTGCTACTAATACTTTGATAGAGGGAGTGACTAGAGGGATTTGATTCTAGAGTGAAGTTTTTACTTTACATTTTCTTTCCCAGATAAAAGCACTGATGCAGCGCAAGCACAAGTGATGCAGCTTGATGAAGCTTGATGCAGCCTGATGGAGCTTGAAGCCTCAACCTCAACCTCAAAAGCCTATTTCTATAATAATGCCCATTTATAATAATAGTTTGGTTTCTCATCCGCGTGTTGTCAAAATTGTATGGAAGGTAAGAATGATAATGATATTTAATAAAAATTTTTTTGTTAATGATAATGATATTAAATAATAAATAATTTATTCAAAAATTTCTCAAGACTTCATCATCATCATCCACAGCCGGATTTTACCCACTGCTGGGTATAGGCCTCCCGAAGTTTGTGCCATCCACCACGATCCTGTGCTAACCGCCTCCATTGACGCCCTCCGACGCAAGACTTAACATAAGAATATTATTATCTTAAATTCTAAGTTCTAAGGTATAATGTCAATATAAATGACCGCTTATGTTTCAGTTCGAAATTAATAGCAGATAAAATAAAAGCCTCTCAAACACTTATCTTGAGAAATAGCTGCATAAGTTGAAATTCAAATAAACTGACTCATTTATCCGATTTCAATAGACTTAGTAGCGACGACAGTCCTAAGTGAATCGTACAATGAGCTCCGAGCTTAGCGTGCATAACTTAAAAACTAAATTGACTATGAATAGACCACAGTCTTGCTCCGGACTTTAGAACTTTGGCTTATGAAGATAGTTCATAGATGCGGTTCGGTGATAAATACTTTGGATCTTATAATGGGGGCATCGCATAATCTCATGAATGGGGAAATTCAATTCATTCGCCGATGTTTAGATGTTTCGAGATACGGCACGTTGGCACTGAAGGAGTTAAACTTATTTCGATTGTGCGAACATTGTTTGTGTTGGAAGAACACTAACGTTAACGTTAATTAACGTCCCTTAACGAGGGACTTTTTAAGGTTACGGCCAGGTAGTCCTGCAGCAGTAGGCGTAAGGGAAAAAGCGCGCCTGCCAAGCCGCCGGGCTCGTGATTTTTGTAGTTATTTAAACATAGTGATTAAGAAAGTAATTTTAGCAAGTCAAACTCTGCGAACTTGTTTAGTAATATTAAATGTCCTTAGTTGAGTACAAAAAAAAGTGTGATATCAGTAGTTCGCTGGTAGTAGTATTGAAAAAACGTTAGAAAAAGGGGTAACTTTGGGATTTTTTTTCTATGGAGTGAAGTTTAATATATCTTGTAACTGAATGCGACTTTGACTAGAATAGATCCTTAGTAATATATGTATATCAGTTTTCAGAATTTTAAACACTGTTTTCTAAGTCTCAGATGATTTTAAAAATCACAAAAATGCGGCCTCTGCTGGCCTACCAAGCCTTAAGTGGCGCGCGCTTTCCGCGTCCCTGCCTGCCATGGCGATGAACAACAAATACAAGGTTCGTAGTCAACCCTCTTACACACATAATGAATTTGTCAAATTATGATATTTTTTATAGTAACAGAGTATAAGCTCGCTGAAAAACACGAATATGCTATATCTCTGTCGATAACCTAAATTTTTTAATTTTTTATTAATAAGGAACGCCAACAGCGTATACATAAAGCATTCTTAAAATTAACTTATTTAAGCTGGTTCTAATATATACGCTAATAATAAGCGGACACAACATTGTTATGAATTCAATAACTATATATATACTATACTTAATTAAATCAATGAGATCAAAGTTAAACAGTATGTAGGTAATAGAAAATATCGTCATATGAAACATTATTAAATAACAAAAATAAAAACTTTATATTTCTTTAAATTTAAAACACCATATATACAAAATAGTGATCTAAGAATCGATAGGTTCATGATGTAAATGTTCCAACACTTTAAACTTGAATTTATTGAGGTTATCACTGAATATGTCTATATCAGGAATTTTTTTGACAATATAGTTATATTGTTTACAGAGGTGAACTACTGGAGCCTGTAGGCCTTTATTAGAGTTATATTAGCCTCCCCTGACTGTAGCACTAAATTTAGAAATACGAAATACGGAACAGTTCTCAGATAGTACCGGAATAGACGACCTACGAAAGACTGCAGGCAGATGCTGCATGCGGCAAGCTGAAGACAGGGTGCTATGGCGCTCGTTAGGGGAGGCCTATGTCCAGTTGTGGACAAGGATAGGATAGGTTGTTGATGATGATGGTGGTAGTCAACTTGGGTCCTAGTAGGCACGTATTCATTCTCATCTGTGTCTGTCCTGTCTGTTTCCTAATCAGAGGAAAGGTGACGGAAGAATGGGGTCGGCGAGTGTGTGGAGTGGTGGGCTCGCCGGCCATGTATAGGAAGAGGGGACGCCAGTCAGGCCGCGGTAGGTTTTAAATGTTCCCGTGGTTCGACGAAAATGGAGTCTGACACCGGAGAGGTTTTAGTAGGTATTACGTCCTTCTCAGGGCGGTCGAGTCCCGCATCATTCTGCATCAGACCAGTAGACTTTCGTCTCCGAATAAAAAAAAAGGTATGTGTTCATGCGCGTTAAAACATTTAACCTAACCTACTTATGTACGCATTACAAAATGTACTTCACTCTCCTCAAATATTAACAGGCACTTGATCCCCTAACCTAGGCAAGGCTCTTTTAAAGCCCTTAAAATAGATGCTGGCATACTTAAAGCTCGTCTTGGAGCTATTCGTCTCAATAAAAGTCCTCACCTGCCGCAGGTTGTTAATGGCCGCGACGAGTCGACGAGGCAGCTATAAAGTTGGTAAGTGGTGGTTTACCGTCACTTTGCTATAACCTCACTCGTCTACGACAAGGTAATTTTAGAAAAAAATGTGAAGCAGCGAGGTTACTTTATAGCTTGGTTACAGAGAGATAATGTAGGGAATGGCGAGATATTATAGGGTTGTCTCGTTGGTCTAGTGGTCAGCTTGTTCAACCGCTGATTATGAGGTTTAATTCCTGGATCGGGCCAATAGTTGTTATTGGGTTTTTTCTAGCAAGCAAAATTCACTGTAGCAGCTCGGAGTCAGGAAGTTGGCGGTGTTACACCCTCGTGCCTCGTAAAGCACGTTAAGCTGTTGGTCCTGCGCTTTACCTCTCCACGGTCGTGTCGGTCTGCCGTCCCAACGGATTTTGAGAGTCAGGGAATTGAGAGTGCACCTGTGTTTACGCACACACTTGTGCACTATAATATTATATTCTGCGCATCTGGCTAGTCTCCGATGAGGTGACCGCAGTGGTCGAAATTCGGCTAGGAGGACATTACAATGCAAACGTTTATTCTGGATACAACATGTGGTGTCTTCAGAATAATTAGAATTTAAAAAATTTCAACAAATTTAGTAAACACTGGATCGAAACAAGTCGCAATCGCAATTCAAACAAATAAATACTAAATTAATCATGCCGTCCCTTTGGTAGCAATAATTTTATAGTCAATAGACCTATTAAGGTATAAATAGTCCATATACCTTTATTAAAAAAGGCCGCTTAGACAGATACATACGTGACTCCTTTACGTAGGGGATTTTAAATAAAAACCTCAGCTAAGGTGTAACTTAAACGTTTAGCCTGTGTCGTGAAACGATGTTTATCTTGACCAGGGACAGAATTCAGTTGACCAATCGCTTTCCTATGACAATAGTATCGTAGCAGAATCGAGATACCATTTTCAGAGGAGCAAATAATTTAGTGGAATTAGAGCCCTGTCCGTTTAAATCTCGTAGATTGCTAGCGGCGTAGCGAGATAACGTAGAAACCTAAAATTCGTAGACACCCGTAGCTTGCGTAGCACGGCGTAGCAAGACTTCGTGGGCACGGCACGTTTAAACTTGCAAGCAAAAAAAAAATTGTATCATGGTCGGTACAGACCAAGCGAGCGAGAGCGAGCGAATACAAACGAGTGGAATTCGACGATCGGTACGTTCGTTCCACTTTTCTTTGATGTAGCGACAGCCGCCGAAGCACGGGCGAAGGCGAACGAAGGCCCTCGTTTGGGCTCGCTTGCTTATACATAATGATTAATGACACCCACACTGGTTCTTTCGCGTTTGTTCGTTAGCCTTCGCTTGCTCTCGCTTACTTGGTCTGTACCCGGCTTCAAATTCTGATCCTATAAGATATAGTAGCAGGATGGGAGACCATTAGTGGCGTAGCGAAATAGCATTATTAGCATCGATGGGGTAGCGAAACAGTGTTATTGGCTTATTAAAATTTAATGTCCAAATTTCGGCCACGGCGCGGCCTCAACGGAGATTATCCACATGGATAGTTTTGGGACATTAATAGTGCACAAGTGTGCGCAAACACTCTCTATTCCCTGTGTCTCATTCCGATGGGACGAACGAACCGACACGGCCATTATTAGCTTTTGCGGCCAAGCGAAAGCGAGGCCTAGCAACGTAGAGTGACTACGGCAAACTTCGTATAGCTACTTTTTTTCAAACTGCACCAACAAAGTAAAAGTAAACTTTTGTTGGCAAACTCAATAGCTTCCCTCGGGAGATTGCCAGTACATTGTTCTAAGTTAAACTTGACTAGGTCACCGATACCCTCCGCGGTGGCCCGAGACCGCAAACATTTGTGTTACATCTAGATCTTAGCTGGGCCCCGATTCTATTACGTTTGGAACGATAATGCGAGAGACGATATCAAACTCGAAAATGTTTGTAAGAATTAAAATAGGATGGTAAACAAACATTGGAAAATTCTTAATATGAATTATTGATATCGAAAATAATGAATGTTTTTGTATTGTGTAAATGTTTATGATTATTAAATCCGATTATGTAACTAAATTTATTTAAGGCTGACTGTAGGATTATTATTATTATTCTTACTTTAATAATTATTAAACTTTAAAATCAATTTACTTTGACATTATTATCTGCATATTATTGTATCTATCTTTGACATTTATATTTATTTAATTTTTTGTCGTTTTTCTATTATGTATACGGATTTGCCAATTTAAATATTAACTATAATAAGACTAGAATATAAGGTACTCTATTGAATTGGGTGTGCCTGTTAGGATAAATGTACATGTTTATAAATAAATAAATAAATATAAATAAAAACGAATTGAAGTTTACGTGGGCCTAATTCAAGAAAGTGGAATTGTCGCAGAATCGTCCCGTAGAAACCTTAGATTATCTCTAGATAGTGAGTGCGATGTTATTTGCAGGAAGAGATTGAATGAATGGTTTCATCCTTGACACTTTGAGGTGCGTCCCGCCAACTGCAGTCTCTTCATCTAAGGTAGAACACCAAAATACGTCATTCCACAGTTACCATTGTGACAGTAAAGCGATTAATTTCGCTAAATAGTTCCCCTGTTCCTATCGCAACACTCATTACTTTTGTTTTAGAGAATATCCTCACACTCATGTGTGAGTATAAATTTCGATTCTAAATATCGAAACCGTTGCAGATGTCGGGGTCTTAAACACGGGTCGATAATGTTGGTTTATATTTTACTGATCCGATGAAACATCAGTCAAGATAACTTGACGGAAACATATTGCATCGAAGTCGAACTTATCGGGTTTTCTTGCTCATGTTCATGAGAAAATGTGGTTTCATGAATTTTACGGTAAATAGATTCTCAACGTTATCTACGCTGAGTAATTTGCTTGACGTTGACTAGTTTTTACCAAAAACTGTTTCTGAGAATAAGGCTATATAATAAGGCTTTTTGTTTTAATAGTGCTTAGAGAAAAAGTTAAGAATTAATAATATAGTATGTATCCCAAAAATTAACGAGGACTTAACTCGCAACTCAGTATGGGAACTACCTTATCTCTTTAGTTTTTTTGGGATTTCTGTGAATTTGATGTGACGTGTCTTATTTTCTTGCACAGTCAACGATAGCTATATTTGTTTTTTTTTGTAACTTATCGTCTAAGCTAGTAGAACCGTCCAGTCGCCTCTTACGACGCCCGCGGGAAGAGTTGGGGTTTTAAAGCGAACGAACAGGCCATTTCACTGCTAGAAGCTTTTTTTTTTAACATGAGGTACGCTTTTAAGAAAGACACTAAAGGATGACAAACGCGTTGTTCTACCAGCTTAGATTTGACGATAACTTACTAAAATAATCAAATATGGCTGTCGTTGACTGTGCGAGGAAATACAAATTAAAACTCACAATTAACACTTTCAAGGCCCACGAAGCACATGGTACATCTGCAGGTGCTTGATGCGAGGCGACACGCCGCTCTGGGTCACAGCGCCGAGTCTGGGCAGTGAATAACACTTTTATGGCCCATGACGTACATGACCCATCTGCAGGGTGCTTTGGCACTGTATGCATAAAACTATTACCTACACAGAACTATTACAATGTTATCGACAGAACCGACACTACCGTAATCAACATAAACGACACTACCGTAATCGATATTGTCGTAAAAGTTTCTATTTCGAATACCCTTGCTTATGTTTTAAGAACATAAGCAAGCGCTACTACGATACTTCAACATCGATTAAAATCGTTAATAAGATAATTTGTAGTAAATTCGTTATATTTTGTCCTCCGTTAATTAACAAGCCATAATTATACTGCTGAAGGTTGAATTTAATGACTTTTCGTGTTCGGGTTACAATCGGTTGATAATGGAAGTAACAATTCTATATTAATTGGAGTTTTATTGGAATATCCAATCGACTCGATTGTCACACGTTTCAATTATCGAAAGTGTAGTTAAAACACGCACAAACGAATACGGAATCAGACGCAGTTACACCGAAAACGGTTTTGTAGTTAGATTTTTTGAAAACACCTGATATAGAATTTAGAGTAAGTAATTAAATTTACTTACTCGCTCAGCGACCCGAAGTGTCCTGCCGTTTCCACCACATCTATTGTTACAATTTTTGTTTTTGATAGGAAACTTTATTAACAAAGAAAAGTACAATCAAATAATAGAAACAAATTAGAACTAGTATTTTATTGAAATAATTGAGCTAACTGCTCGAGTAACTAGTCAGTTGCAACAGTCGTGCAAACAATCTACAGGTAGCTCAACTCATCCACATCAATACCTGTCAGAAGCGTCCCCGAGACGCTGGCTGCATTGCCTGGCTGCTGTATGGCAATGCTGATGGGAAACATAACATTGTAAGTTGGATATTTTCTACGATAAAGCATTTTTAAATGAAAATTTCGTCAATTAAAATGATTTTAGCGCAAGACTGTGGTGGACTATATCTTTGGGACCCAGAAGCAACTCGGTTGCATAATGGTTCTGATGACGTTGCGCGCTGTCTACAATTCACTCAATTTAACCAGTTTTATGTGTGACTGGAGCCAAACAAATTCAGAATTCGTTATGCAAATACGTGAACAATTGTAAATTGGAAGCTTTGGTCATCGAGCCGTGTTCCTTCCATAATCAGCCACATTCAACAAACAAATAAACAATCATAACTGGATTATGATTATAAGCCATATCAAGCAACGTTCTATGGAAATCCAACGAAGAAAACCTAACATCCTGGGTGCATTTTTAAAACATCGTGAGTCTTCTAGACTCTTCTAGACGACCTCTGTGGCGCAGTGGCGTAGACAGGCCTGTGATGCAGGAGCCAGCGTGTTCGATTCCCGCCTCGGAATAAATGTTTTTACGACCTGCAGATAATATTTGTTCCTGGTGTACTGAGTGTTTTCTATGTAGGTATAATAAAATATTTACCTATGTATTAAGTATATCAGGGTATCTAACAGCTGAGATGACGCTTTGCTGTATGGCTTTTTTTTATTAAACTTAAGTATTCATAATTTTAGAAAAGAGTAAATAAAAAAAAAATAGTAATTATGGTAACGGTTGGTCCTTCATTAAAAACTGCATTTTGAAAATAAACTTGACACTTATTTCAGGTAAAACGTAAAGTAATGTAACTTACATAATTTTACTATTCACCTACATTGCCTATATTGGTCCACTGCTGGACGCAGGCCTCCCCCTGATAAGCGCCTTATTGGCTTTTATTTCATGGGGGGTAATGCCCATAATCCCCACGCAGGGCATGCGGTTTGGGGATCGAAGATCGGTAGTAGAATTATTCTGCAGGGGGCGCTGATGCCGGTGGATATCCCTTAGCCGCCTCTTACGACACCCGCGGGAAGAGTTCGGGTGGTGCAAATCTAAGCCCACGCAGTATTTTATTATTGTCTTTGTATAATTCCCATTCAAAACATCCTTCTAAGATTTTAAGCAATAGGCAGATAAGATTAAACTGTCGGAATGGTTTCACGGAGGTAAAAGAGCTTTTTCCAAAGCTCAAATCCGTTCTGGCAGATAAGGGCTCAAACCCGCCCCTGATTAGATGTCCGGGCTGTATCCGCATTTCCGCATTTTCGGAGATGCCAATAGGTTTACGGGCTGTAATGGTTTTTACTTACGGCCTGCTTTTGGCTGCGGCTTCTTTTGTTCGGAAGAAAGGAGGTTTCATTCTGGCTTGAAATGAACGTGCGCTCGATTTGCGCTATTGGAAGCCCCTGTAGAAATATGGTAGAGGAAGGTAAGTACCTACATACTAGGTGGACTTTCAATATGAGATAAAACTTAACTTTGGACATTTGGACAAAATATAACTTAACATGCATTCAAAGCTTTAAAGATAAGCAAGAAAATGCTTATAAAACCGATTTAGTTTTTTATGAGAAAAAACTCTTAAAACTCTGATCCAGGATGACTCATGAATTGTATACGTGCGCGGGGTGCGAGTTTTTTAGCCAACTGAGGCTAATGTAATGTAAAAGTAATTTCCATCAACCTCAAAAAAAAAAAAAACTGTAGTTATTTCAGGCTTCTCCGATGTGTTATCATAAATATTCACGGGTATTTATCGCGTTAATTTACCTATTTTTCCCGACGTTTCAACATGTTTACACTCTGTCGTGATCACGGGATAACTGATAACGCGATAAATACCCGTGAATATTTATAATAATGTGTTCTGATCGTGTAAGTTTAATAGTAGTTTATGCAACTGTCATATAATGAAGGGTATTAAAACACGAGTGTGAGTTTATGAAACGAGCGTAGCGAGTTTCATAATAGTAACGAGTGTTTTAATACCCGTGTTATATGCAGTTGCATACACTACTTTATCTTCACTAATGCAATTAATCAAACAACAAGAGTAAAAGCTGACAATAGTTTATTTATAATAATTGTTCAAATTTTGGATGGTACAATTTTGAAAGTTAATGTTAATTATTGATCCAGCAGCCGTAGCGGCCGCGGGGCAAGCAGTAGAGCTCGTAGACGGAGTCGGAATATATAAAACTTTCACCATGATTGTACTGTCGTCTATGTTAGAGACTTCATCGAACTGGATGTTGTATAGCTCTTGCCTTCGGCATGCCCCCATTATGCCGAAGATTAGTGCAACCTGTAACAATAAACGATATAATAAGCTTGAGGTACATAGCCAAGGCAAAAACTATGATTTAAGAAGTAGTAAAGTGTAGGTACCTACTACCAAATTTATACACAAAGCGCTTAAACGGAGTGTCTAGATAACTTGCGTGTGTAGTACGTAAGTACTAGGTAGATTAAATAACAGAACTAAAATACACTTACCTTTTCAAAAAGATACAAAATATCTTGTGAATCTTCCAGGAACATCTTTATTTGACCTGATGTAAACGTCAAGGACTTTTTTCCCTTGTGTCCTTCTGAACTGCGTTTCAGGAACGCTATGACTTTTGAATACTTCGTGATATCAATATTGTTGTAGATACTCAGTGTGGACTTGAGCATAGAATATTTAGCCCACCTCGCTATCCATTTTTAACTTTTAATTTGTATTTTAAAAACAAAACACATTGCGAAACATTAAATTCACGCGTACGTGTATTGTCACAGTGAACTTGCCGCCATTAATATCTAACCAATGAGAGCGCAGCTGCTCGCGCAGGGCCAATCAGGAACGAGCGCGCGCTGTTCTTTTTTTATTTAATTGGCACAAGATCTTACCAAAGAGTTTTGCGTATGTAAGTTTAGTAGTTTCGACGAAGTTTTCACGTATAACCCAACTGTTTTCAAAAGCCAGCCTAATATCAAAATTTTATACAACTTGTACGAGGATTTTGACATAAGGCTCGCCAGGTTAATTGGTCGCGTTTTATTGATGTTATAATGAGATTTTACGATATCGATGTGGATATTATAACATCATGTGAAATTGCTTAAATTGAGTGTTTTGCTAACTGCGCTATAACAGTAGTCATTATAAGTCAAGTATTGGAAACATAAGTAGAATGTTATAACATTAGTGTAGATAAAAAGCTTTATTGTTTCTCCGATGTAATTTTATATGGTAAGATTAGGTACATAATAAAACAACGTCAGAATTCCATACATTCTGATAATAATACTTCAAAAAAAAAATATAACTGTCAGATTAGTATAGTTTAGTTTTAGCGACGTCTGAATTACCAATGTATTTAAGTAGCGGTGTATCAGTTATCTAGTACAAAAATAACATAAGCTCTGCTTAGCTTGGGGCTAGATAATGCTGTGTGAATAGTCCAGCATTACTTATTTATTTATTATGGAGTAGATTATGCATCATTCAAGATGCCACCCGTCAAAAATCGACTTTAAGTCCAACAATAAAACATTAAAAATTAAAACCTTCGTGTGGAAGTACATCACTTACAATTTGATAGATCTTACAATCACGTAAGAAGCATGGCAACAGCCGACCCCGATTGACCTCGCCGGGTGCTTCAATCAATCAGGGCCTGATTGAAGGGTTCAGGGGCACACTTGAGCTACTATTTCGACGGCTGGTTGTACTTGAACAACTTTATAATCCAGACTAGCATGAACACTACATGAATACATTTACTTACTTTAGCCTCCGACACAAGACGTCTCCAGGTAATAATAATAATAAATTTTTTTAGTAATAAAAAATACATAGTCTTATTCTATATATGGTGGCTATATATGGTGCTGCTGAGCCCATCCATCAGTGCTCTCAGAAAACTGCTTGGGATCTGTGAGAGATATGCGGAGGCTCACGGGCTCAGATACAATGCAAGCAAAAGCGAATTCATGGTCTTTAAATCAGGCAATAAGACCTATAACATCATTCCGCCGGTTTTTCTGAACGGCAGCGACCTGAAGCGAGTAGCTTGCTTTAAGTATCTGGGCCATTGGGTCACCGAGTCTCTAACGGATGACCAGGACATGGAAAGGGAACGCAGGGCATTATCCATCAGAGCAAACATGCTGGCTCGTAGGTTTGCGCGTTGCACTAAGCAGGTGAAAAAGACGCTTTTTAGTGCTTATTGCCAGTCGTTTTATACGTGCAGCCTCTGGGTCAAGCACACCAAAAAGTCTTGGAATGCCCTGCGGATCCAATACAACAACTCGTTTCGGGTGTTGTTGGGGTTGCCGCGCTTCTGCAGCGCATCAGGAATGTTTGCTGACGCAAGAGTTTGCGGCAATAATGCGCAAAAGATCTGCGTCCCTGATGCGCCGGGTGCGTGACAGCTCCAACAGCTACCTACAGCTCATTGCTGAGAGGCTGGACACTGACTGTATCTTTATGGAACACTGGACAAGAGCGTATATTGTGCTCTCTTGACCAGTGTTCCATTAGGACTTTGATTTATTTTGAATTTTATTATTATGATTTTAGTGATAATTTTAATTGTGATTTTAATTTTTAACATTTAGCATTGATTTTTATTTTATATTTCATTTTGATTAATATGGAATTTTTTTATGATTTGTGATAATTTTAATTGTGATTTTAATTTTTAATTTTAGCATTGATTCTTATTTTTTATTTTTATTTTATATTTTATCTTGATCATGACTCGAATATGGACACTCTAACTTATTTTTGTATTATATATAATTTATTGTTGTCTGAAATAAACGAATTGAATTGAATTGAATTATTCAAAGATGAAAACAACATTTAAGTACTTATTATGAAAATACTTGTGATAGACGATTTTGCTCAACCACATTTTAAACTAGGTACCTATGTATTGGTTTTGAAGTCGTTACACTTTTAAAAACATAGCAAAACATTCCAATAATAGTGATAAAATAAGGTTAAGTACAAATCAGTTGGACACATTTTAACTTTTGCGTATGGTCCTAGGTAAAAAAATTTGGTATATCGAATTAAAATTTTGTAAAATTGTATAAATTAACAGGGTACAGGTACAATACTACATTTGGTGTAAAGATTTAATAGTTAAATTAAGGTCTCCGTATACGTAACGTGTCCTGAACGACAGTTTTTAAACATCGTTACATGCAAAAGTACAGTAGTAAAAAATAAACGACGGGAGCGTGGACGAGACGTGGCTTTCTTTTGTGTGTAAAAATTGTCCCGTTCCGACCGGAATATGTTAGGTATGCAGAATTTCTAATTCCGTGGCAGAGACCTTTAACCGTTATCGTCTTTTATTTCTAGCCGTCTTCGAAAAAAGGAGGATGTAGAATAGAATAGAAAAAAACATTTGTTCGGATGAGCTGTGTTTATGTAGGTAGGTGTGTTTTTTCAATGTTTTTCCGTCAATTTCTCCGTCAATTGTATCAAATTTTGTTCTAAACTGTTGGCTTCTATAAATAATAAATAATAATAATGCTGGACAATCCACACAGCACCATCTAGCCCCAAAGTAAGCTACTCAAAGCTTGTGTTATGGGTACTAGATAACTGATATATTTAATACATTATATACATAGATAGATATTTTTTTATGATACATAGAAAACACCCAGACCAACGAAACAAATTTCTGCAGATCGTACACAAATTTGTTCTGAGGCCGGAATCGAACCCGCAACCTCTTGCGTCGCAGGCATAAATACATTATTAGGTATAAATACATTATTAAAAGTCTAGAACGCGACCCTAAAAGTTTAAGGTCAACGCAGCCATAAAGAAGACCTTTACATTTTTCTTTGAATATTCATAATTAGTCTCTAAATATTCAAGAACCTGATGCCTTATTGAGATTTCCGTAACGGTCCGGATCAACCTGCGATTTGACCGATTTACGAGTCGGTAATAGCCCGTCGTCGTCGTCCAGAATACTAATTAATTTATGTGCGGCCCGCGGCGATCGGTTGCTCTTGATCTAGCGGGCCGGACATTACCCGGCCCGCTGGATCATAATGAACGAACAATTCACGAGTGTTGTCTGGTCAATTTTAGATGATTTTTTTGATTTTTGATTAGTTGCTTGGAGCTGGGTTTCATCATCATCAATGCAAACATATCTACATATTTATTTTTTATGCCTACTTGCATAAATTTTCCTTTTAGCTATTTAAGCACCAATTATGACAGACGGCTTCTGTGTGGCTTAGAATTTGCACCACCTCAACTGTTCCCGCAGGTGTCGTAAGAGGCGACTAGGGGATATCCACCGGGAGCGGGCAGCAGCGCCCTCTGCAGAACAATTCTACTACCGAACTGCGATCCCCAACTCGCATGCCCCACGTGGGGATTATGGGCATTACACCCCATGTGATAAAAGCCAATAAGGCGCTTATCAAGGGGAGGCCTGCGTCCAGTAGTGGACCAATACAGACTGTTGAGGTTGAGGTTGATGTGATGAGAGACGGATAAATGATTTTTTATTATTAATATTATTATGTTTATTTTATATAATCTCGGTCATATAGGTGCCCGATTCTTTGGGAGGCATGCGTGGGGCCGATACTATTCTGAATATGAATCCAAAATGATAAATAAACAAAGCGGCGAAATAAAATACGTGAAACACCAAAGAGCGCACCAGCTCAAATGTGGACTTAACCCAAATATCGACAGAGTTAGTGGTTCTGCACTGCTTGTCTCATGATTTCAAAGTTGGGTCTACGTACTCAATTTTAAATAACTGTACAAAAAACTGCGATATGTGTTGATAAATTGTGTGAGAGTGTGATGTGAACTCCTCAAAGTGCCTGTTGGAATCACGAATCGAAGAAACAGAGATTCCGAATCTCGTATGCTCA
This sequence comes from Eupithecia subumbrata, assembly GCA_949316285.1. Classification (NCBI taxonomy): domain Eukaryota; kingdom Metazoa; phylum Arthropoda; class Insecta; order Lepidoptera; family Geometridae; genus Eupithecia; species Eupithecia subumbrata. The sequence continues at coordinate 8,253,038 of OX438643.1, read as the reverse complement.
GACTTATGAGGGTACTTTTGTTTGCATTCTGGACGAAACTTAGTATAAGCAGACCATATTACATTTATATCATATTTTTATATTTATATAATTATACTTACGTATAGAATGGACACTCCTCGCCCTCCACCTGATCGAGTTGCCTCACCCCGCCGGCCCCTAGGCGAGTTTGGTGCGCGTTCCAAATGCAAAGGATGTACGACGCACCCACGGGCCGCATAACGACATTTGTAATGATTCGCCGATGATGTTCGATGTTTTGTGTTTGTTTGATCATGAAAATATGATTTTATGAGGTTTTATTTCACCTTTTGTGAAAGAAAAAAAAATGGATGTGAGCTTTTAAATAAATAATGCTGGACAATTCACACAGCATTATCTAGCCCCAAGCTAAGCAGAGCTTGTGTCATGGGTACTAGATAACTGATATACTTAATACAATACACTACATAGATAGATATTTTTTATTATACATAGAAAACACCCAGACCAACGGAACAAATTTCTGTAGATCGTACACAAATTTGTTCCGAGGCGGGAATCGAGCCCGCAACCTCCTGCGTCGCAGGCGGACCTTCGCCCGCTGCGCCACGGAGGTCGTCGAGTTGTTTCGCAAGTGTCTCACTCGCACGATAGATTAATAAAATGACCCTAGACGTCACACACACAGTCGTACGTGTAGCGCAATATAATAGTTGAGCACTTGAGCATGTATGTGCCAAGTCGCGACTTTTGTACCAATAGAGAAATGGGCAAGTGTCCGGACCCTCGTAACACACTTCGTAACTTATAAGTTACGAAGTAACATTACCTAATCGGTGTTCTAAGTTGAAAAGCCTGGTAGAGTAGTGCAGACAGCTAATATACTTAGTTATAAGCATACTCCCTTCATCGCTGACTAAAAATATTTCAAGTTCGGTTATAAAACAGCGCAAAACACCGGAAAATGTGAAAAATCTCAATTTTCCCTGCCCCTGATAAATTGAGGAAAGTCCAAACCACCCATTAATCACCGCAATTCATAAAACAACGGAAAATGTCGCCAAAAATAAACCAAAACAACGATTATATAGGACCTCGATTGAGGTTTTATTCTGACTGGCGTCGACAATGAAGTTTAATAAGAAAACAAACTAAACGTCCTAAGCAAATATTATTTTTCAATATTACGTCGTCGCTGGTAAAAATCCAGTGTACTTTTAATATAGTTGGTCAACTTTATTCGAATAGTTTTTTTTATTTTAGGCTTTAAAATTTTTTCGACTGTCTGCATTTTTAGTGTTATAAGCCGGGCTGGCCCTGGCGTAGGAGTCAACCCATCCAACTCAGCCCGTAATAAGCCGGGCTGGCCGTGGCGTAAGTGTCAACCCGTCCAACTCAGCCCGTAATAAGCCGGGCTGGCCGTGTTGTAAGTGTCAACCCGTCCAATTTAGCCCGTAATAAGCCAGGCTGGTCGTGGCGTAAGAGTCAACCCGTCCAACTCAGCCTGTAATAGCTGGCCGTGGCGTAAGTGTCACCCCGTCCAACTCAGCCCTTAATAAGCGGGGCTGATCGTGGCGTAAGAGTCAACCTCTCCTACTCAGCCCGTGGAGGTCGTAAGAGTAGAGGAACCTATCTAAGGAAGGGTTAAAATACAAAGAAGGAAGCTCTTCTGTGTATTTTTAACATCTCTACTGGGATCACTTATCCAAGTGTGTCTTGAGTTCCTACGGTGAATAAATGAGTATGAGTGAGTATGAGTATGCGTATGTATGCGTGAGTATGCGTGATTCTGATGAGGAAGCTGTGCTCGGCCGTAGCTAAGTTTTGTCTTATAGAGTAATCGAACCCTTAGTCTGGTTGACGATATTATCGAGACGCAAACGTGACGTCTCATTTAAGGATGGAATTTGCGTAGTTCTCTGTCCGCAAGACAGAGGCGCTGTAGGACACGTAAATATCACGTGTCGTTACTATCGTCAAACGAACTCAGGGCTTTGTTTGAGAAAACTCTTCCACAATTTTATCTTAATGGTCATGAAAGTGGATTATGTAATTCCATCGAAAGATGATCATTTCACTTTTTCCAGTAGTGAACAAAAAATTATGTGAAGAAAGGATCAATTAACACAGTATATCTTATTGAAAAAAATTTATAGTTTAAAATTTGACTTGTCTATGAGCTTATTTTGTAAGCCAAAAGAAATAAATTCTGATTTCTGACGGCTGCTCCATATTCGACAAGGCAATCGTAGATTGGATTCCGACAGTTTTTCATCAAAATTGTTTGTGCGTATTTAAAACGTAATTTATATGCGCATTTAAAGTTTTCCTTTAACGTTACGATAAAGAAGAAATTTTTAGGGTCGCTTTTGTTACCCTACTTTAAATAAAACCGGCGAGAAAGAGTTTGACTCGCTAACTCTAAATTTACCTAACAAGCAAGCGGAAGAGTGTATGCTGTGACGCTCATTATGGGATACCTAATAAAAATATTTAGTAACAATTCTGCGCAAAACTTTCTCTAATGAGATTCAACAAAAAGCAACATCCCACAAATTGACATTCAATGGAACAACATGCATTGACATGTTATGCATTTTGTTGATGACCTCCACAAAATATTATCTTATTCGTTCATAAATGTGCAATTGAAAACTGACATTGGCAGAATCAATATCAAACCATGATGCAGAGCCAAAAACAAAAGAAGAAGAAGAACCTCATCAGAGAAGGTTTTGCGCGGAATTGTTACTATTTATTTTTTAATACTTATAGTACATACTATATTATTACAAAATATTTTATCCGTGTTTCATATTATGTTGTATGTGTGCTTCATTTATTGTTTGTAAGTTTATGTACCTACTATTTCTGTTCTGTGCTGCATCAGAGTTGTGTTTGTTATTAAATGTTTCTCTATCTATTTCTATTTCTTTAAATTTTACTAGCATTGTGGAGCAGCTACGACAAGTATAAGCTGTTCCAACGGCAGGTTTTGATATAAAAATTCTTGTCGTTACCCCCAAATGTCGTTTGTCATTCCTTTCTGCGTCCACGGCAGATAGAAGATGTTTTTTGAAGTTTTCTCCGCGTGCGGAGAATAACTTAGACGATAATATGAATCCTTTATAGCCTAGGACTCTTGGGACGCCCTGTCGTAAGTGGATAGGGCTTGATTTTGAAATGAATATGTTCGAGTTAACTTTCGTTTCGGTTTAGTGTAAGTTTTTTAAGAGCTTTATTTATTGTAGTGAAGATCTGATACTAAAAGGTTTATATAATTGAGAGAAGAACCTAAGAGGCTTTCTATTTCTAATGTAATATCATGTCAATGCACTATGTTAATGCCAGTGTCCGCTTTTGTCATCCGTTTAAAACCATCAGCGAAGTTAATTTAAATTTAGAAGCATTGGATTGTTTGTTATTTCTAAGTAATGTTTAAATTTTATTTGCTCATCAAAGTTAGAAATCGCGTTGTAAACGTTTTTACTGAGAACATTACGCTCTAAGGACAAACCACTCCGTATTGGTTATTTCTGTACGAGGTAAAACTTTTCAGTGCTTTTTAAAATTTTCCGCACTTATTATTATTTTAAACACGCTTCCATTCCATTACTAAGAAATTTCCATGAACTGGATGGACACTGGCAGAAGCAAACCAGACACAAATAACCAATAACAATTAGGTCAAGTCGAGTCACATTAGAGACTGGTTGAATCGATATTACTTGGAAATGCACGGAGTACAAATCACTATTCAACTACTTGTATTTTTAACCGACTTAGAAATGATGGGGGTTCTATGTTGAGTAGTTTGTATATTTTTACTAGCGGTCCGTCCCGGCTTTGAATGGGTAGACCTTTATTTTTTAAACAAATAAATATAGCCTATGTTACTCAAGGATAATGTAGCATCACTACATAGTATATTTTTTTTATGTGATGTACCTTAAATACATTGTGATATAACAGATTTAAAAAATAAATAAATAATGCTGGACAAACCACATACCATCATCTAGACCCAAGCTAAGCAGAGCTTGTGTTATGGGTACTAGATAACTGATATACATAATATGATACATTACATAAAATGCAGGGGCATAGCGGTTGCAGCGGTGCCGGCCGGGGGCCGATTCTGTAGTACATATATTTAGTATCAGCATTGCACCCATGCGAAGCCGGGGCAGGTCGCTAGTTGAGAATATGAATAAAAAATCATTATTACAAAAATTACAATATGCTAGTTTCTTAAATTTTCCAACACTAAGACCCGAGTTCACCAACAGATGGTTAAATTTTAAACAGTTGTTTTAACGTTTTTGACAAAGTTTTCATACATTAAACGTCAATGTTAACCGACGAAGCAGCCTAACTGTCCGATTGGTGAACACAGACGTAATGCTACTACTTAAATACTAGCAATGTAATAAGAAAAAATAAATGCTATATATTTTTAGTTCATTCAATTACATATTTAAATGGTTAATGTAGCCATTAGACACACACACTCGAGCATTCAACCCATTACTTACTGTATCTGCCTTCTGTCCCGACGACGAGACATGGGACGCCAACAGAAGAAGAAAAAACCTATGTGAGCTCATCAGTTTTCTAAATACAGAGTGTCCAGAATGTTACCAGCAATGCGACGTTCATTCAGTTACATATGTACATAGATGAGTTAAGTAGCCATAAGATAGACTCACTCGAGCATTCAAACTATTACTTTCTGTATCTGCCCTCTGCCCCGACGGGGAGACATGGGGTTCCAAAAGAAGAAGAAAAAACCTATGTAAGCTCATCAGTTTCCTAAATACAGAGTGTCCAGAATGCTGCCCGCATTGCGACGTTCATTCAATTACATACATAGATGAGTTAAGTAGCCATAAGACACACTCACTCGAGCATTCAAACCATTACTTACTGTGTCTCACCTGTGCCTCGACGACGGGGGGACATAGGACGCAAGAAGAAGAAGAAACCAATGTAAGCTCATCATTTTCCTAAATACGGTGTCCAGAATGCGCCAGCATTGCGACGTTCGTTCAACTACATTTATAGATAAGTTAAGGGTCCGGCGACGGATGAATTTCCCATACAAACGTAGTACCAAAATGATTTGTTGTTTGAGAATATTTTCACCATGGTTTGCTATTATTTGTATTAGAATAGTATTTATGTAGGTTCCTGCCACAATCTTTTTTCAAAATACTTATCTACACAAAAACTAAGAATACATTTATTCTTTAATGTAAAATTGCGATTCGGTTTAATTTCATTTCAGAAAGGTATTTTGAAAAAAAAAATGTGTCAGGAACCTAGATAAATACTATTTTAATACAAATAATAGCAGACCATGGCGAAAATATGCACAAATTACAAATCATTTTGGTATTACGTTTGTATAGGAAATTCATCCGTCGCCGGACCCTTAAGTAGCCATAAGACACACTCACTCGAGCATTCAAAGTATTACTTACTCCATGGCGAGCACCTGTGCGCGAACAACTCGAATAAATATTATTGCCAGCATAAATAACGGGAGTTTATTATGCTTTATCTGCTCCATTTGATGTATCAACTTGATAAGTTTTTTTAACTGACATGATGTGCATTATTATCTCACAATTACTTTTGGTGTTCTGAAATATCCACCAGCTATAATTATATGTAATAACTAGCTGTACCCGCGACTTCGTTCGCGATTGCCATACCTGCCGACTAATTAAGTTCACATTTAACCACAGTTTCTCTCATATTATGATACACCGCCGTGCAAAAAAACTTCGATGCGCAGAATTGGACCTGTTACACTTTTAATATAAGAATCTTTATTTAGGTACCTAGTTAAATAGTGTATAAATCATGTGGGGTCTACGGCGGATAGCATGTTGTCATCTTCAATCCCATTCTTTATCGACAATACTTTCAGCTACGACTCGGCCAGCGTTAGTGTTAAGAAGTGTCATACTCGTTTCACTTCTTACTCATGGTTCCGTTCAGCTGGGGCCCTATTCTGCTAAATTAATCGCTTCACTATGACAGGGACGTCACAGATGTCACGGAATGACACGTTTTGGTATTCTACCTTAGATGAAAGAAATTATGATGAATGCAGATGTAGAGACGCGCGTCAAGTTTGAAACTATTAATTTATCTCGCACGCACTATCTGGAGTTTTATTAATCTAAAGATTCTACGTAATGATTAGTAGTGAAGCCATTGTATTACAGAATTGGGCTCCTGATCCATTTGACTGGACCACCGTAATTTTTTTTCGTTATTAGGTAGGTACAGTTGTTTGTGTACCACAGTCAAAAATATTTTTCTGTGGTCCAGTTAGTTTAATTGGACCACTTACTCCAACCAAACTTCGGTGGTACAGTTAACTGGACCAGCTAAACCACCAAATATCATGTTCATGAATATTGCATGGACCATTTGTACATTTTACTTTGCCTGAAATAGGCATTGACGCACTCATTAGTTAGGTTCCTACCTACTAAGGTAGAACCCTAACTAATGGGTGCGTCTTGGAATAATAAATGGATAGGAACTTACCTACCCTTTATCTACTGATTTTTTTGTTTCAATGAACTGATTTTCTACTCGACTTTCTACTGATTTAGTCAAATTCGATCTTGCAACACTGTTTCTAATAAAAAGAATGCATGAAATCGGCGACGCGTTAATTCAATTCAATTCAATTTATTTATTTCGGTTATTCACCATAAATGTTAGTACAACAACCTATATACTATGTTAGTTACCATAAAACAGATTTCAATTATTCATGTCACATAAACTCCAGAATACATTCAATAAATTATCATTGCAAAATTAAATTAAAATAACAAACTCTAATAAGATTAAATTTAAGCATGTAAATGTCAATTAATATTCAGTCTAATAATAGTCAAATAATTAAAGCATGTAAAAGTCAACACATTAATAAATTAATAAATAAATAGTACCCTACTGAAATAATTTTTAATTAATTTTATTTTGCACAACGCATGGAGTTACAGGGCAGCACATGCGTCTCGGTCCAGTGTCTGAGTATAGGGCCATCCACCCGCTCAGTTACCGTGACTAGGAGGCTGTTGGGGCTGGCGCGCACCCGCCGCATCAAGGAGGCGACACGCTTGCGCATTATGGCGTGGAAATCATCCACTCGCGCCTCTGCGAACATACCTGATGCGCTGCAGTAGCGCGGCAGCCCCACCAGCATCCGGAACGCGTTATTGTACTGCACCCGGAGTGCGTTGTACGCCGCTCGAGTAACATTGATCCACAGGCTGCAGGTGTAAAACGATTGGCAGAAGGCCCTAAACAATGTAATTTTCACCTTTTCGGAGCATTTTGCAAACCTTCGGATCAACATGTTACTCCTCACAGCCAACGCCCTCCTCTCTCTCTCTAAATCCATGTCGTCCTTGAGGGTATCGGTGACCCAGTGCCCCAGGTACTTAAAGTGCGACACTTGTTTGAGCACGGTGCCATCCAGTGAGACGGATGGCACATGTGGGTAGTACTTGGTTCCCGCTTTAAATACCAATAGCTCGCTCTTTGTAGAGTTGTACCTGAGGCCATGTGTCACCGCATACCGCTCACATATGCCTACCAGCTTCCGGAGGGCGCTGATTGATGGGCTCAGTAACACCATGTCATCGGCATAGCTAATGTTATTTACCATTTTACCACCAACGGAGCAGCCCACCATGGCGCCACTGAGCTCATCAATCAGCCGATCTACGTACAGGCTGAAAAGCCGAGCAGAGCTCAACCCCCCCTGCCTCACCCCGCATTCCAACCTGTACGGCTCGGACAGCGAGCCTGCCCACCTGACAACATTGCTCTGATGACCGTACCAATATTTGAACAGCTCAATGAGTTCAGCGGGCATCGTTGTGTCTTCTGAGAGCTTCTTCCACAGGACACTATAGGAAACCAAATCGAAGGCTTTTGATAGGTCAAGGAAGCACGCATACACAGGCGTCTTCCTATCAGTGTAGTACCGGACTGTATGCTTGAGACACAGCACTGCCATTTCTGTAGAGAGCCCTGATCGAAATCCAAACTGAGCGTCATGCAGCACAAGATGTTTCTGTAGCTGTGTGTCAAGCATGCAATCCAGCACTTTAGCTATAGTAGTAGCCAACGAGATAGGCCTATAGTTACCTATATCCGACACATCTCCGGTCCGATTCTTAACTAATGGCACAACCACGGTCTTCATCATATCATCAGGCAGGTAGGCATGTACAACACACAGCGAGAACAGCATGGCCAGCACTCCAGGCAGATGTACCCCAGCAAACCGCAGGTGCTCAATACTAATGGAGTCGTGGCCCGGAGACTATAATGAATTACAACTAAGAACACATTTTGACTTTTATCCCCTCTCCCAAGAGAACCGTGCCTACTGATATCCCAGATAAAATGCATCATTTGATTTCATTCTGTACTTTTGGCGTAATGCGCGACCCAGGAATTTGACTATTATCCCCCTCCACGGGAACCTTACTGAATTCCGGTATAAAATGTATCTTTCCCCGTAGTATGAACTCAAATCGTGCCGACTTCCATTCGAATTCATTCAGTAGTTCCGTCGTGATGCGGGGTTAAATAATTATACTTTTTCCTCTCTCCCAGGGGAACCTTACTGAATTCCAGGATATAATGTATCCCATGTCCTTCCTTGTAGTATGAACTCAAATCGTGCCAGGTTTCATTCCAACTCATTCCGCAGTTTCGGCGTGATGCGCGGTGAAGGAATCTTACTTTCATCCCCTCTCCCAGGGGAACCGGATAAAATGTATCCCATGTCCTTCCTTGTAGTTTGAACTCAAATCATACCAATTCAGTCCAACTCATTCAGCAGTTCAGCGTGATGTGCGGTGAAGAATTTTACTTTCATCCCTTCTCCCAGGGGAACCTTACTTAATTCCAGGATAAATGTATCTTTCCTCGTACTCAAAGAGTAGAACTCAAATTATGCCGAGTTTCATTCGAATTCATTGAGTAGTTCCGTCGTGATGCGCGGTAAAAGAATTTTACTTTCATCCTCTCTCCCAGGGGAACCTTACTGAATTGCGGGATCAAATGTATTCCATGTCCTTCCTTGTAGTATGAAATCAAATCGTGCTAGGTTTCATTCCAACTCATGCAGCACTTTCGGCGTGATGCGCGGTGAAGAAATTTTACTTTCATCCCTTCTCCCAGGGGAACCTGACTGAATTCCGGGATAAAAAGTATCCTATGTCCTTCCTCGTAATATGACCTAAAATCATGCCGAATTTGATTTCAATACCTTCAGTAGTTTCGGCGTGATACGCGGTGAAGAAATTTTACTTTCATCCCCTCTCCCAGGGGAACCTGACTGAATTCCGGGATAAAAAGTATCCTATGTCCTTCCTCGTAGTATGACCTAAAATCATGCCGAATTTCATTTCAATACCTTCAGTAGTTTCGGCGTGATGCGCGTTTAAGAAACAGACAGACAGACAGACAGACAGACAGACAGACAGACAGACAGACATGAATGAAAAAAATTACAGTTTTGGCTTCAGTATCGATAATAGAATGCCCTCCAAAAAAAATTTTCAAAATATCTTCAATGTACAGAATTGGACCTGTTACAGTTTTATTATAAGTATAGATTAACGGGTGAAGATCCGCTTGTGACGCAGGAGGTTGCGGATTCGAATCCCGCTTCGGGACAAATGTTTGTCTGATCTAAAATCCAAAACAGACGACTTAGGCGTGATTCGAACTTGCAACTTTCCACTCTAAACGGGAATATGTTGCTGATTTCGTTAACAAGTCACATACAACCACACGAAAAAATCTTAAATTCTTCGAATTCTCCCTAACTAAATAAATGGAAAAACAATAACGATCGTTTCCAAAATCATTGCAGGCGTAAAAATATAGCTTCCATAAAACATTGCCAACTATTTCATCGAACCTTCATCAGCTTTACCAGCCCAATAAAATCACACTCCATAACCTAATAAACCATCAAAAGCGAATGGGGTGTTCAATGCTCTATCATTTGATGGTGTGGTTGTCTTAGTTATGGCGAATAAAGGAATCCACTTCTCGAGCTTTCAATAAATCTTACTGGTTATAAATCTTACGTGGTTTTAGGGTTCTGTTTATGTCATGAAAAATCCCCGATTGAAACCTTTCACCGTCACCAGTTTCTCACAAACAAGTACCTATCTGTATTTTCTACTCTACACAGTATAACAAGTATTTGTATTTCTTTATTAATCAAAATTTATTTTATTCTTATTTCTACGACACTTTCAACTAAATAAGGTTTGTCTAGTGTCGACAGTTACAGTGTGTTGCCACCTGTTGTCTGGTTTAATACTCAAAGGTTGCCACACATTTGGCATGAATAGAATATAATAGAAAATACTTTTATTGCACACTTTAAACTAAGAAACAGTTTAAAATGACTATTTTTATCCTAAGTGACAATTGGCGTTCTTATCGCTCAAGAGCGATCTCTGCCAGACAACCTGGTATGGTTAGGATCGTGTGATATGTACATGGGGTAGAATCTGTGTGCATCTGATAAGATACAACTTAAAAAAATATTATAAGGTACTTAAGTAATCAAAAATAAATAATGAATGAATGATATACACAAACTTAATTATCATAAACGTACTAAGTCTATGTACCTAGGTAGTTAAGTAAGTAGGTAAAGTGGTCAGATCAAGGTGGTCAAAGTCACTTAAAATAACAAAAAAATAAAACTGGGCGAATTTACAGCCAGAGAAACCTGCGTCTTTCGTATTGGCCGAGTCGGCGATTGGCTTAACTTAACAAAAAATGTCTTCGATAATCCCCATAAAGAAGAAGATTATCATTTCCAAAATCTTCCGAACTGAGGATAATCTTAGTATTATCATAACGGGGTAACGATTTATTAACATCTAAAATTACAATAACAGAATCAAACAATTACAACTAGTATATACTTGTACTATATCTATGTTTATCTATTTCCTAAGAATCTAAAATGCTGGCTATAAAAAAAAAATGTTTTCTTAAGAATTAGTGAGTACAATTGTGAAAATACATTAGTTATGTAGGTATATAAACTTAGTACCTACCTACTGTCAAATTGCATCAATAGAAAAACCAGTCTGCTTTTCGATTTTTTCGATCTACGAATTAGCATTGCCATTCAACGTGGCAATGCTGCCAGCATTGTTAGCACTCTGCCTTCTGGTGACTGCTTAGATTATATTAATGTATCTTTTTAATTTTCCATGTCTGAGTCACAAATTAATCAAAATGTGCTACCGTGCCTAATCTGCATTCTATACAATATAAAAACGTGCCACCACCGTGAACTTACAAAGCCAAAAACCTAGACACCTTTTTAAGAATCCATTCAACAATATTCGCTATCTGAAGACTTTTATGCAGAGTTTATTGAAGTGAATCCGCATAAAAAATGGGTCTGAATACACATTTATTTTATTCCAACATAAATCATGTGTGTCCAGGATTTATGAGAACCATGGATGCAAAAGTGGTGAGAGATAAAAATGGCTTTTTCTAGGCGCTTTATGCATTGTGCCCGGATAAAAAGCAACTACTTTGATATATTTTATTTTAGTTATGATAATTTCTCACTTACCCCTTTTTCATAAATCATTTTGCTAGCCGTTGATCGCGTATCTCTTGCTTATAAGCATGGCAATGGAGTCAGGAAGTTGGCAGGGATACACTCCGTGCCTCGGAGGGGCTTCTTTAATCCGTTGGTACTGCGCCTGACCTCTTCCCGGTCGTGTCGGTCTGATGTTCCATCGGATTATGAGAGTGAGGGAATAGCGAGAGCACCTTTGTTCGCGCACGGACTAATGTCCGGCTAATGTCGTGTTGAGACTGGTCGCCGTGGCCAAAATTCGGCTATGAGGAAATCATCATCAAACATGGTAAACAAGGTAGGTATTTATAAAAAAACTAAAAAAAAAAGCTTTCATAATTATCATCTAGGACCAAAGTGCTTGGGAAGACAAATCCAAGGAACCCAAACTCAATGAGATTAAGTCGTTTCGTTTAGGAATTCCTAACCTTCTGTCTCCATCATCAGAAAAGCGCGATGGTACCATGACATTGAATTGTTACCGAACTTACATAGTATGCCAAATTTCAGCTCAATCGGTTGAGTTCTAAAATTCTGTTACAAGATTTTTCCCACACATACTAAGATAATAAAAAAAAAACCACAGATCTAAGTAAAATCTGCTAAGTTAAATATGGTAAACTAGCTTCTGTACGCGGCTTCGCCCGCGTATTTTCGGTATACTAAGTAGCCTATTGTTTAAGTAAAGCTACGTTCTAAGTGTATGCCAAATTTCATCTTGATCTGTTCAGTAGCTTTGGAGGTCCTAGGTAACAAAAATATCACATTTCACAAACTTTCGCCTTTATAATATTCGTAGGAAGTAGAACGCCGAAACGTAAAATACAAGCTCAGAATTGCAAAATTATTATGATGGTCTATTAAGAACCTCTTATAAAATAATTAACCAAGTAAATGTGGGAGTGAAAAGCCGTGTAAGTATGGAGAAATGGATGAAAACAATATAGCTGCCTTTATTTTCAAAGCTCGTAACCTCAAATTCTAGAAATATTGATTTTAACGCCATCTAGTGTAAGATGCCGTCACGAACACGATGGAATCATTCGTATCTCCCATTGAACTACTATTACTAGCGTAACTCACTGGTATCTCCTACATGTTTATAGTTTTGTTGGTATTTACGAAAAATAAAACCACGTATGTCCACGTCTTCACATAGGTTAGTTGAGGATATATTATATCCGCTGTCCGAAGAGCGTTGAGGCTAAATCTCCAGCCTTTGATGCTGATGACTGATGAATGATGAAGCTGATGATGAGGATATAATATATCCTGATCATCAGCCCGTAAAACCAGCGCACAGTAGCGCCATCGTTACTGTGCATCATGCTGAGCGACGACCTTTTTTGATGTCACGTTTGTAACTCTTACTTGTTTGTACCAACTTTACTTGTAATTTTTATGACACAGAATAAATACTTTTTTCTTGACTTTACTTTACTTTACTATCCGTCGACACGACGCCACAAATAGCGGTTCGTCTCCATCCATCGTCTCCCTGCGACCGGTACATGTCGTCGGTTCATCGAGTGGGAGATTTAATAAACCCTAAATTTTATCTATGGTCGAGCTTAGAGCTAGCTGCAAATAATGGCAACATCTCCGAACTAAAAAATACTTAACTCACATGCTTGGAGTTTAGATAATGAATAATTTTTAACAATATTTAGTGAAGAAAGGATCTCGAATCGACAAGTACCTACTTTAAAAAGTGTTTGAAAATCTGAAAAGAAAGTTAATTTTAGGTTGATTACTGCGGGACTCATAATGTTTTTGGGAAATCATGGAAAAGTCGTGTATCTTTAGCAAATAATATTATTTTTCTAAACATTTATTATCCAAGAAATCAAATAATGTCATAAACATTTTCGAATTCGACGGGACTTAACCCATATCCAAATTTCATAATGAACCGTTCAGCCAGCGTGAAAAGGTAACAGACAGACAGATATACAGAGTTACTTTCGAATTTTTAATATTGGGACGGATTATTGCAACTATAGCCAAAGCTATGTCCGAACTAAATTACTGGTCTCTGTAATCGGCTTAAAAATCTTCCACGAATATTCTATTTTGAAATAGTTTCTAAAAAATAACAGTTATTTTCAGCTTTCACACGCCGGAATGGATAGCAGTTTGTTTCCATGCAACGTCTTCACGGTTGGTTAGCCGATAAAAGGAAATATATCGCGAAGCGTTTTGTTGTTGTATTAGGTATTAGGGTTCCTAATATTTTTTGAAAAGGTATTCAATTCAACCAGTTAGGTACAGCCGACGACAAAAGGTTCTAAGAATCCTATCTAACATTTTTCAAAACCTGGAATATGCCTCGTATACATTTTTTGAGAAAAATTCTTCATAGGTTCACAAAACTGGTTATTACATATAACAAAATACTATGATTAACTTAACACGATAAACGCCGATTCAAATTTAGCGGTTGTTCCGTTTGGGCCGTGGGGCTCACCGGTGAGCGACAGCAATACTACCCGTTCAGGCCGCGGGGCTCACCGGTGACCGCGCGACGGGCTCGTGTTTGAACTCAATTTTCTCGCTGGAGGACACAGTGCCGATACAAAACTATATAGAGCGTGCCCGGCGCGGCTCTGGAGAACAGTTCACGCATACTAGCTCATTTCGACACTGTATAAAAAACGACTTTTTGCCTAAGTACACAAGATAATATGGTTTTAAAATGAAAGGTTTACAAATATTATGTTATATGTATTAGAAAATATTTGAAAACGTTTTATTATACGTATGGCAATCACTTTTTCTTGAATATTTGGCACATAAATGAAACCAGCGCTTCCGAGGAAGTACCGCAAAGGTCCGAGAGTGTGGCCGGCGCGCCGTGACCCCCGCGGCCCCGCGGGAAGGAAATGCAGATTTCCAACGTCGGCGTGCGCCGTGGTGGTCACTGGTGAGCGACTGCAATTATTTTGATAATTTTTTTGATAATAATAAGAAATTATAATTTAGATCGGGGTTTTTGACTATTTTGAATCGCATGAGCCAATAAAATATAATTTGTAAAATTTGCCGAAATCGCGAATCGACGTCGGCCCATAAGGATAGTATAGTGGTGGTCACCGGTGACCACCATGGCGTTCAATGTGTTAAGCATTATTTAAACTAGAATGAGTGTAAAACCTAAAACATTATCTCCCATGCACTTTCTATTCCCTCACTCTCATAATTAGTTTGGAGGGCAGACCGAAACGACCGGGGAGAGGTCCAACGCAGAACCAACGGCTTAACGTGCTTTCCGAGGCACGGGGATGTAAAATCGCCAACTTCCTGACTCCGGGCTGCTACCCCTACCACTTTGAACTCGATAAAGATGGTAGGTATTGGAAAGTAGACACTGTTTAGTGGTTTTTAACGTTGCTTACAAAAGGTTTATTTTAAACTTTTCTGTTGTTTTCAGTAGGACTATAGCAGAGACTATTTATTATAATATTCAGCATGTACCACCCAGCAGTGATAAACTCCATCTGGAAGGGAATGAAGGTATCAAGATTTTATGTTATTAAGACCTAAAATCTCCAGGTTTTTCTGGCTCTCCACCTTCCGTCCTCGCTGAAGGTAGGCCCCAGGATCTTGCATAGGATCTTTTGCTCTGCCACCAGGGGCTTATTCTCCTTCTTCAATGTCCATGAAACGTTTGCTATGTCCAAGTTTCACAGCTGTGCATCAATGTCGGTCTTAGGACGGCTAGTGAAAGAACCCAACATCATCAACATCATCGGCGAAAAGACTTCGCTGGCTTGGCCACTTCGAGAGGATGGGAGAAGACCTGATAGTCTACCACGCATATCTCGGCTGCTGGAAAGATGTGGTGGAAGCGTACCTGCGTGAGCTACAAGTGGAAGACTGGCGGGAAACTGCACAGGGCAGGGAAAAATGGCAACTTCTCTTATCGGAGGCCAAGACACATTTCGGGTCTCTGAGCCATAGGAGTAAGTAAGGCCTATTCAAATTTCCGAGGTATTTGCTACCCAGAGCGGTATCCGAGTTATGAGGTACTGTTTGTGCATACAAAACTCCCGGCGAAACCGAGCAAAAATTTTCACTGCCGCTACCGTCTAGGTTCGAATAAGCCTTTACGCTGTTTTATTTTAAGCGTTTTTCATAAAGGGCACGTTAGGCGGGCGGATAAAGAAAAGTTCAAAAATAGTTGATAGAGTAACATTTTAGTCGTTACGTGATATGGGCATGTTCGCCCGAGTACGACATTATGGCACTTCGACAGAGACGAACGCAAGTCGCGTGCGACACGCCAGAAAAGCCGGAATGTAAAACACACGGACAGGAATTACAAGACGGAAAAAATCTTGTCTGTCGGTCTCCTACAAATGCTTGTCTATGTATATGTATTTCTACATCTATCTTAGCAATTTTGGGAAACAAATGATGAGATTAAATGATGAAAATATGATTGTATATCTATATATATAAAAGAAAGTTGTGTTAGTTACACTATTTATAACTCAAGAACGGCTGAACCGATTTGGCTGAAAATTGGTGGGGAGGCAGCTTAGAACCAGGAGACGGACATAGGCTATGTTTTATCCCGGAATTACCACGGGAACGGGAACTACGCAGGCGAAGCCGCGGGCAACAGCTAGTTATTGTATAAATATAGGTTAACAGTGATGGCTTTAGAATAGAGTATCATTTAGAAGCATTGTAGTTTAGAGTAGAAAATTAACATAATCGTAAATTGTACGCAATTCAAAGTTTATTATTATAATAAAAAAAAATCGTACACATGCATAAAACCGTCAAAAATCTTCGCTGGATAATATTATATTAAATTATAATTGGTACATGTAAAAAATTTAAATTACTTTGATAAATTTTAATTTGTTAACAGGTTTTTGAGCATTTTGGATATCTTGTCAATTTATAAATTGAAAGCAGACAGAGGATAAAAAATACCTGTGATTAGGATTTCAAGTAGTTAGAAAAATACTATCTAACTTTGGTTCTGTTCGGAATGTTTTTGTGGCCTCCAAATATTGATTTAGCACAGCACACAAAAACAACATAAAGAGTAGTTTTAAAAATGGTATTTGAATTATTCAAACTATGAACATATATTGTTTACTCGTTAATAAAACAAAATAAGCTTGGTATAATTTGCCGAGAACCTTTATTAGAAGATAAATGAAGCACTTACCGTCGTAGCTGTTATCCACAAATTCATATTCACGTACACACACAACACAACACAAAAGTTTTTAAAAATATGTTCGTCCACTGCTGAACGTGCCTTTCCCTAACAATGGGGGTTTTGCCGTAATCACCATGCTTGGCCATCTACATAAATGCGTTACAGTCCAGAGTTTGTCCAGTATGTTTCCAACCACGCGTGCCTGTGTATAGAATTCAGCGAACTAAAGCCAACGTTTTGCGGAGCTCCGCGCGAACATTGTGGCGTCACGACATTTCCGATATTTTATTGCAAATCCTCTGTGGAAGCCGGGCTTCGTTTATGTTTCGAAAACTTTACATAGCTAGGACCAGTCACAGCTAGCGCCTTTGCTTCCGTTATACTTTTTTTTAAAGTAGCGTAAAAGTCAGTATGTTCTTGTTATTTGTATGAGGCGACTTAGGGATATCTACCGGGCGGGCAGCGCACCCTGCAGGACATTTCTACCACCGAGCTGCGATCCCCAACCCGCATGCCTAGCGTGGGGATTATAGGTATAAGAGATAAAAGCCAATAAGGCGCTTATCAGGGGGAGGCCTGCGTCCAGCTGTGGACCAATGTGAAAAATTAATGTAAGTTACCACTTATTTTGGTGAGACATAATTCACTGATAATTATAAGCTGGAGAAGCCACTGGCTCCTGAGACACAGTTTTTAACTAGTTCAGGAGCCTATGGACTCATAACTGTCTGTAAAACTATTATTATGTCAATAAAGAAACTTTTTACTTTTACTAATGTAGACTGCTGAGGTTGAGGTTAGTTATTTGTTTTGAGACTTCGTCATAGCCCGTAACCACAATAAATATAGAAATATATCATATATATCTATGCCCAACATTGTATTTGTTTTATTTAACGTACGATACTGTAGGTATGCCATTTCTTAGAATACAATAGGTATATTGTATTCTAAGAAATCGCATTGCTACACATTATGTTCAGTTGAAAGACATCGTAGCTTTTGCATCAAAATTAGTGAATTCTACTTTAGTAAATTAGTAGAAAGGAATATTTAGTTCTGTCAGAAAGTACCTAGCTAGGTCCAATAAGTAAGTTACATGGTTTTGAGAGTTAACACGTACACAATTTAATTGAAACAGAACAATTTTGGGAAAACACTTGGTTCTTGAAACAACTGAAAACTGTCATGGTTATGAACACTAAAATAACTTGATTTTAGAGCATGCAACTGTGCCCAATATATAGGAAAACTCAAAACATCTCAAATCAGTGTAAATAATCAATATTTTTATTGCAAACACATTCCATTAATTTAAGATGGTTTTAATTAATTATTTAATCTATGACTGAAATATGTATCTCGGTATTTATGAGGCCGAAATTAACGCATTAAATTGAATTAAATCGAAAACAACATGTCAACCTGTCAGCAACAACGGTTGTTTACAATAAAATCACTTAAACGTTAATGTGTGATCATGACGCATGCCACTCTGTGCCGAAATATAATTAAATATCAAAATACCACAAATCATGGTAAATATTCCGTGTTTTGATTTAACGATGTACAGGGTGCACTGTCACATGTGTACAAAACCGATAGGGGGTGATTCTGTATCCCGAGGGTATCAACTTGTGAATAACTTTGTGTTTATGTAAGTTTATGTATTATGTTTGTTGGTATTATGGTATGTTGTGTATCTGTTTCTTTTTCTTTATGTAGGTGTCTTATTCAGTGCCACCGTCTATTTTGTTTTTTAATTTCCAGTCCATCCCAAGGTTGAATGGAAGAGATCGCTCTCAGCGATAAGGCCACCCATTGTACTTCCTTATTTTCTAAGCATTTTCTCTGTATTTTTTCCCGAATTTTTGTGGTATAATAAAGTGTTTTCTATCTATCTATCTATCTACCTATAACGATGAACTTTTCTTCGTAAAACAAAAGTTGATACTTACGGGGTGCAGAATCACCCCCTTTCGGCTTGTTTCGTGTCACCCTATATAAGCTTGATACCGGTATTATGCTTCGAGCAAGTTCTAATTATCGAAGATGAGCAACTTTATGGAGCCACACTCTACGCTCGAAGTCATTTCCTGAAGGCTTAGTGAAGGTAAATCTATGTGCGTTCACAACACCTGCAGAAAGGAAAGGATTAACTAGCAGCGCATAATTAAGAGATAAGGAACCAAGGTATCGAGGCTAAGGCTAGAGCTTTCTCTGTTCTTAATCTGGTAGCAAGTTAAAAATACAAAATGTACAATTGTAGTCTGGTTAGATAGATAGATTATTACTTTATTGCACCATCAATACATAAAACAATTTAATCAGAACCTAATACTAACTAGGTATAGTAATATGGCACAATCAGCGGCCGTATAGCTAGAATAGAATAGAAGAATAGAATAGAAAAGAATTTTATTGCCTTAATTTAGAAAATACACAAAAAATTAAAAATATACATACTACTTAATTAAAACTAATAAACTAAGACAATAGGAGTAAATTCAGCGTTAGCTGTAATGCATTAATATGCAAGCAGCGCTGATTTTCAATTTACTCCTCTCGGATAGCTGGTCACCGAGAGGTTAAAGTAATAGCGGGATTATATTCACAAAAAACTTGAACAATCTAGGATATCTGACACTTAGTACATAGGTATTTGTAGGTACATAGATACAATTAAATAAAAAAGCACGGCGTTTTAAATAATTACTATAGGTACACATTTACTGAGGTGGGATATTATGACGTATTTGGGAATGTTCATGGGTGTGTTATGTTGTGCATGCGTGTTGGAATGTTGGTTCCACCGAGGCACCAGTCTAATAAGAGTCTGGGCAACGGAGGACCATGTGAGTGTTTGTGTGCTGCATGGTAAGTGTGTTTGTGAGTGTGTGTCTGCGAACATGGTCTCTTATCGGTACTTTTCGTATGTAATATCAGAGTTTAAAGGTTATCAATTAGACTTTGCTAACAGCGCTCTCTTGGACAGGATCGGTACGTTAGAAGCTGAGACGGTGCCGTAATTTATGACGTACCTATGAAAAATATTAAACATTTTTGCCACATAAAAGTACATAAAAAACAGAAACTGCAATAATTTATAAAAAGTCTAGTATTTGATTCGAGAGGCATTAACATACAGGCGCACCAAGGGTTCCGTATAATTATAAGATCTTACTTCTTGCCAAAATTTATGATTCTTGGTCAACAGGAAGTATCCTAGAGGTTTTGGTCCATGGCGAGAATAAAAAAATATTATTTTTGTGAATAAACTACAAATTTACGATTTTCGGGTTTTTCCCTTTACTTGTGCGATATGACTTTTGCTTCTTGCCAAAATTGTATGGTTCTATGTCAACGGGAAGGACCCTATAGGTTTTGGTCCATGGCGAGAACCAAACATTATTTTTTTTGTGAATAAACTACAAATTTTCGGAATTTTCCTCTAATCGTGTTGAGACTGCTTCTTGCCAAATTTTATGGTTCTAGATCAACGGAAAGTACCCTATAGGTTTTGTGTGCACGTGATTCCCTTGGAAATTTTAAAATATTCGGACATTAATGGCTGTAACTTTTGATTGCGTTGACCTAAAAGTTCTATTTATATCACGGCTCCAAGAAGTTACGGAGCTGAGTATTTGATGTGAATTTCAACATACCTCCACGCGTTCCTAGAAAAGGGGGTTGACAGACGGACAGATAGACAGATGGACAACAAAGTGATCCTAAAAGGGTTCCTTTTCTCTTTTTGAGGTACGGAACCCTAAAAATGAATGTAGATAGGTCTGGTTATTAGGACTAAGTTGTGCTAAATAAATTCTGTCTCCTACAAGATTAAAATAAAACGCCTTAAGCATTTAAATTAAGTTTCTACACTAAGGTTAGCTACGAGAGCTTTGTACGGCATGTCGATGAGAAAACGCCTTTAAATTTACCGGATATTTAACAAGGTTAATTGCGAATGCGGCTTAAGGTGTAAGATTAACGTCGTTTTGCACACCGAGCCTTCGTAAAAACGATGTATAGTGGTAAAGTCATTTAGAACGGGATATTTACCATGATTTGAGTTTTGAGCTTGTGGTAGCAGGCGAATGACCTCCATCAGTATGGTGCATGTTTTTTCGCATTCGGACTACTTTGGACCGAACGCAGTGGGACGAATGTGGAAAAACTCAATTTGACTAACACCCTATACCAGTAACCCTGTATATACTGCAGTTATCTGAGTTCTATTATCTAGTTATAGTTAGTAGCTTGTTGGTGTAGTTTCATTAATTTTAATGAGTGTTTGTTTTTCTTATTGTATCTCTTTTATATATCTTTGTCAATTTGGAGCTACACTGTTATGCCAATGTAAATATATAAATAAAAACTTAATACCTAAATAAAATAAAAATAAATACTAAGTAAATACTATCTGAGTGAGGGGTGAGTCCAGTTTACGTTAGTATCGAGACGTGATCGGACGTCTCCTTTTTTCGTAGGATTTGGTACACCGCGGTGTAAACCATGCCGCAAACGATTGTATAGTGTACATAATACATGTACTTACACCCAGACCGAGATCAAATACCTGCAAACCATACAATATTTTTGCGTCGTCGTTACCTTCTGCCCCTCTGAGTTCGTCAAACGTACTTACTACGTACTAACGCACTACACTGCTGTGCAAAAGCCTCCCTTTTCTATGTATAACAAAAAATATCTATCTATGTAAGTAATGTATTGTATTATGTATATCTAGTAGGATCTAGTACCCATAACACAAGCTCTGCTCAGCTTGGGGCTGGATAATGCGGTGTGAATTGTCCAGAATTATTTATTATTATTTATTTATTTTTTCTCCTTCTACTCCCACGATTCAACGCTGCGTCAGGCTACGATGGAAGACGTGTCTCCAGCTTGTCATGCCATCTCATCTTGGGCCTTTCGCGTCGCCTTATAGCGTTGGGTGGGCTCCACTGTGTGGTGGTCTTTTCCCACAAGTCGCTCGGTATGCGCCAGTTCCACTTCAGGGTCCTGGAAGCCTGAAGTGGAACAGGGCTGGCTTTCTGACCAACGGCGATTTTTTGAGCGTAGTATGCTGTTTTACTGCATAATCTGCACTCAATCTGACAGCTTAACTCCTAAGTTATGATTCCTCTCCATGACTCGTTGACAGACCCTGAGAGCGGACTTTTGACGATCGGTCACGTCCGTAGCACACCTCCGCAGCGGAACACGAGTGGCGGAACCGCTGGATGAATGCCGCAGTCAAAGTGTAGTTTGAGCTGCGGAACTATAGCGTAGGTGTGGCTGACGTCGGAGAAACGAATCGACGAAAACGTGTGGGGATAGAGATAGAATTATAGTCAAGTCTATGCGTTAGAACAGGCATTTTCGCTATTCCTAAGAAATTAAAAAAAATCGCAAAAATTTACGACTTCGGCGGGACTCGAACCCGCATTTGAGCAACGCGACACCTCTCGTCAAACGAACTAAATGTAACTTTAGTCTTTGAACAGGAATGGATAAACTTTAATGTTTCCCCTGTAGGTGGAGCTAACGGCGCTACAGTCCGTAGAAAGTCGCAAAGATTTTCGACTCCAGCGTCACTCGACCTCGTGGTGTAGTTGGTTAGCACATTCCGGTACTTACGGAAGGATGCGGTTTCGAGTCCCGCCGAAGTCGTAAATTTTTGCGATGTTATTTAATTTCTTAGAAATTTGCCAGAGTGTGAGGCTTACGCACTATAAAAACAAAAAAAAAATAGCTATTGTTCCGTTTCATACGGACAAGACATGGCGAAATTACTGCAAATCCGCTGTTATGGTTTCGCAGCGGGGAGGTGTGCTACAGGCGTCAAGGACTACGTTTGAGCGCCGTAGGCGAGGACGAGAAGAATGCGTACTGTTATATCCCTTCAATGTATGTGGATTTCATTGTTGCTGCTCTTACCGCGGCTTCGAGTCAGCCTCGGTGGAGCAATTGATCAAGCAACACGTGTATATAATTTGTCTCCGGGCTCAATTCTTTTGTATTACGTAACCTAATTAATTCCAATCAAATCAATTTAAGTGATTTAAATAAAAAAATATTATTTTTAATCCATGAGTTTATTATTAGGGATCGTGGCAAAACTGCCACATGATACAAATGCCCTACATAAGTTTTTTCTTTGAACAGTAGTCTAGCAAAGGCTATTGAATGAACCCATCAGCCATCGTATTTTTAAATCGCTTCCTCCTATGTCTTAAGCGACCACTCATTCGACTCTCAAACGTTTCTATTTACTCAGCTCAGCACTGACGCTGTAATTCCTACCGTAATCAATGGTACTTCCAACTACAATGCTTCCTGAAATACAACCAGGTGAGGCTTAGAGTAATTTAGGCTTTATGTACTTAAACGTTAAGTACTCTTTCCGATGTGGTGAGATTATCTGACTGCGTAGTTTCCGCTAATATGTTTTCATTTCAATGAAATGAAATGAAAATATTTATTGAAAAATAAATACACAATAACAATGGTTAACCCAATGTTATGATAAAGTTAGTTGTTATCAGTTTCTCGTCAAGTAAAATTAAGTTTAAATTACTTAAATTAGTTTGAATTCGGTACGTCGCGATTAGAAAAGGTTAGTATTTGAGGAATTACAAATTGTTTATAGTCATTGTTTAGGAATTCACTTACAGGGTATATGGTTTTATCTATCAGAAGAAGTTTCACATTATTTAAATAAGATTGTTCACAAGTAATGAGTCTAATACACAATGGAAGTTTGTTAAAAAGTTTACTATCAAATTGTGTAAGTCGTGTAGATGTTGATTGAAAATATCATGCGGTTTCGTTTAAATCATGTTATTATTTACGCTATTAATAATATAAATGATGATGATCTTTCGCGTATCCTTGCGTGGAGTAAAGCACTTGGTCTTCTGGTGAACCCCAGAAAGACGCAAGTCATCATTGTAGGCAGCTCAAGGACGATATCTAAGATTGATATAACGGCCTTATGCCCTATATATTTTGATGGTGTGTCAATTCCAAAATGTAAATCCGTCAAAAACCTGGGTCTGATTCTTGACAATGAGTTGTCCTGGGGTCCGCAATTGGCTGAACTTAGCCGAAAAATGTTCGTATCGGCAGGCTCACTGCGGCGACTGCGAAATTTCCTCCCGACTTCCACTAAGGTGACACTTGCCCACTCTTTTGCTCCCCATTCTTGATTACGCCGACGACGCTTACTATCCGGACCTCACTGAAGAGCAATTAAACAAGCTTAAGCGCCTCCAAAATTTCAGCATCAGGTTCATATTTGGCCTACGCAAATATGATCACGTTTCAGAATATCGATAGTGCGTAAGTCTCACACTCTGGCAAATTTCTAATGTGTAGTTGGTTAGCACATTCCGGTACTGACGGAAGGATGCGGGTTCAAGTACCGCCGAGGTCGTAAATTTTTGCGATGTTATTTAAACTCAAGTGGTTGCCCATTCGACTTCGCAGGAATACTAACATACTATCTCTCTTGTACAGTATATTGTTCTATCCTCCTAGCCCTTCCTATCTCAAGGAGCGCTTTGAATTCCTTTCTGACTCTCACTCTCTCTCTTTGCGTTCCTCTGAAATACTCGTCTTAAAAGACCCTGCCCACACCACCACTTTCTACGACAAATCTTTCACTGTACAAGCTACCCGTCTATGGAATACTCTCCCCCTGGAAATCAGACGTGACAAATCACTCCCTATCTTTAAAAAACTGCTTCATCAGAGTTATCTATACTTGCAAAGTTAGATAACTTTATTTTTATGTTTATGTAAGTTTATTAAATTGTTTGTAGGTTATATGTAGGTATTATAGTATGTAGTGTAAGTCATAGATTTACGATTTATATCTATGGTGTAAGTATTATTTTATTTTTATTTTTCGGGTGCCACAGTCTATTTTGTTCTTAAATGTCCAGGCCATCCCAAGGTTGCCTGGAAGAGATCGCTTGTAGCGATAAGGCTGCCTTTGTACTTCGTCTACTCTTAGCATTTATTTCTGTATTGTTATCTGTCTTTGTGTGGTACAATAAAGTATTATCTATATAATATACCTATCATGTTTTGTCAAATGTGATTTAAAGCCGGGTACTGACGGCTGTTACGGGCCGTAATGGACCATTCGCAGCGAGCATGATACGTTACGCCGTGTGCTAACGTTGTTCGTTGGGAGTGCCTTCTTTCCCCGTATACTGATTGCGCGAACGCTCGCTTGGTGCCCGTGTTACATTACACCCCGTAACCCAGTACGTCAGTACCCACCATAAGACACACGACATAGACTGCCTATCCATTTGCGCGGAGCGAGGAAACGGCATTCCGCATTACTCCCTTGCTGCGCTTAGCAAGAGAGTAACGCGGAGCGGAGTTGCGGACTGCGTCTGTCTATTGATGTGGAGCTCCCCGGTATGAGTCCGCTCTCTCTGATACCCCGCTCCGCTTCCTCGCTCCGCTTTCGTTTTTTTTTAAATCCATGTTAATCCCATTTAATCGCATTAAGGTGCGTATTTACCTTCAAATATTATTATAACTGTATATTACGGAAGAGCGGAACCCTCTAACACAGGTATCTCTATACTTAAAAGAGGATTCCAAACCCATGCTATGTATATTAATTTAAGTTTATTTTAATAAATATTTTGTATTTGTATTTATTTCTTGAATTTTTAAACTTATTCGCTAATCCTGTCCGGAAATAAAAGCGGATATTTTATGCAATTCTATTGGTTAATAATGCCACAGTTCCGCTCCGTTCCTCTCGTCTCCTCGTCAATGGGCAGGGAGCCATATAGTAGGTCATTTTATTCATGTTGTAGGTAGGTATTTCATGTGAAATAGGTAAAGGTCTGTTTATACCTACGCCGTATTCGCCTACTCAGAGCGGTAGCGTAAAATTCGCTCGTTTTCGCTCTCTAGGCAGCGAATAACTACCGAGTAGGTCTTATAGCACAAATAAAGGGGAAAATCCTAAAAATAATAATACACGATTGTAGATTATCCACATGATTCTCGCCATGGACCAACACAAGGATATTTCCCGTATACCTAGAATATATGGCAAGAAACTAGGTTTTACAATTATACGAAACCCTAAGTGCGCGAGTCCGACTCGCACTTGACGTTTTATTTTAGAGCTAGAATAGAGATAGAAATCCGAAAATTAAGAACAAAGACAAAACAAAATACCTAATAAATATGAAGCTCCGGTGTTTGTTCAAAATCTTTCTTGAAAGCGTGAAATAGATTTTAAAGCTTACACAATAAGAGTCAACATTGAATTGTGATAAAGTTGAACATTTCACGATGTTTGCAAGTGTTTGGAAAAGGAAGTTTGTTTCATTATGAATTCAAAAGTGTGAATTATTAATTTAGTCGTTGAAATTAGTTAGTTGTTAATGAGTTGGAAACTATTCATTGGTTAGTTAGTTTCAGGGAAAGATCGATTATTTAGGTTTCTTTTTTGTAGGAATTCACTTTACTTCAAACTAAAGATGTCCTTGAAACTACAGGCCTTACCATAGGGTAAAAGTAGGTATGTAAGTAGGGTATGGTAAAAGTATTTTATACCGCATTACAAAATTCTCTCTTGCAGAGATCTCTCTAAATGAATTTGAATTTGAATTTGGACATAGGCCTCCCCTAATGAGCGCCATAGCGCCCTGTCTTCAGCTTGCCGCATCCAGCATCTGCCTGCAGTCTTTCGCAGATCGTCATCCCACCTGGCCGGAGGGCGTCCTACACTACGTTTACCGAGTCGTGGTCTCCACTCAAGAACACAATTATGTGGTGTAGGTACTGCAAAATGTTTTAAATTGTATTGTATTACAATTTTTACACAAAATAACGAAAGTAGTGTTAAAATCGCGTTCTATTGACCTAAAATAAAAATAAGTAGGTATATGTTATTAACCGTGTGAAAGTTTTATCAAAGTTTCAGTAGGGTTCCGCGTCTACTAAATCGGTATCGCAGCGTATGGAGCGTAAGAAATTGTTGTTTTGTATTGATTTCTATGTTACAGCGTGCACTGGATCGGCATATCTGCCGATAACGATGCCAGAGACCGGTATTTCTACCGATGATGATGGTTTCGGATGACGTCGTCGGCCAGTTAGATTTTTTCGGAAATACCTATATTGCCGATGCGAAACCCGAAAGCAGTAGACGCACCCTATCGGCATATTGTAAATATCGACGGCGCGTACGTTCCGATTCCTATAGCTGAGAGGTGCCGGCTTAGAATTTGCTCCACCCCAACTCTTCCCGCGGGTGTCGTAAGAGGCGACTAAGGGATATCCACCGGGGGCGGGCAGCAGCGCACCCTGCAGAACAATTCTACCACCAAACTGCGATCCCCAACCCTGCTTGCCTAGAATGGGGAATATGGTTATGACCCCCCATGAGACAAAAGCCGATAAGGCACTTATCAAGGGGAGGCCTGCGTCCAGCAGTGGACCAATATAAGCTGTTGAGGTTTAGGTATGGTACGCTCCGATTTCGATGCGTGGATGAGTGGACGCGCAACTTAAGGGTAAGCTACTGTCACATAGGAAGGTAGTTTTACGTTGATCGGTTTACGAGAGCCATCAATATCAAATTGGTGTCGTAAAAAGTTAGATTTTTGCGACAGGCCATAAACCGATCAGAAATCAGAATTGAATATAAATTGTGTTTGGTTTTATAGGTATTTATGTAACGGTTGGTTATTGTTATAACGTTTCTGTTTTTAATTCTTAATATGATATCGATAAATAGTTGCCGTAAAAACAATTTCAGTTACTAACCTAATGGTAGATTTAAAGACATAGTTTTATTGATCAAACATTATCATCATCATTCAAACTTAGTATTCGGACAAAATTGAAGCATGCGTATAGGACTGCAGGTGAACAATAAAACATCAAAATATACAATGAAATTTTATTTCCAATAACTATAATCCATAATTGTATTTACAACTATACATTTGTATATCACGTAGGCAATAATACCATAAAATGTTCGTAAGTCGGACCTTGGGCCAGGTATACGTGAGTTAGTGCGGTGACTACAACTAACGGTATCAATAGCGGCTTTTTCGTTATAATAGTAACTGCTATTGACGTTATCGTGAGCGTTGGTGGGTGCGTTGCGGTTGCGTCCGCGTGCAGCTCGGCTAGGCTTTCTTCTGGAACAAAGGGAATGTGTTACAAAAATACATGAACTTAGTAACAAGGCGAAGATGGTGGATAGACAATGTTTTTTTACAATTATTGCCCACTTTACACCATCTTAAGACCGTGGAGTATGGACAGGCTTATTGTGGCCTTGAGCTTGTCGTACACCTGGGTAGCACCACTGCAGCACATCACAAAAATGTGCATTATAATATAGACCTTAACTCGTAAAATTTGGATGAATTTTATAGTGACGGCATCAGACGACAGACAGCTCTCGGAAAACTCGTTTGAAGCTTGTGGGAAGTCATTTTGTCACTGTAAAATGTATTTAAAGACTAGCTTATGCCCGCGGCTTTGCACGCGTATTTTCGGTATACTAAGTAGCCTATTGTTTCAATTCAATTTCAATTTAAAACTTCTTTATTAAAACAGCTGGTTACAGTATGAACATAAAAGCTAGTGTACAGCCTAATGTTTACGTTAGGCTACGTTCTAAATGTATGCCAAATTTCATGTTGATCTGTTTTGTAGTTTTGGAGAAACTAGGTAACAAAAGTTTTACATTTCTCAAACTTTCGCATTTATAATATTAGAAGGATGGTAGGATTACGAGTTTAAGGCCAAAATTTGGATGCAAGTTTTTGTGCTATGTGGTAGCGGTCTTGGATTATAAAAGGCAGAGCCTGCAGTGAGATGACAAAAGGTTAACCAGCATTGAAACAATTTAAATCATAATTTCTATGAGAGAGTCTGTTCTCGGAGGCGAAGATTTTTTAGGGCCGCCTTGCTACAGAACAATTGTTTTGATAAATACGTTTTGCGAGAGTGCTGAACAAGACTGATATTCATTATGAATGTAAGCGGGTTAACTACGAACCTAGTTTGTGTTGGAAGAACACCAACGTTTCATACCTTGTGCGCAAGGACGCGTTACAGGCGCGACGCGAACCGCACTCACCCTGATGAAGTCCCTCGTTAAGGGACGAAACGTTGGTGTTCTTCCAACACAAACTAGGTTCGAAGTTAACCCGCTTACATTCTTAATGAATTCGTCAAACTATGAAAGTTTTTAAAGACTGATTTATTAAAAATATTTTTGTCCTCTGACTCTTCTACTTCAGTTTTTCACTGTGTCATTTATGTGAATTTATACAATAGAAATAAGGCATAACTAGGTGTGGGTACAAAGGGGAACTTGAATCAAATGTTTTGGGTTGAACGGAGCCAATACCTATTGGTTAGAAAAATCTAGGGTCAAACGGGGAAGCACTCCGTTTTGTTTCAGCAAAAGCTGAAGGTTTAAGTTGCAAGGTTTTAGCAGGTAAAATAGGTTACCGAAAATCAGATAATTCAAAGCCTCATTACGTTGTAACAGTAACAAATAATTAACTCAATTATCGTAGTTACATATTAAAATAGAAAAGAAACTGATAGAATCAAAAAGAAAAATGTATTGTAGATACAAAGAACAAGATAACAAGATTGTGGGAATATTCCCGGATAATTAGGTATTTTCGTGGAATATAATACATGGGTATAATTTTCTTTGTATTCAAGTGTGGTGTTCTTTATGACCAACAGGAACAACTCGTCACAATCAAATTATGGTCTTACACTCGTAATCTTTAAATACATTTTACAGTGACAAAATGGCCCACACTAATTGCAACTGTTATTATTACCATTTATTACCTAACTAGGTTTATTGGCACTATTTTAACTACTTGTAGTGTGCGTTCGTCGGCATTTTGTTAACGCTTGCATGACGCTCGCATTCAAAGACAATGCAACAGTTTGTGGTTTCAGGGCGTATTAAATGTTTGTTTTACCCCTTGCAAAAACGCGATCTCGAGCATCATTCATAAGAACACAATTAATTTAAACTAGTTTCTGCTCGCCATTTTTGTGTTTTTCCGGGATATAAAGTTTAGAACAACCTATATTCATACAAAATTTCAGGCCTATCCCCTCAGCAGTTTTGTAGGTAACAAACATACAAACTGTTACATTTATAATTTAAATAACTGTAAAGTGTGTGTGTTATTCACACATTTGAACAACTATTTTACGTCACAGTGGTACTTACAGCTATGCCTAAAGGTATATTATGCTATCTAATTTGTTTGCACGGTAAAATTAATGTACGTTACTATTTATTTTGGTTTGACATAATTAATTAATATAACAAAATAGAGTATCTAATAGCTCTCAGGTTTTAATTATATTCACGCCTCTAGTGTAGCCATTCCGTACTAAATTTGTCTGAAAGCAAAAAATTCATCAACATTATCCCATCCAGCCCTCCGCAACTCATCTAGAACTTCAGTAGCCTATGAATGAGGCATTTTGAGAATAGGCTTTATAAAATAAAGTACCCACCGAAGTATAGTATTGTAGCACCCACGGGAGATTCAAACCCAAGTCTTAAGACGGGATTTAGTGATACAAAATAAAAGCCTTTTAGATACTGCAGACGAAGCCAAAGCCAGCGTGCTCGGTGAAATCAAAAGATATTTTCGGAGCTCTTGAGGTTAAGTCTAGCTTTGAGAAGGTGAGGGAATTTTAGGTCAAAGATAAAATAATCAAAATAAAGACAGAAGCTAGCAAAAAAAGTAATGTACCTATTCAAAAACTTAACTTAGAAATCATGTGCCCTTGCCCTGTGATACCTACTCGGTTAAACCTAACAAAACCTTATAGCAATGATAGAAAACAATAAGGTTACTAAAAAAACATACTTCAACTACGCATGAAGCTGTGTCTCCACCGGATTGGAACTGAAGCGTACGCAAGATACGCGGCGTCTCGTCGGTATTTACAATATGCCTGGCATCGGTATCGGCATATATGCCGGACTAGTGCACGCACGCTCTGCCATAGGTACAATTCAATACAAAGCAACCAATCCTTTCGCTGCGTACACATCGATCACTTAGACAAGTTAACCCGCAAAGTTCGATTCCGATCCGGTAGACGCGCGCAGTGAACAAGGTGCTTTTCGGATTTGATAACGTTATGAAACCGGCAATACCGTTAATGATAACTGATAATGTTAACGTTACTGATGAATGAAAGGTGTTAAATTCAAAAATTGTTTCGCTCTGCGATTTACTGCGATGATGCCAGTGGTTCTATAACCCCATGGTTAAAAAAATGTTTAGAAAAACCCGAGTTAGGGCCAGGTAGTCCTGCAGCAGTATGCGTAAGGGAAAACGCGCGCCTGCTAAGTCACCGCGCTCTTGCTTTTTGTAGTTATTTAAACATGGTAATTAAGAAAATCATTTTATCAAGTCAAACTCTGCGAATTTGTTTAGAAATATTAAGTGTCCTTAGTTGAGTACAAAAAAAGTGTGATATCAGTAGTTCGCTTCGCTAGTCATAGTATTGAAAAAAAATTAGAAGAAGGATTAACTTTGGGATCTTTTTCTATCGAGCGTTCATTAGATCTTGTAACTGAATGCGACTTTGACTAGACTAGATCCTTAAGTAATATATATCTTTGTTTCAGAATTGTAAACACTGTTTTCTAAGTATCAGATGATTTTAAAAATCACATAAATGCGGCCTCTGCTGGCCTACCAAGCCTTAAGTTAGAATGCAGTGCTGTGTGGTGCCGGCTTAGAATTTGCACCACCCCACGCTTCCCGCGGGTGTCGTAAGAGGCGACTTAGGTATATCCACCGGAGGGCGGGCAGCAGTGCCTCCTTGAACCCGCATGCCCAGCGGCAACCAGGGGATTTTGGTCACTACCCCCATGAGATAAAAGCCAATAAGGCTGATTAGTGGAGGTTCCAATATAGACCAATATAGGCTGTTGAGGTTGAGGTAAGTTACTATGTCTATAGAATTTCCGTTACAATAAAAAAAGTATTTGAAACAAAACTGTTCAACTTGATTTGTTAAAAGTTTTTAATGTAGGAGGGCAAACAAGCAAACATTTTGAAACTATGCGTGGATTGCAAAGCACAACGTAACTCATTATTTACTCAAGGTTTTGAACAATTACAATGAAAGCAGATAAATAAATAAATAAATAAATAAATAATGCTGGACAATTCACACATCATTATCTAGCCCCAAGCTAAGCAGAGCTTGTGTTATGGGTACTAGATAACTGATATACTTAATAAAATATACTACATAGATAGATATTTTTTTATGCATAGAAACACCCAGACCAACGGAAAAAATTTCTGCAGATCGTACACAAATTTGTTCCGAGGCGGGAATCGAACCCGCAACCTTCGCCCGCTGCGCCACGGAGGTCGTCAATGAGATTCTGAAGGTAATTGTAAAAATAGTTATAATTCTGTTAGCATTAATGCATTAACACGCCTAACCAAAAATATACATTATACCTATTCAAACTATTAGTCTCAGCGTGGGAACATGTATAAATAAATAAAATAAATAAATAGTGTATAAATCGTGTAAATAAACAGTGTATAAATACATGTAGGGTGCCGACCTCATAACTCTCGTTCGTTTGTAGTCGGGTAAAATTAAAGGCGGCCCCAGCAGTGGGATTTGATTGACATTGATTTCATGATGACAATAATGAACCAAAAATAATAATAATGTGAAATGATTTCAGAGTTCATGTCTTTGCGAGTTTATCCCACCATTACTTGTATATGCCTGTAAGTAGGTGGGTACGGATTTGGATGTTTGGAGTTTCGTTAGAAATTAAGAATTCTTACATCATTCCCAGCCACACTGGCAATAATCTCGGTTTGTATTCAAAGGTATTCGTGTTTTTAATTTTTTGTTTCATAAGTTTGTTAATAACAGAAATTGGCTATGTACTAATTGAAGACGGTATAAGAAAAAGCTGTTGGTGGTTATTTAGGAATCAGTTTTTCGTTTTCACCTATCAAGTCTAACTAACAGTAATAATAAACTAGTTTCCATTTTAAGTGGTTAGTTTTAGTTGATTTATTTGGGTAAAAAATCTAATAAAAACTACTTTCATGCAAATGTGCCATCAGCGCCTAAAAAAGTTGTCATAACCTGTTTTAAGTGTAAATGCGGTTCTCTGTTCAAACACAAAGTTTGAGCCTTTGTGATAACTGTTGGTATTTTCACGGCTATTTTCGCAAACAAGCAAGATTAATAATTACAAACCGTAGGTATAATAACGAAAAGTAAATATGGTTTCTATTCGTGTTACAAAAGTATGTTATGTAAATATTTTAGCATAGAATATTTTGTGTAACAAATTGTGTACACCTAAATTAATTACAAAAGTTAATACCAAATTTGAACTCCACAAGAATATAATCAAATAAATTGTCGGCAGCGTAACTTAGTATCATTTAATAATTAAAGTTTTATACTCAGCTCACATTAAACGACTGAAGTTATAACGAACTTACCGAAGTGACGACGGTAAGAGCCATCACTTTGCTGAGTTATTGCTACATTATTTATTCAGTGTAGGGACTAGGGAGGGACTTTCGGCTTTCGGCTTCGGCCTTAGCTTTATCATCTTTGGCCTGTTGCAATTTTACTTGTAGCAGTAGGTACAGATTTTTAAACTTTGCTTAGTTCAAAGCTTTGATAAAATTTGATACATTGCAGAATGTCTATGATTACCTTATATTATAAAATAATGTCTAAAATGTAAAATTACTACTTTTGTCAAATCACACTTATATTATAAATGCAAATCTAAACGTAGTAGATGTAGCTCTAGGAATGAAACATAGGCTTTTTATCCTGTAAATCCATGGGATAGAAATAACTTTATAACGTTTATAAGGAAACAGCGCGTGCAAAACCGCGGAAAGAAACCAGTGTCATATTAAATTTTACAAAATTTACACTACATGGCACAAAATAGGTTGGTATATTACGTTAGTGTAAAGAATATTAAGCTTTCACGAGATAATGGCCAGCCATTGCGAAGCTGATAGCCCACCTGAGGATCTAAAATATATTTTACGCAGTTGTGTTAAGGTTATTAATTAGGGTTACGCATGCTTGCGAGAAAAGGCTTGAAAAATAAATGGTGCATTGATAAATAATATAATTGTAATGTTTTTTAAGGTTCAGTTAAAATTGAAAGGGTAGCTATGAAATCCTAATATGATTGAGTAAAAGTACAGTCAGCGACGATAATCGCTGAACATGAATTTATTTTAGAATTACCACAACGGCACTTAAGGACCCCGACCCAAATCAGCGCCACCACCTATTTTATCTTACCATTATGTTAAACAAATGAATTTTCAACTACTATATAACTAATAATTTAATAAACAAATAGTTTTTAATAATTTCCTTGTTTAAAATTTTAAGCGCGCGCACCCCTTGTATCCTCGCCTCGTAATTTTGAAAATTCGGATGTGTTCATGGACTTTCGTTGCTAACTGTACCTACGTTCTACTAGTAACTTATTAAACAAAAACTTAAATTCGGTTTCGTTTTCGGCCAAAATTGAAATCAATATAGAAACTCTCGCACCTCTTCATAATTAATTCAGAAAGAGACATCGAAACATTCGAAACTCTAAATAGTTTGAAAATTTTAATAACGAACAGTCACTCAAAGGAATTTATTTGTTTAAAGTATTCTTTGCAAATTGCTAAGTTGGTTGTAGCGTCGTCTTCTTTAAATTGAGTGCGACTTTGGCGTGGTGACAGAGGGGAATAAACTACTAAATGAGTTATAGTTTATTGCTCCTAGTTGATAGGATCTTAGTCTTTTCAAGATCGAAGCTGTAGGTATCTTAGGTATCTTTAATATATCTATATTATATTATTATTATAATATATTTATTTTATATCTTTTTTGTATATTCAAATGAAACAGAACAATTTTTTTTAGATGATGTCTATAGCGGGCTAGCACACGATTTTACACACGCGATTTTAGCACGCATTTTGTATTCGAAAATTCCCTACAACGCCATAGCACCTACGGTGGGGCTACGACATACGGGGACAGAGCTACAGCAATTTCAATTTTATGTCAGCGACTAAAGCTTGTCACTCTCGCATCTGGAAAGCACCGTTGCAGCACAACACAAAGATATACATTCAAATATAGGCTTTAAGTCGTAATATTTAATAATATATTATATAAATATTTTCTTTTGAAGCTTGTGGGAAGCAATTTTGTCACTGTAAAAAACTTTGCACAATCGCGTCGCGTTGGTCATTCAGCTAGGACAGTGGTTGACAGTGTGTCCTGCATTAGAGAAAATGCAAACTTTTACAAACAGTAAGACATAAAACATCTTATTTACTAAGTACACAATAAGTACACATTTCAGTGACAGCTAGGGTTGCCACCCGTACTTTATAATAAAGTATTGTACTTTAATTCGGACTAACGTACTCTATAACTTATAAGTACAATAAATTACGCGAAAATACTTTATTAATTGGCTTTTCAAGTTATTTTTTAATTCCCTTTACTATACATTTTTAGTTTTGCTTTCTTAGCATTTAAAAATTTTCACTTTCGTTGTATCTTTTAAGCCTGTTTCTTTGCCATTTAGGATAATGATCGCTCTTAATAAAAAAATAAATATAGGTACCTACTCTATTTTCACAAGGCGTACTTTTTTTTGACCTCGTACTAGTTAAATTAAACTCTATGGGCGCCTTCAAATTAGCCGCAAATTGTCAAGCGGCGGCAGCGCGGCTGCAGCGCTGCGGCCGCGCTGCTGTCTAAATCCATATAAATTAAAAACGCGCGACTGCAGCGCTGCAGCCGCGCTGCGGCCACGCATCAGTTCATCGATCGACTAGTGACGGTGCGCGACAGCCTGCGCCACTCACGCTGTAATTTTTTTTTGCACTCTCATTATATGGCGTACTTAAAAAGTGTGAGTACTCACACTTTTTAAGTAGGTAATCGGGAGGCTGAAGTTTGAAGCTGTTAGCTGTTAGCTGCGTGTCAGAGTACATGTGCTATGGTACGTATCTTCATCTCGATACGTACCATAGCACATGTACAGACACGGTGTGAACGCGTACGCCATACACCGCGCACGCGTAGTTAGAGAGAGACGGAGCTACGTACCGTTGAGCACGTGCACAGACACGGTGTGAGCGCGCGCGCCGCGCACAGCACACGTGTAGTTTCCCGCGTCGCTACTGTTGACGCGCGCGAGACGGAGGAGGCTATCGGCGCCGCCCGGGACTTGCTCGGTCTTCACACTGGAACGAATAGAAAAAAAAATAATGAAAACGAATTTTAATTATATCCCAAAAATTTACGACCTCGATCGAACTTAACCTGCAACCTTCCACTCAGTATGCTAACGCGTTCTTAGGCGTTAGCATACTCAGTGGAAGGTGCAATTTTTTCTATATTTATATATTCCTTAATCTTATATAGGTATAGAATATATAAACATAGAAAAAATTGCGCAACAAAGTCAAGTATCCGACTAGTCGAAAAAGTCATTAATATCACAGATATCAGAGAGGTTTGTTTTAGAACAGAGGGATGTAGTGTGCAACGCAAGATTAGCAAGTTCATTCCATAGTAATATACATTTGGTAATATATTTAGTAGGTATCAGAATCTTACGACTGCCCATACTACATCCGACGCGAACCTACCAATCCATACAAAATAAACCTGTTTCACTGTAGTTATAGTTCTCTAGAAGAACACCTTATGAAACCAAATATGTAGTGTGTGTTTAAATAATACTGAACTATTATGGTTCGGACCAGCTGCAGGAATAACATAATACTTGCATAATATTAGGTTTAGGGATAAGTAATTAATTAAAAACTATAAAAAACCCCAGCTAAAAGTGCTTTTTTAAATAAAATGACATGGCAAAGTCCTGCAAAATGGAGCTAAGAACAGTTCCGAAATTCAGACGAGTGTTTTGAAACCTCATTCAGCCGTTATCTTATTATGGTGTATTAAAGAGCCCCAGTCAAAACCCCGAAAAAAGTACGCTCGAAAAATATATCATACTCACTCTCGCGGGAAAAATGACATCGAATTGTCATAGAATGCGTAAAATACTTATTATTGCTAATTTACGAATTAACCTTTAGTTGGTAGTTTACGAATTTATGACCTATTTAACTTAGAAAACTTCTATTCTAAGTTTTTATTTTATTTATTTGTTATTGCACAAAGGTTGCAAAAAGGTTTTAGTGCTAGGCAATGGATAGAAAGTACGTACCTTATAAAACCGAAGCTAAGCTCAGCTAACAATTTTAGGGTGCTTCTTAAATATTCTAGAGCTAAAAAAGTTTGAGCACAAAAGCTCGTCTGTAAAATTACCATAATTACAAAAAGAGAGTGCTCTCTATGTTAAAACATCCTAGTCTCTATACCTATCGAAAATACCTATCAAACAAATATTACCTATCTCTAGTGAGATAGCTGAGCTACTGCTCAGCTGGTCAATTCAGATAGACAGCGTACGGTGAGTGGCGTGGATTCAGTCTGTTTCTACTTAAAACCCGCAAAGAAAGGCGATTAACACCATAGTTTTAGCCACGAACGACGAAAGATAGAATAAATTGAAAAAAACGAAAAAAACAAAATGGACATCTCCAAGCGAGCATTTTTTTGTAATTTTGATAAGCACTAGCGCAGTAGAATAGGAATAGAATAGAATAAAATAGGATTTATTTCAACACACATATAAAACATACAAAACCAAACAAAGGATAAGGAGCTAAATTTAATACTAATGTTGGCCGTCAAATCGAGCTTTGCTCCCATGACCCTGTGCCGAAATAGGCATGGGCTCAGCATGTGCTGAGCGATTGTCACTCAGCGCTGTTTTTCAAAAACCTTTAAGTTGGCGGTACGGACTAGTCGGTGATAAGCTTTTAAAATAAACAAAAATTTTATATATATGTGTATATTAAATAGGTAGGTATGTAAACATTGGTAAATAAAATAGGGGAAACACCCCGCAGCTGATGGGTAGGTCTCGGGTAATATTGGTACATATAATTATAATATATTATATGGGTAAACAGTAATAAATATAATAAATGAACGGAAAATAAGTGTGGTTATAAATTATTTAAATATATTTAAAAGGTTAGTCGTAATTTGTTATAGGTACCTAGATAACGCACCTACAACTTATTTTTAGGTAGCGCGGATCTGTGCTGCGGGGTTGCAAGCTGCTTTGAGCATTGCCTTCTCCCATAGCGCTGACACGCGAACCAGGTCAACTTTTCGTACAGGTACTTTGGCTTGCGATGATTTATGACGTCGAAAGACATGCTAGATGAAGTTTTCGTCTATACTTCATTTTAAGAATGAAGTGCTTATTAAGGTAAGGCGTCAAATGGCTTCGCGGAGGGACACTGAAACAAAACCTAGCACAAGCGTTTTGTACCCGTTGAATCAGACACTGTGTGCGTGCCAGCAGCATTGGGCCATATACTGTATCAGCGTGATTAAGTTTTGACAGCACAAGTGATTCAACTAGCTGTATTCGTAGGTCTTCACTGAGATAGAGAAGAATTTTAAAAGAATTTTTCATCTGTAAAAACAGTTCTGCGTACAGTCAGCCACATGTTTTTCAAAGTGTAGTCTTGAGTCTATACATAAACCCAGATACCGCGTTTCATCTACGCGCTCAATGGGTTCGTTCATTGTTTTTTACATCTAAGCATTAGCTCTACAATTTTTCTACGCGCAATCGTCTACGTAGCAATGGTCTACGCGGGCGTAGCAGTAGGCTACGGCGTAGCAATAGTCTACGCGGTCGTAGCAGTAGGCTACGGCGGCGTAGCAATGGTCTACGCGGCCGTAGCAGTAGGAAACGCTCCCGTAGCAAACATACAAAGTAAAAACGTACACTATGAGGGATGACGTACGATGTGACATTTTTTGGCGTTTTCTAGCACTCTCTGAATAGATGAAGGCAGAAATTCAAGAGATGATAAAGCTTTTATTAATTAGTGTCGCAACACTATTTGTTGGGGCTATCGTTTGATTTTAAAAGACCCACGATACCACCAGATTTCGCCAGGGGTATCGTAGGTCCGTAGTGGAAATACGTACCTACCTAGCATATAATGTACTTATAGTATAATAATAATAATAAAATTGAAAGAGGAAAGATTTTATTGTTTGTTTGTATTGAATATGGCCCACATTATTCCTGATGAAGATAGGCTACTTTTTAACGCGGGAACATGCTTCATTCCTACGAGAAAACGGGTAATAGGACAACGGCTAGTAAGAATGCAGCTAGTAAGGTATAAAGCATTATAATCTGGAAACCTTACTTCATTGTTTGAGTACCGGATTTCCTTGAAATCATCAGAGGTAATTATATAATTTCCTCTATGCACATCAGTAGGTTTTATCTCATTAAGAATTCTGACCTTGGTCCTTCCGTAGATCACGTGTATTAATTGTAAGTAAACAAGCGTTAATTATTGTTTCATACTAAAGGTCTGCTCACAACTACCACGTATCATGCCAGAAGTCTATGGTTCTACAAATCTGGAAAAACGCCAACTGCTGGACATTATGCCTCATCATCATCACCAACTTATATTAGTCTGGACATAGGCCTCTCCTAATGAGCGCTATAGCGCCCTGTCTTCAGCTTGCCGCATCCAGAATCTGCCTGCAGTCTTTCGCAGGTTGTCATCCCACCTGGCTGGAGGGCGTCCTACGCTACGTTTTCCTAGTCGCGGTCTCCACTCAAAAACACGTTTACACGTTTACGTGGGGTAAAAGTGTTCATTCGGGTTGTCGGTTCTTCGCAAGACATGACCGGCCCCGTGCCACTTCAGCTTGCTATAATTCTAAATGTGTATATATTAAATAATGTATATTAAATTATGCCACCCCAAAGCTCAATGTTTGGTTTTGCCACACTTAACACGATTCGGCCTGCCAAGCGAGGCGATAATTATTATTATAAACTGTCTTCGATCAAAATTGCCGACATTTTCATTAGCAGTTCTAATTGGTTCAAAACCACAAAGGGATAAAATATAAGAACAGTTTTTGGAAGAGCATGGTTTCACATTTTATATGATTTACGGTTTGTGACTTAAGATGCATGGCTTTTTACAAGTTTTGATTTAACTTGCCCTGTTAATACATATTATGTGTGGGACAAATCTTGCAACTGAATTTTAGACCAGAGTTATCCTCAACCGATTGAGCTGAAATTTGGCATACTTAAGTAAGTTAGTTAAAGTGGCCATATGAACTCATAAACGAACCGACATAACCTCTTCGAGTCTGGGTTTGTTGGATTTGTCTTCCCAAGAACTTTTGTGCTAGATAATAATTATAAAAACTTGTGTTTAATTTTTTTTTGTATTAAAAATGTATTTTATTATTTTCTCTCATGGAGGCGGTTAACTTGTATTTAGTGTTCGGAAGATACTTACATAAATTTTAGTCATACTGAAACGAAACCTTATTGTTACTTACATGTTTTGGGTAAGTGAGACGTAACCTTTAGTTTACGGAAATGTTGTAAGGATTATATTGTTGAGTTAAAGAGCCCTTAAGCCTCTACCTTTGAGATCTTAATGATGATGAACAGCTTTACGTAAGACTCTGCCATTATTATAGCAATTAATAGAAAATAACACTATCTCTAAAGATTATCCGCAGCTTTGTTTGTATGCCACATAGTTTATTTATTACACACAAGGCTGCCAACCTCACAGTGAAATAGTTAGAATCGGAACAGAAGGTCAATTCAGGTGTATTTGTGAATGTATCCCTCGTACTATTTTCGCTGCTCATTGGTTCATTTTATTTTGTTTCGTTTTATACGTAATCAAAATACAGCCGGCAAAAATAGTCTGACTATCACGCTCTTATCCTAGTTCAGTACGACAGTACACTGAAAGTGAGATTAAACAACAATACCTTTTGGGTAAAATTGACAAAAATGATTTGATTGAATTTTATCGTGGGTTTTTATCTTTGTATTCAAAAATCAAACACAACCCGTGCCTGTAAATTTTCAACCAATTAATGGTTTATTAGGTTAAAAATTCGTAGCACAATAGAATTCAACGACACTAGGCAAACATATAAAAGCGAAATTCAACGAAAATTCCTTTTTGCGTAAAATCACCAGTCAATTTCGCAAACAAAGTCGCAATTCCCTAGACAAAGTGGTTGAAAACTCACTCAATGCAAACCACTTTGTCAGACACGACATCTCATTGACAAACTTTATTATGTGAATGCATGCAAGTAGGTTCCTAAATAAAAGAGAATTTATTGCACTCTCTTGTCTGAGCTGTAAGTTATGTGTTTTATTCATTGTCCTGGATTTTTGCTCCGTCTTCGTAGTGTAAGTAGGTATTTTATTGTTTCTTGTAAAGAACTTAAGTTGTATGATTAATTTTTGTATCTAAATAGGTAGGTACTTCTACTTAGAGCCCCGATGGTTACGTTTTTAACTAACTTATACTTTTTCTTCACGTGTTTATTTTCTTTGAATAAAGGAAAAAATGCCATTCATAGACTCTTTTCAGATGAGTTATATGGATCTGTCTAATTCAAAAATATGATGACAAGTTAGTCATGTGTGTCATAGTACTTCGATATTTATCGAGATGTGTCGTAACTATGTAATAATGCATTCTTACATAAAGTCTTTCATGAAGTAGGTGGGTACTACGTCAGGCAGGAATGTTTGATCATTTGTTAAAGTGTGTTTAGGAAATTTGAAGGGGCATTTACTAACCAGGAGTGATTTCGCTAGAAGGAAAACGATCAGTTTTTTAACGATTGCCAAGCCCAAGCGAGTGTGCCTTTTAAATATGACAAAAATAACTGTTTAATGATCAGTTGAGCTACCTCTTGTGATTGTTTGCAACAGTCAGCAGATTTTTAATGGTGCAATAAAACAATACATTCATCAACATTTATTTGTCTCTATAAGTTGTAAATTTCTTTGTAAATAACACTAAAAAGCCACTTAAAGTATTAAAACTTGAATCAAGTATCGCGGGTACCAGATTTAAGAAGCATCCCTTCTCAAGACTTCCGAACTTCTCAACAAAATAAGCTGCAAAAACTCGATGTCAACTTTCGCATTTGCGAAGGTTGTTTAAAATTTCATAAATGCCCGCCCGAGCCCGTTCTTGCGTGGGCCCAAAGCAAGCGGCATTGTTTATTTATAAGCAATCCGGGCCCTGGTGATAGGAAAGTGAAATCGAGAAATATTTCAATAGGAATTTAGAATGGACCTGTTAATAGGCTGAAGGTGGAAGTAGCGACGAAGATTAATTCAAGAAGTGTCTTTCAGCTTAGTTACTAATGATGTATCACTTTCTGGATGAGAGAAACTTTTACATATATGATTATCGTCCAAGTAGAGATAAACCATTCTAAAAATGCACCTAGGAAGTTTTGTGGAGGGGGCGTGCATTCATTACGGTTGTAAGCGGGTAAACTACGAACCTTATTTGTGTTGGAAGAACAGCGAGGGTCCATCCTTTACATCCTTAATGAATTCGTCAAACTACGATAGTTTTTATAGTAAATTTTTATGGAGGTCGGTATGTACAAAATGTACAACTGAGAAACTGAGAAAGAAAAACTGAGATGCCAAGAAGTCTATAGTCAGAGGCATTTGGGTTGCTTACCCAAAAGTAGGTAGGTGTATTATTTATTTTGTATACCTCAGCATATGTACGACGGTCAATTGAGACTTTTTTACTTAATCGTCTTGGTTCCCACGCCTAGTGTGGGAATCGTTGTCATTTGAGTAAATAAATTATCTCTACTTACACAGAAATGATTTGTGTTACCTAGTTAAAATTCTGTATTAACTAATTCTATTTAAGCAGCAATAAACATATTTTTAATTTTAGGGTTTCGAGATCGAAGATCGGTTTCGAAACCATTATGGTCTCGCTTTGTCTGTCCTTTTTTCCCTCCTTAATAACTCAGCAACTACAGCAGCTATCAACTTGAAATGTAAATAATAATACATACATTAGAAAAAGTTAATTAAGATCTATAACTGTTTTAAGTTATCTATACATCTATACCAATACTAGCTGCTGCCCGCGGCTTCGCCTGCGTAGTTCCCGTTCCCGTGGTAATTCCGGGATAAAACATAGCCTATGTCCGTCTCCTGGTTCTAAGCTGCCTCCCCACCAATTTTCAGCCAAATCGGTTCAGCCGTTCTTCAGTTATAAATAGTGTAACTAACACGACTTTCTTTTATATATATAGATTATAAAGAGGAAAAATTTGATTGTTTGTTTGTTTGTATTGAATAGGCTCCGAAACTACTGGACCGATTTGAAAAATTATTTTACCATTAGAAGCCCACATTATTCCTTATGAACATAGGCTTTACCGCGGGAAAATGCTTCATTCCTACAGAAAAACGGGTAATAGGAAAAAGGGTAGTAGGAATGCAGCTAGTCTGATATAAAATATGATTTATTATAATTTTATTATTAAACAACGGATAGCGTTTTGTCAACTTGAAAACCGCTGACATGCCGGTGTGCTGTATCAGCGAGCCGGTGACATTGGTGTCTAGACGCCATTAAATAAACCTATCATTAAATCTTCAAAAATAAACTGCGTACCTGATCCCTCCTCTAGTAGTGTCAGCATTGAGAGCCCGTCCCTCATGCAGCCAGGTCAGCATGGTCGGCTTCTCCACGTACCGAGCTCGGCAGACCAGGGCCAGGGTTGACTCAGCCTCGTAATACTTCTCCAGGAGTGGTGCACCGGCTTCGTCTACCACCCAGACTTGAGGAGCTGGGGAGAAATCATAGGAGTTTTAAAATACAGATTAAACAAAGTCTTGTAAGATTAGCTAACAATTGATTGGACACGTGCAACTGTTGGCAAAGGCCTTCTTCAAATCCATCACTAGATATTTATTCATACAGCATCTAACCCCAGACTAAGCAAGTAAAAAGTATTCGTTAAAGGCATTATTACCAAGATATGGTACGTTCTCCCAGCGCTTGCTCAGCATTTGGCCTGTGCTTTAAC
The DNA here is from genome assembly GCA_949316285.1 of Eupithecia subumbrata. Lineage (NCBI taxonomy): Eukaryota > Metazoa > Arthropoda > Insecta > Lepidoptera > Geometridae > Eupithecia > Eupithecia subumbrata. Next base: position 8,209,050 of record OX438643.1, on the reverse strand, counting down.
TACACTCAAACACTCGCTCACAGTTACATCTTGAGCAATCTTGAGCAATAATTATAACGAAAACAAAGATGGAATGACGTACCTAGACCGAAGTGCGAAAGAGTGTTAGAACTAAGTACCTCAACCTCAACAGCCTGTATTGGTCCACTACTGGACGCAGGCCTCCCTCTGATAAGCGCCTAACTAGCTTTTATCACATTGGGTAATACCCATAATCCCCACGCTGGGTATGCGGGTTGGGGATCGCAGTTCGGTGGTAGAATTGTTTTGCAGTGGGCGCTGCTGCCCGCCCCCGGTGGATGTCACTTAGTCGCCTCTTACGACACCCGCGGGAAGAGTTGGGGTGGTGCAAATTCTAAGCCGGCACTATACAGCGAACACTACACGCAAACACTCGCTCACAGTTACTACGTAAATAATGAAATATAATAGTAATATTGCTGGCTTGCGTGGTAATGCTGCCAGCATTTTGAGCACTCTGCCTTCTGGTGACGGCTTACATTTTTCGGGAATAGGTATGCCTGAGTTTAAATACTATTTGTAATAGTTTTATTCTATTTATTTTATTTTCTATGTACTAAATAAATGCAGCACCTTTCCGCAAGTTTATTCCTTGTAGAATGCAGAAAACATTAAAAACCACAAAAAATTTAATCTCGCGCCAACACGAAAAGATCAATCTAAACGGTTTAGATTGGATGGTCAAAGCAATAAATTATTTTACAGAATCATCGTTCAAAGCAAACATTTACCCCCAAAAATATTACAAGTCAAGAACTCACTTCACTTATAAACAGCTTACATTTTATTTGCCAAGTATCTCATCCTTCTAAGCAACATCGGCATAACTCGAGAAAACAAAGTTTGTGACCCTAAAAGGTTTTGAAAGCGGTAGAATCCCCAGTAAGGTAACTTTTATGTAAATGTAAGGTCTGGATGAACTCTAAAGTTATGAGGATAAGAGTTGATTTCGAGGAGCTTCACGTAACGACTAGGCTAATCCTGTCCCTTTTAGAAGCACTGGAAAAGGACAAATTGTGTTATTATGATGTTTTAATTTTATTTTGTGTTTCATGAATAGGTCTACTTGACTCATATCAAATTTAACGCAATAAATAAATATTTTCTGTGGTATTTTACTTAATGAATCAATGTTTATAAATTTTTGATATTAAAAGTGTAAGATGACTACATAACTTTTAATTAAAAATTGTTTTTTATTTTTTTATTTTGAACTCTGAAAACGCTGTCGGCCATGTTGTGACGTCATAAGCCTCTAAGCAAACAGGCTACTTCACTCATATCAAATTTGGCGGATTATATACATATTTTTTGTAGTATTTGACTTACGCGTTTTCGCCTATTTACGAAAAGTAGACTTTTTAAATAAAGTTTTGCGGTTTTCTAGGTCCTAAAAAAAGATGATTAGTAATATTTTTTTCTGTCTCATCGGACAATATTAAACAATTAAATACTTACTTTAAAATAGAGACCACTAGCCTATTAAGTAGGTCTATCTAGATACTGACAAAGAATAACTAGAATTTCTACACCTATGTCTTGAACCTTGTACTAATACTAAAACAATGTGTAATTTAATGTAGTACCTAAATGTTTGAAATCGAAGTTGTTCCTCGTTACGTCTACCTAGACCAAATGGTACAACTAGGTAAATCCAACTTCGATAAAGAGGTCAACGGACGAATCCAACTCGGATGGGCAGCGTTCGCAATACTTCTCGTCGCAGATACCGCAGAGCCTCAAAACGAAAGTCTTTAAGACGGCATTCACAAGTAAACCAGAAATTCCACGGTTATCTCGTCCAAATTCTATGGTTTTCGTTCGTTGATTGAAATAACAATTACTTGTTAATAATAGTTCGTTTTCTCTTCTTCAATAATAATAGAACAAATTTTAGAAAACTTCTTTATTTATTTTATAATAATAATTCTACCGATGCATGTTTACGCAAAATCTCTCGCGAGACCTATCTAATTTGATCTAATTTGTAGATTCTATTGAAAATAGATAAATAAAATATATATTTTTAGATTGCAAATATCCTATTCTTCAATAATAATAGAATACATTTTTGTTAAAGGCCTCTATGTAAACAAAAAAAAACCTGAACCGAATTCAATTATCGACCGAAAAGGCTTCAAAACAAACCCCAATATCTCCGAAGTTCTACGTCATTTTGACATAATATTTATACATAAATAATCCTCAACATTTGCTTAAACTACAATTTAAATTTTATTTATTAAATCACTACCATTATTTTTTTATGAATTTATTAAAAGTGCTATATATTTCATTGCGCCGGCGATCTGCCCTCAGTACCGCGCGAGCGCTTGTCGAGGTCGGATCTATGTCAGTTTTTTTCACGCACTGCGTCAGAGTGTGCGTGCTAGAACATCGTAAACTACGACCAAAGTTTTTGATCGTTGTAAGTATTTACATTCGTACAGTATTTTTCAATTACTATTTAGTTTGTACATTATTATAATACCAGATAGATAACTCATTATAGTTATCCCAACACAGTAAGGGGTTAGGGTACATCTGGTCCGAATCTCAAACTGATCCGCGGACGAGATGTCCACTTCAATTTTGTGTTGGGGTACATCTGGTCCGAATCTAAATTCTCTTGATTTTAGATTCGGATCAGTTGTACCCTCAATCAAAAGTGAAGGGGACATCTCGTCCGAATCTCTTCGTTACTTTTCAAGGTTTCTGAATCGAAATACATCCAGCACAAATGCTGCCAGATTTCTAATGGTAAATTATAGTACTTGTCAAGATCTACATTTAGGATGACAGCTATCCTCAAATCACGATATCTCAGGAACTGACCATCCCAGAGCACCAGTTTCTAAAGTGAAATTGTAGTACTCGTCAAGATCTACATTTTTGATGACAGCTGTCAAACTTCAAATCACTATATCTCGGGAACTGACCATCGCAGAGCACCAGTTTCTAAAGTGAAATTGTAGTACTCGTCGAGATCTACATTTTTGATGACAGCTGTCAAACTTCAAATCACGATATCTCGGGAACTGATCATCTCAGAACACCAGTTTCTAAAGTGAAATTGTAGTACTCGTCGAGATCTACATTTCGGATGACAGCTGTCAAACTTCAAATCATGATATCTCGGGAACTGATCATCTCAGAACACCAATTTCTGAAGTGAAATTGTAGTACTCGTCGAGATCTACATTTTTGATGACAGCTGTAAAACTTCAAATCACTATATCTCGGGAACTGACCATCGCAGAGCACCAGTTTCTAAGTGAAATTGCAGTACTCGTGGAGATCTACATTTTTGATGACAGCTGTCAAACTTCAAATCACGATATCTCGGGAACTGATCATCTCAGAACACCAGTTTCTAAAGTGTAATTGTAGTACTCGTCGAGATCTATATTTCGGATGACAGCTGTCAAACTCCAAATCACGATATTATGTCGGGCACTGACCTATACGGTATCCCATTATGAGTGTAGATCGCTAACTTACAAAAAATTTCTTTTTGAGATCTGCCCCCCGGGATCCCCGCCCCCCGTGGGGGCTCCCGAGCCGAGTCATACTGATGAAAAATTTTAGGGGCGTTGTATAGAGGGAATCGAACGATTTCGACTTCAAAAAAAAATTACCCCCCTTGCCCCCCGGACCCCTCTTTTGAGAGTGCTACGAGATGCCGTCGCGATAGAGGAGTTCCGATTGCGGGATCGTATAGAGGGTTTCTTCTCAAATTGGAAGAAAAAAAAAATCAACCCCCTCCCTCCCCAATGTTCACCCCCCCCCCCTTTTGATATCTCCCAAACTGAGTACGAAAGAAAAAAAAATTTTTCACATTCGTGTAGAGGGTTTAATAACAATTTAATTGCAAAAAAAAAATCCATACATTTCGAAGAAAATCATTACATCCTTGAAAACCAAGTCAAAGAAAAATACGAAAAATCAAACCAACGATAAACTGAATACGTTGATATGTAGTATTTTACAATAATATACTTATTCATACTCTTATTTGTACACGTTTACACTAAAGAAAATAAGAATGTACAATCTCAATTTACGAAATGAGATGCTCAAAATGTCCATTATTTTGATTATTCGTAGAACTCACTCAAACCGTTTTAATTAAATAAACAATAAATAAATAAACAAAACCACACACAGTCAGAGTTTGACATATTAATGATAAAGTTTGAAAAAAAAAAGAAACAATGCGTTTGAAACACAAATTTCCTATTCAACCAAGTGTTTTTGCAATCCAACCCACGGTTACAAAAAGTTTTATTACGGAAAAAAGTAAATTGATTTGAACTCCCTACAAAATGTATGGGATCTTATTTTTGTGATCTCTGACTTTTCTAGTACAGAAAATTTAGTTGGTTCTAAAGAACTTATTGATAAGTATAAAAAACAGGATTGATTGGCATCAAAAAAAGTTCAAAAAATCTGTACGTAACTTTTTTGAAAATCTATGAAAGCGGAAGATATTTTTTTCTAAAAAGGATGTTTAGTTTCCCAGACCATTTTCATGTAGCTTCAACGGTTAAGGTTCCTGCCCTTACTGAACCGTCTCAAAATTCCACCCTGTTTATATATGCTGCGGATGTCGGTAAGCAATCGATTACTGCGTAAAATAATGAAAAATATATAAAAAAACAATTTAGGTACCTCTATTATGAACAAAATTAATACTTCACATAAAAAAACAATCCATTGAACTCCATCCTAAGAAAACTTGTATTACGGTGGATCAAGATCATTAAGTCGCAAAAGAAAGCACGCATATGCAGGTCGCCGCCCACTCGGTGCGTAAAATACCTAAACTTGCAATTCTCCGATATGTGACAGGTCAATGTGGGTTAACAGTGAGTACAGTTTACAATAAAAATTTCTGACTTCTGACGTCTATAGGCCTCGTGCATAAGTTCAAAGTCGCTCAGCGTGCTATATGGAGAGAGCTATGCTCGGAGTTTCTTTACGCGATAGGATCCGGAATACGGAAATCCGTAGAAGAACCAGAATAATCGACATAGCTTTCAGAGTTAGCAAGGTGAAGTGGCGATGGGCAGGCCAAATAGCTCGCAGAACCGATAACCGTTGGGAAATAAAGGTTCTCGAGTGGCGAACGCGATGCAATGCGAAACGGAGTGTGGGAAGACCTCCCACTCGATGGACCGACGACATTGCAGCGGTCACAGGGTGTCGATTGGGGGAGGCCTATGTAGAGCAGTGGACATATACGGGCTGATGATGAGTACAATCTTAAGTTCTGATATTTACCAAAGAGCTTTTACTTCTTTTTTTACTATTAAAACTATCGTTGTTTGACGAATTGACTTTATTCACTAATTAGCCTTTGCTTCGCTTGTTTTGTTCATATCAACCACCTGTCCCTCTTTCAAGGTTAATAATTATCATAAGTGGTTTAACGCCTTCACTGCCCAGCTCCTGCTGCGGCCGCAGCTAGGAGGACTCGCAAAACTACATGTGCGTCGTTTGCAATGAAAGTGTGAGTATATTCACAAATGCTACTATGTGGCACGACCCGCACTGGCGCATGTCGGCGTACCGAAAAGCTACATATACGTCGGTAATTAAAGTGTTAATACCCACAGCTGGGCATAGGCTACTCTCCATGCTTATCATTCACCTCGGTCCTGAGCCAGCCTGGGCCTCACAGTTTAAAGTACATATCGTAAAACATGTTGTACTAAACATCTTACGGATGTCGTCGACTCAACGCGCCGGTAAACGTTCTGCGATTTTAATTTAAACCCCTGTCTTTACAAGATTAACAGAGTTTATTTATTGTTTTCCTTAGAAATTTTATTAAGGACAAAAGATAAAGAAGCAAATATACTATATACATGAGGTACCGTAAACGTCTGACTAAACACACTCTATGCGAAAAGACTAAAAGTAATTTTGTATGTGATAGAAATGCCGCAACCTAAGTAGTCTCAAAGGGTAGTCCCTTTTCACGAGATAAAATGCCCAAATAAAAATCTAGGTTAGAAATTGTCCTTGACATGTGACTATTGTAAAGTGAGAAGTACTGAATTGACCACTCTTACCCGACTGCGCAAAAAGGATTATGATTGACTTAAGAAAGATAGAAAATAATATAAAACATTATTTCGGCTCGAAGTAGTTTAATTTTTATTTCACGCCGTTGGAATCTTCTGAATGAAAGTTTGAAAAATATTTGGTTTGCGTACTTATTAAAACAATTTTAGTAACTGTGGGGTAGCGAGGCTCTTTAGGTTTTTAAAAATTACCTGAGCGTCTGGTCGCAGCGACGCGTGACCCGAGAGTTGGTGAGTATCTGGCGCAGCGCATCAGCATTGCCATACAGCGGGGCGATCCTATGGTGACGCCGGTATTGATATGGATCAGTTGAGCTAGCTGTAGATTGTTTGCAACAGTAGCTTAATTGATTCAATTCTAAATACTTGTTCTAATATATTTCTATTATTTGATTTAATTTTCTCTGTGAATAAAGAATGTATTTTAGTTTAGTTTACCACTCCTGGGCAAAGACCTCCTATATTTTTTCCTAAATTAAAATTTTTGCGCACCTATCTGTCCTAACACACACAACTTCATACGCGAGTCAACTTATTGATACGATACGGAACCCTCAATGCTTGCCGAGTCCTCCACGACCCCAAATCAAACAGCCGCTGAGCCGAACCAAACTTTTTCACCCTAAGCCCTCGACAAGCCCTCATATTTCCCTAAAAAGGCATTAGAACTCCTTTCACGTCCCTAGATAGGGAGATAAGTGATTTATTGTGCTGATATATTGTCCCAAAACACATTTTCCTTTTTGGTTATTCAGTAGGCAGAAATCAGCAGTTTTGTCAAACGAGAGGCGACAAGATGACCAGTGTGACAAATTGCTCTTCTCTGCCAAGGATCACAATAATAAGGACTGACTTCTGAGAGTGATGGTTTTGTGATAGCTCCTAGCGGCCTCAAAAAAGTGAAGTATATGGAACAACTTTTAAAACCTTCAAGATAAGCCGAAGGATAGCTTCAACCATATCATATAGGCCGACATATAGGCAGACGGCAATAGTTATAGTCACGCCGCTAGTGGTGGATACATGCAAAATGATTAATTAATTTCACTACTAATAAACCAAAGCACCAAAATCTGTTTTTTCAAACGAAGCTTAAAAAACTCGCATTAGCCTGGTAGATCCTTCTGAACTAAAATATACTAGTTAACACTTTCATAGCCTAAGACGCACATATCGGTCAGCGCCAGTGCAAGGCTGGCCACTCTGGCCAGTGAATACTTTAATAGGTCGGTATTTGTTGTGCAATAACTTTAACAACATTATGTAGGTGTGTATGTGAAATTTTGCATATCGTTGGTTTTTGGTGTCAAGTTTACTTTCAGGTTGATAAAACAACTTTTATTTTCCCATTACTTAAGAGCAGAGTCCAGTTTCACCTTCGCCTCCCAAAAAGTCGGCCAGGGATTTTGTTTCATAATGTTTTATTTATGAACATGTGGACGAATGATGAAGCGCCCAAATGGCACAAATGGGCGAAACACCAAATGGGACGTGATTAGCGTCGCGATTTCTATTCAGATGCTCGCTTGATGAGGTATTTAGTCTCGGTAATGCAGATGGTACTTATCTTCAACAAATGGGGGTAAGCTTGTATAATTAATTGAAATGAATGTTGGACCTACACTGTTATAGAAAAAAGCTTCCTTTCTCAGTAGCTTAGTCAGAACATTATTTACCTACAACCATGCGACGCGTGACCCGAGACCTGGTGAGTAGGTATCTGGCGCAGCGCATCAGCATTGCCATACAGCGGGGTAATGCAGCCAGCATCTTGGGGACGCGATGACTGGTATTAATATGGATCACTTGAGCTACCTATGAGCATTTCCTCGTCGGATTCGACTGTGCGCTCTAGCTCCGCAACATCGACAGAAGGTTCCAGCAGCTCGCCTCCGCTTCACGCCGTCCATTCGCGCCGCGACGCCGACGATTTCGGTGCTCCACCATCTCCCGCCGTAACTATCGCATCTCCGCCACATACTCTGCCAGCTCGCGCCGCAACTCTCCCGCGCGCCGTTTGCGGCCGCAGCCGCATCGACGGCGGTAGTTTATGCAAGGGACCGCGGCTGCGGCTTGCGTGAGTTCCGACATGACGCTTCCAATGCCAGCCCTGACTGGAGTGGATTTGTTATCTCCCTTGCATACCTTCCTCTGGCACGCCCAGTCCTTGCCTTGTGACGTTGCTGCATCGGTAATACCAACACGTTCGCGTTGATAGATTGCTGGATAGGCTGCTCACGCGACGGTAGCGGCTTCCTCTGCACTTAGACTGAGGTTGTTTTTTGGAGATTGTTTTTTGTTTAATCATATTATTTGTAGACAGGTTGGAAATCTCGCCTTCAGAGTGTTACAAACAGATGAACCAAGTATTTACCTGCTTTCTACCCACAAAAACCACGAAATCACCAGTATTCAGAAATTGGTATCTATCTGTGTAGCAAATTTATTAAGAATTATGATTAATTTAGATTTAGGCACTGCACAGGCACAAACATTTCCACCCGTGGATCAATTACATTCAATTATAATAATAATACTAGTTCTAATTTATTTCTATTAAAATTTGATTGTAATTTTCTTTATAACTTCATAAACATGTACGAGATATCACCGTTTTATTAAAAATTAAAGGTAGAGAAGTAATTTTTACAACACTTATCACATTGTTGTAATGTGTCATTCATGAGACATAGTCTCATGTCTGTCTCATGGATAAGAGAGTCTTACGTTATCAACCGTTCATCCCCCTCAACCAGCAATAACGCTACCGGTATCTACTGGCAGCTATAGACTCACACTCCTGGATCTCCCTGGGCCATCAAACCAAGTTGATTTATCCAGACTTTGCATAATAAAAAGTATATCATATACATTAGCTATTCCCAGCCTTATATTCCCCGCATAAAATCACACTAACGCGCGGATAAAATAAGAAATATGAGTCTTTATGACACCTCGTCCATCAATAAATTGGCCTATAAAGGATCCGTCAGAAAATCTATTGGTTAGAAGCTTCTGGAAAATCCTGCTTAAAATGTTTGATGTCGTATTGCCTAGAAAAGAAATACGAGATAAAAGAAAAACCTTAAAGGTCGCATTCTAAATTGTACATCAAAGATTACAGAACAAAGATTATAGATGGTTTAGTTATTACCGGAATATATGTTACAATAAAAACCCCGTGCCTCGGAAAGCACTCGGAAAGTACCCGTGCACGGAACGGCGTTAAGCCGTTGGTCCTAAGCCTGACTTCTCCTCGGTCGTGTAGGTCTATCGTCCCATCGGATTATGAGAGTGAAAGAACAGAGAGTGCATCTGTGTTTGCGCATATGTCATGCGCATTTGGTTAGTCTCCTGTATTTCGATCTGCGGTTTCGTGTACTTTCGATATACCGTGCTCCGGTATTTCGACTGCCGGTATTCCGGTGGACAGTCCTATTAGACTGGCCGCCGTGGTCGAAATTCGGCTAGGAGGACATTATGTGTTACAATGTAAGTCTTAAAATTATTATACGTCCATTCATAATCTACCTAACATGGGCATACAAATATAAATTTTTCAATTGCACTATCCTACTTCCTACTAATGTTATATAGCCGAAAGCTTGTGAAATCTGAAATTTTGTCACCTAGGATCTCCAAAAGTACCGAACAGATCAAGATGAAATTTGGCGTACGTTTAGAACAAAACCTAACTTAGATAATAGGCTTATTATACCGAAAATACGCGTGCAAGGCCGCGGACGAAGTATTTAAGTATTTTGGTAAAATCACGGCCTGACCCGTCGATCCATATAATTTTTACCCATTTTCACTGCATTATATAGGCGACAATTTTGTCAAAAATGCGTATCGCTCAATAATTTTCAATTTATTCTTGCTGGATATCCGTACCATATCCGTATCTATTATTGATAAGGTACATTATTAATTTAGACTCAAAGATGCGTTGCCAAGTTCCTTTATCGCGTGCCACATCGACCGTCTGAGTTAGAGGCGTCTTCCGTTGTTATGGGAACGCTAAATCTAACATACGCCTTCAAACTTTTGAATCTAGGCCACCGTACTTCCCAACTTAGGTAGGAATATTATTGTTCACTTTCTTAAAAATTCATTGGTAACGCCTACTAAACCTACGTGACTAGAATTCAGGAGGCTGTTACTTTACCTAGACTAAAACTTTAAACTGTTGGTGTGAAACTGTGAAGACATTCCCTTTGTAGGCCACCAGCTCCATGTGTCATGGAGGCAAGGGTTCATTTGTCATCATGATAAATGATTTTACAATTAATTTAGGTGGGTACTTTGAAAGTTTTCAGGGTTATCGGTACCTAGAGTACCTACTACCCCACATTGTAGAGACATTTTAGGATCAGACTCGAAACCAAGTAGTATTTTGGTGTGATACTGTTTTTTTTGGAGCTCTAAATAGCGTACTTTCAGACGTCTTACAGTAAAGAAATAAAGTACAAAAAGATGCAAAATGCAGAATTAAGATTTCTTGACGTGTTATAGGTACCTTTATTTTTTATAAGTGCTGACAATTAAGTAATTAATTAATTGTTTTTTACTAATTCTACGACTCTTATTAATTTTTACCCGAATACCAACGGAGGAGGATTATGTTATGGGGCTGGCACCCTATGTATGCTGTTTGTATGTTTATTTTACTGTAGCTACCTACTTACAGCAATCCCTCTCTGTCTGTTTTTCTTTCCACGTAAAATCCGTTATGGTGCTTCCCTTTTCCTGCTAACAATTACTTGCGTAATTGTTATAAAAGGATACGTTTTCCTTATTAAATTTAGAAAATAAGACATCAAGTGAAATACAGAAATATTAAATAACAATCATATAATAGAAACAAATTAGGACTAGTATTTACGATTCAAAATAATGGGGGTAACTGCAGACTTGCAAACAATCTACAGGTAGCTCAACTGATCCATATCAATACCAGTCGGAAGCGTCCCCATTGCGTCTGCATTGCCCCGTTGTATGGCAATGCTGATTTGCTGCGCCAGATACTCACGCGTCGCTTCGATCAGACGCTCTGAAGTTTTTTTAAATACTCGCAGAACCTGGGTTCCTCACAGACCTAGGGTCTTGACTCTACGAGCGAATGCGTAGGCTCTGTCGAGACCTGCTCAAAAACCCGGAGAGCCTCGGTACATAACGGACCTAGGGTCGTCGGACCAAATAATTTAAATAGGTACTACAAAACCACTTACTATTAACATGTAGATAGATCCTGCTAACGCGTGGCGGGTGCGTAGATATCTGGCACTCGTAGACCCCTTCATCATCAGGCTTCACCTCTCTGACCAGCAGCCTCCAGTTCCCAGGGTACCGCCTTCCGACGCTAACGCGGTTGTCTGCAGCGTACGTCACCGCACCTACTGTTAGGAGCTCGGGCATCTCGTCTTTACCTCTTCGGCGAACCCATGATACCTAGAAGAAGAAGAGTTTTGTGAAATATCGTTGGAGATAGCAGCTTGGTTATTACCCGACTGCGCAAGGAGGGTTAGGTGTGTTTTTTAAGGCTTTAAAAAGGCCTCCCCTAATGAGCGCCACAGCGCCCTGTCTTCAGCGTGCAGCATCCAGCATCTGCCTGCAGTCTATCGCAGGTGACATCCTACCTTGCCGGAGGGAAACCTACACTACGTTTGCCGAGTCGTGGCCTCCACTCAAGAACACTCAATAACACGGTCCAGCATTATATAGTATTAATTTTCTTCAAAACCTAGTTCTACAAGCTTAAGTCTTAAGTTTTAGTGATTGTAAATCATCTAGAATAGCTAAAGTCTATTACCCTGAAACTTGAAAAGACATTATCCAAACGGCGCGGCGTCTGGAGACACAAGCTCTCGTATTCAATTGAAATTAAAGGTCTAAAGCTGAGAGGGTCTAATTACTATCAAGCATTCTCTGTCAAAGTCAATGCGGTCGCCATTTTGCTCGGCGTTGTAGGACTTTTCGTTTTATTCAAAGAGTTCCGGAAATTAAAACGGCACAGTGAACGGTAACTGTCTGTAAATAGATTTGTAGGAAACGTATCGATTTCAGCAGTAAAGTTTGTCTAGTGAGGGCTTTCCAGTCAGGGTGGGGAATTGGTTTACTCTATAGATGGGCCCTATACAATTTTCCTGTATAGGTAACCTAAAACAATGTAACTTCAAACCATGGCGACTTTGCCACTTTGTACAAAAAACACCAACTGACAGCAGACCTACCCTAAAACTCTAAACAAAACAGCATAAAACCTGCATCGATAACTTTTGACTTCAAAACATGGCTAGACTGACCTGGCCATGGAATATGAAGTTTTCATATTAACTGTACGTTCGTAACGGGCCCTTCCTTGTACTGAAGGGGATCTCTTTTTTCGTTGGGATAGGGCTCTGAGCTAGAGTGACATTTTGAATGCCATAGACTAGGATACACATAATCATCTATAGTCTATACTGATCCACTGCTGGACGCAGCCCTCCCCATGATGAGCACCTTATTGGGTTTTATCATGGGGCGTAATGCCTATAATCCCCACGCTGGGCTTGCGGGTTGGGGATCGCATCGCAGTTCAGTGGTAAAATTGTTCTGGAGGAGGCGCTCTTGCCCGCTCCCCGGTGCATATCCCGTCGACTCTTAACGACACCCGAGGGAAGATTTGTTATGGGATATCGAGGGATATTAAATACAGTTATAGTAGGTACCTACCTGGTCAACGGAAAAGAAGAACAAACAAAATATGACCTGAATAAACAAACAATTACCTAGATAATGAAATCATTAATTATTCTTAGCTTTAAGCTTGTTATTCTACTACAAAGTTGATTTGAAGCCGTAATTGTAATGACGACGTGGGAAATATCACATGGCAAAGTAAATACAAAATTCAACCTATGCGCGTTGATAAAAGGTACAATTTGGGCATGCTAATAATGCAAATAAATGTTTACTGGTAATGTGTAGGTAATGGGAACCTTCGTTGATGTTCACCGTAAATTATTTTATTTTAAACCAATTAGAATTGAAAACATTTCATCCCTAAAGTCATTTACAACGGGATATTTACTTATATATATTATTTTTTAGCTTTTTTTATATTTTGAAGTTTTTACTTATATTTTTTATTTTTGAGCATTCCATTATTTCGGCACAGTTTTATGCGCTTCATTCAGTTTCATTTGTGTCAAAATGTGTCTGCGTAGGTTTTAAATTATAGGTAAATATAGGGTTTTAAATTATGTAACTTTGTATTTTTAATTATCTTTGATTGTTTTGTAATGCTTTATGTATGAACTGTGTAATTTATGGATAAATGTCTGAGTAAAGAAACATCAAGTATTATTTATTTATTTATTTATTTTTACCCACTGCGTGCGCGTAGATTTGAGATGAGAATCAATGGAACAAAAATTTACGTAATTAGTATTTTTAGAGTTTTATGATACAGTGACTATGTTACATTTTAGGTATTTTGTTTTAATATTAGGTACTTAATAAGGTATAGGTAGCTAGAAAAGAAATATAAAGCTCAGCCAAACCTACAGATAATGTCAAAAAATTCAAAAACAAATAGGTAGGTAAGTAAACTAAAATTCACATGCATCATTGAAGTCGAAATAAATATAGGTATAATTTATTGTTAACTAAGTAAGGTATCAAGGAGGAATATACCCAGCAGTGGGTGATACCAGGATAGATATTTTTATTATTTTTAGCTATAGCGTTTATTTTATTATTTCTGATCTGAAAGCTGAAAGTTCAAATCATGGTAAATATTCCGTTGCAAATGATTTTATTGATAAAAACCATGCATATTTTCATTAAAAATTTAAATAGGTAGGCTATGAAATATTACCCTGTGTGATATAGGAAATAACTTAGTCGTTGATATCACCGAAGTTACTTTATTTGAATATGTTACACGTTAGTAATATATCGCTTTATAGTCGAGCGCATTATCTAATCAATATCTTTTCATTGAAAAAACAAGCAAGGCCTGAAAGTTCGCCAAAAAAGGGGTTGTCTCAGTTATGCCCTTTGACAATGATATGAATTTAAAAAAAACCTGTTTTCCTCCTGTAACAAAATTCTAAACGTATCAACAAAACATATTAATGTTATATACCACCGTTATTATTATTACCTACACAAGCATCACTTTACGAATTTAATTTTCCCCCAAGTTAATAAAATAAAAGTACCGCACAATTCCTTAGACGGAAGAACCGCGATAACCGATAATAAGGTTTCAAAATGAAAGCATTGTTTCAAACCCGTTAGATGCCTCTTTTTAATGAAAGAAAGCACTCCGACTCAATAGAAAGGCTTTTTACAGTGGGAATAAACAAATTGGAACGTTAAGTTACAGGAGAAGGGAATTTTGAGGAGTGGCACTTAGGTTTTAAGGTTGTTCGGCTCTCTCGATATAGAGTGAAGACCGAAGTCAAAGCCGCCGCCGACACGTCGGGCTCTGCCGGCGGGTTTGTTGATTGACTATAGAGTCCATTACTGTCAGATCCCACACATGTACGGATACTTAGACCTTCGAACCCGCTCATAGGTTATAAGCCTAACTTGGAAATCGTCTCGCCTTATCACCTTGCAGTCAAGTCATAGACTCTCATATGGCAAACCCAGCTCGCTGCTACCCCCCATTGCGTGGCACGGCTTTCGCCAGCATGCTGCCCACCAGCGCGGAAATGGGATGTGGTGCATTATTTTGCTGATTTCTTGATTATTATCTAGTAATACCTCGTAACATCTATTATATATTTGGATTTTCCATAAAATTTACTACAAAATAGCATGTAAATATTCTGATGTTGTGTAACGTAACTAATGAGGTTGAATTAAAATTTAATTATTATTGCGTAAATATGGTGGAAATGCAGGCATATGCCGTTTAGAATGCGCAGTAGCTTATTGGGGATTTCAATCCGCGGAATGATAGCTCGAGCTAAAGCGGTGGTGATATTTTTCCGAGTTTATTGTTGCATGAGAACCTGTTCGAAACAAAGGTCAGAGACTTTGTTTCCAAAGGTACTGAGGGAGCAGAATGAATCGAATTCAATCAAACGAATTCTGACGATACATGTCAAAAACACCGCATGAGCTTGTCTACATTGGCTGGCCCAATTCGGCGCCGTTAGTACTGGAATGAAGAAATGGTCCTTAGTTTACCGTATATCTGTTATCCAGTGTCTATAGTTCCATGTGCTTAAGCCAGCATTCTTATCAGCACACATGCCTCCTCTGCGGAAATCAGAAAATGCCTCCCCCCAAACTTTGGATATTTTTGCCTTAAATGACGGCAGCATTGCTGCTTGAGTAAACCACCGTTCATACATAAAACGCTATAGAAAAATACAGCTCTTTTAACCCAAAGCATTGCTTCAAGGCAAAAGAAAAAACAAAAACGGATTTCGTTTAGCCGTCCGGAAATGGGTCGGATAACATTTTAAGCATAATTTATTAAGAAAACAACGTTGCTTCCTAACAAGATAAAGAAATGAACGGATGGAAACCGGTGGTTGACAAATAAGATCACAGAGGAATCTGGTTTGTGTAAGCGCTAGACGGGGATTGCTTTCGAATAATGATCAAAAGATATCTTCTGCATTTGAAAAGATAGGTACATCTTTTCAAGTGCAGACGATATCTTTTGATCCTAGCATAATTTGCATAAGTTTATAAACTAAATCAGCGAAGTGAGTGCCAATCCAAACCTACGTTTTTGATTTGTGTTGGATTTTAAACACAAGCTCTACTTAGCTTTGGGCTAGATGATGCTGTTTGGATTGTCCAGTAGTTTTTTATTTTAAATTTCTTAGAAATTTAATGTGAGTGTGACTTACGCACCTTTAAATTTCTAGAGAATAGTTCCAGGTAAGTACCAATGCTACTAAGCTACTAAGTACTTAAAAATGATTTCTACTCTTATGGTCCAAATTTAATCTTGGAGTAATTAATTATTAGAGGCAGCTTCCTTAAAAGTAATCTTGTATTGGTAGAAATTAAATGGAGGATTTTCCGCTAAGTAGGATAACCTTTTCTTTTCTATAAACAAAAACATGCCTGGTTTTTTGAACCACCGAACAAAATAAAAATTTCTAAAAACACTCCCGACAGAATTTCCTGAAACATGGCTAAGAACACTCAAACGAAAATCGGTTCATCCGTTTGGGAGCTACGATACCACAGACAGATACACGGATACACAGACAGACAGACACGTTAAACTTATAACACCCCTCTTTTTGCTTCACGGGTTAATAAAAAAAATTATCGTCTTGGACTCACAGTTTTATCCTGCAACAGACTGATCCTGCAGTTGAGCTGTGCGTCTTCCCCCAACTGCACGGTGATCCGCGTCAGGTTTCCATCGGAGTCCTCGAAGGTCGGCCCGTACCTGCGGTCGTGGTCGAAGTAGGTGTTCTTCACTGATACCACATGGGGGACCATCGGCATCTGATAAACAAAACAATCATTAGCATATGCTATTCTACTGCTGGACAAAATTCTCCCCGCATAAGTATGACCGCCATGACTTCTTGCTGCATCCATCATCGGCCAGCAGTCTTTCGCAGATCGTCACCCAACCTGGGGTACAATTCTGCTAACCAATCGCTTTACACGATGGTAAAGTATAACAAAAGCTTTGCTTTGCTACACTTTTGACGCGCGTCTCCCAACCAGCATCTTTCATCTAATGTTGAATATCAAAATGTGTCATTCTCTGATGATAGCATTTTCATAGTTTTTTTTTTTTTTTTTTTTTTTTTTTTTAAATCATAGTAAAGGGACTTTGTCGCTTAGCGACCACATCGCCCTATGAAGATAACATGAAATTATATTATATAATTAAACAACAATATACCTAATTAAACACCAATTAACACAACAACAAGATAAACAAAATTTTTTTTAATAAAAACTAAATTAACAAATATTAACTTCTTAATTTAAGGCAACATTCAGCCAGGTCATACAGCTGTGCTGCTTTGTCCGACAGCGGTGACGCCAATATAGCGTTGCACTGTCCGACATTGAGCACTTTGGAGGAACCAAATAATTTAATTCTTTCATTTTCATAGTTAAGCGATTAGTTTAGATTAGAATAGGAGCTTTGGGTCGCATGTCCAACTTTTGCCAAGTTGCAGTCTTAACTCAACAAAATATTAATATTAATCATCATCACCATCTACAGCCTATTAATAGTCCTCAGCTGGACAAAGGTCTCCCCTGATAAGCACCCGAGGCTCTTATGCGCTGGGGGAACAGGAATGATATTATTCCTTTACAAAAATGCTCATCAATGTTCATGGGAAGACCAGTGTGATTACGCAAAAACCACCCATTCTACAGCTTAGGTTTGATTGCCAACTTGCTGGCAATCAAGTCTTACTGAGGCATAGTCTATTTTGTCATGTTTGCAGCTAATTCATTAAAACTTTTAGGAACTCATTAGTTTGTGATGCTTTTAAGTTTGTATCATTGGTAAGTAGGTAGGTGCATGTAGGATAGATGCAATTAAATATTTTATTCATCACAACGCTTGAATAACTTTTCTAAGCTATGATGCCTTCTTTATCATATTAAATTAAAACCTTCTAGCGAATTTCCCCCAATTTTTGATTTTACCTTTGGAACAGGTACAATCACCTCGGGCCTTAAAGTGGGCGTGGGCGCTCCACTAGGCGTGGGCCCCTGCGAAGGCTGAGGCACTTTGAATGACTTCGTGCTGTCGATGGTGGAATTGCCCAGCCGAAGCATGATGGGAGCTGGTGCCATGTTGGTGCTGAGCGCGTAGAATGACGTCACGGTTTGGTCTTCCTCCGTTGAGGAGGTTTGTGAACTCTCTGAGGAGTAAAACATAATTATAAGTTTAAAACTCGCCTTTTTTTAAAGTGGACAGAAGCCTTTATTCACTAAGAAAATTACAATAAAATAATAGAAATAAATTAGAACTAGTATTTACAATTGAAACAATTGAGCTAACTGCCGACTGTTGCAAACAATCTACAGGTAGATCAGGCTCAACTGATCCATATCAATACCAGTCGGAAGCGTCCCCAAGACGCTGGCTGCATTACCTCGCTGTATGGCAATGCTGATGCGATTTCCGAGACACAGACAAACTATCAAAAAAATACTTGCAAAAAAAAACAAAAAAAAACTTGCCTGGTAACATTATTATTCTAAAATGATAAGTACAGAGATGACAACTTCACAGTAATATTATAAATGCGAAGGTTTGGTTGTTTAGATGTCCGGATGGACGGATGTTTGTTACTTTTGTTAAATTACTGAACGGATCGGCCGGTAAAATTTTGTATGTAGGTAGTTATAGGCATTAGATAAAACGTAGGCTTCTTCTGATCCCATAAATCATTTCCCATCGGAAAGAAATAACCTTCAAGCCGGCTTTTCACTATGGGATATAATATAAATTACATCTTGATCTGTATATTACATCCCGCGATTGCTATTCACACTGTAAGATATATATTTTAGAACACACATGATCAGTTTACACGTCTGCACACGAACGCCAACATTCAAACGGAGGGCGAGGCAGGGGGAGGCGCGGTGTCCGGAGACGTGAGGTAAAATATACACCTTCAAATGACCTTCAAATATCGCTCACTCGGTCGAAAAAATATTTATAGTTTGGGATGTAATATAATATTATAGCATAGTGTGAACGCACTCTAACAAAATGTATGGTGAGCGATAAAATATTATATCTCAAGATGTAATATATATTATATTATATCCCATAGTGAAAAGCCGGCTTCAGTCATTTCTATTTGGCGGCTATAAATTAGTTAAAAATAAAATGTTGTACATAATATCAATATTTTCACATCCACGTGTTTGACCATAACATTGCACTACACTGAAACCTATTCAACAACTCTTCATTATAATCAGCCTATAATACTAAAGTCATTTATAACGGGATAAGTTTATATCATGATTTGAGTTTTGAGCTTTTCAATATTTTGGCGAAGTTTCATGAGCTATGATCACGGAATAACTGAGGACACTGCAAGTGAGTTGTTATTGGCAGATATATCGATCTACCCTCACATTTTGTCTTTTGCTACAAACGTTACTACTACCACCGGTTTCATTATCGAACGCAACTCGATCACGATACACAACACTCACGGTATCAGAACGCGGTCCGGTTGGTACAGTGGGCATCAGAGTTAAGTATCCCCCTTGTCTACAAAATATTTTCTATAACTTCTATTCGCTTGTAACCAATTTTCACATGCAAAAACTAATCACGCCGTTCAGGCTCGAACCACCCACCCGTATACATATAGACTCGAATTCTGGACAGTAAACCAACTGAGCTATTTAGCTGTTGAACACAGTGTCCAATTTTGTCTACAGGTCTAATTAGTTCCCAGTTTCAATACCAAGTCTTACCAACATTTTATTTATTTTACGAATGCGGGTAGGGTTTGATTTGATATCGTTTGTAGCGAACAAAGTAATTGTCACTCGTCTAATTTCGTGTGGTTTGCTTTGTGCGTATCTCCGAGAGTTTTGAGCATTGAATTACTATTACTAGCGTAGTTTTGAGTGTTTTTAACGATGCATCATTTGAGTAACTTCATAAAAACAAAAATTGCTGTTCTTTATGAGCAGAGAGTCAGCCAGAAAGAAATTGCACGACAACTTGGCATTACAGTAAGTGTAATTTTCTAATCAAGATTATTATTTGTTTGAACAGTTCAGTGACAATTTTTTTATTAAGTATACGCTTTTTTTAGGTGAGAACAGTAAGACTTTGGGTGAACCGATATCTGTCTACTGGTGATGAGAAACTTAATAAACCCGGCCCCATCTCAACGGTTTATACCTCACAACGCCACCGAGATATTGTGAATCATCATCAATCATCATGCAATGGAACCTTTTGCATCAAATGGCATCACTGCTCAGCAGTACGGCATATCTCTGTCAACTGTGAGGCGACACTTGCATGCGGAGAATATACACAATTATCGGCCAGCAAGAAAAGTCGAGCTCTCGGAAGATCACCGGAGGGAAAGAATTAATTTTGCAAATGAATACCTTAACTTTGATTGGGAGAACAATATAGTCATATTCAGTGACGAAAAAAATTCAGATCTGACACCGGACTTGAATCCAATAGAAAATATGTGGGGTCAAATGGTTCTCAATTGGGACTCTAGTGAAGTAAGATCAAAGTCTAACTTACAAGAAGAAGTTCTGAGGACCTGGGAAATAAAGCGTGATAGTGAGGCAAGCTGGAATATGGTCAACCATATGAAAAGTAGATTGCAGCAAATTATTTTAAACGAAGGTCATCCGATCCGTTATTAAAGCATTTTGTTTTTCCCAACAAAGAAGCGTAAACACACAGCATTTTGATTTTAAAAATATTTATGAACATTTGGCCCCACATTCTCCTTAAAAATTTTAGTTTACCAACGAAAGATCGAAATTGTTATACCAGTTAACATGTCTGTTCTTTCGAGTAAACAAATATACATAACTATCTATTATGGTAAACCTTTCACTGTTTACAAATATTATTTTGTTATTAAAACTATTATTTCGTTACTTTATCTCCTATATACGTAGTATTTATTGTATAATGTTGTAGACGTTTATTTAATAAAAATATTTTTAATAAATTGTGTTTTTTCATTAACTTGCCATTAAGCCCATAAAGAATAATATTAATTAAAACTCTTGCATAATGCAACGAGAATAGATAGCATTTGATAAAATACAAAATCAAAAAGAAACATCGCTCACGAGATTTGAACCCTGTCACTCTAATCTTGTATTAATTTGCCTGTTACTGCCGCTAAGCCAAGTTGTTACTTATAGACCTTATCGAAATTATGAGTGTAATTACCAAAACAAAAATGAAATAAAATTAGCAATTATAAAAACATTGCATTTTAGAGATACAAAACAAACAATTTTGTTGGAATCGTCAAAAAATATCAAAAGAAAATGGAAAATTATTAATAACATGTAGTTTTAATCTCCCAATGTCCAACGTTCGGCGGCAGGATTAGAACCCACATACATAGAGAGAGGGGGGGTACTTAACTGTGAAGCTGTCTGTACATCACTTCTTCGGTTTTTAAACATTCTCACAACAGGGTTCCAGGTTCCCGATAATTTGAAACATTCTTCTCGGTTGAAGTTCCTGTGTTTGGTAATCTCAATGGCCTCCTGTACCAATCTTGGTATGTAATGTTGCTCTTGAGATTACTTGTGGATTGTGTAACGCGATCCAGTGGTTTGAACCAGACTCGAGAAGATGCTCCGCTGGCAGACTTCTCTGTTGCCAGATTCTTTACCGCTCGTACCTATGTGTTCCTTGGCTCTGCAGGCAATATTGCGCTTCGTTTGGCTTTATACGAGCTTTCACAGCTACAGTCAATCTTGTACACCCCTGGTTTGTCTAGTGGGAACGTGTCCTTGGGTGTACGCAGGTAGTGTGTAATCTTTTTCAACGGCGTGAAAATGGTTTTGATGGAGGATTTTTGCTGGATGTTTGCAACGTTATAAATGACTTTAGTATTAATAACCATGATGGATTTAAAAGTTTTATCAGCCTATTATTATAGGCCGCGCGTGCGCCCATTACGCTGCGCCGACGGCTTGACCTCGAGACTGACGTCGGCGAGGACCTGTGGGCGAGCTTTACCTGGTGTGGTCGCCCTTTTCACGTATGTGTTGTTTATCTGAAACCTAGCTCTACCGACTTTATGCGGTGGTTTTGTAAAACTGAAACCTTTATTAATGACTTAAAAGGCTATGTAATCATCATGGGTGATTTAAATTTAAATAGTGCATCTGTAATTATAAAAAATTATTACTGTTATTTCTTATCTCTTTCAAATGTTCGTGAAAATAACTTTGTACTGAACTCTCATGGTAGCGTATTGGATATTGTGCTGGCTAAGGAGAGCGAAGGGCTGAGGGATGTACAGGTCTCTGGTACAGAGGGTATAGTCCCCATAGACGCATACCATCCTGCTCTAGATGTCGAGGTATTGGTAGAGATGGCACGTAGCTCGGAGCGCATAGAGCCGAGCAACATAAATCCAGCTAGAGACTGGAACTTTAACCGTTGTGATATGGAGCTTTTGCAAATCTGTCTTTCTAACGCCTCTTGGGATCAAGTATTAGTGTCTGACGATATAGCCCTCGCCACTGAGGCTTTCTATACAGTTATTTATGAAATCTTTGATAATTGTTTACCGAAAAAGAATCGCAAGAAAACAGGTACTAGGCGCTATCCTGTTTGGTTCACCCCTGAAATTATAAGCGATACAAAGCGAAAGGTGAAACTCCACGCCAGCTAAAAGAAAACCAAGTCTAACGAGACCTACAGATTATTCTCAGACCTGAGAGCTTCTTTAAAAGCAAGGGCGTCTAGCGCTTACAACTTGTATTTAAGGAACATTGAAGGTAACTTAGCTTTAAGTCCGCGCGAATTCTGGCGACATGTCTCTAGTTTGCGTGCTAAGGGTGGTTTTGAAGCAAATGTTACTTTTAAGGGAGAAACGTGTTCGGGTGTTGCAGCGGCTGAAGCGTTTGCCAACTTTTTCGGAAACACTTTTCTGCCTGATATTCCGACGCTTGACGCTGAAAACATTAATCAATGTGACAAAAGCTGCAACAGTAACTATGTCAATGTCACTGAATTTACGCCTAAGGACGTTCTCTACGGAATTAAAAAGTTAAAACCTAAAAGCTCTATAGGCCCAGACGGCGTACCAACAGCCCTACTTAAATCAGTTTGTGAAGGCTTAGTTACCCCACTTTATCACATTTTTAATTTAGCCTTAAGAACGGGTAAGTATCCAGCACAGTGGAAGGTGTCTAGCTTAGGGTAACACCGATTCCAAAAACATCAAATAAACTTGCTGTAGAGGAACATCGACCGATCGCCATACTCTCATCTCCTGCTAAGGTATTTGAAAATGTGTTACACAAAATAATCTATGCACAAGTCAAGACCTTTCTATGCAATGCCCAGCATGGTTTTAGAGAAAAACGGTCAGTTGACTCCAATCTTTTGACCCTTGTAGAGTACATCTCAACTAACCTAGACCTCGGCCATCAAGTGGACGTTCTCTACTTTGATTTTCAAAAAGCGTTTGATAGGGTCAATAACGACATACTGCTGGCCAAACTAAGTGCCATAGGCTTCGCGCCGGATCTGCTTAGACTACTCGCTGACTATCTGCGCGATCGCCAGCAGTATGTTAGACATGGAATCTATGAGTCCGCACCCTATCATACGCGGTCAGGGGTAAATCAGGGCTCTATATTAGGACCTTTGTTTTTTATCTTAATGATCAATGATTTACCAGACGTCGTAGAGCACGTAGAGTGTCTTTTATACGCGGATGACCTGAAACTCTACACTGTCGTACGCAACGTGGCAGACTGTGAGGCGCTTCAAAGCGATATCAACGCGGTTTGTCAATGGAGCCTAGATAATAAAATGGAGTTTAATCCCACCAAATGCTCCATGATGTCTTTCGGTCGAAAGAAAAATCCGGTTTGCTTTGATTACAAGATTCATGGCAGCATGGTCTCTAAGGAAACCGTAATCAAGGACTTAGGAGTAACTTTTGACCGAAAACTCACTTTTCACGACCACATCTCCACAGTCGCCAAGCAATCTTTTCAGAGACTTGGCTTTGTTCTAAGAAACGCCCGAGACTTTCGCAGTGACAATGTTGTGCGACTCTTGTTTGGGGCCCTAGTAGGAAGCAAGTTGGAGGCAAGCTGTTGTGTCTGGAATCCCCACGAAAGTACGTATGCTCTGTTACTGGAGAAGGTCCAAAAGGCGTTTCTTAGGTTTCTGTACAAGCGCGTTTTTGGGTACTATCCATTCATGTACCCAACTAGGTTCCTCCAAGGGTGCCTTCAGTACAACTCTCTACAAACCAGAAGAGCATATGATCAGATGGCGACAATGTGCAAGGTCCTCCGCGGTATGATCGACTCTCCTGATTTCCACAACGTTCTTTTTCGACTCTATCTCCCCGATAACTACCTCTGCAACAGAAACCATAGGCTTTTTTCTGTTCCTTTCTGCAGAACCGTTGCTCGTGCCAATTCTCCACTACCTCGCACCCTCGCCGCCCTCAATAGACTTCTAGACCAGAACCCGGATTGTGATATCTTTGCCGATGAATGGAAGAAGATACTGTTAGAATGCCTGAGGTTTTGCGAGATTGATGAATGAAAGATGAGAGAAAGTACCTGTATAAGAAAATAAGAGAGTCTTGTTGGGTTAGTCCCCGAGGGCCCCATTCCCGGAGGTACCCGATTTCTAACAAAGTACCTTCACTCTATCGATTAAAAGTCAATCTTGCAAAAAAGTACTATCAACGGAAAAAGTGTTGAACCATTTTTGAAAATAATTACTAGATTTGACTTATCATTGAGGATTGTAGAAATTTCAGCACTGTGGCGTTTGCTTTTTAATTCCACCACCTTTTTTCAAATATTTACTGAACCGGATCACAGTTGATGCCAACTTCTTCAGTTAAATCAGGGACTACCACACGCACTTCATTTTTTAAAAAGTCTGGTGTGGTGTCTGTCTGTCCCGACATGTAGTAGCCACTTTCCCCCCAATCTGTTTTAGGTGAATGTGTAATTTCGCTCGAGTCCTCTAGGAGGACCTTCTCCCGACATTTTCGAATAGAATTAATAACTATCCTATTTATTACTTTACTCTTTGTAACTATCTTAGCATTTGCAAATTCTATGATGTGCAATTGAGAATGACAAGAAAAAAGCTTCAAATTGACACATTTATTTACCATAGGCTAATTAGTATAGTATAGTGTACCAGTCCCAAACCAAACTAAAACCTTATTCGTCTTCTTACATAAAGTCTCGCTTTTTTGGTGCTCCCTAAAAACGAACATACCTACATATAGACGACCGATGTGGCGCGGCGGGCGAAAGTCCGCCTGCGGCGCAGGAGGTTGCGGGTTCGATTCCCGCCTTGGGACAAATGTTTGTACGATCTAGACATATTTGTTCCGGGTGTTCTGGTCGTTTCTATGTATAATAAAAAAATATGTATCTATGTAATGTATTATATTATGTATATAAGTCATCTAGTACCCATAACACAAGCTCTGCTTAGCTTGGGGCTAGATAACGCTGTGTAGATTGTCCAGCATTATTTATTTATTTATTTCTTAATTTCTTAGAGATTACCCCAAGTGCGGGTCACGCACTATAATAACAAAAAACCTTACTTTTAAAGGTTAAATAATTATTTTTTGCGGTTTATTGCGTTTTGAAAGAAACTTCCTGAGAACGAAATATTAACCAATTCAGTACCTACTTATAAAAACATATCAGCAATTATGATGTACGATGGTCTCCTAAAATCTTATGCGTATTTTTATAGAACGAGGTTGAAAATGCCATGATTTAGTTTTTCCTGAGTTTGAAATAGTTGTTGTTAAATTTAATTACATTAAACAAATAAAGTTTTGTTTTTGTAATATTTACCCCTAATTTGTCGTATTTATAAGAGTATGCTAACCTTTATTAAAAATACTGTTAACCTATTTAAATTATGATGTTTATATCCGAAATAAATACCTTGCTAAGTTTTGTTTAGATTAGCAATGCCCTCATATAAATTTTCTTTTAGTCACACTGCTTTGCTTTGACATTTGTAGATAGATATAGAAATATACGATATATATGTGCACTTTGGTCTGGGTACTTTTTTCTTCTTTGTTATTCATTAGGTAGCTATATTGCACAAGCGTGTGTCTTTGCGTTTAGCTGTAACAGAACACAGGCCATTTGTTGAGTTAGCGCTGGGAGAACGTACCCTATCTTCCGAATTTTGTTAATATCAATGACGTGTAAGCACTTATTATGCTAACAGTACAAGTTAAAAACAATGGAAAAATTAACAAAAGCACGTCTCATAAAATGTATCGAAATTGATCTTTAAAAACCGGGGCCCTGCGGGATCGGGGCCCTCAGGGACTAACCCGTCTTGTTATCATTATTGTTTGTTTATTTTATTGTTTTTTGTTTTATTTATGTATTATGTAGGTATTGTGTGATCTTTGTATAATTTTTTATCTTGTACATAGCTAGTGTAATTGGTTGAATGTAATCGTTCTAGTTATAAATAAATAAATAAATAAATAAATAAATAAATAGGCTGATAAAACAGTGAACTATTGTCCACTGCTGGGCATAGGCATCCTTTAATGAGCGCCATAGCGCTTTGTCTTCAGCTTGCTGCATTCAGCATCGTCTAGCAGTCTTTTGCAGGTCGTTATTCCATCGGGCCGGCAACAACAATTCTTAAATATTAGATTCGATTTTTTCATAGGTACTGACAAATGTCTGTATCTTCAATATATTCCCGACCTAAGTATTATGTATCAGACAACGAACATAAAGCGACCGCAAATTGCACGATCGATTGCTCCAAGTTCTAACTACATCCAACTGATCCGGTAATACTTTCTAACTGGATAGCGGTTTCCATTGCTGAATGCGATCCGTTCGCTATTGTTGTCAATGAAGGAACTACAAAAGTTGCACTTTTGCTCGGAATTGTGCTGCCATTTTGTTGATTACTTTGAAATGTTATTAGTAAAAGTTTCCTTTACCTATTTGTAAAGATCTGTTTCTAGATGAGCTCCTAGAAGTACCTGCCAAAGTACCTGCGAAAGTAATGTAACTTTGCATTTCTTCACTCTGCGATTGGTGAAAATATAAAATTCCTGCACTATGAATCCGTAGAATAAGTTGGTAGGCCTGTTCCTCTGAGTGCATCTTTCTTGTTGAGCAATGCTTTGCAATATGATACTTTTCATTTTGCACCCATGTAGCATACAAACATGCCATACACATTACACACCTAATATCAAAAAGTTTTCAGTTGCAGTACCTACGTGCCTCAACAAAAGCAACAATGGTGTGGATCCAGTGCAATACCTACATACTAATTTAGGTCCTCATGACTCAGCGACCCAAAACGGAGTTTCGTACCCACAAGTCCACGCGTCTCTGATCTCTGAAGTGTTTTGCGTTAGTGCACAATATTGTAGTTGCAAAACTTACCAGTTGCAAACTGACAGACGGCTATCTGTGTGATGAAGAGCACGCCCACCCTCCACATATCGCCAGCACGATGCCGCACCCCCACAGGGGATCATCTGCAACAACGGAAATAGCTGTTACCATCTTGAAGTGGAAAATAACGTTATTTAAAAATAACAGGTTTTTTCTGCCATACCTATGCTAGGAGTTATGTAATGACCAACGAATCAATTGTCGTTTTTGGAGTCTATTGACATTATGAGATTTATTATTTAAATCAACATTATTGAGATAGACTCCGAAACAACAATTAATTCAAAGTTTGTTTTAGCAAAGATTCATAACAAATGTGCACAAAACTTCTTACAAGGCTATATTAATTACGTACTCTTAGAACCTAAAATATTGTAAAATTGGATTTTTTTCACGCGTGATTTACCACCTTATTGTTTTTTTTTCGATTTGTCAACTCACACCAGTTGGGACAAGAATCATGACTCGAGTTAGTGAATCAGTCGGATAAAGATGGGGGAAAAACTATATGATCTGCGTATTAATACAGAGTGTTACCGAATACCTGCAATTCCCAAAGTGGGTATAACCAGATCAAAAATGTTCGTTGTCGTAACCTGCGTATTCAAAGAATGGATTTAAGAATGACGAAGTCTCTTTCTGTCGTCGTGCTGAGTTCAAATCCGATCTGAGCGGGACGGTATGAAGGATCTGCGTACTCAAGGAATAGGAATGACGACTTTCTCATTTCAATTCTTTAACGATAACATTTTTAAGAGTATAATCCGTACGTGATCAGAATGGGACGGAACCGTGTCTTCATAGTAAATAGTTAACGGCACATTTGGTACAATCCGCGCGTTGTCAAAATGGGATGGGACCATGTAAAATTAAATGTCCGACTGTGTATCAGTTTGAAATGGCCGTTTTGATCAGGTACCTAGATAAGTTAGGAGGCACATTTTCAAAGGGATCTTCTTTACGAGAGAGTGCATTCACTGCCTAGCCTTAGCGGAGCGACCTAAAGGTCTAGGCTTAGGCGGGTTGCAGACAGAAAGCTAAGCTTACTTAGTTTTGACTTAACTTGCATAGCCGCAGGTTTTCATGCAGCAGTGTGCAGTAGTATGAATAACTGCGTTAGCTATGCGAGCTAAGCTAAACTAAGATAGGTCAGCTTTCGGTCTGCAACCCGCATAAAACGGATGTATGCACCAATTTGATGCATAAAAATGTTTATTATGAATATCTTCTGTTTCTTTACCAGCGGCAAGAAGGATGATCGTTATCAAGTTTTACCCAGAGCTCACCCTACCTATTGTAACAAGAAAGCCAGAACTGACGTTTGCGAGCGCGAGCACGCCACACATTGCTAATCACGGCAAGCTGAGTACCCACTCGCCTCGCTTAAAAATCGATCGCAAAATCGCCAGTGTGATAAGACTCTAAAAAATCCACTAATACCAAAAAGCAAAAGCAAAATGTACTTAAAATCAAAGGTATCGTCGTTTTACAAAGGCCTTTCTTCAATGAGAAAACAGAGTCTACTTAATTAATCTTTGTGTAAAAAGTGCTTTTTATCCCTCGACCTTTATACTTCCGTTTACAAGATCGTTGGCGAAACAAGATAGGAAGTAATTAATGATTTGCGTTGTATTTCTACAAGACTTTATTTCATCGGTGGAGGAAAATGTCGTGAAAGAATAGGGATTCTGCTTGCCATATTTACTTTCTTTTTAATTTACTACGGATGAACTTGATAACTAAATTTGATAGATCTATTCTTTTTCGGGTTCCGTAACTCAAAAGTAAAAAAAGGACCCCATAAAGGATCACTTTGTTGTCCGTCTGTCAACCCACTTTTCTCAGGAACGAGTGGAGGTATCAAGTAAATAAAACTTCTAGGTCTACAAAATAAAATGTTACAGCCGTTTATATCCAAGTATTTTGAATTTTCCAAGGGAATCACATGCACACAAAACCTATAAGGTACTTCCCGTAGGCCTAAAATGTGGCAAGAAGCAAGGTCTTACGGATACGGAATCGTTATGTGCGAGTCTGACTCACACTTGAAGTTTTATTTTCTAAATTTTTAATATTTTGTTATCTATACTTATAATAAAACTGTAACAGGTCCAATTCTGTACATTGAAGATATTTAGAAAATTTTTTTTGGAGGGCACTCTATTATCGATACTGAAGCCAAAACTGTAATTTTTTTCATTCATGTCTGTCTGTCTGTCTGTCTGTCTGTCTGTCTGTCTGTCTGTCTGTCTGTCTGTCTGTTTCTTAAACGCGCATCACGTCGAAACTACTGAAGGTATTGAAATGAAACTCGGCACGATTTTAGGTCATACTACGAGGAAGGACATAGGATACTTTTTATCCCGGAATTCAGTCAGGTTTCCCTGGGAGAGGGGATGAAAGTAAAATTTCTTCACCGCGCATGACGCCGAAAGTGCTGAATGAGTTGGAATGAAACCTTGCACGATTTGATTTCATACTACGAGGAAGGACATCGGATACATTTCATCCCGGAATTCAGTCATGTTCCCCTGGGAGAGAGGATGAAAGTAAAATTCTTTAACTGCGCATCACGATGGAACAAATGAATGAATTCGAATGGAACTCGGCATAATTTGATTTCATACTACGAGGAAAGATACATTTTATCCCAGAATTTAGTAAGGTTCCCCTGGGAGAAGGGATGAAAGTAAAATTCCTTCACCGCGCATCACGCCGAAACTACTGAATGAGTTGGACTAAATTGGTACTATTTGAGTTCAAGGAAGGACATGGGATACATTTCATCCTGGAATTCAGTAAGGTTCCCCTGGGAAAGAGGATGAAAGTAAAATTCTTTAACCGCGCATCACGACGGAACTACTTAATGAAATCGAATGCAACTCGGCATGATTTTAGTTCATACTATGAGGAAAGATACATTTTATCCCGGAATTCAGTAAGGTTCCCCTGGCAGAGGGGATGAAAGTCAAATTCCTTCACCGCGCATCACGCCGAAACTACATAGGTAATGAGTTGGAATTAAACTTGGCACGTTTTGAGTTCATACTACAAGGAAGGACATGGAATACATTTTATCCTGGAATTCAGTAAGGTTCCCCTGGGAGAGAGGAAAAAGTAGAATTCTTAAACCGCGCAAAGGACGGGTCTACGCGTCGTCCGATTTCATGCATTCTTTTTGTTAGAAACAGTGTTGCAAGATCGAATTTGACTAAATCAGTAGAAAGTCGAGTAGAAAATCAGTAGATTGATGAAATAATCTGTAGATTGAAGAAAAAAATTAGTAGATAAAGGGTAGGTAAGTTCCTATCTATTTATTTTTCCAAGACGCACCCATTAGTTAGGTTCCTACCTACTAAGGTGGTGCGTCTTGGAAAAATAAGTTAGGTTCCTACCTTACATGTTAAATGGTGGTTTAGCTGGTCCGGTTATCTGTAATACCGATGTTTGGTTGAAGTAAGTGGTCCAATTAAACTAACTAGACCACAGAAAAATATTTTTTACTCTGGTACACAGCTACCTACTAACGAAATAAAAAATTACGGTGGTCCAGTCAAATGGATCAGGAGCCCAATTCTGCAATACAATTGCTTCAGTATGACAATGGAATCGTCGCAGAATCATCACGTAGAATCCTTAGATTTATAAAACTCCAGATAGTGCGTGCGAGATAAATTAATAGTTTCAAACTTGACGCACGTCTCTCCATCTGCATTCATCATAATTTCTTTCATCTGAGGTGGAATACCCAAACGTGTCATTCTGTGTCGATACCCCTGTCATAGTGAAGCGATTAGTATAGCAGAATAGGGCCCCAGCTGAACGGAACCATCAGTAAGAAGTGAAACGAGTATGACACTTCTTAAAACTGACGCTGGCCGAGTCGTAGCTAAAAGTCGTGTGGATAAAGAATGGGATTGAAGATGACAACATGCTATCCCCCGTAGACACTACACAATTTTTTGCACGGCCGCGTTTCATAATATGAGAGACTATGGTTAAATGTGAACTTAATTAGTCGGCAGGTGAGGCAATCGCGAACGAAGTCGCGGGTACAGCTAGTCAACTATAAGTTCAGATAGATGTTTTTTCTTCACGCTAAAACTACTGAATCGACTCAAATAAAGTTTTCTATTCTTGCGGTTTTAGATCTAAAATAATAAACAAATAAAAATATTATACTTGTTTGTTGTGCCTGTTTTTTAAAAAATAAACTAATAGGCTACATTTTATCCAGGTATAACGCATTTCAAGCTACGAGCAGAAGCTAGTTTTAATTCAAAATTCTCACCACAACCTTCCATCCAAATTTCAATCTTGCTCTAAACAGGTTCAAGTTACGGGACTTGAACCTGCATCTGTCTCTAAAGGCTCGAACCAAAGTGTCACATCGGCTTGAAACTTATAATGAGCTGGTTTTATCGGTAGAGCCCGGATTAACGCTCTCTGTAGGTATTCAAAGATTTGAAAAATGATGTAAAATGTTCTACTAGGCGAAGGCGGTTCAGGGTCCGGCGCATATCTGACCCAAATCAGCGCCACCACCTATTTTTAACCCCCGACGCAAAAAGAGAGGGGTGTTATAAGTTTAACGTGTCTGTCTGTGTATCTATGTATCTGTCTGTGGCATCGTAGCTCCTAATCAGATGAACCGATTTTCAATTAATTTTTTTTGTGTCATAGATAATTTTATCCAGTGTGTTTTAAGCCATGTTTTATGAAAATCTGTCGGGGGGCCGTTCGTGATACCTATTCAAAGTTTATTTTTGATGTAAAAGTTTTATTTTTACTAGCTGTACCCGCGACTTCGTTCGCGATTGCCTTACCTGCCGACTAATTAAGTTCACATTTAACCATAGTCTCTCATATTATGAAACGCCGCCGTGCAAAAAATCGTGTAGGGTCTACGGGGGATAGCATATTGTCATCTTCAATCCCATTCTTTATCCACACGACTTTTAGCTACGACTCGGCCAGCGTCAGTGTTAAGAAGTGTCCTACTCGTTTGACTTACTCACAGCTGGGGCCCTATTCTGCTATACTAATCGCTTCACTATGACAGGGCTATCGTCACAGAATGACACGTTTTGGTATTCCACCTTGGATGAAAGAAATGATGAATGCAGATGGAGAGACGCGCGTCAAAGTGTCAAGTTTGTAACTATTAATTTATCTCGCGCGCACTATCTGGAGTTTTATTAATCTAAGGATTCTACGTGATGATTCTGCGACGATTCCATTGTCATACTGAAGCAATTGTTTTGCAGAATTGGGCTCCTGATCCATTTGACTGGACCACCGTAATATTTTTTCATTAGTATAGGTACAGTTGGCTGTGTACCACAATAAAAAATATTTTTCTGCGGTCCAGTTAGTTTAAATGGACCACAATAATTAATTAATTTAATTGTACTACCGAAGTTTGGTTGGAGTAAGACTCCATTCAAACTTCGGTAGTACTGTTAACTGGACCAGCTAAACCACCATATATCATGTAAGGCAGGAACCTAACTTATTTTTCCAAGACCCACCACCTTAGTAGGTAGGAACCTAAACAATGGGTGCGTCTTGGTAAAATAAATAGATAGGAACTTACCTACCCTTTATCTACTAATTTTTCTCTGCCAGGGCAACCTTACTGAATTCCGGGATAAAATGTATCTTTCCTCATAGTACGAACTAAAATCACGCCGAGTTGCATTCGAATTCATTAAGTAGTTCCGTCGTGATGCGCGGTTAAAGAATTTTACTTTCATCCTCTCTCCCAGGGGAACCTTACTGAATTCCAGGATAAAATGTATCCCATGTCCTTCCTTGAACTCAAATCGTACCAATTCAGTCCAACTCATTCAGTAGTTTCGGCGTGATGCGCAATGAAGAAATTTTACTTTCATCCCTTCTCCCAGGGGAACCTTACTAAATTCTGGGATAAAATGTATCTTTTCTCGTAGTATGAACTCAAATTATGCCGAGTTCCATTCGAATTCATTAAGGTGTTCCGTCGTGATGGGCGGTTAAAGAATTTTACTTCCATCCTCTCTCCCAGGGGAAAATTACTGAATTCCGGGATGAAATGTATCCCATGTCCTTCCTTGTAGTATGAAATCAAATCGTGCTAGGTTTCATTCCAACTCATTTAGCACTTTCGGCGTCATGCGCGGTGAAGAAAGTTTACTTTCATCCCCTCTCCCAGGGGAACCTGACTGAATTCCGGGATAAAAAGTATTCTATGTCCTTCCTCTTAGTATGACCTAAAATCGTACCGAGTTTTATTTCAATACCTTCAGTAGTTCCGTCGTGATGCGCGTTTAACAAACAGACAGACAGACAGACAGACAGACAGACAGACAGACAGACAGACAGACAGACAGACATGAATGAAAAAAATTGCAGTTTTGGCTTCAGTATCGATAATAGAGTGCCCTCCAAAAAAAATTTTCTAAATATCTTCAATGTACAGAATTGGACCTGTTACAGTTTTATTATAAGTATAGATAGTGTAGGCAGAGATGTATCTCTGTGTCTCTTCTATCTGCTCACCATCGGTCTTTGGACCGCCTTATCCAGTCATGTCCTCCGTGCCCTCTGATGTCGTCCAACCTATTCAGTGGTTGACGGCGTCCTCGGGTGTCAGCCGGTCCCCATGTACGTGATTTAAATAAATATCGACTACTCATAATCATCACAATCGGAAACAAAAAAAAACTTAATTTTGTGTCAGAATAATATCCATCTTAATTCGTCACACTCACCTATATTGGATTTTAAAGAATAAACTCCGAGTTGGTTTGTAGGAAAAAGCTTAAAAGTAACAATTTTATGCAAAACGATGTGGTTTAATTTAATAAAAAAATAACTTATTATAACGTGCCCGAGAAACGGAAGAACGTAAATAACATAAACCAAAAAAGAAAGGCAAAATTCTCCAAAAAAACATTCACACAGGAAAACAAGGAACCCAAGTTACAAAAATAATTACAAAATTATTCAAAAATAATTAATTATTTCACCTCAAGTTCGCTGAATTTGTAAATAAGTCCATTTCAGAAACAATTGCTTTAATTTCACACAAATAAATTACCTTTCTGACTGCTCTTAAATCTTTTCGCAGAAAATTAAGCATATTCGTTAGATGTGAAGATACAATGTGTTACATAGCGCAACCAGAATATCTGGTCATTTAATTAATTTTAATAAAGGTTGGTGTTTTATCACAAAAATGATCGAATGGTTTAAGTATAATGTTATAAATAACGCGCCAACGGACAAAAGTTTAAGGCGATAACCCGATCCAAATCAGCGCCACCACCTATTTTATTTTATTATCATGTTGGCAGAGACACGAAATTGCTCTTTTTTCTCACCATCGTGGCCAAAAATAGCAACTTCGCATCTCTGCCTACACTATACAAAATAATTTTTTTACAGAGGCATTAAAAGTAAGTATCAAAAACAGTAAGTTCGATTTATGAAATTTCCTTCATTTAACATAATAATAAGATAAAATAAATGGTGGCGCTGAATTGGATCGGGTTAGCACCATAAGTGAAAAGAAAACAAGAACACCTTATTTCTTTAATTGATATTATAAAATTTTACTTGTGTGTGTTTATTTTGTAAGCCTAAAGAAATAAAGTTATTTAAATCTCAAATCGGAAAAGCTGCGTCTAACGTGCTGGCAGGGAACTACGCAGATCAAATAAAATAATGAGAAGCCACGATGATGTCTCTATACCATCGTCAAACTGAACTAAGGACTCTGAAGTTCTCGCTGGTTCACGACACGCTGATGAGTTTGTTCAGCAGGCTGATATGTTGAAGAAAGCATTTTTTTTTAATTAATTTACACAGCATCGCTATTCAGCGAGGTAATGCTGCAAGCATTACGGGCACCTTTGCACTGGGAATGGTCAGGAGCGGGTTATTTAATGACTAATTTTTAAATTGTATATTCATACTTAAGTAGAATTTTATTACACTAAATTGACTGTAATTATGCAATAAATAGATAATGTATATTTATACAGTAATATTTAAATTAATTAACTTCTAGGAATAACGCTCGCGCAGATAATATAAAACGAACAAAAATTTCCTAAAAAACGAAATATATTTTGTTATAATTTTTAGAAAATCTTCTCAAAAAGAAACTGTTTTTACAAAGAGATTTGACCTAGGCCTTCGCATAGAAAATAATTTTCATGGGGATTTCTTGTAAAACTAGCAACTTTAACTTTAACTTCAACTTCTACCATAGTCATCTAGTTCCCAAAAGACAAAATTTGTCTGCCTAACTTGGGACTAGATGATGCTTTGTGAATTTTCCAATATTATTTATTTATTTAAAACCAGCAACTACTTTAAGCTAAAATAATCACGATGCATGAACCAACTCTCCTCTGCTATCTGCGTACCCCATTTACCCAATTAGCCCAAAATTACTCCTTTAATAAATGAAAATCCGTGAAAGCTTTAATTTTACCCGACCGCGAGAATTGCTGCTATGTTAGTTAATTCAAACGTGCCGTTTATTACGAATGTATGTACGACATGTCGGTGTAATCAGGTGGGGAGTTCTACTCGTAGCTAGATGCTAAGTATACCTACCAGAGGTTCTACAGTTAGGACGGAATATACCAGGAGTTCTAAATAAAAAAAAACAATGCAATGGCAAAAAAAGTTGATCTCTCCCAGTAACTTCAAGCGTATCTGTGATAATCACTTCATTATTTGTACATCACACATAACTACTTTGTTTGTCCACCACTTATTTTCGATAATTAGGTACATTTATCTTCAATTGACGACCTCAGTGGCGCAGCGGGCGGAGGTCGGCCTGCGACGCAGGAGGTTGCGGGTTCGATTCCCGCCTCGGGACAAATGTTTGTACGAACTGCAGATATTTGTTCAGGGTGTTTTGGATGTTTTCTAGGTATAATAAAAAAAATCTATCTATGTAGTGTATTGTAGTTAACTAGTACCCATAACACAAGCTCTGTTTAGCTCGGGGCTAGATAATGCTGTGTGAATTGTCCGGCAATCTTTATTTATTTCATTTAATACTCTCATATACTATGTGTGATAGATAACGTTTAACAGACGCAACTAGAAGCCATCCCATTCTCATTCGAGCATCTCGCCACGTCAATTTGTTTGTAATGTTGTGATGATGTTCATATAAAATTAATAGGTAAGAATTGATTCAACTCAACACGCATCCCGTTTTGCCGGCAGTTCAATACTAATAATAATAATAATAATAATGCTGGACAATTCACACAGCATTATCTAGCCCCAAGCTAAGCAGAGCTTGTGTTATGGGTACTAGATAACTGATATATGTACTTAATACAATATATTACTTAAATAGATATTTTTATTATACATAGAAAACACCCAGACCAACGGAACAAATTTCTGCAGATCGTACACAAATATGTTCCGAGGCGGGGATCGAACCCGCAACCTCCTGCGTCGCAGGCGGACCTTCGCCCGCTGCGCCACGGAGGTCGTCGATACTGTGTTTCCACCTACGTTCCTATTATAAGTAAAACGGTCAATACAACCACCGCCGCCTTAGACGTTTCAGACTCAAACACACTAAGTATTTATCCTTTAAAGCTTCAAACTAGAATACAAAACGAAAAGTCTCAAACTTTATTAATAAACTCAGCTTTTGAACACAAAATAATACATCATAAAGACAAACAAGCTCACTTATACAGTTATACACCTATTACACTGGCTTCTAGACCCCTCACTTGAGAGCCAGTGGTTAGGGACCCCGAAATGTTTGAACAGAACAAAAGTCGGGAACTTTGCAGAAAGTACGCTTTTCCTGACATTTCTCAAACAAACTACCCAACTTTTTACCCGGCCTCTGTCCAGCCACTGAGCATGCTCTCTTTTATAAGCTTTGTAGAGGTGAAACTAATTTTCAACCGAATAAAAAAAGATTTTCTCTTTTCGGCAGTCAAGTGGTTGTTTATTCTTGTTGTTATCATCAAAGATTTAAATCGTTAGATAGGCCGTTTCCGTAGTGAGACCGCGCCGTGTTGTTGCCAAATGTAATGGGATAGCTCGCTCATTTGGAATCAGTCGTGTATTGTGTGTTTTGGTGCATTCAAAGACAATGCCACAGTTTTTGGTGTGATTAGATGCTCCCTATTCTCCGCGACGTAAAATCCATGAGACAGTTCAAATTCTTCTTTTTTATCACATAAATTATCTTTTTCCCGTCTTAGTTAATCGAAATAAGTCGGCGACAATTCCATTATTACTTCGCACAAAATCCGTAGTTTTTCCATATTGACTGTGAAAAATCATTGTAGGAATGACGAAAATGATCCGAGGGAAGTATATTTATATCAACAGCTATCTTAGTACACTCGTATGAAGCTACTTCTACGAGTCCACTCGGTCCGAGCCTTGTCCGAGCAGACTTTGACCGTGTCAACGAGGCTTTAACCCGTCGAGTTGCCTTTCTATATCATTATTCCAACCCCCTTCCTGGGCAGAACAAATGAGCGTAGCTAGCGCAGGTAATGTTTACTTGGGTTTTCACAAACTAGGTAAGCTTTGTGAGAATAAATGGAATAACATCTAAGAGCATTATGTGCAGAAAAATACAAATTCTTGCCTCAGCATTGAATGCACGCGACATAGAATACAAAAGACAGAATTTGTCAAACTTTATTTTTCCCGCGGGTATCGTAAGAGGCGACTAAGGGATATTCGCCGGCCCCTGCCGAACTGCGATCCCCAACCCGCATGCTCAGAGTGGGGATTATGGGCATTATCCCCCATGAGATAAAAGTCAACAAGGCGTTTTTCAGGGGGAGGCCTGCGTCCAGCAGTGGACCACTACAGGCTGTATGGGTTGAGGTTGTATTTTGTAGTCTGTTGTAATTCTTTTCTGAAGTCTCTTAGTCAGAATTGTTTAGTTCGCGTCCAAAATGAGCTAAATGTTTATGGAAGGTTTTTGGTTTTTTGACGTATGCGGGCTGATGATGATGATGTTGACACTGTTGTCAGTGCTACGTCGTAGCAAGCTACAAAACTTCGCCTTTATTGCTACGTCAGAGCAAGTTACAATTTTCTACGCGTAGTAGTCTACTATGCTACGGCGTAGCAAGCTATATTGCTACGTCATAGCAAGTGACTTTTCTTCATCGTAGCAAGTGACTTTTCTTCATCGTAGCTAAGTTACATCACTACGCGTCGAAGCGTTACAGCTGAAGGACAACGCCCTAGCTTCATTGCAATATCGAAGCAAGCTACATTGCTACGTCGAAGCATTGCTGTGTCGTAGCCACGAGAGTCACAGTTTAACAAAATACATTATTTGAGGTTTTGTAACCTTACGCGATCAGAACAGATAGAAATTTTTGCGATTCGCGGGGATTTTTTTTTCAGCATTTCTTTTACTGGCCTTTTATCGAATATAATATGTATGTATACTTTTATACGTTTGTATTCGGCGATGGTGGATTTAGTAGTATGAACGAGTTCACGCACATTACTGAATTTTTTGATAACACTCTTTTGAGGTCACGGGATGACTGTAGTGTTATTGAAATTATTCAAAATTACTTATTTACTACTTGCAAAAACTAGTCTGCAAAGTCTTTGAGACGAATTCGAGAAACACCTTTTTAATATTCATAAAATGTCTCGATATTTCCATAAACCAACATATTAAATATATTACGATAAGAAGGTACCTACATCAGTAATTTCGTTTAGTTTATTAGATTCCTTGGTTTACGATCGTGGAACCCATGGTATCTTGCCCATGGACAAAAGGTCATGGAAATAAGTACCTATAATATTTAAGGCATCTTCTCTAACTCTAGGGAATTACTAAGTTCTTAAACCTCTTAAATAGTTATGTTAGAATTTAAGCGGGTTAACAAAGAAGGGTTCTTTTCGCATTCGCGTTGGAAGAACGCTTAACTTAGTTTGGTTTAGGTTAGCTTATGAAACAGGCTAAAGGTTTCTTCGTCGCTTCTTTACTTTAGTCTACATACCGAAGCGGCAGAAATCAAAAACTACTTTATTTCCGTGTCAGTGTTTAGTTTTATAATTTGACCTTTTCTAAGTGTACATTTATTGTATTTTTGGAAATAAAGAGATTTTGATTTTGAAACCTTGATTATAAATAGGTTACTTTTGTGTGTCTATGTCCTCTTAGCAGAATTTCGACCACGGTGGCTAGTCTTAACGGAAACTAGCCATTGTGCCATGCACAAGTGTATATGCGACCGACACGACTAGGGAGAGGCCAGGCGCAGGACCAACGGCTTTACGTACTTTCCGGGGCACAGGACACACACACACACTTTTGTGACCTAACTAGCTTGAGATTGCAGTGTTTTTGAAGTGGGTGAGAAGTCCCCAACCCGTTTTTCCGGTCAAATATATAAAAAAGAAAAATATTTTTGAATTAATTATGTCGTGAAAAGTTAATAGCCAGAGTTGTTTTTGCATTTATAATATTTTGTGAGAGATTAATGTTATTTGATCGACCAAACTTATTGTAATATCCCTGGATTTCCGATTAAGATAACCGAAGTACCCTAATAAATTTGACATATGTTTATTATATAGGTCAGGAGATTGGTTATATACATACTGGTAAGTTTGTACTATCGCATTGGCTTCTTGCCATAACGGTCAAGCTAAATTGTCGTATGATATACAAACGTACGTACCATTTATTTGAGTAGATTTAGTGTAAGTCCTTGGACCGAGTTTATGAGTAAGCTGGATCGTATAGCTAAGAAATTATAAGGAGGTCCGAAACATGTGAGGTACATTGTTAAGTATTTTTCGGTGTGATTTCTGTATTGAAAAATAAAAAAAAATCTAAAAATGAGAAAGAAGAGATTTTCCTTTCATTTGTAAATCGTTTGGTTTCATAGTATGAGGTGTTTATTTTACAAGAACAATATTAAAAAATTTCATGAAACATGGCTAAGAACACTCGGGATATAATTTTATCTATGACACAAAAAACTAAACGAAAATTGATTCATCCGTTTGGGCGCTACGATACCACAGACAGATACACAGACAGATACGATAAACTTATAACACCCCTCTCTTTTTGCGTCGGGGGTTAAAAATGATTTAACTGACAAAATGTACGTTATATCCGGTTACACTTAGAGATTTGGTTGTGTAAAATGCATAGTCTTTTGTTTATGACTCCAAGTACCTGCTATCGTTCAGAGAGTCAATCTCAACTGTCAAAGTTATGACACTTCCCCAAGCTTACCGAAAAACAGTGTCACTTTTCCCTAAAGCTTAAAAGGACTTAAAACAGCAAACATTTGTAAATGCCTTCAATTGTTAAAGTTTTATTTCTCAAAAGCTCCAACAATTTCCCAAACGCCGTACATAATAAAAAGCTCCGTGGTTCGTTCCGACTTTCTTAGAAAACAATAATGGACAACTTTCCTTTTGACCCCTTTTAGGACATTTATCGTGGTACACCCTCTATTTTACCGAATAAAAGTATATCACGTTGCTTAAGAATATTGATAAAATGTATACGTACTGTATTTCCAGATGATTTCATAGCTAGAGAGATACCAAAATAAAGTGGAATTCTGTTAAGTAATGAAACCTTTCGACCTTGGACCTTAGAGTCGAAGATGGAACAAGCTTAGCCGAATGTACAAGAGCATGGTACATTCTATCGTAATGAGCTCCTATGAAAGATATGATTCGTAACGAATGCATCCAACAGAGAACCAATGTTATCTATATAGCTCAAAGAATTAGCAAGCTGAAGAGGCAGTGGGCCGGCCATGTCTTGCGAAGAACTGACAACCGCTGGAGTAAACTTGTTCTTGAGTGGAGACTAGTACTTGGCAAACGTAGGACGCCTTCCGGCCAGGTGGGATGACGGTCTGCGAAAGACTGCAATCAGACGCGTGATGTAGCCAGCTGAAGACAGGGTGCTTTGGTGCTCATTAGGGAATGCCTATGTCCAGTAGTGGACTAACATAGGCTGATGATGATGATGATGATAAGCCACTTTGGCTTAAAATTAAAACTAGCGTTGATCTTTCTTCGCAGGCGACATCAGGAGAAGACAATGTACCTAAGCAATGAATACGTGACGCTTCCGACTACTGGTATGGATCAGTTGAGCTACCTGCAGATTGTTTACAACAGTTTGCATTTAGCTCAATTGTTTAAAATTTTTGCTATTTTGCAATTTTCTTTGTCAATAATAATATTAATAATGCTGAACAATCTACACAGTATCATCTAGCAATGGTACTAACTTAATATAAGCTGGGTGGCCACTCGTTTTTATTAAATTTGGTAAGCACCCACTGACAGTTTGCATTCCGCAAAATTACTGTCGCTTTAACTATTGACGACCCTTTTCACTACAAACACTTACGTAGTTTGACGAGTTCATAATGAATGGAAGCGGGTTAACTACGAACCTAGTTGGTGTTGGAATAACACCAAGAGGGACTTCATCAGGGTGAGTGCGGCTCGCGTCGCGCCTGTACTGCGTCCTTGCTTTTCGTCTGTGAATATCTCAGAAACCTGACGCTTTAGTACATTATTTTATACGACATTTTTGATTTTTTTTGTGTCTTCTATCCAAATAACAACTTTTATTGTGTATACAACTTTTATAGTATGCGGCGATTTTGAAAAATAAACAAAATGGTGACAAAATGTTAGGGCCAAAATCTTTTCTAGAGAAACATTAGGCTACATAATTATGTTCCCATGGGATATAAATAACCTTTAAACAACGCGTGCGAAGCCGCGGGCAAAAACTAGTTTGGTTGTAAAAAGCACTCTGGGCCGTCCCCTTAGCAGTGTGTCCACGCCCTTAGGCACCCATTCACCTGTAAAATTGTCTGTCACAGCCAGTACTTTCACATCATACATTATTCATACTTCTAACTTCTACTTAAATAATAATGTTCTACTGAAGAAGCTTTTTTTGCCCGTGTTCTTGCCTAATTGTTTGGACAAAATACAAAAGGCAAAGGTGGATTTATTTAAAACGATACGATAATTTGAACTCGAAGGTTGATGTGTGTTTGAATAATGATGAAGGTTTGCAGAGATTTTTATTGTGAGCGGGCTTTAAATTTTCGTTGGCTCGTGGACGAAAATGTACTAAATGTACGTTATTTTGCGCTGCTACTGTCTCACGCTTGTACAAAACGTGTACGATTTACCACATTTTCTCTCAAATTTTATAGACTTGGCTTCGGCCCGCAACTTCGCACGCGTATTTTCCTTGACCTCTCCCCGGTCGTGTCCATCGGATTATGAGAGTGAGGGAATAGAGAGTGCACCTGTGTTTGCGCACATACTTGTGCACTGTAAAATGTCTCCGATGAGACTGGCCGCCGTGGTCGAAATTCGGCTAGGAGGACTTAATTATTTATTTTAATATTATTAATATACCTATGGGTGGTAGTTTTTTGTACATCTGCTGGTCCGATGGTGACTCTTTATTGTCATAAAGAGATCCCAGTTGTAGTTGTAAGGAAACACATATTAATAAATAAATAAATAAATAATATTTGACAATTCACACAGTATTATCTAGCCCCAAGTTAAGTTGTCGTTATTTCTGATTGTAATTTTGATAATTACGATGACTTGAAGCCTAGATTAAAAGAGAGCTATATCGTAAATTATGTTATGTCATATTCAAACCATCTTTGAATTTGAATCATAAAGATAGAGGAAAACCTATAAAGACTAAATTATTTAACTTCGCGATCAAAGCTTATTTAACTTATCTACACGATTAGAGCCTATGTTATTTAAAACATTCATGGAATACGTAGAAGCCAGTCATCTTCCCAGTGCCCCTGTGGGTCGCACCGCCGAGGCTGGGCAGTGAATGCGTTGAGTACCTTCCTTCGATTTTCCCTACATTTCTGCAGGCTCACACAACCGTGACAGAGACTTTAAACATTTTCTACGTCCTTGCGGTTCAAAGTAAGACTAATATATTTTTCCTTTAAACAATTATATCTCTTCGTCTTTCAAATTCAACCGTAACTACTGAATCCAAACATTTTACCCCATTAGCCGTAAAAGGCAAGCGGTATAATTGATTGAATTTGTACAAGGGTTGCTTCAAAAAGTCTTTCCAATTACGTCATCGCCATTCGTCGAGTATTCATCTCGGATTCTCGTAAGTCAATAAA
Source organism: Eupithecia subumbrata (assembly GCA_949316285.1). Lineage (NCBI taxonomy): Eukaryota > Metazoa > Arthropoda > Insecta > Lepidoptera > Geometridae > Eupithecia > Eupithecia subumbrata. The sequence goes on along the minus strand of OX438643.1, from coordinate 8,165,570 downwards.
TTACGGGAGATGGGATAAATGTTCTAACTGGTACTTGTGTTGTGTTTGTGTAACTGTGACAATAAGTACGTTGTAGAGGTAAAGTGTCTTGTGTTTTGTCGGGAGTTGAAAGAGAGAGGATTATGTATTGATGAAAGCTCTATGACGGAATAGAAGAACATGCATTATGTTCTTCTATTCCGATAACTACGCACATGCGTAGGTACTGATAATACTGTGCTATAACAGGATACCTACAAAGGTATCTTGTTCATCATCATCATCATCAACCTATATTAGTCCACATGACACATGTCTCATTTGGGGAGGCTTATGTATCCCCTATCCATGCCTCCTCTGTCATCAGCTTGCCGCATCCAGCATATGCCTGCAGTCTTTTGCAAGCCGTCATCCCACCTGGCTGGAGGGCGTCCTACACTACGTTTGCCTAGTCGAGGTCTCCACTCAAGAACACGTTTACCCCATCGGTTGTCGGTTCTTCGCAAGACATGGCTGGCCCACTGCCACTTCAGTTTACTAATTCCTTGGGCTATGTCGATTACTTTGGTTCTCTGTCGGATGTATCCGTTACGAATCCTATCCTTCAGAGAAACTCCGAGCATAGCTCTTTCCATTGCTCGCTGAGCTAGTTTGAACTGGTGGATCAACCCTACCGTCTGTGTCCACAGCTCCATAGGTCATGACGGGTAGGACGCACTGATTGAAAACTTTCGTTTTTACTCCTTGTTTTTTTGTTTTGACTCACACTCAAGAAGACAAAATTCACATTTTAACAATTTTAATAGAAGAATGCTTGCGATAAAGCTGCCCATTGTACTTTTACATTTTCTTTTAATGTCTATGCTGGATTTTATTTCTGGTGTATAATAAAGAGTTGGCATTGTATTTTATCTTAAACATTCACACACCAGCAATGAATAAAAAAGACAGGTCATAAGCATTGAATTCCTCCAGAGCCTTTGTACCCAAAATTCCACCTTGGAAGTACATATATAAGTAAGTTTAGACGGTAAGTGTACAAGATATATACAATAAAAGCACTCTCACATCTACAGTTTGAATACTAGCAGAATAGAATCCACAGACTCCACCACTATTGAAGATACAATGGCTCCATTGTACCGTACGACACTTCATTGGACATGTCTCGTCTAATGGACGGAGTGACAAAGGATGGAGGAATCGGTTTTGTTCTAGTATTCTTGGGTAAATGTGCGAACGATTTTCACGTGGATTTTATCGTTAGATTTGTGAAGTACTGTAAATGTCTAAGGTATAGGAAAATTTAAAGAAATCAAACGTAAAAAGATCACATCAGTTCGTGTCATCATCAGTAAATATATAACTTAATACTTGTGATAAACGACTGATTCTCAAACAATGAAAATTACAATCAAAAAATAGCAATAAATTAGAACTAATATTTTAAATTGAAACAATTTAGCTAACTGCAGACAGTTACAAACAATCTACTGGTAGCTCTGATGGTCTCAACTGATCTATATCAATACCAGTCGGAAGCGTCCCCCAAGGCGCTGGCTGCATTGCCCCGCTGTATGGCAATGCTGATGCGCTGTGCCAGATACTAACCAAACAATTAAAATTTTAGTGAATATTGCAATAAATAAAAAGACGAGGTCAAATGCAGGCCTGATATCTCGTAGCACTGAAGCACTCAAGAAAAAAGCGATACAAAACTGGGCATATCTAGAATACAGAATTTTACTAAATGGCCATAGAACGCCTAAGCGATGAATATACATTGGATCCGAGAAGCACAGTATTTGGAGTTTGCTGGACTCTAGTGGATTCATTGCCTTACTGTCCATAATAAATAAATTTGTTTTAGTGTACGAGACGCGTCTTTTGGTTTTGTCGGAAGATTAGTGTTGAGATAACTACGCCCACCGATTAGTTCTCACAACAAGTGCTGAGTCGGACGCCATTTTGTAGCATAAGGCGCATACCCGACCCAAATCAGCGCCACCACCTATTTTATCTAATTATTATATTAAACGAAGGAAATTTCTAAAAACGATTTTGCAGTTTGTAAAACCTATCATAAGCTTATTTTTAGTGCCTCTGTAAAAGTTTTATATTGCATAGTATATATAGGCAGAGATGCGAAATTGCTCTTTTTGATCACCATCGTGGCCAAGTCTTATCTTTTAATTCAACAAAGTCTTATGGTCGTTACGGATGTAAGCGGGTTAGCTACGAACCTTATTTGTGTTGAAAGAACACCAACGTTTAACGAATCCTCTTCCACTTACATCCGTAATGATTTCGTCAAACTACGATAGCTTTTATAGTAAAAAAGTCTTATAGTGTTTGTACACGTAGGTACTATAAGTTAACGCGTTAGCTGTCCTAAAATAATTTGGGGTATACCACACTGCGTCCATACTGATATCTTCATATATTAAAAAGAAATTCGTCACGTTCACCGTGTTTCATTTTACCAAATTACCTATCTATAGGTACGTCCCCCGAAATTCAACCTCGTAGATCTAGCGTTCAATGCCTGACATCTCTTGCATTTGAAACAGAGCTATGAAGTACATGTGGTGCACGGACTTCACAGCTAACTCCAAAATGCACTAAATGTAGTGCATGGACAGCTAACGTGTTAAGTTACTAGATAAAGTTTAAATTGTAATGCTACTAATAAAGATATCTTATTTTTATTCTTATTCACAGTACAAGAGACGCTGGCAATAGTGAATATGGGCCAATTATACCCATCAGGTATCGTGGTCCTAATGGGTTATGATGATGATGCTAGGTGATAATAATAGCGTCCACTTAAGTGATAATTATCTTAACTAATTACCGTTAATTGAACCCTACTCACCAATGATCGCTTCTTGAGTGAATTTAATTTAATTATTAAGCCAAATCAATAACCCATCTTTCATAATTGCGATCAAAACCAAACTTAAATTCTCCATTAGATATTTTGAATAGATAATAATATCTACTTGTAGATACCGAATCATCGGCTATTTGGGATTCGGTAGTAATTAAGGAACGCTTAGTTTTGCCATGTCTGTCTGTCCGTCCGCGGTTTAGCTCGTAAACTATTAGTATTAACCTGTTAGGGATTATTACTTATCATAGCTTTCATCCCTCAAGGATTAGGGGTGGCGAGCGCACCCCTTTTTAAAATGTGTTACTTGTTAACATGGGTATATTGCGAATACGTACCTATTAATAACGCCATATAAAAGACTCTGCGACCGAATTCTGCTAATCAATCGCTTTACTATCGACTGTTTCCGATACAAGATGTGTCCGTCTTTTTTCTACTCTCATAAACTCTTTTGCCCCTGACTACCTGAATCGTTTTTCATTCCTAGCTAACTCACATCATGACCGACCATTCAGATCATCAAGCAATCTCCTCCTAGAGATACCGGCACATAGTTCATCCTCTATGAGAGATCATTTTCAATTGAGGCTGTTAGACTCTGGAACCATATGATATCAAGAAAGTTGAATAAAAAGATTGTTTCAAAAAGCTGACTCGTGTAGATTTAATAAAAAAAATATCCATCTTCCAGTTAGGTAGGTAACCGGGATTTCGCTACAAGTAATTAATCAAACTACAAATTTTTATTTATGTAGTTACTTATAATCATAATAGATACTTACATCGTAAATATATTAACGTAATGCCCGGAGCCGAATTTCGGCCACGGCAGCCAGTCTCAACAAAGTCTAGCCAGGTGCACAGGATATATTAAAGAGCAGAAGTGTTCGCGCAAACACAGGTGCACTCTCTATTCCCTCACTCTCATAATCCGATGGGACGGTAGACAAGCGTAGTCACGATCGGTCTCAATTAATATCGGAGTAAGATGGGCGACAAGAAACCGGAAAAATGTCGCTGTAGGCAGAATAATTGCCTCTTGTAGGATACGTTATGTTGTACCTATAAATCATCCAAATTCGGTATAGGTAAAAATGAATTTAAGTTGGACGGATGTAAAAATTATCGCATGTTGTAGAAATGAAAGTCGTATTACCATTGAACCTCGAATAAATAATAAACGTTCGAAATTGTCATGATGGGCAGAACCTGCAGTTTACGCAGTGTCAGTGAATTACCAATAACCCTGTATAAACAATCTCCTGTCTCTTGATTTTATTAATGTTTTAAATTTGAGAGTTAATTTAATGTGAAGTCGACCATTTTATACGGAAATGGTTTCCGTAGCAACCACGTTATTGAGAGTAATGTCCAACGGGCCTCTTAAATGTTCAAAGGATGTAGTAATCAAAGGCGAAAATACAAAATTAAATAATGTCCTTTTTGCGCAGTCAGGAAAGCAATTATTGAATTTCCAGCAATTTTCCTCAAGTACCAGCTTTACTCTCGCTTCGCCGTTTTTAATTTTCCCTATTCTGCCCATTCAATATCCATGCAACCCAACCCAACAAACCCAAAGGTATAATACCCAACCCAACATAATTGTTGGGTTGTGTATTATACCTTGTACTAATGTATAGCAATTATTCCGCCGAATGAGCACTGAAATATATTTTATCACTATCACTTATACGATAGAATCAATATATCTTAATATCTAGATAATATATCTAGAGATCAAAGGCGAGAATATAAAATAAAATAATTTTCAACAATTTTCCTACACTTGCCATTACTCTCGCTTCGCCGTATTATTTTTTAATTTTCCCTATTCGGCCCATTCAATATCCATGCAACCCAGCGAACCCAAAGGTATAATACCCAACCCAACAATTAGTACGGCACTTATTCCGCCAAATGAGCATTGAACGATCTTTTATCTCCATCACTCATACGCAATCAGAGCGGAACAAAAACAAACATCTGGTATTATTCAGGAAGGTAAAATAAAAACACCTTTGTGCCAAAGACAGAAGGCGTTTAATTGCTAAGCATTTTTTTCGAGCGACCGTACTTTGCAGCAATAAAAGATTTTATTTGAATCCTTTATTGGTGTTCCCTATTTGGGTATGTTATGAGGTTTTATGGGACAGATAAAATAGACAAATAACTGACTCATAATGGAGATGAAATATCATAATCGCTGGAAAACAGTCTGTCTGAGATACGGGTATCATCATCATCAAGGTGTTTATTTGTGGGTTCTCGTTATTGAAAAGACATCGTTCAACATTTTCAACCGACTCCGAAAAAAGGAGGAGACCCTATGTTGGGATGTAAAATGTTTTTTATACAGGATTATTGTCAATTCACTGACACTGCGTGATCTGCAGGTTATACCCATCATCACGAACACGTTTTTGACGTCACCGTAACCTGCACAGGGTTTCGGTTTTTTTCGAAAACACAGGTCACAGACAATTTAAAAAAGTCTCGTCTGGTAACCGCTATTCGACGAAAAAAAATATAAAATAAATCTGGCTTATCTGATCACATTACAGATTTTATACCATACCTACTTTGAATTTACATTATACCTGAGCATAAATGAATGTATTTTACTTGCATGAAACAATCTGAATAGGTTTCATTCACGTTTTATTGGCGATTTCCATACAAGTTTAATGCCTTTGTATAATTGCATTAATTCCATTACGTAGCCCCTCAAAAAGCATAAGTATTTTTGCCTTTTGTTCGCCATTTACATATTTACAGACATACTCAAAAATACCACCTTGGGCGTCGCGGTCATGGCTAAAGAATCGACCTCCCCAACTCGACCGGTGGATGTCGTAAGCGTTTCTGTAACTAATAATGTCCTCCTAGCCGAATTTCGACCACGGCGGCGAGTCTCATCAAAGACCAGCATACATCATCAAGGCACTGCTCGATGGTTGACATCCAGTTCGACCGTTTTGTTACCAATTCCATTATCCATATTATACATGTTATTATTAATACTATTTCTATTAGAAATTTCATTTGTTATTATTATCAGCGCGTCTACTCTATCCATGCCACTTATGTGTTCAATTAATCTATTACTCCCATTTGTGCTGTGATGCATATCGCTGTGAGTTGCCGGCTTAGAATTCGCACCACCCCAACTCTTCCCGCGGGTGAAGTTAGAGGCGACTAAGGGATATCCACCGGGGGCGGGCAGCAGCGCTCCCTGTAAAATCATTCTACCACCAAACTGCGATCCCCAAGCCGCATTCCCAGCGTGGGGATTATGAGTATTTCCCCCAGATGATAAAGGCGCTTATATAATGGACTCTCTTAAAAATCAATATGAAAACTAAACTTTTGTTCGTATCTTTTAACCTGAAAGCACATCAAATACGGAATGGATTGGAGAAGAAAAGAGCATGCTATCGTTATGGATCAGAGACACGCAATCTACTCATTTTCTGTTCAGCATTGTCGGAAACATGATAAACCTTTCAGTTTTGTAATATAAACTGTTTATTGCGTTTTCAATAGATACCTACCTAACTTATTTGTAAGATTATTGTATATAAAAAGAATCGTATAGATTTTAGCTTTACAAAACATGTATAATACCGACATTTCCAAAAGATTTTTGAATAATGAAGCTTGAAAAGTTAAGATATTGTAATGCGGTCTTTGTTTGATGGTTTCAAATTTAAACCTTTATTCACGCTATGTTCTTCAATCGTACCGTTTTATTTTATTTTAATAAGATTTCGGATTCTTTTATCTTTTAGTAGGTAAGTATTTTTAAAACCGAAGAGGGGTGTTATCGTGTCTGTCTGTGTATCTGTTTATCTGTCCGTGGTATCTTAGCTCCCAAACGGATGATTTTCGTTTAGTTTTTTTTTTTCTGTCATAGATAATTTTACCCCGAGTGTTCTTAGCCAAGTTTCATGAAAATCTGTCGGGGGTTTTATGATTTTTTTATTTTGTTCTTGATTATTACAGTATAGATAAAGTAGTTTTTAAGTTATAAACGTTTTTGCCGAAAAAGTCGCGGCTTGCTATAGCCGCAGTAAGCGAAAACGCGCGGACAGTTGAGCCTAGAGTCGTTCGCGCACTCCCGACCGTTGAAGCCCGTAGCACACCTCCGCTGCGAAACCTTTACAGCGGAACCGCAGTAATTTTGCCATGTCTTGTCCGTATGTTAAACCCCGTTATGTTAACCCCGAAGGATTTGTTTCAATTTGTTGCAAGTTGTAAAATAAATAAATAAATAAAAGAAAGTATGTAGGAGAAGCGGAACACTAGCGAAACTGCCTGTTCTAACGCATACATTTGACTATAATTCTATCTTTTTGCCGGCGCGGTTTCGTCGATCTGCTCCGACATCAGCCACACTTATAAAAAAAAAAATACAAAATTCGTAAATAAATGAATTTTGTATTTTTTTTTTACAATTACAAAAAAGCTTACACAGTTTGCTGGTGGTCCCCGCACAAGGTTCAGAACCTGTATCGCGGGAGACCGAATTACAAGCAGAATTACTTACATAAATTCAAGACTGTGTATACAGGACAGCAGTTCACTCTAGTTAGGAAAGATACATTATAAAAAACATACTACTAATGACAAAAATAAAATTGAAGGACTTTAATACATGTACCTTTAAAACAATAGTATAGAAGTACATATAATAAGACAATGAATCGATAGACTGGACAACATGATTTGGATAATGACAAGGACACAACACGACATTAGGGCGGGACTTTGAGGGACAGGGGAAGGGGGGGGGGGGCTTGAGGATACATATTTTTTTTACATAGGAAACATGCGGAACAAATATCTGCAGATCGTACATACATTTGTACCGAGTCCGGAACTGAACTCGCCTCTCCTGTGCTCTAGGGTAACCTTCGCCCGCTACGCCGCGCCACTGAGGTTGCCAAGAGTGAAATGAATCTGTGATGACGAAGACGATTTTTGGCATAGGCACTTATCATTATTTGCTCTTTAGTTTACGAGCTGCGCACCGCCGCTTCGCACGCGTGGAAATTTCAGAAAAGTATAAAAAATACGTAATTTATTTTTTACCGAGTTTTGAGTGAATCGAACCAAGGAATAATAATTTTCCAAAGAAAATTTTCACCCTTCCTCACCCATTCAATTACCACCCTTTTTAAACCTCTGATCCCCGAATACTGAAATGCAATTCGGATATAAGCACGTCTCGAGACGAATTTTTGACAGATTTTCATAGGAAACTGTCAAAAAATCGCGACTTGAGATCTGCTGATTTGAGTTGCGTTCGAGTATTCGGGGGTCATCAGTTAATTTTTGAAAATAAGATTAAGGCGCTGCCGTGGAAAACTAAGACTGTCAGATTGCATGTCAATATTGCCAAATGTGGTCGGCGGAGGCGCTTATTTTTAACATAGACTTATGCAAAATTTATCTGTTGTAGAAGAGGCAAACTTTTGTTTTATTTTGGTTGATAGCACAATCACAAGGTAATAATGTAATGTTAACTAACATTTGCCCGCGGCTTTGCTATCGTTGCATGTAAAATACCTTAATAAAACCTATGTCGCTCATTGTAGCTTCTCAATTATAATAAAAATTACATTCATCGATAGTTATTCATAGAAATCAGAAACACTTAAAAAAATTATATCATCTTCATGCATGTTAAAGTGCCGACAATAACACCGACCATTATGATAATACTTTATACATTAAAAAAATATACTAATTTAGTCAAAACAACTGAGGTCTAAATGGATTACAAAAGTGTCAAGGATATGTTTTACAAATTGTTTGAAATTATTTTTTGATAACTTTTAACTCTTTTGGAGTTTTGTTGTAGAATCGTATACATTTCCCTTTAAAAGATAATCTATAAATCGATACTACAAAAATATATAAATATATATCTATAAAAATATTCGTAAAATAAAATAAATATAATAAAATAAATAAAATAAAATAAAATAATGATGAATTTCACGGATATAATTTTGTACACAATCTCAGTACTACTCGCTTACATAATTAATTTTATTTTCCGGAAATAAAACGCAACAATCATGAAGATAGTTTTAGTTTAGATTGTAATTCTACAAAATAATCATAAAAACCACAACAGACCATGCCTTGCTATCCAAATTGATATTCATACCGATATAAAGTATTCTTTATTATTTTGCTGCCTTCCAAGAACTCATGAGTGATTATGATTAACATGAGTGATTAACAATAATTTTGACAACTGTCATTGGAAATACAATTGTTTTGCATGTTTATTACGTTTTTAGCGTCTTTAAACATCTCCTTTACTTGACTTCTTTGTTACGCTAAAAAAAAATTATTATATTGATGTCAATGTACATATATTGCCAATAACAAAAAAGTTATGACAAACCGCTCCGTTGAGGATTTTCTATGAGTTATTAAAAATTTAAAGTAAATTATTATTTTTGAGTATCTGTCCTTTTGAGAATCTCTCTTCTCTAAGAGAACAAACCGATAGAACTACGAGTAATTTAAATTTGCCTGTAGTTCTACTGGTAGAACTACGAGAAAAAAAATGCAAATGGTTGTTCCTAAGTAAATCAGTTATCTAGTAAGTACCCATAACAAAGCTCTGCTTAGCTTCGGCCTTGGTGATGATGTGTGAATTCATCATCATCAGCCTATTATAAGTCCACTGCTGGACGTAGGCTCCTATTTGAATTTTTCAGCATTGTTTATTTATACAGGGTGTAACAAAAATAAGTAACCAAACTTTCAGGTGGGGTGTAGAATCGAACACTGAATTCAGGAAAAATATGAAAAAAAATCCCGCCCTTTAGTTTTCGAAAAATTAAATAAATAGGTACGAAATTTTCACAACATTAGGCAATAGACTCTAATACATGTGTCTATTTGGAATAAAAAAAAATGGCCTGCGTACCTGTATTCATCTCTTTTATAAGCCCATAACACCTAAACAGTGCCCTAACGAGCGGCCGCCCCGGTCATCGACCCGCGTCATCATTGCAGCGGAAGCGAACAGGCTGCACGGCGTGCTTAGATATGGAGCCTACGTACCTACATCAAATACATTCCAATTTTCCTCTAGGAATTAAAAAATAAATAAATGATTTTAAGTCTTTACACACATTCTATCGCGAAAATGCATAGTTAGTAGGTCAGTAGGTATTCATTAAGCATGCACCTTTCTACTAAAAGATATTCACTACTAGCTTTTATTTTTTCATATCGTTGACTACCTAAGTACCTACCTTGAACTTTAAAAACACGGTGAGTAACTAACAATGAACCCCATAAAAGGTTGTTACAATTTGCATTTCCGAAGCACCAGATTGAGACAAGAAAAGGCACAAACTTTTAGCGCGCGAGAGCGAGATAGGTATACAAACTTAGTTCATCCGAATGTTCACCCAATGCTAGGTTTATTGTTAGTTTTGTCAAACTGTCACACCACAGAAATGTTATCATAGGGTCAATGGCCGTTTAGTTGCATCATTGCAAGCGCAAGGTGAAGGTCGCGGCGGCGCTTATCGGATTTTGTGCGTAAAAATGGCTCGTATGCGTTATTCAGATACCTATTGAATACCACGAGATGATGCGAGTGTACTATGGGGAAGGGGAAAACAATTTGCGGGAAACAGTGCGCATTTACGAAGAGAGTCGTTTACAAAGCTAGTAGTTTACAAAGCTTACAAGTACGAGGTGTCATAAATCCGAGCGTGGAACGGAAAATTGGAATGCATTGGCTAGCTTCCTACATAACTACCTACAACACGTGCAGCCCGCCGCCGCGCGCGCTGCTGCGATATCGCGTGTCCGGTCGTGGGTGCCCCCCGTAAAAAGATGTTTATCTGCTAAAAAGGTATACACAAGGTACGTAGACCTTTTAATCATATTTTAATGCCAAATAAACACGTGCATCAGTCGTTTGCGAAATGTAGTGAAAATTCCGTATTTATTTAATTTTTCGAAAACTAATGGGCGGGATTTTTTTTTATATTTTTCCTGAATTCAGTGTTCGATTCTACACCCCACCTGAAAGTTTGGTTACTTATTTTTGTTACACCCTGTATATAAGGTCATCAAAATCGCCCTACCTATTTAACATATTTTAACTCGATACTTTTCGTGCTGTAAACATGTTGAGTAGTACCTACCTATCTAGCTACCAGAGATAAAACCACTATAAACCTATTCTACTTAATTGGTAGGTCTGTCAATGAATAAAATTCCTGCAAATTTCTTTTGGCTTAGCTTCAATCAAATATAGACTTTATTTCAATGACGAATGAACCATTTAACCCGCAAAACAAAAGTTGTCGAAAATCGTAATTCGTCCGTCGAACCCAGCTGTCATCGCGAAAAAAGTTACATAACCTCACGTCCGACCGAGGAGGCATCCAGCCTCCGAATGAAGCTAGTGGAAGCTATTTTGAGCATATATTGAAAGGGATGTTTGAGTAATAAGGTTGAAATTCTATTGGCAAAATATTATCATTTTTGCAATTACTTCGCTAAACGCCTTACAAAAATGTGTTTTTTGGGTTTTATTATGTTAATGGATTTATTTATTTAAAACTTTTTACATATTTCTTTTCTTGATAAAATTTCCTTTCATATAGTATTTAAATAATTAATGGTTGTCACTCAAAATATTGAGCATTTCGAGACGAAAAATTTTTTTCTTGTTCTTTTTTGGGTTTTTTTTTTGTCAAGATCCTAGATCGTTTTATAAAATATTTTTGTATAAGTCTTTTTTCCATACATTTGACTATACACTGTTTTTTTTTTGGGCTTGTAATATGTCGGAGAACGGCTAACGGTGCGACGAAAAAGTGTACTTTCTACGGTGTCGCTGTTTGGGTAGCGTCTTAATCTATGTTTTATTCTAAAACCTAATCTATTTACATACCAAATTCCATCTAAATCAGTTATTTAGTTACGGAGTTACGTGGTAACAAATTTTGACACTAAATTTCGCATTTATAATTAACAAATTGAAACAATTTGTTGCCAGTTTCTTTTTTATTAATAAATTGATTTCAGTAGACCGGTATCTAGTAAAAATATATTTAGTTACCTATTTCGACAGATGCAGACATAGTAGCCATTAAGTGTATGAAGGTTTATGTCGGCAACTGTACAAACTCTTAAGTTAAAAGCCTCCGTACACGTCACGCACCTGTGTCTTAGTGACTCTCAGCTGCTTAGGTAAGTATTCTCTGAGTGCCTACGGCGGTCAATGTTCGCTGCTTCTTGTCCGGTAGTGTACACTTTTAGTGCTTTACTTTTTGGCAGTTTTAAGGTTGTCGCAGATCTGAACCGCACTACTGTTTGCTTAATTTTCTAAGTTATTTAATCAACATGTTATATTTTATTATTATTTATTATTTTATTGTTAGCTTACTTTGGGGCTAGATGGTGCTGTGTGGATTGTCCAGCTTTTATTTATTTATTATATTATTTATTTACTTAAACAAGCTCAATTTCCAAATGCTGCTAAGATTTACTTATCAAACTAAGGAATTAGTTAAATTTAGTTTCTGACGTGAAATTTCGGTGTGTGTTTATTAGAATAAGATAATAAGTGTACGAGTTGACTGTATTTAACTACCTACTTATATAGGAAGGTACATACCAACTATTTTACAACCTATACTTAACCATAAAGACTAAGGCTGACGGACAAAGCGAATTACGGTTTATGTTAGCTGTAGATAAAACAAGTTAATACTATCCTACTAATATTATAAACTTAAAACTTTGTAAGTATGGATGGATGGATGTTTGTTACTCTTTCACGTAAAAACTACTGAACAGATTGAGCTGAAATTTTGCATCGGTGTAGCTCTAAGCCTGGAATCAAACATAGGTTACTTTTTATCCCATAAAACAGTTCCCATAGGATAGAAATAACCTTTGAACGTTTCCATAGAAACAACGCATGAGAAGCAGCGGGCAGAAACTAGTGTAACATAAATAAATGAACAAAAAAATATAATAAACAGGTTAAACACACCGTTCACAGGTTTTTCATAAAATATATATCTATTTATGTACGGATTTTTTTTTTAAATCGGTCATTAATTGTTATTAAGCCACACCACTAAACGACAATGAATCATTTCAAATAAATTCACTTTTTGCAGTGTATGTTTTTAACAATGCGTATTCAACAACATAATCCTCATCAATCATCATGCAATACAAAGAATAGACAAAATTTGTTATTCTTATAGTTTAAATTGAATGCGAACAGCAAACGCACCGGCCTACTTCCCTACCTCAACTTTCCACTGAAAATAATAGGTTTATGAAATCAAAGAAAGCTCTACAAACTTTTATAGTTTTATTAAATAATTATTATATATACAATATGTACATATAAATTATTTAATACTATCACTCAGTATATAAAGAGGTATTTTCGATAACAAGTCTAGAGACCGAATGCCCGACCTCTCGTGTTTTTCCCACCAAAACCGCTTCTCCTAAATATGACGTCGACAAACCACAGACAAGACCGCGCTGCTTAATTCAAAGACAACGCGTCAAAGTCAAAATAGAAGAAAACACGAGAAGTCGTTAACTGTGTACAAGTCAAGCGAATACATAATGAGTAGATTTCAATTAGTCTTAAATTACTCTAATGGTTAATTATTATTTTATCATAAATATTAGGTCAAAATGACCTGGATTTACAATTTTATTCAAAACAAACACCGAAATTATTACAATAGCAATAGCTACGAAACTAAGAAGTACGTTTTGAAAAGGTTGAACCTCAAAAATGGCCGCTGCTTAGAAAGGTAAAGCTACTAAGGAAAACTGTTTTTGTCATTAATTTTGTTTAATTAGGTTGATGGGTTTCCACGACAGATCCATTGTTAAAGTTTCCGTGAGTTGAATGACAAGTTTATTATGTAAAAACAAAAATGTAATTAAAATCACACTAATATTATAAATGTGAAAGTCTGGATGTTTGGATGGATGGATGGATGTTTGTTACCTCTTCACGCCAAAACCACTGAACGGATTGGGTTGAAATTTCGCATACAAGTAATTTTAATCTTGAAAATAACATAGGCTTTTAATTCCATAAATCAGTTCCCATGGGATAGAAAACGTTTCCATAGAAACAACGCGTGCGAAGCCACGGGCATAAACTAGTCAATAATAAGTACGTAAGGAAGTGTCATAATAACGGATAATTTACCATGTTGAGCCGAAATATTGGGAAACGCAAAACAACACAGATCATGGTTTACTATGCCACATGTAGGGAAAGTATCTTAAATATTGTAGACTAGCATCATTCTTCCTACCCGTTGTCCTATTACCTGTTTTCCCGTAGGAATGAAGCATTTTCCCGCGGTAAAAAGTAGCCTATGATCGTCAGGAATAATGTGGGCTACTAATGGTAAATGAATTTTTCAAATCGGTCCAGTAGTTTCGGAGCCTATTCAATACAAACAAACAAACAATCAAATCTTTCGTCTCTATAATATCAGCATAGATAGAAAATTTTACTGATAGAAGACTTAATTTTGTTTTTAAAACCAGCTTAAACTACATTCAAAGATATTTGAATAATCAATTGTCTGATCCGAGAATCGAACCGCCAAATTGAAAAAAAAAACATTCGCAATTTTACGATACCGATCAATAGGCTCAATCGTAAGGCAACTTTTTTTTCGAAATAACATAGCATCTTAAATAAAAAGGAAGACCATGAAATTTTACATTCATAATTACAGAAGAATTAATACTTAACCTTTCCTTTTACTTTGCCGTGCTACTAACAACTAATTTATCAGTTTAAAGTATTACTTACCAGTCGTGGGAAAGTTGCGGTTGTAATTGGAGACTCAACCACAGACTTAACTTATCTATACTCGCTTGAAGGTTACTACGATTTAATATAGTAAATTTCATCTAATTCCAAATTTCAGCTCAACATTATTACTGTACAACAGTACTATACAATAACAATACTGTACAACGTACAACGATATAAAATAATACCAAGATCAAGAAAACATTACCGCTGGGATCTGACGCCGAACCTATCTCCGTTTTATCGCTCGTCCTATGTGCTGGGGTGAAAATATGAGAGATATGATAAAATCTAAATAAAAAATATTAAATCTAGGCTCACCCAATATTCGTCGCACTGCTCCTTAATAATTTCTGCACAGATTGTTTCAATTTTCACCGATTTGCAAAAATGTTGGAAAACCACAATGCCGCTGTGTTCTCGTAATTTTTCCGTCTGTTCTTCTTCCGATGAATTCCCGCGACTTCTTACTGACAGTTCTTGTCGATGGCAACATGTGTCTGGGCTTCACTTGGACGAACGATATCGCCATACCCATTTCGAGAGTACATCCCGTTATTATTGAATTTTGTGTTAACGTATTTATTTATGTATTAACTTTTCGAAAAAAATACTACTTACCTACATGTTGGTTATTTTTTCCATTCATGACCCAGTCTATTCAAAATCCAACTTAGCAGACATATTTTGCTGTAGAGTGGTTTGATACTAGCCAAGTTCCGATATCTATCTGGTGTTCACAGCCACGCACACGCTGTTGATAACCACGATAGTTTCAAAAAAATATATATTTCAATTGAGGCTCTGGAACTCTCTACTATACGATATCAAGAAAGTTGAATCAAAATAATGTTTCAAAAAGCTGACTCGTGAGCATATTATCAAAATTCTTTATCCGTCTTCTAGTTAGATAACCGTCATTTCGTTACATGTACAAATTTTGATTTAGGTAGGTATCTAACTACTTATTCTTTTGTATACCATAGTAGACATTTAAAAATATAGTTTTTTTTTCGGTTTTATACTTTTTATTATGGCTAAGTTTAACTTAAGTCTAAGTTTACGCACGCCTTTTTCTCGTTGTTGACCCTGTGTGGTTGGCAGGTACAAAATGCCATAGGCATTATGCCCACCTATTGTGTACTTTTAAATCGTGTGCTATAAAGTATTCAATAAATAATTAAAAGATTTACATGTAGTTAAGTTTCCGCTTAGAAATTCGAAACCGCAATGAAAAGTAAACATCTGGTAGTGAGAATCAATAGAGAACCAATCAATGGCAGTCCCCTAGAATTAGAGCGAGTCTCGAACTGCAAGTATCCATCGAACTAATAAGAGGGTGACCTTACGTGAGGCGAATGCGGACTTTTCAGGTCGAGAGCTGGTGGGGAAAGAATATATATGAAGATTTTTCATAATTTGGAAACACGATTAGTACACCCCAACAGCGTATAATCTATATTATATAGTCCACTGCTCAGGCCCCTGATAAGCGCCTTATTGGCTTTTCTCTCATGGGGCGTAATTTTGTTTTGTATTATATTCATTTATTTCAGACTATTAAATCACACTAATATTATAAATGTGAAAGTTTGGATGGATGGATGGATGGATGGATGGATGTAGGGATGTTTGTTACCTTTTACGAAGTTTTTAAATATTTTTTTTTATCTAGCCCGGTGCGTCCCACTGCTGGGCAAAGGCCTCCCCCAAATCTTTCACTCGGTGCGGTCACGCGCAAAAAAAAAATTAATTATTATCACTAAAATGATTTATTTTAAACATTTTTCGTTAAAATTCATCAAATAAGCTGCTAATCGTAAAATTATCTTTCAGAGAACAGCACCGTACGTTGTCATCGTATGCATTAATCAGATAAGTTTATGTCATGTGTGACTTTTAACTCTGTACCGACTTTTATAGAAAATTTGTCCCCGCAAAGTAGAGCACCTCGGGTTATTCACTAACTGGACACAAGAGACTGGACACACGTGTGTCCAGTCAGTGACTCTTAGCTTAAGAAACCGGTGTTGGTTTCTTAAGCTTAGAGCCACTGACAGCTCCTGCTCTACCAGTTTATTGAATCTCAAGTTTAGTTTGAATGTAATGAAATACACTAGCGAGACGCTCAAGCCCAGATTGCTGTTATTGGTAATTCACATACTGCCCCGCTATATTGTTGTTTACATAAGCTTGTACTGAGATAATGTCAACAGTTACTGTCCACTGTTGTGGGTCCGTTCAACAATAAAATAACAATTGACAGATATATTTTATTCAATATACAGTGGAGGTCCACCCGCCTGCGGGAGTTTGAATCATGGCTCATCGAGTCGTCTTTTGTTTTCCGCTGTGTTTTGTTTAGGATGTATTTTGTTTTGTCCAGTCTTAAAATTTATTTTTGAACTGTGGTTTAGAATGCGGTTCAATGTTATAAATTACCAGCTTCCGCCTGCGGTTTTGCACGCGTATTTTTGGCCTATTATCTAAGTTAGGCTTTGCTCTAAACGTACGCCAAATTTCATCTTGATTTGTTAAGTAGTTTTGTATATCATATGTAACAAAAATTCAGATTTATAAACTTTCGGCTGTATAATATTAGTTTTATAATAAGTCATTTGAACTCCGAAGGAGCAACCCAACAGAATAGGTCCTGCCTATCCTGTGGGTCGCTTTGAAATTAAATTTCTAATTATAGCATTCCGAGACTTCTTTTTTTATTTCTTACTACATACCTACACGAAATGTTCTGAATAAAAGATTTATTATTTTTATTTGATAAGAGCAAGTAGAACAAAATAAGCTTACGGACTGCGCTAATTTTTAGCCAAATTCAATAGGAGTTTCTTTATTGGTCTGTATTATAGCAAGAAGACGATCTGCGAAAGACTGCAGGCAGATGCTGGATGCGACAAGCTGAAGACAGGGCGCTATGGCGCTCATTAGGGGAGGCCTATGCCCAGCAGTGGAATAATATAGGCTGATGATGATGATGATAGCAAGAAGAAGCATAGATCTAAATAAAATCTGTAGGTATAGGACGTTCTTAATCAACGACTGGTCTGTGTTACCACTACACGAAATCATTTGCTCACAGTTACATTTCCTATTTTGTGCAATATTTATAATCAAGAAACACGAGGGCATTACTGTAGTCTTTTAGTCATTATATCACACTAAAGTACGTCGTAGCAAGCACGCGAAACACGAATGCCGAACTGGCCGAACCGAAACTGAGATGGGTGGACCTAATTGCACCTAATTTGAACTTTCCATTTTCGAGAAGCTAGTATCTCATTTCCCTTTTTTTACTTAGATTTAAAGTTTTTCCATAGATAAGAAGCGGGAAAGGAACCCGGGACCATATTATCCACAAGGCAGCAGAAGTCGTTAATTAAAACAACGTTGAGCTTCGAACAAATTACCGGTTCAAGTAATAGGTAGGTACGCGTAACTTAATTAAGTGAGTCGAGTTTTGGGATACGGATATGACGTCACTAATGCCGAAACATATTCTATGAACGTGACGATAACATTAATTAATTACTCGATGCGGAACATGAAATAATTATTTTCAATCCAAAGTGCTTTTTGGAAAATAAACTTGACAAGAGCATGATCGGTTACGTAGCAATTTATTACTTAACCTTTTTGAATATATAGTCAGGTATTTTTTTTTATATCCACTAACAATTCAAGATTAAGGCTTGTGTCGTGGTCTAGCCTAGTTACAACGTTTAGTTTTCAACGATCGACAAAAAGAAAAGAAAAACGTGTTACTTAATTTCACGTTCGGGTAAAAGCTTCCAGCGTTTCCCTTTTTTAATCCCGCCGCAAAAAGAGAGGGGTGTTATAAGTTTGTGTATCGGTCTGTGGTATCGTAGCTCCCGAACGGATGAACCGATTTTCGTTTAATTATTTTTTTGTGTTATAGGTAATTTTATCCCGAGTGTTCTTAGCCATGTTTCATGAAAATCTGTAGGGGTTTTGAAATTTTTAATTTTGTTTATGTTCTGAATTTTTCCGAAATTATATACGTTTTTTTACGCATTTCGACGCGGTGTACTGACCCGTTGGATTCATATGTTGAGATGAATAAAAGGAACCTTTTGTAAAAGGTTGGAAGGGTGTGATTTGTGAAATTGTTTTCAAAACAAAATTAGCCAGTAGGTATTGTCCCGAGCCTTTCATTAACAATCCTAAATTATGGCGTTAAAAGTGCTTTTAAACAACATGTGTTTTGAATGTTTAAAATCAGATAATCAGAAAACAGAAAGCCAACACTCTAATTGCAAAAGAAATTGATTACTGAAATAATCATAATTACCTATTTGCCACTCTAACACATTTCATCCTTTGTGCTAAGGTGCATAATACCCAGAACATATGTCCAAAGGCGGGAATCGAACCCACAACCTCCTGCGTCGCAGAGGGACGTTCGCCCGCGCCTCGTCCTTCGGATTCCTCTTTCTGTCATAAGCCCATAAACATGTCCCCCGAATAACTGTACCTAATCCACAAAACAAGTGAAATACGATCAAAAATTAACGAATATGTTTGAAAAAGTGACCTACCGTGCGATTACGCTAAAATCTCCCATTACCATTGGATGGGCCATCTGGGGAGACTGAGCATAAACGATTTGAGTTTCCAATATGGATCTAAAAAATACACACAACTTTCTGGCGGGCAACGCCGACCGACGACGACGACGGTAATTTTGATGTCTTACGTACGATGTAATCACACTTGCCTCTTTTTGCTCAATAACAGTAATTCTTACTCTAAGTTACAAACAGTGAATAAATTGCAGTAATAAAACTAAGTCGAGAAAAACTAGGTCTAGTGTGAGTAACATAAGGATGAATTTTAAAGATAAGTAACTCAAGTATTAACAAATAAATAAAACAAAAATCATTACAATTGAGTTGAGAAATTATAACGTTGGCAGCTTCGTCGTTGGTCGGCTCAATCCAGTCAGAAAATTGTATGTAGGTATTTGTTTTTGTACCATGTGATGGAAACCGAAATTGTTTATACCCAGTCTCCCCGGATGGCGATTCATTGAATGGGATATTTTATCGTAATCGCACAGCAGAACGTCTTCCTCACAAAATGGCAGCCATTATAAATTTTTTCTACGAGTGCTCGTACTTGAGTCAAGTACATGCCATGTCAAGTTCAAACAATAGTATCTCAAAATAAATAAGACTTACCTACAGCGATATTTTCAAGAGGGGTTTAAATTATAGCGTATATCCTCATTTCATTCATTGCCGTATGGTGCCACAAAGAAAATTACAATCAACTTATATAAATTAACTAGCTGCTCCCGCGGCTTCGCTTGCGTAGTTCCCGTTCCCGTGGTAATTCCGGGATAAAACATAGCCTATGTCCGTCTCCTGGTTCTAAGCTGCCTCCCCACCAATTTTCAGCCAAATCGGTTTAGCCGTTCTTGAGTTATAAATAGTGTAACTAACACGACTTTCTTTTATATATATAGATTACAACTAGTATTTACTATTCAACCAATTGAGCTAACTGCAGACTGTTGCAAACGAGTTGTTTGCTAAAAATACATGGATAGTATTTCCAGGAGTGAATTAATGTTATTTATGTAAGTACCAATGAGACTAATACTTGAACAGAACTTGAATACCTGATCATCCACTCGTGGAAAATAAAATTACAAATGGCTACCAAGAAATGCTATTCAATGAGGAAGTGGAGTGAGCAAATAATCGGGGGACATCCTGTATAGTACGCTAATTGGACTAAAAATAACAATTATTATTTCATCGAAATCTATTAGAAGCTATACAACTTGGCTTATATAAATAAGCCATGTTACTCGGGAGATAAGAATATGGTTCCTGGAATCTTCGATATTTTCAAGAGGTTGATAGAACAAAACAAGTTATTTATTCACTTCCTGTTCATGCTATTTGTTTTTATTGATCTTGCTCTCTTAACCCTAGATCACTAACCATTCGTAAAAATGACGAGGCGTACCTGGAGCATTTAGTGTTTCGGTATGTTCCCGACCTTTGCCACCCCACCCGTTTCTAATACCTTCCTAAATTGTATTATTAGAGACCTGGAGTCACTTATTGCGGATGCACATATGTTGAATCGAGAGATAACGAGTTATAGAAAATTCAGACTGTAACTTTGCACACAAATATGAAGCCAAATCATCGGTGAAATCATGAATATTTATGGTTTTCAGGTAAGCCATTCAAGGTGTTCCCAGAACTTTTAAAACTTGCAGTTAATATCCTTCAAAAAAAAAATAAGATTTTGAACTTCTGTAAGGCAGCAAACAAGCGATTTGCAGGGAGCATATTGTTTATGGGTCTACTTACTATTCTTATAAGTTATTTTCGAAATAGACCCTTAAGTTTTACTCACAGAAGGCTAAACGTTCTAATTATGGTTGTTTTGTCTCATTAATAAAAACTGAATAACAAAATATTGATGTTTTAAGTCGTCGTAAAATTAACGAATGGTTAGTGATAACGTTACTCGAAATTAAGGTTAGTGAGCTAGGGTTAATAAAACAATCTTCCGGATATCGATGGTGAAATCTAAGGCCTGCTACTCACTACAGCATTTCATCATAACGATGTGAGCATTCGTATAGCCACTAGAGCCAGCCAAATGCAAAGTAGCTACTACTGAACCGGAGTCAAGAAGTGTTAATCCCCATGCCTCGAAAAGACACAGTAGTAGCCCGGAGTCAAGAAGTGTTAATCCCCGTGCCAAAAGCACGTTAAGCCGTTGGTCTTGCGCCTGACTTCTCTCTGGTCGTGTAGGTCTGTCGTCCAATGCGATTAGCATTTGTAAGTGAGTATCCCCTGTTTCTAGTTCTTAATGTATGAATTACTAGCTGGTGCCCGCGACTTCGTCTGCGCAGAATTAGTATTTCGAGTAGCATATATTATCTACTTTAAATACCAGAAGCGATATAAGTATCTATTTTCATTTAGGAATCAATTTATAACTACCAAATGTGCATGTGAAATAAATTATAAATTTTTATTCTAGTTATGGTTCACTATTTTGGCTATAAAGGCTTACACATAAGATATAGATTATATACTGTGGCGGGCTTTTTGTAGGACTATTTAAGATAAACATTTCTATCATACATTACATATGTGTAATTTTTTTTTTTTTTTTTATTCATGTTTATTTGTGGGACTTTGAGTCATTGCTGACTATGTCAGTCCCGTAATTTAACGAACTAACTACATGCTTAAAACTAAATTATATTTAAAATTAACCTAAATAATTTAATGTAATTCTAGCGGTTTTGGCAGCGCACGCTAGAATAGCTCGCAGATGGTAGTTTTTTTTTCCTAATTACTTTACACTTATCGTCATATTTTAGACAATTCACAAAATATCTTTATAAATTGTAGCCTGTGTGTTATTCTGATGTATAAGCTATAATATTGTAAAGTTCAATTAAAATCCATTCAGTAGTTTTGAATAGATTTTAATGATGATGATGATAATGATGATGATGATAACGGATGATGAACTGACGGTCGGTGGCCGGCTTTACTTCCTATATCCAAACTCAATCAAAAGGTCATACATTTCCTAGTACCACCGCCCCCCTGGGATGATACACAATCGAGTAGCCGGCCTTTGGTTTACTATTCAATTATACGGAACTCTGAGAGGTTAGTATGAGTTTGTACAATACCAAAACGGAAAAGTTTTCGTTTACCTTCCGTTATCTTGACAAAGTTGTGCAGCTTAATTTACCAAAGCACTTAAAATCATCCGAAAACTTTTTTTTTATCGTGAATCTTTGTTTGACTACAATCTCATATAAATTGAATTCGCATGAAGCTATCGGATCGCTGTAATACTATGAAAAGTATGAGGTTCTCAGTGAAATTCTCCGTATCTACTAAATACCTAATGTACCTACTAAAATGTGTGTATGGGAAAAACTGAAACTTTTATAGTTTTCGCAAACTATGCAAAACGCATTCTTAGGTCTCTGGCTTACTCAGGCTTACCCGGAAATTAATATGGCAGCTGGCAGCTAAAGATTTAACGAGGTTGGTCCTGGCAGCTAAATAAGCATTGCCTATGTCAGCTGCGCAAATTGTTTTATAGGTAGAGCTTAGTTAAGTTTGTATTCTACAGTTAGTCAACAAAGGCCTTGTAAGTTACAAAAATTACCAGTTAATAAATTTGAAAAATAAATGGTCAAAAATATTATTTCTAAAAGATTTAGGTACTACAAAATATCAGATTAACTAGAGGATAAAGAATCTGGGGATGGGTTGTGCTCCAATTCGAAAACTTACCTAACGAGGGTAAAGGTTTTTTGTTCACTTCTTAATATTACCTTACAAAATTGAAGTGAAAAAATCAAACAAATCAAAAGTGTGACTTTATTACCTAGTTTTACATGTTCATCTTATTAGAATCACATCACACTAATATTTTAAATGCAAATTTTTGATGGATGGGTGGATGTTTGTTACCTCTTCACGCCAAAACTACGGCACGAATCGGGCTGAAATTTTGCAAACAAGAAATTCTTATCTTGGAATCAAACATAGGCTACTTTATATCCCATAAATCAATTCCCATGAGATAGAAATCACCTTTAAACGTTTCCATAGAAACAACGCGTGCGAAGCCTTGGGCATAAACTAGTTTTAAATGAAATTTCTGGCGTGTCCTAGAGTCCTGTAAGTTCTAAAGCAAATAAAGCACGTTGAGTTTGATTCCAAAACGCTTAAACTGTAATGTGAAATCTACATCAAGTGGTTTTATTGATTTAAAAAAATCATAACTTTTTCTTTCCTTCGTCCTTCATAAAAAAGGTAGATCCATGATTCGTTTTACTTTGTAATGTACCTACGATTATCCATAATTCGTTTTTTCCAAAGTTTGACGGAGGTTGGCAGGTAAGTTGGCAGTGTAAGTAAAGGTAAAGATTTCCCGAGATAATCTTCCCTACTAAGCTTTTATAGAAAATCAATGCTACCCGGATAATCTTCTGAGCATAAGTTAATTTTAATAATACCTTTTAAGATTGAAAGAAAGTTAAACGTTGTAAGCGCCTCTGCTTGGATTTATTGGACTTTCAATGATTGTAGTTTCAAATCTTGACTTGTCTGTTTCGAGTCTAGTTAGCCTCGGTGGTGCGACCCGGAGCGCCGCATCAAGGATGTGCAAATGGACCATGTGTATCATGGGCCATGAAAATTTATTTATTTTAGGTTTTCCGATTTGGCTATGAAAATATAATGTGAGCTTTGTTAAATTCTCCAGATTCTCCTATTCCCTTTAAGGTAACCATTTTTTTAATGAAACGAGGGTACTTCACACGCCGTAAAATATGTATGGAAACTGCTCAAAGTACAATAAAGGTGAATCGTGTGAAAGTGCCTCGAGATGCTTCGAGAACAGGGTGACGATCCGACTTCTCTACTTGGTCGGGACACTTCCGTGGTGACTGTTTGAAAATTCCAGTTCTCAAACATAGTAGCGTTACCAACTGTTAAGGACAAAGTAGGTAGGTACCAGCACCGTTACCGCACAGCACAAAAACAAGCATTCAAATATGGGCATGTGACCATTTTGTGACCTCTGTGTTTGACGACCTCTGTGGCGCAGCGGACGAAGGTCCGCCAGTGATGAAGGAGGTTGCGGGTTCGATCCCCGTCTCGGGACAAATGTTTGTACGATCTGCAGATATTTGTTCAGTTGTTGTTTAGTTCTGGATGTTTTTCTATGTATAATAAAAAAAAAAAACTATATATGTAGTGTATTGTATTAAGTATATCAGTTATCTAGTACCCATAACACAAGTTCTGCTTAACTTGGGGCTAGATAATGCATTGTGAATTTGTCGAGCATTCGTTATTTTATTTTTATTTTAGATACATATTTTTACAGTGACAAAATGGCATATCGCAAGCTTCAAGTGAGTTATCAACGAGCTGTCTGTTATCTGATGCCGTCCATATAAAATGCACTTAAATATTACCAGTGAAAGTCCACATTAGAATGCATATTATCTTTGTACTGTGCCGCACCGGTGCAGTCCAGATCTCCGACAAGCTCTACAATGATTTATTGTTTCCTATCTAAGCCCCTTATCAGATAAATCCATAAAAATTTGGCATCATCATAAAACGATCATTTCTATTCACGGGCTTGCGAATAAATCTACGTGATACGCGCGTGAATATATTGCTTTCATCTCTGTCTTTGTCATGCGACACCGTAGTGGGTGGAACTTTGTCATTTAGTAGGACAGTTGGCGCATTCACACTGTAAGAGCTATATCGCAGACTACGTTAATCAATTCGTGTTTTTATTAATTTAGTTCCATCGTTGGGACAATGCCTGTGGGACCAACTGGACAAATTGGAATTTGAGGGGTTAAACCAATAAAACCCTAAATTTATGTACCTATGGGTTTTAGTCGCAAATTGATGACAATAATAGCAATGATTGAATTGGGATTCGAGGCGAGACTTTTCTTTACCGTCAGTGTCACTCTAGTCTAGGCCAATTCCCGAAAACTTTCAAAAAATAAATAAAAACAATTTCTGCTAGACATAAGATGTCTTCCTAGAAAGTGATGTCGTACCCAAAATAGTACATCATCCCCGCTCTACTGCTGAGATCACCGCTTTTTTAAATGTGTTATGTAGGTAGGTACCTACAGTTATTTTTGTTTTTTTTTATCCAAAATTATTTATGTTACTTTGATTTGTATGACTACGTCAGTCCTGTATTTTAACAAACAAACAAAATTATATATAAAAAATAACCTAAATAATTTTATAATATAAATAATTCACTAAGACGTTTCGAGCAAGTAACGCGTTGTAACCCAAAATTAATACATTTTAGACCATGTTTTTATACTCTGAATAATGGCAACATTAAACGCTTTTTTACAAAGTTGGGGATGTGAATATATAGCAGTCTCTCATCTGTGTCAGGTGTCGGACGCACGCCGCCGCCATTTATATCCGGAGATAACGGAGGCACGTACTTTTATCGTAACTTGGGCATTTTTCAAACTGCCGTTAATGAGACTTGAGTAGGTTGGATTGGGAAGTCCGCGTTGGTATGTGTGCTAGGCTTTTGATGTGTTAAATTGGGAAAAGCTTTCTAGAGGTTGAATAGTTTTTAGAAAGCCTCATGCATTCTCTCATAATCTGCATTGAAATAAAAATATGCATCATCATCAGTTCATCTAAGTTAGCCACCACCTAAGTTAATGGTCTTTTATATGAGTTATTAAAAAAAAACAGTTTTTCCCTTGAAAAAATTTTCTCAAGGGGGAAAACTGGACTCCATTAAAATTAATTCCAGTTTTCCCCCTTAAGGGGGATTGTAAAGGGGGAAAACTGGAATAACCCTTTTATAAGTAGTGGAAATTTAATGGGGTCTAATTAAGTAGGTAACATTGCACTTTAATTCCCTTTTGAACTAAAACGTGTGGAAATATAACCAATGTATCTGTACTTCAGCAGTATTTGAATTTTGGCCATTGTGAGCTAATTAGAAGGGATTGGGTTAAAATAAATTTATTCCTACAATTCGCCAGACCCGGGCGGCGTGGACAACAATTCCAAACAATAAATAAATAATGCTGGACAATTCACACAGCATTATCTAGCCCCAAGCTAAGCAGAGCTTGTGTTATGGGTACTAGATAACTGATATAAATAATACAATACACTACATAGATAGATATTTTTTTATTATACATAGAAAACACCCAGACCAACGGAACAAATTTCTGCAGATCCTACACAAATTTGTTCCGAGGCGGGATTCGAACCCGCAACCTCCTGCGTCGCAGGCGGATCTTCGCCCGCTGCGCCACGTAGGTCGTCCTTACACGACACTTTAAATACACGACTCTTTTGAATCCGTCAGCGTGTTTGGCTCGGAAAAGTGTGCATTCATCTTTTACTTAGGTACACCAATCTCGCACGTTACTCACACCAATCTCGCACGTAAGTCCATACTTAAAAGCAAGTAACTAAACCCGCAAACCACGTAATCCCAGTATGTGACATCACCTGAACCTCCCGTCGCTTTCACAGCCCATTGCGCAAAGTATCCGTTAGTGCGGGGAAAGTATCGATAAACTATCGCTCCTATCGATATGTCGGGCAATGGGGCGGGTGAATGAATTTTCCGCAGTGGGTATTCTGAATGTGATGTTTACTTTGATGTAAAAGTTGGATGTGGTTTTTTAAATGGTTATTTGAACGAGACTTTACGTGAAAACTAAATGTAAAGTCCCAACTTTTTATTATGGACTTAATGATTTGGGTTGAACTTATTTTATTTCTCTGGCAAGCGACTTATGTAAGTGGAACTTGGCCCCGCAAAAGACTTATCATGTCCTCCTTGCCGAATTTTGGGCCACGGTGGCCTATCTCAACAGAGACTAGCCATGTGCGCAGGATATGAATAAAGTGCACAAGTGTGTGGGCAAACACAAGTGCACTCTCTATCCCTTTACTCTGCAAGACTTATACAGGCATATCGGTTCTAAAATTTTGCATTGTGATCTCGCCAGTTGCTAGTCTCAAGACCAATCTATATATATGTACATAATAAGATAGTATGTTAGAGGGTTTAATAGCCTAGGTATGACACTATTCGTTAATTCTCCTTATTTAAATAAGTTTGAAAAAGCGCATAACGCTTAAAACGTGTTTATATTTATGAATAAGTCAGTAATATGAATATACACTGAATTTTTATTACTGTTATGGATAAGTTTATAAATAGAGATATTTTAAAATTGAAATCGAAGTCTCAAGACCGTTTAAAAATATATAAGATTACTATTACAGATGTTAAGTAATATCCTTACATTCAAAAAAACATTTTATTCTCAACTGTTCCGCATGAAAATAATTTGTTTTTGCTGATTTAAGATCGACGATGTTATCCTATTCAAATCACAACCATAACTTTTTCAATTTAACCTTCAAAACGTGCGTTTATCGATATTCAGTTTTGCGTGAAAAAGGCAATTTCCATCCCTAAAAGTACTTTTAAAAAGCGATAGATCTACTCCTTTCATGTCGTCTTAGCGTCAGATAGGAGATAAAACACGGATTTTATTTTACGGTTCAGATGTAAAGCTTCTTGTTTCCCATTACCTTGCCTTGATATTAGATTATTGGTTACCATCGTGTGCTTGGTGGGCTTCTGACGATCGGTAGTTCGCGTCTATTTTATTTTATCTAAAGAGGAATAATAGATAAATTTTATTAGGGATATGAACGTATTTCAAGAACTGTCGTTTCAGATTTGTAGGTACCTTGAAACCGCATTTTTATCAAGAACTAGCGGCTCGTAACGGTTTCGTGAAGTGGACATTTATTTTGTAAACTTATAAATATACCCATGTTACTCAGGGATAACAAATATTTTCTAGGTAAAGGTGAATGAATTTTTGAAATCAGTTCCAGCAGTTTTTGAGTTTACTCATTCGTCGTTCGGTCGTTTCGTCATTGTTCTACAACATACAAAATTACAATAATACAAATATTAGAGTCGATATACATTTGTTAGACCACACTATTACCTGATAGTAAGCGACGATGTATCACGAATGTCTAGAATATACCCAGTTTGTAGTGGATTTTAGATTTGATTCACGATTACATTAAACAAATATAAACAAAATATCTTTAAAACGCATTCACTGCCCAGCCTCGGCGGTGCGACCCGCAGGAGCGTGCCGCTCCTACACGGGGTGGGAGAGATCATCTGCGTTTTGGGCCATGAAAGTGTTAACAAAGAAAATTACAATGAATTAATAGAAACAAATTTTAACTAGTCTATACAATTGTAACAATTGAGTTAACTGCAGACTGTTTTAAGCAATCTACAGGAGGGCGATTACGGTGTGATCAGGCACGGTATTAAGGCTCAAACGTTGGCAGTTGAAACGTTAGTGTGCGCATTCACAGGCCAGCATCGGACAATCCGCTAACAAGCGCGTCCACTGATCGGCAATCCGAAAGACTTCATTCACATTAAACGGAAAAGTTGCCTTCAAGAATCCTAGCCGGCATTCACGGCCGGGATTGTCCGATGCCGGCCTGTGAACGCGCACCCGAACGTTTCAACTGCTAACGTTTGAGCCGTAATGCCGTGCCTTACCACACCGTGATCGCCCTCCAGGTAGCTCAACTGCTCCATATCACCAAGTTCTCAATCTACAGGTAGCTCAACTGCTCCATATCACCAAGCTCTAAATTACAGGTAGCTCAACTGCTCCATATCACCAAGCTCTCAATTACAGTTTATTTTAGTTTCATTTAAGACGTATTATTGTATTAACATAATTATTAGTATAATCTCATTTTTTTCCAAAGGAAATAATTTTCCCCAGCGTCTTTCAAACCATGTTAGATCTCGCTACCGTTTCCTCTCTCTCTTTATCTCTACCTAGCTAATACCACTAATACCGTCTTGTAAGTAAGGCCGAGCTCGGTCGAGCGTAACCTTGTAGCATCTATGTATCTCATAATACAAGTAGGTAGGTTTGTATTGTGGTCTATATTCTGTGAACACAAGAACCGTGGCTTATAGTCTTCGGGCTGGATCAGGTAGCCTTAGAATTTACAGGATTCACGGTCGATTTACATCCAAAGGATGTACGTAAATTTAATGTTAAGTGTAGAGTAGGTAGGTTATGTTTCAAAAACGTATATAATATGTTTAATGTTTGTTTCGATAGGTACTTTGAACTATTATGGAATAGAATATAATGTAATGTTCAATGTACGCTACAGCTAAATTGAACCGCGTGCGCGGCACAATAGAATGGAGTCGTTAAATGAGTTTGAGTCTAAGTAGAAAATGGATTATTTGGACGGGGCAGTTTGGGAGAGGTATCTTAACCGGTGTAGCTACCAGTCTTTGGAGACTATATCCATATTTTTTAGAGGAACTTTCATCCATATTCTCATTTCTAAAAAAAAAAAATTTTATTATAGATACAAAGGTTTGGTAGAAAATTTTCTAATCTTGAACTCAAAAATAGTAATAAAAATAAACATATTAAAATACGTCATCAAAATTTCTCACGATACCTAGACGTTTTTGATTTGTTTACAATATTTACGATTTTTTTGTAGTGTTTTGAAGCAGCTATGATATTTTAAGTAAAGTTTTTTGCGTTATCTGAATATTTTAGTACTCCAACCTCAGTTGGTCCGATAGAAGTTTTTAATCAGCACAAGAAACAGGATCAATTGGCATTTTTTTTTTTGTAGAATGCCCATTTTCTCGCTTACTTGTACCTTTTTAAAATTTATCTAAAAATTATGGATGGTATCCAAGACCATTTTTCTATAGCTACATCGACTAAGGAATCTCTCCTTACGGCCCTGTTTAAGAAATCCACCCTGTTTATTCTCTGACTCAAGTACCTACACAATTCTAAAAAAATATTAATTGAAAATGTATAGGCAAAGGAGGCTTTAAATTATCGTACTGAATTTTATTATTGTAAGGAGTATTAGTAATTAAAATTGGAAAATCAGAAAAAAATATCTAGGATTCTTACTATAGTGGTTGTGGTGTGGGTATAGATAAACCTTCGTGATCATTGATTTATAACTTTATGAGCTACATACATATCAATTGAGAATTAGATTTTTTTCTTCTGATTCTGCATAATTAAGTAAAATTTGAAGAAAAAACCTTCGCCGTGTAAAACTCGTGTCGAATCTAACCAAATCAATAACTCTTTATTTATATAAATCCAATAAATATACACTTAGAAAAGGTCAAATTATAAAATTAAACACTGACACGGAAATAAAGTGATCAAGCTTTTTTAACCTCTAGTCCGATATTTTGTAGTAAGCCTTTTTGCACAGCAAGATTTTGACAAATTTGTACGTGTAGGTAAATTTTGTATTATTTTTGCTCTTAAGAAACTAAAAATCACTATAACATTTGTCTCGTATTATTTAATAATAGGGCTCACCCTGTACCAGAATTAAATCGTGCGTGTAGAACAATAACCCCTTCAAAACAAAAACCTTAATAAAGTAGTCAGCGTTTTCATACAAACGCCAATTGGACCCAAAGCAAATACAAGGCATAACTGAATTTGATTATATAAGCAAACAAGATATGCCATTGATGGGTGTAATCATAATGAAAGCACAACCCCCGTTACCCGTTACCCGTTAACTCACATACCATGCATATTAGAATAGATTCGCATTAATTGCCTACCGATCTAATGTTTTGTATTAATTTGGATTCTGATCGAATTGGATTTTGTGCAGTCGATATAGAAATGGCTGGATCATGGAGGCACTCATGTTAATGCACGCTTCCGACTGGTATTGATATGGATCAGTTGAGCTACCTGTAGATTGTTTGCAACAGTTTGCAGTTAGCTCAATTATTTCAATTGTAAATACTATTTCTAATTTATTTCTATTTTTTATTGTAATTTTCTTTGTGAATAAAAGCCCATGTTAATAGCTTTGTGAAAAATTGTAGACAAAGACGTTGACTCATAGCTTTGAATCACTCTATTATGTCGTCAAGCTGAAGCAGCGCTACACTTAGACATTTATTTAATAGTACTAGTAGCCGTTTCTCATTTTACATAATTGACGTCCAAAAAACCCGTCTAACTTGGATGAATCCTCATGGATGAATGTAAAGTCTTATAAAAGCGACTCTGATCTAACAAAATTTCAGGCAGGTTTTTATTAAATTTACTCAAATCAAATTAGGTAGTCGATGAATAAAGGCGGCTCAAGATACCTACTCGGAAAGGGAAAATCGAAGTTTTGTTTTCGTTGTCGTGCAAAACCAACTCTTATGTTGTTTATGACGCTTGCAGAGAATTAGCGTTTGCACGAAAACGAATCAGAAACATAGATTCCCTTTTTAAGAGTACGGGCCCTGAACCGCTGTTTGTGGCGTCTTATGAGGAGCATGGTTAGCTTACTGCGTTCTTGGAATGTCAAGGCAAGCAGTCAGTGGTGTCTACGGTTGCACCTTCTATCACTTATCGTATAGTCGCGCTACGGCACTCATTGGGGAAGCCTACTATTTCCAGCATCGGACTAAAATAAGCTGATGGTGATGATGATGATTGTAAGATGATGATGATTGTATCGTGTTGTGCTGTGACGCATCAGAAGTTTATCGTTTTCATAAATTTATATAGTAAGGTTTCCGGTGGATCGCGTAAGGGCCGATAGGGTCACATGTGTTTATACAAGCAAATAACAACTCATACAACACATTTCTTAAACATTAATATTTTAATAAATAAAAACTGATACAGCTGTTTTCTATGAGCTATTACAAGTACCTATCGGTGTCTGAACACATGGTGCGGCAAAAACAACAGACGCGTACATGATATTGGATTTGGTAAATTACAATTGATCATTTTGGGGTGGCTGTTCGATCATTCTATTCTTGTTCTATACAGAGAGGAAAATACACACACACACACTCACACCCTCTTTGAAGATAATTCTATTGAAGAATCAACACTCGGTTGGTGCCTTCATCGACCTAAATTTATGAGGCGACAAATTCTTATTTTTAACCTACTTCGAAAAAATTAGGAAGTTCTGTGTTCGGCCGTAATTGTGTAATTTCTTCTTCTTTGTATTTTATTTGTATATTCGCCAATTTCTTTTGCTAGTCTAGTTGTGGACTGATTTTGTTGATTTTTTTAATTTTGTAAAGAAAATTATCCCAAGATTGTCCAATATTTTTTTTTCACGAGATATCATTAGTTGTATCGTAAAACTTAATCTACAATGTAAATTTAAAGGAACCCTAAGCCAGCTTTTGCCTCTTGAGTCTTTACCTCGTACTCGACTCAACCTCTCCTCAAACTCCAAATGCGTTTTGGTATGCTTGATCGTACAAAATTCTTTCAGTCGAACTAACTTTAGAAAATTTTCTCATACGAGTGGAAAAATGAACTGTCATCTCAAGGTACCTCGCGATCTACCTTGAACGCTCCTAAAATATTATGTTCTTGCTTAAACTGAATTTTGGGGATTCAATTACATTAACGACGGACTGACTCAATTCAGCCTAATTAAAATGGAGCTGAGATTTAACCAAATTAACGACTAAGCATACCGAACTCGAATATGTTTTGGAGGATTGCTCGACAAGCCCTCAGACGAGTTTGAGTAGAGGATTTGTTGAAAAATTGTCTAAAGATATGGGGGTTAGTATTTTCAAAATAAACAGAGTGGGGAATTGATGTCGTTTCTAACTTTACCTATTAGACTACCTAAGAAACCGTCCAACTTATTATGTATGGTAAATTATTTATAATAAATGCGACTGTGATCAACACAATTTCTGGCAAGTTTTTTTATTTACTCAAATCAAATCAAGTATTCGATGGATGTGTGTGATGATGACTGCTCAAATCAACGTTGCGTTCATTCGGTTTTTGAAAAAAATAACAATTACCGAACCTACCCTGCTTAGTTTAAAAACGCAGATGGGTTTAAATTTTTTTGTTTACAGTTTAAGGCCCAAGATACAATAACGTACCAGCATGTGTAAACAACTCTACTATTCGACGCCATAAAATAAACTCCCAATAGGTTCGCTACCGAATTAACCAGATGCGACTTGGGAAATCAGGCAGTGTGGTGTCGCATTACGCCCGGCATAATATAAAATAACATACGGCCTGTGTAGGTACAGTAGTGTGATAACTTGTAGTGAGGATTCTCAGATTTACTGTAAGGGACCACTTTCATGGGCAATGTATCGTGGTAAGTTAAGGTTGACGGGTTGTCGCACACATCGAGGGCTTTTCCGCCACCGAGAATTGCTGTATTTCATGGGTATAGTTGCCGATGAAATTATTGGGGCTTCCATTTCAAGGGTTGCCGATGAAATTACAGGCTTATAAGACACACATTTGTATGTTGTATGCCTAAGGTTGACCGACGCGGGGCAGTGCTTTGTAGAGCCGTATTCTACACCTATGTCCATTACTGAACGGGTTATTTATCGTGGTGAATTAAGGTTGACGGGTTGTCGCACACATCGAGGTCTTTTCTGCCACCAAGAATTGCTTTATTTCATGAGTATGGTTGCCGATGAAATTATTGGCTTAGGAGACTTCACAGCTAGGTAGCGCGTCGGTCAACCTTAGACATACATGGGTATGTATGCCTAAGGTTGACCGACGCGGGGCAGTGCTTCGAAGAGCCGTATTATACACCTACGGCCATTGCTGGACGCCCTTAAGGAGGGGGGGTGCCCTAGGGGAGGTTTGACATAATCATCACGTTTGGCAGGCGGATTATATCGCAGTATATAAGACCACCAAGATTTTAAAATTACCTACCAAACACGACACAAGGGCACTATATCTCTATCTATTAATACAAACACCTAGACCCGTTAGTCTAGACTTCGCTAGATCTTGAATTATTAATTTTGTATTCACCTTGCTTATCTCAAGTTTCAAGGTCAACATACAAGACTCATGTTTGTTAAGGTAAGACGGAGCACTATTTACGCTAGCAACTTTGACTCAAGATGTAAGAGACTCTATGCTGTAGTTAGAAAGAGAACGCACATGACTTTAATTAGTTGGATGCTTTGAAA
The DNA here is from genome assembly GCA_949316285.1 of Eupithecia subumbrata. Taxonomy (NCBI): domain Eukaryota; kingdom Metazoa; phylum Arthropoda; class Insecta; order Lepidoptera; family Geometridae; genus Eupithecia; species Eupithecia subumbrata. Next base: position 8,131,164 of record OX438643.1, on the reverse strand, counting down.
AAGCCAACATCCAGACTCCTTCCTCTGCGTGGCGGCCAGGATTCTTAGAAAAGGTTTGTGATATTTTAGAACAGTAGGTACAGACAGCGTCAGAAGTAAATAACCCTCCTGCATAACACAATGTAGGTTTAAATCCAAACCCGTTAATCGCAGAGTTTTAAAAGCCATTAATTATATTTTTATTCAGGTAGGTAACACAAAAAGATAAAAAAACACGAAAAATTCGATTTTAACCTGCAGTATGTTATGCAGGGGGGTTACTTAATTCTGACACTATCTATACATACCTACTAATAGAGCTGACGTAGTCAATGTTAATAAGAAAGGACTAAAACTGGAGCCATCCCTTTCATGACAATCGAAATAAAAAAGATAGCATCAGTTTTAGCCCTGTCATTTGAAAGGTGATAGTTTAGTTTTGGCAATATCTGAATTGACACCAACGAACCCTCTAAAATATTTTATAATTAAATTAAATAGACTGTAGTTGAGAAGATTTCTGCCAAGCGTGGGGATTATAGAAAAACCCCCTTGTTTGAGAGGGAGGCGGATGCTAAGTAGTGACCGTTTAGGCTGATGTAGGACATCTATCCAAACTAAACACGCTGAGAGAACCGAGAGGAATATTGAATCAAAATAAATTAATACAAGTCCGATTCGGTGCCGATACGTGTGAGGTTTCATACATTTGTGAGGTATTTATATGTTACCTGACGTCACCAGGAAGTACTGTAGTGCTCTAGACAACACGTTTTCATACCAAATGTATGTAATGACGTTGAATCATACACTGGTCTATTCAGGCATTTTCTACATTTTTATCTTCAATCTTTTATCTCAACTTTGCGTACCTGACGGTATGTTGGGCGTACCTGATGGTTTGTTGGGCGTCGCAGGCGGCCTCCTCTGCTGGCAGTGCCTCATGGTAGTCCTACCAAGCAGATTGGTCCCAATCTGCTCGGCAAGGCGCCACTGACAAGGACCATAGGAGCGCTAAATTTGGTAGCGGTAACCGTCGACATTTTCCCCAGTCTAAAGAGCGAGTTCGTAGGAGCTTTAATGTATAAACTGTGTTATAGTATGTAATTATTATTTTTTATTATTTTTTGGTGACTGATATTAAGATTATGTATGACATTTGTAAGTTTTGAATGTAATTATTTGTTATCATTTTATGGGTATCGTTGACATTTGTATGTAAATAATTTACTTATTAGTCTTATTAGTTATTTAATTTGTTGCTCTATGACATTTGTATTTCTATCGTTTTACTTTAAAATAATTATTTGTGATGTAATGACTATTGTATTATGGTTTAACCTGTAATGTCATGATAGATGTAATGTTTTTAATAAATACAAATAAAAAATCTGTTCTTTTCAAATCTGCTGAAAGTCTTTCAAAAATTTTATAATAAAAAAATGTTTTCGCTTTACCACTAACCAGATAAACCATTTGTTTATCTCTCCACAATGATATAAAAACACTGTACTAATTTATAATCCCTGAAGTACCAAAAACAGTGGCAGAGCAAAAATATCATCAGAGTCAGACAGAAATTCATTTAACCTTTTCTAAGCAAAATATTTTAATTTATTCTGCTGCCTACGCAACCCCTACCCATAGTGTTGTGCGAACACTGAAATGATGTCCCATTTTCCGACTATACAAAAAAGTTGTAAAAGTGTGATAAAAGCGATAAAAAGAACATTGTTCTATTTATTCGTTTTCCAATTTAAAAGTGTTAATTACTATCCAATATACATAATGTATACATGTGCTATTTAACGACCTGCATTTTGTTCTTAAAATACTATCTATGTAATGTACTTATTGTTTTAAGTAAATTAGTTATCTAGTTCCCTTATCACAAGCTCTGCTTAGCTTGATGCTAGATGATGCTGTGTGGGTTGTCCAGCATTATTATTATTTATTATCTACATATCTAAGCATTGTGTGACTTTTCATAATGCAGTCTTTCAAAATGATAATAAATTTACATAACCTATCCTAACTGACGCTTAATCAATTTTCACTGAATATTTTTTACTCCAATTCCTCTTTTGACAAGTCTTCTGAATTGCACTGATTCCTCAGTCCGGCCCGATGCGGGCACTCCCTAAAACTATCTCAATGTACAACCTGGGCTGTCGTTACTCCCCCACGGGTGTGTTAATCTAAATTCCCGCCCTGAGGCGTATTGTATAGGATTCCCGGATTCCGGGGAACTTAAGCGTGTGGATTATGTTTGAAATTCCTATATGTGATACGTAAATTATTGAAACTATTCGGGAAAATTCCCTTTCTCTGTGTCTACTTTTGCTATATACCAGTAGGTAGATCTAAAGATGCGTTACAGTGAAGTTGGCTTACTTAAAACAAATTTTAGAGTTAGAGGTTTAAAAGCCTTGGATAAAGATCCCCATTTCTTAATCTTTATTCAAAAAGATAATTAATCAAATAGTAGAAGCAAATTAGCACTAGTATTTACAATTGAAACAATTGAGCAAACTGCAGATTGTTGCAAACAATCTACAGTTATCTCAACTGATTTATATCAATACCGTCGGAAGCGTCCCCAAGACGCTGGCTGCATTGCCCCTATATATTTCAATGCTGATGCGCTGCGCCAGGGATATACAGTTTCACAAATTTTTGGATAATAAAAAAAATGGTCTTCTATTTAACCAAAAGACACATTTTGTTTCATAGAAAAATGTGTTTTTGTGTTTGAGGAAATCGTTTTATGCTTTAATAAACAGCACTTTAAACTTATTACTTGGATAAAAATTGCATAATTAGGATGCATAGAGATGAGAGTTTGTTTTTTTGATTATATCCCTGTTTGATCAACACTTCTTGGATATGTCTTATTCTAATGAAAACCGTTACGATTTTTACGGATACGACCTTTCAGAATTGATTTGGAGTGAGTTACTACCGCACATCTAAGTTAATACCATCCAATTGAATCAGAGGCAGGTACACATATTAGCAAATTATTGACACATCATTAGGCACGCTCCATGCCCTGATTTCAAAATGTTGCTGTCTACACACCTTGATCGTGTTTCGTCACTTTGAGTCTCAACTTGCCCTACTAACTGTGAAGACACCCTTATCATGTTACTTTGAGAATTTCCTTTGAAGATTTTTAGGTCTCGCGTTTTCATGTAATCAAAGTGAATGTGAAAATTTCAATTGAAACATGTCGGAAAATGTGACAGGTATGTTTCATGACACTAATTTGTATAACATGTGAAACGATGTAAAATATTGTTTAAAAATAAAAATGTACATATTTATGAAATGCTCGTATGTTTGGTTGCCTTAGCAGAGAGTAATTTGAGTACCTACTTGTAATTTACGATGTGATAAATAAATTTCAAAAGCTTTTCAGTACGATTTAGGCAGAGAGTATGTACTCGTATTTATCTTTTTTAATTTATATATGGTTTTTCATACACGTATTGCATGAATTAGGTGACTTTTCAGAAGCTGGTTTGATCTCTAGCAGGTAGTGTCAAGAGCTGATTAAAGACCAGCTCTGGATCTTAAACAAGGTTTACTACCTGAGAGTTTAGACCTGATAAACGTTTTTACGGTACTTCGATAACCTGTTGTTCACCTGGGTCTTAGCTTTCAACTTAATGAAATCCAAAGGAACCTTTGCCATTTTACGTTCTCTTTAAACGTTTATACTGAGTTTTCAGTGCGGTTTGAGATTGGACCTTATTTATGAGCACAACTCTAAACGGTCAAACACACTATTGAAACGCCACGCGACCGTATAAAACGCGATGCGTGTTGCGTTGTAAAAATTCGTTATAATTTTCTATGACGAGAACTCTCGGCGCGACAAAATGCGCGTAGGAAGTGTGTGGTTTCGAGGACTTGCATTGCGTCGCGTCGTGTTTCAATAATGTATTTGCGCCTTCAGAGGTGCAAAACTCAAGAGGCATTGGACACATAGCTCGTAGAATAGCGGCCCGATCACGGTGTAGTAAGTGTAGTTACCTATTGGCATTACGGTTCAAGCATTAGCAGTTGAAACGTTAGGGTGCGAGGCCGGCATCGGACAATCCGCAATGGCCCCTTCAATGGTTTGCCATTAAGAGCCACACCGCACGGAGAGGACTATCGGCAACGCCGGCGAGGATTCTTGAAGGCATTTTTTTTGAAGGTTCCGTTTAGTGCGAATGACGTCATTCGAATTGCCGATCAGTGGACGCACTTGTCAGCAGATTGTCCGATGCCGGTCTGTGAACGCGCACCCTAACGTTTCAACTGCTAACAACTACTGTAATGCCAATAGGTAACTACACTTACTACACCGTGATCGCGGCTCAGAAGGACTGTGGGGTTAAGGCTATAGAGCGGCGATCACGTAAGAAAAATTCTACCTGCAGCCCTGCGCTGCCCGCATTCAGTGTTCATGATCAGTGTGGGAAGGCCCCCTCTAGGTCAGAAGGGTCTCTCCAGCGCAGGACCGGTCATTGTGACATCGGAAGTCACCAATTCGTGCGGTTGTTTTGGCGTGAAGAAGTAACATACCTTAACCATCTATCCAAACTTTCACATTTATAGTATTAGTGTGACTAAATATTTTGTGGAATCCAACAAAATATTGACCGGTGAATGCTCTTGAATGCTTTGCTAGCGCCTGATTGTGATTTTATTTAGGTGGATTTTTATGTAGCTTATTAACTGCAGCGGTTTTATACGCATAGTGAATTAGTTTCTGCCTGCAGCTTCGCACGTTTTATTTCTATAAACGTTAAAAACTCAAGGCCACTGATTAATGGCTGAAAAAAATAATGACATGTGTTATAATTTGTTAAGCCAATGTGTTATTCCAGATCTTTCCCTACATCTATGCAAAGTTGAGTGATCTCCGTTCAGTAGTTTTAGAAAAAAGTGACAAACATACATTCGCCCACCCACCCATCCATAGAAATTTTCGCATTTTTAAAAATTTGATGATCTCAGTTAAAGTCGCTTTTTGGCATAGTCACGTTCTACCGCAGATGGTCAAATATAGCCCAACCCTGTTACGATATCGTAAACTGCACTTATTCTTTGTTATGACAACGTGACGTCACTATACGTTCATTAAAACTAACTGTTACGACTATTACGTGAACTATTGTGGCGTCCTTTAGCGGAATTATTGTGGCGACCGTTAACGTAGCGTTACCGTTAACGTAACGGACCGTTAACGGACCGAGAATGAACCTAGAACTTATTTTACGGTTATGTTCGTTTAGAGGAAAGTTTAATAAAGCTGTCTTTTAAAAGTTTGTTCTAGTTTCAGTTTTAGATTGAGAATTTCTTCAATTAGCTGTAGTGACTGTTACGTATTCTGTTGAATTGCGGTTCTGTCTACTGAGTTAAGTTAGCTAAATCCTTGGTCTTATTAACCCCCGACGCAAAAATAGAGGGGTGTTATAAGTTTAACGTTTTTGTCTGTGTATTTGTGTATCTGTCTGTGGTATTGTAGCTCTCAAACTGATGAAACGATTTTCGTTTAGTTTTTCATAGATAATTTTATCCTGAGTATGTTTAGCAATGTTTCATGAAAATCTGTCGGCGGGCTATTATGAAAGTAGGTGTGATTAATAATATTCACACACCAGTCCAAAAATACTGGTAGTAATACATTGATACCACTGATACAACAACAGCATTGTAATATTTGACATGTTTTCTGTGAATAAACGATTCTATTCTATTCTGTTCTAGAGTGGTCTTTTGTTTCTTCGAAATCTGCGTCATCGGCAAGGGGCAGAACGCAGCAGGCAGCGCACTTCGTGATCAAGTAAAATTTAAAAGTAAAAGTATATATATTGCATAATTACATGTCATGTTATATAGATGGTACTTTGCCAATGGTAATTTGCCCTATATGGGCGTAGTTAAAATTTAAAATAACAGAAGGAGGAATGAATAAGGTACTTACATAATGTCAAATTAAAGAAATAAAGTAGGCTAGTCAATCGAAAATAAGAATTAATTTGGTTATCTGTCAATATTCGTGTCAATTATAAAATCTTTTATTGTACAACATTTCATCGTCATCATCTGGACATAGGCCTGTAGGTATATCTTATTCATCTAAAAATTAAATTAACTAAACTACTGTTAAAAAGTCGTGGACTCAATCTTATTGGACGAATCGCTTTTTGGACGAAACGCGATTTGGACGAATCGCTTTTTGGACGAACCGCTAACAAATCGTATGAACCTAAGTTTTTTGAAAACAATGGATCCTGGACCTTTGGGAATAAGCCGATAATTTGTTTACGTTTCAGCACTAAGGTTTTTTTTGTTCCAGTAGTTATGCAGCTTTAGTTTAATTTAATTTTTAGATGAGTAAATTGTCATACCTATTTAGGTACCTACTCTAAAATAGGTACCTAAATTTAAGTTGCAGGTACAACTTTTATAAATATCTCTGTGTTTAATGTATTAAATCAGATATCTTTACACTATCCAAACACAATGTGAAATGTTTGAAAACAAACCAGTCAAACATGTCCTTTGTAAACGGGCTTACTTCGACTATCGACGACCTCTGGGGCGCAGCAGACAAAGGTCCGCCTGCGACGCAGGAGGTTGCGCGTTCGATTCCCGCCTCGGGACAAATGTTTGTACGATCTGCAGATTTGTTCAGGGTATTCTAGATGTCTATTAGGGTAAACCCAGGATAGAAGCCACACTTTTTGAAAAAGCCTTGTAGTTTTAAAATTCTTAATTTGACGTGAGTAATTTTTATGAATAAAGATAGTTTAATCTTTTATCTCACATCTATAACGGTTGCTAGTGACCTAAATAATATCACTAATTAGACAGGAATTGAGTTTTCGCAAACCCTTTTTTTGGGGATAGATGCCTACCCTATATGGATAGATGACACACCATGACAATGCTATGGAGGATAGAAGCCAGTGGTGTAGGATAGATGGCCTATAGAATGAATAAAAGTAAAATACAATTTAAAATCATTTATTTGAGCATTCCTATACAATAATAATTGAGCTTGTGCATTTGTCTAACAAAAAATAACAATAAAAAAATCAACAGTAAGAAAATTAAGAAAACCAACATTTAGAAAATCAACATTAAGAAAATCAACAATAAGAAAAGCAACATTCAAAAAATTAACATAAGGAAATCAACATTAAGAAAATCAACATTTGAAAATCAGCTTTTAGGGTATGTTGGGGCATAGGTAAACGGACGCGAGACCCATGTGGTCTACATGGGGTATGAAATTAATTTTATTGGCGGTTAAACATTAGGTATTGAACACAAATAGGTATGTACAAAATGTTTCCGACGTAAAATATAACAAAATTTTGTTTTCCAACAAACACTGACTATGTTAAGAGTTCTGGGGGATAGATGCCTTTAAGGGCAACTATTCCCCAGATAAATTGAGGCAACTATACTTTTTGATACGGATAGATGCCTTTCATAAGTAGAACTAAACTAAATACAATAGAGAGGGTATTGACATTTAGGTGTGTACTCAATGTACCAATGTATCAACGTTAGTAAAATTGAATAAAATTTATGACTACATAAAAAGTTATGCAACACTGAATACTCATGTTTAAAACTTTGACCAGTAAGCCTGCGTCCGCCGCGGAGATAATCGCACGCACATGAAAAATACGTCCACTCTGCTCAACCGCCTGCGGGGAACTGAGGGGTGTGGCACGTCCGCGCCTTATTTAAACTATTAATTCGTAGTTGCGATTTCGGGAAGTTATGTTTTTTGAAACCGAGGCATCTATCCTACTGAGGCGTGTATCCTGGGTTTACCCTATGTATAAAAAATCTATGTAGTGTATTGTATTAAGTATATCAGTTATCTAGTACCCATAACACACGCTCTGCTTAGCTTGGGACTAGATGATGTTGTGTGAAATTGTCCAGCATTATTTATTTATTTTTTATTTATTACTACAAAATATCAAATTATCTAGAGGATAAAAAAGCTTGGGACGAGTTTGGCTCCAGCTCGAAAACTAACACCCTAAAAAGGTAAAGGTTTCTTGTTCGCTTCTTTACTTTACCTTAAAAAGATTGAAGTGAACAAAAAATCAAAGTGATCAATTTATTTCCTAGTTTTACTCATGTAATTTGAATTTTGTGACGTGTCCAAGAGTCCTGTAAGGTCTAAAGGAAATTAAGCACTTTGATATAGATAGATAGATAGATTATTTCTCTAATGCGTGGTGCAATAAATAAAACAATTAAATAGGAACTTGAAATGAAATGAAATGAAAATATATTTATTCTGATAGTACAGGTTTAGGAAAATATACAGGTGAGTTTATGCGTCTAACTAGAGCAACAAACACGACACACAAATTATTTAAAAAAACTTACAACTACTCTAGTGTGGCAAAATCGGTGGCCTTATCGCTAACAGCAATCTCTTCCAGGCAACCTTTAGAGTATTGAAACGCAGATATTTGATTTTTGAGTCCATAAATCAGTAGATTTTAAAAATCAGTACATTTTAAAAATAACACGCTATAGCTAGACTATTAATGAACCACATGTGTGTTAGCACACAGTATTCATTTTTCTTTCCAAATCGTGCCGGCACCAAATTGCTATGCGCTTGGAATTAATAACACGTGTTTCTAGTTTAGCTTTGAAATAATGATTTGGTTTGCAAATTTTTTAATCCAACTGCCGCAAAATTGGGAGTTTCGTGTCGCAAAAATGGAGGATTATTTTCCAGTGAAATGTTTTTAGTGCTAAGCTGCTTAGCCAGTAAGCTAAAAATAATGTTTACTGGCAAATTGATTGTGGGTTGATACTTTTCGCCTTTAGGGTAAAGTTGGATTTTAAAATTAAAACAACCGAATTGTGATTTGATCTACTAATTTTAATGTCGTCATGTTTAGCACGGATAAAATGGTATCTACGCAAAAAAAGGAAGTAAAGTTGGTCAATGTCTGGCTGACTTCGATCGTGGTTTTTTCAAAGGGAGGCTTTTTCTTTTTAAAAACTACTATGTTCAGCTGTTTTTTGGGTTTCGAGATCGGATTCGAAACCCTTATGATCTTGCTTTGTGTGTCCTTTTTCCCCTCTCTTCTCCCCTCTTAATAACTCAGCAAATACCGCAGCTATCAACCTGTATTTTAAATAATTAGATATTTTGTGCGTTTGTGCAGATTTAAAGGAAGAAATACCTACACTTAGAAAAGTTCAAATAATAAAACTAAACACTGACACGGAAATCAAGTGATATTTTTGATTTCTGTCGCTTCGGTATGTAGACTAAAGTAAAGAAGCGACGAAGAAACCTTTAGCCTGATACATTAATTTTGTGTAGCCACGTTGTAGGTACAGCGAGCTTATGTTTACTTCTGGTATTAAAATTATGTTAATCGCTATTTTTAGGGATTTATATTTCTATGAGGGCACAAAAAGTTTTCATAAATATATTGACATGGTATGTCATTATCATTATGTTAATTTCTTTGAATTTATCACGTAGAGATTCTCTGGGACCCATATTATAGATTGTACGAACAGCCCTCTTCTGCAGCACAAATACGGTGTTAATATCTGCAGCGTTCCCCCACAGCAGTATACCATAAGAAGAAAGCTGAAATAAATAAGTCTAGATGAAACCACGTCTGTAAGATGACGGATATTTTTCATTCACCTCTATAGTTAAACAAGGTACATTGTTCAGGAAGGTCCCATTTTTACTTCAGTGCCTCTTTATAGATCTCAAGGCTTACCTTCAATCCTCCTCTATTATAATATAAGACAAATGATGATTGTATAATAATTTGATAAATCCAAAATCTCTTCTCCCTGGTAGCAGCCACGAAACAAGCTGCCATCTGTTGCTACAATGTTGAGAAGATCGCAACGCCTACCTTTAATCATTCTCCTCTATAGTTAGACAAGGTAAATTTTTCAGGAAGGTCCCATTTATACTTCAGTGCCTCTTTAAAGATCTCAAGGCTTACGTTCAATCCTCCTCTGTAATTAGACAAGGCACATTCCCCCACACAGGTGTGTAGACGGTTAAGCGAAACAGTCAGATCAGGGCTCCGCAGTAATTAATTCAGGAACACGGTCCGAGGCGGGCTGTTAATACAACGGGTATAATACGAATAGACCCTGTTAAATATTCTGTTTCTAACTAAGTTTACGAATGGAAATTGATGTTGAGGATTGCATTTGAGAAGATTGTGTGGGTTTCATACATCATCATCAGCTTATGTTAGTCCACTGGACATAGGCCTCCCCTAATGAGCGCTATAGCGCCCTGTCTTCATCTTGCCGCATCCAGCATCTGCCTGAAGTCTTTCGCAGGTCGTCATCCCCCCTTGCTGGAGTGCTTCCTACACTACGTTTGCCAAGTCGCGGTCTCCACTCAAGAACACGTTTCCCCCAGCGGTTATCGGTTCTTCATGAAATATGGCCGGCCCACTGCACTTCAACTGGCTACTTCTTATAGCTATGTTAAGCGATAACTTTGGTTCTCTGTCGGATGTATTCGTTACGAATCCTATCCTTCAGAGAAACTCCGAGCATAACTCTTTCCATTGCTCGCTGAACGACTTTGAACTGGTTGACCAGCCCTACCGTGAGTGTCCACGTCTCAGCTCTGTATTTCATAACGGGTAGGACGCACTGATTGAAAAATTTCGTTTTCGATGTGGATATAGGGAGATTTTTACGCATTCACTGCCCAAGTTCCGCGGTGCGACATGGAGGGGCGCGCAGCATTGAAATCCTACGAATATTATACAAGCAAAACTTTGTTGGGTGTGTTTTTGCACGTCACAGCTACTGAATGCGTTAAGCTGTTGGTCTTGCGCCTGACCTCTAAATAATAAATTATCCGGTCGTGTCGGTACAACAGTTCCATGGGATTATGAGAGTGAGAGAATAGAGAGTGCACCTGTGTGCACACAGTTGTGCACTATAAATGACACGCCCACATGGTCAAGTCTCCGTTGAGAATTCCTGACAAATTGTACTTTGTACAGGCGTAGTGTACGAAATACGGTTATGAGGACATTATTATCTATTGAATCCGAAGCCAGAAGAAAAACGTGTTTTTGAGTGGAGACCACAGCAGATGCTGGATGCGGAAAGCTGAATATAGGGCGCTACGGCGCTCATTAGGAGAGGCCTATGTCCAGCAGTGGACTAATATTGGCTAATGATAATGACGATGAATTCGAAGAATTTCTCGATGAAAAAAAAAATGAAAAATGACCTCTAAAAAATTTAAATTCAGTCTACTTTTGATCTCAGAAACATAGGTGCAAACCCACAGGCAAAAGCTACACAAAAATTCAACCCTTCCGCACTACTCGCCACCATCGATCAATGTACACCATGCAGTGATTACACGCTGCGTGCCTGGTCACCAATTATACGCCTGGTCGCACATCGCCCCGTGACCTGTTAGTACATGACCACGGTGTGGTCTATTAGGTTCTTATTATAACACGTGATTTAATGTTATGTTGCTAACTATCACCACTATCTGTAAAGTAGTTTTAGAGCGAGTACACAGTAGGCGTTTTGAAGCGCGCGTTTTAAAAGCCATCTTGTACGATACATTCGTTCACACCCGAACGCGCCATGTACGTTAACAACGCGCGCTGAACGTAACGCCGCGCCGCCGAGCGCCCAATCTGTAGGTACTCGTTTTAAGGTAGAGTTTTGGATGGGAATTTTCGAAAATATTCTATGGAATATTTACCCGCCGCGTGCGTTATGTTCTTTGAAAACAGTTATAAAACCGCTGTTTGGGTTTTGTGGTTGATTTAAAGACGTTAGGTATGGGATTTCACTTGTATTGAGTCACACACTGTTTTACTTTAGTTTAAACACTATTTAGGGCTAGTTAGACATTATATTGATTTATTAGAGAGTAAATAACCGGGAGCCCGAACGTCCCGTTGCAAGGCAGTGTTAGAAGAGAGCGACCCAAGAAAGAGATGGATATATTTAGGCTCAATCCTAAACAACCGCGTTGGTATCTTGCCCGCTCGAAAACTGTTCAGCAGGCGAGTTGTCTCCTTTTTAAAATGTTAAGGGGTAACTCGCGAGAATCAAAGTTTAAGAACGAGCCAGTTATCTCCTACACCAAACTCAAGAAACAACGAAACCTACATGTCAACGATTAGACCGTATTTATTTTTTCAAGGTTCCGCTTCCAAATGGCAAAAGACCGCTCTCCCCTGAAAACGCAGACTCTAAGTTAGGAAACACGCATCTTCATATCCAAACTTTCACATACGAATAGAAACGACGAAGTAGCGAAATGATTTTTAGCTACAAACTTTAAATAAGGTAAGTGCATTGAATCAGGTCAAGTAGGTACAGTCGGCAACAGAAGACAGCCGCCATTCTCGCCGCGAGATTAGAGTTATAGAAGTGCACTTTTGAACTGCACTGTACAACTTCTGCTGCGGAAGTTGCGCGTCCAAGTTATGCGAGAATATGAGCGATTAGTTGGATGGGTTTTGAAACGGATGTTCATTTGAAAGTTTTGGACTTTAGTTAGTTGTACTTAGGGTTTGGAGTTCATAAGCATGGTTTAATGAAAAGGTTCTGTGCGGATTACTCTATAACTTTTAACCGACTTCGAAAAAAGGAAGCGGTTCTATGGTCGGGTGAATGTAGGTACTTATGGAAAATTAATTAAATAGTGAATTCTCTAACCTGTACCTATAGTAGGTGCATTGACAAACGTTCGAAACCCTCGGCGCGCGCGTTACACTCGCACTTGACGGATCTTGTTTTGTACTATGTTCGCCGATTTTTTTGTTAATTGCGGACCAGTTTTGATGATTTTTTTGCTATTGTTTCTAAGATGATGATCTCATAAAAAATTATCCCACGGGTTAAGTATTTCTCCCGCAAAACTAAAACCAACGTGAACAATTAAGGAATATAAGATCTTTTTTATGTTTTTTGAAATATTTTCTAGCCTTTGCACTTCCCTACAATACTCGTCCTCAATTGAGAACATTGACATGCCATTTATGAGGTTATATTTTGACGACGCAATAAAACCTGACGAATAGAAAACTGATCGCAGTATCAAAAATGGCGTCTATGAATGATTTAAAAAGCTTAACGTATTTTGTGACTGAAAATATATCGAACCAAGATAAACTAAGTTTAATTGTAGGCATGGAAGCTATGTTAATATACTCGTTTTAAGTTCTTAGCTTAGCTAAGCACAAAATTAAGACGCAAGCCCGACCCGTGTCAAAGTCAGAATGAAATCTTAATGTACAATTAAGCACATTTTCCACTGTTTACAGTTTACAACGACAGCTTGCAATTTGGTTTGATATTTTATAAGAAATGTAGTAACAGTCGGTTAACTTGACTTCTTTGTTGATGGCAACATGTGTAAGTTCCAATTTTCTACCAGTAGTGTCCGGTTTATGGAAATTACTCAGTCATGAAATGGGACCGTGGTAACAAGGAATATGAACGGTAAATTTATTCGCAGGTACGCAGATCATCTCTTTCCTATCTAATCAAAGATTAAATCTCTTGTCAACGTCTTTTCGGTAGATAAAAATATTTGACAAGAGATTTGATCATTGATTAGTTAATCAGCAACACAGCAGTACAAATCAACGCCTGTAAAAGTTTTTATAAATTGATTTCATATTTTTTTACATTTGAGTAGATTTTGTATGTTTTATATTACGCCCAAATGTTAGCACAGTCATGGCGAGTACAGTTACCTAGTTTGAACAGATTGTGAAATCTGTCATCACAAAGCACATTTTCCATGGCTCTTCCAACAAAGATAGATTAAAAATAGTACGTAGTTCTATGTAACTAGGGACTTAACGGCATTCAAAAGGTTGAAAATGGCTACAGCGACAGATGAACCCCAGCGATTTTGTAGTACAGTAACCCGGTTTTTCGACATACGAATGTCTTGATTTATAGACAGCCGTAAACGACGAGCCGTGCCAGACGGTACAAGTGCCGCCATTTTTCGATACTCGGTGACATTTCACTGTGTCGTGTACTATCTACGCACGAACGGTACATCATGGGGCGGGAGAGGTTAATAAAAGTTACTTTTAGCATTATTATCTTTTTTATGTCAATGTTCTTCCACACGTTTTTAACATACAGGTTGGTAGATACCAGAGGAGGTAGGCTTTTAATTTTTTGTTCAGATAATTATTTGTCGACCAAGCACCTGTATGTAACGATGTCACTCCAGATAAAGTGGTCATTTCTAGAACTGGTCATTTTTTGTTATGGTCATTATTAATATTGGTCATCTGCTTGTGGACTTAATCCGTCGAAAGGAGGTCCAGTAATTAGACTCAATTACTGGACCTCTTTTTGACGGATACGAAAAAAGTCTATTATTTATTAATAAAAAAAAAAATTGCTTAGTGTCAAAATTTTTACATTAGACCATAACATTAGACTGTATTCAAGTTTCTATTAATGGTTGATTCAGCGTGTAAAGGTAGATTTAGATTTAAGATCAAACTAAGGAATACTCACTCTCGTAGAGATCAAAAGAAGAATAAAGAAGATTAAAAAAAACGTTCTTGTTCTATCGCTTCATTTTAGTTCGTTTGATCTAAACCCACCTTAATACTTTCTACTGGACTTAAATTCCTAACCAGTGGAATAGACACGGTCGGTAACAGAATGTTGATGGTAATATGTGTCAACTGTTCATTATCAAAGGTGAATAGACAACCAACGTATCAGAAAACAAAGGCATATGCGTGACGGGAGTAGGAAGTGGCGTTCTGGATAGAAATAGCGAGAATAATGATAGAATGGTGCATTACTTTTACTGTGCTATAAAACTCTCTATGGTTTTTATAGTTCTATTTCTTCATATCACGACATGTGAGGTATTATTGGATGTGCCATTGGATATGCTATACATATTATATGTATAACATCACTTGGAGGAAGTTAAATTAAAAGAAATAAAGGAAACTGCAGCCTAAGTATGAAAGGTGGTCATTGAAAGTTGTCTCTTAGCTTGGCCACTGTATGGATGCCAAACATGGGTATTTACGATTAAAGCTAAACTCAAGGTTAGTTCTACACAAAGAGCAATGGAACGGAGCTTACTCAAGATTATAAAAATACATAAAATCAGAAGCAGCTCAATCAGACAAAAGACCAGGCTAACAGATGCACTCAGCTTTAAAACTATAGTGGAAATGGGCTGGGCACATCTCACGCCTCACCAATAAAAGATGGACCAGGACAGATGGAAGGGACCAGATGGCAAAAGAAATGTTGGCAGACCATATAGACGGTGGGCTGATGACATAATACAAATAACGGGAAAAAGCTGGATGAGCCAGACACTCTACAGGCAGTCGTGGATGAAGATAGAGGCCTTTACCCAAGAAGGGATCCAACTCTCCCAACAAGTGTAAATACTAAGTGTAAATATTTAAACACCTACTCACTTAATCCTAAGCATATTTTAAATCGAAAAACTTTGTACATAATTTAGAAGTTTGGAATAATAGGCTTTATTATTATTATATTCCGCAGGGTAGCTAACCGAGGATGTCTTTCTTTTTAAAGTGAATGAGGTTGGCCCATTCGTTTTCAGTTTTTCTAATTTTTCAGTTATATACGAGTTTAATAAAAAGAAACATGCAACATAAAGACCTCCACCATTACAGCACAAAGCTGAGCATAAGCTATAATAAGTCCGACTGAGTAACAAACGTTGACCCCTTGATGTCCAGAATCACCCCCTTTCGGCTTGGTACACCCTGTATAGGCTTTGTGTACTCGTGATTCCCTTGGGAATTTAAAAGTATTCGGACATATACGCCTGTAACTCTTGATTGCGATGACTTAGAAGTTTTATTTATATCGAGGCTCCAAGAGGTTACGGACAAATATTTTATGTTTATTTAAATTTGATACCTACACGCGTTCCTGAGATTGTTGACAAGTTGACAGACGGATAGATAGACAGACAGACGGACAACAAAGTGATCCTTTATGGAATCACTTTGTTGTCCGTCTGTCTATCTGTATATAGGAAAAAGGAATCCACAAAATGTTGACAAAATTACTATATCAAATGTACAATTTAGAATTCTATATTGTTATGAAACCAATTCCGATGAAATCAGAAAATATTTATAACTGTATAACATTCCGGTAGAATAATAACAATAAATAAATAATGCTGGACAATCCACACAGCATCATCCAGTCCCAAGCGAAGCAGAGCTTGTGTTTTGAGTACTAGATGACTAATACAAGAACAAAACTAAAAATTTTAAAAACCCCAGACAACATATTTTCATGGAACATGGCTAAGAACACTTGGAACAAAATTATCCATAACACAAAAAAAAAAACTAAACGAAAATCGGTTCATCAGTTTGGGAGCTACGATACCACAGACAGATACATTATACACAGACAGACACGTTAAACTTATAACACCCCTCTCTTTTTGCGTCGGGGGCTAATAATTTAATACAATATATTACATAGATAGATATTATGGGGATGAAGATACCAATCTCAAAATGTAATTACAACGTATAATGTACATACATAGAACTTTGTCGATAGCTACAAAGTTTTATGTGCATTGCGACTAAACTAAGCTTCAACTAAGGATTGTAGTTTCTAATTAGCCAATTACCTATGTGTTGGATTAGATTTTATTATTTAATGACCTTTTTCTAATTTAATTAAACTTTTTGTGTTTTTATCTTTTTGCTTGTAGTTAAGTAACATTCATATGTACTTTCCTTAATATTGTCGTCTATTGATTTTTACCTAAGTTTTTTAGTAAATATATATAAACCTTTATTTTTTTTAACGTGGGGAAATCCTTTATGGATATCTCCGGGTCCGGGGGGACCCAGAGATATTATGTCAGACTCCGTATACTGACTAAAACCACCACGTGTGTTCTTCTCACGCCTTGTGCCGGGGCCACGGGAACGCGTAAGCACTCTTCTGCAGCCCCAACGGCGACGGCCCACAACTAAATGTAGGCCCCTCCTCAGTGCGATGGAGCTGGAGTCTCGCATCGCACCCTCTCAGTGGCGCACGAGAACACATGCGCGCGCCAACCCGGGGCATTCTGTTGTCCGCGCCAGAGTCCCCCGACTCTGTCGCCAATGCCTCTGTTATGGGGGTTGGAGGTGGGCGTTGAAGAGCCGCCTCCTACGCCCGGCTCTCCGTCTGCGAATCGGGAGAGTTGAGAGAATCTCTCTCTCACGCTCCGCAGACTCCTTCCGTGACATGACAATGTCGCAGAAGGACATCACTGCCTCCCACGACCTCTCACTTTCCAGCATCGATTTAATCAATGCTGCAAGCGAGAGGGCGCTCCCCACGACTGCGACGAGGGCACGGCGCTCGTCAGCCCAGGGTGGGCACGCCTCGAGCGTATGCCGTGCCGTATCCTCGTCACAGCCACAACGATGGCACTCGGAAATATATATAAACCTAACCTAACTTAAGCTTAAAAGAAATATTCACAAAAAAATTTAGCTTGCGTCTAGAACTTTGCACAAAAAGCTCACAAATAAATGTCACAAATCTGCCTTTTGGGTCCCTTCATCTACAGTAAAATTAATGTGGAAACTTGTAATTAGCCCGCAGTAGCATATCATGCATGTAATGCATGTTATATTAAGCAAATACCTTGTTGTAAAATCATAGCTGTAAGTTTTCCTAAAATAATAAAAATTAAATAAAATAAATAAATAGTAAGGGTAAATTTCAATGTTCGTAACATGGGACATCTACCGAAATCCGGGTGCTCGTTTACCACTTCCGGAATAGCATGATTCGAGACGGACATTTGCGGTTGCTACCGGTGCTCTCTGCAATTATCCGGTTTACACCAGATTGGTACAAGCTAGCTCGGTGTTCCTCCCGAATCTAGGTAAATTTACTTTGCGATTTGATTCGTTGCAATTTCCAAATTTATCCGTAGGCTAGTTTCATGAAATTGGTGAACTACTTCTGTAAAGATAGACGAACATAGGTCAATGGTTCTCGTCTCAAAGCGAGATGTTTTGTAGTGAATTTATTTTATGGCCGGTTTGCTGTACAGTCGACACGATAAATGAAGTATGGTTTCAGATAACAATTATGGAGCAAGCCATATACCTACATGATCCTATTGACACTGTGTTCAAATCTTGTTTAAAACTCCAGTCTCAAGTAATCCAATGACATTAATGAAAGCGTTTACCGTACAACATTCCCTTTATCCCAGTGAGTTGTAAGTAGTTAGAGTAGCTAAACCAAACAAAAAACGTGTCGCAACTTGATGATCAGACAGACGACATGCGGCATAGGGTGAGTAATATGAGTTAAAAATAAGTAGGTACCTTACCTACACATCCCATCTGTACCAATCACTTTTCATAATCTATGATTTTCAAACGAAATGTCAGGTACAATAGAAAATAATGTTCAAAAATTAATTTTGGTTGGTTTTAGTTGATATTCTGTTTATTAACCGATGATAAGTCAAGCCACTATCTGTTTTCTTCGAAGTTGATTCATTTTTAGACGTATTAACAAGCAAGACGGCATTTATTTCTTGATTTTATTCGCATGCGGTGTCGCGATGAGCGTAGGCGAACGACTAAATGAGTTGTTGCCGGCCGGCAACAACTCATGGCGCAAAGTTGTTGTTCGCGGGTGTCCGTTCCATACGCTAGTAATAGTAATTCAATGCTTTATCCACGTTTTACCTTAATTTTTACAATAAATAAATAATGTTGGACAATTTACACAACATTATCTAGCCCCAAGCTAAGCAGAGCTTGTGTTATGGGTACCAGATAACTGACATACCTTATACAATACACTACATATATAGATATTTTTTATTATACATAGAAACATCCAGAACACCCTGAACATATATCTGCAGATCGTACACACATTTGTCCCGAGGCGGGAATCGAACCCGCAACCTCCTGCGTCGCAGGCGGACCTTCGCTCGCCGCGCCACAGTGTTTTATAATGGGTTAATTCCCATATGTAGGATAAAAACCAATAAGGCGCGCCTGCGTCCAGCAGTGGACAAATATAAGCTGTTGTAGTGAGGTTGAGGATATTTTTTTCTGTTTACAGAAGAATACAAGTTACAAAAAGCAATTGTCGACTAGGTATCTATAAAAATATTATGAGGCGACAATGAAGATATAAAAATAAGAGATCCGTCTTCATTATGTACCTACGCACGTCATCCATCAACAGAATTGAATAAAATATCTTCTTACGTGTCTGGATCTTCAAGGGTAAGTAGATAAATGTGTTTTACACGATATGTACCTGCAAAAAGAGAAAAATATTAGGAATTTTCACCTTGGACTAATATACTGTTTTACTAATACTAAAAAATGGTTTTTGTTTTAAAAACTATAATTTATTAAGTTATTAAGACTACAAGTAAGAATGAATACGTTTTGTTTTTTTATTAGGGAAACGAATAGATATTTAAAATTAGACTAAAAGATAAAACATACACTTCAGTGTTTCCACCGTTAAAAATAGTAGCGTCAAGACGTGTGTGAAACATGACATTTTTAATATGTTAATTGTGCTGAAAGGTCCCCTAAAATAAATAAATATATAACCCCTACAAATTACCAAGGTTCATAATTTTAAAAGATATTCCTTTTTCTTCACGAAACTATCTAATGAGCAACGATAACCGTTAAAATAACTATCTATCGTTAAAAACCGTTGACAACCATTGAGAATTTCACAACAGATGTAACTAAACACACATCTTTACGAACTAAGAATAAACTAAGAATGAAATTTTCACTCAAAGATAACTACATAACAGTCTAAATCGCTAAACAAATCAACAACGAGTGAAATGTGATATAACGCAACTCGCGTATTCACTATTCACACACAGCTAAACGAACTATTAATTCACGATTCACTCACTGTCGCGATCGTTAAGAAAAATAGATAGTTATTGAATCGCTGCTTCACGTTATTTTAACGAAATTTCATAAACCGTTTATTTAACTATACTATAATATATATAAATATATAGTGAAATAACGCCATACTCCTAAATCAAGATAAACAGTGAACAATTTGGTTATTATCAAACCAAAATTTTCACTGTTTATCTTGATGGGGAAATCTCTTGTTACACAAAAACAAGACCACTTTTGCAAAAGAAGTTAGCAATGTCCACTAGAAATAACAATAGTTTTCTCAATGTCCAGCGGTATTATTACCATACTCATACTCGTTACAAACTTTCTCCGTCCAAGATATTATCGTTTTCATTTATCATTCTTGGGGCAATTTCCTATTTTACTTAGGAATAAAATAAGTAATCTGGATTAAGCATATTAGCAATAATATCTACCTTCTGAAAAGCTTTTTATCTCTGTAAGGTTAGTCATTGTATTTTTCTCGCTACACTATGAGAGGACACATTAGGCATTAGAAAGCGGGCGCTTTGGTAATGTACGTTTTAATAACCATCTGGTCCTAAAATGTGTACGTTTTGGTAAACAGCGGGAGTGGATTTATCATACATTTTAAAAAAAAACAGGGCGCACGTTGACGACCTCTGTGGCGCAGCGGTCCAATGTCTGCCTTCGACGCAGGAGGTTGCGGGTTCGATTCCCGCCTAGGGACAAATGTTTGTACGATCTGCAGACATTTGTCCAGGGCGTTCTGGATGTTTTCTATGTATAGTAAAAATACCTATCTATGTAGTGTACTGTATTAAGTATATCAGTTATCTAGTACCCATAACACAAGCTTTGCTTAGCTTGGGGCTAGATAGTGCTGTGTGAATTGCAGCATTATTTATTTATTTATGTCAGCGGGTGAAATTTCAATTAGACCTGTCAAATTTTTAAATAGAAAGCCTACCTGTGACACAGTTATAGCATAGGTTCTAGATTGTACTGGCCGCACCCCAAAGGCCGCATCTGCGTGGGTGACGCCTTAAGCGGCACTTTTCTATATTTATTATTAACAGCGCTTATGGGTGCTTTTTCCTATTGCAACTTTGTCTGTTCCATCTCCACTTTGTTATTAGATGCATAAATTATTTGAATATTACTTTTGTATAACTTTCATGTTTTTTATGAGTTTTAGAACATTTTATTTTACTAGGATATTTTATTATATCCCATAAAAATGGTGTTAATAATTTATCGTTAAAATTTTACTTGTCTAAGAGCCTTTTTTAAGCCTTAAGAAATAAAATTGATTTATTTCTGATTTTTAATAGAGTACCAATAGTCTCAATAAAACAAGACAAGGAGAATATAGTAATCGACAAATTAATTTTGTCCTTATTTATTTATTGTACCTCTAATAGATACACCATAAATTACAAAAAACAGGAAAGTCTTCCTTCAATTATATAGAACACTAGCATATAAGTAGTACTAAGTACATCATCATCATCAGCCTATATTAGTCCACTTCTGGACATAGGCCTCCCATAATGAGCGCCATAGCGCCCTGTCCTACACTTCGTTTGCCGAGTCGTGGTCTCCACTCAAGAACACGTTTACCCTAGCGGTTGTCGGTTCTTCGTGAGATATGGCCGGCCCACTGTCACTTCAGCTTGCTAATTCTTAGAGCTATGTCGATAACTTTGGTTCTCTGTTGGATGTATTCGTTACGAATTCTATCCTTCAGAGACTAAGTACATACATATAAGTAACGAACCGAAATGGCTCAGTCAGAAGACCAGCGTTGGTTGTAAGCAAATACAACCAATTCATGCTGAGACAGGGACCATTTTGTAACTCTAACAAACTGTCTATGTTCTTTTGTTTTTAACCCCCGACGCAAAAAGAGAGGGGTGTTATAGGTTTAACGTGTCTGTCTGTGTATCTGTTTGTGGTATCGTAGCTCCCAAAACGGATGTTCCGATTTTCGTTTAGTTTGTTTTGTGTCATAGATAATTTTATCCCAAGTGTTCTAAGTTATGTTTCATGAAAATCTGTCGGGGGTTTTTTTAATTTTTATTTTTGTTCTTGTACTTGTCCGTGTTTAAGTTGCAAATAAACGATTCTATTCTATTTTATTCGAAGTTCTTTTAGTTCACGAAAAGAACACTTGTGGAGAGTAAGATCCTGCTGATGATGATCTCTACGCCATGGTCTCCATCAACCTCGGTCCTCCGTCTGAAATGAGCTAAGTTCAACTCGCATCTAAGCGGAAGCCATCATAATTTAAGTAAATGGGGGAGCAGGCTGGGCCACTAACTTACAGACTTCCGTTCAAAATGACCTACTGAGGAGTTTGACTGAGAACTTATACGTTTTTATGAAATTTCGTAGAGTGACTTTGAATAAATTAGAAGAGATGAAAATAAAGTAATTTAGAGAATAAGGAACTTATTAGCGACGTTCTTCTGTGTTTCCCGCTACATCATTTATAGGACATGACTGCCTCGTTGGTCTAGCGGTCAGCTTGTTCAACCGCTGATTATGAGGTCCTGGGTTCAAATCCTGGGTCGGACCAATTGTTGATATTGGGATTTTTCTGAAAAATTAAAAACAAGAAAAATTCACAGTAGCAGCCCGGAGTCAGGTAGTTGGCAGTGTTACACCCCCGTGCCTCGGAAAGCACGTTAAGCTATTGGTCCTGCGCCTGACCTCTCCCCGGTCGTGTCGATCTGTCGTCCCATCGGATTAAGGGAGAGAGTGAATAGAGAGTGCACCTGTGCTTGGGCACTTGTGCAGTATAATATGGCCTGCGCATCTGGCTAGTCTCCGATGAGACTGGTCGCCGTGGAAGAATTCCGCTAGGAGCATATTATTTATATTACAATGGAATGTTTAAAATAGAAAATTAAATCAAAGAAAACAGGGCTTGATCTGTTGGTAAATTCTTCCGTCAAGAAACACTTGCCCCACATTTGAAAGAAATCTCCAAGAAACAGCAACACAATAATAACAAGGTTCGTGGTTACACTCATTCATACTGCATTCTCCAAGAAACCACCAAAAATTCTTATTTCTATGAGATACATGACATTGCTCTTGCAAAGGATTCTATCGTTGCGTTTTATTTCTTTTTTCTTTTTTATATGTATAGGTATAAGTTATTAACATTTCTCATAAAGTCACATTATGGCACAATTCATTGTACTTAAAAATAACATCGTACCTAAGGAACTCTGAGGGGGCACTGGTGACTAGTAACACAGATTTTAAACCTAGAATGGCACCAGTCTCTCACAAACGGGTGTCCGTTCCGTACGCTATACTCTACACCTAACCTTAAAATAAACTGTTAAAAACATATTGTGAAGAAAAATAAATGAATTTATATTTTTTTTTATTTTATCGTAGCAAAAACTTATCGAGTTGGTACGATAGTAGTTATTTTTACCATCGAGACTATTGTCAATGCAAGGTCTAATATGTAGGTAGTTTATTTCTAAGTAAATAAATTATATTATAAATAAATGCATTATGCTGGACAATCCACACAGCATCGTCTAGCCCAAACAAATCTATCATCTCGTTCTAAACACAAAAGCTGAGTATAATATTAGGATAAAACAATATTTAGTAACGATTCCGCGCCAAATTTTCTGTGATAAGATCCAACAAAATGCACCGTGCACCGTCAGCCCTCCTACTATTTGCTCCCACTTGCAATCAGAAAAGTTAACAACAGATTTACTTTTTTACTTACGTTTTATTTAACAAAAGCTGAGTAAAAGACTCTTCATAAATCTCTAATTTACTCTTCATAAAAAAATATCCATGAAGAAGATAACTTAGCTAAAAATACATAAGGCTTGATTTAGCTCAAATGCCAACTCTAAGATAGATAGATATAAATCATTGTTTGCTTCCGCAACATTGATTGTGTAAATAATATTGTATACATTTATGGTACAAAAAATCACATCACACTAATATTATAAATGCGAAAGTTTGGATGGATGGATGTTTGTTACCTCTTCACGCCAAAACTACTCAACAGATCGGGCTGAAATTTTGCATACAGGTAATTCTAATCCTGAAATCAAACATAGGCTACTTTTTATCCCTTAAATCAGTTCCCATGGGATAGAAATCACCTTTGAGCGTTTCCATAGAAATAACGCGTGTGCAGCCGCGGGCAGAAACTAGTTAATTATACATAAGACAATTGATTTAACTCAAATGCCAACTCGAAGATAGATAGATATAAAACATTATTTGCTTCTGCAACATTAATTGTGTACATTATATTGTAAGTATACATTTTTGCTACAAAAAATATCACAATGTAACAAGAAAAGAAATAGATATCTCTTCCTTCATCTTAATACTTTACAATTCTACAGACACCCTGCACCAAAGGCCTAATCAGGTGTATTTTATTAGGACCCTGGCATCCGTAATTTACGCGCAAGTTGTCTAATAACACTGCAGCTTGGACCCCAGGTGCTGGGAAATTGCAGGCGATTTGTGGTAGGTTTATGTTTTACTAGCAGTAACTTTCGTGGCTCTGTTCATGTGACACTGATATCTAATGTAGGTACGATAAAGATTCGGTATCGGTGCGCGGTGGCAAGCCACTCATCATGAAATGAATGCTGGTTTTTTACCGACTTCAAAAAATCAGGAGGTTCTGTGTTAGGATGTATGTTTTTTTTTAGTGTTTGTTGATTTCTCCGTCAATTGTGGAAGGATTTTAGTGATTTTTTAGTATGAAGTAGAGATTGTTGAATCTCAAAGGATTAATATAATTAGTCCCGCAAAACAAAAAAAAATTGTATATATTATGTAGTTAAGAACTTCAAGTCGATTATTAGCTTTTCAATTTATGTGTAATGCAGAAATTCTTAATAAGATGGTATTGACAAGCTGGGAAGGCTGTCTTCTAAATTCAGTGTAGAAAGCCACTCACCAATTTACCTGTGAGTTTTCTACTAAGAGCAGTTTAAAGTTATAATGTCCAAAACTCGATGTGGCATGAGATTTAATGTGATTCTAAGAAAGCTTAGTGCTTTCAATACTTAAAAATTCAATGGTGAAAGCGGCCTTACCCACTTACTTGCGGATTTGCTTGCAAAATTTCTTATCGAATCCCCGATAAATTCTTTGTTCATCTGACAGGTACAAACATTTTACTATAAAAACTATCGTAGTTTGAGGAATTCATTACGGATGTAAGGGGGTTAACTACGAACCTTAGGTAGAGGTACAATCTTTTATGATACAACGGTATTCCGCTGTATCATAAATAAATAAATAATGTTGGACAATTCACACAGCATTATCTAGTCCCAAGCTAGGCAGAGCTTGTGTTATGGGTACTAGATAACCGATATACTTAATAAAATACACTACATAGATAGATATTTTTTTATTAAACATAGAAAACATGAATAAATAAGTTATAATATTTTAAAAACCTGTTTTTAAAAAGCTATTGTATCTTCTAAGAT
This sequence comes from Eupithecia subumbrata, assembly GCA_949316285.1. Taxonomy (NCBI): domain Eukaryota; kingdom Metazoa; phylum Arthropoda; class Insecta; order Lepidoptera; family Geometridae; genus Eupithecia; species Eupithecia subumbrata. The sequence continues at coordinate 8,105,687 of OX438643.1, read as the reverse complement.
CAAAGTTCTTGCAAAGGCAAATCCAACGAACCAAACTCAATGAAGCTAAGTTGTTTCGTTTAAGAGATCCTATATGACCAGACACACAGACCAGCTCGATGGTAAGTACCATAACACTGCATTGTCGCCAAATTTATATAAGTATGCCAAATTTCAGTTCAATTGGCTGTTTTTTCCTCCTTAATAACTCAGCAACTACTGCAGCTATCAACTTGAAATTTAAAATGATAATACATTTCGTGCGCCTGTACAGATTTCAAGAAAAATAAATGATAAAAAATGAAAAATGAAAATGAATATTTGCCATACAAATTGTGATGCCGCAATTTTAAAAGATACCTACAGGGTCATGTGGGGTATCAAATAAAAGGTATCGGTTTGGAAATTTCACAACAGTTTTTCAAATTTCTGTAGGTTTTTCACTAGGTCCATTATCAAGAAAATACATAGAATAATTATCATCAGTGGTGCATACAACCTCTTATTATTACCAAATTGTTATCCTCCTTCCCCCATATTTATTTATTATTTCCTTATATGATTCCGACTAATTATTTTTATTAATTTCTCAGTCATGTCTGTCTGTCTTTTTTTACCTTTGTACATTATGGTGTTTCCTATACTGAAATGTAACATGTGTGTTATTGTTAAAATAGTACTAAATAAAGAATGAAACAACATTAAGTGTAACAAGTGTACCTACGATGGAATAAATAAATACAAATACGCCTCATTATTACCAAATTGTTATCAAAACCATTATCCGCTCAGAAAATGGCGAAAAGGCGCTTTATAACCCCCCAGACAATTCCCTTTCACTAATTACCGCAGCAGCGAACACAAACACTAACATCAAACATCGAATTAAGTTATTCTAAGGCTGCGCTTATGGTAGATAGCAGCAGCGGGGCGGAGTTATGAAGGAATTTTCGCGGTAGGAGACGTTCCATTCAAAGGCTTAAGCTAGAACCATACTATATTGTGGAGTGGTGAGTTCAACTTTCTTTATTATTTAGGTTGGTTATAATTTAGTTTAAAGTAGTTTGTTAAAATACGGGACTGACAGTAGCCAATGAATCAAAGTCCCCTAAATAAATAAGAACAGAAAAATAAAAACTTGGTACAACCCACAACAATCCACATTAAGTAGAACCATAACTTACGGTGTGTTGTGTGCGTTGCAGTAAATAATGTTGTGTCTCTAAACCATACCAAATGTTTGAAACTAATCTGACGCGCTTCTGACGAGACACAAACCAACACAAGACAAAAGGGTGTTTCTAGCTGTTTTCACACTTAACCACACTTATCACTTAATCTTGGCCAATTTTTTCTAGGTTTCGCGCGTCATTCGGCCGCCGCCGGCCGGTAATTTTTTACGTATCATATCAATTCGGCTTCTGTTGACGGTCTGAGTAGCGAATACCGCGGTCTGAAGAGGCCTGAAAACTGTCGAAAATCCGCTTCAGCTCTCGCTGTTGCTGTTGAGTAAGCGCACCCTAACATGGCTTTGATGATGAGTTAGCAAATTACCGACATTGTGCGCGAGTTCTATACTCGTTTAGTTCCAACTTCCAACTTTGTGTGCAGATAAGAAGTTATCCACACTATCAGGTAGTTCTGAACTTTGGCGAAAGTTTACAACATTTTAGACTGTATTTAGGAACGATCAAAAAGTTGCAACAACTTTAGTTTTTGTACTTTTTGATGACCTCTGTACCGTAGCTGGCGAAGGTATGCTGCGACGCAGGAGGCTGCGGGTTCGATTCCCGCCTCGGGACCAATTTTTGTACGATCTGCAGACATTTGTCCAGGGCGTTCTGGTTCTTTTCTATGTTTAATAAAAAATATCTATCTATGTAGTGTATTGTATTATGTTTATCAGTTATCTAGTACCCATAACACAAGCTCTGCTTAGCTTGGGGCTAGATAATGCTGTTTGATTTGTCCAGCATTATTTTTTTATTTATATTTACTTATAAAGTTTTGCATGATCGTTACATAATAAATTGTTAGTTATTGGAAAATATAATATGTTCTACGCTAAAATTATAACCTAACACTGTCTAAGAAATGGCCTAACAATATTATTATCTACATAGATACTTTGTTAGGCCTGGGGAATACCCAATACTGCTGGGTACGGGCATAGGCCTCCTGTCCCTTGTTCCTGCCATTCATTTTTATTAACCCATATATAAAAGTTTTTTTAATTCTTAAAACTATAACCCATCCAACCAGCCAACCTTCAACAGAAGTAAGAACACGACAGCAATAACGTACGGTAAAGATTGATAGTGTATAATAATCTTTAGCGCGGCAACTTAGATTGAACACACACACATAAACACATTAGAAGTTGCGTCCAGGGACAGTATAACTTCTAACGGTTGGTTCTGCCTACTTTTATTACTTTTTAGAGTTCCAGGTACTTCCTTTGAAAAGCTAAAGTTATAAGATTACTTTTCTGTGCCAGACGCGAGAGTGATTTTGGGGTTAAGCTATTTGGAAGGCTATATTTTATCCAATCTCATCAGTATTTTGTGGCGGCGAATTTTATCGCCAGATATTTGTTGGAGCTACGGATACCTACAGAGCAGACCAACTGGTGGTAAAGATGATTGGTTTTTGTTGTTATAATTTACCGTAAACTACTTAGGAATTATTTTAGATAAATTAACACGGAGCCTTTATAAATATTTCAGACGTTGTTGTATAACATATGTGATCGATTTGTTCCTAAACTTAAATAAACATATAATAAATAAAAAAAAAAAAAACTTATATACACATATATAAGTCCTGCATGAGTTTTTGGTAACCAACGCAATGTGGCGAATTTTTCAGAGATTTTACTGGAACGTTTCCCAACCACAGGACATGTTGTTTTAAAAACTGTCAAAACAACACTCTTGTTAGCGGTCCACCTAAAAACCAGCCTTTTATTGACACAGTATAACTAAAATAGGCAAAAACAAGCTTTCGAGCTCTTGTTATTTCTCATTCAATGCTTTTAGGTGGATATTGCTTAATTTTTTAGGTTTCTGACATTTCAAAGTCTCAAAGTCTGTAAACCTGTGCAAAAACAGTGACCGGCGAAAAATTACTTTAATTTACTTTGCTTATTTTCGTACCAAATTTCTTAATCTCAAAGAAAGTTCGTAAAAAATCAGCTGTCGCGCCCTCTCGCCGTCGAAAAACTTATTATAAGGTTACGTCAGAAAGAGTTACGAAAAATGTGTTAGGGTCAAAAGAAAAGATTTCGTATTTTAATGAATTTAGAAAGTAACTAAAACACTGCGACACTGACTTTTTAATTATCGTTTTCAAGTTGGTAACTTTATTTTATGGGAACTAAGATTTTATTGGAGGTCAATTCTTACGCTGCGACCGCCAGCAGCGTAAGAATTGACCTCCCAACTCAGCTCGTGGTTGTCGTAATAGGCGACTAAGCGAACCTACGCGAGGAAGGGCAGCCGTTCTTTCAGTGTATTTTTAATACCTTAATCGATTACTAATACACCTACCAAAACGCATACAATTTAGAAACTAATAATAATAATAATTTAAAACATAAAATAATGAAATTAGGTTAAAGTGCGTAGTGATTATGGAAAAACCCCCCTCTTTTGGGGAGGCACTTTCATCCGTGGAGTTAGGAGTGGTGATAGGTATGTAGGTATGTAGTTGACCCTAGGTCCATGGGGTTCCGAGGATCTTCGGGTTTTGAAAAAAATATCTGAGCGTCTGGTCGAAGCGACGTGACCCGTACGCTGGTGAGTATCTGGCGCAGCCACGAAAGTAATACCTAGTGTACCTAAGTATTTCGATTAATATACCTACCTAATAACCCCCACCTCTTATTAAACCAGGTGAGAACTCTGTGTCAAGTTAAACCTAAATTATGCTTTACAGGCACTTCTAACCGAAATGTATTGTTATTTTTTACATGAATAAATAATTCTATTCTATTCTATTCTATTCATCGCATCGGCATTGCCATACAGCAGCGGGGCAATCCAGCCAGCGTCTTGGGGACGCTTCCGACTGGTATTGTTATGGATCAGTTGAGTTACCTGTAGATTGTACTCGTATACAGTAGTCTGTAGTTGGCTTAATTGTTTCAATTGTAAATAGTAGTAACAAGAGAATTTAGATTCGGACGAGATGTACCCCTACACAATAGTGAAGTGGACATCTCGTCCGCGGATGAGTTTGAGATTCGGACCAGATGTACCCTAACCTTCCAAATCAGCGCCACCACCTAGGTCTTTATAATGTTTAACGAAGGAATTTTCAAAAATTGATTTTGCAGTTGTGATATCTTATGCTTATTTTTAATGCCTCTATAAAAGTTTCATTTTGTGTAGTGTAGGCAGAGATGCGAAGTTGCTCTTTTTGCTCACCATCAGCCTCACCTCAACTTTGCATCTCTGCAAACAAAATGTGACTTCGGTATTATAGTTAAAAAATAAAGGCTTATTCTATCCATAGTTATCGAGGCCCGATGAGACGGTAGACCAACACGACGAAAGTGAGGGGATAGAGAGTGCACCAGTGTTTGCGCACACTCTTGGGCACTATAATTATGTCCTGCATATGTACCTGACTAGTCTCCGTTGAACCTGGCCGCCGTGGCCGAAGATTCGGCTAAGACGAGCATCATCACCTTATTAGGAAACAAATGTAGGCTTTTTTAACTTTCGGGATTTGTTAACTTAATAAATGATTTTATTGATCGCCCCGTGACAACGACCGCTGTAGCGCGGAAGAAACGGACGGGAAATAATAACAATAGTTACGCGATAAATACCCTATTAAATCATTAATTCTTATATATAGGCTAGTTAGTAACCTATCTAGGAACTATTACATGATTACTTATATTGTTGTAGGATTGTATGCTAACTACAGTATAATAAAATTTAAGTAGAATAGGTAGAGAACCCACTGCTTAGACAAACCTAACATAGACTTTAAGGCACTTCTAACCAATTCGTGGAACGTACTTTAAATAAATAAACGATCTATATCTATCGTTAGTCGAGGGGTTGTAAATAGTATTTAACGCTTTCACTGCCCAGCCTCGGCGGTGGCGCGCCGCCGCGACGCGGAGGAGTAGTTTGCCATCTGCGTCTTGGGCCCTGATAGTGTTAGTTTATAGTCAGGTGTCAGTTGGAAGGCTACCTTAAGGCCAGGTATTCCTGCAGCAGTAGGCGTAAGGGCCAACGCGCGCCTGCCAAGCCGCCGCGCTCGTGTTTTTTGTAGTTATTTAAACATAGTGACTAGGAAAATCCTTTTATCAAGTCAAACTCTGCGAATCTGTTTAGAAATATTAAGTGTCTTTAGTTAAATACAAAAAAAAGTAAAATATCAGTAATTTGCTAGTCACAATATTGAAAAAAAACTGGAAAAAGGGGTAACTTTGTTATTTTATTCTATCGAGTGAAGTTCATTAAATCTTGTAACTGAATGCGGTTTTGACTAGACTAGTATATATTTTAAGAATTTTAAACACTATTTTCTAAGTCTCATCTGATTAAAAAAAAACAAATTTTCGGCCTCTGCTACAGCAGAGCAAGGCTTGGTAGTACACTTTCAAGCCTTAATCTATTATTACTAATAAGCAACTTTAGTCGTGCACCTGTTAGTAATATAAGTAGGTATTTAAGTACAATTAATCATCTAAGACGAGGTAAAGCGACACGGATTAAGTAGACCCTTCCAATGTGACTCGAGCAAGACGGGATTAAATAATTTTACTAATGATCCCTTGTTATAGCGAAGGTAGGCATTTACCTTAACTTTTAATCCACCTTTTAATCCGAGGATCTCTCTATTCTGTCTTTTGAGGAGAATTGACATCTGCGGCCGTCAAATAGAATAATCTTATCACAAAGAACTATTGCTGTAGACAGAAGACAAGAAGGCTGGTAGGTGGTAGGGCTACACTTGAAATTTTGCGTATACCTACCTAAGTCTCCCAATTTGACAGACAGGGAGGTCTGCGACCGAGTAGATGGTAATCTCATCCACTTAATCTCATCCAGTTTGGATGAGTTAGTCAATATAAAATGTTTAGTGGTCAACTCTTCCAAAACTTTTTCATAACAGTTTATGACCAGTATTTTCATTAAGTAACATCAACCAAAAAAGTGTTCCGTAAATATAAAATACTTTGTAACAGAACAATAGTTTTAAGTGCTTTCATGAAGTTACTTAATATTCACTAACTAGCTTGAAAATAGTTTACTTAAGGATCCGGCGACGGATGAATTTCCCATACAAGCATAGTACCAAAATGATTTGTGATTTTAGATTATTTTCACCATTGTTTGCTATTATCTATATTATAATAGTATTTATTTAGGTTCCTGCCACAAGCTTTTTTCAAAATACTTATCTACACAAATACTAAGAGAACATGTATTCTTTGATGTAAAAACGCGTTTAGGTTTAATTTCATTTCAGAAAAGTATGAAAGCACTTAAACTATTGTTCTGTTACAAAAGTATTTTTAATATACGGAACACTTTTATGGTTGATGTTACTTAATGAAAATACTGGTCAAAAAACTGTCGAGACCCTAGGTCCGTGGGGTACCGAGGCTCTTCGGGTTTTTAAAAATTTATCTGAGCGTCTGGTCGAAGCGACGCGCGACCCGAGAGCTGGTCAGTATCTGGCACAGCGCATCAGCATTGCCATACAGCGCAGCGGGGCAATGCAGCCAGCGTCTTGGGGACGCTTCCGACTGGTATTGATATGGATCAGTTGAACTATCTGTAGATTGTTTGCAACAGTCTGCAGTTAGCTCAATTTTTTAATTGTAAATACTAATTATATAATAATTTTCTTTGTGAATAAAGGCTTTTTATTACTCCGTTTGTATGTGAAATTCATCCGTCGCCGGATCCTTAAAGCACCGTAACTACACGGGTTAGGGTACATCTGGTCCGAATCTCAAACTGATCCGCGGACGAGATGTCCACTTCACTTTTGTGTTGGGGTACATCTGGTCCGAATCCAAATTCTCTTGATACACACAGTACGCACATACATAGGTTAATAGATTACGAAAGTTGCGACCATGCCTTGTCATCGTAATACGTAAGTAATCTACTCAGGAAAGAAAAACCGAAATGGTACTTGTGAATACTTAAATCTCACCGGGTAAACTGAATTATAAATAGCGAAGGACCAACTTCAGCGCATTAAATTTCCAACTGCACTTTTGCAATTACGACGAACTCTTAACAGATTTCATGCTAATTTTGCCTGTATATAAATAAATAAATAAACTTCCTGTATTTTGTTTACATCAATAAATTCAGAGGAATAATATGTAATAATAATAATAATAATAATATCAGTGACATTGAGCCGCCCTTTCATTTTGTCTGTGAGTGCCTTTGTCTGATGCTTTTCAGTACAAGTTGTATTGTGTAGAAGAGAGAAATTAACATTTTTTGACTTTGAATTGAATAATAATAATGCTGGACAATCCACATCATCATCCAGCCACAAGCTAAGCAGAGCTTGTGTTATAGGTACTAGAGAACTGGCATATAATATACATTAATACTAATTAGACAGTTTTTTTTTATTTTGCATATAAATCACACAAAACACCCTAAACAAATCTGCAGATCGTATAAACATTTGTCCCGAGGTGGCAATCGAACCCGCAACCTAATGCGACGCAGGCGGACCTCTGCTGGCTGCGCTACAGCTGTCGTCTAACTTCTTTTGCCTGATATTTTTCAATGAGAGAGATTTTGTACCGAAAAAGGATATTCAGCTAATTTTATCCAAGAAAAACGTATGCTCGTATTAAAATACGTACTGCAACTGAATTAATCTACTTAATCAAAACAACGAGCGACCATCAACCACGGCCACAAGCTCATCAATTCAATGTAGAATAGAATAGAATAGAATACTCTTTATTGCACACCAAATAAAACAGAAACACAGGATAGGAAAAGACAAATACAAATAACGTTGCACAATGGGCGGCCTTATCGCTATCAGCGATCTCTTCCAGGCAACCTTTGGATGGACCGGAAGTGAAAGAACAAGTATAGACGGTGGCGTGTTGCAAATAGTGATAGCTATAAATACAATAAGTATGACAGATACATAAAATAAATATACAATGTACACAGCTTTCTCATCAAAACATTCCTCCTAACACCACAAAGAATGAACACAAAACTCCTGTCTTTGCAATTCCCCGGCGCGTAACAAAAAACTTTCATCGACAATGGCATACGCAATTACACCGCTCTATAGCGCCATACCATTTGCATTCTTCGTTCTGCTTTTACTTTATAATGTTCCGGCGTCAGTCAAAAGCTAAAAGCGTTTTCATTTTTAGCATGTATTGCTCCGGTAATGGATTTTGAACTACCACAATATTATCTTTTTTAGCTCTGTCTCGAGTTTCACGACTGTGTTTCACTCTGTGAACAATAATCCAACACACCAACCGCACAATAAGTACCAATATGTGCATTCAAATAAATCGTTATCTTTAGAAACATTTTACAGTGACAAAATGGCTTCCCAAAAGCGACAGAGTTATGAACTAGGTAAGAACATAGGCTTTAAGCCACTTCTAACAAAAATGTAATTATTGTTTACATGAATAAATAATGATATTCTTTAAAAAACTTCAAACGCGTGGCCCACGAGCAATCAATTAATATGAAATGCCTCTGTGAATGTTAAGTAAAAGCCTTGCTTTGTTAAGTAATGTTTAGTTAAAGCCCATATTTGAATGCACATATTTGTGTTGTGTTGTGCGTTAACGGTGCGCTTCTGATCTACGACAACATTAACGGCCAGCGGCGGTCTTTTGTCAAAAGACCACCGTGCTTCAAGTCTTCCTGATTTCCAACTTCGGTATTCTGGGTCTCCATCACCACACAATATGACTTCATCTGATAATCGGGTCTAGCTTAATCGGTGGTTAACGATTTTAATATTGAAATGTGACAAAAGGCAAGAATTTAGGATTTATAGCTTACTTTGGTTCGTCTTGGCTTGCAGGTTTGTATAATAATCGTCAATCTTCGTGCCCTCTGGCGAACCACGTGACAAATGCGCAGGCCGCAATTTTTAGGCCAAATTGGTGGGCCTATTGGACAATCACGTCGATTATTCACTGAGAGTTTTTGTTACAAACAATAAAAGAGCTAGTCAGAGCTATACGAAGCTGTACTTATCTATTTCGCCTCCTGCGTTGTCAGAGGCTTATGAATTATATGCGTGAGTGTAACTGCGCAAATCTCCAACTGTCGCTGCCCTTCCCCGGACAAGTTGTTTGGCGGTTACTATTCACAGGCCAGACACTTGCGAACTGTCAACCCTGTGAATACGCTATTTTATGACTCATGATTTTCTGAGGACTCCTACACTGAATGCCGTAATAAAACCCGCTCTCCCCAACCATTTACTCCAAACAACTCATTCGCTTATCTACCATGAGTGTGCATGTTCCTGAATGGAGTCGAAGCTCATGCGTCATCTCCATCATTACCTGCTACGAATGTAAAGTCGTACCTTATCTTGAATAAACGCTGCGTGATACAGCCACCATTAGTAGGGGAAATCAAAGACACGTTTTGTGTGAGAGTTATGAGAAAAATGTTAAAAGTAAGAGCTACTTAACCCATAATTGCATAGAGTTACTTGTTAACAATTGCCTGTAGTTTGTTTTGCTATATTCTGCCTTTTGCACTCGTCGACATTCAACCTTTCATTCTGCTAAATGTTGTCTAGCTAGAACATTAGTGGCTAACTAGATAGAAAATGGTGTTTTATAAGTGTTTAGGTTTCCTTCTAGAATCAGTGATTCCCATAGATATAGGTATAATTCTGCAGATAAGATACTCAATAAATACGTCATATATCAAGAAATACGTAGACTGAAGTGCGACCGAGACAAAAACACGAATGCCGGCGGTGCCGCAGGTTCGTCAATGACCGAGATGGTTGGACCTAATTGGACGTAATCTGAGCGTTCTACGATTTTTACTTACATTGTTGTGTGTACCCATTGCTTTTTATCTGTATTTGCCTACATCAAAGTTTTCAGGCGTTGCGGTCTCGATGTCCCGCCAACTAAGCCCGTGAATTTCGTAAGAGGCGACTAAGGGGTTAATAATATAGAATAGACCTACCTTTGTATTTTAAACACCTCTTCTATGATCACCAACCCACCAGCCAAGCGTGGTGATAACGACAATACCCTCTTTGTTTTGGGGAGGCACGCACGTTCATTCAGCAATACACTTTATATATTAATAGCTTCTGTCCGCGGCTTCGCTCGCGTATTTTCGGTATAATAAGTAGCTTATCATCTAAGTAAGGCTTTGTTGTAAACGTATGCCAAATTTCATTTTCAACTTTTAGTAGTTTTGGAGATCCTAGGTAACAAAACTTCAGAATTCACAAACTTTCGGCTTTGGGCCTCTGGACATTCACACAGCATTATCTAGCCTCAAAGTAAACAGGCTTGTTTATGGGTATCAAATAAACATTGTTCTAACATCGAACCCGCAATTTTCTGCGATCTAAGCAGACACGCAAATGCACCTCAGAGGTGAATATTGGTCATAGGGTTAAGTGTTTATTCCAGAAATCCTTTCAACTGTAAACATCGCAGAGTTTCAACGGTTATGTATTTACTCAATGTAAACAGTTATGTAGTTTTGACGTTCGAAGTTTGCCCTTTGATGTTTAATAAATGACGATAACTTGAATTCAAAACCGTTCAGGAACAATTTGCTAACAGTTTATTAATTCTTGTTTATTTATAGTTAACGCCAGATTGAAACTGAGCTGTAGGGCTATCACGGAGATTGTTGGCAAGGCTAGAATAGAGAAAAATTACGTCACTTTGTCATCGAATGCGTAAATTATTTGATTTTTAAGTCCTTCCTTCATCTTCATTAGTGTACAAAAACAACAAAAACTAAGAAAAATTACTTGCTTGGAGATTGTCATTAATATTATTAAACTTACGCGATCAGAACACATTATTATAATTATTCACGGGTATTTATCATCCCGTGACCAAGACAGAGTGTAAACCTGTTGGAAAGTAGGGAAAAATAGGTAAATAAACGCGATAAATACCCGTGAATAATTGCAATACGTACTTAAATTTTTAGCTTGTAACATGTAGTTAGCATAATATTTTATTTGCATTACAATAGAATTTTATTTTCGAGGCAGAGCCAGGTCGACGCAGGGGAAACCATTCAAAATAAGTGAAGATGCGTTGTCAATATTGTCTATATTCTGCCCTATAGAAAACAATGCTGCCATGTTTGGTTTACAAGTGAAACAGATGAAATAACCCTAGTGATAATTTCGGTAACTAGTTTCTTCACGTGTCGCGTTATTTTTATTGGAGCGCTCAAATGGTTATTTACATCTCATTATCCAGTTCCCAACTAACTTATGGGATAAAAAGCCTATGTTTTTTTCTAGGTCTAGAGGACCTATGAATCTATAAATGACCCTATAAATTTCAGCCAAATCTGTTCTGTACTTTGGCGTGAAGAAGTACCTAACAAACATCCATGTTTCCATCCAAACTTTTGCAATCATAATATTAGTATGTGATATTCTGACACATTACTCTCTCTCTTTCTAATTCACGATAAATCGGTGCAGTAATTAAAATTATAATAGATTTTTCTTATAAATGGATGAAAGGAGTAATTAAATTTATGTCCAAAAAATATGGATGGACTATGTGAAAGATGACATGATTAATAAAGGAATGAGCTCTGAGAAAACGACTGATTTAAATGAATGGAAGAAGAAAACAATTCGTACAGACCCCGTGTCAGAGTCTTTTATTTTTAACAGAAACAAATAGTTGTATACCTTGATTAATGAATATTCATTTTATGTGTTTAAAAGTAATTTTCTAGGTAAATAGGTATTTCAAATTTAATATAAACAAGGCTAAGATTAACGATACACCATCAAAGCAGAGATGCTATTCCGTCAAAGCTTTGAGTCGTGCGTGCCTCTGTAATAAATTCTTCAGAGTGTAGACTTGCGAGCAACGCGGCAGTAGGCGACGCTTGGTGGTGGCATTACATTCTTGGTGGTTATAGGTTCATATGTGTAATGTATACCGAAATGCGGCTGGCAATGCTCGGCGACTATAATATGTAATAATAATGCTGCGGTTGACAATTTTCCTATGTTAACTCTCGTAATTAATGAAAATTCTTCTTACAATTGAGATTAAATTGTATGCCGTAGAAGTGATACCTTTATGCTACAAAGCAGCCGTTGTTCTGAGTCTCTTGACAACTCAGTAGTTTGGTTCCCCAATTGGGCATTTTTAAATATTTAATAAAGCTGATATTTCCTCTGCGTATGTCCCTAATCCAGATAGGAAAGGACGCAGGCCATCATAGGCTCTAAGCCTATAAGAGATACGAATAGAAAAACCAGCTGCCATTATTGCCGCTCACTCTCACAGTGCTCGATATCTACAAAACATTAATTCCAAACCAAGTAGAGTAGTGTATTCGGTTTATACGGCGACTTATCAAAGTCAAACTATTGTCGCTATCTCCGCAACTAAGTTACTCGTTATTCGTGTGTAGAATTTATCTACTTATGCATGAAGAACACAGTAACTTCCCGTATCATTGTTCGTAATATTCAACAAAAAAGTATGTAAAGTAAAATTTTACATACTTTTTTGCCTGATCCGATAAGCAGATCATTCATGAATTCGTATCGCACTATTTTCGCCGCACTGTTTCCTTGTGTCGCATCGTCGCGATGTTTATTTTCTTCTGTTTTTATTCGTCATGAAATATCAGCGAAAGAGCGGCAACATTTTATGAGTGATACACCAGCAGTACCACAGACCAGCAGTAGTTATGGCGTAGAACAGTACGTCCAAGCTTAGTTCAAAACTTGAATAGCATTAGATAAAATGTTCACAATTTTTTTTTTAACTAGTTTATTTTAACATGACAGCCTTTATTCACAAAGAAAATTATAATCAAATAATAGAAAAACATTAGAACCAGTATTAACAATTGAAACAATTGAGCTAACTGCAGACTGTTGCAAACAATCTACAGGTCGCTCAACTGATCCATATCAATACCTAATAGACGTTTATTGAAATCATTGGCAGCATTAGCACAGGGTGGAATTTTTGGACAGGGCAGTCAGGGCGGACCTTAACCGTTGAAGATGGTCGTAGGAAACTACCCATCATTTTTGGAAATATTATCATCCCCTTTCACAGTTGCTTAAAAATAGTTACAGATTTCGAGAAAATTGACGTTATTATTGTTATTTCTTATACCTACTGATCAAAAAGTTCATTCGGACCAACTAAGACTTAAGTACTAGAAAAGTCAGAAAACGCAGAAAAAAGTCAATAGCATAACTGACTAACTGTAGACACAATATAATTGAATAGGTCTTTATTGACAAAGTAAATAATCAAAGAATAGGTAAAATAAATACAAAAAAAAATACAAATAAATAATACAAATTAGAAATACGTAGTATTTACAATTGAAACAATTGAGCTAACCAGACTCTTGCAAACTTGTTAATTTTAATTTTGTTTTCATAAGTCTACTATTCGTAGTAGTTCTACGAACAGTGGACCTCGCGAGCACTAACTTTTTTCAACAATTAATTAATTTATTACTAAAGTTTTATAAAACTGAATATTTAGGTAGGCAGGTACCATGTTTTTTGTAATTCTTGTTTGTAGGTAGATGATGTCAGATGTCTTAGAGCGGAGATTTTCTAAAGCCCCCTTTTTGCCGTTTTTGGAGGAAGTATGCCTTTACTCAAAAACCCCGACATCAAAAAAATTCTATAAAAATATGGAATCTGTGCTCCAAGTTTCGTCCAGATCAGTTATAAAATACGATAGTATAAAAATGTGGAGTACGTACATGCTGATAGAAACGCTTATCTTGCTAGACTTGAGGCAGGGACATTTCGCTCACTTCGTTGACTTGGACAAAAAAAAAAAAGAAAAAAACTTTCTCAGGAACCACAGAATGTGAACAAGAAATAGCTCACCAATCGCTATTTGCTAGGATACGACTGAAATTCCGCTAAATTCGTTCAAACAAGTTCCAATCACACAAAATTCAATTATTCGACGAGCAAGGAGAACTAGCCTAGCTTACTCAATTAACCCGCCAACGGTGACGTCGATTTGACTTACACCTTCGGTGACCCCGGTCTCACGCACCGGGGTTTTCGATGGATGATTTTTCAAAGTCTTTTATTTACTGGCCATTTTATTTGGTAATTATAAATAATTTGACACTAAAACAACGATATTTCATTAATTACAGCCTCGTTTATTTATTTTTTCTTATGACTACTTCACAGACAACTTCACATAGAACCTACAAAATCGGTTAAGTTTGTAGACATAGCTTTTAAAAATTAAAAAAGACATCAGTCAACATTATTTTTGAAATAAGTTCAATCTTTTCAGTTTCTAGACTCTAGGAACTTACTTATATTAAACAAAAAATTTCATCCTACCACCAAAAAATAATAAAAAAAATCTTTGAAAACCATTATTCTTCAGTCAAGCAAATACTGCAATAAGGCACTACGTTCTCAAGACACAAATGTTTCTTGCACTTGTGGCAAGTGTATTTGGTCTTTTTATTTTTTTTCCATCCACATTTATGCATCCATCGTCATCAAACAGTTCATGGAGAAGCGACTCTAGAAGATGCTGTTCCCTTTCGAACGACATGCTGTAACAAAGTGTACATTTGGAACAAGATATAATACATTTTGTTATATTTCGATAAAATTTATATAATCATGCAATAAACTTACTGATTATAGTATAATGCAATAAAACATTAACAAAAGTAAGTAAAATATGTACATAAACCGGACAAAAAACGAATAGTAAATAATTCAACTCTGTCTATTTTACTTACATATTCGGTGACCCCGGTGTAGCGCACCGGGTTGGCTACAAAACTCAAAAAGCTGCGCCCGCTCCGACGTCACAGTATAAACTGACGATGGAGTAGGGGAAATGAGGCAGCTACTCGAAATCGCGACGAAAATCGGTGGCGGGTGAAAAAGATATTCGAATTTTTCAATTCACCCGGTCCCACAGACATATGGGTCACCGTTCCCGGGTTAAAAGCTCGTTAGTGTAGACGTTACCTACAAATACTTACTAACTAAATCTAACTGTAGGAACTAGTATATTCAGCGCGCGATCAGAATGGGATGGGACCGTTTCGAACTGATAGTCGAAATATAAATATCGAAATAAAACTCGTGGGACATTTTCTATCAAAAGGTTCTTTCTATCCCATTTCGACAACGCGCGGATTATTTGAGAAATGTGACTTTTAAATTTAGGTACATTGACAAGGTTCCGACCCTGTCTGATTATGCTTGGACTAATGGTCTCCCAGACAGACGCGGCCTGCGGTGGCGACCAATTCGACAAACGAATAGCAAGCTGTGTTCACAACGAGTAGGTTTTACACTGCTACTAGTTACAATAAGTTTAAGCTAATTTTCTCTTCTTTTCTGTGTAAGAATCAGTTAAGTGAAGCTTATAAAAAATTAGGCGTGTAATATCGCAAAAATTTTCGACTTCGACGGGACTTGAACCAGCATCCTTCCGTAAGTACCGGAATGTGCTAACCAACTACACCACGAGGTCAAGTGACGTGGGAGTCGAAAATCTCTGCGACTTCCTACGGATTTTTGTCCGTTAGCTCCCCCTACAGGGGAAACATTGAAGTTTATCCAATCCTGTTCAAAAAATAAAGTTACATTTAGTACGTTTGACGAGAGGTGTCGCATTGCTTAATTTACGGAAGGATGCGGGTTCAAGTCTGGTCGAAGTCGAAAATTTTTGCGATATTATTTGATTTCTTAGAAATTACCCGGAGTGTGGGGTTACGCACTATAATAACAAAAAACCTTAGAATTAGGCGTGTGTTATTAGATTGCACTGGCTGTCGCCGCAAGCCGCGTCTGCCTGGGAGACCCTCCTACAAATACAATTTACTCTCTCTATTACCATTTACGTTACTGATATCTAACTGTAGAAACACCAAGATCTAAAAGTTAGAGTGCTTTCGATAGACCACGAGTGATTCGAGTGTAAACTAGCAGGTTTGAAACAAACGGATTGTACTCTTTCGTGATTGATTTTGGCATGGTCGAAGCGACGCGTGACCCGAGAGCTGGTGAGTATCTGGCACAGCGCATCAGCATTGTCATACAGTGAGGCAATGCAGCCAGCGTAGCGGGGACGCTTCCGATAAGTAGTAGTAGATAGATACATAGATTAATTATTATTATTTTATTATTTATTGCACCATCAATACATAAAACAAGTATTGATATGGATCACTTGAGCAACCCCTAGACTTAATAGAAATTTTGCATGTTCATTTCAGGAAAACTGAAATACATTAACCCATCAATAAAGCTTAAACCCATTTCACCACACGATTAAACCAAAATATGGAATTGAAGCATGCTCTCCAATTTTGTAAAATTGCCTTCTGGAATGTTCTCGCTCCAGAAGTTTGTCCTAGTTCAACTGTTCCCCATGGTTCGACTGTTACCGGATTCCGAACGGCCATTACGAAGTAACGATTCAATCAGGAACCAACCAGCCGATGTTCTTGATAGTACTACTGGAATGCGAAAATGATGAGAAGGAATGATGAAATGGGAATTACTGGTGTAGAAATGGCATCGATTACTAATATGAAAATGACAGAATTATAATGAAATGGTTCTAAATATCGAACAAAGTAAAACGTTTTAATTATGTAAAACAAATCATAACTCATTATTTAACGGTGTTTTTAATTATTTATGGTGTTGCACACGGTATATTCAGCACGATAAAATATCGTTCTTTGTAAAAACGAGGGTGAATACGAGGATATTCAAGGGAGAAAAAATGAAACAATTTTTTTGAATCCCAGTTTTCCCTCTTAACGGATCTGTCAAGGGGGAAAACTGGAATAACCCTTTAAACTGGCTGCTGTTGAGATAAAAATCCTAGTTTAAATAAAAATCTCTACTGGACAAGTTGGATCCGGTCAGCTACGGTCCTTGGTACATGTCTTGAACGGCCACTTCCTATGAGCGACCACTTCCACAAATGGCCACATCTCTGAATGATTTGTTAGCAGTTCGTCCAAAACGCGATTCGTTTCGTTACGTTAATTATTTCCCAAAAACGGTCTAGACTAGGCAATTTTTTGATGATAGGTTTGTTATATAATTTATGTTTGTAATGGTTTTCTTTATAATTTATGATGCGCGAAAATAGAGACATTTGATGACTAATGTCGGCGACCGATATACTTAGGTGTAGATTAATTCGCTTAAGCTAGTTTTAAGATTTTATTTCCACGCATTGTCAGTCGAACATTCTAGAGCTTTCGAGAGACGTGAGGAACCGCGTAGAAAGCTTTGGAAAGTCATAGAATATTCCAGAACATTCGGGAACTTTCTAGAAACTTCTGGAAACCTGTGGAACGTTATGGAAGTCTGTAGAACTTTCTAGAAATCCATGGAAGGATTTGGAACCTTGTAGAATGTTCTAGAATCCAGACCTACGGCTAGGTGTATGTCAAAAGTTCTAGAATAAATCGAAAGAAAAGACAAGGACCGGAAAAATGTTCTCGAGTTAAGAACGAGACAGATATAGCTTCCAGAAAACCGTGGAAATGTTAGACAAGGACGGCTGACAATACGTAGGATGAGTGAGTGGGACAGAGCTAGTTCACTAGATATTACGAGAATATTCTAGTATGTTTTCAAAGGCCGACGGAGGTATAAAAACCTGAGCTTGACCGTCGGTCAGGGAGTTCTATTTTAGCGGTCAATCTGAAGTGATCTAATAGAAAGAAGTGAACAAGTTCTGATCTGCTCTTAAGGCCCGAGCCTGAGAAAAAGTGTTCCTAATCTTGTGTTAATTCCTGAAAGTTTCAGTAGTGTTTCAGTGCTTATTAGTGTTTAGTGTTTGTAATTGTGTTAAGTGCTGTAAGAAGTCCGATAGACTAAGAGCTTTAGTGCTAAGTGTTTGTGTGTGTGAAAATAAACGCATATCATTTTAAGGTCGGACTTTCACTGCATCATCAGGGATTCCTTCTAGTATACGCCGGTAGCTAGGATCCCATTCTACTACAGCGTTGGGTGGCTGGTTAAACAGCTGCTTGTAAGTCATCTACTTCACGCCCCTTGACCGCGTCACCGGACAGCAGACGCAGACCGGGTTTGCCGAGTGCCACGTGTAGAGCACCGAGTTGAAGCTTTGAGCTCACACCCTGCGAAGCTTGGCATTGCCTGCACTGACCCTTGGCCTGGCGATTGAGTGCAGAAGCTGGTATCTTGAACCGATTGCACTCGCCGCAACAGCTGGTCCTTCGAGCCGGATTTGCATCGCTGTATACTAGTGACAGGAAGAGGTGGTTGCTGTTAGTAACTACCGGTACTAGAAGATACGAGAAAGTGCGTTACTGCAGAGAAGAGCAGTCTAACTGATTGGTGGACAGAGCGAAAATGCCTACGACGAAAAGTGGAAAAGACACGTCATGTCGTGTAACTGAGGAGGAGCCCTCTGGCTCAGAAGCCAAGAGGAACCCGGTGGCAACTGATCCGTCATCTGGTCCCGCAGGTGCAACGACAAGCGGCGTCATGGATACCACCATATCTAACGAAACGCACACGGAAGGAACAACGGTGAAGGAGCGGGCAGCCCGTTCATCATCAGTATGCTCGTCGATATCAAGAGCTAAACGAGAAAGAAAACAGCGTGAGTTGGAACTCCGCATGATTATCAGCCAAGAAAAAATGGCTCAAGCTGAGATACAGAATGAAATTCTCCAATTGGAAGAAATGGAGGAAGAAGACGAAGCTGAAAGTTCTGTTGAAGACGAGCCTGAGGGAAGAGAGGACGATGTCAGAAAATGGGTTAAATCTCAGGTGAGCAGCATGTCAAGTGAAGGACATTCAAGGCTAGAGGGGCCGTCCACAAAGGGGCGACTACCGGAAGAAATTTTCCCGGGAAAACACAAACCTCTAGACCCGTCTGCAGAGATTAAGAATGATATCAACTCTAGGGAAGACGCAAAGGGTAGTGGCATGGATGCCCTAGCCATGGCAATCCTGAAGGCAATTAACTCAGCACAGAGACCGAGCGTAACACTTCCGCCGCCGGCATTCATGTATGAACTCCCAGAATTCGACGGCAGTTGTGAGAAATGGCTGGCGTTTAAGACAGTTTACGAAGATACGCAGGCGCTCTTTAGCAGCATTCAGAACATGGCACGACTAAGGAAAGCGCTTAGAGGAACTGCCGAAGAAGCTGTCAAGAGCGTCTTATGTTCTGAATGTCAGCCAGAAGAAGTTATGAAATCGCTTCAACGAAGATTTGGTAGACCAGAGATTTTGGTGTCGGCTGAATTGGAGAAATTGAGAAACCTACCAAAGACTACAGAACATCCTCAAGACGTGTGTGTGTTTGCTAGTACAATTAACAACACCGTCGCAGCGATAAGAGGATTAAAGAAGGCGCACTATCTGAACTCACCGGAGATGATACGAGTGATCATTGAGAAGTTGCCTATGATCATTAGATATCGCTGGTTTGACTTCGCCGCGGACTACGAAGATCCAGACCTGGCACTCATGGCCATGTTTCTGAACCGAGAAGCAGATCGATGTGGGCCTTACGCGACACTAGAATCTACAGACGCTGGCAAGAAGGCAAACCGCCAAGCCACGCACGCTACTGTAGAAGCGGATGAACAAGAACAAAGTACCTGCCCGTATTGTGAAAGCAACCACTATATTGAAGACTGCAAGGAATTTCTGGCGGTATCAGTATCAGAGAGGTGGGAAATTGCCAAGAAGATGAAACTTTGTTTCAAGTGTCTTCGAGGCAGACATAGGAAGGAGTCCTGCCACAAGCCGTCTTGTAAGAGATGTCTCAAGGGGCATCATCGGCTTTTGCATGAAGAACGAGATCCTGAGTCTCAACAACCGGAAGGCAGTTCAGAGAAAAATGAAGTGGCCAACAATTGCCATCTGAAGAACCAAAGGGAGGCCTACCTTAAGATGGTCCCAGTCGAGATCTACGGTCCTAAAGGAAAAGTGCAGATCTTAGCTCTCCTAGATGAAGGATCAACGGTCACCCTTATGGACCATGATGTGGCAGATAGGGTAGGACTCAAAGGACCTAGAGAACCACTGTCCTTGGAAACTGTCGGCGGAAGAGTCATCAAGAATGACAACTCTATGAGGATCAATCTGAAGTTGAAAGGCCTACACTCAAGTCAGAAACGACAGATCAGCGGGGCAAGAACGATCGAGGCTTTACAACTAACGCCTCAGAGGATTGACAAGGCAAGGTTGAAGGAATATGGGCATTTGCAGAAGATTGTGGATAAGCTGCTGTACGAGGAGCAGTCCCCGAAGTTACTGATCGGGCAAGATAATTGGGAGCTGATAGTTTCGAGGACGACGCGCAAAGGCAAGAAAGGCCAACCGGCCGCTTCCCTGACCCACTTGGGGTGGGTACTTCATGGAACAGATGGAGAGAGAACTCATAATGTGAGCTACGTTACATGCGCACACGTCAACGCAAGCGACCAAGCGATGAGTAATATCAAAAAGGAGCGCTTAGTAACCGACTCGACGAGTAAACAGCCTTACCGATCAATGGCGAAAGCGGAAGAGCATACCGTGAAATTCTTGAAGAAGGATACTCCAAGAAGGGAAAATGAACGTTTCGTAAAAGAAACAGAAACACTTCCGATATCTCGGAAAAGTGATGCCGTCAACAAAGAAACGAAGCAGGCACCCAAGACAGAGAAAGTCCAGAATAGACTCAGCCAGAACGAGACGCGTCTACAAGAAACAAATAACATCATCACGGCAAAGCGAGTACTACGGTGCATCTGGTCTAACACCAAGGGGGAGATGCACGTGCACATATCCACAGCACTAGGGGGAGAGTGCACAAAGAAGAATTTCGATTCGGTACTCGCACGGACGTTGTTTGTGACACGTAGACGAGCGAAGAGAACAAACTTATTAAAGCTCGAGCAAATGCGCTGGATAACACAGAAAAACCCAGCAGACGACACCACCCAGGAAATCCAACGAGACATGGACAAAGGCCATCAGAGGAAAAAGAGACCGGAATATCCTGATGGAAAAGAAGATAAGTGGCTTAAGGCGCGGTCAACGAGATACAGGATGACTGGAGAAGAACAGCAGGCAGCTGCAGCAGCCCAAATGACAGAATATGGAACTACAGAACCCAGCAAATTCTCTCAAGGGCCACAAAGAAAAGTCTCCCGAGTATCGACTTTGGCAGCAAGAAGCTGGCGAACAAAATTGATAAGCATCCTTAGAGCCCCATGTTCCAAGGCGGAACTCCTAGTTCCTGGTAGCAACAGAGGAGGAACAGAACGTCGTGACGACAAAAAGACACTCAACGAGGTTTGCGTACCTAAAGTCGGCAGAACTGCGTTCCTCATCGAAGAGGAGAGGAAGAGCTACGGGATACGTGACAATGCTTCACAGCAAGTCTCCATCCACGACACAGGAGTCGCCGAGACGAGGGAGTGTGTTAGAACACAAGGGGGAGGATGTCGGCGACCGATATACTTAGGTGTAGATTAATTCGCTTAAGCTAGTTTTAAGATTTTATTTCCACGCATTGTCAGTCGAACATTCTAGAGCTTTCGAGAGACGTGAGGAACCGCGTAGAAAGCTTTGGAAAGTCATAGAATATTCCAGAACATTCGGGAACTTTCTAGAAACTTCTGGAAACCTGTGGAACGTTATGGAAGTCTGTAGAACTTTCTAGAAATCCATGGAAGGATTTGGAACCTTGTAGAATGTTCTAGAATCCAGACCTACGGCTAGGTGTATGTCAAAAGTTCTAGAATAAATCGAAAGAAAAGACAAGGACCGGAAAAATGTTCTCGAGTTAAGAACGAGACAGATATAGCTTCCAGAAAACCGTGGAAATGTTAGACAAGGACGGCTGACAATACGTAGGATGAGTGAGTGGGACAGAGCTAGTTCACTAGATATTACGAGAATATTCTAGTATGTTTTCAAAGGCCGACGGAGGTATAAAAACCTGAGCTTGACCGTCGGTCAGGGAGTTCTATTTTAGCGGTCAATCTGAAGTGATCTAATAGAAAGAAGTGAACAAGTTCTGATCTGCTCTTAAGGCCCGAGCCTGAGAAAAAGTGTTCCTAATCTTGTGTTAATTCCTGAAAGTTTCAGTAGTGTTTCAGTGCTTATTAGTGTTTAGTGTTTGTAATTGTGTTAAGTGCTGTAAGAAGTCCGATAGACTAAGAGCTTTAGTGCTAAGTGTTTGTGTGTGTGAAAATAAACGCATATCATTTTAAGGTCGGACTTTCACTGCATCATCAGGGATTCCTTCTAGTATACGCCGGTAGCTAGGATCCCATTCTACTACAGCGTTGGGTGGCTGGTTAAACAGCTGCTTGTAAGTCATCTACTTCACGCCCCTTGACCGCGTCACCGGACAGCAGACGCAGACCGGGTTTGCCGAGTGCCACGTGTAGAGCACCGAGTTGAAGCTTTGAGCTCACACCCTGCGAAGCTTGGCATTGCCTGCACTGACCCTTGGCCTGGCGATTGAGTGCAGAAGCTGGTATCTTGAACCGATTGCACTCGCCGCAACAACTAAAAAAATGAATTGTACATCAAAAAACTAACTCATTAAAAAAATTAGCCATACGCTGTATTATGTTATATGTATGTAAGTAATTAATTGTATTTACAATTGAAACAAATGAGCTGCAGACTGTTGCAAACAATCTACAGGTAGCTCAACTGATCCATATCAATACCAGTCGGAAGCGTCCCCAAGACGCTGGCTGCATTGCCCCGCTGTATGGCAATGCTGATGCGCTGTGATAATTTAATATTAATTGTGCATAATAAGTACATCAGTTTACTAGTACCCATAACCACCATAATACAAGCTTTACTAAGCTTGGGGCTAGATGATACTGTGTGAATTGTCCAGCATTATTTATTATTATTATTAATATTTTATATAATCCAAAGATAATCAATATATTTAATACTAATTATACCATAATATTAAATTATAATAAATCAAATTATTATTCTATATAAAATTATACTATTATTATATTATATTATTTATTACTATTTATTTATCTTTCAGGTAGTGACATGGTTTTGGCCATAAAACTTTTAAATTTTCATGGTTATTAACACTAAAGTCATTTATAACGGGATATTTAAATCATATAATCATATAATATATGTATATACGACCTCTGTGTGGCGAGGCGGGCGAAGGTCCGCCTGCGACGCAGGAGGTTGCGGGTTCGATTCCCGCCTCGGGACAAATGTGTGTACGATCTGCAGACATTTATTCAGGGCGTTCTGGATGTTTTCTAGATATAATAAAAAAATATCTATCTATGTAGTGTATTCTATTAAGTATATCAGTTATCTAGTACCCATAACACAAGCTCTGCTTAGCTTGGGGATAGATAATGCTGTGTGAATTGTCCAACATTATTTATTTATATAACTCAAATCATGGTAAATATCTCGTTATAAATGACTTTAATGGTGTTGGCCTTTCGACAGTAGCCGCTTCCCTTTATAAAGTTTTTTTACAGAAAAGCAACGCAAAGTTGTCTTCCAAAACAGATAATTATGATAACCACCAGTTCAGAAGTAATAACAAACACATCTTCACATCCAAACTTTCGCCTTTAGTTGGCAACCCTATAGGAAGTTTGAGGTTATTTTCTGCCTCAGTTACCTCACCGTACTTTGGTACACAGTATTAAGTTAAAGCACATTTATACAGCACCGCTTTTGCAAAACACCCGCATGCTAAAAATAAATAAAAGTAAGACAACTTCTTAAACTTTTATATATACCAATTATACACTACCATAATTTCGCAAATAAAACTATTTGATTTGAAGGCTCCTCAGATAGCAGACAACATGGTCAGCATGTTTTCTGATAGCTGTCAGGGCGGTGACGATTAGCAGAAAGCTCGCTGCCCACGCCTGGTCAGCAAAGAGGTGCATGATCGTACAACTTGCATAAAGAAGACGTAACCATGACGTGGCTAAATTGCGAGCTTACCTGTTTGCTATTTTATGCTGTCACATGTGACGCATGTGGACATGTGATGTGCAAAGTTGCATTTAAGAGATCATTCATAGCCATAAGGCCTCTCTTTATACTTCCACGATTCTCAAAATTTCTTTCTGTACTGTTTTTGTCTTTTTACAATGTTCTACGTACATATATTATTGATTTATTTATTAAACTACTTACAAGTCTATAAATCTATATTTTTGCTGTATAAATGTGCTTTAACCTCTAGATAATGTTCTTTACAAAACACTAGCAGTGTACTACTAGTTAGCTAGCGGTTTGCCTGAGACTATTCCGTCCACATAAACCACAAAGAAGTGCCTTTTAACCACAAAAGAAGCGCTTTTGCTTTAATAAAGGCTCTATTATGTTGGAATTGTGTTGTCAGACCCTTTCGCGCTTGCACGTTTCTACAACAATACCTAGGGGTCGCCGTTTGTGTTTGAAATATAAAAATATTTTTGTGCATAGAACAACTGGCCGGTCCTGGTAGGATCCCTCTACCTACACCTTTATCTGTTTTCCGAATTAAAGCTTTTTTTTTAATTTTCATTTTATCAGCCTGATATAAAGTTATTAGGTAGGTACCTAGGTGGCTGGTACGTGTGTAGGTACCTATTTTTAATGTGCGGTGGGTCATACTCATGACCTACCAAGACTTTTAAGAAGGCCTTTTTAAGAGACATTACGTAAAAAAAACAGTATCAGGTACTATCTGTAGCCCACCGAAGAATACTCGAAAGTAGAAAACAAAATAGTGGGCATAGCAGATTGAAATTCATTTATTTATTGCAAATAATGTACAAAGCTCAGGTTCTAATTATAGCTAAAGTTAGTGCATACACCATGATGAGTATAGCAAGTTATTATTTTGGTACAGATTACGATTATTAATAACTAGTTTCTGCCCGCGGCTTCGCACGTGTTATTTACATGGAAACGTTTAAAGGTGATTTCTATCCCATGAAACTGATTTATGGGATAAAAAGTAGCCTATGTTTGATTCCAGGATTAGAATTACCTGAGTGCAAAATTTCAGCCCGATCCGTTAAGTACTTTTGGCGTGAAGAGGTTACAAACATCCATCCATCCATCCATCTATCCATCCATCCATCCATCCAAACTTTCGCATTTACTATATTAGTGTGATAGTGTGATTTTTCCTTTTGTCGTTTTGGTTTCCTTTTAACTATTTTTATTTATATAATTTTAGTATTTAAAAGTCTGGTAAAATTGTTCTTTCTTTGGTTTTTATGTTGTAGGAGCAACAGAAATACAGACTAAGTGAACATTTCAATTGTCTACCTATTACGTTTCATGAGATAAAGCCCGCTGACGGACGGACGAACAGCGAAGACTTAATAATAGTGTTTCCTCAGCACCATTGGGGTACGGAACCCTAAAATGTATGCAAGTGTGAACCTCATGCTCCAAAAAGCCAAAAGAACCGGATTATCTAATCAACTATGCACTTTGAACGTGCTACGTACTAAAAGGACGACAGTTGAAATGTGTCGCAACAACTGCACACTGGTTTCACATACGTCGACTTTTCACGTCGTAAATTCTATTTGTCAAAAGCGACGTGTGTTCTGCTTTGTGACACAGCTTATTCACACATACATATTTTAGGAATAAAGGGCATAGCACATCTGTATAGCACCGTCGTGCTCACGCACGCCTCTGCTTTAAATCGTAATGACCGCAGGCTGTCTACGCGGTGATAGCTATTGCTGCTAGCTGTTCACGCACGATCGGCAAAGAGCCGTATGGTCGTACAACTTGCTTCAAGCGAGCAGTCCACGCGGTAAGCAAGTCTTTAGCCTGCTTGGTTGCGGCAAACTCGTTTACCAAGCGCTGTTTGCTTTTAATGCTGTCGCTATAAAATACATCTAAAAATTACAAGAGAATTTTGAATGATCATCTTAAGATGTGCGGTAGCAGCCATGTTAGTCTATATATGCTACAACCTTAGGGCCGCTCACTCACTAGCTGTAACTACATATAGCTGCCATTTGTGCATTGCCATTCGTCATAACCGAAAATAATAGCCGAAGCAGTCACGTGGTAAAACTACCAATGGAATCTCGAATCCATGACGTGATATTCATGTGACGATATTTTGACGGCGTGCTATTAGTTAGTTCTTACTACGCACATCCACTCCTCTCTTTTTTTAAAGCTTGTTGCGAATCGAACGTCACCTTTCTATTGAGAAACACATTTAACCACAACATGACATAACATACCATTAACATACTTTATTCATTGGTATAAAGTTGTATCAATCCTAACGACACACAAACTGAAATAGGATTTGACAGGGCTAAAAATTATACATATATGTATATTTTGATCGATAAAAAAGGGACGTGAGTTTATTTTTGGGTGGTCTAAGAGTTTTTGTGATATCTGAAGGACTGACTAAAACCGCATTCCTAACCACTACATGGTTATTCTACATCTTTTAGCGACAGCAACTCTCAAACAACATAAAACCTTCCTGCCCAAACATAAGGTATATTACAGCTTTACGTTTTGCCTACATTGAGCGTTGCATTTTGACCACCCTTCTACATTACGGGCGAGATAAACGAGTACGGTCAGGCAGAGCTTGAAACGGTTACGGTACAGGGTTACGCTAGCTATAAAATTACGGTACCGCTCTGATTTAAAGGTAGATTTAAACCGGTTTAAAATTACGACACATAGTATAAAACGGTACTATTATTTTACACTGTTTTTACTTAGGTATTTTACTAAACCCAATTAATTTCGGCACCTAAAAATGTCAAAGTTATTTAATGAGTAAAACTGCTTCACATCATTTTGGTGTTAATTCGGGTAGGTACCATAAAAAATAATATATTGCTAATTTTTGCTTTTGAGAAGTCATGATACCTTTATTGAAATTAAGATATTTTAAAGGACACCATGACCATAACCTTTTCAACCGCAATTTGTCCGGTTATTCAAACCCTGCGGCCAGGGAAGATAAAAGGTCATCTGCGATGCTGTCGCGGATGAAATACGGGCTTTGGTTAATAAAGCGAGAGATTGCCGATGTGGGATATCGGTTATCTGGTTACTGTTACAAATTTTGCTTGGTTTAAATACGTTGGTAGTCCATAGGGTGCGTTATGTTGGCTGAATTTTCGCAAACGTCTTTTGTAGTGAGCGACAGATTTAATAGTTATTATAAGCCTTCGGATCGCCATAGCTCGGTATTACATGTGAACACCTTACAGGAAATATTAAGCAGTTTTTTTTATTGTGCAGCAGATGAAGTAGGCTCCGTTATTCTCCGTAATTTTTTATTACAAGACCTTGTCATTAGATTTTAAGAATTCCAAAAAAATCTGACTAAACTTGGTCCCGGTGATGGACAGAATGGAGCACTCACTACCAACTGTCGTATTTTCTGGACACTATTGCATTTATGCTTTGGCCATACTATCGCGATAACGCAAAGATTTGATCAAATCAAATCAAATCAAATCAAAAAAACTCTTTATTTCCATTAATACAATAAATGTACACTTAGAAAAGGTCAAATTGTAAAACTAAACACTGACACGGAAATAAAGTGATATTTTTGATTTCTGTCGCTTCGGTAAGTAGACTAAAGTAAAGAAGCGACGAAGAAACCTTTAGCCTGTTAGTTGTTACTTTTCGAGTTGGAGCAAAACCCGTCCCAAGCTTTTTTATCTTCTAGATAATCTGATATTTTATAGTAAGCCTTTTTGCACAGCAAGGTTTTTACAATTTCTTTGAATTTATTTACTGATAATTTTTGCAACTCACTATGACTTTTGTTGTAGAAGCGTATACATTGCCCTTTACAAGATACATTAATTTTGTGTAGCATAGTTGTGGGCACAGTGAGTTTATGTTTATTTCTGTTATTAAAATAATGTTTATCACTATTTTCAGGGAACCGATTTATATTTCTATGAGTGTACAACAAGTTTTCATGTGGCGACAAGTCTAGCTAAGAAGTTCGTCCTATCGCGTATCATCATCGCGACAACAAATGCCTTTCGCGACGCTGTCGGTAAACAATAATAATAATAATAATCATTTATTTTCTACACAAAGGTTCTCTTAAAGTAGACAAAATATAGCCATTTGGTATAGTCTATAGATCGAACCTGTATTGTGAAGACTGGTGCCTGATGTAGGTTTAATAAAATCTGTATTACAGGTCACCAGGAACCACCACCACCCATGGAACCACCAACCACCAACCAGGGAATCCACGGACTCGTACAGTACCCGTATTTTCATTAGGTACCTGTCTTAGCGGACTTGGCTCGAGATACAGGTAGAATTAAAATAATAAAGGTTTTATGAACTTATTAGGTGTACAATAGAAGTTGTAAACAGCCGCATATCAAAAGGTTATGTTGTGACAAAAGTTCGTGCGGTTGGCTTTACTTCGCGAGACGCTTAGCGATGAGCACGTATTATAGCTTTTATTTAAATAATATAGATGTTGTAAATAATTATTTACCGCCATGAGCGCACCGCCTCTTCCATATTTTCGTAAAATGAGTTATCGTGATGTTGTGAAGTTTTTTCCAATGTGGCCAAACACTTCGTCGTAGATCGAACACGAACTTTTATCACGACAACGCGAAGACGAATCTTCACCTTATAATGTGGTCGTAGCAGTAGTGAAATTTGTTTACCTACCTCATCACACATACCCAGTAGAGAGGAAATATGGTCATTCGAATTTCGAAACTCATCAGTGACTTGTCACTTATAAACGTCTATCATACTAGTGTTGTGCAGATATAATAAATTATGTACCTATCGATAGGTACTCCCGATCTAACAAGAAGTACCTAATTAAAATGTATCAATTTGATTGTTTTATTGTTGATCAGTGTAAATTTTATAAAATACTCCAGGTATATTCTTAAATTCCAATCTAATAAGAATTCCACACTAGTAGGCACGTATTTGATTTGTTTGCTTTAAAAAAATTATAAATCCACCATTGAAACTACACTCGCACAAACAAAATTATTTACATCAATAATTTTCGCGATGCTCATAGTTTTGTTTAACATTGACTATCGATATCGATAAAAATAAATGCTTGCCCAAATGGGTGTGATGCTTGATTTTGAATCGGCCAATCGAAGCGCAGCGGTCGCCGCAGTGATTTGGTGGAATTGTTGTTTAAACAAAATAAATGACATTTCCTCTTTATTAGGTAAGTGCTCGATGACCTACCTACCTCATCAGCACACTCACGTCCACTACTGAACGTACCTTCCCCAAACAAGCGGGTTTTGCTATAATCACTATGGTTGGCAATCGAATTTTTATCTGAAGTGTTATAAACGCCGTGTACAATGACAGCAATCGATCGTGAATCAAAAAATAAATACAAAAAGGATTAAGTTGGTTCCATGTGGTTATTAACGTCCGAGCATTGGCAGCTTGCCAGAAGTTTATACGAGGTCTATATTATATAGGTACCCCCTACAGTAGATGTATACAGGGTTTTTAATTTTTTTTTTGCTAAGAACACTCGGGATAAAATTATCTATGACACAAAAAAAAACTAAACGAAAATCGGTTCATCCGCTTGGGAGCTAAGATATAGAGATATTGCTCTCTTTTTGCGTCGGGGGTTAAGAAGGAACTAAATATATCTAAAGATAGTAGTAGTTTAAAGCGCTTGTATGCCTCGAACTAGCGCCGCTGTCTTTTCTTTCTTATAATTACTCGTACGTTAATCAAAGGAATTCATATTTTCATTCAAATTCAAATTCAGCTTTATTTTAATGCCCATAAAATAGTTTTTTTTCAGTAAAATTTTTATTATTTTATTTCCTTTATGCATGATAGCGAAGTTGCTCTTGGTGGCCACCGAACTCTGTTTTCGCTTCTCTGTCTAAATTATATGAAACTAAACTATTTCAGAGGGATTAAAAGAAAGCTTAGGAATTTAGGATGGGTTTCACAAATAAATTTTTTAAGGCGTATATATACCCCGATACTAGCGCCACTACATATTTTATTTTATCATTACGTTATACAAAGGAATTATCAAAAATTCGGACCCCGCGTAGACGATACCTATCACAAACTTTTTTAATGTATCTGTAATAGTTTTCTTTTGTGTTATTCAGGCAGATACCTTGTTTGGAGAGCTTGATATTTTTTTAATTAATAAAAAATAGGAGGCGGTGCTAGTCTGCGGCATACATTCGCCTTAAGTCAATGTTTGAATGCACGTGTTTGTGCTCTGTGATAGCAGTATTAGATTTATGAGCGTAGAACTTCACAGCGAGGCTAAGATTCTGGTAGCCTACGTTCTTTAAAGCCAGGTAATTCATTTCCGTGCGACAACCTTAAGGATTGGTCGAGTCTTTCATTCGCTCACTCATTCGTTCATTCATAAGTAATTAGTTCCTCGTGAAACAAAAACTCCGCCGGAAGCAATCTTGGTGATATGTTAGAAGGAAAAACCTTAGCCGTGTACAGAATTAATCCACTGAGACATGAATGGGAACTTTTTGAGAGAATGATTACTACAGCGCAGTAAAATTGTGAAGAAAACCCTGTGGAGTTTTTTTAATGGGATAATAAATAGAAAAACTTTTTAGTAGGTACACCCACAAACAGCACAAGATAAGTAAAACAAGATCCGTCAAGTGCGAGTGTAACTCGCGCGCCGAGGGTTTTGAACGTTTGTCAACAAGTATGTACCAAAAGTACCGGTTAGAGACTTCGCAATTTAACGAATACCTTAGAATAGTAGGTACAACCTACATTTCAGATGGATCTCTCTGCATGCTTCGGTTAAATGGGTGGTTCGGTTAAGATGGGTAATGGAAAATTTTTCGACTTTTTTCGAAATATTTCAAAAAGTATGAAAGCTACAGAAATTTAAAAAACTGGTTTGAAATATCCAAACCGATACCTTTTATTTGATACCCCACTCGGTGGGGTAGCCCCCCTTTTGAAAATTATTCCTTTTTGACCATTTTTTAAAAAGTGTTATTTTTACAGACTTCTCTTTATTTTTCCTGTAAAATATAAATCCATATCTACAAACGCTTCATACATTTTAAATGGATCGCTCTGCAAACTTCGGAGATAGGGGGGGGGGGGGGGAATGGGTATTTTTTCGACTTTTTTCAAAATATTTCAAAAAGTATGAAACCTTCAGAAATTTGAAAAACTGTTTTGAAACGTGCAAACCGATACCTTTCATTTAATACCCCACTCGGTGAGGTAGCCTCCCTTTTTGAAAATTATTCCCCCCCTTTTCGACCATTTTTCAAAAAGTGTTCTTTTTTCAAACTTCTCTATATTTTTCCTGTAAAATATAGATCCATATCTATAAACGCTCCATACATTTTACATGGATCGCTCTGCAATCTTCGGAGATAGGGGGGGGGGGGGGGGGGGAATGGGTATTTTTTCGACTTTTTTCGAAATATTTTAAAAAGTATGAAACCTACAGAAATTTCACAAAATATTTTGAAATGCACAAAATGATACCTTTCATTTGAAACCCCACATGACTCTGTAGGTATCTTTTAAAATTTCGGCATCACAATTTGTATGGAAAATGTTCATTTTAATTTTTCATTTATTTTCATTTATTTTTCTCTAAATCTGTACAGGCGCACGAAGTGTACTATTATTTTAAATTTCAAGTTGATAGCTGCAGTAGTTTTTGAGTTATTAAGGAGGGAAAAAAGGACAGACAAAGCGAGACCATAAGGGTTTTGAAACCGATCTTCGATCATCAAAACCCTAAAAAGAACAGTAATTAAGGTACACATATTTAGTAGGTACACAATTATACAAATTAAAATACATAAATATTATTAATCCTACTAATATTATAAAGCTGAAAGTTTGTGAAAACTGAATTTTTGTTACCTAGGATCTCCAAAACTATTGAACAGATCAAGATGAAATTTGACGTACATTTAGATCAAAGCCTCACTTAGATAATGGACTACTTATCATACCGAAAATACGCACGCGAAGCCGCGGGCAGAAGCTAGTATTAATTAAAGTAAAAACATAACAACCAAATTTAATATAAATAATCACCTACCCAATAATAGTGCACTCGCCTTAGTAAATAACGTACATAGTCTTGTGATGGAACAACTAGAGAAGGTTAATTAAAAAACTTTCTGCCATCTATCAGCTGGCTAGTTATGTTTTTATGCTTTCGTTCTCCAAAGGTTGCCTGAGAGAAATCGCTTTCAATAAGACAGCTTTACGAGCTCATTTTTGCTTCATTTTTCGTTCGCCCGTAGCAGGTCTACGAGAAGCTACGCCGTAGCAGGTCTACGAGACGCTACGCCGTAGTGGGTCTACGAGAGGTTACGCCGTAGGCGAGCTACGAGTTAAACAAATACTGACCTTTGGTTTAGTAACATAATATTAGATATTCTCTGAATAAGGTTATATTATTAGCAAATATTTGTTCCGGGTTAGAATGATATTATTACCTAAATAAAAAAGGAAGAACCTTTATAATGGCGGTACATAATGAGCGACTTTAGAGATGGTGACGACTAGCCAGATATTTTCTTGTTTGTGAATTTTTATTGAATAGTGATGTAGTAAAGTGACTAGATGAAAAAACATTTTGGTTATGAATGATATAAAATATACCGTACATAGAATAGATTCAAAACATTCAAAAATGGACCAAAGAAAATTATGAGATTAAAATTCCACATTTATTTGTGTGTGTACCAACATTTCCAAATCAGTATTAAATATATTTAAGTATTAAGCCCTGATTTCAGATGAGGTAACTAAGCATTCTGTATTTTTTAGAATTCAAGAGAATAGAATTTCGGGCGACATTCTAACATTCCGCGGTATTACAGGATTTACATACTGATCACGAATGAGTTATTCCAGGCATGTTTTATTCAAAATTCCGTGCACTGTTTAATTCTGAGAGTGGAAATAAGAAACCGTGAAACGATAATGTAACTTTTTAGATGAACAGGTTAATACCTCTAGGGGGTAAGAAACACTTGTACGAAGACTATACACAATAATAATTTAAGTTTCAAAAGTAATCAAAATCAGCTACTATTTCGCTCTTCACCGAAAATACACCTTTTGACCTAAAACTAATTTGTTAATCTTATTCACTACAACTTATATAACCAGTATCTGACGCAGCGTGATGCGCATTGACAAATTGCCATACAGCGGGGCAATGCAGCCAGCGTCTTGGGGACGCTTACGACTGGTATTGATATGGATCAGTTGAGCTGCTCAGCTGTAGATAGTTTGCAACAGTATGCAGTTAGCTCAAATGTGTTAATTGTAAATACTAGTTCTAATATATTTCTATTATTAGATTGTTTTTTTCTTTGTGAATAACGAGGTTTAATATGATAGAAATAAAATAATAAAAACTACAAGTTGCCTGTAAATTTATACCATCGTATGATATTTTCCTTTGGTTGCGTGGATCGATGGTGTATCAAAGACTTGGCTATAATTTATGTATGAGTATATTTACGCTCGCCTCGGGCGTGACCTAAGAAAACAAGAATACAGGTTTTTCAAGGTCTTGAACCGACATTTTAAGCACAAAGAGAGAAAATTGGATAACACAAAAACCAAAGAGCATAATTTGACCGACCGAAACAGAACAAACTGAAAAGTAATCGAAATTAAACTCTTTTTATTACACTGTAGAATATTTGGGTTTAAATTGAAATTACGTTTGGACAAAAGTTTCCATACAATAAACGTTTATTTCTGTTGAGTCGAGAGATGACAGTCATTCTTGTTCGTAATTACCATTTAAACACCATTAGGCACCTTAATAATAATAATATACGCCTTTATTCAAACTAAGCAGATTTTTACAAACATTACATACTTAAAATTAGAACACTAGTTTGTTTGCCGCTTGGCAAAGGCCTCCCCCAGCCTTCTCCACTCCTCCCTGTCTTGGTTTTTCCTCGTCATTAGGTACCTTAAGTTTCTCTAAATAAAGTTTTATATGTGGTTTGCGTATTCAAGCTAATATCTGTACTGACTCAGCAAGACGCGAGTTTCTGCCATTCAATCCATCTTCCTTTGTTGCTCGAATTTACTATTCTTGAAAATGTCAACCATGCTTCACATGGTTATGTCCATGGCCATGAAAACAAGGTCTGACACTCCGAGAGTATCCACCAATTCTACATCATCCGCGGATATGGCGGTTCTCAAACATTTTAGTTTGGGGAATCGGTAGATCTATTCATTAGACAAATTCGACGTAAAATGTTTGTAAACAAAACGCCCATTACCTGAAATTCACTCTGTGTTTGCGTTTACATACTTAAATTACCTGTCAATTTGAGATCCTTCCTTCAATAATTATTCCTATATCTGAAACTCGACGCCAATCAAGTGAGTTTTTATTTGTGTGGTTGGTTTACAAATATTCTACATCAAGTTTGTCTAATGAATATTAGATCTACCTTTTCCCCAAACTAAAAAGTTGAAGAGCCGCTGTCATATCCGTCGATGAAGTAACAATTATTACCTACGTGATCATGATGTCTTGGAATGTATGTAATTAATATACCTGGCGAATGATGTTATGGTTATGCCGTTGTTATGGTTTTGTCATATTTGTTATGGTAATGCCGATGTTATGGTTATGCCGGCAGTATACACTTGCCGAGGCCTCGAGAATAACCGAGCAGAGAGTGTTAGCTACTTGGTGCGCTTGTCTCGCCACGGGTCGCGCGTCGGCTCTCGTCATGGAGTGAACAAGCGCCCGAGTCGCTATGAGACGTCTCAGCGAGTGTATTCTGCTGGCTTTGCTGGATCAATGTATAAATATCTACATGCATGGTTTTGGTAGGCAGCGGGAGCCAGTCCTGTCTGTGTACTAATCGGAGGGAGGAAAGGTGACGGAAGAATGGGGTCGGCAAGTGTGTGGAGTGGTAGGCTCGCTGGCCATGTATAAGGAGGAAGAGAGGACGCCAGTCGGGCCGCGGTAGGTTTCAAATGTTCTCGTGGTTCGAGGAAAATGGCAAATGAGGGACACCAGAGAGGATTTTTGTGGGTACGTCCTTCTCAGGGCGTAGAGTCCCACATAATTCCAGGTTTCCAGACTAGTTTATTCGTAAACAAATTTCCTCACCGAACAAAAAAAAGAAAAAAAAAAGGCTGCGGAAGCCAAAACTCGCTGTCACAATCCATTCTGCTTATCAGCACCAGACGTCCATTGCTGAGTATGCCTTTCACACAAGGGGGGAATTTCCATAATCACCACGCTCGGTAGGCAGATGAGTGATCACATTGGACGTGTTACAATACACAGAAAGAAACTGCTGCCGTCTTCTGATAGGTTCCTTTAGTTGTCTCTTACGACATCCACGGGCTGAGTTGGTGGGGTCAATTCTTATGCCACATCCGTCACGGCCTCACTCTCAATCCATAATCGTTTTCTTATTACTCGATTTTGTACAGAATTTATTCCACGTCCATTTTAATCTATGACCGTTATGGTCATGTAACCAGCTTATATAATGTACAAAGCCCACTTGATAAAATTCTTGCACGAATTGAATAATACTCAATCGAAATATAGAAAACAGTTTTGGGTTAAGCTGACTGAAAATTTATAGGCAGAACGTTACGTTACGAGTAATCACCCAAGTCAATTCTATGCGTAAAGCCTCAATTAGCTTGGATAAACTTGTTATTTCTAACACAAATGTATACGCATCTACCCATAATAACATTGTGTTCATTTCATTTGCCTTATCGCTTTAACTTTGACACACAACACGCTTAGTTTAGAGTTAATTGCTCAGTTTGCTCGAGTTTAGTTGACAAACTTATCGCTAATTCTGTTTCCGACGATACACAGTGGTTGACAAACGATGTGTGAAGATAGTAAATACGAAAACGTTGTATATCGCTAAAGCTAGGTTGTGTGGGAGGTAGGTACGTGCAAGAACCCTAATCGAATCTACCACAAGCTTTTGTTTGGATGATTACGACCGAGGATTTCCTTTTCAAAGGCATCAGCGGTTGCCTATCCAAGAGTCTAGATCAAACTCTAAACTTTTATTACTATGTTAATAGTCTTGTACAAGTGTGTGTCACTGATAATTGTGTAATTTGTTTCATTTTTATTGGTGCTAGACTATCACAGAAAAAAGACCTTGCTAAAGCTATCCATTCAAAGTTTGTGATTATTGGTTGAAATCGAGTGGCAGCAATATCCGCTACTTAAGGCTTTAGGATTTTTGAGTAACTCCAATAAAAATCTAGATTTATTATGGCTCTTTTAGTTTGACACAAGTCTATAAAATTCTTTATTGCACAATATACATGTAAAACATTTAACAGAAAAAATAATGGCAAAAGCGTGCTTAGTTATCTTCCAGCAAACCTTTTTGGGAGAAAAATCGGTACGTGTGCTCAAACGGAGGTCTTCCGACTATCTGACATTAGCATTTAACTTAGGTTTTATTAAATTTACAAATAAATAAACTTAAACAGTATTCACGAGACAGATTTATGTTGTCGGTGTTGCTAAAGGCGATCTGAAAGGAAACATAATAATAATAATAATGCTGGACAATTCACACAGCATTATCTAGCCCCCAGCTAAGCAGAGCTTGTGTTATGGGTACTAGATAACTGATATACTTAATACAATAAACTACATAGATAGATATTTTTTATTATACATAGAAAACACCCAGACCAACGGAACAAATTTCTGCATAACAAGTACATTATACCGTGCTGTCATTGTTTAACATGACAATACGCAAGCTAAGCTGAGCTTTGGGATCAAAGTGATAGTTGACAAAGCTTGGCTCAGGTAGACAAAGCGCTACCTACATGCTGTGACGCTGTGTATTAACTAATGGAACTGTTTGTATGGTAATCTAAATGGGGATCGTACTATCAGGAAACTCATAATGCCTTATCTAAGCTTACCTTCTATCGTAAACTTTTGAAAAATTCGTAAAATTACCTTTCTATGACGACAGCTCAAAAAGTTTTTAAACTTTCATGACATTTACTACAACAAGTTGTAGTTTTGAGTTTCATATTGTTGTTTATTTGAGATACTCTCGCCCCTAAATTATAAAGCATCAATTATGTTATTTTTCTGGATTGGTGCTGAATTTAATTTCAGACATTTTACCTACTCTTTTTAGTTCTATGTATATCCCCCAACTACATAGTTTTTATACATGAGGGGCAACACTTTTAATTTCATATTATGATTAGGTACTTTTATTTTATTTTATGTTCAACGTTTTGAAATACCTATCATAAAGCCAATTGTTCAAGTCATGCAAATACCCAAGACATTCCATGCAAGATTCTCGTAATACGACCAACTTATCTTTTATTGCGAGTAGTGCTTGTCGCAAGACTGTAAAAACAGTATTTCAGTGGCAAAGCTCGCAAAGTCTGCTTTATGTTGATTTTATTGGGTGCACACAGATTATACTGCAGTCTTTGCTAATGAAGAAACATTGCTGAGTACGAGTGCGATGTAACTGTTAGTTGTAATTGGATAGTGTAAGTGGCTTTTTGAGCTTTTAAATAAGGGTAATAAACTCATTTTCTGAAGACAGCTTGTTTTAGAAAAGTCTGGGGCTTAGATGACTGCTTCTGATTTACACTAAACATTTTCTATAAACATTTTTCTATACTTTGCTTTAACATCATTAGATCGCGATCTTGATTTGCGACAGTTGGAGAGTGTAATAATTTCCTCTAGCCGAATTTTGACCACAGCGGTCAGTCTCATCGGAGAATAGCTAGATGTGCAAGACATATAATAGTGCACAAGTGTGTGCGCAAACACAGGTGCACTCTCTATTCCCTCTCTCTCATAATCCGATGGGACGGCAGACCGACACGACCGGGGAGAGGCTTAACGTGCTTCGAGGCACGGGGCTGTAACACCGCCAAATTCCTGACACCGGGCTGCTACTGTGAATTTTTCTTGCTAGAAAAAACCGAATAGCAACTATTGGCCTGACACGGCATTTGAACTCAGGATCTCATAATCAGCGGTTTAACAAGCTGACCGCTAGGCTTGGACAGTGTGATGACTTGGTCAATATGTGAACGGAGAATTAAATGTTACTGCAATATTGTAATACTGAACATTAAACGTAACTGCAATATTGTAATACTGAACATTAAATGTTACTGCAATATTGTAATACTGAACATTAATAAATGTAACTGCAATATTGTTATACTGAACATTAAATGTAACTGCAATATTGTAATACTGAACATCTACCTATCAGCTCTTATACGCCCACTGCTCCAATCTTACTCGTCTAGTTGATAGGTATACCTACGTATTAAATTCTTAAGATATCTTTAACCTTTGTTCGCTGCTAACACTTTTTAAATAACTTCTCTCAAACGACCCCAATAAAAGTTATTCTGACTAGACAAAGACATAATTTTACATTTTATTTAAAAAATGTGGCATTCATTTCAAAGACGCCATTTTCTCTTAACCCTTCTCGAAGTTGATTTGAAATTACAAGCAAGTTTCAAATAACCACAAAAGATTTCTCCCGGGACTTGAGAATAGCGAAAGTGTTAGTTCTCATATAAATTCAAAGAAAATATAGACATTCCTAACATTTTGTATGATAGTGAAATGGTTTTGGAAGACAAGTTATTTGTTAAATTCCACCCTTGACTTTTCAAGCCTGTTATCTAAACTATAAACGAAATAAAAAGTGTTTTAAGGCGCTAACCCGACCCAAATCAGAGCCACCACCTATTTTTAACCCCCGACGCAAAAAGAGAGGAGTGTTATAAGTTTAACGTGTCTGTCTGTGTATCTGTCTGTGGTATCGTAGCTCCCAAACGGATGAAGTGATTTTCGTTTAGTTTTTTTTTTTGTGTCATAGGTAATTTTTTATCCCGAGTGTTCTTAGCCATGTTTCATGAAAATCTGTTTAGGGGTTTTTTAAATTTTTATTTTATTCTTTCACCTTAATATAATATTGAACGAAGGAAATTTCAAAAATCGATTTTGTTGTTTGTGATCCCTATCATAAGCTTATTTTTAATGCCTAAAGAGCAAAAAGAGCAACTTCGCATATCTGCCCACACTATACATAGTAAAACTTTTACAAGTTCAATAATTCACTGTGGATAAACTGAATAGTAATATCCATTTATATTTAGACACTAGATATTCACACATTCAGAGTGATCAATGTATTTATTTGCAGTCATAGTATGAGAGCTGGGTCCAAAGATATGTCACTTTTCGAGCCCTATTTAGAGCTTACTA
Source organism: Eupithecia subumbrata (assembly GCA_949316285.1). Taxonomy (NCBI): domain Eukaryota; kingdom Metazoa; phylum Arthropoda; class Insecta; order Lepidoptera; family Geometridae; genus Eupithecia; species Eupithecia subumbrata. The sequence goes on along the minus strand of OX438643.1, from coordinate 8,066,119 downwards.
AACGTTATTTATGAGAAATACTAAAAGAATAGATGTAGATACATATGTCGAATTAGAACCTTCTTGTTACGTAGGTACACAAGATACTAAAAGTAAAGCTTAGTTTTAAGTTAGAAAACGATCAAACTAATCGCATTCTACATCCTGGCAACCCTTTTAACTAGTGTTACTAATGTCACTGTCGAAATGTCAGTCTGACCCTACAAATGGACGAGCCAGTTGACCATTGCCAATAGTTGAAAGGATCAAGACCGTACTATTCCACTATTTTCTACACCCTCATTAGTAACATGTTAGGCGGGTTCATGTTACTGTGTTATTAATAAAAATATGATTGGGCTTTACTTAGCACTTATTCATACAGCTCAGCGACTATGAGTTAAATTTGGGCTCAGACTGAAAACTTTTAATAGACATCTCAGTTTGGTCTGAATTTAGCTCACCAACTTTATCGCTTCGACCAGCGGTTATTCCTATCCTATCTAACGTATTTTTAAAATCCCGTCGAAACGAAATAAAATACAATATAACAGTAATAAAATTTACAAGTTTAACTTTTTAGTTCATTACGTATTCATTGGTCCAGCGCAACGAGTGAACTATTTTCCGGTTCATGGTTTGTCGAAATAAATTTGTCCAGTTTTTTCTAGGCACCAGTCGAATAGTATGTATGTACATATATGTGTGGACCTTTTTGTTGTCGACTGGTCGTCCGCTTCTTTAAGGAGCTGGGCCATGATGATGGTGTCCTACTCCTAGCCGAATCTTTGGCCACGACGGCAGCGAGCCTAAACTGAGCCAGGTGTGCAGGACATATTGTAGTGCCTATGTGTGTGCACAAACACAGGTTCACTCTATTCTCTTACTCTCAATATCGGATGGGATGGCAGACCGACCCGACTGGAGGGAGTTGCTCACTCTCCCCTATCAACCGTCATCTTCGTATTCACACCACCCTTACCCATGTCATCTTTTACACAATCTTAGCTTATTTATTTAATTTAGGAAAACTTACAGCTAAGCACGAACAAAAATTAAGTATAAGGAAAGTCAATAAAAAGTTTTCACAAATAGTTTAAGAGACTATTGAAGAGAATAAGTGATGGACATACAAAGTAGGTATAATGTGAGGCTACGAAATAAAGAAATGATTACCACGGAAACGCCTGAAGTTACTGGGAGAAGTGTTAAACAAATAACGTCTTTTGCCATTGCATTGAAGTATCTGCTTGCACGTAGAATAAACGAGTTCTCACACAAACCTACATAAATAAAATGCCCGTGTGTTAAAACCAGTATAAGCCTAGACGTTACTCTTTTATCCATAACGCGAGCTACATAGATTAAACATCGCTGGGAGATAGAACCGTTTGACATGGATAGTGGAAGATTACTATCAGGCTTCTACGCGGAGGACTTTGATATAGGACTCGCAGAGTTCATCGAACATAGGACGTGTAGGCATGAGGACTAGGCACTCAGGGAGTCATTCAATAGGATGCAATAAGGGACGCAGACCTATATGAAGGGGGTGGATGAAATTTTAGAAACAGCTCGAAAAGAGTGGCAAACTTTAGTGACGGACGGAAAAATATTGTACAGCCTGGAGGAGGCCTTTACTTGGACAGAGATCATGGAATAATAAAAATATTTACTTAAATATTTACTTAATAATGCTCAATAACTAATTTTATAATAATGTTTAATAATAATAATAATGTCGCAGATGGTTTAACACTCTTATTGCCTCTCGCAGTGCATGCGTTAAGGGGTCCTGTACATCCTTCTTACTCATCCTGCAATGCGCCTATTATCTATGCAGATTACCAACGTCTATTGTTTGAAGTTAGACCAATTTTACGAGATAACAGAAGGAACTGGAAGAATCAGCTAAGTGAAATTCTGGTTCAATCATGGTAGCTGAAAGTACTAGAATAGAAATTCATAGAAAACCATGTAGAAACGGTCTCGCGATTCGTGTAGTCAGAGGCATTAGCCTTGTGCCTTGTCTTTAAAGCCCTATTTTCAACTGACAATACCCAATTATGCCCACAAGTGAGACAGATAAGGCGTTAAATATTTTATTACCTACTGCGTTAAATTTTCAATTTGTAATGTACATTATTTATAATTTTTATATGACTAGCTGACCCGCCGCGATTTCATTCGCATGGACTTTAATAATACTAATACCCCAAGTAACGTTGGTTTCATCCCTCACCTCAACAGCTTATATTGGTAAGCTGTTGAAGTGATAAGCGCCTTATTGACTTTTATATCATGGGGGTAATGCCCACAATTGCCACGCTGGGCATGCGGGATGGTGGTAGAATTGTTCTGTAGGGTGCTCTGCTGTCCGCTCCCGGTTGAGATCTCTTAGTCGCCTCTTACGACACCCGCGGGAAGAATTGGGGTGGTGTAAATTCTAAGTCGGCACCACATAGCTTGCCCGTATACGAGTCCTTGAATCTTTATGGACTGGTAAGCTTCCACGTACACTTCTACGAAGCCAACAATTAAATTGACGTGTGAACCGTAGGCCTATCTTTCCTATTCACACAACAGTAAATAGAAAAAACAAAAGCATTGTGTCTAACTCTAACACACCCATTAATCTGTGAATTTTCTGTTAACCCTGTTTTTTCACTTCCATGCATTGTTCGGGAGCACTCGCCGGATCACCACGTCTCATTGTGCACCTCCAAATAAAAGATCTCAGATTACAAAACAAAGCGTTGGTACACAATGAACTAGGGATGGGAAATACCTGGACATGAGTGAGAGCTACAAGTGCACAACTCTTCCCGAGGGTGTGGTAGGAGGCGACTAAGGAATTTCGGATATATACATCGGGGGCGGGCACCAGCGACCATTGAAGAACAATTCTACCACCGAACTGCGATCCCCAACCCGCATGCCCAGCGTGGGGATCATGGAAACTACTCCCATGAGATAAAAGTCAATAAGGCGCTTATCAGGGGGACGAGCGAGGAGGGGAAGAGCTATGGTCTAGCGTAGTTATTTGCAAATTACGAGTATATCAACAAATAGGAACAAAAAAGACCCCAGCTTGGAGTCAAGAGAAAAAGTTAATTGTTATCAATATTTATTGAAAAGGGTCTCAAATCGACAAGTAGGTACTTTAATTGTCTCTAAAATAAACCACAAGAAAATTTTCGGTTAAAAACTGCGGATTGTTTTTCTTTTCTTCAAATATTAAGGAAATCAAGTGAAGTGGAAATTTTACTCGGCGGAGTTTAGATCAAAACAAGGCAAAGGTCAGGTAGATTCAAGTCAAAACATTGGTTACTACTAGCAATAAATGTGTTACTAACAGAAAAAAAACCGTGGCCGCAGTATGGTAAAGTCGTACTGTTATTGTATGATATAGTTGTACTTTATTTTCCCCGCCGTTATTGGTCCATGGAGGATTACTGCAGGCGAACGTACAAAAAGTTTCTGCTTTTAGAAAATCCAACGGCAAACTGTAGACAACATAATACCTACCGTTTTTTACCAAAACCGTATCAGTAAGACAATTAATTGCAAACAATAATCGTTTTCGGTATTGAACTTTTTTGCTTTTCATCCCATCACTAGTAACAATGAGACCTTTTCAGTAAAACAATTCGCATTAAGTTCGGTCGCGCCTCAACAAATGTTAAGAAGTTTTATTGAGGCTTACTGAGTCGAGCTAATTTCAAAAGATTGCTTCTTTTGGCTGATTTCTCAGTTCACTTCCTTTCTGGAAGGAAACTTAGTTTACACCATTTCTTTAAAAATACCTACCTACCGTAATACCGTAGGGCACCAGAATCAAGTAGCAATAGGCTAGTTTTACGAAAATTATAAACATATTATAAACATAAGTGCTTAACTACACTGGACTGCAAAAAAAAGTATCACAATTTTAATATTTCAATATTTTCAATAGAAGTTACAGATTTAGAATATAAAACGTTTTATATCAAAATAGATCAGCTTTCTTTAAAACTATAGTAAACTATTTATTAGTATTTTTTTATCTTAAATAAAATAAATAAATAATGCTGGACAATTCACACAGTATTATCTAGCCCCAAGCTAAGCAGAGCTTGTGTTATGAGTACCTACTAGATAACTGATATACTTACTATAATATACTACATAGATAGATAATTTTTATTATACTTAGAAAAACATCCAGAACACCCTGAAGAAATATCTGCAGATCGTACAAACATTTGTCCCGAGGCGGGAATCGAACTCGAACAGAGCTAAAAAAAAGATAAAACAATAATTAAAATAGCTATTGTTGGACAAAACAACCAAGCAAACAGTTAAAATCATGGCCAAACCAATACAAGGGTTGATTTGTAAAGGAAACTTTGTATTAGTTTCTATATTTACCTAATTGACCATTGTTTTGCGGGTGAGCCCAATTCTTGAAGTTCAGCTGTCATTAGCAATGACAGTTGAACGGCCTTTGGCCCTTTTGCCCTGCCTCATTACAAAGGTCTGAGACTTTGTTAGTTTGTAACCACTGTTACTGATTTTCTTCAAAATTTAATTGGCTGGAAGAGAAATGGCAGCTTTTCCCAGCTTATAACTGGAGGTCGCGGTTTCACACTGTTTTCAAAGAAGTGACTGCTGACTCAATTTACCTAGGGCCAAACATCTCCTTCATGTTTCGATTCGTAACGAATATATCCGACAGAGAACTTAAAGTTACCGAGATTGTTCTAAGAACTAGCAAGCTGAAATGGCCGTGGGCCGGCCATATCTCGCGAAGAAGCGATAACCGCTGGGGTAAACGTGTTCTTGAGTGAAGACCACGACTCGGTAAATGTAGTGTAGGACGCCCTCCGGCAAGGTGGGATGACGGCCTGCGAAAGACTGCAGGCAGATGCTGGATGTGGCAAGCTGAAGACAGGGCGCTATGGCGCTCATTAGGGGAGGCCCATGTCCAGATGACTAAAGGCTGATGATGATCTCCTGAGGACAAATAGTCCTTTGAATGACGACCGATAACGTGCGAGACGGGCAAAAATCCGCCTGCGACGCAGGAGGTTGCGGGTTCGATTCACGCCTCGGTACAAAAATTTATAGCACATTATTTATACTAGCAACTTCGTTATCGTGGTAGGTAGGGTGCCTAACCTATTGGCAATAATGCATAACTTTTATCTATTGGTCTCGATAGCTTGTCTTTTATATTTTTGCAAAGCAGATAATTATGACAACATCGCAAATTCACAATTCCTATTTTGACAAAAATAAACAAAATTGCATTGACGGATTTTTTATCTATGTTTTATTTTCTCGTGATGTGTAAATTATATCAATCCGTTTTAAGTTCTAAATCGAGGGCGAAGATTTATCATGTAGCTTTTATTGCCAATTAAAGCCAATTAAGTAGCCTACGTTCTAAATGCACGCCAATCTTGATCTGTTCAGTAGTTTTAGAGATCCTAGGTAACAAAAATTTCTCATTTTACAAACTTACGACATTATAATATTAGTAAGATAAACACCATTTTCAATTTCGTAGAACACGAAGGAAACATCGTGTAAAATTATGCAAAGGGCGCGTTTTGGACGAACCGCTAACAAATCGTAGTGCGAAGTGAATACAATGTTACCTATGTGCAATAAATATTTTTTTGTCTGCCTATCCATCCATATAATTTAAGATTTTCTGAAAGTAGGTAGAAGGTAGAATCGAAAGGAAGAAAGGATTTCGGTTAAGTCTAGCGTTGCTATCAAAGATAACGAGATTACTCTATTGAAGTGGAAAGCTTCTGATATTACGAAAGTACCATGTTAGAAGAAATACCCTCTTTTATTTAACTTTGTTTCTAACTGACAAGGCTTTTGACAGCCGGATGTGTCATGAAAAGTCACGTGTAACAGAATACAAAATAAATCAATTAAAAAATTAAAAAAATTAAAAAATGTACAATTGAAAACTGACATTGGCAGAATTGTGTCAAACCATGATGCAGAGCCAAATACAAAAGAAGAAGAAGAACAAAATAAATCTTTGTAAACCAAAGATCCTATGACTACGTTAGGTAGGTATACGATATCTTGTGGACTTTTGGGGCCCATTTCGCCCAACTGGCCCCAAGAGTCCTGGGAGCCGCGGCCGCTTTAGGGAGGCTGCTGCCCAACGTGGGCGGCCCGAGCGCCACATGTCGCCGGCTGTACTCCGGGGTCATACGGAGTATGGCCCTTTACGGGGCACCGGTCTGGGTGGACGCCCTCAGTCGCGCGAACCTGACCCTGCTGCGACGTCCGCAGCGGGTCATCGCGACGAGGGCGATACGCGGTTACCGGACGGTGTCCTGGACAGCAGCATGCGTGCTGGCCGGTGATCCCCCCTGGGCTCTTCAGGCGGAGATCCTCGCCGAAGTGTATCACTTCGTGGCGGCGAGGAGATCTGCCGGGGAGCGCCCAGTGTGGGAGGAGGTCACGCGCATGCGGCGGCTGGCGCGGGCCGCCTTGTTGCGGCGGTGGGCGGAGGACCTGGCACCACCGGTCCCTGGTCAGTGGACGGTGGACGCCATCAGGCCGGTCCTCCAGAGGTGGGTGCGGCGGCGGTTCGGGTCGTTGACCTTCCGATTGGTGCAGGTACTTTCCGGGCATGGATGCTTTGGAAAGTATCTGCACCAGATCGCGAGACGGGAGGCGACCCCGGTCTGCCACGAATGTGGGGCGCCGGAGGATACGGCGCTCCACACGCTGGAGGCGTGTGCCGCGTGGGGTCCCATGCGGCACACGCTTTCAGCGTTCCTGGGCCGGGACCTTTCGCTGCCGAGCGTGGTGAGCGCCATGCTCGACGGCGAAAGGGAGTGGCAGGCCATGGTCTCCTTCTGCGAAGAGGTTATGTCGCAGAAGGAGGCCGCTGAGCGGGTCAGGGAGGATGACGCCCAATCTGACCCGCTCCGGCGCAGACGTCCAGGGAGACGAAGGGGGCGGTTCGCCCGCCTCCTTCGTCCCCCGTAGTGGGGCCACTGGTTGAGAGTCGGGGGACTCTCTGCCGGCTAGCACGGCTCCACGCGTCTGAGGGGTGACCTGAGTGAAAGGGTTACTCCTCCTTGAGGCCGAGGCCCGGACCGGTTCCCGGGCCACCCGCCGGAGCGAGATGGTGAATGTTAACGCGACCCCATCTCGCCCCATGACGGCGGTGGACGTTTCACGGGGGGGTTTTAGTGGGTTCGAGTCCCACATACCCCCTTCCGTCACCCCCATGGCGGAAGGGAAGTGCGAGGGCATTTCCCACCTCCAAAAAAAAAAAAAAAGGTATACAATATCTTTGTTGTAAACTATCATCGTGTTACTAACACTAAATCATACCCTAAAAGAAATTACCTACAGATTAAATTAGCAAAGTTTATTGGGTGCCTAATAGCCAACGGCTGAAAAAGTTGTCTGAATGAGGTCGTAACAGTTCGAGATGAGATTGTTCACAGTTGCTGATGAAAAAGTTAATGAAATTGTGTCATTAGTATTCGTTAATGTATTTATTTAATTAACGAAAATGAGAAACTACTTTTAAAGAGATAAGTGTCTTTTTCTTGATTATAATTAGGTTAAGAGTCTGGAACTTAAGGTACTTTATGTTAGTTTTGAGTCATAGCCGCTAGCAACTTTTATAAGTTCTCATCTATACTAATATTATAAACAGGAAAGATTTGATTGTTTGTTTGTTTGTATTGAATAGGCTCTGAAACTACTGGACCGATTTGAAAAATTATTTTACTACTAGAAGCCCACATTATTCTTGATGAACATACGGGACAACGGGTAGTAAGAATGCAGCTAGTTTTTTATAGGTTCATCACAAACCAACACCCGGGTCTGTCTCGTTCTGGCGATAGTTGGGGCCTACATCGTGTCACACCGCAACCTCATCTCACCTCGACAACCTGTATAGCCACTGCTAGACACAGCCATTATTCATAAGCGCCCTATCAGATTTTGTCTTTATGGGGGGTAATGCCCATAATCCCCATGCTGAGTATGCGGGTTGGGGATCACACCTGCACCCTACCCTGCAGAACAATTCTTTGTTCTGCAGGGGCGCTGATGCCCGCCCCCGGTGGATATCCCTTAGTCGCCTCTTACGACACCCGCGGGAAGAGTTGGGGTGTTGCAAATTCTAAGCCGGCACCACACAGCACTGACAAACCTGTATGGCAAATGCGTAGTTAATTTTGAGCTCCATAATATTTTCTTCAGTAATAAAAATAATTAAATTAATTCGACACGGTCCTATTACTTATCGTCCATGCAAAGATTGCCTGAAAAGTTCGCTTTAGGTATGCATTAAGGCTGTCGATTTTATCTATCAAATTTTGAATTGGAGTATATAAAACAATCTCAACCAATCATTTATTTAATCAGCCACTTATCATTCAGGTAGTCTCTTCTTTAGCTTCAAAAAATAAATAAATCAACAAGATTTCTAAGTTTTTATCGATAATTGTTAGTTAGCGCATTTTCTGTTTTAATTTACACAAAGAAAATTACAATCGAAAATAGAAATAAATTGGAACTAACATTACAATTGAAACAATTGAGCTAACTGCAGACTGTTGCAAACAATCTACAGTTAGCTCAACTGATCCATAACAATACCAGTCGGAAGCGTCCCCAAGACGCTCTGGCTGCATTGCCCCTCCTGTATGGCAATGCTGATGCGCTGGGCCAGATACTGACCAGCTCTCGGGTCACGCGTATTTACACACAGTTCAAACCTAGGTCAAGAATCATTGCAGGTCTAGGTTAACTTCAACGGTAACCCACCTCTAACCCCACTCAGGACGAAGTTGCGGGCAACAGCTAGTATAACATATACTTCTTAAAAGACAGGTGGATAAATATTACACGTATATTTTTGAAGAAAAGACGTCAATTTCCAACCGATCAATTTGCTATCAGTAATAATATTTTCCAGCCCGTCAATCAACCTCACGTAGACACGTCACGATAATATTATCTCTTGTTAGCCGTAAGAAAAACATTTTCAAATAATACTTTACCTTTCCTACCGAAGTGCGTACACCACTTGAATAAAGAGGACTGTTCACACGGAGGTTTTATTTGTATGTTTCGGCCATAAATATTAGGTCGTTACATATGAAATTGGCGTTTTGTCGTACTGGCCACTTTGATCTCAAATATCTCCTCTTTGGTAAGGAATTCCAATTTCAAATTTATACAGCTATTTACTCATACATGTGTGTTTTGAAAACCGTAATTCATTTGTGATTACCTCTTTTGGTTTTTTCTTTGCGTCACTCTGTTTACAAAATGGAAAACTTGAAATATCACGTTAATATTTACGAGTACGAGTTCCATCGTGGTATCAAATCTCGAAGGAAGGCTCGAAGGATTAATGATGTCTATGGCGGCGGTGTCTTCACTTCTAGGATCTGCTTGAACTTCGTGCCTTCAACTGGACTGAAACGGCTAGGGACCGGGAAAGCTGGCGATCTCTAAGTGTCGGAGGCGAAGATCCACTTTGGGTCACTGCGCCACGCCAGTAAGTAAGTAAGTATGGCGGCGGTGTCGCAAAAGAAAACAGAGTGCGTTTTTGGTTCCAACGTTTTCGTTCTGGAAATTTCGACCTGCAGAACAAGCCTCGTGGACGGCCGGAGACCAAAGTTGATAATGACGAGTTGAAGGCTATTGTGGAAGCGGATCCATCGCAAGCCACGTCCGAGTTAGCTGCAGGTTGCGGTGTTAGTGATAAAACTGTTTTAATCCACTTGAAGCAAATTGGGAAAGTAATAGGCTTGAAAGGTCAAGCTTTTTCAGCTTCAAGGTCAACTTCAAGGTCAGCTTCATGAATTGAGTGCAGCAAACCGACAAGTCATCAAATATTTTATTGATTCCCGTCCGAATGGTTTTTTGTATTCAAACAGTTGTTTGGATTTTTTAGCAATGGTCGAAGAGAATCTACGCCGTAGATGTTCCACGGCGTAGTTGTTCAAAAGCGTAGACCCGATCTACGTAATTACTAAAATAATGTTTTTTTTATATATTAATGTTTTTATGAGAAAAATGTTGTTCATAGGTACCATATGTGACTTGGACGTAAAAATAGGTTTAAATAATATTTAATTTCTCAAAAAGAAATACATTTCATTTATCTGAGAAAACACCTTAAAGTAAAGTATATTAAATAAAACATCGAGCAGTCAAACAAATTTTTGGTACCTACCTAATAAGTAAGTATACAGTTTAGGTTAATATAAAAGTAATTTACATACTTAAGTTTTACATAAGTATTAAAATAAAGTATCTAATACACGAAAAACACAAAGAAATTTTAGATTTAGTGAGATATCAAAACAACACTACTCGCAAAAATGGGGGTTAAAAATAAATTAGTAGGTAATATAAACTGTACGGGAAAATTCCGTTGACGCATATTATTGTGTAACAGCTAGGGTAAGCCATTATTTGTGAACATGACTCCGGGTCAGGAAGTCGGCGGTGTTACTCCCCTGGGCCTTGGAAAGAATGTGAAGCCTTTCGTCCTGCGCTTGACTTCTCTAGGTTGTGTCGGTTTGTTATCCCATCGGAAAATTAAAGTGAGGGTATAGAGAGAGCACCTGTGTTGGCGCACATACTTGCGAAGTATAATATTTCTTGCTCGTAGTTAGTCTCCGTTGAGAATAGCCGCCATGGTTGCAATTCGGCTAGGAAGACTACGTCATCATCATCAGTGAGTACGAACTTTGACGTTTGTTTATCAGAAAAATACCTACCCAATATAATGTATACAGGGTGTTTGATATTGGGATAATTTTTTATGAAGGTCATGGGTTATTTTTTCCCGATACATTCAATGTCCAAATGTAAATTGCTGAGATGTAATTCTTTTTTTTTTTTTATTATCATCCAAAATCTTGCCCTAAAAACGTATTCCTTTTTTGTGGTTGTAATGATGCAAAATAACTTGTGCTGTATTTTGTAATATACATATATAATGTTTATTATGTAAATAAACAATTACTTGATACATTCACTTCATGAAAAAAAGTTCGGAACATTCAAAGTCAGAAAAACTCTGTGAAATCTATAAATCGTGACAACTTCTTGATTCATAAAAAATACTATAAGTATTATATTAGTCTATACTTATTGATTTTAACTTTTATTAAAAAGATCTTTAGTTATTATTTTTCCAACGATATGCTACATGCATAAAAAAAATTAATTTTAGGTGGTCAAACTAAGAGATGCTTGTCTTCTAAGGCCATAATTAAGCACACACTTTTTTTATATTCTGTTCTTCCGAATTAATAATAATTACAAAATTTGCTCAAATTGGATCTCACCTCACCTCTTACCCCTGGATTTGGTCCCCAATATCTTTGCTGAACGAATTGTACAATGTGTACTCAGCTTTAGGTGACGTCTATACGCGCTTTAATAACCTCCACACGTCATCAAAACTAATAAACCATTACCCTTACCCCGGGCTGTTACACAATATGTTCGTCAACAGTATGTACACGTATACTTTGTATTTTTAATTAATTTTTTTATCCGCACTGTCCCAGCCCAGGTCAAATTCACATTCTTCTTGTTAATAAAGGTTGATTTTCTCAAAAAAAATTATATACAAAATGAAATCGTTGATCTGGTATGTGCCTTAAAAGATCTACGCCGTAGATGTTCTACTTTCTTCGACTAATATTTAAAGTAATCCTAACTGACTTGATATGTAAATATTTAGGTCCAAAACTGTAACTTAAATGTAAGTAAGTTTTCTAGAATTTTATCATTTTGATTCATTGAAAAATTAAATACACTCTCTAAATCTCAACACTAAAAAACAATCGACTCATTAAGGCACGTCATTCTAACAAGCATCTAGCCGTGTTCTGTCTCATTAAGAATTTTGGTAGTGCTGTATCTTGAACTCCTCAGTAAAAAGAATTAAAGAATTTAAATATAAATTTAGTTCAAACTTTACAGACGGTTGTTAACTTAATGGATAAGTTTAATTGTTTAAACCCATTGAAAAGTTTAATTATTTAATCAATTATCAATGCTCTTGTCAGCGTCAATTCGGCTTGACAAGTGCACGAGATTTTCTTAGTTAACATAATTTGTGTGAGTTTGAGCTTTGCATTATTTCTTCACAGTTGCATGCACCGTGATTACTTGCCGTGGCTTTAGTTATTCCGTGATTATGGCACATGCAACTGTTTTAAGTGTTTCTTCTGTTAATCGTCCTATACCGTGCCCACGCGTAACAAAAGCCATCAAAATAACAGTTTTCAGCGCGACGCAGAACCGTTAACGACTTTGTTAAATTCGTTTCAGCTTCTCCGGCGTTGCGCATTCCACGCGAGTTAAAACAGGCTGGAGTTCGGATGTATGGATTTTGTTGAGTTTTAGGAGTTTTTTACGCTTTTGAATTATATTTTTTTTAATGTAACCTGAATTGCCTAAAGTGAAAAGAACTGATGCGACGAATAAAGATAATGGAGAAAACTATTTTGCAGTACGTTATTTTGAAAATCGTAGTGAAGGATGGAATCAATAATATCTACCTGTGTCTATCGAAATAATACTTACAGAGTGTAGTGACATTTGATAATATTCACTTCAATCTTTTCAACTAGCTAGTTAGAAGAAAACATCACTCAGTCCTAATATATTCATGTTTGTTTATGACTATCACACGAAAGTCGATACCTGGACAAACCCGAAAATAAACGTGGTTTCCATGTGAAGGTCTGACTGACTTTTATAGCTAAGGTTTGCCACATAATTCCTCTGTTCTTTTTTGAAATCATGTAGGTCCATGAGAAACATGAAATCAAAATCAGCACAGAGATGAAGTACAGAATCGCTATATTTAAATAAATAATGTTGGACAATTCACACAGCATTATCTAGTCCCAAGCTAAGCAGAGCTTGTGTTATGGGTACTAGATAACTGATATACTTAATACAATACACTACATAGATAGATATTTTTTTATTATACATAGAAAACACCCAGACCAACGGAACAAATTTCTGCAGATCGTACACAAATTTGTTCCGAGGCGGGAATCGAACCCGCAACCTCCTGCGTCGCAGACGGACCTTAGCCCGCTGCGCCACAGAGGTCGTCAAATTATAAATTATTAATTATTATTATTAACAAAACATAGACACATGCGGCTTTGGCTAAGTAATAAATAAATAATGCTGGACAATCCACACAGCACCATCTAGCCCCAAAGGAAGCTACTCAAAGCTTGTGTTATGGGTACTAGATAACTGATATATTTAATACATTATATACATAGATAGATTTTTTTATTATACATAGAAAACACCCAGACCAACGAAACAAATTTCTGCAGATCGTACACAAATTTGTTCCAAGGCGGGAATCGAACCCACAACCACTTGCGTCGCAGGCAGACTCGCCCGCTGCGCCACTGAGGTCGTCGCAGGGAGTCAGCATTGCCATAAAGCATTGCAGCCTGTATTGGATCCGCTTCCGATTGGAATTTAAGTTTTTCACATAGAAGACCGCATAGTGCAAGAACAAAATTAAACTTCCACGTACTCGTAAGTCCTATCAAAGCTTATAAAATGTATATGCCTACGTACGTAAGGCATATATTCATTTTGTAAGCTTCTTAGTTGGAAGCTTTGTAAGTTAATACAGGCGAAACGCGACAGCTGCAGCATAATAACGACAGCATTATGCAAGTATCCGGCAAGTTTGAACTATATCATGACGTTAAACTATCGACGAGACATATTGCCTTCGAACTAGGGCGTCGACTCTGGATGACACACGATTAATAGACACACGTTTATATGGTTTTATCCAAAATTTTGTAATAGTTTTTTGGAAATTAACAGCTAACAAAACGTATATGTAAAAGAATAGATGTGGTTTTACTATAAAAACTTTCGTAGTTTGATGAATTCATTATGAATGTAAGCGGGTTAACTACGAACCGTTGTTGTTGGGTTGAAAAGTTGGTGTTCTTCCAACACAAACTAGGTTCGTAGTTAACCCGTTTACATTCATAATGAATAGATGTGGTGCTTATCACACTCCTATGTCCACTGCAGAACGTTGAAAAATATGGTGATTAAAAGCATTGGAGTAGTTTGCCATATTCACCATATTAGTCAAAGAATGTTTTATTAAAAAATTCCACAAAGTGACTTATAATATTACTGAGCAAAGTTTGAGGACAACTATAATTTACGAGTAGGTTCTAATTGGGTTCTATCTTTTGTTGAGGCTCAATCGAAATGGAGTTTGGCACGACACCTAGCCATAAGAAATGGCGATCGGTGGACAAAAATTGCAGAGTGGTGGCTGAAACAGGAGCTCATAAAAAGGACAAACACCGGAAATAGCTACAGGGAACGCAAAACCGAGGCGAATGACAAAAAAGGAGGCTTAGTCTATTTGCAGCAGTACATTTGATGGATCTGACAATCACTGAGATTTGTCACGGGTAGCACTGGATAGTACCACTGCTTGGCAAAGATCTCTTCTGCTTTGACATCTGAACGAACACCAGACGTATCAGAATGAAATCGTTCTCCAAAGTCAGGGCCGGGGCCGTTCACACTAACCAAACTTAATGCATACAACTTCAGTGCTTTAAACTTGGCCTTATGGCTGCAGCTGAGCTAACACGGTCGCTAACATACCGAAGATAATATTTGTGAGCAACAAGCCTATTATGTCGTTCTTTTATAATATCAGTAGGCAAAAGCTGTCTGGCGATTTCAGTCCAGTCGATATCACGAATTTTGTAGGTGTTCACTTCTCCGTTCTGTTTTAATTAAGTTTTATGTAGGTACATAATTTTATTCACAGGTATTTATCGCGTTAATTTGCCTATTTCTTCCGACGACGTTCCGGCAGGTTTACTGCCGGGCGGTGATGATCACTGCCGTGGTCACAGGATGACTGGAGTACCCGTTGGCAAAGTACCTTCACTTGGTCTTATGAACAAGGGATATTCATCTCTATCACTTGTCTATCTAACGGTACCTCGACTGCCCGTTACACCTTCCGCCACTTGGTTGACCCACGTATTCTTGCAGCTCGTTCCTCCCAAAAATGGTTGCCTGGACGATATCGCACGTAATGGAAAAGCTGCACTTTAAACTTCCGCGATTTTCACTTATTTCATCTTAAAATATAACCTACCCATTGTTTTTTGAATTTTGTGTGGTGCTAAATGACGAATTACCTGTTAAAACTTTTAAATCCAGGGATATGTGCCTAAATATCGGAAAGCTCAAACTCAATCATGGTAAATATCCCGTTGTAAATGACTTTAGAATTGCTTATAAATTATTATAGCCAGGTGAAGATTTCATTAGACACTTTTTTGAGGTTTCCTGTAACCCATATATTACTATTATATTATTGTAACTACAATAATAATTGTTTTTTTTTAGGAAAACGGTAGCAAGGACTTTGTAATCAGTGATTTTACTTCCATTTCATTGCACGAACCGAGCTATGTTCTATCAGACGATCAGAATTCCATCAACGTTTCCCTCAAGGTTTATGTGAGGCATTTGATGCTTTTACGAGATTAGAGGATATTTTATACGGCTCATTACGAAATTCATCATTAATGCCTTGGGATAAGAGTTATTTGGTCATGGTTAGGTAACTGATTTTTGTGGGTTGTTCTTATATATAAATTAATAATGTTGGATAATTCACACAGCGTCATCTAGCCCCAAGCAAAATAGAGCTTGTATTATGATTAGGTACCAGATAACTGATATATTTATACTACATGGACATTTTTTGTATACGCAGAAAATACCCGAAACACCCTGAACAGATCTGCAGATCGTACAAGCATGTCCCTAGGTGAGAATCGAACCCGCAACGTGCGTCCCAGGCGGACCTTCGCCCTGCGCCACATAGGTTGTCTTCATTGTTTCTTTCTTCAATGACAACCTCTGTGGCGAAGGTCCGCCTGCGACGCAGGAGGTTGCGGGTTTGATTCCCGCCTCGGGACAAATGTTTGTATGATCTGTAGATATTTGTTCAGGGTGTTCTGGATGGTACTTCCCGTTGACCTAGAATCATGACATTTGCAAGACACAAAGGCTTAAAATTATACGGAACCCTTAGTGCACGGCTCCAACTCGCACTTGATGTTTTATTTTAACAATATAGGTCTCTATGGAAACGTTTAAAGGTGATTTCTATCCCATGGGAACTGGTTTATGGGATAAAAAGTAGCCTATGTTTGATTCCATTATTAGAATTATCTGTGTGCAAAATTTCAGCCCGGTCCGTTCAGTAGTTTTGGCGTGAAGAGGTAATAAACATCCATCCATCCAAACTTTCTAATTTATAATATTAGTGTGATGCGATTTCTTCGGTCTATCAATAACATTCAAACAATATAGTTTATCATCATCATATTATATGACCACACATGTCCACAGCTGGACATAGGCCACCCTCTTTACGACACCACAAAAAGCGGTTCTGACCCACCTCCAGCATGCCTATTTAGAACGCAAACATATCAATGTTTGCGTTCTACTTAGGTATGCTCAGAAAATTCAGCAACGATTTTAAAAATTATAGATTTTTTTTTAATTATAGATGCAATGGATAAATCTTAGTCTACACCTCTTATATTATAAAGAGGAATATTTGATTGTTTGTTTGTTTTGAATAGGCTCCGAAACTACTGGACCGATTAAAAAAAATCTTTTACCATTAGTAGCCCACATTATTCCTGATGAACATAGGCTACTTTTTACCGCGGGAAAATGCTTCATCCCTACAGGAAAACGGGTGGTAAGAATGCAGCTAGTAACTTATAAAAATATTCGAAATTCGAAAAATCTTTATTCACAAGATCCCCTTGACCTCCAGGATCACTCCCTTAGGGCTGAGTACGCATGACATGTTACGTGGGACCCAGTAGGTATATCAATTCCACCGCGTAGCGCGATGGTAATCCAGTTTTCGTTCGGCTTCAAAATAAGGACTAATTTCAAATCACAGCTCTCGACATCCTTTGAATACGCCGTCAACAGGAAAGTACAGTACGTCCGGTCAAAAGTCAAAACACGCTCCCTTATAAAAGTTACGACTTTATTCCCAAACTTCCAAGGTCCTAAATTACAAAGTAATGCTACCAAAAAATGAGAATTTCACGCGAAAAAACGCCCAAAGTTAATTTAACAATTTCGCCGTTCTTTCCTGAAGACTCAATTTGGAGTCTTTGAGAACTCACACGAATTCTTAATACGATATAATATCAGAATATTCGGGATAACATCAGCTTTTCGACCTAAAAATGTTATGCGACCGTTTTGGGATGGAATGGCAATTGTACCTACGTTTTCCTTTGTATCAAGGGTGTCTTGTGTTCCAAGAAGATGTATGAGGGTATTTGGAGAATCATGTTTGCCGTTACCAGATACCAAGAAAGTCATTCGCCACTATAGCCTTAGTTTTTATCCGCGAGGTTTTGGGTAAGTATGTTTTACGAGTGTTGCTACGTAGTGGACAATCAAAGCTTCCCAACGGCTGAAGCTATTTTGATAAATGAGTTATCAAAATTACTCGTCTAGACTGGTATATGGTTTATAACTTCCTTTTGTAGGCCTTGCACTCCGTAATTTGCAAAAAAAAAGCAGGGCCCATATAGAGTTTTTACACTTTTCAATTAATTACTTGTAGATTGAAGTTAGAAGGTTTTCTTTCTAATTATGTTTTGAGCATGACTTAGGTCCAATTTCACGGCCAAGGGGTAAAATTACATCTTCACAGACTCTCTCAGAGAAAAATATACCATTTTCATATAAACAGTAGGTGCAAATTGCCTATTGTTGTTATCACGGTGAAGGCGCGAGTGCGACTCGTCAGAAATGCATTACCGGCTATAGCACTCGCTAACGACCGGCTGACAAAAGCAGCATGTGTTAGCTTATGCCTTCGAATGCACTTGTGTACCGGAAGTCTTTATCGAATGTTTTTTAAATTGAGTCATAAAAGCGTTAGTATATCGCATTCGCTGCCTAGCCTAGGCGGTTACCCAGGGATTTGAGGTGGCCGTATGCGTCTTGTCGACTTAGCATCCGTGTAAGTGTTAGGACATGATAATCTGAACCCTGAGTATGGTTTTTTCTCTATAGCATTGAGACTTACCATTTTTGTATGGGATTTGATCCATATTGTTTCAGATGGTAAAAACACTATCAGATGGTGTACAGACGTGGAACTATGCAAATCTAAACAAGGATTAAAGGTGTCGATGGCATCTCGATACTATCGAGAAATTAAACTCAGGACTCAGCTTGCTAGTTTTAAGTAGAGATGAATTTAAATAGAACGCGCTCTGAGAGGCGATGGAACCAATTAAATCAAATTCATTATGACGATTCGCAACACCGCATGTGCGTGTTTCATACAATATAATACAACCTCCAAATCGGGAAATTTTAAATACGACGAATAAAAAAAACTTTTGGTCTTTAGGCTCGTTTAGGTTGGATCAATGCGCGTTCACCTTATACCATAGTAGTAATAATATTGAAAAAGCTTTGGTGACAAAATTCACACGTAGACGTGATCTTATGTAACGAATTTGTACAAGAACAAAATTTTAAATTTTAAAATCCCCCGATAGATTTTCATGGAGCATGACTAAGAACACTCGGGATAAAATTATCTATGACACAAAAAAACTAAACGAAAATCGGTTAATCCGTTTGGGAGCTACGACGACAGATACACAGACAGACACGTTAAACTTATAACACCCTTCTCTTTTTGCGTCAGAGGTTAAAAATGTAACAAAAAATCGGTAGGTTGTAATATTCCCTTGTGAAACCATAAAATTGTGTAGCGCTATTACCCAACCAGCTAACGACATTACTAGTTAAGGAGTTGCCCTTACGATAAAATAACCTAAAAACATTTTATCCACTGGCAACATTACCATCCACGAAGGTTATAGCCGCACTGCGAAATCTCTGAGAAATTAATGATCACTGAAAAAAAAATCACGATTTTTATTCACATTGTATTCTTCCCAATCCAAACTCTAAAGACTCAGAATTAAATCTAAAGGTACCACATCGAATGGGTTTGTCACATTCTTTCCTCGAGATTAGTAGATTTTGTCTTATTTCATCAATATCATCATAGTATAGTAGCAAGCGATTGTTATCAAAAAACTAAAAGCCAACTTAACTTTTGTTCATTATTATTGAAGATTGTAGTTAATCCCTCTGATATAAAAATTCTGATAGAAACTCGGGGTCATTTTTTATACAAAAGCGATAGAATCATCAAAATCGTCCAGAATTGACGAAAAAATCAAACATACATAAAACAAACCATACGAGTGGCTAGTGGACTGGCCGCCAATGGTCCAAACTCGGCTAGGCGAACATCATACATAGACACAGTCGAACATAGAAGCTCTTTTTTATAGTTGGTTTAAGTTCTGCACACATTAATACAATGCCGCTTCCATGCAGCACAAAAATGTGCATTCAAATAAATAAAATAAAATAGGAATTAACTCGTTTTCTTATGATACATTTTACGGTGACAAATTGGCTTCCCACAAGCTTCAAACGAGTGACCCGCGAGCTGTTTGTCATCGTCAATTTGAAATGCATCTAAATGTTATGAACAATAAAATGCAAATTTTTGTGCATTTTCTCGCTAACCTTATAAATACTCTCTCGTGGTGTTTTTCGCAGTGCGAGCTGACCTTAAGTGTTGATTAAGTGAACAACGGGGGCCTTGCTATCAGTACACCACACATCGATGACTTGATTCTAGCATAGTTAGCAAAGGGGGAGTTTGCGGGTGTGTCCACTGTCCAGTGTCAGTTGTGACTGGCCGCCGTGGTCAAAATTCGGCTTGGAGGACATCGCACATACAGTCTAACATTAGAAGTTCTTCATTTGAAATGTCGGTTACACAATACATAGTTGCGTATTCGAGGATAAAATCCCTGTCTCGTGGTGATTTTCGCAGTGCGAGCTGACCTTAACGGCTGATTAAGTTAACAACGGGGGCCTTGCTATCTGTACCACCACACATCGTTGACTTGATTCTAGCATAGTTGGCAAGGGGAAGTTAGGCTTGAGTTCACATAGTTTCGTTTGACTTTCTTGTTAAAGTGATTTAGCGGAAAGATATTTGGTTTGAGAGTTAAAACGGGATTGAAACTGGGCGGGATGGGGATCAAATTAATAACGAAATTGGGGATTGATTTCCGGGTTTACAAGGGTTTTCGTGATTGTCATTTTGATAGTTGACATTTTACACGTTTACTTGAACGTAATTTTTTTTTATTATTATTCTCTTTGTTTATAGTAAAATTACTACTTTGTTAATCGCGACAGCAATTCTTGTAGCATTTTGTACATGTGAACGTAATTGTTGAACGCATTCTCTACCTTTTCATAATTTTATCCGATATTCCCTTCGTGTTCTACGAAATTATTATGTGTTAAATTATTATTATTAGGTGGGTACCTATACATAAATCGAATAAAATAAATAAACAATGCTGGACAATCCACACAACATCATCTAGCCCCAAACTAAGCAGAGTTTGTGTTATGGGTACTAGATGACTGATGTAATTAAAACAATACTTACATAAACATTATATTATTTACTAAACATAGAATTACCCAAAACACCCGGATCAAAAATTTGGAGATCAAACAAACACTTGTCCCAAGGTGGGAATCGAATCCGCAACCTCCTGCGTTGCAGGCAGACCTTCGACCGGCGCGCCATATCGGTCGTCAAATGTTCTAACCTCGCAAGTCGAGAAAGTCCACAAGATTTAATTATTCCCATCTGTCTCCCTGCTCTGTCTCTATAGGACAAATAAAAAATAAAAGTTTCATCTGTCCCACTGTTGCAAAAAGGGGGACATATCGAACTTTTTTTTACCATTTATCCACCTACGGGGACAGAGTAGGGAGACAGATGGGAATGATTCAAAAGATAAAAGATTTTCTAGCCAACCCGACGCAGATTATACGCAATGCGGACCCATTTGAAGGAAAATTTCAACTTTGCACAGGCGTTGACCTTACAGCGTGATCAGAAGCAGCGAATGAACCATCTCATACTTTGATTAATGATCCAAGCTTTTCAGCATCAGACTATGTTCCCAGGACAGAGGAGTATGAGCAGACTATGGACAGATTCTAATATCATGCCTACCTATGTGCATACAGTCGTTTGACGAAAGCATTTCGAATGAACTATATCTATGAAAAATTTCAGGCGACCTCAGTGGCGCAGTGGGCGAAGGTCCGCCTGCGACGCCGGGGGTTGCGGGTTCGGTTCCCGCCTCGGGACAAATGTTTATACGATCTGCAGATATTTGTTCAGGGCGTTCTGGATGTTTTCTATGTATGATAAAAAATATATGTATATCTATATATGTAGTGTATTGTATTAAGTATACCAGTTATCTAGTACCCATAACACAAGCTCTGCTTAGTTTGGGCTAGATAGTACTGTGTGAATTGTCCAGCATTATTTATTTATTTCAGCCCGCATCGATAAATCCAAAGATAATAAATTTGATAACATCGTCACTTTCATAAGAGAAATGGTGGTAAAATGCTTTACCATTTATAAATAAAAATAAAAAAAACTGTTGCAGCATCCCTAAAGACTAAAACCAAACATGTGGTCGGTACGAGGAAATTTCATGGTTTCACCTTTGTCAATTTGTAGCAAATATCAACGAAAATAATGTGTGACGAAAATAATATACCAATAACCCAAGTTCAACTTTTGAACGTTTTATGACTCTCAGTGAAATTCCCAGTTTCATTAAAGCGTAGTCGTTAAAACTCCGATCCACTTGATTTAGACGCAGATTTACGTCCGTAATTAATATTTAATTTGAGGCGGTTGATATTTTATCTTGAGGCAGTTGATAATAGCTCGGGTTTTGAGTGATGATTGATTTAAATTAAAAAGGTTTCAGTCTTGCGTTTCATTTCGTAATCGGAGAATGATTGACTGGGAAAACTTTAGTTTGGTAAGCTAACTCAAAGCTTTTCAGGGTTTCGGTGCCTCATGTTAAAAAATGGAACCCTTTTGGTTTTGAAGATGGCAGTGGCGGGCAGAACGCACTAAGGTTCATCGTTTTAGATTCTATTTTTGTTGGTTTTAATTTTTTCTGCGTTCTAAATGTATACGCTTCTACAACAAAACTACTAGTGAGTTGCAAAAATTATCAGTAATTAAATTCAAACAAATTGTAATAACCTTGCTGTGCAAAAAGGCTTACTATAAAATATCAGATTATATTCTAGATGATAAAAAAGCTTGGGATGGGTTTTGCTCCAACTCGAAAAATAACAACTAACAGGCTAACGGTTTCTTCGTCGCTTCTTTTTTAGTCTACTAAAAATATCACTTTATTTCCGTGTCAGTGTTTAGTTTTATAATTTTTCCTTTTCTAAGTGTACATTTATTGTATTTATGGCATTAATGAGTTGATTTGATTGATACACGGAATTCAAATCCCCTAGGACTATCCAATGACCCTATCTATCCACGGTTGTCTGGTAGAGATCTAGCGCGGTAATACCGCCATTTGCCACGAAGTTTTTAGATTTTTTATTCTATTATTTCTATAGATTCAAGTGTGAATTAAAGTATTTTCTATTATCTAAAACTAGCAGAAAAGTAGCTTGTCGCAAATGGTAAACCATTTTCTAAAAATACAATTGAAACAAAATTGGGTATCATGGGTATATAGAAAATGGTTTATGATTTGCGGCAAATTACTTTTCCTTTAGTTTTGTGCGTAGATCGATGTAGATCTCATAAACGTTTTGTTTTCACAGCCATTGTATAAGAAGGGTGACGATAAGAACATTAATAATTATAGGCCAGTAACACTCATTCCTATCTTGTCTAAAGTATTTGAAAAGGCTATAGTCATAAGATTAAATAAATTTATCGCTAAACATGGCATACTGACGGAACAACAATTTGGCTTTCGTAAGAACAGATCTACCACATTGGCTTGCTTTGATCTTATCAAAGAAGTAACGGAAAGTGTCGATGCTAAAATGCCTGTTTCTGCGTTAATGCTAGACCTTAGTAAAGCTTTTGACCTTATTGACCATTCAATGCTTCTAAACAAATTAGAAAACTATGGAATAAGAGGTGCAGCTCGTGACTGGCTCCGCAGTTATCTACAAGACCGGAGTCAATGCACCGAAATCAGAAGACTGGTCTCTGATACAAACAACCATAAAATCTTTGTTAAAAAACAGTTTCAATCTAAATTTAGAATAAATAATCGTGGTGTTCCTCAGGGTAGCATCCTGGGACCCCTGTTATTTCTACTTTTTATAAATGACCTGCCAAACGTCACTAATAAGAAATGTTTACTATTTGCCGATGACACAACAGTAGTAATTAAATGTACAAATGTTAAATCTTACGAAAATGAAATAAATAATACAATTGATGACATTGCGAATTGGTTAAAATGTAATAAATTATTGATTAATATTGACAAGACTAAACTTATACAATTTAAAAATTACAAAACTAAACCTATAAATTTGGACATAAAATATCAATCAATTAATGTAGAAAGCGTTGATTCATGTATTTTCTTAGGTATTAAACTTGACGAACATCTAAATTGGAAGCCGCATGTTGACTATGTGTGTAGTAGAACTAATAGATTTGTTTTTGCTTTGAAAAGAATTAGAAAAACTGTATCACAAAAAGCAGCACTTGCTGCCTACCATGGCTATGTGTCATCTGTGATGCTCTACGGGTTGCCATTGTGGGGTAATTCGGTGGACTTACTCAGAGCCTTTAAAGTCCAAAAAAAGTGTATGCGTGCGGTTTGCGGAGCCTGGTTTCTTGATAGCTGTAAACCACTATTCAAAAAAACTAAAGTCCTTCCCTTGCCATGTATGTATATTAAAGAAATCTGCATATTCGTAAAACAATACCCATATTATTTCAAAACTAAGGAAGAAGTTTTATCTAGGCATACTAGACATAAAAAGAAGTTTTTTAAGCCAAATCAACACTCTACGCTTTTCGCACGAAATTCGTTTTGCATGGCAATTAAGATATTTAATAAGTTACCAATGGAATTAAAGGACTTGCCATTGCCATTGTTTAAAAATAGACTCAATAAATGGTTACTGACTCACTGTTTTTATAGCGTGGAGGAATATTTTAATTTAGGGCAGATCAGACATTTTTGATTTAATTTTTTATCATTGTTATTATTTACGCAGGTACTCGTAGGTTTATTAAAATTCACACACCAGTCCAAGATTACTGGTAGTATTACATTGATACCAAACTGATACAACAACAGCATTGTAATATTTGACGTGTATTCTGTGAATAAACGATTCTATTCTATTCTATTCTATTCTAAAAAAACACAAAAAAATAATCTCTTGCCTGGCGAAACAATCAATCTTAACAGATTTCCGTCAACATCCTTCCTTATTCCGGGACTATGCAACATGTCGTCAGTTTTAATATTATTTATATTAAAGCGACTCGATTCACGTTGCGCGTGGGATTTTATTTACTTGTAGCTTTTAATTTCTTCTGCATTTTACAAGTAACTTTCCGCAAATCGCATCATGCATGAATCAATCTTTCCATTGATTGGTCGAAACCGGAAAAAAATCTGTTGGGTCGCGTGAGTTTACCGCGTTCAGACAGACAGACAACCGCGGTAGGGGACTTTGTTTTAAATATGTAGGATTATGTTAACTTTTAACGTCATTCATCTATAGACTATACTGGATTTTTTTTAAGGCAACTTTTCTTTATAGAGTCGCGTTCGTGATGCAACGCAATGGTTTCGACGGAAGATCAACGTTGTAGTAGATAAGTATACCTAACCTATAGCTATCACAACATTATTAAGCTGAGTCAAATGCCATTTTGTAGTTTTATGGTAGGTATTTTATTAGTGGGTATTCTTAGTTTAGTTATTAGTTAAGTAACTAGTAAGGTATTAGTTAGTTATAGTTTATGGTCAAACGAACTAAATGTAACTTTAGTCTTTGAACAGGATAGGATAAATTTCAATGTTTCTCCTGTAGGTGGAGCTAACGGCTGCGCTAGAATCCGAACATAGTCCCAAAATTTTTCGACTCCTACGTCACTTGACCTCGTGGTGTAGTGGTTAGCACATTCCCGAAATGAGGGAAGGATGCGGGTTCAATTCTCGTCGAAGTCGAACATTTAATGGGATATTATTTTGATTTCTTAGAAATTACCTCGAAAACGAGGGCTAACGCACTATGATTACAAAAAACCTTATTATGTTGGCAATATAATAAGTTCTAGTTCGTTATAGTTTTCAGCTACAGATGTACATCTTATCTCATCTTTATCAGGTACGTCCACTATTGGCCGAGTCAGTATTTTAATATCTGTGGCCGAGTCATAGCGAGCCTTGGCTTTTACTCAGTTACATCCGTCATCCCATAAGACGTTTATGAAAACTCGGCCAATATGAGGCTTATGATCATAATGATACGGGAAGTATCTACTGAAACTTTTCTTTGTTCTTGGTGTCGCCTGGTCGACCCTTGAAGGAAAAATGGATTGGGGAGTGACTGTGCGCACTGACCTGGTCTCCTGTTCTGCTGTCTCGGGTTGTCCAGCAGCTGGGCGTCCCCGAAAAGGCTCCTCATTGGTCTCCCACGAAACACGTGCCAGCAAGTCACCATAAATCAATATGTGTGCGGTATACGCGAAAGGATCTAGAGCGGTTTTTCACGGCGGGCTAGATAATTCGTTTAGTTTTGTATAAGTTTTTGAGGTTTCTCTGTAAAATTTCGGTGATCGATATGGCGGATCGATAGCGGTGTGTTGCCGCGGCGGACACGGCGGGAAGAGCAATTTTCTTCATTCTTGACAGATTTCCACTACTTTCGCTTGACATTTTGACAGCAGCCGTCTTGACAGTAACGTTTCTATGTGCGCACAATTTGGGATAGGGAAATTGGACTAGGATTGGATAGATGGCGGTACCAGTTCTAGTAAACCAAATTCGTCAACCTGTTTCATAAAAGATTTTGTTACTATAGTGCGTAAGCCCACTCAGGGTAATTTCTAAGAAATCAAATAATAATCTTTTTCATAAACCTCTTTTCATTTTGTAGCTTCTGACTGCATTGCCAACAAGAAGAGAAAGCCTGTTCAAAACAAGCCAATTGAAGAAAATCTAAGTGGAACAAATTCCTTCATTTCATTACGGCAATATTATTGAATATAATATTGCTGTGTTTTGACCTGGAAACTTTAACTTTGCTATTCCGTCTAATGATACAAAAAAACAGCTGGTTATTCGTTGGTTTTCATTTAAGATATATCTAGTTCAAGATTCAAGGAATAGTTTGGGGGAGTCTTGCTCAGCTGTGGAAAAACATAGTTTAGATAAATAAACTCTAATAATAATAATTTGATTAAAGTTGTCGAAATAAAACAAGAAATAAATAATTTTAATTGATAACACCAAAATGCTGCGGTCCTTTTCCTTACGATCCAAATTAAAAAGACAGCGACATTTTTCAATCTTCCCGGTTTTTCAGAATTTTTTAAAACCGGGGCAGTCTGGAAATAGTCATCTGTCTGCCTACAACAAAGCACAACAAAGATAACAAAGAGATCACCGGCCCGGTGATCATCTTTGTTATCGACAGGACCTACTCATGGGCACCAGTAGGCGTACAGTATTTATGATGCCATGCATGATCAATCAATCATTCAATGAAAAACGTTTATTTGCAACTAAAACATAAATTAAATGAACCGTTACTTAATTAAAAAAAAAGAATACAAAATAACAATATACGATATAATACTATAAAACTTAGTTTTAACTACAAAATGGTCCCAACTCAGCATTTGCAGGTGTTAAAACCTGCGCTGGTTTTCTGCTGGGACCGTGGTATTACAAATTAATAAAACTAGAAAAGCGAAGTGTTGCAGCTACTTACTAAACAAAATAAATGAAGATAGTACTTAATACATAACAAATAAAATAAACATTATGTAGAGCTGAATTTTAACCATCTAAACTAACATGACGATCGATGTGCTTCAAAAAGTGTCAAAAAGTGTTTCAAAAATGGTTACAATAAAATATCAGATTAACTAGAGGATTAATAAGCTAGGGACGGGTTTGGCCCAACTCGAAAAATAACAACTAACAGGCTAAAGGTTTTTTCGTCGCTATTAGTCTACATACCGAAGCGACAGACATCAAAAATATCAATTTATTTCCGTGTCAGTGTTTAATTTTATAATTTGACCTTTTCTGAGTGTACAGTTATTGTATTTATGAAAAAAAGAGTTTTTGATTTGATTTGATATGTGGCGTAGCAGGTGAAGGTCTGCCTTAGACTCAGGTTGCGGGTTCGATGCCTGCCTCAGGAAAAATGTTTTTACGATCATTATTCTGGGTGTTTTCTATGCAAAAATACATATCTCTACTAGTTTATGCCCGCGGCTTCGCACGCGTTGTTTCTATGGAAACGTTTAAAGGTGATTTCTATCCCATCGGAATTGATTTATGAGATAAAAAGTAGCTATGTCTAGCCTATATTTGATTCCAGGATTAAAATTACCTATGTATGCAAAATTTCACCTCGATCCGTTCAGTAGTTTTGGCGTGAAGAGGTAACAAACATCCATCGATGCATCCAAACTTTCGCATTTATAATAGCGTGATATAATATTATAATGTAATGTATTTAGTGAATATTAGAAAACTAGTACCCATAAAACAAACTTTTGTTACTTTGGGGCTAGATCATGCTATGAGGATTATCCAGCACTTAATAATTAATAATTAATTTTAATAATTAATCTAAAAGTAGCTCAAAAATACCTTTTAGATAAGTCGAGATAAAACTCGAACAAAACCACACTCAAATACTAGTTCAAAACCACCTGAACTAATCTCTTACACGACTATTGTTGTTTTTAAACGATTATGTCTAAAATGATAACTGCTTCTGTTATCGTCCACGAGATGGCGCCGTAAAAGCCTACAATAGCTACTTACGAGATTAAAGCTATTATAAGGGTGTGTAATGATATGAATGTGGAGCTCGCGTGAGTGGAATATGAATGTTAAGGTATATAGTCAGGTGGGTTGCTAAGGAATTTATGCTACGTCTTGAGATAAGGTACTTTTATCACAAACCCAGTGAAGGGTTGAAAGTTATCTGAATTTTTTAAATTTTTATCCTAATATGTTCAAAAAATCCACATAAAATGTTAAAAAATCTCCATTATTTTGATAATGCTATGTGATTTCTATGAAAAAAAAACTAATAATAAATAAGCAAATATGATATCTACCCTATAAGTAGCTACCTACCTATAGTAATCATTATCACCAGTCCACAGCTGGACATAGACCTCCCTTAAGGCGCCAAAACGCCCTGTCTTTAGCTAGCCGTATCCAGCAAATACCAGCGAAGCTAGTGAAATTATTAAATTTAATTCAACTTTGGGAAACTCACCTGTTTTGTCCCAGCAAAAAAGGGGAAATGAGAGACGCGCAGGGAAAACGTACCATATCTACAGATTTTACTTAGGTCTATGCCTCTAACTAACCTATTTGAACCGCCAAGGTTGTCAATAAAGCAATCACGGTCAATTCCGAGAACCCCACTGAGGCTTTCTTGGCTCAGAAGAACGATCCTATGGAACTGCCCTAAGCATGTACTTTTCCTGGATACATAAGTAAACAAATCGGTTGACAAACATGGCGGATTAGGGATGTTCACTTGTTCGTCTAGTTGATAACATTATATCGATGGACGAGCTTGTCTTTTTAATCGAGGGTTTTTGTGCTCATCAGTTGGCGCCACTGTAAAGTAAGGTCAGGACAAAATACTAATAGGCGACGGGAAAATATATTTACATTTATATCATACCAGCGACCCGCCCCGGCTTCGCACGGAAACCTCTAAAATTGTCAGTGTGCCTCTATTATATTATACATGTAATATACCTACAAATAAACCTTCCTCTTGAATTACTCTATCTATTTAAAAAAACCGCATCAAAATCCGTTGCGTAGTTTTAAAGATTTAAGCATACATAGGGAAGGACAGACAGACAGACAGCGGGAAGCGACTTTGTTTTATACTATGTTATGAAGAGCGCATTTCTGAGATAGTGCCATTGAACCAAGTCAGGATCGGATAGTGGAATCCCGGAGAAATCGAAGGAAACCCTCATTTTCAGAATCAGAGCTGGATCCGAGGGTTTACCGGAGGTGAAGCAAGAGCAGAATATGTTTTAATAACTATCGTAGGTAAACAACAAACACAATAAATTTTTATATAATCATTGTATTTTCAAAGATATAAGAAAAACAAACAATCCGACTTTTTTTCTGAAAAAAGTAAGGTAAGGTACCAGATAATACATTTTAAATTTCGTGACAGTTTCCTTGCAACAAACCCTGCAATTATATGTCACTACAGAGACCTTACCTAATTTATCGATAACGTTCGATGGTCGATGATGTTCGACACTAGCACCGGTTTTTTATGTCTTCGATGTGAATGAAATATTGAGAATATTGCGGGTTTCTACAGCTCACAACAAAGATGATTCAAAATAACAGGTTTTTATACACTTTATATCAAATACATTACACAATAGACAACAGTTTAACGAAATGTTAGCCACTTGCCGGTGAAAGGTCAGATTCGGCCTGTTTTTGCTTTGACATAGGCCACAGCATCCTACAGAACACTTCAGGTACCTCATTTATATATGATTTTCAATTTATATCACAGTTTGGCTCAATAAATAAGTCGAAAACACTGGGAAAACTTATATTTCTCACAATGACATCTCCTCACATGTAAACAAAACCGTAGACTAAAATGGCGTCCGTGACAGCAAAAGTACATCGAAACCAGGAAGAGGGCGCTGATAAAAAGAGTGTGTATGCTTTTTCCTAACGTAAAACCACTGTTGTGAGAAAGAGACTGGTAGTCCATTATTGCTTCCGTGTCAAATTGAACAATAACGGCAGTTCCATAGGATCGTTCTTCTGAGTTTCTTGGTAACAAATCCAGCGTCGCCGTCTCACCAAAAAGGTTTTCCCGAAATAGGTTTCATTGCCGAAATGGTTTAACCCCTGATTTTCCCTGTCAATATAAACAGCTTTTCACAAAATCAACTTAATATTCATTAAATTACAGACGAAAATAGGAAATCCGTGGCTGGATTGTCCCGGAGGATCTGGGATTGTTAATATTTAAACACCGAAACAAAACCTTCCCTTATAATATTATTATTGTATAAATAATTCTGGTTTTGGTTCGTACGGGACATTAAAAACAAATACGTAGGGATCGAACACGAGACCACCTTAACATTCACCGAGGCAATAACACAAATTGTGCGTGAGAGTACAGGTGAATGGGTACAGCTAGGTCAGTCCTACCTGTGTGCAAGAATAGGTGTCTCAAAATACAGGGTGTCTCGTAAACGCGGTTTCAACTGTGTCTGTCCTGTCTGTGTCCTAAGTCTGTGTCCTAATCGGGGGAGGAAAGGTGACGGAGGAATGGGGTCGGCGAGTGTGTTTCTTCCTATTCTTGTATTTTTACACGCACTACAAAATTTTGTTTAATAATCTGTTTTTTTTTCAGCAAAACCAGCGTTTTGTTATGAAATTATTACAAGAAAACGATATAAAACCTTTGAAATTTTAAAAAGAACAAAAAACCGAATATGAACAAAAAGCGTCTTTAATTTTATATAAAAAAGGAAAAAAATGCTCGAAATTAAAAAAAATCTGAGACTCTTGACCCCCTCGATGTCCAGAATCAACCTTTTTCGGCTTGGTACACCCTTTTCGTGGTACCTTACACCACATTTAACAGACAGTTCAATTGATCTATATCAATATCATTCGTAAGAGAATTAATAATTACAATAACAACAAACCGGGTATGTCCCACAGTCCCACGGCTGGGCAAAGGCCTCTCCCTGGTCCCTTTACTAAAATTTATTTGATTGTATTATTTATTTATTAATAAAGATTATTATTATCCTGAAGTGATTTAGCTTTTTACCAAAAGCTAACGTTACCTATTCCGTTATTCAGGCCGATATTCAGTGCAATAAAAAAGCAGTTTGGCATCAATCGTATCAAGACACGGGCCGTTAGCCAATTGCTCAGGTATTATTGCTGTTTTTATGGTAGCTATGGGGGCGTGTGGCGTAACCCTTAGGTACCTACAGAGACCTTAGTATGGGTTATGTATTAGTGTACGAATTATGTTAGTTACGTAAACTATAAAAGTTTACGTTTCATTACATACATTAAAATAAATAAACAAAAATAAATAAATAATGCTGGACAATTCACACAGCATTATCTAGCCCAAAGCTAAGCAGAGTTTGTGTTATGGGTACTAGATAACTGATGTACTTAATACAATACACTACATAGATAGATATTTTTTATTATACATAGAAAACACCCAGACCAACGGAACAAATTTCTGCAGATCGTAAACCAATTTGTTCCGAGGCGGGAATCGAACCCGCAACCTCCTGCGTCGCAGGCGGACCTTCGTCCCCTGCGCCACAGAGGTCGGAGGATTTAGAGCGTTGCAGCGCCCTTGGATAATGAAAAGAACATAATTCAAGAATTGGACGAACTGCGCATGGATTCCTGACGAACTGCTTATTGGACGGAACGCGATTTGGACGAATCGTTTATTGGACGAACTGCGATATGTATGAATCGCTTTTTGGACGAACCGCTAACAAATCGATCTAACTACTTGTCGTATTATGACGATCCCATAGTTGCCTATGAACTTTTTGACAAGTAGCTAAGTGGTGGTAAACTGTCATTGTTTATTTATTTATTTAAACTTTTATTGCACTGATGTACAAAGGGTGGGCTTAATGCCGAGGCATTTTCTACCTGCCGACCAAAATCATACGTTTTTACAGGGGGTTGGCGTGCTAATATAAGTTTTACCAAGTAGCTTAAATAACTCTAATTATATAAACCTATTATATATTTAAATACAAACCTAAAAAAAAAAAATATTAATCAGTTGTTCTCGAATACTTTCCGTTATTTGGTTTTGTGTACGTTTATGTCACCGTCAGATAATAAAACCGGTAAAATTATAAAAACCCTAAGTCACTTTCCAGAAAATAATCAACAGTAGGTAGGTACTAAAATAATTTTCCTAAGCTTATCCGTAAGATAACAAACGAACAAACCAATTACGGCTTTTTTTACTATTTTACGAATTCAAATTGGCAAAAAATAATAAACGGCCCTCTGATTGGTCGACGTGGCCGGTTTTAATTTCTGTGTTCATAGACAATTTGGACATGATTTGGACACTATTTAGCAATTGTTTCATTCTATTCTGCCATAGTCTTTAGTGAATAAATGTAATCTGGATTGAAATAGAAGGACATTATTTATTCTAGATCAGACTAAGATATTCCGTAATGAAATTTTCCTGCTGGTTAGGTACATTGTACTAATAAATTTAAAATTTTAATAATACCCTGACAGATTTTTCATTAAACATGGCTAAGAACACTCGGGAGAAAATTATTTAGGAAACAAAAAAAACTAAACGAAAATCGGTTCATCCATTTGGGAGCTACGATACCACAGACATATACACAGACAGACACGTTAAACTTATAACACCCCTCCCTTTTTACTCTCTTTTTCGTTAAAAATGCAAATCAAACATTCCCAGTTCCCTTAGTAAACTTTCGTTGTTCCAGAAGGATCTACTGACTTATTTGTCACAATAATGAATGATTTCGATTTTTCCCTGTAATTTCGTCCTAGCTACAAGCAACAAAACAATATAAACAATGTATATTGATTTACTTCCTACTTCATCAAACAGAAATTATATTCCTTTGACCCATGGGCCGGAAAACGTAACGAAAACATGGACATTTTTCTCAAACATGCAAATCTTAGGGAAAATTTTCTCAGGAAAAATGGACACATCAATAAAAGTAGGAAGAAAATGTGTTTCTCTCACAATTTCTTCTTACTCAACTTACCCAAAGCAGTAGCTTTAGTTTGACTTCGTGAAATGTTTGTAGTACCTATACAGAGTACGTAACATGTGTATTTTCAATCTACATGTACACAAGCGACAACTAATAATAATTTTTGTCATTTCAACCCACAAAAATTTTTCAGTGTTGTTTCAACCACCCAGAAGAAAACAAGCGATAGTCAGCAAAAGTATAGCAAAAGTACAGTCAGATCAAAAGACATGATATTAATTTATTTATTTTATATTTATATATATTTTTATTTCCTACCTTAGATCAGAGTGTTTATTACGGGCTGTGCGCATTACCAGGCCACTCAGAAAGTATTGCGAAAAAAAGTTTTTCTATACTACTATGAGAGATTAGCAAGTTATTATCGTTTTCGAGTTTTTCATCCAGGACCCCTACCGGATAGAGAAGAACTACTTTTCGAAGAATGACAATGGTCCAATCGTTTCCAATAGCCAAGTCACACGGTCTATCTTGCTGTAGAAACATGTTCATAACACTTCTTACTTTCCGTCCTCTTGAATGTTTTGTAAAGACTCTTTAACCATCGGCTAAAGAGTCGTTACAAAACATAAACTCAAAAGAATACGTAAACCTCTCTCATCCGAACTTTAAGTAATTCTTGACTTGATAAAGTTAGTACCTTAGAGGGAAAAGTTAAGGATCTTTGAGACCACTCAATCATTTTGACTTTGACATAATTTGAGAAATATATCAGAAGATATTATTCAAGAAATTATACCCTTCTATTTTATATCTACGAAACTGACGGACAAACAAACCCTTGTCTTTGAATTCAAACAAATAGTCAAACATATCCTTTGTAAAAAGGCTTACTACAAAATATCAGATTATCTAGAGGATAAAAAAGCTTGGGACGAGTTTTGCTCCAGCTCGAAAAATAACAACTAACAGGCTAAAGGTTTCTTCGTCGCTTCTTTACTTAAGTCTACATACCGAAGCGACAGAAATCAAAAATATCACTTTATTTCCGTGTCAGTGTTTAGTTTTATGATTTGACCTTTTCTAAGTGTACATTTATTGTATTTATGGAAATAAAGAGTTTTTGATTTGATTTTGATTTGATTTGATTTGAATTCAATCTTGATCGCTTGATTGAAGACTTTCCCCGCAATCTCTTATATTTTAAGCTACTTCAAAAAAGAAGGAGGTTCTCAATTCTGCTGTATGTATTGACAAAAACATGACATGTGATTGGACAAAAAAATAACAAAAAATACAAAATAATGTACTTAAACACGTTAAACTTTGAACTCTAGCACTCATTCACCGTGCAGTTACTGTTGGCAATAAAAAAGTGGTGCCTTAAAATATATCAGGCTTGTTGAAAATTATCATATTAGTCATTGACAAAGAGTTTTTCCTCTACCTAACTCAAGAGATATATTTGAACATCAACAACAGCTGCCCTGCTGGTAAATTAAACATTGAAGGAAATCATGAGAAACCTGTGTCAGAATTGGTCTTCGATCACACTAATATTATAAATGCGAAAGTGTAGATAGATGGATGGATCGGTGATGTTACTTCGTCACGCCACAAGTAGTGAAGAGAGTGACCTGAAATTTTAAAAAGGTGTAGCTCTAAGCCTGGAATCAAACATAGGCTACTTTTTATGACAAAAGTTTCAATAAAAACAATACGTACGAAGCCACGGGCAGAAATTAGTATAAAATTAATTTTGATTGGCAACCCTTTTGTTAGAAGATCAAATGGAGAGTACATAGTTTTCAAAGCTGAGCGCTTCAACCACCCAGTTAAGCTTCCTAAAGTATGAAATGTTTGAACAATAGACCACATTGTATCATTATTTCCTAAATGAACCTATTAATTACGAAACCTGATTCCAGAATAATAGGACAAAGGGTATTGAAGCAGTATTGAAGTATTAGCAATCGTTTGATTATTTATGATCCTTTGTCAAGAACGTAAAGTACCTAGGTATAGACGCCTTTATCGATAGGTTCACATCGTAACTCCCTGAAGATATAATCAACACTGATTTCAAGTCATCCTATCTGCCAAAACTACTTTTTTAAATCATTTTCTAAGAAATCAAATAATATTGCAAAAAATTTCGACTTCGACGGGACTTGAACCCGCATCCTTCCGTCAGTACCGGAATGCTAACCAACTACACCACGAGGTCAAGTGACGTGGGAGTCTAAAATCTTTGCGATATTATTTGATTTGTTAGAAATTACCCTGAGTGTGGGGTTACGCACTATAATATCAAAGACATATATATAATATCATTTTTTTGTAAAGAACACTTTTGTATCTTTTTTTTCAAAAATCCAATAAATGACGCATTATTTGTTGTATTTTCGATCGTATAGCTATGTTGCTTTATCAAAGATTTATGCTGGAGCAAAGCTTATGTCAGAGAAAAATGTTCCAAGCATAGATTGATAACGGAGCAAGTTTTCTTAATACGGGCCTAAGTTAATCAATACTGTACCAATTTGTAAGTAACTTAACTATCAAAAACTGTAATTTGCTGCATCTGTCCAATGATTTTTTTTTGTATTTATTTAAAATAATCACATAGGACTTAAATTAAAAACACTGCACGCGGGGGTTTAACCCGAAGGTTACGTTCCTCGGTTTTCAATTTAGAAGTGTACATCTTCGTATTTAGGTACGTACGAGTAAGTAAGACTCTGAAGCTTAAAATCTAAAAGTATGAATGTACTCTATCATTATCACACAATGCTCTTAGTACCTAAGTGTTATTTTGAGTGACACGAACAATTAAAAAAAAATTAAAAACCTCCCGACAGATTTTCTAGAAACATGTCTTAAAACCTGGGGATAAAATTTGAAAAAAAACGAAACGAAAATCGGTTCATCCGTTTGGGAGCTACGATACCACAGACAGACACGTTAAACTTATAACACCCCTCTCTTTTTGCGTCGGGGGTATAAACAATAAACAACACACTCATAAATATCTAAAATGCAGGCATTCTGTACAAACACCTACCTATTCCTGTACGTTTTTACAGCATATTATTGTATTTGACATATTGTGTCGAGCGGGCTCCACACAGTAAGATAATGGGTAGGTAATTGATTCCAGGTTTGTCGTACCGAGTTTCCTTTCCCCGGGGGCTGAATACAGAGCTTTCAGTTCTTTTGATTCTCAAAGGCTGCAGAGAACCAATTTGCTAGACTTTTTCGTAGTTTCTCTTGATTGAAGAAAATGTTTTAGTGGAACTTAAGTCATTTACAACGGGATATTTACCATGATTCGAGTTTTAAGCTATCCAATATTTCGGCACAGTTTCATGCGCCAAGATCACGGAATAACTGAAAATGAGTTTAGTGTTATTAGCCATGATGGATTTAAAAGTTTTAGTGGAACATTTTCTTCGATATAAATGATTCAATAATTAATTTGAACACCTGTGTCCAGCGGTGGACAAGCAAATACTGTAGATGATGATGATGAAGGAACTGGGAAATAAACTACTGAGCATAATGTGATAAACTAAATTAAATGCGAGAGTGCTCAAATATTTACTTGCGGATTGAAGGTACCTAATATAAGAAATTTTAGATTCGACTGAATACAAAGGACTGCTTGTAAACCTGTAAGTATACATAAATGGAAAAGGTGACAGGAATTACAATAACGACAACAATCTATAGTGAATCCACCGTCGAAGCACTATGGCTCTGTCAACGGGTCCACAGTAATTTTATTCAGTTTGAAAATTCTATTCCGCTATGAAACCACGAAATTCCGTTATTATGGACGATATCATTAATATACATAATTGGAATGAATTTTGGTTTACCGCAACTAAATAATTTAATAACCAGTAATCAAATACTCATTAAACATGTTATTTTGGACTTTTGCCACCAGGACAAAAGCAAATAAACGGCCTTATAAAAGCGATAAAACATAAACTACAAAGAACATGATTGAGATTTTCATATTACACCCTTCTCAAATTACTTGCGAGCGAACCGTGGGGATTAATTTGTAAATGCTTCACACTATCTCATCTCACTAATATTATAAATGTGAAAGTTTGGTGGATGGATAGATGGACGGATGGATGTGTGTTTGTATCTTTTTCACGCCTAAACTTTAGAACAGATCGAGCTGAATTACAAAAATGTATTTTTATTAAACTACTTTTTATCCCATAAATTAGTTCCCATGAGATAGAGTTAACTTTTAAACGTTTATATCGAAACGAGTGCGAAGCCGCGGGCAGACACGAGTCTATACTAAACTTTGGCCAAAATAATCATATAAAATTATTCAGAAAATAACTTCTATTTTGTTTTTTGAATGTCCAGTACGACCCAATTCTGAGTCCCCATTAACACAGGCGCCATAGCATGAATATTAAGAACACTTCTATTCCCAGGAACTTAATTCAATTAATTATTTAAGAGTACCGTTACACCGGTTTCGTTCGTATTTAAATAAACTTTTATTAAAATTTAATCACGAGATCCCTCGGCCCGGGTTCGTATATGAAATTAAATAGGCCTCGAACTAACGTAAGTCCTTATTTTGGTTGAGGAACGTGAAGGTTTCTATATTTCGTAGGCTTATTTATTTTAATAGGAAATTCTCACATACTGAAGAAATGAGGGTAACATTATAATTATTATTTATTTTAGCCATTATTGTCTCACTTCTGGGCAAAGGATTCCAAAGGATTGGTACAATGAGTTTGAAAATTGTTTTAGATATTTTAATAACACTCAAAATAAGTAACGCCTGCCTCAAGGAAAGACTGAATTTTTTTTTTAATTCATAAAATTAATGTAGTTGAAATAAAGCCTATTTTGACCATGATTATACTTTTCGATCATATATTAACTTTCTTGTATTATTTTTCAGCAAAACTATCACATAGTAATAGCACAGATATTATAATACTATTATACTAGTAGTAGTAGTAGTATAGAGACCTATCTTGCCATATTTTTAGTATACTATATAAATAGGTTTCTTCATCCCAACACAACTGTGTTTATGTCTCTTGAAATTTTATTATTAAAACAATTTTTTGTCCATTGACGAGAATAATATATATCCTAAAGAATATTTTTAACAACTAGATTGATGACGCGGCTACTTGCATGTTATAAATTTTATAATTTTAAGCTTAAGATTAATGATAGGATGGATATTTGCAGATATTTAACTTTGTGACGCATTACCTCATGGCGCAGAGATGATTGCTGTCAATTCAAAAACCCGTCTCACCTCCACGCAGTAAAGCTTAATTTTAATCACCATAAAATTTACAAAACACGCCGCAAAAATGCACACTCATCTCGACTTAATTAAAAATACAACTAACCTGTAAAATGAAAAGGTCATCGTTCGTTGTTTCTGCAAATTGGACCCAGTCCCAATGAGGTAAACACTACATTTGCACTCACAGTAACACTGATACCACTAAATGAAAACTTTGAGCATAGTTTTGTAGCACTGTACACTTTTCTATTAAGTCGTTGGTTTTCGTCGCGAGTTCGCAGCCGTGGCCTACGGGGCGTAGCGTCGTACCGGGTGGCGTAGCGCGACTGACGCTACGCCGCCTCTACGGCGCAACTCTCGCATCGAAAAGTTAATCTTGTAATAGGAAGAAAGTTTGTACGAAACTCATACGAATTGTGTATCAACGGCTGTGGTTAACATAAACTTCGCTTTATTGATGTCGCTCATAAATTTCAGGGTTCCGCGGTTTATATAAATTTTTGACGGACGTTTTTATGTGCCTTGTTTGTTTAAGTTGTGGGTCAGAGAGAGGTTTTATTTACTTTTCACTGTGCAGTGAAGTTTATTTCGGACATCAATGTTAAGAAGTGTTTCTGAGTACCCAGTTGAACAATAAAATGGTTCTGAATTAAACGTTTTGTTATTGTTGTGATCCTTTGATGGAAATATCAAGGACAGAGAAAGAGGAGAAACAATAAAAGAATCCCTGATCACCGCGTACAATAGACCGGAAAGGAAATATTTATTGAACACATATAGTTAATTTCATATATTCACAAAGAATATTACAATGAAATAATAGAAATAAATTAGAACTAGTATTTACAATTGAAACAATTAAGCTAACTGCAGACTGTTGCAAACAATCTACAGGTAGCTCAAATATTAATTTCATATATTCTGATAATTTATGATGTAGTAGTTGGACTAAAGAAAGCTACCAGAAAAAGGCAAAAGCTTCTTTCCGTGTATACAGGGTGCCATGGAAAGGGTACAACCGGAAAAGGTGATTTTGGACCCCAAGGGGATCAACTTGTGATTTTTTTTTGAAGTGAAAACTTCTTTAGCGGCGTTGAGCACTTTTTCTGTAATGGGTATAAAATCTTAAACTCGCGTCAGGACACGTGACCTGATCGAAAAAGCGTAAGACGGATGGAGCAACGACGACCTTATGCCGTAGGAATAAAGCTCAAAATTGTGCAGGATCTTCATTATAGCTAGGAAATTTCTTGAAGTTTTGTTTTGAGATAGAGTTCAAAATCGAACATTATTTTTAGGTAAACAGAATAGATAATATTACTAGTTTCCGACAACAACAATAGGCCCTAGCTTACGTAATAGTTGCTAGCGTCCGGCTCGCTTATACCTACCTACTTATGTATCTATAGATAATTAATTTCTCGAACGAATCGAAAAGAAAGACAAGGATAAAAATTTTCATTTATTCATTAATATAATTTTATAATTAAGGTTAGGTTTCGATCGAGTCTATCGTACTGCTTAACGGGTGTAAACAGACCCTTCACGAAGCCGTCAACCAAGCATTCTGTACATGAAACTAAGTAACACTGCGCAAAAATAATTGCTGGGAAACGGAATTTATTTTTGGACTTTAAAAATAATCAGATTTTTGTAGCGGGTAATGGTTTGCGCGCAACCGGCTGTAAATAATTGTAATATTATTTAATATTGTAAAATAATTGTAATAGTTTTAAAGTGTTAAATTTTTAATGTAATATAAATTGTCATGTTTGTGTACGATAGCGCAATAAATGAATATTGTATTCTACCACATAAATGATAGTACTTTTATACTGATAAAGCAATTGGTACAAAATTATTCCCTAACCATTCCAAAATATCAAACATGCTCAACGTTAATAATCAAGTTTTCACTTCTGCCGGCACTCCCGGAGTGCAACCCGTCTTTTTTTTTATTTAGAATATTTTGTTGTAATATAAAAAGATTTGTTTTTCTTTGTGTTCTTGCTCTTAAACACGCACTTTTGCATTATCTTACATTAAAAAATGTTTCATAAATGTTTTTTTGCTTGTTTTTTTCAGTAAAACCAGTGATTTGTTATGAAAATATTAAAAAAAATTAAGTAAATTCTTTGAAATTTCAAATCAATAATCAGTATGTAAAAATACACGTAAAAGATCACGAATAAGAAGAAAAAAGTCTCCATTTTATTCTTAAGTTAAAAAAGGTTCGAAATTTAAAAAAAATCGTACAACAAATGCTCACCCCCTCGATGTCCAGAATCACGTCCTTTTGGTTTAGTACCCTTTCCGTGA
The DNA here is from genome assembly GCA_949316285.1 of Eupithecia subumbrata. Lineage (NCBI taxonomy): Eukaryota > Metazoa > Arthropoda > Insecta > Lepidoptera > Geometridae > Eupithecia > Eupithecia subumbrata. The sequence continues at coordinate 8,025,410 of OX438643.1, read as the reverse complement.
CATCCTGTATATAACACTTTTACAACACACCAATCCACTTGTCAATACTGGTGATAATAAGAAACTCCCCAGACGACGATTTCACAACTTTTTGTGACGTGGGGATCTGCCAATAAAAAAACTCACTCATAGTGACCTCAGTTGTTTCGTGACAAAAACGCATGCAACTGTGCCGAAATATTGGAAACCTCAAAAGTGCACAAATCATGGTTAATATCCCGTTATTAATCATTTAATGATATGATAATGCTACATGTAATTCTAATGTCGATTCCAGTCAAAATATTTAGCAGTCCTCTTACAATAAATTGAATCGGTACTGAAGCACCATCGATTTGGCCATGACTAGGAACTGTAGCGTGGACGAGTGCACTGCAAACCTCTATTGGCTCCAATGACATCTATACGAACTAATATTGGTTCTTAGTAAATGGACTGCGCTGAGGCTGCCGGCCAATTAAATTTTCACTCCAAGGCTCGGGTGCAAAATTGATTGTACAACGCAATACCGTTAGATCGACAGCGTCATATTTGAATGCGGCTTTGAGGGAAACTTGAAATGAAACCAAGGTTCCGTGCTGTTCTGCAGTCACGGATTAGTAAAGGCGGGCTAGGTCTTTACACTATCAATTTTTTATTATTATTACTATAAACAAAGCTATTTTCGGTAATATTTTGATAAATTTACTTGTGATTCCTTTTATAAGTTACTGGCTGAAACCCGCAACTTCGTTAGCGTGCTAGGTAGAGCACTTAATCTATTTTTAATGGAAATGATACTGTGAAATTTGTGACATTTAACGACAGTTACTAAAAAAAACGGAAGCTCTGTGCTATTTTAATGCCATGCCTATAGTTTTCTTTTGTATTGTTTAATAGTGACTTTCGCATTTTCCTGGCATAATCAAATCTGTAATCTCTTCTGTTGCGAAATGAGAGTGCGACTCAGCACTAACCCTGCCAAAGCTAGCTACATTACTCTAAGTGTACCTTAAAATGTCTACGTAACTGTCCAAAGCCGTATGTAGCACGTAGTACGTGTGATCTATTTCCCGGTCCACTTTGCGACGACCAGCTGATGCATCCTCCATACTACACATTGATTGATACGAAATTGGTCAAGAGATACGTTTTACTTTACCAGAATGGTTCACTCTATTGCGATGGAAATTATTTTGTCACTATCGTAAACGCGGGTTCGTCTGCAGAATAAGATAGAGTACTATGAAGTTTTTGCCGCGCCTTCACACGCTTGGTTTTGAGGATTAAGCGTATTATTTATATTGGATATTATTCTACAAATAAGCCTTTATTCAAAAAGAAAACTAGGTACATTCAAATGATAAAAATAAATTACAACTAGTATTTACAATTAAAACAATTGAGCTAACTGCAGACTGTTGCAAACAATCTACAGATAGCTCAACTGATGCATATAAATACCAGTCGGAAGCGTCCCCAAGACGCTGGCTGCATTGCTCTGCTGTATGGCAATGCTGATGCGCTGCGCTAGATACTCACCAGCTCTCGGGACACGCGTCGTTTTGAAATAAGCCAAATTTCATCTTTATCTGTTTGGTTATTTTGAACAGCTAACTCTCGCTATCAAACAAAAGGTCATAAATATCGATGTATTTTTGGTTAGAATGCCTGAAATACTATGTAATTTCAAATGGGTCTTAGTTACTTAAATATACTAATACAAGGTAGGTACAGTTTATTTAATTCATTTTAGATTTAATTTTTAAACTTACAAAAAATATTCCTTGAAAGAATCTTCCATAAATTCAGATACTGGTAACCGACATCTTTTGAAAAATGGACTCCAAGTTAAGAATATTCAAAATTCTTCAGACTGAGCTGTCGACGGGAAAGCCTCACTCAATCTTACTCCGCGGGGTGTCCAAAGTCTTTGACTTCAAAGCTCTTCTTTTTTTTAAATACTTAGTAAGAAGCAGGTTACAGGAATTTTCTAGAAATTAAATTTGGCTTAATTGTTTATGACGAGTACATAAAACGTTGAAAATTAGTGGTTGAACGTTTTTGATAAATTTTTATTTAAGATCAACTTATTTCATTATAGTGGGGACTATAATTTATTATCTAAGCTACGTCTTCTATCTGGTATTTGTAAGTACACATAATGGTTAGGAGTAATTCTGTTACAATAATAATAAAGCGTTATTGTCAAACTGTTTCTTCTCTGAATAGAATAAAATTAATTAAATCTACAACTCGGTTCTTCAAATCTACTTGGTTCGCGAAACGAAAACAAACCCAGATCACTACAGTCTACAATAGCAGCCTTGTTTTAAATGCAATAAAGCAAACATTGCATCTAAAGCTCAAACAAGAAAACATCGACATCTCGTAGATCCAGACGTATCCAATGAAATCCGAATCCATCGTAAAAGCTGAGTTTATGACACGCGCCTCGCCCGCGTCTTGAATTACGAACTGGCTCGAAAGCCCTAGAGACGTTGGTGGTCTGAAAACTAATGATATTCTAGAAAACACGATTTCATGTTACTTTGTCTTTATTGAACTTCCCCTTGAATAATAATAATAGAACCTCTAACTGCGTGGTGTCGGTGTCGGTGGTCGTGTGTCGTCTTAGAATTTGCACCACCCTAACTCTTGCCGCGAGTGTCGTAAGAGGCGACTAAGGGATATCCACCGGGGGCGGGCAGCAGCGACCAATATTGAACATAATATCCACTTTTTATCAATTATTAATTAATCGTTTTACCTTAACCATGGTATCGTCTCGTAATGACACATTTTGGAATTTTTTTTCTTGATAAAAAAACTACAGATGGTGGGACGCATTAACTTTTTACAGAAAATTCGTATTTAAATATACCATTTCACGGCCTTATCCATCATTTTGGGTTCATGACATAAATAAGTCACGGTCAAGTAATGGGGAGTTTAATGTTCTGTATAAACAAGTGCCAAATTTTGTTTGTTTCTGGCCAGTTGGACGAACATAGTTTATCCCTGGTTGAAATCTACAGTTATTGTTGTTTTCTTCTGTATCTATCAAGATTTTTCAAATTCAAATCAAATCAAATTCAAATCATTTATTGCAGGAAATATGGTCATAATACAGGGTCTTGAACATTAGAATAGTGTCACATACTTCACCAAAACACATTGGCATGCAAAATTTCTTATAAATAGGTACATCTGTAAATTGTATTAATTTAAATTGTAACAAGATTAAACCATAATTGAACAATAGACATCAATAATGTTGATTACTACTTATTTCTAAATTTTAGTTCCATAAGTTCCCTAACACTATAAAAACCTTTTTCTATGAGCCATAATTTTAATTTTTTTGTAAATAATTTTAAAGGTAAATTTTTGATGTCATCAGGGATTTTATTATATATAGAGCCACACATGGCATAACAATTCTTAATATATAATGCTGTCTTAGGAGTCCTAGACAGAACAATTCTTTCTGGGTTACGTACACATCTAGGGTATATATCCTTAGCTTTAGTAAATAAATTCGGGTGTTCTTTTACAAATTTAGCAGCCTCTAGAATATACATACTGGGCAATGTTAGTAGTTTTAATTTAATGAAGAGAGGCCTGCACGACTCCCATGGAGGTATTCCTACAATTGCGCGTACACATTTTTTTTGAGCAATGGCAAGGTCGGTGTTTGTAGAATTTCCCCATAGAATAAGTCCGTAGTTTAGGGTAGAAGTTACGTATCCATGATAGGCAGTCAAAATGGTATTGAGGCTGGAGGTTTTCCGAAGCCTGTAAAGAATATAAGTAAATTTATTTAATTTCTTTCTAACTTGATCAATATGGGCTTTCCAGTTACATCTTTGGTCTAATGTAATACCTAAAAATTTTGTCTCTCGTACCTCTACTATCTGATGTTCCTTGTAGTAGATGTCAAGACATTCGCTTTTTTTATTACAATTGGTAAACTGCATAAAATTAGTCTTAGTTAGGTTTACCTGTAAATTATTTGCGTCTAGCCATTTAATAATAGAGTCGATTGTATTATTTATGTCAGTTTTGTAATTATTAATGTCAGAATTAGAATTGGATGTTATCAAAATAGAAATGTCATCGGCGAATAGAGTACATTGATTATTGGTTACTGCAGGTAAATCATTAATATACAGCAGGAATAAGAGCGGTCCGAGGACGCTACCCTGCGGTACGCCGTATCTATTTTGTCTATGGGTTGACCGAAAAGCCTCTACCTCATTTTTAGTATTGATGTTGGCAATTTCGACACATTGAAGTCTATTGGACAAATATGACTCCAGCCATCTAAGTGCCGGGCCTCTTATGCCGTATTTATCTAACTTGTCCAACAATAATGTGTGGGAAACAAAGTCAAAGGCCTTTGACATGTCAAAAAACACACCTGTCACCTTTTTACCCGAATCTAAAGCGTCGATAACATTTTTCATAAGATGAAAGCATGCTAGAGTCGTTGACTTGGCTTTTTGAAAACCAAATTGTTCATTTATTAGGATTTTATGTTTATTAATAAATGATAAAAGGCGTTTTTGCATGGCTCGTTCAAATATTTTGGATATGACCGATATCAAAGTGATAGGTCTGTAGTTTACTACTAACGTCTTTTTTTTCTTTTTGTAAAGAGGCTTTACTATAGAGTCTTTCAAAAGACTGGGAAAACAACCCTCCGCAAAAGACATATTTATTAAGTGAGTCAAAACTGGAACAATTTCATCTGAACATTTTTTTAGAATGTCAGTTGCAAAACCGTCATGTCCTACAGATTTAGTATTCCGTAAGGATAGTATAAGTTTTTTAACTTCGTTATTATCATAAGGTCCAAGGAACATACTATTGTTTAAGTAATTTTTTTGTGTAACCTGAACATTTTTATTTTGTATATTTGTAGTCTCTATCCAATATCTATTAAATTCTTCGGCAATGCTAGTAGGGCTAGATAATACAGAATTGTCTTTTTTTATTTCGCTTATTATGCTCCCTTTCAAGTTATATGATTCCTGTTTAATTAACTGCCATGCCGATTTACATATATTTTTAGAGTTTTTTAATACTTTATCATTTGATAGTTTTACAGCACTTTCTATGCATTTCTTTAATAGCCGAGAATAAGACTTATAGTTATTTTTATTTGATTCGCATTTATTTCTGTAGTACTTATAACGTAAGTGTCTTTTTTTTCTACAGCTAATTTTTAAGCCTTTAGATATCCAAATTGGATTTTTAGTTTTGTGTGAAATTCGTATCTTAATTATAGGGAAACATAAATTATAAAAAGACCTCTTTTTGCCTCGCGCCTAGTGACAAAAAACCAACACGTTTGTTTACTTAGATAGACGCTAAGCGACTAGCTAAATGCCGGTCCCGAACATTTTCGAACGTTCGTTTTACTAAACTATTCGCTTGGTGACTTGCTAGGCTTTAGGGGCTAAGCAAGCTAGAGATAGACCATTCTAAAAATGCACGTCAAAATGCACGCCCCCTCCACTAAAAGTAATACGTTCGGCGTTCATTTTTAGAATGGTTTATCTCCTGTCTGTGCGGACGTAGCCTCAAGGTTGAAACTATTCTATCAATCAAATCTCCGTGCAAATAGCACCGCACGCACATTCTATAGTTTCTTTTATGTATGGATATTTCTGCGGCGATACCATTGTCATAGTACCTAAAGTGATTGATTAGCAGAATTCGGCCCCTGACTGTACAATGTATGAACTTATTGTACATTTTTCACTACATAATTAGTATGACATTTTTATCTTAATAAAATATTGATAAAACCGTAACCGTAACTGTTTATTATAAGTTTGTGTAAACCAGGTACTAAATCGTTAAAATAACGACGCCTCATGTTTAGGTAAGTACCTACTTACGTTATGTTTGCTTAGGATTTCATTTCGTAGCTTATTTTGTTTTTATAGTATAATTTATTTTCGTAAAATAAAGTTCTTTGGATAGGCGATTGCTTAGGACAAACATAGTCCAAAAATAATATTATTTTATATGGATTAAGTTAAATAGGCTTAGGTATGTATAACAGTTAATATGAAAAGCTTAGTAAAATGTATTTCTAACTTTCATTATTATGCATGTGATATTAGAGGGTAGGTATCGCAGTGTGGTGCCGGCTTAGAATTTGCACCACCCCAACTCTTCCCGCGGATGTGACTAAGGGATATCCACCGGGGGTGGGCAGCAGCGCCCCCTGCAGAACAATTCTACAACCGAACTGATCCCCAACCCGCATGCCCAGCGTGGGGATTATGGGTATTCCCCCCATGTGTTAAAAGCCAATAAGGCGCTTATTAGGGGGAGGCCTGCGTCCAGCAGTGGACCAATACAGGCTGTTGAGGTTGAGGGATGTACATAATACAGAGGTTGATCGTGTTGATCGCGCCGTAATAGACCCCTTCCAGTCAGCCCGTAGTTATATTTGACGACCTCAGTGGTGCAGCGGGCGAAGGTCCGTCTGCGACGCAGGAGGTTGCGGGTTCGATTTCCGCTTCGGGTCAAATGTTAGTACGATCTGCAGATATTTTTTCAAAGTGTTCTGGATGTTTTCTATGTATAATAAAAAAATATCTATCTATGTAGTGTATTTTATTAAGTATATCAGTTATCTAGTACCCATAACACAAGCTCTGCTTAGCTTGGGGCTAGATAGTGCTGTGTGAATTATCCAGCATTATTATTTATTATTATATTAGCCAACTAAAGCACCTACCAGAATACCCTTCCTCTGGTTCTCACATAGCAGCTTCATACTGAGTATTTTTAACACATCTACTGCGATCACTATTCCTGCTACAGTCTGACATGTCTAAGAGTCTTATACACCTTGTATGGGAAATAAAGAAATGAAATAAAATAGTTTATTTGACACGACGCATTACAAAAACTAAACATTTGTGGAAAAAAAATCTTAACTTGAAATGGATGTAACAGTAGGATAGGTGAACTGTAAAACCGTTAGCTGCTTAGTGCAAACAAAAATCACCAAATTGTTGGACACCTTAAAATTAAAATAGTAGGTACCTACCTATCGAGTCTTCTTCCGCAACCTGCTTGACAAACCAGCGAGTATCGAGTCGAAAAGGTATACACTCAGCATGTTTTTGAGTATATATTGCTCAGGTTGAGGAACCTGACATAACCGATGTCGTTACCGTTGACGATAAAGTATAAAATCTTGTTACAAGAGAGATCCAAAGAGTCCAGTTTGACGACTCTTTGGATCTCTCTTGTAACGAGATTGTATACTTTATCGTCAACGGTAACGAAATCGCTTGTCAGGTTCCTCAATAAGTCAAAATAATTTACTCAGCGCTGGTGTTATGTTGATCTATGCACACATGCCTTGGTAGGCATGGTTACCTATCTAATGTCAACTAGGTACAACAAAAAATAATAATATAATGATTTATTAGAATACTTATTTGCCTACCTAAAATGAACAATATAAGTCATGTCTGAACAGTACTTACCTATGTATGAGTAAATAACTACATAAGATAAGACCCTCTATTAGCGACGCATCATTGTTATTGATGCCGTCCCACTTTCTTTGTTCCTGAATTAGAAACAGCTTTAACTTAAATCAAATAATATCGCTAAAACATTCGACTTCGACGGGACTTGAACCCGCCTCCTTCCGTTCAAGTCCAGGGTTCAAGTCCCGTCGAGGTCGAAAATTTTTGCAATATTATTTGATTTAGAAATTACCCTGCGTGTGGGGTTACGGACTATAATAACAAAACTTAGTTTTAAATCCGTAATGCCACTAGTGTTTCTGATTGGTGGGGGGATAGTAGTAAAGCACTTTGTTTTACTGTATTTTTTGTGATTATGGAAAAGTCCTCCTTGTTTGGGGAGGTATATTCAATAGTGGACGTATATGTGTACTCATGATTACATGTATAAAAGTAGTCCAAGGTCAACAAATTCGCAGTTTTCCTATCCTCAACACTGAACCCCCGAATCAGCAGAAGGAACAATAAAGAATAGTGCTTACATAATCACAGCCATAGATATTGTGTTTCAAATAAAATTAGGCAAACGTCCAAAGAGCTGAAACATAGAAACAATGTATAAAATATCCAGTTGTCCATCTACAGTGGTATGAAAAATTTTCTAACCTTTTTCAATTTCTAAGAAGACTATTGAGTTTTTATCTACTACGTATTAGAGTATCCATTTATGAAATTAAAGAAGCTTTGCAAACTGTTTTACTTTTATTCTTATATATCTACAATCCTGTTCACACAGTATATTTAGAGGTACTGTCAAGTCTGGAGACCGAATCCCCGACTTCTCGTGTTTTTCCCTCCAAAACCGCTTCTGCTCAATATGACGTCGACGAACCACAGACAAGACTGCGCTGATCAATTCAAAGACAACACGTCAAAGTCAATAGATGAAAACACGAGAAGTCGTCAACTGTCTACAAAGCTAATACCTACATAATTATTAAGTAAATTTAAAAAAACTCTTAAATTACTCTAATGGTTATTATAATTTTATCTTAACCCTAGCTCACTAACCTTAATTTCGAGTAACGTTATCACTAACCATTCGTAAATTTTACGACGACTTAAAACATCAATATTTTGTTGTTCAGTTTTTATTAATGAGACAAAACAACCATAATTAGAACGTTTAGCCTTCTCTGAGTAAAACTTAAGGGTCTATTTCGAAAATAACTTATAAGAATAGTAAGTAGACCCATAAACAATATGCTCCCTGCAAATCGCTTGTTTGCTGCCTTACAGAAGTTCAAGGTCTTATGATTTTTTTTGTAGGATATTAGCTGCAAGTTTTAAAAGTTCTGGGAACACCTTGAATGGCTTACCTGAAAACCATAAATATTCATGATTTCACCGATGATTTGGCTTCATATTTGTGTGCAAAGTTACAGTCTGAATTTTTTATAACTCGTTATCTCTCGATTCAACATATGTGCATCCGCAATAAGTGACTCCAGGTCTCTAATAATACAATTTAGGAAGGTATTAGAAACGGGTAGGGTGGCAGAGGTCGGGAACATACCGAAACACTAAATGCTCCAGGTACTCCTCGTCATTTTTACGAATGGTTAGTGATCTAGGGTTAAATATTAGGTCAAAATGATATGGATTTACAATTTTATTCAAAACAAACAACAAAATAATTACAATTCCTGGCGGTTGCAGTGTAAGAACCACTCCAACTAAGTCCGTGGATGTTGTAAGAGCAAATATCAAATATCATAATTATGCTTTATTTTCTTTAGACCTTACAGGACTCTTGGATGTGTCACAAAAATTCAAATTACAAAAGTAAAACTGGGAAATAAAGTGGTTACTTTGAATTTTTTTTCAATTCAGTCTTTTAAGGTAAAGTAAAGAAGCGAACAAGAAACCTTGTTAGGCCGTCAGTTTTCGAGCTGGAGCAAAAATTGGCTTTTTATCCTCTAGATATATCTAGCCGACTAAGGGAACCTAAGGGAGCTGAAGTGGCAGGGCCGGCCATATCTCGCGAAGAACCGACAACCGCTGGGATAAACGTGTTCTTGAGTGGAGACCGCGACTCGGCAATCGTAGTGTAGGACGCCCTCAGGCCAGGTGGGATGACTAATCCTCAGCATGTCAATGATTGCACAAGCTGCGCATCAGGGCCTGCGCTTCCGTCTAGCCGTCCACACACACGCACTTTTCTACGCAAACTTGTTTGTGTAGAGCTCGCAGGCAAGACGGAACGTGTGGCCTATAGTGTTTTTACAATTGCAGAAGACCTAAAAAACTTGCCTTGTTTGAAAGCAGGTGCAAACTTTTCATTGGCAGATCACTGACCTGATGTTAGTTGCTTTACTGTTAATCTTGTGTACAATGTTCGGCACGCCTTATCTCCCGAAAGCATTTTGCTTGTGGTGTTGTATTTCAGTTTCTAGCGAGTATGACGCCATTTCGTATACTGCGCATTTTATTTGGAGATACACTTGTGTAAATATTCTATCTTCACCGACTTAGATATCAATTCTATTTTAAATTTCTTTACACTGAGAAATAAATGAGCATTCAGTGCCATGGTTCACTTGACAGAAAATATTGAGGACTTTTGTAAATGAAAACTTTATTAAAATCCACGAAGCAATCGTGTTTTAGAATTTGCTGCATGAAATTGTATGTAACCTAATACTTTTTCGAGCCTTCTAATAGACAAAATGCAGTTTTATAAACTTTCGTGATCAGAAAACGTTATAGCTACTATTATAGGGTATTTATTGTGTTTGTTTACCAAGTTTATTGGGTACATAACTCCAATATCGAATGTTTGGATGTTTAGTGGTGTTCTCGCCAAAAGAACTCAGCGGATCAGGCTGTAACTTTTCAACAAGATAGTTCTAGACCCGGATAAACAGATAGGCTACTTTTTGTCCCAAAATAACACATGCAAAAGCATCAACCAACACAGTTATATTTAACGTGGTCCGAATTTATTCAACTTTGGCCAACAACGCTATCTCCGCTCGTCTTTTCAATAAAAAACATCTAGATATAAAACCTTATTTTCCATCCGTAAATACTTGCAACCAGACCCTCAATAAAAACGTGTCCGCTGTCGTCTGAAGCTTCCAACCCTTCTGAAAAATAGATTTATTGGTCGAGCTGTACCGTTTCGATCACAATACCCTGAAAGCTATTGTAAACATGCATAGTATACCTACTACTGTACTTGTATTCTATTGTATACCTGAGCCAATATCGTTTCAGTTGTCACAAGGATTTGTTTGTTTATTTTTGAGACCATTGTGTTTTTATAATTTGAAATAGCGGTGGATACAATAGTCTTAGCCAGTTTATGTTTCCGATGTTATTTTTTTCTATTTTTGTTCTCTGCTCATAACGTAAGTGTTGTTGATACCAATATTTTATAGAGGCAACATTTATACGTTTTTGGTTTAGTAGGTAATTTTGGAAACTACTGATCTGAGCCCTGAATTTATTTTGTAAATTGGATTGTAACTTTTGTATGGGATTTGCGAAAAACAAACTAAAACTGCCACATATTCTTTATCAACTTAACTTGCATTGCCCTTGCACTGACCTTGAATAAGTGATTAATGGTTAGCAACTGTCCATCGACCTTGCGTTTGATCAAAACGAGCGTGAGAGCCCTATGCGAATAAAAGAGATAGAGTGACTTTCAGGTTTATGATACTATTCATTGCGATCTAATTTATGCATTAACACTCTCTCGCTCGTTACTGTACCTAAGCAAATCTTTCTTATTTTTATTACTTTTCTGCCAAGATGAGTATCTGGGATTTTAATTTTCTTTATCACCTCGTGTCATTCAAACGGCTAGACTGATTTTATGTATAAAGTTTCATTGGATTCGTCTTGGCAGTTTAAAATTATTATCGGACTGTACAAAACAGCGTTTATCATTGAATTTCTTGGTAGTTCCATGTTCGCACTACACAGGGTCATTCATGGTCTTTCTTATATTTCTGACACTATGTTATTTAGCAAAAAATAATCCTTATGATGAAGCCTTTCGATCGGTATGATAAAGTTACAGGTTGATTATTTTTCTCGTGTAAGGGGTTCGATTCCCGGTTCAACCATATAATTATTTAAATATCTATGAATGCAGTTTAAATTGTTTTTTAAATTCAGATAGTGTATTTTTTCAGTAAAATGTTCCATCTACAATATTCAAGGTACTTTCCCTCCAGGCGTATCCGTGGGACGCCCACAGACAAGTAGAGGCGATTGACTTACATAGGAAAATGAGACGTCATGATTAAGGCTCGATACTATCGTCAAACCGAAATCAGTGCTCTGGTTCTGTCCGTTGATGATGATGTTAGAGAACACCAAGGTTTTGTCACACAACAAGGCAAAGTGTTCTTTCCTATCAAATATTAAAAACGCCTCAAAGTATAATCAAAATGCCATTTCCCGAGTCTTTACAAAACGTTCAAACCTTTTGGTACAAAACCCCATAAGTACTAATGACAAGCATTTAACGTCTCTATTTGGACCATCACCCACCTTAAAAGGAACCAGGGCCTTATAAAATGACAACCGTCAATCACTTAATGGTTCATAATGACAAGGAACAAGGGAACCATTTAAGGCTAAGTTCAGTTTCGGTGCAAACGTGCAACTTTATTCTGTTTTATTACAATTTCAATTTGTCACATTTTCTCTTTCTTATCTGAGATGGTGCTCAAACACTATCGTTTAAGTATACTAAAAATACCACTGCAAATATCAAATCTAGTAAATAGTTTCAAATGCTTTCTATTTACTTCAAAACACATATAATTTGTACTCAGATGTCGAAATTGTAACTGAACGGAACTGTAACTGGAGTGTGGGAAGACCTCCCACTCTATAGGCCAAAGACTAACCGCTATTTGTGGCGTCGCTCGTTTGGGGGAGGCCTATTTACAGCAGTGGACGTATAAAAGCTGATGATGATGATGATGATGATGTGGAAACTGTAGCCTCCTGTTATCCAATACGTTTACCCTATTACCCTGCAACCTATTCAGCTGTCTGTTTTTCTACACTATACAAGTATAATAAAATTACTAATAAAATAAAAATGACAGCAGCATGTTAAATAGAACAAAAGCGAAACGCAAAAGCTAGATGTAAATTATGTTATATTGTAACTAAAAGCTTCTGCTTGCAGTTTTGCATGTATTTTTCCGGAAAAATATGCATATGTGTGGAATTTCAGCTTGATCCATATGTACAGTATTATTGGCGTTGGCTTCGAAACATCATCACAACGGCATAAACTTTTGCCTTTATAATATTAGTAGGATTGAAGATAAAATACTTCAAACCATTCTATTAGGAATGTTTCTTCTATCGTGTACTATCGTTAACCACAGTACCCAAATTACCCAATCGAATAACGCTGTAGTCTGGATCAAAAAGACCGCTCCAAATACCACAACAAACGACTATTGGAGTTCATGTATTCCGTAGGACACTGTGCGATACGAAACTATAAAAAAACATTTTCTATACTCAGTTCTAGAAATCTCTTGGATATCTTCGGGATGTTTTGGATTCTAGAATGAAAATCAAAATCAATCAAATCAAAATGGGCGAAAGCGCGTCGCGTGTCGCTCGTTTGCGCTAACCAAGGGTGGTTATGGCAATACACGCACGAGGTAAACGTTTTCAGACTAACAACCATTTTTCGGTAACTATAGACCAGCAACGTTTATGTTTGTTAAATATATGTTTGATATTTTCTTCCAATGATCCTTTGGAAGCAAATATCAAACATATTATTTGAGTTGAAGATTATAAATTCGACAAATTATAAATGAAAAATGTTTACTGGGTTTAAATGAATTTCACTAGTAGCTGATTCTCGGTTTTCATCTGCCACCTCGTAGAATTGGTCAAACGTCAAACAACAGACGTTGGCGATCTACATAGAAAACAGGTGCATTGCAGGATAAATTAGGAGGCTCTATGTACCCCTTAAGGCAAGGTAGGCCAGCACAGGCCGCATTTTTGTGATTTTTAAAACCATCTGAGACTTAGAAAATAGTGTATAAAAAGATACATATTACCTAAGGATCTAGTCTAGTCAAAGTTGCATTCAGTTACAAGATCTAATGAACTTCACTCGATAGAAAATAATCCCAAAGTTACCTCTTTTTCTAACGTTTTTTCAATACTATGACTAGCGAACTACTGATATCACAGTGTGATTAAGTGTCCTTAGTTGAGTAAAAAAAAAAGTGTCACTTTTTTTTGTACTCAACTAAGGACACTTAATATTTGTAAACAAATTCGCAGAGTTTGACTTGATAAAATGATTTTCTTAATCATGTATAAATAACTACAAAAAACACGAGCGGCTTGGCAGGCGCGCATTTTCCCTTACGCCTACTGCTGCAGGACTACCTGGCCTTAAAGCATTCACTGCGACTGGCGATTAGAGTGTTAAACCATCAATTCTATTCCAACTTCATCGTTGGTCTAGCGGTCAGCTTGTTCGACAGCTTGTTCGTTAATTATAAGGTCCTGGGTTCAAGTCCCAGGTCGGGCCAATAGTTGTTATTGCTGTTTTTCTAGCAAGAAAAATCCACAGCAGCAGCCCGGAGTTAGGAAGTTGGTGGTGTTACACCCCCGTGCCTCGAAAAGCACGTTAAATTAAACCATTGGTCCTGCGCCTGACCTCTCCCCGGCTGTGTCGGTCTGTCGTCCCATCGTATTATGAGAGTGAGGGAATAGAGAGTGCACCTGTGTTTGCGACACACTTGTGCACTATAATATGTCCTGCGCATCTGGCTAGTCTCCGATGAGACTGACCGCCGTGGTCGAAATTCGGCTAAGAGTGCATTATTCTATCCTGAATAACATCTGCAAATCATGCGAACATTAGCCCCGTGGCGGGAAACGAACCTGCATCCTATTTGATCACAGACAGACCTTCGCCCGCTGTGCCATAGGGGTCGTCAATGGAAACATTTAATACAAAATTCTAGTTATTCAGTTCATTAACCTTTGATATCTTGCGGAATATCTGGCCAAAGGTCAATGGATATAGATATATCAGGACATAATATCGGGCTTGTAGTAATTTAATCCTATATTTTATAGCGTGGGGCATAAATAAAACTAGAGCGAGCGGTACTGTTTCTATGATTTTATATTTTTTAGGACTTTTGATGGAATAACTGGACGTTTTATGCAACGAACTTTTAGATTGGTTTTCAAAAACGGATTTTTTCAGGAATCTGATTTTTTTTCTTGTTTGGGCGTTTACTTAGATGATTCGATGTTTAGATGTTTGGATGATTCTCACCTCTTCACGCCAATACTACATACCTGCCTGTAATTAAAGCTGTAAAAAAATAAAAAAAAATGATGCAAAACAGATCACGTCGAAATTTTGTATGGATGTTTATCTAGACCTGTAATGTTTAGCTAAGTAGGTACTTTTAAGCTAAGCTAGGTACTTTAATCATTAGCTACTTTTTATCTTTGAAGCCCCGGGCAGAAGCTATTTATTAATAATTTCGTAAGTATTTTTTATTTATTTACGTTAACATATTTTTGTATGAAAACAAATTAATAAATATTTACCCGCAAAGTGGCTTCAAAGTCACCCTACTGGGGCAACATCAATGCCAGGGTCAGCCTCCGACGTGACTGAGATAGGACAAGACGGATGGACGGACAGACAGACCGTTGTTTAGTTTTATTAACCACTTGTGTGCCGGGCGAGACGGATATATTGTAGCACAATATGGGTGTAGCTTACAGAATATGCACTGCAAGACGGCGGTTTGATATAGCAATCAGAAATTGAAACGAGTAAAAAACGTTAGTTAAGTAAAAAAAAAGTAAAAGTCATTTATTTAATATTTTTTTATTGTTTGACCGATATACATTGGCTTGCAAAAATTATTAGAGATTATAGCATGCAGGTCTAAATGTTATTGTAAATAACAAACAAATATACAAGATTATTAATTTTAAATTTGAATTTAGTATACATAGTATAAAATTAGATTACATCATTTAGAAATTCGTCAATATTATAGTAGCATTTTTCACATAAAAGTTTTTTTTATTTAGTATTATATTATGCGCTTACGGAATAACCTCAAACCCAAGTCAAATTCTCGTAATTATACGAGCCTTATCACACGGTGATTTGCGATGGATTTCAAAACGAGGCGAGTGCGCAGCGAGCTCGCCGCCACGATTAGCAATCGCAGCCAGTTTGCTGTGCTGAACCCTCACAAATTGCCAGTGTGATAAGGCGCTAAATCGTTAGGTATCAATAAGAAATTAAGATCTCCACCTGCATGCCCAGCGTAGGGATTATAAGTATTATTCCCATGAGATAAAAGCCAATGAGGCGCTTATCACGGGGAGGCCTGAGTTCAACATTGGACCATCTGCATTATAGGTTGTTGAGGTTGAGGAAGATATTAAGTGTTAATTGATTTTTCCCTTTACTAAATTTCTTGTCAACTAGTTTAAAAAGTGTAAAAGAACATAATTATAGTTTTTCTAATTATACATTTTCAGTGGGCCACTCAATCGCAAGCGGGAGTGAGGAAGAAGAAGAGAGAGTGGAAGAAGATTAAGTAAGTAATATTTTACAGCTTGTAAAAAGAATTGCTTGCGGTGGAAAATCATTTCGATGGGGACTGTCAAAAATCGGTCTCGCAAAAGTGCATTTCAGCAGCCTCCGTCTGTGGCTCACCACCAACTGATCAGTTCTTCGGAAGTCTACACAGTCAACGCCGTCAACGCAACCCAGAGAGTTGGTGTCGGTAGCATGAACCATGTTAGCAACACTGCAACGCGGCTGCTACGTGGCAACATTTTGCTATATGGCCAATTAAGTCAGTTTCAGTTTAAATAATTTTATTTCTCAAAAGAACAAAATTCACTTTAAATCTTATTTAATTAATATATTATGTTACTATAGCTATTATTAGTGGTGACTTGTTTGTAGTACTTGGAAGGTGTTGACGTGGTGCCGACTAATAGTGGTAGCTAACTGGGTTTTAGTCTCGCTCAATTTGCATGATGTAGAAAGAGATTTCCACTACGATTTTTTGTCTTGACTAAGAAAGAAGCTGTAAGATATCTGAGGGAGCGGTACAGAATGAAATGGATTTTTTTCGTTGCAGCTAGATTATAATCTCAAATGTATTTTTCTAGGCCCAGAAAAAACAATGTAGACAGGCCATAAGCCGCCGAACTGTATCATCAAGCTGTGTCGGCGGGTCGGCCACATTGTATCTACACACCAATGTAGACTCCACTAAGATAGTAGATGTAGAAGTGTTATTAACAAGCAATTAGCTTGTGAGATCTAAGTGAGTCCTCAGTTAGTAGAATCCTTTTTAACCTCTAAGTACCTCTGCTGACTAATGGTTTTAAAATGGCTTCTTACACAATCAAGTAAAGTGAGCTAGAAAATGTGTGAAATTTTCGTGGTCGTTTTTTGTAGTCACATCACATCTCACTGATATGATGAATATATGGATGGAAGTCTGTTACTTCTTCACGCCAAAACGACTTACCGATTGGGCTGAAATTTTGCATCGATGTAGCTCTAAGCCGGGAATAAAACATAGACTTTTTATTCCACAAATCAGTTCCCATGGGGTAGAAATAACCTTAAAATATTAGAGAAGCCGCGGGCAGATTAGTTTGTTAAAAGTGTGGCTACTGAGTGGCGCTAGAGAATTAATTTTGTGGTTCTAAAATGATTGTGGGTTTGGGATAATCGTGAGGTAAAGTTTCGGCCGCAGACAAATTGCCTGAAAATATTGACTCTGAAACTTTTGTAGATGCCACAAAAATAAGGGACTCAGAAACAGGTGGGGGAATTGATGGAATACGACGTATTGTTTATATTCATTCACACAAGTTTCTATCGATAGACATAGACATATGTAGACAATCACTTAAAAAGACCGATTGCTATGGCGCTCTGTCTCTAATGAAATGAACCTCTAATTGGCCTATGTTAGTCCACAGCTGGACATAGGTCCAGCAGTGAAACCCTTCTTTGTATTTGTTACACCTCCGCTGCAATCCCCAATCCGCCAGCCAAGCGTGGTGAGTTCATAAGGTTAAGCCGCAGTGTTTCGGATGTGTCTATATTTCCGGCACTTTTGCTCAATTCTGAGGGAAAGCTGCGGCTTCAAGTCCCGTCAAAGTTGAAAAAAGTCTTGGGATATTATTTGACTCGACTCTTTTTTATAAAATCTTTAAGCTACATAGAGTCGTTAGTATTATTATAATATTTTCTGCTCGAGTTAACAATGCGTCGAGTAACGTTGATTATATTTAATGGGTAAGCCCATTATCTACACGCATTGTACAACATGTCTAATGTTTTTAGAAGTCTAGCCAGTATAGGATTCTTAATGAAAAGAACATTATTTCTTCAAGAATAATGTTGTTTTCAGATAATGTAACTGAGTAGACGCAATTACACCTCTAATGAGAATTTCTTAGAACAAGTGAGTGGCGTACCTATATAAAATCTACTAAATAATAATAAAGAAATGATGCAGATAAAATAGATTTCAAGGGAGAAAAGTCTCAAATTCGTTAAACAATTTCAAAGAATCTTATAAATGCTTTTCGAATTTTAATTTGTAGAAAATTATTTATCTAAAGAAACGTTTATTGGTTTTGAAATCTGAATAGCTTGTAGGTAATTACTAATTACACTGTAAGATCAGTTTTAAAATTAAATACAGAAAGCTTTTTTTACGTGCAATAAGAAAAATAAATAAAGATTTAGATTAAAATGAAGCATAGCATCAATTATAAATTAAATTGATACTTTAATGGCTCCAGGCTTGAGTCTAGTCTAGTATCCAATATAAACTTTAACATATTTCTTTATGCCATCGCTCAACATTTATTGCTTGTATTAATAACTAGTTTATGTCCGCGGCTTCGCACGCGTTGTTTCTATGGAAACGTTAAAAGGTGATTTCTATCCCATGGGATCTGATTTATTTGATAAAAAGTAGCCTATGTTTGATTCCAGGATTAGAATTACCTGTGTGCAAAATTTCAACCTGATCCGTTCAGTAGTTTTGGCGTGAAGAGGTAACAAACATCCATCCATCCATCTATTCATCCATCCATCCAAACTTTCGCATTTATAATATGAGTGTGAAGTGTGATAAATTATGGTGGACAATCCACACAGAATCATCTAGCTCCAAGCTAAGCATAGCTTGTGAAGAGCTTGTGTTATGGGTACTAGATGACTGATATACATAATACAATACATTACATAGATAGATATTTTTATTATACTTATTGTTTGGTGAATAAGGGGGCATCCGTAAATTACGTGAGGCTATTTTATCGATTTTTCGTAGTTAGTTTTGAGAAGTTGTAGGAATTGCTAAAACTCGTAGAAAAAAAAATTACGTGACATTTGCCGAGACGTTCACGTGTGGAAGAGGGGGGCTCTTTCCCACGTAAGATTGGGTAAGATATGGCTCGACCACCTGTCACCCTAAACGAGTTACGTAAATAATAGACGGATGAATTATGCTAGATCTAGGCGGGCGCCAACCACCACGGTCTACCTCACTTCACCTAAACAGCCTGTATTGATCCACTGATGGACGCAGACCTCCCCCTGATAAGCGCCTAGATGCTTTTATCTCATGGGGGTAATGCCCATAATTCCCACGCTGGGACTGCGGTTGCGCAGTTCGGTGGTAGAATTGTTCTGCAGAGGGCCCTGCTGCCCGCCCCCGTGGATATCCCTTTGTTGCCTCATACGACACCCGCGGCAAGAGTTGGATTAGTGCAAATTCTAAGCCACCGGTACAGCTGACATGTAACGGTCTATCATGAGCCGTATCCAAGTCGCCCGTGCCCCGTACGTGCTACATTGTACACCTACATGTTGAGCGCGGGGCGGAACCGTGCGTCGTCGAAGCACGTCCGATCCGTGACGCGGATGCCGTACGGTATAGCATGAACCGCATCATAAAATGTTCGTGAAGTTTTGAATCAGTGCCTCGTTCTAACAGCAGATGGGAGCAGCCTACACGATTCGTGGTATTTGCAGGAGTGTAACATTTTGTGCCGGCGAACCTAACGTCATTATCAAATGACTTAATTCAAGACATTATTATAAATATTCACGGGTATTTATCGCGTTTACAGCGTGACCACGAGAGTGTAAACATGTAGAAACGTCGGGAAAACAAGGTAAATAAACGCGATAAATACCCATGTTCTGAGTTTAAAAAACATAATTCAAGACCTTATCTGCTGCCTGTCATAAACTCTACAGTGACAGTTCTATACTCTGACACTGACTTATTATTGGGTTTACCTACTTTCCAATAGGGTATTATATGCGCCTCGTTCTTTTTATTAAGACATTAACCAAGAATTGAATTGAATTCTATTTATTAAAGTGCGAATTGTTTACCAGTTTTCTCAGAAAATTACACTCATAATACTAATAATCACGTAATTTTGTGATAGGATGATAGCTCAATACGCTTCTTCGTAACTAATAGTTGCCTACAATATAAAAGACTTGAAATTTGTAAAAAATTCAACAATATTGATGGTTTTTTTTTATTAATGTACCTTACAAGCAAAATTTAAACACAAGGTCTACTTACTAAAGATTAGTATACTATTCTCACCTTTTGGGGCTAGATGAGCGTGAGTCTCGGCTGTGTGGGTTGTCCAGCATATTTTTTTATTTATTTACTTACTAAGTCTACCTGGAAGCTAAGCTCTGGAAAGAACTATGCTCGGAGTCTCTCTGATGGATAGAATTCGTAACGAGTACATCCGACAGAGAACCAAAGTTATCGACATAGCTCTAAGAATTAGTCAGCTGAAGTGGCAGTGGGCCGGCCATATCTCCCGCAGAACCGATAACCGCTGGGGGAAACGTGTTCTTGAGTGGAGTGGTCTTCCGGCAAGGTGGGATGACGACCTGTGGAAGACTGCAGGCAGATGCTGGATGCGGCATGGAGAAGACAGGGCGATAAGGCGCTCATTTAGGGGAGGCCTATGTCCAGCAGTGGACTAACATAGGCTGATGATGATGATGACTAAGTCTACCAGGGTAACCCTAGCATCGTTTAATAATACCTTGTACCATTTCAATCAATATCCGCAGGTCTCGATTGTGTATTGTAGGGGAAGGGCGGGCAAGATGGATATAGTTAGAAGAAACGCATATAAACATAGATAATCTGTGTATTGAACTTGAACACGTTACTTAGAACAATCGTTAACTTAATAAACTACCATTGGCAACAATGAGATCAATTAAATCTTAAACAAATATTGTGTAACTCTTACCTTTTTAAAAAAGTGGAAATTATCCATCTTGCCCGCCCAGGGTAGGCAAGATGGATAACCTAGGAGGGCAAGATGGATCATGGATTATAAGTAGTATTCTAGTCATAACACTCATCGCAAAGGTACTAACTATTATAAAATATATTATTTATATATATTAATATATATTACATCTATTTATAATATATTATTAAATCTAGTTTCCTTATTTTTGGCTTTAGCAAACTGTCCTGCTAGCTGCATAAACTCTATTCTTGTCAGACCGTAAAACAGACAATCTATTTTTCGATTGTATTCCGTCAATTGCTTTTCTTCGTCCGGAGTAAACACGGTACGAAATCTACCCAATTTTTTCTCAGAACAATTGGATAGAAGATGTCTATGTAACGTGCCATACGGAATACTATATTTGAGAGAAGCTTGACATATAGACGAAGTTTTTGCTTCCAGCAAGGGTTTCCGAAGACTACGATCCACGTTGGGACTTTCTTTTATACGTTTTAACCATCTGAAAAGACAATAATATACATTAAATTAGGTTTTACTAATGGGCGGGCAAGATGGATATATCATAAATAACGTGATCCATCTTGCCCACTCGGCTTTAGATGAACGAAAATGAAAATATCTCATAAACTAAAACTAATAAACAACAATCCATTCCAAACAAGCATGGTCAATGGTAAATAAAGTAAAATAACAACAACATATATCAATTTACAAGAAAACAACAGAAATATTCAACTTTACTTACCTTCAAAACATCGAAACTTTGGATCACAAAACATAAACACGCTCCTCCAACCACCGTCGCGCGCAGGAGACTGGCCGGCACTTAGCGGGGGGACGCGGCCGGCGGCTAGGCACGCTGTTGTTATGCCAAGATCTTAAAATTTCACTGCGTCTTCGGGATATTTCGAGTATCCATCTTGCCCGCCCTATCCATCTTACCCGCCCTTCCCCTACCTATAAACAATAGGGGATAGGTTACCGCTACCAGTACCCTGTGATTTACTAAAGGCAAATTGTGGGCTGTGCAATAATAAGCGGAAGTGACGTCATTTACCTCACCCGGAGGCTTTGCAAGGTAAAGATGAACGAAATAGTTGAGGAGCCGTTTAGCACCTTATATTTCGTCCACGCCTTTACTTGCTTTTTGACACATGCACGCCTATGGAGTTCCCTGATACATGGGACTTCAAAAAAGCTTATTATTTTTTACTTGTTCTCTATTGATATAAAAATATACCTGGATATTTATTTTTTCGATGTTTTTAATGTGAAATTTTATCATTGAAAAGTAGATATTTTAAATATCAATAGCAAAATTTCTAAACGCAACGCCATTGGCAAGAGCGAACGTGACGTCATACTGCACATTTTGTTTTGTCATGAGGTTTTGGCGGGATATCTTTTTGTATTATTTCGCGGCTGTTTATTTTTTTCTGTGAAGTAAATTTAAGTTTTTATCATTTAATCTTAACAGCCTGTATTGGTCCACTACTAGACGCAGGCCCCCCTGATAAGCACCTTATTGGCTGTTATCTCATTTATTTGTTTTCAATTATTTTATTAGTTTTTATCATTTATTCGTATCTAATTTTATTTTAATTGAAAAATCAACAAAGAAACAGAAGCGCTTTGAGTGGAAAATGTGAAGTGTGACGTCACATAACAAGGGCCAATATTGCAGCGTGCTTATCACCCAGTTTGTTTTTTACCCTAACAATTTAAAATTGTTTATGTGTTATATTTAAAAAAAAATCTATTAACCTAAATAAACGACAAAAAATTTCTATTCATATACCTACTTTATTGTCGGCAGGAAAGGTGATTATAGGTGGGGTCGGCACAACTTCTTTGGAACTCATTATGAATATAAGCGGGTTAACTACGAACCTAGAACTAGTTCTTTGGAACTACTAAACACTTATAAAAATTACTTTAATAATTATTAAGTATCGTTAAGTGACGTAGCTATGTTTGATCAAGGTGCATCATGTAAGCGAGCATAAGACGCGATTTTGTCAAAAAAAATCGTCCGAAACGATTATAAAGTACATAGTAACCTAATAATGCTTTGTACGAATTTTTGTTAAACAGCCAATGATTAGCAATTGGTTACATATTTACAGTTCAAAAATAATTTAGCATATACGTTAAAATTAAAGAATAACAAAAGAATACTATATAAAGTATACCTTATTTGTTACCAACTTTATTTAATGCATATTATTTCTGCCTTCTCCACAATTTTCCCGATCCTTCCGGTGCTGTCGGGTGAAACGATTTAGCCGCGTTTGAGTCTTGTTTACAACCGCACTGAATTGAGGCAATTTTATGCATTTTTATTCATATTAATAATGGCCCGGGTATAAATATTAAATCGGAATTTCGGCGACCGAGCGTTTTGGGTTTGTTAAATTGCGAGCATGATGAGTTGTCGAATCGACGATGTGTGTGAAGTCGTCGCCATTTTTTCCCATTATTTCCCATTATTTATGCCCTTTCGACATTAACTAACATTCAAAAGTGTTTCAATAAACAAAACCAATAAAAATCTTCGAATTTTACTTACCGAAAAATCAGGATGCAAAAGTTAAAATTAAAACAAAACTTTCTGAGTAAATAATCTTGTAAGCACCCAGATTTTACACAGGAAAGTAAAAATCCATGAATAAATTGTTTATGGTCGTATAAATTATCGCGTTTCATATTCATACCGCCTTCATTACCTGTAGATATTATCGCTTGTTACTTTTACGAGTCATAAAACCTTGATATTCCTCATTCTGAAGGTAGACTATAAAATGTACAGACAGGGCTACAGGTAGGTAAATTGACGAGTAAAATTAGGTAGTTGAACATTTAATTTTTTTCAAACAAATATTGCTGGACAGGACAATTCTTACAGCATAATCTAGCCGCAAACTTAGCAGAGCTTGTTTTATTGATAAGTACTACATAATTACTGATGTTTCTACGCACTACCTAGATATTTATTGTGATACAAAAGATTCACCTAGAACACCTGGAACAAATATCAGTAGATCGTTTAATTTTATTTGTCCCGAGGCGAGAATCAAAACCACAATCTCCAGCGTCGCAGGTAAATCTACGTGTACTGCATTACATACTCAAAAAATCTCGAAACAATTTGTGTTTTTTCTTTTAGACCTTACGATCTTTTAGACCTAACGAAGTATATGATTACCTTCTTCCTAGTTTCACAGTAATTTGAATTTAGAGCAGGACTCTCGGACACGTATGAAAATTCAAATTACTGTGAATAATGTGTAATAACATTTTCGACTGACACTAATATTTAATTTTGTAATTAATTGAGGTAACTTTTATAACTTTAGTTAATTAACCGTTAGTTACCAACTCTTTCTGTTGCTATAGTTACCCAGCTGTTAGTTTCCCTAAAATGTAGAATAAAATATATAAATAATAATAAAAACGTGTTAAATCGAAAATTCGTTGGATCTATGGCAGAAACCCTTACTATAAAAGCGTGAGTCCAAACATGCACAATATAAACAATTTGTATGGTACGTTAATATTAAATTATTCTGTTTACGTACAAAATGGCTGTCGATTAAGAAAATTTTATTGTTTCTGTCTGAGCTGTAAAACTAAGATCTTTATATGTGATACCGCAATCGTAAAATGTTGGAGATATGACTATTATGACTATTGTGTGTGAATGAACCTGGTTTCAAACATATACCCCCGTATATTCCAACGTTATAAATTTGAACAGCACTTTAATTTTTCGGGATGGATTTTAGTGAAGTGTGAGGTCATAAAAAATCTTTGAAATTATGCTTATACATGAATATTCTAAAATAATGGTTAAAGTTGTCAAAGGTCAAATATGTGAATAATATATTTCATAGCTGAGTGCTATAAAATTTATTATTCAAGTCAAAAAATTACGACAGATTTGCATAGAAAACTATTTTTCAGGCGCAGTTTATAAGATTTCATGAGATTTCAGTAGACAGGATACGAGGTCTCCTAAAGCTTTGGTCTATTCATCAGGACGCAATATGCTGGGACACGCCGACATTCCCGAAACACACGCCGAAATTCGACTTCACCGCTATTGCACCCCACACCCCGACGCAGACTTCAAAGGAACATTTTTTTATTTGAAATTTGTTTTAATTTACTGTATTTTTACTAAAAGCTTTTTCGTTTTTAAATTTCAACAAAGTATTTTTTATTTTTCAAAATTAAAATATTATCTAACAACCTAATATTTCAACGTTTGTTCTGTTTGTTTATGAACTTTAGCGGAACTTTTTAGTAACTTCCTCATACAGCATCTGTGCGACGTGGGCTGCATTATTATCTAAGATTGTCATTTATTATTATGTATATCTAATCTAGATAAATAACTATACATTTGGTAGCCGTTAGCTTGATTTTTTAGCGGTTCGTCCAAAAAGCAATTTGTCCATATCGCGTTTCGTCCAATAAGCGGTTCGTCAAGAATCCATACGCAGTTTGTCCAAAAAGCGATTCGTCCAAATCGCGTTTCGTCCAATAAGCGATTCCTCCAATAAGCGTTTCGCCCAATAAGCGGTTCGTCAGGAATCCATGCGCAGTTCGTCCAATTCTTACTTAGTACTTTAGAATTATACAAAATAGTTTACTTAATATATTTATTGTTTCATACATTTTCCTGAAGAAATAAAATAAAAAATACCGCATGCCGCAGCGTACTGCGTGGTGAACATGAGACTTGAGTTACCTAGTTCGTCTTTTCAGGCTACGAATATTGTAAGCAACCGATAGAGTTTTGTCTACTTGATTCAAAAATTTATTGATAAATAAAAATTTATACGGCAAATAAAATTATATCACATGGTCTTCGTTATTAACTTATTTTCGAATAATATTATTCCACTATTTAGTCTAATCCACTATAAACCTAGGTACCTACATATTCTTCGCTGAGCATTTTATTTTATTTATTATTATTATTTTCTTGTTCTTGTTGCCGGCCTGCGGTGTGTAGACTCCATATCAATAAAAAAATACATTTTTTACAAATAATTCGAATCCAGCATATTATTTTACTCAAAAAGAAGTTCAATATTCAACACAATAGGTTTATTCTCCAGAGGTATGTAAGAAACCCTTTCATTTTCCTTTGTGAATAATATTATCGTGTGACAATACAAATGACTTTTTGCTGTAAATGAAGGCCTTCAAACATTTTTATTTATTCTCTTTTCAGTGTTTATCGTTCTTACTTGTCATCTTACGGTAAAATGAATATAGCTAGCTTTTTGTTTATATTTTTTATAAAACCAAAACGAATGAACCCACTTTACGTAACTTTGAACCCGACAGGAGTTTTACCTATATATATAGTAAGCGGGACAAATGTTTGTAAGATCTGCAGATATTTGTTAAGGGTGTTCTGGATGTTTTATATGTATAATAAAAAATATATATCTATCTAAGTAGTCTATTGTATTTCATCAGTTATCTAGTACCCATAACACAAGCTCTGCTTAGCGTGGGGCTAGATAATGCTGTGTGAATTGTCCAGCATTATTATTATTTTTTTATATAAATGTGAACGTCACTGTCTTATTCCCTTTCTATAAATTGAGGCGTTACCAATCTCACTAATGACGTGTAGCAGAAGCTACAGTGCTGCGCGGCGTAGCAGCGCCGTAGAAGCAGTTGGACGGTCGTGAGGATGCATCGACGAGAATTTAGGTATACACAGGAATTTACTTGCTTGAATTTACTTTATCTTTCCAATGAGTATTTGCATCTGTCTTTACGTGAATGGGTAAAGAAAATCAAGAAAATTAATTGGGTGGTTTTTGCATTGAAGTACGTACCTATCTTCAAAAAACTGCTTCATCAGCATTATATGTTCTTGTAAAGAGTTAGACAACCTTATTTTATTTTTATGTATGTTTATTATTAATCTTTGTAGGTATTTCAAAGCCTCGATCGGAACCAGTTCCATACAAGTAAATTATAGGCACGATCGGAACCAGTTCCGTACAAGTAATTTAAAAGCCTCGTATGAAACCAGTTCTGAAACTCCGGTTCTGTAGACGGCCGAAGGGATTATGGTAGGTATGTAGTGTAAGTATTTGTTTCCTTTTCTTTAAGTATGTATCTATATATTTATTCAGTGCCACCGTCTATTTTGTTCTTTCATTTCCAGTCCATCCCAAGGTTGCCTGGAAGAGATCGCTCTTAGCGATAAGGCCGCCCTTTATACTTCTTTTTTTCTAAGCGTTTTCTTTGTTTTATTTTCTGTATTTGTGTGGTATAATAAAGTGTTTCTATCTATCTACGTACTTGCTAAGCGAGTGTTAATACACTCGCTTCCCCAAATGGGGAAGGAATCCGTCTTTCCTCCTTCCTGAAAGCGTGACTATTTCTATGGAAATAAAATGTACGTCTCATACAAAGATGCGGGATTCTATGGTCTCTGTGACGGTGTTAGCCACAATTTCGTTAGTAATTTGGTTATCAACATAATGCGTATCGCAGTTCTGATTGGTTTCTAATATTACATATTACTATCTTCTGCCCGCGGCTTTGCACATATATATTTTCGGTATAATAAGTAGCCTATTCACTAACTTCGGCTGTATAATATTAGCAGGATTAACTATACTAGAAAGGTATAGATATAAATCTTTTTTGGTATAGATATTTTAGTCACATCAGCAAAATCTCTACTGTGTGAGCTTCCCTAGTCTTCCGACCACCCAGACGATGTCATCTTACAGAAAATCAGATGACAGATTTCACATGAATATCTTTGCTTTTTGACCTTTTATTAAGGATTCTAAACACCATAGTTCACGACACAGGCCGGCGAGTAAGCGCGACATTTCAGTGTATGAATATTGTAGTCAGCCGATAGTGTTTTTTCAACTTGTCTGCGGCTCGCTGACTTGATTAAACAGGATAGAAACAGAAACTCCAATACATCTAGTTGGATTCTACAAGACTAGTTTAGCGTAGTTACCATAAGTTTCATTTGTAACCTCTTTAAGTATTAGTTTGCGCATATTCAGGTATCAGAGGGGGGCGGCACTTTGCGAATTTCATTTTATGTACATATGTGATTATTGTTTATTAGTTAATACGTTATTAGCACTTTTTGCCTGTGATACGGGTTTCAGCATAGTTCAGGCACAAGTGTAACCCTTAGAATATAAGTTAATACTGGGTACTCTTGGTAACCCTTTGTTTTTTGTGTTTTTGAATATATTATCTATTTATTTATTTACTTTATCATCAGGAGCGTCATGTATATAAACTTAGAAGTTTACTCCGTGACAGGTTTCAAATCATCATACTTGTGTTTAAAAGTGACCGATATTGCCAAATTGATTTATATTAAAACCAAGTTAAAATTAGGTGGTCGTAGCAAATTCGTGTACCGCAGTTTATTCCCACCTTTAGCAAGTGTACAAGGCGACCAATACATAACCGACCACATGAGCTATACAAGCAAAGACGAATGCCAAGCATGTATTGAATACTAAGCGGAGGATAGGAAAGGGGTGATTGCGGCATTGTTGGTCAGTTTGCTTTTGTAAGGGCGAGACTTGAAGGGACAAAACTTTGCGGATATTTTTGGGTAGTGTAGCGATTGATTGGAGAAATAGTTTTAAAGTCACGTCCTCACATCACCTCGACAGCCTATATTAGTCCACTGCTGGACGCAGGCCTCCTTCTGATAAGCGCCTTATTAACTTTTATCTCATGGGGGGCATGCCCCTTATTTCCACGCTGGGCATGCGGGTTGGGTATAGCAGTTCGGTGGGGGTAAACGTGTGTTTAAGTAGAGACCGTGACTCGACAAACGTAGTGTAGGACACTCTCCAGCCAGGTGGGATGACGATCTGCAAAAAACTGCATGCAGATACTGGGTGCGGCCAGCTGAAGACGCTATGGTACTCATTAGGGAACGTGTATGCGACTAAATTAGGATGGTGATGATGAAGTACCAATGTCTACAACGTTACCAGGTAACGTAACTAACTTGGTGATTTTGACGATTTGTTTATAAACCAAAAGTAGCCTTGCGTATTTTAAATTTCAAGATGCATCTTGAATAGCCGTGTCAAGCCCGGGCGGCGCGTGTCGCTCAGATATTCATGAGGCTTATTATAAAAGGTCCTTCCTCCATAACTTTATGTTCCTATTTATCACGTTTGTATAAACACACCTTTTTTGACTGTATTCTTTATTTTATTTTAGCAAAAATAGTCAAGTTTTATCACACATTTAGGTTTTCGAAGCAGTTTTACTACTAGCATCTTTAGACTCTGTCCAAACATTTATTTTCTTTGACTGACTGAAAGAATGAAATATTTCATGTAGAACGAATCAAATAGAAAGATATAAATAAATAAATAATGCTGGACAATCCACACAGCACCATCTAGCCCCAAAGTAAGCCACTCAAAGCTTGTATTATGGGTACTAGATAACTGATATCTTTAATACATTATATACATAGATAGATATTTTTTTATTATACATAGAAAACACCCAGACCAAAGGAAGAAATTGCAGATCGTACACCAATTTGTTCCGAGGCGGGAATCGAACCCGCAACCTCTTGCGTCGCAGGCGGAGGTCGTCATTATTTAAAAGGAATTATTCAATTAGATCTGTGGCTATGCGTGGCATATCGGACAAACGCTTCGGTATTTATCAAGCTGACAGATTATGTGATAGATAAAATAGTATTCTTTCATTCGATCAAAGAAAATAAATACATGGACGTAATATAGTAGAGTTACAAATCTTAGAACAGGGAAATTGTGAAAAGTAGTCCTATTTCATTCTTAACTCTCTTATAAATTGAACGCATTTTACATCGTGGTGACATAAGAAGAAGGAAAAGGAGAACTGTCCGAATTGGGCACAGTTATTCATTTTTAACCCGCGACTTCTTTTCAGCTAAATATCAGGCGAAAGAGCTTCATTTTTAACACGACTTTTCAAAATGTCTGTGATATTAATTTTGCAGTGAGCTGTAATATTTTCTGTGTCAGCTGCCTGGTTTTAATAAAGCTGAGGGTTTCGTCTAATTGTAAATAAAGTTACATCGCCCTTGTGGTTTGTATGGGAAGAGTGGATTTAGCTAGGTAGATAATTTGCCTAGCTTTTTAACCCTAGATAAATTAAGATACATAATTTAAATCCTAGATAGCAACTAGACTAGAAAACGAGTGTACTGACTTAGTGACTTCTGGATTAATTTTATTACTTTGTGTTAATCTATAGGGACTAACTAGCTATTTAGCCGTACTCAAAAATTACCTGAGGGCCTACTCGGAAAAGGAAAATCGAAGTTTCGTTTACGTTTTCGTGCAAAACCAACTCACAAGTTGCTTGCATAAGATTAGTGTTTGCAAGAAACTGAATCAGAAATTACGAATACGTTTTTAGGTACGGGCAATGGTTTTTAATAGGTTGCATGTTGTACCTGTAGGTTATGAACGAATTGGGCATATCGTCAATTTAAATCCATTCAAAATCAAATAATTAAACAACACCCAAAAATTATGCCATGTATTGTCCTACTGCATTACAAAGCTTCTTGTTTTTCGACTAACTAAGTATGAAAAATCTTTAGTCTTCTCAAATCCTAACACAAAGTAAATTATTTCTAAAACTGTCCTAGTTTCCCCGACCTCCCCTAGTCATTGCGCCTTTTTGCTCGCACACTGGTGTTTTGCTGAGTTGCCTTGTCTAGATTAAACTGTGCTGACTGCATTATTTAGTCAAAATGAGTGTTGCCCGCTTTGAAATGCAAAAGTTTTGTTTTTGTTCCGCTTTTGTACACTTTGTTGGTGGTGTTGTAATGTTTTTACAGCGGGTGTTTCCCACTATGTGAATTAAACATAAAGTTGTTGTAGATCCTCATTATTCCGTGTTACCACTGGCAACCCCATTTCGCATTTTAGATGTAATTCCCACTTTAGTTAAATAAGCGTTAGCCACCTACCTAGAACCTATGCCTAAACAAAATACTTAACTCGCTTCTCTACTAATAAATAATAAATAAATAAATAATAATAATGCTGGACAATTCACACAGCATTATCTAGTCACAAGCTGAGCAGAGCTTGTCTTATGGGTACTAGATAACTGTTAAACTTAATACAATACACTACATACATAGGTATTTTTTATTACACATAAAAAACATCCAGAACATCCTGAACAAATATCTGCAGATCGTACAAACATTTGTTCGGAGGCGGGAATCGAACCCGCAACCTCCTGCGTCACAGGCGGACCTTCGCCCGCTGCGCCACAGAGGTCGTCTGTTGTAGTGATTTCTATCTAATTATATTTTTTCTACCAGTAATAATTACGTACTGCTATTGAGTCCTTGCCTCTTTTATAGCACACCGCCCCTAATGATCTAGTACCTATTTATATTTATACTCATTTGTTCGTCGTAGGAGCTCAATGCACATCTTGGTTAAATCAGGTACGTGATACGTACGTCAATTTAATGTTTGTCTCTTTTTTTATGAGTAAACAGGGTGTAACAAAAAGTAAGGTCTGAACTTTTAGGATGTTCAGATTTAGATTTTTCTTCAGAGTCCAAAGGCTTTTACTTAAATTAAATTTCAAGGATTATTTTTGTACTAGTTTATGCCGGCGGCTTCGCACGCATTGTTTTAATGGAAGTGTTTAAATGTTATTTTTATCCCATGAGAACTGTTTTGTAGGATAAAAAATAGCCTATGTTTGTTTCCATGATTAGAATTAACTGTTTGTAAATTTCAGCCCAATCCGTTCAGTATTTTTGGCGTGAAGAAGTAAGAAACATCCATCCATTAAATTAAATTAATAAATTTCAGCCCAATCCGTTCAGTATTTTTGGCGTGAAGAAGTAAGAAACATCCATCCATCCATCCATCCAAACTTTTTATCCCATAATTCAGTTCCCATGGGATAGAAACCACCTTTAAACGTTTCCATAGTAACAACGCGTGCGAAGCCGCGGGCATAAACTAGTATTTTATATTTTTGAGTAAAAGCTCGTAACATCTAGGCATAAAATTTGCGCCAACTGGGCCGAAGCATCGAAAATTCCATCGACCCAAGACAGCGTCCAATTAGTTTTCCAAATAAAGGCGCGGGTCTAATAAACCAACGTAAATATTTAAATACTAAAGCAACAAGTCTTGGCTTGTTGACGGCATGGTCTGCCTAAAAATAAGGAGAACTTTTCTAATTTCGCGTCGAAAGTTTGCCTTAGTTCGTTCAGTTGTTAAATGTAATAAAAGGGACAAGTGTGAGCGAGGCTTTTAACTTTCTGAACCACTCTGTTGAATTAAAAATTGTATTAAAAATGTCTTAATAAATAATAATGTTTGTAGGTTTTACTTTTATTTTCATTTAATAGGTATCTAAATGGTTGACGACCTCTGTGGCGCAGCGGGCGAAGGTCTGCCTGCGACGCAGGAGGTTGCGGGTTCGATTCCCGCCTCGGGACAAATGTTTGTACGATTTGCAGATAGGGCGTTCTGGATGTTTTCTATGTATAATAAAAAATATCTATCTATGTAGTGTATTAAGTATATCAGTTACCAGTACCCATAACACAAGCTCTGCTTAGCATGGGGCTAGATAATGCTGTGTGAATAGTCCAGCAAAAAAAAAAGATTTATTTAAATACCACCGTCATATCGTTTTTCCATGTCCAGTCCATCCTAAGCCTGGAAGATATTGCTCCCAGCAATAAGGCCGCCCTTTAAAAATCTTCTATTCTAAGCATTTCTGTCTGTATAGTTTCCTTTTTTGAGTGGTCTAATAATAGAACATGGTACGTATTATATTATTTATACTAAACTGTACAGTCTAGGCGAGAATGTGCCCAATTCCAATCGAGTGTGTCATTTGAGCACCTACTCCGAAAGTTGCGTATTCCTTTTTTCAAACATAAGGTAGAAAGTACGTCATTGCAGGTTTACGTGCGGGACGGAAAACTCTATGGAATTCCATTTCTCATGCGTTTAGCGGAAGAGTATATGGAAATTCATTTCTAACGTGTTTTTTTTTTGTGATATATCAGCCAGTGGCTATGGTTATTTTCATAATAGGTCAAACGACAAAATGTTTTCCTGATCCGCCATATGATATCGGCCTCTTCCGTATTCGGAATGTAATAAAAAAAAGAGCCATGAGAAAATCGCACCTGTGCGTATTTATTGATACATTTGAGTTTACAATTTGAATTTAGTCGAGTGATTTTGTTGATTCTAAAACAATGGTTTTCCTCGAATGTGTTGTATAAAGCACTACGTATTTATTACTCGGAAGAAACTGCGACTCCTACCTCGTCTGTTTTAAGGCTGCGCCTCAAATGACATACTCGATAGGAGTCCGGCACATTCTCGCCTAGATATACAATGTACTATTCCATCTATCTATCTAATGCTGAACAATTCACAAAACATCATCTAGCTCCAACCTAAGCAGAGTTTATTTGTGTCGTAAGTAAAACGTTATTTAAGACGTTACTTGTTCAATACGCAATATTATCCTACTAATATTATAAACGCAAAAGTTTGTAAGTATGGATGGATGTTTGTTACTCTTTCACGTAAAAACTACCGAACGGATCTGGATGAAATTTGGCACAGAGATAAGTTATAGTCTGGAATTACACATAGGCGATATTTTATCCCGAAATTTCCACGGGAACGGGAATTACGAGGGTGGAACCGCGAGGCGCTGCTAGTATTCAATAAGCTTTCTGGTATTTATTATATTGTAATTTTATTTTATTCTGTTAATTTTAAGCCTTTGGTTTTCCCCTGAATAAATATTAAAAATACAGGATATTCCATTCATTCACGATCAAACAAAGTGGGAGTGAGGGACATAGACATGCATCGATTTAACCCCTGTACGAATAAAAAATGCATTGGCAATTCCCGAACCATCTAGCTCCAAAGTAGAGCATAGTGACGTCAATCACCTAAAGGTGCCTCACCGCGAGCATTCGCCTGTAAAGCATTTCAAGATTCGTTTGCGAGCATTACGTAACAATAGGTCTCTCTGACTGCCGAGCATTCGCTTGTAATGTAACAATCCTACACGATTTGATTGTGAGCACTTTGCTGTAGTCGATTTAGTCATTTTTAAAATGTCAGACGAAGTGGTTATCATTACAGGCTGCGCACTGTAATGCTCAGTTCTCCTCTTGATATCATGCTCAAATGTTAAGGTGCATTTAAGAGACCAAATGAGCGATTGCTCATTCTATCCCCTCTCCGTCAAATAATTTTTATGATAACAGAGACAGAGCATTCTTTCGTTGTTCTATCTCTGTTCGTAAATATTTAAAGTAGATGCAATATTAAAATAACTTCTACCCTTCTAGCTCTTTGTTCGTTTGGTCTAATCTTACCTTTATCTTAGAAGCAAATAAAGACAAATTACTGAAACCTGCCGCGATCCTCTTTTGTTTTTCGTATACTGAAGACCTACTTTTACGAAATTTCGTATGAAGTTGTCCTGCTTTTCCACTTTTAACTATAAATAGTGGCTAGCTAAGTATTTTGTTATTCTACTTGACATATAAAATTTCGGATAAGAATGATTGATAGATATTATGTAAAATTGTATTATAAAGTCAGAATCACAAGATTCGTTCAAGGACGGCCCTTTCGTAAGTAAGCTAGAGTTGAATTTTGCGGCCGTACTTCGCAACTGCGGATGAAAAGAACTGGAGTAGGCCTGCATTATCGACAGATGTGAGACAGTTGGATAATTAATAATAAATAATAATTGATATAATAATAATTAATATAATTGATAATTTAATTGGACGAAAAAACAAAAGACATCAGCTCCAGCTTTCAAAAATTTACCTATACTCATGGTGAGGGGGGAGCCTTAAAAACTTAGAATTTTATGAAATCTTACAAGTAGGTACACAAAATATAACCATCAGAAATATACATGCTGGGTACCACATGTCAGCTGAACGCCAATTATGAATTTCCACCCATAGGTTACTAATTAGATGAAAACAAACCCATCACTAGACCCTACATTGTTATTGGTGCGCAACGAGAAATAAAAACTTAACATTTATACCTAAGCAAGCGCACCAAAACGGGTGCGCTATGTGAAAGTACTTTGGTGCGCTTCATCTGGGTGCGCTACGAGGAATACCTCTTAAAAACGTGATTTTGGTCAGCAAGCTGAAGGCTTCTAACTTGAGCTGTAAATATTTCTACTCGTTGGCTGCCTTTTTTCAGCAAAACGGATAAATTAACTTATAAGTTAAGTTTGTAATTTATAAAGAATGTTTTAATTTAAAATGAAATGATTCCCAGAGGTAGTATTTCAGAGTCACAAAATATTGATCCCCAAACACGAGTTTAACAAATTGGACACTATATCAAGCCTGCTTACAAGCTCGTTCATATTTTCAAGTTCATTAAAGTTATTTTGATACTTAAAATAATGAAATCCCAAAGGATAACGACAGAAGAAAGAAAATAAATGGTGCTGTCGGTCTTTATTGAAATTAATAATGACAATTTTATTTTCTACTTATGAAACAGAAAAGTAGAACGAACAAACTTTGAAGTCCTGTGCACGAATCGATTTCAGGTTCAAAACCTACCTACTACCTATAAATAACTTTTCTGTCTGATGAGGATAAAAATCTGTACAAAGTAAGCAACTTAAATTGAAATGAAAGTTATAAATCCGGATTTTATTGGTTAACTCGGAAATAACTTCGATACCAAATAAATACGACTTTGTTCAAACTTAATATCCGCTCACTTCACTTTTGAAATATTTCGTATGAACCTTCTTTGATGGCATGGGTTAAATTGAATGTGTTGTTTATTCTAGACGAGTTATATAAAGAAAATTCTAACTGCATTGCGTTTTAGAATGCGGCCGAATTTTCTTTATAGGGCCTTATTGAGTTACTAGCTTCAATAAGTAACCTATTATCTAAGTTAGGTTATGTTCATATTGTGTGCCAAATTGATTTATTTAATATAGTTGCGAGATCGAAGTAACAAAATAAAATTCTCGTTTCACAATTTTTCGGCTTTATAATATTAGTAGGATCGTAGACTCATACTTTAAAATTACAAAACTTTATTACATGGTATAAAACAAAGTCGCTCCCGCTGTCTGTCTGTCCCTATATATGCTTTAAAACTACGCAACGGATTTTGATGCGGTTATTTTAGAGGTTTCTAATGTGATGTCGTAAATTAACACATTTTTTGTGCTTACATTGCAAACTATGTCTGAACCTTACGAGATAGGTCAAAACAATGTACTACACCTACAGTATTGTACACCTTAAAAAGTTCTACAAAAAAGTCCGCGATGGTATATGTCTATCTCTTAGGAATAACCCACAATAACCAATTTTTATCCTTTACTTTTTACGACATATAATGGCTTATATACGAAGCGATTTTAAGCTACACTGCATTAATCCTTATCCAATTAAGTATCTTAAATATATTGTGCATTTAATATAAATCAATATAGTCCTTTGCAGCCTGTAATTTAAATGAATATTTTCGAAGATATAACAGATTTAAAATGCAAGGACATAGCGGTTGCGAGCGGCGGCGGAGCGCGGCGGTACCGGCCGGGGTAGGCCGAACCCGTGCGAAGCCGGGGCGGGTCGCTAGTAATGAATAAAAACAAATAAGAACTAGTATGTAAATTGAATTAGTTTAGCTAACTGCAGACTATTGCAAACAATTTGGAGATAAAGTTTTTTTAAACTTACTTGATCGGGAACACATTATAACAAAAACCTATGTTTATTTATTAAAATCTAGACTTCTAGGGGTAGCTCAACTGATCTATTATCATTATCAATCGGGAGCGTCCCCAAGACGCTGTATTACCCCGCTTTCTTTATTTATACAGGTGGGACGTATTCCATTCCAATCTCAGAAACTCTTGGCAACACAAAACTAATCGATCAATCTTTCTCCGACAAATCTCCATACAACCTACTTGCAAATGCACAAACTTTACAACTCAATCTGATTTTTCATTCCGTCCTGGTTTCCTGGCCTACTCGTGTGTAAGTACCCTAAGGCTTATTGGATGTACGTGTCTTGGCATTCCTCTGAATCCAATTCTCTAGCAAATCTCCCTCACTTTGCACCGTATTCGGGCACTACGAAACAGTATTTCAAGTTTTACAACTTGGCAATGGGAGATACCTACACGTCATAAGCCTGTGGAATGGTCCCCATTTGTTAGCATCCGTCAGCTGTTATCTGAGGCTGGCTTTGCGAAGTTCGGGGCAAGATGGTGCTGAGGACTATACGTATTTTGTTCTTCAGTGTTTTGTCGTTTTAGAATTTCAACGTTTAACTGCGAACTGAAAACCCTAAATTACCCAATATAAAGTCATTTAACAGATTAAGATTGTGTACAGATGAGGATGTTTTTATAATTATTCTATATATCCTTGTCAAAATTTAGGGATGCGATTTTATTTATATTGCATAGGGCGCATAAGAATATTTAGAAAAAGTATTAAGGTATAGTTAGTAGCTTCTTGGTGTAGTTTTATTAATTTTAATGTGTGTGTGTTTCTCTTATTGTGTCTCTTATCTTTTTATTTCTTTGTCGATTTGGTACTACACTGTTATGACAATGTAAATATATTAATTAATAAATCAATTTTAAAAAAGATATGTCTTACTACCTACCTACATTTTACAGCAACATGCTTGCTTACCGTAAGCTTGGAGCCGTCACTGTAAAATGCATCTAAAGTTATGAACTTAGCCTAGGTATATTAAAATGCTCATTTTAGTTTTGTGTGCAGTGCTGTTGGACGTGTGAGCGCCAACCTTCATACCATTTGGCTGTGCAACACAAAATACAAAAGTAAGTAGGTATATTTTAGATAAGAAGTCGTCGAGACAAGGTGAGGTGTATCGCCTTTGTCTATTTCGGTGGATACTGGGAGCTTGAGTTAAGAGGCCATCAAAGTTTGAGAAATAAATATAAATTTAACTTGTGTATACTCCAAGTATATAATATCATGTTCCATAAAAACACATAGGTACATCGCTATTAAAGTATTTAACAATTTACTAATAGAAATAATGTTGCCAAATGGGGTTCAACCTAAAATCTGGCAACGATACAAGGCCCGCGAACTAAACATCTTATCATAACAAACAAGGTCACCAAGGCAATAGTCTTTGGTTTTGGGAAACAAATCGCCGACGAATACAGGGATACCGTTCTTTCTCAGCTGAACGAGCCCAAAATCACTGTTCTACTCATCTGTACAAATAAATAATTGGAATTCTTAAATTTTTGATCTGAGTCTCAATTTTCGTAGGTCCGCTACGAAAAGAGTGTTGGTTCGTTTCGTCCAGTGGTCCGAATCGACCCATTTCAAAAATACATTGGGCCATTCGGTGCGAAACGACGCATTCAAACAAAGATCTTGGGCGATTCGCACCGCGCAGTTCAAACCGCTCGCGGTGCGAAACGATAAAAGACCCAAAAAATTGAGTTTTAGAATTCGTTGTATGAAATTGTATGACACGTCTAGTCTAGTTTTGTCTTCATCAAGTCGTGCAAATTGAGTTAATTTGTTTCAATTCGATTTCTTCGGCTGAACATTCTATTTGGGCAAGTATGCGTTAAGAGATATCATTAAAATCCGTCGTAAAATACAGCCATAAGAGTTACTACTATTTATCGATCCTCCAGGCTAAGTGGGCCTTAGTCAGAAAATATATATAAAATATAGAAAATTCGCAAACCGTCCTTTAGCCCCAAGCTAAACAGTTGAGTTTAAGAATTTAGAGAAAAGTACTCACTCCAAACTATACTTAGGTGTGTTACAATTATTCAGTGAACTTTTAGGTAAATATACAGTAGCCAAATAAAAAATTGAAAATTTGGAAAAGTTTCGGTGGCCCAGGTTTCAAGTTCTCAATCGATTCTGGTCCTAATTGTTTGTCGCGATTGCTGTCATTTACGTAAATTTTAAACGCCTAGTCTAGGATTCTAAGAAAGAAGGAAGAAAGAAAATAAATTTATTACTTTTATTATTCTTCACAAATATATACAGATTATTATAATTTACGGGAATGGTTATTTTTTGACTTGTTTCTAAATATTTTAAAAAGTATGAAACCTACAAAAATTTCAAAAACTATTTCGAAATGTACAAACTTTTCATTTCATTTAATACCCCATGACCCTGTAGGTATCTTTTTAAATTTCGGCATCACAATTTGTACGGAAAATATTCGTTTTCATTTTTCATTTATTTTTCTTTAAATCTGTACAGGCGCACGAAATGTATTATTATTTTAAATTTCAAGTTGATAGCTGCAGTAGTTTCTGAGTTATTAAAGAGGGAGAAAAGGACAGACAAAGCGAGACCATAAGGGTTTCGAAACCGATCTTCGATCTCGAAACCCTAAAAAACTTCCAAACTTTCATAAAATAAGTGTGAAATCGAAGTTGATCCTCTGTACCACTGTTTACAGTGCTATATACTTATGTTACACTATTTTAGTATTTTTGTGCAGCGCCGCGCCGTGATGTACGAGTACGAGTTGCATTTCCTTCAAAACGTGACGTGTACGAGCTTATAGTGTTTTGAGACAGACTCATATAACTTGAGATTATGTGAAACTAGTTTTAGCTGGCGACTTCGCGCGTTTCCTGAATAAAAAGTAACATGGGTATTATTATTTCGGTTCGAGCTTTAAGCCTAAAAATAAGCCTTCATCAAGTGCTACTTTAAGATGGTTAGGCTAATACTTTGTTTTAGCCTGATGGAAAAAGTAACTGCCAGGAAAGAAAAATGAAATAAATTATAATTTATAGAAATAGTTAAAAAGTATAAAAGACAAGATTTTTTAGGTCTCGTAAATCCCCCGTGGTGTAAACGGGGCGGCAACGAAAATTTTCATGAGGTTTGGTCATCAAAATATTTTTAAGCACCGAGCCAGTCAAAATAACATTTGTGCGGAATACAGCACACAATAGCGAACCATTATAACGGCGAGGGAAGCAAGCCGCTTCTTTCCTCTGTATCGGATTTATCAGCAACTTATTTTTTTTTCTTTTGTTGGTCAATCGTTCGCCGTTTGACCGCAATCACGCCTGATGTAAAAGGAAGATGTGGGCAACGGTGTATCACGAAGATCTAGAAGACACCTATTCTAACTTAAAGCCAATGAAAGTTGTTTGTTAAAAATTAGTCTCTAGAGTACGGACTCTCGAGGAATCGAGGATATTTTTTTCTGTTTATCCCTCAATTCTCAAGATACCAGTGGTAACATTGTCATTCCTAAGAACTAACAGAGTTGGTATAATATCAAGTCACAACACAATGCATACTATTACCATAAACAGCAAGAAATCTTCTTGTTTAATATTCAGCTAACATGTAGCTTCGTATAAATAAAAATTTAAACCAGGCTAACTTGGAACATTTTTATGTTTATTTTTACGTTTAGCTCTTTGAGATTGCGACGAATTTGAAGGTTCTTTTATCTTCTTTTTAGAAAATGAACCAGTGCATTGGTTCTAGGTAGTTTTAAGTAGGAACTACCTTGTTCCTACATGCCGTGTCCATGACTCCTTCTTAATTGATAAGATTTCCAACATCTCTAAAAGCATCTAAATATCTTGCTAGGGCTAAACTAATCGCGATCGATACCGGTAGGAGACAATTTTTTCCAAATTTCTTTCAAAACTTTCTTCATATTTTGTTTGAAGAAATATAATTGCTCTTCCACTCCCAATTTCTACTAAAAAGTAGACGAGACATAAAAAGCAGACACAGAACCTCGGAGATTTAAGTTAAACCGTGTTTAATCTGAGCTTAACTTCACTTACTTTTAACATTAGAGTTCAGTGACCGATTGATCTCTGAAATTCTCGCATCCCGCCGTTATCTAGCGCGAGGAGGTACCTACACTACGTGTCAGTAGTCTTAACGACTTTATAAAACCTGATAACTACCTAGCTGGGAGATTTTCTCTTCGGGCTGACATTTTCCGTAAACGTTATTAG
The DNA here is from genome assembly GCA_949316285.1 of Eupithecia subumbrata. Taxonomy (NCBI): domain Eukaryota; kingdom Metazoa; phylum Arthropoda; class Insecta; order Lepidoptera; family Geometridae; genus Eupithecia; species Eupithecia subumbrata. The sequence continues at coordinate 7,984,431 of OX438643.1, read as the reverse complement.
AGAATAACGAATCTTTTAAAAGTTTCACAGTCTAAAGCCTATATATGCCTATATATATGGGCTGCAAGACGATATCGTCATGAGTCCACAGCCGCATATGGGCTATCCGCCTACTGAGTTTTAACGGGTCGTATGTTATTCGACTCAGAAGGATGCTTAACGTGGACTTGGAAAAATAGATACTAAGGTAAAATAATACTAATTTTGCATAGTTTATATTTTGATATATTACTCTATTATGTATTATGGATTAAAAGCTCCTATCGGACTGCGGAGGTACTTTATACTCTCGATGCTGGACTGTGAACCTGTTACGCGATTCCTTTTCTGTGTATGACAGTAGTTACAAATAATTATACTGTATTTATTTCTCCCACTCTCCTCCCTCTACCTAACCTCACCTAACCTCTAGTTTGCGTCTAACACCCGTATTCAAGAACAATACTGTGAGGTCTCACAGTGCACACGAACGCATAGGGCCGGTAAATTCGATTCATAGACAATACTTGAGTGATGCGCGACGCTATGCGCTCACTTGGGACGACCCCTACGTAAAGTAGCTCGACAGCTATTTTAGCCAACGCATAGTGTAGCTTTGTCACAAATACAATTATGTTCTGTCATTCTGTGGTAGGTAAATTTATTTTGCTTTGCTTTGAGATTTTGTTTGTATTCCTTCCTTCATACTTTGCAATACGTATTTTATTTCAAAAGCAATGGATTATAGCAGTGAAGAGGAGTTTGATAATTATATCAACAATGTTTTAAACGAACGAAGGTCAATTACTACACGAAAAGTGGTGCGGGATTTTCAAAATCCTTTCGATTATTATAGGTAGTGAAGAAGAATTTAGACGACGGTATAGATTTGCAAAGGATATTGTACTTTCCATACTTTTGCCACTTGTTGATGAAGATCTGACAAAACTTACGGGAAGAGGCCTTCCAGTGCCTCCTCACAATTTCAACAACTGACAACACGTTTTAGGTTAGATTTATGTCATCCGCACATCTGTCAAACAGATGCCAAACATTAAAGAGAACTTAGCAACAGAAACCGACCAATCACAGATCTGCAATAGACGCAGTGCGTTCGCTTAGTGAAGTGTCGCTTGAGGGTTGTTTGTGAATCAAAAGGCCTGCCATGGCCAACCCTGTGAGAAATGCCTTACTTCGCACAGTGTTGCTTGCTACCTTACATAAGTATTGTTCTTGAATACGGGTGTAAGATTGTTCAGTCGGGACTATTCCCGGTGTCGGCCTCGAAATATCCCCCACTCTCCTTCCAGTGGAAGATAATTCGGTGGCGAATATTGGTATTTTTGTTAGTGCTGGACATTCAACACAGCTTAACACATTCACTACCCACCAACACGCCTGACGGCGTTGGATATGGTCATGTGCATCGTGGGCCATGAAAGTGTTCGTCTTGTCATGTCTTGGTCGATCAGAGGCCGCATTTTTGTGATTTTTAAAATTATCTGTGACTTGGAAAATAGTTGTTAAAATTCTTAAAAAATATATATATATTACTTAAGGTTTCTAGTCTAGTCAAAATCGCATTCAGTTACAAGATCTAATGAAATTCACTCGATAGAAAAAAATCATAAAATTACCCCTTTTTCTAACGTTTTTTCGATACTATGACTAGCGAACTACTGATATCACACTTATTATTGTACTCAACTAAGGACACTTAATATTTCTAAACAAATTTGCAGAGTTGATGAGAATTATTTTCTTAATCACTATGTATAAATAACTACAAAAAACACAAGCGCGGCGGCTTGGCAGGCGGGCGTTTTCCCTTACGCCTACTGCTGCAGGAATACCTGGCCTTAACACTAGCCCTAAAAGTATAAACATAACCCTCCTTCTTACGCAGTCGGGTCAAAAGAGTTTGCAGATAATCGACATATGACAGAGATGATCGAGATAATCGGGAGACGGCTTCATCGTGGATGCGACAGGTGGGAAGATTTGAGGGAATAGGTAGCGTAGGTTGTACGTAGGCGTACCAGTCAGAAGTTTATAATAAACTAGTTTCTTCCCGCGGCTTCGCACGCGTTGGTTCTATAAAAATGTACAAACGCTATTTCTATCCCATGGGAAATGATTTATGGGATAATAATAATGATTGTATGTAAGTAATCTGAATGATAATAATAATGTTAGCCTGATTCGTTCAGTAGTTTTGGGTTGCAGAAGTAACAAACATCCATACATCTAATGAACAAAACTTCCGCATTTCTATTATTTGTGTGACGTGAAGTCCATAATTTAAGAGTACTTACTAAACTATGTAGATAAATCAACCGAACCCGAAACAAACGGGTAAATTCGTTGGATACTGGGAGATAAAAACTGTTAATCTCTCCTATCTCTTTTTACGTTTTGGCCTCTATTTTAACAACCGTTTTCCACCAACTCCAACCCAATTTCGTACTTTTTGTTTCCTTGTAAATAGTGAAACCAAGACCAAAAAAGGCAAACGAGGACAGTCCAGGCTGGCTCCAGTCCAGAGATACGATGGACAATGCTCATACATAAATTACAAATTTCGCGGCCGCAGGCAATTTGCCATATCGCATGTAATAAAATAAAGATTTTCAGTTTCATCGCAGTTTCATTCATTTAATTTGGTCAGTGCAGTTTATTTCTGTTCGCCAAGGCCGGTAATAGTTGTCTGAAACCGGAAATAGGTAGTTTTTGAAGCTGAGGTGCTCAATGGCAATTTCCGGCTCGGGTTTCGGGTAAAACTATTTGTGGCGGTACCCAAACCCTTTGTGGAAATATAAAGAGGAAAATATTAGTATCGACTGTCATGAAAAGGTTTCACTGAAAGCGGAAATAGATCAGGTTTCATTTGCCTCTGTCGAATACTGATGGTTATAGAATGTCAATACATTTGGGATAAGTACAACATAAGAGTTTCTACTTCCGTAAAAAAATTCTTCAATCTCTTCAACCTCAGGAGCCTATATTGACTCTTATCTCAATTGGGGGTAAAGCCCATAATCCCCACGCTTTGCATACGGGTTGGGAATCGCAGTTCGGAGGTGGAATTGTTCTGCAGGCAACAAAACAACCGCTGCTTCTTCCTTCTGTGCATTTTGAACACCTCAACTATGATGACCAATCCATCTGCGTGGTGATTAGGTATACAATAGGCTACTTCTATCATATTAAATTTGGCGTAATAAATAAATATTTTCTGTAGTATTTGACTTAATTAACCAATATTTATAGATTTCTGATATTAAAAGTGTAAGATGAAAACTTTTTTCAATTTATAAATTGTGTTTTAATTTTGAACGCTGAAAACGCTGTCGACCATGTTGTGACGTCATAGTACTCGAAGCAAATTTAATGTCGGATCTTTTACGAGTGAAATGCGCTATGTAGTCTTTCTATATTTTTACAATGGTGGACATTTGCTAATGTTAAATATTTGTTTTCTAGGCCCAGCTAGTAATATGTTTGTAGTTCTCTAACCGTATGACGTCACCGCACAAATAAATATGGCGTTTTAACTGCGTTTCCGCCTGTTTACGAAAAGTAGAATTTATAATAAAGTTTTGCAGTTTTCTAGGTCATAAAAATTTTGGACCAAAATTAATAATTTTTTAACTACTTTAAAAAGAGTCAACTAGCCTATTGTGTGTGTGTGCTGAGGAGGGATGCCAGTAAATTGTGCGAAGCCGCGGGTACAAGCTAGCTGATAATTATAGTTAACAATAACATCACCCAAGGTGAACAATTTATCAATGCCATCTGTTAATATGTTCCATTTGGCTCGTAAATTTTCCAACTTGTAATTATAAATCTTCACTGTCTCTTACAATAGGTAAAGCTAATTGGTTCATTTGCGTGGAAATCATTTGGCTGTCCTTAATTTATAGAGGTAAATGGTGGGTATTGTTTAATTTACTTTATTGCCAGCTTCAGCCCGCGGCTTTGCACGTGTTTTCTTCATAAAAAATAGCCGATATTATGTCAAAGATTTACAACAATGCGAAATTTCAGCCCAATCCGTTCAGTAGTTTAGGCGTGAGGTGACAAACAGTATTACGCACCTATTTTAAGTGTGATGTGATGTGATAGTATGACATTTGCCATTTTGATGACAATTTGAAATAAACAAATAATGTTCAAAAAGTAAAAATTATAACGTATATCATGTTTTCATAAGTTAGTCAGATGCGCGAGGGTTGAAAGTACCTACGTAAACTTTTTAAGTGGAACCGAAGTTTGAGTGCATAATATTTAGACATGTCGCTGTATACAGAAAGTTTATCTTGACAAGCAAGCCAGAAAAAGCCCGACACGGCAACCTGAGTCAACCGGAAGTCCATTACTGGGAACCGTAAATAGCGGGTTTTACCAAAAATTACTTCGAATTTCGAGACGTGGTTCCCGCTTTGAGATGGGGATAAAATCTCACGGATTTCACAAGATAACACCTTTATTTTCAACCTTGAGACCTTGATTTAAGGTTTACGAGGCAATTTGTATGGATGACATGGGTACCTATGGCATAAGGCGGTCACACATTGGGAGAATTCGTCTGTAATTAAATTAAATTAAAATTCATTTATTTCAGATAACTCTGATCCATAATTTGTTAGATGCAAAAATCTCTTATGAATGATGATGAATGTTAGTTTCTTAGTCTACCTACTACATTTAATTTAATTTAAATTCTATCAAATTAAAAGAAAAAAAATAAAATAAAATCACATAGTAATAATAAAAATAAATCGAATTAGACCTAACAAATAGGTAATGTAAGGCTTCAACCATACTGCAAACCAAGCACGGGCCAAGCCTGTTGCACTAGGCGCCCGCCTTAGTCACTTTAATATGAACGCAAACGGCGGTTCCTTATGTTTAAATCTAATTAGTTCATTAGCGCTAGGCGAGCAGTACGGCTCGCTATGTGGTGCCGGCTTCGAATTTACACCACCCCTACTCTTCCCGCGGGTGTCGTAAGAGGTGAGTAAGGGATATCCACCGGGGGCGGGCAGCAGCGCTCCCTGCAGAACAATGCTACCACTCAACTGCGATCCCCAACCCGCCCAGCGTGGGGATTATGGGCATTACCCCATGGGATAAAAGGCCAACAAGGCGCTTATCAGGGGGAGGCCTGCGTCCAGCAGTGGACCAACACTGTCTGTTGCGTTTGAGGTCGCAGTATGGTCGAAGCCTCCGATTCGAGCAAAACATGAGTAAGATAGGAACATTACAGTACGCATCAAGTAATGATACAATGTATTATTACCTCTAATTATATTGATATAATAATTTAGTAATATTGCCGCAATCAGTGGTATGACCACTTCGAACATCATTGATACAACAACTGACTTCATTTTTATTTGACTACAGATGAATCGAACGTTGTATGATTATTTACAGCTATACAAATAATATCGGCGAGTGGAGTGAGACGGAAGGGACGGAAACGGATAATGAGCTAAGAACATTTTTTTTGGCGAATAACAACAAAATATTAGGACAACAGAGTATAGAATCAACGGCAAGTAAAGCAAGCCGTAATTTTTTTTTTATTTGGCTGGGAGTGTGAGTTGTAGTCTGTAACCCCAAGGGGTGCCAAGATGGCATCCATCGGAGCGGACTGCCCCTCCCCTTACGCCGCTAGTGTTTCTACCTCATGTTTGGAAATATTCTAAAACTGTTACAAATTAATAACACTCAATGAAAATAACAATGCTTTCCTTTTTCTAATAATATGTAAAAATTAAGTGCTCTTAAAATTATAGCTCTAAAATATCACACTAATCAAGTAATCACACTAATATTATAAATGCGAAAGTTTGGATGGATGGATGGATGGATGGATGTTTCTTACCTCTTCACGCTAAAACTACTGAACGGAACGGGCTGAAATTTTGCATACAGGTAATTCTAATCTTGAAATCAAACATAGGCTACTTTTTATCCCATAAATCAGTTCCCATGAGATAGAAATCACCTTTAAACGTTTCCATAGAAACAACAAGTGTGAAGCCGCGGACATAAACTAGTAAAATATATACGAACCTAAAATATTATAACCAATTAATTTACCATTAAATAACTACCATGTAGTTAGTAATACTTCTGTATAATTTGTAAATAATGTGATTGTTTGTACCTACATTTAAAAACACAGAATAAGTACATTATATAATTTTCTTTATTCAGGATAAAAAACAATTGTAGTGTACAATTGAATAAAGAAAATCAAAAAATTAAAAATTAGGAAGGATTAAGACACTTTCCAGAGATGATAAAGCTCTTATTAATTAGTGTCGCAACACTATTTGTTGGGGGTATCGTTTGATTTTAAAAGACCCACGATACCACCAGGGATATCGCCAGGGGTATCGTGGGTCCGTTGTGTCCGAGCCAGTGTATGTAGTATAAGAGTAATTGATTTTTCTTTTTTGTGACGTTACAGGCAAATGCTCCCGGTGAGGGTCCGCCTTTTGGAATAAAATGGTAAGAGAGATACAGTATTTCATGTGAGTAGGATAATGTTGAAGACGTGAAAGCGCGGGGAGACCTAAGCTTCAGTCATTTCAGGAGTGGTAAACGAAAATCAACCTTCTTAGAATAAACTTATGAGTCTTTTAGCAGAACTCACATAATCACAATTGTAATCAAGAACGCGATCGCAAAACTGTTAGCTATCTGTCTCAATTATTTGGTGCCAGTTTTTTAGCGGTGGATTTTTCTTTTTATGTCTGATAGGGAAAAATGGGTTAATTATAATAAGACAAGAACATAATTAAAAATTTAAAAAACCCACCCGTCTGATTTTCATGAAACATGACTAAGAAAACTCGGGATATAATTATCTATGACACAAAAAAAAACTAAACGAAAATCGGTTCATCCGTTTGGGAGCTACGATACCACAGAGAGTTATACAGATACACAGACAGACACGTTAAACTTATAACACCCCTCTCTTCTTGCGTCGGGGGTTAATAATGAAAAGTGAAATTAGTTTTTGAGAAAATTACAATTAAATGATAGTAACAAATGAAAACTAGCATTTACAACTGAAACATTTGAGCTAACTGACTAACACCAACAATAGAGAGACAGCTCAACTGATCCATATCAAGACCGATCAGAAGCGTCTCCAAGACGCTGGCTGCATTGCCCCGCTGTATGGCAATGCTGATGCGCTGCGCCAGATTCTCACCAGCCCTCGGGTCACGCGACGTTTTGACCAGACGCTCCGAGTTTTTGAGTATTCTCTGAGCCTAAACTGAGTTAAGATAAACCACAAAATATAATAACAACTTTTAATTAATATATTTAAAAAGTATCTCTTCTCATTTGTTCAAATAGATGGAAAGCCTGCCAATTACTAATTTCAATTATTGCGAAAACTCAAACAATGAAAACATATTTAACTCGTTTTCCAACTCAGAATATTGTACAAGTTAGAGTGGATCGAAAACAAAGCGTTTTGATCCTTTGTTCTGGGTGTTAGGAAGTTAACCTACCTATACAATATTCTATAATACCTACTCTAGCTATGCCCGCGGCTTCGCACGCGCTTTTGATGTAGCCTGTATCCTGGCAAATTTCATTGAGATCCGTTCAGCCGTTTTAGCGTAAAAAGGTTACAGATATTAATTTCGCTTTTATAATATTAATAGTATGGACAGATAGTACTAAAAAAAGTCATTTGACGGTTTTTTAGACGAAGGTATAGAATTCATCAAAGGTTCATAATGATTTTTTAACCTACGAAAAACGGAAGAGGTTCTCAAGTCGACGCGTATATTTTTTTTTAATTTATGACTTCGCATAACTTTTTACAGAGTAGTCCGATTTCGATAATTCTTTTTTTGTTGGAAAGGGTATACACGGAAGGTGGTCCCATTTAAATTTGAAAAAAAAATCCCCTAACGGTTGGATTTTTTTGTAGGAAAACAGGGGATGATTTATTGTTCACTGATTGTAACATTTGACCACGCATAACTTTTTACAGACTAGTCCGATTTTGATAATTTTTTTATTGGATAGAGTATACCTCGATGTGTCATAAAATTAAATCAGATATGAATTTTAACTAGATGTCGCCACTAGAGGAATTTGAAGTTGGTATCGTTTTTTAAAACACGCTAAATTATATAATGAAGCAAACAATCCACTGGCAGCAACAACAAAAAAAACAATTTACGAAACGAACAAACTAATGAAACTTCTAATTGGTGACAGTAAATGTATAACTCTAGTACTTCTCTACTTACATAAGTGGTCTCTAGCTAGAAACACTTACAATTCGTTTGAAAGTTACAACTAGTTGAACTGAGTTTCACCAAAATTGTTTAGCTTCACTTTGCTTGTAATGGTCAGGGTGCTTATGAATAAATAAGTTGGCTTCCCGCCAGGTTTGCAAGCGATTTAACTATAAATTTACTAATAGATTCTGATAGTAAGCAGAAACCTTTTGTAAATGTTAGTTTTTTTGTAAGTTTTTGAAAAAAAACTTTGGGCCAAAGTGAGAACAACCCGGGCCAAAGTGAGACCAATCCATATATTCATGTCAAGAGGCAATAAGGTCAATTCAGATTAGTGCGTGTATATATTACTATTTTTGCAGCCCATTGGCTGCATTTTTACTAGGAATAATATACAAAAGAAATATGCTTGCGTCCACTAGGAATAAGTCGGGTGGATTAGAGCTTCTTAATATTAATAAAGATACGTAGTTAGGCTAAAATAAAACAATTGATCAATAAAATTACCGATTGTTGTTATTGTTAGAAAATAAATTTGAAAAAAATGGCATTAAGTCATGTGACCGTGAACACCAATCAGAAAGTGTGACGTCACTTCTTTCATAACATCATTGTTGTGGTGGACCAAATGGACGGCAACGTGCGGATAGTTTTGGTCCACCAGAAAGATTCGCACGCTGGTCGCGTTGCCGGTATACTAAGGTACAATCTCCCTACACAAACGTTAATAAATAAATAATGCTGGACAATTCACAAAGAAAGAAGAAAGAAGAAAGAAAATCCATTTATTTGACCCTAATTAAAATACAATATTAAAAGGAATAAAATAAAAAAAATAAATAAAAGGGGCCAAAAAGGTCCCTGTCTCAGCATTTTGCCGCTACAAGCCACAGCGAGTAGCGGCGCTGATTTTCAGACAGCATTATCTAGCCCCAAGCTAAGCAGAGCTTGTGTTATGTGTACTAGATAACTGATATACATAATACAATACACTACACAGATAGATATTTTTTATTACACATAGAAAACATCCAGAACGCCCTGGACAAATGTCTGCAGATAGTACAAACATTTGTCCCGAGGCGGGAATCGAACCCGCAACCTCCTGCGTCGCAGGCAGACCTTCGCCCGCTGCGCCACAGAGCTCGTCGAGTTACTTTACGAGTTATGTTTCGAAAGAAGTGACATCGTTCAAGACGCCATGAGCGTTTTGGAATGAAATTGAAATTGTTTTTTTAATGCAAAATAAATATCGTATAAATTAGAATTTTTAAGATATTAGGTTTTTGGAGTAAATTAAAAGACATTTTGTCAAATTTAGTCAACTAGCCTATTGACCACAAAACACCAAAACGACCTCCTGATTCAACAACGTATAGCTACATAATGTACTAGTCATCATGAGAGATCGCTTTCACCGATAAGGCCGCCGATAGTGCCATACTAGATTTAATTAGTAGTTTGTAAGATATTTTAGAAGCCATTACGGATGTAAGCGGGTTAACTACGAACCTTATTTGTGTTGGAAGAACACCAACGTTTCATCCCTTAACGAGGGACATCTTCAGGGTGAGTGCGGTTCTAGACGCGCGCGTTCCGCATCCCTCCGAGCAGTGCGCGGGTGTCGGTATTCCCTGGGTACATATGGAACTAGTTCCATATGTACCCAGGGAATACCGACACCCGACACAGTAGGATCTTTACGAGGAGATAACTCTCACGCCCTACAGCATCTACTAGCAGCGCACCCCCCACCACCCCCACCCCCGGCGCTCACGTCGCGGACTCACGTCCTTTTTTTTATTATCAGCGATTTTTTTGTTCTCAGATATGGTAAGTAGGTTCGTAATATTAGTAACTATATCAATAACCAAAAGGTTATTGTGTGTGGATTTAGTTTGTTGTAAAAATCCTTTTTGGTGTTTCGCTCAGTGCGCTAAAAATAAATATGACCGAAAACAGCATCAAAAATAAAAAATAAAAAAATTTGAATCGGAAATTTACTCTTAGCCTTTGGCGAAAGGAAAAATTAGAAAACTTTTTGACGTAACTCAAAAGCTGACTGTAATCTTCAACTTTCCAAGTGTCCTTTTAGGTAATTGTCCGTTCTTCAACTGCTCTTTGCATGGAGGCTTTTTAATAAGCTTTGAAATATTGATCAACAAATGATTTTGAGTTGACATTTATCAATACCAATGAGGCGTTCTCATATTATTGAAAAATTGTACAGACTGAAAAGATGGCACTTGAGTTGGGGTCCCTCAAGTTAAAGTGGTATAGATCCAAAGATCTAGTAGTCTATGGATACGCCAACTAACTATAGCGTGTATACAAATAAACTTTTTTTTTAAATGAAATGAAATATTTTATTTAGTTACGAACTACTACACAATATGTTGCACTATACTTATGTTTAATGCTACGTAATACATATAAATTTTGTGCATAGCAGAGCTCAAGGCAAACATGGTTGTTGCTTAGCATTGTGCTGGATACACTGATGTATGCACCCGGCGCTGATTTGCAGCGGAAACCATAGTAATAGTGTCACGTCACGACCATCTAGAGGAGCCTAAAAATAATAGAAAAGACATTTATATATATATATGCTAAGTTTTAAACATTAAACGAGTATATAACAAAGTTCATTTAAACATGGAAGGTACAATTAAATTTTACAATCAATAAATAAAAAAAAAACTTAAACTTAGGAAGGTTCTTAAATAAACCTATATAATATGCAATAAATAGAGGTTACATAAAACTTATAAATTTCAATACTCTTATTTTAGTACAAATTTACTTGGCTGTTGTACAATGTTCGTCGTTGGTCGGATCAGTCAGTCCGCACGTAAGTATATCTTCGTGTATACGAACTTTCGGCAAAAAAGGGAAAGACAATATTTTATGGGCAATAATAGGAACTGGCCGCATATCAGTCAAATCTAAGGCGAGGAATTGAATTATGCTTGAAGTAGGTATGAACCAAAGATAGTTGGAACGACGTAGTCCTAGGATCTTTGGTATGAACAGATTAAAATACACAACAAAAACTTGTACAACATGGCGGCTATACCAGTGATGTGTCATTTAAACAAAAGAGCTTTACCAAAAAAATGGCCAGACTGATCTCGCCATGGAATAGGAAGTTTTCATACTACTTTGTTTTAATTAACAAAAGGGACTATGCTCAACATTTTTAATTGTAATAATATTATCAAACCTGAAGACATATATCCTTCATATTATGTATAATATATGTCTTCAGGTTTGATTATTTCAATGTGTTTTCCGTGTAAACTTCCAACGCATTTGGGAAATTGTAAAGCCTGCCAAATGCATTTGCGATTCCGATCCAATCTTCAGTATTTGTCGACATCTGAAAAATAACACCAATTATATTACTTTTTACAGGATAATGTGATAATGTGTGAAAACGATTCGTTGGTCCTTTCATCGATTAGAAACGAAAGTCCACCAGTGAAGATAAAAAATAATTCAGGACTTCTAGCCAAACAAAATGAATTATAATATAATAATAATGCTATAAAATAATAATGCTAAATCCAACCCAGAAATTATATTGCAGAAAAAGCCAAACATGATATACTTTTTGAAGCGCACCTTGATAATTTACATAGACATTCAGCTCAGATCAATGCATCCGGAACACATTGAATACCAGCCTGGGCTATACCTTATCCATACCTTCACCTATTGCGAACGAGCCAGAAAACTTGATTCCTGATAACTGTGGAACTTATACAACAACAGGCACACCCACAACTTGACCTGTCTGACATGTACCAGTAAACCTGATTCCTGATAACTGCGAAACAAATACATCACCAGACACTTCTAAAATTTACCGATCTGTCTTATATAAACCAGAATCAAATACATATGTATACCTTTTGTAACAGGGTCAACATTCATACACCGAAAACCTTTTAAAAAATATCTATGCCTAAACGTAAAAAGCAATGATCTGCAAAAGAGTACAAAATTATCAAACGGGAACAAAAGTACAGAATGGACAAACTCAAACTTAACTCTGAGACTTGCAACTTCTAAACCTACTTATTTTTCTTCTTCATGTTCTTATAGTACCTTTGTTCTGAAATAATCTTTAAGAACATTAATGATCAGAGAAAAGACAAGAAGTTTTTAAGCACTTATATCTTCTGCCAAATCCTAAGTCCCGCAATGTAACGGCAAGTTTTTCATTCAGTGATATAGCTCGTCTCATACATGTATCTTGTTTAGTAATAAATACGGTGAAACCAAGGTTAAAAGTTCCTCAAACAAGTCCTCACTGATTCTTAAATGATTGGAGTAATCATCCAAATCGTCTCCTAAAATCAATTCTTGCGTAATGAGTGTATTGATTTCAATTAGAAATTCAGTCTTTCTGTCTGTTCGTCTGTCAACCCCATTTTTTCAGGAACGCGTGGAGGTATCGAGTTGAAATTATCTTCAAATACTCAAGTCCATAACGCCTTGAAGCCTCAATGTAAATAAAACTTCTAGGTCGACGTTATGAAAAGTTTTAGCCGTTTATGCCCGCATATTTTGAAATTTCCAAGGGAATCACATTCTCACAAAACCTATAGGGTACTTACCGTAGACCTAGAATCATGAAATTTGACTAGAAGCAAGGTCTGATAGCATGAATAAAAGAAAAAATCCGAAAACCGTAAATTTGTACTTTATTCACAAAACATTTTTTTTGATTCTTGCTATAGACCAAAACCTATAGGGTACTTCCCGTTGACCTAGAATCATAAGTTTTATAGCACAAGTAAAAAATCCGAAAACTGTAAAATTGTAGTTTATTCTTTAAAAAAATTGCTTTAATTTTCGCCATGGACCAAAATCTCTAGTATTAGCGATGCTTCAAATTGATCGTCAGTTTTAAGGGTTTTTATCTACCGCTTGACTATTTTTATATATTCAGGCCAAAATGCGGGTACCCCCAGCTTTGTGAATCGCTTAGACGTTGCTGATAATCGGTCATTGTATTGCGGGTAGAACGAAGACTCATTCCTTAGCTGTAACTGATCGAGAAACGGTGTCGCGTCATGTAATTATTCTAAATGTATAGTTGTGGTTTAAAACTAGTTCTTTCACATGAATATAAAGTAATTAGCTTGATCTAATTGTATTATTTGGAAATCCCTGAAAGTAACCAGGTATTGACCTGGATGGAGTAAGTATTTAACATCAGAAGTGCTATGTGAGAACCGACGTTGCACAAAGGCGAATGGTATGTACTTACACAACATGATTTATATGTTATTATATTACTTGCTGTTTTGCGAGTGGGTAAGGTACCTACCTAACATATTAAACGCTGGGTAGAAGTCGCCAGTAAACTTGCTGACGTGCCTATGCCTACCTACGTACATTTTACTCGTAGGTAATACCAAAATATTCAAAAAGGACAGACATTTTCAATGCAACATTGGAACCTAAGACCGCCGGCCCACTGCGGCGCACGTTGTGCACGGCCACGCGGCGGATTTTAGCTGCGTGGGTTCGTTGGTTTGACAACGTGGGTCTACGTTTCGGCAGTGAATCTACGCACGCGTGTACTGCGTGAATAGCGTTGACGGCGTTGAGCGGCGTGGGCGCAATATTCGAGTAAGCCAAGCCACGCGCGTAGCAATGATAAATCATTTATCGTATTCGTGTGTAGCGTGTTCGTGGGTAGCAATACGGGAAGTTATGACACACGTACGTAGCTTCTCCGTGCGCAGCAGTGGGGCTGTGGCTTAAGTCTATTGCTGTTATTGTGATTATTGTGTCTACTTTGTGTATTTATTTTGTTACGACTCGACAACAGTATGCCGGCCATGTGTGAGTGGACTTGCACGGGGTTTCCGTGCCATCGTACAGAAGCAGAACAGAGCATCTTGCAGAAAAAACAAAGGAAATCTTAGAATGAACTTGAAGCCATTCCTTGGTACCTTTAAGTAGGTACTTAGACTTGTAAGGCCGGTACACAGTTTGTACTAATTTACAGACAAAGGAAGTAAAGCACCTACGTGTCGAATAATAAAATTGAGTCTAGGATTATCCGACCTACTACTTACCTACTCCTTAGCATAAATATTTTGGGTAAGTGAAGTTGGTACCTACATCTTTACTACCTACTAACTAGGCACGTATAAAGTATTTATTCATTGCTTATGTTATTTATTATGAATGATGTTTGTAGTGTTTTACCGAGTTGAGTCGAGCAGTGGTTGAACCTACTTACCAAGGCTGATGCTCAAACAGAAATTTACCAAGCCTCCCTATTTCTATTTTTATGTTCGATCACCACTGACTGACCAGTTATAGTAATAATAATTAGTTATTAATTAGTTATAATAACTAACTTATGATTTATTTATATTCTTATTAAATTGGTAAACGAGAACAAGAAATTACCAGCTAAGTCGAATTCAAATCGTACCGTATCGTAGTTTTCATAGGCAGGTACAGGTACCTAAGTACCTACTTACTTATAATTTTCAATTGCTAGTTTTACTGTCAGTATGATGGTATGTATATTCAAGGAGTAAAAGAGAACTAAAGCTGGAATTTGCTATAGAAACAGTAGAGCTACCTAACTGCAGACTGGTGTAAGTAAACAATCTAGAGGTAGCTCAATTGATCCATACCTATCTATAATAGGTATCACGGTTACTACAATTAATAAATAAATATCTAATAACTGGTTCCTAGTAGTATAAGTAAGTTTGAGCTTATCTTTGTATGCGGCAAATAAAATAGGTAGGTACCGGTCGTTGTCTCGGTAGATAATAATGTACAACAAAATATTGTACGGCACAATAACTTGTGACCAAATTTGTTCCTATTATCGTGGTGTGCATTATCATGACCGAACAATGTCAGGCCGTGCATTATTGACACTATTGTCGTGCATTATAGTGAAAGAGCCGTTGTATCATATCAGCATTTTCCCGTACCAGGTCGTAGGTACCTAGTTGAGACGCAGATTTCTGAGTGTCACAAATGTTTGTTTGGAGTTACGAAAGTCGAGGACACATTTAAGAAAACGTGGTAATGTTATAATAATGAACACCTAAAAGCAATACTCTGTTAGAATAATAATAATATAATATTTATTTTGGCTTAAGACATGCTTCATACATGATAGATTAGCAAAGCAATGCACATCGCATGGGCAAACCGGAGTCGTATAGTGGGTAGTCAATTATACGTACTTGTTTTAAGACACCTACGTAGTTAAATTTAGATTTGAAAACAAAAATGATTTCAAAATTAAAATTGCTTAAATTGCAAAGAACAAATACTTAAATGAAAAACAGAAACGCAGAGCCACAGATGTGGTAAGCAGATGTAATAATAATTGCATATTAATAATAACAATAATGCTGAACTTATGTATGAAAGATGGTAACTACAATGAATTCTGATATGTAGTATCAATCTACCTATCAATTTACTGACCTAATTTGCTCTTTAGGGAAGTGCACTTTTTGGTTTAGTTACCTATTAGAAATATACCTGTTTTAGAGGTTATAGGTCTTGAGAGGAGGTTATTGGTAGGGGACCTATATACATTCCATACAAAAAAAAATATAATGTTAATTCCTGTACTATCACATTGGAATATGGCGTAAGGTGTTGTTACTAGTGTCATTTGGCACTTGAGTTGAAGTCCATTCAGTGAATATACGTTTTTGTGCTCATTTCAATATTGGAACCGTCAGTAAAGGTTCCAACTTCATGGGTGCCTGATCAATTCTTTAGTAGGAACTAAAACTCCGCTACATTCAAAGAAAATAAAGGTGGCACGTTGCTGTTCGTTGTCTAGGTATTTTATTCTACACAACCACCACCTATTAAGAATAAGAATAAGAATAAATTTATTCAAAATAACTTAAGACTAAAGTGTTACAATCGAGTAAATAATATCATATTCTAATGGCATGAAAATAAAACAAGTGCCTGAACTACCTAGGTTTAACCTGTATCTCAGGCAGAAAGTGCTTTTACCGAATAAAATAATAATCACATCAATAAGTGGATAGTCATTATAAAACAAAGCAAATGGTGCAACTTAGTGAAATAACTTACTTGCTTACTATGCTAAACTAGTTTTAATAACAAAAAAATGCATACTACAAAATTATAGCCCAATTTAACAAGGCCAATGTGTTTTCTGTGCCATCGTATGACAAACTTTGTTAGGTATTAATTTTTATATTGATCAGTCGAGACTATGATGGAGGTTCAGTTTGAGGAATAAGAAGTTAAACAGTCTTTGGAGGTCCAGTTACCTCATGTTCGGTTACGTTGTGAACAGGTGTTGAGTTCTTGTTTTGTTTGTACCTAGTTCATGGTCGTTGCACAAATGGTTAAATATAATAAAAGTGCTTTCAGAAAACTTATATAAAATCGTAATAATAATTTATGTAATGGTGTTTTAAACAAGCTCACGGGCTCCTAACTAGTTAGATTTGTGTTACAAGAGCCAAATGGCTATTGCCATATATGCGAGTTTCATTGGGCTGCACGAGGTGAATTGCATTCAGTATTCAATATTTTATTGCTTAAAAAAAAAACATTAGATTTTTTATCAGCATTAATGCAAAATTTGTGATAAAGTAGCAGCCGAAATCGTTAGAAACTAGAACAACCGATGTGGAGACACGTTTCTATCCCACCCAGGTTTACATTGCAATTTGCAAGGCTAAGCTACACCAGACCAAACTGTTGGCTTTTATGTATAATTCAAAACAAATATAACCAACGAGTTGAAAGTTTCGAATACGTGTAATCTTGAAAGTACCTAAAAACAAAAACAAAAGTTGATAAGTTCCTTAATTTGACGTAGGTATATACTTGCTACATGACGTAGGTATATACATAGCAAGAAGAAGGGCTTAGTGTGGTATCATCCTATACATTGAAACACATATTGGCAGTATACAAAATACATAGCATTTATAGCATACATTACCAAAAGACATGGACCTAAAAAGAGATAGCAACCAGATAAATTGTTGCGAGCGAGATGTCAGTCAAGACGCATGGACGCCGGCTGAACGTTCAATAATGTTCTTGCTTTTCCAAAAATAAAAATAAAAGTAAAATATAAATTTAATTATCGAAACTAACTTTCAAATACAAGTTTAGCTTTGTTAATGAGTGAAACGTTAAGCTATGGGTTCTACTTTTCTTGCTTATTAATGAACCACAAGGTAGATTTAAGTAAACCAGAAGAAAGCATTCTTAACAATGTTTCAGTGAGTTTTATTTAATTTTGTTATGATTGGCGGAGACTGATGATGACTTTATGTCCGAGGCGACCACTTTCCGCGCAGTACCGAGAGAAAGTATGTCCCTGGACTCAGTATATTAGGACAAAGCCCTGTTGTCATATCACTGACTGTAGGAACCTACTGTACTTACCTAACTGACGAAAGTTCACTGTAGGTTTGAAACAACTCAATTGTTCCAAATTCAGTTGTCAAAATAATATTATGTTTATACAATACCTACCGGATTCAAACATTTTATATGAAACTACCTGGAAGTGAACATAAATAAATAATAATACCTAGATAGATAGTTAGATAGATAGATAATAGCTTTATGGTACCATCAATGCTTATGAAATATCTTACAAACTACTAATTAAATCTAGTGTGGCACGATCGGCGGCCTTATCGCTAAAAGCGATCTCTTCCAGGCAACCTAGATAGCGAAGTAACCCGTAAGTCATCGTAATCGTGATGTGAAGGTTCAACGACGGGTGATCACAACCAGATTCCTTGCAGGATTGACAGGGGGCCACTCTGGTTGGTGCAGCTCTGTCTACTCCAACGGCCAATGTTATGTCACCAGATTTAGCACAACTCGATACGTAATTGGCGATAGCCCCATATTATGCTAGCGAATTTGAGCCATATCCATCGAGTCATTAAATAGTGCGGACCTTATTTTTGCTTGTTCTAAAGTCAATAAACCTATTGGTGATATAACGCTGTTTGGTTAGAGATTCCATTGATTTTGGATTGTGAATGAATTTATTTTTCTACAAAGCAATGCCAGAAGTATGACCTACCTATGACTCATGGACTAAACAATTTTGTCGAAGAAGCGTAATCACTTCTTGCTGGTTTCGGTATGAGTACCAAACGATGATCATTTATATTCAGCCTGTTTATCACTGCAGAAGATCCTATCCAGTTCGGACGATTTGAAGAGAATCTTTTGATTTTCCAGTGTACCATTACTTATTATCATATTTTGGGCTTATCATATTTTGAGCAGAATTGTTCGCAGCGTTTGTTAGAATGTTTGTCAATTATATAGTAAACAATATTAGTAGCACTGTTATGTAGTCCCTATAAAAGATGCATATCAGAATGCATGCCCGTCCCCAACCAAATAAGTACACTGATAAGATGGAGTCCAAGGCCAATAACTGGTTTGGGCCCTTAAGGTCTTAAAGGCCACTTCTCCGAGCCATTTGTTTATATTAAGTAGGTATGTAGCATTTTTAAATGAAACAGTCTCCAAACACAGTATAGACCAAACTTATTGACAAAGAAATTTAAAACGTGATATGACCATAATAAAAGCTTGTTTTTGCTACGGACACTTGGTGCTTCTGCCCCTCAAAAATTATGTATGAAGATATAAGTGTCTGCAAGACTAATGTAATTTACCAGTTTATCACCACGGCAGTTAAGCTTGACGCTGCTCCATTGTGTGAGAATCGCATTGGAGTCGTGGTGTTGAGTTAATAGTTTTTATATTACAGAACCTACAGCAGGCCGTGGCCCGAGGGTGGCGAACGGTAGTTATAAAACACTAACTAAACTTGGAAAAAACTTATGCCCGAGGGTGCCAAATGTACCTACAACAGGCCGTGGCCCGAGGGTGGCGAACGGTATTTGAACGATTGAAGGTGACAATAGACCGGGGCCCAAGGGTGGCGAACGGTAGTCATAATACAACTAGACTTTGAAGTAGCCTATGCCCGAGGGTGGCATACGGTAATTGACAGACAGAACCTTAAAAACAAGACCAAAGTCTTTGTACCGGTGGTGACCAGGTGACAAATGGTAGTCGGTAGAACCTCAACATAAACCAGCCCAGAGACAGTGTTCTGGTTGTTGGTAGGCATGCAATAAAGATGAAACGTGATGAAACTAGATGAATTGGAATAACACGAGATGAAACGATATAAATTGAGATGAAAAAAACAAGATTAAACTGGGAGATGAAACAAGATGACACGAGATGAAACAAGATGAGACGAGATGAAATAAGATGAGACGAGCTGAAACAAGATGAGCCGAGACGAAACAATATTAAATGAGATGAAACAAAGAGAAAACTAGATAAAATGGGATGAACCGAGATGAACTGAGATAACTGCAGATGGAATAATAGTACTACTAGATTTTGAAGACTTCCAATACTCTACACGACCATGTGGCATGCATCCAAAAATGAAGACAAAGAAAAAAACTGCAGTGAGCACTTTTCAGATTTTCGTAACCTCCAAGTTGCATCAACATGGCCAATACCGAAGATCGGCCAACTGCTGCTTCAGAAATAATGAATATAGATGAATTTGTTTACGATTGCAAACAGTGGAAATTCCAACTATGAATGTTCCTTACGTTGGGAAAACCATGGTAGATTGAAGAGGCGAGGAGTGTGTCCAACGGACCAAACGATCAGCAACAGAACAATGTGGCACGGAGTTGTCTCAACGTTAGATCCTCGTGTTCACAGTATATACGAGATTGTATTACTGCTTAGCAATCATGACAGAGACTAGGAAACGTATTTGGAGACTGCGTGTACAACAATGCTCTTTCAACATAAAGCACGAGAGATGAGGAAAGAGAGAAGATACGTCGCTGGTCGCTGCTGCATGCTTGGCCAAAGCGGACGCTGGATGACTATCTACATCGTTTGACGATTTAAATAATATACCTACTGAAACATATATGTATTATTATGATAGATATTTATATGATATTAGTTTGAAAATTTTTTGTTAAATTTTGTGTTTAAAGTATAACAAGCAATTAAAATTGGCATTGTTAACCGTTATATTCGTTAATTAATTAAAATATAATATTGCTTGGCCAAGCGTCACTCAGATCTACGAGTATTTGATGCAATTGTATCTAGGTTAACTTAGAAATCAATGATATATTGTGTAGAAAGATAAAGTGTTTTTCCGATATTTGGTAAAAGTTAATAATAACTCATATTTCACAAAACATAATGATTATTAAAATGAGACCTATCTGATACATGTATTAACTGTATTATACATGATAATTAACTATATTATACATGATGATTTTGATTTAATAAGAAAGATGTTTCCTTTTCAATTTTCTATTATAGCATAAAGATAATGCGACTCTGTAGTACCTTTTCTATTATTTAGATTAAGAGATATCTGACTTTTCTAAATCTCTATTCGTATAATATTACGCTAATCTATGGTTATATAAATAATTCTTTCTTTGAGAATAAATGGAACATTTAAAATAACGAGTGTAATAAAATCAATGTATTTAAAAAAATAAATCAAAAAGAATGTAAAACATGCATAATTCTGCAATTATTTTAGAAATGATTATGTACTCAGGAACAGAAAAAAAATCCATGTTGGTCATTTCAAAACTGAATCCGCCATAGCTACTTAGAAATGGCAATTATGTTTGAGAAACATTTTAAGATTTGTGTTTTGTTTTGTTCCGTCTGTCTATATAAAAACAGTCTAGCGGTTTGAGGTCAAACCATTATTTGGACGGCCGAGAGGTCAGGAATAGAGGCATTCCTGTAAACAGAATGGCCGCCTATTAGCGATGCTTCAAATTGATCGTCAGTTTTAAGGGTTTTTATCTACCGCTTGACTATTTTTATATATTCAGGCCAAAATGCGGGTACCCCCAGCTTTGTGAATCGCTTAGACGTTGCTGATAATCGGTCATTGTATTGCGGGTAGAACGAAGACTCATTCCTTAGCTGTAACTGATCGAGAAACGGTGTCGCGTCATGTAATTATTCTAAATGTATAGTTGTGGTTTAAAACTAGTTCTTTCACATGAATATAAAGTAATTAGCTTGATCTAATTGTATTATTTGGAAATCCCTGAAAGTAACCAGGTATTGACCTGGATGGAGTAAGTATTTAACACTAGGGTACTTCCCGTTGACCTAAAACGATGATATTTGGAAAGAAACAAGATCATGTCATTCAAAACTCGCATTTCACGTTTTTTTTTTAAATTGTCTCCATCAGATTTTCCCCATTGCCAGAGATTATATAATACTTTGCCTAGAGATTATTAGCGCCACAACCACAACTTTTTCTTTGTTTCATTTTCGACTAAGTGTTTTAGGAAGGTCAACGACATTTTTCCTACTTAAGAGTCTGGTAGTAAGACTCAGAATTTATTGTGCTGATAAAAAAGCTGTGTGATGGCAAACGAAATAGACCTACATATCTCTGGCCTTAGGGAGAAATTAGAAGGAACGAGTTACAGCGAATATAACCGAATTTACAGCGACGGAAAAAGAGGATTCTTATATTTTTGACTGACATCCCTGTCAGTCAAAAAATAAAGCCGGCTTTCGATTGATAAGTACAATTATTGATCAGTTGAGCATCTTTTGATTCTACAATTCTTTCCATCCAAAGGTTGCCTTGGAGAGATCGCTTCTAAGCGATAAGGCCGCGCATTGTACTTGTCAATACAATACAGCATTTTTGTATCTATTGTATTGTGTTGATTGTTCGCAACAGTCTGCAGTTAGCTCTACTGTTTTAATTGTAAATACAAGTTCTAATTTGTTGTCATTATCTTTAGGAAAATAAACATTTTGAAAGCCGTACAGCCATGTCACCTCCTAGCCCTATAAAATTTTGGGATAAGGGCCGGACTCCACCAAAACGGAGAAGAGAGGTGTTTTAAACAACCAATAGAACGTCGTTAATCACGTTCATCTCGTCTCCGCTCAGATTCAGTAGATACCACCGAGTGGAGAGAAAGATCAAAGCGGAGATATGAGCTGTGCCTCGCAAACTGATGACGTCATGCAGCAGAGACGAGAAGAAAGCCGCGACGCCGCGAGTGCATTCATCTCAACACACATCCGACGCCCGCCGCAAGCAGCTTTGACATGTTACGTAAAAATGTCTAATCACCCACCGTCTATATATTCTACTAGCTGCATTCTTACTACCCGCTGTCCTCTTACCCGTTTTCCCGTAGGAATGAAGCATTTTCCCGCGGTAAAAAGTAGCCTATGTTCATCAGGAATAATGTGGCCTTACAATGGTAAAAAAAAAAATCAAATCGGTCCAGTAGTTTCGGGGCCTATTCAATACGAATCACATCTTTCCTCTTTATAATATACAAGGTTTATATAATAGGTTACTTTTGTAACCACCCGAATTATGGAACAGAAAACAATTAGGAGAATAAGTAGATATTGTAACTCTATTTGCCCAAACTGAGTCAGCTATAACTCGTAAAATATTTACGTAACAATTTATTAGTTGATCAAGCTGATTCTCATTCAATGAGGCTACCTCATCGATTCGTATTACTCGGTACAAGTTACTGGGCGAGTTAAGCTTCTCTGTTACATACATAGAGCTGGAAGCTACTGCAAGTTTGTTCACCTCATTATGAGAAAGAAAAAGAAAGAAAGAAAATTGTTTATTAAACACTACACTAATATTAAAATAAAAGACTACAGTAACACGTACCTAAAAAATAAACAAGAGCTAGTATTTACACATAATATACGACAAAAATGAACGCGCTCCTGAATAGAAGCTTGCGTTTGGGTGTGTACGGATGTAAGAGCAAGGTACTTAAAGCCATTGAATTACTATTACTAGCGTACTACTTACAACTTACTGCTAAAGCAAGCAACACCAAAGCGCGTGCTTTAAGACCTTGTGCAAGCGGAGGATATTTAAGGATATTTTAACTGGCTAAATACGATTAGCGAGTTGTCAATCCATACAAATACGAGAGCTCGTGAGTATCTGGCCCAGCGCATCAGCATCAAAGGTGTTAATTTGTTTATTTACTCCACCTTTTTTGCGTTTTTAATTTTTAAACTGCTCTCCTGTAGGTATAATTCGGTTTTAGGGATTATACCCTGCTAGTTTATGCTCGCGGCTTCGCACACGCTGTTTCTATAGAAACGTTTAAAGGAGATTTTATCCCATGGGAACTGATATAATAAAAAGTAGTCTATGTTTGATTCCAGGATTAGAATTACCTGTGTGCAAAATTTCAGCCGATCCGTTCAGTAGTTTTGGCGTGAAGAGGTAACAAACATCCATCCATCCATCCATCCATCCATCCATCCATCCATCCATCCAAACTTTCGCATTTATAATATTAGTGTGATTTCTTTCAAACGTCGTCGTCGATATCAATTAGATTCGTTATAATAATAATAATAATAATTTCTTTATTCAGACACAAGATCCATAATAGATAAAAAGTCAAGACGCTTAATGCTTTGTGTTATACCCATAACACAAATTCACCTTGGTTTAGTAGATGATGCTGTAAGGATTGTCGGTCATTATTCAATTTAAATGACGCAGGAGGTTGCGGGTTCGATTCCCGCCTTGGGACAAAATGTTTGTACGATTTACAAATATTTGTTGCGGGTGTTCTGGATATTTTCTATGCATAGTAAAAAAATATCTATTTATGTAGGTAATGTAGGTATTTGCATTAAGTATATCAGTCATCTAGTACCCATAACACAAGCTCTGCTTAGCTTGGGGCTAGATGATGCTGTGTGGATTGTCCAGCATTATTTATTATTATTATATTAAAATTAAACTTATTATAATTCATTACCCAACTACCTAAGTAAACGTAAATATGTATACATGGACGATTCCAACAAATCGATGATGTAGGACTTTCAGTGTCGCCTCTTAGATAAATGCTCTCATAAGATATGAGACATTGACTCTCAGGGCTTTTTGTAATTTATGGGCTCTTGTACAAGACGCTGGTAAGCTGTAACTCTCTGGATGGGATAGGCAGTACGTACTTAGTTACTTTGTTACATGGAGTTGTCTATTCTATGCAAAGTAATGCTAGAATGTGCACGTTTATTTGCGTAGGTATAGAATTCAAATTTTCGAATATTGTTCAGTGTTTTGGTAAGTCTATAAAAAAAAAAAATCTCTTTTTCCCTTGGTCATGGCATCACGCGTGAACGGCTGGACCGCTAATTCTTTTTTTTGTTGTGTTTGCTGGTGTCAGGAGAAGGTTCTTTTGAAAGAAATGAATTAGAAAGTTGCGCGGAACATTAGAAACATAAATTACCGTGCGGGCGAAACCGCGAGTCGCAGCTGTTATGAAATAAATATTTTATTAAACTTTTAAAATTTTCGGTTATTTTGTGCAGAAGACAATAATTGACAGGTCAAACAAATCATGGTAAATATTCCGTAAATTGTTTTTATTGTTTTTATTGATGAATATTTTACATGAATATTTTTAACAACCAGTAAATGATTCGTTCTGTTTATGATTAGGTAAGCCTTACATTGAAATGAATGGACGTCAGGAATCCATTGAGTTAAACCATAAAGCTGGTATATCAGCAACGTCAAGGCTTCATTTATAATGCAAAGAAATCAGTAGAATGTTCTTATTTTAAGGTCAAGCCTTTGCTTACTTATTCATTAGTCTACGATAACAATTATATATTTTTTTATGTACCTAAATTAAACTGCATGTCAGGACTTTCTAACCTCCTATGTGAACCCTTACAAATTGTAGCGATGCCATGCCAATGTTTTATATGTATTGCCTTTTCGAGAATATTGGCAAGCGGTCAAAGATATCGGCAATACAGATACCCGTCTGAAATGTTGGAGACAATCTTGACATGAAAATTGCGGGCCTAGATCTGATTGAAGGAATCGAAGCCTTGTAAGCACTTAGTTTTATTGGGGCGTTAGGTTGGCACGAAAAAGGTCCTGTAACAATTTTAAAGAATAAAACCTTCGCAATAAAGACTCTTTATCGATATTACAAACGTATGAAAGTACCTTAGTACATATAGTATATGTTTTTGAATTTGGAAGACCATAACAAGCATGGTTCTAAAAATACATTAGTCTTATATATATTATCTTTTTGAAAATAGAATAAAATCAGTGTCAAAATATTTCGGAACTTTTACGACTACAAAGTCTACAAATAAGGATCAAACAATAACTTGAATTTCGTAGGTACCAACCAAAACTCATTTCACCAACGAAAATAAAAAGAGGTTCAAAGTGAAACTAATAAAAACTCTTTGGGCCTAACCTCTGAATTTGGAATGTAGAAACGAGTACCACAGTTCAGAGCACAAAAAGGTTCTAAAGCACCGTATACCTACAAAAAGTATTTCCGATCTCCTTGGTGTACAAATGAGATTCAAATTACTGGAGCCAGTGACCCGGTTCTCCACATGTGCATTTAACGGGATGCCTGCATTAGTGTCAGCGCCTTTTCTTACTTTATGCTTGTACACCATTGTAAGCTTTGTTTAGGTACCTCATCCGCACTCATATGTCCACTGGTGAACGAGCCTGACTAAAAATGGGCGGGTTTGGCCATTATCACCACGCTTGGCAGGCAGATTGGTCATTACAGTAGCTTTTTTAGCTATGGGAAATTCAAAGAAAACTCCACCGTGCCGCAGCAACATTAGGGGAGACAAACGGCGAAAATACGCTAATCTTATTTGAGCCGTTTGGGAAACCCTAGGTCCTTGGAATCCTGGGGCACACGCAATACATAAAGATCTTACAAAACTTCTCTTAGGAGTACACCGGTGAAAGGAATACTGGCTTCGTTTTTGGTCAACAAATTCAAATTGCTGCTCAACGTGGCAATGCTGCAGCTGCCAGCATTCTGGACACTCTCTCTCATTCAGTCTGTCTTCTGGTAACGGTTAGATTTTTAGGAAATAGATACAATTAAGTGTATCTACATAATTTAGACAAGTTGTGATTTTTTTATTCTATTATTGTTATTTTGTGAGATGAGAGATCAAATGAGATGGAAGGACGACATCAAAAAGATAGCGGGTAGCAACTGGACATTAACTGCCCAAAGTAGAAGGAAATGGAAGAGTTTGAAGGAGGCCTACACCAGTCTACTGGTCGACAAAAGCTAGAAAGAAGAAGAAATACTGTTATTTTGTATGTGTTAAAGATAACAGAGATTACCGTGAAGTGTTTTTTCTAAATAGGTTATTAGAGATTATGAGGAGAGGCAAAATGGGTTTACGCTTGCCTAGAAAAGTACTGAATTTTTTTTCTCCTCACTCTACGTCTACCGCCGAACGTGCCTATCCAAAAACAAACAAGATTTTTCCATAGTTACCACGCTAGGCAGGCAGATTGGCGATCGCATAAAATACGTAGCAGAAACACAGCCGACCTATATGCATGCCCCCTCCCCGTCCCTTGGCCGCCGCACGATTGCCCTGTCAAAACGCCTTCGTCGAACGCTTGTATGCAAATAGGAAGGCCGTGGCAGAATGCTGCTACCCTTCCTCTGGTATGTTCCCTAAGTCGGCTCTTACGACAACCCCGGTCTCAGTTGGCAGGGTTTAATTCCTACTCTGCGTCCACTACCGCTTTTTACTGCAAATACCTAGCAAAGATATCCGAGACTTCTTTCTAAAACAACGAGTGTCATGCCACTGTGGAGCTGACCCGAAGCAAATTATGCAAACATTAGTCCCGCGACAGGAGTAAGCGCTTGCAGTGGAGTGCAGCCTTTGTCATCGCATTTTCTCAGTTACTTTAAAAGCTCTTTACTAAAAACGGGGACTTAACTGTGCCAAGTTTTTTGCTGGAATCAGAGAGGAAACGAGAACTATAATTTTTAGGAAGAGTCAAGATTTCTGTTTCAAAACAAAAGAAATCATTGTCATTATTGTTTTTTTTGGAAGTGTTTATACTCTCTCAGATGATTTAGGTATTAAAACAAACTGTCCGTAAGAATGCGAATGGATTTTGAACCGTGTGGTGCTGGCTTAGAATTTGAACCACCCTAACTCCGCACTTGTCGTGAGAGGCGACTAAAGGATATCCACCGGGGGGAGTCCAACAGCGCCCTCTGCAGAACAGATCCATCACCAAACTGATTCCCAACCCTGCGTTGGGATTAAATAAATCATTAATCCTGGACAATTCACACAGCATCATCTAGCCCCAAGCTAAACAGTGCTGTGATGTTATTACTTAGGTAATAACATAATCCTAATTTAGATTAGGTATAAGAGCCAATAGTGGGTTTTTTAGGGGATGCGTACCTCCAGCAGTGGACTGGATTCAACTCAATAAAAAACTATAAAGATCAATAAAATGGGTAAAATGAATGAGTGTCTGAAAGAATTTGAAAACAGTTAGAATACCCACCCAGGTAACCTCTTGAATTATAATTCAGAAAAATCTATTGAAAAACATTGATTAGGCCCACTGAGTTTGAGTCGAAGTATAAATAAATCAGGGTCTTACCCTACATTATGGGTTAATATGGCTTTTCAGGGGTAATCGGGTAAAAAATCAAAACAAACATCTCCAAGGCCACATTTATCCATGGACATGTCAGAATCACGGATGTAACTCAATCGTTCGTGATCCCGGATTTACGACGGACGAACAGACGCACTGACCGTATTTTGTATGAGTTGTATCAAATGGTGCGGAAGTCTTACGTTCTGGAATGTATTTACTATTGTATTGAAGTTTGGGGCGCATAGGGCCAGCGCTCATTCATCAAAATCAATGGAATTAATTTTCAACGTTGTTGTTAGTTAGAAATTTTACAGGCATTCTTCGAATTTTTCTACCTTGTTCTTCTAGTCTAATGAGGACGTTTACTTAAACCTTGTCACAAGTCCACAACACCTTTCTTAAAACTAACATAATTATAGTTTATATTATGTTTGTTTTATTTTATTGCTACGCTCTTGTCTTGTATTGTTTCTACATATTCTGAAACAAGGTTTTTGTTATTATAAGGCACCCCGAGTGTGAGGGCACTCGGGGTAATTTCAAAGAAATTTTATAAAATTAATTATTCGTTTAATTTTACGGAAATTATTAAATTTTATAAGTCAGTAATAGACGGAACTTAGCACAATAGTTACTTAATTATTGTCAAGTTACTGTAGTACACTTAGCAACTTTGCTGAAACCTAACCTAGTTAATTGGCTCTAATCGCGTAGGTGACTCAAGTTTTGATTGCAATAGGTGGTCCTACCAAGTTATGCTTTGTGAAAATTGCAATCAATATTGTGAAACGTCATTCAAATTTTGTAGGTTGTGTGGGTTTCCCAATGTTATTTTTGGAATTCTGCGAATTTTTACGTAATCATAAATTTAAACTAAGCGGGCATTGTCCCTTACGCTTTGCAACATTATTTATGTTGCTAGCTTGGAGAGCGTAACGGTTAAGATTTCTTTAACAAAATATGACGCTTAGGTGTGAATCCACATTAATAAAGAAATAAAATGAAATCTTATTGAATGCCATATCCACAAATCAAAGAGTTTTAAGGTTACCTACCTACCTACATTTTACTTAGTCAGCTTAGAAAGATGCCCTCATGAATATCCGTGAGGGCGGGTGCGGCGGCAGATTTTGCTGAGGATCTCAAGAGGCGCAAATATGCAGGTATCGACAGAGCCTACACATTTCCTCCCCTTGGAGTCGAGACCCTAGGTCCGTGGAGTACCGAGGCACTTCGGGTTTTTAAAAAAACATCTGAACGTCTGGTCAAAGCGACGCGTGACCCGAGAACATAGAAGTAATATTACCAAGAAATATAGTTCCGGCTTTAGGGTATGTAGATGTACCTAAGCAGATCAGTGTCCCTCGCATTAGGTCTCTCTAGAGCCTGTGTGGCGAGGTTACAGTGATTCGCCTATTTTAGAAGGTAGGTAATAATATTTGCTTTACGCAACAAGTTTACTAACGTGAGTAATAAACTTGTAGCGTAAGGTGATCAAGAACATAAAAAATGA
Organism: Eupithecia subumbrata; assembly: GCA_949316285.1. Taxonomy (NCBI): domain Eukaryota; kingdom Metazoa; phylum Arthropoda; class Insecta; order Lepidoptera; family Geometridae; genus Eupithecia; species Eupithecia subumbrata. The sequence goes on along the minus strand of OX438643.1, from coordinate 7,955,060 downwards.
CACGCTTACTTATGTGTAATCTCAACAATACAAATGTAACAGTTTTCTATATTATTGTCTCGATGAACAATTTGATACACAGTTCCAATTTCATTGTCGCGTGTTTTAATTACAGAACAAAAGCACTGAAACGGCTTTCCGCCTAGTAAGAGATCCCAGAGACAGATTAAGGGTCCGGCGACGGATGTATTTCCCATACAAACGAAATACCAAAATTATTTTTAATTTGAGCATATTTTCACTATGGTCTGTTATTATTTGTATTAAAATAGTATTTATCTAGGTTCCTGCCACAATTTTTTTTCAAAATACCTTTATGAAATGAATTTAAACCTAATCGCATTTTACATCAAAGAATGAATGTGGTTTTAGTTATTGTGTAGATAAGTATTTTGAAAAAATCTTATGGCAGGAACCTATATAAATACCTACTATCCTTACACAAATAATAGCAAACCATGGTGAAAACATTCTCAAATTACAAATCATTTTGGTACTACGTTTGTATGGGAAATTCATCCGTCGCCGGACCCTTAAAGGCCAATATTCCAAGGCTCCTACTAAAATAGCGGAAAATTTATGAGTCTTTAACTTAGTTTATTTCAATAAAATGTGCTTCTTATTTAAGTAATAGGAAATTCCATAAGAGTCGTTACGTCCTAAGGGCCCTCCTCAAGTCATAATTATAAGAATTTTCTCGGAATAGTCTAAATAACTCTAATTTTGTACTGAAAATTAATTTCGGTCGATGTAAGTGTGAGTTTCCACGAATTTTAGTATGCTTGAAATCTTTGCTGCAAACTGTGTTGTTATTTTGTCAGGTTCGGAATAAAATAACAGACTGTTAAATACAAATTATAAATGGTAACAGTGAATAATAACTTATTGAAGTGAATAAAATCAATGAACACGTTATTTCCTGATTACATAATTTCTGCCCGCGACTTTGCTTTTCCGGGATAAAAAAATAGCCTATGTCCGTCCCCGATAACATTTACCTCCCTAAATTCTTCAAATTTCATTGAGATTCGTTCAGCAGTATAGGCGCGAAAAGGTAACAGACGGACAGACAGGCAGACCGACAGACAGAGTTTCAAATTTATAAGATTTGTATGGATATTTAGAAAGAAAGAAAGAAAATTACAATCAAGTAATAGAAATAAATGAGAACTAGTATTTACAATTGAAACAATTGAGCTAACTGCAGACTGTTGCAAATAAACTACAGGTATCTCAACTGATCTATATCAATACCAGTCGGAAACGTCCCCAAGACGCTAGCTGCATTGCCCGCTGTATGGCAATGCTGTTTCAATTTTGACTTCTCTATGAACTTATTTTGTACCTAAACCTATAGAAATTAACCTTATTGATTTCTGATAATGACGATAAAAACTTACCAACTATCAAACGGTTCTAAAATACATAGTAGTTGACCCATGCTTGACCCCAATTAAATCAGAATTACCATAAAATCCCTTGAGAATTCGAACCTATCAACTAAAATACGCATCAAACTTCAAATTTTCACTATCTCAACAGCTTACATCCAAATAAAACGAATTTGAAACTTAAGTGACCGTAATGAAAATTCAGATTCGCCTGATCGCGCCTGCTGTTTGTGGGGGCTTGAACAAATATTATGAACAAGGCCCTAACGAGCCATTGTCTGGCGAATTCTTTGGAGTCACCTTGTATCAGGTAATTTATAGGCGGCTGGAGGTAGCGATAAGTGGATTTTTAAATGGCATTCAAGAGCTTAAAGACTTATTCAGAGGTTATTAAGATGACTTGCTGAAATATATAATGGGTCTTACGCTTGAAACTCACTAAAGTGGCGTTAGAAGCATTATTGGTTTCTTAATCATCGTCATACATTTAAGAATTAGAAGCATATTATTACAGCGAACACAATTTTAAATTTGAATTAAGATCTTATATTCAGACTACATAGGATATGAATTGATGAGACATAGGTGACAGTGGAATAAAGTAATAATCGGTTTATAGGACTACGTAGAATTTTAAAAAATAATTAAAAACACATAAATCCCAAGAAATACTACCAACCACATTAAACCGATATTAAGTACCTACTAGCTGCATTCTTACTACCTGTGTCCTATTACTCGTTTTTCCGTAGGAATGAAGCATTTTCCCGCGGTAAAAAGTAACCTATGTTCATCAGGAATAATGTGGGCTTCTAATGGTAAAAGAATTTTTCAAATTGGTCCAGTAGTTTCGGAGCCTATTCAATACAAACAAACAATCAAATCTTTCCTCTTTATAATATTGGTATAGATTATGTTTCTGACGCGTCATAACGCCATATTGTGTTTCTACCTCAACCTGCATGGTTTTCTTTTGTAAGTGGCCAGTACGATAAAGAAACCTTTTATGACGTTCGAATTTGAAAAGTTTTGGTTTCTTGAATCATTGGATTCAAAACTTACCTAGCTGAAGTTAGTTTATAATGTTAGAGTTAAATTAGCTTTGTGAAAGCTACTAAACTCGAACGCAGTATGAACTGGTATCAAAGAACCTGGACAAGTTGCGGAAGCTGTTAATTAATATTTCTAAATAAATAAACTTTGTTGTAGAAAATTTGGACATGTTACAGTAAGTAAGAAGTTCTAAAAAAACTAAGCGTATCCTGTAACTTGCGGTCTTTTCGCTTGCAAACATTTCTACCAGACTGTCGGAGATCTATACTAATATTATAAAGAGGAAAGATTTGTTTGTTTGTTTGTATTGAATAGGCTCCAAAACTACTGGACCGATTTGAAAAATTATTTTACCATTAGAAACCCAAATTGTTCCTGATGAACATAGGCAACTTTTTACCGCGGGAAAATGCTTCATTCTTACAGAAAAACGGGTAATAGGACAACGGGTAGTAACAATGCAGCTAGTTTTTAAATAAATTAAATGAGACATGCAAGAGTCTGTCGTCTAGGCACTCAGTTTAAAGCCGCGTCTCATTCATTTTTCCCGCCCAAGAACGCTACTTAAGGGTGTGCTACACGTGCCAGTTTCAAGACTTGACTGTCTCAAGTTTAACCTACCTACTCACACTTCCTCTACTTTATTTTACACCCGAGGCTAAAGGGTCAAATTACTCCGTTTTTCGAAAAATTCGGTATCAAGGCAGTTTGGAAAATTTCATAAAAAGTTACACTAAGAAAACTTATTATTATTAAGTACCTATTTATGTCCCCGAGATATCATTTACCTCCCTGCCAAATTTCATTAGGATCCGTTCAGCCGTTTATACATGAAAAGGTAACAGACCGACAGACAGAGTAACTTTACTTTTTTTGCATCTTATACGTTATCCACAAAGAAAATTACAATCATATAATAGAAATAAATTAGAACTAGTTTAACAATTGAAGCAATTGAGCTTACTGTAGACTGTTGCAAACAATCTAATGATAGCTCAACTGATCCATATCAATACCAGTCGGAAGCGTCTCCAAGACCCTGGCTGTATTGCCCCCGCTGTATGGCAATGCTGATGCACTGCGCTAGATACTCACCATCTCTTTGGTCACGCGTCGCTTCGACCAGACGCTTAGGTAATTAAGGGTCCGGCGACGGATGAATTTCCCATACAAACGTAGTACCAAAATGATTTGTAATTTGAGAATGTTTTCATCATGGTTTGCTATTATTTGTGTTAGAATAATATTTATACAGGTTCCTGCCATAAGATTTTTTCAAAATACTTATCTACACAATTACTAAGACAACATTCATTCTTTGATGTAAAAATGCGATTAGGTTTAATTTCATTTCAGAAAGGTATTTTGAAGAAAAATTGTGGCAGGAACCTAGATAAATACTATTTTAATACAAATAATAGCAGACCATAGTGAAAATATGCTCAAATTAAAAATCATTTTGGAATTACGTTTGTATGGGAAATGCATCCGTCGCCGGACCCTTAAGTAAAATTATTAATGCCAAAAATTTGAATGTTGAATGAATGTTAGTTACTTCTTCCATCATACCACAATAGTTAAACTTGAGTCAGTCTTTATTCAACGTACATAATAATATTACTTTTGACATTGATATTGGACATTGATTGGACATAAAAATATTAAAGTGCTTTATTTCTTTTAACCTTTTGACCTCAACCCCCCCTGTTTTTTAAAACCGCTAAATACCTGACAGGACTCTTGGACACGTCACAAAATTCAAATAACCTGAAACAAGTGATCACTTTGATTTTTTTGTCCACTCTGATCTTTTTAGGTTAAAATAAAGAAGCGAACATGAAATGTGTACCTTGTCACGTTGTAAGTTATCAAGTTGGCGCAATACTCGTCCCAAGATTTTTTATCCATTATTCTCTGTCGTTTATTGTTTATAATTTGTATAAATAAATATAAGGACAGATTGAAAATGCAATTCAATTCAATTCTTGGTTAATGGCTCTTCGTCTGGACGACACAATTCTGCCAATGTCCGAAATGCTAGGTGTCATAAACCTTTCTGAGTTTATAAAAAAATCTAAAAGATTACAGAAAATAAAGATTCCATAGTGATCTGAGGGCATGATTAGGAAACAAAAGCCTATAAATATACCTACAAAAAACACATACTACAAACAAAACAGGATATATACCAAAGTTGTGGTTTTAGGGTTTTGAAGATCGAAGATCAGTTTCAAAACCCTTATGGTCTCGCTTTGTCTGTCCTTTTTTCCATCCTTAATAACTGAAAAACTGCTGCAGCTATCAACTTGAAATTTAAAATAATAATACATTTCGTGCGCCTGTACAGATTTAGAGAAAAATAAATGAAAATAAATGAGAAATGAAAATGAATATTTTCCATACAAATTGTGATGCCGAAATTTTAAAAGATACCTACAGAGTCATAAGGGGTATCAAATGAAAGGTATCATTTTGTACATTTCAAATTATTTTTTGAAATTTTTGTAGGTTTCATACTTTTTAAAATATTTCGAAAAAAGTCTAAAAAATACCCATTCCCCCCCCCCCCCCCCCCCTATCTCCGAAGATTGAAGACCGATCCATGTAAAATGTATGGACCGTTTATAGACATGGATCTATATTTTACAGGAAAAATATAGAGAAGTTTGAAAAAAGAACACTTTTTGAAAAATGGTCAAAAAGGGGGGAAATAATTTTCAAAAGGGGAGGCTACCTCACCGAGTGGGGTATCAAATGAAAGGTATCGGTTTGAACATTTCAAAACAGTTTTTCAAATTTCTGTAGCTTTCATACTTTTTGAAATATTTCGAAAAAAGTCGAAAAATTGGTAAAAAAGGTTGGTACCTACTATTCTTAGGTATTCGTTAAATTACGAAGTCTCTAACCGGTACTTTTGGTAGGTATATATTTGTCATTCGGGTGTTGGCAACCCTAGCAACAGCTGTTCGCTTTTGTGCTCCATATCATTTTTTCACAAATTATTTGTTTTTACGTAGTTTTCTAGTGCCTCTTCCGATTTCATCGTATATTTATAACATAAATCAAGTGTACGAATAGTTATAAGCGTAAAAAGTTGTATGACTAATGTGTTTGGCCCTCGGGAAAACGGCTCTTTTTTTCGGTTAGTATTCTTGTTAAATTTGGCTGGTTTGTGTGTCCTGAGGAAGCTCGAGTTTACGTGAGTGCATTTCTTATATGTAGGAATACTATTTCCAATAAATCTAACATCTTTTGACTGACACGTAAGTACTTGCAGCATTTTCGGATACATAACCTATAGACATTGTATTTTCTGTCTTGAGCTCGTTACGGTAAAAAACGATTCAACCATTCAAAATGAATACAAGAAGCGCCTTGTTGCGCCAGGCAGAAACCAAATTAAACCAGGCTTTACTAGAACTGGAGTCGGCAAAAAGACAGATTGCACAATTAGAATTAGAACGGGATGATAATGAAAACATTCTCCTAGAAGCTCTAGACAATAACAAAAAATTAAAAAATGAGATGTCCACATTATATTGCGAGAACAATTCACTTATTGAGGAACGGGATAGGCTTCAGACCATAATAGATAGGTTCGATGAACAATGTGGTATTGAGTTTGAAACGGCCCTGCACAGAACCTCAATCCTGCAGAAGGAATTATGTGATGCACACCACCACATCACCCAGCTAGAAGAAGCGGCCCAGAACTCTGCCACCGCGAAAACTCAAACTTTATTTGATGAGCTGATATCAGCTAACTTACCATCGGGCCATGTTTCTGTTGCCGGCTGCAGCATGCACACATTGCATAATATTGACATAACAAAAGATGACTCAGTGTGTAATGTGGAGGCGAGCAGCAAAAACAACAAACACAATATAAGCAAAAATAAGTTTAAAAAAAATGTTAAAATAAGTAAGTTCATTCAAAAAACGCAAAATTTATTAGAAAATCAAAAACATGAAATATCGGAAATCAAATGTAATACAAAACTTGTTGATGAATTAGAACTCTGTACAATACAGCTAAATCAAAATCAGCTGCAATATGAGGCTGATTTGCAAGAGCTGAGATGTAAACTTGGCCAGGCCGAGCACTCCCTAGGGCACTACATCAGCCTTTATGATCAAACTACAAAACAGACAAGGGAACTCAACCTGGCCATGGATGCACTTCTCAGTAGCCAGGTGAGTCTGGAGGGCAGGATTCTGGAGGGCTGCGGGTGCTGTGGACACAATTTGGTCGATCACAACTCAAGCCCAGACAGCACTGTCTCAGCCGCATCCCACCTGGACCTCAGCACTTCATGCTCAGGTAATAAAACCATAATGTACTGTGATGAAATTGGAAAAAATATGGGCCAGATTTTAAACATGAATATGGAGCACTCTTTAAATATTTGCTTACCTAATTGTAATCTTCATGATATTATGCACAGAATTGATAATGAAAGATTTCATAAAAACTCAAACTTGATAATATTACTTGGAAATAGGGGTAATGTGAACAAATCAGATTTAATTAAATATATGGACAAATTATGTTCCCTACAGGTAAATAAAATTGTAATGTTCACATTCCCCTACAGCGACAGCTTGCCAAATATAGAAAATAACATTAGATATAAGCTAAATATGACATTGCATACTATTTCATGCAATAATAATATACATGTGATTGACACTAACAGCATTGTTAGTAAAAAATATTGCTTGACTAAAAAAGGTAATTACTACCTTTCAAATTATTGCAAAAAACAAATAGCTGTGTCGCTATCCTATTACTTTAATATTACAGCCAAAAATTTGGCTAAACAAGATGCTTCTTTTGAGCATTGTAATAAATTTACAACAAAGACCTTGGAAGTTCTTCCAAGCCATTTAAATTAGATTTAACGACAATAGAGGAAGTCTCTAGCCATAAACAGTCAATCAATATTGGTTACATAAAAAGTCAAAGAAACCAAACCTGTAAAATAAATGCAAAGTTTACTAACTTGGTGCATCAAAATATTCAAGGATTAAAAAGTAAACTACTAGAGTTGGAATTGTACATGAACTCTTTTCATATTGACATTATCTGCTTAACAGAACACTGGCTGAAAAGCTATGAGCTCATGTTCAATTTTAGTAACCACCAGGTTGGCAGCTATTTTTGCAGATCACATGCTATTCGTGGAGGCTCATTAATATTACTAAACAAATTCATGAAATTCAAAGACCGTAAGGACATAATATGCTTATCCGTTGAAAGCCACATCGAAGTAGCATGTGTAGAGTTGGAGCAAACTATTGTAGTAAGCGTATACAGCCCACCATCAGCTTCTTTTGAAATATTTGAAAATGTTATGGAGGACATTTTATTTAAATTATCAAAATCAAATAAAACTATTATGGTATGTGGAGACTTTAATGTTGACCTTTTAGAAGTTTACTCCCTCAGTACTAGATTAACTAATTTATTAAATTCTTATAATCTAAGGCCATTATTTATGGAACCTACTAGAATAACTGAAACCTCAGCAAAATGTATTGACAATGTATTTGTTTGCCAAAGTGAAAAAATTGTTACAAAAAAAGTAATAAGTAATTTAAAATCAGACCACTTAGGTCAACTAATAAAATTAGAACTTCAAGTAAAAAATAATAATTGTAAAAAGAAAATAACATACATACCTGTGACCACCAATCGGTTTGAACGGTTAATATTGAATTGGGATTCTAAACCATCACCTAATCACTCACTTAACAACCCAAATGAGTCGTATTGCAATTTTTTTAACAAATTTACCAATGCGTTCAATTCAATATTCACACCCAAATCGATTATGGTCTCAGAAAAACTTACCTTTAGTGAGTGGGCAACAGTGGGTATACATAAAAGTAGACAAAAGTTGTATGAACTGTATAGTGAAAAACAATACAATTTTAGCCAGGAATTCAAAGAAAAAGTAAAAAATTACTCAAAAATATTTAGAAAAGTTTGTCAAATAGCAAAATCAAACTATATTAGCTCGAAAATTAGAAATAGTGAAAATGTAATAAAATCAACTTGGAATATTATAAAAAGTGAGACTGGAAAGGTCAGTACATACGTTAATGATTACAATTTAAAGATTAATGATTACTCAATCAAAAATGATGTTGAAGTGGCCCAAGCATTTGAAAACTTTTTTACTGAAATTCCAATCTCTACTACAAAGTGTTTAAACTCTTCTACTGTAATTGCCGAGTCATTACTAATAGAAAATGTATCTAAATGCAAAAATAAATTTAACTTCAGCCACGTTGATGAAACAGATATTAAAAAAGCCTTTAAACTTTTAAATATTAAGAAAACTGCAGATCTCTGGGGCATTTCCGTTACAATTATTAAACCTTTGATTGATACCATTGCCACAGATCTAGCTTTTATATTTAATGAATCTATTGATTGCGGCGTATTTCCTGATCTAATGAAATGTAGTAAAATAATCCCACTGTATAAATCGGGTAGTAGGTCTGACCCCACTAACTTTAGACCAATATCAGTACTGCCTACATTCAGCAAAGTTTTTGAAAAACTTATTTTACACCAATTGCTTAGGCATTTCAATGGCAATGACCTGCTGCATTGTAAGCAATTCGGGTTTACTCGCGGCAGATCAACTACTGATGCCGGTGTAGAGTTAGTATCGCATATTTTTGATGCTTGGGAGAAGTCGCAAGATGCTTTAGGCGTTTTTTGCGACTTGTCAAAAGCGTTCGATTGCGTACACCATGAAACATTAATCAGGAAATTACATCACTATGGAATAAGAGACACTTCTTTGGATCTTCTTACATCTTACTTGAGTGATAGGATACAAAGAGTTGACATTAATGGGAAACGGTCTTCGGGGTCTGTAGTTACAATGGGTGTACCGCAGGGTTCTATCCTCGGTCCTTTCCTATTTTTAGTTTATATTAACGACCTGCCTCACCTAGTCAAGAATAATCATGAGATTGTATTGTTTGCTGACGATACTTCATTAATTTTTAAAATGAAACGACGAAACATAAAATTTGACGATGTGAATAATGCAATCTCAAAAGTAGTACACTGGTTTAATGTCAATAATCTTTTGCTTAATGAAACTAAAACGAAATGTATAAAATTTGCTCTACCTAATGTAAAACACGTTAAGATTGATGTAAACGTAAAAGGAGAAACGTTAGAAATTGTAAACAGTACAGTATTCTTAGGAATAACCTTAGATAGTAAACTTCAATGGGGCCCACACATAGATAAGCTATCGAAGAGACTTAGTTCTGCAGCGTATGCAGTCAAAAAAATCCGTCATCTTACAGACGTTGATACTTCTAGACTAGTCTATTTCAGCTACTTCCATAGTGTTATGTCTTATGGCATACTGCTGTGGGGGAACGCTGCAGATATTAACACCGTATTTGTGCTGCAGAAGAGAGCTGTTCGTGCAATCTATAATATGGGTCCCAGAGAATCCCTGCGTGATAAATTCAAAGAAATAAACATAATGACAGTACCATGTCAATATATTTATGAAAACTTGTTGTACACTCATAGAAATAAAAATCTGTTCCCTAAAAATTGTGATAAACATAACTTTAATACCAGAAATAAACATAAACTCGCTGTGCCCACAACTAGGCTACACAAAATTAATGTATCTTTTAAAGGGCAATGTATACGCTTCTACAACAAAACTCCTAGTGAGTTGCAACAATTATCAGTTAATAAATTCAAACAAATTGTCAAAACCTTGCTGTGCAAAAAGGCTTACTATAAAATATCAGATTATCTAGAAGATAAAAAAGCTTGGAACGGATTTTGCTCCAACTCGAAGAATAACAACTAACAGGCTAAAGGTTTCTTCGTCGCTTCTTTACTTTGGTCTACATACCGAAGCGACAGAAATCAAAAATATCACTTTATTTCCGTGTCAGTGTATAGTTTTATAATTTGACCTTTTCTAAGTGTACATTTATTGTATTTATGGAAATAAAGAGTTTTTGATTTTGATTTTGATTTTGATTTTGACAAACGTTCAAAACCCTCGGCGCGCGAGTTACATTCGCACTTGACGGATCTTGTTTATAGTGCGTAAGCCTCACACTCTGGCTAATTTCTAAGAAATCAAATAATATCGCAAATTTTTTTGACTTCCAAGCATCCCGCATCCTTTAGTTTGGAAGGGTGCGTGTTCAAGTCCCATCGCCGTTTCTTAGGATATTAACAAATTTAGAAGATAGGAAATGCAATACGGGATTTTATTATAAGTTGTCACTTTGAAATAAAACCCCGTATTGCATTTCATAACTTGTAAATTCATCAGCATTCATAATGTGGCCGCAGCCGCTGGCAGTCCCTATGATAAAATGGGTTATTCCAATTTCCCCCCTGAAATCCCCAAACAGGGAGAACACTGGTCTTCAAAAAATTTATCCCACTCTTTCCCCTTGGAGATAATCCGGGGAAAACATGAATCGAAAAAAAAAATTTCGGCTTTCCCCCTTGAAAATCCCCTTAAAATAGAGAAAACTGTTTAAAATAAGCGATTTTTACTTTCTTCTCAGAATTTCTGGTCAACCCTGCTCTAATTAACCTGGAGGTGCCACGGGTCTAAATCTTAGTTCCATAGCACCCCCAGGGGTATCTTTTATGAGTGCCATGGGTACGGAATGAGATAATCAATTGTAGGTTAATAAGTACAGTACCTAACAATCGCAGACAGGGAATAATTATAGGACTACCTAGTTAATTGGAATACCAAATCTTCCTCAACATACATACATATTCAAACCTAGGACTCCTAAAGCTGGCCACCCACCGTTCCATTATAAAGGGGCATGTATATTATCGGCGGGTCGACCATCAATCTTGCTTTCTATCGCCCTTCAGGTGACACGTCCCTGTCAGGGTTTTATTCAGCAGCGGCCCTTTCATACCTTTCCCAGTTATCAATGGTTCGGGGTTGTTGCGGCCTGTTATAGGTGCTGATGGATTTTAAGCTACTTATTATGTAGGTAAGGTCCGTACGTTTAGGTAGGTACGTGCCTTTATTCGTTGCGTACTTTTCAAAGTTTTAGTTGGTTTGTTCAACCGCTAAGCTAAAAATGAGGTCCCGGGTTCAAATCCCGGGTCAGACAAAAGTTGTTATTGAGATTTTTCCATCAAGAAAAATTCATAGTAACAGCCCCGAGTCAGAAAAATAGCAGTGTTACACCCGTGCCTTGGAAAGCACGTTAAGCCGTTAATCCTGCGCCTGACCTCTTCCCGGTCGTGTCGGTCTGCCGTCCCATCAGAGTGTACCTGTGTTTACGCACACACTCGTGCATTATAATATGTCCTGCGCACATGGCTAGCCTCCGTTGAGACTCGCCGCCGGGTCGAAGATTCGGCTTGGCTAGGACATCGCTTTTCAACAAAGTTTGTAGGGATTTTTTTTTTACTATTTTTATTTAAAACTTGTTTCACGTTCAAGTTCGAATTGTTTCTATCCCATGGGAACCGATTTATGGGACAAAATGTGGCCTATGTTCGATTCAAGGATTAGAATTATTTGTTCTGTAAAATTTCAGCCCGATCTGTTAAGCAGTTTTGGCGTGAAGAGGTAACAAACATCCATCCATAGAATTTCTATAGAACGTAGTAAGTTCAAAGTGGTAAAAATATTTTGGCATATTTCACAAATTATCTACCCATAAAGTTAGCAGAACTTTTGATGCGGGAATCATCCATGCTGTATTATGTTACTTACACACACATTGAATGGAAAACACCCAGATTGAGAAATAATATTTGCAGATCTTAAGGGACTCGATTCCTCAACTTCAGACGATAGGCCTAGGATGCAGGAGGTAGCTCGTTTGATTCCCGCATTGAGACCCCCTACAGCACCCCGTTGGCGGATGGTTAGTGCGATGCCATTTTCCCACCCCAAAAAAGGGGGACACACCATGTTCTACATGTTGTGTGATTTTTTCAGCATTATTTGTTAAAACTATATTCACAAAGAAAATTACAATCAAATAATATAAATAAAGTAGAACTAGTATTTACAATTGAAACAATTGAGTTAACTGCAGACTGTTTCAAACAATCTACAGGTAGCTCAACTGATCCATATCAATACCAGTCGGAAGCGTCGATTATTGAAGCATTATTTGTTTATTTTTAACTTCAAATTTCAGGACCTCTAATCATGCCTTTGAGATGGCCTCTCGGTACGTTTGTATTTTTCAATAAAAATTATAATCCATGAATTTTATAGACTCTCCCCTTCTCCTTATTCCGAGACGGTCAAAGCATTGACCGAATAAGATAACAGTCGAGTAACTCAAAGGAAACACTGCATTTTATTGTACCATTTCGAAGCTTCGGATAACATTATCTGTGACCAGCTTGTACTTACTACTCGTAACTGGACTAGTCTTTCTCCCAAGCAAAAATAAACTTAGATTCCTTGTGTTACAGCTTAGTTTACATGGACATTGTGTTAGATAGAAGGGGGTAGTGACTCAGGAAGATCTTCAGCTAAACATGATTTTTGTAGCTTGTTTTCCTCATGACTATAAACGTAAGTAGATGAATTTTATTTCGTTTTGTTGGTTACTGTCCACTTTCTGTAACATTAACATATTTCCATAGTTTACCTATAACTAGAAAGAAAGATCATCATTCTTAACCTTTACTTTATATATATTACACTAGCGATCCGCCCCGGCTTCGCAAGGGTGCAATGCTGATACTGACTTTTTTGTAGACCTTTTTAAGCTGTACAGTACTGTAGTTCATTATTTTGATCTATATCGTAGGGTTCAGCCAGCGACTGTTTGTAATGTAAGCGCAAAATAATGTATTTATTTACGATATCACATTAAAAAACTCAAAAATTATCAGTATATCTCTACTATATTATGCACTAGCGGCTCGTCCCGGCTGGATCGCACGGGTGGACATTTATTTTTTAAACATATAAATATAGCCTATATTACTCAGGGATAATGTAGCATTCTAACGATGAAAGAACTTCTGGTCACAGGTCCACAGGTCCTGTAGTTTTTGAGTTTATTCGTCACAAACAAAATTAGTGTAGATGTATTATAAATATAAAACTTCCTCTTGAATCACTGTATCTGGTATAAAAAACTGCATTAAATTCCATTGCGCTTTTAAAGATGTAAGCAAACATAGAGACAGACAGACAGCGGGAAGCGACTTTGTTTTATACTATGTAGAGAAGAATCGTGATTTGTAATTCGGGAGGAACTTTTCTGAAATTGAGGTTACTAGCACTTCATACTTCAAATCATTTGTTCGCTTAAATGCTTCGCTTATGAGATACATACCACCTTCAGTGTAAAATAATTTTTTTTTTTTTTTGTACTTAAAAGACCAATTTTGTTTAAAAAGCCCGAAAAGGTCCCGCAGACTTTGTGCGCGACATGCACGTCTTATCAGCAGCTGTCCAGCCCGGCCGCGTAGCATCTTGACTTCTTTGTTATCGGAACATGTGTCAATAACAAAGATTTTGTGGTTTGCCACTATTCTCCAGAGTCCGATTCATGGAAAAATCATAGTCATGGAATGGAGGCGTAGTTACAATTATACTATGGGAGTTACATTTAGAAAAACACCAATGAGATTTTATCTCAAATACAAATAACATTATAATATGCTGATTAAATCTATAGTTAAATAATCGATTATCATAACTCTTGTCAACGTCAATTCCGTAAAAGAAAGAACTATTTGAAAGAGATCAACGGTGATCAGTTGTAGCCATTATTTATCTACGACGGAACTTAAATTTCGAGAAAAACCAAAAACAAGATCGCGTATGAATTTATGATTGCATGCGTTGATTCGAGCGTGAGTGCAAACTTGGCGAGACCTAAGAGCGAGTGGGCTTTTTGTGCGATTTTTACGTTTTGCCTTTCACTGTCCACTGTCGGTCCACGTAAAAAATGTTTTCTTTTAATTTTACTCACGATATCATCATCTTTTATCAGTAAGTCTACTCATAAAACCAAAAATTGAAGTTTCTGAATTCGTTTTGCTATCTTATGCAAGTGACATAAGAGTTGATTTTGCTTGAAAACGAATCAGAAACTTTGATTAACGTATTCCGTAGACAGACTACCTATGACGAAGCATTTAAATTAGGTTAATTTAAATGCTTCGTAGCCCAACTATGCTAGTCCTAGCTTTTCGTTAACTACCTACGACGTAGCTGAACCTACGCTGGAGCCCGCTACGAGCTACGTCGTAGCTCTTCGTAGACTGCCTACGACGTAGCAGTTAAATAAACCTACGGCGTAGGCTGTCTTTGTTTCACATTCATGTAAAATGTAACAAAAAATCTACCAGTGCCTGATCGTCCATCCTCCTGATTACAAATTACAATTTATAATCATTTTCAGACTTTAGCTATAAGGCAACAAAAATACAGAGCTACCTACTTTATGCTTTAATAATAATTATGTATGACACTTAGCAGACCCACTAACTTTGTGTATGAACGAACAATAAATCAAATCAATGACTGACCTAGATAGGTAAACATCAAAATGCTAACAATGGGTACCGAAGCTGGTTCTCGCTAGACAATAGAAAACAAAAAGCTCAGCTTAAAAAAACTTACAATCTTTCGTCGCATTTCAGGCGCCTCTATAAGTATAGGTACCTACATTATCCCAGTAACTTTGTATTCTGCATTCAGTAAATCCAATTTGAATGCTGCATACGTCGCGCGGGATTTCAGGACTCAATTTTGGGATTTCACGCACGTCTACACTAATGAAAATTTGCGTAAGTGTCCTTTGAAATTGCTCCGAGATTGTGGCACATGTTTAAATGGGTGCTTCAACAAAAACAAATGCGTCGAAAATGTTTTTCGAAATATTTAAGGGTAAAAAACAACATTATGAATACGTGCCCAACTTTACACTATCACACTTACATAGAAAAATAGATTTTTGTTACTTCTATGACAAAACTATTGAATGGATTTGACCGATCACTTGTTTCTTCAACATTTTCAACAGTTATGCCCGTACTAAATATCTCATTTTACTAAGGTCATTTACAACGGGATATTTACCAATGATTTGAAACCGAAGAAGTGATGTACCAACTGATCGAGTGGCATTCTATAACGAAACCGGTGGTAGTGGTAACATTTCGTACCAAAAGACAAAAAATTAGGGTAGATCGATATATCTGCCACTAAAAACTCCTCGCAGTGCCTTCAGTTATTCCGTGATCATAATGCATGAAACCGTGCCGAAATAATGAAAAGCTCAAAACTCAAATCATGGTAAATATCCCGTAGTAAATGACTTAAAAGTGAATTAAAAAATAAATTAAATGACAATGATAAAAGTAATTAAATGACAATGATAAAAGTAAATGACTTAAAAATAAATGAATTAAAAGTGATATCTCATTTTGTTTCTTCACCTTCGCAACCAGTCTTATACGCATGAAGGTAATCAGTTCCTTCGAAAGAATGCCATAAAAACTGGATGCGTGATTCAAGTTTACGGCAAATAAAAATTCATATGTTATAACATAAAAATGTTGCCACGCTCGGCGTCTTTTTATTAGGAACGCGCTTTGGATGATGTTTTGTGTGGCAAGGAAGGTCAGATGGTGATTGCAGATAGCTGTTCTAAAAACAGAAAGGAAATTGCATTGTTTTAACTAAAAGCTGAAATAAGAATATTTTCATGGGCTTTAAACGAGTCAACTTGGTAAATTGATGGGCAAAGTTGGGGTCGGAATAACGTTGACAGGATAATCTACTGAGTCAAGATTAAGTAAGAAAACATGCTATTAAACCTAGTTTTTTTAACGTTTTTTATCATTCGGACGTGTTACAATTCAACAGTTTAATACCGTGGACGGACGTGTTTTAAGTTATATACGTAATCTGGACGCACCCTAAGGAAACAAACCAAAGACAGTGATTTGTCCAGCTGTGGGACAAAACAGATCACCTATAAAAATGGTACCTACCTCAGAAACTTTTTACGCTTGTTTGTTCGTTGTTTAAACATCCAAACAGTCTCAAACGTATTCGCATAATATCGTATCTTTCAGCTTGTGTTACAGTTTTCCCCCAGGGAAAAACCCCGGAACATTTTTCCGTTTCATACCCGGGGGTACGTACGAAGGAGGTGAATAAAGCCTTTTCCAAATTCACAGACAGATAACTATACCCCTCAGGCCTTTCATTACTGAGACACCTAATAACATAAAAACCAATCGCCAGATCCGCGGGGCTTTTCTGTTACAGCCCAATTAAGAGGCATCTCTAAATCGGATTGTGGGGAATTCTTCCCCAGTGCGTCACAGTCTGGGGTAAAACAGCTATAAAATACCCCATTTGTTCATCACGTGAAAGGCTGGCGTAAGCATTGCATTAGCGTGTAGATACTTGCGCTCTGGGACATCCCTGGGAGGATAAATTCATGTGTCAGATTTAGAACTCAAATCTGATTTTCGTGTCCCCTTGAGTCTCCTGGAAGTTTAATTCAGATGTAGACATCGACTTAACTATAATTCGGTTGGTCTTGGCACAGATACTATAATACTTGTTGGTCTTGGTTTATTTGTTTTCAAGCATTAAAAACCTAAGACAGATTCATTACATCCACGTTTACTTTAATCAAAATTAGTGCCAAAACTAGTCGAGATGTAACTCTAGTTGAAATCTGACAAGGGGCATAAAAGGCTAATATTCAAAATTCTACGTCAAAAAACGGTCGCACTGACAGCGGCTACGATTTTTTGGTCTTTTATCTGTGTTTGTTTGTTTGTCGATTCTAAAATCGAGAGAACTTACTTCTAGGCAATCAGCTGTTTAGTACTCGCTATGCAATTTATCAAGTCATGCAAAAAATTAAGCATGTTTTGGCAGAAACGCGCCCGTCATACTCACCTGATTGTGGTTCTATTAAGGAGATTGACGGCTCTTTATTACGAACGGCGTCAATAAACTTTGTTTTCATTTTCTGCTAGGCTTGTTTAGAAAAATTGCTTTTACGCGTTTTAATCAAGCATATAAATTGTGGACCACAAGTATTTTGACAATAAATTTTATGAATTTAAGGGTTTTATTAACGTCGTAAATTTATATCTACGAGTGGGAAAAATACACAGGCAGCTTTCGAAAAAACTTTAAAGCTCACATCTTCCCTTTAAATTAAAACTCTCGCATATATTTTACGCATACGATATGAATAGCCTAATACTTAAAAGTTTCGTTCGATCCTTCTATCATTTTGCTCCGGATATCATTTCCTAGATTCCGCACCCTACCCTCTGCAAAGCCAACCCTTTGCTTAGACATGAATTCCTCGGTATTGTGAACGTATAATGGAGCCAATCTGTTGCCGCGGTCGGCCATCGCTTGCGCACTGAATACTGATACCTAAATTCATAGCTAAAGCTGGTGTACACTTGTGAAGTTAAGCAAAAATACTAAGGCGCATATTATGAAAGCTAGCTCAGAGATCGATATATGCTTGATTAACGCTTGTGTATATTATATTGGTCCTTAGTATGGATGGCCATGTTCACGTCCCTAGGAATCCTCACGCTGCCTGTAGGACTAGCACTGGGATTGTTGTCTAGGGTAGAATAGAGAAAAAGTCACATCGTCATCGAATGCGTAATATGTTTGAAACTCATTTCTTCAACTGCAATAATTTACGCAATGTATGACAATGCAGTGTTATTCTTCCCTATTCTACCCTGAACAACTATTCCCGTGCTAGGCCTACTGGTATTGTCATCTTCCAGGTTGCGATGTACTTGCGACTAAACCATGGAACGGAGACAAGCCCACCACTGGTACAAACGCAGAGCAGATACGCTCGCCGCGGTGGAGCATTGGTTGGCGAAATCGGATAAGCTCACTCACGTGCTAGGACCGGGGCTCTATTACAATTCTACGAAATCGACAATTGCGTGCGTCGGTCGTATGTCATTGTGGTCTAAGATCCGGCTGCAGAAACAGTGCACCCATCGAGTAAGTGCTAAGAAGCACATTTTTACGCATATTTGTGTTAAGTAGAATATAAATATCTACTAGGTTGCCTATCAAAATGTGGAATATATAACATAAACAAATAACTTTTTAAACTATTTGTCGCTGTAGTGAACCTATCCTAAGCTAGCAGCAGCTGTCCGACCACCTGAGTTTTTGCCCGATTGTGACGGAAAAATGAATAGTCTGCGAGAATAGAGAGGTCGCCCTTATGGTACGGGATTTGAATACAAATAAGCTATGGCTCGGATTAGGTAGTCTAGCCACTCAACCATATGGTCCATAAGTTTGAAATACGAGTATGTCTGAAATCGTATGAGGTCAACTGTGCTTTCAACACTGAGCGTTATACTGGCTTTAGGCCGCGGTTCCCCCGCGATTTTTTTGGTATATAAATCATATACAAACTTTTGCAAAATTCTAGCTCAAACACCGATTAAACAGTTTGTTACAAGAAGTCAACTAGTTTGGTTGTATTATTCTCTCCGGAGATCAACCCTTGTCAGCTCGAAGCTATAGGGAAGCAACCCTTAGCTTCTACTCAGCTCATCTTTATACATCATAGCTACCTCTAGCTAATATCAGCTTACATAGCTTACTGTTGAGCACAGTGCTCCAACATATTACATATAATTCAAGGTATACAGCCTCATTAGTGCAAAATTTCAGCCCGATCCAATCAGTAGTTTTGGCTTTAACCTTGAACAAACTTTTCACAACGGCTCAAACTTTTGTACATGTAGCCGCCGGATCTTTAAATCAGCACCTAGGTAAAACAGCTAGGCGGCTTACAAAAAGGCACCTTTCGTTTTAAGGCTTAGACTGACTGTTGAACGACAAACTTTAAGGCGCTTGTATGCCTAAAGTAGCGCCGCTGCCTTTTCTTTCTTATAGTTACGTTAATCAAAGGAATTTTTAAAGTCCATTGTACAGTATGATACCTATCAAAAGCTTTATTATATTGCCCATAAAATAGTTTTATTTTTTTACCTCTATGCAGAATAGCGAAGTTGCTCTTGGTGGCCACCAATATCTGTTTTCGCTTCTCTGTCTAAATTATATGAAACTAAACTATTTCACAGGGTTCAAAAAAAGCTTAGGATGGGTATCACAAACTCTACAACTGGATATTTGAAAATACTTGTGTTTAACGTAGGTAATTAAAGGTAAAAATAGGTGGCAGGCGCTAGTGTGCCGCATACATCCATCCGCCTTAAGATAAAAAGATATAAATCTTGTCTTAATCATACCAAAAGCCGTTGAAACTAATTTGACATGGAAAATTTAGAAACAGCAATCCCAAACATTTGGTTATTACTGTCATTACTGCTGATTTTAAGTGCAAATAGCACCTAGAATGGTTGATCTTTTTCAGTGACTTCTTGGCTGTATCAGTTTGCACGAAACGGCTGTGCCAAATCTTTTTTTTTTTACTGATAAAATACTTTTACTTACCATTCTTTTTAAAACCAAAGTTTATTTGATCCCTCACACAATATAGAGAATATTAAACCTACATCAAGGCGAACTACCGAATACGAGCAAGATTTATGTACTTCTCTGAAACGGGTTCGAAATATTCCAATGTGTGAATAAAATGGAGGATTTAAGGACTAAGTATGTGATGTGCCCGTGACTTCGGCTAACTTTATCATGCCTTAGACCTAGAATGTAACTTTTACTACATTATAGGAAAAGGTTTAGGTATGTATGTATTTTTGTAATTTTATTGAAGTATGTTACTATTTATTTTTGAATACCTAAGTACCTACCTACTACCTAGTAATCATTTATTTCTTTTAAGTAGTAGATGATGCACACAGATCTTACCCCATGTACATATCCAACGATCCTATCCATATCAGGTTGTCTGGCAAAGATCGCTCTTGAGCGATAAGACCGCCAATTGTCACTTAGGTTATAATTATTTCATTTTAAATGGTTTCTTAGTTTTAAGTGTGCAATAAAAGTATTTGCTATCTCTATCTATCAGGGCAGAAGCCTTATTCACAAAGAAAAGTTACAATAAAATAATTGAAATAAATTAGAACTAGTATTTACAATTGAAACAATTGAGCTAACTGCAGACTGTTGCAAACAATCTACAGGTAGCTCAACTGATCCATATCGCCGTCGCCGTCGCCGACGAAGCGATCCGTCGCTGCAGTGTACGTGCAATTTGATATTGGATGGTCTGACCATTTTCCACTTGTCATAGAATGCAATTTCAGTTTATTGACACCGAGCTTGCCCGATATAGTCGTTACCGATAAAAATGTCCCATGGGGAACCAGAACAAACGATGAAATTGCGTTATATGAAAAGAAATGTCATTCGAGGCTTAGAAATATTATGTTTCCATCAGCACTTGCTAAATGTGCTGATTGTTTATGTAATGAACGTGACCACAGACCTATTCTTGACATAATGTATTCGGACATTGTGACCGCTCTTTGGGACGGAGCAAGGTACAGTAAGGGAAACATCGGTAAGAAAGGCAAACAAAGGCTTCAGAAGATGGGATGGAACAAACATGTGAAGGGGGCACATGAGGAAGCTAGGGCGAGTTTTATAGAGTGGACTCTGTGTGGTAGGCCGAAGACTGGTGAAGTATACGAGGTAATGAGCGAAAGAAGAAAGGTGTTTAAATCGCGCTTGAGGTGGTCGCAAGACAATCAGGATCAAAGCAAAATGGATGACTTGGCCAGGAAGCACGCTAGTGGAAACTTTCGCGACTTCTGGCGGAGCACCAATAAGGTGAATGTGAGGCCGAGTCGACCGCTGAGTGTGGACGGTATGAGTGATCCTGGTTGTATTGTGAACATCTTCAAGGAATACTTTACAGTAAAGTCACCACTGAGTAAGCATACGGAGGTGCTCAATGCTGAGGAGGAGCCAAAGGAGGAGCTCAAATATATATTCACAGCAAAGAAGGTAGCCCAAACTATAAAATCGCTCTCCAAAGGTAAATCCCCGAGTCACGATGGTATCAGCGTGAAGCATCTCCAGCATGCAGGTCCCCATATCAATGGGGTGCTAGCTATGTTCTACTCGCTCTGCGTGAGTCACTCATATTTGCCTGCCGATATGATGAAAACGATCGTAGTGCCAGTGGTGAAAGATAAGACTGGAGACCTAGGGGACAAGACGAACTACCGACCCATATCGTTGGCTACCATCATTGCTAAGGTGTTTGACGGTATGCTTAATACACAGTTAGATAAGTACGTTAATCTGCATGACAATCAGTTTGGATTTCGACCTAAGCTGTCCACTGAGAGTGCAATACTGTGTCTTAAGCATACTGTCAGATACTACACAGATCGTGGGACACCGGTATACGCCTGCTTCCTTGACTTGTCCAAGGCTTTTGATCTGGTAGCTTATGACATACTGTGGAAAAAGCTAGATAGCATCAACTTACCACCTGAGTTTAGTAAAATATTTAAGTATTGGTATAAGCACCAGATCAACAGCGTACGATGGGGGGGAGCAATGTCGGAACCATATCGGCTGGAATGTGGAGTGAGACAGGGCGGTTTGATCTCACCCACGCTGTTCAACCTCTACTTAGACGCGCTGATTTCGACGCTCAGCGGTCGCCATATCGGATGTCATATTGATGATGTTTCTATAAATAACCTCAGTTATGCAGACGATATGGTT
Organism: Eupithecia subumbrata; assembly: GCA_949316285.1. Lineage (NCBI taxonomy): Eukaryota > Metazoa > Arthropoda > Insecta > Lepidoptera > Geometridae > Eupithecia > Eupithecia subumbrata. Next base: position 7,932,889 of record OX438643.1, on the reverse strand, counting down.
CTGCTGAGCGCCTCGATCTGCGGGTTGAGGGAGCTCATGAAAATCTGTGAGGAATACGCCTGTGGTCACGGACTGGTGTATAACTCAAAAAAGAGTCAGTTCATGGTCTTTGAGGCCGGTAGAAAGAGGCTGGAAAACGTCCCACCCGTTCGACTGAACGGTGTTGTTTTAGAGAGGGTGTACTCTTTTAAGTACTTAGGTCACATAGTCACTACCGACCTCAAAGACAATGATGACATCGAACGGGAGCGGAGGGCGCTGTCAGTGCGGGCGAATATGGTTGCCAGGAGGTTTGCGCGTAGCTCAGAGAAGGTGAAGTTAACGCTCTTTAGAGCGTACTGCACCTCTCTGTATACGTGCAGCCTGTGGGCGAAGTATACGCTCGCAACGTACAGCGCCATCCGCGTCCAGTACAACAATGCGTTCAGAGCGGTGTTGGGGCTGCCCCGCTACTGTAGCGCATCAGGGATGTTTGCGGCGGCGCGGGTCGACTGTTTCCATACCACCATGCGCAAGCGCGCCGACTCCCTGGTGCGCAGGTTGCGGGCCAGCTCCAACACCGTGCTGGCAATGATAGCAGGGAGGCTGGACTGCCCGTACACCAGGCACTGCTGTGAACGCCACCTTCCCAGCAATCCTATTAGTTTTTAATTTTTCTTTTTGTGTTACTGTTATGTTATGAGTTTAAATTGCTTGAAATAAATACTTATTATTTTTATTTTATTTTATTTATTTATTTATATCAATACCAGTCGGAAGCGTCCCCAAGACGCTGGCTGCATTGCCCCGCTGTATGGCAATGCTGATGCGCTGTGCCAGATACTGACCAGCTCTCGGGTCACGCGTCGCTTCTTCCAGACACTCAGATAATTTTTTAAAAACCCGAAAAGCCTTGGTACCCCACGGACCTAGGGTCTCGACTCCAAGGTGGAGCAAATGTGTAGGCTCTCTACATAGGATACATATAGCTTTTACTATCTAGGATGTAACTTTAACTACCTGGGATGTAACTGTTTACTAACTTAACTCGGGAACGGCCTACGTGGACTCGCTATTGTATGCAAATGGTGAGTCATTTCGGCGGAGACAGCGCTAAATTAGACCTAGGGTGTGTGGAGCTGCAGTTTATTTTTGAACGATTCTTTGTGATAAATCTTTACGTCATTGTAATCGAGCATAGAAGCAATAATTGAATACAGGAAATTGGAATCTTATGTTCATGGAAAAGAAAGGTTAGTGGAAAATCCCTGTCTTTGTCGTCAAAAACCGGTCCCTACATCCTCACGTTACTTAAAAAATATATTCAAATCAATAAAGATTCTTCATTTGCATTTAAGATTCTCCAAAAACTCCTGTTTGTTGCCTGAAATATAATTTTTTTATTATTTTATACATATTTGCAAAAAGTCATGACTATTTTCAGCAGTTTTCTCCGAAAACCTACTAGTAAACAATCGGCCAAACACTTTTAATATACACAGTAGGCAAAAGAAAAGTAGTCCACCGAAGTGTTTTATAAGGTGTATGTGATATGGGTAAATGGATTGGGAAGATGTTTAATGTATCGATGCTTCTCGATAGTTCTCGGAGAAACCTGGATCAATCTTCTGAAAAGGGCTATAGGGAAAATAAAATCCTAATATCAGCAATAGGTTCACTGTTTGTGATATATACGACCAACAAATATTGTTTCGTGTAGTTTCATTTGTACAAACTTTCAAAGAACGGGGGTGTATAAACATATATGTAAAATTCTGTAGATATGGTACGTTTTTCCAACAAATGGCCTGTGTTGTGTTCCAACTAAACGCAATAACACGCTATTTCCATTCTTTTTCAATATAACTACCTTAGAAGAAGTAGGCTCAGAATGATAGTTGACACAAACGAGGTTAGTCTAAAAAATTGCGACTAAACGTCGCAATTTTCATTTTGAGCCGTTAGTACAATACTTCAAATGACGCGGAAAGCAGCTCTCACATAAAAATATAAAAATGATGTGTTGTGCGGTGAAAGGGTATTTAAACACCAGTAGCAAGAAAAATAATACTGCAAATATCTCATTTCACTGGTCTACACACATATTACATTTGTAATTTTGCCTAAAACAGTCATCAAAACTCATAAATAAATTTAAAAATTTTGTCCACCATTTTCGTGAAAATGTTGCTATACTCTGGGGAAAAAATACCCCGGTTTTGTTACATAGTATATTTATATAAAAATAGTACCGTAAAAATAGAAATAGTACCCGTGCCTCGGAAAGCACGTTGAGCGTTGGTCCTGCGCCTGACCTTCTCCCCGGTCGTGTCGATCTGTCATCCCATCGGATTTTGAGAGTGAGGGAACAGAGACTGCACCTACGTTTGCACACACACTTGTGCACTATAATATGTCCTGCGTATCTGGCTAGTCTCCGATGAGATTGGCCGCCGTGGTCGAAATTCGGCTAGGAGGACATTATTAAAATGTTTGAGGAGAGGGTGAACTTCACTCAAGTTAGGACTTAGGAATCAAACTACGCTACTACGGAATATCACAGTTTTAGAATTTCTGTCACTGGACGAAATTCTGAATATATTCGTTTTGTAAACTCAACTTACTATTTTACAAAGAAAATTGTACATTATTACTATTAACGCTGAAGAAGTCGTAGGAAATCCTGGTTTTATTTCGGTGTAGGTGCTTGTGCATTATTATTCGTGGAAAAAATGCTGGTCGTAGGTGGTGTGAATTTTAAAGGAAAACTGCACAGCTACAATATATTCGTTGAGTACCTAATAGTCCTAATCAACTTAAAATATGTAACTTGGTGGGTAAAAAGAAAAATTTTAACAAATTTTGTTGAAAATAACTTTATTAAGGTTGTTCGATATGTAAAACACGTAAATAAGTTTGTTTAGATAGGACACGAACCGTGCAATTACTTACACTGCACGTGGTCGAACGCGCACTTGACCGTCTATTTAAATTATTGTTCCGAACACGATCGGAGCCCATCTTACTTTGCGGACTTGGAGTAAAACCTTTTTGTCGTTAGACCTAGGAAGAATGATAGTAACCAAAGCTACCAGATGATATTTCGTAAAATTAAAAAAAAAATAAGATAATATCGAAAATAAAATTTAAGGTGATAAAAATACAATGGCTTATTTTTTAATTGGAACTTTCCTTTAGTTACCCAATTTTTTAGGGAAAATGCTATTCACTTGCAACATTCAATCATACGAATGTGTGAGTGAAAGCACTGTATTTACGTGCTGTCAAAACACACATAGATCGGTTTTTGGTTACACAAATTGTCAAATTGTTGAATGACACTATCCCTCTGCTGAGACATCAGCGAGTTTTTACTCTATGATAACTACCAATTGAACAACAAAGATGGGAAGACGTACCTAGATCGAAGTGTGACAGACACAATAATACGCACGCGAAACACGATCACTAGAGGGGCCGCCAGTAGGGTGTCCCGTAGAAACTTTTTTTGGATTTCCGTAATGTAAGAGCACTCGAAAGTTGCGAAATTGTATGTAGATTACGAATAAAATTTAAAAAAAAAATCTGATGAAAGGTCTTTAGGCCTCTACCGGCCTTCAAAGTTTTCAAAAAATGAAATTTTTATGTCGATATTTGACTCTTTATAATTTTGAATCCTGAAAAAAGTATTACTATTTTACTGTGTTTTAGTGTAGTACCTGAACGGATATTTAATCTGCGCGGTTGAAAACGTTACCAGCAGCTTCGTATTTGTTAGGGTTACCCTCAATTCCACCTCCAACTACCCTCAATTTTCAACTTTTTATAATTATATTCTTTACGTGATTCGCGAGTGTTTTGTTTATATCCAAAGTAAATTTTATGCCATAAGGTACAGTTTCAATTACAATAGTATCAAAAGTGAATATTATTGACTTTTAAAGATGGAGTTCGAGGCGAAGTGAAACTACATATTCTATATTTGGACATCAAAAAAATTTTGGCGAAAGCTTCAATTCCAATCGTTACAAGCTTATTTTAAAGGTAACTTAGTTCAAAAGGATACCCCAAAAGCAAACGAAAATATAGTAATGAAAACATACTGAAATGTTTTGTTGAATCGTCTTTATGTTGCTGCTTGTAATACATTAATTTCATTTGAATCTTGTTTGTGGTCAAAACCATCAGAAGTTCCCATCGCTAAGCGAAGTTTTTTGTTGGACCATAGTTGTTAAAGGAAAATGGTTAGCAGCAGTTTAGACAGAAAAGAAATAGCTACATTAAAAAAAGCATCTGAGATTCGAGAGCCGAAAAATGTGATTGAAGAGCTAAGTACCTACGGATAAAACCTATCTTTGTGAGTTATGTCAAGCTGTTTCTACTGGTTCCTGCAGTTCTGAGTTAGCTAACCGACAACCTGGGAAAATGGTGCACTCTAGATGGCTTACTCTAGATGACGACCTCCGTGGCGCAGCGGGCGAAGGTCCGCCTGCGACGCAGGAGGTTGCGGGTTCGATTCCCGCCTCGGAACAAATTTGTGTACGATCTGCAGAAATTTGTTCCGTTGGTCTGGGTGTTTTCTATGTATAATAAAAAATATCTATCTATGTAGTATATTGTATTAAGTATATCAGTTATCTAGTACCCATAACACAAGCTCTGCTTAGCTTGGGGCTAGATAATGCTGTGTGAATTGTCCAGCATTATTATTATTATTATTATTATTACTACAACTAATCGGTTGCTCAGACTTTATGTGAGTAGGTACTCCAAATCCATCTGAAAATCTTCAAATGCTTACCAACTACGTTGTTAGAGTTAACGCACCGATTTGGTTCTTAATCAAGTACAAGGCATCTTTTTAGGACGGAGCCGAGCATTTATATCAACTGACTATGTTCTCTCGATTCTTAGTTGAAAATTTCATAACTGTTGTAGATTCTGTGATCGCAAGAAACGCATTTTTTGTGCATCCAGAGAATATACTTATCGCCATGATTTTTGATGAAAGAGACCACATTCGGGAGCTAGGATTGTGTATAAAATTAAAGCTGGAGAAGCCGAAAATAATACAAAACGTCTCGAATATTTAGGCCTCCTAAAATAAACTTCGATGGCATTGATTTCACCGAAACAAGAGTGGCAAGATGTCAAGAAACCGCACCGCCCCGGTTCTTCGACACATTTTAACTTCGGACCTTCAATATGACAATAGATAAAAATTTGCGTATCAACATCTGTTGAGAGGTGTGTAAATTATGTGACAGAGGCCTCACAAAGCGCAACTCACGCTAAATCGAGAGATCGATTCATTAGAGCCCGGATGCAATCGCGTGCTGAAAAGCCAAATTTTGGTCACAAAAATAATTTTGGATTTTAATTATTTGTCAGCAACAATAAGATATATTTTGTTTATTTTCATTGATAATGCTTTGTTTTATCCTTCAAATTCATTAAACACCCCCTAAACTTAATTTTGTTTTATTTTAGACCCATGATGTAGGTCACTATCAACCTGAAATTTACATAACTTCAAAGAGCGGTAGAGGCCTCAAGATGGGGAGTTATTTCAGTTTCTTTACCAGTTTCATAATCTACGTCATCATCAACCTAAATTAGTCCACTGCTGGACATAGGCCTCCCCTAATGAGCGCCATAGCGCCCTGTCTTCAGCTTGCCGCATCCAGCATCTGCCTGCAGTCTTTCGCAGATCGTCATCCCACCTGGCCGGAGGGCGTCCTACACTACGTTTGCCGAGTCGTGGTCTCCACTCAAGAACACGTTTGCCCCAATAATCTACGTAAAATAAAGCAACTTTCGATACCTCTTACGTTGCTGTAACTTGAAGAAAAAAAAAAACCCATACATCGACGGGACACCCTAGCCGCCAGTCCGACTATGAATGAGGTGGTGGGATCTAATTGGACCTAATTTGAGCGTTCTACTTTTGAGTAGCTAGTACCCAATCTCCCGAATTATACTAACATCGATGGCGGAGACAGATTTTTTTTACTAAAAAGGTAAAGGTTTTTTATAAAATGTTTGCTTTTCCTTATAAAGATACTAAAGTAAACCAAAAATCAAAGTGACCACTCTATGCCCTAGTTTGCACTTGCCCTGAGCTGCGCTGCTGGATACGATACGAAAGAATGAACATAATTCCAGGGTCCGTACTCTTAAAAACAACATCGATGTTACTGATTCGTTTTCGCGCAAACGCTAATCTTATGAAGCGACATAAGAGTTCGTTTTGCATGCCAACCAAAACAAACTTCGATTTTCCTTTTGCGAGTAGGCCCCCTGTATCACCTCAACCTCAACAGCCTGCATTGGTCCACTGCTGGACGCAGGCCTCCCCCTTATAAGCGCCTTGTTGGCTTTTATTTTATAGGGGGTAATGCCCATAATCCCCACGCTGGGCATGTGGGTTGGGGATCGCAGTTCGGTAGTAGAATCGTTCTGCAGGGGGCGCTGATGCTGCCCGCCCTCGGTGCATATCCCTTAGTCGCCTCGCCTCTTACGACACCCGCAGCAAGAGTTGGGGTGGTGTAAATTCTAAGCCGGCACCACACAGCTAACTCCCTGTATAGATAAGGAAAAATGCAAATATAAATAAATAAATAATGCTGGACAATTCACACAGCATTATCTAGCCCAAGCTAAGCAGACCTTGTGTTATGGGTAGGTACTAGATAACTACAATACATTACATAGATAGATATTTTTATTATACATAGAAAACACCCAGACCAACGAGGCGGGGATCGAACCCGCAACCTCCTGCATCACCCCGCTGCGCCACGGAGGTCGTCGAATATACAATGTACCTGCGTGTACAATGGCATCGAATTAAATATATTACGAAATATCTTGCGTAGCTGTAGCTTCACGATCACGACTAATGTAAAAGCTTCAAGTCAATTTCTATTAATTCATAAACATTTTACTAGTGCGGCAAAGAATAACACAAAGAATCATTTAACCGAGTACCTAAATGCCACACTAATTGAACTTTATACTATGAGATTAAAATGTTGAACACAAACTTGTCATGTTCTCATCCAAACTTTCGCCTCAATAACATAGGCAGAACAAAACTCATGTATCTTTTAATTCCAAAAAGCGCAGTGCAATCTCGCCTGGCACGCGTCCAGGACTAAACTAGTTTTCAACTCGAGTCCAAGCCCAAAGTCCAAGTCTAACCAATATTCGGGGCGTCCGAAGTCCGGACTTTCTCGGACTGGAAGTTTACAGCGGTATTTGATTTGTTGCTGAGTTTTTGGGAATTAATTTTATTCCGATAAATGAGATTAGTTTTGACTTGTTAGCATGAGTGTATCAAGATACCAAGAATTGGATTTAAAATGTACAGTAAGAAATGGCTTTCTGTTTCAATTGTTAAAATACTTGTTGTAAATTATTTGTTTTATCCCTTATAATTTTCTTTGTTACTAAAATACAATATCACAGGAAAATAAGGAGCTAAGACATGGCAGAATTGCAGACTATGTAAAATATGTTATCCGAATCATGCATTATATTAAAAATCATTCTCCAAAGGCACTTTAACATTGCAGTCTCTTTAGTCGCCCGGGTCTAAACGACCCTTACGCCCTAAAACTTATCCCTTAAATATGAGCCAACATTTATCAGAGCCCAACAAAACCTGATAAACACAGGCTTCAACATCTTCTGAAGCAAAACCGATAAATAAAGGCCAAATGAAGAGATTTTATTCTTTTTTGAACATAAAATACATTGCTGATATCAAAATAAATGTGGGAAAGGTCGTATTATAGCAGAATCATTTATTCGCACTTGGTTAAGTCAAGTTAAATTAAAATAAAAAAAAATTGTATAGACAAAATATTTAAAATAATTAATAAGCAACGTATAATTAATTCCCCAACTCTTCCCGCGAGTGTCGTAAGAGGCGACTAAGGGATATCCACCGGGGGCGGGCAGCAGCGCCCCCTGCAGAACAATTCTACCACTGAACGGAGACCTGCGTGCCCAGCGTGGGGATTATGGGCAATACCCCCATGAGATAAAAGCCAACAAGGCGCTTATCAATACAGGCTGTTGATGTTGAGGTAGAATTAATAGGTTATTGCAATTTTCCCCCTTGACAAATTCCCCAACAGGAAAACTGGTTTTAAAAATAAAATCCATAATTTCCAGAAATTTCGTAGACCTTTGCTACGCCGTAGCAGCTCGTAGCATGTTCGTAATAACGTCTTAAATTCTATTTATACACTGAAATATCAATTAAGATACCTACCATGAAATTATTTTGGCAAAACTTTGCCATAACCAAGTTTTGTGGGAGGCACATTGAGCACTGAACAGTAGAAGATTTAAGGACTAACTGAAAATACAAAGTAACTCAATTATTAAAGATCTTACCAAACTTCTTATAGAGTCCAGAGGTGATCGGAATGCTGGCTTCCATTTCGGTTAACAAATTAGCATGGCCATTCAACGTGGCAATGCTACCAGCATTCCGGGCACTCTGCCTTCTGGTGGCGGATTAAATTTAAGAAATAGATATAAGTGTTAATAGTAATTGTAATTGTTTTATTTTGTTAGTGTAATTTTCTGTGATTTGTTATAGTAAAATGTAATTTTCTGTGATTTCTTATAGTAAACATTGTCTCTTAAGTAACTCAATATACCTCTACAAGACATAATTATCATTTTGTATTTTGAGCTACCTTGTAATGAAGATGAAAATATGGGGAAGTGATGTCAAATGATGAGCTCCTCTCCAAAATTATGTGTATTGTGTGTCCAGCCCAAGCGTGGACTCCGGACGAACTTTTGATCCAAATTTTTGTGATAAATGGAAGGTCTGCTTTATCGCATACTATTAATTGGTCATGGAATCTCGTGATTAAATTGAGTAATTAACCAACCAAACCTACCTATACAAAAAACTTATATAATATCCTAACGTTTTTGTTATTCTAGTGCGTAAGCCCTCACACACTGGGTAATTTTTAAGAAAACAAATGATATAGGACATAAGGACGACAGACGACACGATCGGGGAGAGGTTAGGCGCAGGACCAACGGCTTAACGTCCTTTCCGAGGCACGGGGGTGTAACACCGCCAACTTCCTGACTCCGGGCTGCTACTGTGAATTTTTCTTGCTAGAAAAACCCCAATAACAACTATTGGCCCGGCCCGGGATTCGAACCCAGGACCTCATAATCAGCGGTTGAACAAGCTGACCGCTAGACCAACGAGGCAGTCAACTACTACTAGACTAGTACTGAGGAAAGGATGCGGGTTTAAGAGCCTTATCACACTAGCGGTTTGCGAGCGGCTGCGGGGTGGAGCGGGCGCGCAGCGAATGCGTCGCGGATACGCCGCGGATACGCCGCGGCTGCGCAGCGAAGACGTCGCGGACGCGCGGCGAATTCGCAACGTTTGATTTTCGTACAATACACTCGGTAACAAAATGGATTCCGATGAAGAGACACTACTGTTGGATTTGTTACTTCGAAGACGCTGGAGACGAAAACGAAAGCATTGACGAAATTGGGAAGATCCATTATCAATCAATCAAATGGAAGAGAGCGACTACTTTGTTTTGACTTGCAAACGATAAAATATGTACGTACTAAAACGTTTGTACGAGACAGTATAAAATAGCGTCCACGCTGCTGTCCGCAACAAGTTCCTTGCGCATCCGCGGCGTATTCGCGGCGCGCCCGCTCCGCCCCGCAGCCGCTCGCAAACCGCTAGTGTGATAAGGCTGTATAATAATATATAATAATATAATAATCCCGTCGAAGTGAAAATTTTTGCGATATCGACTCCTACGTCACTTGAGCTCGTGGTGGTGTAATTGGTTAGCAGATTCCCGTACTGAGGAAAGGATCAAGGGCAGGTCAAGTCCCGTTGAATTCCATTTTTTCAGGGATATTACTTGCTTTATTATTAGCTTCCGCACTAAAATAACAAAAACCTACCTATTCTCCTCAGTAAGCCACTTGTATTGTTTGTATGTACATAAAACTCCGGAAGCTTTTTCCTCCAAATATCGGTCAATTACGTACTACACATCACAAGCAATGCCAACAGAACACTGTGTACTCATCCCAATCTTAACGAGCATTCCACTCCTAAGGGAAAACGCTTTTACTCTCTGAAACACGCTCATATACCACATTTAGTTAAGTAGCTGTAATCCGGGCGCTATCAGAATGGGATAGGACCCAGTCAAAGTTAAATGAACCATAAAAAAAAACTTAATACTGACTTCGAATAACTTAAATTTTGAACTGTTTTTAAGGTAAATGCTAATCGCTCGGGAATAATCTTTTTTATTGGACCACCTGAAGAACATCCTCTATACAACTGCAAAAGATTAATTTAAATGGAGAAATCGACGGATACATTATACATTAAAAACATTTATACAGCCGAACATAGAACGTCTCCCTTCTTTCGATGTCTATTAAAAACGACAGAAGTCGAGCAAAAAACATAATTTATATACCTATTTGGAATTAATTTTTTTTTTTTTTTTTTATGGATGTCCTTTGCACTAAATGGCAAAGCACGCGGCGAAAGGGTTCAAATAATACACCCAGCATTAGAAATAAATTATCGCTTGAAGATGTTCTTTAATTTTTTCTAAGTCGCTAGTTATTTTTTTTTTTTGCTGCAGCCGTCGCTTTTCTACCGCAAGAAGAGACTAACAAAAACTGTAAATTGATTACTAGTGGCACAAAATCGAGTTAATAACCTTGCAATGAGAAAGTAATTTTCTCTCAATTAATCCGATGCTAGGCCGAATAGCAATTTGTGTCTCATTATTGGTAAGCCCAATTTGATACTCGTCCAATTAAAATTTTCAAACAAAATTCTGAAAGAGCGGACAGGCAATAAAATACCGACTACTAAGGTAATAACTGCCCAGCCACTCTATGCCATTTTTCCAACAAAATGATCGCGTTGTGTAGTTTGTTTCTTCTTTAAATGTGATAACTTTTACCACTAAATGCATATAACTGATACTAATAATTTATATAACTTTTACCACTAAATAGTGGTAAAAGTTATATTTAGTGATATAAGACTTACATTACAACAAACTATAAACACTCGGCTCAAGTGTTATATTGCTTGGGTTACAGTTTAAAAGGAAGTGTTTTATTAATTTGCTCTTACGCCTTCCAAAAAGGTATGCTCTATCCCGCTCGTACGAACGCGAAATCCTATTCCTGACCTGTTCAAAAAATGGCGCGCAACGCCCTCTTAAAGGTTAGTTGAAGGTACTCAGACATTACACAATGCTCTAAAAATAGGCCGTACAGATAATGCAATACAGCGACATTGTTCTTTATTGTGAAAATGGATTTGCACGCACGTTATGCGACCTGGAAAATGGCTTCATATAGCTACCACCAAGAAAGTGCCAGTTCGAAAGCGGACAGATAATTGTATCTGAATAAACAATTTAATTATAAAACATCTTCAGACCACTGATTTACAAAACCTCACACCTCGGGCCTTTCTAAGACGAAGTGGATTTAACCCGAAAAGACAATTCAGACAATGGCAAATACGAAAACTTCTAAGCACAATCCATCTTCTTAATTCCGAAAACCTCTGAAGGAAATGGCGACGATCCTTTCAGGAATTATTTAGGGGATTTAACACAGGCCCCCGCTAATAATTCAACTTAGTGATGGGAACAATGAAAATTTCGAATAAAAGTTATGCTGTGTAGACGACCCCGGGGTGTTGACGGCGTAACATAAATATATTATACACAGTTCATTTTGTTTAGGTTTGAGTTCTGACGCGGGAACGTAACGGAACATAGGCACATTTTAGCATGTTTTTGAGAGAACATGTATCTCTATGCGTTTAGGTTTACTAACCATTGGCTCTCTATGTGTATGGGTATACACGTAGAGCGGCAACGACGCTCATGTGCAGCAAACACTCACTTGTAGTGAAAACGGAAATATTTTGCCTGGATTCGAAATCAAAATCATAAACTCCGTATTTCCATAAATACAATAAATGTACACTTAGAAAAGGTCACTCAAAATAGACAGAGTCATCATTTACACTTCTTATGCTCATAACCTCAAGCTGGAATTACATAAGCAGCTTCTCGTTGAAGTTTACCACATTCGCCATTTTCAAAGACCTCGTTTGTGTTTCTGGCTAGCGTAGAGGTCACTTGAAGACCACAATATGAAGAATATCTTTACTTTGCCACAACACTGTTCCGAACTTGGTAACAATGCATTTTACTTACAGAGGACAAATCTTTGTATTGAAAATCTCCTAGATTAAAAAAATCTCTCCAAATCCGTTCTGCTGTCGTCCCGTTAACGTCTCGTTGAAATTCAACGGTGTCAGTCCGTCACACGAGACTTTATATCCCCAGCTGGGACTTTACGGCTGTTTATTTACAACTCTTGTTTTACAATGATTTAGCGGATGAATATTTACATCGAGTTTTGGCTTCACTTAGACTAAGCTCACTTTTTGACGTTCTTGGTAGATACGGAGATTTTATTTTACTGCCGTTGTAGTTTTATTAGAGAATTGTTATAGCACTTCGGACTAGAACTAGGAGTAGTTATGCTTACAGAAGTAAAAAAAACAACTGAGGCAAAGTAAAGACTTTGCCTTATTCATTCCATTGTTTGTTTAAGTCACCCCTTATTTATAGAGGTGTTGGTAATTTCTACAAAAAAAAAAAAAATGCTGGACAATTCACACAGCATTATCTAGCCCCAAGCTAAACAGAGCTTGTGTGCAAATTTGTTCCGAGGCGGGAATCGAACCCGCAACCTCCTGCGTCGCAGGCGGACCTTCGCCCGCTGCGCCACGGAGGTCATCATATTGTTGTTAAAAAGATATTTCGTAAATCAATGCTGAATTTACTTTTGTGTTTTAATATATACATATATACCTAAATGCAGGCTTAGTGAAATATTAAAATTCTCTAAAAAACCTGTTAAACTTTGAAAAAATTCTTGCTTATATTGTTACTGTTTTACTGCAGGACCGGAAGATTGCGTAATACCAAAACATTCTTTAACTTTCATATGCTACAAAAACCGGTCATACAAGACAATAAGGTGATGACAAAGCGGTTTGTTGGAGCTCCACGCAAATTGGCATACCCTCGTCACTCGGGTCATCAATATCATGCAGAGGACTTACGGCTTTATAGCTTAGGGATTAGGCGGATATTTATATTCATCTCTAAGCGTATAAGAACCGAATTATTATTATAAGCGTACTGTCGGGTACAAGGGCAACAAAAGTAAAGTTCATGTTGCATATTCTGCTTATTTTCAGTTACTGTTATTTTTTTGTGTAAGGACCATGTCAAAGAGCGAATGCCTAGCAGCGATTAATTGGAATTATTGCCTCCGTGATATCGTGGTAGGTAATATTAGGAGTGAGTCTGGTAAAAATGTTGAAGAAATTATAGTTTGTTATTTTTTTTAATTAAGGAATGTTTCCTTTCAGTTAAGACTTCATATCGTCAACATTTCTAGTACTTGCCCTCCAAGTCACATGGCCGTTGGACATACTGTACTTATATAGTTACACATGAATCTAGATAATGAATGAAATATGCCTTTGTTTGTAGTAGTCTCATATAAACTATAAAAGTATGACAACCAAGTATGAAAACGGTTATCTAGGTTGAATAGGTAATTTTAATATGGGTTGGTGATTTTTTTAACTATTCGCAGTTTCCAACACATTTCCGGCCATTTTAAGCTAGGTTTAAAACCAGAGATTAGAGAATCGAGGCCAATATTTACATGGGCCAATTTATCTCGCTGCGCAAACCTAATTCTTCAAGATAAGGATAAAATAAAATAAAAATAAAATAATGCTGGACAATTCACACAGCATTATCTAGCCCCAAGCTAAGCAGAGCTTGTGTTATGGGTACTAGATAACTGATATACATAATACAATACACTACATAGATAGATTTAATCTCGCGGCTCCAAGAGGTAACTTGGATATTAGACGTTAATTTCAACTCGATACGCCCACGCATTCCTAAGAAAAGAGGGCTGACCGACGGACAGACAGACAGACAGATAGACAGACAACAAAGTGATCCTATAAGGGTTCCTTTTTTCCTTTTTAGGTACGGAATCCTAAAAATCGGTTTTTTTATTCGTTTGCCATTGCGTCGGTCTGCCGTACCATCGGATCATGAGAGTGAGGAAATAGAGAGTGCATCTGGTGGTTGTGTTCACACTTGTGCCTTATAATAATATCCTGCGCACGTGGCTAGTCTACGTTGAGCCTTGCCGCCGTGGTCGTAATTGGCAATAACGGCTAGGAGGATATCATAATTTTACCTTCAAGAGAAAAGTCTGTTTTATTTCCTTGAAGGTATACAATTTGGACTTTGGTATACTAAAACTACTTTTTCAAAAACAATGCATTTCTTTTGTGCATAAAAACATCGGATAAAACATTTCTTTCCCTCCTTACTTGAAGAATTAGGTTTATCCTATTTGACGACCTCCGTAGCGCAGTGGGCGAAGGTCTGCCTGCGACGCAGGAGGTTGCGGGTTCGATTCCCGCCTCGGAACATTTTGTGTACAATCTGCATAAATCTGTTCCGTTGGTCTGGGTGTTTTCTATCTATAATAAAAAAATATCTATCTATGTAGTGTATTGTATTAAGTATATCAGTTATCTAGTACCCATAACACAAGCTCTGCTTAGCTTGGGGCTAGATAATGCTGTGTGAATGGTCCAGCATTATTTATTTATTTAAAGTGGCCAGTATGGCTATGCACGACGACCAGTCCCGGGTCACGTTATATTTGAAATTTCTCTCCACTTCTCTCCTGAAGTTATATTGTATAATAGTTTTTGTTTGGCAAATGAGGTCAACGCTTAAACCACTTTTGACTTAAGCTTGGCCTTTAAAAGTTGCTCAAAATAATACTTGTTCTAGACAAAAAGCTACAAGCGAACTTTTTCTCCAAGAAAAAGTGCCTATTGTGTTCCTCCCACGTTTTAAAGTGTAGAATTAGTTTAGTACAGGAGGAAAAGAACCGATAGAAACTATAAACTTTCAAATTCTTTAGTATACCCCAGTTATGTATATCTACAACAACAAAATAAAAAAAATTCAATACCCCTCGACAGATTTTCATGCTACATGGCTAAGAACACTAGGGATACAATTATCAATTATCTATGGTACAAAAAACACTAAAAGAAAATCGGTAAATCCGTTTGGAAGCTACGATACCACAGACAGACACGTTAAACTTATAACACCCCTCTCTTTTTGCGTCGGGGGTTAAAAATGAAATAGCTTTCAGAATAGAATTTAGTGTGTTTTGAATGATCAACCAAATACACTCGTAGCTATTTACACATTTCTCGGCCTAATCGAGTTCTGATTGTTATTTTTTGTATTTATCGTTATATTATCGCTATTGCTTTAACCTCTCGGTGACGAGCTATCCGAGAGGGGTAGGATATTGAAAAACGGCGCTGAGTGCTTATTAATGCATTACAGCAAAATGCTGCATTTACTCCGTTTGTCTCAATTTTTTGTTTTATATAAATAGTCATAAGTCTAATTTTATCTTGAGTATTTTTTAAACGAGGCTGTAAATAAGCTTCTTTTATATTCTATTCAAACAATATAAGAAACTTTCTCTTCAGACTAGTTAGTCTGAAGAAAATTCTGGAGATTACCCAAAAATGTCTCAGTGTTCGTCTGGCTCTTCACTATTCTTGCCGAAACGCCATCTTTTATTTTTATACCTCGGTTAACTTCTAGTAATAGCTTACGGTCGTTTGTTTTCTCCAGTTAAACATAAGCAAACACTTAATATTTTTGAGTTATCAGAGTATTACTGGACTGTTTTAAAAATAAATAAATAAGACCACGACATAGTGGAGCCCACCCAACGCTAGGAGGCGATGTGGAACGCCCAGGATGAGAAAGCGAGACAAGTTTGACGCACACCATCCATCCTGGCCTGTGACAGCGTTAAATCGCGAGGAGTGGAAGGAGAAAAGAGAGGCTTTTGCCCAGCAGTGGGACAGTAATACATTTTGACGACCGATGTGGCGCGACGGGCGAAGGTCCGCCTGTGACGCAGGAGGTTGCGGGTTCGATTCCCGCCTCGGAAAAAATTTGTGTACGATCTGCAGAAATTTGTCCCGTTGGTCTGGGTGTTTTCTATGTATAATAAAAAATATTTATCAATGTAGTGTATTGTATTAATTATATCAGTTAACTAGTACCCATAACACAAGCTCTGCTTAGCTTGGGGCTAGATAATGCTGTGTGAATTGTCCAGCATTATTTATTTTTTATAATTTATTTATAATAGCTGAAAAAAAAGGCACTTTAACAATTAAGGTTTTGCTTCTTCTATTGGTCATTCGGCGTTCTCTTGTGGCTTACAGCGACGAAGAAAGCGCTCCACTCTCATTAGAAAGTAATTTTGCGGCAAAGTACGAATAGGTTGGAACAAAACCACTTAGCTCCTGAAGACAATGACTTTTTCCAAGATAGGTGAATTGCCGAGGAACCTTAAACATTGTTACCAAATGTCCCACAATAATTTATTGAATTGAAGTCTGTCAGTGTTTGGTTTAATAATTTGACCTTTTATATGTATTGTATTTAGATATTGTATTGAAATATAGAGTTTTTGATTTTGATTTTGTAAAAACATAGGTACAACGGTCCGATTTTTGCAAACTACTTTGTTAGTTTTATTCCTAAGGAACTGCATTTTTTTGTCTGCTACGCTTCAGACCGTAGAACAAGTTAATTAGGTATAATTTGTAACTTTTCTATAATCGGAAATAAATAAATAATTATTATAATACTGTTTCACATGTGCAAAGTCCTCCCCCTTTTCACACTATTTGTCAAGGTTAGGCAAAATTACTGATGATAAACCCATACACGTCATAAAAGTCATAACTATTTGAATCAAAATGGCGCTTATTAATTTTATTTTAAATATATTTTTATTAGAAAGCTAAAAAAATACCTTTTTGTACGGTAAAAAAGTTTCAACCTCACCTTTTCCACCGATAAATTTCATGAATATGAAAAATATTCTAACAAAAATATTCCGTGGCGTTAATTAAATTTCAGGACGAGTTTTGAATTCAAACGGTGTAATAACATAAAAGTTTATTACCACTCTATTTGAATCGGATGAATGGAGCTTTGTGGCAGAATGAGAGCGAAAGAGTTTCTAATAGTCTATAGTGATGTGGTAAATGCTGTGTGGTGCCGGCTTTAAATTTGCACCACCCCAACTCTCCGCGGGTGTCGTAAGAGATATCCACCGGGGGCGGGCAGCAGCGCCCCCTGCAGAATAGTTATACCACCGAACTGCGATCCCCAACCCGCATGCCCAGCGTGGGGATTATGGGCATTATGAGATAAAGCCAATAAGGCGCTTATCATGGGGAGGCCTGCGACCAGCAGTGGATTAGTATAAGCTGTTGAGGTGTGGAGGATGTGGTAAAAATAATTGCACTGACTCGAGGGAATAACTGCACTAGAGTCTGATAATACGTGGACCGACGAAATGTCACTGTCACGGAGCGAGCATTATATACAGAGCGATGCCCGACAAGAAGTTGAAGCACAATTTATATATTATGTAAAACACAGGTAAAATAGGGTAAAAGGCAATGTTCTACGGTAAACAGATAATCATCAAAGTGTTTGAACTGATTTGACAATATTATCATCGTACCCCAAACCAGAAAATATGCGCGACTTTTGTAGAGAAATGGGCGAGTTTCCAGAGTGTGCCCAAAGTAAGCAGACCTTGTGTTATGGGTATTAATTAGATATCTGATAAACTTAATACATTACATGAAATATATGTATAGATACAAGGGTTTCTTTGACAAAAATAGATGGGTATAACAATAAATAAAGTCTTTAGTCGCGCTTTCACTGGGCCTTATATTTGGATTTAGAAACCGTAGTCGAAAATTCTTTCACTTGTAGGTAGTTAGCTAAAGATCCTTGACTATACTTTTCATCCAGGTGGGTACATATCTGCCACGTCACATCACCTCTTAGAAGTAGCCAGCCAAAGCCATTCAAATATAAGTCGGTCACTTGCCTCTGCTATTAAACAAACTCAATACAGAAAATTCTAGCTGCTCGTATAAAGCCAAAAAGCCAACCTATTTTCTACGTAATATTTTCTCCAAGACAGCAAAATTGCATAGGTACGATCATATCCGCCAGCCCTATCGTGCAAATAGCCGGTGGATTGGCCGGAGCCAAGCAAATGAGGGCTCATCCGGCACCGTATCTCGCTCTTACGGTTTAACAGCCGCCATGAAAACCTTCGTGTCTTCTATCTATTATGATAATGTGCAGCTTAAAGAATACAGGTCAGCTGATTGTGCAAAGTCCAGTGCAATTCTGCAATGTTGTTTTTGGTTTGTTTTGCTTGTGGTCTACTCATTGTTATTATTTTCATGATCGATTTTGGACTTGGCGATTGACTTATGCTTTCTGCTCGGAACAGTTTCGTTGCTGTGATTGTTTTTAATGAATAAAGTCAACCTCCGTAGCGCTGCGACGCAGGAGGTTGCGGGTTCGATTCCCGCCTCGGAACAAATTTGTGTACGATCTGCAGAAATTTGTTCCGTTTGGTCTGAGTGTTTTCTATGTATAATAAAAAAATATCTATCTATGTAGTGTATTTTATTAAGTATATCAGTTATCTAGTACCCCTAACATAAGCTCTGCTTAGCTTGGGGCTACATAATGCGGTGTGAATTGTCCAGCATTATTTAATATTTATTTATTATAAAGTAACACCCCCTGCATAACACATGCTCGTTTAAATCCAAACCTGTTAATTGTAGGAGTTTTAAAGTCGAAAATAAACTCCATTTTCATCTAGGTAACATAAAAACAGAAGGAAATGAAAAAAAAAAATTAAAACAGATTCGGGAGTTACTTAATTCTGACGCTCTCTGTACCTACTCAATTTAATGAGAATCGTGCGTTTGCAGTGGATTTTTGAAGAGTCCAAGAAAATGCAAAAGCAGGTCGCGTGAGCAAAGTAAAATTTTCTTGACCTGTTGGTTTAACAACAAACCCCCAAATGATCTGCTGAAAGAAAACTCTTGTAAGCTTAGACTAGCAATTGAGCGTCTTAAATATTTTGTACTTAATACAAGAAAGGCTTCATAATTTTGGGTCTTGATTCATGTCTGTGGTCTTGATGATGCTGTGTGTATTTTTATGTAGGGGTTACCTATTTATCCTTTCATTATAATAAAGTGACTACGCTCACTTGAGTTATAATAAAAACGAAACAGCAACCAGTTTTCTAAGAAAAACTTTTGAAAAAGAATTTAATATTGTAAAAGAAGTCGAAAATTGAAAATGCAATAATGTGCAAAGCATAACTCATACCCCAGTCGGCGTTACACATGACTTGTACCCTCGTCTGCGTCTTTGCGAGAGGATGTAGCCACCCGGTTGTAGTCCAGGAGACAGGTGCATACTCAGAACCGCATAAAAAAACGTCGATGCGTCGCGTCGGCCTATAAATAATTATAAAAGTAGTTTTGTCTCATCAGCACACATACGGTGCTTAACTAAACGTGCCAGTTTAATGAAGCTAGACCTCCGCTAAACAAGGGGAGTTTTGCCCTAATCACCACTCTTGAATGACGGATTAATGATCACAATGATACTTGATCTCTCCCCGGTTGTGTCGGTCTGCCGTCCCATCGGATTATGAGAGTGAGGAAATAGAGACATCTGAGCTTGCGCACTCACTTGTGCAGTATAACATTTCCTGCGCATCTGGCAAGTCTCCGTTGAGACTGGCCGCCGTAGACGAAATTCGGCTAGGAGGACATCATCATCATCCATCACCAATATTTATTTTTATTTATTTCATTTTTGCTTGCATGTACATTCATTCTTAGGTCTAAGTGAATGGTTAGTTAGGTTGTCACTAGCTAAGTACCCTGGAAGGGCACTGCAAAAATTGAGTTCGACTTTATTTACACACGTCAAATAGAGTCGAACTCAATTCGTTATTCGACGCCTCGATCAATTCGTAGAGGCAGTAGTAATTACTAATTAGTAGTTGTTATTCGTCTTTGAAGATTAGTATGTTACTAATATTCAAGTCGAATAAGTAAATTAGTGGTTGTAGATCATTTGACTAGCCAGATCATTCGCAGTCGCGCATCTTTAGTTTAAAATACTTACATAATTAAAACAATAACATTAATGTCATACAGAAAAATAAGTTTCATAATAATAGAATTAATTAAAATGAATCTAGAAGCCAGAATTGTCATTTATTCATTTATTTAATGATCACAGTGGAGTTGTAAAAATAAACAAGAAAGCTGCTGCCTTTCATCCCGCAGGTTTACTTAATCGGCTCTTACGACATCCACGGCTAAAAGTCGTTTACCCCTCGTAAAATGTATCTTTCATGACACTCCCAATCTCGACAGTTACGTAAACGTCCATTCATCAAAATTGTCCTGCATACCAACTACTGTACCCCAAGCATGGGTGAACTACGGCATCTCGACGCACGCTATACCGCCCCCTCCCGACGCACGAAATCTCGACAAAAACATAAAGCATGAACGTTATCGCGACGCACGGAATCCCGACAAATGTTAATGGTGTTCTAGGAATAAAATATTGTGTGCATTTCCGATGCAAAATACAGATGTCAAAAAGGACGGCAAATGTCAACAGACAGCTATTGTCAAAAATTGCGGAAAAGTGTTAGATAATAAGCGATAATATAATATAAGCGATGATATAAGCGATCTCTATTATTTTTTAGTGCTTTTAGTTCGACATTCTGTTGAAGCCTTTTACTCAAACAATGTTCGATTTTATACCCACAATTTTTTAACAATTTTATTAAATTCACATACACACTCTTTGTTTATGCTCTTCGAGGTTAGTTATGGCTTATACCCATATAGATCTTATTACCACCATTAAAAATCATTGGCCATCTGCTCGTTCAGTTAATTTGGTATGCTTCAGTAAATGATAAAAATAAATAAATAAATAATGCTGGACAATTTACACAGCATTATCTAGCCCCAAGCTAAGCAGAGCATGTATTATGGGTACTAGATAACTGATATACGTAATACAATACACTACATAGATAGATATACTTTTTATTATACATAGAAAACACCCAGACCAACGGAACAAATTTCTGCAGATCGTACACAAATTTGTTCCGAAGCGGGAATCGAACCCGCAACCTCCTGTGTCGCAGGCAGACTTTTGCCCGCTGCGCCACGGAGGTCGTCAATGATATTAGATGATAGATTGATAATAAGGATGGGAGCTAGAAATGAGAATCACCCGAGCCCGTGTCTTCCTCAACAGCGTAGTGGCCTGCGTCCACTACTGGACGCAGGCCTTCCCCTGATAATCCCCTTATTGGATTTTATCGCATGGGGGTAATGTCCATATTCCCCACGCTGGGCATGCGGGCAGGGTATCGCAGTTCGGTGGTAGAATTGTCCTACAAGAGGCGATGCTGCCTGCCCCTCGGTGGATATCCCTTAGACGCCTATTACAACACGCGCAGTAAGAGTTGGGGTGGTGCAAATTCTAAGCCGGCACCACACGGTTCTAAGTCGGACCACACGGATGTCCAGTCTAAGTGGTCCTTGAATAAAATTATCGCAAAATATAAATGATACATATCTTAGGTACCTACTAGATGCTAGAGGCACGTAAGAACCATCGATCTGAGTAAAAAGGGGATATGAGGTACCAGCCTCTCGAAAGTGAAAGGCTCAAATTAGATGCAATTAGGTCCACCCACCTCAGTCATAGTCGGACCGGCGCCGCCGGCGTTCGTCTTTCGCGTGCGAATGGTTGTCTCGGTCTTTCCATCTTTGTTTTTCATTATAATTATTACACAAGATTAGAAATGTAACTGTGAGAGAGTGTTTGCCTGTAGTTATAACACAGGTCAGATGTTAAGTAAGTGCTAGGAGAACGTACCATATCTACAGATTTGACTTATATCTATGGTGAGAACGGCCGCGTTAATAGAATAATAAGAGTACTTACTAAAGCTCTATTCACAAAGAAAATCACAATTATGTAATAGAAATAACACACACTCAAATAAAATTACAATCAAATAATGCCCGTTTGTACCACCCCAACTCTTCCCGTGGGTGTCGTAAGAGGCGACTAAGGGATATATTATATACACCGGGGGCGGGCAGCAGTGCCCCGCTGCATAACCAATTCCACCACCGAACTGCGATTCCCAACCCGCTTGCCCAGCGTGGGGATTATGGGCATTAATCCCCAAATGAAAGCGCTCGTTAGAGGAGGCCTATGTCCAGCAGTGGACTAATATAGGCTGATGATAATGATGGTGATGAATATAAATAAATTAGTATATAGAATAGTAGGTTTGACTGTATAAAATAGTAGGGTTGATTGTTTGACTTGACTGTACGTGCAACCTATTTAACGTATAACCCTGCCATCGAGCTCCCACACTCACCACTGTATAATTTATCAAGATCGATTGATTTATGCCATCGCCTCACTGGCCACGGCCGTGTGTGAATCTGGTGTTATTTATGAAAGGCTGCGTCTACCCTGACAGTCTGTAATCTGGTATAGATCCGGGTGGCTTGCGGACTTTTTGATCAGCTGTACGATGTATTTTGTATGTATTTTATGGAGTCTACATGTCACAGTCGGCAACACAGTACATACTGACGACTACACAATACATACTGCTACATGACAACACAATACATACTGTTTGACTTTGATCTAATTTATTTAATTGTGTAATATACTTTTCGGTTCGGTTCGGTTCGACAATACACATTGTATTGTCGAACCTTGAACAAACAAAATGTGCACGACATATATTTATCGACATAAATCGAAAAAAAATATATGTTAGCTATCTCAAAAACAAAGCCGATAAAAATTTTTTTTTTATGAATTTAACTTATCTGGTTTTTTTTTCGTTTCTTTTCGAGTAAACGGTGTAATTTATTCGAAGAAGTCTCATTTGAAAACTAGATATTCTATCTAGCTGAGAAATTAAAATACCATTTCGGTCCATAAGCCTCGTATTTTTTTTTTCAAATAGGTATGACTGTGTGTGTCTTATTGTATTGATATTATCGGTATTTTGTCTATTTATTATGTACAAAACAGATTACAATCAAATAATATAAATAAATTAGAATCGAAGTCATTTAAAACGGGATATTTAACCTGATTTGAGTATTTAGCTTATTAAAAAAATTGGATTAGTACGTACCTACAATTGAAACAATTGAGCTAACAGCAGACAGTTGCAAATAATCTACAGGGAGCTCAACCGATCCATATCAATACCAGTCGGAAGAGTTCCCAAGATGCTGGCTGTGTTGTTTATGAATAGTATATAATTATTGTCATTTTAAAGTGTTGTACTATTTTCGAGAATAAGAGTAAAACGTTTTAAGCTAAGTGGTACCTGTCATGTTAAATCTTCATGGTCAAATAAATAATCTGTAATTTAGTGAACGAATTTTTTAGGCAGCTGAAAGTGTTATATGAGATGAGCTCTCCTCATGATAAGAGCTAACAAGACGCTGATCATTGACATGTACATAAATTGGCTCTTTGAATAAATTAGGTGGGTAAAGTAGGTATTTCTGTATTTGCATTTGTCCAGCATTGAAGAAGTATCTTTTTAGGCTGTTGATTATGAAAATTCTTTTATCCTATCATTATTAGAACTTAATTTTGGAACACATCTATAAAACGTATCATGCTTCAATTTGATAAGATCGAATACGTCAACTTATTTTTCCGATATATTTTTAATTTTCTCTAACCCCAACGAGGGTTCTAGGGACTCAAGCCGGAACTAAACCTTATCTAGTAGGTACCCATAACACAAGCTCTGCTTAGCTTGGGGCTAGATAATGCTGTGTGAATTATCCAGCATTATTTATTTTACGATTAATTTCAAAAACATTTACTGAATGTACGAATTAATAGTTTAAAATATGAAATAGTTTTGCGCAAATAAAATCGAACAGATAAAATTAAATCGCTAACACAAACTGAACCAGTGGGTACAAGCGATGAGATTCAAATTCCCTGAAATATATTCTCTTGAAAAGACAGGTAAGAGAATTTCCTAGAAAATTCTTTCGAACATCTGTACTCTTCAATAGACGACCATTAAGCTTTTACATGCTAAATATTCCTTCGCCCGATGATAGAGACGGAGTGTGTTCGGTTTCGGAAGGTTTTTCGGTTATGTCTTTTACCTTCTTTTTTTAGAATAAATTAAAAAAATTTAAAACCCCCCCGACAGATTTTTATGAAACATGGCTAAGAACACTCGATCGGGATGATTTTAACTATGACACAAATAAAATTAAACGAAAATCGGTTCATCCGTTTGGGAGCTACGATACCACAGACAGATACACAGATACACAGACAGACACGTTAAACTTAAAACACCCCTCTCTTTTTGCGTCGGGGGTTAAAAATACGGACTTATACGGAAAAGGTAACAATAAATCTGAGTTTTGTTAGAAAACTCACACTTAGTTACCTACCTACTTTCATTCAACCAACAAATCTAGCACCTAGATATTTTTCAAATTCGTTTTTCCATGCGTAATTATTATGAGTTGTCCAACAAATGCAGTATTCAACCGTCTGAAATGGAAGGAATAGTTTTTTCGGTTAAATTGTAACCGAAAGCCGAAACCAATGGACCCTCCTCCCGTAACGAACGTCTCGGATCCTACGATGATTGTGCAATGTACTTTCGTTCGTAGACGAATTTCCGTTCGATTTTCGAATGGTTTGTGGTTCTTTAGCTTGTGGTTATTTTTTAGTATTACCTTTTCTACACATTTTAGATCTCTTATCCCAGGCCGGGTACTCGGCTGAAGCGGATTTGACAGTTTTCAATAATAACGCTTATACTTAGGTAGGGATTTAATTATTTTTTTGGCTTATATTATAAGCTTTAGAAATGTTTCTTTGAAAGCTTGAAAATTAAAACGGCTTCTTGCTTCTTTACAATAGTAAACTAGCTTCTTGAAAATGAGCCCACAGAGTCGCTCCTCTTGAAAACGTCCAGGTAGGTACATGCCTACTACTTTCACAGTTGCATCCTCACCTCAACCTCAACAGCCTGTATTGGTCCACTGCTGGACGCAAACCTCGCCCTGATAAGCGCCTTATTGGCTTTTATCTCGTGGGAGTAATGCCCATAATCCCCACGCTGGGCATGCGTGTTGGAGATCGCAGTTTGGTGGTAAAAAATTTCTGCAGGGGGCGCTGCTGCCGCCCCCCGGTGGATATCCCTTAGTCGCCTCTTACGACACCCGCGGGAAGAGTTGGAGTGGTGCATATTCTAAGCCACATAGCACATAGATGCATGCATTCATATTATTAGTACTATATGGAAGTACTAGATTCTCTGAAACTGTGACTGCTTCTGCGTCTGTGTGGTAACGGCTTTGGGCATTACCTCCCCCCCCATTAGATAAAAGCCATTGGCTTTTATCAGGGGGAGGCCTGCGGCCAGCTGTGGACCAATACAGGCTGTTGAGATTGAGGAGGTGACTGCTTCTCCGTTTGACTTACCTCTTCACAACTACAACGACTGAACGGATCCTAATCAAATTTGGCATTGGAGTTAGATTGTTTCTTAGATTCCAAGGTTACTTTAAGCATCATAGGCTACTTTAAGCAGCCGGAACAGCGCGTGAGAAACCGCAGGCAAAACCTAGTGTAGGTAAATTGTGAGCAATAACATAAATGTCCCTTAGGGTGAGGAAATAAACCCCAGAAATGTCCTTTTTAATGAGATCATGATAGGGTTTTTCCCGGAAACCATGGTCCTTACTACTCATGTAGGAATAACCTCACCATCATGACCAAAAAAAAAACCATTCTCTGCCTACACTAGACTATATGAAACTTTTACAGAGGCATTAAAAATAAGCTTATGATAGGAATAACAGACTGCAAAATCGATTTTTGAAAATTCCTTCGTTTAACATAATAATAAGATAAAATAGGTGTTGGCGCTGTTTGGGTCGGGTTAGCGTCTTAATTCACAAAAAATGGTGCTCTTTGCGCGAGTCTAA
Source organism: Eupithecia subumbrata (assembly GCA_949316285.1). Lineage (NCBI taxonomy): Eukaryota > Metazoa > Arthropoda > Insecta > Lepidoptera > Geometridae > Eupithecia > Eupithecia subumbrata. Next base: position 7,906,704 of record OX438643.1, on the reverse strand, counting down.
CTCGCACTTGACGTTTTATTTATTTTTTTACATAAGACTTTTCTTTCTACGGTTCCGTAAATAAGGTTCTCATTTTACGCAGATTCAGATTTCTTATTTCTTCCATAAAACCTCCTTTCAGACCCCTACCAGCTGCAATAAAAAGAAACTACAAAGAGGTCGTATATGTTCTTACCAGTGGCTCTATTTTCCTATGAAACGGCTAAGCAAAGTCTCTAGTAAGTTGCCACGAAGTGAAGTAAAAGGCGGTTAAAAGAACAACTACATTTCTGTTGAATATTTACATCATCCGATAGATTAAAAATAAGCACTATTGTTTCCTTCCAAATGTGGTGCTGGAGAAGAACGCTTGGTCTTGGACTGAGTTCCGCAATATTTTCTCCATCCTTGTTGTTTCCTTTGATAGGTATATCCAAAGATCTTATGACTTGCAAACTAATAGATATATTTTTAACGACGTTATTGAAAAAACTCGATTAGGTAGGTATACAAAATTGTTTTGGTGTTGATGATCACTATGGAGCTGCTCAAGACTCATCGGGTTAAGGAACATCTAGCCCGCTTCAAAAGAAGGCTGCAATTGAGATGCCCCGTTTTTGAAATGCTGCCTCTCAGATGGCAGAGCCTATGCGCTGTTATTGGACAACACGATCATCGTATCGACAAATGTACTGAATCGTGTCGGACGGTCTTAGGAGATCTTCATAATCGCACCCTGAGGAAGTGTATGCATACGTAGCTTCAGAAGCCTTGGACAGTTGGAATATCCTCGCGCATATTTCATAATTTAGGAGACTGTTATAGAAATCGTAGATACTTGTATTGTTAAAGTAAAAATCAGTAAGCATTTTGACATCGGTAAACGTTGAAATGTGGAGATTATGGGCTCTACCCCCCCCCATGTGATAAAAGCCAATAAGGCGCTTACCAGGGGGAGGCCTGCGTCCAGCAGTGGACAAAGGTGATCGCAAATAAAAACGTTGAAATCCACTAACTAGGTTTCTCATGGCAACATATTTATATAACTTACCATATATTTTTTTTATTATGCAGGATAATAATAATTCACTTAGCATAATCTAACGCAAAGCTAAAATTTATTGACAAAAAAAAACACAATCAAATAATACAAATAACGTTTCTTGGTAGGCAGAATAGGTTGAACATGTATTTATGATGTAATTCGAGCTCACTGTCTCACTCATTATAAAAAATGGTTACGAGATGAGAAGGTTGCGAGATGAGAAGGAGCCATTAGAACTAGTATTTACTATTGAAACAATTGAGCGAACTACAGACTGTTGCAAATAATCTACAGGTAGCAATATAATACCAGTCGGAAGCGTCCCCAAGACGCTGGCTGCATTGTCCCGCTGTATGGCAATGCTGATGCGCTGCGACAGATACTCACCAGCTCTCGGGGTCACGCGTCGCTTCGACCAAACGCTCAGATATTTTTTTAAAACCCGAAGAGCCTCGGTACCCCACGGGCCTAGGGTCTCGACTCCAAAGGGGAGCAAATGTGTAGGTTCTGTCGAGACCTGAATATTTGCGCCTCTTGAGATCCTCAGCCAAATCTGCCGCCGCACCCGCCCTCACGAAAGTCCACGGAAGATGGGAAGGCGCAAGTGTATCGACGCATGTAGCGTACCGCACAATGGCCCTCCCAACACCCATGGGACTAGTGTCATACCGTCGGGCCTTTTACCATCGTCACGCAACAAACCATTTGGTTCAAGAGTAGCTGGAAAGTTAGCAGTGACATAGGCTCGCCGGATGATGTCGTTAAGGCTGGCGTGGCGAGATATCCGTCTGGCGGCCCTAGTACACGATAATCCGTGATGACCAAGCTGTTCGACTGCAGTACTGCACTGGCATTGATGTGGTGCGCATCACCTTGCACCCAACGAAGACATGTTGCAATACCAAAATTCACTGGATCCAATAAAGTACCAGTGTTATTTGAAGGAAATGCTTGCGACCAATGTCCTGACTCCCATTTAGAAACGGCCAGGAGGCGCGCACGTTCCGCAGAGCTGAAGCACGTTTGTTACTAACAATTCCATGTCAATTTATATACTTTAATACAGTTCATTACATTGATAGATATATTTTTATTGTACACTAGCTGCGCCCCGCGGCTATGCCCTTGTGGAAATTTGTCGTGACCAAGGGAAACAGAGATTCATTTTTATATATTTATACTACATAGATATATAGATAGAAAACAACCGGAACAGCAGATCGTACAAATCTTTGTTAGGAAGCGCAATGTTTTATTTTTCAAAAGGTCGGTGAGTCAGAATTTATATAAAGACCAATAATAGTCATTTAACCCGAAAAAAAACATTGGGTAGTCCCATTGTAAGTCCTTCATATTTGCTTTGGATTATCCGGCTACACTGACCACGCGAACTGGCCTCATATTGAGTTATCACCCTGTAATACACGTCTAAATAGCTTCCGCTGTTTTGTATCTGGAGCCATTATCGGATCATACGTCGGCCTCCATTCTTTGCTACCCTCGTTGGCAAAGTTTTGATAAGTTTATGAACGGTACTTTATTCGTAGTAAGTCTTTACTCCGATTTTCTTGTAAATGGTGGTTGAAATAGCCTGTACGCGAAAGTAGACAGGTTAAGTGCTTCTCACGAAATAATACACCTAGCAGCGCTGTAGGCAGTGTGACCGAATGAATTTAGTCAATTCAGCGTTAAAAAAATTACGTTCAATTAATTGTCACGGGACTTCTTTAAACGGTCTACGTAAAATGAAATTTAGTCATTTATTTAATTATTAATTCGAATGTAGGAAACACCAAATACACTAATTAATTATAATTACATGCAAACTATGAAACTTATAAAACTAACATAAAAATTGATATAATTATGTTAGACTAAAATTATGCATGATTAAATTGTTAAATTATAATTTGAACAAGAAAGCAAAATAATAATAATAATAAACGATCATCCATCCCTCTAACAATTGAGGATATAGACTGACATCGGATCTTTCCATTCGTCCGCAAATATGTCAGAGTCTGGGAAAGCCGTTGAGGGCGTCGAGAGACCGATGGTGCCCTACAGTGCGGAAAGGTGGTAATGAAAACATAGCTGCTAACAATCTTCACCCAGATGCTGAGAGTCCCAAGTTGGAATCTAAGGTTTTAACTGATAAAGATGTTTTCCATAATACTGATGATGGTGGCTTGTGGTGGACCAGTCGAGGCAGCCGGTTCCTCATGAGAGCCCGAAGAGTCGGCGAAGGCAACCTCGCCGCTCAAAGCTGAACCTGAACCCCGTGAACCTATGCCAGATCTGTCACCCGAGAAGATTTCGCCGAGATCTCGCCCCATGAGACAATGTAAATTAAATAAACCGAATTATAAGCTTGCTATTGTTTATATAACGAACGTAGTTTTAAGTGGCTGTTGTTAGTAGTTTGTAAGTCTTTAGTGTATAATATAAGTAATCTAGATTTAGTGTGGAGGATTGTGTGTATTTACAAGTACCTACACAATAATTATGAATATGGTGGAGGGTAGCTCGGCGCGTTGGTGCCAACAGTCGGAATAAGCTAACGTAACGGAATGGCTGCCTATTATTTCTGCATCAGCTCCTTTAACTAAATACATACTTCTCACAATCCAACCTCCATTTGTTGCTACAAGAAATAAGAAAGAAGAGATCGAGCAAGGCGACTCGTATCTCTTCCGAATTGAGTTGTAGTTGTAAGCAAACCCAACCTTTCTAAAATAGCAGCGCACGCACTATCTAGGCTATCTCTCATCTATGGATTCTCCGTGACGATTCTGCGACGATAGCGTTGTCATAGAAACCATTGACTATCGAAATCGGACCCCAGGGTCTGCAGCGGTGAGATACTGTCAACGTCCCCAGGACCTTGACAGTATTTCACCCCTGCATTTCTGTCTAGAGCTACGCTTTTATCTATTCCTAGGCACACAGTGTTAAATTCCGTGCGGTCTATTGTGTATTAATCCATTCCTTACTTAGTTCTAAAATTAACTTCTACCATTCTACTAATGAAACAATAATTCATTTCCATGTTTTATAATAATGTTGAATCATAAATGATGAAGGCCCTTCGCAAGTTCCGACTCAAGTTTTAAATAGAGAGTATCGATTCTAAGGCCGGTATCGATTCCCAGCCCTCGAATAGGCATGATTTATTTACACGAGGTCTGCGTAGTCCGGTGCTAGATTTAGCTTGATATACAACTTGATAACGTAACCTGTTGTATTGTACAATTTAACGGAAATGTATAATTTAATAATATAATATAATCATAAAATTTATTTTGAAACTTAGGGCAGAAGCCTTGATTCATGAAAAAAATTACAATAAAATAATAGTTCTTTTTTTTTAGCGCGGCAATGCAGCCAGCGTCTCGGAGACGCTTACGACTGGTATTAATATGGATAAATTGAGCTACCTGTAGATTGTTTGCAACAGTCTGCAGTTAGCTCAACTGTTTCAATTGTAAATACTTTTGAAACTTAATTATACGAAAAAACTAAACTATAGCATGCTTGCTTAAAACTACAATTTTGACACATTGTCAAAATTGTAGTTTGTACATAAGAGTATGCAAAAGAGAATGTAACAATTAACAAAGGTAGCTTGATTTATGTACACTGGGATTCCCCGTGTCGTGCAGACCAAAACAAAAGTCTGGATTCGTTTTTATTCGGCGATGGTGGATGTAGGTATCTGATCGGCGAGTACACACACATTACTGTAAAGAAATACTGTATTGAACTCGTTATAAAAAAAGTAAAATAAAAAAAGTAAATCTGCCACCGCCGAATAAAACCTTATACGATAAAACGGGCCTGTAAAACGGACTGCTGTGTGATGTGAACGTACCCTAAGCTAGATTGTAAGAGTGAGTACACATTGGTTGGCGTTGCCTTCGGCGTGCCTTATCCGTAAAAAAACAAACGTACCCTTGAAAGAAGCAAGAATGTAGGGAACCTCATTCATGGTTCTTATAATGCGTTGACAAACCGCGCTTCAAAACGGCTGTGTTTATGGTGTCGTTTAGGATATTTTTTCGTATTTCTCGTCGGATATTTTGGTATTATCGCACAGATACCTTTGTTGTCTTGAGCTAGATTTAGCTTGACAGACAACGAGTTAACACAACGTGTTTGGAAGAAACTAAATTTGGAGCTTATTTAATGCTGCCTGCATTTAATAAGCTCCGAACTTAGTTTTCTTTAGAATACAAAAAAATCTAGTGCAGTCAAAGAGACAACAACAATTAAGGCACTACCCCGACCCAAATCAGCGCCACCACCTATTTTATATTATTATTCTGTTCAACGAAGGATTTTTCAAAAATCAATTGGCCAGTTTGGGATACCTAACATAAGCTTTTATTGCCTGTTGGAATGCCTGTGTAAAAGTTTTATTTTGTAAACTTTAAGCAGAGATGCGAAATTGCTCTTTTTGGCCACCATGGTGGCAAAAAAGAGCAACTTCGCATATCTGCCTACACTATACAGCTATACAACTAAAATATTTATATTTATTATTATTTTTATTTATTTATTTTGTAGTGGAAAGTTTTCAACGTAACTTTTCTCAAACGCTTGCGAGATTTACTTCGAATAATTATTAATAAATAAATAATAAATAATGCTGGACAATCCACACAGAACCATCTAGCCCCAAAGTAAGCTACTCAAAGCTTGTGTTATGGGTACTAGATAACTGATATATTTAATACATTATATAGGTACATAGATAGATATATTTTTTATTATTAATAGAAAACACCCAGACCAACGGAACAAATTTGTGCAGATCGTACACAAATTTGTTCCGAGACGGGAATCGAACCCGCAAACTCTTGCGTCGCAGGCGGACTCTCGCCCGCTGCGCCACTGAGGTCGTCATTATTATCATAGTGATTCTGAAAAGGTCAAAAACCGTTATTGAAATCGATTTTTACTTTTTGCCCACACCCGATGATCTGATTACCAAAAAGGCAGTATTTTTTAAGTACTTTCAAGATTTTAAGATTTAGTTGAAACTGCATCAAACTTGGCGAATCAGACAAACAAGTTCATAACGATCAATTTTTTTTGTAAACATTACCTATTTACATAGCTTAATTGAAAACATAATTACAATACTTGTTAACAAATGTTTGCAGACACCCAACTCAATACCAAGAAAATAGTTTTCTGCTTGATGCTGAACAACATTATAAACAATGTTTTTACAATAAACTGGCCAAGCGCGAGTAACACTCTCGCACGGGTTCCGTCCACATCATTATTATTTAGGTAGTACATGAATTTGTTCCTAAGGTTTCTTGTATGGTGACAGAGGAAGCTCGCAGAGAGCATTGGAGCACGCCATAAATTTGTTGTTAAGGTTTCTTGCATGGTGACAGAGGAAAACCGAAGAGGGCAATGGAGCATGCCATGAATTTTTTCTTAAAGTGTTTTGTATGGTGACAGAGGTAGCCCGCTGAGGGCAATGGAGCGTGTCATGCTCGTGTTCATCCTCCTTGATCGCATAGGTACCCAACTAGCTAAAGACGTAGACGTAGGTATTGCAAGTATTGCAAGACCTGGCTCTGCATCGAAGATAAAGATAATTAAGTATGTATGAAAAATGTATATGATAGGTAGTATGAAAGAGTAAGTAGGATATGTATTTGTCGTCATTTTGTATGTAGGCAGGCATTATACGTAATTTTACGTCATTTTATGTGTCATGTTATATATGTTAAAAATTCATTCATTTTCGTCATTTTGTGTGTAGGCAGGCATTTTACATAAATACATAGATTAGTTGTGATCGAGCTATCTTGATTTATTTTATGGTGACAGCTTAATCAGTCTTGTGGAGACACTAAAATAATTTCTAATCATTGATGCTGCATTATTACTTTTACAGAGCCACAGCGACGTACGGACGAACAGAGGGAAATATAGACAGACCCAGAGCTTTTGAGTACGGAACCCTAAAAAGTTGCATAGATAGCTATTTTCCAACAAGCTACTTCCTGATGTTTAAGTTTACAGATAGTGTTTCATAGTGCCGAGAGAAACTGATTAAGATTTACTCAAATAACTTCAGCAGATTAAATGGGAGTAGGGAATAGGCATAGTCTTCTTTAGGAGTCAGCTGAGCTTTTTATCCCGGGGTTTTATCTTTGACCTATTCAGACGATGTGTTTGGTACCCAGAGATGTAGTGAAATCCAGTTATTACACTGTCAATATAAATTGTGAATAAATTCACAGCAGCAGTCAGGAAGTTGGCGGTGTTACACCCCCTTGCCTCGGAGCGCATGTTAAACCGTAGGTCTTGCACTTGACATCTCCCCGGTCGTGTCGGTCTACCGTCCCATGGGATTGTAAGAGTGAGGAAAGAGAGAGCACATGTGTTTGCGCACACACGCGCAAGTGACACTTCGCCACTGGCCATTTTGAATATCCCCAAGATATAAACAGGTTTTAACACTTCACCACTTATCACTAGCCTAAATCAAATATGATTTTAAGAATATCATAACTATGGGTCGGTTAAGTAAGCTTAAATTTCGATTTAGATATAATAAGATCTCGTTAAGAAATCTTGAACATAAAATCCTGAATCTCCTTTACTCCATCCTTTTCCTCCCGTCGCTTTGAATTTCTTAATTTCTCACGATCCCTCCGATCTCTGATACTCTTCTCTTGAAAATCCCATCGTACACGACCCAATTTTATGGTGATTCCTTCACCTTGAAAGCTACCAGACTCTGGAACGCCCTTCCTGTTTCGATTCGGCATGCCAAATCCCTTCCTATCTTCAAAGGTTTGGTTAAAAAGGAAACATTGAATTTATTCCTCCTGTTGCCCGGACTCTCATGAGATCGGTGTCCTCTGGTGCACTCGACACAACACGCACAAACACACATACACACACACATACATGCTTACATTAAATTTAAATAGGTTATTTATTTATTTATTTTAAAAATCTATTTAGGTACTTACTTACTAGCTATTGTTAAGAATTTTCTACCGTTAATGTATAAATGTCTAATTTTGTATTATAATCTCTAACTTAATTTAATTAGTGTCAAGGGTATTGTGTGCTCTATTGTGTAAGATTGGTGTAGCGAGTAGCGCTGCACTTAACACCCTGGCACCGCTGAAAACCAGCGCTGCTATGGCCCATGTGCCATAACAGCATATTAGCTGAGCAGGTGACCTTTTTCTGTTTACGCTAAGTTTAGTATTAGTTATAAGTTTTATATTATGTCACACAAATAAAGATTTTCTATTTCTATTTCTATTTCTATTCAATGTTTCCTTTGGGACAATCATGATTTTGAAAGCATTCCCAATAATTTAAACTCGATTTACTTCAAAAGACTGTTCAATAGTCACAAGAACATTCTAGTTTTCCAATACCCGTGTAGCCTTAAAAGGCTTTAGTGCTAGTCAAAAGGCCACGTTTATTACCGGAATGCTCGCTTTTAAAAGCTATTGTAAAATAAATGTTTTGTGTGTTGCATTGTACACTTTGTACCGAATAATTTAAATCGAGAGGATTTAAAGTGTTATGTTGTGTATAGTGATTTATAATTGAAGGTTAAACAAACTTACTTTCAGTGAATTTTACCACATTTACACGAGTCTCTGCATCCGAAGATAAGTTGACATAACGCTGTCGGCTGTCGCACCAAACCGCTGGACTGTGTTGCCGACTTTGGTTTGTAGACTCCATTACAGATTATTTATCGAGTAGTTATCGCGTACCTTGTGTTTTTATTAACTTACGTTTCTATTGCGTTGCATCCATCGTGGTCACGGGGCGATTGATGTACTCTCGTCGGATTAAGAAAAGTATAAAAGTTCACGTTTTGTTCCTTAAATTTTGCTCCTTGTAGCACCGATAGATAGACAGAAATAGATAGAAAATACTGTTATTGCACACCTAAAACTAAAAAACTATTTAAAATGAAATAATTATAACCTAAGTGACAATTAGCGGTCTTATCGCTCAAGAGCCATCTCTGCCAGACAACCTGCCCACCAATTACAGTAGCAAGTGGCAATGGGGAACGCAACAATGGGGATCATTTTGACACCCTTAATGGTATCTAAATCTTATAAAACTTAAAATAGGGGAAACTAGAAAACAGCGCTAAAACTGCCAAATGTATCCCCATTGTTGCGTTCCCCATTGCCATTTGCTATTGTAATTGGTGGGCTGGTATAGATAATGATGAACCGATACCGGATAACTACTGAGAGGAACTAACTATCGTATTATGACGGCGATCCAATAGCATCATACGAACTCGATTACACTTTTCGACTTATTTTAAGCGATTATGTCGCATTATGTTGCCAATTTTGACAAAGCAAGTAAACGGTCACGTTCCCGAAAACTTTTTCCGTGTTGGAAAAAGTTTTGTGTTTTGCAAACTCATAGGTTGGACGGACACTCCGTTCATCGATTGGTAACCCCGTAGTTTGAAGTCAATTTCTATTATTACAGAAAAAAAATTTAAACTAGAATCTTTCTGTAAAATGAAGAATGCAATCTATAAAACAACAAATCCTACTAATATTATAAACGCGAAAGTTTGTATGTATGGATGGATGGATGTTTGTTACTCTTTCACGTAAAAACTACTGAATGGATTTTAATCAAACTTAACAACAATATAACTTATACATCAGAATAACACATATGCTACAATTTATAAAGATATTGTTTGAATTGTCCAAAATATGACGATAAGTGTCAAGTAAGTAGGAAAAAATCTAATGAAGCAGACAACAAGTGTGATGTTTTAGGTTTTATGTCTTAGAGGGGTGAACTACGCCATCTCGAAGCACGTTATATCGATGCACGGAATCTCGGCAAACGTTATCTCGACGCACGGAATCTCGACAAACGTTAGCTCGACACACGGAATCTCGACAAACTTTATCACCACGTACAAAATCTCGTATGAATCTTGTTAGAACCATCGACTAGATCCTTAATGGATCTATTTAAAAATGACAGATTATGTCAAAAGTGGCAGAATATGTCAAAAACGACAGGTAATGCTAATACTAAAGGTCTAAATGCGCACGCCACCTATTGTGACAAGACTCAAAAAAATAAATTGCCAATAAAACTTCGCAATCAATGTACCATTTTATATCTCTCATCAAATTCCTGAAATCTTCAATTTAAGGTAATTCAATTACATGCCCCCATCTGACCTTAAGTGGATAAAATTCGAAAAGGACAAAGACTTAGACTACCGTATAACGATATTGAACGGCCCTTTGTGATGGAAGGCTGAATTAGTGGTCTTATTCTATAGAGTTAAGGTTTATAATAGTTTGCGTGATGGACATAGAAATAGCATGCAAACGGATTTTTAAAGCCGCGTTTTTGAAGTAGCGACTCGAGATATAAACAAATAAAGTTGTGGCCTTACTGGTGCCTTTTAGAACTGAAACAAATGCAGTAAAACGTTCAAGGATTCTTTATTATAATTAACTGGATTGGTATAAGGATTTAAAAATAACAAAGTTTTTAAAGAGCATGTTGTGTACTACTTAGGTTTAAGTTAAGAAGGAATGAGGTTTTAATGAAAGGCAGTTTCGTAATGGAAAAAATACACACTTTTGTACAAAAAAATATTTATCTACACTAATGTTATAACATTCTACTTATGTTTCCAATACTTGACTTATAATTACTACTGTTATAGCGCAGATAACAAAACACTCAATTTAAGCAATTTCACATGATGGTATAATATCCACATCGATATCGTAAAATCTCATTATTAACATCAATAAAACGCGACCAATTAACCTGGCGAGCCTTATGTCAAAATCCTCATACAAGTTGTATAAAATTTTGATATTAGGCTGGCTTTTGAAAACAGTTGGGTTATACGTGAAAACTTCGTCGAAACTACTAAACTTACATACACAAAACTCTTTGGTAAGATCTTATTCAAGTCTCAAATACGATCTTGAACAGTATAGAAAACAAGACGAATGAAGTAATTATAAATATTCCGACTCCGTCTACGAGCTCTACTGCTTGCCCCGCGGCCGCTACAGCTGCTGGATCAATAATTAACATTAACTTTCAAAATTGTACCATCCAAAATTTGAACAATTATTATAAATAAACTATTGTCAGCTTTTACTCTTGTTGTTTGATTAATTGCATTAGTGAAGATAAAGTAGTGTATGCAACTGCATATAACACGGGTATTAAAACACTCGTTACTATTATGAAACTCGCTGCGCTCGTTCATAAACTCACACTCGTTACCCTTCATTATATGACAGTTGCATAAACTACTATTAAGAATTTCTTGTTTGTTATTATAAAATTATGAACTTGTACTACCTTATGTTAAGTCACACTTTTGACTACTTAAGAGTATCGCTGTCGCTTTTCTAAAAATCTTAAAGCTCCGCCTTAATAATTATCGCAAAGTAATTTCTTTGAGGTATTTCTGTACCTACGTTCATCAATGAGTCGGAAGCTGATGAGGCCCTTAGGGAAAACTTGTTCGTTACGAAAGATATTGTATTGCTTAGAAACTCTTGACTATGACTGGTAGGTATTACGTCTATACAGTTACTAAAGCTTACTGTCATAGAAAGGTCACGAAGGTTGAAAAAGGTTCTAAACATAATTTTCATTGCGGAAAAAAATCTAAACAGAAGTAAGTAGTACTTATCTAGTAATCTGTTGGCACATTAGTTATTTGTTCAACAAGTGGGCAAAACGATTTTTTGTTGAGCGTGCTGAAATTATATCCCGTGCTAGCGAAGCAGTCTAGAATAGAGTCGACGAGTAGACGAAACGAAAAATATTTGCCCTCGAGTTACACATGCAACTTTTCACCACGACTCGCAAGAATATATTTTGTAATTTATAAAAGAGGTCGAATGTCAGAAACTCATTTTGGTCACAACCTTAGAGGGTAAAAATGCAGCAAACCTCTTTCAAACCACAAACGGCCGAAATATTTTTTTCGATGAAGATTGCATTGTTCCGAATTCAAATTACATTTTTCAACAAGTTGAATAATATTCTTTATTCCACTTGTGAGTAAAACCCGATTTTGCTCACTGTTTTTGAGCAGCAAAGTCACCGTTTTCAAGCGAGAGTGGTGAAAAAATATAAAATTTGAAAATACGCTCTCTTTTTTCCATGTGACCTTAAACGACCTGTACTCACTCTACCTTTAGCTGGCTTTCACGAGGCAGTATTTTTAATTGACTCTTGTTTGTGGTCTGAGCCTTGCTTCCTGTAATTTCGTTTTAAATTAGATACTTCAATTTAGTAAAACTTATGTCGGCGGGCCTCCGACAAGTTGACAAGTACTGTCGGCCTTCGATATTCATACTCTGAAATGTTAACCCGCCGCGCCCGGCTGAATTGTTGACTTTGGTGTGAAGACTCCATTAGACACCAGACCAGACATATTCACTTGTATTACGCAACTGTTGCGCCACATTTGAACAAATCTATCGCCCCAGTTTATCTGCGCGCAAGCACGCACACCGAGGACTTTTTTATAGACAACCTTCGTTTGACTGCAATCTCACCTGATGGAAAGTGAAGAAAGTCTCACCTCACTTCACCTCAATAGCCTATGTTAGTCCACAGCTGGACGCAAGCCTCCCCCTGAAAATGACCTTATTGGTTTTTATCTCAAGGGGGTTGTCCCCATAATCTCCACGTTGGGCATGTGGGTTGGGAATGGCAGTTCGGAGGTAGAATTGTACTGCAGGCGGCGCTGCTGCCCGCTCAAGGTTGATTTCCCTTAGTCCAAGAGTTGGGGTGGTAAGAATTCTAAGCCAGCACCACGCAGCACAAACGTCTAAAAGATACCTATTCACTCTTGTCTTGAAGAGACACATTTATGTCGCTACATATGCGCGCATAGGTATGAGGCGAGGTAAATGTGGCATCGAGGTAAATGTGATGCTGATGTGCGGTCTCACTTTTCATTAGTTGGCCATGTCAATAGCCCCCTACACCCTATTTTACCAGATTGCTCCGAGATATTGCAAAAATATTTGATTTATTTTTACTTTGTCAAGTTTCTATTCCAATCAACGTGAAAGTTCGTATAAAAGTCACAAATACAAGTTTACGATCGTAAATGCTCAAATGAAGTATTTTTTAGATAAAATTTTATATTTTGATCAAAGCTTTTTTTCGATACGTTGTCAGAATTCAATGGCTCTAACTCTGGAATATGATTAGATTTTAGATAGCTTTTTATATGGTACAGAATCGTTTTGAACTGTCCTAGTTGGTTTTTTTTTCTAGCCACAAAGGTTTATTTTCACACAAAACAAACTCAAAACAGTTGAACGCCCCTGACAAGACAAAGAAAATAAACTACAAATTTAATTGTATGGACCGCAAAGAGCTCTCACTAAACCGTTGTATAACAAAAAGCAATTTAATAAAATTGCAAATATGAATAATGCAGTTAACTAGAAGATTTGTTCTCGTTACTTATTCATTCTCTTTAAAGTAAAGCAATAAATTTTGCGGCAGTCTAGGATGCATTGTCATAAAGCGACTAAAAGAAAAAATCCAGATTTTTATGACCGCAGAGATAACTAATTGTAGGCAAAAACTTCGCCTTTACTCAATTGTTGGGAATCTTCAATCTCAACAGCCTATATTGGTCCACTGGGACGCAGTTCCCCTCCTGATTGGCCCTAATTGGCTTTTATCACATGGGAGGGGGAGGATAGGTAATGTCAGAATTCCCACGCCTGGGCATGCGGGTTGGGGATCGCAGTTCGGTAGTAGAATTGTTCTGCTGGGGCCACTGCTGCCCGCCCCCGGTGGATGTCCCTTAGTCGCCACTGACGACACCTGCAGGAGGAGTTGGGATGGTGCAAATTCTAAGCCGGCACTACACAGCAAAGAATCTTCTCCAGTCACATTCTAAAATAAAGATGAATCTTACTTTATTTTTGTGCATAACAGGTTCAAAGTCCTTGCTCTTGAGATTGATGTGATTCCAGCTTTCAAACTGATTCATTGCGTTTTAGCATAGGTACATAGCAAATGACTTACAAAATGAGCAAAACTTCTTATCTATAGCTTAATCACTTGTTTATCGGACAAAGTACAAACAAAGGAACGGATTTTTTTTAAAGCTAAAGCTAACAACACGATTCACCTAATCTTTTGCTCATGTCTAGCCCGATTGATTGCCTATTGCTATTTAACCTCTAAACTCTTCAAAATACCAACCAATAACGTCGTACGTGATTTTCTTTATCTCCAATATTGTTTCATTTTCTGTAAACTATGTAATTGCGGCACGTAGAAACGTAGAGCTTCGTAGCACTAAGCACATTTTTATCGTCTACGTGATGGCTACGTGAGTTATTGCAAGTTGATGTAGTTTCTGTAGATTCGGAGATTTATTTTACAAAAACGATGCTGAATACATGGACGCAAAAAATTAAAAATTTCCTCCATTTATTTTCGAGGCATTGTTCAGATGACGCGATCTGAAAAGATGTTTGGATATGAGCATTCATGAAAGTTTTGGTTTCAGTTATTGTTTGATAGTAAGTCGAAATTTCCTTGTTTAGAGCAATTTGCGTTCATAGATTAGGTATTTTGCCATTATTTTGATTTAGGAACTTTTCAAAACCGAGAGAATATAAATAGATGTGGAAGAATAACCAATAGCATCTTGACTGTGGTAAAACGTCCCTGAAAACTACAGTCGTGCCCGGAAGCAAAGGTTATTGCAACTATCTCCAGTAGGCCAAGCACGGGGATTGTTCTCAAGGGTAGAATAAACTATGATGACATTGCATCGTCATACATTGCGTACATAGAAGTTGAAAAATGAGTTTCAAATAGTTTACGCATTCGATGACAAAGTGACGTAACAAAGTACCCTTTTCTGCCCAAGACAAAAATCCCCGTCCTTGGCCAATGCTGCGAACTATTCGGGGATAGATTCGGGAAATAATGTTTGCGGTTTTGTGAACGCGATGTATGAATGTGTGCCTGTATAAAATCTATTAAATTATTTTTGAATTAGTTAATATAATTTAATTTATCGTAATTGTGTACAACCTTGTCCTTTAATTAATGTAAGTGGTGTATGTTACCGTGTTAATTAGAGATAAATTAATAAATAAAAGTTACATGAAGATACTTATTTTGGTATCATGCTATTAGTTTTTTAGGTACATAGCCATATATTTGACCTTAAAAAACCTTGCTTAGTTAATAATCTTTTATAGAAAAACTTCTAAGCTTCTGTCTTTTAAGCTTGAATAAAACCTAAGATACATACGATCCATTTCTTAAAATCTTCTAATATTCGTACTAAACCCTACCAAAATCTAGAAACAGCTGTGAATAATAACCACGTAGCGTAACGTAAAATGAGACGTCCCGTAGGCTCGTTGACACCGTAACTCACGTGAACGTCTCAATCCCACCCTCTTCACGCAGTCAACTGTTAAATTGCCCCCTATTGGACCTCTTTACCCGAGTTTTGAACTGAACGGATTTTCACTTTCATACATAATAGATATAGTATTTCGTACACGTCACAAAATTAATTATAATCGAATAAATATGAGGCGAATGTAGTAATATTTATGCAGACAAACACAGCATACACATAGGTACTTTTTATCTTATCTTACTGGTTATAAAGTAAAGTAACGTATATTTTGATCGAATAAACCAATAAAATAATAAACAAAATAATAATAAAATAATAAACCCATAAAAGATTAGGACTCACCTCCTGTGTATTGAAAGCTGGGGCCACCTGCATAATGGGTTCACACAACAAATTATAAACTTTACATACAAAACGCGTAACGTACTTATAATAAAAAGTATTGGTACCTACATAATAAATCCTGAACAAACTGCGGCTAAACATAAGTTAAAAACAATAAAATATGCTAAAAATTCAAATACAAATCACGTCGAAATAAGGCCACAAAGCCGGCCATTTTTCACACAACTTTTTTTTAATTTCGCTCTCAATTTCACGGACGAGGCCTTTTTATGTCACGCTGTTTCGATATACCTCGGAGGTACACTCACAAACAGAAATGAGCGAGTTATTTATCTGGTTTTTTCGTCATTAAGTCTGGTATTTTTCTCGCACAAGAGCTAAGTACCTCGTCCGAAAAAGGTATGCAAGCGGAGGGATGAAAGGGAGAAATCAAAACAGAATACTTGACCTTATATTATTTCTAGTCAGCCAATATATTTCCTTTCCTTCCGCTGGCAGACCACAGGTGTCTAGAACACGCGTGAGCTGAGGACTTTACCAAAATATACCTGTTCCTTCCCATCTCGCAATTTTTCTATCTCGTAATCATTAAACAACTGTATAAAAGTTTTTAGGATTAGATGTCATTTCCGTAAAGGCCTTGCAAGTAATCTATCTACGTGAAACGAACATTTTCCTACCTACGAGATGGAAGCCGCTGACCTTTTTCTAGTAGATTCCCTTAGTCGGGTTATACGACATCCAGAGGCTGTGTTGTAGGGGTCGATTCTTACGCCACGACCGCCACGGCCGGATCTATGATTGTAGAGGCTCCGCATATACACAAACACACACACACGCGCGCACAAATATCTATTCAAACAGTAAATATATTTGTATAATAGTTATTATTACTTTTTAGTTATTAGGTACTTCTTAGATAATTTACATTGTTCAACATTTCTGACTTACCGTGCTGTTTCATTTATTTAATATCGGTGTAATCCTTTTTGGCCTTAGTATTATATATATTTCACTAGCGACCCGCCCCGGCTTCGGACGAGTGCAATGCTGATACGGAATTTTATGTTGACCTTTTTAAGGTGTACAATACTGTAGTACATTATTTTGATCTATCGCGTAAGGTTCAGCCAGCGTTTGCAATGTAAGAGCAAAATAATGTGTTTATTTACGACATCACATTAGAAACCTCTAAAATTATCAGTGTTTCTCTACTATATTATGCCTGTGTATGCATATAAAACTTTCTCTTGAATCACTTTATCCATTTAAAAAACGCATCAAAATCCGTTGCGTAGCTTTATAGATCTACGCATACATACAGACAGAAAGACCGGGAAGCGACTTTGTTTTATACTAGTAGAGAAGTACATATTTATATGGAAATTGTAACGCTGTGGTTTACCTACATAAATATAAATAAATAAATAAGTAGTCTACCAATATCAATTTTGAAGCTGACTGTAGATAACTTTGCAGTAGAATAAAAGTAATGTGGGCGTTGACAATTTATTTTTATGTTAGAGCCCTTTTTGTGAAAACAAAGGGTCTTTGTTGCTAAAGACATGCTCATACTCAAGATTTAATCGCAAATCATCACCATAAAAGGTGAATTTAAAGGGTAAATGTGTACACCATTATCATCATCATCACAGCTTCTAAGTCCCACTGCTGGCCTATAGCCCTGCTTTTACTGTAACCATTATACGTTTACCTACCTTACCTTCATTCTTCTATTATATATTATAGTTCATGTATTTATAATTCTATTATAATAAATATATCATATTTTAATATAGTAATAACTTGTGCTTTTCGCCGCTAACCACTACAAAGAAAGTGATGGAGATTTCCTTTTATTAAAAAAACGCGTGAGTTAGGTGAGGTGATCTTTTGTAATTGTATGTAAAATAGTTATTCTAATATTTTTTAAGAAGAATAAAAAAAATCTTCTTTGTTGCAAAACAAAGAGTGTGCGTTACTGGGGCATAAATAAAAAATTAGAGCCCTTTGTCCTGTAAATGTGCCCCAAAAATAAAATTGGTGCCTAGGTAAATCAGAAAATAAGATGCCGCTGCAGCAACTTCTAAAACGTTACTGTAGCGACATCATTATTACCTTTTAGGCTTAGCGAAACATAAAGTAGCTGCGGCATTTGTGGCATTTGTTCCCTCTATGGTTTATGAGTTATTGCAGATGCCGCTGTAGTAACATTTTGCAGATTTCCATATCTTCAGAATGGCTGGACCACCAGCTTGACGAACAAATATGATTTTGGTGAGCAGGTGCGGTGTGATTTGAGCCATAGTTCTGGTTATATGCTCAAAGGCCATAGTAGTTAAAAAAATGCATGGTGCATGAATTAGACGAGTTTTTCTGAAAATCAAAATTAGCCTCTAGCTCTTGAACTACTTAAAGAAGGCGCTCTATGATTACATTGGCTGATACCTAGTAGGAATTTGTATCTTCTGACAAAATTGTGAAACCCTAAATCTAATTTTCGATGAAATAAATCAATTTTAGAATTGAAAGTGGTTTACTTATTTCGAGCCTCAGATACGTGAGTTTCTAACAAGATAACAACTTTAAATGATTTGCTAATAATTAGAACCTATATTCAAATAAACGTACACTGAATTTCATCTTTTCACACCTTATAATTAACCGTTATTAAATAAAAACAAAGTAACTAGAACTTTCAGACTGTAATCCGCCCAAATTCGAAAGGCTATAAAAAAGCGGCCGTTGGCAACATTCACCTAACAAAGAACATTAAGAAACCTCACACTAAGGTGTCGTTCTGATGGGACAATCGCGCGATCCCCGTCGCGCGATGGGGATGCCAGATCTCTATGTCAGTGATCGCGCGACGACGGATGACGGACACTAAATATTTTCGTCGTGAGACGAGATCGCATCGCTCGCTCGTACGATCGTTAGCCAACGCTTAATGGTATCGGCAAACATCGAAGGCTAGCATAGCTGGCTGGCATCTGACGCTCCACACTAACCGCATCATCATAAGTACCGTGCGGTGCGCTCTAAAAGGAAGGGGAAAAAGAAGCAGCCCTGTGAACCATCACATAGTGCTGCGCCTGCGCCAGCTCCTGGGAAGGGGCCCTGTGATGCGGAGGGATTCACCGTGGTAGTTCGCAAGAGCCGTAAGCCCACTAGCCGGAACCAGTGCGGTACTGGGCCGAAAGACTTGAACTCTGGTTTCCGAGCGGAAGTACCAACTACCCAGCTCTACGTCTCACGCGTCCACTACAGTGTGGAGACCAAGGCTGTGGAGGAGTACCTTAAAATGAAGACTGGACTCTCGCTGCGCGTCGAGAAGCTGGGCTCTCGCCATAATGTGAGCTTCAATTCATTTATGGTGAGAGTTCCAACTCAACATCTGTCGACCTACTTATGCGCAGAGTTTTGGCCGAAGGGTGTCAAGTTTCGAAGGTTCACTGGCCGCCTGCAAGGGGACACCGCCGTGCACCGTCGTCAGCTGACACCCTGATTGCGTCATCTACACGTCGACGCCGTAATCACAAACGATGTGTTATTAATTAAGTTTTTATATTTTATGTATGTTAGTTTTAAGGTATATATTACTATGGACCGTAGAATAAGTTAAATTAGATCTGTAACTTGTCTATGGTCTGAAATAAATGAATTATTATTATTATTATTATTATGCAGTGTTTCCTTCAAAGTTATTGGTAATAAATATAGAGCTAGTTGCACTTCGAACCGAGTGATTTAGGATCGCGCGGTCTGAAGTGTGGAATTCATAATAAATCAAATTTCTATATGTACTGAGGACCACCTGTCCTTTTTTATCAAACTGATGTAGCAAACACCAAGTAGGTAAGTTGGGTGGATGTTCCTTACCTTTTTTTTTTATTCGGCGCGGAAATTCATTTACGAATAAACTGGTCTGGGGCCGGGGACCACAATTATGTGGGACTCGACGTCCTGAAAAGAACGTAATACCCACTAAAACCTCTCCGGTGTCCCTCTCTCGCCATTTTCACCGAACCGTTTAAATGTTCCGGTGGTTCCGGTGGCGTCCCCTCTTCCTCCTATACCAAGCCGGCGAGCCCACCGATCCACACACTCGCCGACCCCATTCTTCCGTCACCTTTCCTCCCCCCGATTAGGACACAGACAGGACAGACGCTGGAACCGCGAGTGTCAACCTCTGTGCCTAGATGGGCATTATCGCCCCATACTACAACCAGGTGTGGGTCTCGCATTTACACACTCAAACACTCACACTCTCGCTCAAATCATTTATTCTAGTCACGCGGGCACAGTGCCGCGCACACTGAACTACAGCAAGCGCGCACATCACTGCCCCGCGTGTCCCACACCTGTGCACGAGTGTCGCAGGTTGTATCCCGCGAGTCTCATGCCATCCGTCACCGTTCATACTCACAAAACCTTATGGCTACTTGGCCCACTCATACGTCGTCACATCTATCCCTCCTCATGGCGTCGCCGTGCCGGTACACCGATACGGCGACAACCCCTCTCCTCTTCGAGCGACAGAGGCCTGTGAGCGTGTGACAGGCGCTGGAAATTAAAAAAGAACTGTGACTGGCCGCGTCAGCAGCGGGAGACAGGCGCTGGGAATTTTATCATCTTTTTTTGATCTTATCCTTAGTTAACTTGTCAATCTTGATTTAATGTGTTACCTATGTTTTGTTTGCCCCTGTATTCACTATTATACCTAACTTTACTTACGTTTAATAATGCTACGAACTTGTTTTAATAAAATACCCCAGGGAACATTAAGAGAGCTCTCGTACTCTCGTTACACTAAGCTTTCATATTATTGTAGTCAAAAAATATTGCGAATAAATTAAAGATATATTCGACTAGATTGTAATAAAGTTGTTCAATCAACTTATGTTCTTTTTTAGTTTCTTTTTAAGTCTAGACAATATTTGCTTTTCGTCCAGCAGACCAATTATTATCACGTCGGACCGAGTGATTTTGGACTGCGCAAAGTGTGGAATTCAAAGAAAATCAATATTTCTGTTTATCTCACTTAGTTTGTTATCAAACTAAGCTTGATTATAAGAATGCTTTCCCCTGCGTCGACCTGGCTCTGCTTCGAAAATAAAAATCTATTGTTATGCAAATTTAATATTATGCTAATTAGTGCCTCTGCGTCGATGTACAGTCAGCTCAAAATGAAAGTAAGTATTGGTTTAAAAATCGTTGTTGGCAGCAAGAATGCCATTCATACATTGCCGTCCTTAACATTTCTCTAAAGCGCGTGTAATATATGAGATGAAAAATATCACATTGTTTAAACAAATAACTGATATTTTAAAATGTATCCCTCATTTTACGATAATTTGTGTAGTTTGAAAATAAATCACTGGAGAATAATTGAGTTTAAGAGCCGATGTACACCGATTATTTGATTATTAACGATAAAGATATTCTTATTCTTATTCTATACTTTAAAAAGCACGGCAATTTAGGCCTCACAGAAAATCTAAAAACTCCAAATGAATTAAAAATATAAAAACAACTAAGTAGTTGTATTGAAGTCAATAATATATCTTTCCATTAAACAATCGTAATTTTTATAGAATTTTAATACAATCATAATAAATCCCAAAAAACACATTTTTGTACGGCGTTTTGCGAAGTAATTGCAATAATGATAATATAATTTTGCCTTTGGGTTTGAACCTTATTAAGCCGGCTTTTCACTATGGGATATAATATAATATATATTACATCTTGAGATATAATATTTTATCGCTCACCATACATTTTGTATGGGACCGTTTACACTGTGCTATAATATATATTACATCCCAAACTATAAATATTTTTTCGACCGAGTGAGCGATATTTGAAGGTCATTTGAAGGTGTATATTTTACCTCACGTCCCCGGACACCGCGCCTCCCCCTGCCTCGCCCTCAGTTTGAATGTTGGCGTTCGTGTGCAGACGTGTAAACTGATCATGTGTGTTCCAAAATATATATCTCACAGTGTGAACAGCAATCGCGGGATGTAATATATAGCTCAAGATGTAATTTATATTATATCCCATAGTCAAAAGCCGGCTTCACTCAAACATCCCTTTCAATATATGCTCAAAACAGCTTGCACTAACTTCATTCGGAGGCTGGATGCCTTCTCGGACGGACGTGAGGTTTAGTAACTTTTTCGCGATGACAGCTGGGCTCGACGTACGTTTTACGATTTTTCGCGATGACAACTTTTGTTTTGCGGGTTAGTGGTTCATTTATCATTGAAATAAAGTCTAGATTTGACTGAAGCTAAGCCAAAAGGAATTTGCACGAATTTTATTCATCGACAGACCAACCAATTAAGTAGAATATGTTTATAGTTGTTTTATCTCTGGTAGCTAGATAGGTAGGTACTACTCAACATGTATAGAGCACAGAAGGCATTGGTCGAGTTAAAATATGTTAAGTATGTAGGTATATGGGATTTTGATGACTTTAATAAATAGACAATGCTGAAAAATTAAAGCAGTTGCCTACGTCCTACGGTAGGCTGATGATGATGAATTCACACAGCATTACCAAGGCCGAAGCTAAGCAGAGCTTTGTTATGGGTACCTACTAGATAACTGATTTACTTAGGACCAAGTGCATTTATCTGGAATGTAATAAGTGATTGATGTAGTCGATAGTTTTATGTAGGTAAGTGCTGGATAGATTAAGTTCAAAACTAAATTGAAAAGAGATATTTTATCCATAATCTTTATTTTAACGACAATTTTTGCGCATAGCAGCGCGCACAATTGCCCATCCTTATCTGTTGCAATTGTCAATAAGGTTTACCTTCTTGGTATAGGGCGGCTAAGGCGATAGGCTTGCTCTATGGCTAGTACTACTATTCCTACTACCGAGACGACTGTACCAATGACCTTGAGTCGAGCGAGCCGAGTGTCGACGCAGAGCCAGGTCGACGCAGGGGAAACAATTCGATTATAATTGTATTCAAATCTTTACAATAAAATATTGCGAATTAATTAATTATAATAAATTATATAATATTAACAATTTTTTTAAGCAACCCTTATAAGAGCAAACAAAGCAAAAATAAAACAAAGACATAAATAAGATTTAAATTCGCTCTTTGTCAGTAGACCAATTGTTCCGCTGGAATCTTGAAAGCAGGAAGAACATGGAGGAACAAAGAGATCGCTTCATGCTCTAAGGATTTGACAAGACTGAGGAACAGCAATTGATTTTATTTTTATTTATTGTATGTCCAACTTTCAACAACAAAAAAAAACCGTAAACCAGAGCTAGAATCTTTGATCTCGGCTATTTTTAGTTTTACAATAAATTTATTTTAAGCAGTATATTCCGCCATTGCAATAACTCCCGTTATTAAAATCTTTTCAAAGTGAAGTAAAGAAAATCTTTTACTAAAAAATTATATATTCAAGCTAACGATATTACTTCGCACT
The DNA here is from genome assembly GCA_949316285.1 of Eupithecia subumbrata. Lineage (NCBI taxonomy): Eukaryota > Metazoa > Arthropoda > Insecta > Lepidoptera > Geometridae > Eupithecia > Eupithecia subumbrata. Next base: position 7,883,413 of record OX438643.1, on the reverse strand, counting down.
TTGAGGAAGCATTTACATAGAAAGCTTGTCCTCTGATTTTGTATGATTTTATCTCGTGATTGTTATACCTAATCCTACCTAAATTATCGCTTTGAGAAAATCGTATTAATAAAGATATTTTATTATATAAACTATCTTGTGTGTTCTTCCAACACAAATAAGGTTCGTAGTTAACCCACTTACGTCCGTAATGAATACATAAAGATACTCGGACATACACACTCTTGTAGCGTCACTTGTTTGTTTTCAAACTTCGCTGACAGTCAATCGCACGTGAAAAGCTGACTATGGAAGTGTAATTTGTGAAACGAATGGTGGGTACTGAGAAGTGTTACGGGGAGTAATATAACATGTTAAACACCGAGCGTTTGTGCAGTCACTTCGGGGAAAGAAAGCGCTCGCAACGAGCAGCGAGACGGATTTTAGCGCACAGCGAGCGAATAGTGCAACATGTATGTCTCAAACTAGCGCCTCTGCCTTTTCTTTCCTATAATTACGTTATTCGAAGGAATTTTCAAAAGACCATTGTACAGTTTATGATACCTATGATAAGCTTTAATTTAATCCCTCTGAAATAGTTTAGTATAATTTAGACAGAGAAGCGAAAACAGAGTTCATTGGCCACCAAGAGCAACTTGGCTATTTATTCTGCATAAAGGAAATAAAAGAAAACTATTTTATGGGCATTGAAATAAAGCTTATGATAGGTACCATAAACTGTACAAAAGACTTTTAAAAATTCTTTTGATTAACGTGATTATAAGAAAGAAAAGGCAGCGGCGCTATTTTGAGTCATACATGAGCCTTAAAGGGTCTACATAAGAACCTATTTTGACAACACAAAGTCGTAATGACAGTTAAAGGCGAATGATTAAACAGATTTAACTGCCGACTTATAAGAAGAAAATGAACATGCTTTTCAGCAAGCAGATTTTTGTTTCAATTCTTACTTATCAGTCAAAGAAGAAAACAAACGACGCTTGAGATTTTTAACGCATTCACTGCCCAGTCGCAGCTGGCGATGCAACACGCAGGGGTGCGCCGCCGCCGCTGCTACACGGAGCTCCAGATGAGCTAGTACGTCAAGGGCCAAGAAAGTGTTAAGAGAGAGAAATTAATAGACGTTTATTATAACAAGAGTAAATATGTGTCTTATGGACCTCCGTAATACATCGTCGGATACATCGTCACTTTCCGTGAGATTGTGGTCGAAAGCAGGTCGCTGGCTGTCGCTTTTGATAATAAAAAAATAAATTAACAGTCTGCTTCCTACGTTACTGAGCGTCAGGGTCCAATTAAATGAGTTGTCTGGAATAAATTTTCTTTCCAGCCGTCCCTGTTTAATTAATATAACGCCTGGATAACGTTGGCATTGTTTCAAAAGCCCATTAGTTTTCTCTTGGTGCGACAAAGTTGCTCTAGTTCTGAATTATCGGAGCTAAGTTTATGAGTTGGATTTCCGAAGCTGGGATTCGAATTATCACATACCTAGCTGGTACTTCATCTGTATCAGCCTATGTTATGCAGTCGGTGAACTGGCAGTGGTTGGATATCGGTGAATCTCCCCAAAAGGACGCTTTATCACCGAGAAGGTTTTCACGAATCAATTCAATTACAATTTAAAAAATTCTTTATTAAAAACCTAATTAACATTAGTCTGGTACAATTACTAGTGTAAAAATCCTAGAATGTGTTATTACAGAATAGCTGAGTGGATCAGCTAGCGTATTATTTTATAAGGCGTGATAGTATCCTGATTTGATAAAGTGCTACGTGTGGGTGTTCTTCGATACTCACACTAGGTGAAAATAAAACGCCAACTGCATGGTAACTATTATTGTAATAACTTGCTCAACAAGTTTCCAGCAATAGTATATACATCGTCAATTCACAGAAGATGATAATCATATAAAATTAGTAAATTTAGATCAGAATAATGTTCACGTCATGATGAGGTTTTTTGGGAAAGAGGAAGTCATAGATCATAGACGGACTACCATAGATTATTTAAAATCTTTACACTATGGTATAAATTAAAGCGTACTATAGACGTTCCATCACTTCCCCTTACGCTTTACATTAATACTAACATAATACAGCTGATAGAACATGCTTATAGACATACAGACAACTACACAATCAACTTATCTCTATAAGACTTCACAATATATGTACATATATCATAACTCTATGAATCTGCAATATTGATTTACTCTATATTATGTCTCTACAATTTTTGTACAAACATATAGATATACATAGTACATGCTACACAACACATACATTCATGTCCTTAATAAAATCTACATGTTTCTTAGAACTAAGCGGCTTGGTAAGAACATCTGCTATCATCACTTCAGTCCGTAAATATTTTACACTTACAATATTATTTCTTATTAGATCCTTTACGTAATGGTATCTGAGATCTATGTGCTTTGTTCGCTTATGGTAGTATTCTTTACACTCTAACAGCTTAATTGCACTTTGATTGTCATTATAAACAACGGTCTCAACATTTAAGCAAAAGATCTCTGATAACAGATTTTTAATAAAACATATATCCTTACAAACATCACAAATTGAAAGATATTCCGCTTCTGTCGTGGATAAAGCGACACAACGTTGCTTGCGTGACTCCCAGTTTATCGCATTATTACCTAGCTTCACAACATATCCAGTATAAGACTTACGATCAGTTACATCATTAGCCCAGTCTGCAACAGTATAAGCAGTTAAACTCAATTTATTACTTCTAACGAATAATAAGCTATAATTAATTGTCCCCGCTAAATAACGTAGAATACGTTTGTTGTTACGTACTGTTTTTGTGTAAATCCCCTGGCAACTAATCGCGCTTTGTACTTACTAAAGTTACCGGAAGCGTCGTGTTTACGCTTAAAAACCCATTTAGATTTAATTACATTTTGCCCTATGGGTCTATCTACGATCTTCCAAACTTCATTCTCGATTAACGAGTCATACTCACTCCGCATTGCATCACGCCAGTCAGTGGCATCTGAACAAGAGACAGCGTCTTCATAACAAGATGGTTCCTCAATATTACCGACATACATTGAAATGTCATAATCACGATACCTCAATGGTGGAATTGACCGAGTGCTTCTCACAAGGCGGGTATTAGCCTCGACCCGGGGTACCTCTACACTCGTCTCTTCTTCCCCTCGAACAGGCGCGTCCGGCGATGACGAAGTCACAGACTCGTGGCTCGCCGACGATGAGTCTGCACAGTGGAACTCATCCTCACTGCCTGTGCAGTAATGCTCCTCGTCTGTAGTATCTGAAATGTGAGAACCATCATTTAATTCTAAAGAATTGGTTTTATTACTAATACTATCTAGATTACTACATTCATCTAAATTAATTTGACTAGAATAGATTTCATTATTATTAATATTAATTAAATTATCATTATTTAAAACCAATTCAGTGCTCTTCCCAAAATTATTATTCTCTAAATCTACTTCAACAAACTCATCATGTTCCCCATCATTTATGTTATCATCATAAAACCTGCTTTCCAAAAATGCGACATTCCTGGACAATAAAAATTTTCTAGGATTCATGGGATCTGACAGTCTATACCCTTTACAGGTCTCACTGTATCCCACAAAAATATACATTTTACTTCTAGCATCAAGCTTACCACATTTATGCTTCGGCTCCAAAGAATAAGCGATGCAACCAAAAACCTTTAAGTGACTCAGATCAACTTTAGATCCCGACCACAGGTGCTCAGGAATCTGTCCAGAAAAAGCCGAAGTAGGGGACCGATTCTTTAAATAAATTGCAGTATTGACTGCTTCTCCCCAATAACGCTTACTGAGACCTGACTCCTGCAGCATGCATCGCGCCTTTTCAATGAGCGTCCGGTTAAGGCGCTCTGAAACACCATTTTGCTGAGCCGAATAAGGTACTGTAGTTTGATGTATAATACCTTCTTTATTTAAGAATCCAGAAAACCTATAATTGACATACTCGCCACCATTGTCCGAACGTAAGCATTTGATCTTCAATCCAGTTTGTCTCTCAACCATAGCTTTAAAAATAATAAATTTTGACATTACCTCGGATTTATATTTCATTAGGTATCCAAATGTTTTTCTTGTGTGATCATCTGTAAACGTAACTAAATACTTTGCACCTCCCAAGCTGTTCTCACGCATTGGTCCGCAGACATCCGAATGTACTAACTCCAGTGGTCTCTTGGATCGCTTGCCCTCGCCTTTGGGAAACGGCTGCGCAGTCAACTTCCCCTCAAGGCAGGGTATGCAGTCCTTCAAACTGTCCTGGGAATCCTGAAACATTACACCAGACACATGACCTTTTAGAGTACACATACTTCTTAGACCTAAATGCCCAAGTCTGCGATGCCATAGCTGAGTAGAAACAGCTACTGCAGTACTCTCTGTCTTTTGCCCGTTACTCAAAAGTTTGGAAGAGTACACCTTATTGTGCAAAGGCTTAACAATATTACAATTCATTTTATAAATTCCATTTTTACATCCCACAAGAGCTAATCGGTTGCCAGAAACTTTACTGTCATAAATGCTGCACCCATTACTATTAAATTCAACAGTAAGCCCACTTTCTACCAATTTACTTACTGATATTAAATTAGTGGCTATCTGTGGCACAAATAAAACATTTTCAGTTGTCTTACCTCATTTCCAAAGTTTACCATTATTTAAAAACTTTACACTATGGTATAAATTAAAGCGTACTATAGACGTTCCATCAGAATGCGCAAACATACTTAAATAAAAAACGTTTTAGAAGCTTGGTTATCAAAACTTACGAAGGTATTTAAAAACTTCGCGTTTCAAAACATAATTACTTAGTCATAAGTACCTAGATGTAGTTTAAAAATAAATAAATTTATTTATTTTTTATTTTTATTTTTCGTTTATTAAGGCACAAACAGTATACAATTTTCTTAAAGTTAACAGTGTATATAGCTACGTATAAACCAATCAAGATGCCACTAATAGAAACATTATTTTAATAAATAAAGATGTAGTATTTACGAATGATCACCGAAAGTTCGCCTCCAATCTTATTATGTGTGGTTACCAAGCAGAAAATGCCACGGCATTATGCCCATCACTTGTGTATATTTTTAAATCGTGTGCCATAAAGCATTTACCTAATAAATAAACAATCTTCAGGTCACATTTTCTAAAAGGGCATGTAGTTCCTAAAATGATATTATAATATTGGCCTTTTTTAAACCTTGCAAAACCACGCACAAATATCACCCTATAAACTAACATTTAGTAATATTAAAATATCAATAATATTAATAGCCAAATTTCTCCTAGCCAAATTTCGACCACGGCGGCCAATCTCATCGGAGACTAGCCAGATGCGAATGACATATTATAGTGCACAAGTGTGTGCGCAAACACAGGTGCACTCTCCATTTACTTACTCCCATATTCCGATGGGACCACAGACCGACACGACCGGGGAGAGTTCAAGCGCAGGACCAACAGCTTAACGTGCTTTCCGAGGCACGAAGGCATTAAGATAATAGAACTTGTGAGACGTCAGTCAGTGTCCAATAGACGACGCCGACGGCTGCTCAAAGCACTCTAATTGGACTTCATAAGGCCTGGTGACGGCGGATATCTAGCCTGGGGATATCAAGGAGTCAGGGATAACTGGAAAGGAACAAATAATGGGTTCCGGGACGATTACATTACCGACTTGACTTGACTCGTTATTACGGAAGACAAATTCACCCTGGGGGTACACCAGAAAATTATATTAATAGGATGAACCTCTCTTTTATTTATTTATTGTTTTAGGTTTAAAGAATAAAAGCTTTATTTGTCATACAAACTATACAGTTCATTTACAATGAGATTAAAATATATTATAATACTTATAAAATCAAGTTTGTGGAACCTCTGAGATCTTTGTAAATAACAAAAAATATCTTGCTACATTATAAAAAAAGTTATAAAAATGGCTACAATGCGTTTTCTCTCCATACCCTGTCCTACTCCAGCTGCCACTGATCAAAAAAACTGGCTCCCCAAAATAACTCTTGATATTCATGATGCAATCTGTGAACTTGACCTAAAATTATAAAATACTACTTTACGACACGATGCAGCGATGCTACGTTTTTGCAGTGCGGAGCTCTGCTGCAAAAACGTAGCATCCATCTGGGCAAGCAACTGCACAGCCCAGACGAGCTACGAGACATCAAATCCTACAGTTCCTAGCAGCTGCAAGGGTTAGTAGCGAATTATGAACGCCGCTGCTTCGAGGCTGAATACTCAAAGTGGCGATTACAATAGGCCTATCATGGCCGCAGTGACACGAAAGCCACATATAGCAAAAAAAAAAGTTATTAAAAATTAACGAATTTCGTTTAGCCTACAGAAATATATATTGTCCCATAATTATTTAAAACATTTCGATACCATTCCCGTTAGACAGTCTGGCAACTACCTCCGAAAAGACGGTGATTTTGTATTTCCTCACACATCTATCCGCTAATGAAATCATCTGATTTTTCTATTTCTTTAAGCTTTAAGTAAGCCTGAGTATATATAAATAAAACATGGACAGAGAAAGCAGATGATAGAAAAAAAGGATATGTTTGACGATTTGTTTAAAATTATTTATTGATAATTTTTGCAACTCACTTGGAGTTTTGTTGTAGAAGCCTCGCCTAATTAATCAATAAATGCCTAATTAATTGAAGCATTGCCCTTTAAAAGATACATTTATCTTGTGTAACTTAGTTGTGGGCACAGCGAGTTTATTCTTATTTATGTCGCTATTTTTAGGGAATAGATTGATATTTGTATGAGTGTACAACAAGTTTTCATAAATATAATGACATGTTTCTGTGGTCCGATTTCGACTGTGACGTATTTTGGGACCCGTTGTCTATCATAAACCATTCCTTTCCTGTTCCAACTTGCACAAAGTGACAAAAATGGCAAACCGCCACATGTTACACTTCAATCTATGTAACTAATGTAATTGGTTAATTTAATCGTGCAAAATAATTAAATACAAATACAAAATGTTTATTCTTTAAACCCGATCATGGACAATTGTTAGATTCTTCAAAAGTCGCGTCTTTTTATAATTTATTTCATTTTATTATATTATAAGCCTGAGTTTAAGCCATGCCGTATCCTGGTATTTCCGAGATCCTGTTCACAATGTAAAGACGTCTGAGGATAATTACTGTTCCCTAATGAAATACCTCCTCGACATCCGATCGCAGGTTCGAACAGCCTTGGCTCCTGGTACTTCCAGATTATTCCGTTATTGCTTTGGCAATCCTATTGGTAGACGCTTCGTGTCGCTTGATTTGCTTGATTTCTCACTTCGCACCTTGGGTAGGTGTGAAGTGGAATATCAGAAGATTTCATTGGTGGATATGAGAGGTAAACATGCTGTAACGAAAAGTAAGGACCATTTTAAGGGAGGGTTCAGATTTGCTCAAAGAAAACAAGAAAAGCACAAAAATATCGATTCGTTTCACAAAAAAATAAAACGTCAAGTGCGAGTCGGACTCGCGCACTAAGGGTTCCGTAAGACCTTGTGTCTTGCACAATATTATCATGATTTTATGTCAACGGGAAGCAGGTACTCTGTAGGTTTTGGTCCATGGCGAGAATCAAAAGTATTTTTTAACCCCCGACGCAAAACCAGAGGTGTGATATAAGTTTAACGTGTCTGTCTGTGTATCTGTCTGTGGTATCGTAGTTCCAAACGGATAAAAGGATTTTTGTTTATTTGTTTTTGTGTCATAGATAATTTTATCCCGAGTGTTCTTAGTCATGTTTCATGACAATCTGTCTGGGGTTTTTTTTAATTTTTAATTTTGTTCTTGTTTAATGAATAAACTTCAAAATTCGGAATTTTCCCTTCCTTGATTAGACCTTGCTTCTGGCCAAATTTCATGGTTCTAAGTCTATGGGTTTTGTGTGCATATGATTCCCTTAGAAATTTCAAAATATTTGGACAACTATTATTTATTCAATTCAAATTTCAATTTGCAGTATGAAACCTGCACTGGAATGAATAGTTGGAATTTCCTCTGTTTTATTTGAAATCGAATCAATACCTTTAAAATTCATAACGAATGTAAGCAAGTTAACTACGAGCCTTTTTTGTGTCAGAAGAACACAAACAAGGCAGAATTCGTCGATAGTTTTATTAGTAAAAAAGCTATAAAGTTCAGAAGATCACATTAGAATTTGTCAATATTTTATGTCTTCTCCAGGGACATGGTACTCGTAAGTACTTAGTTGTAAGGCCATATCTACAATTTCTTTAGTCTTCTGTGAAAATGTAGACAGAACATCTAAAGTGTCATTTGTAGAATGCTTCAAACCTGTAATAGAAGTATAATTTGAAAGGAGAAAACATCATTATGAAACTGTAATTAAAATGCTACCTCCACTGAAAAGGCTTTGGAATGAGTGTCATTCTGAAACTGACTTCATTTTGGACTATGGTATGAAGTAATTACACTATACAAGTGTAAGGCTTCAAGCACACAGCGAGCATGGCGTTTGAAAACTACGTGTGCTTACTCGCGCTTGGCGCCTTCAGTATAAACGCAAACGTCGTTTCATGTGTAAGGCGGATAACACACTGCCACGCACCACGCTGCATGATGTTTTTCGACGCACTTACGCGCGTACTTGCGGGAGTGAAGATCTGCACCACCGTGCAGGTTTTTTACGCACTCACGCGCGTAGTTGCGTTTTGTGGATTCACGGCGGCTCTGACTCATTTTATTTAAGCCCTTCCAAAATCACGCACGGCACTTCGGGACTCGGTGTGTCCTACCTTGCGTCTCGCCCGCACCTACGCTCGGGGATACATGCTTCTCCGCGCGTGAGCGAGTGAACTGCATGTACGCACGTGGATGCATTTTCTGTGTGTTGAACTGTCCGTGTTTTCTATACAAACGGAGATACTTACAAGCAACGTTAGAATACGCATTCACGCAAGATGAAGCGTGGTGCGTGGCAGTGTGATGATCGCCTTTAGATACTTCGTTCATGCGCTCGCGCTCTCGCTACGCTCGCAGTATAGTTTACACGTAAGAGCCTACCTTTACTATCACATACAAGCTAATGAGACCTGCCCACTTCACTACGCAGTAACTTTAAACAAACAAACAAAATGTACTTATTTATTTTCGAAATAGTAGTAACTAAAAACTTTCATTAAAATTCCTATGGATCTTGGTGTGAAGTAATTTCTCGAATCCTCGCTCTTACTAAGATAAATATTGTATGAAGATGCAAGGATAGGTACCAGTTACAAGTTTGTTTTATAACCTGTCGTTAAAGTGAAACCTGTGCTAAAGTACTATGTTAAATTTTAAGTAATCAGCCAGGAAATGAGAGATGTTGTGTGTAGTTGTTATTATAAGCATAATTTTATTCTTAATTCGATTGTTATCTGATTTGTGAATGAATAAATAAATTATGCTTGAGAATGCATATGTGTGTTTGCTGAGGGAGGACACCAGTCAACAATTCAACATCGTGATAACACTGTACGATTGTGGACACAATTCTGCCAGTGTATGTTTGGAGATTACATCGCAATCATCTTGCATGGTCGCCGTGCTCATTGTGCTCACGGCTTATTATAGGTCTGTCAGGTTCAAAGTCTTTTAATTAGTGTTGTATTATTGTTTTCATATAAAACGGCTTGCTATTCTTCATTTTATCGAAAGATTCTAGTTTTAAAATAGTTCTATATTCATAGAAATTGGTTTCAAACGGAGGTCAGCTAAAAATGAACGCCGAAAGTGTAAAGAGACTTTTTTTTTATACCTTAACAAGATTAAACTTTCATCAATCAAAATAATAGATTCAGGCGTTACTTTGCGGAAATCCATTGTATAATATGTATTAGGATAAAACAATATTTAGTAACAACATCGGAATTGTTACTAAATATTGTTTTATCCTAATATTTCATCAATCATTTCACTGTTTGCGTTTATAATAACTTTTTTCACTTTCTTGCCTTTATATTCAGAACTGGCTTTTGCCCTCAACTTCTCACACACTAATCTCCGACAAAATTACTCTTAGTCAAAAACTAAAATGCTATCCCGGTCCAGTTCCTAGTCGAATTTCAACCAAGGCGGCGGCCAGTCGGCAAGTCAGCGGATAGTTTACAAAGTGTCTCTATTCCTAAGGAGTGCTAAAAAAATTGTGTTATTAATTTGGTATTGTACTTAGTTAGGTTCTAAACAATGTTTATGATCTACGCATGGAAAACTTTTAAGTTAAATAAAGAACTTTAAGTTTTATAAAGTAAAAACAAACTCTCTATTCCTTCACTATTTTAATCCGATGGAACGGCAAACCAACACGAACGGGGAGTGATCAGGTGGAGGACCAACGAGGGATGAGCCCTGGACCAGAGGCAGGCAAAAATGTTGACGGCTTGCGGTCCTTGAGCCGCCCTACCTGGCGCAAAATAAAGATGTTTTGTAAGTAAATAAGTAAGTAAAGTAAATTTATTCACCACAAATATACATGCATACATAATAATACGATCTCATTAATTTAGAATTCTTATTTTTGCTAAATATAATTAAGACTAATCGTGATCTCACTTTGCATATTGCAGATTTCTCTACACTAGGATACTCTGTGCTGCTGCTGCAGAGTCAAAAAAATTTTTAATTCTATTCTCTTTTTTATACATTTGATGTTTGATTAGTAATAAAATTAAAATTCTGCAAAAAACGGTCAGAAACGGAACGAAGGCCGCCTGCATACAAATAGAGGCGAAAGCTAGCTTGAAACAAAAAGTCGTAAGCGCCAAAACAGTAATTCTCGTTTAAAATAAAAACTATTCGTAATTATGAAAAATCCAACCACCATTTTGAAAAGGGTGTATAAACTTATCTGTACAGAAAATTTAGAGGCATAAATCGATTCCATTTACCTGTAAAGTCAAAATCTATGTTTTTATAGAGCAGTTTTCAGGATATTTTTTTTTTGCTGTGAAAGTTAACCAATCGTGAAAACCAAAAACCAATTTGAAGTAAAAAACATGAAAAATTCAAAACATAAAAAATATATTCTGAATGTTTTGTAATTGCCGAAAAAAGTTGAAATCCCTGACGCCAATATCTTCAATGCGTCGTCGTCTTAACATGCTCTTCGCCTAAAATGGCACAAACTTCGGAAAGTCTATTCCCACTAGGTCGAAATCCGCCCGTCTATGATGATATTGGATTTTGAATAGTTTTCCTTCATAGCTATATTGTTACTAAAGGCAGTCCGCACATAAACACTATTGGGCAACCATTGCAGTAAAACTAAGAGCGTACTTAGCAACAGAATTTATAGCAGAAGCTTCCTTTTTTGCTAAAACGGAAACCTCGGGATCTTGTTGGTATAGCACGAATAACTCATTAACTTTTATGTAGCGTAGTTTGGTTCCATTTGTTTTGGTGTTCAAAACGTTTTTTAAGGTTTTCAAAAACAAATATGATATGAAAGTAGAGCTAACGTATTTCAGGATAAATCTAAAACTGTATTACAGATTAAGAATCGACCACTCCATGTCAGCCCGCGTATAATCCCTCAACCTCAAAAGCCTGTATTGTTCCACTACTGGACACAGGCCTGCCTCTGATAAGCGCCTTATTGGCTTTTATCACATGGGGGTAATGCCCATAATCCCCACGCTAGGCCGCATGGGCTGGGGATCGCAGTTCAGTGGTAGAATGGTTCTACAGGGGGCGCTGCTGCCCACTCCCGGTGGATATCCGCGGGAAGAGTTTAAGTGGTGTAAATTCTAAGCCGGTACCACACAGCTAGTGTAGCTATACAGTGGTATAATAAGACGCGACTAAAGGTGAAGAACAGCAGCTTTTTGTGTATTTTAACACCCCCACTGCGATCTCTAACCCGGCTGCCTAGTGAGATGTTTATGGCAAAACCCTTGTTTGGGGAAGGAATGTTTTGTAGACGCTAGTACGCTTAGTACTGATGAGGTAGGTACATCTTATGGGGCGAACCTAACGGTTTTGTTGTCAAGCTAGGCCTAAATCTCAGTTTTTAGGTAAAAAACTCGAATAATATAAAATTATAATTTTTTCTTTTTTCCTTGAATGAAAAAACAAGACTAAGAAAAAAATTGTGATAAAAAATCATGAAATTACAGTGTTTCGCACCTAATTTGGTCGAGATCTTAGGAACCCTGCGGTCTATTGAAATGACTTATGTTTTGATTCTTAGGTTATTACACTTATTACTAATTATTTGGTTCCTTAAGGAACTAGTTTCTTCCCTAGTTCGAACGAAAAAGTAGTTTGAATTAGTTTCTTCCCTCTAGTTGTGTAGTTTTCTGGTAAATAAGCAAAAAATTGATTTTTGCGCTTACGCATTGCGCCCCATTACTATATAATAGGATAGTAACCATGTTGCCTTTTATACACGTAGCTACGTGTTTTTTGTACGGGTTACTAAGCAGTCTTATTATTTTATTAGTAGTGTAGTGTCATGTAAATAAATTTCTTGCTTTCTTTCTTTACCTACAAAATTTACGCTGTATTTTAATACAAATTCTGAGATCGAAGCAGTGGCTTACAAGTGATAGAGCTACAACTGTCGAGTCTTTCATCAAGGGGAGTGCGAGACTACTTGCACTAATTACATTGTTTGTCTGATTGTATTATACATTGCAAGTTAAATAAGATACTGGAGTACTTCTTTTGACACTTAATCTCGATTTAACTCGAGATAAGTCGAGATTAAAGTGTCACTGAGAACTAAGGAAGTCCCTTCATTGTCTTGAATCGCCTGTATCCAAGATTTAATGAAATGTTAAGGTTTTCTTGTTCTTATAGTGCTAAAACCCTCACACTCTGGGTAATTTCTAAGAAATCAATCTAACGGCGCTAGAGTCCGTATGGAAGTCGCAAAGATTTTCGACTCGTACGTCACTTCACCTCGTGGTGTAGTTGGTAAGCACATTCCCGTACTGAAGGAAGGATGCGAGTTCAAGTCCCGTCGATGTCGAAAATTTTTGCGATATTATTTGATTTCTTAATGAAATGTTTTTACCTACAAATTTGTCTGTAACATAGTAGGCTAAAAAGAACTAGGGTTCTAGGTACTAGGGTTCACGCTTGCTAGACAAATGGTATGTTAAAAAACATTAGTAAGTAGGTACAATTTAATCTTGGTCGTGGCGATCGCGGTGTTAGAATTGACCCTCCAACTCAGTTAGGAGACCGTCAATTTTGTTCGTTTTTCGAAGACCTCTTGAGTCGACTAACAGTACCTATCAGATCAAGGGCTTCCTTCTATGTTTTTCTCTCTTCACGATAACCAATCCCCCCTTGTTTAGGAGACATCTTCAGCAGTGGAAGATGTGTGCTGATCGGTAAGTACCTACATTTAAAATGAAAATCAATTTGATCAATGATTAATTAAATCAAATCAATCCGTGAGGGCGGGTGCGGCGGCAGATTTGGCTGAGGATCTCAAGAGGCGAAAATACGCAGATCTCGACAGAGACACGTTTGTTCCCCTTGGAGTCGAGACCCTAGGTCCGTGGGGTACCGAGGCTCTTCGGGTTTTTTTAAAAATTGTCTGAACGTCTTGTCGAAGCGACGCGTGACCCGAGAGCTGGTGAGTATCTGGCGCAGCGCATTGGGGACGCTTCCGACTGGTATTGATTTGGATCAGTTGAGCTAGATTGTTTGACGCAGTATGCAGTTAGCTGAATTGTTTCAATTGTAAATACTAGTTCTAGTTTAATTTTATTATTTGATTGTAATTTTCTTTGTGAATAAAGCCAAAACTACTGTACGGCCGATCCATGCAGTACTTTTGGCATGTTGGAACATTTTATGCTTAAAGTTCTATACATAGAATACCATTTTAGGGGCTGGTTTATCATATACAAATTCCTGTTACGGTGGAAGATAAATAATACAAAACCAGCAAATAAATGAAATAAATAATCAATTGAACATCAGAATTAATTAAACAACAACAAAACTTTCTAACCTGTTAACATAAAATAAACTGAACAAAATAAACGGCTCAGACTAAACAATTCTAATTTCGTGAAAACAATAGGCTTAAATTAATTCAGTTATGCGTATAAATTAAACTGTCGACAATAGGCTCTGGAAGGTAAATTAGTATCGCTCTGATAGCGTATATCAACTAATTACCAAAAGCCTACAAAAAGACGCCCAGGTTCTTGAAAAGTTTGCAAGAAATTGCTGCTTGACACACTGAAACCTTTAAAAAAACTTCTATTTAACTTAGGGAGTGTAACATCGTTCATTCATTACATCTCTGACGTCCTTGGATATCTATGGCATCAATTGAGTGGCTGCCGCCAGGCGGTGTTGAAAAGTTTGGTGTGTAGACAAACTAAAGTCGTCAACACAGCATAGCGAGTTGGTGCTTCATTTCGAAAAACAAAATGTATGTAGGTAGTGATTTTTACTAAGAACTAGCTGCATTCTTACTACCCGTTTTCCTATTACCCGTTTTCCCTAAGGAATGAAGCATTTTCCCGCGGTAAAAAGTAGCCTATGTTCATCAGGAATTATGTGGGCTTCTAAAGGTAAATGAATTTTAAAAAATTCTGAAAAATCTTCTCTTTCGGAGCCTATTCAATACAAACAAACAAACAATCAAACTTTTCGTCTTTATAATATTATTATAGACAAAACACGGCTCTTAGATGAAAATCATAATTGAAAACGTTCGGTCCAAAAATATTTAGGAACTCTGTAAAAGACCTCTCAAATATAAAAAGAGTTTAGAGGTCGTTTAACTCCGTTGTATTTTTTTCATTAGTTTTATTCCTTTTTCTTTAGGTTTTTTGACATCTCTTTGTTACATTTTCCATTCTTATCGAACGTCTTTTTAGAAGATATTTGAACTTTTTGTGTTGGTACCTATAATTTATCTCAGCACCGTGATATGTATAATCGCTATTTTTTGATAAAGGATGTGACTAACGACCTACCTAGCAGATCAGAATAGCTGAGGAGACACCATATTCAGCACAATGCTGAGTGGAGGCCATATATACCCTCAACACACACGATAAATTAAATGTGTAATTTAGGTAGCATTAATGAACATACTTTCAATGCTATAGTGCTTCTTGGTTTTTAGGTAAATAAAGATATTTTCTTTCTCAGGAGACAATATCTTTTGGGGTAGACGTGATGTCCTCCTAGCCGAATTTCGGCCACACGGCGGCCAGTCTCATAGGAGACTAGTCAGATGGACGCAGGACATAATGCACAAGTGTGTGCGCAAACACAGATGCACTCTCTTATCCCTTACCCTTATATTCCGATGGGACGACAGACCGACACGACCAGGGAGAGGTCAGGCGCATGAATAACAGCTTAACGTGCTTTCCGAGGCACTGGGGTGTAACACCGCCAACTTCTTAATTTCGGGCTGCTACTGTGAATTTTTCTTGCTAGAAAAACCCCAATAACAACTTTTGGCCCAAAATCTGTTGAGATAGACTTTTGAGTGGAGACTGCAACTCGCCGGACGGTATGAAAGTAGAAACGGAAAAAAATTACAGGGTAGAAACAAATGTAATTTTATTTAATATTAGCAACCTGCGCCGACTTTGCACGATTATCAAAGCAGAAAAATAAATAAAATGTAATAAAACAGAGCAGATAATCAGATATTTTTAATTCGTTGTATAAATGATCCTTGGTTCACAAAGAAAATTACAATGAAATAATAGAAAAATTACAATGAAATAATGAAAGAGTTGCAAATTCACAAGTACAAATTTTGTACAAATTCTAAGCCGGCACCACATAGCTATTGGTAGGTATATTCTAAATATAGAAGTTGCGGGTAAAGCTAGTTACTAAAATGTAGTCCAACCAGCTTAAAATTTGTTTTAATTATGTGTATGCTCATGTTGTTTTGGGCTAATAAAGCCTGATTGTGATTACCAATGGCAATGCAATGTTTGCGGTGCTTCATTGCAAATTGTACAGCGATATTAATGACTGAACAACACTATTAGCTGATTAGCAGATTTCGATTATCTGGGATGCGGATAACATACTGTTATTTACTGAGCTATGGTTGTCATGTTTATGCTAAACTAGTTTATGCCGGGGCTTCGCACGCGTTGTTTCTATGGAAACGTTTATAGGTAATTTCTATTCCATGGGAACTGATGGGATAAAAAGTAGCCTATGTTTGATTCCAGGACTTTTTAATGTTTCCAAAGAATACTAAGAATACAAAAAGTTTTTAAATAAATAAATAATGGACAGCCCCAAGCTAAGCAGAGCTAGTGATATAGAAAGAAAAGAAAGAAAGAAAGAAAATAAATTTATTGGTTCACCAGTACAACTTGCAACCATTACAATTATACTTAGATACTATTTAGATACTATATATAAAATATAAATAATAGCAGCAAGAGCTGCACGCAGTGAACCAAAAGGTCCCATCTCAGCATAATGTTGCTCCACAAACAGTAGAGTAACGCTGGTTTTCTGACAGGACCTTTGGCGCGTGTCAACACGGGTGCCAGACCACAGACAAAAAATATCAAAAAATAACTACAACCTACAGCTTGACAGCCGGGTTGAATTATTTAAAATTACAGCTTACGATTATTAATCTTATTAATTATTATTCACAATACAAAAAGGGGGACTACCTACTTATTATTTATAATATGTTATGTAGTGCATGTATACATATTATATACTTACACTATTTGCCTGTTCAACACGGGATACCAATCTCAATTTCAGAACTATCATAGTCCGACCAGACCAACAAGCCATTATAAATGATTTTCCGCTTATTCCCACACATGCAGATTGTGTGATTTCGTTCGTACAAGCAGCTTTTCGAGTGACACTGACAATTGGCATCTCGTTATGAAAATATCGTTCTGGCAACTCTGCCAAAGTAAACACTGTTTTGGATATCCGTACGGATTTTTACTGTTATAAAATAGAAATAGCAGTCTCTGTGCAACTTACTGCGAAGAATTTCAAGCACCGGCATACAAACAAGCAACAGAACATACTCGAACGCCCTGGGTGAGCTTAGAAAACTATTTACAGCCATCTAAACACTTGGAAAACTCGTTGAGAACATAGAATTGGAACCTTGTCGCACTCACACACAGCGCTATTCATCCTGAATTTTGAGTTTTGGCAATATAAACAATAAAACATCCAAGTTAGCAGCCAGCCACTCAATCTCAAAATCTTGACAACACAACGATTGCGAACAGCTGACAATTCATGAATGACAGTGACATCTGTCAGCTGACAACCTTGAATGACGTTTGACATACTGTTCTGTGGCTTGGCTTCGAGCAGTAACGACATTCTACCAGTACTCACCGTCGCCTTTATACGCCTAAATTTTTCGAATAGCAAATACGCTTTGCGAATTTCTCTGCTCAAAATCAAGGGAATATTGTACTGAAGACGGAGCAATAGTCTACTGTCACCATGAAATGCGCTGGGTGCACGAGTACCACAAAAGAGGCAAATACTGTAAAGTGTACATCTAAAGGCTGCAGTAAGTCCTTCTGCAAAGTATGCATAGACATTTCTTCTCTCACTGCGGAACGAAAACTTCTTTGGAAATGTTCCGACTGCTGCGCAGCGGCCCAGAGGAGGGGCGGGGATAATTCGCTAACCCCGGATTAGGGCGGTCATCGCTCTCATAATGTTACAATGCGTAAGAAATCTGACTCCTCTGGGAATGGCTCAGAGGTGAGCCAGCTTACTGAACAGTTACGTCAGCTAACCTCCGAGTTCTCATCTGTAAAGTTAAGGCTGGAGGAACTCACTTCCTCGCTCTCATTTGCCAATGACCAGATGAACGAAGTCATGCAGAAGATGAGCGCTGCCGATGAGAGACTGAGGTACTTGGAAAAAAGAGACACTGAAGTCGAATCTTTGCAGGCTACCGTGCTTCAACTCCAAAGGGAACTAAAAGGACAAGCACAGGCTCAACTTCAAAACGAAATCGAAATAGCTGGATTGCCGGAGAATATTTCAGAAAATTTACATCACATGGTACTGGTGGCCGCCAAGAAGATTGGAGTAGAATTGGAGGACGGGGACCTGGACTGGGTCACTCGTGTGGGACCTCGCAGGCCGCCGGTGACCACAGCTCTACCAGAAGATGGAGCCCGCATGCCGCGGCCATTAGTAGTACGTTTTCTTCGCCGCACCAAGCGTAATCAGTTCCTCAAAGCCTCTAAAGCACGGAAAAATATAAGCAGCGCTGATCTGGATGTAGCGGGTAGTATCCCCCGAAAGGTGTTCTTCAATGAGAGACTCACAAAAGAAAATAGGGTTTTGTTTCGGGATACTCGTCTTAGAGCCAAGGAACACGGATACGCGTTCTGCTGGTGCAGCCAGGGCATCATCTACGTTCGCCAGCGTGATGGGAAAGCGGCTATACCCGTATCGTCACACACCGAACTGGATCGGATGCTGCCCCCACTTTCTAAGGATAGCTCATAAATTTGCTAGTAGGTCGCTCGTCAGTGTCATATCAAATAACTGTAGGATAAAACTAACCATATTTCCAAATAATAAGATTCATGTTTTCTTAAGATTAAGAATGAAAGCCACAAAACACCACTATTTCACGATTTTTCCTAACTTAAGTATGCCTGTTATTCATTGCAATTCAATCACACTGTATACTCCTGTCAAAATCGAACTCAAATTCATCATCATCCGCAACCTTATCTCGCCCACTACTGGGTATAGTGGATATAACACCCAAAAATGCAACTCCAAACTTCAACTTGCGAGTTATAAATGCTATTGTCATGTACATTTGCATAAATATATAAATACATATTATATTCACCCCAAAATTCAAGTCTTAACGTCAAAATGCGATCTTTTCGAAATCAATAAAATACCCGAACTGTGCACCCAAAATCGAATCCCCTACGGAACGTTCCTAAATAACGATTTAACAGGTAGAGTAGCTTTCTACTCTTTAACTAGGCTTATAGATAAAATTAATTCGCAATAATGTTGTTCAATAATGTGTTATGCTCCGATTTAGATTCTATAAAAATTAATTGCGAGGTTGCTGACTCGCAAAGATGTAAACACGTTTTCACACCGAAACACAATTTCAAATTACTGTCTTTAAACATTAGAAGTATAATGAAAAACTCTGACTCGCTCTTAGTAGCCTTAAAACGTCTAGACATATCTATCGATATAATAGTGCTAACGGAATGCTGGCTATCTGATACTGTAATAATCCCACAACTATCTGGCTACACCTCATTTAAGACAAGTAAACAAAAGAACCAAAATAGCGGGGTTGTAATTTATGTTAAAGACAAATGGAGTGCTATAATGTCGGAACCTGTCATAGAAGATGCCGATAGCTTGAGCATCAGTATTCCTAGGGTTATGATTATTCTTGGCATTTATCGCTCGCCATCCGTGAGAAATATTGAAAAATTTCTGGCTTCACTAGAAACGTTTCTGAATAGAGGAAACAGCTTGCCTCTTATTATTGCTGGTGATATCAACATCAATATAATAGACACGACAGGGAACTCGCAAAGCCTTGACTACCAGTGCTTCATGGCAGAGCATGGTCTACTCCCGGCTATCACAGAACCTACCAGAGAGTCTGCTTGCCTTGACCATATTTTTGTTAAAAATTTAAAAAGTAGAGACGCGGCTATTGGTATCGTATGTCAGCTACCTATTACCGATCACTACCCAGTTCTACTTGGAATGAATCTCTGTAAAAAAGGAGCCATACGTCCAAATCGCACCATCATTAAAAGAGATTTTAATGCTATTTATAACGCTCTAAAAATTGTGGACTGGTCTGTGGTGATGGACATCAACGAAGTTAATGAAGCAAACAGAGTTTTCACTGCTATCCTAACTGATGTTGTAAATGCTCACTCAAACGAGGCCAGGTTAAGTAGGTCTCGGTATCATCTAAAGCCATGGATTACTCCAGGGTTGATAAGATGCATGAGGAATCGAGACAGGCTACACTTACGAGCTAAAAAAGAACCGAATAATCTAATCCACAAAATAACTTACACACGGTATCAAAACTTCTTTGTTAGCCTTTTGCGAAAACTGAAGAATGAATATGAAAATAAAGAATTAATTTCTAACAAAAATAATCCAAAAAAACTCTGGCGATCAATTAAGAATATTTGTAATGTGACCAATCATAGCAACATCCCTAACGAATTACTAACACTACCAGGTTGTCAGGACCATCAGAAATCTGTTGACATGGCAAATGATCACTTTTCTACGGTTGGTCAATGTCTTGCTGATCGCATCCTCTCTAGAATACACAAAAGTGAGGAGGAACTTGCCAAGACTGTACAATAGGGTGTCCCGTCGATGTATGGGATTTTTTTTTCTTCAAGTTACAGCAACGTAAGAGGTATCGAAAGTTGCGTTTTTTTACGTAGATTATGAAACTGGTAAAAAAACTGAAATAACTCCCCATCTTGAGGCCTCTACCGCTCTTTGAAGTTATGTAAATTTCAGGTTGATAGTGACCTACATCATGAGTCTAAAATAAAACAAAAGTAAAGTTTAGGGGGTGTTTAATGAATTTGAAGGATAAAACAAAGCATTAACAATGAAAATAAACAAAATATATCTTAATGTTGCTTACAAATAATTAAAATCCAAAATTATTTTTGTGACCAAAATTTGGCATTTCAGCACGCGATTGCATCCGGGCTCAAATGAATCCATCTCTCGATTTAGCGTGAGTTACGCTTTGTGAGGCCTCTGTCACTAATTTCACACACCTCTCAACATGTTGATACGCAAATTTTTATTTATTGTCATTTTTTGAAGGTCCTAAGTTGAAATGTGTCGTAGAACCGGGGCGGTGCGGTTTCTTGACATCTTGCCACATAAGCGTTTCGGTGTAATCACTGCCATCGAAGTTTATTTTAGGAGGCCTAAATATTTGAGGCGTTTTGTATTATTTTCGGCTTCTCCAGCTTTAATTTTATACACAATCCTAGCTCCTGAATGTGCTCTCTTTCATCAAAAATCATGGCGATAAGTATATATTCTCTAGATGCGCAAAAAATGCTTTCTTGCGATCACAGAATCTACAACAGTTTTGAGATTTTCAATTAAGAATCGAGAGAACATATTCAGTTGATATAAATGCTCGGCTCCGTCCTTAAAAGATGCCTTGTACTTGATTAAGAACCAAATCGGTGCGTTAACTCTAACAACGTAGTTGGTAAGCATTTGTAGGTTTTCAGATGGATTTCGAGTACTCACATAAAGTCTGAGCAACCGATTAGTTGTAGTAAGCCGTCTCGATTGCACCATTTATTTATTTATTTATTTATTGACTTAGTACAGAATTATAATTAATTAATTAATTACCATTTTCCCAGGTTGTCGGTTAGCTAACTCAGGACTGCAGGAACCAGTTGAAACAGCTTGACATAACTCTTAAAGATATGTTTTATCCGTACTCTTCAATCACATTTTTCGGCTCTCGAATCTCAGCTCTTGTTTTTTGTAAATATAGCTATTTCTTGTCTGTCTAAACTGCTACTAACCATTTTCCTTTAATTACTATGGTCCAACAAAAAACTTCGCTCAACGATGGGAACTTCTGATGGTTTTGACCACAAACAAGATTCAAATGAAATAAATGTATTACAAACAGCAACATAAAGACGATTCAACAAAACATTTCAGTATGTTTTCATAACTATATGTTCGTTTGCTTTTGGGGTATCCTTTTGAACTGAGTTACCTTTTAAAATAAGCTTGTAACGATTGGAATTGAAGATTTCGTCTAAATTTTGTTGATGTCCAAATATAGAAAATGTAGTTTCACTTCGCCTCGAACTCCTTCTTTAAAAGTCAATAATATTCAGTTTTGATACTTTTGTAATTAAAACTGTACCTTATGGCATAAAATTTACTTTGAATATAAACAAAACACTGGCGAATCACGTAAAGAATATAATTATAAAAAGTTGAAAATTGAGGGTAGTTGGGGTGGAATTGAGGGTAACCCTAACAAATAAGAAGCTGCTGGTAACTTTTTTAACCACGCAGATTAAATATCCGTTCAGGTACTACACAAAAACACAATAAAATAGTAATACTTTTTTCAGGATTCAATATTATAAAGAGTCAAATATCGACGAAAAAAATTCATTTTTTGAAAACTTTGAAGGCCGGTAGAGGCCTAAAGACCTTTCATCAGATTTTTTTTTTAATTTTATTCGTAATCTACATACAATTTCGCAACTTTCGAGTGGTCTTACATTACGGAAATCCAAAAAAAGTTTTTACGGGACACCCTACTGTACAAGTGAAGAACTCTCCCGCGCATTAAATTTTTATGAACCCGACAGATTTCGAGGAAATTAATAACATGGTAACTAGCCTAGAAACAGATAAAGCCCCGGGGAAAGATGGTCTTGGTAATGCTCTTATCAAACACATAAAGGATGTTATCATCGTCCCGCTCACGCACATACTAAACCTTAGCATCTCTAATGGCGTCTTCCCAGATGACTGGAAAACTGCATTAGTCACTCCAATCCATAAGAGCGGAACAAAGAGCTCCGTAGATAATTATAGACCGATATCTCTCTTGGGTACCTTTTCGAAAATCCTTGAAAAGCTAGTGAATAAACGCCTTGTGAACTTCCTAGAATCCAACAATATCCTTTCCTCAAAACAATATGGGTTTCGAAGAGGAAAAAGCACAGATGATGCAGTCTCTCACCTAATTTCAGCGGTTTCATCACATTTAGATAAAGGACGATGCTGTGTTGGAGTTTTTCTTGACCTGGCCAAGGCCTTTGACACTGTCTCTATTCCGATACTTCTTCATAAACTGGAAGGCCTTGGAATTCGAGGCATCGCGCTCGATTGGTTCGAAAGTTATCTAACGAATCGGAGACAGTGTCTAAGGGTTGGACAGGTTACAAGTGCTCCACAATCAGTTAGGTTTGGAGTACCGCAAGGTAGCATCCTTGGCCCTACTTTATTCCTTCTTTACATTAATGACATCCACGACGTTCCCATCTCAAATGCAGATATCTTGTGTTACGCTGATGACACTGCAATAATCTTTGACGGTCCGTCGTGGCCCGAGGTGTATTCACTTGCAGAGCGTGGTGTTGAACGTATAGGTCAATGGCTTCAACAAAATCTCCTTACTCTTAACACCAAAAAAACCTCGTTCTTGAGCTTCCACAAAACAGCGGCTTCAGCTCCAGATATCAATGCAACTATTCAAGTCCATGAAAGTACATGCTATCGCCTAAGCCGCTGTAACTGTGAAACGCTTACCCGTACACAAGACTTTAAATATTTGGGAGTACACATTGACCAAAAACTAACATTCAAAACACACATTGGTTTTCTCACAACCCGTATTAGAAAGGTTATAGGTATTATGAAAAACCTTCGGTATGTGGCATGCTTTGATACCCTTAAGTTAGTATATTTCGCTCTGTGTCAATCGCTTATAACTTACTGTATCTCTTGTTGGGGTAGTGCAGCTAAATCTTTTATCATTCAAGCAGAGAGAGCACAGCGCTCTGTTTTAAAAGTGATGCTCTGTAAGCCATACAGATATCCTACATCGAATCTCTATAAAGAAGCTAGTGTACTTACTGTTCGCCAACTCTACATTCTAAAATCTACCCTTTCAGTCCACAAGTCCTTCAGTTCCTCTCCTGATTTTGAGTTCGTGTCCAATCGTAGAGTTTACAGATTAATTACTCCCGCCATTAATTCAAAGTTTGCACAACGTACAGGTAGTTTTATGAAAATTCGTGTATATAATAATGTAGCTAAAAACTGTAATATCAGGAATAAAAGTATTACCGAAGCTAAACATACTGTACAAAAGTGGCTAGCTACTTTGTCCTATGACAAAACAGAAGAAATTCTACTAGCTATAACCTAGATATGTACTCAATAGTTTTTCCCAATTTTATTACTTACTTAAACTTAGGAATTTTATTTTATTTTGTATTTAATCATTAATATTCGTATTTTAAGTTAAATTAGGTATTATTTTAGTTATAATTTACGAAAACTCTTTATTTTAAAATTCGTCCTTGATTTTATATCAGTACTTACCGTAATGTTACCCATTGAATTGTCGTACATAGGTTTCCTCGATACAGGCCTAGCCTAGTGAGGGAACCATCAGAATACATCTATGTAGATACGTCTCGGCAACAACCAAATGTAGGTACTTATACTACATAATTTAGAAGGATTATACTTACACTTAGAAATAAATTATTGTATAAGTATCTTGTATTAGTTATTGCTGTAAATAAATGTTTTTTATCTTATCTTTTTTATCTTTATCTTATCTTATTGACGAGATGGCGTTGGCGTCAGAAAATGCTCTACTTACTACTCGGAGAATATTTTGATATGGGTTCTAGATAACTGATATACTTAATATAATGTACTACATGGATAGATATTTTTTATTAAACACAGAAAACATCCAGAACACCCTGATCAAGTATCTGCAGATCGTAAAAACATTTGTTCCGAGGCGGCAATCGAACCCGCAACCTTCTGCGTAGCAGGCGGACGTCAAAGTGAGTTTTGTGAGCTTGATAGACAGTATAACTTCTATATCACTTACTTGTACAAAAAAGAAAGTTCCGGAGAAACAAGAGTGACAAGTTGAACGAGGCACTAACCGCACGTTAGTCAGCTTTAACCGGTTAAAAATATTCTAAAAGCGCATTTAAAACGATCGTTTTAGACTAAACCTAACATCAGTGTTTTCCTTGTAAAATTTCCTATCGATTGGTGCAAGTGTCAACCCTGGATATTAAGTGACTGTGGCATAATCTTGGCGTAATTATCGTAAATCAGCTGTTTTTTACTAATTGAATCGTAGCGTTTTGACCTTGAGGCTCGGTCGCGACGCGACCCGAGCTCGAGTTCATTCAACCTGTTCCAACCGCAAGCACTTTGACTCAGCCCGGTTACCTTTAGCTAAATTTCAACGCTTTTAACAATAGTCACTTTGGCCGAGCGTTACCGATCATCGGCTTCGAAGACGACGGTTCATGGTTCGAATCTCTCAGATTGTATTATTTTTGCACATCATTTTATTTTTCAAATAAATTGACATGTCTGCTAACGAAGAATGTAATGGGTGCAGAAAACCCATTTTGGGCAAATTGTTAAAGTGCACACAGTGTGGGAAGCCATACGATCTAGAGTGTGCTAACATCAATGAGACCTCCTTGACTGCAGAATACAGAGCGGCCTGGAAGTGTGCTTTGTGTATGAGCAAACGGCCTAGAGGTGACAACACCAATACCCCGGTACGTGCGTCCAATATGCACGTAAACACCACCCGCGGAGGAGCATGTAATACGAGCTTTAAGGAACTACTGAACGATAGTCTCACCATAGCTCATAATGAGACGGTCGAATTATCAGATATGCAAATGCTTACGATGGAAATGCGTCTATTTAAGGAGGAGTTGAGAGCCACCCGCCTCCAAATGGAATCCCTTAATAGCACAATCTCAGGCCTTATTCTTAGAATGGACGACTGTGACCGGAAAATCACCAACATGGACACGCGCGTGGCTAGCCTGGAGGCTCGCATGGTTGATGGAACGACTTGTGGCCCTTTGTTGGAGACTATAGAGCAGCTTAAGGGAGAACTCAATGATCGCGATCAGGAAATTCTCTGTAATGACCTTGAAATCAGTTGCATACCTGAACAAAAAGGGGAATCTTTGGAACAGATAGTGAGAACGCTAAGTATAAAACTGGGAGTGACACTTACTGATCACGAACTAGTGAGCGCCACTCGTGTCGGAAGGAGCATGGAGCCATCCGAGTCGTCCCCCTACCCCCGCCCGCGGCCCATCGTCGTGCGCCTGGCGCGGCGCGCCACCCGTGACCAGCTGATGCAGGCAGCGCGCGTCCGCCGCGGCATCACTACCGAAGCGACCGGCCTGCCCGACCCGCCTCGCCGATTTTATGTTAATGAGAGGCTAACTAAACTGAATCGACAGCTCTTCCGACAGGCACGGGAATTGGGAAACAGACTGGGCTGGAAATTTGTCTGGACTAGGGATGGAAAGATCTTCGCGCGTAAACAGCCAGGCCTGGACTTCTCACGCCACCGTATCCGGACCGAGGATGACCTGCGTCGGGTTTTTGGAGTCGCCGCCGTTAGCGCTAATATCACTCATAATAATTAGTTTTGTCGTAGCGCGTTCTCGGTTAAAACCTTTAACATTATATCTAGTTCATATTTTTTTACTAGAAACTGATCATAGTTATCATTTTCTGTTTTTCAGTATTTTTAATTCACATTATTTTGTTTTTTTTGTCACTTTCATTGCTTCAAGAAATTTCTTCTATGTTTCTATTATTTGTGTCCCATGGACAGTAGCTTATGTACGGACCGTTTGCAAAAGTTTATGTATTCATCAATGCGAACCCGTTTCAATGTGTTTATGTTATAATAATATCTCTATTTTTATCAATGCAATCTTGTATTCAATATTTTGTTTATCCCATGTGTGTGTTGCAGCAATAAGCGATCAGGGCGAGATACCACCAAACAAAACACACCAACAGATACACCTTTTAATCGTCCTATTGCCTATTGCAATCATCACTCGCGTGTCTCTAATACATACACACACCTGCCCGTTTATAGCCTACAGAGTTTTTGTTTATGATGTTGGTTTAGATTATTTTTGTCTTCATTATGGATCGTAAGTCAAAGTTATTACAATTAGCTCTTTACAATGCGGGTTCGCTAGGTACTGGACACGATAGTTTTACCGTAGCTATGGTACGTTACTGTGCGGATATTGTCGCTATTAACGAAACCTGGATTAAAGATGGGCAGGCTGCGCGCGCGCCGGCCGTGCCCGGCTATCGACTGCGCCTCACCCCGCGCCCGCTCCACATGCGTAATGGTTACGGAGGCGGATTGGGCTTTTACATAAAGACAGGTGTAAATGTTCGATATTTATCTAGACCAAACGATGCCATTGAGCAGATGTGGTTATCGACTCGTGTAAATGGATACCGTGTAGTTATTGGGACCGCTTACAGGCCAGAATGGGTAAAGGTAGATACGTTTATTGACGCTCTATCCGACTCAATCAATAGTTTTTACAACTCTGATTTTATTGTTTTTCTTGGTGACATTAATATAAACATGTTAGTGAAAACTGAAGGTTGTACACTTAAATTCACGCAGTTTCTTGATTATATGAATCTGTCACAGTACGTTACTCAACCAACGCATTTTACATCACATAGCGAGAAGTTGATAGATGTTGTGTGCACTAACGCACCAGTCCACGATATCACCGTAAACAACATTACTGGTGGCAATGGGCACGCCATGATCAATGTTACTTTGTCCTTAAAGAAACTTAGAGCGCAACCGAAGTCTTTTACATTTAGGCCTATAAATAGGATTAATCTTACCAACTTTAATAAGGATTTATACTCCATTGACTGGGACAAAATTAAATTATTGCCTTCTGTGGAGTTAATGGTTGATAAATTTAATAACGAACTTATCTCACTTTTTGATAGACATGCTCCAACTAAAACCATAACAGTCAGAAATAATCATTCATTACCTTGGGTTACTGATGTGTGCAAGATGATTATCGACGAACGTAATAAGGCTCATGAGGCGTACCGTAAGTCTCGTTCTGAACATGACGAAAAATATTATAAGGAGCTTAAAAGTCTTGTGACACGTAGTATCGCTGCTGAGAAACGTGCTTATTTTGATAGTCTAGTAAATTCTCAACTAAAAAACAGTAAATCGTTCTGGAAAAACATTAAGAACAAAATTTTAGTAGACCCAAGTAAAGATAATTCCCTACCCCCTTATTTTGATGACCCAAATAAATTAAATGCAAACTTTTTAAACGTACCCGGTGACAATGTAGTGCCACACACTGAGTTGTCTTTCTTCAAGGAAAATAAGTATTCATCCGCATCTCTTGAACTTAGTCCAATCACCCCAACCGATCTATCTAAAATAATATTATCAACTAAATCAAATGCCGTGGGCGATGATGACATTAGTAGGGATATGATACTTTTTTCTCTACCTTGTACTTTAGATGTAATCACGGAGATTATTAATAAATCTATTTTATCAGGCATAGTGCCCAAACAATGGAAAAAAGCTCTCGTCACCCCTATACCTAAAATTAATAACCCTACTGAATACAAAGATCTTCGTCCGATCAGCATTCTGCCATTTCTTTCTAAGCTGCTTGAAAAAGCGGTTTGTAGCCAGCTGACTAAATATGTCGAGACCTTTGATATTTTACCGTCTTTGCAATCGGGGTTTCGTAAGGGCCGTGGTACAGTAACTGCCCTTCTCGACGTGACTGACAACGTATTGGCGGAGCAAGATAGAGGCCGCAGTACAGTGTTAACTATGCTTGACTATTCACGTGCATTTGACTGCCTTAACATCTCCCTTCTTCTTGCCAAGTTGTCCTATTATGGTTTGAGTGAGAGGGCAGTTACATGGTTCGCAAGTTACCTGGGTGGTCGCTCGCAATCCGTTAAGCTTGTCAAAAATGACGGTGCTGTTTTGTTTTCACGTCCTACTCTTGTTAATCGTGGCGTCCCACAGGGATCCATACTAGGACCCCTTCTTTTTATCATTTATAGTGCTGATCTACCCAAATGTATTAAAAATTGTATGTTCCATTGTTACGCGGACGATGTCCAAGTTTATATGTCTGATCTACCTGATAGGCTGCCACTAGCCGTCTCTTTGTTAAATGAAGATTTGGATGCAATAGCAGACTGGTCCATGCGAAACGCTCTCGTACTAAACCCCGTGAAATCAAAATATATGATTTTAGGTACCAAGAAGCAAATCACGAAACTACATTGTAATCCGGATGTTAAGATCCAAGGAGTTTCGGTAGATCGTGTAGATGAGGCACGGAACTTGGGTGTTATCTTCGATAGCCAGCTTAGGTTCGAAAATCACGTTCTGAGTTTAGTGAAGAATTGTTTTTACCGCCTAAAAGTTCTATACAACATACGCAATCAGCTTTCAGAGGCTTCTCGCATAGCTCTATGCGAAGCTTTGATCATTTCAAGACTGAATTATTGCGACGTAGTGTATGGTACACGGCTACTTGCCCGAACTCAGCGAGTGGTGCAGCGTGTACAGAATGCATGTTGTCGTTTTTGTTTTAGTATCCCCCCTCGTAGTCACGTCACTCCTTATCTAAACAAAATGTCTATGCTTAATATGGAATCGCGTAGAGAGTTGCATCTTGGGGGTTTGATCTTTGATGTAATCAAGTTCAATAAACCTGAGTACTTGCATTCTAAACTAAAATTTGTAGATAATAGCACTAGAGGCTTGCGTTCAATTAGGTCTGCACTCCTCTATCATAATCATAAAACTGCTGTGTTCAAAGGTAGTTTCCGATATTTGGCGACGAAGTGTTGGAACAATATACCTCCACCCTTACGTATTCTTAATACTAAATTCACATTTAAATCACGCCTTAAATCTTTACTATTACACAAACAAACTGTAGGAATCCCTAAACACTTCGTTTGCCAATTATAGAAAGCTCTGGCTTTGTTACTTCTACCGGTACAGTTCCTGTCTTTTGCTGTTGCGCCTAGCACCAATCCGTAGGTAGGTATACTAAGGACACGTTAAGTTTATTTATTTATTTATTTTATCAAACACTGCAACGGTATCTTCATTGTTTTGACACAATCATCATTACTTGTTGGTATCTCGTTTTTCTGGTCACCTCAGAGGGTAAGACTGAAAATCAGTGTTTGCTCTTCCGAGCAAAACTATGCGCTGAGTTCTTGCCTTTTTGCTGGGCTGCAGCACACACTTTACCTGCTTATTTGTGTTTTTTTTTTATTTATTTTAATTTGTGCTACTTATTTTTTATTACTTAGTTTATTCTCTTTTTCTTTGTCGGTTAATTATATTTTTTGTCAAATGTTTATAATACCTATGTACTGTGTGTTGCAGAAGCAAATAAATGACTTATCTATCTATCTATCTATCTAGAAACTTGATGTTTAATTTTTTAGCAGAAGTGAAAAAGTGATTAAAGTGGGTAATGGTCAATTTTTCGACTTTTTTCATAACATTTCATAAAGTATGAAACCTAAAGAAATTTGAAAAACTGTTTTGAAATGTCCAAACCGATACCTTTCATTTGACTTGGTGAGGTAGCCTACCCTTTTGAAAATAATTCTCCCCATTTTTGTACATTTTTCAAAAAGTGTTCTTTTTATAGACTTCTCTATATTTTTCCTGTAAAATATACATCCATATCTATACGCACGCTCCATATATATTTCATGGAACTACTGCAATCTTCGGAGATGGGGGGGGGGCGGATTGGTTATTTTTTATACTTTTTTCGAAATATTTTAAAACGTATGAAACCTACAAAAATTTCAAAAAGTATTTTGAAATTTCCAAACTGATACCTTTCATTTGATAGCCCACATGACCCTGTAGGTATCATTTAAAATTTCGGCGTCACATTTTGTATGGAAAATATTCATTTTAATTTTTCATTTATTTTTCTTTAAATCTGCAAAAGCGCACAAAATGTATTATTATTTTAAATTGCAAGTTGATAGCTGCAGTAGTTGCGGAGTTATTAAGGAGGAAGAAAAAGGACAGACAAAGCGAGACCATAAGGGTTTCGAAACCGATCTTCGATCTCGAAACCCTAAAAAAGGAATTAAGAACTGGCGCTTCCACGAACGTGTTCCTGATGATGGACAAAACTTGCAGTTCACGCCGGAGTTATTAAGGAGGAAGAAAAAGGACAGACAAAGCGAGACCATAAGGGTTTCGAAACCGATCTTCGATCTCGAAACCCTAAAAAAGGAATTAAGAACTGGCGCTTCCACGAACGTGTTCCTGATGATGGACAAAACTTGCAGTTCACGCAGTGTCACTGAATTATCGATAACCCTTTATACACGGATATAGTTCAAAACTCATTTATTTCTCTGTTTTCTTACAGTTCACAAAATATAAATTACACTATGTAATTATATGGGTATTTACATCTACAATAGATAAATAATCGTCAAAATGCATCACATAAAATTGAATATTAGGTATAATAGAAAGTCATAAATTCATGAACGCCATATATCGATTGAACTATCAGCCACTTATTCAAATCAAATCAAAAACTCTTTATTTCCATAAATACAATAAATTTACTTTCAGAAAAGGTCAATTATAAAACTAAACACTAACACGGAAATGAAGTGATATTTTGATTGCTGTCGCTTTGGTATGTAGACTAAAGAAAAGAAGCGTCGAAGAAACCTTTAGCCTGTTAGTTGTTATTTTTCGAGTCGGAGCAAAACCTGTCCCAAGCTTTTTTATCCTCCTAATCTGATATTATAATTGTTTTTAACCTAAACTTGAAGGTTTTATCGGTGGAAGCTCTTTTTGTTCAATAACCATTAAAATTGTTTACAGAAATTAATAACTATTATTATAGTTCAACATAATGTGTAACATTCGTAAGGTAAATAAAATATTTCATTTCATATTATAGGTATATTATTTTGTGCCTACAACCCTATTCATTTTATAAGCCATCAACTGACGGGTTAAGATGAAATGAAATACAGGAAGATATCAGATGAAATCTGATAACCGCTGTTGGCAAATTTCTTCAACCTTAAAATTAATATTCTAGCTAATTTAGGTTATCAAACGTTTTATCTTATCAAAAATACGAACCAAATTATTTGGAAAAGATATTTCCCTCGAGACTACGAAGTAAGCTGATGAAATTATGAAGAAAATTAGGTAAATATTTTCAACGGTGATTTTGGACGGCGACACAGTGTAAGAATTGATAGAAGGTCATTTGTTTTAAACGTTCTTACAGAATTCTCTAAAATTATAAATCCGAAAGTTTTTAAAATGTGAATTTTTTGTTACCTATGATCTCCTACTAAAACTACTGAATAGATAAAGATGAAATTTGGCGTACATATAGAACTTAGGCTGACTTAGATAATAGGCTACTAATTATATCAAAAATCTGCGTACAAAGCCGCGGGGAGAAGCTAGTTTACTCATTGTAAAACTTTCGTAAACTTCAATTCTAAAAATAATTTTGAGCAAATAAGCCAAAGATCCTATGACTACGTACAATATCTTTGAAATAAGCCTACATTAAAAATTTGCCGTGCATTCTAATTTTAAAACTCACGCCTAACGGCACTGACAGCGTCACTGACAGCTTTGAGTGAAGCGAGCGACCATTGACAATCGAGAATAATGGCCTGGCCTGTCCGGCCTGGTGACATACATGTCCAACAAACCTGTGGTACACCACAGGTTTCTAAAACCTATCACAGGCACCAGTTCTCTCACAAAACAGGTAGACTTTACATCCCACTAGATCCTTGTGTTATACCTAACTAGATTCTTATACCTAGGTACCTTATTGTTTCTTTAAGTTATAAAAGAACTTATTGTGAGAGACTTTAGGTAAATGATTTTCAATTATTTATTATTACATTATTAACAATTTCAGAATTTGACAAACCTTGTAAATGTATATTAGTTTGGCAAATTTAAAAGAAAATAAAGAAATTATGTGCATTAAAATACGTTACATTTTCCGGGCATTAATCACAGTCAATTAATTTGTAATAATGGCTGCGATCTACAGATAGATTATCCCATCCAATAATGCAACATCCATGCACGCATTCACTTGAAAATGATGTAATTAAACCCTTCCAAATCGCTCATTTAATCAGGGCAAGTACTTCCGCTACATAAGCAAGGTATCAAGTAGCAATCACCATTATTATTAACTACTTATACCCCGTTGTTTCTATGGAATATAAAGGTTATTTCTATCCCATAGAAACTGTTTTATGGGATAAAAAGTAGCCTATGTTTATTCCAGGCATACGTACGTTAGACGAAGAATAAAAAAAAAATAAGTCGTTACCCCGAGCCAAACTCGCGTGCGACCCATTTTATCTTACTTAAGTAGTAGTAGTAAAGTAAGTATAAAGGTATAAACAAAATAATTTATAAGTATAAAAGTATAAACAATGGAATTTTTAAAAGTTCTTTGGCCAGCTTGTGATTTATCTATCAAATTAATAAGCATTTTTTTTAATAGCTCTGTAATAGTTTTATTTTGTATAGTTTACGCAGAGATGCAAAAACTGAATTGGGTGGCCAAAAAGAGCAATAGGATTTTCAACAATCCATTGACCAGTTTGTCATAAGCTATTTTTTTGTAAAAGCCTCGGTTAAAGTTTTATTATGTATAGTGTAAGAATAGTAACTATATTCTTGACATGACATGACAAACTGGCCATTGGATTTTTGAAAATCCTATTATTTAAAGTAATAACAAGGTAACATGCGTATGTAAAAGACGCGATAATGGAGCAATCCTGGGATAAAACCTTCAACCTTCAACATCATGTACCATTACATCTTTCGTCCACTTTTTTCTATTCGTTCTCATAACGTGGTCAGTCCTTTGAGTTCTCTAGTTGGTAGTTGTAAACAAACTTTACTTTTCCGTCAGAATCCGTTTATATACCTACCAACTGGAATAAAAGATCGTATCTTGACATTCAAGCTTAACCTTTAGGTATTTTTAGGGTTCCGTACCCCAGGGCTGCCCACGGGATCGTAATATTAAACCACTGCTATCTGTCTGTCTGTGTCTTTGTGTGTAGAATAGAATAAAATAGAAAAATCATTATTTTTGTGACATACATAATTTAACAAGACATACATGTCTCCATGTATGTGAGTGTGTGTCTCTCGTTCCTTTTGCGAAACTGAACCCAAAAAATGGTAGATATATTATAAAGTTTTGTACGATGGTACAGAACGCTTCGTGTGCGAATCGACTAACACTTGGCAGGTTTTATTTTGTCTCATGTAACCTGGTATTCGCCGAAGTCGCTCGCCCTGGGGCTACTAGGTATAAATAGAAATCTCTTAGATATTGTTCTAGCAAAGGAACTCGCCAAGGCCATTGTATTTCATGCCTCCCCACCGCCTCATACACGTGGATATACCCATTCCTTCCTGCGTTATACGAACCTTTATTTGAAGCAGCGTCAGAACAGCTTACAAACAAACGGTGCGGTATCGCCGAAACATGCGATGCGATGCGAATTGAACAAATGACTAGCTATTAGCGATGCTGAAAATTGATAGTCAGTTTTTAAGAGTTTTTATATACCGCTTAACTATTTTTAAATATTCAGGCCAAAATGCGGGTACCCCAACTATGGGAATCACTTAGACGTTGCTGATAATCTGTCATTGTATTTGCGGGTAGAACGAAGCTTCATTCTTTAGCTGTAACTGATCGAGAAACTTTCTCGCGTAATGTAATTATTCTAAAAGTATAGGTAGTTGTTGTTTAAAAACTAGTTTAATCACATGAATATAGGTACCTAAATATAGGGCTAGAAAACATAGGTATTCGAGGAATGCCACTAGCACTTCTGACAAACTACCTATGTGACCGTAAGCAGCGCGTAAAGTTGGAGAATTTATAAGTGATGAGGAGACTATCAGCTATGGTGTACCCCAGGGGAGTGTACTGGGTCCGACCCTGTTTCTTATCTACATAAATGACCTTTGTAATCTCAATTTAAAAAACGCGAATATCTTCTCTTATGCAGATGATACTTCTGTCGTCTTTACCGGCACATCCTGGAATGATGTTAAAAAGAGAGCTGAAGAGGGACTTCTTGAGATATCTCAATGGCTTAACCTAAATTTACTTTCCCTAAATGTTTCTAAGACTAACTTTATGACGATTACTAAATATAATAATACCCAACCCAATCATAACTACAGTCTAAAAATACATAAATGTAACCTTATTGACCCTTCCTGTCATTGTCCTAACATAGATAAAGTAACAACTACAAAATACCTAGGAATAATGATTGATCAACGACTTTCCTGGCATGATCACATCGAACTTTTGATGAAAAGGCTTCGTAAACTAATCTGGATCTTTAAAATATTACGTCACGTCGCAACAAAAAAACTAATAAACCAAATCTATACATCGTTGGCACAATCAATTCAAAATTACTGTATACCAATCTGGGGAGGAGCTAATAAAACCAAGTTCTTAGAACTTGAAAGAGCACAGAGGTCTCTATTAAAAGTCATGTATTTCAAGCCCTTCCGATACTCTACGAATGTACTCTACCAAGACGCCGGTCTACTATCAGTCAGGAAACTCTACATCATAAGCGCCGTTTTGAGGCTACATAGATCTCTTGAGTCACCAACAAACTTAGTAAGCGAAGAAGTGAACAAGTAGCTCCTAAAATCTCTACTCGGTCCCGGTTTGCGTCGCGACAATATGTCAAGCAATCTGCCTTTCTCTACAATGCATTAAACAAAACCTTAAAAATCTACCCTATGAATAATTATGAATGCAAAAAATCCCTAAATAAATGGCTATTAACTCTAAACTACGAAGAAACTGAAAAACTTTTGGAAAGTGTTTCGTAACATATAAACAAACTCAACATGCTAGGCACTCACACTTGCACACAATACACACATGCACACAACACAATTACACTTTCAGACGTGCACAAAACACTAACACACACATACACTCACACACACACACACACAGGCACACACCATACAATCACATGCTACCAAACTTTTGTAAAGCATTATTATCTTTCTAGTTTTAATTATTCAAATACGCACCTTCCAATATTATTATAACTGTATATTACGGAAGAGCGGAACCCTCTAATACAGGTATCTCTATACTTAAAAGAGGATTCCAAACCCATGCTATGTAAATTAATTTAAGTTTACTTGAATAAATATTTGTATTTGTATTTGTATACCTAAGTTATTACCTTGCCTAATTGTATTATTGGGAAATACCTGAAAGTAGGTAACCAGATATGATCTGGATGGAGTAAGTATTTAATAGAACGGACAACACCAGGTATAAATCGACCCATTACAACAAGTTCTTGGGCGATTCGCACCGCGGTGGAAAAGGAATTCAGAAAGAGCTCATTCACACCGCGCGGTTCTAACCACTCGCGGTACGAATCTACTAAAGACCCGATTCAGATGTGTTCGTGAGTGTTTCATTCATTATTTTCGCCGCTCATCAGTACATTTTCTTTTGTTTTTATTCATAACTAGCTAAAAAAGTAAAGTTACTTTACCAACGTTACGCAAGTATGTTGGCTTTTGGGTGACATCGTTTTAGATTACACCTACCTGCTACCTACCCAGATTAGAGTTTGATGTCAGATTATTTTTGGACAACTCTAAAAAGCCGGACTATGTCTACATTGTCCGGTTTTTTTAATAATCTCAGTTGGGCTATGCAGCTGGTCAACTCAGATGTATTCATGAGATCACCCGCAGTATTTTTTATGCATTATATTACATTTCGATTACGAATCAAAACAAATGAAATAAAATGAATGAGCGGCAACAACTATACACAATACACACAATACATCCGAATAGACCAGCACGACTAAATGTAAACTACCTGCTTAAATATTAAGTAAGTATGTATGCACTACGACTTGAATTGTAACTATGTTGCCATTAAAAATCTGAAACTTACAACAATCATAATTTTCAGTTGTAATATATGTTTTTGATTTAACATCTATGACAAAAACCATTGATGTTTATTTTGACTTGTCTATATTTGTACCGTATTGTATAATTAAAATCGTTTTACATAGTTTTCCTCAAAATCCACTGTCTGCTACAGATTTTTTAATATATTTAAAAATATAAGGAATTTTTCGATAGATTTATGCATGATTTGTTCCGTTTGGATTATTCTTTGGAAGCACTTTCCATTTGGCAAAAATCCAACAGTAAAATGAAATTGCCTTGGTAACTTTATTGGCATTTTAGTTACAAAATGGTTGGGATTGTGCTCAAATCAGAATTAAAATTATTCAAAATATTAATTAAAATCGTAAATCCATTAAGTCCCCTACGGTTGTTGATATCTATTTATCGACCCAATTTTAGATATAACTAAAAAAAAAATTTGCAACAAATATAAACAAAGTTTAACCTTAACTAAATACTACATCTTATAACAATCATAATTGTGTTTGCGGTTGGTAAGAATGACTTAACATTTTTAACAAAACCGTTGATATTATGTTATTTTAACATCTAAAGTAAAAAAAAACCAGCGAAACTTTATCTAAAATACATTTGTATATTTTGTAGTACGCTGTATTAATCTTATGTACGCTGTATTATCTGGGCCTGGATCGAGGAAGCCAAGTAAAAACTAAATTACCTCAAATAAAATGAATATCTGCTGCATCATAGACGCTTTTTGCATTCTAAAATAAAACTTAGGGGCATTATATATATGGTACCAACCTATGCCAAAAATATGTTTCTATAATAAAATATGTCCTGCGCACCTAGTCGCTAGTGACCATTTAGACTGGCCGCCGCGCCGTGACCGAAGATTCGGCTAGGAGGACATCATCATCTTTCCAAACAAGAACAAAATTAAAAATTTTAAAAACCTCCAGACAGATTTTCATGAAACATGGCTAAAAACACTCGGGATAAAATTATCTATGACACAAAAAAAAAACTAAACGAAAATCGGTTCATCCGTTTGGGAGCTACGATATCACAGACAGATACATAGACAGACACGTTAAACTTATAAAACCCCTCTGTGTCAAAAAGTCTCTGTGTCAAAAAGTCGCAATACAAATGATTATTATCACTAATACCTACTGGTCTATTCAGATGTAACTAACTTTTCGTGAGTGTATCACTCAAACTATTTTCATTTTCATTTATCTTTGGTAATTAAAATTGACATACACTGCTCAGGGCGTACCTACTCGTAAAAACAAAATCGAAAATTCCAATTCGTTCATATGTCGCTTATGCAAGCGACATAAGGTTTGTTTTACACGAAAACGAATCATAAACTTCGATTTTTCCGAGTGTGTGTCACGGGTTCTAGAGTCCTGTAAGGTCTAAAGGAAATAAAGCACTTTGATATATGATACTCGCTTCTGCCCGCGACTTCGCACGCGTATTTTCGGTATAATAGTAGCCTTTTATCTAAGTTAGGCTTTGCTCTAAACGTACGCCAAATTTCATCTTGATCTGTTCAGTAGTTTTGGAGATCCTAAGTAACAAAAATTCTGATTTCACTGTAGGATTTGAGTAGGCCAAATCCGTCTTCTCGCATTCAACACACTCAACACTAGAAGTAGGTAGGTACCATTGCGTTTATAAAAGGGATTTATTTGCCTTTTAACGTTGTATGAAAAATAAACGCCTGCCACTGAGAGGATACGTTCTGAGAATGTATTTATTTTTAATCTAAAAAGGTTCCGCCCTAAATTGGGTATCCGTTTACCGTTTGTTGGAGGCAAATGACGCGAGTTTTCAAAGTCATGGCACAGAAGGCGTTAATAAATAATGCGTACAGAAAGGGCATTGTCTACCCGACCTATTTTGACTTCCTGTTACCACCCTATTTGACAACCTTTGTGGAGCAACGGGCTTTCTTGCAGAAAGTTAGGGGTTGATTCTCGTGTAAAAATATCATATTCTACTTAGGTACTTATGGCTCTAGCTTCTTACCTAACCCTTTCAGTGCCCATCATCATCATCAACCTATATTAGTCCACTGCTGGATTTAGGCCTCCTCTAATGATTGCCTTGGCATTTTCTGGTTTGTACTGTCATTCGGGGTAGTACCAATAATCCCCACGCTGGGCATGCGGGTTGGGGATTGCATTTTGGTGATGGAAGGTCTGCAGGGTTCGCTGCTGCCCGCACCCCGGTGTATGTCCCTTAGTAAAATTGTAAGCAGGTACCATCATCCGCTAAGATCCGGCTGGATAGCACAAGGATGATTTTTCTGTGAAGTGACCGATTGCCACCAATACCTCAACCTCAACAGCCTGTTTAGTCCACTGCTGGGCGCAGGCCTCCCCCTGATAAGCGCCTTATTGGCTTTTATCTCATAGGGGGTAGTGCCCATAATCCCCACGCTGGGCATGCGGGTTGGGGATCGCAGTTTGGTGGTAGAATTGTTCTGTTCGTTGTTTTGTGTTTGACTAAGAGATTTCCACCCCCGGTGGAAATCCCTTAGTCGCCTCTTACGCCACCCGCGGGAAGAGTTGGAGTGGTGCAAATTCTAAGCCGGCACCACATAGCTAGCCGACCAATAGAAAAGACCAATAGGAGCTACGTATTTCGTGGGTCTGGTCAAGTACTAAAAATGACGTTTTACATTTTTTGAAACATCTTCGCTTACTAGCAGTTAGCTAGCTCATTCATCAAACAATAGTTATAGTCTTATACCTCCTCGAAGCTACTAGAGAAAAAGGAGCAGCTTTCTTCTGCGTATTCTTAACACTATTCTGCGTATTAGTTGCTAAATAAAGTAATAAAATAAATAAATAAAAACCTCTGTCATGTCTGGAGAGAGTGGGGAGAGGCCTTTGCCCAGCAGTGGGATGAACACGGCTAATAATAATAATAATAATAATAATAAAATAAACACCTCCACTGCGACCACCACCTGTCTGCCAAGCATGGTGATTATGGCAACCCCCCCTTTTCAGCAGCAGTGGATATAAGTGTGCTAAAGAGGCCAAAAACCTACATGAAAGCTTTTGTGTTGGGAAAAAAACGTGAAATTTCTTCGGAATGGTTACGTTTCGATGTAACTCGTTTTAAATCCGTTTCGTTGGTTTTCTTTGAGCCCCGTTTTTGGTAAAACAAAAACAGATCAGATGAAAGGGATTCTATTGTAAAATTGCTTTTGAAAAGGTCATGAACGTTTGAGTTAATAACGCTCACAGCACGGTTTTCTCTTCGTATTTTTAGAAAGAGGTGGGGCTTATAATTATTATGTACCTATGTTCTATGTACGAGTAGGTATGTTCAGCTGTATGTATGTTTTAATAAGTATGTTCACTAATTTCTCCGTCAATTGTAAACCGATTTTGATGATTCTTTTGCTAATGTACACATAATGATCCAAAAATGGTCCCATAAAAATTGTATCCCGAGAAAATTAGTATTTTTCCCGCCAAATTTAAGAAGCAGTGTAAATACGGACTTTTAAGTCGGCTTGTAATTAAATTAAATTATAAATTATCTTTAAAAACAAAAAAATACACTACAATCAAATGATAGAAAGTTATTTAGTATAGAACTAGCATTTACAATTGAAAAAATTGAGCCAACTGCAGACTCTAGCAAATAATCATTTAGATTAGGTATCTACTGTATTGGTTTACGAATTTTACCAATATTAAAAGTTACTTCCTAGTAAACGTATGGATTTGAAAAGGCACCGAAAATATTTCACCGTTTACATCCAGAATTCCAGGTCAGTTATTCCATTTGTCTCAAAGTAGCTGAGAATTTTTACTCCAATTTTTAATGGCACTTAGAGATGTAGCGTGAACTGAGATTGAGTTAGTCAAACAGAGTCCTTTGTATGAGCTGTGTAATTATTTTTATTTATTTGTATTTATACATGTATTTTACGATGACCAAAAAAATATTTTCTTTCCATACATATGGCGCGTCTCCTGGAGGTACAGTTTTTCTGCGAGCACTCTATTGTGTGCAATTGAAGAGTCATCCTAGCCGGCAGGTTAAAGTTATCAAGAATGCTAGCCACCACCATAATAAAGGCAAATAGCTGGAAAGAGTAAGAAAAAGAAAGGGAGAGTGAGCGAGATCTTTTCACCTCAGCACACATACCACCACTGCTGAACGGGCCTACTCCAAACAAGTAAAGAAAGAAAAAAAGAAAGTAAGAATTTTTATTTATTAAACACTACACTACTAATAAAATAAAATAAAAAGACTACATAGTAACACGTAAAAAAACCCAAGTGAACATTAATACTAACACAATACGTATATAAACACAAGTAGTAGGTACCTAAGCATTGAGTTGGTAGTAAGTAGCCCACTCAGCAAGCAGACGAGCGAGTGTGTGTAGTTTTTGCCATATTCACCACACTTGACAGGCGGTTTGATGATCGCAGTCAAGGTTAATAATGACAAGGTTAAAGGTCAAGGTTAAAGGTTAAAAATACGCCGAAGGAAGCTGCCGATCCTTCGTTAGTAGGATTCATTAGTCGAATTGTAGTGATAGTCAAATGATCCTAGACGAATCATAGTTTTGTTATAATATGTTATTTGTTATACTTAGCTGTATCTATTTATTAAGTGCACTTATGTATTGCCTATTTACGAGTTTCTTTGAATACATTTTATTTATTTATTTATTGTTTATTTATTTATTGAATGATGATTTTATTTAAAGTTCTGAAGAGATTGTGGAACCTGAGCTCGAATCTCAAAATGAAATGGAATCTTCTGATTCAACGAACGATACATCATCAGGTGACTCCGAATCTCCAGAGGAAACTGAACCGGGGTTACGAAGATCTACAAGGGAGCAAAATCCCTCTGTCCGCTATGAAGACTATTTTCTAGGTGGATAGAACGCGTCTATTACCAACCTACCTAGTGGAATGGTTAGTAATTATTTTTCTTAACCGACAAACTGGTTTGTCTTTTAGGTAGCGTTTTTTTATGTCATTTTACAATTCTATACCATAGAGGTACTTCTGCTATTTTAATTTCAATAAAACCATATTAATCACGAATCTTAAGACATACCTAATGAGTTGGAGAGGTCTATTCTTACGCTACAACGTCCACGGCTAGTGATAGTAAGGAGACGGAGTAAGAAATTTACGAAAGCTAAAAGTGAACAAAACTCATTCTACAAGACAACAACAACACTGAACATTCATATGTTATTCAGAAA
This sequence comes from Eupithecia subumbrata, assembly GCA_949316285.1. Classification (NCBI taxonomy): domain Eukaryota; kingdom Metazoa; phylum Arthropoda; class Insecta; order Lepidoptera; family Geometridae; genus Eupithecia; species Eupithecia subumbrata. Next base: position 7,841,395 of record OX438643.1, on the reverse strand, counting down.
CGAACTTTTTTCCTTCAACAAAACACGGAGCAGCCAAAGAAACTTTCATCAGCAAATCACCGAAACATTACGGCGAATATTGCGTTGCTAATATCAACATTCATAAAAAAGTCGTTACCAAAAATAAAGCGGAATTAAATTCAAATCACATCAAAATACGGGAAACAAAATAAGACCAAGTTTGGCGGAGTTTTCAGCCACTTGGCAGGGGCAAGCGGCGGTGTGTGCCGTAACTTACAAGAGATAAGAGAGGAGGTAAATAATGTTTTTGGCAAGATTGTTAAGTTCTGGCAATGTGTTTACGGTTTAAGAATAGGCAAAACTAGATTTTTTTATTATCTGCCAAAAAGAATAAACTCGTCAACAAGTATGGATACTTGTAAGAAATCTTCTGTGTCAGTTGATATACGCCTCGGAGAACCCGTTATTTTGGTGTCGGATTTTTTTACTGTTCCATGCCGTTTCCGATCTGCTTCCAAAAAGGTTTGAAGATTTTAATAAGCAGGGTACAACACTGTTTTTTTTTTCAAAATCGATATGTATTGGGATAATAGATTTATACTTAAATAGGTAGAGGACACTTATACAAAAATAATCCCATGACATAACGTCCAAAAGCGTCGGGTTTCTGAGATACCCAGTCAAATGATACCTATTGCTAGACGTGGGTCGTTACGTCATTTTCAAGAAACGTAACGAAACCAGTGACTTGATCGGCGTCACCTGTTTTAAAACTAGTGATTTTGTAACCAGTTTCTATTTATTCTGCTACTGTGATTGTTTGTATAAATAACTCAACCACCAATTACTAATAATAAATAATAATAATAACTTACAATTACAGTTACTCGCGAAACGAAAATTGTTTGTTTGTAAACAGTTTAATGAATAACGTAGGACAAACAAATTAACTTCCCTTCATACTTTATTCAGGCTTAGGACTGACTGCATTAAATGTTATTGCTTTTTATAGTAATTATGATTACTGCTAACTATAAAACTATGATATTAATAAAATTTTGTACACAATAATTATTAATAAAAATTACTGTTTATTTACACTATTTGGCTTTATACATTTTTCTGTTTCATAATTGTCATTTGTTTATTTCTCTTATTTTTACACTATACAATAGTTTTGTTTAGAAATATACAATTTTTTAATTCAGTGCCTCAGTTTTTTTTTGCGGTAGCGCGGTGCGAAATCAATGAAACGCACAGGGCAGAGTACAGTAACGCATTCCAAAAATCACTACTTGTCATTTGACTCGAAACTAGTTATTCGGTTACATGCTGCGTAGCTAGTTACTGTAACTAGCGACGTGAAATAACGCCCACGTCTACCTATTGCTCTAATTTTTAGGGTTCCGTACCTCAAAAGGAAAAAAGGAACCCCTATAGGATCACTTTGTTGTATGTCTGTCCGTCTGTCAACCCCCTTTTCTCAGGAACGAATGGAGGTATCGAGTTGAAATTAGCATCAAATACTCAAATCCGTAACCTCTGAGCTTCGATATAAATAAACTTCAAAGTCAACGCAATCAAAAGTTACAGCCGTTTATGACTGAATATTATGAAATTTCCATTTTTTGATGCTATGCCAACGGGAAGTACCCTATATACGTTTTGGTTCGTGTCGTGAATCAAAAATATATTTTTCGTGAATAAGCTAAAATGAACGGTTTTCGGATTTTTCCCTTTATTTGTGATCTAGGGTCTTGTTTCTTCCCAAATTTTATGATTCTAGGTCAACGGGAAGTATTCTATAGGTTTTGGCCCATACATGATAGCAAGAATCAAAAGTATTTTTTTTTGTTGAAATAACTACAAATTTATGGATATAGGATGTTTTCCTTTATTTGTGCTAAAAAAACCTTGCTTCTTACCAAATTTTATGATTCTAGGTCATCAGAAGTATCCTATACGAGAATCGTATATAACGAGAATCAGAAGAATTTTTTTGTAAAGAAACTACAAATTTACTTTTTTTGGATTTACGGACACACTCTTAAACAGAACCCAGCTCTACTTTGACCTCTATTCATATCTTTGACCTCATAATACTTGAAGACCTTTTTTGTCCGGGTAAAACGTCACGAAGTCAAATTTTATTTCAATGAAACGATTTCAGGCAGATCCGTTTACTAATTTGGGCGTGACTAAATAAGTACCATACAAACATGCATCCATACTTTTGCATTTTTAATGTATAATTAATTTAGAAGCAGCACTTTGTTTTTAACTTGGACCACATCAAAAAAATCGGTCCACTTGGTGTAAATCCAGCTCCGACGATTATAAAATCTATAAAGCGAGTTAAACCTTGTTTTTAACCGAAACATGGCGCATACAGTTTCATTTTATTCAATCGTATATATGTATCATTGTTTCCTTTTGGAACCGAAAATACTTTTACTTTATTCCACGTTGTTCTGCTGACTTTTTATAATAAAAATTTGTCGGTCTACCATACCATCGGAATATGTGAGTGAGGAAATAAAGAGTGCACCTGTTAATTATGATTATTTCAGAAACAACTAAGAATAGAAAGAATATCTTCTTCTTTACATGGTATAAAACAAAGTCGCTCCCGCTGTCTGTCTGTCCCTATGTATGCTTAAATCTTTAAAACTACGCAACAGATTTTGATGCGGTTTTTTTAGTAGATAGAATGATTCAAAAGAAAGGTTTATATGTATAATACATGCATAATATAGTAGAGAAACACTGATCGTTTTAGAGGTTTCTAATGTGATGTCGTAAATATACACATTTTGTTGCGCTTACATTGCAAACGCTGGCTGAACCCTACGTGATGGATAAAAATAATGTACTACAGTATTGTCCACCTTAAAAAGGTCTACAAAAAAGTCCGTATGGTATAAGTTTATCTCTTAGGGATAACCCACAATAACCATTTTTTATCCTTTGCTTTTTACGAGAAATAATGGCGTATAATTACGAAGCGATCTTTATCCAATTAAGTACAGTCTTTACAGCATGTAATTTACATGAATGTTTACGAAGATATTACAGATTTAAAATGCAGGGACATAGCGGTTGCGGCGGTGCGCGGCGGCGGTGGTACCAGCCGGGGGGGCGATTCTATAGTATATTTAGTATCAGCATTGCACCCGTGCGAAGCCGGGGCGAGTCGCTAGTAATACAATATAATATCTATTTGATTACTAAGATTAACACAGAAATACACAGTAAAATGAACCTTGCTAGCCAATCAAACAAATTGCGCAGTGATAAAAATACACAGCGTAGGATAAATTAAATTGTAATTGGCACACGCACACCGTGCCTATCTAGGCACAAATGATAAAAGCTTTGTATGGATTCATTTTACAAAAATGTTTTCGTAAATCGGATGTAGAGATTAATATTAGAACTCCTGTATTCATCAAAAATAGTTTAGAACCCTGAGCACTCTCGTGGTTCCATCCTGTGGCTTCCAAACGAATTCTTTATTCATCTTGCTTTAAGTGGGCACATACCATTCAAAAGTCTTATGTCTGGCTTGCTACTTGTTCCTCTTTTCACGCCACTCCAACAATGGTTTCAGGGGAAGTATAAATTGTAACTTCACACAAATATTACAAGTGCACACTGGATGGGAAACTTTGAATACAACAGACGCGACGAACTTGAGGCTACGTTTTTATGAGCAAAGAAATGTGGATGTGGTAAGAGGAAGGTTGTTAAACTATGTGGTTTCACAAGGAACAGATGGTGTACAGACAGCGTCAGAATTAAAAAACTCCCCTGGATAGCACAATGTAGGTTAACTTCCCATTTTTAGGGTTTTGAAGATCGAAGATCGGTTTCAAAACCCTTATGGTCTCGCTTTGTCTGTCCTTTTTTCCCTCCTTAATAACTGAAAAACTGCTGCAGCTATCAACTTGAAATTTAAAATAATAATACATTTCGTGCGCCTGTACAGATTTAGAGAAAAATAAATGAAAATAAATGAAAAATGAAAATGAATATTTTCCATACAAATTGTGATGCCGAAATTTTAAAAGATACCTACAGAGTCATATGGGGTATCAAATGAAAGGTATCATTTTGTACATTTAAAATTATTTTTTGAAATTTTTGTAGGTTTCATACTTTTTAAAATATTTCGAAAAAAGTCGAAAAAATACCCATTCCCCCCCCTATCTCCGAAGATTGTAGAGCGATCCATGTAAAATGTATAGACCGTTTATAGACATGGATCTATATTTTACAGGAAAAATATAGAGAAGTTTGAAAAAAAAAACTTTTTGAAAAATGGTCAAAAAGGGGGGAAATAATTTTCAAAAGGGGAGGCTACCTCACCGAGTGGGGTATCAAATGAAAGGTATTGGTTTGAACATTTCAAAATACTTTTTGAAATTTTTGTAGGTTTCATACTTTTTAAAATATTTCGAAAAAAGTCGAAAAAATACCCATTCCCCCCCCTCTATCTCCGAAGATTGCAGAGCGATCCATGTAAAATGTATGTAGCGTTTATAGACATAGATCTATATTTTACAGGAAAAATATAGAGAAGTTTGAAAAAAAAACACTTTTTGAAAAATGGTCAAAAAGGGGGGAAATAATTTTCAAAAGGGGAGGCTACCTCACCGAGTGCGGTATCAAATGAAAGGTATTGGTTTGAACATTTCAAAACAGTTTTTTAAATTTCTGTAGATTTCATAGTTTTTGAAATATTTTGAAAAAAGTCGAAAAAATACCCATTCCCCCCCCCCTATCTCCGAAGTTTGCCGAGCGATCCATTTAAAATGTATGAAGCGTTTGTAGATATGGATCTATATTTTATAGGAAAAATATAGAGAAGTCTGTAAAAAGAACAATTTTTTAAAAATGGTCAAAAAGGAATAATTTTCAAAAGGGGGGCTACCCCACCGAGTGGGATATCAAATAAAAGGCATTGGTTTGGGCATTACAAAACAGTTTTTAAAATTTCTGTAGCTTTCATACTTTTTGAAATATTTCGAAAAAAGTCGAAAAATTGGTAAAAAAGGTTGGTACCTACTATTCTTAGGTATTCGTTAAATTGCGAAGTCTCTAACCGGTAATTTTGGTACCTACATATTTGTTGAAAAACGTTCAAAACCCTCGGCGCGCGAGTTACACTCGCACTTGACGGATCTTGTTTTATTTTTGTCTACTCGTTCTGTTTTTATGTTACCTAAATCAAATATAATTTATTTTCGACTTTCAGAACTCCTAAGATTAGATTAATTTAATGAGATAGAAGATATGTTATACAGGGGGGTTACTTAATTAATTCTGAAGCTATACATACATTTACAAGGAAAAGTGGTCTTTTGTCTTGATAAAACGACCTAGTCCTGGCTAGGTACTATTAAGAAATCAAATACTCAGAGTGTGTGAGCTTACGCACTTTAATAACAAAAACCTTAGGTACCGTTAGTTGCAATCAAAATATTGTAGTTATGTCAAAATAAGTACGGACAACGAGTTTTTTATTTATTTTAAGCTAGCTTCTGCAGGGGTATTTTGATTCGCCGGAAAGGCCGTCGGATTCGATATCGGAAACGTTTTTCTTCGTAAAAAGCTTGCAGGCCTCGGATTCAATTTCATCTTGACCTGTTCAGTAGTTTTGGTAGGTAACAAAAATTCAGATTTCACAAAATTTCGGCTTTATAATGTATATTATTAGGATCATGCGATTAACTTTCCGCCCAGGAAGCCTAGGATCTATATTCTTTATTTTAAATTTTATATAAATACTTAATATCCATCCTGTGAGGTTAAGGTGAGTAAGTTGTTTTCGGACTAGGAAACGTAGACTCATGTCATTCTTTTCGGATAAGTATATTTCACCAGCACGGTGACATGGCGGCTTATCATTCAAGGCATGTTCTGCTCAGGTGGGTTAATCTTTAAAGTCATGTCTCTATAAGTCGTGTTAATATAGATTGTGATTGAAAACTTTAAATCCCTTTTAGATATTTTTTGATCAATCTAAGCAAGACTGCAGGCAGAGCATCTACCTGCGGCAAGCTGAAGTTAGGGTGCTGTAGCGCTCATTGGGACATCCTTATGTCTATAGGTAGACCACACAACTGGCGGATCGCTATAGAACCATGTCACAGTAACAAACGCCAAAAGTGGCGTTTGTTTTCTTATTGTGACAAGGTTCTACAGAGATCCGCCAGTTGTGTGGTCTACCTAGCTATGGACTAACGCGAGTCGGATGACGCTGAAGCGGTCTTTTGTTTCTTGTAGCTTATGAGACACAATGTCCACCTTTTCTACCGATTGGCCAGCATCTGAACTCCTACACAACTTCAAATTGGAATAGTTTAGTAAGATTCCGACCTCCGTGGCAAAGAAACAAACTACCTAGGCAAGTCAGAAGTATTCCCGGGACGTACCGGTAACAAAATGCCACTGCCTGATTGCGCCGCACTTTCACGCAATCATAACTTGCTAGTTGCTACTTTGTTTTGCAAAGATCAGGAAACTTTGGAAAAGTTTTGCGTAGTAAAATATGTGACAAAGCGAAATCAGGAGCGTAGGATTTTAGCGTTATTTGGGAATAATCAGTCATTTACTTATAGCGATGTTATTTAGATACTTATTAATTAAGTTATGATGTCGACGATTTGCATGAACAACTTTGTATGTAGTCGATAGGTACTTAAACAATGTTTAATAAAGTTTTTGTTTTTATAGTGCGTAAGCCTCACACTCTGGCAAATTACGGAAGGATGCGGTTTCGAGTCCCGCCGAAGTCGTAAATTTTTGCGATGTTATTTAATTTCTTAGAATGTTTAATAAGTTTGTCCAAATAAATATTCTTATTTTTATAATTGGAATGCGTCGTGTTCTATTAATTTCTATCCCTTTTAGATATGTTTTCTTATTTTATTTTTGATTTTACTTCTGTCGAACACCAATTTGGTGTACGAGGTAAACATGAAAACAGATCAAGACTCAAGAGATTATGATGATTGAACATTATCTCATTGATCAAAATCTCATAAGCTGTTATAAAAGTAATTGTTCTAGTTTTTAACCCTTAATTACTTGCGTGGGATGTTTTGCACCCCAGCGACTGTATGATTGTCTCTAGGAGTCAAATAGTTATCAATATTAAATAAAAATCTCGTGTCACGGTGTATGTGCTCACACTCCTCCGAAACGGCTCGATCGATTTTAATGAAATTTTTATGATTATTTGGAAGTTATGAGAATAGGTCGTATTGTATATGTCATCCCGCTAGGGTGTCCCTATCCAGAAAAATTTCAACGCGAGCAAAGCCCCGGGGCGCAGCTTCTTATAAATAAAAGTCGGATTTTGCACTTTTGGTAGTTTTTTCTTATTATATATTATATAGGGGCGTAAAGCACCCCACGCAAATACTTAAGTAAGTTTTTAGGCGCGAGTAATTAAGGGTTAAAGGTAGCCTTAAGCCTATCAAATTATAAAAAAAAAACTATTTTTTTTTTCACAAAATGAAGGCCACACTCGCACAAAAAGATGAAGAGTCGGGCTTAGTATAAAATATTTTTTTAACCTACATAACCTAGGTACTTGTTGTATTTTACTTTTGAATTTTTAAAGTCGCGTTTTTTTGCTCACGCTTTCAGTCAGTAAATGTTAATTTTATTAAACAATTAGGTTAGCTTCGCGACTACACCAAAACTTACAAGATACTTACATTCATATAATATTTCAAAAGTAACTCTGTATTTTTGTCTTTGTTACCTTTCCACGCCTAAACGGCTGAACGGATCCTAATGAAATACTTAAAAAGCACGTGCAAAGCAGCGGGCAGCAGCTAGTAATCTATACTAATATTATAAAGAGGCTTTCCTCTTCAAACAAACAATCTAATCTTTATTTGATTGTTTGTTTGTATGGAATAGGCTCCGAAACTACTGGACCGATTTGAAAAATTCATTTACCATTAGAAGCCCGCATTATTCTTGGTGAACATAGGCTACTTTTTACCGCAGGAAAATGCTTCATTCCTACGGAAAAACGAGTAATAATAGGACAACGGGTAGTAAGAATGCATACTATGTACTACTACATACTAGAGATTTGTTACACTAGCGATATGCAAGCGAATTCAAAGCTACGAATATCAAATATCAAATCAAACGCACCAGCATTGCCATACAGCGGGGCAATGCAGCCAGCGTCTTAAAATATCAAATTGCTTAATTTCCTTTAGACCTTACAGACTCTTGGACACGTCACAAAAATTCAAATTACATAAGTAAAACTAGGAAACAAAGTTATCACTTTGATTTTTAGTTCACTTCAATCTTTATAAGGTAAAGTAAGAATACGATCTCAGCGAGCTACGCACTTACCTCACTTGACATCGCTCACAAATGAAAAACTATAGTTTGTAAGGTGTAAGAGCAAATTCCTACATCAACCAGTGATTTTATGAACAACTGATTCATTACAAATTAAGTTAGGTATGTCAGGAGCATTATTCACAACATGGGCTCCTGACATGTGGTCACAATAAATATGTCACGTGTATGTTTTATTCAAGTGAACTAATATCAAATTATTTAGTTTATTTTGCTTTATTTCAGGAATGCCGATGTCCACTTTGCATTCTAAATTAATTTGGTTAGGTAATTTGGCTAATTTGACTTTATTGAAGCTAATTTGTTCCTATTTTCCGAATAAATTGAAGCTATTTTCCGAATTGATTTAGTCGAGTGGTTTTGAATTTGATTTAATAACGCAGTGACATTTCGATGCCCGATAAAACAACATGAATGAAATATTAAACTTTTGTTACGTTGCTTTTGAATGATTACGAGATGGAAACGTTGCCAAATGGATGAAAGAAATTGGTATTTCCCTAGTACGTGGCCAAACAGGTCCAGCCTCAGCTTAATGCCGCTTCCACCTGAGGACGGAAACAACCCTGGTTTCAGTCTGAACCTCCGGGTGACGTCACATTGCGTGTCTTTGGTTTACAAAAATCAAAGAGCAACAACGTTATCAAACGGGAGTTGGGGTTGTACCAATACTAAATGAGTCGTAAAGTAAAATGAGTGCAAAAAAATATGTGATGTAGAAGCAGTAAGTTATGTAAAAACATGGTTGTTGCAAATTCAAAAGAAAAACTGCATAGCATGCTTATGATGCTTATAAAGAAATATAAATATAATAAAATATTACTTTCTCACATGAAGTAAACAAATAAAAGCGTTCAGAGCATATAGCGGTTTCTAGAAACTTTTTAAGTTTATATATATATTTTTTTCTTTGATTTAATAGGATATAATGATTTGATAAAGTACGATCTCAGTAATCACTTGTCATTTACTAACACATTTTTTTCGCCGCGAGCAGAAGCTAGTTTATAATATTAGTGTGATGCAAAAGTTTGGATGGATGGATGTTTGTTACCTCTTCACGACAAAACTACTGACGGGATCAGGCTGAAATTTTGCATTCAAGTAATTGTAATCAAACATAAGCTTTGTTGGGGGCTGGTATTTTTGGTATAATTAAAAGAATTAAAATCAACTTTTCACGTGTATTGTTACAAGGGTGTACAGGAAGAAGAGAGAAAAAAACATGGCGGCTAATTAAAATTAAACATGAAAGTGTCAATGTCCTTGACCTAACCTACAAAATAACGCGGGATATTTGAATTCCATCTCTGGATTATGAACAAGCTTCTCATAATCCCTTAATTCAGTTTACATTGGATAGAAATCACCTTTAAACGTTTCCATAGAAACAACGCGTGCGAAGTAGTAAATACTAACGTCAGAGATGTAAATGCCATTGATGATGATGAGGTTCGAGTACGTAAATCAGAAACATGCCTTCATAAATGTAGAACACAGCACTTCATTATCTCTGCGCGGTATAGTAGGATAGTCGCGGTATGATCGTTTTGCTAATTGCGTCGCGTTCCTGCAACACAGATAGGCACTGGCGACGTTGCTGACGCATATAGGCACTGCATTGCATGTTTGAGAGGATCGTTACCTAGTGTGTTTTCCTCAAAATTGTTTCATTTAGGTATTCAACGATTGGCTGAGCAAGATCCAAAACCTATACTTTAAAAGCGTGTTCTAAGCTTGACTTTCTGGATAAACGTGATTTTTAATTTTGAGGTAAGTCATGAAAATTAATTAATAATGTTAAAAAAATTATATCTAATGATAAATAAAAAAACAAATAAGAATGGCCTGGCGTCTTCACAAACGTGTTCGTGATGATGGGCTAATACCTGCAGTTCACGCAGTGTCAGGGAATTACCAATATCCCTGCATAGAATGGAATAGCAATGTACCCTTTTGCATTATTTGACAATATTAAAAATATTTTTTGTTATTTTACATTATCTTCAATTTTAATCCTAGTTAATCCTATTTGAAGCAAGACCCGAACCAGCGCACCAATTTTATCTTATTATTATGTTATGCAGAAGTTATATTTAACAGCAGGTAGAAAATGCTTCAGCATTAAGCACCCTTTGCAATAAATAAATAAATAAACTAAGTGCCCGGAGTGCAATAAATAAATAAATAAAGGAATTTTCAAAAATCGATTTTGAAGTTTGTGATACATATCATAAGCTTATTTTAATGCCTCTGTAAAAGTTTTATTTTGTAAAGTGTAGGCAGAGCTCTTTTCGCTCAACATCGTCGTGGGTAAGCGCCCTAATGATTCTCCATACATGAAAAATTATATTCACCCACCGACTTTTATGTATTCACCATGTGTTTCCCGCAACAAATCAGTATGCATCCCAAAACTTTATTTTTCCCGTAATCTTGACCTGAAAACATAAACAGCGCAAGGCTAACGACATAAAACGTCAAAACCCACGAAGCCTTCGCCGTTACATAAACTGGAAACTGTAACCACACCGGAAGTGTAAGATTACCCGACCAATAAAGTTGACAACGCACCCCTAGATCCGAAACCGATATTTTAACGATATGTGTTTATGGTTATTATGTATCGTATAACATAGGTAGCAGAGATAGGTTTTCAGAGCACAATAGATTCGCACGATTATTATTGAATTGAGATCATTTTATCTTCAGACTATTTCGTATTTCTGTGGAATAATAAACTTCAGTAACCATTTAGTACTTGTAGGTATTTCTGTGTTGGAATCGTAAATTTGTATTTACCAATCCATCTACATAATTATAGGTTTCTTCGACTTTTTACGGTATTTTGCACTAGGAAACTTTTTATAATGGTAACTAAGCTTCTCCAAAGCATCAAGATCATTCCGCCACCTCAGTCCGAGTCAGCTACGGTGTTTTTTTCTTAAAAATACGTAGAGACTAAAAAAATAATAGAGCATTATCATAGTCATTAGCCGCAATCTGACTTCACCCACTGCTGGGTAAAGGACGACAGAGCCTTTAACCCAAACCCTACCTAACCAAAATTTCTGAAACAGTTTTATACGTTATCTGCGGTATCCGCAGTATTCCGTTGAGTATTTTATTGACAATTATATTACCGCATACCTACTTCACTACGTTTGCCGAGTCGCGGTCTCCACTGAAGAACACGTTTATCCCAGCGGTTGTCGGTTCTTCGCGAGATATGGCCAACCCACTGCCACTTCAGATTGCTAATTCATTGAGTGGAGACCACGAGTCGGCAAACGTAGTATAGGACGCCCTCCGGCCAGGTGGGATGACGATCTGCGAAAGACTGCAGGCAGATTCTGGATGCGGCAAGCTGAAGACAGGGCGTTATGGCGCTCATTAGGGGAGGCCTATGTCCACTGTGTGGACTAATATAGGCTGATGGTGATGATGATGATGATGATACCTACTTCGATTTCGCCATCGATATGGGTAGCGATTGCCGCGTAGGCCTGAACAGGCCTTAAGCCTTCCTATGAATGTGCTTGGTAGAAGTACTACGTATCAGGAACAGCTCTCTTTTTTTTTTTTTTTTTTTTTTTTTATTCGGCGAGGAAATTCGTTTACGAATAAACTGGTCTGGGGGGGACCAGAATTATGTGGGACTCGACGATACCCACTAAAACCTCTCCGGTGTCCCTCTCTCGCCATTTTTGCCGAACCACGGGAACATTTAAAACCTCCGCGGCCCGACTGGCGTCCCCTCTTCCATACATAGCCGGCGAGCCCACCGATCCACACACTCGCCGACCCCATTCTTCGGTCACCTTTCCTCCCCCCGATTAGGACACAGACAGGACAGACGCTGGAACCGCGAATGTCAACCTCTGTGCCCAGATGGGCATTATCGCCCCATACTACAACCAGGTGTGGGTCTCGCATTTACACACTCATACACTCACACTCTCACTCAAACCATTTATTCTTGTCACGCGGGCACAGTGCCGCGCACACTCAACTACAGCAAGCGCGCACATCACTGCCCCGCGTGTCCCACACCTGTGCATGAGTGTCGCAGGTTGTATCCCGCGAGTCTCATGCCATCCGTCACCGTTCATACTCACAAAACCTTATGGCTACATGGCCCACTCATACTTCGTCACATCTATCCCTCCTCATGGCGCCGCCGTGCCGGGACACTGATACGGCGACAACCCCTCTCCTCTTCGAGCGACAGAGGCCTTTCCTCAGGGTTCGCGCCCGAAGATCTCTCCAAGTTCGGGTGCTACTAATTAGCACCCAAATCCAACAGGCTCCCGAGATGGGCTCGGGAGTCAAAATAAACAAATAATACTCTGTGCTTGCACACGCGCAGATGCGTGGCCGAGTACGCCTCCAGCCCGCAATGCGTGTCGCCTCAATGTGGGCAATATTTAACGAGGCGCGCCTCCGGGCTACCGCCACGCATACGCTTGTGCCAGCCCACACAGTCTGCTGCCTGCAACAAATACACATATATTAAAATGAAAAGAAAAATTCCCTCCCTTCCCACAAAGCTCCCATCTCTAGGAACAGCTCCCCTGCTAAATCTAACTTCCGTTCACTCCTTAATTGTACAGGGTGCTTTAAATTGCATAACGTACCGTAACAACCGCTACGTGTCATTAGTCAAACGCGTTACCCTTAACGAATAGTTTCTCTGCTTCGGGTTAAGCCTTGTGGTGTTGCCAACGCAATCGACTGTAGCTAGGTTGAAAAGGAAAATAGTAGATCTAAATACAGCAAAAAAAACTAACGTGCTATGAAGTATCTCACACACCACCATTTGGCCCCAAAGTAAGAAAAGTTTTGGATTGCGCAGCATTTTGGTTTTGGAATTGGAAAACATTTAAACCTTGAAACCTTTTAGTAACAAATAGCAGTCTCTACGCTTTCTAAATGAAGTACAGACATGATTTCTATGAAAGAAATAAAGAAAAAATATTATTTCGAAGAATAACACTTTCACGACCTAGGACGCTAATTTCTATCTGGAGCGGCTAGTAGCGGCGTCGCTGCGTCGCTGCGGCGCACCGCCGAGGCTGGGCAATAAATGCGTTAAATATCGACAGATCTAGCAATAGCACGAGAGTTGGCAACTCAGATTATTTGGCATCTTTCCCCGTCTCGATCGGGAAGCTTTAGTAAGGTTTATGTTTTGTATGACTATTTGTAGAAATGGTATTTCCCGAGTGCCTTTTACCGACTACCTGCCTACACTTTCTTTTTTTAGTAGAGACTTCTAAAAAGACTTTGTATGTTTTTTATACTGTTTTTATAGAAAACTCTCAGACTCTGGGTAATTTTTAAGAAATTTAATAATATCCCAAAAAAATCGAATCTGACGGGAATTTAACCCATGTATGTTTACCGATTTCTTCGTCCGATATCAAAAATGATTTCCTTTTGTTTTCGCATTTACATATATAACTTGCCTCACACATTTCAACGCTCAAAATCAGTATTATATCCACGTCAAGGATTACTTCAACAACCCCAGACTTAATAAAAATATAACGTCGGGTCTCCAGCACCCAATAACAAATCTATTTGCTTGCAAAGACCCTCGTCCGAAGACATTAGGCCTGGGGCCCTATCCTGCTACACTAACCGCTACACTATGGCAATGGTATCGTCACAGAATGCCACTTTTCATTCAACCTTCGACTTCCAACCACGGTGTAGTGCTCCGAACCTATGTGAAAGTGAGATAGATAGACTTTTTATTGGGTACACACACAAACAGCACAGGAAAAGTAACAAAATAACAGTAACATATATAAGGTAGGTAGGCATATATAAGCAGGGTATAAGCAGGTACACAATTATTAATTGATAACACATGAATATTATTGTATTTTTTTTCTTATTTATACTTAATTTTTATTAGAGCTAAGTTTAAATTAAGTCTAAGTAAACTTAGACTTAGCACGCCTTTTTCTCGTTGTTGACCCTGTGTGGTTGGCAGGTAGAAAATGCCATCGGCATTATGCCCACCTATTGTGTACTTTTAAAATTGTGTGCAATAATGTATTAAATAAATAAATTATTATTATTAATTAAAGCAAACGCTTATCAACCTAATTTAATATAAATAGGCACCTATCCACCAATAGTACACTAGTAGTACTAGTGATAACCTGCCAATCTCATTGATCGTTTTACTACCAGCTTTAAACTTGCGTAGGTACGAGTACTATCCGTGCATAGGTCATTTACTACCTGCAACTATAGGTAAGATGAAAAAAAACTTCATGACACATGTTAAAAGTGTCATGTTTGACACCATTTTATCTAACCTATCTCTCCGTGCAAATAGCACCGCACGCACTAATAATAATAAGGAATAATACTATAATAATAATAATATAGATTCAAAAGGCAGTACTCCTGGACTCGGCGCGCATCGTCAGGAATTTCCTCTCTCCGCAGCCCTAGTAACCGGCCACTTGAGCCTGGGTTCGCGGCCTTGAGGGTCTTGGCTTGAGCAGTGATTCACCGTGCCGATATATTTTTTACTGTAGAATAGTTTTATAATATTTTATTTTCTTTAGTAAAAAATGTATTTTAAGAATAAATGAGTGTATTATTATAATAATAATAAAAACATTTATTGCCTGAATAATTCAACAGCTTATCAAAACAAACCTGCATGCAAATGTATACAATATTCTAAAGGAACTAACAATATAATAAAAGAAGAACTAAGTAGGTATACAATTAAAGAAATAATCTAGCTAGTCTATTATCTAGCTAGAGTTTTTTTTTCTAAAGATTCTATGTGACGATTCCTCAAGGACACCATTCTGATAGTAAAGTGATAGATAAGCAGAATTGGGTCCCTGATAGGCCTACCAATAAAGTCCGAGATAGTCTCAGATGAGGACAAGGAATGGGAGGTTCTGGTCCAAGACAAATGGATTGATTCGTTAGGACTTTACATGAATGCAATGTTACCGGCGATATTGAGTAAGGTGGCTAGTATGAGCACAGCCTACCTATATGCATACAGTCGTTCGACGAAGGCATTTTGACGTGGTTTTGACAGCGCAATCGTGCGGGGAGCAAGGGATGGGACGGGGGAGGGACGCTCCCGAGTTGCATACATCACTGCCTTAGTAACTCGGGAGCGTCCCCCTCCCCGACCCGTCCCTTGGCCCCCGCATGATTGCCCTGTCAAAACGCCTTCGTCGAACGACTACTGTATGCAATAGGTAGGCTGTGATATGAGTTAGCACAAAACAAAACGGATAAACATTACGTCTACTACCGCTTTTCTAAGTTTTCAAAGACGTATCTACTACCAAAAAAATCTTTCTGTAGCTCTCATTCAAAAACTATAATGTCGTATGAAACTATTAGACCGCCATCATTTAACTCCATAAAAGTTAGTTCCTTTCATGCTCTCTGTATAATAATTTTACAGCTTTCGTGAAGCAAACGTCACCAAAAGGCCTCGTAATAGTTCCATATAAATGTGAAATCGGCGAAATTCTAATAGGGAGTGGATAGATGCCAAAATAATTATTGGTTAAGCTGAAAACATCGCCATGCGTCCATATATGCTGAGGCTAAATTTTCATCATATATACAGGTTTGTTTTTTTTTTCAAATCAAATCATTTATTTGACGAATACATTATTACAGGTACATATCAGATCTTATGACTAGAGTGGGTTATTCCAGTTTTCCCCTCTGAAATCCCCCCTAAGGGGAAAAACTGGACTCCAAAACTTAATTCCAGTTTTCCCCTACAACAGAACGGCACATATAAAAATCTACAGGAATAAGATTTTTTTCAGCAATAACCTCTAAAAACCTATTACGAAATATAGCAAACTAAACTACAAAATTAAAATTGTATGAAAAGATTACAATAAGAATATGTATGTTATTAAAACACTTAATTTAATTTGAAACATGAACTTGAAAGTTAATTTAAAAAATGCAAACCATAAACAAAGCTTTTTCGTAGAATTTATCAAACAGCCAAGGAAAAAGTCTGTTTCATAGAAAGCAAATTGTACAAATTGCTTTTATTCAACACCACTCGCATTTGTTCAGCCGATCGGCTACCAAATTCAATCTCCATAATTGTACTAGGTTTTGCACTCGACGCCGTTCACGTGGACCTTTTTAACGCTGACACTGCCCACCATGCCTCAATAGTACAACCTCCCCACTGCACAATACAAATAAATGTAAATAATTTATTTGACATAGACCTACAGAACACAGGAATTAAGTATAGTTTTTGCAAAAAAAGAAAGAACCCTATTTAAAAGCAGCGCATCCTTTTATGTCACTTCACGAGCTTCTTTCAAAAACTTGTTTCAAATATTTCCTATGTCACAAAAGACAAAAAAAATCTTTTAATCCAGGTTTCTTTTATAAAAATTCTTCTTGTGGTGACATCTAGTTAAATTCGAGTCTAATTTAGTTTGATGCCACATGGATGAAACGACGAATGAAAGCAGGCCTACTTTGATACACGAAATACGAAATTTCGGTAGACGGATCGCACGAAACGAACAACCTTACTGCTGAATGTCACGCCCGAAGCAACGCGACACTAAACAACACCTTTCAAAATCATAAATCAAAAACGAACGGATCGGTCATGCTTCGATTTATGCGATCCGCCATCCGTCAACTTTGTAATTTGTAGGTAAACCTCTTGTTTACGCCCGTTGCCAAGGAAACCAATAGTTACCAGTGATTGTGAAAATTATTAAGTGATGATGTTTTTACGGCGTACATCATCAATTCCTCGAAAGACAAAATTTTATGAAACTACTTAAAAATCAACCTACAAACAACAACGAAATAATCATCGAAATCATAAATTGGTGAATGTATCACCAAAATTGTTGTGACTAGTCGTGATTTTTCAAAACTATTATGTTGTTTTTTAAGCTAAAAGGAATAAATACCAAACTCTCGGGAATAACATTTTAGGGGACGAATTCGGGATCATTTTCTATTCAATACTGAAGGAATCAGTATAATCGGTTACCCACAGGCAGATATAGCAAGTAACATTCATACATAAAAGTAAAAATAAACATACAGACGAATTGAGAACCTCCTGGTTTAGTGAAGTCTGTTAAAGATAAATACTATATTTTATCAGTTTTCTGGAAATGCTTATTATTGTACAAACAAACATACTTTCACATTCGAAATGTATGTATGAAAGGATGATCCCAAAAGGGTCCTACGGAACCCGATTACAGTTTTAAGCCTCCATTACGAATGTTCGATTTGACAGCAGATGCCAAGGCCCCGACCACGAAGCAATGAGGTTTTCAAAAAAGTTAAACCCCTATTTATTACCTCTATATTCTACCCCAGAAAACAATCCCCGTGCTAGGCCTACTGCAAGGGTTATGTTTTTCGAGTGTTTCTTTGTGGTTATCTGATACTTTTTATTACCTCGAAATATCCAAACGGCATAAACGTATTGATATAAAATAGTCGCCTGGACTCTTTAAGGCTATCTTATGAAATAAAGAGACGGAGCGGGGTCCGAGAGGGATGTTTTAATAGTTTTTAATTAAATTAATTGTAAATCAGTGACTTTTACCAAAGAACACAAAACAAGACGAGTAATTTTTCACGGAGAGGAGGGTATTTCATTGGGATACTTAATACATTACATATTGTGTAGATATAGATTTTTTATTTAACATAGGTATACCCAGAACCCCAGAATAAATATATTCAGATCATACAAACATTTGTCCCAAGGCGGGAATCGAACCCGCAACCTCCTTCAACACAGGTGAACCTTCGCCTGATTATTTTAATTTTAGTATTTAAGTAAGATTGCTGTCGTAATTGTTGGTCGCATGCCGAGATTGTGTCACTTTATCCCACACAATTGAAAACTTTGCCTCGGCATTGGGGCCACGATTTCGGCCGTAAAGGATTTGTATGGCTTACCAAATGGATACCAAATGTTCTATGGGTTAACCCCCATGTAGCCCGCACGTTTTATTATGTTGTTCTTATAGGGTCGGGTTCTAAATGAGACCTTAGGGATAAACGCATCATTCTGGGCAAAATAGTGGCTGCAAGGCGGCGTAGGTTCGTATAAGATTTTTTCATTTACGAATTAAGAATTAGTGATTTGAGTTTTGAAGTGGTTTAACTTAAATATTATAGACGATTTGCTCATGGGAAGACTTGCGTATTAAACCTACTATAAGTTGGACAATATGAGCTATTGAAAGTTTGGTCTATTTGGACGTGAAAATATTGTGTTTTCCATTCCCCCCTCGGAACAAATGCTTTTTGTTCTGTAGATATTTATTGCGGGTTTTCTTATAATATCCATCTATGTTTTGCAATGTATTATCCAGAATTATCAGTTATCAAGTACCAATACAAACTCTGATTATCTTGGGGCTAGGTGATGTTTTCCGTCCGTCATTATTATTTTTGCTCACCTTAATTAAGACAATCGTAAACATTTCTTATGAAAAGCGTCAGACAAAAGGGCTTGCAAATGATTAAACCGGTCCTTTACAATCTCCAAGGAAATAAAACTCTTATGACCAACTTTGATAGCTCAATTTCAAAGCGACAAATAGTTCTCTTCGATATCTTTGGGCCGAATTCGTTATAAATTCATGAGAAGTCTTTGACACTTTACTTTCTTTGTTATTCGCAAATCAGACGTAATATAGGTACTCGTTTGAAGACTTGATTGGGCCAAGTTGGTTCAAAGGGACGAAAATAAAAGATTTAACCGACATCGACGAGGAAAACAAATAAGTAGGTGCTTACATTCATTTTAAGGTAGGTTAAGATAGCCGACATCTTTTGCCGACTGGGACTGAGAGTTTTGTGCTGAACCGCACATATAAATAAATAAATCCTGAACAATTCACACAGAATTATCTAGCCCAAGCTAAGCAGAGCTTGTGTTACGGGTACTAGATAACTGAAATACTTGATGCAATATAATACATAGATAGATATTTTTTATTATACATAGATGTAAGGTTGACTTCTGTTAATAATGTGGGTAGGCGCAAATATGAATAAACCAGTCTGTGTTCTAACCGGCCTTTGATTGAATGCTCCATTGGCGACGATTCGAATTTACGCGTATTTACTAAGTAATATTCGTGTGTGTGACGCTAAAAGTGTTTCGGAAACCTGCACAAAATGCCGATAGGCAAATTGGAACCGTTTGAAATAAACTCTAAACAATGGCCCGCGTATATCCGACGAGTGAAACAATACCTACATCGTGTTGAACGAAATCAAAGAGACGTTACAAGTGTCATTACTTATCACTGTGGTTGTCGAGGCTACTTATTCGCTGATGTGCGACTTGTGTTCCCCGGTGCATCCAGAAACAAAGAGTTTTGACGAGTTAGTAAAGCTCGTAAATGATCATTTGGAGCCGCAACGATCTGAGATTGCCGAGCGCCATGTTTTTCGCTTGCGAAGACAAAATGTCGGCGAATCACTCACAGATTATTTACAAACTCTAAAACACCTCGCAACAACTTGTAATTTTGGAGCTACGCTGGAAGAAAATTTGCGCGACCAATTTGTTTCGGGCTTAGCAAATGAGATGATGCGGTCGCGTATCTTTGCCGAGAGGAAAATTACGTACAAGGAGGCGGTAGAACTGGCTCTCGCGCTGGAGGCAGCGGAGCGCCACGCGGAGGTGAGCGGTTCCACGGCGGCGGCCGCGACCACCAGCGCGGCGCCAGCGGCTGCGGCGGCGGCGGTGGCGGGCGAAGGCCTGCACCAAGCGAACGTGAGGCGGCGTGGCGGCGCCGGCGCCGGGGGGCGCGCGGCGGCCGCGCGCTCGGGGCCAGGAGGCGGCGCTGCGGCCGCGAGCCCTCGAGGCGCTGGCGCCGAGACGGGCGCACAATGCTGGCGGTGCGGTAAGCCGCATCGGGCGGACAAGTGTCGGTTCGCGCAATATAATTGTGATGAATGTGGTATAAGAGGGCATCTTAAAGTGATGTGTAAGAAGGTACGTGCGGGATCCCGACAAAACTACGTAAGTGATAACGAGGACGAGGACTTTTTCAACATCCAGGTGGACGGAACAGGTGATCGCCCTTATGTTATTTCGGTGCTCGTAGATCGTCGGTCTCTTGACTTTGAAGTAGATACAGGTAGCCGGATTTCAACTATAAGTGAGGACTTCTATCGCCGTAACTTTTCAAACAAAGTTTTGAAGGCGGACCATTTAAATTTAAGAAGCTACGTCGGTTCAAAAATGGAATCGCTAGGGTTCATTTCAGTTGACCTAGGGTTAGATAATGTGGGCTGATGCTGGACGGTTTTCACGGAGGAGAGTAGGTTGCCTTGTGCTACGCCATATATTGGATTTTGGTTTGATTTTGTTTGTGAGGGTTGGGTTTTGAGTCGCGGAGGGCCAAGGCATGCCGAGGCCTTTGCGCGACGTGACGGGGAGGTTTTCGAAAGGCCCTTCTCAGGGCCCCTCCCCGCGGGAGTCGGACGAGGGAGATGTAAATCTTGTTGGGGAGGTGTGCGTCGGTTCTCCGCCAAAACAAGGCCCTTCTCAGGGCCCCTCTTCGGAGGTAAGGGCGGAGTCCGACACGGCGGAGGGAATGATGGAGGACGTGGTGGCCCGGAAGCGGCCGTCTTCCTCGTTCTTCGTGCCCGGGTATTTAGACTCGGACACGGAGACCGAGGGGACAGTGGCCGCTAAGGTCAACACGGCCTCTAGAGGGAGGAAGAAGTCGGGGAAGGCTTCGTCGGCCAGGGGGGCCTTTTTGAGGCCTCTCCCGGTCGACGAGGCTTTGACGGAGGTCCTGCTCAGCAGGAAGTATGGGAAGGAGCGCGCCGCTGCTGTCCCCGATCTCACGACGACCGGTAGCGATACCGATGCCGCCGTGCGGGTCGGGGACATCAGCGCGCTGAGCGCTCAAGAGTTGAGGGCCCACGCTGGCGAGAAGCTCGCCTGTATCCTGGAGGTTGCCAGGAAGTCCGGCAACCTCAAGGGCGAGTTTGTCGGCCGCCTGAAGGGGTCGGCGTCTAGTCTGCGGGAGGTGGTCGATGCCCTCGCAGACAGGAGTGAAGCGGAGGAGACGCGGCGCCTGAGGGCAATGAACGGCCGTCTACGGCTGGAGACGGAGGCCCTGAAGGCCGAAGTGAAGTCACTTCGTCGCGCCTTCACCGAGGCGAAGACGGAGGCCGCCGCCGCCTCTACTGCCGCTGCTGCATCCGCCGCTGCAGGGACCCAGGGGGCCCCCACCATGTTGCAGGTGGGGGCGGAATTGATAGAGGAGCTGAAGCGCTCCTTGACCTCAACGTTCGGGACGATGCTGAACGCCCGAATCGCGGGGATTGAGGAGCGCCTCCTGCCGGCTCCGGTCGTTCGTCCGCCACTGAGGGCGGACACGAAAGAGGTGGCCGCGCCGCTGAGGCAAACGCCACCTCAGCAGGCTCGTGGCCCAGCTTCCAAAGCGGGCAAGAGGTCGGCACCCGCCGTGGCACCTGTGCCAGTCGCGGGTCCCTCGAGGGAGGCTGCCCCGGTCGCTGTCGCCGTTCCCCGGTCTGGGGAGACCTGGGCGACGGTGACGAAGAAGGGAAAGGGGAAGGGGAAGAGTTCTTCTCCCCCCTCTGCACCTGCGCCTGCTCCAGCGGCTCGTCCCGCCGCTTCGGTCCCAAAGCCCAGGGCGGCGCTGAGGTCCCCGAAGTCCGCGGCTGTCGTGCTGTCGCTACAGCCCGGGGCTGCGGAAAAAGGGGTGACCTACTCCTCCGTCCTCCAGTTGGCGCAGGAGAAAGTAAGCCTCGAGGAGATGGCGATAGGACGGGTCGGGTTCCGGCGGACTGCCACGGGAGCCAGGATGCTGGAGATCACTGGCTCCCAAAACGGACAAAAGGCCGACAGGCTCGCGGAGAAGCTCCGCGAAGTCCTGTCGGAGGTGGCTAACGTCACCAGGCCCGTGAAGTCCACGGATATCCGTGTCACGGGCCTGGACGACACGGCCACCAAGGAGAAGGTGGCCGCAGCGGTCGCCGATGCGGGCCGCTGTGATGTGCGGCTCGTCAAGGCCGGGGATATCCGCTCCGGCTTTGGTGGCACCGAGTCCACCCTAGTTTCCTGCCCGATCCCGGCAGCCAAAGTGCTGCTGGAAAAGGGCAGACTGCTGGTGGGGTGGAGCTCGGCACGAGTGGTGGGGCTGGGGGAGCGTCCCATGCGCTGCTACCGGTGCATGGGGCTAGGGCACACGCGCCCCCAGTGCCCCGCGGCGGCGGACAGAGGTGACCTGTGCTTCCGGTGTGGAGGCGAAGGTCACAAGGCGGCCACCTGCGGGAGGGCCCAGCCACACTGCGCTATATGCGCAGAGTCTGGCAGGCCCTCCGGGCATGTAATGGGGGGACGCAGCTGCGTTCCCCCAAAGACGAAAGGGAAAACCGCCGGGGCCCGGATCGCCCCCGCTCCCTCTGCCGGAGCTCACGCGGCGTTGAGCCAAGAGGTTGAGATGGCTGACTGATGGATCAGGTCGGCCATCTCAACTTCCTCCAGACGAACCTCAACCACTGCGCCAGGGCTCAGGATCTGCTCATGCAGTCCCTGGCGCAGTGGGAAATTGATTTGTCGGTCGCCGCGGAGCCGTACTACGTCCCCCCCGAAAACCATTGTTGGGCTGGGGACCTGGACGGCTCCGTGGTCATTATAGGGAAGGGAAGTGGCGTCCCCCCCCTCTCAGTAGAGGAGAGGGGTTCGGGGTACGTGGTGGCCAAGTGGGGGGTGTATGCGATAGTCGGCGCATACTTCTCCCCCAATAGAACCGCTGCAGAGCTGGAGGTCTTTATGGACCTCCTAGCCGCGGCGGTGCGTAGGCAGGCGCCACGTCAGGTCCTCATCATGGGGGACCTGAACGCCAAGGCCCGGGACTGGGGCAGCCCCACTACTGACGCTCGAGGGGAGATCGTCAGGGAGTGGGCGCTTGCCACCGGGCTGACCCTTCTTAATAGAGGGTCGGCCCACATGTGCGTGCGACAGCGAGGGGGGTCCGTGGTGGACATAACGTTCGCCACCCCCGCTGTTGCGGCACATGCCCGGGCCTGGAGGGTGATGTCGGAAGTGGAGACTCTCTCGGACCACAAATATATAAGGTTCGAGATATCCACTTCCGACGTCCAAGGGGGGGGCCGTCGTGGGGCGCGGGCGGACTTTCCGCGCTGGACGGTCAGTCGCCTCGACCGCGATCTTGCGGTTGAGGCGGCGATCGTCCAGTCGTGGTTTGCCGCGCCCACGCACCCGGAGGTGGACGTAGAGGCGAGCCACTTCCGGGATGCGGTGACGGCGGTGTGCGACGCCGCCATGCCCAGGGCCCGGCGCCTCCCCGGTCGCCGAGAGGTGTACTGGTGGAGCTCGGGGATCTCCGAGACGCCTGCTCGGCGGCGCGGCGGCCCTACGCCCGCTGCCGGAGGCGGCGTCACGGCCGCACCGACGGGGCGCTGTCAGCGGAGGAGCTGGCAGCCGAGAACCAGCTGTACAACTCCTACCGCGAAGCGAAAAAGGAGCTGCAGCTGGCCGTCGGTCGGGCCAAGACGCGGGCCTGGGAGGAGGCTCTGGAGGGCCTCGATAGGGACCCGTGGGGACGTCCGTATAGGGCTGCCCGGAAAAAGTTCCGGGGCCAGACGTCCCCGATTGCGGAGTCCCTAGAGCCGGAGCTTCTGGGCAGGGTGATGGAGGGGCTCTTCCCCGACATCGACCCCCTCCACACCCCGCCCGCGATGGCGGCGCCGTCCCTCCTCCCCGAGGAGATTGACCCGGCCTCCATCCCACCTGTGTCAGAGGTGGAGATGGAGGTGGCCGTCGGACGCCTGCGTGGCAAAAGGACGGCCCCGGGTCCGGACGGGATCCCAAAGCGGGTCCTGCGGATCGCCTTGGGGGAGATGAGCGAGCGGCTCCGGGAACTGTTCGACGCTTGTCTCACGTCAGGACGGTTCCCGAAGCTTTGGAAGGACGGGCGGTTGTGCCTGTTGCGAAAGGAAGGTCGAGCCGCGGACTCGCCTTCCGCATACAGGCCAATCGTGCTGCTTGATGACACGGGGAAGCTGCTGGAGAGGGTAGTGGCTTCCCGTGTCATCCGGCACCTGGCGGGGACTGGGCCTGACCTGTCCCAGGCCCAGTATGGGTTCAGAGCAGGGCGTTCGACGATAGACGCCCTACTCTGGCTCAAGGGCTGGACCCAAGATGTGGTCAGCCGGGGAGGGAAGGCGTTGGCTGTTTCGCTCGACATTGCCAACGCCTTCAACAGCCTGCCGCACGGAACCATACGGGAGGCGCTCCGTTATCACGGAGTGCCCCTGTACCTGCGGAGGCTGTTGGCGGACTACCTCCAGGACAGGGAGGTCCTGGTTGAGGGACGCGACGGCTTGAGACACAGTCGCGTCGTCCGCGGGGTTCCACAGGGGTCGGTGCTGGGACCGCTCCTGTGGAACATTGGCTACGACTGGGTGCTCCGGGGCACGTTCCCCGCAAGTATGCGAGTGGCGTGCTACGCGGACGATACCCTGGTCGTGGTCAAGGGGAGGGACCTCGGGGAGGCGATGCGGTTGGCCACGATGGCCACTACCCTAGTGGTCGACCGCATCCGCTCCCTGGGATTGGAGGTGGCCCTCTCCAAGACCGAGGCCCTGTTGTTCCACGGGCCTCGGGGAGGGCCTCGTCCAGGAACCAGGGTGGTTCTGGACGGGGTTCAGGTCCGGGTTGGGACCCAGATGAAATATTTGGGTCTCATCCTGGATGGGAGGTGGACTTTTGGGGCCCATTTCGCCCAACTGGCCCCAAGAGTCTTGGGAGCCGCGGCCGCTTTAGGGAGGCTGCTGCCCAACGTGGGCGGCCCGAGCGCCACATGTCGCCGGCTGTACTCCGGGGTCATCCGGAGTATGGCCCTGTACGGGGCACCGGTCTGGGTGGACGCCCTCAGTCGCGCGAACCTGACCCTGCTGCGACGTCCGCAGCGGGTCATCGCGACGAGGGCGATACGTGGTTACCGGACGGTGTCCTGGACAGCAGCATGCGTGCTGGCCGGTGATCCCCCCTGGGCTCTTCAGGCGGAGATCCTCGCCGAAGTGTATCACTTCGTGGCGGCGAGGAGATCTGCCGGGGAGCGCCCAGTGTGGGAGGAGGTCACGCGCATGCGGCGGCTGGTGCGGGACGCCTTGTTGCGGCGGTGGGCGGAGGACCTGGCACCACCGGTCCCTGGTCAGTGGACGGTGGACGCCATCAGGCCGGTCCTCCGAAGGTGGGTGCGGCGGCGGTTCGGGTCGCTGACCTTCCGATTGGTGCAGGTACTTTCCGGGCATGGATGCTTTGGAAAGTATCTGCACCAGATCGCGAGACGGGAGGCGACCCCGGTCTGCCACGAATGTGGGGCGCCGGAGGATACGGCGCTCCACACGCTGGAGGCGTGTGCTGCGTGGGGTCCCATGCGGCACACGCTTTCAGCGTTCCTGGGCCGGGACCTTTCGCTGCCGAGCGTGGTGAGCGCCATGCTCGACGGCGAAAGGGAGTGGCAGGCCATGGTCTCCTTCTGCGAAGAGGTTATGTCGCAGAAGGAGGCCGCTGAGCGGGTCAGGGAGGATGACGCCCAATCTGACCCGATCCGGCGCAGACGTCCAGGGAGACGAAGGGGGCGGTTCGCCCGCCTCCTTCGTCCCCCGTAGTGGGGCCACTGGTGGAGAGTCGGGGGACTCTCTGCCGGCTAGCACGGCTCCACGCGTCTGAGGGGTGACCTGTGTGAAAGGGTTGCTCCTCCTTGAGGCCGAGGCCCGGACCGGTTCCCAGGCCACCCGCCGGAGCGAGATGGTGAATGCCAACGCGACCCCATCTCGCCCCATGACGGCGGTGGACGTTTCACGGGGGGGTTTTAGTGGGTTCGAGTCCCACATACCCCCTTCCGTCACCCCCATGGCGGAAGGGAAGTGCGAGGGCATTTCCCCCCTCCAAAAAAAAAAAAAAAAGGGTTAGATAATGTGGCGGCACCCGATTGCCAGCTTCATGTAATTCGTAACGGGGGACGTCCCTTGATGGGGAGGGATTGGGTGCGCGCCCTGAAAATAAATAAGATAACCATTGCGTTGAATGAAATAAATGACCAAGTAAGCGATCCATTCGTGAACCGGCTCACAGCTGAATTTCCAGAAGTGTTTACTGATAAGTTAGGACTTTGTAAGAAAACGATTCAATTACATGTGACCGATGATAAACCCGTGTTTGTACGGGCACGAGCGGTGCCTATGGCGCTGCGCCCACGCGTGGAGCGCGAGCTCGAACGCTTGGAGCGCGAAGGCACCATTTACCGCGTCGAAACATCTGACTATGGCACGCCCATTGTTCCTGTCATAAAGGAGGGCGGTGATATACGAATCTGTGGCGATTACAAAATAACTATCAACCCAAAACTCAAACGCGATCCCTACCCTCTTCCCCGGATTGAAGAATTGTTTGCGACCCTTAGCGGGGGAGAGGAATATTCTAAATTGGATTTAAAACACAGTTATCAACAATTAATGCTTACTGAGGATTCTCAGCCCTACACAGCGATAACGACGCACGTGGGCACATTCATCCATCGCAGAACGCCATTTGGCCTATCATGTATACCGGAAAAGTTTCAAAAAATTATGGAGGAAACCTTGCGGGGTATACCGAATACTGTGGTATTTTTAGACGATATTTGTGTAACAGGCCCTACTAGGCAGGAACACTTGGATAATTTGCGGGCCGTTTTAAGAAGGTTGAGTCAGATGGGTTTTACTGTTAAACGGGAAAAATGTAGTTTTCTACAAACAAGTGTAAAATACATCGGTTTTATTATAGATAAAACAGGTCTTCGCCCCGATCCAAAAAAACTGGAGGCTATCTGCGAGGCTCCCCAACCTACGAATGTCTCCCAGTTAAAAAGCTTTTTAGGTATGCTTAACTACTATGGTAAGTTTATACCTAATCTTAGTATAATATTACATCCATTGCATGCATTGCTAAAGAAAGGCGTCGACTGGGAATGGAACAGTGAATGTGATGAGTCATGGGCGAAGGCAAAACGCGCATTGTGCAGCAAGCGCGTGCTGGCGCACTACGAGGAGGGGCGGCCGCTGGTGCTGGCTGTGGATAGCAGCGCGTACGGGCTGGGTGCCGTGCTGGCGCACCAGTACCCCGACGGCAGCGAGCGCCCGCTCTCGTGTGTCTCAAGAACACTTAATTCGGCTGAAAAAAACTATAGCCAG
Organism: Eupithecia subumbrata; assembly: GCA_949316285.1. Taxonomy (NCBI): domain Eukaryota; kingdom Metazoa; phylum Arthropoda; class Insecta; order Lepidoptera; family Geometridae; genus Eupithecia; species Eupithecia subumbrata. The sequence continues at coordinate 7,813,756 of OX438643.1, read as the reverse complement.
CTCGACAAAGAAGCGCTCGCTATCTTTTTTGGTATCACAAAACATCACCAATACTTGTATGGCCGGCACTTTATATTACGCACCGACCATCAGCCGTTGAGTTATATTTTTGGGGAAAAGGGAGGCATTCCGCAGACGGCAGCTAGTCGTTTACAAAGGTGGGCAGCTCGTTTAGCGGCATATGATTTTACGACAAAATTTGTCAGATCTATTGATAACGGACCAGCTGACGCTTTATCTCGCCTACCGCTGCCGTGCGAGCGGCCGGTCACTGAAGCGGTCGGCTACGTAGACTTAATGCGCGATGTTATGCCGGTAAGTTTTAAGGAGATCGGGGCGGAAACCAACCAAGATAAGATCTTGACTAAAATTAAAGGCTATGTTCAGTTTGGGTGGCCGTCCGCGCCCAGTTGTGATGAGGAGAAACCTTACTTCGCTCGTAAGGACGAGATCGTACTTGATTTAGGCTGCTTGATATTTAAATATAGACTGATTATACCCCCACCATTGCAAGCTAGGGTTTTAGCGGAAATTCACGAAGGGCACTTGGGAGTTAATAAAATGAAAAATTTATCACGAAGTTATGTGTACTGGCCAAGCCTGGACACCGATATTGAAAGGGTATGTCGTACCTGTGAAGCGTGCCGTGCAGTGCGCGATGCGCCACCGCACGCGATCCTGCACCCTTGGGAATTTCCACTGAAGCCCTGGCAGCGAATTCACGCGGATTTCGCTGAGTGCGCGGGTAAGAAGTACATCATTGTAATTGATGCGATTTCTAAATGGATCGAAGTTATTCCTATGGGTAAAACGGACGCAGAGTCTACTATTTCTGTGTTCCGAGTTATATTTTCGAGGTTTGGCTTACCGTCACAACTGGTCACGGATAATGGCCCACCATTCCTGTCGTTCGATTTTAAGGAATATTGTAACAAGAACTGCACTAAACATGTCACGTCGGCACCGTACCGGCCTCAAGGAAATGGAGCTGCGGAGAATGCAGTTAAAACCATAAAGAAGGTCATTAAACGGGCAATTCATGAAGGGGAAAATATTCACAAAGCTTTGTGTAAATTCTTATTCCAGTATAGGAACGTCGAACACGCGACTACAAACGTCTCGCCGGCCGTGGCGCTGCTAGGCCACCGGCTGCGCGGACGCCTAGACGCGCTGCGGCCGGACGTGGCGGCCGTGGTGCGCGACGCGCAGGCGAGGCAGGTCGCGAACAAGGGCGGGCACGAGCGCGACGACATCGCGGTAGGGGAGCCGGTGCTCGTCCGAGATTATTCTAGCAAGGGGCAGAAATGGGCCGAGGGGAACGTCACAGAGAAAACGGGTCCTTTATCGTATAAAGTTCAATTGGGAGATGGTTCACAATGGCGCAGGCACCAAGACCAAATGATTTCGGTCAAACCAAGTCGCAAAAGCAGGTATTCACTGTCTCGACCTACTAGCAATTTGTCTAGTGATCCATCGTTGAGGCCGACGGGCAACGATATCGACGATGACATTGTAACGGTCCAGATTATGCTGGCTCATTCAATTTGCAAATATAGAAACATTTAACACTTTCTGATATAACTTGTAACACCGAAGGAATAAAACCTTCTTAAATCTTGTTCAGCAAAATACAATATTTGAATTTGATTACTCTAGAAAAACAAAAGGATAGAGAGGAGACAGTCGGGTCGAGGTAGAAAAAGGAGTCGGTGGGCTTTGGGGTTTTTGCTAGGTTTTCCAGAAATTGTGAGAAATGGTGTGCCTGATTGAGAAAATGCTGGGTCGACCTAGTACATATGATGAACGGCTTCAGAATGGATCGGATTTTAGGTTGAGATCCTTCGGACCAGCGAGGATTTCGGAGAGAGCATTCTATCGTTCCGGAGAGTGAGGATTCAGGTTACGTAAACACATTACTTAATTCTATCGTTTCTCTACGTTGTAGACGGATGGTGTTACATCCCAGAGCTGGCTAATCTAAATTCTTATTATGTTTATCAAGCACATCCAGTAGACCCTGGATGTGTATTAAATTTAACAAGCAGACTTGGGAGACCATTTACGTTCCAAGTCTGTGGAATTGTCTTCCTGTTAAACGGTTCTTTGCAAGCGTCATCCCGATTGTGGAAGAACTGAGGGTTTATTATGTCTATTGATTAGATCTACGGTTAGCCTGGAGTGTGGTTCCACCCCGTTTACAGAAGCAGCAGCTTCTAGGTAGGTATAGGTATAGGTTGAGGTAGGATAGGTGTAGGAGAGGTAGGTAGGTGTATTTGGGTCGCTTTAGACCATTCCCCGTAAAACTCTACTGAGTTAGCGTTTTTCAATCGCTTTGCACTTAAATGTCTGGTTACACTGAGTACGGGCCAGGCGATAGTCTTCTACTTTCGACTGTCCCCGAGGCGCTGAATGTGATTCTGAATGGGAGCCCTTAATAACAGGAAGCTTTGGTCTGGACCTGCACAGGCCAAAGCAAAGTTCTCTGGTAACCGCACAGTGGAGGCATTGTAACCGAAATCATAAAATGATCCAGTTATTATCGTAATCCATACTTAAATCTACTTCTTCACCTAATTATCTTTACCTTGAATGCCCGGGATTGAATTCTAATCTTATTACGTAATCTAAGCTGTTTCAGAGAGAGAGAAAGTTAGGTTTAACCGACCGTGAAAAAGGCTGGTTATGCTACACCAAAATTGAAGAATCGATGTTTTCAAGTAAGTTGAAGAGTTAGTTCGTTTGTCTAAAGCTCCTAAAAGAATCTGAGTTACTACTACACAACGTACGCGTCCTTCCGCTAGCTAGACGATCATTGGCCACTTTAAATCATAATTTTATTACAAAAGTTACGGTAAAATATACAATTCTAACTATAATAATCAATATTGAACAGGTAGGGTATGTTACGATGGTTTGGAGTGTTACAATTTGGTGCCGTGACCAGGATGATAAAATAGTCTAAAAATAACAATGAAAAAATTAAATATCATACCTAATAATAATAATAATAATATAATAATAATAAACATTTATTTCAGACTTCATACATAGGTCCATAGATTACATTAAATTGGTAGGTACATAATAATAAAATAGTCACTTTAAATTACAGAAAACATTAGTCAAATTTAAACACAACAACACAATAATCAAAACAAGAAATAAAATAATAATAATAATAATAATAATAAAAAAAGAGAATTAAAGAATGTTTACATTAATTATTTGGCAATATTGTACTTTATTTTATTATTATTTGTATAAGCGTGCATCTTCGAGGAGTGATATATATAGATACAGTCAAATCTGTTAGCGAACACGCTCAGAATGCTATTGGAGCTGGCTCGGACCCTGCGCACCAGAGATGCTCCCCGCTTGCGCATGGTGGTGTAGAAACAGTCTACGCGCGCCTCGGCGAACATCCCTGACGCGCTGCAGAACCGGGGCAGCCCCATCAGCACTCTGAACGCGTTATTATACTGCACCCGTAGGGCGCTGTACTGTTTTTGCGTATGGTTCACCCACAGGCTGCATGTGTAAAAACTAGAACAATATGCTTTAAAAAGCGTTGTTTTTACCTCTCTAGAGCAGCGAGCGAACCTGCGGGCTATCATGTTCGCTCTTACAGACAGCGCCCTCCGTTCTCTCTCAATGTCTGCATCGTCTTTCAGGTCAGAGGTTAGGAGATGTCCCAAGTACTTAAATTCTCTAACTTCCTTTAATGGAGTTCCATATAACTTTATGGGCGGTATGTTATGTACCGGACAGCTTCCTCTGGCCTGGAAAACCATGCATTCACTCTTTTTCACATTGTATTTCAGTCCATGTTCTGTAGCGTACCTCTCGCAGATCTTTAATAATTTACCTAAACCACACGTGGATGCGCTCAACAGCACCATGTCGTCTGCATAGCTTATACTGTTGATGCAGACACCGTCAATGTGACAACCGACACGGGTACTGCTGAGCTCATCCATCAGCGCGTTCACATACAGGTTGAAGAGCTTTGGAGACGTCAGCCCGCCCTGTCTCACGCCGCACTCCAGCCTGTATGTATCCGAGTAGGCGCCTGACCATCGCACCACATTGACCTGGTTTTGATACCAGAACTTAAAAATGTTATTAAGCTCTGGTGGCATTTCTAGTTCATTGAGCTTTTGCCACAGCAAATCATAACTAACCAGGTCGAATGCTTTGGATAGGTCGAGAAAACAGGCATGAATGGGAGTCTTGCGATCGGTGTAATACTTAACAGTCTGCTTCAGGCTCAAAATAGCCGTATCTGTTGACAGGCCTGGTCTAAAGCCGAATTGACTATCGTTAAGTGTTAGATAACGGCTAAGTTGAGCATCAAGCATAATGGCTGGCAGAGTATTGTATAAAATGACCTAAAAAAATTATTCTGTTTAGATTAAGGTAGATTTCGTTGTCAAGTGGATTCTTGCACAAATTGCTGCGTAAGAAGATACGAAGTGTGAGTTCGACTCTTGCACAAATTACTACATAAGAAGATACGAGGTGTGGGTTCGATTCTTGCACAATTTGCTACATAAGATGATACAAGGTGTGGGTTCGACTCTTGCACAATTTGCTACATGTGAAAATACGAGGTGCGGGTTCGATTCTCGCACAATTTGCTGCATGTGAAATGGAAAGGAGCTCAAGACAAACGAAACAATAAAATACATAGTGATCTAAGGCTTATCCAGTAGTAGTAGAAGGATAGGTAAGAATCGACAAGTTGAGGGGTCGCTTAAAATATATTTAATCTCAGTATTCTTCAAATAACTTAATTTAACTTAATGTCTAGCACTCGTGTTGTGTAGGTGGTGTTGATGATGATGATGCAGGTGTTGATGATGATGAAGCAGGCAGAGCAGTGAACAACGTTTTCCAAACAGCATCTGAAATAAATAAGAAATAAGGTTATTTTGTCAGGGTCTACAAGCTACGAGTCTGGATGAGCTTGCTTTGCAGTGATAAGCTGCAATTCTTCAACCTCCTCAACCTCAACAGCCTCTATTGGTCCACTGCTGGACGCGGGCTTCCCTCTGATAAGCGCCTTGTTGTATTTTATCCCATGGGGGTAATGCCCATAATCCCCACGCTGGGCATGCAGGATGGGGATTGCGGTTCGGTGATGGAATTGATCTACAGGGGGCGTTACTGCTCGTCTCAGTGGATATCCCTTAGTCGCCTCTTACGTCATCCGCGGGAAGAGTTGGGGTGGTGCAAATTCTAGGCCAACACCACACAGATAAGCTGTCATTGTATTCATCTTATATAAAGATGTAATAATAGTTGCCTGGAAGAAATCGCTTCGAAGTGATAAGGCCGACCATTGGAAGAAATTAATGTTTTTATTTTATTTTAGGCCAACACCACACAGATAGGCTGTCATTGTATTCATCTTATATAAAGATGTAATAATAGTTGCCTGGAAGAAATCGCTTCGAAGTGATAAGGCCGACCATTGGAAGAAATTAATGTTTTTATTTTTTATTTTAGTTGGAAGTATATACCTTGCTTCCTTAGTAGGGGTTTTCAAACAGCCTGTATATTAGGGTCTCCATATACATGGACAGGAGTTGGTAGAACATTATATTATCCATATTCATATAGTAGGTAGCCACAGATTTAGAAGGTGGACTGACTGATGTATCTGCATTTCAATTTCAGCAGGATAGTCTGAAAAAGAGAAATTGTCAGTGTGCATTGTACGTGGGAAGAAGCAGGATCATCGACTACACAGAGGGAAGTTTTTTCTTATTCATAGCTGGGATCTCAGGTAAGTGATTTCAGCTAGTTAACATGGAGGCATCAGAGGTGCAGTATTGATGATTAAAGAGAATCAGGACTGAATGCAGGGCAGTTGTCTGAACCAGACGTGGGATTCGAGGACATTATGTCTATGGATAGCTGATTAGAAATATTTTAAGACTTGAACCTAATTAAATGTACTTACTTGGTTCTTCCTTGGAGTAACGGGATACTGTATCAAGCGGCTAGCTAGGTGATTGGCACATCCACTGCCAACTTCGTGCTACTGGATGAGATAATGGAGAAACGGGATACTGTATTGAGCGTCTATATAGGTGTTTGACTTATTCACTGCCATTTTCGACGAAGGGATCCAACAGAAGCGCGTAGCTGGACGAAGCGTTGCAGTTGGACGTCGTGTGTCTTGGATTATGAAAGCGTAAGATTGCGTAGGGGTCGTAAGTATTATTTCTGAAATAAATAATAAGAAAAATGTGTAAACAATCATACGAGTTTGGCACTTCTTGTCATTTCCTGTCATTTATGGTAATCAAAAAGACCAGACAGGGATTTGGTTAGTCTACACTGAAATGTCAGAGGTTACCAATAAGTTTTAATCTGCTAACGGTTCGACTATGGTTTGATAATATAAATATTGGAAACTTGTGTAGATTTTATAGGAAATGGTGTAGATACTCACGATTAAGCTAGGGTTATCCAATTGTCCATTCGTTTTGCCGGTACAGCAACTTCTTGCCGGTATAGGTAGGTACAACAACGACTTCTTGCACGAGGATGAAAATCGAAATACTTTCAAACACAAATTCCCGCATGGAATTGGTATATTTATCACGAGGATTGTAAACAACCATTAGTAACTGTTCTGATGAACATAATTAACTTGTCGAAATGGAAAAATTCTTATATATATTTGAAAAACATTTGTTTACATTCAAAAAGTCAAATGTCTTGTCAAGGCGCCAACGTCAAATCACTTCAACTTCTTTTATAATGGCGTTGCTTGCTTTTCGCTACGACTCTGCCAGTCTCAGTAAATGTCACATCGCAGGTAGAAAGAATGTTACGTTATAAGGGCGATTTACGAGGTAGAGTAACAGACGCGTTTTGACGCTCGGGGTCGTTAAAATATTAAAACTTTTAAATAAACTAAATTTAAAACTAAAATTCAAGCATAGCATTGGACGTTTGCAAATAAAAATCGTTTAAAATAAACTAAATTAATAATAAAATTAAAGCATAGCGTATTTCGTTATCAAATAAAATAAATAAAATGGTTAAAAATAAACTGAATTTAAAACTTAAATTAAAGCATAGCGTTAATCGTTTAAAAATTAAAACAGTTTGTTTAAAACCTTAATAATATAGATAATTAACTGAAATAACGCGCGGGAAAATTATCGGTGTAAATTGACGGGCCAATGTCGGGACGGGGCCTTATTTTATTTAGGATTTTCTTTTTATTTGTTTATTTTTGGCTTTGCATCATAGTTTGACATAATTTCTCTGCCTTCAGAATTTTTACGTAAACGCGGGTGAATGTTTGAAGGATCAGTGACATTAGGACTTTGTTTTATATATGTTACGTTTTTTTAGGGTGAATTAAACCCATAGGTTCATAGACTCAGGGTTCGTCTACATTCTTATCAACCAACAAGTCTGTCTAATTTTGCTCGTCCAAGGTGTCTACCTTACTACGTGTTCATAGACTCTTTGCATAGACTTGAGGTATTAGGTCTGTAATTCTTACCGACCAACAAGTTGGTCCATTTTCTTCCGTTCAAAATTGGTTTGAACATAACTTACTTATCTGTCAATTTTTGACAATGGAGGAAGATGGTTTACCACCGGGAAAATTGAGATAGAGACTGGATGTTCTGAAAATTAGTTTACAAATTAAATAGAACTGAATTGTATTATTGGACTCTGTGTCACGGATTCGAATGCAGGTTGACTACTGGGCAAGTGTGACTGATGTGTCTGAGGGGGTTTGTAAGAAGATGGAGGGATTGTTAGACATAGCTTGTACCTACGAAGTAAGTTTGTATGAAGTTTAGTAGTATCTGTAAAATCGGAGTGCAGTTGCCCATGTAAGTTACCTCAGTTCTAAATCTGGGACGGTTCATTGAGGCTTAAATCACATGCGCACCACAAGTAGGTTCTATAAAGGAATAATTCTGGAGTTAGGATACTAAGATCATATCAGATTATATTGTAGAATCTGAGATCTGAATTGCAGCTTGGACTGACTTTATAGAACCTCAAACTCAACCCAATAGGCCAGATCTGAGCACACTTGACAAACTCCAGGTTTAGAATGGGAGTAAAGCCTTTGTCTGGGGTTCTGGGGTAAATTAAAATTGCATTATCGGTCGGTTTATTATACAGTTAACGACTAATTGATCTGGCTTCAGTTGAGTTATGTGTGAGGTCTGGAATCCTATCATAAGTTTACTGTTGTTCTACTAGAGATGACATGATTCACGACCATGTTCCAGGAGCAATTGTTTTTATTCTGTGAAGCGTTGATAATGCAATAAGAGTTAACTTGACAATTAGATTATGAATGTGGCGCTGGACCATATTGATTGTTTTAAACCTGGTTTAAATACACAAAACATTAAAATGTATGTGATTATAAGTTTCAATAAATTAAGAGATTAATAATTGCAATATTTAATAAAATTAAATTGAAAAATGATTATAGTCTGGATTGGTAAAATAAAATCATAGTAAATCTAAATAAATTTGCAAATTAATAGGAATATTAGGAAATCCTTACTTCTTTGGAAATGCTTAAGGATTTGGGGTCGATGTAACGGTCCAGATTATGCTGGCTCATTCAATTTGCAAATATAGAAACATTTAACACTTTCTGATATAACTTGTAACACCGAAGGAATAAAACCTTCTTAAATCTTGTTCAGCAAAATACAATATTTGAATTTGATTACTCTAGAAAAACAAAAGGATAGAGAGGAGACAGTCGGGTCGAGGTAGAAAAAGGAGTCGGTGGGCTTTGGGGTTTTTGCTAGGTTTTCCAGAAATTGTGAGAAATGGTGTGCCTGATTGAGAAAATGCTGGGTCGACCTAGTACATATGATGAACGGCTTCAGAATGGATCGGATTTTAGGTTGAGATCCTTCGGACCAGCGAGGATTTCGGAGAGAGCATTCTATCGTTCCGGAGAGTGAGGATTCAGGTTACGTAAACACATTACTTAATTCTATCGTTTCTCTACGTTGTAGACGGATGGTGTTACATCCCAGAGCTGGCTAATCTAAATTCTTATTATGTTTATCAAGCACATCCAGTAGACCCTGGATGTGTATTAAATTTAACAAGCAGACTTGGGAGACCATTTACGTTCCAAGTCTGTGGAATTGTCTTCCTGTTAAACGGTTCTTTGCAAGCGTCATCCCGATTGTGGAAGAACTGAGGGTTTATTATGTCTATTGATTAGATCTACGGTTAGCCTGGAGTGTGGTTCCACCCCGTTTACAGAAGCAGCAGCTTCTAGGTAGGTATAGGTATAGGTTGAGGTAGGATAGGTGTAGGAGAGGTAGGTAGGTGTATTTGGGTCGCTTTAGACCATTCCCCGTAAAACTCTACTGAGTTAGCGTTTTTCAATCGCTTTGCACTTAAATGTCTGGTTACACTGAGTACGGGCCAGGCGATAGTCTTCTACTTTCGACTGTCCCCGAGGCGCTGAATGTGATTCTGAATGGGAGCCCTTAATAACAGGAAGCTTTGGTCTGGACCTGCACAGGCCAAAGCAAAGTTCTCTGGTAACCGCACAGTGGAGGCATTGTAACCGAAATCATAAAATGATCCAGTTATTATCGTAATCCATACTTAAATCTACTTCTTCACCTAATTATCTTTACCTTGAATGCCCGGGATTGAATTCTAATCTTATTACGTAATCTAAGCTGTTTCAGAGAGAGAGAAAGTTAGGTTTAACCGACCGTGAAAAAGGCTGGTTATGCTACACCAAAATTGAAGAATCGATGTTTTCAAGTAAGTTGAAGAGTTAGTTCGTTTGTCTAAAGCTCCTAAAAGAATCTGAGTTACTACTACACAACGTACGCGTCCTTCCGCTAGCTAGACGATCATTGGCCACTTTAAATCATAATTTTATTACAAAAGTTACGGTAAAATATACAATTCTAACTATAATAATCAATATTGAACAGGTAGGGTATGTTACGATGGTTTGGAGTGTTACAATTTGGTGCCGTGACCAGGATGATAAAATAGTCTAAAAATAACAATGAAAAAATTAAATATCATACCTAATAATAATAATAATAATATAATAATAATAAACATTTATTTCAGACTTCATACATAGGTCCATAGATTACATTAAATTGGTAGGTACATAATAATAAAATAGTCACTTTAAATTACAGAAAACATTAGTCAAATTTAAACACAACAACACAATAATCAAAACAAGAAATAAAATAATAATAATAATAATAATAATAAAAAAAGAGAATTAAAGAATGTTTACATTAATTATTTGGCAATATTGTACTTTATTTTATTATTATTTGTATAAGCGTGCATCTTCGAGGAGTGATATATATAGATACAGTCAAATCTGTTAGCGAACACGCTCAGAATGCTATTGGAGCTGGCTCGGACCCTGCGCACCAGAGATGCTCCCCGCTTGCGCATGGTGGTGTAGAAACAGTCTACGCGCGCCTCGGCGAACATCCCTGACGCGCTGCAGAACCGGGGCAGCCCCATCAGCACTCTGAACGCGTTATTATACTGCACCCGTAGGGCGCTGTACTGTTTTTGCGTATGGTTCACCCACAGGCTGCATGTGTAAAAACTAGAACAATATGCTTTAAAAAGCGTTGTTTTTACCTCTCTAGAGCAGCGAGCGAACCTGCGGGCTATCATGTTCGCTCTTACAGACAGCGCCCTCCGTTCTCTCTCAATGTCTGCATCGTCTTTCAGGTCAGAGGTTAGGAGATGTCCCAAGTACTTAAATTCTCTAACTTCCTTTAATGGAGTTCCATATAACTTTATGGGCGGTATGTTATGTACCGGACAGCTTCCTCTGGCCTGGAAAACCATGCATTCACTCTTTTTCACATTGTATTTCAGTCCATGTTCTGTAGCGTACCTCTCGCAGATCTTTAATAATTTACCTAAACCACACGTGGATGCGCTCAACAGCACCATGTCGTCTGCATAGCTTATACTGTTGATGCAGACACCGTCAATGTGACAACCGACACGGGTACTGCTGAGCTCATCCATCAGCGCGTTCACATACAGGTTGAAGAGCTTTGGAGACGTCAGCCCGCCCTGTCTCACGCCGCACTCCAGCCTGTATGTATCCGAGTAGGCGCCTGACCATCGCACCACATTGACCTGGTTTTGATACCAGAACTTAAAAATGTTATTAAGCTCTGGTGGCATTTCTAGTTCATTGAGCTTTTGCCACAGCAAATCATAACTAACCAGGTCGAATGCTTTGGATAGGTCGAGAAAACAGGCATGAATGGGAGTCTTGCGATCGGTGTAATACTTAACAGTCTGCTTCAGGCTCAAAATAGCCGTATCTGTTGACAGGCCTGGTCTAAAGCCGAATTGACTATCGTTAAGTGTTAGATAACGGCTAAGTTGAGCATCAAGCATAATGGCTGGCAGAGTATTGTATAAAATGACCTAAAAAAATTATTCTGTTTAGATTAAGGTAGATTTCGTTGTCAAGTGGATTCTTGCACAAATTGCTGCGTAAGAAGATACGAAGTGTGAGTTCGACTCTTGCACAAATTACTACATAAGAAGATACGAGGTGTGGGTTCGATTCTTGCACAATTTGCTACATAAGATGATACAAGGTGTGGGTTCGACTCTTGCACAATTTGCTACATGTGAAAATACGAGGTGCGGGTTCGATTCTCGCACAATTTGCTGCATGTGAAATGGAAAGGAGCTCAAGACAAACGAAACAATAAAATACATAGTGATCTAAGGCTTATCCAGTAGTAGTAGAAGGATAGGTAAGAATCGACAAGTTGAGGGGTCGCTTAAAATATATTTAATCTCAGTATTCTTCAAATAACTTAATTTAACTTAATGTCTAGCACTCGTGTTGTGTAGGTGGTGTTGATGATGATGATGCAGGTGTTGATGATGATGAAGCAGGCAGAGCAGTGAACAACGTTTTCCAAACAGCATCTGAAATAAATAAGAAATAAGGTTATTTTGTCAGGGTCTACAAGCTACGAGTCTGGATGAGCTTGCTTTGCAGTGATAAGCTGCAATTCTTCAACCTCCTCAACCTCAACAGCCTCTATTGGTCCACTGCTGGACGCGGGCTTCCCTCTGATAAGCGCCTTGTTGTATTTTATCCCATGGGGGTAATGCCCATAATCCCCACGCTGGGCATGCAGGATGGGGATTGCGGTTCGGTGATGGAATTGATCTACAGGGGGCGTTACTGCTCGTCTCAGTGGATATCCCTTAGTCGCCTCTTACGTCATCCGCGGGAAGAGTTGGGGTGGTGCAAATTCTAGGCCAACACCACACAGATAAGCTGTCATTGTATTCATCTTATATAAAGATGTAATAATAGTTGCCTGGAAGAAATCGCTTCGAAGTGATAAGGCCGACCATTGGAAGAAATTAATGTTTTTATTTTATTTTAGGCCAACACCACACAGATAGGCTGTCATTGTATTCATCTTATATAAAGATGTAATAATAGTTGCCTGGAAGAAATCGCTTCGAAGTGATAAGGCCGACCATTGGAAGAAATTAATGTTTTTATTTTTTATTTTAGTTGGAAGTATATACCTTGCTTCCTTAGTAGGGGTTTTCAAACAGCCTGTATATTAGGGTCTCCATATACATGGACAGGAGTTGGTAGAACATTATATTATCCATATTCATATAGTAGGTAGCCACAGATTTAGAAGGTGGACTGACTGATGTATCTGCATTTCAATTTCAGCAGGATAGTCTGAAAAAGAGAAATTGTCAGTGTGCATTGTACGTGGGAAGAAGCAGGATCATCGACTACACAGAGGGAAGTTTTTTCTTATTCATAGCTGGGATCTCAGGTAAGTGATTTCAGCTAGTTAACATGGAGGCATCAGAGGTGCAGTATTGATGATTAAAGAGAATCAGGACTGAATGCAGGGCAGTTGTCTGAACCAGACGTGGGATTCGAGGACATTATGTCTATGGATAGCTGATTAGAAATATTAAAATATTAAATATTAAATATTAAGATACTTCCTCTCTTACTTCAGTGCCAGAGCGTCGTCAAACCACTCGTCACCAGACGATTCGTTCGACGACACACTGGCAAGGTTGCGGGTTCCCAGTCGGATTCGACTGCTACCCTGTTGGTGATCATCCGTTTTGGACGGATCCATCTTGTAATCTCTGGAAAGGGTGAGGCATGTCCCGGAGTATTTAGGGCGTCCTTGTCCGTTGGAGACCTGTGCAATGCTGGGGTGGTTCTCCTCGTACCATCACCCAGCTGGTCTCCATCGAGCGGAAGAATCGCGTAAGTTACTTGCCAAGCTACCGTTGAGAGAATCAGACAATCTAGCCGCCTACCTACCATTCTGCGGTGCGGCCGTGGTCTACACATCTAGCTACATATATTCTAGCTGCTAGAATGCTATCTGTGGTTTGTTAGCTACAGAGAAAGAATCAGAAACTTTAGTTTAATAGAATAGGATAGTTATTTAAACAGAACAGAACAGTGTCTCACAACAGAATTACTAAAATTTGAACTCAATCGATTATTCACACCATACCGTAGCTTGGCATACATAATTATATTGCTACGGCGTAGCTTGCTACGGCGTAGCTTGCTACGCCGTAGCAATTACGAAGGAAGAACTTGAACTCAAAACAAAACATAATATTTATTTGAACTAATCCGAAAGAGCCCAAGAAAATCCAATCAAACTAACTCTGATGGTCCGTGTGACGATTCGCGGGCAATTTGCCAGAGGATTCTTAGAATTCTAAAATTTTGTTTGGCTTACTCGACGAATTCGAAGAGGTGTGCATTTATTATATTTAAATATGAGACACATGTTGGGTTTTACCTGCATAAAACATGATAGAAAACGTAAATAAATAATTTTTTTTACATTAGAATTAGAATATACTTTATTGAACAAGAGTTGTTACATGGGCGAGCATAATGCTAGATAGCATTCTCTACCTGCTAACCTTTGGGTAGTGTGGACATCAATTTAGTAGGTAGTGCTAGATTACAAAGTTTACTAATAGAAATCAAGAAAAATAATAATTAATAAGTACAATTAATAATTCGTGTCTTTACCATTAACATAAATAATACAGATATAAACATAATAAAATATAAATACTAGTCAGATTAATACTTACATTTTGGCCAACAAAGGTTTTCATTTCTTACATACTTCCTCGTATGGCTCAGTAGCCTGAAGTATATTTTGGCCTCCCGCAGTCCTCCGCGTAGCTCAAGCATGTCCTCTTTCACCTATCAATCTAAGCAACAAGAATAAAATTTTAAAAACACAAGACAGATTTTCGTGAAACATGGCTAAGAACACTCGGTATAAAATTATCATTATTAGGTTCATCCGATATGGAGCTACGATAGCACAGACAGATACACAGACAGACACGTTAATCTTATAACACCCCTCTCTTTTTGTGTCGGGGGTTAAAAAAGGGAGAAGTACTAGCTGCTCGAAAGTGGAAGGTTCAAATTAATAATAATTAGTGCTGGAGAATTCACACAGCAATTAGGTGCAAGTAGGTACACCCACCTCAGTCATAGTCGGACCGGCGTTCGTGTTACGCGTGCTTGCTACGACGTACTTTAGAGTGATTTATTGACTAAAAGACTACAGAAATACGCTTTTGTTTGTTCATTATCTGTATTGCACAAGATTGGAAATGTAACTTATATGTATATCGTATGTTTGCATGTAGTTGTAACACTGGCCAGTTGTTGAGTAAGCGCTGGGAGAACGTACCATATCTACAGATTTGATTTATGTTTTCACCGAATCTTTGTTTCATGATCATCATCATCATCAGACTATTATTATTATAATTCATTTATTCCTCTTCACAAAAGGTCTTCTTACAGTTAATTGTTATAGCTAGCTAGATGTTATTATTATTATTATTATTACTAAACAGTTACACAATGTTATTATTATTATTACAGACTATTATTTTTATTATTATAATTCAATTATTCATCTTCACAAAAGGTCTTCTTACAGTTATTTGTTATACCTAGATGTTATGTAGAAAATACAGATACCTGTTTGTGAGAGACTGGTGCCAGTGATAGGTTTTAAAACCTGTGTTACTCGTCACCAGGGCCTGTCTTCAGGTTGCTAATTCTTTGAGCTATGTCGATAACTTTGTTTTTTATTTCATAAAAATATTGACCTATTTACCCTATCTAAACAACCTTGAGTTTCCCCGCACCGCACAATGGAAGGGTGCCCGCAAAATGTCCGGGTGGACCCTATCGGTGCATCCTGTTCATTCAAGCTTTGATGCCTTGTTCAGGATGTAACGGTGTCATGGAGGGAAGAATTTGTATTTATAGAAAGGTGTTTTTAGAAAGTAATTTCCCTTCACATATGATTAAGTTTTCAACATCTTAGCTTCTTTAGTTCTTGTTGCTCTAGTTGCTTTTACTGCTCTATGCTTATTTAAATCATGTTGTGCATGCATGTTTAGGAATTCAATCTAGCATAAGAACCTAAGCTATAATTTGTATTGTATTAAGTATATCAGCTTGGGGCTAGATAGTGCTGCGTGAATTGTCCAGCATTATTTATTTATTTATTTTATTTATTTATGTTTCGATTGTTTTCTGTTTTGTATACCAATAAAGAAAATAAAATAAAATATTTCGCTGTCATGTTTCCCATGA
Organism: Eupithecia subumbrata; assembly: GCA_949316285.1. Taxonomy (NCBI): domain Eukaryota; kingdom Metazoa; phylum Arthropoda; class Insecta; order Lepidoptera; family Geometridae; genus Eupithecia; species Eupithecia subumbrata. Next base: position 7,798,041 of record OX438643.1, on the reverse strand, counting down.
AAATTGTTCAAGAACTAAAGTAAAATTTTATTGGAAATTTTATTTGTTATTTTTTTTTGGCCAGGTATTTGCAACCAGTCTTATAAAGTTTTATGTAAAGTGGAATCAAGCCTTCCGTAACTATTTTCTAGAAAGGTATACTCTTAAATATTTCGACGTTTACTTCCAAGCAGATAAAAACTATTTATTTATAAATAATCACACTTTCGCGATAAAATGCACTTTTTCACAAAGGCGAAACCTGCATGAACAAAAAGCATTTATTCCAAAAATTAAACGAAACTTTTCAAAAAACAAAGACCAAACTGCAGCAAAATGAGTAAAATGATAACTTGTCGCGCTAACAAAGACGCAGTATTATGAATCGTCCAACGAATTTGAAAACACAGCTCATTTGCTAAAAGTTTTGTAAAACGCAAAACAGTTAGTTGGTACCAAAAAAGTATTATACGTTAAGTTGTATGTTGTATGTTTACTTATGCATGAATATTATAGCATGTTAAACTATGTTACTAAAGCATTTGGTTATAATAGGATATCTATATATATAAAAGAAAGTCGTGTTAGTTACACTATTTATAACTCAAGAACGGCTGTACCGATATGGCTGAAAATTGGTGGGTAGGTAGCTAAGAGCCAGGAGACGGACATAGGATACTGTTTATCCCATTCGACAGCGTTCCCGTGTGATTTGACATAAAACGTCAGTCACTATAAAACGTGGTATAACAAAAAAGAATCAGACTTGGATTAACAAAACGAAAATGACAGTTATGTACTGGACGTATGGATGACGTATGCATGCCGGGGGGCCGATTCTGTAGTATATTTAGTATCAGCATTTGCACCCGTGCGAAGCCGGGGCGGGTCGCTAGTTAGGTATATAGCTCGGCTGGCGCCACTGTCTTTTGTTTTTGGGATACTATTTTTAAATCGTATACAATAAACAAAAGACTGAGTAAAAAGGTTTCACATTCATTTAGCAGCAGAACGCAGCAGCGAAAACGGGAGCGGGGTTTCGATAGTTTTCAGTGGACCTATTTCCTACCACCCGCAATATTTCTTCTTATGAAAGCTTTTTATACCCTCGCTCTTCACCTTTTTGCTACAGAATTTACTGGTCGTTGGTAAATTATTAAATTGAACTCAAAAGCTTTTATGACCTTGTGTTAATATTGTTCACACAAAGTCACCTTGATTTATCGAGTTGCGTATATATAGATACGCTTTTACTATTCACTATAGGAACGGTAGGGTGAACCTTGGGCCTTTGGCCGTTTGGCATGTTTTGTGGCTTCATCATCATCATAATAAACGTGCACTGCTGAACTTGCTCAAGCGAGGGGGTTGCATCATAATCACAACACTTGCGCTTGCGCACTCAAGCAGATTAATGGAAAAATACACAGGAGGAAGCTTCTGGCATTCCTCTGGTAGGCACCCTGAGTCGATTCTCACGACATTCATGGGCTTAATTCAATACCCATTGAATTAAATATCAAAAGATATAGGAAAATGTGTGATTAATTCTGATTAACTAGACATCTATCATTGACATGTCATTGAATTGTTACTTTCTTCGGAGATTTGATGACCTCTTGCATAGAGGTTGGTAGTCGAACTATGAGTACTTGGTATCAAGCAGATTAATGGAAAAATACACAGGAGGAACGCTTCTAGCGTTCCTCTGGTAAGTCACCCTGAGTCGGTTCTTACGACATTCACGGACTTAATTCAATACCAATTGAATTACATATCAAAAGATAAAGGAAAATGTGTGATTAATTCTGATTAACTTGGCATGTCATTGAATTATTACTTTCTTCGGAGATTTGATAACGTATTCCATAGAGGTCGGTAGCATTGGCGGATACAGGGGCAACCCCCCCCCGGGTTGCATGGGGTCCATAGCCTCCCCAAAAGACCCAGGAATTCCATACTTTGGACTCATTATTTCGATTCAATTCAGGTTTAAAAAAAAATCTTTCTAATTCGAACTACGAGGCGCGTAGTAATCCACGGAATAAACCTACTTCTCTACTACCTTGTAATTTCCTGTAGAAAGGCTAAAATTTCTGTAGCGGGATAGGCGCAGGTGAGTGCTAAAATGCTTCTTTGTCAAAATGACCCCCCCCCCCCAAAATTAAATCCTGGATCCGCCCCTGGTCGGTAGTCGAACCATGAGTACTTGGTATACTTCTTTGTGTTTCGATGAATCAAACCAGGTGAATATGGTCAACGTGTTTCGACTTCGGAGCCGAACCCCGTGGTCTTAGGATTCATTGGTTCACCTGGTAAGATTCTAAAATCGAACTAACTGGAAACTAAGTTCACGTAATACGATTGATCGAACCATGCGGTCGAACCACGTGGTCAGAAGTTACATAGTTGGAGTGGTGGATTTTACACCGCGATCACTACGGGGCCCAGGGCTGGGGCTTGCTAAGCTTATACAATGTACTTAACTTCGTGAATCATCATAGGACTATCAATATTTATGTACAGTCTAAGGGGACAAATAAAATAACGGTAGAACTATTTACCAATTTATACAAGAGCCTAAGCAATGTATTTGCTGAAGCAAATCTCTGTGTATTGAGATAGAGCTCAAATTCACCTGCATGAATCAATCCTTATCGAAAACTATCTCAGTTTCTAAAAGAAGTAGAAAGTTCAAAGGAATCTTATTAACGGCAGTTCTTTGTAATTTTATAAAATAGTACTTCTGCGGAATTCTTTGAGAATTCTAGTCAAGGAGAGTTAGTCAAGTGGAACACCTTATAGCTGTCTGAATATATCTATTTATAGGATGTTCGTTTCTATGAAGTAATCAAAATAAAACATTCTTTCAATAATGATATTTGACGACCTCTAGACCTTTAGACCAATGTTTGTAAGAACAGCAGATATTTGTTATATCAATGTAATGGTATCAGATATCTAGTACCTATAATTGCTCCTAATGCTCTGTGAAACCTAACCTATAATGCTCTGTGAATTTTCTATAATTATTTATTTATCATTTAGTAATTAAATGAATAGCTAGTAGGTATACCTACGTGAAAAACAAAAGGCTTCAGGTACCAACCTACTAACTGAACAAAGTTAAGGACGGAGGCTAGGCTAGTAATTTATAAATCGCACACTTTCAGAAAATAAAAACAGGCGATCGTGTCTACAAGCTTGTTGGATTACATTACACAGCTCAAATTACACACGTCAAATACAAGATCTAAATTCAAAAAACCCCCGACAGGTTTTCATGAAACATGGCTAAGAACACTCGGGATACAATTATCTATGACACAAAAAAACTAAACGAAAATCGGTTCATCCGTTTGGAAGCTACGATACCACAGACAGATACACAGACAGACACGTTACACTTATAACATCCCTCTCTTTTTGCGTCGGGGGTTAAAACACCACGATATTCAATTAAAAATACTAGTAAAACCTAGGTACTCTTTGGTATACAGTACGGTTTAAAACGGGTATAAAACGAAGCGAAGCGCGAATGTTTAAAGCGTTCTGTGACCACTTCGTAAAATGTCTTCTTCGCAAATGTATGTAACACGAAGCGGGCGAATCTAGAAATTGACTTGTTAGAACTGGGTACATCTAGCCGTTAGTTACCCACTATTTCTGTTATTATAGTAACCTGGCTGTTAGTTTTCATAAAAGTTTAATATAAAAAAAATTATACAATAATAAATGAACTCGGGCTTTGACCAATAAATAATGCTGGAAAATCCACACAGCATCATCTAGCCCCAAGCTAAGCAGTGCTTGTGTTACGGGTACTATAGACGACTGATATACTTAATACAATTCATAACATAGATAGATATTGTTCACTACATATAGAAAATATCCAGAACACCTACAAAAATATTTATATTACACCTGCTCGGAAAGTTGCCTACTCCTTTTCCATTTATAGAACAGAAAGTGTATCTTTGCAGGCCTATAGGAAACCGGGAGGAAAAACTCTATGGAATTTCATTTTTCACGTGTTTTAGCGGGAGGAAAAAGTGTATGGAAATCCATTTCTAACGTGTTATTTTTTTTTATTTCCAAAAGATCGGCCGGTAGCTATGGTTATTTTCGTTCGGTCAAACGACAAAAAGTTTTTACTCCAAGTCCATTAGGCCTCCTCCGATTTCCGAACAATATTTTGAAAAAAGAACCCAAAGGCTGGCGCGGTCAATGAGGTTTTACCAACATCATTGGGCGCGGTAAGTTCTTCTAAATTTCAATTAATAATTAATTCTGCTTTTTATTTTCCTCGAAGGTGTAGTTTAAAGCACTATTTATCACTCGGCAGAAAGTGCTATTCCTACCTCGTGTGTTTTAAGGCCCTCGGCTGCGCCTTCAGCCCAAAACGACACACTCGGTAGGAATTGATCACTTTCTCGCCTTGGTGTAAAATGCACTATTGCAGATCGTACAAATATTGGTCCCGCCCGAGGCGGTACAAAATTCCATTCCATTGTTATTCCATACAGATTGCAGATACCAGGTTTTGCGATCTAGTACTTTGAAATAGGAACTCCCATAATCCGCTTTTGCTACAAATGAGAACACGTCTTACACTAATTAGCCCGATAAGTCCCAGTATTTGGCAAAGCCTGATCTCTATCAGTTACACCCACGTCGTGCGTCGAGTTTCAACTCACGCAAAAGAACACATTGGAATAAACATAACTATTCACGCTGAATTATCTTGTACAAAATACATAGACTGAACGCAGTAAATAGCCGTGAATATTGTGATAATTATTGTTAAAACGTTGTTTAGTTTAGATACTTTAAGTTGATACCTTAGATAGCCTGAACCGGTTTTTTGCAAGTAGTCTGCAAAAAAACGATTCATTCGAATTTGTCATTCGGGTTTTGAATTCGAACCACACCAATGATTTTTGCGAATCCAGTAAAAACCGTTCCAGCAGAACTGTAGGACAAGCAAGTAGCAAATAAATTTTTGTCTATGTCTACGTCTACTTATCTGATATTTTGCTGCCGTACAGAGAATTGTCCTGGGGAAAATTTTCTGTCAGTGCTTTTTGAGAAGGATCATCCTTTGTAAACCACCTCCGGAGCACTATCGATTTGTCCTCGTAAAACTTAAAAACACTATTTAAATTATCGATAATATTATTTCTGGTTTTTAATTTTCGTTAAAACATAAAATTATCCATATTCTCCTGGTCTATTCCTTTGGTTCCACCTCAATACAGTCCTGATTGCAGTTGCAAACTCCTCGTAATTAACGCTCAGTCGTTTGTTCTAGCTTTTTGAATATCTTAGAATAGTTTTGATAAATTGCAGAAGTTATAAGTTTGTGAAGTCACTTTTTGTTCCAAGGCCATTTTCTGATTACTCGGTAAGGTTTCGATACAACATCAGCTCGGATGTCAAAAGCTTACTGCACCACTCGACCAAAAACCTGAATATCTGATGCAGCGAAATTCAACCAGCACCGTCTTGGGGACGCTTCTGACTAGTATTGATATGGATCAGTTGAGATACCTGTAGATTGTTTGCAACAGTCAGTTAGTTCAACTGTTTAAATTGTAAACACATATTCTAATTTGTTTAAATTCTTTCATTGTAATTTTTTTTGTTGACTAAGTTCCTATAATCTTTCTAGTAATACTAGGAAATACACATAATATTATGTATTCTTGTTACCATACACAAGGATAAAGTCCCAAAAGCTCGGTTATACCAAATTATTATTTTTTTAGTATAAATAACAGAATATCCGCAGATCGTACAAATATTGGTCCCAAATTATTATATTTTTAGTATAAATAACAGAATATCCGCCGGTGGCTGTTTATTAGTGTTGTAATCGCAAATAAGTTTTCAGCCGCTCGTGTACCGCCGGGAGCAATACAGGTACTGCAAACGAGATGGTTTTAGGGGTGGGAAAAGCGGTAGGAAACCGTGAAGTTATCGATAAAATTTTACTTATACTCATCAACACACATTATGTCCACTGCAGAACATGCCTTCCAAACAAGGGGTTTCGTCATAATCAGACGGATTGGTCACAGTCAGGAGGTGTACATACAAAAGGCAGCTGTAGCCATTCCTCTGGTAGGTTTCCTTTTGTCAGCTCTTACGACATGCAGGATCTGAGTTGGAACCGCCACGGCCAAATAAATTTCGTATATTATTTAGCTCTAAAAAATTTTTTTTGGATTCTTATAAATTACTGTATTTGTATTTATTTAATTATAAAAAACTTATTCTAATTTCACATTCATTAAACCCATCAGGATTTGTGCAGAATGTTACATTCCTCGGGTTAGATAGAATGATGAAGTGTACGTACCTACCTACGTGCGAATAATAATATGTTTTTCCTAACCTAATTAATACACTTATTTTATAAAAATAAATATAGGTATTACGTGCTTAAGCATTACGCAATGTTTAACGTCGGATATACACAGTGGCATTAAAATAGATCACTGATTTTTGATTTTAACAAATCGATTACACTCTCCGTACATTGTAATTAATGGTGGAGTTTAAATCATCATCAGAAAAGACACGAACTGAATACAGAAATAAGTGGTTCTTCATTTATAAGTATGAAAACGAAGATGGCTTTCTATTATCTAGAAGATATAGTATAACTTAGCCATGTTCAACGTTTAGTTGTAACTTAATATTTAAAACTTATTTAAGCGATAACCTGTCAAATCAGGAGCCGAGAAGAGAAAATGGCTAATAATATAATTATTCTGACGTCAAATAATAATTTATCTCGTACATGGTTAAGGCATGGTAGGTCTTGACACTGACGCCACTACCTATTTTGTTATACATGTCATCTACATCTTTAGCTTATTTTAGTCCACTGTTGGAGCTATTTTCAGCAACAGGGGAGGCCTGCATCCCCTTATAACTACCCTAATAGCTTCATTATGGTTTTGGGTAGTTGCGTTAGTTTGATGACCTCCCCTGTCTTACGAGGGTGTAAATCTTGAAGGACGACCTCCGTGGGGCAGCGGGCGAAGGTCCGCCTGCGACGCAGGAGGTTGCGGGTTCGCTCCCCGCCTCGGAACAAGTTTGTATACGATCTGCAGAAATTTGTTCCGCTGGTCTGGGTGTTTTCTATGAATATTCAAAATATCTATCTATGTAATGTATTGTATTAAGTATATCAGTTATCTAGTACCCATAACACAAGCTCTGCTTAGCTTGGGGCTAGATAATGCTGTGTGAATTGTCCAGCATTATTTATTTATTTATTTAATTACGAGAAACTTAACTATTCAATCGCTTGAATTACAATCAAAAAATATATAAATCAATCAGAACTTGTATTTACAATTACAACAGTTGAGCTAACTGCAGACTGTTGCAAGCAATCTAGAAGTAGCTCAAGTGATCCATATCAATACCAGTCGAAAGCGTCCCCCAGGCGCTGGCTGCAATGCCCCGCTGTATGGCAATGCTGATGCGCTGCGCCAGATACTCAAGACACTCCTGAACCGACGCGTAACCCTAGATCTAGCTGCGGGTTACGTGTCGCTTCAATAAAAATATCGATATCTCATTTTAACCTGACATCCCAGCACTAGCAAACAACAAGAGCAATGCAACAAGAAAGTGAGAGTAGCAAACTTCACGAAAGTAAACACTGGAGTGATTTACTTGAGCAGGTTTCGAGCTCGTAAAATTATTACGGACGTGGTGATTGCGAATCAAATGTAATATACCTTGGGGAGTTGCACACGTGGGCACAGCATTTCGGTGTGTCACAGAAAAAACATTATTAATAGAGTTTTGCTACTTTACGTGACAACTAGAATTAATAATATAAAATAGGTAATAATTTATTCTTAAACAATTTACAATGTGTCCGAAATTCACAATTAATTTTATAAAAAACTTATTAGGTGAATTTTAAGACCTTAACAAAATAAGAAAACTGTTAATAAAATATATGTTTCTTTAGTTAGGCCGGTATTTCTTAGAGCTATATACTCTACAGAGGTATGTAACAAAACGAGATAAACCAATAATATTAACAGAATAATGGCTTCAACAGGTCGAGTTCCAATTTACGTGATGAATGATTTAACTATTTTTTCAAATTAGGAATCGATTGAGACAAATGCACATTCTTCAGTTTATTTATTAGATTAATGCACAATTTGAATACAAGGTAAGGTCTTCAACGGTAGTTTCTTACCTACTGCCACTATAGCCACTGGGCATATTTACTCGTTATGTATATTTTCCTGTTATTTTTATTAAAAAAAAAATTGTTTTAGTTTTAAACATTGTATTGTAAAATTTAACTTTACTGGACCTGTTCGTGCTTCTTTTTGTATTGTTTATGTATTGTGTTAGTGTACGTGACGCGTTGGTTTTGGTTCCGACGGAAGATCAGCGTTGTGATAACTGTGCGCAATGGCTATCACAACATAATGCTGAGTCGGACGCCATTATATTTCATAGTTCCATTAGTAGAAGATTATAATTTTACACAGGTAGTTACTTGTTCCATTCGGTAGCTCGCACGTTTCAGAGAATCGATTTAAATCGATGCACACTAAAACACCTTCCCAACCCTACCACGCTACCAGAACGCCATTCTTTTTCCGTGCGCGGTAGCATAAGCACACTAAAAATTTATTTAACAATAAAATTTGTGAATCTACGAAAAATTACAAGAGGAAAAGGGAAGACCAAGCAATTCAGCGGTATCAAGCAGAAATCAAAAAGCTTGAACAAAAACAAGCGACTCGAGGTCAATTATTGAATTCTCGAAAAAAGAAGGTAACTTCTATTTTGAATTCATTACTAGAGGTTGCAAATGTTTACAATTCAACCAAACCATACCATCTAAAAGTCTGCCTGGAGGGTTTACTGTAGGTACTCCACGAAGGCTAGACAGGATGAGTTAAAAGCCTGGGGGTTTGACTGTAGGTCACTCACGAAGGTTATAAAACAAGTAAAATTCATTTATTTGTTACACAAGTACCTACCTACCTAGAATAATCTAGATGTTGTATCCTTTACAATTCAATCATACCATACCATCTTAAAGTCTGCCTGGAGGATTTACTGCAGGTACTTCACGAAGACCAGACAGGATGAGCTAAAAACCTGGGGGTTTGACTGTAGGTCACTCACGAAGGTTATAAAACAAGTACCTACCTACCTAGAATAATCTAGATGTTGTATCCTTTACAATTCAATCATACCATACCATCTTAAAGTCTGCCTGGAGGGTTTACTGTAGGTACTCCACGAAGGCTAGACAGGATGAGCTAAAAACCTGGAGGTTTGACTGTAGGTCACTCACGAAGGTTATAATAAAGCAAATAAACATCTACTTTGCATATCAATGGTTTGTACATCACTAGAACTCATTATCTCATAAAAATATAAAGATGATTAGGTACCAATTAATAACCAAGCGGATTCTCAGTACCTAGGTCATTCACAGAGACCATAAAGCAAGTAGGAAGTCATCTACTTTGCATACCATTGCATTTAACATGCCTAGAACCAAAAATTTCATACCTACCAATGTTGTTTCGACGACAAAAAATTGTCAGTAAAATACCTGGAGGTTCGACTGTAGGTCATCACGAAGGTCATCAAGCATGTAAGTAGGCAACTAAACTACTCCGCATATCATTGGGTTCAATATTCATAAAATCAACATTTCCTAAGATTGAGCCGATAAAATATTTTGCACTACCCGCAAATATATTTAAAGTGGAATTGGGTTTTCCTTTACGGAATTCGAAGCCATAATAATTAATGAACCCCTATTTGCTAATATCTGTGTAGATAAAGAAGCCGGTATAGAATAATAATAATATAATATAGGTATTGTATCCCCGATAACAAAAAATCTAGACACCATCGAAACTGATACTGGGATATTGACGGATACCATGTCAAAATCCTGTCTTGATATTATGTCGTGCATGTGGTCGTGCACTAGGTGACTCAACTGAAGAGATTTCAGTTGTTTACGGTGAGAATATACACTCAGATCTCGCAAAACCGAACATTCAATCGAGACGAAAACACGCAATAGGCCAATATCTAGATAAATCGTCCCTGAACATCATTCAAGACGAAACTCGAGATGACACCCGTTTTGGCTCTAATTTGTCAGTTATAATCAAAACTGCTAAAACAATTTAAAAGCAAAAAAAAAAAAGGGGTTGTCAAAACCCACCCCGCAAGCTTCAAACGGGATGCCCTCCACGTTAACCCGCGGTGAACAAGGGGGGGGGGGGGAGGTACAGGTACATGGCGCATCGCCAGGCACAGAGAAACTCAAGCGCCGTCAGCTGTGTCCCTAGCGTCGGCGCAACACAACCGACAGAATACGAACCGACGGACGTCCTCCACTGCAACAGTAAATCAGGTACTAACCTACGTGACGGCGTTGTTATAAATGTTGGTTATCTATTACCAAAACACCAATATGAACGGTTACCGATTTTCTCTCTGACTCAGTGATACATGCCTAAAAATACCCTAGCTCAAGTTGATAAGTCTAACACTTAACATAAAAATAAAGGATTTAGTACATTTTGGTGCAATATCATAGTGTAAAATGAAGACTGTTAGCTAATTTATGGTAGGTACATTGCAATCATAATAACCAACATTGTTGACACCTAACAGTACCCATATGTTTATTTAAAATCGTTTGATGTATCCTAAGGAACACAATCAAAATAAAATATAATGCGACCACTTGTAATAACCAAAACAAGACTATCTTAAAGTCATGTACAACAATTGATCACAAGGACCCATACTTATTGATATGTACAATTCATCAAAATTATTAAAGATAACTATTTAGTTAACGCATTCACTGCCCAGCCTCGGAGGAGCGACCCGCAAAAGGGCGCGCCGCCTTGCCGCCGCCCGCGCCGCACGGCGCCATCGGTCTCATAACGGCGGCGATGGAGGCGAACATGTGTCTCATGGGTCATTTAGATGACGCATTCACTGCCCAGTCTCAGGTGCGATCCGCAGGGGCGCTTTACGGCGATGATGGAGATGGACATGTGTTTCGTGGGCCATATAAGTGTAAGTTATATCGCATTCACTCTCCAGCCTCGATGATGCGACGCGCAGGCGCAGGAGCGCGCAGCAGCCGCCTTGCGGCGCGATGGAGATGGTCATGTGAGTCGTGGGCCATGAAAGTGTTAAGGTTTCGACTCGAATCTACAGTTCAGTCTCATATTTAAATGATAGTAACCAACTATGAAAAATGCTTTAGTAACATTATTGAAACAATAAAACGATCTCGAAATGGTTTCGTATTTAATTATAAACAAAATACAATTGAAACTAAAGACATGCAAGCTGAAAGTTTTAAGGCTTCATATTTAATACATCATCAGATATTTTGAGTTTAGCCTTACCTGAAGAAAAACGTGAACCATAAAGTTGTCACAAAAATAGTTGAAATTACCACGATTTGAGTTTTGCACAAAGTTTACACAAAGGTTTTGAAGACAGAAAAAATTTCGCGCTGCTTAATAATAATTATGGCCATCATTACAAAATAATAATAATAATCAACTGATAACAGACAAAAAATCGATATATACTGGCAACAGGATAGATGATATTAAAAAGACTAAGAAATCCTTAATTTCTAATACCATTTCTATGACCCATAAAATGTTTACTGACTATCGTCCTGGATTGGATGCTGCTTGCAATGGCATGGGCGCAAATGGTCACTGGAAATAATGTGGCCTACAATTTCACACTAATAATTTAATTTAATTGAAACAAGCGTTTTTTGTGTAGGCCCTGAGAGTTTGCTCACAATAAATCTAATTGCGCAAAACTGATGCTTACAGTTAAGACGACGGCAATAAGCTATATAATAGGAATGGGAAAAATTAACCCAGTATTGAATTAGAACTAAACTCACATGTCTGTATTAACTTTGGTATATAGTTCACTCAGTAGGTACATCACTTTAGTCTACCTTACATTGATCGTTGCGCATCTCGCTCCAAAGCCAAATGTGACACTTTTGTAAATGGAACCCCGATTCGGTTTTCACGTTTACTGAATTTCGCCTTTGTCAATTATTTTAAAGTGTTTTCCAAAATTAATAACGAACAATCAACAGGAATAATTGTATTCCCTAACTAGCCTTCCTAGGCTCAGTTCTCTCTACTGAATCGTTTGATGGTATCCAAAATCACAGACAATAATTATAAAATTTTGCGCTTTAATAAAGGGTGCTCCTGCCGATAGACCTTACCCTTCGAGGGCTGCGATCGTCACCGGAAGCGTTTTCACTGCGACCAGTTTTTCAGCAATCACTATAATTGTATTAATAATATTAAGATGTCATGATTGCTTCCTTTTCTAAAGGACCTTAAAACACTATTTATAAGCTATGGTGGAATTATTTTTAGCAAAATACAAAAAATAGAAGTATATTAAAATTTAACAGAACAATTTCAAAAGGGTGATTCATAATATAGTTCACTTAGTATTAGTCAAGTCACCGATCGGCGCCTTTTAGGCCACAAAATTGGTTCTGACGAACACAATATTATCTCGCCTCCTGAAAGGAGCTTATACGCGTAAGCAGCGGCCGAGTGTACCTAAATACAATTTTGTAAGGAACCAAAAAGTTCTAGATTTCATCCACAATTGGTACCCTAACATTGATATTCTTTAGATAAATTAACTAAAATACTAGCGTTATTAAATTGTTATATACCTGTATATATCAGCATTATTATAAACCTATGCAGCAGCTCGCGAGCAACCAAATATGATTATACCATATTTTACAAAATAAATAATGTTAACTAGATTATAATTATGTCTGCCCCGAGTAAATTATGAAGTGAAATTAATAGTAATTTATTGATCACCGATTAACGTCCGCATAAGCGAGCATCGTCGCAAACTATGGCTCGGTAGATTAAGGATGTTACGAGAGCAAGCGGAATCGGCGTTGCAAATTTCGGCGCACATTGCAGCGACATGCTGCAACGTCGAGCGCAAACGCTGCTGGTCCACCGAGGATCTACGGAAGGCACTGAGCTGGCTAGAGATAGAGCTCGCAAGCCTTTGCCCAAATTATAATCATCCAATTTCATCGGAATTTTTTTATTAGGTCGGCTGATATACAGTGGCAATAGAGACTTCATTATTACTTTATGCATAAGAAGTTATGATTGCATTGACTGATAAAAAGTTAAGTACTTACATTATTATTTTTCTTATATATTTTGTGTTATAGATATCGACATACTCGTACGATCATAATCTAAAAACACCTATTTGTTTTATCTTTATAAAATCCGCTATTCCTAAATAAAGCAGAAAAGATTACTGCTCTGAAATTATACCAAAACTTAAGTAGATAGTTAAGACTCTAAACATCTACCTGTGTAAAATTATAATCTTCTACTAATGGAACTATGAAATATAATAGGTGATTAAAAGAACTTAACAAGTGAAGTTCAATCTCTATTATATGAATAAGTCCATTAGTAGAAGATACAAGAACCCACCCACCACATCCCAGCTCAAGTTTTGGTTGCTATCCTCTAAAAAGAATGGCGTTCTGGTAGCGTGGTAGGGTTGGGAAGGTGTTTTAGTGTGCATCGATTTAAATCGATTCTCTGAAACGTGCGAGCTACCGAATGGAACAAGTAACTACCTGTGTAAAATTATAATCTTCTACTAATGGACTTATTCATATAATAGAGATTGAACTTCACTTGTTAAGTTCTTTTAATCACCTATTTTATAGCATTAAGTTTTCTTATTACATAGCTAGTAGTTAAGTAGTAGCATTAGTGTAGGGTAATTTAAGAAACTAGCTTAGTGCACGTTTTGTATTGTAAATGCTATAAATAAAGATTTTCTTATCTTATCTTACTGCAGATTGTTTTATCACCTACTGTCTAGTTTAACTGCGTAAGTCTGTCAAAAAAGCGACATAGCCACGCGCAGAAATAAATGTAGAAACACACCATTTGCGCGAGTTGTTCATTTTAAGAAGGGGACAACTTACCCGCAACTCAGGTTTTGTTCGGTCGAGATGTCGCCTAACCCAGAACCAATTATATTAACTGATATTCTACTCAAAGCACGACTACAAAACTGTTACCTACTGTTTTAAATAAACTTGCCGTGCCAAAAGAACCTTTGTTACTTTACGGTACATTTACTACTCTAAAGAACTTTCAACTGGCAATGTCCTTATGAATTCTGTTTGTGATTGGTCTAGACTGGATATGACTTGGCAGATGTTCTCGATCCTTCCAAGCAAAGCTGTTTTACTGTATCCGATAAAAGATCAGGTATTTTAAAGTTTTATAGCACTTTTATAGTTTTGTCTCCGATATTGTGAATGTATGAGCCGATATTAATGCCCGATAGTTTTTTTTTTTTATAAAAAATCGATTAAGGTAAAGGAACCTATTCTTGGCGTTTATCCATTGGCGCTGGGCTTATCTTTATCTTGAGCTAGAGCATAAACGATTAGTGGTTACGGGCCATACGGGACTTGTAGATATCACTATAACGTGATCGCAAATATTCAAAAACTAGACCTCAATACGTAAATAATAAAAATTTGGCGTGTTTTTAATAAAACTATAAGGCGACTCCCAAATTCCTGAATAATGAAAATGGGTTTGGAAGTACCTAGCTTTAAACACGAAAAACTTCGATAGCGCAATCGTATTTTTCAAGTGGCGACATCTTGTTAAAATTCAAGTCTAATTTATTATAGTTTGATAACACATGGATGAAACGACGAATAACGGAGGTCTATACTTTAACTAAACACGAACTTCGCTTGACGGATCGCACGCAACGAACAACCGTACTACTGAACGTGCAAACGTGCGTTGCTTCGGACGCGTCACTAAATGACACAATTGGTTTCGGATCTCAAGAAATAAATGTCAAAATAATTTTAATTGAAGGAACGAATCGGTGGTCCTTCATTTTATGCGATCCGGCATCCGTCACAATACAACGTTGTATTGTTTTTCAAAGTAGACCACATGTTTACGCCCGTTGCCATGGAAACCATCCATCTGGGTAAGTTTGCGGTTGGAAACGAAGGTCTGTTTTCCAACTAAAAAAACCACAAGTTTACAGCAATTGTGAAAACTTTCATGTCATCCTGTTTTACATAATTTTTACGGCACACATCATCATTCCTCGAGAAGCAAACTTTTTGGGAACACCTCTACCAACTTATCGACCTACTTTATAAAACAACGAAAACATCATCAATAACTAATTATTGGCGAAGATATCACCTAAATTGCTGTAGGTAGTCGTGATTTTTCAAAAGTATTAGGTTGAAACTTTACGGGATAAATACTAACTAATCCATACAGACTTTTATTTCTTAGAAATCCGAAACCAAAGGTGTTTTAAGTGACTCGTCCGAAGCAACGCACGTTTGCACGTTCAGCAGTTAAGTTGTTCGTTTCGTGCGACCGTCAACCGAAACTTCGTATTTCGTGTTTCAAAGTAGCCTCCTTTCATCATGTGTCATAGAACTAAATTAGAATCAATTTTTAAATAGATTTCGCCACCATGGGAATTTGAAGTCGGTTCTTAGTTTTTTAAAACACCAAATTATTAATAATTATTGCTGTCTCCGGTCCGAGGCCCGGACTGCACCAAAGTGGAAATGTGCGGAGATGTCCGAAGCAGAGACATGAAGATGCGTTTTTCAGATGCCGTGCGGACATGCGTACTGGCTAGATTGGAGTGGAGATGTGTGCTGGCTAAAGCTGAGATGTATGCAGGCTAGAGCGAAACTGAGCTGCGTTGAACAGTGTTGGGAGGAGACACATCTCTTCTCGTCTCTGCTGCGTGCTGTCGTTGCCAGCTTTCGAGACACAGTTCACAACTCCGCTTTGTACCGCCGCCGCGCCACCCAGCACATACAATTATTTTACATTTCTCCCTCGCACAGACTCATTGGCGCAACAAAAAACAAAGGAAAAATAATTAATGCATGAAGAACGCATGTTAATAATTACGAGATCGAAATTTACTACCTACCTCTCACGCGGTCTATTGTAAAGTTTTCTCCAAGCCGCAGGGAATGGAATAATAATAATTGGTCACCGTAGAATTATTTTATTTAAACCATGGGTAGGTATACAACTCTGCAAATGCTGCTTTTGTAATTCAATTCATAAGTTTGCTATTTTATTACTGACATCTCCACCCAATCTATTTGCGGATCACTGCCACAGGAAATACAGACCCGTTTGATTTACAAAGGGCCCTTGTAAATAATAAAGGGGAATGTATTTTCCGCCTTTCGAACATTCTGCGAAAAATATGTACTTAAGGAGCTAAGGACTTTTGTGATTTAGCCGATACATAACATGATGATGTGAAATTCTGAAACGATTAATGTAGGCAGGTACCAAGGAATTTTCTAACTAACAAAGAAATGTGGAAACAAATAAGAAATATTACTTATTTACAATTTAAACAATTGAGCTAACTGCAGACTGTTGCAAATAGTCTAGAGGTAGCTCGACAGATCCATAAATCAATATCAGTCGAAAGCGGAAGCTATGTTTTTCAGCTTATTCCTGGTGAAAACGTCAAACTTCAAATGCTAAATACTATTATTTAGTTACGCAATGATTGAACAACTTTTCCTACCAAATCGGTGACTACAGTTGCCGATAGAAGGTTACCCTAACAATATAGTAGGTACCTACTTTTACTTCAGAATTCGTCACATTATTTGGCAATGCGAAAATTTCAATCATAATATCAAACAAGAAAACAAAGACTCGCCTTTGATTGACAAAAGGGTCGATATCAAAGGAAGGAGTGAATAATGAATATCATTGTCCAATGAATAATATTTTGGATAACTTTCATTAGATGCGAACATTATAGCATTCCTATCTAGACTCACTCTTCCGAACGTAAAAATATATTTTAGTATCAAAGAACAAATTTAAACTCGGTTCTAGAAACCAAAATACTTTTGTCCACTAAGGGTTTTTTTTGTGAAATACTTGTTTAGGGTTTTCAAATTTTTCCATATAAGTCGGCGGCCAGTCTCATCGGAGACTAGCCAGATGCGCAGGACATATAATAGTGCACAAGTGTGTGCGCAAACACACTTAGGTACACTCTCTATTCCCTTACTCTCATAATCCGATGGGACGGCAGACCGACACATGGAGAGGTCAAGCTTGTGCTTTCCGAGGCACGAATTTCCCTATTTGTCCCTATTTGTGTTAAAAGATCTTGCTTCTTGCAAAATTTTATGATTATAGGTCTGTGGGAAGTACCCTATAGGTTTTGGTCCATAGTGAGAATCAAAACTGACATTTTAGAAAATAAACTACAAATTCACGATTTTCACCTTTATTTGTGCTATAAGGCAATGCTTCTTGCAAAATTTTATAATTCTAGGTCTACAAGAAGCATCCTATAGTTTTTGATGACTGGACGCCCTGAGAAGGACGTAATACCCACTAAAAACCGTGGTGTCCGTCTCGCCATTTTCACCGAACCACGGGAACATTTAAAACATACCGCGGCCCGACTGGCGTCCTCTCTTCCTCCTATACATGGCCGGCGAGCCCACCACTCCACACACTTTCTGACCCCATTTTTACATCACGTTTCCTCCCCCCGATAAGGACACAAACAGGACAGACACAGTCGAAACCGCGAATCCTTCCACCCGTGCCGACCCCAAACAGCGACAACACCTCTCCTCTTCGAGCGGCCGAGACCTTTCCCCAGGCCTCACGCCCGAAGATCTCTCTGAGTTCGAGTGCTACTAATTGTCACCCAAATCCAACAGGCTCCTGAGGTGGCCTTATGAGTCGAAAACCCAGGTACAGAACCTTAAAAACTTATGAAATTGAACCAATGAGCGGCAAAAATAGTAGGTGTGAAACGTTACCTTAGTAACTACAGGTTCTTTATCTTTATTTGTGTGAAACATACACTCACGAACACATCTGAATCTACCGGTAGGTCAAGCAGAGGGATTGTTGCCTATTCTACCGTAGACCATTAAGCTGTGCTTGGCCTACTGTGTGCGATTCACTAAGAGTAGATTTCGATCAGTTTCAACTGCCATCATTCTGATCAAAAACCCGTAAAACCCTACTCGATGTCACATGGGAATGGGATTGAAACTTAGCAAATATAAAAATATTTGGCAACCCATTCACCCTACTTGGATTCCCTCCAAGATGTTTCGTACCTCTAGAAACCAAACTTTCAAATTGAAAGATGGACGGTTTACTTTAGGTTCCGCGTTGCCAAGACTGTTTCGAGCTATGTATAAAAAAAGAAGATGCTTCGTGATAGATTGGAATCTTTGTTGCGTAAACTTGAAACGGAGGTCTGTAAACATGACACAATGCGGGGGCTTGTGCCAAGAACCACACTTTTGTGACGCGTATTCCATTGTTTTTCGAATGTGAACTGGCATTTTTAACCTCGTTTAAAAACTTATGTGTTTTGAATTTTCTTTTAGAAGGCCAAGTGATGATAAAATTTATGTGAAGTAATTAATATTTGACCCAGATTCACCCTGATTTAATCAATTACAAGTATGATTCTTAATATGTTTGGAAATACGTAGTAAGTAAGCTGAGAAGTCTGTAACTAACTATTTATTTTTATTATTAATCGTATTTCATAGCAAAAATGCACACAAAACGACGTACACATTAAAAACCAACTACGGGAGGTAGTTAATTAACATTATTTTCTTCTATCACTATTTCAGCATAAATTGAAGAATGACGATGAGATATGTCACGATGAAATTGAGCACCATGCCGAGCAGACTGGCGTCCAGGGGGATCACCCTGTACACGCGGAACCGGAGCGGGCGCGCCTCTACGTACCGGATGAACCGTTCCAACTCAAACTGACGACTAGAGTCTGTAAAAAATTAGAATGCATTAACCCTCGGCGTGCCTGGTTGGGTCTGTCAGACCCACCACTGCAAACCATATCAAACTTATTTCATTCAAGCTTGAAGTTTGGTAGGTAGTGTAAGCTAGATGTATATTCATTGATTAAACTTCTCTCTAGCCTTCACAAATGGTTTTATTTCTGAAATACAAAATAAACAACCTCAAAACTTTTACATGCCAATATTGACATTCAAATATACATCAAAATAATAAATTATTTTATGTTGGAACGGGAACGGTGGATTACATCTATGAAAATTGATTTTATGAGTGACCGTCATAAAGCCACTAAGAGAAAAGTTTGTACACTTTACTCTTAGTGAATCTACATTTAGCTCACAGTCAGAAGATTGATTCACAACACACAACACGTATTGTCTGTAGTGTTGTCTGCCTATCTACCAAACAACCTACATGCTTACCTTTTTCATTTAGCAATATATCATACAGTATAAGTTTTACATCATTAGCTTTCGTAGCTATCATCTCAGCATATAGAGCAGGTGCAAACATTGAAATAAAATGTACGAGTAATCCTGCATAATTAAATTTAAGCTGAAAATAGAAAACTGTTAATTCACGCTAATGCATAAAAAGGTTTTATATATTAAGGCCTGCGTGTGATTGTTTGTAATAGTGAATGCATAAATTTTAAGGTAAATTGGATAGTTTGTTTGATAATATTAGGTATATATATATAGGTAGTTATGGTAAGGCCAAAAATATGCATTGAACAATGGGTTTTGATATTAAATATAATGTATTCCCTAAAAATATAACGGTATTATTTTTCTGTTGGTGCGTAAGTTTTTGTTTTTGTTGAGATCTTTAAATGACCTTTTGAACATAATGTAAAGTTAGATAAATACTCACTGTTATGGAAGTCCTTATATCATTTGCAACTTCCAGAATTTCTCCCATTACCTCCAATGTTGTAAACAGTAATGTTATTGTGAACTGAAAATATTGTACTTCCTTTGACGACCTCCGTGGTGCAGCGGGCAAAGGTCCGCCTGCGACGCAGGAGGTTGTGGGTTCGATTCCCGCCTCGGAACAAATTTGTGTACGATCTGCAGAAATTTGTTCCATTGGTCTGGGTGTTTTCTATGTATTATAAAAATATCTATCTATGTAGTGTATTTTATTAAAGTATATAATGCTGTGTGAATTGTCCAGCATTATTTATTTATTTATTTATTACTTAGTTTTTAAATCTAAACAAAGCCAATAACTTAAGAATTTCAGGAATAACTTACAGACAGGATGCCGAGATGCTTCTAAGGAGAGGCCTATGGATATAATAATGGGACTTGGATAAATACCTAATAATTTTTAGAAATACATGACTCAATTACTTACCAAAGCATCAAATGCAGATTTATATTTTTCAGTCACGTCAGCTATTGATTTATATAAAAGTTGCATCGGATTAATACAAGCTCTTTTCTGATTTACCAATAGAGACATAAAAGTTTTCAAGCGACAATTTACAGAGTAGTAAACAAATGTGCACGTGACATAAACAGCACAATATGATGTTATCATCATTAGTAAGATGCAGCATATGACATATTGTGTTATACCAATGTTATGGGGAAAGGAAAACACAGTGACTGCACAGAAGAAAATAACATTTAAAACAATAACTATCAATATTTTAAGCTCAATATTATAAGAAGAATTTCCGACCCCCAGTTTGGTGTCAATATATTCTAAATCTCGGTGAAACTGGCAAAATGTTTTATTGGATTTCAGAAAAACCAAAACAATTACATTCAATAGGTAGTGGCTTGAATAAAATATGTAACTTGAAACAATTGTATAGTACATAACGACATCACTATAGTTATTAACTATTAAGAAGCAATAACCTAAGATTGTTATCATTATCACATAAAATGCAGTGATAGACTTCCATATGACCTTTCTGTTATTAGATTGGTGCTCAAAAAAACCAAAGTCCAGACAGAACACAACTTGGATAATCTTATAAAATACTGTCATTATTAAAACATATTTAGATTTTCTACATCCTTTGAATATTATTCGGTGACTCATTGATGGTTCCATTCCAACACTTTGACAAATTTATAAAAAGAATGCGCCACTGTCGCGTGCCCACTTTTTGAAGGAAGATTTCATTCTAAAGGGTAGGTTTGAAACTACCCCTCAAAATAAGATTATTAATATTTTTAGAGACTATAAAGACAGACACTGTGTACCAATTCACTTAACAAGGTGCCCATTATCAATGTCTTTTAATCAAATTATATTTGACACCATCAACAATATTTATTTAGTTCGTAACGTTACTTGGACTAATAGGTTGTTTCTCTCGTACTGTCAAAGTTATCTTTCTATAGATTTGACTTCTGTACCGCTAGTAGATGTATCCACAGGCCTAGGGTTCGGTCTATGGTCTAATCTCATTCGAACTTTGTTGTGCCGATACGTTGGGTATAAATTTATGGTCAGTATTACAAATTCTACAGATGATTAACTCAATAGGTATTTATGGTATACTTCTGTGGGGGAACGCTGCAGATATTAACACCGTATTTGTGCTGCAGAAGAGGGTCGTTCGTGAAATCTATAATATGGGTCCCAGAGAATCAATGTCAATTTATTTATGAAAACTTGTTGTACACTCATAGAAATATAAATCAGTTCCCTAAAAATTGTGATAAACATAACTTTAATACCAGAAATAAACATAAACTCGCCGTGCCCACAACTAGGCTACACAAAATTAATGTATCTTTTAAAGGGCAATGCTTCTGCAACAAAACTCCTTAAGAGTTGCAAAAATTATCAGTAAATAAATTCAAACAAATTGTCAAAACCTTGCTGTGCAAAAAGGCTTACTATAAAATATCAGATTATCTAGAAGATAAAAAAGCTTGGGACGGATTTTGCTCCAACTCGAAAAATAACAACTAACAGGCTAAAGGTTTCTTCATCGCTTCTATACTTTAGTCTACATACCGAAGCGACAGAAATCAAAAATGTCACTTAATTTCCGTGTCAGTGTATAGTTTTATAATTTGACCTTTACTAAGTGTCATCTATGTTTATGTATTGTATTTATGGAACTAAAGAGAATTGATTTTGTTTTTTTATTTTGTTTTTGATTTTGATTTTGAGTTTTTAAGTCGTCATGACCTATGGAGGTGAGACGTGAACACTCACGGTAGGGCTGGTCCACTAGTTCAAAGTCGCTCAATGAACTATGGAAAGAGCTGTGCTCGGAATCTCTCTGAAGGATATAATTCGTAACGAATACATCCGACAGAGTACCAAAGTTATCGAAATAGCTCAAAGAATTAGCAAGCTGAAGTGGCAGTTGGCCGGCCATATCACGAGAAGAACCAACAACTGCTGGGGTAAACGTGATCTTGAGTGGAGACCACAACTCGGCAAACGTAGTGTAGGACGCCCTCCGGCCAGGTGGGATGACAATCTGCGAAAGAATGCAGGTAGATGCTGGATGTGGCAAGCTGAAGACCGGGCACTATGGCGCTCATTAGGGGCGGCCTATGTCCAGCAGTGGACTAATATAGGCTGATGATTATCACTCGGCAGAAAGTGCGATTCCTACCTCGTGTGTTTTAAGGGTCCGGCGACGGATGAATTTCCCATACAAACGTAGTACCAAAATGATTTGTAATTTGAGAATTTTTTCACCATGGTTTGCTATTATTTGCGTTAGAATAGTATTTATACAGGTTCCTGCCATAAGATTTTTTCAAAATACTTATCCTACACAATTACTAAGACAACATTCATTCTTTGATGTAAAAATGCGATTAGGTTTAATTTCATTTCAGAAAGGTATTTTGAAAAAAAATTGTGGCAGGATAACCTAGATAAATACAATTTTAATACAAATAATAACAGACCATAGTGAAAATATGCTCAAATTAAAAATCATTTTGGTATTACGTTTGTATGGAAAATTCATCCGTCGCCGGACCCTTAAGGCCCTCGGCTGCGCCTCGGGCCCAAAACGACACACTCGGTAGGAATAGGTCACTTTCTCGCCTTGGTGTAAAATGAGCCTCAGTGGCCATAAAAAAAAAACTCACCTATGTACCAGGATTAGAGTTTTGAGCTTTCCAATATTTTGGCACACCTTCATGCGCCATGATCACGGAATAACTGAGGGCACTGCGAGTGAGTATATCTTAAATTGTGGTAAACTACCTGGGCCCGGCGGCTTCGCCCGCGTTGAAATCATACAAATTTAAGAAATTTACTGCACTTTACCCTGGGGGTAGTTTTGTAAAAGTAAAAAATACTCAATTTATTATTTACTTTATAGTTTATTTAAACCGAGTTTTGAGTGAATCGAACTATGTAATTATAATTTTTCATAGAAAATTGACCAACCTGTATAACTCTTGCAATAAATTTTAAAGCGTATTTGGCTTCTTTATTACTTCGATCACTATCACCACAAAAATCTTCATTTCCTTCTAATAAATCAACAAATCAACCATTTTACTCAAAACATACCTACTTACAGCACAAGACCTCTCCTTATTTAATTAATTTGCGAATTTATTTTTAAGAGGTATACTGTATTTTCAAATATTTCGTTATTGATTCCTGGCAGACAATTTGTTTCCTGCAGCCAACGTTGCATTGTTGATGGTGCTGCTAATGTTATCCTTGAATTATGATTAATTAATAAGCCGAAGGTGATTTGTAATATAAAAACATGCAAAAGTCCGACAACTTGCCAAAAATGGTTCGAATAAGTAAGAATGCAAGTTCAGTTAGAAATATAGCCGGGTCACTAAAATATCACTGAAAAACTCTCAATTAACAAACGGCAGGACGGATACAGTGCGAAATACATCAAATCCAACAAACAAAGTAAAGCCTCTACCCCACAGCCGCGATTTTGAAGAACGTCTCTCCGTCGCGCGATTTGTTGCGATATTTGTTTGCAGTACATTTTGTACTAACACGCATACTATCTTACTCACACTGACGGCGCGTTTCCGCGTCCTGTGATTTTGCGATAATTAATTAAATTTAAACATTTTGTATTTAGGACGCATGCATTCTGCATTTTTGGGGGGGCGCCGGCAGCGCCCGGGGTTTAGAAATGGCACTTACAAAAACGCAGCTGTGTGTAAGGAATCGCGCTACAAAATCGTGACAAATCGCGCGACACAAGACGCGCTTCAAAATCGCGTTTGTGGGGTAAAGGCTTAAACCGCTCGCTCGTGACACTTGACTGACAATTAGTTTGCGTTTGGTTCATTCGGTCACGGTGGACCCAAATAAATAATTAGAAAATAAAACAAACAAATAACGAAACGCATTTCAATAAAAAATCTGTTTCGCCATCTGTCGAGGAGTAGCGCTTACTATTTACTATCATACAAAATAATCATGAGAATTGATAAGTTCATTTTAATTCCGCAAGGAGAACTTCGATCCCAATGAAATTATAAAATTTATGATTATTTTTATTTAAAGGCATACAAATTCAATTATATTGTACTTAGGGGTTTTTTCCTAAAAGCGTGCAAACATTTTTGTAATGAAATTCTATATTATATTGTCAGTATACACAAACTTCGATAACGAAGTGATACACCTAACGCCATCAATTGTAATTTTTTTGAACCAAAAACCTTTTCTATGGAATGAGACCCCATGGTACTAATATGACAGGTTCCTACTTATTTTAAACTCGCGTATCTACATGTTTCAATACATCCAGTCGATTTTCGAAACTTTTAATGTAATTTATATTCAAAGATAAAGCGAAAAACGTATTTAACGATTTATTAATACAAGGTAAGTTTCATTGAAGAAATCAAGTTTTTTACAAAATCCTGCGGTATGCTATCCCATTCTTCCTTGATCGCGGTTTGGAGCTCTCTGAGACTCGTAGGCGCTGCGTTTCTGGCTCTTACTCGTTTTTTTTTTTCCCATAAGTGTTCAATGGGATTGAGATCTGGGCTTCGAGCAGGCCACGACATAACGGATACTTCAACCTCCTCCAAGTACTGGCGGACTATAGCAGCGGTGTGTGGTCTAGCGTTATACTGCATAAAACGAAATTTTCGCCCTATAAATCCCGAAAAGAGCACAACATGTTTATCCAGGATCTCCTTGACGTAACGTTTAAAAGTCAATCCACCCAATCGACGGTCGGTATCGGGCCCTGTGATGAAGACAAGTTCAGTTTTCGCTTCCAGTGAAATGCCTACCCAGAACATACAGGAAACAGCGCCGTATGCGACCCGTTCGGAGATGCAGCATTGAGCAAAACGCTCACCGGATCTTCGGTGGACTCTACCACGTCTGTCTTTACCATGGAGACACATCCTGCACTCGTAAGAGAAGAGTACTGCCTGCCATTGACCCATTAGTCCAATTAATGTGATTTCGAGCAAACTGAAGGCGTGCTTGTCTGTGCGCTGTGCAATTTTGGGCCAGTTGCTGGTCTGTGCGCTGTCAGGCCTCCTTCGGCTAGTCTTCTTCTGACCGTCCACCGACTGACTTCCACTTCTCTAACTTCCTGGAGCTGCTGCCCGAGTTGAACTGCATTCAACCGGCAATTTCGTAGTGATGCATTCATAAGAAAACGGTCATCACGCTGTGTTGTCGCACGTTTTCGGCCTGTTCCTGGTCTCCTAGTATATCCACCAGCTTGCTGATATCGCTGGTATACACGTCGAACAGCATATCTGCTCAAATTTAATTGACGGGCCGAATTGTGATAAATTATTTTAAAAATTACCAAATATTGTAAATTTTTCTACTACCTTTATGACTGTGACTCTACCTATTTAGATCTCTACCATTCTAGATTGAGAATAATTATGTACCCTATCGCATTAGGTGTGCCTGTAGATCGTACACAAATTAGTTCCGAGGCGGGAATCGAACCCGCAACCGCTTGCGTCGCAGACTGCGCCACTGAGGTCATCTATATTTATGTATTTTGTTAATGATTATTATCACATTTGTTTCCCAACTTCCATGTTCTGTTGCAATAAAGTGGCAACTGGACAGTGACGGAGGCTTGGGAAGTTTTCGGAGTGTCAGACCTTGTTTTCTTAGATCATGACTTTATCGTTGACCTGGCATGGCGGCGCCACGAGGAGGGATAGATGTGACGACGTATGAGTGGGCCATGAAGTTATAAGTTTTTGTGATGATGAAAGGTGATGGATAGCATAAGACACGCATGACGCAACCTGCGGTGCTTTAGCTGAGTGTGCGCGGTACTGTGCCCGCGTTACTAGAACAAATGGTTTGTTCTAGTCACGTGTTGAAACTATATTTTATTATAAACTGGGTTCTGCCCGGGGCTTTACTCGCGTACTTTCGGTATAAAAGTAACCTATTATCTAAGTTAGGCTTTGTTCTAAACGTACTCCAAACTTAATCTTGATTTATTCAGTAGTTTTGGAAATCCTAGGTAACAAAATATCAGATTTCACAAATTATCGGCTTTATCATGTTAGTAGGATTGTACATCACGGCAAAAATACACACGAAACGACTTACAAATTAAAAACCAACTACGGGAGGTAGTTAATTAACATTATATCCTTCTATGACTATTTCATAAAATGAAAAATGACGATGAGATATGTCACGATGAAATTGAGCACCATGCTGAGCAGACTTGCGTCCAGAGGGATCACCCTGTACACGCGGAACCGGAGCGGGCGCGCCTCCACGTACCGGATAAACCGTTCCAACTCAAACTGACGACTAGAGTCTGCAAGAAATGAGAATGCATTAACCCTTGGCGTGCCTGGTTGGGTCTGTCAGACTCACCACTGCAAACCATGTCAAACTTATCATTCAAGCTTGAAGTTTGATAAGCTTACACTAAGCTAGATGTAGAATCACTGATTAAACATCTCTTTTGTTTTCACAAATGGTTTTATTACTAAAATACAAAAACAAAGACTTCAAAACTTAAACATGCCAAAATTGACAATACAATACATCAATATTAAATTTTTTATGTTAGAACGGGAACGGTAGATTACCTACATCCAAGATAACTGAAATCATGAGTAAGCTTATCAACCAATAAACCATTAAATAAATGAATAAATAATAAATAAATGGTTAAGAAATATAATTACTAACTATCCAACAAGGTGGACAGCGTGGTTGGTCGATTGGTAAAAGACGGTCATAAGCCATTAAGAGAAAAGTACACTTTACACTTAGTGAATTTACCTACATTTAGCTTATAGTTAGAAGATTGATACACAACACACATCACCATAATTTATTAGAAATTTGTCTGTATATCTACCAAACAACCTACATGCTTACCTTTTTCATTTAGCAATATATCATAGAGTATAAGTTTTACATCATTAGCTTTTGTAGCTATCATCTCAGCATATAGAGCAGGTGCAAACATTGAAATTAAATGTACAAGTAACCCTGCATAATTAAATTTAAGCTGAAAACAGAAAACAGTTATGGCACGCTAATACATAAAAAGGTTCTAAATATTAAGAGACCTGCAAGTGATTAATTGTAGTCGTGAATACATCAATTTTAAGGAGGTAAATTGGATGGTTAGTTTGATAACTTATAAAGGAAGTAATTTATGAATAGGTGTATACATATTACTTCCGTAGTTTGTAATTTAATTTGTAATTTATTTATAGTCGTAATTAGAACTGCTTCAGGCCAAACTTATACATTATAACAGTAGGTTTTAATTTTTAATTTAGTATATTCCGTTTATATATAATCCGTAATAAATATATGGGAATATTTTTCTGTCTGTGCGTAAGTTTTCGTTTAGAGATCTTTACATGACCTTTTGAACATAGATTTAGTTAGATAGATACTCACTGTTAAATTATTTTTTATATCATATGCAATTTGCATAATTTCTGACATTACTTCCCATGTTGTGAACACTAATGTTATTGTGAACTGAAAATAAATATTTTTGTACTTACTTCCTTAATACTTAGATTTAAATCCAAACAAATCTACTTAATATAGAGAACTACAGGAATAACTTATGGACAGGGTACTGACGTGCTTCTATTGAGAGGCCTATGTCCAGTTGTGGATAGCCAAGCAGTCATAATGAGACTTTGATAAATACCTTATAATTTTTAGAAATAAATGATTCAACCACTTACCAATGCATCAAATGCAGATTTATATTTTTCAGTCACGTCAGCTATTGATTTATATAAAAGTTGCATCGGATAAACACAAGCTCTTTTCTGATTTACCAATAGTGACATAAAAGTTTTCAAGCGACAATTTATAGAGTAGTAAACAAATGTGCACGTGACATAAACAGCACAATATGATGTTATCATCATTAGTAAGATGCAGCATATGACATATTGTATTATACTAATACTATGGGGAAAAGAAAGCACGATGACTGCACAGAAGAAAGAAAAATTTAAAACAATAACTATCAACATTTTAAGCTCAATATTATACGAAGAATTTCCAAACCCCAGTTTAGTGTCAATATATTCTAAATCTTGTTGAAACTGGCAAAATGTTTTGTTGGGTTTAAAAAAAACCAAAACAATTACATTCAATAGGTAGTGGGTTGAATAAAATATGAAAGTATAGAGCATAAGAACATCACTATAGTTATGAGCTATGATGAAGAAATAACATAAGGTTGTTATCATTATCACATAAAATGCAGTGATAAACTTCCATATGACCCTTCTGTTATTAAATTGGTGCTCGAAAAAACCAAAGTCCAGACAGAACACAACTTGGATAATCTTATACAATATTGTCAATATTAAAACATATATAGATTTTCTAGACCTTATGAACATTATTCTGTGACTCATTGATGGTTCCATTCCATCACTTTGACAACTTTATAAAAAGAATGCGCCACTGTCGCGTGCCCACTTTTTGAAGGAAGATTTCATTCTAAAGGGTAGGTTTGAAGGTAGGTTGAAACTACCCCTCAAAATACGATTATTAATATTTTTAGAGACCATAAAGACAGACACTTTGTACCAATTAACTTAACAAGGTGCCCACTATCAATGTCTTTTAATCTTATTATATTTGACACCATCAGCAATATTTATTTAGGTAGTAACGTTACTTGGACTAATAGGTGGTTTCTCTCATACCTACTGTCAAAGTTTTCTTTCTATGGATTCCAAACAGAACACAACTTCGATAATATTGTAAAATATTGTCATTAATAAAACATATTTAGGTTTTCTAGATTCTTTGAATATTATTCGGTGACTCATTGATGGTTGCATGGTGCCATTCAAACACTTTTACAACTTTATAAATAGTTTGCGCCACTGTCGCGGGCTCACCATTTGAAGGAAGATTTCATTTTAAAGGCTCTGTTTGAACCTACCTCTCAAAATACGTAAAAACTTTATATTTTAATTATATTAAGAGACAATAAAGACAGACACTGTGTACAAATCCACTTAACAAGAAGCTCATTATCAATATATTTTAATCAAATTATGTTTGAAATATCTTTTTAGGGTTTCGAAGATCGAAGATCGGTTTCGAAACCCTTGTCTCGCTTTGTCTGTCCTTTTTTCCCTCTTTAATAACTCAGCACTTCAGCTATCAACTTGAAATTTAAAATATTAATAAATTTCGTGCGCCTGTACAGATTTAAAGATAAATAAATAAAATAAATGAAAAATGAAAATGAATATTATCCTTACAAATTGTGATGCCGAAATTTTAAAAGATACCTACAGGGTCATGTGGGTTATCAAGTCGAAAAATTTACCTTACCCACTTTAACCGAAGCATGCAGAGAGATCCATCTGAAATATAGGTTGGTACCTAATATTCTTAGGTATTCGTTAAATTGCGAAGTCTCTAACCGGTACTTTTGTTACATATTTGTTGACAAACGTTCGAAACTCACGGCGCGCGAGTTACATTCGCACTTGACGGATCTTGTTTATATATAAAAATGAATGCATATTTCCCTTGATAACGGCGGCATCACGCGTGAACGGCTGCAGCTGAACGAATTTTGCTTATTATTTTTTTGTTGTTTTTTTATTTCTAGGAGAAGGTTTCTATGTAAGAAAAAATAAGTAATTTGGAAACATAAATTTCCACGGGGGCAAAGCTGCGGAGCGCAGCTAGTCAACAATATTTGCTTAGGTAGTAACATTACTTGGACTAATATGTTGTTTCTCTCTTACTGTCAAAGTTATCTTTCTATGGATTTGATTTCCGTACCGCTAGATGTATTCGCAGTCCTAGGGTTCGGTCTTCGGTCTAATCTTTATCGCACTTTCTTATGCCGACAGGTTAGATCTATCACCCATTAATACCTGAAATATGCAACAAAAGTAAATTTTCAAAATCAAGATAGACACCAACTTTGCGTAAGTATATTTTAATAATGAGGCAATAACTTTACCTCTTTTGTGTACCAGTTTTTCGTAAAGTTTAAATAGATTTTTTTTCGGTTTAGAAAGAAACTCGATGGAGAGTGCCAGTGTAGACATGCACATCAAACCCAAAGGAACAACTAAAACTTCGATCCTTGGTTCGATCTGCAAAGAGTCAGAGATTAAGTGATGTTAATTCTGTTACAGGACATGATTAACAATATTATGAGTGGATTTAGAAAAAAAATTACCCCCGAACTTACAAGATTTTCAACCTCATTTCCTGACTTCGTAAATTGTATAAAAATCGACGGCAAAACTGACACGAGAGCACGCATTTTAATAGGAATTGGTGTACACTCGAGCTCAATTAAGCTCCCATAATGAGCTAACCAGAATTGAGAGCTTGTGCATTTAAAAAAAAGCAAATATTTGAACAAAAAAATAGCAAGCATTGAAAAATTATCTGAATCTTGAATTTTCAGTATGGATGAAAAACATAATATCATTTTTATATATATACATTGTTTAAATATACAGGTTAGATCTATCACCCATTCAGCATCACAAATTATGCTGATATTAAGTAACTTAATAGATATAATCAGCAGTTGATACTCATAATGTTGCTCCCTACCTAATTTATTTACTCAATAATATTTTTATAACGACGCTTGAAAGGCAATAATTACCAAGTGACATGTTGAGCGATACTGAGTAATTAAATGTCACAGTAAAAAGTGGGCTTTAGCCGGAAAGCGTATTTACTAGTTAAAACTAGTTATCACTGAATGCCCTCCTTAAAACTAGAATTTACTTCTGGTCAAAACCGAATATCAGTTAACTAGTTCTATCTAACTAAAAGCGGGACAATACCTGAAATATGCAACAAAAGTAAATTTTCAAAATCAAGATAGACACCAACTTTGCGTAAGTATATTTTAATAATGAGGCAATAACTTGACCTCTTTTGTGTACCAGTTTTTCGTAAAGTTTAAATAGATTTTTTTTCGGTTTAGAAAGAAACTCGGCGGAGAGTGCTAGTGTAGACATGCACATCAAACCTAAAGAAACAACTAAAACTTCGATCCTTGGTTCGATCTGCAAAGAGCCAGAGATTAAGTGATGTTAATTCTGTTACAGGACATGATTAACAATATTATGAGTGGATTTAGAATTTTTTTTACCCCCAAACTTACAAGATTTTCAACCTCATTTCCTGACTTCGTAAATTGTATAAAAATCGACGGCAAAACTGACACGAGAGCACGCATTTTAATAGCAATTGGTGTACACTCGAGCTCAATTAAGCTCCCATAATGAGCTAACCAGAATTGAGAGCAGATTTGTGCATTTAAAAAAAAGCAAATATTTGAACAAAAAAATAGCAAGCATTAAAAATTATCTGAATCTTGAATTTTCAGTATGGATGAAAAACATATCAATCGACAATTTATTGAATAGAACACGAAGGCACAAGATGAATCCACGGTGAGAATATAAATTGTTAGCCATTAATTGATAATTGTTGATATAATTGAATTCATACTGCCACTTGTTATTAAGTCCCGGTGGAGCTGAAATAATGTTCTTTTTGAACTAAGAGAGATTAAAATAAGTTCAATAATAAAATGGTAACAAAAATATATATCGACCTCATCAAAGAACTCATTGTCACGACCTCAGCGCCTCACTTGGCGCAGCGGGCGAAGGTCTGCCTGCGACGCAGGAGGTTGCGTGTTCGATTCCCGCTTCGGGACAATTGTTTGTACGATCTGAAGATGTTTTTCCAGGGCGTTCTGGATGTTTTCTATATATAATAAAAAATATGTACTGTATTGTATTAGGTATATCAGTTATCTAGTACCATAACACAAGCTCTGTTTAGCTTGGGGCTAGGTAATGCTGTGTGAATTGTCCAGCATTTCTTATTTATTTATCATTATTCACTAAAGAAATAAAGAGCTACGTTTATCGTTAACAAACACTTTGGAAACGTTATTGTTTTCCAAACACTCGAGTAATTGCAAGTCATAATAATGAAAAGCAGCACAATAGACGTACTACTTGATAAAATATATTCGTTATAACAACCATGTTGCCTTTTTCCGATATTGAAGGTATAACTTCTATTTGAAGTTTCATTAAGATTGCTACAAAGACTGACTAAAGTGTCCGAAAGTCTCAACTGACCTTTCACAGATCCAAATGAAAATTGAATTGAAGTCACTTTGAACAACCAGAGACTGTTTGTTCACAATGATAATGGAAAATAACACGAATTTTTGTTTTCATCGATCATTCATTTATTATTATAATATCAACATTATTAACTAGATTACGTTTACAAAAACACATACGGTCGGCCGCACTCAAGTACTACGTCGAAATATTTAGAGTTAGTAATTAGTAATTCATATATTGAATGATAACGATGAGATAAGCGACAGCGAAGTTGAGTACTATGCCGAGCAGACTCGCGTCCTAAGGGTCGTTTTATACGCGGAACCGGAGAGGGCA
This sequence comes from Eupithecia subumbrata, assembly GCA_949316285.1. NCBI lineage: Eukaryota > Metazoa > Arthropoda > Insecta > Lepidoptera > Geometridae > Eupithecia > Eupithecia subumbrata. The sequence goes on along the minus strand of OX438643.1, from coordinate 7,765,127 downwards.
CGCTTCCATGTACCAGGTGAACCTTTCCAACTCAAGCTGGTGAATAGGGTCAGCAGAATTTTATATGCAGCTGTATTCAAACATTGTGATTTACAATCGGCAAAAAAATTAACTGTGCTCGGTCAATTATGTAAATGAACTTAAATATAATATACCTTCTAAGGGAAGCACCCTATAGGTTTTGTGTGCATGTGATTCCCTAGGAAATTTCAATATATTTGGACATAAACGACTGTAACTCTTGTTGATTGCGTTGACTGAGAACTCCAAGAAGTTATAGACTTGAGTATTTGATGTTTATTTCAATTCAACTCGACACCTCCACGCGTTCCTGTCAAAAGGGTGTTGACAGACGGACAACAAAGTGATCCTATAAGGGTTCCTTTTTTCCTTTTGAGGAACGGAACTCTAAAAACATATGAAATTGAACCAATGAGAAACAAAACTAGTAGGTGTAAAATGTTACTTTAGTAACTATAGGTTCTTTATCTAACTTTGTATGAAACATAATGTACACTCACGAATACATCTGAATCGACCAGTAGGTCAAGTAGAAGGATTGTTGTCTTTTCTACCCTAGACCATTTAGTTGTGCTTGGCCTACTGGGTGCGATTCACGAGGAATAGTTTTCAATCAGCTTCACAGGTTTTTGATTAGAATTATGGCAGTTGATGATTCAAATAAAAAACCTGTAAAACCCTACTCAATGTCACATAGGAATGGGATTAAGACTTAGCGAATATAAAAATCATCAAAACTCAAATCTTATGATAAGATAAGATAAGATAAGATAAGATAAGATAAGAAAATCTTTATTTATAGCATTTACAATACAAAACGTGCACTAAGCTAGTTTCTTAAATTACCCTACACTAATGCTACTACTTAACTACTAGCTATGTAATAAGAAAACTTAATGCTATAAAATGGCGTCCGACTCCGCATTATGTTGTGATAGCCATTGCGCACAGTTATCACAACGCTGATCTTCCGTCGGAACCAAAACCAACGCGTCACGTACACTAACACAATACATAAACAATACAAAAAGAAGCACGAACAGGTCCAGTAAAGTTTAATTTTACAATACAATATTTAAAACTAAAACAAAAAAATATTAATAAATATAACAGGAAAATATACATAACAAACAGTAAATATGCCCATGATGCCCAGTGGCTCTAGAATAGAGTAGAGAAAGAGAGCAGCAGCCATCATGGTAAATATGCCGTTATTTGTGACTTTAGTGTTATTATCCATGATGGATTGAAAAGTTTTTTCGAATATAAAAATATTTGACAAACTACTTGAATTCCTTCCACGATGTTTCGTACCTCTAGAAACTATACTTTCAAATTGAAAGAGGGACGGTTTACTTTAGTTCCGCGTTGCCAAGACTGTTTCGAGTTATGTATAAAATAAGAAAATGCTTCGTGATAGATTGGAATCTTTGTTGCGTAAACTTGAAAAGGAGGTCTGTAAACATGACACAATGCGGTGGCTTGTACCAAGAACCACACGTTTGTGATGCGTATTCCATTGTTTTTCGTATGTGAACTGGTACTTATTAACTTCGTCTAAAACTTGTGTTTAAATTTTCATTTATAAGGCCAAATGATGATAAAAAGTTAAGGTCACAAAATTAATATTTGACCCCGTTTGACTCTGATTAAATAAATTTCGAGTATGATTTATAACATTTTTGGAAATACGTAATAGGTAAGCTAAGAAGTATGTAGCCAACTATTTATTTTTATTATAAATCGTATTTCACAGCAAACATACACACAAAACGACGTATAAATTAAAAACCAACTACGGGAGGTAGTTAATTAACATAATTTTCTTCTAACACTATTTCAGCATAAATTGAAGAATGACGATGAGATATGTCACGATGAAATTAAGCACCATGCCGAGCAGACTGGCGTCCAGAGGGATCACCCTGTATACGCGGAACCGGAGCGGGCGCGCCTCTACGTACCGGATGAACCTTTCCAACTCAAACTGACGACTAGAGTCTGCAAAAAATGAGAACGCATTAACCCTCGGCATACCTGGTTGAGTCTGTCAGACCCTCCACTGCAAACGGTTTCATACTTATCATTCAAGCTTGAAGTTTGGTAGGTAGTGTAAGCTAGATGTAGAGTCACTAATTAAACTTTTTTCTAGTTAACACAAATGGTTTTATTACCGGAATACAAAATCAAAGACCTCTAAACTTCTACATGCCATAATTGACAATACCATACATCAATATAATAAATTATTTTCTGTTGGAACGGGAACGGTGGATTACATCAATGATAATTATTTTCATGAGTGATTGTCATAAAGTCACTAAGAGAAAAGTACACCCTACTCACCTTAGTGAATCTTCATCTAGCTTACAGTCAGAAGATTGATACAAAACACTACAATGTAATAATTTTGTAGGGCTGTCTGCCTATCTACCAAAAAAACTACATGCTTACCTTTTTCATTTAGCAATATATCATAGAGTATAAGTTTTACATCATTAGCTTTCGTAGCTATAATCTCAGCATATAGAGCAGGTGCAAACATTGAAATAAAATGTACGAGTAACCCTGCATAATTGAATTTAAGCTGAAAATAGAAAACTGTTAAGGAACGCTAATGCTTAAAAAGGTCATAAATATTAAGGACCTGCGTGTGATTGTTTGTAGTAGTGAATGCATAAATTTTATTTTATTTAAGGAGGTAAAGGTTGGTTGGTTGGTTTCATACAGAATTATTGGCAATTCACTGACACTGCGTAATCTGCAGGTTTTGCCCATTATCACGAATACGTTAGTGAAAACGCCAGGGGCATGATTCTCTATGACCTAAGAAATAACATGTCCAAAACGTGTGACGTCACAACGTGTTCTAAACACAAACGCGATTCAAACGAGCCTAGGTGTGGAATCGAAAAATTGTATTCTGCATGCCACAAGACTGGTTGTTTTTCTGTTTTTCTTTAATGCTGGACAATTCACACAGCATTATCTAGCCCCAAGCTAAGCAGAGCTTGTGTTATGGGTAATAGATAACTGATATACTTAATACAATACACTACATAGATAGATATATTTTATTATACACAGAAAACACCCAGACCAACGGAACAAATTTCTGCAGATCGTACACAAATTTGTTCCGAGGCGGGAATCGAACCCGCAACCTCCTGCGTCGCAGACGGACCTTCGCCCGCTGCGCCACGGAGGTCATCATGATGATGAAAGGTGACGGATAGCCACAACGACACGCGGGACGCAACCTGCGGTGCTTTAGCTGAGTATGCGCGGTACTATGCCCGCGTTTCTAAAACAAATAGTTAATTCTAGTCACGTGTAGAAACAATTTTTTATTCTTAACTGGCTTCTGCCCGCGGCTTCGTTCGCGTATTTGCGGTATGAAAAGTAGCCTATTATCTAAGTTAGGTTTTGTTCTACACGTACGCCAAATTTCTTCTTGAGCTGTTTAGTAGTTTTGGAGATCCTAGGTAACAAAAATTCAGATTTCACTAATTATAGGCTTTATAATATTAGTAGGATTGTACACGACAAAACTGCACACAAAACGACGTACAAATTAAAAACCAACTACGGGAGGTAGTTAATTAACATTATTTTCTTCTATCACTATTTCAGCATAAATTGAAGAATGACGATGAGATACGTCACGATGAAATTGAGCACCATGCCGAGCAGACTGGCGTCCAGAGGGATCACCCTGTACACGCGGAACCGGAGCGGGCGCGCCTCCACGTACCGGATGAATCGTTCCAACTCAAACTGACGACTAGAGTCTGCAAGAAATGAGAACGCATTAACCCTTGGCGTGCCTGGTTGGGTCTGTCAAACCCACCACTGCAAACCATGTCAAACTTATCATTCAGGCTTGAAGTTTGATAAGCTTATACTCAGCTAGATGTAGAATCACTGATTAAACTTCTCTTTAGTTTTCACAAATGGTTTTATTACTAAAATACAAAATTAAAGACCTCAAAATTGACAATACCATACATCAATACAATAAATTATTTTATGTTGGAATGGGAACGGTGGATTACATCGATGAAAATTGATTTCATGAGTGACCGTCATAAAGCCACTAAGAGAAAAGTTTGTACACTTTACCTTTAGTGAATCTACATCTAGCTCACAGTCAGAAGATTGATTCACAACACACAACACGTGTTGCATGTAGTGTTGTCTGCCTATCTACCAAACAACCTACATGCTTACCTTTTTCATTTAGCAATATATCATAGAGTATAAGTTTTACATCATTAGCTTTCGTAGCTATCATCTCAGCGTATAGAGCAGGTGCAAACATTGAAAAGAAATGTATGAGTAACGCTGCATAATAAAATTTGAGCTGAAAATAGAAAACTGATAAAACACGCTAATGTTTAAAAGATTCTAAATATTATGTAAAAAATTGCGTGTAATGTAACGATTGTAGTCGTGAATACATAAATTTTAAGAAGGTTAATTGGATGGTTTGTTTGAAAATATTAGAAAGGAAGTAATGGTCGTTAGTAATAGGAGTTTACACATTCAAAAAAAAAAAATTAAGTTTTGTGGACACTTCACACAGCATTATCTAGCCCCAAGCTAAGCAGAGCTTGTGATATGGGTACTAGGTAACTAAAATACTTAATACAATACACTACACTACTTCCGTAGTTTCTCAGATAATCTAATATAATAATTATGTTTATATATATTAATATGTTATTAGAACTGCTTTAGGCCAAAATTATACTCATTACAGTAGGTGTTTATATTAAATATTATTATAGTGTATTCCATTTATATATATCATTGTAATATTTTTCTGTTTGTGCGTAAGTTTTCGTGAAGAGATCTTTACACAACGTTTTAAACATAGGTAGATGGTAGATACTCACTGTTATGGTATTCCTTATATCATTTGCAATTTGCAGAATTTCTCCCATTACTTCCGATGTTGTAAACACTAATGTTATTGTGAACTGAAAATAAATATTTTATGTATTCCTTAATACTTAGTTTTTAATTATAAACAAATCTAATAACTAAAGAACTACAGGAATAACTTAAAGACAGGTTACCGAGGTGCTTCTAAGGAGAGACCTATGTCTAATTGTGGATGGCCAAGGAAGATGATGATATAATAATGGGACTTGGATAAATAACTTATAAATTTTTAGAAATAAATTACTCCTGTACTCACCAACGCATCGAATGCAGATTTATATTTTTCAGTCACGTCAGCTATTGATTTATATAAAAGTTGCATCGGGTAAATACAAGCTCGTTTTTGATTTCCCAATAATGACGTAAAAGTTTTCAAGCGACAATTTATAGAGTAGTAAACAAATGTGCACGTGACATAAACAGCACAATATGATGATACCATTATTACTAAGATGCAACTTATGACGTTTTGTATTAAACTCATGTTATGGGGTAAGGAAAGCAAGGAAACTGAACATAAGAAAAAAAAATTTAAAACAATAACTATCAATATTTTAAGCTCAATATTATAAGAAGAATTTCCAACCCCCAGTTTAGTGTCAATATATTCTAAATCTCGGTGAAACTGGCAAAATGTTTTGTTGGGTTTTAAAATAACCAAAACAATTACATTCAATACATAGTGGCTTGAATAAAATATGAAAGTTGAAATCATTGTATAGAACCTAAGAACATCACTAAAGTTATGAGCTATGATGAAGATATAACATAAGGTTGTTATCATTATCACATAAAATGCAGTGATAGACTTCCATATGACCCTTCTGCTATTAGATTGGTGCTCAAAAAAACCAAAGTCCAAACAGAACACAACTTGGATAATCTTGTAAAATATTGTCATTATTAAAACATCTTTAGGTTTTCTAGATCCTTTGAATATGATTCGGTGACTCGTTGATGGTTGCATGGTTCCATTCCAACACTTTTACTACTTTATAAAAAGAATACGCCACTGTCGCGTGCCCACCTTCTGAAGGAAGATTTCATTTTAAAGGGTAGGTTTGAACTTATCCTCAAAATACGAAAATACTGTATATTTTAATTATTTTAAGAGTCAATAAAAACAGACACTGTTTACCAATTCACTTAACAAGAAGCCCATTATCAATGTCTTTTAATCAAATTATGTTTGACACTAACTTTTTTATATATAAAAATGAATCCCTATTTCCCTTGGTCACGGCATCACGAGTGAACGGCTGAACCAATTTAATATGTGTATATAGTATAATAAAACATATATAAGGTTTTTCTTTTTTTGTTGTGTTTGTTAGTGTCAAGAGAAGGTTGGTATGAAAGAAAAAAATAAGAAAGTTGGAAACAAAAATTGTGGATGGTGGAGCCGCGGGTCGCAGCTAGTCAACAATATTTATTTAGGTAGTAACGTTACTTGGACTAATTTGTTGTTACTCTCTTACTGTCGAAGATAACTTTCTATGGATTTAATTTCCTTACCGCTAGATGTATCCACAGTCCTAGGGTTCGGTCTAATCTTTATCGCATTTTATTGTGCCGACACCTTAGGTCTTTCATCCATTGTCAGCATCATGAATTATGCTGATGATATCTAACTCAATAGGCCATAATCAGCTATTGATAATCATAATGTTCCTCCTTCTTTTAAATTAAGGTGATGTATATCTTGGTGTATCTATCTGACAGTTACTTACATTGGGGGTGTGGGAAACTAAGATAACGGCATTCTTTATGTACAGAGTGCACCTGTGTTTGCGTTGTGGATGGATCAAATAATATTTTATTTAAACCAGAAATGGTCCATATGTAAGTTAAGCCCTGCGGACCTCGCAGTGGAGGACGACGACCGCGTGATGCGTGCTGTGTGTGCAGAACACGCTGATATCTACGCCGCTCTCGGAGAGGATCTGCTTAATCCACTGGCTAAATAATACTGTACGAGGAGTTAGTCTTATATGGTTTCATAACAATCTGCAAGAGTGTATTCTCGTCCGATCTCAAATTATTATTCTTATAAATGTAGACGAAGAGAAATAGTAACCGGTCAAATGCCTCTACTTTGATTGAAGTACTGCAGGTACAGAACTGCTCCCGGTCTGATGATGACGTTCTGACGATGTCTATGCTGATAATCCTAATTCCATTCTATGAAAAAAGATGTACCTAAACATAATATCTTCGAGCTTTATGCGGGAGAAAATCTGTATTGTACTCTGTGGGCAGCAACTAATGACCAACACAGTTACTAATTATTTTAGTAATACGATCTAGGTTAAAGTTTTCCGTGGTGCACCAGGTTCAGGACCAGCGGTAGTGGGTCCCACGTGCTAAAGGATCGGTACTTTTTATTCTTGTATGAGTTGCCAAAACATTCTTATTATCTCTGGTGCGGAGTCCTCGATCTGTACTCGCCTTTCAGTAAAAAGTTTAAAGCATTCATTGAACCGATACTACTTCCCACAAAAGTAGTAACATAGGTACCTCTTTTCCTTACTCCTTCATTACCAGCAAAAGCTCAAGGCACATTTCGTTGCGTCAATTTACATATCACTTAACAAAAATATCAGTAATATTCATAACATAATAGCTTTACAGGTACGAAGCCAAAACACTTCGATAGAGTATTTCAAGTCATAAAACAGTCAAAGTAAGCAACACAAACAAATAAGTAAATAAGAAAAGCAGATGAATATAGGTTTAAGCTACCATATGCCTTAACATTGCTAAATAATTTAGCCTTCCGTCAAAAAAGTTCACTACTGCTTTAGATAGTCCAAATGGATCATTGAGTCCGGTGGAAATTAAGCCCACAGAGCTTTAGTGGGGTGACTAACTAGTTGACCGTGTTTTCCGCAAAGGACACTACCAATAGCATGGCTAACTATGCAGAGGCGACGTGATCGCATGACTACTTGCCGCAAAGTCACGGGACATCCAACGTAAGGTTCTTGTGAAGTAGATTGTTACATACTTAAAGGAAAAATATTTTCTTTTTATTCACACAAGCGGATTAACAGTTAAAGTTAAAACGTCCGAGAGTAAGATAGCGAGCACAAGTGCATTTGGCAATAACTCCTTATGTAAATAGATCTATCTTCGGTTATCCAAAAATATGAATGACCTCTTCCGTGACCAGAATAACCTTTCTTGATGCGGCGTCACAGTGGTTTTACAATTGAAACAATCGAGCTAACTGGAGACTGTTGCAAACAATTAAAATAGATAAAAATGAAATGGATAATTGTCAAAATTTTCAAAACAACGTAGCGTGTTTAGCCTGTTATGGAATTATGGTGTGCAGCAATAGTGATTAGCGAATTTTGGAATTTCAACTTGTATGGAATATTGTGGACTTTTGCAACATCAGATACTTATGAGTGAAGTGCCGTTCAGCTTATACTAAAATCAATTCGTGTTCAGCAATTATCGTTGCTGACTGTACATGGGCGAGCATAATGCTAGATAGCATTCTATACCTGCAAACCTTTGGGTAGTGTGGACAACAATTTAGTAGGTAGTGCTAGATTACAAAATTTATAGAAAAACAAGAAAAATAATAATAAGCAAAATTAGGAATTCGTGTCCTTACCATACAAACATAATAAAATATAAATACTAGTCAGATTAATACTTACATAATAGATATATACAAAATAATATATATTTTATACGCAATGAGCTACAACTTTTATAATTTTAGTTGAAATTCCATCGTATCCAACGCTACTTGTATTACTATGAGAGAATATTATTCTAAGGACATCGGTCGGTTTACAAGGTTTGAGAAATATATAATTTTTAGGGCATTTAGTGACATTGTTTCCTGCTATGTCAATATTAACTATCTTGTCAATAAAGAAGTTATTTAGAGTATTAGAAATGTCAAAAGGATTTGTAATTTATTTATATTTACTATTATTTCGTCAATTGAGTCTTTTGGTAGCCTTCTTTTAGTTTTGTTGATTATACCCCATGTAGTTTTATTTTGTTCTTCGATAAGTTTTGTGATTGTTTTGAGCATTTTGTGTAAGTTTAATTATGTTTTTGAGTGTTTTTGAATATTTTTTGTGTGTATGTTTGTGTCAGAGGGTTATTTCCGACGTTCCCAAAGAAGTTTCCTTTTTTTTCTTGCTACATTGTTTTATACTATGTTATATCCAATTACTGTTTTCGTAGTTTTTATAGTTATTATTTAGTAAGGGAAACAAAGATCATAAAAAAGTTTAAACATGTCAATAAATACATTGTAGCTGTTATATTTCGGAAAAACATGGATTTTCTAAAGTCCTAACAAACTTTCCTATTCAATCACATTACGCAGTATTTTTCTTTTCATCTGTGGGCTGTGGGCTTTTCATCTGTGGACCCTTTCTTAGAAAACATTAACTCTTTTTGATGAAACCGTTTGGCATAAATAAAAATGATGTCAAGCTTGAGTAACGCTTAAATTAAATCAATTTATTTCCAATATCAATTGACTCAGCTATTTGTAAGAACAATTTCCTTTGTGATTTAAAATTTAATAAAATGCCGATAAAGGGAATAGTCGAACTATACAGAGGAGAAACAGATGCTTATTTTTTCATCCAATGCCATAAACTTGAGGCGAACATTATTTAAAAAAAACTTATAATTTTTTTAAACGCTAATAGCGCCACGATTCGCCAACTTCTTTCTTATGCCTGAATGGCACATTTAATTAAATTCATTATATTATAACAAAATTGATGACTTCCATCTTCTATACAAAAAAACTCAGTGTGAAATACCAGATCCCTCATTATTTATTTACTAATAAACAAATAGAGTTTTTTTAATTTAAAAATACAGTCTTGTATTGTTTTATAGCAAAACAAAACCACATTTAAAAAAATACCTTTGTAGTAGATTACAATAACAGAATAAAACAATTACAATTAGTATTTAAACTTATATCTATTTCTTAAAAATCTAAGCCGTTACCAGAAGGCAGAGTGCCCAGAATGCTGGCATACTAATTCGTTCACCGAAATAGTAGCCAGCATTCCGGTCACCTGTGGCCTCAATAAGAAGTTTGGTAAGATCTTTATAAATTGCGTGTGCCCCAGATCCCCAAGGACCAAGGATTTCAATCCTTAACCCGGGAACGGTGACCTATATGTCTGTGGGACCGGGTGACTTGAAAAATTCGAATAACTTTTTTACCCACGACCGATTTTCGTCGCGATTTCGAGTAGCTGCCTCATTTCCCCTCCCCCATCGTCAGTTTATACTGTGACGTCGGAGCGAGCGCAGGTTCTTGAGTTTTGGAGCCAACCCGGTGCGGTACACCGGGGTCACCGAATATGTAAGTAAAATAGACAGAGTTGAATTATTTACTTTTCGTTTTTTGTCCGGTTTATGTACATTCTTTACTTACTTTTGTTAATGTTTTATTGCATAATACTATAATCAGTAAGTTTATTGCATGATTTTATAAATTTTACCGAAATATCACAAAATGTATTATATCTTGTTCCAAATGTACACTTTGTTACAGAATGTCGTTCGAAAGGGAACAGCATCTTCTAGAGTCGCTTCTCCATGAACTGCTTGATGACGATGGATGCATAAATGTGGATGGAAAAAAATAGAAAGACCAAATACACCTGCCACAAGTGCAAGAAACATTTGTGTCTTGAGAACGTAGTGCCTTATTGCAGTGTTTGCTTGACTGAAGAATAATGGTTTTCAAAGATTTTTTTAAATAATTTTTTGGTGGTAGGATGAATTTTTTTGTTTAATATAAGCAAGTTCCTAGAGTCTAGAAACTGAAAAGATTGAACTAATTTCAAGAATAATGTTGAATGATGTCTTTTTTAATTTTTTTAAATCTATGTCTACAAACTTAACAAATTTTGTAGGTTCTATGTGAAGTTGTCTAGTCATTAGAAAAAATAAATAAACGAGGCTGTAATTGATGAAATATCGTTGTTTTAATGTCAAATAATTTATAATTACCAAATAAAATGGCCAGTAAATAAAAGAATTTGAAAAATCATCCATCGAAAACCCCGGTGCGTGAGACCGGGGTCACCGAAGATGTAAGTCAAATCGACGTCACCGTTGGCGGGTTAACGGCTCAAATAGGTAACCTTGGTCAAGGTTAGCATGTTTTAGCCGTTTGATAAGACCACGTGGTTCGAGGGTAGCTGCCACACTGACGCTGGTAAAAGCCCGACGGATGATGTCATTAATTGAACTAAGACGGGACACACTGCCTGCACTAGAGACACATGCCAGTGCATGGTGACCAAACGTATCAACGGTTTCACGAAAAAACACGTAACCAAAGTCCTGATTCTCACTCGGAAACGGCGAGTAAACGAGCACGTTCTGATGGCTTACCAATAAGATTTTTACGTGTTTTTTTTTACAAGTATTGCAACATTGATATAAAGCAAAATATACAGTTCGTGTTTGTTATCTAACTTAAGCAATTAACGTTATCGTTTAAACATAAATTGAAGAATGACGATGAGATATGTCACGATGAAATTGAGCACCATGCCGAGCAGACTGGCGTCCAGGGGGATCACCCTGTACACGCGAAACCGGAGCGCGCGCGCCTCCACGTACCTGATGAACCGTTCCAACTCAAGCTGACGCCTAGGGTCTGTAATAAATATTAAACATGTATTGACTTTTTACCGGAGATTGGCAATAAAACAAAAAAGTATGTGCCACATAGAATTAATAGCACCGAGACTGTTCCCACGGCTGTCGAAGCAGCGCCCCCTGTAGAACAGATCTGACTTACAGACCAAACTGTAACTTTTAGAACTCTTATTAGTTCTTAAAAAAAAATTCTGGTTTCGGTGGTCTGTAAGCTCATACTAGAGTCTTAAAACATTGGAATATTTCATCTTTACCTTTACAAAACATGCATTACCTACCTTGTTCATGTAGCAGCTTATCATGGAGTGTAAGTTTAACATTATTAGCTTTTGTAGTTATCATCTCAGCATAAAAAGCAGGCGCAAACATGGAAACCAAATGTATAAACAAGCCGATATAGTTTAATCCAAATTTAACCTGAAAATCAAAAAATTTGTAGCGTAGGAAGATGATTTAAAATAAACAGATATGTGTTTCAGGGTTTTTTGAAATTCACACCCTAAAGGCGATTCACTGACGTATCACAAAATCTCAGGAATTAGAAGAGCTACAAAGCTGAAATTTTGCATGGAGGCACCCGTTAAAACGGATTTTAGGAAATTCGTATTTTTAGGGGTCAAAGGTAATTTTTATAATAATTTTTAGAAAGTAGGCACTCGCTAAGAATGGATTTTAGAAGTTTGTAATTAGAATGGGTTCGTAATCGAATAAGTAATTTTGTAAACAAGCATTCTTAGAAGGATGAAATGGGATTTATAGGTTTTCTCATAATAACTTCAAAATGGTAAAGGATTGGTTGTAAAACTTTGCCGTTGATAGTTTACATGGAAACCAACATTACTTGTGGTATTAGTATTACTATTTTTATTAGTATTACTAGTTTTTTTATAAAAAATAACGTTGTTAGCTTCGTTCCTACTGATTTATCAATTTCGAAAACTTATATCTATTTTGGAAAATTAATAGGTAAGTACTTACTGAATTAGCGACCTTTATTTCATTTGCAATGTAAATAACATGTCCCATTACTTCAAATGTCGTAAACAATAGTGTGGTAAAGAACTGAAAATAATAATGTAGATACTCAAAATTATGAATGATAGTCATTACAATAATGCAACACCATTACTTTAACTTACCAAAGCATCGAATGCAGACTTATACACTTCAGCCAAATCAGATATTGATCTATATATAAGTTGCATCGGATAAATACAAGTCTTCTCGTTTCTCAGAATTGACGTAAAGGTCTTCAAACGACAATTAACGCAGTAGAAAACAAATGAACACGTCACTACTACTACAGAATCTGAAGTTACCATCATTATCATGATACTGCATAAGAGTCCCAATTTCATACTGTCGTCGGGTGGAAACGTTAAGAGGCCGAGTGTGCACAATAAAACAGTATTACAAACAATGCATACTAATATTTTAATCTCAATATTATATGCAGCATTCTCAACCCCTAGTTTTGTGTCAACGTATTCTAAATCTCGATGAAACTGGCAAAACATATTATTAGGATTAAAAAATACTAAATATACGACATTAACAAGGTAACGGATAAAAAATAAAATAAAACTGGGAATAATATAAGTATTAGACTCAGTTATAGAGTTATCGACAAACGTACAATAAAAACATATGCATATAATCGATATCAGATAAAATACAGTTATTGACTTCCATATGATCTTTGTTCTTTTAGATTTGTTCTCAAAAAACCCAAAATCCAGACAACACAAAACTTGGACGACCTTATAAAATGTTGTCATAACAGAGAAATACTTCGATTTTTTATGTCCCTTGAATGTATTTCGTTGATTCACATATGGATGCATGGTATTTGTACTATGAAAACTTTTTAAAAAATATGCCATGTGGTACTGGCTAGTTTAGCAGGGTAAACCCAACTGAAAGTTAGATAGGTACCAAATAAAATGCCTGTATTATTGACTCATTTAGTCAACAAAAAAATTCCAATCCACTTAACGAGGGCCATAATCAATTAGTGATCAAACAAACTTCAACAAATGAATAAGGTAAGTGTTAACTATTAAATCTACGAATCGCTAGCCATTTTTTGTGTCGAGCAATGTAAAATTTGAGTCGATAACTAGCTGGTGAGCTGTACTGTAACGTTAAAATGTACCAATTTTCCACACAAATTAAAGATACGTCTATTTTGGATACAATAGATACAATCAAAGCATAAAAGGATATTGACTTATAATAATGCTGACCGTAGAAGCAATGTTTCGATTATGTTGTGCTAGTTTAGCTTACCGTAATACCGATTTGCGCTAATTTTATTACATGCGTTTGCTTTACAAGACGCAAGTACAGCAATATAATCTGACACGTTTTTTAATCATACCACATTAAATATCTCTTATTTAAAAAATAACACGTTAAAATAATATACTCTGCCATAGTTGTTATGCTAAAACCGTTTGCAGAAGTATTTTATTTGTAAATGAACTGAATGATGACAATGAGATAGGTGACGATGAAGTTGAGCACCATGCCAAACAGACTGGCGTCCAGAGGGATCACCCTGTACACGCGGAACCGGAGCGGGCGTGCCTCCACGTACCGGATGAACCGTTCCAACTCACGCTGACGACTTGAGTCTGCAATAATTCCATAAACGATGGCATTAATAAAGCAATGCGTGGTGTTGTGTGCAAAAGCAAGTCTTTAGTACTACTATTAAAACATAAGCTTATAGGGAACAAGCTGATGTTCTCTAAAAGACAAACAGTTATGATCAAAATCTTCAAATGTTAACAATGACAAGAAATTGTATGAAAACGTCACTTAAAATGCTTCAACGTTAAAGAACAAAAACAGTACTGAATACAGGGTATAACAAAAAGTAAGAAACAGACTTTATGGGAGGGTTCCGCTAGCAATAATACCAACTTTTATTTTTAGAAAAAATCAATGAAAAGTAAATTATCACTAGACTAGGCAACGGCTGATGCGAGTTCATTGGCATAGAACCGATAAAAAATGCATTTGTGGTAGGTACCACATCTAAGGCGCCTCGCCCGCTCCGATGATGTTGTTGCGGGTCGTTGACCGCGACGAAGGTGTTGTGCGTTAAAAGGAGATGTGAGTACGTAGGCTATTGTAGATTGTTTTTAATGACAATATGCTCATGCATCGAGATTGCTTTGTCTAGTGGGTATTTTTTTTTTTCAAATACTTAATGCAGGGTATTTAGAAAATATATTTCTTCGGTTTTTTGAACGAGTCTGAACCCTTGAAAGTTTGGTAAACTTTTGGAACGCAGAAAATATTAAAATTCGCTAAGACATTTGAATTTCGCACAAATTGGTGTTAGATTCCGTGTCGATGACTCGGTGGCGAAGAGTCTGAAAAGCCCTGCTGGAGCACGTTTGTAACAAACAATTCCGTGTCAGCTCACACAGAGGCCCGTCCCATTGCCGTTGGGACAAAAGTGATTTTGGGGGAGCAGCATCGGGGCAACCATTATGCCAAGATGTTCGAGCTTTGTCTTAAACTTAAATTTTGAATGAAATTCCAGGCGGGTTGGTTTGGATCCAAATGAGAATGAAATAAAACGGCTTAAAAAATAAAACTAAAGAACTAACTAAAGCTGTCGACAGAAGACAAGAACGCTGGGCTACACTTGAATTAAGAATATACTTAAGCCTCCCAATTTGACAGGCAGGGAGGCAAGCGACCTTGCCTTGTCATCCAAATCGATATGCAAAACCGATGATAAAGTATAATTTATTATGTTGTCTAAGCCTTCCAAGAGCTCGCTGTGCTTCGACAGTTGACCACATCTCAAAGAATTCCTAAATTAAGGTACAAATAATATATGTCTTGGTGTTGTCTATGAGTAGGCCTGGGAAACAAACCTTGTTCATTAAGCAGTTTGTCATGAAGTATAAGTTTTATACGTTTTACTGTTGATGCTGTCATCTCGGCAAACGTAGCAGGTGCAAAAATAGATGCCAAATGAAAAAAAACACGCAGAGTCGACGTTTTAAATGTGACCTGAAAACCTTAGTTACATAAATATCAATAGATATATTAAGCGATTTCAGGGCTTTAATACTAACATGTTTACCAAAATGAAATATCAAGTTAAGTGGTAGTACTACTAGAAGTACAGCTTCAGGCCGTCCATTGTACAACGTAATCTGTATTTATCTTTTCCTGCCCTGTGTTTTTTTTTTTATTTTTGATGTGCAATAAAGATTATTTGAATGAGGATCCGTAACGTTTTTAGTTGAGAATGTAAATTTATAGAGCTAAGAAATCCATAACACACAGTGTAAAAAATTTTGTTCTACGACAAAAATTGACGAAATTATGACCAAATTACTAGAGAAAATCACTGAAAAAATGTTTTTTTTTCATTCGATGGGTCTCTCAAAACAGAGTCTATCTGGTTTTATTATTTTTTTCCTTAAGTTATAGTTTCGGAGTAAATCACTAAAAACTGATATCTGCCTTCGGTTAACGGGTGGCCGCCGAGTGAGTGACGTTACACGCACCCGCATAATTTGATTCAACCAGCAGTAACGGCGTAATGTTTATTACTTAATAATTATCTTCGTACGTAAAGGTCCGATTTGGAGAATTCAAAAAGATATATCATTCTTATGGCATAAAAAATTACGTGGATAGATCTATTGAAATTGCTAAACCTTTACTGATCCTCATTGGATTATAATGTACTTACTGTATTGACATACTTTATTTGTTGCAAAAAGTATATTATTTGGCCCATCATCTCAATAGTAGTAAATAGTAAAGTTGTTAAGATCTGAAATAATTGAATAGATTCTGTTAAATATTGTATTATAAATTTTCATAGTACTTACTCGTATATTACACCTAAACTAAGGGATCTAGTATCCCATCCCATATGAGACTGGTTTTCATATTTTAATGAGTTTAGTTTCAAAGGTCAAAAGAAAAATAAGTTAATGAATAGGCCAAGACTTACCAAAGCATGGAATGCAGATTTATACAATTCAGTCAAGTCGGCTATTGATTTATAAATAAGTTGCATTGGATATAAACGGATTCCATTTTCTTTTCTCAAAATAGACGTAAACAATTTTAAGCGACGGTAAAAGAAGTAAAAAAGAAAAGTGCAGGATAAGTTAACCAAAGTAATTGATATCACCATCATAAGAACGATTCCCATTAAAAGTGGATTTACACATTGAGAAAAACCTGGAACATTATCCGAACAAGCAACTATCATGGTTGTGGTGTAATATAAAATAGGAATAGCATTGATTAGAACAACTTTTGTCTCTAAATTAAAATAATTATCTCTTACTCCTAGTTTTAAGTCAATGCCATATAAATCTCGATGTAACTGACAGAACGTAACATTGGAGGGGAAGGCAAGTAAAATTGTGACAATCACTATGTATTGAATCAAAAAGAATACGAACCACAAGAAGTCACTACTATAATTGACTACCAAGTAAATGTATACGCAAGAGAGGAATATAGCTTGAAGAACTGTTATTGACTTTTGAACGATCCTACTGATTTTAGATGAGTGCTCATAAAAACCAAAATCAAGGCAGCAAAGAACATGGACTATCTTGTAAAATGTAGCCATGACAGTGAAATATTTCGTTGTTCTAGAATCTTTAAAGAATTGTCGAGCTTGCATATTTTCAGATATTTTCTTTGCCAACGTTTGTCAATCTATACCACTGGTAAGCTCAACAGAGAAATACGAACTGAGGTGATTTCAGTATTGACATAAGACACGTTTTACGTTTATAATCGAATTTCATTTTAATTATTTATTCAATTATATAAAAAAATGTATTAAGCTAACTAGCTTTTAGTACATGGAAGTAATGTTTGGTTAAGTGATTGACCAATAAAATAACTGAAGGTCATCTAAATATTCATAATGTAGTCTCTACTATTTTGACATCTTTGGGGCTAGATGATGCTGAGTGGATTGTCCACCATTATAATTGTTATCTTTTGTACAGAATAGAATGCCATTATTACTTATGTTAATAAATATATAGCAAGAACTTTTGAATCAGTATAAAAAACATTAACGGTTGTCATCAAAAAATTTTTTTGTGAAAAAAGCCCATTTCCTTTTTTTGCAAATCAGTGAATGAGGATGATATTTTTTCTAAAAAGGATGTTTAGTTTCATAAGACCAGTTTCATGTAGGTAGCTTCAACGGTTAAGGTATCTGCCCATATTGCCCCGTCCAAAAATTCCACTCTGTATATGACATGTATAGGTATCAGTGTGATAGAGTCGATATTTTCAATATTTTACTCTATCCCTGCATCACGAGAGGCAATATAATTTAATAAAAACTATGAACTTGCAGGCGAAGGCCGAACTACAAGGCTAACGTGTCAATAGAGGCGCTAACATCGAAATAACTGAAGCTAGTAAACCTACCTAAGCGATTATTTATTTATTTATTTATTTATATACAACTATCCGACATCAACTGTCGGTCGAAAGACCACCGGGCTACTGTGGACCAGATGGGTCGAACCCGGTTCAGAGTAAATCTCATTTTGTTCCTATTTGGGGATTTAATAAAATTAATTCGTTCCTCAAATGTGATGAGAGTGTAATTTTCGGAGTAGGTACTTTGTATAAAGAAGATAAAAGTAAGAAGAATGTAAAGGACATAATTAAGCAATTCAAAGAAATTGACCCCATCTTGCAACCATCCTTTATTGCAAAGGATTTAAATCGCCTACCCCCGATTTCTTTTGACAGCATCGATGTAAGCAAATTACTGCGTGACGTTGCCTGCGTTAAGGCCGAACTTAGTAATATTCGTAACGATACCGTCACAAAGGCGGAGATGATGAGCCTGCAGACAAAGATCAGTTCTGATCTGACAAGTTTACGATCGTGTTTTAAAACTCAAAAACTGAATGGGAATGTTAAATTGGGCAGTCCTCAGCCGGTCCTGGAACGGAAGGAAAGTTTGAATAAAATAATTCACGCCGTCTTATCGAGATATTATTATACAAAATGTACAGAATGAAAACGATGGTTTTATACCGGTTGTAAATAAAAAACGTAAACTACGTAGTAACTTGTGCGGAACCGCGAAAGGTATGACAAAGATACAGGTGGCTGAATTATCGTCGGCTATTTACATATCGAGAATAATGAAGAGTACTACTGTGGAGGACATCAAGGAACACATCAAGGAGATGGGACAAAGCTGCTCTGATGTGCAGCTGCTTGAACAGTACCGCGAGACAGAATTTAACTCGTATAAAATAATAATACCAAGAAGTAAACTCTCGATATTTTTGAGCAACGAGTTTTGGCCAGAAGGAATAAAATTCAGACCATTTCGCGAATATTTATCGCGAGCTGGCTACCGAAATTTTCCAAATCAGTATGGTAGTAAGTCCAATTAGCTCAGATATAAACATAATATCTTTTAATTGTAAATCAATTAAAAGGTCAGCTGATCAGATAAAGGAACTTTGCATATGTGCGGACATCATTGCTTTGCAAGAAACTTGGCTTATGCCACATGAACTGGACTACGTGAGCGGGATCGATGCTGGATTTGACTGCGTCGCAAAATCGACCGTGGACACCTCACAAGGCGTAATAAGAGGAAGGCCCTACGGTGGAGTAGCGCTCCTCTGGAATAAAATAAAATTCAGTAAAGTGTCTGTGATTGAGTGTTCTAGTGATAGAATAATAGCTGTTCAGATAACGGTTAATTTAGTGTCATTTTTAGTGTTCTGTGTTTATATGCCTGTTGACAATATTGAAAATCTACCGGATTACACTACTTGCCTTGCACGAATAAGTTCAGTGGTGGAGGAATCGCAAGTACAGGTTGCCTACATTATAGGCGATTTTAATGCGCACCCCGGCACGAATTTCGGTAAGGAATTATGTAATTTTTGTGACGAGCAGTCATGGTCTTGTGCGGATATGGAAATACTAGAAGCTAATACTTACACGTACTTGAGCGAAGCGCATGGCTGCTGTAGGTGGTTAGACCATTGTCTCGTTACCATGGCAGCTAAAGATACTATCCGATCTATTAGTGTTATGCATGACGTGCTGTGGTCTGACCACTTTCCGTTATTTATAAAATGCAATATTGGAGAAGTATGTAAAAGCAAGAACGTTTCATCTATGAAAAAACCTCGTAATGAAATAGTGTGGGGTGTGCGAAATTCTAGTCAGAAAGGAACATATTTTAAATACTGTGATACTAAACTAAGACTTAAATTCTACTTTACAATGTTTTAACTGTACAGATAATTTACAATGTGATTTTAAGAACGAGCATTTTATATTTATTACCCGTATTTACAATGATATAATTGATATTTTACAAAAAGGAGCCATAAAGAGTGCCGGCTCTCATTCTGGTGCACATAAAAAACGTAAACATATACCGGGGTGGAATTTCCATGTTAAGGAATGTCATGAATTAGCGCGATTGCATTTTAAATGTTGGGTCCTCGCCGGCAGACCGCCATCGGGTAATATATACAATAACAAAAGAAAAAAATAATAGGTTACCCGTGACGGTTGAAGGCTTGCAGGATCCGAAACAAATTGCAGACTTGTTTGCTGGTCGTTTTAAAATAGAGCCAGAACCTATTGGCGAGAATGAGCGTGAGTATCCTGTACATACTGATAATGATGTGCTGCAGGGCTGTAGTTTTGTATTTACACCTGACCAGATAGCAAAAGCTGTGTACAATATGAAAAGAGGAAAGTCTCCGGGACATGATACACTAAGTATAGAGCATATATTGCATGCAGGCGACAATATTTATGATAAACTGTGTGACTTATTCAACTTATGTTTGAAATTCTCTTTTACGCCTGATAATATGACCAAAACTGTAGTAGTCCCAGTGGTTAAAAATAAAACTGGTAACCTTGGTAGTGCAGCCAACTACCGGCCTATCTCCCTAGGTACTGTTATAGGGAAGGTGTTTGAACGGCTAGTGCAGCCTTTATTGCTGAATAATGTAAGTATTAATGACGCACAGTTTGGCTTTCGTCCCGGTCTCTCAACTGATGCGGCAATTTTCAGTCTTAAATACAGTGTCAAATCAAATCAAATCAAATCATTTATTCGCAGGAATGTAGGTACAAAAGTTCTTAATAATAATGGTAACTCCAATACATTCTGCCTCGTCGAGGCATGCAAAATTAAAATTTTAAGCTTTATTTAAAGTAACATGTCATTGCATGTCATAGATTAATATTATACAAGCATTATACATTTCAAAATGTGTGTCAAAAAATATTGTCCTACGTCAAAAAAAAGTTTTAAAGTCAAAATATTCCTTTATGTCATAAAAACATCTCTCCATTAACCACATTTTTAATTTAATTTTGAATAGGTTAAATGGCATTGCTTTCAGTTCTTTGGGCAATTTGTTGTAGATTTTTATTGCCTGGTGATAAGCATTATTTGTTACAATTTTTACTCTGTGTTCCGGGACATAGAGCCTGTCTCTATGTCTCGTCCGTCTCTCCATCACATCGGCGTGTGTCTTAAAGTAATGAGGATATTGTTTCACAAACAGGCACATATCCCTAATGTACATGCAGGGCAATGGTAGTATACTAAATTTCTTAAACAAGGGTTTGCAGCTATCCGTATTCCAAACGCCACAGATGGCTCGTACGCATTTTTTCTGAATAATAAAAGCCTTACCTGCATCTGTTGAATTTCCCCACAAAATTAACCCGTACGCCAAGGTCGACGAGACATACCCGTGGTAAGCTTTCAGTGCTGCTGTCTGCACGTGCAGATGTGCAGTCAACTACTATGTTACCCGGGAAACTTCAATCTACGCCTGTTTCTTAGACCTTAGTCGGGCCTTCGATCTAGTGAATTATAACATTCTCTGGAAGAAGCTACTTGACTCAAGAGTCCCGCTGAAAATTGTTAACCTTTTGAGATACTGGTACGGAAGTCAAACCAATGTAGTAAGATGGGGCGACACGACCTCCAGTGAATACAAACTGGAATGCGGGGTCCGCCAAGGGGGGTTAACTTCTCCGGACCTTTTTAACATTTACGTGAACGGCTTAATCGAGGAACTGAGGGGTACCAGGACAGGCTGCCATGTTGGTGATGTTTGTGTCAACAACTTGAGCTACGCTGACGATATGGTGCTCCTCAGCCCTTCGATTAACGGACTTAGGAAACTGTTATCCATATGTGAAAATTATGCTCACCTCCATGGATTAAAATATAACGTCCTCAAAACCGAAGTGCTAGTGTTTAGAGCAGGAAAAGGTCCGGAGAAAGTACCTGATGTGAATTTGAAGGGTTCAGCAGTGAAGGTTGTAAAGCAGTTTAAATACCTTGGGCACATCATCACGGAAGACTTGAGTGATGACCAAGATATTGAGCGTGAAAGACGGAACCTGTCTATCAGGTGCAACATGCTTGCTCGGAGATTTGCCAGATGCAGTGACGAAGTAAAGGTAACGTTCTTTAAGGCATATTGCCTCTGTATTTATACATGTCAGCTCTGGTTCAAATACAAAAGAAAATCGTATAGCACCATAAGGGTGCAATACAATGACGCTTTTCGCATCCTTATGAAGAAGCCACGTTTTTATAGCGCGTCCGGCATGTTCGCTGATGCACGGGTTCCGGACTTTTTCGCTGTAATCAGATCTCGTATTGCGTCATTCTGGGGCAATCTTAGACGGTCCAGCAATAGCATCCTCAGGTTTATGGCTAACAACATCTGTAGCCCTATGTACAGGTTCTGGCTCTCTGTGCACCAGAGTGGGAACCGTAAGTAGGTATGTATTTTAATTTTAATTTTAATTGTATTTTAATTTATTTATAAATAACCTATGGGTTCCTTTTATGACCTGAAATAAATGATTTTATTATTATTATTATTATTATTATTATAAAGAAAAAAACATGCGTATAGGTGAACGCAGAACCTCCTTCTTTTTCAAAGTCGTTTAAAAAAGGCCACAGGACATGTCACGGATTTTATCGCAAAAAATATAGTTTAAACATCTAACTTAGTCGATTATTACCACTTGTAACATCACAAAAGTAAGCCAAATAAACAAACTTGAAAACAAAGAGTGTTCATTCTGCATCGATTCATTATTTATATATAAATTGAAGGATAACTATAAGATAGGTGACAGCAAAGTTGAGCACCATGCCGAGCAGACTGGCGTCCAGAGGGATCACCCTGTACACGCGGAACCGGAGCGGGCGCGCCTCCAAGTACCGGATGAATCGTTCCAACTCACGCTGATTATTAGAGTCTGAAAGAACAAAACAAGGCCGTTTGATTTACATTACAGGAGAGATGTTCTTTATGCGTTTTTTATGAATAATATACAGGGCGCCACGGTAAGAATTTTAAGCCTAAAAGGGGTGATTATGGACCCAGATCAACTTATGACGCTTTCTGGAGTTTATCTAAACTATTATAAAAATTTTTTTTGGCCCGCTGGACGTCAGCCGCTGGTTCCCACAGTTCTACCCGTTCGCGAGCGAATTGTGGACTGTTGTGAAGTAGCAGGAGCGGACTGCGTCAGGCGACACTGTGCTCGCTAGTCTTCGTAGTACAAAGCAAGACCCTCCTAGCTTAAAGCAGAGTGAGTCTATATGCTTTTCCCATACAAGGGAACTGTCCAGATGGAAGCCCAGTAGTTTTAGAGCATGTACTTGTTCCAACGCCGTATCACCTGCTACTTACTATATTAAAATAGGGCGCCCTTCTGTTGAGACTGACAGTAATGAGGCAAGTTGACAGATAACCATGTTCAGTCTGCCCTCCAACTCGCCTACCGTAGGTCCAGTTACTACCGCAGCTATATCATCCTCATAAATGTAGATCTCAGCGTTATTGATTGTCCCAGCCAGATCGTTAAAGAGCAGACTGAACAGGTTCAGTTCGACAAATAGGACCCCTGGGGAACACCCATGACGTTCTCCAGCTCGGACAAAGCTACTTTACCCCCGTCTCTTACCACTACTTGAGTTCTTTTAGACATAAAAGAGGTTAAGATGGAGAGAACGGGGCAACGTATTCCATGAAACTGGAGTTTTTAAAGTATGTGATCGTGAGTGACAGTGAGTGATCGCCGATGTGGACTAATATAGGCTGATGATGATGAAATTGAATCGAATATTGACAAGCTATTAGTTCGTAGATGTATTCATTTCGGAGTTTCGGGTTTACTTCCGCTATGATCAATAATACTATGCTGTACATGCCCACCTTGTTCAATTAGTAGCTTATCATGTAGAATAAGTTTTATATAATTAACTTTTGCAGCTATCATCTCAGCATACACGGCAGGTGCAAACATAGACACCAAATGTATCATTATGCCTGGATAAGCGATTCCGAATGAGATCTGAAACGGACAACAAAAAGGTTTAAATATCTATAAGTGTGTACGTTTGCGTACCCGTAAAAATAAAAGAAATTAGGGAAAGTGGTATGTAACTTACTGTATCATCATATTTTATGTCCTTTACCACGTATATTATTTGACCCATCAATTCAATCGTAGTAAATAGTAGAGTGGGTAGAAACTGGAAATGGATTTTAGGGGCATTACGTAAAATACAAACGAACATTAAAATAGTTATCACTTTTGTCTAGGATGGACTTACCAAGGAGTCGAACGCGGATTTATACATAACAGTCAAATCTGCTATTGATTTATATAAAAGTTGCAGTTGAAAAATAGTAGAACAATGACTCTCATTTTTCAGAATTGAGATAAAAGTCTCCAATCGATGATTTATGGAGCAAAAAACAAATGTGTAAGAAACATAAACCGCAGTAAATGATATCTGCAATACTAAAAATATTGCCACAAATATTGTTGGATTTCGGCTACAATAGCTATCACGCTGACAGAAAATTATTAAGCCCAAGAGATCGTAAAAAAAGTTTAAAGAAATACACAATACAATTTTTTTCTCAATGTTGTAATATGCAGTATCAACTTTGAGTTTGATGTCGATGCATCTTAAATCTCGGTGAAACTGATGGAAGGTTTCTTTGGGATGGAAGAAAACGGACACAATGACAATCAATAAGTAATGGATTGTATAACAGAAGAACCACAAAATGGCATCTATAAAAATCAAGTCATTATAGACTAAGAAAACGTACAAACACATTATGAGTATTGCCTGAAAAACTGTTACTGACTTCATAATGGTTCTTCTAATTTTAGTTTTGATCTCAAAAAACCCAAAGTCCAGACAGCACAAAACATGGATTATCTTGTAAAATAACGTCATGACTGAGAAAAAGTCTATAGATTTAATTAAACTTTTGTTTAGTTTCTGTTTTTTTTCTGACTGTTCCATATTTAAGAAAGCCTGAGTAACGATAAGATGCCACCCACAAGTATAACAGACAACGATCAACTGAGCCCAACCTACAAAATTCACTAATTTTCCTAATGCATTTGGCGAAAATCAACATCAGCGTTCATCATCCCTAATTGAAATGAATTCCTGACAACCTTCACTTACACTGCCAGTAACACTACGTGTCACGAAGGCCAGTATAAGAAGTTGCGATATACTTTGAGATATTTTTAGTATTTTCTACGAAATGTAGATTCGTAATTACTGTCATTTTTATTTCACAAGGAACCTGAAAAATCTGGTTGATAATAAAAACAATTTTATCGATATATTTATTTGCACACAAACATAAAACCTTACAATAGAAAACTAGAGGTTTCAGTACACGATATAATCTTAATTAAGGTGTGTTTAAAAATAGGTTCCTTATACATGACAATTAAAATAATTATAATTATAAAACAATACACGGTGCAACGTAATATGTGAACATGGGTCTGTTCCATCAGCAAGCAACCCTATTCTTTGCTTCACATCATCGTCACAGATGACAGAACAGTTGCTGATCGACACTTTGCCAGTCCACATGATAGTGCGGACAAAATCCAAAAATTCCGTATTGAGATGTTGGACCATTTAAATCCCAAACTGAGGTTGGTGTCTGAATGGGGTGACGCATACCTTGTGCAGTTTAATGCATTCATAACCCAGGCGTGTGTTCACGGCAATGAAGACACAAATGAATCCTTTGACCAGTTTTTGAGACACTGCGCTTCAGATTACTGACAGATCAGAACTTATTGGGCGTAGAGCTTAGCTCCAATTTCCACTTTGGCTCTCTTATCGAATACAACGATTCTTTTAGCGACTCGCAAATTAAATTATAAATAAGTTATATTCATCTTTAGTAGAAAGGCACGATATCTGCCAGTCTTCTATTGCAACACCCTAAATGGGTACATACTGTGATCTTAACATAAACTCACCTAATCACTGAGACCTGATTGTATGAATGGAATAAATAAAATACTGATTACTGAATACAGAACATCAAATTTGCTGCCATGAAGCTTGGCATCCTGGCTCAGATTCAGCGGTACTTCACATCGGGACTGCTTCTTACTCTAATTGAAGCACAGGTCCGGACTTGCATAGAGTACTGCTTCCACCTTTGGGACGGCTCGGCCAAATACCACCTCGAAGCCCTCGACTCGATCAAGAGACGCGCTGTTTGGCTTATACGCGATGACTCGCTTACAGAGGCTTACATACAAAGCCTCTTATAAGCTCCCTTGTTGCACTTACCAGAGAATCGAGAGCAGATTTGTGCATTTCCGTAAAATTAACAATTGATTGGTAAATACGTTGCATTGACAAACTATCTTGGTCTTGAATTTTCAGTATGGATGATACATATTACAATCGACAATACGTTGTATTGATAACACGAAGGCACAAGATGAATGAAATCTACAATGAGAATAGAAGTCGTAAGCCATTGATATATAACTGTTGATATTAATGAATTCACATTGAATGAATTGATGACTTCACTGAATTCACAGAGCATTTTTTGTAATACAGCAATACTTGTCAGTACCTATAATGAGACATCATAAATTTTGGTTGAGGTAGCCCTCCTTTTAAAATTTATTGCCTCCTTTTTGACTTTTTTTCAAAAACTGTTCTACTCATAAAAGCGCTGCATACATTTCAGATGGATCGCTCCAGGAATTTTAAAAACTGTTTCGAGATGTACAAACCGATACCTTTCATTTGAAACCCCACTCCGTGAGGTAGCCACCCTTTTTGAAAATTATTCCCCATATTGGACCATTTTTCAAAAAGTGTTCTACTTACAGACTCCTCAAGGTATACTTTTCCTTTAAAATATAGATCCATATCTACATACATTTCAGATGGATTGTTCTGCAAAGTTCAGAGATAAGGAAGAAGAAATTTCAAATAGTATAAAACCTACAGCAATTTTCAAAACTGTTCTGAACTGAAAAGTACAAATCGATACATTTGAAAATTAATCCCTTCCTTTTTGACCAATTTTTAAAATGTGTTCTATTTACATACCTAATTCTCTATATTTTTAACCGACTTCAAAAAAGGAGGAGGTTTTCAATTCGGCTGTGTGTTTATTTTTTTATGTACATATGTTACTTGATATCTCCGCCATTGATAATCCAATAACTTTCGTTTGATACCTCACTTGGGTATTCTCCCCCTTTTAAAATTATTTCTCTCTTTTTAAGCAGTTTTCTAGTAGCAGACGTCTATTTTTTTCCGGTAAAATATGGATTCATATTTAGAAACGCTACGTTATACATTTTAGGTGGATCGCTCTGCAAACTTCGGAAATAGTCAAGCTTGAGGAACGCCTAAAAATGAGTCAATGTATATCCAATGTCGATCGACTTAGCTTGGTGCAAGGATAGATAGATAGATAGATAGATAGAAAACACTTTATTATACCACACAAATACAGGAAACAATACAAAGAAAATGCTTAGAAAAAAGGAAGTATAAAGGGCGGCCTTATCGCTAAGAGCGATCTCTTCCAGGCAACCTTGGGATGGACTGGAAATGAAAGAACAAAATAGACGGTGGCACTGAATAAATATATAGATAGATACCTACTTAAAGAAAAGGAAACAAATACTTACACTACATACCTACCATAATACCTACAAAGATTAATAATAAACACACATAAACATAAAATACGGTTGTCTAACTCTTTACATGGATATATAATGCTGATGAAGCAGTTTTTTGAAAATAGGGAGTGATTTTGCACGTCTGATGTCCAGAGGGAGAGCATTCCATAGACGGGTAGCTTGTACAGTGAAAGATTTGTCATAGAAAGAGGTAGTGTGAGCAGGGACTTTTAAAATGAGGGTTTCAGAGGATCGCAAAGAGAGCGAGTGAGAGTTTGAGAGGAATTCGAAGCGCTCCTTGAGATAGGAAGGGCTCAGAGGATAGAACAAGATACTGTACAAGAGAGATAGTATGTGAGTATTCCTGCGAAGTCGAATGGGCAACCACTTGAGTTTAGCGCGATATTCGGAAACATGGTCATATTTGCGTAATCCAAATATGAACCTGATACTGAAATTTTGGAGGCGCTCAAGCTTGTTCAATTGATCTTCAGTGAGGTCCGGATAGCAGGCGTCGGCGTAATCGAGAATGGGAAGCAAAAGGGACTGAGCAAGAGTAACCTTAGTGGAAATCGGGAGAAAATTGCGCAGTCGCCGCATTGAGCCCGCCGATGCGAACATCTTTCTGCTGAGTTCGGCCAATTGTGGACCCCAAGACAACTCACTGTCTACAATCAATCCCAGGTTTTTCACAGATTTGCTAATTGGTATTGACACGCCGTCAAATGAGATAGGAGTTAAGGTCGCCATGTCAATTTTACCTTTCATCCTTGAACTGCCCACAATGATTACTTGAGTCTTCTTAGGGTTCACCAAAAGACCGTGTGCTTTGCTCCACTCAAGGATGCGCGAGAGGTCATCATTCATTGAGGATATTTTTCGTTGTGATTCAAAATTTAATAAAACGCCAATATGGGAAAAGCCGAACGATTCAGAGGAGAAACAAGTGCTCAGATTTTTTCATCCCTTACTACCATAAACTTGAGTCGATAATTCGATAAAAAATTTGGGGTGTTTTAAAAAACTACTTCGTGAATGGTTTTAAAAACGCAACTTGCTAAATTTGGTTTGCGGTTTGTAAACGCACAATTTTTTTGTGTCCCATAGTAATGTTTGCTTGCGCACGTACAGCGGTTAACCGCAATCGGTTATTTATTTTAAGCCCAAAGCCACAACACACGCTGTTTGCACAAAATCCATGGTGTTCCTGAAATAAAATTAAGCAAAACGCCATCCGCAGTGCGTGTTTGTACGCGATTTCGCGTTTTTAGCTTTACCGCTTTACCTAAACCGCTTGCGTTGAAACGCAGTGCGTGTGTTTCCTACGTTTCGAATTCCGAAACACTAATTTGACTTTGGCCCGTTGTCATTGAACAGAAACCAAAGATTTTAAAACCTATCATTTTGAGTTAAAGATACGTTTTACGGCGCACATAAATAAGTTCCTGGAGAGTCAAACTTTTATGGGACCACCTTAAAATAATTTTTTAGACAAAAACCGAAAAAATCATCAAAATTTATTATGAATTGGAGAAGATATTACCAATGTCTAGTCTAATGTCTAGTCGTGATTTTTTAAAAGTTTATATTGTTTTTTATTTTTTTATACTTGACGGGATAAAAACGTATCGCTCGGGAATATAATTTTCATAACACCAATTCGGAATTATTTTCTACACAATAACGAAAGAATTTTCATAATTGGTCCATAATTGGTCCATAATTGGCGGAGAAATCGACGAACATAGAACCTCCTCCTTTTGTGAATTTTTGAAGTCGGTTTTTTTTTTCATGAACATAACTCACGCTTCACCAAATTTAAAAAATGGTATACCTTGGTTATAATTGGACATATTATGTCTCCAAAAGGGATTTTAATTATTTAACAAAGTTGATGACACAAAGGCTGTTTCATACAAAAAAACTGAGTCATGGACGACTCTCTGTGAATTACCACATAGGTACTTAATTATTTATTTATTAATAAACAAAAAGAGTTTGTATAGTTTTATACCAAATAAAAACCAATGTAAAAAAATATTTTTAAATAATTTTAACATGAGTACTAAGCAAAATTTACAGAACGTGTTTTTATAACTACCTACTTAAGCGATTACTTTTATTGTTTAATTAAACTTAAATTGAAGGATGACGATGAGATAGGTGACTATGAAGTTAAGCATCATGCCGAGCAGACTGGCGTCCAGAGGGATCACCCTGTACAGGCGGAACCGGAGCGGGCGCGCCTCCACGTACCGGATGAACCGTTCCAACTCAAGCTGACGACTAGAGTCTGCAATGATTTCATAAACGATGGCATTAATAAAGCAATGCAAAAAGTTGTTGTGAGCAAAAGCAAAACATAAGCTTATAGAAAATAAGCTGATATTTTAAGAAAGATAAACAAATGATCAATAGATTCGGATGTTAACAGTGACAAGAAATTGTATGAAAACATCATTTAAAAATCGTTAATAGTATGGAACAAAATCTGCACTCTATGCAGGGTACAAAAACTAAATATGTACCAAACTTTAAAGGAAGGTTTAGCTTCCATAACAGAAGAAGGGAAAAATAAAAAAAACCGACTTAGTTTAGGGAATCTTTGAAAATATTTTTCTTCCGTTTTATGAATAGGTCTCAACCCCATAAAGTTTGGGTTTGGTCCTTACCTTCTTTTAAACCTGTGTAGGTTAACTCTTTTTCAACAAAGTAATATCCAAATAATTACACAAAAGAATACAGATAAACAGAGACAGAGACAGATGAGAACTATTATATAAAATTGAAACAGTTGAAATAACTGCAGACGGTTTCATACAATTTAGAGGTAGCTCACCTGTTCCAAATCAATACTAATCTGAAGCGTCCTCGAGGCGCTGGCTGGGGCCTCAAATCCACTTCGAGAACGCAAAACCTAGCTGAATTCGTCGGAAACCGTCGCTTTTTTTCCGACTTTAGCCGCAAGGCGCCGGTAGATGGTGCCTGCCGCTATGGGTCTATTATTTGAATTATTGACGACCTCCGTGGCGCAGCGGGCGAAGGTCCGCCTGCGACGCAGGAGGTTGCGGGTTCGATTCCCACCTCGGAACAAATTTGTGTACGATCTGCAGAATTTTTTTCCGTTGGTCTGGGTGTTTTCTATGTATAATAAAAAATATCTATCTATGTAGTGCATTGTATTAAGTATATCAGTTATCTAGTACCCATAACACAAGCTCTGCTTAGCTTGGGGCTAGATAATGCTGTGTGAATTGTCCAGGATTATTTATTTATTTATTTATTTTTATTGACCAATACTGTGGGAGGACAATCTTACCCAAGATAAATGCATTCCGAAATGCATCAAAGTGCTGGTCGCGATTTTTGGCATGGTTTAGTGCAATAGGCATTATTCGTAATGCAATTAAAAATTTTGCCAAAAGTAAGTTTTTGCGGCTTATAATGTATAATGAATATTAATCTGTGGCAATAGGTAAATAACCTCTTGCCAAATTGCCCACTTATTTAAATAAAACCCTGTATAGTCCCTTTCATTGATCATCTCAGTGATGCAGCGCGAAGGTTTGCCTTCGACGCAGGACGCTGTGGGTTCAATTCCCGCCGTGGGGCAAATGTATGTTCAATCTGTAGATAACATTTATTCCGTGTCTTGGTGATGTATATGTACAAACCTTGTTCATTAAGCAGTTTGTCATAAAGTATAAGTTTTATACGTTTTACTGTTGAAGCTGTCATCTCGGCAAACGTAGCAGGTGCAAAAATAGATGCCAAATGTATAAAAAGACGTGGAATCGCGGTTATAAATGAGGCCTGAAAACAATTCGTTTCATAAACAATTTAAGGGCTTTAATACCAACATGTTATCGAAATGAAATATCAATAATGCTGCCCTATCGCTATTACTAGTACCTGAAAAGGTATCACTATTACTAGGACCATCTAATCTTTTGTACAAAGTTATCTGTATTTATCTTTTCCTGTCCTGTGTTTCTGTTTTATTTGCAATAAAGAATATTTGTATTGTATTGTACTTACTGTATTGATATATTTAATTTGTTGCAATAAGTATAATATTGAGCCCATCAACTCACTAGTAGCAAATAGTAAAATTGTTAAGATCTGAAATAATTGAAAAGAAACATTTAAATACATTATTAGACTTATAAATTTTAAAACCCGAACTAAAGGATCAAGTGCCTCGTATAAAATAATAATAGTAATAAACATGAGACAGATTTTATATGTATCTTTAGTTTATAAGTTTAAGTTTTTAAGTTAAAAGAAAAATAATTAAATGAGAGACTTACCAAAGCATCAAATGCAGATTTATACAATTCAGTTAAGTCAGCTATTGATTTATAAATGAGTTGCATTGGGTATATACGAATTCTATTTTCCTTTTTCAAGACAGATGCAAAAAAAATTAAGCGACAGTAAAAGAGGTAGAAAATAAAAGTGCAGGATATGTAAACGAAACAAAATGATGTCATCATTATTAAAACGATTATCATTAAAAATGGATTAAAACAATTAGAAAAACTAAGAACATTATCCGAACAAGCAACAATGATGGTTATGGCGTAATATAAAATAGCAATAATATTTATAAGAACAATTTTTGTTTCTAAATTATAATAGTTATCTTTAACTCCTAGCTTTAAATCAATGCGACGTAAATCTTGATGTAACTGGCAGAACGTAACATTGGGGGGAAAGGCAAGTAAAATAGTGACAATTACTATGTAGTGAATTAAAAAGAATGCGAACCAGAACAAGTCACTTATATAATTGATTATCAAGTAAATGTATACGCAAGAGAGAAATATTGCTTGAAGAACTGTTATTGACTTTTGAACGATCCTACTGATTTTAGATGAGTGCTCATAAAAACCAAAATCAAGGCAGCAGAGAACATGGACTATCTTGTAAAATGTAGCCATGACAGTGAAATATTTAGTTGTTCTAGAATCTTTAAAGAATGGTCGAGCTTGCATATTTTCAGATATTTTCTTTGCCAAAGATTGTCAATCTATAACACTGGTAAGCTCAACAAAGAAATACGAACTGACGTGCTTTCAGTATCGACATAAGGACACGTTTTTCGCTTACAATCCAATTTCATTTCATTTATTTTTCATAAATTATTTTGATGACAATGTAATAAGCTAACCAAGTTTTAGTATTAAGAAATTATGTTTGGTTAATTTATGTAAGGTTTCTAAATATCCATAAAGTAGCCATTACTACTTTGACATCTATTTTACGGAATGAAATACCATAATTACTTTAGTCCAAGAAATCTCCAGTGTGTCGACCAGGTTAGTGTACCTGATCCTTTGGTTGTCCAGGCCACTGAATTTGTCCGCATGGTAATGGAGTTAGGAATCACAGAGGGCAAATGCCAAATGATAAGTAAGTTATAAGGGTAAGTTTAGTGCGTAACCCCACACTCCGTAGGAAGTCGCAGAGATTTTCGAGTCCCACGTCACTTGACCTCGTGGTGTAATTGGTTAGCACATTCCGGTCCTGACGGAAGGATGCGGGTTCAACTCCCGTTGAAGTCGATTTTCTTTTGCGATATTATGATTTCTTAGAAATTACCCTGAGTGTGGGGTTACGCACTATAGTAACAAAAAAACCTTAGAATTAAGCAATGCGACACCTCTCGTCAAAGGAACTAAATGAAACTTTAGTCTTTGAACAGGATTGGATAAACTTCAATGTTTCCCCTGTAGGTGAAGCTAACGGAGCTAGAATCCGTAGGAAGTCGCAGAGATTTTCGACTCCCACGTTACTTGACCTCGTGGTGTAGTTGGTTAGCACATTCCGGTACTGACGGAAGGATGCGGGTTCAAGTCCCGTCAAAGTCGAAAATTTTTGCGATATTATTAGATTTCTTAGAGTTGAATGTAGATAACACAAGAAATTATTTTAACATATGCACTATTGCCTTGTATAATTAGTACGTCTATTTGATTCTTTTATTTGTTATTAATTTTTGGCCTCTTTTTGCCCGATAAACAGGTTTTTACCTAGTTCAGGCCCACGCAATATTTATTACCATGAAAATTTAAGATGAACCTCTTTGTTATCCTTTTTGACCTAAGTAATTTGAATAAATTATTTTATTATCACACCACACACAATTTATAAAACTTTTATTCCCGAGTGATTTTTATGTATCCTGTGAAATGTAAATATGTATTTGAGGAATCACTACTAATTTCGGTGATATTGCGCCAATTGTTAAAATATTTTGATGATTCTTTCGTTGATTTAAGGTTGATGTTTAGGGGGTCCCTTATAAGTCTGATTATCGACCGATTTCTGGTTTGTAAAATATCAGCACATTTATATCACATTTTAATAATTCCACAAACACTGAGAATCTACTCGTATTAACAAAGTCGTAGTTTCTGATTCATTATCGCTTAAACGATATCTTATAAATAAATAAATAAATAATGCTGGACAAAGAAGTAAGTGACATTAGAGGCATAGTCTCATAGCTCTCTGTATTCCTGTTTAAAATACCATAAATAAGTTTATATCAATCTGTTGCCATACTCTATCCGAGTAGGTGCAACAATGTTTATAAAACTCTGTAATGTAATATTTTTGCTAACCAATCAAATAGGTGACTGCTACAACTGAATACTGAATTGAGTCGGTTTTTCTTGAAAACGTATCAGAAACCTCGGTTTTCGTTTTTAGTGAAAACGAAAAAAAACCATTAGATTTCTATGAAAAAGCGCGTAAACGTAAGATTAAAATCCTGTGCCCAGTTTTGTGATACTGCGCTTCAGATCATTGACAGTCTGAACTGAACTTATTGAGCGTAGGGCTTAGCTCAAATTTCCACTTTGGCTCTCATATCGAGTCGAAGGCCAAATTTGCCATGAAACTGGGCATCCTGTATATTCATAGATATGTGATGCCACCTTTGTGACGGCTCAGATAATTTACTATAAAAACTTTCGTAGTTTGACGAATTCATTATGAATGTAACACCAACGTTTCATCCCTTAACGAGGGACTTCATCAGGGTGAGTGCGGTTTGCGTCGCGCCTGTACCACGTCCCTAAGCGCACTGACGTGGTACAGGCGCGACGCGAACCGCACTCACCCTGATGAAGTCCCTCGTTAAGGGATGAAACGTTGGTGTTCTTCCAACACAAACTAGGGTCGTAGTTAACTCGCTTACATTCATAGTGGGCTCAGATAATACCAGCTTGAAGCCCTCGACTCGATTAAGAGACGCGCTATTAAACTTATACGCGATGACTCACTTGTAGAGGCTTACCTAAAAAGCCCCCATACTATTTATTTTAATTATTCAACAAATTTCATGACTTCTATTTTCTTAACAAAAAAAACTGAGCCGTAGACGACTCCATACGAAATACCACATAATAATTATTTTTTTAAATTTTATTTAATAAACATAAAGAATTTGGTTATAAAAAAATCTTGTATAGTGTTATTTATTTATTTATTTATTATTATTTAGTTATAGTTAAACCATTAAAAAAAAATATAAGAAGTATTGACTAATACATGAATATAAAGCAAAATTTACAGATCGTGTTTGTTAATAAACTTAAGCGATTAAAGTTATTGTTGAAACATAAATTGAAGGATGACGATGAGATAGGTGAGTATGAAGTTAAGCACCATGCCGAGCAGACTGGCGTCCAGAGGGATCACCCTGTACAGGCGGAACCGGAGCGGGCGCGCCTCCACGTACCTTATGAACCGTTCCAACTCAAGCTGACGACTAGAGTCTGCAATAATTTCATAAATTATGGCATTAATAAAGCAATGCGTGGTGTAGTGTGCAAGAGCAAGTCTTTATTATCATAATAACAAAAGCTAACTAACTGCTCCTCCGATACTCATACTCAGTATGAGACAGATGATTCAAAAATATTTATTCTTATGTCATAAAGAATAAAATGTACAGGTACTAAATCTTTTAAAATTGCTATAACTACGCTGATCCTCATTGTAATAACACCCTGTATAGTCCCTTGAATTAATGACCTCAGTGACGCAGCGCGCGAAGGTTTGCCTACGACGCAGACAGTTGTAAGTTCGATTTCCGCCTTGGGACCAATGTATTTTCGATCTGTAGATAACATTTGTTCCATGTTTTGGTGTTGTCTATGTGTGAGCTTGGGATACAAACCTTGTTCATTAAACAATTTGTCATGAAGTATAAGTTTGATACGTTTTACTGTTGAAGCTGTCATCTCGGCAAACGTAGCAGATGCAAAAATAGATGCCAAATTTATAAAAAGACACATAGTCGAAGTTTTAAATGAGACCTGAAAACAATTGGTTACATAAACAATTTAAGGTATGTTTACCTCAGTGATATATCAAGTGGTACTCCGTTTACTGTCCTGTGTTTCTGTTGTATTTGGTGTGCAATAAAGAGTAGATGTTTTTATTGTATTGTACTTACTGTATTGACAAAATTAATTTGTTGCAATAAGTGTATTATTTGTCCCATCAACTCACTAATACTAAATAGTAAATTGGTTAGGATCTGAAATAAAAAAAGATATTTTAAATATTTTGTTTTACATAATATTAGACTTAGGTATAAATTTTAACCTAAGAGATTAAGTGTCCCATATGAGACTGATTTTCATATGTATGTTTTGTTTTCTGAGAGGTTAAAAGAAGATTAAGTAAATGAGAGTCTTACCAAAGCATCGAATGCAGATTTATACAATTCAGTCAAGTCAGCTATTGATTTATAGATGAGTTGCATTGGATATACAAGAAATCCATTTTCCTTTCTCAAAATAGACGCAAACAAATTTAAGCGACAGTAAAATAAGTAGAAAATAAAAGTGCAGGATATGTTAACCAAACAATATGAAATCATCATCATCAAAAGGATTCCCGTTATATAAGGGTTTAAACAATTAAAAAAACTAGGAATATTATCCGAACAAGCAACGATGACGAATATGGTGTAATATAAAATAGGCATAAAATTGATTAGAACAAGTTTTGTCTCTAAATTATAATAATTATCTTTAACTCCTAGCTTTACATCAATGTTATATAAATCCTTGTGTAACTGGCAAAACGTTACATTGGGGGGGAAGGCAAGTAAAATAACGACAATCACTAAGTAGTGAATTAAGAAGAATAGGAACAGTAACAAGTCACTAAAATAATTGATTATCAAGTAAATGTATACGCAAGAGAGAAATATTGCTTGAAGAACTGTTATTGACTTTTGAACGATCCTACTGATTTTAGATGAGTGCTCATAAAAACCAAAATCAAGGCAGCAGAGAACATGGACTATCTTGTAAAATGTAGCCATGACAGTGAAATATTTAGTTGTTCTAGAATCTTTAAAGAATTGTCGAGCTTGCATATTTTCATATATACTTTCCCAATGATTGTCAATCTATACCACTGGTAAGCTCAACAGAGAAACGCGTACTGAGGTGCTTTCAGTATCGACATATTGACACGTTCTACGTTTATAATTGAATTTCATTATTATTTATTTATTAAATGATATTGGTAACAATGTATTTAACCAAGCAACTCATTAATAATATCGAAATCATGTTTGGTTAAGTTATAATAAATACCAATAAAATAACTTGTAACGCTCGAAACTAACGTAAAATACCCTACCTGTCCATTATTGATTGTTATCGTAAACGTTAACTAAGTATTTTTACGTAGATTTTGTAATAAAATTGGGATTTTAAATGGCCAATGATCGTCTAGCTAGCGGTAGGACTCGTACGTTGTGTAGTAGTATCTCAGATTCTTCTAGGAGCTTTAGACAAACGATCTAACCTTTCAACTTACTTGAAATTACCGATTCTTCAAATAACTGTGTTAGTCTTTTTCATGGTTGGTTAAACCTAACTTTCTCTCTTAAACATCTTAAATTACGTAGTAATAACAGAGTCCAATCCCGGGCATTCAAGGTATAGATAATTAGGTGAATAAGTAGATTTAAGTATAGATTAGGATAATAACTCGATCATTTTATGATTTTGGTTACAGTGCCTCCACTGTGCGGTTACCAGAAAACTTTGCTTTTGCCCGTGCAGGTCCAGACCAAAGCTATATTCTGCTATGAGGGCCCCTTCCTGATCCAATTCAGCGCCTCGGGGACAGTCGAAAGACCTGATTGTATGAATGCAATAAATAAAATACTGAATACAGAAGGTCAAATTTGCTGCCATGAAGCTTGGCATCCTGGCTCAGATTCAGTGGTACTTCACACCGGGACTGCTTCTTACTCTAATTAAAGCACAGGTCCGTACTTGCATAGAGTACTGCTTTCACCTTTGGGACGGCTCGGGAATGCCACAGTCGTGATGGACGTCACCGAATACGAGGATAAAATCCGATGCTTACTTAATGACACCAATACTTACAAGCCCGTCAACTACAACCCAACTGCACGAACACATCGTAGTACCCAGAAGTTGATCAAGGATTGTCAGCACGCCCTGGGAGAAGAGGCAACCAAGTTTCTTTTACGGCCTAAGATCATCCAGCCGCCCAAACTGTACGGCCTCCCCAAGGTGCATAAGCAGAATGCTCCGCTACGACCTATTGTGAATCAAATAGACTCGCCCACTTATGATTTGGCGAAGCATGTAGCAGCAGTGTTGCAACCAACTGTAGGACGAACAACATCCTTTGTAAAAGTCTCACGACATTTCATACAGATATTGGAGCAGATAGAGGTAGATGACACCGAAGTGATGGTCAGTTTTGACGTAGAATCACTTTTTACGAACGTCCCTCTAGAAGACTGTATGAAGGTTGTTGCGTCCAGAATACAAGAAGACGGTATCCCTGCAGAGTACGCCAAGCTCTTGCATCATATTCTCTCCACAAACTTCTTCATATACAGAGGGCAATACTACCTTCAAATTGACGGAGTAGCAATGGGAAGTCCAGTCGCCCCCGTAGTAGCCAACATTTGGATGGAGTATTTTGAGAGTGTGGCCATCTCGTCTGCCCCTGTACAAGTCAAGTTATGGAAGAGGTATGTAGATGACGTTTATTGTATTGTGAAAGGATGATTGTGAAGGACACAGGATATTGAGCTTCTACTATCACACCTCAATGGAGTACATCCTAAGATCAAATTCACTTACGAAATGTAGACCGATCGTCGTTTAGCATTTCTGGACGTGTTGGTACAGGTTAGAGATAACGGAAGCGTAGGCCACTCTGTGTATAGGAAGCCCACACATACGGACCGGTACCTCCATGCCGACTCACATCACCACCCTCGGCAGCTTAACTCGGTGGTAACATCTCTAACGAACCGTGCTTACGACCTGTGTGATAATAGAAGCCTACAAAGTGAGTTGGCTCACGTCAGAAATGTTTTAGATAAGAACGGCTATAAGGTACGATCACTGCCAGCTCGTTCCGGCACCAGCCATAAACCGCAGAGGAGTACGGTGGAACGCAAACCAGCATTCTTGCCTTACATAAAAGGAGTGACGGATAAGGTTGCAAACATCCTGCAAAAATCCTCCATAAAAACCATTTTCACGCCTTTCAAAAAGATTACACGCTACCTGCGTACACCCAAAGACACGTTCCCACTAGAGAAACCAGGGGTGTACAAGATTGACTGTAGCTGTGGAAGCTCGTATATAGGCCAGACGAAGCGCACTATTGCCTGCAGAGTCAAGGAACACATACGAGCGGTAAAGAATCGGGCAACAGAGAAGTCTGCCATAGCGGAGCATCTTCTGGAGTCTGGTTCAAACCACTGGATCGAGTTACACAATCCACAAGTAATCTCAACAGAGCGACATTACATACCAAGATTGGTACAGGAGGCCATTGAGATTACCAAACACAGGAACTTCAACCGAGAAGAAGGCTTCCAATTATCGGGAACCTGGAATCCTGTTGTGAGAATGTGCAAAAACCGAAGAAGTGATATACCAACCGCGCCGCGTTCTGATACCGTCAGTGTTGTATGTCGTGATCGAGTTGCGTTCGATAATGAAACCGGTGGTATTAGTAACGTTCGTAGCAAAAGACGAAAAATGAGGGTAGATCGATATGTCTGCCAATAACAACTCACTCGCAGTGCCGTCAGTTATTCCGTGATCATGGCGCATGAAACTGTGCCGAAATATTGGAAAGCTCAAAACTCAAATCATGGTAAATATCCCGTTATAAATTACTTTAGTGGCTTAGGACAGCTTTCGAAAGTTCCATCACTCAAATAAACTTTGTTATGTTTAATATGTTTCAGAGTTTCCTTATCAGCAAAAACTATAATTCGAATATTGGAAGACCTGTCAAAGTAGTCGACAAGAACCAATGCCTTGAACTGCATAGGAATTGTCACTTGTAAGAAATTAAATAAGTGTGAGGCTTACGCACTATAAAAACAAAAATTTTTGAATTGTCACTTCTTCAGGCAAATTGCATTGTATTTTCGATACTCCGGCTTCTTTATTTCTAGCATCATACAATGACGATTTGATGCTTGCGAATGACGGTAGCTTCTTTAACAGGTTCAAGCCTGCATTGTGGAATTCTGACTTAAAGTCATTGTAAATTCTGGGTATTGGAGAAAAATTGGATGATAAAACCTTTTCTCGGCATTCGTTTAACTTTTGAGCGATCATGTTTTCAATCTCGTCGGGCTCGCATTGATGTTTTGTTACTTTTATAATCTTGTTTTCCTAATAATCAAAAATTCAAGTTAGATTCCACATTATCCAAAAAATCTGAACACTGCACAAGAAGACAGTGGTAATAAGCAAGTGGGTATAAAGTAGTTATGCATGTACCTTTATATTTATATATGCCGTGCACTTTTGGCGCCATTTTACGCATCTCCACGTAATACATCCACTTTTGTATATCTTTTTCTTAGTGTATTGGTAACCAGCTCGCATCAAAACTGCACCACCATTCCTCTGTACAATGTTTAGCGGCTCAGTGCTACTCTTAGAGGTCGATGGCTTGCTATTATCTTCCGACATTCTAAAAGAGATTTTTTTTAATAAACATATAAATCTTTAGAAGGATTATGAGAACTAAATTATAATGCTCTGCTTTAACTGCTGTAAAACAAATTTTAACTTTTAAATTTGGAAAAAAAAATATTAAACTTACTTTGGAAATATAGACAGCATCCAAGAAATCCTTTTAATAAGAAAAATGTTTACTAACTGTTCGATCTACGTCAAAAGCATTCCGCTGGTACCTAACGCCGAACCTGTAGATGTTGTACCGCTCGATAGGAACGTGCTGGGGTGATAGTACTGAATTATAATAAATACATATACTTTCTTTAATATCCTAGACTCACCCCGTATGTTTTGCCAATGTTCCTTAGTCTTCTCCTGCACAGATTCTCTTTGTGGGTTGATAAAATTTGGTTTTTCTTCTTTGAAGCGAACCGACTTCTTCTACCGGTTTTTTCACGCATGACAGTTGAATTGAAAGAATGTCAGTTGAATTGAAAAAATTAACGAGGAGTTCTACCCTTGCTTTTCTCTTCTGCAGTCCACCGAAAAGGTTGCTATTCATATAGTTACGTTGGCAGTAATTTTACCCCACCCAATCATCGATATATGTACTACGCACTAGATTTCGCGATCAGAACACTCACTCTGTGATATGAACTCTTTCATTCGTTAGAAGTTTCTGTTTAGTTGTTTGACAACTGATGTTGTCAAAATGGACATAATATCTTTATCTTTTCAATTGCAAATGTTTACGTTAATTCTTTAGTTGAATAAAGCATAATATTTCTCCAGTCTTCGTATCTTAGTATGTAACAATTTATTCAACTAAAGTTTCTTTCTATACGCGTACCTACAAATCGCATCAACATGCCCGACACAGAGGCGAAGTCTCCTCCGTCGAACTTGGCACGTTATCTCCGACCAGACCGGTTCGACACAGAACCATCAGCAATGAGTGCGGACTTAAAGTGGGAGCACTGGCGCAAGTCTTTCGAAAGCTTCTTACAAATAGAAGCGGCTTCTGCTACAGACGAGACAAAAGTTCTATTACTAATAAATCACGTAGCACCTAATATATACAATATCATCCGTGACTGTACTCAATACTCTGTCGCTATAACCCGTCTTAACACCACCTTCGAGAAGAGGAGAAATGTGATCCTAGCACGTCATCTCCTAGTGACCCGCAAACAACAACTTGGTGAGACTATAGCTGAATATTCAAGAGCTCTTGCCACTCTCGCTCACGACTGCGATTACAAACAAGTAACAGCCGACGAGCATCAGAGCCAGTCTATTCGAGGAGCGCTAATTTCCGGCATTTCTAACCAGAGAATACGTGAGCGTTTGCTCGAAAATTCAGATAAGTCGCTAGAAGACACTTTGAAGCTCGCTCTATCCCTAGAAACGGCAGAAAACTCGTGTCAAACTATTCAATCTCCGACAAGTCACAACGTAACATCCCTCAATGCTGTAGCAGACGATTCTCAAGTTCCTCACAACGCTGCTGCTGCCAACACCAACAGACCTCGTCGACGCTGCTTCTTCTGTGGAGGAAATATACATCAGCGGTCGAGCTGCCCAGCGCGCAATGCTGAGTGCCAACTTTGCTCACGAAAGGGCCACTACGCTAGTGTCTGCCGCAGCTCCGGGAAACTACGCCACAATGCTGCCATGATCGCTGAAGATGAGCCACAAGGCACGGCGACCACATCATCTTACCCAGAAGAAGCATGCGCTGCTGCTCCATCTAGCTTACGTAAGGCAACCACACCCATTACAATTAATGATCACAAAGTCGACGCTTTAATTGACACAGGGAGCTCTATAAGCTTTATAGACCGAGACCTAGCACAAACAATGAAACTTAAGATGAGAACATGCTATCAGACGATAACCCTTGCCTCAGCGAGCAATGTATCACACGTAAATGGAGTATGCCATGCTACTATAAGAATCAATGAACATACCTACAAGCAACAACCTTTGTTCGTCATCAACAATCTTTGCGCCGACGTTATAGTAGGCCACGACATCTTGAAAACACATTCTTGTTTGGAATTGCAATTTGGTGGAGATAAAGAGGCGCTGCGGATCTGCAACGTACTTCAAGCGTCCGTACCCCCTGCGTCTGTCTTCACCAATCTGTCATCATCCATCAAACCCATCGCCATACCATCGAGACGCCATTCAGAAGAAGATCAACAATTTATCGCCAAAGAGATATCTAGTCTTTTGGAAAACAAAATTATTGAGCCTAGCGTGTCTCCGTGGAGGGCACAAGTACTAATAGCTGGAGGAGGCAACCACAAGAAAAGAATGGTAATCGATTACTCTCGGACAATTAATCGGTACACTGAACTAGATGCCTACCCTATTCCTAATATCGACTCCATTGTAACACGCGTAGCTAAAAATAACTATTTTAGCCAAATCGATCTTAAAAGTGCCTATCATCAGGTGCCGATTCCGGGAAACGAAAAGATCTACACCGCCTTCGAAGCCTGTGGGAATTTATACCAATTTACACGTATTCCATTTGGTGTTACAAACG
This sequence comes from Eupithecia subumbrata, assembly GCA_949316285.1. Taxonomy (NCBI): domain Eukaryota; kingdom Metazoa; phylum Arthropoda; class Insecta; order Lepidoptera; family Geometridae; genus Eupithecia; species Eupithecia subumbrata. The sequence goes on along the minus strand of OX438643.1, from coordinate 7,721,861 downwards.
GTGTAGCTGCTTTCCAAAGAACCCTTCACTATGTTATTAACACGGAAAAACTGAAAGGCACTTACGCGTATTTAGACGACGTGACCGTCTGTTGAAAAGACAAAGCGGAGCATGATGAAAATCTACACAAATTTATGGAAGCTGCGAAAAAGTATAACCTTACGTTGAATTTGAGCAAGTGCGTATTTGAAACGGACTCAATTAACCTCCTAGGCTATTCAAATACATGGTAACTCAATTAAACCAGATAAAACACGCCTAGAGCCACTCGTCAACCTTCCTGTTCCTTCTGATCCAGCTTCGTTAAAAAGAACCCTCGGTTTATTCGCCCATTACTCAAAATGGATTCACAACTTTTCCGCCAAAGTAAAGCCATTAGCAGAATCAAAACTGCCCCTCTGGCCTGAAGCGATTGAGTGCTTCTCCAAACTGAAAACTGAAATTACAAAATCCGCTTTGGCAAGTATCGATAATAAGGAGATATTCACAGTCGAGACCGACGCATCAGACTATGCAATCGCTGCAACACTATCTCAGAAAGGTCGTCCAGTAGCATTTTTTACGCGGATGCTCAATGAATCTGAACGCAGACAACCCTCTATAGAAAAGGAAGCCTGTGCCATTGTAGATGCCTTGCGCAAGTGGAGGCACTATTTACTCGGAAGACATTTTATACTCGTCACTGACCAACGCTCAGTATCGTTCATGTTTGATCAATCGCATGCTAGTAAGATAAAAAACGAGAAAATTGAAAGATGGAGACTCGAGCTATCTTGTTTCAAATACGATATCAGATATAGACCTGGAAAAGAAAATTTAGCCGCAGATGCACTTTCGAGAGTTTGTGCTGTGGTTAACGAATCTTCCATCAGCAAACTCATTCAACTGCATAAATCACTATGCCACCCCGGCATCTCTCGTATGGTTCACTGGGTACGTTCAAAGAATTTACCATACTCAGTAGAAGAAATTAAGAGAATGACCGCTGCATGCCCCACCTGCGCTGAAATTAAGCCCAAGTATGCTAAGAATGAAGGACTATTAATAAAAGCAACCACTCCTTTTGAAAGGCTTAACGTAGACTTCAAAGGCCCCTTACCATCCAAGACTACTAATAAATACATCTTAACGATTATAGATAAATATAGTAGATTTCCGTTTGCTTTTGCTTGCAAGGATATGACTTACGAAACGGTGATAAAATGTTTCCAAAAATTATTTTTGCTGTTTGGCACCCCAGCGTTCATTCACTCAGATAGAGGATCTTCGTTCTTATCAGAAGAGATGAAGAGTTTTTTGACGAGACTGGGAATTGCCAGCAGCCGGACGGCACCCTATAACCCACAAGGGAACGGTCTCGTAGATCGTTTAAATGGAACCCTGTGGAAAACCATCCAGCTACACCTGCGGTCTAACAATCTAGACGGCGACGATTGGGAAAAAGCCTTGCCTACAGCTCTCCATGCTATCCGATCTCTCCTTTCAACTGGGATAAACACGACGCCTCATGAGAGAATGTTTAAACATCCCCGACGATCATGCAACGGTGCATCCATGCCGTCGTGGCTGATGACACCCGGCCCTGTTTATATGAAGAGGTTCGTCAAAAAATCCAAATACGAACCCAATGTTGAAGAAGTCGAACTGCTCCAGAGCAACCCTGATTACTCCTATGTGAGACTACCCGACGGCAGGGAGACCACTGTCTCTAACAGACGATTAGCCCCAGTTCCGAGAGCCGAAGACGATGACGAGTACCTGACTGCCGAAGACGATGACGAGTACCTGACTGAGGATGAGCACGAGATACAACAGCCTCCACAGTCAGAGGATGACCCGTCTCCAAACGAGGATCCACCTGTTGTGCAACGGGTGGAAAATGTTGAAGAGATACGCCGCTCTCAACGAGAACGAAGAGCGCCAGCCTACCTGCAAGATTACGTTTCATTCACAGACAGGGGGTGAATGATATGAACTCTTTCATTCGTTAGAAGTTTCTGTTTAGTTGTTTGACAACTGATGTTGTCAAAATGGACATAATATCTTTATCTTTTCAATTGCAAATGTTTACGTTAATTCTTTAGTTGAATAAAGCATAATATTTCTCCAGTCTTCGTATCTTAGTAACTTGTAACACTCTGTTCGACTGAACTGTACTGCAATCCGTACACCTGACATTAGTGTGGCTTCGACATGCATGCAGCTTGGACGCATATGGAGCCGCGCTAATAATACGAAAATCCAAATCTAAGTGTGACCCCAGGGTCACACTTAGATTTGGATTTGGACTGGGACTGGGTTTTTTGGACTGGGTTGTTATTTTTCATTATTTACGTCCAGACGTAAATAATGAAAAATAACAACCCAGTAGTCAAGTAAGTAAAATTATTTGTTGTATTATGTGAATAAATAGGTAATAATATCGTAATACCTCAACAGATAGAAATAATTTTTCATAAATATGCACGCCATTGTAATCATAGACTAAAACATGCAGATGTTCCATTTCAAAACCGGTTGTAGGTAAAAATAATGTGATTGATGTAAGACAGATAGGGTGACAGACTTGACGCGGTGTTTTTTTTTTAAATGATTGAATTTTTTATTGTTGATTTTTAACCAGTTTCATATATTTAACCGACTTCGAAACAAGGAGGAGGTTCTATGTTCGGCTGTATGTAGTATGTTTATAAGAAGTATGTTCGTCGATTTCTCCGTCATTTGATTGACTGATTCCGGACCAATTTCGTGATCTTTTCAGTTGTTTATAGGTGCTCCCAAGGTGGTGCCAATATTTTATTCCCCAGGGATTCTATTGCAAAACTTAAAAAAACAGTTTAAAACTAAGGGATTCGAAGTCGGTTTTAAGTTTATTCAAAACTATTTAATTATTACATTTTCAAAGAAATCAAATTATTGAAAATTTTATTTTTTTTTTTTCCTTTCAGAACATATCAAGTTATGAACAAAGTTCAGAAAATGTAACGACGTGCGCACTCTTAATTCAATGAAAAGTATGCAGAACACAATAATTAACTCATTAACTGCGCCCGCGCCCCGCGCGCGCCGTCGCTGCCGCCATAGCTTGGAACATGGCGGTGGAGATTCGCTCCATAGGCAATGGAAGTGTTAAATTATTGTATTAAAAAATATCTTAGGACAAAATGTACTAATTTATTTGTTTTCTTATTTTAGTTGATTTTAAACTATTGCTAACATGTTTGAATAAATGCATAACAATCCATTTTTTTTTATTTTCTACTATTTTTGCAAACAAAAATTTTTGAAATAGGGAATAAATTCTTACTAAGTTAAGTAGGTACAAAATCTGTGTCACCTCTGCGCGGTGTATAATCTATAGGGGTGACATGTTGTCAGAATACGTTGAGAAAACAATACTCTTTAAGCGATCTAGAGCGGAATGTTTTAATTGTTTGGTTAGACGACTTAGTTAATGTTTTAGCGCTGCAGCGCTTGCCGCGCCCAGGCCACCGCTGTCACGAGAATGAGACGTTTTTTGTTTGAAATTTCTTCTCTAGGTACATTTAACTCAGTGCACCCAATTCGAAAAGAGGATGTAAGTCTAGGCTTTATACACATATATACATACCTAACAGTGTTCCTACAATAAAGTGTTGTGTATGTGTGTGTGGTCCGTGTATATATCCATATCCATATAATCTCATCACTTACTTTGTTCATTAAAACATTTCACCATGTCACGTTACGATTAATAACATTCAGATCGAAACCAAAATGACGACTAACAAGTGTGTAAAAAGATAACATTTTTCTAGAGGTGACCTTAAAAGTAGGTGATAATTCCTGGAAATATCCGCAATACCCGTCGGTGATAGGTTATTGGATAATTGCACCATTTTGCAGGTAAAAAAAACGTTTCATACGTTTAACACCTACAAGCGTTCAATATTTTTCCGTTTAATCTTAGGCTATGAATTATCTATATCTTTATTTCAATTGATTAAATAAAATCATAACTTAGGTAATAAATTATTATTTAATTAAATAATTAAAAATATGTGCTCCCTCTTATGCGTCACCACAAGGGGGATCAGACCGGAATAAAAAATAATTTTAAATAATGACGATCCCCCTGGTGGATCACAACAAGGGGTATCAGACCGGAATAAATCAAAAAAACGGAGTCATGGACGACTCTCTGTGAATTACCACATGATCTTGATCCACCGTAATACAAGTTTTCTTAGGATGGAGTTCGATGGATTGTTTTTTTATGTGAAGTAATAATTTAAATAATTTTGTTCATAATAGAGCTACCTAATTTGTTTTGATATATTTTTCATTATTTTACGCAGTAATAGATTGCTTACCGACATCCGCAGCATATATAAACAGGGTGGAATTTTGAGACGGTTCAGTAAGGGCAGGTACCTTAACTGTTGAAGCTACATGAAAATGGTCTGAGGAAACTAAACATCCTTTTTAGAAAAAAATATCTTCCCCTTTCATAGATTTTCAAAAAAGTTACGTACAGATTTTTTGAACTTTTTTTGATGCCAATCAATCCTGTTTTTATACTAATCAATAATTTCTTTAGAATCAACTAAATTTTCTGTACTAGAAAACTCAGAAATCACAAAAATAAGATCCCATACATTTTGTAGGGAGTTCAAATCAATTTACTTTTTTCCGTAATAAAACTTTTTGTAACCGTGGGTTGGATTGCAAAAACACTTGGTTGAATAGAAAATTTGTGTTTCAAACGCATTGTTTCTTTTTTTTTCAAACTTTATCATTAATATGTCAAACTCTGACTGTGTGTGGTTTTGTTTATTTATTTATTGTTTATTTAATTAAAACGGTTTGAGTGAGTTCTACGAATAATCAAAATAATGGACATTTTGAGCATCTCATTTCGTAAATTGAGATTGTACATAAGAGTGTAAACGTGTACAAATAAGAGTGTGAATAAGTATATTATTGTAAAATACTACATATCAACGTAATCAGTTTATCGTTGGTTTGTTTTTTCGTATTTTTCTTTGACTTGGTTTTCAAGGATGTAATGATTTTCTTCGAAAAGTATGGAATTTTTTTTTGAAATTAAAATGCTATTAAACCCTCTACACGAACGTGAAAATTTTTTTTCTTCCAATTCGAGAAGAAACCTTCTATACGATCCCGCAATCGGAACTCCTCTATCGCGACGGCATCTCGTAGTACTCTCAAAAGAGGGGTCCGGGGGGGGCAAGGGGGGGGTAATTTTTTTTTGAAGTCGAAATCATTCGACCCCCTCTATACAACGCCCCTAAAATTTTTCATCAGTATGACTCGGCTCGGGAGCCCCCACGGGGGGCGGGGATCCCGGGGGGCAAATCTCAAAAATAATTTTTTTGTAAGTTAGCGATCTACACTCATAATGGGATACCGTATAGGCCCGACATAATATCGTGATTTGAAGTTTGACAGCTGTCATCCGAAATGTAGATCTCGACGAGTACTACAATTTCACTTTAGAAACTAGTGCTCTGCGATGGTCAGTTCCCGAGATATAGTGATTTGAAGTTTGACAGCTGTCATCAAAAATGTAGATCTCGACGAGTACTACAATTTCACTTTAGAAACTGGTGCTCTGCGATGGTCAGTTCCCGAGATATCGTGATTTGAGGATAGCTGTCATCCTAAATGTAGATCTTGACAAGTACTATGTTTTACCATTAGAAATCTGGCAGCATTTGTGCTGGATGTATTTCGATTCAGAAACCTTGAAAAGTAACGAAGAGATTCGGACGAGATGTCCCCTTCACTTTTGATTGAGGGTACAACTGATCCGAATCTAAAATCAAGAGAATTTATATTCGGACCAGATGTACCCCAACACAAAATTGAAGTGGACATCTCGTCCGCGGATCAGTTTGAGATTCGGACCAGATGTACCCTAACCCCCTTACTGTGTTGGGATAACTATAATGAGTTTTCTATCTGGTATTATAATAATGTACAAACTAAATAGTAATTGAAAATACTGTACGAATGTAAATACTTACAACGATCAAAAACTTTGGTCGTAATTTACGATGTTCTAGCACGCATACACTGACGCAGTGCGTGAAAAAAACTGACATAGGTCTGACCTCGACAAGCGCTCGCGCGGTACTGAGGGCAGATCGCCGGTGCAATGATATATACAGCACTTTTAATAAATTCATAAAAAAATAATGGTAGTGATTTAATAAATAACATTAATATTGTAGTTTAAGCAAATGTTGAGGATTATTAAGGTATAAATATTATGTCAAAATGACGTAGAACTTCGGAGATATTGGGGTTTGTTTTGAAGCCATTTCGGTCGATAATTGAATTCGGTTCAGGTTTTTTTTTGTTTACATAGAGGCCTATAACAAAAATGTATTCTATTATTATTGAAGAATAGGATATTTGCAATCTAAAAAAATATATTTTATTTATCTATATTCAATAGAATCTACATATTAGATCAAATTAGATAGGTCTAGCGAGACCTTTTGCGTAAACATGCATCGGTAGAATGATTATTATAAAAGAAATAAATAAGTTTTCTAAAATTTGTTCTATTATTATTGAAGAAGAGAAAACGAACTATTATTAACAAGTAATTGTTATTTCAATCAACGAACGAAAACCATAGAATTTGTACAAGATAACCGTGGAATTTCTGGTTTACTTGTGAATGCCGTCTTATACAAAATTTACAGAACTAGTTTTATAACTACCTACTTCAGCGATTAATTTAATTGTTTAATTAAACTTAAATTGAAGGATGCATTTCGGAATGCATTTATCTTGGGTACCAGCAGATTGTCCTCCCACAGTATTGCTCAATAATTCAAATAATAGACCTATAGCTGCAGGCACCATCTACCGGCGCCTTAACAATCCGAACAAGCAACAATGATGGTTATGGCGTAATATAAAATAGCAATAATATTTATGGAGGGACAATTTTTGTTTCTAAATTATAAGAATAAAGAATAAGAATAAAATAAATTTATTTGTGCAGTCAGACTTACAACGTTTCTATAGTTTAGAACATAACAAAAAAACTTATAAATGTAAGCCCGAAGGCTCAAAATGGCTTCTGCCTCAGCATTGGTTGGTTGCTAGCAAGCTAGTAACCAACGCTGGTCTTCCGTCAGAGCCATTTTGTTGGCGTCACGGATAATCTATTAACTAATAAAAAAAAGAACTAAATACAATTTAAAAACAAATATACTAAATTTTGAAAACCAATAGATAAAATTAGAAATAAAATAAAATCGGGAAACTTACTATGATGAACGAAGTGAGTACGGAAAAAAGTGTCACATACTGATAACACTAAGGAGTTACAAGTGTAAGTATATTAATTTTATAAATCATAGCTTCATTAATTAATAACTACTGAAACCTATAACCTACACAATACTTAAAACATAACGATTATTTGACTACCTATTCTTCTGATTACGCAATGATGGAACTATCTGCAATAAATATATAAATACAAAAATGTACTCTACCCTATCTATTCATTAATTTAAAACTAACATTAGGTATGTATATTAAGCTATGTTATAACTAAGTTACTACTGTAAAACATATCCTTTATACAAAGCCAGTTATATAACACTAGTATCATGTCTCTGACCTTCCTGCTCCCTTTGAATTTCAAACAGGAATTTCTTTAATATTTTTCTAAAACCATGTATACTTTGCAGGTTTCTTATCGGTAGCGGGATATTGTTCCAGCACTTGGAAGCTAATTATAATAGTTATATCTTTAACTCCTAGCTTTAAATCAATGCGACGTAAATCTTGATGTAACTGTCAGAACGTTACATTGGGGGGAAAGGCAAGTAAAAAAGTGACAACCACTATGTAGTGAATTAAAAAGAATGCGAACCAGAACAAGTCACTTATATAATTGATTATCAAGTAAATGTATACGCAAGAGAGAAATATAGCTTGAAGAACTGTTATTGACTTTTGAACGATCCTACTGATTTTAGATGTGTGCTCATAAAAACCAAAATCAAGGCAGCAGAGAACATGGACTATCTTGTAAAATGTAACCATGACAGTGAAATATTTAGTTGTTCTAGAATCTTTAAAGAATGGTCGAGCTTGCAAATTTTCAGATATTTTCTATGTCAAAGATTGTCAATCTATAACACTGGTAAGCTCAACAGAGAAATACGAACGAACTGACGTGCTTTCAGTATGCGTTTTTCGCTTACAATCCAATTTCATTTTATTTATTTTTCATAAATTATTTTGATGACAATGTAATAAGCTAACCAAGTTTTAGTATTAAGAAATTATGTTTGGTTAATTTATTGACCAATAAATTAACTAAAGGTTTCTAAACATCCATAAAGTAGCATTTACTGCTTTGACATCTATTTTACGGAATGAAATACCATTATTACTTTAGTCCAAGAAATCTAGAGTGTGTCGACCAGGGTAGTGTACCACAGATCCTTTGGTTCTCCAAGCCTCTGAATTTGTCCGCATGATAATTGAGTTAGGAATCAAAGGGGGTATTTGCCCCTGTGATAAGAAAGTTATAAGCGTAAGTTTAGTGCGTAACCCCACACTCCGTAGGAAGTCGCAGAGATTTTCGAGTCCCACGTCACTTGACCTCGTGGTGTAATTGGTTAGGACATTCCGGTACTGACGGAAGGAAGCGGGTTCAACTCCCGTTGGAGTCGATTTTCTTTTGCGATATTATGATTTCTTAGAAACTACCCTGAGTGTGGGGTTATGCACTATATATAGTAACAAAAAACCTTAGAATTAAGCAATGCGACACCTCTCGTCAAAGGAACTAAATGAAACTTTAGTCTTTGAACAGGATTCGATAAACTTCAATGTTTCCCCTGTAGGTGAAGCTAACGGAGCTAGAATCCGTAGGAAGTCGCAGAGATTTTCGACTCCCACGTTACTTGACCTCGTGGTGTAGTTGGTTAGCACATTCCGGTACTGACTGAAGGATGCTGGATCAAGTCCCGTCAAAGTCGAAAATTTTTGCGATATTATTAGATTTCTTAGAGTTTTATGTAGATAACACAGGAAATTATTTTAACGTATGCACTATTGCCTTGTATAATTAGTAAGTGGATTACTAACCAGGGAGTTTACTCAGAAAACAAAAAAAAAACCATTGGATTTCTATGAAAAAGCGCGTAAACGTAAGATTTAAATCCTGTACCCAGTTTTGTGATACTGCGCTTCAGATCATTGACAGTCTGAACTGAACTTATTGAGCGTAGGGCTTAGCTCAAATTTCCACTTTGGCTCTCATATCGAGTCGAAGGCCAAATTTGCCATGAAACTGGGCATCCTGTATATTCATAGATATGTGATGCCACCTTTGTGACGGCTCAGATAATTTACTATAAAAACTTTCGTAGTTTGACGAATTCATTATGAATGTAACACCAACGTTTCATCCCTTAACGAGGGACTTCATCAGGGTGAGTGCGGTTTGCGTCGCGCCTGTACCACGTCCCTAAGCGCACTGACGTGGTACAGGCGCGACGCGAACCGCACTCACCCTGATGAAGTCCCTCGTTAAGGGATGAAACGTTGGTGTTCTTCCAACACAAACTAGGGTCGTAGTTAACTCGCTTACATTCATAGTGGGCTCAGATAATACCAGCTTGAAGCCCTCGACTCGATTAAGAGACGCGCTATTAAACTTATACGCGATGACTCACTTGTAGAGGCTTACCTAAAAAGCCCCCATACTATTTATTTTAATTATTCAACAAATTTCATGACTTCTATTTTCTTAACAAAAAAAACTGAGCCGTAGACGACTCCATATGAAATACCACATAATAATTATTTTTTAAAATTTTATTTAATAAACATAAAGAATTTGGTTATAAAAAAATCTTGTATAGTGTTATTTATTTATTTATTTATTATTATTTAGTTATAGTAAAACCATTAAAAAAAAATTATAAGAAGTATTGACTTATACATGAATATAAAGCAAAATTTACAGATCGTGTTTGTTAATAAACTTAAGCGATTAAAGTTATTGTTGAAACATAAATTGAAGGATGACGATGAGATAGGTGAGTATGAAGTTAAGCACCATGCCGAGCAGACTGGCGTCCAGAGGGATCACCCTGTACAGGCGGAACCGGAGCGGGCGCACCTCCACGTACCTTATGAACCGTTCCAACTCAAGCTGACGACTAGAGTCTGCAATAATTTCATAAATTATGGCATTAATAAAGCAATGCGTGGTGTAGTGTGCAAGAGCAAGTCTTTATTATCATAATAACAAAAGCTAACTAACTGCTCCTCCGATACTCATACTAAGTATGAGACAGATGATTCAAAAATATTTATTCTTATGTCATAAAGAATAAAATGTACAGGTACTAAATCTCTTAAAATTGCTATAACTATGCTGATCCTCATTGTAATAACACCCTGTATAGTCCCTTGAATAAATGACCTCAGTGACGCAGCGCGCGAAGGTTTGCCTACGACGCAGAATGGAATAGAATAGAATAGAATAGAATATAAATTTATTTGTTAACAGACTTACACATAGACAGTTACTTATACATCAGACAGTTGTAAGTACGATTTCCGCCTTGGGACCAATGTATTTTCGATCTGTAATAACATTTGTTCCATGTTTTGGTGTTGTCTATGTGTGAGCTTGGGATACAAACCTTGTTCATTAAACAATTTGTCATGAAGTATAAGTTTGATACGTTTTACTGTTGAAGCTGTCATCTCGGCAAACGTAGCAAGTGCAAAAATAGATGCCAAATTTATAAAAACACGCATAGTTGAAGTTTTAAATGAGACCTGAAAACAATTGGTTACATAAACAAATTAGGGTATGTTTTCCTCAGTGATATATCAAGTGGTACTCCGTTTCCTGTCCTGTGTTTCTGTTGTATTTGGTGTGCAATAATGAGTAGGTTTTTATTGTATTTGTATTGTATTGTACTTACTGTATTGACAAAATTAATTTGCTGCAATAAGTATATTATTTGTCCCATCAACTCACTAATAGTAAATAGTAAATTGGTTAAGATCTGAAATAAAAAAAAAAAAGATACTTTTAAATACCCAGTCCCATATGAGACTGATTTTCATATGTATGTTTTGTTTTCTGAGAGGTTAACAGAAGAATAAGTAAATGAGAGTCTTACCAAAGCATCGAATGCAGATTTATACAATTCAGTCAAGTCAGCTATTGATTTATAAATGAGTTGCATTGGATATACAAGAAATCCATTTTCCTTTCTCAAAATAGACGCAAACAAATTTAAGCGAGAGTAAAATAAGTAGAAAAGAAAAGTGCAGGATATGTAAACCAAACAATATGAAATCATCATCATTAAAAGGATTCCCGTTAAATAAGGGTTTAAACAATTAAAAAAACTAGGAATATTATCCGAACAAGCAACGATGACGAATATGGTGTAATATAAAATAGGCATAACATTGATTAGAACAAGTTTTGTCTCTAAATTATAATAATTATCTTTAACTCCTAGCTTTAAATCAATGCGATATAAATCTTTGTGTAACCGGCAGAACGTTACATTGGGGGGGAAGGCAAGTAAAATAACGACAATCACTAAGTAGTGAATTAAGAAGAATAGGAACAGTAACAAGTCACTTACATAATTAATTATCAAGTAAATGTATACGCAAGAGAGAAATATTGCTTGAAGAACTGTTATTGACTTTTGAACGATCCTACTGATTTTAGATGAGTGCTCATAAAAACCAAAATCAAGGCAGCAGAGAACATGGACTATCTTGTAAAATGTAGCCATGACAGTGAAATATTTAGTTGTTCTAGAATCTTTAAAGAATTGTCGAGCTTGCATATTTTCATATATACTTTCCCAATGATTGTCAATCTATACCACTGGTAAGCTCAACAGAGAAACGCGTACTGAGGTGCTTTCAGTATCGACATATTGACACGTTTTACGTTTAAAATCGAATTTCATTTTAATTATTTATTCAGATATATAAAAAAATGTATTAAGCTAACCAGCTTTTAGTACATCGAAGTAATGTTTGGTTAAGTGATTGACCAATAAAATAACTGAAGGTCATCTAAATATTCATACTCTACCACTTTGACATCTTTGGGGCTAGATGATGCTGAGTGGATTGTCCACCATTATAATTGTTATATTTTGTACAGAATAGAATGCCATTATTACTTTTGTTAATAAATAAATAGCAAGAACTTTTGAATCAGTATAAAAAACATTAACGGTTGTTATCAAAAATTTTTTTTGTGAAAAAAGCCCATTTTCTTAAAATCTGTACCTTTTTTGCAAATCAGTGAATGAGGATGATATTTTTTCTAAAAAGGATGTTTAGTTCCATAAGACCAGTTTCATGTAGGTAGCTTCAACGGTTAAGGTATCTACCTGCCCATATTGCCCCGTCCAAAAATTCCACTCTGTATATGACATGTATAGGTATCAGTGTGATAGAGTCGATATTTAACTCTATCCCTGCATCACGAGAGGCAATATAATTTAATAAAAACTATGTACTTGCAGGCGAAGGCCGAACTACAAGGCTAACGTGTCAATAGAGGCGCTAACATCGAAATAACTGAAGCTAGTAAACCTACCTAAGCGCTTCAATGAACATCCGCTAGAAGTCGTTAAAAACTATCGGAAATAATTGAATTTCATCATTATTTATTTATTAAATGACAGTAGTAACAATGTATTTAACCAAGCAACTCTTAAAAATATCGAAATCATGTTTGGTTAAGTTATTGACCAATAAATTAACTTGTAACGCTCGAAACTAACATAAAATACCCTACCTGTCCATTATTGATTGTTATCGTTTGAACTAAGTGTTTTAACGTAATTTTTGTAATAAAATTGTGATTTTAAATGGCCAATGATCGTCTAACTAGCGGTAGGACTCGTGCGTTGTGTAGTAGTATCTCAGATTCTTTTAGGAGCTTTAGACAAACGATCTAACCTTTCAACTTACTTGAAATTACCGATTCTTCGAATAACTGTGTCAGCCTTTTTCATGGTCGGTTAAACCTAACTTTCTCTCTGGAACATCTTAAATTACGTAGTAAAGTAAGTAAGTAGTAAGAACGGAGTCCAATCACGGGCATTCAAGGTACAGATAATAAGGTGAATAAGTAGATTTAAGTATAGATTAGGATAATAACTCGATCATTTTATGATTTTGGTTACAGTGCCTCCACTGTGCGGTTACCAGACAACTTTGCTTTGGCCCGTGCAGGGTACAGACCAAAGCTATATTCTGCTATGAGGGCCCCTTTCTGATCCAATTCAGCGCCTCGGGGACAGTCGAAAGTAGAAGACTTTTTGCCTGACCCGTACTCAGTGTAACCAAAGCGAATGAAAATCGGTTACCTACTTAAAAATATATTCGAAATTATAAAAAAGCATAAATAAATAAATAAATCTGCGTCCAGAATCATCCCCTTTTCGGCTCACATTACCCACCGCCCCTGTATATTATAAATAGAAAACGCAAAAATCCATATCTACAAACGCTCCATACAATTTAAGCGGATCGCTCTGCAAACTTCGGAGATGGGGGGGGGGTGGAATGGGTATGTTTTCAACTTTTTTCAAAATATTTCAAAAAGTATGAAACCCACAGAAATTTTAAAAACTGTTTTGAAACGTACAAACCGACCTTTCATTTGATACCCCACTCGGTGAGGTAGCCCCCCCTTTTGAAAATTATTCCCCCCCTTTTTGACCATTTTTCAAAAAGTGTACTTTTTTCAAACTTCTCTATATTTTTCGTGCTAAATATATAGATCCATATCTACAAACGCTCCATACAATTTGGATTCCATTCAATATTTGTTGACAAACGTTCGAAACCCTCGGCGCGCGAGTTATACTCGCACTTGACGGATCTTGTTTTTTATTCCATTAATAGACGTTTATGAAAACTTTATTTACAAAGAAAATTACAATCAAATAAGAGAAATAAATTAGAACTAGTATTTACAATTGAAACAATATAGCTAACTGCAGACTGTTGCAAACAATCTACGTGTAGCTCAACTGAACCACATTAATACCAGTGGGAAGCGTCCCCAAGGCGCTGGCTGCATTGCTCCTCTGCTGTGTGGCAATGCTGATGCGCTGCGCCAGATACTCACCAGCTCTCGGGTAACGCGTCGCTTCGCACCAGATACGCAGAGAATTTTTTGTTTGATTGACGTTTTTTTTAATAGATATAATAATAAAATAAAATAATATTTACAAACACAAGAAATAGAGAAAAAAAAAGAAATATATAAACAACTTTATTAAATTATTTCTATGTAAATTGTACAATGACGATGAGATAGGTAACGGAAAAGTTGAGCACCGTGCCAAGTAGATCGGCATCCAGAGGAAGCACCCAGTACACACGGAACCGGAGCGGGTGCGCTTCCACGTACAGGATGAACAGTTCTAACTCACGCTGACGATTAGAGTCTGTAATAAATATACACCAAGCGTATATTATCATATTATCTTAACAAACCTTACGTATATCAAAGCGATAGCTCTACCTCTTTCTTGCGTTAGTTTTTCGTAAAGTATAGCCATAATTTTTTTCTGTTCCGTACAAAGAAACTCGGCGGAGAGTGCCAGTGCAGACATATACATCAAACTTACAGCAGCAAAAAAAAATCTATTCGAGGTGCTATCTGTAAAGAGACAGACATTTTGTGGATAGTTTAATTTCTGTCACAGTACATAATAATTATGGATGGTATTTAAATTAATTAGTTCATACATACACTGCTTGTCAATCTCATTTCCTCAATTGCATCAAGAATATTAGTCATGATTTCGTAAATTGTCGATAAAATCGATAGCAAAAACTGAAACACGAAAAAACTTTTTAATTAGGAATTGGTGTATCATCAAGCTCACATAAGCTCCATTGTTGCACTTACCAGAGGTCCGAGAGCAGATATGTGCATTTCCGTCAAGTTAACAATTGATTGGTAAATACGCTGCATTGACAAATTATCTCGATCTTGAATTTTTAGTATAAATGAAAAAGATTTCAATCGATAATATATTGAATCGAACACGAAAGCACAAGACGAAACCACAATGACAATAGAAGTCGTTAGCCATAGATAGATAATTGTTGATAAAATTGAAACCACAAAGTAACTTTTTGTAACACAGTAATAAGTATTAAGTAAGAGACACGACAGAGTGAGCAAAGTAGTACATAATACTATTTTTATCTCTAATTTAAATGTATCGCTGCTTATTTGCAGTTGACTGTCTATAGTTTTTAAGTCTCGGTGGAGCTGACAAAATGTATTTTTTGGACTGAGAGAAATTAAAATAAGGACAATGAAAAAATAGTAACAATAATACAATATGGCATCACAATAGAAGTAAACGTCATAGTCGCCCATAAAATAAAACGCCGCACTCATCATAAAAAGTGACTGAAGAATCGTTATTCCTTTCCAAAAAACTCTTTTCTTAACATTTTCATGCTCATAAAAACCAAAGTCAAAGCAGCACAGTATACGAACTACTTTGTAAAATATCTTCATAACAGGAGCATGCTTGCATTTTTCAGTTTTTGTAGGCAGAACTTCAATTTGACGATTGATCATGATTGCTACAACAACTGTCTATTCGTGACTGAAAGTCGCAACTGACAGAGAGCGATCACAGATCCAAATGAAAATTAAATGGAAATGCCCTTTGGTAGGTTATTGTAATAATGAAAAAATAACAAGGATTTTCTTCTTTTGCTTCTTTTTGTACTTCTTATGATATTAACTTAATTAATAAGACTAGGTTCGTCTTTGAAATAACACACGATCAAACAGCTGCCCACCTATATCATCGAAAACTTTTGCGGTGGTAATTATTTGTACATAAATTGAATAATAATGATAAGATAAGTGACGGCGAAGTTGAGCACCATGCTGAGCAGACTGGCGTCCAGAGGGATCAGCCTGTACACGCGGAACCGGAGCGGGCGCGCTTCTACGTACCGGATGAACCGTTCCAACTCACGCTGACGACTAGAGTCTGTAAAATATTAGGTCCTTACATATGAAATTGGCGTTTTTCGTACTGGCCACTTTAATCACAAATTTCTCCTCTTTGGTAAGGAATTCCAAATTCAAATTTGTACAGCTATAGACTCGTGTATTTGTGCTTCGATGATCGTCATTCATTTGTTTTTTTTCTTCTGTTTTTTTCTGTTTGCGTCACTCATTTTACAAAATGGAAAACTTAAAATATCGCATTATTTACGAGTACGAGTTCCGCCGTGGCACTAGTGCTGCGGAAACAACTCGAAGGGTGAATGATGTGTATGGCGGTCGTGTTGCAAAAGAAAACACAGTTCGTTTTTGGTTCCAACGTTTTCGTTCTGGAAATTTCGACTTGCAGAACAAGCCCCGTGGACGGCCTGAGACTCAAGTTGATAATGAAGAGTTGAAGGCTATTGTGGAAGCGGATCCAGCAATTATTGTCAATTATTGTCAATTATTGTCAGCAATTGCAAACCATGATGGAAAAGCTAGCGGCTAAACAACCTAGGCTGGTCAATCGCTCCACGCCACTGCTGCTTCACGACAACGCTAGACCACACACTGCGCAACAGACGGCTACTAAATTAGAAGAGCTTCAATTGGAAAGTCTAAGACATCCTCCGTACTCCCCGGATCTTGCTCCAACAGATTACCATTTTTTTCGAAATTTGGATAACTTCTTGCAAGGGAAAAAATTCAACTCCGATGGGGCAGTCCAAATCGCCTTCAAAGATTTTATTGATTCCCGTCCGACTGGTTTTTTTAGTAAAGGGATCAATGAACTACCTATAAGATGGCAAAAGTGCATAGAAAATAATGGTTCATACTTTGATTAATTAAATATATTAAATTAAAAAATATTCGACTTTTTGTTCCTCCCATACAAAACGCCAATTTCATATGTAAGGACCTAATATTAAATTCATCTGTATTTTAACATTCCGTAATACGCAATAGTATGTGAAAGATTATAGACCAACGAGCCAGTTAGTAGATATTAAAAAAAATATATTAGCAGCCAGGGAGAAATCGGGTCCAGTACCAACGGCGGGACCGCACTGCGAAGTGTTCTGGACATCCCCATCCCGCCGTTGGTACTGCGACCGACTTCTCCCCGGTCGTGCCGGTCTGCAGTCTCATCGCAGTATAATAAATAAACCGGTCAGGTGCGAGTATACTCGCACACGGAGGGTTTCTTTCCCTAACATCCTATATTTGTTCACTGCCGGACGCAGGCCCCACCCTGATAAGTGTCTTGTTGGCACCACACAGCTACCTATTATGTCTACCTATTATGGTTCAAGAGATAAAACCTCGACAAACTCACAAAAAATCGTGTCGTTAAGGAGTATACCCAACCCAAATCAGTGCCGCCACCTATTTTATCTTGTTATTATGTTAAACGAAGGAATTTAAAAAATCGATCTGACAGTTTATGATACCTATCATATTAAGATTGTATATTACGTCTGTAAAAGTTTTATTTTGTATAGTGTAGGCAGAGATGCGAAGTTACTCTTTTTGCTCAGTATCGTGTCCAAAAAAAGCAATCGACTTTTTAAAATTCCTTCATTTAAATAATAATAAGATTAAATAGGTGGTGGCGCTGATTTGAGTCGGGTATGCGCCTTACGTATGCATTGCAATACTTACTTTGTTCACTTAGTAGTTTGTCATGAAGAATTAGTATAATATCATTGACTTTTGCAGCTATCATCTCAGCATACAAGGCAGGTGCAAACATAGCTGCCAAATGTATAAAAATACGGGGATATACCGTATTAAATGACATCTAAAAATATATAAAATATGAAAAACATGGTTTATCTTATATAATATATATACAATATGCTTTAACTTTAACAGACGCCGTATGTTTCCTTGGAAAAAAACTCTTCTCGGATTATTTCGTTTACTAAGCAATGCGTCCACCAGATCGGATCGTAGCGTACGCGGCGTCGGTATTTACAATATGTATGTATAAGCAGATATATGCTGACCCAGTGCACGCTGTACCATAGAAATAAATACAAAACAGCAAATTCTTAAGCTGTGGGCCGTACGCTCCGATTCCGATCCGGTAGACGCCCAGCTAAACAATAAATAAATAATAAATGTATAATTACTTGCAAAATATTAGACAGTAATGATGGATACTTACTGCATTATCAGAAATTATTCCTTTGACCGAGTATAATATTTGACTCATCAATTCCAACGTAGTAAATATTATAATTGATAAAAACTGAAAAAATGGAAATAATGTTAAATTTTTTATATACAGGGTGTAACAAAAATAAGTAACCAAACTTTCAGGTGGGGTGTAGAATCGAACACTGAATTCAGGAAAAATATTGAAAAAAAATTCCCGCCCTTTAGTTTTCGAAAAATTTAATAAATAGGTACGAAATTTTCACAACATTAGACAATAGACTATAATACATGTGTCTATTTGGAATTAAAAAAAAATGGCCTAAGTACCTGTATTCATCTCTTTTATAAGCCCATAACACCTAAACGGTGCCTTAATGAGCGGTCACTGCGGTCATCGACACGCGAAATCATTGCAGCGGAAGCGAACAGGCTGCACGGCGTGCTTAGATATGGAGCCTACGTACAACAAATACATTCCAATTTTCCTCTAGGAATTAAAAATAAATAAATTATTTTAAGTCCTTACACACGTTCTATCGCGAAAATGCATAGTTAGTAGGTACATTCATTAAGTATGCACCTTCCTACTAAAAGATATTCACTACTAGCTTTTATTTTTTCATATCGTTGACTACCTAAGTACCTACCTTCACATTGACCTTTAAAAACACGGTGAGTAACTTACAATGAACCCCATAAAAGGTTGTTACAATTTGCATTTCCGAAGCACCAGATTGAGACAAGAAAAGGCACAAACTTTTAGCGCGCGAGAGCGAGATAGGTATACAAACTTAGTTCATCCGAATGTTCACCCAATGCTAGACTTATTGTTAGTTTTGTCAAACTGTCATACCACAGAAATGTTATCATAGGGCCGTTTAGTTGCATCATTGCAAGCGCAAGGTGAAGGTCGCGGCGGCGCTTATCGGTTTTTTGTGCGTAAAAATTGCTTGTATGCGTTATTCAGATATTAAATACCACGAGATGAAAATTGAAATGGAAAAATTGGAATGCATTGGCTAGCTTCCTACATAACTACAACACGTGCAGCCCGCCGCCGCGCGCGCTGCTGCGATATCGCGTGTCCGGTCGTGGGTGCCCCCCGTAAAAAGATGTTTATCTGCTAAAAAGGTGTACACAAGGTACGTAGACCTTTTAATCATATTTTAATGTCAAATAAACACGTGCATCAGTCGTTTGCGTAATGTAGTGAAAATTCCGTATTTATTTTATTTTTCGAAAACTGAAGGGCGGGATTTTTTTTCAATATTTTTCCTGAATTCAGTGTTCGATTCTACACCCCACCTGAAAGTTTGGTTACTTATTTTTGTTACACCCTGTATATAAAAAAAATCTTAACACTTCATTATTATAAGACTTACCAATGCATCAAATGCAGATTTGTACATTTCAGTCAAGTCAGCTATTGATTTATACATAAGTTGCATCTGATAAATACCAGATTTATTCTTTTTTCTCAATATTGACGTAAAAGTTTTCAATCGGCAGTTTATGGAGAAAAACATAAATGTGCAGGATGCATAAACTAAATTATATGAGAACATCACCATTATAACGAATCCAATAAGAAATACATTTGCACAATGATAATAATAAGTATTACCAATCGAACAAGAAAAAACGAAGGTTATCACGTCATAAACAAAACTAATAACATTACATATCAATATTTTTTTCTCAATAGTATAACAGCAAACGTTAACTCCTTGTTTTATATCAAACCGATACAAATCTCGATGTAACTGACAGAACGTTACATTGGATGGGAGGACAATTAAGATGACAATATTCACTAAGTAGTATATCAAATAAAATTTGAACCAGAAGCCAAAGTCGAACGTCATGTAAATGTAAACGCAAGACAACAGCATTGATTGAAGAACTGTTATTGACTTCCAAGTGATTCTTTTGATCTTAGATGTGTGCTCAAAAAACCCAAAGTCCAGACAACAGAGAACTTGGATCATCTTGTAAAATATAGCCATGACTAAGAAATAGTTAACATTTTGAGAACGTCTTAAAAATGTTGGAAGCTGCATGTTTTTAGATTTTAAGAATATAAAACTACTGGCAAGTTTTACTGAGAAAGCTTAACTGGCACGCACTACCGTAGTTGAAACAGACACCTTCAATGGACATTAATTCTTATGTAAGTGCCCAATTCCTACCAATATTTTATAATCGAAATAATATTTTGTAAAGTTAATATGGTACTCAAAATTATTATTCATTGCCTTGTTCTATTATAACTGTTTCTTAGTCAAATAGGAGATTTAATCAGAGAATGACTAAGTAATGGAAATTACTAGTCCATAAATTAATGATTACCATATAATCATTATTTTATTGACTAGTTTAATTTACTGGTGGGACCGGGTTCTATTATAATTCTCCGAAATTGACAATTACGTAGTGAACAAGTAAGGAAGTGGACAAGGACGTCCGGGGGGCTCTATTAAAACGGAAAAAATGTACGAACAAAACACTGCATTTGACAGTATTTTTTCCAGAAACAATGTCAATTTGCACGGTGGCTAGAGAGCTACCTTTTCAATCGACGAAAAACGGAGGACCCCTGTTTTGGTTTATTGCTAAGGAATATTAATTAAGTATATATTTTTGTAATTAATTAAAGTAGGATTACATAACAGTTAATAGCTAAAGTAAAGTAGGTAGCTATTTTAAAAGTTATCTAAAACAAAGCATGTACCTAGTAATTAGTAGATTATAACTACAAAAAAATATAAAATAATGTGATGCGTAACGTAAAATAGGAATAAATACTGTGGCGAAACAAGTGAGAGTTAAAAAAAATATTTAGGCGTGACCCTTGACGCCAAATTACGCTGAAAAGCTCACGTTAAAAAGAATAAAGAAGAACTAGAGATTCGCTACAAAGAGGTGTACTGGCTAATTGGAAGAAATTCCACTCAAGCAGTACAGCATAAAGTTTTAATATGTAAACAAGTCCATATGGCAATTTGGACCTATGGCATACAGCTCTGGGGCTCTACCAAAAAGTCAAATGTAGCAATTATACAAAGATTTCAGAATAAAGTACTCAGAGCAATAGTTAACGCTCCCTGGTATGTAAGAAACAGCGATCTTCATCGGGACCCGAAGATTGAATTCGTCGATAGAAAAATACACAAAACGCAGAGGAACGTCGAGGCTATCCAGCTCCTCGATAACACGGACATAGTGAGACGGCTCAAAATAACTAAACCTTTCAAGTTAGTATAGTGATAGTTAAAGTGTAAGTTCATAAGTGCTAATTTTAAAGAACACATGAACCAAGAGTCTTCGCTTAAATAGAGACAATAAGAAAAGTCCCGATAGACACGTTCTTAGTGATATGTTTTTATTAAATAATGTAAAACAAAATAACCTATTAGTATAATATCTATGGCTAGATTGTAATGTTATTCTAGTGTATTTAAATATGAATGCTAGACAATAGTAAAAAAACCGGTAATTGCCTACTGGTAGCTATATCATGACCTCATTACTTTATTTGTTTGTTTTAGAGGAGCTGATCCCCAACCCTCTGTTTGTTTTTATATTTTTCTAACAATGAACACATGCATAATTCTAGCTTACTGTCCGTTTATATATTATTTTGAAAGATACCTACTTTCTTTGTTGAGCTCCGCCCGCTCCTAAAACGAGTCAAATGGTTATATTTTTTTGGTTCCAATCGACTTAGTATCGTTTGAAGATCATTTTCATCGAATCGTTTAAAAAAAATCTGAGCAGCGCTTGTTAGCCAAATTTGATAAATAATATTAAAATGACAATATGTGTGAAACCGAACAATGGAGAGTAGATACAGGGAAAGTCTCTTAAGAACCTAAGTCTTCGTATTAAAATTAATTTAAACATAAAAATACACTATAAAGCACATTTGATTAAAGGGTCAAAACCGTGCAGGTATGTTTAATTAATAAGTAACCGAAATAAACATCCATTATTTATGTGTTTTAAAGAAACCCACTTAAATAAAACACAGAATTTTTTCTTAGTATTTAATACAAGGAACCCAAAGCAAAACAAACACTACACATTTACTACATTAGCATTGATCAGGATCATTATTTAAGCATAAATTGTAAAATGACAATGAGATAGGTGACGATGAAGTTAAGCACCATGCCGAACAGACTGGCGTCCAGAGGGATCACCCTGTACACGCGGAAACGGAGCGGGCGCGCCTCCACGTACCGGATGAACCGTTCCAACTCACGCTGACGACCAGAGTCTGCAATAATAAAGCAAAAACATTGAATCGCTATCGTTTTACTCAATAAGATATTTAAAAACTAGACTGACTGAGAACAGATCAAAAAACAAAAAACATCTTAAACTGCACTATCAATATATGTTTTCTCTATCAATAACGTCCAATAATTTTTCATTTTATTTTGGTTTTAAATTTGGTAAGACGGATTGATAAATTAATGTTTCTCTAGTTGGTAGCTGATGAAGTCAGGTAAGTCAGACGGATGGGCAGAGTGATACTGTAAACCTTTCTTTGAGATCATAAACTCTTACTGTAATTTTTGGTACAGTTTTTGTTTATAATACGATTTTCACAGCTAGCTTTAGCATAGCTCTAGTAAATGCTTATACGCTTACTTACCTTTATCGTTAAGCAGTTTATTATGGAGTATAAGTTTTATATCATTGGCTTTTGAAGCTATCATCTCAGCATACACAGCAGGTGCAAACATGGAAACCAAATTTATAAACAAGCCAACATAGTTCAATCCAAATCGAATCTGAAATCAAACATTGATAGAAATATCAACAAACTAATTACTTCTTAAACAACTTACTCATAACGATATAGTTAACTATTTGTTCAGGGTGTTCTGGATGTTTACTATGTATAGTAAAAAATATCTATTGTAGTGTTTTGTATTAAGTATATCAGATATCTAGTACACATAACACAAGCTCTGCTTAGCTTGGGGCTCGATGATATTGTGTGAATTGTCTTGTATTATTTATTTATTATTTATTTTACATTGTGTGTAAAGTATATCAAGAGTTAAAAACCATGACAGTATCACAAAAAAAACAATTCACAACAATTAAAACTTATCCTAAGGTGACAGTCACAGTTGACATGGTAAATATCTACCTACGTACCGTAAACCGTACCTAAAAGTTCTTTGCTGTTACTAATAAGTAGGCACAAAAAATAATAATATGTAGGTTCCCGGGGTAAGTATGAATGTTTTCCAATAAGTTGTTTCTGGTGTGCAATCAATTTTATGACGGCAATTGGCATATGTTGTGAGATGTGAAAAAATCTTGAGTTGGCTACTTTTATCCAGATTAAAAAATAAGTAGTGAAAAACCTAGCTTGTATTAAACATTGTATTTGTAATTGTTCTCACGTCCATGGATAAGTTGCTTTATTCCTTCCAATTAATACAATACGATGGTCTCAGCCTCCTAACTTCAAAGAGGGTTGGTACTTATTTAGCTAAGGATACTAGGTACTTACTGAATGTGCGAGCTTTATTTCATTTACAATAAATATAACATGTCCCATTACTTCAAATGTAGTAAACAGTAGTGTTGTAAAAAACTGCAAGTAGATTTCAGTACTTTAAATAATGACAACCTCCTTTTTCTTTTCATATTGTGTTGGGCCGGGTCTAAAGTGATTCTAAATTATATAAACAACTCTTTAACATTACTTAAAAAATTATAATTAACAATTGACTACCAAGGTATGTATTTGTTATCTATGATAGTTTTAAAATTTCAACGCCATTATTTTCTTTAACTTACCAAAGCATCGAATGCAGATTTATATACTTCAGTCAAATCTGCTATAGATTGATATAAAAGTTGCATCGGATAAATATAACTTATATGCTCATTTTTCAAAATTGACGTAAACGCTTTCATGCGACAATTTATGGAGGAGAAAACAAATGTACACGTCACGAAAACTACGGAATCTGATATTACCATCATTACCATGATACTGCATATAAGCGCAAGTAGAAAAGAGTCAGAAGGAAAGGTTAAAAGACCGAGCGTACAAAAAAAAACAGTATTCAAAACAATGCATAAAATTATTTTAACCTCAATATTATAAGAAGCACTCTTAACCCCTAGTTTCATGTCAATGTACTTTATATCTCGGTGAAACTGGCAAAACGAATTATTCGGATTAAAAAATACCAAATAAATTACACATAAGAGGTAACGGATAAAAAAAAATACAAAACCGGGAATAACATAAATATTAGATTCATTTACAGAGTTATCGAAATTAGTACAGTAAACGCCTAAGCATATAATCGATATAATATAAAATACGGTAATTGACTTCCATATAACCTTCGTATTTACTGATTTGTTTTCAAAAAACCCGAAGTCCAGGCAAGAGAAAACTTGGATTATCTTATAAAATGTGGCCATTACAGAGAAATACTTAGAATTTCTAGATTCTTTCAACATAATTCGGTGAACTGATTGTTGCATTGTTATAGCAATTTCAAAACCTTTTTAATACCTGGTTTTTACAGCAAGGAAAGTCTAACTGAAAGTGGGTTACTTACAGAATGATATACGAGTACTTATCTACTATTAATTAATTCGACATTATTCTAATCAACTTAACCAGGCAATTATCAACGTTTTTAATCAAATTAAGAACAATACAAGGCTAATAACAACATTGAATTTATAAATAGTTATGGCTGCTCTGGTCGACTCCCTGACTTTATTTGTAAAATACCAAATTGAACCAAAAACAAAAAACAAACTCTATTCGCACAACAGACACAACACAAAACTTATCTAAAACTTGATAAAAGCAGAGAAACATTTAGATTTTAAGATCCCTTGAATGTAGATAATTCTTGGACTCACTGATGGTTGAACGTTTTAAATATTTTGAGAAAAAAATTAAAAGTAGGTTTAATGCACTAGCTAGCTTCTAGTAAGGATAGTCTAACTGAAAATGAGGAACCTACATAATGAAATACCATCATTCAATAATCATAATTTATCCAATCCACTTAACTAAAGTACTGAGTTTGTTTGATCGCTAACTGATACTGAGCCATAATCAATTAGCGATCAATGTTCAATAAATGAACAAGGAATTTATCCTTTTTCACTCGTAAGATGGCTTTTTTTAGAGTATCAGATAATCAAGACAAAAAAGATGGGTAATCTAATGCAGTTGTTATGCTTTCTATGTGAGTGTGCCCACTTTCTGGGTGAAGTGGTTCTGAGCAGAAAGTTCAGAACCTCTAAGTAAGGTCGGTCTTTTTAAGCGGATGAGCTTAAGAGGCTGCTATGAATTGCATTCAGATTTTCCCCCAGTCCCCAAGCGTCACTATAAAATAGTGGTAGCGGTATTTTTCTCAGTATCGTTTTGATTTCCCGGAAGAAAACACGGCCGCCAGTCCATTGCTATTTTCTATAATAATTAATTAATTAATCTGTTTTATAAGGTAATCAAAGTATTGTCTATCTATCTAATTAATTAATTAATTTATCCACATTCCACTGAATGAGCTTCCTGCGTCTGTTTTCCCGCTAATCCACAATTTTGGAGTCTTGAAATCCAGAGTCAATAGTTTTCTTAGAGGGTAGCGTGCTCTATCTTTGGCAACATCTTCACTTACTTTTGTGAGGAAGTGGATATATATTTCCGATAAAATAAAAACTTGCCATTTCAGTTCCACCTTCTTTTGGCCTTTGTTTTGTTCCAAATGATACAGTGCTATGCTGTATGAGTATGTAAAACAAATAAGTTTCTGCTGTAGTAGAAGATGCTAATGCTGCTGAAAGTGTGTGCGTGGCTGGGAGCACCAGAGAAGTATCGGAACTTGGCAAGTATCGAACCACTCTACTGCAAAATATGTCTGTTATGTTAGATTTTGAATATAGTCGTTGATAGGAGCCATTATTATACCTGAATCATCGATATGAGTAAAATTCGGGAGATTGGACACTAGCTTCGCGAAAGTGGAACGCTCAAATTGAGTCCAATTAGGTCCACTCAAAGTCGTACCGGCACTGCCGTGTATTGTTGTCTCGATCGCACTTCGGTCTAGATACGTCTTTCCATAATTGTTGTTCATTAGGTAGTAGGTATATGCAATAGATTGGAAATAGCGTGTCTTTGCGTTTAGTTGTAACACAACACAGGCCATTTGTTGAGATTGCTCTGGGCGAAAGTACCATATCTACAGAATTTTACCTAGTACAAAATGACCTGAATGGAAAGAGTAACTAACTTGATAGAATAATACTCGTACCTAGGTATAGGTAAGGTGTAATTTTTTTTCAAGAATTGAAATAAGTAAATACGTTAATAATTTAGTTTTCGACATAAATAAATAGTTCAAATGTAGAATATTAAGTAAGCGTTGTTTGAAACTCCCTAAATAACAACCATGATGTTTAAGATGAAGGAATAGTTGTATAAAAGAATTAAAAATATACTTGTTTTGATGTTATAGTTTAGGGTAATCAATTTTGGCAAAATAGTGCCTGGCTTACGCTCATTGACGATACACGAATAAAACTAGTAATCTTCGAAAAGATTTAAACATAAATGTAGCGATGATGAGATACGCTAATGTTGAGTACCATGCAATGAATCACAGGGAATCACCCTTTACACGTGGAACCGGAGCGGGCGTGCCTCCACGTACCGGATGAGCCGTTGCAACTCACGCTGACCACTAGAGTCTGGAATAAAAATCCCGAGATTATTGTTTGGCTTTATTTTTTTTTACGAAAAAGGCAAACCTGGTTATACATTTATACATATAAATAATAAATAAAACGATAGCTTAGTGCTTACCTCTTTTTCATGTAGTGTTAATAAAATGTTTTGTTGTTGTACAGAAAGCAGAAACTGCAATACGGATGTGCACATCAAACTAATAGCAATCATTAAAAATTCTACTCGAAGTTCAATCTGCAATAATTCTACTAATATTATAAAGCCAAAAGTTTGTGAAATCTGAAATTTTCTTACCTAGGATCTCCAAAATTACTGAACAGATCCAGATAAAATGTCCAGAGCACTCTTTAAGACACAGGAATTATCCTAGTGTAAAGTTTATAGAACTAACCTTAAAACAACTAAAAATTAAGTACCTATAATACACGTCAGTACGTGATAATAAATGCTATGATATAGCTAAAACTAACGTCCTACGTCGAATGCCAATGGAAGGATGTTTATAAAAATTACCCTACTTAGCCTTTAACTAGAATCAGCACCTATTTTAACTTAAGTACCTACTTTATTAAACTAAGTAACAGAATTATAAAGTTTGTAAAAATAAAACGAAATGAAAACTTTACGACACAGGAATTATCCTAGTGTAAAGTTTTTATCCTTAACCGAGAACAAACATCAAGTAAGTAGGTACATACATTTACATATATGTATATGTATAAATAACCTACCTACTCTTATTCTTTTAAGTAGGTATGTCTAAGCTATCTGTGCCTTAAATATATGTATTATTATTATTATTAAGATGTAGACTTACCTATGTATCCTGTGTTCCCACTATTGGTGGTCCATGATGATAGTAGATTTTTTTACAAGGATCTAAACCATCCCATCATATACGAGGTTGTTATACTCCCGAGCGTAGCGAGGGAAGACCGAGTTATAATGGGTGGTTTGGCCCGAGTAAAACACTCTACTTTTCACTTTGATTGCGAGAAAATAAATAAAAACAATTCAAATAGATTTATAATTCTTGATATATTAGAATTAACACAAACATTTCGTTGTTCTCACAGTAATAATATGTATAAATTATGGTAACGTAAATTATGATACGCCGCCGTCGCCATCTACGACAAAATTCTATAGAGTGTGTAATTTGAGCCTTAAAACACACGAGTCAGGATAGGAATCCGTGAAGAATATCCGAGTCAATAATTCTAACAACAGACAAAGCCCTAACACAAAGTACCTAACTGAGTGGAGAGTTCTTGTAACCCACTTTTGTATTAAACTGACTGCTTTATGGTAATCGCAATATGAAAAAGAAAAGTAATAAAAGATCTTAATGTATTTCAAAACACATTGCTTAAGTACTTAGCTTTATTTATTTATCAATACTCGTACCATACCAACGCCATAAAAAGATTTGATAAAAAACTTTTATGGCACAAAATGGCGCTGACTCAGCCTAATAAAGCTGAGTCGGATGTCTATGGGATTATTGGAAGAAATCGGATTTATAGATCAAAATAAAAAAAAAAACTAAAAAGAGGCTCAAAACACTTACAAGTAGGTAGGTACATTAGTTACAGATACAGACGGAGACTAAAAATTACAAATTTATAGAATATTTTTTTTGTGTGCGAATTGTCCAGCAATTTATATTTAATTTCAAACAAAAAACTTTCTTTAATTATTTTTTTGTTAAAATTACTTCAGTCGGGTCGGGATGTTTGCCCTAAAACAATTGCTGTCATGTTTAGTTTGTCATAAAGCTGTCAAAATTAAGGCAATGACAAAAATAGCTTACATCGTGTAATTTAGGCCCTAAATAACACGCGAGTGATTTTATAATAACCATGATGGGTAGGTATGAGAGTTTCCCTATAATCATTGTTTGAACATAAATTGAAGGGTGACGATGAGGTAGGTGACGATGAAATTGAGCACCATGCCGAGCAGACTGGCATCCAGAGGGATCACCCTATACACGCGGAACTGGAGAGGGCGCGCCTCCACGTACTGGATGAAGTGTTCCAACTCACGCTGGCGAGTAATGTCTGGAATAGATAAAAGAAAATAAAAAAAATTAGTCTATAGTAGTTATCACTGGTTCAGAATATTGGCAAAAATACTTACCTTGTTCGTATAACAGTTTATCGTGGAGAATAAGTTTAATATCATTAACTCTGGAAACAATCATCTCAGCGTACAGAGCAGGTGCAAACATAGAAACCAAATATATGAATAGGCCGATATAGTCGAGTCCAAATTCGATCTGAAATTAAACTTTGTTATAGTAACGCAGAGTGGTTAAAACTGGTCCACAATAGAGGGGCATGGAAAGTGAAAAGGGAGGCCATTGGCCTGCAGTGAGATACTACAGACTGAGATTAATATTTAAAAAAAACTAGGTACAGATTATTAATAAAAGTAAAAAGTCATCTGTCCAATGAGTAATATAATAAAAATGAATAAAGGTACTTAATTGATACAATAAATAAAAATACGTCATTGCAAATGATCTCCGTTTATAGACATAGTATAAAAATAAAACACAGTTCTGTTTTGCATGTCTGTATGTTTATCCTACGCATTTCTAAAACTTCTCAACTGATTTTCATCAACGGAGTGATTCAGAAAGACTATTTATATATTGTATCATTTATAAACCCGCTTGTAAAAATCGAATCGCATTTTTTATCTAAACTGTGTTACGGGAACTTACTACATTAGCAATCTTCAAATCATGTACAATGAGAAGTACATTTCCCATTACTTCAATTGTAGTGAACACAAGCGATGCCAAAAACTGAAACAAAACATGGTAATAACAAACTTAACATAATATATTATCATGTCACCTGGTATAATATAATTGTTTAAAACATGCAACCCTATTATTATGACTTACCAAAGCATCGAATGCAGATTTATACGCTTCAGTCAAGTCAGCTATCGATTTATATAAAAGTTGCATCGGATATATGCAAAAATTATTTTGCTTTCTCAAAGTTGATGTAAAAGTCTGCAAGCGACAATGTATGGAGTAGAAAACAAATGTACACGTGATGTAAACTACAGAATACGATATGTTGATCCTTATTAAGAAACTGGATATAAGAGACACTCTTATATTGTTGAACGAGTAGTTTGAAATGCCGAGTATAAAAAAGAAAACAGCATGAAAAATAATGCTCAGCAATACTTTAAACTCCATGTACGCAGCATTCTCAACGTCTAGTTTAGTGTCAATATATTGTAAGTCTTGGTGTAGTTGGTTGAACGATTTATTGTGATTGAAGAAAAGTAAAATAATTACATTTAATATGTAGCGAGACAAAAAAAATACGTAGCCTAATATAAAATAACCATTAGGGTTTTCGATAACCATCAAAAACACGCATAGGCTTATTGATGATATCACATTAAGTACAGTTGAAAAGTTGCATAAGACTCTTCGGTTCCTAGATTTGGGCTCAAAAAAACCAAAGTCCAGGCAGCACAAAACTTGGATTATCTTATAAAAGGTTGCCATTACTCGAAAATTATTGGATTTTCTAAATCTATTATATACTGTTCGCTGATTCACTGATGGTTGCATCGTTCAACACTTTGTCAACTTTGAAAAGCCGCTTGTAGCTTAGCAGAAAATTCCCAACTGAAACATCTGGAATGAAATTCGAGTAATTTAGTGTACATACATTATACTCAATTCGCTTCCCCTGGGGAAAAAAGCCGTAAAGCACTACTACGACTTTATTATTGTTTTCTCATTTTTGACATCTTTAAGTGTAGTAATTTATCTGTAATGTTTTACAAAATTTTTGCAAGACACTTAAAAATAGAACAAGTGTTTGTCTTTATTCCACGGAAATTATTTTGTACACAATCTTAGTACTACTCGTTTACACAATTTTACTTTCCGGAAATGAAACGCAACAATCATGCAGATAGTTTTTCTTGCTAAGATTGTAATTCTACAAAGTAATCGTAAAAGTTAATACGCCAGTTTTTTGTCAAAAGCCCAGGACAAAAAGTTCATAATGTTTCCACAAAATGAGTGGTAATAACTTTATAACGTTCTAGAAATTCATCAATTTTTTTGTAAATAAATTAGAAATAATTCTGGACAATCCACACAGAACCATCTAGCCCCAAAGTAAGCCACTCAAAGCTTTTGTTATGGGTATTAGATAACTGATATACAGGGTGGAATTTTGTAATGCCACCTGGAGGGAAAGTACTCTTCATACTGTAGATAGAAAATTTTACTAAAAGAAAACATAAGGAATGTGTTCTTTTAGTAAAATTTTCTATGACTAAAATCTGTACAAATGACACTACACAAAAAAACATCCAGACCAACGGAACAAATTTCTGCAGATCGTACACAAATTTGGTCCGACGCGGGAATAGAACCCGCAACCTCTTGCGTCGCAGGCGGACTCTCGCCCGCTGCGCCCCTGACAATATTACCCTCGTAATGAAAGGTTCCTGTGTCGTTCGTAAGTATTATGTTCAAACAGTGAAACAATCGTAAAATGCTATCTGTCTAAGATAAATTACTGTGAAGTACATTTTTTTAGTTTTTTCCTATTTACACTTAACATTACTATAATATTTATATCGTTAAATAGGAAGAAAGTTAGCTTTCATTTACATTAGTAATGTTCTTTTTCGCCGAATTTCGACTGCGGCGGTCAGTCTCATCGGAGACATAACATGATGCGCAGGATATATTACAGTGCACAAGTGTGTGCGCAAACACAGGTGCACTCTCTATTCCCTCACTCTCATAATCCGATGGGACGGCAGACCGATACGACCGGGGAGAGGTCAAGCGCAGGACCAACGGCCTTACGTGCTTTCCGAAGCACGGGGGTGTAACACCGCCAACTTCCTGACACCGGGCTGCTACTGTGAATTTTTCTTGCTAGAAAAATCCCAATAACAACTATTGGGCCGAACCGGGATTTGAACCCAGGATCTCATAATCAGCAGTTGAACAAGCTGACCGCTAGACCAATGAGGCAGTCAAAAAAAAGTTTTTTTTTGCATAATGTAGTGTACCTATTAATTCTAGGCCTATGAGCCTAGAATTGATAGAATTACCTTCTTTTATTTTTTCTGACAAAACAGATTTTGCTATTACAGCTTTATTCCCCAGGGCAAGTGAATTGTCCAATCCACTTAGCTAGCTGCTTATTGATATTTGGTTGTAGTTCAATAGGAAATGACCGAAAGCTGTCCCAGGTCCATTCAAGTATTTTCATGTTTGTTGTTTATTAAATCCACAGGATGGAATAACATAATTATACCAATCTTCTATTTATCTATCTATTATTATTATTATTATCTATACTTGTAATAAAACTGTATCAGGTAAAATTCTGTGCATCGAGACAATTTAAAAAAAAATTTAAGAGCATTTTATTATTGATACTGAAGTCAAAACTGTAATATTTTATAATTTTGTCTATCTGTCTGTCAGAACTAGTATATCCAATTGAATCAATTGAGCTTCAGACTGTTGCAAACAATCTACAGGTATCTCAACTGATCCATATCAATACCAGTCGGAAGCGTCCCCAAGACGCTGGCTGCATTGCTCCGCTGTATGGCAATGCTGATGCGCTGCGCTAGATATTGACCAGCTCTCGGGTCACGCGTCACTTCGATCAGATGCTCAGATAATTTAAAAAAAACCCGAAGAGCCTCGATACGCCACGGACTTAGGATCTCGATTCCAAGGGGAGCAAAAGTGTAGGCTCTGTCGAGACCTGCATTTGCGCCTCTTGAGATCCTTGGCCAAATTTGCCACCGCACCGGCCCTCACGGATGTCCTCGGAACATCTTAAGAGGACATCCGTGAGGGCTTCCCATCGGAAGGCGCAAGTGTGTCGACGCATGTAACGTCCCACACAATGGGCCTCCCCAACTCCCATGGGACTAGTGTCATCGGGCTTCTTACCATCGTCACGCAACAGACCATTCGGTTCGAAAATAGCTGGTACGTTAGCGGTGACAAAGGCCCGCCGGATGATGTCATGCTGGCGTGGCGCGATATCAGACCGGCGGTGGCCCTAGTACACGATAATCCGTGGTGACCGAGCTTTTCGATAGCAGTACCGCATTGGCATTTATGAGGCGTGCGGCGTGCAAGACCTTACACCCAACCGAAGACATACGCAAAATTATGGCATTCAATAAAGTACCAGTGTTATATGAAGGAAATTCTTGCAACCAGTGTCCTGACTCCCATTTAGGTTTCTTATAGTGGAGTTAATGTTACGCACAATACATAAAAAAGTGTCACGATACTCAAGCCAACGAAAGAATAATCCGTCGAACTTAGCTATTGTATTTGCGGTAATTTAAACCGAAAGAATCTTGGTCTATAGTCTCTAGGGCTTTGAGCCGAGGACAAGTGACTTGAGTTGAGGCTTTCATCTTGACTAAGCTGTGCGTTTTGTTTTTGTACTGAACTCTGAGCCAAAGCAATTTGAGTGTAGAAAAGCTGCTCAATCTCATCTCGCTCGTCCTACTCGGAACTCAAATTAGTAGGATTTAACACCTCTATCTGACTTTGCAAGTCGTCAAAACGACCAGGAAGTGACTCAAATTTACCAAGTCTAAAAGATAACTCATCGGGCGTTAGCCTTTCCTTTGTACCGGCGGCATGTTGAATAAAGTTTTTAAACTTCGTAATATGGCCTCTAACTGAGCTACGTCTTGTACAAAGATCGACTAAGCTTTGAGAGTCCTTTGCAATAGTTTCACCTCCATCGCAAACAAATTAAACAAAAATAGAAATCGACTTGAGTTTACAACAAATAAAAACTAAGTGCAAAAAACAGCAATTAAAATAATTGATTTTAGATAAGGTATGTAGATACTGAAAATTGTCTCACGCTCCTCGACTAGGCGTCACCTGTGAACCGGTACTCGGCGTCCACACTCCACGCGTAGGCAGCGACCGCTGCGCGCTGGCCGCTGGTCAGTGGCTGGAGCCGAATTCTCCAAAGAATGTCCGTGCGATAACGAAAGCCTGGAATATTCGGCGAGATGGGTGAATACACGTTACCTACAGGATGACTAGGCACCAGTCGGGGCAAAAATCTTGGAATAACTTTAACTATCCAATCTTAGCAATCGTGATAATTATAATCAACGACATTGAACGAACGTAACTTGTAGGTAGGCAATTTATTATTATTTATCCCTTACCATAGGGCAGATAAATACGAATTGAATATGGATCTTTGTGATTAATTGTTAATTTTAAATTTACTATAATTAGATTTATTATTGAGCCTTAGAAACACCGTAAATAGAAAGATTGCACAAATATTGACCGATTGAAGTATATAAATATATATATGCTAATTTCGGGAATTTAGGTATGAAAATTTAATGGTAAAAATTAGGAAAGGACACTTATCTTCATTGGCATGAATGCAGCTCGACGCTTTCAGTGGATTGATGGACTGCAAATTGATGCTCCAATGGCTGAAATGAAATGAATTAGTTTATTTCATGACACATTACAAATACTAAAATGTTTGTGGAAAAAAAAATTAACTAGGAATGCAATTATCAGTAAGATAGGTGAAGTATAAAACGGTTAGCTGCTTAGTGTAAACAAAATCACCAGATTGTTGGAAACCTTAAAATTAAAATAGTAAGTACCTACCTAGTAACTTCCGCAACCTGCTTGGCAAACCACCGAGTGTCGAGTCAAAAAGGTATCAACTCAGCATGTCGCTGAGTAGACAAGTAATATTATCTACTCAGCGCAGGTGTTATGTTGACCCTTGTGAGGGGAGAGACATCACCAGCGACAAACCTCTACGTACACTGCTTTATATAATATATGTATATCATAAAGTGAGTGAGTTTAAGGAATTTGTATAAAAAATAAAAATAATAATTTAGCAATATTATCTAGATCTATGCACACATGCCTACCATATAGCCTATCTAATGTAATGGACAACTACAACAAAAATTAATATTATAAGATATATTAGAACACTTATTTGCCTAACTTTAGGTACAATATAAGTCATGTCTGATTTTCACCAGCTGGACCTGGACCTGCGGCTGGACCTTCAGGTGTTCCGTTGAACTGATGGATCTTGAAATTGTAGATAGGAACGTGCTGCAATGGCCCGGCAAGAAGTCCGACGTTAATGGCGGGCGCCTACCGGCGCGTATTCGTTCTGTATTTTTTTTGCGTATTTCTCCTTACGCAAGCTCGTATTGACACGTCGTCGCCAGATGTTCAAGAACAACAGTACCTGAATGAAACTCTCGAAATGCAAAGATAACTTGAATTAATAAGTTTACAGTGTTTTAGTGATAAAGGTTAGCGGAGGAACAAGCGTTTAGACTCGCGAAAGAATGTCGAGTGAGTGGTATCTGTCAAAATCTATAAATAAATGCCTGCGAGAAAACAAACTATCTTGAAGATTGCTCCCCTTTTTTTTACGTCAGGCGTCTGTCGAATTCTGTCGAATACTTATGAGCCCGTTGTTTACAACGGGCTCATAAGTATCCGACAGAACGCCTAACAAGTGAACCAATACTTGCAATTTTCGACCCCTCCCTTGTTACGTAACTTCACTTAAGGTACTTAATTGGATAAGGATTAATGCTGTATTGCTTATAATCGCTTCGTAAATAAGCCATTAAAAGTAAAGGATAAAAAATGGTTATTGTGGGTTATCCCTAAGAGATAGGCGTATACTCTCGGGGACTTTTTTGTAGATCTTTTTAAGGTGTACAATATTGTAGTACGTTAATTTAATCTATATCGTAGGGTTTAGCCAGCGTTTGCAGTATAAGCGCAAAAAAGTGTGTATACGACATCACATTAGAAACCTCTAAAATTATCAGTGTTTCTCTACTACATTATGCATTTATTATACATATAAACCTTCCTCTTGAATCACTACACATATATTACATATATTAATAAAACCGCATCAAAATTCGTTGCGTAGTTTTAACGATTTAAGCATACATAGGGACAGACAGACAGACAGACAGCGGGAGCGGTTTAGTTTTTATACAATGTAAAGATTCATTTAGTATGAATATAACTAAGGAACAAACCACACAGTACTCTCCACTACAGCTGTTAATTGGCACAGAGGTCTCCTGTGTTACTCCTGTGTGCGCTAGTCAAAAATGAAGCAGTCGAAACTACGAGCTCTAATCGCGAAGCCATGAGGGAAATTAGCAGAAGTCGAACAGAGAATTGTTCAAAAGAAATAAGGACAAACATGACTCCTTAGTAAATCGTTATCGACACCCTCCCAGAGTATTCAAAGTTAATGACCAGGTGTTCGTAATCAAGTGTGGCTGTTGCCTGTGGCGGTTGCCTATGGACGTTGCCCTGTGGGCATTTTCCTGGAGGTTCTGCTCTGCCTGCTCGCCGTTAACGTAAAAGTTATAGTATTTTTATACCTACCGGGTAAAGCTCGCTATGTACTTTGATTCGTATACCTTTAACACTTCATAAAATATATAATTAAATTCAAATTAAACCATCCTTGAATTCACACTAAAAATATAATTATAACAATTATTGAATGATCGCATCTCCTATAACTCTAAGGTTTGCTGGAAGAAAACTCTTTTTCAGGGTTAAACTCGCCTATGTACATATTCTAATATAAGTTCACTATTTGTAATAATTGTGTACAATAATGAATATACGGGTGAATTTTAAAAGACCAGCAACCTTCGGTGACCGGGTTTACTAGAATTAAATGACATTTAACCCAAAGCAAGTAAACACCACACGTTTATAGACTCTCAAAATAGATTACAATTTATTCATTATCATCAGCCTATTATGCTAGTCCACTGCTGGACAAAGGCGTCAATAAAAATTATTTTTTATATGTAAATTGAACAATAACAATCAGATAAGTGATGACAAAGTTGAGCACCATGCCGAGCAGACTTGCGTCTAGTGGGATCACCCTGTACACGCGGAACCGGAGCGGGCGCACCTCCACATACCGGATGAACCGTTCCAACTCACGCTGACGAGCAGAGTCTGAAATAAAGGTAACGGAATAAAATCACATCACATCACATCACATCACACTAATATTATAAACGCGAAAGTTTGGATGGATGGATGGATGGATGGATGTTTGTTATCTCTTCACGCCAAAACTACTGGACCGACCGGGCTGAAATTTTGTAAACAGGTAATTCTAATCCTGGAATCAAACATAGGCTATCCCATTAATCAGTTCCCATGGGATAGAAATCACCTTTAAACGTTTCCATAGAAACAACGCGTGCGAAGCCGCGGGCATAAACTTGTATTATATACATACAATACGTTCTCGCTGACAACTAGGTGCATGTTATCCTTAGCTTCAAAGACGTCTTTAGAAACTTTATTAAGGGAGAGCATTTAAATAAATAGTTCTGTAAATTGTGTGTTTGCTATCAAATAATCAGTCAAATAATAGACCTACCTTGTTCGTTTAAAAATTTATGATGAAGTATAATTTTTAAATCATTCGCTTTTGAGGCTAGCTTCTCCGCATAGATAGCGGGTGCAAACATGGACACTATATAAATAAAAAGTCCTGCATAAGTAACTGAAAATGAGATCTGAAAAATGGAAAAATAATCATTTAGTATTTAAGAATAAGCGTTAATATGAAATACAACTTTAAAAAACGTACCTATCAAAATACCTACCTGCTTAACATATACTTGTACTTACATTATCAGAATACTTTTGTTCATTTAATAATAAAATCAATTGACCCATAATTTCGATTATTGTAAATATTAGTGTAGCGACGAACTGAAAAAAATCAATAACTTTTCAAACAGGCAAAATAATGTACATTAATATTTAATTATACTTGTGTGTAATAAAAGTAACATAAACAATATCAGAAACATCAATCGATAACGATTTAGGTTGCTAAATAAATAAATACAAATAACAATTTATTATATAACGCTCTCACAAAAGACAAAAAACTGATATCTGTATATAATAAGGAATACTAATACTAGAACTTACCGAAGGGTCGAATGCAGATTTATAAATTTCAGCCAAGTCTGCTATTGATTTATATATAAACTGCATCGGATATATATTATTTATATGTTTTTTTCTCAAAATTAACGTAAATGTCTGCAATCGACAATGAATGCAGAAGAAAACAAACATATAAGAAGTGTTAACGTAAATAAGAGATATCACAATCAATGTAACAATAATCAAAAATAAAGGATTAAAACAGTGAGCCGTTTCAAACTGGCTAGGAATACAGTTAACTATACCGTTACCGATAAAGAAGAATGTATATAACATATTAATAATAAATATTTTCTTTTCGATACTGTAAGTAGCATTGTGAACCCCAAGTTTAAAGTCAATGTATTCCAAATCTCTGAGTAACTGGCAGAAGGAGGCATTCCGACAGGAGAAAATTAGAGAAAAAACATTAATTAAGAAGTGGATAAAATACAAATTGAACCAGAAAAAAAATAATAAACTAGGGCTAGAGACATAACACACGTAGACTGATATGCAAATGTAAAACATTGATTGAAGAATTGTTATTGACTTCCAAATGATTCTTCTGGTCTTAGATTTATGCTCAAAAAACCCAAAATCCAGACACAAGAGAACATGGACTATCTTAAAAAATGTAGCCATGACTGAGAAATATTGAGATTTTAAAGAACCTTTGAAAAATATTTGTTTACTCACTAATTGCATGTTATTAGATCTTTAGTTACTTATGGCAGCAAAAAAGAGTGTACCTACCTAACCCAGCAGTTTGAGAGTAACGGCAAAAATACCTTTTAATTATTTATATAATGAGTTATAGAACGATAAAGCTTTTCTAGTGACAAGCTTACCAGACAAAACCTAACTGATGGATACGGAAGGTTTCGTTCACGGGTTTTTTAAATCAATAAATAAGTACGTCCTACATTAGTAAAATTAAGTCATGATGTACAGTCAATGCCAAAAAACGTTCAACGATGAAAACTATATTATACTCCGTGTACACACAAAGCTATGGAAAGAGCTATGCTCAGAGTTTCTCTGAATGATAGGATTTGTTACTAATACTAATTCGACAGAGAACCAAAGTTATCAACATACCAGCTGAAGTGGCAGTGGGCCGGCCATATCTAACGAAGAACTGACAACCACTGGGGTAAAAATGTTCTTGAGTGGAGTGCCACGACTCGACAAACGTAGTGCAGGACGTCCTCCGCCCAGGTGGGATGATGACTTGCAAAAGACTGCAGCTAGATCAACACAGGTCAGGCGCTATGGCGTTCATTAGGGGA
Organism: Eupithecia subumbrata; assembly: GCA_949316285.1. Taxonomy (NCBI): domain Eukaryota; kingdom Metazoa; phylum Arthropoda; class Insecta; order Lepidoptera; family Geometridae; genus Eupithecia; species Eupithecia subumbrata. Next base: position 7,682,508 of record OX438643.1, on the reverse strand, counting down.
GGCCTTATGCCAATGATGATGACACACAAAGCAACAAGTTTCGCGGTGTAGTTAAGTGGTTTCAGATGCTTTATGTATACTAACACCGTAGCACATGAGTAGATAAATTTCGAAATTCCGAAATTCGAAATTCCGTTTATCTACGCATGTGACCGTAGTAGTAAGTGGAGTATCTAGCCTCATTTTGATATGTAGAAAAATTGATCGATGACTGTTATCGTTAGCACTGTTGAGCGGATGTCATAAAAATACTGTGTACTAAGTAATAAGTAAAATAGAGTAGACAAACTCATTTATCTAATAACTCACTCACTACCTACGGAATGCTTTTAATCATAATACGTTTTTTTTTATAAAAACATACCTTATTTAATATGCAGTTATATATAAGCAATAAGCAGTTTTCCAAAATAGAAAAAGCCCTTTAAATCCTAGATCTGGAATCTGCTGCCTTTTGGCGGAGATCTTTCGCGGAGAGAAGAGGATGTCAATGGGATGTCATTCAGTCAAAGTAAGCATGGCCAATAGAGTCTATGCCACTTAAAATTACACATAGTGAAAAGCGCCCTCTCTTAAGATCGGTTAAACTATTTTTGGAATATTTTATTTATGTAGGTACCATATAAGTAGAGGATGATTTGTAAGTGGTATATTGAATTAAATTGGAATTAAAGCTAAATTGAATGCACTGGCAGCCCTGGTTGCGTACTACGGTCCCTCTTAAGATGGGGGTATGTTAACAAGGTTATCAGACACGTACCAATTATGGCTATTCGCTATGCCAAGCGGCACATTGCAAGCAATTTTTGTCACACACCCAGGTCACTTAGGCTATAGTCGTATGAAAACGTGTTTAAAAGTACAGGGTGTGAAAGAAGCCTATTATGTCTTTTTTAACCGTCTTCAAAAAAAGGATGAGGTGCTCAATTCCTGTGGATGTTTTATTTATGTGTGTATGTTGTTTGATATCACCCCCAATGGTTAACCGATTTTGCTGATTTGTTCACAATGGTGTAGAGAATGATCCCTAGGTTCACATTGACTGACGTTCATAGGTATAAAGGAAAAAATAATTCTTGGAGGGATATTTTTTTTTGTATTGAAGCAGAAACAAAGTTCATGTCTAGTTAAGTTAAAGCCCTGCCAAGACATACCAAAGAAAGTAAACATCGACGTTGCAGAGGCGGTGATTTCGCGTCCATTTTAATGTAATAAAATCGTTGCTTGCATTTTCAAAATAGGTAAAATCAGTCAGAAATTGTAGAAATCTCTGACCAAGCCTGGTACTTACCTTACCATACTTGAGTAATCAGAGTTCAAAGACAGATTTAACCAAGCACAGATTTAACGGTTCAAAATCGTTCTAAATAAGCAATTACTCAAGTAATACTTGGCAATCGTTCAAACAGTAACTTTAATGTGTTAACGGAGGAATTTACGCTCTTGATGCCCGTAGCACACCTCGGCTGCGGAGTAGCGGAACCGCTGGATGAATTCCGCTGCGATCAAGTGTAGTTTGAGTAGCGGAACAAGCGCGGAAGTATGGCTGACGCTCGCTCAGTCGATTAGCTAGTAAACTAATGATTTCCTGCCTGTAGCGGAAACAACACTAGCTTCACTAGTCCATTGCTGGATAGGCCTCCCCTGATAAGCGCATTAAAATAAAAGACATTTAGCTCAATTTAACACCGGGACGGTAGCGGCGCAACGTGGATAACCACGCCGCTGCGCTGCGGGCTGGACCGTGAATACCGCGAGCAGTCACGAGTGGCACCATATCAGGTAAAATATGAAGTAAATAGAATTATATAAAAAACACACATATTTAATTTCACACCAAAATTAACACATTATAACATCACTTGACGTGTAAAGCAATTACCACAACACGTTTATTGAAATCGACATCAATTATTCGTCGTCCTCATCAGCCTATATTAGTCCATTAATGGACATCTGCTGGTCTCAGTTTAAAATTATTGTTTATATCTAAATTGAATGATAACGATGAGATAGGTGACTATAAAGTTGAGTACCATGCCGAGCAGACTGGCGTCCAGTGGGATCACCCTGTACACGCGGAACTGGAGCGGGCGTGCCTCCACGTATCGGATGAATCGTTCCAACTCATGCTGACGACTAGAGTCTGAAATATAATGTAGATAGGTAACGCAAAAAAACTATTATCAAGTCATCACACTGTCGGCAACAACTAAGAGCATGGTCTCTGGATAATAAGGTCATTAGATAGGTCCTTAGATAGATAGATAGTTCAGTTAAATTTGTGTGTAGTTTCTGGCAGAGAATATAATAAAAATATAAACGACTTTAATTATAATAGATACTAGACGAATATAAAATAATACTAAAATTTGACTTTTTATTCGATAATAGTTTCGCTTATTTTGTATGTATAAAGAACCTAGCGGCCCGGCTTCGCACGGGTGGACATAATTATATTTTGTTAAAATTTTTGTAATAAATATAGCCATAAGTAAGTCAGAGATAATGTAGCATTCTAATGCTGAAATAATTTTTGCAAGAATTTCTAAAATCAATCCAGTAATTTTTGAGTTTATTCGTTACGAACACAAAAAAATACAAATCTTTCTTCATTTTAATGGTAATATTATAGTTGCTAATTATAGATTGTTTAACTAGGTTTTATAATAGTCAACCAAATTACTATTCCACATTAACAGGATTTACGCGCATAAAACTACGACGGACACCTTTAAGAAATTGATAGGTTTAAAACGAAGAAACTGCGCCTTCTGTTTTGCCGCTTTACCAAGCAACGGATTACGATACGGTACCTATCTGATGTCGTATAGCTATTTTATTGTAACGTTTTACAAACCTATATTAATATATCTGAACGAATAGTAACCTAGGTACCTCTATAATGTACATCCGAGTATTATTTCCCGAGTACCACGTCTGAAGCCGCAGTCTGTTTATTTTAAGTCATCTTTCTACGCTACAAATTTTGAAGGGCCAACAGTTCTAAAGGTTCTGAAGTTATTATAAAAATGACCTTTGACCCCCTTAGAATAAGAATTTCCAAATATCCGTTCTAAACGGGTGCCTACGGTAAGGAACGTCCATCCAAAATTTTAGCTTCGTAGCTCTTGTAGTTTCAGAGATCTCTTGATGACTCACCCAGTTTTCTCTTCTATTTTATATATGAACGTATTGATTTTGAAAATCAAAGCTGGATAGAAATACCTACTTTTTTCGTTTAATAGTTTGTCGTAGAGTGTGATTTTCAAATCATTCGCTTTCGTAGCCAGCTTCTCCGCATAGACGGCTGGTGAAAACACAGACACCATAAAAATAAAAAGTCCTGCATAAGACAGTGACAATGAGATCTGAAAATATCAAAAGAAATCGGTTAGAATTTACAGATAAGCGTTATGTGAGTTAAACAATTTAAAAGTGTTTCTGTTAAAAGTGTAACACTTTCTAATGCAATGTTTACCATATTGTATTAATCTGTTATTTTCTTGGTCAATAAAGTTTTTTTTACCTATCAAGAGAAGCTGCCGACTTAGGTAACATGTTCTTGTACTTACATTAACATAGTTTATTTCCTTTAGTAATACAATCAATTCACCCATAACTTCAATTGATGTGAATATTAGAGTTGCGATGTACTAAAAACATCAAAATATTAACTAAATAAGCCAAATTAAATAGATTTAACTAAAATTACTACTAAAATATTAATTGTTAAGGTAGTGAACGCTAAAACATTGAAAAATAACCGCACAATGACAAAACACAATACAGAAAGTAATGATGAGAACCGTTTGTTCTCACTAGTACGATCATCGAACTAATGAGAAGTTTTTTTCTCCATTGGATTCATTAGTTCGATCGTCGAAAATTTTGAACGATATTTAATAAAAGAGAACCCAATACTAGGACTTACCGAAGGGTCGAATGCAGGTTTGTAAATTTCAGCCAAGTCTGCTATTAATTTATATAAAAGCTGCATCGGATATATATTATTAATAGGTTTATCTCTCAAAATTAACGTAAAAGTCTGCAATCGGCAGTGAATGCAGATGAAAACAAACATATAAGAAGTATGAACGTAAGTAAAAGATATCAATAGTATTGTGATAAATGAAAAAAATAAAGGATTATAACAGTGAACAGTTGCAAACTGGCTAGGCTTGCAAATAATTATGTTGTTACCGATATAGAAGAATGTATAAAACATGTTAATTATAATTATTTTCTTCTCGATATTGTAAGTAGCATTGTGAACTCCAAGTTTAAAGTCAATGAATTCTAAATCTCTGAATAACTGGCAGAAGGTAGCACTCCGACAGAAGAAATTCAGGGAGAAAATATTCATTAAGAAGTGGATAAAATACAACATGTACCATAAAACAAATGAAATGTTAGGACTAGTTATATAAGCCACGTAGACGAATATGCATATGAACAATATTGCTTGAAGAATTGTAACTGACTTCCAAATGATTCTTCTGGTCTTGGATTTATGCTCAAAAAACCCAAAATCCAGACACAAGAGAACATGGACTATCTTAAAAAATGTAGCCATGATTGAGAAATATTCAGATTTTAAAGAACCTTTGAAAATTATTTGTTTTCTCACTGATTTCATGTTTTCAGATCTCAAAATACTTTTATTTATTTGTTAAAGCAGAAAAAAGAGTTAGAGTAAAGACAACGAATGGAAAATAATCATCAATTTAGTAATTTAAGTATTTACTAGTGACAAGCTCAGCAGACAAAACTTAACTGAAGGGTAAGGAAGGTTATATTAACTTGTTTTCTTCAATCTATATTAAGTACCTCCTACATTAGTAAAATTAAGGTACAAGCACAATTAAAAAGCGTTGTGCGTTGAATACTCCAATACTACCCACTACAGCAAAAACCTCTATATTCTTAAAGCCGCGTAACCCTCATTATGGTTAAAAGAGTATAGCCACTGAACCTTTGAATTTTTTTGTCTTTGGATTGACATTGACACCCCAAGTCTTCATCTATGTTTGTCAATAAAAATAAAACGCCTCCATTACGCACTAGTAGCCCTGCTTGCCTTCGGTCACTCGGTCCTTCCTGTCATAGTTATCACTGCCATGAAAAGAAGTGAGTATTAATCAAGGTCAGTCATCATAAAGGGATATTTATCATGATTTGAGTTTTGCGCTTTCCAATATTTCGGCAGAATTTCATGCGCCACGATCACGGAATAACTTAAGTCACTACTATTTTGTTTTTATGGGCAGACATACCGATCCATCCTCATTTTTTGTCTATTGCTACGAACTGCCACCAGTTTCAGAAGAATTCTGATCTAAGTACTAAAAAGGCTAAACCTATTTACCTCCATGAAATTGTGGAGCAAACAAGAACACATGCTATTTTGAATTACTGCTACTATTGAGAATGATTCATTGCCAAGGCGATAAGATATCCGAGTATGATACTGACTATTTATGTATAGAAATATTAAATTTCATGCGTTTATTTCGGACAACGACAAATACACAAAAAGAAAAATTTAATAGTTCATATTCAAGTTTGTCATATCTATAATATATATAATATAACAAAAATACAATACGTGAAAAATATCCGATGGAAGCAAAAAACAGAAGAGAGAGGGTAAGATTATAAAGACAGAAGAAGAGAAGTCACTGAATCAAGCTTAGTAGAAGGTGACAAGTTTTATGTAGAGGTAATTGATAAAGGCAATAACTGTCGGGTCTATCGGCATGCCACAGTGCGAAAATATCGTACAGATCAAGCACTGAACAGGAATGTCATACAGCTGAAAATAGTATCCAAATGAAGAAGAGGCTTTCCAGGCCCAACCAGCAACAGGCTAAAAATACCTACCAAGAAGAAATCTGTAATGAATAAATTAGACAAATTTCTGGTGGAATTTGAGTTAAGTGACTAGCAAGCACTATTTACTGAAATAAAATAATTCTGTGTTTAAATGAAATTGTGGCTCACATGGTCTTAAATTATTGTGGTAAACTTTAAACCGTACTACTGTAATCTAATGTGGTTAATAAAAGTTACTCAACTATATCCATACATTTTTGTAGTGTAAAATAAATAACATTTGATGTGTTCAACACACCATGTTGTGTGACTTTGAATTTATCCTCAAGGGAGGGATGTAGTGTATGTCCAGGTAATATAATATAAACCATGGACTACATACGTCATCTCGTAGGTCGTGGTGTTGCTAGTGAGCTGTCACTGTCACTTTCACTTGTCAGACGGACATAGCCGAGAGCGGGAATCCGTGTGGACACTGGACAGTGGAACAGATGCCGATTGGAGAGTCAGGTGCAGCTCTGGAATACCTAGGCTGTGGCGAGCAGATGTATCCCTTATCGTGTATACTATCGGTTATCGGAACCCCTTAGATTTAAAAAAATATGAACACACCTCAATTTGCTTTCTGCTAGGAACCACAATGAGTCGATGATCCGACCGGCCGTGTCGGGGAGTCGCCTCGCTGAGGCGATCAGCTGAGTGTAGGTCTTGTTCTTTTACATGACGTATTCTTACATTACTATTATTGTTTAGAAATTTCCAAGGATTGTCAGATATTTTTTTGCAATAATTTCAAGAGTTTTGTCTTTATTGCGAGATAATTTTCTTGCGTCAGCGTCGAGGTCTCTTGTAAAACACAGGGACCTCAGGGAGGCAACATCACTGGCAGGACTCTGTCGTTGTTGCTTGGCGGTCTCAGTGTCAAAGTCGAGTATTGTTATAGCGTCTTGATGATGTCTCGTGGAGAGACGAAACTAGTCGACGACTTATTTTTGATGAGTTTTTTCATTTTGTTATTTGTGTGGTCTTTTCTTTTACAGGGCGGGCGGTAGACACGGTTTACATTTTGTTGAATCTTATCAGAGAGGGTTTTGTGCGGAATTGTTACTAAATATTGTTCATCCTAATACTATATATTATGTCTATTTAAATTACACAATATATAGGAACAAAAGTGTGAACGATCTGCAGAAATTTGTTCCGTTGGTCTGGGTGTTCTCTATGTATAATAAAAAATATCTATGTATGTAGTGTATTGTATTAAGTAGGTATATCAGTTATCTAGTACCCATAACAAAAGCTCTGCTTAGCTTGGGGCTAGATAATGCTGTGTGAATTGTCCAGTATTATTATTATTATTACACCTGTGAATAATTTCTCCTTTTTTTATATAAGTTGTGGTAGAAAAATTAATCTAGGGAGGAGTGGCATAAGTCGTATCGAATTATACTGCTCACATAATACTTATAAATACTATGGTCATAATACTTATGACCATAGTATTTTATAACTAAGTACCGGGGCAAGCTGAGCTAGTTCCTACTTTGATTCGTAAACCTTTATCAGTAGGCCTAGCACGGGGATAGTTGTCTAGGGTAGAATAGAATTTTTTTTTTTTTTTTTTATTGTAGTCTAGCATACATTTCTAAATACACTAGAATAACATTACAATCTAGCCATAGATTTGACTAATGGGTAATTTTGTTTTAACTTAATTTTATACATACATTACATTACACTAAGAACGTGTCCATCGGCACTTTTCTTATTGTCTCTATTTAAGGGGAAGACACTTGGTTCATGTGTTCTTTAAAATAAGCACTTAAGCACTTTCACTATAACTAAAACTACACTAACTCGAAAGGTTTAGTTCTTTTGAGCCTTCTCACTATGTCCGTGTTGTCGAGGAGCTGGATAGCCTCGACGTTCACATGATGATGAAGCCTCAGTTCATGTGCCTCTGCGTATTTTTGTATTATTCTATCGACGTATTCAATCTTCAGGTCCCGATGAAGATCGCCATTTCTTACATACCAGGGAGCGTTAACGATTGCCCTGAGTACTTTGTTCTGGAATCTTTGTATAATGGCTACATTTTTCTTTTTGGTACAACCCCAGAGCTGTATGCCATAGGTCCAAATTGGCATAAGGACTTGTTTATATAATAAAACTTTATGTTGTACTGCTAGAGTAGAATTTCTTCCAATTAGCCAGTACATCTTTTTGTAGCGAATCTCTAGCTCTTCTTTTTTCTTTTTGACGTGAGCTTTCCAGCGTAGCTTGGCGTCAAGGGTCATGCCCAAATATTTCGCTGTGTTAGCATATGGTATTACGACTCCGTTGATGAATACGGGATGATAGTCTTCTCTTTTATTTGTGAAGTTGATATGAATAGATTTAGATTCATTTAGTTTGATTCGCCAGGTTTTTGTCCAGTTGTGTATTTTATTCACTGCAACTTGGACTTTTTCGGCGGCTTCAGCTTGAGTTCTTCCTGTGGCTATTATAGCAGTGTCATCAGCAAATGTTGCGATGGTGCTGTTTTCAGGTTCTGGGAGGTCATAAGTGTATAAGAGGTAAAGGACCGGACCCAATACACTTCCTTGTGGCACCCCTGCTTTTATTTCCTTTATTTCAGAGAAGAATTCATCTTGTCTTATTCTAAAGGCTCTATTTGCTAAATATGATTTGATTATTTTTACGTATTCTATGGGTAGAATTCTTTTTAACTTAAGTACTAGGCCTTCATGCCATACTTTATCAAAGGCTTGTGCGACATCTAGGAAGATTGTAGAGCAGACTTCTTTGTTTTCTAGTGTTTTTTCGATTAACGTGGTAATTCTGTGGACTTGCTCCACCGTGGAATGTCGTTCTCTGAATCCAAATTGATGTTCTGGAATAAGTTTTTTAGTTTCTAGTAATGGCTTAAGCCTTTTTAGAAATAGCTTTTCGAATAGCTTCGACATTATAGGCAACAGAGAAATTGGCCTGTAGGATGTTGCTTCCTGTGGTGGTTTTCCTGGTTTTGCTATCATTATTACTTCCGCAATTTTCCAAAGATCTGGTACGTATTTTAGTCTGAACGCAGCGTTGATAAGATTAGTTAGTTTAACCAAGGCTTTTTTTGGTAGGTTGTGCAGAACTGCTCCTGTGATTAAATCAAACCCAGGAGCTTTCTTTGCATTTATCTTTAGTTTTATTTCACTCCAGACCTCTCTAGGTGAAACAAGCTTAATGTCTAGATGTTCATTGCAAATTTCGGCTTCGTCAATGTTACAATTTTCTCGATCTTCGTGTGGGCTAAAGATTTTCTGTAGGTGTTCTGCAAACACTACGGCTTTTTGCTCGTTGCTTACGGCCCATTCTCCGGGTCCTTTTTTTATTGGTGGGATCTGGTTAATAGGTCGTTTCATGTTCTTAGTAGCTTTCCAGAGTGAGTAATCTGAGCTACGGTCATTGGTAAGGCTTTGTAGGTAAGTGTTTGTTGTGTCACTGTTGTGTTTTTGGATTTGCCGTTTCAGTTTCTTGGTAAGGAAATTAAGTATATTTTTGTCTTGCGGAGATCTCGTCTGGTGCCAACGGTTTTTCTGTTTACGCTTTTCCTCTATAAGTTGTTTAATTTCTATGGGATAGACATTCTTAGTTCGTCTAGTTTTAATGGTAGGTGTATTTTCCCAAGCCGTTTGTTGTATGAGCTTTACATACTTTTCTAGATCATCGTCGAGTTGCTCCGGAGTTTTCAGTGGGACTTTCAGCTCTATTTTAGAGTCCAGATCAATTTTGAATTTCTCCCAGTCTGTATTTTTATTTACTAATGTTGGTTTTTTTTCAGTATTTAAAACACTTTCGCTCAATTCTAGATGGATTGCAGAGTGATCGGAGTTCATGTCAAAACACTGCGTCGCACGTAGATAGTTTGAAGTTATGCTTTTGTACACAAAAAAATCTACGAGGTCAGGAACTTTTTGTGGATCAGTTGGCCAATAAGTGGGCGAGCCTGTTGAAATGATATCACATTTATCTTCTCTCACAGCGCTCATTAACTCTCTTCCCTTTGTGTTGGTTAGTCTGGAGCCCCAGTATGTGTTTTTGGCGTTAAAGTCACCCCCTAGAATAAATTTATCGCCTAGGGTTTGAAAAAAGGTAACATACGTTTCTTTTTTGATCGTGTATCTCGGAGGGCAGTATATTGCTGCTACCGTAAGCTTGTATCTTTTTGTGTCGATACAAATTGCCACAGATTGAATATCTGGCTCTTCATATTTATTTTTCTCGTGGTGTTTGATGTTTTGCTTTACGATGACTGCACTGCCGCCTCTTCCTTCATTAGCTGGGTGGAGTGCATACATGAATAGAAAATAATGACATCGCATTGTCATACATGGCGTAAATTATTGGAGTTGAAGGAATGACTTTCAAACATTGATTTATGTTTGAAACTCATTCCTTCAACTTCATTCGATGACGATGTGACTTTTTTTTAATCTACGCTAGACAACAATCCCCGTGCTAGGCCTTCAGTTCATATATATTAAAAAATGAAATCCCAAATCAAACATCCTTATATTCTCACTAAAAATATTATTTTAAAACACCACATGAAACCGAAACCAAAATAATCACAACACGTTTAAATCCTCTCAAATACGATTACTATTCATAAATTATCATCAGACTATTATCATATGCTTGTCCACTGCTAGACAAAGGCCTCAATTAAAATTATTTTTATATGTAAATTGAACAATAACAATCAGATAAGTGATGACAAAGTTGAGCACCATGCCGAGCAAACTTGCGTCCAGTGGGATCACTCTATACACGCGGAACCGGAGCGGGCGCACCTCCACATACCGGATGAACCGTTCCAACTCACGCTGACGAGCAAAGTCTGAAATATAGATAACGCAAAAAAATCTGTTAAACACTCAACACGTTCTCGCTGATAACGGTGGTGCGTGGTATTTTTAGTTACAAAGTTGTCTTTAGAAACCTTTTAAGGGAGAGCAGATAAATCAATAGTTCTGTAAGTTGTGTGTTTGCTATCAAATAAATCAGTCAATTACAAATGAAACCAAAGATAAAGACCTACCTTGTTCGTTTAAAAATTTATGATGAAGTATAATTTTTAAATCATTGGCTTGTGAGGCTAGCTTCTCCGCATAGATAGCGGGTGCAAACATGGACACTATATAAATAAAAAGTCCTGCATAAGTAACAGAAAATGAGATCTGAAAAATGGAAAAATATACATTTAGTATTTAAGAATAAGCGTAAGTATGAAATACAACTTTAAAAACCTTCCTATCTAAATACCTACCTGCTTAACATGTACTTGTACTTACATTATCAGCATACTTTAGTTCATTTAATAATACAATCAATTGACCCATAATTTCCATTGTTGTAAATATTAGTGTTGCGACGAACTGAAAAATAACAATAACTTTTCTAACAGGTAAAATAATGTACATTAATTATTTATACTTGTCTTATATAAGCTAGTATTAAACGATATCAGAAACATCGAAAGATAACAATTTATTATATAAAACTCACACAAAAGACAAATAACTGATAACTGTATATAATATAGGAATACTAATACAACAACTTACCGAAGGGTCGAATGCAGATTTGTAAATTTCAGCCAAGTCTGCTATTGATTTATATATAAACTGCATCGGATATATATTATTTATATGTTTTTTTCTCAAAATTAACGTAAATGTCTGCAATCGACAATGAATGCAGAAGAAAACAAACATATAAGAAGTGTTAACGTAAGTAAGAGATATCACTATCAATGTAACAATTATCAAAAATAAAGGATTGTAACAGTGAGCCGTTTCAAGCTGGCTGGGAATACAGCTAACTATACCGTTACCGATATAGTAGAATGTATAAAACATATTAATAATTAGTATTTTCTTCTCGATACTGTAAGTAGCATTGTGAACCCCAAGTTTAAAGTCAATGTATTCCAAATCTCTGAGTAACTGGCAGAATGAGGCATTCCGACAGAAAAAAATAAGGAAGAAAGCATTCATTAAGAAGTGTATAAAATACATCAATAACCAGAAAAAATGTATAAAACTAGGGCTAGAGACATAACCCACGTAGACTGATATGCAAATGAACAACATTGCTTGAAGAATTGTTATTGACTTCCAAATGATTCTTCTGGTTTTAGATTTGTGTTCAAAAAACCCAAAATCTAAACAGAAGAAAACATGAACTATTTTAAAAAATATAGCCATGACTGAGGAATATTCAGATTTTATAGAACCTTTGAAAAATAATTGTTGACTCGCTGATTGCATGTTTTTAGACCTTAAGTTACTTATAGAAGCAGAAAAGATCACAGCAGTTTAAAAGTAACGGCAAAAGTAATAACTAATTATTTATTATGTTATTGAACGATAAAGCATTTTCGAGTGATAGTTTAACCAGACAAAACGTAACTGATGGGAGCGGAAAGTTAGGTTCATGGGTTTTTTCAATCAATAAATAAGTACCTCCAACATTAGTAAAATTAAGTCATGACGTAGGTACAGTCACTGTCAAAAAACGTTGAAAGATGAAAATTCCATTATACTCTGTGTACACACAAAGCTATGGAAAAAGCTATGCTCAGTTTCTCTAAAGGATAGGATTCGTAACTAATATAAAACACTCGTCAAAGAATCAAAGTTATCGACATACTAGATGAAGTAGCAGTGGGCCGGAATCTAGCGAAGAACCGAGAACCACTGGGGTAAACATTTTCTTGAGTGGAGTGACACGACTCGACAAACGTTGTGCAGAACGCACTCCGCCCAGGTGGGATGATGACTTGCGAAAGACTGCAAGTAGATGCTGGATGCGGCAAGATGAACACATGTCAGGCGCTATGGCGTTTATCAGGGGAGGCCTTATGTCCAGCAGTGGACTGACAGGCTGACGATGATGATAACACACAATGCAACAAAATATCGCGGTGTGGTTAAGTGTTTGTTAGTTTCTGAAGCTTTAGGAATGAAGCTTAATGATCCCGGGACACTTCTGGGATCGTTATCGCTTTGTTGATGTCTTGTTCAGTCCACTGCCCACTCAAACTCATCCATTATTCTTCATTTTGTTTGTCCCTTTGCGTGTGAAAACCATGTATTCAATTTATTAACACTTTACCGTACTAAAATAACACGTAGCATTAGAAGCCACAACTTGGAAACCGAATTTTTGTTAATTATTTATCTACTTTCAATTCAACTCTAGATAATATTTACTTTCTCACTCAACTTTCGCGAGGACTGTTAGCAGCCAGCAGAAAGATTAGACGTTTGACGTGTGCCTAAACTAAATTTCTTACATGTTAACTTCAACTTCTTTTCTTGTCTTATGGCTCTGTGCCTGGTTTGACAAATCTCGTACAGAGCTATTTTTTTGTTATTTTGTTGTTCCTTTCTTATTTATAATTTTTACATTTATGTTCTTTTTTTGTGTATCTTATTTCTATAGAGGTCTCACGCACTTATTATAATTTATTTAATCAATTTTTCTTCCTCTCTTGTTTCGTATCTCGTCTTGTAACCTGTGTTCCTACTCTTTGTATTCTGTTTCTTTGTATTGCTGCCACACCAGGACCTGTCTGAAAACCAGCGCCGCTACTAGCTTCGGCTTGTAGCGGCAAAATGCTGAGACAGGGACCTTTTTGGCCCATATATAACACTTTCTAATATGTATCTGTTTTCTTCTTTCTGTTTTTCTTTTCTATAAAATACTGTGTTCTTTGTAAGTACATATAAGTAAGTCTTTGTATGATTGTAATGTGTTGTGTTATGTATTGTCCAAATAAATGTATTTTCTTTCTTTCTTCTTTCTTTCTTTCTTATTTTATAATATATAAGGTACATACCTAGTAGCAAGTGGAGTATCTAGCCTCATTTTAATATGTACAAAAATTTCTCGATGACTGTTGTCGCTAGCACTGTTGAGCGGATGTAATAAAAATACTGTGTCAAAATAGTGTACGTATGTGCTACCGTAAATAGAGTAGACAAACTCATTTATCTAATAACTCACTATCTATGGAATGCTATAAAATGTTTTGCGTTGTACCTTATATAATTAAGCTCCTTTCCGAAATAGAAAAAGCCCTTTATAAGTATTACAGAACTGGAATCCGCTGCCTTTTAGGAGGGATCTTTTGCGGAAAGAAGAGGATGTCAATGGGATGTCATTCAGTCAAAGTAAGAATGGCCAATAAGGTCTATGCCACCTAACATTGACAGCACAAATTAAAAAGCGCCCTCTCTGAAGATTGGTTAAACTGTAATTATTATCAATATTTTATTTATTTGTATTTTTAACTCCTATCCGTGGCTCCGCACAAGTATTTTCGGTATAACAAGGAGCGTATCATCTAAGTTAGGCTTTGTTCTAAACGTACGCCCAATTTCATTTTGATCTGTTCAGTAGTTTTGGAAATTTTAGGTAACGAAAATTCCGATTACACAAACTTTCGGCTTTAGTAGGATAGGATATAGGAGGATTGGTAATAGATAAATTGAATATGCACTGGAAGCCCTATTTTTTAGTCTTGTCATAGTTATCACTGGCATGAAAGAAGGAGATACGAGGGGAGGTCCAAAAGTCCGCGGAACGGGGGGGAAGGGACGCAGGTAGCTACCTTTTTTTGGTATGTCGCTAATTGGATACTCATTAAAGGTGTACTTGTTAATTTTTAGCCCTTTGACATCATTCGTTTACGAGATATCGCCCTGCAAACAAGTCAATCCGGAAAAAAACTGCAACAATGAACCAAATTGAGTTTCGTGCCGTGCGTCAAAGCGCTTTTTGGAGCTGTGTAGCGAAGAATCTACCCCTATTTTGGAGCGGATTGTTACCGGTGATGAAACTTGGGTTCATCACTTTGAACCTGAGTCCAAACAGGAGTCGATGCAGTGGCATAAAAAGGGCACACCACCCCCTAAGAAGTTTAAGGTGTCGGAGTCGGCCGGAAAGATTATGGCTACGATTTTTTGGGATTGTGAAGGAATCCTGTTAATCGACTACAAAGAAAAAGGTGTCAACATTACCGGAGAATATTACGCAAGAATACTAGAGCAATTAAAGGAAGCCATCAAAAACAAAAGGCGGGGAAAACTGTCAAGCGGTGTGTTGCTTTTGCAAGACAACGCACCAGTTCACAAGAGTAAAGTTGCGATGGCTGCTCTAGACCGGTGCGGCTTTGAATCACTCGTCCACCCACCTTACAGCCCGGACCTGGCCCCCAGCGATTATTATTTATTTCCAAATTTGAAAAAAGACTTAAGGGGAAAAAAATTTCAAGACGATGAAGAAGTTAAGGCGGCGATTTTGGCTCATTTTGAGGGCAAAGAGAAAACATATTTTTTTGATGGTATACATACATAAGCTAATTTCTAGATCTGAAAAATGTATTAAGCTCAAAGGTAATTATATTGAAAAGGAAAAATAGTTTCGTTGTTTTAATTTCATTACAACTCCTCCATTCCGCGGACTTTTGGACCTCCCCTCGTATGTTAACAAGGTTATCCAAAAAGTAACAATTATGACTTTTCGGTTTGCCAGGCGGTTTTGGTACGCGACACATTGCATGCAATTTACGTAGGTACGCCACGGTCACTAAAGCTATTCGTACGAAAACGTGTTTAAAAATAGAGGGTGTGAAAGAAGCCTATTATCTTTTTTAACCGACTTCAAAAAATGAGGAGGTTATCAATTCGTCTTGATTTTTTATTACATGTGTGAGTATGTTTTTTGATATCTCCGCCAATGGAAAACCGATTTTGCTGGTTTGTTCACTATTGTGTAGGAAATGATCCCTAGATTAACATTAACTGAGGTTCCTAGGTTTAAAGGAAAAAAATAATTCTTGGAAGGATGTTATTTTGATATTGTAGTAGAACAATACATGTCTAGTTAAGTTAAAGCCCTGCCATAGACATACCAAAGAAAGTCAACATCGACGTTGCAGATGCCGTGATTTCACGTCCATTTTAGTGTAATAAAATCGTTGCTTGCATTTTCAATATAGGTAAACAGTCAGAAAATGCAGAAATCTCTGACCAAGCCTGGTACTTACCTTACCAAACTTGAGTAATCAGAGTTCAAAAAATCACCAAGCACAGATTTAACGATTCAAAATCGTACTAAATAAGCATTTACTCAAGTAATGCTTGACAACCCTTCAAACAGTAACTTGAATGCGTTAACGGAGGAATTAACGCTCTTGACGCCGCCCATAGCACACCTCCGCTGCGGAATATTAGTAACGGAACCGCACTGGATGAATTCCGCTGCGATCAAGTGTAGTAGCTGAGTAACAGAACAAGCGCGGAAAAGTGGCTAACGTCAGGGCAGATCGGCAAAACCACGCGAGGAAAGAGATAGAATTATAGTCAAAGTTATGCGTTAGAACAGGCAGTTTCGCTAGTTTTCCGCTTCTCCTACATACGGACAAGACATGGCGAAATTTCTGCGGTTCCGCTGTTATGTTTTCGCAGCGGAGTTGTGCTACGGGCGTGAAGGCTACTTGAGTGAGTATAAGACATAAGTTTTGACATAAGTTCCCAAGCATTGATTTAGTACGTATTTACTCAAAACTAGACATAAGCATCACTCAACCTATTGTTGTATGAATACATAATAGAGTTTTTATATTAAAATCTGCTGCCATACCTACCCTATCCAACAGGGTACATTATTGCTTACAAAACTCTGTAATGTAGGATATACTAATATTATAAAGAGGAAAGATTTGATTGTTGGTTTGTATTGAATAGGCTCCGAAACTACTGGACCGATTTGAAAAATTCTTTTACCATTAGAAGCCCACATAATTCTAGATGAACATAGGCTACTTCTTACCGCGGGAAATGCTTCATTCCTACGGGAAAACTGGTAAAAGGACAACGGGTAGTAAGAATGCATCTAGTCGTGCAATTAAATACTGAATAATGTATTGAGTTGGTTTTGATTGAAAACGAATCAGAAACTTCGATTTTAGGTATCTGAGTTGACCTTCTGGTAACTAATAGTTTCCATGGCAACGAGCGTAAACAGTTTCATCCATGTGTCAACAAACTAAATTAGACTCAAATCGTAACTAGATGTCGCTACAAGAAAAATTTTATAATGCTATCGAAGTATTCCGGGCTTATAACGACCACCAAACCCATTTTTTTGCACATGAACATAGAAGAATACTATCAAAGAATAAAGTGATATAGGGGATACTGTTTACCTATCGGAAATTGAAATCGGTTTATAGATAAAAAAAATTAAACCCGCCAAATTATATTTTATTCGTAAACCTTTCGTAACCAGGCAAAAAATTATACAGGGTGTTTGGTATTGCGACCGACATAATTTTCTAGAGGATGCAGGGTGGTGAGAGGGTCAAAACTACACATCCCCAGCAGACTCAATGTCCTAAGTATCAATCTTTATCTTTTTTTTCGGCTTTCGGTCGTCGAACTACCTAGACGTGCTTCTTAGCGGTCCGCTTTATATATTAAATTACCAGTGATTATCGTGAACAAACCATATACTGAGTATAGTCCAAGGGAGGATCCAGACGCGGTGAGCAAGTTCCATGTATCAACAAACACTGGTAGACACTGCACACCAAACACAATCACAATCTTTGTCACAAGAACTGTAACGGTCCAGATTATGCTGGCTCATTCAATTTGCAAATATAGAAACATTTAGCACTTTCTGATATAACTTGTAACACTGAAAGAATAAAACCTTCTTAAATCTTGTTCAGCAAAATACAATATTTGAATTTGATTACTCTAGGAAAACAATAGGCGTTGTTTGGAGAGGTGACAGTCGGGTCTAGGTAGAAAAAGGAGTCGGTGGGCGTTGGGGTTTTTGCTAGGTTTTTCCAGAAACTGTGAGGAATTGTGTGCCTGATTGAGAGAATGCTGGGTCCATAGAGTAAAAACTCGCTGCTGTCTCAGCAGAGGGATAGTGTCATTCAACAATTTGACAATTTGTGTAGCCAAAAACCGATCTATGTGTGTTTTGACAGCACGTAAATACAGTGCTTTCACTCACACATTCGTATGATTGAATGTTGCAAGTGAATAGCATTTTCCCTAAAAAATTGGGTAACTGAAGTTCCAATAAAAAAATAAGCCATTGTTTTTTATCACCTTACATTTTATTTTCGATATTATCTCTTTTTTTTTTTTTTTTTTACGAAATATCAGCTGGTAGCTTTGTTACTATCATTCTTCCTAGGTCTAACGACAAAAAGGTTTTACTCCAAGTCCGCAAAATAAGATGTTCTCCGATCGTGTTCGGAACAATAATTTAAATAGACGGTCAAGTGCGTGTTCGACCACGTGCAGTGTGTAATTGCACGGTTCATGGCCTATCTAAACAAACCTATTTACGTGTTTTACATATCGAACAACCTTAATAAAGTTATTTTCAACAAAATTTGTTCAAATTTTCCTTTTTACCCACCAAATTACATATTTTAAGTTGATTAGGACTATTAGTTACTCAATTAGTGAAGTATATTGTAGCTGTGCAGTTTTCCTTTAAATTCACACCACCTACGACCAGCATTTTTTCCACGAATAATAATGCCCAAGTTAGACATGCACCTACCTACACCGAAATAAAACCAGGATTTCCTACGACTTCTTCAGCGTTAATAGTAATAATGTACAACTTTCTTTGTAAAATAGTAATTTGAATTTACAATATGAATTTATTCAGAATATCGTCGAGTGACAGAAATTCTAAAACTGTGATATTCCGTAGTAGCGTAGTTTGATTCCTAAGTCCTAACTTGAGTGAAGTCCACCCTCTCCTCAACCATTTTAATAATGTCCTCTTAGCCAAATTTCGACCACGGCGGCCAATCTCATCGGAGCTAGTCTCCGATGAGATTGGCTCCAGATACGCAGGACACATTATAGTGCACAAGTGTGTGTGCAAACGTAGGTGCAGCCTCTGTTCCCTCACTCTCAAAATCCGATGGGATGACAGATCGACACGACCGGGGAGAGGTCAGGCGCAGGACCAACGCTCAACGTGCTTTCCGAGGCACGGGTACTATTATTATTTTTAGAGTACTATTTTTATATACCTATACTATGTAACAAAACCGGGGTATTTTTTCCCCAGAGCATAGCAACATTTTCACGAAAATGGTGGACCAAATTTTTAAATTTATTTATGAGTTTTGATGACTGTTTTAGGCAAAATTACAAATGTAATATGTGTGTAGACCAGTGAAATGAGATATTTGCAGTATTATTTTTCTTGCTACTGGTGTTTAAATACCCTTTCACCGCACAACACATAATTTTTATATTTTTATGTGAGAGCTGCTTTCCGCGTCATTTGCAGTATTGTACTAACGGCTCAAAATGAAAATTGCGACGTTTAGTCGCTATTTTTTAGACTTACCTCGTTTGTGCCAACTATCATTCTAAGCCTACTTCTTCTAAGGCTGGGTCGACCTAGAACATATGATGAACGGCTTCAGAATGGATCGGATTTTAGCGTTGAAATCCTTCGGACCAGCGAGGATTTCGGAGAGAGCATTCTATCGTTCCGGAGAGTGAGGATTCAGGTTACGTAAACACACTACTTAATTCTATCGTTTCTCTACGTTGTAGACGGATGGTGTTACATCCCAGAGCTGGCTAATCTAAATTCTTATTATGTTTATCAAGCACATCCAGTAGTCCCTGGATGTGTATTAAATTTTAACAAGCAGACTTGGGAGACCATTTACGTTCCAAGTCTGTGGAATTGTCTTCCGTTAAAATGGTTCTCTCTGCAAGCGTCATCCCGATTGTAGAAGAACTGAGGGTTTATTATGTCTATTGATTAGATCTACGGTTAGCCTGGAGTGTGGTTCCACCCCGTTTACAGAAGCAGCAGCTTCTAGGTAGGTATAGGTATAGGTTGAGGTAGGATAGGTGTAGGAGAGGAAGGTAGGTGTATTTGGGTCGCTTCAGACCATTCCCCGTAAAACTCTACTGAGTTAGCGTCTTTCAATCGCTTTGCACTTAAATGTCTGGTTACACTGAGTACGGGCCAGGCGATAGTCTTCTACTTTCGACTGTCCCCGAGGCGCTGAATGTGATTCTGAATGGGAGCCCTTAATAACAGGAAGCTTTGGTCTGGACCTGCACAGGCCAAAGCAAAGTTCTCTGGTAACCGCACAGTGGAGGCATTGTAACCGAAATCATAAAATGATCCAGTTATTATCGTAATCTATACTTAAATCTACTTCTTCACCTAATTATCTTTACCTTGAATGCCCGGGATTGAATTCTAATCTTATTACGTAATCTAAGCTGTTTCAGAGAGGGAGAAAGTTAGGTTTAACCGACCGTGAAAAAGGCTGGTTATGCTACACCAGAATTGAAGAATCGATGTTTTCAAGTAAGTTGAAGAGTTAGTTCGTTTGTCTAAAGCTCCTAAAAGAATCTGAGTTACTACTAGCCAACGTATGCGTCCTTCCGCTAGCTAGACGATCATTGGCCACTTTAAATCATAATTTTATTACAAAAGTTACGGTAAAATATACAAATCTAACGATATTAATCAATATTGAACAGGTAGGGTATGTTACGATGGTTTGGAGTGTTACAATTTGGTGCCGTGACCAGGATGATAAAATAGTCTAAAAATAACAATGAAAAAATTAATAAAAATTAAATATCATAACCTAATGGCTGGCAGAGTAATGTATAAAATGACCTAAAAAAATTATTTTGTTTAGGTAGGTTATGGTAGATTTAGTTGCGAGTTCGACTCTTGCACAAAATTGCTACATAAGATGCGAAGTGTGAGTTCGATTCTTGCACAAATTGCTACATAAGAAGATATGAGGTGTGGGTTCGACTCTTGCACAAAATGCTTCATGTGAAGATACGTGGTGCGGGTTCGACTGTCGCACAATTTACTACATGGAAAGATACGAGGTGCGGGTTCGATTCTCGCACAATTTGCTGCATGTGAAATGGAAAGGAGCTCAAGACAAACGAAGCAATAAAATACATAGTGATCTAAGGCTTATCCAGTAGTAGTAGAAGGATAGGTAAGAATCGACAAGTTGAGGGGTCGTCTAAAATATATTTAATCTCATTATTCTTCAATTAACTTAATTTAACTTAATGTCTAGCACTCGTGTTGTGTAGGTGGTGTTGATGATGATGATGCAGGTGTTGATGATGATGAAGCAGGCAGAGCAGTAAACAACGTTCTCCAAACAGCATCTGAAATAAATAAGAAATAAGGTTATTTTGTCAGGGTCTACAAGCTACGAGTCTGGATGAGCTCGCTTTGCAGTGATAAGCTGCAATTCTTCAACCTCCTCAACCTCAACAGCCTCTATTGGTCCACTGCTGGACGCGGGCCTCTCCGTGATAAGCACTTTGTTGGTTTTTATCTCATGGGGGTAATGTCCATAATCCCCACGCTGGGCATGCGAGTTGGGATTGCGGTTCGGTGATGGAATTGATCTACAGGGGGCGCTATTGCTCGTCTCAGTGGATATCCCTGTGGTGGTGCAAATTCTAGGCCAACACTACACAGATAAGCTGTTATTGTATTCATCTTATATAAAGAAGTAATAATAGTTGCCTGGAAGAAATCGCTTCGAAGTGATAAGGCCGACCATTGGAAGAAATTAATGTTTTTTTTTATTTTAGTTGGAAGTATATACCTTGCTTCCTTAGTAGGAGTTTTCAAACAGCCTGTATATTAGGGTCTCCATTTACATGGACAAGAGGAGTTGGTAGAACATTATATATCCATATTCATATAGGTAGCCACAGATTTAGAAGGTGGACTGACTGATGTATCTGCATTCCAATTTCAGCAGGATAATCTGAAAAAGAGGAATTGTCAGTGTGCATTGTACGTGGGAAGATGCAGGATTGTCGACTACACAGAGGGAAGGCTTTTTCTTATTCATAGCTGGGATCTCAGGTAAGTGATTTCAGCTGGTTAACATGGAGGCATCAGAGGTGCAGTATTGATGATTAAAGAGAATCAGGACTGAATGCAGGGCAGTTGTCTGAACCAGACTTGGGAATCGAGGCCATTATGTCTATGGATAGCTGATTAGAAATATTTTAAGACTTGAACCTAATTAAATGTACTTACTTGGTTCTTCCTTGGGGTAACGGGATACTGTATCAAGCGGCTAGTTAGGCGATTGGCACATTCACTGCCACTACTAGCTTTATGTTACTGGATGAAGCAATGGAGAAAAGGGATACTGTATCAAGTGGCTAGCTAGGTGATTGGCACATTCACTGCCAGCTTCGTGTTACTGGATGAGATAATGGAGAAACGGGATACTGTATTGAGCGTCTATATAGGTGTTTGACTTATTCACTGCCAGTTTCGACGAAGGGATCCAACAGAAGCGCGTAGCTGAACGAAGCGTTGCAGTTGGACGACGTGTGTCTTGGATTATGAAAGCGTAAGATTGCGTAGGGGTCGTAAGTATTATTTCTGAAATAAATAATAAGAAAAATGTGTAAACAATCATATGAGTTTGGCACTTCTTGTCATTTCCTGTCATTTATGGTAATCAAAAAGACCAGACAGGGATTTGGTTAGTCTACATTGAAATGTCAGAGGGTAACCTCTAACGGATCGGCTATGGTTTGATAATATAAACATTGGAAACTTGTGTAGATTTGATAGAAAATGGTGTATATACTCACGATTAAAATAAGGTTATCCAATTGTCCATTCGTTTTGCCGGTAGGTTATAATGTTCTTGCCGGTATTAGGTAGGTACAGCAACGGCTTCTTGCACGAGGATGAAAATCGAAATACTTTCAAACACATGCTCCAACCATTAGTAACTGTTCTGATGAACATATTTAACTTGTCGAAATTGAAAAATTCTTGTATTTTCTTGAAAACATTTGTTTACATTCAAAAAGTGAAAAGGCTTGTCAAGGCGCCAACGTCAAATCACTTCAACTTCTTTTATAATTGCCTTGCTTGCTTTTGGCTACGACTCGGCCAGTCACGTAAAGTTACATGGTAGAATGTTATAAGGGTGGTTTACACGAGGCAGAGTAACGGACGCGTTTTGACGCTCGGGGTCGTTAAAATATTAAAACTTTTAAATAAACTAAATTTAAAACTAAAATTCAAGCATAGCATTGGACGTTTACAAATAAAAATCGTTTAAAATAAACTAAATTAATAATAAAAATTAAAGCATAGCGTTGTTCGTTAACAAGGTAAAAATTAAACAATCGTTATCAAATAAAATAAATACAACGGTTAAAAAAATAAAGTGAATTAAAAACTTAAAATAAAGCATAGCGTTAATCGGTTAAAAATTAAAACAGTTTGTTTATATATAATATAGATAATTAACTGAAATAACGCGCGGGAAAAATATCGGTGTAAATTGACGGGCCAATGTCAGGACGGGGCCTTATTTTATTTATGATTTTCTCCTTAATTGTTTATTTTTGGCTTTGCATCATGATTTGACATAACTCTGCCTTCAGAATTTTACGTAAACGCGGGTGAATTTTTGAATGATCAGTGACAGTAGTACTTTGAATTAGATAGATTACGTTTTTTTTAGGGTTTATTAGACCCATAGGTTCATAGACTCAGGGTTGTTTACATTCTTATCATCAACCAACAAGTCGGTCTAATTTCGCTCGTCCAAGGTGTCTACCTTACTACGTGTTCATAGACTTGAGGTATTAGGTCTGTAATTCTTACCGACCAACAAGTTGGTCTATTTTCTTCCGTTAAAAATTGGTTTGAACTTAACTTATCTTATCTGTCAATCTTTGACAATCCACGAAGATGGTTTACCACCGGGAAAATTGAGATAGAAACTGGATGTTCTAAAAAATATGAAATCGAAAATTAGCTTACAAATTAATTAACTGAAATGTATTATTAGTCTCTGTGTCACAGATTCAAGTGCGGGATGACTACGGGGCAAGTGTGACTGATGTGTCTGAGGGGGTTTGTAAGAAGATAGAGGGACTGTTGAACATAGTTTAGTACGAGAGAAGTACGAAGTTTGTATGAATATTAGTAGTATCTGTAAAATCGGAGTGCAGTTGCCCATGTAAGTTACCTCAGTTCTAAATCTGGGACGGTTCATTCAGGCTTAAATCACATGCGCATCACAAGTAGGTTCTATAAAGGAATAATTTTGGAGTTAGGATACCAAGATCATATCAGATTATATTGTAGAATCTGAGATCTGAATTGCAGCTTGGACTGACTTTATAGAACCTCAAACTCAACCCAATAGGCCAGATCTGAGCACACTTCACAAACTCCAGGTTTAGAATGGGAGTAAAGCCTTTGTCTGGGGTTCTGGGGTAAATTAAAATTGCATTATCGGTCGGTTTATTATACAGTTAACGACTAATTGATCTGGCTTCAGTTGAGTTATGTGTGAGGTCTGGAATCCTATCATAAGTTTACTGTTGTTCTACTAGAGATGACATGATTCACGACCATGTTCCAGGAGCAATTGTTTTTATTCTGTGAAGCGTTGATAATGCAATAAGAGTTAACTTGACAATTAGATTATGAATGTGGCGCTGGTCCATATTGATTGTTTTAAACCTGGTTTAAATACACAAAACATTAAAATGTATGTGATTATAAGTTTCAATAAATTAAGAGATTAATAATTACAATATTTATTAAAATTAAATTGAAATCTAAATAAATTTGCAAATTATTAGGAATATTAGGAAATCCTTACTTCTTTGGAAATGCTTAAGGATTTGGGGTCGATGTAACGGTCCAGATTATGCTGGCTCATTCAATTTGCAAATATAGAAACATTTAGCACTTTCTGATATAACTTGTAACACTGAAAGAATAAAACCTTCTTAAATCTTGTTCAGCAAAATACAATATTTGAATTTGATTACTCTAGGAAAACAATAGGCGTTGTTTGGAGAGGTGACAGTCGGGTCTAGGTAGAAAAAGGAGTCGGTGGGCGTTGGGGTTTTTGCTAGGTTTTTCCAGAAACTGTGAGGAATTGTGTGCCTGATTGAGAGAATGCTGGGTCGACCTAGAACATATGATGAACGGCTTCAGAATGGATCGGATTTTAGCGTTGAAATCCTTCGGACCAGCGAGGATTTCGGAGAGAGCATTCTATCGTTCCGGAGAGTGAGGATTCAGGTTACGTAAACACACTACTTAATTCTATCGTTTCTCTACGTTGTAGACGGATGGTGTTACATCCCAGAGCTGGCTAATCTAAATTCTTATTATGTTTATCAAGCACATCCAGTAGTCCCTGGATGTGTATTAAATTTTAACAAGCAGACTTGGGAGACCATTTACGTTCCAAGTCTGTGGAATTGTCTTCCGTTAAAATGGTTCTCTCTGCAAGCGTCATCCCGATTGTAGAAGAACTGAGGGTTTATTATGTCTATTGATTAGATCTACGGTTAGCCTGGAGTGTGGTTCCACCCCGTTTACAGAAGCAGCAGCTTCTAGGTAGGTATAGGTATAGGTTGAGGTAGGATAGGTGTAGGAGAGGAAGGTAGGTGTATTTGGGTCGCTTCAGACCATTCCCCGTAAAACTCTACTGAGTTAGCGTCTTTCAATCGCTTTGCACTTAAATGTCTGGTTACACTGAGTACGGGCCAGGCGATAGTCTTCTACTTTCGACTGTCCCCGAGGCGCTGAATGTGATTCTGAATGGGAGCCCTTAATAACAGGAAGCTTTGGTCTGGACCTGCACAGGCCAAAGCAAAGTTCTCTGGTAACCGCACAGTGGAGGCATTGTAACCGAAATCATAAAATGATCCAGTTATTATCGTAATCTATACTTAAATCTACTTCTTCACCTAATTATCTTTACCTTGAATGCCCGGGATTGAATTCTAATCTTATTACGTAATCTAAGCTGTTTCAGAGAGGGAGAAAGTTAGGTTTAACCGACCGTGAAAAAGGCTGGTTATGCTACACCAGAATTGAAGAATCGATGTTTTCAAGTAAGTTGAAGAGTTAGTTCGTTTGTCTAAAGCTCCTAAAAGAATCTGAGTTACTACTAGCCAACGTATGCGTCCTTCCGCTAGCTAGACGATCATTGGCCACTTTAAATCATAATTTTATTACAAAAGTTACGGTAAAATATACAAATCTAACGATATTAATCAATATTGAACAGGTAGGGTATGTTACGATGGTTTGGAGTGTTACAGAACCACGAAGATTTGGCTGCTCTTTCATACTCTTACTGAATTGAGGTAGTTGAGCAACCAATGAGTGCACAGCACACTAAAAACATTTTGAAAACAACCTACGAAACATCCGCCAAAAATCGGGCATGACATGTCGCTAAAGAACAATGGCAACTTTCCCCATCGATATATATGTACTACGCACTAGATTTCGCGATCAGAACACTCACTCTGTTCAACTGAACTGTACTGCAATCCGTACACCTGACATTAGTGTGGCTTCGACATGCATGCAGCTTGGACGCATATGGAGCCGCGCTAATAATACGAATATCCAAATCTAAGTGTGACCCTGGACGTAAATAATGAAAAATAACAACCCAGTAGTCAAGTTAGTAAAATTATTTGTTATATTAAGTGAATAAATAGGTAATAATATCGTAATACCTCAACAGATAGAAATAATTTTTCATAAATATGCACGCCATTGTAATCATAGACTAAAACATGCAGATGTTCCATTTCAAAACCGGTTGTAGGTAAAAATATGTGATTGATGGAAGACAGATAGGGTGACAGACTTGACGCGGTGTTTTTTTAAAATTATTGTTTTTTTTATTACCTATTGATTTTTAAGCAGTTTCATATTTTTAACCGACTTCGAAACAAGGAGGAGGTTCTATGTTCGGCTGTATGTAGTATGTTTATAAGTATGTTCGTCGATTTCTCCGTCATTTGATTGACTGATTCCGGACCAATTTGGTGATCTTTTCAGTTGTTTATAGGTGCTCCCAAGGTGGTCCCAATATTTTATTCCCCAGGGATTTCTATTTATCCAGCAAAACTTAAAAAAACAGTTTAAAACTAAGGGATTCGAAATCGGTTTTTAGTTTTTTCAAAACTATTTAATTATTACATTTTCAAAGAAATCAAATTATTGAAAATTTTACTATTTTTTTTCCTTTCAGATCATATCAAGTTATGAACAAAGTTCAGAAAATATGACGACGTGCGCACTCTTAATTCAATGAAAAGTATGTAGGTAGGTACTTGAACACAATAATTAACTCATTAACTGCGCCCGCGCCCCGCGCGCGCCGTCGCTGCCGCCATAGCTTGGAAAATGGCGGTGGAGATTCGCGTCATAGGCAATGGAAGTGTTAAATTATTGTATTAAAAAATATCTTAGGACAAAATGTACTAATTTATTTGTTTTCTTATTTTAGTTGATTTTAAACAATTGCTAACATGTTTGAATAAACGCATAACAATCCATTTTTTTTAATTTTCTACTCTTTTTGAAAACAAATATTTTTGAAATAGAGAATAAATTCTTACTAAGATAAGTAGGTACAAAATCTGTGTCACCTCTGCGCGGTGTAAAATCTATAGGGGCGACATGTTGTCAGAATACGTTGAGCAAACAATACTCTTTAAGCGATCTAGCGCTGAATGTTTTAATTGTTTGGTTAGACGACTTAGATAATGTTTTAGCGCTGCAACGCTTGCCGCGCCCAGGCCACCGCTGTCATGAGAATGAGACGTTTTTTGTTTGAAATTTCTTCTCTAGGTACATTTAACTCAGTGACTTTCCCTTATGGTCTGTCCCAAAAATTTTAGGAATGATATGAAATATACCATTCGATTCATCTCAAAATTTTGAGGAACTCTGAATTTTTAGTTTTTCCGTAATTATTGCAGAAAAATTAAATATTTTTTTGAAGATTGGCAGAATAATTCCATTTCCTTAGGTTCGACTCCTCATTGCAATAGCGGCGGGGTGACCAAAAAGGTTTCAATTCTAGAGGTTAATTTCAGGTTCGGGACCGGATTAAAACCAACCTCCTTTTTTCAGTTGGTGTAGGTAGAATAGAGTAGGTTTATCGGCCATGGATGAAAATAGCCAACTAATAATTTGGAAGGTACCACGCCAACATCTTAGGCCCAGCTACATTTTACAAAGATCCTATGACTACGTTCCGACATTTTAGGATAGTTTTTCGAACTTTATAGGTAGGTAGGTACCTAACCTGTATACCTACCTACCTAGCCCACCGGCTTAGGTGTATTGCCACGGCTTCACAATTCGTTCCAAGATCGTGTCACCTACCTGTTCTGTTCAAATAAAATCCTTAAACCTACCGGTGGCGTTAAGGCCATCGTCATCAGCCTATATTAATTAGTCCACAGCTGGACACAGGTTCGCTTCCGTAATGAGCGCCATGTCACCCTGTCTTCAGCTAGCCGCATCCAGCATCTGCCTACCAATTGCGTCCTACACTACGTTTGCCTAGTCGCGGTTTCCACTCAAGACAAGAACACGTTTACCCCAGCGCTTTTCGATTCTTAACCTACACATTTTGTATTGTAGGTATCGTACCGTACTTGCCTGAAGTGAAGACATACAATAATCCGTTATTTATTTATTTATAACAGTTTTCTCAATAAAAGTCGGTAGGTAGGTACCTACCTACAGTCATCGCCAATTATAGCGATGAACCGATAAAGACTCCAATCCAAAGCACCGGTTTAACGGTTTCTTTTGCTGTATGCAGATAAACGGATTTGGAGTCTTCAACTTTATGAGTTGCCTAGTCATTATTCAGTATTCGTCATGCCTAAATGTTTTTTGGTAGCAAAGTAGATAGTTTTGTAATATAATAAGTCACACCTAATATCTCAGAAGAAGGATTGAGTGTTCTACGTTAGTGTAGTGTATGTCCAGGTAAAACCATGGTCTACATACATCGTCTCGTAGGTCGAGGTGTTGCAAATCAGCTGTCAATGTCACTTGTCAGACGGACATAGCCGAGAAGGCGGGAATCCGGGTTGACAGGCGAACGGATGCCGACTGCGGAGGAGGTCGAGCTGATCATTATGAGCTGATGAATGCCTCGGCTGTGTCGAGCCGATGTATCCCTTATCGTGTACACTATCGGTCTATGGAATCCCTACAAATGGCGACGGGATAAAAGGTAAGATATTTTATTAGTACTTGAAGGAAGGGAGGGACACCAACGAGATTGAAAGTTACAATGCAAAATGCTCTCGTAGAAGTTCCTTGCTATCTTATCAAAGTAAAATACAGATAAACATAAGGAAACGCCTTAATACAGTATCACAAACTTGCACACTTGCTTCCTACTTTTTGTTTTCTATGTAATCAAATGACCAGACCAAGCATGGACCAAGAAACGCAAGGATTGGAATGGCAACAGCAGTCTGTCATGTTATATAGGTACCAATTATGGTATCCAGGTGGTAAAAATATGTGTAAGTAGGTACATTCTCATTTACCTATACCTACTAAAATCTAATATTGTCCCGAGTTAATTTATACCATTATTGTACTTATTTTATGTTCAGTATAAAGTTGACTTTCTTTATGAAACAATGTTGCAATAGGAATATGAATAGAACTCATTCCCATTTATTTTATTTGGTTTATGATAGATAACACATTTATTTATAACTTCTTGTCAAATAATATGTGGCAATGTGCTGTAAGCACCAGCTCTAGACAAACCTTCTGTGATTAAAGTGTCTTGTAATTAAGAAAAGTACTTAGGATAGTGGATAAATACAGATACCTACACACACAATGTGCAGGAGCCATAGGAGCTAAATGTACTCGGTTCCATCAAATTATAAATAGTATAAGAATCTAATAATATTATAAAATACCTAAACGGAACCAAAGGAGATTACCTCGGTACAAAGCTATATTCAAAGCAATTAAAAAGACAAGGTAAAAGGTAAAAGGTAAGTAAAAGGTAAAAGGTAAGTAAAAGGTAAAAGGTAAGGTAAACACTAAAACACAAATAAATGGATCTGATTTACCATGCAGTGTCGGTTGTGCAATAAGCTATTTCATTAGGTTTGTATTATCTTAAGATGAATTATTGGAACACCAGCTGGTAGACCAAATAACAGAATTAAATTAAATTTGCTATGGATGTGCAGTGCATCATCAAAGGTCAAGTCGGTACTGAGCTGCTATAAAATAGCATTGTCAAAATTAAGATCCTAAATCGACAATGTCTACTGTAACAGATGGGGAACTACTTTTAAAACTGTACTTATGTGCCTATCATAAACTGACATAACAAAAAATTCTTACTCATACATAGGTAAATTAGTACAACCTTGAAAAAAAAATTTATTTGGATCTGTGCAAAAGTGCCTAACCGTTGAAAATTAAGGTATCATTTATTGCATGAAATACATGGAGATACCTACAGGTGTTATGATGAATCATTGTACTCCTTCCTGCCTTTGCAGTGTGCAATGTCTGTATAACAAGTTATTATGATTGAAATTAACGCATTTGCTGCCCAGCCTTGGCGGTGCGCCGCGCCGAAAGGAGCTGGAGGTGGGCAAGTGCGACGTGGGCCATGTAAGTGAAAATTGAATTGAATTGGCAATTGAAAATCAATAAAAAAAAAAAAACTGATAGATATGGGATAAACAACTTACAAAAATAAATGTCATGGTGGTGAATAATCTTTGTCAACTATAAATCCATGAATAGTGTATGAAATAATCATTATTGACTTTCTAAAATCCTAATTCGGTAGTAGGTATAGTCTTAGATTGTGGTAATTTATGGACGGAGCCATAGCAAATTTACCTACTGTTGCATATCATGGTGGGTTCATGTTATGGATAATTCAGGGCAAGTGGTAGTATGGTACTCATCAGCATTTTTCCAAGTACCCACATGTATAGTTTGTGATTGGAAGGTCAATAAACTAGTTATGAGTGCACTCACACATATATATCTAAAAAAACAGGTTGCCTATGCTATATAACACAGACTTTATTGTCGATGCGCCTTTTGCGGACAACGAAATCCGAAAGTCAACAAAAGATTTTTGGATAATATTGCATTTAATACTTATTAAAAAGATGGTGGTTACTGTCACAGATGCGCGTGTATCTAAAACCTTCATTTATGGTGATGATATTACAAAGTACGGTTATAGTTAAATAAAGGTTTATATTATTACTATTGTCAGCAATGTTATTTAAAAGCCACATTATTGTATAGATTACTTTTGCCGTCTATCATTTTCTATAATATTTAAAAGACACTGTTTTGTTTCTAGTACTGCATTTGACTTACAAGTACTCACTGTCATAGCGGGGCGGCAATTCCCGACCAATCGCAAGCCTCGACCGATCAATAGTCCTAGGCGGTAACAATTTAGCTGACATGGTCGCATCGACCCGCTCTGACAGGCAGTCCGATTTTGTTCGCCAAAGTGGAAGGTTGTATTGTCTACTAAGTTTGTGTGAGGTGATTGTGAAAGTATAAATTTTCAAGTAAGTACTGTTTTATTTGACGTAGAAATTAGCTTAGCAGGCCAAGTCTAGCGCTTCTGTAAGTAGCGTTAACAATTCAGAAGTGGGATATGATCGCCACGTGCACTTGTAGTAGAAATGAGTATGTTTCGTATGGGTAAAGTTCATAATGAGCACTATTTCGTCAATTTTAAGAAAAACCACGTGTTTCTCGTTCACGTGTTTTTGTGTTCTCGTTTTTTTTTTTTTTCTTTCACTTTGTTCTTTGGCTTCTTTTACCAAATTGTACTACTTTAACAAGCAGTGAGACCGATGCGTGGTTGAGGGTACTCCTCGATAGCATCGTCTCATTGCGAGTAATTCTACAATAAGACCGATACGTGGTCGAGGCTACTCCTTGATAGTACCGTCTTATTGTGGGTACCTAGGATTAAGTGTTGCTACGATGAGACTGATGCATGGTTAAGGCTACTCCTTAGTAGCAGCTGCTCATTATAAGCGCTCCCAGAAATTGATAACATAGCGCTTAGAGAAAGAAGGGATAACTAATAATTATTTTTTTTACCCAAAACTGATTTTACCTTGTGCAAAAGAACAAAAGTGGTGATGACGTCATCCAAAGTGGTTTAGAATAATTGGTTATTTTTCGAGTGGGGTAACATAGGGGGATGAAAATTTGGTTATTTTTGACGTATCTCTTACCGTTTACGAGATAATTGCAGATTGCCCAAAAATCATTTTACTCTATAGTAGCTAACCTAACCTAACACAAAAGTGGTGATGACGTCATCCAAAGTGGTTCAGAAAAATTGGTTATTTTGTGAGTGGGGTAACACAGGGGGATGAAAATTTAATTATTTTTGACGTATCTCTTACCGTTTACGAGATAATCGCAAACTGCCCAAAAACTTATTTTACTCTATACTATCTAACCTAACACAAACCTAAGACTAACCTAACGCAAGCCTAAGGCTAACTTAAGGCAAACCTAAGTCGTCTCCGCTCGCACAGTCGGGCCAGATGCCTTTCGAGCAGCCGTTGTTGCCGCTCTCGCAGTGGTGCCAACCATTGCCGCTCACTCAGTCGCGGCCGCTCGCCGCAGCCACGCAGCCACCGCTCGCTGCAGCCACGCAGACATCGCTCGCCGCAGCCAGGCAGCCGTCGCTCGCTGCAGCCACGCAGACATCGCTCGCCGCAGCCACGCAGTCGTCGCTCGCTGCAGCCACGCAGACATCGCTCGCTACAGCCACGCAGTCGTCGCTCGTTGCAGCTACGCAGACATCGCTCGCCGCAGCCACGCAGTCGTCGCTCGCCGCAGCCACGCAATCGTCGCTCGCTGCAGCCACGCAGACATCGCTCGCCGCAGCCACGCAGTCGTCGCTCGCTGCAGCCACGCAGACATCGCTCGCTACAGCCACGCAGTCGTCGCTCGTTGCAGCTACGCAGTTGTTGCTCGCCGCAGCCACGCAGCCGTCGCTCGCTGCAGCCACGCAGACATCGCTCGCCGCAGCCACGCAGTCGTCGCTCGCTGCAGCCACGCAGACATCGCTCGCTACAGCCACGCAGTCGTCGCTCGTTGCAGCTACGCAGACATCGCTCGCCGCAGCCACGCAGTCGTCGCTCGCCGCAGCCACGCAGCCGTCGCTCGCTGCAGCCACGCAAACATCGCTCGCCGCAGCCACGCAGTCGTCGCTCGCTGCAGCCACGCAGACATCGCTCGCTACAGCCACGCAGTCGTCGCTCGTTGCAGCTACGCAGACATCGATCGCCGTCGACGCAGTCGAGACGGCCGCCGTCGTCCAAGCAGTCGAGAGGGCCGCCACCGTTCACGCAGTCGGGTCGGTCGTCGGAAGAGTCTGGCAAGAGATGAACCCCTTAGGTACCTCTAAAACTTTTGTTAATTTATTAGATGCTTTAAAATCTAAACGTGTCTGGTTTGGGGAGTCACTGGAAACATATATAGTAAATAGGTGTGGTATAGTAGGTAGACGTGCCGTTGAGTGCATTTTGCGTGGAAAAGACGATCGTTCTGTACGGTTGGGTGCAGAAGCTGTTCAATACGTACGATAATCCTGATAAGCTCCTGGCTTACTTAAGGAATGCTAGGAATGATAGGTCACAAAACGAACCAGTGTTACTCCAAGCAGGCATCTCCGTCTGATAGTCAGTCATAGCTGTTTGCACAGTGTGTCTCCGCTCTATTCCTGCTCATGCGACTCGATAGAACAAGTGACTCACCACACTTACCTGGGCCTCGTGTAGATAATAGATTCGGGTGGAACTTATACATTGATATTATTTGTAATAAACTGCGGGCTATACTTGCTAAATTTTATATTTTAAAACCCAAAATACCGTACAAAATTCTTCTATCCATGTATAACGCCCTGGCAGATTCACTCATAATATACGGTAGAACATTTAAAACATACAACTTTCATACGACAATATAGAAATTATTTTTAATTATATAAACGTCTTGCCTATACAGGAAAAAAATATCCCTTGCCCTTTTGAAAGAACAATATAATAAAGAAATCTTAATGCCCGTATCTCACAAAACAACTACCAGGAAAATAACACAAGACAAAGTCAAAGTACCCCAGCCCAATAACTTCTATGGACGTAGAACAATAGAATTTATGATACCTAAACTCATTAACGAATTGCCACAGAAAGTCAGAGAAAAAGCCAACGATAAAAACTACAAATGCATATCCTACAAAATTATTATCACGAAAGGCTACAGAGTGAATAGGAGGTAGCATGCTGCCCCTTAGTCATTCTGCAACACCAGCAGTTTTTGTCGCTGTCCGGGTACAGGCGTCAATGTTATACTACAGTAGGTTTTTCTGCTTCGATCATAATATAAGTGCCTACAAAGTTTACCTACACCCTACAAGTAATAAAATCAAAATATATGAATGTTAAAAAGAATGTTATTAATGTAGAAAATTATAATCAAAAAAATAGAAACAAATTAGAACAAGTATTTATTTAAAAAAAAAAGATAAAGATAAAAAAATGTTTATTTCGTCTTAAGTTACACATCAACATTTCTAAATAAATGAACTTATAGATAGTTGGTACCTGATGTTTTAAAAAGACCATTTTAAGGCGTCGCTAGTGAGTTCCTCGCTCTTGTTAAGTCGAAACTTGTATTAAGAAGCGAGGGCTCCTGCTCTGGCTAACATCGGGCTTATTTTTCTCACAATGGTGTAAATTGAAAAGTTACAAAAATACATATACAAGGTCAATATAGAGATCAATGACATAAGAAAATATATCTTATTTAGTATATAGTACATAAAAAAAAGACTACTATTTAACCAAAAAAAAAAAATTTGAAGAAAGGTTTGCTAACCCCCGAATACTCAAACTCATTTATAACTGGCGAACAGGTGAGCCAACTGCAGACTGCTACAAACAATCTGCAGGTGGCTCAACTGATCCATATCTAAATTTATTTATAAATATTTAATTATAGTAATGTATCTCGATACTCCACAATCCAATAATACGATAATAACGACAGCTTGTAGGTAGGTAAGTACTTGCCAGAATCTACGTTTTAACCTGGTTTTGCGTAATTTCATTTATGTTTTATTATAAATCTAGATAGTAGTGATAGTTAGTGTTTTTGTTAATTTTATATAAGACGATTCTGTGCACCAACATAAACCTAATATGGTTTAATGGTGCAACATTGTCAAAACATAATATGTATTCTTTTAAATAAATAAATATTCTATTCTATTCTATAAAGCTGAGAAGGAAAAGTTAATGGCTCTGCTCAATAACTGAAGGGAATGTTTTGCCTCCTGTCTGCCTGAGTTAGGCACACCACCGATGGTGAAATGTGTTTAACATTAAAAAGCGACGAGCCGGTAGTCTATAGGCCTTACACAGGCTCTCAATCAAAGAAAAGGAATCAAATCAAATACATTTTTTTAAAATAAATACAATAAATGTAGGTAGGTACACTTAGGTCCAAAAGGTCAAATTAAAAAATTAAACAGTGACACGGAAATAATGTGATTACAATTTGATTTCTGTCGCATCAGTATGCAGACTAAAGTAAAGAAGCGACGAGGAAACATTTAGCCTGATAGTTGTTATTTTTTACTTTTTGCACAGGATGGTTTTGACAATTTGTTTGAATTTGTTTACTGACAATTTTTGCAACACACTCAGTATTAATTTTGTTGTAGAAGCTATACATTGCCCTTTGAAAGATACTTACATTAATGTTGTGGAGCCTAGTTGTGGGCGCAGCGAGTTTATGTTGTTGTCTAGTATTATAAGGACATCCCTGGTCCTTGTAATCTAGTAGTAAAAGGACACCCCTGGTCCTTGTTGTCTAGTATTATAAGGACATCCCTGGTCCTGGTAATCTAGTAGTAAAAGGACACCCCTGGTCCTTGTTGTCTAGTATTATAAGGACATCCCTGGTCCTGGTAATCTAGTAGTAAAAGGACACCCCTGGTCCTTGTTGTCTAGTATTATAAGGACATCCCTGGTCCTTGTAATCTAGTAGTAAAAGGACACCCCTGGTCCTTGTAGTCAAGTCAAAGACATCCCTGGTCTTGTAACAATTATTTAAATCATAAGTAGCTTTAAGATTTAAAGGGCATATTGTTGCCAGTAAATAAATAATTAGATATTTGTAATTGTTAAGTGCGAGTGTCTAATATGTTGTTTGATTTGTAAAATGCGTTAGTAACTTTTGATTTAGTTTTCTATTCGTTGATGAAAATTTGATTGTTAGTATATAATACAGTGAGTAACAGTTCTTGATTGTATAATTAATTAATGTTAATTAATGTTTATATTACAACAATAATGTAACAACAAAATTCCTGTACCTCCCGTCCGAGGGCGTACGGTATAATTAGGATGGCCGACTGTCAGCAATGTTATTTAAAAGCCACATTATTGTATAGATTACTTTTGCCGTCTATCATTTTCTATAATATTTAAAAGACACTGTTTTGTTTCTAGTACTGCATTTGACTTACAAGTACTCACTGTCATAGCGGGGCGGCAATTCCCGACCAATCGCAAGCCTCGACCGATCAATAGTCCTAGGCGGTAACAATTTAGCTGACATGGTCGCATCGACCCGCTCTGACAGGCAGTCCGATTTTGTTCGCCAAAGTGGAAGGTTGTATTGTCTACTAAGTTTGTGTGAGGTGATTGTGAAAGTATACATTTTCAAGTAAGTACTGTTTTATTTGACGTAGAAATTAGCTTAGCAGGCCAAGTCTAGCGCTTCTGTAAGTAGCGTTAACACTATTTGGGCCGTTAAAAGTGATTTATTCTTATTTTTTCCTTGAATAAAAATTATCTACATTATTATATCGTTTGGAAACAAGAAATAAAATGATTTGTTTTCTTATATTAACAAACAGCCGATGCTGTTAAAAAAAGTAAAAATGAGGTAGGATTGTTGGGTTATAATTACAAACAGTTAAAAATCACTTTATTATGTAACTATTATTAAAAAACTTATAAAAGAGCTGGTATCATCAATATAAGTAGCCCATATACCTACATAACATGGAGTAAATAAAGGGTTAGTGCTGGAAAATTTATACAGCGTCGAGAATAAAATTAAATAATAATACCAGCAAGATGATTTCCTCCTAGCCGAATTGCGACCACGGCAGCCGGTCTCATCGAAGACTGGCGGGATGCACGGCACATGTTGTGGTGCACGGGTTTGGGCGCGAACCAGGGTGCGCTCCCTGTTCCCGCACTCTCATAGTCCGGTAGGACGGCGGACCGACGCGGCCGGGGAGAGGTCAGGCGCGTGACCGATGGCTTTACCTACGTACTTTCCGAGGCACGGAGCTGCAAGCTAAGTAGAAGTAATGACTATCCCAAAAGTAAATTGATAACTGAACCTGATAGTGAATAGTTTAATAAAAAAATGTAATTAATTATTGTTGCAAGCAATCTAGAGGGAGCATGGTAGGTACCTAGAGGTATAGTAGGACGAATAATCGTATTTCATCTTTGAGACTTCGTGGGTTGCAACTTTTTTGGTAAAAATTAAGTAGTAATGTGACAATTATCGAGCTTATTATAAATTGTATCATTATTGATGTGCCTGGTTGATTGACGATTTCTTCCGTGCACGGATTGGTTCGTCATGTAACTATTCGTATAAAACAAAACATAATTTCGGGTTCTGAGGTAAGCTTACGCGGTTAATATTAAATGGTATGGTAATGGTATGGTAATGGTAATGGTATGGTAATTGCTTAAGCTTCCGCGCATGTGTGGAAATTGATTATTTGTTCGAGTATAGGTCGGTGTGGGTTGACAAGACCGCCATTAAATTGGAAATTGTCTGGTAGTTCAAATGAATGCCACTGGGTTGACAAGACCGCCATTAAATTGGAAATTGTCTGGTAGTTCAAATGAATGCCACTGGGTTGACAAGACCGCCATTAAATTGGAAATTGTCTGGTAGTTCAAATGAATGCCACGGGGTTGACAAGACCGCCATTAAATTGGAAATTGTCTGGTAGTCCAAATGAATGCCACCATTAAATTGGTATTGATCAACATGCCTTCCATTAAAATTGGAAGTAGCGCAGTAGTTCAAATGAATACTCTCATTAATTAAAATTGGTAGACATAGTCCCCGTTCAATTAAAATTGGTTTTGTAGTTCAAATGAATATCCTCATTTAGTTGAAATTGGTTGGCATAACCTCCATTAAATTGAAATGGTAAATCAAAGTAACACCCTCTTATAAATATAAATTGGTGGACATGTCCTCCCCTTTTAATTTAAAATGTTTTGTAGTTAAAATGTATTCCTTCATTAAATCGGGGATAATTGCTGATAGTTCAAATGAACACCTTATTACGTATTTCTTACAAAGTATGAAGTGCTTTTTGCTTATTAATGAGATATTACTTCAATTGCTCCGTCAAAACTTAAAACATAGTGCAGTGTCTCTATAAGGGTCAGAGGACAACAAAACTTGCGTATGCTGCAAATAAGAGAGATGGAAGCACCACTATTCGTACGGCAAAGACGAGACTGTGAAGATTTTATAACCTAGGTGCCTGGTGCATAAGCTACTAAAGGGCTACGCAGTTGTGAAGAACATCATAAAGAAATTCCTCTAAGTGACAATGTTTAACCAGGATAACCAACCATGACAAAGAATAGCTCTCATAAATATGCGCCAAGAAATTGGAAACGAAAATCAAGTCCTCCTTGACTGAGATATAATTGAAGGGTACTTATATGGAACATCAGGGGTATTTTCATTGGTAAATAATGAAAGAAAAGAAGTTTGCGAGTACCTATTTGAAGGATCTTCAACTCCACAAACAAAAGTGCACACCACGTAAAGCTACTACAACTTCACTAGAGTATTCGAACATACTTCTTTGGCAAGAATTCTGATCTAAGTTTTAAAAAGGATATTTCCTATTTACCTCCATGAAATTGTGGAGCAAACAAGACCACATGCTATTTTGAATTACTGCTATTATTGAGAATTATTCATTGTCAAGGCGATAAGATACCCGAGTATGATACTGACTATTAGATATTGTATAGAAATATTAAATTTAATGCGTTTATTTCAGACAACGACAAATAATGGCACAAAAAAGTTTAGGTGTCCATATTATCTATAATAACAAGAAAAATTTAAAATTAAAACAATAAACCCCGACAGATTTTCTTGAAACATCTCACACTCGATAAAATTATATATACTAAAAAAAAAAAAAAAACTAAACGAAAATCGGTTCATCCGTTTGAGAGCTACGATACCACAGATACACAGACAGACACGTTAAACTTATAACACCCCTGTCTTTTTGCGTCGGGGGTTAAAAATACAATCCGTGATAAATATATGGAAGCAAAAAACAGAAGAGAGAGGGTAAGAGTGTAGAGACAGAAGAAGAGAAGTCGCTGAATCAAGCTTAGTGGAAGGTGACAAGTTTTATGTTGAAGTAATTGATAAAGGCAATAAATGTTGGGTCTATCGACATGTCACAGTGCGAAAACATCTTACAGATCAAGCATTGAAAACGAATGTCGTACAGCTGAAAATAGTATCCAGATGAAGAAGCGGCTTCCCAGGACCCACCAGAAACAGGCTAAAGAATACCAAGAAGAAATCTGTAATGAACAAATTAGACTGATTTCGGGTGGAATTTGAGTTGAGTGATAAGCAAGCACTATTTACCAAAATTAAATAATTCAGTGTTAAAATGAAATTGTGTCTCACATTGGTCTTAAATTATTGTGCTAAACTTTATACCTTACTAGTGTAATGTGGTTAATAAAAGATACTTAACTATAGCCATACATTTTTGTAGTGTAAAATAAATAATGTATGATGTGTTCAACACACCATGTTGTGTGACTTTAAATTTATCCTCAAGGGAGGGATGTAGTGTATGTCCAGGTAAAACCATGGTCTACATACATCGTCTCGTAGGTCGAGGTGTTGCAAATCAGCTGTCAATGTCACTTGTCAGACGGACATAGCCGAGAAGGCGGGAATCCGGGTTGACAGGCGAACGGATGCCGACTGCGGAGGAGGTCGAGCTGATCATTATGAGCTGATGAATGCCTCGGCTGTGTCGAGCCGATGTATCCCTTATCGTGTACACTATCGGTCTATGGAATCCCTACAGTTAGCTTTACCAATAATATATCTATTAGCTTACTAGCTTTACCAATAATATATCTATATTATACAGCAGATAAAGCATATTATATCAACTAACTGGTCAGTGGAATCGTATAATTTGATTAATACGCGCAAGGAGACTCATAGACGAAACATTTTTTTATCTTGGTCCTAAATTGTACATTTCTAGAATAGGTAATTAGGGTAAGTATTCATTCTTGGGGTTTGGTTTCTTTGAATTTTTATCTTAGTTACGTTTTCCATTATCTGTAGGTAGTTATTCGGTTTCCTCTATAACGTCATATAGTTAAATACCTGAAAAATAAACACATTATTTATAGAGGGAAAGGTATCAGTGTTTGTAGGTACCACTAACTAAAATGTAAGAGAGAATTTTAGTAATGGTACGATACAAACACTGCACATACCTACGAAGTATATAGGAACTAACTTTTACTATAGGTACATAATATTTTGTAGAATAAGCAAGGCACATACTGGCAATCTTAATAAATGAATTAGGTAAACAATAAAAACAAAATAAACTCTCGATTTATAATAACTTACAATGGCGAAGGGTATTGTAGTTATAAGGCACCCACGAAAGAAAATATTCTTTGAGACAAGTTCCTATAACATGCCTAGGTACAACTTTTTGTGAGATTACTCACAACCAACATTAGCTTCACTTGGATTTTATTTAAGTAAATTAGTAGTTGTAGATCATTCGACTAGCCAGATCATTCGCAGTTGCGCATCTTTAACCGGTAGTATTATTTTGATAAGTTTATTTCGAAAATTATTTCGTCAACAAAAACATTACAAAAGCGCGCGGATTGGACGTAGTCATAGGATCTTCTTCTTCTTCTTCTTTTGTTTTTGGTTCTACATCTTGTTTTGACACAATTCTGCCAATGTCAATGAATTGCTCTTTTTTTTTTTTAAACGATGTGAATCTTTAAGGAGGTTGAGTTTGTCCAAAATAAAAAGAGGATTATTTAATCTCAACCAAGTTCATTACAAAAGCAAACAAAATCAACCAAAATATAGAATAAAAAGCTATTCAAAAAGCACTAAATTAAAACTACCATTCTGAGTATGTACGAAAAAACTTATAATATTTACATAATCTACAAAGCTACAATTTTATATTATTTACAGAAAAAAATCTACAAAGTTTAGATAAAAAAGGTGAAAAAACTAAGGGAAGATGAGTCTCTGAAGAGAGGGGACGGGGAATTTCAGGAGGCATAATATCATGAAGGGAAATTTTAGGTTTTGGACAGGTAAAAAGAAGATGTTCAACATCTCCATCATCCAATCCACATTCACATAGCGATTGATCCCTGACCCTTATCTTGGCAAGAAAAACAGGAGTACAGGCATGGCCCAACCGGAGACGGCATAAGATGGATGTGCTGGTTTTACTGGCCTTTTTAAACTTAAAAAACCAAGGTTTGATAGGAATTTCTGCTTGCAAATTACCGTAGTGTTTGCCCTTTAAAAGTCTAGAAGAACTCCACATTGGAGACCAAGAGGAAGCTAGATGGAAACTAGGAGCTGAACAAAGATCATGAGTATTTTCAAACTTACGCGATCTGAACACATTATTATTAGTATTGTTAAACGGTAAAATAGGTAAATAAACGCGATAAATACCCGTTTAACAATACTAATAATAAAGATCATGAGCATAAATTTTAAGGTGTTCCTCAGAACCAAACTGGATTGCCCGTTTCGCGCAGGAGTCAACAGTTTCATTTCTTGGAATCCCAGAATGACCAGGTATCCAAGCCAAGACTACATTAATGCCACGATTTTTACACCTGAACAAAGATTCACGTATTTTAAGAATAATTGTAAATCTAGATTTAGAGCAGAAAGGACAAGATAGGATGGACTGAAGAGAGCTTTTGGAGTCAGAAAATATTAAAGAATTATTGAGGTTGTGCGTGTCTACAAACTGAATGGCTTCCGGCAATGCTGTAGATTCCGCGGTAAAAACCGAAGAAATTGAAGGACATTTAAAATTAAAAATTATCATGGAGGAAGGAATCCAAACTGCAGCGCCTACAGGACTAGAATCATTTAATTTTGAAGCATCAGTAAATATGGTGAGCCAACCATTATATTTAGAGATAAGTTGCTGGTTAAATTTTTCACGAGCATATTATGAGCAACCTTTCACTATCCCGAAATCTAAGACTATATCTGGCTCGAACATGATTGCTTCATATGGGGTAGAAAACAAAGGATTAATACGATATTTAATGACAGGATGTGGAAGATGGATATATTTCATGAAATTATGAATTAAACACGGTATTGTATATAGGTCATGGGATCTTTGGAGTGCACAAACAGAATAATGACAGGTAGGGTTGGTAGTGCTGTCAACGTCAAAAACAAAATGGCGGATTTTACAAGTTTTTATCATCCTATGTAGCTTCGCCCAAATTGCTATTCATCCACATTTTCAAAAATTAATTTAATTTTTGCACTAAAAATTAATTTTTCGTGCAAAAATTATGGAAAAACTAAATATACAGTTTTATCCAGAATTTCCCGAGCTATCGATTGATACCCATGCGATCTTTCCTCATCATAATTCTTGCCATTGTTCTTTGTTTGTCATATTAAGGATGGGTGGAAGAGGAAAAGCAAGGAGAAGACCCTCAATCAAACCTAGTAGAATCAGCCTTCTGTAGGACAAAGAACCCACATTCTAGCCCCTCTGGCCGAGTTAGTTTCTCTAATTAATTAAATAAGAATATAGCCCTTCATTCTCCCTATTTTTCCTTATTTATTAAATTTATATTTATTTACACGTGTTTTTTAATTTTTGGTACAGTACTAAGCTAGGTTCAGATACCCCCGT
Source organism: Eupithecia subumbrata (assembly GCA_949316285.1). Classification (NCBI taxonomy): domain Eukaryota; kingdom Metazoa; phylum Arthropoda; class Insecta; order Lepidoptera; family Geometridae; genus Eupithecia; species Eupithecia subumbrata. The sequence goes on along the minus strand of OX438643.1, from coordinate 7,639,598 downwards.
GTTCCTAAAAACCGGAAAGTTACTGAACCGGACTTTTTTTTTTAAACCGGGACACTAGCTGGCAACTACAAGTGACACTGACAGCAGTGAAAGTAAACATTGAACGATAGCAATTAAAGCGACCAAACATTGTCACCCAGATTCCATTCTCACAGGCTACTTATCCAAATAGAATCTTGACTTCCGGGCTTTTGGCCAATTCCAACTGGCACTACGCGGAACAACCAAACCTACAGAATGGAGGCAGAGAATAAATGTGCAGCTTGTAAAATCTTGTCTTTACTGTGCATTGAGGAGCTAATTTGTTCATCACGCAGAATGTCAGACCACTTTAAAAATATTACATTTCAAATAGAAAAAAGAACCATGGAAATCGAATCCTATTAGGCGGAGATTTTAGAAGCTCCTTTTTAAGAGGAAATACCCCTTATCAATAATCCCCGATAATAAAAGAATTTTGGTTAGCTACGAACCTTATTTTTGTTAGAATAACACCAATGTTTCATCCCTTTAAGAGGGATTTCTTCGGGGTGAGTGCAGCTTGAACTGTGCGCGTATCGCCGCAACTGAGCTGACCGCGTCGGAGAACTCGTAGCAATGAGCGGGGTTGGAGGTACTGACATCCGTAATGAATTCGTAATACTACGACCATTGAATTACTATTACTAGCGTATGGAACGGACACCCGCGAACAACAACTTTGCGCCATGAGTTGTTGCCGGTCGGCAACAACTCATTTAGTCGTTCGCCTACGCCCATCGCGACACCGCATGCGAATAAAATCAAGAAATAATGCCGTCTTGCCTGTTAAAAACGTCTAAAAATGAATCAACTTCGAAGAAAACAGATAGTGGCTTGACTTATCATCGGTTAATAAACAGAATATCAACTAAAACCAACCAAAATTAATTTTTGTACATTATTTTCTATTGTACCTGACATTTCGTTTGAAAATCATAGATTATGAAAAGTGATTCGTACAGATGGGATGTGTAAGGTACCTACTAAGGGTTGGTGACAAAGGTTTAACTGATTATTATTTTTAACTCATATTACTCATCCTATTCCGTCTGTCTGATCAGTAATAGTAGTTACCTACTGTAGGTATCTTTTGCAATCGTCATTATAAACTAAAGCTGTATTATACCTAGGTAGGTATAGGTATTGTCGTCTGAACAAATATCTTAAGGTTTATAAATTTGTAATAGATCGATTGGGAACCTCTGTGGCGTGGTGGGCGAAGGTCCGCCTGGGACGCAGGAGGTGGGTTCGATTCCCGCCTTGGGACAGATGTGATAAAGTGTGGGGTCTAGTTAGTGCAAGTACCTATGTACGTATGTACCTACTTGTTGGATAAAATACCAATTTATTTTAAAAACAATGATTTAAACGCTCAACGATTCATTACACTGTAAATATTTTCATATTTTAAACTATAATATAAATAGCTACTGCATTAAAATTCAGTTTTGTATGCACAATAGCCGTCTGAACTAGTCTGATCTGAAGTGTCCCTTCTGCGGTGAAAAAGTCTATGAGCGCTGCAGCGAATACTTGTGGGCGGGGTCGAGCGCGCTGTCATCAAGTTGCGACACGTTTTTTGTTTGGTTTAGCTACTCTAACTACTTACAACTCACTGACTACGACAGATTTCATAGTACGGTTACGATATATTTGGTTAACCTCTACCTACACCAAGTTTCATCCAGATAGGTTGTATACTACGACCTGTAGACGATTAGGTATTGCGTACAAACTGTCAGAAAATCTAACCTTGCAGACTTGAAGCAGAGACGCTTCGCTCGCTCAGTCGATTAGCCAGTAAATTGATGATTTCCTGCCTGGAGCAGCAACAACATCATTGGCCTCACTAGTTCATTGCTGGATAGGCCTCTCCGATAAGCGAAAAGACCTTTAGCTCAATTTAACACCGGGACGGCAGCGGCGCAACGCGGCCAACGACGCCGCTGCGCCGCGGGCTGGACCGTTAGAAAGACGAGCGTGGCTGCGCGGCGCCGCGGGCAGTCACGAGTGGCGCCATATCAGGTAAAATATGAAGTAAATAGAATTATATGAAAACACCAACATTTAATTACACACCAAAATTAAAACATTATAACATGACTTGACATCCAAAGCAATTAACTCAACATATTTGTCGCAATCGACATAAATAATTATTCGTAGTCCTCATCAGCCTATTGTCCATTAATTGACATCTGCTGGTCTCAGTTTAAAAGTATTGTTCATATCTAAATTGAATGATAATGATGAGATAGGTGACGATAAAGTTGAGTACCATGCCGAGCAGACTGGCGTCCAGTGGGATCACCCTGTACACGCGGAACTGGAGCGGACGAGCCTCCACGTATCGGATGAACCGTTCCAACTCTTGCTGACGACCAGAGTCTGAAATATAATGAAGCTAGGTAACGCAAAAAAACTTTTATCAAGTCATCACACTGTCGCCGACAACTAAGAGCATGGTATTTTTGGGTAAAGAGGTCTTAGATAGATAAAAAGTTCAGTAAAATTTATGTGTTACTGATTACTGGCAGAGAATATAATAATAATAACAACAAATATAATAATAATAAAACGTCAATTGCGAGTCGAGCTCGCGCACTAAGGGTTCTGGAAGACCTTATGTCTTGCCAAATAATCATGATTCTAGCTCAACGGGAAGTAGGCATAGGTTACGGTCTATAGCATATAATCAAAAGTAGTTTTTTTTGTTGTGAATGAACTAAAAAAATTGCTGTTTTAGGATTTTTTCCTTTACTTGTGCTATAAGACCTTGCTTCTTGCCAAATTTTATGATTTTACGTTACTGGAAAGTATCCTATGTTTTGGTCCGTGGTAAGAATCAAAAGTATTTTTTTTGTGATTAAACTACAAAATCGTTGTATGGTGCCAGCTTAGAATTTGCAACACCCCAACTCTACCCGCGGGTGTCCTTTTTTCCTTTATTTGTGCTATAAGGCCTTGATTCTTGCCAAATTTCATAATTCTAGGTCTACGGGAAGTACCTAATAGGTTTTGGGTCCATGGCGAGTATCAAAAGCAATTTTTTAGAGAATAAATAAAAAAATTATATTTTTCAGATTTTCCCCTTTACTTGTGCTATAGGACTTTGCAGCTCACCAAATTTCGTGATATTAGATCTGAAGTAGGTTTTGTGTGCATGTCCCTTGGAAAGTTCGAAATATTCGGATATAAACAAATGTAACTTTTGAGTGCGTTGACTTAGAAGTTTTATTTTTATCAAGGCTTCAAGAGGTTACGGACTTAGTGACTATTTGATGTTAATTTCAACTCGATACCTCAACGCGTTCCTGAGAAAAGAGGGTCGACAGGCGGACAGACAGACCGACAATAAAGTGATCCTATAAGGGTTCCTTTTTTCCTTTTGAGTTACGGAACCCTTATACTAGAAGAATATAATTATAGTAATAAAATTTAACTTTAAGTTTATAATAGTTTCACTTATTTTGTATGAATAAAGAAACTAGTTTATGCCCGCGGCTTCGCACGCGTTGTTTTAATGGAAACATTACTATGGAATGGTGATTTCTATCCCATGGGAACTGATTTATGGGATACAAAGTAGCCTATGTTTGATTTCAGGATTAGAATCACTTGTATACAATTTCAGGCCGAATCGTTCAGTAGTTTTGGCGTAAAGAGGGAACAAACATTCAACCATCCATACATCCATCCAAACTTTCGGATTTCTAATATTAGTGTTATAAACGCATTGACTTTGAAAATCAAAGGTTAGGTAGATAGGTACCTACTTTGTTCGTTTATTAGTTTGTCGTAGAGTATAATTTTCAAATCATTAGCTTTCGTAGCCAGCTTCTCCGCATAGACGGCTGGTGAAAACATAGACACCATAAAAATTAAAAGTCCTGCATAAGATAGTGAAAATGAGATCTGAAAATATCAAAAGAAATTGGTTATTATTTACAGATAAACGTTTCATGAGTTAAATAATTAAAAAGTGTTTTTGTAAAGAGTATAACACTTTCTAATCAAATCAAATCAATCAAATCAAACACTCTTTATTTCGACAAATACAATGTAGTACACTCAGAAAAGGTCAAATTATAAAACTAAACACTGACACGGAAATAAAGTGATATTTTTGATTTCGGTCGCTTCGGTATGTACATGTAGACTAAAGTAAAGAAGTGACGAAGAAACCGTTAGCCTGTTAGTTGTTATTTTTCGAGCTGGAACAAAACTCGTCCCAAGCTTTTTTATCTTAAGCTTTTTTAATCTTTTTTATTTAAGCTTTTTTATCCTCTAGATAATCTGATATTTTGTAGTAAGCCTTTTTACAAAGGATAATTTTGACAATTTGTTTGAATTTATTTATTGATAATTTTTGCAATTCACTAAGAGATAAAAGATACATTTACCTTGTGTAACCTAGTTGTGGGCACAGCGAGTTTATTCTTATTTCTAGTATTTATATTATGTACTAGCTGTACCCGCGACTTCGTTCGCGATTGCCTTACCGGCCGACTAATTAAGTTCACATTGAACCATAGTCTCTCATATTATGAAACGCCGCCGTGCAAAAAATCGAGTAGGTTCTACGGGGGATAGCATGTTGTCATCTTCAATCCCATTTTTTATCCACACGACTTTTAGCTACGACTCGGCCAGCGTCAGTGGGAAGTGTCATACTCTTTTCAATTCTTACTCATGGTTCCGTTCAGCTGGGGCCTTTTCTGCTATACTAATCGCTTCACTATGACAGGGGTATCGACACAGAATGACACGTTTTGGTATTCCACCTCAGATGAAAGAAATTATGATGAATGCAGATGGAGAGACGCGCGTCAAAATTGAAACTATTAATTTATCTCGCACGCACTATCTGGAGTTTTATTAATCTAAGGATTCTACGTGATGATTCTGCGACGATTCCACTGTCATACTGAAGCAATCGTAATGCAGAATTGGGCTCCTGATCCATTTGACTGGACCACCGTAATTTTTTTTTCGTTAGTAGGTAGGTACAGTTGGCTGTGTACGATAGTAAAAAATATTTTTCTGTGGTCCAGTTAGTTTAATTGGACCACTTACTCCAACCAAACATCGGTAGTACAGATAACCGGACCAGCTAAACCACCATATGTCATGTAAGGTAGGAACCAAACTTATTTTTCCAAGACGCACCACCTTAGTAGGTAGGAACCTAACTAATGGGTGCGTCTTGGAAAAATTTGATAGGAACTTACCTACCCTTTATCTACAATTTTTTTTCTTCAATCTACAGATTATTTCATCAATCTACTGATTTTCTACTCGACTTTCTACTGATTTAGTCAAATTCGATTTTGCAACACTGTTTCTAACAAAAAGAATGCATGATATCGGACGACGCGTAGACCCGTCGGGTTGCGCGGTTTAAAAATTCTACTTTTTCCTCTCTCCCAGGGGAACCATACTGAATTCCAGGATAAAATGTATTTCCATGTCCTTCCTTGTAGTAATAAATAACTCAAAACATGCCAAGTTTCATTCCAACTCATTACCTATGTAGTTTCGGCGTGATTCCTTCACCGCGCGGTGAAGGAATTTGACTATCATCCCCTCTGCCAGAGGAACCTTACTGAATTCCGGGATAAAATGTATCTTTCCTCATAGTACGAACTAAAATCATGCCGAGTTGCATTCGAATTCATTAAGTAGTTCCGTCGTGATGCGTGGTTAAAGAATTTTACTTTCATCCTCTCTCCCAGGGGAACCTTACTGAATTCCAGGATAAAATTTATCCTATGTCCTTCCTTGAACTCAAATCGTACCAATTCAGTCCAACTCATTCAGTAGTTTCGACGTGATGCGCGGTGAAGGAATTTTACTTGCATCCCTTCTCCCAGGGGAACCTTACTAAATTCTGGGATAAAATGTGTCTTTCCTCGTAGTATGAACTCAAATTATGCCGAGTTCCATTTGAATTCATTCAGTTGTTCCGTCGTGATGCGCGGTTAAAGAATTTTACTTTCATCCTCTCTCCCAGGGGAACATTACTGAATTCCGGCATGAAATGTATCCCATGTCCTTCCTTGTAGTATGAAATCAAATCGTGCTGGGTTTCATTCCCACTCATTCAGCACTTTCGGCGTCATGCGCGGTAAAGAAATTTTACTTTCATCCCCTCTCCCAGGGAAACCTGACTGAAATCCGGGATAAAAAGTATCCTATGTCCTTCCTCGTAGTATGACCTAAAATCGTGCCGAGTTTCATTTCGATACCTTCAGTAGTTTCGACGTGATGCGCGTTTAAGAAACAGACAGACAGACAGACAGACAGACAGACAGAAAGACAGACATGAATGAAAAAAATTACAGTTTTGGCTTCAGTATCGATAGTAGAGTGTCCTCCAACAAAAAATTTCAAAATATCTTCAATGTACAGAATTGGACCTGTTACAGTTTTATTATAAGTATAGATGTCGCTATTTTTAGGGAAAAGATTGATATTTCTATGAGTGTACAACTAGTTTTCATAAATATATGGACATATATTGACATCATTAATAATGCAATGTTTACCAATCAAGTATAAATCTGTAATTTTCTTTGTCAATATAGTTTTTTACATATCAAGAGAAACTGCCGACGTAGGTAACATGTTCTTGTACTTACATTATTACCATACTTTATTTCTTTTAGTAATATAATCAATTGACCCATAACTTCAATTGTTGTGAATATTAGAGTTGCGATGTACTGAAAACAACAAAATATTAACTAAATAAAATAGATTTCATTAAAAATACTACTAGAATAATAATTGTTCCGGTAATGAACAGTAAAACATAAAAATTACCTTACAAAAAAATATAACGTCAAGTGCGAGTCTGACTCGCGCACTAAGGGTTCCTTAAGACCTTGTGTCTTGCACAATTATCATGATTTCAGGTCAACGGGAAGTACTCCATAGGTTTTGGTCCATGGCGAGCATTAAAAGTAATTTTTTTGTGAATAAATTACAAATTTATGGTTTCCAGATTTTTCCCTTTAATGGTTCTATAAGAACTTGCTACTCACCAAATTTCATGACTCTATTTGTACCCTTGGAAATTTCAAAATTTTCGGACATACACGGCTGTAACTTTTGAGTGCGTTAACTTAGAAGTTTTATTTATATTGCGGCCCCAAGAGGTTACGGAACTGAGTATTTGACGTTGATTTCAACTCGATACGTCCACGCGTTCCTGAGAAAAGAGGGTTTAAAGACGGACAGACAGACAGATAGACAGACAGACAGACAGACAGACAGACAGACGGACAATAAAGTGATCCTATAAGGGTTTTCCTTTTGAGGTACGGAACCCTTAAAGACAATGAAGAAAGTAAAGCTGTGAACATTATATTACTAAAAAAATACCCAATACTAGGACTTACCAAAGGGTCGAATGCTGGTTTGTAAATTTCAGCCAAGTCTGCTATTGATTTATATAAAAGCTGCATCGGATAAATGTTATTATTAGGTTTATCCCTCAAAATTAACGTAAAAGTCTGCAATCGGCAGTGAATGCAGATGAAAACAAACATATAAGAAGTATGAACACAAGTAAATGATATCACTATTATTGTAATAAATGAAAAAAATAAAGAATCATAACAGTAAGCACTTCCGCGCGGGCTAGGCATACAAACAATTGTGGTGTTGCCGATATAGTAGAATGTATAAAACAGATTAATTAAAATTATTTTCTTCTCGATATTGTAAGTTGCATTGTGAACTCCAAGTTTAAAGTCAATGTATTCTAAATCTCTGAATAACTGGCAGAATGTGGCACTACGACAGAAGAAAATTAGGGAAAAAACATTAATTAAGTAATGGATAAAATACAACATGAACCAGAAAACAAATGAAATTCTAGGACTCGTTATATACGCCACGTAGACGCATATGCATATAAACAATATTGCTTGAAGAATTGTAACTGACTTCCAAATGATTCTTCTGGTCTTAGATTTATGCTCAAAAAACCCAAAATCCAGACACAAGAGAACATGGACTATCTTAAAAAATGTAGCCATGATTGAGAAATATTCAGATTTTATAGAACCTTTGAAAATTATATGTTTCAAATCACTGATTTCATGTTTTCAGATCTAAAGCCAAAAAAGTATTATATATTTTGTAAAAGCAGAAAAGAGAGTTTCCCAGTTGCGTTAGAGAAACGGAAACGAATTGTTAAAAAATCATTAATGTTGTAATTTAGTAATTTAAGTATTCACTAGTGACAAGCTCAGCAGACAAAACTTAACTGAACGATAAGGAAGGTTATATTAACTTGTTATCTTCAATCTATAATAAGTATTTCCTACATTAGTAAAATTAAGGTAGGTACAGGCACAATTAAAAAAGCGTTGAGTATTGAATACTCCTATATACCCCGTGTACACAAAAACATTAAAAACCCCTATATTCTTACAGCTGCGTAACCCTCATCATGGTTAAAACAGTGTGGCCACTGAACCTTTGAATTATTTTACAATTTGTCTTTGGATTGACTCCCCAAGTGCTCATCTACGTTTGTATGTCAATAAAAATAAAACGAGGCGTTTTAGGGTTAGGGTACATCTGGTCCGAATCTCAAACTGATCCGCGGACGAGATGTCCACTTCACTTTTGTGTTGGGGTACATCTGGTCCGAATCTAAATTCTCTTGATTTTAGATTCGGATCAGTTGTACCCTCAACCAAAAGTGAAGTGGACATCTCGTCCCAATCTCTCCGTTACTTTTCAAGGTTTCTGAATTGAAATACATCCAGCACAAATGCTGCCAGATTTCTAATGGTAAATTATAGTACTTGTCAAGATCTACATTTAGGATGACAGCTATCCTCAAATCACGATATCTCAGGAACTGACCACCCCAGAGCACCAGTTTCTAAAGTGAAATTGTAGTACTCGTCGAGATCTAAATTTTTGATGACAGCTGTCAAACTTCAAATCACTATATCTCGGGAACTGACCATCGCAGAGCACCAGTTTCTAAAGTGAAATTTTAGTACTCGTCGAGATCTACATTTTTGATGACAGCTGTCAAACTTCAAATCACGATATCTCGGGAACTGACCATCGCAGAGCACCAGTTTCTAAAGTGAAATTGTAGTACTCGTCGAGATCTACATTTTTGATGACAGCTGTCAAACTTCAAATCACGATATCTCGGGAACTGACCATCCCAGAGCACCAGTTTCTGAAGTGAAATTGTATTACTCGTCGAGATCTACATTTTAGATGACAGCTGTCAAACTTCAAATCACGATATCTCGGGAACTGACCATCGCAGAGCACCAGTTTAAGTAGTAAAATAAAGTGCTCATTGAGATCTACATTTTTGATGACAGCTGTCAAACTTCAAATCACGATATCTCGGGAACTGATCATCTCAGAGCACTAGTTCCTAAAGTGAAATTGTAGTACTCGTCGAGATCTACATTTTTGATGACAGCTGTCAAACTTCAAATCACGATATCTCGGGAACTGTCCATCGCAGAGCACCAGTTTAAGTAGTTAAGTAAAGTGCTCATTGAGATCTACATTTTTGATGACAGCTGTCAAACTTCAAATCACGATATCTCGGGAACTGATCATCTCAGAGCACTAGTTCCTAAAGTGAAATTGTAGTACTCGTCGAGATCTACATTTTTGATGACAGCTGTCAAACTTCAAATCACTATATCTCCGGAACTGACCATCCCAGAGCACCAGTTTCTAAAGTGAAATTGTAGTACTCGTCGAGATCTACGTTTCGGATGACTGCTGTCAAACTTCAAATCACAATATCTCGGGAACTGACCTTCGCAGAGCACCAGTTTCTATGGGTAAATTATAGTATTTGACAGCTGTCAAACTCCAGTTTTATTCAATTTTGTTTATTTGATGCACTGAGTAAGCTATTTTTAGCTCACCAAATTTCATGATTCTAAATCTTCGGGAAGTATTCTATAGGTTTTGTGTGCATGAGTTTCCCTTGGAAATTTAAAAATATTCGGACATAAACGGCTGTAGCTTTTGATTGCGTTGACCTATAAGTTTTATTTATATCGAGGCCTCAAGAGGTTATGTACTTGATGTTAATTTTAACTCTATACTTCCACGCGTCCTAAGAAAGTTGGGTTGACTGACAGACAGACAGACGGACAACAAAGTTATCCTATAAGGGTTCCTTTTTTCCTTTTGAGGTACGGAACCCTAAAAACATACAGAAGTATTGAGAACCTCCTCTATATTTTTTTATCAGTTAAAATATCACGAAATAAAGCAATTTTTTGAATTCGGTCGCTTCGATAGCTTCGATTCGATTTTTAGACTAGAGTAATGAGAGAAAGAAACTTTAAGCCTTTTAGTTGATAGTTTTCGAGTTGTCTTTTGGCTGGTTGGCCATTTATTTGAATATTGCCGTTTTTTATTAAAGCTGCATAGCTTTAATAAAAAACGGCAATATTCAAATAAATATCAAGGCCATTCGTTATACAACCAATGTTCAACGAGTTTGCTAACTGAGGCCGCTAGGCCGAACGAAACGGCTGACCGGGATGCCGTCGGATCATATAAATTTCGTCACTGCATTACCTATTCTGATACTACAAGAATTAGATTTAGTTATATTTTAACCCCCGACGCAAAAAGAGAGGGTTGTTATTGATTTAACATGTCTGTCTATCTGTCTGTGGTATCGTAGCTCCGAAACGGATGAACCAATTTTCGTTTACTTTTTTATGTGTCGTAGATAATTTTATCCCAAGTATTCTAAGCCATGTTTTATGAAAATCTGTCGGAGTTTGTAAAATTTTTAATTTTGTTCTTGTTATGACAGAACTGTATTGATTTACTTTTATATTAAGAGAAGAAAAATATTATGTTTTGGTTCTGCTGTTTTTTTTCTATTGATGTATAAACTGTAATAAACGTGTAATTGACTGAAAAAAGTTTTTATTTTCGCCTAATAGCTAACACGTTTCATAACCCCTTCCACTGTAGGGAATTGTGGAACTTGGGCAGAAGTTGGCCTGTTAGTGTCGTAGAGATCAGATTTTTTTGTAAGTTAGCGATCTACACTCATAATGGGATACCTGTTGTATATTTTTAATATTTAGAAAGTAAGACAGGCATTTTATGTATGTAGCATTATAACTTCTATTTTTTATATTTTTCACAGATAGACATTTCAATGACATAAATCACATTTATAAAAGAAATCAGATTGTGCATGAAGGATTCTATCCAACACTCCTCCTCACGATCTGTAACCCAAGGAAATCCTCAGCTCTGACTGTCTAGGTCCTGGCATGCCCTTGGTCAAAATATCTGCCAACATCTTTGAAGTTTCTTTGTATGCAACAGCGACCTCTCCATTCTGTACGTGGTCCTTCAAAAAATGGATGCGCAGGTCAATATGCTTGGTCTTGCTGCTGACTATTGAGTTATGGCATAATTTGATTGCTGCCTGGTTGTCACAGTAAATCATTATCTTTTCTTGCTTCAGTATTGTCATGTCTTTTAATAATAATTTTAGGTGTAGGGCTTCTTTAACAGCATCTGATAGTGCCATATATTCAGCTTCAGCCGTAGACATTGCGACGGCCCGTTGTTTTCTCGACTCCCAACTGACAACACCATTTGCGATCATAAAACAATATCCGGTATAGGACTTTCTATCTATAGTACATGCTGCCCAGTCGGCATCTGCATATCCAATTAATTCTTTGTTTTCTGTGTTCTCGAAACATATTCCAATTGTTTTTGTTCCTTTTAGATATCTCAAGATTTTCTTTGCAGCTTTGTAATGCTCATTTCCAAAACAATTGTTGAATTGCGAGAGATAACTTACAGCGAAACTAATAATCTGCTCGTGTCGCCACAGCAAGAAACATCAAAGATCCTATCAAGTTCTGATAAGGTATTGTTTCATCACTTTTCTCTTCTTTTTCCAACTTTAGCCGAGGCTCTATTGGCGTAGCGCACGGTTTGCAGTCTTCCATCCCAAACTTTGTAAGTAATTTTTCAATGTATTTGTCTTGTTTAATTTTTATTTTTCCTTTTTCTTGATTTATCTCTAGTCCTACAAAATCTTTCGCAGGACCAAGATCTTTCATCTCGAAAATGGATTTTAGCGTTCGATATACTTGCTCAAACGCTTTTTTGCAGGAGTATGCTATCAACATATCGTCGACATATAGTCCCAAAAGAACTTTTGCTCCTTCTTTGTCACGTACATATATACATGGATCAGCTGCTGACGAGACAAAACCAAGTTTTCTCAGTTCATTATCTAATTTTTTATACCATTGTCTTCCAGATTGCTTCAAACCGTACAAGGCTTTCTTTAATAAGCATATTTTTTCACCTTTCGTTCTTGTAGCATCTTCCAACATTTTCTTTGCTTTGAGGAAAACAATTGTATCTTCGTTTGAGCTTTCATCCATCATAATTTCCATAATGTACTCTTCCAAATATTCTGGCTTTTTCATGACAATCTTTTCATCTAAATCTCCATTTAGATAAGCAGTTGTGACATCGAGTTGTTGAAGTGTCAAGTTCTCTTGAATTGCAGTAGCTAACAGCAATCTTATGGAGCTGAGTTTTGCAACCGGTGCCCATGTTTCGTTGTAGTCTATGCCAGGTCTTTGTGAAAATCCTCGTGCAACGAGGCGAGCCTTTTTAGTATTGTTAGGCTTTTCTTTAAGGATCATTTTGAAATCAACAATATTATTTTCTTCTTGTTTTTGCTTGATTTCCCATGTGCCATTTTTAATATGCGCTCTAATTTCAGCTTTTATAGCGTTATGCCACTCAGCGTCTTTTCCATTTTTATTTTCAACTTCGCACAAGTAAGTTATTTCATCTATATCTATGCCAGTACAATTTGCTTCCTGAAATTCATCCGAAGATGATTGTGATGAGGACGGTTGATTCATTACGAAGTCTTTTTGCCAGTTAGGGGCTTTTTTGGCTCTACGAGACTTTCTATTTTCATTTCCTCCTGTGCTCCTCCTGTTTTGACTAATATCAGGAACTAAAATCTCAGGTGCAGCCGGTTCCTGGATAAGGTTTGGTGTTATTTCAACATCCACAACAGGTATGTTTTCTTTTACATTTTCCTGGTTTTCTTTTTGAAGAATTTCATGTTCTTTCAAAATATTTTCATTATTTGAATCATGATGACTGTGATAATACATCTTATTTATGACCTTCACGTCTCTGCTTATTATCACGGTCTTCTTATGAGGTAAGTAAATCCTAAAACCTCTTGCATTTTGGGCGTATCCGACAAAAACTCCTTCTGTAGCTTTTGGTGTGAATTTCCCCTTTCTACGCTTGTCCAAAACAAAAGCTTTTCCACCAAATATTTTTAAATGGTTCCCCGACGGTATGCGTCCAGTCCATTTTTGGTATGGTGTGCATTCTTTTAACGCTCTAGTTGGGCTTCGGTTAATTAAATAATTTGCAGTATGTACTGCTTCCGCCCACAAATCTTTAGGCATGTTTCCATCTATCATTAGACATCGAGCTTTGTCTAGCAACGATCTGTTTTTTCGCTCACTCTGTCCATTTTGCTGGGGGGTATACGGTGCAGTTAGCCTTCTTTGAATTCCATTTTCTTTTAGAAAAGCGTCAAATTCCCTGTTACGGTACTCGGATCCATTATCTGTTTGTAAATTTTTTATTTTAAAATCGCCATGAAACTTTTCTACTCTCTTTTTGTATTCTCTGAAAATCTCGAAAACTTCGCTTTTGTTTTTCATAAAGTAAACGCAGCAGTATTTTGTAAAATCGTCAATAAACGTTACAAAATATCTGTTTTCGCCCAAAGTTTCTGGCTGTATTGGTCCGCACACATCGCTGTGAATGATTTGTAACGGCTGAGTTGACTGGGGTTCTTCTACTGAGTAGAATGGCAATCTTGTCATTTTTCCTTTTATACAAGTTTCGCACTCAGGCAAATTTCCATTTCCCAGTTCTATTCCTTTAATTAGGTTCTTCTTCGAGATTAATTTTAGGTCATTTTCATTTATGTGGCCTAATTTTTGATGCCATGTTTGTAAGTCGGTGACAACTGTGTGGGCTACTTGCTTCTTTCCATTAGTCTTGATGTAGTAAAGACCATTTTGTTTTTCGGCAGTCAATGCCGTTTCACCTTTATCATCTTTGATATAGGCTTTGTTTTTCGCAAAAACGACGCTATTTCCCTTTTCAGTGATCTTCGCAACTGACATTAGGTTAGTCGATAAGGCAGGTACATACAGAGTATCTTGCAGGTTAACTATCTCTTTATTTATGTCTAGTCGGACTTTGCCTTTTCCTTCAATTTTGACAGTGTCACTAATGGACGCTAACCTTAAAGATCCAGTTTCAGGATTCATTTCCTCGAACTGGTCTTCTTGCGCACACATATGAGAAGTGCAACCACTATCCAAACACCATATATCCGGAGAGTTGATGGACATGCAGACTGGTGTGAGATTGTATAGTCGTTCATGACGTTTCTTGTCATTTTCTGGGTTCTTTCCGTCAAAATTTTTCTTATTCCAGCAGGATTCTGTAGTATGTCCCTTCTTTTTGCAGTATTTGCAGAATTTAGCTTTCTTTTTAGTGTAAAAAGCTTCTTCGTCTGATTTTGTGCTCTTCCTGGCTTCACTTTCTTCGATCATTTTTATCTTTAGCTCTTCTGGTGTAGGCAACTTGTCGCGAGATTCTATAGCGATTCTGAAATTCTCATAGTTAGCTGGTAGACTGTAGAGCATCATGATACATAGTAGGTCTGGATGCAATTCCACGTTCATGTCTGCTAACTTTTCGACGATGTCCATATAATTATTTAAATGTTCACGAACATCATTGTTTTCTAATTTTTTCAGTATAAGTTGCTTCAGTAGCGTTGCTTTACGCGCGGGGCCGGTACTTTGGTAAATATTTTTCAATTTACTCCATAATTCGTGAGATGTCTTGCAAGTCTTCACTTGTTTTATCTCCGACGGTGATATGAGCAACAAAAGTTCGGACCGTGCCAGTAGATCCTTCTGCAAGAAACTTTTCTTTTCATCTTCACCCGTAGGCGGTTGTATAATACCACTGGCTACTTCCCATAAGCCATTTTTTATCAATACGGCTTGGGCCTGGATTGCCCAAGTATCGTAATTATTCTTTGACAGCGAGTCTATTCTGTAGTGAGTAGCCATACTCGTAGGAACCGTCACTACATGTTAGCTTACCGAGAATAATTATGATATCGCTCTGCTACCACTTGTTGTATATTTTTAATATTTAGAAAGTAAGACAGGCATTTTATGTATGTAGCATTATAACTTCTATTTTTTATATTTTTCACAGATAGACATTTCAATGACATAAATCACATTTATAAAAGAAATCAGATTGTGCATGAAGGATTCTATCCAACAATACCGTATAGATCAGTGCAAGACATAATGTTGTGATTTGAAGTTTGACAGCTGTCATCAAAAATGTAGATCTCGACGAGTACTACAATTTCACTTTAGAAACTGGTGCTCTGCGATGGTCAGTTCCCGAGATATCGTGATTTGAAGTTTGACAGCTGTCATCAAAAATGTAGATCTCGACGAGTACTACAATTTCACTTTAGGAACTAGTGCTCTGAGATGATCAGTTCCCGAGATATCGTGATTTGAAGTTTGACAGCTGTCATCAAAAATGTAGATCTCGACGAGTACTACAATTTCACTTTAGAAACTGGTGCTCTGCGATGGTCAGTTCCCGAGATATCGTGATTTGAAGTTTGACAGCTGTCATCAAAAATGTAGATCTCAATGAGCACTTTATTTTACTACTTAAACTGGTGCTCTGCGATTTTTAGTTCCCGAGATATCGTGATTTGAAGTTTGACAGCTGTCATCAAAAATGTAGATCTCGACGAGTACTACAATTTCACTTTAGAAACTGGTGCTCTGCGATGGTCAGTTCCCGAGATATCGTGATTTGAAGTTTGACAGCTGTCATCAAAAATGTAGATCTCGACGAGTACTAAAATTTCACTTTAGAAACTGGTGCTCTGCGATGGTCAGTTCCCGAGATATAGTGATTTGAAGTTTGACAGCTGTCATCAAAAATGTAGATCTCGACGAGTACTACAATTTCACTTTAGAAACTGGTGCTCTGGGGTGGTCAGTTCCTGAGATATCGTGATTTGAGGATAGCTGTCATCCTAAATGTAGATCTTGACAAGTACTATAATTTACCATTAGAAATCTGGCAGCATTTGTGCTGGATGTATTTCAATTCAGAAACCTTGAAAAGTAACGGAGAGATTGGGACGAGATGTCCACTTCACTTTTGGTTGAGGGTACAACTGATCCGAATCTAAAATCAAGAGAATTTAGATTCGGACCAGATGTACCCCAACACAAAAGTGAAGTGGACATCTCGTCCGCGGATCAGTTTGAGATTCGGACCAGATGTACCCTAACCCGCGTTTTATTAGCCCTGCTTGCCTACGGTCACTCGGTCCATCCTGTCATAGTTATCAAGGAAAGTGAGTATTACGAGTATCGAAATCATTCGTAATGGGATACCATGATTTGAGTTTTGCGCTTCAATATTTAGGCACAGTTTCATGCGCCATGATCACGGAATAACTGAAGTCACTGCTAGTAGTTTTTTATTGGCAGACATACTGATCTTCCCTCATTTTTTATCTTTTGCTACGAACTACCACCACCAACCACTGGTTCCAGTATCGAACGCAACTCACAACTTAATCGATTTATCCAAGGAGTAGCTACCAATTACGATCATAATAATAATTTATCATAAAAATTATTTATTTTCAAAAAAGGTTTATACAGGGTGTAACAAAAAAGAGTAACCAAACTTTCAGGTGGGGTGTAGAATCGAACACTGAATTCAGGAAAAATATTGAAAAAAAAATCCCGCCCTTTAGTTTTTGAAAAATTTAATAAATAGGTACGAAATTTTCACAATATTAGGCAATAGACTCTAATACATGTGTCTATTTGGAATTTAAAAAAATGGCCTACGTACCTGTATTCATCTCTTTTATAAGCCCATAACACCTAACTAAACGGTGCCCTAATGAGCGGCCACCGCGGTCATCGACCCGCGACATCATTGCAGCGGAAGCGAACAGGCTGCACGGCGTGCTTAGATATGGAGCCTACGTACAACAAATACATTCCAATTTTCCTCTAGGAATTAAAAAATAAATAAATTATTTTAAGTCTTTACACACGTTCTATCGCGAAAATGCATAGTTAGTAGGTACATTTATTAAGCATGCACCTTCCTACTAAAAGATATTCACTACTAGCTTTTATTTTTTCATATCGTTGACTACCTAAGTACCTACCTTCACATTGACCTTTAAAAACACGGTGAGTAACTTACAATGAACCCCATAAAAGGTTGTTACAATTTGCATTTCCGAAGCACCAGATTGAGACAAGAAAAGGCACAAACTTTTAGCGCGAGAGCGAGATAGGTTTACAAACTTAGTTCATCCGAATGTTCACCCAATGCTAGGCTTATTGTTAGTTTTGTCAAACTGTCATACCACAGAAATGGTATCATAGGGTCAATGGCCGTTTAGTTGCATCATTGCAAGCGCAAGGTGAAGGTCGCGGCGGCGCTTATCGGTTTTTTGTGCGTAAAAATGGCTCGTATGCGTTATTCAGATATTGAATACCACGAGATGAAAATTGAAATGGGAAAATTGGAATGCATTGGCTAGCTTTCTACATAACTACAACACGTGCAGCCCGCCGCCGCGCGCGCTGCTGCGATATCGCGTGTCCGGTCGTGGGTGCCCCCCGTAAAAAGATGTTTATCTGCTAAAAAGGTGTACACAAGGTACGTAGACCTTTTAATCATATTTTAATGTCAAATAAACACGTGCATCAGTCGTTTGCGTAATGTAGTGAAAATTCCGTATTTATTTTATTTTTCAAAAACTAAAGGGCGGGATTTTTTTTTATATTTTTCCTGAATTCAGTGTTCGATTCTACACCCCACCTGAAAGTTTGGTTACTTATTTTTGTTACACCCTGTATAGTAGGTTCTTATATAGGGTGCCACGTAAAGGGTGAAAGGGACTGGACACCGATGGGGTCAATGTTTGTTCTACAATTTTTAAAATTCGATCGTTTTTTTACTTATTTTGACAAAAGTTAGAGAATGTTTTTTCATGTTCTTGTTCTTTTACGTATATTCTTACATTACTGTTATTGTTTGGAAATTTCAAAGGACTTACATATTTTTTGCAATAATTTCATGACAAAAAACTTTCTTACATGACAATTTTCTTACGTCAGCATCGATGTTTCTTTTGTAAGATATAACTTAGTATTTTGATATATTTTTTTTGAGCCACATTTACCTAATTGCTTAACCTTAAATTTAAAACGAAAACACAATTGTTTACGTTTATACATATAAAACACACCTGTGAATAATTTTGGATATAATTATAAAGGCTGTGGCGCAAAAATTAATCTAGAAAGGAGTGGCATAAATCGTATCGAATTATACTGCTCACATAATTATATCCTGGACATTAGTATTTTTATTAATAGGTACCGGGGTAAGCTGCGCGAGGTACCTATTTTGATTCATAAACCTTTATCAGTTCATAAATAATAGAAATTGAAATCCCAAAATAAACCATCCTTAAATTCACACTAAAAATATAATTTTAACATTTATTGCATGACATGAAACCGAAAGCAAAATAAACACAACACGTTTAGATCCTCTCAAAAATGGTTACAATTAATTCATTATCATCAGCCTATTACGCTGGTCCACTGCTAGACAAAGGCCTCAATTAAAATTATTTTTTATACGTAAATTGAACAATAACAATAAAATAAGTGACGACAAAGTTGAGCACCATGCCTAGCAGACTGGCGTCCAGTGGTATCACTCTATACACGCGGAACCGTAGCGGGCGCGTCTCCACGTACCAGATAAACCGTTCCAACTCACGCTGACGACTAGGGTCTGAAATAGGGGTAACGCAAAAAAATCTCTTATTACACAACACATTCTCGCTGTCAACCTGGTGCATGGTATTTTTAGGTGAAGAGGTCTTTAGATGCATTACTTAAGGGTCCGGCGACGGATGAATTTCCCATACAAACGTAATACCAAAATGATTTTTAATTTGAGCATATTTTCACTATGGTCTGCTATTATTTGTACTAAAATAGTATTTATCTAGGTTCCTGCCACATTTTTTTTTTCAAAATACTTTTCTGAAATGAAATTAAACCTAATCGCATTTTTACATCAAAGAATGAATGTTGTCTTAGTAATTGTGTATATAAGTATTTTGAAAAAATCTTATGGCAGAAACCTGTATAAATACTATTCTAACACAAATAATAGCAAACCATGATGAAAATATTCTCAAATTACAAATCATTTTGGTACTACGTTTGTATGGGAAATTCATCCGTCGCCGGACCCTTAAGGAGAACCGATAAATATGTTTCTGTTAATTGTGTGCTTGCTTTCAAAAAAACTGTCAATGACAAATAAAATCATACCTTGTTCGTTTAACAATTTATGATGAAGTATAATTTTTAAATCATTCGCTTTTGAGGCTAGCTTCTCCGCATAGATAGCGGGTGCAAACATGGACACCATATAAATGAAAAGTCCTATATAAGTAACTGAGAATGAGATCTGAAAATGGCACAAAATCATTGAGTATTTAATACGTATACGACATAGACGTATGAGATAAAACTTTAAAAAACGTACCTATCAAAATTCCTACCGGTATAACATGTACTTACATTATCAGCATAATTTAGCTCATTTAATAATAAAACCAATTGACCCATAATTTCAATAGTGGTAATTATTAGTGTTGCAACGAACTGAAAATAAAACAAAACATTTTTTAAAATTATACTGGTCAAGTTTTTTGTTTTATATAATAAAAGTGAGAGATTTATACGATATCAGAAACATCACAGACTCACACAAAAGATAAACAAGATCCGTCAAGTTCAAGCGTTACTCGCACGACGAGGGTTTCGAACGTTTGTCAATTATATATATTTATGTACTAAAGGTACCGGTTAGAGACATCGCTATTTGATGAATACCTACCTAAAAAATTACATTTTAGATGGATCGCTCTGCATCGGTACTTCGGAGATTAGGTCAATTTACTGACTTTATACGAAATATTTCAAATAGTGTACTCAAAAAACTATTCTGAAACGTAAAAACCAATACCATTCATTTGATACCGCACTCGGTGAGGTAGCCCCCCCTTTTGAATATTATTACCCCCTTGTTGATCATTTTTCAAAAAGTGTTAGTTTTACAAACTTCTCTATATTTTTCCTGTAAAATATAAATATCTACAAACGCTGCATACATTTTAGATAGATCGCTCTTTAATTTTCGGAGATAGTGGGGAATGGGTAAGTAAAGTATGAAACTTACAGTAATCTCTAAAACTATTTTGAGATGTACAAACTAGAACATTACATTTAATATACCACATTACCGTTTAGGTTTCATTAAAAATTTCGACATCACAATTTTAATGGAAAATGTGAATTTTTTCTTTGAAGATTCAAAGAAAAAATTACAAGGGCCCATAACGTACCTATTATTATTTTAAATTTCAAGTTGATAGCTGCGGTTGTTGCCGAGTTATTAAGGAGGGAAGGTTCGAAATCGATCTTCGATCTCGAAACCCTAAAAACTGAGAACTGTAAATAATAAAGGAATACTTTATAAGGAATACTATACTAGAACTTACCGAAGGGTCGAATGCAGATTTGTAAATTTCAACCAAGTCTGCTATTGATTTATATATAAACTGCATCGAATTAATATTATTTATATGTTTATTTCTCAAAATTATCGTAAAAGTCTGCAATCGACAGTGAATGCAGAAGAAAACAAACATATAAGATGTGTTAACGTAGGTAAAAGATATCACTATGAATGTAATAATTGTGAAAAATAAAGGATTATAACAGTGAGCCGTTTCAAGCTGGGTAGGAAAACAGTTAACTATACCGTTACCGATAAAGTAGAATGTATATAACATATTAATAATAAATATTTTCTTCTCGATGCTGTAAGTAGCATTGTGAACCCCAAGTTTAAAGTCAATGTATTCCAAATCTCTGAGAAACTGACAGAAGGTGGCATTCCGACAAAAGAAAATAAGGAAAACAACATTCAGGAAGAAGTGGATAAAATAGAAAATGAACCCTAAAATAAACAAAAAACTAGGGCTAGTAGAATAACCCACGCAGAATGATATGGAAATGAACAGTATAGCTTGAAAAATTGTTACTGATTTAAAAATGATTCTTCTGGTCTTAGATTTATGCTCAAAAAACCCAAAATCCAGACACAAGAGAACATGGACTATTTTAAAAAATGTAACCATGACTGAGAAATATTGAGATTTAATAGAACCTTTGAAAAATATTTGTTTACTTGTTGATTGCATGTTTTTAGATCTTATGTTACGCGCAGAAGTAGTAGAAGCAAAAAAGAGCGTACCTAACCCAGCAGTTTGAGAGTAATGGCAAAAGTAATAATTAATTATTTATTAAGTTATTGAACGATAAAACATTTTCTAGTGACAAGCTAACCAGACAAAACTAACTGATGGGTACGGAAAGTTTCGTTCACGGGTTTTTTTAATAAATAAATAAGTACCTCCTACATTAGTAAAATTAAGTCAAGATGTACAGTCACTGCCAAAAAACGTTGAACGATGAAGACTCCATATATTCCGTGTACACACAAAGCTATGGAAAGAGCTATGCTCAGAATTTCTCTGAAAGATAGGATTCGTAACTAATAAAATACATTCGACAGAGAATCAAAGTTATCGACATACTAACTGAAGTGGCAGTGAGCGGACATATATAACGAAGAACCGACAACCACTGGGGTAAACAAGTTCTTGAGTGGAGTGCCACGACTCGACAAACGTTGTGCAGGACGCCCTCCGCCCAGGTGGGATGATGACTTGCGAAAAACTGCAGGTAAATGCTGAATGCGGCAAGATGTAGACAGGTCAGGCGCTATAGCGTTCATTAGGGTAGGCCTTATGTCCAGCAATGGACTGAAATAGGGTGCGATGATGATGACACACAAAGCAACAAAATATCGCGGTGTGGTTAAGTGGTTTCAGAAGCTTCATTTATACTACCAGGTTAGTAGCAAGTGGAGTATCTAGCCTCATTTTGTTATGTAGAAAAATTTCCTGTTCACTGTTATCGCTAGCACTGTTGAGCGAATGTAATAAAATATTATGTAGAAATAGTGTACGTTTGTGCTACCGTTAATAGAGTAGACAAACTCATTTATTTAATAGCTCGCTATACCTACTTATTTAATAGCTCATTTATTTAATAGGTAGCTTTAAAATGTAATGCGTTTTTTTTATAAAAACATACCTTATATAAACAAGCATTTTCCAAGATAGAAAAATCCCTTTACCGAGATCCAGCTGCAGAATTAGTGCACCCATCGAGTAAGAGCAAAGAATCATAATTTTACGCATAACAAATATTCTTATTATAACATAAATATTATTTGTACATGTTTAAAAATATAAATAAAAATATTAAATAAAAATAGTAATAATAAAAATATTATTTGTATATGTTACCATGTTGGAATCGCGGCTAGCTTTTCCCGGGATGATGATATAAAAGTCGAGCATATGGCTGCATTGTATAAAACTACGAATAATATGATGTTAATGAGTGAGGTTTGGATGATCGCTGCTGATGCACTGACCTCCGTAGGCGCCCGGTCCGCGCTCGCGGCACGAGTAACCTACTTAGGCCAATCTGCTGATGATGCTAATAACATACCTACGTGATCGATGTATCGAACATACTCCCGAGGGCGAGGTACAAGATGAGAATGAGATGAGGCGCTACAATTGAGGGGTTAGATTTACATAGGTGATCATTGTTTTGCTTATGCTAGGTAAATGTTAGGACAATGCTTTAATGTGTCGTAATTTAAGTGATTGCTGATGGCTAAACTTGATTAAAAAACTAATCCCAGTAAAAACTGATAGTCTGCTGGATTGCTGCTTGCTGATGGGCAAAGTTATTGTGTCTATATCACGTAAACTGGACCACCGCACGGCCCCACTGGCAACATGCCCTAGCTCGGGCACGGGTTGCCCACGCGCATTAACACTAGCTCTGCTGGAGGACGCCTCCCTCGGCAGGAGAGGCGCGGGTGGCGGCGGGGGCGCGGGCGCGGGGTCGCGCACCGGCGCCGGCTCCGCGGCGCGCGCGGAGGACGCGCTGACGGCTCGTCTGCTTCGCCTCCACAGGAACGCCAGGAACGCTGCGACGCCTGCTGCTAATACGCTGTACGATATTGCGTATTGGTGAATATCGTGCGTTGTTAATGTCACCTCCTGTTGTGCTGCTTCCTTCATCGCGCTGATTTGTTCACCGAGCTGCTGTAGCGAGGTGTTGAGGTGATGATCTTGGCTTGTATCAATGAACGGTAACGTAATGTTGAAGGTTTGATGCTGTATTGGAGCTATGCTAGTAAGCACTAAGTCCCATTTGACATTGAGCGTACTTTGTTATATAACACAAATATTATTTGTGTTAAGGAGAATATATATCTACTAGATTGCCTATGAAAATGTGGCCGCAAGTATTTTTAATAAAATTATTGTAAATTGATTTTTGGGAAAAAATCACCCACTTGTTTTTTAAATAAAATATCGTTCACTTCAAGGCAGTGAGGCTGATGTGTGGCGCGGGCGTAGGCAGTACTATGCGACGTATGTACGAAGCCGTGCAGGTGCAAGGCTGGAGAAACCGGAATAACAGGAAGAAAAGAACCCAAATTATATTAAATTTCAAATTAAAACTCATTGAAAAACTAATCATCAACTCATTTATTTATTTTATTTATAATATTGAGTATTTTTACAGTTGTCTGAATCATCCGGATTTCAATGAATTTTATCCGGATAAATAAAATAGACAAATTATCCGGATAATTTGGATAACAAATAATCTAGATTGCAATCTCTAGTCGTACCTACAGCTGGCAATCGCTATCCTCGTCTGACTGGTGATGTTACGCGCTAGCTCTCTTTCACTCTACCTTCAATATTTACCATCTTTTACAGTCGGCAACCCTTATTTGCGGCCAGATTTAAGTAGGAAACCGTATATCAAAATAAACAAAAAAAATAGCTTTAATTTGATATATAAATAATGAACGTACGTTATGGGTGTAAATGTGTATCAAAATCGTACTTCTTTACACCTGGCTGCGTAGAGGTGCGGCCAAGTGCGCAACGGCAACCCTGATTTTTCAGTCTTTATATACAGGGCGTCCCACGGGTATGCCACATGGAGGGAAAGTACCTTAAATATTGTATATGGAACATTTTACTGAAAGAAGACATTATTTGAATTTAAAAAACAATTTAAACTGCATTCATAGATATTTAAATAATTACATGGTTGAACCGGGAATCGAACCCGTTACACGAGAAAAACAATCATCCTGTAGCTTGATCATAGCAGCGATCGAAAGACTTCATCATAAGGGTGTCAGAAATAAAAGGAAGACCATGAATTTTAACATTATTACATAGATTCTACTCAGACTTCTAAGAAACTTGGCACCTATCTATATGATCTCAGCGATGAAGCCACAGATTTCATAACTTTTTGATAAGTTTAAATACCTATAAGTAATTTTTGATCCGCAACCCAGGATCATGAGTAAATTTTCTGTATTTTCCTACCAATGTAACTTACAAATTCATACAATTGGTAAAAGGCGCTATTTTATCTACTAAGGCTTTTTCAGTACAAGCGCGCGAATATGCCCCTCGAGGGGGGCGGCCCCTCGAGGGGCACCATTTCATAGACGACCCCCGTGGCGCAGCGGGCGAAGGTCCGCCTGCGACGCAGGAGGTTGCGGGTTCGATTCCCGCCTCGGAACAAATTTGTGTACGATCTACAGAATTTTTTCCGTTGCTCTGGGTGTTTTCTATGTATAATAAAAAATATCTATCTATGTAGTGTATTGTATTAAGTATATCAGTTATCTAGTACCCATAACACAAGCTCTGCTTAGCTTGGGGCTAGATAATACCTACTGTGTGTATTGTCCAGCATTATTTATTTATTTCAGCCTAGACCCCAGGAAAAAACAATCCATTTCCATCAGTCCCTGTAGTTAAAGGGCCGATTAAACTGTCATTCTAGGTCAATCTAGGTTTACTTCACTTGTCTTGTCTTTACTGCCCATTGAGGAGCTATTCTGCTCATCGCGCAGAAGGTTTGTGGGGATATCGAGCCTAGTGATTGGAATAATACACGGCTTCGTTCTTGATTTAAGTTTTAATCCACAAAAGGAAGCACGGAACAGTTTTTACAGATCAGTGTACACGACGCGTACAGAGAGAGGTACGGTAGGTAGCTATAGGTAAGCGGTTATTGATTGCGCGGGAAATCTAATGTAGCACAGACGTGGGCGCTGCGTGAAACGATCGGCTGGCAACTGCCGATGCGCGCTCGCAGAGCCTGGGTCGCGCACCGCCGCCCGCGCCGCCGCGCCTCACCCCGCAGCTCTCCTGACCGAACGCAGGCTTGTGGTGCGACCGCGAGGTTGGCGCCACATCACCCCCTTCGGAGACTGTAAGACCTGCGGAAAAATAATTAGGAAATCTGACTTTGCGGCCGGATTTAGTTGTTTTTTCCGGGCGTTGACCATCAGGGTTTTCGAGAGTTATCGGGTTCGGCATTGATGTGTTCGTGTCTGGTTCTACTGTAGTATATGCGGGTTTTGTTCGATCAATAGAGACTGATACTGGCTTTTTGTTTACTTCTACTGTGATGGTTTTGTCTGTCCTGCTTGTAACGCGGTATGGTCCGGTATATGGTGGCTCTAGAGCGCCTCGTAGGGCATCTTTTCGAATGAAAACGTGTTGGCACGATTTGAGGTCTTCGTGTACAAACACAGATTTCGTGGAATGTCGTGAAGCTGCTGGTGGCTGTAGGTTCGACATGTATTGACGTAGCTCTGTGATGAAATCAGGCGGTGTGAGTGCTCTTTTGTGTGATGGTTGGAAAAACTCACCCGGTATGCGTAGGGGCTCACCATATACCATCTCTGCCACAGAGCACTGCATATCTTCCTTCCAAGCTGTTCTCATCCCAAGCAGAATCACGGGCAGTACATCCGTCCAACTCCGCTCGCCGTGGGCCATGATCGCGGCCTTCAAGGTGCGATGGAACCTCTCGACCATTCCATTAGCTGCGGGATGGTACGCGGTTGTGTGGCGTAATTGGATTCCGCATAGATCTGTAAGAGCTTTAAAAAGGTTACTTGTGAATTGTCGGCCTTGGTCTGTCGTGAGCGTATGAGGACAACCGAATCGAGAGATCCATATCTCGTAAAATGCTTTGGCCACGGTCTCAGCTGTTATGTTCTGCAGAGGTTGTACTTCTGGCCAACGCGTGTATCTATCAACTGCTGTTAAACAATACTTGAAATCGTGCGATGACGGAAGCGGGCCGATCAAGTCAATGTGGACGTGACTGAAACGTGATTTCGGCAGTGAAAAATTTCCAAGAGGTGCGGAGGTATGGCGTTGTATCTTCGATTTCTGGCAAGCTTCGCACGTTTTTACCCAGGCACGGCAATCCTGTCGAACTGAGGGCCAAACGAATCTGTCGGTTACCAGCTTTGTGGTTGTTTTCGCTCCGGGATGGCTCATTGAATGTATAGTGTTGAAAATCTTACGACGCAGCTCCTCGGTTACGAAAGGACGAGGCCTCGAAAGAGATACATCACAGTATAAGGTTATGTTTGTACCTGGTACGGGTACTTGTTCCAACTTCAATGATGATGATTTGTTCGTGGTAAGGCTTCGGAGCTCTGCATCATCTTGTTGTGCGATGGAGATTTGTTCCAGGCTCGGAGGTGATGCAACAGACTCGATGCGAGATAATGTATCAGCGGTGACGTTGCATTTCCCCGATATGTGTCTTATATCCGTGGTGAATTGAGACACGAAGTCAAGGTGGTTGTATTGCCTCGGCGAGCACTTCTGTTTGTTTTGCTGGAATGCGAAAGTAATTGGTTTATGGTCCGTATATATGACAAAATGTCTCCCTTCAACCATGTAGCGAAAGTGTTTTACACTTTCATAGATTGCGAGGAGTTCTCGGTCGTAGGCGCTGTATAACTGCTGCGACTTGTTTAACTTCTTAGAAAAGAAAGCTAAAGGCTGCCATTCCTCTTCGATCTGTTGTTGTAGTACCGCGCCCAAGGCTGTGGCAGACGCGTCAGTCACGAGGGCAAGCGGTGCGTTTGGTACAGGGTGTGCTAGGAGAGTCGATCGGATTATACTGTCCTTACATTGTTCGAAAACTTTGAGTAGCTCTGCCGTCCAAGATAGTGGGTCTGAACCCTTGACTTTTGGTCCCGCCAACATGTCGTGCAAAGGGGCCTGATCAGCTGCAGCACGTGGTATGAAACGCCGGTAGAAGTTCAGCATCCCGAGGAATCGGCGCAGGCCGTTGATGGTCTTAGGAGGCTCGAACTCCTTTATAGATTTTATCTTGTCATCTAGTGGGCGTGTGCCTTGCTGAGATATAGAAAATCCAAGGAAAGTTACCTCGTTACGGCCAAAATCACACTTCGCTTCATTGATAACGAGGCCATATTGCTGCAGCCTCTTGAAAACGCTCTCTAGGTGCTCTAGGTGCTCATCTTTGCTTCTGGAATATATAAGGATGTCATCAATATAGGAAAAGCAACAGTCCAAACCCCTCAATACTTCATCCAGGAACCGCTGGAACGTCTGGGCCGCATTACGTAATCCGAAATTCATGTATGGAAACTCTATTAATCCCATGGGGTAAGTGATGGCAGTCTTAGGTACATCCTCGGGAGCCACTGGTATTTGGTTGTAAGCCTTTACTAAATCGATTTTTGAAAATACGCCGCAGCCAGCCAGTCTATGTGCATAATCTTCAATATGAGGGATAGGGTACCTGTCAGGCAGCGTACGTGCGTTCAGTGCTCGGTAGTCCCCGCAAGGCCTCCATCCGTCTTTCTTCGGCGCGAGGTGTAGCGCTGACGCCCATGGTGAGTCTGATGGCCGTGCCGTGCCGTCTCGAACCATGTCTTCAAACTGCTCTCTGGCTATCTTGAGGCGGTCTGGTGCCAAGCGACGAGGTCTGCAAAAGACTGGAGGGCCAGGTGTTGTATTTATGTAATGCACAGTGGAGTGTTTAACTACTCGGTGTACGCCGGGGGGCTTTATAAGATCAGGGAATTTTTTTAATAGGTTATGATATTCGCTATTACCTGATATCGCCTTGACGCTGGCTTGGTCGCATATTTTCAACGTTACCGGTGAATACAATGAGGTTATGCCATCGAGAATGCGTTTGTGTTTGCAGTCAACTAGCAGGCCGTAGTGTGCGATGAAGTCCGCTCCTATTATGGGCTTGTCCACATCAGCGACTACGAAGTTCCAGGAGAAATCACGCCTCAACCCAAGGTCCAAATGCATCTGTGAGG
The DNA here is from genome assembly GCA_949316285.1 of Eupithecia subumbrata. Classification (NCBI taxonomy): domain Eukaryota; kingdom Metazoa; phylum Arthropoda; class Insecta; order Lepidoptera; family Geometridae; genus Eupithecia; species Eupithecia subumbrata. The sequence goes on along the minus strand of OX438643.1, from coordinate 7,610,978 downwards.
TCCCGTAGGTATTTATGACGCTTCCATTCGCTGCGCTCAGCTTGTATTCAAAAGGTTGTCTTTGTTGTCTAAGATAACGGCGGGGCAATACACACAGGTCCGAGCCGGTATCTATCAAGAACTGTACCTTTGTTTTTCTATCGGTGATGAAAAGGCGACTTGTTACACTGTGACAGTCGTTCGTCGCTTCTACGAACTGCCGCTGGAGTTTTCCGGCTTCTTGTAGCTACACGGCGATGTACACTTCTTAGCCTCCGCGCCGAAAATATCATGGTACCAACAGACGCCCGGTGTTCTGGCTCGGCTCCTCGATCTCGATCGACCACGGCGTTGAGTTGTTGGAGAACGGCCGTGGGATTTCACGTTCAGCTGGGCCACTTGCTTATTTAATGCGGTCGTAATGCGTGAGGTTATCATCTCATCGATGCGCTTTATAAGGCCATCGACATTAGAAGTTACGGCAGCGGCACTTGTACTAGCAATCTGCATATGAGTTGGCGTTACTTCGCATATTTTGTCCGCGAGCTCGGCTACTTCTTCTAGGCTTCCGGTCTGGGACATAATGATGGCTTGCACGTGAGGCGGCAGGCGGCTGGACCACAAACTGCGCAAGAATTCTTCAGTGATGTGTTCGGCGGCCAATGTTCGCAAATGGCGCAGAAACTGCGACGGCTTTCTATCGCCCAATTCTTCGTGGGAAAGCAATTGAGTTATTTGATGTTGTCGAGAAATTGACAGTCTCTTCGTCAGCTCTTGTCTCAATTTGTCGTATTTACCAGTAGCCGGAGGGTTCTTGACAATGTCTTTTATTTCCTTTATGTATTTCTGCTCGAGTTGCGAAATCACGTGGTAGAATTTGGTAGAATCTTCTTTCACTCGTGAAATTTGAAATTGAGCCTCGGCCTGCGCGAACCAAACTTCGGGGTCGTCAGGCCAAAATGGCGGCAAACGCACGGCCACGCGGCCCACCATCGGCACTCCGGGGGCATCCACAAAAAGTTCCGAATCTTCCGCTTTTTCACTTTTTTCGTGTTCGTCCGCCATCTTGTGCGAACTCGGGGTCACCAATGTGGGGATATCGAGCCTAGTGATTGGAATAATACACGGCTTCGTTCTTGATTTAAGTTTTAATCCACAAAAGGAAGCACGGAACAGTTTTTACAGATCAAAGAAAAATAAAGAAAGAAAGAAAATCCATTTATTGGCTCACACTAAAATAATAATGATAACACAAAAAAAAATCCTTAAAAATATATTTATAAAAGTATAATTCCGGTGTGAACCAAAAGGTCCTGCCTCAGCTACATGTTGCTCAACATAAATTTGAGCAACGCTGGTTTTCTGGCAAGACCTTTGGTGCGTGCGTGTCCACACGGCTTACAGACCAAACACAAAAAAATATATTATAACAAACAATGTATACTTAACAGTAATAAATAATAATACCTATTTTAAAAGTAAGTTAGGTCTAGTGACTTCCCTACGACTATCGTTCAACACGGGCCCACTCAATCAAAAACAAATAGAAAGATAATCCGACAACCAGTGCCGACCAACGTCCGACCAGACCAACAACTGACAGTACTCGTTTTCGAACGAAACACAGCTGCGCGCCTGCTTGGCGCGCATTTGAAGCGGATGATTTCGTGCGTCCAATAGGCAACTCCGTTCTGAAATTATTGTTCTGTCTAGTTGACACTTGACACACAGAAAAGCACAGAACACAGTAAAATGTGAAATTGGTAAAAATTGTTCTGTACAAAGATTGTTGAAAATGGTGGATTGTAAAGTGACTGTTATAAAATCAAGTGATATTGCGAGACGTTAGAGCTGTCTCACAGCACAACACATGCATAAACTGGTAAGTGAAACCATTTCCCGACGTAGTACCGAGGCTACTTAAGCAAAGATACCTCTCTTTTGCATTGCAAGAAGTTCTTTTTTCACTTGAATCCTAAACGTTCTAACTGTTTTCAGTGCGCGGAGAGGCGGATCGAGGTCGTTCCAACACCGGGACGCAGAAAACCTGAAAGATCCACGAAACGCCATGGTCCGGTGTCCCGGTGTGACAAACACATATGTACAAGCCCTGCTCGGGTACCTAGTTTGGGCATCAGCCCATATAAGCTTGTCGTACAAGTACTTTGGAGTTTTGCTATTAATGATACCAAATAAAAGAACTGAAAGGTGTAACTTCCTCCGTGCTGACATCTTCAACAAGTTTGAGGAATTCAGAAAGGGTGTAATATGTGATCTCGGTGGAACATGGAAACAATAACGGCCACAAGCATTCTGAACACGCTGTATCAACTTCTTAGTTCTACCCAAAAGACACGGGCCATACACCACATCAGAATAGTTAAGCCTGGAAAGGACTAGCGACTCGCAGAGCATTATTCTCATATCTTCACTAAGGTATTGCCGAATTTTATATAGCAACTTAAGTCGATAGAGAGAGTTCCGCACACATTCTGAAACATGTTTTTCAAATCTTAGGTTACTGTCCAAGCAGAGACCCAGATTCCTTGCATCAGTTGTATACTCAACAGCAACCCCATCAACAATAATTTTTATATTATTATCAGCTAGATTAATTTTCTTTACTTTATCACGTGAACCTACCAACATGTATTTTGACTTTTTTGGGTTTATAAGAAGTGAGTTGCAGTTGGACCATTGCGATATTTTTTCTAAATCATGGTTTAATTTATTAACAGAATCTACTAATGCGGTTGGAGTAAAAGAAATATATAGCTGCAAATCATCGGCATAGAGATGATATTTGCAGTGTGAAATGCCCTTGATGATGTCTGCACTGTACAGTACGAAGAGAATAGGACCTAGAATAGAACCCTGTGGCACTCCTCGAAGGACTGGCTGCAGGGTTGATTGCAGCTTAGATCCATCAGCCTTAGTCAGTTCAACGAGCTGTTGCCTATGGTCAAGGTAACTATGAAACCATTGTACTGTTCGAGGGTCAAAACCATAGTAAGCTAGCTTTGAACACAACAAAGACACATTGATTGAATCAAATGCTCTGGAAAAATCTAGTAGCACAAGCAAACTGACTAGGCCCTTGTCCTGAGCAACAAGCAGGTTATCTACAACATCAAGTAGAGCAGTAGCGGTGCTATGTCCTTTACGGAAGCCAGATTGCTGTTGGGGGAGGATGCCATTATCTTCCAAGAATTTGGTTACCTGAATGCACACTGCCCGCTCAAGTACTTTAGACACGCAAGGTAGGATGCTGATTGGACGCAAATCCTGTGCAGAGATAGGGTTATTTGTTTTGGGTAAAGGTTTAACAATAGCAACCTTCCATGCATCTGGGAATACTCCGCTTGTAATAGACCTATTGACTATGGCAGTTATGGCGTCTATGGTTTGAGGCATAGTCAACTGTAACATGGTTAGTGATATACCATCAATACCTTGAGCATTTGACTTAAGCCCACGCAATATCGTCAATACAGTATCTCGGGTCACAGTTTCTAATGAAAATTTTCCGGTACTAAACCTGTGGTACTCAAAATATGTCAATTGTGATATAGTAACATTATTTACTCCAGGAACAGCAAGAAAGTGGGAATTTATTAAGTTGGGATTATCAAATTGCTGCGGAAGTTCTTCTGTTTGATTTTTAGCTGGCACAATCGAATTTTTTAAACTTTTCCACAGTTTCTTTGGGTCTTTAATGTTATTATTGATATGCTGAGCAAAAAACGCTTTTTTGTCACTCTGAATTGCTGCTATGACTATATGTTTCATTTCCTTGTAACATAGTTTTATGGATGAAGCTTGAGGTGATTTTTTTTTTGTAAGCAATTTGTATTTCTTGTAATATTCATCACGGGTTTTGATAATGTCCTTTATGGTGTCCGTTATCCATGGGTGAGGAGAATCTTTAAATTTCACAGTTTTAAGTGGAGCGTGAAGATCAAAAAGAAGCAAGATACTGCTAGTAAAAAAATTTACAAGTTTATTTACATCGGTTTCCCTTTCAAAGTATTCCCAAGGCACACTGTTAACATCAATAGTAAATAAGTCAATCAGTATATTTTTTAATGGTCTATATGTGACAAGACGGGGTGAGACTTTATCTTTTTTAATATTGAACTCTGCCAAGAGCATAGCGTGGCCTCCCAAATCAGGTGTGTGTTTGACAGTAATCTTACGTATGCGTGCATCGGTACATATCACATCGATGAGTGACTGGCTACCATCAGTGAAGTGTGTTGGTTCTGTAATTATCTGCTTTAGGCTAAGACTATCTAGAAACTCGGCAAGTAATTTTGCCTTATTGCTGCTAGGGCAAAGCAAATTAATATTTAAATCACCCAGAAATACTAGCTTGTCACACCTGGAGAAGGAGACAATTGATTCCGTTATTGCATCAAGGAAAAGATTTACATCCTGCCAGGGCGGCCTGTAGGCCGTCCCCACAATGACCTCCAGACCACTGACCTTCAATCGCAACCACATTTGCTCTACAGAAGGTGCGAGGGGGTGAGGACTCAGACGTGCTGTTATGCCTTTACGAATGTAAAAACCTGTTCCCCCCCCCTCCCACCACGAATACTGACAGGTCTTGGGGTATGTCGAAGACGGTATCCATTTAGCTTTGGAGCTCTGTCATCCTCTCCAGCCCTCAACCATGTTTCATTAATTGCCATTATGTCTGGCCCTAGTTCATCCATTGCCACAATAAACTCTTCATGTCCCGTATTGAGTGACCCCGCATTGAACAGACCAATCTTGAGATGGCTAGCTTTACTCATGATTTCCAAGTAGAAACCAAAGGCAAAGAATATCTGCAAAATACTAGACTACCTGTTGAATAAAATTAATATTAATAAGTGCCTATATCTATACGGTACTTATTACACTACAAATAAATTACAGACAAAAGAAAAAAAATACTGTTACCTAGTCTACCTATTCATTTTCAAATTCAAGTTTCAAGTCAGCATGAGATATACATTTAAAAATTAATCACAAATCAAGAAAGGCGAGTTAGTAATACTTAAAATATTAGCAAAAATAAAAAATGTTGAAGTGTAGGCTCGAGTGCACTAATCTGCATGCAACTTAACTTGCAATGGAATATACCTACTAGCTAGACAGTAAATTATATTAGTCATTAGTTTTAACTTTTATGTTTCGCCTTAATAATAAGATACCTTTTTGCCTTTATCTACATAATATGTATGTAATACATTTAATGATCAGTGTACACGACGCGTACAGAGAGAGGTACGGTAGGTAGCTATAGGTAAGCGGTTATTGATTGCGCGGGAAATCTAATGTAGCACAGACGTGGGCGCTGCGTGAAACGATCGGCTGGCAACTGCCGATGCGCGCTCGCAGAGCCTGGGTCGCGCACCGCCGCCCGCGCCGCCGCGCCTCACCCCGCAGCTCTCCTGACCGAACGCAGGCTTGTGGTGCGACCGCGAGGTTGGCGCCACAGGTTCAAGAGACCATCTTAAAAATTATTATTCAGTCCGTAAACACGACAGAGTGTAAGCCTGTTGAAACGGCGGAAAAAATAGGTAAATAAACGCGATATATACCCGTGAATATGTATAATAATGTGTTCTGATCGCGTAGGTTTAAAAAACTTTATCATCTTTAAAACTTTTATCATCTTTTAATACTACTTTTCAAATAGAAAAAAGAACCGTGGAAATTGGATCCTATAAGGTGAGATTTCAGTAGTACTTACTCTTAAAAAGGGGCTTTGAAGAGGAACGGGAATTTTTGCTATCGGAGTACCATAGCAAAAATTCCCGACGATAAAAGAATTAATTGCGGACGTAAGTGGGTTGGCTACGAACCTTGTTAGAAGAACACCAGCGTTTCATACCCTTACGAGGGACTACATTGGGGTGAGTGCAGTTTGAACTTTGCGCATATCGCCGCGACTGAGTTGACTGCGTAGGAGAGCTCGTAGCGCACGAGCCGCGGGCGCCGCGAGTGCCGCGAGTGGGGTTGCAGGTACTTATTTCAGTAATGAATTCGTCAAACTACGACAGATTTTATAGTGCGATATAATAATTATTTAATTTGGTTAACCTCTAACGAACTAAGTTTTCCAGATCGTATAATGCGACCTGTAGAGGAGTACGTACCTACGTACAAACTGTCAGAAAATCAAATTTGAAGCAGAGACGCTTCGCTCGCTCAGTCGATTAGTCAGTAAATTGATGATTCCCTGCCTGGAGCAGCAATAACATCATTGGCTTCACTAATCTATTGCTGGAGAGGCTTCCCGTGATAAGCGCTATAAAAGACTCAATTTGGCTCAATTTAACACCAGGACGGCAGCGGCGCAACGTAGACAATCACGCCGTTGTACCGCGGGCTGAACCGTTTGAAAGACGAGCGTGGCTGCGCGGCGCCGCGGGCAGTCACGAGTGGCACCATATCAGGTAAAATATGAAGTAAATAGAAATTTATGACAACACACATATTTAATTTCACACCAAAATTAACAAATTATAACATGACTTAACATCCAAAGCAATTAACACAACACGTTTGTCGAAATCATTATTATTCGTCGTCCTCATCAACCTATATAGTCCATTAATGGACTCAATTTACAGGTATTGTTTATATCTAAATTGAATGATAACGATGAGATAGGTGACGATAAAGTTGAGTACCATGCCAAGCAGACTGGCGTCCAGAGGGATGACCCTGTACACGCGGAACCGGAGTGGGCGTGCCTCCACGTATCGGATGAACCGTTCCAACTCACGCTGACGACCAAAGTCTGAAATATAGGTATGTAGGTAACGCAAAAAAACTCTTAGTAAGTTATTACACTGTCGTCGCCGACAACTAAAAGCATGGTATCTTTGGGTAATGAGGTCTTTAGATAGATAAATAGTTCAGTAAAATTTGTGTGTGGTTACTGGCAGATAACATAATAATAATACTAACGACTGGTCACATACTAAGATGAAAATTTTTATTTGATAATAAATTTACTTATTTTGTAAGTATTTGGATTTTGTATTTTTTTTTTTGCTCTCTGTTCGGAAGATATTATAGATACCTACTGTGTTCGTTTAATAGTTTGTCGTAGAGTATAATTTTCAAATCATTCGCTTTCGTAGCCAGCTTCTCCGCATACACGGCTGGTGCAAATATAGACACCATAAAAATAAATAGTCCTGCATAAGATAGTGAAAATGAAATCTGAAAATATCAAAAGAAATCAGTTAGTATTTACCGATAACCTTTATAGAAATTTAATAATTTAAAAATGTTTGTGTTAAGAGTATAACACTTTCTATTGCAATGTTTCCCTGTTAATGAATAAACTTGTTATTTCTTTGCCACCAATTTTTTTTTACCTGTCAAGAGAAGCGACCTACTTAACATATTATTGTACTTACATTGTTAGCATACTCTATTTCCTTTAGTAATAAAATCAATTCACCCATAACTTCAATTGTTGTTAATATTAGAGTTGCAATGAACTGAAAACAACAAAATATTAACTAATAAAAATAGATTACATTAATAATATTAAAATAATTATTGTTAAGGTAGGTAATTAACGCTAAAACATAGAAAAATAACGGCACAAAGTAAAAACAAGATCCGTCAAGTGCGAGTGTAACTCGCGCGCCGAGGGTTTTGAACGTTTGTCTACACATATGTACCAAAAGTACCGGTTAGTGACTTCGCAATTTAACGAATACCTAAGATCTCTCTGCATGCTTCGGTTAAATGGGTGGTTCGGTTAAGGTGGGTAATGGCAAATTTTTCGACTTTTTTCAAAATATTTCAAAAAGTATGAAAGTTTCAGAAATTTGAAAAACTGGTTTGAAATGTCCAAACCGATACCTTTCATTTGATACCCCACTCGGTGGGGTAGCCCCCCTTTTGAAAATTATTCCTTTTTGACCATTTTTCAAAAAGTGTTCTTTTTACAGACTTCTCTATATTTTTCCTGTAAAATATAGATTCATATCTACAAACGCTCCATACATTTTAAACGGATCGCTCTGCAAACTTCGGAGATAGGGGGGGGGGAATGGGTATTTTTTTGACTATTTTCAAAATATTTCCAAAAGTATGAAACCTACAGAAATTTAAAAAACTGTTTTGAAACGTACAAACGGATACCTTTCATTTGATACCCCACTCGGTGAGGTAGCCCCCCCTTTTGAAAATTATTCCCCCCCATTTTGATCATTTTTCAAAAAGTGTTCTTATTTCAAACTTCTCTATATTTTTCCTGTAAAATATAGATCCATGTCTATAAACGCTCCATACATTTTACATGGATCGCTCTGCAATCTTCGGAGATAGGGGGGGGGGGAACGGGTATTTTTTCGACTTTTTTCGAAATATTTTAAAAACTATGAAACCTACAAAAATTTCAAAAAATATTTTGAAATGTACAAAATGATACCTTTCATTTGATACCCCATATGACTCTGTAGGTATCTTTTAAAATTTCGGCATCACAATTTGTATGGAAAATATTCATTTTCATTTTTCATTTATTTTCATTTATTTTTCTATAAATCTGTATAGGCGCACGAAATGTATTATTATTTTAAATTTCAAGTTGATAGCTGCAGTAGTTTTTGAGTTATTAAGGAGGGAAAAAAGGACAGACAAAGCGAGACCATAAGGGTTTTGAAACCGATCTTCGATCATCAAAACCCTAAAAAAGAATACAGAAATTAATGCTGAGAACGATTTGTAATAAAAGAATACCCATTACTACGACTTACCGAAGGGTCAAATGCTGGTTTGTAAATTTCAGCCAAGTCTGCTATTGATTTATATAAAAGGTGCATCGGATATATGTTATTAATAGGTTTATCTCTCAAAATTAACGTTAAAGTCTGCAATCGGCAGTTGATGCAGAGGAAAACAAACATATAAGAAGTATGAACATAAGTAAAAGATATCACTATTATTGTAATAAATGAAAAAAATAATGGATCATAACAATGAGTACTTGTAAGCTGGCTAGACATACAAATAATTGTAGTGTTACCGATGTAGAAGAATGTATATAACAAATTAATTAAAATTATTTTCTTCTCGATATTGTAAGTTGCATTGTGAACTCCAAGTTTAAAGTCAATATACTCTAAATCTCTGAATAACTGGCAGAATGTGGCACTACGACAGAAGAAAATTAGGGAAAAAACATTCATTAAGAAATGGATAAAATACAACATGAACCAGAAAATAAATGAAATTCTAGGACTGGTGATATAAGCCATGTAGATGCATATGCATATGAACAATATTGCTTGAAGAATTGTAACTGACTTCCAAATGATTCTTCTGGTCTTAGATTTATGCTCAAAAAACCCAAAATCCAGACAGAAGAGAACATGGACTATCTTAAAAAATATAGCCATGATTGAGAAATGTTGAGATTTTATAGAACCCTTGTAAATAATTTTGTCACTCACTGATTTCATGTTATTAGATTTAAAGATACTTTTATTTATTTGTAGAAGCAGAAAAGAGAGTTACCTCATAGTGTTAGAGTAACGGCAAAAATAGTAAAATATTATTAATTTTGTAATTTAGTAATTTAAGTATTTACTAGTGACAAGCTCAGCAGACAAAACTTAACTGAAGGGTAAGGAAGGTTATATTAACTTGTTATCTTCAATCAATAATAAGTATCTCCTACATTAGTAAAATTAAGGCACAGGCACAATTAATAATTTGACGTGACAACGTCTTATAATTCGATAGAGCCGGCTGCACGCACGAAAAAACATGACTCATGCGGCGTTACCTCGCTCTGGGGCGTTCCATGTAAGGCTTGAAGTGCAAGCGAGAGCGTGGAACGAGCGACAAAGAAGCACAATCGGCCTTTGCGTTCGGCAGCGTTCGACATCCGTCTCTCTCCTACTTGAGTGAGCGATGCGTCTGCGTGGACAGCTGCTATACTATAGTACATTTACATGTTTTGATCGAGTATCAAGTGCAGTGAAAAGTGAATATGGTGTCAATTGTTTATAGCAACGATAATTACAGCGATAAAGGTTATGATTCTTTCGATATTAATTATATATTCAGTGATATATTGTCGAATATTCGTGCTTTCATCATTAAAATGAATAGCATCGGTCCGCTAGTGCAGCGATTGTAGGTTATGCTATAATTGACAAAATTAAAACAATAAGTTAACAGAACTATTTCACGATGAGTAAAAAATCGATGGCTTTACTATTCAATCGAAATAATTATCGAGCGTAGCTATGATTTAAAAAAAATTAAAACATAAATATTAAATCTTCCACATATCACAACAACGTGTCTGAAAGGACAGGTTGGACCAGCCATCCGTCAAAGGGAACATTTTCTCCTATATCAAACACATTGAGGCGGGCTTTTTAAAAACTAGATTTACGAAAATTTTAATGTTTCCAAATTTTAAATTTTATATGTAAGATTTATAAACAATAATTTTATCATTGTTTATTCTTATAATGTATTATTTAAAATTATTACTTATTATAACAAATTACAATTAAATTTGCAAAAATAATTAAGTAACTAATTGAAAACATTTAATAATATTATTAAAATAATAAAATCAAAATTTAAATTTTAACAATTGAGTATAAATTTAAACAATAAATTTAATTCAAGTATTTTGTTGTATTTTTATTTTTTAAATTTAAAATGATTTTCTGAATGAGGAATTTTATGATTTTTTTTTTTAATTGTTTCGAACGACGATTTATTTTGCAGAACCGCTTACAATCCCACCATGGAAAAAAAGCCTGACGAACCAGAGGATGTCACGAATAAGCCACTACCTTCGATGAGTGAACCCACGGAGGTTCAAGATGCTGTAGCATCTACTTTAGCAACGCCATTCGCGCAGCCAATAATCACTGCTACAAAATCGAAAACAATTGCTCAACGCACATTTATACTTGTAAAAACTATTAAATTGTAAAAAAAAGTGACATAATTGTAATTTATGCGTACAAATAAATCTAACTTGATCAATTTCATTGTGATTTCCAATTACCTCCTTCTCTATATACATACAAATCTATTAAACAAATCAAATTACAATTTTCTTTTGAAAAATGCCACCATTCCATCATTATTTTCTTAAAACGTTGTCACGTTCAACTATCGTCAGTAAACCGACTTTACGGACAACCAATTTTTTAATTGTGCCTGTACCTTAATTTTACTAATGTAGGATACATACATACCTACGTGATCGATGTATCGAACATACTCCCGAGGGCGAGGTACAAGATGAGAATGAGATGAGGCGCTACAATTGAGGGGTTAGATTTACATAGATAGATAGATAGATAGAAAATACTTTTATTGCACACTTAAAACTAAGAAACAATTTAATAAGAAATAATTCGCCGTTCCCAGCGAATAATATCGTAATCGAAAAATTAAAATTTTACAGGAAAAATTAAAAACCGTTTTTTGCCAATAAATGCTAAACTATTTTACTTATTGGCTTCATTTTTATACCAAAAGATAGCTGTTTTTTTTATATATAAGTGATATAATTTAAAATATTACTACGTTTACAAATGTAGAGTTGTGAATTAAAATATGTTTTACCGGAATCAAAGACACAACTTTACACCGTAAAGCAACATTACGATTTCATTCGCAGAAATTGCCGATAATGGCCTATACAGTAATAGGTAATCGCGATCTTATTGAAATCAAAATAGTGATGTAGGTTGTATCGGTAATGCAATGTTACCATTTTGTTCGGTACTAAATTAAGCTTGAATGAATAAGGTAAATTTGAATTACGTTTATATTCTACGGAGAGTAAAATATGTTTAGTAAATGTGAAAATAGGTTACTGTAAAACTATCTTTGCATTTTGAGAATCGGTATTGAATGAAAATCTAAAAAAACATACAAAATTAACGCTTTAATTTTAGATTGTAAAAGATCTTTATTAAAACTAGATACACATAATCTTCCTTAATAGGATAAAAAAAAAACAATATTGTACTCTTTGATAAAGTAAGCATAAAAACAACAATATTTTTAATGAAAACCTTTGGTTTCACTCCTCAGGATCATCTTCGTCTGGAAAATCGTGCACGTGTGGGTTTTGGTTCCCACAGGTTGACAGCGACTCGTAAAATCCATGATAATGTTTTGGTATAGCTTCGCTGGCACACAATCCAAGTAAATCGTCATGCAGAGGTTTACTTAGGGCAATGGGTTGATGGTACATCTGCCTTAAACTCTCCTCGACATTATTTGGTTCCACAACTTGTCTCGTGAGCCTTCCGCGCCTGGGTCTGCCAAGAACCTCGTCTGTATTTAATTCCAAATATTCGTCTCCAAAATCGTATTTTAATTGCAAGATGTAAGGTCTTATATGGGAAGCTTTCACCTCCATAATCTTTGTCCATGAAATTTTCCTGCCTTGGGTATCCTTTAGCCAGTTTTTGCCAGAAATAAGACATTTTAAATCATAAACTTATAACACCCCTCTCTTTTTGCATCGGGGGTTTAAATAACATTAGAATTTCAGTAAAAGGATAAGAAACACCTATAGGCATGATCAATGTGTAGACAATTACAATAACTAGGTACAGACCTAGCAAATTGTAAGATTTATTTAAATCAGTTTCAATACATAACCATAGCTTCTTTATTTGGTTCTTGGAGAGAAATAGGATTATCTGAATATAATAATAAAATAAAAATAAATTGGAAAGCTATAAGCCACAAAGTACATTTTTTCATGATTACTACTCCCCCCATTCGACATGGTTGATTAAAATCAACCTTAAACAACCATGTCCAAAAAAAAAATTCGCGCCAGCCCGAAACAATCAACCTTAACTTTTGAAAAGCTCCTCGACGAAATCTATATTTTAATGTAGTTGCTTATGAAGACTGCGGATAGACATTAGACATACAGACAGACAAACAATGAAGTCTCAGCTACATTTCGGTGACAGAACCCTAAACGTTTCCTTCAAGGATTTCATTAAAATAACAATTAAAGTACCTAAAAGATATCTATTAATAATTTCGTGTTAGGGACAAGGTAAAGCTCGGTAGGATGTTATACATAGGTGCTAAACTATATAGCCCAGCCTGAAGACCTGAGGTTGGTAGGTAAAATACTGCGTTATTTTCCTTTAGCATTAGGAAGTGCCTAGGCAGGTACCAGCTTACCTGGATTGCGGAGGCCTGGTTGTAGTAAATTCAGCATTCTTCTGGCACGCGGGTTCTGTAAGACTTGTTTATTCATTCTTCAAAATAATTAACGCTGACTTAAACACAAGGCACAGAAAAACTTGTCATCTAACTCCAGAAAAAAGCACTCAAAATGAATAGACAGACCAGGTTCCTATCACGTCACTTCACATTGTAAACAAATTATTATCATAGTCGAAATTTAGCACGTGCTGGGTGGGGGGCATGTGCTATCACTTTCTTATACCTGAGGACGAAATGAGAGCGACGACTTTTGCTTGCCAAAGCAACGTCTCGGGATCCTGGAACAAACACCTTGACTACAAACTACAGCGAGCCACCGCTACCCTCTACCAATGCAGCAGAATGCTAGGGAAAACGATCGAGAGGGACTTTCACCAAAAATAACCATAAGACCAACGTTATCATACGGAGCTATAGTCTGGTGGACAAGAACGGAGCTAAACACCGTGATAGCCAAACTACAGCGCTTCCAAAGAATGGCATTGCCCAGTAAACCAATACTAGATAAACACTACCAGATACAACTATACGAGGAACATAAAGATGTATTAGACGCCCACGAAGTCAGAATCTACACAGATGGCTCTAAAACAAATACGGGTACGGGTGCTGGGGTTCACTCAATGGACCTCAACATTAATATATCAATAACACTAGGAAAACACAGCTCCATATTCCAATGTGAATGCGTAGCAATAACCCAGGCAGCCACAGCCCTGCAGAAAAGAGAAATGAGCGACCAATGTGTGCGCATTCTCTCCGACAGCGCTGCCATACTCAGGGCTCTGGAAGGAAACAGCTGTAATTCCAAGCTCGTGTACGAATGTCACTTGGCATTACAGAGGATATCCACCAAGAACAGGATCATCCTTCAATGGATCAAGGGACATAGCGGATCTCTAGGTAACGACGCCGCCGATGAATTGGCACGGAGGGGATCGAATACCACCACAGAAGGTCCAGCACCTTTCCTACCGCTACCATTATTGCTACTCCAGACATGGACTAGGCTCAGAACTAGAGATATGCATAAGGAACGATGGACACGCCTTTTAAAATGCAGACAAGCCAGAGCGGCGCTTCCATCAACATCACCGAGGCTGACAAAACGCCTACTAAACCTAAACAGAACGGACCTGCGTATCCTGGTAGGAACACTTACAGGACACTGCCCACTAAACAAACACCTATTTACCATCGGAGCGACAGATAGCCCTCTCTGCAGAGGATGCATCAGCGACGACGAATCAGCTGCCCACGTAGTCCTGGAATGCGAGGGAGTAACAGCACAACGAACAGAAATCCTCAACTTGCTGAGGTCACTCCGCGAAGCCTGTGAATACCCCAGGAAGATTCTGTGCTATTGGACGGAGTTAGGCTGGCTATGCTAGCTAAATTTTAACGCTTAATGGACCAACTGCGAGTCTGAATGCGGAAATAGGAGTACTTATACCATACCATACCATACCAACGATATTATTACGTGAGTAAACCATCGCAACCTATTATCGCTACATAGATTACGATTGTTTTATTTATCGGTAAAATACTATAATCGATGTAACCATTCCAGATTTTTTGAATAATAAATTGTAATAAACTTTATTGAAATAAAAGATTAAGAATTTTAACCGGAATATAAGGGTTTTATACCTTACATAAAATAAGTTTTATCTGTTTTACCCGAATAAAATCGCAATTGCATCTTACAAGAAAAAGCGAGACACCGAGGAGTGAGTAGTGACCTGTTACTATGTTGTTCGGATCTAAGTGTTGTTTTTATTTTTCGATTAATATTCAAGTAAAATCCATTGCAAAAAGCCTAACTCGAGAACTACTCGTACGATTTGCCTGAAAAAAAATTCACAAGGTGTAATCACACCACGGGAACAATTATTTCAAATAAAAGCACTTGTACCGTTATAGTCAGTTACCATTTTATTCGGTTGGAGCGGCGAATTATAACCTAAGTGACAATTGGCGGTCTTATCGCTCAAGAGCGATCTCTGCCAGACAACCTGGTATGGATAGGATCGTCGGATATGTACATGGGGTCAGATCTGTGTGCATCTGTTATTATGGTACTACTTTAAAAAAGAGAAAATATTACTAGGTAGTAAGAACTTTGAACACATAGGTGATCATTGTTTTGCTTATGCTAGGTAAATGTTAGGACAATGCTTTATTGTGTCGTAATTTAAGTGATTGCTGATGGCTAAACTTGATTACAAAACTAATCCCTATTCTATAGTAAAAACTGATAGTCTGCTGGATTGCTGCTTGCTGATGGGCAAAGTTATTGTGTCTATATCACGTAAACTGGACCACCGCACGGCCCCACTGGCAACATGTCCTAGCTCGGGCACGGGTTGCCCACGCGCACTAACACTAGCTCTGCTGGAGGACGCCTCCCTCGGCGGGAGAGGCGCGGGTGGCGGCGGGGGCGCGGGCGCGGGGTCGCGCACCGGCGCCGGCTCCGCGGCGCGCGCGGAGGACGCGCTGACGGCTCGTCTGGTTCGCCTCCACAGGAACGCCAGGAACGCTGCGACGCCTGCTGCTAATACGCTGTACGATATTGCGTATTGGTGAATATCGTGTCACCTCCTGTTGTGCTGCTTCCTTCATCGCGCTGATTTGTTCACTGAGCTGCTGTAGCGAGGTGTTGAGGTGATGATCTTGGCTTGTATCAATGAACGGTAACGTAATGTTGAAGGTATGATGCTGTATTGGAGCTATGCTAGTAAGCACTAAGTCCGATTTAAGATTGAGCGTACTTTGTTATATAACACAAATATTATTTGTGTTAAGGAGAATATATATCTACTAGATTGCCTATGAAAATGTGGCCGCAAGTATTTTTAATAAAATTATTGTAAATTGATTTTATGGAAAAAATCACCCACTTGTTTTTTAAATAAAATATCGTTCACTTCAAGGCAGTGAGGCTGATGTGTGGCGCGGTCGTAGGCAGGTATTAAGCATAAAGACTATGCGACGTATATACGTAGCCGTGCAGGTGCAAGGCTGGAGAAACCGGAATAACAGGACGAAAAGAACCCAAATTATACAGGGTGTAAGGGTAAACAGTCTTATCCTTGAAACCAGAAGTTCGGAATCATGAGCAGAGTCCAAAATCGATGAAAAAACTAAACTTTTTTTTACATAATTTTGAAAAAAATATCCTCATACATCATAAAAGCATTTCACCCTACATTTATACCTACGCCGCCGCCTGCTTTGTCGGTGTCAAACAAAGACCCGCTCGCGCGCCGACTTAAAGGCGCCGCCTACATACCTACGCCGCGTCCGTTCAAACAAAGACGCCGCTCGCGCGCTCGTCAGTCGCGGCCCGTCTGCTAGGTAGTGAGCATGTCACGACGTGTTCCGTGCTAATTTGTGATGTGCCGATTTGTTCGCGTATTGTGTTAAGTAGAGAAGTGACGATGTCGTTCACAAATGAACAGTGGACTGAAATGGTGCGACTTTATGCCATCGCTGGTGACAACATGAACTTGGCTCGTACGATGTACGCAGAGCGGTTCCCAGAACAACGTGTGCCAAGCCGGGAAACGATCCTAGCGGCTACACAAAGGCTCCGTGAAAGACTTCATCATAAGGGTGTAAGAAATAAAAGGAAGACCATGAATTTTAACATTATTACATAGATTCTATTCAGACTTCTAAGAAACTTGGCACCTATCTATATGATCTCAGCGATGAAGCCACAGATTTCATAACTTTTTGATAAGTTTAAATACCTTTAAGTAATTTTTGATCCGCAACCGAGGATCATAAGTAAATTTTCTGTATTTTCCTACCAATGTAACTTAAAAATTCATACAATTGGTAAAAGGCGCTATTTTATCTATTAAGGCTTTTTCAGTAGAAGCGCGCGAATACCGCCCCCCTCGAGGGGCACCATTTCATAGACGACCCCCGTGGCGCAGCGGGCGAAGGTCCGCCTGCGACGCAAGAGGTTGCGGGTTCGATTCCCGCCTTGGAACAAATTTGTGTACGATCTGCAGATTTTTTTTCCGTTGCTCTGGGTGTTTTCTATGTATAAAAATAAATGTCTATCTATGTAGTGTATTGTATTAAGTATATCAGTTATCTAGTACCCATAACACAAGCTCTGCTTAGCTTGGGGCTAGATAATACCTACTGTGTGTATTGTCCAGCATTATTTATTTATTTATTTATTTCAGCCTAGACCCCAGGAAAAAATAATCCATTTCCATCAGTCCCTGTAGTTAAAGGGCCGATTAAACTGTCATTCTAGGTCAATCTAGGTTTACTTCACTTGTCTTGTCTTTACTGCCCATTGAGGAGCTATTCTGCTCATCGCGAAGAATGTTCAAGAGACCATCTTAAAAATTATTATTCAGTCCGTAAACACGACAGAGTGTAAGCCTGTTGAAACGGCGGAAAAAATAGGTAACTAAACGCGATAAATACCCGTGAATATGTATAATAATGTGTTCTGATCGCGTAGGTTTAAAAAACTTTATCATCTTTTAATACTACATTTCAAATAGAAAAAAGAACCGTGGAAATCGGATCCTATAAGGCGAGATTTCAGTAGTACTTACTCTTAAAAAGGGGTTTTGAAGAGGAAGTAGTCCCATATCAAAAATTCCCGAAGATAAAAGAATTAATTGCGGACGTAAGTGGGTTGGCTGCGAACCTTGTTAGAAGAACACCAACGTTTCATACCCTTACGAGGGACTACATTGGGGTGAGTGCAGTTTGAACTTTGCGCATATCGCCGCGACTGAGTTGACTGCGTCGGAGAGCTCGTAGCGCACGAGCCGCGGGCGCCGCGAGTGCCGCGAGTGGGGTTGCAGGTACTTATTTCAGTAATGAATTCGTCAAACTACGACAGATTTTATAGTGCGATAAAAGAATTCTTTAATTTGGTTAACCTCTAACGAACCAAGTTTTCCAGATTGGTCGTATAATGCGACCTGTAGAGGAGTACGTACCTACGTACAAACTGTCAGAAAATCAAATTTGAAGCAGAGACGCTTCGCTCGCTCAGTCGATTAGTCAGTAAATTGATGATTCCCTGCCTGGAGCAGCAATAACATCATTGGCTTCACTAATCTATTGCTGGAGAGGCTTCCCGTGATAAGCGCTATAAAAGACTCAATTTGGCTCAATTTAACACCAGGACGGCAGCGGCGCAACGTAGACAATCACGCCGTTGTACCGCGGGCTGAACCGTTTGAAAGACGAGCGTGGCTGCGCGGCGCCGCGGGCAGTCACGAGTGGCACCATATCAGGTAAAATATGAAGTAAATAGAAATTTATGACAACACACATATTTAATTTCACACCAAAATTAACAAATTATAACATGACTTAACATCCAAAGCAATTAACACAACACGTTTGTCGAAATCATTATTATTCGTCGTCCTCATCAACCTATATAGTCCAATGGACTCAATTTACAGGTATTGTTTATACCTATCTAAATTGAATGATAACGATGAGATAGGTGACGATAAAGTTGAGTACCATGCCAAGCAGACTGGCGTCCAGAGGGATGACCCTGTACACGCGGAACCGGAGTGGGCGTACCTCCACGTATCGGATGAACCGTTCCAACTCACGCTGACGACCAAAGTCTGAAATATAGGTATGTAGGTAACGCAAAAAAACTCTTATTAAGTTATAACACTGTCGTCGCCGACAACTAAGAGCATGGTAACTTTGGTAATGAGGTCTTTAGATAGATAAATAGTTGAGTAAAATTTGTGTGTGGTTACTGGCAGATCTGGTCTGGAGACTGGTCACATACTTAAATTAAACTTTTTAGTTGATAATAAATTTACTTATTTTGTATGTATTTTGTATTGGTGTGTATTTTGTTTAAAGAAATAAACGTATTGATTTGGAAAATTGAAGGTAGTTATAGATACCTACTTTGTTCGTTTAATAGTTTGTCGTAGAGTATAATTTTCAAATCATTAGCTTTCGTAGCCAGCTTCTCCGCATAGACGGCTGGTGCAAACACAGACACCATAAAAATAAATAGTCCTGCATAAGATAGTGAAAATGAAACCTGAAAATATCAAAAGAAATCGGTTAGTAATTACCGATAACCTTTATAGAAATCAAAAAAGGTTTGTGTTAAGAGTATAACATTTTCTATTGCAATGTTTACCTGATGAATAAACTTGTTATATCTTTGTCAGTAGTTTTGTTTAACCTATCAAGAGAAGCTACCTACTTAATATTATTATTGTACTTACATTGTTAGCATACTCTATTTCCTTTAGTAATAAAATCAATGAACCCATAACTTCAATTGTTGTTAATATTAGAGTTGCAATGAACTGAAAACAACAAAATATTAACTAATTAAAATATATTTCATTAATAATACTACCAAAAAAAATTATTAGTAAGGTAGGTAATGAACGCTAAAACAAAGAAAAGGCACAAAGACAAAAAAAACAATACAGAAATTAATGCTCAGAACGATTTGTAATAAAAGAATACCCAATACTACGACTTACCGAAGGGTCGAATGCAGGTTTGTAAATTTCAGCCAAGTCTGCTATTGATTTATATAAAAGGTGCATCGGATATATGTTATTAATAGGTTTATCTCTCAAAATTAACGTTAAAGTCTGCAATCGGCAGTTGATGCAGAGGAAAACAAACATATAAGAAGTATGAACGTAAGTAAAAGATATCACTATTATTGTAATAAATGAAAAAAATAATGGATCATAACATTGAGTACTTATTGTTAGCTGGCTAGGCATACAAATAATTGTAGTGTTACCGATGTAGAAGAATGTATATAACAAATTAATTAAAATTATTTTCTTCTCGATATTGTAAGTTGCATTGTGAACTCCAAGTTTAAAGTCAATGTATTCTAAATCTCTGAATAACTGGCAGAATGTGGCACTACGACAGAAGAAAATTAGGGAAAAAACATTCATTAAGAAATGGATAAAATACAACATGAACCAGAAAAAGAATGAAATTCTAGGACTGGTGATATAAGCCATGTAGATGCATACGCATATGAACAAAATTGCTTGAAGAATTGTAACTGACTTCCAAATGATTCTTCTGGTCTTAGATTTATGCTCAAAAAACCCAAAATCCAGACAGAAGAAAACATGGACTATCTTAAAAAATGTAGCCATGATTGAGAAATGTTGAGATTTTATAGAACCCTTGTAAATAATTTGATTACTCACTGATTTCATGTTATTAGATTTAAAGATACTTTTATTTATTAGTAGAAGCAGAAAAGAGAGTTACCTCATAGTGTTAGAGTAACGGCAAAAATAGTAAAATATTATTAATTTTGTAATTTAGTAATTTAAGTATTTACTAGTGACAAGCTCAGCAGACAAACCTTAACTGAAGGGTAAGGAAGGTTATATTAACTTGTTATCTTCAATCAATAATAAGTACCTCCTACATTAGTAAAATTAAGGTACAGGCACAATTAAAAAAGCGTTGAGTGTTGAATACTCCAATATACCCCGTGTACACACGTACAACGAAAACCTCTATATGTATTCTTAAAGCCGCGTAACCCTGATGATAGGTTAAATATTGTGGCCACTGAACCTTTGAATTATTTTCAACCGACAAAAAAAGGACGAGCTTCACGCGTCAAAGCGTATATTTTTTCATCAAATTAATTAATTACGTAAAGCTTGATGCGCGGCGGGGCGGCGCGGCGCGACGCGCCCTTTCGCCGGAAATTGGTGGGTGCCGACTCAAAATTACTTAGGTATACTTAAGGCTATATTACACCGGGGCAACACTGTGCGACATTGCGGCATGCCACAAGGCCGCATGCTACAAAGTCAAAAATGTCGCACATTGTGGCAAGAACCGTGCGGCATGGCAACACCTTGCGTCATGTCGCAGACTGTCGTAACTTGTATCCGGGCACAATGGATTCCATGCGACATTTTTCGTGCGTCAAAACGTAAAAGCGTAGAACATGATACTTGAAATAAGTACATTAGAGACTTGTATGAATCACCGGTGGCTAAAAATCTTAATGTGATTAGCAGGCGCATTCTCGGTGAAATGCTATCTTGGTAGTTGGTGTCTTCTCTTTGAATATATGGTGCAATTAGTTGTAGTTGTAAATGTTCAAAGTCCTCAGTTGACATTCTGGTAAAATTTTTAAATAAGGCACCATCGTCTGCCTTAATTTTTGTTAGTAAACTAGTCCGTGGGCCATTCTGAAGTATTATTCTTTTCCACCAACGTTTCTTCTTCTGTTGTTTAGCTGCATGGCTTAGTAGTAAGCTGCTGCTAAAGTTACTTGATCAGCCATATTCTATGGTGTATGTATCCCCTCGATCAAACAAGTAGACCAGTCACTCCAAGCAAACAGCACGATATCCAGGCACGATGTTGCCTCGACGTAAAATAGGCTGCCGTATGCCACATATGCCGCAAATGCTTTGTATTTGTAGCATGCCACAAGGTGCCGCATGCCACAATATGTAGCATGCGGCACTGTTGCACGTTGTTGCCTCGGCGTAAACGAGCCTTTACATTAGTTTAAGAACTTAGTTATCATTTATCAAGGTTAAATAAAAAGGTTTATTATTTGTTGTTCTTCAGTTATTTCGGTTGTTTAATTTTTTTGTTAAAAAGTTTCATACAATTTGTCTTTGGATTGACACCCCAAATCTTCATCGATGTATCTTTGTCAATAAAAATAAAAGTCCTCCATTACGCACTGGCAGCCCCGCTTGCCTACGGTCACTCGGTCGTTCCTGTCACAGTTATCAGTTTTATTGGGATATTTACCATGGTTGAGTTTTGCGCTTTCCAATATTTTTTCAGCAGTTTTTGCGCCACGATCACGGAATAAGCGCCTTATTGGCTTTTATCACATGGAGAGAGTGCCCATAATCCCCACCCTGGGCATGCGGGTTGGGAATCGCAGTTCGGTGGTACAATTGTTATGCAGGGGGCGCTGCTGCCCACCCTGTGGATAGGTATCCCTTAGTCGCCTCTTACGACATCCGCGGGAAGAGTTGGGGTCGTGCAAATTCTAAGCCGGCACCACACAGCTTCTAATTTGTCTGACGACGACGGAGCATGTGGCCGAGCCGACATAGTACTCTCGAAGTGTTACAAAGACGTTCTAATAGGTGACGCTGTACTGTTATATGCTCTCTTGCATATTACTGCATTTTGCAGAGCTATTTTGCTCGTCATGCCGAAAATCCTCAACAGATCTATACCAAATTTTTATGAGAACAAAATAATACGTACAAATTAAAATAAATATATAATCATCGAAATCAGAGGTCTTAAAGCGGAGATATTCTAAAGCCCCCTATTTGTCTTTTATTGGAGGAAGTACGCATTTAATCAAAAAACCCCGACGACATTTTTTTTTATTAAATCATCGAATCTGTACAGCAAGTTTCGTAGCTATTGATTGTAAAATACGACCTCTAGAGGAGTACGGACATACTGACAGAAACGCAAATTTTTCCAGACTTGATGCTAAGACGCTTCGCTCACTGCGTTCGCTCGCTCAACTAGGTACCGGCGCAAACTGCGCTAGTTACCTACTTTGGTTCGTAAATCTTTATCAGTTCATAAATAATATTAAATTAAATCCCAAATTAAACCATCCTTAAATTCACAATAAAAATACAATTTAACACTTATTGCATACATGAAACCAAAAGCAAAATAAACAAAACACGTTTCGTAATAATTATTCTCAAAAACGATTACAATTTATTCATTATCATCAGCCTACTGCTAGACAAGGGCAGTCAATTAAAATTATTTTTATATGTAAATTGAACAATAACAATAAGATAATTGACGACAAAGTTGAGCACCATGCCGAGCAGACTGGCGTCCAAAGGGATCACCTTATACACGCGGAACCGGAGCGGGTGCGTGTCCACCTACTGGATGAACCGTTCCAACTCATGCTAACGCCAAGGTCTGAAATATAGGTAACGCAAAACAATCTCTTATCACACAACACATTCTCGCTGATGATGATATTTTTAGGTAAAGGGGTCTTTAGTTAGATTATTTAGGCAGACGAAGAGACGAGACGAATTCAGGTGTCACAAAACTAAGTTGACAGCAATAAAAATGTTGCAGTACTTTTCTTATAGATCGAAATTAAAATAATAATAATTATTATCATATCAGTGCTGTTCAAATTAATTTAGTTTAGTTTTTGTGCCTTCTGACCACACAGACTACCACCACTACCTACCCTAATCTATAACCTAAATAGTCAAAATATAACCTTGTCGAAGTTGTCGATACACTAAACATTATGAACACGTACACTCGCCCGTATTTCAGGTCAGAAACTTTTCAATCCTCTTCGGGGTAGGAATCGGAGTGCCAATCGAGGCACTTTCCGCAACGAAGGGCACCTGAGAACCAACGGACAAACACACTGTTTGCGCAGAAAGGATGCCGAGAAGTCGGCAAACAAACCCTGTCAATACTGACTTTGTATTCTTCGGAGATTTACTAAAGCTGAACGCACATCTGTCTATAGCTTGAAACAGACAGAGCCCACACCATACAACGTACGCAATGAAATGGCGCTACGCTAAGTGTGTGTTGAACGATCAAGCGTGCGCTTCAAAATGTCTAATGTTTACTTGCTCGAAATGTAAAACAGCTGAGGTTTTTTAACTGACAAACACTTATAAAAAGGAAGAGGTTGTATTTTCACTTTTTTTTAATGTCTGTATTCTACTCGAAAACTTCGCCCATCGTTTTCCGATTTTGATTATTAATTCGGTTTGAAATGATTTCGAGGTGTTTTCACAAGAGTTCTGGTACCGAAGCATTACTTTTTTTTTTACTAAACGCAAAATTTTGTTCGAAACGTGGATTTCAATAGGAACAAATGCGACCAAACAGTAGAAATTTATTACCAAGGAACGAAAATTTACTGTAAACTGGCAACTCTTTATGAACGTTGTTTGTAGACTAAAATTAAATTAATTTACGTAAAAGTAATCTCATATTCTTATTATTATCGTTATCATTATATTCTTAAAAATAATAGATATACTTTAGTAAAGCACTATAGCACTAGTTTACTAAGCAACTTTTGAAAAATAATCTAATAAATATCATAAAAAATTATCTAATAAATATCATAATCATCAAAATAGGTACTTAGTTGTTTTGACATGTTTTCTGATTGCGCGTAAATTGAAATCGTCCAATTGTTATAAGGTCTTCCTTTTCTTTTATGCAGGAGTTTTGAATATTCTTCTGTTATGTTAGTAAAACCTTGCATCTTCAATTCCTGATACATAACTAACAAATAAACCTACCTAAAAATCAATTTTATACAACACCTGCTCGGAAAGTTGCCTACCTATTCCTTTTCCATTTATAGAATAGAAAGTATGTAAAGACAAAGCTTTGCAGGCCTATAGGAAACCGGGAGGAAAAACTCTTTGGAATTTCATTTCTCACGTATTTTAGCGGGAGGAAAAAGTGTATGGAAATCCATTTCTAACGTGTTATTTATTTTTATTTCCTAAAAGATCGGCCCGTAGCTATGGTTATTTTCGTTCGGTCAAACGACAAAAAGTTTTTACTCCAAGTCCATTAGGCCTCCTCCGATTTCCGAACAATATTTTGAAAAAAGAACCCAAAGGCTGGCGCGGTTTTATTTATTTATTTATTAATACACAAGCTCGGCTTAGCTTGGGACTAGATGATGTTGTGTGGATTTTCCAGTATTATTGATTAATTTATTTAATTTAATAATATATTTTAATTGAGAACATTACAAATCTGTTAACTTTACTCATCACGATAAACTAATTACTTTCATTATTTATATCATTTAGGTAGGTACTATAGTTTTTATTGATATAATTAATTTAAAAAAATCTCTTGAATTCTAAAACCTATGTTTATCGGTGGAAACCAAGTGAGTCTACAAACATGTTTTAATCCCGGTAATGTCCGGAGGATGTTTATTCCCGCTAACGTCGCACTCTCACGGGACGTCGGATTTACAGCTTCGGGCCCTAGATTTTTAATGGCGGCTGTAGAACGTTCACAGAACGGTTAAGATGTGCAGAAAATACACTTTGGTATTCTAGCAAGAGGCGTGATACCGAAGTAAGAAGCACAAGCAAAACATAACATGGCTCTAAAGTCATTTATAACGGGATATTTACCATGATTTGAGTTTTGAGCTTTCCAATATTTCGGCACAGTTTCATGCGCCATGATCACGGAATAACTGACGGCACTGCGAGTGAGTTGCAAACATCCTGCAAAAATCCTCCATAAAAACCTTTTTCACGCCTTTCAAAAAGATTACACACTACCTGCGTACACCCAAAGACACGTTCCCACTAGAGAAACCAGGGGTGTACAAGATTGACTGTAGCTGTGGAAGCTCGTATATAGGCCAAACGAAGCGCACTATTGCCTGCAGAATCAAGGAACACATACGAGCGGTAAAGAATCGGGCAACAGAGAAGTCTGCCATAGCAGAGCATCTTCTGGAGTCTGGTTCAAACCACTGGATCGAGTTACACAATCCACAAGTAATCTCAACGGAGCGACATTACATACCAAGATTGGTACAGGAGGCCATTGAGATTACCAAACACAGGAACTTCAACCGAGAAGAAGGTTTCCAATTATCGGGAACCTGGAATCCTGTTGTGAGAATGTGCAAAAACCGAAGAAGTGTTATACCAACCGCGCCGCGTTCTGATACCGTCAGTGTTGTGTGTCGTGATCGAGTTGCGTTCGATAATGAAACCGGTGGTAGTAGTAACGTTCGTAGCAAAAGACGAAAAATGAGGGTAGATCGATATGTCTGCCAATAACAACTCACTCGCAGTGCCGTCAGTTATTCCGTGATCATGGCGCATGAAACTGTGCCGAAATATTGGAAAGCTCAAAACTCAAATCATGGTAAATATCCCGTTATAAATGACTTTAGTGTTAATAACCATGATGGATTTAAAAGTTTTATAACATGGCTCGATTGTGCGAAGCAAAAATACCGCCCTTATCAAGCACATGGTTTTAGCCTCGATGTTTGATATTATAATCTGAGTAGGTTTTATTTATTTGAGTACTGAGAATTTTTAAATTGTATAAGTTTTATCAGGTTCATCATATTTATCAGCCTACAAACTTCATAGGTCTCCCCCATCCATATCTACTACGGCACACAAATATCGGTCTTGAGCAACCTCCATCCAACGACACCCAGCTACCGCTACAATGTCGTCGGTTCATGAGTGGATGGTCTCCAAAAACTTCGTTTCGTGTTGCATCATGGTCGTCGCTCTAGAATTAGTACTGCTCAGCGGTTATCAATTCTACGAGCTACATGACCTGCCCATTGCCATTTCAGCTTACTAATTGTGAGAGCTTATATCGGTGACTTTATTTCTTCTACGGATTCTCGTATTCTGGATTCTATCACGTTGAGAAGCTCCAAGTATAGCTTTCACCATAGCTCGTTATGTGACTTTAAGGTTAGGTACGAGGCTTAAAGTTAGTCAGCTTGTGTATTTATATTCCGCCGCAGTGGACTGTCCTTGATTGATATAAAAAAAAATCCCTTTATTCTACTACTAAATATTACAAATAAAATGTCAATAAACTTTTAACTTTCGTCTGGTCAAAGCCCGAGACCCAAGAGCTGGTGAATATTTGGCGCAGTGCATCAGCATTGCCATACAGCGGGGCAATGCAGCCAGCGTCTTGTGGACGGTTCCGACTAGAATTGATATGGATCCGTTTAGCTACCTGTAGATTGTTTACAACAGTCTGCAGTTAGCTCAATTATTTCAATTGTAAATATTAGTTGTGATTAACTTCTTTTAGTTGATTTTCTTTATGAATAAAGACCTAACTACATAAACTTTTATTAATTTATGGGTAAGAATTTTAGGTAATTTGTATAAAATTATTTATCTATCGGTATGTCACATATTAGTAGAACCTATTTGGCGTAGGTCCCCATTTCTCTCCATGCTATTCTGTCTCCGGATTGTATCATCCATTCTGGTCCGATTCCATCCTCGACTGATAATACCTACTGTTAAAAGCCATATCGTACAGTGCTTCTGATATGTTCCAGAATTTTATGCCAGTCGGTTAAACCGTTAGCGGACACCTGGTTAGATACTAAAGTTTGTGGCAATTCTGTAAAAGTTGTTATTGTGAAAATCTGTCTGGGGCAGCCGTAATGAATTTTTGAGGTTTGAAGTGGCAAATGCCCGTATCGTAAAAGTAATAAGTATCTATCTTATACCTATCAGTTCGTCCATCAGTGCGTCCTACCCGTCATGACCTACGGAGCTGAGATGTACTCACGGTAGGGCTGGTCCACCAGTTCAAAGTCACTCAGCGACCTATGGAAAGAGCGGAGAACCCGGAATTTCAACCCAGGACAACTTAATCAGCGGTTAAACATAAGCTGACCGCTAGATCATCGAGGCAGTATAAGTTGGTACTATACTAATAAGTATATCATACTGCTGCTAGAACGCGCAGTCCTCAGATAAATCTCTGCCTACGTATTTTGAGTTATATGCGTTTCGTCAAAACTGCTTTTCGTCATTACCCAATTTTTGCCAAAGGTGCGTTTCGTCAAAGGTTCGTTTTGCCAAAGTTATGTATGGTCAAAATTTTTTCGTCAAAGTAGCTTTTGGTCAAAGACAGTGATTTGCCATGCTTGCGTTTCGTCTGAATGTAAACAGACTCATGTATTAAAATCTCTTTACAGACATAAGTGATACTTTTTGTCAGGTCGAATATAAAACCTCTTTAGTGACATAAGTGGCTGGCCACTTACTTTTCTATTATCTTGTAGATTGACGTTTATACTTGACAATGAATACGACTGTCATTATCACGGCTAGCTATCAAGTATAATTCAATTTCAAATTTCGATTTTGTCAAAATCTATAGCAGATAGATGTATAAGTGTTTTGTTACATAGAAAACAACCAGGTGCGGAACAAATACCTACAAATCGTAAAAAAAATTGTACTGCTGCGGGAATCACACCCGCTACCTCCTGCGTTACAGACGAACCTTCGCTGTGCTGAGGTCGTCAATCACATCACACTAATATTATAAATGCGAAAGTTTGGATGGATGGACGGATGGATGGATGGATGTTTGTTACCTCTTCACGCCAAAACTACTGAACGGATCGGGCTGAAATTTTGCATTCAGGTAAGTCTAATCCTGGAATCAAACATAGGCTTTTTAACCCATAAATAAGTTCCCATGGGATTGAAATCATTTTTAAACGTTTCCATAGAAACAACGCGTGTGAAGCCGCGGGCAGAAGCTAGTAATATATATAATTTCGTTTAACGTTTCTAAATCACATTCTATGTCCTATAGAGAATTGTTCCTAGACTCGTGGCGCCTGGTTTACGACTCTACATTTTCTGTAATGGCATAAAATTGACCCTTATCTCAATTGTCACGTATCTCGATACGGTTGGGGGAAAACGATTTATTGGTTACGAGTTGAGAGCTAATGTTGTCTGTGGTGACTAAACATACAGAAGTGCTATCAAGTAATGCCTGGAGGCATGTATCAAACATTTAGGTAGGTACTTAGTTGATACAATCTGTGAATTAATACGACTGGGGGTGTTGTTCTTCGAAAGTTAATTGGGCAATGAGCATCTTAATCTGTAAAGTTTTTTTGCTGTGTAATGGTTGAAAACTTCTTTCAAAACCGTCAATTTAAGTGTAATCGTCCCATAATCTTGTTTGGTCTGTTTATGGATACCGGTTCTACAATTGATGTAGACTTATACATATATCTGTCTATTATTTTCAGTATTAAATGTAGAAGAACTTGTTCATCTGCGTAGATTTTATGTGTGATTTATTACCAGTCTTAAAAATATTTTACGACATAAATTGCTTCAACATTTACTAGACTTTTTTTCAAATTATTTCGATAAGTAAATAGTGATTTTTAGTGGAATCTATACTAATATTATAACGAGGAAAGATTTGATTGTTTGTTTGTTTGTATTGAATAGGCTCCGAAACTACTGGACCGACTTAAAAATATTTTACACTACATAAATTGCTTCAAAATTTACTAGACTTTTTTCAAATTATTTCGATAAGTAGATAGTGATTTTTAGTGATATCTATACTTTATATTATTATAAAGAGGAAAGATTTGATTGTTTGTTTGTTTGTACTGAATAGGCTCCGAAACTACTGGGCCGATTTGAAAAATTCTTTTACCATTAGAAGCCCACATTATTCTTGATGAACATAGGCTACTTTTTACCTCGGGAAAATGCTTCATTCCCACGGGAAAACGGGTAATAGGACAACGGGTGGTAAGAATGCAGCTAGTTATTCAATAATATTGAACATATTATGTTAGGAAGGTTATTTGTTTTTATAGTATTAATTCTCAGGGAAAATTCTAAGATGTTAGAAAAGATCCACATATCCTGGAAAACCTTGAAAAATCTTATCTATATATATAAAATAAAGTCGTGTTAGTTACACTATTTATAACTCAAGAACGGCTGAACCGATTTGGCTGAAAATTGGTGGGGAGGCAGCTTAGAACCAGGAGACGGACATAGGCTATGTTTTATCCCGGAATTACCACGGGAACGGGAACTACGCAGGCGAAGCCGCGGGCAGCAGCTAGTTCTTTATAAATAAGCCCACTCAACTTAGATTAAAATCGCGTATAAATCAGTTTCCCATGGGAATCAATTTTATTGGCAAGGATTTTCTTTAAGCGGTGGGTGTCTTGATAATAAAAGATTTTTTCTTTATATATTTACGAAGACTTTCGCTTGTGTAGTTTAGTTAGATAAGTATGGGGATATTGAAGATTGTCGTAATAAGTACCCCCTTTTTTGGGTAAGGCACGCATGTTCATCAATTGGTTCTTTTGTGACAAAGGGCGAATTACATCCGACAGAGAACCAAAGTGTAGCCGAAGTGGCAGTGGGCCGGCCATATCTCACGAAGAACCGATAACCACCCTCCAGCGAGGTGGGATGACGACTTGCGAAAGACTGCAGGCATATGCTGAATGCCGCAAGCTGAAGACAGGGCGCTATGGCGCTAATTGGGGTAGGCCTATGTCTATGTCATGACTAACATAGGATGATGATGATAATGATAAACGACAGGGCTGTGTGAACACGCCTTAGATATTGAATTGTTGATTGCATTTTTGGCTTCGATATTACCTCGGTTCGACTGGGAGTTGAGCAAAGTTACTTTGCTCTCGTTTTTATTGTTGTTATTTATGGCTTTAATGCATTGCTTGTATTAATGGGGGACGTGATATCGAAGTTTTCAGTTTTTCCAAAGCTTTTATGATCTACCCGTTGGAATTATTGGCTACACTTTTGTTTTACGGAAGTTTATCGAGTAAGCTGAGACTTTTTTTACCTAGTGTCGACGGGGATAAAGAAGTACATTTGCGTCCTGAGCCATGAAAGTGTTAGTTTAGTATATCGCATTCACTGCCCAGCCTCGGTGGTGTGACCCTCAAGGGCGCGCCGCCGCTTTAGGGGGTGAAGAAGTATATCAGCGTCCTGGGCCATGAAAGTTTTAACAAAGGCGAAAGAAACACCAAAATTGGACCACAAAATAAAGATATACTTGGTTATGGTACAGACAGCGTCAGAATTAAGTAACCCCCCCCTGCATAACACAAGCAGGTTTAAATCCAAATATGTTAATCGTAGGAGTCTTAAAAGTCGAAAATAAATTATATTTTTATTTAAGTAACACAAAAACAGAACTAATATGTAAAAAAAATGTAAAAATCGGATTCTAACCTGCATTGTGTTATGCAGGGGGGTTACTTAATTCTGACGCTGTCTGTACATGAAAAACAGCCGAATTGCGAACCTCCTTTTGTTTTTCGTCGGTTGAAAAAGCGGCGAGTATGAATAACTCTCGTATTTAAGTCGTGAATTCCATTTTTCATTTTAAGGCCAGGTAGTCCTGCAGCAGTAGGCGTAAGGGAAAATGCACGCCTGCCAAACCGCCGTGCTCGTATTTTTTGTAGTTATTTAAACGTTATTAAGAAAATAATTTCATCAAGTCAAACTCTGTGAATTTGTTTAGAAATATTAAGGGTCCTTAGTTGAGTACAAAAAAAGTGTATCAGTAGTTCGCTAGTCATAGTAATGAAAAAACGTTAGAAAGAAGGGTAACTTTGGGATTTTTTCTATCGAGTGAAGTTCATTAGATCTTGTAACTGAATGCGACTTTGACTAGACTAGATCCTTAAGTAATATATATCTGTTTTTCAGAATTTTAAAAACTGATGGTTTTAAAAATCACAAAAATGCGGCCTCTTCTGGCATACCCAGCCTTAACAGAAAAATATATTAACCACAAATCTACACCACACCTATAAAATAGAGTTTATAATTAACCAACCATTTTACCAAACATTTCAGGGAATGTGTCGGAATTTTGGCGAATCGCAAATTATTCCGGCACATGTGTCGAGTGGTTTCATGTTTTATCTCGCTTCGGATATCCGTTTTATCTTGCATCGGATATCCGTTTTACGCACCAGGAGCCACAGCTATGTAAATATTACTGTAGATACCTATTTACTAAAAAGGAAACAAGGTGTGTAGACTGTTGGAAGGGTCAGAATAGTTGGATTTTGCATAAAAAAAATATTATTGCTATTTTTGTCACAAAAAAAACGCGTTGTTCTCATGATTTTGGATTTTGTCAATTATTTAATTTTCCAACTAGGCAATTATCTAACTAAGTAGGAACTAATTTAAAGGCAACTAATAAGGTATGGCATTGCCTTCATTGTAATATAATAAAGGCATCGATTTTGATTATTCTTTTTCTCTTGTATAGAAAACTAGCTGCTGCCCGCGGCTTCGCTTGCGTAGTTCCCGTTCCCGTGGTAATTCCGGGATAAAACATAGCCTATGTCCGTCTCCTGGTTCTAAGCTGCCTCCCCACCAATTTTCAGCCAAATCGGTTCAGCCGTTCTTGAGTTATAAATAGTGTAACTAACACGACTTTCTTTTATATATATTGGCATTGCCTTCATTGTAATATAATAAAGGCATCGATTTTGATTATTCTTTTTCTCTTGTATAGAAAACTAGCTGCTGCCCGCGGCTTCGCTTGCGTAGTTCCCGTTCCCGTGGTAATTCCGGGATAAAACATAGCCTATGTCCGTCTCCTGGTTCTAAGCTGCCTCCCCACCAATTTTCAGCCAAATCGGTTCAGCCGTTCTTGAGTTATAAATAGTGTAACTAACACGACTTTCTTTTATATATATAGATTATCCAGGAGTTCGAAGTATATTCTTAAATTTTTATTATTATATTGAAATTTCAAAGGATTAAGTATATACTAGCTAGTATATGTATAAGCTAGTATATAGTATAATTCAAAAAAGCGTGTAAAAGAACAGGAATGGGCAGAAAAAAAAAATCTAATAAAAAAAAAAAAATCGTTACTAACAAGTTAATCGCTTTGGGATCCTGAATCACCCTTTCGGCTTAATACACTGTTACGTGGTACCCTGTAGAGTCTTGCGTAACATCAGTCAAAAGTCCAAATGATTTATTTCATCTAGATCGCACTGAGTCCCTGTAGTATCGGTTGGGCATTAACTTACGAATAGTGAATAATGAAATTGGTTAAAATTCCCTTCGTGAAAATGGCGTAAAAACAGCTAGCTCAAAGGCAAAGGGCTAGCTCCTAAACTCTGAAAACGTGTCATTTCAAAAAGCTTCCATAGAATTCTCAGTGTTGCCAACAATGGGGCCGGAACTCCAGATCTGAATAAAAAGTAATGGATATGCACGCTCGTAGGTTGGAGGCCGCTCATGAAATTAAAACGTGGTGGATAAAAGTATAATAAAATACCTCTCTGAATTCAAAGTGTGAAACAAAAAGGTGGCCGTTGTCTATACCCAATTCTATACCTACTGAATTCGCTATTTTTTTTAAAGCCATCTTTTTTGCCTAGG
Organism: Eupithecia subumbrata; assembly: GCA_949316285.1. Classification (NCBI taxonomy): domain Eukaryota; kingdom Metazoa; phylum Arthropoda; class Insecta; order Lepidoptera; family Geometridae; genus Eupithecia; species Eupithecia subumbrata. The sequence goes on along the minus strand of OX438643.1, from coordinate 7,577,703 downwards.
AACCTTTAACGAAATTTTTAATGTAGATTTGAGTTTCCTTCGTGTAGAAAACTTATTATCTAAAAGGTCAAGCTTACCTTAAAAATGCAAGAGTGGCAGCAGGTGGCTTGTACGCTAATCAACTCAACAATTAACTAATCACAATCAAATATCTTGTCAACGTCAATCCTGCAAGAGAAACAACTAATTACCGGACAAGAGATGATCATAGATTAGTTATAATCATAATCATTATAATCATTCCTGAATACAAAAAAATTAGGTAGTTTTTCTAACGCTTAAAGCGTTCAACCTATTTATTTTCTTTTTATAAAGTAGTTTATGCACCTCCTTTCATACTCCTTTTAAAGCCCCTATCTCTAAAATGTGTCAAAAAGCAGATGCATTTGACGAAACGGATGTCGTTTACAAAGAAAAGTAATGGATATGAAGTGTCGCCAACATCCAACGTTTTTGTCATTCTGTACCTTTTGCTGCCGGGCCGAGAATTTGCATTTTATGTGCACATTTTACACCTTTCAAACACAGCTCCGAGCTTCCTAAGAAAAACGACGATTCATTAAATCCATGACAGGGTTTTACTTAAAATGATGTCTTGTGGATTTTTCAAAAAAAATAAGCAAAGTTTTAGTCTCAAAAATCTTTTAAAATTATGCGGTTACACTCATCAACAAACAAATCATCCTGTTCGGTCTTGGTGTTGGTATAGCCTCGAAACCCTTTGGGTATTGATTTATGTGGTATTTATGGTTTGTGGTAGTTTTGTAGGAAAAGTCACTAGTTTTTGGTATGTAAATATAATCACTGGTAAACTATGAATAATATAAACTTAAACTGATTGACTATAAGGTATTTAAATGGTAAATTTATGGTTAGAATGGTAATGGTATGAATCCGCGTTATCGGTTATGCTCCGGCGCGAACTGGTAATTTAGGTAAACGCGAGCAAAATACGCATTCAACTGCAAGCGCAGCTAAATGCATTTCTGCTGCGTGGTCGGTTTACCCGAACACATCCAAAGAATCATGGTTATTCAAATCATGGTAAATGATTTTGATTCTTAAAGCCAGGTAGTCCTGCAGCAGTAGGCGTAAAGGAAAACGTGCGCCTGCCAAGCCGCCGCGCTCGTGTTTTTTGTAGATAATTAAACATAGTGATTAAGAAAATCATTTTATAAAGTCAAACTCTGCGAATTTGCTTAGAGATGTTAAGTGTCCTTAGTTGAGTACAAAAAAGTGTGATATCAGTAGTTCGCTAGTCATAGTATTGAAAAAACGTTATAAAAAGGGGTAACTATGGGATTATTTTCTATCGAGTGAAGTTCATTAGATCTTGTAATTGAATGCGACTTTGACTAGACTAGATCCTTAAGTAATATGTATCTTTTTTCAGAATTTTAAACACTATTTTCTAAGTCTCAGATAATTTAAAAAATCTCAAAAATGCGGCCTCTGCTGGCCTACCAAGCCTTAAGTCTAAACTCGACGACCTCAGTGGCGTAGTGGGCTACAGTTCGCCTGGGACACAGGAGCTTGCGGTTTCGAGTCTCGCCACGGGTCTAATTTTTGTACGATCTGCAGATTTTTGTTCCGGGTCTGGGTGTTTTCTTTATAAAGTCGAAAATATCTACCTAATTTATTAGTAATTATTATTCTAGTTAGTAGTATAATTAAGATATTATGATTAATACATTAAGAATAATATCAGTTACCTAGTCGAGTGCCACAAGCTCTGCTTACCTTAAGTGTACATGATGTTCCAGTATTAACAAAATAAACATTAAAAAACGTATAATAGACAAGCAGGCTTAGAAAATAAATTGGACGATTGACAAAGTAAGCACTAAGAGAAATAACTAAGATTTATTTTAAATCATTTCTCATTAAAATACCTTTCAGACTGTGGATCCCTAATTTCAATTTTAATTTCAGCAAGCGAAAACAAAATGGAAAGACATTTAGATGAAATATAAATTCCTCGAATTACTGACTGTAGATAATATTGCCAGACATTAATAGTCTATTTAAAATATTTCTCAGTAGATTTCTAATTGTTCCAAGGCGCCACAGGCGAGGGTGCCTATCTGGTTTCATTTTTAGTGTTTTCTAAATGGTTCCAGCAATGGTAGAGAAGAAATGACGATTTTAATTTCTTCTCTACCATTGCTGGAACCATTTAGCTGGTTTGATTCTACAATTTAAACCAGCGCGGTAAAACAAGACATACTATTATCATCATTTAGATCAAGATCACTTAAATAAACATGAACATGGCCGATGAGAAGACGGGTTTAGGAACACCTCGCTCGCTAAAAAATTGGCACGCGGGCGAGTTGTAACATGCCCGTCATGTGACAACTCGCTCGCTTGCCAATTTTTGCTGAGGTGCAGATAAAGATCCTCATAATATATTATTACTAGTATTAATCTATGTTTTTGTAGATCTTCGTTACTAATTTTCGTTAAAGGCTAAAGTTTGTGCCGTTGTAAAATGTATTATGTATTAATTTATTATGCAAAGACAATACGCCGAAACTACTGAATGGATCGAGTTGAAATTTTGAAGTTCTGGACCTGGACAAGGCTAGTTTTTTACCGACTTCAAAAATAGGAGGAGCTTCCATGTTCGGCTGTATGTATGTTTTTAAACTTTTTTTAAAAGTCGTTTTCTCTGTCAATTATGGACTGGTTTTAAAAAATATTTCCTATTGTATGGAAAATAATCTTGATGTGGTCCCATAATAATTTAACTCGCGAGAAATTAGTATTTGGCTCGCAAAACTTAAAAAAACATGTAAATATAAGGAATTTGAAGTAAAATTTTAGTTTTTTCAACACAATCATTTTTCAAAATATATTACGTAGCAAGGTATATTTTGTTATTTACTATAGATCTCAGAGGTTCCACACATTTAATTTTATATGTGTATATTATGTTTATCTCATTGTAAATGAACTGTATGTATAGTTTGTTTGAGAAATAAAGTTCTTTGAACCTATAATAACCGAAAGACGCACGTTAAAATCCATGTGTGTCCTTCCCCTTATACGCTTATGACCCGTCCAACTTCAGAATACTACCTACACTGTGTGCTCCGACATGCACTTTGCCGGTTACTAGATTTCAAAAAACACCGAAAAATATTTCCTTCTTTTTGTCAATGATTTATAAAATTACGTAAAGCAATCACGTTACCTATGTTTTAAGATATTTTTTTTTAACCCTTAACCACCTGACGACGGTCACAGAGACTCTGGCGATTAAATTTTTTTATTTATACTGTCGCTATGCACGCGGTGCAACCGTGCGTTCATGTACTTTGCCCCCTCCCTTGTCAGTACGCGCCACGCGTTCGGCGGCTTCAGACGTAAGCGCACTTGTAAATTACAGGTAAATTATATTTTGCGTGCGGTCCGAGTGATCGACGTCAGGTGGTTACGTTATTTTTACTACACGATTTTTATTTTTTTGTTGGCTTATAATGTCGGATCCAAACATAACACGATGGCTAGAGGAAACGAATTCCTACTCCGAAAACCATCTCAATGCTCCAGAACTTCCGAATGAAGATTGCAGCGACGTAGAAGATGTTCCAGAAGATCACATCATTGAGAGTGTCAATATGATTCAGAAGTGGAAGATGACGAGTCTGTGTTTCAACCTATTGAAAACAACATGGTACCACCGATGATGGAAGAATCATCTTCTGATGACGATGTTCCGCTGATTTACATTGAATGCAGCCAAAATACGTGCCGTGATTGTCGCCGCAATTTGTATGGAAGGATTTGATTTTATAATAATTGAGCCTTGATCATACCCAAAATGATTTTAAGTTTAAAATTATATACCGAACTAATAGTGAATAAATAAAATTATTATGTCGAACTTACGGTAATTAATCATATCTGATGATCTGATTTCCAAAAATGCTGACTTTTTCTAAACTTTTGTATTTTTAATGTAATATAATGATAATACAGATGCAACTTTCATTTAAAATAATATTTAAATAATATTTTAATAAACATGGTAACTACGCAAGCGGTCTCTATGACCGACGTCAGGTGAAATACACGTCAGGTGGATAAGGGTTAAACTTATTTTGTTGCCTTGTTTGCCTTTTGACACAGCTATTTTCAGAGCGACTATGTCTAAAGCGATGTTGCTTTTTGTTATTACAACGGAATGACTTTATGATTGACGGGCGATATTGCCCGCCTGAAAATGTTGGGAAATAACGCGACGAGACGCATAATTCCCTGAAATTTAAGTGAATTTTTGGCATTGTTTGCCCATTTCAGTTGGGAAAGCTGCCTGATGAGAAAATACTAGGTAAGTATACGTTGAATTGTATTTCAATGCTGTTTAACGATAAAAACACCTTGGTTTTGCTCTATATATTCGTGAGTGTTTCATCCTATATTCTCATACTATATTCGGCGCATAATGGTTATGAAATGAAAATGAGCCCATGAAAATAGTAGATATGAGTGATACACTCACGAATACATTAGAATAGAGTAAGAGATCCAAAACTTCATGCGTCAAAAATATATGGACAGTTCGTCAGTAGTTTTGGCGTTGAATGTGGTGTATGTCTTCTACAACAAAACTCGGCCTACTTGTGCCAAAATTTGTAGTTAAATAAATAAAAATAACTCAAGGCTAACCCGGTGTTAATATTTTTCAATTTCAGCTCACGGTTTATATTGCACCAGTGGAAATTAGCCCAGAGTCAACTAACCCGAGGCTAATGTCATGTGCATTCATTCTTTTTACATCCGGCCAAACATTATGTAGTAGGACGAATGCTGAATGATTTAAGTGCACTGCTCTCTCTCGCGCACCATTAATTTGAATAAGTCTATTCCTTCATGTCAGATTTGAAATGTCATGTGGTTTTTGATCACATTATATTGAATGTTGTTAATTTTTAATTAGTTTCTGTCCGCGGCTTCGCACGCTTGTTTGTATGGAAACGTTTAAAGGGAATTTTTATTCCTAGAAACTGTTTTATGGTATCAAAAGTCTGTATTTGATACCAGGATTAGAGCAAAAAAACGCAAAATTTCAGCCCGGCCGATCCGTTCCGAAATCGTGGTGTGAAGAGGTAACAAACATCTATACATTCATCCAAACTTTGCATTTATAATATCTATCAGTGTGATTAAAACGTATGTAGCAAGATTCTTATTACTTTTTCGCATTTGTACCTATATTGAATTGCAATCTATTTTAAATTGTATGTAATAAAAAAAAGTTTCTATTTTACAATTTTTACACGAAATATTCCATGAAAATCTGTCTATTTGTGAGTAAATATGATTGGACCGTTCTGCAATTCTTCTATTTTGCAAACTAATGTATTCAATGATCTTCATAATCATCAGACAACAACCAATCATTTATTATTCAGGACAAAAAAAACGATATAACAAACTCACCAACATTTCCTAACCTATAATATCTCACTTTCATATTTTGTGACATTACTAGCTCAGAGTTAGTTGACCTAACTCAAATGTTTGGGAGGGACACATCAGTGAGTTCAAATTTCAATATTTAACACAAGTTTATCTCCTAACTCTTGGTGGTACAAGAAATAATTCGAATTTAACTCCAAAGTAGTATTTAGCTCTTTTTTTTTTGGAGGGGGGAAATGCCCTCGCACTTCCCTTCCGCCATGGGGGTGACGGAAGGGGGTATGTGGGACTCGAACCCACTAAAACCCCCCCGTGAAACGTCCACCGCCGTCATGGGGCGAGATGGGGTCGCATTAGCATTCACCATCTCGCTCCGGCGGGTGGCCCGGGAACCGGTCCGGGCCTCGGCCTCAAGGAGAAGCAACCCTTTCACACAGGTCACCCCTCAGACGCGTGGAGCCGTGCTAGCCGGCAGAGAGTCCCCCGACTCTCCACCAGTACGGGGGACGAAGGAGGCGGGCGAACCGCCCCCTTCGTCTCCCTGGACGTCTGCGCCGGAGCGGGTCAGATTGGGCGTCATCCTCCCTGACCCGCTCAGCGGCCTCCTTCTGCGACATAACCTCTTCGCAGAAGGAGACCATGGCCTGCCACTCCCTTTCGCCGTCGAGCATGGCGCTCACCACGCTCGGCAGCGAAAGGTCCCGGCCCAGGAACGCTGAAAGCGTGTGCCGCATGGGACCCCACGCAGCACACGCCTCCAGCGTGAGTATTTAGCTCTGTGTTAACCTAGGCTAGGTTAACACAACCTAGCCTTTCGCAAGTGGGCCGAAGTGAATTGCAAAAATTTCAATAAATAAATCCAAACAAATTGTCAATCATCATAATCCTTCGTAAAAAGGCTTACTAAAAATATCAGATTATTTAGAGGATAAAAAAAGCTTGGGAAGCTCGTAGCATCGTAGCACGTGCTACGAACGTCTACGTAAAAGTAGGATTCTCGTTATTGCGAAGAAAGTAGGAGGGGTAAGGGAAAGTGAAATATATCACAAGAAAGAAAACACAATTACTACACAGTGGTGAAATCCGCAACTCTCTACAACGTCTATTTCGAGAGATATTAGGAGTTTTGTGCATCCCTCCTAGCATCGTAGCACGTGCTACGAACGTCTACGTAAAAGTAGGTTTCTCGTCATTGAGAAGGAAGTGGGAGGGATAGGGGAAAGTGAAATATATCACAAGAAAGAAAACACAATTACTACACAGTGGTGAAATCCGCAACTCTCTACGACGTCTATTTCGAGAGGTATTAGGAGTTTTGTGATTTTTTCGCGCAAGTGTCCATTCGCGCAAGTGTCCATTCACTCAAATGTCCATTCGCGCAAGTGTCCACTCGCGCAAATGTCCTTAGTGCAAGTGTCCATTCGCGCAAATGTCCATTCGCGCAAGTGTCCTTCGCGCAAGTGTTCTTCGCGCAAGTGTCTTTCGCGCAAGTGTCCTGATACCCGTTCGACCTCTGTGGCGCAACGGGCGAAGGTCCGCCTGCGACGCAAGAGGTTGCGGGTTCGCTTCCCGCCTGGGGACAAATGTTTGTAGATCTGCAGATATTTGTTCAGAGTGTTCTGGATGTTTTCTATGTATAATAAAAAATATCTATCTATGTAGTATACCTATTGTATTAAGTATACCAGTTATCTAGTACCCATAACACAAGCTCTGTTTAGCTTGGGGCTAGATAACGCTGTGTGAATTGTCCAACAATAATAAATAAATTTATATTTATTCTACATCGAGTTTGGCTAATGAATTATTTTAGCTATATTTTTTCCCCAAACTAAAAAGTTTGAGAACCGCCATATTCGCCAGTGACGTAGAATTTGTGACGATCTCGGAGTGTCAGACTTTGTTTTCATGGACCATGCAATAGACATGAAAGACATATCCCAGCATCCATTGTAATTGACTCGTGATAGAAACTCTCCAGTCCCACTTAATTACATTGCGAGTGCTTTTGGCGGGAAATATTGCTGTTTGTAATTGTTTGATGACTTCCGGTTGGTGGGTATTTTATGGAGGTTTTCTCTAGAGACAATATAAAAGAGTAATGTTTCCTTTGGAATATTACATTAAGGGAATAGTGGGGAAAGTTAGTAATTTTGCCTTTGACCCTGATTTTTATGGGCATAAAGTATAATAACGTCGTTTTATTAAGATCCCAGCTAAAAATAATAGGAACTTACTTTAAATCGGACTATGTAAAAAATTATGTGTGATCATCCCCCTATTTATTTCTATAGACCAGAAATTACATAAATATTTTAACTTAGATATTTGATTTTATTTATTTTATTTTGTTTTATTCGGAGAACAAACAGTTTTACACACACTTTATAAATAAATACATAATAACTTACCTTTTATGTGTATTGATAACTGTGGATCAGTAGAGTTAGCTCCAGATTGTTTGCAGTACAGTATGCAGTTAGATAAAACGTTTTAGTTCAAATTTGTTTTTATTATTTGATTGTAATTTTCTTTGTGAAGAAAGACATTTTGAAACCCTATTATTTAAACCCTTGCTTTGTAAGTGTTACAAAACGTAATTATACAAAATCCTGTCATAGCGTTTAGTACATAAACAACAACGTTTGTTGACAAAACGACAACATTTGACCACACAAGAAGGCATATTTAATTTTTCCATTTAAGAATAGTGTCAATCTGCAGGTGTCTATCGCCGTAATGGCGGACGATGGACAGACTATGATGTAAATGTGTGAGTGTGTAGGTAGGTGTATTGTGTGTAGGTACTGTCCACCCTCAGTACGTACAAAAGGTGGACAGACCATCGAATGCTTCATTTATTTCCTTGACTATGTAAGTGAATTTTCCCTCGTCCATGATCGGCAATAATCACGTCAATACCTACGGTTGGAAAGATATCCTTGGATGTTTTAGCAAAATACTACCGTAAGGCTTTTGCAGCCTGTAGTTACGTAGACCAAATTCTATTAGGCACTAATATTTCCTAATATTCGGCACATTATTGCAATGGAAACCTAAAAGAAATCAAATTTCCATGTAACGAACATGGTAGAAGTAGATCTATCAAAACAAACGTGGATGGTCACTTCGCCTTTCAAGATGTCATTTACGATAGTCTGCCGTCACTTTTATTTACATAGACAATGATAAGAATGGGAGGTATGATAACTTTCTGTTCAACTTCTAAGATTTTTTTAATGCTCCCTCCATAGACTAAACTTTCTCTTAGATTAAAAATAATAAAGCATTTATTCAACTTTCTCTGATTTTTTCGATTTTTTTGTAAAACGTACTGTCACTCACCAATAAAAAGCAACCTTTCAGAAAGCCTTTCAGTAACGTCACACGGAGTTAAAATGGCGGAAGTGATGTGTTTCGACAAGCTGGGCCACATCCAAATATGATGGGAATTTTCGAATATAATTAAAAGTTTCAAGCATCCACCAGGGGATTTTGTAGAGCCACAACGTGAAATTATGATGACCTTGTTTGTAATTTATTTTTTGTTTTTTAAAACGTGGCTCTGCAGGGCAGATGTTTTTTTTTGCTTAGACTCGACATGCGTATGAATTCATACGCATAACTCCATACTACAACAGATGCGACGGCGAGTCTAAGGGTTAAACATATTTCAGTATTTTTATTTATTACAATCATATACCGTCTATTTTGTTCTTTAATTTCCAGTCCATCCCAAGGTTGCCTGGAAGAGATCGCTTTTAGCGATAAGGCCGCCCTTTATACTTCCTTTTTTCTAAGCATTTTCTTTGTATTGTTTCCTGTATTTGTGTGGTATAATAAAGTGTTTTCTATCTATCTATCTATCTATCATACTATCACATCTTAGTGAAATTATGGTCACTGTGTGTTCTCATTTAGGGTGTTGCAATGAAACACTAGCTAGGTATCCATGTCTTTGTACATGAAATGAACATACATAGGTATTTCATAATATGCTACGCTAATTTACATATTATAACGAATCGTTGAGAAAGTCTTCGAGTTCGTAACAACATTTTTATGAGCAAAAAAATAAATAAAATAATAAAAAAAAATCGATACATTATGTTCCCGAGTACCATTGAGTTGGGGGCGTTGGCAATACAGAAAATTATTTGCAGAAAACGGGATATTTAGAAACTTTCCTAGTGTAGTACTTGGAATCAATGTTCTTGTGGTTTTGACTTCGATTTCCTGAGGAGGGTTGAATGTCATATTACAAGACAGATGATAAAGAATAGATAGGCCAATAGCAAAACGTCATCCTTGTTTGGGGGAGACATGCCCAGCAGTGGATGCATGAGTGCTGATGAGATGAGGTAGCCAAAGTCAAGAAGTATGTATGGAAGGAGTGAGTGTTGAGACGGCTCATAGAATAGGCAAGTGTCCAAAAAAAATTCTAATAAGTCCGTCAGTTAGATTTTCAGAAGATATTGCACACTATTTTTTTCTTTTGTCGATTAAACAAAAAATTATGAAGTTATACCTAGTCAGTTAAAGTTCCGCGTGACGTCACACCGTGCGACACTTTTTAGCAAGGTATGACGTCACAAGCCCCCACTGCCAAAGTTTGACGCGCTTTATATTTGTAAATTTATATTTATATTTATTTTGATTCGTTCATTCAATGTTACTGACGTACTAAATAGATAGATTTTGCCCAGGACACTAGCTACCCTATTGTATGGTAGATGAAGACATGTTTTGCTGAGTGTGAACAAGTCAAGAAAATTTATGACTTATTGCACAAATTCAATAAATACGGAATAAATTAGGTTTAGGGTTAACACGTAAGTAACATGTAAAAGTTTATTTTAACTTCCTTAGACCTTGAATTTAGAGCTAACAGGTGAACTCCAGTGAATCACAAATTAGATGAAGCCGAACAAAGGTTTCCCTGATTAACATGCAACCTGAGTAAATTCTAGATTGCTTACGCCCGACGCTTGCTTAAACCTAGACAATGTTTGGTGGTTTTGGTCTGAGTTTCTGAAACTCAGGGTACGGTCACACAGCAGTCCGTTCTACATGCCCGTTTTATCGTATACGTTTTTATTTGGCGATGGCGGATGTAGTTGTATGAGCGAGTTTACACACATTACTGGATCTGAAATAATTTCATGTGTGTGAACTCGCTCATACGACTACATCCGCGGAAACATATGCCGACACACTTTTTCATTTTTATTTTTACTGACTTCCGTGTAAACTTATACTTACACTTGAATTTACTCTACAAAAGGATACACAAAATATCGCTGCGTGGATGCGCTTAGGGTGTGTTTTCAGAGGGCAACGGATGCGAATCCGGCTTTTTGACAGCGATTTTGATATCTTGATAGAGTTTTTTCCCCTCACAAGTGAAAATTCCTAATAGCAACTCTAAAATTATTTCGCGCATTATGACTATCGTCGGCAGTAGATCATTAGGTACTGGTCCGTGAAGATGGGTCATAACGTTCTTTAAACTTATTCTGAAGATTTAACATTTTCCCCAATCTTTTACAAAAACTCTCAGATTTGAAAGCGCGATTCATAAAGTTGTCTAATGTTTAATTTAGCCTGCTTTTAGCTTAATAGGCGGATATAAAAGTTAAGCTGTAAATCTCTCTACAACGGTTGAAGTCGGAATAAAATTTTGAAACAGAGCCTTATTACGAGTTTTCGTGGCCTTAAATCATCAAGACGGTCTTTATTTAATATTGTACGTTCCACTTAACTGTGCTAGATGGTGGTGGTTGGAAATATGGCGCAAGGCACGAAACATTTGTGATAGAAAAAAATTTCGTTAGAATAAAAGTAGGCAATATTTAATGTTATTTCGTCCCGCTGCTGGATAAAGACCTCCCCGAAATCCTACTAATATTATAAATCGTATTAATGTTATAAATACGAACGTTTGTGAAATGTGAAATTTTGTCACCTAGGATCTCTAAAACTACTGAATAGATCAAGATGAAATTCGGCATACACTTAGAAGGTAGCCTAACTGAAACAACAGGCTACTTATTATACCAAAAATACGCGTGCGAAGCCGCGGGCAGTAGCTAATCTTTTATAACGACCAGTTAGGGCAAGCGCTCGTTGCACCAAAAGACGCCTCTTTTGACCATAGTTAAAAATGGCATTGATTTTAACGAAAAATTTAAAAAATCAAAAGAACAATTTTTTTAAAGTAAAATGTGAAGAGTTGTGTTGGCACAAATTCTAATACGGCACCACACAGCAAGTACAAATGTAGCTCAACTGATCCTATCACTACTAATCGGAGGCTGTATTGCCCCGCTCTGTATGGCAATGCTGACGCGCTGCGCCAGATACTAACTAGCTCTCGAGTCAGGCGCGTCGCTTAAGGCCAGGTAGTCCTGCAGCAGTAGGGGTAAGGGAAAACGCGCGCCTGCCAAGCCGCCGCGCTGGTGTTTTTGTAGTTATTTAAACATGGTGATTACGAAAATCATTTAATCAAGTTAAACTCTGCGAATTCGTTGAGAAATATTAAGTGTCCTTAGTTGAGTACAAAAAAAGTGTGATATCAGTAGTTCGTTAGTCATAGTATTGAAAAAACGTTCAAAAAAGGGGTGTAACTTTGGGTTCTTTTTCTATCGAGCGAAGTTCATTAGATCTTGTAACTGAATGCGACTTTGAGTATACTAGATCCGTAAGTATATATATATATATTTTATATTTAATATATAATAAATATAAAAAATATTTATATTTTTTACAGAATTGTAAACACGATTTTCTAAGTATCAGATGATTTTAAAAATTACAAAAATGCGGCCTCTGCTGGCCTACCAAGCCTTAATTACTTTTTATCCCGTACAAAAGCGTGCGAAGCCATGGTCTAAACCTAGTCATCTATATTTCCGCTACCGCCTACACCTTCACAATATTAATTAACAGCGTTATTTTTCTCCTCGCTACAATAACGAGACGGCTTGTAAATTGAATTACTGATGAATGCATGCTATTGTGCAGTGGTATGAGTTTGTTAATTAATATTGTTTTGTTACTAAATATTGTTATTTTCGAGTAACATACCAGTTAGTCAGAAATTCTAAAAACAATTACAGAGACAACATTTAAGACCTGCCTGCTGAACTGTACTTCACTGAGGTTCATCATTACTAATTTTAGTTGAAGTAAGTATTACTTATTCATAGAATTTCGATCTTATGTACTCATGAAACGATGTTTTATTTCGTTGTTATTTAAAGATAATACGTAGTACAGTGTTAAATGGCGTAGTTTTGTTTGTGATAATCGTGAATAGAAACACCTTCCACAGATAACTAAAGTAAACAATAACGCCCGACTAGTTCCGATTGTTCCGAGTTGTACGCGCCGAGAGTTTATAATCGAATCATAGAATCCGGAATACGGAAATCTGCAGAAGATCCAAAGTAACCGATATAGCTCTGAGAATTAGTAAAGCTGAAGTATCAGTAGGTAAGCCTTAAAGCTCGCAGAATCGATAACCGTAGGGGAGTAAAGTTCTTGAGTGGCGACCACCATGAAAGCGTTGCATGCATTTTGCATTCGCAAAACGGGATGTTGGAAGATCTCCCACCCGATGGATAGACGACATTGTAGCGTTTTTTTTTTGGTAATATAGTGCGTAAACCCCATACTCTGGGTAATTTCGACTCCCACGTCAGTCGACCTCGTGGTGTAGTTGGTTAGCACATTCCGGTACTGACGGAAGGATGCGGGTTCAAGTCCCGTCGAAGTCGAAATTTTTTGCGATATTGTTTGATTTCTTAGAAATTACCCAGAGTGTGGGGTTTCCGCACTATAATAACAATAAAACCTTAGAATTAAGCAACGCGACACCTCTCGTCAAACGAACTAAATGTAAGTTTAGTCTTTGAACAAGATTGGATAAACTTCAATTTTTCCCCCGTAGGTGGAGCTAACGGACAAAAATCCGTAGGAAGTCGCAAAGATTTTCGACTCCCACGTCACTTGACCTCGTGGTGTAGTTGGTTAGCACATTCCGGTACTGACGGAAGGATGCGGGTTCAAGTCCCGTCGAAGTCGAAATTTTTTGCGATATTATTTGATTTCTTAGACATTGTAGCGTTCGCAGAGTAGATGGATGGAGGCGGCTCAGGATCGCTATTCGTGGCATCATCGTTTGACCTAGGTTCTTGTTTGGTAGGTCTTCTATGTTGACCTAGTTTCAGCGGTATATGTTTAAAGGCTGATGATGTCAATAATTAGTGCCTAGACCTTATTCATATTTATAAAGGCTACAATATCAAACTGATTGATTCTAAATGCTTATCAAATTTAATTAAAGCCGATACTTTGATAAGTCTGAATGAGTATTGATGGACCTTAGTGGTCCAATTACAATAATTTGGGTTATCGCTTTCAAGCCAGTTAGATATTATTTGATTGTTGAAATAAATAATTGCGAACCAGTTATTTAGCTGTCAACCATCGATCCTTCTAGAAATAGACCTTTTACAATACAATACAATACAAATATACTTTATTGCACACCAAGAAATCAAAAATGACAGAAAACAAAAAACAAATACAATTAATGTACAATGGGCGGCCTTAAAAGGCCTAGAAATAATCGAAAAATTATATACGGTGGCGTGAAAACAGAAATAATGTTTAAGAAGAGATAAATATACCTACCAACTTTTACTTTTACAATGGTTTACTTATAGAAAGAACTGTTTCCACTTTTTATGTTTTATATAAATAATGCTGAACCTACTCTATCTTCTAGCCTCAAGTAAGCAGAGATTAATTAAAGTTTGTTTTTAAATGATTTATACCCAATAGCCCACACGACACGATCAATGCGGGAGCTCCCGTCATGCTTAATGAGACAAGAACAAAATTTAAAAAATTTATAACCTTCCGACAGATTTTCATGAAACATAGCTAAGAACACTCAGGATAAAATTATCTATATCGGTTACTTTAGAATAGAATAGAATTATTTATTCAGGTAATAAAAACAACATTACATTTACGTTACTCTGTGTCTAGTTAAGCTTTAAGGCACTTAAAGCATGTTAGGTTTAACTAGACACAGAGTTCTCACCTGCTTTACTAAGAGGTATTATTAGGTATGTTTATTCATCGAAATACATAGAATCTTTAAAACTATTTTAGAATGCCAAAAATGAAACCATGCTTGGTTCAATCGTTTAACAATATGAATTTAACAATTGAGGTCTATGAATGACTTATGCCATTACATACATAATGTAGAATTTTTTTTTAAATTACATACATAATGTACTCAATATTTACATGTGTTCGCAGTAGAGCCTTCGCTGCTCTGCCATAGATAGCACTATTAATAATACAGATGGCATCATTACTATGTATACATTTTGATACCTTGATACTTTAAGGCTGACTCACTTATTGACCGCGCTCCGTCCGTCACAGTAAGTACCTGGATGTACTTAAGTACTTAAACATTACACGTGGCTCAAGGTAGGTACGTAATACTTCTTAAAAGTAAAAAAAGTTAAGTTATTAATATTGCAGTTAAAATATGAAAATCTAAAATGACAGAATTCGAGTTCGGCCGATTCTAAATTCGATAGGAAGTATCCGCACATCCGACCTCTTTCCAAACCAAAAATGCTTCGTGAAATATCACAACATAAAAATATTCGCAGTTTGGTTCGCCGGCGGCCGCTGCAGCCCGCATACAAATCCAATGCGTTTGTCATACTTTCCTACCAATAACTCTTGAATAGTCAGCTAGAGCTCACAAACTACTGGTTCATGTAGAACAGCAAGCGAATTGACTATGCTATCTGCATTTGAAAATTCGACCAAGACTCGGATATTCCGAGCTTTTAGGAAGCTTGCATTGTATGGTTGCTATGAAAATTTGAGATTTAGACTCAGTTTTGTTCGAAGCTTTACTGTTTTAGGTGGCCACAAGAGTTGAGTTTAAAGTACATAATACCAGCTAAGAAATACCACAAATTCTACGATCACGCCAACGAAAAGCTTTACCTGAATAAAAATGAACAATCAACATTATTATTTTGCGTATCAAAGACATAATCTTCATCAATAAACAGTTCCCCACTGCTGTCTAGTGCCACTCCCTACGGCCTCCACGTAAACATAATATTTAAATAAAAATGTAAAATGGAGAAAAAGATTTTCCTAATACTTTATTCTCTTTTCTCGCCCTTAAAATCATTTAATCGTACAATTACCTGATAGTTAACAGAACAATAAAATTGGTGGCAATTGGCTTTTAGCATAAACCGGTCTAACTACTAGATAAATACTAAACATACAACTATTTATGGATAAACTGAACTATGACGATGACATAGGTGACGATGAATTTAAGCACCATGCCGAATAAGCTAGCGTCTAGAGGAATTACTTTGTAAAGACGAAACCGAAGCCCGCGCGCCTCCACGTACCAGATGAACCGCTCCAAGGCACGTCGACGATCCTCATCTAAGACAGAAATAATTATATTATTATTCGGTAATCGGTATAAAAATAAACCAAAAATACGAATGGCCCAAATTTGGAGCCCAGCATACAGCCAACTAATAAGGGAAATAAGTTGGCTGCATGTTAATTACAAACAAGAACAAAATTAAAAATTTTAAAAACCCACCTACAGATTTTCATGAAACATTGCTAAGAACACTTGGGATAAAATTATCCAAGACAAAAAAAAACCAAACGAAAATCGGTTCATACGTTTGGGAGCTACGATACCACAGACAGATACACAGACAGACACTTTAAACTTATAACACCCCTCTCTTTTTGCGTAAGGGGTTAATAAAAACAAACAAAAATGAGCCAAAACGCAGTGAAAATAGTACTATGTGCGATACACTGACGAATACATCTGAATAGACCAGCTGAATTGCACCCATTGTAACCCCGATCCTTGGAGATTGTTTTGTGAACAATATTTAATATATCGTCTAAGAATGAAGTACTCTCTGTATCATGCATGATACAAAGTAGGTAACAAGCACACAAGCGCAAAAACATCCGAAACGGTTAAATCACCATCATCAGCAACCTTTACCAGTCCACTGCTGGAGGTATGCCTCCCCTGATAAGCACTTTATTAGATAACTAGCTTCCGCCCGCGGCTTTACACGCATTTGTTCGATAATAACAAGGAGCTTTTTATCTAAGTCAGGTTATGTTCTAAACGTACCTACGCCAAATTTCAAGTTGATCTGTTCAGTAGTTTTAGAGGTAACAAAAATTTACATTTCACAAACTTTCGGCTTTATAATATCAGTAGGAAGTAGGATATCTCTATGGGGTAATGCCCTAATCCCACGCTGGGCATGCGGGTAGGGGATCGCAGTTCGGTGGCGGATCTGTTCTGGAGTAGGCGTTGTTAAACGTCACCGTAGGATTTCTCTTGTCGATTTCTACGTCATCGCCCGCGGGAAGAATTGGGGTGGTGCAAATTCGATGGTGCATAATAAGCAATTTTTGTATTATTTTACCTGTTTCATACAAAAGTTTGTTTTGCAAAATAACCCTTATGTTGTTGGGCTGAGAGGCTGCCAGCTCGGCGCAAAAAGCCGGTGAGAACACATTGAACGCGTTGACGGCCGAGATGAATAAAACAAAGTAAAAAATAAATTCAATCTGAAAATAAACCATCTGTTTGAAAACGGAATTATCAAGATTTCAACACATTATTTAACTATACAACCTATCGTTGTTTAAAGAACTCATTATGAATGTCTTTCATTGTTATACAAAGAAGGTTCGTAATTTACTCGCTCACATAAATAATCACAAAAATAATTATAAATGCGAAAGTTTGTATGGAAAGAAGAAAAATTGTACTCGTTGTTTCTTCGTTTACTCGTTTGTTTCTTCTTCACGCCATACTACTGAAGAACGGACCAGCCTAAATTATTATTAATCACAAAAGCATATTAAACGATTGACGAATATTTAAATGAAAAATAAGAAATATGCAAATGAGTCAAATATTCATAACCAATGACGTCTTCCTCTCTCTCCATACATATTGTATGCCCAGCAGGGTTTATAGTGATACTTAATTATAAAAATTATGACACCTCTGTACACCTATAGAACGCAATAAATGATTGAGTATTGAGTTTTAAAGTTTTGCATAAATGTAGTATTAAAATTTAAACAACAGAAAGTCTACTTGTTATCCCGAAAACACCGTGGCAGATGATACATTTTTAGTTTTGCATCATAATCAATTCTAAAACAAAACATAAATAGGTACAAAAAGCTTGCTTACATAAACTTGCTTGGCTCTTAGGAAAATAGGGCCAAATTTTTAAGGCTTTGAAATAAATCTATAAACCTATTAGTTTAAATTAAAAGCTTAAGTAGATACGAGAGTAAGCACAGTAGCAACTTACACGATTTTCAATGGCCAACTCGACGGTGGCAAATACATTTGTCATGTATTCAATGGTTTTGAACACAATAGCCGTAAACAACTGAAATCAAGTGTTTATTAAGCGATATATCACAAAATAGACACATTAAGAAATTATCAACATAATTTACGAGTACGTTGTACTAATTAAGTACGTAATTATCTTTTACATCAAAAGAGTAGATAAATATGATTATAGAACTTTTTCATTGAAGGTTTCTTTTTTACATCTTTGTTTATTCTAAGTATATATTTATCATCAGAACTATTTTAATTTAAATTAGTTTACTCAATACAAAAATAATTTCTTACCAGTGGGGCAAACGCAATTTTGTACTGCTCAGTCAAATCTGCGATGTTTTTATAGATATGCTGCATATAAAGAATGTCATAATTATCCGTTTGCAAAAGAGAACATAAATACTTTAATCGACAATACACAGAATAAAATATAAAAGCACAAGATACATTTAAAACATTGAGAGAAATTGTTGCAGTGAAATAAAAAACCAAAGGCATCAGGGTCAGGAATGCACACATTTGAGTGTCAAAATAACAGAAAAGCATACCTTCTGCAGAACAGAAGACAATGAAAAATAAATTCCAGAAAAATATTTTTTTCTCTATATTTATAAAATATGCATCAACTCGTAGTTTTGTGTCAATCAATTTGAGATCTTGAAGAAAATGACAAAAAGTCCGCTTCGGATTTTGAAGAAGTAATATTATAAGATTAAATAAATAAAATAAAAACTGAAAGAAACTCCAACTAGAAGCCCAACTGTTTTCATACGTGATAATTTTTATACAATATGCAGAAAACATACAAAGTCCTCGAAAAACCGTGGAAATTTTCCAAATTATTCTTTTCTTGAAAGAGTTGTGTTCGAAAAATCCGAAATCGAGACAGCTCCACAATTCTACAACCTTGTATAAAATGTTAACAGCCTTGGAATAGCCAAATTTATTTGCACCTATTGAAATATTTGCACTTGGAAGGACTGTTATTCGTATCATGACTACCACCATTTGAAAAATACAGAAGCAAACGACCGCTATACAGCGTTTTCCAACTATACCTACATAAACTTAACCCTTTTGTTGGTTTTGGAAGGTTCCATTAGGTAATATGTTTCAAACACTAATTGAGTGCTACGTTCAATCAAATTAACTCAAGTTACTTTAACCCACAACATTCAAAAGTCTACACAACTCGATAGGTTAGTTAACAAAAAAACAGAATACCTATCAATGTACATTTTGTAAATTATAGTAATTATTTAATAAAATCACCAATAACTCTAAGTAATTCTTAAAAAACTAAAAATATAGGCTTATGATAGATTGTATCAAGTGTTGTTCGAATATAAGGCACATGCAACATGCAAAATAACAGAAAAGTATACCTTCATCATCATCATAATCAGCCTACATCTATAAGTCCACTGCTCGCTGTTGGATATAGGCCTTCTCTTATGAACACCATAGCGCCCTGCCTCACCCTACATGCGTATAGAAGTAGTTAAACAAGACAAGTCCACCAATTTCTTCGAATTCTGACAAAGTAGTAACTATTTAATAATTTTAATGGGTTCTTTAAGAAATCAAATTTTATTCCAACAGTCCCTCAGATTTCCGAAATAAATTTATTAGAAGTATTTAAGAAATATAATTAAATTTAAGAAACTTCATGAAGTAGGCATGTTTTTAAGCAGTGGGCCACCCAGGTCTCCATACACTTTTTTTTAAATACTACGTACATTTTTCATCGTTGTGAAGTTTGTCATTAAAAATGGAAAACACAAATATCTATTTTTACGTATTCGTAAAAAACAAACAGCAGCACCTAATAATATTTTGTAATGCGCGCTAGCAAGGCCTATTATTCACGGTTATTCCCAGAGAAAATTAATTTGTCATTATTGAATTTGTAGCCGTGTACCCTATAAAATGTGTAAAAGTTCCTGCAGCAGTAGATGTAAGGGAAAACGCGCGCCTGCCAAGCCGCCGCGCTCGTGTTTTTTGTAGTTATTTATAGTGATTAAGAAAATCATTTTATCAAGTCAAACTCTGCAACTTTGTTTAGAAATATTAAGTGTCCTTAGTTGAGTACAAAAAAACTGTGATATCAGTAGTTCGCCAGTCATGGTATTGAAAAAACGTTAGAAAAAGGGGTAACTTTGGGATTTTTTTCTATAGAGTGAAATTCATTAGATCTTATAATTGAATGCGACTTTGACTAGACTAGATCCTTATGTAATATATATCTTTTTCAGAATTTTAAACACTATTTTGTAAATCTGAGATGGTTTTGAAAATCACAAAAATGCGGCCTCTGCTGGCCTACCAAGCCTTAAAAAAGAAATATAAAAAGTCGTAGACTGCTGCAGACAGATTTATTTTTATTTTTTCCTGAGTAGCCATGGTGCCCCCAATAAGTACCTGCGGGGTTATCCATTAATTACCGGACACCCTGTATAAGATTGATACATGATTACAGAAAAACATTTTTATTTGAAACAGGTTTGTTCAGTAGGTACTAAAGCTTATTTATATATAAACTGAATGATAATAATAACATAGGTAACGATGAATTTTAGGACCATTCCGAGCAGTCCTGCGTCTAGAGGGAAGACCTTGTAGAGGCGGAATCGAAGCCCCCTAGCCTCAATGTACCAGATGAACCGCTGCAAAGCACGCCGACGACTCTGATCTGTCAAAATTAAATTGCTGATTGAGTTAAAAAGCCTGATTCTTCTCTTCTTCTGGTCTATATTCCACGCTAGGTAGGGAACTGCTGCCTTTATCTGGTCATACGATATCCATATCCATGGGCTGAGGTGGAGAAATCGGTATTCTTACGCCACGATTCCACGGCATCGCGGATTAATCTTTTACTGTGTAGCAAATTGAATGCTTGTGATAAACCGCAAAAGAAACCCATCAGGGCACAGTAGTGCTTATGTTCTTACCTTTTTCATTTAAAAGTCTGTTTTGCAGGATAATTTGTATGTTCTTTGGTTGGATTGCTGTCAGTTCAGCGCAAAAGGCAGGTGAAAACACATTGATAAGACTGAAGGCGGAGATGAAACAAATTAAAAAGAAGTGAAATTCAACCTGAAAATAAATTGCCTTTTTAGATATATACCTAAAACGCCTTTCATTGAATTAAATTTTCCTTGACAATGATAAAATGTACATTCTAAAGTATAATTCAGAGCAAAAGATTAATATGGAGTTTTGATGGCACCTGGTCAATTCAAATAGTGTACGGATAAAACAGCCTTTCTGTAATGAGCATATTTTCCTTGAAACACGGGTTCCATGTTTTATCTATTCACTGAATTAAAATGTATCATCATTGATATTATAGCCGCTCATAGGCTGCATTTAAATAAAGAATTAAAAACAAAAGAAAAAAAGCTGATTAATGCCAAAAACACCATGAGACTCACGAATACAACTGAATTGCCCAGCAGGCCTTTTAACTAACCCCTGGTAGTGAAATTAGTTCTTTCCTACGTTGTATGAGCTAATTTACGACATATTTAGTTCAATCGTGAATAATATATAGTTGCGAATAAAGGATACAAAGAAGACTACTTACATTATGTTCAATGATCAACCGCATCACGGTAAATAGACTTGCCATGTGGTGCACGGTTTTAAATACAATAGCGATAAACATCTGAAATCATGATGAGTAGTGAAAGAAATAAAATACATATTAAAAATTATTAATTTTTAATAATTATTCCACTAGCGACCGCGCTAGAGCGATAGCCACCTGCAGTCCTCTAGTACAGTCGAGTCGGGGGCGACGGAGAGAGAGAACCACCTGCAGTCCTCTCCAGCACCTCTAGTTAGGATACTCGCTTAGCCTACTAGTCTAGAGAGTGAGATAGCGACCTGCAGTCCACTCTCGATGCCTGGTTAGGGACGTTAGGAAGTGAATAAATGTATGAGACTCAATTTGTGAAACGTGTTGCATCATCAATAAAAGGCGATTACTAATTGACATTGGCGTTTCACTCACCAACCCTATAGCTGGCTGTTAAAAGTATATTATGTATCTTAATGATCTTAATGTTAGAAACATTTTTTCAGCCCACTACTAGACAAAGGCCTCCCTTTCTAACGCAGCAACAGACCAAGTCGAAAAAATCCATATTAGGTCGTAAAATGTCGTGGAATCCTCCATTACCACTGTAAAAACCTTCACCAATCAAGAAGGCTATAAATCCAAAGTGGTCACCCTTCCTTGTGACCCCCGACAAAACCTGAATATAAAATCTGCCCATGGTTCAAAACCTGAGATCACAGAAAAAACAAAGAGAGAAAACTTACCAGTGGTTCAAATGCGGCTTTATACTGTTCAGCCAAATCTACAATATTTTTGTAGATATGCTGCGAAGATATAATATCGACATCGTGCGTTTCCAAAAGAGACGATAAACGTTTTAAACGACAATACACGGAAAAGAAAAAAAAGGAACAAGATATATTTACTACATTGAGAGATATAATTGAAGTGTTATAAACTACCAAAACCATTGGGGTTGTGATTGCACACGACTGAATGTCGAACAAACAAAAAAAAATACTTACTGCAGAATGATAAACAATGAAAAAAAGATTACAAAAAAATGCTTTTTTCTCCAGATTATAAAAAGTGTGATTCACTTGTAATTTTATATCAATCATCTCAAGATCATGATCCAACTGACAAAAAGTTCGATTAGGATTCAAAAAAACTAAAATAAAAACATTCAGTGTGTAAAAAATCATCTCAAAGAGAGTCCAAACAGAGGCATAGATGTTTTCGTAAGCGATTACTTTTATATAATAGACAGAAAGTACACAAATTGCTCGAAAAACCGTGAATATTTTCCAAATTATTCTTTTCTTGAATGATTTACGTTCAAAAAATCCAAAATCGAGACAGCCCCACAACTCAACAATTTGATACAAAATGATAACAGCTTTAGCATAACTCGATTTTTTTGTACTAATTATAGTATTTTTGTTCGGATGGATACGTGTCATTATTAAAAATAAAGATTTAAGTACAAAAAAGAAGAAATAAGTGAAGTTCTATAAATATATGAAATAAATAATAAGTGAATAAATTGAAAACAAGTGACCTGATAGACTGTGTTTGCCCCAAGAAGAAATTAATTGAATGTCTTTCATTTTATTTGTAAACATCTAAGGCGAAGGCGATGTTCAATTTAATTCACTAAAATAATTAATAAACAACGTCGTCCATCTACTGTCTATTGATTACTTAATTATTATAAAAGTAGGTAGGAGTCTTATATTATTATCATCACACATCGTAGCCACCACAATTTAATAAATTCCTAATTAGGTAAATAATAATAATGGTCAACTCACACAGCATTATCTAGCCCCAAGCTAAGCAGAATTTGTGTTATAGGTACTAGATAACTGATATCTAAACATCGATCAAGGTTTTGGGGGGAGGCCGCGGAATACCTGATCGAAGCATCTATAGTTATAAACTGTAACAGGTCCAATTCTGTACATTGAAGATATTTTTTTTTTTTTGGCGGGCCCTGTATTATCAATAGTCGATACTGAAGCCAATACTGTTACTTTTTTCATTTTGTCTGTGTGTCTGAATGTTTCTTAATCGAAACCGAAACTACTGAATGAATTCAAATGAAAGTTCGCACAATTTGATTTCATACTACGAAAAAGGACATGGAATACATTCTACGACGACAACCTCCGTGGCGCAGTGGGCGAAGGTCCGCCTGCGACGCAGGAGGTTGCGGGTTCGATTCTCGCCTCGGAACAAATTTGTGTACGATCTGCAGAAATTTGTTACGTTGGTCTGGGTGTTTTCTATGTATAATAAAATATCTATCTATGTAGTGTATTGTATTAAGTATATCAGTTATCTAGTAGCCATAACACAAGCTCTGTTTAGCTTGGGGCTAGATGATGTTGTGTGAATTGTCCAGCAATATTTATTTACTTAATTAGTCGGCAGTTATGGCATTCGCGAAAGAAGCCGCGGGTACAGCTAGTACTTCATAATTGTTTTAAGTAGTAGTAGGGTATTGTATTGACATTACATAAGAAGGATATAACACAGAAATAACAATATTAAACTTACGGTTACAACAAAATTATAATTACTAAAAATTTCACCACCGGCAGCATTGTCCACACTAACTGGCAATCCATAATACAAATTTCAGGACTTGAAAGTCTTTTATTTTCATTAGACTCTATCTTACGTAGCCAATTTTTCTGTGTCCAAACAGGCCAGATATTTCAAATTACATAAGTTAGTAAAACAAGGAAGTAAAGTGGACACATTCACTCCCACACATACAATTTGTACCGTTCCAAGCCGCACTGTTGGGGCATAGGACAAAAGTAAACATTCAAGTATGGGTTATATATTTAGATATACATAACCTTAGTGACAGAATAAAATACTCACTCTAAAGTGTAATTTTTTTTTTACTTCTTAGGGATAACAAACAATCATGCTTAAATATTAACAGATTATCTTAAGTAAACTAAATAGCTACTAAATACCAGCCCCGTTATCCGCAAGTTACATAAGAAAGAAAGGGGTGGTGTTAGTGAACTTATATAGTAGTACTTAGATATAATTATAGGTAAACCGCATTTATGTTAATAACAATAAAGTTAAGCAAACCTAGAAGGAACTTTATTTAACAGATAACCAAACAATAGTTTGGTTTTTGAAATGTTTTAATATCCAATGTTATTGTGTATCTACGTAAAGTTGATCGTTTTGCATTGATGGCAAGATTTTTTTATGGTGTGAATTTTTATGTTTTCTACAAGGAATAAAACCAACGGACAAGTAATTTGCCGCAAATCGTAAATATTTTTCTATGAACACGCTAAAAACCAAAAAACTAAAGAAGTGGCCGTAGTTCACCAGTGGACGAACAAGTAATTTGGCCGGTGGCCGTCCAAGGCAGTAGCCGTAGCTGACCGGATCCGATTAAAATAACTTCGATTCAATGAATTTTTAGAGCACTTAGGAATATGTTGATTTTTAGCCCAAAATCTCTTATTACCTAAATGCTCCAAAACTACCAGTTAATAGAAGATCCTTATTTCATAAGCTAATAGAAAATGGTTTATGAATTGCGTCAAATTAAATCTCGCGCCAACACGAAACGATTAACGACCTTAACTAAAGAAATCTATTATAGTGCTCTCTAAGACAGAAGTCAACAACCAGTAGAACAACACAACTAAATTACGTAAGTAGTAAGTGAGTAAGTTATCTTACAAGTTAAGTAAGACTTAGGGTGTCAATTCAGATGTCGTCAAAATTCAGAACTAATTTGACAGGACTAAAATGTTGCCATCTCTTCTTAATTCTTAAATTTTTTATTGCACACACAAGTTATTCACACTATCACATCACATTGATATTATAAATGCGAAAGTTTGGATGGATGGATGGATAGATGGATGGATGTTTGTTTGTTACCTCTTCACGCCAAAACTACTGAACGGATCGGGCTGAAATTTTGCACACAGGTAATTCTAATCCTGGAATCAAACATGGCTACTTTTTATGCCATAAATGAGTTCCCATGGGATAGAAATCATCTTTAAACGTTTCCATAGAAACAACGCGTGCGAAGCCGCGGCCATAAACTAGTTCATACATAAAAGTTAACAAATATTGGACATGTACAAAGGCGATCTTAACCCTAAAAGAGTTTTCTTATAGCCAACCTATGGATATAAAGAAAGTTTATGAAACGAGTGTGGATATATTATGTGTACATACAAGACAGACAACATTAACTCGCGTTAATATTTTCTGTCGTTTTTCGTAAACATTAACTCTCTTTCAGAACGATCGAAATTAAATAAAAATTAAATAAATAAATAAAAAGGATGACATCATTCTCTTCTTAAACCCGAGTTCACCAACAGATGATTAAATTTGAAACAGTTGTTTTGATGGTTTTGACACAAGTTTTCATACATTAAACGTCAAAGTAAACCGACGAAGCAGCCTAATTGTCCGATTATCTATTGGTGAACACAGACCTTAGTCGGTCACTCTTAGCAGAGTGGTCGTGGTTATGATGGGGTCCTGATGAACGGCAGCTCGTGCGATGCGACATCATTCTAAGAACTATCATATTAGTTTAGTTTTGGCTCAATCTGAATTGAGAACATAGAATAACATAGAAACGACATTTCTACCCGACCCAAATCAGTGCCGCCACCTATTTTATCTCAGTATTATGTTAAACGAAGGAATTTTCAAAACTCGATTTTGCAGTTTGTGATACCTATCATAAGCTTATTTTAAATGCCTTTCTAAAAGTTTTATTTTGTATAGTGTAGGCAGAGATGTGATGTTGCTGTTTTTGCTCACCATCGTGGCCAAAAAGAGCAAAAAGAGGGTCGGGTTAGCGCCTTAAGTCAAATACATAAAACTACTTCCTACGTAAAACTATTACTTATAGATAAACTGAACTATGACGATGACATAAGTGACGATGAAGTTTACAACCATCCCGAGCAGTCCAGCATCCAGAGGAATCAGTTTATAGAGACGGAATCGAAGGCCACGGGCCTCCACGTACCAGATGAAGCTCTCCAAGTCTTGACGACGACTCTCGTCTAGGAAAGAAAAAAATGTAGTTGCTGATTTTTTTCAAAAACTTAACCATCATCATCATCATCCGAAGCTGGATTTTACCCACTGCTGGGTATAGGCCTCCCGAAGTTTGTGCCGTCCACCACGGTCCTGTGCTAACTGCCTACATTGACGCCCTCCGACAAAAATAAAACCACACCAATAAATAAAGTGATAAAATAATTCTACTATTATTATAAATCTGAAAGTTTGTGAAATGTGAAATTTCTATCACCTAGGATTTCCAAAACTACTGAACAGAACAAGATAAAATTTCGCACAAATTTAGAACATAGCTTAACTTAGATACCTAATACTGAATTTAAAAACAACAGGTCTAAAATTCAATTGCGGTGTTTGTTAATTTTGTGTGGGACAAATCTCACAACTGAATTTTAGACCAGTTATCCTAAACCAATTTTGCTAAAATTTATCAAATATATGTAAGTTCAGAGATAATTCAATGAAGGTTTAGAGTGATTTTTACATGGCAGTCACCATTTTTTTATCACACTAAAAGAAATAAAAAAAAATACTAAAATAATGACCTACTAAATTCTCCGGTTTCGGAGATATTCACAGATAAAATAAAAATATTTCTTTTTTTAATCTGAATATCTCAGAAGCTTTAGGACATTATGCCATGGAACAGTTTTTATTTGTGTGTGTTTTCCTTTGAGTATGAAACCAGACAGGAGTCGACACTCATGATGAGTCATGAGATTACCCCTCTGCCAAAGGTACGAGAGCGGCGGTCATGAACGTTATATAAAACTAGTTGCCGTGCGTCAGCCGCCAGTCGTCAGATTGCAATGCGCGCAGAATGAGCTCCGGTGAAAATGCCGAGTTGCAGTGTTTTTTAGTGCAAAAATAGGTCAGAAACTTCAAACCTACAAAAGGATAATATTACATTTCATCTGTCAGTATTATTTTGTCCAAATACTATTAAATAATGCCCTTATCTAAAAAAATAGAAAAAAAAATTTTGGACTAAGGTGTTGCCAGTAAGTTATACAGTGTAATAATCTGGAGAAAGTTTCGTAGTTGAGTTAATACTAAAACTGAATATTTTATTTACAATCATTATTAAAGTTTCCCTATTGTAATGAACCAATAATGATTATTATAGATTCGTGTGATTTTTAGGGAAATACTGCAATATCATCGCATTTATATGGGTACATTTCAAAAAAGCACAGATTAAAAAAAAATACTTTTATTAGTTAATTTAATAAGCATGTTGTAGATTATTATTACACCTTCTTGTTGAATTTTATTTTCAGTCGACACTTTACCAAAAACTATCAGTTTCAACTTAAATAATCTGGCAGCACCTCAAAAAATTTAGGGATAGGACTGCACGATCAAAAATATCGATATTATTTTTGTTTTAATTTAGATATTTTTTTTTATTTGTAAGAAAGTATAAAACCGAAAATTAGTGCTGGGACAGCACAATCGCGATATTGATAGCATTTTCTTATAAAGGGTGATTTTTATTAGTGCATGATATTGTGAAATTAATCTATCCATAAAATTTAAACTTCCCCCAAGAAACTTAGGTTGAAATATGACTTATTTTTGATAATATTTTTGGACATACCATGCTAAATTAGTAGTTTTGTAAGGATAAGAGAGATCCTTCTTCTTTTTAGATCCCTGCCATATGCTCAAGCTTGTGCGAAATTCATTAGAGCACTACAAATTCTTTTCCAAACAAAACTCAGCAGATAACATTCAGTGGTCTATAATTCAAAGATTGCACAAATTACAGGAACAGGAACTATTTTACTTGGCAAACAAACTGTGTTGGTTGGCTTAACAATATTGCAATCAAGACCATGATCCGGAGTTTTCTTACCTTAAATCTTTTGTAGATTGTTGATTTGTAGGATTGTCATAGATTTATAATTCCTACCTCCGTGGCGCAACGGGCGAAGGTCCGCCTGCGACGCAGGAGGTTGCGGGTTCGATTCCCGCCTAGGAACAAATTTGTGTACGATCTGCAGAAATTTGTTCAGTTGGTCTCGGTGTTTTCTATGTATAATAAAAATATCTATCTATGTAGTGTATTGTATTAAGTATATCAGTTATCTAGTACCCATAACACAAGCTCTGCTTAGCTTGGGGCTAGTTAATGTTGTGTGAATCGTCCAGCATTATTTATTTATTTATATCTAATGAGAGGTTATCTTAGAATAACATACATGTATTGTATTTGTTATTAATACCCTTTATTCTGACACCCTACTTGATGGGTATTTTATAACGCAATAAAATCCGCAATAAAATCCTATAAGTAAAATATTATGGCTTTCGACACTCTAAAATAAAGACTAATCCAATGATTCCATGTATTTAAAGTCTGTCCCGCCGTTAAGACTACAGGTGAAACCAATGAATGATACATACACACATTCAGAAAATATTACCCTCCGCTGTTTCGGCAATTGGGTAAAAATAATGAAGTGTTTCTGGTAAACTTTAGAATTCGATAGTCGAATATCGATAATGTCAAGAACTAGCATATTTCATAATTGCTGCAATTGTTTTGTATACTGACAGACATCATGACGTGTGCGACGTGTGAGTATGAGATTGTGGGCGTGTAGTTTATGATTGTGTGCGATAATAATGTTGTGTGCGTGATTGAAAAGTCTATGTGTGCTACCTCACCCCCCGCTGAAAATGGCAGATTTTTTTGCGTAGGAATTGTTGCGCGTTTCCCCTCCTTCTGGTTAAATGCTCTAAGGTGTTTTCTATTCAAATATATGTTTTAAAGCGTGCGCGGCGATGTAGAAAAAAAACTAATTTTAGGGCCACATTCCATGCAAAAATCTTCAAACCCCTTTATTATACTGTCATTCAGTGAGAAGAAAAGAATGTAATGAGAATAGCGCAAATTACATAATCATGAAGTATAGATGTATAGAATGCTTTTGAGATAACGCAAAATATAACTCAACATCAAATCTTTACAATCTTACCTTTTTCATGTAAAAGTTGGTTTTGCAATATAAGTCTTATGTTGTTTGGTTGAGATGCCATCAGTTCAGCGCATAAAGCCGGTGAAAATATATTGAATGTACTAACGCCAAAAACCAATGACACAAAGTACAAGCGAAATTGAATCTGAAAACACAATAATATGTGAGAGTAGCTAATTTTAGTTAGCTAGCTAGAATAGCTATTTTTATCGCTGAGGTAGCGTGTCAAAGCCAACATAAAACTCATGAGCTCTGTAAAGGCACATCATTTTCATCATCGACCTATATTAGTCCACTGCTGGACATAGGCCTCATCTTGCTAATTATTTGAGATATGTCGATAACTTTCGTTCTCTGTCGGATGTATTCGTTACGAATCCTATCCATCAGAGAAACTCCGAGCATAGCTCTTACCATAACTCGCTCCTCGCTGACAGACTTTGAACTGGTGGAACAACTTTTAAATCCATCATGGTTATGAACACTAAAGTCAAATTATTGTAAAAAATCCCGTTGTAAATGACTTAGACTTATAAGTCTAACGTGTACAGGAAAAGTTTTACGCTTAAAATTAAGGCCGTTCTCTGATTAGTTGGTAAGGTTTCGGTACGACATCAACACGCTCGGTATACGCGGTACCGAGCACCTATATTTCTATAGATCGTTCCTGATTAGGGCGGTAAGCGCGGAACAGATTCGGTACCAACGAAAGTATTTTCAGCCCTTTTCACATGCATGGTTGCCGTCAAAATAGCGCGCGCTATGCCGTACCGTGCAACCGCTTTCACATTTATGAACACTGTTTACGCACGGTCGACCGGCGGCGGCGGTAGCGATTGCAGTATATCATAATCATAATCATTAGTTTTCCAGGAATATAGGTGTACAAAAGGTTTTAAAGTTTAAGCTTATCCTATACAATATGCCTTGTCGAGGCGTGCAAAATTAAGTTACTTAAAAATACCCACAAATTAGCTATAATAGAAATTCACTTTTTTAATAACATTGGCAGATACAAAATCAGTTCCTGTAGGAATGGCATTCCCCACGCTCACCATGTCATGTTGCGCTCGTGTTCATGTGAACGAGTTTATGTATAAAGTGAATACACAACTGTCTGGACTGTATGCCGTATTGAAACAGTGTATAAAGTGGATAAGGACGGGCGACACAGTCATGGCAAGGTCTCACATGCCGTAAATATGTGAAAAGGGCCGAAGACGACATTATTTCACAAGCAGCTCTGCATAATTTTCTGCAGACAAGTGCGAAAGTGCATGCGGCGCGGTGTTGTACCGAAACCTTACCGACTAATCAGAAAACGGCCTAAATGTCATACAACCTGTTTCAAGTAACTTACTCGATGTTCAATTATTTGCTGCACGATTGTAAATAAATTTGCCATGTATTCTGCGGTGTAAAACACAATCGAAGAAATTAACTGGAAAAAGATAAATATTTTGCTATTCCGCTTCCATGGAATCTTGGTAAAAACAACTCTAAAGTTCCTCTTTGCTTTATAAACATTAACTTACTATTGGATCCAATACAGCTTTGTAATTCTCGGCTAAATCAACTATATCTCTATAGATATGCTGCATTTCAACAATATTAGGATTATCCGTTTTCAAAATGGACGTTATGTATTTCAATCGATAATTTATGGAATAAAAATAAAATGAACATGATAAATATAACAAATTCATTGAAGTGATTGCAGTAAAATAAACAAATAACGGAATGGGGCTCGATATAGAAATGTCAACATGAGTAAAGCAAAAAAAAGAAATTTCTGCAATATTTAACAATATGAAAAAAACATTCCAGAAAACAACTTTTTTCTCAAAATCGTAACAATTAAAACTTAGCCGCATTCTTTCATCAATTAATTTCAGATCATGTAGCAAATTACAAAATGATCTGTTAGAATTAAAGCTAATCAAAATCACTACATTTAAGAAGTAAAAAGCCAGCTCCGAGTATGCTGTAATTGTTGATAAGACCGTGTGACTTTTTTTTAGTGTTAAATATGTAGAAATTAAAGAAACTGCTCGGAAAAACGTAAAACACTTCCAAATGATTCTATTCTTTAATGATTTATGTTCAAAAAATCCAAAATCGAGACAGCTCCACAACTCTATTATCTTATACAAAATGTGAACAGTTTTAGAATGACCAGAATTATTAACACATGTCGGAATAACTTCAATTGGGCGGACTAATATTCGTGTCATTGTATTAAAATTAAAAATTCAAAGCAAGTTAGTACAAGGCGGTGAGTTCCTCAAACTACACACATGTACAAACAATACCATAATAACATTAAGTGTACAATGAGGTTTTATACCTAATGTCATTATGGTATTGTTCAAATAATAATGTAGATGTTAGGTCAATTTAATTTACGGAAGTAGAATAGTAGGCATTTCTGTTCTAAATACGATAATAAGATAAGTACAAAGAAATAGTGATTAACTAATACGTAACTGAGGAGTATTTTTCCACGTGTTACATCAATATGACAATTGTAACAATATGACAGTGTAGTATCTACTTACAAAATTACACAAAAATGAATTGAATAATAACGATGAGATAGGTGACTATGAAATGCAGCACCATGCCGAGCAGACTGGCGTCCAGAGGGATCACCCTGTACACGCGGAACCGGAGCGGGCGCGCCTCCACGTACCGGATGAACCGTTCCAACTCAAGCTGGCGATCAGGGTCTAAAAGTAACCAACTAATTAATATTATATTTTACTAGCTCCTGCCCGCGGCTACGCAGCTTTTCAGGTAGCCGATATCCAGGGATATTATTTCCCTCCCTGCTGTCTGTTACAATTTCACGCCTCATGGCTGAAATTGTTACAGACAGACCGACAGAGCGCATACATATTTGTCACTGAACAACAACACTAGTCTAAAACTAGTCCACTGCTGGAATAGACAAAAACTCACAAATTACAAAAATGTAATTAATGATTATTTATTGAGTACTTATCACGTACATTTTTATTATTAGTTCCCCGATAAATAATCATTAATTATGTTAACAATTCGCGA
The DNA here is from genome assembly GCA_949316285.1 of Eupithecia subumbrata. NCBI lineage: Eukaryota > Metazoa > Arthropoda > Insecta > Lepidoptera > Geometridae > Eupithecia > Eupithecia subumbrata. The sequence goes on along the minus strand of OX438643.1, from coordinate 7,545,077 downwards.
AAGTTTAAAAAAAATTATTAAAGGACAATCTTTAGGAGTGAAAAATACCTGTTTTATACATATCTGTGCTACCAATTTATACATAAAATCACCTCGTTCTTGCATTAGTTTCTGCTGTAGGACGATGGCAATTTTTTTCACCTGTCCAGCCACTTTCTCAGCGAAAACAGCGGGGCCCATTATGTAACCTATACCTAAAACCATGGACACTTGCTGATTTCCGAAGTGTATCTAAAACAAAATTGAACTTTACAGTTATATGTTGACCATAAATAGAGAGAGGTACTAGCGGTTTGCGGTTTTTTCTGTTCTACTAGTACATACCCCTAAGTACATAGTACCTATCAAAATGTAGTGCCTACCACATAAACTATTATGTGATAAAAGTAAACAATCTCTAATCCTTCTAAAGCAAGTGTAAACTTCTTAGTATATTACGCGTTGACGAAGATTTCGGCCAAACGTAGACCTTCGTTGCATTATTGTCTACGAGTCTACGAGGACTGTCAACCCCGTAGCACATAGCTAACGAAGCAATGCTCTAAGGGGATATGCCGTAGCAATACGTACGACAAGTGACTACGCCATAGTACATTTACATGTAGCAGTCCTACGAGGAGCTGCGGCGTAGCTTAGCTACACGCAGCAGTGCTATAAGGGGCTACGCCATAAAACGGCTACACAAAGCTTGCATGACGACCTCAGTGGCGCAGCGGGCGAGAGTCTGCCTGCGACGCAAGAGGTTGCGGGTTCGATTCCCGCCTCGGAACAAATTTGTGTACGATCTGCAGAAATTTGTTCCGTTGGTCTGGGTGTTTTCTATGTATAATAAAAAAAATATCTCTCTATGTAGTGTATTGTATTAATTATATCAGTTATCTAGTACCCATAACACAAGCTCTGCTTAGCTTGGGGCTAGATAATGTGTGTGAATTTTCCAGCATTATTTATTTATTATTATTATAGTTAGTATAGAGTATTCACTACTTAAAGTCTCGCTATGTAATGAAAAACATTCCCCGGCATTGACATCAACTTTTAAAAGTGAACGTTTTTCCGTTCAGTTATAATGATTCAGTTATAATACATATTAATATGCCAGAAATGACTTGAGATCCGGGGGATGGACAGCAGCGCTCCTTGCAGAACAATTCTACTACCGAACTGCGATCCCCAACCCGCATGCTCAGCGTGGGGCGTTTATCCCTACGGGATAAAAGCTAATAAATAATTTATTTATTAAGGGGAGGCCTGCGCCCAGCAGTGGACCAATATAGGCTGTTAAGGTAAGGTATCTAGTACCCATAACACAAGCTTTGAGTAGCTTACTTTGGAGCTAGATGGTGCTGTGTGGATTGTCCAGCATTATTTATTTATTGCTATGCGGGGCTACAATCGTAGTACAGCTACACGTAGTGCTATAGTAGAGCTATACGTTGCAGTGCTACGAGGGTCTACGCTCGTGGTTCACTTCATTTATAAATTAATATAATATCCAGTTAAGCGGACATAATTGTCATAGCTAGAATATTATCCAGTTAAGCGAATATAATTGTCATAGCTAGAATATTTTTTTTATATACTGGACATTATTCAGACCTAGAAGCTATAGTCTAATCTTAATCAATCACTACTGTATACATTTATCACAGACACTATACAGGGTTTTCGGTACTTATTCTACAATTCCGGTATTGAAAATGTATGGACGATTCCGGTATTGAAAATAAAGATGAAAGTATGGACGTCATCAACTCGGCTGTGTTGAATGTAATCACTCCAAAAATCTGAAAATTATCTTGAATTTCAATTCTTGAAAAGAGAATACTAGTCAACGTTTAAATTCGTACTATGATAACATGCAAGCTACAAACTAAGGGCGTTTCTTCGTAGTCCGTCCCGACCCGAAACCGACCCCCATTGTATATAGTTAGTATAGAGTATTCACTACTTAAAGTCTTGCTATGTAATGAGAAACATTCCCCGGCATCGACATCAACGTTTAAATGTGAAAGTTTTTATCCACCGTTTTAGTTATAATGTATAATACATATAAATATGCCAGAAAAGACTTGAGATCCAGAGGGCTGACAGCAGCGCCCCTTGCAGAACAATTCTACAACCGAACTGCGATCCCCAACCTGCAAGCTCAGTGTGGAGATTATGCTTATTAGCCTCTACGGGATAAAAACCAAGAAATAAGTTATTTATCAAGGGGAGGCCTCCGTCCAGCAGTGGACCAATATAGGCTGTTAAGGTAAGGTAAGGCTCGTCATCTTTAGATACAATTTACAGTGACGAAATGGATTACTGTAAGGATCAAGCGAGTGGCCCACGAGTTAAAGCCTATATTTGAATGAACATTTTTGTGTTGTGCGGCAGTGCCGCGGTCCAGATCTGCGACAATCTTTATTCTATGAATCTTGATAGAATTCCATAGAATTATGTGTTATCAGATTTGGTCGGCCAAAGAAGAAACGCCCAATCGATATTTTCTTCAAACAAGCCGTTGGCTCTGAAAAGATTCACAAATGCCTATTAGAGGCTTGTGAGGAGATTTGCAAAGTTCTCCGGAGACAAAATAGGTTACTAAAATAGGTATATAATAGAACCCCATTTAAATTTTACATTTGGTCAAAAATCTATAAAAATATTACGTCAGTCGTTATCAGACATCATCATCGTTTAAAATTTTTGAAACATTTGAAATATTTCGTGCGATATCTTTATTCTCTTACCAATGGTTCAAGCATAGATTTATACACCTCGGTCAGCTTTGCTATTGATTGATATAAACGATGCATAGAAACAGTTTCTCTATTTTCATTCTCAATTATTTTTGTAAGCTTCACCAGTCGACAGTAAACACAATAGAAAACATATGCACCAGTAATAGGCACAACTTCTAAAAATATTTTCAAAATCGCTAAAATAAGCGAATGTATTTCTCTGTTTACACACGAATTTGCTTCCAAACAGAAGAATAATTTGTTGATAATATTATAAACAATATTTATTAGAAGCGTGAACACCAACTTTTTATCTGTATTGGAAGTTGTATTTCTCGCGTCTAAGTATTCATCTATCAATATAAAGTCATGCTGCATTTGGAAAAATGATTTTTCCGGACTGATACTGACTAAAATAAGAACATTGATTATGTAATGCACCACATGAAATATACCCCATACTGTACGTATGACACTGTCGAATTTCACCAGCCTTAAGTAAAAATACGCCATGAAAAATCCATGCACCGCGGTCACAAGCTTCCAAATAACTCTTTTTGTGTTTGATTCATGAACGTGATCAAAATAGCCGAAATCGAATGCGTTTATTATGTGTACAATTTTGTAAAATATGGAGACGAAACTGGAACATTTAGATTTTTCTGTATTTTTAATGGTTTCTATCGTAATTACGGATATTGCATCCATGGTTTTATGTCGTAAATTGGGACTTGAAAACGAAACACAACAATGTTTGATGACAAACTTTTTCAAATAAATTTAGTTGATTTGTTTGATGGTAAAGACAGTCTAGGTATTATTAGTAATAACGTAGGCAAATAGTAATTTTCCATTAATTTCATTTAATCTGTACGTATTGGTTGATAGATGACAGGTACTTTCCTGCAGAATACTTTGTTACGTACTCATTAGTAATAAAATATTCGAAGCAATTATAGCTTCTTACATAAGTAGCTATGGCGCTCATTAAGGGAGAACCAAGTCCAGCAGTGGACTCACAAAAGCTGGATAACGTTAATGTTAGTATTTCAATTGCTGCATAGGTACTAACTTGAATAACGATTCATTAGTTGTGGCCAAGTCAAATGAGGAAAGAAAGTGTGTATTTCGGAAAATCTCATCCTAACTGAAGGCAAATAAATTCCGATGAAAATTTCACCTTAAAAACTAATTTATCAGAGGACTTTGACTTTCGTATAACGTATCGACAGAATAAGTTAATTCAAAATGAGGCCGAATAGATTTACGAAATAAAACATTTGCTACTGAATTTTTAACCCTACACGTGCTGCGGTCGTAACGTTTCGCCGTAAACCGGGGGATATTAATCGTAAACCCAAAAGTGAACGGTTTCTATCAAAACTTATCGACGCGCTGTCCGGTTATACGAACTTGGTGCCGCTTCAAAACTAGAGTCCTCATATTAAATTGTGCATATTACATTTAGCCATATTTTCAAAATTTTATCAGAACCAAAACCTTTCCCTATCATTTTCATTTATTCTGGTTTTGTTGGTAGAAGCGACGCGTGACCCGAGATCTGGTGAGTATCTGGCGCAGCGCATCAGCATTGCCATACAGCCGGGCGATGCAGCGAGCGTTTTGGGAACGCTTCCGATTGGTATTGATGATGGAACAGTTGAGTGACCTCTACATTGTTTGCAACAGTCTGCAATCAGCTCAACTGTTTCAGTTGTAAATACTTGTTCTTATCTGTTTCTATTCTTAGTGCGTTATTTTGTTTGTAAATAAATTATTAGTTATTCTATGAACTGATTGTATATTTTGTATATTTTTTACCTCTTCACGCCAAATCTACTGAACAGATAGGGATAAATTTTGTATAAATGTAGTTCTAAACCTGGAGTACTTTTTATCTACGAAAAACGTTTTCGAAGCCGCAGGTGGAAGCCAGTTTTATTAAAATCAGAATCAATCGTTTATTTGCAGAATAAAATAATTACATGCCAAGATCTTAAAACTATGTGACGACAATGTATTCGACACGCTAGCAGGTGTGCAAATATTAAATATGTCATTATTAGGTATAAGGTATCATTAACTAGTTTATGCCCGCGGCTTTGCACGCGTTGTTTCTATGGAAACGTTTAAAGGTGATTTCTATCCCATGGGAACTGATTTATGGGATAAAAAGTCGCCTATGTTTGTTTCCAGTATTAGAACTACCTGTGTGCAAATGAAAAAAAGTGTTTTATTTTTCTGGTAGCTTGTTATAAATAATTATGCAAATAGTAAAACATTTTTCTTGTAAATATCCTTACAACACTGAGGTTTGTAGAGCAAGTTCTGAAACTTGGCCCTTTTCTGCTTAATAACATCCCCACGTTTAGTAAAGTAAGCTGGGTAAGATTTGACAAATACATAGACTTCTCTAATGTACATGCATGGTAGAGGCAGAAATTTACAATTCACAAAGCGGGGTTTGCAAGTATCACGGTAGAGACAAACCATTCTAAAAATGCACGCCGATTGTATGTCGTTTAGTGGAGTCATGCATTTTTAGAATGGTTTATCTCTACCTACTAGGTACCTAACCTACTTAGGTACATAGACGATTATGAGAGTTAAGTGGAGATAAACCATTCTAAAAATGCACGCCCCCTCCACAAAAAACGGCATCGGCTTGCATTTTTAGAATGTTTTATCTCTACCATGATTTGTTTATTACCCTGAGGCATGTTTTTTGTATTTTAAACGCTCTTTTTACATCTACTGAATTACCCCATATTAACAAACCATAACTCAACACCGAAGCCACATGACCGTGGCAGGCAAATGGGTATCACTAAAAGTTACTGATGTTCTCTGTTTTTAAAAATCGGTTAGTAAAATGCTTATCGCTAATTTTGTGGCCACACTCGTTCTACAGGCGGTTAGGTTAGATCGTTGACTGTCTGCGCCGGATGCGAGCAGAGGGTTCTGTACATAGATAACTAAGTGAACCACTTATCTCCTATAGGTACAGATATACTATGCTATGAATAAGGTAAATTTACATTTTATAGTGTTCGTTTCAAAAGATTATAAAGCAACTTTTTCGAAATAAGTAGATTTTTAGTAACTAAGCATTTATCACATCTGATCGAGAGATGGTGAGTATCTGGCGTAGCACATCAGCGTTCCGTATAATCTCGATCAAATATTATTCTAGATATTATTCCAGACTCAAATATTATCTCGAAACAATGTCGTCACAAGTCTTCTTGCCTTCCGACTACCGGACAATGCAAAAACTTTAACCAATCCCAATTGTCAACCTCTTTTACAACAAGTTTGCCGTCCTGATATAAATCAAGACGGCAAACTGGTTGACATAAGTCAACCTGTTCTAATTACAAGACCCATGAAAGAGAAAAGGCAGCGAGCTTCTTGTACTCAAACAAAAGAGCATCTACAAAGCCCTTTCACTCAGTGTCAGAGTTACATTTTGATTTGAATTTTGTTTGGCGTTTGTTGAGTTTCGAGTTTTGCGGGTTAAATTGAAGTATAGAAAATTAGGGTCAAGCTCTTCTACGTGTCAAGTGTTTTTATTAGTTTAGTTTTTTTTTTTTTTGAATCATTAGCAGTTTTATTCAAATTAAACTTAAAACAATCAGTCTTACATAACTAAATTAACTAGGGGGTAGGCTTAAGTATAAAATTAATCCGGCTCGCTTCACTAGCTTGATCCTACACTTTTTTAGGATTAGAAAATTTTAGCAAGGACTAGGATAGGTAAGTTGCCGGTCTTTGGTAGAATTTATTTACCGATACCACCGATGTATCAACGTAGGTAGGTGCCTAATATTTTTTGAAGTTCGCTCAAAGCATCCATGATAAATAATCTAGTCATGTTTTGTAAAGGCTATCTACGTCTCACCTTAATCTCCATTTAAACTGTGTTTCAGAAAAAGTCATTTAGATAAACTATTATTTAAGTACAATCTTCCAAAACTTAATGTTCGATACATCGATCACGCGGTAGACTTGTCTAGTTCTTTATATTGTGAGCCTAAAGAAAAAAAGTTATTGACTTCTGACTTCTGAATTCACTAATTCCAATTCCCAAAATGTGAGGTTGCATTGTAACGGGTAGGTAATTCCATGATTCTATCGAAATAAGACCATATTATAGGTAGGTAAAGTCCAAGATTCAATCACACTAATTTTTTTCAAACTTATTCAAAAAGTATGAAACTTACAGAACTTTAAAAAACTGTTTTGAAATGTCCATACCAATACCTTTCATTTGATACCCCACTCGGTGGGGTAGCCCCTCTTTTGAAAATTATTCCTTTTTGACCATTTTTCAAAAAGCATTCTTTTTACCGACTTCTCTATATTTTTCCGGCATCACAATTTCTATGGAAAATAATCATTTTCATTTTTCTCTCTGATCTCGGCGGCCAATTGTGATCACAACTTCGAGAGATAACACGGTCCGGAAACTTTTCCCGTAAAAGATCAATGGTTTCGTGCTTCTGTGGCACTTAGCGCCATCTTGTTGAAAGTAAATGTTGTCCAGATCCAATACCATTCAATTCCGGCCATAAAAAATAATTAATCACGACCACCCAAAAATGTTCGAGTTTTACGAATCGTTTCTGCCAAATTTTCACAATTTTTAAAGTGAATTTTAATAATTTCAATGCGTTGTTGAAGCGTGTATCGTTCCAATTTTATTAATGGCGTAGTTTCTACTTGTCAAATGTCAAAAAATGACAGCTTCAAAAGTGACATCTACCGAAATAGCGGGCTATTCAAATTGGAAAACAACAAGTACTTTATAACGTAGTAAGTACTTTAAAGTTATTCTGTGGTTACCTCAACCACAACAGCCTGTGTTGGTCCACAGCTAGACGCAGGCCTCCCCGTGGTAAGCCTTATTGGCTTTTGGGGGTAATGCACATAATCCCCACGCTGGGCATGCGGGTTGGGGTTCGCAGTTCAGTGGTAGAATTGTTGTGCAGGGGTCGCTGCTGCCCGCCCCCGATGGATATCCCTTAGTCGCCTCTTACGACACCCGCGGGAAGAATTGGGGTAGTGCATATTCTAAGCCAGCACCACACAGCCTTGAATAACACATAGGCTTTATTCCCCAAATCAGTTGTATTTCCATGTAACAATAAATAGATTTTTGACTCTTCTTACTATCAACATTGAATAAAAATGACAAGAAAAGCATTACGTTTACTGCTTATGTTCGAATTGTGTACTTATGTATGTAAACCGATCTAACGACTCCATTGTATTGTGCCGTGCACTAAGTTTTCTTAAGAACAATTTTGTTGTAGCTCTTTACATTGTACAATCATCATCATCATTGGCCTTTACATTCACGAAGGATGGTTTATGTAGTATTCGTTTTCCGGCAGTTACGTAGATGACTTCTAACTCTTGTAAGGCCAAGAGCGACAGATGCGGCCGCAGTATTGGTATCCGTGCACACCAGTGGATAGTGGTGGGTCTGCGGCAGCCGCTACAGCCCGCTGCTCAGTGCTTGCTTTTCATTTAGAATTATTATTTCATTTTTAGGGTTTTGAAGATCGAAGATCGGTTTCAAAACCCTTATGGTCTGGCTTTGTCTGTCCTTTTTTCCCTCCTTAATAACTCACAAACAACTGCAGCTATCAACTTGAAATTTAAAATAATAATACATTTCGTGCGCCTGTACAGATTTAGAGAAAAATAAATGAAAATAAATAAAATATGAAAATGAATATTTTCCATACAAATTGTGATGCAGAGAGATCCATCTGAAATGTAGGTTGAAACCTACTATTCTTAGGTACCTATTCGTTAAATTGCGAAGTCTCTAACCGGTACTTTGGAACATTATTTGTTGACAAACGTTCAAAACCCTCGGCGCGCGAGTTACATTCGCACTTGACGGATCGTGTTTTTCTTTTCATTGGACAATAAGAATGATGATATTCTACTCTTTTCGAACTTTGTCTTGGAACAATATAATCTAAAGGTTTCTTTAGCTGTTCAAACGTGGCGATTATGGCAAAAACGGACTTGTTTAGGGGAGGTAGTGGATGTCTCAGTGTTGGTAAGGACTCTGTATTAAACATCGGAAATAATTTCCCACAAGTTCCTACAGAGCAGCTCATAAATAGCATTTCAATCTTGTAATACAGATTTATAAAACGTCTGTACCCGGAGCATGCCGCTCATAACCTCGTGAATACTCGCGATATTAAAAACTGTCACATTTTATAAGCACGCCTGGATGCACCACGATATATTCTGCTCCTAGAGTCAGATTATTGAAATCGTATAATGTAGCTTCTGCGTCCATATGGACGCCCTGCCTCGGGGTTAAAAGTAGCCATATGTCTTTGTTTGTTTCACGCTGTTCAAAGCCTAGAGCCAATAGTTATACGGGCAGCCTTAGGGCAAGCTTTACTAATAGATCGCTCAGCGCTCTGCGTGTACAGTACAATAATACTAATGCTGGAAAATTTACACAGCGTTATCTAGAACCAAGTTAAACAGAGCTTGTGTTATGGGTACTAGATAACTGATATACTTAATACAACACTTCACAGATAGATATTTTTTTATTATAAATAAAAAACATCTAGAACACCCTGAACGAATATCTGCAGATCGTACAAACATTTGTCCCGAGGCGGGAATCGAACCCGCAACCTTTTGCGTCGCAGGCGGACATTCACCCTATATTAACGCCTTCAGGATGTTGTTGGGGCTGCTCCGCTTCTGCAGCGCATCCCTCATGTTTGCTGAGACCCAGGTTGATGGCTTTCACGCCATCATCCGCAAGAAAATCAACTCCTTGCTGCGCACAACGAGGAGAAATACCAACGCCATCCTACAGGTTGTAAGCAGTTAGTTTGCTTCGCCCATCATGCAGTCTTCAACAGGATCGTAACTCTTTTGACTTCTTTGAGGTTAGGATTCTGTTGAATGGCTGCACGACTTCTCAACTCTTGTAACATTGTATTTTTATTTTATCTTTGTATTTTTTGGTAATGTTTTACATGTATAGGTGCTTTGTGACAGGCAAAATAAATGTCTGAATAAACTTTTTGTTTTATTTTTATTTGGTCAGTATCTGGCACAGCGCATCAGCATTGCCATACAGCGGGGCAATACAGCCATCGTCTTGGGGACGCTTCCGACTGGTATTGATATGGATCAGTTGAGCTACCTGTAGATTGTTTGCAACAGTCTGCAGTTAGCTCAATTGTTTCACTTGTAAATACTAGTTCTAATTTATTTCTATTATTTTATTGTAATTTTCTTTGTGAATAAAGGCTTCTGCCCTTATACATTTTCATTTGGAGTATCGTCTATTTCCTTGTCAAGTTTCATTAGGTTATCTGTTCAACCGATTTTCGGTTGTCACTGATCTGGACTGCAAAACTGTTGCCCTACACAAACATGTGTTTTCAGATATTGGCCTTATCTCGCAATTTTAAGATGTATATAATTTGACTGTATCAGATAACAGACAGCACGCAGGCGACGACGCTTGAAGCTTGCGGTATGCCACATTGTCACCGTTAAAAAGTTTATGCCAATTAATTAATTGTTTATTTTTGTTTCTGTGCTGTGCTGGGTGTATATGCTATATCCTTAAGCGTGTACCTGTCAGAGCCTGATTAAATGACTGGGTTAGTCTGAAAACCAGCGCTATTTTGTACCCCCTGGAGTAAAACAGCATAAAGCTGAGACTGATCCGTTTTGGCTCACCTTGGCAGCATTGACATACTTACCTATCTACGAAAAAGTTAGGAAGATACTTAGGTAAATCATCATCAGCCTATATTAGTCCACGGCTGGACATAGGCCTCCCCTAATGAGCGCTATAGCGCCCTGTCTTCAGCTTGCCGCATCCAGCATCTGCCTGCAGTCTTTCGCAGATCGTCATCCCACCTGGCCGGAGGGCTCTATTAAATAACTTGTTGTAACAGGGTCACAAGAGGGCTTTTATATTGGTACTTCGTTACACCGAAAGTTTTTTTTTTTATTTATTTCTGGATTAAGGTTTTTGTTATTATTGTGCGTTAGACCTCACATTCAGGGTAATTCAAATAATCTACTTCGACGGGATTCGAACCCACATCCATTATTTATTTTGATACCCATTATCACATCCCCGTACTGAGGGAAGGATGCGGGTTCAAGTCCCGTCAAAGGTGATTTTTTTGGATATTATTTGATATTTTATTTCTGGATTCAAAAAAATTTTAAAAGTACCGTGATGATCGCGGTGAAAATCGATCGTTTTAACTCAACGCGTGGATGTCGTAGGACCCGACTAAGGCAACCAACCTGATATGATATGGATATGACTGATATGATATGATATGGAACTGATATGATATGATATGGGCAGCACCTTCCCTCTGTGTATTTTAACACCTCCACTACGATCACCAATGCGCCTGCCAAGCGCAGTGATAATGACAAAGCTCCACTTGTCTGGGGGAGGCACGTTCAGCAGTGGACATATGAGTGATGATAGGTCACCTATTTAAATAAATAATAAATAAATAAATAAATAACGCTGGACAATTCACACAGCATTCTAGCCCCAAGCTAAGCAGAGCTTGTGTTATGGGTACTAGATAACTGATATACTTAATACAACTACTTACATAGATATTTTTTATTTTACATAGTAAACACCCAGACCAACTGAACAAATTTCTGCTGATCGTACACAAATTTGTTAAGAGGCGGGAATCGAACCCGCAACCTCCTGTGTCGCAGGCGGGCCTTCGCCCGCTGCGCCACGGAGGTCGTCGTATTTAGAATTTTTTTAGATTTTTCTTAAGATTTTTAGGACACTAGCCTATTTCAAGTTTATATAATATTTTTTTTTGTTGAATAAACAAAAAATGATTAAGATATAGCTAGTTATAATTCCGCGTGACGTCACACCTTGTGACACTTTATAGCAAGGTATGACGTCACTAGCGCTTTATATTTGTAATTTATTTGTTTTTTTGACAAAAGAAAAATATAGATGCCCAATATATTCTGTTAATCTTACTGACGGACTTTAAAGAATAAAACTTTTTTACCCAGGACAATACCCTATTGACAGCATAATAGTGGGGTTACTACTTATTGATGCACGTCACTGTACTTCACTGTAATGAATGTTTGCCCCCTCACAAAAGTGCTTCTCAGTACGGTTAAAGTGACATAAAATTGGTTAGTACAAAACCACTTTGTTCTATCAAATTCGTACAGGTAAAGAAGAAGCTCGGAGAGTTACGATTTTACACTACTGGTAACACCACAAAACAGATTCGTCTTCATTCGCCGATAGCGCCTATGACGTAGGCTTATGTCACCCACGTGACCGTGGTGTTACAGAATGCCATACATGGCGAAGTATACAGGGTGCCACGAAAAGAGTGTGGTTAACCTAAGCTAAGGTGATTCTGGACATCGAGGGGATTTTTTAAATGCGAACATTTCAACTCTATTTTAAAAAAATTTGTTTTAATTTTTAATTTTTAAAAAATTGCTCTTCATATTTGGATTATTTACGTGTATTCTTACATTATTATTTTTGTTTTGAAATTTAAGAGGCAATTCATTATTTTTGTAAAAAATTTATGATAAAACACTGGTTTTGCTGAAAAAAATTCCAGCAATAACATGTGTGAAATCTTTTGTTATGTTAAATATTGCAAGAAAGCGTGTAAGAAAGCTCGAATAGGAAGAAAAACAAACTTCAATGTTTGCAACAAAAATACATTCGAAATTCAATAAAACGTTGTTTACAAGTTGATCCCCTCAGGGTCCAGACCACCTCCCTTCGGCTTAGTACACCCATTCCGTGGCACCCTTTATCATTATACCATGCTCGGAACTAGCCATTTTAACCTATCTTTGGCAGGTGAGATCCCAAAGACACCCTGATCAATTTATCAGTTTCTAATGCTAACAAATTGACCTAGGCTTAATGCTCAGGTCACGGCTAAGATAGGTCGACGGATTTATAGGGACAGCGGTGGCAAGCTGCCACTGATATATTGCAGGGTGTCTATTGATAGGAGTTGGTCAACTTTGAGTGTAGGTCAAGTGAGCTTTAATCTAAACTTAGTCGTTTAGATTACATAAACAACTAGTTTATGCCCGCGATTGTTTCTATGGAAACGTTTAAGGGTGATTTCTGTCCCATGGGAACTGATTTATGGGATAAAAAGTAGCATAATGTTTGATTCCAGGATTAAAATTACCTATGCAAAATTTCAGCGAGATCCGTTCTGTAGTTTTGGCGTGAAGAAGTAACAAACATCTATCCATCTATCCATCTATCCAAACTTTTTCTATAAACACAGTAAATTATTTTATTGATGAAGCATAAAATCACATCACACTTCATCACACTAATATTATAAATGCGAAAGTTTGGATTGATGTATGGATGGATGGATGGATGTTTGTTACCACTTCACACCAAAAATACTGAACGGATCAGGCTGAAATTTTGCATACAGTTTATCCTAGTTCTGGAATCATAGCACATAGGGTACTTTTTATCCCATAAATCTGTTCCCATGGAATATAAATCAACTTTAAACGTTTCCATAGAAAAAAACGCGGGCAAATACTAGTATATAATAATAACAATATGGCGTTCATTAGGGGAGGCCTATGTCCAGCAGTGGACTAATTTAGGCTGATGATGATGATGATGATGATGATGATGATGAATAATAACAATTACTTCGACATGAATCAAGTTATAAAACATTACCACATTATTATGCATAGAAAACACCCAAATCACCCGGAACAAAAATATATCTGCAGATCGAACAAACATTTGACCCGGGTCGGGAAGTGAACCCGCAACCTGCTGCTTCGCATGCAGACCTTGGCCCGCTCTTTGAAATAAGATCGTTAGAAAAAATAAAACCGTGAAGGCATACCTGAATTTGGTGTATCCCAAGTAAAATCAGAATCCACATCCTTCAGTATTTTTTGGGATATTACCTTGACATTTGATTTCTTTGAAATTACACTGAGCACGAGGGCTAACGCACAAGAATAAAAAAATGCAAGCTTAAGTACATTACGGGCCAGATGTGTGAATATAACCAGTATTTCAAACAACATCTAGCCCATCTTAAAAATTACTATTCAACTAAAATGAATCAATCAACAAAAGTCTCAATCAAAAGCTATTGATAATCCTAATGACTTAACTAGCGTTGCGGGTCACGCAATGTCCGGGGGCTGCCCCTTGCCCCACGGGTCACAAATGGCTCTTACGTGACCGCGTAGGGTTAACGAGTCTATTTCTTACACAGTGATATTGCTAAGTGGTAAACTAATTTAGTAGTAAAGTTTTTTTTACCACTCTCGTTCAAAAACGGTGACTTTGTAGCTCAATAACAGCAGGCAAAATCGAGTTTTGCTCACAAGTGGAATAATAGTTGTATGTTTAACAAGTGTGTAAAACGATTTTTTGTTGAGCGTGCCGATACCTATGAAATCCCGAGCTAGCGAAGCAGTCTAGAATAGAGTTACGAGCGTAGCGTAATATTGTAAAAAATTGAGCTATTTATAACATAGCAAAAAGCACTAGAAGTTTACATACTTGTTTCAAAAGTTAGTAAACAAGAACAAATTTTAAGTTTTAAAAACCTCCCGACAGATTTTCATGAGACATGGCTAAGAACACTCGGGATAAAATTATCTATGACACAAATAAAACTAAACGAAAATCGGTTCATTCGTTTGGGAGCTACGATACCACGGACAGATACACAGATACACAGACAGACACGTTAAACTTATAACACCCCTCTCTTTTTGCGTCGGGGGTTAAAATCGCCTACAACAAAGAACACGATAGCAACTGCTTATCAGGGCGCTTTCTAAGTAGCTCAGTAGAATACAAACCTACAATGAAATTCATCTGAAGTTCTCGAGCAGACCATCTATTCAGTAGGAACAGCCTGCAGACTGTATTCCAATTTGTCATATAAATGAGATTTTCCTATTCTTGAACTCGCTATGAGCTGTGAACTAGATAACGGAGTTATGAAAGCGTTAGATGTGATACTTACAGTGTTAAGTATTGTTAAGTAGACAAAGCGAATGTTACTAGGTTAGTTTAAAAATAATACAGACCCGAGTTCACCAACAGATGGTTAAATTTTAAACAGTTGTTTTAACGTTTTTGACACAAGTTTTCATACATTAAACGTCAAAGTTAACCGACGAACCTGCCTAATTGTCCGATTATCTTTTGGTGATTGGTGAACACTGGTTCATTTTCATAATTTGACATTGATCACCAGTACTCTAATTTTGAAGGTGGTGCCATAAGATTTCCAAAGAAAGGGATAAACATCAGGAAGCTTCTCTTTTATTTGTGCCCCTCTCTACCGAATTGAACGCATGTTTGATAATAAAAAAGATTGTTGCAAATTATAATATTAATGCATTCTACTAAATAAAATTATATAACATACATTGTTAGTTCCAATGTTTTTATATATGTATATTGGGAGGGTGAGGAGAAGGTACTTAAAATAAGAAATGTAAGTAAAGGACGAAGGGCCGCATTCTAGATCGGATTTTTAGGTCGTTATTCTTTGCATCGATAAAACAGGTTGTGTTTTGTGTTGTATTAAACTCTTTTTTAAAATGCTGCAGAAAATGTCTTTACACGATTACGTGAGTTATAAAAAAACGCACTCGATAGACCTATGATATCTCGTCGATGGATGAGGGCGGCTTAGGCCAATTATTTATGACATCGTCCACTGCATAATATTGAAGTAAAAAATCTCAACTATGTAGATGACATACTACAAAATTAGTTTTTTCTATTTTTATAGGAAGATATTTCACACAAAATAGACCTTTTTCTAAGCAGTTTTTTTTGTTCTCTTTTTAACGTACTTACCGGTTGAGCTACTTATACTTTGTTTGCGACAGTCCAAAGTTAGCTCAACCGTTTCAACTGTCTGAACCAACTCTAATTTGTTTTTATAATGCAGCTGTAATTTTCTTTGTAATAAATTATAAAATTTAACCTGTAGTAGGTACGTTAAATTTTTCGCAACACAATATTTTTCTTACAAGACAATATTTTATACTCCAAGGCAAAATAGCCGCCAGTTCTATTTGAAATAGAAATTCCACAATAGGCATTGTCAGTCCGATGAATAGGAAGGAGTAATCTTGGCCATTCTGTGAGGCATTCAAACATCTACGCTATGATGTTTTGTATTCCGCAATTGGTTCGTTGATAACATTTATTAGGCATATAAAAAAGGAATTACGCGAAAAACAAATGACAGTCAAGGCTTTTCCATATTGTTTTAATAAAGACATCAAAGAGTTTCTAATACTCTGTTTCGAGTGATAACCTCGACAAATTGAGAGTCCAAGCATGTTTATATGGAAAACTACTTATCTGGTAGTTTAATTCCTTGCAGAACGCAGAAAATATAAAAAAAAAAACAGTTAAAATAATTGAATTTCGCGCGAATCTGTGTCAAATTCCGTGTCGATGACTCGGTAGCGGAGAATCTGAATAGCCCTGCCTGTCATCGGATCTCCTTGTCACGATGGGCTTTTCTTTACGATTGCAGGTTGATTGATTGGGAAATCAATCAACCTACTCAAATTAATTGACGCTGTAACGACGACCTTTTTGGCGCAGCGGGCGACGCTGGAGGTCGTAGGTTCGATTCTCGCCTCGGAACTAAAGTTTGGACGATCTGCAAATATTTTGTTTCGGGTGGTCTGGGTAATTTCTATGTTTAGAAAAAAAACATCCAAGTATCTTTGTTGTAATATGTTTATCAATTATCTGGAATCCACAACACAAGCTCCCCTTCTACCCTTGGGGCTAGCTAAGCTAATGCTGTGTGAATTATCCAGCATTATTTAGTTATTTTAAATTGGCTAGCTATTTTTATTGACGCTAGTAAGCTTTAATACGTGGTTTTATCCTGAAACATTCGCAACAATCACGCAAAGCAGGCCATTGTTAAAGATTGTCTGCTATAAAACTGAGGCAGAATTTCTAGGACAAAGTGTCGCATTTATATCACACTCCAGTTTCGGACCTAAGGGGCCGTTTGACTCGTCAAGAGCCGAAATGTTAGCTTTGGATTATTAATTTTTATAAGAGTTTTAAAGCAAAATGCTATTAGAGAATATTATTAATTTATTTCTGCTTACTAACTTACTCACTTACTCCTATGGCTTAGCGACCCGAATGTGTCTTGGCCTCCGATAAGAAAAGTCGCCATTTTTCCCTGTCCTGTGCAGTTCCCCGCCAGTCCTTTGCTGGTAGCTTACGCAGGTCCGATTCCACCACATCTTAATTTATTTCTGCTAAGAATCAATATTTATTAACAAAGAAAATTACAATCAGAAAATAGAAACAAATTATAAGTAGTATTTACGATTGAAACGATTGAGCTAACTGCAGACTGTTGACGCTACAGCGTGTAATCCCACGCTTTCGACTGGTATTGATATGGATCAGTTGAGCTTCCTGTACATTGTATGCAACAGTCTGCAGTTAGCTCAATTTGAATGAACATAGGCTCGGATTTATGGAGACTATAATTATGGGTGAGTAGGTGCCACCGAAATCCTTAGAATTTTCATCTCTCGACTGACAACAAAATTTAATAAAGTCAAAACTAATCAACTGACGACCGATGTGGCGCGGCGAGCGAAGGTCCGATTCCCGCCTTGGGGCAAATGTTTGTAGATCTTTGTACGATCTGCAAATATTTGATCCGAGTGTTTTGGGCACTTTCTTGATATCTATCTGTGTTATTTATAGTATTGAGTAAATCAGTCACCTCAGTACCCATAACACAAGCTCTGCTAAGCTTAGGGCTTATTTATTTATTAAATCATTGCTCTTCTTTTAGCAGCCTCTCCCTTAAGGATCTTGGCTCAGACGTGAGAAATAGACACAATACATCACACGTCATAAATGCGCTCAAAGAAAATATAAATAGGTAAAATACCGTCGTTATCCTTAAAATATCCTTCTTTATTTAGACGGCAGGTATTTTGGAAGAATTTCTAAGCTCTTGTGAGATTTCGTGTTTTCTTTTAGGCCTTTATTTAAGGTTGTAAGAATCAAAAGGGTCCAATCTTACTTTACAAACAATATAATTTCCTTCTTATTTGCCAGAAAATGTCTTCACGTTATCTACTTACCTGTAAATTTGTTGTTTTTGATTATCTCGCTGCCTGCTACTGTTTTTCCGGCCAGTTAATGTAACTGTAATTCACTCTTGTCTTGAAGGGACCCAATGTCCTGGGTCTCTTCAAGACAAGAGAGGTGTCTTCTAGACCTTCGTGATACACTGTCGGCCACATCGTCACTTTCCATCAGGTGAGATTGTGATCCAACCAAGGTCTATCGAATATAAAAAAATCTCTTCACTTCACCCCAAGACTTCAGAACGGTTCGGGTTGAAATTTCACATAATTAAATAAATAAATAAATATAAATTAGATAATAAATAATGCTGGACAATTCACACAGCATTATCTAGCCCCAAGCTAAGCAGAGCTTGTGTTATGGGTACTAGATACCTAACTGATATACCTACTTAAGGGTCCGGCGACGGATGAATTTGCCATACAAACGTAATACCAAAATGATTTTTAATTTGAGCATATTTTCTCTATGGTCTGCTATTATTTGTATTAAAATAGTATTTATCTAGGTTCCTGCCACAATTTTTTTTCAAAATACCTTTCTGAAATGAAATTAAACCTAATCGCATTTTTACATCAAAGAATGAATGTTGTCTTAGTAATTGTGTAGATAAGTATTTTGAAAAAATCTTATGGCAGGAACCTGTATAAATACTATTCTAACACAAATAATAGCAAACCATGATGAAAACATTCTCAAATTACAAATCATTTTGGTACTACGTTTGTATGGGAAATTCATCCGTCGCCGGACCCTTAATACAATACACTACATAGATATATATTTTTTATTATACATAGAAAACACCCAGACCAACGGAACAAATTTCTGCAGATCGTACACAAATTTGTTCCGAGGCGGGAATCGAACCCACAACCTCCTGCGTCGCAGGCGGACCTTCGCCCGCTGCGCCACGGAGGTCGTCAGATAGTTCTCGACATGGATTAACATATAAAGCTACTTTTTGTCCCGGAAACGTGTGCAAAGACGCTGGCAGAAACAAGTATATTATATTTTTCGGATTTGGCCACTTCTGCACGAAGTCAGTAGCCATCAGTGGAAAAACAAAGGAACACCTAGCATGTAACGCGAGAAAAATGACTTCCTGTTATCATAAGTAGTAAAATATGAGTGAAGCACATGTGTAGCACCTACAGAGGTACAACCTTTCCTAATGAAAATACGTGTTTGGAATGTACGGGCTCTTTTGTTCAGTGGCGTTCATCGTAAGTTGACCCATACATTGCCTGGCAGGTTCCAAGTCTCGCAATTACATCAGTATTGTTTTTAACCTCCGACAAACGAGAGGAGTGTTATAAGTTTAACGTGTCTGTCTGTGTATCTGTCTGTGGTATCGTAGCTCTTAAACGGATGAACCGATTTTCGTTTAGTTTTTTTTTGTGTCATAGATAATTTTATCCCGATTGTTCTTAGCAATGTTTCATGAAAATCTGTCGGGGGTTTTTAAATTTTTAAATTTTGTTCTTGTTTTATTAATAAAGGGATTTGACGATTTTTGTATGAAGGGGTTTCAATATCACCGCGCCCTATAAAAGTTATATATTTGGATAGAGAACACTTAAACAAATAAAATGTCTGATAAAATAATATCATAAAGGGTCAGGTTTCTGAGATATTCACAGAATATAATAAATTTTTTTTTCATGATATATATTATATTGTTAACATCTCAGAAACCTGTCGCTCTAGGACATTATTAATTGTGACCTTTTTTCTTTGTTAGTGTCTGCTATATATATATCTATATTTTTACGGTTTCATTCTTTTATAAAAAAAAGTCGTTATTGTCAATCGTTATTGTTATTCAACGCGTCAGGCTCTCTCACTTGCGTATGATTCAAAACTATGCTGCGCTACAGTTGTACAAGGTCGTGGATAAATTTTCATGTTTAGGTGTATGCTGCAGTGGAACCGTAGACCCACGTTGTTAAAGAAACGAACATACGCAGCTAAAATGCGCCGCGTGGCCGTGCATAGCGTGGTGCGCCGCTGTGTTGGCTGGCAGGCGGGTAGACTTTGGTGTGTAGACTCGATTGGAATCAATCCAAGATACCAACAGGTCGAAGCGACGCGTGACCCGAGAGCTGGTCAGTATCTGGCACAGCGCATCAGCATTGCCATACAGCGAGGCAATGCAGCCAGCGTCTTGGGGACGCTTCCGACTGGTGTTGATATGGATCAGTTGAGCTACCCGTAGATTGTTTGCAACAGTCTGTAGTTAGCTCAATTGTTTTAATTGTAAATACGATTTCTTTATTTCTATTATTTTATTGTATTTTTCTTTGTGAATAAAGGCTTCTGCCCTTTGAAAAAGATACCAACCATTACCAATAAAGACTTCTCTCTTTTATCACCATCATCAACAACACCAGCTAACTATAACAGTCCACTACTGGACCTAGGCCTCTCCTAGAGCATGCGGGCTGGGGATCGCAGGGCATAGCTTTTATGCACTACCGACGCTGCTACCACCAGGCAACTAGTTAAGCTTTAGTAGATGCTTGCACGTGTACATTTTCAGGGTTAGGTTACATCTGCAGGGGTATTTTAATTCACCGATTCGTTTCCGAATCGAATTCAACGGATCTTTAAGATGCTATTTTGTTTTTGCCTCGGGTTGATGATCGAAAATTCGAAGCGAATGTGTTAACTTATGGCCATGTCGATGAGGAGGAGCTCTTTATTTCGATTTTATAAGGTTATTGAGTAGAGTATTGCTAAAAGTTAGAAATACTCTACTTATTTTATTACCAAAATTACTAATACCCATCCTCAATATTTCTAGTTAACTATCCACTGCAGTTAATAAATAATCCAGCATCCATATTTTACCAGATTCACTACATTTATGTCTGTAAGCCCAAATAAGGAAACATAAATATCAGAGAGGATTTTCTGGTTCTTTCTTATGCACATAATAAATAAAGAATGTTTTACCTATAAATGCTTGCCCAGTCTTCATAAAACGAATGACAAGTTTGAACAAAACTGCAAAACAAACTTAAAATTACGTTAACCTAATAAAAAAGCGACGCTAGATGCTTTTTGCAAAAAACTGCCTTTAAATCTATAATAATCTGTAGAAACGTTAGGTTACTTTTAGTAGAAATAGAGAGGAGGGAGTAGTAGCCAATGTAGTAGGTACCCGGAAAACTACCTCACAACATTTGTTCACGAGTCCTGCGCCAAGGGCCATCATAACGTTGCCTTTGAATTTTCGCGTGAGCTTGGTAGGCGCTGGCGCTCTGAAAGAATTCCTGGAGCCTGTCTTTTCACATGTCTCGCCCGAAAACGATGATTCTGCTGCTAACAAACAGAGATAAATCACGTATTGAGGAATTCTCTTTTTCCACTTCTACAATGCCATCAATAGATAGTCAAATTGCACCATGCAGTGTTGCACCATAATTTAAGCATATTATTCAACGTGTCCAACCACCACCGTATGATTACAGTGTCCAGGGAGCGGAGCCATTAAAAAGAAACAATAACAGACATCGAAGTCGCCATCTCCCCCCATTTGCGTGATATAAAAAGTAACCTTTAGGTCAGGAAGTTTTCTAACCAGACGGGGGGTGGTAAGGGCTCAAAGATGGTTTCTATAAAGTGCATATCATGAGTGTTATCTGTACATAGGTGTGTATGGAAATAAATAATTTAGATTTTTTATGTTGGTACTATTCGGTCTAGAAACTTAATTTATCACTGGTTTCTCATGTCGTAGACAATCTCAAAAACCACTTTACGCGGACGAAGGCAAAATGAGTTAAAAAAAAACTAATTTAAAAGAATAGAACTTTTAGCTGTGTAACGTTAGATGATCAAAGGCGAAAAGCATCAATTTATTTATGTATATAGAGTCGATAATGAAATGGACACAATCATGTCACCTGACATAAGGTTATCTGATAATTAAATTTGATATTGTACTTATTAGGGTTCTGGTGTAAAAAATATTGAAAATAAACGAAGACCGACTACATTCACACTATGTAGCCCGGACCACAAGCGGAGCGGACCATTAAGGACTCCGTTCAACTCGCAAGAGTAAACTGCACACCTGAATTTCCACCAACAATAGTCGAGCGGAAAAGACTGAGCGAGCAGTAAGCGTTGAAATGACGCTCCGCTCACTCATGTCTCTCGTTTTCCTTTTTCGGCGGAAATCAAGTTTGTTGTAGAAAGTCAAGTGTTGGTAGAAAAGTAAACCTTACCACTTTCTGCTCAATACCCTTTTTCGGTGAAAACCCGGCTGTATTCTTTATTGGAATTGTGAAATTCAAATGTATTCGTGAGTATCACTCAAGAAGCTTATATCTTGTTGTGTTATAACAAGATATAAGCTTATATTTGTTGTGTTATAACAAGATATAAGGTAATATCTTGTTGTGTTATAACAAGATATAAGCTTATATCTTGTTGTGTTATAACAAGATATAAGCTTATATTTTGTTGTGTTATAACAAGATATAAGCTTCTTGGTATCACTGGTACTATTTTCACCACTCAATGGTTCTTTATTTTTTTTACCATAATTGGAATGACGAAAATAAATGAAAAAAAACAGTACCTACTGAAAATGCAGCCAGTGTTCGACAAAATTAGTATAAGTAAGATACACTTACGAATGCATCCTAATCTACCAGGTGGTGTGAAGGTTAGGAAGAAAAAAAGTCCTCTTGCACTAGTAGGGAAACGTTTCAATTTTCAGTCTATTTTCAAAGTTCATTACTTTTCTTTGAAATTGGAAATATTGAACCCAAGGGAAAAACCAGTCGATTAAAGTCAAGCGTGTGAACTAATTTACTCATCGTTTTAAAGTAATTGCCATTTCACTGATGATAATTGAAAGTAGGTAGAACTTATTCATTTGTTGATGAAACAGTTTTCAAATTAAAAAGTTCATTGAGTTAGATATTATGTGGCATCTCTAACGTTCAACCTCAATTCTTTTCATTAATGATGGATCGTCAAATAGAAAATAAATCAGAAAAATACAATCCGTTTTCTGTTATGACGACGTTTTACAAAATAATGCAAATATTAAGCTGCCTGGACTTTGGTTTCTTTGAACATAAGACTTATAAGAAAAGAGTTTTTTGAAAAATAATTACAATGCTTCATTCAATGTTCTTGTTGAGTCTTACTGTTACCTTAGCCGTTATGTATGATGGTGAAAAATCGGGTAATTGGATGGTGTGTTCTCTGAGCCATTACCTTTTGAATTTCCTTATCCTAATCTCTATCAGTCCGAGCAAAACTTTTTGTCAGCTTCACCGTGACCTAAAAATGATCGACATAAAACTGCGAGCAAGCACTGCAGTTTTCAATTTGGAAAAAAAAATATTGTTATCCAATATTTTTATTTTCACCATGAATTTGATGGTTACCACTTACTGGTGCACAAAAAGAAATGACTGTGTGAAACCAGCTCTGTCTAATATTATTTACATGGGGTTAATGATTTCACTATGCCTTGTTTACACGTCGTGCACCTTTGTTTTCTATTCAGTATTGTGTAGACTAAAATATTTTTCGTCGGTCTTAAAAACTGGAGATCGAGATAATTTGTCTATGCAAAATATTTATAAAGATATTGCAGATTTGACCGAAATGCAAAAATCTGCTCTTGATCCGTTGGTAAGTTTAATGAAAGATTACGCAAATTATACCTAAATTGACTTTTGTTTATTAATATCGTCATAATTTTCCAGTTGTGTTTAACAGTTATTTCTACTGTCATGGGCATAATGATGAACATTCTTTACTCGTTGGTGGAAATGACAATAGAAAACCACGTACGTATGAATTATTTCACTAAAACAATCATTATTCTAAAACTCATCGATCTCATGTTGCCTATATTCATTCATTAAAGGCTAGTGACCTGAGGAGACGTTACATTTGAAATAAAAAAATACCATTTTTGAACCATATTAATAATAATCTGATGATATCCTCCGAGCCAAAATTTCGGTCATGGTCGTTTGTGTCAACACAGAAGAACCATGTGCATCGGATATAATATAGTGCACAAGCGTGTTCGCAAAAACAGGTGCACAAACTTGTTCCTGCACTTACCTAAACTGAGATAAAACTTAGCCTAGCAGAAAAACTAAACTTTGGTTACTACAAGTCAAGGTATAACATCGTGTACCTACATAATAAATACATTTGAGAGTTTGAGATATTTTTGAGATTGTCCTTCAAAATTCCAGATTGGACCACGAACGGAGCATTTTGAGGCGGTTATGAATTTAGTGAGCATGTTAGCCCCGGCCCTTGCCGCTGATTCTCTTGCTAGACAGTCGAATAAAGTTGTGCTTATACTGCACGAAAAACTGCTGCACGAACGAGGTGAGTGCGAGCTAGTATCACCATCATAACCAGCGGCCTTTTCTGTATTTGTATATGTCTTATTTATTCCATCGTAGTTACACTTGAACATGTTAAAATATACTTAAATATAGAATGTAACGACAACATTTTATATTTAAGTATATTTTAACAATAACACACACAGGTACTTGACTGTTAAATAAAATAAAATAATAAGTCAGAAACAAATAAATTAATTAATTTAAAGGTATCTCAACGTATGCTGCTGTATAAAAACATTGTCAAACTATTCTAAAAATAATATACAAGATTAGATTGACTGATAGAAAATACCTACTTTTATTGCACACTTAAAACTAAGAAACAATTTAAAACGAAATAATTATAACCCAAGTGACAATTGGCGGTCTTATCGCTCAAGAGCGATCTCTGCCAGACAACCTGGTATGGATACAATCATGGTATCATGGTATGATTACAATCATAATACATGACCGTCTGTGAAGACGATTTAGGTAATGCCTGTCGTTATGTTTAGTTCATATTTCTTGGTATGGCTAAGCAACCCGATGCGCGAACGAACCCAGGGACGGCATTTTGTGCAATTGTACATAAATCTGAGATCTTTGCATGCCGTCCTGGCTGTGCGTTTACGCACAAACCCTATCCTATCATTGAAATTTGAAAGCCAATTCAATGGCCTTCGCGCGTCCGCATCCATACTATTACGAAGGCCATTTAAAGGGCTTTCAAATGACAAAGGTTTTTGCGTTATTGCACAGCTGGTCTTTTATCAGCAAGAGAAATAAGCTAGGCTAGTATGGGCTCTTCATAAACATGAAATATAGGTAGACATCCGAATATTTTCTTCTTATCAACATAGCTCAAAGAATTAGCAAGCTGAAGTGGCAGTGGGCCGGCCATATCCCACGAAGACAACCGCTGGGGTAAACGTGTTCTTGAGTTGAGACCACGACTCGGCAAACGTAGTGTAGGACTGGCTGCTGATGACAGGGCGCTATGGCGCTCAGTAGGGGAAGCCTATGTCCAGCAGTGGACTTATATAGGATGATGATGATTCGAATATTTTTGTTATGTTTGTTTATTGCAGACCCTAGTCGTCAGCGTGAGTTGGAACGGTTCATCCGGTACGTGGAGGCGCGCCCGCTCCGGTTCCGCGTGTACAAGGTGATCCCTCTGGACGCCAGTCTGCTCGGCATGGTGCTCAACTTCATCGTCACATATCTCATCGTCATCGTACAATTCACTTTTAAATAATTACTTACCTTTTATTACACCGTAGATACCAATACGACAACGTGTGAGTTAATAGTAAGGGAAGTAATTTTAAAATAGATGTAAGGTAGGTGTGAATTTTGCTGTGATTTGCTAATTATAAAACTATGAAACTTACAGAAATACTTTTTATTGGTAAAATCAATTTATATGTCAGATTTTCTTAAAATTAGTTGAAATACACAATGTAAGTACCTACCTAGTTACTTACCTACCTAAATTACTTTGTACACATAAAAATAAATCATTCGGTCTCCTCATGAACTACACTGAGTTTCTGTTGCGATCCTTTATCGTCCATTGATCCATTAGCGACGAGTGAAAACTGTGGCTTTTGCACACAAGACCGGTCGGTAAAATAAAAGAATTTCATACCGAGTCCGGTAACTGGACTTTGTACTGCAGACGTGTTGAGATGTTCTTTCGTGCCAACGCGATCAAAGAGGACTTGAAGTTGCCCACACTAATATTGCTTGTTGGTGACAGTGTGTACGAATTGATGATGAATTTGTGTGATCTAAAGAAACATACGGACTTGACCTACGATGAACTTTTGACCATTGTTCGTAAACATTTACAACCAAAGCCATCTGTCATGGCGAAACGTTATCGTTTTCGTCAAAGGTGCCAAGAAACCAGCGACAATATAATGCAGTACATCGCAGCCCTAAAAAAACATTCTGAGGATTGCTAATTCAAAGAAACGCTGACGGATAATTTGCGGGACCAGTTTGTGTGTGGAGTGAGCAGTGACCTTGTCAGGCAAAGGTTATTTTCGGAATGTAACCTAACATACGCTAAGGCGCTAACGTTAGCTAGGTCCTTGGAGGCTGCCGAGTGGGATGCGGCGGCCGAGGACTCAACGGCGCCGAACAGCGCAACGACGACGGCCGGCTGTGGGGGCAGCGGCGATGGCGGCGGACGATTCCACAAAGCGCAGGGCACGGCGGCAGAGAGCGCACCTGCCCAGGGACGCGGATGTGCAACGTCCGGAGGGCAGCATCATTCCGATGGATGCCGATACAAAAACTTTGTATGCCGCAGTTGCTGGAATAAGGGTCACCTAAAGAGGGTTCGCAAGTATAAAGATACGTCGGCAAAGCCGAGCGGCGGAGATATTTACAACAAGCGAGGAGTCGATAGCGGCCAGCGCGAGGCCGGCGTGCACTACGTGCGGCCAGCGGGTGCCAGCAAGTCGTCCTCGGACCGTGGCTTCGTGGAAGAGCCGCTATTCCAATTGATGTTAGACGACTACAAGCCGGTGAGTTTAGACGGGACTGTGAATAGACGTGTACTTACCATTTAAGTGGATACGAGTTCGCCAGGGTCGAACATCAGTAAAAAGACTTATGAAACTTATTTCAATAACATTAACTTAGAGAAATCGAAGTGTGTTTTCATGTTCTATGATAATAAATCTAAAGTAAGACCGTTGGGCGTAATGAAGGCCACAGTTAGATATAAAAGCTGAGAAAAAATCTTAGAAATGTTTGTATATAAGATGAGAAATAGATAAGGCCGTGCAGCAAAACTAGTATGTTGTCATAAAATTATTACAAAAAACTGATGTATATCCTTTAAAATTTAAAAACAATGATAATGATGTAAGAATAAAACGTAGAGTAAAACGTAAAAAACATGAATCTGTATGAAGAGGAAAGGACTCAAATTTCTTTCAAAGCAGTTTTAAAATATCCAAATTCTAAGGCAGCATTTTTGATTATAAATAAATAAATAAATAAATAAATAATGCTGGACAATTCACACAGCATTATCTAGCCCCAAGCTAAGCAGAGCTTGTGTTATGGGTACTAGATAACTGATATACTTAATACAATACACTACATAGATAGATATTTTTTTTATTATATTATATATTATTTATTAGATTACGAATAAATAAACATAAAAAAACCATTTAGTGACGAAAATTGTATCACTTCCTATCAGTACACTCACGAATAAATCTGAAATGACAGCTGTTCAAAATCAGTCACCAGCTCAAACGGTTAGCAGCTCAGGCTGCCGAGTGACTGGTGACCAATTTTGTCACGGTTTTTATTCCTCACTAACTGTTGCCCGCGACTTCATTCGCGTCAAGTGGCTTTAAACATTGTCTGTATTAAACTTGATAGGATAATTAAGTTTTAATCCATCTTTTATAATCCATCATGCTGAGTACCGACTATTTATTATTTTTCTAGTATTATCATTGCCATTAGGTAATGAACTAGTATAGTTATAATTATTCCCAACCTTCTTCATCATTATATTTAAGGACAGTAACGCAGTGACACTCGTTAACAACTTAGTTTTCCTGAACCTTTGTCAAAGCCTCGAAATTATGAAGATTCGTCGCGTCAAACTCTGTCCGTTTAAATCAGAAGAATTAAAAGCATTCCGTGCCATGCGGTTATTGTTCAAAACTTTACACATACTTTTAGCTTGGACTTCGGATTTTTTGAGCATGAATCCAAAAATAATAGATGTTTTTGGAAAGTAGCAACTATTCTGAACGCAATTTTCTTAATGTGTGTAAATTTTCTTACTTTCATATGTTTAGATGATCTCTATGAAGATAATTTATTTTCTGGGTGACCTATTATTATTGTTACTATTTCGTGAATGTGGTTGCATTAATCCTTGTCAGTCCAAACAAGACGTTTTGTCAGCTCCACCGTGACTTAGGTACAGGCAATTGACATAAATTACGAACTAGCAGCGCATCATTTCAAATTGAGAAAAAAATAATTGCTTTCATAGTATTCGAAATCGCAAACAGTTTAATAATGAACAAATTATACGCAATTTAAAATGAAGAATCATCTTCTATATTCTTCTGGTTAGTAATGTAATGACAAAAAACATTGTTCATTTATGCTCTGCCTTCGTTTTTAGGGTTTCGAAGATCGAAGATCGGTTTCGAAACCCTTATGGTCTCGCTTTGTCTGTCCTTTTTTCCCTCCTTAATAACTCAGCAACTACTGCAGCTATCAACTTGAAATTTAAAACAATAATACATTTCGTACGCCTGTACAGATGAAAATGAATATTTTCCATACAAATTGTCATGCCGAAATTTTAAGAGATACCTACAGGGTCATGTGGGGTATCAAATGAAAGGTATCAGTTTGTACATTTCAAAATACTTTTTGAAATTTTTGTAGGTTTCATACTTTTAACATATTTCGAAAAAAGTCGAAAAAATACCCATTCCCCCCCCCCCCCCCTATCTCCGAAGATTGCAGAGCAATCCATGTAAAATGTATGGAGCGTTTATAGACATGGATCTATATTTTACAGGAAAAATATAGAGAATTTTGAAAAAACAACACTTTTTCTAAAATGGTCCATAAGGGGGGGAATAATTTTCAAAAGGGGGGGCTACCTCACCGAATGGGGTGTCGAATGAAAGGTATTAATTTGTACATTTCAAAACAGTTTTTCAAATTTCTGTAGGTTTCATACTTTTTGAAATATTTTCGAAAGAATACCCATCCCCCAACTTCGGAGCTAGGGGGGGGATCTCCGAAGTTTGCAGAGCGATCCTTTTAAAATATATGGAGCGTTTGTAGATATGGATCTATATTTTGCACGAAAAATATAGAGAAGTTTGAAAAAAGAACACTTTTTGAAAAATGGTCAAAAAGGGGGGGAAAATTTTTCAAAAGGGGAGCTACCCTACTGACTGGGGTATCAAATGAAAGGTATGTGTCTGGACATTTCAAAACAGTTTTTGAAATATCTGTAGGTTTCATACTTTTTGAAATATTTTGAAAAAAGTAAAAAAAAAAACTCACCCCCCCCCTCCCTATCTCCGAAGTTTGCAGAGCGATCCAATTGAAATGTATGGAGCGTTTGTAGATATGGATCTATATTTTCTATATTTGAAAATTGTATCCGCTATTACTACCTATGGGTACACTCACGAATAAATCAGAATTGACTTGTTGCTATTTATCTGTCAGTAGCCTGAGCTGCTGAGTGAGTGGTGACCGATTTGGTCACGTTTTTTTTATTTCTCGCTAGCTGTTGCCCGCGACTTCATCCGCTTCAAGTGGTTTTAAACTTGAAAGCATAATTATCTTTTAATCCATCTTTTATAATCCATCATGCTGAGTACCAACAACTTATTAACTTTGCTAGCTATTATCATTGCCATTACGTAATGAACACACGTATAATTACGAATATTTCCAACCTACTACATTTCGTAGGTGGGCGGCAACGCAGTGACACTCGCTTAAAACTTAATATAACTGTTTTCCTGACCTTTCTTAAAGTTTCGAAATCATGAAGATTCGTCGCGTCAAAGTCTGTCCGCTTATATCAGAAGAATCAAAAGCATTCCGTGCCATGCAGTTATTTTTCAAAACTTTACATGTACTATTTAGCTTAGATTTCGGATTTTTTGAACATGAATCCAAAAAGAAAAGATTTTTTTGGAAAGTAGCAACTATTCTCAATGCAATTTTCTTAATGTGTACTTTTATATATTTAGATGATGGCTATAAAAATGATCTTATTTTTTGGGTGACATTTTATTATTGCCACTATTTTATTAATGTTGTTGCATTAATCTCTGTCAGTCCAAACAAAACGTTTTGTCAGCTCCACCGTGACTTACATGCAATCGACATAAGATTACGAACAAGCAGCGTATCATTTCAAATAGAGAAAAAAATTATTGCTCTTATAGTTTTTGAATTCGCAAACAGTTTGATAACTAACAAATTATACGCAATTAGAAATGAAGAAGCACCTTCATTCGTATTCTTCTGGGTAGTAATGACAACAAACATTGTGCATTTATGCTGCGCCTTCATTTTTTACTCGATACTTCGTCGATTAAATTGTTTTACTATTACCTTAAAAACGAACAGTCGAGACAATTCATCATTGCAACATATTTATAAATCTATCGCAGAGTTGACTGAATTGCATAAATCTACCATTGATCCCTTGGTAAGTGACATAACAAGCCTTGTCCAATGGTTACAGTTCTGGTTATATTATTTTATTGTAAATTCTGTTCTTTTTTTTAGATATTCGCATCGATTGTTTTCTGTACCTTTGAAGTGATGACTGTGATTCTTTACTTGGTGCAAGATATGAAAATGGATAACCATGTACGTATGAACGCTGTAGATGACCTTTAATAATTAAAATTTAAAGTAAATATACACTTGCGAGCTTTAAACTGGAATCGCTTCAAGGGTTGTTCAAGACTAACTTCTTGATATCACTTGAAAGGTAACAAAATTACCTTTAAAATGATATACCACAATCTATAGTTCATTGTACATAAATTGTAAAAAAATTGTTTTGATCAACTCGCGATGAAGCGATTCCATTTTAAAGCTCGCAAGTGTATTAAATTTTGATTCATTTCAGATAGCATTCAAGGTGGAATTTCTTACAATTTTCACAAACATGACATATATGTTTGCACCGGCTCTGTGTGCCGAATATATTTCTTCACAGGCGGAGAATATTTTATTAATACTGCATGAAAAAATATTGCAAGAAACAGGTAGAGTTGACATTTTTTGAATAATTTTAATTCGGATTTCGGGACGTAGGCCTCGCACGCACTGCGTTTCAATGCAAGCGGTTTAGAAAAAGCTGAAAACGCCAAACCAAAAAACAAACACGCATTGCGGATGGCGTTTTGCATAAATTTACTTCAGTAACACTTTGTGGGAACAGCGTGCGTTGTGGCTTTGGGCTTAAAATAAAAAAACCGAATGCGGTTAAACGCTGTGCGTGCACCACTGTGTACCATACACAAAAAAACACATGTTTACAAACCACAAATTTACGTTTTTAGTCCTTTTTTCGAAGTGGGTTTAAAAAATATTTATCTGCATTGCTGCATTATATGGTTTGGATTATTATAAATTCAGCATTAATTACCTTTTTTACGCGACGAATCGTCAGGACTTAACGAATAGTTACAATTTGGGTGTGCAGTTGAAACGGACAAAACAGTATGAAATAAAACTAAATTGCCGTGTGTTGAACAGTATTTTATTATTTTAATAGTATATCGTCGCTGTAGTTGGAAAATTAAATAATTGACAAAACCAAAATCGCGATAACTTCTTTTTTGATACAAAATATACCGTTGTTTTTTCTCTATGTTATAGGTTGTTACTAAATCTATATCTGAATCAAATGATGATAAACTTTGGATCTTTTGTTTGTGTGAAAAAAAACTAAGGTTTAAAAGTTTTTTAAGTTTAAGTTTAATGAATTTATAGGTATCAATTTTCCTTCTTCGCATCTTAGGAAGCGGAAAGATCTCCACGCAGATCATGAACGTACAGCATCTGTTACGAAGTAAAATTAGCTAATCTATGCCCGGGATAAGGGTAAACAGTAAAATCACTGTAAATATACCTTAGCATAAGATAATCTTTTTACAAAGTAAAGGTAAATAATCGTATTTACTACAATTTTGAGTCCAAAAGTAGGTAAATTCCCCGGTTGCTTGCTCCCTCATTTTCCGTCATTCATTCATTTTTATCGATACAATTTCATCGACTGCGTCAATCACTATACAAAATTTTCTACAATTGTGATTGCATTAGCTTTTCGATCATATCAGGTCTCGTGGTTAAATCGTCCTAGGCCTTGTTATGTCAATAAGGCGCTGCTATAGGGAAAAATATGAATTTGGTCGGTCAAGTGCTTTTTTGAATCTTTCAGACTCTGGTCGTCAGCGTGAGTTGGAACGGTTCATCCGGTACGTGGAGGCGCGCCCGCTCCGGTTCCGCCTGTACAGGGTGATCCCTCTGGACGCTAGGCTGCTCAGCATGGTTTTTAACTTTGCTGTCACATATCTTATAGTTATAATACAATTTACATACAAATAGTTTAATAACATCGATGTAAGTAAAATTCAGGAGATTGGGTAAATCTTTTCGAACATGGAACGTTCAAATTAGGTCCAATTAGGTCAACCCACCTCAGTCATAGTCGAACCGGCGCCGTGCCAGCGTTCGTGTTTCGCTTGAATATTGTTGTCTCGGTCGCACTTCAGTTTAGCTACGTCTTTCCATCTTTGATGTTCATTAAGTAGGTATTGCAAAAGATAGGAAACAGCGTTTCTTGCCGTTTAGTTGTAATTGTAACACAACACAAGCCATTTGTTGAGTTAGCGCTGGGAGAAGGTACCTTAAGTACAGAATTTTACTTAAATCTATGTTAATAACTCTAAATCAAATTTATGTTAACTATTTATGTAAAAATTGTTGTTTTGGTGTAGGTACATCACTTAAGCTTGAAGTAATATTTTTCTTGTGTGAAAATAAAAGTAATGTAAATGAAGGTAATTTTTTTTCTATCAACAATAGTTATTTGCCCAACAAGTGGGCAAAACAATTTTTTGTTGAATATGCGGACATTAAATCCCGCTTAGGTACTTTGTCGCGAAGGAGCTGCGTAAGGTGCCTCCCGTGACGTTTGACCACGTCGATGTGACCAGGCTGCTGAAAGACATAACATCGATGAAGGCAAGCTTGTCCGATGTGTTGTTGAAGTAAGAGCTCTCCCAGAACACCATCAGCGAGATGCCACTCAGTGGCCGCCGTCAGTACCCCGTGCCCTCCCCGTCCGTGCCCCGCCCCTCCGCTCGTGGGACCGACACGTGCGCGAGCCCCTTCTCCCCCCGCGCGCGCATACGACACCGTTGCTGCCGTAAGCTGTCTGCCCGCTGCGCCCCCGCCGCAGGCATCGACAGCTACATCGAAAAACGGGAAAAGGGCGCAGCAGCGTTGCGAAACTGTTCGCGCCACTGCGCCCGTTCCAGCAACCCCTCAGAATCACATGGCTTTCCTGGCTTGCTTAAAAGCCAGGAAAGCCATGTGATTCTGAGGGGTTTACTGAGGTAGTGCGGAGGAAAAGGAGGCTTCCTTTTAGCAGCCGAAACCAGCGTGGCGTCGCTCCGACAGGACCTAACTACTTGTTGCGCCCGGCTGTGCCTTCGACGTTGCTCTACGTGTCTAGGCTTCACTATACCACGAAGGTGGAGGACATCGTGGAGTATGTGAAGAGGGAGACCAACACCTTGGTGAGGGTTGAGCGGTTCGAGTCGCGTCATAATGATTTTAAATCATTTGTGGTGCGTATTCCAACTGAAACTATTTCGACCTTCACTAAGGAAGAATTATGGCCGAAGAATGTGCTGTTCCGGCGTTTTCGCGGACGATTACCGGTCGCAGCACACGTGTGTCACACGTCGCCGACACTACGTTCTAGTAAATAGGTTTATCTTATGTATTTTACACTAAGGTATATATTTTATATGGGCCGTAGTTTTTAAGTATTTTACATCCTATACTAGACTTATGTTGCCTGAAATAAATGATTTATTATTATTATTATAATTCTTTCCGCAGCAACATCAACGGAGGCAATGCTGACAGCAATCTGGGCACTCTGCCTTCTGATGACGGCTAAGATTTTTATGAAACAGTTAAGTGAAGTTAGAAGTGTAAATACTAGTTGTAATTATTTTTTTCTCTTATTGTAAATTTTCTAAGTTCTAAATAAATTTTTCATCTCTGTTAGAAGTAACTCCAGATGCATAATAATAACAATATGATGATTAGAACATAGGGCTTTCGAACTTGAGCGAAACCCTAATAAGATCCCCGAACAATCATGCTGACTGTGGGGTTTACCAGCTGACGTATAATATTCATGGGTTTATTTATACTAATTTTGCCGCTCAATGACTGCATTTTTGATTACGAATAATAAAATAAACCATTCAGCGACGAAAATTGTATCCGGTATCACTACCTATCGGTACACTCACGAATAAATCTTGACGAGAATTGACTTGTTGCTATTTATCTGTCAGTAGCCTGAGCTGCTGAGTGAGTGGTGACCGATTTGGTCACGTTATTTATTTCTCGTTGCCCGCGACTTCGTCCGCTTCAAGTGGTTTTAAACTTTGTCTGTATTAAACTTGAAAGCATAATTATCTTTTAATCCATCATGCTGAGTACCAACAATTTATTAAATTATCTAGCTATTATCGTAGCCATTACGTAATGAACACACGTATAATTACGAATATTTCCAACCTACTTCATTTCGTAGGTGGGCGGCAACGCAGTGACACTCGCTTAAAACTTATTATAACTGTTTTCCTGACCTTTCTTAAAGTTTCGAAATCATGAAGATTCGTCGCGTCAAAGTCTGTCCGCTTAAATCAGAAGAATCAAAAGCATTCCGTGCCATGCAGTTATTTTTCAAAACTTTACATGTACTTTTTAGCTTAGATTTCGGATTTTTTGAACATGAATCCAAAAAGATAAGATTTTTTTGGAAAGTAGCATCTATTCTCAACGCAATTTTCTTAATGTGTACTTTTATATATTTCGATGATGGCTATACAAATGAAGTTATTTTTTGGGCGACCTTTCATTATTGCCACTATTTTATTAATGTTGTTGCATTAATCTCTGTCAGTCCAAACAAAACGTTTTGTCAGCTCCACCGTGACTTACATGCAATCGACATAAAATTACGAACAAGCAGCGTATCATTTCAAATAGAGAAAAAAATTATTGCTCTTATAGTTTTTGAATTCGCAAACAGTTTGATAACTAACAAATTATACGCAATTACAAATGAAGAAGTACCTTTTTTCGTATTCTTCTGGGTAGTAATGACAACAAACATTGTGCATTTATGCTGCGCCTTCATTTTTTACTCAATACTTCGTCGATTAAATTGTTTTACTATTACCTTAAAGACGAACAGTCAAGACAATTCATCATTGCAACATATTTATAAATCTATCGCAGAGTTGACTGAATTGCATAAATCTACCATTGATCCCTTGGTAAGTGACATAACAAGCCTTGTCCAATGGTTACAGTTCTGGTTATATTATTTTATTGTAAATTGTGTTCTTTTTTTTAGATGTTCGCATCGATTTTTTTCTGTACCTTGGAAGTGATGATAACGATTCTTTACTTGGTGCAAGAAATGAAAATGGAAAGCCATGTACGTATGAACGCTGTAGATGACCTTTATTAATTAAAATTTAAAATAAATATATTAAATTTTGATTCATTTCAGATAACATTCAAGGTGGAATTTCTTACAATTTTTACAAACATGACGTATATGTTTGCACCGGCTCTGTGTGCCGAATATATTTCTTCACAGGTGGAGAAAATTTTATTAATACTGCATGAAAAAATATTGCAAGAAACAGGTAGAGTTGATATTTTTTGAATAATTTTCAATTCGGATTTCGGGACGTAGGCCTCGTACGCACTGCGTTTCAACGCAAGCAGTTTAGAAAAAGCTGAAAACGCCAAACCAAAAAACAAATACGCACTGCGGATGGCGTTTTGCATAAATTTATTTCAGTAGGTAACACCATGGGACTTCGTGGGAGCAGCGTGTGTTGTGGCTTTGGGCTTAAAATAAAAAAACCGAAAAACCGGTTAAACGCTGTGCGTGCGCCACTGTGTACCATACACAAAAAAATCGCGTGTTTACAAACCGCGAACCAAATGTAGCAAGTTGCGTTTTTAAAATCAGTCACTGAAATAATTCGATAACTCGGTCGTAGGCTGCTTGATCACAGGTTTCCTTTCGACGACAACCGTTTCATTCATGTGTCACCAAACTAAATTGGACTCCAATTTTAACTAGATTTCGCCGATCCGGGGATTCGAAATCGGTTTATAGTTTTTTAAAACACGCCAAATTAAATTAGGATTGGAATGTGCTTAAACTTATGTAAAACATCAACACCACAACAAGAATCACTCCTTACTATGATTTCCGTGGCAACGGGCGCAGCCGTAAACAGTGCACGCGGTTTTCTTTCTAAAGTTTGTAGCATACTTACTTAGGCCGCACCTCTCGAACACAGCATTCAACCACCACTCAATCTGAAATCGTGTTGGCAGCACGCTTTCCATGCGGTGACTGCTAGCAGCCAACGCGCTGTGAACGCGGTGACGCCTAGCAGAAAGCCGCGTTTTAACCCGGTCCGCCGCACACTCGTCGGTTTACGGGTTCCTTACCGCAAGAATAAAGTTTGCGGTAAGGAAGCTGTACACCGAGGAGTGTGCCCTACGCGGGTCACTTACTTGCCGCAGCCTAACCAAGGCTGTGGCTAGCGTGGTCCACGCACGGCTTGCTTTTTTATGCTGTCTTTGTAAAATGTATCTGTTAGAAATTTAATCAATATAAATTTAGGCTGGCACTGACTCTGAAAATAGCTATGTAGATAATAATATGCTTAATACGAAATATAAAGATTGATTCTTTTACAACATCTGTGTGTTCTGTTTTATTAAATCTTGATGTGCAATAATTAGTACTTAGATAATACCTACTTATTGTAGAATCACCATTGAGATCAGAGATGCTCCAATAAAAAATATTCCCGGGATTCGTATGGCACCTATACCTATTCGTCTCGCAGAACTTAAAATAAAACGTCAAGTGCGAATCAGACCTGCGCACTAAGGGTTGCGTAAGACCTTGTGTCTTGCACAATTATCATGATTTTAGGTCAACGGGAAGTACATAGGTACCCTATAGGTTTTGGTCCATGGCGAGAATCAAAAGTATTTTTTTTTTGTGAAAAAACTATAAATTTGCAGTTTTCGGATTTTTCCCTTTACTTGTGCTATAAGGCCTATTTCATGACTCTATGTGCACGGGAAGTACCCTATAGGTTTTGTGTGCATGTGATTCCCTTGGAAATTTCAAAATTTTCGGACATGGCTCTAACTTTTGAGTGCGTGGACTTAGAACTTTTATTTATATCGCGGCTCCAAGAGGTTATGGATTTGAGTATTTGACGTTAATTTCAACTCGATACGTTATTTTAATATCTGAATGAGAATTTTTGTTGATTGTTTGTGCCACTAACTTAGGTGTGCTCAATATTTAGTTTGTTAGTATTTATTAAAATAAAATACGAATTAATTTACTTTTATATTAATTTCATTTCATATGCAACTGCACGACCTTTTGTTCAAAATCAAGAACTCTTTATTTCCATAGATAAAGAATATGTTCGATTCAGTTTAGTATAACTACAAAAAAATATGTAATGTAGCAACTCCATCCATTAAGTCGTCTTGGGTGACGTGAAAACGTTTCATACACTATTTTAAATTATCAACAGCATTATTATCTGCGTCTCTCTTCATAAAACAATATATGTCTTTATTCATTTTTCTTACTTTTCTATGTATAACCATTTCGTAAACTTTTGTGCGCGATGGTATTTTGACAAGAAAAGTGACGTGGACACAACGCAGAAAGCAAATGTCAACCGACGACGAACCAATAGCGTACCGGCAGGCATGCGGCGCGTGACCCGCCCGCCTCGCGCCCCATTGCATACCACCAAATAGACCTATAAATCGCCTACTGCGCAGCTTGACCGCCCCGGCCTTCATTTAACATGACGCGAACTATAAAAATGTAAACAATTTAGGCTCTCTACAAAGTCCTTAATGCCACACGCAAGACTGTAAAATAATTGAGCTCATTTGAGCTACTAGACATTTCTACACAAGTTTATTCTTGAAACTCAATTATCTCGAAAGTAACATTTTGTGGGTTGGTCCTTGTTTGCATAGCTACGTCAAATTTTACACAGTTTTTATGTTTTGGGGTACAAATACCCATGGTTATCACACTAGCGGTTTGCGAGCGGCTGCGGGGCGGAGCGGGCGCTTAGCGTATGCGTCGCGAACACGCCGCGGCTGCGCAACGAATGCGTCGCGGATACGCCGCGGCTGCGCAGCGAAGACGTTCGTACAATACACTCAGTAACAAAATGGATTCCGACGAGGAGACACTGCTGTTGGCTTTGTTACTTCGAAGACGCCGGAGACGAAGTAGAAAGCATCAACGAATTTAAGAGGATCCAATATCAATCAATCGAATGGAAGAGATCGACTACTTTATGTTGTTTTGCAAACGAATAAAAAATATGTATGTACTAAAACATTTGTACGGGACAGTACAAAATGGCGTCCACGCTGCTGTCCAGAACGAATTCGCTGCGCCTCCGTGGCATATTCGCTGCGCATCCGCGCCGTATTAGCTGCGCGCCCGCTCCGCACCGCATCCGCTCGCAAACCGCTAGTGTGATAAGGATAACCTTTTTACAAAATATAGGTAAATAATCGTATTTACTACAATTTTCAGTCCAAAGTAGGTAAACTCCCCCGTTGCTTGCTCCTACATTTTCCGTCATTCATTCATTTTTATCGATACAATTACATCGACTGCGTCAATTACTAGACAAAATTACAATTGTGAAACATTAATAACGCTATCTGCGGAACTGAAGCAGCTATAAATCTCTCCCCCATACCCCGTAAAAAGTGGACGAACATGATTGCATTAGGTTTTCGATCATATCAGGTCTCGTGGTTAAATCACCCTGGGCTTTGTTATGTCAATATAAGGCGCTTTAAGGAAAAAATAGAAATATGGTCGGTCAAGTGCTTATTTGATTCTTTCAGACTCTGGTCGTCAGCGTGAGTTGGAACGGTTCATCCGGTACGTGAAGGCACGTCCGCTCCGGTTCCACCTGTACAGGGTGATCCCTCTGGACGCTAGGCTGCTCAGCATGGTTTTTAACTTTGCTGTCACATATCTCATAGTTATTATACAATTTACATACAAATAGTTTAATAACGTAAGTAAAATTCAGGAGATTGGGTAAAGCTTTTCGAACATGGAACGTTCAATTCGTCGTTAGGTCCAATTATGTGGGACCTCAGTCATAGTCGAACCGGCGCCGTGCCAGCGTTCGTGTTTCGCGTGAATATTGTTGTCAAGGTCGCACTTCAGTTTAGGTACGTCTTTCAATCTTTGATGTTCATTAAGTAGGTATTACAAAATATTGAAAATAGCGTTTCTTGGCGTTTAGTTGTAACACAACACAGGCCATTTGTTGAGTTAGCGCTGGGAGAAAGTACCATAAATGTACAGAATGTTACCTAAATCTATGTTAATAACTCTAAATAAAATTTATGTTATGTACCTATTTATGTAAAAGTTGTTGTTTTGGTGTAGGTATGTACATCACTTGAGCTTGAAGTAATATTTTTTCTGTGTGAAAATAAAGTAATTTAAATGAAAGTAACGCTTTTTTCTATCAACAATAGTTATTTGTCCAACAAGCGGGAAAAACATTTTTTTGTTGAATATACGGACATTAAAGCAGTCTATAATAGAGTCACGCACATAATATAATAGAGACATATAATAGAGACAGCAGTCTATAGTAGAGCGTAGCGAGTTGCTCTAAAGTAGACTGCTGAGATAACCGGAGACTTAAAAGGCACGAAACGAAAAATATTTGCCCTCGATTAAAACATAGAACTATTCACCACGACTCGCGAGAAAATATTTTGTAATTTATAAAAGAGGTCGAATGTCAGGAACTCATTTTGGTCAACAACCTTGGAGGATAAAAATGATGCAAACCTCATTCAAACCATGAACGGACGAATATTTTTTTTCTACGAATGTTGCATTGTTCTGAACTACAATTACTTTATTCAACAAGTTTAATAATGTTAATTCACATGTTAGCAAAACTTGGTTTTGCTCACAGTTTTTACAGCAAAGCCACCCTTTTCGAGCGGGAGGGGTGAAAAAAATTTGCATTGAATAGAGTCTCAACTTAGCGATTATTATTCCATACGTCTAAATTAAAGGCGTCAGAAACTTTTGTTAAAAAATGTAACTTCATACATTTTTTCTTCTGAACCTCTTCAAAACCGTATTTCACAGTGGGAGGACTTTATAAAGGCGTTGAGCAGTTGGTTCCATTGTTTAAGAAATCAGGTAAAACCCACCAAAAAAACTACACGTCTATCATCACACTCCTAAGCCACGTCTATAAGCTGTTTTTTCGAGAGGTCACGATTTGTCTCGCCAGGAGATTAGATGAGTTTCAGCCCCCAGAACAGACCGGGTTCCGCGACATGGTACCCTAGACCACATCTACGCAGGGAAACTTATTATACAGATATCGGAAAAGTATCATCAGTCCCTGTGTCTGGCTTTTGTGGTCCATTGAGAAGGGGCGTTTTATTATATATAAAATTTGAAAACGCTCAGAACACCCTGAACAATAATCAGATCGTACAAACATTTGTCCCGAGGCGGGAATTGAACCCGAAACTTCCTGCGTTGCAGGCGGACCTTCGCCAACTGCGCCACAGAGGTCGTCCTGTACCAAATATAGTAATCATAATAATAATATATATGTATAATTCATTCCAAATTTGTCAAATTGTGACCAAATCCACTAAAAATATATAAGCGCATCGACGACTACTCGACTCGAGCGACAGGCGAGACTTGTGACGTCATGAGGTTGTTGAGCGGCCGAGTGCCGAGAAGTTCTAAGGAAAAGTATCATAACTTCGACATAATTATATGAAGATAATAAAAAAAATCACTGGGCATTATTGCAAGTTTAGAACTGTTTAAAAATATTCTCAAAAGTAATGTAATGGCTTCTTAACAATAATGCTGAAAACAAGGAAATGAATGAAACTCGTTAGCATTAATGCAATATCAACCATAATTGAACTATAGGAAAATATGTCCGTGGTAATATTCTCAAAAGTATTGTAATGGCTTATTAACAACAATGCTGAAAACAAGGAAATGAATGAAACTCATTAGCATTAATGCAATAACAACCATAATTGAGATATAAGAAAATATGTCCAACCCAATTTCTTTCCACATTACTTTGGCTACAACTCGGTGACACTCACATTCCAACTTTGTTTTATTAAAATCATGAAGATTCGCCGCGTAAAAGTGCAATCAATAACAAATTCAGAAGAATCAAAACCATTCCTTGCCATGCAGATTTTATTCAAAATGTTGCATTTATTATTTTGTTTAGACTTTGGATTTTTTGAACACAAATCCAAAAAGCAAAGATATTTTTGGAAAGTGGCAACTATTCTTCACGCAATTTTCTTGATGTGTTTTTCTTTAGTTGTAATTGCTTATGGAAGTAGTGTATATTTTTGGATGATCCATTTTTATTTAATTTTTTTTTATAATGTTGTTGTATTAATCAGTCACAGTTCAAACAAAACACTACGTCAGCTTTACCGTGACTTACAAGTAATTGACACTAAATTACGAGCAAACTGCGCTTCTTATAACTTAGAGAAAAACATAATATCATTTATTATGATTAGATTTGTATGCAGTTTCATAACATACACCATATACTGTGTGAACAGATTCGAGTGTTTGAATTTAAGTTTAATAAGACTATATCATATATATCAGCTATACTCATATTAGATATATATCAGCTTTACTCATATTTTTTTGGTTAACAATGTCAATTAACGTGGTTTATTTATGTTGCGCCTTCGTTTTTTATTGCATATATTGTCGATTATATACGTTTTTATCTGTTTTAAAAAGCAAGGATCGAGACAGTTTGTCATTGCAGTATATTTATAAATCTATTGTAGACTTGACCGAGTTGCATAAGTCTGCTCTTGATCCGTTGGTAAGTGCCTGAAAATTATTTTTTGTGTTCATGAATTATTAAAACCTTCTGTTACCTGGCTAATGTTATATTAATATAACACATTTAAATGCGTTCTCCTTTTTAGATATTATCGTCGGTCTTTTTTACTACCATAGAGGTTATGGCAACCATTATTTCCCTAGTGCGAGACATGAGGCTGGAAAACAAAGTGCGTAAGACTTATGAAATAAACTTTTCCTAAATAGCTTTAAAGATAAAATTATATTTCTTATAATTTCAGATTATACCACGAATAGAATTTTTATCATTGGTAATAAGTTTGACATGTATGTTTGCCCCGGCTATGTGTGCTGATTATATTTCTGCACAGGTGAAGAAAATTGTATTGTTACTGCACGAGGAATTATTGCAAGAAAGAGGTAAAGCTTATTCATTTGAACCTTTTCTACCTGCTCACTAACCATACTTCTTAGAACCAGTTAGTCAGTGACTTATTACCACCTGTTTTGGTGGATTATTGTCAGTCAAACAAATCATGCACCAAGAACCAATTTTATTGTACCTTCTGAAAGTAGTGAAAAAATCGAACAAGAATACAAAATTAAATAAACACCTACGAAACGTCAACCTTGTAGCCAAGTCAATCGTTCCATGGTGCCAAGCCAGATTCAAGTCGACGTCAAGCTAATAACCTAACCAAGTTTAAAAGAAATAAAAAAAAAGCAAATTTAAAATTGGTCTCTGACGCGTGTGACATCGTTTTTATCGTTTATTCTTTGGAAGAACTCATTGTATAAAAAATTTCTTTGGAAACGTGTTGTTTTTTTTTTTTTTTGTAACGATAGGCAATCTAACTTAAAAAAAAACTCAAACTGTATTATTATTTTTTTATTATCATGAACCTTTTTAGTTACGTCATACAACTTCCGAATACCTCCATGGTCATTTGTAGAAAATTTTATGAAGAATTCAAATATATAAAAATGTTACTGATATTACGTGTAAATAATCAAGAAATC
The DNA here is from genome assembly GCA_949316285.1 of Eupithecia subumbrata. Classification (NCBI taxonomy): domain Eukaryota; kingdom Metazoa; phylum Arthropoda; class Insecta; order Lepidoptera; family Geometridae; genus Eupithecia; species Eupithecia subumbrata. The sequence continues at coordinate 7,501,895 of OX438643.1, read as the reverse complement.
AGCGAAATAATGCATCATCTCCCATTTCCGCGTGGACGCGCGGCCAGCCCTGCCGTAACGGCGCGCTGGGCCTGCCAGTTGCGAGTTAGACTTTGAATATTTATCTGTAGTGGTGAATATAGCTTCAGTATTTTGCACTGCACAAGTGTATGCGCAAGCACCACTTTATGTTCCCTTGGGCTTCCGTGCCCGCCGTATCAGTATGCTGGCCCTCATAATCCGATGGGCCGGCAACCGACTGGACCGGAAAGAGGTTGTGTCTTTTATGTCATAAGGCAAAGGTTGGTCAAGTGCTTATTTGAATCTTTCAGACTCTGGTCGTCAGCGTGAGTTGCAACGGTTCATCCGGTACGTGGAGGCGCGCCCGCTCCGGTTCCGCCTGTACAGGGTGATCCCTCTGGACGCCAGTCTGCTCAGCATGGTGCTTAACTTTGCTGTCACCTATCTCATAGTTATTATACAATTTACATACAAATAGGTTAATATCTCTAAATCAAAGGGGTTTGACGGTTTAGCCCTAACATTGGTTGCCATTTTGTTTTTAGTTTTGAAATCGCTGCGCACTATAAAAGTTATATATTTGGATAGAAGACACTAAAACAAATAAAAAATGTTGTGCCGAATGGACTTTCACACAATGTACAAGACACTTAAACAAATAAAAAATATTATTTATGGTCTATATGTTAAATTATATAGGTATGCTCTAATTCTAGCATAATTTCCTAAAACGTCAGGTTCCTAAGATATTCAAATAACAAGAAAAAATAAAGCTATTTTCATTTGTGAATATCTCTGTGAAAATTCCTATTGCTCGTATATTTTTTAATAAATGTGAACGTTTCATTAACCTAATGCTTTAGGAAATAAATAATACCATTTTTTTTTTGTTTTATTGTCCATTATCCAAAAAAAATATAACGTTTACATCGCGCGGCGATTTAAAATAATCTAATGTTGCGGCCACCACCTGAATAAAAAAAACTTTAAGCCCCTTTGTTACCTACTTAGGTATGTAAAAATTGTTGTTTTGGTGTAGGTACATCACAATTACTTAAAGTAATCCTTTTCGTGTGTGCAAAAAAAAAGAAATAAAATATTCATAAATTTTTTGTCGTCAATAAAATATTTTATGCGTTAAATAAAGTCTCAACTAAGTAATGATTATTATGATACCAGCTACGCCCCGCGGCTTCGCCCGCGAGGAAATTCCAGAAGTTTACTGCATACCCCTTGGGGTAGTTTTGTAAAAACAAAAATACGTGATTCATAATTTACTTAATAGTTAATTATTTGTACAGAGGTTTGAGTGAATCGAACCCAGGAATAATATTTTTTCATAAAAATTTACCACCCTCTACCACCTCAGAGGTTAACTTTTTAAAATAAGATTAACTAATGTGTTATTCTAGAACCTAAACTACATACTAAATTGCATCTAAATCGGTTAAGCAGTTACGGAGATATCTGTTTCCAAACATTCATACAAACTTTCGCTAGTTTCTGCCCACGGCTTCGCACGCGTTGTTTCTATGGAAACGTTTTAAGGTTATTTCTATTCCATGGGAACAGATTTTCGGGATAAAAGTAGCCTATGTTTGTTTCCAGGATTAGAGTTACCTGTATGCAAAATTTCAGCCTGATCCGTTCAGTAGTTTTGGCGTGAAAAGGTTACATACATCCATCCAAACTTTCGCATTTATAATTCGCATTTATAATATTAGTATGATGTGATGTGAAAGTATGGATGGATGTATGTAACCTTTTCACGCCAAAACTACTGAACGGATCAGGCTGAAATTTTGCATACAGGTAACTCTAATCCTGGAAACAAACATAGGCTACTTTTATCCCGAAAATCTGTTCCCATGAGATAGAAATTAACTTTAAACCTTACTACAGAAACAACGCGTGCGATGCCGCAGGAAGAAAATTCATTTCATACGTCAAAATAACAGATGTCAGAAATTTCTGTTTAAAAATGTAACCTAAAACTTTTTTCGTCTTCTGAAAGCAGGATGAGCCCCTTTTATACAGGAACTACGAAACCTCTTCAACACTGGACAGTGTTGAAGAGGTTTCGTAGTTAGTACAGGATAGCTTAAAAAAGGCGTGGACCCGCCTCACTGTTTTGTGAATCTTTTTCTAAGAGGCCGCCCATAAAACCCGCCATAAAACTACACATCTATCTCACTCCTGAGCCACATCTATAAGCTATTCTCTCGAGAGGTCCCGATTCGTCTCGTATGGAGACTCGACGAGTTCCAACCACCAAAACTGGTGAACTATGCAAGAGGGCATCTGTGGAAGAGGCCCGAGTTGAGCGATCGCACTACAGAAAAGAGATGCCGTTCTTCAGTGCTTTTCTGGTGTTCTAAAATAAATTGTTGGAATTCATAGAAAGCAAAACGTACCTATGTTCTGTTGAATATCGCGAGGCATCCTCAATAAATGTCTTCAGATCTAGAGTCTACTATAACCATTTTCTTTCGCAAGAATAATTCGGTACGTATTATATATATATATGATTGTGTATGTATCTACTAAGTATGTATTAATCTGACTAGTATTTATTTTTTTATTATGTTTGTGTGTAACATAAATAAATACTATTTATGTTAATGGTAAAAACACTATTAATTATACTATCTATCTATCTATGTAGATACGAAACCCCTACATGTTTTAGTATAGCAATCGCTCCTTAAGATTGATTGCTCTTATTCACGTAGTATGTAAACCTTCCCTTCCCATTCGTCTCACGTCGACATAGCATGTGCTCTTACTTTAATGTGAATTAAATCTAAACTTTCAATTTATATCCCGGGTCTTTCATTTCTTCAGGTTATGGGCCCAGCACGCTTCCACTGCGCATTGCCGGCAGATTGACAGAAGACCAGTCATACTCGCCTCTCTAACCCAAGCACCGACATCACCGCGCATATCAATCGTGTATTCCAGCAAACTTTCTAACAGTGCCTGCACAATCTCCGACGAAAACTTCTCTACGCCATTCACGATTCCTTGCGTCGAACACAATTCAGTCAAACCGATGACTGCATCGCGCCGCGCCTCGGCCCATTTCTGCGTGCTTTCCGTTACTTTAGTTCTATCAGCTTGCGGATGATTATAGGCAAGTGTTCAGTCAGCACGAACTCCTCAACTCGAAGTCGTCGGCCCGAAATAAGTTTGAGAACCTGTGATTTTGTTGATCCAAAAGCTTGCCAACATTTGAGGATTCAGAATATAACGTATTGAAAAGTCACTTTTATTTACTTTAGGTACTTATAAGAAATAGGTTCGTTCTACTTACGTTTCCTCGGTCTATACAGTTTGCTATGCTCAGTTTAGCTACGTTTATCGAAAAAAAAATCAATTTTATGTAGGTAATATAAGGAGTACCTATTAAGTATGCAATAACTTATGATAACACAATTAAAATATCTGCCCTGTGATCGGGCATTTATCGAGCATGTAAAGACATTATATTTGGGGCATATAATCAATACGCCCTGAAAATGCCCGGCATAAACCCATCTCTAGGCAAGACACAAGGTTGTACGGAACCCTTAGTGCGCGAGTCCGACTCGCACTTGACGTTTTATTTTGTGTTATAACAATAATTGTGACGTATAATTTGTAACTAAAATGTATATTTGTTATCTGTTCAATAAATAAATCACAATATTTAGGTCAAATAAAATGCTAAAAAGGCTAAATATGCAAATGCATATGCAAATATGTAATTGCATATAATCTGATCCTTAGTTATAAACTAGCTAATGGGAAACGGTCTTCGGGGTCTGTTGTTTCAATGGGTGTACCGCAGGGTTCTATCCTCGGTCCTTTCCTATTTATAGTTTATATTAACGACCTGCCTCATCTAGTAAAGAATAATCACGAGATTGTATTGTTTGCTGATGATACTTCATTAATTTTTAAAATGAAACGACAAAACACAAATTTCGACGATGTGAATAATGCAATCTCAAAAGTAGTCCATTGGTTTAGTGTCAATAATATTTTGCTAAACGAAAGCAAAACAAAATGTATTAGATTCATTCTACCTAATGTTAAACGAGTGAAGGCTGATGTAAACGTTAAAGGAGAAACGTTAGAAATAGTAGAAAGTACCGTATTCTTAGGAATCACCTTAGATCATAAACTTCAATGGGCCCCACACATAGATAAGCTATCGAAGAGACTTAGTTCTGCAGCGTATGCAGTCAAAAAAATCCGTCATCTTACAGACGTGGATACATCTAGACTTGTTTATTTCAGCTACTTCCATAGTATTATGTCTTATGGTATACTGCTGTGGGGGAACGCTGCAGATATTAACACCGTATTTGTGCTGCAGAAGAGGGCTGTTCGTGCAATCTATAAAATGGGTCCCAGAGAATCCCTACGTGATAAATTCAAAGAAATAAATATAATGACAGTACCATGTCAATATATTTATGAAAACTTGTTGTACACTCATAGAAATAAAAATCTGTTCCCTAAAAATTGTGATAAACATAACTTTAATACCAGAAATAAACATAAACTTGCTGTGCCCACAACTAGGCTACACAAAATTAATGTATCTTTTAAGGGGCAATGTATACGCTTCTACAACAAAACTCCTAGTGAGTTGCAAAAATTATCAGTAAATAAATTCAAACAAATTGTCAAAACCTTGCTGTGCAAAAAGGCTTACTATAAAATATCAGATTATCTAGAAGATAAAAAAGCTTGGAACGGGTTTTGCTCCAACTCAAAAAATAACAACTAACAGGCTAAAGGTTTCTTCGTCGCTTCTTTACTTTGGTCTACATACCGAAGCGACAGAAATCAAAAATATCACTTTATTTCCGTGTCAGTATAGTTTTATAATTTGACCTTTTCTAAGTGTACATTTATTGTATTTATGGAAATAAAGAGTTTTTGATTTTGATTTTTGATTTTGCTAGTCTATCGTGGTAATATTCTGAAAAGTAATTTTACTTAGACTTTTAAACTTACGCGATTTGTTAATTGTACTTAATGATTTTATCAGGTATTTATCGCGTACCTATTGTTATTATTTCCCCTACGTTTCTACCGCGTTACAGCGATCGTGGTCACGGGGCGACTAAAACTAAAGATGCGCGAATGCGAATGATCTGGCTAGTCGAATGATCTACAACTACTAATTTATCCATTCGACTTGAATATTAGTAATATACCAATCTTCAAAGTCGAATGACAACTACTAATTAGTAATTACTAATGCCTCTACGAATATGATCGAGGCGTCGAATAACGAATTGAGTTCGACTGCTCGACTCGGGCAGTTGCCATTACTAACCATATAAGTACGTCTCCAATCCAAGCTCAATGTTTGGTATTTGGATGATGGAACATTAGGTGGAGAGGTGAACACAGTTTTTGATGATCTAAAAATCATCACAGACGAATTTCAAAAAATAGGTTTAAAATTAAATTTTTCAAAATGCGAGCTTTTTATTTCGGACTCTTGTGTAGACAAAAACAATATCATTGGAAAATTCAATAGTTTAGCCCCCAACATTACAGTTGTAGATAAATAATGTTCACTTCGACTCCTTGGTTCACCAATTCTTGATGAGTATTTCAGTCATTTGTAGATGAGAAAATTCAAAATTTCAATAAAACTTCGGACAGATTGCTCAAAATTAATAGTCATATGGCTTTTACAATTATTCGGTTCTGTCTATTTGTACCTAAATTTACGTATTCTTTGAGATGTAGTCAACTGTGGAAACACAGCGAGCTCTTGGAAGGCTTAGACAACATAATAAAGAATACTTTATCATCGGTTTTGAATACATATGGATTTAGATGACAAGGCATGGTCGCAGGCCTCCCTGCCTGTCAAATTGGGAGGCTTAGGTATACGCAAAATTTCAAGTGTAGCCCTGCCAGCGTTCTTGTCTTCTGTCTACAGCACTAGTTCTTTAGTTGACAAAATTTTAAAGCCTTCTCGTTTGGTCCCGCCTGGAATGTCATTAAAAATTTCATTTTTAGACGAAGCTCGAACGGTTTGGCATAATGCTTGCCCCGATGCTGCTCCCCCAAAATCACTTTTGTCCCAACGGCAATGGGACGGGCCTGTGTGTGAGTTGACACGGAATTGTTTGTTACAAACGTGCTCCAGCTCTGCGGATCGTGCCCGCCTCCTGGCCGGGAAAAATGGGAGAGAGTTCTAAATGGGAGTCAGGACATTGGTTGCAAGCATTTCCTTCATATAACACTGGTACTTTATTGGATCCCGTAACTTTCCGTATCGCAACATGTCTTCGGTTGGGTGCAAGGTGTTGCGCGCCTCATCAATGCCAGTGCGGTACTGCTGTCGAACAGCTTGGTCATCACGGATTATCGTGTACTAGGGCAGCCGGTCGGATATCTCGCCACGCCAGCCTTAACGACATCATCCGACGGGCCTTTGTCACCAGCTATTCTCGAACCGAATGGTCTGTTACGTGACGATGGTAAAAGGCCCGACGGTATGACACTAGTCCCATGGGAGTTGGGGAGGCCCATTGTGTGGGACGCTACATGCGTCGACACACTTGCGCCTTCCCATCTTCCGAGGACATCCGTGAGGGCAGGCGCGGCGGCAGATTTGGCCGAAGATTTCAAGAGGCGCAAATATGCAGGTCTCGACAGAGCCTACACATTTGCTCCTCTTGGAGTCGAGACCCTAGGTCCGTGGGGTACCGAGGCTCTTCGGGTTTTCAAAAAATTATCTGAGCGTCTGGTCGAAGCGACGCGTGACCCGAGAGCTGGTCAGCATCTGGCACAGCGCATCAGCATTGCCATACAGCGGGGCAATGCAGCCAGCATCTTGGGTACGCTTCCAACTGGTATTGATATGGATCAGTTGAGCTACCTGTAGATTGCTTGCAACAGTCTGCAGTTAGCTCAATTGTTTCAATTGTAAATACTAATTATATTATAATTTTCTTTGTGAATAAAGGCTTAACCATATAAGTTACTTATTTGGTTAGTAATGGCGAGTCGGGCAGTCGACTCGAAATCAATTCTTTAAACACAAGCGACACGGAGAGACTAAAACCATCTTACGATTAAAATTTGGGTGTTTATTGATCTCCATCGCCTCTCAGTCTAGCAGGTGTTCCGCTATCGGCAACTTGTTTATTTGTCTATTTTTGACCGCTGCTGCTGTGTTCTCTTTCACCCTTTTGGCAATGGTTCGTTTAGTTTGCCCTATGTATAATGAGTGGTCACAACTACAGTCAACCTTAAAGACGCCTAGCATTTGTAGTGGTATGACATTTTTTGGTGTTTGTAGTATCTGTACAAAAGGTACGCGATAAATACCAGATAAAATCATTAATAATTATAATGACTATGATGGTGAAAACAAAGTAAAACTCATTAGCACTAATGTAATAACAACCATAATAAAGGTATTAAAAACTATGTCCAACTCAATTTCTTTCCATAATACTCTGGCCGCTACACGGTGATACTCACATTCCAACTTGTTTTATTAAAATCATGAAGATTCGCCGCGTAAAAGTGCAGTTAATACCAAATTCAGAAGAATCCAAACCATTTCTTGCCATGCAGATTTTTTTCAAAATATTGCATGTATTATTTTGCTTAGACTTCGGATTTTTTGAACACAAATCCACAAAGCAAAAATATTTTTGGAAAATGGCAACTATTCTACACGCAATTTTCTTGATGTGTTTTTCTTTAATTCTAGTTGCTTATGAAACTGGTTTTATTTATTGGATATCTTATTATTATTTTAATTATTTTTATAATGTTGTTGTATTAATCAGTCACAGTTCAAACAAAACACTCCGTCAGCTTTACCGTGACTTACAATTAATTGACACTAAATTAGGAGCAAACTGCGCTTCTTATAACTTAGAGAAAAAAATAATAGCATTTATTATGATTAGATTTGCATGCAGTTTCATAACTTACACTTTATACTGTGTCAATAGATTCGAGTGTTTGAATTTAAGTTTAGTAAGACTATCATCTTTATTCATATTTTTTTGGTTAATTATGTCAATTAACGTGGTTTATTTATGTTGCGCCTTCGTTTTTTACTCCATATTTTGTCGATTAAAGATGTTTTTGGTTGTTTTAAAAAGCAAGGATCGAGACAGTTTGTCATTGCAGCATATTTATAAATGTATTGTAGACTTGACTGAGTTGTATAAGTCTGCTCTTGATCCGTTGGTAAGTGCCTGAAAATTATATTTTTTGGTCTAGAATTGTTAAAACCTTATGTTACCTACATAATGTTATATTAAATGCGTTCTCCATTCTAGATATTATCGTCAATAATTTTTACTACCATAGAGGTCATGGCAACCATTATTGTCCTAGTGCGAGACATGAGGCTGGAAAAAAAAGTGCGTAAGACTTATAAATAATAAATAAATAGTATTGGACAATTCACACAGCATTATCTAGCCCCAAGCCAAGCAGAGCTTGTGTTATGGGTACTAGATAACTGATACAAACATTATATAGATATTTTTATTATAAATAGAAAACATCCAGTACAGCCTGAACAAATATCTGTATACCTTACAAACATTTGTCCCGAGGCGGGAATCGAACCCATTAAACATGCAATAAACTTTTCGTAACTAGCTTTATTCTTACAAAATTATATTTGATATAAATTTCAGATTATACCACAAATAGAATTTCTAACATTGGTAATAAGTTTGACATGTATGTTTGCCCCGGCTATGTGTGCTGATTATATTTCTGCACAGGCGGAGAAAATTGTATTGTTACTGCACGAGGAAATATTGCAAGAAAAAGGTAAAGCTATGCTATCTAACTTTAAAATAAAATCAAAATGTACCTCACAATGGTAAAAAAAAAAAAAAAAAATTAAAAACTTTCCACCATTACACCTACACTACTGTATTTACATGAACCTCATTAGTTACGTTATGCAACTTCAATGCCTCATATTCCATTTCCGCGCGGACGCGTAGCATGCCGCACAGTCAACTCTGCCATAAGACGGGGAGGTTGCGGCATTACAGTTGCGAGTAGGCTTTGCATATTAATCTATAGTGGTGAATATAGCTTCATTATTTTGCACTGCACAAGTGTGTGCGCCAACACCGATGCACTTTACGTTCCCTCGATTTCTGGTTTTCCGATTCTGCATGCCCTAATCGGTATGCTGGCCATACCGATTAGGGCATGCAGAATCGGAAAACCAGAAATCGAAAAAATCGGAAATCGGTAAATATTCCTGGATTTTTTAAAACCGGTTTTCAAAGTCAAAATCGATGTTTTTAGATTTTTCCGATCTTTACCATTTTTGATATAAATTCTCCGGCAGTGGCAATACCACACCACACTCTAATGTTTATTATACATTGATTACTTAAACATACAATCATGATTATATAATAATGTGCCATATACATATATATAGTTGTTTATTATTAATGCACCACACTATACAATCATAAGCATTATAAAAAAATCGAAAAAACCGAAAAAGCCGATTTTAAAAATCGGTTTTTTTATTCATCAATCATCAGTTTGTGTATTCTTCCTATTCTGCATGCCCTAATACCGATACGGCGGGCACGGACATGCCTGCCGTATCGGTATGCTGGCCCTCATAATCGGATGGGCCGGTGACGGACAAGACCGGGAAGAGGTTGTGTCTTTTATGTCCTAAGGCAAATTTGGTCGGTCAAGTGCTTTTGATTCTTTCAGACTCTGGTCGTCAGCGTGAGTTGGAACGGTTCATCCGGTACGTGGAGGCGCGCCCGCTCCGGTTCCGCGTGTACAAGGTGATCCCTCTGGACGCCAGTCTGCTCAGCATGGTGTTTAACTTTTCAGTCACATATCTCATAGTAATTATACAATTTACATACAAATAGGGTACCTAATAACTCAAAATTAAAGGGGTTTGAAGATTTTGGCCCTAACATTAGTTAAAAAGTAAAGTAAAAAAAAGTAAAAAATCGTTTATTGGCATAGATACAAGGAACAGAAATATTTTTGAGAAACGATGTCATCTGCAGAAGTTTAACACTGTGTCGCAGAATGACAACGCCCTCCTCACAAACCAGTACATTTTCTAGGGTACCAGAACCAAGACTTACATTGATAATATTTAAATTAAAATATTTAAAATCTATGTTTAGGTTATACTAATTTATCTACAGCCAGTGTCATTTAGGGTGAGTACGTAAGTATGAGTGTTACAATTTGTGTAAGTGTTGTGTGTGTATGTGAGGGTGTGTATGTGTGTGTATGTGAGGGTGTGTATGTGTGTGTGTGTGTGTGTGTGTGTAAGAGCGGTGCTCCTGAGAACACCGGTCTCTTAAGAGTCCGGGCAACAGGAGCAGCCGGGTGTAAGTAAGAGTGAGTGTTTTGTGTTTTGTGTGCATTTATTTTACAACTTTTAGAAGAGCCTCCGTCTCTTCATATGTCAGTGACTGCAGCCATTCGAGACATTTTTTTTTACACTTGAAGCGGGTAAGAGGGTAAATGTCCAGTTCTTTGTTAAGGCGGTTTTATAATCTTGAACTCATGTAGTGAAAGTGGCGCTCAGCACATTGTGTACGACATTGCTCGATTTTGCAAACCTTATCATGTCTACGCTTGGTGTTGATTAAGTCAGCATCGAATGATAACATGGAATGTTTGCGGTTTATGGTGTGCAAGATGTAGAGTTGGCGGATGGATAGGACTTTGCAAATAGAGTAGAGTTCGGAAGTAGGGAATAGGATGGGCTTTTTTAACATGACTTTCAGAACAGCTCTTTGGGATCTTTCTGCTTTGAGAATAATCGTTTTTGCAGCACCGCCCCACGCAGTTATGCAATAGGAAGCAACAGATTGAGCCAGAGCGTAATACACCATTTTCATTGTGGTTAGGTCTAGTGCTGATCTGATTTTTTTAAAGACGTAGAGTAGTTTTCTCAAGCGCAAAGAAGTATTTTCTATTTGAGATTTCCAGGCCAAGTTGCTATCGATCATGATGCCCAGGTATTTAATGCAGGACGTTTGTTCAATTGTGGGGCAAGGGCATGATTCGACTAAATTACCACGCGCACAAGAGTGCGCGCGAACGGGAAGAGTAGAGGAGAGTGGGCTTATCTGTTTGAGAGAGAAGGGGATGAGCTTAGTTTTTGTGAGATTCAATGTAAGAAGGTTGGAGCGTAGCCATAGCATGACAGATCGTAGGGCATTTTCAGCAGTAGAATGAGCCAATTTCCAGTTTTTGCCGTGCACCAAGAGAGCCGTGTCATCGGCATAAGTAAAGATTTTACAATTAGGAATGGAGAGATTACACAAGTCGTTTATATAAATTAAAAACAGTGTAGGGCCAAGGACGCTACCCTGTGGGACACCGTAGCGGATGAACTCGCAGGAACTTCTGTAACCATCTACCATCACATATTGTTCACGGTTTGTGAGGTAACTGGTAAATATATCTAGAGCAATACCCCTAATCCCGATTTTCTCCAACTTTTGAATTAGAACTGGTACAGAGACGGTATCAAAGGCCTTTGAGAGGTCCAAAAATATTCCGTACGCCTTAAATCCTTTGTCAAGGTTTGTGCCTATAGAGTACGTCAGTTCGAGAACTGCGTCCTCAGTTGACTTGCCCGGTCTAAAACCAAATTGGTTCCTAGACAAGATGTTATTTGCATTGACAAATTTAGTGAGCCTGGAATTTAGGATTTTCTCAAAAATTTTGGATAAAACAGAGAGCACTGATATAGGCCTGTAGTTAGTGACGTTGTCCCGTTTTCCATTCTTAAAGATAGGATGAGGAAGTTGCCATGTTGTTTTTTGTTTTATAACCAATAAAAAATGCCCGATACAATAGTGTCCAGTGGACGAAAATAACTATATTTCACACATGATAGAAGACACTAATAAAAAGAAAAAAAATATTCTTAATGTTCTATACGTTGTATTATGTTCTAATTGTAACATAATATCCTAAAGCGTCAGGTTTCTAAGATATTCAAATAAGAAGAAAAAATTAAGTTATTTTCATCTGTGAAAATTCCTATTTCTTTAATATATTTTTACATAAGTATGTGAATATTTCAGAATCCTGACGCTTTAGAAAATCATTAAAACAGAAATTTTTCTTTGTTTTAGTGTATTTTAATCAAAAAAAAAACTTTTTGTACACGGCGATTTAAAAAAGTAACGTTGCGACCGCATACAAAAAATCTTCAAACCTACCTACGTGTTACCTACTTATGTATGTGAATATTGTTGTTTTGGTGTAGGTACATCACTTATGCTCGATGTAATCTTTTTCGTGTGTGAAAATAAAAGAAATATACTATTAAAGAAATATTTATTTTTGTCATTGATAAACAATTTATCAAAAAAGTTGAATCAATTCAAAAAGCTGACTCGTGAGCATTTTATCAGAATTCTCTATCCGTCTTCTAGTTAGATAACCGTAATTTCGTTACAAGTGCAAATTTTGATTTAGGTAGGTATATATCTACTTATTCTTCTGTATATCATAGTAGACATTTAAAAATATTTTTTTTTTCTTATTTATACCTAATTTTTATAATAGGTAAGCTTAAGTTCAGTCTAAGTTTAAGCATGCCTTTTTCTCGTTGTTGACCCTGTGTCGGTCAGCAGGTAGAAAATACCATTGGCATTATGCCCACCTATTGTGTACATTTATAATTGTGTGCAATAAAGTATCAAATAAATAAATTAATTTATGTATTAAGTATTTAAAGTCCCATAGCTAGGCAATGATTATATGATACCAGCTGCGCCCTGCCGCTTCGCTTTTTTCATAAAAACTTTACTACCCTTTTTAACCACCTCAGAGGTTAATTTCTAAAATAATATTAGCTTATGTGTTATTCTACAACCTAAACTATCTACATACCAAATTACATCTAAATCGGTTAAGTACCCAACAAACATTTCAGTCATATAATTACAAGTTACGCGACTCAAAATGATATAAACATCGCATTGAAGTAATTTTTGCGTGTTATATAACTTAGTGCCTCTTATATTTATACAACTTCGAGTCGTTTAAAGACATCATTATAAACTTCTTTACGACTGTTTATACGACAATTATACAACTTTCAGTAGTAAAACCACTGCTGAAATATTAGTAACGTCTATACGACTTTTACATCGGCAATAATCGTGTTAGAGTTGCGAGAACTACTTTTACGTGACGTTCGTGTAAAAGTGATAAATTGTACTCTATACGACTTTATATCATGTTAGATTAATCGTGTTAGAGTCGCAAGATCCACTTTTACGTGACGATTGTATATAAGAGTGGTAATTTTCACTCTTATACTATTTTAAGTAAATTTGAACCCTTTTATCCTACTATTTAACGACTAGATGTACCTACTACCATATTTTTGTAATACAGAAAAACAGTTGTAAGTCATTAAAATGAACAGACAAAGCTGGTCAAAGGTAAAAACAAGTGGTGCTTTTAAAAGAAAAGTAAAAAAAAACTATATTGCGCTTCTTAGTTCCAACTATAATGCACCGAATATTTCTACACGACAAGTGAACTGTAAAGAGACTGCAATGGGTTCCGTACAAAGTTTAATTTTGAACTCAGGAGATTTGACTTCGGTGCAAAGTGGGTCTAAAAGTTGTGATGCTGTTCAAAGCACAGAAATGAGTTCCAGTGGTTCTATAATAGTCAGAAGAAGATATAGTAGATGAAGCCTGTCGTTAAAATATATATATATATATATATATATATAAACTGCTATAAAAGTGATTCGTCTGGAATCATTTATTCTCTCCACAGCTAACAAAAATAAGTGGGTTTTGACTAACAATTGTGATGTTTTCGAACTAATATCTATTGAAGATAATGAAACGTGTATAAGTTTAATTGGGAATATTATTCAAAATGTTAAGAATGTTTCTGATACGCCGATTAGGTCGTCATTTTTAAATATTTTTAAGATGAATTGTAATAATATTAGAAGACTGGAATCGTCGTCAGTTAATATTAGTGACACAAAATGTAAGTTAGCAACTACAGAATATGGTTCAAATATTTATTTTGTACCACTCATTCATACTTTGAAATAAAAAAAAATCATTATGATTGGTTTTATTATTTATTATTAGTTAACCAAATTTTTATCTGAAATGTACCTATATTTACTTATTTAAATACATTATCTCGGTAGCATGGGTTTAATCTAATCAAAGTACAACTACAAGAAGTTTGATTTCATTCACATATTCTTCTTATCTAGTTTAATGTTTACCAAAGCAAGACTCTTAAGTATATTTTGTTGATTTTCAAAAAGAATTTTTGGTTTTCTTGAATATTTGACATTATTTCTATTAAATATCCAATTTGTTGAGGGACCTGTATAGATTCGGTAGTGGTGGCAGTTTGGGGATCTGGAAATTGTAGATCATACTGTTGATCCAAATCCTGAAAGAAAAAAAATTAGGTTAAAAAAATTACATTATATATAAATGAAGACTATTGTGCAGATAAAAATAAGAAGATACAATGTCTACCAAAGAATGTGTTGCCCGCTTTTGACATTGAAACCTTAGAAACAGTAAATTCTAAGTCATATTACTGATCTAAGTGTAGTATAAGTAATATTTATATTTAAGTATAAGTCGAAGCATATATCACTAATATTATAAGTGCGAAAGTGTGGATGTATGTTACCCCCTTCACACCAAAACTACTGAACGGATCGGGCTGAAAATTTGCATAGACGTAGTTCTAAGTCTGGAACAACAATAATAATAATAACCATTTATTGTTCTCTTCACACAACGAGCTCACCTTTAAAACTAGCATATTCCTAAAAATTAAGAACCATAGATATTCCTAAAAATTAAGAACCATACATAAATAAGTAGGTAGGAGAAAGTTTAGATTCTCTGATCAAATTACGAAAACAGCTTACCGGTAAATATTTCCTGTCATAATTATACCTAGTTTCATAAAAACTAAAATGGTTTTTCTCATAGGATTGATTTGACTGAACCCTAATTTCATTAATATGGCAGACAACAAAAGAAGCGCACATAGTAAAAAGTCGTTAAGAAATCGTATTACGGTCGTGTCTAAAACTCTAAGTCGTATTAAGGTAGCCTTTATGACATTCGTCAAATTAAAGTAAAATAATTGTTTAAAATTAAATAATTTGTAAGGCGCGTTAATTATATTGAGATTACTAGCGCATACTACCCGATAAAATTAATTTCCCAATTGAATTATTTATTTGAAAACGAATTTCATTGATGTACTTATGTAATAATTATAAAATAAAATGGCTGTACTTACCTTACAAGATAAAAATGATATCACATTAAAAATAAACTGTCTGATTTAATTTTACACGATATCTTTGAGATCACTTCAGAATAAAATCCCGTGAAAAAGTCGTCATTAACACTACATAATCGACAAAATGTCGTAAAGCAGCGGTATTAGACACCATAACTCGATTAAAAGGGAATAACTCGACGTCTATACGGCCACTACATGACCATGTTAGTGATTAATACGACTGCTACACGACTCTATTACGACATAATTTCGTATAAAATGGGCCTTTTCTGGGTTGTTTTAACGTGATAGCGACGTCTTTACTACCAGACTTGAAACCAAAAGTTAGAATCGGCACGTTGCGGCGACTTATGAAATGTTTGTTGGGTAGTGACGGCAGAGGTTAAGTTCACATTTAACCACAGTTTCATATATGAAACGCCGTACAAAAAACTTCTATGCGCAGAATTGGCCCTGTTACACTTTTAATATAGGTATATATAATTAGGTACTTAATTAAACTGTGTATAAATCGTGTAGTGTCTCCGGGCATGTTGTCATCTTCAATGCCATTCTTTATCCACACGACTTTTAGCTACGACTCGGCCAGCGTCAGTGTTAAGAAGTGTCATACTCGTTTCACATCTTACTTCATAGTTCCATTCAACTGGGGCCAATAACTGGAAGCAATTGTATTGCAGAATTGGGTTCCTGGTCCATTTCACTGGATCACCACAATTTTTTTTCGTTGGTAGGTAGGTACAGTAGGTAAAAAATATTTTTCTATGGTCCAGTTAGTTTAATTGGACCACTTACTCCAACTAACCACCAAATATCATGTTCATGTAAATCACATGGACCATTTGTACATTTTACTTTGATTGAAATAGGCATTGGGTAGGGGAACCTAACTAATGGGTGCATCATGGAAAAAAAATTGATTGGAACTTACCTGCCCTTTATCTACTGATTTTTTCTTCAATCTACAGATTATTTCATAAATCTACTGATTTTCTACTCGGTTTTCTGCGGCTTTAGTCAAATTCGATCTTGCAACACTGTTTCTAAAAAAAATAATGCATGAAATCGGATGTACCATTACTTTGATTTAAGAGCTTTCTTAACAGTTATGCAATAAAAACATTATACACATGTTTGTATTGCATAACTGTTGACCATGAAATTAGAGTAAATACGAAACAAAACTGATGCATTAACAGTCAAAAAGGAATGCGCGAAACCTCTAATCCTTGAGGGATGAAAGCTATTATAAGTAAGAATCACTCGCAGGTTAATGAATTACAACTAAGTACACATTCTGACTTTTATGCCCTCCCAAGGCAACCGTGCCAACTGAAATCCCAGATAAAATATTCTATATTCTTCCTTGTAGTATGAACTCAAATCGTACCAAGTTTCATTCCAACTCATACAGTAGTTTCGGCGTGACGCGCGGTGAAGGAATTTGACTTTCATCCCCTCTTCCACGAGAACCATACTGAATTCCGGGATAAAAAATAGGTATCCTATATCCTTCCTCGTAGTATGACCTAACATCTGGCCGAGTTTCATTTCAATACATTCAGTAGTTTCGGCGTGATGCGCGTTTAAGAAACAGACAGATAGGATAATAATTTGATAATATCATATTATAAGAAAAAAAATAGCAATATCAAAGAATTTGCAAGCTGAAGTGGCAGTGGGCCGGCCATATCTCGCGAAGAACCGACAACCGCTGGGGCAAACGTGTTCTTGAGTGGAGACCACAACTCGGCAAACGTAGTGTAGGACGCCCTCCGACCAGGTGGGATGACGATCTGCGAAAGATGCTGGATGCGGCAAGCTGAAACAGGGCGCTATGGCGCTCATTAGGGGAGGCGGAGGTCTAATGATTGCGATTTGACGAAAATGTGATTAATACAGCTCTGCGTTGTTTATTAAGTTTCCGTCTTTGTTTTTTCGTGATTCTAACCTCGTGAAGTCAGAAATCGCCTTCATTAGGCCGTGCTCCGCCATACATATTTTTTTGTTGTAAATACTACGCTATTTTACATGTGTACCTATTGTCATTGCCTCATTAACTGTTCTAAATTCAAATTCTGGCGCCAATTACTCGTATTCAACTCAAGTACATCTTTTTACCTTAGCTAGTATAGTATTATAATATCTGTGCCTTAGGTAATTGCCCCCTGATGCGCACCACGTTAATCAGCGCACAACATCTTTTTAACTTCATTCATAATTATTCTCCCAACCGGAAATATGTGAAAAAAGTCATTTCTAATGCGTGAAATAAGTTTAAATTTTTTCGACTGTATCATCTTTAAAATCCGTTTTCGCATAAAAATACTCAATAAAGTAACACCAGGCAGAAATTTTAAATAAATATTTAAGCATAATGATTAAATTAGGTGACGTATTAGGTAAGTAGTTTCGAAAATCGGTGATGTTAGGACAATTAAATAATAAATATTAATATATATTGCTGGACAATTCACACAGCATTATCTAGCCCCAAGCTAAGCAGAGCTTGTGTTATGGGTACTAGATAACTGATATACTTAATGTGAAGATATGCAACCTCACGTTCATATCTCTAATCTAGTCTATGGATGGTTGCCTAGGAACGGTAGACTATTGATTTACTACTTGTCACCATATACTTTATATTCACATTGTCTTTTTGCTGTGCTAATAAATACTCGTAATATTTATCGCTTTCCCTGATCTTTCCTTGAAATATCTACGGTCAACGCAAACGGTAACACCTCCGTTCACATGGTAGCAGAGCGTGGTTTGTTCGATCTCTTCATGTTCTATTTCACGAGCAGCTGTTTCATCATCATTAGTTTCATCTTCAGAAACAGATTCATATTCGCTGTTATAGTTTTCATTGCTGTGAATGAAATCATGTTGTAAGCCATCATTATTAGGTGCATCGTTTTGCTGTTGCACTGGTTGTTGCTCTGCTAGTACATTATTGTTTGGAAATAATGTTTCTATTTCATCTTCACTGTTTTCATCACCATGACTCAAGATTTGTGTGCTCGAGTTCTCAAATAGTTTTGATGTTTCAGTGATCTGTCCTTCGAAGTACATTTTATTTAGAACTCTAATGTCTTTTGAGGTGATGACGGTATTCTTTGAAGGAAGGTATATTCTAAACGCTTTGGATGTCTCAGAATATCCAGCGAGCATTCCAGGGATTGCTTTTGATGCAAATTTGTGCGTATTAATGCCTTTCAGTAGCACAAACGTTTTTGCTCCGAAGGTGTATAAATGATTTATGCAGGGTTTCCTGCCAACCCATTTTTCAAAGGGTGTGGTTCCTTCAATTCCCTGATTTAAGGATCTGTTTGAAAGATAATTTGCCGTTAACAGTGCTTCACCCCATAGATGTGGCGCTCCGTTCACACTTAATACAATTACACTACATCGATAGATTTTTTTTATTAAACATAGAAAACATCCAGAACACCTTGAACAAATATCTGCAGATCGTACAAACATTTGTCCCGAGGCGGGAATCGAACCCGCAACCTCCTGCGTCGCAGGCGGACCTTCGTCCGCTGCGCCACAGAGGTCGTCAAATTTAACAATTAAATAATTCTACAATATCCATTGAAGTGGTTGGTGTAGGTAGGTAGGTAAACTATTACCGAGGCAGTGAGTTGTAAGTAGTAATAGTAGTTCAATGTACCGAGGAAGGTTTTTGAGCAGGGATAATTTTGTGATATCATCCTCGCATCTAATCACTGTCGATTTCGTGTCATGATTTGGCAGTGCTAAAACCATATTATGTATATATAGGAAAGCAATGCCTGCTTGGCTTTCCATAGGGCGCTTTTGTTTCGTTTGGTGAACCCTCACTGAACACCTTCCATGTGGCTGGCGTTTCAGCAGGGACAACTAAGACGACCTCGCTTATGGTGATCGTGGTATATTTCTGGATTCACGGATTCACAGCTCAGTATGCTGCGTTTCTCTCATGTCAAGCAGGATTTTTCCTTCCTGTCCAACTCGCCCACGGATGCGTTCTAAGTTACATACTAAGCTCTGGTCGACCTTCATTTTAGCTATCATGTTACTCTTGATGGTGTCTAGGTTTTCGTCCAGAATAATAGGATTCCTGAGACTGTGACGAACTTTTCCAGGTTAGTAAGTATAGCCTCGGTAACTACACTTACCGAGGGTAGATTTTGCTGTTGGGTAAAAACAACTTTGAGAAGGATGCCGAGAAGAGTATCCAGCAGAGCAACGTTTGGGAAATAAAAGTAGTGCTCAATTTTGGCGACGAGGAGCTTGTGATCTACTAGTTCAAATGCGCGTGATAGGTCCCAAAAGATCGCGGCTGTGTGATGTCCTAGGTCTAACTTACTCATCTCTTTATGCACTACGTCACGTGTCGCATCTACCGTAGATCTTCCCGGCTAAATTCATTGAAAAAAGACATTAATCTGTTGCTCATAAGTTTTTCATTATGTCAATTATGTTAGAAGTAACAACCAATTTATAATAATCAACGAAATGAAAAGCAAACAATAATCGTTAATTCAATAATCAAATGAAACTATTAGAAAATTCTATAATTATGTTCATATCCTAGTTTGCCCACAACACGATAACACTCGCAACTTCCCAATTTCTTCTTCGGTTTCTAACAATCATGAAGATTCGACGTGTACAAGTGCAACCTCTACCAAATTCAGAAAAATCAAAACCATTCATTTTCATGCAGATATTTTTTAAAATGTTGCAGATATTTTTTTGCTTGGACTTTGGATTTTTTGAACACGAAACCAAAAACAAAAGATTATTTTGGAAAATTGCAACGATTTTGCAATCAATTTGCATGATCAGTCTTAATTTTGTAGTTTTGTATGGTTATGGAAATGCACTCATTATTTGGGTTTCACATTTTTACTGTCACTATTTTTTTAATGTAATCGTATTGATATCTCTAAACCCAAACCAAACTCTTCGCCATCTCCACCGAGACCTGCAAACAATCGACTTGAAATTACAAGCAAGCAGTGCTACGTTTCATGTGGAGCAAAAAATAATTGCTTATATTATGTTTGAATTTGTATACAATTTTATGATTTACGTTTATTACTCACATATACCTTATCTGACAAGTAAATTGATACAGTTTTGGGTAGTAATGTCAAGAAACATTGTGTTTATATGCTCAGCTTTTGTTTTTTATTGCATACTTTGTCGATTGAAACGTTTAGCGTCTCATTTAAAAAGTAACGATGGAGTCAGGACAACATTGCAATACAATCGTATTTATAAATCTGTTGTGGAATTAACTGAGTTGTATAAATCTGCCATTGATCCATTGGTAAGTTACATTGGTGTTAATTCAGATGTCGCCAAAACTAAACTACACTAATATGATATCACAAAAATTCTTGCCGTCCCTTTCATGACCATCGAAATAAAATGGATAGCATCATTTTTAGGGGTGTCAAATTGGTTGACTTTATTTCTGGCGATATATAAATTGACACCATTATTATTAAAATTTGGATTAATAATCGTTTAGTTATAAGAAGAAATAATTTATTATGTTCTATTTCAGATATTGTTATCAATATTTTTCAGTACATTTGAAGTAATGGCAACTATTCTTTTCTCAGTGCAAGCGATGAAAGCAGAAAACAGTGTACGTATAAAAGTTAAGGTTATTTATTTTCGGTTTGTACTCGTCATTTACAGACCAACCTAAACATGTTATAACTACAATTTTAGGCATAGCTTTTTTGCTTGTTGTACTAAATAGTACAATTCCAGATAGTCGTCTTGTATAAAAAAAACTTCCACAAAATATGTGCAAAATGCGCCATAGACCGTACAGAACGACACGTTTCATACGGACCAACTTAAATTTAATATAACTCCAAAATTACACAGTGCACTATTATTTTACTTGGTGTACTAAATAGTAAATTTATGTGCATTTATTTGAAATAAAATTTTATCAAAGATAATTTGTGGTCCGTCCATACACAACGTATCACACTAAAAAACGTATTTGAGTAAATAATTGTATTAAGTATATCAGTTGTCTAGTACCCATAACACAAGCTCTGCTTAAGTTGGGGATGAATTGTGCATTTATTGGTTACTAGTTTATGCCCGCGGCTTCGCACGCGTTGTTTCTATGGAAACGTTTAAAGGTGATTTCTATCCTATGATTTATGGGAAAAAAAGTAGCCTATGTTTGATTCCAGGATTAGAATTGCTTGTATGCAAAATTTCAGCCCGATACGTTCAGTAGTTTTGGCGTGAAGAGGTAACAAACATCCATCCATCCATCCTAACTTTCGCGTATATAATATTTGTGTGATTTATATCTATAAAAATATTAACTTACTTGTTTTTTTATTTTATGTTAGTTCTAAGATATATATTAGGTAGGTACTATGGACTGTAGAATAAGTTAAATAGGAACTGTAACTTTCTATAGGTATATATTTTATAGTGTATTAATATTATATTAACCGCGGCTTCGCCCGCTTTTTTATGTAAACCTTAAAATATTATTTATATCCCATGGTAACGGATTAATGAGATAATAAGTAGACTATGAGTTATTTCAAGTCTAGACTGTTCTAGTCTACATCTATGCAAAATTTCAATCCTATCAGTAGTTTTGGTGAGAAAAACATGGAACATCCATCCATCCATCCAGACTTTCGCATTTTTAATATACATAAGTGTGACGTGATTATTCAAATTTCAGATAACACCCCGTTTAGAGTTTTTGGGAGTGGCAATAAACTTGGCATATATGTTTGCTCCGGCTCTGTATGCCGATGGTTTTTCAGCGGAAGCAGAAAAAATCTTATTAATACTGCAAGATAAAATATTACACGAGCGAGGTAAAGAGTAGTAGTATACAAGTATATCTGATCTTATCTAATAATTTCATTGCTTATAAAGCTGATCACTCAGCTGATAAATATTATATTTTCCGATCATTAGCTACTGTCAGAAAACTAGCCAACGAACAAATTACAAGCAAAATTACCCTCGAGTCCCTCACTAAATGTTCTTATTAAAATATTCAAGTGCGCTGTCTGCCTGTTCTGAAGCTTAAAATAATTTGGTGTGTCTTAAAAAACTATAAATCGACTTCAAATCCCACAAGTTGGATGAAAAGACGAATGAAAGAAAACCTAAGATCAAGCAGCCTGCGGTCGAGCACACGCTGCGATTAAACGCACACGTTTAAACGCAAGTCTGAAACCGCAAAATAATGTAACACATGGCTTTTTGTACAAGCACCCGCATTATCGAATTTTTCAGTGACAGATTTTAAAAACACAACTTGCTACATTTGGTTTGCGGTTTGTAAGCTCGACGGCTTAGAAGAAGAAGGCTTAGAATGATAGTTGACAAATGAGGTAAATTTTCCATTTCCAATTTTTTTTTTTTTAGTATTTTCCGCGTAGCAAACTACGCGGAATATCACAGTTTTAGAGTTTTCGGTCACTCGACGATATTCTGAATAGATTAAATTGTAAACTAAAATTACTATTTTAATAAGAAAATTACAATAAATGCAACAGTCTGCAGTTAGCTCCATATTAGGTCATATTAGGTAAACTGTTCAAGATAGAGTAACCAAACACTGGCACTTTAAATGGCGCCCTGTATTTTTTTATATTATCCTAAATTACTCGAAAACAAAAGAAGATCGAGGACTGATATTAAGCATGGAGTGTTCTTAGGGCCTGCCAGTACACCACCAGAAAGAATCACCAAATCCCTGGTCGGGGGCCACTCTTGTTAGCTTAGCCTGCTAGACCCTTTTATTGAAAATAACTTAGATAAGGCTGTTCGATATGTAAAACAGGTAAATAAGTTTGTTTAGATAAGCCATGAACGTGCAACTACTTCGGTACACTGCACGTGGCCGAATACGCACTTAACCGTCTATTTAAATTATTATTCCGAAAACGAGAGGAGCCGATCTTATTTTGCGGACTTGGAGTAAACCCTTTTTGTCGATTATCCTAGTTACACGACAAAAAGGTAAACCCCTAATTGTGAAATTTTCACAATTAACTATGTCGATAGTTAATTTAATATTTAATTAGTTAACCTGCAGTAAATTGAAATAAGATAATTTCAAAATAAAAGGTAGGTATGTGATAAAAAACAATGACGTGTTTTCTTAATTGAAACTTTGCTTCAGTTACCCAATTTTTTAGGGAAAATGCTATTCACTTGCAACATTCAATCATACGAATGTGTGAGTGAAAGCACTGTATTTACGTGCTGTCAAATCATACATAGATCGATTTTTGGTTACACAAATTGTCAAATTGTTGAATGACACTATCCCTCTGCTGAGATAGCAGCGAGTTTTTACTCTATGCTTGACGGGATAAATACTTATCCCTTGGAATAAAATTTTTATGGGACCAATTCGGGATCATTCTCTATACAATAGTGAAAGAATTTTCATAATCGGTCCATTATTGACGGAGAAAGTAACGAACACAAAAATAAAAAAAAACCGGTTTTAACAGGTTTTAACCTGAGAATTTTTGAAGTCGGTGAAAAATGGTAGTTATACACCTATTTTATATGTTGTTTTCACTATGTATTTGAAAGTTTTCATAGTATTTAGTCACGTTTACGATAATTTACAATTTGCAGATTCAAATTGTCAGCGTGAGTTGGAACGGTTCACCCGGTACGTACAGGCGCGTCCACTCCGGCTCCGCCTGTACAGGGTGCTTCCTCTGGACGCCAGTCTGCTCGGCATGATACTCAGCTTTGCCGTCACTTATCTCATCGTAATAATACAATTTACGTATAAATAACACCTCAATAGCATACCTATAATGTCATATAGGGTTAAATTGTGTTAGTCAAAAAATATTGTATACCTGGTAATTAATATTAATAGTACCTTACAGCTTAAAGGTAATTTAATACTTGCGTGCCTATGTAAGTAAATAGCGAATTTTAATTTTAAGTCCCATATTGTACCATATATTCTGGAAAATAAACATCTTTAATCGAATCTGTAATGATCTTGTTCTTCGTCTTTCGTGTTTTCATTGGGAAAAGTGTTTTTTTTAATTATAAAACCCACTAATCCTACGATCCTACTAATTGAACGTAGTGAGCGAAGCGAACGAAGTTCTCTGTGGCAGCTTGGGTGAATTGGCTGTATGGTAAAATAGTGACGTCGCATAATGTCCAACCGTTGATCCTATTTGCGTGAAAGAAGAATGTCGTTAATCGACCCAATAGCTTGACGAACGGTACTTGTTCAGAAATATGAAACATTAACTCGTTTGATTATCGGGCTTTTATTATGAAAAACTCGCTAAACGTGTTTCCCGGACTGACGATTCAAGTCATAAAATAGACCTCGGTACTTGTTTCTGCAATTGGATTTTGATACAATGAGTCTCCAATATGTAAACTGTATCTACTTTACGGCCTCTGCCTCGAATCTTGCGGGCAGCGGGACGGCGGCGGCGGCGGCGCGGATGCACGAGAGTGGCGCGGGAGTGCTTAGAGACATATAAATAAGGTTTCTTTTGTTCGGTTCTGAAAAATACATATTCCAAGTACCTATTTTTTTGCATGTAAGTATACTGCCTGCGAAGCAGTAGGTTGCGGGTTCAATTCCCGCCTCGAGAAAAATATTTGGACGATATGCAGATATGCCTTGTTTTTGTCCATTTGTCTTTATCCAGGATTATTTATTTATATATTAGTTTTGATTTAGAATAACACATAGGCTACTAATGTTCAAAAATTAACCTATAAGAAGGTTAGATAGGGTGGTTAAGTTTCTATGGAAAATTATTATTCCTCGGTTAGATTCACTTAAAACTGAACTAAGTATTTTTTATTTTACAAAACCACCCCTGTGTGCTCCCGGTCTGAATAAATTTCTGATATGATTTTCACTCGGGCGAAGTCGCAGCTTAGAAAATTAAAAGCGTACAAAAAGTTCAATTTACTAAGAGGCTAACTGGGGTATAAAACAAGTTACTGGTTGAACGGGTATTTTATATTTCTTCATTCTCTATATGGTTTCTTAGAAGCCTATTAGGTATACATCCCCTGGGCAAAGGCCTCCTTCAAATCGTTCTACTCGATGCGATCACGTGCGGTCTCCCACCAATCTCTTAGAAGGACTCTCAAAAAAAAGGCAGGCTACCGCAGATCACCGCCGACAGAAATACGCCTGCGAAGCGATCCGCCAATGCGTTGCCGCCCGCCGCGCTCCGATCCGTCGCTAATAGACGATATTTCATACAAAACATAGCCAGGCGTATTTTTGCGTTGCGATGCGGCCCGACCCGATCCGCCTAGTGGACGCTAGCCTTTAGAAGGACAAGGTCGTCCCGCCAACGCTTTCGTTGCCGAAGTCGCTAACTTCCATTCGTCACCTTAGCTGTTACGACCCGAGTGCATTCGGCTAGTGTGTCCGGTCACAGTCATTTTGTGTGGCGGTCGTGACTCCTACGTCAGCAATACCGGTTAGGGCAGTCGCTAATCGGCGGAATTCCTAATGTGATCAATTCGCCAGAAACCTAAGATGTTACTGCTCCATGCGACTAAGTCTCTCACATGTCGATAAATTTACGCTCATCGGGCAAGTGTCAAGAGAATCGTCCGCCATTCCGTACTTTAAATCCCTAGGGACACTTACAAAATACATTTTTTTTTAATATTTGTACCAAATGAAGTTAGAGCTCTGTCTCCTGTGGTAGCTACAATGTAGCTGTGTTACAGGGGAACAGCTTCTTCTCATATTTTAAACTAAACAGACTAACGGCTACGGTCCCTGCGATGGTATGGTCACGGCCACCTCAAATATATAGGATACGAGACGATATGATTTGTACAATTTTGTTTATTTGTGACCCAACTCTTTACTGGTGACCGGATTGTATGCATTTGCATATGCATTTGCATTTCATCGATTATTGCATATTTTAAACCAAGATATAATATACTAGCTGACCCGGCGAACTTCGTATCGCCTAACAGTCGATTCTTTAATTTTTTATTTTTGAATTTTTTGATTTATTTTTTAGAATTTTTCTCTCCGTAAGAACCATCCTCGTACTTCAAGGAATATTTAAAAAAAAGAATTAACGAAATCGGTCCAACCGTTCTCGAGTTTTGCGCTTAGCAACACATTCAGCGACTCATTTTTATATTATAGATTATACTAACATATTTCGCTATATTATCAATACTTCGGGGTAGTTGATGATAATCAAATTCAATTCAATTCAATTCAATTCAATTCAATACTTTATTTGCTGAAATGTAGGTACAGTGTAGGTCTTAGATTAGGTATTAGTTAGCTCACTACATTCTGCCTCAAAGTGCGTGCAAATTTAAACAAGGTTTAACAATATACAATAAATTAATGTAGTTTGTCATCTAGAAATTCATTCACAGTATAATATGATTTTTCAGTTAATAACTTCGTCAAAGTACTTTTAAATATATTTAAATTATTGATGGCTCGTATAGAAGATGGGATTTTATTAAAAATTATTGGTGCCATACAGAACACACCTACACGTTGGACCCTCGTTCTTGCAGTATTACGGTGTAGAGTACCTGCACGTCGGCTCTCTGCAGGATAGAAAGTGAATAGATGAGGATTTTGCTTTACAAAAACTGCCGTTTCTAAAATGTACAGAGCTGGTAATGTGAGAATTCTCCATAGTCTGAAAACATCTTTGCAAGAGTCCATCTGTCCCATACCAAACATAGAGCGAATACATCGTTTTTGGGCTATAAAAACTTGTAATTTGTTTGTGGAGTTTCCCCAGAAAATAAGTCCATACCTGAGGATAGACGCAACATGACCATAATACGCGGTGAGCAACGTTGGAGTACTAACTATTTTGCTTAGTTTGTAAAGAGCATAAGAAAATTGATTGAGTCTTTTACACACATTGTCAGTGTGATTCTTCCAATTAAGTTGGTTATCTATTTCTAGTCCTAAGAATCGCGTACATTTTATTTGTTTAATTTTTGTATTTAAATGTTCAATGTCAAGATTTATAGGTAAGTTATGTCGTTTAAAGATCATAAGAAATGTCTTTGCTAAATTTATTTTTAAATTATTATTTGTCATCCAATTAATTATTAATGTCAATGTGTTATTAATTTCAATTTCCAGGTTAGTCAATAAGTGGTTAGTGAATAATACCGTACTGTCATCTGCAAACAATGTCATTGAATGATTTGTAACATTAGGTAGGTCATTAATGTAAACAATAAAAAGTAAAGGGCCAAGTACGCTGCCCTGGGGCACTCCGTACCGCACAATTCTGGTGTCAGATGTGTATGTCACGTCAGTGCACGTTTTAGGACAGAGCTTGTCAATATGTGTTATCTGTCTTCTATTGTCTAAATACGACTTTAATAAGTCATTGGCGCTTCCTCTTATTCCATATCGATATAATTTTGAGAGTAACAATTTATGATCGACATGATCAAAGGCTTTGGTCATGTCCATATACATAGCTACAGCAGTGTTTCCTTTATCGACATTGGTAACTCTGTTCAGAAAATCATACACCGCCATATTTATTGTTTTGTTCTTCCTAAATCCATACTGTTGATTAGATAGGATGCTATTTGATTCTAAAAAGTTATCTAGCCTTCGGTATATAATTTTTTCAAAAATTTTTGAGAACACCGGTATTAGCGCTACGGGGCGATAGTTGTTTATGTCATCTTTCACACCTTTTTTAAATATGGGCTTGATTATCGTGAGTTTAAGACTGTCTGGAAAAATACCATTCTCCAAGCATAGGTTAACAATGTGACAGATTATTGGTGCTATTATTATTGCTACCTCTTTTATAATATGTGTCGCTATTCCATCGTACCCGACGCTGCTGGTGTTTTTTAAGGATATTATTGTTTTTAGTATGTCAAAGGGATCTGTAGGTACCAAGAATATTGAATTGTTATTACTTATTATTTTATTCGGATTCATATCAGTATTATTATTAATTAGATTAGTTATATTAGCAGTTACCATATCAATAAAATAATTATTAAAAGTGTTCGCCATTTCTGTGGGATTTGTAATTATATTATTATTAATAGTCAATTTCAAAATACTTTCTTTTGGTTGATTTTTTGTATTACTATTTATTATTTCCCAGGCAGCTTTAGATTTATTTATAGAAGTTTTAATTTTGTAGTCATTTTGAGATTTCTGGGTAAGTTTTATAATTTTCTTCATACGTTGCGCATAGGACTTAAATTTTTGTTTACTTTCAACGTTAGGAGTGTGGCGATAATTCCAAAGTAACTTTCTTTTGTTGATACTACACTTTTTTATACCTTTGGAGATCCATTTTGGCCGTTTTTGGTAGTTAATCTTTATCTTTACAAGGGGAAAGCATAAGTTGTACAATAATATAAACATATCACTAAACTCGTTGTAGACCTTGTTCGGATCTTGGCATTGAAAAGAGTCTGCGAATGTCAGGGTACTCAGATGAGTTTTGAATAGTTTGATGTTATCTATCCCGTAGTCACGCCTTTTGATGAACCAATGTTTGATTTTATATATATCTTTTTTGTAGGGATTTTAAGAACTTGTGCTGTATGGTCAGAAAGTGCAAATTCAATAATTTCTCCTGTGCTACCTCGTATATTATGCATAATATTATCAATGCAAGTATTCGATTTCAACCTTGTTGCTTCTATAAATTGAAACTTAAGATTGTGTCCCCATATAACCATCTGATAGTCATTTATTCGTTTATTTGTTTTTAATATATCTAAGTTAAAGTCGCCACAAATAAGTATCTTGAAATTCTTTTTAGTACAAAGATTTAACAGTATTCTCTCTAGTTTTTCCAAAAATAGATTGAATAATTGGGAGTTATCCTTTGGTGGCCTGTATATACAGACGACAAGTAATTTAAGAGATACTAGTTTGATAGCTGAGCATTCAATTATGTTTGGTATAGACTGAGCGACAATCTCTTGTATATTCTCAAATTCAAGGTGATTCCTAACCAATATGCATGAACCTCCACATCGTCTATCTCTGCAGAAACATGAAGCTAACTTATAATTAGATAGTGATAGGTGGTCGCGATCATCTGTGGTCATATTATGTTCAGTAATGCAAAGAAGATCCACGCTTTTACCTATGTCGTACATTTTCTCTATATGAACCATCAATTCGTCAGTTTTGTTGATTAGTCCATTGATATTTTGGTGCATTAAATAAACATAGTTAAACACGAAAAAAATTGCTTTGTTCATCGTCTGCCTTTGAGGTAGAGGGTACGATTCTACCGTCTTCTAATACACTCGTCGCGTTCTCTATGGTTGTCTGGGTAGCCTTGCAATTTTTACCAATTATATCAATTTCATCGGTTGTTTGGGTGCCCCTGCTTATAAAAATTTTTCTATGCTGTCTCATCTTTACAACATTATTTATATATTCTTTGTATTGTTCACTGTCGTTTTTGTACTTGAGGCGTAGTATAATTCTAGTCAACATTCTAGTCAAGGTAACTGCAAAATATTTCCGATCAGGTCGGCTACGACTATAGTCCATGTCTACGAAGTTAGCATTAGCAAATTTTTCACAGGTGAACTTTAGTACATAATTTAGTTTTTTTTCATTTAGATATCTGTTGAATGGGACTTCAAAAACGTAGACATTTGTGTTTTGGACAGTTTTAAGCCACAAGTTAATAGAAAAGTGAAAATCATATGGATCATTGTCATTTATACCTCCTAGAATAATAACGAAATCGTCTAAATCAAATCAAATCAAAAACTCTTTATTTCCATAAATACAATAAATGTACACTTAGAAACGGTCAAATCGTAAAACTAAACACAGAAAAAAGTGATATTTTTTATTTCTGTCGCTTCGGTATGTAAAGAAGCGACGAAGAAACCTTTAGCCTGTTAGTTGAATGAACAAATGAAATCTTACGTTGTATGGTCTAGTCACTGAAACCCGGCGCGATCGTCTATGGTTTTTTGTATACTTACCTACTGAAGGCCTACTTCATTACGAAATTACGTTTCGTTTCGTTCGATTGGTAGGTAGGTCTATTGGTTATCCAAAGAAAGCTGAAATTTTGTATGAAGTTGACCTTATATTTCATTTTGGAATGATAAAGGTATATTTTTTATTGTATTAAGCACTGAAATTTCGGTCTTTAGCAATGTAGTGTTTGGTTAAAAAGGACCGAATTCTTCTTTTTCGTAGGTAAGTGAGGGTACTACCTTGTTGGCTTTTGCAGCCGTACTTTTCAACTTCGGGTTAACTATAATTGCTTATTTAGTCGATATTTTCTGAAATTCTGACGGTTTTTTCGCATTTACAGGTTTTAACGATAAAACTAAAGTCTGTATCTCAGCAACTGTTAGCAATAGAAGGACAAAATTTATCATGTAGAGTAGAGGAATCAACATAAATCAAATGTGTGATCGTTATCAAAGGGAAACCTTTGATCACAGAATTGATTCATCGTTCTCTGACCCTAAACGGTATTTTCCTATAACAACGCTTAAACGAAAATGATCTGTATCTTAGCAACCGCTTCCAATATAACCATAAAATTTTAAATGTAGACTTCCCTCACAAAAAGAACGCATATTTCAGTCATCATTTTTTTGAAATTCGGATTCGGAAGTTGTTTTCTTCAATCTAAAGAAGTACACTGACAGACACCGGACAGCCAGAACCACGGATTCTAGAGGCTTGAACGAATATCGCGTACTAAGTCACGGGTTTAAGCTAGTAATCAATAAAACAAAGAGCAACTAATAACGATCAATACAATTAATCAGGCGAGTAATAGAAAAGAAAATTATTTCCTTTATACATACATAATTTCATTTTCTAATTAAGCCGCATCGCAGTAACACTCCGTGAACTTAGTTGTTTGGCAATCATGTATATTCGCCGCGTAAAAGTGCAACGGATAAATTCAGATGAATCAAAACCATCCCATGTCATACAGTCAATTTTAAAATTGTTACATATATTTTTTTGTTTGGACTTTGGATTTTTTGAGCACGAAACCTTCCATAAAAGATTATTTTGGAAAATAGTTACAATTCTGCACTCGATTTGCATGATCAGTCTTACATTCATATTTTTGGACGATTTTGGATTTAAACTTATAGTGTGGATCACCTTTCATTACTGTCAGTATTTTTTCAATGTTGTTATATTAGTATTCCTCCGTCCGAACCAAACATTACGCCAGCTCTACCGTGACTTACATAAGATCGACATTAAATTGCAAGCAGACTGCGATTCATATAATGCAGAAAAAGTGTTTATTGCATTAATAGTTTTCGAATTTGTATACAAATGTATGATTTGCTATTTTCACTCAGGTTTAACTAAAGCATCATCCACATTAATATTTTTTTGGATTTTACTATCGATAAACGTTGTGCATTCATTGTGTGTGTTTATTTTTTATTCTGTAGCTAATCGATTAAATAGTTTATCATCTGCTTTACTTCGTAACGATCGAGACATTGCATCATTGCAGTATATCTATAAATCTCTTGTTGACTCGATGGAGTTGCAAAAAACAGCTCTTTATCCGTTGGTAAGGGACATATATCATAAATCAATAATAACATGATCTAGAATAACTCCATTTAATTTATTTACCTACTATTGTATACAATATTCATAACTTGTTCTTATTTCAGATAGTATTTTCAATCGTTTTCACTACCTTTGAAGTTATGTCAGCTATTATTATTTTACTGCAAGAGATGAAGATAGAAAATAGAGTGCGTATCAAATGAATGTATGTAGTCCTTTTTATTTAAAAATTAACTAATAGCATATTTGTACATTTGTTATTCCAGATCACACTCAGAATAGAATTTTTGACACTGGCAATAAATTTGGCATATATGTTTGCACCGGCTATTTGTGCTGACCAGCTTAGCACACAGGCGGAGAAAATCGTATTAAAACTGCATGACAAATTATTGCAGGAACGAGGTAAAGCAGTCTCACTCACACGTATTCATTTTGAACAAAGATATTGTATACGTAGTCATAGGATCTTTGATTTTGAACATCAACCTTAAATGGTGACAGTCTTTTGATATCCTGTTTAAAATTAATGGTATTTTTTACATTATACGGTTTTTAGGGTTTCGAAGATCGAAGATCGGTTTCGAAACCCTTATGGTCTCGCTTTGTCTGTCCTTTTTTCCCTCCTTAATAACTCAGCAACTACTGCAGCTATCAAGTTGAAATTTAAAATAATAATACATTTCGTGCGCCTGTACAGATTTAAAGAAAAATAAATGATAATAAATGAAAAATGAAAATGAATATTTTCCATACAAATTGTGATGCCGAAATTTTAAAAGATACCTACAGGGTCATGTGGGGTATCAAATGAAAGGTATCATTATATTATTACATTGTATTATTATTATCAGGTTTGTACATTTCAAAATAGTTTTGAAATTTCTGTAGGATTCATACTTTTTGAAATATTTTGAAAAAAGTCGAAAAAATACCTATAGAAGTTTGCAGAGCGATCCATTTGAAATGTAAGGAGCGTTTGTAGATATGGATCTATATTTTACAGGAAAATATAGAGAAGTCTGTAAAGTGAACACTTTTTGAAAAATAGTCAAAACGGAATAATTTTCATAAGGAGGGCTAAAAGGTATTGACTTGGACATTTCAAAACAGTTTTTCCTATAGGTTTAATACATTTTGAAATATTTTGAAAAAAGTCGAAAAATTTTCCATTACCCACTTTAACCGAAGCATGCAGAAAGATCTATCTAAAATGTAGGTTGGTACCTACTATTCTTAGGTATCCGTTAAATTGCGAAGTCTCTACGAGTACTTTTGGTACATATTTGTTGACAAACGTTCGAAACCCTCGGCGCGCGAGTTACACTCGCACTTGACGGATCTTGTTTTTATTGGTTATGGTCGAGCGTTTGGCCTCCAATTCACTTAAAGTAAGTGAAGATGTGGCCTAAGATGGAGCACGCTTTACCAGAAGGAACATATTTACCCTGGACTTGAAGACTCCAAGATTATACTCTAACGGGAAAACAGACGCAAGAAGTTCATTCCACTCTTTGGCCTTGCTTATTATAAAAGTAAAGCAGAATTTTTTGGTTCGACATTGTGGTATGTCGACCAGGTACGGGTGGTATTTTTCTGTGCGTCTGCTGGTCCTTTGGTTATTTGAAACTGGCTTACCTGCTCGTAATTTGATTTTCGTGAACTGTAGGGTACTCAGGAGTAGGCTACTCAAGACAAGCTGAAAGTTGGAATGAACACTAGCGAATACCAGACCACCTGGGTTCCCCCAGGTGGTCTATTCAAGTTTATTCGCAGTAAGTACTATTCAAGTTTTATATTGTAGCTTTCTATAGACTAGACACCAGAATGTCAGAAGAACAATTGATATACTGCGACAACCGGTTGGGGTTGTATATAAGCAATATGCGAAGAGAAGAATGTCATGTAACGAGGAGACTGATCTAGGTATGAATGTGGGCCATATATAAGGCCATACAAAACAAGATCCGTCAAGTGCGAGTGTAACTTGCGCGTCGAGGGTTTCGAACGTTTGTCAACAAATATGTACCAAAAGTACGGGTTAGAGACTTCGCAATTTAACGAATACCTAAAAATAGTAGGCACTAATCTTCATTTCAGATGGATCTCTCTGCATGCTTCGGTTAAAGTGGGTAATCGTAAGATTTTCAACTTTTATCAAAATATTTCAAAAATTATGAAACTTACAGAAATTTTAAAAACTATTTTGAAATGTCCGAACTGATACCTTTCATGTGATATCCCACTCGGTGGGGTAGCCCCTTTTGAAGATTATTCCCCCCCCCCCCCCCCCTATTTGACCATTTTTCAAAAAGTGTTCTTTTTACAAACTTCTCTATATTTTTCCTGGAAAATATAGATCCATATCTATAAACGCCTTATACATTTTACATGGATCGCTCTGCAATCTTCGGAAGAAAAAAAAGAGGGAAGTAGGTATTTTTTCGAAATTTTTCGAAATATTTTAAAAAGTATGAAACCTACAAAAATTTCTAACACTATTTTAAAATGTGCAAACTGATACCTTTCATTTGATACCCCACATGATCCTGCAGGCATCTTTTAAAATTTCGGCATCACAATTTGTATGGAATATATCCAGTTTCATTTTTCATGTATTTTCATTTATTTTTCTTTAAATCTGCAGGCGCATGAAATGTATTATTATTTTAAATTTCAAGTTAATAGCTGCAGTAGTTGCTGAGTTATTAAGGAGGGAAAAAAGGACAGACAAAGCGAGACCATAAGGGTTTCGAAACCGATCTTCGATCTTCGAAACCCTAAAAAGCGTGTTTATGACTTAAAACAAACGTAAATAAAAGAATAGGAACTTAGAATAGACCTGCCGCGTTACTGATAGATAATCATGTACCTAATAATATAATTGAAATAGCTTTATTCTTTGATGTCGCGTTTGCGCGATGTCACGTTTTAATTTGAATATTGCAGACTCTACTCGTCAGCGTGAATTGGAACGGTTCATCCGGTACGTGGAGGCGCGCCCGCTCCGGTTCCGCCTGTACAGGGTGATCCCTCTGGATGCCAGTCTGCTAAGCATGGTGCTCAACTTTGTCGTCACTTATCTCATAGTTATAATACAATTTATAAACAAGTAGGTACTGCAATTAATAAATTTTAATTTAAGTTACCTACATAAGCAAAAAATTATAATTATGTTAGTTTACATCATTTTTTTTTGTTAATTTTAGCTGGCATTGTAATGTGTGTTGTGTGAAAAATAAATAAATAAATAACTAGTGTCCCATCAGCAAACATACAACCAATGCCTCTCCCAAACAAGGGAAATTTACTAACACAGTCCATTGTGGTACCCATTTCAAAAGCGTTATTTATATCTAAACAATAATTTGGAAAACAAGGATGAAACTCATTTGAATTAATATATTTTAAGTCCAACCATAAAAATTATATTTTTTTTTGTTCAACACACAGCAACCAAATTTCATTTCATATTGTTTTGCCCAATAAAGGACACCAAAATGACACCTATTCCTAAAATCACGACGAATCGCCGCGTAAAAGTGCAATCAAAACTAAAATTATAATAATTGAAAACATTTGATGCAGATAAATATTTTGTCAACCGACTTCAAAAAAGGAGGAGGTTCTTTAATTGGCTGTATGTATTATCTTTTTGTGAATGTACCTATTTTGGCCGATTTCTCCGTCAATTGAGGACCAATTTTGATGATTTAGCTTTTGTATAGAGATCGATCCCGAGATGGTCTCATTAAAACATTTACTTTATTATTATTATTCAATTGTGAATTATTCAATTGTGTTCTAATTTATTTATTTTATTTTATTGTATTACACACACACACACACACACACACACACACACACACACACACACACACACACACACACACACACACACACATACACCAACACTCACGAACCATACAATGTTTTTATGTGAATTTGTAATAGCCAGTAATAAAAACCATAAATAGATTAATAAATAAGTAGCTTGTAATTTTGTTTAGTAATTAACGTTTTAAATTTAATTATTCATAAATCTAGGAGACGGGCGTTAACACTACCACACAGTTTGTAAAGCTTCGGTAGTGTTAACGTTTTAATATGTATTTAAGATCCTGTAAAAATGTTCTTAATAAAGATTTATTTAAAGATTTATTTAATTGAAATTTTCTTTGTGAATAAAGGCTTATTATTGAGTATTATTTGTCCTGAAAAACTGAAAAAAAACAGTATTAAATCACGAAATTTCAGGTTGGTTTTTATTTTTTGTATATGAACTAAATTTTTGATATTTTTTCATTTGGGCATGGACTTTTTGAACATGAGACCAAAATGTTGGGGTTGAAAAATTACAGCGTATACGCCTTTATTAAAACTAAAAATTGTTCGTAAAATGAATGACTAAACACATTAATTAATTAATAAACACTATATT
The DNA here is from genome assembly GCA_949316285.1 of Eupithecia subumbrata. Taxonomy (NCBI): domain Eukaryota; kingdom Metazoa; phylum Arthropoda; class Insecta; order Lepidoptera; family Geometridae; genus Eupithecia; species Eupithecia subumbrata. Next base: position 7,465,503 of record OX438643.1, on the reverse strand, counting down.
GTACAACATAATGAGTACATAAAAAAAGAACAGTACAAAGTCGACCTAATTGCATAAAGTAAATTCTTCCAGGCAACTTAAAAACTGCCTCAGTAATTTGATAGCAGTTTGAAATTCACTTACCTCAAGATGGAGTTGGATGCTCAGTCACTCTCACTCCAAATTTATTAAATTGGACATAAGTATAACTAAGTAAAAATAACGTAATTTAAAATTTCAAAGAATAAACTTTAATTCATCGATTAAAATTTGCAGTAAGCAAGTCGTAAACCCAATAACAACCTAAGCAGGTAGCGGTAAGCTCGCTTACCGCGCGTTTTCTGCTATTTATGCTGTCACTCAGGCCCATATTTGAATGACCATTTAGTTAGATGCTGTGCGGAATCCGGGATGTATATGCTTGATTGTGAGGGCGAGTACTGACCAGCGTCACGGGGCGCGTTTGTGCAGTTAGTACGGGGAAAGAAGGCGCTCGCAACGAGCAACGAGACGGGTATCTGACGTTTCATGCTCGCTGCGCTTGGTACATTAAGCCCCGGAGCACCAGTAAGTAAGTACCCAGCTTAAAGAGTGACAATAAAACGTCAAGTGGTAGGTTCGGTATAATTATAAAACCTTGCGTCTCGCCAAATTTTATGGTTCTTAGTCAACGGGACCCTATAGGTTTTGTGTGCATGTGGTTTCCTTGGAAATTTCAAAATATTCGGACTGTAGACTTTTGATTGCGTTGACTTAGAAGTTTTATTTATATCGAAGCTCCAAGATGTTACGGACTTGAGTATTTGATGTTAATTTCAACTCGATACCTCCACGCGTTCCTGAGAAAAGGGTGTTGAAGGACGAACAGACAGACAGACAGGCGGACGGAAAACAAAGTGATCTTATAAGGGTTCCTTTTGCCTTTTGAGGTACGTAACCCTAAAAATTAAAATAAAAGACGATAATCGTCGTATGATATATTTACAAAAACAGCAGGCATAGGTAGCATTCGACGCTTGGTAAGCGAGCTTTCTGCTACTTAGCCAATCGTCGGTTTACGCCTTGCTCACTGCAAGCTTCGAGCGACTGGCCCGCGCGCTGTAGCCGCTAGGACCGCTCGCTTGATTCACTTACACGGCTCTTTACTGACCGAGTTTGGCTGCGTCGAAAGAGCTTTTATCTACACTAATGTTATAACATTCTACTTATGTTTCCAATACTTGACTTATAATTACTACTGTTATAGCGCAGTTAGCAAAACACTCAATTTAAGCAATTTCACATGATGGTATAATATCCACATCGATATCGTAAAATCTCATTATAACATCAATAAAACGCGACCAATTAACCTGGCGAGCCTTATGTCAAAATCCTCGTACAAGTTGTATAAAATTTTGATATTAGGCTGGCTTTTGAAAACAGTTGGGTTATACGTGAAAACTGTGCCAATTAAATAAAAAAAGAACAGCGCGCGCTCGTTCCTGATTGGCCCTGCGCGAGCAGCTGCGCTCTCATTGGTTAGATATTAATGGCGGCAAGTTCACTGTGACAATACACGTACGCGTGAATTTAATGTTTCGCAATGTGTTTTGTTTTTAAAATACAAATTAAAAGTTAAAAATGGATAGCGAGGTGGGCTAAATATTCTATGCTCAAGTCCACACTGAGTATCTACAACAATATTGATATCACGAAGTATTCAAAAGTCATAGCGTTCCTGAAACGCAGTTCAGAAGGACACAAGGGAAAAAAGTCCTTGACGTTTACATCAGGTCAAATAAAGATGTTCCTGGAAGATTCACAAGATATTTTGTATCTTTTTGAAAAGGTAAGTGTATTTTAGTTCTGTTATTTAATCTACCTAGTACTTACGTACTACACACGCAAGTTATCTAGACACTCCGTTTAAGCGCTTTGTGTATAAATTTGGTAGTAGGTACCTACACTTTACTACTTCATAAATCATAGTTTTTGCCTTGGCTATGTACCTCAAGCTTATTATATCGTTTATTGTTACAGGTTGCACTAATCTTCGGCATAATGGGGGCATGCCGAAGGCAAGAGCTATACAACATCCAGTTCGATGAAGTCTCTAACATAGACGACAGTACAATCATGGTGAAAGTTTTATATATTCCGACTCCGTCTACGAGCTCTACTGCTTGCCCCGCGGCCGCTACAGCTGCTGGATCAATAATTAACATTAACTTTCAAAATTGTACCATCCAAAATTTGAACAATTATTATAAATAAACTATTGTCAGCTTTTACTCTTGTTGTTTGATTAATTGCATTAGTGAAGATAAAGTAGTGTATGCAACTGCATATAACACGGGTATTAAAACACTCGTTACTATTATGAAACTCGCTACGCTCGTTTCATAAACTCACACTCGTGTTTTAATACCCTTCATTATATGACAGTTGCATAAACTACTATTACTATAGCACGAATTGTGGCGAAGGCATGTGAGTGATGTGCGGTAGAGGTGTGGCCAACTATGTTTTGACTTTTAGAAATTCAAAACAATTATTGCATCAATGTATTTATTATTTTAATGTTATATATAATAATATCATGTTTCTCTTTAGTTTTTATATTCAAAATACCACAGAATAACTAGTAATAACAATACTTAGATAAGAAATATGATTAAATGATGAAAAAAAAAGTTTTCCATAATTTTTGCTAAAGTGCGTATTTATATTTTATTTTAAGTAAAGTTCCTATTTATATGCAAATTGTATTATAACTATGAGATAAGTGACGACAAAATTAAACACCATGCTGAGCAGACTGGCGTCCAGAGGGATCACCTTGTACAGGCGGAACCGGAGCGGACGCGCCTCCACGTACCGGATGAACCGTTCCAACTCACGCTGACGACCAGGGTCTGGAACATTCAAATAGACACGCGGTAGACAGAAAGTCAACATCTTGCTGTTACTGAAAGAAGGAAGAAAGCTATTCCATTTACATACATGCATGATTCCTGTTGTTATACAAGATGACTTTTTGAGATTGTAGTGGATGGCCAAGTCCGAAACCATGATAGAGAAAAGTCGTGAAAGGAGGAAAAGTAGTGAGCAAATTAATAAGAAAAAAAACTACATCCAAAATACAGGACGTCAAACTTTATTAAAAATTTGGTTCGATTTCCTGCACAAGTAAAAGATTTAAGAAAAATCGAAATATGCAGTTATTGTTTTTTCTTATAAATCGAGATCTTGACTCCTTTTACTTTTCTAACGCTCTTGGTTTCTGATTAGGCCATCTACTTCCATCTCAAAAAGCCACACTGTATACTTTTTGTATGTATTCATTTTAGTCAAAAAATAGGGTCAACCTGGCAATTCCGAGCTAACCCGATAAACACACTTTAGTTGACTTTTGGGACAACACACAACTCCAAAATGAAGGCGTTGTGTACGAGTTACAGCTGATTAGGTCGGAATAGCTAGGTGAAACCCTGATACGACTGGACTTATCAACCGTTCGATAATGACCTCAATGGGCATTTGGCAAAATAAGGCGTTTTCTAAATGTCAAAAAATTTATCGACCAGACTGAAAAAATTGTTTAGTTAGGGCCTGTCAAATTAAAATGGCAAAGACCCCGCATCTATATTCACAAAGAAAATTACAATCATCATAAAGAAATAAATTAGAACTAGTATTTACAATTGAGCTAACTGCAGACTGTTGCAAACAATCTAAAGGTAGCTCAACTGATCCATATCAATACCTGTCGGAAGCGTCCCTATGACGCTGGCTGCATTGCCCCGCTGTATGGCAATGCTGATATTAGAAAGTAAAGTCAACGTAGGCTGGTATACGATGGCCGCGGTAGGTTATAATGTTCCCGTGGTTCGGCGAAAATGGCGAGAGAAGGACACCGGAGCGGTTTTTAGTGGGTTTCACGTCCTTTTCAGAGCGTCGAGTACCATATAATTCTAGTCTCCCCCAGACCAGTTTATTCGTAAACGAATTTCCTCGCCGAATAAAAAATAGACTGCTATACGATCTTTGACCTGCATAGACCGTGAATGGTTTGACATGACAACTCAATGACAACCGCTATACTGCGATGGTAAAATACGTGTCCAATGAATGACAATAAATCATGTTCTCACATGCTATACGAACCAGCACCAGCTATACGAATAGAATCAGAAACTCACAACGGAGTTTCTGATGGATTCTTGTCAGAATCATGGTGAAATGTGCCATATACCTACCTAATCTGTAAAAATGATATAAGAATAAAAACCTAGATTAATTCGTCGTATTAATTCATACCGCCGATTAGCGATTGCTTACCCTAAAAAATAAAAATATAAATTGCGGTGGTGAAACAGGAGTGGGACGCGGGACTACATGAACCGCCAGCACTTAGGTACCGTTGCTGCTATAACAACACATAATAAAAATAATAGTGCATTTTACACCAAGGCTTACAAAGTGATTGCGCCTTGGGCCTTAAAACACACGAGGTAGGAATCGCACTTTCTGCCGAGTGATAAATAGTGCTTTATACACCTTCGAGGAAAATAAAAAGCAGAATTAATTATTAATTAAAATTTATAAGAACTTACCGCGCCCAATGATGTTAGTAAAACCTCATTGACCGCGCCAGCCTTTGGGTTCTTTTTTCAAAATATTGTTCGGAAATCGGAGGAGGCCTAATGGACTTGGAGTAAAAACTTCTGTCGTTTGACCGAACGAAAATAACCATAGCTACCGGCCGATCTTTTAGGAAATTAAAAAAAAATAACACGTTAGAAATCGATTTCCATACACTTTTTCCGCCCGCTAAAACACGTGAGAAATGAAATTCCATAGAGTTTTTCCTCCCGGTTTCCTATAGGCCTGCAAAGACATACCTACTTTCTATTCTATGAATGGAAAAGGAATAGGCAACTTTCCGAGCAGGTGTATTATAAAATAAATTTCATACTAAGGATGGCTAACGTCCAATGTCCATGCCACGTTGAGTTCCGATCACCAAAGTAAAACAACGTTAGGCGCGGTCAGTACTTGGTTGATTGTTGGCATGTTGGCTTTTTGCATTTTTATAATACGATCCATCAAATAATCCGTTTTGAGCTTTGAGGAATTCTTACATATAATAGCTTTCATCCCTCAAGACTAAGGGGTGGCGCACGCGCGCCTTTTTGACTGTTGACGCCTCAGTTTTATTTCGTATTTACTCTAATTCCATGGATTGTACACATGTTTTTATTGCACAACTGTTGAGAAAACCCTTAAAATAAAGTAATGATTCATTATGAATTAAATGAGACATAGACTAGAAGCCTTCTTTTACGAAATAGTTTTGTTTGATGGTACAGAAAACCCCCACGTGCTTGTTAACTCCCACTAGATCGTTTTTTTTTGTTGTTTCGTTGCGAAACTTATGGTAAATGGTATATAAATGGCCATCACGCATTTTTAATTTATAATATATTTATAATATATACCGACAACATTATTGGACAAAAAACGAGCATAATCGCAATGGAGATACAATAAAAAATGTTTGGGCCCCGTCCGTGCCTCATAATCCTTAACCGAAAAATTACAATGAGAGACAGACTAGCTTGTTGTTGGTATAACGTATCAAATGATTGTCACCCTACATGGTTGGTGTTCAAAATAACGTATAAATGGATTCTATTACTACGACTATTAGCTTTACCTTTTTCCTGTAATAATTTCTCGTGCAGTAAAAGCATAATTTTCGTCGCCTGTGTTGAAAGATGGTCAGCACAGAGAGCCGGGGCAAACATATATGCCAAATTTATTGCCACTGTCAAAAAATCTAATCGGGGTTCGACCTGAAATTAAAAATAAATTAATAATTTAATATTGGATAAGTTATTTTATAGATCAGAAATAAATTTCATACGCACTCGGTTTTCCATCTTCATCTGTTGCACAAAGAAAAGAACAGTTGACATGACTTCAAAGGTAGTGAAACCGATTGAAAATAATATCTAAAACGAAGAACAAAGTATGAAAGGTGACTAAATTAATTGAAACTATTTTAGAGCATGCAACCGTCCCTTACCAGCGGATCAATAGCAGATTTATACAACTCAGTCGAGTCTACAATAGACCTATAAATATATTGCAATGATAAAATATCTCGATCGTTACGATTTAAAACAGTTAATAATTTATTTAATCGAAAAGCTAGAGTATAAAAAACGAAGGCGCAGCATGAATACACAATGTTAATTGATATTATATTCCAAAATAATAATAATGTGGATGACGTTTTTGTTACACTTGAGTAAAAATAGTAAGCCGTGAATTTGTATATAAATTCGAAAACTACTGATGCAATGAATTTTTTCTCGGCATGAAATGAATCGCAACTTCCTTGTATTTTTTTGTCAATTATATGTAAGTCACGGTATAGCTGACGAACTGTTTGGTTCGGGCGAAGAGATACTAGTACAACAATATTGCAAAAATAATGACAATAATAATAGATTATTGTCCAATACAAAAGTATAAATCCATAATCATCCAAAAATATGAAAGTAAGACTGATCATGCAAATTGAGAGCAGAATTGTTACTATTTTCCAAAATAATCTTTTATGTAAAGTTTCGTGCTCAAAAAATCCGAAGTCCAAACAAAAAAATATATGAAACATTTTGAAAATTCTCTGCATGACAAGGAATGATTTTGATTCTTCTGGATTAATTGGTTGCACTTTTACGCGACGAATATTCATGATTGCAAGAAAACTAAGTTGACTTTGAGCGTCACCGCGTTGCGGCCAAATTGGGAAATGAAATTATGTAGGACACATTTTCTTTTCTATTACTCGTAGGATTAATTTCTTTGATGGCAATGACTTGCTCTTTGTTAGGGTTTCGTGTTCGAGTACGAAACCCTAATGCTCTAAAGTATCGTTTTGTCTGTCCTTTATTTTCTTGAATATCTCAGGAATTACCGAGGCTATTAACTTGAATAGTAAAATAAAATAAATACTGTGCGCCTGTAAATAATAAAAGAAACAGAAAATAAAAACGAACATAAACATTTTCTGTATGTACAAATTGTGATGTCAAAATTTTAAAAGAGACCTGCAAGATCAAGTGGGTATCAAATGGAAGTTATAATAATTATAGGGAGGTACAGATCTATAGAATAAAAGAAAACTTTTCCTCAAATGATTAAAGGGGGGAAGGCGAATCTTATTGAGTATGCTATCAAATCAATTGTTTTGATTAGTGTATTTCCAAACAGTTTTTAAAATCTACTAAGTAGCAAACTTATTGAAAACCATTAAAAAGAGTCGAAAAATTTACCGTATAGTGGTAAATTTTCCTAATCTCTGAAGTTTGCAGAGCGATCTGTGTTTATTACATTCATTTAATAGCGAAGTCTCTAACTGATACCTATAGTAGGTACAAATTCGTATAATTGCCAACAGTTCGAATTCGAACCCTCGACACGCGAGTAATACTCGCTTTTGACGGATCTTGTTTTTTTATAATTAATGGAAGGCTGTCACTGCTGAAAAATTAACTTATCTAATTTTACTTTATTTTATTTATTTAACATATTTAATGAACTAGCCTAGGGTATTGAACATTCAAAATCAATATAGAATACAAAAGCGTAGGTACCTCAACTAAACACACTTGAATTTCTCTCTAAATTGATTCTCGCAACCAAGTCAATAAGTAATTTTCTTTTATGAAACTTCTCAACAAACAGCTTGGTTGTTCTTGGTTATAACTTCAAGCGACTTTCAGTCCGTCACATGTAGATTTGTTCCCAAAGATCCTATGACTACGTTCCGAATATCTTTGATTTGTTCCAGAGTCTAGTTGTAGCGTGAGTTGGAGCAATTTATCCGGTACGTGGAGGCTCGTTGCGCCCGCTCCGATTCTGCGTGTACAGGGTGATCCCTCTGGACGCCAGTCTGCTCAGCATGGTTTTTAACTTTGCTGTCACTTATCTCATCGTTATCATCAAACAATTTACATATAGTGCGACCGAAAAGAGTAGAAAATAAATGAGGGCGCTGCTGTCGTTTAGATGGCAACACGAATACTACGACGCAAACGGTCTTGATCCTTGCATTTAGCAATAAAATTTTGTTGAAAACGTTGATGTCAATAGGTACAAATCCGACCAATATTAGTAGAAACTGGCAACTCTTTATGAATGTTGTTTGTAGACTAAATTAATATACGATTACAAAAAAAGTAATCTGGTATTCTTCTTACTATCGTAAACATTTACTCTTAAAAATAATAGATATACTTTGGCATAACTAGTTTACTGAACCACATTTAACCCCCTCCCCCCTATTATAAAAAAAATAAGAATAGGCCGACCCCCTCTTCTCTGTTCAATATTTACTACGTAAGAATCTAAAGGAAAAAATTAATACACGTTTGGTTAGTTTTATGTCCAACAGTGGACTAATATGGGCTGATGATGATGATGATGATGATGATGATGGTTAGTTTTAATGTTTATTTTTCAAAGTAACAATTTTAAGGAATGTTTATTTGTACCGATTTACAAAGGTACTAATAATTTTTATTTTTTGGTAGTAATAAACTTTGGTTTTTTGTGATCTTTCGTAAGAACTATCGAGAATCCCTCAAAAATAAGACATGGTCGACGCCCCTCCCCCTAAATCGTCTTACGTAATAACTGAATGGCCCCTTTTCTGCAAGAAGTATATGTTATTACGTTTTGAATATGCTTGTAGAGTTTTTGAATATGCTTGTATTTGTATTGTTATTACGTTTTGAATATGCTTGTAGAGCCTTGCATCTTCGATTCCTGACACATAACGGATGTACCTACCTACCTGAAAACAAATTTAAATTTTACTGAAATGTAACGAAGGACCGTTAAGGGTGGCAGATGGGTTTTGAGGTCAACAAATGGCAAAATCGGATGATGATGACGATGATTTTGTTTTAAAGACTTGAAATATGGAAGTGGACTTTACTTTTTCCAATACAAACGGAAATAAACATTAAAAATACCATGAACGCAATTTGCAAAAATACAGCATAAATATAACTCAGGCAATCAAATTCACAATTTTAATCGTTTGAGAGAGGCTGATTTTACTACTTAAATACCATAGAATCAAGTATTTTTCAGTGATCTCGGAGGTTCTTTGATAATTGTATATAACATCGAGCCATAGCTTTCTTACTTGAAATTCGGCTAAACAACGTATGAAAACTTTATCAATCACTTGTTTTGTTCCACTGCTATTAGTTTTTTTACATGTTGGATTACACTAAAGACCATAGTACCTACACATTAAAACACATTAAACCCAATGTTTATTTACATGTGCGTGACATTTTGAAAAGATATGACATTAGTTTTGAGTTGTCAGAGCAAAGGTTAAGTTTAGTTCCATTTTAATTAATTTCTACTCTTTTCGGTCCAGCTGTACCAATAGGTTGGTAACTATTATTCATAAAATTTAAGTAAGGTACATACTAACTAAAGAATTAGCAAGCTGATGTGGCAGTGGGCCGGCCATATCTCGCGAAGAACTGACAACCGCTGGGGTAAACGTGTTCTTGAGTGGAGACCACGACTCGGCAAACGTAGTGTAGGACGCCCTCCGGCCAGGTGGGATGACGATCTGCGAAAGACTGCAGGCAGATAGATGTTGGATGCGGCAAGCTGAAGACTGCTATGGCGCTCATTAAGGGAGGCCTATGACCAGCAGTGGACTAGTATAGGCTGATGGTGATGATGATGATGATGACATACTAACGCGATTTTTAGGGTTCCGAGATCGAAGATCGGTTTCGAAACCCTTATGGTCTCGCTTTGTCTGTCCTTTTTTTTCTCCATAATAACTCAGCAACTACTGCAGCTATCAATTTGAAATTTAAAATAATAATACATTTCGTGCGCCTGTGCAGATTTAAAGAAAAATAAATGAAAAATGAACATGAATATTTTCCATACAAATTGTGATGCCGAAATTTTAAGATACCTGCAGGGTCATGTGGGGTATCAAATAAAAGGTATCATTTGTACATTTCAAAAAAGTTTCTTGAATTTTTTGTAGGTTTCATACTTTTAAAATATTTTTAAAAAATTCGAAAAAATATCCATTCCAAGTCAGCCTGCGACGCAGGAGGCTGCGGGTTCGATTCCCGCCTCGGAAAAAAATTATGTACGATCTGCAGAAATGAAATGTTCCTTTGGTCTGGGTTTTTTCAATGTATAATAAAAAATATCTATCTATGTAGTGTATTGTATTAAGTATATCAGTTATCTAGTACCCATAACACAAGCTCTGCTTAGCTTGGGGCTAGATAATGCTGTGTGAATTGTCTAGCATTATTTATTTTTATTTACTCATACAAATACTCGTAGAACGCAGAGTATTTGTATGAGTAGCCATCTTCGATCAAATATTCAGCGGCCTCCCCGTAGATACCTAGAACCTTACAAAAATGACACTCAAAATTGTCTACGACTTGTTTTGACGCAGACAGTTTGCGCAGAGCCTGACCAGTTTTGTGCATACGGAACAAGAGATTAGTTGAGTCGAATTTATTTTATTTTGTAAGTAGGTAGGTACTTACTTACCAACGTTAATTTTTATAATGATTAATAAAACGACAGAATTTAGATAAAAATAACGAATCATTTATTGATAAAACTAGAAATTAGTCTCAACATTAGTGTACCTCTATGTCCAATATGACCGACATATTGTATTTATGTAGGTCATTTTGGACATACCTATTACAATAATTTAAATAAATTAACAAAAGTTAGTGAAGTTAACCATGCAGGCACTTTAAATTAAAAATAACTAGTTTCACACCGCGGTTTCGCACGAGTTGTTTCCGGTTCAAAAATGAAACGTTATTTCAAGTTAAAAAGGATCTTATAAAATAACTAGCTGTACCCGCGACTTCGTTCGCGATTGCCTCACCTGCCGACTAATTAAGTTCACATGTCTCTCATATTATGAAACGCCGCCGTGCAAAAAATCGTGTAGTGTCTACGGGGGATAGCATGTTGTCATCTTCAATCCCATTCTTTATCTACACGACTTTTAGCTAGGTACGACTCGGCCAGCGTCAGTGTTAAGAAGTGTCATACTCGTTTCACTTCTTACTGATGGTTCCGTTCAGCTGGGGCCCTATTCTGCTATACTAATCGATTCACTATGACAGGGGTATCGACACAGAATGACACGTTTGGGTATTCCACCTCAGATGAAAGAAATTATGATGAATGCAGATGGTGAGACGTGCGTCAAGTTTGAAACTATTAATTTATCTCGCACGCACTTACTGGAGTTTTATAAATCTAAGGATTCTACGTGATGATTCTGCGACGATTCCATTGTCATACCATACTGAAGCAATTGTATTGCAGAATTGACTGATCCATTTGACTGGACCACCGTAATTTTTTTTTCGTTAGTAGGTAGGTACAGTTGGCTGTGTACCACAGTAAAAAATATTTTTCTGTGGTCTAGTTAGTTTAATTGGACCACTTACTGCAACCAAACTTCGGTAGTACAGTTAACTGGACCAGCTAAACCACCATATATCATGTAAGGTGGGAACCTAAGTTATTTTTCCAAGACGCCTTAGTAGGTAGGAACCTAACTAATGGGTGCGTCTTGGAAAAATACATAGATAGGAACTTACCTACCCTCTATCTACTAATTTTTTTCTTCTTACTACAGATTATTTCATCAATCTACTGATTTTCTACTCGACTTTCTACTGATTTAGTCAAATTCGATCTTGCAACACTGTTTCTAACAAAAAGAATGCATGAAATCGGACGACGCGTAGCCCCGTCGTGATGCGTGGTTAAAGAATTCTATTTTTTCCTCTCTCCCAGGGGAACCTTACTGAATTCCAGGATAAAATGTATTCCATGTCCTTCCTTGTAGTATGAACTCAAAACGTGCCAAGTTTAATTCCAACTCATTGCCTATGTAGTTTCGGCGTGATGCGCGGTGAAGGAATTTGACTTTCATCCCCTCTGCCAGGGGAACCTTACTGAATTCCGGGATAAAATGTATCTTTCCTCATAGTATGAACTAAAATCATGCCGAGATGCATTCGATTTCATTAAGTAGTGCCGTCGTGATGCGCGTTTAAAGAATTTTACTTTCATCCTCTCTCCCAGGGGAACCTTACTGAATTCCAGGATAAAATGTATCCCATGTCTTTCCTTGAACTCAAATAGTACCAATTCAGTCCAACTCATTCAGTAGTTTCGGCGTGATGCGCGGTGAAGGAATTTTACTTTCATCCCTTCTCCCAGGGGAACCTTACTAAATTCTGGGATAAAATGTATCTTTCCTCGTAGTATGAAATCAAATTATGCCGAGTTCCATTCGAATTCATTCAGTTGTTCCATCGTGATGCGCAGTTAAAGAATTTTACTTTCATCCTCTCTCCCAGGGGAACATGACTGAATTCCGGGATGAATAGTATCCCATGTCCTTCCTTGTAGTATGAAATCAAATCGTGCAAGGTTTCATTCCAACTCATTCAGTACTTTCGGCGTCATGCGCGGTGAAGAAATTTTACTTTCATCCCCTCTCCCAGGGAAACCTGACTGAATTCCGGGATAAAAATTATCCTATGTCCTTCCTCGTAGTATGACCTAAAATCGTGCCGAGTTTCATTTCAATACCTTCAGTAGTTTCGACGTGATGCGCGTTTAAGAAACAGACAGACAGACAGACAGACAGACAGACAGACAGACATGAATGAAAAAAATTACAGTTTTGGCTTCAGTATCGATAATAGAGTGCCCTCCAAAAAAAATTTTCAAAATATCTTCAATGTACAGAATTGGACCTGTTACAGTTTTATTATAAGTATAGATATAGATTAAACGATCTGAACACATTAGTTTTAGTAACTACTATTTCATTTTAAACTTCTTATAAGGAAACATAAATAAACACATACATTACTTACCACAAATAAATACAAAAAAATTAGAAACACTAACCGCTCAACTTAAAACAAAATAAATTTTGTTTGATATGCAGACCAAAAAACAATATTTAATGATCAGCATTAAATATTGTTTTTTGGTCTGCATATCTGCATATCTGCTTCATAAGGATATGGCTAATGTCACAATACAAATAGTACAAATAGTAAATAGTAGATTGTTTTACAAGGGACTAAACCATCCCATTATATACGAGGTTGTTATACATGACAAGAGCGAGTTATAATGGGTGGTTTTGGCCCGAGTAAAACACTCTACTTTTCACTTCGATTGCGAGAAAATAAATAAATTCAAAATTAAACAATTTTCAGAAATTTTATTAAAAATTAAATGTGCAGTTAGAGCAATTTTTAATGTTTGGTGATATGTTTTTCCCGGGCAATTTTATTTCGGGTCTCTGTGATTGGGATGTGATAATATTTTGAGTTGATTGATGTGGAGTAAAAGTTGGAGATACTCGACTCGTGCTTGAGTTTCCTGCATTATTAAGATCTGAGTGCGGCTTTAGCTAAGTTGAAATATTCATCCAATCCCGCGATGTAGAGCTTGGGGTTCTGTAATGTTTGGTAGAATCCTTCCGTAATCCGCTACGTGACGTGATACTTGTTTTGTATAGAGTCCTCTATATAACCTTCAGCCACTTGATCGGACCTCCATCCACCGTGCCGTTTTAATGTCGTTATATTCGCACCAGAGTCTGCCAACAGAGTCGCGGATGTTCTGCGGAAACAATGGCGACCGTGTAGAGTTCCGGATTTGGTAAATTTAGATAAGTGGCAATATCTTTAGGCATGTTACTAAATTTATTTTTGCCTATGACTTGCCTTGTGCATTTACCATTTTGATAATTTAGAATAAATCTTCTCGTTGATACATCAGTGGGACGTAACTCCTGATAGGCTTTAACTATATTAAGGTATTCTCCACTGATGACAAATTTACGCTCTTTGTTTGTTTTCGTGTTCGGCAGACTCACAGTTCGTAGGTTTGTATCCGTTTCTACGTCTTCTAGCGTTATATTGGCAAGCTCTATTCCTCTGCATGCACCGCTGATTCCATAAATTAAAGCAACCTGTTGAACAAAAAAATAAGTGTGTTAATAATCGTAATAACCTAGGTGCCTAATTTAGGTATGTAGTTAGGTATCTATTTATCTAGTTTGAGTAGAGTACATAAGTAGGTTACCTTTGTTGCCAAGTATTGTTTATTTGGAGCGTTATTTAAAAATGTTGCGATTTCTTGTGTCGTCAAGACTTAAGATTTTTTTGCCTTGTATCCAGTGAACAATTTCTTCAGTAAAGCCGTCAAATTTAGGTACCTACATATTTTTTAATATCGACGTAGTGTCTTGTTTGTAAGGTCATTCTTAACATTGAATATGTGCTCCAAAGAGTCAAAGATTTGAATTTTTTCGATAATTCATCAAAATAAATGCGAAAAACCCCTTCAGTAAAAGAATCCACACGTTTCTCATCTCTCCATTTCATAAAATTTTCGTAACGCTTTAAATATATTCCACGTGATTTTGTCGGCAACAGATTCATAATTATTTCTTTGCCCTTTTCTTCCATTTGCATATTAGCATCTTCACTATCACTTGATGACATTTTTCACGTTCACAATTTGGAAGTGAAAGTCATGAAGTTAAACGTAAAAGTTTGTGATTTGGAATGAAGAAAATTCTAGAGATTTAGCGCCAATAACATCTTTTTTTTATTTTATTTCTCTATCTAATCCGCAACGAAACAGTTCGCATTCTACCGTGAAGGGAAGAATGAACCTTCATAAAACATCAGCAAGAAGGTTCTATTTTCAAAAAAAAAAGATTGACGGAGCACCAAGAAGTCGAGTTTTTATGCAAGAGAACGAATGCTTTGTACGGGCTGATGATTTTGGACAAAAATTAAAAAGAAAAAATTCCAGCTTCATGTTTGCTAGATTATCGTTGATAAGTTGTCATTTTTACAAATAGAATCCCCTTCACCTCACCTCAACAGATGATCCACTGCTGGACGAAGGCCTCCCCCTGAAAATCACCTTATTGGCTATTATATCATGGGGGTCATGCCCATAATTTATTAAAATATTCATTAATAAGTTATTATTCCATTACGATGATCTTTTGTCAAAACTGAAAACTAGTTTAATCTAGCAAACTTTTATCAAATTAATTTCATTTCGTAATAGGTACGTTAGCTACACAGCGATATTCAACTTAGTAAAAATTCGTCATGTAGGTATCTATCTACAGCTACTAGCTAGCATAGAAAACACCTATTCCAGCCTATAATAACACCAGACCTATAATAAAAACCTGTCGTAAAGTATTGTATGATGTTTATCAGTTGTCTAGTACCCATAACACAAGCTCTGCGCCAATTGTCCACCACTATTTATTTATTGTTTACTAGCGTTCTGTCCCGGCTTCGCACGAGTGGACATGTATTTTTTAATCATTTTGGGATAAATTTAATATAGGTAAATATATCTCTTCATGCATGACATAAGTAAGTTTTTTTTCGTCGTGCTGCATGGGGCCGCATCGGCCACGGCGGCGCGGCGGCGCGGTAGTGTTTATTTTTCTGTTAGGCGCTGGGTTCTCTGAACCGTCGCGTGTAAACGAAGACAGTGGAGTGGAGACGCGTCGGCTAGAGCGCCGCCCGCCCGTCGGTCGCGGGCGTGTGGGTTCTCAGGACCGACGCGTCCTCGACGTCCGCAGGCGTGTGGCATCAGTGCTTGAACTGTCGTGTTTGACTCGGTGCAAAATGAACTAAAAAATATTAACATTGCTACTTTTAGAAGAAAAAAAGGAAGATGATCTTCTGATGTTATCAAAGAAAATAAAAAAAAACTAATTAAATATTTTAAAAATTTAATATATAATTCTGTGCCTCCTGTGAGGAGTGATTTATGTCGAGTGATTTTTGTGTACCCTTTTTGAGATTTTTACATAGAAATGATCAGAAAAAAAATACGATTTTTTTGGTCTGACTCACGTTATTCTTCTATCTACTATAGTTTCGGAGATAATTTGGTGCAAAGTGATATAACTGCCATGTTTTTTGCAAAAAAATTGTGAATATTGATATAATAATATGTCAAGTTGTAACTTCTTTGAGTAGGTTCTCCACTCATTGTTTTTTGTGCTCCGTGATATAAGAGCGATTTTATTAATTTTCACTTTTTATTTTCAGTATATTTGTCGTGAATATTAATATTATATTTAGAGTTATATTATTTTGAAACAATTTTTCTCATTACTAATTAGGGGTACATCTCGACTTGCATCATTCTGCACAAATAAATTTTATGTGTAAACGATTAAAAAATGAATTGTATTTAAAACTGAAAGTAATTAAAAAAATTAATGAAGAACAAGTTGTGCTAAATGATATAAGTGCGCATAATTGATGTGTGTAGCGGAGTGATGTGAAATGAGTGTCACTTAATACTCATTAATACACACACTAACCGCAATGCGATGCGACACACGTCACACAGGAAGAGCAAGGCGAACAAAGCTTCGCGAATAGCAATGCGACCACCTTAACACAGCAAAGCGAGCGACGCGTGCCGTGCTTCGTGACCGCAACCTGATGGCGTGGGTCGGATTGCGGTGAGCGAAGCGCACAACAAGGCGAGCAAAGCTAGCCTTGTTGTGTGGCAGCACGAGCGTAGTCGTGTGCGGTTCGTTTCGCCCACTGCAATCGACCAAAAGTGCAGAATCTTCCTGGGGTCTTCGCAGGCTTCGCGGAGTGACCTTGGCAAGTAGAGGATTTCTGTTCGTTGTGATGTTAGTCCCTCATGTCCCAGGACTACGTGG
This sequence comes from Eupithecia subumbrata, assembly GCA_949316285.1. Classification (NCBI taxonomy): domain Eukaryota; kingdom Metazoa; phylum Arthropoda; class Insecta; order Lepidoptera; family Geometridae; genus Eupithecia; species Eupithecia subumbrata. The sequence continues at coordinate 7,448,675 of OX438643.1, read as the reverse complement.
GCAGCTAGTTCGTCGTCGCTGAGGCACCCTCTGCAGGGAAGGCTGTCCATTGCTCCGATGGTGAATAAGTGTTTGTTCAGGGGGCAGTGTCCTGTTGGTTGGTGTTCTCACCAGGATATGCAGGTCCATTCTGTTAAGGTTGAGTAGGCGTTTTGTCAGCCTTGGCGAGGTTGATTGAAGCGCCGCTCTGGCTTGTCTGCATCTTAGCAGGCGTGTCCATCGTTCGTTATGCATTTCTCTAGTTTTGAGCCTAGTCCATGTCTGCAGGAGTATTTTAATTCATTCGATTCGTTTCCGAATCGAATCCGATGGATCTATAAAACGCTATTTGATTTCGTCTCTGGTTGATGATCGAAATAAAGAGCTCCTCCTCCTTGAGGTAGGGTAGGAAAGTTGATGATCCTTCTATGGTTGTTTCCGTTCCCCTCCGTGCCAATTCATCAGCGGCGACATTACTTAGCGATCCGCTATGTCCCTTAATCTATTGAAGGATGATCTTATTCTTGGTGGATATCCTCTCTAATGCCAAGTGACATTCGTACACGAGCTTGGAGCTACCTACGTTTAAAGATGTTGAAAAGGAAAGGGAAAGATCATGCAATTGTACTCATCAGTCGTACGCGGAATTGCCTTTACACATAACATTCTTGCGCTCATGCTTACTAAGTACAATATGGCGTATATATCTGTGTGAATTGCACACACACCAACACGCGCCAGCTCTGGACGATCTATCTCGCACGATTAGCCTTTACACGGCCGCTCTTTCCGTTTTGACAAGAACTGACAGCGAGCAATGGCGCGCAAAAGAACGCGCAACTTAAACAGCTTCAAAAACGTAATCGGGTAAGGTTGTGTGTGCGCAGGCTTTCTGGCGCGCAATCCTTTACGCTCCTGATAACACGCGATTGAGTGTCTGTGTAAAGGATGCTAATGGTTGTGATGTTATGTTATGTACTGAGTAAGTTCACTTTGGCTTTTTGCTGACCGAGTTTGGATTGATTTGATTGATATAAACGTCCACGCAGTGACACCTGCTGTGACAACGTTAGGCCAGCATGAACTGTGGCGGAGGCATGTGGGTGATGTGCGGCAGCGGTGGGGCCTAACTGTGCTTTGACTTTTAAAAATTCAATACAATAATTGCAATCAATGTATTTATTATTTAATTGTTAGTATATTTTTGACAATACCATAAAATAACTAGTAACGATATTACTTAGAAGATAAATACGCTTAAATGATGAAAACCAAAAGTTTTCCATAATTTTGCCTAAGTGCGTAATTTATATTTTATTTTAAGTATAGTAAGTACCTATTTGTACGCAAATTGTATTATAACTATGAGATAAGTGACGACAAAATTAAACACCACGCTGAACAGACCGGCGTCCAGAGGGATCACCTTGTTCAGGCGGAACCGGAGCGGGCGCGCCTCTACGTACCAGATGAACCGTTCCAATTCACGCTGCCGACCAGGGTCTGGAACATTAAAATAGACACGCGGTAAAAAAAAGTCAACATTACTGAAAGATAGAAGAAAGCTATTCCTTTAACTGCATGATTTCTGTTATTAGACAGGATAGATAAGTGTTTTGGTTGAAGAATTCAAAAGTATTCTAAAGTAATAAAAATAAAAACTCATTTTGCGGTGGTGAAACAGGGGACGCGGGACTACATGAAACGCCAGCACTTCCTTAACGATTTGACTAGTGATGGGTCGACATTTCGTCGATAAGTTTTTCTTGTGCGCATAACAAGCGTATATATTAGCTAGCTACTACAAGCGTATAATAGCCAGCGTATAATACTAGCATAAGCCATAAAATAAATAATAAAATTAAAGGGCATACAAATAACGTACTATTTTTTTCTCTACGTTTGTGAAGGCTGTATCTCTTGAACCGTAATAGGCTGACGATTTAAATTTTGAAAGGATGTGTTCTACATTGCCGCTATAACAACAAATAGGTAATAATAATAAAATAAATTTCATAATTAGGATGGCCAACGTCAATGCCACGTTGAGTTCCGATCACAGAAGTTAAGCAACGCTAGGCGCGGTCGGTACTTGGTTGATTCTGGCATGTTGGCTCTTTGCTTTTTTATCCGATCCATAAAAAAATCAGTTTAAAAGGATTTCTTTTGCGAAATAGTTTTGTTTGATGGTTGGTTTGGGCTTACAAAATTTAAGACGCTCTTACAAGTAACGCGAGTCAAAGTGCGCCATTTTCTACTTTTTGACCCGCGGAGTGGATCTCTGTGCGCGCGCACGTCTGCACGCCTCAAGGCTAGATTCACACTGGAGCCTTGGGCCTGACTTCAGATTCTATCTTTGCTTGTGGCTTGTTCGTTTCACGAAGACAAAGGTTTGTTCGTCTTACGAACAGGTACAGAAAACCTCCGTGTGCAAGTCGACTCGCACTAGATCGGTTTTATTATTGTTATTTGGTTTTAATTATTGAGAAAATGGGTCCCATCAATATGAGCGCCATCTACTGCCCACCCAAACATAACTCAAAACAGAACATGTTCGACCGCTACTTTCAGAGTCTAGGAAACGGATTCATAAGTGGCGGAGACTGGAACTGTAAACACACCTATTAGGGCTCAAGATTGACAACTACAAAAGGACGAGAACTAAAAATGAGCATTGACAACAAGCAACTCAGACCAATAGGAACAAACAAGCCAACATACTGGCCAACTGACGTTAACAAAACTGCCGATCTTATTGATTTTTTCATTGTAAAAGGCCTATCACACTTGTACTTTAACGTAGAATCTTTATTTGACTCCATATACGCCACTCTTTATACGCCAATAATAGCCACCTTTAGTGCGTCAGCGATATGCAAAGAACCGACACTATATAACAACAAAACTGACTGGAAATATTTCGCAAAGTATTTGGAAGGCGAGATAGATCCAAGAGTAACTTAAAACAGTTGACGACAAAGACGAAGCTACTTTCTACATAACAAACCTAATACAGGTAGCTGCATGGCGAACTACACTGGCTCTTAGTAACTCAGCCCTTAAAAATGCCGCTAAAAATAAGGCAAACGTTGGCGGAGAAGCGGAAGCTACGAAGGCAATGGCAAACAGGCAGAGCACCATCAGAGAGATCTAAATACAATAAAGCCTCCAGAGAGCTAAAAGAACTCATACAAGAAAACCAGAACGAGAGCTTACAACAGAAGCTACAAAATATCTCCGTCCATAAGAAAGACAACTACTTCCTATGGAAAATAACAAAAAACTTCAAAAGACCTGAAAACCACATTCTACCCTGAAGAAAAAACACCGAGAAACCATGGGCCAAAAGCCAGAAAGAGAAAGCAGAGCTGTTTGCTGAACACCTTAGTGAAGTGTTTACTCCAAACGAGTCAAACATGGCGGAATTTGAAGATGAAATTGACGAGATACTTCAGAGTGACCAGCAGCTATCGCTACCTATGACACTAGTGACTCCCAGAGAACTAAAGAGAATAATATGCAAACTAGAAAATGAAAAAGCTCCGGGCTTCGACCTAATAACAGGAGAAATTCTTAAACAACTGCCAAAAAAACCTATAATATTTCTAACGATGTTATTCAACGCGATCCTCAAAATACACCACTATCCAAAGCTATGGAAGATCTCAACAATACGCATGATGCCCAAACCGGGAAAACCACCAACTGATCCCAGCTCATACAGACTCATCAGTTTACTTCCAGTTCTATCGAAACTGTTTGAAAAAATATTGCTGCTCAGATTAAAACCAGTTTTGAACGACTAAAAGATCATCCCGTATCACTAATTTGGATTTCGGGAGAAACATGCTACAGTCAAGCAAGTGCACAGAATGGTCCAAGATTAGACAATCCCTCGAGAAAAAAGAATACTGTTCTTCGGTATTCATAGACATCCAACCAGCATTTGATAAAGTCTGGCATAAGGGACTTCTATACAAGCTTAAAACACTACTTCCGAATTCATTCTACATATATGATATGAAATCATACCTTCTTGAAAGACGTTTTCAAGTGAAATATGAAGAAAAATTCTCCAAACTACATCAAATTAAAGCCTCAGTACCACAAGGATCATTGCTCGGCCCTGTTCTTTACTCCATATATACGGCAGACCTGCCTGAGACACCAGATGTAATGACAGAGACCTATGCAGACCATACAGCATGTCTTGCAAGCGATACCGATCCCGAAAAGGCATCCACTAAACTACAGGCGCAGCTCGATAAAATCGTCGTGTGGCTTCATAAATGGAGAATCAAATCCAGCGTGACTAAGTCCACGCAGGTCACCTTCTCGCTCAGAAAAGGAGTTTGTGCACCTGAACCAGCAACACGGTGAAATACCTAGGCGTGCACCTAGATAGACGACTGACTTGGGCAAACCACATTAAAGCCAAAAGAACAGAAGCAAACATACAATTTAAGAACTTCTCATGGCTATTGGGTCGAAAATCACGACTCTCTCTTATCAATAAGCTGCTTGTCTACAAAGCTATAATAAAACCTATCTGGGCATACGGAATAGAACTCTGGGGATCGGCTAGCAACTCCAACCTAGAGATACTCCAGCGATTCCAAAACATTGCACTAAGAACAGTCTCCAGCGCACACTGGTTTGTGAGAAACTCTGAGATATATGAATACCTGGAAATGCCAACCAAAAGAGAAGAAGTAAACAACTACAGAAAAAAAGTACAAAGAAAGACTGAATAACCACAGAAACTTACTAGCAAAAGACTTGCTTCAAGACCATGACCACATAAAACGCCTTAAAAGATGGCATATACTCGAACTGGACCAAAGGAACTGAATTGTACCTTTAAGATGGTGCTATTCACTGGAATGGCAACAGAATATTCCACCCAAGACCATATCTAATTATGGCTAAACAGTCGATCATAGATGATGAAAAGGAATAAAGAAAAAAAAAATGGTTTTCATTGTGAAAATTTCGGTAAAAGGTGTGTAAATGGCCATCCCGTATCTTAAATTTATGTATAAATAATTTTAATGAAAAATATAAATATTATATTATGAATAAAATACAATAAACAATAACATTATTGGACATAAAACAAGCATAATCAGAATGAAGATACATTAAGAAATTACAATTGGAGACAGACTTGGTTGTTGTTGGCATAACGTATCGAATGATTGTCACCCTAGGTACATACATGGTTGGTGTTCAAATCAAAATAACGTGTAAATGGATTCTACTACTACGACAATTTAGCTTTACCTTTTTCCTGTATTAATATTTCGTGCAGTAAAAACACAATTTTCTCCGCCTGTCTTGAAAGATGATTAGCACAGAGAGCCGGGGCAAACATATACGCCCAATTTATTGCTATTGTCAAAAATTCTATTCGGGGTTCGACCTGAAATAAAAAATAAACGAATAGTAAATTGGATAATTTTATAGATCAGAAATCAATTTTATACGCACTCGGTTATCCATCTTCATCTGTTGCACTAAGAATAGAATTGTTGACATGACTTCAAATGTAGTGAAAACGATTGAAAATAATATCTAAAAAGAAGAACAAGGTATGAAAGATGACTAAATTAATTGGAACTATTTTAGAGCATGCAACCGTCCCTTACCAACGGATCAATAGCAGATTTATACAACTCGGTCGAGTCTACAATAGATCTATAGATATGTTGCAATGATGAAATGTCTCGATCGTGATGATGTAAAACAGTTAATAAACTCTTTAATCGAAAAGTTATAGTATAAAAAACGAAGGCGCAGCATGAATATACAATGTTAATTGATATTATAATCCAAAAAAATAATAATGTTGATGACACTTTAGGTAAACCTGAGTAAAAGTAGTAAGTCGTGCATTTGTATATAAATTCGAAAACTAGTGATGCAATAAATTTTTTCTCTGCATGAAATGACTCGCAGCTTGCTTGTAATTTTATGTCAATTATTTGTAAGTCACGGTATAGCTGGCGAAATGTTTGGTTCGGGCGAAGCGATACTAGTGTAAGAACATTGCAAAAAAAGTGACAATAATAATAAATCATCCAAAACAAGAGTATAGATCCATATTCATCCAAAAATATGAAAGTAAGACTGATCATGCAAATTGAGTGCATAATTGTTAATATTTTCCAAAATAATCTTTTAGATAAAGTTTTGTGTTCATAAAATCCAAAGTCCAAACAAAATAATATATGCAACATTTTGAAAATTTTCTGCATGACAAGGAATGATTTTGATTCCTCTGGATTAATTGGTTGCACTTTTACGCGACGAATATTCATGATTGCAAGAAAACTAAGTTGAAAGTGAGTGTCACCGCGTTGCGGCCAAATTGGGAAATGAAATTAAGTAGGACACAATTTCTTTACTATTACTCGTCGGATTAATTTCTTTGATGGCAATGACTTGCTCTTTGTTAGGGTTTCGTGTTCGAGTACGAAACCCTAATGCTTTAAAGTCTCGCTCTGTCTATCCTTTTTTTATTTGAATATGTCAGCAACTACCGAATCTATTATCTTCACATATAAAATAAAATAACATATTTTGCGCCTTTACAGATTAGAAGAATACATAAAGAAAAATGAACATGAAGATTTTCAGTAGGTACAAATTGTGATGTTTTAAATGAGACCTACAAGGTCAGGTGGGTATCATATGAAAAGTATAAGAATATAGGGAAGTCTGTATGTAGAACACTTTTTGAAAATAATCAAAAGCAGGTTCTGCGGGCTTCTTATTGAGTATGCTATCAAATCGAAGATTTTGATTTGTACATTTCCAAACAGTAAAAAAAAATCGAATTAGCATACTTTTTGAAATTCATTGAAGAGAGTCGAAAAATTTACCACTATACCCTCCTTATATATATCTCTGAAGTTTGCAAAGTGATCTATCTGAAATGTAGGTGAACCTAGTCGTACTGTGTTTAGTTAGACATAACTGGCACCTACAGTTTATAAATATTCGTATCATTGGCAACAGTTCGAATCCTCGACGCGCGAGTCATACTCGCACTTGACGGATCTTGTTTTTATAATTTATGGAAGGTTGTCACTGTTGATAAATTACCACTTCTATTTTTTTTTATTTATCCTCCTAATATTATAAACGCAAAAATTTGTAAGTATGGATGGATGGATGTTTGTTACTCTTTCACGTCAAACTACTGAATGGATTTAAATGAAACTTTACAATAATATAGCTTATACATCAGAATAACACATAGGCTACAATTTATAACAATGTATTGTGTGAATTGTCTACAATATGGCGATAAATGTCAAGTAAATAGGAAAAAATCTACCATCTGCGAGCTATTCTGGCGTGCGCTGCCAAAACCGCAAGTTACACATTTAAGTATGATGGAAATGTTGATCACACTAATATTATAAATGCAAAAGTTTGGGTGGATGGATGTTTGTTACGTCTTCACGCCAAAACTACTGAACAGATTGAGCTGAAATTTTACATCGGTGTAGCTCTAAGCCTGGAATCAAACATAGGCTACTTTTTATACCATAAAACAGTTTCCATGGGATAGAAATAACGTTTGAACGTTTCCATAGAAACAACGCGTGCGAAGCAGCGGGCAGTCGGGTATTGATCATTTAAAATCAATATAGAATTACAAAAGCGTAGGTATCTAAACTTCCTAGCCAATAAAAGTGAATACAAGTGAATTGCACTGACTCTCGCAACCATGTCAATAATTTTCTTCTATATAACCAAGCTGTTTGTTATATAGAAGAAAAATTTTTATATAACCAAGCTGTTTGTTGAGAAGTACCTATGTACTTCTCAACAAACAGCTTGGTTGTCCTTGGTTACAACCGCGTGTACAGGTTGATCCCTTTGGACATCAGTCTGCTCAGCATGGTGCATAAATGTGATGTCACTTATGTCATCGCTATAGGTACTACAATTTTCTTTTTTTTTATAAATAATTACATAGTACTTAGATTGATAACACTCTTTAAACCCGTGGGGGTTTGACCCGAATGTTACATTCCTCGGTTTGAACTTTAAAAAGAAGTTTACATCTTTGCTTGTAGGTACATATGAGTAAGTAAGACTCTCTAGCATACGAATAGGTTATTTACTATTTAACATAAAATTTAAGTTAGGTACTTGCCTACTTGCTCGAAAATTGATTTTTTTGGTGCACATAATTTAGCTCGAATCTTTCTGGTGTATTGTATTTATTAAAAATATTAAGAAACATGTGTTGTTCTATCAATGAAACATTAAATGCATTGAAAGGAGTTTAAACCACGCAATTATTATTTTAAACGTGCAAACTTTATAGGACAGACACTTCGGTTGCTTCTGTTTATAAACATCTGCGTTCTAAGAGTAATTGCATGAGTGACAATCCATCCTATGACTTAATTTCTTTGTTGATGGGAACATGACATGTCATGTCAAGTCTTTCATGATATTATCGGTAAAGTAATTTAGTTATTTATGTATGTAAGTAGTCTAATACATATATCTATGCATATATAATATTTATTTGTATTCTTATGTTTTTAGGCATTGTTTATATTCATTTATTATTTGTTTTTATTTTGTATTCAAAATGTATATAATATGTCTATTCTACATAGTCTTTGGTACACCCCCTGCCTTTCTTAAAGTACATAATTCTTTCCATCCAAAGGTTGCCTGCAAGAAATCGTTTCTAAGCGATAAGGCTGCCCATTGTACTTGTCTTATGTAATGTCTCCTTGTAATGTTATTTTATGGTGTACAATAAAGTATTTTTGTATTGTATTTGTATTGTTTTGTAACTTTCATAGTCATGGAATGGAGCCATTCCATGCTTCATGTTTGCTAGATTTATCGTTGATACGGTGTCACTTTTGATAAATCACCCCTCACCTCACCTCAACACCCTATTACTGGTCCATTGCTGGACGCAGGCCTCCCCCTGATAAGCATCTTATTGATTTTTTATATTATAGGGAGTAATGGCCATAATTTATTTAAATAATCATTAATAAATGATTAATCCATGATGATCTATTTGTCAAAACTGACAACTTGTATAATCTACCAACATAAAGCAACCCATTTTACGTTAGTAATAACTTTTAATAAATTAATTGCATTTCATAATACTTCTGCTACACAGCGACATTCAACTTAGTGAAAATTCGTCATGTATCTACATACATTTGAGACTGAAACTAAATTCCGAAGAGTAATAAAATAATGTTATTTTTACTACACCTGCTCAGAAAGTTTCTTATTCCTTTTCCAAACATAAGGTAGAAAGTACTTCATTGCATGCGTATTGAAATGCGGGAGAGAAAACTCTGTGGAATTTCATTTTGAAGAAAAGTGTATGGAAATCCATTTCTAACGTTCCATTTCTAGGTTGTACAATGTACTATCAGGGTTCCGTACCTCAAAAGGAAAAAAGGAATCCTTATATGATCACTTTAATGACCGTCTGTCTGTGTCTGTCTGTCTACCCCCTTTTCTGAGGAACCTTTAGTTATAAAATTTGAAGCAAGGCCTAGTAAAGGAAAAAATCCAAAAACGATAAAGAAGACTGGCGAAGTTGTTTGAAGCTCAGCCCCAGCTTTTTATGTCTCGTTCATGAACGAAATCAATCAACATTCGTACAACTTAGCAAGACAAACAAAATGATACTAGAATTTACCTTCCTAAAGTTAGGATTAAAGAGATATTATAAGAACAATTAACGAGGTCAGGCTATAAAACGAGTTATTGTCATTTCCTATAGTAAACACCAAAAAACAATTTTGTGACCATATCTTGACGACCTCAGTGGCGCAGCGGGCGAAGGTCCGCCTGCGACGCAGGAGGTCGCGGGTTCGATTCCCGCCTCGGGAAAAATGTTTGTACGATCTGCAGATATTTGTTCAGGGTGTCTGGATGTTTTTCTATGTATAATAAAAAATATCTATCTATGTCGTGTTTTGTATTATGTATATCAGTTATCTAGCACCCATAACTAACACAAGCTCTGCTTAGCTTGGGGCTAGATGATGCTGTGTGAATTGTCCAGCATTATTATTTATTTATTATCTTGACTTCCAAAACTTTTAAAAAGCATGACCCTACAGTTACAATAAATAATGAAATCTTTTTTTGCTCTATTTTTGCTCTTCATGAAAAAGCAGTAGGTAATGTACCTACTATTTTTTTTCGACTAGGTTGTTAGGTACTTTTTACAGCTGTACCTACCTCTCTTCTCTGTCGTATTCTTCATTGCTGAAGGTCGTGCCCGTCCTGAAAAGCTTTCACGGAGACGCTGATGAGCTGTTTCCACACCACTCTGTCTTCGGCCTGTCTCAGGGCTGCAGGCAAAGTGAGTCCCGTTATTGTTCTTATTTGGTCAGACCAGCGGGTTGGTGAGCGTCCTCTTGGTCTTTTTCCCTCTACCTTGCCTAGTACAACCAGTTTTTCTAGGTTGTCTGGTTGCCTTCGGGCGATATGTCCAAAATAGCTGAGGACTCGTTGATAGCAGGTCGTGGACAATCTGGTTCTGATCTTCAGTTGGTCGAGAATGGATCTGTTGGTACGTTTTGCTGTCCACGGTATGCGCAACATTCTCCTCCAACACCACATCTCAAAAGCATCAATCTTTTTTCGGTCAGCTGCACGAATGGACCATGATTCAGAGCCATACAGAAAGACCGAGAACACCAAAGACCGCACGATTCTCATCTTGGTGGTATTAGAGATACTTCTGTCTTGCCAGATTTTAGTCATCTTACTCATTGCTACTTTGGCCATTTGCATGCGTCTACGGATCTCTCTGTTGCAGCCTCCCTGGTCACTGATCAAAGAACCCAGGTAAATAAACTCGCTTACAAATTCCAATCCCGTGAGTTCCCCTGTACGTGCAAGTAGACCACCTCGATCAACTATCATGACTTTTGTCTTCGCCTTATTGATGGAAAGACCATTTAGCTCACTCGCGCGCTCTATCCTGTTAAACAGTGCAGCTAGTTCCTGTTCTGAGGAAGCAAATAATGTGGTATCATCTGCATATCGAAGGTTGCTGATCTTGTTGCCCCCAACAGAGATGCCTCCCTCCCACTCTTCTAGGGCTGTCCTCATGATATATTCGCCGTAGATGTTAAATAGAAGAGGTGAAAGAATACATCCCTGTCGAACTCCTTTTTGGGGTTTAAAAGGTCCTGACACCACATCGTTAATTCGCACCATTGACTCTCCATCTGTGTATAAGCTCGCAATCAAAAATACCAGGTGAGGAGGAACGCCCATTTCTCGGAGGATTTTCCATAGACAGTCCCATCTTACACAATCGAACGCCTTGGAGTAGTCAATGAAACATAGCAGCATGGGAACATTGAACTCCCGGCTCTTCTCTATCATTTGTCTGACGTTGACAATCTGCTCCCTTGTTCCACGTCCCTTGACGAACCCAGCTTGCTCACTTGGTATTTGCCGTTGTAAGTAAGGTAGTAAGCGTCCATTGATGATGTAGAGCATGATTTTGCTAGCATGGGATATAAGTGCCACCGTCCGAAAGTTGTCGCACCTCCTCGTCGAGCCTTTCTTGTGCAAGGGTATCAAAAGAGACTCCTTCCAATCCTTTGGCCATCTTCCTGTTGTCCAGAGCTGATTACACAGATCCTTTAAAATGTGGACTCCTGTGTCTCCAAGATGTTTTAGCTCTTCAGCGAATATAGTGTCTCTTCCGGCTGATTTATTTGACTTTAGCTTTCTTAGAGCATCTCTTACTTCAGATTCAAGAATTTCCGGCTCTAGGATCAGGTCTTCGTTCGATATCATTGGAAGTTCATCTAAGGTTGTACCATCTTCGTACAGACTTTCGCAGTAAAGTCGCCACCTTTCAGAGACTTGGTCTATTTCAGTAAGTAAGTTGCCCTGATTATCTTCAATAGCCCAAGTTTTAGGTTTGAACTCCCGAGTAATGCCTTTAATTTTCATAAATAGGTCTTTAGTGTGTAAAGTCTGAGCATGCTCCTCAATGTCTTGGCATATAGAATTCAGATACTGATTATGATCCCTGCGACATAAGCGTTGAACCTTTGCTGAGAGGGAGTGATATCGAGTTCGTTCGGAGTCACCTCTAGCTAGTAAATTTTTTCTCTCCTTAATCGCCTTCCACGTCTCTTCTGAAATCCAAACTTTCCGCGGCCGGTCCGTGTTCTGACACTGGCTGTCTTTTCGTGCTGCAATAATCATGCCTTTTACTCTCGCCCAGTTTGAATCTACGTCAGAATTCCGATCCACTTGAAAAAGTTTGGCTTTGTCATTGAAACTTTTCTTGAACGCCGCTAGTGTTTGTGGTGCGGGTCGACTTTGATGTTTTACTATTGCTCGTTGACATCTTTTAAGTTTGACGTTGATCTCTGCCACCAAAAGTTTGTGATCGCTTCCGCAGTCAGCACCCGGGTAGGTCTTAGTGTTACTTATGCAGGATCTCCACCGCTTTGCCACCGCGATGTAGTCAATTTGGTTCCTAAAGCGATCACCTGGCATCACCCAGGTGTACAGGCGTCGTGGGTGGTTCAGGAAGCAGGTGTTCATAATAGTGAGTGAGTTTTCTGCCCAGAATTGCAGCCACATCTCACCTCTATCATTCCTATCTCCAAGACCATATTTCCCTACTACATCTCTTAGGTGGTTATCCCGACTGGTTGATCCGACTTTTGCGTTAAGATCACCCATCACAATTGTTATATCTCTTTTGGGCAAGTCCTTAAGAGTAGTCTCCAGCGAGCCATAAAAATCTTCGATTTCTGCTTCTGATGACTGGGCCGTGGGTGCGTACACAGCAACAAGGTTCAGGCGACATGGTTTCGTATTTATTTTCATGCTTATTATTCTATCACTTACTGGGTTGTAACCAAGAATTGACTTTTTGATAAGTGGCGATACACAAATACCTACCCCGTTCTTACTCTCGTTCTCCGGTCCTGAAAAGTAAAGAGTATGTCCAGTAGGGGTGGTGTAGAACCCAGACCCTCTTTTGTGCGTTTCAGTAATTGCGAGTATCTCTAGCTGGTAGTAGATTTGTTCTCGACCTATGATCTCTTCTTTACCTGGTTGCAGCATGCCCCGGACATTCCATGTCCCGATCCTGATCTTTTTCCGAAGCTGTGGGCGTTTATCTTGGGCAGGCGTGTTGTTGTCACCAGTAGCATTCTGTACGCACTGAGCCTGATGAGTCGCTACAGTGGAACCAGTAGCATACTTCCCACCATGTGACCTGGAATCGACATGGCGCCGGGTGGTAGCCGGATTGCATGCCATCGCTATCTCATTTCCTTGAACTTTCATTACGAGTTTCTTGGGAGGATAGTGCAGTGGTTTCCCATTGCCTTCTGCACCGCAGTAATGTTATGTGTGATCAGAGCGCCCTGCTGCCAGCGCCCGATATCCAGATTGAGTGAAATATTAGTCCGGACCCCCTATCTCCCTAACTGCTTGTCGACCTATATCTCCAAAGGGGTTGGTTACCACAATCTTGATGATAGGTTACTCGACGTAACAGGGTTCACCGCGAGTAGGCTGGGAGTGGAGTTGGCGAAGAGAGGCTAAGTGACTGTTCTTGATCCGGAGCCATGTATGACGCATCATCCGCCCTTGAACCCCTATTGATTTGAGATTGAAGTGTACCTACCTATTGATAACTAATTGACATTAGTTGCATTAATAATTCCGGTAGGTTATATTTTTACCCAACTACCAACGGAGGGTTATGTTATGAGTTTGGCACCCTCTAAAAACCAATTTATTTGACTCTCTTAAATGTTTCCCCCAAATCCCTAGTAAGGTATTTGTGTTTAATTCTATGGCAGTTTATATTTACACAAACCCTGTCAAAAGAGTAAAATAAATTGGCTTTTAGAGACATATAAATAAGGTTTATGTTGTTCGGTTCTGAAAAACACATTTTCCTAGTAAGTACCTTTTTTTTGCATGTATTTAATAAATTCTATTAAAATGCAATTCTAAGGCCTCTGCCTCGAATTTTGCGGGCAGCGGGGCGGCGGCACAGGAGCGGCAGGATCTTATGCAAAAATCAAATGAACCGGCCCTCGAAAACAACGGCGCGGCAGCGGTGCGGGGGCGTGCAACGAGCGTGCACTCCCGCGTCACAGTATTTATGTACTGTGCTCTCGTGCTCTCGCGCCGCCGCCGCCGTCACCCCGCTACCCACAAGATTCGAGGCAGAGGCCGTAAAGTAGATAAGTATACACATCGGAGAATCATTGTATCAAAATCCAATTGCATACAAAATCTTTGTCGGCGATACGAAAGGATAATTACGTAAAATAAGTTTTAAATTTGAACTTGGTTAGCTTTGTTATTTTGTTTTAAGTTATATAAAATTTTAGTGTGGTATTGTTTTATTTAATAAAATTTTACGATAAAAATACCCTTAGGAGCAAGGCTTAGGCTTAAGGAATAGTGTATAGCTTAAATTATTAGAATCAGTTGCAATATTTGTGTAAGAAAAAATGTTCCTAAGTAAATTTTTGTAGGTTTTAGGCTTAGAACTTTTTTACTACCTTTTAATACCTAGATAGGAAGGTTTTATAATAAGAAGGAGTGTTTTTACTATATAATAAACTTAATTATAAGGGTTTTTGTAAGGAAATAATAAATAAATAAAGATCTAAAGGTTTCGGCTTAGGCAAAACTCGATAGAAAGTAGGTCAAAATTACGCCGGCGTCTGAGCGGTAAAACACGACCATATAAATATAAGCGTGGGGCCGGCACTCACAGTCGCAGCCTAGCCTCCGGAGAGGCAAGAAGTAGTCAGCAAGAAAACGAAGCCAGCCAGTAGTGGTAGGGAATAAGCCGAAACCCGGATCAAGTTTCAAGATTGAATCAGTGTTTTATTTCGAAGCTAGTTGAAGCCCCCATTAGGAAGGAAAAGTGAAGTTAGGATATTGTACCACACGAACAGTACGCATTCAGGGGTGCGTGGCGGCGTGCGTCTACCAGCAGCGGAAGGAAAAGGACAACGCGCGTCGAATTTAAGTGGGATACTTTCCCAGGGCGTATCAGGCCAATCCTGGTAACCGTCCGCAACAGTTGGTCCTTCGAGCCGGATCCCTGCTAGAAGTTAGAAGATTCAAGAGGAAGGACCCGGAAGAATAGAATACTCGAGATGCCGATGAACACCAGGTCGCAGAAGGATGGCCCCTCAAACCCTGTGTCCCGTCTCTTGGAGACGATGTCGAAAGAAGATACGGAAGGAACATCAGGGTCAGAAGCGGTCACGTCTGCGACAGAATCAGGATCATCGGGAACCATGGGGACTACCTCGGACTCTTACACGGGTACAACGACGACGGAAGGTACAACTAGCACGGGAGCTACTGCAACAACGGGAACAACTATTACTTCGGAGGCTACTGCGACCACGGCTGCGTCCGGGAAGGGACAAAATAAAGAAGCAGCCCAGAAGACGGCCAAGAAGACCTCAGAAAATGCCAAAGAAAAGGGCCAAGATGGTTCAGCCGCGACCCTGAAACCAAAGGAGGTCAGTCGTCGAGCCCGGTCCACGAAGACCACGAGTTCTTCAGCCAGAAGACGCGAGCTGGAAGCCAAGGAGGAATTGGCGCGCCGGGAGCTGAAGCAAGCCCAGGCTGCAACGAAGCTGGCCCGTGTCAGATTGGAGCTGGCACAATGTGAAGACGAAGACTCCGTGGGTGAAGACCAGGAAGAACAAGAAGAAAGGACAGCACAGGTGCAGAGCTGGATCCAAACATCCGTGCTGGAGAAAAACAAGGATGAACCGGAGCAACGAAATCAAAGTGCCCCGGAAGACCCCCAGGGGGTAAAGCCCGAAGAGAACTCTTCAAGAGGGGCCATGATCGAGATACAAGCGCTGACAACAGCCTTGAAGGAAACTTTCGCAGGAGGAAGAGGCTCAGCATCACAGCCTAACTACATCCACGAGCTACCTTACTTCGATGGGAACAGCAGCGAGTGGTTGGCGTTCAAGGTAGTCTACGCCGATACAGCACCGATGTTCAACAATGTCCAGAACATGGCTCGACTAAGAAGAGCACTGAAGGGCAACGCAAGAGAAGCTATCAAGAGTCTGCTGTACTCTGAAGTCTCCCCGGTGGAAGTAATGGAAGCCCTCAAAAGAAGATTTGGAAGACCTGACGCGCTGGTACTGGCCGAACTTGACAAAGTCAGAGCACTGTCGAAGATCACGGAGAACCCAAGGGACATTTGCATCTTCGCGAGTCAAATCAACAACAGCGTGGCAGCAATCACGGGACTGAAGAAGCCACAGTACCTGCATTCACCGGAGATAGTGAAGCAAATCGTGGAAAAGATGCCAACTGTTCTCAAGTTCCGTTGGTACGACTTCACTGCGGCATCAGAAGAAGGCGAGTTCTCGGACCTGACACTGGTCTCCAAGTTCCTGAACATGGAAGCGGATAAGTGCGGGGCTTTCGCAACATCTGAGGACAAAAGCGGCGGCTTCAAGAGGACCAGACAAGCGGTACACTCTACAAAGGAAAAGGACCAGAGGAAGGCAGAGAAAATTTGCCCCATGTGCGAGGGCGAACACTTCCTCGTGGAATGCCAGAAGTTCCGAAAGCGTCGGTTCAAGACCGTTGGGCAGCCGTCAAGAAAAGTCGCGTCTGCTTCAAGTGCCTTCAAGGAAAACATAGGAAGGAGAGCTGCAGGAAACCGTCATGCAAAGAGTGCAAAAGGTGGCATCATCACTTACTGCACGTCGAGTCAGAAGAAAGGAGCTCCGGTGAAGAAGCATCAAAGATGGAAGCATCAAAGATGGAAGCATCACCAGAAGCATCAGGCGTCACTGGATCAGTGAACACAGTCAACAACGCAAGGGCCTACCTGAAGATCGTTCCAGTAGAAGTCTTTGGGTCAAAGGCATCCAAGAAGATATTGGCCGTCATGGACGAAGGGTCAACAGTGTCACTTCTAGACAAGGAGGTGGCAGAAGAAATCGGCGCTCGTGGAAACAAGGAAGAGTTGGTCATCGAAACAGTAGGAGGCAAGCTCATCAAGAAGAAGGACTCACAGGTGCTGGACCTCGTGCTGAAAGGGGTTCATCAAGGACAATGCAAGACCTTGAAGAGAGTCCGGACCATCGACGACTTGAAGCTTACTCCACAGTTCCTGGACAAGAAGAAGATACAAGAATATCCACATCTGGAAAAGATCGCCGAAGATCTACACTACGAAGGGGAGTCACCGCAGCTGCTGATCGGGCAAGACAATTGGGAGCTAATCGTGACTCAAGAAATAAGAAAAGGAAAACCAGGTGAACCCGTCGCATCCAGAACAGGACTTGGATGGGTGCTCCATGGGACAGACATCGGGGGTGCAAGACCAGTGCATTTTCTCAACACGTGCCTACACATCAGTACACCGGAAGAGGAGATGCACCAGGCTATCAAGGACCACTTCGCCATTGAAGCGCTCGGTGTGCTACCCAGAAGACCAACGACGGACTCTGAAGGAAGAGCACTCGCCATCCTGGAGAAAACCTGCAGAAGACTGGAAGATGGGCGTTTCGAAGCTGGACTCCTATGGAAGAATGAAAAGGAGCCGATGCCGGAAAGCTACACTTCTGCTAGGAACCGCCTCTTCAACATCGAAAGAAAAATCGACAAAGATCTGCGGTTAAAAACGGAGTACGACAAGCAGATCCAACATCTTATCGAAAGCAATTACGCAGAAGAAGCACCAGATGGACAAGAAGAGTCCAAGAAGATGTAATACCTACCGCATTTCTCAGTGGTTCACCCCTTGAAAAAGAAGATACGGATCGTGTTCGATGCTGCAGCCAAGTCCAAAGGAAGAAGCCTCAACGACGCTCTACTGCCAGGACCAGATCTGCTCCAGTCACTCTTCGGAGTTCTGCTGAGGTTTCGGCAAGGACCCCTCGCAGTGGCAGCCGACATCAAGGAGATGTTCCTGCAAGTTCGCATCAGACCGGAGGATCGAGACAGCCTGAGGTTCCTGTGGCGAGGAGATCGTCGTGACGTACAGCCGAAGAAGTACAGGATGACATCAGTCATTTTCGGCGCAACATCATCTCCAAGCACAGCAATCTACGTGAAGAACAGAAATGCAGCGGACTACAAGGGACAACATCCAGAGGCGGCAAAGGCAATCGAGCTGAACCATTACATGGACGACTATCTTCACAGCTTCCATTCAGAAGAAGAGTTCCGCAGAGTGACAGCGCAAGTGAACTTCATACACAAGAAAGCGGGCTTCGAACTCAGAGGTTGGGCTTCAAACCAACCAGAGCTGCTACAAGGATTGAAGACTGAAGCAACAGAGAGAACAGAAGTGGACCTCGGCGAGAAAGAGGAGAAGACTCTGGGACTACGCTGGTTCACGGAACGGGACTCCATCGGCTTCAGAGCAAACCTCCGGAACACGCCAGAAGAAATAGCCAAGGGGCTCCAAGTGCCCACAAAGAGAGAAGTCACCAGCGCCGTGATGTCGATCTTCGACCCACTGGGGTTGGCATCACCAGTTCTCATCCAAGGCAAGAAGCTACTTCAAGGCATCTGGCGAAGCGGCGTCGGCTGGGATGAAGAGATCGAGGCAAAAGAGTACGCAGCATGGAAGACCTACTTGGAGAAGATGAAGTTGCTTCAAGACTTACAGGTCCCGAGATGTCTGACGCCACATCGCACCGAGGGGGAGCTGCACACCTTCACGGATGCCAGCGAGACAGCGTATGCAGCTACAGTCTATTGGAGGACGGAAGACCAAGGCGGAATCTACCATGTCAGCTTGATAGCAGCAAAAGCACGAGTAACTCCATTGAAGCCAGTTTCCATCCCAAGGCTTGAGCTGCAGGCGGCTCTCCTAGGAAGCAGACTAGCGCATTCAATCAAGGAAGAGATGGAGCTGAAGGTGACAAAGAAGACATTCTGGTCGGACTCCAGCATCGTGCTTTCTTGGATCAAGACGGACCCAAGAACCTTCAAGACATTCGTGGCCCATCGACTGGCTGAGATAGAAGATCTCACCAAACCTCAAGACTGGAGATGGGTCCCCACAACGCAAAACCCTGCAGATGATGCAACACGTGACGTTCCAGAAGACTTCAACTGCAATCACCGATGGTACACCGGGCCGGACTTTTTGAAGAAAGAAGAAGTTTACTGGCCTGCGACGAGAACTTTCAAAAAGGAAACCACCGGCGAGGAGAAGACGGCGGACATCACAGCAGCAACGGGCTTCACGCACCCATCACCAGATCCAGCGAGGTTTTCATCGTGGAAGAGGTTATTACGAGCCACAGCGAGAGTACTGCAGTTCATCAAACTCTGCAGGAGAAAGGAGAAGGTCAACGTCAGCCAAGCAGACCCCGATTGGAGGAAAACGAAAAGGAAACCAAAGAAAGCCATCACGCGAAGACCCCCATCTTCAAGAAAAGCGGTTAACCACATACCGTTAGAAGCAGATCTACTAGAGCAAGCTGAAACTCTACTGCTGAAGAATAGTCAAGAAAGAAGCTTCAGAGAAGACATCAGGTTTCTTCAGCAAGGAAGACCAGTACAAGGCGACAGCAAATTGAGAAGACTCGACGTGACACTGGAAGATGGACTACTGCGGCTGAAAGGAAGACTCGACGCAATACAAGGCGTCACAAGGGACTACAAGCGACCTATTGTGCTCGATAGTAAGGACAAGACGACGCGACTCATCATAGAAGAGTTCCACCGCCGCTTCATCCATGGGAATCACGCTACGGTCATGAACGAGATAAGGCAACGCTTCTGGGTGCTGGGACTGAGGTCGGCGATCAAGGCGGTTCAACATCAATGCCAATGGTGCAAGACACGGAAGGCGAAACCCCACGAGCTACCGACAGGCAACCTACCTGCTGAGAGGCTGATGCACAGTAATCCACCTTTTACCTGCACCGGAATAGATTACTTCGGCCCAATGATGATCACCGTAGGAAGACGCCATGAGAAGAGATGGGGCGCTCTGCTCACATGCTTAACAACTCGAGCTGTGCACATTGAGCTTGCTCCCTCTCTCTCCACAGACAGCATGATCATGGCACTACGAAGATTCGCTCCAAGAAGAGGAATGCCAAAGAACATATACACGGACAATGGGACCAACTTCGTCGGCGCGAATAAGGAACTCAGGGAAGCTGTAGACCAAATGAAAAAAGAAGACCTCGTCTCAGAAGCGGAAAAGATCGGCGTGAAATGGAAGTTCATTCCCCCTGGTGCACCAAACATGGGCGGTGCATGGGAGCGTCTGGTGCGATCCATCAAAACCGCACTAGACGCCACACTCTACGAGAAGCATCCACGAGAGGAGGTACTCCACACCCTCCTGCTAGAGGCCGAGCACATTGTCAACTCCCGGCCTCTCACCCACCTCTCCGAGAGCCTTGAGGAGGAAGCGCTGACTCCAAACCACTTCCTCCTCGGGCGTTCCTGCGGCGCTGCGAGGATCGGCAACTTCGAGGACCACGAGCTCGTGGGCAGACACACCTGGAAGGCTGCGCAGCGGCTTGCCGACCACTTCTGGCAACGCTGGCTGCGAGAATACCTGCCCACTCTGCTGCCGAGAAAGAATTTGAAGAGGACCAGCGCCATAGACCTACGAGTTGGAGACATCGTGCTGATCGTCGACCACACCCTACCAAGATGCACGTGGCCACGCGGAAGAATCCAGCAAGTATACCCTGGACCGGATGGGCGTACCCGAATCGTCGACGTCGAGACCAGAGGAGGAGTACTGCGCAGACCCAGTTCGAGAGTGGTGCTGTTGGTGCCAGAGGGATCGCCGAGTCTGGAGGATGGTGCGACGCACGAGGGGGAGAATGTCGGCGATACGAAAGGATAATTACGTAAAATAAGTTTTAAATTTGAACTTGGTTAGCTTTGTTATTTTGTTTTAAGTTATATAAAATTTTAGTGTGGTATTGTTTTATTTAATAAAATTTTACGATAAAAATACCCTTAGGAGCAAGGCTTAGGCTTAAGGAATAGTGTATAGCATAAATTATTAGAATCAGTTGCAATATTTGTGTAAGAAAAAATGTTCCTAAGTCAATTTTTGTAGGTTTTAGGCTTAGAACTTTTTTACTACCTTTTAATACCTAGATAGGAAGGTTTTATAATAAGAAGGAGTGTTTTTACTATATAATAAACTTAATTTATAAGGGTTTTTGTAAGGAAATAATAAATAAATAAAGATCTAAAGGTTTCGGCTTAGGCAAAACTCGATAGAAAGTAGGTCAAAATTACGCCGGCGTCTGAGCGGTAAAACACGACCATATAAATATAAGCGTGGGGCCGGCACTCACAGTCGCAGCCTAGCCTCCGGAGAGGCAAGAAGTAGTCAGCAAGAAAACGAAGCCAGCAAGTAGTGGTAGGGAATAAGCCGAAACCCGGATCAAGTTTCAAGATTGGATCAGTGTTTTATTTCGAAGCTAGTTGAAGCCCCCATTAGGAAAGAAAAGTGAAGTTAGGATATTGTACCACACGAACAGTACGCATTCAGGGGTGCGTGGCGGCGTGCGTCTACCAGCAGCGGAAGGAAAAGGACAACGCGCGTCGAATTTAAGTGGGATACTTTCCCAGGGCGTATCAGGCCAATCCTGGTAACCGTCCGCAACAATCTTAATCCAGAAACAAATACCGAGGTCAATTTTTTGGCTTGAATCGTCAGTCCGGAAAACTCGCTAAGTCGATAAAAATCATTAAGATTATAGAACACTACAAAATCTCTGCGAATGCAAGACTTGACTTTTTTGCTATTGGTAACTTGAGTCAACAAAATCGAAGTGAAAACGTTATTCGCATGTCAACTGTTACATGCGTTTAGCAAAAGCATCTGTATAACAAACGAATATTTTCGTTAATAGTTAGCTTTCGTAACTTTACGATCGTTATGTCGAGAGTGCACCCCCAGGTTGTACTTAGTCATATTATAAACGTTTAAATGTAAGTTATATCTGAGTTATATGTATTTGTTTATAATAATTTATAGATTAATATATTCTTTTCTCAATCGAGACGCATTATCATTGCAGTATGTTTACAAACTTATTGTGTTGATCGGTTGATACCTAAGTGACTTTATCATTTTATCGCAAAGTGTAGAATCTACTATAGTTTTGTTTCTTTCATAGTGTAAGTACTTCTTTTCAGATTTTATCTTAGATTTTTTAACTACTATTGAAGTTATGGTAACCATTCTTGTATTATAAGAAAGAAAACAGTGTCAACACTAGGGTAGTACCTATTATTAGAACATTCTCTGAAACTAAGCTCTCACCATAACACATTTCCGACTAAATAACCACATAGCACGTGTTAATGCAAAGGGCCAACTTCACTTCTTTGATAGGAGGGTAAAAATAACTTACGCGTCTGTACCTTTACTACTAAATAAAAAGAAATAGTTTATCAACTTTATTGCATACCACGAAGAAAAAACTTTTTCAAATAAGTTACTTCAACAAACCCACACCATGAGAACACACAACAAACATAAGCAATTAATGTTTTATTTGTAAGCGAACTGTATAATGACAATGAGATAAGTGACGGCGAAGTTGAGCACCATTCCGAGCAAACTGGCATCCAGGGGAATCACCCTATATAATCGAAAACGCAGCGGGCGCGTCTCCACGTCCCGGATGAACCGTTCCAACTCACGCAGTCGACTAGAATCTAGAACATTAAAAAAACATTCTTGTACAAAGACTAGAAAATAATCGCTCAGTTAGGTAGGCCTATGATTTTGATTTAAATGACTTGCTTTAAATACCCCCGTGGAATAAACAAACGTTAACTGCAGGTTAATTACCCGATATACTGAATTTAGTAAACTTTATTGAAAGCTAATATTCATTTAATGTTAAAATTAAAAAATTTGGCTCTTTCTGCGGATTTAAAGTTCTTTATATAACACAAATTATTTGTGAACAAAAAATTCACTCAGTTTAGAATCAAACTAAGTGCAGGAATAATTAACAAATAACTCAACAGGCTGAGGACGCCCTTAAAGATTTTGATAAAATCACTATTTAAATAACAACTAACACTGAACGTCGTCGTAGTAACGTCGCATGAGCACTTTGTATAGCGGGCATGCTTATAGATAAAATCGAATCCATTAGAATCCAAAAAGATTTTATGTGAGTTATTATAAATTAATGGTAATAGGTAGATAGCACACAGGAGGGAATAACTAAACGTGAACTATTTGCACTATTCATATATGTTATTTTGACCACAGAGAAATAAGTTTACCTCGTTCTAGCATATATTTTTCGTGAAGAATCAATTCAATTTTGTCCTTCTGTGTAGCAATAATCTCAGCGGAAACAGCCGGGGCAAAGATGTACACTAAGTTTACAGCAACAATTAAAAAGTCTATTCGTGGCGTTAGCTGAAATAATTAATCACCCATTAATTTCAATACGATCCTAACGAACATACCATTTTTTTTACTGCCAGCAATGGTTGTAATAGTAAAAATTTATATATTTATACGTACGACACTGTTTTCCATTTTCATTTCTCGCACTACGTCAAGGGTCATTATCATTACTTCAAAGGTTATGAAAATTATTGAAAAGAACAACTGAAAGAAAGCAAGTTATTTGGAATTATAGATAAATCTGAAGTAGAATAGTAGGTGTTCACCTTATGGTTAGATAAAAATCACTTGTTTCACTTACAATCGGGCTAAAAGAAGATATTTGCCGTTCGGTCAAGTCCACAATAGATTTATAAATAATCTGCATTCGCAATATATCTCGATCTTCAGTTTGCAAGACAGATGAAAAATTCTTCAATCGACAAAATATAGAGTAGAAAGCGAATGTGCAAGATGTATACACGACTTTTAATGTTATCAATAACCATAAAAAAATGAATCTGGGTAAAGCTGGATTCACGCAACGATCTTTATATTCTGTACAATAAATTATGTGCATAATGAACCCTACAACGGTACTAAAAATTGCACAAGCTAATGTTTTTTTCTCTATTCTAAAAGGAGTATAAGTCATTTGTAATTTTATGTCGATAAGTTTTAAATCACGTTGGAGCTGGCAAAAGGTTTTATTTGGACTTATAGAGGTTAAAATAAGAACATTTATAAAAAAGAAACTCAAATACACGATATAAAAAGGATTGTCAAATGTATGATCCATTATTATTAAATCAATGCTAATGACAATAAATGATTGTAGCACCGTTATTGTTTTCCACAAAACTCTTTTCCTATAAGATTTATGTTCAAAAAAACCAAAGTCCAAGCAGCTCAAAATGTGCAACATTTTGTAAAATGCCACCATAACACGAGAAAGTAATTCTTCTGAATTTTTTGAATTAACAGTTATTTGAGGATTCGTCATGATGATTGCCATAATGTTAGAGTTATGTCTACATGTCCAAGTATAATTTTACATTAGAAAATACTTTCATTAGCTATATGGATGTTCATTATGTTATTAACTGCCTAGGTATAAAGTGGTATACCTGACATCCTAATAATCCATTTTTTTTTTAATGTGCTGTACTTTGGTAAGCTTTAATAACAATTAAACTATGAAAAAACAGAAAGCCTATTAAAAACAGTTTGTTACACATACAGTCAACTCATACTCCACTAACTAACTCGCACACACACACTTTTACACTCACACACTGTATTTTACTTTTAACATAACTTTAATGTGGTCTCTTTACATCTATATAATATAAAAATGAGTCGCTGAATGTGTTGCTAAGCGCAAAACTCGAGAACGGTTGGACCGATTTCGCTAATTCTTTTTTTAAAATATTCCTTAAAGCACGAGGATGGTTCTTACGGAGAGAAAAATTCTAAAAAAAAAAAAAATTGGCTATACGAAGTTCGCCGGGTCAGCTAGTAGTATATAAAACAGAAGCCCCTCCCGCTGTCTGTCTGTCTGTCTGTCCCTATGTATGCTTTAATCTTTAAAACTACGCAACGGATTTTCGTGCATAATATAGTAGAGAAACACTGATAATTTTAAAGGTTTCTAATGTGATGTCATAAATATACACATTTTTGCGCTTACATTGCAAACGGTAAACCCGATACGAGATAGATCAAAATAATGTACTACAGTATTATACACCTTAAAAAGGTCTACAAAAAAGACCACACAGTCTTCGTCTATCTCTTAGGAATAACCCACAATAACCATTTTTTATACTTTACTTTTTACGAGAAATAATGGCTTATTTATGAAGGGTTTTTAAGCAATACAGCATTAATCCTTATCCATTAAAGTACCTTAAATACATTGTGCATTTAGTAAAAATTAATATGGCTCTTTGCAGCATGTAATTTAATGAATATTTTCGAAGATATCACAGATTTAAAATGCAATGACATAGCGGTTGCAGCGGTACCGGCCGGGAGGCAGATTCTGTAGTATATTTAGTATCAGCATTGCACCCGTGCGAAGCCGGGGCGGATCGCTAGTTAAATATAAGTTTGTAGTAGAATTTTAAGTATGGTACAGTGTTCTTAAAGTTTTTATATTCATTTTGTATGTCCTTTTAATAGTATAAACTTGAATTCTGCCTGTTGTGCCATCAAAAAAGTACGAGAACTTTAATAATAATAATAATAAGATATTTATTTTCCACTCACAAAAAGGTTTTCATAATAATAATTGTGTACAGATTAGATCTATAAGTATTTAACCTGTTTTGTGAGGAGCTGGAGCTTGATATAGGCTTAAAAAAGCCTGTATTACAAGACACCAGAGCCCCCACTCCGCGGGCGTAACAAGATGATAGTTATGATACAAGTTTAAGCGAACTCTTAATTAGGTACCTATTGCATACAACAAACATTAAGTGGCCAATTTGCAATACAAGAAAATAGTACTATGGAAATTTAAACTAACACAAAAAAAAAATAACAACTGAACTAAAGAGAGCAGAATAGAATATCCTTACATTAGGCAGAGCTAGGATGTTTGATTTATTTATAGAAGACATGCATGATGAAAAACTTGACAGTGAGGAGGCGACACCAGAAGGCACCTGTCTCATAAGAGTCAGGGCAATCCAGGGTGCCAGCCTACAGTAGGTATATGACTGAGTGAATGTATATAATAGTAAATAAAAATAAATAATGAGAAGATAAATAAAATAATAATAAGAGGCTGGTAGAGAGAATGCTAGGGGGAGAGATTCCTGAAGGAAAGAGGTTTAAGGCGATCAATGGTACAGTAGGTACTGTCGGTAGTCTATAGAGTATGTTAAGAATTGGACGCAAGTTATGAAAGGGTGACTAAACGTTTTTCGGTCTCTTCGTAGGTTAGGGCTTTGAGCCAGTGGTTTTAAATTTAGCTCTAGGTAATGAGAAAATCGACAAGTTTTTACTAACCATGTTATAGATATGAGGGCCAAGAAAGAGTGAGAAGTGATTCGCATGTTTTATGTGAAGTTGTAGAGCTATGCAGACTTTACCCTTCTTTCTTTTATCTACTATATTTGTTCTTTATCATATGTGAGCTGAGTGTGTTTGCTAATCACTATCTGCAACAGAAAGTATTGCCTCACAGTCAGTACTTCCCATTTCATGTAGAGTTCGGCGGTAGGGATTTTACTTTGTGGGATGGATGCTGCCAGGGCGGTATATTTTGCATATTTTCATAGACTCATGGCTTACGGAATACTGGTTTGGGGTAATGCATCTGCCATGGCAAGAATTTTCCGACTTCAAAAACGAGCAGTCAGGTCAATTTAGAAATAAAAAGGTATTTTAAAATAAATAGGTATTTTAACTTTCACCGGAGAATATGTACTGCAGTGCCATTTATATCAAAAAAAAATAGGGAAAGTTTGCCGACCCTGTCGGCAACACATAGTTATCATACGCGCCATGGTGGCAACATTAATCACATCCGACCTGTAGATTAGCCAAAGTCTCCAAAAGTTATTTGTGTGTAGGCATAAAAATGTATAACAAACTTAGTGACGATTATAAAGAATTATACCTACCTTGCTTTATTTCGGAAAAAAAATAAAGATTTACTTGTGAAAAACTGCTACTACAGTCTTTCTGAGGCTTTGGACGAGAAACAGCTGATGTAGTTATAAATTAAATAAATAAATAATGCTGGACAATCCACACAGCACCATCTAGCCCGAAAGTAAGCTACTCAAAGCTTGTGTTATGGGTACTAGATAACTGATATATTTAGTACATTATATACATACATAGAGTTGCCGGTATGTTGTTTGTTTACATCCATAGAGTAGTAATTTTATAGGTACAATCTAAGTTGACATGCATTTTTATACCTATTGACATTATTATTTTGATTGGACCATGCCCCTTTACAGCAGCAAATATTTAATTCGATTACTATTCTGACATTGTTTTTTATTGATTCGTTAGTTATTCCATTATTTTATTAATGTTTTAGCTTACTTTGACAATGCCTTTATACAGCAGCTTTATTTTCATGAGAATTTAATTTAAATTATTTAATTTCTGACATTGTATCATTATTATTTTCTCAGTTTATTATGATTGTAATATTGTACGTATTTTAAGTATAGTTTGACAATGCCCTTATACAGCAGCATTCTTTGACATGCCCTTTAATTAATTTATTTATTATTTATTTGATTCCAACAAATTATTTTTAAGAAATTAAATATCATCGCAAAAATTTACGACTTCGGCGGGACTCGAACCCGCCTTAAATTATTTAAATTATTTTTATTATTTTATTTAGTCATGTCTGTCTGTTTTTTTTTTTTCTTCTTTGTACCTTATGGTGTTTCCTATAGCGAAATACCTGTCTGTTATTGTTGAAATAGGAATAAAATATAGAATGTAACGACATCAAGTGTAACATCAAGAGTACCCACGATGGTATAAATAAATACAAATACAAAAAATACAAATACAAACTCCTTCCCGTCTTTATCACAAGTCTTAAACTTAGTTATAACGAGGTGTGGAAACTATGAAGTGAAATAGGTCTCTAATACACAATAATTTCCTCTGTTTTTTGTTTATAAGATCTTTACTTGAATAATTAAAAAATAAAAAATAAAATATAACTTACTTCTAAGAAAATTACCTATTATTTTGAGTAATAACACCAAAAATCTATTGTTGCTTATAATTAGGTGCTACAATTCAGTTTGGTTGGAACCTGGTTGGTAAGGTAAGGTACATAAACGTTAAACAAGCTTTTTTTTTCAAAGAAACTACACACAAAAAATCACAATATCACACTCAAATTTTAAATGCGAATGTTAAGATGGATGGATGTATGTTTGTTACTTCTTCAAGCTAAAAGTACTGAACGGATCGGGCTGAAATTTTCAGATGTCGTAGACCTGATAACACATAAGCCATATTTTGTCCTACAAATCAGTTTTTGTCGGATATAAATAACCTTTTAACTTAGTCATAAAATAAAACGTCAAGTGCGAGTCGGACTCGCGTTCTAAGGGTTCCGTATAATTGTAAGAACTTGTGTCTTGCCATTGCCAAATGACATGATTTTAGGTCAACGGGAAGTAGGTAGGTGCCTGTAGGTTTTGGTTCAAGATAGAATCAAAAATTATTTTTAATAAACTTCTGACTTAAAGTTACCCAATGAAGAAACTTCTAATTTACGGTTTTCGGATTTTTCCTTTTATTTGGGCTATAAAACCTTGCTTCTTGACAAATTTTATGATTTGAGATCAACGGAAAGTGCCCTATAGGTTTTGTGTGCATGTGATTCACTTGGAAATTTCAAAATATTAGGTCATAAATGTAGCTTTTGATTGCGTCGACTTAGAAGTTTTATTTATTGAGGCTTCAAGAGGTTACGGACTTGTGTATTTGATGTTAATTTCAACTCGATATCTCCACGCGTTCCTGAGAAAAGGTGGTTGACAGACGGACAGACAGACAGACGAACAACAAAATGATCCTACAAGGGTTTTTTTAGAGGTAATACGGAACCCTAAAAACGCGAGCAAATCAACGGACAGAAACCTGTTTCTTATAATTATATTATGTTGGTTGTTATCATTTGTATGTGAATTGAATAATGACAATAAGATAGGTGACGGAAAAGCTGAGCACCATTCCAAGTAGGCTGGCATCTAGTGGAATCACCCAGTACAGTTGGAAGCGATGCGCGCGCGCCTCCACGTAGCGGATGAACCGTTCCAACTCACGCTGACGATAAGAGTCTGAAACATTGATAGGAAACATTAGTAAGGTTAGGAGCAAACGGACCAGCACGGCCACAGCCACCGGTGGCTGTCGCGCGCAACCGCCACATTTTCAGCAGTCGCGGACGCGTGCGACAGCCATCGGGTTTGTAAGCGGCCTAATTTTAGGCGTGCGTGCGATGCGTAGGATGCCTAGCGGTTTACTGAGTGAGGATGAGCGGGGATCGGGGCGGCGCGACAGTGGCGAGAGTCGGCGTCTTGCGTGGTGCGCAGCGGCGTCAAGTGGCGAGTCGCGGACACTGCTGTAGCGAGTGGCCGCCGCCGCCGGCGACGCGTGTGCGGCGAGTTCGTACAAAATGTATGAAAAAGCGTGTAAACAGCTTGTCGCTCGCCACCGGAGGCTGTGGCCGGTGGTCCGTTTGCGCCAAGCCTTTGATGCGGACGACTTTACTCTTTGAAAAGGTACAACTCGTCCGCGGCTACGATATATCAAACCTAACCCTAAAAATCATCGCCCAGAATGCTTCATTTTCAGTCACACAGTCAGTATTCGGTCAAAACTTGTAGGACCCTATTTGAGAAAATACTTGCAAATATCCTATCCAACTAACCACACTAATCACATCACACTTATATTATAAATGCGCAAGATTGGATGGATGGATGGAAGTTTGTTACCTCTTTACGCCAAAACTACTGAACGGATCGTATTGATAAAATTTAATTCGAATCCTGGAATCAAACATACTTTTTATCCCATAAATCAGCTCTCATGGGATAGAACCCTTAAACTTTTCCATAGAAACAACGCGTGTGGCGGATTTGAATAAATACATCGAATATTTTTCAATCGTAACATTGGAATCAACTGCCACCTAGTGTAAATAGGTCGAGTCTACGATAGATGACGCTGCAATGCAAACACCGTGCACAAAATAGTATGTCTGAAATTTTAAACTTACATTTGTAAGTGGTACATTGTTACATCGTTTTAAATACATTTGTAAAGGAATAGATTTTGTGTGTGTTTAGCAACCTTATTTATTTAATCTGTGTCAATATAATTATGTAGCAGATAATATTCATAAATAATTAATTGAATAAAAAAGTGATGTTGATTGCTACAATAAAAATATAATAAAAAAGTGATGTTTGTTAATTGAATAAAAAAGTGATGGAGTGTAAAGAAGGTGATTTTTTTTGCAATATAAATCACTTGTCCCTTACTATACACCCCTTATAGAAAAATCAAAGAATATGACTCTGTTACGAAGCCCCCCATGGTGGACGTGGGTTCCGGGGCAAATCTCAAAAAGTCGGAATTTTCCCTAGGTCCCCGGACCCCCTACACGTTTCCGCATAAAAAACATACCTACCACACCATCATGGAGGACAATTATGTCAATGAGTGAGTCAATCAGTCAGTCAGTGAGTGGTAATCTAGCTATATTATAATAGGGCCACACAGCAAGGCGAGCTTCGCTCACCTTGGTGTGTTGGGGATGTATCTTTCCATGTACACGTACAGGTACATCTACAAGTACGTAGGTTGTTTCGCTTGTAGCTATAGCTTCCGAGTGGAAACTAAATAATATCTGTGTGTACATATTGTTAAACTGAAGTATGTAATTTGGTACCTGCTAATTAACATTGTCTTCATTCTTTTATTGTGTGTTGATTAAGGTTCAACGCTTCAAAGTACCTTCATTAGTATTTCTTTTTGTATAATGCCAATTAACATAATTATTATTGAGTATTAGAACTATGTCCTATGTTTTTGATTGATGGTGTGCTTTTGTGAAGATACAATATAGCCAAGGTACTTAATAATTCACTATGTGTTGCTTTTTCATACAACTTAGGTAACCCCATGTAGGATAACAGTAAGTAGGTACTCTCCGTACCTAGTCTTAAATTTAGGGATTTTGGAAGATGGTGGTTCTACCTAGTTTTCAGAAGCTTCTCGTATTTATCCAGCCCATTAGATAATTAGTGATCAATGATTGACTGATGACTACAGTAGTATTTCGTTTACGTAAGAATCTTAAGAATCATCTTCTTAGCTACTTCGCAGTTATGCAGTATACTGCATAGTGACGTTATTGAAATTCCCTGACTTGTATTATGGCGCGAATTTTTTAATGGTTTATTGATTGAAACAATAACCTTTATAATAAGCTGCCCATGTACGGTGGAGACTTTCTAATTAGTTAAATGTCTTCGATCTTTTTTTTTATTTGTGTAATGTTAGGTACTTTATTTTTTGTGTATTAGTTACAATTACTATTTTTGTTTCGAAAGCTACATTAGTATTTTATTTTTGAGTAGTTTATTGATCGATCGTAGATTTTGTATATAGCAATAGTTACTCGAAGACATTATAATCTGTATAGGGAACCCATAAAATTTTAACATATGGGAAGCCGCGGGCATAAACTAGTATTATAAATGCGAAAGTTTGTGTGAATGTTTGTTACCACGTATCTCCGTAACTACTTATCCGATTTGGATGATTTGGTATGTAGATAGTTTAGGTTCAAGAATAACACATATGGTAATCTTATTTTCCAAAAATAACCCCTGAGGGGGTTAAAAAGGATCGTAAAGTTTTTATGGAAAATGATTATTCCTTCTTCGATTACTATGAAGTTAACGATGAATTATGTATTTTTTTTTTCTCAAAACCCCTAGGGGTTGTGCAGCAAATTTCTGAAATTTGTGTGATTTCCACGCGGGTGAATCCGCGGGGCGCAGCACGTTTTAAATAAATAATACTCACTTCAGTCGAGCTTAGGGTTAACTGAAAATTTATGAATGAACGAAAAACCTAAAATTCACATGCTTTGAAGTCGTGATAAAGATATTTTTTTGATTGAAATACAACAACAAGAAAGTGAATTTTAGATTAGGTACCTTCTGCGGGATTGGTTCATCTTTTTTGCAGACAATTATAAAATCCAGTATAGGTGGGTAGTATTTGTTATCGATAAACCATCAGAAAATAACATTTTCCTACCTCTTTCTTGCAGTAGTTTTTCGTGCAGTATAAATATAATTTGTTTCTGTTGTCTATATAGAAACTCGGCGAAAAAAGCTGGTGAAAACATGCACACCAGACTTATTGCAACAAAATAGAATTCTACACGAAATCCAATCTGAAACCAATTCAAAACTTATAGATAATATAGAGCAAATAGTGTCATATAAAGTTTTCTATGTGTATTTAAATAAAAAGTTAAAGAAGAAAAATAATTTTATCGAGGTTGAGTTTTTTTGATATTTATGTTAATTTTTGTGAGTGTCAAATTATATTGTGACTGACCCGCCGATTTCATTCGCCTGAACTTTAGTATACTAATTACCCCAAGTAATGTTGGTTTCTATGTAAACTATCTACGCCAAAGTTTTAAAACCAATCCTTTACGATTTTAAAGATAGTATGAGAAAACCAATAAATCCCATTTCATCCTTCTAAGCATGCTTGTTTAAAAAACTACTTATCCGATTACAACCCCATTTTAACTACCATAGAATACGAATTTCCAAAATCCTACTTTCTAAAAGTTATTATAAAAATGATCTTTGATCCCCTTTAAATACGAATTTCCAAAAATCCGTTCTTAGCGGGTGCCTACGTCCTGTAAGAAACCTCCATGTAAAATTTCAGCTTCGTAGCTCTTTTAGTTTCAGAGATCTCTTGATGAGTCAGTTTTCTCTTCTCTTTTTTATATATAGATAGATGATAGTTTGAGAATACAAAAGCTCAATTTTGCGCGTTTCAGGATCAAATATGAAATGGTTGAGAAATGACAAGTACCTATGAACTCTATTTTATTGCGAGAGGAATTTGGAAAAGTGCTGTTTTCGAGATAACGTCGTCTCTTTTAATCACACAATAATACTTACAGTATTTTCCGCTTTTATTTCCTCAACGGCCAGGAGAATATTTCTCATGACTTCAAAAATAGTGTAAAGTATTGATAATAATAACTGAAACAATGAGATCAAAAACATGATGACAAATTTACGAGTTTCAAAGTATAACAAGTTGCACCCATTCCCTCGATTTTCCTTACCTGCGGATCAAGGGCTTGTTTGTACATCGCGGTCAAGTCTACAATATCCTTATAAATATTCTGCATTAACAAAATCACTCGATCTTCAGAGTTTAAGATACACAAATAATATTTCAAACGGCAACATATCGAATAAAAAACGAAGGTGCAAGATATATAAACAATGTTTACATTTGTCGTTAGCCACATATAGAGAGTTATAGAAAAAATTGAATCATTGCAAAAACTTCTTGTCAGGCAGTAATAAAAGCTCGTTGCTATACATAATACGGTAATCAAAATTGCACAAGCTAAAAGTTTTTGCTCTAAGTGAAAAGAAGCGCTGTTCGTTCGTAGTTTTATGTCAATAACTTTTATGTCACGGTGGAACTGACAAAAGGATTTTTTTTGACTGAGAGATATTAATATAAGAACATGAAATATAAACATCAAATCTTCAATGACGGTTAGGATAAAACAAAATTGTGTGAGGTACACTGCTCGCGAAGGTCAGCCTATTTTAATTGTTGATCAGGACACACAACAAAATTCAAAAACTAATAAACCATTATCTGAGTCTACTATCTACAGACTTGTTGAGAGTAAACTCAGTGATGGTGATATCAAAGGTGCCTCTCGCATTCTTTTTTCAAGTGACACGATGGCACCAAATGACGATGCTACCCTCATATCTCTTGAGGGTAAGCATCCACCCGCAGGGGCCAATATTCGACTCCCCGATCCACCGGAAGAGAGTGATGTCGCTGTGGGCACGACCAGCCAGGACGTGCTTAAAGCTGTCATATCATTCCAGAGTGGCTCTCTCTAGCATCTAAAAGATCTTCTGTCTGGCGGGTCTGGCCATGCAGGTGAAGTCCTTCTGGAAGATCTGACATCTCTAATCAACCTGATGTTGTCAGGCCGAGTCAACAGCGAGATCACTGAACTCCTTTACGGTGCGAATCTTTGTGCCCTTAAAAAGAAGGATGGCGGAATTAGACCCATAGCTGTGGGCACAACCTACCGCCGCCTTGCGGCTAAAGTCTGCTGTCGGAAAGAAGCCGACTATCTAGGCGACTATTTCCGACCAATTCAGCTAGGCTTTGGTTCGCGAGGCGGTTGTGAGGCCGCAGTACATTCCCTTCGTACATTTTTAGACCAAAATTATGGGGAGGTAATACTGAAGGTTGACGTCAAAAACGCCTTCAATTCCGTAGACAGGGGCGCCTTGCTAAAAGAAATTAAAGACAAAATTCCAGAAATTTACCCTTTCCTTTGGCAATGTTATGGTTCACCGTCAAAATTAATTTACAGGAACAAAGTAATTTCGTCCGCAGTTGGCTGTCAGCAGGGCGACCCTCTTGGTCCGGCCATATTTAGCCTTGCCATCCAACCAATCATTCAACGTCTCCAATCCAAGCTCAATGTTTGGTATTTGGATGATGGAACATTAGGTGGAGAGGTGAACACAGTTTTTGATGATCTAAAAATCATCACAGACGAATTTCAAAAAATAGGTTTGGAATTAAATTTTTCAAAATGCGAGCTTTTTATTTCGGACTCTTGTGTAGACAAAAACAATATCATTGGAAAATTCAATAGTTTAGCCCCCAACATTACAGTTGTAGATAAATGTTCACTTCGACTCCTTGGTTCACCAATTCTTGATGAGTCTTTTCAGTCATTTGTAGATGAGAAAATTCAAAATTTCAATAAAACTTCGGACAGATTGCTCAAAATTAATAGTCATATGGCTTTTACAATTATTCGGTTCTGTCTATTTGTACCTAAATTTACGTATTCTTTGAGATGTAGTCAACTGTGGAAACACAGCGAGCTCTTGGAAGGCTTAGACAACATAATAAAGAATACTTTATCATCGGTTTTGAATATTGATTTAGATGACAAGGCATGGTCGCAGGCCTCCCTGCCTGTCAAATTGGGAGGCTTAGGTATACGCAAAATTTCAAGTGTAGCCCTGCCAGCGTTCTTGTCTTCTGTCTACAGCACTAGTTCTTTAGTTGACAAAATTTTAAAGCCTTCTCGTTTGGTCCCGCCTGGAATGTCATTAAAAATTTCATTTTTAGACGAAGCTCGAACGGCTTGGCATAATGCTTGCCCCGATGCTGCTCCCCCAAAATCACTTTTGTCCCAACGGCAATGGGACGGGCCTCTGTGTGAGTTGACACGGAATTGTTTGTTACAAACGTGCTCCAGCTCTGCGGATCGTGCCCGCCTCCTGGCCGTTTCTAAATGGGAGTCAGGACATTGGTTGCAAGCATTTCCTTCATATAACACTGGTACTTTATTGGATCCCGTAACTTTCCGTATCGCAACATGTCTTCGGTTGGGTGCAAGGTGTTGCGCGCCTCATCAATGCCAGTGCGGTACTGCTGTCGAACAGCTTGGTCATCACGGATTATCGTGTACTAGGGCAGCCGGTCGGATATCTCGCCACGCCAGCCTTAACGACATCATCCGGCGGGCCTTTGTCACCGCTAACGTACCAGCTATTCTCGAACCGAATGGTCTGTTACGTGACGATGGTAAAAGGCCCGACGGTATGACACTAGTCCCATGGGAGTTGGGGAGGCCCATTGTGTGGGACGCTACATGCGTCGACACACTTGCGCCTTCCCATCTTCCGAGGACATCCGTGAGGGCAGGCGCGGCGGCAGATTTGGCCGAAGATCTCAAGAGGCGCAAATATGCAGGTCTCGACAGAGCCTACACATTTGCTCCTCTTGGAGTCGAGACCCTAGGTCCGTGGGGTACCGAGGCTCTTCGGGTTTTCAAAAAATTATCTGAGCGTCTGGTCGAAGCGACGCGTGACCCGAGAGCTGGTCAGTATCTGGCACAGCGCATCAGCATTGCCATACAGCGGGGCAATGCAGCCAGCGTCTTGGGGACGCTTCCGACTGGTATTGATATGGATCAGTTGAGCTACCTGTAGATTGTTTGCAACAGTCTGCAGTTAGCTCAATTGTTTCAATTGTAAATACTAATTATATTATAATTTTCTTTGTGAATAAAGGCTTCTGCCAATTTAAAAATATAAGAACATTCAGAAAATAGTGACCTAAATAAAAGGTAATGAAGGGAATGTCTTCACGGTCATTTTTTAAACATATTAGAATGAGACAAATCACGAAAATGGATTTCAACACGGTTAAAGTTTTCCAGAAAACTCTTTTCTTGTAAGATTTATACTCAAAAAAACCAAAGTCTAAGCAGGTCAATATTTGCAACATTTTATAAAATGCCACCATAGTGAGAAAAGGTATATTACTTTCAGATTTTTTGTTTATTATTTCAATAAGATGATTCGTCATGGTTTTAACACAATTATTTAAAACGTAAGTGTCACCGTTGCGGTCCTTGCGGTCACATGAGATAGTGGAAATTGCTTTGTATATTTTAGCGTTGTTTGCATGTAGGTAGGTAAACAATACATAAAGTTTTTCGTTAATGTAATTAAAAACCATTAGAAAATGAGTACGAAACCTTGAATAATGTTGTGT
Source organism: Eupithecia subumbrata (assembly GCA_949316285.1). Lineage (NCBI taxonomy): Eukaryota > Metazoa > Arthropoda > Insecta > Lepidoptera > Geometridae > Eupithecia > Eupithecia subumbrata. The sequence goes on along the minus strand of OX438643.1, from coordinate 7,411,870 downwards.
TAACGTTATTTTTTAATTTTTTAATTTCATTATCTAATTGTCTTCAATTCCTTTGAAAGACATAGTAATTGTAAAAGAAGATAAGATAATCGAAAAAGTTTTGTTGTTTTAGAAATGTTTGCAGTTGCACACCAGGCGGGATTGCTTGTCAAACTAGGTCTAGATAACTCAGTAGGGGAAGGGCGGGTAAGATGGATAGGGCGGGCAAGATGGATACTCGAAATATCCCGAAGACGCAGTGAAATTTTAAGATCTCGGCATAACAACAGCGTGCCTAGCCGCCGACCGCGTCCCCCCGCTAAGTGCCGGCCAGTCTCCTGCGCGCGACGGTGGTTGGAGGAGCGTGTTTATGTTTTGTGATCCAAAGTTTCGATGTTTTGAAGGTAAGTAAAGTTGAATATTTCTGTTGTTTTCTGGTAAATTGATATATGTTGTTGTTTTTTTACTTTATTTACCATTGACCGTGCTTGTTTGGAATGGATTGTTGTTTATTAGTTTTAGTTTATGAGATATTTTCTTTTTCGTTCATCATAAGCCGAGTGGGCAAGATGGATCACGTTATTTATGATATATCCATCTTGCCCGCTCATTAGTAAAACCTAATTTAATGTAAATTATTGTCTTTTCAGATGGTTAAAACGTATAAAAGAAAGTCCCAACGTGGATCGTGGTCTTCGGAAACCCTTGCTGGAAGCAGAAAGTTCGTCTATACGTCAAGCTTCTCTCAAATATAGTATTCCGTATGGCACCTTACATAGACATCTTTTATCCAATTGTTCTGAGATAAAATTTGGTCGATTTCGTACCGTGTTTACTCCGGACGAAAAAAAGCAATTGACGGAATACAATCGAAAAGTAGATTCTCTGTTTTACGGTCTGACGAGAATAGAGTTTATGCCACTAGCAGGACAGTTTGCTAATGCCAAAAATAAGGAAACTAGATTTAATAATATATTTTAAATATATGTAATATATATTAATATATATAAATAATATATTTTATAATAGTTAGTACCTTTGCGATGAGTGCTATGACTAGAATACTACTTATAATCCATGATCCATCTTGCCCTCCTAGGTTATCCATCTTGCCTACCGTGGGCGGGCAAGATGGATAATTTCCACTTTTTTATAAATGTAAGAGTTACACAATATTTGTTTAAGATTTAATTGATCTCATTGTTGCCCATGATAGTTTATTAAGTTAACGATTGTTCTAAGTAAAGTGTTCAAGTTCAATACACAGATTATCTATGTTTATATGCGTTTCTTCTAACTATATCCATCTTGCCCGCCCTTCCCCTACTCACGGGATCCCCGTGCTAAACAACTAAAATTACATTAAATTCAAAATTTTTTTTTCGGTTCCTTATTAGCAAAAAAGATTGCACTTTTACGATAAAAAATCATGAAAGTGCACTGTTTTGTACCTAATTTGGTCAAGATACCCTGCGGTCTATAGAAAAGATTTTTATTTTGATTCGTAGGTTATTATTATATTACTAATTCTTTGTACGAGTACACTGCTTCGCACATAATTTGGGAGAGATCTCAGGAACCATGTGGTATTGAAATGATTTATGTTTTGCTTCGTAGCTAACTATTATTAATTTGGTTTCTTGAACTAGTTTCTTCATAAGTTGTTGAGTTTTAATGTAAATAAGCAAATACAATGATTTTTGCGCTTTGGCGCGCTTATGCCCTTATGTTAAGGTGGGAGAAAACTCTATTTATACTAATTTAACTAGTAAGGGCTATTTTTTTAGGTTTTACACAATATTAACCCGGTGGAGCCGGCAAGGCGGGGTCATTATGACCTTATGCTTTTAGATTCCGCTGCCATTTTTTTGCCCTTAATGTGTGATTTCATATATCGCAGATTTTCAATATCTACAGTAAATTCTATCCACTTACAGCATTATTCAATGGTCCAGCGCTGGTGGAAGATAATTGACACCCGCAAGGTGGAAAAAGCGTTTTTCCACCTTGCGGATGTCAATCCAGTGCAGTGCAACGAAAACGAAAATTCGATTTTCCTCATCCGAGTGTCTACTCGGAAGGAAAATCGAAGTTTCGTTTTCGTTGTCGTGCAAACCCAACTCTTACGTCACTTGCATAAGATTCCATTTGCACGAAACCGAATCAGAAACTTTGATTCCTTTTTAAGAATACGGGCCCAGAATCATTCTTATATTCCAAAAAAGTATTTTCATAAATATTTGTGCTCCAAATATTCAAATTGTGAACAAAATATTTTGAATCATTATGAAAATTCATGACAAGGAATGGTTTTGATTCTTCTGAATTTTGCATCGATTGCATTCGCATCGATGGCATGCGAGTGCCTAAATAACAAAGTGGAATTGCTGTGTGTTCTACTATTTTAAAAGTTTGTTTATATGTACCTTAAGGCGCTACCCCGACCCAAATCAGCGCCACCACATATTTTATCTTATTACTCTGTTAAACGAAAACATTTTCAAAAATCGATTGGCCAGTTTGTGAATCCTATCATAAGCTTTATTTTAATGCCTCAATAAATGTTTTATACAACACCTGCTCGGAAAGTTGCCTATTCCTTTTCCATTTATAGAATAGAAAGTATGTCTTTGCAGGCCTATAGGAAACCGGGAGGAAAAACTCTATGGAATTTCATTTCTCACGTGTTTTAGCGGGAGGAAAAAGTGTATGGAAATCCATTTCTAACGTTTTATTTTTTTTTTATTTCCTAAAAGATCGGCCGGTAGCTATGGTTATTTTCGTTCGGTCAAACGACAAAAAGTTTTACTCCAAGTCCATTAGGCCTCCTCCGATTTCTGAACAATATTTTGAAAAAAGAACTCGAAGGCTGGCGCGGTCAATGAGATTTTACCAACATCATTGGGCGCGGTAAGTCCTTCTAAATTTCAATTAACACGTTCTCTGCCAGTAGTACAAACAAAGAAAAATACAAAAAAACTTTGTGGTCGAAATTGATGCATTAGGTCAAAACTTAAACTATGATATCAGTTAGGGTTCGATGGGGTGCAGGGTTCCTGAGATATTTCAAAAAAACCCCGTGAGGTCACATGTGACCTACGCGGCGCTGTAATACAGTAAAATAGATTTGCGTTACCACAGCGCCGCGTAGGCCACAACTCCGGACACCCGCACACCTCAGTCGCCTGCCAGCGTTTTCACGGAGCGGTTGTGTCGGTGCGGTATTTTCTCGTTTTGTGTTAGTGCGGTTTTGTAATGATGATATGAACCATGGATTTGCTCAATTTAGATGTTGACATGGAAGACTTGAATATTTCACTTCAAGATTTACAGAACATTGAACTACTTGAAGCTAGTTTTTTGAGTGAGACAAGGAATACTTTGAATGAAAATCAGCCTCAATCAAATTCAGATGCTGAAAATGAGATTACCTATCCAACAACATGGCGAAAACGTCGTCATCGTGTCATTGCAAGTGACTCTGAAAGTGAAACGGATTCGGTCACCAATTTTGTCGCAAAAAATGTAGCCATTATAGAGCAGACTTCAACCACGTATCAAAAATGGTCACAACCACGAGGATATCAACCGTCTGTCATAGCATTTACGGAGCCAACTGGTGAGTAATACATAAATTTTAAATCTTTGAATTTCTTGGTTCTCCTGCTAATATTATAAAGGCGAAAGTTTGTGAATTGTGCCGTTTTGAAGATGTTTGGCAAAGTAAACGCCAAAACTACTGAATTTATCGGGCTGAAATTTTGCACACTTAAAGATCCGACGCTGAAATAACATGCGTGTGAAATGCGCGTGAATCCGCGTATCCTATTGTACTCTATATAAAAATAAGTGGTTTTTGAGTTTATCGCGAACAGACAGACAGACAGACAGCGGCGCGGTGGAGGACTTTGATTTATAATATGTAGTGATATAAGTATGTTTTTATTATTTTCAGGTATGAAGCAACCGTACGCTAGAGAACTGAAACATGCTGCAGAAGGAGATTATTTCAAACTAATGGTTCCGGATGATGTTTTTGAAAAAATTGCAACTGAAACTAATTTGTATGCTGAGCAACACCATACTAGTTCCAAACCTCAATCTCGCTGTAAAGATTGGAAGCCAACTTCAAAGAAGGAGATAAAGCAGTTTTTTGGGCTTATACTTTATATGGGCCTAGTGAAACTACCTCAAATAAACCTTTATTGGAGTAAGGACAGGGTTTTTGGGCAAAATTTTGCTCCCTCCATCATGAGCCGAAACAGATTTGAATTGATATTGAGGATGCTGCACTTTACTGATAACGAGGCAGCCGACAAATCTGATAGAATTTTCAAAATACGACCCATCATAGATGCTCTCAACAAAACTTTTGCAAAACACTATAGCCCTAAAGAAGAGGTATGTGTTGACGAAAGTCAGATTCCTTATAGAGGCCGCATTATTTTCAGACAATATAATAAAAGTAAAAGACACAAGTATGGCATGAAACTTTTTAAACTCTGCACCATACCTGGCTACACCTGCAAACTGGAGTTATATGCCGGCAAAAATCACGAAACTATCAACACAACACCTACAAAGGTAAAGTAATGTCTCTTTGTGACCACATACTCAACTTGGGTCACACACTTGCAACAGACAACTGGTACACAAGCATTGATCTAGCCAATGAACTACTCGATAAAGACACACACTTGGTTGGGACTCTGAGAAAAAATAGAAGAGGATTGCCGAAGAACGTGGTGGACGCCAAATTAAAACCAGGGGAATCCATAGCAATGGAAAATGAGCGTGGAATATGTGTGCTCAAATGGAAAGACAAGCGTGATGTGTTGATGCTTTCTACAAAACATTCGAAGGGGATGGCAACGGTTTTAAAAAAAGGCCGAACAGTCCGAAAACCGAAAATGATTTTAGCCTACAATAAGGCAAAAGGCGCCGTTGATATGAGTGACCAGATGACCTCTTATTCATCGCCACTCCGAAAAACAATCAAATGGTACAAAAAGCTGGCTATCGAACTTATTTTGAATACTGCCTTAGTCAATTCATGGGTTATGTATACAGAAAACAAGAATGCAAAATCAAGTATAGTGCAATTCAGACGACAACTTGTAGAGTACCTTGTTGATTCAGAGAAAGATGAAACTGATGTTGGTAGAGTTGAGAGGCCAAAAAGATTGAGGCATGAATTGCTAAAAAAAGAGGGACCAGTCAGAAAGATGAGACGATACTGTGTGGAATGCTATAAGGATTGTGCAAAAACTTTCGGTTCAAGAGCTGCCAAGAATAAAGCAAAGAAAGTTATAACATATTGCCATGAATGTCCTAGTAAGCCATATTTATGTCTAATGTGTTTCAATAAAACTCATCGCTATGCATAAGTTTTTTGTAACAACTGCAGAGAACATGTTAAGCTAAAAAATAACTTAAAAACGTAAAACTGAATACTTAATTTAATTTAATTTTTGATAATAAATAAACAAAGTCATTGCATTCTTCTTTTATTTTCACTCCTTTGAATTTTTGATCATATTTTTCACAAATTCGTGAATAGGTAAAAACCACGTTGAAGGATTGCTTTACAGCACCGCGCCGGTCACTTCCTATAGAGAAATGTACGATAAACGTGTCCTACGGCTCACAAATTAGTTTCTAAAACAGGTCTGCTCTGAGGTCACCGGTGCCCTACGCGGCGGTATGATACAGGACAGGGTTCAGTCACCGGTGACCTACATGGCAGAGAACGTGTTAATTATTAATTCTGCTTTTATTTTCCTCGAAGGTGTAGTATAAAGCACTACTTATCACTCGGCAGAAAGTGCGATTCCTACCTCGTGTGTTTTAAGGCCCTCGGCTGCGCCTCGGGCCCAAAACGACACACTCGGTAGGAATACATCACTTTCTCGCCTTGGTGTAAAATGTACTATTCGTTTGTATAGTGTTGGCAGAGATTTGCAGTTGCTCGTTTTGGCCACCATGGTGGCCACCATTTGAGCAACTTTGCATCTATTCAACTATAGGTACAAAACAAAACTTTGAAACTGCGGGAGTTGCTGAGTTATTAAGGAGGGAAAAAGGACAGACAAAGCGAGACCGGTAGGTACTTCAAAAACAAACGTATACACTGGTCTTTAACAAGCGTTAAAACTATGTCTAACCTGTGTCTTACTGTAAAACGTTGTAAAACGAAGTTTTGTGGTAACGCTTTTATTAAACACGCGTTCAACATATGTCTAACTTTTTTGTAGTATAAATAAATAATAAATAAATAATGCTGGACAATTCACACAGCATTATCTAGCCCCAAGCTAAGCAGAGGTTGTGTTATGGGTACTAGATAACTGATATGATAAGTACACTACATAGATTAGATACATATTTTTTATTATTATACAAAACATCCCGACCAACGGAACAAATTTCTGCAGATCGTAACAAATTAGTTCCGAGGCGGGAATCGAACCCGCTGCGCCACGGAGGTCGTCGTAGTATTGCTGTGAGGGTTTCGTAGCCGATATCGAAATCCTAAAATGGCTATAATTCTGCTGATCGCAATGAGATTTTTCATAAGTTTTCTAGATTATTGTTCTACAAATAAGCCGAAAAAATGCTCTCTAGTTTTTATCTACTTTATATTTTTTGTATATAACTTAGGTACAAGAAAATTTACATTCTGGCGTACATATATTTTAATATTACATATAATCAAAAATACAAACTAGACTCACACATTAACATTCACACAATGCAGAAACAAGCACAGTTACAATATTAATTAAAGTTCTCCTTGAGGGTCTCAAGGCTCAGCTCGAGTAGAAATAGTTTTTAAAGACCAATCAAAAAGTTTTGCCTAAGTTATGCTTAAAACGACTTGTAAGTAAATTGTATTATAACGATAAGATAAGTGACGACAAAACTGAGCACCATGCCGAGCAGACTGGCGTCCAGAGGGATCACCTTGTATACACGGAACCGGAGCGGGCGTGCCTCTACGTACTGGATGAACCATTCCAACTCACGCTGACGACTCGAGTCTGAAACATTAGTATTGGCACGTGACTGAGTGCGTTTAGGAACAGAATTGAATCCAATTAGCTATGTCTACACTATGCCTTTTTTTGTTCACTAAGTTCACATGCGTCATAGCGCAGTCAACAGCGTACGTGAGGCCCCTTAGCGCATGCGCGATGAGAGTTGAAAGCGAAGAGAGCGCTGTGATTCACGCTTTCCTGCTTCGGGTGGATTTCTGTGCCTTAAAGCATACAACAACAAGATGGCAGACGAAGAAAAAGATTTTACATTAGATTTATTGAAGATAACAGAAGCTTTCCACAACTAGGGATCCAAATAATAAACTTTACACAGGTAAATAGGAATGATGGTTTGTAAGTTCTGGGTACTAAATATTGGTATCGATGGAGGTAAAAAAAGATAAAAAGTCGTCGCACATGTTTCCAAAAGACAGAAGAAACTACGACTGAACTATGGTGTTGGGTTCATTAACCCATTCAATTATTGAAACCGTCAAACGAAAGAAATAGAATAGAAAGATGAAGACGAAAGTTGAAGATGAAAATGTACAGTGTGGACATCGCTAATCATTAAAGTAAAAGGAAAGTATATTTATTGCATAATTACATGTTAAATAGATGGTACAGTAAAATAATAGTGTAGCAATGTAATTTTGGCTTGCACTACTTAAACTCTATGTTTGAGTATAGTTTTTAGTTACAGCTGGTTTTAATTAATTTGCGAGTTTGTGAATTTAAATGTAGCTTATTAATACTATGTAGGTATCGTCTTCCCATCTTTTAAAAGATGGGAAGACGACTTAAAAACTGTAGCTGGAAAACTATAGCCAAGCATTGCCAGGGATAGGAACGAGTAGAAGAAGCTGGATGAGGCCTATGCCAAACTAGGGCAAATATAAAAAAAAAAATCCAAAAATGGTTGATGGTTTACAGAGTAGGTACTTATATCTAAAATTAGATTCTATATTGAGTTAATTTAAATTACCAGTAAGTACATGATACTGTAACCGAAAACCTAGTGCTGACAATGCATCGTCTCCTCGCTCTTACTAAGTAAAGACTTGTGATAAGACGCGAGGGAAAAAATGGTTAGCATAGAAAGAATTTAGATTGTGATATGCTAGCTATACGTGAGTACAGTGAGTATAGTATAGTGAATATCGTGAGTATAGTGTGTGTACGTATAATATTCGGTCAACGAATTAGCATTGCCATTCAACGTGGCAATGCTGCCAGCATTCTGGGCACTCTGCCTTCTGGTGACGGCTTAGATTTTTAAGAAATAGATATAAGTGTATATATTAGTTGTAATTGTTTTATTCTGTTACTGTAATTTTCTATGAATTATCAATTTCTGAAAAATAAAAATGCTAGCTATAAGATAAAATTGAGTTATCCGAAAAAAGGCTTTTATTATTATTATTATTGAAAATCTGTTGTATTTAAAGTAAATATAGGTAGCTACATTTAGATAGAATTAAAATAATAAGTAATGTAGGTAACTAATTCATTTAACTATTTTATAAGGGATTATTGTGTGGTTACCTTTTTCTTGTATTAATTGTTCGTGAAGTATTAGGAGGATTTTCTCTGTCTGTATAAAAAGATACTCGGCACACAGAGCAGGGGCAAACATATGTGCCAGACTCGTTAGAAGTGTGAAGAATTGTATTCGGCATGTCAACTGGAAATAAAAAACATAAAATGAATGTAATTTAATATTTAACATTGAATATTAGAGGTTAATGTTTAGTTCATACGCACACTGTTTTCCATCTTCATCTCTTGCACTAAGTAAAGAATTGTCGACATCACTTCGGAGGTAGTGAAAAAAATTGACGATAATATCTAAAATAAGAAAACAGGGTAGAAATACGATTGCAATAAAGTTTAAATCCTAGCTAGGTAAAACTTGCTACAACACTTAATAAAATAAGCTTACTAAATCACTGGGTGCCATGTGGAGCCAGCCTATAAATTTATTTATATTCATTATTTATATACAGGGTGTTTGGTGCATGGACAGACAGAATATTTTGGGGGGTTGGGGTGGTCATGCTCTAGTTTTCCCAAGTAGACCCTATGTCTTACGTGTCATAGTACAGCAGTGGACTAGTTGTTTTTGTGGTAAGATGTAAAATCACTTACCAACGGATCAAGAGTAGATTTGTGCAACTCTGTTAAATCTACGATAGATTTATAAATATTCTGCAGTGATAAACTGTCTCGATCATTTCTTCGTAAAACAACCGAAAAAACCTTTAATCGACAAAGTATAGAATAAAAAACGAAGGCACAACACAGATTCTCAACGCTTATCGACATTGTTACAAAAAAATATACGATCGTAGCTGAAACCTCCGGTGTTCCGGAGTAGGCGTTAGATATTAAACTATATACAAATTCTAAAGCAATAAATACAATTATTTTTTTCTCTATTTGAAATGAAGCACTGCTGGCTTGTAAATTAAAATCAATTATTTGTAAGTTGCGGTAGAACTGGCGAAATGTTTTATTTGGGCTAAGAGAGATTAATACTAAAATATTGAAAAAATTGCGACTGCAATAAAAGGTCGTCCAAAAAACTTCTTCGGCTCCGTAATTATCAAAATATATTATAGCAAGACTGGTCATGAAAATTGAGTTCAGAATTGTTGCTATTTTCCAAAATATTCTTTTCTTGAATGATTCGTGTTCAAAAAATCCAAAGTCCAGACAACAAAGTATATGCACCATTTTGAAAGCTTTCTGCATGGCAAGGAATGATTTTGGTTCTTCTAAACTTGATATAGGGTGCACGGTGCAGGTATGTACACGGCGAATATTCATGATTGCAATAAATATATTTGTGTTGTGGCTATGCGAGTGTAACCGTGTTGCGGCCTTTATGAAATGAAATTGAGTGGGAAAAACTTCTATTATAACTATTACCCTAATGGAAATGAATTGTTTTTTATTGCTAGATGATTGGTGACAAGCTGTCAACTTCTCGACATTTTATAAATTAGGAAGCCTACACTACATGTTTTACGTAGCGTAGGTACCTGAGTGGAGTTGCTAAAAGCGTAGATAATGTACGTTAAGTAAGTAACGTATGGCATCTTAGATTTGGAGTACATTGTAATAAAAAGTACGCCCCAATCAACAGAAACTTTCAGTGGTTTCAGTTTGTTTAACAACGAATCGGCAGACTTAATGAATTCACTGTTTAATATCTTTTGTCGTCACTTTTCCAAGACATGTCTTTGTGTATCGTCTTCTGTATGTCTTCCAAGACATGTATTTGTGTATCGTCGTCTGTATGTCTTCGTGTAGGTATATCGCGAGGAGTCTTCTGATGTTTCCATGATAGTATTTTCTAAGTTTTCTTTTTTAATATGCATAAGAAAGTTTCAAAAGAAAATCTCGTGCCTCTACAAAAATCAACGGAAAAAACCAATAACCTTGCTCAAACATCCGTAGTCAAAGAAAATAACCCTACGTCGCCGAAAGCTAAACATTTACAACGTAATTAGCACAAAGCCAAGAATTTAATCTGACGTTTGGCAGGGCTGCCTCATCCGATCAATAAAACGTGCTTTATACAAACGGTTCCCATTCGTACCGCTAAGGTTTGGAACTCGTTGCCTGTTTCTGTTTTTTTCCGGCAAAAACAACCTAAGCCGACTAGCAAAGTTCGTGGCAGCCTACGTTCCGGAACAATCTTTGAAGACAAGAGTGAATACGTGTTTTCTAGACCTTCGTGAACCATCTATGACAAAAATACAGAGTCAAGTGCGAGTCGGACTCGCGCACTAAGGGTTCCGTATAATTGTGAGACCTTGTATCTTGCCAAATATTATGAGACTAGGTCAACGGGAAGTAGTCACCCTGTAGGTTTTGGTCCATGGTGATAATATTTTTTAATGTTTTCGGATTTTTTCCTAGACCTTGCTGCTCGACAGACAGACAGACAGACGGACAACAAAGTGATCTTATAAGAGTTCCTTTTTTCCTGATAACAATAAAAAAGATCTCTAATGTCAATGCTCTAATCTGACGTACACTGCTAGCAACACCTCTAAGAGCAACACCTATCAGAAAAAGTCTTTATTGTCACTGAAAAAAGTGATATTTATTTGAAACCCAAGCACAGTACAAACGGTCTTGGCTGAGAGCGTAATACAGTATGTCACAAGGCCATGCGACATGGTTGGCAATAACCTAGAAATATATGGGATAAAAAAAACATCAGATAGCCAAAACCAGCAATAGATTTAATATTGAATGTCTCGCATCAGTCGATTGCAGAATGATCTAACTCGTGAAAGCGAGCCATAAAAACTGCTTCGTTTCCAATTTTTTTGGCGGAATTCATTTATTTCACTTTCTCAATCATTAAAATAGTAGTTTATGCAACTGTCATATAATGAAGGGTATTAAAACACGAGTGTGAGTTTATGAAACGAGCGCAGCGAGTTTCATAATAGTAACGAGTGTTTTAATACCCGTGTTATATGCAGTTGCATACACTACTTTATCTTCACTAATGCAATTAATCAAACAACAAGAGTAAAAGCTGACAATAGTTTATTTATAATAATTGTTCAAATTTTGGGTGGTACAATTTTGAAAGTTAATGTTAATTATTGATCCAGCAGCTGTAGCGGCCGCGGGGCAAGCAGTAGAGCTCGTAGACGGAGTCGGAATATTTATAATTACTTCATTCGTCTTGTTTTCTATACTGTTCAAGATCGTATTTGAGACTTGAATAAGATCTTACCAAAGAGTTTTGTGTATGTAAGTTTAGTAGTTTCGACGAAGTTTTCACGTATAACCCAACTGTTTTCAAAAGCCAGCCTAATATCAAAATTTTATACAACTTGTATGAGGATTTTGACATAAGGCTCGCCAGGTTAATTGGTCGCGTTTTATTGATGTTATAATGAGATTTTACGATATCGATGTGGATATTATACCATCATGTGAAATTGCTTAAATTGAGTGTTTTGTTATCTGCGCTATAACAGTAGTAATTATAAGTCAAGTATTGGAAACATAAGTAGAATGTTATAACATTAGTGTAGATAAATTCATTTATTCAATTCATTTATATGTCATGTATTTCATTACTTAACACTTTCATCGTCCACGACGCACATATCCATCCGCAGGACCTGCAGGAATGCCATAAACCTACTTACCTGCAATGTTTATTAGACATAAAGTTTTTTTAAACTTACGCGATCAGAACACATTATTATAATTATTCACGGGTATTTAAGCGATATTATTTGATTTCTTAGAAGTAAGCGAGAGTGTGAGGATTACACACTAATAATAACAAAAACCTTAGATTTTATTCTTATTTACATAGAATGACTTTGCCGATCAGTGTCATGAAAATACAGGGTGTTCTAATTTAGATTTTTGTGAATTCGATTGCCGGATAAGGCTTGGGCTTGGGTAATCACAATCAACCAATCTTGGCTGCAAACGTACCTGTTCTTACATCACGTAGTTTACAGTACAACTACTTTACACACTAACGAAGCTGTAGAGCTTCGCATATATTTTTTTAATTATGCCTGGCCAATTTCGGCCTCGGCGACTGATTTGTGCTTTATAGTTACGCGTAACTGTAAAGCACAAATCAGTCGCCGTGTAAAGTAGTTGTAGTGTAGTTCTACGTGATGTAAGTAATAAGAATCAAATCTAAAGTTTTTGTTATTGTAGTTCGTAAGACTCACACTCTCGCTAACTTCTAAGAAATCAAATAATATCGCAAAATGTTATGACTTCGACGAGACTTAAATAAAAAAATATATAATTCATTCACTTACTAGCTAGATGAGCGAAGAATCGACTGTTCCATTTTCGAACACTCTACAGATGACTTGTCGAACTATTGGCTGTATGGACCCGATAGGAAGTAAGTAGTCGGTGAAAATCAGAACCCGTCTCTGAATAAATTTATCCATGATAAGGTCTCGGACCTATTAATCACAAGCAAACTCGGGCCCTATTGTTGAATTATTAAGCTACGAATTAATTAATATTGCAAGTCAGATGAACGAGGCGACTTTATCGGTTGGGATGGGTAAAATTATGGTTCACTTTGCAGCGGTAGTCAAAGATTTCTACGAGTTTATTTGTTGAAAAAACTTAAAAAATCCTTCAGCAAAAAAATCATTGAAGACTTACTTTACAGACGAGTTGAGCAATTTGAGAAGAAACAATTATTGTTTTTCTAAACAAGCTGCTTATTCTTCCCGCTTATTCTGGTAGGCCTATGTCATAGTCCAGCAGTGGACTAACATAGTCTAAGCTACTGCTGGTCCATGCTAGTGATAAAGAAGTACGTTTGACTCCTCTACTTACTCGTATTAATTAATTTTAAGTACGCGCGTGATTCGAGAGAAGGTCTGGCGCAGCGCATCAGCATCGCCAAACAGCGGGGCAATTCTGCCAGCATCTTGGCGTTGCTTCCGTTTGGTATCGATATCGATCTTTTGAACTACCTCTAGATTGTTTGCAACAACTGCTTGTTCATTTTGTTTGTCAGTTAGCACAACAATTTCTATTGTAAAACTAATTCTGATTCGAGTCTATTTTTTAATTGTAATTTTCTTTAAAGAAACACGTAAAAAGGTACCTACATCTGCAAATTAGGCCTCCGGCGTGTGTCACTCAGTACCAACCCATCTAATTCTACGACGATCGAACCAGAATGAATTCGCGTACGGCCTGCGCGGTTTCGTTTTTTTGTGCAATTTATGAGGTATCAAAAACTTTCATTCTTTCTTTCTACCTGCTGGTATTGACCATCATGTGATTACGTAATTTACTCATACTATATTTGCCGCTGAATGGCTGCATTTCGATTGCAAATGAAAAACAAAAAACAACCAATCAGCGAGCGAGATTATACTCATACTATTTTCGCCGCTCATGGGTTTTTTTTGTTTACATGGTTTTTTAAACACTCACGCATAGGTATATCTGTAACCAACTGGACGAACGGTTTTATAAACTTTTTTACCCCTTAAAGTTTGAGCACCTCTGCACCAGATGATGAGCTCGGGTGCGCTGAGACAACCCTCTAATAAGTTGCTCAAAAATGCTGACTACTAAGGAACTTTACGGCTTTGTCTTTAAGAATAACAAAGGAGGCTTAACTGCCGTTCGTTATCCTAATGAATCGTTCAGATTATACGAGTGTAATTCCTTGTAAAGAGTTGCCACTTGTAAGGAGTTCCTTGTAGAGTCTTCGCACAAGTGCTTGTCACCTTCTGCGGTATCAGTATTTTTCTTTATTTGGCGCGGTTGTTTTGTCTTTTTACGTTGATATCACAAATCTGTTGATGCTGGAAGCCTACTCCAGTTCTTTATATCTTCCGTGATATCTTGTAAGGAGTTGGCTGTAGTCTTCGAACAATTGCTAGTCATCTTCTGCGGTATAGGTAAAAATTATAAAGCTGCGATTGTCTTTTGTTTTTTATAATTAACTACCCTGACGTCACAAATCCGTCGATACTAGAAGGCCTACTCCAGTTCTTTTTATATGCAGTTGCGAAGTACGGCCGCAAAACATAACGCCTTTAAATTGTTTGACTCTACGACTACGAATTTTTAATACCTATTTACTCTTACACCATTCTAAAAATCAAAATTTCAACGTTAAGTAGAATATTTTTTTTTATTTTTTTTTTTATTTAAATCATAGTAAAGGGACTTTGTCGCTTAGCGACCACATCGCCCTATGAAGATAACATGAAATTATATTATATAATTAAACAACAATATACCTAATTAAACACCAATTAACACAACAACAAGATAAACAAAATTTTTTTTTTGAATAAAAACTAAATTAACAAAAAATTAACTTCTTAATTTAAGGCAACATTCAGCCAGGTCATACAGCTGTGCTGCTTTGTCCGACAGCGGTGACGCCAATATAGCGTTGCACTGTCCGACATTGAGCACTTTGGAGGAACCAAATAATTTAATTCTTTCATTTACGTTCCGACAACATTCCATCAAAACGTGCTGTACATCCTCTATAGAACCACATACATCACAATTGGGCGAATCAACTTTTTTCATAAGGAATGCGAACTTATTGGTTGGAATGTGTCCGGAACGGAGCCTGAGAGCAATCACAAGTACATTCCTATCATAGGTACAGTCATCAATCCAAGGATACGACATAATTTGAGGCTGTATTGTCCGGTACCAAATGCCTTTCTCTACAGATCTATTATCAAAATATTCTTGCCAAAGGTCAATGCATTGAGTCTTAACTAATCTGACATAGTCCGAGTGCAACGGGATTTTTAACAACGGGATTCCATCATAGCTAGCTTGTTTGGCAAATAGGTCAACTATGTCATTTTCTTCTAGATTAATGTGTGACGGAATCCATTGCAAGACTATTGTTTTATTTTTAGATTGTAGTAATAATATAGATTCTAGAATAGTATAAGCAATCGGGCTGCCTCGCACGGGCGAGGTGCACCGAGCTATATGTTGCAACGCACTCTTTGAATCGCAGAAGATAACAAATTTGTTGCATTCAATAGAATCTACATATGAAATAGCTTCAGATAAAGCTATTAACTCGAGATGCATGATCGAAATATTTGAGTCAATTTGTAATTTAATGTTCATATCTGTAAAGGGATCATAAAACGCAGCTCCACCTTTATCTCCATCCTTGGATCCGTCTGTAAATATTTTATAATGATCTGTATAATTAATATCGATGTAAGATATACACTTATTTTTTAAATCACGACAATTATATGAGCGCTTCGAATGTACAATGGCAGGAATGTTATCTATTATTACGTTAGATAAATTTATATTGCTAACCCAAGTATGTAGGGAAAACATTTCAAGTTTGTCACAGGAGTGAATTGATAAGGAGTTTAAAATTGGATGAATCGTAGCTAAAATCGGTAACTTTCGTTGAGACCAGTACTGGGATCTTTGTGCAGCAAGCTCATCGATATATTTAATAACTCTATTGTCTTTAAATGATTTAGACTTGAGCCAAAATTTTTTGGCTAAATATCTTCTACGTACAAATAGAGGAGGTAAGCTCAAGTCACTCTCCATGGCATGTATAGGTGTACTACGTATGTACCCTCCAACAACACGCATGGCTTGGTTTTGTATCCTATCTAATTTAATTACATTACTATGGCAACTATTATCATATATAAAACTAGCGTAATCAATCCGACTGCGGATTATCGAAATGTACAATTTTCTCAAATGTTTTTGGTGAACCCCCCAACCTGAACCAGCTAAAACTTTAATTACATTGATATATTTTTGAACCTTAACACGTGTCTCATTAATATGTTTACCCCATCTTAGTGAGCTATCGAGCCATAATCCCAAATACTTAACATTATCACAGAGCTGTAATGAATAATTGTTATGCGTTAAATCTATTGTGCCTCGATAACGACCTTTTTTGAAGACGCATATTTTACTCTTAACAGGGGAAACTTCCAAACCAATACTATCTAATATACTACTTATTTTACCTAAAGCTAGCTGTAGTTCTCTTGTCGCATCGATCACGTGTTTTTTAGTACTGTAGATCACAAAATCGTCAGCATATTGGGATATCTCCACATTGTTTATACTTTTACATATTTTTAGAGTTATTATATTAAAAAGAAGAGGTGATAACGGGTCTCCTTGGGCTAAACCTTGATACGTCCACCTCGTTAAAACACACTCCTCAGTGGTAATTTCTAACATTCTCATACTTAAGTAGCACCATAAGTACCTGCACATTTTGTAACCAACTTGAAATTCATCAAGAATTTTTAACAGGCATGACACGTCCACATTATTATAGGCATTCTTGATGTCTATAAAACACCCTACAGTTAATAGATCATTTGAAAATCCTTTCTGGATTTGAGATGTAAGGCAAGTAAGATTGTCCAGGCAAGAGCGTGCTTTACGAAAGCCAACCATAGTGTCCGGAAATAGGGATTGTTTTTCAAAGTACCATTCAAGCCGTTTATTTAGAATCGAATGTAAAATCTTGCATAAACACGATATTAGAGAAATCGGGCGCAGAGCTGATGGTGTACCATGTTTAGGTATAGGGATGATTTTGATTTTACGCCATTGTGAGGGGACAAACCCGGAAGTGTAGCATCGATTATAAAAGTTCAGTAACAGTAGTTTACCAACTAGCGGCAGGTGATTTATCATTGAGTAGGAAACCTCGTCGCTACCTGGCGCAGTGTCATTTTTCTTTATGCAATTCAGCAATTCAGACAATGTTATGTCCATTCCTAGCGTACAATTAGTTGAATAAAAAGTTGGATTATTTGGGCTGACAAAATCAGGTGTTAAATCGGTTAGCAATTGTTCAGCCTTTTCTTTGTTCACGCTTTGTTTAGGTATTGAACGGCCCTTTATCCATCTCATTTTATTCCACATTTCTGACGCAGACGATGTTTCGTCCACAGATAAGCAAAACTTTTGCCACGACTTACATTTAGCAACTCGGATCAACCTCTGAGCTTCAGCTATTTTCTTTTTTAATTCAGTCAAATTATGAGGCGATGGACAGCGTCGAAACGTCGCCAAAGCCAATCTGCGAACTGCCACTGCCTTCGATAACTCAGTATTCCAATAAGGTTTTGGCACGAACTTATGTTTTACATCTGTAGGTATTTTAATGTATGGGATATGAGTGTTTGCGGCTTTTTGTAAGATATCTATTAACTGATCATAAAATATTTGGTGATCGTCTGGTGGCTGAAAGTCAGATAATGATTTCTCTATAAATGAAGCATATTCAATCCAATCACTCTTTTTAAAATTTCTTTTTTTAATACAGTTTCTTAGAAAATTTTGGACGAATGATATTTTAATGATAAGATGATCACTACCAAGTGATTCATTTGTAGTTATCCAATTGAAGTTAATTACCGAATCTGAGGAAATAAATGAAATATCGGGCGAAGATTGTTGCAAAACACCATTACACAATTTTATCCTTGTATGGCTGCCATCATTGAGATAAGTGAAATTGGAATCCAGCATCGCCTCCATAATTTGATTGCCCCTACTATCGTTTTTATAAGACCAACTATCATGATGACCATTAAAGTCACCTAATATAAGTGTTTTATTATTACAAATCGAAAAAACATGATCCCAGTCGCTTTGAGAGGTATGAGTGGAAGAAGGGCAATATATGGAGATAATATTCTCAATATGCTGACAGTTTAGGATTTTTACATGCAATAATTCGATACCAGTGTTTCTACTGCGTGATGGGCAAACGCGAGACGTAACAGTTTTATGAGTTAAGACTGCCACGCCCCCGTATGAGTCAGCCCTATCCAGTCGATAACAATTATAGTCGCTAATATTAAAGTTACTCTCAGGCTCAAACCAAGTTTCACTTAAAATTGCAATGTGAACTTTTTCTTGGGTAAGAAGTGCTTCAAAGGGTACGGATTTAGGTCTTAAACTTTGGCAGTTCCATTGGATCAGATTAACTGTTAAATCATTTTGTGGACTTTTATCCATAATGAGGGTCAGAACTAAAAAAGGTTCCGGCCGACACATAACTTACAGCTTTAGATATTACCCATTCAATACACATCTTAAACGACATTTCAATCTTCTTATCTAAGGAGCGCCTACTAAATATAATGTCTTTTAACTTACTCAGTAAACTCTTGAATGTAAAATCATTGTCACTTTCATACGTCTGGTCCGTTTCCATATTATGTGGTCGAGAAGGCTGTTCCTCCTCAGAGCACACTGAGTGATCCTCATCCCAACTGAAGGCACTGGCCATGGGTTGTTTTCGTTTTTTCGGCTTCTTCTTCCGTCCTCGATCATCTCCTAAACCTTGATCTGGCTCCTGTCCCTGCAATTCGTTCTCTTCCATATTTTCTTTCTGTTTGTGTGTTTTTATGGTTATCTGACTCGGTTTTTCTTTGTCCACCTTCTTCGATTTCGCTATAGAAGCATAAGAACATCCAGCTACTGAACTAGAGACTATAACAGGCTTCTGAACTGTTGGAAGTGGTATCGGGGTCACATTAACTTCAACGCATTCATCGTTGCTTGCAGATGGGGGTCTTTCTAGGCATTCTGCCATAGGAGATGGTGGCACATACATCTCCTTTCCCTTTCTGTAAGTCACATTAAACTCGGACATAAGTTCACGAATCTTCCTCTCTTTCTTGAAGATCGGGCATAATTTATACATAGCCATATGTGGCCCATGACAATTAACGCATTTAAATACTCCGTTTCACAGCTCTCATGTTTTTTGGTACATTTAGGGCAAATTATCTTTTTACTAGGGCAGAACCTTGACATGTGACCGAATTTCCAACATCTTCCGCACTGAGTCACTGGGAATATGTACTGTTGAACTTTTATGCGTATTTTATGAATGAAAACATAAGGTGGCACCGATGTGCCCCTGAATCCCAATCGGATGGATTCACTAAGAACCCATAAGGCACCACCACCATCAGTCTCTTCCACGTTTCTTCTATTCAATCGCTTAGCCGACATGATTTCAATTGGAGAAGACACTTGTTTCAAAATGTCTTCCTCAGAAAGATCCATCTCCACATTTTTAATTACGCCGTACGATACTCCAACTTCTGCCGTTTTATGGCATTTCCACTCCATATCAGAGAATGCTTTTGTATGCAGAAATTTATCTGCACTTGACATCTTATCAAAGGTGATTAATATTTTACTTGTGCTGGCATATTTAATTTTTGAAATATCCTCAATAACATGGTCTTGCAATAATTTAGCAAGCGCAAATTGCTTTGGTAAATCATTTTTACTAGTCACACAGATCTGAACGTTTTCTCCTATCTCATCTACAACATTGTCTTTTCTCCCGGCTTTTTTTCCTCTCGAAACTGTCTCCCATGAATCCTCGGAAGAATTCCCTTCTCCATTTATCTCTCTCAGTCTCTTCCTGAGCCCACTAGGCTCCGCGTCCCCTTCCATCTCTTCTGGATTTGCACAGTTTTGTATCGTATCCGTACGTGCCTCCAAAGTATTTTCCATATTATTTTCCTCGGTCACGCCAAACTGAACTGAATCAATTACAATACAAGGTTGAGGTTGAGAATGCATTGCGATCGAACGCTAGGCTAACAACCCGAATAGCCGGGCGTGTTGCCGTGCACCTCACTCAGTAGATAAGGATTTTGCTAATTAACACGGAGCTAATGTACGCGACCTTCGCACTCGGAGTGCAACTGTCCACTGAAGTAGAATATAAAATATACTTTCATCGTTCTAAAGTAAAAGGTGAAAAGACAGCTTAACTTTTTATGAAATTTCCGTTTTCGTTCGAATAGACTTTGAGTACCGATCGAAAGAAACAAAACGAAATTTCGCGACCCTCTTTTGTTTTTCGTATACTGGCATACGAAAAACAAAAGAGGATCGCGGCAGGTTTAAGTATTGTAATTATTGGTCGAGATGAATAGGTACTCACGGAAATTGAATTAACTATTGAGTGCTGCCAGACGATGTAGTTAGAACTTCGGTACTTGAAATCTCTCTTCAAACTATTTTGAGAGGCAAAGCTTAAATTTTCGTACAGTTTAACCTCTCAAAACATTAGCTGCCGGCATCTTAAGTAGGGTCTCTGATAGGACTTAATTACTCCTGGACTAACTCAAACCGCGTCCTACAGCGGACTTTAACACATTCACTACCTCACCCTGCCTGCCGGTGCAACAAGCTTCTAGGGCCACTTTTTTGGACTCCGTTTTATTCTGCGACGCACTTATAACCAACGCCAGCTTACGAAATATTATATGACGCCAGAAGAAAATTTTCTTCTTTCACTCTCGCATAATCGCTCCTCTGACTCGGATGTCGTAAAAGTCGACTTAGGGAGGTACCAGAGGATGGGGTTAAGCTTTTTTCTTTATTTTTAATACCTACCATGTTCACCAATCCCCTTGCCAAGCGTGGTGATGCTGGTGATTATGACTAAAACTCCTTCATTTTTGGGAAGGCATGTTCAGCAGTGGACATTATAAGTGTGCTGATGAAGAAAAAGCTGGTAGAATAAGATTGCAGCAGTGCTTCAGCCATGGGTCGTGTCAGGAGTAAGACGTCAGGAAAGTGGCGAAATTATTATTGAGAAATAGATATTACATCAGGTCGACTCTTCACTCGAGGAAATTGCGATCATTCCAAGTTAGCCTGTTCGGAACAAAATCACTAGATTCGCTACCCATTTGATGAGACGTCTCAGACACTCTCAAGTGCGAGGAATCTCTATCAAACTCCAGGAAGAAGAGCGTGCGAGTGACAACTACGTCTCCGAGGTCTCTTCCCTTTAGCATGACATTATTTAAGTGGACCCTGACACCAAGGAGACGTTGAAGATGCTATACTTCATCAACATCAATAGCTCACAGCACCCGCTACTCCGTGTGGCTATGGTGGTAGACGTAATCAAGGGATAAAAAGTAATGTAAAAGATAATGTAAAAGTTGGGTATTTACTATAGGCGTCTAGTACTGAACCTACTGGTTGGACTTATATTTGACTGATAATTTTCACGTCCAAAAGATTTAACCTCTCAGATGCGTAGATGTAAATAGCAGTACAGTAATTAGGTTGTATGATTTATTATCCAATTAGTCAGCGAGCCCGTAGCCTTAATTGTGTTTATTCGCTACATTAGCTTTTAGCGCATATTCTCTCATGTGGTCTGGTACCTACCTACTCTATGAGACAGAGAGAGGTCAAGAGGTTTTTTTGTAGCAAGCTTTTTCTCGCAAGTGTTTTGGGCAGATTTTAGGAACCAGGGTAAGGAATTTTTTCTTCAGTTTTCCTGCTAACTTGAAAGTTGGTAACTTTGCCACTTTTAAGCTAAAGTTCATACCGAATTAATATATAAATAGTATTTCTAGATAGTAGTCTACGTAACCTGGCTACAAAAACAGCAAGTACATTCCGTTCTCGTAACTGGATATCAAGGAAGAAAAAAAATCCATGTTCGTAGCTGGTTATCAAAGATCAGTTACGAACGTGGACTAAGGGGATTATTTCCCGTATATTCATATCCCAGATTATTGTAAAATGAAACAAATGTGGTAGTCATCTTTTTAGGGTTTTGAAGATCGAAGATCGGTTTCAAAACCCTTATGGTCTCGCTTAGTCTGTCCTTTTTTCCCTCCTTAATAACTCAAAAACTACTGCAGCTATCAACTTGAAATTTAAAATTATAATACATTTCGTGCGCTTGTACAGATTTAGAGAAAAATAAATGAAAATAAATGAAAAATGAAAATGAATATTTTCCATACAAATTGTGATGTCGAAATTTTAAAAGATACCTACAGAGTCATTTGGGGTATCAAATGAAAGGTATCATTTTGTACATTTCAAAATATTTTTTGAAATTTTTGTAGGGTTCATACTTTTTAAAATATTTCGAAAAAAGTCGAAAAAATACCCATTCCCCCCCCCCCCCCCCCCCCTTATCTCCGAAGATTGCAGAGCGATCCATGTAAAATGTATGGAGCGTTTGTAGATATGGATCTATATTTTGCAGGAAAAATATAGAGATTTTTGAAAAAAGAACACATTTTGAAAAATGGTCAAAAAGGAGGGGAATAAATTTAAAAAGGGGGAGCTACCTCACCGAGTGGGGTATCAAATAAAAGGTATTGATTTGGACATTTCAAACCAGTTTTTCAAATTTCTGTAGGGTTCATACTTTTTGAAATATTTTGAAAAAAGTCGAAAAAATACCCATTCCCCCCCCCCCCCTATCTCCGAAATTTGCCGAGCGATCCATTTAAAATGTATGAAGCGTTTGTAGATATGGATCTATATTTTACAGGAAAAATATAGAGAAGTCTGTAAAATGAATACTTTTTGAAAATTGGTCAAAAAGGAATAATTTTCAAAAGGGGGGCTACCCCACCGAGTGGGGTATCAAATGAAAGGTATTGATTTGGACATTTCAAACCAGTTTTTCAAATTTCTGTAGCTTTCATACTTTTTGAAATATTTCGAAAAAAGTCGAAAAATTTACCATTACCCACCCATTTAACCGAAGCATGCAGAGAGATCCATATGAAATGTAGGTTGGTACCTACTATTCTTAGGTATTCGTTAAATTGCGAAGTCTCTAACCGGTACTTTTGGTACATATTTGTTGACAAACGTTCAAACCCTCGGCGCGCGAGTTACACTCGCACTTGACGGATCTTGTTTTGTATTAGAGTATGTACCAACACGACTGACGTAATAAAAAATTGTAAGCCATATTATTTCGTACAAAAAGTTACAGCACTCAATCGTATGGACAAAAAAATTCAAATAATTCTTAGAAATAGCCGAGAGATCAAAAAGCCGCCAAGCTATTGCCCTTGATGCTTCCTACCCCCTATGGCACACGTTTTGCCGAATACCCTGTTTAAACAGGGGGGTTTTCATTGGGTTTCAAATGCAAATAAACGTTGGTCGAAAATATTTGACGACACTAGTATCATCGGAGAAAATCGCAGAAGATTAAAACAATAATTGGTTTTGGAAGCTTCCATTAATTATTTAATTCGTTTCTCGAATAAACCTTCCCTGTGGAAGTGCATTTATACGCTGTTATTTGGTATTTTTTTAGTGATTATCTTGCTGTTATGTTACCTTGTTGTTTTCTGTTTTTGTTATTAGTTTTTGTTAAGTTTTCTTTCATTAGGTTTTTGTTTTAGTTCAGTTTTCATTCATTCTTTGTGGACATATAATACATATCTTGGATTTTCTAACCGTTAAGTAAATATAGGTACCTAAGAAAATGAGAGAGGTAAGGACGAATTTTTGTAACAATCTTTGTTTCGTAGGCCCTTTGGACATCATCTGGGAACCATGTAAGGGATTTTTTTCCAGTTTTCCTGCTACGAAATGTCTGCAGGTTTCCTGGTAAAATAGTTAGAGCTACGCAGCTAAATGGTGAAGAGAAACTGCTATTTTGTTTTGTTAGATTTATTTAATCTAACGTTACACCCCGACAAAATCGCTTTGCAGCTTTACTATTAGATATGACTAGTTGGTATCTAGCGAAAGATAATTTCATGTTTTTTTACAAAAACTAAAAACCGACTCGAAATTTTTCAATAGTTAGACCACGTCAGCATCTTTTTCTATTAGGTAATAGGGGAAATAGTCAATAAAATAGGATATCAGTCGGTGAAGATATAAAACAGATATTAAACTAACTTATAAAAATACCTCCGAATAAAATCTTCTTCTTTTCTAAAGCCAATTTTTAAACATACAAATATAACCTTTGTTCATTACGGATGTAAGCGGGTTAACTACGAACCTTATTTGTGTTGGAACCAACGTTTCATCCCTTAACGAGGGACATCTTCAGGGTGAGTGAAGATTGTGGTCAAACGATGGTCTATTGACTAAAAAAAAATACTTCCGAACAAAATTATGGCATGAAGACGATGCCTATAGCCAGCAGTTGGTGCTCGCTCACAGACTAAATAAGATGACAGCACTATAGATATAAATATTTATTTGTCGGTGTAAGAAAGTGGCCAGGAACCCCTTGTTTATTATTTCGGTCATCTGCATCGGTTCACATTGGTCATGGTCAGCTCGAATTGACATAAATTAAAAATATCACTCATTTAGATGTCTAATTTTTACCTAGACCATTTCTAAGTGTACTGTGATAGCAATTACGGAATTAAAGCAGTTTTGTTATCGATTGATTCACGAATATGATAGGAAGGATATGACATCCCACTTTAAAAACTATGATTGAAAATTTTTATTTGTCAGCTAGATTTTACATCTCCATGGTCTATGACAACATGCGCTGCCGTTCAATCATTTACTAATTCCATCCACGATTCTATTCCATCGTCCATCCATCTCTTTGGTATCCATCATGATTACCAACATGACAAACGAAACAATGACGTAATGCGAAGACAAAGGAAATAGGTAGAGGCGATCCATCATTTTATTTGGCTGCGCCAGACAAATTTGTGTGGGGGATGACTGCTTTTCTATTTTTTTATTATAGGGCCATGTTTTTTCAGACATCTCATCACCGGTGTGATTGGATATTGAAGAAGTAGGTGAAAATACTTAATTAACCGATTGTAAGTTACCACAGAAGGTTAAAGTTTATCTTTACTATCTCTGTGGCGCAGGGGGCGAAGTTCCGCCTGCGACGCAGGAGGTTGCGAGTTCGATTCCCGCCTGGAAACATATTATTGAGTGATATGCAAATATTTGTTCAGGGTGTTATGGGTTTTTGTATGCATAATGTACAATATCTATGCAAATACCTAGTTATTTAAGTAATAGTATATATGTATCGAATTAAGTACCTATAATATCAGTTATGCCCCACAACACAAGTTCTTATTTTGGGGTTAGATGAAGCTGTGTCAACTGTCCAGAATCATTATTATTACTTTTTTGTCCAATTGATTAGTTACCTATACGCAAAAAGGTTACCTACAGACAGACAGAGAGAGTTACATTAACTTTTATAACGGGTAATCCATAGACCTTAAATAATAAATAAATAATTCGGGACAATTCACACAGCATTATCTAGCCCCAAGCTAAGCAGAGGTTGTGTTATTGGTACTAGATAACTGATATACATGATACAATACACTAGGTAGTGTACTTAGATATTTTTTTATTATACATAGAAAACATCCAGAACACCCTGAACCAAAATCTGCAGATCGTACAAACATTTGTCCCGGTTAGGCGGGTATCGAACGCGCAACCTCCTACGTCGCAGGCGGACCTTCGCCCGCCACGCCACAGAGGTCGTCAAATATGAACGTATAGATAGGTAACCGAAAATAGCAATAAAACACAACTTTCATTACTTCATAACGACAGTCGACTTCTATTTCCATCCATTAAAAAACCTATCCCATAAACCACGTTCAAAAGACCAACTCGAAATGAAAATGTCACATGACCTGTTCACATATTGGCCGAGATCCAAGCGCTGAAAGCTGTGACCCTGGTGTAGACTGAGGGATTGCCAAATGAACAGCCTTCGTCTAAGCCGAATGACACCACTCCGACCTGAAAAGAATTATGTTACTGGTTTACATTTGATTTGTGGCATGAAGGGTACGGGCAATAAGGGTGTGGTTTTAGAATGCAGTGGGAGGGGGGCAGTTTTGGATGATGCTTGACCGCCATCAATAATCTTTCGAAAATATAATACCGCTGTCCACTTTTGAGCTTTCAATGCGACGGTGGATTGCGTAAGCAAATTGCGTTGCGTTCCATTACATACGACATTCGCGATAAGTTCAAATTTGCTTAGTATTGTTTCGTGCTGCGGATTTTTATGGAATGATGCACCACCATACATTCAATCAAATTATGCTTATCTTATTTCCAATTAGTTGTCAACTTACTGTATAATACACAGTTATTTTAAATATCTATCAGCGGAAACTTGTGGTTATCCATCAACAAACATGCCCTGATCTATCCAGGCATGTTCTATATTATCATCTGAATTTTTGTAAGGTTTTTCCAAAATTTTCAAATAAAAATAAAATGAAATAAATAACAAATCACTAAAGACACGCACTTAGAGACTAACTAGGTACACAAGCATGTGTCTAGAATCAATAGAAATTATCGCCGCGATAATAATCGGCTATAACCGACTAGTACCGGATGATACAGCACCGGTCGAACGTAGGTAATACATTAGATAGGTAGGTTAGGTACTCTTCTTCAAGTGCTTAATACTTCAAGTCCCTGTCCACTCTACTTCTTTCTACGAGAACTCATTTACTGCTCGTGCTGTACAGCTGTGGAACACACTGCCAGTTTCAGTAAGGCGTGCAAAGTCACTACCAATATTCAAGAGTATGTTAAAGGAACACTATTGTCCTGCTGTCACTGACCACACCCTTGTTTTCCTTTATAAAATATAGATATATTTGTTTATAAATACAATATATATGTATATATGTATGTATATGTAGGTATATATGTACTACTAGCTGCTGCCCGCAGCTTCGCCTGCGTAGTTCCCGTTCCCGTTGTAATTCCGGGATAAAACATAGCCTATGTCCGTCTCCTGGTTCTAAGGTGCCTCCCCACCAATTTTCAGCCAAATCGGTTCAGCCGTTCTTGAGTTATAAATAGTGTAACTAACACGACTTTCTTTTATATATATAGATATTAAGGTACCTATATTTGTAATTTTTGTCGATATTTTTTTATTTGTAAAATTTGTAGTAATAATGCACACAGATCCCCATCTTTTATCCAACGATCCTATCCATCCACGGTTGTCTGGTAGAGATCGCTCTAGAGCGATAAGACCGCCAATTGTCACATTTTTTGTAAATTTTTGTTGTTTTTGTAAATTGTCTTGATAAGTGTGCAATAAAGAATTTTCTATCTATCTATCTTCTTTCGACAGAATGACTGATCTGTGAACAGCAGATATCAAAGATTCATAGGTCATCGCCATATCAGCCCGCAAACGTCCACAGATGAAGCTGGACCTCCGTTGCACCAAACAACACCACAAATAGAGTGTTTATCCCCCATTACACAACTGTTTGACACAATTGCTTGACACAACTGCTTGAAACAACCCATACTGTCATTAGAGGCTATCACCCGTATTCAAGAACAATACTGTGAGGTCTCACAGTGCACACGAACGCATAGGGCCGGTAAATTCGATTCATAGACAATACTTGAGTGATGCGCGACGCTATGCGCTCACTTGGGACGACCCCTACGTAAAGTAGCTCGACAGCTATTTTAGCCAACGCATAGTGTAGCTTTGTCACAAATACAATAATTATGTTCTGTCATTCTGTGGTAGGTAAATTTATTTTGCTTTGCTTTGAGATTTTGTTTGTATTCCTTCCTTCATACTTTGCAATACGTATTTTATTTCAAAAGCAATGGATTATAGCAGTGAAGAGGAGTTTGATAATTATATCAACAATGTTTTAAACGAACGAAGGTCAATTACTACACGAAAAGTGGTGCGGGATTTTCAAAATCCTTTCGATTATTATAGTGAAGAAGAATTTAGACAACGGTATAGATTTGCAAAGGATATTGTACTTTCCATACTTTTGCCACTTGTTGATGAAGATCTGACAAAACTTACGGGAAGAGGCCTTCCAGTGCCTCCTGTTTATCAATTACTAGTGGCCCTACGATTTTATTCTTCTGGGAGTTTTCAAGTAAGTACCTATGATAATAAAGCTCCTATTTTTTTTATCTAGGTCAGTATTTCAATATGTAACTTATTACGAAACTAGCCGACGCCTGTGGCTTAGCTCCCATAGTATATCGATTATTAAGGATCAATCTACATTTCACATTTGTAGGTGCCTACCATCGATCAAGTTTTTCGCCGGCCCGCCGCACATCTGTCAAACAGATGCCAAACATTAAAGAGAACTTAGCAACAGAAACCGACCAATCACAGATCTGCAATAGACGCAGTGCGTTCGCTTAGTGAAGTGTCGCTTGAGGGTTGTTTGTGAATCAAAAGGCCTGCCATGGCCAACCCTGTGAGAAATGCCTTACTTCGCACAGTGTTGCTTGCTACCTTACATAAGTATTGTTCTTGAATACGGGTGTATGAGTCGCCTTCGTCGATCGACTCCCTGCAACCGCTATAATTATTTTCGGTCCATCGAGTTGGTATCACGATTCTCAGGCATCACTACCCAAATCCACCAGACAACCGAATGAGTATCGATTGAAATGGCTACCTACCAAAATTCTTAAATTTTTAGAAGGAATTGCGCATGAATATTTAGTTTTGGAGCATTGCCCAAGTTGGCCTTGCGGGAGCTACTTAGACTTTGAGTGGAAAATTCAAATCCAGGTCACGCAAAATTAGATATCTTCATAACGCTGATCTGAATTTGACCGTACACTCCATTGGTGATTGTTTCTTTTTGTTTGTAACACCGCATACCTACGGCCGGTGGTTCGTACGCTGATTAAATCTGTTACCAACGTCAATTAGGCAAGATAGAGAGAACTGTTTGACAAGAGATTTTTATCATTGATTTGTTAATCAGCGTCTAACAACCGATTGTTTCTGACTCATCGAACCGACTGTTAATGACTCATTGTGAACTATGAAGAGATTTTTCTCATTTTATAATTACGAAACGTTGACGATTCTCAAATATATACTTGATACTCCACGGGCGGGTTTGTCGCTGAGTCAGTCAGTAGAAGTTATTGCTGTGTTAGTCTCGATCATAGGATATTTTCGTTGGTCAATATGAGCGGTGCCTCAAGGAATTAATCACACACATCCAGCACCGCTACCGCAAGGCACAACAATAAGCTTTTGAAGGTTTTTTGTTATTATAGTGCGTAACCCCACACTCAGGGCAATTTCTAAGAGATTTTCGACTCCCACGTCACTTGACCTCATGGTGTAGTTGGTTAGCACATTCCGGTACTGACGGAAGGATGCGGGTTCAAGTCCCGTCGAAGTCGAAAATTTTTGCGAT
Organism: Eupithecia subumbrata; assembly: GCA_949316285.1. Lineage (NCBI taxonomy): Eukaryota > Metazoa > Arthropoda > Insecta > Lepidoptera > Geometridae > Eupithecia > Eupithecia subumbrata. The sequence goes on along the minus strand of OX438643.1, from coordinate 7,382,295 downwards.
ATTATTTGATTTCTTTGAAATTACCCTGTGTGTGGGGTTACGCACTATTATAACAAAAAACCTTAGAATTAAGCAACGCAACACCTCTCGTCAAACGAACTAAATGTAACTTTAGTCTTTGAACAGGATTGGATAAACTTCAATATTTCCCCTGTAGGTGAAGCTAACGGCACCAGAGTCCGTAGGAAGTCGCAGAGATTTTCGACTCCCACGTCACTTGACCTCGTGATAGACAGATAGATAATATCTTTATTGTACCATCAATGCTTATAAAATATCTTACAAACTACTGATTAAATCGTATCGTAGTATCTCGTGGTGTAGTTGGTTAGCACATTCCGGTACTGACGGAAGGATGTGGGTTCAAGTCCCGTCGAAGTCGAGAATTTTTGCGATTTTATTTGATTTCTTGGCTCCAACTCGTAATTTTTAGATACATTTTACATTGACAAAACGGCTGACCACAGGCTTCAAGCGAGTGGCTCGCGAGCTGTTTGCTATCTAATACCTACCACTAATATAAAATACATCTTATTATTACGAGTTAAAGGCCATATTTGAATACACATTTTTGTACTGTGCGGCAGTAGTGTAGTCGAAATGCGACAAACTGATTTTTTTTACAAGATTTTCATTGAAATCTTATTTTCTTTGTCAAACTCTATGATTCAATCATTAAATCAGCTGTGACTTACCAAAGTCCTCTTGTTATTGACCATAGCAGTAAGAGGTCCTCCGGAGTCGCCGTCGCAGGTGCCAACATTGCCTGCACCACTGGTGCAAAGATGACTGTCTTCTATCTTCACTTGCTTAAGACTCTGCTGGCAGACCGCGTTGGTGATGATGCTAACTGTTCGCTGGTGTAAGGTGGTGGTAGAACCGGTTTGGACTGGTGAAGAAGCAATTATATGGTATCTATTATCTTCTAAGGGGATAATGATATAATAAGTACTGAACAGTAATTAAAGACTGAGAATTTAATCTGGCCTGAAATAAAAAGAGTTTCTCTAGCTCTGCTATTATTAAGTACTAGCTGCATTCTTACTACCCGTTGTCCTATTACCCGTTTTGCCGTAGGAATGAAGCATTTTCCCGCGGTAAAAAGTAGCCCATGTTCATCAGGAATAATGTGGGCTTCTAATGATGAACGGAACTTCAAATCGGTCCAGTAGTTTCGGAGCCTATTCAGTACAAACAAACAATCAAATCTTTCCTGTTTATAATATTAATATAGATGATTATAATTACATCTATTCTTGCTGTAGAATGTAAAAAATATCACAAAGCTTTTTATAAATTGTTAAAATTCGCTTTTTTATAAGGTCTTTAAAAATATTTCACAGAAAACGAGGTAATATAACCCCTGGTAAATCACAATAAAGATAAACTTCGCTAATTCGGGTCCGACAATTACCTACTAAAAACTGGGCTTGTATTTCAAAACTACCTAAATGAATTATCGCGATAATAATGAAATTTGACCCTGGAGGCAACCGAATTTTCCTCAACAATTTTGTTGATCTCGGGTACACAGATAACAAACGAAACTAGCTAATCTAATTTTGCCAAAAATTTCGAGTCCCCGATTAAACTTAATCGCGGTTGAATGTCATCACATCATACACCCACGGCTGGACTGATTTCTATCAAACATTCAACAAACCAATTCATCATAAATTTAAATTAAGAATTGTTCCTATGAAGGCTTCTTAAGCCTTCTTACAAAATAAATCTGCCGAATTCTGCTCATCCATTTGGAATCATAGCCACCCACTTATTGTATATAGAGGGCTATTATGTTTTTTTTGGATTTTTATTTCTAGTGTACCTTCCTCTACACAAGTTATTTTCTGTCTATTACACGTGCGATGGTGATAGCAAGTAATTTAGTTAGCATGGTAATTTTATGAAATGGACCTTGTCATACAATATTAATATAATAGTAGGAAAATCGGGCTCCAGGGTCTACGCATTGTTTTCCCGGGTTACGCCTACTGACGCATTTACACAGAAAGCAGGAAGGGAACAATTTTTCTACCAATTCAGTGATTTAAATAATTGTATTGTTTTTATTTCTAAGATTTTCAGCTTTTAGTCCAGGCAATGCTGGGTGATATTAGTGAGAGCGATGAGTTTAGTTGTTTAATTCATAATTAAGAAGAGGAATTTCTACGTTAAAATTATATGATGATCCTAACCAATTTTGATTATAGGTACGAATGGCGTTCGACTTTTAGGTTACAAGCAAATGAACCAAAAGGTCCGTCCACTTGTTGGCCAAGTCATAGAAAACCAAGGTTTACACTGCCTGTCAGATATAAGAAAATAAAATGCTCGTTTGCAAGTCTGAGAGATCAGTCCCGGCGAATACTTAGATGGACCCAAGGACCTAGTTCCTACTTTTCCACCTTCCTACTTTTTGGTCACCAATTTAAGCAGGTTATTCCCACCCCGCAATAAGACCCTGGTTACATCATAAATGCGTCCCTTTTATCCAACTCTCGTACTATTTGTACTAAGGGTTCTGTAGGACAAGTTGAGGGATGATTCATCCCTTCGTAGTCGTTTGTTCCTTTCAGGAGTGGGTTGTGGTAATGGAGGACATTTGGGCTAGGTTTGAGATTGTTGGTTTTTTGGTTTATTCGACTGTGTGAACTGCAAATGGTGTGGATGTTAACTTTTATCTCAGGGATTTTAACTTAGGACGCAATGTTTTTAATTTTAAGGAATCTTTATTGACGTTGTAAAAATTTCAGTATCTATTAGTACATAATAAGCATGCCTATTTTTGTGACACTTTTTATTACCTACCTAAACATAGATAAAATTGATATAATTTGAGTATTCTCAATCTGACGTAATATGCGATCGTTCTATTAAATTGAAAACTTTTTAGTTTTGCCCCTAATAACTACTACTAATTTTAAAAATGACATACCTATCGTCCTCGTAGAAGGAAAATTAAATAACTGACAAAACCAAAACCGCGAGAAAAACGCGTTTTACCGATTTTTTGCGACAAAAATGCGGATAATTTTTTTTTGGCAAATAAATTTACCGTCAACTTTTTGATATTTTAAAGATTATAACTTTACCTAGATTATAATTAAACAAACAAAAAATTAAGGTAATTGGTTTATAAGAAAAAAAATCAAAAGCAACTATGTATTTTTCCTTCGCCAGAGTTTTGATTGTTTATGTCAGTTATTTAATTGTGTATGCTAGTTATTCATTTTTCCTCCGACAATATTCTCCGCTGAAACTTTAGAAGCATACGGTAAATGCCCTTATTTAATTTTCCTTCATCAATGAAATCATAAACTGCCTTCTTGTTTACTTTATAATTCGTAAAACCATCCTATTCATTTGAATAAAATGCAAAAGAAAACCAAATTATTCATACTTTGTAATTTATTTTTATTAAGAGATTGTCAAAAAATCCTCTGAAACGGCTACATTTCACTGTCGGACTTATAAAATCAATGTTTACATTAGGTACTACTTATCAAACTTACTACTATTTCACATAAAATCAACTAGTGTAGGGGTACTAGTTTTTTTTGCATAGATTAAGTAGATCTTTTTTCTTTGCTTCCGTGATTGGAAGATGATTTCCATAAGCCATAGTCAGTACCTGTTGGGCAAGTTATGTATTTTCGACGTTTTTTGCCCTCCTGGTCATACGTCCTGAAGAACAAGAGGTGTCCAGTGAATTATATGGGCCATCGTAATCATACCGGAATTTGATGATGTTTGGAGACTCTTTTTCAAATCTTAAACATTTTATTTTAAGCCAGTTGACTTTTTTTCCGATGGTACAGATGTTCCTGTTTTTTTTAATTTTGTTCGCCAGTTCCTTAACGTCTATCATGTCTATAAATGTAAATTCATGAACATTGTACGGGGAAACACTTTTTTTATGCCTTGTGGATCGCGCTCTGCTCATGATACCTTTCCAGTCAATTACTGAGTACACGTTTGTGTATCTCTTTTCCTTTTCTATTAAGCTATGCATGGAATCTACCTTCATAAAGCTATGGCCACTTTCTGACACAACGAGATGTAAAAAATAGGCAGACATGTATTGGTTTCGGTTTTGGCCTGAGCAAGTATCCGAATAGTGTGACATTCGACACTTCTTCTGGGATGGTTTTGACCCATGTATTAACGGCTGAAGCTATTTCTGTGCTGCCTCTTTTCCCATTAACCTCGGTCCATATCAAACAATGCGCGTTGTTCCTTGGAGGCTTAAATTCATACACAGATAAGTTGTAAAGATTTAGCTTCCTAGAGTAATACATGAGGCTGTCAGCGGTAGATGGAATTTGCAGCAAGCTCTGCAGATCCATTGTCACGCATAGGAAGGTAGGATCTACTTCGGATTTCTTTTTGTCTGTATCTTTAGACTTATATGATGCGTCTTTTCTTGCAACGTGTTCGATTTATTCATTCTTGATGGCTTCATTGGGATTTGGTGTCCTAAAGTATTGATTACATAGGTGCTTGCTATATGATAGGTATTGATAGGTGCATGCTTGCACTAAAACAAATACTGTTCCGTCAGTAGTTCAAGGCCTCGCCCCCACCCCGCTAACTCCACCGCAGCAAGGCTAATATAGCCGGGATCATAAAAAAATAGAGGCGCCTATGCATTTCGCGCCAAATTCTATTCTTATTACCGTTTAAAAATCAATAACTTACGCAGCATAAGCTAATCATAACACACGAAAATTCAATAACTTACCTTATTTCATTTTACCTATTTCATTTGCTCCTGATGAATCATAAATTTGTCGAGGGAAAACTAAATAAGTGATGTTATGGCCTTTACGCTGTCGCAAAATGATCAATGATTTCACTTATCTATTTATGGCTGCGTTATTTAATTTTCCTTCGCTACTTATTTGTGTATTCTGAGAAGTTTATTTTTCCATCTGTTCCGACTTGCAAGTTTCAATTACAGATAACTTTTTGATAAATTAAGATAGCGAAACGTTAGTAAGACAGAAAGATGCAGCTTGAATTAGACTTTATAGAAATGCAATAAAGTCGATTTCGCAAAATGTGTTAATTATTTAATTTTCCTTCTACGGGGACGCTATATTATATTAATTCCACAAATATGAAGTATCAAAGTTATCAATCTAACAAGAGCAAACCCAAAATAATTGTAGCGCCCTGACCTTTTTATGCATTATGTACCCACTAAGACAACCTACACCTAAGAACAATACCTGTATGCATAAAATCACAATAAATTATATGAATATTGTACCTACCCATGTTTCTAATTCCACCACATTTGGTCACGCGCGGATTAATAGCTAACTTGTGTCTACGGCTGAGTTTAAGAAAGGTGGGTCTTATTTGTGATGAACTTAGATTTAAAGTAAAAGTGCTTGTCAGCCAAGAAGACTCATTTTTTGCACACCTAAACGTGCCCGCGCAGGTTTTACGCGTATGAAGGTGATTTCTATACCATGGGAACTGATTTATGATGAAAAGTAGCCTATGGTTGATTCCAGGATTAGAATTATCTGGATCCAAAATTTCAGCCCGATCCGTTCAGTAGTTTTGGCATGAAGAGGTAACAAACATCCATCCATCCATCCATCCAACCTTTCGCATTAATAATACGTGTTAATGTCCGCGGCTTCGCACGCGTTGTTTCTATGGAAAAGTTTTAAGGTTTTTTCTATCCCATGGGAACTAATTTATGAGATAATCGCCTATGTTTGATTCCAGGGTTAGACTTACCTGTATGCAAAATTTCAGCCTGATACGTTTAGTAGTTTTGGCTTGAAGAGGTAACAAACATCCATCCATCCACTCATCCATCCAAACTTTCACATTTATAATATTAGTGTGATTGTAAATCCACAACGATAAGACTGTACAGGCTTTTTTGTAGTTATAAGACCTACTATGTACCTCGGTTATCACAATAATTGTTGATTATTGTTCAACATTTGTACGGGTTCTAACGGAAAACCAACAGGGGTATTTTAATTAATTCGATTCGTTGCCGAATCGAATCCGACGGATTTATAAAACGCTATTTTGATTTTGCCTCGGGTTGATGATTGAAATAAGGAGCTCCTCCTGATTGACATGGGCATTAGTCAACAGATTCGCTTAGAATTTTCGATCATCAACCCGAGACAAAATCAAAATAGCGTTTTGTAGATCCGTCGGATTCGATTCGGAATCGAATCGAATGAATTATAATACCCCTGCAGAGAAGGCTAGGCCTCTTACGGGACCTAAGTCAGCATTATACTGAGTTAGGGCCATTTATAACAACTTTATTGTGTACCTATCCAACAAGAGTGTTTTTGTTTTTTAACTGTTTTCATTGTTGTCTATACTAATATTATAAAGAGGAAAGATTTGATTGTTTGTTTGTTTGTATTGAATAGGCTCCGAAACTACAGGCCCGATTTGAAAAAATCTTTTACCATTAGAAATCCACCTAATTCCTGATGAACGTAGGCTACTTTTTACCGCGGGAAAATGCTTCATTCCTACGGGAAAACGGGTAATAGGACAACGGGTAGTAAGAATGCAGCTAGTTATAAATAAATGACTTTCTATTCTATTCTATTCTAATGAAAGTTTATCTTTATCTTGTAAAGGTGATTATTTGGAGTTTGAACATACCATCAGAAGTCTTTCCGAACCCAGAGATGGTTCCGGTGAGTCCGGCGAGGTTGAGATTTGCGTTGGCAGCAGTTGGCAGTGGAATTGCATTGATGTTATCTGTAAAGAAGTGTTTTGTTGAAACATCTTTATACATCTGGCGTAGTAGCCAAAAGCTAATAGTTAAATTATTAGAGTTTTTCTATCGCGTAAGCTTAACAATAAAAAGTTAAAATAAAAAGCAGCAAAGATAAATATATAAAAATACTCGACTTATTTTTCCATTTTGTCTTTTGTGAGCGGACTTTCTGCACGAAAGTTTTTAAGTAGGTACCTAAGTCTTGGGGACGCTTCCGACTGGTATTGATATGGATCAGTTGAGCTACCTGTAGATTGTTTGCAACGGTCTGCAGTTAGCTCAATTGTTTCAATTGTAAATACCAATTATATTATAATTTTCTTTGTGAATAAAGGCTTAGTACCTAAGTATGTACAATTTTAAATGAAAGCGTAAATGATAGTTTTAATGAAACGTAGAATGACACGAAGTTTATGTATGGTTTATGGGTTCGTCGTTTTGCCATATTTTATTAGGGTAGGTACTTCGACCTGCAAAAGATGCTGGATGCGGCAAGCTGAAAACAGGGCCCTATGGCGCTCATTAGGGGAGGCCTATGTCCAGCAGTGGACTAACATAGGTTGATGATGATTACAATGATAGGTACTTCGAATATTTTAATGTTTTACATTCTGAATATTGTTATTTCATGTCTCTAGCTACTTACCTATTTCTTATTTCTTAAATATATGCAAAATTTCAGCTCGATCTACCTAGCCGTTTTTGCGATATCTTATGCGTCAGCTAAGTGAAAAGTTCAAAAACATTTGCTTGTATAATATTATTATTATTCAATAGGAACGCGTGTCTAGTTGGCGAAAACATAAAAGTGACTAAATATATGTTTCGCTTTGTGGACACGCGTAAATATCTTAGCGTGTCCAGATGACGAAATAATAAGTGATATTAAATTTGAGTTTCAACAACTGGACACACGTGTGTCCGGTCTCTTGTCAGTGAATAGAATAGAATAGAATAGAATACTCTTTATTGCACACCAAATAAAACAGAAACACAGGACAGGAAAAGACAAATACAAATAACGTTGCACAATGGGCGGCCTTATCGCTATGAGCGATCTCTTCCAGGCAACCTTTGGATGGACCGGAAGTGAAAGAACAAGTACAGACGGTGGCGTGTTGCAAATAGTGATAGCTATAAATACAATAAGTATGACAGATACATAAAATAAATATATAATAAACATAAAATAAATATATAGGGTGTATGTAAATAAACTAATTTGATACTAACAGTTTGAAGTAGAGGCAAGAAAATGTTCATAGACCATATGTTTGAATATAGGGAGAGACTTAGCTTGTCGAATTGAAGTGGGTAGGGCATTCCACAGCTTTATGGCACGTACGGTAAAGGATGAGCTATAGGAATGGAAGGGGCGGAGAGTTTGCAGTTGAAGAGTGTGTGTTGAGCGGAGGGAGCGGCTATGGGTTTGGTGGAGGTATTGAAATCGTTCCTTGAGGTGAATAACCCAATTTAACCGCTACACGTTTCAAATAACAAAAAATGTTTCAGCAAAAGTAACTCACTAGTATATGCAACATTAGTAATCTTCGCCACCATTATATCATGCGTGATATCTTGATCATTCCATCCCGGGTGCACCACCACATCTCTCGTGTCTATCCTTGTCCCTCCCGTGAAGATGGTGACGGATCCGAGCACGATGGTGAACTGCGTCGCTTGGGACTGGCCGTCCCACCAGCAGTGAGCTGCGGTGAGGATCCGGGTGTTGGAGATGAGGGAACCACCGCATACTGATTGAAGCCCGGTGGTAAGACGCGCGATGATGCCGGCCTGGGGATATCAGTTTAATTTTATAATTTGACCTTTTCTAAGAGTATATTTTACTGTATGATAACACAAATAAGGTTCGTAGTTAACCCGCTTATATCCGTAATGAATTTATTGTATGCATGCAAATACTAAGATTTTTTTTTATAGTGCATCCCAGATATTTTAAGCTAGCAACATCCTTATACACCACGTGCCCAACATCCAAACGCCCATAGCCGGCGAGAGACAGCTCAAGACGCGTACGCGTAAAATCGAACGATTAAAGTTTTTGATTCATTTTCGTACAAACGCTTATCTTATGCAAGCGAAATTAGAGTTTGTTTTGCACAAACGAATCAGAAATTTCGATTTTCCTTTTCCGAATAGTCCCCCAGAACCGAGATGCCTGGAGAAGTCTGGTGTCTAAGCCTAATATACCAAGATCCACTTTGGCTCGCTTAGACACAGGAGTAATTTATTTACTTTAGAGGGAGGAATGCGAGCCATTTTGTGAAAAGGATACGCTTAGGATTTCGCGGTCGTAGGAGCGAGACAGAGCATACGTTTTTGAACGGCGTAAGAGCAAAAGTCAATTTTTGCTTATATACAAGAAAACTGCATAACTTATACAGAAACTGGTTCAAGGAACCAAATAATTAGTAAAAACCACCTACGTAGCAAAACGTTAGTCATTTTTCATTTCATTCAATAGACCGCAGGTTTCCTAAGATCTCGACAAAATTATTTGCGAAACAGTGTTTTCAATCGTGTTTTCACACGCAAGGAACCGAAGAAAATATATTAAATTTTATGTATTTCAAGATTTTTACCACGGGGATTCCGTGATTACAGAGATCTACGCCTAATTTGACATACAACCCCGTTAGGTTCACCCCTGAACTGATACCTACTATCAAACAGAAAAGTAAGTAGAGTCACTTACCTGGTGTGGAATAGCAGAAGCCGCTTGCACTTGGCTTCCACCAATAATCCTGGTGTGCAAACCTTCATATTGCAGCAACTCCAAGGCCTTTGGCACTCCAACTTTCATATGATACCCAAACGCCGACCCATGACAATAAGTAATACAAAGAGCTAGAAATAAAACCACCAACTTATGCATTGTAGGACCTAACTGAACAAAAATCGATGCTTGTTCTATTTTTAACAGAGTCTAATCTGAATATTATTGTAGGTATCATTATCTAGCAATCTTATCTAATAAAATTTTGAAAAACAAACAAATCTGAGCAATTATTTTAATTTAATTGATAAATATCTAATGTGCAATAACTAGAAATCGTTAATGGATACTTAGGTTTTTTGTGACAGATGGATACAAGTACTGATAATGAATCATATAAGTGATAATAGAGATAGCGGGAATCACGTATTATTATTATCAAGGAAATCCCCAGCGACCGACTATTGTTTTAAAATTAATTAAAATCAAATCTTTAATTTGTATTTATGAAGATAACAGAATTTCTGCGAATCTTGTTTTTTGATAAAAGCATCGATGTTTTGCACTAAATACAAGGACTCGCTAAAAGAATTAATTACAAACGGTTTTTTAATGTTATGAAATAACATTACCTATTAAGTCTATCTGATGATGTCTTTCTAGCCGAATTTTGAGACTAGTCAAAAGAATAGCTATGTGCGCAGGGAATGTTAGTTCACAAATGTGTCCGCAAACACAAGTGCACTCTCTTTTCCTCACTCATAATCCGATGGAACGACAGACCGACATGACCGGGCAGAAGTCAAATGCTGGAACAACAGCTTACTTTCTGAGGCACGGGGGTGTGAGACCGCCAACTTCCTTAATCTGGGTTAATAAAGTAGATAGGTACCTAACCATACACAGTGCTTAACATGCACTTAGCCGTTTTCGTTCTTATAACAAAAGCCTTATGATTATGATTACTGTCCAGCCTTTACAATTCCTCCGAACAATAGCTAGTAAAAAGGAAATGAAGGCTCTTGAAGATCCGTTTACACTTCAAAGCGATTTTACGATTTCCTTATTAAAACGCGCCGCGATAATTAAGTCCCACCTTTGTGTAGAGCAAGGCCTGTGGGTCTGTGGATTGGCTTCGTCAGATCTTTGACACGATTAATATTGTCTTTTGTGTTGGTGTGATTGGGTAGTGCTTTGAGAAATAGTTGTGGTAAACCAATAATAGTGCTAGCATCATTAGAAAACATAATTCTCCTTTTAAATGATGGGATACTTAAATGTATATTAATTCTTAGAAAAATAACTTCTAAATGTTATGTGGGCTATCAAAATTTCACGGTCAAGGAGCGGGAAACTAGCTAGAAACACGCGCGGCAAGAAGTTGAAGCAGCGATTTGTAAATTATTTTCTTGAAAAAGCATAATTTTATGGTAAATCAAAGGTAAGCCATGGTTAATGTTCTACGGTAAATAGATTATCTGTTATAACTTTTAATTTTTATAATTATGTTAAATTTTGCCAACTTGTTATAAGTAAACCAATAATAACTTCTAAATGTTATGTGGGCTGTCAAAATTTCACGGTCAAGGAGCGGGAAACTAGCTAGAAACACGCGCGGCAAGAAGTTGAAGCAGCGATTTGTAAATTATTTTCTTGAAAAAGCATAATTTTATGGTAAATCAAAGGTAAGCCATGGTTAATGTTCTACGGTAAACAGATTATCTGTTATAACTTTTAATTTTTATAATTATGTTAAATTTTGCCAACTTGTTATAAGTAAACCAATTGTATGTGTGTGTGTATCAACGCCCCATACATTTTACATGGATCGCTCTGCATTCTTCAGAGACAGGGGGGGGAACGGGTATTGACTTATTTCGAATATCTTGTTTATTGAGATTTTTGCTGGTATTTATTAGGTGGTTTTCGTAATAGGTCCCGAATTATTAACATAAACGCTGGCAACTTATTGCGACCTTTACCTAAATAATATTGCCTGGATATTAATATCGAAGGTTTACCTATCTCGAAATCAATTTGTGGTTGCTTCAGATCCTTTGGTAGATGGAGTGTAACAGGCAACAATTATGTAGGTAATAAATACAGGCATCAGCACAGATATTGGTCTTTGAAACTGAGTCATATAGTTTAATTTGAACCTTCCGAATATTGTTATTAAGATTCAATTTGCTTCGTATATCTTCTAGGGTATTGTTTCTCATACACCAAAATGTATAAACACCTACCTGAAAGTGCTTTGTATAACGTTAAGCAAATCATTCTAGTTTAGTGCTCAGTAATACGAGTATGTTTAGGTTCATATTTTGAAAGGAATTTATTTTTACCTCCAAGTATAATAAATACCTTCTCATGAATTAATTCTCGTACTTCAGTATTGGAGTATTCTATTTAAGGTTTAAGTGGAGCAATTAAAAATAATCTTCATTGAACAAAATAATGATCTATTTGTTATTCTTAATAAGCTTAATAGACACCTACACAATAAAATAGATTGCAAAAAATAAAAATAGATTGCAACTAAGAAATTACCTAAACATAGGTACCCATAGTATATAATATAACAAAAAAATAATAATAACAAAACCTTAGATTTCATCTAATACATAACAGCAAAAAAGGAATACGACGAACGGATTACCTGAAATAAAAAAAAAACGACAAATCAATCAGGCATCAAGTTCAAGGTTTTTAAAGTAGCGAACCAATTTGGCATATTTTATACAAAAACATTATGTGCGTTTATAGAAAAACCCCAAAGCCCGTACCAAATATAAGCCGATCATACCTAAATTTGTCCCAAGAGTCGAACCCACACCCATACCTTCCAAGCGGACTATCATCCTATTTGACGACAGATGTGGCGCGGCGGGCGAAGGTCCGCCTGCGACGCAGGAGGATGCGGGTTCGATCCCCGCCTTGAATCAAATGTTTGTAGGATCTGCAAATATTTGTTCCGGGTGTTCTGGGTATTTTCTATGTATAATAATAAATATCTACATAATGTACCTAATGTATTGCATTATATTGTTGTTTAGCTTGGGGCTTGATGATGCTGTTTGGATGGTTCTAAATTTTGTAAAACTACCATATAGATATAAGTAAAATATGTAGATATTATGGGATATTTTCCCAGCGCCGACTCAACAAATGGCATGTGTTGTGTTGCAACTAAACGAAAAGACACGTTTTTTCCAATCTTTTGCAATGTACCTACCTAATGAACAATAAGGGTGGAAAGACGTACCTGACCGAAGTGTGTCCGAGACAACAATATGCACGCGAAACACGAACGCCACCGGTTCGACTATGACTGAGGTGAGTGGAACTAATTGCATCTAATTTGAGCCTTCATTTTCGAGAAGCTAGTAGAGATAAACCATTCTAAAAATTCACGCCAAAATGCACGCCCCCTTCACTAAATGTCATACAATCAGCGTTCATTAACCCCCGACGCAAAAAGAGAGGGGTGTTATAAGTTTGACGTGTCTGTCTATGTATTTATGTGTTTATCTGTCTGTGGTATCGTAGCTCCCAAACGGATGAACCGTTTAGTATTTTTGTGTGTTATATAATTTTATCCCGAGTGTTCTTAGCTATGTTTTTTGAAAATCTGTTCAGCCAATAAAAGTCGGCGGGTTTCTAAAATTTTTAATTTTGTCTTGTTTTGAAATTTTGTTTTGTGTCAGAAATTTGTTCCGTTGGTCTGGGTGTTTTCTATGTATAATAAAAAATATCTATCTATGTAGTGTATTGTATTATGTATAACAGTTATCTAGTACCCATAACACAAGCTCTGCTTAGCTTGGGGCTAGATAATGCTGTGTGAATTGTCCAGCATTATTTATTTATTTTAAGAATGGTTTATCTCTTCCTCATCTCGTCTATAACTTAGTTCGATGCAAACCAAAATAGTTTTCATAGTAAAATACTCACGGTTATAAAATTGCCATAAGACAGCGTCATCATATGAAAAGCCAGCATCCGCACGGGCACTTGGCTCCGTTGCATCGCCAGCACGCAGAGCTTGCGTTCTGCACCACCGTGCTCCCATCCAGAGTGGAAGATGGATGTTGATACTCGACTAGCCTATGAAACACAATTCATAACATGACTCTTCTGGCCGCGGCTTCGCACGCGTATTTTCGGTATTATAAGTAGCCTATTATCTAAGTTAGGTTTTGTTCTAAACGTACGCCAAATTTCATCTTGATCTGTTTAGTAGTTTTGGAGATCCTAGGTAACAAAAATTCAGATTTCATAAACTTCGGCTTTATAATATTACTAGCTGCATTCTTACTACCCGTTGTAATATTACCCGTTTCCGTAGGAATGAAGCATTTTTTCGCGGTAAAAAGTAGCCTATGTTCATCAGGAATAATGTGGGCTTCTAATGGTAAAAGACTTTTTCAAATCAGTCCAGTAGTTTCGGAGCCAATTCAATACAAACAAACAAACAATCAATCAAATCTTTCCTATTTATCATATTAGTATAGAGTAGGATCGTAAGATGTAACCAAAATAAAACCCGGTCAAATTCGTAGTGGATCTACGATTCATTAAGGTATTTGCAATGCATTTTTAAGTTGCAGTAAATTCTATCAGGTCGAAGCGACGCGTGACGAGTGGTGAGTATCTGGCGGAGCGCATCAGCACAACCGTACAGAGGGGCAATGCAGCTAGCGTCTGATATTGATTTATTTCAGTTGAGCTAAGTCTAGATTGTTTGCAGATAGCTCACAGTTTTTGAACTAGCGCCCTCCGCCGCCCCACTCAGCCGGAGTGGAAAACGGTTGTATCGTACATTTACATTTTCGTCACCCCCGGCTCAGGCGTGACTAAATAAAATAAAATCTTGTTAAATTCGTAGAGGATCTACGTACATTGTAGAGCGTCTACGAAATTCGTAGAACCTCTACGAAATTCGTAGATCCTCTACAAAATTCGTAGATCCTCTACGAAATTCGTAGATCGTCTACGAAACTAGTAGAGCATCTACGAGTTTCGTAGATATTCTACAAAACTCGTACCCCATAGGTATAGTCACAAAATTCATGACCGTATTCAAACTTCAAATCACATATTTATTCACATAGAATATCATCATCATCATATTATGAGCCCAAGCAGTCGACGACTGGACATGTATAGGCTGAATGCTGGCCTCCATACAATGCCACAAATAGCCTGACCCACGTCCGCATAGATTATGGTTGTGTGTAGGTAAAAATATATTCATGATCAGAAATCAATAAATTATATTTATGTAGGCCTACAAAATAAGCACTTGCTGCAAGTCAATTCTAAACTATAAATTATTATCAAATAAGAAATAAATTGTTACTCAATTGATTTTCTCTTCACTTCATCATTAATTGGGTATCGTCCAATTTTAGTACATTCCTATCCTATCCTAATAATATTATATAGGTGAAAGTTTGTGCTGTTGTGCCGTTGTGAAGATGTTTAGCCGAAGACAAGGGAAGAGATTGAAGATGAATATGGCGCCCATACTCTGGAATTAGCGGAGGCCTATGTCCAGCAGTGGACTAGTATAGGCTGATGATGATGATGATGATGATGATGACTCTAGAATGCCCTTCCTCACACGATACGAGCCAGCACTTTGACGACCTCTGTGGCGCAGCGGGCGAAGGTCTGCCTGCGACGCAGGAGGTTGCGGGTTCGATTCCCGCCTCAGGACAAATGTTTGTACGATCAGCAGACATTTGTCCAGGACGTTCTGGATGTTTCCCATGTACAATAAAAAAATATTTATCTATGTAGTGTATTGTATTAAGTATATCAGTTATCTTGTACCCATAACACAAGCTCTGCTTAGCTTGTGGCTAGATAATGTTGTGTGAATTGTCCAGCATTATTTATTTTATTTTATTTATTTACTTCACTTAGCATATTCAAGTCAAAAGTAAATGAGCATTATCTCTCTATACAGTTATAGCAGAACATGTGTTAGTATATATTATCAATTATTTATGAGTGGGATTTTATCTTATTTTATTTTTATCGTACTATGTTTTTATATAAGTTTATTATAGTTCATGTTAGAATCTATAAAATATTGTTTTTTTTAAACAAAATTATTCATCTGATTTTCTGTTTTCTATGTACACTTATCTATCCATATTCATTGCACTACCTTTCTCCACACCCAAAAGGTTTGCTGTAAGAAAACTCTTGTAGGGTTAAGCCCGCCTTTTTACATGCCCTTTATATTGTCAAATTTTGTGTATCGTTTTATTTGTGTACAGTAAACATTTTAAGATGAATAGATCGGGCTGAAATTTCACACACATAAAGATATGCACCTGGAATAACTGAAGGCTACTTTTTATTCAAAAAAAAAAATCAGAATATAGTTTATAATAAAACACCAACATTGACTATGGGGAAAGGCCATAAGTAAGTAGTTCCTAAGCATGGATAAAAGGACCAAAATATGTTTACCTCGTATGTAATATCCCCACCAGCAAGCATGTAGGCGCCAGTTATGACAATCAGGCAGACAATGTACATAGAATTCGCCAGCAGAAAGGTGAGGCTTCGTTCCACGCGCTGCAATGTTGAATTATTATTTTAGTATGTTGTTTTGTGTAGAGGCAAATGTAGGTTATGTATGTAAGATGCAAAAGTCCCCTCGCAACTGAACTGACTTAACCTCTAGTTGCATTTGCATAGGTATTTTTGCCGCCCTAGTCGCACTGTTATAACCATGATTTAGCAAAAAATATGTACAAGAAGGTTACGTCAAATCAAAAACAAAATAAAATGATACCTAATTAAATGTTTCAAAGTATTGTAAAAATGTTGTCCGTATTAATATTTTTGGCGAACATGACTATGTCGACTTTGCTACTCAAAATCAGTGAACAAAGTCTATTTTTGCTCATCGTTTATAAGTAACAAAAACTCAATTTGCGAGCGAGAAAGTGAAAAATTATTTCTGTTATTGCGCTATTCCAACTAAAAATAAAAGTATGCAACTTTTATTTTTAGTTGGAATAGCGACTTTTTACTATTTAAAGCCATTACCTCAGTTATTTTCTATATTGAATATCATAGTTTATTATCATTTCAGATCAGAATCCTCTTGAAATGGACATTCTTTCAAAGTACATGGCATCCAACACTTTGCAAAAAAAATACACAGTTGCTCAAACTTTGCGAGATTAAATGTAAAAAAAAATCCAAGTTAAAACATGTCTTGACAATTACTGGTAAAATTACTGGTAAAAAAGTGTTCATAAAAACGACTTTTCAATAATACATTCCAAAGAAAATTTTTATAGAATTCTATAAATTGAGGGCACGATGTCCGAAAATGTGAAGAAAGGTACGAATTTCTCCAAGATAAAAAAAAATTAAATAAGTCCAAAACGTGTTAAGTTTTTTTTTGTTTCAGTTTGACCTTGCCCTCCCACACAAACCTTCAATGTTATCACTCATTATAGGTCACCCTGTCGGTAAAACATAGTGAAACAAAATTTGTTGCACGTTTTGGACTTACAATTTAACTTTTTTTATACTTTGCTGTTTCTTTACATTAAAATAATATTAACAATAATTTATTGAGTTTTTCATTAAAATTCTCTGTCTTATGTTGTGGGTAAGTTTAGTAATCCAAATCTCATATTCCACAAAAGTTGTAAAGCTACTTTTGCCACTCCCTTTCTAACCTCTAATCTCATATTCGTCTAGGTATTTCATCTAGTTTCAGAATGCACGTTGCAGGTGAAAATCCACGTAAACCTTTTAATATGAGAAACTTGCTTCTGTGGTTAAGCTTCCAAATTGTAACTCTGAAAAGCTATGTATGCACGCCAGAGCAGCGAGACGGATTTTAGCACACGGCGTAACGTATCATGCTCACAGCGAATGGTATACAGGGTGGTTTTTTGAGAAAGGCGGTGATGGCCAAGTCCGAAACCACGAGAGTTTGAGAAAAGTCGTGAAAGGAGTCATGAGTCATGCCCTCGATTTATAAGAAAACAATAACTACATATTTAGTTTTTTATTAAACCTTTTACTTTTGACGGAAATGAACTCGAAAGATTTTTCAAATTAAAAAGATACCCTGTATTATTGAACCAATGGATTTTGTTGCTGATAAGGATCAATCTTTGTAAAGAAACATATTATAAAAAATGAAAGGAAATAGCAAATTTTTTTTTTTATTATTTTACTCGGAAGAAATATTAAATTCTTTCCTACTTTTTGGTCGTTATGTGTGAAACTTATTTGTCTTATTAGCGGGATACACACATTTTTCCTGTATAACGCCCTGTAACACCGATCAGTACCCGTTCTTACAATTAAGTGGATAAAATTGTCAGTAATATAACAACTAATAATAATAATAAATAATGCTGGACAATTCACACAGCATTATCTAGCCCCAAGCTAAGCAGAGCTTGTGTTATGGGTACTAGATAACTGATATACTTAATACAATATACTACATAGATAGATATTTTTATAATACATAGAAAACAGCCAGACCAACGGAACAAATTTCTGCAGATCGTACACAAATTTGTTCCTATATTTGTATCTATGATATTATCAAGCAAAGTGTACAGTTTTCTTACCACAAGCTTTATGAGGCACATCACAAGGAGCACAACACTTTCAAAAACCTGGACGCTGTAGAGATTACCCAAAGTTGTTTGAACGTTTTTTGCACACCTGTAAAATTTAAGTTCAGATCAGACTCAGAAATAATGTAGTGTTGCGAACTACGCTAATATTTTTCGAGCGAGAATCGAAACCGCAAATTATAATATATCTATACCGTGTATTTCTTTCCTCACAAGTAACCGGTACTGATTCATAAACACTTCACTTCAACAGCCTCTATTTGTCCACAACTGGACTCAAGCCTCCCCCTGATAAGCGCGTTATTGGCTTTTAACCCATGAGGGGTAGTGGCCATAATCCCCACGCTGGGCATGCGGGTTGGGGATCGCAGTTTGGTGGTAGAATTGTTCTACAGGGGGCGATGCTGCCCGCCCCCGGTTGATATCCCTTAGTCGTCTCTTGCGACACCTACGGGAAGAATTGACTTGTAACTATAGCACCATCAAATAATAGGTATTCGACAAACTTCTAAAAAAACCGCAGAATATTATATTTACAATTTAAATTACTGCCTTACTTCTAAATGAAGCTTTAACTGGGTAAGTACGTACCTACCTACATTAACAATTTGGTAAAACTGTAGTTAGTTTTCTAACACAGTTCCTAAAAAGCATTACCTACAAAATGAAATTATTTCCACTTACCACAAAGCATCTTCATGCAGCTTGATCCCTTCCACAAAAGCCTTCTTACGCTGTTCTTCCATCTCTCTCCTACTTCCACTGTCTTCATAATCTTCCACAACTGTCTCACTCAAGTTTTCAAAGCACACTTGCACTGCTTTAAACTTGAATCCAACGATCACGAGGGAGCAAATACAGATGCAGTCAACGCATGCCATCATAGCTACTGCATAGAACCAATGGAAGACGGCAAGGAAGCGAAGAATGTTGACAAAAAGACCGCTGTCTGATGCTTTGGGGTAGAACACTATCTCTGTTTGGACTGGTATTCCTGTCAAGAACAACATATGGTTAACTTGGAGAAGTCAATTTGTGTTAAATTGATTTAGTACGTGACTGTCTGAAAAATATTGAAATTCACTATATATAATATGGAGCAATTCACAGCGGCCGGCAGAGCCGCGGCGAACACTTACAGTGTCAAATAATTTTAAAGTTATACATATAAAACCAGTATCGCTTAAAAATCTGGAAAAAGTCACACCGCCGCCGCAGTCGCGCGTCTGACCAGCAGTCAGAAACGCCGCTGCCGTCCGCTCTCGGCGTGAATTGAGCCAATTATAAAAATATGTAGTCATGAATACCTTCAGTATAATAAGCTTTTATCCCATCCACCGTAGCTGTAGCCAAACAGATATACGAAACACCTCCAACCAGAAGAGATAAGGTCAGAAACCGCTTCACACACGCCTTGTCCACTCGCTCACTTATAAACCTCTTTCCTTCTATCAAGCGGTAAAGAACAAAAGTTATATCCTTCTTGTAAACGTAATACAACACAATTTTCCCCAATATAGTAGAATGTGCTAAAGTAAACTGTACGACATCATTTTTCTCTTTATCGGTCAAATCTGTTCGGCAATTTGCCAGAAATTCGTTGAAAAACGTAGCGATCGTGTAAAAGTTTGATACAAACGCCCAGAGAGGGTAAATTCGTTTTTCGAAATTGGATTTTTCGCGCGGTTCGTACCAACAATCACCGAAGCCTAAGTAGTAAATGCCATTGCATATCAACTTCATGTAATACTTCTGGGGGTGGACCTCCTTTAGGTTTCGAGACACGTTCATGATTGAGTATGCAGGGTGGATTTCTAAGCCGACGGTTAAAAATTTTAAAAGAATCCATTGAGTGTAAGGGTACGAGCCAACTGTGGTTCACGATTGCTACGTTTCGTCGACGTCCTTATGGTCCTTACCCACGCACAACAGGATGTTTTATTGTGTATTTTTTCTAAGATCTTGATACTTTGCCAAGAAGCCCCAAATATATTGATAAAGCTTAGTCTCACATTTTTTGCACCACCAGGCATTAAGACCTTTAAGTGCAAAAAACCTCAAGTAGAATGCAAATAAAACTTTGTATTTTTGTCTTAATCCAGATAACGTACTATGGAGAAAAGATGTAATCGTTTTATACGTTCGACTAGACCTTAGCTATCGCTGCAGTTTTTTGATGATTTTCTTAATTTATTATTATTTTAATATGACACTTATGATGCGGGTTTTCTACTCGCCGTGTGGTGTCGGCTTAGAATTTGCACCACCCCAACTCTTCCCGCGGGTGTCGTAAGAAGCGACCAAGGGATATCCAACGAGGGGCGGGCAGCCGCCTCCTGCAGAACAATTCTACTAAAGAGCTAAGATCCCCAACCCGATTGCCCAGCGTGGGGCAATTGAGCTGTTAAGGTTAAGGTAAGGTTTTTCTACTCTGTGCTAGCTGATGGTTAGTAGACGGGTAAATTTATTTCAGTGTAAATGTGATTTAACTAAATATTGTCCAGTTTTAACTAAATAATAAATAAAATTTGACGACCTCTGTGGCGCAGCAGGCGAAAGACCGCCTGCGACGCAGGGGGTTGCAGGTTCGATTTCCGCCTCGGATCAAATGTTTGCACGATCTGCAGATATTTGTTCAGGATGTTTTCTGTATAGTAAAAAAATTCTATCTATGTAGTGTATTGTATTAAGTATATCAGTTATCTAGTACCCATAATACAAGCTCTGCTTACCTTGAGGCTAGAAAATGCTGTGTGTATTCTCCAGTTCCAGCATTACTTTTAATTAAAAAAAAATAAGACCATTGGGTCAGCCTTGCTTATTGACTAACTGTTGAAAGTTTTGAACATCAGATAGGTAGGCTGAGAGACTGCGTATCTGTAACGCAATGGGTTAACAGCTTTATTAGTCAAATTACAATGAAACCCAATTGCCTTTCGTAAAGTTATAATCCAACTTGGTAGCATTTAAACTTTGTAACTCAGTTAGGAATTTATTTAATACGTTAAATGGTATGGTTAGGCTTTGCAGACTGAACTTGGCCCAAATTGATTAATTTGCTTTGCAACTTTTTATTGCTTTTTTAATCAAGATAAAACTAGCTCATTTTATATTTATAATAGCGAGTTTATTTAAAGACCAGTGAATGAAACCTATTTCAATTTTAGAAGGTAAAAAAATAGGTCATATGATAAAATATTTATCGGAAATTCTTCGTGTATTATTTTATTTCCCAACGTTACAGTGATCGTGACCACGAGATGAAATAATTGTCATCATCATCATCATCAACCTATACTCGTCCACGGCTGGACATAGGCAGAGGTCTATGCCCAGGAGATCTGAAGGGTGCTTTGCTAGGGGACCCGCCCCGTCTTCGTACGGGTGCAATGCACATACTAAATATACTACAGAATCAGCCCCCCGGCCGGTACCACTGCAACCGCTATGTCCCAGCCTTTTAAATCTTCAAAAATATTCATTTTAATTACATTTTGTAAAGGGCCATATTAATCTATATTAAATGCACAATGTATTTAAGGTACTTAATTGGATAAGGATTAATGCTGTATTACTTAAAATCGCTTCGTAAATAAGCCATTATTTCTCGTAAAAAGTAACGGATAGAAAATGGTTATTGTGGGTTATCCCTAAGAGATAGTCCATCGCGGACTTTTTTGTTGACCTTTTAAGGTATGCAATACTGTAGTACATTATTTTGATCTAGCTTGTAGGGTTCAATCAGCGATTGCAATGTAAGCGCAAAAAAATGTGTATATTTACGACATCGCATAAGAAACCTCTCAAATTATCAGTGTTTCTCTACTATATTATGCATGTATTCTACATATAAACCTTCCTCTTGAATTACTCTATATATTTAAAAAACCGCATCAAAATCCGTTGCGTAGTTTTAAAGATCTAAGCATACATAGGGACAGACAGACAACGGGAAGCGACTTTGTTTTATACTATGTAGTGAGTATACCTACAACATTTTAATCCATAGAAGGTTTGTGTAGTGTCGACAGTTACAGCGTGTTGCCACACATTTGGCATGAACTTATAGATAAACATTATTATGATTAACATACTAATTCTACTTAGACTTACCTCTCTAAGTATCTACCAGATAAAATGTCTTAACAAAGTAAAATGTCCCAAGTTTCATCTATGTTATTGAGTGTTTTTCTCCGTGTCTCAAAAGCCAATGTATTGTTTAAAGCTACGACAAATCCGTTTTGAACTAGAGTTTGAGGGGAATAGCTTTGCTTAGCTATTCCGAAGGCACCGGTCGGTGGGCCACCTACTTGGGACCTGCGTAGACTAGAGAAGATCTAGAAACTTATCTCAGATAAAAAAGATTTGTTTTATTAATTTTTACAAAAAAGCAACGTTTTCTGGAGGTCTGTCTGTCTCCTTTTCACGCTTAAAGCCGTGGACAGAGCTAGTATGTACAGACAGCGTAAGAATTAAGTGAATTCCAAAACTAAAATCCAAACCTGGTTTAAATCACAAAACTGTTAATCGTAGGAGTTTTAAAAGTCGAAAATCCTACTAATATTATAAAGCAGAAAGTTTGTGAAATCTGAACTTTTAACCCCCGACGCAAAAAGAGAGGGGTGTTACAAGTTTAACGTGTCTGTCTGTGTATCTGTCTGTGAGCACCAGGTCGTATATCGTAGTATCGTAGCTGCCAAACGGATGAACCTATTTTCGTTTAGTTTTTTTTTTGTGTCATAGATAATTTAATCCCGAGTGTTCTTAGCCATGTTTCATGAAAATCTATCGTTACATATTCGAAAGTCCATAAGACCCAAGAATGAGAGTACAAGAGTGGGAATCATTTCAGCTTTCCGATTTAACGCGTTCACTGCCAAGCTTTAGCGATGCGACCTTGAGGGGCATGCAAGCACGCGCGTCAGTGGCACTCAATGTGTATGTTATAAACCCTGATAATTGGCGGAATTTTAAAATATCTGCCAATAGTTTCGTCAAAACTGATCTATAACAGAAGAAAATACACAAAACAGTTTATAGACCTACGAAAACCAGTGTAGGGACGTTCCGTTCAAACTTAAATTTTTAACAGAAACTTCTACATCCTCACTACTCTACGTGTCTATCTGTAAAGCGCGCGTCTCTGAGGTTGGGTTCCGCATATTAATGAACTCTTGAACCAGAGTTTTTAAAGCAACTCTAACTTACAAACCGCGCCGCGTTGCAACAAAACATTTCCCTCTAAATGAACTTTGCTTTGAAACTCGTAGTTTCCAGCAAAAGCGTGGTTGGCTTTGCTTTAAATTAAAATAGTTGTCTTGATTTTACAAGTTTAGAGCAGGTTATTGAACTGAAATTTCCAGAATATTGCGTTGACAATAGATAGATAGATAGATAGATAATGCTTTATTGTACCACACAAAGACAAATAACAATATAGAAATAAATGCTACGAGTAGACGAAGTACAAAGGCGGCCTTATTGCTATGAGCGATCTCTTCCAGTCAACCTTGGGATGGACTGGACATGTAAGTGCAAAATAGACGGTGGCAACCGAAAAAAAAAGAAAATAATACTTACACTACATACTATACTACCTACATATAATATTTACATAATACAATATTAACGCAATATAATTAATAGTCAAGGCGTTTTACGGATAGCTTGCAAAATCATGTATAAAAATTGAAAAAAATTGACGAAAACAATATAAATAGGTAAATAGGTCATTAGATACCTAATACATTTTGTGGGTTTCTTATATTTGTATAATAAAAGATTGCCGTTACACAATCAGCTATTCCGGTACCTCGAACACATTTAGGTAATTCCTACACCAGGTGCCTTGGTCAATCGACATCCTATTCACAATAATTGGTTGAACATTAACTGAAGCGTATTTGGCTAGCCGGTATGCAGTTGAAGCCGTTGAAGGTATCCAAGCGTGGCGTTCCAAATCACCCCACGGAAACCACAAATAGCAACGTGTGCCTATCCAAGACGCAGTTGGAATGTGAGAGAGACAGGACTTAGTGACCGGAGGAATACCTAGGCATTATGTTACCTGACATTATGTACTTAAGTGCCTACATATGAAATGTTAAGTTTTTTAAACTTTTGCGATCAGAACACATTATTATAATTATTGACGGGTATTTATCACGTTTATTTACCTATTTTCCCGACGTTTCAACAGGTTTACACTCTGTCGTGATCACGGGATGACTGGAGCACTGGAGCTACCGCCTCTGCGAAGCGGGGGCAGCATTATTTGCAACTACCCTCACTTGTTCTTCAGAAATAGGAATGTCCATCTGCACACTCGGACGACACACAACACTAACCGTGTCCGCGACGCACTGAGTAACCGGTCTACGACGAGTACACTTAGCTTTAGCTGGATTCCACGAGGTAGAGAGTCTGAAACCGTCTTCACGATAGAAATTAGGATATTCCTTAATTTCAATCGCTTCCCGAACCATTCTCTTGTAGTAATCTCTTGTAGTAGTCGGGAAAAATAGGTAATTATACGTTATAAATACCCGTGTATACTTATAATAATAAGTAATGTTAGTTAACACCTGAGTCTACAATGACATAAAGATAGTAAAGTGCGCCATGATCACGGAATAACTATACGTAGTTATTCCGTGATCATGGCGCATGAAACTGTGCCAAAATATTGGAAAGCTCTAAACTCAAATCATGGTAAATATCCCGTTGTAAACATCGATATATATGTACTACGCACTAGATTTCGCGATCAGAACACTCACTCTGTTCGACTGAACTGTACTGCAATCCGTACACCTGACATTAGTGTGGCTTCGACATGCATGCAGCTTGGACGCATATGGAGCCACGCTAATAATACGAAAATCCAAATCTAAGTGTGACCCTGGACGTAAATAATGAAAAATAACAACCCAGTAGTCAAGTAAGTAAAATTATTTGTTGTATTAAGTGAATAAATATGTAATAATATCGTAATACCTCAACAGATAGAAATAATTTTTCATAAATATGCACGCCATTGTAATCATAGACTAAAACATGCAGATGTTCCATTTCAAAACCGGTCGTAGGTAAAAATAATGTGATTGATGGAAGACAGATAGGGTAACAGACTTGACGCGATGTTTTTTTTAAATGATTGAATTTTTACTATTGATTTTTAACCAGTTTCATATTTTTAACCGACTTCGGAACAAGGAGGAGGTTCTATGTTCGGCTGTATGTAGTATGTTTATAAGTATGTTCGTCGATTTCTCCGTCATTTGATTGACTGATTCCGGACCAATTTGGTGATCTTTTCAGTTGTTTATAGGTGCTCCCAAGGTGGTCCCAATATTTTATTCCCCAGGGATTTCTATTTATCCAGCAAAACTTAAAAAAACAGTTTAAAACTAAGGGATTTGAAGTCGGTTTTAAGTTTTTTCAAAACTATTTAATTATTACATTATCAAAGAAATCAAATTATTGAAAATTATATTATTTTTTTCCTTTCAGAACATATCAAGTTATGAACAAAGTTCAGAAAATATGACGACGGGCGCTGCCGCCATTGCTTGGAACATGGCGGTGGAGATTCGCGTCATAGGCAATGGAAGTGTTAAATTATTGTATTAAAAATATCTTAGGACAAAATGTATGTAGGTACTAATTTATTTGTTTTCTTATTTTTGTTGATTTTAAACTATTGCTAACATGTTTGAATAAACGCATAACAATCCATTTTTGTTTTTATTTTCTACTATTTTTGCAAACAAAAATTTTTGAAATAGAGAATAAATTCTTACTAAGTTATGTAGGTACAAAATCATCAATGTGTCACCTCTGCGCGGTGTAAAATCTATAGGGGCGACATCTTGTCAGATTACGTTGAGAAAACAATACTCTTTAAGCGATCTAGCGCTGAATGTTTTAATTGTTTGGTTAGACGACTTACTCGTAGTTAATGTTTTAGCGCTGCAGCGCTTGCCGCGCCCAGGCCACCGCTGTCATGAGAATGAGACGTTTTTTGTTTGAAATTTCATCTCTAGGTACATTTAACTCAGTGGTTGTAAATGACTTTAGTATTAATAACCGTGATGGCTGATGGATTTAAAAGTTTTGACATAAAGACACGTTACTTATGCCAGACAGGTGCCTATGTTAACTAATTTTCAAAAACTACTCTTTAACATAGGTTGGTAGGTATCTCCTGTTTAAAAAAATATCGCATTAATGTATAAAAACTCAGAACATGGGAAATATGGGACTAACAATATAAATAATTACTTATTGTGAAAAAAATCTCACTTCAAATTGGTCAAAATGCTTGTCGGTGTCTTGGCAACCGGCCGGCGCTTATTGTTATTTAACAATCAAATACCTACCTATTACTTAAAGAAACAAAACAGATAAAAAAACAACAAAGACAAAAATAAAAACTTACATTTTTGGAGGCTCATTATGGCCTTATTAGTAGTAGGTTATATTAAAAAAAAGAAAATAATGTTTTAAGTTCATTTATGTCCTACTTCTAAGAATAATTCATCAGGTACATAGATACCTAATATTTTATTATGTATACATGTTTAGGTTGGTACAATTCACCAAAACACGCAAGCCCATTTATTTCCTAGTAATATTCTGAGAATAATTTCAGTCAACAGGTATTTGGTAGGGTAGGTAGGAACCACCTCTCTTTCTTTATTATCGTCGCCATTCCCGCAATTCAATAAAACACGTAATTCTGGAAATTTCCACGAATTCCACTCCCAATTACGAAAATCCGATTTCCGGCTAGAAACATAAAGTTGGCGGAAGAGGCTGGCACAAAGGCAAGACTCTTATTATCCTACGCATAATGTAATCGGACTTGAGATTCCAGATAGGATACACACTATAAATAATGCTGGACAAATCACACAGCATTATCTAGCCCCAAGCTAAGCAGAGCTTGTGTTATGGGTACTAGATAACTGTTATACTTAATACAATACACTACATAGATAGATATATTTTATTATTCATAGAAAACACCCAGACCAACGTAACAAATTTCTGCAGATTGTACACAAATTTGTTCCGAGGCGGGAATCGAACCCGCAACCTCCTGCGTCGCAGGCGGACTTTCGCCCGCTGCGCCACGCAGGTCGTCACTATTACCAACCGCCGAGCTATATGACTGGCTATAGTCTGTTTCTGTGTGGAAAACATAGTAAGTTAATTCACTGATATTCAACAGGAAAGTGTGCAAGAACAAGCCCTCATTCAGTTTAGTTGTAAGTTGAAGTCAAGGTATTGGATCTCGAATAAGTGGGTTAGGGTACATCTGGTCCGAATCTCAAACTCATCCGCGGACGAGATGTCCACTTCACTTTTGAGTAAGGGGTACTACATCTCATCCGAATCTAAAACCAAGAGACTTTAGATTCGGACTTTTACTTCCGTCCATACTCAATTTAAATATATGATACTTCGAAATTATTTCTTTAACGAAACCATTCAACAAGTTGTTAGTCACCCTATACATACACGAGCGGTTACTAAAAACCGGCTAGTCACTTCGCGCGCCAATAATGCGTAGGTACGGCGAGCGGATAGCCAGTTACCTGGCACCGCGACTAATAAACGAACTTCCCATTGAACTACTTGAAACTATAACACCTAAAAATATAAAATATAAACTCAGATTCTACTTCTTATCGAGCCTACATCTGTATCAAAGAGCTTGATTCCAGTTACTCAAACTAATTGCAAATTATGAAACAATTTTTTCCCGAATAAATATGTTGTATTTTTTACACGTAGATTCTGCCTATTTTTATAACTCTTAACAACTAGTACGGTAGGTACTAGTATAACTTAGAAATTAAGGTCTTATTTTTTGTCAAACCTATCGTAATGGTAGTTACTCGGCTGCGACTCGTTAATGACACTCCCTTACAAACCTCTGTGGTTTTCTCAGTGTCATTATTATAAGCTTTTCAATGTAACATTAGTTTAAGTTGGAAAATAAATTTAAAAAAAAACTTATACTCTAGCCAACAGTTTCACTGAAATAGACGGGACATGATAGAGTTATGTGCCCTGCCATATTTATTGAGTCAATTTTCATAAGACGACAGAGTTTAAGTCTTCAAGGGCATACCATCCCAAAGGAGGCTTAGGGACCCAAATTCAAGCTCTTAGTAGGGTAGGGACACTTTGCTGTGTATACAGATCCTAAATTGTTTAGTTTTGATTCAATAATTTTACCCTATAGTTTCAATGTAGGTAGGTATCTTAAATTAGGGGTTGAAAAGGGATTTTGGTTTTTAGTCTACATGGACATAGGGTTCGCTATTCATTCTACACTCCTATGCCTTGGCCTACGGCTCTTTATTAATGATGAAAAAGATTAGTACCTACCTATTATGTCAGGAAATAACACGTCGTTTGAAGTCGAGGAATTTAACATCGACATGGTTCTCATTATGATCGTGAATGGGTTAACAACGAACCTTGTTTCTGTTGTTAGAACACCAACGTTTAATTCCTTAACGAGGGACATCATCAGTGCTCGGTTCTAGAAGAAAATATTTTACGTCAACAAAAGCATTTACGAATGAAAACTTCACAAAAACTTATAACAATAACATAAAACAACACAGTAATCACTTAAAACAAAGTGTACTAGGGCCGCCGGTCGGATATCTTGCCACGCCAGCCTTAACGACATCATCCGGCGGGCCTTTGTCGCCGCTAACGTACCAGCTATTCTCGAACCAAATGGTCTATTACGTGACGATGGTGAGAGGCCCGACGGTATGACACTAGTCCCATGGGAGTAGGGGAGGCCCATTGTGTGGGACGCTACATGCGTCGACACAATAGCGCCTTCCCATCTTCCGAGGACATCCATGAGGGCGGCAGGCGCGGCGGCAGATTTAGCCGAAGATCTCAAGAGACGCAAATATCCAGGTCTCGACAGAGCCTACACATTTGCTCCTCTTGGAATCGAGACCCTAGGTCCGTGGGGTACCGAGGCTCTTCGGATTTTTAAAAATTATCTGAGCGTCTGGTCGAAGCGACTTGTGACCCGAGGGCTCAGTATCTGGCACAGCGCATCAGCATTGCCATACAGCGGGGCAATGCAGCCAGCGTCTTGGGGACACTTCTGACTGGTATTCATATGGATCAGATGAGCTACCTGTAGATTGTTTGCAACAGTCTGCAGTTATTGTTTCAATTGTAAATACTAGTTCTAATTTATTTATATTATTTTATTGTAATTTTCTTTCTTTAAACAATAACTCTACCTCCAACAACGCATAATTGCAAAAGAGCAGCGGCAAAGGACAAAGGCTCAAATTCGAGTTCTTTATCAGACGACAGCAGAAATAAATAATGAATGAAAGCTTACAAAATAAATTATTTCGAACTTCTGCGACTTACTCCGATGATACCAGTATCATAAAACATTTACTGCCAATATTACTTAGATTTTACAATACCAAAGAAATGGCAGTATTTACAAAAAAATATCTACGATTCTGGAACCGAGTGATGATTATTCATACACACATAACAACCAAAAATTTTGGATATGAGGTAAGTTTCCTCCTATGCATATGCAATTATTGTTTTCTTATAAATCGAGGGCATGACTCCTTTCACGACTTTTTTCAAACTTTTGTGGTTTCGGACTTAGTCATCACCGCCCTTCTCAAAAAACCACCCTGTATATCTGTAGACAGTATACACATACATTATACTGTATATATAATATATCTATACCTAGAATAAGTTGAGGAGCATCTCTAGTTAGACACTCATAAACTAAACTTGTCTGACTGCTAAAGTTCGAAAACAAGACGTTCCTTACAACAACCTCGTTCCTAGCTAGAAGAAACTTCGTCTCGAGTACCTACCAAACAAATTAAGCGAAAAGCGAGCTCAAAACTAACATG
Source organism: Eupithecia subumbrata (assembly GCA_949316285.1). Classification (NCBI taxonomy): domain Eukaryota; kingdom Metazoa; phylum Arthropoda; class Insecta; order Lepidoptera; family Geometridae; genus Eupithecia; species Eupithecia subumbrata. The sequence goes on along the minus strand of OX438643.1, from coordinate 7,352,202 downwards.
AATTGATGCTTAGGTTAAAAAAAAACGTCAAGGGCGAGTCGGACTCGCACACTAAGGGTTTCGTTTCGTATAATTGTAAGACTTTGTTTCTTGCCAAATATCATGATTCTAGGTCAACGGAAAGTACCCTATGTTTTTTGGTCTATGACGAGAACCAAAACATATTTTTTGTAAATAACCTACAAATTTGTGGTTTTCGGATTTTTCCCTTTAGTTGTGCAATAAGACTTTGCTTCTTATCAAATTTTATGATTTTAGATCAACGGGAAGTATCCTATAGGCTAAAGGCTATAAGTTCATATGTTTTTTTCAATAAACGGCAAATTTACGGGTTTTGGATTTTTCCCTTTATTTTTGATATAAGACCTCACTTCTTCCCAAATTTTATGATTCTAGATCAACGAGAAGTGCCCTATATGTTTTGGTCCATAGCAAGAATAGTTGGCTTTTTAAATCAGGTTGTAACAAAACATCGAGTGTAAAGTTCGAAGTGAGGTTCGAGTAAATTTAAAAACAGCGAATGCTCGATGTTCTGTTACTGGTAAATAGTCTATACCTACTCATACTCACCTTTACACATCTGACAAAAAAGCAGAAATAAAACACGAAAATCTGCTTGGAATTTGATAAACGTTTGATTATTCATTCAGCAAATAAATTAAACGTTCTTACGAGTATTTTACCTTATATTTCATCGAATAAAAAGCAATCAAAAGTTCCGCCAGCTACAGAGGAAAATTGAAATGAAAATATTACACAGAAATAGCCCGAGAACAGAATACGCTGAATTCTGGGAACATGGAAATGTCCGAAACATTTTATTTATAGAAATAGTGCCTACGAGGCTTCAGTGAGGCACAGATAGCGTAGGTAGATATCTATCAAATATTTTACGAGTAACTCGAGTTAAAGTAGGTACCGAGGCTCTTCGGGTTTTAAAAAATATATCTGAGCGTCTGGTCGAAGCGACGCGTGACCCAAGTGCTGGTGAGTATCTGGCGCAGCGCATCAGCATTGCCATACAGCGGGGAAATGCAGCCAGCGTCTTGGGGAAGCTTCCGACTGGTAGGTATTGTTATATGGACCAGTAGAGCTATGTACCTGTAAACAGTGTGCAGTAATAATAATAATTATGTTGGACAATTCACACAGCATTATCTAGCCCCAAGCTAAGCAGAGCTTGTGTTTTGGGTACTAGATAAATGATATGTTTAATACAATACACTACATAGATAGATATTTTTATTATTATATATACATGTATAGTTATATGTATAGAAAACATCCAGAACACCCTGAACAAATATCTGTAGATCTTACAAAAATTTGTCCCGAGGCGGGAATCGAACCCGCAACCTCCTGCGTCACAGGCGGACTTTCGCCCGACGCGCCACGGAGGTTGTTAGCTCAATTGTTTCAATTGTAAATACTAGTTCTAATTTATTTCTATTATTTGATTGCAATTTTCTTCGTCAATAAAGTTACCTTAAGTACCTAGTTACTTTGTCAAAAATACTAAGGCATAGACGTATTATGAAATCTTGCTCAGTCATCAGATGGATGCTTGAGTAACACTTTTCAATGGCATATTTCTTTATTGCACAAAATAGGTAGTACAAGTAAAACATTTCGCAGGAAAAATAATGTCAAAGGCGAGCTTAACCCTAAAAAGAGTTCTCTTCCAGGAAACCTTATTGGGAGAGAGAGACAAATTTGGAAAAGTGGGTACACGTGCTAAAACAGAGGATAAAAGATTTAACTTTTACCTACTTATTAAATAGTACTACTAAACTATACTACATAGTATGATACAATACATAAAATACTATAACCTAAGAAATAGGTACTAAAGTTACATAGGTACGCATAAAAATTGAATAAATACATAAAACACAACAGAGTCATAAATACAGATAAACTCTTTGACTTTACGCTTGAAAATGAAGAGTGAGTAGGGGCTAGAACGAATATCGTATTTCTATGGCATAAACGTCACTCAAGGTGAATCAAGCAAAAATCTATGACTGAGCGGGCTTTCAACGGGCGAGATTCAATCGCAACATGGCTTGCCATGAATCTTTATACTTATATTCCTCATCTAATAGAAAGATTACTGGTTTTTCGTCCAAACATAATTTAAGTTTTTGTTTTATATTTACCTACCAGCTGCGCCCCGTGGAAATCATACAAATTTCAGAAAATAATTGTAAACACCCTAGCGGTAGTTTTGAAAAATGAAAATTACGTGATTCATTATTCACTTTTCCATAGAAACTTTACCACCCTTTTAACCCCAACAGAGGTTAATTTTTGAAAACTAGATTAACTTATGTGTTATTCTAGATTCTAAACTATCTACATACCAAAATGTCATCTAAATCGGTTAAGTAGTCACGAAGATACGTGGTAACAAACATTCATATTAAACTTTCGCATTAATAATATTAATAATATTAATAGGACTAATGTTTCATTTTCATGCAACGTGTCTCATTTGTCATTAAAATAAATTAAAAAGGCTCACAAACCTGTTTTCTTGAAAAAAAGTCTGTTTTTCAATATATTTCCTGTGTTCCGTGACCTAGTCTGAACCACCCCTGAAAGTTAGTTCCTCACTCTTTGTTAGACCCTGTGTAGTGCCTAATGCCGTAATGGATTTGGTGATTTGGTTCATACACTGTAAACTTCTTCCTTTTTAATAAACAAATGGCTTTGCGTCTTAGCTAAGTTAGTTTAGTAAGACCTAGTAGGTGTAGATTTTATTTACCAATGGAACTGAACCGCTAACTAACGAAACAAAGTCCCAAAGCTAAGCCGATTCCCTTTTTACCCCGCATAAAATAAAATCGGTCAATCCAGAGGCAATCCACGAAACACGTTTTCTTTCAGACAGCCGACATCCAACAATTAAATGTCTGTCTGCCCGTCCGTCACGAGTCGTTTTACCGATCTCCGTCAATTTGTTCACACGTGATCGCGTTTCTTTTTCGTTTTCACTGCTCCTCTGATCTTAATTGGACGGAATGAATACGCCATTTTTAAAAACTGGAATATTTTGAAAAATGCTGAATTTTTGCGTTTGACTTTTGTTGAATGTTGTTGAGTAGATAGATAGATAAATAGATAGATAATATCTTTACTGTACCCTCAATGCTTATAAAATATCTTACAAACTACTAATTAAATCTAGTATGGCACAATCGGCGGCCTTATCGCTGAAAGCGATCTCTTCCAGGCAGCCATTGGATGGATCGGTTAGTGTAGAACTTGACGGTGGCGTATAAGATACTACAAAATACCTAAATAAATATTTTGGCTGGAATTAAAAGTTAGAACGACAAAGAAAATATTATTGGAATGACATATGATCGGAAACTATACTAAGAAACGTAAAACTAAAGAACTAAAAAATAAAAAATAAAAACAAGGACTATAAAATTATTTGACTATACCTATTAGGAGGATATATTATGAGTGGACAGATAGTGCTGATGAACCAAACCTTTGAAGATAGGAAGGGATTTGGCATGCCGAATGGAAACAGGAAGGGCGTTCCAGAGTCTGGTAGCTTGCAGGGTGAAGGAATCACCATAGAACTGGGTCGTGTGTAGGTGTGCAGTCAAAGTGCACCGTTCACTGGTAGCTAGAGGCGAGGTCGAGGCGTCGCGGCGCAGTCGTCGTGTAATCTCTTAATAGGTATGTAGGTAGAGTCGTGGCGAGAAAAATACGGGAAAATGTTTCCACCAAGACTCCACTGCACCTTCACCTTGCTCGTTAATTATTAGCTCCTTATGAAATGAGCTCACTGCCCTTTATTTCTAAAGAAAACGTAGATGTGTTGTGCCACTTTTGAAATACCTTTTATAGAATAGAATGCAGATATGGCATCACAACATCAACTATTTCGTCTTAATTTGAGCCGTTTAATGATAAACTTAATCCTACTAATATTATAAAGCCGAAAGTTCGTGAAATTTGAATTTTTGTTACCTAGGATCTCCAAACTACTGAACAGATCAAGATGAAGTTTGGCGTACCTACATTTAGAGCAAAGCCTAACTTAGATAATAGGCTACTTATTATACCGAAAAGACGAGTGCGGAGACGCGGGCAGAAGCTAGTAATATTATAAAACCAAAAGTTGGTGAAATCTGAATTTTTGTTACCCAAGATCTCCAAAACTACTGAACAGATGAAGATGAAATCTGGCGTACGTTTAGAGCAAAGCCTAACTTCCATAATAGGCTACTTATTATACCGAAAAGACGAGTGCGAAGCCGCGGGCAGAAGCTAGTAATATTATACAGCCGAAAGTTTGTGAAATTTGAATTTTTGTTACCTAGGATCTCCAAAACTACTGAACAGATCAAGATGAAGTTTGGCGTACGTTTAGAACAAAGCCTAATTTCAATAGGCTACTTATTATACCAAAAATGCGCGTGCGAAGCCGCGGGCAGATGATAGTAATGTAGTACCTATCATAGTTTTGAAATCTTAGAGCGCCTAGCTTCACCACTACGCTACTCTACCACTACACTCTTTGTGCTACGTAAATAAGTTGCGAACTCACCAATAGATTCGCTAAGTCATGAAAACCAAGCGTGGTAAAGGTTTTGCTCGTTGCAGAACAAATAAGGGCCCCGTCCTCATCACTCAGGCTCACAGTAAGAATGTGCCCAAATGAATTGCGAGATTTGTCAGCCCTACCGAATATAATCCTAAGTAATTCAACCAGAAACCTACCTTATTTCATTTCGGCATCCACGAAATTGAGTTACTTCTACGTTTTTTAATCCAAATACTGAAAAGGAAGGAATCTTTGAGAAATCAAATTAGAAACATGCTTTCTGTCGACCGGAGCCTTTTCAAATATTTTACATTTGATTACAGCGCTCAAGATTTAATCCAATATTTTTTTTCGCGGATTCTAAATAAAGGATTTTGAAAATTAATCGAGGATAAAAACTGGATTAGTAAGTAATTAAACTCTTATTGGATTGGATGGACTCGGAAAACAGGACTGGCAGGTAATTAATGTTTGACGCAAGAAGGATTTTCCTCAAGGGTTTAACATTTTAAAATTTTCTTTCCTATACATTTTCGAAAGGCTGAGTCCAAGACTCAAGATATGGTGTTTATGTCTTTGTGTTATTTGGAATAAAGTAGGCTTCGGACATTCATAAGTGCTTGGCATATGGGTAGTATCTTACTTCTTGCCGTCAGAAATGGGCCCGTACTACGCTAACAACCCTGCAAGCAACAGTCAGTTTGAAAACTAACCAACTTGAAAACCAACCTATGTTTCAGATTTCGCTAAACCGGTAAAATATTACAGGGTGTTACAACCTTCGAAGGTCATTAGTTGGCTGTCGTTTCCACCGACATCCTCGTTAAACTTTGAACGGAAAACTTAATCATTATCATCAATCAATCTGTTCCTAAAGAATGCGTAGGAAGTTGATTTATTCTAACACGATGCGTGCGAAGATGCAGGCAGATGCTATTATTTTTTAAACAGTTTTTCAAATTTCTGTAGGTTTCATGCTTTTTGAAATATTTTGAAAAAAGTGGAAAATTTTTCCATTGCCCACTTTATCCGAAGCGTGCAGAGAGATCCATCTGAAATGTAGGTTGAATTTTGAATTAAGATATTGCGAGTTCTCTTATCGGTACGTTTGGTTTTATTTGTCGACAAACGTTCGAAACCCTCGGCGCGCGAGTTACACTCGCACTTGACGGTCTTGGTTTTTTTAGTCTATGTTATTAATTTCTAGGTAGTTAATTTCTAGGGTTCCGTACCCAAAGGTTGCCAATGGGACCCTTATTAATAAACCTCTGCTGTCCGTTCGTCCGTCTGTCAGCGGGGCTGTATCTTATCCAAGGTCTTGAGAAGGAAAGAAGAAAGGCCTATTGCTCTGAAAGATTTTGGCTGGCTTTGGCTGTCTTTCTTTCCAGCCTTGGGTCTATCTTTGATTCTCTCAAAGACACTCAAATTCTGTGAGGAGGCAGAGGAAACGCCTCTCTATCTTCTAGGAGAGTTCGGAGTACTAATGCAAAAATGTAGCATCCATCTGGGCAAACACCTGCTTAGTCCAGACGAGCTAAGGGACTCCACCCCAAAGAAAATCCTATAAATAAATAAATAATAAATAAATAATGCTGGACAATTCACACAGAATTATCTAGCCCCAAGCTAAGCAGAGCTTGTGTTATGTGTACTAGATAACTGATATACTTAATACAATATACTAAATAGATATATATTTTTTATTATACATAGAAAACACCCAGACCAACGGAACAAATTTCTGCAGATCGTACACAAATTTGTTCCGAGGCGGGAATCGAACCCGCAACCTACTGCGTCGCAGGCGGACCTTCGCCCGCTGCGCCACGGAGGTCGTTTAGTTCTTAACAGCTACAAGGGTTAGTGGCGAATTATGATCGCCGCTGCTTCGAGGCGGAACACACAAAATGGCGATCACAATAGACCTATCATGGCCGCAGTGATAAGAAAGCCACCAAAAGCTGATAAAAAATCTTTGATTAGTCCATAGTTCTGGCACAGATCCCCAGGCGAGCCTCGCCCTTAAGTTATTTACCAGATATGGAGTGAGGACGTAGATTCCTCGCTGTAGGGAGTAGGTATTCCATCCTCAACACCCGCTTTGTTTCTCATGAAGAAAATGGCGAGAGAGGGACACCAGAGAGGTTTTTAGTGGGTATTACGTCCTTCTCAGGGCGTCGAGTCCCACATAATTCTGCAATGGTCTCCCGAGACCAGTTTATTCGTAAACGAATTTCCTCGCCGAATAAAAAAATAAGCGAATCCCATTAGCCTTGTTAAAAAATTTCCTGGTATTACTTCTTAGCTTGCTTAGCGTAGTTACGTAGTAGTTACCTATAAAAATTCTGGCTCGTACCCAGTAAGCAGTTTAATAAAAGAGACTTTATATCCTCCTATGAAGGCAATTTTAAGGTTTCAATAGCAAGGAATTAACGAGGTCCATATAGAGGAACTCATTTTGGAGGCGCTGTTCGAGCGCTGTTTGCCATGGGCTTTGCATGCCCCTAACATCGCAACTCGATTTACGTAGGTATGTATGATTTTAGATCAGAAGTCACAGTGTCTAATCTCCTAGAACGCCTGTTCATTTGAGTGTAATAAAGTCCAATGTCCTATTTCGTCTAGTTTCAAAGACTTAAACAACAATAGATCCACTTTTAAATCATCAATAACCGGTTAAATTAAATATAAAAGTACATAATAAAGTAGTTGTTATTTCTATAGTCACATTAGTCAAATCTATGGCAATATTATAATGGCAATGTTAAAATATAAAAATAAAGCTTATTTATTTTATTTAAAAGGAAATTTGGACTTTGTTGAATGGTAGAATTCGAGTGATTCTGCCATTCATATATCTCATCTCACTTGTGTCTCTCTACTTTACCTACCATTAGGCCAACCACAGCGATAGTAATTGTGTAGGATAGAATAGACAAAAATGACATCGCATAGTAGTCATAGATTGCGTAAATTATTAAAGTTAAAGGAATTCATTTCAAATATTTTACGCATTCGATGTCGATTAGATTTTATTTTTAATTCTAACGCAGACCACTGTCCCTGTGTTTGGCCTACAGGTTAACAGAGATAAGTGATGTTTAAAAGTAAATTAAAAATTGGCTAGGTACTATAAAACTGTTTATATGATGTAAAAGAATATTTGAATTTTAAAACTCATTGACGTACCTCTCCAACCATCAGCTTAATTTAATTTTATGTTTTAATACATGTTATTGTTGATTTTAATTTTCTATTGAATTTTATTGGACATCACTTAATTGAATTTACATTTAGAGACATTTATAATTATAATTGTTTACTAAGATTTGCACACCTTATTAGGTGGTTCGTATTTGGATATTTAGAAAATTACGAACTTGTTTACATACATTCATGCAAATAAAGATCATGATTGATTGATTGAGTGAGATGAAATCATTCGAATTCGAGTTCCACTAGTAAACTCCACCAGTGGGGACAAATAAAATCTAATCGAATTCACATTCGGTGCGTTTACACAGGTCCTCGACTGCCGGTTTTTAATGGACGACGGACAATGGTGATCGAATACAGTTCTGATGGAGTTTACTGCGCTTGTTGAATGTAAAATAGGTGCAGTAAAACTAGTTCGATTCCGAATGTTTCTCATTATTTAGTTTCCTCTAAAAGTTATTTAGGTAAATGAACTTAATTTTATTGGCAGGAGGCTATATTAATTATTATCCCAAGTTTTTCGACTTCGACGGGACATGAACCCGCATCCTTACCTTAGTGCGGGAATGTGCTGACCAACTACACCACGAGGTCAAGTGACGTAGGGATATTTATTTACCATGATTTGTGTTACTTTGAGTTTTCCAATATTTCGGAATAACGGAATACACGGAATAACTGAAGTCACTGCGACTGAGTTTCCATTGGCATACCTTAAATGAAAAATAAAGGTACATCAAATTAACACAAATCATTGTAAACTTATAAAATTGATCGTGGTTAGTAACATTTAAATAATTAATAACGATAACGTTATTAATTATTTAAATGTTACAAACCACGATTAATTTTATAAGACATCATCAGAATTAATACCATGAGAGGAATAAGGCATATAATATACAGGGTGTTTGGTGGAGGGTTAGACAAACTCGGTGGGTGTGTAGGTGGACCTATTTGTGAAAAACAATTTGAAGGAAAAGACCCTAACTGTTTTCAATTTTTTTTAATCCTGTTTTTTGTATTTTTTTAAGATTTTCCGAAATTGTTCCTCTCTACCCCTAGAACTTTTTTTGGAACGTGTTTTCTAGTAAACTTTTTACTTGCTTTTGGTCTCAGATGTATTCTTCATCTTTTGAAGGCATTATTTATTTGAAAGAACGTGTAAATAATTAGTTATAAGCTCTCAAAGTTAAAAAAAGTAAAAAAAATAATCAAGAATGACAACTTTGCATCGTTTTAAAAAAAAAATTAAAAGCGATCGAGAAGTTCAAATGCTTTTAAAAAATTTTCTAAACATCGCTTATTACAACGGTATACCACATGTAGCCAAAAAGTCTATAAACTTGTCAAAAATTAGCACTTATATGGAAAATGGAGTAAAAACGCTAAGAATAAAACATTGTATTAAAACAATTTTGGTTCAAATATCACTTCCCTATTTCTAATACAAAGGTAGGAAAGCTAAATTAATTTAAAAAAACCTTTTTTATCATACCTAGGTATCCGACTAATTCGAAAATTCGAAATTCGAAATCAGAATTTCGAATTTGAATCAATATTTGTAATCGTTAAATTTTGTTCTTATTTTGGTTGGTTGTTATGTTTTGATAAACTGTTTGTTGTGTTGTTTTGTTATCGTTGTTTTGTCACAATGGCGGAATTCAGCATTGAAGAATACGCTGATATTATTTATGCGTACGGTCGATGCGATGGAAATACACGCGCAGCACAGAGACTGTACAGAGAGTTGCATCCTAATAGACGTGTGCCACAACATAGCACATTTTCTAATACCTTTCGGCGACTTCGAGAAACGGGAAACCTCTTCGCTTCTTAGGTTTCAGCAACCTGTTATGAGGTACCTACCTCTAACGTTCAATAAATAAATTTGTAGTAGGCTACTTTTTATCCCGGTAAAATGTGTTCGAAGCCGCCGCCGGCAGAAACTAGTTTTGTACAGAACGAAGATCCTACCTACTTGTAAGTTATTCCTAGGTCGTCATCGATCAGGCTATCCGCCGGCCCCCCACGCGAGGCGGCAGATACCAATCGAAGTTGGTCGTAGACATAATGGCTTACCTATGGAAATTCATTACTTTCTAAATTAATCCTTTCAAACTACTTTGTTAATTTCCGAAGCCTTCAAAATATGCACAAGAGAAAAGTAACCGATATTCTATGATATACGTCAGTCAGTCAGAGCTGCAACGTACTTACGTTCATTTATGCATCTATTTTGATTGTTAATAAATTGAAACATTGATGAATGTTTGCGAATTCAAGAGATTGGATTACTATCTGTATGCGTGAGCTTTAGCAAAAAAACAGGTGTCCATTTTATCCAAAATTATCGAATTTCGTTTTTTAATTTTTATAATTTACATTGGAATTAAAGTAGGTAACGAATTAAGAGTATAATCTTAGCCAAGACTTTACCAAGTGTAGGTAGCACTAAAATCACAAGAAATTTTCAGTAATAGGTATGTAGTGTAGGTAGCTAGCTACACATTAATGTTATCTAGGGTTACACTGGAACTTAACATTAGTATTGCAAGTGGCACAGATAGGCGCTGGACTGAAGTCATAAGCGATCGTTAGCTAGGCTATTAAAATTCAACGTATGCTGCTACGATATTCGCTGCTACGACGTAGGCCACTATGGCGTAGGCAACTACGGCGTAGGCCACTACGGCGTAGGTCTCTACGGCGTAGGCCACTACGGCGTGGGCCGCTACGGCATAGGCCGCTACGGCGTAGGCCGCTACGGCGTAGGCCACTACGGCGTAGGCCGCTACGGCGTCGGCCGCTACGGCGTAGTCTAGACAAGCAGATACATATTAGGCTTTATCTATAAATACATATCTCTATAGATACGTTATTACAAGTTAACAAGCATCTAATTAATGTTCATCGAAAACGGTTTACGGTTTATTTCTACCACATGGGAACTGAACTGATTTATGGGATAAAAAGAAGCCTGTCTCTTATTCCGACCCGATCAATAGATTCGGTATGAAGAATTAACAAAAATATCTACTTCAATCCAAATTTTCCCATTGTGATAGTGTGATGCGGAAGTTCGGATGTTTTTGTTTGTATGTACCTATTTTTGTATGTTTCTGTTTTTTTATGTATACAAATTATTGGGAAATTTTTGTATGTTTCTGTTTTTTTATGTATACAAATTATTGGGAACATACAAAAACAATCAGGATTGAAAATCTTAAAAGACGCATAGCTGTCATCCAAAAAAATCCCAACCCGGCAGACTCAGTCTAAACCAGCTACGTCCAACCACAAAACATCGTTTTTCATTCACCCAGCTTAACCCTAACTAGCTTTTAATAGTTTCGTCGGCGAGCTTGAATTCCAAATCGGGATTATTCAGGTCGCCCCGGCATTGAATCAGCTATTTCCATAATCGGCTATTACTGAGGCATTGTACTTTTTTGCTTTTATCGAGGATAAGCTTGTTTGCGCTTATTTATGGGTTTTTTAATTTAAAATAGATGATGGATCTAAAAGATTGATATCTACTATAACTATACCAATCGTAGGCCTATTCAGACCTATTCGGTATTCACTACCCAGGGCGGTAGCGGAAGCAGAGTATGCGATACCTACATACAAAATACCCAGCGGGCTGACGCGCAATTTTTTCGCTCCCGCTCTAGGTAGCGAATAACGCATTGGTCACCTGGAATATGAAAATGGAAGACAACGTAAGGATCTGGAGCGATACTAAGAACTGATCCGACGGCGTGTCCCACGCTGTTCTCGCGGTCGCCCTCACAGCACGTTCCCAATCAGCAGTGCGCCCCCACAGCTCTGCGCCGTACTGGAGGAGTGACTAAACAGTCGCGAACTAACAAGTGCAGACCAAGTCAGCGGACACCACGCGCGATAGCCTGCGGAGAGCGAAGCATGCGCTACCCAGCCTGGCACACAAGCTGTTTTTATGCTTATCCCGTTATTCCACGGTCAATTTGAGATCCCAAGAACACGGTTACATCTGAATAGACCCTTAGATAAAGTCAGTCCAAAAAATTGCTGAAAAGTGACTATTTTTAAAAAGGCATTTAGGCCCGTGGATATCTAAAAAATGATTTTTGGAGGTTGACCCAGTTTCAGTATGTTTGTCGTTGACTGAAATGTTATGCGGAACGCTAACTTTTTCACGGCAACAGCATTAGGTATAGCAGTGGATAAGCCTCCCCCGATAAGCGCCTTATTGGCTCTCGTCACATATCTAAATTTATTGATGCAGTTTAAGCAGAACTGCTTCAATACAAAATTTGATGCCCGTAACACGTTCACGAGTCCTGCTGTTTTAATTACTACTTACTTACTGTGCTGCTTACTTCGCTGTGTGGTGCCGGCTTAGAATTTGCACCACCCCAACTCTTCCCGCGGGTGTCGTAAGAGGCGACTTCGGGATATACACCAGGGGCGGGCAGCAGCGCCCCCTGCAAAACAATTCTACCACCGAATTGCGATCCCCAACCCGCATGCCCAGCGTGGGGATTTGGGTATTACCCCACATGTGATAAAAGCCAATAAGGCGCTTTCAGGGGGAGGCCTGCGTCCAGTAGTGGACCAATACAGGCTGTTGAGGATGAGGTACTTACTGCTGTTTTAATAACTAGGTACTTACTTACTACCCGTAACGAGACCCGTACCAAACGACCGGACCAAGAAGTAAATGAAATTACTTTAGCATTATTATTAGTCAGAGGCTATTAAATGGTTATAAGACGCAGGAGGTTGCGGGTTCGATCCCCGCCTCGGAACAAATTTGTGTACGATCTGCAGAAATTTGTTCCGTTGGTCTGGGTGTTTTCTATGCATAATAAAAATATCTATATAAGTAATGTATTGTATTAAGTATATCAGTTATCTAGTACCCATAACACAAGCTCTGCTTATCTTGGGGCTAGATAATGCTGTGTGAATTGTCCAGCATTATTTATTATTTATTATTATTATTATTATTTATTTATTTAGTCGTTTGGCGTTTGATTTGTTTCAAGTTTCATGTGTTTTATTGCTTTCATGTTGTACAAATAGCTCTCAAGAATAGATTACAGCTACCAACATGAGCCCGGGTGGGGCAATGCAAATAAGAATATACATTCCAGGTTCATAATTTCAAACACATTTTTCACCACCCCACTATTTCAGGCCACTATTTCAGGCAGTCACGTAAGTCCTACCCCGCAGCATGCGAGACCCCAGCGAGATATTTGTCGATCTCGTAAACCAAAACTAGGCTTCGAAAAGAGATACCTCAGCTGGACTTCAGACACATAAAATGGGGATTTTTTATTTTTCTTTCCAGACTTATCAATGTTCAAGTGGATCTAAAATCCAATAAAATTATACTTTCCCATGGGACTTCTGACATAGAAGCCAAGCCAAGTGACCCATTTGCGATATGTTATACAAATGATAGGTATGTTTTGTTGTGTGGTGATGTTAGGCACTATGCCAGCGTGTCAGCTTCTGGCATAATAACATGTGGTTATGTTCCAAACGTTGCAATTGAGTGCGGTATGGTTGTAACGTCCAAAGTTCAATAACTTTTACTGTGTGATTTAACACATTCAAGGATGCGGTTTTTTAATTGTTTTTCACTTCTCTTGCTCAAAAAGTGTATCATAATAGTGTAGCTTAGCGGGCCTTAAACTCGAGTTTAATACCTAGGGCTAAAAAGTATTCTTTCTTTTTAATTTTTGTCTAAAATCATCAGCTTAAAACAATCTACTAGGTACCTACCTATTAGATAGGACGCATCGGAAGATATGAAGTTATTCATTTTAAGCTATAGTATTAAGTTATGGTTAGTAGCTTGCTGGTGTAATTTTATTAATGTTTATGTGTGTAAGTGTTTTTTATTGTATCTCTTTTTATATTTCTTTGTTGCTGCACTGTAATGACAATGTAAATATATTAATTAATAAATAAATAAACACTAGGAATCTATAGCGACTTTGATCAAAATGGTAGTAGGTATAACTCACGTAGATAAAAATTGGGACAAAAAATTACCGCCTCTTTCATGCGGACGCTTAGATCATATTCGATCAAAGATTAATAAATAAATAAATAACTAATGTTGGACAATTCACACAGCATTATCTAGCCCCAACCTAAGCAGAGCTTGTGTTATGGATACTAGATAACTGATATACTTAATACAATACACTACATAGATAGATATTTTTTGATTGAACTGGGTACGACATTAAGTCAAGCGAAAAGATTCAGTGAAGCCAACCGTACCTACCCAACTATACCAATTCCTGCACCTAGATATATCTACATAGGTACCTGTCTAATAGCCGCATCTCTGCAATTCGCTCTGAGATACCGATCCGTCCAACTATGTAATCAAGTTCACTGACGTGGCAACAGCCATATCACTTACCTACATAACGTTCGAAGGCGATTCATGATGCAATCACGTATGATCATCGTTGTCAGCTGGTAGACATTATCTTCTAAAACGGGAGGGTGGTCTATTAGTGCAAGCAGATTGATGACTTAAGAGGGCGCAAAGCGCACAATTTTGGGAAAAGGATAGGCATAGAGGATTTCGCGTTCAAAGAGCGGGACAGAGCATACGTTTTCGGAACGGCGTTATCGCAAAAATCTAGTTTTTGCTTATTTACAAGAACTACACAACTTATGAAGAAACTGGTTCAAGTAACCAAATAATAAGTAATAACCTACGAATGACAACAAAAGTAATAACGGCGTTAGCACACCTCCACTGCGAAACCATGCGAAACCGCAGAAGTTTCGCCATAAGGGCGCATTCCCACTGTGTCGTAACCGTAAATTATCGTTGGACAAGCGGGTATCATCCTCGGGTGCACAATATGATACACCTGAAGATGATCATATTATTGAATGCCATTTTTGTTACAGTGTTGTCTTCATCATCATCATCAGCCTAAACTAGTCCACTGCTGGACAAAGGCCTCCCCTAATGAGCGCCATAGCGCCCTGTCTTCAGCTTGCCGCATCGAGCATCTGTCTTCAGCTTGCCGCATCCAGCATCTGCCTGCAGTCTTTCGCAGATCGTCATCCCACCTGGCCGGAGGGCGTCCTACACTACATTTGCCGAGTCGTGGTCTCCACTCAAGAACACGTTTGCCCCAGCGGTTGTCGGTTCTTCGCGAGATATGGCCGGCCCACTGCTACTTCAGCTTGCTAATTCTTCAGTGTTGTCTTAGTCCTGTTAAAATCATGAATACACGGTTGTCTGGTAGAGATCGCTCTTGCGCGATAAGACCGCCAACCGTCACATTTTTGTTATATTTATTTTATTTTGTTTGTTAATTGTTTTGTTAAGTGTGCAATCATTAATTTTCAGAATTTTTAGAACAAATGATTACGCATATTTTAGACATTGAATCAGTTGCCTTATGAACGCCCAAATACAGTTCCTATGAGATTCGCCTCACCACAACAGTTTCGTATTGTGTCGCTATGTACACATTTACACAACTAAACAATTCACACGGCCCATAAATTGGTTGACACATTACACGTGTAACTTGTACAATAGGAAATAGCCATTGGGACTAAATTATAGCCACAGTGTTGATGTAGCCAAGAGCTGTTCCAATTTAGGCGGAATTTGCATATAGGTTGATGAGCTAGCTGTTACGCTACCATACACGAGCGAAACTCGATGTAGAATATTTATAAGCAAACCGCTACACACATAACTAACACTTGCTTAGCGTCAAGTTTCAGATATAATTGTAAGCAATATTTATTGAAGGAAGGATCTCAAACCGACAAGTAATGTAAATTGCGTATTAAATAAGAGGCGGCAACAGAGTGAATTATAGGTTAGGTAAGTATGGGCGGCTACTGTGTGGTACCGACTTAGAATTTTCACCACCCATTAGGGTGGTCTTCCCGCAGGTGTTGTAAGAGTCAACTAAGCGATATCAATCGGGAGCGGGCATCAGCGCCCCCTGCAAAACAATTCTACCACCGATCTGCGATCCCCTACCCGCATGCCCGCGTCGGGATTATGGGCATTACCCCACATGAGATAAAATTCAATAAGGCGCTTATCAGGGGGAGGCCTGCGACCAGTAGTGAACCTTTATAGGCTGTTGAGGTGAGGTGTGGTTGGTACTAACTGGTTTTACGGGCCGTAATGTACCATTCGCAGGGAGCATGATACGTCACCCCGTGTGCAATCCGTCTGATTGCTCGTTGCGAGCGCCTTCTTTGCCCGTACTGTCGACCTCAGTGGCGCAGCGGGCGAAGGACCGCCTGCGACGCAGGAGGTTGCGGGTTCGATTCCCGTCTCGGGACAAATGTTTGTACGATCTGCAGGTATTTGTTCAAGGTGTTCTGGATGTTTCCTATATAATAAAAAAAATATATCTATGTAGTGTATTGTATTAAGTATATCAGTTATCTAGTACCCATAACACCAGCTCTGCTTAGCTTGGGGCTAGATAATGCTGTGTGAATTGTTCAGCATTATTTATTTATTATTAGTATTATTTATACTTAGCATAAGAATCCCCTGTATGTATTGTAAGAAAATGTCTATCTATTGTTCCCACTGCTGGGTTTATGCACACCCCGGAAACTCCCCTGTTCTAATTCACGCGCGCACACAAATATCTATTCAAACAGTAAATATATTTATATAATAGTTAGGTATAGTTATTACCTTGTAGTTATTACTTCTAAGATAATTTACATTGTTCGACATTTCTGACTTACCTTGCTGTTTCATTTTTTCATTTAATATCGGTGTAATCCTTTTTGGTCTTAGTGTTTTTTATATATTTAAAGTATTTATATGGAAATTGTAACGCTGTGGTTTACCTCAATAAATTAATAAATTCTAATTCTGATTGGTAATCTCATCACGACTGAGTACCTTCATACTTACCTACCCTTAGATCCTATGCTAGAGTCTTACTTACTCGTACGTAAGTACCTACGAAGATGTATACTTCTTTTAAAAGTTAAAATCGAGGAATGTAACGTTCGGATGAAACCCCCACGGGTTTAAAGAGTGTTATCAATCTAAGTACTATGTAATTCTTTTTAAAAATAAATGCATTATCCCCCTGGGTGTGGATGGGGTTGATTCCTCAATGACTCTTCAGCCCCGTCTTGTGTCTGGTTTCCTCTGTGGCCGTGCAGTGTAATACAACGTGTTCCAGTCTCATCTTCTTGGAAGCATTCACGACACTAGCCTATTTCTAATTTCTACATACAAAAGTCGCGTCTTGGCACATACATGCGCAACTGTGTTGCGAGATACGTGCAACTGTAGGGGGACAAAGGGTTGGGGATAGCAGTTAGATGTTAGAATTGTTCCGCAGGAGGCGCTGCTGCCCGACCCGGGATATCCCTTAGTCGCCTTTTACGACACCCGCGGGAAGAGTTGGGGTAGTGCAAATTCTAAGCCGGCACCACACGGCATTGTCAATATCCGGTTTAATAAAATGCAGATTTAATTTTGGAAGTTTTTATTGTGAGTTTAAATGGAACCTAAATTCAAATAAATTTGTCATACCTACCTACCTTAGCAAAGATATATTAATTACTCAAAATACCTATAGTAAGTTTTAATATTCTTATCAATAACCTTAATCTTACTGCCTTATCAAAAAAAATCAAATAAAAACTTAAAAATATCTGAAAATGTTCAATTCCTGTAATTTCTATCTTAATTTAAAACGGTTTTATTTTAGCATGAATAGATAATAGGTAATTAAACTACAACTATTAAAATCATAATTCCTTACAAATTACATACTAAATTATTAGTACAGAAACTAAATCTAGTTAAGTAAATGCGTCTTTCCTTCATATTTTTGTTATATCAATGGTTAGTTCTTAGTTCTTAATAAAATAAGTTAACCTAATGGCCTAAGCAAATAAACTTTATAAAACAAACTTAAACTAGGTACCTATTCATTGACATTCATACCTACTTAAACATTTAAATGAATAAAACCTTAAAAAAACTCAACTTAAGAATCAGAATCCTGCGACTAGTATTATAAAAGTATGAACTAAGTTAGTAAAAATAAATCTAAATAAACTACACAAAACTGCTGTTTAAACGTAAAAATCAATCGCCTGCCACCTATCTTAACTAAATAGTTAGTGAATTTAAGTATTACCTAAAGAACATTTTCTTGAACTTGAAATAAGATCTAAATAAGTCTTATAAATAAATATTATCTAAACTATCGTAAGGTGTACCTAAAACATTAAAAGTAATTGATTAAATTGTTCGAAAATGTTAAAATTAACTTAATTTAATTCAAATGGAAATAGTATAAAATTATCTAAGTAATAACTAAAATCATTCATACAGACAGACATTCGCACACATCGTATAAGAAAAACTTTCCTACAAAATTTTAATGCAAAAAAAATATATTTTGTTAATTAGTTTTCAGTCAAAGAACCTCGCCTTTCAATTTCCTACCCAATCAAATTGTTGGTACCTATACACTAGCCAAATTCGATGTAGAATGTTCAAAAAACTAAAACTCACTTAATTGACGTCGAGTCAAATAATATGTGTAGCAATATTTATTGAAGGAAGTAAGGATCTCAAAAGGAAAAGTAATATAAATTGCGTATAAATAAAAGACGCGGCAACAGAGTGAATTTTACGGCGGTTTCTTTATAAACATTCTTCATCGAGTTTGGCTAGTTTATAATGCTTCATATCAGAAACAAGAGGCTCAGTTTTGCAAAACCAATAGCTTGATTATACAATGACAATGCTTTGTTGCAGAATCGCCAAAATAGACACGTTTCGGTATTCTACGTAGCAATTCTGCGCATACCAAAGTAATAGTGAAGCGATTGGTTTTGCAGAATTGGGCCCTTGGTCCGATTTAAACACTTATCCCCTTGTTCATAATGGTCTATTAACTTAAAACAGTTGCTAAGCAGTGTTATTAATATTAGGATAAAACAATATTTAGTAACAATTCCGCGCAAAACCTTCTCAGATAAGATCTCAGAGTCGTCTAAACGACTTACTTTGATGGTTTTTAGGGTTTTGATGATCGAAGATCGGTTTCAAAACCCTTATGGTCTCGCTTTGTCAGTCCTTTTTCCCCTCCTTAATAACTCCAAAACTACTGCAGCTATCAACTTGAAATTTAAAACAATAATACATTTCGTGCGCCTGTACAGATTTTGAGAAAAATAAATGAAAAATGAAAATGAATATTTTCCATACAAATTGTGATGCCGAAATTTTAAAAGATACCTACAGAGTCATATGGGGTATCAAATGAAAGGTACCATTTTGTACATTTCAAAATATATTTTGAAATTTTTGTAGGTTTCATACTTTTTAAAATATTTCGAAAAAAGTCGAAAAAATACCCATTCCCCCCCCCCTATCTCCGAAGATTGCAGAGCGATCCATGTAAAATGTATGGAGCGTTTATAGACTTGGATCTATATTTTACAGGAAAATATAGAGAAGTTTGAAAAAAGAACACTTTTTGAAAAATGGTCAAAATGGGGGGGAATAATTTTCAAAAGGGGGGGCTACCTCACCGAGTGGGGTATCAAATGAAAGGTACTTGTTTGTACGTTTCAAAACAGTTTTTCAAATTTCTGTAGGTTTCATACTTTTTGAAATATTTTGAAAAAAGTCAAAAAAATACCCATTCCCCCCCCCCTATCTGCGAAGTTTGCAGAGCGATCCGTTTAAAATGTATGGAGCGTTTGTAGATATGGATCTTTATTTTACAGGAAAAATATAGAGAAGTCTGTAAAAAGAACACTTTTTGAAAAATGGTCAAAAAGGAATAATTTTCAAAAGGGGGGCTACCCCACCGAGTGGGGTATCAAATGAAAGGTATCGGTTTGGACATTTCAAACCAGTTTTTCAAATTTCTGTAATTTTCATACTTTTTGAAATATTTCGAAAAAAGTCGAAAAATTTACCAATACCCACCTTAACCGAACCACCCATTTAACCGAAGCATGCAGAGAGATCCATCTGAAATGTAACCTACTATTCTAAGGTATTCGTTAAATTGCGAAGTCTCTAACCGGTACTTTTGGTACATATTTGTTGACAAACGTTCAAAACCCTCGGCGCGCGAGTTACACTCGCACTTGACGGATCTTGTTTTTCATTGTGTAGTTGGTGTGGTCTTTTCAATTTTATATTGCGTAAGTCTGTTTTTACCTTCTCTGATTGCATGGCATTGCAATTTATGGGAGGGCGCGCGTTGCACGCGAATTTCATTTTGTTGGATCTTAGTTATCAGAGAAGGATTTGCGCGGAATTGTTACCATATATTGTTTTATTCTAATATTATGCAATGGATTTCCGCAAAGTAACGCCTGAATCTATTATTTAAGCATTATGTTATTTTTATTTTTTAGTTTAAAGTATATTATTTTACATGAACGTAAGATCTCCTAGAGCAAAATTTCGCCAAACAAAAATGTCATAAGCATTCTATTCATTGATACATCGAAAACTATAATAATATTAAAATGAAATCGGCTTTAACTTTATCCTGAGTTTGGGTGCTGGGAGGTGCCACACAATTATTTCATAGGTCAATCAAAAAAGTCAAGAGTGAGAAATTATACTGCTTAAGTTTTAAGTAAACAGACCATTATTAATAAGGGGCTAGCCCCCAAATACACAAATGTAACTCAGATTTAAGCGTCTCCAGTCGCGATTTTTTGAGTTTTCAATGAAAATGTAATGATCAAGCACGTCGTAGGCGACGTATTTTTGACAGATTTTCATTGAAACTGTCAAAAAATCGCGAATTGAGACGTGCTCAAATCTAAGTTGCTTTTGAGTAGTAGTATAGTTTTGGGGGATTGTTTATTATGATATAGCTAAATTATTCCTGAAAGGCTGTTTTATCCAGGTATCAAGTGAGCGAAGATACGGGCAAAAGCTTACTTATTCGCGTGGCTCAGCGACCTAAAGTGCAAGTCCTCCGCATAAGACTAGACAGACCCTAAGGCTGCCTGACCATTGACGCGGAACGAGACAGCGGAGCAAAGAAACCAGCAATTGCGTAAGCAATTCCATTGGTCCACTGAAAGAGAGCGAAGATTTTATGCAATTCCATTGGTTAAGGCGCATACCCGATCAAATCAGCGCCACCAACTATTTTATCTTATTATGTTAAACGAAGGAATTATCAAAAATCGATTTTGAAGTTTGTAATACCTATCATAAGCTTATGTTTAATGCCTCTGTAAAAGTTTTATTTTGTATTGTGTAGGCAGAGATGCGAAGTTGCTATTTTTGCACGATGGTGAGCAAAATTCCTTCGTTTAACATAATAAGATAAAATAGGTGATGGCGCTGATTTGGGTCGGGTATGCGCCTTAATATTACATAATCTCCGCTCCGCTGCCTCGCTCCGCGTCAGTGGTTTGCGGCCTTACCCTCCTACTTATACACCGCAACTATAAGCTATGGCCAAACAGTGTTTTTTCTCATTCTAACATAAGTCAGCAAAAGAAACAAACGACTTTTAGCTGTTGCTTAAGTTTCACAGATTTTTATAAGGAAGAGGGTAGTTATAAAGGCGTAGCACTTTGACTGTGAACCATCTTATGTAATAGTGGCAGTACCTACACGCTCAGTGAGACACCGCGAGACAGGCCGAGCACGAAGAGACGAACCGAATGCACCCGATGCGAGAGGTCTCGCCTCGGGTACATTCGGTTCGTTCGTCTCGGGGTCACTCGTAGACTCGTCTTGTCTCGACCACAGCTCGAGTGAGACAACAAGAGTCTACAAGATGCCTCTCATTCAGAGGGCGCCCGACATTCGACGAGACGCATCGGCGAATGTGTACTGCCGCCTTAAAACAAAATAAATTTCAACTTACCAACAACAACCGACGAAACGCTGTTAGGCGTAGTTCACTTGGATGATAAAGTTGTCAATTTTCCGCCCGTGGTAATACTCTGAAGGAAAGTTAAGGAAAATAGTAACTAAATACTGTAATCAGGGAAACTTTAGCGGTGATTCTTATTAGTACCTTATTAGAGGCAGTTCGATTGAACATTATTTATTAACCCCCGACGCAAAAAGAGAGGGGTGTTATAAGTTTAACGTGTCTGTCTGTGTATGTCTGTAGTATCGTAGCTCCCAAACGGATGAACCGATTTTCGTTTAGTTTTTTTTTTGTGTCATAGATAATTTTATCCCGAGTGTTCTTAGCCATAATTCATGAAAATCTGTAGGGGGATCTTAAAATTTTGACTTTTATGCTCGTGTTGTAATTATACCAGCGTTCAATTTACCTCTGTTACCTCTGTTACCTCTGTAGCTAATTCCCAAATTAGTTGGGAATTTCTCACAGAGGTAAATTGAACGCTGGTATAATAATTATTTTGGTGTAAGATTTCTTAATAAAATTTGTTCTGGTTGCTCTGGGTATTTGCTATGTATAATAAAAAATATCTATCTATGATTATGTACATCAGACATCTAGTTTATGTGACAATTATTCAATAAGTAATTTAAAATGTTTAATTTAATTCAAGTTTCCGCACACAATGTATGTATATTGTTATTATGGAATAAATAAATAAATAAAAAATAGTACCTATAACACAAGTTCTGCTTAGCTTGGGGCTAGATGATGCTGTGTGGATTGTCCAACATTATTTATTCTCGGTTTTACGTAGACCGAAAAGTACGAGTACGTACCTAAAATGCAAGTACCTAAGCCAAGTAATATTTCAATGGTGCGGGCGCTAGAAGCCTGACTGACGAATAATTTCATGACAATTTTAAAGAATGATCAGTTGCTTCCAAAAACCCCTAAGTGCTATGAAAAACTGGAGTATAGCCAAGAAATCAAATAATATCGATAATATAATAATAATAATTTAAAAAATCGAATTCGACGGGACTTGAACCCGCTTCCTTCCCTCAGAAATTAGCTGAGTGTGAGGGCTTATGCACTATAATATCAAAAACCTTGGATTATAATAAAACCCACACCAGTTTTTTTGGTTTTGACCTTTCTTATTCATTGTCTAAGAGCTTAGTTGGTAAACCTTAATAAATAAATAATGCTGGATCATTCACACAGCATTTTCAGCCCCAAGCTAAGCAGAGCTTGTGTTATGGGTATATATACTTATTACAATACACTAGGTACATAGATAGATATTTTTTTACTATACATGGAAAACATCCAGAACACCCAGAACAAATATCTGCAGATCATACAAACATTTGTCCCGAGGCGGAAATCGAACCCGCAACCTCCTGCGTCACAGGCGGACCTTAGCCCGCCGCGCCACAGAAGTCGTCAAATAAAAGTAAATCATTTCTGATTTCTAAGATCTATGTGTTAGTTTCTGGGCGGTATTGTTAATTTTATTTTATCTATGAGGGTCAAGCAAGACAGGTCTATGTTATTCATCTAAATCAGGTCATGTCTGTGTCCGGCATAGTTTTTGTCAGGCAGGTCTTATCTATGTCAGTCAGGCCTTATCTATCTTAGATTACTTCTATACTAGGCAACTTCTAACAATTTTGTAAGTAGCGTATCTAGGTTTAAAAAGTTTGCTCTGGTCTCTCTGGCTATAGAGTTGGACAAATGTTCACATTAATAATGCAAGTTTGTTTTTAGATTTCAATTTATTTTTTATGATTTGTAAATTTATTAAATTATTACTGCATTTGTTATAATAATTTCAATATTAGTTATAGTATGAAATATGTATCTAACTGTTTAACAGCATTTTGTAATTTTGATGTTGTATGATTTCACTTCTTTTTTGTAAAATCGTGTTGTGTATGCATGTTTCGGAACTCAATCTAGTATAAGAACCATAGTTATAAAACTTCTACTTGCCATGATTCGATTGTCTTCTGTTTTTTATAACAATACAGTAAATAAATAAATAAACTTCTATGCCATGACATATTTTTATCGGGTCAGGTCTATGCCAAATTAGGTCTAGGTCAGGTTAGGTCTTTGTCAGGTCACGTCTATATCAGCCACACGATCTATGTAATTCAATGGATGACTCGCTTATATAGAGATAAGAGATGGTACTAGGTTCTATGTGTAAAAGGATACGGCAGCACGCGTCAGCCTGCATGCGATTAGCGAAGGTGACGACAGCGCAGCCGGGCGTCGTCAATTGTATGGACACCACGTGACCCCATTCAGACATCTTCTCACAGAGCAGGTTGAACGTTGTGCTTGGCGGGAGCTGTAGAACATAATAATAATAATAACTTTATTTTTTGCAAAAAAACAAGCATGATCACAATATAGATAGATTCATAAATTACAATTAGACAGCTTGGTACTTGAGATTTGTTCTGTAGTATTTACACTAAGTCAGAGACTTGTGCTGAAAATACTACGTCCCTTCCAGAGAAATTTTGAACATTATAGAAAATCGCAAAACTTTGTTTTAAAAGTCGACTTTTACAAAAAAAAAACTGGCGAGAACGTTGTCATACATATTATTTATCTGTGCTGTGACGTATCACGGGTAGAAAACAACAGACACAATACTAGCTGCGCCTAGAAAACAAACAATTTACATTAGCAAACATCCATCATTGTAAAAATATAGACAGACAGCGAATTTCACTCGTTTATGATCCGACATGAACTTTGCTTAGAGGTCTATGACGTCACAACATGGCCGACAGCGTTTTCAGAGATCAAAACAATTTTTAAATTGAAAATATGTATGTAGACATCTTACACTTTTATTATCAGAATTCTATAAATATTGGTTTATTAAGTCAAATACTACAGAAAATATTTATTTATAGCGCCGTATTTGAAGATTCAAGTAACCTATTGTCTATAGGTTGAACGTTATAACGATATAGGTACATACATTACTCAATGACAGCTTCACTGGCTCATTTGGGTTGGGAAAAGGACCTTGCGGCCCCATTGGTCCCATCGTTCCAGAAGGACCCATTGGTCCAGCCAGCCCCATCGGTCTAGGTCCCATCGGCCCAGGACCCATTGGTCCAACGGGCCCCATGGGTCCCATTCCAGGTCCCATTGGTCCTGGAGGTCCATTCATGGGACCAGGGCGCCAGCCTGGCCTTGGCCCTTGGAATCCTGGACGTATGAAGGGAGGGGGTCCTGATCTTGGTCCCTGCATCAATGGCATCGGGCCTGGACGTGGACCTGTGAGGAGAATTACACAATATTTATCCTACTAATATTATAAAGGCGAAAGTTTGTTAAATGGGAATTTTTGTTACCTAGCATCTCCAAAACTACTGAACAGATCAAGATGAAATTTGGTGTACGTTTAGAACAAAACCTAACTTAGATAATAGACTACTTATTATACCGAAAATACGCGTGCGAAGCCGCGGGCAGAACCTAGTAAATAATAAAGCTGTAGTTTATTCTTACCGTAAAAAATCTGTAAATCTTTTTAGCTGGAACCGGGGAACCGGTACCCTCGGTTCTAACAGCGTACCCGAACTGGTTTTCAGAAATCTGGAACCGGGTACAGTTCTGCATGCTCTAGCTGTATCGCATTGTAATATAAGTATCCTCAGTTTTACTGTGATACCTATACTTAAAACTGATACCTATTAAAAATTATGAACGTTTATTTACTAGTCAACAACTTTAGCTATAGTTTCTCTCAAGTTACAGTTACATTTAGCCTACAACGTCCCACTGTTGGACAAAGGACTCCCCCTGATCCCTCCATGCATCACGATTCTTAGCCAGTTGGATCCACGTTCAAACAAAGGTCTCCAATTCGTCGCGCCATAGTTTCTTCGGTCTGCCGCGACGCGTAACGCTGTGGGGTCTCGACAAATTCACACTCTTTAAGTGAATTTGTACATTCTTAAGATAAAATAAATATCTTAAGCCTCAGCTGAATTGTGCCATACGTTGAAGTGGAAGAGATTAAACAGTAACCCCACCGATATAATATATTTTAAATAATATAATCCCATATTATGGGATAGCAATGGAGAAATAAAAGTACTATTACCAAGCCATTCTCAAAAAACAATCTGCAGTTATCTCCATTGTTTCAATTGTAAATACTAGTTCTACGTTATTTCTATTATTTGATTGTTGAAATTTCTTCGTGAATAAAGATTTTTTCGCAAGAAATAATTTAGAGTGTAAATAACTCACAAGTTCACAACATAAAAATACAAAATTCTCGTTTTGGTGTCAAGTTTGGAATACAATTGTCACCACTAAGCATTGTAGAAAAGTGCTAGAATCGACAAGTATTACAAATTTTGACAAAAAATCAACAACAAGAAAGTGATTTATGGATTAGGTATGGTGGTTTTTGTAAACAGTATCTTGAGTTTGACTGGAGTATAGGTACATAATGTTTACAATAAATCTATATTAAATTTTAGATTCATATGGGAGATCATAGATTCATATTCAAAAAAATCGATGTTACCTTGTCCATTCATAGGGGGTCCAACAAACGGCAGTCTGAAGTTAGCGTTGTTCAACTGAGGCTGTTGGAAGTTCGGTGCCGGTGTGAAGTTAGCTTTAGATGGCGTAGTTACCGGGCTTGTCTTGGCTACTGAGTATGCTGGAGTTTGGACCGCGGCAGGCTTTGGCGTCTTATCTGACGTGGATGTTATTATTGTACTGGAATGATAAAAGATGAAACATTAGTATTATTTATGAGTTCAATCAATTCAAAACATAATTATTTTAAAAGTGAACGAGCTTTAATTATAGGAAAATGCTTTAATGCATAGGAATTCAAGATGGCGGTTGACGCCATGTTTTTGTCCGCCATTCTTGAGTATTTGAACTTTATGCGCACTTGTAAACTATTTAAGGCCAGGTATTCCTGCAGCAGTAGGCGTAAGGAAAACGCGCGCCTGCCAAGCAGCCGCGCTCGTGTTTTGTGTAGTATGTAGTTATTTAAACATGGTGATTTAGAAAATAATGACATCAAGTCAAACTCTGCGAATTTGTTTCGAAATATTAAGTGTTCTTAGTTGAGTACAAAAAAAAGTGTTTTAACAGTAGTTCGCTAGTTATAGTATTGAAAAAACGTTAAAAAAGGAGTAACTTTGGGATTTTTTTCTATCGAGTGAAGTTCATCAGATCTTGTAACTGAATGCGACTGACTAGACTAGATCCTTAAGAAATATATATCTTTTTTTCTGAATTTTAAACACAATTTTCTAAGTCCCAGATGATTTTAAAATTCACAAAAATGCGGCCTCTGCTGGCCTACCAAGCCTTAATTTCGATCTGAGGGGTAACTCTTAAATTTCGATCCGAGCTGTAATGAGGAAACTAGATGGGTGAGTCTATTTGACGTTAGTAACGAGACGTGATAGTGACGTCTCCGTTTAGTTCGGGATTTATATAGTTCCCCGTCCGCACGATATAGGCGCTGTACCAAATTAAATATATAAAATATAATAAATAATGCTGGACAATCCACACAGCCCCATCTATCCCCAAAGTAAGCTATTCAAAGCTTGTGTTATGGGTACTAGATAACTAATATATTTAATACATTATATAGATAGATAGATATATTTTTTATCATGCATAGAAAACACCCAGACCAACGGAACAAATTTCTGCAGATCGTACACAAATCTGTTCCGAGGCGGGAATCGAACCCGGAACGTGTTGCGTTGCAGGCGGACTCTCACCCGCTGCGCCATTGAGGTCGTCATGTCATGTCATTCGTCAATTGTATGGAAAAAAGAGACGTCACGATCACATCTCGTTACTAACGTCAAATAGACTCACCCTTCTGGTTTCCTCAGCCAGTGTCATATCTTCGGCTATAACATATCACACTAATATTATAAATGCGAAAGTTTAGATGGATGGATGGATGTTAGTTACTTCTTCACGCCAAAACTACTGAACGGATCCAGCTGAAATTTGATTCAGGGAATTCTAATCCTGGAATCAAACATAGGCTACTTTTTATACCATAAATCAGTTCCCATGTGATAGAAATCACCTTTAAACGTTTCCATAGAAACAATGCGTGCGTGCGTGCCGCGGGCAGAAACTAGTTGTTTTATACAGGGTTATTGGGCGTCTTTATGAACGTGTTCGTGATGATGGGCAAAACCTGCAGTTCACGCAGTGTCACTGAATTATCAATAACCAACCTTGAATCTTTAAAAATTTTCTTTAATAAATATATACCAAGTTACCCAAATATAACACCAGCCTATTTGCTAGTGAAAGTCCCGTCAATATTTGGTGCTTTGAAAGTTTTATACTAAATGTACTATATGAAAGTATAAGTACCACACCTATGCATAAAAATATGCACGGAGAAGAAATAAAACGTCAAATGCGAGTCGGACTCGCGCACTAAGGGTTCCGTATAATTGTAAAACCTTGTGTCTTGCCAAATATCATGATTGTAGGTGAACGGGCAGTAGGTACACTAGGTTTTGGTCCATGGCGAGAATCAATTTTTTTTGTGAATTAACTACAAATTTACGATTTTCGGATTTTGCCCTTTATTTGTGCTCTTGACTTATGATTCTAGGTCGACAAGAAGTACTTACCTTAAAGTTTTTTGTCCATAAGCAAGAATCAAAAGTATTTTTTTGTGAATAAACTACAAATTTACATTTTCAGAATTTTTTTCCTTTACTTGTGCTGTTCTTAAAAAATCCATTGCCAAATTTTATGATGCTAGGTCAACGAGAAGTACCCTATAGGTTTTGGTCGAGGGCGAGAATCAAAAGTAATTTTTTTATTGACTTCCAATTCACGGTTTTCGGATTTTTTCCTTTACTTGTGCTATAAGACCTTGCCTATTGCCAAATTTCATGATTATAGGTCTACGGGAAGTACCCTACAGGTTTTGTGTGCTTGTGATTTCCTTGGCAATTTCTAAATACATATTTGGACATTAACGGCTGTAACTTGTGATTACGTTGACCTAGAAGTTTTATTTATATCGAGGTTTCAAGAGGTTACAGACTTGAGTATTTGTTATTAATTTCAACCCGATACCTCCACGCGTTCCTGACAAAATTGACAGACGGACAGACAGACAGACAGACAGACGGACAACAAAGTAATCCTCCCACAAGGCGCCACCCACAAGTACCTCCACACACGCGCCATTTCCTGCAAAATGGCCGCCACTACCGAAGGGATAAGGTTCCTTTTTTCCTTTTGAGGTACGGAAACTGTTATTTCCAAATTACAAACCTCTTCAATTTTATACATTCGTAAAGATTATAATGAATGAAAATTAAAATACCTTATCGAGGCAGTCGCAGTCGTCGTCACAGCCTTCCCGGCATCCTTTGCTGATGCAATCGAATAGTTAAACTCATCAACACACTTCACTTGAAAATTGCTGTCAAATCCTTCACCCAGCTTCATAGAATGATTCGCCGGTATATCAAAGAACGCCGCATTAATCAAACAGTCTTGGTTCTCTACAAATCTTTCGTAGTGCTTCACTATGTTTCTTATAGGCTTCCCGTTCATACCGAGGCCTTTACCGATGTTTGTCAGGCCTTTTGGTAGAACGACGGTGTTGGAAGGGCTGCGGTCCATGACAACCTTTAGTTTGTGGCCGTAGAACGTTTGGTTGTTTAGCATTGAGACTGCCTGAAACGATAAAGAAACACATGGTAAAATAATGTTGGATATTTTCACATGCTTTAATCCAAATCAGCGAAATTAGTGGCACAAATCCGAGGCGTTCACTACACCCAGCAGTGTAGATACAGGCTGATGATGATAATGATGTTCCTTTATTGTTTACTAGTTTATGCCCGCGGCTTCGCACGCGTTGTTTCTACGGAAACGTTTAAAGGTGATTTCTATCCCATGGGACCTGATTTATGGGATAAAAAGTAGCCTATGTTTGATTCCAGGATTAGAATTACTTGTATGCAAAGTTTCAGGCCGATCCGTTCTGTAGTTTTGGCGGGAAGAAGTAACAAACATCCATCCATCCATCCATCCATCCATCCAAACTTTCGCATTTATAATAGTAGTGTGACTAGCGGCCCGTCCCGGGCTTCGCACGGGTGGATATTTAAAGCCGTCACACACTGAAACCGTGGCCGGGCCGGAGGCGAATGCGTGAATTTATATGAGAGACTACACATACACCGCCGGGCGGCGTGTGTGCAGTCTCTCATATAAATTCGTATGATACAACCCGCCACCTTTACCCATTATGGCCTGTAAGCGGTCCCAATAACTACACGGTATCCATTTACACGATTCGATAACCACATCTGCTCAATGGCATCGTCTAGATAAATATCGATTATTTATGCATGTCTTTATGTAAAAGCCCAATCCGCCTATGGAACCATACGCATGTGGAGCGGGCGCGGGGTGAGTCGCAATCGATAGACGGGCACGGCCGGCGCGGCGCACGCGCAGCCTGCCCATCTTTAATCCAGGTTTCATTAATAGCGACTATATCCGCACAGTAACGTACCATAGCTACGGTAAAACTATCGTGTCCAGTACCTAGCGAACCCGCATTGTAAAGAGCTAATTGTCATAACTTTGACTTACGATCCATAATGAAGACAAAAATAAACTAAACTAACATCATAAAAAAAAACTCTGTAGGCTGTAAACGGGCAGGTGTGTGTATGTTTTAGTGACGCGCGGGTGATGAATTGATGAGTATAAAAGGCACAAGAACATGACATTCACGTAGTACCATCCGTACTACGTGAATGTCACAGTGTAAACAAAGCACAAAGCCACCATTGCCAGCTATTTTCATGAGGTCACTAATTCTATTTACAGTGATTTCCTTACCTGAACGGCTTCTAATGGATGGCTGAACATGACATTCGCGTAGCGGGTCATCGGATGCACAGAGTAAACGGAGCACATGAGCACATTGCCCGCCATTTCCATGACGTCACGAAGCTCGTACTTGTCGCAAACAAACTGTAAAAAAAATAATATTCAGCTTTCTGTAACGAACCTAACGATAAGGCAGAGCGGGGTTTCTCTAACACAAGCATATTTAACTCTCCACCACACTGTCACGATTTGAAGCTGTGTCTTGCGTTTTGCTATTTTGCGGGGGGCGGGCGGTAGCCGGAGACATAGTATTACAAGGGGGGGGGGGGGGGGAACGGAACACAAAACGCGCTTCAAAATCGCGGCTGGTGGTGGAGGCTTTACGCTTTAACGAGAAACCTAACCCTTTTCATTTCCGTTTTCTTATTGATCTATTGACTTTGATTGATTTCAGCGTAATTTAAAGTGCCTGTAACCTATTTCTTGTTGTCTAAAGACTTTTCTAAAACGGACGGTTTTGCCATAGGTCAATCGGTAGCAGTACAGAATAATAAGTTATAATATTAGGTTACAATTTATAATAACATACTGTGGACAATTGACACAGCTTGCATCTAACCCCATTTTTTAAGTTATGTATTTTCGACGACGCCGTTGCCTTTACCAGTGTAATTTAGTTCCCTTAATTAAAAGAATTGAATATTTTTATAGTCGGGTATTTAGTTTACGTTCGAATTAAGTTCATGTCAAATGAGCTATACTAGAGGTCGTCTTATTCATGGGCTAATGTCAGAAACGACTTTATTTATTTGATAATAGATGAGCAAGCTATGGCTGAAGTGTCTACATAAATCGCCGCCGGATTGTAGAATCAGCCCGTTTGTAGAATGGTTTTTGGGAATGTCTACAACGACTAGCTACAACAATTTTGGTGATATCTTCGCCAATTCATAATAGATTTTGTAATTCATAATAATTCATAATTCATAATTCTTTATTGCACAACATAGGTATTACAAGTAAAACATATCGCAAGAAAAATAATGGCAAAGGCGAGCTTAACCCTAAAAAGAGTTCTCTTCCAGCAAACCTTATTGGGAGAGAGAGACAAATTTGCAGAAGTGGGTACATGTGCTAAAACAAAGGATATGTATAAGATTTAATTTTAACCTACTTATTAAATAGACTAATACATAATATAATACAATACATAAACTAATATATCCTAACAAATAGTATAATTATATACACATATAAATTGAGTAAATACATAAATACAACAGAGTCATAAAGATAGGTAATGCTCTTTGACTTTACGCTTGAAAATGAAGAGTGAGGGGCTAGCACGAATATCGTGTGGTAGAGAATTCCATAACCTAACCGAGTCGACAGTAAATGAGCCACCGTAGCGGCTGGATGAGTGAACAGGAAATTTAAGGTTGAGGGACAAAGTTAATCTACATGGTCTATCACGAGGGTAAAGAAACTCAAAACGCTCACGGAGGTAAGAAGGGGCGAGAGGATTGTTCAGAATGTTATAAAGAAGAGAGAGAACGTGCAGATCACGCCGGCGACGGATTGGAAGCCATTTTAACTGATCTCTGAACATTGAGACGTGATCGTATTTACGCAAACCGAAAATAAATCGGATGCATAAATTTTGAAGACGTTCTAATTTGTTGAGAATTTCCTCCGTGGCGTCAAGGTAACAAGAGTCAGCATAATCTAACAGGGGAAGAAGGAGTGATTGGGCTAAAGTGACTTTGGTTTGAAACGGAAGGAACTTCTGAAAACGTTTAAGTGAATGAAATGAGTAGTGAATTCGCTGGCTGATTGCATTGACGTGCTTTTGCCAGGATAAAATAGGGTCAAAAATGACACCCAAATTCTTGGCAGAAGCAGAATAGCTGATAGGAGAGTCACTGTAGAAAAGAGAAGGAATAGGATATTGCCGAACTTTGTTCAGCATGTAAGGGCTGCCGCAGATTAGAGCCTGAGACTTCAATGGGTTAACCAGAAGGCCAAAGGCCTTTGCCCATGCGTGAATATTGTTGAGGTCAGAGTTTATTTGATCAACACCTATGGATATCTCATCAGCTTTAAAATGATAGTAAATTTGGAGGTCATCAGCATACAGGTGATACTTGGAGGAAATGACAAGAGTGATAGCGTTAATAAAGATGGAGAAGAGGAGAGGGGAGAGAACACCTCCTTGCGGTACGCCCGCAGTTATGTCGCACCAATCTGAGTAAGACTCATCGAAGTGGACACACTGCGACCGGCCTGAAAGATATGAATCGAACCAAGAGATTGCTGAGGGTGATATATTGAGAGAGGAAAGGACAGAGAGAAAAATGTCATAGTCGACAGTGTTGAATGCACTACTGAAATCCAGTAGCACCAGGATAGTGAGGAGTTTGTTGTCGATGGCCCAACGAATATCATCCGAGACTTTAATGAGTGCGCTCACTGTGCTGTGACCAGGTCGAAAGCCAGACTGGTAAGGACTAAGGAGCTTATTTAGGTGGAGGAAGGCCGATATGGACCACATGTTCCAGGATTTTGGACAGAATAGGAAGGATGGAGATTGGTCTAAAATGGGATGCGGATGAAGGATTTGAAATTTTTGGAAGGGGTATAACGAAAGCTTTCTTCCAGGCGGACGGGAACAAGCTCGTTTCAAGTGAAAAGTTTATAATATGAGTGATTGCAGAAACGAGCTCGCAGGAAAGGATTTGTAGCATGAAGGCACTAATACCATCCACGCCTACAGCTTTGGTAGAGATGGATTTTAAAAATTTCAAAATATCACTCTCAGCAACCTGTTCAAAGTTGAAGTTGGAACAGTTAGGTTTGGACAAATGAGATAAATGATCGATGGTAGAGCGTTTTATGTCACTACTGATGGAGTGAGGGGAGCGAGAAAAGTGGCAGTTAATGGTGTTTAAGTCGAGAGAAATGGGTGTATCATCGGAGCCTTTACCAATTCCTAAGGAGTTCAAGAATTTCCACATTAAAGAAGGGTTGGAATTTTGGAGTTGATTGTGGATAAAGTGCCTTTTGGCATCCCTACACATCTTTGTAGCGCGATTACGAAGCTTCTTAAAGATGGCTAGGTTTACCTCCGTTGGAAACTTCTTGTAGCGCGTTTTAGCCTTATCGCGTTTGGTCATCGCCTTTTTGATGGATGGAGATAGCCATGGCGCGGGAGGATGCTTGACCCTAACACGTTTGAACGGAGCATGAGTATCAAAAAGGTTGATGATGATAGTGTTAAGAGCAGATACCTTATCATCAATATTGTCGGCATCAGTGACAGGTGACCAGTCAATTTGGTCTGCATCCTGCTTCAGGGTATCCAGGTCAAGATCTTTGAAACTGCGCAGGAGACGGTATTTAGGTTTGGGTTTGGGACAGCGTATTTTGTAAGAAAGAAACAAGAGGTCGTGATAGGAAAAGGGCGCAGTCAGTTGACCATGTACTGCGACTCGATCAGGATCTGAAACGATAATCAAATCAAGGAGAGAAGGGGTACAATGAGGGGCGTGGTGCGTAGCAGAAAGAGGGAGAATATGCATATTCACTGAGGAGACAAGAGAAGATAGTTTATTAGCCCGTGAATTACTCTTGAGCAGACATGTATTGAAATCCCCGAGTATAATCGAGTGATCATAGAGAGGAGTGAGAGATTCAAGTTTTAACTCGAGGGATGAAAAGTAATCGATATTACAAGAGGGGGGATAATAAACACCCAACATGATTTTGGAGTGGTTAACTGAAATTTCAAAAAGATGCTCAGCGAAGTTGGAGTATTCCATGGCGGAGTTATCAATGATTTTAGCAGGAATATCGCTACGAATATAGATAGCGACGCCGCCACCACCCTTACCCACTCTGTCATTTCTGATAAGTCGGAAGCCAGGAAGGGCGAACTGAGAAGACGACATCGAAGGTTTTAGAAAAGATTCGGATATAAGGATTGCGTCAATAAACTTTGAATCAAATGATGAAATCATATCATCATAGTGTGATGGAATGCTTTGTGCATTAATATGCACAATATTCAGATTTTTTGAATAGACAGAGTAAATATTTTCAAGGCGGTCATGAAGACTGTGTGAGTCATCGCTGCAGGCGCTAGCGTAGTCAAAGTCAGAAGAGCATGAGGATGAACATGAAAAATAGCTATCATCAAACATGATGGACATAATATATATATCTACATAAACTAAATATCTAAAATTATATACTTAGAATAAATGCCTACTGTAATAAAAAAAAAAATATATTACCAAATAAAACTGCTGCAAATAATCCTCGCTCACAAGCCAATTTGCTGGGTCATTGGAACACACAAACTTATAAAACAAGGAGGGAACTAAAATAATGCTAATAAAACAAAACAATACAAACAAAACCTATGAACAAAACATTTTACATGAAAGAAGCTAAGGCGCTCAGGTTATTATGAAAGAAGAGGAAGACAATTTTCTACTGACTGACATAGTACGACATACTTGACATTTGAGTGTTTTGACATCTGACAGGGTAACTGACACCTATGGTAAATGACATGGCCTACAAACAAATGATGAGTGCTTCTGTGTTTACAAAGGAAATGTGACAAGATTTTAGCAAAATAGTCGAAAAGTGGATGTCGGTAGATATTCTACCCCAAAGTTAGAGTTGGTTTTGAGTATGCACAGCTATAATGATGGCAAGTTGCGTAGGTTACGTGCTAAAACCTGACGAATAACTATCACTTCGGGGCGCGCCGGCTCCTGGAGTCAGCTTTACCGGGCCTTGTTGCCTGAAGCGTAGAGTTCTTAGCTTTGCCTTGAGATGTCCCCGGAGCCAGTTTTTCTAACTCAGGCTGCGACACTGCCGCCACCGGATATTTCACAAGAAGAGGCTTCAGCTCAGACATGGCTTCAATTCTGTGGCGTTTGTTATCCGGCAGAAGGATTATGATTCTGCCCTCCGACGTCCAGCACTTCCTAATGCCAAAATGCTTGCGTGCCGCCACGAATACTTCGTGCCTCGACTTAGTCAGAAACTCAGAGACCGTAATCCCTGAGTTTTTCAGTGCAGTTTTGGCGTTCCACACTTCGCTACGAACACGATAGCTAGCAAATCGCACCATAATGGGTCTAGGCTTACTGGTGTTAGTTCCTAGTCGGTGACACGCAGAAAAAAGCTCAGCTGATGCCGTTGTCATCTTGAATTGGCTGAGTAATAATGTAGCTACAGTGTCCTCCACGGAGGAGTCGCTAGACTCAGCTATTCCATGGAACAGAAGTACTTTTCTGCGCGACATGGTCTCCTGCCTATCAAGGCCCTGAACCAGCAGCTCCAACTGAAGTTTCATAGTGCCTAGTGTTTGCCAAACTAGAGATTTGAACTCGGTAAACTCACAAGATAAAGTGGCTAAATCCTTATGTGGAACAGGGTCAGTGTCAGTGTTGGAGAGCTTCTTGAGTTTGCTCTCATGTTCTTGCATCCTAGTCTCCAGGGAGCTTGCCAATTCTTCCAGGTTGGATGACAGCTTGGCATATAGGTCCATTGTTGTCCAGCAATGTTTTGGGTAAGTGGAGAGGAGAAGTTATTATTGGCTTAGATTTGAGGGGTTATCTACAAGCAATTCTTACTGGTAACCATGTACAGTATTTACAAAAACAATATAAAACAATAAATAAATAGGGAGCCAAAAATATTTGTTGTTGATAGCTCAACTACCCACAAAATCTTCTTTAGATTTTGATGATGCTTTCGTTGTTGCTTTTAACAAATCACTGGTAACTAATGGTTTCCATAGCAACGGGCGTAAACACGACCGGATGACGGATGGCGGATTGCATAAAACGAAGGATGACCGATCCGTTCGTTTTTGATTTTGAAAGGTGTCATTAAGTGTCATGTCCGAAGCAACGCACGTTGCTTACGTTCATTGCTTCGGACGTGACATTCAGCAGTAAAGTTGTTCGTTTCGTAAGATCCGTCTACCGAAACTTCGTATTTCGTGTTTCGAAGTAGGCCTTCTGTCATTCGTCGTTTCATTCACGTGTCATCAAACTAAATTAGACTCGAATTTTAACTAGATGTCGCCACTAGAAGAATTCGAAGTCGCTTTATAGTTTTTTAAAACACGCCAAACTATTGAGTTTATTGTCTCGTGAACAGTTATAGAGTTTATTCTTGAATGCGTTTATCAATGTGACTGATATAACTTTAATGAGAAATAGAATCGATAAATA
Source organism: Eupithecia subumbrata (assembly GCA_949316285.1). NCBI lineage: Eukaryota > Metazoa > Arthropoda > Insecta > Lepidoptera > Geometridae > Eupithecia > Eupithecia subumbrata. The sequence goes on along the minus strand of OX438643.1, from coordinate 7,315,354 downwards.
AGGAACATTTCTCACATTAGACACATGCACCCATTTATCCAATGGTGGGGTAATGGCCAAAGACCTCAGGAATGGCAGCTTCAATCCATACATCCCATGTACATCTACTTCCCACGAATCAAGATCTGGTTTCCAGGGTTTTCTGTAATGAGGTAAAAACGTTGTCGTCAACAGCGGCGGCGGCGGCCTTTGTAATAAAATATAATTTACAAAGAACTCATTTGCGTCACAGAAATTCATGAGGACCAAAGTGGTTTGAAAATTTTTACTCAAACATCTTTAGAACATTACTGACGACCTCCGTGGCGCAGCTGGCGAAGGTCTGCCTGCAACGCAGGAGGTTGCGGGTTCGATTCCCGCCTCGGAACAAATTTGTGTACGATCTGCAGAAATTTGTTCCGTTGGTCTGGGTGTTTTCTATGTATAATAAAAAATATCTATCTATGTAGTGTATTGTATTAAGTATATCAGTTATCTAGTTCCCATAACACAAGCTCTGCTTAGCTTGGGGCTAGATAATGCTGTGTGAATTGTCCAGCATTATTATTATTATTATTATTATTATGTAACATGACATTTTTAATTTGTATAAGTAACTGTCTACCTCTATCAAAACTTATATTGTGCAGTAATTTTGGAAAAATATATATAAGTAATTTGTTAGAAAATCTTCAAACCCCTTCTCACCTATTCCAGTAGATTCGAAGTCATTTGACCGTGCCAGACAGACAGAATCGCTTATGTGTCTTATAATTTATAGCTGGATTTACACTACATCATATGGCCCCACAGTAAGCAGAGTTTGTATAAAGGGCACCAGATGATTGATCTACATAGTACTAAACACACTCAGACCGTAGACCGTCAGACCCAAAACGAATGCAGATCATACAAACCTAGATAGCGCGTCGAGAAGCTGCATGTGAGCTTCAATTCATTTATGGTGAGGGTTCCAACAGAACATTTTTCGACCTACATACATAAGCGTAGAGTTTTGGCCCAGGGGTGTCAAGTTCCGACGGTTCACCGGCCGCCTGCAAGGGGACACCGCCGTGCATCGTCGACAGCTGACAACGTGATTTCGTAATACATGTCGCAGCAATTAAAACGTACCTACCAACCTAAATTAGTTTGATATTTTATCTGTGTTTGTCTTTAAGGCACTTATTTATATGGGTCTTAGAATTAGTTTTACTTTGTACTTTTCCTACGTTGCATGAACTATATGATTATTATTATAAGCCCTATGGTGGGAATCGAACCCGTAACCAACGCAGGTGGCGCGCAGACGATCGTTCGACAACTGCGCCACTGAGGTCGTCAGTATTTATGCATATGATTTTGCATTGAGACGTACAACCTCAAAAAATCCCACTAGCTACGCCAGGCAAAATTATGTTTTAATTCTAAAATAAGACTAAAAACTAACTTGGGTGATTCTGGTGCTTCAGGTTCAGACTGACAGCTCACAACTGCAAAGAAAACGCATTGTTCATTAAAACAAACAAACACTAATATATAACATATATTTTTTTTGTTAAAAGTAGCCTATATGTTATTCCAGGTCCACCTTTATGTTTGCAAATTTCAGCCCAATCCATTCGGAACTTTTTGCGTTGTCTTCTACAAAACATCTTTACAACGGCATAAACTTTCGCCCCTATAATATAAGTAGGAAAAAGAAAATTTAAGGGCCCAAAAACAGTTTCTAATCTTACTACTTTTAAATAGCTACCAACAACCTATATCTAGAAATTCCAAAATCATATTAAAAATATATTAGCATGGTCCAAATGCGGGGGAATCAATGTAAACCAATAGTGTTCTTTCTTGATATTTAAACTCACCTATTATAATAATTGTGAATTGATCAAAGGCAGATAAGGGCCTTTGTCGTGCACTGAGGCAATGTAATAGTTGAAAGATACTTAAAATAGGCATAGAATACAAGTAATTACCATTCATCTCTAAAGACAGTATATTTCCATCTATTTTCTTATTCTGCAATTTTTCCATGGCCTCCTTACATTCTGCTTCAGTTTGGTATGACAACCGAATCGCACCATTGCCTGTCTTGTCATCTTTTATCATTTCTATCTCATCGACTGGACCACACTGAAATGTTAAGTTTGTTTATATGAAATAACCAGCTTTGTATAAATTGGTTGCTATTTTCATCAATTTGCAAGGCATGCAAACATGACCAACAACAACACTAGCCTATGTCAGTCCAGCCCAGTCCACAGCTGGACTTAGACCTCCCCTAATAAGTGCCTTAGTGGCTCTTATGGGGGAGCAGGGCTCATATGAGCATACATCGATATAGACAATCATTTATTTGCTACTTACACAGTCTAACTAAACAGACATCAAAAATATTACTTATCTAGCTACCTTATATTAAATTTAAAAAAGAAACAATTATACAAAAAAAATACCAAAAAAAAAGAGAGAGACTGTACTGTGTTTTACAGCAGCAAAAAGGTCTCGGCTCAGCATAAATGCCTTACCACTCAGGAGTAGAAAGGCGCTGCTATTCCATTTAAACCATTATAGTCAAAAGACCCTATGAGGCTTATGGTTATAGTAGTGTTGTGTGTTTGATAAATACATACAACTCTTGCTGCATTAAAATTTAATAAATAATGCTGGACAATACACACAGCATTCTCTAACTAGCCCCAAAGTAAGCAGTGCTTGTGTCTGCATCTGCCATCTAGATAACAGCTACCGATGCTGCTTGTTTACTTGTTTGCCAGCTTTAAAAATCTATGTAGGTATCAAGCGCAATATTACCTGAGTGTCAATATAGTTCTTTATATCCATAAAACTCCAACTATTAGGTAAGTTGGATACCGTAAGACAATATTCAACATCATCTTTTGATAATTCATTAGGTATATCTACTATTTCTTTATCTACACCCTTTTCTTTATCTACAGTGACTTTTTCTTGTGGAGCCTCTGCAATCTTGGTCAATTTGCGTTTTTTGTTACGTTTCAATGGTCGGCTTCTTTTACGTCTTGCATGTTTGGGCTCTTTAGGTTTACTGTCGCTTTCATCATCATCAGTAGTCTTTGTAGTTTCTGCATTGGTGATTACTTCTCCATTATCCATCATTCCAAGTTTACTCATGCTTATATTTTGTTCTTCAACTTTATTTACCGACTGAGTTGATACAACCACAAGATCTTTAGCCTTTTCACTTGGTTCAGCACAGCTGGTTTCGATTTCTTCCTTGATTGGTTTGTCTTGAAACTCGGATGTTGAAGTTTCTATGCTTTCATTTTGTTCCGTCTCTGTCTCCGAATCTAAGCCTGGTGGGCTTATTTCAGTTTGATCTTCCATTGTGGAAACGAAAACAGCAACAGCGATATTATTACAAAGCGGTAAACCTTAGATTATACTGGGATCTACGTAAAACCAAACAAATCACAATATATTTAGCTACGCAGCTCTGCACAGCACAAGGAGGAAAAGCAATTTTGCAATTTTTCAATTTTGCAATTTTGTTTCTCTTTTGTATTCTTTTTGCACCTTGGCACCGCGGCGGCGGCGGCGGCGGCGGCGGCGGGGTATAATCCGGCCCAAAATTAATAATACAACACAATACAACTGTGCAATACTTCAACTTCAACTTTTTGATAAATGGCTTCTGCATCTGGTTTGACACAATTCTGCCAATGTCCGTCTCATGATAGCATCGCAAGTGAGTAGGTAACAATCTCTATGTAGGTATTGTACAGTATTTACAAAAAAAAAATTCACTAAACTACAAATCAAAAGGAAAAAAAACCTCTTAACTACGGGATAATCAAATTTACAATAAATAAATACATATAGGTAAAAACCTACTACTAGGTACTTCTACTTATTACAATTTTATATCATTATTATATATGAATTTACCTATGGCATAATTAACTTTAGGAGAAAAACAGAGAGATAAAATACATTTCATAGAAGTTGGAAGAGGAACATCAGGGGGAAGGGAGTCATATAAAGAGAGAGAAACAATAGGGCAACTGAAAAAAATGTGATCCACGTGACCTTCATCTAAGCCACACTCGCAAATGGAATGGTCCCTGATCCGAAGTCTCGCAAGGAAGACAGGAGTGCAAGAGTGACCCAGCCTTAGTCTACAAATGGTCGAGGACGTAGTTTTATTGAATTTTCTAAACTTAAAAAACCACGGAGATCGAGGGATGTCCGGCTGGACATCAGCATAATGTTTGCCTTTAACAAGTTTTGAGGTATTCCAGTGATCAGTCCAAGATTTCTGAAGATACATTTTAGGAAGGAGGCATAAATCGTGGCAGAAAGAATGGAAATGCTCAAGCGAACCTATCAGAGCCGCTGCTTTTGCACAGGAATCAGCAGTTTCATTACCTGGAATCCCAGAATGACCTGGAACCCAAGCAAGAACTACGTCGATGCAGAGATTGTTGCACTCATAAAGGGCCTGACGAATTTGAAGAATCAGAGGGAATCGCGATATGTCTCTAAAAGGATTAGAAATAATTGATTGGAGGCAGCTTCTAGAATCAGAAAAAATTATAGTTTTGTTTAACTTATGAGATTTAACAAACAGGATAGCTTCTAATATAGCAACAGCCTCACCAGTAAAAACCGATGTGGAGGAAGGGCATTTAAAACTTAAAGTAATATTTGTAAAAGGCATCCAAACCGCTGCCCCAACCACACTATCTGATGATAACTTAGACGCATCAGTGAAAATGGAGTGCCACCCACTAAATTTTGTATCAACTTCCGAATTAAATATTCCTCTCGCATCCACAGAATTTTTAAATATACCAAAACGCAATAAAACCTGTGGGCGGAAAACTAGGGCATCATATGGAGTGGAATATAAAGGATGAGATGGAAATTGCTTAACGGCATTTGGAAATTCTGAAAATTTTTTGAAACTACGGAGTAGACAGGGGATTTTATCAGTATATCTGAATAAACTAAGGAGATGGTTTAATTTTGGGAGAAGAGGGTGATTAGAGTTTTGGGCCAATTTGAATAAAAATCTATCAGAAAGAAATTGCCGGCGCATAAATAATGGAGGTTCACCACACTCAACCTGCATAGCATTTATAGGCGAAGACTTCATGGCACCAATAACAATACGTAAACATTTAAACTGAATTTTGTCAATTTTGTCAAAACCTGCTTTGTTGCACATGCTAAGAAGGAAGGAGCCATAATCGAAATGGCTCCTTACTATCGCATTATATAACAATTTTTGGGTGTATGGGTGAGAGCCCCACCATACACCGGATAGAGACCGTAGGATATTAGTATTTTTTTCACATTTTTGGGCCATTGAAATGAAATGCTGAGAGCCTGTCATTTTGGAGTCCAACGTTATGCCTAAAAATTTTGCATGAGTGGATGTAGGAACAGTGTCACTGTCAATAAAAATACTTACAGGCGGTACTATGCGTTTTTTAGTGAAAATAACGGCAGAGCTCTTTGACGCAGACAGAGACAGACCATGATCTGTAAGCCAGTCACTGAGGTATGATAGAGCTGAATTGAGTCTGGTACTTGCCTCGTCAAGGGAAGTCGATGAAATATATAGAGTTAGATCATCAGCATACTGTAATACATTACAGAAAGAGTCAACAGTCTGGTCAAGATCATATGTGTAAAGGCTATAAAGTAGAGGACTTAAGACAGAGCCCTGAGGTAAGCCCTTCCAGACTAACCTAGGGGGAAGGAGTCCATAGCAAGATTTAATGACCACTGATCTTTCCATTAGAAGATTCCCAATAAATCGAACCAACTTCTCGGGAACACCAAGTTGAAGAAGCTTCCTCATAAGAACTGGAAGTTGGACGCTATCATACGCAGCAGCAATATCAAGGAATACAGCTAAAAGATATTTTTTTTCTTTGAAAGCTATGTGTATATCTGAAATTAATAAACTAAGGTTATCTAGAGTTCCCATGCCTTTTCTAAAACCAAACTGAGTTTTAGATAAGATAGACCCATTCTCAGACCACCATTGTAGGCGGCGATTGACCATCTGTTCCGCCACTTTGGCCATAACTGACGATAGCGCTATGGGCCTACGACTGGATGGATCTGAAGGATCTTTGCCAGGTTTCAGGATAGGCACAATAATTTGAGACTTCCACTGATCCGGAACTACACCAATATCAAATAACTTATTAAGAATAGACAAGTATACCTGTTTAGATTCGTTGGACGCTTTAACAAGAAAAGAATAAGGGATTCTATCTATGCCAGGAGAAGAGTCAGTCAGTCCGTCAAGAGCAAGGGTCAGTTCACTGAAAGAAAAAGGGGCGTCTAAGCCGTTAGACGAAGGAAGGAAAGAAGGGGGAGTTGGAATAGAATTAAAAGAAGGGACAGAAGGGGGAGCAAGTTTATCTGAAAAAGCCTCTAGCCAAGAAGAAGGATCATTAGCTGTGAGATTGTCGATAGCACAAGACCCTCTAAATCGCCTTATTTGTCTCCAAACAAGTGATGGAGGAGATCTAGGAGATAGGCTTTCACAAAAGCCTATCCAGCCTTGCTTTTTCTTTTTAAAAGACAGCTTTCTAAACTTTGCCGCTGATTTTTGATAACTCAAATAATTTTCAATGGTCATAGAACGACAATAAGCAGTCTCTGCCGCCTTACGCTCAGCAACCGCCGCTGTACATTCTGAATCCCACCATGGGGTGGAAACCTTAAAATCACGAGAGGGCTTTTTTATAGGGACATGCCGGTCTGCACTTGCGATAATAAAGTCGACAAATTCACTGTAGGAAGAAGCAGGGGAATCTTCAGATATAGAAAAAAATTCCAAACTGGAATCCAGTGAAGATGAGTAAGATGACCAGTCAGCATGAGTGGGGATGTATTTTGAAGATGGAGCTGGGTTAAGAAGAGGAGTGACGCTATTAGAGTTATCAATGGAAAGAACTATAGGGAAGTGATCGCTACCAAATGTGTGAGGTAGGATTTGCCACAAAATATCGGGAACTAGTAAAGAAGAGCAAAGGGAAAGATCAACAGCACTTTTAGGATTTTGATTAGGAAGAACCCTGCGGGTAGGAGACCCGTCATTAAGAATGCAGAGGTTAGCTTCATCAATAATTTCTAGAAGGGAAAGACCAAACAAATCAGAGTGGCTGTGACCCCAAACAGAGTTATGCCCATTAAAATCTCCCATGATAACATTAGGAGAAGGAATCGAAGAGAAGAGGAGAAGGATATCCGCAATCATAGTGGAGTTGGGATGAGGAATATATACAGATATAAAAGATATATCATAGGCCTTGACACCAACAGCGTTGATGCCAGCGGGGAGGGACGGCAGGGTGATTTGAGAGAAGGAAAGGGAACGCCGTACTAATAGAGCGCTCCCGGCATGCCCGTCAGCTCTGTCCGCTCGGAGACAAGAAAAGCCTGAGATCCGGAAATGGGAACCAGGCCTCAACCATGTCTCCGAGATGGCAATGACTGACGGGCTATACCTATTAATTAAGTGAGTGAGTTCATGACGTTTGGCTCGTATGCTTTGACAGTTCCATTGCAGAACAGTCAGGGGATTCATACTGGGAGGTTATTGAGATCAGTTGTGACAATTTTGAAGCAACGTTGTTCGGTAAAGGAAGTGAGTTCGTAAGAATAATGTTTATGATCAAATTTAAAAGAGTTTCTAACATGTTATTATTTTGGGAAGGTTGGTTGAGTGCACATCCATTAGGCACCAAAGAGATTGGCGTAGAAACAATATCTCTATGGGCGACCTTATCGTAGGTCCTAACTTGTGAGGATGGAGGTTTTGGGGAGGCGTAAACAGTTTTAACATATGATCGCGTAGATTGTGGGACAGGTCTTCGAGAGGGTTGAAGGGGAGATTGGGAGAAAAGGTCTTGAGAGACTAATTGTTGTGCAACTTCAGTATAGGGACGCGAAACTCTTGGGAATTGGGTAGAAGCCTCCTCGTAAGATATACAATTTTGTGCCATAACAGCCTTGATGGAACGTTGCCGCACTTGCTCCGGACAACCTTTGCTGGTTGCAAAATGCCGCCCCGAACAGTGCAAACAGGAAGCTTCCACCTCAGGAATATCGCAGCTGTCTCCAGGGTGTTCTTTAGAACACCTGAAACACCGTGGACGCGATCTGCATTGCATTTTCGTGTGACCATACCTGCAGCACGAATGGCACTGGATTGTGGGATAGGTGTATAGTTCAACTGGCAAGGAGTTATAATATAGAAATACTCTAGATGGAAGGGATTGACCTTTAAATGTTATTACAACTGTTTGAGTTGGGACCCATGAAGCTTTACCGTCGTCATCCAAAACTTTTCTGCTTAAACGCCGGGCTTTAAGAATTATCCCATATCCGGCAGGGACAACCACGTCTTCTACAAACTCCTGCATTGGTAAGTCAGTAGGGACCTGGCGAACCAGTCCCATGCGTGTTATGTTGTAAGTCGGGATAGAAGCGATCATCTTTGACGTAGGGAGAATTGTAGAATCAAGAAAGGTATTAGCAGCCTCAAAAGATTTGAACTGCACTGAAATTTTATTACGGCCTATCTGCTTCACACCTTCTGCGCATATACCCTCAATTTCATTATTTGCAAGGAACTTACCGAACTTGATGGCTTTAAAGATAGTGCCCGCAGCAGGATCCGACTCCTCGCGGGAAACAGTTACAATAAATGGACCATTATCAGTTTTGGAATACGAAAGATTATTTGCACCCACTACAACAGATGGGTGAGTGTACACGGTCTGTAAAGATGGTACCGTAAGGTTTGCGGTAAATTTTTTCGCTGGGACAGCGGCCTCGCTGTCTGTCACCGTCTTGCTGGAGCCATCCTCAATGCGTCTCTTGGTCCCTTTTGAATCCCTAGGATCAGGGGGTTCCGGGGGTTTGGGAGGGACGGGACTACTCCCGTCCAGTTCCATGACGAACAGGACACGAGCGGTCACGGGCTAATTATATGTAGGTATTTATACTATAGGTACTAGAATAAATAAATAAACAGTTTCGAAAAATAAATAAGCTAATTCTAACTAAACCAAATGAATTTTCTTCGTAAATAACTGAAAAATTCAAAATTAACGCAAATTTTTCTGTTCACTTGTTCCGCTGTCAAATCGAGAATAACTGTGCAATACAATCTGTAATACAATCGTAAAGTCGACGAGAAAACTCATCCATCAGCTATTTCCTCGGATGAAATTTTCAATGGCTGTTTACCCATTTTACCTTAATTTACCCAACTATAAAAGCCGCCACACATATAAACCGCGTTCGGGCCGGGGAGGCGAAGGCGTGCGGGTTGTATCATACGAATTTATGTTTATGAAAGACTACACAAAAACCGCCGGCGCGGCGGCGGCGGCGGCGGTAGCTAAGCGGTACAAACAGTCGGCGTTCTTCACATTGCAGGCGTGCGAGAGCGGTTGCGTCGCTGAGGCGTTTGGGAAGGGAAACTGATCCCTATTTCCTTTTATTATTATTATTCATTTATTTCAGAACAAAATCCATAGAATATTATTATGCTAAAACTTAAAACTATACAAAACATGTTAAAAATAAATTAATTAAATGTCACCGTAAACTCAAAAATGAATGAAATAAGATGTTATACAAAATTAATTCACACACATAAGTTATACATAAATTAAAATTAAAATAAAATCAGATGGAGCCCATCACTATTTGCATCCACCTGTTCTGAATGGGGCAGTCTGTCCGGGATACAATCATCTTCAAGATGCCGTTTTCGCTGCCTCGCGCACGCTGGAGTATGGAAGCGACTTTCTTGCGAATAATCGCGTGAAAGCCGTCCGTGCGCGCCTCCGCGAACATCCCCGATGCGCTGCAAAAGCGAGGCAGCCGCATCAGCATCCTGAAGATATTGTTATATTGGACTCGCAGTGAGCTGGCAGCCCGCCGGGTGTGGTTTATCCAGAGGCTGCTCGAGTAGAAGGACTGGCAGTAAGCCCTAAACAGAGTGATTTTCACTTCTCTCGAGCAGCGAGCGAACCTACGTGCGAGCATGTTACCCCGGACTGCCAGCGCTCTGCGCTCCCTTTCAATGTCCTCATCATCTTTTAAATCTTCAGTGACAATGTGCCCTAAATATTTAAAACTTCTAACCACTTGTAGAGCCGCACCATTGAGCATAATTGGCGGAACATGGATTGGTCGAACTCTGCCACTCTTAAACACGAGAACTTCGCTCTTTTTAGAGTTATACGTCAATCCATGTTCAGCAGCATATGCCTCACATGTCTTTACCAGCTGGCGTACAGATCCCACCGACGGTCCCAGCAGCACCATGTCATCTGCGTAACTCAGGTTGTTTACGGCGACTCCATCTACAAAACAACCTGTGTGGGTGCTGCTGAGCTCGCCGATGAGATCATCAACATAGAGGTTGAACAGCAGAGGAGATGTTATCCCGCCTTGACGCACACCGCACTCCATGCCGTATGCGTCGGACAACGCACCCGCCCATCTCACCTGGTTTCGCTGGCAGTGATACCAGTTTTTCAGAATGGAGACGATATCAGCCGGCACACCCGTTGCCCCCAGCCTGTACCAAAGCTTATCATACAGAACCGTATCAAAAGCCTTGGACAGGTCCAGGAAGCAAGCGTACACCGGCGTCTTCCTCTCCGTGTAGTACTTGACAGCCTGCTTAAGACATAAGATCGCGCTCTCCGTCGAGAGCCCAGCCCTGAAACCGAACTGGGCATCGTGAAGGTGGACGTGTCGCAGCATTACGTCATTAAGCAGGCTGTCTAGGATCTTTGCCATTACGGTCGCTAGTGAGATGGGCCGATAGTTGTTTTTGTCCGACGCATCTCCCGTTTTGCATTTAACAATCGGTACCACTATAGTTTTAGTTAGCTCTACCGGTAAGTACCCATGACACAAACACAAATTGTAAAACATGGAGAGCACGTGCGGCAGATGAACACCCGCATATCTGAGATGCTCAATGCTGAGACTATCATGCCCAGGAGATTTGCCTCGTTGCATATTTTGAATAAGTTTTCTCACTTCTTTGGCTGTAAAACTTGTGGTTCTCTCGTGCATGACAGTCCCAACATCGATCACCCCAGACGCGGTAGAGTTTGACGGCAGATTTACATTAAAGTGATCTTTAAAAAGATTAGCGATCACTTTATGGTCACTCACATCATTCACACTCACAGGAAGGCCAGACTTAGCATTCATTTTGTTAGTTTGTTTCCAAAAACGCTTGAAGTCTTTGGCCGTGTGTTGAGAGGCAAGAATATCCATCTTGATCTGTTCTTGTCTGTCTTGACACCACTTTAGTTGTTTTTTAAAGGATTTTCTGCTCTCACACATATCGTCGTAAACTCTACCGCTAATTGGCTTACCGGCTTCAATCCAGACCAAAAACTTCAGCCTGGCCTCTCTGTGAAAAGCTGCTACATGCTTGTTCCATCCAAGAACATAACCACCTCTCCTCCGCGTTCTGCCTCGCTCATAAGAAGATGCTGCGGCTTCTGTAAGGATACTAACTATCTTAACATACATATTATCCAATATAGTTCTATGTTCTAGGTCATTACAAAGTCCGTCACAACAATGGGAGAGCTGTGCTGGAAAATCTATTTGTTTCAGTCGAGAGTTACATAAATGATGATAACGATCAATCTGACTAGTGTTACGCTCTCCCCATACAACTTTATTAACAAACGATGTCAATTTTAAATCTATCTTAGCATATAGCTTACCTAAGTTACATTCCACAAAGAGTGGGAAATGGTCAGACCACTGCACCCCGTGCTCTACCCATACTCGACCGACAGAGGGCAGCGCAGCGCCAGTCACGACGCAGTGATCCAACCACCTCGCACACCCGTGAGCCTCACTTACAAAAGTATAGGTGCCTGACTTAGTGCCTAACAAATTCATGTCTACACACGTCCAATTTTGCTCCGAACAAAAGTCTAGTAATTCATTACAAAATAGCTCCTTTGGGTGTGCATTAAAATCACCCAATATGTAGATAGCGTCCGTGTCCCTTGCATCTTCAATAATTGAGCTTATTTTACTTAAACATTGAGTAAAGTCCGGTAAGTTCTCGTAGCAGTCAGTCGGCATGTAAACACTAAATATCATCAAAGATCTATCACATAATTTAACTTTTATTGCTGTCAAACGCACATCATCGCACTTCACTACACTTACTGACCGAAATACACTTTTTCTCCACAGTAGAGCGACCCCGCCGTAGGGCCGTCCTCGTAGTAGACCGGCAGACGTGTCGACCGCAGAAGTCCCGGTGCCCCCGAACTCGTCAGCTATAGTTGTCAACATAGATAAATCATGCGGCAGCAACCAAGTCTCCTGCAGTGCGATAACGTCCGCCTGCCTGCAGAGACTTCGAACACCATCTATGGATCGCTTGAGCGATTTACAGTTGAATGAGACGAACTTACTGTAAGGCGTGCTACCCATTTTGAGTGCTATGAGATTGCCTCTCTCCAGCAGGCATCTGCTGGCGGTACTCGTTCGGCAGGTTTACGAAACGCCTAAACGAAATTCCTCTCGGCCATAAACTAACATCGAGAAATGTTTGCACGTTGTGTTTGCTAACAAAAAACTTGTAGGCGTTGTAATTTCGCTCCCTAACCATTTTTATTTTGATAGGAAACACTTTCTCTTGTGTTTTTGTCAAAACGTATTCGACAATGTCAGCCTCTGTGACATCTTTATGTACATTTGTAATAAATAACGGAATTTTAGTATCAGCAGCTTTAAATTTGCTATTTTGCTCCAAACTGGCCTTTCCCTTACTCGTAGTAAACTTATTTCTCAGGCGTTTTCTCTGTACTAATTTCCATTCTTCATCCCTTTCCGGTACATGCCATAGACCTCTTGCTCTTGCTGTCTCAGCAAACGAAGATTTACTTTTAGAAGAAATCTCCATTTTCTCTTTATCATTCTTCACGTTCACGCTTAAATTCGACTCATCTTTACATTGTGTCCCACTCGGTAATGCGGGCCCTGACTGCGACGAAGTTAACTCATGCACAGCATCTTCCGTGGCGGCGGCGGCGGCGGCGGCAGCGGCGCAGGTCGAGCCTAAGTGACTCACAAGCGGCAGCGCGCTCTCGCTGGGTGTAGCGACTATGTCGCGCGCTATGGTGCTAGCGCCGAGGCTTGTCGAGCCGACACGAGAGCGCTCCCAGCACGGTCGGGTCGGAGAGGGTGCAATGACCGGCGGCGGGGACAATGACCGCGGCGGCGGTGGTGGCGGGCTGGCTGTCTCGGTCATAGAGGCGATGGCCATCGGCCCACTATTTAATAGATTCGCGCCGCGCGCGCGGGTAGAGACAAAATGGTCGTAGCGATTGTGAATAGGCGTGTTAACTATAGAGTCATATCTATTAGAATGCAACTTAACTTCCAAATTATGTAGCTGGTCAGTAGTGACGTACGTGTTTTTGATACCTTCAATCTGCGCTTTCAGTAGAGTTATGTCCTTTAAAAGCGCAGAGCAATCCAAGTGATCAAAAAGCACAGGAGGCAAACGGTGCAATTCTTTGGCCACAAAAATTGGTATAGACTCGGGATCTAGACTTTTAAGAACTGTTATAATATCTTCTAAGTCTCTTTGTGTCTTCCCCTCGATTTTCTTCTTCCTCTTTACATTCCGTATGTCAGTAGTGATGGAGTCGAACAGAAGATTTTTCGACTTCTCCACCTCCTCCATTTTAAAAGCCGATGCACAAATGCGCACTAGACTTTCTTCGTCCATAACATCAATTTTATTGGTAATAAACGCTAACACTTCGTTAATCACTACATTGCAACTTGCACATTTTACTGTGCTCGACGACATGATTACGATCGAAAAGTGCGCGACCGACTCTGTACACGACCGCTCAGTAGCAATGCGGCGCGCAGACTTTTATAAAGTATTTTTTTATAACCTTTTCACGGTACCTAATCGTATAAACAACGATGTGGTTGGACTAGCATTATAAATTTTTCGGTAAAGTCCATTTTATTTAGCCCATTCTTGGCCACTTAAGGAATTCGCATACTCATTTTAGAATACTTATTAAATGCATTTTCGAAATGTTTTTTTATCAGTTTCCAAGATAGCGAAAATACCATTGATTAGATAAGTGGTTCCTAACCTTTTTGTAATGAATGAGAGACCACTTGACCACTTTCTGGTTTGACACGTACCACTAAAGTTCAACAATTGTGTAGTAGTTCAAAACTTCATAAGGTAAATAAAATATTTCATTTAATTTCAACGTCGCTTAGTTAAGCAACCTTTAGAGCCGTAACACACAGAAACTGTGGCCGCCGGCTGGGCTGGAGGCGAAGGCGTGCGAATTGTAATGCGTGAATTTATATGAGACACACGCAACCCGGCGGTGTATGTGTAGTCTCTCATAGAAAGGTTTTTTTTAAGAGCCGCCACACACAGAAACTGTGGCCGGGCCGCTTTATGGGATAAAAAGTAGCTTAAGTTTGATTCCAGGATTAGAAAATTATTACCTGTATGAAAAATTTCAGCCCGATCCATTCAGTAGTTTTAGCGTGAAGAAGTAACAAACATCCATCCATCCATCCATCCATCTATACATCCATCCAAACTTTCGCATTTATAATATTAGTGTGACTATCAAAAACACTATCGATGCGGTCATAAATTAAATATTTTTTTATGTTTTAAGATAATTTTACAATAAAATTTACTTACTGTTTTGACAACCAAACACTGAAATTTGCTCCTGCCAGGGTTTTTATTGGTAATCGGGTAACTTCTGACTTGTATGTTGGAATCATAAAGAAAATTACAATAAAATAATAGAAATAAATTAGAATTTAAATTGAGCTAACTGCAGACTGTTGCAAACAATCTACAGGTAGATCAACTGATCCATATCAATACCAGTCGTAAGCGTCCCCAAGACGCTGGCTGCATTGCCCCACTGTATGGCAATGCTGATACGTTGTGCCAGATACTGACCAGCTCTCGGGTCACGCGTCGCTTCGACCAGACGCTCAGATATTTTTTTAAAAACCCAAACCTGAACCGGACCTAGGGTCTCGACTTCAAGAGGAGCAAATGTGTAGGCTCTGTCAGGACCTGCATATTTGCGCCTCTTGAGATAATCAATAATTAAATTATTAAATTAAATAATTGGAATCATTTATTAAATTAAAATACTTAGTGATAAAGTATTTTTAATACAATTAAAAATATTGCTTGTGAACACTTTCGGTCATTATTTACAATTTAATGAGAAAGTGGCTAATTACCGTACAGGCCAAGAACTGTAACAGTTAGGGATGTTGACGCATAAAGCCCGTTCTGTCATAAAAACACCTGCTTCTTGTCAATATTGGTTACGATTGGTTAGTAATTTCCGGAGGTAATTTCCGTTAATTTCAATGTCAAACAAAAACAAACTGTCAAAGAGTGTCTAATGTCTATGTGTCACTAGAATAGTAAAATTGTTTTGTTGCACGCACACTGTGCGTGTGTGTGTGTGTGTGCGTGTTTTCTTTTCACTTGTTTTTCGATTTAGTTCAATTCAAAATTTATTTTATTGTATTGCTATCAACAAAACAACCGTATATTATCTGATAAAACCAAAAAAATGTCGAAGGGGGACGAACTTTATATTAGAAAACCAGCATCTAGCATTGTAAGTGTACCTGGTACCTACATATTATAATACAGCCATCCTGTACCGGCTGGACGGGGAAAAAGACGGCTCTTCGAAGTTCTGCCCGCGTCACGCGATTTACGTTGATAAAAAAGATGTTTATTAACTCAGATGTAGAACTTTTTACACGGTTTCAGATTGATCAGTCTAACAGTTGGGTAGCCAAAAAATCTCTCAACTTCACAAACTATCGCCAGTAAATGGTGTTTGAGTCCCATCGTACTATCTCTCCGTGACAGTACGATACGCATGCGCGTTTCCCTCAGACCCACCGGCAAACCTTGAAATCATTAGTTTTACAAAAGACAAACAGCAGTGTTTCACATCTTAAAAAAATCATCCATGCTGGTTCTCCCTACAATCAACCTGGCCTAATCCTTTGTTTCCAGTGTTCTTGTTATTACAGTAACTTTCGAATAGTTTTCTCACCAAAATTTTTATTTTTATATCCAGCTGTTGCCTGCAACTTTTTCCACATGGAGTGGAGAGTTAGAAATGATCTACCATTTCAATCTACCTAGAAGGGCATTGATTCTTGAGCTAAATTATATATAACACAAGAACAAACTTAAAAATTTTAAAAACCCCCCTGACAGAATTTCATGAAACATGGATAAGAACACTCGGGATAAAATTATCCATCACACAAAAAAATCTAAACGAAAATCAGTTCATCTGTTTGGGAGCTACGATACCACAGACAGATACATAGACTCAGTTTGCGTTGGGGGTTAAATATAGTAATTAACAATTGTTGAATTAAAACAAACCCACAACATTGTTTGAATGCAATATTGCAAGCAATATTATTTATTTTAGTTTAGAGCAGAAGCCTTTATTCACAAAAAAATTATAATATAATTAGTATTTACAATTGAAACAATTGAGCTAACTGCAGACTGTTGCAAACAATCTACAGGTAGGTCAACTGATCCATATCAATACCAGTCGGAAGCATCCCTAAGACGCTAGCTGCATTGCCCCGCTGTATGGCAATGCTGATGCGCTGTGCCAGATTATTTATTGATTCACCCTAACTTTGAAAGTTAAATTCCTTTCATAATTTCAGTCAGACACAGAAGACCAAAGAGAAGAGTGGAATGACTCCATATTGAGTGCCGCTTATGAAAGAGCAATGAAGAAGGCCAACTCAGAGATCGCTAAACAAATTGCAATGGAAACTAACTCAAAGTTCAAACCAGTTGGTAAGAAGTTTTTAGGAATAAATAATGTTGGGGTTTTCAGACAGGATTATCTAGCCCAAAGAGAAGCAGAGCCTGTGTTATGGGTTCTACATGACTACTATTACACATATTGTGTTTATCAGTCATCTTGAACCTTTAGATAGATAGAAACACTTAATCATATCACACAAAGACTTCACACGAAGAATTAATACAGACAAATGCTTAAAATAGTGAGCATTAAAATATATAGTTCTACATAAAATAGTTATCATTGTGAGCAATCTCTTCCATGCTTACTTATTATACTTTGAAAACAAAAAGACCTGGTACAAATACCTGCAGATCATAAGAACTTTTATCCATAATCATGAAGCTGGAGAAGACTCTCCATCTTGTTATAAAAATAAAATTTTAAGCTGTTGTGGTATTAGTGACACTTACTTATCTGCTTGTTAAGTAGGTATCATCAAAACTGCTACTAGCTGCTGCCTACAGCTTCGTACATTCTTTTCAGATAAAAAAAGTAACCAATGTATGTCCCCATGACCATGATACCTTCTACGTTCCTGCTGAATTTCATTGGAATCCATTTAGCTGTTAGAGTGTGATGGATAGAATTTCTTTCGGTTTTGTTATTAGTATGGATGTAACATGTGTGTCTCTTGTAGCTAAAACAAACGTGAAAAAGGGTAAAGCTCCCATGAAATCAGCAAAATCAAAACAATGGAACGAAGGGATGCAATGCAGGACCAAGTATTCTGAAGATGGAATAGAGTATGAAGGTGTGATCATCTCCATTTTGGACGAAAATGAATGTGTTGTGAGATTTGCCGGTAAGTTGTAAGATTTTTATATACTTACATGATACTTAAAGATGTAACCTTATTCCTCGAAGCCATGTCTCCATGAGAAGTCGAATAGCAGTATAGAGCCAAATGACAAAACAACGTTCCCGTCAATTGAAAACACTCTGCGAAAACAAGGAGTTGATCAAAATCTGAATCAGTGGATAGCTGAAATGCTATCCAGCAGAGCGACCAAAATCGAGAGTTCAGAATCCCCGGGGCAAGCAGCCCAATGTAGGGTGACGCGGGGGTGCCCACATGGCGGGGTCCTTTCACCGCTCCTGTGGATACTGGTCGCGAACGAACTCTTGGACTCACTGAACAAAGATGGTATTCTAACGATCGCATATGCAGACGACCTTGCAATCATGATATCGGGGCTTTTCGAAACAACTCTATGCGAAAAGATGCAAAAGGCGCTACGGACTGTGGAAACATGGTGCACCAAACACAGTCTGTCAGTAAACCCGAACAAAACAGAATTAGTACTCTTCACTCGCAAAACTAAAGTACCAAAACTAGAACTACCCTCACTAATTAGGTAAAACATTGACACTAAGCAAAGAGGTCAAATATCTCGGCATATGGCTAGACAGTAAACTACTGTGGGGCAAGCAACTAGACCATATCATAACCAAAGCCACAAACGTTTTATGGCAATGCACCCGAGCGGTAGGCAAGGACTGGGGCCTAAAGCCCAAGCTATGCCTGTGGCTGTATACAGTCATGGTACGCCCGGTGCTAACGTACGGTGCAATAGTTTGGTGGCCTAGAACAAACTTAGTCACCACTATTAACAAACTGCAGCAAGTTCAAAGACTGGCCTGCACACTCATTTGCGGATGTAGGAAATCGACCCCATCTGCTGCACTGGACATAATTTTAGGACTAACGCCCTTGCACGTTCACATACAACAAGAAGCAATGGCAGCGTCCTTAAGAATTAAACCAACAGACCAATGGAAAGGCGATTCAGGCCTAACAAACCACTGCAGAATATTAAATAAAGCAATAGCTGCAATTCCAGAAGCGGCGAATGGTACTGACAGAATAGCGTCCACCTACTTAACCGGTAAGACCTACGCAACAACGCACGAAGAGTGTGCAGTTGCGAACACCTCACATGATGTTACCACATATAACATCTACACTGATGGAGCCAAGAACAATACAGGAGCTGGCTGCGGCTACTTCTGTCCCGAAACCGGACTCTCAAGGGCTCAACCACTAAACTCAGCCACCACAGCCTTTCAGGCGGAAACACTGGGACTATAACTGGCGGCAAAACACATGCTTCTGGATACAACTATCAAAGAACCGACCTGCCAGATGCAGCTGGTCTTCAAGACAGACAGCGCGGCATTAATAAACGCACTCAAAAGGACAGACACAAGATCAAAATTAATTGTAGAATGTCACAGCGCTCTACAAAGTCTCTCTGAACAAATGAAAGTCAGCATAGTATGGACGGAGAGCCGATCCGATCCAGGTAACATAAATGAAGACAGACTTGCAAAGGAAGGATCGAGACAGACCCCAACAAAACAGGACATCAGTCTATCCAACCCACCCACAGCAGAAGTCAGAAACAGACTAAAACTATACTCAGAAAAAGAACACCAAAAACTATGGGAGCGCCGAACAGACTGCAAACATACAAAACTAATACTCCCCTCTAAAGATAGGAAAACCACAAACACATTGCTCAAGATGAGCCGCGAGGACCTAAGAACAATGGTGGACCTCATCACAGGTCACTGTGAACTGAACCATCATCTTCTTAAAACTGGAGCCACAGACAGTAGCCTGTGTCGTGGCTGCTTCCAGGAAGAAGAGACTGTGGAACACATAGTGGTACACTGCACAGCCACAGAGGACGCCAGACGGAAAACGGGACTGAAGACTCTCATAGAGGAATCAAACCCGTCCACGCCTACAGAAAAGCTGAAACGAAGCTGTAAATCGCCAAAGGTCCTGCTCCGATATTTTAAGGAGCTGGGCTGGTTAGGGCCTGGTTAGGCAGGGGGACAATGCACAATACACTCCTATGCGAGATGTCAGTGCAGATCCCAGTTCCCCCACTCAGAATCAGAATCAGAATCAGAATCAGCAGTATAGAGCCGGATGTAGATACTATTAGTTCCGTATGCACCCTGAGGATACCCGAAGAGCCTCGGTACCCCACGGACCTAGCTCTGTCGAGACCTGCATATTTGCGCCTCTTGAGATCTTCGGTCAAATCTGCCGTCGCACCCGCCCTCACGGATGTCCTCGGAACCCAACACAGTGAGATCTTTGCGAGTAAATTACTCTCACGCTCAGCAGCATCAACAAGCAGCGCACCCCCCCTGCTCTCGTGTTGCGGGCTCAACGAGCGCTCTTGCGTAGTGCTAGGGATGCGGATCGCGCGCGTCTAGAACCGCACTCACCCTGAAGTAGTCTCTCGTCAAAAGCCTCCACACACAGAAACCGTGGCCGGGCCAGAGGCGAAGGCGTGCGAGTTGTATCATACGAATTTATATGAGAGACTACACACACGCCGCTCGGCGGTGTATGTGTAGTCTCTCATATAAATTCACGCATTACAACCCGCACGCTTTCGCCTTCGGCCCGGCCACGGTTTCTGTGTGTGGAGGCTGTAAGGGATGAAACGTTGGTGTTGTTCCAACACAAATAAGGTTGTAGTTAACTGGCTTACATCCGTAATGAATTCATCAAACTACGATAGTTCACTCGTGAACAATAGGTACTTTTTAAAATTGTGTACCTAAATTCGTTGTCATGGGGTGAGAATAGTGTTGCAGTAGTAAATTTAAGCTACCCATGTGGGTGAAATAGATCTTTGGATAAAGCTCTTTGATAATCTTTCTCTTATAATTATATCTTAATCTTTTTGACGTTAGTTGCCGATTGTTTTATATTGAAAACTTAATCATATTCTTAATTCAATTATTAATGATTCTTGTCTTTTATAATTGTTTTAAAAATTAAAAATTATAAATAATTAATTATTTGTCACCGTTAACGTACCAGGTATTCTCAAACCGAATGGTCTGTTACGTGAGGATGGTAAAAGGTATGACACTAGTCCCATGGGAGTTGGGGAGGCCCATTGTATGGGACGCTACAAGCGTCGACACACTTGCGCCTTCTCATCTTCCGAGGACATCCGTGAGGGCGGGTGCGACGGCAGATTTGACCGAAGATCTCAAGAGGCGCAAATATGCAGGTCTCGACAGAGCTAGGTCCGTGGGGTACCGAGGCTCTTCGGGTTTTAAAAAAAATATCTGAGCGTCTGGTCAAAGCGACGCGTGACCCGAGAGCAGGTGAGTATTTGGCGCAGCGCATCAGCATTGCCATACAGCGGGGCCGGCGTCTTGGGGACGCTTTCGACTGGATTGATGGACAGTTGAGCTACCTGTAGATTGTTTGCAACATTCTGCAGTTAGCTCAATTGTTTCAATTGTAAATACAAGTTGTATTTTATTTCTATTAGTTGAATGTAATTTTCTTTGTGAATAAAGATATTAATTCCATAAATATGAAGTATCAAAGTTATCAATCAAACAAGTGCAAACCCAAAATAATTGTAGCGTCCTGACATAATTTTTATGTATTGTGTACGTACCTACTAAGACACCTAAGAACAATACCTGTATGCATATAATCACAAGATATGAATAATAATGCCGAACTGTATAAAAAATAATTATTTTCAGGCTATGAGAACTCCGAGGTAGTCCCCTTGTCATCGCTGAAGCCTTCCCGTGGTGAAGAAATTCGCATGCATCAGATCCAGAAAGCGGCTCTTGACAAGGATGATGATGGCTTCGGGAGCCAGTCCAATGGGGAGATGTCTGTCGACCCCAGTGAGAAAGCAGGTGGGTTTCTTGAGAGGCGAGCCTAACGGATTTGGTTGTCAAACTAGGCCAGGATTGCAGTACTCACAAGATCTCCGTGGTAAAAAGTTCGAATTACATAAAATTCAACATAATTTTCTTTGGTTCCTTGAATGTAAAAGATTGAGAAAAAAATTACGAAAAAAAAACATGAAAGTGAGAGAGAAAGAATATTATTATTTAGCTTCAAACTAATATACACAATTAGCCTTAAGACTAAATTAATTAATACTACCAAATAGTTACAAAAAGTAGCGTTTATGGCAAATATGGCCCTTCACTCAGCGTTGTGCTGGATGCACACCGGTGTGTCCATCCAGCGCTGAATTTCAGTGAACACAAGAGGGATTGTGTCACGTCATGATCGTCAGGTGAGTGTAGTAGATATCATATTAACTAAAAAGTTAACAAACACTTAATTTGGTCGAAATCTCAGGAACCCTGCGGCCTATTGTTACATAACTTAAATAAATAACAATCCACACAGCACCATCTAGCCCCAAAGTAAGCTACTCAAAGCTTGTGTTATGGGTACTAGATAACTGATACATTTAATACATTATATACATAGATAGATATTTTTTTATTATACATAGAAAACACCCAGACCAACGGAACAAATTTCTGCAGATCGTACACAAATTTGTTCCGAGGCGAGAATTGAACCCGCAACCTCTTGCGTCGCGGGCGGACTCTCCCCCGCTGCGCCACTGAGGTCGTCGCTAACATAAAACTTATGTTTTGATTCGTAGCTTATTACTAATTATTCAATTCCTTGAACCAGTTTCTTCATTTGAAGTGTAGTTTTCTCGTACATAAATAAGGAAAAACGTCATTTTTGCGCTTACGCCGCCGTTCCAAGAATGCATGCTCTGTCCCGTTATGAACGCGTAATATCCTATGCATATCCTCTTTACAAAACGGCGCGCATTGCGCCCTCTTAAGGCAATTTGCCTTAGGTGGAAACAAAGTATTGAAACGCCACGCGACAAGACGAAACGCGATGCGAGTTGAATCAAATTGTATAAATTTTCTATGACCAGAATCACTATAAACACCCGACCCGATGAAATTCTGCAATGTAAAATGGGGTGCCGACACGTTGCGTCGGGTCTCGTTTCAATAATGTGTTTGCGCATTCGAACATAAACGAGACAAATGCTATACAAAAATTGCCCTAAACACCCCCTCCGATATTCTAACGGGAAGGTGAGGTGAACACAATGCACGCAGAGGCGGGATTACGCCCATAGGTACGTATTGCACACTGCTATGTGGTGCCGGCTTAGAATTTGCACCAATTCTGCCCGCGGTTGTCGTAAAAGGCGACTAAGGGATGTCCACCGGGGGGGCGGGCAGCAGCGCCTCCTGCGGAACAATTCTACCACCGAACTGCGATATCCCCAACACGCATGCCTAGCGTGGGGATTACGGGCATTACCCCCTATGATAAAAAAGCAAATAAGTCGCTTGTCAGGGGGAGGCCTACTTCCAGCAGTGGACCAATACAGGCTGTTGAGGTGACGTGAAGAGGTATTTGCACACAGGCGGTATTACGCTTCTCTGCGAGATTGATTTCGTGAAAAAATCCACAGAAGAATTAAGTCCACCCAGCCAACATAGCCACAGAAGGCTCTCGAGTAGCAACCACGTACCAGAAGTTTGGCGCAGTGTGGGAAGTCCCCAAGATGGAACGAAGACCTGGTTAAGGTCGCGGGAAACCGCTGGCTGCGGGGAGCGCAAGACCGGTGGTGACAGCGACCTTGGGAAAGGCCTATTTCCAGCAGTCATTTGACTTTGACGATGGCGATGATGATGATATATTTAAGCTGTGTTAAAACCCTGAATTCTAATTGTGCCAAGAACTATAAATAACGTCAAATATCTGAATTTTTCAGGCTCTACTAGCAGCAAACCCAAGGGAAAGAAGTCATCAAAGAAGAAGTCTCAAAAATACAAACTTCCAGATTTATCAGCTCTTGGCATGCCGGATGTTATGAAAATGACGGTAAGTTTTGAACTAATTGATGTTTAAATTAGTTTATTAAACTATCATTAATGTTATAGGTAATAAAGATTAATGTCTTTAAAAACAATCAAATTTACAATCAAAGAATATATACAAATTAGAACTAGTATTTACAATTGAAACAGTTAGCTAACTGCAGACTGTTGCAAACAATCTAGCTAGAGGTATCTCAACTGATCAATACCAGTATTTATTAATTTCTTACCAAACGCCTCATCGTTTCAGTAAAAATTTTAGGCCATTTTACCACTGTAATGTGCTATGAGCCCTATCCTCAAGAAATCAACGATATAAATATTAAAAAAAATCTGTGTTATTGACTTTAGAAGTTTATTTTTATTTTTGGGTTTGATCACACGGCTTTTTTAAGTATTGCAACAGTTTTTTAATCCAAAATATTTACTGTTTCTGATAGCATCATTAAGATAAAGTACCTACTTTTACTAGAAAATTACAATTAAAGAATAGAAAAAAACGAGTTTTTACAGAGGTTGATTTGATTCAAAGAACTTGTCACGGCTCTGCGCAAACTCACTGCGTCAAAACAAGTCGTAGACAATTTCGAGTGTAATTTTTGTAAGGGTCTAGGTATCTACGGAGGAGGTGGCAAATATCTGATCGAAGATTGCATGTAATGAAACATAGAACTAGGCTCAAGCCATACTCAAAAGCCATACTCAAGAAATAATGTGTAAACAGCTCACAACGTAAATCAAATCCAAAACCCTCGTTTTTGAAAATCATCGAGTTTGAAATAGAATAAGTTTCGTGGTTAAGAATCGAACCCACAAGTTTCGTTGGCCCACGCGCTGGCCTTTGCCCGCTGCGCCAAAGCGGGATAGTAAATAAATAAATAATGCTCGATAATCCACACAGCATCATCTAGCCCAAAAGTAAATTGTATTATCTGCAGATATTTGTCCTGGGTGTTTTGCCCGCTAACATCCGTAATGAACAAGAAAGTGATTTTCAGGTAAAGTTTGACTTGTTTGTGTATAAATGTGTCTAATATGGCTTTATGTGGAATTCCATTTTTGGGGTATTGTTTACGAACACTAAGTATCATCACATCAGTTTGGCCAGAGCATAGAGGTAATGGCAAAGGCGAGCTAAGCCCTAAAAAGAGTTCTCTTCGTCCAAACATTATTGAGAGAGAGAGAGGGGTTATAAAAGTATTTGTTTGTTTATTTCCAGTTACCCGGGCCAACTTTCCGTCTGCCTAACGTACCGTTCCCCCCGCCCCCGCCGATCCCCATGCACATATCGAACTCCGAGGATCAGGCGCTCTCCACAATGCTTGTCAGCTGGTACATGTCAGGCTACCATACCGGCTTCTATCAGGGGATTAAGACGTAAGATATTTACCATATTGGTTTTTAAAATGTAACGATACTTACCACATTAAACTCAATTATGATGTTAGAAACTAATAGTTTTGTACTAAAGAGTAGAAGCCATAAAAACTAATATACCTATACCATTTTGGACACTATCGGAGACTTACGAAACTTACATAATACTCTGACCTGGGAGTGTGAGCCCACCATAAGCTACGCTTGGGTTCAGTCCTCCAAGGCTGGTGTATTGACTCACTCGGCGGACGTGGAACCCTTTGTCTTCCCCTTCGCCGACTGGCCTCCAAGTCGGCGAAGGGGAACCCACCATAAGCTACGCTTGGGTTCATTCATCCAAACTGGTGTATTGACCCACTCGGCGGACGTGGGAACACTTTATCTTCCCCTTCGCCGACTTTGAGGCCATCATAACCCACTGTAAGCTACGCTTTGGTTCATTCATACAAGGCTGGTGTATTGACTCACTCGGCGGACGTGGAACCCTTTGTCTTCCCCTTCGCCGACTTAGAGGCCATCATCATCCACCATAAGTTACGCTTGGGTTCATTCATCCAGGGCTGGTGTATTGACCCACTCGGCGGACGTGGGAACCCTTTGTCTTCCCCTTCGCCGACTTTGAGGCAATCACCATCCACCTTCCTGGAACCTGCCGCCATCTACACCAATCGGCGCTCGCCCTGGACCCGGACCTGCGGTCTACGTTCCAAACCCATCCACTACAGGGAAGTGCCGTAATAAGGCAAAGTGAAAATTAGGCGGGCTATAGCACCTCTACCCTCTTTTTTTTTTAATATTTTTTATTTAAACTTTACCCATCGTCTTTGCTTTTAAATCCACGATAGTATACTCATAGGTTACATTGACTCTATCAGGGACTTATCTCGAAATATACCTATTTACCACATTGGATTCTAAGGTTTTTAAAATTTACCGAATAGGACTATTAGAGATTTAGGCGGAAATCATTATTCGACCCAAGTATTTACCACATTAGACTATATCAGTGACGTAACGAATCATATTGGACTATCAGGGACTTGTAAGATACCTATATACCACATTGGACTCTACCAAAGACATAAGAAATTTATCATATCCTATACCAAAGGCATGTTCCGCCATGCTTGTCAATAGGTATGTACTGTACTACTAAGGCAAAGTGAAAATTAGGCGGGCTATAGCACCTCTACCCTCTTGTTTTTAATATTTTTTATTTTAACTTTACCCATCGTCTTTGCTTTTAAATCCACGATAGTATACCCATAGGTTACATTGACTCTATCAGGGACTTATCTCGAAATATACCTATTTACCACATTGGATTCTAAGGTTTTTAAAATTTACCGAATAGGACTATTAGAGATTTAGGCGGAAATCATTATTCGACCCAAGTATTTACCACATTAGACTATATCAGTGACGTAACGAATCATATTGGACTATCAGGGACTTGTAAGATACCTATATACCACATTGGACTCTACCAAAGACATAAGAAATTTATCATATCCTATACCAAAGGCATGTTCCGCCATGCTTGTCAATAGGTATGTACATGTCCGGCTTCCATACTGGCTTCTGGCAAAATTGTGTGTTCCTTACCCTGATATGGTATTAAGAAACAAGACCCTAACACACCATTTTTAACCCCCGACGCAAAAAGAGAGCGGTGTTATAAGTTTAACGTGTGTGTCTGTGTATCTGTCTGTGGTATCGTAGCTCCCAAAAGGATGTACCGATTCGTTTAGTTTTTTTTTTGTGTTATAGATAATTTTATCCCAAATGTTTTAGCCATGCTCCATGAAAATAATTCTGGAGGTTTTTAAAATTTTTAGTTTCTTGTATTATGAACTAAAAAAATTACCACTTTTGGCTCTACATCTATATGCCTCTGCTAGTCCACTGCTAGACAAAATCCTCAGGAGAGGCTACTTAAGCGACTTTATGGCTCTTATTATAAGGGTTTATCCCCACGCTGGGCATGTGGATTGGAAACTTTTGGTTCTGTATGAGATTTAATACAAAAATCA
The DNA here is from genome assembly GCA_949316285.1 of Eupithecia subumbrata. NCBI lineage: Eukaryota > Metazoa > Arthropoda > Insecta > Lepidoptera > Geometridae > Eupithecia > Eupithecia subumbrata. The sequence continues at coordinate 7,288,287 of OX438643.1, read as the reverse complement.
CTATTTTGGACTCATATTTACAATTTGGGACTCAATCATAACCTAACAAACTTACCATATACCATACTCCATCAGTACTACTATATCACTACTCCATCAGTGACGGTAGACATACCATCCAACTCTGATTTCAGATTTATTTATTAAATATCAAAACAAACAAAACTCTAGGACATGAAACTTACTATCTCAATGGACTCTCTATTAGGACCATGTCGTTAGAAATTTATCACGTAAGACTCTAGCAAGGTCTAATAATAAATAAATAAATAATGCTGGACAATTCACACAGCATTATCTAGCCCCAAGCTAAGCAGAGCTTTTGTTATGGGTACTAGATAACTGATATACATAATACAATACACTACATAGATAGATATTTTTTATTATACATAGTAAACACCCAGACCAACGGAACAAATTTCGGCAGATCGTACACAAATTTGTTCCGAGGCGGGATTCGAACCCGCAACCTCCTGCGTCGCAGGCGGACCTTCGCCCGCTGCGCCACGGAGGTCGTCAAAATATTTATAATATTTTTTAATTATTATAATATTTATCATTTTGAATTTACTTTATTATGTCCCTTTATTAGAAACGTAAGAAACTTATCAAAATGGACTTTGAGTGACTTAAGACGTAGAAATAATAATAATAGTGATGTTCGATTTGGAAGGCATGCGTGGGGCTTCGGCCCGCATGCCACACTAAAATATGCCGAGGTCATGGAAATGAGAAGCAAATAATCATACTAATATTATAAATGCGAAATATTGGATGGATGGATGGATGTTTGTTACCTCTTCAAACCAATACTACTGAACGGATCTGGCTGAAATTTTGCATGCAGGTAATTGTAATCCTGGAATCAAACACTTTTTATCCCATAAATCAGTTCCCATGGGAACGCTTCCATAGAAACAACGCGTGCGAAGCCGCGGGCAGAAACTAGTAATTATTTAAATAACGCTGGACAATCCACACATCATCGTCGAGCCCCAAGCTAAGCAGGGCTTGTGTTATGAATACTAGCTATGACTGATATATTTCATACATTACATATTATATTATGTAATGTGTGAAACATACATATTACAATATTACAATGTTACTTTATGCCCGCGGCTTCGTGCGCGTTGTTTCTATGGAAATGTTTAAAGCTGATTGAAAAACTAGCCTATGTTTGATTCCACGATTAGAATTATTTGTATGCAAAATTTAAGCCCGATCCGTTCAGATCCATCCATCCATCCAAACTTTCGCCTATATAATATTAGTGTGATTACATTTATTCCGTTACTGTAATTTTCTATCTGCTAAATAAATAAGTAATCCACATTAATTAATTCATTATATTTACATGGTACCATATTAATATAGTACACCTTAAAATACATTTACATGTATTATAATATTAAAGAATATAAATACATGTAAATGTATTTTAAAGTGTACTATGTGTACCACATGCACCTACAAAATAAAGCCACATATAGATAATAAATATTTACGACATGTACCTAAATCTAACCCTAACAATATCTTATTTCATTGTTTCAGAAGCAAAGAAAATCGCGGGAATCAGAGTTAATTTTATGTTAAGAGTAAGCTAGTTTTCTTATCTGATTTATAACCTCAGTATTTAATCACCCTTTCCGGCCAACTACTCTATTGTCACTGAACGGCGTTAGGGGCGTAATGTATGGTACATTACGCCTCGCGGCGCCCACGGGGCGTAATGTACCATTCGCAGCGAGCGCCTTCTGACCATGTACTGACTGCACAAATGCTCGCTCTGTAACACGTTACGTAACGCCCTGTAACGCTGTCAGTCAGTACCACCTTCTGGTATTTCCATAGCTCTATGATCTGTATAGCATTACCTGTACCACGTTTAAAAGACAAAACACTTGTTCTAAGCAATATATTTGTTAACTAGCTGTACCCGCGACTTCGTTCGCGATTGCCATACCTGCCGACTAATTAAGTTCACATTTAACCACAGTTTCTCTCATATTATAATACGCCGCCGTGCAAAAAAACTTGGATGCGCAGAATTGGACCTGTTACACTTTTAATATAAGAATCTTTATTTAGGTACCTAGTTAAATTGTGTATAAATCGTGTGGGGTCTACGGCGGATAGCATGTTGTTATCTTCAATCCCATTCTTTATCGACAATACTTTCAGCTACGACTCGGCCAGCGTTAGTGTTAAGAAGTGTCATACTCGTTTCACTTCTTACTCATGGTTCCGTTCAGCTGGGGCCCTATTCTGCTAAATTAATCGCTTCACTATGACAGGGACGTCACAGACGTCACGGAATGACACGTTTTGGTATTCTACCTTAGATGAAAGAAATTATGATGAATGCAGATGTAGAGACGCGCGTCAAGTTTGAAACTATTAATTTATCTCGCACGCACTATTTGGAGTTTTATTAATCTAAAGATTCTACGTAATGATTCTGCGACGATTCCATTGTCATAGTGAAGCCATTGTATTACAGAATTGGGCTCCTGATCCATTTGACTGGACCACCGTAATTTTTTTTCGTTATTAGGTAGGTACAGTTGATTGTGTACCACAGTCAAAAATATTTTTCTGTGGTCCAGTTAGTTTAATTGGAGCACTTACTCCAACCAAACTTCGGTGGTACAGTTAACTGGACCAGCTAAACCACCAAATATCATGTTCATGAATATTGCATGGACCATTTGTACATTTTACTTTGCCTGAAATAGGCATTGACGAACTCATTAGTTAGGTTCCTACCTACTAAGGTAGAACCCTAACTAATGGGTGCGTCTTGGAATAATAAATGGATAGGAACTTACCTACCCTTTATCTACTGATTTTTTTGTTTCAATGAACTGATTTTCTACTCGACTTTCTACTGATTTAGTCAAATTCGATCTTGCAACACTGTTTTTAATAAAAAGAATGTATGAAATCGGCGACGCGTTAATGAATTACAACTAAGAACACATTTTGACTTTTATCCCCTCTCCCAAGAGAACCGTGCCTACTGATATCCCAGATAAAATGCATCATTTGATTTCATTCTGTACCTTTGGTGTGATGCGCGACCCAGGAATTTGACTATTATCCCCCTCCACGGGAACCTTACTGAATTCCGGTATAAAATGTATCTTTCCCCGTAGTATGAACTCAAATCGTGCCGACTTCCATTCGAATTCATTCAGTAGTTCCGTCGTGATGCGGGGTTAAATAATTATACTTTTTCCTCTCTCCCAGGGGAACCTTACTGAATTCCAGGATATAATGTATCCCATGTCCTTCCTTGTAGTATGAACTCAAATCGTGCCAGGTTTCATTCCAACTCATTCCGCAGTTTCGGCGTGATGCGCGGTGAAGGAATCTTACTTTCATCCCCTCTCCCAGGGGAACCGGATAAAATGTATCCCATGTCCTTCCTTGTAGTTTGAACTCAAATCATACCAATTCAGTCCAACTCATTCAGCAGTTCAGCGTGATGTGCGGTGAAGAATTTTACATTCATCCCTTCTCCCAGGGGAACCTGACTTAATTCCAGGATAAATGTATCTTTCCTCGCACTCAAAGAGTAGAACTCAAATTATGCCGAGTTTCATTCGAATTCATTGAGTAGTTCCGTCGTGATGCGCGGTTAAAGAATTTTACTTTCATCCTCTCTCCCAGGGGAACCTTACTGAATTGCGGGATCAAATATATTCCATGTCCTTCCTTGTAGTATGAAATCAAATCGTGCTAGGTTTCATTCCAACTCATGCAGCACTTTCGGCGTGATGCGCGGTGAAGAAATTTTACTTTCATCCCTTCTCCCAGGGGAACCTGACTGAATTCCGGGATAAAAAGTATCCTATGTCCTTCCTCGTAATATGACCTAAAATCATGCCGAATTTGATTTCAATACCTTCAGTAGTTTCGGCGTGATGCGCGGTGAAGAAATTTTACTTTCATCCCCTCTCCCAGGGGAACCTGACTGAATTCCGGGATAAAAAGTATTCTATGTCCTTCCTCGTAATATGATCTAAAATCATGCCGAATTTGATTTCAATACCTTCAGTAGTTTCGGCGTGATGCGCGGTGAAGAAATTTTACTTTCATCCCCTCTCCCAGGGGAACCTGACTGAATTTCGGGATAAAAAGTATCCTATGTCCTTCCTCGTAATATGACCTAAAATCATGCCGAATTTCATTTCAATACCTTCAGTAGTTTCGGCGTGATGCGCGTTTAAGAAACAGACAGACAGACAGACAGACAGACAGACAGACAGACAGACATGAATGAAAAAAAATACAGTTTTGGCTTCAGTATCGATAATAGAATGCCCTCCAAAAAAAATTTTCAAAATATCTTCAATGTACAGAATTGGACCTGTTACAGTTTTATTATAAGTATAGATGACTAAATACTTAGGGCCTCCTTTGTTATTTACTCCTAAAATGATTTAAAGTGGGTGCCAAATAAGGTGGTAATACGTCGTTCGCCTCCTCTACGAAGTCGCAAAATGCATTAAATTATCTCTATTCTGTCGCTTTCCATACAAACCTAAAGCGATACCGGTGTCGCTAGAATATCGTGGTACAAGCGTAAACGGTACAAACAACAACCCAATAAATTTTGAAATTATTAATAATTGCTGACTTTTTACGTTTTCAGAGTATTAAATAATAATATGGTTAAGAATACCAAATTATATTAACATGACTGAGAAAATAAATGATTTGTGTGTAAAATATATGAATTTAAGTAGGTACCTATCGAAACCTTTTTTAAATTGAAAATAACATAAATCTATAATTTTATACGTTATGATGATAATATGTTTCCAATGAATTGTATACTTATCCCAAAAAATGCAAAGTTTAAAGTTGTGACTATTTTTTGATTTCGTGGAGGAGATAGGTCAACGACCTGTATTGTCAATCTATCTGGCACCTACTACATAGTTGTCAATTTACTTGTATTATTTTGAAACTCCTTCTATCTAAATAGGGACAAGAACTAAATAAAACCATGTACTTATTCAGTTTAATTTTTTTTAATCTCACATAAAATAAACTAGCAATAAAATAGAAAAATGCTGTTATCCATAAAAATAATAAATAAAATTATGCCTCCTGATTTTGTAAATCGCTATGTACAAAATATACATTTTATATATTTCAAATAACTGTTAAATTTGTTTTCAGTTAGGTGGGGGTTTTGTTAATCAAAACTTACTTAACCAAAAAGATATCCAGTTCTTCAAAAGAGAAAAAGGTGAAGTTTTCAGTTAAGTCATTCCTGATTCATCACCAAATCTCTCTATCCAGAAACATTATACTTAATTAAATATCATGCATTCTGAAAAGTGTAAATAAGTTAAAGTAGACAAAACATATTACTATCGTCATTTAAAAATAGTTGAAGTAAGAAATAGCTTAAAACTAATCAAACATGGCAAAGTCTCGTTACAAACAAGAAACAATTATTTACAAACTAACTTCAAACTCAATATACAAACATCATATCGCTGTTTATTATCTCAAACATTAAATTCTTGTGGTCTACTAATATCTAGTCTACGCTAATTTAATAGACGAATTGAAGGTACCGAATGGGTAGCCTAAAGATGTAAGAAACTAATTCAATTTCTTAAAAAACATAGTTTGACTATCGTTGTTGAAAACCTTAAACATTTAAGCTTTTTACAGAGGCTAATTTGTAACATAGGTCAGATGTGGTTAAAAGCACAGACCACACTCTGAGCAGACTTTTAAACACAGTTCAACTAAAAAAGTGTCGCAAAAAACTTATTAAAATTATTATAGTTGAGCCAAAGATTTAAATCGTTAGATACGCCCTGACACCAAAAACTGTGGCATTGCCTTTGAATGTGTGCATTAACAAAATGCCGACGCACGCACTCCATGTATTTGTAAAACACCACAAAAACACACAATCACTGATTCCAAATGAGCGAGCTATCTCATTTCGCTTGGCAATAACACGGCGCGGTCTCAATACGGAAACGGCCTATCTACCGACTTAAATCTTTGAGTGTAGCTCATTATTGCTTAATAATATATCTCTGGTATGAAGAATGCTGAGTTTCCGCTAAGGGTTTTTTTCCCCATCAGGTATTCGTAGTAGGCTATGTTCACTGAACTCCATTATACAAGTACGCTGAAAGTCATTGTCATTATCGATGACCACTGAAGATCATATTTATCGATGATATTATCGATGGCGTCGCCATATTGGCGCTGAGCGTTTGCGTGAGCGAGGTGACCGTCCATGGAACTAATATAATAATGGTCAGATTGTTTTGGTACGCCTCAACAATGCCAATTTTTATACCAGAGATAGTCAAGAGGGGCGCTTTGAATCGGGACATTAAATTACTGTCATTGCGTATAGAATATTCCCTCTAGCAGTGTGTAGGTACTTGTTAATGGACCTCAGTGACTGTGTTTAACTTATTCCACTGCTTATCTACGCAGCTTAGCTGTGATAGAAATGCTTTCTAAACTTAACCCAGATTCGAAAGAAATACTAACTGAGCTCTCGTTGTGGCCTGGACTTTGAACATAATCTGTCACAAATACCCACACGTCCAGTCCAAATGCGGAAAAGGGACACCCCCCTGACAAACATAGTTTCAAAAGGCACTTGTAACAGGATTATTCACAATGACTCTTAATGATGGTATATCAGCCACAAACAACCTACAATTTTTTTTTTCTGATTCTAGCGCCTGCAACTATGCCGAAATAACTCAAAATTCTACAAATCATGTTGAAAATATGTTCTAAGTCTACAAAATACTACAAATCATAGTGTAAATCCCGTACACTTAGAAGAGATTTACACCATAATTCTTTCAAAATTCTACCATCGTGGTGTAAATCCCATTTATTTAGAACGGGATTGACACCATTATTTGTGGATTTTGAGTTTTTTGGGCATAGTTGCAGACGCCAGGATCACAGACTTCAAGCAAAGTCAGTTTGCAGTTTGCTTTCAACCGTGTTAGATTCATGTTTAGTTTAAGCCAGATACTGACCGGTCCGAGCGTAATGTACCATTCGCAGCGAGCTTGATACGTTACTACGCCGTGTGCTAAAACCCGTCTCGCCATACTTACTGCACAAACGCTCGCTGCGTAACACGTTACATTACGCCCCATAAAGCCGGTCAGTACCCGCCTTGAGAAGTCTTAAAGGTCCTGAGTTCCATCACACTGTAGTTCAGTTCAGACTAGAGTGCTGAGCTCGTGTGCGTCGTGGCTTAGGTCGATGGTAGCGGGGGGTACTCCGGGGGTTACCTGCCCCTCGCCCGGCGGCGTACTCGTTGGTGGCCTGGAGATAAGATAAGATATTTAGGCACAAGATATTATATGGATCTTTAATAATAGGATCAAAATTTGGCAACACTCATTACATTAGACGATTTAGCCAAGTTCCATTAAAATGTGATTTCAACATGATACGGTAACCACAGTAAGGGAAGATAGGTTTAAAGCAAAATCGTCCTAGGTATAAGGGCGTTCGCTTTACATTACGCGGAAGATTCGATTGTTTGCGGTTTGAATTTTTTGGAAGGAATAAAACTAGCGAGAAAGATACTTGCTGCAAATAATAAATGTTTTCTATTTTTTTTTTCTAATTTGTAAAACATAACTGTTGAAAATATTTTTATTATCTGTTACTTTTTGAGCATTTCGAATTACTATGTTGATTTTTGGACAAAAATCTATAATATTCCTAACTAAATCCTCCAAAAGTGCCATTAAATCGAAGTTAGTTTTATCATGGGTTTAGTTCCCAGTTTTATATCTTATAGAAAGCAAAAAAAAAATATTCAAACGCAAAAAAATTGACACCTTGTGCCGAAATTGTTTCAGCAAGCTGTAAATTTTTGCGATTTGTTTATACAGGGTAATACTCGGACCTGTATGCCAAGCATGGGGATTGTACTCTAGGGTATAATAGACAAAAATGACATCGCATCATCAATTCATCATACATTGCGTACATTATTGAAGTTGAAGGAATGAATTTGAAATAATTTACGCATTCGATGCACTTTGCAGTGACGTAAGTTTTCTCTATTCTACCATAGACAACAATCACCGTGCATGCCCATGCAGTAGGGCCTGTCTGTTTCTTAAAAATATTTAGCTAAGATACATTCCTAAGTTATGTATTTTTATCAGGTATAGATCCAGGTATTTTATTTATTATTCGATAATTAATCAGATAAAAATTTGACGTGTCTATGAGCTTAAGGCGCTACCCCGACCAAAATCAGCGCCCCCACGTATTTCATCCTATTTTTCTGTTCAACGAAGGAATTTTGAAAAATCCATTGGGCCGTTTGTGATACCTATCATAAGCTTATTTTTAATGCCTCTGTAAAAGTTTTATTTTGTATACTTTAAGCAGAGATGCGTTACTCTTTTTGGCCACCATGGTGGCAAAAAAGAGCAACTTCGCATCTTTTTGAAAATTCCTTCCTTGAACAGAATAATAAGATAAAATAGATGGTGGCGCTGATTTGGGTCGGAGTAGCCTTAATGTGTAAGCCTAAAGAAATAAACGTTATTGATTTATGATTTCCGAAGCCGTGGGCATTAACTTGTAATCATCTAACTGCTGGCTCGTTATAGGTTTATGTTATACCTATAACATAAACCTATAACGAGCCAGCAGTAGTAGTAGCCATCATCAACATCATCATCATAAGTTCCATATACTTCATCTCAGAACCGAGACGCTCAGAGAACTCTTATAAGGGTCCGGCGACGGATGAATTTCCCACACAAACGTAGTACCAAAATGATTTGTAATTTGAGAATGTTTTCATCATGGTTTGCTATTATTTGTGTTAGAATAGTATATATACAGGTACCAGCCATAAGATTTTTTCAAAATACTTATCTACACAATTACTAAGACAACATTAATTTTTTGATGTAAAAATGCGATTAGGCTTAATTTCATTTCAGAAATGTATTTTGAAAAAAAATTGTGGCAGGAACCTAGTTATATACTATTTTAATACAAATAATAGCAGACCATAGTGAAAAAATGCTCAAATTAAAAATCCTTTTGGTATTACGTTTGTATGGGAAATTCATCCGTCGCCGAACCCTTAAGTCAAAGTCCAAGTCTATTATGGGCTGCTAATGCTCATGCAAGAGTTATTATTATGACTAGCGTCTGCTAGCGGTTTCGCACGCGTTTTTGTAGCAAAAATAGCTTTTATGTTAATCTAGGTCTGGACTACATTTGCAGTTCAGCCAGATCCGTTCAGTAGTCTTTGGCGTGAAGAGATAACAAACATATAAATTTAGATTCTCACCTTATAACATAGGGTCCATTCTGCTGCAACAGCGTTATAGGATGCGGATACCACTGCCTACTCTGAACACTAACATTAGGGCTAGTTACTCCATTCATCACCACACCATTCGAAGCGTTCAACGGCGAACTGATGTTCAGATCTGTTCGTAACGCCTTCACTAAGTTCGTCTTCTCTTTCTGCCATACGAAGACATTGTGGACCATAGCGCAGCCACAGAAGACAATGCCGACTGCGATGAAGACAGATGTTACTATGGCAGGTGTGGAGTGGAACTGGATGAATGTGTATAGGATGATGCCTGGAAGAGAAAGGAAAAAGTTATTTTGACAGTGAAGCAAATAGTAATAAGATACATTATTAATGTAAGCGGGTTAACTTCGAACCGTGATTGTATTAGAAGAACACCACCACCCACGTGAGTGCACGTAAGGACGCGAAACGCGCGCGACTAGAACCGCACACACCCTGAAGAAGTCTGTCGTTATGGGAGATTACGTTGGTGTTCTTCCAAGGTTCGTAGTTAACCCACCATTCGTCTAATGACAGTTTTTAAAGTAATAAGATAAGGGATCAGTTTGAAAAAAGTGTTACCGTTGCAAAAAATATAATGATTATGCGTTATGCGGTCATTATGCTAGTTTGTTATCTGATATAGCTCAAACGAGTGATCAAAAATTTAGGATCATTTCTATAATAAATAGGTTCGTAATGAAAAGAAAAGCTTTCGTCGTTGTTTTTAAAAGCTTTTTAGATTTTCTTTATTCCATGCATACATGACCGCGGGAGTGTGTGATCCTGCCGAATCGGCGGAAAAATCTTAGATTATAAGTTGTTAAATTACATATAATAATTACATACCTGTTAAAAACACTGGTATCGATATAAAAAAGCCTCCAACAGCACAGACTCGAGTAATGGCTGATTTCTTCAGATATTTGTTAGTCCTGAAAAGAAGACAAAGCAAAAATTAGCTTTTTGTAGGTATTTATAAAGCCGTAACATGAGCATACATTACGCAATTTTTTTTAGGATTGATGAACCGTACTCGTGAAAACGAAAATCGATGTTTCTGATTCGTTTTCGTGCATATGCGACATATCTTATGTCGCATAAATAATCGTAATATATAATCTTATGTCACATATCATATGTGACATAAGATTAAAGTTTTGCACGAAAACGAATAAGAAACTTCGGTTTTCGTCATTCGAGTTGGCCTCCAGAGACAAAAACAAAGTTTATCGATCCTTATCGAAAATTTCGATAAGGATCGATAAACTTTGTTTCGATTCGAAATCCGTGCTTGCGCTCCGAAAGAGTAAATTGATTTCATGATAGAAATCTTGGTTTATTATGTTTATGATGGTACAATATAATAGGAGAGAAAAATGCAGTAGCTGTTCCATCGATCCATCTAAGAAAAATAAAATCGAAACTTAAAATTATATCCAAATTAAACTGGTTTACAATAACTAAATTATTCCGCAGACTATTTACGACCTGGGAAACAACAGTAAACTTATGTCCCACATCAATATCTCTCGAACCGAATATAGCTTAATCTGAACTAATCGATATTAAATCAGACGTCCCTAATTCCGAGAGAGGCGATTAGTTTTACTCGATGCATCGGATTCGAAAGTCTTCTTAGTAACGGACCCAAACACCTGTTTGTGTTACTGCCAAGGTATTAAACCTGATCAATTAAAATATAACTGATATCTTGTTGGATATGATTTATTTGGGAAGTTCCTTCATGTACTTTGTCTTATTAATTTTGGTTGTTCCTGGTTGAAAGAAAGGACATTAAAATGGTCAGAAGTGGTAAGTTGGCAGGTTGTTTTCTTTGTTGATAGGCATTCTGTTACTAAAATGGCAAGAAAGAACCATCTTATCTCAACCTTTTTTGACTGAATACCTACAAATTTCATGTCGAGTTACCTATGCGAGTATGCCAAATTCAAACAACAATAAGTATCTCTAAATGGATAAGATCTACAGGCATAGTTCTCAGAGTTAATCTAAAGTGTATATTCTCATTTACATAAGTACCAATATGTATAGGTCAACAGCCTTATTTTTGCCAGTACAGCTCGCAAATCAGAAAAAATCTGCAACTTCAGAAATTTTCAAGTTTTTTTTCAATTGTTTCAGAAATTAATGGCATATTTTTTTGTTTAATATGTGTAGGTACGTAATATTTTCACGACGGAAAAAAGGTAACTTGTGTTCAGACGAATATTTGAAGAGTAGACGAGTTAAGCACGAGCATTGCTACTCGTTGAAAGCAAATATCAAATGACTGCCATTTAGTGAGGAAAAGGTTCTGGCCACTTTTTAAACATGTTCGTCAATAATTTTTGATTTAAGTAGTTTTACCTGTTTTACGGATTGCAGTTATTCGGGGGACATCCTGTAATATGTTATGCGAGATTAGAAGATGCATGTTCCGATGCTAAATTACAGTCTCGTTAGATACCTATCGAAAACGCTTAGTAGTAATATTTTTGTAACGTTTTCCTTTAATGCCACAGTCCTATTAAAGAAAACAGCAATTTTCTTCATCACTATTGTTAGCGTGCTTATTACGTTTCAATGACCGCATTGCAAGTAATAAAATTAATGTGCTCAATCTGAGATTACATTCAATCACTTCAATTGCTACCTAGGTAACTAATGATGATAATTGGGCAAAGTAATTGCAAACCATTTGCTTTGAAGTCTTGTACAGGTCATCAAGAGACTGTTTTCACCCTCGACGCAAATAGAGGTTTATAAGTTATAATATTAAGACAAGTCAATTTGTGTCTCTTTTGGTTTTTCTGCCTGTCTGATATCTTAAAGTCTGGCTATCGATTTTTGAGACTGGACATATTGTAATCTTTTAAAAAAAAATAGCTCTTCCTACATTTACCTACATGACAAAATGAATGCTACATAACAAATTGTTCATGATTTGGTTTTCTGGTGATCTTGTTTCGCGAAAAAAAGCTGTATCAACTCTCAGCTCCCAAACGTATGAACCAATTTTGATTGATTCTTTTGTTTTTTTGTAGGGTGCCTCTATTAAGGGTATCTTAGTTCGTTGTTCTTAAGCTAGTCAGCTTACAACACTCGCTATAGCCATGTTTAATGGAAATCTGTGTTTTGAGATATTCAATTCATCATATTATTATTAAAATACTAGCATCTGCCTGCGGCTTCGCATTCGTTTTTTGGAATAAAAAGTACCTAGGAATATGTAAATCCAAGTCCAGAACTTTATGTGTGCAAAATTTCACCTCGACCCATTCAGTAGTTTTGGCGTTCTATTCGGCCTAACATCTTCAGAACATACAAACTTTCGCCTTTATAATATTACTTAGTACGATTCGAATAGATTGTCTAGAAGTCTATTCTAAAATATCCAAAATTAAATGCCCTACCTACGTTTTTAAGAGTCCATCGACAGTATATCATGCAATTATTTACAGTTAGATGAGTGTTCAACTAAGCTCAGCTCCAAAATTCAGCAAAAACCTGTCTCAAAAAACAGATGGTCAGAGTTCACGGTTCAGCAGACATATAAACAACGACAAACAGACACACATGGTAATTACATGCAATGTAAATGACGGTTAACGAATATGGTAGTAAGGTGGGTGTACCTAACATGTGCGTGCAATGTCAACGGTTACCAACGATGCGTCACGGGTGATGATTCTGAGGGTATGAAGACAGGGGTATCTTCAGAGTAATGCCTACCTAGGTTCTCGCAATATGCACGCACTTCCAGTTATAATGTTTTGTAAGGAAGAGCTAAATTTATTTGAACTGCCGAAACACTGGAGACGCTTTAATGTTATCTATGTACCTATTGGAAAAACGGATAATATTATGTATAGCAAATTCGTATGGAACCATCATGGTTAAAATCACTTTTCTTATCGGACCATGATTGGTGTTATTTTGAGTTTTCTTTCACAGTTTCATGAGCCATCATCGAATATAACTGAAGTCATTGGCGTGGCGAGTTGCTGATAACCATGATAGCTTTCAAAGTATAACCTACATCGTTTTTAATTGCGTCGCTAACTTTAGGCACGTTATTATAATCTCCATCACGTAGGAAGTGTTAAAATAACCCACGCTGCTTTTTTTGACCACAATACGATCCTTATAAGACTCGAGCGTTTCTTTCGTCCTTGTTATAAAGTTATCATAACCGAATCTATGTCACCGATGTCCATATATCATCAGATCCATAAAGTTTGAGAGTCGCATAATACTATTCAAATCTCTAGGTTTGTAGAGCACGCCTTTTATGGTGGATTGATGTGTGTCAACCGACTTTAACTGCCTACGTATTAGTTTACCACTGAATACTCAAACGCAAATTACATATTAGCTTATTTGTTTAGCCAAATGTATGGAAAATTGTAGGAATACCTATACATTAATACATATAATAAAGCATTTATACCAAATGCTTTCGATTTAGACGGGACATGAAGCAGCAACCTTTCAGTCTGAACTTTTGAGCTGATTTCAAGCCGCTAATTTTAAAAGTTTTCCTTCGCAGTTTTCAATAAAAATCTTTGTAAAATCGTGACTTGAGACCTAGCCTTGATCTGATTTGCTTTTCAGTAGGTACCTACTTATTACAAAGCGCTTATCAAGGGGAGGCCTGCGTCCAGCAGTGGACCAATACAGGCTGTTGAGGTGAGGTAAGGAGGTACCTATTCGGAAGAAAGTGAGTGATGTGATGAGTAGGTATACACCTACGCCTTGTAAAATTGTATTCGACGGTGTCTCTACCTAACCTTAAGGAAACCAATGGCTTAGGTACTCAGCTCTAGATATTGACCAATTTCTACCTCAGCATAAGGTCCCTTGTTAAACCTAGCCCTGCCGTGACCTTAGCCTATATGTTATGAAGACTGCTCATTCTTGAGTTTCTGCATAGAGTTACGCTTCAACAGAAAATGTAGGTAACTATTGGTAGTCCCGAGTGTCCAGAGATGTTGGACGAGTCATTTGCTATAAATAAAATAAAATAAATAGGTAATTAATGCTAGATAAACGGCTCAGCAACATCTAACTCCGATGAATGTTGGTACTTATTTCATAGAGATGTTTCATAGGTAGGGGAACGAGGGGCATAATGGGGACGCTAAGGAAAAACAACGATAAAAGTATCAAAGAGTTATATTAGAATAAAAACATTAATTACGGCCTGTTTGGCATTTATTCAAGTAGCATTTGGCATATTCTTCGGTAACGTTATCATTAAAATTGAATATTTTTTTTTACATTTACTAAAACCTTACTAAAACCCCATTATGCCCCTACCCCGGGGCACAACGGGGTACTGAAAACGGGGCACAACGGGGTACCTAATTATGTTCTAATTATTCTCGCAATGGATGCAAACGTGAATCTCTTCAGCGTCAGAATTATTAACGCCAGCACAGGCCATATGAGACCAACGTCCGCACAGCTGGCAACCAACCCAATCCTCTGTTGATTTCAAATATGTGTTATTAACATCAACACAGCACACACATAGAGTATCTTCGTGCTTCTTCTGTGCTTTGGAAGCAGCCTTCTGTGTCTTCTTCTTCTAACTATAACTAACTATTTTTTTAATCGAGCCTCTAGCTCATTTTTATTTTGCTCACGTGACGCTCCACTGTGGTCAGTGGTATGTCATACTGTACTGCAGCTTTTTTGTAGCCCATGGATTTGCTAAGACCCGTATCAATAGCCTTTTTCGTCCTTTCCGCCGACCAACTGTTTCTCGAAGTTTTTTCATGTAAATACGAGCCATTTTACATAGCTATAACAATAGAAATTAAAATAAACATGAGAAAAATGTACCTAACATAATAGAGGGGCATAACGGGGACAGGGCATAATGGGGTACCCCATTATGCCCCGTAGCTACGTCCCCGTTATGCCCCGATGTTTACGTTTCTAATAAATCATCAATAACAAAATCAAATGAACAGATAAAGCATTATCGTCCACAACTAGACAACAACAAAGAACTTAAGAAAACATAGGAATTAAACCATACAGTTATCATAAAAACTCACCTGTTTACAAGCATTTCAGACGCAACACAAAATAAGATAAAATGTCGCGAAATAATATTATTGCCTCTTAAAAATGAACGCATGCACTCTGCCCGCCAGTCGCTTACGTACCAAGCGCCGATGTAAAATGGCCACCCGACGGTGGATATAAAACGTGACTACCGCTTGCGGTTGCGGCTACAGGGGGGGGACCCCGTTCTGCCCCGCGACCCCGTTATGCCCCACTGTCCCCTACTCTACTTTGTCCTATTTAGCGTACTTTCTTAACTAGGTACTTATCTACTATTAGCATCATTCATTAGAAATCATACCTAACCTTTCTTTTTGGAAGAAGTTGATTAATGTGATAATTATTTCCTGCAAAATAGCCCATGAATGATATGGGACGTCACTGTCGCGGAGCACGGGGAAATAGACAATAGCCAGCGGGGGCGGCAACAAACATTGTAAATTCATTTTGATTATCTAGGAAAATAGACAATAGCCAGCGGGGGCGGCAACAAAGGTTGTAAATTTATTTTGATTTTCAAGGGAAAAACTCATTAATATTGTAAAAATGAAGGAGAAACATAAAAAGGGAATATTGTATGGTAAAATGGTAAACGCATTCATTAAATGTATTGGATGACTTGAGACTGCAGTTTTAAAAAAGGTTTGATAACACTAGGTACCTACCTTTAACAATAGGTACCTACATATAAATCATTATGAAATCTTAGATTAATAGGTACCTAAGATTGGCCTCCCAGCATACTCGTAGCAAACATTTACTAAGATTAGGTTATCTTGCGTATGATGCCGCCATTTTCTGAACGTCAGCTGACTCGACCGGTTCCTCCACAAACATTCCATTCCCAGGTACAAACGCCGTGAACATTCTCCTTGGCTTTTCGTTTTATTGCACACTAGGGATACCCCGTCACTTTGCTTGAGCTTTTTCATTGAATAGTTACATTAGCAGAGGACAGCTTACTACGCTTTCACGGTAGGTAGCGTATTATGTAGGTAAGCCCTAATGGTAACCTAACCTATTCCACCTGGTATTGTTGTTTTTGTAGGAAAAAATCTCTTAAGGTACCTAGGTAAAGTAAAAACCTTTTATACTACACCTGCTCGGAAAGTTGCCTATTCCTTTTCCATTTATAGAATAGAAAGTATGTCTTTGCAGGCCTATAGGAAACCGGGAGGAAAAACTCTATGGAATTTCATTTCTCACGTGTTTTAGCGGGAAGAAAAAGTGTATGGAAATCCATTTCTAACGTGTTTTTTTTTTATTTCCTAAAAGATCGGCCGGTAGCTATGGTTATTTTCGTTCGGTCAAACGACAAAAAGTTTTTACTCCAAGTCCATTAGGCCTCCTCCGATTTCCGAACAATATTTTGAAAAAAGAACCCAAAGTCTGGCGCGGTCAATGAGGTTTTACCAACATCATTGGGCGCGGTAACTTCTTCTAAATTTCAATTAAAAATTAATTCTGCTTTTTATTTTCCTCGAAGGTGTAGTATAAAGCACTATTTATAACTCGGCAGAAAGTGCTATTCCTACCTCGTGTGTTTTAAGGCCCTCGGCTGCGCCTCGGGCCCAAAACGACACACTCGGTAGGAATGGATCACTTTCTCGCCTAGGTGTAAAATGTACTATTTCTCAGACTAACCTTGGAGAAAGTGTTTTCAAATTTAGCATTTGTAATTTAAAAACACCCGTTATAACTTTATGCAGGTAAATTAAATATTGCGGACCATAACAAAGGTCATAAAAAAGTTGTAATAGATTTAGGAACCTACTCATAAACTCGTAGACCTAGAATCTAGGCACTAGAAGAATCTAATAGTATTAAGATATCTAGCGAGATTTACATTATTAATATAGTCCCAACGCAATGGCGCGAAAATCACCGACGACGCCATTGTAGTTTGCGTTCGGAAACTGTGTTTGTCATGCATTGCAACGGTTATAGCCTTATCTTGACCCAATTTCACGCGTTGCTTTTCATAAATGGAACTTGCTCTACATTGAACCTGCAGTACCTGCTCACCTACTTATTTTCATTGAGAAGCTGATATTACGATTTTGAGATAACTTCGTGTTCGGTACATACGTTCGTCAAAGATGGCGGGTATTTCTAATAGGTTCCTATCAAACACTAACTCAATGGAACATAAGAATGAGTAATAACATTTTCCAATGACTTGGTCTTATTTTAAAATTTCGAAATGTGCATACATCATCAGACTCTGTTTCATTTGTTTTTACTCGGTTACCGACGGAGGAGGATAGGTAACATCTAATTTTCAAAAATGGAAACTTTCTATGGACAATTATTATTCCTTGGTTCGATCCACTCAAAACTCGGTATAGTTACATAAAAATATACATAAACGTAGGTATTTTTATTTTTACAAAACTACCCCTAGGGCGTGTGCAATAAAATTCGTAGTCATAAAATAACTCATTGTTTTTAGGTCAACGTGACAGGTCGCATCGGCGGCGCGGCGGCTGCCACAAAAATAACATAGGCACATATCACATCACATCTTAAGAGAATAGGTAAACCTACGTACTTCCCTTTTAAACAATCGGTTAAACAACATCAGCTTGTGTAAACTAACTAGTCACTGTAACCAATCAATTAACTTCTTCATCACGACTGTTCCTTATTTCTCATTAACAATTATCAGAACCTTTATGTGAACATTGTGAACACCTAAAGCCTTTTGTAGTTTTATTTTATTTTTTTATTTTCTTTTCTATATTTATTTTTATTTCTGCTCCATATGAATACCAGTCGTCGCGTCCCCAAGACGCTGGCTGCATTGCCCCGCTGCTGTGGCAATGCTGATGCGCTGCGCCAGATACCCACCAGCTCTAGGGTCTCGTGTCGCTTCGACCATACGCTCAGATAATTTTTCCACACTAGGGTCATTTCATAGAATTTTTTATTTTATTTCTAATTTTACCTATTTGATTTCTTATTCATTCATTAGGTTGTTATCTAGTTTTCGGGTAGGAACAAAAGATGTCCTCAGCTTCATTATCCTTTATTGAGATAACTTATCTGATGTTTTGTAGTCAATCTTTTTACAGAGCATACCTACGGACGATTCATAATTAATCCTAAATGGATTTATGAATCATCTGTATTCATTAATCCATTCGGAAGTACTTAAACGTCAGGCAATACCTAAAAATGAACTTTTATTTGAAAGACTCAGCTTAAAACATATTAAACTAACACTTTCATGGCCCAAGACGCAGATGTCTTCGAGAGGCTCAGTGGTACGACGGGCCCCTGCGGGTCGCACCGTGTCGTCGTCGAGGCTGGGCAGTGAATGCGTTAAGCTACACGAGCACGGCAAGTAAGTCGCGGTAAGCTAGTTCGAATAATTTTTAGCAAAACATGTAAGCACATGAGTAGTCCGTCCAGTGAGTCCCATGAGTAGCAAGACACTGCAAACGCAGTGTCTTGCTACTCATGGGAACCTCAATCAAATCGCGTTTAAGATCGGAGTGTAGTCATCATCCCATTCGCTCTCGGAAATGCACATCCATTAGTAGGTACTATTAGGTAGGTGGGTACCTTGATCATTTGTGATGATCATTTTGCTATGTTCGTAAACAAAAACTCACATTTATCTTATATTTTTTCTGAAAGGTATGATTTGACGTAGCTTCACGCTTTGGGTAATTTCTTGAACCTGTAGATACCTACTCTTTCTACCGGTCTACTGTTTATAATTTTTACTAGTTGCAAAGTTTTAAAGTTATTTCTTACCTATGTGTGTAAGTAAAGCTGTTTTTTGTCTACAATACAAACATTATGAATCTTTCATTATTCCTTCATTATTGTTTACCAATCTTCAGCGATTTGTTTACCTATCTATCACAACAGAATCTTACGAAACCAGCACATAGGTGCCTTCATATCCTACGTAATAGCAAAGAACACAAATCTCCGTGCGAGTCATTGAGTAACAGAATAAAATGGTTGTGGTTACGCCATTATTTGCTTTAGGAATTCGACTACCTGTCTGATCCTTTCATTCAAGGGCAGAAACGCACGCGAGGTGAGATGCTTTTGAAGGGTTAACTGTGTGGTTTATATTGCTAACTCTGGAAAACAGTTTCAATATAAATCTTACGAATATCTATAGTATAAAGGGTTACTGGTAATTCTCTGACACTGCATGAACTGCAGGTTCTGCCCATCATCACGAACACATTTGTGAAGACGCCAGGTTAAAATTCTATTTTTGTGTAAATCACCTCTGACTTAAAATGATAAAAAATATTGCCGACACCCAATGAAGTACAACAGACCTCCCTCTCCTAAAGCCACTGCTAATACAGGGCAGAGCAAGTGATGTTTCAAATAAAGTCTCTATAAAGAACGATTATGGAATGAAAAGGGATGCCTAATACCAATACCAAATTTAAGAATTAAGACCTGGCGTCTATGGACAGAACCTGCAGTTCAAACAGTGTCAGTGAACATAACCATAACCATAACATTTGTGTACGATCTGCAGAAATTTGTTCCGTTCCGTTGGTCTGGGTGTTTTCTATGTTTAATAAAAAATATATATCTATGTAGTGTATTGTATTAAGTATATCAGTTACCTAGTACCCATAACATAAGCTCTGCTTAGCTTGGGGCTAGATAACGCTGTGTGAATTGTCCCGTATTTTTTATTTATTTATGAAGTGCGTGCTAGCCTCTATAAAATAACAAACGTTTTTTCAATATAACAAATAACAAACGTTTCGTGACAGTACACCTATCTACTGTTGAATGCTATGCAACGACGATAGGAATCAAATTTGGGTGAAATTTTACTAAACTAAATCTTTGAGGGAAACTAGAAACATTCTGTCATCAGTCATCACATCAGCATCACTCATCGGCGTCATTACCTATCTCTGACCATTGACACCTATGTTGGGTAGGCCTACGTCTCAAAATCGAAATCTCTACCGTCAGTAGAGTACTTACATCATTCATTATAAATAAATAAATAAATAACGCTGGACAATCCACACACCATCATCTAGCCCCAAGCTAAGACGAGCTTGTGTCATTGATTCATTAAAATTAACCTAAACACGTACACACCAATAAACCAACTGGCAGACTGACACAGTCTCGTTAAAAAGCAACGACAACATTTAATTACCTGCTACTAACAGGTACAACAACTGGCTTTAAATAATTATACATTAATTACTGGCACACTGAACAGAGTTGTGAAAGAGGAAGTCTCAAGATGATGAAAAATGTGAATTACGAAACGTTTATGACCGTATATCATGTGCATTATCGTGCATGAAACATGTAAACATTGCAACTGACACGAATTTCAGCAAGAGCAGTCTCTTCCGTCTTTTCTACGGCTGCGGAAATTTATATTTCTCTTGGGTAATGTAGATTTCTGTGTTTGAACGTTTGGTTTAATGCATTCGTCTGTTTGAAATGTGGTGTTTTCATCATTGGCCATCACATGGTATATGCATGTTATGTGGTTCTCATAACCAAGATGATGAAATTATAAGAATAAGAATCATTTATTTGCATAAAACATCAGTACCTACCTATCAACATGGTGAGAGCATGCAATTATGTTAAAATATAAATGGATGACCTACATGTTTTGCCATTACTGGCGTGCAAATAGGAGAGGGTACGCTGCAGATTTGTCACTAATGTGATGATAATATGTCTTATAAAGTTTACAATCCATCATATTACAAAAAAATATCAGCTAAACTTAAAATTAATTATAAATTCTAAATCAAAATTTGTCATTAAGAAAATCATTAACGCTATAATAACATTTGTCTATTACTCATAGACAAATGTTATTATAGCGTTAATGATACGCATAGGTCTATTTTTAAATACATTCGATATTACGATTCATAGTGCGTTTTTAAAAGTAAAAGTAAAGTCAAATGTTATTTATTGACATAATGTTTTTTTATTATTGATGTTAATTCAATGTTATACCTAATACCTGCTGGTTAATCTCTATAGTGCAGATTTTGTCGGAACCTATATGACAGCAATTGTTCCACTTTTGTTACATGGTATGTTTTGAACAAAGATTTTGAATTAGCACAATCTCTGATTACTTTGGGGCTAGCTAGATTCCGATGATCCCATGTGTATGGATGGTCCTATATTATTTAAATCATCATGAAACTTTGTACTTAACCCGTGGAACGTAAATGCTGTGCATCGAACCTCTTTCATTTTAAATATCTACCAGTATAGAATCAACAACAGTACCTACAAACCATAATAAACAACCACAAGAAACAGGCAGAAAAAAATCAATCAATCTCTATTTAGCTTTTGCAAAAGATAAAGTTGAAATACCTACGCGCTATTTTCTCTATCCACTATCCACAAACCATTCCAAAAAGGCAAAAAAAAAAAACTTGGGAATGCTATTGTAGAGATGCTAAGGAATTTGCTCTGTTTTTTTGCTCAAGGGGAACCATGTAACGTAATGTGTGCTTGTCGAATAAATACATTGATGATTCTATTCTATGAATAAAATAATTAAAATTAGAACGAATAAAAAATCGCCATGACAAGTAGCCAATGTCACATAGCTGTCAATGTCAAATTAAAATGAAGGATACTCAAAAATCGCAAAAATGGCGGTTCTAAAGTTTAAAAGCATAACTATTAAACCGACTACCCGTTTTAAAACCCTTTTATCATTGTTTAAATTGGTAGTTAGTTATGTCACCCACGTTAAAAGCATTTGTCAATTTAAAGCATGCCATAATTAAAAGTTGAGATAAAATGGAGAGTCGAGTAATTTGAAACAGGTTGTCGGTAACTATAAAATATAATTCCAAGGATTTCTGTTTCTGCTACTAGATATAGCGTATTTTTATTGACTTCTTTTATTGCCAACTTGGCTGTTTTGATTTACAAAGTGATTGTTAGGTAGGTAGGTTTATAAGTCACATTGTATAAGTTACATTATATATTTTCGAACCTCGATCAAACGAGATGTGCGGATACTCTTTGTATGTTTAAACATGAGATAAAGTACCTAATATAAATGAATATCATGACAACGAAAAGAGTTTTTGGACTCATAGTTATTGGAGGATTTCAAATCCTCCTCTAGTTTCATACAACATTAAAAAAGTACACCTCAATTTATTATTTTATCATTTATCATATGACCCAGTTTTAAAGTTACATACCAAAAACAAAATAAAAGTCGATTTTTTTCGGCAAATTTCTTTAAAAAAATTTATTACCAATTTTATGTGCGATATTGTATATTTTAGCTTCCAAATGAGACTAGATACTTTGAATAAAATACACCGTTACAAGAAAAAACAAAATGATGTCAGTTTATATTTTTTTGTTTTCGAGTTTTTGAGAAAGTTAACTTAAAGGTACTATTTTTTTCTGAGTTTTATCGATAAATTTATGTCACGTATCCGCATATCTCGTTTGATCAGGGTTCGAAAATACACATTTTATAACTAAAAGCTAGTTTAGTTTATTTTTACGAGAATTAAAGAAAAACCTACTTAAGGACTAAGTTCTTTGTACTCGCCGACGAATCTAGAAAAAGCAATTCCAAGAATGACGCTAAATTGCTGGTGATTAAAGTGTATTTATATTTAGAGATCATCATCATCATCATCAGCCTATATTAGTCCACTGCTGGACATAGGCCTCCCCTAATGAGAGAGATAAATTAATCTATTCGGAGATTATTGAAGTGAAAAGAAAATAATATGAAATTGTGATAAATAATTTAAATAAGCAGGTAAACTTGCTTATCATGTAAAGTTCATTATAAAGTAGTGGGACGAAATAGGGCAGAATTGAAGGATTAGAGCATTCTTGTATGTGATAACTGATAGATAAGTTATGACTTAAATATTTTAATATTTTTTAAATCTTTAAGATTTTAAGTTCAACAAATAAGGGCCAATGCTTATCAGATAAATTCCCTATCAAAAATGCTCTACATCCTTCAATTCTGGCCTATTTCTTCCCACTGCTTTATAATGAACTTTATAGCTATCCGTATAAGGATCACTAACGGTCGTACTGATAAGACAGTTAGACGGAAGCTCACTTCCTAGAGCCTTATAAGCTTTGTCATAAGGTTCAAAATAACGTTAAAAATTGTGGCAAACCACATTTCCGTAGTGTCTTATTACTTCCTTACGAAACTGCTAAGTTAAGGTTTAGACGGCATTTTGTGGCTTCGAACGGAATCTTCGTATTGGATGACGATGGGAGTTATTTTTAGGGTTCCGTAATAATTTGCAACAGGGTTTTATAAGCGACCATAACCATTATCATCAGTTTTCCACTCCAAACGTAATCGGTGCATCCGCTCTCTTTATATAAGGTTCAAGGTAAATTTTTCAAGGTTTGTACTACTTACCTTACTTTCGTTTAAAATTATACCAAACTCGCGAAAAACCAACTACCTATTATTTGGAACCCTTTCACAAACGTGTCCAACACGCCCTTGGCGATTATTTCGAATGTAACAACATGTTGGCAAATATTACAAATCGATACTTACACTATACGCTAACAAGGCAATTTCGGAGGTTTTTATTTTAGCACCAAAGATTACATAAATTTAAATACCGTAGTGTCCTATCTACTATACTATCTACAACATTTTGTGAAAGTACTTTTAAGGTTGGTATCGGTATTTCGGTTATGCAAGTCGGGGCAAAGCAACCTTCATATTATTATTGCTTTAAATACATTAAGACTCGACTTTTTGGTCTACTTTTCTTACATAAAGGCAAGGATGTATCTAAGTGAAAAAGTCCTGAGTCTATGGTTTCAGCATTACATTGCATTATATATTACATTTTCAGTTGGTAAGTGTACCTACGCGTAGCGTTACATTCTCTTTGTGTACGATCACTCGATCACACATCAGTCCGTTTTACAGGACCGTTTTATTGTAGCAGTTCTGATTCGGCGATTACGAATCTAATTGTCGGAGCGACTTCACACAAATTACAAGATACTAGATACAAAAACGGATCCGATAAAACGGTCATGTATAACGGACTACTGTATGAACGTAACCATTTATAGTATAATTAGGGTACGATCACACAGTAGTCAGGTAGTGCTGTTTCAGCATGATGATAAGATAGAAGATGAAGCCAACTAGACACGCTTGAGTGAAACTACGAGCATACATCTAATTAATTTCTAAAACTAAAAAACGACGTATTTCTTTTTAACCTCCGACGCAAAAAGAGAGGGGTGTTATGTCTATGTATCTGTGTATCTGTCTGTGGTATCGTAGCTCTCAAACGGATGTACCAATTGCCGTTTAGTTTTTTTGTGTGATAGATAATTTTATCCCGAGTGTTTTTGCCATGTTTCATGAAAATCTGTCAGGGGGGTTTTTTAAATTTTTTTTTTTTTCTTATTTACATTTCTGGTCACCATTTTCCGCTCATGCGCTTGAGAGTGGGAGGAATTTCGTCTGTTTATTCTCAGGTGTTATGAGTGGACGGCGAACTGGAACTAGGTAGGTACCCAGCGTGGATGTCCTATCATATCAAGAAGTTTTTATTTTTAAATCTCTAAATTACAGTGCTTTAACGGTGGTCATTTATACCTTCGTTTGTACTAAACGGTCCCCTACATGAATGTACCTACCAGGAAAGCAGCAGTGAGAGAAGAATGGCGCCGGATAGTTTAGCATGTCGACCTTCCTGAAATGACAAGACAACCACGACCACTCAGTCAATAGTGGTCGTGGTCGTCTTGTCGACTAAGGCATATCCACCGGGGGCGGGCAGCAGCGCCTCCTGCAGAAAAATTCTACCACCGTACTTCGATCCCCAACCCGCATGCCCAGCGTGAGTATTATGGCATTACTTTCCATATGATAAAAACCAATAAGGCGCTCATCAGGGACAGGCGTGCGTCCAGCAGTGGACCAATAAAGGCTGTTGAGGTGAGGTGAGGAGGCAAAAGCGTGGGAGATCTAGTTAGTTCGCGCCCTCGGTGACCCGCGTGCCTCGGATCCAATGAAATTGATACGCTAAGCTACAGGCTACTAATTGTGAGGCCTTGACTAATTCAAGAAGATATCTCGGAAAAACTCGCTTTTAGTCAAATATTTGACTTGTAAAAAAACGTAGGTGCCTACTTATATTTTGCTGTGTTAATACGGCTCTACAAATTGTGAGGCCTTGACAAATTCAAGAAGATACCTATCATGGAGAAACTCGCTTTTAGTCAGATACCTTTTGAAAGAATATTTCTTTCTTTCTATACCTATTTAATTCGATTCCCGCCTTGGGACAAATGTTTGTACGATCTGCAAATATTTGTTTCGGGTGTTCTGGATATTTTCTATGTAGGTATAGTAAAAAAAATATCACTCCATATAGTGTATTGTGTTATGACGTTATGTATATCAGTTATCTAGTACCCATAACACGAGCTCTGCTTAGCTTGGGGCTAGATGATGTGGGGTTAGAAGCTTTATGACAACATCTTGATAAGACTAGGGATTGAATGGACTAGGTCTCGATTGACTAAGTCGTAGTTGGCTTAATCTTGATTCAACTAAATAGCAAAGTGACTATATCGATATTTGACTAAGTCTCAGTTGGTCTACATAGGATTGTCCAGCGTTATTTATCATTATTATAATTTGACTTGTAAATAAACATACTTGTAAACCAGCGCCGCTACTAGCTTCGGCTTGTAGCGGCAAAATGCTGAGACAGGGACCTTTTTGGCCCGTATATAACACACTTTCGACGAAAACGAAACGAAAAGAAAAACAGAAAGAAGAAAACAGATACATATTAATCTGTTTTCTTCTTTCTGTTTTTCTTTTCTATATAATACTGTGTTCTTTGTAAGTATATATGATTGTAATGTGTTGTGTTATGTATTGTCCAAATAAATGTATTTTCTTTCTTTCTTTCTTTCTTTCTTTCTAAACATACAAGTACGATTTTCATGTATTTCCGTCAATTTCTCCGTCATTGATGGACTGATTTGGATGATTCTTTTGTAGTTTTATGTAGAAGATGATTCCGAGGTGGGGGACCACCTATTATTCCGAGGGATTCGTATATATCCCACAAAAATTAAATAACCGTTTATAACTAAGGGATACAAAGTCGGTTTTTAGTTTTTAAAATCAATATAATATATTATGTATATATAACTAATATTAAAAAACAATCAAATTGTTATTTTTCTATA
Organism: Eupithecia subumbrata; assembly: GCA_949316285.1. Classification (NCBI taxonomy): domain Eukaryota; kingdom Metazoa; phylum Arthropoda; class Insecta; order Lepidoptera; family Geometridae; genus Eupithecia; species Eupithecia subumbrata. Next base: position 7,261,601 of record OX438643.1, on the reverse strand, counting down.
AACATATACATAAAAAAATTCTATCAAATTATTACAATGATATTATATTACATACAGTTGACGAGCTCCTCGGTCAAAGGCTTAGGCGTTATTAGAGCTATATTTTTATGTGATCAATTGAGCTACCTGTAGGTAGATCGTTTGCATCAGTCTGCAGTTAGCTTAATTATTTCAATTGTAAACACTAGTCCTAATTTGTTTCAGTTATTTGATTGTAATTTACTTTACAAATCAGTTCTTCGGCAAAATGGTACCTAGTTTCGTTTTTAGTCTGAGAACTATTTTGTAGAGCCATAGAACTTATTTTGTAAAGGAGCATAATACAAAATAGAATTTCGTAAACAATTCATAAATACCTTCATAAGCATTCCCAAAAAATTAACGGTCAGCTCTAACAAGCATGAAACTTTTAAACAACCGTTAGGCATAAGTCATTGCATAAAGACCGGTAAAATGAGATGCGAACCAACCAGCGTGACAGAGCTAGCTCGACGAAGTTTACTCTGGTTACCTGCATTTAGTGCATGAAATTGTGACAATAGGTAGAGAAGTCTTTTGTGAACTTCTGTTAAGACTCTTAACAGAAGTGAACTTAACTTAAGAGGGCGTATTGCGTGCCATTTTGTGAAATGGATGGATAGCCATAGGATTTCGCGCTCATAGGAGCAGGAGCAGAGCATATGTTTTTGGAACGGCGCGGCGTAGGCGTAATAATCATGTTTTTCTTATTTGCAAGAAAACCACACAACTTATGAAGAAAGTGTTTCAAGGAACCAAATAATATTAAATAAATGAAAAAATACATATCTTTCTATGTAATGTATGTATTGCATTAAGTAGGAATATCAGTCATCTAGTACCCATAACACAAGCTCTGCTTAGCTTAGGGCTAGATGATGCTGTGTGGATTGTCCAGCATTATTGTATTATATTATTAAATAGCTGCATTCTTACTACCCGTTGTCCTATTACCCGTTTTCCCGTAGGAATGAAGCATTTTCCCGCGGTAAAAAGTAGCCTATGTTCATGAGGAATAATGTGGGCTTCTAATGGTAAAAGATTTTTTCAAATTGGTCCCTTTGTTTCGGAGCCTATTCAATACAAACAAACAAACAATAAAATCTTTCCTCTTTATAATATAAATATAGATAATAATGTAATACAATATTAATTAGTAATAAGTGTAAATAACCTATGAATCAAAGCACATTTCAATAGACCGCAAGTTTCCTGAGATATTGACCAAATTATGTGCGAAACAGTTCATTTTCATGTTTTTTTATCGTATTTCGTATATTTTTATTTTTCGCAATCGTATTTTTCGTGTTTACCATAGGCCAGACCAGACAAACTGGCTTGGGAGAGTAGGTTTTATCTGTACGCATGCGCACGTAGGCCTTTTTTTTTTTTTTTTTGGAGGGGGGAAATGCCCTCGCACTTCCCTTCCGCCATGGGGGTGACGGAAGGGGGTATGTGGGACTCGAACCCACTAAAACCCCCCCGTGAAACGTCCACCGCCGTCATGGGGCGAGATGGGGTCGCGTTGGCATTCACCATCTCGCTCCGGCGGGTGGCCCGGGAACCGGTCCGGGCCTCGGCCTCAAGGAGGAGCAACCCTTTCACACAGGTCACCCCTCAGACGCGTGGAGCCGTGCTAGCCGGCAGAGAGTCCCCCGACTCTCCACCAGTGGCCCCACTACGGGGGACGAAGGAGGCGGGCGAACCGCCCCCTTCGTCTCCCTGGACGTCTGCGCCGGAGCGGGTCAGATTGGGCGTCATCCTCCCTGACCCGCTCAGCGGCCTCCTTCTGCGACATAACCTCTTCGCAGAAGGAGACCATGGCCTGCCACTCCCTTTCGCCGTCGAGCATGGCGCTCACCACGCTCGGCAGCGAAAGGTCCCGGCCCAGGAACGCTGAAAGCGTGTGCCGCATGGGACCCCACGCAGCACACGCCTCCAGCGTGTGGAGCGCCGTATCCTCCGGCGCCCCACACTCGTGGCAGACCGGGGTCGCCTCCCGTCTCGCGATCTGGTGCAGATACTTTCCAAAGCATCCATGCCCGGAAAGTACCTGTACCAATCGGAAGGTCAGCGACCCGAACCGCCGCCGCACCCACCTTCGGAGGACCGGCCTGATGGCGTCCACCGTCCACTGACCAGGGACCGGTGGTGCCAGGTCCTCCGCCCACCGCCGCAACAAGGCGTCCCGCGCCAGCCGCCGCATGCGCGTGACCTCCTCCCACACTGGGCGCTCCCCGGCAGATCTCCTCGCCGCCACGAAGTGATACACTTCGGCGAGGATCTCCGCCTGAAGAGCCCAGGGGGGATCACCGGCCAGCACGCATGCTGCTGTCCAGGACACCGTCCGGTAACCGCGTATCGCCCTCGTCGCGATGACCCGCTGCGGACGTCGCAGCAGGGTCAGGTTCGCGCGACTGAGGGCGTCCACCCAGACCGGTGCCCCGTACAGGGCCATACTCCGGATGACCCCGGAGTACAGCCGGCGACATGTGGCGCTCGGGCCGCCCACGTTGGGCAGCAGCCTCCCTAAAGCGGCCGCGGCTCCCAGGACTCTTGGGGCCAGTTGGGCGAAATGGGCCCCAAAAGTCCACCTCCCATCCAGGATGAGACCCAAATATTTCATCTGGGTCCCAACCCGGACCTGAACCCCGTCCAGAACCACCCTGGTTCCTGGACGAGGCCCTCCCCGAGGCCCGTGGAACAACAGGGCCTCGGTCTTGGAGAGGGCCACCTCCAATCCCAGGGAGCGGATGCGGTCGACCACTAGGGTAGTGGCCATCGTGGCCAACCGCATCGCCTCCCCGAGGTCCCTCCCCTTGACCACGACCAGGGTATCGTCCGCGTAGCACGCCACTCGCATACTTGCGGGGAACGTGCCCCGGAGCACCCAGTCGTAGCCAATGTTCCACAGGAGCGGTCCCAGCACCGACCCCTGTGGAACCCCGCGGACGACGCGACGGTGTCTCAAGCCGTCGCGTCCCTCAACCAGGACCTCCCTGTCCTGGAGGTAGTCCGCCAACAGCCTCCGCAGGTACAGGGGCACTCCGTGATAACGGAGCGCCTCCCGTATGGTTCCGTGCGGCAGGCTGTTGAAGGCGTTGGCAATGTCGAGCGAAACAGCCAACGCCTTCCCTCCCCGGCTGACCACATCTTGGGTCCAGCCCTTGAGCCAGAGTAGGGCGTCTATCGTCGAACGCCCTGCTCTGAACCCATACTGGGCCTGGGACAGGTCAGGCCCAGTCCCCGCCAGGTGCCGGATGACACGGGAAGCCACTACCCTCTCCAGCAGCTTCCCCGTGTCATCCAGCAGCACGATTGGCCTGTATGCGGAAGGCGAGTCTGCGGCTCGACCTTCCTTTCGCAACAGGCACAACCGCCCGTCCTTCCAAAGCTTCGGGAACCGTCCAGACGTGAGACAAGCGTCGAACAGTTCCCGAAGCCGCTCGCTCATCTCCCCCAAGGCGATCCGCAGGACCCGCTTTGGGATCCCGTCCGGACCCGGGGCCGTCCTTTTGCCACGCAGGCGTCCAACGGCCACCTCCATCTCCACCTCTGACACAGGTGGGATGGAGGCCGGGTCAATCTCCTCGGGGAGGAGGGGCGGCGCCGCCATCGAGGGCGGGGTGTGGAGGGGGTCGATGTCGGGGAAGAGCCCCTCCATCACCCTGCCCAGAAGCTCCGGCTCTAGGGACTCCGCAATCGGGGACGTCTGGCCACGGAACTTTTTCCGGGCAGCCCTATACGGACGTCCCCACGGGTCCCTATCGAGGCCCTCCAGAGCCTCCTCCCAAGCCCGCGTCTTGGCCCGACCGACGGCCAGCTGCAGCTCCTTTTTCGCTTCGCGGTAGGAGTTGTACAGCTGGTTCTCGGCTGCCAGCTCCTCCGCTGACAGCGCCCCGTCGGTGCGGCCGTGACGCCGCCTCCGGCAGCGGGCGTAGGGCCGCCGCGCCGCCGAGCAGGCGTCTCGGAGATCCCCGATCTCCGAGCTCCACCAGTACACCTCTCGGCGACCGGGGAGGCGCCGGGCCCTGGGCATGGCGGCGTCGCACACCGCCGTCACCGCATCCCGGAAGTGGCTCGCCTCTACGTCCACCTCCGGGTGCGTGGGCGCGGCAAACCACGACTGGACGATCGCCGCCTCAACCGCAAGATCGCGGTCGAGGCGACTGACCGTCCAGCGCGGAAAGTCCGCCCGCGCCCCACGACGGCCCCCCCCTTGGACGTCGGAAGTGGATATCTCGAACCTTATATATTTGTGGTCCGAGAGAGTCTCCACTTCCGACATCACCCTCCAGGCCCGGGCATGTGCCGCAACAGCGGGGGTGGCGAACGTTATGTCCACCACGGACCCCCCTCGCTGTCGCACGCACGTGTGGGCCGACCCTCTATTAAGAAGGGTCAGCCCGGTGGCAAGCGCCCACTCCCTGACGATCTCCCCTCGAGCGTCAGTAGTGGGGCTGCCCCAGTCCCGGGCCTTGGCGTTCAGGTCCCCCATGATGAGGACCTGACGTGGCGCCTGCCTACGCACCGCCGCGGCTAGGAGGTCCATAAAGACCTCCAGCTCTGCAGCGGTTCTATTGGGGGAGAAGTATGCGCCGACTATCGCATACACCCCCCACTTGGCCACCACGTACCCCAAACCCCTCTCCTCGACTGAGAGGGGGGGGACGCCACTTCCCTTCCCTATAATGACCACGGAGCCGTCCAGGTCCCCAGCCCAGCAATGGTTTTCGGGGGGGACGTAGTACGGCTCCGCGGCGACCGACAAATCAATTTCCCACTGCGCCAGGGACTGCATGAGCAGATCCTGAGCCCTGGCGCAGTGGTTGAGGTTCGTCTGGAGGAAGTTGAGATGGCCGACCTGATCCATCAGTCAGCCATCTCAACCTCCTCGCTCAACGCCGCGTGAGCTCCGGCAGAAGGGGCGGGGGCGGTCCGGGCCCCGGCGGTTTTCCCTTTCGTCTTTGGGGGAACGCAGCTGCGTCCCCCCATTACATGCCCGGAGGGCCTGCCAGACTCTGCGCATATAGCGCAGTGTGGCTCGGCCCTCCCGCAGGTGGCTGCCTTGTGACCTTCGCCTCCACACCGGAAGCACAGGTCACCTCTGTCCGCCGCCGCGGGGCACTGGGGGCGCGTGTGCCCTAGCCCCATGCACCGGTAGCAGCGCATGGGACGCTCCCCCAGCCCCACCACTCGTGCCGAGCTCCACCCCACCAGCAGTCTGCCCTTTTCCAGCAGCACTTTGGCTGCCGGGATCGGGCAGGAAACTAGGGTGGACCCGGTGCCACCAAAGCCGGAGCGGATCTCCCCGGCCTTGACAAGCCGCACATCACAGCGGCCCGCATTGGCGACCGCTGCGGCCACCTTCTCCTTGGTGGCCGTGTCGTCCAGGCCCGTGACACGGATATCCGTGGACTTCACGGGCCTGGTGACGTTAGCCACTTCCGACAGGACTTCGCGGAGCTTCTCCGCGAGCCTGTCGGCCTTTTGTCCGTTTTGGGAGCCAGTGATCTCCAGCATCCTGGCTCCCGTGGCAGTCCGCCGGAACCCGACCCGCCCTATCTCCATCTCCTCGAGGCTCACCTTCTCCTGCGCCAACTGGAGAACGGAGGAGTAGGTCACCCCTTTTTCCGCAGCCCCGGGCTGTAACGACAGCACGACAGCCGCGGACTTCGGGGACCTCAGCGCCGCTCTGGGCTTTGGGGCCGAAGCGGCCGGACGAGCCGCTGGAGCAGGCGCAGGTGCAGAGGGGGGAGAAGAACTCTTCCCCTTCCCCTTTCCCTTCTTTGTCACCGTCGCCCAGGTCTCCCCAGACCGGGGAGCGGCGACAGCGACCGGGGCAGCCTCCCTCGAGGGACCCGCGACTGGCACAGGTGCCACGGCGGGTGCCGCCCTCTTGCCCGCTTCTGAAGCTGGGCCACGAGCCTGCTGAGGTGGCGTTGGCCTCAGCGGCGCAGCCACCTCTTTCGTGTCCGCCCTCAGTGGCGGACGAACGACCGGAGCCGGCAGGAGGCGCTCCTCAATCCCCGCGATTCGGGCGTTCAGCATCGTCCCGAACGTTGAGATCAAGGATTGCTTCAGTTCCTCTACGAATTCCGCCCCCACCTGCAACATGGCGGGGGCCCCCTGAGTCCCTGCTGCGGTAGATGCAGCAGCGGCAGTACCGGCGGCGGCGGCCTCCGTCTTCGCCTCGGTGAAGGCGCGACGAAGCGACTTCACCTCGGCCTTCAGGGCCTCCGTCTCCAGCCGCAGACGGCTGTTCATAGCCCTCAGGCGCCGCGTCTCCTCCGCTTCACTCCGGTCCGCGAGGGCATCGACCACCTCCCGCAGACTGGACGCCGACCCCTTCAGGCGGCCGACAAACTCGCCCTTGAGGTTGCCGGACTTCCTGGCAACCTCCAGGATACAGGCGAGCTTCTCGCCAGCGTGGGCCCTCAACTCCTGAGCGCTCAGCGCGCTGATGTCCCCGACCCGCACGGCGGCATCGGTATCGCTACCGGTCGTCGTGAGATCGGGGACAGCAGCGGCGCGCTCCTTTCCATACTTCCTGCTGAGCAGGACCCCCGTCAAGGCCTCGTCGACCGGGAGAGGCTTCAAAAAGCCCCCCCTGGCCAACGAAGCCTTCCCCGCCTTCTTCCTCCCTCTAGAGGACGTGTTGACCTTAGCGGCCACTGTCCCCTCGGTCTCCGTGTCCGAGTCTAAATACCCGGGCACGAAGAACGAGGAAGACGGCCGCTTCCGGGCCACCACGTCCCCCAGCACTCCCTCCGCCGTGTCGGACTCCGCCCTTACCTCCGAAGAGGGGCCCTGAGAAGGGCCTTGTTTGGGCGGAGAACCGACGCACACCTCCCCAACAAGATTTATATCTCCCTCGTCCGACTCCCGCGGGGAGGGACCCTGAGAAGGGCCTTTCGAAAACCTCCCCGTCACGTCGCGCAAAGGCCTCGGCATGCCTTGGCCCTCCGCGACTCAAAACCCAACCCTCACAAATAAAATCAACCTAAAATCCAAAATATGGCGTAGCACAAGGCTATCTACTCTCCTCCGTGAAACCGTCAACCTAACCTCCATGCGCACGTAGGCCTACCTAACCTAAGTCAATGACTTCAAAACTGTTTTTAATGAGATTATTCATTACAAAGTTTTACGCACTGATTACTTTTCTGACGCGCAGATTGGAATATGCTTTGCTTTTACTATTTACCTACTTTAACAATATAAAAATTAACAAGAGATGCTTATCTATACTAATATTATAAAGAGGAAAGATTTGATTGTTTGTTTGTTTGTATTGAATAGGCTCGAAACTACTGGACCGATTTGAATTCTTTTACCATTAGAAGCATACATTATTCCTGATGAACATCGGCTACTTTTTACCGCGAGAAAATGCTTCATTCCTACGGGAAACGGGTAATATAATAGGACAACGGGTAGTAAGAATGAAGCTAGTCGTACCAATAATTTCCCTCAAAATCTAATCATAATTAGTTAGACTATCGTCATCATCATCATCATCAGGCTATGTCAGTCCACAGCTGGACATAGGCCTCTCCTAATGAACGCCAAAGCACCCTGTCTTCAGCTTGCCGCATCAGCATCTGCCTGCAGTCTTTCGCAGGTCCTCATCCGACCAGGCAGGAGGGCGTCCTACACTACGCTTGCAGAGTCGCGGTCTTCACTCAAGAACACTTTTACTCCAGCGTTTGTCGGTTCTTCACGGATTATTTAGACCATGGAATATTCGGTGGTTAACCAATGGCAAATAGGTACACTAAAACTTACAAGGTAGACATAAAAAAAAAAAAAAAAACTTGAAAATAGATGCTAATTGACACATGCCAAAGAAAACATCAAACTATGGATAACTCACCAAGCAGAAAGTTTTGTTTATAAAATCAATTGAAGTCAAATGAATCACCTAAATGACATCACCTCACCATATTAAACGGTCATATGTTATTAACAGCCATCTGTAATATTCTATGAATTGCCTAATTAAAAACATACATCGTGTTAGGATGGAAGATACTATCACAGAAATAATATTACAGAAACCGTTAGTTGGTATAAATAACCAATTCATGTCGATAGTCAATTCTTCTCTTCTTACTCATTGATATATCTGCCTTTTAGAATCCGTTTATTTTCATTTTTCATTAAACAGAAAACAATCGAGACATGACATTTAAATAAAAATTACATCTAAGGTTTTTATGCTATTATAGATTGAATTCCTAAACATGCATGCACAACATGATTTAAACATAGAGCAGGAAAAGCAACGATGAAGAACTAATAAAATTAAGATGTTGAAAACTTAATAAAATGTGTAGTATATTACCTACCATAATAATAAATATAACAAGTATACAGTAATTTGTAATGAGTAAAATTAGTTACTGTAATAGAATACAGTAATATAACTCATAGTCAAAACTAAAAACTTCGATACAATAGGTATAGCTTATCCTCATGGATTCCTAAAATCTAAGCCTAAAATTACGATAAGCATGGGTTTTTTCATAATTTTCACGATAACTATTTCTCTTGATAGTTTCCTATCACCGAATCATATATTCTCAGGTAACGCTTGCTTTTCCTCTAAGACATCAAAACAGCAAAACTACAAAAATTGCTTATTAAAAAATGCTATGATGACATAAAAGACTTTTTTGAAGACAAACTATTAGGATAGAATCCCTACATTTTCTTTTTAACAATGGAAGAGCTTCGAAGTGTTCTTAATAATATTTAAGGTTATAATATTGATTAATTATAAGATGTTAAGTATAACCTAGTCACACAAATTTATAAAAAGTAAACTATTTTGTTAAAAAGTTTTATTGTACCTACCTAAGTAAATTTATATAATATTCTAAACTACACAAATGTTATTTATTGTTCATAAAAGATCTCCTAATTTTGTATAAAATACAAAATACTTAATTTAGTAATTAACTTAAGTCCTAGATTAAGATATATTGCCATACCCTACCTGACAGGGTACATTAATACTTACTGTATGTAATATTTTTGTTTCGCAATAAAAATACTGAATACTGAATACTGAATACATCACATCACACTAATATTATAAACGCGTGCGAAGCAGCGGGCAGAAACTACTTTATTATAATCCGCTATCCTAAGAAATCCCGATAACCATATCTTTCGACTGTATTTCCTTTAAGTAATAAATTATATTTGGTGGTCCAGCGCATTCCGACACAGACCGATAGAAAGATCGTTCTCCAAATGTTAGGAACTTGTTTAATCTGTAGAGGCAGCGGAAAAAATCGGGATTCTTTGAAACGCTTCGCGACCTTGTCCAAGGTAACTATCGCTTTTTAGAGTCCCTTCTCCTTGCCTTCTGATTAAGATTTTGGGGTTCCCTTCCTGACCCTTACGGGTCTCGTTTTTATCTGTATAATCGAGTCTATTAAATAATATATATTATAATAAATAATATATTATATTTTATAATACATTCGGATTTTAATTAATATACAGAGCGGAGAGATACTTACTAGATTATAATATAATACTTATAGCTTATTCGAAAAAGTAATCCCCTGCCATTTTCCCTGCGAAGTGAATTTCTGGATTTTTTGTCCAGAATTCCTCTGCTAGCACAGAAAGGGAAAAAATCCTCAGGATTTTAATTTTCTTAGTTCTCCCGAGAGTTGCTATGTTTTATCAGAGCCATCAAAACCCCGTTCGATAATGGTTAAAATCAATTCAATTCAATTTATTTATCAACTAGTTTCTGCCCGCGGCTTCGCACGCGTTGTTTCTATGGGAAAGTTTTAAGGTTATTTCTATCCCATGGGAATGGCGTGAAGAGGTAACAAACATCCATCCATCCATACATCCAAACTTTCGCATTTTTAATATTAGTGTGATACCATAGGATCACAAGGAACACTTAGTCAAGTCAAATACGTACTTAGATTTATTACATTTTATTGTAATTTTCTTTGTGAATAAAGGCTTCTGCCATTGTTAGAATTACATTTCAAAGCACACAAGATCATAGAAAATAAATAAACAACAGAAAATAATACATGAGAGCTGCAATAGCATTGTCACAAATGAAAAGTGTAAATTAAAATATCAATGTGGGATGTCAATCAACAATCGCAAAAATATATTTGTCAGCAAATCTGCGTCTTGTCGGGTAACGCTTAACAATTAATAGTTTTTCGTTAGTACATTTTTCGGTTTTTCCTGGCGTTGTTGGTAGGTTAGGTATACATTATAAATAGATGATATAATAGCGCGTACAAATGACTCGCACACATTTTGATGCCTATTTTATAGCACCAATAAAGTTTGGAAGTGAATTGAATGTACAATCCAAAGAGGTGTCGTGGTAGTAAATTGATTTCACTGTAGGTTAATAGGCCTTTGGAACATAGTGTAAACTATAGGTTGCAAATTAGTATTTTGCCCTAATTTCTTTTGCAAATTAGGGCAAATAAATTAGGCAACTATAAAATGATTATTTACAAGAAAAATATACTTTATACTACACCTGCTCGGAAAGTGGCCTATTCCTTTTCCATTAATAGAATAGAAAGTATGTCTTTGCAGGCCTATAGGAAACCGGGAGGAAAAACTCTATGGAATTTCAGTTGAATGTTTGAAAAAGTGTATGGAAATCTAACGTGTTATTTTTTTTTTTAATTTCCTAAAAGATCGGCCGGTAGCTATGGTTATTTTCGTTCGGTCAAACGACAAAAAGTTTTTACTCCAAGTCCATTAGGCCTCCTCCGATTTCCGAACAATATTTTGAAAAAAGAACCCAAAGGCTGGCGCGGTCAATGAGGTTTTACCAACATCATTGGGCGCGGTAAGTTCTTCTAAATTTCAAATAATAATTAATTCTGCTTTTTATTTTCCTCGAAGGTGTAGTATAAAGCACTATTTATCACTCGGCAGAAAGTGCGATTCCTACCTCGTGTGTTTTAAGGCCCTCGGCTGCGCCTCGGGCCCAAAACGACACACTCGGTAGGAATCGACCACTTTCTCGCCTAGGTGTAAAATGTACTATTATTTCGTTGCTGACTGAAAAATTTAAGTACATAGGTTCGCGCTATGTCCTAATTTGTAATTATTTCCTTTAGGTTCGCAAAGACCACTTCTTCCGTGTATGCTTTTCATTTTGATGACACACCTAAGGTCGATTTCTCATAATGACAACTTTTATCCTTATGAAAGTTTTCTTTAGAACTAGTCCTTTAAAAAAGTTGACTCTATAAAAAATCAACCATTTGACATCAAAATGAAAAGCTGACATTTTGGGAGAAAGTGGTCTTTGTGAACCTAAATGAATTAATGACTATTTCCCAGAATGACATCTATTTAATTATTTTATTTTTATGAAGAGATCTCAAAATTTAGATATAGGTACAACCAATATGCTTAGCGAGAAAAACGTTGACCAAATTCAATGGTGAAGTATATTATTATTACAAGGAATTTGTCTCAGGGGTTGTCTGATCTCATATAAATTTGGACAAATATAAATTAAATATCTTATTAGGATCCAAGAGAAATCCATAAAGACTTTAAACATGTCCAAGTCAAATTAAACAAATTACGACAAAGGCTTTGCTAACTGCACTTGACAATAAAAGAGTCCACATGTCATTGAATAACACCTTATTTGACACTCAAAAAAAAGTTTGATCAATCAAAAGCACCGAAAAATCTAAAACAGGTCTTATACCATTGTAATAACACCTATACTTGTATAAAATATATTCTGTTCAAAGCTTAGACCGGTTTGCTCTGAAATATTCGCTGGCTGGCCTCGTGTGGAGGCTCATTCAATGTCTCACAGTTGGACATTGCACTCCCAGTGTATTTATAAAGCTTATAAAACTGTTTCCTAAACTGGAATTCTTTTGAGCTGTATAAATGGCGAAAAAATGCGATGGTGTGAGATTTTTACACCTTAGAATCCATTTTGGGGTTTTCAATCGTCAGATGGTTTGAGAAAGTCTGATTTTTATACATTTAGGAATCGTATCGTACCGTACTACGATCTTTACCTAAGTAGGTGCATAGGAAAAGTACCTAAAAGAGACACTTTTAACGTGAAAATTGCAGAATATTATTTGATTGTTTTGAAAAAACTAAAAATTTAATTCAAATTTCCTTGTATTTATACACTGTTTTTGAGTTTACGGGACAAATACCAATACCTCAAGAATAAAACTTTCATAGAACCACCTCGGAATCATTTTCTATACAATTGTGAAAGAATTTTCCAAATGGGTCCATAAATTGACTTAGAAGTCGTCGAACATACATAAAAAAACATACATACAGCCGAACATAAGCCTCCTCCTTTTTGAAGTCGGGTAAAAACTAGATAGGAATATAGAGTTTACAGACATATCTTAGTTTTTAACCGACTTCAAAGGAGGAGGTTTATGTTAAATTAATGTATACTATAAACTCTATGGACTGTATCATGACTGTCATCTTTAAGATTAACTAAACTGGACTCAAGAACCTTTTGACTTGTAAAGTAGTTAGGTACATAGAGTTTACAGACTTAACTTAGTTTTTAACCAACATCAAAGGAGGAGGTTTATGTTTAATGTTAAAAACTAAGTTAAGTCTCTAAACTTCACAAGTGAAATGGTCCTTATGGACCAGTTTAGTTAATCATGCCACAATCTACATTCCTACTATGTACACAGTTTGAACAATAAATGTTTCTTATTCTTATTCCTTAAAGTTTATACCTACATAATTCACAATTTACATGTAATAATTCTTGAATTAAAAAGTACCCACAATCCTTGAGTAAACGCATCTTTCTCACGATAGGCGTCCTTTCATACGATATTTGTGCTCAACAAAAGCTCGTTTTGTTTGATTTCGAGTTTCTCGTGAGAAAAAGTTTCGTGCTCCTTTTTTGCTGCACTTCTTTTATTTCTGTTGATGTAATGCGCTCTGCTATTTCTACAAGCTCGCTGTTCAATTTAATTTAAACGATCATTTTAAAACATCTTACTGTCGACAGAAATATGCTTTTGTCAATTTTAAAAAGCTCTTAAAAGTCGGTTTCGTTCTATGCAATATGTAGGTAGATGTATGATATACAACATAGATGTATATCGTTAGATATGCCCTAACCCCAAAAAATTGTGGCATTGTCTTTGAATGTGTGCGTTAATAAAATACGACGCACGCACAAAATATAACATTAAATCGTGTTTCGCCCAATCCTTACTGTTATTACACTGACTTCTGTAAAAAGAAGTTCATATTATGCCCTTAAATATGTCTATATTTAAGGGCTAAAGGACTACTTAAAGGCAACAAAGACATTTTGAATTTGATGCTCGCAGTTCATCAACAATAGGTACAATACAATAAATACCTACACTTTATTGCACATCAATAAAATATAAAAATACAAGAAAAGAGAGATAACAGACTTGCACAATGGACGGCCTTATCGCTAAGAGCAATCTCTTCTAGACAACCTTGGGATGGACACGAAGTAGTAGTCATCATCATCATCAACCTATATTAGTCCACTGGCTGGACATAGGCCTCCCCTAATGAGCGCCATACCAACCTGTTTTCAGTTTGCCACGTCAAGCATCTGCCTACAGTCTTTCACAGGTCGTCATCCCGCCTGTAGTCCTACACTATGTTTGCCGAGTCGCCGTCTCCACTCAAGAACATGTTTATCCCAGAGGTTCCTGAGTAAGTACAAGTACACATACATTACCTACCTACCTTCGTAAGTTATGGTTAAGATCGTAAACTAGAGTTACTGAGAAATCTATTAAAACACCGCATCATTAGCATTACATTAGCATTCACGTCTGTCATCTGTTCACAAAGTTATTTTCGGTCCAACTCACGTATTCAAAACTGCATCTAGGTGTTTGTTTACTTTAAATTACTGGTACGATTTTTCCATGCTAATATTTTTATGTCCATCGATGTAAGTAAAACTCGGGAGATTGGGTTCCAGCTTCTCAAAAGTGGAAAGCTCAAATTAGGTCCGCCACTCTCAGTCATAGTCGGGCCGGCGCGGTGCCTCCGGCGTCCAGGTACCTTTGTCTTTTATCTTTCTTGTTCATTTAGGAAGGTATCTAGGTAGGTATATTGCTAAAGATTTGAAATAGCGCGTCGTTGCATATAGTTGTAATTGTAACATAACACAGGCCATTTGTTGAGTTAGCGCTGGGAGAACGTACCATACCTATCTACAGAATTTTACTTATATCTATTGTATGTACCTAAATAAAACGTACCTTAAATCACTAACCTAGGGATAATATGGCTATCTGTAACATGTAGTAAATACATACTAATATTATACTAATATATGTAGGTAGGCCTGGTGTGGTATGCCGCCTATCACATACACTTAAGGTTGTCGCACACATTTTCATTTCGGATGGCGATGATGCAACTTCAAACTTAAGCAGTTATTGTTCCTATCCACGTGTATTTGTTGACAAGTACATTCATTTATTTGCTGCTCACACAGTACAATTATAACACATATATAAAATATAATACCTACAATTTGAAAAAATAAATGAACAATGGTAAAGTGTAGCGATAATATTACGAGAGAAAATTTGTTTTTCAGATAGAGAGACTGTGTCACAGCAACTTTTAGGCTTTAGTAGACTATTCACTCTTGTCTTTAAGTCCAGCAGTGACCATTGATAGACAAGTGGCTACCCAAATAACAAATTAGTCCAATATTTAAAGCTTAATATCACTTAAAAGACGTGTAAACGAGTTATTAAGGTTTTAGCGGTAACATCGTGTTGCATAAAAGCGTTCGACAAAACACTTTTGCTGTTTGAGCATAGAGCAAAAATGGCCTATAAACAAATGATGTAAATGTTTATTACACCATTTTATACAACTATTACAGTTAGGTGCTATATCAAGTGCTAATATTGTATTTTATAATTGTATTAAGTACCTATATCAGTTATCTAGTACTTTACTTACCCATAATACAAGCTCTGCTTAGCTTGGGGCTACATAATGCTGTGAATTGTCCAGCATTATTAATTTATTATTATTATTTATTTATAATAATACTGTTGCAGAAAAATACTGCTCTATAAAAGTGTTAACAAATATATTTACCTATTCATCTGATTTGCGTAATAAGCGTCAGTTTAATCAATAGCCTATTATAGGCTGTTGAAGATGATGGTTCGAGGCGGTACCAATGCGTTTCCTTTCCGAGTTGATAATGTCTACGACAACCTTTACATAGATTATACCACGGCTAGTTTATAAACTTCTCGATCGTGCACCTGCCGGTTTCGCTACAAACTATCATCGGACGATTCAGCTTAGGAAACAGGTTCCAATCGCAATTATTATCTATTCCCAGCCCTGGGAAATTATCTCAAGTATTTAGATGTGGATGTGGTCTTGATGAATCTAGTTCTTGAGTGTGTTTACCATTCATTATCCTTTTATGGTTGAAGGTGTAGGCTATGATAACGTTGACCCTGGAATGGATGTTAATGCTACCTCAATAAATTTGATGTTTTATACCTACCTTAGATGTGCAATATTTTCAAATCAAATCAAATTCAAAAATTATTTATTTCCTTAAACACAATAACTGCACACAAAGGTCAATTTCTAAAATTAAAATAGTCATGGAAATAAATTGATATTTTTGATTTTTGCTTCGATATGTAGACTAAAGTAAAGAAGCGACAAAGAAACCTTTAGCCTGTTAGTTGTTATATTTCAATTTGGAGCAAAAGCCGTCACGAGCTTTTTTATCCTCAAATCATCTGATATTTTGCAGTAAAACTTTTTGTACAGAAAGGTTTTGACAATTTGTTTGAAATTATTTACTGATAAAATTTTAGCAATTTGCTTGGAGTTTTGTTGTAGAAGTGTAGGTACATTCAAGGTACATTGCCCTTTAATAAATACATTAATTTTGTGTAGCCTAGTCTCTAGTATTTCAATTATGTACCTACCTTTATCGCTATTTTAGGGAACTGATTGGTATTTCAAAAAGTGTAAGTAAGTGTAGTTTTCATAAAATAATTGAATAGGTAGGCTTATTGAACGATTCATCCAATTCAGTCCGTGATTTCTAGATCTATCTTTATAATCTATGTATCTATACTTACTTATTCACGAATTCGGAATACATACAATTTGGATGCAATGCGAAAAACGCTTTAACCATAGAGTATTTTTATCAATTTTCGTTTTTGTGTAGGGCCAGTTAGCAAGTAACTGTTCCATATTAGGTACCTAAGTCAGACTAGATAAAAAAATTAAATGTCATTTAAGACTGGTTTTTTCATATCCGTGATCTTAATTAGACTACTGTTAATAGTGTAGACTAGAAAAACTACCTACACTGTTAAGTCCTTGACAAAACAATAAAAAGTAGAGCTCAACTTGCCTTCAAACTTATTTTTAGCTAAGCAAATATAGACTTTGCTGCTTAAAAACAGTGAACAAAACTGGAGTTTTCTCACATGTGGAATAATAGTTATTTGTTCAAAAAGTGGGCCAAACGAGTTTGTCCGTTTGTGGTTTGAAAGAGGTCTGTAGCATTTTTACCCTCCAAAGTTGTTGACCAAAATGAGGTTCTGAACTCTTTTTTATACTACAAAATATTTTCTCGCTAGTCGTGGTGAAAAATTATATGTTTAACTCGAGGGCAAATATTTTTCGTTTCGTGCCTTTTAATACTACTACTACGCTCGTGACTCTATTCTAGACTGCTTTGCTAGCTCGGGATTTAATATCAGCACGCTCAACAAAAAATCGTTTTGCCCACTTTAATAAATAACTATAGTTCCATTACTTAAAACAATACGAAAGTATCTAACTCCGACTTGTTAAAAAAATCATTCTCACTGCTCCGTCGTAACCCGAATTCAGCAAGGAGTTTTTAATGGCTTCCCTACAAATACCTTCTCTGAACTAGTAAACTCTGTGCTATGCGGTCGCAAGACATAAATACTTATAGTTCCTACTACGGAGCTGTTCCTACGTTGTTTGCTACTTCTAGATAGGTAAAAGGTATATAGGACATCCGGAAGGGAGCGGAAAACGGTACGTGATTGATTTCGTACCTACAGATCAAAGGATTTTAGATCCATGAATCAGTGAGTCCAGGAAATGAGGAATAGCCAAACAGAGAAATAAAAGAGCGACAGGGGTAAGTTGTAGATGAGATTTTTAGTGGTTATAAATGAAGACATCTACAACTTAACAGTTTTCCGACAGTTTCGAAGCTTGAGTTTTCGAACACCATATATACAAGATTACTTTATTACCCGAGCTTATCACAATCTACTCCAATCCAATTGTTTCCCAGGAATTCGTAATCAGCCCGTGAAATCTAAGCAAATGGGTCGGTTAGTCGTACTCGAACCCCTCAAGATCACGAGATAATTATGTAAATAACAATAGAAAAAGTCAATAACGCCGGTAATCGGCGCGTGCGACTTTATCAACGGTTGTTGAACATTTTTTACCGAACCATTCACAAATAACCGCCACGCGAGACCGTTAGCACCTGCTAGGAGCACCTTACAAACAGGTCGTAATAGTTGGAGAATCAAGCTTAGAGACATCTGCATCTGCCCAGCTTTTGGGAACAACGATTTGAAGATAAACCATCATAAAACCTTAACGACAAACCCGATAGTCGAGTCGAAAACCCGAAGTTTTCTTACAGTTATACGTTGTGTAAGAGATAACCTGAATGAGATAGGACCGTTTGGAGCCGAGCGGCCTCACGGGCATGTCGATGCAAGTAATAACCTAAGATTATAATATTTGTATAGGCATTCCTATCAGACGAGGTGGAATCGCCACAACGGGTTTGGAGGCATTCCGTAACGGTCAAGTGGTGTATGAAAGTACTCACCGTCCGTTGGGGGCTGCGGGCGAGTGGACCAGCTTCACCGCGAACAGGAACTGTATTGCACACACGAGCAGGCAGCACAGGTTCAAGGAGAGAGTCAACGCACACAGGGCTAACGTCACTTCGTACACCACCGCGAACTCCTCGGGCGCGCCCGACGCCGGAGCCGATATCTTCAGTAAGAACAAAAGTGCCAAGAGCGCCAGCAACAAACTGACGAGGCAGAGCAGCGCGAGCGACGTGAGGGCTTCTTCAGTCGCCGCTCGGCTGCTGTTCTTCGGCCGAGTGGTCTGTCTCGCAACGGTCCCTGTCCCTCCTGTCGCGGTCCCGTTCCCGATCTTCGGAGATGTAACAGGAACAGGAGACACGACGGATACGTTCGCGGGCGGCGGCGGCGGCGGCGCGGCCGACGGACTGACGGAGGCTGACGTTCCACCAACCGAGTGCTTAGAGGAATCCAGGGTGGACACATTGAGCGGCAGGTGGTGGTGCGGCCGCCGCGGCATGTTCTGGTAGCGGTGGTCGGCATCGTTCGCCGCCGGCGGCCGCGCGGCATGTTTCAACATGGCGCTAGCGCGGCGCCGCAGCGAGCCATCGCGACTGCTCCATCGACGCTCGAGCTTGCGTGACGCGGACGCGGTCGCTCCACCGACGAGCGCGGCGCGACTGACACACACGAACAAACCCACCCGACTTACGATACAACTTCAGCGCGCCGCGTCTACCTGAGTACAAGTAATTATGTCAATCAAAACTTGTAACTTGCACTGGTTGCAAACCAATTCCCTCGGAGTCTAATCCGAATCTGAACGAAACAATACGATGAGGGCATCTTGTAGACAATAGTTCTATAGAAATCGTATTGACAAAACAGACTAGTGTAGGTTTGGCTGTTTTGAATACACAAACAATCCACACAAAATATTTACACACCTAGACAAAAACACAATCAATTAGGCTTGCTTTTATCGGCAAACGAGTCATGATTAAAGCGCCATAAAGGAAGAAGAAATCCACTTGGTTCCTGTTTCTAGGTACCCCGTAGTCATTATGTAGTCAAGGACTTCATGTTAGATCGATGCATACAGGAAATCTCATCAGCACAGCAAAGGCCACACAAAAAGCTGCCCTTAGAGACACCGGCTTACTGTTATCTTGCACATCAATCAGCGAGGCTTTTATGCAAGGTACGGGCTTACCTTGAGAAGTTGAGATTAAAGGCACTGAGATTGCGTTTAATATGTGATGGGGACTCCACCGCGGGTCTTAAGGATATTTTTGCGTGTGATCATGGATGAAATTTAACTGTAGGACAAGATAACTGACTTTTTCGTTTAGTTAGGTACCTACTGTTTATTTAACTGCTATAAAAAGTATCGTTTGTTTTCCGGCTGGTTTTTTGAAAATGACTTCGTTAATTGAGGAGTTTGGCTTCGGGAATCTTTGTGTCTCTACTATTGATACCTAAATGCAATGATATTATATATAAACTGAGGCTAAATGTTGAGTTTTTACTTGTTAAGAAAGAGTCTCTAATATCAACAAAGAAAATGACAACGAAATAGAAACAAATTAGAATTAACTGTTTTAAGAGTAGGTAGGAACTATAAAACACATATGTACCTACGTAACTTACGACTACATTTTCTAAACGTAGGTTTACATAGACCATTATAATTGATCCTGTACATAATAAAAGGTAGGTACTTAATATAGACTCTTAATACCCACGTTTATGATAAACGGATGCGGTATGGCATTTTCAATTTCCCGTTCACCTTTATCTCTTAACATCTTTATGGTTATTTGTGTGATGTTCAGCTCAGTCAGATGTAGCATTATTTCAACAACACCACATTTTCTTACACCTTATACGTAAACGTAACTATAAGGTGTACCACCTACGAGAATGTGGTGTTGTAAGGTAAGTAAACCTTAACTGGCACATTATGACTCTACCATATATTATCAGGTCTGTATGTTATGCCAGCAATTATTAATGAAGTAAAGAAAATAGGTGGGAAGTTTATTCGTGTTAAAACCCTAACGAGAACAATTGGGATCAGAGAACATGGCTCACAAGACGCCAAAAAAAAATAGAAAACCAAAGAGGGACTTTACCTAATACCTGGTGAAAACGAGCTTCTTCACCTCCACACCCAAACTGCCTTTATTAGTCCACTACTGGACGCAGGCCTCCCCCTGATCGATTTCATACGAAGTCTAAGAAATAATTTTATATCTACGGCTCTTCTTGGCAAGTTTGTGAAGGTGGGACTGCATTGAGCTTAAAAAGATACATATCAACTGTGATGTAAGAGCTCCAATCAGAGACAAATATTTTAATAATAGAGATTTTGTCTAAAGAATATAGATTCAGATGATATACATATTTTGCTGGGAAGTTAAGTTGGTAAGTACCTACTCTATCAAGGCAAGCAAGAGGTATCAAGGTATCAAGGTATCACAATCTTCAACAAGAACAAAATTTTAACTTAAAAAACCCCCCGATAGATTTTCATGAAACATAGCTAAGAACACTCGGGATAAAATTATCTATGACACAAAAAAAATCGGTTCATCCGTTTGGGAGCTACGATACCAACAGACAGACACATTAAACTTATAACACCCCTCCCTTTGTGTCGGGGGTTAAGAATAAGTAAGTATCTAACCTACCCTATAATACGAGGCCTGTGCCAAATAGTGGGTGGAAAAGGGGAAAAAACATCAAGTAAAATTTCTATCATTATCATAGGAGGATCTCACTAACAACTCAAAAGTTGGGAACTCAATCTAGGTAGAGTAAGCGAGATACGCTACCTAGGTTGATTTCTCAACTTTAGTAGGTATTATATCCAGAATTCAAAATAGTAAATAGAAATCAATTTGAACTAGTATTTACAATTAAAACAATTGAGCTAAATGCAGACTGTTACAAGCGATCTATAGGTAGATCAACTGATCCATGTATGGTAAAGCTGATGCGCTGCGCCAGATACTCACCAGCTCTCGGGTTACGCGTCGCTTCGATCAGACGCTCAGAATTTTTTTTTAAACCTTAATTATTAACTACCTTAAGTAATAATTAAAGTACCTACTTACCTGATAAAAATACCTACAAACAAAGGAATAAGCTTAACTACATAATTGCACCTGACACCTTATGACAAGGAAACCTGACATAGCTCGTGCCACCCAACGTCTTCCGAGGAAGTGAGCTTGAGATGAGTCAGGACCTTACTTACCAGCTGGTGATTGTTTTTATGCAGTTTAATATTCCCACCTGCCCGCCAGGTGACGCGTGCGGTCATGACTCTTTGTCGCACCCGAACCCCTAGGGGTGAATGGTGGCAGCCTATCACAACAGAGTTGGTAGGTATAAATGTGCGTACCTACTAGTGATTTTTTTCACTTGGCAAAAAATTTTAGCGTAGAGAAAATCTCTAGAACCTATTTTCTTATTTGTAAATATAATAATTTAGGTATAGTAGGTATAAAATTTGCCTTGACTAAGTGCTTATTTTTTATGACTAAAGAAATAAAGTAATTGATATCTGAAATCTATATCGACGACCTCTGTGGCGCAGCGGGCGAAGGTCCTCCTGCGACGCAGGAGGTTGCGTTGCGGGTTCCATTCGGACTCGGGACAAATATTTGTACAATCTGCATTTGTTCAAGGTGTTCTGGATGTTTTCTATGCAAAATAAAAATATCTATCTATGTAGTGTATTGTATTAAGTATATCAGTTATCTAGTACCCATAACACAAGCTCTGCTTAGCTTGGGGCTAGATAACGCTGTGTGAATTGTCCAGCATTATTTATTTTTTATATTTATATTTCTGGTAGGGGTTCTCATTGATTAGTGCACTTTCATTTTTTTTCGTAAGTAAGTTTCGGACCTCTGAGTTTGTGGTTTCAGTCGAAACAAGTAAATTAAACAAATATGCAAGGTCACATTTATAGGTAAGGCGCGATTGTCTTTTGTTTTTCCATACAATCATCCTCACTGACGGCACAAATCCAGGGCCGTAAGTACTCTTAAAAACGAAATCGAAGTTTCTGATTAGTTTTCGTGCAGACGCTAATCATATACAAGCAACCTAAGAGTTGGTTTTGCACGACAACGAAAACATAACTTCGATTTTCCTTTTCCGAGTAGGCCCCCAGGCTTCCAGTATACGAAAACAAAAGCTGAGTAAATTATAGTAGTATTTACATACGGTGACCACGACAGAGAAGTGAAAACGTCGAGAAAAATTGGTGTATAAAAAAAGCGAAAACGAAAGCGAAAACTACCCGTGAATTTTATTCCAAAAAATACTGGACAGCAATTCACACAGCATCATCTAGCCCCAAGCTATGCAGAGCTTGTGTTCTTCTGGGTACTAGATAATTGATAAACCTGCTTAATAATAGGTATAATTCTTCGTTGTGTCTACTTGGTTACAATCTACCTAGTTACTATTTATTTATCAACCTCATAGCACCTTTCCTTCTACTACGACTAAGTAAGGATGTTTTACATAGAAAAGATTTGAACGCGCTCTTTAATACTTCGCTTTTAGTTTATTTTTTATTATCATCTGACGAGCTCTTTAGTATTTCACTACCTACAATTATTTAAGGGAAAACAATGGTGTCTTAACTTTTCTCATTGAAAACCTTCAAATATATATAAAGAAAAATAAAATATAGTTCCCTCTTAAACTCTTGAATTCTTATGCTTTTATAACCTGTTTTTTTAAGATTCCAAATTTTATGTCCAAAGCTTGTAATATCTGAATCTTTAGGTACTTTAGTAGGTACCTACGTACCAAAGTCTTCGGCCTGCTTATACTTTCATTTAAGTAAGTAGGTAATGGAATATCAAGTGCCATAATAAAAGTAATATCGGGTATTTATCGCGCACATTTTTCTTTTTGCCACCACAAGTGATGATCAGAAATATGAAACGGAACACCGTGTGCAGAATTAGGACCGCAAATTCTGGTATTAAGTTACATACACATCATCGATAATGCACTTGCCCTTGAATACCTGAGTAGTTTCTTTAATGGTTTCGATGAGGAAGATATTTTTCCAGCGATGAATTAGAATTTAGTTATAGATGTAGAATTTAAATAAAGATAAGATATAAGATAAATTTTTCCAGACGAATCGACAGAATTACAGACAGACGGGATTATTTGTTCCTTAGGGAACATTGCAGAAAAACAAATTATGAAAGTTTGATCATTATAATGTTATAAATACCCGATTAAGCCATTAACTATGTTTACAAATCGCGAAAGTTTAAAAAATGTATCCAGGCCGCCAATTTTGTACTGATATTTTTTTACTTTATTTCCCGATAGTTTACAAATAATCAAGTAAACATAACTTGGTAGGTTGTAGGTATACCTAAAGTCTAGGCTTGCATGGTTATAGTTTTTTGGGTTTTAAGATAATGTTACGAGCTCAATAAGTCAGCACAAGAAGCACTTTAAAATACCTGACCTCCCGAAAAGACAGCAAATCTCTAACATAAGCATAACCCATAACACCAGTAGGTAGGGCATTACATCCCGGTAGGGCGTTTTCAAACTACCTAAGAACCTAGGCAAGTGGGTATATATTTTTGAGTGTGAATTGACTGCCAAGTAAGGTAGGTCCTGCTGTCAACCACCTCATTAAGCCAGCAAAAGAAGCTTCCACAAAAACCTGACCTCCTTAGAAGGCAGGTAATCTCTTACATAAGTAAACATCATCAGCAGGGCGTTGTCCCATCCCGGTACCACAGGACGTTGTCCCGGAGCAAAAACTTGCAGCCCCTGTTGTGTGACCATGGGTTTGTTAGTTGTTACAGAAAAGTTCCTGCGAATATTTTAAGTAAAGTAAGGTAAAATTAATTTTACTAGAACAGAAACACAGAAAAACCTAAAACCACACTAATATTATAAATGCTAAAGTTTGGATGTTTAGATGTATGAATGGATGGATGTTTGTTTACTCTTTACGCCAAAACGACTGAACCGATCGATCTGAAATTTTGCATAGATGTAGCTCTAAGCCTGGAATCTAACGTTGCCTAACTTATTATCCCATAAACCAGTTCTCATGGGAAAGAAATAACCTTTAAACTTTTTCAGAGAAACAACGTGTGCGCAGCCGTGGTCAGAAACTAGTTAAAAATAACACTGACAAAATCGTTCACCACTCAACATTTTCTATGGTAGAGTAGAATCATACCATAGCACTGGTTTTACCGAAGTAAATATTTGTGAAAATGTCCCCAATAACAGCTGATTTTTCTTTCTCTTGTCTATATTTTTTTGTTATCTAGTACCCGTCTGCTTACTTTAGGGCTAAATGCTCATGCAGTGTGGATTGTCCACCATAATTTATTATTATGTATTATTTAGTCGTGCTCTGGTTCTGTTAATCACACTCATCAATCACGCACGAATAAATCACGCCAAAATTACTGAACGGATCTAGCTGAAAGTTTGCATACAAGTAATTCTAATGCTGGAATCAAACAAAGGCTACTTTTTATTCCATAAATCAGTTTCCATGGGATAGAAATCACTTTTAAACGATTCCATAGATACAACTCGTGCGAAGCCGCGGGCATAAACTAGTTTTACATAAAATCCAAAATGCCCGATGAATTTGTTTGAACCTCAGGTGCAGCATGCCTAATACTATAGCTATATGAACTCTTCATATAGCTATAGTATTAGGACGGCTGCACTGATTTTCAACAAACGAAGAAAAAAATCTAATTACCTACTCTCAATCAAGTCACCAAAGTCACGAAAGAAAATAGTTTGTCGGGGGATTAAAAAGTAGTAAAAATTAAGAAGTTTCCTATTCTACCATACCACACATATAGGTATTCCACCTTTGTGTGTTTAGTAAATAAATAAATAATAAATAATGCTGGACAATTCACACAGAATAAGTAGATTAAAGCTGTTAGAAAACATCGGCTGTTAAATAAAAGGAATGTTCTAAATAAATAACTAATTCATTTTGAATTTTTAATTAAATAAATAAATAAATAAATAATAATAATAATATTAATATATAATTAACCTTGCTTTGTCATAAATTTCTGTTTCGGAACTATTTGCTAGTCGCTCTCTCCTTGCTTGTAGTATAATATCTCTATGGCTCTCCCAGTATCATAGCAATCAACATTGTTCATTCTGTCTCCCGCAAAAAAGGCCTAGCCTAGTGAGGGGATCATAGGAAATCAAGACGTAGGTACTAGCCTAGTGCGGGGATCATAGGAAATCAAGACGTAGGTACTCAAAAAAAAATTATAAGACAATAACTAAGAGCAAGTGAACGTAGGCTACTAGAATCCTTGGAGAATAAAATTGCATCATTGTCACCCTACCCTGTTTCTAGTAAGTCGCGTGTCCCAGGGGTGGGTCTAAGAATGCAGTATCAGTAAGCACCTTATTCAACTTACAAGATAGCTCTTATAAATTACCTAGAGAGACTCTTTACTGACAGATGCTGCTATTTTATACAGGGTTATTGGTAATTCACTGGCACAGCATGAACAGCCTCCCATTATGACGAACACGTTCGTGAAGAGGCCAGGTCTTAGGTCTGAATTTTTATTGTGAATTACTGATTCAAAATAAAAAACACATTCGTCCGGAACCCAATGAAATACGACTGTTCTCCCACTGCCACAGCCACTTTTAATTCAGGGCAGAACCGTTTTCTACAGAAGGATTATTGAATGGGGGTACCTACTACCAATACCAAAGTTAAAAATAAGACCTGGCGTCGTCCTTCACAAACGTGGTCGTAATGATAACCAGTTCCTGCAGTTCACGCAGCGTCAGTGAATTACCAATAACCCTGTATACACGGCCGAGACATTGCTCTACCTAATATGAAAATTGCTAACAAATAGATAAACAATAGAATACCTAATATTTATCTGAATTTTGGAAAAAAATAAACAAAATCGCGTCAGAACGAAATTATTTGCCACCAAATAATTTGTTATGTGTTAATCTATTATTTACAATAAAGTCTTTTGAATTTCAGTGCGTTGAATTTTTCGCGATAAAGTATGTTAGGTACGTATAATTCATTACCAAAGGTCTGTCTGACTGAACGGACACAAACTGTTGAGACCCAATAATCTCTATTCGTACTTTATGGTCAATACTATACCTACTTACCTGCATAGTATTCACATTCAGTTGAGCAACCTGTAGATAGTTTACAACAGTCTGCCATTAACTCAATTGTTTCTATTTTTTTTATATGACTGTAATTTTATTTGTGAAGCATTCAGTATTAATGTTTTTTTATCATAATGTCTCTAAAATCTAGGAACATCTTCTAAAAAGGAGTTATTTTTTAGCAAACCTACTGAGAGGTCTATACGAGCAACACATAACAGCTTTAAACCGTTACAATAAGTAAATTTCATTCCTGGCTACAATATGGAGTCATTCTGTGGGGAAATAGTGTAGATGTAAATAAACTGTTCATTTTACAGAAGAGGTGTATACGTATTATCCATCACCTAGACGACATGGTAAGCTGTAGACCGTATTTTATTAGTGAAAATATATTAACACTTACCGGAATATATATATTAGAAGTAAGTATTTTTGTAAAAAAAAATCCAAACCTCTATAAAGTTCATTCCAGACCACAAAATCTGAGGCCCTGCAATAGACTAGATAGACCCTTCTCCAAACTTCAAATGTTTCACTCAGGACCTTACGCCATGTCTATCAAAATATATAATAAAATACCTCCACAAATACAAAATGAAACGAATATAAATAAATTTAAATCAATCTTGATTTTTTTTTTAACTAAACATAGTTTTTATTCTTTACAAGAATTTTTGGATTTCTAGTCGGTTCTTTGTATAGTTAAGTTACAGCCTTTAATATACCTGCCTACCGACTTACTATTAGATTTTATTAGATTTAATTAGAATAGCACTAGATTATAATATTTTTTTTTATTATTCTTTAAATTTTTATTTTGTTTTAATGTGTAATATTATTTAATTAATGACATAAAATGTACATTAGCCACCTAGCATTATATTAGCATGATAATTGCAGTGCCCTAGCAGGGTGCATGTTTGAAACTTACCTACTATCTTTAAGACCCCCTGTACAACATGTTTGCAATAAAAAATTGAGTATTGAGTATTGAGTATTAAATTATGACGACCTCATTGACGCAGCGGGCGAGATTCCGCCTGCGACGCAAGAGGTTGCGGGTTCGATCCCCGCCTCGGAACAAATTTGTGTACGATCTGCATATTCCGTTGGTCTGTGTGTTTTCTATCTATAATAAAAAAATATCTGTCTATGTATAGACGACCTCTGTGGCGCAGGGGGCGAAAGTCTGCCTGCGACGCAGGAGGTTGCGGGTTCGATTCCCACCTCGGGACAAAGGTTTGTACGATCTGCAGACAAATTGTCCATGGCGTTCTGAATGTTTTCTATGTATAATAAAAAATATCTATCGATGTAGTGTATTGTATTAAGTAAATCCGTTATATAGTACCCATAACACAAGCACTGCTTAGCTTGGGGCTAGATAATGCTGTGTGAATTATCCAGCATTATTTATTTATTATTTAAACAGACGTTATTTTTTAGCAAACCTACTGAGAAGTCTATACGAGCAACACATCACAGCTTTAAACCGTTACAATAAGTAAATGGGAAAACCAAAAAAGTAGAAATAACACTAATAGCCACAACCAACTTGCCAATGCCCTTTTACAGCAGCTCTAGTAATTAATCTAATAATTTATTCTGTTTAATTTAATAAAGTGAAGTGTGCCTTGTGCTCCTACGGCGAATAAATATATGAGTATGAGTAACTCACTCGCAAAGTATGTAAAGAATATTCTCACTCAAAATGATAACCGTACGAAATAAACAGCACAGCGATAAACTTGTTTATAATTACGTAATACTTAGTACATTACGACTTCAATACGCAACTCAAACGGTTCTCAGTTTTGTGGCCGACGCCACGTGTTTTGTGTGTGAGGATAAACAAGTTCCAAACTGGCGTAAGTTTTTGCTTTTTATATTCTTCTGTAGTTTTGATCACACATTTTATCAAAATATCTCAAGTGTTTAGCTTTATTTAATTCAAAACCAATTCTAACAGGATTTTTTAACTTGTGAGTAGTTGTGAGTCAAACAGTAGGTATTTATCACACTCCACTACAAAATCCTTTACTGGGCGGTTTTATGACAGAAATAGAACGCGCATATTATTCGGTGTTTTTATGATGGTACGCGCTTAGTGTTATACCTAAACAAACGGCTTGAATCTAAATAAATACCGAAATATGTGCTTGTTTGTGACGGTAGGTATAAAAGACATCTGTGAACACACATTTTTACCAATTGAACTACACAATAACATTCTTAATTGAACTAAACTACGATTCAAAGCGACTCTACCTAAAATCCAAGTCTCTGGTTGGCGAGTAAAAATTACTACACAGAGATTTGATTCTTAAATTACCCAATTAATTCTGTTAGATAATAGAAAAACAGTAGGTACATACATATATCTAACCTAAAAGTAGAGAAATTGTTAATCTGTGGACATTTATTATCGGCGTTAATGGACATGTAAACACAGATAGAGCTGACCGTGACATTTTATCAACGTATTGTTGATTGATGCAACAATTCTACTTTTTGTTTTCGGTAGAGCAGCCGTTTTCGAAACTAGTGGCCGCCTATTTGTTCGATTATCTTGATTTATTTATTTAATACGGTTCACCAACAGGTAGGTTTAGGTACCTACGTATTTAATTTATAGTTTATACCTAAAATGTAATGAATGAATGACAGTCATGTTCTAAAACATATTTAGGTGGACACAACATTATTAAAAACTTTGCTTATAAACAATAATAACAATTTAATTTGGGGACCAATCTTTTGGAAAAAAAGATTAGTTTCAAAAATATTTGAACAAAGCTAACCATAAATTTCAAGCGACATTCAGCAAACATAATTTTTAACACCTTTTTGAATTTTGTAATAATTATGTTCGACTGTTTGAAAATCAATTAATAGGAACAAATTAGACTTGTATTTATAATTTTAACTCGATCGTTCGTTACGTCTCCTTTTTAACCCCCGACGCAAAAAGAGAGGGGTGTTATAGGTAATTATAAGTTTAACGTGTCTGTCTGTGTATCTGTGTATCTGTCTGTGGTATCGTAGCTCCCAAACGGATGAACCAATTTTCGTTTAGTTTTTTGATAATTTTATCCCGAGTGTTTTTAGCCATGTTTCATGAAAATCTGTCCCAGTGTCTGTGAGGTTTTTAAATTTTTTAATTTTGTTCTTGTTCCATACAATTTGGTATGCAGTCTATCGTGCGGACATTGAACTACGCAAATCCCATACAAAAAGCCGAGAGACGAGACGTCACAATCACGTCTCGTTACTAACGTCAAATAGACTTACCCCTCTGATAGTACCTACCTATATTCCCATACCACAAGCTCTGCTTAAGCTTTTTTTGTTGTTGAAACGAATTGTTTTAGTCGCTAGTCGAATTGTTACTACCTAATCGAAATGTTTTTAGTCGAATCGTGTTTTAGTCGAATTGTTTTAGTCGAATGGTTTTAGTCGAATTGTTTTAGTCGAATTGTTTTAGACGAATTGTTTTATTTTAGACGAATTTTCCATAAAGGCTGCTTAGTTACTTGGAGACTAGATGGCTCTATTAAAATGCTGTTGTAGGTACATAAAAATATGATCATAATAGTTTTTGTATTCTATTAGTTGAGGTGCCTTGATTTATTTATGCGAATGCGGCGGCTATAACGGCGGCCGATTTATAAGTTAGAAAGCACGGTGTAGCGCTGTTTCGCACCACAGGTTGTCACCACAAATTAATTTTGCCGTTTCATACCAAAAAATGTCAGTGTTTCAACCCAAATAAAAAAAACTGTCGGCATTTGCACTCGTCCGTAGAACCCTGTCATTGTTATTTAATTTATTTTTATGTTATATCTAGTTGTTATAAATATATAAATAAATATTTTTTAAGGAAATTATTCCTATTTTTCAGGGGTTTAATGGACGTTATCGTGGTAGGCTGTGGTGCTGCCGGCATCGCCGCGTTACGTCGCCTGCACGATGCTGGACTGAAGGTGTTGGGGTTGGAGGCAGCTGATAGGATCGGCGGCAGGATTCATACTGTGGAGTTTGGAGAAAATGTTGTTGATATTGGTGCGGCTTGGTAAGAGAAAACTATGTTTTTTTCTTTCATAAAATATAGTTATAAAGAATTAAATTGTTTAAAAAACTAAAAACCGACTTCAAATTCAATTTAATATTTACACTTAATATTAATATTTCTTAATAAATCTAAACTAGCTTACTTACTAACTTTAACTAACTTCTTAATATTTACACTGTTTTTTAAAGTTTTGCGGCAGGTACTTACCTACTAATCTTCCGGGAATAAAATTTGTCAGGATCATTGTCCATAGTCCATACCATAGCGAAATAATCAAAATCGGCCCATAATTGACGGACAAATCGACGAACATATGTACATAAACAATCATAGGTACAGCGGAACATAGAATCCCCTCCTTTTTTGAAGTCAGATAACAAAGACATTAATCTCATCAATTCAAGTAGGTAATTCTAAAAACCTACAGAAGACTTATCCTAAGTTTTCTGCAGCAAAACATTCTCAATGAAAATGCTCAAATAATGCTGATACCTAAGTAACTGTTATCTATATCTGGTATGCGTGTTAATTAAAGTAAATAAATAAATAAAATAAATTAATCTACAAATCACTACAGATCTCTCGTTCTGAACTCTTCTAATTGCCCCTAATTCCTGACTGCTCGTAAGATCACAGTAAACTGTGATCTTAGTTTGACATCATGACTAGGATCACAGTAAACTGTGATCTTACGAGTAGTCATGTCATGAATTAGGGGCAATTAGAAGAGTTCAGAACGAGAGATCTCTTGTAATTTGTAGATAACAGTTATCAGCATTGAGAATGTTTTGCTGCAGAAAACTAGTCATGATGTCATGAACTTCATTGACAAATTGTTATTTTTAGGTGCCACGGCGAAAAAGACAACGCAGTGTTCGAGCTAGCAAACCCCCTAGGACTTCTTGGTAAACAAGAGCCACCTCACACCTGGCACGTCCAATCAGATGGAACAATAGTCCCTGAAGACATCAGCTCCAAGATATCTGCAGCGATCTGTGAGGAGGTGGAACGAGCGGAGAAGACGGAAATGGGCATATCTGAGTGTGTTAGGAAAGCGTGAGTAGACGACAGTTTTATGAGACATTATGAGCCGTCTATGGTAGTCTACTCCCAGACGCGGCCTTCCTCCTTAAGCGTCGCCATTGCGCCCTAGCGTAGCGCTTCCAGCATCAGGCAAGTCTTTCCCAGATCCGGGGCATAAAGTAGACTATATCCCCGGGATAAAATCGCCAAATATCATAAAGATCTGATAAGGTTAGGTGTGAAAGCTAACAAGTCCTGTAGGACTCAATATTTTCAATTTTACGCGATCTCAACACATTATTATTAGTATGTGTGATTATAAGTATTATTAGCATTATTTATTTAAATTACTTACTTATTTTTCCCCGACGTTCAATAAACGCGATAAATACCCGTTAAATAATACCTACTAGTAATAACCCGTAGGAACCCTCAGTAAATGACAGGTAGGTACATCAGGCATGTCATATCAAACGGAACGATAGTCCCTGAAGACATCAGCTCGAAGATATCTGCAGCGATGAGTGAGGAGGTAGAGCGAGCGGACAAGACGGAGACGGGCATATCTGAGTAGTATTAGGAAAGCGTAAGTAGACGAGTTTTGTGAGACATCATCAGCTGCCTATAGGTACTGCACTGCTGGATGGTAGCCTCCTCCAATATTCGCCATAACGCCTTGCCGCATCAATGAGGAGTATTTTGCAGATTTTAACCCACCAGCAGCTGTGCGATTACCTACGCAAAAACTACCCATCCTATATTGACATTTGAAAGACCTTTGAATGGCTTTGAAAGCCGTTTCAATGGCCTTCGCCATACATTTGCAAATTACGAAGGCCATTCAAAAGAGTACGACGTAGAGACAAATGTCTATATTTATGGGTGGTTTGTGCGTAGCCACACAGCAGGCGTGACGGCATCCTATACATACTTCGTCTCAGCCTCAGACCAAGAAAAAAATTATCTTTTTCTTGGTCCGAGGTATCACACGCATAGATACGTCCGCTGCTGATGCATACATAGATACCTACTACGTCCGCTGCTGATTGTAGTAGCGGTGTTGAATAATACACAGAAGGAAGCTACAGTCCGTTCTCTGGTTGATTCTCTTAGTTGCCTTTTACGACATCCTCGGGCTGAGTTTGAGTCTATTCTTATGCCGCGATGTCACTGCTATGGGATACCAATATATTATTTATTTATTTATTTACAGCATAATCTGGCCAAGCTAAACAGAGCTTGTATTTTGGCTAGGTTCTAGATAACTGAATACATTACATAAATATATTTATTTATTATAAGAAACACCCAGATTACCCAGACCAAATATCTGCAGTACAAACATTTGTCCCGAAACGGGAGTCGAACCCGGAACCTCCTGTGTTGCAGGCGGACTTTCGCATCCATCACGGTTATTAATATTCACACTAGAGTCATTTAACGGAATATTTACCATGATTTTCACCCGCTTATTTTTCGCCCGCTGCGCCACAGAGGTTAAAAAAGTTAAAGTGACTTTATTCCGCGACTTGTTTAAGTGGCTTTATTTATTTATAGTTTTATTTTTTTTATTCCAGAGCGACCACAAACCCATCACTCAAGGATAACCCCCTATCCCCCTCCTTCATAGAAAGCTACGAGCGTTACAACCATATTGGGGGTCAAGACGACCCCAGCACGGGCAAGTCTTTGCGAGGGTTGGCGGAACACTGGGTGTGCGAGGGGGAATTTATGCTGAATTGGAAAGGACGGGGGTATAAGAGTATTTTGGATGTTTTATTGGTAAGTGTTATGTAAGAATTAAAAGAGAAAATAGTAGTTCAATTCAAAACCTATTTTGGGAAGCCTTTAACGTATGTATACTATCTACTTCTTACTTTTCATGAACTCTGTCTAGATCGTATTTAGACTTGAATATTCTTTAAAATAATAACTTTGCCTTTACCTACCTTTGAACTAACGTCTCAAGGTCAAATTGCCGTTGGTCTCACTGGTAGAGTAGGACCAAGGGAAATACAATTTGATAATTTTCTAGATAGGATGGGCAAAATTTACCCTTGGTCCTACTTTTCGGGCAACAAACGAAAGTATCGTGTCCGTCAAGTAAGCAGCAACACTACACTGGAACAACCTTTTGGTCTCACGTTGTTTTTTCTTTGTAATTCATTTTTAGCGTTGTATTTTCTTGTGAACCAATAAAATTTTATTGGTTCACAAGAGATAAGGTAAGATAATTATCTTACCTTATCTTATCAACTTATTGTAGAAAATGGTTTCTCCAGTGCCCGAAGCATTGGAAAAGTGTTCCAGTAGGTAGGTATTGAAGGAGATATTTATCTAATTCACTCAGATCGTTATTTAATCGTATGTCAAAAAACTATTTAAAATAAGCTAAGGTAGGCACGCTAGATAATTGTATAAACTACACAAAGAAAAATTAAATTAATAAACTATAAGGACTTAAAAACTCAGATCGTGGAAGATCTTAGTAACTCCACCATAATATTTTTCTAAAAACCTAGTACCTACATGAGAATTCTTTTAAAATGAATCCCGAGGTGGTCCCATGAAAATATTAATCCTGAGGGATTGGTATTTGTCCCGCAAAACCAAAAACAGTGGAAAATTAAGGAATTTTCTATCGGTTTTAGTTTATTTTAAACCACCAACTTATTTCCTCGACGACCTCTATGGCGCAGCCTCTATGGATTGTTTAAGTATATCAGTGATCTAGTGATCTATACCTACTCATAACAGAAGCTCAGCTTAACTTAGGGCTAGATGATGCTGTCATGCTGTGTGAATTGTCCACAGTCTCAAAGCTTACTTTACTTTCAGAACAAATACCCAGACCCCACAAAGGCAATTGATGTTCAAATTCTGCTGAACAAAGAAGTTGAATACATTAGATGGGGTAGTCGACGCAGCAGCGAATCGGCGAACGCGATCAATCCACTGGTGCAAGTGAAATGTGCGGATGGCAGCCTTTATATAGCGAAGAGCGTTATAGTCACTGTTTCTATTGGGGTTTTGAAGGAACGGTGAGTTTTTTTGGCTAGATAGACCAGCTGGATTGCCATCCGGGGAGACTAGGTGTAAACGATTTCGGTCAAAATAAAAAAATCTGAAGCGAATCTGTTGACATGACATGTCCATGAGGAGGAGCTCCTTATTTCGATCATCAACCCGAGGCGAAATCAAAATAACGTTTTATAGATCCGTCGGAATCGAATTCGAATCCGTAGGATTCGATTCGGAAACGAATCGAATGAATTATAATACCCCTGCTGTGGATTGTTTGCAACAGTTTGCAGATAGCTCAATTGTTCCAATTGTACTAAATCCTAGTTCTAATTTATTTCTATTATTTAACACCAATATCCCAAAAATTTTCGACTTCGACGA
The DNA here is from genome assembly GCA_949316285.1 of Eupithecia subumbrata. Classification (NCBI taxonomy): domain Eukaryota; kingdom Metazoa; phylum Arthropoda; class Insecta; order Lepidoptera; family Geometridae; genus Eupithecia; species Eupithecia subumbrata. The sequence continues at coordinate 7,226,957 of OX438643.1, read as the reverse complement.
GACTTGAACCCGCATTTGATTTCATGGAAATTACCCCGAGTGCGATGGCTTACCTATACACTATACCTAATAACAAAAACCTTCATTATCAATGTTAATGCTATACATAAAGATTTCTTTCTTTCTTTCCTAACACAATTTCTTTTGTTTTACAGCCACAGCCAACTATTCAACCCGCCCCTTCCAGCCAAAAAACTATCCACGATCAACTCGCTCGAACTAGCAGTTCTCGACAAAATCTACATCGAATTCACGAAACCCTGGTGGCCTAAAACTCCTTGTAACTTCACCATACTCTGGCGGGAGGAAGATAAAGCCAAGTTTACAGAGGACAAGTGGATTACAGAGATATTTGGACTAGATACGGTGGCAACACAGCCTAATGTGTTGCTAGCTTGGATATACGGGAATGGTGCTAGGGAGATGGAGAAAGTCAGCTTGGCCGGGGTACACGCAGGTGTGAATAAGTTGCTGAATACAGTTTTGAGGAAGAATTTCGATGTTGCGCCTATCAAAACGATTGTAAGGTAAGAGCAATAACTTACTATTGGATATAGAGGGTTAAAGAAAAAACACTAGATAAACAGAAGGCTTGATCTGTCGATGCTCACAATGAGGAATTCTGAGACGAGTAGAAAAATGTACTCCGTTCTCGAATGCGGTCATTCTTATGTGAGGATAATGAATAATATAGCACTTTCAGGACATTGAATGTACCTAGTTACTAAAATTGTAATTAACGCCGCCATTTCCACAGTAATTCTCAAAATACCCACCGTTATTAGTCACCTTATCAGAAAAAATCAAATAAATAGAGATTCCATCGGAAATAACTGACGCAGAAAATTAACTTGCGATTTTTTTCAGATCACAATGGGCATCAAACCCTCTCGCCCGTGGCTCTTACTCCTACCGCAGCGTAGCAACAGAACAAAATGGCGGACACGGCGCCATTTTGTTGAGCGAACCTCTTTACCACATGGACGAGTTTCCCGTAGTTTGCTTCGCGGGGGAAGCCACGAGCCATCACAGACATAACGCGGTGCATGGCGCAGTGGAATCTGGCTTTAGGGAGGCTGATCGGTTGGTTAGCAGCTTTAAAAAGTTCGTTTTATGAAATGTGGGCAAATATTGGTCTCTTCAAATATTTACAGTCATGTCTAGGTTAGACAGGATGTTTTATCTATCATCACAAAGGACCAAAGCCCGTAGTCTGAAAGCTAGCTCAGTCATCGATATATGCTTGCGTAACGCTTTTCTATGGCACAAACCTCACTTAAGCATAGATGTATAACTGAGCAGGCTTTGATAATACGAGCCTAAAACCGCAGTCAGCCTGAAGAAGTCCCTTGTTAAGGAATGAAACGTTGGTGTTCTTCCAAAAATAGGTTCGTAGTTAACCCGCTTGCATTAATTATCACAAAGAGTCATCACAAAGAACGTTTAAAGCCTGCACCACTCAGCCGCGATTTTTGAAGCTGCGTCTTGCGTTTTGCGATTTTGCGGGGGGCGGGCGGTAGCCGGAGACAGTGTATTACGGCGGGGGGCGACACAAGACGCGCTTCAAAATCGCGGCTGTGTGATGGAGTCTTAAGACGAGTCCGCCAATTAGAGGTCGGGCTTTTAAAGGACAGAAACTGGCAGAAAATGTTGTCATAAGTACAAATTGATTTAAATATCGTGGCTGTGAAATTAGTCAGTGCTTTTATAATGTTTTTAATGAAATAAATAAGGAAAATAAATGTTGTTTTATAAATTATTTAAGAGTTTATTTTTCTTAAATTAATAACTCCGTAAAATAGGTACCGGACCTAGTATGTGATGCTTACGGGAATAGGAAATACAGATAAAAACTAAAATATACAAATAGACATTCCTTATAACTGAGCGAATTAATTATAATACATTTCTACATTTCTAAAATATCATAACAATAAATTTTTATCAGACATTGTACACAGTAAAATAATTATAAGTACCTACACTCCATCCAATAATAATAATAAAGGTCACAAAAATTTGTAAAAATTAGTTTAGTAAAGTTTAAAATTATTATGATATAGGTGTCTTAATTGATAAAATCGAATATATAGTAAAATAATTAGGGGAACGTCGCAGATCGCGCGGAAAATTCAATGTTTTCTGTTTTTTATTTTATTTTCTACGTTCTACAAGTAATTAACATAGCAGATAATATATTTTATGATCATTGTAAGCCATTTTCTATACACCCATGCTAAAACAAACTTTGAATAATTTTCGTTATAGAGTCTCACCGTTGTTTACTTCAGAACCTAATGAATCTTTCACATAATTATGTCATCTGCAATAAACTTCAAAACGACAATGAGGATCAGTAAAGATAAAGCAATTTCAATAGAACTAGTATCCACGTTATTCTATATTACATAAAAATTATATATCTTTTTAAATTATCCAAATCAGACCATTACGTACGAAGATATTAAGAAATAAACATTATGCCGTTACTGCTGGTAAAATCAAATTACGCGGGTGCGTGTGACGTCACTTGCTCGGTCGCCGCCCGTTAACCGTAGGCAGATATCAGTTTTTAGTGATTTACTCCGAAACTATAGGAAAAAAATAACATAACCAGATAGACTCAGTTTTGAGAAAAAAAACGAATGAAAAAAATATTTTTCATATTTTTATTCGAGCGAGTGACGTCACACGCACCCAGTCACTTAGTGAACTTCACTAGTAATTTGGTCATAACTTCGTAAATTTTTGTTGTACAACAAAATTTTTTGCACTGTGTGTTATGGATTTCTTAGCTCTATAAATCTGTATTCTCAATTAATAACGTTACGGATCCTCATTATTTAAAGTTTGATTTAGCATGGGTTCAAAGAAAACTGCTTTCAATGGTGGCAAAACTATCTGCTAACTTGTAGAAAACAGAAATCACCAAAAAACCGGAAATCTTTTGAGCATGCGTCACATTCCACCTAAGTATATTAATAAAATAGTAAAATATTTCATAAAAATAATTAATGTCCTATCAAACTAAGTAAAAACCACATCAGACTGTAAAATCTCCGATTTAATAATATTACCTTTTTCATCCAAATCGCACATTGTAATTTCAACGTTACTATGCTGGGGTCTAAGCTCAATTTCATTTTTCACGTTTGTATTATCCCCTTTCAGTACTATTTCGAACTTAGTAGGTGTTGTGAATGTGGCGTCACCTGTTTTTTCTAAAGTGAAGTCTAATTCAGTAGACGCAAGAGTCTTTTTCGGTCCACCGTCTACAATCTTTTTGGAAACTTCTAGATATTCGTACCTGGTTGTTGTCAGGCGGTACATGCCGTCTTCGCATTTTTGGTATCTGTGAAAGAGAGAATAGAAGGTTTAAACACAGATTTTTAGAGAATTTGAATTTAAATCAACTTATACGATAAATAATAGATTCAGGCGTTACTTTGCGGAAATCCATTGTATAATATTAGGATGAAACAATTTTTAGTAACAATTCAGAACCTCCTCCGACAAGATCCAACAAAATGTGATTTGTGTGTACCGCCCGCCCTCCCACAAATTGTTCCTACTTACAATTAGAGAAAGTAAACAATAGACTTAAAATTAATTAAATTAAGTAAATTATTCCTACTTACAATCAGAGAAAGTAAACAATAGACTTCAAATTAATTAAATTAAGTAAATTACCCTCCTATCTAACTTAATTTGCGAAAGAAAAGACCACACCAACCACACAATGAAAAAACTCATCAAAAGTAAGTCGTCAACTAGTTTCGTCTCTCCACGAGACATCATCAGGACACCTCAACAATACTCGACCTTGACACAGAGAGCGCTAAGCAACAACGACAGAGTCCTACCAGAGATGTTGCTTCTCTGAGCTCCCTGCGTAAAGTAGTGCGAATCCACTTTGCGAAACTTTTTGGCGCAGTAGGCAAACTCTTGCGAACTAGAACGTTGTGAGTTCCGTTGTAAAGCTTTGCGCACATTAATGTAACGCATAGCACAAAATTGTGAATGAAAAATGGGTGATTAGTATAAATTAGTTATCTTTAGATAAGTACATTTTACAGTGACAAAATGGCTTCCCACAAGCGAAACGCTGCCCGCGAGTTGTCCGTCATCTGATGCCATCAATATGAAAATCACAGAATGTTCATAATCGGGAAATTCCCGTATGACTTCTATCGGAGTTGCCAGCGTACAAATTGAAAATAAGATACATTATTCATCATCATCATCATCATCATCATCATCATCATCATCAACAACAACCTATATTAGTCCACATGGACATAGGCCTCCCCTAATGAGCGCCATAGCGCCCAGTCTTTAGCTTCCGACCCCGGCTTCGCGCGCCTTTATCCGGGATTAAAAGCGTATACTTTGTTCCAGATCTAAAACTATATGTATGTAAATTTCAGCCCGATCCGTTCAGTAGTTTTCGCGTGAAGAGGTAATAAACATCCAAACTTTAGCATTTATAATATTAGTGTGATGATTTCGGCTTCGTTTTATTAAGGTAGCACGTGACTAAGTGCTTCTGGATAAGTAAAAGGAAGCAATCATACCTAAATCGACTATATCCAAACGGCCAAACCGCTCCATGTTTCTTCACCAGATGTATAGTCAACTCCGCTCCTCGAGAATAAACCTTCTTTAAGTTCTTAGGACAGATGTGGCAGGCGTATTGCTTCCGGACCTTTTCCTTCTTGATTTCTGGTTCAGATTCCTCGGAGTTTTCCGCGTCGCTTTTGTTTTCGCGTCTGCGTTTCCGCTCGTGTATTTTTAAATGCTTGCGGAGATCCCATTTTGTTACGGCTCTGGGGAATGAAAAAGATTGTTTGGGTATTTTTATTTAAATAAGACTCCCAACATGAGATCACAAAGCAAGGTAAATGTTAATTTTTAAGTCTTATGTGTCGCTATAGTATAAGAAGTCTCACTCATCATATGAAATTAATATTATTTATTACCATGGCACTCATGAGGGTAGGTCTACGCCCAGCGGTGGACTAGCGTATGTAGATATGACGAATAATACTACTAAAAATAGGAAGTTAATGGTGTCGATTCAGATGTCGCCCAAAGTAAACTAAACTAATTTGACAGCACTAAAATTAATGCCATCCTTTTTATTTCGATCGTTATGAAGAGGACGGGAACATTTTTAGTGCTGTAAAATTAGTTTAGTTTAGTTTGGGTGACAATCGAATCGACAGCACTAACGATGAACTTCGTGTTTAATGGTATTTCTCGCTACAATGATGTCATTCTAGCGAAAAATACCGTTCAATATGATCATCCGGTCTTATCAGCCTATGCTATAATCAACATCTCGACATAGGCGTTTACCGTGTTCTCTCTAAGCGTCATAGGCACGCTGTCTTTAGCTTGCTACATAGACACGTGGCCGCGTTCATGCTCACTTGTAACTAGACAGTGCTCACTTGTAATGACATTGGGTGCAGGCGTGCAGCCTCGCCCCGTCCGGCTCCAGATGCCGGTAGCGCACGTGTACAGCCAGCGCCGCGGGCGTCGCCGCTGTCATATCGCAGAGCGCACACGCGTACATAGATACGTGGCCGCGTTCGTGCTCGTCCAGTAGGTATTGGGAGGCGCGTTTGATTCCGCACATGTTGCATGTAAAGCGGGAGTTTGGAGGGATGTTCTGAAATGGGAAATACATTTTAGAGTAATCGGTCGAAGATCGTGTTTGATCGTGGTGAATGGAAGTATTTGAAGGGCAGCACTAAGACAGACTCTAAGTAGTGTTGAACGGAGGCCAAGACACACTTCAGGTTGCTGAGCATTATGACTTACAAACTGGCGACTTATCGTAGCCATATTAGAACCAAAATGGCGACTAAACCCAGGCCAAGACAGACATACTTCTGACTAAAGAAGTAGGTAGTGAAATGGCGACTTCTCTTATTCGAGACAACAGCGACACAATCCTGGTTACTAATCCATAGGAGTAAATATAAGAGCCCAACTGTCTTCTCAAATGGTCCACCAGCTTTCTTTAGCGAAGTAATGTCCGCAGCGGTAGCACGCGATATGTATCTTTCCCGTGTGACCATAGAAGTGACTCGTCAGGAACACAAGATGAGAGAAACTTGGTAATACATACTTTGGGTTGCAAAGGGTAGCAACACGGCGAATTATCGGATGCCAAGACACATTTCCGGTCGGTAAGCCATATTAGTACCAAAATGGCGACTGTACGCAGGCCAAAACACACTTCAAAAACACAGCCATTTTGCTATCACAAAATGGTAGCAAAATGGCGACGTCTCTCATTCGAGACAACAACTACTTTGGGTTACTGGGCCATAGGAGTAAATATAAGAACTCACCTGTCTTCTCAAATGGTCCAACAGCTACCTACCTATTATTAGCAAAGTGCTATCCGCAGTGGTAGCACGCGATCAGCCTCTCTCCTGTGTGGCCTCGGACGTGAGTCGTCACGAACAGGTGACTAGAGAACCTTGGTAATACATACTTTGGGTTGCTGAGCCAGAGGAGTAGCAACATGGCGACTTATCGGAGGCCAAGAAACAATTCGGATTGCTGAGCCATAGACGTACCAAAATGGCGACATAACGGAGGCCAAGACACATTTCTGACCTGATAAATAGCAAAATGACGACTTCTCTTATTTGAGACAACAATACGACACACATATCTGTTTCGTCGTTGCCTCAAATAGTAACTCTGAGGTTACTGAGCCATATGAGTAAATACAAATATAACTCACCTGTCTCCTCAAATGGTCCAACAGCTTCCTATTATTTGCAAAGTGCTGTCCGCAGTGGTAGCACGCGATCAGTCTCTCTCCCGTGTGGCCCCGGACGTGAGTCGTCAGGAACACGCGACGGGAGAAACTGGAGCCGCAACCGGCCCACGAGCAGACAAACTTGTCGGAGTAGATTATATGTAGTTTTACATGGTTGAAGAATTCCTGGAAGATGAATACGGGTTTCTTTGTGCAAAACAATTGGTGAAAAGTGAGGATTTTGCCCAGTGGGACACTTATGGCTAAAAATGATTATATAAACAATCGTGGGAATATGAGAGTAAAATAGACGCGCTGTAATGTAATTAGCGAAGATGCAGATGGTTTCATGGGCTTCAATTCCTGACCTGATAGATAGATTATACTTTTATTCATCACCATAAAAAACAGATTTTATATAATTAAACATTTAGAGAACAGCAATGGACCTGTAAAACCTGCACTGTTGAACCATATAAATTAAAGCAATTTCTTCCAGGCAACCAAAACGATTGTGAGAAAAATAAAGGATGCCAGTGCCTCCTAACATAAATCTAAACTATTAATAGGTACTAATACCTACTAAACTATTACAATACATCCAACAAAATAATTATACTTAGTAACTACATATATTGGACATGCTAAATAATCTAGTGTGACGTGCATGACATTTAATAGTAATTAAAGACTTTCCTTTTAAAAGCGTGATGAGATGTGGACTTCTTAATATCTGCCTGACTTCTTATTCCTATCCTATTCCCAAAATGGCGAGCGACGTGCCCCCCAAGTCCCTACGATTAATCGTCAAATCCACGTCATTTATTTCTGCACTACTACAAGTACTTGTTAAGGCATTCACTGCCCAGCACCAGCGGTGCGACCTAAGCAATCGGGCCTACCCCATTGCTTAGTTAGGCGACCCGCTGCTATGGGCTTTACTCGGCGTGTGCGTCGTGTGCACAGTGTGCACTCAAAGAGTTAAGGTGGCTACACAACAAAAATAGTTTTAAGTAGGTGTTCACCAAAACATAATCAGACAATTAGGCAGCTTTGTCGGTTAATTTTGACGTTTAAGGTATGAAAACTTGTGTCAAAAAAGTCAAAACCACTGTTAAAATTTAACCATGTTAGTTGGTCTTAGACGAGGCATTTTTATGTCAGCCTGTTAACACCCATTGCTAGGTATAAGGCTGTCTTATAATCAAGGATAGAAACTGCAACATTAAAAAGGTTAAATCAAATCATACTAACCTGTACAGAGTTAAATGTTAGATTGCATTCAATCCACATACATTGATGAGGAGATGACAAGCTTTTTAGAATATTCCTCTTTGTAGAGTCTTTGTGACAAGGTGGGAGCTTCAATGTAGACCGTCCATTATATCCTATAGCAAGCAACTTGGCGTGGTATGCATGGTAGTTTATATGACGGACCATTTCTTGAAAATCTGTTGTTCTGTGACCACAGACATCCCAGAGGCAGATGTAATCGGCTGAAAGTTTTAAGGTTATTAGTATTTTTCATCCATGATGTCCTGTAGTTGACCTCTGTGAAATAAAGTGGGCTAAACATGGTGAATCATGATGAAATTGGCAATATTTAGTAGGTAGAAAGCTCTGTAGCTTTTGCTTTGAACAAACAATATATTATAATTTTAGCAAATTAACACAGCAACACCAACTATTCCTCATCACATCACTACACACATCATAATATTACAAATGCGAAAGTTTGTATGTTTAGATGTATGGATGGATGTTTGTTACCTCTTCACTCCAAGCGTACTGAACGGATCAGGCTGAAATATTAGCATACAGGTAACTCTCTCTTGGAATCAAACAAAGGCTACTTTTTATATTGTAAATCAGTTCCCATGGGATAGAAATCACCTTTAAATGTTTCCATAGAAACAATGCTTGTGAAGCTGCAGGCATAAACTAGTATATAGTATAGTATAAGAGTAAATAGGACATAATCAAGAAAAGTTTTTGGTGATTGCAAAGAATCGAAGGCAGAATCTTGACCCTATGTTCCTTTAACTGGAAGATATGGAAAAGTTTGACGGAGGCCTACATCAATATACTGGTTGATGAAAGCTTAGAAGAATGTATCCTTACAAGTGTCCTCATCTTTCTTCATAACTGGCAGGTCTTTGAAATGCTCCTTGACATGTTTGAGGAATTCTTCGTAATCACTGTAAACTATCCGACACCCCTGCCATTCACATTCCATACTCAGCTGTTCTTTTCTCAGGCGATACAAGGGCTGAAATAATTTATTCAATTCAATTCAATTCAATTCATTTATTCCTTTAAAACAAAATACATTGTGTGTGGAAAACTTAAAACTAAAACTCCTGGGTACACAAAAAACTAGTCAAACAATCAAATAAAAAAAAACAATTTAAAGCGTATTAAAAGATCTTATAAATAAATTATGATAAAAAACTAATAAATACAAATGTCAGCCCTATAACTATAATGTCAATCTGGAAAATTACAATGTCAAATTGAGTATGATAGATATGTCAATAGAAGATAAAATTAGATAAATAGCAATGGCGGAAAAAGTTATAACTCATATATTATTTTTATTAGTCATCTACTTATCAAAAAGTCTTCTTAATAAGGCTTCAACCACACTGCTAGGGCAGGCGAGTTTGAAAATTAAGAGTTCTAACTCGCTCAAGCCCATCGCGCTAGGCACCCGTCTTAGTCACTTTAGTATGAACGCAAATGGCAGCGGCGGTTTCATGTTTCATACCTACTTTTCGGCCGCGTTAGGCTTGCAGTATGATTGAAGCCTTACTCTCATTGGCTAAACCTTGATAGAACTTTATAAAAGACATGTTTGAGCTGAGTTTGGGTAGACTGGGGTGGACTTGGAGCTTAAATGTATGAAGTATAATGATTTCTTTTTTAGAGCTTCACTCATCTAAGATTTTGAAAGTGATTGAGACGTTGGAAGTGGTGTGGTATTTTTTTTATTTAGGTATGTTTAAGAGATAACACACATATCATAGCTCTCAATGTTGGTTCGTCTTTGGTTTTTCTATGCCATAATAGTGGAATGGTTTGTTGAGAAAGTGATTTCCCGCGCATATTGTTCGACTTACCACAGCCTTCGGTTCTTCCAAATTTTCTCCTACACCGGGTGGAACGCTAGTAACATCATCAGCTGCAGCTAACAAGAAATTCTTACGATCAGCATTCGTTTGAATAATAAATTGGATGTCATTTTTGTTCCGCAGCGATTTCTTCACCTCTTGACTGTTTTGTTTTTGGAGCCATTCCATGCAACGAATCACTTTTATTTTGCTCGTGCTAAACGAGGTGGACGCTTCTTGATTTTCAGCCATTTCAACACAAACTAATGTTGAACCATTTGATTGATAAAAACAAAACACAACATACTTCGATTCCAGATAAATGAGTAACTTTTCCCATCCCATCTTCTTTCTTTCTTTCGGGTCATTCTTCGGAAAGGCATTTTTTGGTTGACTTTCGTGGCACATTTTTTTTTGTTGAAATAGCACCTAATGATGAAATATTCTGAATAAAGATTTAATTTAAAAATTTTCGGTAGTGGAGGGAACTTAATTGACTTAATGGTTAAGAAGTAATTCAATTTTAAAAATATGGTATCCACGGAAATCAGTATTCATATCACCGAAATCAAATATATAAAAATATTGAACATTTGTACGTTGAAACATACATTTTATGTGAATTAGCATATTAAAATCAATGTAAGAAGGATATTCGGGTTGGTTTATTAATAAAATAATGTTTTTTCAGTAGGAACTTGATGGAAAATTTCTTAAAATTAAGGAGTAATTATTTTATGTTTGCAGTTTTTTTCTAAGAAAGTATAACAAACATTTACACACTCTTAAGTCAATACAGTAAACATTATTTTTTATACATTTTTTGTGTTTAATTTTAATTATTAGAGGAAAATCTGCTTCTCTCTAGCAGTTCGTTGTTGACGAAGATCTAATTCACTAACTAATTGTATCTTCCCTTCTTTCTTCTTTCGATAATACCGCTGCCTATCTTTTTCTTTCTGCACGGAATAATAGGGTTTAAAGTATAAAATTGCCGTTTTATTGTAATAGGTACTTCGAATTGACATAGAACCTTCATGGTTTGAGATTTTTGAGCGAAACTCTTTTTACATGGTACCTATGAGGTTCTTCTTTTAAAAAATGTGCAACATTCGATTATCGACTTCCAGTTGTATTTTTTTTTAGCTTAGACAAGAAAAATGTATACTTCGAAAATTCGAGTGATTTTTGAATACGAGTTCCGACGCGGAACTAACGCGGCAGAAACAGCTCGCAATAACAATGTTGAGTTTGGAGAGGGGACTGCTAATGAACGCATCGTGCGATTTTGGTTTAAACGCATTCGTGATAGAACGTTTGATTTGAAGAACGAACCACGTGAAAGACCGCCCACACAGGTGAATAAAAATGAATTGAAAGAAATGGTTGAAGCCAATCCGAGCCAAACTACCCAGGAATTAGCGGCATGGTTTAACGTTAACTTACCAACAATATTGACTCATTTGCGTCAAATCAATAAAATTAAAAATTAAAAACGGGTGCCTCATGATTTGACTGATTTGCAGAAAGATGTGCAGAAAGACGTGTTGAAACTTGTTTTGCCTTGTTGAATCGATACAGAAATGAAGAAATATTGGATTGAATTGTGACATGTGACGAAAAGTGGATTCTTTACGATAACCGTTCGCGAAAAATGCAATGGCTGACCCCAGGTCAAACGCCGCTATAGTGTTCTAAAGCAAAGCTTACCAATAAAAAGGTAATGGGTAACTATTTGGTGGTCTCAGCATGGTGTTATTCACTATAGCTTTCTCCGATCTGGTCAAGCAATAACGGCAGATGTCTAATGTGCCGAACACCGAACAATGATAGCAAAACTAGCAGTGAAACAGCCCCGACTCATGAATCGATCTTCATCATTATTGCTCCATGATAGCGCGAGACCTCATACAGCACGTGAAACGGCTTTAACTCTACAATAACTGCAATTAGAAACCATTCGTCAACCTCCGTATTCGCCAGACCTCGCTCCAACGGACTACCATTTTTTTCCTGATTTGGACAAATTTCTACGTGATAAAAAAATTTCTTCTCAGGAGGCAGTACAAAATGCTTTCACACAGTTTGTCGAATCTAGATCACTAGAGTTCTATCGCAAAGGCATAAATGACCTTCCTATTAGATGGCAGCAGTGTATAGATAATAATGGTAATGGTTTTGATTAAATAAAAATGTTATATAAAAAAAAACTACCTAATTAAAAATTTTCAATACAAATCGGCAATTTCATACTTTAACCCCTAATATTTCTCTAGATTAAGCTTGATTCGGGCTCTCTTCCGTCTTTCAGCCAATATTTTTGCAAATAAGCGACCTTCTCGTGAGTAGACCATATTCCCAGCGCACTCACTGAAAAAACATTATTAAAATTAACAATATAAAAATGTTAATCGACCTGTAGATTAGGTTTTCGTTGTTTTAAATGACATTTCGTGTACTTTTTGTCCACGGAAAACACGAAAATCAATACCACGAAAATCAAAAATATGTACAAAATCGTACATTATTTCCTAAATTGCTGGTATTGGTCTTGGTCTTGGTAAAAGTACTCCTATTTCCGCATTTAGACTCGCAGTTGGTCCATTGTGCGTTAAATGTTTTTGCTAGCATAGCCAGCCTAACTCCGTCCAGAAGCGCAGAATCTTCCTGGGATCTTCACAGGCTTCGCGGAGTGACCTCGGCAAGTTGAGGATTTCTGTTCGTTGTGCTGTTACTCCCTCGCATTCCAGGACTACGTGGGCAGCTGATTCGTCTTCGCTGAGGCACCCTCTGCAGAGAGGGCTATCCGTCGCTCCGATGGTAAATAGGTGTTTGTTTAGTGGGCAGTGTCCTGTAAGTGTTCCTACCAGGATACGCAGGTCCGTTCTGTTTAGGTTTAGTAGGCGTTTTGTCAGCCTCGGTGATGTTGATGGAAGCGCCGCTCTGGCTTGTCTGCATTCTAAAAGGCGTGTCCATCGTTCCTTATGCATCTCTCTAGTTCTGAGCCTTGTCCATGTCTGGAGTAGTGAGAATGGTAGCGGTAGGAAAGGTGCTGGACCTTCTGTGGTGGTGTCCGATCCCCTCCGTGCCAATTCATCGGCGGCGTCGTTACCTAGAGATCCGCTATGTCCCTTGATCCATTGAAGGATGATCCTGTTCTTGGTGGATATCCTCTCTAATGCCAAGTGACATTCGTACACGAGCTTGGAGTTACAGCTGTTTCCTTCCAGAGCCCTGAGTATGGCAGCACTGTCGGAGAGAATGCGCACACGTTGGTCGCTCATTTCTCTTTTCTGCACGGCTGTGGCTGCCTGTGTTATTGCTACGCATTCACATTGGAATATGGAGCTGTGTTTACCTAGGGTTATTGATATATTAATGTTGAGGTCCATTGAGTGAACCCCAGCACCTGTACCCGTATTTGTTTTAGACCCATCTGTGTAGATTCTGACTTCATGGGAGCCTGATTCATCTTTATGGTCCTCGTATAGTTGTATCTGGTAGTGTTTATCTAGTATTGGTTTACTGGGCATTTTGTCACAGGGGGCGGCTATGAGAGGTTCGTATAAAATGGCCCTGTCCATGATCTGAGCATGTGGGCTGCCTGTGACTCCCCAGAGCCCCATGTTGTTCAGTCTTAGCGCCGCCATCGTCGCTTCTTGTTGTATGTACAGGTCTAATGGTACTAGATCTAGAATGATGTCTAGGGCAGCACCAGGTGTAGTTCTCATGCAGCCTGTTATCGCTGAGCATGCCATTCTTTGGAAGCGCTGTAGTTTGGCTATCACGGTGTTTAGCTCCGTTCTTGTCCACCAGACTATAGCTCCATATGATAACGTTGGTCTTATGATAGCAGTGTAGAGCCACATGGTTATTTTTGGTGAAAGTCCCCATGTTTTCCCTAGCATTCTGCTGCATTGGTAGAGTGCAGCGGTGGCTCGCTGTAGTTTGTAGTCAAGGTGTTTGTTCCACAGCAGTTTGCTGTCTAGTATGACCCCTAGATACTTGACCTCCGTTTTTAGCTTTATCTCTGTGTTGAACAGTTTTGGGAGTTTCATGTTCCCTAGATGTCGCTTGTTAGTGAACATTATTAGTTCTGTTTTTGTAGGGTTCACTGAGAGTTCATGGTCGTTGCACCATGCTTCGATGGTTTTGAAGGCGAGTTTGATCAGGTCACATAGTGTGTTCTCGAAACATCCAGTCGCCAGGATCGCGAGGTCATCCGCATATCCTACTGTGACCAGTCCGCGGCCGTTGAGCTTGCGTATGAGTTCGTCTACAACTATGTTCCATAGTAGGGGCGACAGGACGCCGCCCTGAGGACAGCCCCTGGCAACCACGCCTCTTGTGGTGTTATTGATGGTTACTTGTATCGCTCTGTACTTGAGCATGTTGTTTATCCACTCAGCCAACGTCGGCGTGACACCATATCTAGTGAGTGCTCTATATATGCTGGTGAATCTGGTTTTGTCAAAAGCTCCTTCAATATCTATAAAGGCCGCCAGTGTTGGCTGTTTCGACGTCAATCCACCTCCTATTCGTGAGACTACGCTGTGCAGGGCGGATTCTGTTGATTTGCCTTTACTGTAGGCATGTTGTTGTGGATGTAGTGGGTTGTGAGAGAGTGTATTGTCTCTAATTTCTCTGTCACAAAGTCTTTCTAGTGTTTTTAGAAGAAATGATGTCAGGCTTATGGGCCTGAAAGATTTTGGTTGGGTATAATCACTTCTTCCTGGTTTTGGTATGAATACTACCTTCACTTCCCTCCATTTATGCGGTATGTATTTGTTGGCGATACAACCTCTGAATATCGTAACTAGATGGTCGACTAGTATGCCACTGCACCATCTAAGCATGCCTGGAAATATCCCATCCAGTCCTGGTGATTTGAAGGGAAGGAAGCTGTTGATTGCCCAGAGAACCTTTTCATGGTTTATCATCCTTTGGGCCATGGTCCAGTCTAGGTCGGTAGGCGTTTGCTCTGATGGTTCCTCCCATGAGCAGGTGTTTGTTACCTGGCATCCTGGAAAGTGTGTGTTCAGTAGCACTTCGCTGGTTTCTGCATCCGATTTGGTGTAGGTATTATCAGGTCTTATTAGGCATCCGAGAGTGTTTTCGGGTCCGTTTGCTAAAATATTTCTTACCCGGGTTGCCTGATTCTTGCTTTCAATGTTGGTACAGAACCTTTCCCAGCATTCTGTTTTTCTGAGGCGAATTTTCTTTTTGTAGGTTCTTTTTGTATTGTGGTAGTTCGCCCAGTCTGCGTCTTGTCTAGTGTTAATGGCTCTGTTGAACAATTTCCTTGTTTTGTGTCGGAGTCTTTGCAGTTCCGGACCCCACCATTGTCTGTTCGTCCCAGGTTTAGGTGAGACTAGCGGGCAGGATTGTTCATAGCTGTTGGTAAGAGTATGTGTTAGTTGGTTTATGTAGTACTCGATATCACCTACTGTTATATGGTTCGGTGGGTTAGGCTTAGTAGTAAGTTCCGATTTTACCAATTGGAGGAATTTAGTCTTATCGGTCTTACGTGGGATACGCCTAGGTTGTGGTTTCGGTATTGACAGTTCCAAGTTAAACCTTATCCATCTGTGATCTGAGCATGAGGCTTCGTTAGAAACATGCCAGTCCTTGATGGAGTGGGAGACTTGTGAGGTTGATAGTGTTAAGTCAATGATAGTCTGGGCTCTGGATGTTACAAAGGTAGGTTCCGAGCCCCTGTTAAGTAGTAGGAGGTTAGTAGAGACAAGATAATTTACCAGTTCTTCTCCTCGGTCGTTGCATCTGGGGCTGTTCCACAGTGTGTGGTGTGCATTGGAGTCGGTGCCAATGATGAGCTGTAGCTTCTCTCTCTCACAGTACTCGATCAGGGACACCAGCTCCGGTGTGGGTAGTGCTTCATCGCTTGGAAGGTAGACCGATGCTAGGACTAACTGCGGTATGGGGTTGATGTTGCTGGGAGAAAGATACAATCTAGCAGCTGTTAGGTCTCTGGAACAGAGTTCGGTTATTAGAAGTGTTTTTGCGGTTCGCGGAACAATAATACAAGTTCTGAGGTTGCTTACAGTGGTGTTTGCGAGAAGCTTGCTTCCTGGTGATTTAAGGCCGCAGATTTGGCCTTTCCTGATCCACGGTTCTTGAATAAGGGCCACGGTTTCGGGATGTTCCTCCAGCATTCTGCGTATAGACGCGGTAGCCGTGAGGCTATGCTGGAGGTTCGCTTGGATGTAGGGTGTGGCGGGAGGTGGTGGATCAGGAGTAGGTGTAGAAGGTGAGTGTGGTTTTGGAGGTTTAGGAGCGCTTGATAGGAGAGGAATCGATGTCGCTAACGCTGACATCGCTCCCCTCCGTATCGAGAAAGCGCTCCTCGGATAATGGAGTTGGTGGATCCTGGACATCCATCAGGTCCAGCCCCTGGGGTTGTGGTGGGGCCGGAGAAGGATCCGCTGCGTGCCCCGAACTGGGGCCAGGCTGCGGATCAGGGTCAGCCCGGGATCCCGAAGAGGGACCGGGCTCTGGACCAGAGTTGGGTCCGGGATTGGTCTTATCGGTGTCTTTGTGCTCGCCCTTGGGTTCATCTTTCTGGATGATCTTGAGGTAGATATTCCCAAGGAGCCAGTACAAGCGTCGGTCTTTTTCTCGGGACTTCTCAACCTCAGACTCGGGAACGAGGAGTAGCAGATATGTACCGGATCCCTCCGGGTCATTCCGCTTCTCTGCTCGGATCGGGTTCCACGAGTTGATGTTGAGGTCTGGGTTGTGGCCCGCCAGAATCTTGCGGATCTGGTCGGTCTCCATCGGCATTCTTGCCGGTGTCGGCACGTACAAACCGCACAGGATTCTTCGCTCGAGCTCCGCTTGTTTTTTGACGACAAGCTTAGTCCCGGCGATGGGCGATTTTTGGTTCTCGATTTTTTGTCGGAGCCACGCTAGCGTGTGGTCGTCCTCGCACCAGAATTTGAGGACGCCCTCGCTGTAATGTGCACGGCCGCGGAAACGGACCTTCGAAGTCTGGCTTTGGGTGTTAGGATCGAGGAGTCCCTCCACGATATTCACCTCCAGCTTCTCACGCACTTCCGCGGCTTGCTCCGCCGTAAGATCTTGGCATGGCTCAACTGTAACAGCCACGCAGAGGTCGTGTGACCTGAAAGCTGCTGCGTAGCTCACAGAGTTGCTATTGTGTTCCGTGTCCGCCCTTTGACGCTTGCTATCGCCGGTGGGCGTAGTGCTGTCATCGGGTCGGGAACGCTTGACACTCTGTGGTTGAGCTGGTGGGAATTTGTTCTTGCGGGCCAAAGCTGCCAGTCTCCCTCCACGTTTCCCTCTGGGTTTGGGCCGCTGAGTTGGCGTTCGGTTACCGTCGACGGGCACTGGCGCTGCGTTCGGCTGCGCCGGTGCCTGGACTCCTTCGGCGGGACGAGTCCCTCCTACATTAGTCGTGGGCTTAGCTCCTAAAAGCTTATTACGTCCACCGTCGGTTGCCGTCTGCCATGTCTGCGCCCGCACCTTGTGGGTCTCGCTAGGTGGCTGGGGGGGCTTCTTTCCCCTCTTCTTGTCCTTCCGTTTGGACGGAACAAGATTCCAGTTTGGCCCTGGATCGGGTATAGCGGCCTTAAGGTCGGACATTTCTATGACCGTCTCACGCGGGGAAGCCCCGAAGGGCGCTCCGACTGTCGAGACGGTCGGCGGTATTGGTACTATCGCGGAAGCGGCCTTAGACGTTGATGGTAGATGACTGGGGGCTTCCGGGGGTACCGCCGTTGGTGAGGGTGGTTGTGGTCTCGGCGCTGCTGTGGACGCAGCCCTTGACGCGGTCGGTAGATTTGGCGCAGATGCAGCCGTGAAGAAATTGAGCTTGGGCGCTTCCGAAGATGCAGCCCTGGCCTGTTGGTTAGGTCGTTTCTTACGTTCGGTTTTAGTTTTTAAATTAGGCATTTCTTTGCCCCCCCCAGAGTACGAGGGGCGGCCCGAGCTAGGCTCGGGGAGGGATTCCCCGGTAGAACCGGTACCCTCCTGGGGACCAAATTTTTTGTTCAGACTTGCCATTTTAGTTTTGACAATTTTACGGGTTGTCATCCCCTTTTGTTCGTCGGATTATTGGCCGCCGCTAACAATATCCCCCCGAGAGGAGAAATCATTAGCGGTGGGAACCAGGGTGCACCAGGCCCGCCACCTACTACCGTTCCCCAGGGACGAATCCCCAGGGACAAGTAGTAGTACGGGCACACGAGGAGGTTATCCGACCACGACACCCCAATTGCTGGTATATATTACTTTGGTATCTGCAGTCGAAATTAGGAACCTAAAAGGCATCTGTTATTACAATCATTAAAACAATAGGATTAGTATGAACGAATTTAAATTCTACATGGTAATCAACACTTGCGGTATACCAAGCCACGGAAAGTGATTACTTACCTTAATAACAGATGGACGCGGAGACATAGAGATGTGTTGTCCTCACCACTGATGGAGCGCCACTGATAGTTTGTCTCGGTCTAACAACTATTCACGCAATTACTAAAGTACAGTTTATATGAACAAATTAGTGCGCGCCAGGGGTATCAACGCCAAACGTCGGACGCAAAGTTATCTAGTTGTAACTTATCAACTAAAACTTATTTTTGCAAAGTAATAGTGTCAGTTAAGCTAGTAACTATCTGTTTATTTGTGAACCTGTGTGAAATAGTGCTATTATTAATAGGAGATAATATAAAAATTTATTAACACTTGAACATGAGGTCCGGACGCACCACGAAAGTCAATATTACCAAGGTTTTTATTTATTTTTTCCTATTTAGAATAAGAAAATTGAAAAACTAAAAAAGGCCTCCCCCATTACTTTTGTCTAACCTAACACCTAAAAAAACATCAAAGGGCTAGGGATACTTTTTGTATTTTTTTTCGAGCCGGACACGTATTTTTGAGCCTTCTGAGAATTACCCTTTCACTTCTTCGTTCGTTCATTCCCCTACGGAACGGAACGTAGTCATAGGATCTTTGGTTCATTCAAAAGCAGAAAAATAAAAAAAAACATGAAAACAAAAACCTTTCGGCGGCAGAAGACGTAATAGTGATGGGTCACAGCTGTGATCAGCTGATAATCGAGTCAGCAGCGCGCAGGTCCGATTCATTCGATTTTTAGAGTTTTGTGATTACGGTTAGATAACGTTACTATGTGTGCAACAAACAAACAAAATTTTTGCATGTCCTATATTAAAAGTAGTTTGTCTAAAATTAAAAAAAATATTTTACACATTTTTATGAGTACTTTATGAGATCTATACTAAGTAGTTATCACAGAACAAAACAACATAGGTACCCGTAGCATCTACAAGCAGGATCTAGGGGAGGTCTACCTTGGGCATTTGCCCCGGGCGGCTTCGGTAAAACGCCAAAATCCTTGTTTGAATAAAAAATAATTTCACTGACCATGGTGTGAAAGGCCCCTTCATTGTTGATCGTTTGTAGAAGTTGCCTATTATTTTATGATTTCTAATCACTGTAAAAGTTTCAGCCATACCTAAATATACTTGATAAGCGCTTCGTTAATACAAAACAAATGATGAACTTTTCGCTTCTATTGATAGAGCAAGTCTTTTTAGACTGTGCCTATTTATTTTCGTAGAATTTTGATGGCTCAATTCAATTATCGTCATTCCACTACATTATTTTCTTAGCATAGTTGTATTAAATACAACTATGATGACAAGACACAACTATGATGACAACTTTATAATTTAAAAACTTATTAAGCACCCGCCCCGGTCCTCTTATAAAAAACCAATGCAATTTTGAACAAAATCAGTAAAAATTCGTATCAATTCGCTCGCCACACAAAATTCTCAAAAATTTCGATGCTTGCTTTGCTCGCCGCTTTAAGAAGCAGCTGCATGTGAAAAAAGCTTAGAATGTCAAAATAATGGCGAGTGGAGTAAGCTGATATAAACGCACAATAGACATAAAAAACTATGTACCTACAGTGCGACCGAAAAGAGTAGAAAATAAATGAGGGCGCTGCTGTCGTTTAGATGGCAACACGAATACTACGACGCAAACGGTCTTGATCCTTGCGTTTAGCAATAAAATTAAATTTTGTTGAAAACGTGAATGTCAATGGGGGCCATTCATTTATTACGTAAGACGTATAAGGGGGGAGGGGGGTCGTTATTATCTAATGTTTTATTAGAAGGGGGTAGGAGGGAGTCTCGATAGTTCTTACGTAAGATCACAAAAATGCTGTTCCAGAGGCAGATCCACTTTCCGAGTGGAGAGGCGATCTGCAACGCTGGAGAGGCGATTCCATTATGAATACCCACTACTGTGGGAATAACGTAGATCCGTCCGGCACTGTCTAAAAGCCAATCCGCAAACAGGCGCGAATAAACTAAGCTTGTCAGAAAAAAAAAACATCCGTTTCGGCCGTAGATGGATAATTCGGCTGGATATTATTGTGTTCTGTGATTCGGCTTACCGCACCGTACCGTGGCCATACCTACGCGTAGGCAGGCGTGTAGTGTAGGCACAGCACAACTTATTATTGTGTTCTTTGATTCGGCTTACCGTAGCGTGGCCATACCTACGCGTAGGCAGGCGTGTAGTGTAGGTAGGCACAGCACAACTTTGAAACGAACTGAAACGAACAAACTTTGACATTGCTGACAGGTCAAATCAATCAATTTTGGCAAAACTATAAAACGTGCAATGAAAGAAGCAGAAGATGCGAGCGCGTGAATGAACTTGCTGCGAAGCAAAGTGCGGTGCGTATTTACTGCGCTGCGGCAAATCCCCACGTTGCCTCCAGTGTCTTATCAATAGTTTCCCACATAAATAGTTCATCTCGGCGTTATCAGAGTTCATAACGCGAATAACAGTCGTGAGGTCGATCGGACCAAGTGTCGATGAAATCAACAGTAACCCTTGAAGAAGTAGTGAATAAATTAGATCACCAAGTCCTACCCCTAACTACCAGAATGCCGAACATCAAAGTCTTCAGCGGAAGCTCACACCCTGATCTAGCACAGAAGATCGTAGACCGTTTGGGTATCGACCTCGGAAAAGTGGTTACCAAGAAGTTTAGTAACATGGAAACGTGCGTTGAAATCGGAGAATCAGTGCGCGGGGAAGATGTTTACATCGTTCAAAGCGGTAGCGGAGAGATTAACGACAACCTGATGGAGCTTTTAATCATGATAAACGCGTGTAAAATAGCATCGGCGTCCCGCGTCACAGCGGTCATCCCTTGTTTCCCCTACGCCCGGCAGGACAAGAAAGACAAATCCCGCGCCCCTATCACTGCTAAACTCGTCGCTAACATTTTATCCGTGTCTGGCGCTGATCACATCATCACAATGGACCTCCATGCATCCCAAATTCAAGGCTTCTTTGACATTCCTGTAGATAACCTCTTTGCTGAACCTGCAGTCTTGAAATGGATCAAAGAGAACATACCTGACTGGAAGACCAGTATTGTAGTGTCGCCTGATGCTGGAGGAGCAAAGAGAGTGACTTCTATAGCTGATAGATTGAATGTTGAGTTTGCTTTGATTCATAAAGAAAGGAAGAAGGCTAATGAAGTAGCATCCATGGTTCTTGTGGGAGACGTAACTGACCGAACAGCTATCCTGGTGGACGATATGGCTGATACATGCGGAACTATTTGCCATGCAGCAGAAAAGCTGATTGAAGCGGGGGCCACAAAGGTTTATGGAATCCTTACTCATGGTATTTTCTCTGGACCAGCAATTTCACGGATCAACAATGCATGCTTAGAAGCTGTGGTGGTCACAAACACAATCCCTCAAGAAAGGCATATGCAGGACTGCCCTAAGATCCAGTGTATTGATGTCTCCATGATGTTGGCGGAGGCTGTAAGACGTACCCACAATGGGGAATCAGTCTCGTACCTGTTCTCCAATGTTCCATACTAGGTTTAGTTTTATTGTAACTTAGGCTAGGATAATCTTTATTTCTGCTTGAAGTAGAGTTATAACCACGGTAAGGTCCCCTTTGTCACTGATAATTTCATGATGAACATGGTCACCAACCTGATTGGCGGTGTCCTTGCAAAAGTTGCAAAAACAAAGCTTTTAAACCTTAGTGATATTTTAAAATTAAGAGTTGCAACATTCTGTCAGTGATAGTTATAAGTCGAAGTGATAATGCTGAAAAACAAAACATGTTATTGTATTTCAATCTAATAAACAACACAAAGTTGTATATTGATCTTCCATTCGCAAAATAGAAATAGGCAAAACTTGTTATCGTTAATGGTTAAGTTTATTTAGTTGTCAGTTTAAAAGACAGGATTAGTATGCTATTCCCTAAAATAGTGACTATTAGATTAGTTTTTTTCTTTATTATTTCAAACTAGTTTTTAAGATGTTTCAATTTATTACGCATGTAATTTTGAACTACACTATACAATCCATACAAATTTTTAAAAACCTTGATATAAACCAGTGTTTGTTTATAAATATTCATGGTAAAAACATAATGAGATTTGTCTATAAAATTTATGAACTGTATAATTAGAATTACTAATTAGCAAAGAGCAATGATTTTCTTGATAAAATTGTATCGTATGAAATTTTCTAAATTTATAAACTAATCTGTATATTTGGTCCGTGTACAAATTATGTAACAATAAAGCAATATTTCATAAGCTTTTGTTATCTTTCTTAGATACATGACAACTTTAATACGTCACTAGTTACAACTTAGTGTACAGCTGTAGTGAGTTAAGTTACAAGGTCATTTTAATGATGGAATATTTATTTTACGAACCTACTTACCACAGCGGCCGAATTAATTTAGTTTTTGCTTCATTTGACGTTACCAACTAGGTACGCGGCCGCATAAAACCGGTAGGTACCTAACCTAGCTATCAATCAGCAATTACTTTAAGATCCCATGTAAAACATGTTTGCAATAAAAATATTGAGTATTGAGTATTTTGCCGAGATCTATAAAAATAGCATCTGAATTTTCGCTTATTCCTTTGTTCCTGTACAATGTTTTTTTTTTATTTGTAAGAATTCAACTTTTTAAGCTTTGTTTGCTGGCAGATACTAGATGGATGCGGCAAGCTGAAGAGAAAGCAGGGCAGTAAGGAGAGTTAACCCGTGTGGTTACAGGAGACCATCCATAACTTTTAGATAACATTTCAACTCCTTATGTGTCCTTATGTAATAACCAGTAGGTTACTCTTGTAAAGCCTGATCATCAGGCATTTACCGCGATTGCGCCTGCGCACGCCTGCGAGTGGAAGGAATTTCGCCTATTTATTCACAGGTGTCAGGGCAATGAATATATTATTGTGTCAGGGGTTGTAATGTAACACAACACAACACAGGCCATTTGTTGAGTTAGGCGGTTAACACACTGCGGAGCTCCGTTTGTATAGAAAACGCGCAGTCGAAACGCAAGACGCAGCGTGATGCGTGGCAGTGTGTTAACCGCCTTAGCACTGGGAGAACGTGTAGGAAGGTAGTTCTACCATGTCATGTTACTTTTATCTAGGTATGCCCAACACTCAACGTTCAAGTAGGTACTTATTTAATCCAGCTAGCAATAAGTTTTCTTACGTATTTGTTTATTTTTGTTTTTCTTATATCATTCATCATTACATTACATTAGTTACCTACGTAGGTTTGCCTTACATGATAAACATGGCTATCGGGAGTACTTGACCCAGGGCACCCGGGGGCCGATGATAGGTCAATGATGTAAATTGTTTGTGGGCGGCGCCACTTGTCAACAGTTTTTAAAAACAAACCGTTTTTAATTGATTCGGTGCCAGCTAAGTTTGTATGGTTAGAAGTACAAAGTTGTCAGTACAAAAATATAGCGACAATTTTTAAAAATGAAAAGCCTTGTCTTCTGAAATAAAGCCTAGGCTTGTCTAAGGCTCCACGGATTCAATACTATTAGTTCAATACCTGTCGCTATGTTTAATGGGTGATACGAAACGAGGGTTCGTGGTAGGTACAGGTAAAAATGTTTTTTTTTTTATTTCAATATATTATTTAACAACAATCTAATTTATCCGTACTAACTTTGCGTACCTACCTACCTATGTACATAGCTACATTTTTGCTAAAATACGTGTTGTCTTACTCCTAAACAATTTTATTTACTTACAGATTTTATAAATTTAATTAGACTTGACAAGTAGGTCCTACTCACCTTAGTACCTACATATTTTTTTTTTTATCAACAACAACCTCGGCCTGCCCTGCCTTCTACTTGTTGCTACGCCCAACAGGGTTCACATTGTGATACTAACCCATAGATAATTACTTACTTTACAACCAATGTGATGACAACAATAAATATATTGAGTATTGAGTACCCCGAGTGGGGTTGGTTACAACTAACAAGGCACTATTAGGTAATTTAAGATTTCTATGGTACTGATTAATCTAAGTGGGTACTTACTAGGGATTGGTCCCGGGAATTCCCGTTCCCGAAATTCCCGGGAATTCCCGAAATTTTTGGCTGATTTAAGAACCGGGAAATCCAAAATCATTTCCCGGGAAATTTCGGGAATTTCGGGAAAAATATTTTAACTTTTATAGCATTACCGAAATAACGCAACTCAACATATTTCACTTCCTCTTATAGCATTTCACATTATCAGGTACCTAACCTACGCGGTATTAGGCAGGGTTGACATGATTTGTATCACTTGATATAAATTAATTGTTATTTTCCCTGCAATGAAAACAGAGAGCAGTCAAAAATGTATGAGAGTGCCCAAAATTGAGCTTCCGTGTACACATGCACAATGTACCTGCTTTATTGGTTGATGATTCAGGAAATTCTCCGAAATTAATAATTCCATAAAGTTCAAATAATGCGAGTCGTCGAAAAAAAAATGCTTAGCCAACGTATTTGCGGCAAGTCATATCTGTTTTTGTTTGGAAACGTGGAAAATTTCAGCCCTATCTGTTGAGTCGTTTTGGCGTGAAGAAGGAACGGTACAAACTTTCATATTTATAATATCTTTTAATATTATTAGCTGCGCCCCGCGGCTTCGCCTTCGGTTATTTAAATATACTTTATAGTTTATTTATACCGAGTGTAATTCATTATATACTTTATAGTTTATTTATACCGATTTTTGAGTGAATCTAACCAAGCAACCTATAAAAACCTTAAAACTGGATAGACCAAAGCGATTATGATAGAAAAAAAAATTTAATTAAATAATTCCGATTTAAATAAAATTAATCGTATTTTCTTTTTTAACTATGATTTTTAAAAACCTGGTATAAGAAATGTTAGTTATAGCTATATTACTTTTGATCTGTAATTAATATAAATTTTTAGGTCCATGTCTATTGTCCCCTCGTTCGACAACAAGCCTTAAGGCTTTTCTTGCTATAGAGCCGTGACTGAAGCCAGCTCTACATAGTCGATTGCTGCCATCTTGCTCAGCAAAGTACCTTGCTGAGCAACATGACAGCAATACTCCATGAAGCTGGACTTGAGCTTGGCAAAGAGAAAGTAGCAGAGTCAAGTGCATTGCTGCAATTTATTATCCTTTTTGTGCATGTTATTCTGATCGGCTCTGACTTCTGAACCTGTAAAGCGCGATGATCTCGCCTGCGTGGGTATTATTAGGTAAAAATACCAGATACCAGCATCTGGTATCAGGTAGAGAATGCAAATGTATTCGTACACTTCTTCGAACACAACGAATCGACCGTTTACGGCTGGCAGAAATAAATGCATAGTAGAAAGAGACCTCTGAAGTACCCCGACGACGTTGATCGCCAATTGATTAGACGAACAGTCATCAATATTGACGACCGACACGAATGGAAGTCACAATCCAATTTAATTTATTTTTTTAATACCGTGGGCTAACAAAGAACACTTAGTCCAATTTTATATTTGTCTCCGTTGAGCCTGGCCACCGTGGCGTAGTATTTGGATAGAAGAACATTATATTGTTTATTATCTGGGTACGTAATAAGGTATTTTTAGATTGATGTTTTCGCTTAGAGGACTCGAAAAACAACGGGAGCTCCTCGGTGTCACTCTTACAACAACTCTGAACTTCTGTACAGTCTGTGTAAGTATGTTTTATTGGATTAAAATGAAGAAACGAATCAAAGCTAAAACGGTGGCCACGAAGCTAAGCGTCTCATACTATACGAGATCAGGCGATATTTCACACAAGGATAGCTCAAGTCCGGCCTCATGGAGTATCAGCAAAGCACTTTGCTGCGCAACATGACAGCAAATTAATGTGTTATGCTGGGTTCAGTCACGACTCTATAGAACGAAAAGTCTTCAGGCTTATTGTCGAACGAGGGGACAAAAGACATGGACCTAAGATTTTTTTATTCATTTTATTAACATCTCAAAAGAAATACAGCTTTAAGTAACATACCTAATACCGCATAGGTACCTGATATCAGCGAAATGCCTAAAAAGGACGTGAAGTATATTAAATCATCTTATTTCGGTAGTGGTATAACAGTAAAAATATTTTTTCGAAATTTCCCGGGAATTCCCGGGAATTCCCGGTTCCGACTTTGAAATTTCCCGGGATTCCCGGTTCCTCGAAAACGACCCGATTTTGGAATCCCTAGTACTTACTTAGGTAGGCAAGGCACCTTGGACTAGCTCTGAGAGGGTAACTATTTGTAGACTGTTAATCGATTGCCAGTTCTTTGACGCAATGCGATAGCTTAACCCCGACCTTTTATACCCCCTGTAGTTAGGTATCATTTCTAAGAGATACGTCATTTGCTCCATTGATCTCAAATCGACAAGTAAATTGAGTATAAAAAGATCCAGCAACAGAGTGAATTTTAGGTTCTATATTACTATTAATTCTATAACGTTCACTGATCACCACAGGTACCTATATCATGTTGCTGGCCAGGAGTGTTAAGATGAAAAGAAATAAAATTCTGTATTTGAGATCAAATAGCATATTCATAAGAGCCGTCTTTGGGTAGTTCCATCGCTTCACGAACACCATCTATTGGTAAGGCAGTTTCAGAAGTTTTACACTGAAAATTTAGCTACCATCTATTGAATATTGATCAACTTACCAAAGAGAACCACTGTCGAGTCACACAGAACTTTATAAAAAGTTGTGTAGTGTTGTTAAAGGTTCAGTTCAAAGTTAAGTAATTGTTCATGTTGTGTTTTAGTAGGTACAATTGTAGAATTTTATATCATACTTAGATAATGAATACCCTGACATGTAACATTTTCTGTTATTAAGAAAGAACTATGAACTATGTTCAAGTTACTTTTTTGAATTAAAGTTCAGTCGATACCAGAGTTAGGGTCCTCTGGGAAAAATTACCTATACATTGCCTAAAGCAGGGCCATGAACTTATCTATTCTAGCTAATCTATTTTCTACTTTAGCACTCTCTAAATAAAAGGCTAATTTGTGTGAGCTTATTTATTAGATAGACTTAGTGATGGGCATGGGCGGCTGCCTTCCTCATCTGTACCAGAACGTTTCCGAGCTCTTCACGCTTCCTCTTGGCGCGGATGTGTGTGCCGAGACGCCTCTTCAGGAACTTGAGTGCACGCTTGTCCTTAGACACCTGGAAAATATGAGTTTGACATTAAAATCCATTGAAGGCATTGAAACCATATATTCTTCATAGTGATTGTGTAGACATAGGGGTATGGTTTCCGGTCTGCTTAATCTACTCTATTGAGCAAAGATTAAATAGGTAATTCGATTTTACTATGAAACCCAAGAAAGAAAATCATTTTATTTTATAGAAATAGCATTAGGTATCCGAAATAGGTTTCAAGGGTAAAATCAAACAACTCTGGCAATGATAGAGAGGTAAGACCCGTGTTGAGTTAGCAATGGTGTCAATTCAGATGTCGACAAATCTAAACTTGTTAGGAAAGGGTCTGCATCATTTTTAGTGCTGTCAAATTAGTAGTTTAGGATTGGCGACATCTGAATCGTTACCTGTACTGATCGTACAGGTATAGCAATTTCTATAGAACTAGTATCCATGTCATTCTTTATGACATAAGAATGATTTATCTTTTTGAATTATCCAAATCGGACTTACTCCGAAACTATAACTTTAGGAAAAAAATTAATAGAACCTTATTTTAAGATTTCAAAGAAACCTCTACAAACTTTTATAGTTTTATTAAATAATTGATATTATATTATAATTATTTAATACTATCACTCAGTATTTAAAGAGGTGTTTTCGCTACCAAGACTGGAGACTGAATGCCCAACCTCTCGTGCTTTTCCCACCAAAACCGCTTCTCCTCAATATGACGTCGACAAACCACAGACAAGACAGCGCTGCTTAATTCAAAGACAACTAGTCAAAGTCAAAATGGAAGAAAACACGAGAAGTCGTTAACTGTCTACAAGTCAAGCGAATACTTAATAAGGTAGATTTAAATTAGTCTTAAGTTACTCTAATGGTTATTATTATTTTATCATAGATATTAGGTCAAAATGACCTGGATTTACAATTTTATTCAAAACAAACACCGAAATCATTACACTTATAAACTCAGTTCTAAGAGACCATCGAATGAAAAAAAAATATTAAAAAATCAGTGATTTACGCTAGTTTTTTGGTCTTAACTTCACCAATTTTTGTTGTAGAACAATAATTTTTGCACTGTAAGTTATGGATTTCTTAGCTCTATAAATCTGCCTTCTCAACTTTTAGTTGACGTTACGGATCCTCAATAATCCATATGGATTAGTTGAGCTGCCTCTAGATTGTTTGCTCAACTAACTCTTCGGTCACTCGGTGAACTTCACCAGTAATTTGGTCATAACTTCCTCAATTTTTGTCATAGAACAAAAATTTTTGCACTGTCTGTTATGGATTTCGTAGCTGTATAAATCTGCATTCTCAACTAAAAACGTGACAGATCCTCATTGGCAAACAAAGAGGCATTTTCATCAGATTTTGGAATAATATATGTAATATATGTAGTGAATCACATATTGGAGGACCTAACTTACTGCAAATTAACTTGGATATTTAGGTAAACAAATCAGCAATTAATATTTTCAGGCAGAAACAAAATAGTTGAAAATTTAAACAATTTCAAATGTATTACCTTCAGCAACTCCATAGCTCTCTTCTCATATTGGGCATGGCCAACGACCTCACGGATCAGATCACGGACAAACTTGGTGTGCTTGGTTTGAGTCTGAAAAAGGAAAAATACATTACTTAATGAAAAGATCCAGCTTTTTTATAGCTTTGAACAAATGCAAATAGGGATTGAATAACTCCTTCATCAACATTTAAGCATGCAAGGCACTAACAAATCAATAAAGGGTCGGAATTTAATGAAAATATCACTGATTTATTAACAAAAACATAACCTAAAAATCGCAATAACAACTCAAACGAATGAAACTTACACCCTTCAGTCTAGCTGGTCGGATTTTGATGGCTTTGTCAGTAATTCCCTTCCTGCCAGCGGAAATCTTAGTTGTTTTGTGGCCTTTTCGCAGACCGACTGCGATCTCGAACCGGGGAGCCATGCTGAAAACACAATCACAGAAACCGTGAACGATAAAATAAATGCACCGCACTTTTATCACAATCCCATGTATCCACAATTTTAATTGAAAAACGCACGAAAGTGATAGATTACTCAGATATTGCTGAATTTATTCCCAAAATTTTATTTACGTACTTTACGGAATGACAGATCCGACCAAAGAGAATTTATTTTTCAACTTTTTGGAATTTCGTTGAATGACGTTTCTAGTGTTGGGGACCCTGCTTTTCGTTGTTTATGGATTATTGATCGATTGCTCAGTTCAACTCATCGAGTTTCAAAACACCTTGTTGGAGAAAGAATGAATAATCTGGGAACTTTTCGATGAAAACTACTATAACAAGACAAAGCGCGCGTCGCGCGATTAGTCTAGTCACTCACCACCCCACCGGCCGCCGACGCCGCCGCCGCGCCGTCGTCGTCGCGCATACATCCATGGCCCTCCTTTTAGCCTCTCTATATCGCAATGCGATAATGCGATATTCACCGCACTTCTATCGCGTCGATAATATCGCAGTAGTGTCCAAGATCGTATGCGCCCTAATACAAAATGTATTGAAAACAGACATCGCTAAACTCATGCGATATTATCGCACAATAAAAACGCGCCTGTGGGGAAGAGGCTTTATGCCGATGTAGAATACGAAGGAAGTCACCTCGGACGAAGTAATCAAACTCCATATGTAATACTTTCCCTGGTCGAAGAGAATATAATGAATGAATGACTGAAGTTGGAAAATTCATGGAAGTTTATAGATATCTATTCTCGTAGTAAAATTGTAAATGTCAATGTCACTCAGCAGCTACCCGCTCAGCTCACTCACAGCTCAGCTCACTCACAGCTGTTTTGTTGATGTGCGTGTTGTGTTTGTGTCACCTACTCATTTTTGCCTGTAAATGTTTTTCCAACCTTTTCACGTGTTATCCCACCCCACAAAACAAAGTGAAGACTTCTTTACAATAGTCATTCAGGTTTGAACTCCTGTTTTCGTCACCAAATTAAATTGCGGGTTCCTGAAAGCAACCTAACCTAAAAACCTATCAAAACAACCCATAAAATGGAAGTTGGGGCTGTAAAGCAGGCTTTTAATAATGAGGTGAGTAAAATATAACAGAATAAACTCAAATTCCATTGATGTTTCTGTCAGGGTAAAACTGTTGAGATCCTAAGGTGCATGGCTGGGATGGATGAAGTAAACTAGAATCTTGGAAACACAACGTATTTTATTTTGTTAAACAGAAAAAACTTGGTTTTAGTTACATGTCAGTTAGATTATCATCTTTAATTCAAAACGCATAGAGTAACCATAGAAGAGCTAGACATACTACAAAGAAGTTCCTATCTAGTATACTGTCTATAGTCTATGGAGGTACCCTACAGATCCATAGAATAGTCTTCTATCAAATCACATTACATTAACACACCTCCTTGATTTTATACAAGACAATCTGTGAAATCTATCTCTAATAATAACAATAAGATATAAAGATTCACAAACTTATTTATCTTTTAACATGACATTGCTGAACATGAAACAATAAAACAACTTAAAAAAAAAACTACATGAACACTGTCATAAAAAAACTAACTTAAATTAACAAGTTCCCTAAGTTTCTTAAACCTTAATTTTCCTAAGGCTTTGGTCAATATATCAGCTATCTGATCGTCAGTATGAACCTTAACTATATTTACAATACCCTGCTTTTCGTAGTCATACACAAAATGATAGCTGATGTCAATATGCTTAGAGTTTTTACAGAATTTTCCATTTTTTGCCAAAGAAATAGCTCCGGTGTTGTCTTCAAATATCTTTACTGGTTTTGGGACTATCACATCTAAATCCCCTAATATTCCTATTACAGGCAAAACCTCTTGTACGCAATCTGCTAACGCATAATATTCTGCGTGCGTCGAAGCCCTTGATACAATTTTCTGTTTGTGTGTTTTCCACATTATTGGATTGTTATACACTCTGATTACAATACCTGTGGTTGATTTCCTATCATTTTTATCGGCTGCCCAGTCGGCATCCACAAACGCATCTACACATTCATCAAACTCTGCATTGTAATTCAGTTTTATATTTCGTGTACAGTACAAATATTTTAAAATACGTAACGCATATTTATAATAAGTCTCGCAGTAACAATTTTGAAAACGGCTTAAAAAATTTACACTGTATGATACGTCTGGTCGCGTTCCACTTGCTATGTACAAAAGAGCTCCTATCAAACTTCTATATCTAGTATTTTCATTGGGTTCACCAGACTCGAGCGACAAATTCTGTTCCATTGGTGTTTCATTATTTTTAGATTCTTTTACAACGTATTTTTCAGCCAGAGTTTCGATATATGTTTCTTGACTCAGTGACATTTTCTTTTGAGTGGGGTCGTATTCGATATCAATACCCAAATAATGCTTAACCTTTCCCAAGTCTTTCATTCGAAATCTCTTACTTAGCATTTGTTTGACTTCCATAATAGCATCTATATTCTTTCCAAATAACAAAATATCATCAACATATAAGCACAAATATACCTTAGTATTTTTAATACATCCTGTGTAGAGGCAGTAGTCATAATCTGATCTTGTAAAATTGATGCTCTGCATAAAATAATGGTAGCACTCGTACCAATCTCTTGGACTTTCTCTTAATCCATACAAAGCTTTATTAAGCCTGCAGACCTTGCCGTCTTCCACTTTATATCCCTTTGGGGGATAAATATAAACTTCAGATTTGATAACACCATTTAAAAAAGCCGTTTCAACGTCCATGCTCTCTATGTACCAACTCCTAACACATGCCGTTGACATTAATGCTTTCATTGTGGTCATTCTGGCCACTGGTGAATAAATCTCTTCATTTTCATCGTAAATTTGCTGAAATCCACGTGCAACGACTCTTGCTTTAAATTTACCATTCGTTTTAACTCGAAAGATCCATTTCACATCTATAATTTTCTTGTCATCAGGTTCATCGACTATATCCCATGTATCATTGATTGTAAGGCTGTTTAATTCAGCACTTACGGCTTCTTTCCATTTACTTACTTGTTCACTTTCCATCGCCTCTTCATATGTCTCGGGTACATTTGCGTCGCTGATATTTACATATACTACATGGTCTTTATATTTACTCGGTAATCTTTTCTCTCTTTTTGGTCTTTGTGTGTTCACCTCCTCGGGAATAGCGGGTCTGACATCAGTTTCTTCTTCCATAGTATCATAAAATTCGTCGTTTTCATGCATTACTTCTCTTCTTAGGTTTTCATTTCCTGTATTATCATCATCAGTAACATCGTCAGTTCTTCTCGTCACATCGTCCGTTCTGATATTTACGTCGTCAGTTCTTCTCGTCACATCGTCCGCTCTTCTATTCACACTGTCCAATTCGACGTCTACACTATCTTCATCATCAACTTGCCTTCGTCTGATCACTTCTTCGACATTGATAAACCTAACATTACGCGAAATCACTATTTTTTCACCAACCAGTATCCTATATCCCGTGTCTGTATATCCTACTAATTTCCCTTTTACTGCTTTAGGATTTAACTTTGATGAGCGCCTTTCATCAGGGATTCGAACGAAGCATTCTGATCCGAATATTTTTAAATGTTCAACATTCGGCTTCCTACCGAGAAAATTTTCGTATGGACTTTTCTTTTCGTGTGTGTTCGTTAGTAATCTGTTGCCTAAATATGCAGCTGTTAGTATACATTCTGGCCAATACTTTTTGCTTAGATTGCCATCTGCTAGTAGACATCTGGCTCTATCCATCAGCGTTCTATTATAACGTTCAGCTACGCCGTTTAATTGGTGGGTGTAAGGAGGTCCAGGGTTCAGATTTATACCTTTACTATTACAAAAGTTAAAAAAGTTACTATTCAAGTACTCTTTTCCGTTGTCGCACCTTATTTCCTTAATTTTCTTTCCAGTCTGAGTTTCTGTAAATTGTACATATTGAGTAAATCGATCGAAAACGTCACTTTTGTTGTTTATTGCGCTAACAAAAGCTAATCTACTGTAATCATCAATGAATGTCACAATATATTTTTGACCATTGTACCCTGCTGGTTGTAGTGGACCCATAACATCAGTATGAACAATTTCTAACACATCATTTGCCCTCCTTCTCGTGTTGGCATAGGGTAAGTTTGCCATTTTATTTTTTACGCATATTTCACAGTCTATAAAATCGTCATTCAGCTTTTCGGGCATTCCGTTGAGGGTTTTGTATGTACATATCTCCCTAAGTTTCCTAAAATTCGGATGGCCTAATTTCTTATGCCATTCTTCTTTTAGAGACACATTTACATAGCTATCACCTGTGTATGCCTTATTTTTGATAATTGTTGCGTTCAACTCATACAATTTGTTTTTCCTATAGGCTTTAACTAATACCTTACCTGTTTTTCCATATATGGTTGCCAAGTCTCTTTTAAATATTATACCATTGTTATTATTTACGATAGACGACACGCTTAGCAAATTTCTTTTCATCGATGCTACATAGTAAACATTATTTACAGTAATCTTTTCTTTACCGCAAACCATAACGATACTACCTTTTTTAGTTGCCTCTAGGCCAAAACCGTCACCTACTTTAATATTTATTTTTTTATCTAATTCGTATATTTTATCAAAGTATTTTTCATCGTTTACAATGTGGTCGCTGCAACCACTGTCAAGCAGCCAACTTACTTTCATATTATTTTTTGAGTCAGCTACAGCAACTTCTACGTTGAAGACATCGAAGGACTGATTGGCACCTCTACCACCGCTGTAGCTGCGGCCCCTGCCTCTGCGGCCACGACCGCGTCCACTTCTTCCTCTTCCTCTTGGAATGAAGCTGGTCTTTCTATTCGGACAATCTCGCCTAAAGTGCCCAGTTCTATTGCATTCATAGCATTTGTCCTCTCCTGTGGTAAAAACCATTGTCTCTTGGTTTTCTCCCTTTTTCACGTCCAGTAACAATTTGGATTTGACATATTCAACTGTTTGAGATTCCTTCGGCATCGCGTCTACAATATTTACCACGTATTCGTATTTCTTTGGGAGTGACAGCAACAGATAATTTAATCTCTCCTCTTCTGAAATATTGTCGCCGGTGTTCATTAATTCATTTATGATCCTCTCGAATCTTTGAAGATATTCTCGCACGTCTTCGTCTTCATGTAACTTTAGTTCCAGTAGTCGTCTTTTTATCAATAGCCTGTTGGCGCACCCTTTCGCAATGTAGGTCTCATCTAATTTCCTAATCATTTGATATGCGCTTGTTTGATGCATAATAATGTCGAGTTGGGTATTGTTCACGCTATTTACTATAATGTTTCTGATTCTAATGTCTACTTGCTTATCTTTCTCGTCTTCTATTACCTTTAATCCTTTCATTTCCAAGAACAAATTTAGCCGAAATTTCCATTTTTCATAGTTCAGGCCGTCAAATATTTGTAGAAAATTTTCTTCGCATTTCTTTTTATCGTGGATGTTTTTATCTTCAGTCATTTTCTTTTCTGAAAAAAAAAAAAACTTCACTTGTTTTGCACCACCTTCTCTTCTTTGTACGACTTTCTTCTTTTACATTTTCATCACTTCATCCTAAGATCAACCAATGCAACCACGCTCTGCTACCATGTTGAGATCCTAAGGTGCATGGCTGGGATGGATGAAGTAAACTAGAATCTTGGAAACACAACGTATTTTATTTTGTTAAACAGAAAAAACTTGGTTTTAGTTACATGTCAGTTAGATTATCATCTTTAATTCAAAACGCATAGAGTAACCATAGAAGAGCTAGACATACTACAAAGAAGTTCCTATCTAGTATACTGTCTATAGTCTATGGAGGTACCCTACAGATCCATAGAATAGTCTTCTATCAAATCACATTACATTAACAAAAACTCTACGGCAAAACAACAATTCTACTAGTTTTACAAACATGGCAGTCAGAAACATCAGGGTTCAGTGTCTTCCTTCCACTCAAATGACCTTTCTAAATACTTTTACCTTCCTCAGACAGGAATCCATTACCTTACTGTTCCAAAATGAATAAAATTCCATGGTTTATTATAAATGAGAGTGGTGTGCTAGGAACTTAGTTTGTGGTGGAAGAACAATGTTTCATCCTCACCTCGGAACAAATTTGTGTACGATCTAAATAAATAAATAATGCTGGACAATTCACACAGCATTATCTAGCCCCAAGCTAAGCAGAGCTTGTGTTATGGGTACTAGATAACTGATATACTTATTAAAATACACTACATTGATAGATATTTTTTTATTATACATAGAAAACACCCAGACCAACGGAACAAATTTCTGCAGAAATTACACAAAATTGTTCCGAGGCGGGAATCGAACCCGCAACCTCCTGCGTCGCAGGCGGACCTTCGCCCGCTGCGCCACGGAGGTCGTCAATCTGCAGAAATTTGTTCCGTTGGTCTGGGTGTTTTCTATATTTAATAAAAAAAAAATCTATATAATATAGTGTACTGTATTAAGTAGGTATATCAGTTATCTAGTACCCATAACACAAGCTCTGCTTAGCTTGGGGCTAGATAATGCTGTGTGAATTGTCCAGCATTATTTATTTATTTATTTATCCTTAAACAAGGGACATCATAAAGCGCTCACATTCATTATGTATCCCTCAAAATAGTATGATAGTTTTCAGAGTATACACCATAGTTATTTGAGTCTCTTCAGAGAGTATTTGAGCTCTCCTAATTCACCCATCACTCATAATATACAATGCTTTAGTTTATACCTTTTTGTTCTGATTCCAGGTTATTCAGTTGAAGAAAAATGTGAATCAAGCAAAGATTCAAGTAATACACAAGCTCACCAGGAAAGCCAAAACTCTAACAGAGAAGAAAACTCCCGAACATTTGAAAATTAAAAATAAAAAGAAAGCTGAGTCTGCTGTCAAGGAGGTTCTGATTATAAAGGTAAATGTTGTTTTGGGAAATTAAATTACTGCTCTATTTTATTCCTCAAATTTAATTTTCAAGATTCAACATCATTTTTTATACACAAGGGCTGGTGAGTTTTTTGAGCACAATGAATCAGCAATTCCATACAATGGGGCAATGCAGCGTCTTAGCGGCACTTCAGATCTGTATTGAGAGCTACCTGAGCGACCTCTGGATTGTTCGCAAAAGTCTGGAGATAGCTCAAATATTTCAAATGTGTATATTGTACAATTTGTCAAAACTTGTAACTATTTGTTGTATTTTACATTAATTATTATTTTCATTACAGAAACTAAAGCCTAGAGATCTAGCAAGGTTCATAATTGTCAAAACTTGTAACTATTTGTTGTATTTTACATTAATTATTATTTTCATTACAGAAACTAAAGCCTAGAGATCTAGCAAGGTTCATAATCACAAACAAAGCAGAACTGAACACCCATCTGAATAAACCAATAGTGGACAATGATAAAGCCTGTGCCAGATTATTACTCCACAAGGCATTACAGCAGAAATACAAGATAATAAAAGACAAGTTTGGTGATATACCCATAAAAGACTTGCTAATGTCCAGACAGGAACGGCTTAAGCTCAAGAAAGAAGCTAAAGATGCTCAGAAAAATAAGAAGAAAGGAAAGGGAGCAAAAGTTGTAAATTCTGAGGGTGATTGGAATGTTGAAGATTTGGAAATGGGTAATGATAGCAAAGAAATAGGCAGTGAAGGTGGTAGTGATGATGAAGGTTCTGATGATGGGCACAGTGATGCAGAAGCTGATAAGGATGATGTCTCTAATGAAGGTAGTCAAGATATTAGTGATGATGATGCGCCTGTGATACGCCAAGTGGTCAATGATAGTGATGAATCCAGTGATGGAGAAGTAGATAACGATGATGGTGGGTCTATTGTTGGTTCTGGTGATGATGGTGGTTCTGATGATGATGATGATGGTGGTTCTGGTGATGATGCTGAAATCGAAAAAGAAGAATCAGACAGTGAAACTGAAGTGCAAGAAAAAGTGGTTGCACAACCAACATTCGTTAAACCTGCCAAACAACCAAAGTCCCCATTTGCGGCACCCAAGACAGCAAATACTAACCTCAATATTGAAGAAGTCCTATCAACTCTAAAACCTAAGAAAAAACCAGACAAAAAAGTGAAAGACAATAAAAACAAGAACTTGAATGAAAAAATGCTGACCCGAAAGTTCAAAAAGGATACTTCTGACAGTCACACAGAACATAAAGTTGTAGATCCGTTCTTCAAAACAGCTTCAGGTGATAGTTACATGTCACTGGCTGAACCAAGACAACCTGATGAGGTAAAAGAAATCCATAGACAAGGGAATAGACAAGAGAGACGAGCAGCCATGTTCGGGCGTGCACCTATTAGACCTAGAAATAATAAACCCAACTTCAGATCTGGAAATTCTGATGGCAATGATAGAAGAGACAAATTCAATGATAAAAATTCGAAATTTAATGATAGGGATTCGAAATTTAATGATAGAAATTCGAAATTCAATGGAAGGAATGACAAAGGTTCCAATTATAATGATAGAAATCCCAAATTTAATGAAAGGAATTCTAACTTTAATGACAGAAATTCAGGTAATGATAGGAATTCTAAATTCAATGATAGAAATTTCAATAATAACAAAGCTCAGCATAAAGAAGAGAAGTTACATCCATCTTGGGAAGCTAAGAAGAAGCAGTCAGGTATATTACCTTTCAAAGGCAAGAAGACTGTGTTTGATGAAAGCTAGATAGTAGGTATTTAATATACAAATCATTTTATTCATTTGCTTTTAATTTGAGCCCAGAAAGACACGATCTCTATGAATGTCGTCATTTTTTGCAAAATCAACTAGGGATAGATTATAGCAAACTCATTGAAAACGATAGCCCGTTAGTTTATTCATAGTAGGTACACCTAGATAGATAAAAATATATACTCATGAAAAGGGATAGGTACAGCTTCTCATTTGAACAAATATATGTTTTGTCCTAAGTTAAACTCACACGCATGAGTTTTTTCGTACCAGTTTTACACAGACATGTGTAACATCCCTACTATTTAAATTTGAAAGAACACCTATTATATGTAGACTGTTTTCGATACAAAGGGCGTAACTCCAAATCACCTACTTGTGGCAATGAGCAAAAAACAAAATAATACATATCTGTTTTACATAACTTTTTTGTTTTTATACTTATAAAGTTCGTTTTAGGAAGAAAGTTCTATTTGGGCTGTCCTTTGTTTCATTCAATTACACGAGCGTTTGTTTAAAAGTTAGCATGGACTTACACTCCTGAATACCTAAAAAAATATTTAATATTTACGACCTTATTTACGACCCAGTAATTAATGGCCTGGTAACAAAGTCTGAACTGAAGAAACAGCCATTAAAGTAGCTACATACAAGGGTCAGGTTGTATAAACCATAATTTTTGCAAAACATAAAAAAATATATACCTATCACATTTTAGGTGGTAAGAACCACTATTTTCTTCGTAGCGCAATTTTAGATACACAGATCGAAAAAGCGTGAAAAAGTCGTTTTGCCCAAAATGGTCTTTACGCCCTTTGTATCGGAAATAGTCGATATTATAAATTAGTCTTTCCAATTTTGTAATGCTTGACTTTGCGGTCTTGGTTTGCTATAGCAAAGCCGCAAAAACCATTATGCTGAGTAGGTATTCACAACATAATAGATTAGACACCTAACCACACCTAAGTGACCTAGGTATACCAAAATAAGCTATTAGGTACTCTAAGTAATTCAAACATACAAAGCCTTATCAAACTGCATTCTAGGGCCCCAGTCCAACTCACATCTGCATCTCGGCATTCGCAATTTAGCGAGTAGCGTGCGACCATAAATCCTTACCTCCTGTGGCACGGCAGGAATGCTTCATTAGGGCGCCATGCTGTATGGACTGGAAGAGTTTAGACTGGAAGCAGGTTTATTGGTTTCATCATCATCAGCCTGTAAGTATACGTACTCTGCTGAACATAGGCCTCCAAGCCACGCCACGAATAGCGGTCCTGAGCCGCCTCCATCCATAGACTCATATTTGTAACCCCCGACGCAAAAAGAGAGGGGTGTTATATTATAAGTTTTACGTGTCTGTCTGTGTATCTGTGTATCTGTCTGTGGTATCGTAGCTTCCAAACGAATGAACCGATTTTCGTACACAGATAATTTTATCCCGAGTGTTCTTAGCCATGTTTCATGAAAACTGTAGGGGGGGTTTTTAAAATTTTTAATTTTGTTGTACCTATTGGTTTACCTAGACTTAACTACCTACCTACCAATTAAGTACCTACCTATAGGTACGTAATTTAACGATTTAACACGTTCTCTGACAGAACGTCATTTCAAGTCCTTTCGGTGATTAAGTGAGGTGACACAACGTAATATCACGTCCTTTTT
The DNA here is from genome assembly GCA_949316285.1 of Eupithecia subumbrata. Taxonomy (NCBI): domain Eukaryota; kingdom Metazoa; phylum Arthropoda; class Insecta; order Lepidoptera; family Geometridae; genus Eupithecia; species Eupithecia subumbrata. The sequence goes on along the minus strand of OX438643.1, from coordinate 7,187,104 downwards.
AGTTCCGATGCTAGTGGGCAGAACGTTTAGCCACGTTTGATTTTAATACAAATATGGGAATTTCATTCTCTGTGTCACATCATATCAAAATATCAAGCGTTTACTGTCACTTGGGACGGTTCAAATATGAGCCTAAGCATAGAGTTGAAAATAATTTGACTGTGGGCTGCTCCAGCGACACAACGTCATTACAAGTCGTATCCCCCCGCACACTGCTATACAACTCAGCCTAGCTGTGTCACCGCAGAGTGACGCGCGTTTGTTACGCGCGCATTTTGCGTGGCAACAATTGTTTTTTGTGAATTTTGCGGACAAAACGTAAGTAATTGTGTTGATATTATATTTGTTTTATCGTTTGAACCTTGCAACTGTAGGATTTCATAATATCTTGCGAACAAGCTGTTGTTTTCTCAAGAATTTTGAGTAAACATAGGTAAGTTTACAGGTAGAGGCAAACGGCACAGGAGTAAGACTGTAGTAGGTGTACCTGTTGCAAAATCGCTAGTCAACAATCAAATCTCAAACACAGAAACAAAAACAAGATAGGTTGTTTTAGTTCTAAGTGACTAAGGCTTGTAATATGAAATCTGCTCAGTCATCGATCTATGCTTGAGTAACGCTTTTCTATGGCATAAACGTCACTCAAGCATTGGTCTATGCTGGACAAGCTTTCATAATACGGGCCTTAGGTTTGTTGGTAGATAGGATTTTCACCAAAAACACTTGTTTTTTAGACGGACGAATTTGAGAAGCGACTGCACGTCTATAGACGATGGACGGCTTAACACGTTCTGTCGTGTAATAGTATATTTTCATGAGGAATAACAACAGAACGTGTGTAGACGTCGTACACAATTGTATAGGAAAATTGCGTGTCAATCTCAGCAGTCCGAGAAAACGGCTAGTTCGCGCGAACGTGTTAAGGGTGCTTGGCGAGAATTTCTCGACACTTTGTAAGCTTTGAACTTGAATGCTTTTGCCCCGCATTGGGTGATGATGATGATCAACATCACCAAATGCAGGTCAAAAGCATTATTGACTAAGCATTCTTATGTCATCATTGATAGATTATAGTCTCAAGAGATTTAGTTCAGTGTAAATTACGGGTTTTTAAAGTGTCTGTAAATAAAATGCTGTAAATAAAGCAAGTGTCTTTTCCGAACTGCTGCTCAGACCATTCACAAAACACCTTAGTTTATAGGGTGGGTTGATTAGGAGGACCTATCTAAGCTAGAAGGCGCTTACTCCAAGCTAATAACCGGTAAACGTCTGTTTTCTACATCAAAAAACGTGTAAAACCACCAGTGAGTGGTATATGGAAGCGATAGGCACCTACCGGTCCCAGAACAATAAGCTGTAATGCTTGCATGTAATGCGACGCCAAGTGCGGTGAGGTTTGTAAGTAGGTACCATAGGTAATGTACTTAACTTACCTAATGGTGTATCGGTATCGACTTCCTTAGTAGTGTAGTAGGTATAATAATATATTATTATGTAGGTAATGGTAGGTAGGTGATAGACGATTTGCTGTCCAATAGGTAATCCCTTAAAAACCACTTTGCACATTCCCGAACTTCAAATTTTCAAAAAAAAACTTAACTTCATGACAGGGATCCGGTCAGCTACGGCCACTTCCTTGGAGGGCCACCACCCAAATTACTTGTTCGTCCATTTCCCAGTTCGGCCATTTCCTCGAATGGCCACTGGTCAGCTAGGGCCACTTTCTCAGGACAACAGTGGCAATGCAATGCCAGCTCTCAAAACGCGCCCGGATGCCATGCCAGTAATGCGAGTCGGCGCCGACTCAAAATTACTTAGGTACCTATACTTACATTAGTTTAAGAAGCTTAATTATAAGGTTTATTATTTTTTACTTTTCAGTTTTTTCGGCGGTTTTTGTTAAAAAGTTTTATTTTATACTTTTTTGTGGCTATAATCTAGTAATTACTGCATGCTTAGTTTTTGATTACTTTTTAAATAGCTATCTACATAACTTTAGCTATTAACTGTCATGTAATCCTAATCCTTAAACAAATTTCAAAAAAAATATACATACAATATTTTTAATTAAAATTCCATGACAATAAGTCACCCCTATTTTGTCACCCTTAGGGTAAGCTTTTTTAACTTCAAGGTATACCCTATCCAATATAAAAAGAATAATCAAAATCGGACTACTTTGTAAGAAGTTATGCGTGACCAGATCATACATAAAAAAATATATAAATACGCGTCGACTTGAACCTCCTCCGTTTATGGTCGGTTAAAAAGTTAAGTATCTATGTAGTACATGATTTTTCAAAAGAAACGGTCCATTCATTCCGGAAGTGAACTACTTTGACAATGGCTGGACCACGGCTGGACCGTTAAAGCATTTTTAAATCTTACCATCGAGCAGCATTAAATTTGGTTGTACGAGTCGCTCTTCTTTCCATACAAACGTGGAAGGGTAACTACTACGCTGATAATGTTGACCACCATCCAAAAGTAAGGATGATAGATATCAATTTATCTCGTCATTATCTATGTTTGTTTACACCTTAAACCGCAAAAAGTATACATTTGAAACATATGTGCCTGCCTATAAGCTTCTAAACTTTCGTATTTCAACACTGATTTTAGACCAACTTTGGGCAAAATTAAATAATATACGGAGAAATAAAACTCTAAAATAAAGCCTTTGCCGACATAGTTTAGTTATTCAGGTCTCAGACCCTTTTGACCCAAAAGTTGAAATAAATTTATTTTGAAAATATATAGGTACTCAATTGTTTTTCTATAATAACCCTTGTGCTAAAAGTCTGTTCCCATTTATTTACGCAGCCGTTTTACGACAGAATCTTTGTGCATTTCATCCTAGCGCGCGGGCAGGTATGTCTGTCTACTAGGTATGTCAGGTGAGATAGCATAGGTACATTTAGGCCGCGCCCATCGACGAGTTCGCGCCGACGACTTGTGTAGCCTTAAGGACTCGTCAATGGATAATAATTTTCAATTGAAGGTAAATAATAATTTGCGTTTCATTTGCTCATTATTAGCAACCAATCAGTTGCTGTTTTGTCCAGCTCAGTCCAGCCCAACTCCATTACGCGGACGGACGCCCAGTTACACGGTGGGTCTGCGACATATTAACGCGTCAACACATGACCGTATTGGCTAGCACAAACTTCGGGAAGCCATACTCAGCAGTGGGTAAAATCCGGCGCAGGTGATGATGATGATGATAAATTTACATTGCGTAAGTCTGGCATGCAAACATAGCCCACACTGCAATGTCCAATTACCCAATAATCTGTAGCCACAAATCACCGCACAATACCAAGATCTGTCGCAGCAGGTGACGTAGTGCGACCTATCACCTCTCACGTGTGGGAACCATCGCTCAACGCCAACTATTGATTCTAAGGCTAGGCGCAAACGGACCACCGGCCACAATCACCCGTGGCGAGCGAGCGACAAGCTGTACACAGCTTGCCACACGCGTCGTCGTCACCCACTCGCTACAGTAGTGTCTGCAGCTCACTACTTGACGCTTAACGCTGCGTGCCACGCTAAACGCCGACTTTCGCCACTGACACTCGCTCACTCCGGTAACCGCTAGGCGTCCTACGCGTGTCAACATATTGTGGTCGCTTCCGAACACCGGTGGCTGTCGCGCTTTTCCGCGACTGCTGCAATTGCTGCAATTGCTGCAGATGTGGTGGTAGCGCGCGACAGGCACCGGTGGCTGTGGCCGGTGGTCCATTTGCACCTAGCCTAGGCTAGGCCAGCCACACCGGTGGTGTTCTGAATCGACCACATCACATTACAAAAAAGTGTGTAAACAGCTTGTCGCTAGCCATCGGTGGCTGTGGCCGGTGGTGGTCCGTTTGCGCCTAGCCTTAGGGAGACAAGACAACATAATTTAGGTTGTCTTGTCTCCCTCATAGCACCTTGGAAAAGGATCGTTACGGTTTCACCTAATAAGTACAGGACATGGCCTGATGAGCGCCTTATTAACAAAATATATATAAAATATATAAAAACCGTAGAACAAAAGTTGATCCCCTCGAAGCCCAGAATCACCCCTTTTCGATTTAGTACACATAAATATTTCGTGACACCCTGTACAGGAAAAATTACAAAGAACGAAAGATCTGGTTTCTTATCTTGCATAGCAAATCAAGTCAATAGTCGCATAAACTAAAACACGCTAAAATTAAAATTTTCTTGCATCTGACTCTACACGTAGAGTTATTTTTTAATTTATTTTTTAAAGCAATTGTTTTATGATGTTTGTTTGTTTGTTTTATGCAGTCTCTGTTGTGTTTAATGTATTTTTTTGTTTTGTTTTCATTTTCTCTCAGTGTTAAATACTCTCTATTCTATTCTATTCTAAAATGACAGATTTTCGCTTTTAATTTGAACGAAGTAGGTTTATGAAACATTTCCTTACATAGGCTAATTGAATAAACTTGAAAACTTGGTTAACCCCTCAGATGGCAGACCCTACGCGCTGATACACCCCTTCGAGTGGCACGGTTTCCGCCAGCATGCTGCCCGCCAGCGCGGAAATGGGATGTGGTGCATTATTTCGCAATTCAATTTCATTCAAAAACGTTCAAGATTGTCATGGTGTCTTGAATGACGTCACTTCTTTCGAAACATAAAATTGTTTGTATAGGTAGATTTTAAGTAAACCGGCAACGCGACCAGCCAGCAGCGCTTGCGGATATTTTTAGTTCACCAAAGAGATCCGCACGTTGTCGATCTTTCTGGTCCACCACAACAATGATATTTTAAATGAAGTGACGTCACACTTTCTGATTGGTGTTCACGGTCATGTGACTAGATCTTTTTTTTTTCGAATTTATTTCCTAAAAATAATAACTATCTGTAATTTTGTTGATCAATTGTTTTCCTTTTGCTAACTACGTATATCTAAAATAATTAATAATAAGAAACTCTAATCCATCCGATTTATTCTTAGTGGACATAAGTCTATTATGCTAAAATCTCCCACGAAGAGACCATTTTGCTTTCACTCTGCTTATCCTTATTCATGTATTCTAGCCCCGGGATAGCAAAAAGTAACAAATTGTTTTTGCCCGGTTATGGCCTTTGACTGGCCAGCGTGACCCAACGTCCGGTTTGTCACGTACCTTCATTGATATAAGCCTCTAAGGTTAAAAAGGACCACTCCGATGAGCGAGAGTCGCGCAACGAGTCGATGATTTTGCCGTTTGAAATAGTGATAGGTAGGTCGTAGGTACCTACCTACCTACATGCCTACCTATTTAGTACCTTTATAATTTAAGATTCAAGATTCTTTACGAACTTCCTATACGAACGAAACATGCTCAAGTACCTAGTACTACAGAGGTCTTAAATAACTAAATGATTTCAAGCATGCACCCCGCTAAGGCTTAAGGGGGCTCCGCGGTATATTGCCCAAGTCTGTCGTCACCGTTTTAAGGATATCTCATATCAATCAGTTGAGCTACCTGTAGATTGTTTGCTAAAGTCTGCAGTAAGCTCAATTGTTTAAATTGTAAATACTAGTTCTAATTTTATTCTATTATTAGATTGTATTTTTTTATTAATTATAGTACCTACTTTCTTAAAAAGATTTCTCTAAAACTCATCTAATAGTAGTACAGAAACAAATCACAAAATATCACCAACTGATCTACACGATAAAATATTTCGTTTAACAATATTTTGTAGTTTTATAATAAACTACTGTAGACAATACAAACAAAATACAAGGGGTTTTAATCCTACAGTAAATACAAACAGGAAACAAAACATTAAAACTACTAGGTACTTCAATAATAAGTAGGTTTATCTTTCCTGTAAGTAAGTAGGTTTATTTTTGCGTGGCGCCCGATTTCAAATTATTGTTTATCAATGCGTCACCTTAAGCTATAAAGATTTTCGTAGTTTTTATTATTTGATTAAATTCAATTATGATAAAACCCCAAAAAACTCATTTTTTTAAAGCGCCCGCGCTAAATTTTATATTTTTCCAAAAGAATTTCAACCTTATTATATATTGATATGGTATTGGATAAATTACGTGATTCGTTTCATTACTTTGAATAGGTAGATTAATTTTCGAGAAATATTTAAAAACGGTGAGGACCGTATTGGGCAGTTTATTTACCGCGGAGCGGCCTTAATAATTTTGAATGCTCTACCTCTCTGTAAGTACAAAGTAGCAAGATCTTAAACTTTACTGCAAATAAAACATTTCTCACTGAAAAATAATTTAGAATTAAAAACATCGTAAAATATGACCCTAACGAAGGCTGGTATCACACTTTCCATATGGAAAATTGGTACGAAGATACTGTCGCTTATGTTTAGGTAGGTAGGTACCTAGCCTACACTCGTTCGTAGAGGAAGTCCCTTAGGGTGGATATTATAAGGTTTTATTGGATTTTCGTGATAAAGACCCATAGTGCTCTCACAAGAAATTAAATTCTGTTGTGGTTCTCTCGGTTCTTGGAATTACCTAAATCCCCTTGGCCATGGTCATGGTTCTTAAACAGCTTTCATCTTGACTGACCAAGTGCCTTGCTCAACTTCATCTAAGTTTCTGAACTGGGAAAAAAATTGCAAAAGTACCTTCACGCACTTGTCATCTATGTATTTAATTTACATCTTTACCTACCTACTTAAAAAAATATTTCTTTGTCATTGTGACTTAGGTTTGTCAACTAATGGAAGTAACCAATAGAGAGGTTAAGTAAGAGGGTGATTATAAATACCTAGGAGGTACGTGTAAGAATCTATGAATGGCCAAGTGCGTTTTGCTCTACTTAGACTTTTACGTGTGTATTTTATTAGATTTTGTATGTACCTACCCACCGTAAACCTACTGCCCACACGATTTATTATAAAACGGAGTCCACTTGGAACACGTTCACAGAAATGGGATCACGTACTAAAACGCATAATTACTTGTGAACGCGCCCGAGATGCAAAGGGGAAGTTTCAAAAAAAGAATGTGTGATTAATCCTTTTTTTAAATTTAAAGTTCGAATATGCTTTGTAGTTGTATATTGGTGGCCAGTATTTAGACTATCAAGCCGAGGAGATTGCTTGATGATTTTATGGCTTGATTGAATACAATACAATTATTTTGTTTTCACACACTGTATCTTGCGTATGGCGGTGTAAGTAGCTAAACTAGCATTACAACCAATTTTAACGTTACAAAGGGAATTTCACACACGGGAATCATCGAATATCTGTTGTTCAGTTTGCGATATCCATAGTTTAGAGATGCGAAAATAGAGATTAGACTAATAAAAACATTACAGAGGCACAATGAAGTATTTATTAGGTACATATGTAGTTAGGTACTATGCATAAAAACTTTTGATAGGTTCTTAAATTTGAAAATGAAATGACAAAATGAAATGGAAAAAAAGGTAGCGCCAGTTTAGCTACTTCCAAGGATAAATGAGACTTAGATAGTAACTTAGGTAACCTACGGCCTGTTAAAATTAAACAGCTGCATAATACTAAACAGTTCCTACATTTGCATTGATTCTGCCAGAACCAAATTCCAGCCTAATTCGATGTGAAATGTTTGTGAACAAACCTCCCATGCTTGACCTACAATTCACTTTGTTGCCGTGTAATTTTATACGCAATTTACAATGCTTATCAATTCGAGATCCTTCTACCCATCAATAAATTTTAAACAACTATTGCTAACTATTTTATCTGAAACTACTACGCCAAGCATCTCAGTTTTTGTTTTCTTGATAGGTTTTGTTTAAGTACAAATATTTCACATCAAGTTTGGCTGGAGTATGATGGAGAGATACTAGGATTTGTACAAAACACATAGGACTACTAATAATAATAATTTAAAACTAATGATCATGTTTACAATAACTTTAACCTAGGTGTGAGAAAATTCCTACAATACAATACAACATGATTTCATACACTCGGCTGGCTAATAGTGTTATTCATACAAATAGCTTAGGACATATCTACCTACCTTACCACAATAATCGAGTAGGATATTTTATGCAGTTGGTATGGTACGTGCCCATGTACTTTATTATTATAAAGAAACTAAGAAAGAGTACCTACCATACCGCTTCTACTACCTATATAATAAATGTAGGTAGGTATTACCAACTGTACAAATGTAAGTTTAAATGGTGACTATTTTTCTGGTAAGTAGGAATCAAATTTTTTGCATGATTTGACCAAACATCTGGAATGCGCTTTCTTTTTTCATTGGATTTGACTTTGACTGATGGCTTGATGCAAATTGGCAAATTATATCGAGTTCGGATGTCTTGATCAGAAGTCACAGCGAGGTTTGAGTGTGTAACTAGCATTTGCCACGAGTGAAAAGCGCGAGTTGCAATTTACGAACTTAAAAATTACAAAACTGCTTAAATTATCTCTAGAACCAAAAATCGTAAAATGAGAAATATTTCTCCATTTAGTACGAGACTTCTCCCTCTTTCCTCTCGTGTTTCTTACTTTCATCCTCCATTTTCTTATAAATGACCTTATATGTATAAATAGTATAGTTTTTATATTCTTTAGTAGAACTTCAAGAATGTGCTACGAGGCTGCGCCAGACCCGCGTAGCATACAAAAGACTTCAACGCGCACTTGCTTTTCTACAACAAACCAATATTTTTAATTATACTATATATAGCTCGATTACCACTGACTCACTGACTGACATAATTGTTCTCCTTGATGGTGGAGGGGGAGGTATGTTTTTTTTTGCAGTAATGTAGAGAGGAGGTCAAGGGGACCTAGGGAAAATTCCGACTTTTTGAGATTTGCCCCCCGGAACCCCCGCCCCCCAGGGGGGCTTCGTAACGGAGTCATACTGATGAATAATTTTAAGAGGGTTGTATAAAGGGGGTCAAGCGATTTCGATTGCAAAAATAATTTCACCCCCCCTTGCCCCCCAAGACCCCCCCTTTTGAGAGTGCTACGAGATGCCGTCGCGATAGAGGGGTTCTGATTGCGGGATCGTATAGAAGGTCTCTTCTCCAATTGAAAGTAAAAAAAAATCACCCCCCCTCCCGCCCCCTTTTTCACCCCCCCTTTTGATATCTCCCAAACGAAGTAAGCTAGAAGAAAATTTTTTTCACAGTCGTGTGAAGAGCTTAACAACATTTGGATTGCAAAAAAAAATTTTCGCCCCCAACCCCTCTAGACCCCCCTTTTTATAAAAAAACTGAAATTTGGCCATTTTTAGCCTATATTTTGACCACTTTTTAGGGTGGAGCATTGCGGCGAGCGAAGCGAGCCGCACTGCGACTACGGGGAACAGCAAGGCGAGCGAAGCGAGCCGCGCTGTGACCCCCCCCCCTTGCCCCCCAGAACCCCCTCCCCCTGAACCCGGTGGAGCATTACGGCGAGCGAAGCGAGCCGCAATGCGACTTCGGAGGAACAGCACGGCGAGCGAATTGAGCCGTGCTGTTACCCCCCACGCCCCCAGGCTCTCTGAACCCCCTCCCCCATCAAAAAATCTGATATGGATATCGTTTTTGACTAACATTGGGGTGAGGATTACGAACTTGATGTTGGCGGGCGTGTGTCGGATTGCGGTGAGCGAAGCGAACCGCAATCCCCCCCCCCTTGCCCCCCAGAACCCCCCCCCCCCCCCCCACGCCCCCAGGCTCCCTGAACCCCCTCACCCATCAAAAAATCTGATATGGATATCGTTTTTGACTAAAATTGGGGTGAGGATTACGAACTTGATGTCGGCGGGCGTGTGTCGGATTGCGGTGAGCGAAGCGAACCGCAATACGACTCACGTCACACAGCAAGGCGAGCGAAGCGAGCCTTGCCGTGTGCCAGCACGAGCGGGGTCGTATTGCGGTGAGCGAAGCGAACCGCAATGCGACTAAGGAGAAACAGCACGACGAGCGAAGCGAGCCGTGCTGTTAACCCCCCATGCCCCCAGGCTCCCTGAACCCCCTCCCCCATCAAAAAATCTGATATGGATATTGTTTTTGACTAACATTGGGGTGAGGATTACGAACTTGATGTCGGCGGGCGTGTGTCAGATTGCGGTGAGAGAAGCGAGCCGTGCTGTGACCCCCCGCGCCCAGCCCCCCCGAACCCCGCCCCCATCAAAAAATCTGATATAGGTATCGTTTTCGACTATTATGGGGGCGAGGATTACGAATTTGATGACGGCGGGCGTGCGTGGGATTGCGGTGAGCGAAGCAAACCGCAACACGACTCACGTCACACAGCAAGGCGAGCGAAGCGAGCCTTGCTGTGTGGCAGCACGTGCGGGGTCGTATTGCGGTGAGCGAAGCGAACCGCAATGCGATTATAGGTGAACAGCACGGCGAGCGATGCGAGCCGTGCTGTGACCCCTCACGCCCAGCCCCCAGAACTCCCTCCCCCATCCAAGAACTTGATATGGATATCGTTTTCGACTAACTCGACAGTGTAGATTACGAAAAAGATGTTCATTTCAAAATCCAAGATGGCTGACATTCTTTAATCGCAGTCTCCACTCTTGGTTATCAATTTCGAAAAAATCAAAGACGTAGGTTACGAAAAGGGGAATACAATTAAAAACAAACACTGTGACAGCCACCGACGCGAGCTGCTTGCAGCTCGCGCACTTATAAAATACTAGTGATAATATATAAAGCTCGATTACCACTCACTGACTGACTGACTGACTGACTGACTCATTGACACGATTGTTCTCCCTGATGGTGGATGGGAAGGTATGTTTTTTTTTGCGGAATCGTGTAGGGGGGTCGGGTGTGACTTGGGGAAAATCCCGACTTTTTGAGATTTGCCCCCCCAAAGCCCACCCCTCCCTGTGACAGCCACCGCCGCGAGCTGCTTGCAGCTCGCGCACTTATAAAATACTAGTTACTAATATAATACTAATTAAATATTTTTTCAATGGATATGATGGAATTTTTTTACTTACACTAACTGTATCATTTAGAAAATCTTATTCTAAGTAACTCTTCACTAGCCTTACTATTTTATTTGTATTGTTTCTTTTTTGAGACTTATTTAACCTTAATATAAAATCTTATTTCTAAATTGCTCTACGATTCGTTCTGATCTTACCGTAGCCAAAAAATTAGACAAAAGGTTTAACGCAGAAATCGGTCAAGATATTTATAAAGTTCTAAGAATTGTGACCATACGACGGTCTATTGACCATAAAAAAGAAGGTAACGGCATAAACCAAGGAATAGACCCCATAGTACCGAAGCACTCTCTTATAGAGGCAAAATCTCTGCTCTATATCCCAATAGGGTATGTAAAAATAGTGTCTTTTATGACCATCACAAGATGTTAACATTCGAGATTCCGTTAGTTTTTACACGTCTTTTCTTAAATTATAGAATCTAGTAAAGCTAAAGTCCTTCCACACATTGGCCGAGTCATGACAACCATGGTTTCTTTGTTTCATTTGACAGCCTTTATAGGCCAAAGGCCATCGCCGCACTGCAAGATGGTAGCTTGGATGGTTGCTTCGATGGTTGCCTCGATAGTTGTTTTGATGGTTGCTTCTATGGTAGTTAGACGCGTAGCTTAATTATGTGCCTTTCGTGGTGGGTCAATGTCACAATCTACTTGGACTGGCTCATGGAGGCGATCATCGAGATAGAAACTTAGTATTTTTCTTAATCTTAATAAAAATATTCATGTGTATTATGATACCAATGAGCTGAAATAAATTATTTTTATTTTTTAAAATCCAGCACAACAGTTGTCGCCTCGCTACATCCAGGCGATTAGCTAGGCTAAATGCTGGAAAAATGGCCGGTCGCGTACATTTTCATACGTTTGTTCTCTCATCTCATCTCCCCTGTAGGAAAATTCTACCACTGAACTGCGATCCCCAACCTGAGATCCCCAGCGCTGGGATTATGGGCATTAACCCCATGCAATGAAAGCCAATAAGGCGCTTATCAGGCGGAGGCCTGCGTTCAGCATTGGACCAATATAGGTTGTTGAGATGAGGCGAAGTTCTCTCACCTACCATCTACTACGCATACTTACAACCATCTTGCAGTGCGGCTGTGGCCTAAACGATTCAAGTCTCGCCATGACTCTGCCAACATAATGGATACTTAACCTAATATTTATTTAATTCTTCTATAGCCTGGTCTTTATACTTTCTCCATCATCTGGCTTCACCTTTTTCTTGTCCTGGTCTTCAGCCTCTTGCAACGTGTCTGGCAGCTTCATGTTGAGAGTCTCTGGTAACGTGAGGACCAGGAAACCAGAGATGGATGCCATGATGCCGAAGAGCATCGTTGGTAGGTATTCATAGTAGCGAGCCTGGGGATAAATTTTAATCAGAATGTATAAAATACTTATGCATTTCGTTATCATTAACCAACTTCGAAAAAAGAAGGTTTTATGTTCGGCTGTAACTTTTGATTGCATTGACTTAGAAGTTTGATTTATATCAGGGCTTCAAGAAGTTACGGACTTGATTGTAAGTCATCATCATCATCATCAGCCTATATTGGTTCCACCGCTGGACATAGGCCTCCCCTAATGAGCGCCATAGCGCTCTGTCTTCAGCTTGCCGCATCCAGCATCTGCCTGTAGTCTTTCGCAGATCGTCATCCCATCTGGGCGGAGGGCGTCCTACACTACATTTGCCGAGTCATGGTCTCCACTCAAGGACACGTTTGCCCCAGCGGTTGTCGGTTCTTCGCGAGATATGGCCGGCCCACTGCCACTTCAGCTTGCTAATTCTTTGAGCTATGTCGATAACTTTGGTTCTCTGTCGGATGTATTCGTTACGAATTCTATCCTTCAGAGAGACTCCGAGCATAGCTCTTTCCATAGCTCGCTGAGCGACTTTGAACTGGTGGACCAGCCCTACCGTGAGTGTCCACGTCTCAGCTCCGTAGGTCATGACGGGTAGGACGCACTGATTGAAAACTTTAGTTTTCAAACATTGGGGTATTGATGACGAGAAAACTCGACGTAGTTTCCCAAACTTGTGCAACAAACGATTGTATAAGTATTTGATGTTAATTTCAACTGGATACCTCTACGCGTTCCTGAGATTAAGGGTTTGATAGGCTGACGGACACATAGACCGACACACATACAACAAAGTGATTCTTTAAGGGTTCCTTTTCTCAATTTAAGGTACGGAACCTTAAAAATGGTGTAAATTCGGGAATTCGATGTCAGTTTTTAGGTTTTTAGCAAATTATTTGATTTTATGTTCATTTTGTGTTAAAATCATTGAGCTGAGCTTGTGTACATAAATTACTGTTAATAACATCGGTTGGTTTTTTCTTTTAGGAGTTTAAATACTTTTATTAGAGAACCCCATTCTACCTTATCGTTACACATTTACATTATTTAAAAGGAAAACAAAAAATAAATAAGGTAATCAAATTTCTAGGCTATCAAATATAAGTTTACTCAAAGTTTAGAAAAGAACTCGCAAAAGTGATTACGCAGCTAAGCCATGTTCCACCAGTTATTTCGTTTCAAAACACTTCACCATAAAACTAACAAGAGATAAGTAGGTAACTATACACTAGCCAAATTCGATGTAGAATGTTTGTAGACAAACCGCCCATGCTTAACAGAAAATTCACTCTCTTGTCGTGTATTTTTATACGCAATTTAAATATTATTATTAATTATCCATTTGAGATCCTTCCTTCAATAAATGTTGATTAAAATTATATCTGAAACTCGACGCCAATCAAGTGAGTTTTAGTTATTTGTGTCGTGGTTTGTTTACATTCTACATTGAGTTTGGCTAATATACAGGTATTATTATTTTACCAGTTAATAAATAAAATTGAAGAATGAAACTCTATTTTCTTACCAGTAAAGGCGTTTGTGGTGCGAACGTAGACCCAATCCTTCCTATCGTAGAGCACATGGCCAAAAGCGTTGTCCTGTAGTTGGTAGGGAACACCTCAGCAGCGAAGACATACAGAGAGTTGTATGCGAGGGTGATGAAAAACTTTCCGCCAAGGTAGAGAAGAATTGACCAGTTGCCAGCTGAAAATAACGATTTGGTTAAAAAAGAAAAATGCTGCATAAATCACGCAGCTTCTTGACCAGTTGACCAGACGATTTGGTTAAAAAAGAATGCTTAAATCATCCAGCCCGAGCTAAGCAAAGCTTGTTTTATGGATATTAGATGAAGAGATAATGACAAAGCTGCCTTATAGACCACAGCTGCCTTATAGACCAGAGGGTCTACAAGGCTGCCTTTCCACCAGAGATGTCCTACATTGCTAAATTACCAGACGACCGCTAGGATCACTTCTTTATCGCGTCGTTTTGTCAGGTGTGAAAATGACGTGATAATGCGGCGATCCTATTGGTCGGCTGAAAACTTAGCAACGTAGCACATCTCGGATGGAAAGGCAGCTTTGTCAACAACAAATTTGGTTGTATCAACAAATTTAGACAATGCTAGTAAATGGCTCCATCGTCGTAGCGGTAGCGATCGCAGCGCAAGAATTTACTCAGTTTGTGGATGACGTAAGAGCCGACTAAAGGAACCTACCAGAAGAAAGGCAGCAGCATTCTTCTGTGTATTTTTAATCCCTCTACTGCGATCGCAAAAACGCCTGCCAAGCGTAGTGATTATGGAAAAACCACCCTTGTTGGGGAGGGTGCTAAGTAAGGGACGTTATTGTCCTGATGAGGAGTTAAAGACTCTAACATCTACAGAGACACATCAGAAACTAGTACTAACTGTCTATGATATATACTACTAGTTTATGCCCGTGGCTTTGCACGCGTTGTTTCTATGGGAACTGCTTTAGGGTATAAAAAGTAACCTATGTTTTAATAGACGTCTGGAATTTTGGATATTCAAATTGAATATCCAAAATTTCAGCCCGATTCATTCAGTAGTTTTGGCTTGAAGTGGTAACAAACCAAACATCCATACATCTAAACATAAAAACTTTCGCGTTTTTAATATTAGTGTGATAAAGGAAATTTTAGTGTGACATAAAAAAAGTAGAATGAATGTTGAAAACAAATTACCTGGTACAAATCCATAATTGATCAGGATCAAAGCCGTCATTAAATACGCAAACGCAATAACCTTCTTCCTCCCAAACCTGTCCAAGAATATCAGCTTACACACATTCGCTGGTGCCTCTATAACGATCACCACTATGTAATTCAAGTAGCTGTTCCCAGAGAGTTCTATAGCGTTGATGGAAAGACCGTAGTAGACCAAAGTAGACGAGATCCAGAGAAAAGAACAAGTGCAGAGTCTTTTCCAAATCATGGGTGATTGGAGAACTTGGTTGAAGGAGGATGTCTCCTGTTGTTTTGAGAGGCATTTTCTCGCGTCACGCTGCTGCATGGCTTGTTTTTCCACTTGGTTGTAGTAGTCTTTTGGTATTGTTACTTTGTTCATTCGTTCTTCTCTGAGTAAGACGTTGATTCCTTCTTCGTATCTGCCTGAAAGAAATGAATAGAAATAATCATTATTTCAAAACAAGTTCACCCAAAATACAGTAAAATCGGGGTTCGAGCTTTGACCCTGTGGTCAAGATCAAGATAGGGGTTGGCTCACCGTGTGCTGAACAATTGACGGTCAGCGTTGTTTTTCAGCCAAAGACTTCATTACGGATATAAGCGGGTTAACTTCGAACCTTATTTGTGTTGGAAGAATAATGTTTCATCCCTCAACGGAGGACTTCTTCAGGGTGAGTGTGGTTCGAGTATGGATAAAACGTTGGTGTTTTTCGAACACAAATAAGGTTTGTAATTAACCCGCTTACGTATCCGTAATGAATTTATCAAACTACGGTAGTCTTTATACTTAAGACCTCAACTGTTAAGGTTTCGGACGCCAAAGTACCAAAAATATTTTATTACCAAAAGAAAACTGGCCCTTCGCCTGCACCAATGATTTTCAAATTAACTTCGGTTGATCTTTGTTCCAAGACTTTTAAATTATAAATGGTCTCAGATATTATGAGTAATATGCTCATGTTTTACTATTTTCCAGTAAAAGTATCCATAATTTTAAACAAACCTTACAGCTGATCTTTAGCGATGTAACTTACTGTTTTGACTTTTTACTATTTTCATTCTTTCTGCCTACATAACTATGCAGCACCTGGTTCAATAACAAAATATGAAGTTTTCAATTACTGGAATTCGTAGATACTTAATTTTATTGAAATTAAATTGTACGGAGGAAAGAATCCCAAAACTTAATGCTTATAAAAATTCTAATGAGAACAGAAATAATATTTAGCACAGATCAAATGGATTAAACCATAATTTAGAGGTGATGGTGCTTTGCCCCAATACTAACAAGTCCTATGTTTAAAAAACATTTAGTATAGGTACCTATCCTATGTTTTTTTTGGAATTTTCTGTTTCATTTTCGTATAAGCAATTTACCTTTTTTTATGTCTCATTTGAAGCCACTAAGGGATACCCACAGGGGGCGGGCAGCAGCAGCGCCCCTTGGAAAAAACTTTTACCACCGAACTGCGATCCCCAACCCGCATGCCCAGCGTGAGGATCATGGGCATACCCAACATGTGATAAAAGCCAAGGCGCTAATCGGGGGGGTCTGCGTCCAGTAATGGACCAATACAGGCTGTTGAGGTTGAGTATTAAAAGTATTAAATTTATTATACCTTTACTAAAGAGCCATCTGAAGCTCTCGGTCAGCGTCCAGATATACAAGAACCCGAAGACCGAAGGCGTGTAGATGATGAACAGCAGATACCGCCAATTCTTTAACCACCACGCGAGCACCGTCACAGAGACGCCCCCGAGGATGAACATACTGTTGAAGAGGAGGCTGACGAAGACACGCCCTTTTGGTCCCACTAGTTCCAGACCTGTAGAAGAATATGAATCAGTAACGTTGTCTGTGATCTGTGTGGTTCGCACGCTGTATGATTTTTAGGATTCCGTACCTAATGTGTGGCATCATCATCATCATCAGCCCGTATACGTCCACTGCTGAACATAGGCCTCCCCAAACGACGCCACAAATAGCGGTCCTGAGCCGCCTGCATCCACCGAAGGGTGACAACGGGACCCTAATTCTAAGAAAGGGAACTGGCATCTCGCTTGGATGGGTATTGTGCATTGGCCAACAGAACCATACTACTAGCCTCAGATGTCTGTCCGTCTGTCAGCGGGCGGTATTGTCTCTCATGGACCGTTAGGTTAGACACTTGCAATTTTCACAGAATATGTATTTATTAGGCAGCGTGGGGATTATGGGCATTACCCCCCCATGAGGTAAAAACCAACAAGGCGCTAATGAGGGGGAGGCCTGCGTCCAGCAGTGGACCAATACAGGTTGTTGAGGTTGAGTCAGCGAAAAAACATAATTTTAAGGGAGCCATACCAAAACATGGTTTTCGGAGTTTCTTGCTCTACCTCATGTAACAATCGTTAGAAACTTGAAATTATTCATGTAGTTACCTAAGTAGCACCTAAGTATTGCAGATACAACTGAATTTATTGTTATACCTAGAAAAAAAAATGCATGTCAGTCAATGACTAACCGGAAAGCCCCCATAGCTCTGCTTATATGATGGTCTGTGTCTTATATTTTCTTATAAAATGTCTTTTATCTTAACTTCGGATACGTTGTTTCTATGAAAATGTTTAAAGTTCATGTCTATTCCATAGGAACTTATTTATGAGATACCAGACCAGTCTAGATGTACATCTCTGCAAAATTTCAGACCGATCCCTTCAGTAGGTAGATTTCGCGCACAGATGTATTCCTACATCTGTGATTTAGCTAATATTTTAAATGCCTTATTTTGCATTTAAATTTTATTAAAACCTTCAAGTCTGGCTAAGGTTTAAAAGGAAACCCATCTTTTTCCATTTCCCAAGTTAAGCAAGAAAATTTAAACCTAGCTATGAGATGTCAAGTCATGCATTTCAAGCTGCAAGGATTTTCAGCAAAAACGGCAACTAACTGAGCGATGAACCGATAAAATTTTAATTAGGGTCGGATGGGTGCTCTCTAGTTGTATTTAACCTTCCTAAGCCCGGGTTTCCACCGCGAGAGGGTAATGAGCGAGAAATGAGGATGGGGCGGAGTTAATTTCAACGCTTTCAGCTCGCTCACTCATTTCAGCTCGACTATTTGCTGGTGGAAATAGAAGTAGGTATGTGGTTTACTCTTGCGAGTTATAATGTATAAGTAAATCCGCTCCGCTTGCGATGGACACCCCGCTTATGCACTAATAAAATTGAATCATTTGAACTGCTAGAAAAAGGGACCAAGTACTTGTCTCTTTTTCTTTTCTATCACTTATATACAGGGTGTTTGGTGGAACGATGTAGAGATTGAAAGAACTGAACAAGAGTACCCATGTGAATATTTTAAGCCACATATGCTATTATTTTTTATTCTTTTATATTTAAATTTCACGTTGTTATCAAAAGTTGTTTTTTTGATGATGTGGGTTTTAATATGAGTGGGAGAGAGGTATTTAATTGGGTTTCGGACACAATTTTGTAAGGACTGCGGTTTACAAAAGAAAATAAGAATTACGACCTGGCGTCTTCACTAACGTGTTCGTGATGCTGGACAGAACCTGCAGTTTACACAGTGTCAGTGTATTAGCAATAACCCTGTATATCACTTACTTGCTAGTACGAAGCTGATTTGCCGTGAATTTCTTATGGTTAGTCGGTTACGATGATCCTATCACACTAAACCAAGGCTGGCCAATAGATTTTCCAGGTGAGCAAAATTTCTTAAACTTTGGCGGCCCCGGGCCTTCTTTATTCATAAGTAAATTTATACCTACATAAAAACACAAAATATGCTTTAATTTACTTTATTTTTACATGAAATTAATTACATACTGAATAAAAAAAAAAATTATGTGGTCTGTGAAAACTGAAAAGGTTTTCCTGATAATAAGTTTTTATAGAAATGGTCACCAAACTATACTAATTTGCATTAACTTACACCGAATTACATTAATTTGATTACATCCAAATGTACTCGAAGTTTCAGGATGTAGAAGTAGCGACAATATCCGAACGACGCGGATCGGTTGCGCTCGGACTGGCATGTTTTCGTTTCAACCGATCAATCCGGTGGAAGCGGTGCGACCGCGAGCCGCCGGCCGCCACCGCGGTGGTCGGTCGCTGGAGGGCAAATTCTAATGCCTAAGCGCTCCTACGCACTAGCGATTAACCGCAGGGGCGGCAAACCGCGCGGCCTGCCGCTTTTCCAGTTTAATATGCAACCACTTGTGATTGTACGCACTTAACCGCCACAAAGTTTGAACCGCGGCGGTTGAATGGAGAGCTGCGGCCCGTTCCACGGCTGGCCTCCATCTTGCTTATACGCACTGGCGATTTTAGTTTGCACAGGGTTAGGGTACATCTTGTCCGAATCTCAAACTCATCCGCGGACGAGATGTCCACTTCACTTTTGAGTAAGGGTACATCTCGTCCGAATCTAAATTCTCTTAGTTTTGCACACTACCCTGCCAGGATAAACATTAAATAAAATAAACTATCATTTATTTTATATCCTTATTGCGGTGGAAATGAGATGTAGTAAATATCTATCCTAACCGCCTAGGCGGCCAATCGCTAGTGCGTTTAAGGCCGCGGGCCACTTCGTGGCCCGCTAATTAAGGCATTGCCGTGCCTGGGTTCGGCCGGTCTTGCACTAAACTAATATTATAAATACAAAGGTTTGGATGTTTAGATGTATGGATAGATGGATGGATGTTTTTTAACTACTGAACGGATCAGACTGACATTTTGTATACAGGTAATTCTAATCCTGGTATCAAACATACTTTTTATCCCATTAATCAGTTCCAATGGGATAGAAAACCGTTTCCATAGAACAACGCGTGCGAAGGCATAGACTATAATGTTACCTATTATTCAAGAAGAAATCGGATGATTGACTGTATCTTGTAGGTATGTAATAGAACGCTTTTCAAGTTCCGCGCAAAAGTTATTTCCTTTGAGAGCGGCGAAAATTCACTCTTCGCTCTCACTATCCAGCAAAACACCAGTGAAGTATAAAGGTTGGTGCAGATCAGGGACGCACCGGCACCGCACAGCAATAAACAGTCCGTTGTCGCGCGAGAACCCAAGAAGTGACAATTTTAGCCAGAATAATAATAATATAAAAATAATAATACATATTCTTTATTTCCAGACACGAGATCCATAAAGGTTCAATACAATTCTACTTAAAATAATTAAAAATAAAACACAAAAAAATATATAAACAGGATGGGGTACATATGTTACCTAGGTCACTAAAAAATACAAAATTTAAATAATCTAGGTGGCAATAGCCACCCAACGTTTGTACATGTCAGACAAGATCAAACGATCTTTCACATCATCAACAAGAATGACTTATTGATGAAAGTATTTTAAACTCATTACTACCTTACAAGAAGGCAAAAGAGCTGTTTTTATTTTAATTTCGGGAAAAACAGGAATGTAAGAAGTAGGTACTTATCTGCTTGTTGAGCCAAAATGGGCTTTACCATTTCGATGCATTGATGGCATCAGATGAGAAACAGCTCGCGTGCCACTCGTTTGAAACTTGTGGGAAGCACAAGACAAGAAGTACCTGACCTTTGAACTTGTATTTTGTCACTGTAAATTTATCTATATAGGCACCTAATGTAAAGATAACAAGTTTAGGACGAAGTGGGATCGGTTTTGCGAGACAAGGACGAGCGAAGGCGGGAAGGCGAGAGCCGCGGAACCCGCGCGCAATTTCACTGGTTGTTTTTTATATATTTGTTTTTTGCTCAAAAATAAAACTCTTTCGCAATAAAATAAAACAATAATCGTCTAGAGTATTTATTAGGTGTTCCCTAAACGAAATATAATGAAAATATGGTAAATAACTAGCAAATTAAACTGCTTTTTCCGTAGAAGTATTTGTGCAAAAATTAAGAATTAGAGGAAATTTTGCGATTTTTTTGTTTCGTATCAAGTTTTGTCAATCGTGTTTCAACTTCCACAACTTGCTAACCAGAATCCTAAACTTTTGATGCTTATTAAAAATTATACATAAATTAATGTTTTTTTCATTAAAATTGATTTTCCGTACAGTCAAAACGAGGGTTTTGAGACTCACTTCACCTTAAGCCCTAGGCTAGGACAATTTAAATGTCTTTGTGTAGCGGTATTGGATTAATGTGCGCAGAGCTTAACTAAACCTTGATAAATCTAATTTAGTTATCACGAAGGTAAAATGCGTATCTAAACCTGCCTATGTAGGTACGTAGCTACCTATGTATGTCCGATTGAAAAGTTATGCATGGTCAATGATTCAATGTGGTCGGAACGAATAAAGCTTAGTTCCTGCTAACATTATTAGTTCCTGTCTGCATTCGGATATTTTTTAACCTTGGAAAAATAGTTGTTACAAAGCATTAATAATCTCATATTTGTTTTGTAAAGGGCAGACCTGAAAACACTTACGTTACGCACTAGCGATTCAACCGCGCGACTATTCGTCGTTCTGCTGTCATTTTGTGGCGGCTTTGTAAAGCATTGATTTTATTATGCTACGGCCCCATTACAAGGCGAAGATTCGACTTCGCGTTGTCGTGATAAAACGTCGTGTTCGGTCTACGACGAAATGTTTGGCCACATTGGAAAAAAACTTCGCAACGTCACGTCGCGAAGGGCATTTGTTGTCGCGATGATGATTCGCGATATGACGAACTCCTTGGCCACACTTGTCGCGACAGCGCAAATCTTCGCGTTATCGCAATGGTGTGACCGTAGCACTAATCAAAGTTATAGCGAGTACGAAATGTGAGACTGCGCTATAAAATAATAGATTAGCGACCGTGACCGGAGATTTCAGTAGTGCGTACGGGCTCTTAAGAACGGAAGAATAGTAGGAATAATTTATTATTCAAATGTGGGAAAACGTAATGTTCAGAGTTACCTAGGTTATATTGTGTTTATGCAGAGTCGCAATTATTATTGTAATGATGGCTTGGTTACTCAATTAGAAAGGACAGTCACGACCAGTCGATTCCACAATTAGAGCACAACTTGCGAGAGTTGGTGTGAGACTAGACTATGCCTTTTACATCTATGTTCAAAAATCAAAATCAAATCAAAAACTCTTTATTTCCATAAATACAATAAATGTACACTTAGAAAAGGTCAAATTATAAAACTAAACTCTGACACGGAAATAAAGTGATATTTTTGATTTCTGTCGCTTCGGTATGTAGACTAAAGTAAAGAAGCGATGAAGAAACCTTTAGCCTGTTAGTTGTTATTTTTCGAGTTGGAGCAAAACCCGTCCCAAGCTTTTTTATCCTCTAGATAATCGGATATTTTATAGTAAGCCTTTTTGCACAACAAGGTGTTTTGACAATTCTTTTGAATTTATTTACTGATAATTTTTGCAACTCACTGGAGTTTTGTTGTAGTTGTAGAAGCGTATACCTGGATTGCCCTTTAAAAGATACATTAATTTTGTGTAGCCTCGTTGTGGGCACAGCGAGTTTGTGTTTATTTCTGGTATTAAAATTAAGTTTATCACTATTTTTTTACAGATTTATATTTCTATGAGTGTACAATAAGTTTTCATAAATATATTGACATGGTTCTGTCATTATGTTTATTTCTTTGAATTTATCACGTAGGGATTCTCTGTTAAGGGACATACCTAGGTACCTAAGTTCGGGTAGAGTAAGTACTTACCTGTGGAGTGAGGCGATAGGTATATAGTTTTTTTTATTATAGTTCGTAAGCCCTCAGAGTAATTTCTAAGAAATCAAATAATAACCCAAAAAAAATCGATTTCGACGATACTTGAACCCGCTTCCTTTTCTCAGTAGGTACGGGAATATGCTAACCGCACAACACAAACTTGATTTACCTCCTATAACTTGACCTCGTGGTGTAGTTGGTTAGCACATTCCCGTACTGAGCGAAGGATGCGGGTTCAAGTCCCGACTTCGAACTTGAAAATTTTTGCATGTATTAATTTATCATCAAAGTCTTATTAAAATCTTATTCAAACTTACCAAGAACAAAAGCAGCAGTATAAATCCCCACTCGGGTTTTATACGGCTCATACTTATCGGATAAAAGACCAGCGTTGTGGCCAGTACCAGCGTCCGCATCTAGCCTTGCTGCTGGCTTCGTTACTGGAAATGGATTTCTCCCAAACACTTAAAGATGATATCTATAAATCTATCTATCGATAAAACGACCGATTCCACATCCAGCGGCTTCCTAAAACCTTCAGTATACCATCGGTCCTCCTTTATGTAAGACCTACGATAAGTAAAAAATGGCGCGGTCCCTTATTTTTGTCATTTACTGGATGCCTGGATTTGTGACGTCATCAGCGTATGAGAAAACGAAACACAATCGCCCCAGCTTTTTAAAATGTACCAATTTCTTATCTAGTACCCATAACACAAGCTCTGCTTAGCTTGGGGCTAGATAACTCTGTATGAATTGTCCAGCATTCTTTATTTATTAATCACTAGCTGCTGCCCGCGGCTTCGCCTGCGTAGTTCCCGTTCCCGTGGTAATTCCGGGATAAAACATACCCTATGTCCGTCTCCTGGTTCTAAGCTGCCTCCCCACCAATTTTCAGCCAAATCGGTTCAGCCGTTCTTGAGTTATAAATAGTGTAACTAACACGACTTTCTTTTATATATATAGATAGATTATTATAAATTTAACTAACCTAGAACAAAAGCAGCAGTGTAAACCCCAGCTCCGAACGCCGGCTCCAAGAACTCGAACGCCACAAACATTTCGTAGCCTGTCGCAAGAGCGCGGACCACGCCGAACGCTCCATTGGCGACCATTGCGAAGACCAGCGCTGGCAGTCGTCCATACTTGTCGGAGATCAGACCGGTCAGGGGAATGGACACGAAGAAACCAGCGTTATGGACTGTGCCTACTAGCGTTCGCTTCCAGTCTTGACAGGCGAGATTAAACTGAAAAGAAAGATGATGATTAGGATCTACTTTTCATTTACTCCCGACGCAAAAAGAGAGGAGTGTTATAAGTTTAACATGTCTGTCATGTTTCAGGAAAATCTGAAGGGGGGTTTTTGAATTTTAAATTTTGCACTTGTATCTTATACTATAATAATTTGACATGTTTTAAACAACATTAAACAGGCTTTAAATTCCGGTAAATAGTATTCATCTATGTCTCGGACGAACGAAATCACCCCTCCCTTACTTTCCCTAATCGAAGAATCTATGTGCACATCAAAAATTTGAATTTACACTGGCGACATCTAGTTATAATAATTCAGGTCTAATTTATATAGATATTTTTAAATATTTATACACATATAATTTAATTACAGGCACATCTAATGCGATAGGGTACTTATCTTTTCATAACCATAATAAGTAGAGTCATATAATACTAGTTGAAAATAGTCAATGCCCATAATCTCCACGCTTGGCATGCGGGTTGGGGTCCGTTGGGAATCGCAGTTCGGTGGAATTGTTCAGGGGGCGCTGCTGCCCGCCCCCGGTGGATATCCCAAAGTCGCCTCTTACGACCCCCGCGGTAAGAGTTGGGGTGGTACAAGTTCTAAGCGGGCACCACACATGCAGTAGGTATGTACTGTTGTTGCGTTGATATCCAAGAATTTGGACCTAATTGGACCTAATTCAGAGTTCCACTTTCGAGAAGCCAGTATCCAAACTCCCGAATATTACTTACATCGATGCCTATACCGAGCGAGTGGGGATTGGGGTTTGAAATACATATTCAAAACCGGCCACCTCCTTTTCCGTCAAACCGGTCTCCATGGAAATGTCCTTCCCATTTGACCGATCAACTAATAATCAATAGCAATTTGATAGTAAACAAGTCAAATGCCTACAAAATGGAGGTGTGTCAGGGTAAACAACGCTGCAATAACAACATAGGTACCCACATAACTAGGTAGGTACCTAGTAAGTATCTGTGACGTGGAGTGGAATTCTAAGATTTTAATGTGGCTATTGCGGTTTTATGTTTATACACAAAGTTTGAAAAAACATTAAAAAAAACATAGATTTTAATCTGTTTTTTTTATGGCCGGTGTGGCGCGGCGAGCGAAGGTCCGCTAGTAGGTTGCGGGTTCGATTCTTGTCTTGGGACAAATGTTTATACGATCTGCAATTGTTCCGAGTGTTCTGGGTGTTTTCTATCTTATCTATCTATCTACCATACAGGGTGAGGCGTAAAGAGTGGTCAATACTTCACCTACGAGTAGGGGGCATCAGAACTGTTCAGAAAATAAACAAGATCCCTCAAGTGCGAGTGTAACTCGCGCGCCGAGGGTTTCGAACGTTTGTCAACAAATATGTACCAAAATTACCGGTTAGTGACTTCGCAATTTAACGGATACCTATGAATAGTAGGTACCAACCTACATTTCAGATAGATCTCTCTGCATGCTTCGGTTAAAGTGAGTAATGGAAATTTGTTCGACTTTTTTCAAAACATTTCAAAAAGTATTAAACCTACAGAAATTTTAAAAACTGTTTTGAAAACCCTAAAAATTGTACCCATTAAAAGTCTAACGGTTTTTGAGTTATTGGTCATTTTCGAAATTTTTAACTTTTCTTACCCTTGTCCATTCTTTTCAATGCCAAGGCTACAAATCAAGGAAATTTCTCAATCTGTTTTTGTCATGGCATTCTTAGATAACTGTACTATCAAATTCTTACTGCCATTTGTGAATCTCATTGAAGTGGACAAGTTTTTTATTAGTTGGTCACTCAGGTAGCCATACATTTTTTTTCACCACAGGAGGTCAAAGTTTTGGAAAAAATTTAGCAAAACACATTTTTCTTTGTTTATCATGTTGTAAAAGAAAAAGTGTTCATTTGGCACACAAATGGCAATAAGCATTTGATAGCACAGTTATCCAAGAATGCTATAACAAAACAGATTGAGAAAATTCCTTGATTTATAACCTTAGCATCAAAAAAGTATGGACAAGGGTAAAAAAAGTTAAAAATTTCTATAATGTCCAATAACTCGAAAACCGTGAGACTTTTACGGGTACAATTTTTTGATTTCTGAACAGATTTGATGCCTCCTAACCGTAGGTAAAGTCTTGGCCACTCTTTACGCCTCACCCTGTATATTAAAGAGAATCCTTATGTCCCTTGGTCACGGCATCACGTTTGAACGCCTGGACCAATTCCGCAAATTCTTTTTTCTTGTTTTTGTTCTTGTCAGGAGAAAGTTCTTATAAAAGAAAAAAAAATAAGAAAGTTGAAAAAATAAATTTCCACGCGCGCGAAGCCGCGGTGCGTAGCTAATGACTTCGAATCCCTTAATTTTTAAAAAAATCAACGAACATACATAAAAAACACATACAGTCGAACGTAGAACCCCTTTCTTTTTCGAAGTCGATTAAAAAAGGGACAACGTCCAGATAATATGTCGTAAGAAATACCTAAGACCGTGTGAGACTACACCATTATAAGTAAACAGGAAAATAGAACCTACACAGTAAATTAATAGAATTTTATTTACCTACGAACATAAAATATGTAATAAAATAAACAACGTTCGATTTCTTATTTCTTCTGCCGTGAAATTTGAACTTGGACTTGCAATGAAGTTAGTGTGAAATTTAAATTATTTCTTCATTTATGCTAAAATTAAGTAAACTTCTGCGTAAGTCTTTACATGTGCTGTCCGTTTCTATGAGTCACTTAATTTTGCTGATTTTGTCCATTTCTAATCATCATCATCGTCAGCCTATATTAGTCCACAGCTGGACATAGGCCACCCCTAATGAGCGCCATAGCGCCCTGACTTCAGCTTGCGGCATCCAGCATCTGCCTGCAGTCTTTCGCAGATCGTCATCCCACCTGGCCGGAGGGCGTTTGCCGAGTCGCGGTCTCCACTCAAGAACACTTTTACCCCAGCGGTTGTCGGTTCTTCGTGAGATATGGCCGGCCCACTGCCACTTCAGCTGGCTAATTCTTTGAACTATTTCTATAACTTTGGTTCTCTGTCGGATGTATTCGTTACGAATCCTATCCTTTAGAGAGACTCCGAGCATGGCTCTTTCCATAGCTCATGTCCAAGTCTAATATGATCCCGCAAATCCTTAGATAAAATCTTACCAGTATCTACTCTGTTAAGATTTGGGATTTCAACTCAACTGAGTAGAGTCCATTCTAGAGTCTAGAGATATGAAAAAACACCTCGCTTGATAAGTATATTAGGACTCAATTTATATGGCTTAATAGTATTATATTGTATTAGTTTTTCATACAACAATAAATTCATTTATCATTTATCATAAAGTTGGGCTACGTTCTAAGTGTATGCCATAAATTTTATCTTGGTCTGTTCAGTAGTTTTGGAGATCCTAGGTAACAAAAAAATTACATTTCACAAATTTTCGGTTTTATAATATTAGTAGGATTATTATGATTTTAGGGTTCTGTCGGAGACAACTAATTCGAATCCCCACCAAGCCGGCCCAGCCGCGGACACGAGCCGACCGGGGCGCCGAACAACAACGGTCCACCCGCGCCGACGACGCCACATTCTCTTACAGCCGCCGACTGATGTACTCGCATTACTTTGTCTACGAATACAGCCCCTTGTTAATACAGTTCACACGTCTTTAATTTTACTATATCGAAGATTACACAAAACAGGTTCCGTACATCAAAAGGAAAAAAGGAACCCTTATAATCCTTTAAAGGTTCCTTTTTTCCTTTTTTCCATCTGTCTGTACGTCTGTCAACCCCCTTTTCTCAGGAACGCGGTTAGGTATCGAGTTGAAATTAATATCAAATACTCAAGTCCGTAAACTCTTGTACCCTCGATATAACTGTTTTACAACGGCGGTTACAGTCATTTATATCCAAAACTTTTTAAATTTCCAAATCACATGCACACAAAACCTATAGGGTACTTCCCGTACACCTAGCTAGAATCATGAAATTTGGCAAAAAACAAGGAAGCACAAATAAAGGGAAAAATCCGAAATCCGTAAATTTTTTGTTAATTACCAAAAACAGTAATTTTTTTTCACTCCCTGGACAAAATATCAGGTTTACCAACTTCCCGTTGACCTAGAATCATGACATTAGGCAAGAAACAAGGTACATTTTTTTTAATTTCAAGTAATTTTTTCAAGTAATTTATTTAGTAACGAATTACATGGTTGTAGTAACTATTGGAATTCGATGATGCCCGCAGTAGTTTTTAGTAAAACTGTGTCGCAGACACCATCGCCCTCCTCACAGACAGGGTGTGCTATTACATAATGTTAATACTTATAATGTTAATAAAATCTATGTTTATAAATATTCAAAGGTAGGTATTGAAATATATATATATATTATTTATCAGTGCGTATGCTAGTGAAATTAGGTGTACGTGTGTGTGTGTGTGTGTGTGTGTGTGTGTGTGTGTGTGTTTGTGTGTGTGTGTGTGTGTTTGTGTGTGTGTATGTTATTGTGTGTGTGTGTGTGTGTGGTACTCCTGAGGACACCGGTCTCGTAAGAGTCCGGGCAACAGAAGCTACCAGGTCAGTATGTATGTGTTCATGTGCATGTATGTATGTAAGACCTCCTGAGGACACCGGTCTCGTAAGAGCCCGGGCAGCAGGAGCTACTAGTGTGGGTAGGTGGGTGGTTGTGTATGAGTGAGTAGGTATAATATCTCACGATATTACTTTTAACAGTTCTTCAGTGGAATCATACGTCAAAGATAGGAGCCAAGTGGTAAGGGTTTGCTTGCATGATCCTTTAGTCATTTGGAATATTTGAAGCTCTTTGTTTATTTTGTTATAAAGCCATGGACCGAGAAAACTCAAAAATCTGCGTGCAAAGGAGGTACGGTGGGTAACAACTTTGAAAGCTTGATGCTTTCTTCGATATTTGAGACGGCTGACGTCAACATCTTTCTTAGAATGCTGTCTAAGAATGACATTTAATATAAAAAGCTGGCGGACACTAAGTACTTTACATTCTTTATATAGATCAGTGGTAGGGTAAAGGTCCTACAATTATACGGAACCCTTATAGCGCGAGTCCGATTCGCACTTGACATTTTATTAGGTTTAATGAAGGTAAGACAATTGAATCAAAAATTTGTCCCAATATGTATATAGTGCATAGCAATAATGACCTTGTGATCTAAGCATTTATAATGAGCTTTGTAAGCAATTATGCTCGTATATGCAAAAAATAACATAAAGTGCAAATTGCTACATTTGAAATTGCGAATTGCGAGTTCTTCAATCAGATATAATTGCAAAATTGCAAATGACAAATTGTCGCCGTAGTAATAACATAGCGATTACAATGTGTACGAAGTGTGTCGATTAAATGCTTAGATTAAATATACCTAGGTAAACTAGGTTCTTATCGCTGCTTTACTCATGGGGTACCTAAATGGATAAAACGCCTTGTTATGTATTTTAACGACTTCAAAAAAAGAGGTTCTCAATTCGTCTGTATGTTTTTTTATGTATGGGATTTTTGGCCAACGTATGTTAGGTTAGAAACAAATGATTTTTGAGAACTTTTAGAACTTGCCTTATTTATTTATTTATCAGGGGATCTTTCATACATAATTAAGAATAAAGAGACAGGTGACTATTAACAAGATCCTACTTATAGAAACAGTAAACAAATTTACAAAAAACACAAAAATATTAGTAACAGACTAATATTCGCGTTTACCACATTAAATATAAACTAATTAGAAATAGGTATAGCTACTAGTCTGTTAAGATTTTTTTCTAAAATAGCCTCACAAATTTTTTCAATGTATATTTTTACTCACATGGAAATAAATAATTTGATTTCAGGGAATGTCATGGATTTCCTTGCTGGACAAAATATTTATTTTGGAGGCGCAAATATACAGGTCTCGATAGAGTCTACACATTTGCTCCCCTTGGAGTCGAGCCCCTGGGTCCGTGGGGTAACGAGGCTCTGCGGCTTTTATTCTCAATTTTTTCAATCATTGAATTGTAAATACTAATTCTAATTTGTTTCTATTATTTGATTGTAATTTTCTTTCTCAATTAATAATATGTTTTATTTTGAACACAGAATCAAGCGGGATACATACTAGTCAGATTTACCAGCCAAAATTTATTTTTTTAATTACTAAGGCCAATGACATTAATTAATTGATATAGTCGTATAGGAAAGTGTATTGTTTGATACATTATAACTAGCCTAAATGCTCTACCTTCCAAAGTATTTATTCAGCTGAAATTATATTTTGAAAAGTTATTTAATTCAGCTGAAACTAGCTCCTACCACACACACGTAATGATGGGATCATCATTTTACGGATATAAAAATTACAATAATTATCGCCTATAATTTTTTTTTTATAGTACCCAGGTTCAAAGTAGGTATAACAGAGTGCACACCTTTATTGTTTTTTTAGCTTTGTCCGGAACTGTAAATAAACAAAACTGAGATTTTTTAGGGTTCCGTACACAAAGGGTAAGAACGGTATAAAATTAATTACAATACGAAACTAAGCCTACGCCGCCGCCCCTACCTGTCGCGGCCGTCGGTCGTCGCGTCTATCAAAATTATTGGATCAACTTACTTATTGGGAACTCGAAACGCGAACGTTTGAGTGGGATTTTTTTGTCATTTGTAAGAAGACACGAAATGCGAGTGGTCGCTAGTTGTTGACTCGTATATCTATAATCAAATAAGTACGTATCGTCTGTCCGTCCCTGGTCATAACACAGACCTTTGTTGTTTTACACTTATTGGTAACTATAGGTAATCATAAATTTATTGTTAAATAAGGAAGTACCTACCTATAAGTTTTCAATGAAAATCAATCATAAAATCGCAACTTGAGCCAGCTCAAAATGTCTAACCATTTAACGGGTAGGTATACATATATCGCGTTTATTTACATATTTTTCCGACGTGATGAAAACAAATGTGATTTGGGAGTAAAACCCCTGTGATGAATGACTTACCTCTTTAACAATAGAATGCTCTTCTAAATAAACAAATGAATCACACGCGATCTCCGTCGTCGTGTCAAAATAGTGAGGAGAGCACTGGCTGCTGTTAGTTATATTCAAGTTTCGGACTGGAGCGTAGCGCACGCATTTCGACATTACCCCATCACTATCGTGGGGGATGGTGAAGTTTGCCATTGATGGGTTCAGGTTGCATTCTGGGACTGAGCATCTGAAATGAATGAAAACGTGGGTTTTTACTTTAAAATGAATGGTAAAAAAATATTTCTTGAATGAGTGGGTGGCTCCCAAAAAATAAAAATATAGCATCTGAAATGAATGAAAACGTGGGTTTTTACTTTAAAATGATTGGTAAAAAAATATTTCTTGAATGAGTGGGTGGCTCTCACTCATTAAAGAAATATTTTATTACCATTTGGATTTCATGGAATCCCTTTCCGGAATCCCTTCTCTGAAAGGGAATCGGAAAAATAACTTACTACTTGCAACGGTCTGTAGTTAGCTCAATTGTATTATTGTAAATACTAGTTAATTTCTATTGCCTATTTGACTGTAATTTTCTTTGTGAATGAAGTAGTATTTAACTTAGTACTCATCAATTAATAATGACATTTTAGATTGACTTTCGACATTTTAGATTGACTTTCATTCTGTCGAAAGCTTCGATTAAAATTAAAAGCGCTGATCAAGAAAAACGATGATTCTATTTTATTCAATTTATGTGTGTATGGTACGGAACTCTTAGCGCATTGGTCCTTGTCACACTTTGTTATTTTATTTTCGATTTACAATATGATCCTTAGAATAAAATCCGGATCTTGTACTTACCTACTACCTATTAAAGCTGATTTTTTCTGCTGATTTACATAAATGGGTATTTTACTAAAAAAGAACTTATGTTAAGTCATTTGTGTCCAAGTCTGTCAAGGGTATAACCCCTACTGTATAATCAAATCACACTAATGCAGAAGTTTTGATGTTTAGATGTAAGTATGGATGGATGGATGTTTGTTACCTCTTCACGCCAAAACTACGTAACGGATCGGGCTTAAATATTGCATACAGGTAATTCTACTCCTGGAAACAAATATAGCTTTTTTATCCCATAAATCAGTTACCTTGGCATAGAAAACGTTTCCATAGAAACAACGCGAGCGAAGCCGCGGGCATTATAATAAATAAACGGGTAGTTTTGAATCTTGCTTCCATTGGTATCTCGGGAAAAAACTGTGTGTCTCCTGTGACTAATGTGTCTCCTATCCTATAAATAAAAGTCGGGAGCAACGACCAAGTGATGGATAAGAACTGGCCTAGACTTGACCGGATTCATAGGGATGCTCATTACAAGGAACGCGAATTATTCAATATTCATTTCGTTTTTCGGAGATTGCTTATTTTTTGAAGAAAATGCAAGAACAAGGTGGGATAAAAATATAATAGCATTTCATTATAACTGTATTGGGAACAGTACATTTTTAATAGACTTCAAAAATTCACAAAAAGCCGTCTTTCGTTTAGTTTTTTTGTGTGATAGATAATTTTATCCCAAGTATTATTAGCCATGTTTCATGAAAATCTGTCGGGGGTTTTTTAATTTTTGTTCTTGTTATACATATGTATGTTCATCGAATTCTCAGTCAAATAATTGACCGTATCGGTCCATAAGGACCGATTATGAAAATTATTTTGCTATTGTATAGAGAATGATCCCGAATTGGTCCCATAAAAATGTGATTCCACAAGGGATTAGTATTTATCCCGTCAAGCATAAAAAACAAGATTATAATTTTGAAAAACCACGACTAGCTACAACAATTCTGGTGACTTTCCATTTCCATTTCCATTCTTAACACATTCACTGCCCGGACTCAGTGCGACCGACCTGAGTAGACTGGCATCTGCGTCTTGGGCCATGATAGTGTTAATAGATTTTGATGATTCTTTCCTTATTGTCTTAAGGTTGATTTTGAAGCGGTCCCTGATAAGTTTTATTCAAGAGAAATTTATATGTGCGGCGTAAAACGTATCTAAAATAATTTTCAAAATTTCTGGCTACTTATGATTCCCATGGCAACGGAGCTTCAAAGTCAAACTAGTGTTTCGGAATTCAGAACGTAGGCCGCGCTCGCACTGCGTGCGATTCAACGCAAGTGGTGAATCTTAAATCTTGAAAAAATGCTCCTAACTAAAAGTTCTTACTGAATCATTCCTAAATTAAAATAACTTTGAATAACGTCTATGTTTAAATCTGTACTTCTGTATTTCTGTATCGCCAGGGCGGTAAAAGCCTCCAAGTTTTTCCACGTCGTTCTATCTTTTGTAGTTCTTTGCCACAGATTTCTAGCTACTTTTCTTAGATCTACGTTCCATCGTCTGAATGGTCTATCCCTCCCACGTTTTTCTCCTCGACGCAGAGCATATAACAATACTCAAAACTTTTATAAATTTGAGTCATAAAAGTTTTGTCTCGTTTTCGGCTAGGGTTTCCACAACCGCATATAAATTAAGATGACAAGATGACACTCATTCATCATTTTTACCGCTCCTTGGGTGTATTTTCTTTTGTATTTTTTCCTAATATAAAAGTATAATGTGGCCGCCAAAAGTCCGGTAACGCTGTCATGGCCATCTGCGGTCAACAGTATTTTAGTCCTTTTGAAAATAGTATCAGACATACACTCACGAATACATCTGAATTGTCCTGCTGTCGTGGCAGCCCTAGCCCAACCCAACTAAGTATATCATAAGCCCATAAGAAGTGAAACCGTAAGTAGGTACATTCAGTTATTTATGGAACAGGACCCGGTATGTACGTACCTAAGTATAGAGGGCTTTGTACGCAATAATTGCTTACAGTGGAACGATCTCATACAAATAGTCAGTGCACATTTACGAGATAACCAAAAAAAAGGTAAGTAAATAAAAAATGGTGGACAATTGACTCAGCATCATCTAGCCAAAAATTAAGCAGAGTATACTTAATACATTACATTAAATGGTTAACAGTAGAATAATAACATAAGCTTTTAGACTTAGACGCATCTAACGAACGGATTTTTTAAGTTATTTTCGAAAAACTAATAGCAAAATTAACAATTTGAAAAATCTTCTTGTCATATTCCTTTCTCCCTCAAACAACAAAGAGATCATGACTGAAAGTTTGGAATCTTATCCATTTGGCAACCAATTGAAATTACTCCGTGAACAGTGAACACAGTATTTAATTTTTGTAAAAAAATACAAGTTTTTTACTTCTACTGAATGTGCACTGTCTGTTTGTATGGAGGTGTGCCACCATAAGTACTCAGTGAGTAAGTAAAGTATAAGATAATTAACCAGGGGCATAGCTTTAAGTTATGTTTTCTTGAATGCTTCTCTATAATCATACTTAAGCTTGTATTCCGGTGAGAGTATTCGATGCTTGTGTAGGGTGCTAAGTATTTTCTTAACGGTAGCCAAGCATAAGGGTCATAGCATATACATCCAACACCTTTGTCGCACAGTATAAAGATAAAACAAATAATTGATCAGAGTGAGCAAAGCCAATGAAAATCTCAGTGGCAGCTTGGGTGATTTGACTGTATGGTTAAATATTCACTTCGAACATAACTGTCCAACAGTTGATCCGATTTGCTAGAAATTTAATAGATGTAGGTACAGACAAGACATAAAGACAAGATGTAAGTAAAATGTGCTGGTAACACATTTCACTTAAGGGTCCGGCGACGGATGAATTTCCCATACAAACGTAATACCAAAATGATTTCTAATATGAGCATATTTTCACCATGGTCTGTTATTATTGGCATTAAAATAGTATTTATCCAGGTTCCTGCCACAATTTTTTTTCAAAATACCTTTCTGACATGAAATTAAACCTAATCGCATTTTTACATCAAATAATGAATGTTGTCTTAGTAATTGTGTAGATAAGTATTTTGAAACAATATTATGGCAGGAACCTATATAAATACTATTCTAATACAAATAATAGCAAAGCATGGTGAAAACATTCTCAAATTACAAATCATTTTGGTACTACGTTTGTATGGGAAATTCATCCGTCGCCGGATCCTTATGGTACAGTAAGGCCAAATTGTTGAGGGGTTTTCAAGAAAAGGGGGCTAAAATCAATCAATTGGGGGAATTAAGAAAGGTATACTGGAGTACATTTCAAAATAGTTTTTAGCGTGATAGTTTTGTAAAGAAGAGCGGTCATTTGGCAGAGATTGACTTCGTAGTCCATTTTTCAATGGCTCCTGTTTTTTATATTTTAAGTAATTACCTACTACCTTCTCTCATTTCTTTTGTAATAAACGTCAAATCTTTTGCTGTGCGGGATTGGTGCTAGAACAGTGCGGTATGTGTATGCGACGAACTTAATTAAATCTTTTTGTTATTAAAGTTTTTTGTAAAAATGTTTTTTTTGTAGGTATACTGGTGTCCTAGATTTGTGACGTCAGTGTTTGTGTGACAATTGTATGAACTAGAACAAAATTAAAAATTTAGGAACCCCCGACAGATTGTCATAAAACATGGCTCGGGATAAAATATTCTGTGACACAAAAAAAACTAAACGAAAATCGGTTCATCCGTTTGGGAGCTACGATACCACGGACAGATACACAGATGCACAGACAAACACGTTAAATTTATAACACCCCTCTCTTTTTGCGTCGGGGGTTAATAAGACAATCACGACATTTTTTTTTCGAAAGGACTATACCTATTCCTGTTGACTGTTGCACATGGCTGTTGCAGATGGCCATGACAGCGTTACCGGACTTTGGTGGGCGCAGAGGGTGCCTCGCCAATAAAGATAGGTTTGAGCAGGGCTTGAAAGCGGTATAGGTATAGGGTTAAGCTACCGGTAAAAAATTACGGTACCGTTTTGATTTAAAGGTAGACCTATACCGGTATACAATAACGGTATTGGTACAGGTATAAAATAACGGTACCATTATTTTAAGGGTACCGGTAGCTACCTGTATTTTTCTGGTACCGTAACGTTATTCATTTCGGTACCGAAAAACGCGTGAGAAAACGACGCTAGTGCTCTGTTTACAGTTCGCTCGATAGGATTGCCACTTGCCTTGTCGAACGAGGTTTCACTCACACACACTTCTTAATACACAGCTATGACGTCGCGGTCGTTCTTATATTCGTCGATTCGGCTTCTTTCCTTGTAAAAGGGAAGCATGGGGAGAATGCGAAAATATGTTTTTTATTGTTTCTTTTCATTCAGCGCGGAGACTAGATTGTCTACACTAAGTGCCAAATATTAGCGTTATAAGTGCCTTGCATTTGCATTTTTGCATTACAGCTAAATGCTGAATTTACTCCTTTTGTCTAAGTTTATTAGTTTTAATTAAGTAGTACGTATATTTTTGTTTTGTGTATTTTCTAAATTAAGGTAATAAATGATTTTCTATTCTATTCTATTCTAATTTAATACGTACTAATAATAATTTTAAAAAATTTTAAGCAGAGCCTTTTTTTTATTTCATGAAGGTCAACGACCTGTATTGCCAAGATATCTGGCATCTGGTTTTCTTATAACTGTTTCGTCGCTGACTGTGACAAGGCATTTTCACACAAGAAAAACATTTTTTTTTTCACACAAGAAAAACATTATTTTATACCGGTATACATACTGGTACCGGTATAAATACCGGTATAAATGCCGGTACGTACCGGTACCGGTATAAATACCGGTATACATACTGGTACCGATATAAATACCAGTATACATACTGGTACCGGTATAAATACCGGTATACATACCGATATTATTATCGCATTACATACCGGTATAAATACCGTGATTATTACTGGAAAACACATAAATACCGATATCGGTATACATACCGGTACCGGTATAAATACCGGTATACATACCAATATTATTACTGCAATACATACCGGTATAAATACCGTGATTATTACTGGAAAACACATAAATACCGATATCGGTATACATACCGGCACCGGTATAAATACCGGTATTATTACCGCAATACATACCGACCGGTATAAATACTGGTTCCGGTATAAATACTGGTATAAATACCGGTATACAAACCGGTATTATTACCGCAATACATACCGGTATACAAACCGGTATTATTACCGCAATACATACCGGTATAAATACCGGTATTATTACTGTTAAACATACATAACGATACCGGTATTAATACCGGTATACATACCGGTACCGGTATAAATACCGGAAAACATACCGGTATAAATATCTATCTATCTATCTATCTATCTATGGCTGTCTGGTCCCTGACTGTGACGAGGCATTTTCACACAAGAAAAACATTATTTTATACCGGTATACATACTGGTACCGGTATACATACCGGTAGCGGTATAAATACCAGTATACATACTGGTACCGATATAAATACCAGTATAAATACTGGTACCGGTATAAATACCGGTATACATACCGGTACCGGTATAAATAAAGGTATACATACCGGTATTATTACCGCAATACATACCGGTATAAATACCTGTATTATTACTGGAAAACTTATAAATATCGATATCGGTATACATACCGGTATACATACCGGTACCGGTATAAATACCGGTATACACACTGTTACCGGTATAAATACCAGTATAAATACTGGTACCGATATAAATACCGGTATACATACCGGTACCCGTATAAATACCGGTAAACATACCGGTACCAGTATAAATAGCGGTATGTATACCGGTACCGGTATGTATACCGGTATTTATACCGTTGCCGGTATGTATACCGTATGTTTTATAAGTACCAGTATTTACACCGGTATGTATTGCGGTAATAATACTGTTATTTATGAAACCTACCGGTATAAATACTGGTATACATTTCTGTACCGGTATACATACCGGTACCGGTATATAATTATATAATAATAATATAATCGGTAGGTAATAATACCGGTATGTATACTGGTGATGATACCGGTACCAGTATAAATAGCGGTATGTATACCAGTACCGTTATGTATACTGGTATTTATACCGGTACCGATATGTATACCGGTATGTTTTATAAATAACGGTATTATTACCGCAATACATACCGGTGTAAATACCGGTACTTATAAAACATACGGTATACATACCGGCACCGGTATACATACCGCTATTTATACTGGTACCGGTATGTATACCGGTATTTATACGGGTACCGGTATGTATACCGGTATTTACACCGGTATGTATTGCGATAAGAATACCGGTATTTATAAAACATACCGGTAATACCGGTATTATAACTGGAAAGCATACCGGTATAAATACTGGTATACATACCGGTACCGGTATAAATACCTGTGTACATACTGTTACCGGTATAAATACCAGATTACATACCGGTACCGGTATAAATACCGGTATACATACCGGTATACAGACCGGTACCAGTATAAATGCTTAAGAGGTGCGCGCCTGAGCTGTCTCCGATTCTCACACGACTGTTTCGCCTGTCTCTTGACGCTGGTATGGTGCCATCATCGTGGAAGCTTGCTAACGTTCAACCTGTTCCCAAGAAAGGTAGTAGGACTGACCCCACCAACTACCGGCCAATCTCTATTACCTCCATCCTCTGTAAGACCATGGAGCGTGTGCTCAACTTCAAACTCCTAGCATACCTAGAAAATAATGACCTCCTAAGTGATCGACAATACGGCTTTCGCCGAAAACGATCCACAGGTGATCTTCTAGCGTATGCTACTCATATCTGGAGTGAAGCCATGGAAAAACACGGCGAAGCTCTTGCGGTCTCTCTGGACATTTCCAAGGCTTTTGATAGAGTTTGGCATAAAGGTCTCATAAGCAAGCTTTCTTCATACGGTCTAGCGTCCAATCTAATCAAGTGGATCTCTGATTTCTTGAGGGAAAGATCGATTCGAGTAGTCGTAAACGGCTGCTCCTCCGATCTATTCGCTATCAATGCTGGGGTACCTCAAGGATCTGTTCTATCAGCAACCTTATTCTTGTTGCACATTAACGACTTGCTAAAACCCGGTATCTTTGGGTACGCTGATGATAGCACAGTTGCTGATAGATACTTTGCCAGTCCACGTGATAGTGCGGATAAAATCCAAAAACTCCGCAATGAGATGGTAGAACGTTTGAACAGCAAACTGAGGTTAGTGTCTGAATGGGGTGACGCAAACCTTGTGCGGTTCAACGCATCCAAAACGCAGGCGTGTGTGTTCTCGGCAAAGAAAACACAATTTAATCCTGTGCCCACTTTTTGTGATGCTGCGCTTCAGATCACTGACAGTCTGAACCTACTGGGCGTAGAGCTTAGCTCGAATTTAAATTTTGGCTCCCATATCGAGTCGAAGGCCAAATTTGCTGCTATGAAGCTAAGCATCCTGGCTAAGGTTCGGCGGTACTTCACACCGGGACAGCTTCTCAATCTATATAAAGCACAGGTCCGAACTTGCATGGAGTACTGCTGCCACCTTTGGGATGGCTCGGCTAAATACCAGCTTGAGGCCCTCGACTCGATTGAAAGACGCGCTGTTAGACTTATCGGCGACGATTCTCTTGCAGAGGCCAATCTTCAAAGCCTCGATCACAGACGGCGCGTCGCCAGACTGTCGGTGTTCTACAAGTACCACTTTGGTGATTGTGCGCAGGCATTGCACGACCTTATCCCATCTTCTCCCTTCTACCATAG
Organism: Eupithecia subumbrata; assembly: GCA_949316285.1. NCBI lineage: Eukaryota > Metazoa > Arthropoda > Insecta > Lepidoptera > Geometridae > Eupithecia > Eupithecia subumbrata. Next base: position 7,147,421 of record OX438643.1, on the reverse strand, counting down.
GACCAGCAGACGCACAGAAAAATACCACCCGTACCTGGTCGACATACCACAGTGTCGAACCAAAAAATTCTCCTCTACTTTTTTAATATGCACCGCCAAAGAGTGGAATGAGCTTCCTGCGTCTGTTTTCCCGTTAGAGTATAATCTTGGAGTCTTCAAGTCTAGGGTGAATAAGTTCCTTCTGGGAAAGCGTGCTCCATCTTAGGCCACATCTTCACTTACTTTAAGTGAGTTGGTGGCCAAACGCTTGACCATTTTCAATAAAAAAAAAAAAAAATAAATAAATAGTGGGATATATACTGGTACCAGTATGTATACCGGTATTTATACCGGTATGTACCGGTACTGGTATGTATACAGAAAGAGAAAGAAAGAAAGAAAATAATTTTATTTACCTTAATAATCTACTACACAACATAAAAGCTAACTATACACTACTCTTCTTAGAACCCATTTGTGCGTAGCAGGTTTAGGGCAAATATGGTTTACACTCAGCATTGTGCTGGGTAGACCCTGTTGTGCCTACCCAGCGCTGGTTTTCAGTGCATGCCAAAGACAGGTCACGTCACGACCATAGGTGGTAGGTAGTCCATTTTTCCAAAAAAATTGGTACTACAACTAAAAATTAACATAAATTAAATAAAAAATTAACAAAATAAATAGAAAGGTAGTTAAGTTACACATATAAACATTATACAAAATTAAATTGACTTGCATTTATCTGAGACCATACAGTCAGATCATACAGTTTATCTGAGACATAGAGCAAAGGCTGTCGTCCCCGAGGTCGGCCTGTCGAGTTTGTTATTATGCGAGTTAGATTGATCCTATTAGGATGCTACGAAATTTGTTTTGGAGTGGCAAATCAAGAGCTTTCATAACCATACTTTCATAACCAACCAAAAAGTAACACAAATGGCTGTGCGAATGTGTGTATACCGGTATTTATACCGGTACCGGTATGTAATCTGGTATTTATACCGGTAACAGTATGTATACCGGTATTTATACCAGTATTTATACCGGTACCGGTATTTATACCGGTACCGGTATTTATACCGGTATGTTCTATAAATACCGGTATTATTATCGCAATACATACCGGTGTAAATACCGGTATATATACCGGTACCCGTATAAATACCGATATACATACCGGTACCAGTATAAACAGCGGTATGTATACCGGTACCGGTATGTATTCCGGTATTTATACCGGTACCGATATGTATACCGGTATTTGTACCGGTGCCGGTATGTATACCGGTATGTTCTATAAATACCGGTATTATTATCGCAATACATACCGGTGTAAATACCGGTATACATACCGGTATTATTACTGCAATACATACCGGTATAAATACCGGTATATATACCGGTACCCGTATAAATACCGATATACATACCGGTACCAGTATAAATAGCGGTATGTATACCGGTACCGGTATGTATTCCGGTATTTATACCGGTACCGATATGTATACCGGTATTTGAACCGGTGCCGGTATGTATACCGGTATTCATACCATTATCGCAATACATACCCCCATAAATCAGTTCACATGGGATAAAAATCACCTTGAAACGTTTCCATAGAAACAACGCGTGCAAAGCCGCGGGCATAAACTAGTAGTTTTTGGGGGGCTTTACTACTCACGTCCGTAGGTGATAACCCATAGCGACCCTACACGTGTCCCCCGGGTGGTGCTAAATGAGTAGTTCTGGTGGTAGGCTTCGGCCGCGGCTTGTCACCACCCTCCGAACTAAGCCGTGCCGCCAAGCGACCTCACGGTCGTGTTCCGGTGCGTGGTTCGGTGTAGCCATGAACCAACCAAGTGAGTACGGGTCAGGGCAGTTATGCACATCTTGGTCGGTGATGATATTTGCCTGAAGACGTCGCACTTGCACCGGGCGATTAGTCGTGGAGGGTAGCGGGATCCGAAGCACGGTTATGTGCTCGAACATAAGTTTAAGCAAAAAGCGGGCGTGTGCTTATATGCTCGCGAAGACATCTGTTTTCGACGTCTAAGATTTCTTGAGGACTCCAGATATTCTACTCTCTGGTTTTTGGTTGACACTGGCACGGAGAAAATTCTTTACGCCGGTGTGTATCGATCCCACACTAAGGACTCGGAAACAACATCTTTTTTTCAGCACCTTAGCGTTGGTGCTGATAAGGCTCTGCAAAAGTTCCCTGGTGCCCAACTGGTGTTCTTGGGAGACTTTAATGCTCACCACCAGGACTGGCTACACCCGTCTAAGGGCATTGACCATGCTGGGAGAGAAGCTCATAGTTTTGCACTGTCTTTTAACCTCTCTCAGCTGGTTAGTGATGCAACAAGGGTACCTGATATTAGTGGCCAAGCTGCAAATTGCCTAGACCTTCTTTTGACAACGGATCCGGACAGATACAATGTGTCGGTATCATCACCCCTTGGTAGTTCCGACCATTGCCTTGTTAAGTCCGTGTCATCCCACTCTCCGCCCGTTACCAGCCTTAAAGGCAGCCGGCGAGTGTGGAGGTACAGGTCAGCAAATTGGGACGAAATGCGCCACTTTTTTGCATCATTTCCCTGGCAACCTTTGTGTTTTTCTTCTGGTGACTCTTCATCTTGTGCGAATGCCATTGTTGATGTGATACGTCAGGGTATGGAGTTCTACATACCCTATTCCGACAAACCGCTGTCAACTAGAGTAGACTCCTGGTTCGATGTTGATTGCCGTCGTGCGGACGCGCTAAAGCACGAAGCCTATCTAGCCTGAGTTTCTGCTCGCAAGAACAAGACTGCTGATTTAGAGTCTAAGAAGAAGGCCTACAACAGCGCTGCCAAAACATGCAAAAAGGTTTTGAAGAGGGCAAGGTTCAACCACATCAGCATGATTGGAACTAAGCTAGCTACACACCCACCTGGGAGTAAAGCTTTTTGGTCCTTGGCCAAATCGGTTGAATCTAACTTCTGTCGCCCTTCTTTACCTCCGATGCAGAAACCCGACGGGTCGCTGGCCCACACCGCAGAAGAGAAAGCAAACTTGTTTGCTACTCTCTTTGCGGAGTCTTCACGTCTAGATACTACTAATGAGATACCCCCAACCATTCCCACCTGCGGTTCAGTGATGCCTGAAGTTCGCATCAAGCAGAAGGAGGTACTCAAAGTATTGCTCTCACTAGACGTGAATAAAGCCAGTGGTCCTGATGGGATCTCGGCGATAGTGCTTAAGAGGTGCGCGCCTGAGCTGTCTCCGATTCTCACACGCCTGTTTCGCCTGTCTGACGCTGGTATGGTGCCATCATCGTGGAAGCTTGCTAACGTTCAACCTGTTCCCAAGAAAGGTAGTAGGACTGACCCCTCCAACTACCGGCCAATCTCTATTACCTCCATCCTCTGTAAGACCATGGAGCGTGTGCTCAACTTCAAACTCCTAGCATACCTAGAAAATAATGACCTCCTAAGTGAACAACAATACGGCTTTCGCCGAAAACGATCCACAGGTGATCTTCTAGCGTATGCTACTCATATCTGGAGTGAAGCCATGGAAAAACACGGCGAAGCTCTTGCGGTCTCTCTGGACATTTCCAAGGCTTTTGATAGAGTTTGGCATAAAGGTCTCATAAGCAAGCTTTCTTCATACGGTCTAGCGTCCAATCTAATCAAGTGGATCTCTGATTTCTTGAGGGAAAGATCGATTCGAGTAGTCGTAAACGGCTGCTCCTCCGATCTATTCGCTATCAATGCTGGGGTACCTCAAGGGTCTGTTCTATCAGCAACCTTATTCTTGTTGCACATTAACGACTTGCTAAAACCCGGTATCTTTGGGTACGCTGATGATAGCACAGTTGCTGATAGATACTTTGCCAGTCCACGTGATAGTGCGGATAAAATCCAAAAACTCCGCATTGAGATGGTAGAACGTTTGAACAGCAAACTGAGGTTAGTGTCTGAATGGGGTGACGCAAACCTTGTGCGGTTCAACGCATCCAAAACGCAGGCGTGTGTGTTCTCGGCAAAGAAAACACAATTTAATCCTGTGCCCACTTTTTGTGATGCTGCGCTTCAGATCACTGACAGTCTGAACCTACTGGGCGTAGAGCTTAGCTCGAATTTAAATTTTGGCTCCCATATCGAGTCGAAGGCCAAATTTGCTGCTATGAAGCTTAGCATCCTGGCTAAGGTTCGGCGGTACTTCACACCGGGACAGCTTCTTAATCTATATAAAGCACAGGTCCGAACTTGCATGGAGTACTGCTGCCACCTTTGGGATGGCTCGGCTAAATACCAGCTTGAGGCCCTCGACTCGATTGAAAGACGCGCTGTTAGACTTATCGGCGACGATTCTCTTGCAGAGGCCAATCTTCAAAGCCTCGATCACAGACGGCGCGTCGCCAGACTGTCGGTGTTCTACAAGTACCACTTTGGTGATTGTGCGCAGGCACTGCACGACCTTATCCCATCTTCTCCCTTCTACCATAGGACCAGCAGACGCACAGAAAAATACCACCCGTACCTGGTCGACATACCACAGTGTCGAACCAAAAAATTCTCCTCTACTTTTTTAATATGCACGGCCAAAGAGTGGAATGAGCTTCCTGCGTCTGTTTTCCCGTTAGAGTATAATCTTGGAGTCTTCAAGTCTAGGGTAAATAAGTCCCTTCTGGGAAAGCGTGCTCCATCTTAGGCCACATCTTCACTTACTTTAAGTGAGTTGGTGGCCAAACGCTTGACCATTATCAATAAAAAAAAAAAAAAAAAAAAAAGTAAATAAACGCAGCCCGCCGCCGCCGCCGCGCTTGCGTGGCCAGTGCGTGGTGTGGCCCTGTGCGTGCAACGCAGTGAGGGATGTGGATATTTCGACCACGGCGGCCAGTCTCATCGACCAAGATGCGCAGGACATATTATAGTGCACAAGTGTGTGCGCAAACATAGGTGCACTCTCTATGCCCTCACTCTCATAATCCGATAGGACGGCAGACCGACACGGCCGGGGAGAGGTCATGCGATAGACCAACGGCTTAAGCCGTCTAACACCGCCAACTTGCTAGAAAAGACCCAATAATACAAATCTTGGCCCGACCCGGGATTTGAACACGGGACCTCATTTTCAGCGGTTGAACAAGCGACCACTAGAACAACGAGGCAGTCGGATAAAAGTAAATGTCCTGCCACAGAAATAATAGATACCTACATTTACTCTACGTTTATTCCAAAATGTTTAAAAATAAATGTCCATCCGTGCGAAGCCGGGTCGGGCCGCTAGTTATTAAATATAATTGCAACTTGGCTCAGCTAAGCAAACGGTTATACGAAATAAAACTTCGAAACGCACGAGTCACACGACTGTCCCACTCGCTCGACTAGAACGGAACTGGCTCGATAGAATCTGCAGCTGAGCCGAGAGCTATTTATAGTTTTCTCATTTCGGTACTCTTATTTTAAAATTACGCTACTGCTAAAAATAAAGCTATCGCTATTTTTCGGTATCGGAACATAACGGTACCGTTATATAAGGATATCGTAATATAAAGGTATGACGTCATACCGTTAACCTTTTCATACCGGTATTTTCCGGTTATTCAAGCCCTGGGTTTGAGGAACACGCACAAGGGCCACCACTTAAAGCACCGAAGGGCGGAACAGGGAATTTCCACCGTACTAGAATTTTTTTGGGATATCATTTGTTTTCTTAGCGGGGAATTCTTCGACCCGGCGAGGTCGATTATTGGTCGGGTGTTTAGTGCGCACTACACACCCGACCTAGCGAAATCGAATATCGGTACTGGTTGCTGTCACCTCCGGGTTAGTGCCGGTGAATATGTCAACGAGGTCTGAGATAACGTGTCTCGGTCTACGGAGTAGAGAAAATGTAACTATATGCTGGTACACGTGTCTTATCAGACCTAATTTTAATACTCGATGTCGAATCAATGAACTAATCAATGAGTCACTTCATCTCCCTTATCATAAAAATTATCAACACTCAACTCTATCATGAATAACCTATCGTATGGATCGTTACGTTTTCCGGTAACGCTTAGGTTTCGCTGCTATGCTATCACGCCAAATCTTTATGGCCAACATAAAGTCCAATGTAGGTTTTTAATGTTAGATTTTTGTGATAATAAAAGTCGGCAGTTCAAGGCTGTACCTATGTACTCTTGTATATCAACCGCTCACTGCTATACGCAGGACTCCCCCGGATAAGCGCTCTTGATTGGCATTTATCATATGTAATGCCGATAATCCCTACGCTGGGCATGCCCTTTAGTCCCATCTCGTAGCCAGATTTGGTAGCCAGGTACGAAATGGGAAATGTGCTTTCCCGTCTTGTAGCTAGCTACTAAATGGGAACGATTTTCCTATCTCGTAGCCAAATTTGGTAGATAGCTACGAAATGGGAAATGTGCTTTCCCATCTTTGCAGGGTTGGGGATCGCAGTTCGATGGTAAAATTGTTCTGCAGGAGGCGATGCTGCCCGCCCCCCGGAGGATATTCCTTAGTCGCCTCTTACGACACCCGCGGGAAGAGTTTGGGTGGTGCAAATTCTAAGCCGGCACGACACACGCTAGGTAATGTGCTCTTGTTGCGTTGATATTCAAGAATTTTCACAGGATGTTTCATGGGAAAAGGCCTGCATTGCCCTGCTGTATGGCAATGCTGATGCGCTGCACCAGATACTAACCAGCTCACACGGGTCACGCGCAAAGTTTTAAATCGTGCGTCAATTTTTTTACAGGTTTTGTAAGATTAACACAAGGGAATTGTAGGCTATTACGATACCAAAGTTAGTAACTAGTTACATAATTATGCCAACTAACACCTGCCTTGTAGTTAGTCCGATTTTCTAAACATATCCGATATCGGAAACTTGTATGGGACTTATTCGATCATTATCAGTAACAAAAGGTGGAAGTCCTCTTTAGCATAGAGGTGGGGATTTCAATTCCCAAATTGGACTAAAATATGTACGAATAAATGAATTAATCGTATGATATCGAAATAAAAATAATGCGCATCAGCATTGCTTCCTTGTAAGCTGTACCTATTATTAATATTATTTTTCTGTATTGATGAATTATCTAAAATTTGTACGCCTAATGGCAGATCACTCACAGTGCTCTTAACTTAATTATATGTATGAACATCCCTGTAATACCTGTGTATCACAAATGAATAAAAGAATTGAATTGAATTGCCATACAGTGGGGTAATGCAGCCTGCGTCTTGGGGACGCTTTCGACTGGTATTGATTGATATGAATCAGTTGCGCTACCTGTAGATTGTTAGCGTCGCCGGTAGCTCAATTGTTTCAATTATAAAAACTAGTCGTAATGTATTTCTATTGCCTATTTGGTTGTAAATTTCTTTGTCAATAAAGGTACCTACTCTCAGAATAATATGAATAACAAGTACAATAGGCGGCCTTATGAAAGCAATTTCTCCCAGGCAACGTTTGGATTGTGTGTGACTTTGTCTTGATGGTTGGTACGTACGGTTAACAAATATACTCCATCAACCGTACGTTATCATGATTTTAAATTAGTTCATGGCATATCGTTATATCAAAAATTTACCAAATACCTAGTTTGAACATTATTTTTAAATATCAGTCTGTTAAAATCTTATCTTTTCCTCCGCCGCGCCGATATAATATCTGCCCGCAGTTTCATAGAGCTAAATAAAACATCTGAGTATGCAAAATTTCAGCCCGATCCGTTCAGTAGTTTTATCTAAACTTTCGCATTTATAATATTACTGTGATTGACGGAGGAAAAGATATAAATAATAACAACGCAAGATATTGGGTATCAGGCGCTGTTATTATATCAGAGACCAGAGTAGGCAGACATAGAGAAACAATAAACAAAAAAAAAAGAAAGAAAATAACAATCAAATAATAGAAACATATAAAAGTGTTTTGTTTCGAAATCGCCGGGCGCCATAATATATTTGTATAGACGACACTTAAACAAATAGGAGGACATTATCATTATACATAGACTTCTTAATATAGGCTCAAAGCTGATGATGATGATAAAATAGCTGACCTGCAGGATAATGTGAAATGCCTACTTAGTGGTTACTGCCTCCGCCTGCCTATTAAATGTTTATGTACACAACACAGTTACATTACATCACTGCATACTTGCAATAGTGGTAAAGTCACCAAACATTGTGCAGTATTTGTGTATTGCGAAGGCCTATTCTTTATTGGAATGCAATATTCAAGGTGTCTTTTTCCGAAAATAAATACTTTTGTTTCTCTAAAAAATTCAAGAAAATGGAAGTTTTTAATCAAAACTTTTTTTGATGCCAATCGATCCTGTTTCTATAGAATCTTTAATCACAAAGAAAATTACAATCAAATAATAGAAATAAATGAGAACTAGTATTTACAATTGACACAGTTGAGCTAACTGTAGACTGTTGCAAACAATCTACAGGTAGCTCAACTGATCCGTATCAATAAGCAATTCGAAGTAATCGGAAGCGTCTCCAATACGCGGGCCTGTTTCCTATACTGATCAAAACGTGAGTACCTACTAGAAAAGTCAGAAAACGAAAAAAACTTTTACCATGCATTTTGAATAAAATCATTCCGTCCTCGAAAACCTAGTCAAAAAAATATACAAAAAAAAGTAAGAAAATTTTATCAAACTTTGTAAAAAAATCATTAATTGTTAGTTAGTTAGGAAGGACCTACCTTTTGTTTATTGTTAGTAAAATTCAATATTAGAAAACCGATTCAGAGGATTACGCCATCTAACGCCAAACCTGATGATGATTATGACGATGATAATTTAATTTATCTTATTTACTCTTTAACTTAGAGCCATTAAAGTGGTTTAGTATAAACTCACGCGCATATTTAGCAGGTATGCCTACCTACAATTCATTTTTATAGTAAAGAGAGAACACGAAAAAGGGTTTGGATGGTCAGGTCAGCTCAAACCTGAAAACATTAAGGCTCTCAGCTGAATATTAAAATTTATTTCAATGAATTTGATAATATACAAAAACTAAAAGCTGACGCAAAATTCCACAATATTTAGGTACACTGTTTTATAAGTTTTACGGGACAATTAGTAATAAAACTTTTAAGTGTCCACTTCGGGATCATTTTCACTACAAAAACGAAAAGGCAACAAATATACACGACATGTTTTGCTCCAACTCAAAAATAACAAGTAACAGGCTAAAGGTTTTTTCGTCGCTTATTTACTTTAGTCTACTAACCGAAGCTACAGGAATCAAAAATATCACGTTATTTCCGTGTCACTGTATTTGACCTTCTCTAACTGCACATTTATTGTAGGTATTCATGGAAATAAAGAGTTTTGATTTGATTTGATTTAATTTGATACAGCCGTATTGAGATCTACAAAATCAAGTGGATTTGAAAAGTACTAACTAAATTAGTGATATTATGATGGGCTTCAAAAAAAGCACCCTGTTGCTGCCCGTGTTATCGAGGGTTCCAATCTGCATCGATGTATTCTGCGAATATTTTCGGCATACAATTTATGTATGCGTCGATTTTTCCCTTTTATTTCGGTCAGGGTCAGTTTTTTAGTAGTGTAACATAATTTGATTGTTTTGAATAACTGAACTTCGAATTCCTTAATTTTACACTGGTTTTCAGTTTTGCGGGAACAGTATAGTACTTATTTCCTCTGGTATAACTTTTTTATTAGAATTAAAATCGGTCCATAATTGACTGTGAAATCAAAAATCATACATAAAAAACATTTTACACAGCCAAACATAACACCTAAGTCAGGTTAAAAGGGATGCATTTTTGTGCCCATACAATAAAAAAATTATTAGAATGTTTACGAACCTGTACTTTAAATCCATAACTTCGAAATTATACACAGAGGAATACATCCCAGATAAGAACACAGGGAACATAATCAAAATATAACTGAACCAATTGAACTTTCCAAATGGGCCTAATATTTTTAAAATATCATCCACAGTCACTTCTTTACTTTTCTTTTTCTCTGCATCCATTTTTAATTTTTACGAAAAGCGAAAAGTAATATTTTTTCAAATTTTAAAAAGAATTCAAATCCGCGACGCGCACAATAACAAAAACAAATTCAAATTTTCAAATTCTTGAACTTAGAATCGTTATATTTATTTAAATATGGAACGCGTGCGCAACAACGGTCAGCGGACCGATAGTGCGCGCAGAACTGACGGTTATGTGTTTTATCGATGAAGTTTAAATAAACTAGCTAGTTAGCGATAAACAATCAAATGAAAGTAATGTTTTTATTCCTAAATATTATTTATAATTATGCTTTTTAGTTGATTCAAAGGTCACCGTGTTCAGTTCCGAAACAATACTGAATTTTATTAGTATAGTCAGTTAATTGCCTATTGTTTATTTTATAATTAATTAGATTCACATCTAGGCCAACTACCAACAATTTTTATTTTATTTTATTGTTCTCTAACGTTTAACGGGATTTAATCCAAAACGAAAAACATCTAGGACCGTATTCTAGACAGTTCAAGACGTCTTGACGTCTTGACGTCTTGAACTGTTTTACTAACTATTCTTACTGTCAAGTCAGTAAGAGTAGTTAGTAGCACCGATGTAAGTAAAATTAGGGAGATTGATACTTCTCGAAAGTGTAAGGCTCAAAATTGGTGCAATTAGGTCCACCCAACTCAGTGGTAGTCGGACCGGCGGAATCGGCTGTTCCTGTAATACCTAGGAGGTACCTACAATATATTTCTGTGCTTCAGAATTTTCAGAGAAAAGCTTGCTGCAATAACTTATGCGAGATTATGTCGCATCTGTAGCTGATACCTTTCACATCTACAAACTTCATATTAGAACCTGAAATTCTCCCAAAATGTTGCTCGAATTTGCTTCAAAATGAAGTCTAGTTCTGCTGTGAGCATACCTGTGTAACGACGGCTCATCGTGTATGCGACTGTCATGCCGGGTTGTTTTGACGTCACGACGCACGTCTCCCGGTTTATGACGTGATTGGTAATTGTAAAGGGTTCCTGCTTATTTCACAATCATCCTGTAGCCTATTTACTACTCAAAGATTTTCACTAAACTACTCAAAGCTGTGTTATGGGTACTAGATAACTGATATATTTAATACATTATACATATAATATATTTTGTATATGTACATTGATAGATATTTTTTTTATTATACATAGAAAACACCCAGACCAACGGAAAAAATTTCTGCAAATCGTACACAAATGGTTGGCGGGCGAGGAGTCACGAGGCGGGACGCGCAACCTCTTGCGTCGCAGGCGGACTCTCGCCCGCTACGCCACTGAGGGCGTCTGAGGGCCTATGACTAGAAAATATAAAGACTTGATTTTTAAAATCGTATTTATTTATAAGGACTTTTACATTGCAAAGTATGTCAGGCCTATCATAACCTAAAATTATTAATAACAAACATAAGAAAACAAATAAGCTTATCAGACAAGTTATATTCAAAGTGAGTCACTGATTATAAACATTTAAACTGCCTCGTTGGTCAGCGATCGTCTTGTTCAACCGCTGATTTTGAGGTCCTGGGTTCGAAACCCGGGTCGGGCCAATAGTTGTTATTGGGGTTTTTCTATCAAGGAAAATTACACAGTCCTGGAGTCAGGAAGTTAGCGCCCGTGCCTCGGAAAGCACTTTAAGCCGTCCTGCGCCTGACCTCTCCCCGGTCGTCTCGATCTGTCGTCCTATCAGATTATGAGAGTGAAGGAATAGAGAGTGCACCTGTGTTTGCGCACACACTTGTGCACTATAATATGTCCTGCGTATTTGGCTAGTCTCCGATGAGACTGGCCGCCGTGGTCAAAATTCGGCTAGGAGGACATTATTATTATTATTAAATTACAATTAGAGACAGACTTACCTAGCTGGGTATATTTAAGATACGTTCATTTAAGATATATTAAGATTTGGTCTGTAGTATCCACACTAAGTCAGAGACTTGTGCTGCGGATACCACGTCCCATTATTATGTCACATTAGTGTGGATAGGAAGTAGGCATAATGTGGCCTTTTTTAGGGTTTCGAGATCGAAGATCGGTTTCGAAACCCTTATGGTATCGCTTTGTCTGTCTTTTTTTCCCTCCTTAATAACTCAGAAACTACTGCAGCTATCAAATTGATATTTAAAAAATAATATATTTCGTGCGCCTGTACAGATTTAAAAAGAAAAAATCATTTTCCATATAAATTGTGATGTCGAAATTTTAAAAGAAACCTATAGGGTCATGTGGGGTATCAAATCAAAGGTTTGTACATTTCAAAATAGTTTTTGAAATTTCTGTAGTCAGTTTCATACTTTTCTAAATATTTCAAAAAAAGTCGAAAGAATCCCAATTTGTTTTTTTTTTAATTTTGTAAAAAGTCGAAATTTATCCCATTCCCCCCCCCCCTATCTCCGAAGATTGCAGAGCGATCCATGTAAAATGTACGAAGCGTTTGTAGATATGAATCTAAATTTTACAAGAAAAATAATAGAGAAGTTTGTAAAGGGTTTTTGAAAAAATGGTTAAAAAGGAGGGTTTGATTTTAAAAAGGGGGGATACCTCACCGAGTGGGTTATCAAGTGAAATGTTTGCACGTTTCAAAACAGTTTTTGAATAAATAAATAATTTATTTATTTATTTATAGTACGATAATGTGGGACTCTAACATCACTAAAAGCCGCAGGGCGCTTCCGCCTCCACCGCTTGTGGTAGGATCGTGGGGACGCTTGGAATATGTGGCCTAGATCTACCCAGGCTTAGAGTTTATCTTCTTTGCCTCAGTAATATGTAGATGTCGACCTCTCCTAAGTCGTGTGTCCTGCGATCTGCCACCGTCCCATCAAATCATGAAAGTGAGAGAGAGAAAAAAAAAATATTTTACCATTAATAAAACACATTAGTAGGCACACACGAGTCTACGTACAAGTACATATTTTAGGCAGAAGACAACACAGCTATCAGCTTATTTAATTTGTAATTAGGTACTTATATTTACAGAGATAGGTAATAGTCAAGGGTAAAATGGGTCCCTGCCTCAGCATGATGCAATATTGTATATATATATATATTATATGCATTTGCCCAATATGTACTGCGCTGGTTTTCAGGCGGCCCTTGAGAAGTGACGTGTGAGAAGATAATTCTGTGAGAACTAATCTATGTACTTAAAATTGTGAGGGAATAGAGTGCATATTAGTGTTTGCACTCTTGTAGTCACTATAAGGATGAAACAATATTTAGTAACAATTCCGCGCAAAACCTCTTCCGATAAGATTCAACAAAATGTGATTTGTGTCACACAAATCACATTTTGTTGAATCTTATCTTATAGTATACAATGGATTTACGCAAAGTAACGCCTGAATCTATTATTTCTCTTGTAGTCACACAGTTTTGCACTATTGTAGTAAATTAGCTTCTGCCCGCGGCTTCGCACGGGTTGTTTCTATGGAAAAGTCCAAAGGTTATTTCTCTCGGATGGGAATTGATTTATGGGTTAAAAAGAAACCGATGTCTTACTCAAACTTTCGCATTTATAATATAAGGGGCTGAAATTTACAATCGATGTGGCGCGGCGGAGCGAACAAAAGGTTGCAGGTTTGATTTCCGCCTGGGAAAAATGTTTGTACGATCTGCAAATATTTGTTTCGGGATTTCTGGGTATTTTCTATGTGTACTAAAAAGTATTTATCCAAGTATTATATTGTATTATGTATATCAGTCATCTAGTACCCATAACACAAGCTCGGATTCGCTTGGGGCTAGATGATGCTGTGTAGATTGCCCAGCATTATATTTAACCATATTTATTTTCGCGTGGTGTATTTCTATAGCTCAATAAGTTTAAGTGAAAATCCGTTTTACTGTCTATAGATTTTTTCAACATTTTCTTTACTGTTTGCACAGCTCTTTCGCTTTTACCGTTAGATTGAGCATAATATGGCGATGATATTATGTGAATGAAACCCCATTCATAGGCAAATTTTTTAAATTTTTGACATGAAAACTGTGGACCGTTATCGCTGATGACCTTATCAGGAATCCCATACCGTGCAAAATTTTCTTTCATTGCAAAAACCACAGAATTAGCAGTAGTATCCCTCAGGTGAGTCACTTCAACAAATCCGGAAAAGTAATCAACCAAAATTAAATATGATTTTTTGCCATATTCAAATAGGTCCGTTCCAATTTTATTCCAGGGCAAGTCTGGCATGGGAACTGGAATCATTGGTTCCCTACTCGGTTTATTTGCATTCTCCTGACAGACTTTACATTTTTTTATATAATTTTCTATATCATTTGTTATTCCTGGCCAGAATAATACTTCACGCGCGCGTCTTTTACAGCGATCGATTCCTAAGTGCCCATCATGAATTAATTTAAGCATTTCATTTCTTAGTGAATCTGGAATTAAAACCTGTTTATTCTTAAAAATAACACTATCCACGCAATACAGTTCATCACGAATAGACCAATAGTATCCTAAGTCACCCTGTACATCATATTTATGATTGGGCCAACCTTGCATGATATAACATAGTAACTTTTTCAGCGTTTCATTCTTTTGTGTCTCATGCTTAACGTGAGTTAATTTATTTTGTGACATCGGCAAACTACCAATGACCATTTTCAATTGACATAAAATGGCATTACTCACTCTATCATCAACATCATACAAGTTAGGAAGAGGCGCGCGTGATAGTGTATCAGGTATGTACATTAACTTACCAGGCTTATAAACAACAGTTAAATCATAACCTTGTAGTTTTAACATCATACGCTGCAAGCGTGCTGGGATAGAGTCTAAAGGCTTCCTAAAAATGCTTTCGAGCGGTTTGTGGTCCGATTCAACAATCACACTGTTTTTTCCATAAATAAATTGATGAAACTTTTCACATGCAAAAACGATCGCCAGTAGCTCCTTTTCAATTTGAGCATATCTAACTTGTGTGTCGGTGAGCGTACGAGAAGCGTATTCCACCGGACGACCGCTCTGCATGAGGACGGCGCCGAGCGCCACGCTGCTTGCGTCTACAGACAGTACCACTGGGCTGCTGACGTCATACAATCCCAAAACAGGTGCATTGGTTAATAGGTTTTTTAAATTATCGAACGCGCTTTTATGACCCAGTTCCCAGCTCCATTCGACATCTTTTTTCAACAATCTTGTAAGCGGAAAAATATGATCCGAATAATTAGGTATATATCTAGATAGGTAATTAACCATACCTAGAAATCGTTCTAAGCTTTTAATATCGGTTGGTTCCGGCATATTTTGTACTGCTCGAACCTTTTCCGAATCAATTTTCATTCCGTCTTTATTAAATACATGACCCAAGTATTTTACCTCTTCTAATCCTATTTTACATTTTTCTTTATTAAATTTTAAATTGATTTCCCGCGCTCTCTTAAACAATTCATTTAGCCGCTTATCGTGTTCCCGCCTGGTACTACCCCAACATATTATGTCATCAATGAAAGATTCAACTCCTTCCAAGCCTTCTAAAAGCTGTTTAATTTTAGCATGGAACACTTCAGGTCCGCAATTAAGGCCAAAAGGTAATCTCAAGCACTGGTACCTGCCGAAGGGCGTATTAAAAGTACATAGATCAGCGCTTTCGTTATCTAACCGCACGGACCAAAAACCTGAGTTAGCATCTAACACGGAGAAGTATCGAGCGCCATGTAGTTTGGTTGCTATCTCATTAATAGTTGGCAATTGAAAATGCGCCCGTTGTATAGCTACATTCAAAGGCCTAGGATCTAAACATAGACGTAACTGGCCATTTTTCTTAGCAACAATGACCAACGAGTTAACCCACGGTGTAGGATAGGTCACCTATCTAATGACTCCTAATTGTGTCATCCTATTCAGTTCTTCCTGAAGTTTATCGCGTAACCCCAAGGGTACCTTGCGTGAGGCGCAAACCACCGGTGCAACATTTTTATCAATAACAATGTGGTATTCGCCAGGTAAGCAGCCTAATCCGTTGAATAAATCTTCATTCTCAGACAAATTAATGTTGTGGATTCTTTTAACTAAGCCTAGCGCTACACAAGCCTGAAGTCCCAGCACACTTTGACAATTTATTGCAGCAATTGCAAATTTTAATTTATGCTGAACATTTTTGAATTGCCACGTTAGGTTACAAATTCCTTTTATAGGAATAAATTCACCACTGTATGACTGTATTTTAATATTATGACCAGTATTAATAATGTCAGGGCTGTAACCCATAGCTAGAAAGCGTGCATAGGACAGTACATTTATATCAGCCCCGGTATCCAATTTAAACTTTTCAGGTCCGCACTCCCCACAAAGTACTTGAGACCAGTCCTCCGATTTTGTATTTATTTCTGAGACATCATGCAACATGGAAATAAAGAACGACTCACGATCATCTTCTTCTTCCGATTTGTCCTCACATAATCCAATATCATATAACTTCATCACATTTTTCTTCACTTTACACATCCTAGCAAAATGACCATAATTTTCACACACATAGCACTTCACCGAATTAGCCGGACACTGTGCTGGTCCAGCACACTGTCCTCCACAGCGGAGACAGTGACCCTGCGCTGCAGACGGCGGCGGCGGGCGGCCGCCAGCCCCGCTGGCGCCGGCCTCGCCGCTGTACCCGGCGGCGGCAGCGGGCTGGCCGCGGCCGCGTAGGCCCCCTCGGCCTCCGCGCCATCCACGCCGGCGGCCCCGGGCCCCGGCGGCGGCTCCGCCTCGCACTCCGACCGCGTCCACGTGCGCCGCCGCTGACATACGGTTACTGTCACACGATATTTCATCCACTTGGTCAATTTTTATGGCTTTACTCAAGGTCAACTCTTCTGTTCTCAGCAGGCGATCTCGCACGACCGTATTACTGATGCCACAAACAATGCGGTCACGAATAAGTTCCTCTTCTAAATTTTTAAAGTCACAACTTTTACTCAGCAGTTTCAAAGCGGTGACGTACTGATTGATTGACTCGCCGGTTTCTTGACTTCTCATAAAAAAGTTGTATCTAGCGAGTGTTATGTTTGTTTTTACACCAAAGTACTCGTCAAACTTTTTTAGTAACACAGCGACATCGTCTTTCTCTTTCTCGTCGGCAAAAGAAAATGTCTCAAAGACATCGAAACCCTCCGGTCCAATCAAGTTGATAAGCAGACTAGCCTGTACACCGCCTTCTTCTTTATGCACCCCGGATGCTTTCAAAAACAGGCTAAACTGCGTCTTCCACCGTTTCCATGCGTCAGCCCGGCTGACGGGGCTGCCATCCAAACTCAATTCGGGCGGTGGTCGAGCGTGCTCCATTATCACAAAACAATAACAAGTCGATTGTTAACACGTTTTCGCGAAATTCTGCCGATTTATTGTTTCATATACTTATATTTTTATTCGAAAACCACCGCTGTCACCATGTTGTGTATTGAAACGACCGAGCTTGGATAACAACTGCTTTATTCACGTCTAGAGGGTAGGTAGGTGCTACATACATAGAACTCCCTCTACATACCCTCAACAATAATTAGACTAGGAGGAGGACCTCAACCACAACAGCCTGTATTGGTCCACTGCTGGACGCAGGCCTCCCCCTGATAAGCGCGTTATTGGCTTTTATCACATGGGGGTAATACCCATAATCCCCACGCTGGGCGCGTTAGGGATCGCAGTTCGGTGGTAGAATTGTTCTGCAGGGTGCGCTGCTACCCGCCCCCGGTGGATATCCCTTAGTCGCCTCTTACGACACCCGCGGAAAGAGTTGGGATGGTGCAAATTCTAAGCCAGCACCACACAGGGAAGGATGACGATTAATTGAATAACATTACCTACTTATTATTACAGTTAATTTATTTTCTGCTCTTTGGTAAGACAACGTAAGAGGTGGGTAGGTAAGAAAGTAAGGACCATTAAGGAATGAGTATGTAGTTAATGAAAGCCTTGCGTTGGTAATAGTTCCACTTTCACCAGAGAACAGACGTACTGTACACTAGCCAAACACGATGGAATGTTTGTAAACAAACCAAGACGCAAAAAACTAAAGCTCACTTGCTTGGCGTCGAGTTTCAGATTTATTGTAAGTGATCTTTCTTAAATTCTTTATTGCACACACAAGATAATTCATACATAAAAGTTTACACATAATGGACATGTACAAAGGCGAGCTTAACCCTAAAAGAGTTTTCTAACAGCAAACCTATGGATATAAAGAGAATTTATGAAAAGAGTGTGGATAGAATGTGTACATTACAAGACAGAAAACATTACCTACACAGATAATAATATTATAAAACCTACATATGAGACTAACAAACTAACAGAAAATAAAATACGTAAACTAAACTAAATATATATCTAAATACTATAATAAATACATCTATATATATAATACATATAAATATCTGCTACGACTGTAGAGAGAGAAAATGCTCTTTTACTTTAGACTTAAATACACTAAGTGAAGGACTGGCTTGTATTGAGTGGGGAAGGGCATTCCAGAGTCTGGGTGCCATCACAGTAAAAGAATCATGGTAGCGGCTGGTTTTATGCTCTTGGGTACTCAGACGAAGGGATATAATTGTTCTGCATGGCTTACCACGGGGGACAAGAAACTCGAAGCGATCACGAAGATAAGAAGGAGAGAGAGGATTAAAGAGGATAAAATAAAGGAAAGACAAGATATGAAGATCTCGGCGACGACGTATGGGAAGCCATTTAAGCTGGGATCGGAACTGAGACACATGATCAAACTTGCGCAGTCCATAAATAAATCGGATGCTCAAGTTCTGAAGTCGCTCTAGTTTATTCAAAAGCTCTTCCGAGACGTCTGAGTAAGAAACATCTGCGTAGTCAAGGATGGGAAGCAGCAAAGATTGGGCAAGAGTGATTTTGGTCTCGAGGGGTAGAAATTTTTGAAGACGTTTAAGGGACTGAAAGGAGTAGTTGATTTTACTGCTGACGTTGTTAATGTGTGAGGGAGGACCAAGACAAACGGCTGTCAAAGATAACACCCAGATTCTTGGCCTTTTCTGAGTACGGGATAGGTTCGTTAGCGAACGTCACTGGGGGAAAAGAAGTCAGGGAAAATTTGTTAAGCATATAATGAGAACCAAAAATGATCGCTTGAGTTTTGGAGGGATTAACCAAGAGTCCGAAAGTGTTTGCCCATTCGTGAATTTTTCTAAGGTCTCTATTGATTTGGTTAATGCCTTCCGAGATTTCACTTGAACCAAAGTGAGTATATATTTGCAGGTCATCTGCATAAAGATGGTAATGGGACGTGATATTATGGGTAATGACATCTATAAAAACAGAGAAGAGTAAGGGAGAGAGGACACCACCTTGTGGAACGCCAGCAGTGATGTTGCACCAATCCGAACTCAGCTCGTCTAAGCGAACACACTGCAAGCGTCCAGACAAATAGGATTTGAACCATTCGATTGCTGAGGAGGAGATATTGTGAGAGGAAAGGATGGAAAGAAGGATGTCATGGTCAACGGAATTAAAGGCGCTGCTGAAGTCTAACAGTATTAAACATGTAAAAAACCTGTTATCCATGGCCCAGCGGATGTCGTCTGAGATCTTTGTCAACGCTCCCACCGTACTGTGGCCTGACCGGAAACCTGATTGGAGCGGACTTAGAAGACAATTCTTATACATATAATCAGACAGCTGTTTTTGGACTACTTTCTCCAATATTTTAGAAAGGACAGGTAAGATAGAGATAGGCCGAAATTCAGAGACTAAAGTTGGATTAGAGGTCTTAGGAAGGGGAATGACATAGGCCGATTTCCAAGCAGTAGGAAAGAAACTAGTTTTGAGGGAGCAATTGATAATGAAAGTGATAGCGGGTACGAGTTCATCAGAAAGAAGAAGTAGCATCTGAATGTTTATTTCATCAGTGCCTATTGCTTTTGTCGTGATAGAGGATAGGATTTTCTTGATGTCCTCAGCTCAGCAACTGCCGCTAACGTAAAGGGAGCGCACATAGGCCTAGGTTTTCGAGCCAGTTCACTCAGAGTCGCTTGCTTGACATTACTATCAAGATTTAAAGGAGATTTAGAAAAGTGACAATTGATAGCATTCAGGTCAAGCGAACCAAGGGGATTACTGGGTTTTCCACCCAACCCCAGTGATTTGAGGAATTTCCACATCTGGGAAGGATTTGCATCTTTGAGACAATTGTGAATATGAAGTCTTTTAGCGTCCCTACACATCTTGCTGCAACGATTGCGGAGCCTTTTGTACGATACTAGGGTTGAATCCGTGCAATATTTTTTATGAATGCGTTTCGCTCTGTCGCGCTTCGCCATCATTTTTTTGATGCTCTCTGTTAGCCAAGGAGCCGGAAGATGCTTGACTTTAACGCGCTTGACTGGTGCGTGGATATTGAACAAATCAATGACGATTTTGTTAAAGCTTGCAACCATCTCATCAGCTGAACCCCCCTCAATCACTCATCTTTATTGAAGGAAGGATCTCAAATCGACAGGTAATGTAAATTCCGTAAACAAAAACAAAATTAAACATTTAAAACCCCCAACAGATTTTCATTAAACATGGCTAAGAACACTCGGGATAAAATTTTATATCCCATTAATTAATAACAGGTTATTTTATCAGATAGGTGGATTTTCTGCCAACTTTTTTAATTTAAGCATGGTTTTGTTCTCATTCGGAACAGATAGGAGATATTTTTTTTGGTATTTTGGAATACTATTTTGTTACATAACCATAGTTTTTTTATTTTCAGTACCTAACTATATAAAGCAAGCAAGTAACTATGTAGGTAGGTAACCTACATAGTTATTTTTACTTGCTTGGGAGGCTTATAATTATGTCGTTACAAAATAGGGCGCAAGCCTTAGAAAACCACATTGTTCATGGCAACCATGGAGCAGAAGATGACGCACCAACATTTAATCTAGAACATCGAACCCCAGAAAAAAGTGGTATAGACATTCAGCCTCTTTCAGCCCTTGGACCCTACGTCATGCCTGTAAACAATGGTGAAAACCAAGATCTCATTGAGCTAGAAGATCTGATGGCCGCTGTTCCAACGACATTTTAGTGGTTCACAGAAGAACCACCAAAATCGGGACCTACATCAGTGGCATCAATTACACAGAGATTGTTGATAGCTTAGTAAGGTTTTAAAAAGTGTTTATGTTTATTTAGTTTGATGTAGGTATTAATATTAAAAGACTAGTTGATGGTTTATATGTTTGAGACGGATTTTCCTACCATTTTATAGGATATTAATGTACGAGGAGACTTTTTATTGCTTATTTCCTAGTTTAGAATCAGCTATAAAATATCCTCTCTCATATATCTTGAAATTCTATGTTCACTGTCGGGACGAACTATTTTAGGACAAATTATCCGTTCGTTACCAAAACTCGAAAACAAATAACTGTTATCTACTACATAAATAATTAAATGCTAAATTAATATGTTTTTTCTCTATCGTTTTATGAAATACCTTTAAAAAACCAACAAATTTTTTGTTTTTATTAAAGACTCAACACAAAAAAATATTAAGATTTATCTTTCTCCTGCACAATTTGCGTTTTGTTAGTTAGGAGGTGTCAGAAGTACACGGACAATACACAGATACACAAACAGACACGTTAAACTTATAACTATTTGCGTCGGGGGTTAAAAAACACGTGGTAACACAGTGAATTTTAGGTTAAGTATGGGTTTATTTACAAACATTCAACGTCGAGTTTGGCTAGTACATAGGAAGTTTGTTTAGAACTTAGTTTATAACAGAACTTTCAAAGGCAGAGAGCAGGTAACTAAGGCTACTATTATTTTGGAAAAATAATTAGCGTCCACGCAATTTTTTTTTTCAAAAATTTAGGGTTGATTATGGCTTGTAACTAATATGTCTATATATGTCGTTCGATCGGTAATGAAATGGGAATGAAATGAACTACAATTTGAAATGACACTGTCAATAATGACCCGTGTCAGAAAAACAAAAATTACATTGTTTGTGAGGATTTCGCAAAGTGCCGCCCCCTACTGATATCTGAATGTGCGCAACTTTTTTTCAAGCTTATACTTGAGAAGATAATTAAAATTGTGAATTCTACGCGGGCGAGTCCGCGGGCACAGCGAGTATAACCTATAACACCATATCATAATCATAACCATAATAATTGTAATAGGAAATTACCTACTTATCTAAGTTATTTTAATCGTAAATTCCTAGCATAGTCTTTCCTATTAGGTATTATTTTCCTATTTTTATTATTTTAATTTTTTGTGTCGTGCTAAATCAACTTTTTTTATTTCTTTTCATTTAATTGCTAAGTCTTAAACTTCACGTTTAATCCATTCAGTAGTTTTGAATAATTTAAAATACTTTCCTAAAACACATCTATCCAAAATCACGTAAGTTATACTAAGTGGGAGCGTGTTGATAACGCTTATCACTACCACGACGATGACCTTTCACCGTTTGTCTTCCGATATCCGATACACCCGAATATTCAACCAGGGGCTATTCTACCGACAAAATGTATCTCAGTCTGCCAACTGCAGGGGTATTTTAATTCATTCGATACGTTTCCGAATCGAATCCGACGGATTCGAATTCGATTCCGACGGATCTACAAAACGCAATTTTGATTTCGTCTCGGGTTGATGATCGGAAATCCGAAGCGAATCTGTTCACTAAAGGCCATGTCAATGAGGAGGAGCTCCTTACTTCGATCATCAACCCGAGGCGAAATCAAAATAGCGTTTTATAGGTCCATTGGAATCGAATTTGAATCCGTCGGATTCGATTCGGAAACAGGAAAAGCACTGCTGAAAAGGTTGTGTCACCGCATTCGACAAAGCTTTAGTAATACCTAGGACACACAATGGTAGGTATTTTCATTCTCGCACGCGACTTGTGTCGCGAGATTCCCGTGTTTTATTCCGTTGACGTGCGCCAGCCAGATATCCGATATTGCACTTCCTCAGAACCTGGTGTGTTGTGCTGGTTATCGATAAAACGTGACATAGTTTTATCGATGAAATAAGTATCTACAATGAAAACAATGGGCTCAGTCAGACTCGTCTTGATCCTCGAGCTTGGAGGTTCTACATTCGGCTGTACCTATGTATGCTTTTTTATATGTACCTATGTTTGTCGATTTCTCCGTCAAATTATGGACAGATATTGTTATTGATGGAATATAACGTGAGCTATGTGGTGTCGGCTTAGAATTTGCACCACTCCAACTCTTGCCGCGGTTGACGTAAGAGGCGACTAAGGGATTTTCACCGGGGGTGCGCAGCAGCGCCCCCTGCAGAATAATTCTACCACCAAACTGCGATCCCCAACCCGCATGCCCAGCGTGGAGATTATGGGCACTGCCCCCATGAGATAAAAGCCAATAAGGCGTTTATCAGGGGGAGGCCTACGTCCAGCAGTGGACCAATACAGGCTGTTGAGGTGAGGTTGAGGTAATGTTCACGATTTTTTGACATGAATATAGTTTTAGAAGCAGCGTTATGTGAACATCTTCGCTTACGACTCTAACTCCATCATGATGATGGAGTTAGAGTCGTACAAAGTAACATAAGCCTTGTTAGTCCACTGCTGTACATGGGCCTCCTCTAATGGGCGCCATCGAGCCCTGTTTTCAGCTTGCCTCATCCAGCATCTGCCTGCAGTCTTTTGCAGGTCATCTCCCCACCTGGCCGGTCTTCCTACAGTGCGTTTGCCGACTCCCTTCTATTGTCCGCAAGCATCGATGAAGTTGGCAGATACCCGATCGAAGTCCGCAAAGTAAGCCTGGCTGTCTTTGCCACAAAATTTGAAACAAGTCATTTGTTGGTGATTTTTTTTTAGGGTTTTGATGATCGAAGATCGGTTTCAAAACCCTTATGGTCTCGCTTTGTCTGTCCTTTTTTCCCTCCTTAATAACTCATAAACTACTGCAGCTATCAACTTGAAATTTAAAACAATAATACATTTCGTGCGCCTGTACAGATTTTGAGAAAAATAAATGAAAATAAATGAAAAATGAAAATGAATATTTTCCATACAAATTGTGATGCCGAAATTTTAAAAGATACCTACAGAGTCATATGGGGTATCAAATGAAAGGTACCATTTTGTACATTTCAAAATATATTTTGAAATTTTTGTAGGTTTCATACTTTTTAAAATATTTCGAAAAAAGTCGAAAAAATACCCATTCCCCCCCCCCTATCTCCGAAGATTGCAGAGCGATCCATGTAAAATGTATGGAGCGTTTATAGACATGGATCTATATTTTACAGGAAAAATAAAGAGAAGTTTGAAAAAAGAACACTTTTTGAAAAATAGTCAAAATGGGGGGGAATAATTTTCAAAAGGGGGGGCTACCTTACCGAGTGGGGTATCAAATGAAAGGTATTTGTTTGTACGTTTCAAAACAGTTTTTCAAATTTCTGTAGGTTTCATACTTTTTGAAATATTTTGAAAAAAGTCGAAAAAATACCCATTCCCCCCCCCCTATCTCCGAAGTTTGCAGAGCGATCCGTTTAAAATGTATGGAGCGTTTGTAGATATGGATCTATATTTTACAGGAAAAATATAGAGAAGTCTGTAAAAAGAATACTTTTTGAAAAATGCTCAAAAAGGAATAATTTTCAAAATTCAAAATTTTCCCACCGAGTGGGGTATCAAATGAAAGGTATCGGTTTGGACATTTCAAACCAGTTTTTCAAATTTCTGTAACTTTCATACTTTTTGAAATATTTCGAAAAAAGTCGAAAAATTTACCAATACCCACCTTAACCGAACCACCCATTTAACCGAAGCATGCAGAGAGATCCATCTGAAATGTAACCTACTATTCTTAGGTATTCGTTAAATTGCGAAGTCTCTAACCGGTACTTTTGGTACATATTTGTTGACAAACGTTCAAAACCCTCGGCGCGCGAGTTACACTCGCACTTGACGGATCTTGTTTAACTTTTGTCTTGTTCATTTTGTTGATTTTCCGATGTTTTGAGCGCATTGCGTCGTCGTGCATGTCATTGTCGCGAAAGATACCCGGTATAATTTCAATCATATCACTAAAAATAATTGTAGGCGTGATTAAATAGTTTCGATCTTTTGAAATCATACGTGACACGTTTGCTGATAACGTGAATAAAATAAAAGGCCATAAAATTTCGAAATGCCGATATTACGAATATTTCCGATACCTTATCAATGTTGGTTTACTTTCCATTACTACCGGGTAATTGTAAATAGTAATAACGTAATGAAAACTTATAACGTAGAAAATAAAAACTATTTCTAACATTTTCACATAATTAGTGATTTCCTTCAAATGGTCCTGATAGAAAAAAGATGGAATACCTACTTACTTATCATTTTTTTTTCACTTTTTTATTTTAGGTTTAGGATCAGGGTAGTAACGTTCAAAAATATCTTGAATGTCCGTTCTACTTCCACTTAACTTTTTTGTTTGATTATTTTGTAATTTTTGTCTATTCGACCAAAAACTATTTTTGTAGAATTTTATTTCTTCTTTATCGATAAAAGTGCAGTCAACAATATCCCAACGTCCCAACTATTCTCAGCGAGAGCTCTTTGTGGGATTGAAACTTTTTGACTCTGAGGGATTGTTATCCGCAAAGTAGCTACGTATATGCGCTCACCACCTCTAGTTCTGCCAGATAATGTTTAATTCCTTTTATTTTTCTAGTAAGACAAGTAAAGGGGTTTGAACATTTTGGTCCTAACATCGGATACCACACTGTTTGTTTTCCAAATCGCCGCGCACGATAAATGTTATATATTATATTTGGATAGAGGACACTATATGGTACATAAAAAAATGTCCCCTGTCCTAAAGTTTCAAAAAAAATTAGCGCAATAGATTATATGTGAATACATTAGAAACCTGACGCCTGACGAAAATAAAAACAGTGTGGAAGCCGATGTTAGGGGCTACCCACCGTTCTAAAATCTTCAAACCCCTTTAAATTTATTAATCATCTTGCTACCTATCTACGTAACTTACGTTTCTTTTCTACAAAATTAAACTTATTATAGACTAGTTTATGCCCGCGGCTTCGCACGCGTTGTTTTTATGGAAATGTTTAAAGGTGATATCTAACCCATGGGAACTGATTTATGGGATAAAAAGCCTATATTTTATTCTAGGATTAGAATTACCTGTGTGCAAAATTTCAGCCTGATCCGTTCAGTAGTTTTGGCGTGAAGAGGTAACAAACATCCATCCATCCATCCAAACTTTCGCATTTATAATATAATTAGTGTGATAATATAAAAGTGTGATACAGCAAAGGGAGACATTATTATTAGTATTGTTAAACGGGTATTTATCGCGTTTATTTACCTATTTTTCCCGACGTTTCAACAGGTTTACACACTGTCGTGGTCACGGGATGACTGGAGTACTGGAGCTACCGCCTCTGCGAAGCGGGGGCAGCATTACTTGAAACTACCCTCACTTGGTTTTCGACACTAGATATGTCCATCTGCACACTCGGACGACATACAACACTAACAGTATCTGTGACGCACTGAGAAACCGGTCTACGACGAGTACACTTGGCTATAACTGGATTCCACGAGGCAGAGAGTTTGAAACCGTCATCACGATTGAAATTAGGATATTTCTTAATTTCAATCGAAAATAGGTAAATAAACGCGATAAATACCCGTTTAACAATACTAATAATAATGTGTTCAGATCGCGTAAGTTTCAAAATATTTACAGCAAAGGGAGATTTCATTCAGATATCAGTAGGTACTGTAACGGACGGAGCCGGGAGTTGAAGTTCAAGTTCGAGCAGGTCCTCTATGTAGCCCTTTAGAAAGGGATTAATTTGTATCCTCGTCGTTTTAGAGTAGTTTTTCGCACGTATTTGAACAAGAGAAATTGTTAATTTACATTCATGATTTAATTTTGTATAAACTTGCTCGCCCTACGCAGGCGGGACAAAAATTGTAAAAGTAAATGGCGCCGATTTGCTGCGCCCACCAAAAGCCCGGTAACGCTGTCATGGCCATCTGCGGTCAACAGCATTATAGTCATTAAAAAAAAAATTGTAGTCAGTCAGTCACAAAGTAGTAAACCAGCAAATACGGCTCCAAAACCCAAGAAAAATAAACCTAGTAATACAGTTCAAAGTTGTTTCATTAGGCCAAGTAACGTGCAGGAGAACCCTGCTAGTAGGACATCACAGAAGGAGCAAGGACCCCCACAATTACGTAGATTGTAAGTAAGAGAGAGAGAGAGAGAGAGAGAGAAAAAAAATTAAACAATATATTACATGCGGTAAATAGTCATTGTCACATCCTTTCTCTTCTCTATAATATCTTATTTCTCGCTTCTGCACCCCCTTATCTCAAGGAACGTTTCACTTTTCTTCATCATTCTCACGCTCTTTCTCTGCGCTCTTCTGAAACTCTTATGCTTCAAGTCCCTGTCCACTCTACTTCTTTCTACGACAACTCATTTACTGCCCGTGCTGTACAGCTTTGGAACACACTGCCAGTTTCAGTAAGGCGTGCAAAGTCACTATCAATATTCAAGAGTTTCCGGGTAAAGGAACACTATTTGTCCTGCTGTCACTGACCACACCCTTATTTTCCTTTATAAAATATAGATATTTATGTTTATAAATATATTAGTATGCATATGTAGGTATATACAGCGTGGCAATGCAGCCAGCGTCTTGGGGACGCTTCAGACTGGTATTGATATGGATCAGTTGAGCTACCTGTAGATTGTTTGCAACAGTCTGCAGTTAGCTCAATTTTTTAATTGTAAATACTAGTTCTAATTTATTGTAATTTTCTTTGTGAATAAAGGCTTCTGCCCATATTAAAAAAAAGGTATACTTACATTATATACTATATTAAGGTATATGTAATTTTGTCGGTATTTTTTTTGTAAAATTTGTAGTAGGTAATAATGCATACAGATCCCCATCTTTTATCAAACGATCCACGGTTGTCTGGCAGAGATCGCTCTTGAGCGAAAAGACCGCCAATTGTCACATACATTGTAAATTTATTGTTGTATGTGAATTATCTTGATAAGTGTGTAATAAAGAATTTTCTATCTATCTATCTACATGAGAGGCCAGAAAGGTCGCTGTCTCAGCATTATGCCGCTACAAGCCGAAGGTAGGTATTGCATTATTAAAAATATCTGATTATCCCAGGATTGATTAAAATATTTTCAAATACCTACCTACTAGGTATTTAATAGAACTCGTGGTCTAGTCAACCAGAACGAATGGATTACCGAGCGTTTATTCTAATAATTTTAGATGTTTCATAATATTACGACCAGTAATGAAAAGCGTAAAATTACTGAAAGCGCATATAGGTACCTACTGTGTTTAGAGGTGGTTTTGTGTTTTCACTACCTAAATAAAGTTATAGCTATTTTATTTCAGGTCTTAGGTATTTCGAGTTAAGTCAGTCGCTAAAAAATGTTTTTAGAAGAGAATGCTGGTCATTGTATGTCGCCAGCAAGGACGAAGAAAAACTGGATTACATACCTTTTGTAATTGGAGGATTTGGGAATTCGGTCCACAAAATCTACTCTTTCGAGCGTACAAAGATTTTATAATTTGATTTTGAATCGCATGCAGTTATTAATTCTTAATTAAACTAATATTTAAGACAAATTTTATGTAAATATTGTAGCACATAGTTTTTAATAAACTGTAATGTATATGATTTTGATGCAATTGTAATTACTATTTCTAATTTATTTCTATTAATTGTTTGTAATTTGTATACAAAAATTCTTTGTCAATAATGAACTAACATCATATTATGATTAATGAACTAGACTAAACAAAAATAATAATTTAGTTGCCAGCGTTCTAGGCTCTCGACTTGACCATTCTGATTCTGGCCAAGACACCTTTAAGTTGTCGAAAGAGCCCAAATAGCCGTTTTGAAGGTCTGCGCGGGTTTCCCGTGGCGCCCCTACAACTGAGCTCTATCTGAAATGGGATGTTCCGTTCCGTAACGGAACCTAACGTAAAGGAACGAAACGTAACGTAAAGGAACGAAACGTAACGTAACGTAACGTAATGTAACATAACGTAACCTAACCTTTTTTTTATCTAACCTTATCTAATAATGTTCGATCCGTGGAGCTCCGAGCATAGTAGTGCTCGGAGCTCCACGGATCGAACACGGATCGATCACCAGTAGGTAGGTGACCTGTAATACAGGTTTCTTAACCTTTTCAGGAATCAGTCTCTCACAATCACAATGCAGGTTAACATTAGAGCCTATCACTATCCCGTAAACATAACCTTTGTATTATATGTCGCTTAAACTTTGTGAGAGAAAAATAAGTGATTTCTATTAGGTATTTATTTAAAAAAATCCTTCTTATACCGTCGGTCGGCTCAAGGGTCAAAGAAGTTTTATTTGAGTGGAACTTGCTAGCAACTTGAAATTTAAAATAATAATACATTTCGTGCGCCTGTACAGATTTAAAGAAAAATAAATGAAAATGAATATTTTCCATACAAATTGTAATGCCGAAATTTTAAAAGATAACTACAGGGTCATGTGACTGCTGTGTGAGGGTCATAAAGGTATCAGTTTGTACATTTCAAAATACTTATTGAAATTTTTGTAGAATTCGTAATTTTTTTAATATTTCGAAGAATGTCGAAAAAAATATTTTGTAGATGCTTATTGAATAGGAATGTTGAAATTTTTAAACTTTGCAGTTAATAAAGGCCATATTCTCTGTGATATTAGTTGGTAGCTCATGATGAGAGCCATATTCCCAGGACAAGTAGGTAGGTAAGTATCTACAGTAGGTACAGACACTGACACAAGTGATTCATAGCGATTCATTAGTTGTGTTGTGCCCATCGAAATTCGAGTTGTGCCTGTTTAGCATGCCTAGGTAAGTAGGTACAGCAACGTTTATTGTATATAGATGCTTTGCACTAGTGTTTAAAACAGAGATCTTTTTAAATACCTAGAAAATAAGAAAATAGGCAAAAAATTCAGAATTGCATGATTAAAATTAATTATTTCAATCATGCAAATGTTTTTGAAACAAGCGAGATTTTGCCTAAATTTAATGATACCTAAGTAAGTACCGGGTCTACCAGTCTTATTTTATGTGAACTAATTTCATATGATTTTTAATAAAATAAATTAAGAATGACTCAAAACCACAGAACTTGTGCTCAAAACCTGTATTTTTTTACCTGAAAATTTATTCCTCTTCTTCCTCAGAATTTATTATTTATTTCTTTGAACGATCAACTTCAACGTTTTATGCCCTTTGCTGTTTTCTACGATTCTGCCAGTGTCAGTGCCAAGGAGCATCAATTTATTAAACATTATAAATATAATATAAACTAAAACCCAATTTACGTACCAAACCGTGTTGTTTGATTACGTGATAGATAACAACACAAGCTCAGTTTTTTCATATACCCAGTGTATATTTAAAAACTGAGCTTCTGCACGACTGTACCGCTAAATTAGACACGTGATGGCGCCCGACAGGGGGCAGCACTCTCGTGACTAATTTATTCCACGGCTGTATGTAAGTTCATTACGTGGTTTTAGTAAATTACATACCTACTTGGAAGGAATCTTTTCCCGTCGCTGAATAGCCTTTTGAACGTTTGTTTTTGTTAGCTGTGGCTCTTACAAGATTTCCTGTTATATAAGGTACCTTGCGAAAATGTTTGTCATCTAAGTATACCTACAACATACATAATATTTGGTAGATATAAGTCCGTCAAACATAAAAACAAAAATATCTATAAGATATTATATCCTACAGAATTTTTTGAATTAGTGCAAATTGTACGACAAAATCAGCCATCCCCTTTGTAAATTTGTTTAAAACGGCATAACTCCGAGATCTCCACCAAATAAATTATTTTTGTCTGTTAAGATTCTAATCGCACAAAAATTTTTATTTAGTCAGAGCAAGAGCTTTATGTTTCCGTTATAAATCTTAGATTAGATAAATTTTATACAAAGAAAAGTAGTACATAATTGCCCTATACTTTATGTTCCTTCCTACCTACTTAACCTACTGGATGTAGGTTTACCTAAACAATAGATTACTACAGTTCTGTAAGGTAGGTAACTCACAGAACTGTAGCAAAATACATACATATTGTTCAGCTACGCTTTATAAAACTCATATCAAGTAAATCCGTTTCTGATATCATCAAAGCGTACTTTGTGCTTAGCTGCTCGGAGTTGGCTGAAGTTCCCCCTTGATATTGCACTTTGCACAAACATTAGTTATATTTGATGACAAACTAGAGTAACCTAGGAAGTTGTAATAGTATGACCATAGATGAGTGAAGTGAAGTTCTCTTTAGTGTAAGCTTGCTATAAAAAAAGGTTTGTAGATGGAAATATTTTGACATTAGAGCCGACAAAATAGGTCGACATAATAATATGAATAACATAATATTTATACGCATTAACACATTCGTAATATAAAATAATTGACAAAGTCAAGATATACAAGAGTTTTATGAAATACATTATCTATCAGTCTTTGATTATTTGCCATTTAGCTTTAAGCAGTATAACTCAAACTTGGTAAATTTACAACAGTCTGCAGTTAGCTCAATTGTGCAATTTTAAATACTAATTCCTAATTATTTCTATTATTTAATTGTAATTTTATGTGTGAATAAAGATGTTAATAAATAATTGTAAGACATTTAAAACAGTACAAGTTGGTCAGACGAAAATTAACAAACATCATGCATCAACAACATGATACAAATTAAAATTAAAAATTAATATTATTAATTTGTAATTTGTATCATGTAAGACTCGAATATGGACACTCTTACTTATTTTTTGTAATATAATTTATTGTTGTCTGAAATAACCGAATTCAATTGAATTGAATAGCTGGGTACCAATACAAACTCAAATTAAAATAAAAACCAAAATCATGTAAAATATAATATGGTAGATAATCACAGATTGTAGTTGTTGTTGAACTTTTTTTAATTAAGTATGTAAAGTTTAGCTTTGATTGTTTGAACTAAGTAAATAATGGATTGATATTTTACGTAGGTAATTTCTTTTTTATTCTAGGAAAAAATATTATGATGTTGAATGAATTTTTTTATAAAAATACATATATTATTTATAAAACTAGGTACACTAATGCATAAGGTGCCCCTATAAAAATAGTGTACTTTTATAAATAAGTAGGTAAATAAAAAACTATATGAATCGCTAGCCCTCGGAAATAATCATAATGAATTAGATGTATGCGTCTGCGAGTAATGCAACGTCTCTTCGCTTCCTTGTTTTGCAAATGACTAATAATGTCGTCACTGTTAAAATTAAAGGCGGTAAAGCAAACGATCACACTAAACATTTTGCAAACTAAGTTAGTGACAGAATGCAGGGTATACCTATATATAAATAAATAATATATAAAATCTACATATAATATCTTTTTATATATAAAAACGAATCCCTATTTCCCTTGGTCACTTTCGGCGCGTTAACGTGGTAGAGTCAGTTGACTTGCCACAGAGAAAATCAAAAGCGAACGAGTGACCTTAAAGGGGGTGATCTGGTAATGCCACCAGGTGCCTTCCAAATAAATAAATAAAAATAAATTAATAATGCTGGAAAATTCACACAGCACTGTCTATTCCCAAGATAAGCAGAGATTGTGCTATGAACGTAACTACGTAACTATACGTATCTGATATACTTCATACATTATATGTATGTACTTCATAATGAAGACAATTTTTTTATTATACATAGAAAACACCCAGAACACCTGGTACAAATATCTGCAGATTATACAAACATTTCTCCCGAGGCGGGAATCGGGAATCAAACCCGCAAACTTCTGTGTCGCAGGCGGATATTCGTCCGCTGTGCCACAGAAGTCGTTCTTCGTGAAATAATACATTAAATCCACACAAAACAGATGGTTACCCAAACCCGGTAAGATATCTTCTTGTTCCAAGATTGTCTGCATTGTAGAGTCAGGAATCATCTCACAAAGTGACGTGATAGGCTCACGTGTCTTTCAATCATACAAAGAGCCTTTATGCACCCCGGTTCAACACGTAGTGCTGGGATAAAATGAGGTAGCACAGCTATCGATATCGATAAATAGACTGCAAATTTATGGATCGACCATCGCTGTTGTAAATCGGTGTATTGTCTTGATTGTTTCGGTTTGTGCACCTTATGAAAATAAAGAAATAAAGAACAGACATATTTCTTTGTACGAACAATTCAACCAAATCACATCACACCACACTAAATATATTTTGATTGACCGTCCTTATATTTATGCAAAAGTTTGGCTGGATGCATTGATAGATTAATGTTTTGTTATTTCATCACGCCAAAACTACTGAACGGATTCAGCTGAACTTGACCCTTAAAACCGAGAATAAAACATAGGCTACTTGTTACATAAATCCATGGGTATACCTTTGAAGACTTAAAATAGACTTAGAATAAAGGACACTAATGTAGTACCTTTACATAAACATAAACGTAGAAAACATAGTTAACTCTACCATACCTGTCGCAGCCAGATAATGAGATACTGGCAACTTGATGAATGGATTACCATTGCCCATTATGGTTTCAACATCACCTTTGAATTGCCACTTCAGTAATAACCAGTATTGCATTCGTAATTGTGGGAACAGAGTTTGAGGAATGCTTGAATAGATAGTTAGCTTTTTCTGCTAGTTCCTTTCAGATGGTTGGATTTCTGACTTTGATAATATTTTTCAGGATAGCTTCAGACTATTTAGTTTAAAGATTTATAGGGAAAGGAAAACCAATAACCTCGCAAACACTTTTTGCAATGCAAAAATAGAAAAGTAGTAAGAAGTAGTAATCACTGGTTTTACCTATAGTAAAAAGTACCTAGCCTTGACAGAATTAAAGCAATTAATGCTATGACTATTCTGGCTTAGCTAGGCTTTCTAGGAAGCGTAATCAGTAGACTGAGTAATGAATGAGAGACGAAAATGATAAAGATTGTTTAAGATTTTATAGATCTTGTTTTCCGAAATATATTTTAAAAACATTGACTATATACAATGACCATGTCTAATTTTTTTTTATCAGGAACGTGTATCGAAATAGCCGTTCATAGAACCGATTACAATTGTTGTAACAAACCAGCCGACATTAGTCCGGCTGGTTGGTGCGACATTTTAGTTTATGAAGAGAGTGGCAGCGTGGTGGCAGCCGACAGTGTTTTGTCAACTAGTCGGCGGGCCCAGTCTTTGTTTTGTAGACTCTTTAACAATTTCATCGATACAGACCCCTCACTAGAAGACGATTTAGAGAAGTGCAATATTTTCGGGGTCTCGCGACGAGTGTCTACACAAAGGGAGCTCGGAACTGCGGCTTTGTTGCGTCTCTTGATACCACTCTGCCTTGAGGAGAGCGGGGATCACGAATAATGTGATAATCTTTCATCTCTTTCTTCTCTTCTTTTTTTCACTGACAGAACGAGGAAAGAGAAAGGTGTTAAAAGAGGAGATGGGTAAGAAAGGTGTGTCTACGGAGATGGTGGCTGTAGAGGAGAGTGGTAAAGAAAACAACACTTAATTATGTGATTAGCTTAAGAGGCATGACGCCCTAACAGGGCTCCTAATACTTAGTTTATGTGAAATTTTTCTTACCTCTCACAGTATATCCGGTACTTAAAAAACATGTTGAGCCGACCAAGTTACATACATAGTGACGAGT
The DNA here is from genome assembly GCA_949316285.1 of Eupithecia subumbrata. Taxonomy (NCBI): domain Eukaryota; kingdom Metazoa; phylum Arthropoda; class Insecta; order Lepidoptera; family Geometridae; genus Eupithecia; species Eupithecia subumbrata. The sequence continues at coordinate 7,112,650 of OX438643.1, read as the reverse complement.
AGGTATAAATGAGCAGGGAGAAAAAGAAAATTCTTTTATTTATAGATTTTGACAATTTTCTATTCGTAATTTTTTCAACGGTAGATCAGAAACTGTCAAGGAGTAAAAGTTCTGTGTCTATTATTACCTTGTCCATTTTTTCCTAGCTCCAAGCCTAGCTAAGTTCGCACGTTGTAGTATGTAGGCTGTTTTCACACTCCAAAAAACTCGGTTTGTGGCATTCCTAAATGAGAAACTTTGAATGCTGAAAATGGTAGCCGTTTGCACTTTTGTTTGAGTTTTCCTTTAGTAATACACAACTTTCTGTGTTCTTTTGTACATTTTATGTTTTGAAGATTGTAAAGGGACAGAACGGTTTTGTTGGTTGCATAATCAGAGGGAGATAAACACTGGGGAAAAATATTCACGTTTCATGATGTGATATAGAAACCGCTAGATACCTAGTTTTAGGCCATTCTAAGAAAAATGTATTAAGAATTGCATCACTTAATAAAAAATAAAAAAAAGGCTTTATTATTCCTTTAACAAGTTATTTACATTTGAAAAAAAATAATTGCTTAAAAATTTATTTATGTGTTATTTTGTTAAGGACCCCTCTGCGGGTGTCTTTACTTACAGTGTGATAATTAACAATCATTTAGGTAATTGACTGGCGGTAAGTACTAGTAGCGTTTCTTGCTTTGGAAAAAAAATTAAAGTAAATTAAAGAGAATGGTAAAGAGAGGTAGGTAGAACTCAGAATAGTTCTACCTGTCTTCACCGTTCTCTTGATGTTGAGGAGAAAACATCACCTACCTGGTACAAGCTATTGCAGACAAATCGGGACATCAGGTATCTCCTGGAACCAGCTGGTTGGTTGGCTGTTTGGGAGTCACACACAACACTCAAGGGCACTGTAGCAGAAGTTCACAATTTGTCATTCGTTGTTTTCCCAAAGGCTTGGCAGTGCAAACTACCCTCAAATTATTGGCTGAATCGAAAACTTATAAAAAGTACTGTGAGTCTATTTAACGTTAGTAACGAGACGCAATGGTGAATTCTCGTTGTTGTATAGGATTTGCGAAGTTCACTGACCGCAAGATAGAAGCGCTGTACCAAACTGTACGGAAAAAGTTGATGTCACGATCACTCCTCAGATCTTACAAGCTCGTTCCTTGACGATCAACGTGTAAGATCTTTACGTAAGTAGGTACTTATAGTGGGTAAGGGTACTGTCTATGTCCGGTAAAACCTTGGTCTACATACATCATCTCTTAGATCGAGGCGTTGCGAATCAGCTGTCACTATCAATTGTCAGACGGACATAGCCGAGAAGGCGGGAATCCGGGTTGACAGGCGAACGGATGCCGATTGGAGGTGAGGTCCAGCTGATGCATGGAATTGCAATGCCTTTACTGTGCCGAGCCGATGTATCCCTTATCGTGTACACTATCGGTGTTTGGAACCCCTACAGGTACTTTTAAAAAGTCAATAGATTACTCAGCATTCATATTTATAAATCTACAAAGTGTAGGGTGTAAACATAAATTTAATAAGTAAATAACCACAAGCTCTGCTTACTACTTGTTTACCTTCTAGATAAATTATACATACTAAATACAGTGCAATAGATTACAGTATATAAGTAGATTTTTTTTTATACTTAGAAAAAACCCGGAACTTAATTTCTGCAGATCATTTGTCTAGGCGGGAAGAGAATTTCCTCCATCGCAGGTGGACTTTCCCCCATGTCCTGCATTATTTGTTAAAGTTTCATACGTCAGCATTAAAAATAATCCGGTCGAGTTCCTAAAACTGCGGTTTCTCCGGACGTTTTCTAGAAGTTTCCAAAGCGAGCTCTCATCCGTAAACTTCGGCACGTAGGTACGCCCTTTGTAGGGCTGTCGCGGTTTCACATTCGTTAAAACTTTTACTGAATTATGGTTTGTTTAGTTGTTATTTTCGTTTGCATATTTTGTTTGGATGTTATATTTTTGTTAGAGTTGGACCGGAGGGAGCACTGGAGTTTAAAGTTCCAGCCAGCAGTGGGTGAAGATGGTTGATGTACCTACTTAAACATCAGTATATTTTGTTTCTAAATCTTTAAAATGTAAGGTTAAAAGTGCCTCGAGATGGTCTAAGAAAAGATTACTCGGCTAGGCGGATCCACTACCTACCGTGGCCCTTGAGAAATTGCTAGCTCTTTAATTCATCTGGTTTCTTCTTAAACGAATTTAGTCAACTTTAGTGTAACTACATAAGGATTGCAGTCAACAAATGAATTTGAAGTCAAGAAATGTTTTAGTATGACGTAATAGGTAAGTCATATCAGCAATCTCTCGTCAACAAATCCATAAATCCTTACAATCATCAGTGCTGATGCACACTAGAGATGATTATCTACAGGATTATTGGTAATTCACTGACACTGCGTGAACTGCAGGTTCTGCCCATCATCAGGAACATGTTAGTGAGGACGCCAGGTCTTGTCTTTACCCGAGAGCTGGTCAGTATCTGGCACAGAGCATCAGCATTGCATACAGCGGGACAATGCAGCCAGCGTCTTGGGGACGTTTCCGACTGGTATTGATATGGAACAGTTGAGCTACCTGTAGATTGTTTGCAACAGTCGTCAGTTAGCTCAATTGTTTCAATTGTAAATACTGGTTCTCATTTATTTATATTATTTTATTGTAATTTTCTTTGTGAATAAAGGCTAAACTACTGAACGGATCAAGGTGAAATTTGGCGTACGTTTAGAGCAAAGCCTAACTTAGATAATAGGCTACTTAGTACACCGAAAATATGAGTGCGAAGCCGCTGGCAGAAGCTAGTATATGTATAAATCAACAAGGTAAACATAATTATACCTTCTTGGTATATTATTTATTTACTGTTTTTCTCTATCTTGGTGTGCATTTGTATTGTATTGTATTGTCTAGATACATTAAGCGGTTTCTATAAATTTAACATAAAAAAAACAAATCTAACGACAAAATAATTTAATAACCTCAAAATTATTTCACAAAAAATGGTTACAATCAATTAATACAAATCAAGGGCAATTTAGACATAGTAACAGTGTACTTTACCAAGGTGTTGACCTTACGACAGCTCGAGCAAAAGTGGCCGAGAGACAGCGAGTGCGCTGCTTTTATAGAATTGCGACCGTTATAAATTTAAAAATAATGTTTCCATCTGATTCGGCTTCTCCTGACAGTGGTTGCCTTCAACCACATCATAATTCTGGCATACTTCATCCTTCTTGACGAGGGTGAAGCTCTCGAGGCTCGGCAAGTAGACTCTGGTAGAGCTCGGGCATGCCTCGTGGTGCAGTGGTGGTGGCATCGTCGAGTGGACCCTAAAGCCTGTCTTCTGATGTGCCCGGAGTAGGCTGGGATGAACCCGCAGGAACCTCTGCTTCGTTCGCGCTTGGACCAGCACGGAACGAACCCGCAGAGACATCTCCATCACGTGAGCTCGGGGTAGGCTCGGACGCCAAGGGGCGTCATCATCAACTGGAAATAATGCGAAACGTACCACACATTAGCACTATTTTTCTCTCGGCGTAGATATACAGCAAGTCTGTATATCCAAAAGTATGAAACTAGACAGTGGCACCCAGCTGCATGTCTAAGCAGAGCACAGCTCAATGTAACAATCATAACAACAACAGACAGTGGCACCAAGCTGCATGTCTAAGCAGAGCACAGTAGCTCAATGCAACCGGTATGCAAAGACAGTGGCACCCAGCTGCGTGTCTCCAACAGAGCTACATGTACATATATCACAGACCAATCTCAGACGGAGGGCTGAGTTATCTCCGTCAGCAGAGAGGGACTCCATGCTACATGTACACATACCTATCACATACCAATCCGAGAGGACCCAGTTAACCTCTGCCAGCAGAGCTCGGAGCTCAATGCTGCACAGTTCATGTACCTATGACAAACGCACCCAGTTAGCGTGCCATAGCTGCAGTGTCCGCGTAAGCCATACGCACATCATCATCATTAATTTACATGAACAAAAAGTAAAATACACGAACTAACTTACTCGTTTTATTGCAACCAAAAAACGAAAGCGTGTTTTTCCATCGTACATTAGGTAGGTACAACGGGACTCGAACCCGTGACCGTATCTCTAGGCTAGGTCGTGATACAACGGGACTCGAACCCGCAACTCGTATCTCTCTAGGCCGTGACATAAGTAGGTACAATGTACCTACTTACAGTAAAAATGGGGCACACGATGTGGAGGTCCACTCTCCTCGCCAAGCCACCATGTGCATGGCGGCGACGCTGGTCGTCTTACCATACGAACCACTAACCAACTGCAGCTCGCATCTGCCATGAGGCAGAACAGTTGCTTTTATTTGATGCACCCTCGCATCCAGCTCATCACCAAGCAGCATCGCATCGTTAAGCTTGCCTGTAACTTAAGAAGTTTGTTACAAAAACCATTTTGTTATGCGTGAACATTTTGACTGTCTTTCTATTTCTGTTCAAACAAACTCGTCTAACTTTTGTCTATGTTGTTCAATCAGTCAACTAATGCGTTAACCTCGATAACGACACATCTATAGCTATACTGGCTAACTCACAACACAAAAATACAAAATTCTCGATATGGCGTCGAGTTAAAATTATGATTGTAAACACTACACATTTTAGGATCTAAACATTTAGATCTACTGTAAAATCAACACAAAAAACCAGTACATCACGAACAAGTGACCGCATTACCGATGCCGCGTCGACGGCGATAATGCAGTCTATGACTGGCTGCATTCTCCACAAAGACTGACCAAGTATTACCTGCTTTTGTTGTCTAAATTCACAGCATGTCCACTAAAGTCTTGCAGTAGAACTCGGCCTGATTCATTGTGTATCTACGGTGAAATAAAGTGAATTTGGCTACATAGACCACTAACACAACTTTGAAAACTCGCGCTCAAACACGACCACGGTCACACAATAAGCCGACGGGATTCCAAATAAGGACACAGTGTTTTACAATAAAGTTTAAGTTCTTTAGTTAGGGTTTTTCACTACTTTCACATTACACCTACAATGAGCAGAACATATCAAACCATGTTCATTAAAAAAGAGGCAATGAACCTAGCAAGTCTATTGCGCGAAAATTACTATCAAAGGAAGACTTGCCACATTAACTTTGCATTTGCAAAACTACGTGAATTTATCTGGCAGAAATTAACTTTAACTACCTATCAGTCGATTTACTGTGATGATGATAAAATGTACACAAAGTGGTACCATACAGCTTGTGGTACATAACAACAACTACACCTCAAACATCACTCACTTCCTTATGGATTATTTTTAAAAAGGTACCCTAGACCACAGAAACAAGAAACAAGAAAAATTATTCAAAATCAATTGATTTTACAGCACAGATATTTATGCTCATAATGATCATGAAAAATCCTCGGTAAGCTCAGACGGGATCAGGGATGTAACATAGAAGTTTCAGAGGTTCCACACCTCTTCTAGTACCCTTACCGAAATGCTTGTAGCAAAGCAACCACCAACGCACGATACGTAACAGAAGATCCTTTTTGCGCTTACTCAAGCACAAAACGTTGCAATCAGTCGCGGTCGTGAAGGGTATACAGAACAAGAACAAAAGTTTTTAGCTCGTAAGAGTTATACCGCACGCAGGTCGACGCCCTGCATGTTCTTACAATAATACGCTTCAACTAGCTTTATTACACTCGTGCACCTGGATCAGCACCTGCACCGTACCCGATGGAGCTGGCGTCCGTGTGCAGCTGTAGGCAGCTAAAGATCGAAAGATAACGAGCACTAGCTCAATCGTGAGGCACATGATCAAATACTTACGCGCACTCTTCTCGTGCGAGTCGGCCTAGGATAAAATGTCTTTGGATCCGCCCATGGAACTCCACATTGCTGCGCGTTAGGCTGGCTATAAGGGTAGTCATTGACTCGTAATCAAGTATGCAATGTACCTACGAAGATATCCTGCAAACCATAACAATCGCTAGACCTGTTTGACATTCGTGGGCACAGGAGAATCGGTCAAAACTTATTTTACTCTCGCTCGGTCTGACCTGACCATATGATAAAGTGCGACCAATCGCGACCTAAATACCTTACTTCTGTGGCCACGAAGGTGCTATTCTTCAGGTTTATCGAGACTCGAACTCGCGGACCTTTGTCCGACATCGTCGTATATTTTTGAGATAAAACAAAACAAAACAACATTACGATTCATTACGGATGTAAGTGGGTTAACTACGAGCCTTATTTGTGTTGGAAGAACAACGAACAACGATAGTTTCCACAGTAAAAACCTTGATGGAAATGTTACTAAACTCGGTCACCAAGGTGACTTAGGTAGGTACTTACAATGTATTCCCATACACACACAAAATACACACACACACCGTACTGAGCTGGCTGCTGAGAACACATGAAGTGTTTGAGGCTCAAACTTTGATAATAGGTTCAAAAATAAGCGAGATGCATGACCAGCTGTAACGTAATACGTCAGTACGTACAGCAATATACACCTTGTATTACCGCCTTCGAACACCGCGAAGATTACCACGGTCGTAACGTCGTCATGTCACTATCTGTAGCTATGTGTGCACAAAAATTTACATTCATGGCATGTTTACATAGATTCTGGCCTGTGAAAATACATTTTAGATTCTGCCTGCAACGCAAAAAGCTAATTTACCTCTGTCAGAGCGCTAACAGGTTAACAGCTATCCTTCTGCGTCAAGATAGAGGAACATCTTTTTCTACACTATTCAAAACGGAGCGAGATTTAGACCCAGTTAGTACACTAACGCACTAAATAGTTTAAAACCACTGTAACTAACACACAAGACACAACTGTTTATACGCAAACAGTCACTCGCGTCAACAACAAAGAGAATGATCACTTTTTCTCGCTACCCGCATCTTTACTAGTAAACTACTGCCAAGTTACCTGCCGAGTTGGTTTCCTAGGACATAAACACACCAGGTGACCAATGCCACTACAAGAGTAGCATTTTGGGTCCGATCTCTTAGTGTTTAGGGGTCGTTTCTTATCGGGCCTACCCTGGACTGGCTTCGTAGAAGCAGATGATTCGGATTTTACATTTAGGCTTGGTGCCTAGGTATAGATCGAAAGGAACTCCACAAGGAGTTTGGGCAACAATCGGATATTCGTGACAGCAGCACGTACCTGTGCGTCAGTTATTCGGCGTAACACAATAGCAACGGTAAGCTCATCGCTTGACACTTTCACAACATTAAGGTGCAAAACAGAACCCTAGGCATACGAGTAGCTAGTACTTGCCCTGCGTACGTGGAATAACTGTCGGAATTTGTACACAAAACCTCAAACAAAATATTTGCGACATCGATTCTTCGCGAGCACAAGGACTTAAATTGGGCTTTCAAATAAGACCACGTGCGGTCATTGGTAACTCAATCATTGGGCCAACTGCGAGCGTCTCCCTTCAAGCAGCTCGCTATCCGGGATAAGCACTCATTGTCTTCCCAACAATCAAAATTACGCGCTCTCGCACTAAGAATCGATATCATGCAAACTTGAATCGAAATTCGAGATAATAATGGTTGGATCTAACCTTGCTCAACGCACTCGATGCTCCAATGAGGCGTTCAATGGCACCTGGTGACAACGAGACGTTCGTCGTGGACTCGCCAGTGGAGCTGGCAATAGATGCCTGAGAACTCTCCCCCTGGGAGCTGCAGCACGAAACCGCGGACTGCGAGGGCAGTGAGCGCGTGGCGGCGTGACTGGGCAGCGCCATGGCGCACTCATCCGGTGACATCGGCAGCGATCACGTGGCGCTCATCGAGGGTAGACCAGCATGTTTCAGCGCGTTATACCGCGCCAGAATCGTACCTAGAAACTCACGAAGTTCATTAGTTTCGATGTCAGTTTGTTGCCTTGTCCTACCTCTTCCAGGAGATGTAGAACTTTCGGCAATGGTTTCCACAATGCAAAACTATTTGCGCTATAGGCCAGAGCAGAGATTGGACAATGGTGTCCAATCCCACTTCTGAATTAAGCGGTTTCTATAAATTTAACATAAAAAAAACAAATCTAACGACAAAATAATTTAATAACCTCAAAATTATTTCACAAAAAATGGTTACAATCAATTAATACAAATCAAGGGCAATTTAGACATAGTAACAGTGTACTTTACCAAGGTGTTGACCTTACGACAGCTCGAGCAAAAGTGGCCGAGAGACAGCGAGTGCGCTGCTTTTATAGAATTGCGACCGTTATAAATTTAAAAATAATGTTTCCATCTGATTATACTAATATTATAAAGAGGAAAAATTTGATTATTTGTTTGTATTGAATAGGCTCCGAAACTACGGAACGATTTGAAAAATTATTTTACCATTAGAAGCCCACATTATTCCTGATGATACTTTTACGGCGGGAAAATGCTTCATTCCTACGGGAAAATGGGTAATAGGACAACGGGTAGTAAGAATGCAGCTAGTATTATATAAAAAAGGTTTAGTCCTGTGCAGTAGCAGCCCCTGCATCGATACAATGCGGTAAAATACTTTATCCAGAAACTTATCCAGCGCTTACCCCAGTTCGCTGGTTATTGAGAGATAGCAAGTAGGTGCTAGTGGGCTTGTTGTTCTGCTTCCAGTGCGTTCGGAATTGTTTTCGGACGAATACTTTTTGTAACTAGTTGCATAGTTAGTTTGGTAAGTTGCGTGGTTTGTTCGGTTTTAGTTGCGTTTGATACGGGATTTTTGGCGTACTCTGTGGCGTAATGGAAGAAGGTCCTGCGACGGAGGAGGTAGAGAGATCAATTCCCGCCTCGGGACAACTATTTGTACGATCTGAAGATTTTTGTTCATGATGTTCTCAACTGATCCATATCAATAACAGTCGGATGCGTCCCGAAGACGTTGGCTGCATTGCCACGCTATATGGCAATGCTGATGCGTTGCCCCAGATTCTCACCAGCCTACGAATCGTGTGATAATTACCCAAAGATATAACTAAACATGAGTATTGTTTTTTTTTAATATAATATACTAATTATGTCCGATGCTGGTAAAAAATAGCTCTCTGCGCTAATCCTTGGGCATCCTAAGGTCGATCGTACACCGTGTGGTACCATTAGATAGTACCATCGATGGTACTGTGGCAATTATTGTTTGCCGTCGTTCCATTACATCGATAGTACGATTGCAAATAATATTTTTTGTTAACCTTAGTACAGAAAATAAATAAAAACCAAAATGTAATTCAAGGTTTCGGGGATCAAAACTACGTAGGTATACCTAAGGTGTTTGGCATCTGCGATAGTGTTTGTTTATCGAATCTTGTTCTGCATTGTTCCCTAAGTTTCCTAACTCCAGTAATTAATCATTTGGACCATCAGCGTCACTCTCTGCATACTTAAGCAATTACTTGAGCTTGGTTAAATATTTGTAGTGAGTTTTCGGTTTGGGAACTTTAATGAAGGTAGGGGGGCCATGGAAAGGTTTTTGTTAATTTTGCTCAGGTTGACTAAAAATATTTTTATAAATTTCCTTTTCGGTCCAAGAAAACTAAGCATATATTATGTGATTAAAAGTTATTGCTACTTGCTGCCGCAAAGTAAGTGTTTTTTTAATAATTACTTAGTCATCATCATCTTCCACCTAAATTAGTCCACTGCTGGACATAGGCCTCCCCTAATGAGCACCAATGCGTACTGTGTTCAGCTTGTCGCATCCAGCATCTGTCTGCGTCTTTAGCAGGTCGTCATCCCACCTGGCTGGAGGGAATTCTACACTAGGTTTGCCGAGCCGCGATCTCCACTCAAGAACACCTACTTAGTGGTAGGCTCCTACTGGGTAATGCAATAAAACATACAAATTATACATAAAATCTTTAATGTAAGCTGCACATTACTAATCGTATTTTGTAAAAGAAAAGCAGGAATTCTGGATCAGACTTGCATTGGGCTAAGATGCATTAACTACATTTAACATTGTAAATGCCAATTTCGGGCCTAAAAAAACCCAAGTGAAAAATAATCAATGAATATATAAAATCGGAGGTTATAGTCGCCAACAAAATGTTTTTGAACTGAGAAAGTGGGATGTGATAACCTGCGAACCTACCTACTCAAAGAATGGGATCAAATCTAAATCAATAGTTTAAATCAATAATGCTGTCGGATTCGAACTACGTAGAACCCCAACTCTTCCCGCGGGTGTCGTAAGAGGCGACTAAGGGATATGCACCGGGGCCGGGCAGCAGCGTCCCCTGTAGAATAATTCTACCACCGAACTGCGATCCCCAACCCGCATGCCTAGCGTGGGGATTATGAGCATAACCCCCATGAGATAAAAGCCAATAAGGCGCGGGAAAAGCCAATAAGGGGGAGGTCTAGCATTTGACTAATATAGGCTGTTGCGGTGAGGCGAGGAGGACAGCATGAAAGATGACGTCATTCTCAATCCCATTCCATCTGTAGGTACTTACGCAGGTTATACTTATTTTGTTCTAAAGTTACAGAACTCTATGTTATAAAGGCATTACACACGAGTGCTAGCTAGGCCGTTGTTTAATCTACAGTCTGCAGTTGTAACAAAATTATTGTCTTGTAAACAATTTGCTCAGTTTATAACAACATTTTAGGTAGAGCCGCTATTATTATTATTACCATTAATGTTATGTTTATTTAGTCAAATAATTGTAATTATTGTGATTTACAAGTGATGATCTGTTTTTGGTCCCGTATTTATTTTTAATTCTTATAACTAATTTACAACACAAACAGAGAGGTAAGTATCAAGTTGTTGGCCCAAATCTAAATGTTAAAATAGGAAGAAAATAATTAACAGTCTTCTGGATCAACAATATGATACCTTTCACAAAATTCGATTTAAATTATTGTTAAGAAACTAACTACAATGTAAAATACTGTCTACGTAAATGTCTCGCAAGGGTATTAAGTAGGTAAGTATGAAAAATAGGTAAATACAGTTAATAAAATTGTAAGAAAGTAAAAAAAAAATAAGTAGGAATTAAGTGCATCGTTCCAAAAGCTCAAATTAATATAATTAAGTATAAACGCTTAACATGGTCTTACTTTGGATACACTAAGTACATTTTAAGTAGGTACAAAATCATCATTCCTTACGTTGTACATCAGAGTTTTGAAATCATTTTAATTGATAATTCGTACTTCCATTGCTTTATCTTTAAAATATTCTTCTAGATTATAACAGTTCAAAATGAAAGAGTAGCTACAAAGTTGCAACATTAGAAATCTAAAAATCTCCTTGGTTTAGAGCCGTCTTAAAATACTATAAAATTATACGATAGGTTGAGATAAATCTCGTGTGATAAAGTATATTATAATAAGGTGCATTATACTAACAATATTGTAGGTCTTTTGAAACGGTATCTTAAGTTATTACAATAAATAGCTATGGGTACTTATTTCTTATCAATGTAAATAAGAACTAATCGCTGTAAATATTAAAGATTCAACATCCATCGAAGGGAGAAAACTTTTTTGTTATTCGCTTTTGTTTTTATAGGGCAAGAATATTCAGCCTGCATTTTTTTGTCCCTTTGTTACACGAACAACCCCTTGGCTTTCATCAGGAATTTGATAAACGCGTTCCTACGACATAGATTTGAAGTCATATATTTTGCAGACACTTATTTTGCAGTCCGTCTACACGTGCCCTTAATTGGTTTACCTTTTGAATGCTAATCTGGTTCAAATAATATTAATAGTTGCGTGATTTCTGATTTTTAAACAGTCAATACTTTTTGACCACCTTTAAATTTAATGTGAAGGTCTCTACTACGTAGGTAAAATTATGTAGGTTTATCAATTGCATGCCTCGAATGCCTTTAAAGTTTAAATCAAGTCGGTCTTGGCTAGACTTAGGTCTTAGGGCTATGTTAACTCCTATATAGACCAATAAGTGGCCAACAATCACCATACTTTTTCATTAAATTATTTGAACACGAAACCAGCCGTGTTGTAAGCAATATTTGCCAATTTAATGGTTAACCGATAACTTAGTTGGTGATACTCTCATGGTCCTGCGATGACAGCAAAAAAAAATCTTACGCAGCGTTGAAGTGACGAGAACGCGAAATATGGAACGAATGCGACGTTATCCGCACCTATTGTCACATTCTACGTTCCTTTCCGTTTCCACAAATCATGAGAGGCATCACAAAAAAGTTACCAAACTAAAGCGATCTCTCACTTGGCCACAGAATCCTCTCAGTGAGTTATAAGCCTTAAACTAACAAGTGTAAAGTCTAATCGCTAGGTGTATCAGATTTGCTCCTCATACGGGAGAGCTTCTCCGCCTCCTCGATGGTGTCAGGTAGCCGCATGTTCCTTGTCTCCGGAAGCATCAGGACCAGGATGCTGGATATGAAACACATCCCTCCGAAGATCACCGTTGGCATGGAGGGGTGGTAGTCCGACTGAAAGAGAGAACTTTTAAAGTGTTGGGGTTGCTTGATGGCAATGCTGTCTGTGCTTTGCTGGGCCTGTGATTGGGCGTGTCAACCCTAAGGATTTTTTTTAACAAAGTTTAGTTCAGGACTAGGAAAAAGACGAAACAAAAACACGGCTTAGTCATCTGATGCATACAATGATGACATTATGTCGCCGCCGCCGGTCGTAGAATCAGCTTTGTAGAATCGCTAGGCTGATCGCAAAACGAACGCTGATTTTTTTGGAATACCTAATTATTTCGTTCAACAAGATGGCTAACTGACGTTTGCCATATGGTTAAATTTTGATCGGTTAATTTTCGGCGTAGGTAATTAACTGAACTGAACGCCATTTTGCAATCGGCCTAGGCACACAAAATGCCTGATTCTACGATCCGGCGGCAGCGACATAATTATATACACTCAGTTCAGGGATACAGTTCTTATTTTGGTGTATAATTATGTTCTTAGTTGGGTATATTTTATGATAACTGACAAAATACCTTATGATAACTGATGAATATAATACTTATGATTACATACTGATGAATATAATACTTATGATTACATGAAATACCTTATGATTACATTTTATGATAACTGAAAAAATACCTTTTCAATTTGAAAAGGTAGATACTGAAAAATCTTTGTTAACTTTTTTTTATTTTCCAAGATACTTAAAGTACATACCCTTTCACGGTACTTAACCCAATAGTACGGTTTCATTATTTGATTACATTTTCTACGAAGTCCTCACATAAAATATTTCACAAAAATACAAATATTATCTCAGTGGAAATAAATGCGGCTGACCAAATTATATCAGCTTTTATTGATACAAAAGACTCTTTGTAAAAATAACCATAATGGACTGGTTTTAGGTTAGTAGTAAATGAATTGAGTTACAAAATAAATGAAATGAGAATCGACGGGCGATGGTTTCGGAGTTTTGTAACCTTTACGTTACCGGCAATATTTATCGATTTACTTAATTAAATATCACCAAACTTGTAAAAATGAACTTATCTACTTGCTAACACTGCAAACAGTTTGTGAAAGTAAACTTCACAACAACAAGTTTTGTAAGCTTATCTACTTACCAATAATGGTGTCAAAGGTGCCACCAGCGATCCAATCCTGCCAGCAGTGGAACAGAAGCTGATGAGGGTCTGCCTCATGTTGGTCGGGAAGACCTCCGACACGTAGATGTAGACGGAGGAGTAGGCTAGAGTCACGCTGAACTTGCCGACGAGGTAGAGCGGCGTGGACCAGTAGTCAGCTGTGGAGAAATTGTAGAAGATAGAGAAAATGACAGTTATTACTACTATGTAGGTCACATAAATAAATAATGTTGGACAATATAACAGCATCATCTAGCGCCAAGCTAAGGAGTTCTTGTGTCTTGGGTACTAGACTGATATACTTAATGCAATGCATTACATAATATAATATATATTTTTTACTATGCTGAGAATGATTTGGGGGAAGCCTTTGCCCAGTTGTGGTAGTGGAACGGAAAAAGCTGAGGAAAAAAACGCATAGATAAAACCCAGAACATCCGGAACAAATATTTGCAGATCGTTACTTTGCGGAAATCAATGACAAAATAACCAAAAATGGTGATTCATTTAAAAAATATACGCTATTCTTCTCTTATAAATTGCAACCATTTCAGGTAAGATGTAAGAAAAATAATTTTTTATTAGTTTGAATATAAACAAAGCTCCAGCATTTTCTCACTATCTATGCAACCTCACTAATCAAATCAATCTTCTATCAATCTGAAGCTACAAGCTCTATCTACATTGATAACACGAGAACATGCCCAATCATTCCGTTATCACTAATCTGCTACACGTGCTAGATGTATTCATGTTTCACAATACACAAGTAGGTCGAAATGGCGTAATGGTTTACAAAGAGTTACCTATTTATAGTTTTTGAACGTTAATTATGTGGATGCTTACAAGATCGGTAATTTTAAAGGACTTTTTTTGTTTCTTCTGTATTGTCCGTTTTATTAAAGTTTTGCATTGTAGGATATACTATCCATTATCTTGTCTCTTAAAGACTTTTTTTACAACTTAAGAAATATCTGTATTTAATGACCAAAAACTGATTGAAGTGGAAATAACACTGTTCATTTTAAATCAATAATCTGTCCTTTTCGCAGCTTTAGCATCTATTTTAATATTCATTGATGATAATTTACAGATGTGTATAACTAAAAACGCTAATGCAGCATTAATATTATAGTAAACAAACGTGGTAATCTTGACTTTATTGTTGGTCATTCACACTTTGGCCTTGTGTTCGATACGTTCGCAACAGGGAGCTATACACATTTTATTCATTTGGTTTGAGTATAATTTATATATTTTTTTATCTAAGCACGTTTTGGAGTAATCTGATGTAATACCTAATAAGATAACATTGATGCTGTCTTTTATTTCTTCAACTATGAATTTCGTTCTATCAACTGGCCGTTAAAATTTAACTTTTTGACTATGAGAGGAAGATTCGAGCCAGAACACAGCGCTGGTCTTTCAAGGCATGTATGTAGTTTCCAAACAAAGTTTTTAAGGTCTTACTTTAGGTAGTACCTCTATAATACCTGTTTAACTTCTTACAATTCGGAAAAGTAACGATTTTTTCCAAGTATCACTATTGCCTACCTGCTTTATAAATAAATTCATCTATCGTCATTCAACTTTATTTCAATACTATCTTCTTCCCGCATCTTCGGACGCATTTTTCGGAGTAAAACGTATTCTTTATATTATTACAGGTCCAGATTTTTATGCGTTTAAAATTTCAGCCTGCTCTGTTGAGTAGTTTTGGCGTTTGATTCGGCCAAACATCTTCACAAACACAACGGTACAAACTTTCGCCTTTATAATATATTGATTAGTATGATAGTAACATAGTACCTATCTGTATGTATTAGCCTGGCTCATTGTTTTAAAGTCAATAGGCCAATTTGTAAAGCGTTTTGTTCTACTATGCTCATGACATCTATTCATGACCAGCAATTGTAAATTATGGCAATAACACCCTATTATTAATAAGCTCGTGGACTTCCTATTGAATGCACTGCGCAATGCATTTTTCTCTGTGTCATTTAAATTATGAGGCTCTAAATTGCCTATGATTAAAATTGTGTTTAGTGAATATGGTGCATAATTATTAACATGATGTACGTAGCATTTTACTATCTCATGGTTAGTATTTATCATGTTCAGTGATCTAACCATTGTGGTTGTGTCCATGTAATGAGAACCTTTACATAGTAACCACACGTGAAGGTTATTCGTCTACTAAGTATTTACTCCTTCTTTGTCGTAATATGTATTCTGTAGATCAATAATACCGCTGATTTCACGCAGCATACGAACATTTTTATTTTGTACTTAGACTTACATATTTATTGTCCTGTTCTGTCTAAGTGATATATTAAAGAGTTATCCATATATATTTGTATAAAGCATACTCACATCTCGGCAAGAAAGCAAACAGCATACTCATCGTAGCACACAGGAGATAAGTCGTCACCAAAGTTTTCTTTCTCCCATACTTGTCCAACACAATTACCACCACTATGTACGCCGGAATCTCTACCAACGACACAAGCATAAAGCTCAAATACTTATTGCTGCTCAAAGACACTGCGTTTATCGTGAAGCCGTAATACACCAGAGAGCACGTTAACCACAGGAAAGAGCACACCATCAACCGTTTCCAAATTATCGCCGATCTCAACGCTTTGTACATCTGCGATTTTTTATCCGTCGTCTGATTCTCTGGTTTTAGCAAAGGATCACCCAATGCATCAAGGTCCAAGACTCTTGGGTCTAATTTATTGAATTTGGCTGCTCTTTTGAGGACTGTAATTGCTTCGTCTCTTCGTCCTTTGCTGAGGAGCCATCGTGCGCTTTCGTTCATGAACCAGACGTAAGCGAGGACGATGGCAGCCGGAACGTAGAGTATGAGGATGTAGGTCCTCCAGTCGTGGACGAACCAGGCGACGAGATCGATGAGAACGACGCCGATTACGAACACCATGTTGCACATCGCTGAGACAATCACTCGCTGCTTCAGGCCAACCAGCTCGACAACTAGAATAAAAAGCAGGGGTCATTTGTAATTCAAATGGCATTAATACCTACAATACCAATTCAGAATCACAATGTATTTCTAGACGTGTTCAGTTCAGTTATCACATGAGGATATAAATAAACCAGAGGTCAAACGTATAAGTATATTAAAATGTACCATAGTAATAGTATAGACAATGTTTTTGTTATATTTGGATTTTAAGTTTTTTAATGGCGAGCATGGTTTTGTAGGTGCAGTGCAGGCCATCAAATCTGTCATCTTAGGGGACATTTATGATGTGACTCTGCCGACATCGTTTTGTAAAGTTATTAGTACCTTGTATAATGGTGATGGTGTTAGTAGATTTAACTGATATAAGCTTAATCCGAACGTACTTAAGTGCATATTACTGTATTTTTGCTACAGTTAAAGAATATCATAGGCTTATTCTAACTAGTAACATACCAACATAATAAAAAGAATCCGGTTCCAGTTATAATTCAAAAAGCTTTAAACACAATTAATTTCTAGATTTCTAGAGGTGTTTGTTTCTTAAGTTCCAAAATGGTCAAACGCTTTACCATTAACAGTAAAAAAACTGTAAATATTCAAATATAAATTTGAACTTACTGAAAACATACGCCGAAGGATACAATCCTCCACCAAACCCTGCCTCCAAGAAATGCAAAGCCACGTATGTCATGTACCCTGGTGCAAAAGATCTCGCAACCCCGAAGATAAAGCTTGAAGCGCTGGCGAACGCGACTGCCCACTTGCGTCCGTACCGGTCAGAGATGGCTCCAGTGAAAAGCATGGTCATAAACATGCCAGAGTTGTGGATGGTGCCGACGAGGGCACGCTTCCATTCTTGACAGCCGAGGTTGAACTGGAATAAAAGGATTGCATTGGTGCACAGTTGATACCTGAGGGGTGAGTCTATTTGACGTTAGTAACGAGATATGTTCGAGATGTGATCGTGGTGTCTCCTTTTTCCATACAATTTGGTATAGCGCCAGTATCGTTCCCGTTTACAGGGAATTACGCAAATCCAATACTAAAAGGAAAGCTCACGATGACGTCTTGTTATTAACGTCAAATAGACTCACCCCTCTGGTTTGCCAATTTTCTGTGTCCGGTTCATAGGCACAGGCAAAGATTAAATTAATAAGTTAAAAATATTTATTGACAAGGAAAGTTACAATTAAGGAATGAAAACAAATTTTAACTAGTAGGTATTTACAATTGAAACAGTTGAGCTAAGTTATGTTGTGTTGTAGATCTGGGAGACAAAGAAAACCATCAGCATTGATGTTATTAAAAGAGGATTAACCTAGATGGATAATGCGATGAAACCAAATCAATCTAAGAGGTCACTCATACTTTCTTCAGCTAAGCTTTGCACATAATTTTTCTGACATAATCTAGCCTAAGATAATCTAGGTCTACATTGCAATATTGCTGCTCTGCTTAAATTGTTTTGGCTTGATTGTTGATTGGTATTTTGCCCAGTAATAAACGATTAAAATGGGCAATAAATATCAGACTAAATCTCCATCTGGCCCGTTGAAATCATTGCTCAATATAATTTATGTTACCTACTGTAGAAGCTAAATTACCGCTGATGTTTATATTAGTCATCAAATATACTTTTCATTTACCGTACCTATACCGTCTTCTGATAGTGCAAATTATTGATCTATCCACAATGATGGAGCGCGAGCTTTTTGACTCGTCAGAGTCAAGTCTGTCTTTACGAATGTCATTGATGGATGACTCTGTTAACAATGACTTACATGTTATCTTTTCCTATAAGAGTTCCCCGAGTAACATTTATAAAATTAAGCTTTTATACTATGACGAAAGTTCACCTTAATTTTTTGAAAGTTTAAGGCGTCAGGCAGGCTAAAGCCACTATGGAAATCGTCTGGCAGTGTAAGTACTTGATTTCGAAAACCATTTCGAACAAAATATCAAAAATAGACCTTTATACTATAACGAATTATTGGTCCAAATTCAGAAACTTTGCAAGCCGATATCTGCCAAAGCCAATATGACCCAAACTTTATACTCGGTGATCGTTCCTTGTGTAGGGAGATTACGCAGATTAACTCTCAGCATTTATTAAATGACGAAGGTCTGGCAGTCGTCGCAGGCTCTTAGTCCACTAATCATTGCAACTTTTCTTGGGATAACAGATTTGAAACTATCGCTATGGCTTCGCATGAGTTGGCATCATATAAACAGACCAATGCAATTGTATCTGCATTTAATAATTTATTAGTTTTGAAAAAACTAAAAACTGACTTCGAATCCCTTTATTTTCTACCGTTTTTAAGTTTAGCGAGACAAATACTAAATCTATCGGTAATATATTTTTATGAGACCACCTTTAGGACTATACTTATAAATCTGTGGAGACCGCTTCGAGATCGTTCTCTATACAATAAAGTAAAGTAAATTATTCATTTATTTGACACAAATAAACATACAATAATCTAAATGAATCCATAGACTCCCGAACTAGCATAATACTGTATTTTAGGAGTCAGTTTCTTCTCCCATGTAAAATACCTACATTTTGTGTTCTACAAAAGATGTTACGAGTTCTTATAGACATACACGAAAACAAAAATAAAAAAGACAAAGATAAAGGAATGGTTTCTCTCTCTGCCAATCAATTTTTGTTTTTAATACCTGAAATAAACATAAACTCGCTGTCCCTACAACTAGGCTACACAAAATTAATGTATCTTTTAAAGGGCAATGTATACTATACGCTTCTACAACAAAATTCCTAGTGAGTTGCAAAAATTTATCAGTAAATAAATTCAAACAAATTGTAAAAACCTTGCTGTGCAAAAGGCTTATTATAAAATATCAGATTATCTAGAACAGGGATCCCCAAACTATTTTGGACAAGTGACCCCTTTTCCAAAATGAACTGTTACCTCAGACCCCCATGACCAAATTACCTATTTTTAAGATCAACCCGCTTATTCATAATGGTCCGCTACCTTAAAACAGCTGCTACAGAGTGTTATTTTTCATTCTGACTCAGGTCAATAGAAAAAGACAGAGTGAGAATTAGCAATGCTTTAAGTAAGCAGACCATTATGAATAAGGGGGCTTATCTTTAGGTTTTTCCTATTGATACAAAATAACTAGCTACTAAGGTACCAATTATAAAACTTTGCACTTGGTTAAGTGAGCGACTTCATTTTCTCATCAAAATAAAAAGACATACAATTCAGTAAATATCAAGTTTAATTTATAATGATTATTACAAATTAAGTACTTAAAGAATCTTAAGTAGGTAGGAAATTATATTTAAAAAAGTATTAATTTGCAAAGAGAAAATAAAACATTCGAGATGAGAGAGAGAGGCAAAAAAAAATTACAATCAAATACCTGCTTAAATAAATTAAACTAGTAAATTTTTACAATTGAAACAACTGAGGCAACTGCATGCTGCAAATAATCTACAGATAGCTCAACTGATCACTATCACACAGTGGGGCAATGCAGCCAGCGTCTTGGGTCCCCAAGCCTGCATGCTGCATGCATTGCCCCACTGTATGGCATGGCAATGCTGATGCGCTGTGCCGGATAAAAACTGTTTGGTACTTACCCTGTAAATTTTTCATAAACTGCAGATATTGCATGGTTACACTATTAACTCGCGTAGGGAGCTCAGCATTTTGTAAATTCTTTTTCAATCACTTTTAGCTAAGTAATAACTTTGTAATCTGTTGAAATAAATGAGTACTTATATGAGTTATTATCGTTGAAGCTCCAACGAATTTCAAAACGCACATGAATTTTCAACCTAAGTGCAAGCTCGTTAAATAGTAAAATATCAGGAACATGTTTGGACTTCAACTTGATCATGAATTCGTTCTTGTTAAATCGCGTAAGCGTCAAATAGAGAGCAAGTCAAAACGCGCCTGAAAGACGTACGCTCGAACTCATTATCTTGCGCAAACTTGTCCTCACTGAATTGCCGAGTTTTTCATCTTGTACGAACTTGAGACTTTACATTACAACAATGCTATTTCCTACAAAAATATTAATTATTCTTAGTACACGTAGGTAACAACAACATAAACAATACAGTACCTACCTAATCTTGAAAGTTTTAAATAAGAACTTGTGTTAATTTAACAGGGGTCGATTTTTAGACCTCGTCGACCCCCAAAATCAGTTTTCGTTTTGTCGACCCCTAGGAAACCGATATCGACCCCTTGGGGTCGATATCGACCACTTTGGGAATCCCTGATCTAGAAGATAAAAAAGCTTGGGACGGGTTTTGCTCCAACTCGAAATGTAACGACTGACAGGCTAAAGGTTTCTTCTTCGCTTTTTTACTTTAGTCTATATACCGAAGCGACAGAAATCAAAAATATCACTTTATTTCGGTGTCAGTGTTTAGTTTTACAAGTTGAACTGTTCTAAGTGTACATTTATTGTATTTATGGAAATAAAGATATTTTGATTTTGATTTTGCAACAGTCTGCAGTTGCTCAATTGTTTCAATTGTAAATACTAGTTCTAATTTATTTCTTTTATTTATTGTAATTTTCTTTGTGAATAAAGGCTTCTGCCCTAAAGGTACCAACGATATACTTTAGTATATGTTAAAGTTTACTACTTGACGCGTAATGTGTAATGTATTTTACCAATAAACAAAGCATTGAACCATAAAAAAAATCTCTAATAAACAATGATTCTAGGTCTATTTAAATATATGTAATAACGATTTTTTTTCAATATAAGTTAATAGTCGACGCAGAAATCGACGATCATCCTTAAAAATACATAAACGTAGAACTTCTCAAAAATTCGCACTTACCTCTTTGACCAAAGACTGTTCATTCTCATAGACATAACTATGACATTCCTCGGTCACATTGCTGCTGAATTCCTTAGCCACACACTGCTCCACTGTTCCATTGCTATATGGCAGGTATCTCATGCAGGATTCCAATTCGTTCGTCTTCTTGTTTGTGGGTATCGCGTAGTTTGTCCATGACGTGTCGTTGAACCGGAGCTCACAGCCGTCTACTGTACATCTGAAATTGTTGGTTTTGTGAGTTTTGTATATCAAGCTTCTGTCCAGTTCGTACACCTTTATCCGGGATAAAGATAATGAAAATAAATTTAGGTATTATTGCTGTGTAATGTGTATCCGCTGACAAGTGCGTCCACTGATCGGCAATCCGAATGACGTCATTTGCATTAAATGGAAAAGTTGCCCTTCAAGAATCCAGGCATTGCCGACAGTCCGCTCCGTGCGGTACGGATCTTTTATGTCAAACCATTGATGGGGCCAGTGTGGATTGTCCGATGCCGGCCTGTGAACGCGCACCCTAACGTTTCCACTGCTAACGTTTGAGCCGTAATGCCGTGCCTTACCACACTGTGATCGCGGCCCAGGTGATGCCTGCTTCGCACGCGTGTTTCAAGTAGATGGAATCCTTTCCCCGTGATACCATTTCTTTGAGTACCATTCAGCCGTTTAGGCGTGAAAAGGTAACAGGCAGACAGACATACAGAGTAATTTTTGAATTTATAATATTAGTATGGGTGTACTAGTTTCGCTTTTGTATTAAAATCTTAGAGACCCGACAATTATCATTTGAAATATCATAATATCTCTTCACCACTCACTTGAAAACGGTGACTTTGCTGCTCAAAAACAGTGAGTAAAATCGGGTTTTGCTCTTATTTGGAAAGAATATTATTCAACTTGTTGAAAAAAGTAATTTGAATTCGGAACCATTTAACCTTCATAGAAAAAGATTTCGTCCGTTTGTGGTTTGAAAGAGGTTTGTAGCATTTTTACCCTCCAAGGTTGTTGACCAAAATGAATTTCTGTTAATCGACCTCTTTTATAAATTACAAAATATTTTCTGGCTAGTCGTGGTGAAAAGTTGTATGTTTAACTCGAGGGCAAATATTTTTCGTTTCGTGCCTTTTAAATCCCTCGCTACCTCAGCAGTCAACTTCAAAGCCACTCGCTACGCTCGTGACACACACGCTCAACAAATGCATAATTAAACCAATAATTATAGATTGGATAGAAAAACTTTTGAAAAATTAAATTAAATAGTTTCTGTTTGCTTAGGTTATTTCAGTTTATAATAATACGTGAGCGGAAAATTATAATTATTATAGTGTTCGGCACACATATTTGTATTTAGTCATAGTCTCAACCACAAAAGATAATTAAACTGTAGTTTAACCTTATTTTTTAGACTAGTTTATGCCCGCGGCTTCGCACGCGTTGTTTCTATGGAATAGTTTAAAGGTGATTTCTATCCCATGGGAGGTGATTTATGGGATAAAAAGTAGTCTATGTTTGATTCCAGGATTAGAATTACCTGTATGCAAAAATTTCAGCCCGATCCATTCAGTACTTTTGGCGTGAAGTGGTAACAAACATCCATCCATCCAAACTTTCGCATTTATAATATTAGTGTGATAGTAGATATTGTGAAGTGTTGCTATTAGTATTTATTTCCTGCTTATTTCTTAATTTAATTAAGAAACCATTCGTAGGAGTGAAGACTTGTTATCAGTAATACAGTTTAAACTAAACTAAAACAGAAACCAGGGACACCTGCCACTTGATTTGTATATTTAATTTTGAAAAAAGTAAATGATTTTGTATAGCCTGGATAATAAACCACTGCATCGATTATCATCAATCATCAATCTTTGAGTCTCTCGATGCAGCCATGATGCCACAAACAGACAGAAACAGATAAAAGCGTTAAATCTAGCTCCACTCTTTTTGCGTGGGGAATTTATAGAAGACTAGACGAAAATGAACCAAGGCCAAGTTACCGAGCTGTCTCTCTTTGGTGGTCGGTAAGAATTCGCTGTAAATTAAATGTTAATAAATTAGGTAAAAATATAATTAGAATAAAGGTCTTTCAATTGTCAGATAAAGACTAGATGAAGACCTCTTTAAATGACTAGTATTTTTTTTAATAATAATTATGTACAATCCACACAGCATTATCTAGCCCCAAGCTAAGCAGAGTTTGTGTTATGGTACCAGACACCTGATATACATTCTTATTACGTAGATCTTTTTATAATACATAGAAATATCTGCAGATCGTACATATATTTTGTTCCGAGGCAGGATTCAAACCCGCAATCTCGAGCAGGTATTCAGTCGATAAGTGACTAGCCTATCAATGTTTTTGGATATCGCTTTGGTTATCTCTGTTTGATAAAATGATAAATGGATGGCTATCTATTTGGCAGAGTGGGCACATGTGACAAGACCTACCTACGTGAATCTCTACATCAAATGACATGACGACCTCTGTGGCATAGCGGGAGAAGGTCCACCTGCGACGAAGGAGGTTTGATTCCCGCCTCGCGACTAATTGTTCGATCTGCCAATGTTTATTCCAGGTGTTCTGGGTTGTTATACATAGAAATGTATAAAAATATTTGTACAAAATATATTTATTAAAGTATTGTATTGTATTGTATTAAGTAGGCTGTAATTTGCACCATCCCAACACTTTCAGCGGATTCCGTAAGAGGCGACTAAGGGATATACAGCGGGGGCGGGCAGCAGCGCCCCCCGCAGAAAAATTCCACCACCGAACTGCGATCCCAAATCCGAATGCCCAGAGTGGGAATTTTGGGCATTACCCAAAATTCCCACTCTGGGCATTCGTTTGCCCCTGTTTAGCGCCTTATTGGCTTTTATCATACGGGATAAAACGGGAGGCCTGCGTCCAGCAGTGGTAGTATAGGTTGTAGATCTAGTACCATAACACTCTGCTTAGCTTGGGGCTAGATGATGCTGTGATTTATCCAACATTAAAAAAAGTTATACATAATCATTCAATTCAAAACTCATTGTACACCATGACCTTATCAAAATGAACGACTGCATGAAACTGTAAACAGAGTTAATTGAATTTTCATGAATCATCGTAATTTCAGTGCGTGATATTAAATTATGGCATTACGAGGTAATGTTGCCAGAATTAAAACAATTTTATTTTCTCAAAAACCTTGATTCGTGAAAAGTAGGAATTATGTAAAATTTTTGCCGGTGACTTTTTGTAAATAGTTTTGAGTATATAATTGAAAAGTATGATATTTATTTCGACACACAACGGTAGGTAAGGTACATCAATGGATGATATCAATGGAACAACGTATGCTGCAGAAATATATACAGGGTAGTCTTTTTAGAAGGGCGGTGACGGCCAAGTCCGAAACCACGCGAGTTATAGAAAAGTCGTGAAAGGAGTCATGCCCTCGTTATAAAAGAAAACAATAACTGCATATTTAGTTTTTTTTTAACCTTTTACTTTTGATGGAAATTCGCTTGTGTTATGGTTCTAGATCTACAATTTCTTTCACGACTTTTCTTTAACACGCGTGGTTTCGGACTTGGCCATCACCGCCCTTCTCAAAAAACCACCTGTAGAGTATATCGAATATAATTATCTCGGTATATTTCTGTGGTATGCTCCCTTGAAACGACTCATCATTTGGAAACTGTCAACTATTCAGGGTGTCCCAAATCCATAGGACATGGAGGGCAAGTACCAGAAATATTGGAGATAGGAAATGTCACGGAAAGAAAACATTCCTTTATTTTTAAAAATAAGTAAATCTGCTTTCACTGTATTTTGAAAAACAAATTCCCCTAGCTGATAATCGAACCCGCTAAAATAAGAAAAACACTGTATTTTTTATGACACCGTTCGGTAGAGTCAATTATAAGAATCAAATCTGTCGAATAAACATCGCGTACTTAATGGTACAACACCCTGTATATAACTTTATGAACACAAAGATAGATAAAGATATTTTCCGACATCCTATATAGGACCCGCCTGATTAAATATTAGTTTAAATGTTATTAAAAATAATGTTTGTCTTTCATTTAGTTTATTCTCAGTAGTTTATTTATATTATAATATATTTTATTTGAAATCTATATATATAAAAGGAAGTCGTGTTAGTTACACTATTTATAACTCAAGAACGGCTGTACCGATATGGCTGAAAATTGGTGGGTAGGTAGCTTAGAGCCAGGAGACGGACATAGGATAAAAATAATTTAATATAATTAATAATATATTTGAGCATATCCAATGTAATTTTACTATTATAATAGTGAAAGGTTTTCTGTGGTGATGTAATTATTATAATTTTTTTTATTAATATTTATTTTTATTAATATTATTTCTTATTTATTGCCTTTAAGGTGAAACAGAGTTCGCCGGGTCAGCTAGTTGTTTATAATGCGTAGTTTATTTAATTTATAAAGTAGATTTGTGAAGGTAATTCCTCCAATGTCGTGTTTACCTATGAGTAACATATACATATCAAAACAGAACCTACTTTTAAGATTGTTTTAAGTGAATGATATGTGTGTGGTTGGTATTTTTTTTATATAAATAAACTATTATAATTATTCACGGGTATTTATTGCGTTTATTTATCTCTTTTTCCCGACGTTTCAACAGGTTTACACTCTGTCGTGGTCACGGGATGACTGGAGTACTGGAGCTACCGCCTCTGCGAAGCGGGGGCAGCATTACTTGCAACCATTCTCACTTGTTCTTCAGAACCCATACCCGTGAATAATTATAATAATGTGTTCTGATCGCGTAAGTTTAAAAAACTTTATATAAAAACTATTCTATCTCTTCTTAAAAAAATCTAGAAAGTTCTTACCTATAGGCCTGTTCCTGAGCCTCAAAAATGAACCCGCACTCGAAGAAGCTGCTCAGCAGTACCGGGTACAACAGTAGCACAAAGTAGAATATGTTGTACCGCCCGTAAGGTCCAAGGCTTTCCAGCACAGAGTCCAAATTGATTTTCTTCTTACTGTCTTCCATCCTCAGAGGAATTTCTGGAACAAAGCTAAAGGATATTAATAAATAATGCTGGACAATTCACACAGCATTGTCTAGCCCTAAGCTAACCAGAACTTGTGGTATGGGTACTAGATAAATATATATCTGCAGAGCGTACAAACATTTGTCCCGAGGCAGGAATCGAACCCGCAACCTCCTGCGTCGCATGCGGACCTTCGCCCGCTGCACCACAGAGGCCGTATATTTGAGCTATAGTACAATAGGCTAGTTGACTCTTTTTTAAAATAAGTAGTTCTTTAGATAGATAGATAGATAGATAAAAGATTTATTCGAAAATTTAATAATTAATGATTGTCCGATTAGAGGGAAAAAAGTATTTCCATATTTTTTTAGGACCTAGAAAACCGCAAAGCTTATTCTCTTTGATTATTTCTCGATTTATCGATATTATTTCTAATTCTTCGATTATTTTAGGGGCAATTTTACCTTCGTATGTTTTTTATGCACGTTATACGATTTCATGGATCGATTTTGATGGTTCTTTCGCCAATCGCATTAAAGAGGATATCCCGAAATGGTCCCATTATACAGGGTGTAATTGTGAACAGTCTTATCCTTGAAACCAGATGTTGAGGATCATGAGTAGGATTTTTCTGTCTAAAATAGTTTAAAATAAATATATTTTTACATCGGATTTGGACTCCACACGTGATACTTTACCGCTGGTTTCAATGATAAAACTGTTCACCCTAACCTGTGCTAACACCCTGTAATTTTTACGAATCCCGCATAATTTTAGAAACATATTTTGCCATAAACGCTGCTACGCATAAAACGTATCTATTTTGTAACAGTTTGGTTGCATTAATTAATTTAGTCCAAAGGCTAATTGTGTAGGTATAGTAGTTTTTAAGGTGAATAAAAATATTCTCTCTCTCTCAAACAGATAAAAAAACATTCTGTTCTTAGTTTTTCAAAAAAATTAAATTAAATTATTTTAATGAAAATAGTAAAGCGTTTCGCGACCATCACATCACACTATTATTATAAATGCGAAAGTTTGGATGTTTGGACGGATGTTTGTTACTTCTTCACGCCATAACTACGGAACGGATCTGACTGAAATTTCGCATAGATGAAGTTCTATAATCCTTGAATATAAAATAGGTTACGTTTTACGTTTTACGTATACCATACATCAGTTCCCATGGGATAGAATATACCTTAAAATGTTTCCATAGAAAAAACGCGCGCGAAGCCACGGGCACAAACTAGTCTTACATATGAAAGTGATGATGTGACCATATTTTATGACCATTTGAAAACTGGTGAACATGGTGACCATTTGTCGCTTTGGTCTGGTCTCTGATGCTTTGTTGTGTCCAATGATGTATTTTGCTACCAAAACGGAGATTGATGTAGATTTTTTATCGGCGTGAATAAAAGTTATTTGTATAGAAAATTGGTTATTTCCGGCTATTGTTTAAAATCACATGACATGTCATGTACGTATCCGTTTTTAAGTACAGTTAGCAAGACTGCACAATCAGAATACCTACTTATAATAAACTAGTTTTTGACCTCGGCTTCGCACGCGTTGTTTCTATAAACGTTTAAAGGTGATTACAATCACACGGGAACTGGTTTATGGGATAAAAAGTAGTACTGATTCCAGGATTAGTATTACCTGTATGCAAAATTTAAGCCTGATCCGTTCAGTAGTTTTGGCGTGAAGAGGTAACAAACATCCATCCATCCATCTATCCATCCATCCAAACTTTCGCTTTTTTTTATAAAGAACTAGCTTGTGCTCGCGACTCGCACTCGTTTTTTCGGTATAAAGAGTAGCCTATCTTTTCCCGGGATACCATCTATCTCCTTGCCAAATCTCATTAGGATCGGTTCAGCCGTTTATGCGTTAAAACTGATAAAGGCCGATTCACACATATCAGTGAAGTCACAGTTCAGTATCAGTTCGGTATTCAATTCGGTAGGTAGGTACTTAACTGATAATGTGTGAATAGGCCGATAGAGATACATTCGCTTTTATAATTATTTGTATATACAGTCTACCTTCATCAACATTCCATTCAGTTAGGGTTCCGTATCTCAAAAGGAAAAAAGTAATCCTTATAGGATTACTTTGTTGTCCGTCTATCCGTCTGTCAACCCCCTTTTCTCAGGAACGCGTAGAGGTATCGAGTTAATATAAACTTCAAAAACTCAAGTCCGTAACCTCTTGGAGCCGCGATAAAACGTCGAAGTCAACGCAATTAAAAGTTACAGCCGTTTATGTCCGAACATTTTGAAATTTACAAGGGAATCATATGCACACAAAACCTATTGGGTACTTCCCGTAGAATAGAATCTTAAAATTTGGCAAGAAGTAAGATTTTATAGCACAAGTAAAGGGATAAATCCGAAAACTATAAATTTGTAATTTATTCTAAAAAGTTACTTTAAATGCTCGCCATGGCCCAAAACCTGTAGGGTACTTCAAGTAGACCTAGATTTATGAAGTTTTGCAAGAAACAAGGCCTTAAAGCACAAGTAAACGAACAAAATCCGAAAACAGCAAATTTATAGTTTATTCACAAAAAAACATGCACACAAAACCCATAGGGTACTTCCCGTAGACCTACTATCATAAAATTTGGCAAGAAGCAAGGTTTTATATAGGCACAAATATAGGGAAATATCCGAAAACAGTAAATTTGTAGTTTGTTCACAAAAACATTTTTTTTTTAATCTCGCCATGGATCAAAACCTACAGGGTACCTAATTCCCGTTGGCCTAGCTAGAATCATGATAATTGGCTAGACACAAGGTCTTACAATTATAGGAACCCTTTGTGCGCGAGTCCGGCTCGCACTTGACGTTTTATTTAATTTGAGATAAAGTTTACATCAACGAAGGCTTAAATTATCAACGCTGACCGTACAAAACAATCAGCTCACAGGATGTAGAGATAAATTCCGAGTATAGTTAAGCAACATGGTAACCGACAAACGGTCACCGTCAACTCGAACGTGTGGTGAATGCATAATGAGGTTGATTACATCCCTTCGTAAATGAAGTGCCTCATTAGACAACGGAACCTTCAAGGTTGAGGGTTTCTGATTAATAAAGTCTTGATGTTTCGCCGAAATGTGACAATTCACTAATCAGCCTATACTCGGAAAAGGATTATTGAACCAATTTGCATCACGATTTTGTTTTGTTTATATATTTTCATTCACTATGTTATTTTACTTACAAGAACAAAATTAAAAATTTTAAAACCAGTCCGATTTTCTTGAAACATGGCTAAGAACACTCGAGATAAAATTATCTATGACACAAAAAAAAAACTAAACGAAAATTGGCCGTTTGGCAGCTGCGATACCACAGACAGATACACAGATACACAGACAGACACGTTAAATTTATAACACCCCTCTCTTTTTGCGTCGGGGTTTAAAAATCGTTGTGAAAACAGTTGAAACCTAGTGTGCTGTGATATCCTTTGTACCACAATCTCCTCAACCTCAACAGCCTGTATTGGTCCACTACTGGACGCAGGCCTCCCCCTGATAAGCGCCTTATTGGCTTTTATCTCATGAGGGGTACTGCTCATAATCCCCACGCTGGCCATGCGGGTTTTGCATCGCAGTTCGGTGGTAGATTTGTTCTGCAGGAGGCGCTGCTGCCCGCCCCGGTGGATATCCCTTATCCCTTCCGTCTTACGACACCCGCGGGAAGAGTTGGGGTGGTGCAAATTCTAAGCCAGCACCACACAGCAGCCCTATGTATAGTGGCATTCATCGTTAGCTGACCCCGAAATAGCTGGCAGGTTCCAAGTCACGTAATTACAAATTTTCTGATTCGTTTTCGTGCAAAACCTCTCTCTGCTAAACTCTAAAGGAGCGAATCTAACAGATTTGGTTGTCAAACTAGGCCTAAATTTCAGTAAAAAACTCGAATTACATAAAATTGAACATTATTTTCTTTGGTTCTTTGAATTTGAAAACAGGATTGCGAAGAAAAATTACGATAAAAAACCACGAGAGTGCACTGTTTCGAACATGAATTGATCGAGTCGGTCTATTGAAATGACATATTATGTTCGTAGGTTATCGTAGGTTATGCTTATGACTAATTATTTGCTTATGTTAGCTTGCAGGAAATTGAGCTCATTTTCCAAAGCATCTGACATGATTTTTATAAAACTTTCACCAATGTTAATAATTCGATGCAAATATCTGTATGTGCGATGGTGGCAACACTATCGAGAATAGCATGACAAGGGGAAGAACCAAAAAGAAGATGGCGTTCGCGAGCTCTCTCGGAAAAACTGCGGATACGCACTAGAGAGATTATTTTCTGTTCTTCCATTAGCAGTGTCTTCCAACCTATTCTCCAATCCCGGAAAATTGATACAGTGAGTGATTTTTAACAGTCAGAAGTGCAAAGAATCCAAACAGGTATGTTATTCGAATTTTATTCAAGAACCGCGTGCTCTGCAAATTCGACGTTTTTGAGACAGGTATCTTACCTGGTACCTGCCTATTCTAACCAGAAAAACCAAAATCACTATTTTGGTAGTTTTCATATGATTTTCATTGATAGAGTAGATAAAACTTAGACCTCTCGCTGATCTCTCAGAATATGAAGCTTAGCACGCGGCTTCTCCCTTTTAATTCTTATCTATCTATTCCCATAAATTATGTAAGTAAAACTACAGACTCAGTGGAATACTTTAATGACTAAGAAAGTTACAATCAAGTAAAAGAAATAAATTAGAACTAGTGGGGACCTAATTTGAAACAGTTGAGCTAACTTCAGTCTGTTGCAAACAATCTGCAGGTAGCTCAACTGAACAAGTAACACATTATGGAAATAGATACATAGGTGAATCCTACGGTTCATGTCTTTCATTTTTTTGTTTACATAAGCTTCTGTGTGCACTGTTTCCATGTGTAAGTTCATGGGGTCTGAAGCAAAATGTTGCTACAAATAACTATAAAGCTAATGATCAAATAGGTAACTAACTATAAAGAAATAATCATGTAGTTTGCATAATAACACTTACCAAAAAGAAAGAAACTTAAGTTTCTGCTCGCACATCATTGAAAGTGAATAAATATCTGCATTGTTCTAGTACCTACTTAATTTACCTGGTCTGTAATGCCTATTGCATAAGAATAAATACCAACTGGCAACTGCAGCCGAAACATGTTAGAATGTACCTATACACGAAGGTTTTGTTTTACTTCCTCACCCGCACAACAATCATTTTGGTTTGGGGAAAAAGTTGAAGCTGAGACTGATAATTTTGTAATCATCTACTTAATTAAGCTAAGTGGAAGAGGGTGCAAATTACCTTTAAAAAAAAAAAGAGAATAGATAATCAATAAAGATAAAATAAGAAATAAATTTTGAATTCTGCCAACGGAGTCATTTACTTATTTATAAAAGATTAGTGCTGTTGCATCAGCTTTAAGCTTGGATATTGAAGGTATCTAAGCATTGAGTTGAACCTACCATCATGTTCAATTAAATATAATGTTGTGTTTTTGATCTAATCATGAAACTAACTGAAACTACATCGGGCATACAAGTAGGTAAAGTTTACTAAATTCCTTTGAGTAGAGAATTTTAAATCAGGAATCAGTCAGTGTAGCTTGATAGGTTAGTTCACTGGGCATGCAGTGTTACACAGAAGCTTCTTTTAACTTATATGTGTTTAGACAACAATGGATAGATATTAATATTGAGTGAAGCTCAATATTTATACAATACATACAGAGCTTGGTTTTCTTACCTAATAATTTCTTGAATGTTTAACTATCAATATTCATATACAGGGTTTTATTCAAAATGTATGTATTGACAAGTCATTTACGTTTGTCTTTACATTATGTTACCAGACTTGGCCGATAAAGGGTAACAAGTTTTATATTTCAACTACTCTTTTTAACAAATTTTATTATTAATAAATATCTATGAATAGCTATTGGTGGCTGATAAACTTGAATTGATTTTGACCAGAGTCATGTGCTACATGACATGACATTACACCTAGGTACCAATTGGTATTCACATGAACTTGATTCCTTGATTATTACTTATCGGCTCACTTTCCTTCCCGAACCTGCCTCTTCCATCCCATCCAAAAATAATAATGATGATGATAATAATAATAATGATGATAATAATAATAATAATTAATAATAATAAATAATAATAATTAATAATAATGATAATAATAAAAAATAATAATAAACAATAATAAGAATAAAATTAAATGAAAATGCAAATAATAAAAATAATAACGATAATAATAAAATAAAAATAAATATATAGAAATGAGCCATTCGCCAAGAAGTGCTTCGCTGGAATGTCTCACACCACCTCGACCTAATAGCTACTGGCGGGTGCATCATCGTCGTAGAACTTCCTACGACTCTACAGCCACGAATGAATCCGCAAGACGTAGCCGAAGTAAAACACGCCATAACAGTATTAGATACAAGCGCGTCAAACGCAGTGAAAGTAAATCCCGCGATAGACGCTCCACTAAACGGACTAGGCGAACAGGAAGCCGCCGCCGCCACCGTCGCCGTTCGTCAACATCTTCGTCTTCGAGTGACAGAAACAGACGTCGGACTCGAACCTACTATAAGGAGAAACGCTCCCGTTCGCGATCACACAGTCGTCGACGCCGTTCAACACGCTCGACCCCTACATTGATGATGACCAGCAACGGCCCTGCAGATAATATATTATTGAAAACATTCTTAGAAATGGTTAAGGATAAATGTACAAACGGTCCAGTTTCGTTTGCTGGTGCCCAGAACGTTCTACCAACATATGACCCGACATCCAAGACACAGTCTGCCGCTGAATGGCTTCGTAAGGTGAATGAAACCGCCGCAATCTATGGTTGGCAGGAAAAACAGACCGTATACCATGCCCTCCCGAAACTAGCCGGGCTAGCTAAACGATGGTATGAGGGACTCAAGACGGTAGACTTTACTTGGGGTGAGTGGCAAGAACAAATCTTAGCCACTTTTCCGGATGACCGAAGCTACGGCGACAAGCTGGCTGAAATGCTGGATCGAAGAAGCCGACGCGATGAAACTCTTGAAGAGTACCATTATGATAAAATGACTCTAATAAACGCATGCGAAATTGAGGGCAAGAAAGCTGTTGATTGTATAATTCATGGAATCTATGATCATAATATAAAACTGAACGCGCAAGGTGCTAATTTCAAGGAGCCAATGGAAGTCCTTCGATTCCTGCGAAGTATTAACCGAAACACATCTTCTCAACAAAATCAAGCTAGGAAAGGACCAACCGGCGGCATGAGACCGCCTGTAGAAACAAAATCAAAAAGTGACGAGAACGATACATTTAAGAACATCAGATGTTATAATTGTTCAGAGACCGGACACGTCGCGGTACGTTGTACCAAAACCTTAGTTAAATGTAGCAAGTGCATAAAACTTGGCCATACAGCTGAATTTTGCGAAAAGATTAAAAATAGGGCAACAAACGGCAGTAAGGTAGGATCTGATCAATCTTAACTACAAAAAAACATACTAAAAATAACTGATTCAGAGGTAGTCCTAGAAATCACTGACAATAATAAGTATATAAAAAAATGATACAATGAATGGCGAATCTTATAAAGCATTCGTTGACTTCGGTAGTGAATGTTCACTGATAAAAGAAAGTGTAGCTAGAGCTGAAGGTCTATAAATTATGACAGTTGATCTTCCAACGCTAAAGGGGTTCGGCTCCACCAACAATACTGTACCTATAGGTAGCTGCGATGTATGTATCTCATTAGACGCCATAACGGCTGATGTCAAAATGTTGATTGTGGAAGATGAATTGTTAAACACGGACTTATTGATAGGTCAAAATTTTACCGAGTTACCATTTGTTGTGGTCTATAAAACTAGTTCAGATTTATACTTCTATGCAAACGAATCGAGCTTAGACAAAATTAAAATTTATAATGAAACTGAAACAGTCTTGTCAGACACTCAAGCTGTAGCTATCTATACGGAAAATAAATTTACAAGACTGATATTACCTTAGACATGATAAAAGTCGGACAAAATGTACCCTATGAGTCTAAGCTAAATCTTTTGAAGCTACTGAATCAATACAGAAATTGCTTTGCCCTAAGTTCACAGGAACTAGGACTCACCCAAGTTGCTGAGATGCACATCAAATTAACAGATGATACACCTGTAACATACAAACCATATAGACTACCTTTCACAGGAAGAAATATTGTCCAAGGCATGGTAGAGATCGGTATGCAATTCAAAGTAATGACATATTGCAATGCACTAAGGACCACATTGAGTAACCGTGACTTAATGCCCAGAATAGCGAGATGGTGGTTACAACTACAAGAGTTCGACTTTACCATTGAATATCGTCCGGGGGAATTCATGAAGCACGCTGATGCTCTAAACCGAAATCCAATTCCGCTAACGGATGAATCTGAGAACTTGGAAATTATGAATATACGGAAGAGTGCAAATGACAGATTCGAAACTGAAACTCATCCACGATATGCTTGGAACAAAAGAACAAGAGGTCAAAGAGATAGTAAACAACTCAAATAACCTGATCAAATATTCCACACCTTGAATTTGGACCACTTGGGTCCTTTTGTCAAAAGCAAAAGCATTGCCTTTGCCTACATACTTAGAGTTATAGATAGTTTTAGCAAATTCATATATGTTAAAGCTGTGCGTGACGCTAAGTCAAAATCGAGCATTAAGGTCCAGACAGACATTTTTGCTGCAATAGGAAACCCAAAGGTTTTAATATCGGATCAAGGTAAAAGCAATAAGCTGGTCCTAAAATTCAAGGGCCCTTTCAAAATAACAACCGTATTAAATCATGACAGATATGAAGTATCGAGTATAGATGTCATGCTACGCGTAAATATACGAATGTATTCCCTGCTAATTATTTAAAAACTTGGATAACTTTCCAAACATCACCAACCGAAACATATAATGATGATTCTAGTGACAATGAAGATTAAATCTTAAAACACATAAAAAGTAAGTTAGCTTAAAGTTTTCTTTTGTTTAAATTAATAACGAATACCTACGTTATTCTGAACTATTTTAATTCTGCATTGTGAAATAAACTAGAATACTCAACAATTAGTATTATAATATATTTTGGTCAGTAGTATGAACAAAATTATAACATTACCTAACTCTTGTAAAAAAAAATGATAGTAATATACCTAGTACTTATGTACGCAACTCAAGTTCCTAAATAAAGTTAAATGTACATTTCTATTTGGTTGTTTATTTGATTATTTTTAAGAAAATATTCAATAAATGTTCTTATCTTACTTACATTGAAAAATGTTTCTATTTCAATAAACGTTAGTTACCCTCGTGAAACAAGCTAGATGAGCCTAAATGAAATCCTAATGAGCCGCTTCCTATAATCCTTCCTTCTCCCCATCATATCCTAGAATCTATTACAGATGTGAAGAAAGTAAAGGAGTCACGTGTAGTAGATCATGGTCCGAGCTGGGACCATGGGTACTAATGCTGACTTGCGGAGGAGGCTGGAACCCATGGTGGGTAAACGGTACCCGCACATCATCGCCAGCGGAGGAGGCCGAAACCCCTTGCGGGGTAAGCGGTACCCGCACGTCACTATCAGCGGAGGAGGCCGAAACCCCTTGCGGGGTAAGCGGTACCCGCACGTCACTATCAGCGGAGGAGGCCGAAACCCCTTGCGGGGTAAGCGGTACCCGCACGTCACTATCAGCGGAGGAGGCCGAAACCCCTTGCGGGGTAAGCGGTACCCGCACTAAAGAACGGAGGAGGCCGACATCCTAAGAGGCAAGCGGTACCCGTTCGAGTTACGAGACGAAGGAGGCCGAAGCTCGGGAGAAGAGGAACGGTACACGTCTCAAAGAAGAAACCTGGTAATAGAAAATTTGATTATTAATCTTTCTCTGACGTATATATATATATATATTTTTTTTTTCTTTCTACAATAGTGTGATGCTATACATGCGGGATAGATGGCCGGGGGACTGAGGGCAGTCCTGTACTTGTAGGACGACCGAACTGTTAGCTTGCAGGAAATTGAGCTCATTTTCCAAAGCATCTGACATGATTTTTATAAAACTTTCACCAATGTTAATAATTCGATGCAAATATCTGTATGTGCGATGGTGGCAACACTATCGAGAATAGCATGACAAGGGGAAGAACCAAAAAGAAGATGGCGTTCGCGAGCTCTCTCGGAAAAACTGCGGATACGCACTAGAGAGATTATTTTCTGTTCTTCCATTAGCAGTGTCTTCCAACCTATTCTCCAATCCCGGAAAATTGATACAGTGAGTGATTTTTAACACTTAGATGAACCAGTTTCTTCATAACTTGTGTAGTTTACTTGTAAATAAGCAAAAACTTGATATTTGGCCTTACGCCGTTCCAAAAAGGTATGCTTTGTCTCGCTCCTATGAACGAAACCCTTTGCTTATCTTTTTCACAAAATGGCGAGCATTTCGCCCTCTGCATAAGATTAGCGATTGCACGAAAACGAACCAGAAACTTCAATTATGATTTTACGAGTAGGCCCCCAGATACTATACTCGGTTCTAGAATCCAAAATATTTTTTGTAAAAAAAGTGATTAAATAGAAAGGTTTAAGGAATTTGTTAATTTTGGAAAAACGCGTGCGAAACTGCTGACAGAAGCTAGTTAGACTAGATTTAAGAGATTATGGATTATTATCCATTAGTTGTCAATAAATCGTTAATCGGTCATAGCAACAGCAATTAATTACAAATGGAGCAAATCCACTTATCTTGTAATTGACTGAATTAAGAGTACTTGGTATACTAGCTGAAATTAACTCTGGTTAATTAATTTGACCTCTTAATCGTATAATGGGAATTAATCTTCTCCAAGCTTTAAGTGGACAGCTCGTATATTTCTATTAACTCTTAGTCAATAAGCTAAGAGGTTCTAATTAACTGGTAAATAACAAATACGTTTTGTGCCAGTAGCGAAGCAGCTTGAACCTTGACGAAATTTTTGTTAACTCTTGTTAAAATAATTTTTGTAAGGGTTATGAACAGCTTCGATACCAAAATCTAGGTAAAGCCATTATTCACAAAGAAAATTACAATAAAATAATAGAAATACATTAGAACTAGTATTTACATTTGAAACAATAGAGCTAACTGCAGATTGCGTTGCAAACAATCTACAGGTAGCTCAACTGATCCATATCAATACCAGTCGGAAGCGTTTCCAAGACGCTGGCTGCATTGCCCCGCTGTATGGCATCTTCGGAGGACATCCATGAGGGCGAGTGCGGCGGCAGATTTGGCATAAGATCTCAAGAGGCGCAAATATGCAGGTCTTCACAGAGCCTACACATTTGCTCCCCTTGGAGTCGAGAACCTAGGTCCGTGGGGTACCGAGGGCCGAGGCTCTTCGGGTTTATATAAAATTATCTGAGCGTCTGGTCGAAGCGACGCGTGATCCGAGAGCTGGTAAGTATCTGGTACAGTGCATCATCATCATTATCATCATCAGCCTATATTAGTCCACTATTGGACATAGGCATATATATATCGCGCGAAATTAAAATATTGTAGCGGCTTTTAATATTACTTTTTTTAGCGTTCTGCAAGGAATAAACCTACCAGAAAAGTAGTTTTTCAATGATCTACGATTTGTAGAAAACTACTTTCTTTTCTGTACCACGGAAGATTCTTTCATTCCATGGTCCAGTCAACCACCGAAAGAAAACCCTCCGTGGTACAGTTAACTGAACTGGACTACCGAAAAAATTCTCGGTGGTCCAGTCAACATGACCTGACCAGGACCACGGGCAAAGAGCGATAGATACATAAACATACATCCATTACAGCTGAACATTCTTCCCCCAAATGAGAGGGGACATGACATCATAGGCATACGAGTAACTCGTTCATTATACTTCCTCTCGCAGAGATAAAACTTCAGATTCATAAATATTTATTATATTTTAAAACTAGTTTATGCCCGCGGCTTTGCACGCGTTATTTCTGCGGAACCGTTTAAAGGTGATTTCTATCCCATTGGAACTGATTTATGTGATAAAAAGTAGCCTATGTTTGATTCCAGAATTAGAATTACTTGGCTTCAAATTCAGCCCGATCCGTTCAGTAGTTTTGGCGTGAAGAAGTAACAAACATCCATCCATCCAAACTTTCGCATTTATAATATTAGTGTGATTAGTGTGTAGTATACATTTTAGGGTGGATTTCTGCGAAGTAACGATATAATACTTCATTGCTTATGTATAAGGAACAAATGATAAGGAACATCCTTATCAGTAGATCAGAAGTTCACTAGACGATCTTGACTCTTTGTCTATGATGCTGATAAGTCCTATGACTCACTATCACAGACAGACTGTTAGTGTGTACAATTCATACTAGCTCCCGATTGCGACTTTGGACGCCTCTTTTTTAATCTAAACCCAGAACTATACATTTCTGTACTAAATTTTAAGCATGAACTGTTAATAGCTTTGACGTTAATGAATCTTTTTCGTTACTCTTTTTCGCTTATATATTTAGTTAGACTACGTAAACCTTAAACTACACATTTTCGTTCGATATTTGAATTTCATATTTCGTTCGACATAATAATATATGCGAGTAGTCTTATTTGCATAATCACACTAATAGGTATCACACTATTACACGTCACACTAATATTATAAATGCGAAAATTTGGATGGATGGATAAATGTTTTTACCTCTTCACGCCAAAACAACTGAACGGAGAGGGCTGGTATTTCGCACACAGGTAGTTCTAAGCCCAGAATAAAACATAAGCTACTTTTTTTCCTATAAATCAGTTCCCTTGGGATGTAAATGATCACAGCAAAAATAAATCAGATAAGAGATTAGATAATGTACTTATAATAATGCTGGACAATTTACACAGCTAGCCAAAAGCTATGCAGAGCTTATGTTATGGGTACTAGGTAAAGATAACTGATAAACTATTGTAATATTGTGTAGTTATGTGATGTGCGTAGGTGTGCAATACTTACATATTCAAAGAACTGTATACATGAATAGCAGGTACTGTTTATTGTAAACGCTGGGTAGGTAAGGTACTGACAGCGTCAGAATTAAGTAACCCCCCTGCATAACACAATACAGGTTAGAAACAGTTTTTTTTATCAATTTGTTCTGTTCTAATGTTATCATAAAAACCATTATCTGGTCGAAGCGACGCGTGCGTGACCCGAGAGCTGGTGAGTATCTAGTGTAGCGCATCAGCATTGCCATACAGCGGGACAATGCAGCCAGCGTCTTGGGGACGCTTCCGACTGGTATTGATATGGATCAGTTGTGCTAGCTTTAAATTGTTTGCAACAGTTCGCAGTTTTTTTTTTTTTTTTTTTTATTATTAAAGTTAGCTCGATTGTTTCAATAGTAAATAGTAGTTCCAATTTATTTCTATTATTTTATAGAAATTTTCTTTCTGAATAAAGGCTTCTGCCCTAGAAAAAAAAATTATCTTCTGAAAAAATATAACAGAATATTTTTTGTAGTATCAACCCTATGTTCAAAACTTGGCTAGCGAAAAGTTTAGCTTCAATCAACTGCGCCAAACTCCCTTTGTATTAAAATATTCAATCGCGTGTATCCAGGTACCTGACGCGGTGAGGCATGAGGGACCATTGCAAGGTCAGGCTCATGATGATAACCATCGTTTGAAGGCGGAAAAAGTATCAAAATATATTATATAGAAGTATGGATGCGGTAATATTCCTTCGATAGAAATAAGAAACGAACAAATCTTTGACAAGACACATAGAAATACTGCTCGTAAATTTTATATACTCACTGCCTTTACATACTACGGCCATGACCAGAAAGACGAGAATAATGTTGATGATTGGAAGTTGGGTGAGTAAAAATAGTCAAACACGACATTGAATAGACAAACTTCAAAAATTAAAACTGAAGAAGCATAGCCCTTGACAGGTTTGACGTTACGAAATGATATTAACCCCCCTGCAGAACATCATCATCATCATCATCATCATCAGCCCATATTAGTCCACTGTTGGACATAGGCCTCCCCTAATGAGCGCCATAGCGCCCTGTCTTCAGCTTGCCGCATCCAGCATCTGCCTGCAGTCTTTCGCAGATCGTCATCCCACCTGGCCGGAGGGCGTCCTACACTACGTTTACCGAGTCGTGGT
Organism: Eupithecia subumbrata; assembly: GCA_949316285.1. Classification (NCBI taxonomy): domain Eukaryota; kingdom Metazoa; phylum Arthropoda; class Insecta; order Lepidoptera; family Geometridae; genus Eupithecia; species Eupithecia subumbrata. The sequence continues at coordinate 7,071,938 of OX438643.1, read as the reverse complement.
CTCCACTCAAGAACACGTTTACCCCAGCGGTTGTCGGTTCTTCGCGAGATATGGCCGGCCCACTGCCACTTCAGCTTGCTTATTCTTTGAGCTATGTCGATAACTTTGGTTCTCTGTCGGATGTATTCGTTACGAATTTTATCCTTCAGAGAGACTCCGAGCATAGCTCTTTCCATAGCTCGCTGAGCGACTTTGAACTGGTGGACCAGCCCTACCGTGAGTGTCCACTGCAGAACAACTTCACCGAACTGCGATCCCCAACCCGCATGCCCAGCGTGGGGATTATGGGCATTACCCCCCAATGATGAATAAAGCCAAAAAATGGCCCCCAGTTCCCGGCCGCCTCGCTATTCCTGGCCATGGTAGCGGCCATGGTAACGGCGGGGCAGGGGGTGCTAGGAATCACCGGGCTACCTCAGGCTACCATACATTACGCAAACCGACCCTGGCAACGTTCAACGGACGCACTCTGAGGCTTGACCACCATCTAGCGCAGTTGGAAGTGGAGTTAGAGAACATTAAATGGCATGTTCTGGGGTTATGTGAAGTCCGTAGAGAGGGGGAGGACACCATAACCCTAGACTCGGGCCATCTTCTCTACTTTCGCGAGGGTGATAAAACATCCCAGGGTGGCGTAGGTTTCCTCGTCAACAAGGCCCTCTCTAACAACGTCCAAGAAATCTCCAGTGTGTCGACCAGGGTAGCGTACCTGATCCTTCGGTTGTCCAAGCGGTACACCATGAAGGTCATTCAGGTTTACGCACCGACCTCGGCACACTCGGATGATGAAGTGGAGGATATGTACGAAGACATATCCAAAGCCTTACACAACACCACTAAGGCACACTTCAACGTTGTTATGGGGGACTTTAACGGCAAGGTGGGAACCCAGACTGGCAACGAATCCCGAATAGGCCCGCATGGATATGGAATTAGGAATCACAGGGGGCAAATGCTGGTCAACTTCCTTGAGAAAGAGGGGCTGTTCTTAATGAACTCCTTCTTTAAGAAACAGCCTCAAAGGAAGTGGACATGGCAAAGCCCCGACACTGTGACTAAAAATGAGATCGACTTCATCATGACGGATAGCAAGCACATATTCAGAGATGTCTCAGTGATCAACAGGTTCAATACCGGATCTGATCACCGACTGCTCCGAGGCTCTCTGAATATCAACTTGAAGCTTGAAAGAAACCGTCTGATGAAGTCCACGCTCCGACCTAACCCAATCCAAATCATGGCGGGCACCGAGAAGTTCCAGCAGCTTCTCGGGAATAGATTTGTTGCCTTGGATCCCACTGATGACGCTGACGAGACCCTACACAATCTGGTCGAAACGCTGAGGGATGAGGGCATCAAGTTCTGCAAAAAGCAGCGCACAGGCAAGAAATCCAAACTCTCGGATGAGACTCTCGGGCTGATGACAAAAAGACGGGAAACCACCCAAGCGACTTCGTCAGAAAGGTCAGACCTGAACAAGCGAATTGCGAAGATGGTACGACGCGACCTTCGGAGCTCCAACACACGCCTCATCGAAGAGGCTATAGAGCGAAACCGAGGGTCCAAAGTATTCACTCAGCAGCTTGGCAGGAGCCACCTGACGAAGCTGAAGACGCACGACGGGAGGACCGTATTGTCGAAGCCCTGCAGAACACAATAATAATAATAATAACTTTATTTTTGCAAAAAAACAAGCATGATCGCAATATAATATAGATTAATAAATTACAATTAAAGACAGCCTGGTATTTGAGATTTGTTCTGAGTGCTGTACCTGGATACCACGTCCCTTCCAGGTTAGTTTTAGAACATTATTTCGGCCGTCATTACTATGAGTAAAGTAGACAGGTATATTATTATGCTATATTAGTATTATAATTCATCATCATCATCCGCAACCCGACTTCACCCACTGCTGGGTAAATAGGCCTCCAAACTTTAGTGCCACTCCACGCGGTCCTGCAGTATTATAATTATTTACATTAAATTTAATTAAAAATTTCTCATATTACATTGGATAAACTGATTTTGATATTAATTACATTAATGCTAACTTTATCACCATTTTATGTAAATATCTAACATAGGCTTATACAAAAAAGGCAGGCAAAGCTATAGTTTATAAATATATTACTATATAAAAAGATTGTCTGCATGTATAGATATGGATAAGAAAGTTTCCGAATGCAGGTCTTATCAGATTTTTTATTTGTTTTTATTTATTCGTTTTCTTTTATGTTATCTCAATAAAAATATAATTTATTTTAGTCTTTTAAAACTCCTACGATTAAAATGTTTGGATTGAAACCTGCATGTGTTATGCAGGGGTTACATATTTCTGACGCTGTCTGTACAACTTACTGCACCCAGGTACCTGACGCGGTGAGGCATGAGGGACCTTTGCAAGGTCAGGCTACTGGTATAGTATTATTATATCTGTGGTCAGGCTCATGTTGTTCGTTGTTTTAAGGAAGAAAATGTATCAAAATAGAAGTACGGTAATGTTACTTCGATACAAACATAAACTTTATGTACTCACTGCCGTTACATATACTTACTAAAGACAAGAATGATGTCGATGATTGGAAGTTGTCCTCAGTTATTCCGTGATCATGGCGCATGAAACTGTGCCGAAATATTGGAAAGCTCTAAACTCAAATCATGGTAAATATCCCGCTGTAAATGACTTTAGTGCATAAAAGTTGTGCATGGGCGAGTATAATGCATAATAGCATTCTCTACCTTTGGGTAGTGTGGACAACAATTTAGTAGGTAGTGCTAGATAGAGACTTTTGTTTATTTGAGAGCTGTACCAAAATTACGACGCTATACAAAACCTACACTTACTCACTCATTGCCCACCAAAAAGCACCTTCAAAGTAACTTTTAGTTTCTTTCTATAGATTGGTTTGGTAGGTATAGATAGGCAGTTGTCGTGTCGTTAGTGTTAAAGTCAAACAAACTTTCTACTTCAAACATTTTATTACTCAGCCACTGCAATATACAGCCAATAATATGGACACTTCGAGTTCCGTGCCTTCGATAACTTTCCTACGAGCTTTAGTCAATAATTGTTTGCCTTTGACTTTCTATCTATAGGATTTCATGGATGAAATTCCGTAAGAGATTTAAGAGGGCGCATTGCGCGCCATTTTGTGAAAAGGATAGGAATTTCGTGTTCATAGGAGCGGGACGGAGTATACGTTTTTGGAATGGCGTTACTGTAAAAATGATGTATTTGCTTATTTACAAGAAAACTAAACAATTTATGGAGAAACTGTATTAAGGGTCCAAAGAATTAGTAATAACCTACGAATCGAAACAAAAATCTTTTCTATCGACCGCAGGGTACCTGAGATCTCGATCAAATTAGGTGCAAAACAGTGCACTTTCATGATTTTTTTATCATATTCTTTTTCGTTATTTTGTTTTCCAATTAAGGAATCGAAGAAAAAATGTTGAATTTTATGTACCTAATTCTAGTTTTTACTACAGGGATCCCGTAAGTACTGAGATCTAGGCCTAGTTTGACAAGCAAACCCGCTGGGTTCGCCCCTTTAAATTGATGTTTTATTTGCACTACATAGTAGCTTTGGTTTCATTTCATAATAAATTCGGTTGCATTTAAACTTATCTGTAGGTATTGTATTGCTATCGAATTCAGCATTGTACAGATATATGTTGTGGTCGTAGGGTGTCGAATAGATGAGAGCGGCTCAGGACCACTAAGTATTTGTGGCATCTTTGATGAAGTAGAAGAGGTTGATGATGATGATGATGATGATGATGATGATAAGTAAGTATGTGATATCTAAATAGAATACCGCTCATTCTGAGCACTGAAGGTAGGTAAAGGTACACCGATTGATTAAAACACATCCACTCAAAATAATAATCTCCATAATGTCAAACAATCAAGACTCAACTCAAGTGAAATTAAAGAAGAAACAAAAGTTGAATGTAGTCTCTCACGCGAGAAATCGTCAATGAAGTGTGACAAACAATACAGATAACCTACATTTGGAAACAAGAAAAACCAGTTTATGACAATTTCTACAGAGGTCCTTGACCTCGAATCGCAATAAATTCAGCACTTATGAAAACTCACGAAAGGAAGATATTTATTTTTCTCTGGACGCAAAGTTATAACTACATCTATATCAAATGATTCTATCACAATACACTTTTTAATTCGAAAGATTATTTGGATGGCTGTCACGCAAAAATTACGATTACTTAACGAACTGAAATTTTGTACCTATTATAGAAGTAGTTGTAGATCTAAAATGTAGGATAAATTAATATCCCATATAACCTTGTGTACTCGCTCACAGGTAGATAGATTACAAATGAATAATAAGCTAATTAAAATAGGTAACTAATAAATAAAGTTAGGTGCTCATTAAAGATCGATATATGTGCGCTGTTAAACTTCAATATACGTTTTCTTAGTATAATTTTATTATTTTTTCTAACTAGCCCCTTAGTTATTTACTCAGCTTGCCATGATTGTTATTGTTGTCTCTAACACTAGTCTACTTAATAAATGGACGGAAGACACCACCTTTCTTGGGTCTACTGAAATAACTAGAACATTTGGTGTCCAAAATTGAGTTATTCATAGAAATCTCAACAATATCCTTCGTCTAGAACCGCACTCACCCTGAAGATGTCCCTCGTTAAGGGATGAAACGTTGGTGTTCTTCCAACACAAATAAGGTTCGTAGTTAACCCGCTTACATCCGTAATGAATATCCTTCGTATTTTGTTCTCTTAGTCCCGTCCACGTGTTGGCCGAGTCGCCATATAAGTATAAAGAAGCGATCAATGGTTCTTGCTGCTGAATCACCATAATGGATCCAGAATCTGCCCTAAACCAAACAAGGGACCATTGTGGAAGCCATTGTGATGTCAGATTTGACTGCATGGAAGCCAAGCCGTCTGCCAACATATGAACCAATGCTGACACTGAATAGACATAACGACTGGTTCTCATCTGTTCAAACCCATGCAATCGTAAATACCTATGAGGTACACATCCTATTTCTCTAAGTTCCAGTACTTCACGTCAACAGTAGGAACTAGTTTCAAGCGTATCTGCACAAAGCCAAAAGGTCAATGGCACTGTAATGATAGGTATGTTATCTTTCTGTCCGATAATATAGTATCATTGAAGTTAGCAATAATTGCTACGTATACTTACCTTAAGTGTGTTGCAAAATACAATAATATAAAGTCCAGTCAACTAGGAAATTTCTTGTTAAATCTCTCACAATAGCTATAAAACTAACACTGGGTACTAACAGAACTACTAGTCCTACAGAAGAAGAATATATTGAATTTTTTTCCGTGTCATTTAAGCAAACCTCTTTGCAATGATGTCTGTGTACCTGTGAGTTCCAGGATGTTGAAAATATCAATTATTAATGCTTAAGATACCGTGGAAAAAACGTTTAAAAGTACCTGTAACCTTAAACCGAGATGAACATTCTGCTTTGATTGATTTATATAGAATTTAGAAAATACTTTTCTGTCAGAATAAGCCATGGAACGCGAGATTTTCCGGATAAGAAGATTCTCGAAGTCTTCAAATTAAGAGTGAAGTTAGGTAGTTAAAAAAAGCGTTTCTCCATTTAGAGCACATCTTTACTTACCTATATTACAAAAAATCCAAATGATACCAGCACGTATAAATTTACTCAGAAGAAGAAGACTGCGAGTTTTTCTCAATGATTTATTAACTATTTCTATTTTTTTTTGTATTTGGATTATGTTTGATAAAATTGCGCTCTATATCGTTGAACACAGACGTCTGAAAAAAGTCTAGACTAGACAGAATAATGAATTCATTCACAAACAAGGAATCTTGAAGATGTTTTTACTGATATTAAGGACAAAGAATGTTCACAATCCGCACCGATTAAAATATCTGTGGTAAATAATAATTTTGTAATTGTATTCAGTGTTATACCTATGTTGCGTACCTACTTTAGAAGCCAGTTATCTTCATTATTGTAAAATGATTGATATGAAGATAATGATGGTAAGAATTTGTATTTGCTCAATTAATATCTGATAGTTGTTTATTTATTACAATGTGATAAAAGAATTAAATATAAGTCATAATCTCTTTTTCAATTAATAAAAGTCTTACCTTCACTGAAGTCTTCAAAAAATAAATTATACGATTATATAATTTTTTCTACTTTTCTAAAAAAACTGGCACGAATGTCATAAACAGGGAGAATACCTAATCTCCTAAAACTCGTGTCCACATTGTAAATTGTACACAAGTATTTTGAATGTATTGTAAATTTGTAATATGCTTATCAGTTTATCAGTTATGTTATATCTGTGTTCGTTATGTTACTATAACTACTGGTAGGTACAGTTAATCGTGTAGGTACAGTCATTATGACTGTAGGTAAGGTACATTGTCATCTATATAAACCCAAATCAGCAAAGGTCACAGTTTTTATCGAAGTTCTAAATCAAGCACCACGATAACTATGTTCTGACTTTTGTTTTACCTAAATTTTCTTGACTTTCAAGGTTTGAGATGAGTTCAAAGTAAAAACTTTCTTAGATTTTTATGTACGAATTCATTTGTAAGTAAGCGGGTTAACTACGAACCTAGTTTGTGTTGAAAGAACACCAATGTTTCTTCCCTTACAGAGCGAACTGCACTCACCTTCATTATGGGAAAAAACGTTGGTACCTTGTGAATCTTATCATAGTAAAGGGTATTTAGTGACTGATGGATGGTTGGTGTGAATATAATCTATTATATACAGGGTGGTTTTTTGAGAAGGGCAGTGATGCTCAGTGCTTCATTCATTTCATTTCATTTCTTTTATACCTATTTAGATTTTTTAAAACCTTTTACTTTTGACGGAAATCGACACTAATGATTTAAAAAAAAGACACCTGTATTTATTTGATCAATGAATTTTGTTCCTGAAAAGGATCAAACTTTGCAAATAAATGTATTACTCAAAATAAAAGGAAAAAGCATATTTTTACATTTTACTTTACATACTTATCTCGATTTCCTTCAAAAGTAAGAGATAAAAAAAAACTAAATATGCAGTTATTGTTTACTTATAAATCGAGGGCATGACTCCTTTTACGACTTTTCTTTAACTCTCGTAGTTTCGGACTTGGCCATCACCGCCCTTCTCAAAAAAGCATCCTGCATATAAATGAAACTCTATTGCCCTTAGTCACGGCATCACGCGTGAACGGCTGGACCAATTTCGATAATTCTTTTTTTGTTTTGTTTCTTATTGTCAGGAGAAGGTTCATATGAAAGAAAAAATTAAGAAAGTTGGAAACATAAATTTCCACACGTGCGAAGCCGCGGGGCGCAGATAGCAGATTGCTGCGTATATCCTGCTAATATTAAAAAGGCAAAAGTTTGTTACGATATGACATCTGTGTTTGTCACGAGACAACGCTAAAAGTGCTGAGCGGATCGGGCTGAAACTTTGCACGCATGAAAGTCTAGTCTTTGATTCATTATAGGTAAATAAAGTACTTTTTATCCCGTAAAATGTGTGCGAAGCAACAGGTAGCTTCCAACAACCTAACCTAACAGGATAAGGGTAGCGTCCCCACTGTTGTGGCCCTGAGCATCCGGAGGTTAAAAATGTTCAAATCTATGCGAGTGGTTATTTACAAAATAATCCATTTGAAATACCTACTCATTACCGGTAATACCTGCATACTTCACGGTCAATTGGATCCAGCTACCAGTGTTTCCACTTTTAGGGATTTCGCCCTTTTTTAGGGCGAAACTATTTAGTTCATTGTACGACTTAGGGCTATTTGTATTGCGACAGGGATTTAGAGAATTGTAGGAAAAAAAGTTACTTGATTATGTTAACCCTATTTATTCTTCGCTCAGTAATAAATAAATAATAAATAAAATGCTGGACAATTCACACAGCATTATCTAGCCCCAAGCTAAGCAGAGCTTGTGTTATGGGTACTAGACTAGATAACTGATATACATAGGTAATACAATACACTACATAGATAGATCTTTTTTATTATATATAGAAACATCCAGAACACTATGGCTCTACGTATTAGAGGATTCCCCATTATTTTTGTATTATAATCCGACAAATGTTAGTTTACCGATTACTATTACTTTCGTTGTAGGTACTATTACTTTTTGATGTATTTACATCAAAAATTTGTAACACGACTTATGGATTAATTTAGTTTGTAATTATTCTAGCAGTCGTGAAACAAATTGCAACTATGTTATCATTTTTGATTATTTTTATATTTGAAAAAGGAAGATACAGTTGAAGATAGTGAGCAAGTACCTACTTCATCTCAAGATAAAGGAGAGAAGTCAGCTGCAAGTAAAGATAGTAAGAAATATGCGCAAAAATTTAAAACGTCTAAGTTGAACTATCCAGATTTTAAATCTTGGAGAGACAAAAGTTTACTGTAAAGTATGTCATTGTGATATTATGTGTGGAACGTCCAAATAACTGCGACACAACAGGAGTGCCAAGCACTGTGACTGTTATATTACAAAGTGGAAAATTAAATTATATTTTTTTATTATTATTCATGCGCCCTAAATTAGGGAATTTCCAAAAAATAGGGATTTTTAGGGATAATTTCCAAAGAATTTAAGCCAAAACCGAAATCTTAAGTGGAAACACTGCCAGCTACAGTGCGGTTTGATGATCAAAATGTAGTTAAAGGCAAAAAGCTGTTTTTGTTTAGAACATAAGATCAATCGTTGGTGAATACGGAAATAGTGATAATTTTGAACACATACGTTTCAGAAATTATGAAGATTAACAATAATTTAACTTTTAGCTTAGTACCTACCTTTTGCTAACATACATAGGTAGCTAAGCTACATGTTAGCAAAAGATGTAAAGGTAAAGTGCCCATTATTCTATTTATCATTGATCATCCATGTGATGAAAGAGTTGGTAAACAAATATGTCAAAAAATAATAAAGATTACCTACTGACTTCAGAATCAATATTTATTATTCACTTATTATTACTATTACTATTTGATACTTACTACTTAAAAGTAAGCGAATCAAGAAAGCGAAATGGGGAAATGAATCCCAAACTTCATAATTTGATTAACCATAACAACATTGCTAATAATAAAAATTAAAGCACAGATACGGCCATCATTGTAACAGTTTATGTAGAAGCAAGCGCAGGTAAAAACGATGACAATGGGATGGGTCTTTCGCCTCGTGTATTTATAGAATAACTCAACGATGTTTTTCGCGGTTCAGTAACCCACAGCGCAGACAGCTGGGCCGTTGCAAAATCATGATCATTATGCTTCTAGAATAATGTTAAATTCGAGTGTGAGCAAAACGGAACATATCTCAAGAAAAAAACATGATTCAAGATTGCTTGATTGATAGGCAACACAATAAATAAATGAAATATAATGGAATTAAAATGGAATGAATACCTATTTTATTGTTTCTCAGAACAAGGCAGTTATATTTAAAACCAAAGAAAGCAATGTGATTGGCAATTATTTGTTTGAAACTTGTATGGATCAGTTTATTATTTATTTTTATGGGCGATGAATTGTATCAATATTTCCATATTCCATATTTTTGTGTAAGTCTATGTAATGTAAAATTAATAGGTATGATGAATTCTTGGGTTGGCATGGCACAGTTAAAGTATAATACTTTATCGGCATTCCTTACTACGTTAAGGAAGAAGAAAGTAAAAGTCCGCAAATTTAACAAAAAAAAGAACACGGATAGATTATGTAGGTAGATATTAAGGACTTAACCTTCCTATGCAAAGTAAAGTTTTCTGTTCGAATCGTATTTAGACATAAATGCTCCATTCGATATCAGATCGAATGAAAGCTAATTAAATTTTGCAGTGTAGGTACTTACTTATTATTATTATATTAATAATGTATATCGCTCTGTTGTACAATAGTTGAAGATTTTAAAACTGGTTCCTTACCAGTTATTTTTTGAGTTTTAGTTATTTCATAAATGCTCCATTCGATATCAGATCGAATGAAAGCTAATTAAATTATGCAGTGTAGGTACCTACTAATGATTATGTATATCGCTCTGTTGTATTTATACAATAGATTAAAATTTTAAAAAGGTACCGTTTATTTTTGAGTAATAATTTTAGTTATTGTAAAATATTTAGTGAATTACATAACGTGCAAGGTCAAAAAGAAATTGATTAAGTTTATACTTAATGGATTGATAGATACAAGTACTTACCTATGTACTTTAAAGTTTCTATTGTGCTTGGACTAAGTTTGTATAGGCTTTTGATAATAACTTAAATGTTCTAGCAGGTATGGATGGATATAAAGAACAATGTTTTTGTAAAAATACCCGTACCCAAAACATAGTAGGTAGGTATCATTTTCTTGTTGTTACAATACGAGTTTAAGGAAGACAAACAATGGACAGAACTCAAAACAATTCAACGTTATTGTAGAGACTTAAAGTGAACCGAAAAGATTATAAGGTAAGTACAGTTTTAAACAACATACAAACATATCCCGTAATATTCATAAGATACTCAAATGCAGCCATATGGCGCATCTTACATATCAGCTGCTCGGGTAATTAGTTAGGAATCCTATCGAAGGTTCTTCATGAATAAAAAATATCAAAATATAAGGAATCTACTCACATCACTGCAATATCACCATGACCTAGTTCATGGATCGGGTTTAGATCTCCTCTAACCTAAAAACTTCACGTGTTCACTGTTTTCTTTCAAACTTGCGTTACTATTTATAGTTTTTTTTTATAATTTCATTTATTTTTCGTAGAAACCGGCCGGCTAGCGTGTTGTGTGCTCGGTGAATCGTTCGTTCTGACCGCATTAGAAGACTGGCTGGCCGTGCCGGTGCCGCCGACGACGACGCTACATTCAACGTCATATTTATCGCGCCACGCGCTCACACCCCGCCGCCGCCGCTACTCATCACTATTCGAAACATTTGCTCGTACATCACACATTGCTGACTATCTTCTGCCATCAACATGTTCGTTTCTATCTACTCCGTAGTGTACATCATCTACTTGGTAGTATTTAGTAGTTTAATATTTAGTCGCATGGCGTAGTAATAGTAATGACTGTAGCTTGAGATGCAATTTGTACATTTTGCGTTCTGATACTCTATTGAATGTTGTTTATTTATTTATAAGCAGTCACGATTAAAACATGAGTATTACGAGGTGTTAATAAAGCATACTATTAGCCTTAATCGTTTGTAATTGTACTTAGGTATACGTTAAATAAAAGGCCTATTTATGTACCTACCTAAGAGGCCAAGATTTTCACGAACTAATTGTTAAAGTTATGTAAGTACCCAAGCATTTTTTCAAAGTACCTTGTTCGGAGCGTAGACAATATGATATTGATAAAGACATAACATTTAATACTTAGGATTGTGTTATTAACAGATTAGATAGAAATGTCTGGTTTACAAAATGTTAAAGGCACAGAGAGGAAGATAAACAGAAAGATAGTAAGTTAAGTATTGACGTACCTAATCAATTTGGTAGGTAACTACCTATACATAGCTAGGACTATCAAAATCATCCAAATAAGGTCATTGCGATTGCTCAAATTCATCACTCACGTTTGGCATGACACAAACGTGATACCTCTCGCTACCCGTACCACAGATTAGATAATGTTACTTCGCCCGTACCTACAACGACTCACCATCTGCTAAAAACTACAAGCCATAAGAAACCTTACTGACCCCTGATAAGATTTAAATACGAGGCTGGGCTGGTATAGGCTTAACTATTTTTAACGATATCGGTGCACTGGTAATCATAAGTGACACAAATGGTAAGGCTGATGAAAGATGAACTATTTTTGTAACAGATGTAAAGCTTGCTTATCTCATTGAAGCTTGAAAATATGTGTGACTCATTCATTGACCCGAGTTTCTGTTGCAAGCATGCGTTTATTTATCATGATATAGCATCCTGGTACAAAATGTTCGATAGGTATACAAATGTCTCTCAACATTTGTGTGGTTCAACTGTAACTTCGTTTATGCATTATGCACCGCCACGTTTTTCGAGTAGCAGAAATTATTACCATGGCTGTGTCATTTGAATTCATAAGATTTTCAATATCTGATTTGCCCAACTTTTAAGTTGGGCTGTCACTTACCTACTACATACTTTACAGATTCAAACTTACCAATGCAAGAAAACAAATACATATGTATTTGAACTAGCCCCTGATAATAAGTCAAAAGCAATTTGTTAAAAACACCGAGCCTATCTTACATTCATAGCAATCTTAACAGCAGTCTTTAAGAAAATGATAAGGGGTATAAAATAGTAGACAGTGATAGGTTCCTCGGTTTTTGGACTTTCTGGCACGAGAAGACAATTACAATAGATTTTTTGTTATATGTGTTTTTGCATATCACAAAAGTTTTGTGCATCATTATCTGATGATGATGATGAACATACAATACCATACCAACCTGTATTAGTCCACAGCTGGACATAGGCCTCCCCTAATGACCGCCATACTTATATCCTGATCTCTACATGCCTAATTCAAACAAATTTTTATGTAAATTAATTTCTTTTTAATTTATACTTTATTTTTACTTGACCAGAAACTGATTACACCTAACCTTGGCTTAACATTGAGACTTGAGTTAATAATGTTTATTGTGTTTTACTTTTTCTATAAATATTTTCATATAATTTCATTTTCATTTCAGTTCCATAACGCAAAGTTTGTTGTTTCGAAAATTGTATGTTACTTGTAGAAAATATATATTATTAGGATCAGGTACAATCCGTGGAAATCCTAAATTTGCATCGTATGGCCTGGAAATACTTTTCTAAGGTCCGTATTATGAAGCTTGCTCAGTCATCTTCATCTACTAACAGCTTTTGTAACAATGCAAAACAATTCTGCGCGCTCCGGACGGCGGCGTACTCCGCGCGCACACACAGTCAAACCAGTCGAGTGCTCCAGCGACGCCCCCCAACCCCGCCACACGCGCCGCCGAGACCCATCATCCAAATAAAAGGCGCCCGAGCCATCGAACTGCAGGCAATCGGCGCTCGACACTCCTCGAATGCACTGCCAAGAGCCAACCTAGGTCGGTTTCTTTGTGCTTGAGTTGGTTCGATCTCCGGCTGTATAGGGACTGTAGGCATATTTCTTTTATTCACTTTCCACTTTCTATGTATTTTATTGTTGTTTGTTAGAGGCAGGTAGTTAATAGGTTAGTTAGTCGTGGAGTTTAGTTTTCCCTATTGTAGAGTGGTTTTCTAAAGTTTGTAATAAACTGTTTGTTCAAAGTTTGTACTGAGGGTTTTTACTTGGTTTCCCGTAGGATTCCCCTTACAATTGGCACCCACTTTGGAGCTCGTTTTCCCCTAAGGTTATTTGTTCCATGGCATTTTTAAGTCAGTCAATTGTTAAATTACGTACTTAGGTACAATTAGGTATTGTGTGATACTTTTTCCAAAGTACTTACAATAGTTTGATAATTGACTAATAATGTTAATTTCCTTCGTTTGATTAGACAACATTATTATTTACTTTATTTAATCATTGTAACTACCCTCATTTTTTATCACAAAACAATTTGGTAAGTTTGTTTCTATACAATAAGGCAAAATAGATTTATATATAAACTCTTTTAGTATTATAATATCTGTGCCTAGACGTAGTAGACGCACATGTGTAAATATGGCTACCGTTACCTTCACTAACGATCAGTTCCGCGATCTTTTAGAAGTTTTAGCGAGTAGAAATACTAGCCCTTCTCATAGTAAGGCCGGTAGTTTTGCCTCATGCACGGCAAGATTCGACGGGTCTCGGGACGCAATTAAGTTGGAAGCTTTCCTATTAACAATCATAACGTTTAAGAAAATAGAAAAAGTCACGGATGAGGATGCTATCGAGGGTCTTAGGCTGCTTCTGGTCGGAGATGCGGCTATATGGTGGCTAGGGGTCAGAGATAGTATAGATACTTGGGATAACGCCCTCAAGGTTCTTAGGCTAACCTATGCGACGAAAAAACCTGCATATAAAATTTACGACGAACTAGTTACGCAGAAACAAGTATCACCTCGAGAGACCGAGCTTTTTGTCGCCAAGAAACTCGCCCTAATGGCGGAGCTCCCTGAGCCGCAGTTGACGGAAACCCAGAATTTGGACATTCTTTATGCGTCGCTTCACCCGATGGTTCGAGACAGGATTCCTAGGGATACTGTCCGGACTTTTGAAGAGTTTTTAGAGAAGGTTCGACAGATTGAGAATTTCTTGGGACAGAATGAAGAAGAAGAGAAGAAAACAGGGCGTTGCACGTTTTGTCATGCCTTAGGCCACGCAGACAACGAGTGTAGGAAAAAGAAGGCAAAAAAAGAGAAGAAGACGAACCACAACCTCAATAAGGCTTTATCTGACACCCAAGTACCGCCGGTACCTGCCTCGTCTCATCTACCGCCAAATATGAGTAAAATCGCCTGCTATGGTTGCAAAGAATCCGGAGTCGTGAGGAGCAAATGCCTGAAATGCAAGCCAAACAGAATTAGTGCTGTTGACGTGGAGTTTTACTAGCTCAATGCGAGCCTATCTTCAGTCTCCCGGCTTCGACCCACGGTGAGCACAAAAATAGATGGATCTAAGGGATACGCTCACTTGGATACAGGAGCGAAGTTAAGCGTTGCCTCACATCAGTTAGAAGGAAGCAACAAATTCAACGAGTGGTCGTTCCTGTTGAGTTGTGTGGAAGGATCATCCCCACCAACTTTATAGTTCTTCCGAAGTCTCGGGATAACCGGACCCTATTGGACGTTGACTTTATCCATGACGCATGGTGTTGAATTTACCACAGCGCCTTTTCCACTTCCTGGTTGAGCCTGGGAAAAAATACGAACTTATTAACGAAGAACTCATCAGTAGGTATCTACAATACAAGCCCAACCAGAAACATTAATTGCGAAGCTGGCAAAAATAACGGCTTTAGAGCCTATGATAAGCCCTATGCTTACGACTCCATCACCAGCCACGATGACTGACGTAGAAGTCGCGTCAGAACGGTCGTATGGCCCCTACGTCATCATGCGACAATACGGACTCTGCTCCTACGAAGTCGCACACCCCGCTAATCAAGAGGTTCCCATGGGTATTTATTACTCTTCCGCACTGAGTCCGTATCAAGGCTCAGCCACCACTATACCTAATCCCGTTACACCTTTGCGCAGACGCGATAGACCCAAGAAATAGACCCTTGCAGCCACAACAGATCCTGGACTCCTCGTCGAGCCGCCTTCGGGTCCAGAGGGGGAGCCTGTAACAATGCAAAAATATTCTGCGCGCTGCGGACGGCAGCGTACTCCGCGCGCACACACAGTCAAACCAGTCGAGTGATCCAGGGACGCCCCCCGACCCCGCTACACGCACCGCCGAGCCGACCACAGAGCCAACCTAGGTCGGTTTCTGAGTGCTCGAGTTGGATCGATCTCCGGCTGTATAGGGACTATAGGCATATTTCTTTTATTCACTTTCCATCTGTATTTCATTTTTGTTTGTTAGGTAGGTAGGTAGTTACTAGGTTAGTTAGTCGTAGAGTTTAGTTTTCCCTATTGTAAAGTTGTTTTCTAAAGTTTGTAATAAACTGTTTGTTTGTTTGTACTGAGGGTTTTCATTTGGTTTCCCGTAGGATTCCCCTTACACTTTATAGTACAATGTGTATTGTCGAACCTTGATCAAATGAAATGTGCGGATACACGACATATGATGCAGCTGGTTAA
This sequence comes from Eupithecia subumbrata, assembly GCA_949316285.1. NCBI lineage: Eukaryota > Metazoa > Arthropoda > Insecta > Lepidoptera > Geometridae > Eupithecia > Eupithecia subumbrata. The sequence continues at coordinate 7,056,127 of OX438643.1, read as the reverse complement.
CAGCACTTCCATTGAAAGCAGAGAACAGCTATTGCAAAAAGTAATTGCCGTGGCGAATCAAATAAGAAACGATCGTGATGTGGGTACTAACAACATCGTTCAAGATATTTGCCAGCCCCCGGAATATTTGATCGAAGATTAAGATAAATTGCCATACCCTACCCTTAAGAACCTATATCTAACCTGGACTGTGCAGTGTTTCATAAAAACGAGCCGAGTGAGAGGCCATAAAGTAGTAGTTCATCTCTTTCATACTCATTTATTCGCCGTAGGAGCACAAGGTACACTTGGAAATGTCATTTTATATATAAATGGGTTATGTCGAGCTTAAATTAAAATACAAAGCCATAAAACAGACAAGAAAGAAAATAATCAAAGAACTTAGGAATATAGGTCCATACAAAAATAAGTTAATTGATAAATAGATCAGCTGTAAAGGGGCATCGTTAGAGTCATGTAAACAAAATACCTAATAATAATTATAAATTCATGGTGCTGCTGTAAAATGGCATTGTCTGAAACAATTAATTAGTAGGTAACTTTCTAGTAGGATGTCCATACATCTGCAATTTTTTATAAATTCTAATGAAACTGTGATGTGTTGGTAATAGAAACATGTTCTTTTGAAAAATGATAGTTTAAAATAACATAATAACTTGATAATTAAGTTTCTACTAGGTTGAAGTAGTATTCACTGTCCGCTAGCCATTATCACGTACTACTTTCATAGTGCGCAAAAGATTTGAAAACATGTGTTTAAAATTCTTACAATAATATTACTGCGCAATATGGACAGCTTTTTAAAAAGTACATATTCCAGAAGTATATTTATCATCTTTGTTAAAAGCCCTGTGACATCGTATTGTTTCATGGACACCCTGCACCATATGTTGCAACGTGCTAGACAAGGACCAACTACTACTTTCAAGCCCTCTCACTCGCCTCGTTTTTCTACTCTGAGATATCACAAAGAAATTTGAGCCTTAGATACATAAGATTAGAAGGGACTTTTGAATGAATGATGTTCGTGCGCGATCCAGTTTACTCTAAAGATTCATGATCCTACCTGACCGGGTACATTAATAATTACAAAACTGTGTAATATCTTTGTTTTGCTATAAAATACTGAATACTGAGAAACTACTGGTATAATGCGTATCAACCATAAAACAGGAAGATTCAACCGGACTAGGTAGGTCACGTTGTCTGACAAATATATGGACTAAAAAAAGTAGCGTCCGTCAAGATAGCAGCCCCGCCATGGAATTTGGTGGTTTCAACGTTTTGATCAGGTTTTTTTAATGGTTCAACGTGACAGCAGCGTGTTTTTACTCTAGTAAAGTTTCAACGAAAACTATGCCTATAAATAGTGCATAAATAGACCCTCCCGGTGTCCTCAGCAAAATAAATAGGGCTACAGTACTATAGAAAATATTTAAGCTAGGACGTAGGTATTTAGGTCTTTCACTGTGGCTGCTATCATGACGTCAAGCTGGCAGCCCCGCTGATTCCGACGAAGCAAAAACGTACAAAAAATATTTACATTACTATTGCCACTTGTCGCTAGAAGGCGTTTATAAACAGATAAAGCGCTTTCTATGACAAAAACATCTTGATCTTAATCTTCGATATCCATACTGTTCTCCATCTGACACATCTATTTCATAAATAATTGTGGTCAATCCACACAGCATCATCTAGCCCCAAGCTAAGCAAGCAGAGCTTGTGATATGGGTACTAGATGACTGACTGATATACTTGATAGAATACGAGTGCGTTACATAGATAGATATATTTTTTATTAAACATAGAATATACCCAGAACACATACATAATATGCATAAACTAACTTTATACCTCGAAGTATTACAAAGATTTTCTAAAAAATAAATAAATATTATTATTAGTATTGTTAAACGGGTATTTATCGCGTTTATTTACCTACTAGCTGTACCCGCGACTTCGTTCGCGATTGCCTTACCTGCCGACTAATTAAATTCACATTTAACCATAGTCTCATATTATTAAACGCCGCCGTGCAAAAAATCGTGTAAGGTCTACGGGGGATAGCATGTTGTAATTTTCAATCCCATTAAAGAATGGGAGGATAAAGATCCACACGACTTGTAGTTACGACTCGGCCAGCGTCAGTGTTAAGAAGTGTCATACTCGTTTCACTTGTTACTCATGGTTCCGTTCAGCTGGGGCCCTATTCTGCTATACTAATCGCTTCACTATGACAGGGGTATCGACACAGAATGACATGTTGTGGTATTCCACCTCAGATGAAAGAAATTATGATGAATGCAGATGGAGAGACGCGCGTCAAGTTAGAAACTATTAATTTATCTCGCACGCATTATCTGGAGTTTAATAAATTTTAAATGTAAACTTGAATCTAAGGATTCCAAGGATTCTAGGAACTTACCTACCCTTTATCTACTAATTTTTTTCTTCAATCTACAGAATATTTCGGGTTCGTGGGTTAGGCCCCCGATGTGTGACGCCCCCGTGGTGAAGGCACCCGATTTCGTTTTAGTGCGATTAAAATTATTAGTTGAATATTTTTATCCAAAGTACAGTCAGATAGAAAAGTGTAATCTAAATTATGGAAATGATTATAAGTGTCTACATGAAGTGATTCAAAGTCTTAGGGTTTAATATAAATCTTTATTATTAATGTTGGCGAAACAACAATTTGTTTGTCTAATAATAACACAAGTCAAGTTACAATTAGAAAATGATATTAATGATATACCTATTATGTATTTGCTTAATATAATTTTGAATACTAAATAAATGATATGGGTATACTTAAACATTTACAACATTGCTGGAGGGAAAGTACTCTTAATTCCGGAGATAGAACATTTTGCTCAAAAAAAACATTTCTTTATTTATGAAAAGAATGCATTGCATTATCAATTATTATTGAAATTATTGCATTTATCGTTAGGGCCAATTATAATTATGAAATTTCTCCAACAAACTTGATGAATTAAATGAATGGAAAACCATGAAATCTGGACTTATAAATTCAATGGATCAATTAATGCACTTTAAATCAAAGATCTCTCTGTTTACTTATGTAAGTATTTGTTTAATAATTATTATTGAAGTAATTTAGCGACAATCGACAATCGGTGATAATTTACCGTAGTGATCGATGCACTATAAGTACAGGGTGTAATTTTTACAGATTTTAGTCGTTCAATTCCTGGGTGTAGCAAGCGAATTTTCGAAAATCTTTGAATGCAGTTTTCTTTCTGTTCAAAAATAAAGGACACATGTCCACACACTCGATTTTTTATTATTTCTGTGGAGATTATAAGCATATCCGACATGTAATAACGTTCTTCCACCTAGTCCAATTGGAATTAATTTGTAATTATTTGTGCTAAGCCCTGCGACGGACCTGGACTTGCCATTTTGAGATGACATGACCGACTAAACTTTCTTATCAGTAACATTTTGCAACAATAACTTGACTTCTGCGAGAAAGGGGTAGAAATAGTGTCCACCGCTCTATTAGCATTGTCAATTAGTCCGTTTACCTGAACTCTATTGTTTTCAATTCTTTGCGCGAAAGAGATAGATAAGAAAGCGATCTGGTTTTTGTCAAAAACCATTTTGGTCAGACGGCTCGTTTGAAAAGGTACAAAATAATATATTTTAAGAAAATAAACTGTAACAACAACCTTAAAATAATATCAATTATTTGTTAGTTATAAAATACCTACATAATCAGATAATTTCACCTATAACGCTTCATACTCATAATAATCATAAACATGAAATTTTACAGCGAAATTTAATTAGGTACTTATTTAGTTCTAAAACACTTTTTCGTCGACTGTATCTGGTACAAATGAATTTTATTCTGACGAAATCGGCTGTTATAATTTAATTGAAAATCGGGTGCGTCCACCACGGGGGCGTCACACACCGGGGGCCTAACCCACGAACCCAATATTTCATCAATCTACTGATTTTCTACTCGACTTTCTACTGATTTAGTCAAATTCGATCTTGCAAAACTGTTTCTAACAAAAAGAATGCATGAAATCGGACGACGCGTAGACCCGTCGTGATACTTTTTCCTCTCTCCCAGGGGAACCTTACTGAATTCCAGGATAAAATGTATCCCATGTCCTTGCTTGAACTCAAATCGTACCAATTCATTCCAACTCATTCAGCACTTTCGGCGTCATGCGTGGTGAAGAAATTTTACTTTCATCCCCTCTCCCAGGGAAACCTGACTGAATTCCGGGATAAAAAGTATCCTATGTCCTTCCTCGTAGTATGACCTAAAATCGTGCCGAGTTTCATTTCAATACCTTCAGTAGTTTCGACGTCATGCGCGGTGAAGAAATTTTCCTTTCATCCCCCCTCTCCCAGGGGAACCTGACTGAATTCCGGGATAAAAAGTATCCTATGTCCTTCCTCGTAGTATGACCTAAAATCGTGCCGAGTTGCATTTCAATGCCTCCAGTAGTTTCGACGTGATGCGCGTTTAAGAAACAGACAGACAGACAGACAGACAGACAGACAGACAGACAGACAGACAGACATGAATGAAAAAAATTACAGTTTTGGCTTCAGTATCGATAATAGAGTGCCCTCCAAAAAAAATTTTCAAAATATCTTCAATGTACAGAATTGGACCAGTTACAGTTTTATTATAAGTATAGAATAGATATAGATTTGTAACCTGTTGAAAAGTCGGGAAAAATAGGTAAATAAACGCGATAAATACCCGTTTAACAATACTAATAAGAATGTGTTCAGATCGCGTAAGTTTGAAAATATTTAATAAATAAATAAATAATGCTGGACAATTCACCAATTTCCAAATTTTGATAAAACTATTTAAAATTACTAACTACAAATTAAAAACCTAATTATCTTAATCTGATGCCTTTATTCTTCAGTCCCTTTTTTGTCTTTTTTGTAGGAATTACACCTTTAATAAAAAAAACTCCAACGACAAAAAATTCTATAAAATCGTAGAGTCTAGTACACCTAGTTTCGTCCTGATCGGTTGTAAAATACGACTTGTAGAGGAGTACGGACATACTGACAGAAACGCTAATTTTGCTAGACTCAATACAGAGACGCTTCGCTCACTTCGTCGCTCAGCCAATTAGCACATACACGACCTTAATTCCTAAGACGCTTCTCTTTTTGCACAGACTCTAGAACCCCATTTATATCTGACGTCACATAGCTCATAATATAACATAACCATCGAGGTATTGAGACAAATCATACGACACCTCATTTGTTGTAATCAAACTAGAGGTTTCAGCGCTACGTGGTAACATATAAATCGGCTACATACATACATAGGGTGCCAAATGCCAACCTCATCATCATAACCATCCTCCGTCGGTACTCGGGTAATTAGGTAACTATAAATTGGTTCCGAAAAAATAGCGACGTTGACGTGGTAGTCTATGAAAAAGATGGCTGGATGCACAAGGTTATTATTAACATGCCTAATTGGGTCTTTGTAGTTCGAAAGGAATGGAAGAAAAGAAGAGAAGCCTTTGCGTCATGCTGGTCAAACAAAAATATATATCGTTCACACAAAGCATCATCGTAAAAAAGCCGCTTCAAATTGGCAGTAGAATAAACGCGCACAGCATACTCTTTTAGTTGAAGGAATACCATGAACACCATACTTCGCATAATCATAGTTAGCAAGGTCTTGGTCAGCATATATAGTATTCATGGTTACAGTTAAAGCGAAGACAGCTGTTCCAGCTAATGTGCCGAATAATATTGCAGGCAGGTTGTAGTAATATACAGCCTGAAAAATAAACAAAAATTTAGCAAACAAGGGCTAGAAATTAGACATTATTATAAAGATCAAAACATTAAAGGGTTGATTGAGTCTGCGGCTTCATTTCTTATTTGAAAAATTAATTGTATAGGGGGCAGGGCTTGGAAGCCGTATAGGTATATGGTTAAGCTAGCTGTAAAAATTACGGTACCGTTTTGATTTAAAGGTAGACCTATACCGGTTCATAATTACGGTAACGCTACAGGTATAAAAAACAGGTAACTAATCCGTGGTCCAAGGACAATGTACATTAAATATGTTCATGTACAAATATATGTTTTTCGCATGATTACACCATTCCTTTAATATTATTTTTAAATCCTAGTCAAAAACAACCTGCAATGCAACCTGTCTGTCTAGACATTTCCATCATGGTTCTTAGGGAAAATTAATATCAGAATTAAAATTAAAATTAATAAAATTAATAACAGACAAAAACTAGATTTATTCTGAAATTATGGAGAAATTTTAAGATTCTTTGTAGGTACTAAAAATACACGTGATTTTGGGTGGTCCCCCCCGTGGTTAGTCTTAAATCTCACCACGTATCACTAAGGGGAAGGGGGATAGAAAATGCTAAAAAAACGTCACGTGAGGAATGGACGGCCCCTTACCTTGTAAAGCATGGGGAGGATTCAAAAATATGCTGTTTATTGTTTCTTTTCATACAGCGCGGAGACCAGATTGTCATAACTACTGGTTATAGTGGTACTAAAATCAGTTATACGGGTTGAGTTTTTTACCAGTTGTTAGGAAGTACGTGCTAGATTTTGCATAAAATAAGTTATGCATTTAAAAGTCAAAGAACTATTTAGTAATTCTTGAAAATTATTTTTATTTTTGGTTGTTTTGTTCATTAATCAATAAATCAATGTATGATTACTATGTGCCAAAAGTTGTTGGATAACCTAAAAAAAATAAAAATTTATAAATTTAAATTTAAGAATTCAGTAACGAGCACGTAACTCCAAATGTGACTTTTAGATCTCTCACGGTTTCGAACTTCCCCTCAGAACGGAAACTTGCGAAAAATAATTTTTAAACTTCGAATATTTATTTTTCGTTGTGGTCTTCGCCCATAAGTCACAGGCCCAGTTCTACTTCAGCCCTTCCCCTGATAAGCGCCTTATTAGTTTTTTCTCATGGGAGTAATGCCCATAATCCCCACACTGGGCATGCGGGTTGGGGATCGCAGTTTGATGGCAGAATTGTTCTGCAGGGGCGCTGCTGCCCACCCCCGGTGGAAATCCTTTAGTTGACTCTTACGACACCCGCGGGAAGAGTTGGAGTGGTGCAAATTCTAAGCCAGCACCACATAGATAAAATATATATTATATGCTATAAACACTAAACACGTAACATAAAATAAACGACTACTCAGACAAAAAACTGGTGAACATTAATACTACCTAATAGAAAGAAAGTAAATTCTTTACTAAACACTACACACAAAACATAAAATAAAGTAAAATAAACGACGACTTAGTACTCAGACAAAAAAACAAGTGAACATTAATACGACCTGATACTAACACAATACTTACGTATAATAAATAACACAAGTATGTATGTACCTAAGCATTGGGTTGGTACTAAGTACTCCGCAATTAGAGGAGCGCGTGAGTGTAGGTCTAACCGGTCCTGACTCAGCTTGTTGCTCTTACACAAAAACTTCAAGTAGGTTATGTATTGTGATAGAGCGCTGGTTTTCAGTCAGGACCATGTAGAGTCGATGACACGATCTCAGAGCCAGCGCAAGACAGAATAATCATGAAAATAAGGGAAACAGGGTGACAACACTGGTTATTTAAAAAAAAAAACAAAATACCTACATAGCAACATAAATAATGATAATGATGGGGTGACTAAATAGCACTAAAACTGCCAGTACACTTAATTTATTATATGTTTATAGTAAGTATGGTTTTTAAAACAGGAATATAAAAATAAATGGGAAGGTAGGTACATAGAATAACCTACCTACTGTATGGTACACATAAACCTTACTAATTCGATCCATTATAGTTTCAAAACGAGTCAAAATCCCAGATCGAACACTTATAAAAACTTGGCTAAGATAAGCAAACGCAAAAAAAAAATATGTGCGCGACACGCACGACTGCCCGGTCTCACTCGCTCGACTGGAACGGAACTGTCTAGAAAGAATCTGCAGTTGAGCCGAGACCTATTAAAAGTTTACTCATTTCGGTACCTTTATATAAAATAAACGTTTTAGTTTTTGGTATCGGAACATAACGGTACCGTTATAATAAGGATATCGTAATATAAAGGTATGACGTCATACCCTTACCCCGTTTTATACCGGTATTTTATATATTACCTGTTAGGGGGTAGTATCTGCAAATAGGTAAGGTCTGCAAATAGGTACTACTAACAAGCTTGCAAAAGAGTACTAAGTTAGTACTTAATAATACGTATAATGATACGTAAACAGTACTTCATGTCGGTTAGTACTACTAACCGACATGAAGTACTGTTTACGTATCATTAGGCAAATCTTACCAACAATGGCGTAATAGGAGCCAAAACAGATCCCAATCTTCCTAATGTAGAACATACAGTTAGCAGAAACTGCCGAAGGTGATCTGGGACAACTTCAGACACGAACAAATAGGTGCTGGTGTAGGCGACGGTTAAGAAGAACTTCGCAGAGAGGTAGATTGAGAGAAATATCCACGAATGGCCTAAAATAAGTAAAATGGATTTTGTAGATGATAAAACAAAATAAAAATCATAATTACACGTAGAAACACAAAGCGATCTGAAATATTCAGCTCATGCATTAAATAGCTGGGAGTGAACTATTTCGAATTCCTATTTATCGTCAATCGATAGGTAAAAACTAATTCTAAAATTGAACCTTTACACTGGCTACTTTGTTTTACATTGAAACCTACTTTGTTGAGCTAAATAGGTATATAGCTATTTAGCTCAACAAAGTAGGTTTCAAAGGTTGTCATATTGCCATTAAAATAGGCAGGTACCAGCCAGGCCAACTTAGTTCCGCTCATATTTAAAATTAATCTCTGATAACCATTTAACAAAAATTCGAAGCATGTTTTCAGACTTCACAGAGAATCTGCTAATTATCAAAATTACCAACCCTTTGGAATAAACGATAATGCGACGAAAGCAACAGCACCCACGAAAAAGGCATAGGTGATCACTTTTTTCCGTCCATACTGATCGAGAACTGCAAGACACGCAAAATACGCCGGGATTTCTATAAACGCCACCATTATATAGTTTATATATTTATTTCCAGCTATATAAACTGAGTTTAGCGTAAGGCTGTAGTAGATAAAGGTGCAAGTAAACCACAGTATTGAGCAACTAGCCATTGTTTTACTGTACGTGCTCGATTCATAAACTTGTCTGGCGCTAGACTTTTGTGGCTTTTCGGGGCTTTTTTCTTCAGACATTTGACTGTTATTTGATAACTGATCAAGTGATTTTTCTGAACTTTCAGACTTTGCAGGTTCGGGGAATAGTACATCTAGAGTTATAGTCTTATTGTTCATCTTTGCGGCTTTTTCAAGTATGGCAACGGCTTCGCCATTCCGGCCTTTGGTGAGTAGCCATCGGACACTCTCGTCGAGAATCCAGATGTATGAGAAGACCAGAACAGCTGGCGCATATACGAACCGGAGTAACAATCTCCAGTCTTTCAGCATCCACGCTAATATCCCAAGGGATGCGGAGCCCAGGATATAAACTGAATTGATTATGGTGCCACAAAAAATCCTTCTGTCAGGACCCACTATTTCCATAGCTGCAAACATATTTTCATAACAATAAAAATAACTAGTAGTTTGCCTTGCATAGCTAAACATAGACTAAGAATATATTTAACAGAATCGGTATTCTATGATGTGCAAGAATACTTGGAATTACCGCCTATTTAAGTTTTATTTTTATATAAATTATTATTTAATAATTAATGTACAAATTATAATTACATATAATTTTTTATTGACATGTTACTAGGAGTAATGAATAAAGTCTGTATTTCTGTATTTCCTTGTACTTTATGTACCGTGCCAAATCGGCATACCTATAGCTCTAGAAATAACTATCATTCGTTACAATAGATACTTACTCAACGAAAAACCGACAGAACCCTTACCAAAAAAAAATGCTGTGCTATAAGCCCCTGTCCCAAGTCCTGCTTCCACGAACTCCAATAACAGCAACATATAGAAATTGACAGAGAATGACCTCATTATTCCAAATATGAAAGCCATGAGTGAGGTTAGCGACAGAGCCATCTTCCGTCCGTATTTGTCAGCCACGAAGCCTGCAAGTGGCAGCGATATGAACACTCCTACATTGTGACACGCGGCTAACAAGGCCTTCGTGCTGTCCTTGCAGCCTAGGTTGAACTGGAACAATGACACAATTTTTCTAAATTTATCTTTCCGACTTCATGACCAGCTTTCGATTTTTTGCGTGTTTTGTAATTATCTTGCACCCAAATAAAAGGTGTATTTTTAGGAAATAGAAGTAGAAGTTAATATTGTGACACCAATTTAGATGTGATTAAAATAAATTAGAAGATACTTACATCCCTAACCGCGGTTTTTTCGTTATATACAAATTCTGTACATGGGATTATTTTAGTTGTAAATAGACTAGCATTGCACGTAGATTGGCCAGCTATTAAGACGCTCTTAGCAGCATATCGGGCACATCGAGCATATCCTGCGTGATTGTCTGACGGAGGGAGGGCGAATGGCTTCCATTTAGCAGAGCTGCCTGTGCCTTCACATTCTTTAACCTTACATCTGAAACGATAGGTACAATTCCCAATGTATAAAATGAATGAATTGGTGTTCTCATCAATGACCTTCTGCGATGTGACCGCCACGCTCAGTCAATATGCAAGATAGGTAGGTAGATGGATCATTTTATTCATTAAAAATTCGTTACATAACTTAGTTAGCAAGTTAAAAATTTATAATAGGTACCTACTTAGTAAAATACTTAACAATCCTGCATTAGTACTAGAGCTGTAGCAAACCGTATGTATTCGGTACTGAGTAACGGGTGCGCCATCTAGTACCGAGTAACGAAACGTTACACACGAATACATTTCGTTACTCGTATCTTTCGTACTTTGGATACCTACATTGTTTCAGTTCACGCAAGTACCGTTGATGCGTGTTGAAATGTTTGCTGATCGTATGTTTTACGCATGTGCGCGCTTATTCGGTGAATTTAAAAACGTACCTTACAAAGAACGATGCATGATCTAAGAAAATAATTTTCCGAGTAGACCAGATGTATGATATTGAACGATCATGTGAAATAACCGAAAAACAAAACACGGGGCATAGACAACTAGTCTTGTGGCTCACAGAATATAATATTTTATTTTTGATTACACACAAATGCGCATTGAGGAATCGCGTTTGTGATAAGGACACGTTGTGACGTCATGAGTATCATGGCCCTGTACGCGTACGCAATACGACTCGATTCGATGCTATACCATACCATAGCATGTTATGATGCGGTATCAGAAGTAACGAGTAACGATACGATAGTAACGAGTACTAATTGATAAAGTAACGAATACATACGGGTACGCATTTTTTCGTTACTTTTACACCTCTAATTAGTACCTAAGACGAGGAGCGTTTGTTGAAAATACTTATAACGAGATTTAATACAAAGTCGGTCGTCTGCCAACTTTCTGCCAAGTAAGACCCCACAAATAGTGCTTGTGTAATCGTTATATTTTATCATATGAATTGATTAAGTTTTTGCTTGTTGTGAATCAAACACATGGTAAAGAGTATTGCGATAAAGCATTTTTTTAAACCGCACAATTCACCCATTACTTAAAAATTTACCCTGGCAACGTTCAACGGACGCACTCTGAGGCATGACCACCATCTAGCGCAGTTGGAAGTGGAGTTAGAGAACATTAAATTGCCACCGTCTATTTTGTTCTTAAATGTCCAGTCCATCCCAAAATTGCTTGGAAGAGATCGCTTATAGCAATAAGGCCGCCTTTGTACTGCATCTTAGCATTTATTTCTGTATTGTTATCTGTCTTTGTGGTACAAAAAAGTATTATCTTCCTATCTATCTATCTAAATTATGGCATGTTCTGGGGTTATGTGAAGTCCACAGAGAGGGGGAGGACACTGAAACCTTAGACTCGGGTCGGGTCATATTCTCTACTTTCGCCAGGGTGATAAAACATCCCAGGGTGGCGTAGGTTTCCTCGTCAATAAGGCCCTCTCTAACAACTTTGAAAAAGTCTCCAGTGTGTCGACCAGGGTAGCGTACCTGATTCTTCGGCTGTCTAAGCACTACAGTATTAAGGTCATTCAAGTTTACGCACAGAACTCGACACATTCGGATGATGAAGTAGTGTACGAGGATATATCTAAAGCCTTGCACAGCGCCGCAAAGGCTCACTTCAAAGTTGATATGGGGAACTTTAACAACCCAGACTGGCAACGAATCCCGAAAAGGCCCGAATGGTAATGGATTTAGGAACCACAGGGGGCAAATGCTTGGAACAATTGAGCTAACTGAAGACTGTTGCAAATAATCTACAGGCAGCTCAACTGATCCATATCAATACCAATCGGAAGCGTCCCCAAGGCGCTGGCTGCATTGCCCCGCTGCATGGCAATGCTGATGCGCTGTGCCAGATACTGTCCAGCTCTCGGGTCACGCGTCGCTTCGACCAGACGCTCAGATATTTTTTTTAAAACCCGAAGAGCCTCCGTACCCCACCCCATAAACAGTCTCAAAGGAAGTGGACATGGCCTCGACAAAGCCCCGACACTGACTAAAATGAGATCGACTTTATCATGATGGATAGCAAGCACATATTCAGCGATCTTAGTGATCAACAGGTTCAATACCGGATCTGATCACCGACTCCTCCAAGGCTCTCTGAATATCAACTTGAAGCTTGAGAGAAATCGTTTGATGAAGTCCATGCTCTGACCAAACCCAATCCAAATCATGACGGGCACCAAGAAGTTTCAACAGCCTCTCAGGGATAGATTTGTTGCCATGGAACCCACAGATGACGCTGATGAGTGTATTCCACAATTATGCCAAAAACTTATTCTGGATGCACCGGTTGCATCATCAGTGCCCTGGATTTTAGCAGATTATCATTCCATAATTTCTTTAATTAAAATATTTATGACATTACAAGTGTGAAATGTCTATGGGGGGGGGGGTCATAATACCTACCTCTTGATCCCAATTACTCAAATGTGTACTGATTTGTAGATAAAGAATTTACATAATAAAATAATTGGATTTTAATTTACGCCTCTCTTGCGAGCAAACTGAGCTGGATTTCATTACATGAAAAAGTTACCTGTAGTCAATATCTAGAGCTTCGAACACAAACGAATGTCCATGCATTCCCGCGAAGTATATCGGGAACAGGAGGAAAGCAAAATTCCTAATGTTGAACGCGCCCATATCCCCCAACTGACTTAAAATTATATCCAAACTACCAATATATGGACCTTCTCTAAGCATTTCTAACCACAAATTTACAAAATAAACATAGTAAAAATCTAAGGAATTTGTCAGTTTTGTTCTGACCATATGGTTCTGACAACCGAGTAATCAAAGAGAGTACAATACTCCGACGAGTGGTTTAATTCTCTTTGGTTTTGCTTTTGACGAACGCGCTCCAACGCTCCATACGCTACAAACATCGATCAAGGTTTTCGCCGGCCCCCATAGATCGCACCCTGAAACTGTTTTATCAAAGATATTGTATGAACGTAGTCATAGGATCTTCGCGTTTTAGGTTTTATCAAAAGAGAAGAACATTTTGGCATGTTATGCTTACCATTTCAACTAGTGTCATTTTAGCCCTCAGACAGAAAGCATGACCAAGTGCTCGTATAAAAACTGCAAAAATCACACGTCCGAGCAGAAGAAAAAACATGGAATTTCTTATTTCCAGTAAGTTTTAATGTATTTTTTACCTTTGTGGTGTGTCATTTCATTACTAATGACACACCACAAAGGTAAAAAATAATAATGACTCATTATTAGTCATAAATCCTTAATAAATAAGTGTATTAAATATTGTTTTTTGGTTTGCCTGTGTTACAATATTTATTTTGTTCTAAATTGATAAAAGATGGCTAGATTTCAGGCAGTAAGTAAGCAAAAACAATTGTTGAGATTTGTGAGATCAACTAGCTATCGAGGTCAATAAATAAAAGTGACGTGTTATTGCCCTATCTTTAATAATAATAATCCCCCTACCATTCAGTCAAGTCCGCTCATGGATCCGTCAACGTACAACCAAACATCACCAAAAGTACCTACTGGGCAAGTATTCCAGATTGTAGACAGTCAAAGGAGGCCTCCCCGGCTCTAAATCCGAGATTCTCCCGAAAACTCCTCCATATGAAGACTGACAAACTCCGTCAAATCGTTGGCATTGTCACAGGACACTGCATGACACACAAACACACACACACAAACACCTATTTAATCTGGGTATCATGGACAGCCCCCTATGCAGAGGGTGCATGACCGCAGAGGAGACGGCCGCGCATGTGCTTGTAGAGTGCGATAGCGTTGCTTCCCAACGACTACAATACCTTGGGACACCGAGGACGCCTAGGGAGGCATGCACCGGCGTCAGCGAGCTGCTGGCCTTCCTGGAGGACATCGGGTGGTTAGTTTAGCAGCCCCACCCGACACGCAAAAAGGGCCCACCTGTGGCCTAGTTACGGAAACCAGTCCAGAAACAAGTTCAGTTCAGTGCACTAACTTTAGTTAGGTACTCTACCTACCACGCTAACGAAGTTGCGGGTAACAGATAGTGTTTTAATAAATTATAAGCGAGTCTCCATGCTCAGAGGAAAGATGTAAATTTTATGGCTGTTGGAAGTCAAATGTGGATGAATTTGCTCCTTTTAGCGATAAGCGATGCATAGTTTATAGGCATTGTCGCTAGCAATACACATAAAGAGCAAACAGTTTCTTAAAAACTAGGTGCCGTATTCAGATTCATAGCAATCACAATATTTGACTATATGAATATATTGAGGGTTGTCTGCCTCGTTGGTCTAGCGGTCAGCTTGTTCAACTGCTGATTATGAGGTCCTGGGCTCGAATCCCGGGTCGGGCCAATAGTTGTTATTGGGGTTTTTCTTACAAGGAAAATTCACAATAGCAGTCCGAAGTCAGGAAGTAGCGGTGTTACACCCCCGTGCCTCGGAAAGCACGTTAAGCCGTTAGTCCTCCGTCTGACCTCTCCCCGGTCGTGTCGATCTGTCGTCCCATCGGATTATGAGAGTGAGGAATTACAGACCGTGAGAGTGCACCTGTGTTTGCGCACACACTTGTACACTATAACATGTCCTGCGCATCTGGCTAGTGTCCGATGAGACTGGCCGCCGTAGCCGAAATTCGGCTAGGAGGACATTATATTGAGGGTTAGGGCTTTCTCTGTTTGGTCACTGCTTCACAGACTTAATATACGTCGTGCGTGAGCACTAAAAGTGTCATACAAGTAGATCTTATGCTTCTAATATTCACTCTTTGGGACTAAAATACCATACCTTAATATTGGATCTATTGTGATATAAAACAAATAGGCCATTCGATAGGTATTCCGTGAAAAAAAAAGAACAAGTCTACATATTTGACCTCGCTGTGTCTTTACTTCAGTTCCGTTCACGGCTGATGGAATACGATCATTACTTGATCGGAACCAGTTCCATAAAAGTAAATTAATAGCCACGATCGGAACCAGTTCCGTAGAAGTAATTTAAAAGCCTCGTATGGAACCAGTTCTGAAACTCCAGTTCTGTAGACGGCCGAAGGGAGACAAGATACATAATTTGAGAATAAAATCAGTTTTTAAGGCCCTACCCCGACCCAAAACAGCGCCACCACCTACTTTATCTTATTATTCTGTAAAACGAAGGAATTTTCAAAAATCGATTGGCCAGTTTGTATATCGTAGATATCGCACCTCCAGTCGTAGACTGGCTCAATCAAAAATTTGGGTGAATTGAGTTAAGTATACAGAACGACTCAAAAAAGCGCGCTCTATCGCCTAGTAAATCAGAAACTGCCCTAATAAGGCTGGAAAGGGAGATACGCAATCTTGTGTCTCTTTCTTAATGACGAGTCCGGTGCCTTTCGTCATTACGAGGATGACGTATTTAGTATTGTGTGTCAAGTGGTTGGAATGAGACTCTGAACTAATAATGAGAAAGTGACCTAAACCTCAGTGCGTTACTCTTGTAGAAAACCTATTTTTTAATGCTTCTGTAAAAGTTTTATTTAGTTTAGTTTAAGCAGAGATGCAAAGTTGCTCGTTAAGGCCACCATGGTAGAAAAAAAGTGCACCTTCGCATCTCTGCCTACATTATACAAACTAAAACATTTATAGAGGCTTTAAAAAAAGCTTATGATATGATTAAAAACTGGCCAATCTTTTTTGAAAATTTCTTCGTTTAACAGAATAATAAGGTAAAATAGGGGGTAACGCTGTTTTTGGGTCGGGCTGAGATCAAAAATCCGACTTCATCATAGTTGAGATTAACCATTCTAAAAATGCACGCCAATTTTACAAATCTACATGCACCAAAAATGTTACCCAAAAATGCAAAAATGCACATTATCACGTGACACACGACTTCTGTGTTACGGGCAGGGCAATAAACTAATTAAGTTCTTGAAGGACTAAATAGGAACTATCTAATCAAAGCACAATAAAACAACAGCTGAGCAGAAATGTTCTTTATTATCTGCTTCCGGTTTGCGAACTAAATTGTTACGCTGCATGAAACATATTTTATGTGTATTACGTTCAGTTTTTTTCGTTTTTCATATTTATATTGTGCAAATATAAATCTAAAGCCATAATAGCATGATCTGAGGGCTGAGTCTATTTGACGTTAGTAACGAGCCTACACGAGTTACGTCTCCTTTTTAACCCCCGACGCAAAAAGAGAGGGATGTTATAAGTTTAACGTGTCTGTCTGTGTTTCTGTGTTTGTGGTATCGTAGCTCCCAAACGGATGAACCGATTTTCGTTTAGTTTTTTTGTGTCATTGATAATTTTATCCCGTGTGTTCTTAGCCATGTTTCAGGAAAATCTGTCGGGAGTTTTTTAAAATTTTTAATTTTGTTCTTGTTGTATTTCTGCTCCATCTCCACTGCAATCATCATACCAACTGCCAAGCGTGGTGATTATTGAAAAAAAAACCACCTTGTTTGCGGGACGCAAGCGCCCCGGTTGACTTTAGCAGTGGACGTAAATGTTTAGTAACATTACCTAATCTGTGGTAATGTGTTCTGAGGGGTGAGTCTATTTGACGTCTCTTTTCAGTATGGGATTTGCTTAGTTCTCTGTCCGCAATATAGAGGCACTGTACCAAATTGCATGAAAAAGGAGACGTCACGTTCACGTCTCGTTTTTAACGTCAAGTAGACTCACCCCTCTGCTCTACCATCGCACATGCTGAGTGGAGTCCGATACTGTCAGTTTTTCTGTTATTTTAAGGTGTATTTTTGTATGTATCTTGTTCTTTTATGCTTTGACAGTATTAAATATCTCTTTTCTTTTATTTTAAGAATAAATGATAGTAGGTAGGTAATCAGTCTTACCGTTTTGCGATCTTAATACTATTTCTTAAATTACGAAATTGTAAAACTAAGCATAAATATTGTATAAAATACGTGTTATTATTTATATGTCATTATTTATTTGTGATTTTTTGGGACAGTGGAATTACAGTAGATAAGATACTCACAGACCGACAAAGTTATAATATAAGTTATGACATATTATGTCATAGAGCACACCATTAATACCTACCTACTTCACAACACAAAAATATCATAAGTTAACTAGTAAGTAGATACATATTTACACATAAAATAAATAGATAATAATGTATCAATCTTAATATATCAATATAGCATTGTCAGACAGCCAGTGATTTTCTAGAAATTCATGTATAAATCACTAAAGCTCAAAATATCATCATATAGCGATCTGTTTGCTATAGCAAAGCTAAAATTCAATATTATTGTTTTATAGAATAACAATAATCATACTAGAGGTTCACTCTTTTTACTCTTCGACAACATTTCAGCTTCTTCGATGGTATCTGGTAGACGTACGTTTAGGGTTTCTGGTAGAGTGAAGACTAGGAGACCAGCCATGATTGCTAGGACACCGAAGAATATTGACGGCAGATTTTCGTAGTACAGAGCCTGAAAGATAAAGGAGCAATTACAATGAAATGGCTATTTTTACTGGATTAACTTATATTATAAAATAATTTCGCATTGTTATACTGACATCCGAATTGCAGAATATCTAAATTAATAAATCATTAAAACTCTTTGATATAGAAACAAAAATAATATTGAGTGTAAGCCTTGACATGTAACATTTTTCTTTTGTTTATAAAGAACTATGAACTTTACATATGTATATTACTGTATAGCTCACACACAAAAGCGCTCAATGTTCTACAGAAAAAGAATCAAAAGGCCTATGGAAAAGTCCTTACCAGCAGAGGTGTCAAAGGAGCCAAAGTAGATCCGATTCGTCCAGTCGAAGAACATATAGCTAGCAACGACTGCCGGACGTTAGTGGGGAACACTTCAGAAACGTAGATATAGACAGAGCTATACGCCACAGTTATGGAGAATTTCCCAGAAAGGTAGACCACGAGGGACAACCATGGATAACCTAAAAATCAGTACAATTTATAATTACAGTAATAAATCACAACCAAAAGTAACACAATTCCAACATTCTATTATAAGAATTTTCTTTGTGTAGTAAAGCAAAATAAAGTAATGATGCTACAAAAAGTAGCACAATACTATATTATGGTCCTAGTGTGTAACATTGGTGATTACCGCCGAGGCGCCATTGAGGTAATCATCAATATACACGTGTATCATACGACGTTTTTCAACACACTTGTGAATAAAATAACAATAAAAACCCATTTTATTACAGCAAAAACTAAAGTTATATTTGAATGAAAGTTTTATTTATTTAACACGTACGAGTTAAAATTATCTATTTCAATACGAAGTTGCATGAATGAGCAAGCAATAGGGACATTAATTTATTTGTTCTATTGAACACGATCTTATAGTTGAATAAAAACTTTTTTAAGAACGAGTCAACTCAACCAATAAAAATTTAAAAAAATCTTTATCTCACTAGTGCCACTTTATGAGCAAGTGTGTTGAAAAGTGTATTTCTACAACACTATCTCTACGACTCTTGGCGTTATATACTTATTTGAAATTCTTTCATTCTTTATGTGATTTAAATCTACAGCTTTTCTTCAGCTAAAAAGCTTTCCTTAATGAATAAAGAATCTATCAAAGGCGAGGAGAGTGCTAAATCCGTCAATTCCATCAAATCAACCCAATTTAAAATCACTAGACGATAATCCAACTTCCCGATTATCACAAATCAAATTCCGTTCAGCGTTTACTCGAAGTTCATTCATTTATTCATCCAATGTTTACTAAGTAAGCCTCGACTTCCTCCCTCTTTCGCCGCTTCAAGTTTCCTCGAGCCGCAAAATTATTTATGTTTTATCTAGGTATCGTTCGAACGGCCGGAGAGCTCCTGAGTTGAATTAACTTGAATATTTCATTAATTTACTCTGTTATTTAAAGTGATTACTAAGTAAACAGCGGCCTCGCAAAATTTCGAGTAACGTCGACTCGTAACTTTGGATTATCCGACTCATCTTTTGTATCGACAAATTATGTTTGAGTACGAGATTTCGGCAGATGTTATTCTGAACAAAGTTTGATAAATTGTTTCGTTTGCCTTCCAAATTTCGGTTTGCATATTCATAAGTGGTACTGTAAACATGACGCAAGCAAGTTTATTTGTCTTTCAGAAAGCATTTCACTCGCAAAATAACCTAAGTATAAAAAAATACTTAAAGGTAATGGATTTCTTAATAAGCATTACAAACCTTTTGGAAGAAACGACAATCCAATGCACAGAAGAGCGCTCAAGTTATAGGTTAAGATCAACACCCTTTTTCGTCCAAATCTATCGAGAACTGCAAGGCACGCGAAATTCGCTGGGATTTCTATAAAAGCCACCAGCATAAAATTTATATATTTATTGCCGGCTAACGATACTGAGTTTATCGAAAGACCGTAGTAGACGAAAGTGCAAGTCATCCACAGAAAGGAGCAAATGACCAACCTTCTCAAGATTATGTTTGATTGTAAGATTTGTTTAACAATTGAGGGCTTCTCGGGACTTGGTTCTTTGAGTAATGGCACTTCTTTGTCTGTGTGTTCAGCCTTTGCAGTCTCATATAAAGGAGCTAAGTCCTGTGGGGCTAAAATCACATTGTTCATCTTTGCAGCTTTTTCAAGTATAGCAACAGCTTCGTCATTCCGACCCTTGCTGAGTAGCCACCGCACGCTCTCGTTGAGAATCCAGAGGTATGAGAATACCAGGCAAGCTGGTGCATATATAATCCTGAGTAAAAGTCTCCAGTCCTGCAGTATCCATGACAATCCGGAGAGAGACATGAGGCCGCATACGAAAACTACATTGATCAGGGTATTGCCAAGTACTCTTCCTTTAGGGCCAACAAGTTCCATAGCTGCAAACATAAAAAAGAATACAATCATATTATATAGTGAAATTACGGTATATTGGACTTATTAAGATGACCACACTTTGGCATCATTACTCGAGGACCGTGTTCTTTAGTATGAAAAGCTGCTAATTATAGTGCAATTTACATCATTTTACAATTTTTTGTATGTAGGTATATCAGAACTAATTACAAGTCAACAAATCGAATGGCAACCAATTTTTACTATAATTTGAAATAGTTCAAATTAATGCTTAACGCTGATAAAAACACGGTGGAAAATCGGAGAACCATACGAAATTGTAGTCAACAATTAAAATTGTTTCTATTTTCACCATTTTACATGCTGGTATTGAACTGTTATCTGTACCTACTTTGTACCATCACACTATCACACTAATATTATAAATGTGAAAGTTTGGATAGATGGATGTTTGTTACCTCTTCACGCCAAAACTACTGAACGGATCAGGCTGAAATTTTGCATACAGGTAAGTCTAACCCTGGAATCAAACATAGGCGACTTCCTATCCTATAAATCAGTTCTCATGGGATAGAAATAACCTTAAAACGTTTCCATAAAACAACGCGTGCGAAGCCGCGGGCAGAAGCTAGTAATATTATAAATGCTAAAGTTTGGATGTTTAGATGTATGGATGGATGGATGTTTGTTACCCCTTCACGCCAAAACATCTGAACCGACTGGACTAAAATTTTGTACAAATGTAAATCGAAGCCTGGTATCAAACATAGGCTACTTTTTATCCCACTAAACAGTTCCCATTGGATATAAATAACTTTTCAACGTTTCCATGGAAACTACGCGTGCTAAGCCGCGGGAAGAAACGAGTAAGTCTATAATATAACTAGCCTTATCTATCCTCACTCATACGCCCACTGATCAACCTGACTTCCCCAAACAGGTTTTGTCATAATCACCACGCTTTGCAGGTGGATTGGTGAAAACTAGAGGAAAAACTAAAACTAGCCTTACCTAAAACAAATGCTGTGCTATAAGCCCCCGCTCCAAACCCTGCCTCCAGGAACTCAAAAGTCACCAACATGTAGTAATTCACAGAGAATGACCTCAGGAAGCCGAATATGGAATTCATGAGTGACGCTACCGACAGGGCTACCTTGCGTCCGAATCTGTCTGATATGAAACCTGTGAGTGGCAGGGATAGGAACAGCCCTGAATTATGGAACGTGCCTACTAGCGTTCTCTTCCCGTGCTGGCAGCCTAGGTTGAACTGCAACAATTTTAGGTGTCAGATTGATTGATAAAAATTTAGATAAGCTGTATAATATTTTTTCATTCAGGTTTTCTGATATAATTTATTGGAAGGAATCATGGACATAATGGTTTTCCTGGACTTATTTAATTGGGCCTGGTGGAAGTGCTGGAACTTTAGGACTTTTATCGACTTCGCTATTTCAATTGTAAATAGATAACTTTAATTTGTTTGTCTACTTTAACTGTTTGTTTTCTTTGTATAGCAAGATAAATTTTCATTTCAATAATTTGATTATTTTGAAAAAACTAAATTAACCGACTTCTAATCACTAATTTCACGCTGTAAAAACAGTATGAAGTTAGTGTTTTGCAAGAAAAATACTGATTCAAAAAAAAAATGATCGACTTCGGGATCATTTTCTTTACAACGGCGAAAGAATTTCAAAATCGGTCCACAAATTGACCGAGAAATCGACGAACATACATAAAAAACATGCATACAGCTGAACATAGAATTTCTCACACGACATTCTTTTATCAAAGTCGGTTAAGAATAGGCAATTAGTTGGAATATTTTATTTTTAATTATTATGTTCAGGGGTCGGTCAAAACGTTTAATCTCAAAGAATATTTAGGAATTCAATTTTCTGTGGTAGGAAAAATTACATTCTTAACCAGGGGTGGTCGATTTAATAAGTGAAGTAGTGTACTTTAAAAAATGTAGTCTTAATAAAACGTGTAACGATTAAAATATCACAACGTTTAGGCCGTAATATAGACCTTGGGACATCCATCTGTCATTATCTCTTCAAGCTTCCGGCTTAGATAATAGAGACGGAAATACAAACAAAACTATTAATTAATAAAATGAAGGTTCGAATAGCATCACCAAATTTTGATACAATTATTATCAACTGCTGACATACCAGAGCTCTGAGATGATACTGCTCATCTTTGCTATAGACTTCTTTCTAATTTTGAGTTTCAAGCATCATAAAAGCCTTTTGTGCTTTAAAAAATTAAGTCCATTTCGTTAAACAGGAAATTCAAGTGGATTCAATTAAAATCACAGGTCTAAATAACTGGTAAAATCCCACTTAGCCTGCAAAAGCGCGAAACAAAAACAAGCGAACAATCCAAGTGTGAATGGCAACGTAAATAAAGTAACAGCGATGTGCATCCGACGATATCGGTCAATTGATATGATAACACAGTATTTCAGGGATTTACACATTGAGTGTGTACATAGATATTTTTTTTATGTTTTTTTAGTACTTTTTGAATGTCTGACGAGCTTTGAGCCTTGGTGCCCCAGTGGAGTCCTAAATGAGTAAAGCGCCGACCGACGAAGCGATGGCGTGACGAGGTGGACATTTTTGTTAAAACGTGAGTCCCAGTCCACGTAGCTTAATATAGAGTTTTCGCTTTGCTGACTTCGTAAGAAGACTCCAAGTCTTATTATCTTTTTTACCAGTGGTTTTGGCCAACTATTTTGTAAAGCCTGGGACGCCCGTGGCCAAGTGGGATGATAATCTATGAAATACTACTGGCAGATGCTGAACGCGAAAAGCTTTGTATACGCTGTGGTGCTCATTATGGGAGGCCTATGTCCAGCAGTGGAATATTATTCATACAATTTACAACATGTAGTTTTGTTTGAAATTCTACGTCCACAAAGCCTATAAGGTATTTATATTAAACAGCGGGGCAATGTAACCAGCGTCTTGGGGACGCTTCCAACTGGTATTGATATGAGCTACCTGTAGATTGTTTGCAACAGTCTGCAGTTAGCTCAATTGTTTCAATTGTAAATACTAGTTCTTATTTGTTCCTTAGAAATAGTTTTTACTATCTGTACTTTTCTAACGTACCCTAAAAAAAATATTATTGTTATTATTTGTAACATTTGTAACTGTTGATTATGATTTTAAAGCAAAATTCACAAATCACTCGGTGTGTCCAGCCTGAATGCACAAACTCGAGAGCGCTGAATTAAGCGCAAAAAGATAAATAAAGGTACCTACGTATTTTCGGCAACTGATAATATTTACTGGTGGCCAGAGTGCATTGTTGTTTTATGGCATTTTGTTGGTTTAAAGCAGTTTTTGGGCAGAATTACTGGTTTTGCATCATCGTAATATTTCACATCAGCTATGTTTTTGTAAAAAACCAGATAGGTATATATATAGGACTATATGGATAAGTATATATTACGGCCTTTCTTGATAAATATTCATAAAAAATTTGCCGTCGCCTACCGCGTGCGGCGAAAAAGACCATACTTATACTTAATATTATGTGAAAGACTTTCCATCTAGTATCAATGTTACAAAAGCCTGGAAGATATCGCTTAGCGATAAGGCTGCCCTTTGTACTTCCTAAATTATAAGCATTTCTTTCTGTATCGTATTTTGTTTTTGGTTCATACAGAGTTAGGTATCTATCTACAAATAAGTGCATTTTCACGTTCCGGTTGCCGGGTACCTGATGCCGGGTACCCGGCGGCGGAACGTATGCCAATTACGCCGGTACGTGTGAAAGCCATAGTAAATGCCCATACACTACGCCGCCGAGTATCAGGCACCCGGAAACCGGGACGTATGAAAACGCAATAAGGGCGTTTAAATTCTGTGTAGGGAAATACTTATGATAGAAATAAATAATTAAATAATGCTGGACATTTCACATAGCATTGTCTAGCCCCAAATTAAGCAGAGCTTGTGTTATTGGTACTAGATAATTTATATACTTAATACAATACACTAAATAGATAGATATTTTTTTATTATACATACATAGAATACATCCAGAACGCCCTGGACAAATATCTGCAGATCGTACAAACATTTGTCCCGAAGCGGAAATCGAACCCGCAACCTCCTGCGTCGCAGGCGGACCTTCGCCCGCTGCGCCACTGAGGTCGTCAAAAGAAATACATCATCATATTCAGAGAAATACTTACATCCACAACAGCCGAATCACCACTATACACGAACTCTGTACAGCTCTCGACCATACTGGTGTTGAATAGATCCGCGTCGCATATAGTACTGTTGGCTACAACGTAGTCTTTGTATGAGTACCGGCTACAGCGTGCTAAGCTATTCTTCTCCTGAGGGATGGCGAACTGCGTCCAAACGGTAGAGTTAGGAGTGTCCTCACACACGTCTATTTTACATCTGCAACAACGAAACTCGTTTCAAAATGATGGACACATTATGGCCTGCAGATCGTTATATGAGACTACACAAGAACTTAATGAAAATTTTAAAAAACCCCCGACAGATTTTCATGAAACATGGCTAAGAACACTCGGGATAAAATTATCTATGTCACAAAAAAAACTAAACGAAAATCGGTTCATCCGTTTGAGAGCTACGATACCACAGACAGACACGTTAAACTTATAACACTCCTCTTTTTTTTCTTCGGGGGTTAAAAACGTTAGAAAAACGGCTTAAAGGGGGCATAACAGGACAATTCTTTGATATCTCTTAATAATAATAATAATCAGCCTATGTTAGTCCACAGCTGGACGTATGCTTCCTCTAATGAGCGCCATAGCGCCCATTCTCACCGCTGACACTAGAGAATAAATAGGCGAAACCCGTCCCACTTGCAGGCGCATGCATGAAAATGGCTACGGAAAATGCCTGATCAGGCCTTACAAGAGTACTCAAGATTAATGTGAAAAAACGATTGAGAAAAAAAAAATATCCACGTATAATTTGTCGAGATCTCAGAAACCATGCGGTCTAAATCTATAGACTGACAAGATGAATGTACTGACCACATATCACAAGTGTCGAATTAGGGATACTTGCGAATTAGCGATTTTCAGGAAATTGACGAAAATCAAAAGTGACCAGTTGACGATAGTGACAAATTAAAGAAACTGTCGAGTAGTGTTCTAACTCAATGAAATTACTTATATGGTTCTCCAAATAATTAGTAAAAACCTACGAATCGAAATCAGAACTCTTTATTATTTCTTTATTCTTTATATATTTCCATATACAATAAATGTACACTTAAAAAACTTAAAAAGAAAAACATCTTGTTATAGCTTAGCAATCTAAGCCAGTTTCATAATTAGTTGCGTTGTTTTCTTGTAAATAAACAATAATGCCAAATCATATGCCTATCTTAATACAATGTACCTAAGATAAAGTATATAATTATGTTATAGTATTTTAATCAACAAACATATAATTTACGATTCAGAATTAGTTGATAGTTTGTATCATCCTTGTTATCGTGTTAGCAACAATGTTTCAAACAATTAAAATGATAGAGGCGTGGTCACCGAATGATTTACGTATGCTATAGTATCAGTTAAGTACCTACCTACTATAATCAAATAGCTGTTGTAAACGCTAGGTTATTGTATATACCTGTGGTATATACTTACCTATTAACGCATTTGATGATGACGATGTCCTCATAGCCGAATTTCGACCACGGCGGCCAGTCTCATCGGAGACTCGCCAGATGCGCAGGACATATTATAGTGCACAAGTGTGTGCGCAAACACAGGTGCACTCTCTATTCCCTCGCTCCCATAATCCGATGGGACGGCAGACCGACACGACCGGGGAGAGGTCAAGCGCAGGACCAACTGCTTAACGTGCTTTCCGAGGCACGGGGGTGTAACAAATCCAACTTCCTGACTCCGGGCTGCGACTGTGATTTTTCTTGCTAGAAAAACCCCAATAATAACTATTGGCCCGATCTGGGATTTGAACCCGGGACCTCATAATCAGGGGTTGAACAAACTGACCGCTAGACCAACGAGGCAGTTTTAACGCATTTACTGCCATTATGTGTCTGCAGTGCGACCCGCAGGGGCAGAAATAGGTACAATAAAATACATAACTCGTTATTGTACACCACAAAATTAAATAAATAAACGTCAAGTGCAAATGTATATGTTACAAGTAAATACATAAATACCATGAACAAAATAAATAGTACCAATGTTTTCCAATGGACTCAGGCAGTGCGTTCCGTAACTTTAAAGAGTTGGTTGAACACTGCCATTTGCATTGTTGACAAAAGTGTGTGTACATAAAGGGCATGTGTTCTTCGCAAATATTTTATAAATACAATAAATAAATAAATCGTTAATTATG
Source organism: Eupithecia subumbrata (assembly GCA_949316285.1). Lineage (NCBI taxonomy): Eukaryota > Metazoa > Arthropoda > Insecta > Lepidoptera > Geometridae > Eupithecia > Eupithecia subumbrata. Next base: position 7,029,265 of record OX438643.1, on the reverse strand, counting down.
GAACAAAAACAATAATAAATAATATAAATAATAAATGTTAAACTTACAAGTTTACGGGTGTTATAACACCCGTCTCTTTTTGCGTCGGGGGTTAATAAATACTTTTTAACCAAAAAATAAACCACCGAAAAAACTGAAAAGCAAAATTTAATAAACCTTTTTATATAACCTTAATTAACCATTATATTTATATTAATAACTAAGTTCTTGAACTAATGTAAGTTTAAGAACTGTTTGGCACTGACTAAGTGTAAGTAGTCAGTGCCAAACATTTTCCGGCGAAGGGGCGTGTCGCGTCGTGCCGCCGCTGTCGCCGCGCATCACGCTTTACGTAATTAATTAATTTGCTTGTTTGGCGCCGATTCAAAATTACATGTACTTACATTACTTTATGAAATTAGTTATTAAGGTTAAATAAAAAAGTTTATTATAAGTCGCTTTTCAGTTTTTTCGGCGGTTTTCATTGTGAGTACCTAACCAACAAAAATTTTGAAAAGACAAAACTACAATTGGCTGTATTATTGCTTAGAAGCGATCTCGTCAAGGCAACCTTTGGAGTTATAAAACCATTAAATAGATAAAACTAAGACCACGAGTAACATGACCTATAGATAAAATTTAAACTAAAAATACACTGTGTCACGTTACTACGACCATTGAAAAGGCGATAGCTTATCTAAATCATCAAAGAATGAGCTATTTAACACGCCTTTACGTATGTAGTTTATCTCATCTAAAGTAGTTTATATCATTTAAAGTAGCGCACGATTGCATTCATGCCAAAAAGCAAAACGAGTGAGCGCGGCCGAAGGTAGTCTACCTTCGGCCGCGCTCACTCGTTTTGCTTTACAACTTTAGACACAGAATATGCACTTCGCCCATTTAGTGCAAGAAACCCATCGGCTACAGATTTTAACATCGATTAAGTAGGTATTATGATCTTACTCGATGGTATGAAACAACTCAATAAATAAATGATTATAATAAATAAATAATAAATCAATAAATAATGCTGGACAATTCACACAGCATTATCTAGCCCCAAGCTAAGCAGAGCTTGTGTTATGGGTGCTAGATAACTGATATACTTAATACAGTACGCTACATAGATAGATATTTTTATTATACATAGAAATCACCCAGACCAACGGAACAAATTTCTGCAGATCGTACACAAATTTGTTCCGAGGCGGGAATCGAATCCACAACCTCCTGTGTAATGATTATTTTACTTTTATTGCGAATCTGGCTATAGATTATTAACTACTGTAAAAAAAAGTTCCTCGTCTTTCTTATATCTACCTTTCAGTTTCCTGAACTTCGAAAATTCGTGTGTAAAACTTCATTAGAGTTGAGCTAAGAACACCATTTAGCACCACATTAAAAATAGCAATTACATAAGGAGCTAGTTATTGCTAGTACCGGTATAATCTTAGCTCGGACAATGATACGGCTCAGGATAATCTTCGGTGTACGTGCCTGGTGTGAGGAAGCATGGCATCCAACAGTAGAAATGCTCACTCAGGTTTTTGTCATGCTCGAACTGGCATTTCTTTAAGTACTTTCCTTTTTAATGATATTGTGTGAAGAATCAGGCTCATGCATCAATTAAACGTCAAGTGCGAGTCGGATTCGCGTACCAAGGGTTCCGTATAATTGTAAGACCTTGTTTCTTGCCAAATATCATGATTTTAAGTCAACGGGAAGTAGGTGTATAATTATATGGTTTTGATCCATGGCGAGAATCAAACATATTTTTTTGTGAATTAACAACTTAACGGTTTTCGAACTTTTCCCTTTATTTGTGATATAAGACCTAGCTTCTTGCCAAATTTTATGATTCTAGGTGAATGGGAAGTACCCTATAGGTTTTGGTCCATGGCGAGAATCACAAGTATTTTTTTTTTGTGGAAAAACTACAGATTTACAATTTTCGCATTTTTTTCCTAATTTGTGCTACAAGACCTTGCTTCTTGCCACATTTCATGATTCTAGGTCAACAGAAAGTACCCTATAAATTTTACTAATTTTGCATGTGATTCCCTTGACAATTACAAAATATTCGGACATAAACGGCTTTAACTTTTGATTACGATGACCTAGAAGTTTAATTTATATCACGGCTCCAAGAGGTCACGGACTAGAGTATTTGATGTTAATTTCAACGTATCGACTTGAAACTATTCAAAGACCGTTTATTCGCCACCTTGCTTTCATTTCATCTGGTATAACTCACAGGACTCCTTATGCACTAAGATTTTTTTTTTAGTATGGTCTCCCTTTATAATCGTCGCTGGGTTCAACACTTACATTCTTACACAAAGGCTTAGTCGATTGTAAGACATCTTGCTTAACATTAGTCTTGCAGTACCAATCGGACCCAAGACATCCCTAACTATAACTAGCATTTTCAACACTACTTTCTGCAACTCTAATAAAGGCTTACAGTCTCCAGTTATAGTTCAGCTCTGTAAACATTATAACTTTAATGTATTTTTTTTTGCTTTTTTTGTTCTTATTTATTTTTATTGTTTGATTGTAAAAGTCTTTGTGAATAAAGGCTTCTGCCCATGTCAAATCAAGTTCCTGATATAGACATGTTCAGTGATAACCTCAATATATTCAAGTTAATAGTGCTGGAACATTTCCAGCATGAACCTATCGCTTCTAAGATCTCTAAAGTTTTTTAAACTTACGCGATCAGAACACATTATTATAAATAATCACGGGTATTCTAATATCTAAGATCTCTATTTTGTATTTTGTATTTTGTGTTTTAAATTAAAAGAAATTTAAAGTTTGTTTTTTTGTTATTTAATAATGTTTCATAAATGTTATAACCATATTTTCTATTACCTACAACTGTTTAACTTTGATCCCATTTATTTAATTTAGTATATTATATTTAGTTTGTGGAATTTTTATGGAAAGTATTTTTTTAAAACAACGTTGCGTCCGCCTATTATTAGCGTATATATTTGAACCTGCTTAAATAAGTTTTATTATAAGAATGATATAAGTATGCACTGTTGGCGTATAATAAATAAATAAATAAAGGTTGCACATTTCAAACCCTGATTCCCGGACAATCGAGGGCGCCGCCGCCGCGCCGGTCGTTACGCGGATTACCACGCAAACTTTCTTTCACCTCCTCATAACTCTCGTGAGATAAATAGTGCCATGGTATTCCTTTGCTTTTTGCACCAGGCATTTCGGGCAGAATTTAAATGGCCAGGTCGCTGAAGCCTCTTCAGTCGGTTTTCTAACTGGGTTGGTGGATTACCGCCACGATTCAGTTGCCATAGCCTCGTTGTCTAGCAGGGAGCACCACCACCGTGACCGGAGTGATATGTTGTTGGTCCCGTTCTCCCCTTACTCCCCTACTACTAATACAGGTTTATTGGTAATTCACTGACACTATGTCAAGTGCAGGTTCTGCCCGCCATCATGAACACGTCCGTGAAGACGCCAGGTCTCAATTCTTAAAATTGGTGGAAAGGGAATGATGTTCGTCCCCCTCTATTCAAAAATCGTTCATTATAGGGGGTTTTCTTTGAAAATAAACCTGTAAACGGCTCTGCCTTGAATTATTAGTGGGTGTGCATGTGTTCGGCTGTGTCCCAGCCAGGCTAATGTCCTTTAAATCATCTTGCTTAAATATAAAATAAGCCAATGATGATGATGTGGATTTAAATAGGAGTGGGAGATCGGTATTTAGTATATAATTAATTAGGTTTCGGACATTATTTTGTATGTGAGGCAATTTACAAAAAAATAAGAATAAACACCTGGCGTCTTCAGTAACGTGTTCGTGATGATGGGCAGAACCTGCACTTTACGCAGTGTCAGTGAATTACCAATATTCCTGTATATTATTATACAATATTCTATTCTATAATTTTATGCGTGGGCGTGAGCCTATTCTATTCTATTTGATTATATTCTATTCCATTCTATTCTATTCAATTATGGCCCTCACCCAATGACCCCCCTCCAAAGTCTTAAGCTGCGACCGCGAATTCTAATCAAATCAAATCAAAAACTTTATTTCCTTAAATACAATAAATGTACACTTAGAAAAGGTCAAATTCTCAAAATAGTACTGGTTTTTGACTTCGAAATCAAGGAAATTCACTCAACAGTGAAACTATCCTTCTATTGTGACAGTAGCGTGTTTTTCCTCTATCGATATTGGTACCAATGACAGTACTACTTCGATGTCAGGAATTTTATGGTCGTCTATTATTTGCTTGATAATAATAGTAATAAATAATTTATTTCAGACAACATACAACAGTTATAGATCTTATTTGACATATTCTACGGTTCATCACACTATCACAATAATATTATAAATTAATTGTTTGCAACAGTCTGCAGTTAGCTCAATTGTTTTAATTGTAAATACCTACTAGTTTTAATTAATTTCTATTATTTTATTGTAATTTTATTTGTGAATAATGAGTTTATATTATAAATGTGAAAGTTTAGATGTATGGATGGATAGATGTTTGTTACCTCTTCACGCCAAAACGACAGAACCGATCGGGCTGAAATTTTGCGTGCAGGTAATTCTCATCCAGGAATCAAACATGAGCTACTTTTTATCGGATAAATCAGATCCCACGGGATATAAATCACCTTTAAACGTTTTCATAGAAACAACAAAACAAGAACAACAGCAGAAACAAGTTGTCAATAAGGTGCTTATCAGGGGGAGGCCTGCATCCAGTAGTGGACTAATATAGGCTGTAGAGGTGAGAAAGGGGAGGTCCAGATGTATTAAAGTCAGATTTGTGAGTAGCAACTTACTCATAAAACGGGTGGAAACTAGACTATTTATTTATTTATTCATTCTCAAATCAGTTAAAAATTGGATTATAATTAGATGAATATGTGAAAAATTAAAAAATATTTATTTATGTATATAGCATCCAGGTTACAATTTACCATCGGCCTCCGCACTAGGCAAAGCCTGTATCGCGAAGACCAGTAAGGTGAGTTTCAACTTGAATAATTATGTACTATTAGAACAAACATGAGAAAATTAAAATCTAGGAAACAATGTAACTTAAATGTGATGCTTAAAAGGTTAACTGGGCACAGTGAGAATTACAAAACATTTATCACTACCAACTATTAAACTTATAGTAATGTTACAAATTTTGATCTAGATTGAAATCAATATTATGAACATAGGAATAATTTATGTCTTTCGACCTCCGACGACCTCCGTGGCGTAGCGGGCGAAGGTCCGTCTGCGACGCAGGAGGTTGCGGGTTCGATTCCCGCCTCGGAACAAATTTGTGTACGATCTGCAGAAATTTGTTCCGTTGGTCTGGGTGTTTCTATGTATAATAAAAAAAATATCTATCTATGTAGTGTATTGTATTAAGTATATCAGTTATCTAGTACCCATAACACAAGCTCTGCTTAGCTTGGGGCTAGATAATGCTGTGTGAATTGTCCAGCATTATTTATTTATTTATTTATTTATTTATGTTGCATGCATTAGATTTGAATTACCCTAAGGCGTAAGAAAGAAGGACATAAACAAACACTGTTACTGAGATAATAATACAAGATTTTTTAAACAGTGCTTAATCTACAATGGTTAATATCGAAGATATCTATGTTATTTGGTTTAGCTACTTCGTTATACAAATGACACATTCTTTCCAGGGGAAAATTGTAGGAAACATTGTTTATGACACTCTTGTTGAGAATATTTCGGGAAAACGGAACTGTATTTTCTGTTTATAATGACGGACGCTAACAATTCGGGACAATCTATATAGGAATGAACACGGAATGAAGTATTTTGTGCAGGTACATGAGGTATAATCTTTTCTACTAGATATGGAGTCGACCTTAAAATGTTTACATTTGTTTTCATAACTCGAAAGTGAACAACCCAATTTATGACCTTAAGAAATAATCTTGAGGCATCTATTATGAATGGCATCGATCCTTTCTTTGTGGTTGGCGTAGTATGGAAACCAAATGGGACTTCCGTACTCAAGAACTGGTTGGACAAGACTGTTGAAAAGTTGCAATAAGCTGTCTGATTTTTTAAAATCTTTAGTAACTCTGGAGATGAATCCTAGGATTATTACCCTGATAGACATGTTTGTACAACTAATATCTAGTAAACTAACATCGAAATGTACATCATCGATATTGTAGGTATCTAGGGCATCACAATTTATCTATTGCGAATTTGCGAACCATGGCATGGTCGAGCTAAGCCGCATCTCTCCTTTATGGGGAAAACAAAGACCATCAGAGGTGAACGGTCTGGTATCTGATCAAGTCAATGAATACCAGACCTTTGTTGTCTTAACTTTAGAGAATAAGTACCTGATAATAATAATATCGAAGTTATTTACACCAAAGCCACAGAGAATCCCAGAATTGCTTTTAGACAGTCGTTTCGTCAAAACCTAATTGCATGAACGTTGTTTTGATAATTTTTAAGAATTATGCCATAAATATGCGTATGAAGGGGGTTTGATAATTTCAATGAGCCGATTTGTATGTTCAATGATATTAATATATTTCCGCAAGTGTTTAGTCCACAATAGCGTTCGGTGAAATCATTCACTTTGAGTCAACTTGATAAGGTGCCAAATTTAGCATTGATGCCGAGTCACCACCCTGTTAATTAGGTACGTAGGTCAAGAAGTCATGAATAATGGGAAGAACCTAGCAGATCAATTATTTATGGATTCTCCATCAGTCACAACTATTTAACATAAACAATTTGAAATAATCCTTGCCACTAGTAGCCGACATGTAAATCTATGTAAATGCGGGAACCGATACGAAACTGCTCCTTTTAATCCATCCATAGACCAGAGGTCTTAAAGCGATAATATGCAGCTAAACCTGGGGAAATGAACCCTAAGTTTTTAAACAGTGGGTTCGTAATCCTGAAATCCCTTTTTCGGTGAATTTTCGTTGCAGAGCGTTGATACTAACCTATTCTGATTTAATTTAATTATGAACGGAATCCATATCGAAATCCTAGATTTTAGTTGACGGAGCTTATTGACCGAATTGCTCAAACAAAATCCTGAGTATTTCTGCTTGCTGGACAAACAGACTTACCTAAGTATATCGAATTCAAATTGAATGAGATCGAGCGAGTTTACTACGAAATCACAAATCAAAAGTTTTATAGATTTACCAAATTTTATAGGACGTGGAAAATTGGTTAGCATGTTACTTTGCATCAAACAATGGAAAAACAAAATATTGCTGTATCTCATTTGATTTTCTAGCTTATTAAATCTTATCAAACTTCTTTTAGAGTTCACAGGTGATCGGAATGCTGGCTTTATGTCGGTCAACGAATTAGCATTGCCATTCAACGTGGCAATGCTGCCAGCATTCCGAGCACTCTGCCTTCTGGTGACTTAGATTTTAAAGAAGTAGACATAGGTGTACCTAAAAACTAGTTATAATTGTTTTATTCTGTTATTGTAATTTTCTATGTGCTAAATAAATTTGATAATCTGCTTATCAATAATATGCTTATCTGAATTTGAACTCTATTGACTGCCCGCGGGTGTGTGCGTGTGCGACAGTCCTTCTCAGTAAAAAATGCCAAATGTGTGCCGCCCACTTTTTTTCCTACTTACTTGACACTTATCGTCATATTTTGGACAATTTACACAATATCTTTATAAATTGTAGCCTATGTGTTATTCTGATGTATAAGCTATATTATTGTAAAGTTTCATTAAAATCCATTACGTAGTTTTTACGTGAAAGAGTAACAAACATCCATCCACCCATCCATATTTACAAACTTTCTCGTTTATAATATTATTTGATAATACAACACTATTTTTGTGACGTTAGAGGAGGCTATTGACACCAGTGTTGATAAAAATACAGTTATAGGTGCTAGGCAAAGACACGGGTCGAAGCTAGTTTCTACAAACAAGTCAAAGCAGTAGTACGATTGACTACATTTTCCAGAACAGCCGCTTTGAGGACCATTCGTGACATCGTTTGAATTGGAGATGCGTTAGCAGGCTCTTTGCCTTCTGGATTAGAAGGGAAGTGAATTGGTGATTGTAGTGGATGTGTTACAATACACAGACAGAAGCTGCTGGCATTTTTCTGGTAGGTTCCCTAAATCGGCTCTTAGGACATCTACGGGCTGGGTTAGTAGGGTTAATTCCTAAGCTACAACCGCCACAGGGGCGGCTGCTAAGTGACGTGAATGCGTGAATAAAAACAAAATCTTTTTGCCTTTTCCAAAATATGCAAGACTACTTTATGCCCACGGCTTCGCACGCGTTGTTTCTATGGAAACGTTTAAAGGTGATTTCTATCTCATAGGAACTGATTTATGGGATTAAAAGTAGTCTATGTTTAATTCCAGGAGTAGAAATACCTGCGTGCAAAACTTCAGCCCGATCCGTTTAGTAGTTTTGGCGTGAAGAGGTAACAAACATCCATCCATCCATCTATCCATTCATCCATCCAAACTGTCGCATTTATAATTTTAGTGTGATGTGATTTTGGTTCAGAATATTTACATTACTTTAGTCATCATTGGCGCAGCCGGATTTTATCAATAAATGAATAATGCTGGACAAACCACACAGCATCATCTAGCCTCAAATTAAACAAAGCTTGTGTTATGAGTAGGTACTAGATGACTGATATCCGTAATACAATAATTAATACAATTCGTTAAGATGTTATTTACTACAGAATAATATCAACGAGACATGATGTAATGGTTATCACTTATCTCCTTTGTTAGTTCGTCGTTCAATAATGTTTATACAATCGAATGTAATTATTAGTTTTAATATAACAATTAGATAAGTACCTAAGTCATAATAGATCCGGCTTTTATCAAAAATGACCAATATGACCATCCAACATTTTATCACCTACCACGACTATTCTTTATTTTTTCCTATCTAAGTAGTTAAAACCCCACTAAAATCATTTTAAAACGTCCTTAAATATTATTTTTATTAAGATTAGGTACTTATTTATTTAATTTTTTTGCAGTTGCTTAACATAGTGGCGCCTAAAGTAGGTACCCATACGAACTCCACAAAAAGGTTACTCCACTTTGCCCTACATAAAATAAATTCAAGGTTAGCGGCCCATTGAGCACCCCTGGGGGACCCTCGCCCTTCCGACTTTCACGCATGCGCTAAACCGGACCCGAAGTGGCGTGAATAGCACAGACCAATAGGCAATCAGAACTGTAATAGAAAACGGCAAAACGCAACTGGTTTTCAAACTTATATTGATCTACCTAACGTAAGTTTGCACTTGGTTAAAGGTCAAAGTAAATTCCGGAAAGTGGTTTTAATAATGAAATGTTAGAAAACTAACCTGTAGTCAACATCTCCAGCTTCGAACACAAACGCTTGTCCGTACATTCCCGCCAAGAATACAGGGAATAGCAGGAGAGCATAATTCACTATGTTGTACTTCCCGAACGCCCCCAACTGTTTTAAAATCACATCCAACCCCACCATAGAAGTTTCTTTCGCCATTTTAATCTAACAATTCTTCACAGAAATTAGTAAATACATAAAAAAATAAACATCTAAAAAATCACACGTTTTCGGCACTCGAATTTGTCAGCTTTGACGTTTGGCACACATCTGACGCATGCGCTCTACCACTGATTTGTGACACTGATTTGTTACCACTGCTTTATCGGACTTGTTAATTTTTTAAAAAGGTTTTAATTAAACGAGTTACCACAACAACTGTCTAAACACGTTTGAGGATAAAAATACTACGAGAAATTCTTCGCTTAGAACGTCGGCACATGTATGTGAACGAGACAGAAATAACGATGCTACCTCATTTCTCATTGGTGCGATAGAGACGAATATAAAACATTGTCTCGCGTGATGTCTATTGATATTACGGAATCAAAATATCTAATGTGTGTAAATAGGTTAAAAAAAATCAATGACCTTTAAAGTAACAATATCCTTGGTTTTTGAGGACAGCGTTAAATGAGGCTTGATATTAATAACTAGCTGTACCCGCGACTTCGTTCGCGATTGCCATACCTGCCGACTAATTAAGTTCACATTTAACCACAGTTTCTCTCATGTTATGAAACGCCGTGCAAAAATACTTCGATGGACAGAATTGGACCTGTTACACTTCTAACATAAGTATCTTTATCTAGGTACCTAGTTATACTGTGTATAAATCGTGTAGAGTCTACGGGGGATAGTAGGTATGTTGTCATCTTCAATCCCATTCTTTATCCACACGATTTTTAACTACGACTCGGCCAGCGTCAGTGTTAAGAAGTGTCATACATACTCGTTTCACTTCTTACTCATGGTTGCGTTCAGCTAGGGCCCTATTCTGCTAAACTAATCTCTTCACTATGACAGGGGTATTGTCAAAGAATGAAACGTTTTGGTATTCTACCTTAGATGAAAGAAATTATGATGAATGCAGATGGAGAGACGCGCGTCAAAGTGTCAAGTTTGAAACTATTAATTTATCTCGCACGCACTATCTAGAGTTTTATTAATCTAAGGATTCTATGTGATGATTCTGCGACGATTCCATTGTCATAGTGAAGCCATTTTATTAGAATTGGGCTCCTGATCCATTTGATTGGACCACCGTAATTTTTTTTCGTTAGTAGGTAGGCTCAGTTGGTTGTTTACCACAGAAAAAAAAAATTTCCGTGGTCTAGTTAGTTTAATTGAACCACTTACTCCAACCAAACTTTGGTGGTACAGTTAACTGTACCAGCTAAACCACCAAATATCATGTCCATGAATATCGCATGGACCATTTGCACATTTTACCTACTTTGCCTGAAATAGGCATTGACGCACTCATTAGTTAGGTTCCTACCTACTTAGGTACCTAGTAGGTAGGAACTTTACTAATGGGTGCGTCTTGGAAAAATATATAGATAGGAACTTACCTACCCTTTATCTACCGATATTTTTCTTCAATCTACAGATTATTTCTTCAATCTATTAATTTTCTACTTGTCTGTCTACTGATTTAGTCAAATTCGATCTTGCAACACTGTTTCCAACAAAAAGAATGCATGAAATCGGACGACGTGTTAATTAATTCTAAATAAGAACACATTTTGACTTTTATCCCCTCTCCCAAGAGAACCGTGCCTACTGATATCCCAGATAAAATGCATCCTATGTCCCTCGTAGTATGAGCTCAAATCATGCCAAGTTTCATTAGAATTCATTCAGTAGCATATTTTTGCTTTCATCCACCCTCCCAAGGGAACAGCACTGATTTCGGGATAAATAGTATTGCTCATTTGAATACATTCTGTACTTTCGGCGTGATGTGCGACCCAGGAATTTAACTTTTATCCCCCTCCACGGGGAACCTTACTGAATTCCGGTATAAAATGTATCTTTCCCCGTAGTATGAACTCAAATCGTGCCGACTTCCATTCGAATTCATTCAGTAGTTCCGTCGTGATGCGCGGTTAAAGAATTTTACTTTTTCCTCTCTCCCAGGGGAACCTTACTGAATTCCAAGATAACATGTATTCCATGTCGTTCCTTGTAGTATGAACTCAAATCGTGCCAGGTTTCATTCCAACTCATTCCGCAGTTTCGGCGTGCTGCGCGGTGAAGGAATCTTACTTTCATCCCCTCTTCCAGGGGAACCTTACTGAAATCCAGGATAAAATTTATCTTTCCTCATAGTATTAACTAAAATCATGCCGACTTGCATTCGAATTCATCAAGAAGTTCCGTCGTGATGCGCGGTTAAAGAATTTTACTTTCATCCTCTCTTCCAGGGGCACCTTACTGAATTCCAGGATAAAATGTATTCCATGTCCTTTCTTGTATTATGAACTCAAATCGTACTAATTCAGTCCCAACTCATTCAGCAGTTTCGGCGTGATGCACGGTGAAAGAATTTTACTTTCATCCCTTCTCCCAGGGGAACCTTACTAAATTTCGGGATAAAATGTATCTTTCCTCGTAGTATGAACTCAAATTATGCCGAGTTCTATTCGAATTCATTCAGTAGTTCAGTCATGATGCGCAGTTAAACAATTTTACTTTCATCCCCTCTCCCAGGGGAACCTGACTGAATTCCGGGATCAAATGTATCCCATGTCCTTCCTTGTAGTATGAAATCAAATCATGCTTGGTTTCATTCCAATTCATTCAGTAGTTTCAGCGTCATGCGCGGTGAAGAAATTTTACTTTCATCCCCTCTCCCAGTGGAACCTGACTGAATTCCGGGATAAAAAGTATCCTATGTCCTTCCTCGTAGTATGACCAAAAAACATTCCGAGTTTCATTTCAATACCTTCAGTAGTTTCGGCGTGATGCGCGTTTAACAAACAGACAGACAGACAGACAGACAGACAGACAGACAGACATGAATGAAAAAAATTACAGTTTTGGCTTCAGTATCGTTAATAGAGTGCCCTCCAAAAAAAATTTTCAATATATCTTCAATGTACAGAATTGGACCTGTTACAGTTTTATTATAAGTATAGATGAGTAGAGAAATACGTTTGAAAATGAAGGAAATATTTATTTATGGTACCATTAAAAATATATTGACATTAGACCAAAGATATCTACGGAACGTAGTCATAGGATCTTTGCATTAGACTTAAGATGAGACTTTACACTATGGTAGGTAACTTACACAGGTTAATTTTTGAACTCATACTTTATGTAGGTATCTTTAAATTACTATTTAGTTATAATTTTTATTATGCAGGTCTTGTCTTAAAATCCAACATATTTTTTATTAGATATGTTGGTATTCAAGTACTCACTAACTATTTATTTCTGTTTACAATTTTAATGTGGTTTACTAACTTTTCCTTTAACTATAAAGTCAACTATAAGGTCAAACAATATTGTCGGACAAATTCACATTTGTGGACTTGTCCGACAATATTTACCAGTACCTAATCATAATCCATTTTCTATTTGCCAGCCCTCATCAAGTGTTTGCAAACAGCAAATAATGTATTGCTACAGAATTACAGGTTTGTATGTTTGTAAAAAAATAATATCCTTTGAAAAAAAACCGTTGCTACCTAATGTCTGAAAAATATACATTTTTTTTCTGAGGTTTCGGTCTAATTGATACTATCACATGCCCACGACGCACATTTGCTTCTAGGAGGGCTAAGAGAAAATTAAAAAAAAGTTCATGTTCTTTTTTATTATACCTACATTCCTAAGGGTTCTATTACCCCGTGGTCTGTGAGGCAGAGTACCCCTCGCGTCTGAACACAAGTTTTACTTAGAGCGAGGAGTCAATGCATTTTCAGCACTAAGGTTTTAGGGTACAGTACCTACTATACTTAAAGGTGAATTTAATTGTATACATTAAGAGATAATTTAATAAATTTTAAGTACTCTATTAACCTGTAGTTACCATTTTTGGAAATAAATACTTGTATTAATAATAACTTGATTGTTTTGAAAAATCCTAAAACCATCTTCAAATTTCTTGAATTACCTGTGTGCAAAATTTCAGCCCGATCCATTCAGTAGTTTTGGCGTGAAGAGGTAACAAACATCCATCCATACAATAGCGATAATCATTCAAATCGGTCCACAATAATTGCCGGAGTAATCGACATACATAAACGTTGTCGGTTAAAAATCACAAAAACAATTTTACATCAAACACCGTTTGAAGTAAATTGTCATTGTGTACCCCAACTCGCATAATTTTATCGAAGGATCTTAAATATAATTTTTATATTGCGGGGCAATGCAGTCAGCGTCGTGGGGACGCTTCCGACTGGTATTGATATGATCAGTTGAGCTACCTGTAGATTGTTTGTAACAGTTTGCAGTTAGCTCAATTGTTTCTATTGTAAATACTAGTTCTAATTTATTTCTATTAGGTATTTGATTGTAATTTTCTTTGTGAATAATATATTTTTTATAATATTACAGATAGTAGGTATAAATTTTACCTACCGTATACAGGTGGTACGATATGCAACATACTCCACAGCCAGGAGACTAAAGACAGTACTTAGTAAATCATGAGATTAAAGATTTTATTTATTTATTTATTTAAAAACGTACATCTATCCTAACAGGCACACCCAATGCGATAGAGTACCTTATATTCTAGTCTTATTATAAGAAAACTGAAAATCATCAACATTTACACAATACAATAACATTCAAACACGCACAACACAACAAAGATCAAGAGACATTATTAACAATATCAATAATTCATAAATTTAAAAAAAAATACATTTAATACGAACTGTGATAACATAAAATAAAAAACAAATCATTTTGGAATTCGCTCCGGGAACAGTAAAAAAGAAGATTAAGTCTCATATTAAAAACATTTAAAATAAATAAATTAATATTATGATCAACAAATTATTGTATCAATTAATAACTACCCACATCATCAGTTTACTACACCAAAATTTGAAATTAGATTTTTCTGAGTGTTTTAAAACGGAGCCTTACTTATTAGGGGTTAGAAAAACATAAAATTTTACTAAAGTCACTCTTTGTTTCTTTTTCTCGTTCATCTGTCAAATCTGTTGTCTTATGATCCATCGGTCTCACATTTTGTTGATGTAGTGAACTGTTGACATACTAGCAATTGATCAAGTGTGTTGATATTGTACATTTTGATAAAATTAATATTGATCTTAGGTATGGAACCCCTTATTTAAGCAGGTATGTTATAATGCTCACAAAATACACAGTATATCTATATCAAATAATTATGCACCTACCTACCTACATTATCTGCTTAAGTGGCCACAATTGTCCCAAATATATGTATTAGCCCAAACGCCTTTCAATTGGGCATCATAAAGATCTATTGTTATCTCTAATTTGTTCCGTTGGTCTGGGTGTTTTCTATGTATACTAAAAATATTTATCTATGTAATGTATTGTATTAAGTATATCAGTTATCTAGTACTCATAACACAAGCTCTGCTTAGCTTGGGGCTAGATAATGCTGTGTGAATTGTCCAGCATTATTTATTTATTTATTTATTATTATTTATTATCTCTACCGTATTGAGCATTTTGAACCATGAGTGTTTTAAAAGCGATGAAAAATTATTATTTATTATAATTATATATTAGTAGGTCTAATGTGATGTATCAATGTTTATGTGTATATGGTACCAGTATGATGCTGAATAAATGTTTTTTTATTTATTGCAAGGTTAATAAGTTGTTATTATATGTACACAGACATTGCACACCGTAAAACCGGTAGGAATATATTCACTCGTATAATAGACATAAAAACACCTGTACCTACATGTATTTCACGCAATAAACGATACTTAACTTTATTTACTAACTAGTTTATGCCCGCGGCTTCGCACGTGTTGTTTCTATGGAAACGTTTAAAGGTGATTTCTATCCCATGAGAACTGATTTATGGGATAAAAAGCTATGTTTGATTCCAGGATTAGAATTACCTGTGTGCAAAATTTCAGCCCGATCCGTTTAGTTATTTAGACATGAAGAGGTAACAAACATCCATCCATCCATCCAAACTTTCACATTTACAATATTAGTGTGATTCAATTCATTTTTAAGGACGTCTTCTACATAATTACAAAAGAATCATCCAAATTGGTCCGTTAATGACTGAGAAATCAACGGACATACATAAAAAACATACATAAAGCCTAACATAGAACCTTCTCCTTTTTTGAAGTCGGCTTACCGACTAGACAGAGACCATTAAGAAACATATTAATAAAAACTGCCAAAATCAGTCTTCACTCACTCACAGCATGAGCTTTGGTAGAGCAGCAGATCATACCATAGCGCTGGTCTTCCGTGGGACCGTGGTGCGTAAGTTGTCTTCATGTATATGAGAATTATTAAATTTATATAATAATGCGCTGGCCTGTACCTGCATGTATTATGTAGCTAACTAATCTTCAGAACTAGCTGGAAGTTTTCCTAAAATTTTGAAAATAAAATAACAATAAATAATTCTACCACAATTCACACATCATCATCTAACCCAAAACCAAGCATAGCTTGTGATATAGATACACAGATGACTGATTTATTTAATACAGTATGTATACATAAATAATAACAAATAATGCTGGACAATTTACACAGGTTATCTAGCCCCAAGCTAAGTAGAGCTTGTGTTATGGGTACATAGGAACATATTTTTTATTGTACATAGGAACACCCAAAACACCCGGAACAAATATCTCCAGTTCATATAATATATGAACTGGAGATATTTGTTCCGGGTTCTTCCGGTTCCTGCCTCAGGACAAATTATATTATAATTTGTCCTGAGGCAGGAATCGAACCCGCAACCTCCTGCGTCGCAGGCGGGCACCCGCCGGGGGTACTCCTGCCACTTTATACGTCCTGCAGATAAGTACAGGCCGTATAAAGAGGCAGTAGTACCCCAAAGAGGTAGGAGTCGAACCTGCAACCTCCTGCGTCCGCGCCCTTCGTCCACTGCGCCACAGAGTGCTTCAACTCATTTATTGAACCATTTGAACTGAAACTTTGCACAGATTTACCTAGTTCTAAATTCAGAATCGCTGAAAGAGATTAGGAAGTCGCTGGATGCAGCGCGAAATCGGGAATTGTGGAGAACTTTTTATTGGGGAGGCGTATGACAAGAAGTGGACGTCATTTGATGATAATGATGGCGAGATTCAGAATAAAATAAGTTAAGGTACCGTACCTGTTAGAATAAGAATAAGAAACATTTATTGTTCAAACTGTGTAATTAATCTTAAGAACTACTTTTAAATTGGTCAACAGTTTGTTCTATTCTATACATAAATTATTATTAAAAATTTATATTAATAAATAAATAATGCTGGACAATTCACTTAAAATTATAGAAATTGCACATTTTCTTGAGCAATGTGAAATTTTGTTATCTAGGATCTCCAAAAGTACTGAACGGATCAAGATGAATTTTGGCATACACTTAGAACGTAACTTAACTTAAACAATAGGCTATTGCCTGATTAGAATAATAAGTAAATTATAACGAAAATAAGCCGCGTGCAGAAGCTAGTAATTAATAAAGGTTATTTTTATCATTAATTTTATTTAATACTTTATTGCACACAATTATAAATGTACACAATAGGTGGGCATAATGCCGATGGCATTTTTTACCTGCCAACCACACAGGGTCAACAACGAGAAAAAGGTTAACTTAAACTTAGCTATAATAAACAAGATCCGTCAAGTGCGAGTGTAACTCGCGCGCCGAGGGTTTTGAACGTTTGTCAACAAATATGTACCAATAGTACCGGTTAGAGACTTCGCAATTTAACGAATACCTAAGAATAGTAGGTACCAACCTACATTTCATATGGATCTCTCTGCATGCTTCGGTTAAATGGGTGGTTCGGTAAAAGTGGGTAATGGTAAATTTTTCGACTTTTTTCGAAAAATTTCAAAAATTATGAAAGCTACAGAAATTTGCAAAACTGGTTTGAAATGTCCAAACCGATACCTTTCATTTGATACCCCACTCTGTGGGGTAGCCCCCCTTTTGGAAATTATTCCTTTTTGACCATTTTTCAAAAAGTGTTCTTTTTACAGACTTCTCTATATTTTTCCTGTAAAATATAAATCCATATCTACAAACGCTTCATACATTTTAAATGGATCGCTCGGCAAACTTCGGAGATAGGGGGGGGGGGAATGGGTTTTTTTTCGACTTTTTTCAAAATATTTCAAAAAGTATGAAACTTACAGAAATTTCAAAAACTGTTTTGAAATGTTCAAACCGATACCTTTCATTTGATATCCCACTCGATGAGGTAGCCCCCCCTTTTGAAAATTATTTCCCCCCTTTTTGACCATTTTTCAAAAAGTGTTCTTTTTTCAAACTTCTCTACATTTTTCCTGTAAAATATAGATCCATATCTACAAACGCTTCATACATTTTAAATGGATCACTCTGCAATCTTCGGAGATAGGGGGGGGGGAATGGGTATTTTTTCGACTTTTTTCGAAATATTTTAAAAAGTATGAAACCTACAAAAATTTCAAAAAATATTTTGAAATGTACAAAATGATACCTTTCATTTGATACCCCATATGACTCTGTAGGTATCTTTTAAAATTTCGGCATCACAATTTGTATGGAAAATATTCATTTTCATTTTTCATTTATTTTCATTTATTTTTCTCTAAATCTGTACAGGCGCACGAAATGTATTATTATTTTCAATTTCAAGTTGATAGCTGCAGTAGTTTTTGAGTTATTAAGGAGGGAAAAAAGGACAGACAAAGCGAGACCATAAGGGTTTTGAAACCGATCTTCGATCTTCAAAACCCTAAAAACTAAGAAAAAGAACAATATTTTTAAATGTTTACCATGATATACAGAAGAATAAGTAGATTTGTACTTACCTACCTTAATCAAAATTTCCACTTGTAACGAAATTACGGTTATCTAACTAGAAGACGGATAAAGAATTTTGATAAAATGCTCACGAGTCAGCTTTTTGAAACAATCTTTTGATCCAACTTTCTAAGGTTAACAACAGGAGTTAAATAACAATTACTAATACCTATCTAACATTTTGAGAGCATCAAAATATAAATATAAATAATAAGCTTATATAAATGATCAACACATTTATAAAAGCATATTTTGACCCTCCAGATATTTTCTGAATTTTAATTTGAGTTTATTATCTTTATTTTTCTACTGACACTAGCAAATGGTCTACAATATTGCAATTTTTAAAGTAGAGTTATTACCCTACTAGAGTCCGGACTCTACTTTACAAATGGTCCAAATCTCCGAGCAAACGCTAATGCATGCATGGGAGCAAATAGTAAAAAAGAAAAAATCTACAGAGGAGCCGTGAAGGAGCAAATCGTAGACAATATTGCTAGTGTTATTAGAACAGGCCGAAACAGAGCTAGCCGCAGTATACCCATCAGTTACTGCATTAGACAAAGGGCTCGAACACAATAGCCCTGCCGTCGGTCCTCGGTCTTCCCGCTGATAGCATAGGGGCCCCCTCATGGCTACCTGGACGGACAACGGACAAGATAATAAATGACCAAATGTTTAGTTAGTTAAAACTGTTATCTATGCAAAGTTGGAGAGGTAAGTTTTGAATTTGCAGGATGGTCGGTAGTGAAAATGTTTATTGAAAGCTGTTTTTTTTTTGTTTTTCTGAAAAATTGAAATCCTAATTAAAATAAAATATTTATTTATGGGTACATTCTCAACTAAATACCTGGAATTCTAAACTAAATGCACTTTAATTTTATCATTTCTTTCTGTATTGTTTTCTATCGTACAATAAAGTGCTATCAATCTAAATTCATAAAGATATGATTATACTTTATTTACATTGAGGGTATCAATGTTTTGTATTTGCTTATTCTAACTTTAACCACTTTCACGACGCACATGTATACCTGGTGGTCCTCCAGGCAAGTCTGGGCAGTGAATGCGTTAAAAAAAAGCAAAAGGAAGTCAAATCTTCTACACAGGGGTTTTAAGGACGCGTTGCCCTTGCTTTGCGATTGCTGGATTCTTGCGAATAGAGACTTGGTTGTGCGCGCTACGTAGAGAAAACATGTGTGGATTCGTCATACGCATGGCAGAGTTCACGGGCCGGCCTGATGTTCATCAGGACTGTCGGACACCGCGAAGGCAGCGAGTTAGGCGATTAACGCCTTGTTCACCTCGGGAATGAGCAACCCCCACCCATAAAGTCGCGTCGAGAATTCCCGGGGACCAGGATTTAGAATAGCTCCCCGATCCAATGCACTACTTCACTGTGTAGAAACGGACTCCCCACGATACAATAAATTTTTGTTCTATACGTGCTACACTGCCGGAGAAAAACGTTTGCGCGATCTAGGATTTCGTCAGCAAAGTGCTGATTTCTCTCCTTATTTCAACTACAACCTTCACAATATATACTTTTTATAATTTTTCTACAATTTTTGCTGTTTTTAGTAATGATTATAATAATTTAAATTGGTTATTAAAGAAGTTAGTTTTAGAGGCGAGCGAAACGGAGGATACAATACCAGTGAGAAGAACAAGGACAACAACTGTGTAAAGGTTAAATGCGTCGCTCAGTTGCGCCATCTATTAAGGAGTTAAAGAACCACGTGCGAAGGGCAGAATGGGCTTGAAACGTTATCTATGATATTATGTGGAAGTAAAAGGAAAGAAAATTGTATAACGTTTTACAATTATATATATTACCACAGATATTATAATACACTATGTACTATGTCATACTAACTAGTATGACTTTTGGGGATTTTTCCGAACAAAAAAATAAAAGTAACTTGCGTCATACAAAAACATACAAAGTCAACATGAAAATGGCTCACAAAATTACAAAACAAATCTCTATTATTAGAAAGCAGTCAATTGTCAACCTCTGTGGCGCAGGAGACAGCGGGATT
The DNA here is from genome assembly GCA_949316285.1 of Eupithecia subumbrata. Classification (NCBI taxonomy): domain Eukaryota; kingdom Metazoa; phylum Arthropoda; class Insecta; order Lepidoptera; family Geometridae; genus Eupithecia; species Eupithecia subumbrata. Next base: position 7,008,818 of record OX438643.1, on the reverse strand, counting down.
CGATTCCCGCCTCAAGACAAATGTCTGTCTGTATTATTTTGGTTCAGGGTTTTTTAGGTGTTTTCTATGTACTTATATAATAAAAATAAAAATCACTATCTATGTAGCATTATGTATTAAGTTCATCAGTTATCTAGTACCGATAACACAAGCTCTGCTTAGCTTGGAGCTAGATAATGCCGTGTGAATTGTCCAGCATTATTTATTATTCATTGAAATATTAAATCCACGCGTTCGAAAATCATATCTTTTAGCTTTGTTCATAATTATATTCTCTAGCACTGTGTTTGTACCTAGCTATAACAACCCAACGATTCACTTTAACAAGCCCGATTTCATCCTACTCTACATTATAGCTAATTCCGAGAAAATATAACAAGTCCCTATATTTACGACTTTATACGATACCTTGTTATATTTTATTTCTATTGATTGTGACAATCATAGAAATGTTCACAGAGAATCGTAAATATCTGTTACAATAATGAAACCTTATTACTGAGACTTGGCAATTTAGCGATGTTCTACAGTCTACGGGTTATTGGAAGGATATTTATTTAAATAGTCTCTATTATTTTTGTTGAAAACCTTTGTAGAATTGTCCACCGAGATATTAAATATAATGTCTTGGGGACGCTTACGACTGGTATTGAAATGGATCAGTTGAGCTACCTGTAGATTATTTGCAACAGTCTGCAGTTAGCTCAATTGTTTTAATTGTAAATACTAATTCTAATTAATTTCTATTACCTAATAATTAATCGAAAGTAAAATAGTTCAAAACTATTTTAAGGTAGAAATGTGTATGGTAGGTAAGTCTGAAAACCTGGATGTGTACGTGTCCTGAGAGGTGAGTCTATTTGATGTAAAGGCCGATTTACACTTCAATAAGTACAGTAGCGAGTTAACTTGCGTCATCGGCGAGGTAAGCTGATAATATTGTTTGAACGGCAAAAGCGAGATAAGTAGCAAGCTGTTGATTAAGTTAAGTTGAATAGATAGCGATCCTATTTTTCGGCAAGTCCAAGTGCGAAGTAGCCCCCTCTCTCGCGTCTCCCGCACCCCGCTAACTTAACTGGCCGGCATGTAGACGGGCGAGTTTAGTACAGTCCATTAAGTTTGGATACAGCGGCCGCGTACTCGTGTTTTAGTGTAAAAATGAAGTGGTCTGATAATAGGTACTGTTAAATACGAATACCTTACTTTTCTATTATTTCATTTCTATTAATATTTCATCTTTAAAATTTTCTACAAGTATAGACACTAATTCTTTTAATATACGTAAATTTCGTAAATTTTTGTCAAGCAATTCAAGGTCCTTTTTCTGGATTAAAACCACTGTTTCGTAGGAAGTCGAGTAAAACAATTATTTTATTGCAGTAGACTAGTCAGTCTTCTTCTCGGAACCGCAACTTATGACTACTGAACTAAACCATGTTTGGACGCTACTTACTACTTACTATTTATTACTTAACTGACCAATTTCTTAACTCGCTACTGTACTTATTGAAGTGTAAATCGGCCTTTAGTAACGAAACGTGAACGTAAAAAGAGTTACATCTCTTTTTACGTTTACGTTTCGTACAGGGCGGCAGCGCCTCTATAGTGCGGACAGGGAATTACGCAAATTTTATACAAAACGGAGACGTCACGTTTACGTCTTGATCGTAACGTCAAATAGACTGACCTTTGTTTTCCTTCTGATATTTTTGTGCTGTGCCAGAATAATGAGCTATCTATATTTTTATAGTGAACAACAATCCATGCATTTTACGATGAGAGCCAAGATAAGCGGCCAATTTCCAAAGAAAACTCAATTTTTCTCGTCTTCAGCTAAGTTAAGATGGAATTTTTCCAAACGGTTAAAATGCCGTAATGCCAGAAAATTGAGATTTTACTTTAAGATTATAAAGAAAAGGAAATAACTAGGTTATCTGATCAAAACTTAGATTAAACCCATATCAATATTTATAGAGCTTGCGGCAAAGATCTTAGGATGTTTATCATAAAAACTCTATTACATTTTAGGTGTTCAGCGAAATTCAAAAACCTATTGAATCAAAGTGGAAATAGTGAATTTATGGTATTCTCACCTACGAATGAAAACACCAAATATGTACCAGTTGGTTTAGTGGACCAATACAAGCTGTTGGGGTTGTATACTAGATATAACCCCATTGAAACGAGTCTCTAAATTTAAGTACTTAGGTCATATTGTAAGCGATAGCTTTAGTGACGAAATGGATATAGAGAGGGAGCGATGGGCGCTGGCCGTGAGAGCTAATTTAAGTTGGTTCGAAGGTTCTTCGAACCAACATATGAACACTTTTTGATCGTCAATGATCAAAAAGTGTTCGGTGATAATGTGTTAAGAGGTTAGGGTACCTCTGGTCCGAATCTCAAACTCATCCGCGGACGACAATGTCCACTTCAGTTTTGAGTAGGGGTACATCTCGTCCGTCGTCGTCGTCGTATTATATTCGTCCGAATCTAAAATCTCTTGGTTTTAGATTCGGACGAGTTTTACCCTCAACCAAAAGTGAAGGGGACAACTCGTCAGTGGGAGCAACTGGACACAAAAAAAGTTTACGTATGCGAAGGGAGCGGATGATTTCATACTGGTTCTATAGAAATAAAAAATCATCGGTAACTTGTATCTGACACAAGACACAAAAGCGTCTATTTGCGCCCTGCCTAAGGAAAGTAAGTAAGTACACTGAAAGTAAAGAAGAACTGATCTTTTTCATAGATTAAACTGCCACTAGATACGTCTTCTAGTCTATGAGTAGGTAGTAAAATATGTTGGTTGCTCAGAAGAGGTCCAAATTAGTCTATGTCAAATCTTCTATACGAGTAAAAGTATCCTTTGGACCACGTATACTCAAAAAGGAGTGAATGCCTTCGCGCCAGTACAACAATGGTTCTAGGATGTTGCTGAAGCTCCCTCGGTTCTGCAGCGCCTCCAACAGCATCCTGAGATCAATCTCCGATAAATAGGACAGTCATTGGAACCTTAACATTGGTTAAGGCACTGTATTCGAACAATGCTGCATTAGCATTCGGACTGCAGGGTTAAACTTCTCTGGACTGATACCTATTTATATCATACTTAATGCGCTGTGTACTAACATAGTTTATGTTTGTACTAAGTATGATATGGATCTCTGTGTCTGAAATAAAAACATTTTATTTATTATTTATTTTAAAGTTGACCCCTGGAACCTCTATGTCGATGTTTCGTTTTTATTTAGTAACCAATTCACAAATCTATGTTCAAAACATTGTGTTGTGTTGGAATTTTTTGAAAATATGCACATAGTATGATTAAGGAATAGAGTAGGTATGTATACTCTTTCTAGAATTCAAGATATTTTATGTCAAAAAAGGCATTTTGAATGAAGTTTTACAAAAACTGAAAATCATAACAAATAACATCAAGTTAACAGCAAGGTAATCATTTAAAACCGAGACACGCTTAATTGCACAAGCACAACGAAACAATTAGAATTCGAGTTCGAAAACGGACGACAGACGAATTGAAATGATAAATGAACTTTAAAAACCTGACCTTGTTTCGAATTTCTGAGATTTGCTTCGATGAAATCAGTGTCATTAAATATTATCCACCATTATTTATTTTTTCGTCTAGCCTTTACAATAAAGGAATTGTAAAACTGAGCTTAGTGAAATGCAATTTAGACGTGCGTGTGTTATTGCTTTCATTCAGCTTCAGCCTATCCCAATAGCAAAATGATACCATATCGACCTGTCTTGCGCTTGCCGCATCGAGCGTCTGCCTGCAATCTTTCCCAGGTCATCCCACCTGGCCGGAGGGCGCCGAGTCGCGGTCTCAACTAAAGAACACGTTTATCCCAGCAGTTGTCGGACTGCTTCCTTTAATCGTGCTGATTCTGAATAATACACCGAGGAATTACTCAATTACTACTTAATTGAGTAATAATTTTTGTAATGGGTAACAAATCACACACAAATGCGGAATTTTGGATGGATGGATGTATGTCTGTTTCTTCTAAACGTCAAAACTACAGATGCTGAAATTTTGTATCGATGTGGGTGTACATAGGTGTTCATGGAATAACTTCTCACCAGCTATCCCGTAAATCAGTTCCCATGTGATATATATAACTTTTGAACGTTTCCATAGAAAAAACGCGTGCGAAGCCGCGGGCAAAAACTAGTAAACAAATAAATATTCTAATAGCATATACCGAAGTATTCGTGTATCGCTACTTCAAATGTTAATGTAATGCCAGGGTCTTAATTCCCCTAAATGAATCGCTTCACCATAACAATGGTAACGTATTAGAATGACACACTGTGCTATTTTCCTTTTAAGAAAAAAAAAACTAGCGATAGAGGGAAGCAACCATTCACTGGTTCATTCCATTCATTCAATGGTTGAGGGGCTCGCAAATGCGAACAAATGCAAATGCGCGCCCTCGAATTGCGGTACCTGTTAAAGTTTAGGATGAAGGTAACCATTATGTAAGTTATGGATAGTTATTAATTGTTTGTGATGATTTTTATGGGACAGTGTGTGGTCGCAAAGCGACAATTTCCTTCGTTAAAATAATATAAAATCTCTCCCTGCAAATAGTACAACAAGCACTACCTATCTATCTCTATCTCTTTCATCTATGGATGATCCTTCAACGATACCATTGTCATAGTAAAGCGATTGGTAAGCTGAATTCGCCCGTAGTCTGGTTGGTTCACCAACAACTAGACCATTATTAGCATAAGTCCATGGCTTACCTATTTCCCCACACGTGGCTATGTATGAAGTACCTAGATTTCTTAGTACTCTCAACTTATCTAGGTGCATACCTGCTATTTACAAATCAAGTTAACCCATTGCTGGCGTTATTGCGAATACATTTGCCTATCGTGATGCCATGGCTACAAATAAAATATATTTGAAAGGCTGTCAGACTGTGACTTTTCTGAACGGACAATAATAAAAGGCATGGAGATAGTTAGTATATTAAGAGGGCGCAATGCGAACCATTTTGTGAAAAGGTTCGGCACAGGATTTCGCGTTCTTATGAGCATACGTTCGAAAAACGTATGTTTATCCCGCTCTTATGAATAAAAATCAAGTTTTTGATTATTTTCAAGAAAACTACACAATTTATGAGAACCAAACTGGTTAAAGGAACCAAATAATAAGTAAAGACTTACGAATCAAAGATTAAGTCATTTCAATAGAACGAAAGATTCCTGAGACTCGTCGACGTAGAACGGTTATTGAAACTGGTTAGTCAAAGCCTATACCATAGATTGGCAAAAATATTGTATAATAAAATACCCGAATATATAAAAAATTGGCGAGACGATTTCGACGCATTTCGGGTAGATCGGGTAGATTGGTGGGACTTGGCAAACGATCGCCATTCCTGGAAGAGTTTGGGGGAGACCTTTGCCCAGCAGTGGGACAAAATAGGTTAGATAAAAAAAAATATAAAAAATTAAGATAGAACTTTTTGTAATAAGCTAAAATTAATTTTTTTTTTTGAAAATTTTTATTATTCTGTTGACCAATTCACTACGGACAAACTAAAATGACACTAACCTATGACGAAACAATGAATAAATGACAATTCTGGCTTCTAGATTCAATTTAATTAATTCTAATAATATGAAACTTATTTTTCTGTATGTTATTGTTTTAATTATGTAAGTATTTTAAACTCTATTTGACATGTGTCAATAAAGTCGAACTCAGTTTTGCAGTGCCCTTCCAGGGTTAATATCAATGACGTGTAAGCACTTATTATGATAACAGTACAAGTTGAAAACAATGGAAAAATTAACAAAAGCACGTCTCATAAAATTTATCGAAATTGATCTCTAAAGACCTGCGGATCCCTGCGGGATCGGGGCCCTCAGGGACTAACCCGGTACATGTACCTAGCTAGTGACAACCTAACTAACCATTCACTTACACCTAAGAATGAATGTAAGCAAGCAAAAATAAAATAAATAAATAACGCAGAAAATTTTTAAAACCACAAAAAATGGAATCTTGCGCCAACACGAAACAATCCACCTTAAGTAATGAATATTTCCTGACGGAGATATTTCGATATTACGAGAACTGACCCGATTCCACGATTCATAAATTCTTCAATTAATACAAGTGCTGCCAATTAATGATAATTGAAATGCAATATATTGGGATCGTTGTGGAGTAAAAAATTTCTTGAAAGAAAATGGCGGATGGTTTTAACGATTCGAATTCGGTAAAATTTATTGGTGATGCTCAAGTTTTGTTTATTTGTTGGTGAATGTAATAGGAGTGTGGTGCTGGCTTAGAATTTGTACCACCGCAACTCTTCCTGCGGGTTATGTTCATGAGATAAAAACCAATCAGGCGCTCATCAGAGGAGGCCTGCGTCCAGCAGTGGACCATTGTAGGCTGTTTAGGTTAGGTGGGGTATGCAATGGCTACATAGCTACACATCCTACACAGTATGTCTACACAGCCTACATAGTTTTATTTCGGTTTAAAGAATTTATTCTCATTAAAAACTTAAACAGTTTACTTACAATGAGATTACTTCGCTACGCTCAAGCTTTATTATTACAATATTACAATTTTATTATCGCTAAGATGACATGCAAATAAATCTTTAACTTTATAATTAAAATAGAATGCGAGCAAAGTTATTATTTTTTCAAAAAACAAATCTCAAACCATAAAAGAGGGTAGGGGTAGGTTATATTTGTTGTTGGTTGTGTTAGTAGTAATAGTTTTATTTATACTGTGCCAATGCCGTAATTTGCGATAAGCCAAATTTAACTTGAGTACTTACTAAAATCGATACTAGGTAGTGATCGACGAACAAATGATCGATGAAGGTAGAGCTTAGATTTTGGGCACCGGACGACTGACTTACTACGTTAGATAGATAGATAGATAGAAAACACTTTATTATACCACACAAATACAGAAAACAATACAAAGAAAATGCTTAGAAAAAAGGAAGTATAAAGGGCGGCCTTATCGCTAACAGCGATCTCTTCCAGGCAACCTTGGGATGGACTGGATATGAAAGAACAAAATAGACGGTGGCACTGAATAAATATATAGATAGATACCTACTTAAAGAAAAGGAAACAAATACTTACACTACATACCTACCATAATACCTACAAAGATTAATAATAAACATAAAATAAGGTTGTCTAAATCTTTACAAGGATATATAATGCTGAAGAAGCAGTTTTTTGAAAATAGGGAGTGATTTTGCACGTCTGATGTCCAGAGGGAGAGCATTCCATAGACGGGTAGCTTGTACACGTTAATACATAATAGACTTTTTGAATAAAAAACAAGTAAGGTAAAGTCCGCATTGATACCAGGATGATTCGGTGATCAATGCCAAAAATACTACCTTCTGAAAATAGCACTCTTATCAAATAATATCCGAAACAAGAATCTGTAGATCAATCCATCATTGATTAAGCGGCGGTAATCGAATCCGCGAACTTCTGTCTTACCTACCTATCTACTACATATTTTTATGTCACGAACGTTGAATAGCTTCTAGTTATTAAGAAATCCAATAAAATCGAGGGTTCCGTACATAAATCTTGCTAGCATCGGAATTAGCTATAACAATAATTATCGGCTCCATTTACACCGAACGGGCGATTACCCACAGCTGGGGTTATTTTACGCATTATTTGCTATATTGGGGCGAAATTATTTTTGCTGGATGTTTTGTAACTTTAGCTTGGTAAATTAGCATAACGTCTGGTCAGTTCTTAATAAAACATATAAATACGAAAGACGAAAATGTTCATGAAATATTTGATTTTGGAGATTTTTTTTATGAAAATTCCGAAGTCTACACGTAGTGTGATATGGAATTTAGGACAAAAAAAAAATTAGGTCGAATTTCAGCTATGAGGACATCATCACTTAGATTGCCATGTCCTTCTTGAAAGCGTTAAAAATCTAATAAACTACCCGAAAGCTGAAAAAGTTTCTGGTCGGGTATCAGACGAGCAAGATAAGAACTTCACTTCATACTTACAATGTCCCTGACTAAATCAAAAGCTTTTATTTCTTTCTTTTTAGTCAGCACTAGTACGAAGGTACCTATTTTGTAGCTGTTAGCCTATTACCTAGTGCCTTATTCAAGATAGTAATGGGATCAAATGAAAAAAACCCAATAATCTACCTACCTATGAATTATTATTAGTATTAAACGGGTATTTATCGCGTTTATTTACCTATTTTCCCGACGTTTCAACAGGTTTACACACGGTCACGGGATGACTGGAGTACTGGAGTAACCGCCTCTGCGAACGTGCGACGTCGGGAAAAATAGGTAAATAAACGCGATAAATACCCATTTAATAATACTAATAATAATGTTTTCAGATTGCGTAAGTTTGAAAATATTTATTACCTATGAATTGATAAACTTTCTGGTCGGGTATCAGACGAGCAAGATCAAAGAAATTTACTTTGTACGTGTAATGTCGCTGAGTAAAACAAGAAATCTTCTTTTTTTCGGTCTTGCTATTGAGCAGTAGTAATAAGATACCTATTAAGAAGATCTTAGCCCGTTACCTAGTGCCTAATTCTAGGTAGTTACATACTAATGGACTCACTTGCATGGTAAGCTGTGATAAGGACTTCCTGTGATTAACTGCATTGTGCTTCGCATCAATAGAATTGATATTATGCAGCGTGTCATGCTGTCTACACTGATAAACTGAGTAGTAATTCAAGACCTTGATGAATCAGGTAAGAATTTATGTTTTGGATTCATAGTAATTCAAGTCAGACTTGTCAAGTCGCGCATGTACACCGAGGGTTCGGTATAGTTAGTTATATATAAGCCAAGCAAATTTTATTATTCTCGGTCCCTAAAGACTTTTGTCCATTGCGAGTATCGTTTTTTATTATCTTTATTTATTATGAAACAATTTTGTCACACAGTGACATTGCGAGTTTCAGAAAATATGTTCAGTATCCTTGCTTCTTGCCGAATTTCATAATTCTAGGTCAATGGGAAAGTACCCTATAGGTATATACAATTTTGTGTGATATCCCGGTAGAAATTTCAAAATATGCGGTTATAAGCGGCTGTAACTTTTGATTGCGTTGACATAGAATTTTGACTTATATCACGGCTCAAATGAAAACCTTCACGTGTTCCTAAGAAAAGGGTGTTGACGGTCAGAAGGACAACAGACTGATCTTCTAAGGATTCCTGTTTACCTTGTGTATATATATGTAATGTTGTTATATGTTTAAAATCAAATCAAATCAAAAACTCTTTATTTCCATATATACATTATATGTATGTCTTACATTCAGAAAAGGTCAAAACACTGACACGGAAATAAAAGTGATATTTTTGATTTCTGTCGCTTCGGTATGTAGACTAAAGTAAAGAAGCGACGAATAAACCTTGACGCTTTTAGTTGTTATTTTTCGAGTAGGAGCAAAACCCGTCTCAAGCGTTTATTTTGTCCATTGATTCCAGGTACCTGTATGCCTCTTATTAGGTATGTGTTTGAATTATAATTGACGCGAATAAAACACATAATTATTATAATTACCTAAACCTAATGACTCTCTTTACTAACTTAATTCGTAAGTATAAAATAAGTGATTATGGCTCTTGTTTTAAATTCAGTTTTATCGCCGCATGATCCAACTCGTTTCCATTAAACCTTCAAAGGTTTCTGCTACATTTACTCTAAACTTCTCTGAACGAGTTTTCAAGTTTAACATTTGCCCCTACTATTGGTATTATTACGATTGTATCTCGCTGGTTTGGAATCTACTACAATCGTGGCAGCGCAGAAACTTTCAATAAGGCATTTTCCAAAACAGAAAAAATCTTGTTTACCTTAGAACTCAATAGATGGCGGGGATCTTTTGCGGAGAGGAGAAGATGTCAATGGGATGTCATGTCAAAATAAACGCGGTCTATGCTACTTTACTTTGCGTGAAAGTACTCTGAACGAGTTTTCAAGGTTTCTTAATCACTAACTTTTGACAGGCCCAAGTAAAAAGCGACCTCTTTTAAGTCTGGTAGAGCTAATTTTACTATTTTGGTTTTTAAGAAAGCGCCTCATTGAGAAGCGCTTTCTGCACGTCTTTCCGGCGGTTCTGACTATTTTTTCGTGTTACTTTCGAGTTGATAATTTATTACATTCACTTTGCTTTCGAGTTAACGTAGTAGCTTAGCTGCTATCAAGAAGTTAAGAACTCTTCCCGAGAGGAAACGCATTTAAATCTTTACAGGTGGGACCACATTTATATTCCCAAAGGGATAAAACATGGATAAAAGCTTATAATTTCTGGCAGCGGTTTCGCTCACTTGGTATCATATTATTTTTTGATATTAATTTTTTTATAGGTAGTCCGTCTTTCCACAGACCAATTTTCTTGCGAAATCTCATAACCGTAGGGTTGCAAGGGATAGTGTTGATTATATTTTTGCTTTGATCTCTGGTGAGGACTGGCACTTACACTAGAGGCGTTATTAACAAAGATTTTAACAGACGCTTATTTGTGAAAAGCTACTTTTGCCTTTATCAACCTAACCATAGATAAGCAACAACATAAGCTAGATTAAGATACAAAGTACTGAAATTATTGTATTAAACCGAAGGGAGGGATTTAGACCCCGTAAAAACCACCCTCTGTTGTCATATTAATTACGTGGCATATTTTTAATTGTGAATAACAACTTTGTTACCGGAAATATGAATAATGTGAAAGAGGCAGGCGTGTCAATGATGATGATGGCTATTATGACTGAGCTTCTAAAAAGACACGGAAATCTACACTTGCACGGTAGACGGGGAAATTGAATTATCTTCAACGCCAAATCTTACTAACATACTTACTCCTGTGGCTCAGTGACCCAAAGTGGATGTTGGCTTCCGACACATGACTTCACCGGGCATCTCGGTTCTGATCTGTCTCTCAAAGCCAAGCTTAAAACTGAGATCAAATCTTATGCTTTCAAAAACAGAAAGTTGTAGCGCCTTTCTAAAAGTAACGAGCAACACTTTCATTTTGAGCATAGGGTATTGAAAGGGGCTACAATTTGCGATTCCAACTCTATTTTATGATACTAAAATACATGGTAACACCCAAACCACAAAATACGAATGCAGTGCAAAAAATCTACTCAATATCAGCGAAAAATCCCAGACAGCTGACTGGGCTTTCACACGCCAAAAATGGCGGGAAAAATGGCGAAATGGCGACAAACCTACCTCGCTAACGAACCTCTTTGTTACTACACCTGCCTGGCTGAATTTAGGAAATAGCACAAAGCATACCTACTTTCTTGTAGGATAAAATCGGCATGGAAATTGAAACTTTATAGAATAGTAAGGGAAAATTAAATGATGGGAAAAACACGGCAGAAGTAGAGTGGACTTTATAATCCATCAGTTGGTTTTCCAATGATTTAGTATCAGCTGCGACAAGACAAGAAATAAAAGAACTGAGAAAGAACATCTTCAAGACAGCTTCAAGAACTTACCAAACTTCTAAAGCAAAAACTCTCTACTTTCCTACTATTGCACAAACGAGTTTCCAACCACCGCTCACAGATGGCGGTACCCGTCCCTAAACAAATAAGAACAAAGAAAAACCTTAGCATTTTATTTAAACCTCATTTATCATTATAAAGATTTTTGTGCGTGAAGTTTTATAGAAGTTAGAAGTAATTGAATTAGTGAATTATTCTGCCTTTCTATCGTAGCAGGCAGTGTGCTACGAGCCGTCGTAGCGGGTCTACGCCGCTACGCCGTCCTACGCCGCCCAGCGAATCAAAACAATATGAGAAAACAAACATTAAAATCTATTTGAAAAACGTGGTGATTTTTATTTGTGCAAAGTGAAAGTGTTTTTGTAGATTTTGATATTTTGTGTTTTATATTGTGATAGACGGAAGTTCTTGGTGTTTATTGAAGGTAAGAGTCTTTTTCATATATTAAAGTTAGCGTTTGATATGCAGCTAAATTGCAGTTTTAACACAGGACAACACAGGCAAAACTAACTAAGATAGTGTTGCCAGATAATATAGAAAATATACTTAATTAGAAATACGTAAGATTTCTTTTTGAATAAAAATATTTATTTATAGCTCAAACAAAAACAAACATGTTGAATATAAAACTTAGGCAGCACAGTCAAATAAAGCAACAAATTTTTATTAAAAGGTTGTTTATGCTCGCGGCTTCGCACGCGTTGTTCCTATGGTATCATTTAAAGGTTATTTCTATCCCACGGAAACTGATTAATGGGATAAAAAGATAGACCTAGAACTACCTATATCCAAAATATCAGCCCGATCCGTTCAGTACTTTTAGCGTGAAGAGGTAAACATCCATCCAAACATCGAAACATCCAAACTTTCACATTTATAATATAAATAGTGTGATTGTGGTGGACTTTTGACTCCAAAACTAAAGTAGACAAGGGGTACAATTAACTCGTAAATAAGACATTCAACCTAATTATAGAACACAATAAAATAAATTGGTAAAACGATAAACGTACGCGTAAAAACGAATCGCTTACCCAAATTTATGAAATCCAATAATCTCTTAATCCGATTTGTTATATTAATGAGGCCGTACTGAAACCTAAATTATATTTATCGATATAATTGCTATTCATTCGATTCTGCAGTACTTTTTACACAAAAAAATATTAATGGTACACATTATTTAACACCATAATTATCAATAATAACTATATTTTAAACTATAAAAACTATCGTTGTTTGACGAATTCATTACGGATGTAAGCGGGTTAACTACGAACCTTATTTGTGTTGGAAGAACACCAACGTTCCATCCCTTGACGAAGGACATCTTCAGGGTAAGTGCGGTTCTAGACGCGCGCGTTCAGCATCTCTCCGAGTAGGTAGTACTCGGAGAGATGCTGAACGCGCGCGTCTAGAAAGGGTCACAAAGGGTTCGTAGTTAACCCGTTTACATGCTTAATGAACTTTATTTTTTAACCCCCGACGCAAAAATAATTATAATATAATAAGTTTAACGTGTATCTGTGTATCTGTCTGTGGTATTGTAGCTCCCAAACGGATGAACCAATTTTCGTTTAGTTTTTTCTGTATCATAGATAATTTTATCCCGAGTGTTCATAGTCATGTTTCAAGAAAATCTGTAGGGGGGCTTTTACAATTTTTAATGTTGTTCTTGTGTTTTGATTTCATCATTCGACATGTCAATCAAACGCGTTTAAACGCGGAGGCGTATACCGAGCGTGCTGATGTCGTACCAGAACTTTACCGAGTAATCAGAAAAGGCACTAAGGACTCTTCCAATTCCGCCCGTGGATGTCGTAAAAGGGGACTAACCAGAGAAAAGGCAGCAACTTGCTTATGTGTATTTTTAATACCTCTACTGATATCATCAAACCGATTGCCAAATGTGGTGATTATAGACAAACCCCCCTTGATTGATGTGCGTGTGGACTGAGAGCACACATTTGGAATCCTTGTAAATCGAATTGAAAAACAAATTTCGTATAAAATTGTAAACGTGAAGTAAAGGTCCATCAATTTGTAAAACTTAAATTACAGCCGGTATAACCTTTAGACAGACTTCTATTTTAATTTTTATTTTAGAATTTTGTAAACAATGTTCCAATGCCATTCAGAAGTTTCCAACTCATCAGTGAGGTGAAGAAGGCATCCTCACCTCACTTCAACAGCCTATATTGGTAAACTGCTGGACGCAGGCCTTCCCCTGATAAGCACTTTTTTCGTTTTTATCTCATGGGAGATGGAGACACAATGCACATTATTCCCACGCTGGGCATGCGGGTTGGGAATCGCAGTTCGATGGTAGAATTGTCCTGCAGGGGGCGCCCCTTTTCCCCCCCGGGCAGCATGGCAGATCAGTAGATATCCCTTAGTCGCCTCTTAAGGCGCTACCCCGAGCCAAATCAGCGCCACAACCTATTATATATCTTATTATTCTGTTCAACGAAGGAATTTTCAAAAATAGATTGGCCGTTTTAGTTTCGATAGTGTAGGCAGAGATGAACTTTTGTTAGTTGCTGATTTGCTCTTTTTGGCCACCATAGTGGCAAAAAAAATTGCAAATCCGCATCTCTGCTTAAAGTATATAAAATAAAACTTTTACAGAGGTATTAAAAAAAGCTTATAATAGCCATCACAAAGTGGCCAATAGAGTTTTAAAATTCCTTCGTTTAACAGAATAATAGATAGGATATAATAGATGGGGGTGCTGATTTGGGTACCGCCTTAAGAAACCCAGGGGAAGAGTTGGGGTGGTGCAAATTCTAAGCCACGTGGAAGGCATGATCAGCAGTAAACGACAGTAATGATCAGCACTAGTGCTGATCGGTAAAACGAGATGTGTTGTAATTATTGAACAGATTTTTTTGTCGTTAAATCACTGGATTGGCCGTTTGCGCGAACTTTTTGCAAGAGAAATCCACGCTGTACTTTGTATTTCCCCCTTTCCAATGAAAATGTTAACAAAAAGTAAACATTCGTAAAAAGTAATGGCAAGAAAAGACAAATTCATTCTCCAACACAAATAAACCGTTGAAATATAGCCATTTGATTAAAAAAAAATGTTTACTTAAGGGTTGAGTTTCACTTATACGCGCGATGCTTTATTATTTGTAACTAAATTACTCTAAGATTATTTTTCTAACTTGTTTTCCTTGAAAACCTTACTTGGACTTGTATCATGGACACTAGCGAACCCGGCTTCGCACGGGTGCAATGCTGATACTAAATATATGTACTACAGAATCGGCCTCCCGGCCGGCACCGCCGCCGCAACCGCTCTGTCCCTGCATTATAAATAAATAAATAAATAAATAATCGTACAAACATTTGTCCCGAGGCGGGAATCGAAGCCGCAACCTCCTGCGTCGCAGGCGGACCTTCGCCCGCTGCGCCACAGAGGTCGTCAAACTTGTTTTCCCTGAAAACCTTACTTGGACTTATATCACATGCGCCATCTATCTCGTATTCGTGTTTGACCCCGCTAAATTCAAATCGATCTCCTTCAAAAGTAAAACGTTTTAAAAAAACTAAATATGCAGTTTTTGTTTTCTTATAAATCGAGGGCATGACTCCTTTCACGAGTTTTCTCTTACTCTCGTGGTGTCGGACTTGGCCATCACCACCCTTCTCAAAATACCACCCTGTATGTAATGTATTCCGTTTTAACTTATGATAATTATGTACACTATTATTTCTCTATATATGTTTAATTTTGGGTACCTACCTTCTTAATTAGTAGAATTTTTAAGATTATGTAAAATGTTATTAGTGTGTTTAATAAAGTGAATTGAATTGAATCATTAAACATTTTCATCTGGACAAAACTGCTCGTATAGATGAAACCCGACCCCTAAGGCAACAAACAGCTGTGCTCCTTTCAATGTACAAATTAGGTTTCTTTGGGAACCTCTTTAAATGTAATTATTCTATTGGGTCCGGTGAACGGCAAGTTGTTGGTTGTTGTCATTTAATTTTGCTGAATTTAAGTAGAACTGGTAATAAGTGGAACTGTATGGTAGATACTGGTTTTGTACGATTCGGAACACTTTAAAATGGGAATGAATGAGAGTCCTAAATAAGCACTGTTTAAGCATTAAAAGTAACAAGTAATTAATTTATCATTTATTACATAAAATACATGCATAGCCTCTCCCTGGCCAGGCGTCCAAAATTTGGACGATCAAAATTTACCGTTGAGTGGCAAGCGTCTAAAATTTGGACGATTTTCGGCTGTCTTTTGTTCTTCGATATTAGGGTATGGAGTGCCAATTAAATCGTTCCATGGTGCCATTACACATTCAAGCCGACGTCAAGACAATAACCTATGCAAGTTTAAAATAAATATAATAAATGCATAATTAAACAAATACATGTAAAACTTAAAACTAGAGAGCGTAAGGCGAGCTTAAATATTGCTCACAATTATATCTGAAACTCGACGCCAAGCAAGTTTGTTTTAGTTATTTGCATCGTGGTTTGCTTACAAACATTGTACATCGAGTTGGCTAGCGTATAATAGATAAACAACCAGGTCATTATAGCATCCTCAACCTCAACAGCCTGTATTGGTCCACTACTGGACTCAGGCCTCCCCCAGATAAGCGCCTTGTTGGCTTTTATTTCATGGCAGGTAATGCCCATAATCCCCACTCTGGGCATGCGGGTTGGGGATCGCAGTTCGGTGGTAGAAGTGTTCTGCAGGAGGCGCTGCTACCCGCCGCCCGCCGGTGGATATTCCTTAGTCGCCTCTTACGACACCTGCGGGAAGAGTTGGGGTGGTGCAAATTCTAAGCCGGCACCACACAGCTATAGCATCAACCTACCGTAAATAGCTGAGCAGGAACATTACTAGCAACAAATTCCGGAATATCGATCAGATTGTAACATAAAACAATTTGCGTTGCTGAGCTCAGCGGTTATTAGCAGTAACGTTATTTACGGTGATAGGTGGCATCAGTGAGCTACTAATTTTATGTTAATGTTAGAATTTGCAGAGAAAATTACTATATTTAGTTGGTAAGACCGGTTGAGCTGCTCGTACCATACACCACATTATGCACAATGCACACTACGTATTTAGGTATACCTACTTATTTCTTACTAGTTGTTGATCGCGGCTTCTCACGCGCTTTTTAAGTAGGTAGCTTATGTCGATCCCTGGGTTATCATTTTCCTCCCTCCTAAGTTTCATTGAGATCCGTTCTCAGCCGTTTAGGCGTGAAAAGGTAATAGACAGGCAGACAGGTTTTTTTTTCAACAAATAACAATATTTATTATCATGTTTTCCAACCAAACGAATCTTGCTATGACAATATAGACGAATGCTCGCGGTGGGGGAACGACTTTCGTGCGATATTAGGTAATCTTTAATTTGAGCGTCTGGTCGAAGCGACGCGTGATCCGAAAGCTAGTGAGTATCTGGCACAGTGCATCAGCATTGCCATACAGCGGGCAACGCAGCCAGCGTCTTAGGGACGCTTCCAACTTATATATGAAATTATGAATCAGTTGAGCTACCTGTAGATTTTTTGCAACAGTTAGCTCAATTATTTTGATTGTAAATACTTGCGTAAATTTGTTTCAATTTGATAGTTTGAATTTTCTTCATTAATCCATGACGTTTAGATAATTTGCTGGCGGTATTGGTACCTACTTGGCCTTGTTTTGAAGTATCTAATTAAAAAAGACAAATGGCAAAAAAGGCAAAAAAAAGTCAGAGATTGGTAAAGATAGATAAAGATTTTGGGGAAGTTTACCATCACCTACTTGGTAGTGTTTAAATTCATCCGATTCGTTTTCGAATCGAAAACGTCGGATTCGATTTCGATTCAGACGGTTTTTTAGAATATCAAGTAAAAAAAAGAAAGAAAGGAAAGGAAAGTATCCTAAGCGAAACCGCGGGTTGATAGAAAATGTGCATTTACGGAGACTTGTTTTGAAGTAGTACAAACTAGTGGAAATTTTTATAATGGAATAGGTATTCTAAAGTAATTTTGCATTATCTTGTCATTTTATTTGTATCCAGATCAATCAATAAATGATTGTGATTCTAAAGTAAACACACATAATATACCATTCACATCGTTATGTTAATTGAGCAAACTTACTTCGTAAACATGACTTGAAACCATTACGTTGGGCAAAAGTGTCACCAATTTAACCAGACTTCTCAGGTGTTCTTTTACTTCAGAGATGATTTCAAAAATCGCCTATTCATTTATTTATTTTATTAACTGTCTAGAATAAAATTCATGGAATCCTAATTACAAAAACTAGCTTCTTAGACCATCAAAACATATTTTCAACTGACGAAGACAAGTTATGTGTAAAATACAAAAAGTTCCTAAGTTTTTGTAGAAATATAAAATTAGGTAAGTTTTTGACGAAAATTTTAATCAGAGTTGGAAATACTTTTCCCAAGTCCGTCGCAACTTCATTTTTGATTTTCAGTGAACAAGGCATATATTATCGAACAACAATTTGTAAACAAAGATAACCTAAAAAGGAAAACATTGACAGAAAATCACCTCAGTTGAATAGGTACCTCCTTATCTCGTTTCTATCAGAGTTACGAGTTATCCTTGAATCTAGACTACATGAACTCTGTGCCGGAATCGTTTCCGACAGTGAATAGCTGTCGGAACTCTCCTATTATGGAACCAAATTCGAAATTTCGGATCCGATAGTTTAAAATAGCGTTCTTCGTCAAAAATTTCTGAAATTGAATCCAAAGGCCTTTCGGACGAATCAAAATAGCCCTGCAGGTATCTCCTGGGCCGCGATCACGGTGTGGTAAGGCACGGCATTACGGCTCAAACGTTAGCAGTTGAAACGTTCGGGTGCGCGTTCACAGGCCGGCATCAGACAATCCGCTGACAAGTGCGTCCACTGATCGCCAATCCGAATGACGTCATTCGCATGAAACGGAAAAGTTGCCTTCAAGAATCCTCGCCGGCATTTCCGACAGTCCGCTCCGTGCGGTACGGATTTATTTTTTATGTCAATCCATTGCTGGGGGGGGGGGGGGGTAATGCGGATTGTCCGATGCCGGCCGAATGTTTCAACTTCTAACGTTTGAGCCGTAATGCCGTGCCTTACCACACCGTAATCGCCTGATCCAGCTTAGTGGTTGACTGTTTAGGAATCACACAAACACTCTAAGGTACTAGAAGAAGTTCACAGTTTGTAGATATGAAATCTATTTTGACAACTACGCATACAAAAACACGGAAGAATAGAACGTCTGCACTCGTAGGCGCACAAAGCGTTCAGTTGTGTCGGCCATTCGTTTTTTCCTGAAGGCTCGGCAGTGTAAAACTACCCTCAAATTAGCAGAATCGAACAACTCGAAGCCTCTATCTACCCAACAAACGTGATCTTAAAGCGCGTCTTGTGTCGCGCGATTTGTTGCGATATTTGTTTGCGGTACCTACGTTTTGTAATGAGACGCAATCGATCTTACACATTGTGTGTAGATGGCATGCTTGAAAATGTTCCGTGAACAATTATCGCAATGTCACAGGATGCGGCAAACGCGTCGTCCAACTCTATCGCGTCGATTAAATGTCAGCACAACTGCGTTTTGCGTTATGTGGGGGGCGGCTCCGCGCGGGGTACCTAGAAATCGCGCTTATAAAAACGCAGCTGTGTGTAAGGAATCGCGCGACACAAGACGCGCTTCAAAATCGCGGCTGTGAGGTAGAGGCTTTATAGTGATAGTACTAAAGCGACCCGACTGTCCGTACCTTACGGAAACAGTTTCGTTAAGGTTGATCGTTTCGGTTTGGCGCAAAAATATTTTTTGTAGTTTTAATTTTTTTCTGCGTTCTACAAGGAATTAAACTAGCGGAAAAGTAATTTGCCGCAAATCGTAAACCATTTTCCAACTTATGAATAAACAAACTTCGATTCGTTGGTATTTTGGAACATTCAACAAACATTAACAAAATCAACATTTTCCCAAATGCTCCGAAAATACAATTAAATCAAAGTTTGTTTTATCATGGTAGTTAGCGATTTGCGGCAAATTACTTATCCGTTATTTTTAGGTATATTCTTGTTGAACACAGAAAAAATAGAAAATCACTAAATTATTTGGATCTCGCGCCAACACGAAACGATCAACCTCAACAGATAAAACCGTAACTTAGTAATCAAATTATATCGAAGATTCCGCCACGGGGGTATTTCAAAACCCCCAAATACCTAATACAAGCTGAAACTCCATTTACTGCAGTTAACTTTATAATCTTTCACGCTTAGGGTTGCCACAAAACTGGAAAAGGATTAAAATAGCCTTAGCGAGAATTTAATAAGTATCTATCCATTCAACGAGGACGATAGGTTAGGTACTACTTCACCAGCACGTATAATATGTCCACTGTGGATTGAGGGACAAATACCTAATAGGTTTTGTTCTTTTTCTAGGTGTTTGTGTTAAATTAAGTTGTTTTATTTTTTTTTATTTTTTTCTATTGTTTTTTACTAAGTAGTACTTACATTATGTTGATAGGCAAGCAGACACGTGCTAAAATATAAATCTTTGTAGATACTTACTACATTTAAGTACCTACAAGTTTTGTGTTTCTCATTTAAGTGACATACCCCCGAATACTCAAACGCATCTCAGATATAAGCACGTCTGAACTGAAGTGACGAATTTTTGACACATTTTCATTGAAAACTGTAAAAAAATCGTCATTTGAGACGTGCTTAAATCTGAGATGCGTTTGAGTATTCGGCGGTTAATGACTCAAAGTCCCCTAAATGAAAAAGATAAAAAACAACAAACAAACAATTATTTATCAACCTTCATAAAAAAATAAAACATGGAATAATTTTTGTAGTATCAACCCTACGCTACGTTCAAAACTTGGCTAGCGGAAAGTTTAGCTTCAATCAACGGCTTAAGCTGCGATTAACTGCGCCAAACCCCCTTTGTATTATAATATTCAATCGCGAAACGTTCACGATAGCCGTACAGTAACTGGCACTTTGAGGTGGACGGCCATAAATAGCTGAGCAACTGCTGTTACACACTTTATGAAATACTAACTTCTGCCCGCGGCTTCGCACACGTATTTTTGGTATAGTAAGCACCACCATCTGAGTAAGGCTATGTTCTAAATGTACGCCAAATTTCATCTTGATTTGTTCAGTAGTTTTGAAGATCCTAGGTAACAAGAAATCACATTTCACAAACTTTCGGCTTTCTAATATTAGTAGGAAGCCGTCAAAAAATTTTGTAGCTATTGTTATTTCGATGCAAATTTTCAGCCCACATTATAGAGTAATAACAATTTTTGTTATTTCAATCCGCACAAAGTTTACAGATTTAGACCAATAAAAGGAATACTTCGACTAAAGGGTCAAATTCAATTCGTGATATCTTTTTCAGGGTGATTATTTCAAGTATACAGTTTAGTGTTTCCTTCTCTGAAGCACACGCTTATTCTACTAATACGTCTTATTACAAAGCCGAAGGTTTGTGACATCTGATTTTTTTGTTACCTAGAATCTCCAAAACTACCGAACAGATCATAATGAAATTTGGCGTGCGTTTAGAGCAAACCCTAACTTAGATAAAAAGGCTACTTAATATACCGAAAATACGCGTGCGAAGCCGCGGGCAGAAGCTAGTTCCTGAATATACAAAGTTCCGTGGTCCAATCAACTGTTTAAAAAGATAGACCTAAAATGAATGGTAACTAGTTTTTGACTAATCAAACGAGCTGCTCAGTTATACAGTATTACTATTAGGTAATATTTTTTTGTTGTACCAGTCGGAAGTGTCCCCAAGACGCTGGCTCTGTTGCCCCGCTGTATGGTAATGCTGATGTGCTGCGCCAGAAAAGTACTCACCAACTCTCGGGTCACGCGTCACTTCGAACAGATGCTCAGATAAT
Source organism: Eupithecia subumbrata (assembly GCA_949316285.1). Lineage (NCBI taxonomy): Eukaryota > Metazoa > Arthropoda > Insecta > Lepidoptera > Geometridae > Eupithecia > Eupithecia subumbrata. The sequence goes on along the minus strand of OX438643.1, from coordinate 6,987,331 downwards.
TTTTTTAAAACCCAAAGTGCTTCAGTACCCGATACGACTCTCGATTCCAAGGGGAGTAAATATGTAGGCTCTGTCGAGACCTGCATATTTCTGCCTCTTGAGTTCCTCGGCCAAATCTGCCACGGATGTCCTCGGAAGATGGGAAGGCGCAAGTGTGTCGACGCAAAAATGAATGATTTGAATTGAATTGAAGTGCTCAGCGCCTTATGCCCAGCGAGCTTAAAGGACGACTCGTTAGGTAGGTTTCAAAACCGATTACTATGTTTCGTAGGCTTTATTATGCGCATACCTTACGGGATAATGCTCTGCAACGCGAAACGTTGCAGCTTTAGTTGGAAATAATCATTTGATTTGTGAGTTAGGAATTCGCACATGGCTTGGATTACAACTATCTGTTCTGCGTAAAGGCTTTACTAACTAGTTTATGCCCGCGGCTTCGCACGCTTTGTTTCTATGAAAATGTTTAAAGGTTATTTCTATCCCATGGGAACTGATTTATGAGATAAAAGTATCTGTGTTTTATTCGAGGCATAGAACTAACCTATATGCAAAATTTTAGCCCGAACCGTTCAGTACTTTTGGCGTAAAAAGGTAACAAACAAGCATCCATCCATCTTTACATCTAAACATCCATACTTTCGCATTAGTGTGATTGTTTCCACTAGTAGTGTAATGATTTTCTTATTGGAAACGGTTCACTAATGAAGACCACATCAGCGTAGGTATTGTGACTTCAGGTCCTACATTTTTGTGCGTGATCTTTGGAGGCAGCGTTCGGGGAACATCGCAATATCTTCTCCTCACAGATATCGGAGAGCCTCAAGACGAATGTCTCTTAAAGATCCGAGACGTGGTCGCTGACTATAGGCCTCGTGCATAAGCTCAAAGTCGCTCAGCGAGCTATGAAGAGAGCTATGAAGAGAGCCATGCTCGGAGTTTCTCTTGGTGTTGGCTCTCGTTGGTGTTCTTCCAACACAAACTGTTTCGTAGTTAACCCGCTTACATTATGTATTCGTCAAACTACGAAAGATTTTATGGTAAAACAATGATGATGATGTCTGGTCACTGGCCGTGGCTTCCGTGGCCGAAATTCGGAGCTCCTACCCGAATTTCGGCCACGGAAGCCAGTCTCGACGAAGACCAGCCTTGTATAGCACAACAATATAGTATCTGACAAGAAACAAATATTAAATACTTACTCCATCCAGGTTACTACAACACCTGGTTACTTTCAGGGATTTCCATATAATACAATTAGATCAAACTAATTACTTTAAATTCATGTGAAAGAACTAGTTTTTAAATAACAACTAAACTTTTTAAATAATTACATGACGCGAGACAGTTTATCGATGTTACCGCTAAGGAGTGAATCACTAAAGTAATTTCTAACGGGATATTTAACATGATTTGAGTTTTCAGACATGAGAAATGACTTAAGTGTTAATAACCATGATGGATTTAAAAGTTTTAAGGAGTGAATCCTCGTTCTACCCGCTGATACAGATTATCAGCAAAGTCTAAGCGATTCCTAAAGCTCATAATTATAAAAATAGTCAAGCGGTAGATTAAAACCCTTAAAAACTGACAATCAATGTCAAGCATCGCTAATACAAAGTTACAAGAAAACATCCCGGAGAGTGGAATAAGGTCCAACCCATAAATAGCAGATTGTCCGGAAATTAGCATTTGCATAATCTGCAGCAGGAACTAGAAGGAATACCCTGAATAGCTGCTGGAGCTTTGATAGTGGAAGTTAGTACACTGGGGAGTTTTAGGTTTATTCGCGGGGAGAAATTGCCGTTACGTACTTATTTAACTTGCCTTTAGACGCGCCGGTAAGTCTTATTTCTGTGAATCTTTAAACGCAACTGTATTGGTTTCAAAACCGTTACCTCGCAGACAAATGTCCAAACCTTTCATGTGATACCCCGGTGGTACTCGGTGGGGTAGTCCCCCCATTTGAAAATTAATCCCCCCATTTTGATCATTTTTCAAAAAGTATTAAAAAGTATTCACATTTAAAACTTCTCTATATTTTTCCTGTAAAATACATTGAACTACTATTACTAGTAAAATATAGATCAATATCTATAAACGCTCCATACATTTTACATGGATCGCTCTGCAATCTTCGGAGATAGGGGGGATGGGTATTTTTTCGACTTGCTTCGAAATATTTTAAAAAGTATGTAACCTACAAAAAAATTTAAAACTATTTTTGAAATGCCTTTCATTTGATACCCCACATGACCGTGTAGGTATCTTTTAAAATTTCGGCATAATAATTTGTATGGAAAATATTCATTTTCATTTTTCATTTATCATCATTTATTTTTCTTTAAATCTGTACAGGCGCGCACGAAATGTATTATTATTTAAATTTCAAGTTCATAGCTGCAGTAGTTGCTGAGTTATTAAGGAGGGAAAAAAGGACAGACAAAGCGAGACCATACGGTTTTGAAACCGATCTTCGATCTTCGAAACCCTAAAAATGGAGAGCTTTATTTCATTAAAAAAATTTAATAGACAAGAAGATCTTTATTTGTGTGACATAATATATTATATTATTTATTATGACATTACTTATAACAAATTTTAAACCAAAAAGGTCACAAGCTCAGCTTAATGCTGCTATGGCACAAGGGCCATAGCAGCGCTGGTTTTCAGCGGTGCCAGGGTGTTAAGTGCAGCGCTACTCGCTACACCAATCATACACACACAGGTAGATTTAAACAAAATAACAAACAGAGCATAAATACCTTAACTCTAACTCTTATACCAACTCGTCTGTACAAATACTAACTGTCCTTAGCCGAATCTCTATAAAACAAATTCATGATATCCCGAATCTGTCTTTACCGCAATCCAATTAAAACCGGTCAAGGGAACTGCTCCGTGGTGTCCTTACCTTACCAATTTGATATTCCACTATAATCACCTACTTACAGGTACTTGTAAGGTACAACAAAGCAAACCAACACATAGCATGTACAGGAATGTCCCCCGTACGACCCAGGTGATTAATGCCGGGCACTGGGACCGGAGTTATGGATATTGGTAAAGTATTTGTGGGACAATATTACATACCTTTATTGCTACACTAGCTTCTGCTCGCGGTTTCACTTTTTCCAGGGATAAAAAAATTCCCTCCTCCCTCATAATCAACACAATAGATGTCCACTCTCCCCAAACAAATTAGGTTTTTTTAGGTTTTAGCATGACCAACACGCTTGGCAGGCGAATTAATGATCTAAGTTGAGATGTTGCTTTATAAATAACTAGCTAACCCGCCGCGATTTCATTCGCGTAGACTTTAGAATACTAACCCCAAGTAATGGTTTCCATGTAAACTATCAACGCCAAAGTTTTACAACCAATCCTTTATAATTTTAAAGTTATTATGAGAAAACCGTCGATCAATTATTTACGGGCTCCAAAAACCTAGATCGATGGAGAAAACTTATAAATCCCATATCATCCTTCTAAGAATGCTTGTTTAAAAAATTACTTAAGTATTCGATTACGACCCCAAGTTAACTACCTTAGAATACGAATTTCCAAAGTCCGTTCTTAGCAAGTGCCTACTTTCTAAAAGTTATTAAAAAAGTGTTCTTAGCGGGTGCCTACGTCCTGGAAGGAACATCCATGCAAAATTTCAGATTCATAGCTCGTGTAGTCTCAAAGATCTCTTCATGAGTCAGTTTTCTCTTCTCTTTTATATATTTCAGACAACATTAGAACATGTATAGATCTTATTAATTTATTTTACGGTCCATATCAATATATACCTGAAATCTAACATACAAAAAAATATAGAAACTTATTTTAAACAGACGATTTTTAAATGGCGCTTTGCTACTCTTCGCTAATGCGACGCAAAGCAAATCTTGCGAGGGTTTACGCTGATTAATTATTAAGATGTGGTTTGTAGGTTAGTGTATGTGTAGCTACTGTCATTTTTGGGACGATTCCTAACTGGCATTATTAATCTGTCCTACAGGCAAACCTTCGTGGTTTGCCTTTGGTGAACGGATGAGCATAAGCTGTCTCAACCGTCTTACCGCGTTGTTACGTTGCTATCGTTACTAGGCTAACTAATATGTCAGGAAGTATTTGAGTAGCGCATTCCCGTAGTGTCAGAGGGTTACGGGTTCAAGTCTCGTTGGAATAAACCAATTTTTGGGATGTTATTTGATTTTTTAGTTTTTACGTATTTATTGGGTCGGTGTTTCAAGTTATATTGATAAGTAGATGTTACCCGCAACTTTGTTAGCGTGGTAAGTAGGAAGCCTAACCTATTTTCAATAATGCAAACCTTTTATCTATTGACCTCGACAGCTAGCCTTTCATATTTTTGCAAAGCAGATAATATTATGACAACATCACTTTACAATCACTTTTTTTACAAAAATAGACAACATTGCATAGACTTATAACTATGTTTTATTTGCTCGTGATATGTAAATTATCAAACCCTTTTTAAATTCTCGATCGAGGGCGAAACCCTAAAAAAGTAGCCAATTGTTTATGTTAGGCTACGTTCTAAATGTATGCCAAATTTCATCTTGATCTGTTCAGTAGTTTTAGAGATCCTAGGTAACAAAAATTTCACATATCACAAACTTTCGGCTTTATAATATTAGTAGGAAAAGATAATACCCTCCTAGCCGAGTTTTGGCCTCGGTGGCTAGTCTCAACGAGACTAGCCAGGTGCGCAGGACATACTATAGTGCACAAGTGTGCGCGCAAACACAGGTGCACTCTCTATTCCTTCTCATAATCCGATAGAATGGCAGACCGACAGGGCCGGGGAGAGGTTAGCCGTAGGACCAACAGCTTAACGTGCCTTCCGAGGCACGGTGGCGTAAAACCGCCAACTTTCTAGCCCGGCCAGTACGCTCCGTCTTGCTTGTGCGTGCAGTCCAGTCTGTGGAGTTATATGCTGATATGAGTTACATGCAAAAAGTCGGAACACTGGTACAGTGGCCACACGTGCAAGTAAGCTTGTGCAAACTGAACTGCGCAAACCTCAAGTCATGCCTCATACGTCTGGACTGAACTGAAAAGGTTATAATTTGTTTTTATTTTTCTATTTTCGGTGTCCTTTACGTCACGATGTCGCCTACAAAAAAGGTGTTTTTTATTAGGAGCTCGATGATTTGTACAATGCTATGAATTCTGTTAAAAAAAACCTTGGAATATATCTCACACTACCTACCTACCTTTTTACGAATTATACAACGAGTGTCGTCGAAAACAGTAACTGGACTGAAACGCGAACGCTGAAACGCGGCTTGAATGTCCGGTAACCGCTCGAGTAAAGACGTGCAAACTAAATTTGCGCAGTCCAATCTTCAGCATGTCAACGATTGCACAAGCCGCACTTCCGACGACGACGACGACGACGATGGCGCGAGTCTTGCTGTCACACGCACCGTCTTAACTGTATTGCAATTTGTACCTGTATTTCTGGGATTTATCTCAACTTTTATTAAAAGATAATATTATCTTTGTTCTCGGGGATAGAGCTTGTAAAGTTGTAATAAGTTTAGTTAAATATATTTTTTCCAATCTAAGTTTGCACAACTACATAGTCAACCTGTGCCGCAAAGGCTCCTTCCCATCTCGCAACCTTCCCATTTCGTAACTATTTTTATATTTTTTAAATAAAGTCAGCTCGAATTACATCATACATCCATACATCATGTTCAGCCCATTCTACCTACCGAGAGATGACACTGAAAAAGAGCGACAAATTTTAAAAATTAGAGTATGGCAGCCAAAAAATATCAGGGCTTCTAATTTTCTAGCAAGACAATCAAGGCCTATGCAATCATCAATCAAAAGGCATCGGACAATCAGCACTGGCCCCATAAATGGTTTGACATAAAAGATCCGTACCGATTCTTGAAGGGAACTTTTCTATTTCATGTAAATGACGTCATTCGGATTGCCGATCACTGGACACGCAAAGTAGAGTAGTTGAAATATTTATGAGTGTTTCATCCGTTACCCAGTGGTTTGGTTGAGACAACTAAGGCCTATCCGTCCCACTGATAAACCAAATAGTACATTCAACTTAAACAATCAAAATAATGATTTCTACTAATTATAAGCACGAAAATTCACATCGCGTGTGTCTAAACATGAAATTTAGGTCTCCTGTTAACTTCCAACGTTACAACAAAGCATTAAAGTTTAATTTCCAACAGGAATTGAAGGTTTTACTTTGAATAGATGTCTAACGATGGAGTCAGTAACGTTTGTTCAAACTCTGTGACCTGGTTAACTGTAATTTGTGCAACTAACAACATAATGTGCAGTAAATTGTGCACATACGCAAATAAATTTTGACACAAGCTTCGTATTTATACAAGGGTTAGCCCCTTGTATAAATACGAAGCTTGGGACAAAAGTTAGCCAAACCGTTAAAAAGCCAACGAACCGTTAAAATGTTTGTAACTAACCTAACCAGTTTGATTGCCAAACTAGGCCTAAATCTCAGCACTCACGTTTTGCCTGTAGTAAAAAACTCGAATTACCTATACATAAAATTCTACATTTTATAATTGTTTCCTAAAAATGACAAAAAAATATGTAGATGAAGTGCACTGTTTTGCACATAATTTGGTCGAGATCTCAGGAACCCGGCGCTCTATTGAAATGACTAATGTTTTGATTCGTAGATAATTACTAATTATTTGGTTCCTTGAACCAGTTTCTTCAAAAGTTGCGCAGTTTTCTTGTAAATAAGCAAAAACATCATTTTTGCACTTACGCTGCCGTTCCAAAAACGTACTCGTATGCTCTGTCCCGCTCCTATGAACGCGAAAGCCTATGCCTATCCTTTTCACAATATGGCGCGTAATGCGCCCTCTTAACTGTCATTTGTAGTGCTAGTAACAACATATTATGCAGTTGGTACATTGTGTATATTACATACGCAAATAACTTTTTTCCCGAGCTTCGTATTTTTAACTTAGAATTTAGATTGGGAAAACATTAAGCTCAACCACATTAACTATCCACTCTTGATAAGTCTTCCTGATATTTTATTTGTTAGATGTATACCTACTCCTTTTTTGTATCTTTTTGTTCCCTTTTTAACCCTCGACTCAAAACGAGAGGGGTGTTATTAGTTTAACGTGTCTGTCTGTGTATTTGTATATCTGTATGTGGTATCGTAGCTCCCAAACGGATGAACCGATTTTCGTTTAGTTTTTTTTTGTTTTAGATAATTTTATCCCGAGTGTTCTTAGCCATGTTTCATGAAAATCTGTAGGGTTTTTAAATTTTTTAATTTTGTTCTTGTTTTATAAAATAATTCGGTTTCTGTTTTTAAATTTACATATAGTAATAACGTCATCAATAACCTCACCGTCAGCTTGATTATGTACCGATCCTATCCAACCGCAGGTAGCCTGGAAGAGATCGCTGACAGCGATAAGGCCGCTGATTCTGCTACAATAGATATAGTTAGTAATAAATAAGATTTTATTTAATTGTTTTATGCATTGATGGTGCAATAAAGTATGAATCTATCTATCAAGTACACCATAATGTTTTTTATTACATAACAAAGAAAATTACCTATAGGTATTTAGATACCTACCTACATGTAAGCACTTACAAAACAGCTTAGCTTAAAGTACTTTATTATCAAAAGAAAATAAGTTGTAAAAAAATTACTCATAGATGGTTACGATGCCTAACTCAAAAATAGTACTTTGTATGTTCACACCCGAGTCGAGAGGTTAAAAATAAAAATTCAAAAAAACAAATTAAGGATTTTATTTAACAATTTCTGCATGTTCTGTCTCGTTTAAATTAAATAATTAAAAATGTAAGCATTTTGTATAAATATGTTGACTGAAAGCTAAATTTTTTGGATTCACTTCACTAACTTTATTCTATAGATAGGCAGGTATCTAAGCAATTTTCTATTGGTCAGGTATAAGGCACATTAGTGTGGAACGAGCGTTACAATGCGCAGGTGTTTCCGACTCCACACTAACCTAGACACAACGTCGAAATTGGCTGTCCTACCCAATGATATTATATATAAACTGAGGTAGATGCGTTTTACCGAGGTCTGCGCGGCAAGACAAAACCAGGTGAATTCACTTGACTGAACTCAGTCCGCTCTGCGTCGCGCCGCGATACGAACGTACGTTGCGGGATTTTAGAGAAAAGTAAAACAAACGAAAATGCCACATTTTGTGTTTCGAAAGTGCAAAAATTATACTGGGAGAGCTGTAAAAAACAGGCAGGATGTATCTTTCCATTTGTAAGTACTGTTTAGTCTATTTAAAATGGAAAATCATTAATTTTATATTAAAAAATCACTGCCGCGGCGTTGCCGCTTTGCTATTTACACGAACGAGACAAGACGTAGTGCGTTGCATTCATGAGTGACAGAGAGAACGAGATAATGGCGTGCGGTGTTGTCGGTTCGACCGACGCTAAGGGAGGTCAGGGTGATATGGGTAATATGATCACGCAATGCAACAATATTATTTTTCACCACTACTTTTCAATTATTTTTCGTAGTAGGATAATAAAGAGATGGATTTGACTTTCAACATTTGCTTCTATTTTGTTTTAGATTTCCTAAAGACGAATTAATTAGGGAGAAATGGGTACGAGTCGTTAGAACCCAAAGACGAGACGATGAATGGATGCCAATGGCATACTCCACAATATGCTCTAAACACTTTGTAGATACTGACAAGTACGTCACAAAAAAAATCACAAACTGATAAAGAATGCAGTGCCGGTAATTAAGGTAAAATAGAAAAAAAACTACTTTTAATATTCGGTTGTGTGTTCCTATGTTTGATTAGACAGATAAAATTTCAGCCCGATCCGTTCAGTAATTTTGACGTGAAGAAGTAACAAACATCCATCCATCTATCAAACCAAACTTTATTAAATTATTATCATAGTAACTAGCGACCCGCCCCGGCTTCGCACGGGTGCAAAGCTGATACTAAATATACTACAGAATCGGCCTCCCTGCCGGTACCGCTGCAACCGCCATGTCCCTGCATTTTAATTCTATGATATCTTCGAAAATATTCATTTACTTTAATTACATGCTGTAAAGGGCCAAATGAATCTATATTAAATGCACAATGTTAAAATAGCTTCGTAAATAAGCAATTATTTCTCGTAAAAAGTAAAGGATATAAACTGGTTATTGTGGGTTATCCCTAAGAGATAGATATATACCACCCGGACTTTTTATAGACCTTTTTAAGGTGTACAATACTGTAGTACATTATTTTGATCTATCTCGTAGGGTTCAGCCAGCGTTTGCAATGTAAGCGCAAAAAAGTATTTATTTACGACATCACATAAGAAACCTCTAAAATTATCAGTGTTCCTCTACTATATTATGCATGTATGATACATATAAACCTTCTTCTTGAATCACTCTATCTATTAAAAAAAACCGCATCAAAATCCGTTGCATCGTTTTAAAGATCTAAGCATACATAGACACAGACAGACAGACAGACAGACACCGACAGGAAGCGACTTTGTTTTATACTATGTAGCGATTAGAAGGCACTTAAGTTAAGTAAAAGTATTTTTTCTAGTGTGCTCACATAAATGTACCTATACTAGGAATGTAATACTATAATTCGTAAATAAACATTTTCATTTAAAATTTAGTGTTTATTTTCTTAGTGGTGCCTCGTTACCCCCGTTTCCCCTAGTTCGTTCCTTAGCTGCTAGCCGATGACGTCATAGGCTGTCATTGGCCGTCAGCCCGCTGGCCGCTCATGTAAAGTGTGAACAGTATGTTCATCTCTTTCTGACAACTGGGTCCTATATATCACTGTGATCTTTTAACGTACTCAGTGATACAAATAAAGTTCCATAGTCCTATGCAGGTAGCTATAGTAAAATATTGCCATGTTTTTATTTCTTTCTAATGAGTATGACGTCTCTATTGGTAAAATCTCATTGGTCCTACCCGGAAATAGATTGATACAACTTCCTTCCGTAATAAGCTCTAAAGCCATGCCCTTAAAGTTCATTTTCTCGTCGGATGTATGATATTCGTATAATAGTTTCTAGGACATGGGTGTAGTGTTTGAAATAGGAACGTGGAATCTTGTTTGTTTAGTTCTAGTTCCGTGTTCTGATTCTCTGTTAGCCCTAGGGGAAACTGGTATGAACTGGTTCTGGTCGTAACTTGTGTGTGAATTGTACAAGGGCTTGGGTGGTTGTGGTTTTAATTGTGAAATTACAAAGTGCTTACATTTGCCGGACCCAAACGTCTGCCTCGGATCTGGAATGATTATATTTAATTTAAATAGTGATTTCAAAATAAAGAAAACGTCAAGTGCGAGTCAGACTCGCGCACTAAGGGTTCCGTTTAATTGTAAGACCTTGTTTCTTCCCAAATATCATGATTATAGGTCAACGGGAAGTAGTAGGTACCCTGTGTATTTTGGTCTAGGGAGAGTTTCAATAATTTTTTTCATCAGTTTCAATAATCTATAAATTTACGAATTTTGGATTTTTTCGTTTACTTGTGTCATAAGACCTTGCTTCTCGCCAAACTCATGATTCTAGGTCTACGGGATTTACCCTATAGGTTATGTGTTCGTTTCCCTTGGAAAATTAAAAATATTCGGACATAAATGGCTATAATAAGTGATGTTAATTTCAACTCGATACCTCCATGCGTTCCTAAGAAAAGAGGGTTGACAGACGGAAAGACAGACAGACGGACAACAAAGTGATCCTATAAGGGTTCCTTTTTTCGTTTTTGAGGTACGGAATCCTAAAAAGGAAAAATCTGTGTCTACGTAAACAAACGGGCTTTTTGTGCTAATTCACATACTTACTATAAACAAATTAGAATTATTATCAAGAACTGAAACAATAATAGAGCTGACTGTAGACTGTTGCAAATATCATGTTCATCATTAGCCTATAAATAAAAGTCCACGGCTGGACCTAGGCCTCCCCTAATGAACCCCATAGCGCCCTGTCTCCAGCTTGCTGCATCCACATCCAATACACAAGGAGCTTTTTTTCTAAAAGCTTGGACTACATGAAAATGCACCTTACTTTTTTAGGGTTTTGATGATCGAAGATCGGTTTCAAAACCTTATGGTCTCGCTTTGTCTGTCCTTTTTTCCCTCCTTAATAACTCAAAAACTACTGCAGCTATCTACTTGAAATTTAAAATAATAATAAATTTCGTGCGCCTGTACAGATTTAGAGAAAAATAAATGAAAATAAATTAAAAAAGAAAATGAATACTTTCCATACAAATTGTGATGCAGAAATTTTCAAAGATACCTACAGAGTCATATGGGGTATCAAATGAAAGGTATCATTTTGTACATTTCAAAATATTTTTTGAAATTTTTGTAGGTTTCATACTTTTTGAAATATTTTGAAAATAGTCAAAAAAATACCCATTCCCCCCCCCTATCTCCGAAGTTTGCAGAGCGATCCGTTTAAAATGTATGGAGCGTTTGTAGATATGAATCTATATTTTGCACGAAAAATATAGAGAAGTTTGAAAAAAGAACACATTTTGAAAAATGGTCAAAAAGGGGGGGAATAATTTTCAAAAGGGAGAGCTACCTCACCGAGTGGGGTATCAAATGAAAGGTTTGGAAATTTCAAACCAGTTTTTCAAATTTCTGTAACTTTCATACTTTTTGAAATAATTCGAAAAAAGTCGAAAAAATTATCATTACCCACCTTAACCGAACCACCCATTTAACCGAAGCATGCAGAGAAATCCATCCATATTCTTAGGTATTCGTTAAATTGCGAAGTCTCTAACCGGTACTTTTGGTACATATGTATTTGTTGACAAACGTTCAGAACCCTCGGCGCGCGAGTTACACTCGCACTTGACGGATCTTGTTTTAATTATTGCCTTCTCGCGATCGAATGTCACATTTTTGCGTAACACATCATCGTCGCGACACCCTATTTTATCGCATAGTAGAAAATAAACCAAAACTGTCCCCCTTCCTTCTACCCTCATAATGGGGTATTAATCACGTACCTTGTGTTTTTCCCCTTTTAATTAGTATTTTAACTAATCCCGATACTTTAAAATGACTAAAAGACCTCTTCTCGAATAGCACATCATTCAAACCGGAGCGGATCAAAAATAAAACCAATGATATCGATATCCATTCACTCAAACCAATTATTTCCTCTGAACTCATTTTTCCGAACTCATTTTTTCCGGACTCTTTTTATTTCGCGTTGACTATATCTCATTTGCCTGGCAATCGAGGTAAAAATGCTAGATGTCTGAAGCAGAGGCTGCGGCGAATCCATAATTGGACTGTCATAGCGCTTGCTACATTGTTTGAGCTGTGTTTATCTACTGGTATTGAAGCAGTGGATTTTTAGGGTAGCGTACAGATAAGGTGCAAACGAGGCCCTACTTTCTGTTCTACCTTACTTAGGCTACGTCGTCTTTCTGTCTGTTCGTCACCAGTATCAATGTCTGTAACTGCATTGTTGCAGCAACATGTTGGCAAGACATGGCGACCAATGAGTCCAATAACATGAATTGAAACAATGCCCATAGTCCCCACGCTGGGCATGTGGGTTGAGGATCGCAGTTCGGTTATAGAAATGTTCTGCAGGGGGCGCTACTGCCCGCCCCCGGTAGATATACCTTAGTTACCTCTTATGACACCCGCGGGGAGAATAGGGCTACTTTAGCTGTGTTTTTCTCCATTTTGATGATGATCTCATTTTGAACGAACTGAGTTTGTAAGGTTCTATAAAAAAGTTGGTTACGGGACCATATTACTAAGCCTATGACGACATTGGTTCATCACTCTGTCTGTCACCGGCCTTTATGTTTGTAACCGCATTGGTGCAGACACAATATTGACGTTTTCCATGTCATCATAGGGGCGTTTCACAACACCAACACTTCGATCAGGTATCCGCCACCTAGCGCCTCCTCTGTAGATATTTAGAACGACTTGTTTTGACGCAGACTGTTTGCGCAGAGCCATGACAAGTTCTGTAAATACGGAACAAGAGATTAGTGGAGTCGAATTAATTTTATTTTAAATAAAGCTAATATTTTACCTGCAAATAATAAACGCTGTTTTTTTATAGAATCTGAAAATCATACCGTTACTATATTCCTTATCAAATTTAAATAAAGGGTTTTTATCCAGCATGAACAGTGTACGTAGTAAATAACGAGTTGCCTGAAGCAATCCGATGCGTTCCATAAGGCACGCTTGAATTCTCGTGGTAATTTCTGAATATTCAAACCGCATTTGGTTATTTGTTTTCGATATTGTTTTGTAAAGGATTCATTCATAAATTCATGCGAAATAAAAAGCTTTTCTAAACCTTTGTAGGACATCGTCGATTTCATCGTCTCATCGACGATTCAAACGGTCAAACGATATCCCGGGACATGCAAAAAGGGCTCATCTGTGGCTTAGTTACGGAAACCAGTCCAGAAATAAGTCTATATAGGTATTCAGAGTAGCTGCCTTGAATACCTACGCTTCCTTTTGTGTAATTTTACAACCTCCACAGTGATCTTCAATCCTTCTGCCAGGTGTGTTCACTATGGGGAAACCCCCATTATTTGAGTATGCTATGTGGTCAGGTGGTTGCAACTCGGAATAGACCTTCTATTCCGAGTTGCAACCACCGTCCGATCACAAACGTCGATTGTGATCACTCGGTCAACACTGTAAACTTAGCATGTGGACTTTGTGGATTGACCATTATCATGTGTGTAATCATCACCTACCTAAACTGCCCGAATTACGGCGGATCTTGAATCGCTTGGTTTGAATAACCCTCAACTCGGCAAAAATTAAAAGCTATAGTCTCACACAGAACAGAACCATATCGGTTTCGAACAGGAAGTATGGTTAACACATTATTATTGTGTGTTGTGGTGTGTTGTGTCGCTGCAATGATTGTGTCTCTAATGCTTGGGGCCACACTACCCGGAAATGCCGTTAGTTATCGTGATTTTGGACGTTGAACGTTGGTGTGGCGGCGAGTTATCGTGATATTTCTACAGCGGCATTTACATTGCCGTTTGACGTTAGAAGATAGCTCGAGTGGCGGTACAGCAAAGAGACATTGCGAGAATTATTACGTTGAAGCGACCACACTACGCAGACAGGACTCTATGGAAATGGATGGAGGAGGCCTTCACTTAAAGATGGGTGCCCAAATTAGAAGAAAATGACAATGCATGATATGATAAAATTTATAAATGAAACGATTTTTAGTAACATTATTTACCTAAATTATTCACAAATTCAATGTAATATAATTTATTTAAAATTTTTATTTAATTTCACAATTGTTATGTAAAATTTGGAAATAAAAGGCTTATTATTATTACTCCTACGATGGGTATTGCCGTTTTCCTGTGATGTGGGCCCAGCATAACCAATTTGCTTTTGACGCGTTTCTGAACGCGAAAGGCCAATACTTACCACCCCAAAAAATAGTTTCGATCTTGTTTAGCTGCATCAGTTGGTGCTTTAGATAAAAATATAGACGCAATAGCTACCACTTACCATCACTTCCTCCAGCTCCGACTCGTATAAAAACCCCGAGTTATCGAACCTTCCAGTTTATTTAACGAAAACGATTTCGCTTATAAAAGCTCGCGTGACTCGGACGATTCCGTTCTAATTTATTGAAATTCCTGCAGTCTAGCTCTGGAGGGCTCTGTTTATTTCCACTTTCGCAGATATAAATACCAGTTAGTGGAATAAATTCGAGTGAAAAATGCTGGCGGTTTTGTCTACGTTTTTCGTTTTTTTTTGCTAGTTTTATGTGCAGCGGATATAAGTGTTTTAAAGGAGACAAAAGAATAGATTTAATTTGAAACAATAAATTCTTATCTACATAATTATTTCTAATCGGTTCGAATCATAGATATTTTTGTAAATAAGGGGTTTACAAAATCAAAGAATTAATAGATTGGTGGAAAATATTTTACCTGGTGACGTCGAAGCAAATCGAAGAAGCTCGATTTTTTTTGTTTGAGAGCTTTCCTTGGTGAATTAATTCGTCTGCCGTCCGTTTTCAAAAGCGAGTTTGAATCTTTTCCGCTGCGCTTGTGCGTTTTTGAAGTTTGTGCTTTTAGCAAGCTTTTCTTTAACTTGCAATGATGATTATATAGATAGATACACAATACACTCTGTAGATATACAAGTAAATTAAATAACTTGATCTGATTGATCTTAATTATAAAAAATTCAAACTAAGTAAATAGGCGGCAAGCTTTTATACCATATAAATTGAGTAATGTTATAAGTTGATAATAATTTTTTTTCAGAAAAAGTTTATGTTATTCTTTAAGCGCATTTATATAAAAGCTTCTTTAAAATAAAGTGTTTTTACTCATAATTTATTGTTCATCACTGCATTTAATTACGTTTGTCCAGAACCAAATGAATTACATACTTAAGACAGATTGACTACTTACACACCCACTGTTAATTCAGGGCAGAGCCGTTTTAAAGTTTAAAGTTTAGTTTCAAATAAAGTCCATAACAGTTATTGAATGGAAGGGGCTTACTTCTACCAATATTAAGTTTAAAAGTTAAGACTTGACGTCTTCACGGACGTGTTCGTTATGATGGGCAAAACCTGTTCACGTAGT
Organism: Eupithecia subumbrata; assembly: GCA_949316285.1. Taxonomy (NCBI): domain Eukaryota; kingdom Metazoa; phylum Arthropoda; class Insecta; order Lepidoptera; family Geometridae; genus Eupithecia; species Eupithecia subumbrata. Next base: position 6,971,664 of record OX438643.1, on the reverse strand, counting down.
GTTTCAGTGAATTTCGAATAACCCTGTATAGTGCCAACTACGTACTTTTGTGCACCTACGAAAATATATCAATGTGCACCATATGACCAGACGTGACATGCATGAATATGTTCTTTATTTATGCTGCCATGCACAGACTTTCAACTGCCATGCCTTTGAACATCATCGAGTGTCAGTTTTATTTTTTGATTGGCACATTAAGCCAATTTTTGTTTATGCCGTGCAAAGAACTTTTAGCTACGTACGTACCATGTCCCTGATGCTGTAATATTGTAGACGTATAGGTAGGATAGTTTTGTGTTCTGTGAAAATAAAAAAAACAAAATGCCTATAGTTGTTGGGGATCAAACATAGCAAAAAATACTGGAGAAACGCCTACGGTCTAAACTTTAACTCTTACTCAGAATAAAACAGAGATTTATTTAGCACACAAAACACTGAGGGTAAGTTAAAACAAAACAAAAAGTTACACTAAACACCACAATAGAGACTTCATAAAACAAACAAACAAACATCAAAACAAGTGTATTTAAAATAATTTAAAAAATAACTCAACTACACACTACTTCAAAATCTTTCACCATTTCCTTCGCTTCAGAACACGGCTGTCACTATCAACTTACAAAAAAACACCTTTAATTTTGTGTTCGTCTGCATAATCAAGTGATTAAATGAAGTCGACTTGTCTAGGTCTTATAACTTTAGGTGCGGCTTTGAAACGAGTCTAGAAAGTCTGCTAAACGCTGCTGCCAGTACGACAACTTTATGGTTAAGTCATATGGAAGCTGTTTGAATATAATTTATATTGAACTGCTTTTAATTATGAATGCCTATGTGACAACTAATGTGGCGCGGCGGATGAAGGTCTGCCTGCGACGCAGGAGGTTGCGGGTTCGATTTCCGCCTTGGGACAAATGTTTGTACGATCTGCAAGTATTTGTTGCATGTGCTCTGGGTATTTCTAAGTATTATAAAAATACATATCTATGTATGTATTGTATTATGTATATCAGTCATCTACTACCCATAACACAAGCTCTGCTTAGCTTGGGGTTAGATGATGCTGTGTGGAATGTCGGACTGTGAGCATTATTATTATTATTATTATAGATTCGAAGCAGTCAATCAAGTTTTTCTTAGCTCAGCTCAACAGCCTAAATTTTTGCGATACTATTTGATTTCTTAGAACCTATATTGGTCCACTGCTGGACACAGGCCTCCCCCTGATAAGCGCCTTCTTGGCTATATCTCATGGTGGGTAATGTCCATAATCGCTACGCTGGGCATGTGGGTTAGGGATTGCAGTTTGGTGGCACCACACAGTAATTTAGTATTGATCATACAAAGAACTAGATCGATGGCTCGCATATAATTTCTCTTTTCACATAACTACATTTTGGAAAGTCTTTAAAGAACGGACAGTTAAGTAAGTTGAGCTTACTAGGGAATAATTTCTGATAAGCTAGGGGCTGGCTAGTTGATAATGTGTGATTTGCCCAGCATTAATTACTTATTTACTAACATCCGATTATATATCTTTAGGTTCCTGTCATCACCAACCAAACAAGGCGTGGTATAAGCCAGTTTTGAACGGTTTAGTGATGATGAGCCGAGAGAACTTTTTTATCGGTTATTACTTTTTTAGCTGTGTGGTGCCGGCTTAGAACTTGCACCACCCGAACTCTTCCCGCGGGTATCGTAAGAGGCAACTAAGGGATATCAACTGGGGGCGGGTAGTAGCGCCCCCTACAGAATAATTCTACCACCGAACTGCGATCCCAAGCCCGCATGCCTAGCTTGGGGATTATGGGCATTACCCCCATGAGATAAAAGCCAATATGGCTAGAGGTGGTCGTTTTTACTCACATCGTTGTTGACCAACGATGTCAGTGTACGATGTTCCCATCGGATGGCGGATAGGTGAACAACGGATGCCTGCGACAACGAGATGCCGAACCGAGAAATGCCGATCGCCACCGACAACAAACGAACGTCACACCGACATCGGAAGAGCGGGGAGGTTATTGGCGCGGCATCGGATGGCGAAAAACGAAGTCAGCCGAGTAATGCCGATTGCCAAACCTAAGCAACGACATCCATCCATACCTCACCGCCCGCATGCCTGCGTGTGTGTGAGCGAGAAGAGAGGATGCTAGAACATAGAACTGAACGTTTTATTATATCTAACTAGATATGGCATGAACCATGTACCAATGTTATTTATTATTAAAAAAAATACGATATCTAATTTTTTTATCAATTGTCTCGTTTTAATATAAGTATTATGGTATTTTAGATTTACCCTACTAGGTACTAGGAACCAAGTTAGATTTTGAATTATTTGTATTTGTTCATATTCTGTAATTTAGGACATACCCGTCTAAAACGCTCATGTCACTTCCAGTAAGTTTCATATGCTCGTTATTCTTGTCGTTTGTTTGGATTTTTTTTCGAGGGAATATTTCTTACAAAAAAATATTCCCTCAAGTAGGGTAGGTAGGTACCTACTAATTTAATTGTTTGGTTTGCTTTAGATAGGTTTAATAGGTCTAATAGGTAGGTAGGTAGGTAAGTACCTACTAATTTAATTGTTTGGTTGCTTTATATAGGTTTAATAGGTCTAATAGGTAGGTAGGTAGGTACAGGTACCTACTAATTTAATTGTTTGGTTTGCTTTAGATAGGTTTAATAGGTCTAATAGGTAGGTAGGTAGGTACCTAGTAATTTACTTGTTTCGTTTGCTTTGGATAGGTTTAATAGGTCTAATAGGTAGGTAGGTAGGTACCTACTAATTTAATTGTTTGGTTTGCTTTAGATAGGTTTAATAGGTCTAATAGGTAGGTACTACCTACACCTACCTAAATTACTAGGTACCTAGTAATTTACTTGTTTGGTTTGCTTCGGATAGGTTTAATAGGTCTAATAGGTAGGTAGTAGGTACTTGTGTTCTTGTTTTGTTTTCAAAAAACGTTGTACGGGAACATTGATTGAATTGGCAACTGATAATTGTCTAGTTATCTACTGCGACACCCTAGTGTCAGTGTTGTGTTAGCAACCCGGCCGACATCGTTGGCGGCAACATCGACACCCTAGTGTCAGTGTTGTGTTAGCAACCCGGCCGACATCGTTGGCGGCAACATCGACACCCCAGTGTCAGTGTTGTGTTAGCAACCCGGCCGACATCGTTGGCGGCCACATCGTTGTTCACAACGGATGCTATTCTGACAAAAACGATGCGCATCGTTGTGGAAATTCAACGACAACGCCCATCTCTAAATATGGCGCTTATCAGGGGGAGGCCTGCGTCCAATAGTGGACCAATACAGGCTGTTGAGGACTTTACCAATAATTTAGGAAACTGGAGCAAAAATGGCGGATAGAACCAGATTAGTGTTTTTCCTAAGCTGTCTTTGGTGTCCAACCTTGAACTTCAGCTGGCTGAGTTAAGCTGCAGGCTTCCATATTACTCTGACTAGTTTTAAATTCCTTTTCACGTGTTCTTTACAACTTGGCCCATTTCACCGCATGCTCCTCTTGCCAGTTGATTCTGGTTGTCGGTTTGCGGTGTCTTTTTTTCTCTTTTTGTGTGACGCTGTTGAATTCCCTTCCTTTTTTAACCGACTTCCGACGAGGACTTTTTGACCGACGGGGAGGAAGTTTTAATTAAGGCGATACGTATGTATTTATTATGTATGCTAGTCGATTGCTCCGTCAATTGATATTTTTTTTTAGTGGATCTTATAAAATACTTTTAAACGATCTGAGCACATTATTATACCTACTATTTATTTTTAAACGTCTTTTTATGAAAAATAAATAAACACATACTAACTACAAATAAATTGATAAAAATTTGAAACAATAGCCGCTCCATTCATAAACTTAGAACAAAATAAATATTGTAACATATGCAGACCAAAAAACAATATTTAATGCTGATTGCTTATGGATATGGCTACTATCACAATAGAAAGGTAAAAAATACATTTAAACTTACTGAAAATAAGAAATTCCATTATTTTTCATCTGCCTAGACGGTTGATTTTGGCATTTTTACACTAACACTTGGCCATGCTTTCTGTCCGAGCGCTAAAATGACACTAGTTGAAATGGTAACTAATCATGCAAAAATGCTTCTCTTTTGGTATAGATTGTTTCAGGGTGCGCATTGTGAATCTATGTGAATCATCTACAGATGAAACCCGTGAAGATGGCTAGGTACCAAACAAGCAAGTGCACACCTTTCCCCTACGGAAGGTAATCATAGGATCTTTGTTTCCCTCAAATTCACTTTTCACAAAATAATCTGCCCGTTTTGCACCAGATCTGTGCCAAAAACTTCTTGAGTCAAACAGTACATAGCATAGGTACATTCGCAGAGAAATCATCAAAAATTCAAATCGGTTCACCAGTTTTGGTGCCAGCTAAAAATAAGTTGTTTAAATATACTTTCCGGAGCCCTATTTATCGATTAGCCATTATCAAACTGGTGTGTACAACTTTTCCGTACTCTAATTTTTTTTTTCATAGGTTTTTGGAGTGAAATCTTTTAGCGAGTTGCCCGCAGCTCTTCAAATCGCTTCAAGACGCAAAACGCCAGATACGAAAAGCGAGTCCTTAGCCGTCCTACACGTTCACCTATATCTCAAGAGAGTATGGATACCTACATAGTAAGTTAAACGAACTCTAGAGCGAAATGATTTTAAAATAAACACGACCCGAAGTATATACATACGGAATTTTACAGATTATGACTTCAAATTCTTCTAGTGGCGACATCTCGTTAAAATTCGAGTCTAATTTAGTTTGATAAAACATGGATGAGACGACGAATGAAAGAAGGCCTTCTTTGGAACTCGAAATACGAAGTTTCGGTTCGCACGAAACGATCAACCTTGCTGTTGAATGTCAAGTCCGAAGCAACGCACGTTAGCAACGTGCGTGGTTTCGGACGTTACACTAAATGACACCAGAACTTTCAAAATCAAAAATAAAAACGAAATCCTTCTTTTTATGCGACTGGGTCTTCAACTTTGGAATTTGTTTTTGTAGGTAGACCTCTTGTCTACACCTGTTGCCATGGAAACCATTAGTTTCCAGTGATTGTGAAAATTATCATGTGATGATGTTTTTACGGCGTACATCAATTCCTCGAGAGAAAACTTTTATGGGACCACTTAAAAATCAACCTTGTTACAAAACTAGCGACCCGCCCCGGCTTCGCACGGGTGCAAATGCTGATACTAAATATACTACAGAATCGGCCCCCCGGCATGCATACGTCATCCATACGTCCATTACATAACTCAACAAGTCATTTTCGTTTTGTTAATCCAAGTCTGATTCTTTTTTGTTATACCACGTTTTATAGTGACTGACGTTTTATGTCAAATCACACGGGAACGCTGTCGAATGCGATAAACAGTATCCTATGTCCGTCTCCTGGCTCTAAGCTACCTACTCACCAATTTTCAGCCATATCGGTACACTGTTCTTGAGTTATAAATAGTGTAATTAACACGACTTTCTTTTATATATATAGATAATCATCAAAATCTAGTATGAATTGGCAAAGATATCACTAAAATTGCTGTAGCTAGTCGTATTAGGTTTTTTTAAGCTTGACGGGATAAATACTAATCCGTCGATAATAACATTTTTATGCGATCATTTATACAATAGTTAAAGAATTTTCTTGATCGTTCCATGATGGACGGAGAAATCGACGAACATACTAGTACATATAAAACATATTATTATATACAGCCGAACATAAAACCTCATCCTTTTTTAAATATTTGAATTCGGTTAAAATTACTCTCCAATGTAGGTAAGCAGATTCAATCCTATTCAATACCTAAGTAATAGATAATTTCTACAATACAAGGTAAATCTAGTATTATCTAGAAAATACAATGGAAAGCCCAGGTTTCAGATATTATAATGGTTGGGTTTCGATAATAGCATTATTGTGTGCTAGAACCATCCAGAACAATGTCAATTACGATAATGCTGGTTATCGATATAGAAAACTGAAATTGGCTGTAGGTAGGTACTGTAAGACCATTTGTTTAATCACTCAGCTATTATTTAATCGAAATTTAACTTTCATTGAGCCTTGAATAATTTATCTGTTCAATTCTAATTACCAAATCAATCGCTATAATACTATAAAACTATCGTAGTTTGACGAATTCATTACGGATGGAAGTGGGTTAACTATGAACCTTATTTGGATGGGACCTATTAGGATGAAACGTTGGTGTTCTTTCAACACAAATAAAGTTCGTAGATAACCCGCTTATATCCGTAATGCACTCGCTATAACATTATCTTTATTAGGTTTACCAATGGTTTCATACAGAGAGTTCTTACATATTTAAATCTTATAATAAACCAGCATGCAAGAAAAAATAAAGTTACAAAATAAAGCCCTTATCGACGACCTCAGTGGCGCATCGGGCGAAGGTCTGCCTGAGACGCAGGAGGTTGCGGGTTCGATTCCCGCCTCGGGACAAATGTTTGTACGATCTGCAGATATTTTGTTCAGGGTATTCTGGATGTTTTTCTATGTATAAAGAAAAGTATCTATCTATGTAGTGTATCAGTTATCTAGTAAGAACCCATAACACAAGCTCTGCTTAGCTTAGGGGCTTGCTTGGCTGTGCGAATTGTCCAGCATTATTTATTTACTATAAGTATCTATGAATTATTGATATGTGCACAGTCCGCTTATAGTTAAACACCACTTGCATAATATATATGGTAGGTAGTAGTCCAATTGATATTAGTTTAACGATTGAGCTATAATGCTTGATAATAATTAAGTTTTTAATAATCATTCGTAAACCTACGATTATCCATCATCGAAAGTTTTTTTAAACTTAAGGTTTGCGATGAGAAATATTATATCCGGTTGCAGCAAACGTCGTAAAGGCATTTGAAAAGATAACCAAAACATAATACACAAACAGAAATTACTCTCGCATTATATATTAGGAAGGTACTCAGTAGATAAATTTTTGTATCTACCGCACTTCCCGCAAGTAAATTATATCATAGTGGAATGAGCTATTCAAGTCAGTTGGATATTTTGCAGCTCGTCAATAATCCTCAACCTCAACCTCAACAGCCTGTATGGGTCCACTGCTATAAGCAGGCATCCCCCTGATAAGCGCCGTATTGGCTTTTATCTCATGGGGGTAGTGCCCATAATCCCCACGCAAGGCATGCGGGCTGGGGATCGCAGTTTGATGGTAGAATTGTTCTGCAGGGGGTGCTGCGGACCGCCCCCGGTGGAAATCTCTTAGTTGCCTCTTACGACACCCGCGGGAAGAGTTGAGAAGAGTACTCAATAATCCTAATCCATCCAAATTTACCAGGATGTTGCATTCAGTAATCTATGTCATCAGATATCGGGTAAACTAGAACGAATATCAAATTCCATTTGCTCAGCAATTCAGTGAAGAATAATCCACAGTTTTTTTTAATTCATTTTGATACCCTATTATTGTAAAATATGTAGATAATATGGATCAGTTGAGCTACCTGTAGATATTGTAAATTAAATACTAATTATATTATTATTTTCTTTGTAAATAAAGGCTTCGGCCCTAGTCAAAAAAAAATGTAGATAATTATTTGGTGCAGTTATGTGACATTAAGAAGACAGGGCGCTATGGCGCTCATTAGGGGAGGCCTATGTCCAACAGTGGACTAATACAGGGTGTTAGGGTAAACAGTCTTATCCTTGAAACCAAAAGTTCAGAATCATGAGCAGAGTCCAAAACCGAAGAAAAAACTAAACTTTTTATTTTACATAATTTTGAAAAAAATATCCTCATACATCATAAAAGCATTTCACCCTACATTTATACCTACGCCGCCGCCTGCTTTGTCGGTTTCAAACAAAGACCCGTTCGCGCGCCGACTTAAAGGCGCCGCCTACATACCTAGGCCGCGCGCGCCGCACAAAGACGCCGCCGCTCGCGCGCTCGTCAGTCGCGGCCCGTCTGCTAGGTAGTGAGCACGTCACGACGCGTTCCGTGCTAATTTGTGATGTGCCAATTTGTTCGCGTATTGTGTTAAGTAGAGAAGTGACGATGTCGTTCACAAATGAACAGTGGACTGAAATGGTGTGACTTTATGCCATCGCTGGTGACAACATGAACTTGGCTCGTACGATGTACGCAGAGCGGTTCCCAGAACAACGTGTGCCAAGCCGGGAAACGATCCTAGCGGCTACACAAAGGCTACGTGCCTACGGCCAGTTCAAAACATTTTATGCCTAATGTGAGTAAATCAAACTGTAGGTACATAAAGCGGTAAATTTTAATTGAATTGTACATAAAACTTGATTGATGATGAACTTTTTAAATACGCCAAAAGTACCTACTTACTTTAGCCTAGGTACTTACTGGTAAATGCGTTAGACTAGCTATTTTTGCCTGTCCTAAGCCAGGAAAAGTATGAAGGGAAAGTTCCATCACAAGTTGCAGGTACCTACAATTCGAGTGGTTCGATACCTACACCACCGGCCGGCTACAGGCGAGAGCGGGCGGCGGCGGCGCGGCGTGATAAGGTCACTAGGGTGTCCATGAAATCACGTAGGATAGCAGAGAAATGAATTATGAAATTCCATCGAAACTAATTGACTTTAATTTTTAAAAATAACTTGTATCGTCTTATTTTAGGGGTGTACATACGTGGTTTCAAGGATAAGACTGTTTACCCTAACACCCTGTATAGGCTGATGATGATGATGATGATGATGTGACATTACCTGTGATGGATTCACCACAACTCAACAATTTGACAGCCTGTACAAAGCTAAAAAAAACTACTACTACTACTACTAAGCGGAAAAAAAACTCGGCCCGATGTTGGCCGAGTTCTGATGCTTAGACCTTTTTAGATCACTCACGGTCGTTCTGACCGTTTTGGATCAGAAAGCATCAGAACTCGGTTAACATCGGGCCGAGTTCTGATGCTTCCTGATCCAAAGCGGAATAATAATAGGTAACTTTGAATTCAGAGGAAAGATTCTTTACTCTCCTAGGCTGTACTTGCTTTGAAAATAAAGTTGTACCTAGTTAATTAGCTTTGAGGTTGCATGAGCTTTGTGTAGGTGCTACTTATGGTTAAAATATGCTTACCCACTGTACCTATAAAATATTTTATGTACCTACCTATGCAGATTTCATGCATGCACCCCCTATGTACCTAGGTACCTGCAACCCACAGACTGTGACATGGTAAGTAGGTGCCTACCTACCTAGTCCTACGGGTGGGTGGGTATGTACGTTCTACCTACACTTTTCTTAATATTCAATCAACTTTGTACCTAAGTCTGTATAATTATTTACCTGTTCTGTGTTGTAACTGAGTTGTTTAATAAATGTTTCTCTATCTCTCTATCTCTATCTATCTCTACTTATTTATCTATCAATCTATCCATCCATCCATCCATCTATCAGAAAGAAAATTATAATATAATTAGTATTTACAATTGAAACAATTGTGCTAAGTGCAGACTGTTGCAAACAATCTACAGGTAGCTCAACTGATCCATATACAATCCATATATCCACAATACCAGTCGGAATCGTCCCCAAGACGCTGGCTGCATTGCCCCGCTGTATGGCAATGCTGATCCATCTATTTATTTATTTTGGGGAAAACTAAAGGCTTAAAATTAATAGAATCACAAATTAATAAACACCAGAAAGCTTATTGAAGGTTTTCACGGACAGGTGGTGGAAAAGTACTATGAAAATGAACAAAATAAAAAATTTTTAAAACCCCCCCGACAGATTTTCGTGAAACATGGCTAACACTCGGGATGAAATTATCTATGACACACAAGAAACTAAACGAAAATCGGTTCATCCGTTTGGGACCTACGATACCACAGACAGATACACAGATACACAGGCAGACACGGTAAACTTATAACACCCCTCTCTTTTTGCGTCGTGGTGAAAAAAAGAATATCGAAATGCCGGCAATCCACCATCGTCGTCCCGGCACCCCATGCATTTGAAGTGTGTTCATTTGGCAGACGACGCAAGCTCGGAATAGCCATGATGCACGTTAGGAATAGCTCTATGCTCGTTTGGAATAGCTCTATGAAGCAATAGTGCAGTCTGGAGTGGATTATTTCGAGCTGATCGAAAGTTCGAGTCAATTTTTAGCAATTTACAGAATAGAAGGTTCATTTTGATGCAAATTTCTATGCACCAACTCTAGACTTTATTGACTGACAACTAGGTACCTATTAAATAACTACCTATTGCATGAAATGGGTAGACATCTATGATGTATTCCTAGCCGAATTTTGACCACGGCGGCCAGTCTCATCGGAGACTAGCCAGATGCCCAGGACATATGAAAGTGCACAAGTGAGTGTGTGCGCAAGCACAGGTGCACTCTCTATTCCCTGACTCTCATAATCCGATGGGAAGGCAGACCGACATGACCGGGGAGAGGTCAAGCGCAGAACCAACGGCTTAACGTGCTTTCCGAGGCACGGGGTGTAACACCGCCAACTTCCTGACTCCGGGCTGCTACTGCGAATTTTTCTTGCTAGATTAACCCCTACCTTACCCACAGACACCTAAGGTAAAGGTCAAAACAGCAAACGTGTCGGTAGATTCCATATTCAAATGTGTTTCATGTAGGTAGTGGTTCAAATAAACTAACCTAACTACCCACATTATGCTAAGTTAAATTTCCTTATAATTTAAGACTTTACCAAAAGCAACATCGAAAGATTTGAATACGGAATTCAATTATCAGAAACTTTTAAACTTTTCAATATTGAGCTTAAGCCCAATGCTAATGCCATGTTTACACTGTTGTAGTACCCCAACGGGGTAGGTTAGTATATGTTTGGGGCGATTATTTTATTTATGAACCTTTGTACACACGTAACAACATTTGATCTTCCTAAGCGGCGGAAGATGAAAGCAAATCTTTTTGTATTTATTTCAAATACAAAAACAATATTATAGGATACCAGCGTTAAGCTTAGTTATAGGAAAACACTCATAATTTCAGAGAAGGATGAATCAAAAAAGTGTGACCGTTATCAAAGGGGAATCTACATGTAAAATTTTGTACGTATATTGCTAACAGTTGCTGAGAAACAGAGCATTTGTGTTTAATTTTAGTTTTCCCGTTAAAATTGGGATGGACACAGTCAGAATAAAAAAAATAACTTGTGATCATTATGAAAGGTGAAATTTTGTAGTTTTATCGCTTACGATTACTGAAATACAGAGCATTTTTGTTTCATATTTCCCCTCCTATTTTGAAACTCTTAGAGTATGAATTTTCAAAATTAATTTCTTAATAGACTCTTACACCCTAAAATAAACAAACACTAAAATTTCAAACCTCTAGAACCAGTGGTTCGAGCTGTGCGTTGTCTAGCAGTAAGTCAGGTACTCCTTTAAAATACATATTGATTATAAGATTCACGAAGTAATTCATAAAACCATTCGCTTTCATCTTCCACCGCCATGGCGGTGGAAGATGAAAGCGTTCATCCAAGATGGCGCCATCTTGGATTACTAAGATTGGACGTAAACAAGGAATACCAGTCAGCAATTTACTGAAGCTGAATGTGGCTACGCCGCCGATTCGCCGTAGCATCGTAGCACGCGCTACGAAGGTCTACGGAATAATATGTATTTATCTACTTGGAAAGAACGAGGAGAGGTAGAGAAAATTTAGTACATTAAAAGTAAAAAGCAAGATCTTTCATTTATCACATAAGCAACTAGTTAGGTCTACTAGTTCTGGAGGTAAGAGAAATTTTGTATGTAGCAGAAAAGTACGTGCGAATTGAAGTTTTTTGTATGCTACGCCGACGCCGGTTCGGCGTAGCACATGATACGCATCCACATTAAAATAAGTTAAATGTAATGGGTAAGGAAGGGCAAGGGGTAAGGGAAGGTGACATACATCACGGAAAGAGAGCAGAATGTCCTACACAATAGTGAAATCCGCAACTCTCTGCGACTTCTATTTCGAGATATATTAGGAGTTTTGTGTTTTTTGGCACTAGTGCCCACTTGCAAAAATGGTCACTCTCGCGCATAAAATCTGCAGAACATGCAAATGTATGTTTCGAGGCGAGAATTTAACCCTCACCCTCTTACATTGTAGCCAATTACTGCTACGAACATGATCGTCGTTTTCAAAGAAAACTTTTTCGCGTCGTCGTACGCCGTCATCAGTGTGTCATAGCCTTTAGGACTGTCGCTCGATATGAATAATTTACAAGTCTTTTGTAAACGTTTTACGACGACTTTCACATCTAGCTATATCTGTATCGCTTGGAAATTCTTTTCATTCAAAACAATAGCGATTTCAATTTTATTACTGCGGAGTAAGGACTACAACTGATTGTTTATAAATTTTACCTTTGAGTAGCAAAATAAGGGAAGAAATGTGTTCGTATGAATTTATGATACCAAGTACGTTGGTACGTTACATTTGACTGTAAAACTGACATAAACATGCATCTTTAATCTGATGGTGAAAAATAAAGCGGTGTGATTTTTCACGGGATATTTCCCATTATGTCTTTTTTGAGAAACGTTCGTAAATAAACCTTTTACTGCTTATGTTTTGATTGTCCGCGTTTATCTTGAGGAAAATGGGATTGTTTCTTTATTTGTAATGTTTTAGTGTTAGGTCGGTACACAATTTTGAAAATGAGGATTGTTATTGAAATTGGTGATTTACTTAGTACCTAATCAATTCTTACCTCAACCTCAACCACCTATATTGGACCACTGCTGGACGCAGGCCTCCCCCTGATAACCACCTTATTGACTTTTATCTCATGGGGGGAGGGGTAGTGCCCATAATCCCCACGCTGGACATGCGGGTTGGGGATCGCAGTTCGGTGGTAGAATTGTTCTGCAGGAGGCGCTGCTGCCCGCTCACGGTTGATATCCCTTAGTCACCTCTTACGACACCTGCGGGAATAACTGGGTTAGTGTAAATTCTAAGCCGGCACCACAAAGCGTCATCAATTCTTAGTTGATTATGAAATTGAGACAAGAAAACGTAATTCAACAGGTATTAATCAGATACCTAGAAAACAGCTACTTACCTATGTAAATAATAATAATGCAAGGTATTGTGGTTGTTTCGATTGATTATAGTTTGACCGAAACCGCTGTACCGCTCCTTATGAAAGTGCGGTGAGGTGGGGGCCGAGGAAAAAAGAGTAAGAGTACACATGAGATCGATATTGTCTGGCTGATGATCTGTTATATCACTTATATGGCAGACTGATGGATCGGAGCGGCCGATACTCCCCCGTCTCGCCGCGCGCATACCTCAGGCGCGGTACAGCGGTTTCGGTCAAACTATAGTACCTACGTCAAATATTTTTTGCTAGTTACTAATCAGTTTATTGAGTCAATTCCAATTCACTTACCAAACATCAGAATCTATGAATAAATGATTGCCCATTAAACATAACCACTAATAGTAAGTTCGCTTGTAAAATATGCAAAAGCCGAATTTCGTACTCAAAGAATTTTCATTAGGGCAAAGTGAATTTCATTTCCCTGCTAAGTCGATAGCAAAGTCTTAAGTTAGGGTATTTTACGCCAGATATTAAAGGAATTTTCATAATCCATCACTTTACTTGTGCAAGGGGACGGTTGACGCGATAAAAAGTTAGTTAAGCCTTGCTTTCTTGGGGCTGTCGTTCATTTACGGAAGTACTGCGATTTTCAACATTATATTTACGACTAAGTTACATCCTTATTACTTCTTAGTTAAAAAGTGTTACGAAAACCAGTATCAACAACCTATTCTGCTGGGTTATTTAAGAATGGTCTGAAATCACACAAAATGTAGCTTATATTCATATAAAATGACCAGACGAGTATTTTGAAACATTAATATCAACATGGCTTTAGCCGTTTTGATCCTTGGAGGTAATAAAGAGTCGCCAACCAAATATTAATATTCGAAAGACATAACCCACGCCTAGCCGGTAGTAAAAAGCACTCTGAAAAACTCTCTGACTGCTAGTTAGAATTTTGAAATTCTTCTTGATGGTAGAACTTCCCGATACGAAACTATTTTTCTTCCGATCCCCTTTCACAAAGAGTTATTTCGCGCTCTGTAAAAGAGTGAAGCCATTCTTAAAATAGCGAATCGACGTCACACAAATACATGTTACAAAAAAGCTTTATCCAACTGCAATTTGGTTTTATTTTCTGCATCCGGCCGCTAAAATATGCGACCGGGTAAAACGCTAAATTGATCAGCGGCGCGAATCGTGATTTGAAATCTGAATGAATTGTTTATGTGTGTCGCATTGCGCTCTGTTGGGCATAGACAAGCGGTAAAGTTCAGAGATATTGTAGAGCCTCGGTTGTGCCATGAAGTTAGGGATTGTTAAAACCATAGAGTTCCGGGTTCAGAGTATCACGTCCTTATAACCCTTTCATACAAACCAATACCTTAAGTATTAGTTCTACTTTGATATAGGAAGATGTGGTTTACTGTAAAATACAATAAATACCAACATGAAGTTAAACTTACAGGATGTTTCAGTTTTAGAGGTTCGAACAAAATGGGGCTGTGGACGGCTTGAAATTGCAACAAGACCTCAGTTCTGTTTTTTTTTTTTTCAGTTTAGTTAAAGTTAGAGCTGATTTCGTTTAAGATCTTAAAACAATTTGTTACCATGGACTTTCTTGCAAAAACCAGTTTTATGGGAAAAACTATTTTAATCAATCAATAAAATTAAACGCCAATATTTTGAATATTAGGTAAATTACCCTCGAACACAGTTCATTTCTTTGATAAGTACCTGATTTTGAAACACCCTGTACCCGATGTAATACAGGGTGGAATGCAGCAATAGGTGTGGCGACGCGACGCGCGCGAATACGAGGTACTGGCAATTCCGGGCTATTGTGATTTGTCACGCACGGTGTCTGCACTCGAATACAGACCCGTGCAAGCTGCAGAGCGTATTATTGCCATGTATAATTAAAATCTACGGCCACAATGTGGCATTTTCCACAAAATAAAAAACCCTATTTACCTTAGCACTAATAGATGCCGTGCATACCTCAACCCCAACCCCAACAGCCTGTATTGGTCCACTACTGGACGCAGGCCTCCCTTGGGCGGTAATGCCCATAATCCCCACGCTGGGCGTGCGGGTTGGGGATCGCAGTTTGGTGGTAGAATCGTTCTGCAGGGGGCGCAGCTGCCCAATATCCCTAAGTCGATTCTTACGACACCCGCGGAAATACTTGGGATGGTGCAAATTCTAAGCCGGCACCACATAGCTGATGCCGCGAATATAATAAATATTTGACTTATGTAGGTAAGTACATACATTCTGAAAAATGAATGATTATGGTTATGATAGTGGATTTTTATAGGAGAGTAACTAGGTTGTCAATGGGTTGTCTGACCAGATAAGCACGGTCTATGCCACATTAATTTGGCGGCCCCACGTAAAAAAGCGCCCGGTTTTCAGCTTTTTGTTAGAACTATCTTCTGAAATTATAATATTGCCAGAATTTAAAAATGTTACCAACTTGTGGCGCCGCTGAGTCAATAGGCCATTTAATTAGCGGTACGGTGTTGCCATTTGTAACAGTTCAAACACGACTTTGTTTCATAGAGAATTCTAATTCCGACCACCATACCATACCATGGTGCGGATAATTAATTACAAAATGATGGGTGCACTAAATACGAATTAGGAACTTTTACCTTAATTCGTTGATTGCATAATATTAATAGAGTCTACATACTATGTTTTATTTAAACTGTGTCTAGCTTTGCCCGCGGCTTGGAATAAACGCGTTTTGTGGAATTAAAAGTAGAGCTAACTGCAGATATGTTAATCCAGGTAGATATTTATGTGTGCAAATTTTCAGTCCGATCCATTCAGTAGTTTTGGCGTTGTCTTCGGCCAAATATCGACGCAACGGCACAAACTTTCGTCTTTTTAATATTAATATCCGTGGTTAGTCCGAAGGTTAGTCAGTCGTCAGAAAATACTACAGTTCTTAGCAGCTGCAAGGGTTAGTGGCGAATTATGAACGCCATAGTATCAAATCGACGTGTATTTCGCAAAACGGACACAAGTCAGAAATATTCACAAAAACCTTAATAACCAACATTCAACACTAGACTGCCTAGACTCAGAATTGTTTGCAATTGTTGTTTACAAAGAAATATGGAATCAATTTGTTTGCCCAATCGCACTGGGACAGGCAAGGTATAAATCACGAATCAGTATGAAATATTAGGCCCATATGGAGGTCGGCTGTAGCTCGGTGGCCCGTGATTTGTCACGGTCGTAGCATTTAGATTTTGGCAATTTGAGCCTAGAAATAAAACGCATCGATTAAAATTTTAGCTAGCTTTAGAAGAAACTTTTTGATTTTGTTGTGTGACATGTTTCAATTAAAGATATTTAATCGAAATAAGCCAGAAGACAATAATTTTAATAGTCAAAAAGAATTTCGATCAAACCCAATCAAACCTATAATTTCGTTATCGTAATGCTAGATACAAATGGTTAAGCTAGAACCACACAATTGTGTTGTGTTGTGACTCTTCAGAAGCATATCCGATTTAAAGTGGTGTTATTTGAAAGAAAATCGGTTAATTAGCAGCTTTTTCCGGTGACTTTGACGTAGGTATATGTATGAAAGCTTCTGTCAAAAAAAAAAACAATTGAATTGTAATTGTACGATTTTCTTTTCGAAGAAAACATGTCTAAAAGTGGTTCTACACTACAAGCGCGTAAGTTATCTTTCTGAGTCTGAAATCTCGCTCAGTTTGCATAGTGCAAAAAGAGATGCCCTCTATTTCAACGCAGAAAGACGCAGAAAGATTTAGCGCTCTGAAAAAGAAGTGCAACCAAAAACGAACTTTATTACGTTGAATTTTAATGTAAAATGTATTTTTTCCAGGCCCAGACTGAAGCCAGAAAATCTCATGTCAACAGGCCATAACTATCTTCTACGAACTAAGGCATTCTTTGTTACTTGTTTGACAGCGATTTTTATACATTAAATATTAAAGTTAACGGACGAAGTTATTAGGTAGGTACTACGTACGTGTGGTTAGCAATACATTATTAGTGTGTGTTGTAGTGTGTTGTGTTGCTGTGATATTGTGTCTCTAAACAAAATTAATGCATGATACCAATATTGCTTCTGACGAGCGACAACACACACAATTATTGCGGTCTAATGTTTTTTGTTATTATAGTGCGTTAGCCCTCACCCTCGGGGAATTGAATAAACTTCAATGTTTCTCCTGAAGGTGGAGCTAACGGCGATCGAGTCATCACGAAGACCCAAAGTTTTTCGTCTCCTACGTCACTTGGGCTCGTGGCGCAATATGTGGTTATTTTATTTTATATTTATATTCTGTTTTAAACTGTAAATATTCCGACACAAATGTATTTGTTTGTGAATAAATGAAATGAAATGAATTGGTTTGCACATTTCCGTACTCAGGGAAGGTTCAAGTAACGTCGAAGTAGATTTTTTGGGATATTATTTGATTTCTAAGTGTGGTCTAGCTTTATTCTCTGCTGCCATATCAAAAAAAGTACAATAGAATATTTCAACACATGTCATGAACTTATAACACGCCTCTTTGGTACAAAATAAAACAAAAAGGTTGCACAAAAGGTGGAAGTCAAGTGAAGGCTTACCCTCAATGAGCCGGTGCCGTGAATTGAAAACACGGTGTTGTTTTCCGCGTAAACATTGGCGTAAATCCTTAAAATCACAGCCGCTCAGCATTGCAACTGTGACACATAATAGGTAGAAAGGCGGATATTGACGCAGTTTTCCAGCTAGTAAGAAGAAAACTTAACAGTTTTGACAATTTCAAGCAAATTATTGGGTAAGTGGTTTATGAATCAACTTGTTCGATAGAACTTAGCACCTAGAAAACTCCACGTTACTCGTGTTTTTTTATTTTTCGATAAGTGTAAGTGGCCATTCGGCCGCCGCGTAATGCGCCACTGGTTACGCCATTTCGAATATAAATGACCGCACTAGTTTAGCGGATGTGCAATTTTTTTGGACCTATGTCACTCAAGAAATCACTTTACACTAAATTACTAATTTTATGGTTTGGATCTTTGCTACCCTCTTCACGCCAAAACGAAGTACGGATCTGGCAAAATTTTGCATAGATGTGCTCGTAATTTGGATGTTTGTTATCTCTTCGCGCCCAAAACAACTGAACGAATCGGTCTGAAATTTTTCATACAAAAATTTTTTCTGATTTTTTATAGATGCTGTTCTCAACCTGTTCAAACATATTTATAGATTATTTTTAGCCTTAGAAATCACATGCAAAGTCGCCGTCACCAGCTAGTCTTTACGTATCCTCTTCAAGGAATCAGGAGGGAATCAAACGCGCAACACAAATCTAACCGAAGCGTTGTTCCATTGAATTGCACGCCAATGTATGCGCATACATTCTGGCTCGTTAGACCCCCACTTCCAAGGGCGTAGATGTGGAGGGACCTAGATGTGGCAGTGATTTGGCAAAGGAATAATTTGAGGAATAATTTGGCAATGCTGGTTAAGATTTGCTGACGGAATAATTTTGCTGGGAATAAATTATGGGATAGGAAGGGATATATGATTATATCCCTTCCTATCCCATAATTTTGGAACAAAAGAAACGAATCAAATGACAACAAGATCCAAATTAAAAATTTTAAAACCCTTGACAGATTTTCATGACACATGGCTAAGAACACTCGGGATAATATTATCTATGACACAAAAAAAACTTAACGAAAATCGGTTCATCCGTTTGGGAGCTAAGATAGGTACCACAGACAGATACACAGACGTTAAACTTATAACACCCCTCTCTTAATGCCTCGAGGGTTAGAAATGTATTAAGCCGCTTTTAAATTGCACGAGCTCTAATGACGACTAAAACGGCGGCGTAGGCGTCCAGTCAATATTCCGATTCTGACTGTCAAATGTCACAGTAAGTAATAATTGAGGAGAATCGGTTTTGGATGGAAACAAAATTGCCGCCTTAACGCTTGTTCAGACCTACAAGGTAGTTGATACCCAGAGCGGGTGGCGAAATCCGAGTAGGTAGGTATGCAATAATACTACCGTCACTAAAATACTCGACGGAGTACCGCGGACCGCGCGAAACCAAACGCGAAATCCAAGCGAAACTTACCGCTACCGTATTCTGAGTAGCGAATACGACTGAACAGGCTTTTACTAACGTTACCCCTGTCCCCCGCCTTCAGATATGTAAGTTTTTTACCTATCAACCTTTTTCATCAAACTGAGCTAAAGTGACGTCCATATTCATTCATTCATCAGATGGTCAAAACTTGTACGAACGAAATCACCCTCCCTATACTCCCTAATATAAAGGTCAAAATATGAGGACAAAGGCAGCTAGCTAACGCTATAGAAAATCATTTGAGTATGTAATACTACATTGTACAACCTAGGCGAAAAAGTGCCCAATTTCTATAGAGTGTGTCATGTGTGTTAAGTGATACCTAATGCTTTAAACTAGACCTTCGAGGAAAATCATAGTTTTAGAATCTTCAAATTCACTCGCGTAAATTCAAATGGTAAACTCAAATGTAGCAATAAATACGCGCACGTGCTTTTTTCACATGGTTCTTTTTAGGGTTTTGAAGATCGAAGATCGGTTTCAAAACCCTTATGGTCTCGCTTTGTCTGTCCTTTTTTCCCTCCTTAATAACTCAAAAACTACTGCAGCTATCAACTTGAAATTTAAAATAATAATACATTTCGTGCGCCTGTACAGATTTAGAGAAAAATAAATGAAAATAAATGAAAAATGAAAATGAATATTTTCCATACAAATTGTGATGCCGAAATTTTAAAAGATACCTACAGGGTCATGTGGGGTATCAAATGAAAGGTATCAGTTTGTACATTTCAAAATAGTTTTTGAAATTTTTGTAGGTTTCATACTTTTTAAAATATTTCGAAAAAAGTCGAAAAAATACCCATTCCCCCCCCCCTATCTCAGAAGATTGCAGAGCGATCCATGTAATATGTATGGAGCGTTTATAGACATGGATCTATATTTTACAGGAAAAATATAGAGAAGTTTGAAAAAAGAACACTTTTTGAAAAATGGTCAAAAAGGGGGGAAATAATTTTCAAAAGGGGAAGCTACTTCACCGACTGGGGTATCAAATGAAAGGTATCGGTTTGTACGTTTCAAAACAGTTCTTAAAATTTCTATAGGTTTCATAGTTTTTGAAATATTTTGAAAAAAGTCGAAAAAAAACCCATTCCCCCCCCCCTATCTCCGAAGTTTGCCGACCGATCCATTTGAAATGTATGAAGCGTTTGTAGATATGGATCTATATTTTACAGGAAAAATATAGAGAAGTCTGTAAAAAGAACACTTTTTGAAAAATGGTCAAAAAGGAATAATTTTCAAAAGGGGGGCTACCCCACCGAGTGGGGTATCAAATGAAAGGTATCGGTTTGGACATTTCAAACTAGTTTTTCAAATTTCTGTAACTTTCATACTTTTTGAAATATTTCGAAAAAAGTCGAAAAATTTATCATTAACCGAACCACCCATTTAACCGAAGCATGCACAGAGATCCATCTGAAATGTAGGTTGGTACCTACTATTCTTAGGTATTCGTTAAATTGCAAAGTCTCTAACCGGTACTTTTGGTAAATATTTGTTAACAAACGTTCAAAACCCTCGGCGCGCGAGTTACACTCGCACTTGACGGATCTTGTTTTGAATTAGTGTCCCGAATACGGAAGAGGCCGATGTCATATGGCGGATTCGGAGTAAAAACTTTTTGTAGTTTGACCTATTCTAAAAATATACATAGTTACCGGCTGATATTTCAGAGTATAAAAAAACACGTTCGAAATGGATTTCCATACACTTTTCTCTCTAAACGCGTGAGAAATGAAATTCCGAAGAGTTTTCTCTCCCGCATTTCAATAAGCATGCAATGACGTACTGTCTACTTTATGTTTGGAAAAGGACATAAGCAACCTTTTGAGCAGGTGTTTATAAACATTTTTTTATTTGAGTTCAACGCATACCCATAAGTGGGTAAAAACCGAGCTGTAGATGATTATTAAAAACAGACGTTGACACATCCAGCACCGATAATTCCTTGCCCCGATTATGCCAAAGAATATCGGGAATTTATATTCTAACGATGACCAGTAATTGGAATTTTATATCCAGCCTGGCCGGAGTCCCATCCAACATAATTACGGTCACATAGACCAGAATAAAGGTCTCCATTCGTTATCATTGTGGGGCCAGAATAAAGGTTCCCATTTGTTAACGTTGTGATGGCACGAGTCTTTGGAGATATTACTAATGTGATTGGAGCTATCTTTTCATTATAGGATAATTCTACTACCTGTATATACAAAGGTTTAAATGTTAATTTCGTTTCTAAGAATCAGAATCAGAAATATATTTATTGTTAACTGATATACAAAAAAGCTCTTAGGTATAAATTTGTGTACAATTTCAACAGCTTATCTACAATACAAATAAAAAATACAATGAGTGTTAAATAGGAAAGGTAAGACACTCGGAACAAATAATAAGACATTTATTTCCACTCATAAAAAGGTTTTCTTAATAATAATTGAAGACATGAGTGGATGAAGGTGTTATGTCGCATTTTTTGAATTTTCGGTTTTTCATTATCAATGTACTAGTTATGTTATTATATTAATAATAATTATAAATAAATTATATTAATAATAATCATCAATGTACTAGTTATGTTATTATATAAATAAATATCATACCTACAGCTACCGTCACTAAATCAACATATCGTACGTCTTGATCGTAAATAAAAATTGCTAAAAAGTGTTAAAAGTGACAATAAAACTAAGTGTTTTATACCGTGGTGAAGCTCTTTGAACGCTCCATCTTGTGATGTTTGTCCCCTTGCAAATCATCAATGTTTCAGTGAGTAATCAACAAAAACATTTTCTCTTTACTCGTGCATTCCTAAATTACTGACCTACGACAACTCGCAAAGCGCTCGCTGTGTTACTGCATAACACATAGTTACTACGCTAAACGCTTCGCATTCACGCTGCCGCATTTGCGCCTGACGCTTATTAAACAGCATACGAACTATTTGTTGCTAAGGATTGCACTGATAAGATAGGCAAAAAAAGCCTGTATTACAAGACACCAAAGACCCCACAAATGTTGTTACTATCTGCAGATATTTGCTTCGGGTGTTCCGGGGTTCTTTGTATTTTCAAAAATATCTATCTACGCCTGCAATGTATGTACAGAGGGGTGAGGCTATTTGAAGTTAGAAACGAGACGTGGTTTTGAAGTCTCGTATGGGATTTGCGTAGTTCCTCCCCAAATAGTGTAGAAAAAGGACCCGTCGCGATCTTTGGCGCAGCGGGCGAAGGTGCGCCTGCGACGCAGGAGGTTGCGGGTTCGATTCCTGCCTCGGGACAAATGTTGGTACGATCTGCAGATATTTGTTCAGGGTGTTCTGGATGTTTTTCTATGTATAATAAAAAATATTTATCTATGTAGTGTATTGTCATAGATAAATCAGTTATCTAGTACTTATACATAACACAAGCTCTGCTTAGCTTGAGGCTAGATAATGCTGTGTGAATTGTCCAGCATTATTTATTTTATTATTATTATATCTCTTATGTAACGTCAAATAGACCCCTCAGTCATCTGGTACCCATAACACAAGCTCTGCTTACTCACAGAATGTACCACTTTGGGGGTAGATGATGCTGTGTCTATTTTCCAGCATGATTTATTTATTTATTTACTTTCAAGGCATCTCTAGTGAATATAACCCTACCTACGGAACTTTTAACACATCATCATCTGGCCCCAAAGTAAGCAACGGCTCGGCTGACAAAATACGTTTACACCCTGACCAAGAACAAATATCTGTAGTTCATTCTGTCCTGCAAGGGGAATCAAACCAGCAACCTTCTGCATTGCATGTGGATCTTTGCCCACTGCCACACTGCGCCACTGAGGTCACGCAAGAAGCATCCATCTTAGCCTAAATTGTCTAAAAAGCTAAGCTTTGTCTAAAAAGCAAAGTTCTTTACTTTAGTCTACATACCGAAGCGACAAAAATCAAAAATATCATTTTATTTCCGTGTCAGTGTTTAGTTTTATAATTTGACCTTTTCTAAGTGTACATTTATTGTATTTATGGAAATAAAGAGTTTTTGATTCGATTTGATTTGATAACTGACAAATGTTCCATTGAAGAAACAAATCTAGTCCTATAGCTGGGTGGGGTAAGCCTACGTCTTGAATCTATATCATCGACAGAATAATTATGCAGTCTACTGCTGGACCTAAGTCCAGCACTGGCTATTCTACCACCGAACTGCGATCCCCAACCCACATGCCCAGCGTAGGGATTTCATTACCCCTTATGATAATAAAAGCCAATTAGGGGTGCAGCAGTGGATCAGCAGCAGTGCTGCCTGCCCCATGGTGGATATCCCATAGTCGCATCTTACGTCACCCGCGGGAAGAGTTGCGGTGGCTCAAATTATAATACGACAATCAATTAGGTAAACATATTTTCTCGAATACCTATGTACCTATATTCCAGTCAATTCGATGTGAAATATTTGTAAACAAACCAAAACAAGGAACCAAGGTTTGACGTTGTGTTTCACATATAATTGTTACTTATATTAACTGAAGGAAAGATCTCATATCGACTAGCAATGTAAATTGTTTATAAAAGTCAACTTTAGGTAAACTATGAGTGATTTGTTTACAAACATCTCACATCGATTTTAGCTGGAGTATAGAAATTAAAATTAACTAGCCCTATGCGCTTCGAAAATTCATTTTGTAACCATTGCTCAGCAAAAACAAACGTAACTCAGATATACTATGTAAACAGAACCGGCTCTAAACCATTCGCTCAGCGTTTCCATGAAACTTTTATCAGCGGAAAGGGAAGCATACTAAATTATTTATCTCAGTACGTTTTAATACTCGCATTTTACTGCTTCCGGTTTTTTTTTCGGCTTAGACGTTAATTTGAATCGGATCCTCCGGTTTAATTAAATGTTTTTATTGTTTGTTTTGTAATGAATTTTGATGAAGGAATAAATCAGCAGTTTCAGGATCGTTACAAACAATATCATTTTCTGAAAATTTTGATATTTACTTCTTTTATTACGTTTTATGAAAAGTGTTATTTATGATTTAAGGCGCTAACCCGACCTAAATCAGCGCCACCACCTATTTTATCTTATGTTAAACGAAGGAATTATCAAAAATTTATTTGCAGTTTGTGATACCTATCATAAGCTTATTTTTAATGCCTTTGTAAAAGTTTTATTTTGTATAGTGTAGGTAGAGCTGCGAAGTTACTCTTTTTGGCCACGATAGTGAGCAAAATAAGCAAATTCGCATCTCTACCAACATTATATTTCCTATGCCTATTTTCTAGGGTCGGTAAGCACCTTAATACTATACGGAAAGAAAGTTTTGACGAACGAAAAATAAACTTCTTCGAACTTTAGAACTTTTTTGAGCTTTGTTCCGAGAAATCGCTATTCCTCCAAAAAAATCTAGGTTACAACTTCAGGAGTCGCTTGACATCGCTGAAATAAGAAATAACCCGATTAAGTTTCTTTCTCTGAACGTAACTTCAGAATAATATACAGGGTGAGGCATAAAGAGTGGCCAAGCCTTTATCTACGGGTAGGAGGCATCAAATCTATTCAGAAAATAAAAAATTGTACCCACTAAAAGTTCACGGTTTTCGAGATAATTGACATTTCAGAAATGTTTAACTTTTTTTACCCTTGTCCATACTTTTCGATGCTAAGTTTTTTATTAGTCTCGTCACTCAGTTATCCAAGAATGCTATGATAAAAACAGATTGAGAAATTTCCTTGATTTGTATCCTTGTAAGTGAAGTATTGACCACTCTTTACGCCTCACCCTGCCTCGCCCATTTACAGAGAGCATACCTACCTAAAATGTGTATAGGTAGTTAAGTAGAAAATATCAATACTGTCACAGTGAAAAGTATCGGCACCTCGTCCAAAACATAATTCTAAATTGTTATGAGGCTATTATTCAGTCGCGCTGAATTTCGTCGCGTCACGTAGACTCGATCCGTCTTTGCCGGAAGATAGGCATTTATTCATCGAAAAATGCTCACTTGGTCGGGAGCGCAGTATTTTTTATTAATGAACTTTGGGTGAATAATACTGTTTATTTTTGCAAAAAGTTTTTATGGCACTTGGTGATGGAATAATCAGACCATGAGCGGACTCATGGACGATTTAAGGTTTTAAACGCTCGAAAACGACGAAAAGAAAATCAGGGATTTAATATTTTCTAGGTTCTACAAGTAATTAAGATAACCAAATAAGAAGTTTGCGCTTATTGAAGCCTTGATATGAACCCAAGCTAAACAATATCCGAATCAATTGTTGTATTGGCGTGTTATGTTTTACTAAAATCAACATTTTGTCGATAGACACCAAAACTATCATTGATATAAAAGTTTGTTTTAGCAAAGATTCATAACAATTGGCTTACAACGTGCGCAAAACTGCTTATGTGCTATTTGAATTACTATTACCTTGATAATAGTAAAAACTCTCAAACGTCATATATAAACGCCACCTTAAATACTAGGGCATTTTACGATCTTGCGTTGCATTTTACTATCTTTCGTTTTGTTGATAACGTCGTTTTGACACATGGGTATCTATTCTGATAGGTGTAGTGTGAAGAGTCACTCTACTCGCTTTAAAAGTCTAATCATTTCAATCAAATGCCACTTGGCAAGTGGCGATATTTTATATTATTCGAATATGAATGTATGATGATATGATTGTTGTGTGGTGCCGGCTTAGAATTTGCACAACCCCAACTCTTCCCGCGGATGTCGTAAGAGACGACTAAGGGGTATATACCGGGGGCGGGCAGCAACGCCCCCTGCAGAAGAATTCAACCTCAAAACTGCGATCCCCAACCCGCATGCCCATCGTGGAGATTGTGGGCATTACCCCCCATGAGAAAAAAGGTGCTTATCAGGGGGAGACCTGCGTCCAGCATTTCACCAATATAGGCTTTTGAAGTGAGGTTGAGGAATTACTGATTGATCGGATGGGTGGCTACAAAGAGGATTGATTGTTATTTTGTTGTATTAGCTTTACTTAATATAACTATTTCACTGGTATTTATCGCGTTTATACACCTTTTTTCATTATGCGTGTAAACCTGCTGACACCTCGGAAAAAATTGGTAATTAAACAAAATAAATACTCGTGAAATCCATATCCATACTAATGTAATAGTAAAAATTAAAAAGTAATTCTTTCTGTCTGTCTGTCTATCTGTCTTTCTATTTATCTGTTTGTCTGCTTGTCTATTACCTTTTCACACCTAAACAGCTGAACGGTTTTCAATGAAATATGGCATGGCGATAGATGGTATCGGCTACAGTTACAAATTGCAGGTAGCAACTAGTATTTTTGTAATGTGTTAGATTTTCTTTAACGTCTGTAACCTCAAAAACACTTTCAATTGTTTCAGTAGCGGTGAAAAGTTGATTGCTTTCAACAAAGATGTTTGGCGAGACAATCGGGAGGTGAAGATGTTCAGGAGAGCGGCCTTGCTCCTGTTACAATGCTTTGTTCTTCTGCCCTCAATTGCTGTCAAAGGTGAGACAAATATATTTATAACCATTTATATTCCGTTGTTGAATCCTAGATATTTAAAGCGACTTCTAAAAAAGGGTCCATGTTCGGCGGTTTGTGTGTGTTTGTCAATTTCTTCGTCAATACTTGACCGATTTGAAAAATTATTACTTACTGTGTGGAGATTGATCCAGAAATAGTAAAAAGAAAAATCGCCTGGAGTTAGTGTTTGTCCCGCACAAAAAAAAAACAGTGTAAATACTAAGGAATTTAAAGTCAGTATTTAAAGTAAAAAACATTAAATTATTTTGTATGTTCTTGATGTGTTGTTTTGGAGTCTACACACCAAAGTTACTAAGTTCATCTTGAAACTGCTTTTAACAGAATATTAAATGGTTACATGATGGCGTTGGAATTTTCCAGAATTATTTTTAATTGATAACAAATAATTTTAGAGATTCAGAATATAAATTTATAAAACAATTATCCAGCTTAACTAAATAATTACAACGTGATCAACACTCCGTCTTCTCAATAAGAACCTTTTCGCGCCAAAAGCCAGTCTTTTCTCGCAAAAAGAGAAAAACAAGTCTCATTACAGACTTAATTGTTTATTTTAAAAGGCCTCCTTAATTAATTAAAGACGTAAGTCTTTATTTTTTCGAGAGAAAAGGAAACAAAGTTTGTACAAAGAGCCCGTTCCGAATTTATTTAGGGGTTGCTTGTGAGGAAAGTAGCGCCACACCTTGAAAACATATCTACAGTCCTTAATTACGCATGCTCAAGGGTATTGTTGTTTAAGTATAAAATACTCGTACAAGATAATAATAATAATAAATAATAAATAATAAATGTTTATTCACAAAAGGTAGGTTTACAAAGTTGGTACTTATAGACTATTTTAATGAATATCCTGACATATCTTTGTAGTACAAACATACTTGTGTTAAACCTATCATGGTCAAAGATAGTGACACCTCGCTCTAACTAAGTTTACATTAAACTTGTATTTAGACGCGAGGGCTCAAACCTCTGGCTACTTTTAAGTTCACAGATGCCTGAAACTAGAATTTTTACAGCGAATCAAGAAGAACTATATAATACTTGTGCACCCTAACTATTACGTACCTATATTACCTATACTTTAAGTAAGCTAAAAATTATATAAACTTAACACAGCTAAAGTAGAAAAAATATATAACAGAGATAGCTGAAAATATAAATACATAAATACATATAGCCCAAATTTAAGATTGAATATCTAACAAGTGCTCTACCTGAGAGTAGTCAAGGTTTTGTAAGTAGCGTGTAAGAAAACGTTTACATTCTAGGTGAGTTTTAAGCTGTAGAGTTTCTATTTTATTAAGTTTGTTATAAATAAACGGAGCTAGGAACTGTGAGTGATGGTGTGCGAAGGATGTTTTGTACGATTTAATGGCATAGACTTTGTTTTTTCGTCGTTTGTATGAAACGTCATAGTGAGGTGTTGTTTTATGTTGTCTAAGAATGAGTTGTTGAATGAAAATTTTCCTAACAGAAAGAATTTGTGTCTCATTGTAGAGTTGGGTTGTTGGGTATCTAAAAGTCTTGCGAAATGCCACCTTCAACACAGCTCTATGCGCTCTCTCTAGAGGAAGAAGATGTGACTTCGCAGCACCGCCCCATGATCTAATGCAGTATAACACTAGGGACTGGCAGAGCGCAAAGAACGTGGTTTTTAGTTGGCTCATTGATGCCGCATGTCTAATAAGTTTAAAAACGGCGATTAGCTTACGTACTCTAGCAGTGATGGATCTAATATGATACTCGTATGTCATATGTTGGTCTATCGTGACACCAAGGTATTTTATAGTGGAAACTCTTTCCAGGATTTTGCAGGTGCAGATTTCACATGATGATTGGAGACACTGGTTGGTATGTGCTTGTATGTTGAATTCGGGGTTAGGTTGTCCTGGTTTGCGGAGAGAGAATGTAACACACTTAGTTTTAGAAGCATTTAGAGTAAGTACATTATTGTAGAGATACTTGGAGACTAGATCGAAACCATCCTGTGCTTGTTTGAATAGGCCCTGCCAACTCTCGTCTCGGATACCATACAAGCATCCATACAAGTTTTAAAAATTATATAAATACTTACTGAAAATCTATAGAGTTGTTTTTATGCATTTTCTTGATGGTCAGGAAAGCTTGAAAGGCAAAAAAGCTATAAAAATATATGAGAGGGTCATACATTTTCACACGTTTTTCCCGCTCTATTTTCGGGTTAGGTGTGTTTTTAAATGGGTAGGTAACTTCTGTAAATGGTTTTTTTCATAATACCAATTCAAAACAATGATTTTACAGGAGCGGCGGCGCTCCTTTCACTTGAGGTAACCAAAGCTGATTTTAGAGATTAGAAATAAAGGAAAATGGAGGGTTTTTCATTTTGCAAATTAAGTTCCCCGCGAGTGGTGGGTCTCATAATAATTGACGACCTCAGTGGCCCCGGGAGGGGGCAGATTTGATTCTATCGCGAAATATAAAAGCCTAGGTATAAAAACTTAAAAGTAAATGAAAAAGCGTTGTCCGGGTCATGCTGAGACTCGCTCAGGCTTGTAGAGTAAACACACTGTAGGACCTACAGTGTATTTTTAATACGTACCAACTCGGCCAACCAGTGGACCGCTATGTGGTCTTACAAGTATTATAATAAAGTGTCCATGTAGTTATGGGGTTAGTTGTGATTATTTCTCTGGTCAAAGCAACGTGTGACCCGAGAGCTGGTGAGTACGCTTCCGACTGCTATTGATATGGATCAGTTGAGCTACCTGTATGTACATTGTTTGCAACAGTCTGCACTTAGCTCAATTGTTTAAATCGTAATTACTAGTTCTAATTTATTTCTATAATTTTATTGCAATTTTCTAAACTATAAATTAGAAAGAAAAACAAATATTTACTGACTAGATATGGCTGATTATGAAAGGTACGCTTGCAAGTTGCAAAGCTATCTACGTATTTATTCATGACGGAAAGAAAGAGGTTCTAAAAATTCAGCTGAATGATTCTCAAACCCACATAAATTAAAACTAAACTACCTATTTTCGAAATACGTATGTAAATAATTAAAGGGATGACAACCTGCGAAAGACTGCAGGCAGATGCTGGATGCGGCAAGCTGAAGACAGGGCGCTATAGCGCTCATTAGGGGAGGTCTATGTCCAGCCGTGAACTAATATAGGTTGATGATGATGATGATACCTACAGCGCGATAACGTTTCATGAAAAATTAAATAAAAGATGCGTTTTTCCCGTTACTATGGAACGACAACGCACTACATTTAACTCCCAATCCGAATCAAACCTTATTCCACTGACGTAGCTTCCAAATTTATTTGTACCTCCAATGTTAACACAATCAATGCGTGACTCATGTTTCATAAATGGTCGATTTCCAACACGAACCCTGTCTATGTTGAATACACGCACGTTGAGTAAGTAGACACTTTATCTACATAAGGGTTTGTTTGACTTTGGTTTGACAATAGATTTATTACTTTCGTCCGACCTAGCACGGGCATAGTTGTCTACGGTAGAATAGAGAAAAATACGTCACATCGTCATCGAATGCGTAATGTGTTTGAAACTCATTCCTTCTACTTCAATAATTTGCGCAATGTATGACAATGCGATGTCATTCTTCTCTATTCTACTCTAGACAAACTATCCCCGTGCCAGGCCTACTGCGGCTTTACAAATCTTTTCAATCGACGAAAAACGGAGGAGTTTCTCAAGTCGACGGGTATTTATATATTTTTTGAAGTGAAAACTTCTTTAGCGGCGTTGAGCACTTTTCTGTAATGGGTATAAAATCTTAAACTCGCGTCAGGACACGTGACCTGATCGAAAAAGCGTAAGACGGATGGAGCAACGACGACCGTATGCCGAAGGAATAAAGCTCAAAATTGTGCAGGATCTTCATTATAGCTAGGAAATTTCTTGAAGTTTTGTTTTGAGATAGAGTTCAAAATCGAACATTATTTTTAGGTAAACAGAATAGATAATAGTACTAGTTTCCGACAACAACAATAGGCCCTAGCTTACGTAATAGTTGCTAGCGTCCGGCTCGCTTATACCTACCTACTTATGTATCTATAGATAATTAATTTCTCGAACGAATCGAAAAGAAAGACAAGGACACAAATTTTCATTTATTCATTAATATAATTTTATAATTAAGGTTAGGTTTCGATCGAGTCTATCGTACTGCTTAACGGGTGTAAACAGACCCTTCACGAAGCCGTCAACCAAGCATTCTGTACATGAAACTAAGTAACACTGCGCAAAAATATCTAATTGCTGGGTAACGGAATTTATTTTTGGACTTTAAAAATAATCAGATTTTTGTAGCGGGTAATGGTTTGCGCGCAACCGGCTGTAAATAATTGTAATATTATTTAATATTGTAAAATAATTGTAATAGTTTTAAAGTGTTAAATTTTTAATGTAATATAAATTGTCATGTTTGTGTACGATAGCGCAATAAATGAATATTGTATTCTACCACATAAATGATAGTACTTTTATACTGATAAAGCAATTGGTGCAAAATTATTCCCTAACCATTCCAAAATATCAAACATGCTCAACGTTAATAATCAAGTTTTCACTTCTGCCGGCACTCCCGGAGTGCAACCCGTCTTTTTTTTATGTATAACCACGCACAACTTTTTACAGAGTAGTCCAATTTCGATAATTCTTTTTTTATTGGAAAGGATATACCCCGAAGATGGTCTCATTTAAATTTGAAAAAAAAATCCAACCTTAACTTTAGGAAAACAAGGGATAATTGATTGTTCAATCAGTGATTATAATGTTTGACAAACCTAACTTCTTACAGAGTACTCCGATTTTGATAAATCTTTTTTTATTGGAAAGAATAAACACCGAAGTTGGTCCCATATAAATTTTTTAACCACGTAGATCAATTTGAAGTCGGCTTATAGTTTTTTAAAACAAGCCAAATTATTCCGTACCTATTAAAAGAAGCTTGGTGTTAATCTTGGTGCCAAGCACGGGGATTGTTCTCTAGGGTAAAATAGACGATAATGACATCGCATCCTCATACACTGCGTAAATTATTGAAGTTTAAGGAAAAAATTTCAAATAATTACTACAATTCAAATAATTATTTAATTATTCTACAGGGCCACCCTGTAGAATGCGGAAATTATTTGAAAACAACTAATTCTTTGTCTGTCTACTGCAAAAATGTTAAAACACATTGACAAAAATTAAAGCATCACATTATGACATTACTTTTGCGACACCCGTTTTAACAAAGTAACGTATTTTTTCTGAGTAGGTATCAATAAAACCAAATGGCGTAATGCCATAATCTCTAATTTGACGAAATTTCAAATTTTTATGGTCCGGGATGAAAACCTTAATATCAAATTTCTCTTAAAATGATCGAAAGTCATAATGACTTTGACCTGCAACATCTGATTCCCGAAATGCATAGATATTGAAATATATATTTCCTTCAAATACCTTAAACCGAAAAAACCAGAATGGCAAAATATCCGGGTCTCAAAATGCCTAAATTCTTTTTCTCAAGCGTTTGTTTACTTTTTATGTCCATCTCGCAAAACTGCACGGCCGCCTTTCTATCATAGACAACAATCTCCGTGTTCAGTCTACTGGTCGAGGGGTAGTAAGGTATAAGTTACGTACATAAAGATTGGTATTGAAAATGACCACCTCTCTCATGCATATATAATATTATTTAATCAAGCATGATGTAAGTGAAACAGCATGAGACCATTATTAACGTGACATATAAGTAGTTTAGTTAGTTAATTAATTAAGGTAAATTAGTCGCTTCACTGTGACAGTGATATTGTCACAGAAAGACACATTTAGGTATTCTACTTTATATGACAGAAATTACAGATGAAGGGACGCATGTCTAGATAAACCTTACATAGGTTTTAAGGTACTTCTAACTGAAATGTAATATTTTTTAAGGCTGACTTTAGGATTATTATTATTATCCTTACATTGATAATTATTAAACTTAATGTCAAAGTAATCAAATTACTTTTACATTATTATCTGCATATTATTGTATCTGTCTTTGACATTTATATTTATATAATTTTTTGTTGTTTTTCTAAAATGTCAGGATTTGCTAATCCTGCTAAATATTAACTATAATAAGAATATAATATAATGTACTCTATCGCATTGGGTGTGCCTATATGTTTATAAATAAATAAATATTATTATTTTTTTACCTAAATAAATAATTATATTCAAAAGCGTCAAGGATGAAACCATTCCCATCATATAATTCTCTCCACGCAAATAGAACCGCACGCAAAATCTTGAGCTTCTTTAATTTTATAATTCTGTAATTCTTTTTTGTACATAATTAATACAAAGCATGAACTTATATAATAGGATATGTTCACAGGCGAGCTTAACCCTGAAAAAGAGTTATCTTCTAGCAAACCTAAGTTATTAGGAGAGGCGATGGAAAAGGTAGAGGAAGTGTACAAATAATGAATTTAAAATAGGTACATATACGTAATTTTAATAAAATACTTAGGTAAATAAAAATAATTATGACTAAATAAACCTAATAAATTCCTTTAATGGAATATATGAATTTATATTTTAATATATTAAACAATTCAATTCAATTCAATTAGATAGAAAATATTTATGATAGTAGAAAGAAAGTGCTCTTTGTTTTAAATATTATGTTATGCGTTTCATCTAAGGATTCTACTTCACGATCTTCGACGATGGGATTGTCGTTTGTCGTATAGCGATGGTTAGCAGAACTGGAACCTAGGTCAGCTTGAAATGGAGCTCAAAAAACGAATCTTCAAAATTTACCAATGACAATAATATTAAGTGAGTCAAAAACTCCTCAAATACCTATTGAATAAATGGTTCGATATTATTTATCGATTAACAATTCAGACACGCAAAGCATGAGCTTTGGCATTTATACTAGAAACAGTATAATTTTGCTGGCTTATTGAAATTGATCAGCGCACCGTGACCCGATTGTGTCAGAAGCACGTGCCAACCCTACACTTTGAAGTAAAGAAGAGGAAACAGCATGGATCTAGGTCTCTTACGCTCTGTTGAATTCAACTAGGTTCAAATGTATTATAACCTGCGGACTCCATTTCTAATATATCATTTCCAATATATCATTTCTAATATATCATTTCTAATAAGTTCAAGAGGTCAACTTGGAAAAACGAGAAGTTGACAGATGACGTCGATCGCACAAAACGAACAACCTTACCACCAAGTTGCTTAGGGCGCGTCACCAACTGACACCTTTTGTTTCGGGTCTCTAAGAAATTAATGTCAGAATAATCTTCATAGTAAGGTCATTGAAAGAACATAACATCCGTCCTTAGTTTTGTGCGATCTGACGTAATCCATCAACTTTGTTAGAGTTTCAGGACCGCCAGTTCGATTTCGGACTTAGCAGGACAGGATGAGAGATGATGTCATTTTCAATCCCATTCGTTATATATGCAGGTTACACCTCGAAGAGCTTTTACAAGCTTTTATTTAGTTTCACCTGTCCGATGTCTTTAATCAAATCTTGCAAGTTAAAGACTCACTTTCCGGTTTCCGATTGACCTGAAATTTGGCTTGCATAATAGTAGTTTATGCAACTGTCATATAATGAAGGGTATTAAAACACGAGTGTGAGTTTATGAAACGAGCGCAGCGAGTTTCATAATAGTAACGAGTGTTTTAATACCCGTGTTATATACAGTTGCATACACTACTTTATCTTCACTAATGCAATTAATCAAACAACAAGAGTAAAAGCTGACAATAGTTTATTTATAATAATTGTTCAAATTTTGGATGGTACAATTTTGAAAGTTAATGTTAATTATTGATCCAGCAGCTGTAGCGGCCGCGGGGCAAGCAGTAGAGCTCGTAGACGGAGTCGGAATATTTATAATTACTTCATTCGTCTTGTTTTCTATACTGTTCAAGATCGTATTTGAGACTTGAATTTTATTCATTAAAGACTCATCAATGTAGCTTTCAGCCACAGTAGAAGACTTCCACCCCCCGTGTCGTTTCAGTGCGGTCAAATCACCACCGCTATCTATGAGAAGGGTCGCCGAGGTGCGCCGGAAGCAATGCCCCGTGTACAACGCTGGGTTAGACAGATTCAAAAGTAGTTTCGACGAAGTTTTCACGTATAACCCAACTGTTTTCAAAAGCCAGCCTAATATCAAAATTTTATACAACTTGTATGAGGATTTTGACATAAGGCTCGCCTTGTTAATTGGTCGCGTTTTATTGATGTTATAATGAGATTTTACGATATCGATGTGGATATTATACCATCATGTGAAATTGATTAAATTGAGTGTTTTGTTATCTGCGCTATAACAGTAGTAATTATAAGTCAAGTATTGGAATCATAAGTAGAATGTTATAACATTAGTGTAGATAAATAAATAAATAATACTGGATAACTCACACAGTATCATCTAGCCCCAAGCTACGTGTTATGGGTACTAGATATCTGATATATTTTATACATTATTACTTTCTATGGAAACGTTTAAATGTGATTTCTATCCCATGAGAACTGAATTATGGATTAAAAAGTAGCCTATGTTTGATTCCAGGATTAGAATTACCTGTATGAAATTTCAGACCGATTTGTGCAGTAGTTTTGGCGTGAAGAGTTGACAAACATTCAACCATCATTTGCATATACCTACTTTTTAACCCTTAGATCAGTTTCCATCCATAGAAACAACGCGTGCGACGCCGCGGGCATAAACTAGTAAAATGTAAAAACTGAATTTATAGCCATTGAGTTACAATCGTAAATCAATGTTTATAACGAAAATTGTTATAGCGGCGACGCGACGTGTAAATGACGCAATCATGGTGTCAGCTGACAACGTAACACGGCGCGGTGGGGCGGCGGTGTCCCCTTGCAGCCGGCCAGTGAACCGTCGGAACGTGACACCCCTCGACCAAAATAAAATATCTTTTTTTATTGATGATGGTCAAGCCTTTGGCCAACAACTCACTTAAAGTAAGTGAAGATGTGGCCTCAGATAGATCACGCTTTCCCAGAAGAAACTTATTTACCCTGTATTTGAAGACTACAAGATTTTACTCTAACGGGAAAACAGACGCAGGAGGCTCATTCCACTCTTTGGCCGTGCGTATTATAAAAGTATGCCAATAAGTGTATAATTTTTTGATTCGACACTGTGGTATGTCGACCAGAAAAAATACCACTCGTACATTTTTTTGTGCGTCTGCTCGTCCTATGGTGGAAGCGAGAAGATGGGATAAGGTCGTGCAATGCCTGCGCATTTATTAAGCCTATATATAAGTTTCGTTCGTCAGAAGTGCACCTTGGTAGTTACGAAAGTGTTAACAAAAAAAGTATAAATGCACGTCCCTTTAACACGCGAGCGAAGCGGGGACAGAAAATAATGATAGATATCCTTTTGAGGTGAATCCGAGGTATAACCATAACTAGAGCTCATGAATACAGTATTTTTACTTTGGGAAAAATTCTGCAGTTAGGTAAAATAATTTTGAGAAGGAGGCCAAGAGGAGGATCCAGCTAGGCTGGGCAGCGTTTGGAAAAAAATTATATATATATATATATATAATTATATACGTCGAGTCTTCTCGCCATCCATACCGCAATGAAAACGAAAGTTTTCAATCAGTGCGTCCTACCCGTCATGACCTAGAGCTGTGTGAACCTGGCAACCGACTTTGAGATATCTATCTTTTTATGGTCCTGTTCGATTGTACCGGGTTTGTACCCGATTGTACCGACAAAATTTTCGTTTGTACCCTAAGGGGGTAAAAGTTATGGGGAGGGGGAGGTTTTTCAATAGTCGATTTTGACTTTAGTGTGTAATATGAATTATTTTATCTCGGTGTTTAATATTTCGTAGTATTAAGGCACAGATACCGTCAAACCTTGAAACTGGCAACATAATAAACGTGTAGTCACAGGTTTTCAGGAGGAAACAAACGAAACACATGGATATATACCTGAAAATGTGTTCAAAAATAGACATGTTTTGTAAATTGACAAAGTTTTTTCAGAACATCTTAAAAACAGGGCTTAAAAATGACATGTTAAGATAAATCTTGAATTATTTAAATGGTTTTCAGGCAAATCTGAAAGTAACAGATGAGTACAAACGAAACACTAAGACTTGAAACTTCAAAATTGTTCACAAGTTGACGTTTTCGAAAACTGACCAGGTTTCTTCAGAAAATTAATGCAGTGGTTCTAGAAACGTAACTATAATGATAGGCCTAGAATAAATTAACACGATTTCAGTTAAATCTGGAAGGTACAAACGGGTACAAACGAAAAAAATTTACTTGAATCTCCGAAATTGAGCAAAAGTTCCCGTTTTTGGATAATTGAGAAAGTTTCTTCAGAAACTCATACGTGAAGTTCTGGATTGGCACCAACAATGAAAGGCTTTGAACTAACACACGTGTTTTCAGCCACATCTCAAAGATCCAAACGGGTACAAACGAAAAACATTCACATGAAACTTCGAAATTGTTCAAAAGTTGTCGATTTTCGGAAACTGACAAGTTTTTTTCAGAAAATTAGAGCAGTAGTTCTAGAAACGCCACTATTATGATAAACCTAGAATTACTTAACACGATTTCAGTTAAATCTGGACGGTACCAACGGGTACAAACGAAAAACATTCACATGAAACTTCAAAATTGATCAAAAGTTGACGATTTTCGGAAACTGACAAGTTTTTTTCAGAAAATTAGAGCAGTGATTCTAGAAATGTCACTATTATGATTGACCTAGAATCATTTAACATGATTTCAGTTAAATCTGGAAGGTACAAACGGATACAAACGAAAAAAATTGACTTGAATCTCCGAAATTGATCAAAAGTTGACGATTTTCGGAAACTGACAAGTTTTTTTCAGAAAATAAGAGCAGTGGTTCTAGAAACGCTACTATTATGATAAACCTAGCATAACTTAACACGATTGCAGTTAAACCTGGACGGTACAAACGGGTACAAACGAAAAACATTCACATGAAACTTCGAAATTGTTCAAAAGTTGACGATTTTCGGAAACTGACAAGTTTTTTTCAGAAAATTAGAGCAGTGGTTCTAGAAACGCAACTATAATGATAGAACTAGAATCATTTAACACGTTTTTAGTTAAATCTGGAAGGTACAAACGGGTACAAACGAATTAACTTGACTTGAATCTCTGAAATTGATCAAAAGTTCCCGTTTTTGGATAATTGAGAAAGTTTCTTCGGAAACTCATACGTGAAGTTCTGGATAGGCACCAACAATGAAAGGCCTTGAACTAACACATGTGTTTGTAGCCAAATCTGAAAGGTACAAACGGGTACAAACGAAAAACATTCACATGAAACTTCAAAATTGTTCAAAAGTTGACGATTTTCGGAAACTGACAAGTTTTTTTCAGAAAATTAGAGCAGTGGTTCTAGAAACGCAACTATAATGATAGAACTAGAATCATTTAACACGTTTTTAGTTAAATCTGGAAGGTACAAACGGGTACAAACGAAAAACATTCACATGAAACTTCAAAATTGATCAAAAGTTGATGATTTTCGGAAACTGACAAGTTTTTTTCAGAAAATTAGAGCAGTGGTTCTAGAAATGTCACTATTATGATTAACCTAGAATCACTTAACATGATTTCAGTTAAATCTGGAAGGTACAAACGGATACAAACGAAAAACATTCACATAAAACTTCGAAATTGTTCAAAAGTTGACGATTTTCGGAAACTGACAAGTTTTTTTCAGAAAATTAGAGCAGTGGCTCTAGAAACGCCACTATCATGATAGACCTTGAATCACTTAACACGATTTCAGTTAAATCTGGACGGTACAAACGGGTACAAACGAAAAACATTCACATGAAACTTCGAAATTGTTCAAAAGTTGACGATTTTCGGAAACTGACAAGTTTTTTTCAGAAAATTAGAGCAGTGGTTCTAGAAACGCAACTATAATGATAGACCTAGAATCATCAAATACGTTTTTAGTTAAATCTGGAAGGTACAAACCTGTACAAACGAATAAACTTGACTTGAATCTCTGAAATTGATCAAAAGTTCCCGTT
Source organism: Eupithecia subumbrata (assembly GCA_949316285.1). Taxonomy (NCBI): domain Eukaryota; kingdom Metazoa; phylum Arthropoda; class Insecta; order Lepidoptera; family Geometridae; genus Eupithecia; species Eupithecia subumbrata. Next base: position 6,932,744 of record OX438643.1, on the reverse strand, counting down.
TTTGGATAATTGAGAAAGTTTCTTCAGAAACTCATACGCGAAGTTCTGGATAGGCACTAACAATGAAAGGCCTTGAACTAACACATGTGTTTTTAGCCAAATCTGAAAGGTACAAACGGGTACAAACGAAAAACATTCACATGAAACTTCAAAATTGATCAAAAGTTGACGATTTTCGGAAACTGACAAGTTTTTTTCAGAAAATTGGAGCAGTGGTTCTAGAAACGCCACTATTATGATAAACCTTGAATTACTTAACACGATTTCAGTTAAATCTGGACGGTACAAACGGGTACAAACGAAAAACAAACTTCGAAATTGTTCAAAAGTTGACGATTTTCGGAAACTGACAAGTTTTTTTCAGAAAATTAGAGCAGTGGTTCTAGAAACGCAACTTTAATGATAGAACTAGAATCATTTAACACGTTTTTAGTTAAATCTGGAAGGTACAAACGGGTACAAACGAATAAACTTGACTTGAATCTCTGAAATTGATCAAAAGTTCCCGTTTTTGGATAATTGAGAAAGTTTCTTCAAAAACTCATACGCGAAGTTCTGGATAGGCACCAACAATGAAAGGCCTGGAACTAACACATGTGTTTTTAGCCAAATCTGAAAGGTACAAACGGGTACAAACGAAAAACATTCACATGAAACTTCAAAATTGTTCAAAAGTTGACGATTTTCGGAAACTGACAAGTTTTTTTCAGAAAATTAGAGCAGTGGTTCTAGAAACGCCACTATTATGATAAACCTAGAATAACTTAATACGATTTCAGTTAAATCTGGACGGTACAAACGGGTACAAACGAAAAAAATTGACTTGAATCTCCGAAATTGATTAAAAGTTCCCGTTTTTGGATAATTGAGAAAGTTTCTTCAGAAACTCATACGTGAAGTTCTGGATAGGCACCAACAAAGAAAGGCCTTGAACTAACACAAGTGGTTTTAGCCAAACCTGAAAGGTACAAACGGGTACAAACGAAAAACATTCACATAAACTTCGAAATTGTTCAAAAGTTGACGATTTTCGGAAACTGACAAGTTTTTTTCAGAAAATTAGAGCAGTGGTTCTAGAAACGCCACTATTATGATAGACCTAGAATTATTAAACACGATTTCATTTAAATCTGGACGGTACAAACGGGTACAAACGAAAAACATTCACATAAAACTTCGAAATTGTTCAAAAGTTGACGATTTTCGGAAACTGACCAATTTTTGTCAGAAAATTAGAGCAGTGGTTCTAGAATCGCAACTATAATGATAGACCTAGAATTACTTAACACGATTTCAGTTAAATCTGGAAGGTACAAACGGGTACAAACGAAAAAAATTGACTTGAATCTCCGAAATTGATCAAAAGTTCCCGTTTTTGGATAATTGAGAAAGTTTCTTCAGAAAATCATACGTGAAGTTCTAAATTGGCACCATTAATTAAAGGTCTTGAACTAACTTACGTGTTTTAAGCCAAATCTGAAAGGTACAAACGGGTACAAACGAAAAACATTCACATAAAACTTCAAAATTGTTCAAAAGTTGACGATTTTCGGAAACTGACCAATTTTTGTCAGAAAATTAGAGCAGTGGTTCTAGAAACGCTACTATTATGATAAACCTAGCATAACTTAACACGATTGCAGTTAAACCTGGACGGTACAAACGGTTACAAACGAAAAACATTCACATAAAACTTCGAAATTGTTCAAAAGTTGACGATTTTCGGAAACTGACAAGTTTTTTTCAGAAAATTAGAGCAGTGGTTCTAGAAACGCCACTATTATGATAGACCTAGAATTATTAAACACGATTTCATTTAAATCTGGACGGTACAAACGGGTACAAACGAAAAACATTCACATAAAACTTCGAAATTGTTCAAAAGTTGACGATTTTCGGAAACTGACCAATTTTTGTCAGAAAATTAGAGCAGTGGTTCTAGAAACGCAACTATAATGATAGACCTAGAATTACTTAACACGATTTCAGTTAAATCTGGAAGGTACAAACGGGTACAAACGAAAAAAATTGACTTGAATCTCCGAAATTGATCAAAAGTTCCCGTTTTTGGATAATTGAGAAAGTTTCTTCAGAAACTCATACGTGAAGTTCTAAATTGGCACCATTAATTAAAGGTCTTGAACTAACTTACGTGTTTTAAGCCAAATCTGAAAGGTACAAACGGGTACAAACGAAAAACATTCACATAAAACTTCAAAATTGTTCAAAAGTTGACGATTTTCGGAAACTGACCAATTTTTGTCAGAAAATTAGAGCAGTGGTTCTAGAAACGCTACTATTATGATAAAACTAGCATAACTTAACACGATTTCAGTTAAACCTGGACGGTACAAACGGGTACAAACGAAAAACATTCACATGAAACTTCGAAATTGTTCAAAAGTTGACGATTTTCGGAAACTGACAAGTCTTTTTCAGAAAATTAGAGTAGTGGTTCTAGAAACGCAATCATAATGATAGACCTAGAATCATTTAACACGATTTCAGTTAAATCTGGAAGGTACAAACGGGTACAAACGAAAAAATTTGACTTGAATCTCCGAAATTGATCAAAAGTTCCCGTTTTTGGATAATTGAGAAAGTTTCTTCAGAAATTCATACGTGAAGTTCTGGATAGGCACCAACAATGAAAGGTCTTGAACTAACACACGTGTGTTAAGCCAAATCTGAAAGGTACAAACGGGTACAAACGAAAAACATTCACATGAAACTTCGAAATTGTTCAAAAGTTGACGATTTTCGGAAACTGACAAGTTTTTTTCAGAAAATTAGAGCAGTGGTTCTAGAAACGCAACTATAATGATAGAACTAGAATCATTTAACACGTTTTTAGTTAAATCTGGAAGGTACAAACGGGTACAAACGAAAAACATTCACATGAAACTTCAAAATTGATCAAAAGTTGATGATTTTCGGAAACTGACAAGTTTTTTTCAGAAAATTAGAGCAGTGGTTCTAGAAATGTCACTATTATGATTAACCTAGAATCACTTAACATGATTTCAGTTAAATCTGGAAGGTACAAACGGATACAAACGAAAAACATTCACATAAAACTTCAAAATTGATCAAAAGTTGACGATTTTCGGAAACTGACAAGTTTTTTTTCAGAAAATTGGAGCAGTGGTTCTAGAAACGCCACTACTATGATAAACCTTGAATTACTTAACACGATTTCAGTTAAATCTGGACGGTACAAACGGGTACAAACGAAAAACATTCACATGAAACTTCAAAATTGATCAAAAGTTGACGATTTTCGGAAACTGACAAGTTTTTTTTCAGAAAATTGGAGCAGTTGTTCTAGAAACGCCACTACTATGATAAACCTTGAATTACTTAACACGATTTCAGTTAAATCTGGACGGTACAAACGGGTACAAACGAAAAACATTCACATAAAACTTCGAAATTGTTCAAAAGTTGACGCTTTTCGGAAACTGACAAGTTTTTTTCAGAAAATTAGAGCAGTGGTTCTAGAAACGCAACTATAATGATAGAACTAGAATCATTTAACACGTTTTTAGTTAAATCTGGAAGGTACAAACGGGTACAAACGAATAAACTTGACTTGAATCTCTGAAATTGATCAAAAGTTTCCGTTTTTGGATAATTGAGAAAGTTTCTTCAGAAACTCATACGTGAAGTTCTGGATAGGCACCAACAAAGAAAGGCCTTAAACTAACACACGTGTTTTTAGCCAAATCTGAAAGGTACAAACGGGTACAAACGAAAAACATTCACATGAAACTTCAAAATTGTTCAAAAGTTGACGATTTTCAGAAACTGACAAGTTTTTTTTAGAAAATTAGAGCATTGGTTCTAGAAACGCAACTATAATGATAGACCTAGAATTATTTAACACGATTTCAGTTAAATCTGGAAGGTACAATCGGGTACAATTGAAAAAAATTGACTTGAATCTCCGAAATTGATCAAAAGTTCCCGTTTTTGGATAATTGAGAAAGTTTCTTCAGAAACTCATACGTGAAGTTCTGGATTGGCACCATTTATGAAAGGTCTTGAACTATCTTACGTGTTTTAAGCCAAATCTGAAAGGTACAAACGGGTACAAACGAAAAACATTCACATGAAACTTCAAAATTGTTCAAAAGTTGACGATTTTCGGAAACTGACAAGTTTTTTTCAGAAAATTAGAGCAATGGTTCTAGAAACGCCACTATTATGATAGACCTAGAATTATTTAACACGATTTCAGTTAAATCTGGACGGTACAAACGGGTACAAACGAAAAACATTCACATAAAACTTCGAAATTGTTCAAAAGTTGACGATTTTCGGAAACTGACAAGTTTTTTTCAGAAAATTAGAGCAGTGGTTCTAGAAACGCAACTATAATGATAGAACTAGAATCATTTAACACTTTTTTAGTTAAATCTGGAAGGTACAAACGGGTACAAACGAATAAACTTGACTTGAATCTCTGAAATTGATCAAAAGTTCCCGTGTTTGGATAATTGAGAAAGTTTCTTCAGAAACTCATACGCGAAGTTCTGGATAGGCACCAACAATGAAAGGCCTTGAATTAACACATGTGTTTTTAGCCAAATCTGAAAGGTACAAACGGGTACAAACGAAAAACATTCACATGAAACTTCAAAATTGTTCAAAAGTTGACGATTTTCGGAAACTGACAAGTTTTTTTCAGAAAATTAGAGCAGTGGTTCTAGAAACGCCACTATTATGATAAACCTTGAATTACTCAACACGATTTCAGTTAAATCTGGACGGTACAAACGGGTACAAACGAAAAACATTCACATGAAACTTCAAAATTGATCAAAAGTTGACGATTTTCGGAAACTGACAAGTTTTTTTTCAGAAAATTGGAGCAGTGGTTCTAGAAACGCCACTATTATGATAAACCTTGAATTACTTAACACGATTTCAGTTAAATCTGGACGGTACAAACGGGTACAAACGAAAAACATTCACATAAAACTTCGAAATTGTTCAAAAGTTGACGCTTTTCGGAAACTGACAAGTTTTTTTCAGAAAATTAGAGCAGTGGTTCTAGAAACGCAACTATAATGATAGAACTAGAATCATTTAACACGTTTTTAGTTAAATCTGGAAGGTACAAACAGGTACAAACGAATAAACTTGACTTGAATCTCTGAAATTGATCAAAAGTTCCCGTTTTTGGATAATTGAGAAAGTTTCTTCAGAAACTCATACGCGAAGTTCTGGATAGGCACCAACAATGAAAGGCCTTGAACTAACACATGTGTTTTTAGCCAAATCTGAAAGGTACAAACGGGTAAAAACGAAAAACATTCACATGAAACTTCAAAATTGTTCAAAAGTTGACGATTTTCGGAAACTGACAAGTTTTTTTCAGAAAATTAGAGCAGTGGATCTAGATACGCCACTATTATGATGAACCTTGAATTACTCAACACGATTTCAGTTAAATCTGGACGGTACAAACGGGTACAAACGAAAAACATTCACATAAACTTCGAAATTGTTCAAAAGTTGACGATTTTCGGAAACTGACAAGTTTTTTTCAGAAAATTAGAGCAATGGTTCTAGAAACGCCACTATTATGATAGACCTAGAATTATTTAACACGATTTCAGTTAAATCTGGACGGTACAAACGGGTACAAACGAAAAACATTCACATAAAACTTCGAAATTTTTCAAAAGTTGACGATTTTCGGAAACTGACAAGTTTTTTTCAGAAAATTAGAGCAGTGGTTCTAGAAACGCAACTATAATGATAGAACTAGAATCATTTAACACGTTTTTAGTTAAATCTGGAAGGTACAAACGGGTACAAACGAATAAACTTGACTTGAATCTCTGAAATTGATCAAAAGTTCCCGTGTTTGGATAATTGAGAAAGTTTCTTCAGAAACTCATACGCGAAGTTCTGGATAGGCACCAACAATGAAAGGCCTTGAACTAACACATGTGTTTTTAGCCAAATCTGAAAGGTACAAACGGGTACAAACGAAAAACATTCACATGAAACTTCAAAATTGTTCAAAAGTTGACGATTTTCGGAAACTGACAAGTTTTTTTCAGAAAATTAGAGCAGTGGTTCTAGAAACGCCACTATTATGATAGACCTAGAATTATTTAACACGATTTCAGTTAAATCTGGACGGTAAAAACGGGTACAAACGAAAAACATTCACATAAAACTTCGAAATTGTTCAAAAGTTGACGATTTTCGGAAACTGACAAGTTTTTTTCAGAAAATTAGAGCAGTGGTTCTAAAAACGCCACTATTATGATAAAACTAGAATTACTTAACACGATTTCAGTTAAATCTGGTCGGTACAAACGGGTACAAACGAAAAAAATTGACTTGAATCTCCGAAATTGATCAAAAGTTCCCGTTTTTGGATAATTGAGAAAGTTTCTTCAGAAACTCATACGTGAAGTTCTGGATAGGCACCAACAATGAAAGGCCTTGAACTAACACACGTGTTTTTAGCCAAATCTGAAAGGTACAAACGGGTACAAACGAAAAACATTCACATGAAACTTCAAAATTGTTCAAAAGTTGACGATTTTCGGAAACTGACAAGTTTTTTTCAGAAAATTGGAGCAGTGGTTCTAGAAACGCCACTATTATGATAAACCTTGAATTACTTAACACGATTTCAGTTAAATCTGGACGGTACAAACGGGTACAAACGAAAAACATTCACATGAAACTTCAAAATTGTTCAAAAGTTGACGATTTTCGGAAACTGACAAGTTTTTTTCAGAAAATTAGAGCAGTGGTTCTAGAAACGCCACAATTATGATAGACATAGAATTACTTAACACGATTTCAGTTAAATCTGGACGGTACAAACGGGTACAAACGAAAAACATTCACATAAACTTCGAAATTGTTCAAAAGTTGACGATTTTCGGAAACTGACCAGTTTTTTTCAGAAAATTAGAGCAGTGGTTCTAGAAACGCCACTATTATGATAGACCTAGAATTATTTAACACGATTGCAGTTAAACCTGGACGGTACAAACGGGTACAAACGAAAAACATTCACATAAAACTTCGAAATTGTTCAAAAGTTGACGATTTTCGGAAACTGACAAGTTTTTTTCAGAAAATTAGAGCAGTGGTTCTAGAAACGCAACTATAATGATAGAACTAGAATCATTTAACACGTTTTTAGTTAAATCTGGAAGGTACAAACGGGTACAAACGAATAAACTTGACTTGAATCTCTGAAATTGATCAAAAGTTCCCGTTTTTGGATAATTGAGAAAGTTTCTTCAGAAACTCATACGCGAAGTTCTGGATAGGCACCAACAATGAAAGGCCTTGAACTAACACATGTGTTTTTAGCCAAATCTGAAAGGTACAAACGGGTACAAACGAAAAACATTCACATGAAACTTCAAAATTGTTCAAAAGTTGACGATTTTCGGAAACTGACAAGTTTTTTTCAGAAAATTAGAGCAGTGGTTCTAGAAACGCCACTATTATGATAAACCTTGAATTACTCAACACGATTTCAGTTAAATCTGGACGGTACAAACGGGTACAAACGAAAAACATTCACATGAAACTTCAAAATTGTTCAAAAGTTGACGATTTTCAGAAACTGACAAGTTTTTTTCAGAAAATTAGAGCAGTGGTTCTAGAAACGCAACTATAATGATAGACCTCGAATTATTTAACACGATTTCAGTTAAATCTGGAAGGTACAATCGGGTACAATTGAAAAAAATTGACTTGAATCTCCGAAATTGATCAAAAGTTCCCGTTTTTGGATAATTGAGAAAGTTTCTTCAGAAACTCATACGTGAAGTTCTGGATTGGCACCATTTATGAAAGGTCTTGAACTATCTTACGTGTTTTAAGCCAAATCTGAAAGGTACAAACGGGTACAAACGAAAAACATTCACATAAAACTTCAAAATTGTTCAAAAGTTGACGATTTTCGGAAACTGACAAGTTTTTTTCAGAAAATTAGAGCAGTGGATCTAGATACGCCACTATTATGATGAACCTTGAATTACTCAACACGATTTCAGTTAAATCTGGACGGTACAAACGGGTACAAACGAAAAACATTCACATAAACTTCGAAATTGTTCAAAAGTTGACGATTTTCGGAAACTGACAAGTTTTTTTCAGAAAATTAGAGCAATGGTTCTAGAAACGCCACTATTATGATAGACCTAGAATTATTTAACACGATTTCAGTTAAATCTGGACGGTACAAACGGGTACAAACGAAAAACATTCACATAAAACTTCGAAATTGTTCAAAAGTTGACGATTTTCGGAAACTGACAAGTTTTTTTCAGAAAATTAGAGCAGTGGTTCTAGAAACGCAACTATAATGATAGAACTAGAATCATTTAACACGTTTTTAGTTAAATCTGGAAGGTACAAACGGGTACAAACGAATAAACTTGACTTGAATCTCTGAAATTGATCAAAAGTTCCCGTGTTTGGATAATTGAGAAAGTTTCTTCAGAAACTCATACGCGAAGTTCTGGATAGGCACCAACAATGAAAGGCCTTGAACTAACACATGTGTTTTTAGCCAAATCTGAAAGGTACAAACGGGTACAAACGAAAAACATTCACATGAAACTTCAAAATTGTTCAAAAGTTGACGATTTTCGGAAACTGACAAGTTTTTTTCAGAAAATTAGAGCAGTGGTTCTAGAAACGCCACTATTATGATAGACCTAGAATTATTTAACACGATTTCAGTTAAATCTGGACGGTAAAAACGGGTACAAACGAAAAACATTCACATAAAACTTCGAAATTGTTCAAAAGTTGACGATTTTCGGAAACTGACAAGTTTTTTTCAGAAAATTAGAGCAGTGGTTCTAAAAACGCCACTATTATGATAAAACTAGAATTACTTAACACGATTTCAGTTAAATCTGGTCGGTACAAACGGGTACAAACGAAAAAAATTGACTTGAATCTCCGAAATTGATCAAAAGTTCCCGTTTTTGGATAATTGAGAAAGTTTCTTCAGAAACTCATACGTGAAGTTCTGGATAGGCACCAACAATGAAAGGCCTTGAACTAACACACGTGTTTTTAGCCAAATCTGAAAGGTACAAACGGGTACAAACGAAAAACATTCACATGAAACTTCAAAATTGTTCAAAAGTTGACGATTTTCGGAAACTGACAAGTTTTTTTCAGAAAATTGGAGCAGTGGTTCTAGAAACGCCACTATTATGATAAACCTTGAATTACTTAACACGATTTCAGTTAAATCTGGACGGTACAAACGGGTACAAACGAAAAACATTCACATGAAACTTCAAAATTGTTCAAAAGTTGACGATTTTCGGAAACTGACAAGTTTTTTTCAGAAAATTAGAGCAGTGGTTCTAGAAACGCCACAATTATGATAGACATAGAATTACTTAACACGATTTCAGTTAAATCTGGACGGTACAAACGGGTACAAACGAAAAACATTCACATAAACTTCGAAATTGTTCAAAAGTTGACGATTTTCGGAAACTGACCAGTTTTTTTCAGAAAATTAGAGCAGTGGTTCTAGAAACGCCACTATTATGATAGACCTAGAATTATTTAACACGATTGCAGTTAAACCTGGACGGTACAAACGGGTACAAACGAAAAACATTCACATAAAACTTCGAAATTGTTCAAAAGTTGACGATTTTCGGAAACTGACAAGTTTTTTTCAGAAAATTAGAGCAGTGGTTCTAGAAACGCAACTATAATGATAGAACTAGAATCATTTAACACGTTTTTAGTTAAATCTGGAAGGTACAAACGGGTACAAACGAATAAACTTGACTTGAATCTCTGAAATTGATCAAAAGTTCCCGTTTTTGGATAATTGAGAAAGTTTCTTCAGAAACTCATACGCGAAGTTCTGGATAGGCACCAACAATGAAAGGCCTTGAACTAACACATGTGTTTTTAGCCAAATCTGAAAGGTACAAACGGGTACAAACGAAAAACATTCACATGAAACTTCAAAATTGTTCAAAAGTTGACGATTTTCGGAAACTGACAAGTTTTTTTCAGAAAATTAGAGCAGTGGTTCTAGAAACGCCATTATTATGATAAACCTTGAATTACTCAACACGATTTCAGTTAAATCTGGACGGTACAAACGGGTACAAACGAAAAACATTCACATGAAACTTCAAAATTGTTCAAAAGTTGACGATTTTCAGAAACTGACAAGTTTTTTTCAGAAAATTAGAGCAGTGGTTCTAGAAACGCAACTATAATGATAGACCTCGAATTATTTAACACGATTTCAGTTAAATCTGGAAGGTACAATCGGGTACAATTGAAAAAAATTGACTTGAATCTCCGAAATTGATCAAAAGTTCCCGTTTTTGGATAATTGAGAAAGTTTCTTCAGAAACTCATACGTGAAGTTCTGGATTGGCACCATTTATGAAAGGTCTTGAACTATCTTACGTGTTTTAAGCCAAATCTGAAAGGTACAAACGGGTACAAACGAAAAACATTCACATAAAACTTCAAAATTGTTCAAAAGTTGACGATTTTCGGAAACTGACAAGTTTTTTTCAGAAAATTAGAGCAGTGGTTCTAGAAACGCCACTATTATGATAGACCTAGAATTACTTAACACGATTTCAGTTAAATCTGGAAGGTACAAACGGGTACAAACGAAAAAAATTGACTTGAATCTCCGAAATTGATCAAAAGTTCCCCGCATCCCCGCGCAAAGCACGCCCGCCGTCATCAAATTCGTAATCCTCGCCCTCATATTAGTCGAAAACGATAACCATATCAGATTTTTTGATGGGGGCGGGGTTCGTGGGGGGCTGGGCACGGGGAGTCACAGCGCGGCTCGCTTCGCTCGCCTTGCTGTTCCCCGTAGACGAATTGCGGCTCGCTTCGCTCGCCGCAATGCTCCACCCTAAAAAGTGGCCAAAATATAGGCTAAAAATGGCAAAATTTCAGTTTTTTTGCATCTTTCCACACGAAAAAATGGCAAAATTTCAGTTTTTTACTAAAAAGGAGAGGCCAGAGAGGCGGGGGGCGAATTTTTTTTTGGAATTAAAATGGTATTAAACCCTCTAAACGACTGTGAAAAATTTTTTCTTCTAGCTCATTACGTTTGGGAGATATCAAAAGAGGGGATGAAAAAGGGGGCGGGAGGGGGAGTGAATTTTTTTTATTTCAATTCGTAAAAATACCTTCTGTACAATCCCGCAATCAGAACTCCTCTATCGCGACGGCATCTCGTAGCACTCTCAAAAGGGGGGTCCGGGGGAGCAAGGGGGCGTATTTTTTTTTTTTAAGTCGAAATCGTTCGAATCCCTCTATACAACGCCCTTAAAATTTTTCATCAGTATGACTCGGCTCGGGAGCCCCCATGGGGGGCGGGGGTCCCGGGGGGCAAATCTCAAAAAGTCGGGATTTTCCCTAGGTCCCCCAGACCCCGTTACACGTTTCCGCAAAAAAAACATACCTCCCCCTCCACCATCATGGAGAACAATTGTGTTAATGAGTCAGTCAGTCAGTCAGTCAGTGAGTGGTAATCGAGCTATATAGTATAGCTAGTAAATAGTAATAATATAGCTATATAAATTAGAGCATAAAATATTTAAGAGAATCTGAAATTTTTTTTACAATCAAAATCAAATGACTCCCTGTATACTATGCAACCTCCTTAAAATTATTTATCAGTATAACTCTTCTTGGGAGCCCCTCTGGTGGGCAGGCTTTCCGGGGGGCAAATCCTTGCTCACCCCAACCTCCTGTACATATTTCCATAAAGAAAGATATACCTCCGACTTCACCATCAAGTAGAACAATTCTGTAGCTGAGAGGTAAAGAGTAACAACCGCCATATCAAAAACTTTTCAGGATGAGCTTAAGAAATGTCTGTAGCGGGAGTTTTGTTGTTAAATGCTAATAACTTGTAATGATTTAATATAACTAGAGTTTTTTTTATGTATTTCTATACAAATATACTATTATTATGATGTTATTAAATTGATAAAATTAAATTGTTAGTATTTATATAAATAATGGACTTATTATTCATTACCACCAAAAACGTTCATTATTTTTATTCGTTTTCAAAACATAATAATAATAAGTTACCTACAAGTCGCCTATTTATTCATCATTGTGTGTACTATTTTATAATTAGTTTACCAATAAAAATCAAACAAAACTGTATTTAGAAGGACACATTTATTAAAAAATAAGTTAAGAAATTCCTATTATCTCAACTGTATTTTTAATATTTTTATTTATCTAATTCTTAATGTCGGTCATTAATTATTAATGTCGGTCGCCACAACAGCACACAGCCACAACTTATTTTAAGTTCTGTCTAATGCCGCTCTCTTACCGGTATAGCTTGAAAGTAGGTACTCAATCGAATTTGCTTGCATGTAGTAGCATGTTTTGTTTGGATTTCCTTAGATTTTGAATGCTTATCTTTTAATATTTCTGTAAGTTTACTGTGCTAATTTTGTTGTCTGTGTGTTTTATTAGATTCCTTGCTCTTAAATAAATCCTTGATCTTAAATAAATCTAATATTATTTTAGTTTTCTGCATAGAAACCACATTTCGTGTATTTTGTCTCATGATTTTTTTTTATTGAATAATATTGTTTACTTCATCTATTTAAAGTTTGAAAGTTGGTAAAAAAAATATGTTTGTTAAGTATCTATTTCAAATAATTCAATTGATTGTGTTCATTGGTTATTAGCTTTTTCGTTATAAAAACATATTCATTGATTTTAATGTTGAATTGTTTGTAAACATTCTACATTTGTTATTAGCTTTAACGTTTCATTAATGTTTCGTTAATATCTTGGTAAAATATCTTTTATTTCATTGTAGATTTTTGTTTTTTTGCAAGTGTTCAAATAATTGTGTTGATTGGTTGTTGTTAGCTTTGTCGTTATAAAAACGTTTCCATTTATTGTGTTGTTATTTTTTTGAAAAATTATCTTTCATTTACATTGTATGTAGATTCCTTTCATTGTTTTCAAGTATTCAAATAAATGTGGTGATTGGTTGTTATTAGTTTGTCAATTTAAAAACGTTTCTTATTTTTAATTTTTCGTTATTGTCTTGATATTATTCAAGATCCTATTATCGTTTTTGAAAGTATTCAAATAATTGTGTTGATTGGTTGCTGTTAGTTTTGTCGTTATAAAAGCGTTTACATTTATTGTATTGTTATTTTCTTGATAAATTATCTTTTATTTTCATTGTAGATCCTTTTTATTGTTTTTGAAAGTATTCAAATAATTGTGTTGATTGTTTGTTATTTGTTTGTCATTGTACAACATTTTCATTTAATGTCTTGTTATTTTCTTGATATTATCTCTTGTTTTCCTTGAAGATCCTTTTATTGTTTTTTGAAAGTATACAAACAATTGGAATAATTGTGTTGGTTGGTTGTTATTAGCTCTATGGTTTTAAAAACATTTTGATTTAATGTTTTTCGGTACTCTCTTGAAATCGTATTGCATCTACAAGGAGAATTCTTTTTTGAAGACACGGTGCTAAGTTTTAAACTTAATATTTTCACACTCACCTTGGTGAATAATGTGAATAGTGATCGTGTCATAAATTGTTTCGAAATGCCTGCACCACCCGTGTATACGGTGGATGAAATTTTTGAAGTGATCAAAGACATTCATGTCCATTACTTGGCCGAGAACAATGAAGTTAAGCTTTATCCATTGTCTGAAGAAGTGTGGAAAGATGCACAAAAACGTCTTCCAAAAATGAGCAAAAAATATATATATTTATATATATCAACTAAAAGAAATGGCATACATCAAAAAATTATTAAATACCGAGGATTTGCAGACAATGTAGACACTTCAAACGCAGACACTACCGAAGAGAGCTTTGCTTCAAATTGGTCGATGGAAACACAAGATTTAAAGTTACCTCCATTGCGTAAAACGATTTATATATCAGCTACGGACCATGGTAGTGTGATGGCGTCTCTCTTTTCCCATGTTAAGGAAAATGTTACTTTGACGCCTGGTTGGACCAATGCGCTCTATTCTCTACTATGGAATCATTTAAAACTACCGTGCCCGTTTGCATTCAAATACGGAAACATAAATGAAAAGCCAGGTGAGGTTTTCTTGACCGTCAAAGGTAAATGTCGTGAATGTTATAACGTCATTAACGTATACCTGCCATCGACTAAATTGTCCGTTGAAGGAATGGCGTTACACATTTCAACGCTTGATACCTCTACTATAAAACATGAAAAAAAACGTTTTTTGTTAGGAGTTGAACGCACGGCCATTGTCAAAGAGCTACAAGCTGATGGTGTGTATGTCTGGCGAAGAGATAAAGCTAGAAATGAAATGGAATTTGGAGACAATGAACCTGCTCATCTGTACTCTGCAAGCGTTTTAAGAAAAGCCAAGCAGCTAAAAAATGATGAGGTTTTGGGTGTGGGAAGCGAAACAGATCCAATTCACGCTGTAGAAAAACTGCAATACCGCCCCGAGTTTGCTGGTTTCATAAAAGAAGTAGCCAGCAATAAGTTTTACACTTTTTATTGGAGTGCAGAGCAATCTTTTTTATACAAAGAACTGCTAAAATGCAAACATTGTCCGGAAAATGCTCTAACCATCGACGCAACAGGTTCTATAATAAGTCGCATTAAAAGACCAGACGGTTCGAGTCACTCGATATTTTTATATCAGGCCGTCATTTCCTACCACAAAAACAACTGCATATTACCAGTATGTTCTATGATATCAGAAAAACATGATGCCAATATTATAACATATTGGCTGAAGGAATGGCTGCGTACGGGAGTGCCAATTCCCACAAAAGTGGTAACAGATTATTCTCTGGCACTGATAAATGCAGTATGCTTAGCATTTAATGAATGCGCTCTGAGTACTTATGTGAACAACTGTATTAAATCGAAACTTGCTAGAGACAATGGGACAGTTGACGAACCACCACCGTGCATGGTTCGAATCGACATCGCACATGTAATAAAATTTGTGTGCAGGTGGAAGTGCTTTCAAGGGAAACACTTCCGGGTAAAAGATTTTTTTGTTCGATGCGTGGGACTTTTAACTAAATGTCAGAGTATAATTAATTTCCAGTCTTTGTTTACTGACATTTTAACTGTGGCTTGGTCTGAAACAGAGACGATCAACCAAATCGGATGTTACTCTGCTCAAATGCGTCTCATTGATGCAATAAAATATGTCCAACCAATCTACAATGGATCAGAGGAAAATGGTCAGGAAGTTCAAAATGTTGAGCTCACTGATGACGTTCATACATCAGGACCAAAATTTATTGAGGAAATGGTTGCTCGCTGTCAATCATTATTGGTTGACGGTGATAGACCGAACCCATATTATTGCAAAGAATTTGCTACTGAAATCATCAGGCTAGCAAAACATTTTCCACTATGGACAGCCATAATGGAGCCCGAAAATATCAGCGCTGATCATGCTGTCGCCACATCCTCCCGCAGCGAAGAGTATTTTAGGGAAGTGAAACAATTAATACTCCATGGAAAGACCGCCATTCGCATCGATAAATTTATAATAAAGCACGTTCGCTCAATAGCTGGAACCACCAAACTTCTCCACGCCATGGCTTGTGTGCAAAAAGACCTTGGCTCAACAGAGTCACCAAAAGAGAAAACAGATGAAAATAACATCTCTATTGACAGCGAATTTGCAGTAATCAATAGTGGTGTTATAAACCATGATGACGATCTTGATGATCATGGACCGGGACTAGAGTGTGTTAAAGAATTTGACATGAGCAGGGATATACAAGAAATTGACATGGATATGGCCGTCGATAAAGAAAATAATCTCAGGAAAGATCGGACGTACCTCAACGAAGTTGAGATATGGAAAAGGAAGAGCGTGAAGAAAATCAACCGAGGCAAGTACGTCCGACCTTGCCCTGATATTTTGCATCGCCATTGTCGACCAAAATCCGCAAATGCCAACGTGCCTTTGCTCAAAAACGGATTACTTTTAAAACCTGTGCGAATTAAGAGCAAAAACATAATTGTCCGCAATACGTGCCCATTTGACTCCATTGCTCAAACTGTACTTACAGCTTTTAGAGACTGGACGTCATATGGAGAATACGTAGTTTCATTGAAAACTAATGAATTTGTGAAATTCATCAAACTCCTCGATAAATGTGGTTGCACGGTTGCAGTTTATAAAAAAAGAGCGGAGATTATGGCTGGCATACTGAAAATTGATGATGATGCTCTTGATTGCGCAATGAATGTCGGCAACTTATTGAAAATATTATTAAAAAATCAGCCATCCTTAACCCTTACCCTAACTTGCGGGTTTTGCAAAAAAACCCAGACGGAGGAATCAATTTTACTGGACATAGATGTTACACCGTTTTACATTCATGGTATGGGAATCCTTGAACATGTTGTACAGAAACAGACTGAATGCGAAAATAGGAGATGTAGAGAATGTGGTGAAAATGGTGTAACATCTACAGCAGTAACTGGCCAACATTTGATAGTGGACGTAGAATGTCTACAATGGTTTCGGCTAGCTAAAAACTTAGGCTACCGTAATTGGACAGGAACATTCGCCCTACACGAGGTCCCAAATGACATGTGTGTAGGGAAAATCAATTATAAATTACTGTCAGTCATAGAATATGTTGGAGAAGACATAACGGAGCATATAGATTCTAAATCACATGAAAAGTCTCTGGGGCATTATGTCGCCAATATCCGAAGAATAACAGGTCGATGGGAAGTACACAATGACCTTCTAAGTGGCAATAAGGTAATAACACAAACATCGCGAACAATGCATAAAATGAAAAAAATATCAGTGCTTGTTTATATAAAAGTAGATTGAAATTCAGAAAACTATGATTAAATTTTTTTTGGAAAAAAGATGATTATTCTCCAAAAATAATGTTTAAACATTTTACCTAGTTTCTGCATACACATAATTTATTTAATGGAACGATATATAATAAAAAAAAAATATCAGTGCTTGTTTATATAAAGTAGATTGAAATTCAGAAAACTTTGATTAAAATTTTTTTGGAAAAAAGATGATTATTCTCCAAAAATAATGTTTAAACATTTTACCTAGCTTCTGCATACACATAATTATATTTAATGGAACGATAAATAATAAAAAAATAATCCTATTTGTCATAAGAAAAAAACAAATAGAAATAAAAAAAAATACAAGAAATCCCTATAAAAAGGCCGGACTTAAGTTCATTAAAATTATCAAAGCGTTGATTTATAAATTTGATAAATAGTTAATATTTCTCCAAAGCCAATGTTTAAAATTATTAAATCTCACATAGTATAATTAAAGGAACGATATTATATATATATATATAAAAATAACTCATATATATCATTAAAACATAAAAATCAAAAAAAAAAACAAAAACGAATCAAACCAAACCCTATAAAAAAAAATGCCGGACTTAAGTCCACCTCCACGCGGTGTCCGGTGGAAACGTTTAAGACGGCTAACGGACTTTTACTACAGAAACTAGAAAGTTGGCTAACTAGGTACCATCTTAACTATGATAATCTGATGGAACTTTCTAAACTACATAATATAAAACTATCAAAAACAGTGCCTGTCAGCTGTTTCTAGGGAAACCTTCTCAGTTTCAGAAAATCATCAACATTTAAACAATTTCTAAATTTTCGAAGATTAAAGTCAGTGTATTTCGTTTGTACCCGTTTGTACCTTCCAGATTTGACTGAAATCGTTTTAAGTGATTCAAGATCTATCATTATTATTACGTTTCTAGAATGACTGCAATCATTTTCTGAAAAAAACTTGTCAGTTTCCGAAAATAGTCAACTTTTGAAGAATTTCGAAGTTTCATGTGAATGTTTTTCGTTTGTACCCGTTTGTACCTTCCAGATTTAACTGAAATCGTGTTAAATGATTCTAGGTCTATCATAATAATTGCGTTTCTAGAACTACTGCATTAACTTTCTGAAAAAACTTGTCAGTTTCCGAAAATCGTCAACTTTTGAACAATTTCGAAGTTTTATGTGAATGTTTTTCGTTTGTACCCGTTTGTACCTTTCAGATTTGGCTTAAAACACGTAAGATAGTTCAAGACCTTTCATAAATGGTGCCAATCCAGAACTTCACGTATGAGTTTCTGAAGAAACTTTCTCAATTATCCAAAAACGGGAACTTTTGATCAATTTCGGAGATTCAAGTCAATTTTTTTCAATTGTACCCGATTGTACCTTCCAGATTTAACTGAAATCGTGTTAAATAATTCTAGGTCTATCATTATAGTTGCGTTTCTAGAACCACTGCTCTAATTTTCTAAAAAAAACTTGTCAGTTTCTGAAAATCGTCAACTTTTGAACAATTTTGAAGTTTCATGTGAATGTTTTTCGTTTGTACCCGTTTGTACCTTTCAGATTTGGCTAAAAACACGTGTGTTAGTTTAAGGCCTTTCTTTGTTGGTGCCTATCCAGAACTTCACGTATGAGTTTCTGAAGAAACTTTCTCAATTATCCAAAAACGGAAACTTTTGATCAATTTCAGAGATTCAAGTCAAGTTTATTCGTTTGTACCCGTTTGTACCTTCCAGATTTAACTAAAAACGTGTTAAATGATTCTAGTTCTATCATTATAGTTGCGTTTCTAGAACCACTGCTCCAATTTTCTGAAAAAAAACTTGTCAGTTTCCGAAAATCGTCAACTTTTGATCAATTTTGAAGTTTCATGTGAATGTTTTTCGTTTGTACCCGTTTGTACCGTCCAGATTTAACTGAAATCGTGTTGAGTAATTCAAGGTTTATCATAATAGTGGCGTTTCTAGAACCACTGCTCTAATTTTCTGAAAAAAACTTGTCAGTTTCCGAAAATCGTCAACTTTTGAACAATTTTGAAGTTTCATGTGAATGTTTTTCGTTTGTACCCGTTTGTACCTTTCAGATTTGGCTAAAAACACATGTGTTAGTTCAAGGCCTTTCATTGTTGGTTCCTATCCAGAACTTCGCGTATGAGTTTCTGAAGAAACTTTCTCAATTATCCAAAAACGGGAACTTTTGATCAATTTCAGAGATTCAAGTCAAGTTTATTCGTTTGTACCCGTTTGTACCTTCCAGATTTAACTAAAAAAGGGTTAAATGATTCTAGTTCTATCATTATAGTTGCGTTTCTAGAACCACTGCTCTAATTTTCTGAAAAAAACTTGTCAGTTTCCGAAAATCGTCAACTTTTGAACAATTTCGAAGTTTTATGTGAATGTTTTTCGTTTGTACCCGTTTGTACCGTCCAGATTTAACTGAAATCGTGTTAAATAATTCTAGGTCTATCATAATAGTGGCGTTTCTAGAACCACTGCTCTAATTTTCTGAAAAAAACTTGTCAGTTTCCGAAAATCGTCAACTTTTGAACAATTTTGAAGTTTCATGTGAATGTTTTTCGTTTGTACCCGTTTGTACCTTTCAGATTTGGCTAAAAACACATGTGTTGGTTCAAGGCCTTTCATTGTTGGTGCCTATCCAGAACTTCGCGTATGAGTTTATGAAGAAACTTTCTCAATTATCCAAAAACGGGAACTTTTGATCAATTTCAGAGATTCAAGTCAAGTTTATTCGTTTGTACCCGTTTGTACCTTCCAGATTTAACTAAAAACGTGTTAAATGATTCTAGTTCTATCATTATAGTTGCGTTTCTAGAACCACTGCTCTAATTTTCTGAAAAAAACTTGTCAGTTTCCGAAAATCGTCAACTTTTGAACAATTTCGAAGTTTTATGTGAATGTTTTTCGTTTGTACCCGTTTTTACCGTCCAGATTTAACTGAAATCGTGTTAAATAATTCTAGGTCTATCATAATAGTGGCGTTTCTAGAACCACTGCTCTAATTTTCTGAAAAAAACTTGTCAGTTTCCGAAAATCGTCAACTTTTGAACAATTTTGAAGTTTCATGTGAATGTTTTTCGTTTGTACCCGTTTGTACCTTTCAGATTTGGCTAAAAACACATGTGTTAGTTCAAGGCCTTTCATTGTTGGTGCCTATCCAGAACTTCGCGTATGAGTTTCTGAAGAAACTTTCTCAATTATCCAAAAACGGGAACTTTTGATCAATTTCAGAGATTCAAGTCAAGTTTATTCGTTTGTACCCGTTTGTACCTTCCAGATTTAACTAAAAACGTGTTAAATGTTTCTAGTTCTATCATTATATTTGCGTTTCTAGAACCACTGCTCTAATTTTCTGAAAAAAACTTGTCAGTTTCCGAAAAGCGTCAACTTTTGAACAATTTCGAAGTTTTATGTGAATGTTTTTCGTTTGTACCCGTTTGTACCGTCCAGATTTAACTGAAATCGTGTTAAGTAATTCAAGGTCTATCATAATAGTGGCGTTTCTAGAACCACTGCTCCAATTTTCTGAAAAAAAACTTGTCAGTTTCCGAAAATCGTCAACTTTTGATCAATTTTGAAGTTTCATGTGAATGTTTTTCGTTTGTACCCGTTTGTACCGTCCAGATTTAACTGAAATCGTGTTAAGTAATTCAAGATTTATGATAAAAGTGGCGTTTCTAGAACCACTGCTCCAATTTTCTGAAAAAAAACTTGTCAGTTTCCGAAAATCGTCAACTTTTGATCAATTTTGAAGTTTCATGTGAATGTTTTTCGTTTGTACCCGTTTGTACCGTCCAGATTTTACTGAAATCGTGTTGAGTAATTCAAGGTTTATCATAATAGTGGCGTTTCTAGAACCACTGCTCTAATTTTCTGAAAAAAACTTGTCAGTTTCCGAAAATTGTCAACTTTTGAACAATTTTGAAGTTTCATGTGAATGTTTTTCGTTTGTACCCGTTTGTACCTTTCAGATTTGGCTAAAAACACATGTGTTAGTTCAAGGCCTTTCATTGTTGGTGCCTATCCAGAACTTCGCGTATGAGTTTCTGAAGAAACTTTCTCAATTATCCAAAAACGGGAACTTTTGATCAATTTCAGAGATTCAAGTCAAGTTTATTCGTTTGTACCCGTTTGTACCTTCCAGATTTAACTAAAAAAAGGGTTAAATGATTCTAGTTCTATCATTATAGTTGCGTTTCTAGAACCACTGCTCTAATTTTCTGAAAAAAACTTGTCAGTTTCCGAAAATCGTCAACTTTTGAACAATTTCGAAGTTTTATGTGAATGTTTTTCGTTTGTACCCGTTTGTACCGTCCAGATTTAACTGAAATCGTGTTAAATAATTCTAGGTCTATCATAATAGTGGCGTTTCTAGAACCACTGCTCTAATTTTCTGAAAAAAACTTGTCAGTTTCCGAAAATCGTCAACTTTTGAACAATTTTGAAGTTTCATGTGAATGTTTTTCGTTTGTACCCGTTTGTACCTTTCAGATTTGGCTAAAAACACATGTGTTGGTTCAAGGCCTTTCATTGTTGGTGCCTATCCAGAACTTCGCGTATGAGTTTATGAAGAAACTTTCTCAATTATCCAAAAACGGGAACTTTTGATCAATTTCAGAGATTCAAGTCAAGTTTATTCGTTTGTACCCGTTTGTACCTTCCAGATTTAACTAAAAACGTGTTAAATGATTCTAGTTCTATCATTATAGTTGCGTTTCTAGAACCACTGCTCTAATTTTCTGAAAAAAACTTGTCAGTTTCCGAAAATCGTCAACTTTTGAACAATTTCGAAGTTTTATGTGAATGTTTTTCGTTTGTACCCGTTTTTACCGTCCAGATTTAACTGAAATCGTGTTAAATAATTCTAGGTCTATCATAATAGTGGCGTTTCTAGAACCACTGCTCTAATTTTCTGAAAAAAACTTGTCAGTTTCCGAAAATCGTCAACTTTTGAACAATTTTGAAGTTTCATGTGAATGTTTTTCGTTTGTACCCGTTTGTACCTTTCAGATTTGGCTAAAAACACATGTGTTAGTTCAAGGCCTTTCATTGTTGGTGCCTATCCAGAACTTCGCGTATGAGTTTCTGAAGAAACTTTCTCAATTATCCAAAAACGGGAACTTTTGATCAATTTCAGAGATTCAAGTCAAGTTTATTCGTTTGTACCCGTTTGTACCTTCCAGATTTAACTAAAAACGTGTTAAATGTTTCTAGTTCTATCATTATATTTGCGTTTCTAGAACCACTGCTCTAATTTTCTGAAAAAAACTTGTCAGTTTCCGAAAAGCGTCAACTTTTGAACAATTTCGAAGTTTTATGTGAATGTTTTTCGTTTGTACCCGTTTGTACCGTCCAGATTTAACTGAAATCGTGTTAAGTAATTCAAGGTCTATCATAATAGTGGCGTTTCTAGAACCACTGCTCCAATTTTCTGAAAAAAAACTTGTCAGTTTCCGAAAATCGTCAACTTTTGATCAATTTTGAAGTTTCATGTGAATGTTTTTCGTTTGTACCCGTTTGTACCGTCCAGATTTAACTGAAATCGTGTTAAGTAATTCAAGATTTATGATAAAAGTGGCGTTTCTAGAACCACTGCTCCAATTTTCTGAAAAAAAACTTGTCAGTTTCCGAAAATCGTCAACTTTTGATCAATTTTGAAGTTTCATGTGAATGTTTTTCGTTTGTACCCGTTTGTACCGTCCAGATTTTACTGAAATCGTGTTGAGTAATTCAAGGTTTATCATAATAGTGGCGTTTCTAGAACCACTGCTCTAATTTTCTGAAAAAAACTTGTCAGTTTCCGAAAATTGTCAACTTTTGAACAATTTTGAAGTTTCATGTGAATGTTTTTCGTTTGTACCCGTTTGTACCTTTCAGATTTGGCTAAAAACACATGTGTTAGTTCAAGGCCTTTCATTGTTGGTGCCTATCCAGAACTTCGCGTATGAGTTTCTGAAGAAACTTTCTCAATTATCCAAAAACGGGAACTTTTGATCAATTTCAGAGATTCAAGTCAAGTTTATTCGTTTGTACCCGTTTGTACCTTCCAGATTTAACTAAAAACGTGTTAAATGATTCTAGTTCTATCATTATAATTGCGTTTCTAGAACCACTGCTCTAATTTTCTGAAAAAAACTTGTCAGTTTCCGAAAAGCGTCAACTTTTGAACAATTTCTAAGTTTTATGTGAATGTTTTTCGTTTGTACCCGTTTGTACCGTCCAGATTTAACTGAAATCGTGTTAAGTAATTCAAGGTCTATCATAATAGTGGCGTTTCTAGAACAAATGCTCCAATTTTCTGAAAAAAAACTTGTTAGTTTCCGAAAATCGTCAACTTTTGATCAATTTTGAAGTTTCATGTGAATGTTTTTCGTTTGTACCCGTTTGTACCGTCCAGATTTAACTGAAATCGTGTTAAGTAATTCAAGATTTATGTTAAAAGTGGCGTTTCTAGAACCACTGCTCCAATTTTCTGAAAAAAAACTTGTCAGTTTCCGAAAATCGTCAACTTTTGATCAATTTTGAAGTTTCATGTGAATGTTTTTCGTTTGTACCCGTTTGTACCGTCCAGATTTTACTGAAATCGTGTTGAGTAATTCAAGGTTTATCATAATAGAGGCGTTTCTAGAACCACTGCTCTAATTTTCTGAAAAAAACTTGTCAGTTTCCGAAAATCGTCAACTTTTGAACAATTTTGAAGTTTCATGTGAATGTTTTTCGTTTGTACCCGTTTGTACCGTCCAGATTTAACTGAAATCGTGTTAAATAATTCTAGGTCTATCATAATAGTGGCGTTTCTAGAACCACTGCTCTAATTTTCTGAAAAAAACTTGTCAGTTTCCGAAAATCGTCAACTTTTGAACAATTTTGAAGTTTCATGTGAATGTTTTTCGTTTGTACCCGTTTGTACCTTTCAGATTTGGCTAAAAACACATGTGTTAGTTCAAGGCCTTTCATTGTTGGTGCCTATCCAGAACTTCGCGTATGAGTTTCTGAAGAAACTTTCTCAATTATCCAAAAACGGGAACTTTTGATCAATTTCAGAGATTCAAGTCAAGTTTATTCGTTTGTACCCGTTTGTACCTTCCAGATTTAACTAAAAACGTGTTAAATGATTCTAGTTCTATCATTATAGTTGCGTTTCTAGAACCACTGCTCTAATTTTCTGAAAAAAACTTGTCAGTTTCCGAAAAGCGTCAACTTTTGAACAATTTCGAAGTTTTATGTGAATGTTTTTCGTTTGTACCCGTTTGTACCGTCCAGATTTAACTGAAATCGTGTTAAGTAATTCAAGGTCTATCATAATAGTGGCGTTTCTAGAACCACTGCTCCAATTTTCTGAAAAAAAACTTGTCAGTTTCCGAAAATCGTCAACTTTTGATCAATTTTGAAGTTTCATGTGAATGTTTTTCGTTTGTACCCGTTTGTACCGTCCAGATTTAACTGAAATCGTGTTGAGTAATTCAAGGTTTATCATAATAGTGGCGTTTCTAGAACCACTGCTCTAATTTTCTGAAAAAAACTTGTCAGTTTCCGAAAATCGTCAACTTTTGAACAATTTTGAAGTTTCATGTGAATGTTTTTCGTTTGTACCCGTTTGTACCTTTCAGATTTGGCTAAAAACACATGTGTTAGTTCAAGGCCTTTCATTGTTGGTTCCTATCCAGAACTTCGCGTATGAGTTTCTGAAGAAACTTTCTCAATTATCCAAAAACGGGAACTTTTGATCAATTTCAGAGATTCAAGTCAAGTTTATTCGTTTGTACCCGTTTGTACCTTCCAGATTTAACTAAAAAAGTGTTAAATGATTCTAGTTCTATCATTATAGTTGCGTTTCTAGAACCAGTGCTCTAATTTTCTGAAAAAAACTTGTCAGTTTCCGAAAATCGTCAACTTTTGAACAATTTCGAAGTTTTATGTGAATGTTTTTCGTTTGTACCCGTTTGTACCGTCCAGATTTAACTGAAATCGTGTTAAATAATTCTAGGTCTATCATAATAGTGGCGTTTCTAGAACCACTGCTCTAATTTTCTGAAAAAAACTGGTCAGTTTCCGAAAATCGTCAACTTTTGAACAATTTCGAAGTTTATGTGAATGTTTTTCGTTTGTACCCGTTTGTACCGTCCAGATTTAACTGAAATCGTGTTAAGTAATTCAAGGTCTATCATAATTGTGGCGTTTCTTGAACCACTGCTCTAATTTTCTGAAAAAAACTTGTCAGTTTCCGAAAATCGTCAACTTTTGAACAATTTTGAAGTTTCATGTGAATGTTTTTCGTTTGTACCCGTTTGTACCGTCCAGATTTAACTGAAATCGTGTTAAGTAATTCAAGGTTTATTATAATAGTGGCGTTTCTAGAACCACTGCTCCAATTTTCTGAAAAAAACTTGTCAGTTTCCGAAAATCGTCAACTTTTGATCAATTTTGAAGTTTCATGTGAATGTTTTTCGTTTGTACCCGTTTGTACCGTCCAGATTTAACTGAAATCGTGTTGAGTAATTCAAAGTTTATCATAATAGTGGCGTTTCTAGAACCACTGCTCTAATTTTCTGAAAAAAACTTGTCAGTTTCCGAAAATCGTCAACTTTTGAACAATTTTGAAGTTTCATGTGAATGTTTTTCGTTTGTACCCGTTTGTACCTTTCAGATTTGGCTAAAAACACATGTGTTAGTTCAAGACCTTTCATTGTTAGTGCCTATCCAGAACTTCGCGTATGAGTTTCTGAAGAAAATTTCTCAATTATCCAAAAATGGGAACTTTTGATCAATTTCAGAGATTCAAGTCAAGTTTATTCGTTTGTACCCGTTTGTACCTTCCAGATTTAACTGAAATCGTGTTAAGTAATTCTAGGTCTATCATTATAAATGCGTTTCTAGAACCACTGCTCTAATTTTCTGAAAAAAACTTGTCAGTTTCCGAAAATCGTCAACTTTTGAACAATTTCGAAGTTTCATGTGAATGTTTTTCGTTTGTACCCGTTTGTACAGTCCAGATTTAACTGAAATCGTGTTAAGTGATTCAAGGTTTATCATGATAGTGGCGTTTCTAGAACCACTGCTCTAATTTTCTGAAAAAAACTTGTCAGTTTCCGAAAATCGTCAACTTTTGATCAATTTCGGAGATTCAAGTCAATTTTTTTCGTTTGTATCCGTTTGTACCTTCCAGATTTAACTGAAATCATGTTAATCGATTCTAGGTTAATCATAATAGTGACATTTCTAGAACCACTGCTCTAATTTTCTGAAAAAAACTTGTCAGTTTCCGAAAATCGTCAACATTTGAACAATTTCGAAGTTTCATGTGAATTTTTTTCGTTTGTATCCGTTTGTACCTTCCAGATTTAACTGAAATCATGTTAAATGATTCTAGGTCAATCATAATAGTGACATTTCTAGAACCACTGCTCTAATTTTCTGAAAAAAACTTGTCAGTTTCCGAAAATCGTCAACTTTTGATCAATTTTGAAGTTTCATGTGAATGTTTTTCGTTTGTACCCGTTTGTACCGTCCAGATTTAACTAAAATCGTGTTAAGTAATTCTAAGTCTATCATAATAGTGGCGTTTCTAGAACCACTGCTCTAATTTTCTGAGAAAAACTTGTCAGTTTCCGAAAATCGTCAACTTTTGAACAATTTTGAAGTTTCATGTGAATGTTTTTCGTTTGTACCCGTTTGTACCTTTCAGATTTGGCTAAACACACATGTGTTAGTTCAAGGCCTTTCATTGTTGGTGCCTATCCAGAACTTCACGTATGAGTTTCTGAAGAAACTTTCTCAATTATCCAAAAACGGGATATTTTGATCAATTTCAGAGATTCAAGTCAAGTTTATTCGTTTGTACCCGTTTGTACCTTCCAGATTTAACTGAAATCGTGTTTAATGATTCTAGATCTATCATTATAGTTGCGTTTCTAGAACCACTGCTCTAATTTTCTGAAAAAAACTTGTCAGTTTCCGAAAATCGTCAACTTTTGAACAATTTCGAAGTTTCATGTGAATGTTTTTCGTTTGTACCCGTTTGTACCGTCCAGATTTAACTGAAATCGTGTTAAGTGATTCAAGGTCTATCATGATAGTGGCGTTTCTAGAGCCACTGCTCTAATTTTCTGAAAAAAACTTGTCAGTTTCCGAAAATCGTCAACTTTTGAACAATTTCGAAGTTTCATGTGAATGTTTTTCGTTTGTACCCGTTTGTACCGTCCAGGTTTAACTGCAATCGTGTTAAGTTATGCTAGGTTTATCATAATAGTAGCGTTTCTAGAACCACTGCTCTTATTTTCTGAAAAAAACTTGTCAGTTTCCGAAAATCGTCAACTTTTGATCAATTTCGGAGATTCAAGTCAATTTTTTTCGTTTGTATCCGTTTGTACCTTCCAGATTTAACTGAAATCATGTTAAATGATTCTAGGTCAATCATAATAGTGACATTTCTAGAATCACTGCTCTAATTTTCTGAAAAAAACTTGTCAGTTTCCGAAAATCGTCAACTTTTGATCAATTTTGAAGTTTCATGTGAATGTTTTTCGTTTGTACCCGTTTGTACCGTCCAGATTTAACTGAAATCGTGTTAAGTAATTCTAGGTTTATCATAATAGTGGCGTTTCTAGAACTACTGCTCTAATTTTCTGAAAAAAACTTGTCAGTTTCCGAAAATCGACAACTTTTGAACAATTTCGAAGTTTCATGTGAATGTTTTTCGTTTGTACCCGTTTGGATCTTTGAGATGTGGCTGAAAACACGTGTGTTAGTTCAAAGCCTTTCATTGTTGGTGCCAATCCAGAACTTCACGTATGAGTTTCTGAAGAAACTTTCTCAATTATCCAAAAACGGGAACTTTTGCTCAATTTCGGAGATTCAAGTAAATTTTTTTCGTTTGTACCCGTTTGTACCTTCCAGATTTAACTGAAATCGTGTTAATTTATTCTAGGCCTATCATTATAGTTACGTTTCTAGAACCACTGCATTAATTTTCTGAAGAAACCTGGTCAGTTTTCGAAAACGTCAACTTGTGAACAATTTTGAAGTTTCAAGTCTTAGTGTTTCGTTTGTACTCATCTGTTACTTTCAGATTTGCCTGAAAACCATTTAAATAATTCAAGATTTATCTTAACATGTCATTTTTAAGCCCTGTTTTTAAGATGTTCTGAAAAAACTTTGTCAATTTACAAAACATGTCTATTTTTGAACACATTTTCAGGTATATATCCATGTGTTTCGTTTGTTTCCTCCTGAAAACCTGTGACTACACGTTTATTATGTTGCCAGTTTCAAGGTTTGACGGTATCTGTGCCTTAATACTACGAAATATTAAACACCGAGATAAAATAATTCATATTACACACTAAAGTCAAAATCGACTATTGAAAAACCTCCCCCTCCCCATAACTTTTACCCCCTTAGGGTACAAACGAAAATTTTGTCGGTACAATCGGGTACAAACCCGGTACAATCGAACAGGACCATAAAAAGATAGATATCTCAAAGTCGGTTGCCAGGTTCACACAGCTATGACCTAGGGAGCTGAGACGTGGACACTCACGGTAGGGCTGGTCCATCAGGTCAAAGTCGCTCAGCGAGCATTGGAAAGAGCTCATTATCTCATTATTAGTCCACACTAATGTATACCAATGATGATGATGAATGGTTGCAAAACTAGCTCAAAAAGTGCAATCTATTTTGAAAAGTTAGATTTTCATCAACATTTTTGTGTATTAAATATTTATGCTCATAATTTTACAGTCCCGTGTGCCCGCTCCTTAATTGTCCCGATTATTTTCCTAAGATTTTTATTCTAATGAATCTCTTTGTGTCTTATTTGTGTTACAAATGAAACAGGGATAATTATCGCTCGTTATTTTTTTCATTTTATTTGTTTTACAAAGAGGTTCTGGG
This sequence comes from Eupithecia subumbrata, assembly GCA_949316285.1. Taxonomy (NCBI): domain Eukaryota; kingdom Metazoa; phylum Arthropoda; class Insecta; order Lepidoptera; family Geometridae; genus Eupithecia; species Eupithecia subumbrata. The sequence continues at coordinate 6,903,955 of OX438643.1, read as the reverse complement.
ATTGTTTGTAGGCACAAAGAATTTGTTGAAAAGATCTCGCTTTTGTTTTGTCGAAATATTTTTTAAGTTAAATTGAATGTTTAAATTAAGCTGTTTGTTTGTCAGCTAACAAGGTTCAAAAATAAATTGTTTTATTTGTTGAGATTAATTAATATGCATAAACTATACTTACCTAAATAGTAGATTACTGACATTAATTTACGGGGTTCTTGTACCTATAATACCATTCTTGATATTTATTGTGATAAAAAAAAATAAAGGTAAGGTAAGTGATAAATTTAACTTTGACGAAGTCTTTGGGCACATGATGATGGATAAAGCACGGAATAGAAGAGGCCTAAATTAAGGAAAGGGCTATCTAGCATAAGCCTAATTGCGGAGTCGCTAGAGGAGCTGAACCAGATGCTGAACGGCCTAACTTCAGCTTCCCGATGTATCGGTCTTGGCATGAAATTGGATAAAACCAAAGTCATGATCAACGGCTACATTGATCCAGGACCGGTGGTTGTACATAGCTACCTTCTCGAAACTGTTTCCGAGTAGCCTTGGGCAGATTTTGCAGTTGAGTAAAAATTATTTCGAGAAGGAAGCCAATAGGATCCAGCTAGGCTGGGCAGCGTTTGGGAAACAACGTCGAGTCTTCTCGCCATCCATAACGCAATGCTTGAAAACAAATGTTATCAATCAGTGCGTCCTACCCGTCATGACATGACCTACGGAGCTGAGACGTGGACACTCACGGTAGGATTGCTCCACCAGCTCGAAGTCGCTCGGCAAGCAAAAGAAAGAGCTTTGCTCGGAGTTTCTCTGAAGGATAGGATTCGTAACGAATACATCCGACAGAGAACCAAAGTTATCGACAATTAGCAAGCTGAAGTGGCAGGGGGCCGGCCATTTCTCGCAAAGAACCGACAACCGCTGGGGTAAACGTGTTCTTGTGTGGTGACCGCGACTAGGCAAACGTAATATAAGACCCTGCAGCCTGACGGGATGATGACTTGCGAAAGACTGCAGGCAGATGCTGGATGCGGCAAGCTGAAGACAAGGCGCTATGGCGCTCATTAGGGGAGGCCTATGTCCAGCACTGGACTAATATAGATTGATGGCATGAGCATAGCGGTGGCGGTCGAGGCGCAAAAATGTACCCCTCCAACTAAACCCGTGGATGTAGTAAGAGTCGACTAAGGAAACCTACCAGGAGGAAGAATATTATATGTATATTGAGAAACGTTTGGGCACGTTTTTTTAATGCGCGTTTTGAGAACGCGCGACGACAGAAATTTCAAATCATCTCGAGGCACTTTTCAGCCATCGATAGTTTGGTTAGAAATAAAACCTAGGGTCTGAAAATAATTTCAGGCACCTTCACTAAGGTACCGACTTATAAAATTACTAGTTTCAAATCAATTTTGTGTAGGAAATATCTACCCTCAGGGTATCGTTATTTTGTCATCACTCACTCACTCACTCACTGACCGATCATAAAAATGTTTAGGTCAGTACTTCAGGCCTACAATACAATACAAAGCAAAACACAAATACAATACAATATAAAGAAAAACTCTTTCAATTAAATTAAAAACAAAGACATAAAACAGAAAGGTATAACGGGTGGCCTTATCGCTTAGAAGCGATATCTTCCAGGCAGCTTTTGAATGGATAGAATAAGAGAATTTTAGAAAGGCAGGGGAGTATACATAAAGTAGTAGTAAAGTACCTAATTATAAATAAGCAAGTAGAAATACAAATAAACATATAATAAAATAATATTGAACATAAAGTAGAAAATATTTAATTATGTAATAAATAAATACCAAGAACAAATTTTTGTTTGCAGTTAGCTCAATTGTTTCAATTGTAAATAGTATTTATTTTAATTATTTGATTGTAATTGTTTTGTCAACAAAGAGATAACATAATAACAGAACATAATAAATAGTCACAATGTTCACTTTTCTGACGAATAGAAATTAACGTGAGCTTTGAAAACAATCATACGTATAAATACGAGACTTGGCATAATTTAAGATTAATGTTCTTGTTCGGATTTAAATTCTTGAAAACAAAGCTCAAAAACAATTCCCTACTCTACGTCAATTAAGGTGTTGTTTATGAAACGTCAGCGAACATTATTAATAATAGGTGCAATAAATATAAAGGGTATTGCTATGCAACGCGCGCGCCTTTGGCCCATTGCCACTGACTTGTAACGTAGTTTGCCCATAAAATAGGTAATAACTGAGTTTTAGATGCGTAACTAGCTAGTACTTGACTTCCGGTACGTAGGAAATGTTAGATTTAGAGACGTAGAGATGTAATCTTTGGGGAAAGAGATAGAATTATAGTCAAATCTATGCGTTAGAACAGGCAGTTTCGCTAGTGTTCCGCTTCCCCTATACGGACAAGACATGTCGAAAGTACTGCGGTTTCGCTGTTAAAGTTCCGCAGCGGAGGTGTGCTAACGACGTGTTGCGCGCGTTTGCGCGATCTAGGATTTGTTGTCTTTTTGCACTCCACAGTTTGTCTAATCGAAATCTAGTGGAGATTCATTAAAACGCTTAAGTAGGTAGATATCTTCAGTTTTCCTGTGTTTTTTTCTTGAGAGCCTCTATTGAAGCTCAGCTTTGTAGTTGGTTGCCACATAACGCACTTTTCAATAACGAAACAAAAAAGGTTAACAGTCGCTGTCAACCATTATTAAAATTTACGAGATAGAAAGGATGCCAGATGGGTAGGCATTAGGTAGTTCAAGTAGACTCGTGAATTACCTAATGCCTATTCGAATATCGCATCTACGCATTATTCACTTCCACGTAGTACGACCAATGTTTTCGATATAAGGTTTTATGGACCATCGTTACCGCTCTAAGAAAATGTGCTCGAATATTAGAATGTTCTAGAATGTATTGCTGCTTCCGAAATAAGAAAGAATTTAAAATGCTCTCGTGATTTATCATATATTGCTTTACATTTTCGAGATAAATTATGCAGGACATTGTGAGGAAACTGTCTAGGATGAAGTTTTGTAAACGTATGCAATCAAAACACAATATAACAGCGTGTAAGTTTGCTGAATCGTCGGGAAAATTAAAAAATAAATAAACAAAAGAAATGCCCATTAATAATTTGTTAAAAAAATTAAAGCCTTCTAATAAAAAACTTACAAACTATTTTGGATTTATCTAATGTTTTAGAATTACATTTTGCGTTTTTAAATCTTTTAAAATGAAAATCCGCAATATCTTTTAGTTATCCTGAATTTTTGCCCGACTGCGAAGAAAGACGTTATATTTTTACTTCTTCATGACGAGGTATTAGAATTAATTGAAAAATAAATTTAACTGCAAGTACCATGAATATAAATACAATCTAGATAAGCCTGTGAAAGCACAACAAGGTAAAGCAAGGCGCCAACACCTGTGAATCAAATCGCGTGACCACTTTACTAATGGCTATAACTGCTATAACAGCTATAACGGCTATAACATGTTATAGCAGTGCCCGCACTAATTATGCTATGAGTCTTTGTCAAACAACATTATGCTAACAGTTTCGCTTAATGAGGCGTGCTGGTTAGTGGGAATCACTTTAGTTTTTAACTTAGTTTAGTTTGCATTAGGCTTTATATACGTGAAAAGTGTTTTAATAAAGGTCAGGCAAAAGCGAAAAAAGATTATTTGAATGTAATTATATGGTAAAGCAATGAGTTTATACTTCATTCGGAAGCATTCCTTTCATGTTAATAATTGAGTCCATCAATAATTAAAATGAATAATATGGATCAGTTGAGCTACCTTTAGAATGTTTGCAACAGCCTGCAGTTAGCTCAACTATTTGAATTGTAGATACTAGTTGGTTCTAATTTTATTTTATTCTTCTGATTGCTCGAGAAATTCGTTACAAATAAATGAGAGTGTGCATAAAACAACATAAGAATCATGGCAAAAAAAATCCCCATTTTAGTGAGTGTGATACTTATAACTGCACTAGTTTATGCCCTCGGCTTCGCACACATTTTTTCTATGAAAACGTGTAAAGGTGATTTGTATCCCATGGGAACTGATTTATGAGATAAAAAGTAAAGGCCTGTGTTTGATTCCAGGATTAGAATTACCTGTGTGCAAAATTTCAGCCCGATCCGTTCAGTAGTTTTGGCGTGAAGAGGTAACAAACATCCATCCATCCATCCATCCATCCATCCATACTTTCGCATTTATATTATTAGTGTGATAGTGTGATAATTATTAAAATGTTTTTGTTGAAATTTTATTAATACATATAAAGTTTTACTTGATCACGATTTTCAGAAGTTCGTTTACTAACAATGGGGCACGTGTCCCAATGTGGCGACTCTACCTACTTTACCCTAATTAGTTTGTTTACTGTTGTTATAAATCACGTTTACAAAGTTCTCAGACAATGATGCCAGATAAAAACAAAAACGCGGAGTAATTTAACCAAAAGTCAGAACTGAGCCATTCGAAAATCCGACTTAGTTACGTAAATTGAAACGTTAAATCTGTCACCCGTAGAATTTACGGCATTCAGCACGCATAATTACAAAGGTTTTGTCCATTAATGTGTCATTAACGAATATTTAATGGGGGCAGAACATTCCGTTTTACGTAAAGTTTTGAACCCTGTGTTTAACTGCTAATCAAAATTCAAGTATGCTAATTTGAGAAGTGAAACACTATTAAGCTCAGTGTGGCTCGCGATTTTAGAGATGTACGTCATCGGAAACGACCGTGGTAAAATATACCTTAATGCAAAGTCAGAGGTTTGGGTTTCAAATTTATTGCGCTTATCATAATCACTTCCCTGTACTGTACTATGGGTGGCTTATGAGCGACACTCTACCAATCGAATGCCCCCCTTCATGTTGGCTGAGCTATCGTAAAATGATATTTGGTTTGACAGCTTGTGACAAGCCAATATGGGCTTGGACCTTCACTTAAAGTGGGCTAGGCCTCTATTTCTTTGACTTGTCCAGGCAATACTTTACTAAAGGGGAAAAACAGCGAATACATCGTTCAAACGTTGTCTTGTTCTTTATTAGTTCTAATGGGTACTTAATATCAGTGTACCTAATTAGGAAAAGGACAGAATTTAGAAATTTTTGTTTTCATTTCCCATTTCGAAACTATCAGAGCATTGCTACGGCGTAGCGGCTCTACGACGTAGCACGTAGATAAACCGTAGCAAAGCAAAAACGTATCTTTTTAGAAAAAACTTATTTTTCTTAACATTTTTGCGTACAAATTTTTCATTTTTAAACCGCAATTGATGAAAATAACGTAGGTGTTCTATTCTGAAATTAAAGAAAAGTTAGTGTGTGTAATGTGTACGAAAAGCAAACAGAAAAAGAACACACCCATTATAAAACATTCAAACAAACATTCAAGTCGTCGTTCCAAACGTTTTCTAAACAGAAACGACTACGATTTCTGATGAAAAACTGTCTCACAAAACATTTACACGAGAAATCTTGTGAGGTGTTTTTTGAGTTTTATAGCCGAACATGAATGTGTAATACGGGTTTTATGGCGTCTGGAAGAATTGTCTGAGTTATGGCACGTTTTGGTGTTTGTATTGAAGAAATTATTTTACTAGCTCCTAGCGAAATGCGAAAAATGTTTGTCTTCCTTCTATCTGCATGAATTTTAAAAACTGTGGGGCCACAGAGAAAATGTAAAACACATAATGTGTGTATTTTTGCTAGCTGTATCGCAGACCAATTCAAAAATTAGGAAAGCTTCCAGCCAGTCGATACAGTCTTGTAAGATAGCACAGATTCGTATACTAGAGCTACCCAGATACTGTAGTACGTCTGGCATGTTTGCTGACGGACATGATTAGAACTTTTACGCTGTGATTTGCAACAAAATAACGTTTTCAACACACTTGCTTATAAAGTGGCTCTATGGTCACCGCAATTAGGCACAGAATGGCACCCATAATCAAACTGTGGCTTTTTCATTGCTATAACTCACTAGTAAGTTATAGATTTTAACGCATCTTCCCGCGGGTGTCGATAGAGGCAACAAAGGGATATCCACCGGGGGCGGGCAGCAGCGCCCCCTGCAGAACAATTCGACCACCAAACTGCAATCCCCAACCCGCATGCCCAGTGTGGGGATTACGGGAACTACCCCCATGAGATAACAGCCAATAAGGCGCTTATCAGGGGAGGCCCGCGTCCAGTAGTGGACCAATATAGGCTGTTGAGGTGGAACCATCCGTGCGGGTCGCGGTGTAAGTATCGACCCTTCAACGTTGAGTTGGAGGGGCCGATTCTTATTCTCTGTGGATGTCATATTAGTCTAAGGGAACCTACCATAGGAATATCAGCTTCCTTCTGTGTATTTTTATCACCTCAACTATGACAACCAATCTGCCTGCCAAGCGTGGTGATTATGGCTTACCCCCTTATTTGGGTTCATTAGATGTATGTGTGCCAAGGAAGAAATATAGCCAAAGTCCTGTTCCTGGATATATGCTAGGTTCAGTCGATTAGCGGTAAGAACAGCGGTAGCAGGTAACAGGACAGTTATGCCGACAGCGTTAGATGTTTGTGCACTATATAGGTACCCACCTATAGGTACTGACTGGCGTTACGGAGCGTAGTTTTAAACGGGGTCAGTGACTGACTCCGATTTCGAGACAAGTCAGCGCAGACCCGAAAAAAACCCAATGTAAATTGATTTGAAGTCAGTGCAGCGGTGGGAAGTCAGCGCTGACTAACACACACGAATATTTTGAGGTCAGTCGGCGCCCCCCGCAACCCGCGCTCTACCGCGCCAGAACCCCGTCTAAATAGTCAAGTCAGTGCTTGCTCAGTCACTGTCGCTGCGTTGTAGGGTATGGTCATTGATGTCTTCATACAAGACTTCATACAAGTATGCTCACCGTAAAGAACTTGCTACGGCTACTGACTCCATGTAAACAGTTGAAGTCAGTGTCGGCGCCGCCGGCACAAGCGCCGCTACTGACTTGCGCACTGACCCTGTGTAAACCTGCCTTATGTTATGCAGCGAGCATTCGTGCAGTCAGTACGGGAAAACAACGAGCAACCAGACGGATTTTAGCACACGGCGTAACAAATCATGCTCGCTGCGAATGGTACATTGCACCCTGTAATACCGATCATTACCTGGCTTTATATGTCCTGCGCACATGGCTTATCTACGCCGAGACCAGCCTCCGTAGTTGAAAGTCGGCTAAGAGGACATCATAGATCAGGGTATTTTTTCAGTGGACAGCGAGAGCGGTAGCGTTTAACAGTTTCATGAAAAAATATGGTACCCCATCAAAAATTCTGCTTTCGCTGTCAACGTTTTTTAGTAGTTTACTCTTTCAAATGAATGAAATGATATGAAATTAAATGAAAGGGGTTTGAAGATTTTGGCCCTAACATCGGCTACCAGACAGTTTCTTTTTCAAAATCGCGGCGCACAATGATATACATTATACTCATATGTACATATATTTGGAAGTTATGTATTTGGAAAGAGGACACATAACCAAATTAAAATATCCATAATACATAATGTCAAGCGTCATGTTTCTCAGATCACACTTCATCACACTAATATCACATCACATCACAATAATATTTGTAAATGCGAAAGTTTGGATGGATGGATGGATGTTTGTTCCACTTGACGCCAAAACTACTGAACGGATCCGACTGAAATTTTGCATGCAGGTAATTCTAATCCTGGAATCAAACAAAGGCCTTTACTTTTTATCCCCTAAATCAGTTTCCATGGGATCGGTTAAAATGAGCACACGTTTTTTCTATGAAAACATGTAATCACCTTTACATGTTTTCATAGAAAAAACGTGTGCGAAGCCGCGGGCATAAACTAGTGCAATTATAAGTATCAAACTCACCAAAATTGGGATTTTTTTGCCATGATTCTTATTTTGTTTTATGCACACTCATTTTAACCGATTTATTTTTAACGACGAATTCTAATCCTGAAATCAAAAATATGCTACTTTTTATCCCATAAATTAGTTCCCATGATTAAAATCAACATTAAACTTTTCCTTAGAAAATACGCTTGCGAATCCGCGGGCATAAACTAGTATTTTCATATGAAAAGAATTCATTATAGCAATACTTATTTTCATCTGTGAATATCTCAGAAACCGGACGCTTTAGGACATAATGAATGAGGACATTTTTAATTTATTTCCACACAAAAATCTTAACTCCCTTTATTTATTGCATAGACAGACAATTCCAAAAACAAACATATTTTACTTGCTTACTGCCTCTCACAGCTGCAAGTGGGTGTCGCCTATTTGCGTCATGAAAGCATGCGGTGGCAATGAAAGTTACTAATTAATTTGTTGTGACGATAAAGGAACAAACACATTATTACAAAGTTTCATTCCTAACTTTTAAAAACCAAATCAACCATTCCACACTACAACTTTTTCAAAGTAATTATTCCCTGACTTTTGATTCTAAAGTAAGGATGAGTATATAACCACGAACGGTAATTACATCACGTGCTGAAGCAAATAGCTGCTCGCTCTACCCTCAGGAGAACTGGAAATATCAGCTCGGTAGTGTAGTGATATCTACTCGGGAATTCTATTTATGCGCGAAACTACGCTGAACTTTTTTGTTCAAAATGGTTTTTTTAATATTATAGTGCGTAACTCCACCCACACTCAGGGTAATCTAAGAAATCAATTAAGATCGCAAAAATTTAACGGTCATCCTCCCGTTCAAGTCCCGTCGAAGTCGAAAATTTTTGCGATATGATTTGATTTCTTTTTTGTTCAAAATGTTCATTAGTCTTACAGCGATCTAGTCTTTTTGACAACCTAGTCATATCGAGATGTAATTAGATAAAGCTTCTAACCAAAGATTCTATGACTACGTTCCCCTCTAACCCATTAAATCAAATCAAATCAAATCAAATCAGAAACTCTTTATTTCCATAAATACAATAAATGTTCACTTAGAAAAGGTCAAATTATAAAAATTAACACTGACACGGAAATAAACTGATATTTTTGAAAGAAGCGACGAAAAAAAACCTTTAGCCTGTTATGTAGTTGTTATTTTTCGAGTTGGAGCAAAACCCGTCCCAGGCTTTTTTATCCTCTCGATAATCTGATATTTTATAGTAAACCTTTTTGCACAGCAAGGTTTTGACAACTTGTTTAAAGTTTTATAGGGTTCCGTGCCTCAAAAGGAAAAAAGAGAACCCTCACTTATAGGATCACGTTGTTGTCCGTCTGTCTGTCTGTCAAGACCCTTTTTCAGGAACGCCTAGAATCAATTTTAAATTTATATAAAAATTTTAAACTCGTCGCATAAGGTGACGGTTACAACAATTTAGGTAGAATCGCCCCTGTAAGGGGGGATCAGGGTGATAGTTGGTGATAATCCGTTGTATTAACCACCCTGAGATCTTCGCTCGCTCGATTTAGAACAAGGCGAAATGAATCCTTGATAGGTTGAAATAGGTTTTGTATTTATTTAAAATGTATAGTCTTTACGCTATTATGAGTTGGTTGGAATAAAAGAGTTTATGCACTAAACTGAGTCTATTCATCATAGGATATTATTATGTCTGTTCTAGGCACGGGTTCGAGGAGTGAAAGGTGGCGATCGACTTAGCCAGTAAAAATGCCAAATAATTTAAACGTGTTGGCGCCAGGTACTTTAAGTAAACTGTGTCACTACATCGACTTTAGTGCAATAAATGATTCGGACGATATCGCCGCCTGCCACGCTGTGCAAATTGGACCGTGTGCATGAATAACTCTCATTGCTTCATACAAACGGCTCCTGGGTTCAGCTAACAGCCGTTTCTGTCTATATAGTTATAGTTAGGTCCAATCTGTCCCAAGGTTTTCCATTTTGTACTTTGGCGATTCCAATTTTCTCTCCGTCTGCAATAAGCTCAACTGTTTCAATTGAAAATACTAGCTTTAATTTGTTTTTAAGAGTGCTTAAGCTGTAATTATCTCTCAAGGAATCTAGGTGTAGTTTTTTTGTCTTTATGCGATGGAAGGAGAGAATTGTGTATAGAATAATGTCATAGTAAAGAATAGTCTTGTCTTGCCTGTACAGATTTAAAGAAAAATAAATGATAATAAATGAAAAATGAAAATATTTTCCATACAAATTGTGATGCCGAAATTTTAAATGATACCGACAGGGTCATCTGGGGTATCAAATGAAAGGTATCAGTTTGTACATTTGAAAATGGTTTTTGAAATTTTTACTTTTAAAACATTTCGAAAAAAGTCACATAAATACCCATTTCCCCCCCCCCCCCTATCTGCGAAGATTGCAGAGCGTTCCATGTAAAATATATGGAGCGTTTACAGATATGGATCTTTATTTCACAGGAGAAATATAGAGAAGTTTGTAGAAAGAACACTTTTTGAAAAATGGTAAAAAAGGGGGGGGGGAATAATTTTCAAAAGGGGAGGGGGAGGCTAAGTCACCAAGTGTGGTATCAAATTAAAGGTATTGGTTTGGACATTTCAAAACAGTTTTTCAAATTTCTGTAGGTTTCATACTTTTTGAAATATTTTGAAAAAAGTCGAAAAATTTACCATTACCCACTTTAACCGAAGCATGCAGAGAGATCCATCTGAAATGTAGGTTGGTACCTACTATTTTAGGTATTCATTAAATTGCGAAGTCTCTAACCGGTACTTTTGTTACATTTTGGTTGACAAACGTACGAAACCCTCGTCGCGCGAGTTACACTCGTACTTGCCGGATCTTGTTTTTATCTTTAGTCGTTGTGAGTTTACATACCATAGAGAGTATTTTTATACCTACAACTTGGAAAAGGAATCTTGCCGTTTTTGTTTAGATATTATATTTGGGAGTCAAACTACTGTGTTTACACTACTTAATTTATTTGTATTATTTCTAGGAGCAAGACAAAACCAGAGAATACAAAGTTACAGTTTTTACCCGGAAATAAAAGTCAGTGGTACCGATGTTATTTGAACTACTCTAACCAAAAAATATCCTATAGCCACGGGCTCAAACCGTGTGTACAATCTCAAATCCTGTTCTATGCTTCACATAGAATATTGGCGCTGCTTTCAATCTATTGTTAAGCGTTTCAAACGTTCATAGTTCATGCTGGCTATACATGAAGTTCCATAACAGTTCAATGTGTAATCAGCATCAGCCTGTATTACGGAAATTACAGCAGGGGTTAAGCTTTATTGACGACCTCTGTGGCGTTGTGAAGGTCTGGGACGCGGAAGGTTGTGGCTTCGATTTCTGTGGGACAAAATGATGTGAATATACAGGGTACCTAATGATGGTTATCTTATATATCTATATACCAAAGTTATCGACATAGCTCTAAGAATTAGCCAGCTGAAGGCAGTGGGCCGGCCATATCTCGCGAAGAACCGATAACTGCTGTGAAACGTGTTCTTGAGTGGAGACCACGACTCGGCAAACGTGGTGTAGGGGTGGGAAAACTACCCGAAAAAGACTGGAGGCAAAGGCTGGATGCGGCAAGCTGAAGACAGGGCGCTATGGCGCTCATTAGGGGAAGCCTATGTCCAGAAGTGGAGTAATATACCCTGATGATGATGATTATGATGATAAATTATGGCTAAGCTATATCCAGGAAAAGGTCATGCAAAGCCTGGCAGGAGCTGGTAAAATTGTAAAATCGAAAGTAACTCTCTAAAATCTTGTCCTTGTTCTGAGGTTAAAAAAAAGAACATAAAAGTCCTACTTTTTAGGCAAAATTTTATTAAAATGTAGCCTTACCTATTCAATGAATTCAAGCCATGCATAAACTCAGTCAACAAAGATCCATTCAGAAGCCGACAACAAAATAATATCGAAAATCAATATCCATAAAGCTGCTACAGTCGACAGAACTCGAACACTTACCGTATCCGGTCCGCTTCCGGTCCGTAAACAATGCTCCGGCATCCGGTACGGAACTTACGCGATCACGTACCCGGAAATGGAATTTTAAATCCGCGCGCACTTAGCTGCGGCCTATCATGTGGGGTGCGTTGGTGGTACACTGAGAACCAAATAACTATAAATACATTATGAATGAGATTAACTACGAATCTAGTTTGAGTTTGAAGAGCACCAACGTTACATCTCATAACGAGGGACATCATCATCATCAAGGTGAATGTGTTAACCCACTAACTTTCTTATGAATTCGTCAAACTACGGTAGTTTTTAGTGTTCTGTACCTGAAGGGTGAATACGGGATCCTATAAGGCTCCACTGCAGCACTGCCTGCCCGTCCGTATGTCCGTTCGTCTGTCAGCGGGCTGTATTTCATAAAACGAAAAAATAGGTTTTGTAAGATGGTAAGAACCTTTCGTGTGCGAGTCGAGTCGCACTTGGCCGGTTTTTATATATACAATACATTCAAGAAGTGCCAAGAATTTAGAGGTAGGTTTAGTTCGAAACGTGATCTCTCTTATCATCGGGATCTCAAATCATCTCTCTTCCGAGAGGAGTTTTTGTTTTGATGATGAATATTAGGTATACCTAATTAGTGGATAGACCTGATATTAAAGACACGTGTAATATATCGTCGGCTATCGGGAATCCAATCCCGCAAACGCGAGATCCCGCAAATGGGAGATCCAAATAACCCTCGAGTCCACGCATTTGAACATAGGACGTTGGTTTACCCGTGCTAAGAATGCAGATAGTTAAAAATAATGTCTATGTAACGAAATGTCCAATAGCTACGAATAATGTTTATTTGTTTGGTTTTTTAAAGTTATTTTTTTAACATAAAAGTTTTACATGCGTAGAATTATCACTGTTTAGAACCTAACGAAGTACAAGACCAATTAATAAATAACTCAACAGGCTAATTGAAATTGAAATTGAAAATTTATTTATTCAGACATTCATCCATTTTGTTAGTAACACAATATTATTAAAATTGAGAATGGTTAGTACAATTACAAAACAAAATAAATAAATCAATAATAACAATAATAATAATAATAACAATTTCAAATATGATGTCATGTTAATATAGTGAGCAAATTATATTTAAAAGTCAAAAGTTATTGGGTTACTAGTGGGGCGAGTGGCCGATGTTGATTTACAACCCATTGACTCATGATGCCAGAATTGAAACTAAAACTATCATTTACAATTTTAAGTAAGCTGTGGGTGCTGGCGCAGGTGCGGCGCATCAGGGACGCGATCTTTTTGCGAACAATTGAGTTCATGTCATCGACATGTGCGTCTGCAAACATCCCTGATGCGCTACAGAACCGCGGCAGACCCATCAGCATCCTGAACCCGTTGTTGTACTGGACCCGTAGTGCACTATAGGCCCTCTGCGTATATCGTACCCATAGGCTGCACGTATAAAAGTTTTGACAAAATGCCTTAAACAAAGTCAACTTGACTGTGGCAGAACAACGTGCAAACCTACGAGCCAACATATTGCATCTGACCGACAGAGCCCTACGTTCCCTCTCAATATCAGGGCCGTCATTCACGTCATCAGTGACCCAGTGGCCCAAGTACTTAAACTTTTTAACCCATAGTAGGGGAGTTCCAGCAAGCAGGACAGGAGTAACAGCATAGGTTATAGTCCCAGCTTTAAACTGCATAACCTCACTCTTTTTTGCGTTGTACTTGAGCCCAAGAGCCTCTGAGTATTTTTCACAGATATTCACTAGTCGTCTGAGAGCACTTATTGAGGGACTCAACAGGACCATGTCGTCTGCGTAACTTATATTGTTAACAAAGGACGCCTGAAAAAGTTTTTGATAAAATTACTATTTATTAAAACTAACATTTAATCATAAAAATCATAAACTAATAAAATTATAAAAAATTGTTAACAGTACTTAGGTCTAAAAATAGTATACATTATATACATAAAAATAGTACCTAAAGTCATAAGAGCATGAGCGTGGTAAACTACTTTTCTGGTAGTTTAGTTCCTTGCAGAACGCAGAAAATATTAAAAAACCGCTAAAATATTTGAATTTCACACGAGTTTGCGTGAGATTCCGTATCGATGACTCGGTAGCGGAGGGTCTTAATAGCCCTCAAGGTGTTAAAGTACGTGAAAGAAAGCTGCTGCCATTCTTCTGGTATAGGCCACGGGCTAACTTAGTCGATCCTTACGCCGCAAGAATCGAGCAAGTTAGCCCACGGCTAATTTGATCTACGGCTAGTTTAAGGCGCTACCCCGACCAACATCAGCGTCACCACCTATTTTATCTTATTATTCTGTTAAACGAAAAAAAAAAACAAAAATCGATTGGCCATGTTGTAATAATCATAAGCTTTTTTTAATGCGTCTATTAATGTTTTAGTACCTAGTAAAGGCAGAGATGCGAAGTTGCTCTTTTTGGCCACCATGGTGGCAAAAAAGAGCATCTTCGCATCTCTGCTAAAGGCTTACAATTTTTTTTTGCAGAGGCATTAAAATGCTATAGATGGGTATCACAAACTGGCCAATTGATTTTTGAAAATTCTTCCGTAAAATAATAATAAGATAAAATAGGTGATGACGCTGATGTGGGTCGGGGTAGCGCCTTAAGGCTTTCTCTCGTTGTATCCCCAACATAATGTGCTTTTCTGGCTAAAGTATAGTGCACTTGCAAGCGCGACATAAAACCAAGCAGTGGAAACACTCTCACACTAACACCTTTGTATTATTTACTATACCGCATTACTATGCGACACAAACGTATAACGTTTCCTGTTTTATTTGCATAGTTTGTCATACAAATAGAAAAGAATGGTCATTATTATGACTCTACTACGATTAGGTAGGGAATCTGGAACCTTAAGACTGAACTGGGTATTTAAACATAAAAAAACAGAGTATAATAAATATAGGTACCATTTTTAACTGACTTTGAAAAAGGAGGTTCTACGTTCGGCTGCACGAAAGCAATTTTTTAAATTTCTGTACGTTTTATACTATTCGAAATATTTTGAAAAAAGTTGAAAAATTTACAATTACCATCTGTCACCGAAGTATGCAGAGAGATCCATCTGAAATTTAGGTTGGTACCTACTATTTTTAGGTATTAATTGAAAAGTCTCTAACCGGTACCTTTAGTAGGTACATATTTTTTGTATAATTGACTAACGTTCAAAACCTTCGGCGCGCGAGTTACACTCGTACTTGACGGATGTTATTTTTTTTCCTTTTTTTATTTATCTTTTTTTATATTTTGTTTTATCTGTGTTCATCGATTTTTCCGTCTTTTATCTACCGATTTGAATGATTCTTTTGCAGTTGTATACAAAATGATACCGAGCTGGTCCCATGAAAATTTTATTCTCGAGAAATTAGTATATATCCCACTAAACTTAAAAAACTGTTTAAAACTAAGGGATTTGATCTCGGCTTCTATTGTTTTCAAAACAAACAAACTATTGTATAGCAAATATTTCGATAAGTACATTGAGCCGGCAATGTATCATCAATACCGAAATAACAGTTGCAAAAAAGGTATTAGTAGTCCGGTTACTTAATTCAACCGGACTACTGAAACATCGAGCGACTCAGTAGTCCGGTTGAGTTAATTGTAACCGGACTACTGAGACTACACCATTTCTAGGTGTATAATACTAATATTCTACTATATGTATATATATATAAACACCTATTGTGTGACGTCGTCGCCCGTAGTTATTCTAGCATATTCTGTATACAGATTTCACATTAACCGTTGCGGCACACAACATCTTGTACAAACATAGCTTAGATATCCGTCAAGCGAACCTTGCTACACAAACATTGCCAGGGGCTCTAGTACCGTTACTACTAAGGGCCTGACTCCGCCAAAGCGGATATAAGAAGAGCGGAGGAGAGATGTGTTTTAAGCAACCAATAGAACACTTTTAGCTTGTGGTGCGAACAATTTGGTGCGAAACAGCGCTACACTAACATCGATTCCGCTCAGCTTCAGTGAGTACCACCTTGCGGAGATGCATATTTGTATGTGAAGATAACAAAGAAATATTGGAGCAGAGATGTGAGCTGAGCCTCGCAAGCTGGTGACGTCATGTAGCGGAGATGAGAAGAGATGTGAACGGCGGCGTGTAGTGTGCGGCGCCGCTAATGCATTCCTCAACCTCAATAGCCTGTATTGGTCCACTACTGGACGCAAGCCTCCCCCTGATAAGCACCTTATTGGCTTTTATCTAATGGTTTAATACCCATAATCCGCACGCTGGGCATGCGGGTTGGGGATCGCAGTTCGGTGGTAGAATTATTCTGCAGGGGGCGCTGCTGCCCGCCCCGATGGATATCCCTTGGTCGCCTCTTATGACACCCGCGGGAAGAATGGGAGTGGTGCTAATTCTAAGCCGGCACCACACAGCTAATGCATTCACCTCAACTAAAAGCCGACACTCGCCGCACGCAGCTCAGTTCCGCTCTAGCCAGCTCACATCTCCGTTTTTAGCGATCACACATCTCCGATTCAGTCTAGCCAGTACGCATCTCCGCACAGCTTCGGTGAAGACACCCCAGCTGAAAAACGTCTCTTTTCGTCTCCGCTTCGGACATCTCCGTACATCTCCACTGTGGTGGAGTCTGGGCCTAACACATGGCGTACTAGAGACTGGTTTAAATTAAATTGTTGGCACTAATTTTTACTTGAAACCAGGAAAGTTTCTCCTTGTAAATAGTGACGATAATAGTTGAGACCATTGAGATTTAGAGTGAATATTTTTCTTCTTGTAAACACATTTTGTACCTACCTGCATATTATTTGATTAATGACCACGATTTATGATATTAAAATCTTAAGTTTATTTAAATTTACTGTAGGAAATCGAAACGATTGATTTTTTAAACATTATGATCCGAGCAACCGAATCCATTAATGAAAAATACAGGGTGTATTTTTCATTAACGGATTCGATTGCTCATTAGCTATTTGCATTTGCTAAGACTGATCCTCATTATGACGAGTCTTTGCAAAGAAATGCATTATGCATTATTTTATTGAAAATGAAAGGAAATATCTTATAATAATATAAGCATATTTTTATAATTCTAGTTTAAATAATCCCCCTAATCTTCAATGTAATAATTTAGAGAATATTTTCATTTAAACTCTATTATTTATTTTACAAGTTTCAAACAACTTTTGTGATTGCCGTATAGTGCTAGTGTTTTACTTCGCCTGTATTTTATAAACATTATCCTCGATAAAACATTTATTCGTAATTAATTATGTAAACGTTAATGAATAATTCAGTAAAAAAATAAGTATGCAGTTTAATTTTCAGATTTGCCCATCCACTCCCATCTCGAAAACCCATCCTGTATACAGGGTTACTGGTAATTCACTGACACCGTGTGATCTGCAGGTTCTGCCGATCATCACGAACACGTTCGTGAAGACGCCAGGGCCCGTACTCTTAAAAACGAAATTAATTTTTTTTATTAGGTTTCGAGCAAACGCTGGTCTTAAGCAAACGACATAAGAGTTGGTTTTGACTTCGATTTTCCTTTTCCGAGTAGGCCCCAGGTCTTTATTACAAAAAAATATATATAAAATCACCCATCCAAAATGTAAAAATAGGTACGTTTGTCTGGAACGTAATGAAAACTTGAAGACTGATCCACTCCCACTCCCACTCCCACTGTTAATTCAGGGTAGGACCATTTTAGTTTATTTTCAAATATAGCCCTTCTAATGAACGATTATTGACTAGACCTACAACTGATACTAAATTTAAGAATTAAGACCTGGTATCTTCACGAAGGTTAAATTTCGTGATAATGGGTAGAACCAGCAGTTCACGCAGTGTCAGTGAATTACCAATGACCCTGTATATTCAAAATTTTAATCGTGATAGCATCGTGACACTCAATAACTGTTAAAGTTAACCAGTCACGACTGCAAACGTGCTCACATAAGAATACATGCGACAACCTGTACGTATATAAGGCTGTTATTTAAAAACCTTCCGCCAACTTCCCCTAGTAAATAGTTCCCGAAAAAATTCTAAGAATACCTTTCCCTTAGCAGATTCCTTCATGACACGAAGCTCACTAACCTGGAGGAAAAGTAAATCTTACAAAGTTCCCGCCATTTTTCCGCGTCCAAATAAATAAAACAGGGGATCCTACGACCTTCGTTCCCAAAAACCTGTCTGGCAATTTTTCAACGGATTGTAAGCTTCACTTAATTTATATCTTAAGACAACCTTTGCGAAACCCTGACCCTTAACAAGCGGTTTCTATTCGACGATTTGTCTTGTGGCATTATCCATACTATGAATAAGTTAATAATTGAGTGTAGATGCGGTACTCCTATTTCATCTTAACCCTCGACGCCTTTGCTCGAAGCAATAAGGGCAGTGTTACAAGTTTATGTCATGTTCGTGTTGATATTTTGTATCTGCTGTGTGATGAACTGATTTTGTATGAATGCTTACTTCAGTTCTATTGTTTTGATCTTTGTTCGAATTGGATTTATTAAATGGTTATGATGGTATTTATCTAAGTAAAATCGATGTTTATATAAATTAGCAAAAGTTTTGAATCGAAAAAGAACGATTGATTTTATTTTAGGATCGCTAAACTGAATTTTGCGATCCTAAAATAAAATCAATCGCATTTGCCAATGATCATTTCAAATATGACTTTAAATTATTCCTTATGTTCAAAGTTCGATTTCTATGTTTTATAACCTTTCTACTAGGTCTAAAGTCATTTAAATGATTTCAGTTATAAGCTTTCCAGTTATTCCGTGATCATGGCGCATGAAACTGTACTATTATATTGGAAAGCTCAAAACTCAAATCATGGTAAATATTCCGTTGCAAATCACGTTCATGTTATGAACCATGATGCACAGGATTTAAAAGTATACAACAATTTTTAATTAAGTTTTGTGATTGAATTGAGTGTTAGATTACAATATAACATTATTATAACGCATATTGAACGTTACGTATTTTTAAAAAGGAAAAACAGTCTGAAGCCGTCAACAAATTGACACACGACACGAAATTCGTAAACTCCTTTGACGAGTATCACTTCTCTATCCGTTTTAACACCTCACATCCTTGCATGAGCAACTAAGGTTTTTACTTGTCACATTATTTTTAGGTGTCGTCAAAAATACATCGTTTATCTCACTCACTGGAGATGATGATAAGATCTAGGCACCTGCTCAGATAAATATATTGAAGAAAAGGATTAGAGCGTCTGGAGGTTGAGGTTGAGTAATGCGAGTAAACAATACAGATACTTTGTTAATGTGTTTGTTTACTTGCGGCGGCGGCTTGAAACCTATTAAGGTGAAGTGAGTCCCAAAACCCACGTTTTGACTGTACGGAAAATCAATTTTAAGGCAAAAGAACATTAATTTTTGTAAAATATTTTGACAGGCATCAAAAGTTTAAAATTCTAGTTAGTAAGTAATTGAAGTCGAAACACGATTGACAAAACTTGACTCTATAGAAAAAAATCGCAAAGTTTCCTCTAAATCTTCTACGGAAAAAGCAGTTTCATTTGCTCGTTATTTATCATATTTCAATTAAATTTCGTTTACGTGTTCCCTAATCAATACTTTAGACGATTATGGTTTCATTTAATTGCGAAAGAGTATTATTTTAGAGAAAAAACAAATTTATAAAAAACTACCAGTGGAATTGCGCGCGGGCTGGCCATTCCGCGGTTTTTGCTTTCCTTTCTCGCCTTCTTCGCGCGAAGTTTGCTCGTCCTTGTCATGCAAAACCGATCCCACTTCGTCTTAAGATTGTGTTCGATAAAGAGACAAAAAATAACTATAAGAGTTTCACTTCAAGGTCATAATAGTTATTTGTTTAACAAGCGGGCAAACGATTTTTTGTTGCACGTGCCGATATTAAATCCCGAGCTAGCGAGGCAGTCTAAAGTACATTGCTGAGGTAGCGAGGGATTTAAAAGGCACGTAACGAAAAATATTTGTCTTCGAGTTAAATATACAACTTTTCACCACGACTAGCGAGAAAATATTGTTCTGACTTCAAATGACTTTCTTTAACAAGTTGAATAATATTCTCTATTGCAAATGTGAGCAAAACTCGATTTTGCTCACTGTTTTTGAGAAGCATAGTCACCGTTTTCAGCAACAAACGTTGTGTTGTTATAGTATCCAAAACACAAGCTCTGTTTAGCTAGGGGCTAGATGATATTGTGTGAATTGTTATTATTTATCAGCCACTGTACCACACAAACCAAAGTGCACGTATGCAACAATGTTGGCGCCGCCATGTCCGCGACAAAACAACAGCAGCATGTCCGCGAGACACGGCGACTTTCAAAAGTTTTCCAACCCGGCGGCTTTGTATTTTCTGTTCACTCCTGAGTGAAATCGCGAACATGCCGCTAACACAGAACAAACCGAGCTTAGTCGGCGCGTTGGGGTGTTCACTTTTAGATTTTAGAAGACACTGACGATGGGTCGCATAACGCTGCGGTAGGCAGCTCCAACGTAGCGTCACGACGCAGCGTCGACTATCTGTGCGGAGAAGCAATCACTTGATTTTGCCTCAGCTACTGAATATATATTAGTATACGTTGTCTTCATAAATCCATTGTCGAGTCATGATGCACACTGCAGCGATATGAACGAGACGACGCCATGCTGTGCGTAGTATCAAATCAAATCATATATTTGCCGAATACAATTGCGCGACACAAGACGCGCTTCAAAATCGCGCCACACAAATACACAGTTATCTCATAAAATAAATATTCCCAAGAGCATTACAGCAACGAATAATAGTACAAAGCTATAAATCTGGTTTCGCTAAGATTTTCATGTCCAATCCGATGGAAATATACATCACGTCTCAACAGTCAATTTTGCTATAAATCTACGATACTCGTGCAATATTCAAAACTTTCACGCTGAATTTATTCGCTATTTTCCAGGCTATTTTCACTGTAACCATTTTATTTTTAAGAACCAACGTGTATATTTTGTGTGGACTTATAGCTCATTGGGATTTTTCGACTTTTTTCAAAATATTTCAAAAAGTATGAAACCTACAGAAATTTGAAAAACTGTTGTGAAATGTCCAAACCGATATCTTTTATTCGATACCCCACTTGGTGAGGTAGCCCCCCCTTTTGAAAATTATTCGCCCCTTTATTGACCATTTTTCAGAAAGTGTTCGTTTTACAGACTTCTCTATATTTGGTTTTTCTTGTAAAATATATGTAGATCTATAAAAGCTCCATACATTTTACATGGATCGCTCAGCAATCTTCGGAGATAGGGGGGGGGGGGGGGGGGAGAACGGGTATTTTTTCTTTTTCAAAATATTGTAAAAAGTATGAAACCTGCAAGAATTTGAAAAACTATATTGAAATTTCTAAACTGATACCTTTCATTTGATACCCCACAGGACCCTGTAGGTATCTTTTAAAATTTCGGCATCACAATTTGTATGGAAAATATTCATTTAATTTTTTCTTTATTTTCATTTATTTTTCTTTAAAATAGATGTCGACATCTCTGCTTGTTTGTTACCCTTTCACGCCTAAACGGCTGAACGGAACTTAATGAAATTTTGCCAGGAGGTAGTTTAATATGTCATTGTTATCAACTATTATGGACACAGCGATGTAAATGCTCCTTTAAACTTGTCTTCAATGACTTTTTACTTATTATACTGTTAAAGAAGTTATGTGGGAGCTCGCTTACTTTGGGGTTAGATGATGCTGTGTGGAAATTTAATGTTAGTACAGTTTATTATCGAAATCATGTAGGTATCACACTATCACATCACACTAATCACACTAAGATGATAAATGCGAAAGTTTGGATGGATGAATGGATAGATGGGTGGATGGATGGATGTTTGTTACCTCTTCACGCCAAAACTACTGAACAGATCGGGCTGAATTGCACAAAGGTAATTATAATCCTGGAATCAAACATAGGCTAATTTTTATCCCATAAATCAGTTCCCATGGGATAGAAATCACCTTTAAACGTTTCCATAGAAACAACGCGTGCGAAGCCGCGGGCACAAACTAGTAGTATATAATAATCAATGTATAGTTTGTATGAGAAATAAAGTTCTTTAAATCTAATCAAGAATATCCGCTTACCGATGTTTATAAGTAAAATTGGCAAAGCAAAAATTCTTCATCAACCAGGTACTACCAACCCCTTGTTTATGAACCTTTCTTTACCACACAAAGCTCACAAAACAATGGTTGAACTCAATACAATCACCAAGTGAATTCCCATTAGTGTAGTGACTCAGAAATGGTAGTACCAACCACTTGATGAAGGGAATGTAAATAATTTGAGAAGCATTTCATGGCAAGAGGGAAAGCGGTTTAGATAACTTTATGTGAACTATCGATATCCATTTGTTATCCGTACTATTAATATAAATTTAAAAATAAGGTTTTTTGTAATTATAATGCGTAAGTCTCGCACTCTCGCTCATTTCTTAGAAATCAAATAAAATCGCAAAAATTTTCTACTTCGACGGGACTTGAACCCGCATCCTTCCGTCAGTACGGGAATGTGCTAACCAACTACACCACGAGGTCCACGATTTGATGGAATAACCTACCTCCCTAATAACTCGTTGTAACCATTCCTCAACAGCCTGTATTGGTCCTCGGCTGGGTGCAGACCTCCTACTGATAAGCGCCATATTGGCTTTTATCTTATTAGTGGTAATACCCATTATCCCAGGGCATGCGGAGACCATAGTTCAGTGGAGGAATTGTTCTGCAGGTAGCGCTGCTGCCCACCCCCGATGGATATCCCTTAGTCGCCTCTTACGAGACCCGCGGTAAGAGTTGGGATGGTGCAAATTCTAAGCCAAACAGTTAGGTAACTATAATGCTAATTTTATAGGTAATCGCTTGTAGCTTTCGCACGTCTGCCACCAGCATCTCCGAAGGTTGCGTGTAAGAGAACACACATCTGTGTGACTCAACACAGCCGTAATATTTATTAGAACGAAACTCCTGTGCGGCGCACACAACAGCTGTGTGGAGCAGTTAGTATGAATGGCACATTTTTTTTTTTAAAGTTTGCAGGCGACGATAAGGGTGCCTATTGTAATTTTGTCAAAGACATTTAAAATGTCTTGGTGAATTTTGTATTTTAAAATCTTACCTCTGTACTACAAAAAAGTTAGACATCTATTGAGCAAAAACGTTACCACAAAGATGCGTTTAACGACGGTTTACAGTTAGACACGGCTTAGACATTGTTTAAACTAGAGTAAAACTCTTGTTAAACCCATGCCTAACTGTTTAGACGCTGTTTAGCTAAACGCTTGTTAGACCAGTGTTTACGATGGTTTTTGTAGTACCGCTGTTAGTGTTTTAGCTTTTGTGGTGTTATAAATGGTTCGTATTTTTATCTGAAGGAAGAATAATTTCCTGAAAATTTTGGCTTGCACCAAACAGAAGTTACCTCCCAAACCAAACCTTAAGATTGGATCTAATGGTGCTCTGTTGAATCGATGTAAGGGATTAACTCGATAAAATGTTGGATAACACTTCGCAGAAAACTACGTAAAAAACTCATTTTTGTTTCACTAACCATTTTCTACGGATATAAAGGTTTTAGAAAAATATTTTGTAATTATTTCGACCTATGCACATAAGTTTAATCGACTACAATTCTTAAAATAAATCATGAATAGTAATTATCATTCCCAATAAAAAAAATATTTTAACGAAAGTAATCTGGTTCGACGAAATTAAGATGATGTACAAATCATCTTAAATTTAAGAAACTTGTTTTTCTGAAAAACATTAAACATTATTCGCCTACGTCGGTAATTACGGAATTTTTTGGCTGATTAATAAATAATAATAGTTAAATAAATCTGTCACACTAAATATTTCAAACAGCTCAGAATCGAGAGGTCTCATCATAAATTTGCTGTTACCAGCAAAAATGCTCTGTAGGTCACTCCCATGGGGATTCTCACTACAACCACAAAAGTTCATACATCAGATCAAACTTCGATAAATGTCTTCTATCACCTAAACTCTAAACTCTCACTCACTACTGTCCAACTGCTGGGCAAAGGCCATAATCCTATAACGTTAGTTCTAATAAATTAAAAACAATTCATTTATATCATAATATATTCTAAATCATATATCTATATCAAATAATATATATCTAAATCATATATCTAAATCATTTATCTATATCAAATAATAATTATTCTAAAGTATCTGCGGAACCGTGTAAATAATCACCATTTTACTTAGCAGCCTGTGTATGGGAAGAATCTCTGCAATTGTGATAATAATCAAAAATCAAAGACTTGGAATCCCAAAGTACTAGATTTAGGTGGTCGTGGCAAAGCAACAGGCTTGCCAGGAACGACAGTGAGTCCGATTTGGCGACGCAACTTTCTGACGGGCTTGGTCTCTCGTTGCGTGGCCTTGGTCGGCAGGACAGCAAATCGTCTGTTAGCGGGTACTGTCGACATCCGCTTGAACAGGACAGTAGTCTCAACGCGCACCTTTTCATCCATAGCCTTTAGTATCTGTTTCTCTCTCTGTTCTATTGCTTTGCGCTCATCAACAGACACAGGTAACTGTGCCATTTCAGCACACTTTGCCAAAAATCCCTGAACCCTTTCAGGATCTTGCATTTTTTTTGACCACTCATACGCTTCTTCCACTTGTAAGCGCATTTCGTTAGCGTCCCCTTGTTGCATGTCACCGCTCATCAAAACGAAGCAACCGTTGAGCCACCAGGTGACACTTCCTAATTTCTCAGCATCTTTCTGACACCTCTTGGAATAAAACTTAGCAAGTGCATAATTTTTCTGAGCGCAAAGCAATCGAGCCATTTCATATTGCAACCAGCATTTCATATATTCGTTTTCACACATTTCGAGGGTTTTTATCACTTTTTCGGTAGCTTTTTTGATATCATCAAATTTGTAGGGATACCTTGCCATGACAGAGTCAAAAGATCGTGCCCGGCCCACAGGAAGACCCATTAAAAAAGCTATGCGACGACGATTGCCTTGCTCACTGAGGTTGTAGGATAGCCTATGTTGTGATAGATAAGCCTCTCCAACGATTCTGTATAATCGGTCAGTATAGACGTCCTTGTCTGGTAAGGTCCGAGGAGTCTTTGTGTCAAGGAACGCTTGCATTCTCTCGGCTTGTGACATCACATCCATTACTCGGTGGGATCGCATACTCAAGTCAAGGTTCCTCAACAAACATTCCGCAGTTCTTCCTCCAATCCGGCGCTCTTCAACGAGTATTGCTTCTTTAAATCTGGTTTGGTATTTAGAAACAGATTTTTCTGCCAGTTTTACTGTATAGTATGGTCTCTGAGATATCAACATCTCCTGTCGCTCAGACAGGGATCTTAAAGCTTCTTTAATAAGTGATCTTAACTCCATACTTCCAGCCAAATTCGCCGACATAACACGAGGGTCCTCCGTTAGTTCACTTAAGAAATACTTATCATAAGCCATAGGTCCTAGATATTTCATAGCCAGAACTCGTGATAGAATTAGGGCTTGCCTTGCTTCCATTTGTGTTAGTTTTTTCTTTTTTTCTAGCCTAGGGATTCTACATTTATGTGATACTGGAAGAGGTTCATTATGGTCGGGTCGCGCTGCCTCTATTGTCTTTATCAAAGGTAGCATATCTAACAAGGTGTCGCCGGCGTTCGCACCGACGCAGTCTTTTAGGGTTTCTAGTCCCTGATTTACACCTTCCATGAAATAAGGTGGTTGCTTGCGATACCAAGAGCCCCTGTAGTTTATGACAAGAGATCTTTCAAAGTCAGACATGGTGTACATGGCGCGCGCTTGCATCTTCTTAGCATTCATGTTCGTTGGCTCCAGTTTTAGTGCTAGCTCTGCATCCGCGTAGGCCTGCATCGGCTGCATGGCATCCGAACACAGCTGGCTCCTGCCCGTGAGGTTCTGCACATTTTCAGGGGCGTAATTGAACGCTTCATCGTACGCAGCTTTGGATTTGTCGAATTGTTCGAGACGCCGCAAAAAGACGCCCCTCTCGCGGTACACAGTAAGTGCACCAAACAATGGTTTTGGTTCCATTGTTAGGTTTCCAATAAAAGTATAAATAAAATTCTATTGCATAGAAAATTAGAGTAAATAGCTTTTATTTAAAACTTTAAAATGGTTATCGAACAATATCGTATATAATCAAGACAAAAATGCTAACAACGTACAAAACCAATACAAAACTTCTATAATCATATTTAAACGGTATACATGTCACAGTCGTACTTCAAAGCATAGATAATAAGGCTGCGTTCCGTTTCTCGCTTAAAGAACGACTTCATGCGCGCATGAGTGCTCGGATGAAGTTGTTCCTTTTCTACTTTCAGTGCGTTGCGGTACCGCACGGGAACGCCCCCTTCGCCCCTCGCCACGCGCGCACGCGTACATGCATAAACGGGCATGAACTACCTCACTGCCTTTCGAGACAAGGCAGCTCGTGCGTTCCTATGGATGACATCATATGGGCGCGAAATTTCAAAAGTGGACGTGTTGTTCGTTATTTTTTCTTAACTGGGACGCCATTGTTTTCCAGCGTAAACTCGTCAAGTCAAACGCATTGATCACTGCGGCTAAAACTGAAGTAAGCTCTGACATTATTTCAAGATCAAATTTAAGGTGTTCCGTTTTACGATCGCATCGTGCGCACCAGTGCGCTCAGTTGAAACGAAACGTACTCTCGTGCGCGCATAGATCGTGCAGCACCTGAGCGCTTTCAGTGAGAAACGGAACGCAGTTAATTACTCTAACTCTATACCGTCTATACCATGTTTTTTTCAAATTCTGCAAATAACGTAAACAAAGAAATGTCGCTATCCAAGTGACAAGACAGTGATACAAAACAAAGATCCTATGACTACAACACCAGTAAAAATATTATGGGTACTCTAGATTTTTTTTCTCGATGGTATGCGTCAAAGTATTAAGTACAGCTTGACCAAAGAACTTGAAGGTACGGCCTTTAGTACTTACCACGTCCCTGGGGGTCTAAATTCTCCGAAATTGACAATTGCGTGCATCGTTTCGTCAAATTGGTATTCAAATTCACCAAAAATCGAAGATACATCACGAAATTTGAAGTGGCGGCTTTTACGACGGGCACCTCTATTTTAATGGGCAAAATATACGAACGAAACGTTGAATTTGACACTATTTTTTTTTGCAGAACCAATGTCAATTCGCACGGTGGCTAGAGAACTACCTTTTCATTTTCGTAATATAATTTTTTACCATATTTTGTCCATTTATCACTGCAATTACGTTAATTTTATGAATATTATAATATTTTTTAAACGTAGCCTGCTAAATTTTTGAAGTTCACTCATAATATTTGAAGATCACGTACCGTACCATATTTTTGCAGAATATCGGCTCTACCGCCATCTCTTAGCAAAGCCTACAAACCTACAATTTTCCCCAGCTGACGACGAAGATCTTTATTTTACCAAAACATGGCGCTAAAATCGCTCATTTTAGGGTTCCGTACCCCAAATGGAAAAATGAACCCTTATAGGATCACTTTGTTGTCCGTCTGTCTACCTGACTGTATACTTTTACATGAAATACCTTTTTCTCGGGAACACGTGGAGGTATCAAGTTGTAAATAACAGCGAACACTGTCTGTAACGCCTTGCAGCTCTCTACAAACATCTTTCCTAGTCAACGCGATCAAAAGTGACCACCGTTTACGTTTAAACTTAGCAAGAAGTTAGGTGCTATATCACAAATAAAGAGGAAAATTCGTAAACCATGAACTTTAAGAAATAATTATAAAAAATATTTTTTGATACTCGCAAGGAAACAAAACCTATGCGTAAGCCTTTATGGTACATCCCGTTGACCTAGAATCATGAAATTTGGCAACAAGCAAGGTCTTGCAGCACAAGGAAATGTATTTTTATCTTTATCTAAAGAGAAAAAACCAAAACCAAACATCGTTCATTTTTAGTAACATCACCAAAAAAACGCAGTGTGTCTGTGTAATTTTTTTGGCTCACAAGTATAAGTTTCCAGTATATAATATGTAAGCGGGTTAATTTCGAACCTACACTTGCGAGCTATAAACTGGAATCGCTTATTGCAATAATTCCTGAATGAAATTTTATTAGTTTTAAATCTTCTTGATATCACTTCAAAGGTAACAAAATTACATTTCAAATGATATAACACAACTCAGTTCACTGCATAGAAATTGTAAAAATTAGTATTGAACAACCCGCCATGAAGCGATTCCAGTTTAAAGCTCGCAAGTGTTGTTTGTGTTGGAAGAACAACAATGTTTCATCCCTTAACGAGGGACTTCATTAGGGTAAGTATGAGTTTGCACGGAACCCTCGCACAAGTCCTACTCATACTTGACTTTTTTATTTTATATGTCCAAGGTTTCTATTATATCTCTATTTCTAGTGGTTTCATTCACATGATCGTTCACGAAGATAGCGGGTGTGCCCGCACGAAAAATGCCCGCCCGACAGTGTAAAAGAATAGCTACCACTTGCATGCATCAGTCGTATATCCGTCGGGTCGACAATGTCGGATGCGGAGAATTATAATATAATAGACCCCCTGAGCTTGACGGAAAAAAGAAACCTTTGCTCTGGCAACACGAAACCAATGTCAATATGTTCAAAATGTCGCTCGCATGTAAACAAACATTGGGTATAAAGGTATGGCAGAATTGTGTCAAACCAGATGCAGAAGCCATTTAACAAAAAACGGACGGGTATAAAGGTACCTCCAAGAAATTTGCATTAAAATAACTGTCATTAAAATAAACATCCAATCGCATTGGGAGATGCCATGTGGTTGATAAAATTTTCATGCGTTATTTAGCCGAATTTCAAGTGGAAAACCTTAATACACAATGCCCGATAATTCAGACGATTATTGAAAACCTCCGAGATTTCTGGTAAATACCTGGTTCTATGGTCTTAGTATAGTGAAATCTAAAGATTAAACCGGTGCAAATGATTGCCTGAGTAAGATTAACGTTGTTTTTTGCAAATTATGTTCATGGTATTTTGAATTTTAATTACAGCTAGTCTAAGGAAAAGTATAGTCAAATCCCATTTATTGGTAGGTCAACTCCCATATTTTGATACGTTTCAACCTAAAAGAAAGTATCGTAGGCTGATTGTTCTTAGGTTTAAACCAAATCATCATCCTCAGATTTTGCCCTCAGTTGGCCTCGAAACTATTGTGCTACTGTTACCGGCCCTGGGTACGATATAATTTAACTTTGTTTTTGGGTAATTGTATCCGATATGTACCAGGGATTGATTAGGAAAAAGAAATTTTAGATTTTTTTAAAATTGGTCAAGTGATTCAGTAGAACTGAGTGAGTACCTAAAGTAATTATTATTTATCAAGCAATAAATGATGATGTTCCGAAAATAAGAATAAGGGCCTACTTTTGTAATCAAAGATTCATTAAAAGCCTGTCCAGGTGGGGCGTTTTACGCGCAAATGCACTCGCGCGTACATACGAGTACATCCCGTCCAGGGCCACGATCACGGTGTAGAAAGTAAATAATAACAATGAATCTTTATTTCAGACACACAAAGTAATAATTACAAGTATTTAAATAAAAAAATACAAATAAGAAATATTTACAAAAAAAATTAGTACTTTATGGCACATCAAAAAAATACTTAAGGCTGGGTAGGCCAGCAGAGGCCGCATTTTGTGATTTTTAAAACCATCCGAGACTTAAAATAGTGTTTAAAATTCTGAAAAAACGATTATATATTACCTAAGGATCTACGTCTAGTGAAAGTCGCATTTAGTTACAAGATCTAATGAACTTCACTCGTTAGAAAATAATCCCAAACTTACCCCTTTTTCTAACGTTTTTTCAATACTATAACTAGCGAACTACTGATATCACACTTTTTTTTTTGTACAACACAAAGGACACTTAATATTTCTAAACCAATTCGCAGAGTTTGGCTTGATAAAATGATTTTCTTTTTCACCGTGTTTAAATAACTACAAAAAAGACGAGCGCGGCGGCTTGGCAGGCGCGCATTTTCCCTTACGCCTACTGCTGCAGGACTACCTGGCCTTAAGGTACCTAACGTCAAAAAAATTAAGAATAATATAAGAATATTCTAGGTGGCAATAGCCACCCACCGTTTGTAGGTACATTTAAATCAGACAAAAACAGACGATCTGCCATACTAATAATTGAGTTTTTACACATGTCAACTCTGGACATAAACGACGCAATTCTTTTTGTTTGGATGGCATGGAAAGAGTCAACATGGTATTCAGTGTATATTTCTGAAGCGCTGCAGTAGCTCTTCAGTCCCATGAGGGGCCTAAAAACGTTGTTGTACGTCACTCTGATACTCGTGCGATCTTTTGGTATACTCAGTCAGTTGACATGTGTAGGAAGACTGACAGTATGACTTCAAAAGAGAGATTTTCACGTCTGGCGAGCAGTAAATTTTTTTTCTGGCTATCATGTTGAAGTTACATAGGGGCATTATTACGGCTCAAGCGTTAGCAGTAGAAACGTTAGGGTGCGCGTTCACAGGCCGGCATAGGACAATCAGCAATGGCCAATGGTTTGCTACACGATCCGCACCGCACAGAGCGGACTGTCGGCAATGTCTTCTAGGATTCTTGAAGGCAACTTTTCTGTTTAGTGCGAATAACGACATTTAGATTGCCAATCAGTGGACGCACTTGTCAGTTGATTGTCCGATACCGGCCTGTGGCGGCATTTTTCTTTGATGTCGCCTACCCCTGTCTGTGGGTGGTGTAACCACAATGTGGTTCAACATGTGCGCATGTCCAAGATGGTGGACGCGCACTGCGAAAGGACTGCTTGACTGTTGTGCAAACGATCTAGAGGTAGCTCAACTGATCTCTTATTGTATTTATTTACTGTACCTTTATATTTTATTTGCGGGCTATGACACTTATTTCTGTGAATTTAGACAGCTTTCAGTGGTTTTCAATCAATGTTAAATTTTCTTTTAATTTACACGCAAGATTGCTTGGTTATTCTTATCAATTTCCGATGTAGCCAGCCAAATATTGATATGGATCAATTGAGCTATCTGTTGATTGATGGCAACAGTCTGCAGCTAGCTTAATTGTTTGAATTGTAAATACTACACTGGCCTGCAAAATTAAGTATCACATTTTTAAAATTTCATTTTTTTTCTAAACTATAGAAGTTAGAGATATAAAATAAAAAACATTTTATATCAAATTATAGTCATCTATAGTCTATAAATTAGTAACATATTTAATGTACAAAAAAATAGCCATTTTTAGCTTAGTGTCCAAAAACTCAATTAACATTTTGTAAGTATGTTTTACACGTTATTTTTAATAACTGGTTTTGCTTCCTCGGGCTCTGATTATAGCTTCAAGCCGGTTAAGCATGCTGAACACGGGTTTCGGAGTCGATTCGATTTTGGGGAACATTCTCCCATTCTTCTATCAGGGCCTGTTTTAGTGCCCTGAGGGTTGGTAGGTGGTGGTCTGCGGCTTCTGACTAGCCTTCCTAGCTCATTCCAGGCGTACTCAATACTTAAAAAGTTGTGTGTACTTAAAAAGTTATTGCATTTTTAAAAGTGTGATACTTAGTTTTGCAGGCCAGTGTAGTTCTGATTTGCTCTCGATTGTAATTTTCTTTGTTAATAAAGAGTATTTAAGTAAGTTTGTTAGTAAAAAGAATTTATTCTGTGTCACAAAAATTACAAGTCTAGTTGGTACAAACAAATAAAAGTTACAACCATGCCATCAAAACAGGTCGTCACTCAGCATGATGCACAGTAACAATGGTGCTACTGTGCGCTGGTTTTATGCGACACCTAGAAGGCTCAGCCTTATTCCCGATAGCCAATATCGAGAGGTATTATTATAAAATCTAATTACTTTGGAAACTGTACTGTAGCAAAGTAATTAATTTGCGCCATTCTCGTATTTTCTGCCACTCGTTCAATGAATAATCTAACACCCACAACCAGACGTGTGTTCATAGACCATGGAAGACGGCTGGATCAGATAGAATAAATAAATAAAATAATTATAGTAATGCTGGACAATACACACAGCATCATCTAGCCCAAAGCTAAGCAGAGCTTGTGTTATGGGTATTAGATAACTGATAAACATAATAAATAATTATTTATTTCACAACATAAACTACCATGTCCACCTAATACAGGTAGGAGCAAAACATTGATGAGCCTAAGTAAAATTCGGGACATTGGGTACTAGCTACTCGAAAGTGGAACACTCAAATTAGGTCCAATGAAATGCACCCACCACAGTCATAGTCGGACCGGCGGCGCCGCTGGCGTTTATATTTCACATGCGTATAGTTTTCTCGGTCGCACTTCAGTTTAGGTACGTCTTTCCATCTTTGTTGTTCATTATGTAGGTATACCTATTGCAAGAGATTGGAAATAGCGTGCCATTGCGTTAAGTTGTAGCACATCGCAGGCCATTTGTTGAGTTAGCGTTGAGAGAACGTACTATGGTGTCAATTCAGATGTCGCCAAAATTAAAAAAATAATTTCTTACTTACTTATTTAATTCTTAATTTTCTTTGTATTATTTCATTTATTGCATTGACATTCTCAATGTGTATTGAATATTTTATGTATTTTTTTTCTTTTTACTTATGCAATTGGTTCAAAATAACAGTGTTAAATAAATAAATAAACTAAACTAATTTGACAGCACTAAAAATGGTGTCATTTCTTTCTTAACGACCGATATAAAAAGGACGGTATAATTTTTGGTATGTACTATCAGATTAGTTTAGTTTAATTTTGGCGATATCTGAATCGACAGCTATATCTACAGAATTTTACTCATATATATAGAATAGAAGAGAATAGAATTTTATTGCCTTAATTTATAATATGGAGCAAAGTGGCCGAAAAACACCTGTTCTTCTCACTTTTGTGCAATGTCCCAGCTGTTTCACAGTAGTCTAGACTACACTGTTGGGGACAAATTGGCCTGTCTAAATAAATCAAAGCAAAAATTATGCAAATTGTTCACGCGATTTGGTGTATTTGTTTTACAAAATGTTAGATATTAGGTACATCAACTATTATAATTTGATATATATTATATATCATATTGTAAAGAGATGAAGCTATAGCTGTAGGTAAAGTACAAAAGTGTTTATAATCTAGCTAATTAACGATAGCTATTGACCCTTCTGGGCACTCAATAAATAAATAAATTATGATGGACAATTCACACAGCATCATCTAGCCCCAAGCTAAGCAGAGCTTGTGTTATGGGTAGGTACTAGACAACTGATGCTCTTAATACATTATACTAACTTACATAATACATCATACAACTTTGTTGTCCGTCTGTTTGTCTGTCTGTCTGTCTGTCCGTCGCGGAAACGGAACGCGTTGAAATTAAAATTAATTAATTATCGAGTTGAAATTAAAATCAAAAACTCAAGTCTGTAACCGCTTGGAGCCGTGATATAAATAACATTTCTTTGAGTATTTGCTCGGCCCGCGCACATCGGTCACAAGTTGCAACAAAACATTGAGCGTCATGTTCGAAGTGTGGTTCGAGTAAATTTGAAAAACAGCGAATGCTCGATGTTCCATTACAAGTTAATGCTCTAGTTTATAGTCTATACTAATCTTTAAATTCTCGCCATCTATAGAGTTCTAAGATAAATAGGGTATTTTTTCCTCTAGTCAACTTGGTATCATACTCGATATCTGTTTTAATGCGACGATAATATCTTGGCATTCTAATCTTCCTGATATTTCTGAACAATTTGTAAGGATTCCAGTCGATAGGTAGAGGAACTCAAATGATTGACTGTCTACAAGAGAATCTTAAATATACCAGTTTCTAGGTACTGTCACCGCCTAATAAATCTATACTATAGATGAAGACTCCTAAAACCCGGGCACAAAAAACACAGAAATCGATAAAGACAACTTTCGATGAGCGGGAACGCTAATTTCTGAACGAAAACGCGCTCAATTTCACTCAGACGTTGCTGGGGTTTAATCCTGAATTGATGGGATCTTCTGCTATTTTTATGTCGTACTAGTTTATGACCGCGCCTTCGCACGCGTTGTTTCTATGAAAACGTACATATAAAGGTGATTTCTATCCCACAGGAACTGATTTATGAGATAAAAAGTAGCCTATTTTTGATTCCAGGATTAAAATTACCTGTATGCAAAATTTCAGCCCGATCCGTTCAATAGTTTCGGGGTGAAGAGGTAACAAACATCCATCCATCTATCCATCCATCCAAACTTTCGCATCTATATATATAAAAGAAAGTCGTGTTATTTACACTATTTATAACTCGAGAACGGCTGTACCGATATGGCTGAAAATTGGTGGGTAGGTAGCTTAGAGCCAGAAGACGGACATAGGATAATGTTTATAAAAAAAAAATTAAAAAAAAATGGCGTACTTTTAAGGCAAAGCCTAACTTAGATAATAGGCTACTTAATATACCGAAAATACGCGTGCGAAGCCGCGGGCGGAAGCTAGTTTATAATATAAGTGTGATTTGCTCAGTGCTTTTGGAGCCTAGCGGGTGAAGGTGCCTTAGGTCACGGGGTTCTGCAGGGGTATTTTAATTCACCTATTCGTTTCCGAATCGAATCCGACGGATCTTTAAAACGCTATTTTGTTTTCGCCTCGGGTTGATGATCGAAAATTCGAAGCGAATCTGTTGACTAATGGCCATGTCAATGAGGAGGAGCTCTTTATTTCGATCATCAACCCTAAGTAAGTCTATCCTTTTGTTCTATCACTTTGAAACAAATAAGTTTAATAACACTAAAATCACCACAAAGCAAG
Source organism: Eupithecia subumbrata (assembly GCA_949316285.1). NCBI lineage: Eukaryota > Metazoa > Arthropoda > Insecta > Lepidoptera > Geometridae > Eupithecia > Eupithecia subumbrata. Next base: position 6,869,084 of record OX438643.1, on the reverse strand, counting down.
GTTAAGAAATATCCAACAAATGTTCTTAGTATCACATGTACACGAAATGTATTCTATCTTTTAGATCGACGAATCTCGGAATAACGACGGAACCGCAAATTCGATTCGGAAGTCATTTCGCGATGTTACGGTTACGCAGATTGGCGCGATGTTTGCGTCGAGTTTCAACTCTATTGGCTTCATAATTATTATTACTTCTTGCCTCTGAATCTTGATGGTTAGGTATCACTACTGACTAATTTCGTAATGACTAAATTGGTATTGTCATTACAAGTCGCTCAGCGAGCTATGGAACGAGTCATACTCGGAGTATCTCTGAAGGATAGGATTCGTAACGAATATATCCGACAGAGAACCAAAGTTATCGCTCAAAGAATTAGCAAGCTGAAGTGGCAGTTGGCCGGCCATATCTCGCGAAGAACCGACTACCGCTGGGGTAAACGTGTTCTTGAGTGGAGACCGCGACTCGGTAAATAGTGTAGGACGCCCTCCGGCCAGGTGGGATGACGATCTGCGAAAGACTGCAGGTAGATGCTGGATGCGGCAAGCTGAAGACAGGGCGCTATGGCGCTCATTAGGGGAGGCCTATGTCCACCTTGTCTATGTGAACCTATGTGGACTAATATAGGCTGATGATAATGAAAATGTGTGTCAATAACCATGATGGATTTAAAAGTTTTATGATGAAAATGGTATTGAGCGTTTAATATAAAATCCAATTCAGTTCCATCAAGGTTAATTTTTTATTCTCTAGTTCAATTGACATGGATCAGTTGAGCTACCTGTATTTTCTTTGCAAAAGTCTGCAGTTAGCTCAATTGTTTCAATTGTAAATACTAGTTCTAATTTATTTCTATTATTTGACTGTAATTTTCATTCAGTTACATAATAAGCTAATCTCCTTTACCCTTAACAACGACAATGCACACAGACTAAAATAACACCGCTGGTGTCACAGCGGTGTTATTTTAGTCTGTGTGCATTTTTTTACATCGTGCGTCCATGTACCATCTCTTCGACTACCAATGTGCATTGCCTATACTTTTCAACATCTTAAGCACGCGTTTCTACTTGGTTAATAAAAAACTTTTATCAGCGGTCTGAATGACCGCAGGTAGGTTGTGACGTGACATTTTTTTACAAATAGTTTTTGAAGTATAAATGAAAGTTGACTTTTATATGACCGCAATTATAGCGCGCTGATTGGAGGAAGATTCTAGTCAAAGTCTTATTCAGTTACAAGATCTAATGAACTTCATTCGATAGGAAAAAATCCCAAAGTTACCCCATTTTCTAACGTTTTTTCAATACTATGACTAGTGATATCACACTTTTTTTGTACTCAACTAAGGACAATATTTCTAAACAAATTCGCAGAGTTTGAGTTGATAAAATGATTTTATTAATCACCGTGTTTAAATATCTACAAAAAACACGAGCACGGCGGCTTGGCAGACTTTCGCATCATCGCTACCGCCGCCGTTGTAAATGACAATTTTCTCTTAGTGATATAGTTTTGGTTTGCATGAGTGATATATAGTTGGTCTCACATACTTACCTTGTGGCGGTAGTTACGGTTCGGAAATAGGGGGTAGTAGGGAGTTGATCTAAATGAGAAGTGGGAGGCGTTTGTCCAGATGTGGAACCGTACAGCTTCATAAAAAAAGAAAAAAATGAAATAAGTCACTGAAAATAATTTAAATGCTCAAAACGTATAAATTTATACGTGAGGGCGCTTCTCAGAGTCAAAGTATTCAATTAAATAAGCTTCATACAATTTAATTCAAGATATAATTTATTTACCACAAAACCCTCAGAAATCGTTTCTTTCTGTCACTTCAATAATATTATCAGATATTCTGCACATTCCTACACATTCGTATTTCCGGCATACACGAAAAACCCATTTGAGGACGATAGGGCCATTAAAAACGAGTAGATTTCATTATGCCGATCGCTCTGTTTGCTTTCATTATAGCTACGGAATAACGGAACGTAATTTAGTCAGGAACGGAACGTTTTATCGTTCTATTGTGGGCGCAGAGTTTGGGAAGCGATAGGTTGCAAACCTTGCGATAGGAATCTAATTATCTTGTTACTGATTGTGTACAGAGTAGAATGAAGAATTAGGTAGTCTTAGTAGGTTTTTTAGCAGTCCCACTAGAGGAACTTTTAAAATCATCATGGTTAAACACTAAAGTAATTTCCAAGGTGATATTTACCATGATTTGAAATTTGAGCTTTCCAATATTTTGGCACAGTTTCATGCGCCATGATCACGGAATAACTAGTTTTTGTAATATTGGAAAACTCAAAACTCAAATCATGGCAAATATCCCGTAGAACCATGACGGTTTTTTAAAGTTCCTCTATGTGATGATTGGCGATCTTATCGCTCAAGAGCAATCTCTGCCAGACGTATCCTGTATGTATTTTCTTGTTTGCTTTAAATAGATTTTTATACACACATCCTATCACCAACCTGAAGTTTTCTGCTCGAATATTTGCAGTGATTGATGCCACAGCGTCGGCGACTAATGCTGCTTACGAAGACGGATCGGTCTCAGTGGCACAGGGGTGACAGGTGGGCTCCCAAAGGATACCTCAGCGCATCCTTATAAAGCTGATAAATAATACTGGACAGATCCCAGTAAGATCTAGCCCTTATTTAAGCAAAGCTCGTGTTATGAGGATAAGATAACTGAAAACCTATTCTACTAGTATTATAAAGCAGAGCGTTTGTGTACTTGAGTTTTAAAAAATTTTATTTTGTTACTTAAGATTTTCAAAACTGCTTAACAGATCTGGTTAAAATTTGGCGTACATTTAGAAAAATGCCTAACTTGGATAAATAAGCTACTTATTATACAGAAAATACGGGTGCGAAGCCACGGGCAGAAGCTGGTCCTTAATACATTACATTGATTGCTATATGTTATAAGGCCACCTATTGTTAGCAGTTTTTGTTTTTTTATAATATAGATAAGATACAAACATTTTATTTATTTTGTACGTACAATAAACTGTTTATTCATTTATTCATGCATTCATTCATAAATAGATATTTTTAATATATACCGAAAACACCCAAATATCTGCAGATCGTACAAATATTTATTTTGTTCCGAGGCGGGATTCGAACCCTCAAACTCCTGCGTCGCAGGCGGTTCTTCACACGCTGCGCATGCCCATAAAAATTATATGTATTTTTGGGATAAATTGCTCACCAGATTGATATTTTCATTAGCTGAAGTACTTCTCCAGGTAGGTTTACTTTCGCCGCGGGATAACGTTTCAACGATATAAACTCGCGAGTAAGATTATATCACGTCTCGTTGTAGCTGCTTAGAGAATAGTTAGTTCAATTGTTTGTAGTTTACATAGTTTTAGATGTAAATAAAGAATTTTCTGTTTAACCATCAGCAGGAACAGGAAAATCTTAGACACGACACAAGTGTTTTTTAGAAATATTTCATCAATTGCAACTGTTTAAACATTAATACTAATTATATAACTTTCATCTCCTTAATTTCTTAAACTAGTTAAAATAGACATTAAATACTTACTGCACTTTATTCAAATACGAGCATGTGCCACATTTGTTTATTTTATTTTTATATTGATAGAATTTTTCTATTTTGTCTGTTTTCTTATCTGTTGAGTAGTTAGTCCGTAAAGCCAACATGTGGCTCTGACGGAAGACCAGCGTTGGTTGCTAGCTTGCTAGTCAACCAACTCATGCTGAGGCAGAGCCGTTTTGTTACTGTGTTTACACTTTGTATTTTAATCTAAGTTTAGTATGTATTTTAGTCCAAGTTTAGTATGTGTAAGTCTTTTAACAAATAAATTTATATTATATTCTAATTGCTGATGCCCATCCCACGAGACGTTTTATATGTTAGTGTAACCGCTCATTCACCGCCTGCCACAAAGATCACAAATGACCTTCTGAAAATAAATACTGAGCGGTTACGATATAATCTTACAAGTTAGACTATGCTGCTTAGAGAATAAGATACTTCACATTTTTTGCCTCGTTGGTCTAGTAGTCCCGTGTTTAACTGCGTTAGGTATTGAGTTCAATCAAATCCTTAACCAAAATTGTTCCTTCGATTTTTCTAACAAGAAACACAGAAGCGGTTCAGAGTCAGTCAGTTAGCGGTGTTACACCCACGTGCGTTGAAAGCACGAAAACATCAAAAAATGGAAAAATAAATATACAGATATATTTCTATATCAGTACAGAATACGTAAAAAAGTTATTAGCTTTTTTGAAGTCATATGCATATGCCCTATCGTAGCGCCACATTTGAAACACAACATTATAATAAATAAATAATAAATAATGCTGGACAATCCACATATCATCATCTAGCCCTAGGCTAAGCAGAGCTTGTGTTATGGCTACTAGATGACTGATATACATAATATGTATTACACATTAAATAGATAGATATTTCTATTATACATAGAAACGACCAGAACACCCGGAACAAATATTTGTAGATCGTACAAACATTTGTTCCAAAACGGGAATCGAACCCGCAACCTCCTGCACCGGAGGCGGATCTTCTCCCGCCGCGCGACATCGGTCGTCAATTATCAGCACCTTATCTGCGTGCAATTACACCAAGAACACATTTTTATGTACAAATGTGCTGTGTGAATTGTCCAGCATTATTTATTTATTTATAAATGTGTCCTTGGTCTGCCTGCTTGCGCGCAGATAGATATATCGGAGCGATAAATGTGTCGCGTTTCAAATGTGGCGCTACAATTGGAAACGACGACCTCAGTGGCGCAGCGGGCGAGAGTCCGGTTGCAACGCAAGAGCTTGCGGGTTCGATTCCCGCCACGGGAAAAAATTGTAATACGATCTGCTGAAATTTGTTCGGGTGGTCTGGGTGTTTTCTATGTATAATATAAAAATAAAGATATCCATCAATGTATATAATGTATTAAATATAACAGTTATCAAGTACCTATAACACAAGCTTTGAATAGCTTACTTTGGGGCTAGATGATGGTGTGTGGATTGTCCAGCATTATTTATTCATATATATTTGTGTATGACTGATGTGCTGTGGGGCCTCACTTAGTGATAATTAAGTCCACTAGTATAACTTAGCTGTTTCACTATATGCTGTGTTACTGTAGTATGGCAGTAAACAGGCCTCGTTTCGTATAAGGCCCGAAAGGAGGCTTTTATCTAGATTGCCTGACTCCGGCTGGTCAATCCCCCTAAATTTACAGGCGATAATGCATGAAATATACCTTTACGTAAGTTTAGAGCAACAAGTATTGCATGGAACTATGATGTTACTTAGGTAGAAATGTTGAAGTAAAAAAAGAAGAATTTCTATAATAAGAGAAATATATTACATAACTTAACTTTTTTAAATAATGTAAAAAGTTTATTTTCACACCTACTTTTTAATTTTTGTCCGTGGTTTCGTCCACATGGAACCCGCATAAAACACAGCCCATATTTCTACATATATCTAGTAAGATAATGTACCCAGGTATGTATGTATAGTAAATATTAAAAGACTTTAAAAATTGTACCAGTAGTTCTCTGGAAATTTTAATAAAATCGTATAAAATCCGGAAAAATACATCACTTATTCTTGTTTTGATTTGAATCCGCATAAAACACGGCCCATGTACATATATCTAGTAAGATAATGTACCCAGGTATGTAAATATTAAAAGACTTTAAAAATTGTACCTTTAGTACTCTGGAAATTTTAATAAAATCTTACAAACTCCGGAAAAATACATCATTTATTCATGTTTTGATTTTACCCGCTCTGTATAAATCGATCTAACAATTTCTTCTGCTTTTGTCCACCATGAACAATTATTTTTACTTTGATGCAGCCTTCGATTATTAATATAAATTTATGAAAAAATTAGCTTCTGCCCGCGGCTTCGCACGCGTATTTTCGGTATAATAAGTAGCCTATTATCTAAGTTAGGCTTTGCTCTAAACGTACGCCAAATTTCATCTTGATCTGTTCATTATTTTTGCAGATCCTAGGAAAAAAAAAATACCTTTTGTTCTTTTCATGTCCAGTCCATCCCAAGGTTGCCTGGAAGAGATCGCTTTCAGCGATAAGGCCGCCCTTTATACTTCCTGAATTCTAAGCTTTTTTCTCTGTATTGTTTCCTGTCTTTGTGTGGTATAATAAAGTATTTTCTATCCATCTATAACTATCTACATTTCACTAACTTTCAGCTTTCTTATTAGGATGTAGCGTAAAACTAAATCCTTCTATGTCTCGCTAATGTAGTGGCTAGTGCCAACCCATTCTCTTAAAAACACTTCAAAAGTGAAGCTTACTTACTCCCCAGTACATTAACAGCAGGGTCGCTTCTACCCCCATTAGCTCGAGGAGAACCGAGACCTCAAGGGTGTGGGAATTATAATCATTGAGGAAGATGAAGCTGCAAAATATGGAGGTTGGTGTTGAATATGATTTAGAATTCTGTTGGTGAATTAGGTACACGGTACACATGACATAGGTAGTGTCTCTATACTATAGTCCGTCCCATGATACAATATTTGTAAACAGACCTGTAGCACTCAATCTAAAAATAACTTTATAGCAGTTGATTTTTACAGAATTTGTACGATCTAATATTATATATTAACTCTTTGAAAAAATTAGGTGTTTACAAATTTGGCTTTAGCTTGTTTTATGGATTAGGTATATATATGTAGTAGGTGTTCATTTCTCGTCTTAAAGGGCACCAGACCCGTTCAAAGTTTAAAAACCTGTGGTACGGGTCACCAGAGTCAAGAGATATTTTAATGCTAAGAATTATTTCATAAATTCGACACCAAGAAGATAATTTTGTTGTTATTTTTCCGAGTTGGAGCAAAACCTTACCAAAGCGTTATTTACTATCCTCTATATCGAGCATGATAAATGCCAACATTCACCCCAAGATGTTTACGTATGTCAGAATCTATTTCTTATTTCTGATGACGGTAGGATGTCATAAACTGGAAATAAATACAAATATCCTCGGTTCACATTCCCATAGAAAAACTCAATTTATGTGATTTCGCGTCGGCGTTTTCCGCCCCTCATCAGGTTGACTGCGACTCCAATAAAGCAAAGTGACGTTTTGCTTTATGGCTTTATTTTATAACCTTGAGTAGGGCTTTTGAAATTATCGTATCCGTATGCAAAATGGCGTTATAATAAGAGATATTTTTATGTTTGTATAGGTTTTACGCGTGTATACTTGCAGTGTTATTTTATTATATAACAAATGTTATAGGTTTTTACTTTAGAAATACTTTTATTACGCCATCTTATAAAAACCATGTATAAGTACTTAAAACTATTGTAAGTTATGTATAAGTAAAAAACAAAAACTTTGCAAAAAGATTATGGTCAAGCTCCAACTCACTTAAAGTAAGTAAAGACGTGGCCTCAGATGAGCTTTCCCAGAAGGAACTTATGTACCCCGGATTTGAAGACTCCAAGATTGAACTCTAGCGGGAAAACAGACGCAGGAAGCTCATTCCACTCTTTGACCGTGTTTATTATAAAAGATAAAAACATTCCAACAATTTGTTGTTTTTTTTTAAGCATACAAGTTAGACGACTACCACCCGAGCTAGTGTAACACTGTGTTACGGCGTTATATAAATAAATAATATATTCAGGTACTACTTTGCGGAAATCCGTTGCAAATTATTATGTGAAATTTTCATTAATATTTATTTCGAAGGGCAAGAAAGGGACGGTTATATTAAAAAAAAAAGGGATGGCAATATTTGTGTCAGTGCTGTCAAATTAAATTCATATTTATTTTACTATTGCTACATTGTGTACATTTACCACCGAACTGCGATCCCCAACCCGCATACCCAGTGTGGGAATTGTGGGCACTCACAACCCCCATTAGTTAAAAGCCAAAAAGGCGCCTATCAGGGGAAGGCCTGCGTCCAGCAGTGAACCTATATACGCTGTTAAGGTGAGGTGTGTAGGTACATTTGTAGGTTTTTAATTAGTTTAGTAGAAAACCGAATAAACCCCAACAGTGGGAGTTTCAACCTACATCAGTGTACTGAGACATACCATACTCACTGTTCGTTTAGTTTACGTACATTTTGCACATGCTTCATGGCCAAATTGACTATTCAGCAATGTAAATGGCAACCAGTTACAATTGAATAACCAGAGCGGTAAATAAACGGAACAATTCACCCAAAAAATAACAAAAAAACACAAAATGGCAGAACAGCGGTTGACGTTGCACTATTTCTGAATTAAAAAACAAACCAGACAATTTTTAAACGTCGCGCAGTTTAGCTGATAACGTGAATTTTTGTGGCATTCGTTATTTTTGTAAAAAATTGAGGTTTAAAAATTTTGGGAGACTGGACTGGAAACGATCGTTGTTCGGATTAGATTTGGGATATATTTTTGGCTTTGGGGCATTCTAAAACTAAGTCAGGAAAAAACGCACCATACACAAAACACAACATACCTTCGAAATGAAGAATCCATTCTAATTAGCGCTGGTTCATAGTGCACTCAGTTGAAGTAGGAGACTGTTACTTCTGGAATTAGGTCATAATGAGGATCAGAATAACTACTTTGGCTTACAAAATAAACATGACACACAACACTCGTAGGCAATATTATGGGCAGAATAAATGTATAGTATATTATAGAGTTCTGGGCAGTACTCGGAAAACGTAGTGTAGGACGCCCTCCGGCAAGGTGGGATGACGGCCTGCGAAAGACTGCAGGCAGATTCTGGATGCTGCAAGCTGAAAACAGGGCGCTATGGCGCTCATTAGGGGAGGCCTATGTCCAACAGTGGACTAACATAAGCTGATGATAATGATGATGATATTATACAACGAGTTCGGCACAACGTTTGTATATGAAAATTGAGGATAGATGGAACCAAGTGCAATAGTTTGGCGGCTTCTTACTCCGAAAACCCTCACGGCTATTTGAAGATTTTTTAAGATTTTCCGATTTTTCCGAATACTAAACTTTTTTCCGATAAACAAAGTTCGTAAACACAAGTAGGGTCCGATTCCAAGTAGCTGAATATTCGGATTAGGAGGACATCATTTGTAAATTACACGTGTGTATAGAACGTCCTTCTACTTTAATTATTTCTCGTTACCTAAGACGGGGAAGCTACACTTGAGCAAGGGAATTAGTTGTGCATATTTTACACAGCACCTAATTCAAGGCGGTTCGCCTTAGGTCGCCAATGGCAATTATGAATGCAGATTATACTGAAAAGACTTCTCTTTGGAAAATATATTCTTTGGCCTTTTATTAGCTTTGGGGACCTTTGTGAGGTTAGTTTTTCACCTCGGGACAGATGTTTGCATGATCTGCAAATGTAATAAATTTGGATGTTTATCGTTCACGTATCCCACAGCTGAACGAAAACTTCCCCGAAATCCTTTAAGATCCAGATCTATACCGAAAAAATTAACCTTTATGTGATTTACTTGTATGATGATACATACTCCAGTTGATTTTTTTGGGCTATTACTCAGCCCGCGAGCACCCACTGCTGGGTTAGGGCTAGGGCTTAATTTTATTTCCATTAAAATGATTACCATTTTTATCGTTCACTAGTTGCCAGGTGACCCGTACTACCCCTCTAAAAGGGGACGGGGAGGCAGAGAGTCTTGGTAAGAGGATTAAACACGGTAATAAGGTTTGCCCCACACTTAGCCAGGTCAAGCACAGCTTAGGTACGCCTTTCTGTTCTTGCTAGAATGCCTTGAAATACCTGCAATATTCAGGCTTTTGTGAGTAGTTTTTATCAAACTTTTAAAACCATTAGGCGTTTCTTTAATGGGACAATCGCGTGATGCCAGATCTCTATGTCAGTGATTGCATGATGACGCGTTGCCCATTAGGACACTCAAATAAATGTGTATGACATGTTTAATCTAGTCGTGCGACGAGATTGCATTGTTCGATCGTACAATCGCAGCCAATTATTACAACGAATCATGGTTATTCACTCAAAAACTACTTAAGTTATGTACAGTGAGATAATTATAATGATTTGAGTTTTGAGCTAAACTCGAATCATGGTAAGTATCCCGTTGTAAATGACTTTAGTAGTTTTTATGTTTATTGGAAGAAGGTGTTAGTTAGCTTGTGATAGTAATTTTGGTGTAGTCTCGGTAGTCTGGTTACAATTAAGTGGACCGTGAGGGGAAGTTGATGACGGTTATTTCTAGGACTTACAAGCGAAAAAGTCGAAAGGAGAATGGCGTAAACACGTGATCTGAATATCTCATAATGTCTACTCCGCTCTTCATTTGCTAGAAACAGCCAATAAAATAAAGAACATCAAAGTAGCAGCAAAAAAAAAAAGTATATTATAACAAAATAAGCTTGGAATTAGAATTCGAGGCATTTTTGTAAATAAAAGGATTAGTAAACACCAAAATACTAGAAGAAATTTTTGTACGAAACATTAAGATCCGGTTATATCCTATTTCTGGAAAACAAGTTTTCAAGACCCAGGTAAACCCTAGCCAGTTTCACAGCAATCAAGACGGTGGTCTTTAAAAATCGATTCCCATCAGAGCGTCGAAGCCTTCTCAAATGACTCACCGCTAAAGACGCTTGGCTCGAACTCAACTCGTTACCGGCCCTCAGAGTATTGGGGCTATTGACGATACAGAACTAGTTTGTAAGGTATGAAGGAAAAATGAGTTTCTTTTACATTAGCCTCTGTCCGCGTCTTTCCTCTAGCTTAAGCATAAAACGTAACTTAGCTCATCTATTGCTGAAATATTTAAAAAAAAACTAGTACTTTCAGAGATTTAACCCAAACAAACTCACTTTACGAAAACTATGTAATCAAAGTATTCACTTTTTTTCTGACTAGTATTCGAAGTTTTCTTGGAGATTTTGTAGATTTGACTGGACGCACAAAATAACCTGTTATTATTATTAAATTGTTTACTTTTGTCTTGTACTGTGCCTCGCCCTTCCCTGAAGGAAAGTTCTGTCGTGCAGTGATACAATTCTGTGATAATCCATCACAAATATAATAAATTTGAAAGGAATTCTGTCTGTCTGTCTGTTGCCTTTTAACGCCTAAATGGCTGAACGGAAATTTGGCAGGGAGGTAGACGGTATCTTAGGGACGGTCAAAGGCCCCTTTTCATCCCGGAAAAATGCGTGCGCAGCTGCGGGGAGAAGCTAGTTCACAAATAAATTATTATTTGAAAATTTACAACCAATAAAAAACAGTTTCACCGCTAACGCACGCATATTGAATGTAAAACCCTAAAAACAACGAGTGTGTCGGTAAGCACGAACGCCGTTAAACTATTAGGAAACCCGTAGACGAAGTTTTAGTTGCAATTATTATTCCCAACAATTTCCTAGCAGTTTCACGAAAATGCGTTCTTCCCAACTTTGGACTCCCTAATTAGGAATGTTAATTAAAATCGCTATTTATACTGGCAAACAGATCCTGGACGGAATATTAAACTTTAAGCCTCGGGTTTTAGAAAGCATTTTGTTATTACATTTTTTGTAATTTATCGACGGAGGAATTTGAAACCGAGAAATATGTAGGCAAACTCAAAGAGATTATTCACTACGTTCGGTAATCATGACCGAGGATCTCCTTCTCATCAGCATAAATACGTCAAAAAAACATTGAATATAAGCCATTTATTTTTGTATGTCGGTGTTAATTTTCAAAGCGTGTAGTCGTTATTTGTTTGTGATTTTGGTTTGTTTGTGAATGAACATGAACTGTAAGTAATCCATTGTTGTTTATTAAAGGATATAGTAGCAAGTAAACAGATTTCTTGTCCGAACTAGTTTCTTTTTAAGCTCCACCTTCAACTTGTCATAGCTCCTACGCTTGGGGAGGTGAATTGGCGATCGCAGTTGAGGATGGAGGCTGTGGTTCTTACGATATCAAAGGGCAGAGTTGGGGTTGGAGCCTTCTTAACGGCGAGCGAGCACCGGAGAGGTTTTTAGTGGGTATTACGTTCTTCTCAGGGTGTCCATTCCCACATAATCCTGGTCCCCCCAGACCGGTTTATTCGTAAACTAATTTCCTCGCGGGATAAAAAAAATTAGTGCGTAATAGTAATACTTAGTACAACGTCTGCATGTGTCGTTAATGATCAAAGATCTGCTCGACCAGGCTTTTCTTTATATACTCCCTTTCTAATCGCTGGAATACCTTAAGCGCTATATTTAGAGGAACCAATATTACTCTAGTGGTTACCAAAACTTGTCAACCATCCATCTACCACGGTCCCAACTATGCATAGCTAATACCCTATCAGATTCCGCATGTACGCATAAACAGTAATCCCTTGAAACGATTTCACACCACCGGGTCTATGGCTTTATTCGCTAGGATAATAAAACTGAAACGCGGTGAGTTACGTTTGGATTTTCGACGTGGTACAAATATAATTACCGCGACGGTCACGCTGTAAGAATAAAATCTTCTAACTCAGCCCGTGGCTATCGTAATAGCCGACTGAGAAAATCTACCAGAGAAAGGGCAATTTTTAACACCACATACATACGTCCAGTGCTGAAAATGCCTCTCCAAACGAGGGGTTTTGCCATAATCACCACGCTTGGCAGACGGATTGATAATTTGCAGTGGAGGATAATTAATAGTCATAATCGCTTTTACAATTATCCGGTTTTGCCTATTTGTATCCAAATTTACGTATTCTTTGAGATGAAGTCAACTGTGGAAACACAGCGAGCTCTTGGAAGACTAGATAACATATGAAACCTTTATCATCGGTTTTGAACATCGAGTTAGATGACTAGGCACAGTCGCAGTTCCCCCTGCGACTACGACTTATCAAATAGGGAGCCTTAGGTATACGCAAAATGTCAAGTATAGCCCTACCAGCATTCTTGTCATCTGTCTACAGCACTAGTTCTTTAGTTAAAATAATTTAAAATCCGTGAGGGCGGGTGCAGCGGCAGATTTGGCCGAGGATCTCAAGATGCACAAATGTGCAGGTCTAGACATAGCCACATTTGCTCCTCGGCGTCGATACGGGTTATTAAAAAAATATCTGGCACAGCGCATCAGCATTGCCATACAGCGGGGCAATGCAGCCAGCGTCTTGGGGACGCGACGACTGGTATTGATATGGATCAGTTGATTCTTTGCAACAGTCTGCATTTAGCTCAATTGTTTAAATTCAGATGTTGTACACGATGTTTGACACTTGTTGTAATTTATTTTTATTATTTGTTTGTAACTTTCTTTGTGTATAATTGGTATTTGTCGGTAGAGGTGTTGATAATACACGGAAGGGAGCCGCCGCCCTTCTTCTGGCTGAGGGTCGACTCGTACGCGACCGTCACAGCTCCATGAACGCGCGTTATTCGCAAGGAATTATACCGAATATGATCCCTTGTGTTATCCCGACAAAATTTATTCCAAGCGATCAAAAGTTTAAATGAACATCAAGCGTTGTTTGGTTTTGCCCACGTTTTATAGTGCGATATAATTTTGCTTTATTGTTGTGTAGGGGTTTGGGTGAATTCGATTAAAATTGGATGTGTTATTTGGTTGTAAGCTTCTGGCAATAAATTATTTTGTATTTGGTAGTTCAATATCAACTTATTGGGCTGAAGGCTGAAGTATACAGTACCTAGGTATTTGAACTGTCGAAATGTGACGTTTATAGATCGAATGGAACATTTCCCCACCACGTAAGATTTTTTTAGAAAACTGCCATAAACTCGTCCCCGCTCCTGTTCACCAACGAAAGCTAAGCTGTCGTGATTTTGAAGTATTTTTCTTGCTCTCATTTATCTTGCAGTATTTACCTACCACTACATAAATAAGCTTTCTATTTTGTTCCCGTAAGGCGTGAGCTATGTTTTCGAGTGTTATTTACTATTATGATTTGCTATCAAAACGGCTAAAGCGGTTTTAATAAGTATTTGAAGTATCAAAATAATGGTTTGGTCTACCTACTTCATGATTCTTGTTGACGTTCTCTTGAGGTGAATTCAAGTGAAAAGCGTTTTGAAGAGTCGATTTTAAATAGTTTTCAATAAATCACTTGTTCAAGACCCCACCCAAGAGATGTGAAGTTGCTCTTTTTGCTCACCATCGTGGCCAAAAAGAGCAACTTCGCATCTCTGCCTACACTATACAAAATCAAACTTTTACAGAGGCATTTAAAAAAGCTTATGATAGGTATCATAAACTGCAAAATTGGTTTTTGAAAATTCCTTCGTTTAACATAATAATAAGATAAAATAGGTGGTAGATGTTTGTCGGGTTAGCGCCTTAATGTAAAAACTCAAGGTCTACGTAAGAGAAGCCACAAGGAAGCAAGTAATAAATAACCCTTCAAATATCTGTTAAAATCAAGTCAACTAACTCCGCTTCTGGAAGTAAGTACTAAACAAAGGCTGCATTTCTGAGGGTCATTAGGGAAGTTCCGAAAGGCCTGAGTGCCCAATCATGACCAGTAATTACTTCTGATTCACAGATTTAGAACAGCTAGTCCACTTATCGACTTCTGGTTTCTGAATCACTGTTTTAGAACAGCTAGTTTAATAAATACTTTAAAAAAAAAGATGCACTAGAGATGTGGCAATTTTAATTGGTTATATGGCTGTGATGGGAATTTTTGTATTTTGAAAAAATAAAGGATTCAGGTTTTATTCTTTCAGTGGGAAGCGAGGATTAAAAAAATATGAGGGAAAATTCTCAACTTTTATACATTTTAGTCCAAGTCTTGAGGAAATTGGACTGGTTTTTTACATTAGAGTCCAGTGGGTAATTTTTAAGTTTAACAACTGGAATAACCAGTTCTTGAGACGTTCTCTGAGGATTCTGGAGACCGCGCATCGGACTAATGTCTCCATCCTCGAAGAGCTTTGTAGGGGGACTATCGTCGTCTCTGTAAATACGAATACTAAAGGTCTTTGGGCACGTGGCACGGAATGAAGACTGGATGGAGCATCCCGTGGTCTAGGGCAGAATGAAGAGCAAAATGTCTCATGGTCGCTCTCCAACTGGACCTAGGCAGGACCTCATCATCTCTGACACAGTCCATCATGACCGACTGCTTCTAAAACGCAACGAACAGGGAACGATGGCGGCGTGCTTATTAGATGATTTCACAGTTTAAACCCAAGATGTGAGGTTCAAACTTGAGCCAAAACCTTAAACCAACTTGTACCTTATTAGCTATGATTCTATGAAAGAATATTTTTGTAATATTGGTAAAAGCGTCGTTGAAAGCTTATTTAGCTACACCAAGGATATGTGAGTAACTATTTTAGAGGTATTATTGGACAAAAAAAACGTGTTTTGTTTTTGTATTGTATTTTAAATTGAGCACCGATCAACATCATCATCATCAACCGCGCTTTACCAGCCCATTATTGGACGTACCCTCCAGCACCTTACGGTACCTTTTTCGCTCTTATCATTTGGAATTATTTCCATAATACCCACGCTGGGCATGCGGGATCGCAGTTCAGTGGTGGAACCGTTCTGCTGAGGCGCTACTGCTTGCCCACCGGTAGATTCCACTTAGTCGCCTCTTACGATACCCGATTTGGGGTGCTACAAATTCTAAGAACTTATTTGATCTGATGATGATGTATATAAACTTTAAGAAAAAAAAAATACAATCAAACAATAGAAACAAATTAGAACTAGTATTTGCATTTAAAACAATTCATCTAGCTACAGACTGTTGCAAACAGTCCACAGGTAGCTCAACTGATCCATATTAATGCCAGTCGGAAGCGTTCCCAAGACGTTGGCTGCATTGCCCCGCTGTATGGCAATGCTGATGCGCTGCGTTAGATACACAATATTTTAAACATCCATGGGTATTTATCGCGTTTATTTACCTATTTTTCCCGACGTTTCAACAGGCTTACACTATGTCTAGATACACAGATCTAGATTCTTAATTGTACTGGACTATCTGCCTTCAAAAGACCAGTTTCAGTTGTAAATTGGTAAGTATCCGCCTTACGATAAGACTAACTTTAAACTTTAAAGTTATTATGTAAGTTAGTATCAGCACAGCATTGTTATAAGATAATCGAGGCGTGATTCGCAAGGAATGGACGATTACTTAAAACTATTAATATACATAGCTACTATTGTGATTTTGTAGTGAGTGTACGTGGTGTTACTAACTGTAAAATTTTAACGTAAAATTGGGTAAAAAAAATCGGTCCTGTTTGCGTTTTAAAGTTACCTAAATAGAACACACCAATGACAAACAACTCAAACTAAAACTTTTTTGCTGCTGGAAAAATAAACAATAAAAACTTTTATTAGTCGTGTAGATAGAGAATAGAATTGTCAAGGCCAGCGGTTGCCATGCTGCTAAACCACCTTATACTTATTTTTGTAACCTATTTCAGGTTGGGTCAATTTGCCCAGTAATAATCCTATCTACTACGTTACCTAATTCCGGTTATTTTGTAAAATATTTTGCATGAAAGTTATTCCAGAAAAACAATTTTCGTAAAATGGAAATTTTCAAGCTTTTTAAAATTATAAACGATTGTTCATGCTTACAATCGACGGCAATAAATACCATAACTCTATCAAAAACTTCGATGTAAAGGCCAAATTTTTGTATTCATGCAATTAATAATTCATGAAGTGAATGTTATTTAAATTCGTTTTGAAGCGGCCGCCGGGGTCATTTATCAAGCTGTTGCTGTTATGTCCGGGATCAATGTTGTTTATAAACATTTTTATGATGGGTTTCATCCTGGTTAACTCTTCCTAATGACTGGAACAATGAATTTATACCTCCGCAGGACACATGCGATTCCTGCTAAATATATCACTGAATATATTACTGAGTATATCACTGAATACATAACTAAATATATCACTGAATATACCACTGAATATACCACTGAATATACCACTGAATATACCACTGAATATATCACTGAATATACCACTGAATATATCACTGAATGCATCACTGAATATATCACCCCAAACAAAGGGGGATTTACCTTAAACACCACGCCTGACGAGCGGATTGATTGAGAGTTGAGGTGTGAAAAATAGACGGAAATAAGCTGCTAGTAGATTCCCTCAGTCAACTCTTACGATATCTACGGGTGAGTTGGATGTGTCGAGTCTAAAGCCACGCGTCTACGGAAAATTCGACTAAAATAATTCGTCTAAAACAATTCGACCAAAACAAATCGACTAAAACTTGAATTTTCCGAAAGCAACGCCATGACCGCCACGGCTGTGAATTTATAACATCACAATAATTAAGAACTAGGCGGAACTTGATCCCGCAACCTTCCGTTGTGGACGGGAATGTGTTGCCAATAACGCCACCAAGTGGTGGTCTTCATTGCATGACCTGTCAAAAATCTTTAGGAAGTTTCACGGCTTTTGAGCCGTATTCTTAGAATTTGCCCTAAAAGTTTATGGGTTCAAACAAATAACCTATAGTAGGTAACGATGAAATCCTGCTGGTTTCCGATTACAGTCTCTTCAAGAGTTTACGTGTGTAAACCAGTCTAAACACATTCAGTTTTTAATTATTATTAATTCGTAGTAGTAGATATTATAAAGAGGAAAGATTTGTTTGTTTGCTTGTTTGTATTGAATAGGCTCGGAAACTACTGTACCGATTTGAAAAATTCTGTTAGAATTTTTCAAATTAGAAGCCCACATTATTCCTGATGAACAAAGGCTACTTTTTACCGCGGGAAAATGCTTCGTTCCTACAGGAAAACGGGTAATAGGACAACGGGTAGTAAGAATGCAGCTAGTAACAAATAAATCAACATCATGATTAGTCTATCCTAGTTTTCTGCCAGACATAGGCCTTCGCAAATGAAGAAAGAAAGAAAATCAATTTATTTGCTCACACTTAAAATATACAATAATATTTTAAAAAAATCCTCAAAATATAAACAAGTATTAATTTTATGTAATCCAAAAAGGTCCAGCCTCAGCTTCATGTTGCTCAACATAAAGTTGAGCAACGCTGGTTTTCTAAATTAGTGCCATAGTGTCTTCAGTTAGCCGCAACATCTGCCAAAATCCGCTTGTAGTCCATCGCAGATTTGCATTTGCATTCGCATTTTGTTTATTTAGTTTAGGGAGGCACATAAATAAATAAACAAAATGTTACACAAACCTTCATCAGGTAAATCCTACCAACTAAGGCAGAAAAACGACACTAAAAGTGCTCCAGCGACGACGTAAACGCCGTGTTTTTATGCGGAATAAATCCAATAACGTAATTTGTAAAGAAATAACTTTGTAAGTTTATCCAACCGGAAACGGATACCGCTATGAAAACATCTTGAAAACAGTTCAAAACGAGAATCTCTTATAATGGGCATAAAAATGCAATTTTCTCTACCCATTTACCCCGTACAAAAGGTATAAAGCTCCAACAAGATCTTTGCAGTGGCACAGATTATGGTAAAGTAGAGATGGAAGTTTCACTGATTATTTATTTTTAATAAGGCCCAAAATAACCCAATGCTCTAATTTTAGGCCTATTATGTTCGATCCCCATGTTGAGAGAGTCATCGCAAAGGACGTTTGTTTATTCGATTTCTCACACAAGCTTTTATTCATGACTTGGCAGTCGTCGGCCATTGAAATCGTGGACAACCCATATTTCCCTGTTCTGAGAGACGAGCCATACAGCGATGTTTTTTTAGGTCGAGAATTTTATTCAACCTTACCTTTGACTACGTACTTTTGTACGTACTTAAATTAAGGAAGCATCACCGCTTATCTCACATTAAATAAAAATTAGTTACTAAGACTATCGCCTTGTAGAGACACACCCAACGGGTTTGTTCCATTAGAATAGGACACCCAGGTATATCACAATTATCCATGGAGTCTTTTGTAATTCGAATCCACACTCTAGGCCTCAGCACTATCGTCCACTACACCACAAGGCCACCTTGATGAATGAGTCAAGTGACGAAGCTTCATTCCCGCGATCCGTTCAGCTTACAGCGCTGTTTCATTTCCTCCCCCAGCAAATAAAGGGCGTCCACAACCAAACGTTGATGTCGAAGGAATGGAAGAGAACTTTAATTAAAACTTTTCTGACACTGTCACTTGTTTTATTTTTATATCTGCTGTGGATTTTGAGGCGACAGGATATTGCGAAAAGCATTAGTGGTGCTGCGAAAGGATGAAGTTGAGGCGCTCCGTTTCTTGAGGCAAGTTGACAAGTTTGCGTGCGTTTTCAGTACAGTGAGTGTGGGATTTTTGACAGCTATGGCACACGTTTTTTTCGTCTTAAAATCTTCGGTTGATTCGCTGTGTGTAGGCACGATCGTCAGTGTTGTATCGATCACTATGGAAGCTAGTTCTCTGACCACAGCGGCGCTACAGCGAAGCGCCGCCCCGTCACCGTAAGCGCCGTGTCCGTCCGCGATTTTCATCAGTGTTGTATCACAATCGGCCTCTTTTTCACGGCACGGTTTCTTGACCGAACGGTATGCTAGCCATACGGTTATGACAAGTAAAAGTTCGTGAGCCATTTCTGTTAGAAATAGAACGCCTTTTCCTGGTTTTTCCAACCTAAATGTTTAATTTCCTTTGAAACATTCAAAAATGCACTCTTGCTGTGCACCAAAAATGCACATAAAATAATATCATAAAATAAAATAATATTTAATTATTACTAAGGCTTAGTCCGTCGCAAGTAAAAGCCATCATTGCCAATCCAAAAAAAAAAAAATTAAATGCCCTTTTCACAATTTATACATCTGTGTAAGTACCTACTTATTCGATAGATATTATTGTTTGTTAGCTAGCGTCCATTTAGTTGGTTTACACGGAGATAAAGGAACTCTATGGGGCTGTAACTGCTCGGTGGCCAGGGAAATAAATGTTATGGTGTTATTTTTATTGCCAGATTGTGGTCGCAGTGTGATAATGATGTGGGGATAAATAGAAGAGATGGACGTCTGAAAGCAAACGCATGTTATGTCCATGGGGCGAAGCTTGAATTGACTACTTAGTTCATTTTGTGAAAACCTACTTCGTTGATATAATATATACAAAAACATAGAGGTAAACGTACCTCAATGTTTTAAGTATATATATGCGTTGTAAATACTTGGTCCTGCGCACATGGCTAGTCTCCGTTGAGACTGGCTGCCGTGGCGAATTCGGCTAGAAGGAAGTTATCATCATGTTGTTTTGTAGAAAACAAAATGAGTCTGATTATCATAGTTATTTGTTAAGATATGGCATGAAAATTAAGCATTAAGTTTTCTAAGAGATGCTTGAAGACAGAAAGCAATTAAGAGCAACCGACATGTTGAAAGAAGGTAGAAATTTAAACAAGAACTAAAATAACCTTTTACACTGCGGGAAATAAGCCCTGCCCAGGTGTCTAACTAGACAGAGATTGAACTGCCAGACCCTAAGGGCTCGTTTACTAGGTTTAGCTACAGTTTACTATACAAAATGAAAATGTGTAATGGGTAGGTAGTACCTAATTCTTGTGCTCTAAGTGATCTTGTGATATAAAGTGGACGCGTTTTTATACTGGTGTTATCCAAATAATTTAGCCACACCACTGATTGGTGCGGTAATTTTTAAATTTAATTTAGTAATAAGTACCTTAGCCAATATTGACGACCTCAGTGGCGCAGCGGGCGAAGGTCCGCCTGCGACGCAGGATGTTGCGGGTTCGATTTCCGTCTCGGGAGAAATGTTTGTACGATCTGCAGATATTTGTTCAGGGTGTTCTGGATGTTTTCTATTTAAAATAAAAAATATCTATCTATGTAGTAGGTATATTGTATGTATTATGTATATCAGTTATCTAGTACCTTTAATACAAGTTCTGCTTAGCTTGGGGCTAGATAATGATGCAGTGTGCATTGTCCAGCATTATTTATTTATATTTATTTATTTATATTGTTAACATACGGAAGTGGCATATTCAAACAAGTGACTAAAAATCCTGGGCCTATATATAATTCAGAAAAAAAAGAATTGTCTTTTTTTAGGTCGTCAGTCAAAAACAAAAGTAAACTGGGAAAACAGTCCGTTTCTGCTAATGGCTGGCTCATGACAAAAATAAAGCAAACGTGTTTTGGTAGGTCACGAGCACTAGTAAAAGTCAATTTCCGAGAAACACTCCAAAATCAGAACCACTTGAATTTATAAGTGGGTACGTAAACAATGTTCGACAAAGGCCCAAGTTGTGAACACACCCTTATAATGACTCGTGATTTCGGTCACACTACGCGGAATTAATAGCGCTTGTGAATGTAACTTTTCCCGATTCGGGCTACTAACGATACAACTGTCACAAGTTTGCGGGCATGTCAATTTGCACTAATTCGCAACATTGCCCGATAATTCGGCAGGCAGTGTTTGAACACTGTTATCAGAGAAATGCTACCTGCGGATGTAAGTAGTTTGGAATGGTTAACATTTGTGTTGTACGCCGAGTGATGAGTAGGTAAGTACTACATAGTAGGTGGATGGGACTGGAATTTTGCATTTAAATGTAGTTCTATACTTACTCATAGAATAACTATAGATACTTATCAGTATCGAAATGTAAGGGTGCCATGCCAATATAGTAAACTTTACCGGGCTAGATGATGCTGTGTGTATTATCCACCATTCATTTATTATTTATCGAGGTGGTAACCTGTGGTATTGTAGTATCCCTAGAGAAAGTGATTTTGAAGAGGTGGAACATTATTCCAAAACTTGGTGGCGGCATAGCGAAAGCTGCCTCTGAAGGCTGCGGTTCTATGTTCAGGAATTGCGAGCGAAGACGAAGAAATTCAATCATTCTGTATTGCATGGCAGCCAACTCACTTGGCGACGTTTAGGCAACGTCATCTCCAGCACAATAGTTAGGATACGTTGTCAGCGACAACGCCGTAGCGTCCCGGTGAGGTAGGGCCCTAATTATTTTATTAGTACTGAAAATATAATTCTGATCCATCGTTGCCTATCGATAAATAAAATGAACATACAAAGATGACTAATGTATGTAGACACTTTCCACCTACTTTGGAAAACTCTTGCACTGTGTGATAGCCACCTATGAGTAAACCAACAGGCAGTTAAGAATACAGAGGCCACAAAACAAATACTTCCAAAGGCGATCGCTCACCAATTACGACTGTACAAACTACCCTAATTGTTTTATACGAAGCCGCACCCTTCCTTCGGAATGAGGCCTGATGAGTGGCCCATCGAACGTGAGGGTCTACGGAAGAACTAACTGGGATCAAGATTAGGGTATTTTCTATTTAGCGATAGATTGAGATCGGTGTTAGATCGAGAAGTAGCAGAAAGGAGGCCTTTGATTACAATTTGCTTCTTCTTGCTTCATGAAAAGTTGTAACGACGAAACGACGACCACTGTGGCGCAGCGGGCGAAAGTCCGCCGGCGACGCAGGAGGTTGCGGGTTCGATTCCCGTCTCGGAACAAATTTTTGTACGATCTGCAGAAATTTGTTCCGTTGGTCTGGGTGTTTTCTATGTATAATAAAAAAATATATCTATCTATGTAGTGTATTAAGTATATCATTTATCTAGTACCCATAACACAAGCTCTGCTTAGCTTGGGGCTAGATAATGCTGTGTGAATTGTCCAGTATTATTTAATTTAATTTAATGTCATTATTGAATAAGGGGGAATTTACAGGGGAGTTATTGGAATAAGCCAAAAATATCCTATATTCTAGAACCGAGTACATAAAGTACATAACGAAAATTGTCAATTTTGAACATTTTCAAACCTTAATCAATCATTTCTTTGAAAACTATGCAATCTATAGCATCAGTGAACTTATGAGTACTAATTTATTACAATCCCTTTCTTTAAATGATAATAATAATGATGACAATGAATAAAATATGATGTAGAATTAATTTTATTTTATTTATGGCTTTTTAATTTGTGTCGTGATTTATGTTTTGTCTTTGTGACCTGCCTTGTAAATCAAAATGTATGAATTAAAATATGGCGTCTTCAAAAATGTCCGTGATGTTGGGCAGAACCTGCAGTTTACGCAGTGTCAGTGAATTACCAATAACCCTGTATATAGACAGCTAAATAACAAAAGAATACGAATCAATAATGAATAAAATAGTATAATATTATTTATTATTATTAGTTTCCATGGACGGTCACGTCACTCACGCAAACGCTCAGCGTTAAAATGGCGAAAATCAAATGATCCCAACATGTCATTGATACTATCACCTTCAGTGTACCTATATAATGGAGCTAAGTTAAGTTTCCAACCCAATGACGCGCTTTTGAAGCGCGTCTCGTGTCTCCCGCCGTACTATATGGTCTCCGGCCGCCCTCCCCCGCAAAATCGTAAAACGCAAGACGAAGCTTCAAAATCGCGACAGTGGGGCGGAGGCTTAAAGTTTTGCTATGACAATTGAGTATTACAGTAAGGTAGGTACCTAATTATACAGTTTTTTTTGGCATGCAGGTAAGCACCCTCGTTTTCAAAATAAGATTTCCATCAAATTACCTACCAATGAGCAGTGAGAGTACCTCAATCGAACGTGACGTGAGAGCTAATACGCCCAATGAAAGAACTCAAAAGGAGAGGTAATTGAAAAATCGTATCCAGAGTTGAAATGCTCGACAAGCTTAATGCATACGGATTACGAATCATTTTAACGGTTTTAGCATAAATTTTTGGACGATAAATTATTTAGGGAGAGTTTTGAATTCGGATATGTATTCGTTTGTATTCACTTTGGTAGAGACATGACGAATGACGATGCAGGACAAACTGTGTCATTTTGAGATGCTAGATATTTAAATAAATAATGAAATGAATAAATAATGCTGGACAATTCACACAGCATTATCTAGCCCCAAGCTAAGCAGAGCTTGTGTTATGGGTACTAGATAACTGATATACTTAATACAATACACTACATAGATAGATATTTTTTATTATACATAGAAAACAACCAGACCAACGGAACAAATTTCTGCAGATCGCACACAAATTTGTTCCGAGGCGGAAACCGAACCCGCAACCTCCTGCGTCGCAGGCGGACCTTCGCCCGCTGCGCCACGGAGGTCGTCATTGGTAAATAGACCTTTTAAAACTGACCGCAAAGATACCTACTCGATCTATTATAAAGTACAAGGAAATTACAACGAAATAAATTTAAACCAGTATTTACAATTGAAACAGCTGAGACTGTTGCAAACATCTAGAGGCACCTCAACTGATCCAAATCAATAGCAATTGGAAGCGTTCCCAAACGCTTGCTTCATCTCCCCGCTTCATGGCATGGCAATGCTAATGCGCTGCGACAGATTATCACCAGCTTTCGGGTCACGCGTTGCATCGCTTTAAGTTAATTGTAAAATCCGCTTAGGATCTCTACCGAAAATAGACCCTTAAATGAGTCCCAATAAAAGGATTTTAGCCAGTTTATAAACTTTAGCGTTCCAGTTCTAAATAAATAATCATTTCCAGTAACTCTGTCAAAGTGCGAACCTACGCAAATTGACGGGATTTTGTTCCCTTTTAATGTCATGATCAAGCACTCAGCAATTAAAAACTTGAGTTTGTAGGTACATTATACAAATATCCGAGAAAAAAAACCGTGTCACAAAACTTTTAAGTACAAGATAAACTAATTAAATATTGATCATGTACAAAGTTCGACTTGCTACATTGTTACCCACGAAATTACGTTGGTAGTCGCCCAGTCTAGGTTGACCTTTACCATACTTTAGCTTCTTCCGTTTTTGGTGAAATGTTCAACTTGTAGTGGAGTGTAAAGGGTCTCGTTAAATTGGTGATTGGAGTTGACCCGGAGGCAAACAATTAGCAGAAGTTAAACATGGATTGGACCCATGGTTAGTAGAATGTTAACAGCTGGTTCAATTTAGTGTTTTACGCATCTGTTTTATATGTAAGTCGTTGGTTTCCAAGAAATAGTCTGTCGTTGGTCGATTTTCCCGTATTTCATAAACTAACATATTATTATTAACTTGGACTTTATGTGATTCTTATCAGTGGGTAAACAAACAACTAAATATTTGGGAGCAATTTTAGACCAGGAATACAATAAAATGAATATGAAAAGCGCTAACAGAACTCATCAGACATGAAACATGTTTTGTGTTTGTATAATTTAATTTATTCTTTTATAAGTTTTTTTTTTTTTTATTTGTATTACCAAGGTGTCCGTGACCTAAATGCAGCCCTTATCAGAATACCAGCGCTACAGTATGGTGACATGCTGGAGCTTAAAGCTGAGCTATGGGCCATAAATAAATAAATAAATAAAAACAAAATGTAAGATCTCATAATAGAACAGTCGATCATACTACACGTGCTTGGATATATCATACTAGGTATTTTAAGAGGGCGCACGCATTGTGCGCCATTTTGTGGAAGAATAGGAATAAGATTTCGCGTTCATAGGAGCGGGATAGATCATACGTTTTCGGAACGGCGGCGGCGTACGTGCAAAAATGATGTTTTCGCTTATTTACAAGAAAACTACACAACTTATGAAGAAACTGTATTATAGAACCAAATAATTAGTAATAACCTACGAATTAAAACAATAGTCTTTTCTATAGACCGCAGGGTTCCTGAGATCTCGACGATCGACCAAATTACGTGCAAAACAGTGCACTTTCATGTTTTTTATCGTATTTTTTTTCGCAATCGTTTTTCCAATTTTAAAGAAGCAATGGAAAGATGTTGAATGTTATCTAATTCGAGTTTTTACCACGAGGATCCCCTGATAACTGAGATCTAGGCTTAATTTGACAAACAAACCAGCACTGTAATTATATTATAGAAGTACATTTACTGGTGATCTCTCACGAGGCAAGCCTGAGTCACGGGAGTCTTGGTAACAATAACAATTTGGAAGAAACCTTTACTCTAATGTCGGTGTATTTTTTTCTGTGAACCTCCATAGAAGCATTTCCCCTGTCTCTGTAAAGGTGGTTACTGACCGGCGCAACCGAGCGTAATGTAACGTGTAAAGCTTTGGTCTCTTGATCACCTCGCAGTACGCTCCGTACTGCCCCTTACCGCAGACGCATACTTTTGCGAAACAAAATACCACTCTAGATAAACGTCTAGAGTATATAGTATGTTATATGAAAAACTTCATACGATTATGGGTCCGGCACCACATAGCGTTTAACAAATAATAGTAGTAGTAATCAAGAGACTTAACATAGCGTTCATACAGCCAGTACGGATAAAAAGGCGCTCGCAACGAGCATTTGAGCACACGGCGGAACGTATTACATTCGCTGCGAATGGTACATTACGCATGTACCATTCGTACTATACTCGCACGATACTCCTAACTGAACCAGCCAATCACATCGCCTGTGACGGCCCAGCAGGCCGTTCCTCATCGTTATGATGACCGGCAGATTATAGATAAGCATCCTAGCCCGCTGTGTGCTTTGTAAATTGATTCCGGTGATGTTAGTGATAGGGCTCGACTATAGAGGGAGAAATGTTAGAAACTAAAATTCACTACAAACTGTTGCGCGAAAATTTGTTGACCTTCATGTCTCAAAAATGGCCTTTGACCCCAGTCTATACCCTCTCTAATGTGACTCAAAAATAGGCTTCTTGGCTCATATCAAATTTATTCCAATAAATAAATATTTTCTGTAGTATTTCACATAATAGAGAAATATGACTGACAGCGTTTTCGCTTGTACGAAAAGTAGACTTTTAAAATAATATTTTGCGGTTTTCTAGGTCCTAAAAAAATTGGTAATATTTTGTTCCTTCTAATCGAACAATAATATAATATTATATTAATATATAATTTATTCATATATTTATTATATTACACCTACATACTTTAAAAAAGAATCAACAAGCCTATTTCATACCATAGCGAGAACACGCGGGCCATTCGCGAGTTAAGTTATTATTTGTCCACTGCTGGACATTCCTCTTCCGGCGTAGCCTCTCATGAGCGGCATAGCACCCTGTTTCGCTTGCCGCAACTTTGTCTATTACCTATCCAAAGGGAAATTTACCTGTCATTTGTAGGCATTTTCGCACTGTCAGTGTAAAAAGGGCCTTAGGCAGTGCGTCTCAACTCAACAACAAAATGGTTTATAACCTTGTTTTTGGTGAAGTTTTGGTTCAGGAGTTGAATAATAAATTGGAATATAAATAATGCTGGACAATTAATACAAAATATAAATGAAATTTTTTTCTATTCCCAACACTTACTACTATAGTGGTATGGTTTTGTCCCACCATTCCCCCAGTCCAGGGGTATGGCCAGGGTTATGGTGGATTCACAGTGGTTTTGGTTCATGTTCAATTTCTTAACGTTTAAAAAATGGTCTTCTGGTTTCATCACATCAACAGCCTTTACCAGTCCACTGCTGGGCATAGACCTGCTAGACGCCTTAGCCTAGCTTCTACTTATTATAAAGTTTCTCTTCAGTTGTACAACGAGCTATTCGCATGTTCCTTAGCCAAGTTGTAAAAATTGTTTCAGTTTTCCCATTACTGTAAACTGGGGCAAATGTGTTAATGTTATTAACTATTGCTTACGTTTTCCCTACAATAGAGTCGACGCGTGTCTGTCTCCACCTGGCACCACCTCTATTGTAAACCTTTTGACGTCTAACTATAAAGCGTAGAAGGATTTTCTTTTATTTAGAGGTAGGTACTTATGCGTTGATAATATTGTTAGAAATTTAACACTAGTCCGCGCGAACGGCTTCGTTCACGTTGTACTAAACTAGCGGATAGCTCCGAACAATATCGTCCTGAGGGTTTTAGTTTTAAATCTTAGCTTACTGTGTCTATTTTAATTTCTATTGTAAATAGTTAAGCTGATGCCAATCCGAATTAAATAAATAAATAGTTCAAAGCAGTCAAGTCCACTACAGTATGAAAGAAATCGAATGGGAACTGAGCCACAGTACAAAGTCATGGGAACTCTACCGAATAGCATCTCGTTCTGGTTTTTGTTTTTCATATTATGTATATAAAAATATAGATGATATTCATTAATTATGAATGTAAGTGGGTCAACTATGATCCTAGTTTTTATAGTAAAAAATAAATGCAAGAAAATTGGAAGTAATTTTGAAAAGAAAAAGAAAAAACATTTATTTAGCACATGCATTATTAAATGTTCTTATCTATCTGTAATGAAAAAATGTTTTTTTGACGGTTATGTATTTTTTCAGGGCGCTATGGCGCTCATTAGGGGAGGCCTATGTCCAGCAGTGGACTAATTTGGGCTGATGATGATGATGATGTATTTTTTTACATAACCGTCAAAAAAACCGGCCAAATGCGCGTCGGACTCGCAATCGACACGAAGGGTTCATAAAAGAATCAAGTTTTTTGTGTTCTCTCACATTTTAATATAAATGAAATTTTTATGCCGTTAAAGTCGCGAGAGAAATGCACACTCTTCTGTTACAAAACCCTAAAAAAGTTCAAAAGTGCCTACTTCTAAGAGACGACGTATCGAAATTAAAGTTATTCAGATTTTTACAGTGCCGGTGTCCCTTAACCCCTTTTAAACCCTCGCGCATCCCCTAGTTAGTGACAGCACAAAAGGTAGGGTGGATTTAAAATAAAGTTATAAACTCACTCCATCTATACCTTACACCATTCCGTTCGTAAATAATTGCTGCGAAGTTTCCAACCCCATTCGACAAATTAAAATTTACAATTTGAGCAGTGTTTGTACTTTTGTGAATTCCGTGATTAATAGACCTAAAGTTACCGTAATTTAGGATAGCGTTACGATTATTTTATGTACGGTAACTAAAATTAATGTACGGTTGGTTAGTTGGGACTGAAAATTGTTTGCAGCCTATTATTTGGATTTGGGGTAAACTGAGAGTACAATTAATATTCTAGTGATGAATTTAAATTTGGGATGTGGTAAGCGAATGTTTGGTAGAACTAAGCCACAATGGAAATAAAATAATGCAATAATGATTCTACTAGGTCTGAGTGTATCTTATTAACTTTATTATGGGATCGAGAAGCTAATGGAGGCCCAAGAAGTGGCTCTTATTCTAGCAAAAAAAAATAGATTGTCGAGAGCAGACACAGATAGTCTATCACAGAAAATACATCAATTTTGGCAGAAAACTTCAGGGAATTATGAGAATAAAAATTAACCGTAAAATTTTGCCGGTTAACAATATATACTTAATTTAACTAGCTTCTTCCCGCGGCTTCGCACGCGTATTTTCGATAGTTAATAAATAAATAAAAACATGATTCTTATAGGTATAATAATTTTATTTTTGACGCAATGGGGATTAATGAACTTTTTAGTTCACTAATCCCCATTACGAGCTCGCATCGGCGTCAACGGGGAATAGTGAACAAAAAGTTCATTTTTCCCCGTTGACGGGGATTATCTACGGGAATTAGTGGAATAAGCCTTATAATAAGTACCCTATTATCTAAGTTAATTACAATAAAATAATAAAAATAAATTAGAACTATTGTTTACAATTGAAACAATTGAGCTAACTGCAAACTGTTGCAAACAATCTACAGATAGTTCAACTGATCCATATCAATACCAGTCGGAAGCGTCCCTAAGTCGCTCGAAATATCTCAGTTAACCTTTGCTCTACATGTATGCCAAATTTCATCTTGATCTGTTCAGTAGTTTAGGAGATTAGAAAAATTCAGATTTCATAAACTTTGGGCGTTATAATACTAGTAGGATTATTAGGAAAGGATATCCAGTTCCGTTTGTGTCTTAGGTGACGACCTCTGTGGCGCAGCGGGCGAAGGTCCGCCTACGCCGCAGGGGGTTGCGAGTTCGATTCCCGCCTCATACGATCTTCAAATACTTGTTCCGGGTGTTCTGGTTCTGTTTCCTACGAATAATAAAAATATCAATCTATTAAAATACGTAATGTTATATTTATATCAGTTATCTGAAGAAAGAAAGAAGGAATAATACATTTTTGTTGCCTTAAATCTACTACACAACACTATAACTAAACTAAACACTAAACAATCATAGACTTAGTCCAATTTTTGTGCATAGCAGGTTTAGGGCAAATATGGCTTACACTCAGCATTGTGCTGGGTAGACCTGGTGTGTCTACTCAGCGCAGTGCAGACCAAAGACAGGTCACGTCACGACTTTCTAGTACTTATAACCCAAGCTCTATTAAACTTGGGGCTGTTTGAATTGTCCAGCTTTTTAACCCCTGGCGGAAAAAGAGAGGGGTGTTATAAGTTTAACGTGTATGTGTATCTGTGTATCTGTCTGTGGTATCGTAGCTCCCAAACGGATGAACCGATTTTCGTTTAGTTTTTTTTGTGTCATAGATAATTTTATCCCGAGTGTTCTTAGCCATGTTTCATGATTTTAAAGAGTTTTTAAATTTTGTTATTGTTATTTGGTAGCGTAAAATTTTTATTTACAGCAGGAGCGGGAACGGGAACATAAACGATTTTTTGTCACTTTCAAAGAAACCTTTGAAACTGCACAAAAATCCGTTTCCACTGCCCACCGAATGTGCTAACTCAGCAATGTTACTTCATTGATGTAATATTTATTATTCTAAATTTTGTTTGTGTTCCTATTTATTATGTCAAATGTTTGTATTATGGACTTTGTTGTCTGAAATAAAAATATATTTATTCATTCATGCCGCCGTCTTATAGCAGCACCGACATTATACGAACACCAGTCTACTTCCTTAACTTTAACCTACCCTCCGCACTCAACTTCCGAGCTTGTTACCGAGGTACGAATGATCAAGGTTCCACGTTTATTTGTGTTTCCATTTTGAACTTTCAATGTATTGTTGTTGGATTTAAATTTGCATTTATTATGCAGCATTTTCGTTTGGTTATTGGGCGCAGTATGAATTGTACGGGGATGCCAGCAACAAAGTTTGTTATGACAGATTTGACAACTTGTGTAAGTCTTGGCTCTGTCTTGTCTTGTCGCTAGACTGTGCCAAATCCCATACAAAAATGAAAGTCTCGATGACTTCTTGATAACATGAAGACATCATAAGCTAGTGCAATCTTCATCTACAGAATTACCAGTCCACAGCTGGACGCAGACTTCGCCCTAATAAACGGCTCATTAACGCCTTGTTACGGCCTTTGTAACATGGGGGAAATGCCTATAATCCCCAGGCTGGACATGCGCGTTAGGGATCGCTGTTTGTTGGTAAAATTGTTCTTCAGGAGGCGATACAGCCAGCCCCTCGGTGAATATCCCTTAGTCGCCTCTTACAACACCTGTGAAAGGAGTTGGACACAGTGCAATAATCTGGGCTTTTCAATAACTTCATTCGCAAACAGCCTGCGCAGGCTCGTATATGTATTTTATAACATTCCCCTTAAAAGCTTATTTCATTCACTAAAACAATGAATAAGAAGCAGTTCTAATCAATATTTTGGTGTTTGAATTTAGAACACACCAATATATTCGACCTCCATCTCAATGCTATACAACCTCCTTGCCCAATAATACTCGATACAAACTCATTCTGCAAATAACTTCTCGAGATTTGATTGGTTATTTTTTTCCTAGTCCAGATTATAAGTGGTACCTATATGCAACTCTTGAATAAAACGGATCAATATCGAGGGCCATAAATCACTCACGTCGCTCAGGGTTCTAACACTTGAATCACTGGCTAGGCTCATGATTAAATCATCAGGAATCACTGTCTACGGTCGTGATTCAGTCGTTAGAATCCTTCACTTGCTCATGATTCATCTATGGCCCTTGCATTAAATCCTTCCTTTATTCACTAATTGCATAATATACGACGACATTATATATTGACGACCTCCGTGGCGCAGCGGGCGAAGGTCCGCCTGCGACGCAGGAGGTTGCGGGTTCGAATCCCGCCTCGGAACAAATTTGTGTACGATCTGCAGAAATTTGTTAAGTTGGTCTGTGTGTTTTCTATGTATAATAAAAAAATATCTATCTATATAGTGTATTGTATTATGTATATCAGTTATCTAGTACCCATAACACAAGCTCTGCTTAGCTTGGGGCTAGATAATGATGTGTGAATTGTCCAGCATTATTTATTTATTTATTTTTTATTTATTTATACTATTACATGTAACAAAAACCTATACCTACCTAATAATAAAGAAAATAAAACATACTACCTCCTTAATTCCATCTAATACTCAGTTCTATCGTCTAGAAAACAAAGATCACTAAAGTAGACTGCTGAGTTTCACTAATTGGAGATCGTATGTCGAAACCGCTCAGTGGTTCGAGGGATGTGTTTATTTTTATTTATCCTGTGTTCTTGAAACAACTGAAACAAATGTTACTATTTTGTTCAGCAAGAACTAATATTCATGTTAATTTCAACTGCGTTTGATCCTAAAATAAACCATCAATACTGATTCTAATTCAATGTATCTAAGTAAATTCGATCAGAATTTCATTTCAGCAATATTAGTGGCAGGTATCATATTAATAGGTACTTTATCGATTATTTCTAAATCGAGGGTAGAAAGTCAAATACTTTCAAAAATTGCAAGGAATAATAAATAAAGTGCTTCACACTTTTTGATCTAGAGTAAATAATTAATATAAGTTCTATAACTGTGACAGAGTAATCACAGTTATAAAACGTGAAAAAAGTAGGTAAGTAAAGTATTCATTGTACTAACAACTTTACTTCCCAGTTGTGACCAAAATTTCAAGCACAGTTTGTTCTTGCTTGAATATTGTTATAGCTCTGCCTCGCCCCAATATTTTTACCTTCAGCTATTACATCCATTTATGTCGTAGCTATCAAAATGTTTATCGAAGTATGAATTATTTTACTCAGGGGTTGATTTATGATTATGTGACAGTAGGGACAACACCCTCGTTTGATGAAACATTCAATGCTACCCCTAAATACGAGTATTGGGGGAGAAAGAGGCAGCTGAAAAAATTACTTATTGGAGAAATATTATTATGTTTTGGTTTCGGTGATGAAATTCAAACGTCAGTAGAATTCACCGAAACATCAATAAATTGTATTTCCGAAATACAGTAATACAATTTATTGATGAAACTAATTTACCTACGTGTCACGTTTTTTAGTGTCAGTATCCTACTAATATCATCAAGCTAAAAGTTTTAATGTACTTACTTGTTACTTGTTACTTGTTTCCGGACTCGTTTCCGCAACTAGGCCACAGGTGGGCCCTTTTAATGTATTAAGGTTATCCACCTATTATCAATAGGGATAAACGGAAATACGTAAAGTTGTATTCTAAAACGGTACTAAAAGCAAAATAGTGACTAAGGTAGGTATAAGAAAACGCTGCGACTTCCCTGATGCTCGACTGCGAATAGTTGAGCCCCCTTGGCTTTCCTGTTGCGTAACTCATTTTGTTTCACATAGTTATAATAATATAATTATAATGCTGGACAATTCATACAGCATTATCTAGCTCCAAGGTAAGCAGAGCTTGTGTTATGGGTACAAGATAACTGATATATTTAATACAATACTATAGATATTTTTAGTATTCATAGAAAACACCCAGACCAACGGAACAAATTTCTGCAGATCGTACACAAATTTGTTCCGAGGCGGGAATCGAACCCGCAACCTCCTGCGTCGCAGACGGACCTTCGCCCGCTGCGCCACGGAGGTAGTCGGTCAGTTTAACTCAATAATAAATTCCCAATTGAGCACGTTTTTGTTTGGACTACGGTTGAGTTTTATGTTCCATTCGTCGACAATAAAGCAGCCCGCACAATGAACCACTAGTCGCGGCCACCAGTTGCCGCCGCCACTTAGCCGTTATTTTTGGCTAAATTCTATTAATTTCCGTCGAAAGCTTGCAGGGGTCGCTCTTTTATATCAGACATAAAAAAATCCAAATCAAAATCCGCCTAAATCGTGACGAGCGTTCGATTACGTGTTTGCAGCAAAACTGACGTGTGTTGGTCCCCAACAACCTTGCCCCGGTTCCCACGTGAGGACGTGGGCGCCGGGAGGATGCCGGATACTGTGGCCGAGTCTACGCCCGATGCGAGCGATAAAACGCGGCCACAAGTAGCGAGCTCGGGCAACTCCCGCAGTTTGTGGCTCGAGCGCGGCCACTCAAACATCCGGTTTGCGCCGATACTTACTATACAAAATGTATGAAAAAACTCGTCCCCAGCTTGTGGTCGCGTCTAGTGGCCGCGACTAGTGGCTCAATGTGTAGAAGCTCTAAAACGACACACTTGTCGTTGGAAATTCAAAATTCTTTCTTCTCGGAAACCTCAACGAAACCGAAACTAAAACAAAACACGCCGACGAGTAAGTTTCCGATTCAACTATTTCCGTTCTAGAACCCGATTACACTTTTACACGTGAGCTATCAACTATCGACTCTAAAATAGCCAAAAACTACTCTAAACATCCGTCTAAGAACTTCACGAAAGTGCACTTAGAAGAGCAAGACCACATTTTACTGTTTCAGCGAGGCGTGAACTATTTACGTGAAAAACGTAGGGGGATAAAAACAAAAGGTAGGTAGGTTGGAATAAACATCAGATAAATAATCCTACTTGCTACTTAGCTTGGCAGGTGATCGCAGTGGAAGTGTTACAAATACAGAGAACAGCTACTGCTCTTCCTCCGGTAGGTTCCCTTAGCAGGTTCTTAAGACATTCATTGGCTGAGTTGGAGGGGTCAATTCACTGCAAGTGTTACAAATACGCAGAAAAGAACTACTGCCATTCTTCTGGTTCCCTTAGCCGGTTCTTACGACATTCACGGGCTGAGTTGGAGGGGTCAATTAACTTCTAGTGTTACAAATACATAGAAGAGAGCTACTGCCCTTCCTCTGGTTCCCTTAGCCGGTTCTTACGACATTCATGGGCGGAGGGGCAATTTGACATCTTTACTAACTACAATGTTTTTGGGTTTTAACCTTTTCATAGATTTAACATTTTTTATTTTAATTTAAAGTTCCTGTACAATCACAACATTATTCCGTTACGATATCTATCACATTTGCCACGCGAATGCTAGATACGCCAATTTTTGATTAGAACTCGTAAAGTGACGGCAATTACAGCTACGACAGCAATCAATAATGAATCAGCCCGCCGGTTAGTACGTGGGCTGCATTTGGCAAAGTTTTAACAATCACGCCGTACGCCAACTTTGTCAGTTTGCCCGCTGGTTTTGTGTGTCGCAACATTTAGGGGTTAGTTTAGGTTACCTACTTTAAAATAGCAACCTGCCAACTGGTTTTTGCGTGTAGATTAATTTAAAAGTTCCATCTTAAAGTTATATTTTCAACAAATTTTGTTGATGTCCACTAAACGCACATTCATGCGGGAAATTCGTATCTATAAGATTGGTTTTAACATGTTCACAACGTTTTTCGCCATACAGAATACAGAAATATCACAAATTTTAGTACCTACCTATTTGGTAGAACTGCCACGACGTGTTTTTTGATATTTATTATGAAATTGACCATTTGAAATTGTCGTTTCAATTATTAACACCCTAAGCACCCTAACCACTTCATAATACACTTCCACAGATTACCAATTTTTTTTATTGAATATTTTTGTTCTAAGAAAAATTAGGCTAGAGAAACATAGGTAGCAATAAATCGGTAATTTGACAATAAAAAAAATTGGGTAATACAGTTTGAGCATGAAGTAGGCATGTTTTTTAAGCTGTGAGCTACTCAGGCCTTGATACGTTTTCTTGATACTTGACATTGATTAATGGTTAAACTTTATCATTAAAAAATCGAAAACACGAATTTCTATTTTTAAATATTTGTTAACAACAAACAGTTGCAGCTACAAATATTTTGTAATGCGCGACAGCAAGGCCAATTACTCGCGGTTTTTCCCAGAGAAAATCTATTTATTATCATTGAATTTGAAGCCGTATTGCTCAATAATGTGAACAAAGGTATCATATTTCGTACTAAAATGCTGCAGATAGATTATTTTTTGTATTTTTTCCTGAGTAGCCATGGTGCCCTCCACAAGTACCTGCGGGGTTGTCCATTAATTACCGGACACCCTGTATAGGTACATATTTCTTTTATGTAAGTCAACGCGTACTAAGCCGTGAGCAACAGCTAGTTTAACATAAACTCATCTAGGAATTCGTTTCAGATGCCCGCGTCACAGTCCACAGGCTGTCGAGCCTGCCAGAGTTCGAGCGACCCATCGGGAATCAGACCTTCCATGTCGGCAGGGAAGCCGTGCTGGGATGCTCAGTCCTCAATTTGGGACGGCATAAGGTAAGTTCTTCTCATCAGCACATAATACACATGTAGCTTTTATTATTTATTTATATTTATTATTTATTTATGTACCTGCGTCACTGTCCACATTTCCACGTGGACAGAGAAGCCGTGCTGGAATGCTCATTCAGTCCTTAACTTGGGGCGCCTTAAGTTAGGCCCCTTTATATCCACTGCTCAACAGATGAAAATGAAAAAGAAAACTGTCTGCGATACTCAGTGATCAATTTGGTAAGGTTCAAGAGGAATGGTAGCAACTTCTTTCAGTGTATTTGTAATCTCCATTGCTTTCATGAATCCAAGCGATTATGGCAGACCTCGCTTTGTTTGGAGAAGGCATGTTCAGCAGAGCAGGTATGGGTGCTTTCACCACAAAACTCGGTTAAAAATACAGTCATTATTTAATTGAGATCGTTTTTCTGAAAGTTTGTTACAAATAGAAGCGTCTACGGCGGTTGCAAGGGCGCGTTTTAACCTCCAGTGCGTCCGTCTAAGGTCAAGAAGGATAATGTGTTAATCTCAATCACGTTACCCTAATGCATGGTCTTGTTATAATGAGCGGGAGTTCCCGGAAACTCTGGACGGTTCGTAATCTATGTTTTTATTACCTTGGGGAGTTCTTTTAATTCTGCTTTCTTTGCTGAGATTGTGAGTGTTACATTATTTATGTGCCAGGCATTTGTTAGCTTTAGAAACGATTGCCGCAACAACTACGCCTATGTACAGAATATTTCTAATCCAGATAGTTTAAACTTTGATTTATTTGAATAAATCGACTCGTAACAAACCAGTTATTTCTACCCCTATCATCCTTACCCATTCAAAAAATATTTTTTTTTAAATAAAAGTGCTTTATTTCTTTTAGACCTTACAAGTCTCTTGGACACGTCAGAAATTTCAGATAATACACGTGAAATTGACGAATTATTACTAGAAAAGAAAGTGGTGACTTTTGATCAGGTATTCGCCGATATATGATCGCATAGGTTTGCATCTCGCAGCGGGTCTATGTTTTTCCAATGAAGGTACATAACTATGTACATACTCGTAGGTAAGTGTTTACGCGAGCAAAGATGTTAAAATCAGACGCAATATGTGTTCTAGCTAGGTTTTCTATGCTTCCATCCTTACGAGCGTTCATCATTCCACATCAACCTCAACCTCAAAAGTCTGTATTGGTCCAGTACTGGACGCAGGCCTCCCCCTGAAAAGCGCCTTATTGGCTTTTATCACATGAGGGGTACTACCCATAATCCCCACGCTGGGCATGCGCGATGGGGATCGCAGTTCGGTGGTAGAATTGTTTTGCAGGGGGCGCTGCTGCCCGTCCCCGGTGTACATCCCTTAGTCGCCTCATACGACACCCGCGGGAAGAGTTGGCGTGGTGCAAATTCTAAGCCGGCACCACACAGCGACTACATCATCACCGAGCAATCAGCAAGCAAGCCTGTCTATGTATTTGTATCGGTAAAAAGAAACATGAAACCTATCTCGCTATTGTTATTAAAAACGTGAATCCATTTCCTTCCGTTACCGTTATGTGGTTAAGCTGAACTTGTTAAATTAATAGCGTGTATGTGAAAAAGAAACCGATACTTTCGTTACCGTTCTTGTGCTTTGAACTTCGCACGAAAAATTACACACATTTTGATGAACCCAGAGGCAATTAACAAGTATTTTGAGAATTGCTCACCCGATCTCAAATGGTTAAACAATGGGTATTTACATTGTGTCTTAGACAAATAGGATATTAATTTTGTTGTAAGTATGTTGAAAATGGGTTTGTAAATAATTGTAGAGACGTCGAATGGCAACAACAAAGATGTTGAAGCTGTTACAATATCTTCATCAGGGAAATATGAAGTGTTATGTTACTCTTG
Source organism: Eupithecia subumbrata (assembly GCA_949316285.1). Taxonomy (NCBI): domain Eukaryota; kingdom Metazoa; phylum Arthropoda; class Insecta; order Lepidoptera; family Geometridae; genus Eupithecia; species Eupithecia subumbrata. The sequence continues at coordinate 6,830,893 of OX438643.1, read as the reverse complement.
TAGGTAATTTCATTATCGTATTCTTCATTACTGAAGGTAATGCCGTTTTGGAAAACCTTCGTTGAGGAGTTGGCCACTGGCCAGCTACTACGCTACCTTGCGCTCGCTAAAGATGCGCGACTTTGAATGATTTCATACGAATTATTCGACTTCACAAATCATTCGAACCATTCGAATGACTAGGGCAAATTAGTAACTAATTGGTTAGTAATGGCAACTGCTAGAGTCGGGCAGTCGAATTCAATTCGTTATTCGACGCCTCTGGCCATTACTAACCAAATTAGTAACTAATTTGGTTACTAATGGCGCCTCGATCAATTCGTAGAGGCATAATTACTAATTAGTAGTTGTCATTTGACTTAGAAAATTAGTATATTACTAATATTCAAGTCGAATGAGTAAATTAGTAGTCGTAGATCATTCGACTAGCCAGATCATTCGCAGTCGCGCATCTTTAGCGTTCGCCTTGTCTATGAGCGGTGCAGTTCACTGGGAGTGCCGTAATCGCCTTTACTACCTATGTCAGACCAGCGGCTGGTAATCGGCTTCATAGCCATTTCTCATCGAAAAATTATCTGGGTTTCTTCTAGCAACGTAAAAAAGTAGCTGACAACAAGTTGGTAACAGATGGAAGACAGTCTTTGGTATTCGTTCACACAATCAGTCACTGAAAAATGTATTTTAATAAATATCAATGGAAATCAATTTAACCGAATGAATAAATAAATTGAAATCAAAATAGAGGTTATTTAACTGCATGCCTGCCTCAGTGATATAATTCGACGATGGAATATTACAATGGAAAATTTAATGAAGTTTTTATTTATAGCCAGAATTTGCATTCGCGTTTTACATGGCCGTATCATACAGTAATATCTAGCGCCAAAGTTAGTAGTATCAGAGCTTTGGTTATCTGTACCAGGCAAGTAACTTACATAATTGTATAATGAATATTTTAACATTTTTTTAGGTAGGTATGTTTGCAAATTAATATGAAACCCCATTCAGACTCAAACCAGGAACAAATCTATAGACCGGGCAAAACACACGAGGTCCATTATAACACCATTACAAATACAAATAATCCAACTTAACCAACAATGGAATCGTATCAAAACATCTATCTACAGAATTACCCCCCAAATGTACCGATATTACCCCAAAAAGCATGTTCTCTCCTGTACATTTATTACCCCATTGTTACGAGAATGATGGCTGTTCTACTCGGTAGCAGATTTCCTACTTTGACAGAGATCATTAATTTAATAGGCTGAGTGGTTGTCAGAGGGAAGATAACCTAAAAAGCTTATCCATTTTCCTGCAGCTTGTATTAACTGGCCGCACTTTGGAATACAATCAACGCTATTGGTCTAAAAATATGGAAGAATAATGAAATATCGGTACTTATGGCGCAGATTTTCAAAGTTTTTGACACGAATTCATTACGGATGTAAGCGGGTTAACTACGGACCAACCAAAGTGTGTTAGTACTCGGAGAGATTTAGAACGCGTGCGTGTAGAACCGCACTTACCCTGAAGTAGTCCCTCGCTAAGGGATGAAACGTTGGTGTTCTTCCAACATAAATAAGTTTCGTAGTTAACCCGCTTACATCGGTAATTAATTCATGACTCGACATGGTTTCAGTCTCGACCTCGACTTCGACAGCCTATTTTGATCCACTGCTGAACGCAGGCGTCCCCCTGATAAGCGCCTTATTGACTTTTATCTCATGGGGGGTAGTGCCCATAATCTCCACGCTGGGCATGCGGATTGGGGATTGCAGTTCGGTGGTAGAATTGTTCTGCAGGGGGTGCTGCTGCCCGCTCCCGGTTGATATCCCTTAGACGCCTCTTACGACACCCGCGGGAAGAACCACACAGCTGGTTTCAGGTGTCGATGCATAAAATATCACTTTCTTCGTTCCTGATTAAAGGTACCTAGATAAAATACCTAAATTTTGTCCGTGGCATGGCAGCGGCGGTAGCGGCATAGGTAAATACAGACCCCTCCGACTATACCCACACCTGGTAGTAGTATGGGGCGACAATACCCATCTGGGCACAGAAGTTGACATTCGCGGTTCCAACTGTGTCTGTCCTGTCTGTGTCCTAATCGGGGGAGGAAAGGTGACGGAAGAATGGCGTCGGCGAGTGTATGGATCGGTGGGCTCGCCGACTATGTATAGGAAGGAGAGGGGATGCCAGTCGGGCCGCGGAGGTTTTAAATCTTTCTGTGGTTCGGCGAAAATGGCGAGAAAGGGACACCGGAGAGGTTTTAGTGGGTATTACGTTCTTTTCAGGGCGTCGAGTTCCACATAATTGTAGTCCCCCCCAGACCAGTTTATTCGTAAAAGAATTTGCTCGCCGAAAAAAAAAGGTCCGTGGGGTACCGAGGCTTTTCAGGTTTTTTAAAAATTATCTGAGCGTCTAGCGTCTAGTCGAAGCGACGCGTGACCTGGTGAAGCTGGCGAGTATCTGGCACAGCGCATCAGCATTGCCATACAGCAGAGCAATACAGCCCGCGTCTTGGGGACGCTTCCGACTGGTATTGATATAGATCATTTGAGCTACCAGTAGATTGTTTGCAACAGTCTGCAGTTAGCTCAATTGTTTCTATTGTCAATACTAGTTCTAATTTTTTAATAATTTTCTTTGTGAATAGAGGTTATAACTGCTAAAGGTGTTTTGTAAGTAGTAAGTCGAATTTCACTTTTTAGTTTTGAATTTGTTAAGGACTCCATGACTAAGTCAGTCCCATAGGATATTTTTGTTACTAGTTATTCAATATTTACAAGTTTCTTGCGGACTTAGACGGAGTGACAGGTGCGTCAGAAATTTGTTCAGGTTGTTGTACATTTGCCACAAATAAAATTTGTCATATTTTTGTATCCTCCATACATGGAAAGTAAATTCGTCACACGGCAGTACACCAATATAAGTCATAATACCTAACTATGGTTTGCTAATTTCCACTCCATGCGACCCAATTTCTTAGAATGAGTGGATAAATATTAAGAGGAGTTGGGGTTGGAAAGTTTTTATGTCTGAATCTCAAAGCGGGTGGATAATTAGCTTTTCATCTTTGAATTTCACTTAGATTTAATAAAAGTTATGGTACCTATTTTTTTTATCAGTTATTGTTTGCGTAAAAATAGGAAGAAAATAGTGAAGAGTTTTAACTTCTGATACCTAATAGAGGTTGATAAGTAGCAACCTACTTTGTTTGCGTTGTCCAATACGTAAAAAAAATAGTAATAAAGTCAACCAAAAGACTGTAAACCTTTTGAACTGCTACTATAGGCACAGCCTACCTATATGCATACAGTCGTTCGACGAAAGCGTTTTGACAGGGCAATCGTGCGGGGCCCAAGGAACGGGTCGGGGGGGCGGGACGCTCCCGAGTGACTAAGGCGGTGATGTATTCTACTCGGGAGCGTCCCTCCCCGTCCCATCTCTTGCCCCCTGTACGATTTCTCTGTCAAAACCACGTCAAAATGCCTTCGTCGAACGACTGTATGCATATAAGTAGGCTGTGCTATAGGTATGTAGGTATACCTATATCAAATCTTCCCGCTGTCCCCATAATGGGCACAGCGTCAATCGGGACAACGGGAATACATCGGGTACGATTCCTGTCATAGGATAAATTTTTATGTTTTTTTTGTACGATGATCTGGCTATATTTGTTTGGTTGGGTGTTCTGGGAGTTTTTTATGACGTAAATATAAAAAAAGTGTCTGTATTTTCGGGCTAGATTAATTGTCAAGTATTTTTTTTAATGTATATCTAAGTATTTAAATCAAGGCTTAAAACTAGACCAATCTAATTTTGATAAACAATTTGATTTAATCTCATGTGAACTACACACATAGGTCAATTTCCAACTCCTTTGAAGTTTAGGTAGCTTCAAAAGAGTTTTACTTTGACCTTAACCTTGCTTCAACCTACTTTGTTCATTAACCGATCAAATACATCTTTTCAACATTTAATTTATCATTTAAACGTTTTTCCCTAATTAACCTTTTTATAACCCTATATCCACTGAACAAATCCATTAAATGAAACGTAAATAATATTTTAATAACGTATCTCGCTTCTAATATATCTTTATGGGGATATAACCCTTAATATGCTGGCGGAAATATGGTTATCATTCCATACAAACATGGGGTTATTATATCTGAAATTGGGGCACAGCTTTATTATTTCAGCTGGGTCAGTTTATACTGAAGACAGTGATGTCGATTCTGTTGTTTTAGGATTCCTGACTTAAATTTTACGATTTCTAAATTTTCTAAGTTAGGTTACTAGTATAGTATTATAATATCTGTGGTTACGTTGAACTAAAATTATGGAATTTTCTGTACAGATCCTAAAAATACCGCAAAATACCACAATATCCATATTTTACTTTTTTCAAAAGAATCTGCCGTTTTTCACTAGAAAAAATTTTAGTCATGACCAAATAGATGCCTGCTAAAATTAGGTAGACGTTTCTAATTATAGCTAAAATGCAATGCAAGGAATAGGGTTATAACTATTTTAACTAAGTTGAGTTGTTTGGGTCTAATTTTCTAATTTCAGTCTAATTTTTCAAACATAGAATAGCTTTCGTCTATTTGACATTCCTTAATCCTAATTTTAGCCAATTTTAAAACAACAGAATCGACACCACTGTCATAACTTTTTAGAGTAGGAACTTACCTATTTTATGTTAAGTTTTGGATGAGTTTAATATGTATAATAATAAAATTTATTTAACTTCATTTACTTCCTCTTCTCAAAATATAAAAACCATCTTAACTTATTCTATGTTATCTAGTGATCGTTTTTGTGAACCCTGTATTGTGAGAGGTTGGAGACTGCTACAGCTTTTTTGAAAAACCTGTAAGGTTATACAGGGTCAGGAACTGTTAATATTCTAACGTGGTCAAATCGGTGACACAAATATTAGTTCTCTAAGTTTTAGTGCTAATAACAATTTACTAATAACACAACTTCAGTTTAGCACTAACTAACTAGCAACCTTGGACATGTATTGGTAGATCATATTCAAATAACTATTCCTGGTATTTTTTTGAGTACTAGTTTCTGCGGCTATTTCTTTTCGATGGGGACTGATTTATGGAATAAAAAGTAGTATTTAATGTTAATATATATACAGGGTGTTTGGTGGAGGGTTAGACAAACTCGGTGGGTGTGTAGGTGGACCTATTTGTGAAATACAAATTGAAGGAAAAGACCCTAACTGTCGGCGACCGTTATATTTAGGTGTAGATTAATTCGCTTAAGCTAGTTTTAAGATTTTATTTCCACGCATTGTCAGTCGAACATTCTAGAGCTTTCGAGAGACGTGAAGAACCGCGTAGAAAGCTTTGGAAAGTCATAGAATATTCCAGAACATTCGGGAACTTTCTAGAAACTTCTGGAAACCTGTGGAACGTTATGGGAGTCTGTAGAACTTTCTAGAAATCCATGGAAGGATTTAGAACCTTGTAGAATGTTCTAGAATCCAGACCTACGGCTAGGTGTATGTCAAAAGTTCTAGAATAAATCGAAAAAAAAGACAAGGACCGCAAAAATGTTCTCGAGTTAAGAACGAGATAGCTTCCAGAAAACCGTGGAAATGTTAGACAAGGACGGCTGACAATACGTAGGATGAGTGAGTGAGACAGAGCTAGTTCACTAGATATTACGAGAATATTCTAGTATGTTTTCAAAGGCCGACGGAGGTATAAAAACCTGAGCTTGTCCGTCGGTCAGGGAGTTCTATTTTAGCAGTCAATCTGAAGTGATCTAATAGAAAGAAGTGAACAAGTTCTGATCTGCTCTTAAGGCCCGAGCCTGAGAAAAAGTGTTCCTAATCTTGTGTTAATTCCTGAAAGTTTCAGTAGTGTTTCAGTGCTTATTAGTGTTTAGTGTTTGTAATTGTGTTAAGTGCTGTAAGAAGTCCGATTGACTAAGAGCTTTAGTGCTAAGTGTTTGTGTGTGTGGAAATAAACGCATATCATTGGAAGGTCGGACTTTCACTGCATCATCAGGGATTCCTTCTAGAATACGCCGGTAGCTAGGTTCCCATTCCACTACAGCGTTGGGTGGCTGGTTAAACAGCTGCTTGTAAGTCATCTACTTCACGCCCCCTTGACCGCGTCACCGGACAGCAGACGCAGACCGGGTTTGCCGAGTGCCACGTGTAGAGCACCGAGTTGAAGCTTTGAGCTCGCACTCTGCGAAGCTTGGCATTGCCTGCACTGACCCTTGGCCTGGCGATTGAGTGCAGAAGCTGGTATCTTGAACCGATTGCACTCGCCGCAACACTAACTGTTTTCAATTTTTTTTAATCCTGTTTTTTGTATTTTTTAAGATTTTCCGAAATTTTACCTCTCTACCCCTAGAACTTTTTTTTGGAACGTGTTTTCTAATAATTTTTTTACTTGCTTTTGGTCTCAGATGTATTCTTCGTCTTTTGAAGGCGTTATTTATTTGAAAGAACGTGTAAATAATTAGTTAAAAGCTCTCAAAGTTAAAAAAAGTTAAAAATATAATCAAGAAGGACAACTTTGGATCGTTTAAAAAAAAAAATTAATAGTGATCGAGAAGTTCAAATGCTTTTAAAAAATTCTCTAAACATCGCTTCTTACAACGGTATACCACATGTAGCCGAAAAATCTATAAACTTGTCAAAAATTAGCACTTAAACGGAAAATGGAGTAAAAACGCTAAGAATAAAACATTGTATTAAAACAATTTTGGTTCAAATATCACTTCCCTATTTCTAATAAAAAGGTAGGAACGCTAAATTAATTTAAGAAAACCTTTTTTTATCATACCTAGGTAGGTATCCGACTAATTCGAAGATTCGAAATTCGAAATCAGAATTTCGAATTCGGATCAATATTTGTTATCGTTAAATTTCGTTCTTATTTTGGTTATTTGTTAGGTTTTGATAAACTGTTTGTTGTTCTGTTTTGTTATCGTTGTTTTTGTGACAATGGTGGAATTAAGCATTGAAGAATACGCTGATATTATTTATGCGTACGGTCGATGCGATGGAAATACACGTGCAGCACAGAGACTGTACAGAGAGTTGCACCCCAATAGACCTGTGCCACACCATAGCACATTTTCTAATACCTTTCGGCGACTTCGAGAAACGGGAAACTTAACTCGAGAACCACGAGTCAGTGCAACGCAGCAGCATGTTGGTGTGGACGAAGCTATACTCCCAGCGTTCAACGAGGATCCCACTACCAGTACTCGAAAGGTCGCCAGAGATCTGGGTCTTTCCATATGGAAAGTATGGTCTGTCGTCAATGCAGATGGAAGGCATAGTTTCATTTGACGAGATGTTTGAGGACCTCAAACATCTCGTCAATAGAAACTATGCCACCTGTATTTCCATCGCATCGACCGTACGCATAAATAATATCAGCGTATTCTTCAATGCTTAATTCCACCATTGTCACAAAAACAACGATAACAAAACAGAACAACAAACATTTTATCAAAACCTAACAAATAACCAAAATAAGAACGAAATTTAACGATAACAAATATTGATTCGAATTCGAAATTCTGATTTCGAATTTCGAATCTTCGAATTAGTCGGATACCTAGGTATGATAAAAAAAGATTTTCTTAAATTAATTTACCGTTCCTTCCTTTTTTATTAGAAATAGGGAAGTGATATTTGAACCAAAATTGTTTTAATACAATGTTTTATTCTTAGCGTTTTTACTCCATTTTCCGTTTAAGTGCTAATTTTTGACAAGTTTATAGACTTTTCGGCTACATGTGGTATACCGTTGTAATAAGCGATGTTTAGAGAATTTTTTAAAAGCATTTGAACTTCTCGATCACTATTAATTTTTTTTTTAAAACGATCCAAAGTTGTCCTTCTTGATTATTTTTTTAACTTTTTTTAACTTTGAGAGCTTTTAACTAATTATTTACACGTTCTTTCAAATAAATAACGCCTTCAAAAGACGAAGAATACATCTGAGACCAAAAGCAAGTAAAAAAATTATTAGAAAAAACGTTCCAAAAAAAAGTTCTAGGGGTAGAGAGGTAAAATTTCGGAAAATCTTAAAAAAATACAAAAAACAGGATTAAAAAAAATTTAAAACAGTTAGGGTCTTTTCCTTCAATTTGTATTTCACAAATAGGTCCACCTACACACCCACCGAGTTTGTCTAACCCTCCACCAAACACCCTGTATATTACATGTATTCAACATTTTATTCCGATCGTTCAATAGTTTTGGCCTCTAGAAGTAACAAATGACCATCCATCAGTAACAAAATTTTGCTTGTGTGATGTGATGAATATTTGTAAGCCGCATCACAGCTGATTTGATTTTACACTGTGGTAGGGTTAATTTTATTCGTTTGCACGGGTCTTTATAAACTGATGTAATTAAAAACATAAATGTCCGTAGAAAATAAGGGAAAAGTAATTTAAGCGTTTTCTAGTTTGCATAATCTTTGAAAGAGGACCCTGTGGCGTCGTCGCAAAGCTTAATTTTGAGGGAAAACAAAGGGTCGTAATGAGCTCAAGCATAACGTTGTAGCTAAAGTCTTGGCTTAGCTCGGACTTAATTGTAAAGTGGACTGCGTCAGCGTCAAGTTTCAAGGAGCTTATACATTGAGGCGAGAGATTGGACGAAAAGGAAAATAAAGGTTAGTTAGTTCGTTTTGTTTTTAAGAAAATTTAATTAACATGTAATAATAAAAATTTAATTATTTTCGATTCAACGCAGTAATAGCCATGATTTTTTCCTTAAAGCGGTTCCCTAAAATTAGCGTAATTTAAATACTAGAAATAAAAACAAACTCGCTGTGCCCACAACTAGGCTACACAAGATTAATGTATGTATATCTTAAAGGGAAATTCTTTGTATATCTTAAAGGGAAATTCTTCTTCATCAAATTTTCAAGTAAGTTGCAAAAATAGCAATAAATACTCAAACAAACTTTCAAACATATTCTTTGTAAAAAGTGTGACGCCAAGAGTCCTGTAAGGTCTAAGAGAAATAAAGCACTTTGGTATTTGATGTGTAAGCTTACTTGTGTAATGGAGCTCGATGGTGCGCATCATGCCAATCCAGGCAAAATAAATAAATATAATAACGTCCTGCAGTAAAAAAATCTGCAAAGCCTCACCGCTTTGTTTAAAGCTTAAACGCTAGCGATCAACATGAACATCTACCTACCTAGCTATCGGCTATCAGTGAAAGGTAGGCCAAAGGCTTATCTCCCTCCACTCGCTTGGGACTTCGCAATTTTCGGGCATTACATAACATTACTGGAGAGATTACTATTCGCCGGGCATTGTAACTTTTGCCTCACAATAAAACGGCACGTGACTCAGAGTCTAAATGTTGTGTTTGCTACACCAAATCAATTTGCGCGAGGCGTGATTCAAATTCTTCTTAGCTCTGTGAACTTGTGGATTTATGAAGGTTGCGGTTTTATTCAAAGGGTTGTTTGTGTTCATAGAAAAATGTTGCACAATAATGGTTTTTGCTGGTTTTTTTCTCACACGTGTTAGGAAACCTCTGAAATAGGTTATATGATACTTCATTCTTCAACAGTCTGTATTGGTCCACTACTGGACGCAGAGAGTGTGTGGATCGGTGGGCTCGCCGGCCATGTATAGGAGGAAGAGAGGACGCCAGTCGGACCGCAGAGGTTTTAAATGTTCCCATGGTTCGGCAAAAAGGGCGAGAGAGAGACACCGGAGAGGTTTTAGTGAGTACCTATTACGTTCTTTTCAGGACGTCGAGAGCCACATAATTCTGGTACCCCCCAGACCAGTTTATTCGTAATTTCCACGCCGAATAAAAAAAAGGCCTCCCCCTGATAAGCGCCTTATTGGCCATACTATATATCACAGTGATACTTAATGAAGTATCACTAAAATATATTAATAACTTTCAAAAAATAAATATAAAACCATAAGTAATGACTTATGGTTTATATTTATTTTTAGATAAGTATATCCATAAAACTTTAAATCCGTCATGGTTACTAACACTAAAGTCATGAGAGTAGATCGAAATAACAACTCACTCGCAGTGCCCTCAGTTATTCCGTGATCATGGCGCATGAAACTGTGCCGAAATATTGGAAAGCTCAAAACTCAAATCATGCATGCTAATTATCCCATACATGTGTTAATGACGTCATTAGGTATAACTCAAATAAAAGTTGACCAAAGTTATCGACATAGCTCAAAAAATTAGCAAACTGAAGTGGTAGTGGGTCGCCCTTACCTATCATTCGAAGAACTGGCCTCCTCTGGGATAAAGGGTTGTAGACCTTTATTTGTAACGCATAAACTTTTAACATTTTCTTCACAGTATATTTTCGAGATGTTGAAATTTGTCAGAAACAACATGCCATTGTTTGAGAAGAAAGGAAAGCCTCTATAGGTGCAAAAGAATTTTTTTACAAAAACCGAATAAGCCTCAATTTAGATATGTCTTTTACATATCTAAATTGAGGCTCCTTATTCGGTACCTGCGACGCAATGGGTATACGGCTATAACAAACTTCCAAATGACATGAAAAAAATGACAAATAATGAATTTAATCGTAAATTACATAATTGTTTCTGTCAAAACTATTTTTAATTAGTAAAATGAATTTTTGAAATTCAAATTTACAGAATTTTATTTTTTGCCATGTACTTTGAATTCTGTACACCTTTACGATTATGTTAATGTCTACTCTAACGACGATGTCTAAATAACTATTTAACATTTGCACGACTAATAAGTCAAATATAGTGATACCCTATTCTAAAACCATACAATATTTAAGCAAACCACCACCTATATTTATATATACATCCTATTTCATTTCATTTCGAACGAGTTCTTGAGTGGTTACCGCGACTCGTCAAAGTAGTGAGGACGACCAGGTGAGATGACGTCCCGGAAAGACTGCAAGCAGATGCTGGATGCGGCCAGCAAGTTTAGGCGCTATGGTGCTCATTAGAGGATACCTATGTCCAGCAGTACTAGTATAGGCTGGCTGATGATTATGAACAGCCGTCTGACATTGTCCCATAATGTACAGAGTCAATTTATTTATTTATTTTAGTAACTAACACGATTTTTATAAATCAATTACACTATTTACTTTAGAATAAAAAACGTCATTATCTAATTAGTTAAATTTATTGTAAAATTCTAAAACATTTTATGAAATAAATCAATAATAATATAAATGTTCGAACAATTAGACAAATAAATAAATTAATTGTAATAATAAATAAGATTCTCATAATATTAACATGATTAAATAAAAAAATAAAAAAAATATTAACAATAACAAACAGGCATCCTTTCAGTCATCACTCTCGAAAAACATCAGGCATTCCAACATTAAACTCCTCCATTCGTCTGCGAAGATATCACAGTCTGGGTTCTGGTCAAGAAGTCTGTTGAGCCCAGCGTGGTTGTGAGGCAGTGGAGAGTTGGCACGAGCGACGGTTCTACTGAAGAGCACAGAGAAAAGTCTGTGGCTTCGATCAATAAGGCGCTCAAGGCCTATATGTTTGTATGTGTATTTACTTATGTTAATGATAAGGACAGGAATTATCAATTGTACTTATTATTATTCTGTTAATTTAGAAATATAGCACTACCTACAAAATTGTGCAACACTACCTAAAGGTTAGCATTAGCAGGTAGAGAATGCTATCCAGCATTTTGCTCGCCCATGTACAACTTTTGTGCAATAAAGTATATTACATATATATATTTATCTATGTCCAGCAGTAGACTGGTAAATAATGATGATGTGATGGTAAAAGCGGTTCGTCTCTGCTTTTAAATTTATTTTTGAATAATTTTATAATATGTATAACAAGTAAATTTGAAAAGAAAAATATCTGACAGATTCTTGCATTTTTGTAGATTAATAATATCATTAATCTGGAAATATGAATTAGATACGATATTAATCAAAAGTGTAATCTCACTAAGAATTTCAGTGTTAAACAAAAATACCAACCCGAATTTATAAATAGCTATTGTTTGTCATCATTAATTTTAACCTTTCAACATCAAGACGTTAAAATTGATGGCGAATCTGAATAACCCTATTTATTAATATGAATTAATAACTTTGTTGTTATCAAACAAAATTTTCGCCTGAAATTGCTATTTTCAAATAAATTGATGGTACTTGAAATTAGGTTTTCCTTGAGTGGTGCCTTTTATCTCTAATAATTCTTAATTAATGTTCGATGTGATGAAACAACCAACTTAAAGCTTTGTTGAAAGTTTTGATTGATCAAAGGTCAGGTTTTGGTTTTAGAAATTCCGCCTTCAGGGTTGTTCGAAAGGCTAACAGAGTTTTTCGATGATTTACATAATTATTTTATATTATTATTTACTTTTCGACTAAAAGTTTTTGATTTATCTTTTTGTAAGATGAAAACCATTTAAGTATTTAAGTTGTAGTAGAAAATCTAAATAATCTGGGACGTAAATTAGCTGAATGAAGATTTTAAAATTAAAATAATTATTTAAATACTAGTTTATTTTCTGTACCTAGTTTATCACGATAGTGTTTGGTCTAATAAACATGGGTTTAGCACTTAGATAGAATAACTTTAATTTCAGTTGCTATCGGTTGAAATTGAGCGCTTTTTGTTGAAAGCTTTTTGCTGTTTTTGATTATTTAATTAACTACCGAGTTTAATTTGAATAGCAACTGTGAAAGGGACCTGAATATTCTGACCTCTTCGAGTCTATAATTTTTTTAACATCTGTTGGTGAAAAGCCACATTAGTACCTATACAAATCACACATGGAGCCTCAAACAGTAGCCCGAGTGTCAAAGCTGCTTGAAGAAGAAGAGACTGTAAAACACATTGTGGTAACTTAATGGTGGATTGAAAAGTCTCATTGAAGCATCAACCCCTTCCACACCTACAAAATTCTGAATTAAAGTTGTCAATCACCAATAGTTCTATTTTAATACTTCAGAGAGCAGATGGGCTGGTTAGGGTCTGGTTCGGCAGGGTGAAAGTGCACAATACACTCCTATGCAAGTTGTCATTGCAGATCTTAGCTTCCTTACTTAGAATTAGAATTATACTAACCTCCTGAACTTTTCCTCTTCAAAGAAATAAGATACCTTTGCATATTGGAGTCTGAAATATAAACATCAGTATGTAAAAAAAGCTACAAAGACAATTCTCGAATTCCTCCAGGGAGTGCCGCTACTCGTGACGTTATCAATACAACATTTTGCCATTCCGACTCCACCAGCAAAAAATAAACCAGCCACTACTTATCTTACGAACCGTAAAACATTTCCGTCTCGTGAGACGCAGAGATACAAGATCAGCTATGTCACTTAGAATGGTTCCCATCTCGTTGCCATCTCATTTCTAGTTCTTTTGCCACTAATGTCACTTCTGCGGTGCTTCTTTTGCCACTGAAGACTATCAGAGTCACCCTTCATCTTTACATCAATGATGGTTTTTATTGTAAGACTCACTCAAAAAATAAGCTCTGAGGAGCGAATTTTTTTGAGTCATGTGTCGCGTGAAGTGAGTACTTCCAACAGAAATAATAACTGAAACACATTGGAACATTTTGTCGTATTTGACGCGACTCAAAAAATTACGCTCGTTTGACGGCAGCAGCCTAAGTGATACTCGCATGCAAGTGTATTGTGCATACTTAGCTTTTTTCCCAACCAGACCCGAGTCTGCCTACTTTCATAAAGAGTGTTGGTAATAGTATGTTTGGTGCTTGACATCTCCATATGTAGACAAAGGTGTTGTCAGAGTCCTGTAAGGTCTAAAGGAAATAAAGCACTTTGATTTTTGTTGCCGCAACAAGATTTTATATGACCCTTTTTTGTCTGACCTTGATGGCACTTACGTAGCTTATTGTATTGTAACTACTCTTGTATAAGGAAACGACAACTGCGGCCGCAGTAACAATAAATTATCATTGATAGGCTTAGAGCAGAATCCCAAGTGAACACAAGTGATCTTGCTGTCTCATACCACCTGTGCCTGAAAGCCTCATACCCTCATACAAAATAAACATCTTTTCCGTTTGTTCAGCGACAATTACATAATGTGCTGTGAAGATATAAGCAACCCGGACAATAATCTGTACCATTACCTCCTTTTGTGTTTTGCAGGGAATTAATCTTGGTATAATGTCGTTATCGTTCCAAGGGAGCTTTCATTATGAGGCTTTATTATTTTGTCTGATTAGTGGATGTTTATTATCACTGATGTTGTTCCTAGCAGTAGTACCATTAGTTGTGTTCTCCTACTAATAAGAACGGTAGTGGTTATTGATTGTGTTCGATTTTTTGTAGTTTTCGAGATAGATTTCAGATTTCAGATTTTATTTATTCACCATCTTATAACAATTTGTGCTATATTAGGTAAGTCTAAGAAAAGTCATTTACAGTTTTAAATAAATACCTATCTAAGTACATTTTATGAATTTGTATTATAGAGTCTATACCTATACTTAATAATTAAATTAATATATTCTAGATTGATTCAAAATAATAAATTACAAAACAATTCCATAAATGTAACACAAATCTGTAACTATCTCCAATTCATATTACATTACATACGATTTTTTTTGTTTTATTTTCAGTTTTTTTTTTTAATTTTGGACGTTTTATGGTATATGTTTTTCTGTGAAGCGGTTCTTTGAGATTTTTTTGTTAGTATCATGGCTAGCATACGTGTTCGTCTGTAAAAATACTCAACCTCGCATCAACAGCCTGTATTGGTCCACTACTGGACGCAGGCCTCCCCCTGATAAGTGCCTTATTGGCTTTTATCACATGGGGGGTAATACCCATAATCCCCACGCTCAACATGCGGGTTGGGGATCGCAGTTCAGTGGTAGAATTGTTTTGCAGGGGGCGCTGCTGCCTGCCCCCGGTGTATATCCCTTAGTCGCCTCTTACGACACCCGCGGGAAGAGTTGGGGTGGTGCAAATTTTAAGCCACACAGCGAAAAATACTTAACACTAAAATATTCTCACAACAAGGAGCTCAGATTTTAATCACGAAATAAAAGTTTCTGTTTGAGAGAAATTTGTTACTTGATTTCAACTTGAAAAAAAAAACAAAATCCTGACTGAATAAGTTCTTGGTAATTTCAAAACTTTATGAGTTTTTTAGCTCTCAAAATAACACAGTAAATTTGTACTTTACTGGGCATTTTTATGCGAAGTTGCGAGTTTAAAGTTAATATAGTCTAAAAAAGTGAAACTTATTTCATGCATTTGAAATAACTAGAATAGAATGAATAATTATGAATATTAGTTAAAAAGATGTTGTGCTGACCTTAGGTAACAAGATGTACTCGAGTTGAATACGAGTAATTGGCGCCAGAATTTGAATTTAGAATAGATAAATTAGGCGATGACAATAACCAATGTAAAATAGCGTAGCACTTAAAACAAAAATATATTTAATGTAGTTTTAAACTTTGATTGCTTATTAATTTTGCACATTTTAATTCCCTGGAACAACAAACAACTCAACTATCTGGTGATGTTGAACTATAAATAAAACAGTCTGAGCCTCAGCCATTTGCAAATATTATATTTTAGTTGGTAGAATGTGAACCTTCATTTACTTAGGCTCATAAAAATAATGTTTGGTAGAATGTAAAAATGTCACTCAAAAAATATAGTTAGTCTGTGGAAGGTCGTCAATGAAGGAAGATCTCGACGAAAATCAATTAACACAGGGTAGTAAATTAACACTTTCATGTCCAAGATGCACACGGTCGTTCTGCAGGTCCTCGATGGGCAGTAAATGCGTAAGGCTGCCTTTCCACCAGAGATGTGCTACGTTGCTAAGTTTCCAGCCGACCAATAGGATCGCTTCTTTATCGCGTCATTATGGTTTTATTTATGACTTTGAGTTCCTCCTGGTTTACCAAGCGCAACAATTGAATGCAAATGTGTGAAATATAGACCAGGATCTACACACTACTGCAGCAACAATGTGAGTAAATCATGTAACTTTAATTATGTGTGAGTCTGAGATAAACCACTGATTCAAGTTATACAATCCACTAGTCAGTTTAACACAGTGACATTACATAATATAATCAAGAATGGTGCAGGAGTCCATTGAGTTAACGAACCTAGAACTCTTTTGTGATAATGTCTAAAAATCGAAAAGTGTTGTTACAACCAGGCCGCGTTCATTTACCATTGGTGTATTGTATCGTGATCGCGTTGCGTTGATAATGAAACCGTTAGTAGTGGCATTAGTGGTAAGTGGTAACAAAAGACAAAAATGAGGGTAGATCGGTATATCTACAATAAAAACTCACTCCCAGTGACTTCAGTTATTTCGTAATCATGACCGCAGTAAACTGTGCCGAAATATTAGTTAACTCACAACAAATCATGGTAGATATCCCGTTATTAATGATTTTCGTGTGAATAACCGTGATCGTTTTTAAAGTTTTAATAATGTGATTGTTTTTCTAATATGAAATGGTGTAAGGATCACAATCACTAAGTATGGGACCTTCCGTAAGTTGTTTGTCTATTCCAAACCCCACTCCATTTTATATCTGCAAAACCTGCCAAAAGTTCGCCAGACATTACGGTTCTCCTTGTATCCTCCAATTTAAAATTTATTTTTAATTCCCTGCACAAGCACAGTAATTTGATTTTCCGTTGAACATGCAAACGTTTAAAGTAGACAGTTTGTTGAGATACCACGTTACATTTTAGTTTTCAATGTTCATGTTAATCCATGGCGTTTAAAATTCAGAGAGCTTGCTGCTAGTTCACGGGAAATAGGGAACAGCTAGGTAATAGGTACACGAACAAAGATCCGTATGCAAAAGTATGAACGTCGCCTGTTGAGAAGCGTTTGATCAATTACCAAAAGGAACCTTTTGGATAGATATTATTAGACGAGGTAGAAATGGTCACATTAAGGGTCCGGCAACGGATGAATTTCCCATACAAACGTAGTACCAAAATGATTTGTAATTTGAGAATGTTTTCATCGTGGTTTGCTATTATTTGTGTTAGAATAGTGTTTACACAGGTTCCTGCCATAATTTTTTTTCAAAATACTTATCTACACAATTACTAAGACAACATTCATTTTTTGATGTAAAATGCGATTAGGTTTAATTTCATTTCAGAAAGGTATTTTGAAAAAAAATTGTGGCAGGAACCTAGATAAATACTATTTTAATACAAATAATAGCAGACCATATTGAAAATATGCTCAAATTAAAAATCATTTTGGTATTACGTTTGTATGGGAAATTCATCCGTCGCCGGACCCTTAAGTGGGAAGTACTACCCGTAGAGCACAAAAATCCAGAGGTGGTGACAAATAATAGGTATTGGTACTATTTGTTAGCGGTTCGTCCAAAAAGCAATTCGTCCATATCGCGTTTTGTCCAATAAGCGGTTCGTCAGGAATCCATGCGCAGTTCGTCCAATTCTTACTAAGTACTTTAGGATTATCCAAATTAGTTTACATTTCATATTTATTGTTTCATACATGTTTGAAAAATTACAACAGGAGGTGTAATGTAAACAAAGGGACTTAGCACATAGCATCCGAATGCATTTGTGTTGTCCAGCAGTGTTGCGGTCAAGATCGGCGACAACCTTGAAACCAGAGGTAGGCGTAGTCTTGCGTCGATAAACAGAATGTTTCTGCTGTAAAGTCCTATTGGGCGTTATTCTAAAAATGACGTATTATGACCAATTGTGATTTTAATATGATAGTAAAAAGACATTTCAAAAATGTTGACCTTGGCACGATTTCTAACACATCCAAGTTGAAATACTTGAGTTCATACTATATTAAGTACGAAAAGATAAAACAAAAGTGTTCCAACTACAAAGTCCCTGGTAACCTGTGTCACAGTGGCACACTGCAGTCCCTACTAAACTAAATTAAATATAAGACGGTTGCTTCTTGCCGCGATGAGATGTAAATTTCGTTCTGTTGCCCTGAAAGAGTAAGACTTCTATTTAAAAAGCATCTAATGCGCTTAGGGACGCTGGCACAAAGTAGTTGATAGAAAACTTTGTACTTGATAGATACTTTGTAGCGTTGTTTACAATGACTTGGATTTCGCAATAAGGTTTTTATTGAGGGACGGTAATAAGACATCATGAATGTCAGCCGGTAGAATTCTGCTTCATGATCATCATCGGCTAGTTTCAGGCCGTATTTGGAAATACCTCTCTTCAAAGGCCTGTGTGTGTGTATTTGTTTATATTATCTTAATACGGGCCTTAAAGTAGTTTTTTACTGCTAGCACGTTAGCTATCTTTCTGGGAAAAAAAACCTTAGGGGATAAGATTATCTACTGTCTTTATTGCATCATTATAGCTCTTCAAACAAAAAAGTATCTTTTTTGTTTGAAGAGCTATAATGATATAACATTTATAAAACCATTTTGTCAAAATCTTATTTTGGTTCTCCTGAACAATCGTGTTTTGGCTTTTACTACATTTCATCGTAGAAGGGTCGAAATCTCAAGGTGAAAGGGGTGTGCCTATATTTCCCAATCATTGGTTATCTCTGTTCCTACCCAAGTGAGAACCTTATAAGATCATACAAATCAAATTTTTTACACCGTACCAGTCAAGCCTGCAGAGCGATTGGCGGGCTAGAGGGAAGTTAGGGTGCCAAAGTCTATCGCCACCTTTCAGGTCCACTTTCAATCAACTCTTCTCAACAAGCACCCTTCTCAGGTCCACTAAGCCCAGCTGTATATTCTAAAGGATACAAGGAATGTATAACTAGGTGGTAACATTACATTCGTCTTATACTATTCTATTTGTATCTATTCTCTAGTCTGCCATGGTCAGGCTTCTTGCCCGTGTGTGTAATTTTATACGCGGCATTGAATCTTGAAATTGGGTATTACTTTATGTCGGATTAGACGAGAATTTCTATCAGAAAATCTATCAATCAAAAAATACTCTAGGATTATTTCTTTATTTTCGTAGGTTGGCTGGCTCCGCGCAGAAGACCAGACAGTCCTCTCGCTCCACGAGCGAGTGGTCCTTGGTCCCCGGTACGCCATCACCGTGGAGGCTGACACCTGGCAGCTTAGGATCCGGCCGCTGAGGGCCGAGGACCGGGGCTGCTATATGTGCCAGATCAACACGCAGCCCAATATGAAGTGGCAGATCGGATGCATCGATGTCTATGGTAAGGTCAAGCTAGGCTATGCTTTGTGAGGAATGAAGGCTAGAGCAGAAGGTAAGGCAACACTTCTGCGAGTGGTCTTTGGTTCTATCACCGTGGAGACTGACACCTGGCAGCTGAGCATCCGGCTGCTGAGGGCCGAGGACAGCTGCAGCTACAAGTTCCAGATCAACACGCAGCCCAATATGAAGTGGCAGATTGGCTGCATCGATGTTTATGGTAAGTTCTGGTTGAAATTTGGTTGTGGAATAGGTTTGGCTACGCGCTCTGTGAGGTTAGATGTCGAGGCAGAAGAAAAGACGGCCCTATCCTTGCATGAGCGAGTGGTTTAAGATTCTTCTACATCGCCGATATGGCTTTGAAGTCATGCCAACGAAGATGAGATAGCCTTTTACTAAGGCCGTAATCTTAGCGCGGTTTCAATTAGTGTGTCAGTCCTGTCTGTGTCCTGATTGGGGGAGGAAACGTGATCGAAGAATGGGCTCGGCGAGTGTGTGGAGTGGTGGGCTCGCCTGCCATGTATAGGAGGAAGAGGGGACGCCAGTCGGACCGCGGTTGGTTTTACGTGTACCCGTGGTTCGGCAAAAATGTCGGGAGAGGGACACCGGGTAGTTTTTTTGTGGGTATCACGTCGTTCTCAGCGCGTCGAGTCCCACATAAGTCTGTCTGGTCCCCCCAGACCAGTTTATTCGTAAACAAATTTCCTCGCGGACAAAATGAAAACTGTATTCTCAGCCACGAAGTTAAAACGTTTTTGAGAGGTTCTCACTGATCAGAATTGTGCTTAGCTTCGCTTTAGTGAACGGACTTAAGCGAACCTAAGCGCTCCTTTCCAGGACGACTCATGTTTCTTTTTATTTATTTTTATCAAAAATAGTAAGTACCTACTTAGTTTCAATCATGAAAGAAAGATATTTTGATTCTCAGTGCGAAAATTAAAGTCCACAACCTGGATTGAAAGTAACGCTTTCTCCCACTACGCACATACAAACTGGTAAACGTTTGTTTAGGTCAGACTTCATTGTTTATTCGGGCTAAGTTATTTACCTACTAATTACGAGGGAAAATTTAAAAGTGTTTTTCACAGTTATCTTAATTAATATGACCAAAATTAACAACCCTTGCTACCCTTTGAGAAATACGATCAGAAGGGCTCCCCTTGTCACCATGAAAAACACTCAAGTTTTTAATTAAATACGTTTTAGTATTTATTATTGTAGAAAGGCGAGAAAATTAAAAGGGGAGGCTGGAAAATCAACCTGATATTTAAAAGGTTAGATTCTCTGATGAATTTAAATCCAGCTCTTATTTCAGAGTCACTTGATTGTCCATTTTGAATTTTGAATATAGGGCGTGAGTCACAAAACTAACAATCAGAAAAATGAAACTCTTGAGCTGATTCACTAAGGATTACTGTCGGAATTGTTATTGCTTTCACTTCTAAGAGAGATTTATCTCTAAGCTTTTACTAAGCATAACGTTTCCAACTAAAATAACAACACATTGCAGCAAGCAATTGCCACAGAAAACCCAAAGGAATAGAAAATATTATGAGCAAATGACCGAGAAAATTTTCTTCCTTAACTCTATTTATAAAGAGAGTCAGTTTATTTTAATTGAAAAGTTATCGAGTTGAAAAGTTATGTAAATTGCAGGGCAACAAACCGAATAACTTCGAAATGAGAATTTCAAATACTTTTAAAAGGAACTTTCTCATTTCTCTAAACGTAATAGGTATAAGAGACGGGTCTTAAGCTTATTATGGCGGAGGACCGATCCTTCGAAACATTTCAAAGTATGAGGCGGCCAGATGGCTTTAGCCTGATGCCAAATTGGCTGTGGTCACAGCAAAAAAGGCGCCATAACATTAGATATAATATTTTTTTCCTAATCTATGTTGTCCCTCTGCTGGGCAGAGGCCTCACACAAATATTTCAGAAATTTCGTAGATGTTTATAAAATTTAAAAAGAAACTTCTATTCATTTGAAATGGAAATTAATCCAATCAAATGGTTCATTAATTTTCATTCACTTTATCACTTACTGTTACTATTATTAACCGACTTCAAAAATGAAAGAGGTATGGTTTGACTGTATGTATGTTGTTGTTTTTTTTATCATCGCCGATTTCTGCGTCAATTGTGGACCATTTTAGTTGGTCAGCAAAAAAAAAATTGTGATTGCGTTTCTCATAAGGGTCCGGCGACGGATGAATTTCCCATACAAACGTAATACCAAAATGATTTTTAATTTAAGCATATTTTCACTATGGTCTGTTATTATTTGTATTAAAATAGTATTTATCTAGGTTCCTGCCACAATTTTTTTTCAAAATACCTTTCTGAAATGAAATTACACATAATCGCATTTTTACATCAATCAATAAATGTTGTCATAGTAATTGTGTAGATAAGTATTTTGAAAAAATCTTATGGCAGGAACCTAAATAAATACTATTCTAACACAAATAATAGCAGACCATGATGAAAACATTCTCAAATTACAAATCATTTTGGTACTACGTTTGTATGGGAAATTCATCCGTCGCCGGACCCTAGATGGTGCCAAAAAATTATAATTTCTCCAGTAAAACTTAAAAAAAAAACAGTTTAAATAATAAGAAATTTGAGGTTAGTTTATTTACCACAAGTATTTGTACTTTTGGTGAATGGATCGATTTGTCACACCCCTATTTTTGTGTGACGTCTCTAGCGGAGCGACATACCAATGGCGAGGCTTTTTTGGTTATCAGCACATGACATTCCCTACAAAATTTTAATATCTTTATGTGCCTCTAAGGTGGAATTACCATAAAAAACACCAATCAATATAGGAGTATGAATCAGCCACCTTTCATTTAAGTGGAAGTAAAATTTGCACGTTGGTCACCCCGACTTTCATAATAATAAAGCATTTATTTCATATCCCATATCTAAAAGTCCGTAAGCACAGCTTCAAGCTGTACAACCACCGCAAAGTTAGAACAAAACTCAATATCAATGAAACGTCTCCAACGACGCTGCAAAAGTATTTTCTGCAGAAAAATAAATCACCTTAGAAAGTCAGCCCTCGCCTTCGCCCATTGGAGGTGAAAGCCAACTTTACCGCCCGCCGCTCAAATTAGTTCGAGTTATTCTTTTTTTTCAATCCCGAAGTTTTGAAGTATGGATTTCAATATTGAATTTTTACTATGTCTCCAGGGGCCGTAGTTTGTAACTTTGAGAGATTTAATGAGACTGTGGGTTGGTTTTATTGTTTTTTTTTTGTGATTCGAGTTCACTGTTCTAGGTCATTGTTTATTTTGGTTTTGTTAGATGAACAATGCTGGACACACCACATAGCATAATCTAGCCCCAAGCTAAGCAGAGCTTGTGTTATTGTATAAAGTTAACTAAAAGTATTTGAAACACCCAGAACACGCGGAACAAATATCTGCAGATCGTAAAAACATTTGTCCTTAGTCCCGAGGTGGGAATCGAAGCCGCAACCACCTTCGTCTCAGGCGGACTTTCGCCCACCGCGCCACATCATCATCATCACAAATAACCTTCATTCTTCTCCCAGTTCCCCCAGATATAATCAACGAAGCGTCCTCCGCCGACGTGTCAGTCCAGGAGTTGGAGAATGTGTCGCTGGTCTGCAGAGCCTCAGGACATCCGCCTCCGAAGGTCAGCTGGCGACGGGAGAACCATGAGCCTATGCTGCTGAAGAGAGCTGGCAGCAGGGATTTTTACAAAGGTGAAAAAACATTAGTTATAACGGGAACCAGGGTTATAATCACAGAAGAAACCGAAAGGTCTACACAGGTTTTTAATTTTTGTGATCTAGCACTACCTACTAGAAATTGTTGTCCACACTACCCAAAGCTTAGCAGGTAGAGAATGCTATCAGCACTATGCCCGTCGATGTACAACTTTTAGGCAATAAAGTATATTCTAAAGGTAATTTGATCTTTAGCGTCATCGGTATAAAAGACAAAAGGACCAATCGAGCTTCCTATAAAATTGTTTTGCAATCTAAAAACACTATCATCGATTGGAACATCGTTAACCAGTTTATGCCAGAAAGTCTAAGTAATGTAGGTACGTGTGCTTGCTTGGTGGACGAAAAATATTGTAGGTCAATTTTCTAACTCACGATTTTGGAATATTGCTCGTGGCTCATCGAGAAGGCGTTCTGTGTTGACGAATATGTGAGAAAAAATGTATAATATTTTAATGATTAATTCATTTTATTAAAATCATAATTTTAATTCTATTAGGCCTAGTTATATTAATAATATTTTTTTCTGACTTGTAATATTTAACCAATAAATTGATTATTCTGATTATTATTCAAGAAAATTACAATCAAATAATAGAAATAAATTACAACTAGTATTTACAATTGAAACAATTGAGCTAACTGCAGACTGTTGTAAACAATCTACAAGTAGCTGAACTGATTATTATTGACCCCATCCACCTATTTCTCTCGTTGACTGTACTTTACTATTATCTCACTATACTTTAGAAATTGACAAAAGAACAAAAAGATGACAGTAAAGGAAGATATAATAGGTGATTAAAAGAACTTAACAAGTGAAGTTCAATCTCTATCTATACTTATAATAAAACTGTAACAGGTCCAATTCTGTACATTGAAGATATTTTGAAATTTTTTTTTGGAGGGCACTCTATTATCGATACTGAAGCCAAAACTGTAATTTTTTTCATTCATGTCTGTCTGTCTGTCTGTCTGTCTGTTTCTTAAACGCGCATCACGTCGAAACTACTGAAGGTATTGAAATGAAACTCGGCACGATTTTAGGTCATACTACGAGGAAGGACATAGGATACTTTTTATCCCGGAATTCAGTCAGGTTTCCCTGGGAGAGGGGATGAAAGTAAAATTTCTTCACCGCGCATGACGCCGAAAGTGCTGAATGAGTTGGAATGAAACCTTGCACGATTTGATTTCATACTACAAGGAAGGACATGGGATACATTTCATCCCGGAATTCAGTCATGTTCCCCTGAAAGAGAGGATGAAAGTAAAATTCTTTAACTGCGCATCACGATGGAACAACTGAATGAATTCGAATGGAACTCGGCATAATTTGATTTCATTCTACGAGGAAAGATACATTTTATCCCAGAATTTAGTAAGGTTCCCCTGGGAGAAGGGATGAAAGTAAAATTCCTTCACCGCGCATCACGCCGAAACTACTGAATGAGTTGGACTGAATTGGTACTATTTTAGTTCAAGGAAGGACATGGGATACATTTTATCCTGGAATTCAGTAAGGTTCCCCTGGGAGAGAGGAAAAAGTAGAATTCTTTAACCGCGCATCACGACGGGTCTACGCGTCGTCCGATTTCATGCATTCTTTTTGTTAGATCGAATTTGACTAAATCAGTAGAAAGTCGAGTAGAAAATCAGTAAATTGATGAAATAATCTGTAGTTAGAAGAAAAAAAATAGTAGATAGAGGGTAGGTAAGTTCCTATCTATGTATTTTTCCAAGACGCCCCATTAGTTAGGTTCCTACCTACTAAGGCGTCTTGGAAAAATAAGTTAGGTTCCTACCTTACATGATATATGGTGGTTTAGCTGGTCCAGTTAACTGTATTACCGAAGTTTGGTTGCAGTAAGTGGTCCAATGAAACTAACTAGACCACAGAAAAATATTTTTACTGTGGTACACAGCCAACTGTACCTACCTACTAACGAAAAAAAAATTACGGTGGTCCAGTCAAATGGATCAGGAGCCCGATTCTGCAATACAATTGCTTCAGTATGACAATGGAATCGTCGCAGAATCATCACGTAGAATCCTTAGATTTATAAAACTCCAGATAGTGCGTGCGAGATAAATTAATAGTTTCAAACTTGACGCACGTCTCTCCATCTGCATTCATCATAATTTATTTCATCTGAGGTGGAATACCCAAACGTGTCATTCTGTGTCGATACCCCTGTCATAGTGAAGCGATTAGTATAGCAGAATAGGGCCCCAGCTGAACGGAACCATCAGTAAGAAGTGAAACGAGTATGACACTTCTTAACACTGACGCTGGCCGAGTCGTAGCTAAAAGTCGTGTTTATAAAGAATGGGATTGAAGATGACAACATGCTATCCCCCGTAGACACTACACGATTTTTTGCACGGCGGCGTGTCATAATATGAGAGACTATGGTTAAATGTGAACTTTATTACTCGGCAGGTGAGGCAATCGCGAACGAAGTCGCGGGTACAGCTAGTTATATGAATAAGTCCATTAGTAGAAGATTATAATTTTACACAGGTAGTTACTTGTTCCATTCGGTAGCTCGCACGTTTCAGAGAATCGATTTAAATCGATGCACAACACTAAAACACCTTCCCAACCCTACCACGCTACCAGAACGCCATTCTTTTTAGAGGATAGCAACCAAAACTTGAGCTGGGATGTGGTGGGTGGGTTCTTGTATCTTCTACTAATGGACTTATTCATATAATAGAGATTGAACTTCACTTGTTAAGTTCTTTTAATCACCTATTATATTTCATAGTTCCATTAGTAGAAGATTATAATTTTACACAGGTAGATGTTTAGAGTCTTAACTATCTACTTAAGTTTTGGTATAATTTCAGAGCAGTAATCTTTTCTGCTTTATTTAGGAATAGCAAATTTTATAAAGATAAAACAAATAGGTGTATTTAGATTATGATCGTACGAGTATGTCGATATCTATAACACAAAATATATAAGAAAAATAATAATGTAAGTACTTAACTTTTTATCAGTCAATGCAATCATAACTTCTTATGCATAAAGTAATAATGAAGTCTCTATTGCCACTGTATATCAGCCGACCTAATAAAAAAATTCCGATGAAATTGGATGATTATAATTTGGGCAAAGGCTTGCGAGCTCTATCTCTAGCCAGCTCAGTGCCTTCCGTAGATCCTCGGTGGACCAGCAGCGTTTGCGCTCGACGTTGCAGCATGTCGCTGCAATGTGCGACGAAATTTGCAACGCCGATTCCGCTTGCTCTCGTAACATCCTTAATCTACCGAGCCATAGTTTGCGACGATGCTCGCTTATGCGGACGTTAATCGGTGATCAATAAATTACTATTAATTTCACTTCATAATTTACTCGGGGCAGACATAATTATAATCTAGTTAACATTATTTATTTTGTAAAATATGGTATAATCATATTTGGTTGCTCGCGAGCTGCTGCATAGGTTTATAATAATGCTGATATATACAGGTATATAACAATTTAATAACGCTAGTATTTTAGTTAATTTATCTAAAGAATATCAATGTTAGGGTACCAATTGTGGATGAAATCTAGAACTTTTTGGTTCCTTACAAAATTGTATTTAGGTACACTCGGCCGCTGCTTACGCGTATAAGCTCCTTTCAGGAGGCGAGATAATATTGTGTTCGTCAGAACCAATTTTGTGGCCTAAAAGGCGCCGATCGGTGACTTGACTAATACTAAGTGAACTATATTATGAATCACCCTTTTGAAATTGTTCTGTTAAATTTTAATATACTTCTATTTTTTGTATTTTTCTAAAAATAATTCCACCATAGCTTATAAATAGTGTTTTAAGGTCCTTTAGAAAAGGAAGCAATCATGACATCTTAATATTATTAATACAATTATAGTGATTGCTGAAAAACTGGTCGCAGTGAAAACGCTTCCGGTGACGATCGCAGCCCTCGAAGGGTAAGGTCTATCGGCAGGAGCACCCTTTATTAAAGCGCAAAATTTTATAATTATTGTCTGTGATTTTGGATACCATCAAACGATTCAGTAGAGAGAACTGAGCCTAGGAAGGCTAGTTAGGGAATACAATTATTCCTGTTGATTGTTCGTTATTAATTTTGGAAAACACTTTAAAATAATTGACAAAGGCGAAATTCAGTAAACGTGAAAACCGAATCGGGGTTCCATTTACAAAAGTGTCACATTTGGCTTTGGAGCGAGATGCGCAACGATCAATGTAAGGTAGACTAAAGTGATGTACCTACTGAGTGAACTATATACCAAAGTTAATACAGACATGTGAGTTTAGTTCTAATTCAATACTGGGTTAATTTTTCCCATTCCTATTATATAGCTTATTGCCGTCGTCTTAACTGTAAGCATCAGTTTTGCGCAATTAGATTTATTGTGAGCAAACTCTCAGGGCCTACACAAAAAACGCTTGTTTCAATTAAATTAAATTATTAGTGTGAAATTGTAGGCCACATTATTTCCAGTGACCATTTGCGCCCATGCCATTGCAAGCAGCATCCAATCCAGGACGATAGTCAGTAAACATTTTATGGGTCATAGAAATGGTATTAGAAATTAAGGATTTCTTAGTCTTTTTAATATCATCTATCCTGTTGCCAGTATATATCGAATTTTTGTCTGTTATCAGTTGATTATTATTATTATTTTGTAATGATGGCCATAATTATTATTAAGCAGCGCGAAATTTTTTCTGTCTTCAAAACCTTTGTGTAAACTTTGTGCAAAACTCAAATCGTGGTAATTTCAACTATTTTTGTGACAACTTTATGGTTCACGTTTTTCTTCAGGTAAGGCTAAACTCAAAATATCTGATGATGTATTAAATATGAAGCCTTAAAACTTTCAGCTTGCATGTCTGTTTAGTTTCAATTGTATTTTGTTTATAATTAAATACGAAACCATTTCGAGATCGTTTTATTGTTTCAATAATGTTACTAAAGCATTTTTCATAGTTGGTTACTATCATTTAAATATGAGACTGAACTGTAGATTCGAGTCGAAACCTTAACACTTTCATGGCCCACGACTCACATGACCATCTCCATCGCGCCGCAAGGCGGCTGTTGCGCGCTCCTGCGCCTGCGCGTCGCATCATCGAGGCTGGAGAGTGAATGCGATATAACTTACACTTATATGGCCCACGAAACACATGTCCATCTCCATCATCGCCGTAAAGCGCCCCTGCGGATCGCACCTGAGACTGGGCAGTGAATGCGTCATCTAAATGACCCATGAGACACATGTTCGCCTCCATCGCCGCCGTTATGAGACCGATGGCGCCGTGCGGCGCGGGCGGCGGCAAGGCGGCGCGCCCTTTTGCGGGTCGCTCCTCCGAGGCTGGGCAGTGAATGCGTTAACTAAATAGTTATCTTTAATAATTTTGATGAATTGTACATATCAATAAGTATGGGTCCTTGTGATCAATTGTTGTACATGACTTTAAGATAGTCTTGTTTTGGTTATTACAAGTGGTCGCATTATATTTTATTTTGATTGTGTTCCTTAGGATACATCAAATGATTTTAAATAAACATAATGGGTACTGTTAGGTGTCAACAATGTTGGTTATTATGATTGCAATGTACCTACCATAAATTAGCTAACAGTCTTCATTTTACACTATGATATTGCACCAAAATGTACTAAATCCTTTATTTTTATGTTAAGTGTTAGACTTATCAACTTGAGCTAGGGTATTTTTAGGCATGTATCACGTCTGTGAGTCTGTGAGTCAGAGAGAAAATCGGTAACCGTTCATATTGGTGTTTTGGTAATAGATAACCAACATTTATAACAACGCCGTCACGTAGGTTAGTACCTGATCTACTGTTGCAGTGGAGGACGTCCGTCGGTTCGTATTCTGTCGGTTGTGTTGCGCCGACGCTAGGGACACAGCTGACGGCGCTTGAGTTTCTCTGTGCCTGGCGATGCGCCATGTACCTGTACCTCCCCCCCCCCCCCCTTGTTCACCGCGGGTTAACGTGGAGGGCATCCCGTTTGAAGCTTGCGGGGTGGGTTTTGACAACCCCTTTTTTTTTGCTTTTTAATTGTTTTAGCAGTTTTGATTATAACTGACAAATTAGAGCCAAAACGGGTGTCATCTCGAGTTTCGTCTTGAATGATGTTCAGGGACGATTTATCTAGATATTGGCCTATTGCGTGTTTTCGTCTCGATTGAATGTTTGGTTTTGCGAGATCTGAGTGTATATTCTCACCGTAAACAACTGGAATCTCTTCAGTTGAGTCACCTAGTGCACGACCACATGCACGACATAATATCAAGACAGGATTACCAATTTTTACATGGTATCCGTCAATATCCCAGTATCAGTTTCGATGGTGTCTAGATTTTTTGTTATCGGGGATACAATACCTATATTATATTATTATTATTCTATACCGGCTTCTTTATCTACACAGATATTAGCAAATAGGGGTTCATTAATTATTATGGCTTCGAATTCCGTAAAGGAAAACCCAATTCCACTTTAAATATATTTGCGGGTAGTGCAAAATATTTTATCGGCTCAATCTTAGGAAATGTTGATTTTATGAATATTGAACCCAATGATATGCGGAGTAGTTTAGTTGCCTACTTACATGCTTGATGACCTTCGTGATGACCTACAGTCGAACCTCCAGGTATTTTACTGACAATTTTTTGTCGTCGAAACAACATTGGTAGGTATGAAATTTTTGGTTCTAGGCATGTTAAATCCAATGGTATGCAAAGTAGATGACTTCCTACTTGCTTTATGGTCTCTGTGAATGACCTACTGACAAACCGCTTGGTTTTTAATAGGTACCTAATCATCTTTATATTTTTATGAGATAATGAGTTCTAGTGATGTACAAACCATTGATATGCAAAGTAGATGTTTATTTGCTTTATTATAACCTTCGTGAGTGACCTACAGTCAAACCTCCAGGTTTTTAGCTCATCCTGTCTAGCCTTCGTGGAGTACCTACAGTAAACCCTCCAGGCAGACTTTAAGATGGTATGGTATGATTGAATTGTAAAGGATACAACATCTAGATTATTCTAGGTAGGTAGGTACTTGTTTTATAACCTTCGTGAGTGACCTACAGTCAAACCCCCAGGTTTTTAGCTCATCCTGTCTGGTCTTCGTGAAGTACCTGCAGTAAATCCTCCAGGCAGACTTTAAGATGGTATGGTATGATTGAATTGTAAAGGATACAACATCTAGATTATTCTAGGTAGGTAGGTACTTGTGTAACAAATAAATGACTTTTACTTGTTTTATAACCTTCGTGAGTGACCTACAGTCAAACCCCCAGGCTTTTAACTCATCCTGTCTAGCCTTCGTGGAGTACCTACAGTAAACCCTCCAGGCAGACTTTTAGATGGTATGGTTTGGTTGAATTTTAAACATTTGCAACCTAGTAATGAATTCAAAATAGAAGTTACCTTCTTTTTTCGAGAATCCAATAATTGACCTCGAGTCGCTTGTTTTTGTTCAAGCTTTTTTATTTCTGCTTGATACCGCTGAATTGCTTGGTCTTCCCTTTTCCTCTTGTAATTTTTCGTAGATTCACAAATTTTATTGTTAAATAAATTTTTAGTGTGCTTATGCTACCGCGCACGGAAAAAGAATGACGTTCTGGTAGCGTGGTAGGGTTGGGAAGGTGTTTTAGTGTTGTGCATCGATTTAAATCGATTCTCTGAAACGTGCGAGCTACCGAATGGAACAAGTAACTACCTGTGTAAAATTATAATCTTCTACTAATGGAACTATGAAATATAATTTCTATTATTATACTGTGCATATTGTCCAGCATTTTTTTTATATAAAATCGTTTTCGCCTCCACTAAGTCTCTCTAACGAGACAAATCTGAAAAGGCACACCTTAGTATCTGTTATACTTCAAAATTCCCTGAGTTTTGTGAGAAAAGCTCAATACTAAAGAAATACTGCTACCTTTTCGTGAAAAGAAATAAGCAGACTCAAGGTTTCTGAGATACCTCTTTATGCAAATAATGTAACAATTGCCTCGCCTCAACTGACTGACGTCGACCGACGATATGGAATAATGTTGTGTGCAAATTGTGAATTCGAGGCATTTGTACACAATGCCATAGGTTATTGAACTGAAACTTTAATTTTCTTTCAATTTTTCAAAGTATTCATTTAATTAGAACGATCATATAAAACCACTTACATTTACTTAAAGGTTCTCGTTCAGTTAGTAAATTACAATTAATTTCTCAAGAGGAAAAACTTACTACGAAAGAATGTAGAAGGTGTAAGTACAATTCTGAACAGAACGAGGTGCAATCTGAACTAATCAGGGTAAACCCTAGGTACTTTGAATGACAGTAATAAAATGTTCCAATAAAATCGTTTTCGAGAGATCGAAAACTATTAGAATAACAAAAACCGTCAAGCGCGAGTGTAACTCGCGCGCCGAGGGTATCGAACGTGTGTCAATCATACAAATAAATAAAGGTACCAGTTAAAGACTTCGTTATTTGTTATTTAATTAATAAGTACCTAAAATTAGTAGGTACAGACCTATATATCACATGGGTCGCTCTGCAAACTTCGGAAATTAGTTCTAGTTCTTCAAGTAATAAAGTTATTAAAACTAAAAAAAAATGTACAAACTGGTACTTTTCATTTAATACCCCACTTGATCTTGTCTCTTTTTAAATTAGGGCATTACAATTTGTACTGAAAATTTTCTTTTCCTTTTTTTGTAATTTGAAATGTATTATAATTACTTTTAAATTTTTAAAAATTTCAAGTTACTAACAGTAGAAGTTGTTGACATATTAAAAAGGGAAAAAGAACAAACAAAGCGAGACCTTATGGATTTCGAAACCGATCTCGAAACCCTAAAAATGAACGATCAATTTATAGTTTTACTGCAACATTTCATTTTATTCATTATATTGCTTCTCACCTATCTACATCAAAATTCATTGTTAATTTATATTCTTGCAAAGTAAAGCTTTATGAAGCATGCATCTAGCTTAGTATTTTATTATTTATGTTAGTTGATTGTTGTTTTCTTTGTGAATAAAGGTTTATTTTATATATATATAACATTAAATAAATCTAAGAAAATATGAACTGGCTTGAGACGTAACCTACATATTATATTATGTATGTATGTCCACACAACAAGTAACTAGACCTATACGAAAATGAAATACTACGTTGACAACAAAAAACGGAAAGAACATAAAATATTATAATGGCGATTATTTTATTTTTATTTTATTTTAACTTATAAAAATAATATAGTGAAATACATAGTTATATTAGTTGTAATTGTTTTATTCTGTTACTGTAATTTTCTATGATTTCTGATTAATAAATCCTTTACAAATAATGAAATGTTATTTTTATAAGTAAGTCATGAAAGTAGTCAAGTAAATTGCTGTAATGTGCTCTACACGCGCTAAATTTAGTAAATTTAGTATTCTACTTAGTCTGTATAAAAACAACATATAAGTATTTTTCGTTACAAGTAAAAGTCGCAGAAAGAAGCCATATTAAATTCAATTGATATCCTACAAAAGCTTACAAAGGCTTTTTCTTAAAATAAGTTAATCTAAGGCGAAATCCCAGGTTTCTGGCCAACCGGTGTTCCGGAACAGCGAGCCTCGAGATATCGAGACATTGCCTAAATTGGAAACAAAGAAAATCATTTGTCAGCAAAGCGAGGGGCGTATCAGTTTTGGAGACAGTTTGCTGGTGACGAGACAATTTGGGTTGCAATGGAGTTGTCTTAGACGAGGGAGGAAGCGAAGGGTTCAGATATTTTGTCTTCGGTTGTTATTTCTTCATCTTGAAAGTGAATGTTGAAATAATGTTTTTCCTTTAGTGTGTTGCCTTTCGTAAATATCGCAAGGCGAACGAGAATAAGGATTGTCTATTTTTAAGAGAAAATTAAGAATTGGTTCTGTATTGCATCAAAGGTATTTACAATCCTCCTCATTGATTGTGATGACGGAGAAGTAGGTTTGTAAGCTGCATAGTGTTATCCACATTCCTTATGGAGGTAGCCATGCAGTGTGGCAAATGTTAATGTTATTTCTATTTTGTTAAGCTTGTGTGTTTTACCACGTTCATATTTTAAAGAATTGATCTGAGAGTGGCATAGTCACTATGTGACCTAATAATATAGATAGTAAAAAAAAAACTTGGCCTTATTATAGCGATAGTTATAATTTTTATACTTATTTTGATGACATGCAATAATGTAGGTATTCGGAATAAAATCTGGATATGAAAAGCAGTTGGAAATGGCGCAGACAGGAGAAGCCCTGACAGAAAAATCAGGCTCTTTTTGTAAGGATAACTTGAATTGAATGTCTTTTACAAAACCTATAGCGACCATCAAATTTAGATCCAACTATAATTTAGGTAAGTCAAGTGGCGCCCAAAGAACCACAACCAAAGTAGCTTATAACTTATATCTTAAGAACATCGAAAATTGGAAATTGCCTCTTCCTCGGTAGGGCCTATTGGTCACTGAGAAGAGGCTTCTCTATCGTCTACGGAAAATCCAACTAAAACAATTCGTCTAATACAATTCAACTAAAAGATTTCGACTAAAAACAATTGGACTAAAACACTTCGACTAAAGCAATTCGACCTTGAGTTGACCCGAATGTATAATTGCACCCAGAGCCATATCATCATCATCATCATCACCATCATCATCAGCCTATATTAGTCCACTGTTGGACATAGGCCTCCCCAGAGCCATATGTCAATACAAAATTATTTTGTTGTTGAAAAGAATTGTTTTAGTCGTTTGTCGAATCGACTAGTCGAAATGTTTTGAGTCAAATTGTGTTTTAGTCTAATTGTTTTAGTAAAATTTTCCTCAAAGTTTCTCTATAACTTGACCTAGCCTACTCTTAATAACCTTTTTTGTTCTGCAGTGGAGAGCTACGTAGGCAGTTCGCTGCCGCTGTGGCGCGTGGACCGCCGACAGATGGGCGCGTTCCTCTGCATCGCCTCCAACGACGTGCCGCCTGCCGTCAGCAAACGAATCACACTGCTTGTAAACTGTGAGTTATATAATGATAGTCTTTTTCTTACCAAAAATAACCCAGTTTTGGAGACTATTTTTGGCTCGTTTTAAGCTTAAGCTCGAAGTCAGCAGATGTACTTAATAAAATTAATTCATCCGGTTGTCGGCAACTTTGTCATATACCATTTAAGAAGGTTTCCAATATTTCGGCACAGTTTCATGCGCCATGATCACGGAATAAGTGACGGCACTGCGAGTGAGTTGTTATTGGCAGACATATCGATCTACCCTCATTTTTCGTTATCCCGTTATAAATGACTTTAGTGTTAATAACCATGATGAATTTAAAAGTTTTATCATTTAAGAAGGTTTTGATTTCTAAAAACTACCTTGAAATTTTTTTATCTGTCTGTTTTCTATAATAGAAGCCCTCAGCAAAAGAAGCCGAAAACAAAAAATTGAAAAGGTAACCGTTTTCACGACTAATCAAATTAACTTGATAGGGCGAGAGATAGTATCCTGAAGAAAGACATACCTAACCAAAAATAGTAAAATACCTACCAACGAGAGCAACGCTTCGGTTGGAAGTTAGATCATACTCGTATATCTTTGGTGAGTATTTCCAAAAAAAATAACCTTAATAATATTAGAAACGTAAGATAACGCATCGTCTTAAAAGCGACATTCTCTTAATATTTTCCTTATAACCTAGTAGTCAACATATGCCCGAGAAAAAACCACAAATCAACAAAACGAAGGAAATATTCGTCGTTTTGAAAGACTCAAATCAAATAAATACGACCTTTCACCTCCAATACAATTAGAAGATTATTCCTCTTGCCTACCTTCGTATATCCAGGAAGCTGGTCCAAAACATAAGACCTAGCGTTTTCAGGCCACATGCCAGCCATAGAAATAGATTGTCCCTATTTGGGCTACGGCACTGTTTACGGTTAAATGATAAAGCTTGTCCCTCATCTGGAAAGAAACGTTGCAACACAGCTCAAAATGTGCATTCGAATATGGGCTTTAACTCGTAACATTTTGATGAGTTTTTATTGAATGGATTAAATGACACGAAGGCCATGTTGTCATTCGATAATGCTGAAAATGCCGAAGCCCCCTTTGTTTGGGGCACGTAGGTATGTGTGCTGATAAAGCTTGCCTCAATTGTCTAAATAACCAAGTACCAAAATTACACCTACACACCTACATTTACATGAACCTCAGTAGTTATCCAACTTCAGAATATTTACATACTTACTTGTAGCAAATTTTATGGAGAATCATAATCTATATAGATGTTACTAGGTATTGCTAGATAATAATCAAAAAATCTGCGGAATAATGCATCATATCCCATTTTCGCGTGGACGCGCGGCTAGCCCTGCCATAAGACGGCGGTTGCGGCGCGCAGGGCCGCTGAGAGGATACTTGATTAATTGAAAACTAATTTACGTATCATATTTAGATTGACTTAATAAAACAATTACTACTAATATATACGCTCATATCTATTTCTTAAAAATCTAAGCCGTCACCAGAAGGCAGAGTGCCCAGAATGCTGGCAGCATTGCCACGTTGAATGGCAATACTAATTCGTTGATCGAAATAGAAGCCAGCATTCCGATCACCTGAGGACTCTATAAGAAGTTTGGTAAGATCTTTAAAAATTGCGTGTGCCCCAGGACCCCAAGGACCAAGGGTTTGAACCCCAAACGACTCAAATAGGTATTATTATCATTATTTTTTATTCTATTAATGTAATTTTCATTGATTTCTGGAAATAAAAATGTGTAGCATATGATTGACTTTGAGCCTAAATCCGCGAGGATCCTCTTGCTTGCGCCGCTAACTCGTGATAAAGCCGAATTGATCCCCCTCTTGTAAGCCGCCCTTGCGTATAATTGACTCTTCCTTGTCATTGGTTCGGGCTGGCCCATCATGTGTGGGATTACTAGCAATGTTTGATCTACTGTTATCCCTTGCCGTCTGGAATGTTCTAGGATTATCAGGAAATGAAGAGATTGCTGTCTTGAAATGGATACTCAGTCTCAAGCATGCCCAGTGCAGACATTAAACGCCGTACTGCTTATATTGTCGGAAAGAAACATTGAATAATAATATTATTACTAGCGTAGAAAGAAAGAAAAAAATATGAAAACCAGTATCTAAATTTTTCTGCTTTTACATCTTGTAAGATAAGTCTGTAAGTAAATAACACTCCCCAACATAATAAACCTTTGTGGTTTTATGACTTTTATTTTTATTAAAGGTCTTCTTCATTAGTACCTACCTACCTACATAATTATTATACGATAATGATAATTTTTTACTGCGTAGTCAGCTTGTTCAACCGCTGATTATGAGGTCCTGGGTGCAAATCCCGGGTCGGGCCAATAGTTGTTATTGGGGTTTTTTCTAGCAAGGAAAATTCACAGTAGCAGCCTGGAATAAGGAAATTGGCGGTGTTACACCCTAGTGCCTCGGAAAGCACGTTAAGCCGTTGGTCTTGCGCTTGACCTCTCCCCGGTCGTGTCGGTATGCCGACCCATCAGATTATGAGAGTGAGTGCACCTGTATTTGCGCACTATATAATATGTCCTGCGCAACTAGCTAGTCTCCGATGAGATTGGCTGCTGTGGTCGAAATTCGGCTACACTGAAAAAAAATTGTTTACATTCATTATGATCTTATCTAATGCGATCACGCATCATGAATCCATATGACCCTGACAAGATCTTGTCTTCTGTGACTATGTGAACTTAGTTTAATCGTCATAGCTCCTTCTACCAAGCCTTATAAAGTGTAATTAATTTAATTCAGAGATTAAATGCAACAAAGTCGTTTGCTAACCCCGTGCAAATAAATGCTTAATATGACAAAGTGAATATTTATTTTGACTTAGAGCATTGAAATGTCAATGATGTGCCTATTTTTTGTTTTAAACAAATTCTATATGTTGCAGCTACCATGCATTCTTGTTTGTATTGAATGAGATATTTATCATTCCAACAATTTTGACGCCAATCAAGATGAAATGCGTCTTAGTTGGACTATATTTTTTTCAGTGTAGGAGGAGATTATAAGATAATATGCACACATAACTGAACCACTGAAGAGTGCGTCTCTCCTAGAGAAGGGGAGTTTTGCCATAATCGGAAGAGTTATAATTACACTTATGGAAGCTTCTGCCCTTATTCTGGTGTGTTATAGTGGTCGATTCTTATTCTTGATTCGCGGCAATCGCCGCTATCGCCACCGTCACCACGGTTGTAAAAGTTAGTAATAAAGTAAAAAAAAGTATGAAGCCAAATAATAAATTGCTCGTAACGTATTTCTTAAGCGTTGTAAAATAGAAAAGGAGGTGGGACTTACGAAAAGCAAAATATTTACTGTGTGAAGGCACAAATCATAGAAGCGTCGAACTGTAAGTGCCACAACTTACAGTTCTTCTGAGGTTTCGTGATCAAAATTGACCTAAGCTCAAACTAATATTTTTTCTCCTCAAATCACATTTTCCCTCGCCAATCCACCAGCAACGTTGGCGTTAATTTCACGATTCATCGCTCGTTTATCCCCACCCTCTGGGGTACCCTTGGATCAACTGTGGGATCAACCATAGGATCAACCGTAGGATCAACTCCGCATTATCACGACATTGCTTTCGTTCATAAAAATCCGACTCCTTTGTTCGCAATGGTATGTGCATGTGACTTCGAAAAGCTAATTATTTTTCACGTACCTATAGAAATATATCATAATATTTACTTTTGTATTTTTTTCTGTTTTATTATTTAGTACCTAGTACTATCTTGCTGTGCCCTAACCGGGTCCATATTTGAGACTGAATACCATTAATAACTTATGTACAATATGGTCGCAATAAAAATTTGAATTTGAATTTGAATTATTGTGAAATTTAATCATTGAAAAGTAGATATTTTTAATTTCAATCGCATAATTTCTAAACGCAACGCCATTGGCAAGAGCAAACATGCCGTCATACTACACATTTTGTATTATCATGAGGCTTTGGCGGGATTTCTTTCTGTATTATTTCGCGGTTGTTTCGAGTTGTCTGTTCAGTAAAATTTTGGTCTTTATCACTTATTTGCATCTGATTTTATTTTTATTGAAATATCAACGAAGAAACGCTCAACGAAGAAGCGCTTTGAGTTGAAAATGTGAAGTGTGACGTCACAAAACAAGGGCCAATATGGCAGCGTTTTTGACACCCGAAAGTGATTGCTGTTTGACTTTTTGTTTTTATCATAATAATTTAAAATTTATTATATTATTTTCGCTAATGTTAACCTAAATTAAACGATATACAAAATCAAAAATTCTATGCATATACCCTTTTGCTAAATTTCCTGACTTCCAATAATTTGAAAAATGAGCCTATTGAATTTAAACTGAACTTGTAAAAACGAATCACATTTCCATGCTGTCGATGATCAGAAATCACTGCTCAGTGTCAATTTTCCAAATGTAATTTGATTGGGGGTTACGATTCATTCGCGAGCTTGTGAAAAATCGTCAATTTTTGCTATCGGCATATTTTTCCCATAGTTCTATGTTTTCCCGTATTTTATCAATTTGAAGTAATAACGGGAATATAGGTAAATACAGCTTGACTGATTAGTTTAATTTTGTTGTTTGTTTTCTTTTGTGTGTTATTAATAAGTTTAGGTTATGACAGGAGACAATTTATGAAAAGTAAAAGTCCTAAATAAGTTTAGGTTATGACAGGACTGACATTATTTGAAAAGTAAAAGTCCTGATTAAAAAAAAAAACGTCCTTATAAGGACACCAATACTTGGAAATTTGTTTAAATATTGCTGTGCTAATGAGCACCAAAATAGTTAAAAAATTATAACGATATCATTATATTTTAACAATTAGAAACACATTATAGTAATTTTTTAAGTTTTCGTTTAACCCATACAATTTTGGTGTAGATAAAACTCTAATTTGCACAGCCAATAAGCGAGAAACCGGTACCAAAGCGGGTAAAAGCAGCGCCCTTATCAAAGACTTATTGATCGACATCATTTCAATAGATAACAGCAATTTTCCGCAGAAATACCATCAGTCGAGCTGTTTGTTAATTATATTCTAGGAAAATTCTAGAGAGGCTCTTGCTTGCCGTCTTTATGTCGTAATTTATGATTGGTTCTTTAGAAAGGAATAAGGAATCATATTTTTGCAATGTTGTCATGGGCAATGAAAATAAAATGATATAACTATAATCAATTGTGACTAAAATATAATTAGTGAGTATTCAAACCATACATTTAAGTCAAACTCATGAGGGAGGGTTTTGAACTCTAAAAAACTTTAAATCCTTGTGCAAGGGCTTGGTTTGTTTTTCTATACAAATATTTTAAAGAGGAAAGATTTGATTGTTCGTATTGAATAGGCTCCGAAACTACTGGACCGATTTGTAAAAATTATTTTACCATTGGAAACCCACATTATTCCTGATGAACATAGGCTACTTTTTACCGCGGGAAAATGCTTCATTCCTAAGGGAAAACGGGTAAAAGGACAACGGGTAGTAAGAATACAGCTAGTTTATAACATGTATGTATGGACACATGTGTGACTAATTAATGAGTAACTGGTGAAATAATTTCACTTTTTCACATTCATGTTTCGTGCAATCCGTCACCCAAAACTTCTTGTTTCTCGTTCACACTTCTGGAGCACGGTACATAGTAATGCAGATTTACCAGTTAGTGGTTGCAGAGGTCACCCCCGGGTCAATGAGCTTTTGCATTGATTGACTTGATCTCCACTGGCACCATATTTGTGTCGGAGATCTACTTCGAAAACGAAACACAAAGTTTTGATTGAATGACGTTCCGAACGAAAATAACAACGATCGGTTGATTTGGATGCGTCATCTACAAAAACCTATTATGAGTGAGGGAATATAGAGTGCACCTGTGTTTGCACACACACTTGTGCCCCTAGATATAATATGTCCTGCACATGGCTAGTCTTCTGCGTTGAGACTGGTCGCCGTGACCGAAAATTCAAGCTAGCAGAAATTAAATTAAAACAGAAGAATATTTTCATCACACCTATCTCACCCCTTGCATTCAATACCTATGTACATGAGAGCCTTAGTTATCGACATAGCTCAAAGAATTAGTTAGTGGCAGGGGGCCGGCCGTCAACCGCCGGGGTAAACGTGTTCTTGAGTGGAAACCACACTAGGCAAACGTAGTATGGGACGTCCTCCGACCAGGTGCAACGACGTCCTATGAAAGACTGCAGGCGGATGCTGGATGCGGCAAGCTGAAGACAGTGTGTTATGGCACTCTTTAAAATAATTCTATGTCCAGTGTCTATGTCTTCATATAGCTTTGCAATAGGCTCAGTTTACATAGAAAACACCCAGAGCGGGACCAGTATCTGCAGATCGTACAAATAATTGTCCCGAGGCGGGAATCGAACCCTCAACTTCCTTTCGCCCGCCGCGCCATCCAATATTCGTTTTTTCGTAGGTATAACACCCAACTAAGTCTAAATAGTATCTGCCTCTTTCGTTTTATCTCGTAGGTAGGTATAATACAAAGCGATATGTAAAGAGTGTGTAACTGCCTCAAGAGAGCAATTCATACGTCTAGACTAAAATTACGTGCTTTAACTGTAATTAGGGTTTGATTAAAGTGTTCTCAATTGTACTTGCAAAGATAATTCGCAGAATCAGCTGAACTCTCTGAGCTTTTTGAACCTTACATTCCATTTGTGCTCAATGCATTCCAATGATGTTAATTAATATTTTAATACCTCTTTTTACAGATATAAGAGCTTTATAGTAATTTGTTCGTATTGAAGTCAATTCAGAAGTCGCCAAAACCAAAGAGAATGTAAGGCTACGGCCAAAACTAAACTAATAATGACAGGGCTAAAAATTATGCCGTCTCTTTTATAACGCTTGAAATAATGGCGAAATAATATGCCGTCATTTTATTGCTGTCAAATTAGTTTTAGTTTAGTTTTGGCGAAATCTGAATTGACATTTAAAACAAACTCTTTCATTGGTGTCAATTCTGTTGGCACTAAAATATAAGCTTACTATGTCTCATAACTGTTATTTTATGTATTTTATTAATTGACAAACAAGCGGAACCGCAATTTTTTTGGGTGCCAACAACAGAATCACTACGCTCTCTGATATTTTACTTCTAGACGCCACATTTTAACATACAATATTAACTTTATCCCATTTTTATGCAAATAAATATTACTATATAATTTCAAATCCCAAAATGAGAACCATGGAAAGTATTCAACCCTTCTATGTCATAAAGAAGCCATCCAGTCATTACCTATTTATGCTTAGAGTGGTCAGGTCTTACTCATAATGTTCATTTTATGTGCTATTTGTGCATTAGGCAAGTCCTCCCAATGCTCAAGGGGTTTACGACCTGTTTACGGGTCTTTGAGTTACTGTGAATACTTGGAATATTAAAAGATAGGTCTAAATGTTACAAGTACGGTAGTAAGGTCTGAATTCGTGTACTTTGTCTCGGGTTTACGTTTTCAGGGAACAAGAGCGGATTTTCGTTTTCAATGGAAATAACAGGCAGTGGGTAAAAGTTTTATTAAAAAAATATATTTATTATTTAAAAAATAAATATACTTGGGAACCATCCCTTGGTTTTAATCCGGAGGCGGGCAGCAGCGCCCCCTGCACAACAATTCTACCACCAAACTGCGATCCCCAACCCGCATGCCCAACGTGGGGATTATGGGCATTACCCCCCCCCCCCCCATTGATAAAAGCCAATAAGGCTCTTATCAGGGGGAGGCTTGCGTCCAGTAGTGGACCAATACAGGCTGTTGAGGTTGAGGTAAGGAAAACTACGACCAGATGGTAGTATTCAAATTCCTATAAAGCTAAGTAAAGTGCTGTTGAATTCAAACAGACAAGCCTTACTTCGTGACCAAAGACCATTTCCTTAGATCTTGTGCTGAAAAATGGCGGTTGCTCACGTACAGTTTAGGTCAGTGTTTAATGGTATTATAAAACTGTACCTGACTTTATTTGGCTTTTCATTCAGAAGTCTTTTTGTTGTTTTCGGTCAAATGAAAAGTGCTTTCACCAACACTTACTATAGAGTTTTAAGTAAAAATAAAAAGTCAAGCGCGAATAAATTACAAATTTACGGATTTAGGATTTTTTCTTTTACTTGTGCTATAAGACCTTGCTGCTCACCAAATTCATTCATTTATTATTCTAGGTCTACGGGAAGTACCCATGGTTACCATGGTTTTGTGTGCATGTGTTCCCTTGGAAATTTTAAAATATGCGGACATAAACGGCTGTAAGAGTGCGTTGACTTAGAAGTTTTATTTATATTGCGGCTTCAAGAGGTTACATTGTTAATTTCTACTCGATACGTCCACGCGTTCCTGATAAAAGGGGGTTGACAGACGGTAAGACAGACAAATAGACAGACAGACATACAGACGGACAAGAAAGTGATCCTATAAGGGTTCCTTTTGAGGTACGGAACCCTAAATGACTTATATGACTAAAATTGCTTGGACTTTGTTTTTGTGTAAAATTTCAGCCAGTAGATACTAGATTTACTAGTTACTTTTCGTTGAGAAACTTAATTAACGTGTAATTTACATACATTTTGCACCATGAAACAAATTATCAAATTGCGTGCGTTACGAAATGAAAAGTTATTCAGTGCATACATTATGATGTTGCAAAACTTCACGTTATATCTCTCTATAAAATAAAGAATTCTTATGTTTATAAACAAGTCTCCTTGTATCGTAATGTTTTACAATGTGCATGTTTTATTGACATAAGCTTACTTTAAGAACAAAGCTATAAAGGGTGTAACAAAAGTAAGTAATAAAATTTCTACTTTTAGTACTTACTTTTGGTTCATATTCGATAGTAGAACGGGAAACGTTTCGAAAACAATCCCGGCATTTTCTTCCTGTTATACTTACTTTGTAAACAATACCTATATGTATACAAAATAATATAATAAGCATTATGTTTTCCGCCACCAGTTCCACCCACGGTGATGGTACCAAACCAGCTGCTAGGCGCTCCACTAGGAACCGATGTGGTGCTGGAGTGTACTATAGAAGCGCACCCGAACACCGTCAACTACTGGCTGAAGAACCGCGGGGAAATGCTGCTGGATGGGTAAGACCTTGCGATAATTAAAAACTGGTTTCTGTCCGCGGCTTCGCACGTGTTGGAACTGATTTAGGGGATGAAAAATATGCTACTAAGCCCGGAATGGGCTTATAACCTAATTCATTCAATAGTTTGGCGTGAAGGGGTCACAAACATCCAAATAACTAAACTTTCACGTTTATAATATTAGTTTGCAGTAATATTGTGATGAATTACATAATTTGAGAGACGAGACATTAGTTCACCACTCAGTTCTTTCTGTAAGCTTGCGCGATGTTTCACGCCATAAAAACCAAATTTAGACTGGAAAAAATTATAAATATTAACTAAGCTACGTTTTCCATACTAGTATTGCAATTCAATGGCTTTGCCTCACTTCTACAAGCACCACATATTGGTCGTGCAACCACTTCCAATTAGTGCAACTTCTCAAATTTCAGGAACCGTTCTGTATATATCCTGTCATGGTTTTAGTTATTTTCTAGCTTCCAATATTCGAATTTCTCAACAACCTTGATTTGTCAATTATTTTAGCTTTGAATATCGCTATGAACTGGTTCATAGCGATATTCAAAGCTAAAATAATACGAATACGAAAATACTCGATTTCAGTTCTAAGGTACTGGTACCTTAGAACTGAAATCGAGTATTTTCGTAGTACTTAATTGGCACAATTTTGCAGGTAGGTATATTCCTAAAATGTACGTCCGATTGAGGCAGGATTTTTTTCTCGATCGGTGTTAGGATTTCGGCTCTTGATTT
Source organism: Eupithecia subumbrata (assembly GCA_949316285.1). Taxonomy (NCBI): domain Eukaryota; kingdom Metazoa; phylum Arthropoda; class Insecta; order Lepidoptera; family Geometridae; genus Eupithecia; species Eupithecia subumbrata. The sequence continues at coordinate 6,786,931 of OX438643.1, read as the reverse complement.
TTTTAAATTTATTCCATTACGATTTTTGAAAATGAAGACACATTTTTGACCACCTCTCCCACCCATTTCTGATCAGCGTAATAATGTGTGTAGTTTCCTTAAAAAAAAATTATGTGTCCTACGAAAATAGTAAGACACAAGAATGACGGCACTTATTACTAAGAGCCTTATCACACTAGCGGTTTGCCAGCGGCTGCGGGGCGGAGCGGGCGCGCAGCGGATGCGTCGCGAACACGCCGCGGCTGCGCAGCGAAGATGTCGCGGACGCGTGGTGAATTCGCAACGTTTTACGTTCGTAAAACACACTCAGTAACAAAATGGATTCCTATGAGACACTACTGTTGGCTTTGTTACTTCAAAGACGTCGGAGACGAAAACGAAAACATCGAAGAATTTGGGAAGATCCATTTTCAATTAATCTGAGTGACTACTTTGTGTTGTTTTGCAAACGAAGAAATAATATGTACGTACGTACTAAAACGTTTGTACGAGACGGTACAAAATGGCGTCCATGCTGCTATTCGCGACGAAAACGTTACGCATCCGCGGCGTATTCGCTGCGCGCCCGCTCCGCCCCGCAGCCGCTCGCAAACCACTAGTATGATAAGGCTCTTAGAGTAACTAGAAAAACTAAAACTAACTTTAAAACAAAACAAAAGCCAAACTAAATTAACCTCCATAATTTTTATTTATTTCCCTTCTTATAGCCTTAGAACTAAAATAAAATAGATTTTTGATCAAGGCTTATTTTATAACCCTCTACAAATATATAATTGGAGTACCTATTCAAGAATTATTATCAAACTTTCCCTGTTCTCTTTAACTCTTCAAGTGGCTGAAGGACTCCGAGTCAATTTTGCAGAAACGCTCAACAATAATCCCGATTCGAACATTTAATCCGACGCGAACAATACGGTCAATGGTTCTCAAATGAGTCTTTATTACTGGCGTGTTTTTACAACGGCCTGTAAATCGAAATACCAATGCCAGTTTACTATCAGCATAGAAAGGAGGTGACTAATTGGTAAAATGCTCGAAAAACGATGTGATCTTGTGACGAGAAATGCTGACTGTAATCGCGCAATCATTTTGAAAGATTTGTTAGTTGTTCATAGCAAATTTGGCAATTCTTTTAGTGTACAGGCAGTTCGTCTTTGGAACAAACTGCCTGTCGATATCAGGCTTGCTCCTTCCATCACCTCCTTCAAAACCAAACTGAAGTCTCATTTCCTTTCTACAGCAGTCAGGACTCATTTCATTCTCTACTTCTTCTGTAACTTAAGATGTTATTGCAACTTTTAGATTATTAGCTTTTTATTATAATTGTTTCCAGTGGACCTACTGTATTAGTTTATTATTTTTATTATTATTATTTTCTTTGTAAGTAGATTAGATTATTTTGTATTGTAAATATGTATGTACTAGATATATAAGTTCTGTTATTTACTTTCTGTGCATTTTCACCCCTTTTTCTATTCTTATATCTTTTTCTCCATCCCAAAGTTGCCTGGGAGAAATCGCTCTCAGCGATAAGGCCGCCTTTTGTACTATGTTTTTTTTTCATTTATTTAGATATAAGATTTTTATGAATGTTATTTTTACGAGTACAATAAAGTGTTCATTCATTCATTCATTCAAAACACTAACAGAGATCATCAAATTAGATCTATCAAGTTCTCTAGCCATGGTTTATCAAAATACTCCATTATGAGAGTTGCCTATTGTTCCTATCTAACCTTGTTTTCTCAATCGGACAACGTGATGTCGTCTCGCAGTGCATGTCGTTATTGGAAATGTAAAAGCCCGCAATTGCCGGCTTCGATACGGGAGCTCGTTCGGACGATTTCGATGAAAGCTTGCTGCTTTGTTTGGAAGCAGTGAGATCAGTACCTGTTATTTGAATCATTGTAGTGTCGTAATAGGCCGCAAAATTTCGAAAAATTCATACAATAAGTGGAATAAGCCCATAGAGTGCACGGACAGATTATTTTTCACAAGTTTTAAAGCAGAAAAAGGTTTGTTTTATTCAAATATGCTGGTAAGAGTTTTGACAAAACCTATCTCGAATATAATCTACGCACTAACTACAATACAATTAAACATATTTTTCCCAAATATCTCAAATATTTTTTAATTCATTGACATAAACAATACATCTGGCTTCTCAATGCCTTGCCATAATATATATATATAATTTCCACAATATCTATACAGAAAAATAAGTACTTAATTATGTGAGATAAAATTCAAAGTCACAAACTTTGTGACTCTAACAAATGTGTACATGTCCGATTCCTACCATTGCAGAGTCTTGAATATATGCCATTATGGTCATTTTAACACCATGCTACATAATGGTTATTTTTCTCATCTCTGCTTCGTTAAGTGGAAACCGGCGTTTACCTCAAATTTTTGTACGCACTGAAACTCAAATTATAATTTCGAAATCACATATCTCTTTCTCAGTAGGAATTTTCATTGAATCCACATAGTTTGGGCTTATCAAAGGTTTTTTACCTTTCTCGCGAAGATGCAGTTGCAAAAACGCCTCTCTTTGCGCCCAATCTCGCAAGTGTACATCAGGCGCGTAGGCCCAGCAAAACCCTCCGAAAATAAGGCAAAACGAGATGGACATCAGGTACGTTAAGTGGTGGGCGTTGTAATCATCCAATTGATTATTGAAATCGAAGCCGTAGCTTACCCAATCCTTCTTGTTTTTAGAAGCATCGTTGCATTTCAGGGTTGTAGATATTCCTCTATTCAGGTGGTTCCAACCGCAGTGTTGTAGTAAAATTGTGTGACGCAGTTTTATCAACGCTGCCATGGTCAATACGTTAATGTAATCCTAGATTATTTTTCTTACCTTTAACTGAAATTATTTAATTATTTGCGTAGCTTCACAGTCCCAGAAAGTTATATTATATTATTCGCTGTGAAATAATAGTTCGAGTGCAGGAAAAAATATAGTCAAATTGACGTAAAATTAGATTCTCTTGAACTTCAATGTGAAGCTTTAAACGTCAAAGCTTTTAAAACCTTATTTATGTGAACATAGGCCGTATATCTAATAATATGGGGGTACTTTTCCGGTTCCTTTGTCAGTGTTCAAAGCGTCAACGCATTTGTATCTCAGATTTATATGTAGGCTTAAATGCTCTAAGTATGTAGGTCACTGACATCCATTATGCGTACTGCGTGAGGTATTGCGTACCCACTTGTCTATGACAGGCATATTATAGGTTAGTTAGGTTTGTATTAATTAAACCACGTGAGCAACTCTTTTGACGACCTCAGTGGCGCAGCGGGCGAAGGTCCGCCTGCAACGCAGGTGGTTGCGGGTTCGATTCCCGCCTCGGGACAAAGGTTTGTACGATCTGCAAATATATGTTCAGGGTGTTCTGGATGTTTGCTATGTATAGTAAAAATATCTATCTATGGAGTGTATTTTATTAAGTATATCAGTTATCTAGTACCCATACCCATAACACAAGCTCTGCTTAGCTTGGGGCTAGATAACGCTGTGTGAATTGTCCGGAATTATTTATTTATTATTTATTTATTTCGTGTTTGAGGTCTTAGACTGAGTGCGGCGAAGTTTTATTTATCGCCGTAGCATTGTGCTTAGGTATTTTAATAATTATCGCACTAATATTATAAATGCGAAAGTTTGGATGGATGGATGGATGTTTGTTACCTCTTCACGCCAAAACTACTGAACGGATCGGGTTGAAATTATATAGAATTTGCATACAGGTAATTCTAATCCTGGAATCAAACACAGGCTATTCTTTATCCAATAAATTAGTTGCCATGGGATGGAAATCATCTTTAAACGTTTCTATAGAAACAAAACGCGCGAAGCCGCGGGCAGAAGCTAGTAAACTATATATAGTGCTACGGCGTAACGTTAGCATCATTCTTAGCATTGTCTACGACGAAGAATATGTGCTATGACGTAGCAGGACCAATCATGGCTCAATACGACATACGACATTGCACACAATTTTAATAAGAACAAATTTGAAAATTTAAAAACCCCCCCAGTAAAATTTTCATAAAACATGGCTCAGAACACTTGGGATAAAAATTTCTATGACACTAAAAAAAACTAAACTAAAATCTGTTTATCCGTTTGGGAGCTTCGATACCACAGACAGATACACAGACAGACACGTTAAACTTATAACACCCCTCTCATTTTGCGTCGTGGGTTAAAAAGTACACAAGTAGGCCATGTTCAAATCTTTTCTTTTGTTTTGTTATAATCGTTCACCAACTAATATAACATCATTATTTTGAAATAACTAAAAAACAACTTCAAATGCCATTGTTTTTTAAGTTCTGCGCGACGAATAGGTATAGTTACGAATCCCTCGGGAATATTTTGTATTGGAGCATCTCTGATTCTACAATAAGTACAACTTAATACATAAATATTGTACACCAAGATAAAGTAAACAGAACAGAAAAACACAAACACACAGTTATTGTACAAGAATTATTCGTAACAGTTTTATTATACATATTAATATCAACACAGCTATTTTCGGAGTCAGTGTACGATGTACGTACAAGAACATTTTTATGGGACCCTTTTCGAATCATTCTCTATACAATAGTGAAAGAATCAGTAAAATCGGTTAACCACAGGCGGAAATATCAAGTAACAAAAATTCATAAAAAAAATAGACATACAGCCGAATTGAGAACTTTCTCGATTTAAACTGAACTTTCTTTTTTGAGGCGTTTAAAAATAAGTATAACGGGTGGGTGGCATATTTTTACAAGATACCGGGTAATATTGATGTCTGTATCCTAATCGAGTGTTCTATTATGGTATTACGATGAAACCATCGTAATATAACATTTTCTTCGGGGAGTTCGAGTTTTTGTATATTAAAAATAAGTTTTTATTTTCCGACAGACCGAAGTACACAATCAGCGAAGAGAGAACATCATACAAGGTGATGATGAAGCTGATGATAAGAAAGTTCTCGAGGAGTGACATCGGGACCTACAACTGTGTCAGCACCAACTCTTTAGGGAAGAGTGAAGGAACATTGAGGTTATATGGTAAGAGATTTTTTTTTAAAAGAACATACGTCTAGAACGTTGATCTAACTAAACTACGATTTTTATAAACCAACCAAACACACATTGCTGCGTTTGGTTGACAGTGAAATCGAGAGAAATTTTTGACGAAAATCCATCGAGTTAGCTAGGGTATAGATATGATAGATTATGTACCCCTGTAGAACTCTAATAGACCTGACATGATTTAACTCAGCAGCCTAAACTTACATTCTACTTCTAGTCGAAAATTACCAGATTTCCAAGCTAATTATCCAACTAATGAACTTTGGCCGTTCTGTGAAACTTAAGAATGTTAATTAGTCTCTGGGTCAGCTGGCATTAACTACGTTACTTACAACTTGCAGCTAGAATATCTGGATTAAAAGTCTTTAAATAATTAAATATTTTTAGCTACTTGTTTGCAACAGTCTGCAGTTAGCTCAATTGTTTAAATTGTAAATACCTACTACTTCTTTTTATTTCTAAGATTTGTTTGTAATTTACTTTGTAAATAAAGATTATTATTTTTGGGAATAAATAAAATCTAGAAATCTGGCATCTATGTAGACTGCCAAATATTAAAATCAAAAGCCAATTTTTTACATAATAAACCTTGACATAATTTGATTCTATCCATTTTTGTAAAGTTATCGACATAGCTCAAAGAATTGAATCAAAGCTCAAATCAAGCTGAAGTGGCAGTGGGCCAGCCCAATCTCGCGAAGAACCGACAACCGCTGGGGTAAACGTTTTCTTGAGTGGAGACTGCGACTCGGCAAACGTAATGTTGGACGCCCTCCGGCCAGGTGTGGGATGACGATCTGCGAAAGACTGCAGGCAGATGCTGAATGCGGCAAGCTGAAGACAGGGCGCTATGGCGCTCATTAGGGGAGGCCTATGTCCAGTGGACTAATAAAGACTGATGTGATGATGATGATTTTTGTAGAATGAAGGTAATGAAGGCTTTCGTAGTATTGTAATTATTTGAAAGCTCTATTAAGTCTTACTTAACCGACCACCAAAAACCATTCCAATTGTTACTTAATAGCTGACTGCGAAAAAAAGAGGAGGTCCTATTTTTGGCTGTATGTTTGTTTTAATTTAATGTACGTTTGCCGATTAGATTACTATTTGTCCCGCAAAATTTAAATAACATTTTAATTATAAAAGGTTTGAAGTTGGTTTTAGGTTCTTGTAAAAACATCAAACACCGTCTCTGGCCTTTGTCATCAAGTTAGGACTACTAGCTCTCTTCATAAAGATGGCTTGTCATCTCTTCTCCGGTCACCTTCTAGATCTCCTAATATTCCTTGCGATCCACTCTGTGAATCTTTTTGCCCGTCTCATCATAGTCCTAATCAAAAAGCTTTAAATGTAACATATATAATATAACATTCTACATCGAGTTTTCCAAAAATTCTTAGAAATAGTTTAATACTAAGGAATTTGGAAGTAGATTATAATTTTTTTCAAAGTAATAAAATTATTGTCTGTACGTTTGTTTTAATTTAATGTACGTTCGCCGGTATCTCCGACAATTGATGACCGATTTTGATGATTCTTTTGGTTTTGTCTAGACAATAATAACGAGGTGGTCTTAGCCTTATTTCCGATCACTATATAAATAACTTAAAAGCATTTCAATTACATATTTTATTGACAAATAAAATAACAATCAAATAATAGAAATAAATTAGAACTAGTATTTACAATTGAAACAATTAAGCTAAGTACAGACTGTTGCAAACAATCTACAGGTAGCTCAACTGATCCATATAACCAGTCGGAAGTGTCCCCAAGACGCTGGCTGCGTTGCGCCAGATATTCACTAGCTCTCGGGTCACGGGTCGCTTCGACCAGACGCTCAAATATTTTTTTAAAACCCGAAGATCCTCGGTACCCTACGGACCTAGTGTTTTTTAATTATAATTATAAAGGAAAGGTTTGTTTGAAGTTGGTTTTAGGTTTTTGTAAAACATCAGATTATTTCTATTCTAGTAATTCTGGAAATTCTTATAATTAACGTGGGCTAAAAATATATTTAAAATATAAGTAACGATATTTCAGATAGCTTTTTACCCTCAAACGCGGCCTACTTCCCCATTTTCCAGTAATTTGAGTGGAATCCCGTTTTTTCAGAAATAAAGCTGTACCCGAGCCCCTCGCCCGAGGTGAATGTCGGAGGTGAGCAACATTAGCATAATTCCCAAAGGTTTTTATCGCGTTAATAGCAAACATCAAATTATGCAGGTGACCATGGATTTGAAGTTTGTGTATAGTGAGATATTCCGTAGTATCTATAGGACCTACACGCACGAAGGCCGACACCTGGACCAGTACTCAAAATAACGAAAAGTAAAGATTTTATTCGTTTTCCTGCAAATGCAATCTTATGAAATTGACACAAGAGTAGGTTTTGCACAAAAACGTATCAAAAAGTTCAATTTTCGTTATCCGAGTAGGTGATTCGATCCGATGAAACGAGTCGAATGGCATAAAAATATAGCAACACCAGCAGTTAAATAACTAGTAGCCTATGCTCAGCAGTGGATCGACAAGCATTGATCATGATGGTGATGTTAATTCTGAGTACAGGCTCTACGCAGGGACAGGATAAGAACGTCAAGGAAAGATGCCCGCACAGATGGTATTGTGTTGGAAATCGAATACATTATACCAAATGCTGAAAGAATAGAATATATCGTGTTGTAAAGAGGTATTTGAAATTTATTATTTCAATAATTTTTTCTTAGTATTATAATTTTTTTCTCTATTTTTGCCTTGTCAAAACTTTGTCTTTGCCTTGTTAGTTTTTATCTTGGTAAAGGTAAGCAATTAGAAACATAAACCTACTAATTTAATTGTATTGACTTGACAAAATGTATTAAACCAAATTAAGGGTACAGTTTTATTGCGCGAGAAAAATCCTACTCATCCTCAACTCGTTGTCACCCTGAGGTATAAGTACTACAACGGAAATTATAAGCCACTAACATAACCTCGGCTTAATGAACCCTGGAATTTCAACCTAAAACCAAAATATTAAGGTCCAAAATGAGGCAGATCCGCCAAAAACAAATATCCATTTCCATAGGTCCCTTGATAATTATCATGATATTGAAACCAGGTGTGAGATAGCGACGCGACACTGATATTCCGTGTTGGGTTTTTAGCTATAGTCACCATACTCATGTACATATATACAGGGTTATCGGTAATTCATTGACACTGCGTAAGCTGCAGGTTCTGTCCATCATCACGAACACGTTAGTGAAGACGACGCCAGGTCTTAATTCTTAATTTTTTGTAAATTGCCTCGCATAAAAAATAATGTCCGAAAGCTAATTAATTACTAAATACCGATCTTCCACTCTTATTTAACACACATATTATCATCATTATTTTACATGTACGTAAGATGAATTAAGTGACATTAGCCTGGCTGGGAGACAACCGAACACACACACACCCACGGATAATTCAGGGCGGAGACGTTTTTAGGTTTAGTGTCAAAGAAAACACCTATAATGATCGATTTTTAATTGAAGGGGGTACATCCTAATATGTCACGTCTACACAGACGTGTTCATGGTGGTGGGCAGAACTTGCAGTTCAGTGTCAGTGAATTACCAATAACCCTGTATAGTTATATACCACTAGTCTCATTGGCGACTAGTGGTATAGGTGATGCGGGCCCCACTGCCAAAAACCTAACTTCTGAAAATCACTGTCAAGTATAGATTAGGTAATTATTTGTTTTTTTTTTTTGTCAGTGAAGGCCTCCGTCTTATCTTATAGCAAATTAATATACTAAATTAAAATTAGCCATTAATCTCTACTTATTAAATAACTATCTATTTACCAACTGAATTAAAGGTTGAACAAAAACAAGTTTATAATTATATAAAGTGAATTTGTTAAATAGTCGCTTTTTTGACGTATTCCTCACAGCTTTTTCCACATTTTTCTGTCTCTAATCTTTGTTATATTTTATTTATTTATTTTACAATTTTATGAAAACTAACAGCTAGGTAACTATACTAACAGAAATCGTGGGAAACTAAAAAATAACGTAGTGTAGGACGCCCTCCGGCAAGGTGGGATGACGACCTGCGAAATACTGGAGGCAGATGCTGTATGCGGCACAGTGTTGCCAGTGGCAGATAGTCAAATATAACATGCGACAGCTCAAAAAGTAACATTTTCCCGAGAAAAGTTACATTCCCTTAAATTATGTGGAAAACGACTTACTTAATGCTTTACTAGGGTACCTACTTTGTTACACAAAAACTAAAATAAGTTGTCTGTCCAGTCCCATTTGTTCAACTTCGAAAAAATCGTAATACTTAATTGTTTATCGAATAATCGATTGGCGATGCTGAAAAAGGAAAAACATACTATCAATTATCTGTGTCTAAGTAATATACCATCCAATTTATTAATATCTTTCAATATTTCAACTTTGTTATCAATGAATATGAAAAAAAAACGTCAATATAATAGAGATATTTATACTTATTATTTATTATATTTTAATGGAGACAGGATTGCTAATTTGAACTGGTAGAACCTGGAAAAAAGCACATATTCACAAGTTCACAAACAAACAAACAAAATATAGTATAGTACCTAGTCACCACTCGCTTGCTAGCTAGCCTAAGTAAGCGAGATAGAAGATCGAGAAATACACGCGAGTGAGTAAGAGGCACGACGTAGTGACAAATTCTCGCGCGGACGTCGCATCAGTCCACTAAACCAAGTGTGCCAACATGACCAACAAAAACATTCTTGGATGCGTTCCGTTTCACGATATTTTTTTGTTTGCTGAAAAATATTTTTCAAGTTTATAAAGTGACAAGTAACACAAAATAACATATTGAGTCGTGTAACATGGAGGTAACATGAGAGGGTCAAAAGTAACGTAAAATGTTACAAAAGTAACATTCTGGCAACGCTGATGCGGCAAGCTGAAGACACGGCGCTATGGCGCTCATTAGGGATGGCCTATGTCCCGCAGTGTACTAACATAGGCTGAAAATAATAAATAATAAATAATGCTGGACAATCCACACAGCACCATCTAGCCCCAAAGTAAGCTACTCAAAGCTTGTGTTATGGGTACTAGATAACTGATATATTTAATACATTATATACATAGATATAATATATATCTATATATATAAAAGAAAGTCGTGTTAGTTACACCATTTATAACTCAAGAACGGCTGAACCGATTTGGCTGAAAATTGGTGGGGAGGCAGCTTAGAACCAGGAGACGGACATAGGCTATGTTTTATCCCGGAATTACCACGGGAACGGGAACTACGCAGGCGAAGCCGCGGGCAGCAGCTAGTATATATATATTTATTATACATAGAAAACACCCAGACCAACGGAACAAATTTCTGCAGATCGTACACAAATTTGTTCCGCGGCGGGAATCGAACCCGCAACCTCTTGCGTCCCAGGCGGTCTCTCGCCCGCTGCGCCACTGAGGTCGGTGAGGTCGTAATAATGATGATGATGACAAAAAATAACTAAATTAAATTGTTAGGTATCTACTAAATTAAATTGTTAGTTGTCATCCAGTTAGGACTACTACATAGTTTTACTCATTTCGTAAACATGGCTTGTCATCTTTTTTCCGGTCGTCTTCTAGATCTCCTTAAATTCCTTGCGATCAATTCTTTTGGCCCGTTTCATCATAGTCCTAGTCAAGAAGCCATAAATGTAGGATCCCCTACATGGCTTCTTCTCCCTTTACCCCCTAATTATAAGAGCCAAGTAACACTTTCATTGCCCACGAGCTCTAGCAATACTTCTAGTTGTGGGCCGCCCACACGTAGTTCTAGCACTGATTCGAGCTGCGGCCCGCCCTTGCGGGTCGCCACAGAGGCTGGGCAGTGAAAGCGTTAAGTCGCTTATAGGGGATAGTTATTAGGCTATAGTTATTAGGCTGTGTGGCATCATTTTAACAAAGCTTTTTCTTTTCAGGTTTGACCGAAGGCTCTGCTATGCTGCAGCCAGAAACTAGCAACGCGAATAAAATAACAATAAGTTGTATTTATTTTACTTGCTCATTTATTTTATTCATCGCTAAACAATGTAAATATGTATTAAAATAGGTTATTTCATAAAATGCTGTGTCAATAATATTGTGGTTGTGTAGCTTACCAAAGTCAACGTTGAATTGCTGTATTATTTTTATAAGCCTACCTAAGCTAATTTAATGTAGATAGAATGTTTACTAGAAAATGAAAATTCAATAAAGTTGCCAGAATAAAATAATGAGTCGAATTTTTATTTAGGAATCGCTTCTGCCCTCGGTTTCGCAAGCGGTTTTTCTTAGAAATCCCATTTCAGAATTTCAGCCCAATCCGTTCAGTAGTTTTGTTCTGAGAAGGGGTCACAAACATCTTAGCATCCAAACTTTCACATTTATAATATTAGTTTGATGTGATAGTGTTGATATGTATGGTGGCCTAAGCTACGTTAGGTTTTAGGTTTTATTCCCGCCGCAGGACAAATAATTTTATACTCTACAAATATTTGTAAATGTACCTATCTGATAAATTAGACTAGGTCATCTAAATGGTCACTTAACTGATAATTGAAAGGAGTATTAGGAGATGTTTAAGACAATTTCATTTAGGTACTGGTTCAATATACATGTAGTACCAGCCAAACAAATTACTCATCAATTCTACCGTTGGATTAGAAATTTAATTACAGGGTGAACTGAAATGAACCCTATCTCATCTGGTTAATATTGACAATCGCTTATTAGAACCAGTAAAATGTTTGAGTCACCCCGCAGACCGGCGTAAATTGTGACTGTATGGAGTCTACAGACCGCTTGAGATAGAAAGCAGGTTTTTGGTACGAGTTTTGTATTCATATGCATATAATTGATTGTGATTTTGTACATACAGGTATTGTTCTTAGGTGTAGGTTGTCTTAGTGGGTACACAATGCATAAAAACCCTGTCAGGGCGCTACAATTATTTTGGGTTCGATTAGTTAGACTGATAACTTAGATAGGTACTTAATATGTATGGAATTAGTTAATTTAAGTCTAAGATATCTGTTGAGCAAAGGTTCATAATGTATACACTTGATGTAGAAGAAGGAAAATTTTATTTTTGGCAGGAAGTAAGTAGGTACGCATTACTGAGGCCACGTATTTACAAAAAAAATGTAAATAGGAACGCAATTACCGTTTATTCTGACTAGTTCGATCGTCGAACTAGTGCATCAAATGAAAAAAAAACTTCTCACTAGTTCGATGAATGAACTAACGAATCGAACAAGTGAGAACAAACGACAAATACGTTCTGGGGCTCGGTCAACGTATATACAAAAAAAAATAAGTTACACGATAGCAGTTCCGTGAGTGTCCAACGGGTGACGAAACAATAACGATGTATTATGGTTGAATCGGACCCGCGAACCGCTGAAAGCGGAGGACTGGCGGAATTTGCCCTTGGTCCTACCAGTAGAACTTCGCGGTAGGACCACGGGGAACAAATTTCGGAAACTACACTCTTCTAAGAATTCAAATAATATCGCAAAAATTTTCGAAAATTTATGCGATATTACTTGATTTCTTAGAAATTACCCTAAGTTTGGGGTTACGCACTATAATAATAAAGACTCTTACATGTATTCGGGGCCTACTTCGGACACACTTCGGGTTGCCGAACCACCTACGGTCCAGGTTTAATGGTAGTAAGTACCTACCTTACTAAGTTAGTTTGTCAGTTTCCTAGCACCCAAACACATGTTTTAGGTATCTATTTAAGGGTCTAGATAATGCTGAGTGCCCTCACTTATAATAGACTTGGGAACTTTAATATGTCCTGCGCACCTGGCCAGTCTCCGTTAAGACTGGGTGACTGTGGCCGAATGTTCGGACTTCGATGATGATTCATCATCAATTCACCAGCATTTATTTTATTTCAACTCAGCCTGTTTTCTATGTTACTGAAAACATTGCCCCCGTTAAACCGACTAAGTCTGAAAGGCAAATCACATTTAAATTTAATTAAATCTGCTTTTGTGGGAAACGGATACATTCTGTAATAAAACCACATTCTATTGTAAACAAAAGAATAGGCTACTGCTAATGAGTTTGGACTTGATTTAGGTATACCTAGGCAAAAAAAGCTGGTTTTTGTCGGTGATCAACTGACACCACTGACTGACTCCACACACACACTTCTCCTCTGCGATCACCAATTCTCCTGCTATGCGTGATGATGAAGACAAAACCCTTGTTTAATAGGGGAATGTTCGGCAGGACGTATGTGTGCTGATGAGAACCAGTGGTTTCTTGATGTGAAGATGTTTGGCTGAAGACAACGCTAAAACTATCCTGGATCACCACACTGCATCACCTAGCTCTAAACTAAGCAGAGTTTGTGTTATGGGTACTAGATGACTGATATACTTCCTCAATCTCTTCACCTCAACAGCCTATACTGGCCCACTGCTGGACGCAGGCCTCCCCCTGATAAGAGCCTTGTTGGTTTTTATCTCATGGGGGTAATGCCCATAATCCCCACACTTGGCATGCGGTTTGGGGATCGCAGTTCGGTGGTAGAATTGTTCTACGCTGCTGTCTACCCCCGGTGGATTTCCCTTAGTCGTCTCTTACGACACCCGCGGGAAGAGCTGGGGTGGTGCAAATTATAAACCAGCACCGCACTGCTGATAGACTAATAATAAATAAGATAATTACATTATAGATATCTTTTAGTACTTATACATAGAAAATACCCAGAACACCCGGAACAAATATTTGTACATCGTACAAACATTTTGTCCCAAAGCGGGTATTAAACTCCAGTCCGCCTGCGATGCAGGAGATTAGGGGTTCGATTCCCCGATCTGCCTTAAGTTTTGCACTGATGTTGGTAGTTACTCAATCCCCAACCCGCATGCCCAGCGTGGGGATTATGGGTATTACCCCCAGGACATAAAAGTCCATAAGGCGCTTATCCGGAGGAGACCTGCGTCCGGCAGTGGACGAATATAGGCTGCTGAGGTGAGGTTGAGGAGATGGATCTAGATCAAGAATAACGTAAAGGTTACTTAGTATCCCGAAAATAAGCATGCGAAGCCGCGAGCACAAACAAGTAGCATATAAAAGATACAGGTGTAAAGCTCATCATATTAGGTACAGCATTTCAGCCACCTTTTTCCAATTTCTAAGATAATCCTGTTGTTTTTTTACAAGCTACAGTTTACAATGCTGTAAAGCGGAAACTGAAAGCGACACTTAAAAATTATCTTCAAAGATAAAGAACTTAGTGGCATGTTACGTCCGTTTTTATTGCGTTCCGTAACTTTAGGGCGCCGTTACATTACACGGCTGAAGGATTAGGGCTTTTGTAATGAAAAATACTTTGTCGCTAAGCTTTGTTTCGCTTCGAAGTTTCGCGGAATGGATTTTAAAGGTTTTAATTTAAAGCTGGGCGGAGTGCTTCGTTTCGTCGAGTTTCTAATGACCAAGTTTTGGTTTGCGACGATATAAATTGCATAAGAACATTATTTCTTTTCTAATCCCTATTCCGATAAGAAATTATGTAGTAATGCAATTCTATTAACAGTCGGTTATAGAAAATCTTCTCGAGGTGGTTTGCGCACAAATGTGCTCAAACGCAGGAGCACTTTAAGAAGATAGTGCATAATCTGCAAAAGTGATATTTTTTCTTACCTGGTACCACAAAACATGTTTGTCTGAAACTAGGACCTTTAAATCAGTCAAATCAGGTCATGATTTGATCTTGATCATATTTTTTACCAACTGCAAAAAAGAGAAGGAATTAGGAAGGTTTATGGATCCCTTGGACAACCCAGAGATACATAAAAATCTTGAAATGATGCATGTTGTATTTGTACTACAAAATGCAGGGATATCCATCGGGGGCGGTCAGCAGCGCCCCCTGCAGAACAATTCTACCACCGAACTGCGATCCCCAACCCGCATGCCCAGCGTGGGGATTATGGGTGCCCCATGTGATAAAAGCCAATAAGGCGCTTATCAGGGGGAGGCCTGCGTCCAGTAGTGGACCAATACAGGCTGTTGAGGTTGAGGTACATAGGACTTAAATTAATAACATTCTTTAAACCCGTATGGGTTTGACCCAAATGTAACATTTCTCGTGTTTCAATAAAAAAGAAGTGTACATATCTTCGTACGTACGAGTAAGTAAAATTCTCTTGCTCAAGATCTAAAGGTATGTAGGTACTCAGTTATTATTACACATTATAAAATATACTTGACTAGCTGCATTCTTACCACTCGTTGGCCTATTACGCGTTTTCCCGCAGGAATTAAGCATTTTCCCGCGGTAAAAAGTAGCCTATGTTCATAAGGAATAATGGTAAAAGAATTCGTCAAATCGATCCAGTACTTTCGGAACCTATTCAAAACAAACAAACAAACAAACAATCAAATCTTTCCTCTTTATATTATATTGTATTATAAGTATAGATAAATATTTTAAATCGCCTTTTGTTAGCCGTCTAACCACAACATTCTCTTACACCAATTGCAACTATGGGAATCCTTCTACCTTGTTTCATCACATCAGGCATCAAAGATTAACAGATTACTTCCATCGAGAAGTTGCTGAAACAGCGAACTAGCTGGAAACAAGTTTGGAACTAGTTCCACTCGCGGTAACTTACTTATGAATAATCATTCCCGTCAGCGTTTCTATTCCGATTCCTACTATTTGGTTTTATTTTATTTTATTTCGACCTCCGTTGCGCAGCGGGCAAAGGTCCGCCTGCGACGACGCAGGAGGTTGCGGGTTCGATTCCCGTCTCAGAACAAATTTGTGTACGATCTGCAGAAATTTGTTTCGTTGGTCTGGGTGTTGTTATTTATTTATTATTTATTATTTATTATTATTTATTTATCTAGTACCCATAACACAAGCTCTGCTTAGCTTGGGGCTGGATTATGCTGTGTGAATTGTCCAGCATTAATTATTTATTTAAATAAATAATTATTTATTAACTAGCTGCATTCTTACTACCCATTGTCCTATTACCCGTTTTCCCGTAGGAATGAAGCATTTACCCGCGGTAAAAAGTAGCCTATGTTCATCAAGAATAATGTGGGCTTCTAATGTTAAAAGAATTTTTCAAATCGGTCCAGTAGTTTCGGAGCCTATTCAATACAAACAAACAATCAAATCTTTCCTCTATATAATATTAGTATAGATGATCTTAATATAATTAACAGAGGCCTCTTTCATCAGAAAAACATTTATAGAAAGTCTAAATTAATGTTCCTGTTCTAGTTGGCCAAGAACAGCTATTGTTGTCTAGGGTAGAATAGGGAAACTTACTTTGCATCGTCATCGAATGCGTAAAATAATTGAAAGTCATTCCTTCAACGTCAACAATTTACGCGATGTGATGTGATCATTTTTTAACCGACGAAAACGGAGGAGATTCTCATGTTGATGCGTATATTTCTTTTTTAGGTTTTCGAAGATCGAAGATCGGTTTCGAAACCCTTATGGTCTCGCTTTGTCTGTCCTTTTTTCCCTCTTTAATATCTCAGCAACTACTGCAGCTATCAACTTGAAATTTAAAATAATAATACATTTCGTGCGCCTTTATAGATTTAAAGTAAAATAAATGATAATAAATGAAAAATGAAAATTAATATTTTCCATACAAATTGTGATGCCAAAATTTTCAAAGATACCTACAGGGTCATGTGGGGTATCAAATGAAAGGTATCAGTTTGTACGCTTCAAAATAGTTTTTGAAATTTTTGTAGGTGTCATACTTTTTGAAATATTTCGAAATAAGTCGAAAAAATACCCATTCCCCCCTCCCTATCTCCAAAGATTGCAGAGCGATCCATGTAAAACGTATGGAGCGTTTATAGATATAAATCTACATTTTACAGGAAAAATATAGAGAAATTTGTAAAAAGAACACTTTTTGAAAAATGGTCAAAAAGGGGGGAATAATTTTCAAAAGGGAACGACACCGAGTGGGGTATCAAATGAAAGGCCGATACCTTTCATTTGATACCTTTCATTTGAACATTTCTAAACAGTTTTTCAAACTTCTGTAGGTTTCATACTTTTTGAAACATTTTCAAAAAAGTCGAAAAATTTTCCATTACCCACTTTAACCGAAGCATGCAGAAAGATCTATCTGAAATGTAGGTTGATACCTACTATTCTTAGGTATCCGTTAAATTTAGAAGTCACTAACCGGTACTTTTGGTACATATTTGTTGACACACGTTCGAAACCCTCGGCGCGCGAGTTATACTCGCACTTGACGGATCTTGTTTCATGTATGACCACGCATAACTTTTTACAAAGTAGTCCGATTTCGATAATTCTTTTTTTATTGGAAAGGGTATACACCAAAAATCGTCCCATTTCAATTTGAAAAAAAAAAAACAATACTAAGGGTAGGAAAACAGGAGATGATTTATTGCTCACTGATTGTGATGCTTGACCACGCATAACTTTTTGCACAGTAGTTTGATTTTGATAATTCTTTTTTTATTGGATAGGGTATACCTCGATGTGTCGTCAAACTAAGTTAGACTAGAATTTTAACAAGATATCGTCACTAGAAGAATTTAAAGTCGTTATATCGTTTTTAAAACACGCCATATTATGTCTATTCTATCTAGATAACAGTCGCTGGGTCTGGCCAACAGGAAGAATTAGTGCCCCAATGCTGAAAAACCCAACTTCAGTCAAAAGTGTGGTAAGTGTGTGTGGATGTGCGCATGTTTGGTAGGGTACTCTCGAGGACACCGGTCTCTTAAGAGTCCGGGCGACAGGAGCTACCCATGTGTGAGTGTATGTGTATGTTTTTGTGTGTCGTGTGTGTTTGAGTGTGGATCTGAGTAGGTACATTCATCATGCAGACCCTTCCTCCAACTGTTACAGCTAATTAGCTAACTTAGGTCTTTACACCCATAACACTACATATTTATGGCTAATCTAGGTAACAGACAAATGTTTGTTACCTTTTCTCGCCAAAACTGCTGAACGGATCTTAATGAAATCTGGCAGGGAGGTAGACGGTAACCCAGGAACGAACATAGGCTATTTTTTATCCCTGTAAAGTACGTGCGAAGCAGCGGGCAGACGCTAGTTAGCCACCATTTAGAAAATAACATTCGGCAAGTAGGGCGGTAAATTGTTACTTCAGTTGGCTAATTTGAGAATAAACTCCCAAACATAATTTAAGTTTATTTTAGTGTTAGAGCAAAAAGAAGAATGCGTAATTTTCAAGTTCCAAACGAACTTTGTTAAGCTTACTAACTGTAAAGTTTTGGCTAAAAAGGGAACATTTCTACCAATTTGAGCTAGTCGCTTTTCCACCAGTTTATCACCTCCGGTATTTCTTTGTTACAAAGCATTAAACTACAATTGGAGGTTGTCAGCAAGTGGGGACAGAATTATAAATTAGAACAGCGCATTCGAATAACCTATTGTGCAGGAAGTATACTTAAAACAGTACTTCTTCGATTACGTCCTGAATTTTCAGAACGGATCCAAAAAGGCACGCTCCTCTTATAATAATAATATAATAATAATGCTGGACAATTCACACAGCATTATCTAGCCCCAAGCTAAGCAGAGCTTGTGTTATGGGTACTAGATAACTGATATACTTAATACAATACACTACATAGATAGATATTTTTTACTATACATAGAAAACACCCAGACCAACGGAACAAATTTCTGCAGATCGTACAAGCATTTATCCCAAGGCGGGAATCGAACCCGCAACCTCCTGCGTTGCAGGCGGACCTTCGCCCACTGCGCCACAGAAGTTGTCAATATACGGTCCCTAAAATAAGAGGTCGTCAGTATAAGGTGATCGTTATACTGCAGTATTTGGCCTTACAAGAAATGTACGTAAGTGTCGACAAATGAACACTCCAATTCATCCATCGTGGATGTAGAGGCTGATGATGATGAACCAAAAGAGAGTTTTCAGCTAGCTACGCGGTACGAAAGAAAGTTGGACAAATAAATGGAGTCTATACACGACGAATCCATTCTTTGGAACTTTTAATCGACTCCATTGCCACCGCTGAGATAGCCCAACATAATTGTATAGAATCATGTTGACGACAGTACCCGCTGACTTTTTGCAAAATGTCGGCAGTACGTCTGATACAAAGTCAGTGGTATATCCGCGGCGAATGTTGGTCGCATATCCAAGGCACTCCGCGTCTTGGCAATATTTAGTTGCTGAATTTGTGACATTAACAATGTTTTGTTTACCAACCCGGCGATACAACCCGCTTTGACGCCTAGATGTTGACAACATAAAACTCGCCGGAATGCTGGGGTGTCGGCGGCGTTGGCGACTTTGGTGTATAGACTCCTTATTAGAGAGAGAGGAGTTGCTTCTTTTGCTGACTCTCGTAGCGCAGCTATTATAACGGATGGAAGGGAAAGTTCATACTTATTTTACAAAAGCTTTTACTCTATATTGACTTTTACTACTCCAAGGTGTAAACGAGTACCAACGGTCTAAAATCGCCCATTTTATTGCGCCCGGTCACAAGAGAGCCTTAATTTAATATAGCTAGCTCGATTTGTTTACAAAGGGAAGAAATTTATTCATGAAATTTGTTTCCGAGGGTCCAGATAAAAATAAACTTTCTTTCGTGTAAGTTACTTGGACCCCTAGTACGGGACCCTTACGGGTTTGGCAATATTGTTCATATTTTAGGGTACCACAATTGGGTATATAATTTTGGTATTCTTTTGTCGTTGTGATGAACACGTAGGTACCTATATCTTCATGAGGTGTTTCTAACAGGTTGATATAATCAGCGCGCGATCAGAATGGAACGGAACTTTGTCAAACCAATTATTTTAACCATAATGCGTTACTATCACTTTTCAAAAAGAAAACTGTGACTATATAAGTACCTTATTTGGCCATTCATTCAGCTTTACCAAATAATATTCTATCCGACAGAAAACCAAAGTTATCGACATAGCTCAAAGAATTACCAAGCTGAAGTAGCGGCGGCGGGGCGGCCATATCTCGCAAAGAACTGACAACCGCTGGGGAAAACGTGTTCTTGAGTGGAGACCGCGACTCGGCAAACGTAGTGTAGGACGTCCTCCGGCCAGGATGATCTGCGAGAGACTGCAGGCGGATGCTGGATGCGGTAAGCTGAAGACAGGGTGCTATGGCACTCATTAGGGGAGACCTTTGTACACCATATTATATCATCATCATCAACCTACATATATTCCACAATATAGGTTGATGATGATGATGATGATCAAATCAAATCAAAAAGCCTTTAAATCCTTAACCAAATAACAATAGCAAACAAATCATGCATCATTCATATAACACTAGTTTATGCCCGCGGCTTCGCAAGCGTTGTTTCTATGTTTAACGTTTAAAGGTGATTTCTATCCCATGGGAACTGATTTATGGGATAAAAAGTAGCCTATGTTTGATTCCAGCTTGGCGTGAAGAGGTAACAAACATCCATCCATTCATCCATCTATCCATCCATTCATCCAAACTTTCGCATTTATAATATTGGTGTGATTACTTAGGTAGCAGGTATCATCATCATCTTCATCAACCTAAATTAGTCCACTGCTGGACATAAGCCTCCCCTAATGAGCGCCATAGCGCTCTGTCTTCAGCTTATACAGCAGGTATATTACTATTTAATTTATTGTAAATTGTCTAATAACATATTTCAAATTGAATTAATTTTAGTATATGTATTCATTAAAATAGTAACAATGAGAAATAGCATGCATTTGTGGGTAAATTTAATTTGTATACAATAATAAATTTGATCGATGAAATTTTTAATAGATATTCATAATTCTATTTTGCACAACATATAGGTAGTAAAACAGTAGTAACAAAAGTAAAACATATCGCAAGAAAAATAAAGGCAAAGGCGAGCTTAACCCTTAAAAGGGTTCTCTTCCAGCCAACCTTATTGGGAGAGGGAGAGGTTGTTTTCTTTATTTTTATTTTGTTTTTAAGTTTTGGAGGACGATGATGATGAAATAATAATTGAGGTGTGAAATGGTCACTGCATAAAACTGTATGACACTTCACGACACTTCTTATAAAAGGTTAATCAATAAAGTTCAAAGTTTGCCAGCATTGTGGTAAATACCATTATAAATTCCAGCATGTACCTACATCTCGAGCTGACCATAGAAGTTACGAACAACGAACAGGGAGGGAAAGGTGAATATATTTTCAGGAGTTTTAAAATATTTTCCTCTTTCTCATCTTGTCCGGTTTTCCTCGAAGCAAATAGTAGTTAGTAAGCACTTTATAATGAGAGGTTAACTATGAAAATCTTATATTTTATTTAATAAGATACATATAACATGGTTTAACTATCGTCTTTCAGTTCAATAAACATAAAAAAAGAATGCTGGACAATTTACCCTTTATCTAGCCCTAAGCTAACTGGACTTGTTTCATGAGTATAGACCAGATAGTCTACGGTCAGCTTGTTCAACCACTAATTATAAGGTGCTGGGTTCGAATCCCGGGTCGGGCCAATTGTTGCTATGTGGGTTTTTCTAGTAAGAAAAATTGTCTGTAGCAGCCCGGAGTCAAGAAGTTGGCGGTGTTACACCCCCGTGCCACTGCGCCTGACTTCTCCCTGGTCGTGTAGATCTATCGTCCCATCGAATTATGAGAGTGAGGGAATAGAAGGTCACAGCTGTGTTTGTGCACACACTTGTGCACTTAATATTTCCTGCGCATCTGGCTAGTCTCTGATGAGACTGGCCGCCGTGGTCGAAATATGGCTAGGAGGGGGATGGTGGGATGAGGTCATGTAGTTCCTGTGAGCATTCTACGAAATGTATCCTATAAAAGATCCAGAGACAAGCCACCTTGAGGCGGTGTTCGAGACTTTGGACCTTAGTCTCTACAATGTACTGCTCATCAATGAGTCTGAAGGCTCTTCGTTCTATCGAGTCCAAAGCTGCAAGCTGGTGTTTGGCCTAGCCGTCCTTAACATGGAGTTGAATTTACAATGAATTTACAAATAAACTTTATTTTCTGCACTTTTTCTGTTTGCCTACCTCTTGTAGCGAATGTTACCCATCCCATCTCTAGTTGTAGCGTAATATCGTAGCAGTCTAGTCGCTTGCCCTCTTAAATGAAATATGCTACGATTATGTCCTCTACTGCACCTTCCGTACGTCGTCAAATTGCTGGCAGGGATTTTCCTTGAATTTAGTGGGAAATAAGTAGTCAAGTAGTTAGTAGTATTGAACTTGGTCGTGCTCGGAGGAACGTCTTTTCTATTGATGAAAGTCAATGGCCATGTCGACTCAGCAAACGTTGTGTAGGACGTCCTCCAGCCTGGTGGTTTGATGAACTGCGAAAGACTGGGATTCGGCAAGTTGAAGACAGGGCACTAAAGTGCTCTTGATTGGAAGCCTATGTCCATTAGTGGACAAGTATATATTCATATCATTTATTGTGATTTTATGCATACAGGTATTGTTCTTAGGTGTAGGTAGTCTTAGTCGTTAGTTAGTTTAGTTAGTTCAGTTTATTTTTTTATTTTTTTGTAAATTTATGTTTCTTTAATCTTATCGTTTTACACAATACATAACAGCCCTGTCAGAGCGCTACAATTATTTTGGGTTCGCACATGTTAGATTGATGACTTTGATACTTCATATTTATGGAATTAGATAATGTAGGAATGTCATTTTAAAAATAAGTAGTAATTATAAGACGGAAGAACAAATAATAATTGAATTGAATAAGATCAGGTTTTCAATTTAATAGAACGACCGCAAAATAATAAATTGTACATTGTTTATAACATAATAAACAATGTACTTTTTCTACAAACAAACACTAAAAGATTCTCCACGTTTATGGCCACGACGTATTGCACTATGGTGGTCACATTTATAGCACTGAATGCAGCTTGGGGTTAATGAGAAAATTTTGAATAAAAATGGAGCATAAAATAGAATAGATGTAAGTACCAAAACTAATAAGGACGGTACGAAAAACCCTTCCAAAGATAATGTTCATTGTTAATCCGAATAAACAAAGTAAACAATCTTTGTTCACCCATGTATCACTTAGCTACCTTTCTAAAAAAGCTCTGGACAGCCCACCATTTCTACCAAACAAAAGCTTGAAAGGAAGAGGAAAAATAGGGGAAAGAATTGAAAATAATTACGAAGTAGCAAGTTTCGCTTGATAAGAACCCAGGGTTGACTTTTGTTAAGCGAAAAAGAAAAAGCGAACATTCAGAAGGCGTTTTTTCCAACAAGTCACCTACAATTTATTAACCGACTTCTAAAAGGGGGTTATCAATTCGACCTGTACTTACCTGGGTAGGCTGAATTGTTAGAATTGCTTTTTACTCACGTTTGGTTCTACATTCTGATGAATAAAAAATAAATCATTTTGTCTATGAATTTGTCAAGCACTAGAACTAAGTGGATAATTGAATGCAGTTAAAAGAAGGACCCAGGTATCACTTTTCGGGGGTTGAATTCAACAAGCCTCTACTCATAAGTAGTTGAAATAGATTTCAACAGAACTCGCAGCGTTAAGCACAGAAAACTGTGTGTGATTCATATAATAAATCGCATAAATTTCCGAAGCAGACTTGGCAAATTACTATCTAGAGAGAAAAGTTATAACAAACCTAACACAAAACAAAAGATTTACAACGCGCCAAATATGAATGAACATTTGTAAAAACTGTTGGCACAGAGGGAATTCACAGTTTTGGTAAAGCGACTCACTTCTAAAGCTAACTCTACACTGAACCACGAATCGCAGTTACGGCACTTAAAGATTTTTCTGTATACTTGATTAAAGGTATATCAATCTAGTCTGGATTGTGTACTACGATTTGCGCATTTTATCTGAAGTGGACATATCTAGCCTCTTTACTCACAAAGAAAATTACAATCAATTAATAGAAATATATTAGAACTACAGTTGAAACTACTGAGCTAACTGCAGACTGTTGCATAGAATCCACAGGTACTCAACTGATCCATATCAATACCAGTCGGAAGCGTCCCCAAGACGCTGGCTGCATTGCCCCGCAGTATGGCAATGCGGCGCTGCGCCAGATACTCACCAGCTCTCGGGTCACGCGTCGCTTCGACGAGACGATTAGACAATTTTATACATCTAGCTACTTATTCTATTGGTAAAGGTATCAATTCTGCATTGGATACCACCTTACCATTAGACCTTGTATTGATTAGTAGAAGAAAAAAACCTTGTGCACCCATTAATATTGTAATCTGTGTCCGCATTAGTGTTAAAATATAGACGGTATGTAGCTGCATAAGTACCTATGTACGCAAGTGTTGCTGCGTACTCCACTTACGGACGCAAGGTAAACTTTTCCTCGCTTTTGTTTAATTTCGTCGCCATGACATCAGTTAAACATTTTTATCAGCTTGTCAAAAAGATAACTTACAATGTGCGCGCACCCTGAATCG
This sequence comes from Eupithecia subumbrata, assembly GCA_949316285.1. Classification (NCBI taxonomy): domain Eukaryota; kingdom Metazoa; phylum Arthropoda; class Insecta; order Lepidoptera; family Geometridae; genus Eupithecia; species Eupithecia subumbrata. The sequence goes on along the minus strand of OX438643.1, from coordinate 6,762,332 downwards.
GAAATGAAAAGGCGTAAATAAAGGAAAGTGGCAGTAACGCCCGCGCAATAAATTTAATTATGGCAACATTCACTGATTCATAACAACGGCAACCTCTGGCAACTCTGGCACTGCTGGGTAAACAAGGAAAACTTCGTGGAATTTGATTAGCCTATAATAAATTTAATAATCCATAGCTCACGTGCAGTTTTTATTAACAGTGTTGGATAGATTATGAGTATGATGACATAGCTAGTAGATATAGAGTGATGTAGAGTAGAGTGATGACAAGATGTGATGACGTCTTCCATAGGTACTATGAAAACGAAAAAAATATCGATACTAATAGATATTGGGCGGTTCTTCGACAGCCACTATATTATGATGGGGTGTCTGTGTCTAACCAGGCCGGTTGATGAAAAAACCCTCATTGAATTTTTTTTATTGAATTAAAAACGTAAAATTTTTAATCCGTTTCCAATCTACTAAAAACGCTCTCTAGCGATAAAATAATGCAAGAAAAAATTTACCTACTGCTCCACCAAGTTTAACAAAAAGTTAAAAAAAATTGATTATCATGTAAAAGATGAAACCTGTGCGAAAAAGCTCCGTTAATTACACCTTTGTCGAGAAATCGAATGAAAAAGCAATATTTCTCACTACGGTACCGTTCTTTTTACCACAGAAAAAGTGTCAGGCGTGCAGATTACAAGCTTTCTGCTATGTTTTCATTGATTTTAGTGTTCCTAATGTAGCTATAACTATAGTATAAAAGACTTTACCACTATCCTACTAAATAAAATAAATAAATACCAAGCTAAACAGAAGCTTGTGAAAATATGGGTACTAGATAACTGATATACATAACACAATATACTACATAGATAGATATTTTTTATGATACATAGTAAAACATCCGGAACACCCTGGACGAATATCTGCAGATCGTACAATCATTTGTCCTGAGCCGGAATCGAACCCGCAACCTCCTGCGTCGCAGGCGGACCTTCGCCCGTTGCGCCACAGAGGTCGTCAAATTTATAATATTATAAAGGCGAATGTTTGCATGAATAAATGGATCTATGTTAGTTGTCACGCCAAAATACTGAACGGATTGAGCTTAAATTTTACATAGATTTAACTCTAAATCTGGAATAACACATAGGCTATTATAATCTGCCTTGACGCCCGTAGCACACCTCCGCTGCGAAACCATAACAGCGGAACCGCAATAATTTCGTCATGTCTTGTCCTTAGGTAGGATAAGCGGAACACTAGCGAAACTGCCTGTTCTAACGCATAGATTTGACTATAATTCTCTTTCCCCGCGCGGTTTCGTCAATCTGCTCCGACGTCAGCCACACCTCCGCTATAGTTCCGCAACTTAAACTACACTTGATCGCAGCGAATTTAATCCAGCGGAGGTGTGCTAAGGGCGTGAGAAAAATTATAATATGTGTCCGTTGCTTCGTGAAAGCGCAGTCTGTGTCCAATCTTCCAGCTATTGATTTCGGAAAACTACTGATTTCAGTTTGTTTCATTTAATTTCAATTTAACATTACATTCCATAGCAGACAATGTTAGTTTTACAAATTAATGTAATCAGTCTCATATATGTAATATATTGGTTAATGTTAGAACTTTTAAAAGCTTATCACGCCCACAACCAGGTTCAATAGATTAATGTATCTAATAAAGGCAATGTATACAACAAAACTCCTAGTGAGTGCAAAACTTTTATGTAAATAAATTCAAACATATTGTCTAAATCTTTGTATGCTTAATGTCTTACTAAAAAATATCAGATTATCTAGTCTAGAGGATAAAAAATCTTGGGACGGATTTTGCTCCAACTCGAAAAATAAGAACTAATAGGCTAAAGGTTTCTTCGTCGTTTCTTTACTTTATTTCCATGTCAGTGTTTAATCTGAGGAAATTAACCTTTTCTAAGTGTATTTTTATTGTATTTATTAAAATAAACATGAACAAAATTTATAAATTTAAAAACCCCCCGACAGATTTTCATGAAACATGGCTAAGAACACTCGGGATACAATTCAATCAGCGGGGGCTAAAAAAAATTATTTGACACCTATCCAACGATTTAGAATATAATGCTGCTAAAGTACCGGTCCTCATCTGGCGCATCAAGATCATAAGATAGAAGCTGATTCTCTGTATGTTAAAACTACCGTGTGATGCCGTAAAAGGACTGTTCTTTTTTAAGTGCATTGTAAAGCTTTCCACACACGACTGACTACGTTACAGGGACACGCATGACGTGAATGTTCGCATTACAGCAGGCTACGAACGAAGCGGGGATTGTACTACGGATTACCGGAGAACGGTATATCGAAAGTACGCGCAACCGCAGATCGAAATACCGAAAGCACATGAGGCCGCATAACGGAATACCGAAAGCTTACAACACCGAAAAACTGTAGACCGGACGATGCACGAATGCCCGCTATACCGAAAGATCATGAAATCGAAAGTACGCAATGTACTTTCGATATGCCGTTCTCCGGTATTTCGACTGCCGGTATTCCGTGATACAGTCCGAAGGGCGGACATATTTTCAAACTGAGTGTCTCTATAGTATCCCTCGATTACGGAGTGTCGTGGCCACACTACTCTGTTAGGAGTGCCTAAGAGTTTAATCGGTAAGAGATGAACTGGGCCGCGATTAAAGTGTGGTAAGGCACGGCATTACGGCTCAAACGTTAGCAGTTGAAACGTTAGTTAGTGGTATCGAACAATCTGCTGACAAGTGCGTCCACTAATCAGCAATTCGAATGACGTCATTCGCATTAAATGGAAAAGTTGCCTTCAAGAATAATCGCGGGCGTTGCCAACAGTCCGCTCCGTGCGGCCGCACCGCACTTCTTTTATGTCAAACCATTGATGGGGCCAGTGTGGATTGTCCGATGCCGGCCTGTGAACGCGCACCCTAACGTTTCAACTGCTAACGTTTGAGCCGTTATGCAGTGCCTTATCACACCGTGATCGCAGCCCTGAACTTCGAGTTGTTGACTGGATTGGTTTTATTCGTCGCTTCTTTACTTCAGTTTACATTATCGGAGCGACAGATCACACTAATATTATAAATGCGAATGTTTGGATGGATAGATGTATGGATGTTTGTTACCTCTTCAAGCCAACACTACTGAACGGATCGGGCAGAAATTTTGCATACAAATAATTCTAATCCTGAAATCAAACATAGGCTTACTTTTTATCCCATAAATTAGTTCCCATGTGATAGAAATTTTAACGTTTTCATAGAAACAACGCGTGCGAAACCGCGGGCATAAACTAGTTTCAAATTATATTACTTTATTTTCATGTCTATTTTAATTTTTAGAATTAGATTTTTTCTAGTATTACATGTATTGTTAAAGAACTTTCGATTTGTCTTAGACTTTTGAATCAAGAGTCATACGCTACTTTAATGGCCAAGGGTAAAAGCATTTTTTCGCGTTAGCTTTTATAAACGTTTCAGTGAATGCAATCTTCCGCGGAACAACAGACAACCACCGGCATTGTGCCGTGCGAAATAAAACCTGTCAAGGCAGAGTTCGAGATATTCATAAGAGTTCTGTACATCGGGAATACAACAGCTTGTTTTATTTCAGAAATGTATTAAAAACATAACATACTTGTGTCCGCGGCTTTGCATGCGATGTTTCTATCGAAATGTTCAAAGTGTTATTTCTATCCCATGGCAGCTGATTTATAAGAAAAAAATCCTATGCGTTATTCTGAAATAACACAGTAGTACAGTCTAGACCAACCTCTGCAAAATTTAAGCACGATCCGTTTATAAATTTTGACTTTAAGAGGTAACCAACATCCAACTTTTGCATTTATATTAATAGTATGTCGCAGAATATAGCAAAACAAAGGGTTGAGCTGCTGGCAAAAACCACTGCGTCTACTCTACGGTACCCTAAAAACTGCATGGAAATTAGATAACCCGCTGCTGCGCGTACATTAAGTTAGCGACGTGCGTTATTAACGTGTTTTACAATGCAGCCTTAAAGCCCGAAACAAACGTCCGACACGCATTAACGGTTCTTTCTATGCAGAAATTCAGACATTTTCGTTAGGGAAACCCACGAATTATGGGAGCTGCATTACAGATAAGGAAATTGACGCGCTAAATATTTTTTTTTGTAGTCATGCAATTTCTGCTTAATCACCGCATACGACATCTGCTTAAAAATAGTTTCTACAAACTCGTTAAAAAATCTCTGTAGTTTTGAATTACGTATATTTAAGCCTCTATTCAAACTAAGTGTTTACAATAATTTTATAATTACGTACTATTTACAAAATTAACAATATTCGTTTGTTTGCCGCTTGGCAAAGGCTTCCCCCACCCAGCTTTCTCAACTTCTACCTGACTTCTTGGGTTCTCCTCGTCCACGTCTTGCCTGCTCCTTTGACAAGCTCATCGGCCCATCGAGTGAAAGGTCTGCCCTGATTCCTTTTCCCGTCTCGGGGAAACCATTTTGTTCTTTCCTTGTTTCTTTGCTCCACCTCTAAACCTCTAACCTGCTAACGTATGGCATTATTCAAAAACAACATATAAGAAACAGAATGGTACTGACCTGTGGAAAATACAGAATATTTTTGAATATCGGGAACGGAACGTAGGTATAAGATCTTTGATCGGGAATGTGGCAAATTAATGTGTTAATTGAATTCCGACTGGTATTGATATGGATCAGTTGAGCTACTTGTAGATTCTTAAGTTAGTTCAATTGTTTCATTTGTAAATACTAGTTCAAATTTGTTCTTATTATTTGACTTTAATTTCCTTTGAATATAAAGTAATATAAATAATTTGGAAAATCAGCTTGTGAAATAAAATATAATTAATAATACCTACAAATAGCTTCGATGTATAATCGTTATTTCCAGGACTACATCAACACCCTACATTATGAATCTTTTGATATTTATGGAACGGGACCGACAAATTTGGGCCTGCAGGTACTTATAAAGACGAAAATCAAAGTTTCGGATTCGTTTTCCAGCAACCGCTAACATATGCAGGTGTCATAAGGTTTTGCACGAAAACGAATTAGAAACTTCGGTTGCGTTTTTCGAGTGAACGCTCTTATATGCGAAACACTAGCAGGCCCCTGCTAGTATTTCGCACATAACAGTGTTGAGGATAGATTTGACCGTGTACGATTATTTGTAACTTCCCAAAGCCTACAAATCATAATTCAATAAAATCTCAGCCTGAATAAAATCCATTCAAAAGGAAACATGTCGCGAAGTACTCACAAACTGTATTAAACTTTGTGAAGGGGCGAAACTGATGGGTGAAGGGATAGTTACGGCTTATCTTTGAGTGGTGGGGGTTTACCGAAATGTGTTTTATTTTTAAATTTCTTGTGTCCAACTTTATTCAGCTTAAATTTGAACGTCGCTATACAATAAATAGTGACTTACCTACATGATTATTTATTGCACAGTGACGTTCATCAATAGGTAGGTAACTCCCTTAAAATTAAATTCGATTAATTACAGAATATTTGGAGACTAGTATCTTAATCGGTACTATGAAGGTAGCAAGCTATTCTGTAAAATAAGATTTGATATTAAAAAAAACCTTTTCAAAAACAAACTTTAATTGCATTGTCATGTATACAAAATTTCAGCTCAATCGGTTGAAAAAATCTCTTTCTTAATTGAGTTGCAAGATTCCAACTGTAAAAACATAGTTACATACATTGCAAGTTAAATAGAAGCTTGTAAAAACAATTTTATATTATAAAAACAAAACTTATAATATAATTATGATACTTTGGACCCGTCAAAAGGGTCACCGATCTATGAACGCACAGTATCTCGTGGCCAGATTTACGATCGCGCTAGGTAGGTATCTGGAAAAGTAGAAAGTGGAAAATATAAGTTTCCGAATCGAAATTCAGGAAGCTAAAATAATATATCCTAGCTTTACACCAAGCAGGGTTTGAATTTAAAATTAGGCAATTTGAAAATAATAAATGAATTAGGTAAAGAATCGTGAAGAACCTGTGAATATTGATGAAGCAAGTACTTCGTTCCAACTAAGTGTTTTTTAAACACAAAGAAAAATGTATTTTACTTTAGAGGACTCTACAAAAGTTCGGTATTATGTACAGCTGCGTGCACCCTGCGGAAACTACAGAAGTCTCCAACTTGTAAAAACTTGTAAGTACTGTTAGAACGAAATAAAATGAATCGACAGAAACGAATCAAGAAAAGGTTGGACTGAAGTTTCGAAGTGTGTTTGCACGGGACAGTGGTTTAATCCAGTCTGACAGTACAGTATACAAGGATTAATCCAGTTTCTATCGAGTCAACAGAAACTATCTCCACTTGAAGACACATCCATAATGTAGGACTAATCGCAGGTAATATCCTTGCCCGTGGAAGGTGTGAGTGGTTTCTAAGTTGACCACCTAACAATTACATGGTTGAACGGTTTTCTAAGATAGGAATTTCATTCCTTCCGTGCTAATAATATATTTTATGTGCTAGTGATCCTTGTGAATTGTGAAAAAATATCTAGATTTTGTACTATATTTGCACCACTTAAGACAAGTTTATGTTCCTATTATCCAGACTGACCAACATTAGTAGCTTCAGTCTTCTTTACAAAACTGACTAAACTAAAAAAATAAATGTATCAAACTACCTAAATAAGCCAAAAAAAAAACACTGGGTCAAAGACAACGCCCCTCCGAAAGAAGGATGCTTGAATGAGTCCCGACACGTCTTCAAGATTCAATGGTTATTTTCATTGAGCTATTCTGGCCCCTCTGGAGATAGTTTTAGCGGGTCTAACAGGCCTATAATCAGATTATGGGCCGGAGCAGATGGACCACTTTAAGTAGCAACAAGGTGTTTCTTTGTCGGCCAGCGGCCAACGGTCGTCTTTCATCTCTTGGTCAGTTTTCAAATGTATGGCGGCCAACCTTCATAAAATAAATTATTTTGTAGTGCTTACATTTTGCTTGAATATCATAACAAGTATTTTCCTCCTAAGCGAGAAGTTTTAAGAAATCCAGAGTTTTGAGTTGGTTTTGATATTTTGCTAAGGATTCGGAAACACACTGCTTTGAATCTTTAACTACCATTCTTGTAATTTTGGTCTACAGTACGAGGTACCTATACCTTTTCCTTCCACAGTAACAGTAGACAGTTACCACAATACAATCCGTTGACTTTCTTTTAGGATTGGTAGGACCCACTCTATTATTCTATTAGCAACATTGAGAATAGTGCCGACAATGCGAGCAGCACATAAAACGAAACGAGTAGGACGAGACGCGGAATAAGAGATGGCATTACGTGCTCATAATTTTGAATCTAAAATGTTCTCTATGCAGGACACAAGGTTCATCTATCCCCAAAATAATGTTATTCCTCTTTGAATGGACCTCTTGTGCTACAAGTCCAAATTCATGCCATGCTATAATATATGTAGAAATACCTACGGACACATACATCTTTTGCACTTAATCCAACCGCGTGGCCCACCTTGGTGGTTTACGGGAAAATATTTTTGGTAAACTAGCACTAGAACAAAACGACTCCTCTAAGATGATGCTAGCAAATGCTGGATGCGGCAAGCTGAAGACAGGATGCTATGGCATGGCACTTCATCATCATCAACCAATGTTAGTTAACAGCTGGATTCCCCTAATGAGCGCCATAGCGCCCTGTTAGCATCTGCCTGCAGTATTTTGCAGTACGTCATCCCACATGGCCGGAGCGCATCGAGCACTACGTTTGCCGAGTCAAGGTCTCCACTCAAGAACATTTACCCCATGGCGCTAAGAATGATATCCAGAAGTATATTTAATGACGTACAAATTCGTATTTTTCTTGTTGATGGTTGACCGGGAAAGACCAGAAGTTGTGATCACATAATGCAAAATCAAACAGTAGTGCTCTACTTGGAGCAAGGTATTTAGTCTCTAGGGTTTGCAAGATTTACAAAGCAAACTCGACTTTAGTTCACTTTCTTTGTCACAGTGTATTTCTGGCTAAATACACAGTCCCAAGTTAGGAGATTACTGCGTATTAAGTTACTGAGTTTTAGCAGGTGCATTTCTGAGAAAACGAAGCTAATAGCTGGTAAAAGACAGCCCAGAAGCGAGATTCCTGGTGATGTCTTGTGTCGGAAGGGAAGGCTACAAATGGGTTGGTAAACCACACTCAGATAGGTACTCCAGCTACCATCAAATTGGAGACGAAAGGTGACTTTAAATTAGTTGATGTCCTGATTGTCAAGAAAAAAGTTTCCTAGCCATCGCGAAAAACATTCACTACAGCATTATTTTTGGGAAAGACGCGTTGTCGATAGGGGATATTATACTCGTTGTTTGCTAAGACCGAAATCGATTGGTTATGCTAACCCAAATAATGACTAGATATAATATCTCACATAGTCAAAGTATTTAATTTTAAGACGCGACTCGAGAGCTGATGAGTATCTGGGGCGCAGCGCATCAGCAATGTCATAGTACAGTGGAATATTACAGCCAGCGTCTTGGGACCGCTTCCGATTGACATTGATATGGATCAAATGAGCTACTTGTAGATTGTTTGCAGCGGTATGCTCAACTGTTTTAATTGTAAATACTAGTTCTTTCTTTCTTTCTTTTAGTTTTTAATTTTTATCTCCGTCACTCTTTACTTGCACCAAAAACAACGCTGGGAGCAGTTTAAATTGCTTTTTCAGACACAGCACGTCCATTTCTTGTGCTGCAAACTACTAACAATAGTTCCTTCACGATAATGGTCTTAGATCAAGTTGAAAAGTGCTGTTATTTCGGGGACGTTTAAAAGGTAGGAGACAAGGTAGGTAAATACGTATTTTAATATAATAATAATGTATAATAATACCTTTAAAATTAATAGTTTTCGTCTTTTTTGGGGTTAAATCTTCATTCAGGTTATGATTTTTTATCAGTTAGTAGCCATAACAGAAATTCTGCTTATTTTGTGGCTAGAGCATGCTGTATGAATTATTACCTAGCATTATTTATTTATTCCTATTTTGTTTTCTACTTTTTTTCGAAAAGACGTTTAGTTTGGTAGAATTAAAGTAGGTTCATTATTATTTAAGTAAACCTAGAGCACATACCTAAATGAAAAGCTGTAACTCTTAATCTGTTGACTTCTACATTCTAAATTGTCGAAATTATGGGTGATCTAGAGGTTGCAATCAAAGGCAGCAGGTTAAAAAAGTCTTAAGAAACTTAACCCAAGCATCGCTAAGTCTAGGCGCTTTCTTATAACATACCTATCGTTAAGGATTTCTTCATCTACTAAACCGCACACCTGCTCTAAAGTTCATTGACCCAGTTCTCCAGAGTTTCCATCGTGGTTTTCCCTCGTTTTGGGGAAAAAGAGAAAAGTTCGAGATTCTGTTGTGAGATCGTGCCTCGAGATTTACCGGGCGGTCCATTCGCTAGATTGATTCCTCTTACTTGAACTTTAAAATAAATTGAGCTTTCCGTTTCGCGCACTTCTTGTTGATTTCAGTCTGTAGAATCCATTTTTGCTGAGGCGACGTTTTGCAAATATTGAGGAGAAGCTCACACCGTGGCATCGTGCAGTGAAACCTTCTAGTTTTCTAGATTTATTTATGGAGTTTAACAAAGGACAAAAACACTTGATTGGTAAAAACTACTGTTATTTATATCAACTTAGTTAAAGTCTATTAATTTAAGTGCTCATGGCACTTTTAATACATATAACAGAAGTTTTAACAATTTAGTTGAGTATAGCGTGCAAGCGTTCATTTTGTCTGTATTTTTTTGAAAGCTAGCTTTTAGCGTTAGCAATATTATCTGCCCTTAGAAGATCATCCTACTAATGTTATAAAGGTGAAAGTTTGTGCCGTTGTGAAGATTTTTGGCCGAAGACAAAGCCAAAACTACTGAATGAATCCGGCTGATATTTTGCGCACACAAAGATCTGGGCCTGGAATAGCAGAATATACTTTTTATTTCAAAAAAACGAGCGCGAAGCCCCAGGCAGGTTTTCATATCATTGTATCTAGTTTCATATCATTGTGTATACCTAAGTTTTGTCCTCTTTTCTCTATACAGAAGTTAGACGGGCGGTGTGGGATGCTGGGATGCTATAAAAGTGTATTATTTCCTGTACCGCCACATCTCTCCGTTTTATTTTTAATGCAGTTCGGTCGGAGCGCGAACTAAATGGTTTTGTTGTGTGAGTGCTGATGAATGTTGCGCAATTTATGAGTGGCAACACAGCTGGAGTTCGTCGAGACTATCTTCTTACAAGAATTATGTAGACACAGATCTATCTACCTAGGCACATTCTGTTCTGTAGTATCTACTAGGAAGGTACCTACTTAAACCTTTTATTATTTGACGACCACTGTGGCGCAGCGGGCGAAGGTCCGCCTGCGACGCAAGAGGTTGCGGGTTCGATTCCCGCCTCGGGACAAATGTTTGTATGATCTGCAGATATTTGTTCAGGGTGTTCATGACGTTTTCTATGTACCTATAGTATAAAAAAAAACTATCTATATAGTGTTTAGTATTGGGTATATCAGTTATCTAGTAGCCATAACACAAGCTCTGCTTAGCTTGAGGCTAGATAATGATGTGTGAATAATTCGAGGGTTATTTAATTTATCTAGTGAATGAAGATGCGAAACATTTTATAACTAAGTTCACAATAACTATGTAACAAGAAATAGGCACAAAAATTATGCTCAGTACACTTCCACATTCTACTAAACAGTAAAGTTTTTTGTAAATATTACAAAATGGCAGTAAATGTTGATCGGGGAGGAATTAAAACGTGTAGGTATTTGAGGTTCGAACATAAAATTATTATTACACAGAAAATGACAATTTACCTGTTCTTATACGAGAAAATATTGTGGTCTTTTTCCCCGATATTTTCCAACGACAGGTATCACAATTTAATAACATCAAAAAGCTGAATTTTAAAACATTTACGTGCCCATTGTTCTGTAAACGGTGTCAGCCGAAATTATTTTTAAGGCTTTGTGTTTTGTCGCCTCTTGTTACATTTTTGAATGTATTGTTACTGACAGATTTAATAAAGGAATGGTTTCTCGTGATTCAGAATTTTAATGAATCGTATTTTTGGTTAGGGAAATAAGAGAGAATACGATCAAATTATATTTTCTGAGCCAAGTATTTCGATCAGGACTTTTGTAATTTTTCGGTTTATGGGTTTTTTAATTTTAATTTCTCCAATTTAACCATTCAGACCTATTAAAATCTCGTATGGTCCCTTATGGGTCGCTGAGTCTAAAATAAATGTGGTGCGATTACGTTTCCCTAAGAAAATAAAACACGGGCTTACAACAACATAAGTAATAGCACGTATTCTGTGTACATTATGTATACCAAAGGTTTTTTTTTTGAAAAAAAGTTCATCACTTTGTAGGTACATATCTGACATATTAACGAACCCTGTGGCGCAGCAGGCGAGAATCCGCCTGCAACACAGGAGGTTGCGGGTTCGATTCCCGCCTCGAGACAAATGTTTGTACGATAAGCAGATACTTGTTCAGGGTGTTCTGGATGTTTTCTATGAATCGTAAAAAAAAAAATGTATTTATACATATGTATGTGGTGTATTGCATTGAAGCTATGTGGTGCCGGCTTAGAATTTGCACCACTGCAACTCTTCCCGCGGGTGTCGTAAGAGGCGACGAAGGGATTTCCACCGGGGGTGGGCAGCAGCGCCCCCTGCAGAACAATTCTACCACCAAACTGCGATCCCCAACCCGCATGCCCAGCGTGGGGATTATGGGCACTACCCCCCCATGGGATAAAAGCCAATAAAGCGCTTATCAGCAGGGGGAGGACTGCGAGGACTGCGACAGGTTGTGTATTGGGTTGAGTTTTTTTATCAGTTATCTAGTACCCATAACACAAGCTCTTCTTAGCTTGGGGCTAGATAATGCTGTGTGAATTGTCCAGCATTATTTATTTATTTATATCTACATAAAACAAGCACAACAAAATCCTTTTTACGAAGCAGTTACGGTCACAAGTGCAGTTTGTAATCCCGCGGTTTATCCCGGGAATTAAAAACTGCGGGAACCGATTTTGGTGATTGCAACCGAGGGTTAATTGCGTTTTTGTAAATTCACGATAAGACCGCAACATACTTTTCATTCAAAAATATTCTAAAAGTGAAATCTTTCATAGTTGCGGTGTATTTTACCTATTCTATCTCGATTCGATACTAACTCGTGATAAGAAATCCATTGTGCGATAGAGTTATTTTAAGTGACAAGTATCATTGTCACGAATGTCGGTTAAAATTAACGAGACCAACGTACAAGGTGGTCAGAATTAAATTTTCAATAAAATCGACATATTCCGGACCACCTTGTGTAATTATTCATAACAAAACTACCTCGAAAACTTGTAAATGATAGTTTCTAATTGTGGTTACTTTAATTAAAACGCAAATCTACAAAGTGGACTGAAACTGACAGGATTCGATTAGTTATGCCGTACTCGATGTTAATTGGGTCGAATGTTGCAAAATTCGAATAGAATAATCGATTGTACCTTGTTAGATGATTGTAATATACCAGCGTTACTTACTATCATTTTCTTTCAATAATCTCACATACGGGGTCGCTTCGTCGGCACAACGGGTTCCGTTCTTCAACACTCGTCTATCAGCTACTATTTTAAAACTACTAAAGGTGATCACTTAAATAAAATGCACTGCTCCAACACCACTACCGCACGCTGCCCACGCGGCAACAACTAGCAGTAAGCTCGCTAGAAACGCACGTTCGGCGTTTAATTATATATTTTTTAATAGTACCTAAAAATTGTTTTATAGGCATAGTTATAGTTTTACAGACAGTAATGACTCCTTAAGCTCTTGAACTAGTTAAAAACTGTGTGTCAGGATTCAGTGGGTTCTCCATATGATCGTACAAGTTGCTTGGAAGCAAGGCGTTAACAAACGAAAGGCTAGGTTGGAGGAATAAAATCATTTACAACGGGATATTTACCATGATTTGATTTTTGAGCTATCCAATATTTCGGCACAGTTTCATGCGCCATGATCACGGAATAATATTGGAAAGCTCAAAAATCAAATCATGTAAAATATCCCGTTGTAAATGAATTTAGTGTTAATAACCATGGTGGATTTAAAAGTTTTATAGGTTGGAGCAAACTCGCGTACCGCGCGCTGTCTGCTGTTATGTACTGCCATAAATAAATAAATAATGCTGGACAATTCACACATCATTAATTGATAAGTAAGTATATCTAAAGCTTACAAATTTATCCATTGGCTCATATTGCACTATGTAGTACTTCTACTCTCACTTACCTGCTACTTTGCCCGAATTGGTTAGTTTTCCACTTGACTGAAGCCGCAAACCCACTACATCACACGATCCGGCCAGGTACGAACCGCAAGCCATAACTGTTGGCCCATACTAACGTTAAATTGGTAGCACATCGATTTATTCATCAGACCCGAATCACCGTCTGTGGGGTAATGTTTACTCCAATTGGGCTGTGAGTTTTGGTTTAGGGCTGATTTTACCAAAAAAACTTTAAGCGCGATCAGCGCTTGAACTGACATAATACGTGATAAAATCAGACAGTCCTTAAAATCATGCCAGATATTTCACGCTACCGCAGCATCATCTAACCTCCCAGAGAGCACAGCTTGTGAAAGAAACGATGGAAATATGACTCAGATTCGTTATAATAATTCAGTAATATTTATTCACACATGATAAATCACATCAAACAAAGAAAGTACTTAGGTGACGTGATAATGATGAAAAGGTTAAGGACTCAGCATCGCTGATTTTCAGTCCCACCAGGAAAATGTCCGCTGTCGCCACAAAGTGTACATTACGGTGGTTACGCCGTGTGCCATGTGTATAATCCGTTACGTTGCTCGTTGCGAGCGCCATATGTACCTAGTACTGTACTGACTGCACGAATGCTTCCTGACACGTTACATTACACCGTGTAACGCCCGACAGTATCCAGCTGAACATGTAGTGTTGCTAATCACCGGGTAATTCCCCTTTTTTCAGTGACTCACGCCTGTGCGGGGAATAGGCGTAGGTTACTGTAATGAAATCGGCCCTTTGTTGCTAGAAATAGTTTGCGGCTAAGGGCAGATCGGTGTAGACTCGAGGTTAGGCAGCGTAACCGGAGTTACTATTTACTTTGTACGGTACACAGAGGTTTACACTGAGCCTAGCTTACGCAATATACCGCAAAGCGATTGGTTCGACTGTTATTTGAACGAAGAGACGAACATTGTTACTTTGAGAATACCGTTCTCTGGTATTTCAACTTTCGGTATTCCGTAGTATTGTCTGAACTTATGTTTGGTAAACTACCAGAAAAAAATAAACCGGCACCTATCACAAAGTTAGAACGTAACCACAAGAAAGTTTTCTTGTCAGATTTTGATACATGTTTATATTTGATACATTTACGAATGAATCACTTTTAACGAGATGTTTACCATGATTGTATTTATTATGTATTGTTAAACTGAGCGTCATCAATATTATGTAATATCATGGATTTACCTATGCGAGTTTAAAATGAAATTGAACTAGATTTTAGGACCAATCTAAAACTTATTATCAATAAATACACGATTATTCATTTGAATGAAATAGGATTTTTTTGACAAAAACGATATCCGAATACCTACCCTAGACATCCGTTAAGACGCAGTTAGTGTACACCTTAACGGCAGTTGGTTATCCTTCCTTGGTTGAAATTGAATTAATGGTAAATTACCTGGAACACAATAGGCGTAATTACTCAGTGATGGTAAATTTAGCTCTGATTCCAACCTCAGCAATATTAACCAGGTTAACGACCGTGTTGACAATTTTATGAACATTAGATTAACTTTGAACGCCCATACGCACTAGCGGAACAAACGAGTGGTGTATCTGTTTAGGCGCATAGGGTTAACTTTGTACGCACTGGCGAATAAATCGCGCGAATCGCTTTTACCCGAGTCAAGCTTATTTTATTTTATTTATTTATGGATGAATAACAGATCTCGCTTACTCCCAAGTCAATATATCTCATGTAATGCCTATTTGTTTTTACTTTCTCACATAAACAGTCTGTGTGCTACTTGGGCTGCCATCTTAAGACCCGAGTTTACGAGATGGTTAAATTTTAAACAGTTGTTTTAACGTTTTTGACACAATTTTTCATACATTAAACGTCAACGTTAACCGACGAAGCAGCTAATTGTCCGATTATTAGTGAACACAAACCTTATTCAGTTCCTTACACTCTGGTATAGATCGCCAGCACCAATCCTTCTATGTTAACACCTTTACTGCGGTCACCAATCCGCATGCCAAGCGTGGTGATTACGGCAAAATCCCTAGTTTGGGAGAGGCTACCTGTGGAGATTATGTTTGCTGAGTAGGAGGCAATGGTAACCGACTCTTAATAAAACATCAACAAACATAAAAGCCTCTTTCCCCTTCCCTCCACAAAGTCTGAACACTTTTAAATAGTTAATCCTTTACCGTAAGGTCATTAAATAGCAGCAAAGTTTTCTAATTAGGCGTTAGACATTAATCTTCCGGGGCGGTCGTGACTGGCACAGAATCGAAATACTAATTTACATGAAACTATAATGAAGGGGAACTAGCCTTTTCGGGAAAACTTTTGAAGGAAGGAACAAGGTAATTTAGAGGAATTAGCTGCCCGCGTTACCTTGTACAAGAACTTATGTTGGAAGCTGAAATAAAACACCTAACAGGTTTGGTTGTCCAACTATAGGCTTAGATCCCCGTGGTAAAAAACTCGAATTACATAAAATTCAAAATTATTTCTTTGATTCCTTGTGAAAAACAACCAAAGAAAAAAATACGCTAAAAATCGTGATAGTGCACTGTTTCACACATAATTTGGTCGAGATCTTAGGAACACTGCAGTCTATTGAAATGAAATATGAGTTGATTCGTAGGTTTTAACTAATTATTTGGTTTTCTAAGCTAGTATCTTATTTAGTTGTGTAGTTTTCTTGTAATAAAGAATAATTTGAATGTTAGCGCTTACGCCTTTCCAAAATGACGTAAGCGCAAAGCTATGTCGCGCTCCTATGAATGCAAAGTCCTTTTTCTACCATATTCCCAAAATGACGCGCAACTACGCCCTCTTAGGAAGGTAGAATTAATGATGCAAATCTTGAAACATGACATTTTTACCTACGAGGCGTGGGTTGTGTTTTTTGATAGTATGTGGTGGGTGGTTACTCTTTATTGCCTCCAAGTATCAAAACGGCTAAAAGAATTGATAAATGAGATATCAAAATACTTGTCTGGCTCCTTTATAGTTTTAAGCGACTTTTTGTAGGGCTCCGCCCTCTGATTTGGTAAAAAAAAATGATAAAGCGGGGACCGAGTGGTTTTTTTATATTTTTCAATTCATCACTTGTGTATAGGTACTGTTACACGATAAACTTGTTTGTGATTTTAAATAATAATTGTGGCTTCTGCCAAAGGTTTCATGGGTTATTATCGGGTTAAAAAGCAACGTAAATGTAATTCCAGATTTAGAACCTCATGCGTGCTAAGTTTCAACCCGATCCGTTCATTAGTTTTGACGTTGTCTTCTGACAATCACACAACTCCACAACTTTCGCATTTCTTTTATAATTGTGGGATGAATGGTTGATTTTTTTAGTTGTGAGTATTTATGCATGTTGGGGCTAATTTCTTCTTATCTCATGTTTAAAACAATAAATTATAAACTTACTAAGTTTGTTTGATTTTATAAACGTCAACTAGGCAACAAGAAACATTCTTGAAACTTTGTAACTTTAAGCTTAAGTAAGTATTAAAATTAACAACTTAGCAAGTTTTTAATGAATTGATATTGCGATGAAAAGGGTAAAGAGATAAAATTGTTTGTAACTGATTTTCAAGGTTCAAAATGCGAATCTCCAAACTTTCGAACATTTTATCACTTTTAATTCGTTTTCAGAATCAGAATTAATCGTATGTAGGTACAATGTTTTTTCCATGATGCGTTGTGTCACATTCACACATCATACCAATATAGGTATTCCAAAGCATTTTCGGGGTCGGCAGCGCGCGTTTAACGTCTCTGATGTTGCAGGCGTCCATAGGCTGCGGTAACCGCTTTCCATCAGGTGGACCGCAACTCTGACCGGAATTGCCAACTTTGAGGTACAAAAAAAATGGCTTAACCAGTCCACTGTTTTATGATGGGGATTATGGCATTACCCCGAAATGCCATAATCCCCATGCCATGACGTCGATTACGGCATTACTCTTTAGATAATGCCATAATCCCCCAAGGCATGGAATCGATTATAGCTTTATGGCATGGATTATGTCACTACCCCTTAGATAATGCCATAAACCTCATGGCGTGGCATCCATTATGGCATGGAATATAGCACTTCCCTTTAGATAATGCCATAATCCCCAAGGTGTGGCATCGTTTATGGCATCGAATATAGCACTTCCCCTTAGATAATGCCATAATACCCATGGTATGGCATGGTATAGCCATACACCTTAAATAATACTATAATCCTTACGCTAGGCATGATGCAGGCATGGGTTGGGGATCGCAGTTCGCGATCTGTTCTGAAAGGGTAGCTATTGCTTTCCCCCCGCTTTTGCGTTGCATACTAGCTTCCAATAAAATATAGATACGTAACTACGAGAAATTACAATTTTGGTCTGTCCTATGGTGTACCCGACTAGCGACTTTTATCCATTTGTACCTCTCACAGCACAGATGTGCATAAAATTATTTTCCTTGGTACTTATTGGCCTCTTTCGTCTCACTGTTAAGCAAAGAGCTGCCTTCCTTCATTCCTTAAGGATACGCATATTAAGTACCATATATTTTTCCCTCTCCACGCCTCATACACAATCAACTAAGAAATATAATACAGAATTAAGACAGTAACCTTCCATAAAATCCCAAACAATAGCAACTCCTGTAAATAAGAGCGTATAAATTACCCACCTCAGTATAAACGGATGGTGGTATTATACAAAACGTAGGAAGCTGTTGAGAGCAGGCTTGGGACGTGGTTGGATTGTGAGCTGAGCTATAAGTGATAGCGTTTTTATGCTGCTGAACAGCTGGAGAAGTAAAGAGTTTTTGAAACAAAAACTCAGAAAAGCACAGAAAATTTTGGTTTTCCCACAAACGGTAAACAAAAGATTTTTTTTTTTTTGGACAATCCACACTGCACCATTGAGCCCCAAGGTAAGCTACTCAAAGCTTGTTGTTATGGGTACTAGATAACTGATATATTTAATACATTATATACAAAGATAGATTTTTTTTTTACTATACATAGAATTATTCCTTGTGGACCTCATACTACGGTCTTACTATGGTAAAAGGTCCTGGGGAGATAGATAGTTGCTATGGACATCGCAGAAATATAAAATAATGTATCTTCATCATCGAACACTGGTTTTTATTATACCTAGAATCAAATAAGTAAAAAATAGGTACCTGCGGGACCATTTAACACAGCATCATCTGGCTCAAAAGTAGATAGGTAAGCACTGCTTGCTAAGGGATCCAAATGAGATGACTGATATACATACCTGTCAATTCATACAACCATACTTGTCATTTAAGTACGTTACAGTTTTGACCAATTTCATTAAAAAATATCATAGGACATTCCAATTCAATTTTTCCAATTCAATTTGATTCCCGCTCTGCTAAAGGCTCAGCGAAGGCGTCACTAAAATCAGTTGGGTTGGGTGCATTTATATTCTTTGCGAAGTAGGTACGCCAGAGTTTCTTAGCAACTGGGTGTAATGTCCAACTATAAACTTAGCTCTCAACTCGAGCTATATTGGTTTTTGTAAGTTACGTTGAAATATTTTTTGGGAGCTATTCGAATTTCGTCTTTGCTGCTAAATTTTACGGTCCAAACTGGTTGAGCGGTTGATATTCGTGGAAGCTGTATTTGGTGGCAGTAATTGGGTTTCTTTCTTCAGTATAATGATGAATTAGAATTTCTGAAGAATCACTCTTATATTATAAAAGTGAATCTCTGGATGGTTAGATGTTTGGATGTGCGTTACCTCTTCACGTTAAAATAACGAAAGGAATCGGTTTGAAATTTTGCATTGATGTAATTCTAGACCTGGAAAAACATATAAGCTACTTTGTATCACGAATAATCGTATTCGAAGCCGCTGGCAGAAGCTAGTTTGACCATAAAGAGGTGAGCCATGATTTTGTTTGCTACTATTTTTATCCAATACTACTGAACGATTGTGACAGTGTAACTTTTCTTTATCCAGTGAAAACTGTATGCGAATTTGCGGTGTAAAACTACTCCTCTATTTCTGGAGAATGCACATGTTCAAGCCCATTCAAACTTTAATGACGATTTCCAGAAACTTATTGCAATTTAAGCGCGCCATTTCGCAAAGAAGTTTCGTTCAATATTCGCCAGAAGTTGCATCCGAAATTCATCCTTATTTACATGAAATAATTCCAAAGTCTGAGTAGAGTGCAAACGAGCTTCAGTTCTACTTCTGGATTTGAATAATGTGCCGATTCGTTAACACAAGACGGCTATAATTAAGGCAGTAAGCCTTTTATGAGTAGCCAGCGACGTGGACCTTTTTCTGTTTCTTTTTCCCGGTCTTTTTTAAAACGGTGTGCTATTCATTTAATATAGGTTACCTAGTTAATTGGATTGAGCTATGTTTTCCTTTTAGGAGCAGAGAATATCAAATAGTAGGTTATTTATGTTGGATGACCAAAATTCACTTTTTTGTGACATTTGAAAACAGACGACATATTTAGTTACCTCTGAAAAAACTCACTAATTTTTAATATGATCCAGTTGTTATGCACAAAGATCAATAAGCATAATATCATTTAGCAAAGTAATTAACCATTTCCAAATGCAATAAAACAAGATACGTTATCACTTAAACAAGAAGACGACAAAACACAATTTTATTTTATCGCCTTACATTAATCAATTACAAATAACTAGAGTGCAGTCGTCGCCCTCGGAACATTTTCGAATGTCTGGTGAATTTTTTACCAATTTCCTTCACCGCTGCTTCCAATTTGACTTCTATTGTATGTAAAACGATTTTGTAAGAGCTCTCTGTATTATTAATCTGGTAACACTGTCTGCCCGTATTTTTATCGTAAGGTAGGTACTTTAATTTATTAGGTTCAAACTTGTTTTATTGGAACGCTTTTACTCGAAAATGTATTTCTGATATTCTACGTAAAGCTGTTTGGGATACGAAATATGAAATTTTCGAGAATATGAGAGATTCTCAGATTCAAGTGAACTTTGATATAAAAGCTCTAATTAATAAACCTAGAATAGTTAATTTTAGATTTTTGAGTCTTATAGGGATTCTAAGAAAGGTATGAAGGGTATAGTGGATTGAGAAGGGCAAAAAATATAAAATGAAAAAACTAACGACGGAGTGCTTCAACTCCATAAAAAACTTAGAAGTTCTACTCCAGTTCACTATACAAAACTTTTTGAACTTTCGCGATTTGTAAACATAGTTAATGGTTTAATCGGTTATTTATCGCGTACCTTTTTTTATTATATCCCCTACGTTTCTACCACGTTACGGCGATCGTGATCGTGGTCGCCCCGTGACCACGATCGCTGTAACGCGGTAGAAACGTGGGGATATAATAACCAAATGGTACGCGATAAATACCCGATTAAACCATTAACTAAGTTTACTATATAATAATTCAATTGAAAAAAATAATCGTTTGGAGGTACCTAATGAATCTCCAAACTTTTGATCACTTATTTTTCTGAGTTTCAGTCTGTATAAAAGTTTTCACTTCTTCTTCAATAAATAAAAACAAAACCCGGTTTGGAAAGACTGAACTACGGAATACCGGTGAACAGACAGTACAAGGCCCATATTCTTAAAAACTAAATCGAAGTTTCTGATTCGTTTTCGTGCAAACTCTAATCTTATGCAAGCCACATAAGAGTTGGTTTTGCACGCAGGCCTCCCCGAACGAAAACGAAACTTCGATTATCCTTTTCCGAGTAGGCCTCCAGTGCTTAACAAAATAACACACCTCTTCGAAACACTTCCAAGGGGGTAAATTATGAGAAAAATTATAGTAATTAATTGTTCATCTCCCTTGAGAAGGGATAAATAAAGGTTGTTGACCCCCGTGATTGATGAATGTCTTTACCATCGAAGGGAAGTTCCTAAGTTATGATGTCCTTTCAAGGGGACTTTGTTGTTGAAGGGTGTTAATATATAAATGGATTGACGAGGATTATAAATTGACGTAATAGGGGTGATTTTCTCTAAAGCTTTTGTCCCATGTTCGGCACTGTAGTTCAGAGAAGCGTGGTACATTTCATAAAGTGCCATATCATGTATTATTACGATCTTTTGTATAAATAAAACAGTTGATCTACCTACACTGTTGTAAACAATCTAAAGATAGCTCAACTGATCCAAATAGTCCTCCTCAGCACACATACGTCCCACAGTCCAAATCAAATACCATACATTATTTATTTTATGAACTAGCTTCTGCGCGCGGCTTCGCACGCCTATTTTCAGTATAATAATAAACAAATAAATAAATAAAAATAAAATAAAATTGCCTTTTATTTCTCGTTTCGTTCCTAATACATTTTTCTAAGTTAAAGATTAATTATTGTCAAACTATTTAAATTTTTATTCAACATTTTATTTAGCCAATTTAATATAATAATAATCTATAATATGTCAAATTCAAACAAGAACCCCTCATGTAAGGGTGAAGGCCTCCTCCAGACTTCTCCATTGGTAATTTCAGCATAATATATACATTTTCAGTATAATAAGAAGCCTATTATCTAATATCTAATATATCTTATAATACCATTTTTTATATTATGTATGACTTACGCTTCTTTTATTATCTACGATGATAAGGGACAAAAGTATGTGAGACTATTACAACCACAACGTTAACATACAGTAGAGGAGAGATGATGACGCGAGAGGGTTCCAAAGTCACTCGTGCACAAGTCAATAGGAAATAATCAACTTAATGAAACAATGAACCGCGTCTTGGGTACGCTTCCGACTGGTATTGATATGGATCGGTTGAGCTACCTGTAGACTGCTTGCAACAGTCTGCAGTTAGCTCAATTGTTTCAATTGTAAATATTATAGGTAGACCACACAACTGGCGGATCTCTGTAGAACCTTGTCACAATAAGAAAACAAACGCCACTTTAGGCGTTTGTTACTGTGACATGGTCTTACAGCGTTCCGCCAGTTGTGTGATCTACCTATAATATTTACAATTGAAACAATTGAGCTAACTGCAGACTGTTGCAAACAATCTACTGGTGGCTCAACCATATAGTTCTAATTCCTGTCTGTTATTAATATCCTTTGTTATTAAAGATTAACATAATAAAAATTTATTGAATCCGAGCAATCAGGTTTCCTATTAGTAAAATCAAATCTTATCAAATTAAAAACTCTTTATTTCCATAAATACAATAAATGTACACTTAGAAAAATTCAAATCATAAAACTAAACACTGACACGGAAATAAAGTGATATTTTTGATTTCTGTCACTTCGGTATGCAGACTAAAGTACCTATAGAAGCGACGAAGAAACCTTTAACCTGTTAGTTGTTATTTTTCGAGCTGTGAAAGAAAGTAAACCTACAGAATAAATTTCTCAAACAAAAGAAAATTAACAAAACAAAAACAAAACCGTAAAACTGGAGTTGAACAATTGAAACATGCTGCAAAACTCTGTATTTGATTTGTAATCTAATAATATTATGTTATTTACGGGGCCAAAGCAATAACTTCTTGTTTTCAATGAAATGTTGCAGGGCCCGGCCCGCGGCGGTGGTTTAAGTAACGAAATGTGGGTTGGATTTTGTTAAAAAAGCACAATAAATAAATAACCCACGAATACTTAAACGAAACTCAGACTAAGTCGCATACCCGACCCAAATCAGCGCCATCATCTTTATTTTATTATGTTAAAATGTTGCTAACTATCGTGGCCAAAAAGAGCAACTTCGCATCTCTGTCTACACTATACAAAATAAAACATTTACAGAGGCATTAAAAATAAGCTTATGATAGGTATCAGAAACTAAAAGTTTGAAATTTGAAAATTCCTTCGTTTAACATAATAATAAGATAAAATTGGTGGTGGGTGGCGCTGATTTGGGTCAGGTATACGCCTTATGGAAAGTTTATAAAATGATGAATTTTTAACAGATATTCATTAGAAACTGTTGAAAAGTCGCTATTTGAGACGTGCTTAAATTTGAGTTGCATTGAGTACTTAGAGACTATGGCGTAGGTTACCATAATTTCTTCTTTGGTCTTAGCGCGCAAAATTCCAGTAGATAATGATTTATCGACCTTCCATAATAATTTCAATAATTTAATTCATACAATATCGTGAAAATATAGAGTTGAAGTTTGTATGTTAGTTTAAATTATACATTCTTAAATTCTGTATTGCAGACACAAGTTAAATCAAATATAAAAGTTAATCATTAGTGGATATGTACAAAGGCAAGCTTAACCCTAAAATATTTTTATATATTTTACTTCTTAAAATTATATTTTCTGCATCAAAACTTTCGATGTCATGACCATTCTAACAAGTGATGACCTCTTTATATCCTTGTTTCTAGGTACAGTTCATTCAGATAAGTTAACATGCGTTCACGGTTGTCTAGTAGAGATCGCTCTTGAGAGATAAGACCGCCACTTGTCACTTAAATTTTAAGCTGTTTTGTTGTATTTTTTCTATCAATAAGTGTGTGTAATTTTCTATCTATCTTCTTTATATAGTATAAAAAGACATTTTCTAGTTATCTTTTATCTACAGTAATAGGTATACTTGGTAAGCAAATGCGTTACTTAATATTGCAAATTGCAGTACGTTCTCGCCACGAAAATGCTTCAATTTCGTAAAATATTCTCATAAGTCAGCTAAAAAGAAAACGCTCTTAGTTCAAAACTTCGTCGTTTAAGAAGGGGGAAATTTATTCATAGAATTCAATTTACTTCAGGTGTGGTTTGACCCTTAACGGGGAATAAACGGTACCATTAAGGTTGACTTTCCCTTTGTTTTTTGGAAAATAAGTTACTGTTAGGTGAAATTCTTGTGTTGTAGGACCTTTCCATTTTGTATACCGTATAATAATCATAGTTTCTAAGAAATCAAATAATATTGCAAAAATTTGATAGGATGCGGGTTCAAGGCCTATCGAAATCAAAAAATTTGGGTTATTAATTGATTTTTTAGAAATTAGCCTGAATATAAAAACCTGCACTATAAAAAACAAAAACTTTAGGGTGTCAAATCAACATCGAGCTATGCTGCGCTGTACTGCGCTGTGCTATGTTTGGTCAACTCGCTCGTCTAATATTTTAATGAGGATACAAACAAACCATGCTGTGCTGCGCTGTGTGAGGATACGCTCTGTTTAAAAACGCAGTAATCTCGAGCGAGGCGCGCTACCCGCCGCGCTGTGCCGAACTGTGCTATGTTTTTTATGGAGCTCAATATTTAAAAAATCGTCTTCAGTGGCAATATTCTTTAGAAAATTAAATTCTCCGTATTTTTCACGTATGGTGTGTGGTAACAAGCTACCGTGACTAGACTCTTTGAACGACAACATAACACATAAAATATCCATATCCGCTTCTTCTTCACTTTCATCTTTATCGGATTCAAATATGTCGTAATGTTTACGTTTTTTTTAAAATGAAGTAATTTTTGACGAGATAAACGACTACACGAGCTGCTGATTACTTTTAATACTGAGCTAAGCAAAGCGCAGCACAGCACGATGTTGATTGTTAAAGAAACGTAGCTTAAGAAACACAGCACAGCACAGCGCAGTACATCGATGTTGATTTGTCACCCTTAGATTTTGAGTAACACAACACCTCTCGTCAAACGAACTAAACCTAACTTTAGTCTTTGAACATAGTAGTGGTTTGAATATTCAACGGTTAAAAGTAGAAAACGATGAAAATACATACGGCGTAAAATACATAAGGAATTATCCAGGTACTTTTCTAAGGGGAACCCTTTGGTAAGTGCCTGGATAATTCCTCTCTGGCTCGGATAATACCCAATAGCACCCAATAGAATGCAAATCCCTAAAATCCAAAGCCCAATCTTCATACCCGTTCATTTTCAAATATTACTGGTGAAGTGACGTCCCATTTTTAAAAAGGTGTACAAGTTTTATGCACCGTAAATGGAAGCAGCTATTCTTGTGACGGCAATATGTCAAACTTGTCATAGCCGCAGAAATAGGTGCAGTGTCGATTTAAAATAGTGGGTTGAAACGCTGACATTTTTTCGTATGAAACGGCAAAAATGAATTTGTGGTGAAAACCTGTGGTGCGAAACAGCGCTATACCAAATAAAACACAGCGACGTTTTACATTGTTATTGTTACAAAATCTATACTGAATTTGTAAACAACTTATAATGGTTAAGTTTTCTAAGCAAGTTTTCGTTTGTGGGGAGGCTTTTGCCCAGCAGTGGTACGATAAAAAGATTTCTAGGCAATAGGTATTTGAAACGAAAATAAATTGTTTATTTCCTAACTTTGAACTTAACTAAATAACAAATCTTTACTAACAATTCTTTAGAATTCGGTGTCCTCAAATCAACAAAGATAGAAATAGTGAAATACCACTGAGTTAAATAGGTAAGCACAACAGCACAACGCTTTACAAACTTCGTTATATTTTTATAAATTTTTCAGAAAATGACTACAAATTAAAACATAAACGATAAGCTTCCTGTTATTCATTCGTGTCAGAAAGATAATTAAGAAACTGAAAATATCGTTTTCGATATTATGTGTAGCGATTGGGGAAGTCTGTTGGATTTTTTTATTGATCTTTATTATGAATAAAATGTTTTGTTCGTTTTAATTTTAAAGTTAATTTGTTAAAAACAATAACTTGAAGTTGTGATTATTGAGAAATAGACGTTTTATGGCCTTAAGGTACAACGTTTCTTATTAATAAATTGTAAAGAAACCAATCAGACTAAAATGCAAATATTTTATTTGTATTATAATGGTATCCAACGACATGAGATATCAATATTTAAGTAATAGGTTCGCTTTGGGATTAGTGGTTGCAATCATAAAACTGATGTTACTACCATCCGGCTAAATCAGTGTTTTTAGGAAATTATAGGAAATATGAAATATTCAATGAAATTTTGAATAAACTGCAACAATAGACAGAAACTATCCAATTCCACTCCGACGATGGACCGACCGACGATATAGTAGCGGTACCTGGATTGAGGCGGCTCAGGAGCGCTATGGCAGCGGCGTAATGGTGGAGGCCTATGTTCCAGCAGTGTGTCCGTGGGTATGATGATGATGATGGTGAATAATATATAAACAAGATATGGAACTGTTCATTATTTGGTCATATAACCATAAATGTCTTGATCTAGAATCAAAACAGGATGCCTTCGCCCCAAAATCAAACGTTATAGAATTTATTGACGTCGCAATCGACAAAGAAAAAAAATTACATTCAAGTCAATATCCCTACAAACGATTTGGTGAATTTATTAACTTGACTACTCCGTCACTGCTTTGTTTGTTTCGATACGGACCTATTTATAACTTCGTTGGTATTATGATTATATTTTCCGCTATAACGCAATCAAATTGCGGAGTCAATCCGAAATTGGTAGTGAAGAAGAATGTTTTTTTACGCTTAGTTACATCTGTGGCTCAATGACCCTAAATGGATCTTTATCTCCGGACACAAGACTTCTCCATGCATCTCGGTTCTAAGTTGTCTCTCGCCTCTTGTAGAGTTCAGTTTTCATTTCGTCTATTCATCTATCCAACAGGACCGTCCGAATACAATACCTATACTAACTAGTGTATCGCAGTGACCCGAAATGAATCTTATCCTCCGAGGTGAGAGATAGCCAGTTGTTCTGGTCCTTTGTGGTTTCGGTCTAGTCGGTGGCAAGAAGTTCTTGTTGGTTATTCTCAACTTCGTCGCTCCAGACTGGCCGAGTGGTCTTAAAATAAATGTTTTCGGATTTCCGTTAATAATTTGTAACAGCAACTCGATTCCCTACAATATCGACACGTTCGAAGCACTCGATGTAATGAAAACGCTGTGCGAATCGTCAAGGGGAGATCATATTTCGTCACATTATCCCAGGAAATACTTTCCCATTGAAACATTTCTTACGTGAGTTTTGGAAACATCTTGGAAATATTATTTCTTGTGTATCGGATTACTATTGGCTGTTATAGCGGAATTTTTGCGAACAAGCATTTCATAAAAATTTTCAGAATTCGACTGTAGAGGCAGCTTTGTATTGAGGCATTTAGCAGATGACTTATATACACGGGAACGATAGCTATAGACACACATTAACCATCCTGTCTAGATGTTAAGATCATAATTATGTAGAAAAGATGCTGACTCGACAATTCTAGGTGGGTGAAATAAAGGATGGAAAATGAATCAACACAATGACAAGCTTTAGAGCTAGTGTACATTAAATAACTATCCTACTACTTCATTACGGATTTAAGCGGGTACGACGAACCTTATTTGTGTTGGAAGAATACCAACGTTCCTAAACAGAAAAGCGAAAGTTTGTGTGAATGTTTGTTACCACGTATCTCCGTAACTACTTAACTTAAGGCCATGTAGTCCTGCAGCAGAAGGCGTAAGGGAAAACTCGCGCCTGCCAAGCTGCCACGCTCGTGTTTTTTGTAGTTATTTAAACATAGTGATTAAGAAAATAATTTTATCAAGTCAAACTCTGCGAATTTGTTTAGAAATATTAAGTGTCTTTAGTTGTGTACAAAAAAAAATATGATATCAGTAGTTCGCCAGTCATAGTATTGAAAAAACATTAGAAAAAGCGGTAACATTGGGATTTTTTTCTATTTAGTGAAGTTCATTAGATCTTGTAACTGAATGCGACTTTGACTAGACTAGATCCTTAAGTAATATATTTTTTTTTTAATTTCAAACACTATTTTCTTAGTCTCAGATGATTTAGAAAAAATGTAACCGCTGCTGGGCTTTTTTTTTTTTTTTTATTCGGCGAGGAAATTCGTTTACGAATAAACTGGTCTGGGCCCAGAACCAGAATTATGTGGGACTCGACGTTCTGAAAAGAACATAATACCCACTAAAACCTCTCCGGTGTCCCTCTCTCGCCATTTTTGCCGAACCACGGGAACATTTAAAACCTCCGCGGCCCGACTGGCGTCCCCTCTTCCTCCTATACATAGCCGGCGAGCCCACCGATCCACACACTCGCCGACCCCATTCTTCCGTCACCTTTCCTCCCCCCGATTAGGACACAGACAGGACAGACGCTGGAACCGCGAATGTCAACCTCTGTGCCCAGATGGGCATTATCGCCCCATACTACAACCAGGTGTGGGTCTCGCATTTACACACTGCTGGCCTACCAAGCCTTAACGATTAAGATTAAATTTGGGATGTAGATAGTTTAGGTTCTAGAATAACACATAGGCTACTCTAAATTTCGAAACTTACCCCTATGTGTAATAAACTTCTGAAATTTGTATGATTTCAGCCACGCGGGGCGCAGCCAGTACCCAAAGAAAATCTTTGCTTAGTACCCAAATAAGGTATAATCAGTAAATACCTACTGAATGACTAAAACATCTCAATGAACCCCGGAGGCCGACAATAAAGAAGCTTCTTTCCTCACAGTCGGGTAAGCTCATACAACTCAAACATTCTTGCCAACTCCGACAATGTTTCCAAATCACAACTTTTAACGAGTTGTAATAGCTTTCTGAAGCACTTTTTTAAGCGAAACAAAGTATCTTCATTTACATTGCCATAGATTTTCTTAACGGACACTTGAAATGTTTTTTTTTTTCACTACTTAATGTCGTGATTTTGTCGAACCGAATTTCGACCACGGCGGCCAGTCTCATCGGAGACTAGCCAGATGTGCAGGACATATTATAGTGCACAAGTGTGTGCGCAAACACATGTGTACTCTCTATTCTCTCACTCTCATAATCCGATTGGACGGCAGACCGACACCACTGGGGAGAGGTCAGCGCAGGACCAAGCGGCGCGTCTAGTAGGAAAGCACTACCATCATATCTTTTTAGCCGCCCACTAAATCACCTCTTTTAATATGTAGGTCTACAAGATGTGGTTATGTTATATGACCTCCGCGGCGCAGCGGGCGAAGGTCTGCCTGCGACGCAGGAGGTTGCGGGTTTGATTCCCGCCTCGGAACAAATTTGTGTACGATCTGCGGAAATTTGTTCCGTTGGTCTGGGTGTTTTCTATGTATAATAAAATATATATATCTATGTAGTGTATGGTATTAAGTACATATATCAGTTATCTAGTACCCATAACACAAGCCCTGCTTAGCTTGGGGCTAGATAATGATGTGTGAATTGTCCAGCATTATTTATTATTTATTTATTTTATGTTGCCGCTAAAAGAACGCATACCGAAATGCTTGAAAACTAGAGTTTTCAATCAGTGCGTCCTACCCGTCATGACCTACGGAGCTGAGACGTATCTCACGACACTCACGGTAGGGCTGGTCCACCAGTTCAAAGTCGCTCAGCGAGCTATGGAAAGAGATATGCTCGGAGTCTCTCTGAAGGATAGGATTCGTAACGAATACATCCGACAGAGTATCAAAGTTATCGACATAGCTCAAAGAATTAGCAAGTTGAAGTGGCAGTGGGCCGGCTATATCTCACGAAGAACCGACCAACTCTGGGGTAAGTGTTCTTGAGTGGAGACCACGACTCGGCAAACGTAGTGACGGACGCCCTCCGGCCAGCTGGGATGATTGGAAAACGGTTGCGTGTTGGTCAAACAGAACAGAGAAAGCCCGTTCTGTACGTTCGTATTCTATGTCGATAAGAAAGTTTTCCTCTTCTTAATCGTTGCTTAAACTACAGTTAAAACGGGTATCCGAGATCGTCCAAATTGAAAAATAACTGAGCGTCCTCGCGATAAATTCAAACAGGAAACTTGAAGCTTAATCGCTAAGATGGAATTTCGGTCATTCGTACTTTGTTCGAGTTCTTCGAATAAATATCCAAGTTTGTTTCACGTTGCGAGTATTTTTATCTTTTTGTTAGTATCTTGTACTTGGAGAGAATAAGGTTTAATATTAAAAAAAAACCTTTATTAAAACTAGCTTTTAATGCATTGTCATCCAAACTAAACGTGTATACAAAATTTCAGCTCAATCGGTTGAGGATATCTGCTTCAAAATTTATTAAGTTGCAAGTTGCATCCGTACAAACATGGTAACAAAATACATAGCAAGTTAAATAAAAGCTTTTAAAATACAAGTGCATTGAAAGCTCAACCCTAAAGAGCAACTCGATGGGCGTGACTGGCGATATAACTGAATACCTAGGTATAAGCATTCCTGCATCCACTGCTGAACGTGCCATCAAAAATAGGACGATTCCATAATCACCACTCTTGGCTGGCAGATAGGTGAACGCAGTGGAGGTGTTAATAATACATACAAGAAAGCTGTCCTTCCTCTGCTCATCAATTCCTTAGCTGGCTGAGATGGAAGGGTCAATTCTTACGCAGCGACCGCAACGGCTAACTGAATATTCGATGTTACGTTCATAGTAGGTTTCGAATTGAGCCTTACAACATGGGTTTTAAATTATTAACTGATCCATATCAATACCAGTCGTCGCGTCCTCAAGACGCTGGCTGCATTGCCCCGCTGTAAGGCAATGCTTATGCGCTGCGCCAGATACTGACCAGCTCTCGGGTCACCCGTCGCTTCGACCAGACGCTCAGATAACTTTTTAAAAACCCGAAGAGCCTCGGTACCCCACGGACCTAGGGTCTCGACTCCAAGGGGAGCAAATTACCATTAATGTTAACATTTTTATCATCTTTACCCCAAATATTAATTTTTGAACTGAAGCAATATATTCTAAATGGTGAACAATGCTGACAAAATTTATTAGCCAAGAACAATCCATTGTGCCAATGTTTTTGAAAGCATAAAACAACAAAGTTTTGAAGAGGTACCTAAACACCGTGTAAACATTAAATCGTCTCCCATAAATATTTGAAAGCGCGACGTGAGATCCAGAATTTTCCTTGAAAATATGTTATTTTCGTGCATAAAGTCGGGATTTCGCGATAATATTTCACCGCTCAAATGCAGGTGCGACAGCTCCTATCTGTCTTTGAGTCTAAAGAATGTTATAACAATGCTTAGGATACGTTGACCCTTTTGAGTTTACTTTTAAGGTATCCATCATCCTCACCGTAATAATCACCCACTGACAGTGAAGGCTATTTTGCTTCTGCCAGCCTGTGCTTCAATAATCAATAATAATAATCAATAATAATAATTTTAATTCTGTAAGTTTTATTGTTTGTTCTTTTTCGTATACATTTAATATTATGTATGTATATTTAGAGTATGTATAAGTAATGCAAGCTTTTGTCAATGCTTTTGTCCAATCACCACATGTGTATTTTATTATAAAACAATTTCCCTCGTACGTTTTTCTGTCCATCTGCCTGAACGTGATAAACTCAAAACTACGAATTTTAATATGGTTATCTTTAATTTTTGATTAATTAGGAAGGTTTTAAGTGTTTTGTGTAAATTGGCCGAAATATACCTACTGTGAGATTTGCTAGCGTGCGCCACGTAAACCAATAGATTTTCATGAAAATTATAAAAAAATATTACGCAATTATATTACTCTTAAATATATCTAATAAACTGCTTCGCTACCCGTGTGAAGCTGGGTGAGGTTGCAATGTGCTAGTAAAACAATACCAAAGTGGTAGGTAGACGCGAAATTAAAAAATAATTGAATACTGAAGAATATGTGACCCAGTTCACAATATAGGACAGCCGAGCGCCATAACAATATCAACTCTTCATAATATCTCAATATCAACTCTTTCATAAAGACAGGAAATAAAGATAAATCTATAGACCGACGACCCGGAAAAACGTCAACCAACAAATAACAAATTCAACGACGACAGATGCACATAGAAATTCAAATAAGCTCCAACCAAAACTAGATATTATTCTTGCGATGAGCTACATTCCGTGGATAAGCTTCCGGGCTCTAGATAATCTTTGATGTTACTACATGGAAACTGTGTTTCCTAAAATTCGACTGCCTTTTAGTCAAATTTTCTTTGTCTAGCGTGAGTTCTCTACCGACACGTTACAAAAAAGTTATTAATCTTTGCCGCCTGAATTTTTGAATATTCAGACAATTTAGATTTAATTTTCATTAACAAGACTCTGTGTGAGTTGACATGGAATTGTTTGTTACATAATTTGGCGTATTTTAAAAAACGATAAACCGTCTTCAAATTCTAGTGGCGATATCTAGTTAAAATTCGAGTCTAATTTAGTTTGATGAGTCATCAAACTAAATTAGACTCGATTTTTTTCTTTTTTTAGCTTGATGTCGATGATATCTTGATCAAGGTAAAAAAAGAATTATCGAAATCGAAATACTCTGTAAAAAGTAATGCGTTAAAAAAATAAATATCCACGCATCGACTTGAGAACCTCCTCTGTTTTTCGTCAGTTGAAAAGTGCTCCAGCTTTGCGGATCGTGCCCGACTCCTGGCCGTTTCTAAATGGGAGTCAGGACATTGGTAACCTTCCGTATCGCAACATGTCTTCGCTTGGGTGCAAGATGTAACGCGCCTTATCAATGCCAATGCGGTACTGGTGTCGAACAGCTTGGTCATCACGGATTATCGTGTACTAAGGCCGCCAGTCGGATATCTCGCCACACCAGCCTTATCGATATCATCCGGCGGGCCTGTATCCCTGCTTGAGTACTAGTTATTCTTGAAACAACAAAGAAACGTAACACGTAATTGCGTATATTGAAGAATTAAAATATCCTTCTGTGCTTTTAATCTTGAATGCATTTGAATATTTCAAACATGGCATGCCTACCAATTCTTACTTCTTCCGTATCACAAAACTATTGCTCACTTAAGCCATATCCATTTACAGTATCATTCAAGTTTCGAGAATATTCGAGAATATTCCAGTAGGTTGGCGATATCACATTCTTGTTTGGCTCAACTGTTGACAATACCCGTTTAATATCCGTTACTATGAGAAAATATTATTGCAAGTTTAGAATAAATATTCTTGGACAACATTAGAAAATAGATTTTATTACAAGGCTAACTGAGTGGCTTGTAGGTATGACTTTGGACAATACCAAAACGGAAAAAAAATTCGTTTACCACCGCTGACTAGGGTACTGCTAAATTGCAACAAATTACTTAAAATCATTCGAAAATTATAATCGAGGCCGTATGAAACTGGATAGATAGAAAATACTTTTATTGCACATTTTATATTAAG
The DNA here is from genome assembly GCA_949316285.1 of Eupithecia subumbrata. Lineage (NCBI taxonomy): Eukaryota > Metazoa > Arthropoda > Insecta > Lepidoptera > Geometridae > Eupithecia > Eupithecia subumbrata. Next base: position 6,728,827 of record OX438643.1, on the reverse strand, counting down.
TAACCACACAAAACAATTAATTATAAATTTTTAATTAAGAATAAATTATAAATTGGCAATTGTCACTTAGGTTAATTAACCTAAGTGACAATTGGCGGTCTTATCGCTCAAGATCGATCTCTGCCAGACAACCTGGTATGGATAGGATCGTCGGATATGTACATGGGGTAAGGATCTGTGTGCATCTGTTATGGTACTACTTAAAAAAATGATTAAGTACTAGGTAGTAGGTACTTAGGTCACTACTCAAAAATAAACAATAACATACTACAATAAAATTATAAAAATACATTATATACATACCTTTACCTATTCCTATAAATTTATAAATATTAATATAAATCTCTGAATGAAAATAGTTTCTCTCAATGTCCGTTGAACGGCGCTATATGTATAGAAGTAGGTAAGCGTAATTGTTTTTCCTCACCTCACTACAACAGCCTCGCAGGACGCAGCCAGCCACCTGATAAGCGCCTTATTGGCTTTTATCTCATGGGGGGTTATGCCCTTGCTGAGTATACGGATTGGGGATTGGGGGGGGCTGCTGCTGCCTGCCCCCTATCCTTTCCTTACGATACCCGCGGGAAGAGTTGGGGTGGTGCGAATTATAAGCCGGCACCACACAGCTTTGAAGGTAAACTTGTTTATTTTTCGTAAACAAAAAATTAAATGTTCTATAATGAAAACCAAATAGCTATCAGATCTAATAAAAAAATTCATTTGCAATGGTTTGGCTAACGTATCATAAAATAATAATGACTCTAATTTTTTTTGTTTTTTTTTTTTACCAGCACTGGCATCTAACTAGCTTCAATATCCCAGAAAGGCATTTTCATCCCAGAAACGCAATTTTTTATCCAGGTATATGTACCTGGTTAATTAAACGTTGTAGACCACGTAAGCAAAATCGTAAACAGAAGCCAGTTTCAAAACTTTTAAAAGTTATCGTAAAGAATCAATAATTGTTTGTTCCTAACAAACAATAGTTTCTAACTTGAGTCAAGTAACTCAATGGCAAGTACTTATCTAACTTAGCGAGAACGTAAGTCTCATGTAATGAAATAAGTTTCCGACTCCAGCTTATATCTCTGGAGATTTTTAATACTTTAATATCCGTCTCCGTTGAAGTTTGTAAGAGGTAGTACCTACTTATTGTTGCAGGTTATTTATCAACGCGAAACAGCTATGTAACTTTTATAAAAAATCTAGTACAAGTAATGTAGTACTAGTTTTTTTTTGTCACCCTCAACCTCAACAGCCTGTATTTGTCCCCTGCTGGACGCAGGTCTCCCCCTGATAAGCTTTTAATTGGCTTTTATCATATGGGGGGCAATGCACATAATCCCCACGCTTGGTATGCGGGTTGGGGATCACAGTTCGGTGGTAGAATTGTTCTGCAGGGGGCGCTGTTGCCCGCCCCCGGTGGATATCCCTTAGTCGCCTCTTACGACACCCGCGGGAAGTATTGGGGTGGTACAAATTGTAAGCCGGCATCACACAGCTATTACAGCTATTTTTATGTTCCCACATAGCGCTGAAAATACTAACCCGAATTCAATAAATGCTGTCTCGATTGAAATTGTTCTTATAACGTCGCAGGGAGGACGGAGGCACCTTATATACTCAGAGTACAGGTAAGAAAAAGGCCTCCGACTACCTATAAAAAATCCGAAAACCATAAGAGTACAGTAGTAAAAATTTGAAGTTTATTCACTTAAAAAAAATACTTTTGATTCTCGCCATGGACCAAAACCTATTGTTACACACACTTGTCCTAACTTTCTTTGTATTCTAGATTTTGTCTAAATAAAACAATTAGCTAGTACTTCACTGATTTTATAATTTCATTACTTCTCCTTATCGGGCAGAGTTACCCCTAAGAATTTACTTGAACGACTGAACCCCGTTTTGGTCGGATTCCGGCTTTTTAAAACGTTTGTTCCAACGACTTTTCTGTACTGGTTTCTGACTCCGCCCAATCGACTCGCAAACCAGTTGAGTCAAACCAGTGACTGTTTCCACTACCTGATTATGGAAGTATTAGTGTAGAAATGTTACAAAAGTAAATTCAGCTTCTTATTTACAAAAATGATGGCAAATAAATATAAAAATGTATGCGAGGCATCTAAAATCAGAACAATAATTTTAAATAAGCTAACAACTCGTCCATCCTGATAAAGTGTTCGCGTCCTCGTGAACAATACATTTTTATAGGTAACACAAAAAGTCACATTCTTAGTGTCTAAATCTTAATCTATACAAGATCAATGTGCACATAGCACCTCTAAAGTATGTGAATCCCGTGCACATTGCACTCTAGAAAAGGTGAGTCCTGTGCACATTGTCCTTCTAAAGTAGGTGAATCCTGTGCACATTGCACATCTGAAACTAGGCGAGTCCTGTGCAATCTGCACTTCTAAAACTAGGCGAGTCCTGTGCACATAGCACTTCTAAAACTAGGCGAGCCCTGTGCACATAGCACTTCTAAAACTAGGCGAGTCCTGTGCACATAGCACTTCTAAAACTAGGCGAGTCCTGTGCACATAGCACTTCTAAAACTAGGCGAGTCCTGTGCACATAGCACTTAAAACTAGGCGAGTCCTGTGCACTCTGCACTTCTAAAACTAGGCGAGTCCTGTGCACATAGCACTTAAAACTAGGCGAGTCCTGTGCACATAGCACTTCTAAAACTAGGCGAGTCCAGTGCACATAGCACTTCTAAAACTAAGTCACGTGCACATAGCACCTCGTGTGACTTCATGTACACGTAGCACCACATAATATTCAAGTTGTACATCGTATTTTTTTTACATAAATAATAACTGCACATCGCAGTTTATAAATAAAATGATAGTATGATTTAAAACATTTTGTACATAATCAAGGTGGTTTCATAACCGTGATTTTGTTATTTACTTAAACTAAATCATCATGTGCATTTTATATGATTTCATGTGCTCATAGTACTACATAATATTCAATTTGTACATAGCATTTCTTACATAAATAATAACTGCACATCCCAGTTTATTAAATACATACAACAATAGTATCATTGGAAACTTATTGTACATTTCAAGGTGGTTTCACAATCGTAATTATTTTAGTCACAATCATATAAACTACATTTTTCACAAGTACATTTACCATCTGAATTAAGTACAATAACAAACAAGTAAGATTCCAATGTGTTTGTGATACCTACTTATGAATGATTCATTACCATACCAGTCATCAACGTTTTTGCTACCCGACCGCGCAATGAGGAGGGTCATGATTCTATGGTGACAAACCTTTGACTAATTTTATCAGTGAAACATATACTTCTTTATTTTTGTAACTGGTTTATACCCCAAGCCGACATTATAAAAAAATTAATAAATAAGACATTTATTTTCAATTTACAAAAGGAACAATATTTGTATACATAATATGTGGTTGGGTATGCCCTCAACATTCTGGCAACAATTTCCCACTTCTTCAGGTACTTCTCTATGTTTTGTCTGCTTTACTAACTAAACCTCACATTTTAATGGAGCATTTTGCATTTATCCTCTTTTTATCAACCCATTTCAAGAACCACTAAGATTTCAAAATTATTTCAAGACAGTACACGCAATAAACCTCCATTACTCTAGACGAACAACCACTTCGAGGTTACCTCATCCAACCATACAAGATACTCAAAAAGCGACTCAAATAACATAACACTATGCAAGATAAACCAATCGGCCTTTTGACTGAATACAGGTTATTATAATAAGGATTATAATATATTTATTTTGTTATATTTAAGTTGAATAATTTTATTATTATTTTATTCTTATAAGAGTTCATTATTTTTGCAAGACCATACTCATCTTTCGCATAAAAACATGACATGTAGGTAACTCAAAATACTATCAATTAATCGAGCTGATCAAAACTAGCTTCAGCTTCAGAAAATCGTCTTAACTACACTGTACCTTGTCTATTTCGCAAGATAAATTATCCCTTTTTATTCCGACAGGTCTTAGGCCAATTTAATCTTTAGAAGAAGCTAATTGTATCCTAGTTAATGGTGATATGACCCCTCATTGTACTTCTAAGAGTCGGTCGTCCCACGATCTTTACCATAAATTTTGAGAGGCTATCATCTGGATTGGTCCAGTTGTAATTTTCTTTTGACCATTCGCTCTAGGCGAGACATCCTTATCGATAATATGATGTACAAATATTGCTGACAAAACATCCCATAATTATTAATCGTTTTGGTAACCTGAATGTCCCTCAATTGTGTTTTAGTCATAGTATCTCGAGACAAATAACTAAATAATGGTGAACAACCCACATAGCATTATGTAGACACCCAGGCCCGAAACAATACCCGCAGATCGTACTAAACCTCTCACGAGGCGTGAAACGAACCCGCAACTTCCCGGGTTGCAGGCGGACCTCTACTTGCCCCACGACTGAGGTCGTCTAGGAGACAGATCTAAAGTTCGGGGTAGTTGATGCGAATTTCGTATTTCATACCTCCCTTCAGAACAATTTTAAGTTTGGAAACAGTCTTTACTGGAAAAGTGCTACTACTCTTTTGAGAATATAACTATTATAACGACAAAACACATCAAGCAGAAAAAAGAGTTGTTATTTAAATTTTAACTCGATATTAGCTATTTTTTTACACATGTATTGTGTAAAGTAGGTAAAGTACCTAATTCGTGTTCTAATTTAATTTATTCTGGGTACGTTAATGATAGAAGGAGCTTCCAAATCATGCGCTAAAAGGCTAAAAAACAATCTCTCCAGGTGACTTCTGTCTATTATAAACGTTTATATTACAAGCGAGATTTTTCATGTGTTAAGCGATCAGGTATATTGGGACAGTTACAATTCTTTTCACATCCTGCAAATGAGCTGTTTCATGACAGTATATAACACTACGGACAATAATATTATTTTTCTTTGCTTTCGTTTTGTTTCTGGAATAATATAAGTAGTACCTACGTCGTAAGTAGGTACGTAGTACGTCATGGTTCTTCAATGTCCACCAGCTTGTTTCATGTCTCTCTAATAGCCTAATAATAACACCAATGTAAAAAAACCTTTTGCGACTACGTGAGGTTGCGTAATTCTGGTCGAAAAAGTTAATTGCAATTAATATCAAAAAATCTGAATAAAAACTAAAATTTACACGAGTCGAGATAAGGATAAAGTTGTTCTGTTGGTAATATTTATTTAAGAAAGGATCTCAAATCGGCAAGTATAGGTACTTTAAATTGTTTTCGATAATTAACACCAAGAAAGTTTATTTTAGGCCAAGTACCCGCGAAACTAACTTTTTTTTTTAAAGGTAATAAAGATAAATCGGTTACACAGTTTTGACTTCTATTCCTTAAAGTCGTAAACAATGCAATTGACGGCATTCCTATTCCTGCCTACAATAAACCATACCAATCTACAGACACCTCAATATTGGTGCAGTTTGTTTGCACGTTCGTTCGTACGGTTACTCGTAATTATAGCATTGGATTATGGAGTTTGTCTTAAATTTTACACAGACGTATTATTCTAACTAAACTAAAACTAAAACTAGAAATGACAAAATAAAATGAATGAAAAACCTAGGAGTTGTTAGAAAGTGAACGAATGCTAGAATGCGCTGATAAAAATTGAAAACCCACGTGTTGGAACGACCTCCGTCGGTCATGGTGATTCAAATAATTGCATTGTAGGTAAGAAAGAGAGAGGTTTACACTGAACAAGTGATTAAATTATTGGTATAAACAAATTTTAATCGAACAAATTTTAATCGAAACTTTATTAAAAGGAAAAAAAAACCAAACTAAGTCCCCAGCGTTTAACTCTTTTTTTTTTTCAATATGATACGACGCGAGATAGAATCCTATCCAGAAAAATATTTAAATATCTCTTTCATTCAAATCGCTTCAACCGTTTAGAGGCTTTGAAGTTAAAAAACATAACCCGCACCCGGCGGCCAAAAGACGGTGTGCGCGTCTCTTACATATTGTACTTGTACCCACGAATTTTCAAGTTACCTACTACCGATCCTTACCACGACATCCTCATGGATCAGGATGGATAACTAAATAATTAAATACTCCATCCTTTTTTAATTAAATTATCGAAAGGTATGATAATGAATACCTACTTAATAACAATTCATAAATAATAGTATTCGTGATCTGAGGCTGTGGCGTCACAGACCGAGGTCTCTCATTGCGTTGATTTGTTTTTTTTTTTTTATAGAACGTTTACTACAAGGAATCGGACTGCGACGCCTCTGCCTTAATATCAACATCAATAGTTCTATGGGTTTGTTACTAGTCGAGACTTATTAAGTACCTGACGGGTGACGGTATTGCGCTGTGCTACTGATCGGTGGCGGCTGCGTAGCTGCAGCCAGCGATGACTGCGTGGCTGTGGCGAACGACAACTGCGTAGCTGCAACGACTGCGTGGCTGTGGCGAGCGACAACTGCGTAGCTGCAACGAGCGACGACTGCGTGGCTGTAGCGAGCGATGTCTGCGTGGCTGCAGCGAGCGACGACTGCGTGGCTGCGGCGAGCGATGTCTGCGTGGCTGCAGCGAGCGACGGCTGCGTGGCTGCGGCGAGCGATGTCTGCGTGGCTGCAGCGAGCGACGGCTGCGTGGCTGCGGCGAGCGATGTCTGCGTGGCTGCAGCGAGCGACGGCTGCGTGGCTGCGGCGAGCGATGTCTGCGTGGCTGCAGCGAGCGACGGCTGCGTGGCTGCGGCGAGCGATGTCTGCGTGGCTGCAGCGAGCGACGGCTGCGTGGCGAGCGATGTCTGCATGGCTGCAGCGAGCGACGGCTGCGTGGCTGCGGCGAGCGATGTCTGCGTGGCTGCAGCGAGCGACGGCTGCGTGGCTGCGGCGAGCGATGTCTGCGTGGCTGCAGCGAGCGACGGCTGCGTGGCTGCGGCGAGCGATGTCTGCGTGGCTGCAGCGAGCGACGGCTGCGTGGCTGCGGCGAGCGATGTCTGCGTGGCTGCAGCGAGCGACGGCTGCGTGGCTGCGGCGAGCGATATCTGCGTGGCTGCAGCGAGCGACGGCTGCGTGGCTGCGGCGAGCGATGTCAGCGTGGCTGCAGCGAGCGACGGCTGCGTGGCTGCAGCGAGCGACGACTGCGTGGCTGCGGCGAGCGATGTCTGCGCGGCTGTGGCGAGCGACAACTGCGTGGCTGCAGCGAGCGGCGACTGCGTGGCTGCGGGCGGCGAGCGACGACTACGTGGTTGTAGCAAACGTCGACAGCATGGCTCAGTTGGTGCATCGACCTGAAATGTTTTCAACAGCGAGTACACCATTCGAAAAAACATGTTTATTATTTAGCCACAGGCTTGAGCCCACATCATAATATTTAAAATGCTCGATGTACCATTAAACTACTTCTTGTCTGAAAATCAGCGCTGATACTAGCTTTGGCTTGTAGCGGCATAATGCTGAGACACCGACCTTTTCTCCCCATTATATAACAAATTGTCTAATTGTTTCTGTTTGTACCTACCTATCTGTATTCTTCTTATGTACATTTTTGTTTTCTGTACCTTCCTATTATTTGTAATATGTCGTGTTGTGTTCAAATAAATTAAATTTCTACCGATTTCTAAAAATTCCTCACGCCATCTTATTTCTTGAGCTAACTAAAAGTATAAACTAGGACTTTTTTAAAAAAGGAAAGACAACGTGGTATTTTTTTTATATCCGGATACTATAATTGTGCTTTAATACTGTTTTTAATTTGTAAAAGGAATGCAATTAAGGCAATAGGTACTTATTAGAAAAAAAACATGCTCACCTACAAGAAAAGATTATATGAAGGTAGGCATTCCAACGTGGTTATTATTGCTTATGGTTGAAAATTCACAGTTTGTAGGTAAACGATTGCTAAAATGGCGAAAATCATTCTTTGGAAAAAAAACCGTCAGTATTATGGAAAAATTTCACAAGAAAAGGTTTCTATCGCAATTAAATGTAGGTAGCTTAAATGATTTTATCTTTAGTTACTATTACTACTACATACTTTTGCTAAACTTTTTGGAAAACATAATGTCTTTTGTAACATGAAAAAGTTATACTCCAAAATAAGCTAACAATTGAAAATTATATCGTAAATACATATTATAATTGTAAATTACATACCATTGTTTGCCGTGGGCGTACGGTCACACCAAGGTGGTATGAATACACCAGAAGTCCATGGTGCATCCCTGCTTCTGATTTGTTACACACACTTGTCCTAACTTTCTTTGTATTCTAGATTTTGTCTAAATAAAACAATTAGCTAGTACTTCACTGATTTTATAATTTCATTACTTCTCCTTATCGGGCAGAGTTACCCCTAAGAATTTACTTGAACGACTGAACCCCGTTTTGGTCGGATTCCGGCTTTTTAAAACGTTTGTTCCAACGACTTTTCTGTACTGGTTTCTGACTCCGCCCAATCGACTCGCAAACCAGTTGAGTCAAACCAGTGACTGTTTCCACTACCTGATTATGGAAGTATTAGTGTAGAAATGTTACAAAAGTAAATTCAGCTTCTTATTTACAAAAATGATGGCAAATAAATATAAAAATGTATGCGAGGCATCTAAAATCAGAACAATAATTTTAAATAAGCTAACACTATAGGGTACTTCCCGTAGATTTAGAATCATAAAATTTGTTAAGAAGCAAGGTCTTACAATTATACGGAACCCTTAGTGCGCGAATCTGACTCGCACTTGATGTTTTATTTTCTTTTCATGATTGGGGTGAGATTGGGCTTGTGGCAAAGGTATGTGTTTTTTGTAATTTTGATGTGATTTACCTTAACAATAATACTTCTTTGGTTTTACTTGCTTTTAATTAAAGTATATCATGTTTCCGTAATCACGACAGTCTAACTTAACCATGTAATAAATAAATAAAAAATGCTTGAAGCAATTCACAAAGCATCATCTAGCCCCAAACTTGGTTATGAAATCAATACAAATAAATTAAATTGAATTGTGTCTTTGTAATGTAAAACAAAATCTTTTTACATAATGCATTGGAAAGTATCCACGGTACTGACAATATTACACCAAAATTTTAAAATTTATGTCTGCCTGTCTGTCTGTCTGAGTTTGCCTGTTTGAGTTTATCTCTGCAACGGCTAGACCGATTTTGAAGAGAATTTTAAATGCAGATATCTGATGCTATAGTGTATAAATAAGGAAACAATTATTTTTTTAAAACAATTAGGGTTCCGCTCAAGAAAATAAACCTATGAACAGTGAATTTTATGCGGGCAAAACCGCGGGCACATATAGTTATCCAATATAGAGGTAAATAAACCGAGGTTAAGAACATTTTCATTTATTTAAATCCTTTATTGCACACATTTATCAAAAGTATGTAAAAGGTCGGCTTAATGCCGATGGCAATATTTAAACACACGTGATAGAAACAAATCAAAAAGCGTGCTAGAATAACATAGAACATTAACATAGATAATAAGTCTAATTACAGAGAAAAACTTCAACTCCACATTCACATAAAAAACTTCAATCACATTCAGAATCTGTGAATGGAATCAGAGTGAAAACTCAACGTTTTCTGCTTCATCAATCAGGGTCCCTGGGGGCCCGAACTCGGGGGAACTCGTACAATTCAAGATTGGCTCTCAAACAGGGGTTCTAGGAAATACTCGTTTATTTTCTACTACTGTAAGATTAAGGTACACAACCTTAATCTTAAGGTTAAAACTTTTTAAACTTTCACGATTTGTTGACATAGTTAATGGTTTAATCGGGTATTTATCGCGTACTTTTTGTTATTATTTCCCCTAAGTTTCTACCGCGTTACAGCAATCGTGGTCACGGGACGACTAGATAAACTCGGAGTTACAGCCGAGAATTGACGGCAATATCCACGACTACCCTCAATTCGTCTTCAGAATCAGGAATGTCCAAGTTCACATTACGACACACTACACTGACCGTGTCCGATTGCAGTACAGTCGGATCACGACGCACACACATATTAATCACAGGATTCCACGAGGAAGATAGACGAAAACCATCTTCACGATATTTACCATTAATAACAAAAGGTACGCGATAAATGCGATAAAAAGTTTATATTTAGAAAAGAGCATAGGTACACACACACACCCCTATCTGTCATTAAAAAACTCTTCGATGATTTTACATGCTGTAGAGTGTAGATTGTACAGCGGGTAGACATAATAGAAAGTGAGAAAATCCAATATTGGTCTTCCTTAAAACTACTTATAGTATGTAGAAATAAAGCAATTTTAAGCAATATAGCATCAATCCTTAGCCAGTTAAGTACCTTAAACACATTGTGCATTTAATAAAAATCAATATGGCCCATTACAGCATGTAATTTATATGAATTTTTTCGAAGATATAACAGATTTTAAATGCAGGGACACAACAGTTGCGGCGGTAGCGGCCGGGGTGCCGATTCTGTAGTATATTTAGTATCAGATTTGCACCCGTGCGAAGCGGGGGCGGGTCGCTAGTAGGTAACAAACTAATGTCTGTGTTGGTTTTTACTTGTATTGTCTATGATTACCCCGTGTGCTAAAAATAATAAAACTTGTTGTCTGTGGAAAAACCTCTTTTTGTCATAGTAGTGGTCGAATGCAGACCTCGAATCCATTTGAAATGGACTGGATTTTACCTTTTTCTAACAACTACGTATTCAGCCTTATGTGCACTATTCAATGATATTATCTAGACAGCTATATTTATGAATTAATAAGATCATTAAACTTATAAAGAATCTTTAGGTAATAAAAGTATAGTTTTTATGAAAAAAAACCTTTTTTTACATATAACCTATCTTTGTATAAAGTAACAAAAATAATATTGTTCAAATAAAAATACGCCCCGAGCTATCTTAATGAAATTCTTCTCATATTAACTTCTGAATATTCATAGTTCCTTTTTATTGTTTACTTCTTGTTCAGAAAGTTTTGCTAAGCTTGGGAATTTAACAAAGTCGAGTTATAATGGCTCAGAGGCTAATGCTGAGATACACTGACTTTGAATTCTTAGATGTTCATTTTACTAAAAACTATCGTAGATTGGCATTATGAGATTAGTGGGTGAACTACGAACCTTTTCTTGGTTAGGATTCTTCTGACCAAACAAGGTTCGTAGTTTGCCCAACAAACGTTTCATCCTATATCGACGGATGTCATCCTAGTGAGTGCGTAAACGTGTGTTCAAGCCCCGGCGGTATGCGCTTGGTTTTTCCAACATAAATATGGCTCTAAGTTACCAACTCACATTAACTATGAATTGTTTTTTCAATTACTGATTTTAAGGTAAAAAATATTAATAAAGAAATTGTCTCTATTAGTGAAAAAAAAAAACGTCGAGTTCTAAGTTCTAATTCAAGATTTTCTCTCTAAACGCAGTTTAGCTTGATTTCGTAATTATTAAGTACAAACATCTCATGCTATGCTATGCAATGCTGTCTAGCATAGTTTCGCTAAACACGCTTCAACTAAATAAAGCGTTCGAACTTGCTTAATTATAAGTTTTAAATAATAATAACCATTAAGAGTCTAAAGTTATAAATCTTTAAAAAAAAATGTATCTACGTAATAAGTAAAATCAGTTATCTAGTACCCATAACACAAGCTCTGCTTACCTTGGGGCTAGATAATGCCGTGTTGCCTCAACAGCCTGTATTGGTCCACTACTGGACGCAGGCGTCCCCCTGCAGGGGGATATCATGATAAGCGCCTTATTGGCTTTTATAACATGGGGGTAGTGCCCATAATCCTCACGCTGGGCATGCGGGTTTGGGATCGCAGTTCGCTGGTAGAATTTTTCTGCAGGAGGCGCTGCTGCCCGCCCCCCCCGGTGGGACTCCCTTAGTCGCCTCTTACGACACCCGCGGGACGAGTTGGGGTGGTGCAAATTCTAAGCCGGCACCACACAGATGCCGTGTTGAATTGCATTCAATCCAGAATTTTTTATTTATTATTCAATTAATTTATTGTTGTTATCTAGATATTCACATTTTTCTAGTATTCCTACACAGTGGAACTTTAACATCGTATGGTATGTTAAGTCTAGATGTGGTAAATCTGCCAATCCTAAAAATGGCCTGTCTTCAATCATCGAGGGATTTCGGTGTGACATTCCATTTCCTCACGAGCTTTTGATATTTCTCCTGAAAAATTGTATGAAAGTGGCGATATATCTTGGTTTAAACAAAATGGCTGTCATTTTAAATCGATTTAGGACGCGATAATTATGTCGAGTGGTTGATGCATTTTACAAGACCTCGTTTCTTTCGAGTCTTTCGTTCGGTATGATGGGTTTTAAGTAATGTGCATTTTGTTTATTTAAACATCAGTTTTTTGGGTGATGAATAAGCTTTTTCCAGCCAGTAAAATCCGGTATTTATTCAATTCAGTCTGATAAAAATTCCATTCGTTTTGTGAGCGTGCATCTAAAGGATTACTCACGTTTGTGTACATCAAAATAATAATTTAACAGATATTTAGACCCTTCCGGAACGAATCCGGCTTGTGTATATTTTTATCCATTTCACCTTGTTACGTCGTAGCATTGTTACTGCTACGCCGTAGCACTGTTATTGTGACGTCGTAGCATCGTTTGTGCCAAGTCGTAGCCGGTAGGTATTAGTCGTAGCATATTATGTTACTTATTATATTTTTTTTATTTATTTATGGGGAAACATCGGTTCAACGCTTTCAAAATAAATACAGTGTTTAGCACTGAGGAGACTTCCCACAAATGGCTACATATTATCAAACTACAAGAAAATATAAGTAAGCACCATGTACTTAAGTTAAGTAAAGTAATACATACCTAAGTTAAATAACGCTAGGGATTATTAACCTTCGTAAACAAATTGCACACTTGAATAACATAAGGCTATAACCATAGATAATATACACTGATATGGATATGGTTACGATGTAGGATTGGTACACTTTGGACTACACTCAAAATTCAACTGTGACATCTGCTAATTGTTGAATCCGCGCGCGATCAGAGTGTGCCTTATCAAAGTAAATCAACCGTAACCTTAAGTGGACAGAATCAGGCTACGGTAAGTATAATAAACAGTACTGGCCAGGGACTAACTGGACAGGCGCTTAGAATCTACACACGAAAGTCTGCAAGGTTGACAAAACACTGTCGGCTGCCTGCAATATTTACACACTGAAATGTCGCACTACACGGCGGGCTGTGTTGGCGGTTTTGTGAAATCATTTCAAACTAAAAACTCGCAGTGAATAATGGGACTGTACAAAAAGTAACCGCCACAAAATTTAGCCGAGAACAACTAGTTTGACGTTTAATCAATAATCAATCAGTAATCATTTATATTTCGTACATTACAAGACTATTGCGTCATTTGGTATCTAAGTATAACTTTATCAATATGTTACTCACCTACCTCAAACTGATCTCTGGTAAAATATTGATTATTATGTTTTTCTTTATGTTTTTATCTGTCGAGCAAGTCGAGAGTCCGGCACGTTGCACGCGTTTTACGCGCGAGTGAGGAGACGCGTGGCGGCAGTTGGCGTTTCCGAATCGAATGCGACGGTTTCGAATTCGGTTCCGACGGATCTATAAAACGCTATTTTGATTTCGCCTCGGGTTGCTGATCTAAAATCCGAAGCGAATCTGTTGACTAATGGCCATGTCAATGAGGAGGAGCTCCTTATTTGGATCAACCCGAGGCGAAAACAAAATAGCGTTTTATAAACACGAATCGAATGAATTAAAATACCCCTGCTGGGCGGGATGTACATAGCTCTAGTATCTGAAGAACGCGCGAGTGTTTACACGCGAGTGCATTCGCACGTAAAACGGTCCGTCTTGACAGGCTCTAAAGATTATTCTTTAAAATTCACAGTAGCAACCTGCAGGGGTATTTTAATTCATTCGATTCGTTTCCGAATCGAATCCATCTATAAAACGCTATTTTGATTTCGCCTCCGGTTGATGACCGAAAATTCGAAGCGAATCTGTTGACTAATGGCCATGTCAATGAGGAGAAGCTCCTTCTTTCGATCATCAACCCGAGGCGAAATCAAATACCGTTATAAAGATCCGTCGGCTTGGATTTGGAAACGAATCGAATGAATTAAAATACCCCTGCTGGAGTCAGAAAGTTGACAGATTGGCGGTGTCACTGCCTCCCTGCCTCAGAAAGAACGTTGGTCCTGTGCCGGTCGTGTCGTTCTGCCATTTTATCGGATTACGAGAGTGAGTTATTAGAAAGTGAACTTGTGTTTACGCACAAACTTTACTTGCGCACAATAATATATAATAATGTTATATAATAAAATAATATTGTATTATATAACATTATATAATAATATAACAAAATATAAAGTCATCAACGCATGGCTAGTCTCCATTGCAACTGACTGCCATGATTAAATTCGTCTTGTGGTCATCATCATCAATATCTTTTGTAAAACCTTCACGGTAATATGTAAATAGGATCCAAGTACGTAATTTAAATCTATACCCACTGTGGGCAAAGTATTGCAATGCTCAGGTAATTTGGATGAGTTATTGCCCATTAGACGTTGTTATTGGTGTTTTGAAAAAGTAGAGAAAGGGTAATGCTTGTTTAAAGATGCTTCTTTATAAATTATGGGCTGTTTATTCGTTTCTTTTTCTGCTATTCCAATGGTTAATGGGAGTTCTCGTTTTGGTGGAAACATGGTTTTAATTTTGTGGAAAATATGGGTAACGGTTATGAAAAAACACTTATTTATTACTATTGGCTTCATTGTTAATTCATATTTTCAACCGACGAAAAACGGAAGATGAGAAGCTCCTCGGCGGTCGACGCGCATATTTTTTTTTATATATGACCACGCATAACTTTTTACAGAGTAGTCCGCTTTCGATGATTCTTTTTTTATTGGAAAGAGTATACCCCGAAGGTGGTTCCATTTAAGTTTGAAAAAAAAATCCAACTTGCGCCACAAAGGTCGTCAGATTATAGTAGTGATTAATTTGATTGAATTTAAAAGAATTCGAAATAGTAACTTGATTTGAATTGTCTAACTTAAAATTAATTATATTCTAACTTAAAATGAAAAATATTTACTTAGCAATCCAGCTTAGTTCTAGCATAAACTAATTACATACAAACTTGAGCAGAATTAATGAATTTTAATAAATAATGAGGAACATTATTTAGGCTAACATCTGTTGTTCTAATTGCTTAACTTTTGCAATGTTTTTGTTCGTTTGATCAACTAATTTTAATAATGTTTGAACTTATACAATTTTACTTGATGGCACTTGTTATTCATTTTAGCTGAGATAATGATGTTCTTTTACACACAACATACATACACAGCTTGACAAGTTTGAGCGGCTTTAAAAACTTCTGCATACGCTTTATCTTCGGTCTGCGAAAGAATGACCACATCAAAGAGTACCCACAAATAGCTAAAATGGTAACCCATCCGTCTTCGCCGGGACGCACACTTCCTCTCTCTCTCCTATAGTATTTCCTTTTCGTCCCAAATACAACCCGTTACCTCAAAGAACGATTTGAATACCTCCACCAGACCCATAGCCGCGCCCTCCGCTCAACACAGACATTTCAACTGAAATCTCTTTGCTCCTTCCATTCCTATAGCTCATCCTTTACGATACATACCATAAAGCTCCCTACCCACTTCTATTAGACATAGAAATAATATAGGCTATGAACATTTTCGCAGCAGTTATTGATATGGATCAGTTAAGGTACCTGTAGTTTGTTTACAACAGTCTGCAGTTAGCTCAATTGTTTCAATTGTAAATACTAGTTCCAATTTATTTCTATCAATTTGATTGTAATTTTCTTTGTGAATAAAGATCATTAGTACATTTATGTTAAGTATATAAAAATATATCTATATTCACATCGAAAATTACAATAAAATACCTAACTTTTCATTATTTTACATTATTTCAGTTTAAGCACCACCATCTATACTTTTTCGATCACTTCTTGTCCATCCTAAGGTTGCCTGGAAGAGATCGTTCTTAGCGATAAGGCCGTCCATTGTACATTATCTGTATTTGTTTATTGTTTTCTGTGATTTTTGATTACTTGGTGAGCAATAAAGAATATTTGTTTTTTATTGTAAAGATAGATGACAAGACGAACAAGGTCAAATACGGGCCTTTTAACCTAGCTCGTCATTGATGTATATATATTTTGTGTTGTGTTACTCAATCATAGACCGATGTAAGCTTTCATAATACGGAACTTCTTTTGTTGAATTTGTGTAAGGTTTCGGAGAAGCTCTGTGGGAGCGTAGGTTAGAATCCTACCGGCTGCGCCATATAGTTTTTCAAATAAAAGATGTTTTTTAGCATGTTGGTTTTATTGTGTTCGCTGATTGAAGTCTTTACAATTTTTTCGGTGCGGGCCAGCCATGGACAATACGCTTGGGTTCCTATGTTCTATCCATAGACTTATGGTAGCAAGGTTTATCTATCTACCATTGACTACTGCATTATGAACGTCGAAGTTTGGATATTTGATAATCTGCAATCTTCGATCTGTCATACACCGCCTAGCGACCGGCGGATACCTATATAAGCAATGGATAATTCGTATGTCGACTGGAATAGGTAGGTAAATATTTTTATTCAAATAATAAAAACTGATAAATAGTCTGCAAAGTAAAGTTTATAGCTCTGGCGGTGCGAGGCAATTCTGTGGCAGCTAAAACCTAGCTTTTGCAGTTTCGACTACTTCTATGCAGTGCTTCTTGCGGTTGGTAGATATCAAGTCATGAGCTTTTAGATAGGGAGTAATTTTTTTTTACCGGGGTTACGAACATTCCCCATTCGTTTCTGGAATTAATCAGGCTCATCCCAACGGTGACTCATGTGTAACGGTCCCAGTTCACCTTTCAGATTTCGCTTTAAAGCTTTAAAGTTTTTTTCGTATAGAACTCTGAATTGCGCACCTACGGAATAAAATAAAACCATATGTGATAAAATTGAATATTAAATTTCATGCCCAATTAAATTCGCTTACTCTTTCACCCTAATACCGTGTAAATAGTCCAGACTCGCAGCCGTAATTATAGTGGCACATTTGCCGAATTAATTATAAACCTTCTTTCATAAAGAACAAAATATGAATTCGCTCGCTCGTCCATCTTTATACCATGTGATGATAATCGCACATTTAGCCAAATAAATGGAACACTTTTTCCACAAGGAATAAAATATAACGCTTGCTCTTCCACCTTGATACAGTGGATAGTTAGTCCAGAAACGCAGCGAATTCGCGCACATTTACCCAAGTAAATTTAAACCTTTACACACAACTATACGATATAAATTCGCTTGCTCTTCCACCTTACGACCGTGTGAATAGTTAGTCCAGAATCGCAGCGAACCCGCGCCATAAGTCTTGGGCCCAGCGGCGTGACGGAGCGCCTTTAAGACACGCCACTTGCCTCCTTAATGTATGGATTGTTTGGCACGGAGCGCTTTAAAGCGCTTACAGTGCTTTACTTTTATTATAAAATTCTGTCTCGCTGTTTGCCGTTCGGTAATTTAGACAAACTTTGGCTGTGACAATCATCGGCACCTTATGCCAGGTACTGACCGGTGTTACGGGGCATAGAGTAACGTGTCACACAGCGAGCGTTTGTGCAGTCAGTACAGGAGGGCGAATACGGTGTCGTAAGGCACGGCATTAAGGCTCAAACGTTAGCAGTTGAACCGTTCGGGTGCGCGTTCACAGGCCGGCATCGGACAATCCGCTGACAAGTGCGTCCACTGATCGGCAATCCGAATGACATCATTCGCATTAAATAGAAAAGTTGCCTTCAACTGACAGCCCGCCCCGTGCGGTACAGATCTTTTATGTCAAACCATTGATGGGGCCAGTGCGGACTGTTCGATGCCGGCCTGTGAACGTGTACCCTAACGTTTCGACTGCCAACGTTTGAGCCGTAATGCCGTGCCTTACCACACCGTAATCGCCCTCCAGAAAAAGCAGTCGCTCGCAACGAGAAACGAAACGGAAGTTAGGACACGGCGTAACGTTTCATGTTCGCATTATACGCTCCGTAACACCGGTCAGTCAGCTTAAGGTCTAAACTTTAGACCTGAAGCCGGGTAGTGCTTTAAATATTTCCTTTAGACTTTAAAGGAAATAAAGTACTTTGAGTTTTCAGCTTGATCTTTCAGCTATAAACCTTTCTCCACTACAAAAACATTGAAATTCATTTGTAAGACAGTGAAAGAAAACCTACCTACCGTGCTTGCAGAGTTATTAGGTAAGTAACACGTGGTTTCACTTGTAAAACCACTTGTCATTTACCTAATAACTTTGTATATATCTATTATACACGGCGTAACGTCTCATGCTCGATGCGAACAGTTACGCGCCGTAACGCCGGTCAGTATCCACCTTAAGAGGGTGCTGACATGCACACGTTGTTTGTAACTTTCTATCCGTTCAAGCTGTCCATTCTTATAACTGTTTTTCGTATTAAACGTGTTGATTAAGGCTCCTATGTACAAAAAGATATATGATCTGTGTGGCGCCGGCTTAGAATTTGCACCACCCCAACTCTTTCCGCGGGTGTCGTAAGAGGCGATTAAGAGATATCCACCGGAGGCGGGCAGCAGCGCCCCCTGCAGACCAACTCTACCACCGAACTGCGATCCCCAACCCGCATGCCCAGCGTGGTGATTATGGGCATTTTCACCCATGAGATAAAAGCCAACAAGGCGCTTATCTGGGGGAGGCCTGCGTCCAGCAGTGGACCACTACAGGCTTTTGAGGTGAGGTAAGGTGAGGAACAAAGAGGGGTAAAAAAATTAAGACATTCCCAGAAAAATATTGGATGATTTTACATATGATTCGGTACGGAACGGAACTGTTAGTGCAAGAGCCCGACCCACACTGGACCGATTAAGTGAACATACATCAGTAACATGAAAATACAAAAAATCATTTACTTCAAAATTAAATATACAAAATAAGTGGCAGGTGTCCCTGGTTTCTGTTTAAGTTTAGTTTAAACTGTATTACAGATAACCAGTCTTCCCTCCTACACATGGTTTCTAAATTAAGTTATGAAATAAGCAGGAAATAATATACTAAAACAACACTAGACAATACCTACTATCTAACATAAAAGGTTAAACTACTGTTAAATTTATCTTATGTGGTTGAGACTATGACTAAATACAAATATGTATGTGTGCCTAACAATATATTAATTATAATGTTCCGCTCACATATTAGGTATTATAATTATTAACTAAGTATAGGTTACATCTATAGTACTTAATTCGCTAGTTCCAAATAACAAGGACCTAGTGAAACTCCGTAATTATATCCCAGTCCAAATCCGTGCCGACAACATATCCTCACAAACAACTAAGTACCTTTGCACAAAAGAGACTCAGCCATTTCCTTCCCGTAACGAGGAGCGTGACATTGAGAGGGGTCCCAGAGTTGCCAGCTAACAAGCGAACCTTGCTAAATAGATGTGCCTGACAACTTATTATTTTAATCAAGCTTCTCTCACAATATTCACTAAATAAACAACATTTTATTAAAAGAAGTAATTTCTTGTGAAGATTCAAAAGATGGTTTAATGAGATGGCGCGTCTGTGCTAAATATAGAATTCTGTGAATTTTTAGCTTTTCTTTAAACATGTTTTTTCGCGTAGCTTTGTTCACGTAGGTCGAAGAAACGTAGCCGAAGGATAATGTTATCTATATATATTATATATTTAAAATTATTTCGCAATTGTATAGAGAATGATTACGAAGTAGAATTTTTATTCCTGAAGGATTGGGATTTTCCCCGAAAACTTAAATACAGCTTAATATTTAGGGATTCGAGGTAATTTTTTCAAAACAATCAAATCGTAGATGTCTCAAATCGACCGTGGCTTAAAACTGTGGACTAAACAAAGGTCTATATATTATATATTAGGTATGTATATATTTTTCTGGAAATAATGTGACAAATACTTTGAACCTGGTGCCAGCAATAATGAACAACTGATTACCGATACTGAATCAAGTGGCGGTTGCACTGAAAATTCTAAACTAACATTTTGATACGATAATTAGATAGGTAGGTAGTAGTCTGAACTTTGTATAAAAAAAATGTTGGTCGGCTTAGTTTAAAAACTTAGTGTGAATTAATATTATACATGTATAACCCTAATGAACACACCTAACAGTGTGTAAGTATGGTCTGTTACGTGACGATAGTAAAAGGCCCGACGGTATGACACTAGTCCCATGGGAGTTGGGGAGGCCCATTGTGTGGGACGCTACATGCGTCGACACACTTGCGCCTTCCCATCTTCCGAGGACATCCGTGAGGGCAGGCGCGGCGGCAGATTTGACCGAAGATCTCAAGAGGCGCAAATATGCAGGTCTCCACAGAGCCTACACATTTGCTCTTCTTGGAGTTGAGACCCTAGGTCCGTGGGGTACCGAGGCTCCTCGGGTTTTAAAAAAAAATATCTGAGCGTCTGAGCGAAGCGACGGACGCGTGACCCGAGAGCTGGTCAGTACCTATCTGGCACAACGGATCAGCATTGCCATAAAGCGGGGCAATCCAGCCAGCGTCTTGGGGACGCTTCCGACTGGTATGGATCAGTTGAGCTACCTGTAGATTGTTTGCAACAGTCTGCAGTTAACTCAATTGTTTCAATTGTAAATACGAGTTGTTATTTATTTCTATTATTTTATTGTAATTTTTTTTTGTGAATAAAGGCTTCTGCCCATTACAAACATTATTGTAGCTAAAAATACAATCATGAGGTAACGTTGTTGGCAATCAAATGACGAAAAATTTCAATAAACCGAACCGAAACGACTAGGTTATAGCTGTCAGCTTAACCAATAGACTAACCAAGTACCAAGCTAGGATTTAGGTCAAGCAGTCAAGCTAAAATCCTCTGTCAGGGAGCTGGCCATAGCTTCTGAGTGTTTTGACAGCTCTGTCGTATGTTCTCTTTGACAGCAGGATTTGAGTGTTGGCGAATTTTATGACGGCTTAAGTCCTTTGGCAGACTGGAATTGGAAAAGTTGAGCGTGAATCGAAGCCTATAAAATTACTTCAGTCATATTTTGTTACTTGTAGATATCAAACACGTACTTCAAAGGAAAAATATACCTACTCAATAACTTCTGTTCCATGAATTTATTCAAAGAATTAATAAAATACAATACTTATTATCTTGCCCCAAGCTAAGCAGAGCTTGTGTTTTGGGTACTAGATAACTGATATACTAATACAAAACGATACATAGATACATATTTTTAGTATACATATTTTACATGTATACTAAAAATATGTACCTACAGAACACCCGGAACAAATATCTGCAGATAGTACAAACATTTGACTCAAGGCGGGAATCGAACTCGCACCGTCCTGCGTCACAGGCGTACCTTCGACCGCCGCGCTACAGAGGTCGTTATTATATTTTTCTTTAGTATGGTACCCAATATTAGTGAATTCTGAGAGCGAGGGAATCAAGCGTACACCTATGTGCACACACTTGTGCACTATTATACGATAATTGTATTTTTCTTGATTCTATTACGATTAATTGTATTTTTCTTGATTCTTTTTTCTAGCACTACCTACAAAATTGTTGTTCACACTACCCAAAGGTTAGCAGGTAGAGAATGCTATCTAGCATTATGTTCGCCTATGTACAACTTTTGTGCAATAAAGTATAATTATTCTATTCTATTCTATTATAATATAGGTTGCGGGTTCGATTCCCGCCTCGGAACAAATTTGTGTACGATCTGCAGAACTTTGTTCCGTTGGTCTGGGTGTTTCCTATGTATAATAAAAAATATCTATCTATGTAGTGTATTGTATTAAGTATATCAGTTATCTAGTACCCATAACACAAGCTCTGCTTAGCTTGGGGCTAGATAATGCTGTGTGAATTGTCCAGCATTATTATTATATTATTATTATTATTATTATTATAGCACACATGACTATTCCATGAGATAAAGATGCGCGACTGTGAATGATTTCATTCGAATTATTTGACTTCACAAATCATTCGAACCATTCGAATGACTACAGCTAATTAGTAACAACATAACTAATTTAGTTAGTAATGGCGACTGACCGAGTCGGGCAGTCGAACTCAATTCGTTATTCGACGCTTCGATCAATTCGTAGAGGCATTAGTAATGACTTTGATGATTAGTATATTACTAATATTCAAGTCGAATGAATAAATTAGTAGTGGTAGATCATTCGACTAGGCAGATCATTCGCAGTCGCACATCTTTACCATGAGATAAAAGTCATTACGGCACTTTTCAGGGGGAGGCCTGCGTCCAGCAGTGGACCATTATAGGCTATCGAGGACGAGGAAGAGGAAGACATGGCTATTCTACGTTGAGATTGAAACTATCTGCCGCAACCGAAAATCGGCTAGAAGATTATACTATTAGTGAGGTTCTTTGAGAGCACAAATTAAGTTGTTTTATAGCATAAGGTTACGAAATGAGCTTTATTATTCTTCCATTTGGCATCTTAATTAATTAAATTACATCTTCTGCGCTGCTCATGAAACAAAAATAAATTAACCCATCAGTACGTAAGCTCTGCGCACATTCACCCAATAAGGCTACCTACCGCACAGCACAAAAATGTGTTTTTTTTTTAAATATTGGCTTAAACTCGTATTCACAGACATACCGAAGCGACAGAAATCAAAAATATCACTTTATTTCCGAGTCAGTGTTTAGTTTTATAATTTGACCTTTTCTGAGCGTACCACGGAGCATACGACCTTCGTGGCGCAGCGGGCGAAGTTCCGCCTGCGACGCAGGAGGTTGCGGGTTCGATTCCCGCCTCGGAACAAATTTGATCTGCAGAAATTTGTACCGTTGGTCTGGGTGTTTTCAATGTATAATAAAAAATATCTATCTATGTAGTGTATTGTATTAAGTATATCGGTTATCTAGTACCCATAACACACGCTCTGCTTAGCTTGAGGCTAGATAATGCTGTGTGAATTGTCCAGCATTAATAAAAATAAAAATAACAGTGACGAAATGGCTTCCCACAACTTCTTCTTCTTCTGCTTTTGTATTTGGCTCTGCATCTTGTTTTGACACAATTCTGCCAATGTCAGTTTTCAATTGCTCATTTTTAAAAACGATGTTAAAATTTAAGGAACAAAGAACAAGCTTTAAACGAGTGGCACGGGAGCTGTCTGTCATCTCATATTGTCAATATAAAATGCATCTAAATGTTACGACATAAAGTCCATATTATTAGAATGCACATTTTTGTGCTGTGGAAAGCAGTGAGGCCCAGATCTGCGACAACCTTTACACTACTTAAAAAAAAAGTTTTTCCATTACTTAAGAAACCGGTGTCCTCAGGGTTTCCACAACCACAAGCACTCAAACACACACAGACAGAAACACACACAAGTTCAAACACTGGTAGCTCCTGTTTCCCGGAATCGTGACCGGTGTCCTCTGGATCTCCTCAGGTGCACACTCATTTACAAAATGTGATAGCTTCAAATTATTTTGGCTTTAGTTTTTTCATATTATCACATCACACTAATAATCAGCGAGAGTTTATGCCAAAACTACTGAACGGATCGGGTTGAAATTTTTCGTACAGGTAATTCTAATCATGGAATCAAACGTAGTCTACTTCATGGGATAAACCCATAAATCAGTTCCCATGGGATAGAAATCACCTTTAAACGTTTCCATAGAAACAACGCGTGCGAAGTTAAAGTAAGTAATATTAATATTTTATATGAACGTCAGATCTCCTAGAGCTCAATTTTGGCAAATAAAAATGATATTAGCATTTACTTACCTAATTGTTAAATCGAAAACTATAATGATATCATTAAACTATGCTTTCTGTTCGATTAATTAGACTTTAACTATATCCTGAGTTTGGGCGCTGGGAGATGCGACACAGTTTTTAACTTAAGCTTGTAGTGTTCCATTGTATTTTAGCTAGATTACAAATTGTTCATTCTAATAAAAATTAAAAAATAATATTACGTGTGTACAGTCAGTATCGTCTGTGACGTGTTGATTTTCCCCAATTGTAGGTGTACACACCTACACTTAGATACAGAAATATTCTAGACAAAAGCAAAGAGTTGGCTGATTTATTGAAACAGAGCGTGTTACATTTTGCGTAGGGGCTTTGACGTCACGAGTGTAATTTAGTGATACAATGTAAAACATAAGCGAACGATACAAAAGCATCGATAAGCACGCGGCAAACCAATTCTTCCGGTAGTACATACTTTTAACTTTATTCCTCAACCTCAACCTCAACCAACAGCCTGTATTGGTCCACTACTGGACGCAAGCCTACCCCTGATAAACGCCTTATTGGCTTTTATCACATGGGGGGTAATGCCCATAATCCCCACGCTGGGCATGCGGGGTGGGGATCGCAGTTTGGTGGTAGAATTGTTCTGCAGGGGGCGCTGCTGACCGCCCCCGGTGGGTATCCCTTAGTCGCCTCTTACGATACCCGCGAGAAGAGTTGGTGTGGTGCAAATTCTAAGCCGGTAAAACACAGCTAACTTTATTCGCTTGACCACAAACTAGATGCCTTAATTAGCAGCTTAATTATGCCTAAATGGGTGAATAAACTTTTGTCTGTTGTTATTCTGTCTGATTATGTAGTTTTGTATAGATTCAAAATATCGATAATAATAATACATCTTATCTCGGGAGATTGGGTAGGTACTATTTTCTTGAAATTGGATGGCTCAAATCAGGTGCAATTAGGTTCACCCACCTCAGTCATAGTCGGACCTTACACTTATTATACACTACTTCAAAAAACCTTTTTCCATTACGTATGTACAGCCAGTCTCGTCTGTAACGTACATCTACGTTCAGTGTGTAATTATGACATATGATATTAACGTGGTTAATTGCCATAATGAGTTTTACGAGTTGGAATATTTCACGACGCCCTGGAGATTGGCTGGAGGTGTCACGTATTTTTAGCAGACGTCGTTATTTAGAAGAGTTGATTACAAAGGTTAAGAACCCTTAGATTTTAATCTGTATGGTACAGATACAAGAACATTTAAAAATTAAAAAAACCCCCAACAGATTTTCATGAAACATGGCTAAGAACAATTAGGATAAAATTATCTATGACACAAAAAAACTAAACGAAAATCGGTTCTTCCGTTTGGGAGCTACGATACCACAGACAGATACACAGACAGACACGTTAAACTTATAACACTTAATCCGTCGGGGGTTAAAAAAGTTTCATTCAGGGTTAAATTCTGAAAGTTGGCGCAGTTGGGACACGTACCCAATGGTAAAAAAACATAATTTCTTAAAATCGAAGTCATTTATTGATAAGCTTACAATAAATGTAATAATAATGTCCTCCTAGCCGAATTTCGACCACGGCGACCAGTCTCATCGGAGACTAGCCAGATGTGCAGGACATATTATAGTGCACAAGAGTGTGTGCGCAAACATAGGTGCACTCTTTATTCCCTCACTCTCTTATTCCGATGGGACGGCAAACTAACACCACCGGGGAGAGGGCAGGCTTAGGACTAACGACTTAACGTGCTTTCCTAGGCACGGGGGTGTACCCCAACTTTCTTGACACCGGGCTGCTACTTGCTTGCTAGAAAAACCCCAATAACAACTATTGGCCCGACCCGGGACTCGAACCCAGGACCTCATAATCAGCGGTTGAACAAGCTGACCGCTAGAACCATAGAATATTTTAATCTATCATTTCATTATGTAGGTAGATATTGTTGTAAGGTGATAATGATAATTAAGAATAAAAATTTGAATCAAAGGCACCTACTACTCAATTTTGCTTTTACGAAAAATAAAAGAAAGAAAGAGAGTTTACCGCGTTAAAAAGTGTTGAAACACCTAAAACAGTTTCAGTTTTAATTGGTATTTTTCTACCGTAACCCGTCTACCTCGGGCTTTACATAGCAAGATGGCGGATCGCCACAACCACTGGCTGCGCGCAGACATCGGTCACTTGGACCCGTGCCCACGACCGTGTTAACTCCACTTTATGAGACCAAGCTGTTGCCATTCATTGGGTAGGTAACTATTGAGACCTGAAACGATAAAGTTTTGGGATTGCTCATTTTGTTGTGAAGTTTAAAAACGAGACGGTTGGAAAACAATGCTTTGGCATTCTTTGCATTGCATGCCTTCATTAACGCCAGTATAATTCAAGTGTTTTCAGTACTTATGCGAAAAAACAGCAAATCCCAAAAAAAATCAGGCTTTAGTTGGCACGCATCGACGTTTTATCGAAAATTAAAAAGAGCGTCTTACTTACATTTTTGTTTTTATATAGTTGAATAATATAAATTTGCTAGCTTGCCTTACAAATTAACGAATAATTAGTAAATTTGTAAGGCAAGCTAGCAAATTTCAACAAATTTAATCAATGATTATTTATCGGGTATCTATCGCGTACCTTGTGTTATTATTTCCGCTTCATCATAATCATCGCTAATTATTTTAGAAACCACAATTATATTGATTAGTTTTTTTTATATTCTTTTAATGCTGGACAATTCACACAGCATTCAAAACAAACTTTAGTTTTGCTCTACCGTAAAACATTGTAAAAGTTATTTGATATTATTATTTAATGCCAGCCAAAATAGTCATATATCAGACAGCAGATTAATATTTGAATACATTTGCATACACGCATAATCGGTGTTACAATGTTTCGTCGATAAAATTTATAATAAAATTATCCGAGCACTATTTTAGCTATGTTAATTATTTTGGTAATTTCTAAATTATGAATGGATGATAAATTCTCGTAAGTTAGGGTTATTACTCCATTTGTATGTAAATTGTTTATGTTTATGTAACTAAATAAATATTTAGTTATAGTCATTTATGAGTCAAATTGAGCTTGAAGGTTCTACGTACACTACAGTGTAAGAAAAATATTCTTGCCAGTAAAACATTTGAGTCTTTTGTAATTATTGCACTAAAATTACTTTCATAACTTACGACGGGATTAATTCCACGAATACTATTTTATTTTAAGTTATCCTATCTTTGGCACAGATTTGTTCATCATTGTCCAGGAATTAAAGGACTTGGTACGCTAGGGGTAAGCAAAAAATAAGAAGCAATTCGGTAGATTAGTAAGAAAGTCAGAAGTCATGGTAAATAGCCCGTAAAAGCGGTTTTAATGAAACTTCAATATACCAATCACACACAAAAAGAAAAACCATTAATTTCCTCAAAAAACTTACCACCACACACAGGAATGTGTGTGGTGGTAAGTTCTTTGAGAAATAAATCTGAATATCAGTTGGTACCTTAACAACCATTAGTGGGGAGCTTGGGAAGATCAGTTCAATTTGATGTAACGTCGCGACCTATCAAAGTGGAGATATCTCTCGAATGGTTGTCGTTTAGCTGACACTCCAGTTCTAAGTAGAGGGAAAACTGACTATTTGATCGAGTTCACGAAGATACCTATACGCTATCTAGGATAGTCAGATAATATCAGATTATATCTAGTTAGGAATTATGAATCAGAAACGTAGAATAAGTAGATACTGGACGAAATCTCATTCTGTAATTAGTACGCGCACCTATTTTTGATGATATACCTGCAGTCAGATAGGCTACTATAACATGAAAGTTTTGCTTTGGTAACGAGAAAAATTGATATTAACTGGCTTACAGAAAATAAAACACAGAGCAAATAAGTAATTTATACCTAGAAAAGGTGCTGAGATAAATCAGTATGTGCTGCAGAAGCTCGGAAATCAACCACTGGGCTGGGGTTCCGTGACTCCACAGTTTCTATACAGGGTCAGTGGTAATTCGCGTGAACTGCAGGTTCTGGCTATCATCACGAACACTTTTGTGAAGGCATCAGGTCTTAATTCTTAAACATAATATATTTTTAACATAATGTATGTAATTACCAACAAATTACCTACTATGACCGATGTCTCACTCCCCACCCCTTGTTAATTTTGGACAGAGCCGTTTTAAGGCCTATATAAAGCTTCTCCAAAGAATGGTTTTTGAATGGTGGGTGTATATACTACACATACAGTTTAAGAATTAAGATCTGGCGTCTTCACAAACTTGTTCGTGATGATGGGCAGAGACTGAGATGGAAATCAACCACTGGGCTGATTTCCGAGCTTCTGCAGCACATGCTGATTTATCTCAGCACCTTTTCTGTGATATGCATGTTTTTTTTTATAATTCCAACTTGTGACTTTCCAATAACTTAGAAAATGTAATAAATACCCAGTCAGTATAAATAACCCGAAGGCAAGGTAACGTGGTTCCCTGCAATATCCACCGGGACACACTTGTCTGCGCCTGTCCATAAACGAAATTGGCCAGCGACATTCGTATGGCCGACCTAATGGAATATTTGAGTAAATGCTAGAATTTAGAGCAAACTAGCTGGTTGAGATGAAACGTTTTCTACTGAAAGGATAAAAAACTATGTTACCTGTCGCGCGGCGGCGGACATCATTTATTTTTTGCTGGTGAATTTTCATTTCTGGAGATCTTTTTATTCGAAAATCCCTACATAGTTAGGCTTGTTTTGTTAGGTCATCATCATCAGCCTATGTTCGTTTACAGCTGGATATAGGCCTCCCTTGATGAACGCACTAGCGCCCTGTCTTCACCAGCAGTTTTTAAATTAAGATGGACGTATTTTACCTCAAATATATAAGCCATAAGCTTTACGCACAAAAAGGCTGAAGGCTGCTTTAAGGCAACTTTTCCGTTTAAGGGTCCGGCGACGGATGAATTTCCCATACAAACGTAATACCAAAATGATTTTTAATTTGAGCATATTTTCACTATGGTCTGCTATTATTTGTATTAAAATAGTATTTATCTAGGTTCCTGCCACAATTTTTTTTCAAAATACCTTTCTGAAATGAAATTAAACCTAATCGCATTTTTACATCAAAGAATGAATGTTGTCTTAGTAATTGTGTAGACAAGTATTTTGAAAAAATCTTATGGCAGGAACCTGTATATATACTATTCTAACACAAATAATAGCAAACCATGATGAAAACATTCTCAAATTACAAATCATTTTGGTACTACGTTTGTATGGGAAATTCATCCGTCGCCGGACCCTTAATGCGGATGAAGTCATTCGGATTGGCGATCAGTAGACGCACTTGTCAGCGGATTGTCCGATGCAGGCCTGTGAACGCGCTCTCTAACGTTTCAACCGCTAACGGCTGAGCCGTAATGCCAATACTTACCACACTATGATTGAGGCCCTGTAATGTAATCCATCTCGTTGCTCGTTGCTCGTTGCGAGCGCTTTCTTTCCCTGTTCTGACTGCACGAACGTTCGCTGTGTGACACGTAACAGTACGCGCCGTAACACTGGTCAGTACCTGGCTTCACAGTGCCTTACAGGATCATCACTCGTGCCGTGGTGCTCAGTTTCAAAGTCACAAACTAAATAATAAATAGTTCACAGAGAGACGGAAGCCTCAAAGGTTTTGAATGTTTTGAAAGGGAAGCTATTTTGAATGCTGACAGCAGTTTGCTATTCATAAAATTTTGCCGTAGCTTGCTGGCAGGTTGTGAAGAAAGGATTATGCAGAAATTGGCAGAAACTACCTTTCAAATGAACGTTCAGTTAGCTTATACTCTTTCTAAAGATATTTATAACTTTTTATACGTAAATCCATTAGTGTAAATAAATAGAGGGATCTATGTTTTCCTTTGAGCTTGGAGACAGCTATGCACACACATCAGCTTGTGCGAGTAGAGAGCGAAACATATTAAACAATTATTAAAAATGAGAATTATACGTTCACAAATAACAACTATTTTAAAACTTATTTCTGCCCGCGACTTCGCACGCGTTGTTTCTATGGAAACGTTTAAAGGTTATTTCGTGTATGGGAATTGTTTTGTGGGATAAAAGTAGCATAATGTTTGATTCCAGGCCTCCAAGCTACATCTATGTAAAATTTCAACCTGATCGGCTCAGTAGTTTTGGCGTGAAGAGGTAACAAACATCTATCCATACACACATCCAAACTTTCGCATTTATAAATAATAATAATAAATAATGCTGGACAATTCACACAGTATTATCTAGACCCAAGCTAAGCAGAGCTTGTGTTATGGGTACTAGATAACTGATATATTTAATACAATACACTACAAAGATAGATATTTTTTTAATAATAGTGTTTTAATATTTCAGCCGAGCTCATAAAAATAAGACCATTCGATGAGCGACACGCTGTAGATTATACATTCGAATATTTTGGTTGTACAGTCAAAACAATACCATGTTTAAAAACCCATGAATAAACAACCTACAAGTAAACTAACAAGCTAAGCTTATTCATAACACACATTAAACAAAGGTTTAACACACGGTCGCCATTATTTAGAGCGATAGCATCTATACCATGATCGATGGCGGTACAGTCACCGCCAAAAAGCGTTGAACTGATGAAGACTTCAAAACCCCGTGTACACACAAAGTTATGGAAACCGCTAAACCAAACCGTACTAAAGGCGCTTAACCCACACGACAATATAAGCTGCTGAACAAATAAGACGCAAATAAAAGTGGAAAATCCGCTTGTGAAATAAAATAAGAACCACATTTTTACCACTTCTTTTGTTTTCTTTTACTAACTTAACTACTCGTGAAAAATTTTAATTTACCGTCCATAAACTTAATTTTTGTTCATGTTTATCAGTAAGTGTTCCCAAAAATAAATAATTAACTCTTCTTCTATTGAATCCATTTTTTTGTTATAGCTTGCCAGCCTTTTTATAAACTTTGAGAGGAAATCCAAAGACAAATTAGTAAGAGAATTAAATAGTGCAGCGGCTTCTGTTGCCTTGCGGTAGTAGTGGCTTTAGGAATGGTGTGATTGAGCAGTGTCTGATGTTTTGTGTGTATACGGGATTTTGGAATCTTCATCTGTTTAACGCTTTTTGGCGGTGACTGTACATACATGCGAGCTCACGTGGTTACGGTCAGACAAAGAAATAAACATGCAGGTCTGTGGAGCACATTAGAGGTAGTCAAAGAGTTAGTGGACGAAATGATTGAATAATTACTGATTAATCGAGCTTACTGATAGCAAAGTTCAATCTTAATTTTCCGCAACATAAAGGCACAAGAGAAAATAACATCAAAAAATGTTCTTTTTGATAAAACCTTAAATATAAAGAAATAGTGGGAAATAATAAAAATAAAGGAAGAAATCAATAGTAGGTACATGTCGAAGACAAGCCAGATGCGCTGGACATAATATTATAGTGCACAAGTGTGTGCGCAAACACAGGTGCACTCTCTATTTCCTCACTCTCACAATCCGATGGGACGGCAGACCGACACGACCGGGGAGAAGTCAGGCGCAGGACCAACGGCTTAACGTGCTTTCCGAGGCACGGGGGTGTAACACCGCCAACTTCCTGACTCCGGGGTGCTATTGTGAATTTTCCTTGCTAGAAAACCCCGACCCGGGATTCGAACCCAGGACCTCACGATCAGCGGTTGAACAAGCTGACCGCTAGACCAACGAGGCAGTCAAATTCTTCAATTATTTTATGTTTTGTGGATATAAAGATAAATTTAGCTATGTGTATAGTGTATTGTGTAAATCAAGCCATTCTGTGGCTAGCAAAGCCCTAGGCTTAGACAAAGTCCAGACTGTAAATATAGTGCACGCCACTTCCAACCCGTGCTTTACGCTGTGGTGACCTTAGCAATAGATGATATGGATTAACTAGCAGTGTTATTTGAGCGTAACTTTAATATTCATTCAGAGGCGAAAATTACATCGCTTATTGTATGTATGAGAAAGTTTGGATGTCTTTTCCCTTTTTACGACAAAACTACTGAAAAGATCGGGCTGAAATTCAGAATACATGTAGTTTTAGACCTTAGTTAACATTTTTTAATAGGCTACTTTTATCTCGGAAAAACGCGGTCAAAAGTTTGTTGTAATATAATAGGATTTATTTTAACATATTCAAAAATTCACAACAGGTTTCTTTACTTCTACTACGTCATTGGCTGACCGCACTCTTAACTTGCGCGGAACAATATTACAGAATAGCTCTGGACCCAAGTCCTTTGCCCAACTGTGGGACGAAATTGACTGACGAAAAAAACTCCACGGATAAAATTTTATTGTTACAACAGCATTCACCGAATTCTTGGACTTTTTAAACTTTCGCGATTTTT
This sequence comes from Eupithecia subumbrata, assembly GCA_949316285.1. Classification (NCBI taxonomy): domain Eukaryota; kingdom Metazoa; phylum Arthropoda; class Insecta; order Lepidoptera; family Geometridae; genus Eupithecia; species Eupithecia subumbrata. The sequence continues at coordinate 6,696,509 of OX438643.1, read as the reverse complement.
AAACATAGTTAATGGTAAACGTCCCCTACGTTTACCATTAACTATGTTTAAAAATATTAAAACAAAAGGTACGCGATAAATACCCGATTAAACCATTAACTAAGAATTCTTAGACATTGTGTTTTGTAAAATCATACCAGCAATTAAATTTTGATTGAAATCTGACAGACATAGTCATAAATTAAACCTCGAAGCCGATCGATTAAATTGTTAACTAAATTACGGAAAAATTTATTCATTTCCTAGCTTCTGCACGCGTATTTTCGATATAATAAGTAGCCTATTATCTAAATTAGGCTTTGCTCTATATGTACGCCACTTCATCTTCAACTGAACAGATTTCAGTAGTTTTGGAGATCCTAGCCCAAACATCAGATTTCACAAACTTTCAGCTTTATAATATTAGTAGGACATAGAGAGAAAAGTGATTTCGAACGGGAAAGTCTCGCAGAATGAGATGGCTAGCTACTTAAAGCTCTAACTCCTAGACTATCAAGTTAGCTCGCATGCAACCTGCTCAGCTTTCGTATAACAACAAAACAAACGCTTGCACTATCTCATTACATTACACTTTAATGGAATAGCCTTAAGACACAGATTGGTGAGGGCGGCTGCTTCACTTCACAGATCCACAAAATTGTATGGGGCGCAAAACAAGTGTTTCATCAACATATCAGAAGACTAAGGTCCACCAAATCTCAAGACAACTAGTGATTCTGAGCTGCCGGTGATATTGTCGTTATTGCTATCGAGTGTGTCATTTGAGCCTTAAAATACACGAGGCAGACACTCATGTGTTTTAAGGCTTGCAATTTCTTCCGACTTACCTTTGAAGAAAATCATCGTTTTTCTTCAAAATCACTAGAGTTTTAAATTATAAACTCAAATGAAGCGACAAATATATGCGCACGTGCGGTTTTCACGTGGTTCTTTTTTTGCAATAAAAACTTTTCTCTGCGATAAAATCTAACCTTTTTTCTGATTTATTTATTTGGATTGTTATGTGTAGAATGTTTACTACCTTTTGATGTTGGTAGCTATTGCTGAATTTTAAAAATTTATGTTTAATATGCTTTAGATTTAGAATAAGCAATTAATGCAATCTTCATAAGTTTTAAAACAAGCCAAGTTTAGCTTAAAAACCGCTCGAAAGTTACGTTTACAAGTTTTAGGAAATAAATCTACACTAATCCTCTATAATCTTGTATTTTTTTTTGTTAAAGAAATTTGAAACTGAGTAACTGACTTGTCAGCCACATCGTCACCTTCCATCAGGGGGGATAACAGTCAAACGAATATTTACTGACTAAAAAAGTGAGTGTACCAGCTATTTCTTCTACATCAGACATGTTGGAGAAGACTGTGTCTGCCGCACCCCTAGCTAATGTTCAGCTTGATAATTTATTTACTGGGCTTTTTTAATTGGAAACGAAACGGAACATGGCTAACCAGGAATCGTCTAATTGAGTTATTTAACCTCTCTAACTTTATTTTACGGTTACGTGTGGAAATATTAAATAATAAGATACGAAATATTAAATAATAAGATTCGTAACCTGCTACTTAGGAGATTCAGATGTATTAGTGAATGTATCACCACACCCGGACATTCGATAATTTCTCCAAACATAAATCGCGTCTCGGCTCATACATACGCAACTGTGTTGCGGTGCACGTCCAACTGTGTGTATGACGTAGGGATATTCATGAAAATATTGTGTGATTGAAATAATTGCAAAATAACTCAAAATCTTTTTATTTATCATCCTCTCACAAAAGGAGAAAACAAAATATCGAACACTAACAACGTCTGTAAAATCATAACCCATGCCATCTGGGCCCGGGCGTGTACCGTACATTCTTTGAAAACTCACCGAAGCTCCGTCAGGTGGAAAACGAAGAGTGTCCATTCTTTACGTTAGAATTATTATGTATTATGTTTTCTCACTATACCTTAGGCTTAGAACATATCGATTTAACCCCCATATTATGTTCTGCAATAATAAGCGGTTGAAAAGTTTTTTGGAGTTTGGTAATTTTTCTTAGTCAAAATCAGATTTCAGCCTGAAATTCACTATTGCAACTGTTCGGTCTACGAACCTATTGAGTTGAGCTTGTTTAAAATAATAAAAAGAAACATTATTTTAAACAAACTCAATAGTGAGCCTTTTGTAATCTTAAAACAAATAAAGTCTTAGATTTATAAAAATACAAACAAAAATGTTATACTCAGTAATTTTGTTTTCAAACCTGATATTTACTTATGCATTCTTAAAAAAAATATTCACAAATTTTTATTTTTAACAACCTATCTAAAAAACTACTGGCTTTCATTAATAATAAACCGTGAAAATTTTTTTCGGCCGCAGGTTAAGAATCATTGTCATAATGCAGTAAACTTAAATATAGTTCCATCTTAAATTTCCGTATTCTTAAATGTATTATAATGTGGCAAAAATATAACAAAATACGTAGTGCTCTGGCAAATAGAAAAGTTTTTCATAAAACCCCTTGAACTATTTTATAAGTTAAGACAAAAATATCTCCTAATTCCAACAAAAGGAACTTCAGAGCTTCCAGAAAATGCAAAAGAGTTTCCTGTAACTTGCGACAAGCAAATAATATTAAAAGACTATTTATGCAGTTAAATTACTACTAAAGAGCAAAATCTTCTGTAAGGTTCTCTGAGAAAACTGGCTGTCACGATGTTATTATAAATCTTGGGAGACAATTCCTTCGCGACAGAAGATATCTCAAGGGGTTTTGCACTATTTTTAAAAGAACAGCAATAGTAAAAGTTTTGACAGTTTTAGGTAAAGCAGTTTTTCAGTGTGAAAGATTGGAATAATTCTTTTCAAAGTGGAATGATGGGGATACTTTGGTATCTCTCGTTGTCTGAGGCAACGTTTGTTAAATCTCTTTTCAACCAAGTTGACTTAGATTTTTTTACATAGGGTATTTAAAATACTTACAGTATAGCGGTTTGACAACCTATTTTGTTGAGATTAACGTATCTAGTTGGCATGAATGTTTTGAAGATTCACATTACTAAGTTTAACATTATATGTAGTTTTAGGCCCAGGTTAAGATATTGCAAAAAATTTCACAAGAGATTTTTCCCATGAGTTTCTTTATTTTTAACTTCATTGGTATAAAATACCACTAATGCATCGACAAACCAGGATGCGACAAGCGATTCGTTTCAATTTAGAAGGAATAATAGAGAACTGTCCATAATAAACACGGATAAAAATGCATTCCAGTTGGTAATTTTCAAACCCTGAAAACCCCCAACAAAGACACTCGCGATATCAGTCTCTCTCCACAAATCATCTGAGACATCTATAGATTAAATTACGTATTTCTGAATATTCCCGCGAGATCTCAGATAAATATTGATCCAATCACCATCACCCTAATTCAGCTTTCAATTCGCATTACCGATGAAATATCACGGATGAGGTGCCATTTTCAATACGTTGCGGCATCATCTGTCATACTCTCACGGTAAGATTGATGAAGACGACACGGGAGTAAGCACTGCAGGGTTGTTTATGAGCTTAGCGGTGAGCAGAGCGGGTGAGCTAAAGCTTGAACTATTTAAGTAGATAGCGAGGAATCTTGTATCATACCGTAGCAGAAGTGTGATAAGCCTTATAACGTCTTAAGACGGATAGAATCACCATCAGAGCGGGGAACACCAGTAATCTGTGTAGATTAGGTTTTTTATTGTAAGTACTCGAATTTTGTATTGGCTTTGTGTTATTAAGATTTTCAAGAAACAACAGGACTCTGCTCTTAATCACCGTAACAGTTATGGACAACCATTGCTGAATAGGGTAATTTTTTGTAGGTACTTTATCACAAAACCCGACGCTAGGTGACTTTAATGCGTTGCTAAGAGGACTAAAGTAAATAAACCAACTTAAATCCCTCTGCGCTTATCGCTCCGCTCGTGCCTCGCCGCTGTATTAAACGTGTCCGTACTACAATTAACATTGCCGAGGATTACTCTGGATACAAATGAAAGGAGAAATTGAATGATGGAGCAGTGCCTAATATACAAATCCATTTAGCTTTTCTTGCTTTGTTTACGTCAGACCTGAATAAAGTATGATGTACATATACAGACGAAATTAAGGAAATTTAATGAAATAGGATTTTCACACATAAATTTATTTGACTGTTGAGCACTCAGTTTTTATTGCTTCTCGTTAGTTTCTTTCTCTCAAGGGGGAACGCTGGAATTAAAAAAAATATATTCCAGTTTTCCCCCATAAACGGGATTTGTCAAGGGGTAAAACTGGAATAACCCAACACTACCTACTTACAGACTTTTAAGTTTGAAGGTTAATAATAGTATATCTACAATTTTAACAATTTAATGCTGTCTGTATCGTACAGCATTACCTACTTATTTATTAATTTAAAAAGCCCCAGATTCAGACGGGTAGCATAGCAGATATTTGATATTTTGAATAGCAATAATTTTCTAGTAGATTGTTTTTAATTAGGTTACTAGTATTAGTTAGTATATAGTACTTTTCCGGAATAAAAATAGCCTATTATTCCAATTCCAGATCCAGAACTTTGTGAGTGCCAAACAGCTATGCATTCACTAGTTTTAATTTTTTATTGTAGTTTTGTCGATCGGATTATGAGAGTGAGGGAATAGAGAGTGCACCTGTGTTTGTGCACACACTTGTGCACTGTAATATGTTCTGCGCTTCTGGCTAGTTTGCGATGCCGTGGTTGAAATTCGGTTTGACGTTACACTATTTTACCGTTTTAATTTTTATTTTTATTTTATTTTACGAATTTTAGGAAAACTTACAGCTATGACTTTACAATAAGGTATTTGTTTAATATAACATACAAGATACATGCATGATATGAGGGCTAATTACAAGTTTTCACATATATGTATTTACTAATAAACTTAGGTAAAAATCAATAGACGACGATATCAAAGAAAGTACAAGTTAAAGGGAATGTTACTTAGCTACAAACAAAAAGATAAGAACACAAAAAGGTAAATAAATTAACCTTGTCATCATCGTCCAAACATCTCAAAACCGTATAAGCGCTCACCTTTATAATATTAGTAGGAAGTAGGGATAAGTAACCATGCGCGAAAGAGCTTGGCTGAATCCCAGCCAGACTGATGAATCTTAAATCATCTTTCGTAGATGTAAACATTTACATCTAAGAAAGATGGAATAAGAGGCAAGTGCTTACGACTTACATTACATAGGTAAGCACCCACTTGTTTTATGAAATTTGTTTGTTTTATGCAGCCATTAGTGTGTATTTTGAAGTAAATTTCTTATTTTTGCTATCCCTCAGGTTATTTTGTGTGTGCTAAACACTTTTTAAATCTATTTTATTCTAAATAGACCAAAATGTCCAGAAACAACCATTTTATTTAACCATAATAACTAAGTTCTTAAAGTAATGAAAGTATACCTAAGTAATTTTGAGTCGGCGCCAAACAAGTAAATTAATTAATACGTAAAGCGTGATGCGCGGCGGCGGCGCGGCGCGACACGCCCTTTTGGAAAATGGTTGGCGCCGACTCAAAATTACTTAGATATACTTACTTATAACATTAGTTTAAGAACTAAGTTATTAAGGTTAAATAAAAAGGTTTTTTTATATTTTGCTTTTCAGTGGTTCAGGCGGTTTAATTTTTTTGTAATTTTTTTTAGTGTCAACAAATGTAATACAACAACAATGTACCTTGTTTCAAGCTAAGTGAGATACATAACTACAGGACATTGAAGACCAATAGTACCGAGTATGTAGTAGATAGAGTAAATACAGTTTCCGGGTAGAGTAATATTCGGAGTAATATTTCATACGGCGCAGTGAGTCGATTCACCTGATTTACGACATGTCCCGCTTGATACCGTATCGATTTCTCTGTTCTTGTGTTTTTCAGTTTAATTGCGGTGCATTTTATAGAAGTATGGGCGATAAGGCTGTCAGTTCCATTGACGGTAATATTTACAAATAATATTTACAAAAACGGATTGTAAGTGCATTAATTAAGTTTTTTATAGTTTTGAAAATAAATAAGCATAATTACTTACTTGTTTTGTATTTTTGGGTTGGTTCTTATTACAAGAGTAGGTTTTAAATTATAGGTAATCATACGGCTGATGAAAGATTATTTATCTGAACCATAAACTGATTTATGAAAAAAATAGAAAACTCCGATGACAATTTTAATTCTCACTCTCATAACTTTAGAACGGTGCGACCGTTTTAAAGTTTCCTCCAACAAAGCTGAGAGTTCGATGAAGTTACATTTTACACAAAAAAAATGAAATTAGAATGGGTTTAACAGACAGACACACAGACACATAGGTGATGAAGTATAATCACACATGTTCCAGTAGTGAACATGCCCCCCCCCATACTAAGGGTTTCGCATTAACGCATTCACTGCCCAGCCTCAGCGGTACGACCCGCAGGGGCGCGCCGCTGCTACATGGACGTGATCATCTGCGTCGTGGGCCATGATAGTGTTAGTGTATTATTTTAGTTTATTTTTTGTTAGTGTATTAATTCATAGAGCTCGTCTCGGTTCCCGGTGTCACCAAGATCGGCAGCCTTATTGTCTAACTGAAACCGATTACCAATGAACTTCAAGTCGATTACCCAGCTGTCAATACCACGGAGTTAGAAAGATAGGTGGAAGTGCAATGCAACAAAATTACTTTATGCACCGTTGTCGCCAAACAAACACAACTAAACCAGTAATCGACAGTAATTTGACGACCTCTGTGGCGCAGCGGGCGAAGGTCCGCCTGCGACGCAGGAGGTTGCGGGTTCGATTCCCGCCTCGGAACAAATTCGTGTACAATCTGCAGAAATTTGTTCCGTTGGTCTGGGTGTTTTCTATGTATAATAAAAAATATCTATCTATGTAGTGTATTGTATTAAGTATATCAGTTATCTAGTACCCATAACACAAGCTCTGCTTAGCTTGGGGCTAGATAATGATGTGTGTATTGTCCAGCACTTTTTATTTATTTATTTATTATATATAATCATACAATGCATTAAAAAGACACAATTCGTTTGATTGGTAGTTTTCGGTTTAATCAAAACTAGCCGACGTCACAGATTTGGAAATAAACCTTGACTTCTACAGATAAGATTTGTTTTACTTTAGCAGCAAAACGTATTACGGTCTCTAGTACTCTAACAAGGCTACTCCAGGCGATGTTAGAACCTGACTGGGACCTGATACGCGTAACAACGCGGAATTGTGGCACGCGTGCCACGCTTACTTACCACTTCTAACTATCTTCTCTGTTCTGTGGTTTCATATGTCAAAAATAAAGTGTAGGAAGGCCCTGGTGACCCGTACCACAGGTTTTTATAAACCTGTCTCGGACACCAGTCTCTTACAAAACAAGATAACTTGATACAAATAAAGATTATGCAAAAAATTGTAATTATCTTTTGTAAGAGAGAATAAATACATTATTCAATTCAATTCAAAGTCGATGCCGATTACCAGTTCACTTAGAACTGAGCTGTGAGACTGAAAACCAGCGCTGTTTTGTAGGTACCCCGGTGAAAAACAGCATAAAGCTGAGACTGATCCGTTTTGGCTCACCTCGGCAGCACTGGCATACCTACCTATCACTAGAAGGTTAGGTTAGTGTGCATTGCATATTGTGCATAACTTTTAAAATATATGCAATTATTATTTGTACCTACTCATAAGTTTTAATTCTAGTTTTTTATAAACCTACCTACTTGTCTATGTTTCATTGTATTTTGTGCGGTCCATTTGTAAACCAAATAAACCATGTATTTATCTATCTATCTATTTAGTATAGTAATCACCACGTTGCGCTAGGCAGAATTAGTAATCGCAGTGAATGCATTAAATAAAACACAGAAAAAAGCTGCTGATTTCCTCTGGTAGATTTCCTTATTTGGCTCTTACGACATCGACGGCTGAGTTGAAGGGTTGATTATTATGCCGTGACCGCCACAGCAACATCCTACTACCTACAAATGGATTGAGCTGAAATTTTGCACACATAAAGATCTGAATCTGAGATCCAGAGATCTGGACCTGGATGAACATACAGGCTACTTTTTTCCAAAAAACGCATGCGTAGCCGCGGGCAGAACCTAGTAATACATATAATATGATACACACGTCAAACTAATAAAACACGCTCGAATAGGTAACGTCTCACCTGAGGCCCGCAGCGTCTTATTCGCCTCAGCGCGCTGGAAATAATCATGAGAAATAAAGGGAATTACTACATTGTCTCAAATGCTCAATTATATTAATATTTAAAAACAAGCTATTATATCATAACAATAACATTGCATTGTCACCGAACTTACACAAGTATGCCAAATTTCAGCTCAATCGGTTAAGGATAACTAGTCTAAAATTCAGTTGTAGGATTTGTCCCACACACTAGCAGGACAAGTAAAACAGGATCCGTCAAGTGCGAGTGTAACTCGCGCGCCGAGGGTTTCGAACGTTTGTCAACAAATATGTACCAAAAGTTGGTAAGAAACTTCGCAATTTAACGAATACCTAAGGAAAGTTGGTACCAACCTACATTTCAGATGGATACATCGGTCTCTGCATGCATCGGTTAGAGTGGGTAATGGTAAATTTTTCGACTTATTTCCAAATATTTGAAAAAGTATGACACCTACAAAAATTTCAAATACTATTTTAAAATTTACAAACTTATACCTTTCATTTGATACCCCACATGACCCTGTAAGTATCTTTTAAAATTTCGGCATCACAATTTCTATGGAAAATATTCATGTTCATTTTTAATTTATTTTAATTTATTTTCATTTATTTTTCTTTAAATCTGTACAGGCGCACGAAATTTTTCAAAATGCGTTCTTTTTACAAACTTCTCTATATTTTTCCTGTAAAATATAGTTCTATATCTATTAACTTTCCATACATTTCAAATGGATCGCTCTGCAATCTTCGGAGATAAGGGAACGGGTATTTTTTCGACTTATTTCCAAATATTTGAAAAAGTATGATACCTACAAAAATTTCAAAAACTAGTTTGAAATGAACAAACTTATTCCTTTCATTTGATACCCCCACATGACCCTGTAGGTATCATTTAAAATTTCGGCATCACAATTTGTGTGTAAAATATTCATATTCATCTTTCATTTATTATCATTTATTTTTCTTTAAATCTATACAGGCGCACGAAATGTATTATTATTTTAAATTTCAAGTTGATAGCTGCAGTAGCTGCTGAGTTATTGAGGAGGAAAAAAATAACAGACAAAGGGAGACCAAGGGTTGCGAAACCGATCTTCGATCTCGAAACCCTAAAAAGCTTGGATAACATGACCATAGTTGTCTCAAAATAGCGATGATGTTGTGTTACTAACATGACTTGACATTATGGACCTCTTAAGTAACTTGCAACTAACATTTGTCGCTTAGCCGTCCACTAAAGATGTCTCGCTAAGTAAATTAGCCAAAGCTCTGGCTTAGTTCAAGATTCTGAGCTTATTGCAACACTGGATGTTCTGTTAGTTACACAAAGTATATAGCACCTATTATACTTGCACATAGATTGCAGTGAAGGAGATTTTGTGTAGGTTTCTACGTTTAAGTAGGTAGGTAACATTTAGGTAAAGTTTTGGGAGCTTGAAGTTAATAGGCCGTAGGTACAGCTATATTTAACAATTTAAAGCAGCCAGCATATTATTTTTGTTTTAAGGGTTCGTAGAGAGCGTAGTCAACAAAGATTTTGATTAAATTATTGAACAGATAAATATAAATAAATAAATAGCCCCAAGCTAAGCAGAGCTTGTGTTATGGGTACTAGATAACTGATATACTTAATACAATACACTACATAGATATATATTTTTTATTATACATAGATAACACCCAGACCAACGGAACAAATTTTTGCAGATCGTACACAAATTTGTTCCGAGGCGGGAATCGAACCCGCAACCTCCTGCGTCGCAGGCGGACTTTCGCCCGCTGCGCCACGGAGGTCGTCATATAGTCGTCATAATAGTTATTTGTTAACAAGTGTGCAAAACGATTTTTTGTTGAACGTGCCGACATTAAATCCCGAGCTAGCGAAGCAGTCAGAAGAATAGAGTCACGAGCGTAGCGAGTGGCTCTACAGGAGACTGCTGAGGTAGCGAGGGATTTAATAGGCACGAAATAAAAAATATTTGCTCTCGAGATAAACATAAAACTTTTCACCATGACTAGCGAGAAAATATTTTGTAATGTATGAAAGCGGTCGGTTAAATGTCAGAAACTCATTTTGGTCGTCAAGCTTGGAAGGTGAAAATGCTACAAACCTGTTTCAAACCACCAACGGACGAAATATTATTTTCTATGAAGGTTGCATTGTTCCGAATTTGAATTTTTTTTCAACAAGTTGAATAACATTCTTTATACCACATGTGAGCAAAACGCGTTTTTGCTTACTGTTTTTGAGCAACAAAGTAAACTTTTTCGAGCGAGAGTGGTGAAAATTAATTTGTTTAGTAAACAGATAAAGACGAAGCCTTTAGCAAATATTAAGTACTTAGAGTGACGTTTATCGATAGGCATAGGTAGTAGCAAAGTATTTCTGTATCGATAAACATTTGGAGAGTTTAATTAATTTTAGTCAATTCTTCTAGTAATCAGGGCAGAATTTTCACTCGATGGGCTGATGAGCTTGTCAAAGAAGCAGGCAAGACATAGACGAGCTTTGCCAAGCGGCAAACAAACTAGTGTTCTAATTTTAAGTACCGTAATGTTTGTAAATATCTAATTAGTTTGAATAATGGCTTAAATTATTATTATTAGTCAATTCTTATCGATGCAGAAATATTTTGAGACTTAGTCTCTTTCGGTAATATCAAAATAGCAAGCTGTTCAATAAAACGACAAAAGTACAACAGCAAGGCAATGCAGCCAGAGTCTTGGGGACGCTTCCGACTGGTATTGATATGGATCAGTCGAGCTATCTGTAGATGGTTTGCAACAGTCTGCTGTTAGTTCAATTGTTTCAATTGTAAATAATAATTCTAATTTATTTAATAATTGATTGTGTTTTCTTTGTCAATAAATATACAAATGTAGTATTATGGAACCAAAAGTAATGTATTAACGAGTACTAGAACCCGTCAGGGGAAATAAATATTAGGTACTTCAATTAATTCAAGCACGGAATTGTTGTCATGAACGCAGAATAGAGAAAAATTACGTCTCTTTGACATCAAATGCGTAAATTATTTGAAATTAATTTCTTCAACTTCAAGAATGTACGCAATTTATGATGATGCGATGTCGTTAATGTCTATTCTACAAAAGACAAGAACAAAAATGAAAATTTTAAAAAACGAAGTCTTCATGAAACATGGCTAAGGACCCTCGGAATAAAATTAACTATGACACAAAAAAAAATAATAAACGAAAATCAGTTTATCCATTTAGGAGCTACGATACCACAAACAGATACACACACAGACACGTTAAACTTATAACACCCCTCTCTTTTTGCGTCGGGGGCTAAAAACAATCCCCGTGCTTGGCCTACACTGTTGATGTCATATGACAATGTATAAGCCTTTCAAGATGGATAAGTTTTTACAAACAGACTTATATTGTGTAACTGTATTGGGTAATTTCTGGTACTGGTTCCATTATAAAAAAAAAATTACCTCATCATTGACCTCCTGACAACGGTCTTATTTGAGTTCTGTGGCGCAGGTAGCGAAATTCCGCCTGCGACTATGTGGTTGCAGATTCAATTCTCGCCTCGGGGCAAATATTTGTATGGTCTGCAGATAGTTGTGCCGGGTGTAAATACAAATGTATTGCAAAAGGATTATGTAGAATCAACCACAAGTGAGCAAAGTGGCGGGCATAAGTATACCCCAGCATAACATTAATCATTCCATCAAACTCTCCAATAAAAAGCTTACACTTACAGCAATAAAGTTCAAAATATGTTAAAAAGGCAAAATCGCGATACTTTTATTCCGCGCGACGTGGCCCAAACGCAACGGAATGGAAAATACGACAAAATTATTCGATAGCAAATGATATTTTTAGTGTCGCATAAAAAACTACGATTTGTTTGCGAAGCTTAAGTGTCCTTTTTATGTTTTTGTGAATGTTCTCTGGGCATGCGAGTGAGTTTTCAACTCTACCTTTAGAGTTGAAAACTCACTCGCATGCCCAGACCTTTTTTGTTTTGAAGTTAACATGTTTCTCCACGCCGTTCATTCATCACGTAAAATTTTATACCAATCAACCAAATGCGACAGTTTGGATGAATGTATGTTTGTAACATCTTCACTCGAAAACTACTAAACACTTCGGTCTGGAATTTTGCATAGATATAGTCATAGTCTGGAATATAGATATACACATAGACAGTCATAGTCTAACTTAACATAGTCTCTAGACTATCATATCTTACATGTCCAGTCCATCCCAAGGTTGCCTGGAAGAGATCGCTCCTAGCGATAAGGCCGCCTTTGTTCTTCGTCTACTCTTAGCATTTATTTCTGTATTGTTATCTGTCTTTGTGTGGTACAATAAAGTATTATCTATCTATCTATCATATGTATATATCATAACTTAGTCTCTAGACATAGTCTAAAACAGGAATAACACATAGGTTATTCTATTCCATAAATCAGTTCCCATTTGATAGAAATTACCGACATTTAAACGTTTCCATAGAAAAATCGCGTATCAAGCCGCGGGCAGAAACTAGCAGTGAAAGAACCAGGGTCTCCGATGCATTGAAAAGGTACTTTCAATTTCTTCATAACTTGTATTTGTTATAAAGGTATATACAGGGTTATTCGTAATTCACTGACACTAGTTAACTGCAGGTTCTGCCCACCATCATGAATACGTCCGTGAAGACGCCAGGTCTCAATTCTTAAAATTGGTGGAAAAGGAATGAATGTACGTACCCTTACATTCAAAAATCGTTTATTAAAGGGGTTTTCTTTGAAACTTAACCTAAAAACGGCTCTGCCCTGAATTATCAGTGGGAGGTCTCCCAGCCAAGCTGCCACATGCCACTTAAATCATCTTGCGTAGATGTAAAATAAGCCAATGATGATGCACATCATCATCATTCGCTTATTTAAGTAGGAGTGGGATATCGGTATTTAGTAATTAATTAGGATTCAGATATTATTATGTATGTGAGGCGATTTACAAAAAAAATAAGAATTAAGACCTAGCGTCTTGACTAACGTGTTCGTGATGATGGGCAGAACCTGCAGTTTACGCAGTGTCAGTGAATTACCAATAACCCTGTATATTAAAACGTTGACGGGTCGAATTCATCAGAAAATTATTGTAATGATTATATTTAGCTAATGATTATAAGAAAGCCTGATACAACTTCACGCTAAATGTTAGTTCATAGCTTAAACAGAGATCAAGAGCGTTGATCACTTGATAATGTTCTAAACTACTTTGTGAAACGGGCCTTTAAATAGGTATATTAATTTGCATAACTACCTGCAAGCTCTAAGATAGTGTACTATAATTTATCGCTGTCTTTTGTTAACAAATAAAACGTCAAGTGCGAGTCGGAATGGCGCACTAAGGGATCCGTAAGACCTTCTATCTTGCCAAATTATCATGATTCTAGGTCAAAGGGAAGTAGGTACCCTGTAGGTTTTGGTCCATGGCGAAAATCAAAAGTACAGCATTTTTGGCGTCAACTTATTTAAGTTTCGTTTTTGTAGCAACAGGAGTGCAAACACGGACTTCGATAAGGATTGAAAAGTACCGATTCTATCTGTGGTGTCGATAAAATTGGGCAAAAACAAAACCCCTACTCAATTCTATATTTTTAACCCCCAACGCAAAAAGAGTTATAAGTTTAACGTGTCTGTCTGTGTATCTGTATATCTGTCTGTGTATCGTATCGTAGCTCCCAAACGGATAAATTGATTTTCATTTATTTTTTTGTGTAATAGATAATTTTATTCCGAGTGTTCTTAGCCATGTTTCATGAAAATCTGTCGGGGGATTTTATTTCTTTTTTTCTTGTTAATATAAAAACTATCGTAGATTGACGAATTCCCTATGAATGTCGGAAGACGACCTCAGTGGCGCAGTGGATAAAGGTCCGCCTGTGACGCAGGAGGTTGTGGGTTCCATTCCCACCTCAGGAAAAATGTTTGTACGGTCTGCAGATATTTGTTCAGGGTGTTCTGGATGTTTTCTATGTATAATCAAAAAAATATCTGTCGATGTAGTGTATTGTATTAAGTATATGAGTTATCTAGTACCCATAACACAAGCTCTGTCTAACTTGGGGCGAGATAACGCTGTGTAAATTGTCCAGCATTATTTATTATTTACTAGTTTATGCCCGCGGCTTTTTACGCGTTGTTTCTATGGAAACGTTTCAATGTGATTTCTATCCCATGGGAACTGAATTATTGGATAAAAAGTAACCTATGTTTGATTCTAGTTTTAGAATTACCTGTACGCAAAATTTCAGCCCGATCCGTTCAGTAGTTTTGGTAACAAAAGAGGTAACAAACATCCATCAATGCATCCATTCATCCAAACTTTCGCATATATAATATTAGTGTGATGTGATTTACTGTAAGCGGGTTGACTACGATCTTTGTTTGTGTTGGAAGAACAACAACGTTGATTATAATCTACACCAGATACAAAATCGGTGCTTAACAATCCTTATCGAAGTCCGTTACCAAAAGCACCACATAACTTACAATATACACATTACCCAGTACTGTACTATATTGTTGATACCAATATCATTTATTTATTGCAATACACAAGCATTTACATACTATATGAAACTCACTAACGATGTTATAACTATAAATGGGCCATTGGACCGGACTGCAATAAAATTGAATAACTTTGGGACCAAATTCCAACGTCGGCTCCTAATATGGTCACGTACGTAAGCTATTTCAATATTTCGTGCGAAAATAATTTCTGAAGGAATGTAAACGAAAATGTTTAGGGAGAGTTTTAAATCAACTGAAGGCGTGTTTGTCCTTTGCAAGAATATAAAAAGATGTTGTCAGTTGGTTAGAGTAGGTACTTAGTGTAGCGCTGTTTCGCACCACAGGTTCTCACCACAAATTCATTTTTGACGTTTCATACCAAAAAAGTGGATGATTCACTAACTCGACGAGCAACTGGACACACATGTGTCCAGTTGGTAAAACTCAAAATTAGTACATTTTACGCGTGTCCACATGGTGAAACTTAAATTAAATCTCATTTATGCTTTCGCCAACGAGACACACTCAGTTTTGCCTAACCTCTCCAAACGCCTCGGCCAAAATGTAGATACTTGGTCCGTAGTTGTATCAAACAATATTAAACGTTTTAGGACCAATCATAATCAGCTTTTCAACCCACATAAAAAAAAAATTGAACGACAAAATATATGTATTAAAATGATATCGACGCTTGAAAGGCAATAATTACCAAGCGACATGTTGGCAACTTTACACTGGAGCACTTTAAAGTTTATTTTTTCAGAAAAAAAATCATATTAAATCGCCTATTAGGCATAACTACTTGATTTCAACGAATTTTAAATGCAGTTTATATACTTAGTAAACTGGCATATAAAAATTATGTATTTTCTCAATAGTTAATGAAATAGTGTCGGTTAGTAATAATTTCATCAAAATCACAAACGAGTAAAAATTACTTTCCGACAACAAAATTTTGTAATAAAACAAGTAAAATTTACTAAACCCCATTAGTTCATAATTGTGCTTGAAGAAAAATTAGGTATCTAAAAGTAACGCTTGTTTGACAAATGGATAAACTGATCTAAATAGAAACCAGTAAATCTTTTCTGTCAGGAAATTTTAAACAAAGTACAAATTCGATAAGGTTAGTGTAGTATTGTTTTGTACAAGTAACAACGAATTTAGGTTTACGTTCACATAATTAAGGCCTTTCGCAACAAGGTTTTTTGCGGATATCGTCTTAAATTGCTTAATTATTGTGTGTTAAAATGAACTTTAAATAAATAAGACATTTTACTTATATAAGTATTTATTAGAAAATTTAAAATCAGTAAAGGTAGGCAAATCACAATTTCAACTTAGAAGAAAATTGATTTAGGGCTTAGATCACCCTCTTAAGTAGTCAGTCTTACATAATTATTACTTAAGAATAGAACTAGAACAATAATTACAGTTTTTCCAAATACTGTTTTCAAGGAACATTTAATAAATCACATATAATTATGTAGATGCAAATTTGAGATCCAATTTTCAATACAAACAACCATGAATGTATATAGAGGTCAACGTAAATTATCAATTAAACAACACAATTAAGATCTAATCGTATTTTACAGCTTTAGCTACTACTTATTAAGTATATTGGGCATAATTTATGATGTTGAACTCATCAATAACATTTTAGAAAGACATAATGGCAAATATGAAATATTATTAATATTACTTTATAAATAATATATTATTAAATACTTATGTAACAACTTATTTGAACCACGCTTAAACATAGTATTTATGAGTGAGGTAGATGTAGGTTATGAACTTAATAGTTATAAATTGAGATCAATCTGTTGACTTAAAAAATCATAAAATTAGGTATTTTGATCTACCTAGTCCTTACATTACTACTATAAAAATATTATCAAAATGTCGTTATATACTAGCACAATTAAGCTATTTCCAAGTATTTCAAGCAACATCAGTCTTCGATGTCTGAATCTGGCAAAGTATCTTTTGCGGATGCAGAACAAGGTATCTCTGTGAACTCCTTATGGAATTGAGCAGGAATAACTTTTTCCTTGCAAAGTTTAACAAGGTCATTATATTTCGCCTTTGCTATTGGCAAACGTGAATGGTAACACGACATAAGAGGTACCCTGGTCTTTGATCGGATTTCAATCACGCTCGACTGAGTACATTTGTCCATGGAATACTTGACGGAAACATTCGAAAGATTGCTTTTTTTGAATGTTGCTATTCTAATTTTACTTACTTTTCCCGCAAGGTTACCTTTAAAGTACTTTTCTGCAAAAGAATCCCACTTATAAAAGTCTGCAAAAGTCTGTTTTTCAACCTCGTAGGGGAAGGGGTCTTTTCGGGCTGTGGTGAAAACAGTATACCATTGAGATGTAGTTGATAGTAGATGTAGTAATAGTCTCAGAAGTAGTCGCCAAGGATCTTATTGAAGAAACTTAATCTGAGAGTGTCTCACCCTGAAAAAAAAATAATTCACCGATGTTTAGTTCAGTACTACAAGAGCAAGATAATGGAAAGGAGATATCTCTACGATAAGGGAAAATGTACGTAATTGGATTGGTAACAAACAACGCTTAAAAAGGCTATTTTGCAAATACTACCATTGCACAGTGTATTATGGAGACCATTTTTCGGACATCGGCTTTTTTTTGTAAAAAATGATAGTTCTAATGATTTCAAACGTTAGAGTAGAATCCCCGATTGCTAAAAGAGTTTAATTAGTGAGAAATAATTTTTTGAAATTTGCACTTTTTTTTCCGGATATAATTTTAAAAAAAATCCTGCGCCTAAAGTATTAATACTTTAATAAAATAACCAAAACAATTCAAAAGCCTATCTTACGTTTCACGTTTTAGAGCTGATAAGTACCTTGTGACTATCTTGGAACACGAAATATTAATATTTTTGTGTTTTTCGTTTTTATTTTTTTTCTCCGTCACTCTGCACTATTGGGAAAAGTTATTTATATGGAAATATAGATCTTTGCTTTCTGTACCTTTCGTAAAAAAATCGTATCCCAATTATGTGGAGTAATGAAGTTAGGGCCAGTTATTCGCGTCTATTAGGGTTGTCACTTTTTGAGGTACTGTGATATCCGGTTTTTTGAAATTGTAAATCCGAAACTTAGCTAGTCTGAACTTTAGAAATATTCCTCATTGCGGAGTACCACACTTTCGTCTAAATCAAAGTTTTGTGTTTCGTCGATATTACTAACTCCTTCAAGTGAGTCTGGACTGGATTGGCCATAGGTTTTAATAATGTTCTAGCAGCTTCAGGTAGTGGTATTCTTTGTTGTTTTTTTCTTTCGTGTACGAAGTCGTGCATTTGATATTAAAGGATCCGATGATTCCAGAGCTCAGTGTAATAGATCAGTCATGGTTTTTATACGATCAATTTTTCGGGAATGGTGCTCTCGATCACTTCTCCAATATTTATTTCTCGATTCTGATGCTTGCTCCGAGAGCATACCAATAGGCAGCGTTGTTGATCTAATAATTTCATTGCCATGTATCCATATCTTGTGTAACGTTACTTAAAATATAACATGGCGCATGTAACTGCGCCGAAATATTGGAAAGCTCAAAACTCAAATCATGGTAAATATCCCGTTGTAAATGACTTTAGTGTTAAAAACCATGATGGATTTTAAAGTTTATAATATGA
Source organism: Eupithecia subumbrata (assembly GCA_949316285.1). Lineage (NCBI taxonomy): Eukaryota > Metazoa > Arthropoda > Insecta > Lepidoptera > Geometridae > Eupithecia > Eupithecia subumbrata. The sequence goes on along the minus strand of OX438643.1, from coordinate 6,678,035 downwards.
CTAGCCACCCCGCCCCTGCTTCGCACGGGTGCAATGCTGATACTAAATATACTACAGAATCGGCCCCCCGGCCGATACTGCTGCATTTGAAAGCTGTGATATCTTCGAAAATGTTCATTTAAATTACATACTGTAAAGAGCCAGTTACTCTTAAACTAAACGATCTAGCACGATGAAACAAACTGAATGACGATTGGAAATAACAGGGGGTACGTTCCGTCCTCATAAAATGAAAATAAAGGGAAAAAAAAGCCTTCACTGAGGTTTGTTTTGAGGTCGACAAATTAACTCGAAACCAACACTATTGTGTTATAATAAGCTTTCTCATCAATTTAATTCTAATTAATCGAAATCTGTCCATCAGTTGCGATTTTATAAAAAACTATTTTCCATTTCTAAATAAATCCGGATACTAAATATAACCCTTTTCGAGATATTCGACTTTTAATTTTTTTATTGAAAATTGCCGATTTTTAGGCAATTAAATTTATTTTTGGTTGTTTTGTGTATCTTATTATTATTATTATTGCATTTTTACATGTGTAATTAGATGCTTTAGGACGTCAATCATTAAAATAGTGCATAAGTTAATTGAATAGACCGTAGTAGACAAGTGAAAGTTAAGAAATAAAAAAAAAATTAGAAAGTTTATTTTTCTCTAAGGGATATCTAAAAAAAATATTATGGCAATTCTTCGGCAGATGTTTTTAAAAATATCTACGTTTCATCAGCTATCTAACGAGGTATAACAATCTAGGGTTTGTATTACATTTCGTGGAAAAAAAGTAGTTGGGACGCTCCAGGTAGCAGTTCTAACGGTCCCGCGCCTATTGTCCTTCAAGTTCAGACACACCGTGAGAGCGAGACAAGTGACGATTTATGTAGGTATGAATGAAAGAAAAAATGTGTAGAGACCGGTTAGGGCTGGGAATACAACAGGGGGTATTGTTTTGGTTGTCAGTCTGCTTTTGTGCTTCGTACATAGTAGATGTGATATCGTTTTGCTCTTTTTCTCGACTTGGCTGTGATTCTGGACTATTTCTTCTGATTTGTGACTACTATACTTGTTAACCGGACTCTGATTTGTACCTGTGATACGGAAGTGTTGAAGATGACGTCCTACACACCTGAGGAATATGCTGATATGCTTATTTGTTACGGATACTGCGATTGTGTATCTGCGCAAGCTCGCAACGAATACGTAACTCGCTACCCCGGTCGTCGAGTGCCGGATGTGGCCGTTTTTGACAGAGTTTATCGAAGACTTCGAGAATCTGGCTCTGTTTTGAGACGTAATACAGACATGGGTAGACCACGAATTGACGACGAAGAACAGGACAATGAGATAGTGCAACGCTTTCGAGCGGATCCGACTACTTCCACTAATATTGTTGCCCGTGATCTGGGACTTTCGCAATGGAGAGTGTGGTTTACAGTGCATACTGCTGGCCTATACCCATACCATTACACGCCGGTACACGTTATTGAAGAAGGAGACCCCGCGAGAAGATTGGACTTTTGCAGATTTATGCTAAATGCTGACGTAGAAGACCCAGATTTTCTAAGAAATATCTTGTGGACGGATGAGTCCAAATTTGATAAAGATGGCATAACTAACTATCACAACGCCCATTACTGGGCCCCAAAAGCACTAAGGAATCCCAATAAGAAAAGAGTGAAGGGGTCCCAACGAAGATTCAGCGTGAATGTGTGGATGGGCATTATCTCCAATCATTTGATTGGACCTTACTTTCTACCGGATAATTTAAATGGGGAAAGCTACGAAAATTTCCTGAGAGCAGACTTGAGTGATTTGCTGGATGATCTGCCACTCAACCTGATCAGGGACATGTGGTTCCAACACGATGGCTGCCCTGCCCATTTCAGGAGAAGTGTCAGAGACTGGCTGGACACAAATTATCCAAACAAATGGATAGGACGAGGTGGGCCGTTGCCATGGCCAGCAAGAAGTCCGGACCTAACCCCCATGGATTTTCATGTGTGGGGGTGCATGAAAAGTCTTGTGTACAGCGAGCCGAATCCAGTTTCGTCTGTGGAAGACCTAAGAGAAAGGATTGTGGATGCAGCAAATAAAATGAGGACCACGTTGACCACTGGAGTAGTGAAGACTGGTCTCCGTAGAAGGATGCGACAATGTATCAGAAATAGAGGCGGCCATGTTGAACATGAACTGTAGAATAAGAAAAAGTTGTGTGAAAACCTTTAATAAATGACATTTCATGCTTACCTATTGTTTTACTTTTACTTTTTAGGGCTAAGTATAAATTTTCTTCTCCACTGTCGCCTATAAAACTAATTTTTTTTCAATGCAATTGAATAAAACCCTAGATTATTATACCTCGTTAGATAGCTGATGAAACGTAGATATTTTTAAAAACATCTGCCGAAGAATTGCCATAATATTTTTTTTAGATATCCCTTAGAGAAAAATAAACTTTCTAATTTTTTTTTTATTTCTTAACTTTCACTTGTCTACTACGGTCTATTCAATTAACTTATGCACCATTTTAATGATTGACGTCCTAAAGCATCTAATTACACATGTAAAAATGCAATAATAATAATAATAAGATACACAAAACAACCAAAAATAAATTTAATTGCCTAAAAATCGGCAATTTTCAATAAAAAAATTAAAAGTCGAATATCTCGAAAAGGGTTTAGTTTAGGGTAGGGTGTTTCATAGTGAAATATGTCAGGAATGATGGGTACTCCACGCCCTTAACGGATCTAGCACGACTTTTCCTGTAACCCTGTATATCATTCGAATTAGTGACAACCCTACGAGACAAAAGTCCGGTTATTAATATAACTGGCCCTAACTTCATTACTCCACGTGATTGGGATATGATTTTTTTGTGAAAGGTACAGAAAACATAGATCTTTATTTTCTTATAAATAACTTTTCCCAATAGTGTGGAATGACGGAGAAAAAAAATAAAATCGAAAAACCGAAAAATATTAATATTTTGTATTTTAAGATAGTCACAAGGTTCGTGACCATTCTCAAACGTGAAGCATAAGATAGGCTTTTGAACTGTTTTTGTTATTTTATTAAAGAATTTATAATTTAGGCACAGGATTGTTTTTAAAATTATATCCGGTAAAAATAATGCAAATTTCAAAAAAACATTTCTCCTTTATTAAACAGATTTGGCAATCAGGAGTTCTACTCCAATGTTGGAAATCATTAGATCTATCGGTTTTTGCCAAAAAAAGCCGATGTCCGAAAAATGGTCTCCATAATACACTGTGCATTGCGGGATACTCTGTCTGACAGCTATTAAATAAATATCTATCTATCTATATTAAGTCTGAGAAAGGTAAGGTAAAGGTATAAAATTGGTAAGACTACAATGTAGGTACGAAATGATATCAAAAAATCTAAAATGTATTATTTATTTTATTGTGTTACTAGCTGTACCCGCGACTTCGTTCGCGATTGCCTTACCTGCCGACTAATTAAGTTCACATTTAACCATAGTCTCTCATATTATGAAACGCCGCCGTCCAAAAAATCGTGTAGGGTCTACGGGGGATAGCATATTGTCATCTTCAATCCCATTCTTTATCCAGACGACTTTTAGCTACGATTCGGCCAGCGTCAGTGTTAAGAAGTGTCCTACTCGTTTGACTTACTCACAGCTGGGGCCCTATTCTGCTTTACTAATCGCTTCACTATGACAGGGCTATCGTCACAGAATGACACTTTTTGGTATTCCAACTTGGATGAAAGAAATTATGATGAATGCAGATGGAGAGACGCGCGTCAAGTTTGAAACTACATATTAATTTATCTCGCGCGCACTATCTGGAATTTTATTAATCTAAGGATTCTTCGTGATGATTCTGCGACGATTCCATTGTCATACTGAAGCAATTGTTTTGCAGAATTGGGCTCCTGATCCATTTGACTGGACCACCGTAATTTTTTTTCGTTAGTATGTAGGTACAGTTGGCTGTGTACCACAATAAAAAATATTTTTCTGCGGTCCAGTTAGTTTAAGTGGACCACAATAGTTAATTAATTTAATTGTACACGAAGTTTGGTTGGAGTAAGACTCCAACCAAACTTCGCTGGACCAGCTAAACCACCATATATCATGTAAGGCAGGAACCTAACTTATAATTCCAAGACCCACCACCTTAGTAGGTAGGAACCTAACTAATGGGTGCGTCTTGGAAAAATAAATAGATAGGAACTTACCTACCCTTTATCTACTAATTTTTTTCTTCAATCTACAGATTATTTCATCAATCTACTGATTTTCTACTCGACTTTCTACTGATTTAGTCATATTCGATCTTGCATCTCTGTTTCTAACAAAAAGAATGCATGAAATCGGACGACGCGTAGACCCGTCGTGATGCACGGTTAAAGAATTCTACTTTTTCCTCTCTCCCAGGGGAACCTTACTGAATTCCAGGATAAAATGTATTCCATGTCCTTTCTTGTAGTATGAACTCAAAACGTGCCAAGTAACATTCCAACTCATTACCTATGTAGTTTCGGCGTGATGAGCGGTGAAGGAATTGAACTTTCATCCCCTCTGCCAGGGCAACCTTACTGAATTCAGGGATAAAATGTATCTTTCCTCATAGTACGAACTAAAATCACGCCGAGTTGCATTCGAATTCATTAAGTAGTTCCGTCGTGATGCGCGGTTAAAGAATTTTACTTTCATCCTCTCTCCCAGGGGAACCTTACTGAATTCCAGGATAAAATGTATCCCATGCCCTTCCTTGAACTCAAATCGTACCAATTCAGTCCAACTCATTCAGTAGTTTCGGCGTGAACGTGATGCGCGGTGAAGAAATTTTACTTTTATCCCCTCTCCCAGGGGAACCTGACTGAATTCCGGGATAAAAAGTATCCTATGTCCTTCCTCGTGGTATGACCTAAAATCGTACCGAGTTTTATTTCAATACCTTAAGTAGTTCCGTCGTGATGCGCAGTTAAAGAATTTTACTTTCATCCCCTCTCCCAGGGAAACCTGACTGAATTCCGGGATAAAAAGTATCCTATGTCCTTCCTCGTAGTATGAACTAAAATCGTGCCGAGTTTCATTTCAATACCTTCAGTAGTTTCGGCGTGATGCGCGTTTAACAAACAGACAGACAGACAGACAGACAGACAGACAGACAGACAGACAGACAGACAGACATGAATGAAAAAAATTGCAGTTTTGGCTTCAGTATCGATAATAGAGTGCCCTCCAAAAAAAATTTTCAAAATATCTTCAATGTACAGAATTGGACCTGTTACAGTTTTATTATAAGTATAGATAGCGCATGTACATGCGCTAACACACTTATTAGGCGTAACAAGTAAATTTATTAAATAAAAAACTTACCGGTTCAACAAACAAAAGTTTTATGCGAACTTGTTGCAATCTTTGCAGATTTTTGTCATTGAACGCACGAGTATGTGCTCGACATCTTGGTCCCTAGAAATAAAATATAATATTAGTTGCTTCTTATAGTTAAGATTGATAATGATTTAATATTTTAATTAAACATGTACATTACCACGATCAAATCCCGGCTATCCACACCCGCGTTTGTCATAGCTTGCCTAATTATGTTGTCTACTCGCTTATTGCGTTTCATAATGTACCTAAAACCATAAAATTAAATCAATATAAAATACGTGTTAAATAAGCTAACCCTCATATAATCTTTATAGTGGAAACACTTACCTAGTACTTATTTCAAGCGTCGCGACAAGTACTTAGTGAGATGCGCGGTAGCACGCGGATTACCTATGCGACAGTTCATTGAAGACTAATTGATATTTTGTTACCAACAGCCACTTTAAACCTGTTTTACAATGCATATAAGCGACAAAACAAAATGCTTGCAAAAGGGATAAGCATGTTTTTGTACAAATTTCATATAGGAAATAGTTATCTTAGCAACGAAAGTAGTAAATAAAACGGCAGGTAAAATATTACCAAACGACAAACTTTATTCGTTTTCGGCAGGCAAAATACTACTTTATATCATAAGTAAGTCCATTGCAATCTGTAAAAAAGTACTAAATGATAATGATTACATTATTAAGTTGAGTTAAAAAATCTTAACCGACAACAAAAATAAATATTTTTTCTGGTAAAATTTCTTAAGCAATACTCAAACCCTAGATACCGTAATGCAAAAAATACTTTATGATTAAACGTATTTATTCGAGTCCAAGCAAAAATTACTAAGTGTACAAAGCTAAAATAGATTACATACCAAATGAAAGTTATTTCGTAAACGCAAAAATTTTAGTCGCTTGGTCGCCGAAATTTGCGTTTTTTTTAGTTACTAAGCGACATCAAAAGTCTTCCTAGCGGTGCGAGAGTAAGACCAATCAACGCAGTTTTTTTTGCTGATTGCAGTGATGTATATAACTCAATATCGGCCAACATGTCGCTTGGTAATTATTGCCTTTCAAGCGTCGATATATAATTTGTCAGCGTTTCTACCCACACCAAGAGATTAAGACATTTTGTACAGTCAGATAACTTTAGTAAACTACAGATTACCTTAAAGCGTAGGTTTATTAAAAATAATTAAATAAATTCACCGAGCTACCAGGAGCGCATAGCGTAAAGGAGTTACGCGCAACATCGCACTCACACCAACACTAATAAACGATTCAAATAACTATTAAGTTAGTATATTATCTTTATTCACAAAGAAAATTACAACTAATTTGACCCCATATTGTATTATGCAAAATTGAACCATTTTTGAGATATTGGCCTATTCGTTATTTTTTTGGAAAACTGCGTTTTACGCCTTCAATAATTTATAAAAAAAAGTCTTAATCTAATGAAAATTTTAGTGACGGGTTTGGATAGCCTAAAGTTTCATTCTTAATAACCACTAACAAAATCGTATGAATCAGTTTCCATATTTCCATATGGAAACTGATTCATTGATTATATTATTATTATTATTGATTTATTGACTGATTGATTGCTAAGGGAAATGTTTATAAAAAATTACTATTTATTTTTTTGTAAACTCCAAACAAAACCCTTATTTTTTATCATAACACCCCAAGTGAATTTGGTAGGCATGTTATTTAAAAAACACCTACCCAACTTTGTGATGACGCCGCCGCGCCGTCTTAATTCCTTAATTTGGTATTAGTAGAAGGTACCTACGGTATCTACGGTATCATACCAAGCCACAACGATTATTCAATGAAGGGTCATTCAATAATCGTTCTGGCTTGACTCTAATCGCATTATTTGAAACTTAATTGAAAAACAGCTCTGAGAAAGTGAGAATGGAAGATCGGTCTTTAGTAATTTATTGGATTCCGGACATATGTATCATACAATATGTATGGGAGGTAATTTACATAAAAGTTTTGGAATTACGACCTGGCGTCTTCACGAATTTATTGGCACATCCTGCAGTTCACACAGTTTTAGTGAATTACCCGTAACCTTGTAGAATGGAATTGAGAATCACGACAACTCCTCATGTCGTCTGCTCAGTTCTAATCCTAGCTGAGCGGGACAGCATGAGACATGACGATTCCATTATTTAAGTAGGTATAGTTCGCGTCATGTAAAAAGAACGCTGGCGGTCAAGCTGCGCAGTAGGCGATTTAGGTCTATTTGGTGGTATGCAATGAGGCGCGGGGTGGGCGGGTCACGCGCCGCATGCCTGCCGGTGCGCTATTGGTTCGTCGGTTGAAATTTGCTTTTCGCGTTGTGTCCACGTCACTTTTCTTGTCAAAATACCATCGCACACAAAAGTTTACGAAATGGTTTTACAAAGAAAAGTGAGAAAAATTAATTAAGACATATATTGTTTTATGAAGAGAGACGCAGATAATAATGCTGCTGATAATTTAAAACAGAGTATGAAACGTTTTCACGTCACCCAAGACGACTTAATGGATAGAGTTGCTTCATTAGATATTTTTTTGTAATTATATTAAACATACTAAACTGAATCGAACATGTTTTAATTTTGTCTAATAACCAATACCAAGCCGCGAGCGAAATATTAGTTAAAAATAGGCTTAGCAAATTGGCATAGTACCTACTATCGTGCGCGAGTGTACCCATGCGCGAACACACCCCTTCCACTTTCTTCCAGCGTTCTTTTTACGTGACGCGACCTATACGCATGTTCCAACAGTTGTAACAATCTTCTTTATTTTCCGTCATTAATAGTTGAGCGCTGAAAATGCAGATCTGCTCCATCCAATAACGGTTGTTGGTAAGAATCTGGCCCCGTTCACTTGGTATTGAACTATAAGTTTATACTCTGTCATTAATGACAGAGTATAAACTTATAGTATTAACTTAAGTTAAGCCATGGTCACTTCGACAACATTGTAACAGATAAATAAATAATGCTGTACATTTCCCACAACATCATCCTGCCCCAAAGATAATAAGTATCGATCGAGCAAACGAAAAAGCTGTGTTTGTAATTTTTTCATAAACTGAAAAGATAATCGGATAATATATTTTTTTCGACACCTACAAGCAATAAAGTATAAAGGATTATAGTTACCTTCAAGCGTATTGAAGATAAACCAGTGTTACAGATTTATTCAGCTTTACAATCAAATCTAGTTGAGTTTTTTTAAGAATTTCCCGATGTGTTATAAAGCTCCATACTGAACTACGAAAGTCGCCAACATAAAATGTTTAAAATAGTGACACAAAACACTTCTGCATTTATTTCTAGCGTCCTGTGCGCAATATTAAATTCTTTCTATACTTCACTTGCATATTGCCGTAAATGCAATTTCCGTTTGTGAATTTTTCCATTGTTTTTATGAAAATGGGGCACATTTACGTTTCTGTGAATTTTTTTTACAACAACACTCAAAACTGTGCTGGGGATATTTATCTGTCCTGACATGAATTCTGATAATATTAAGTCTCATAGGCTTTGAAAACTCACAAACTAGCTTCTGCTCGCGGCTTACTTTAAGTTTTCTTAACAACCTCCGTGGCGCAGTGGGCGAAGGTCCGCCTGCGACGCAGGAGGTTGCGGGTTCGATTCCCGCCTCGGAACAAATTTGTGTACGATTTGCAGAAATTTGTTTCGTTGGTCTGGGTGTTTTCTATGTATAATAATAAATATCTATGTAGTCTATTGTATTAAGTAAATCAGTTATCTAGTACCCATAACACAAGCTCTGCTTAGCTTGGGGCTAGATAATGCTGTGTGAATTGTCCAGCATTATTTATTTATTTATTTTATTTATTATTTTATTTATATAAATGTGGTGAAATATTTTATTGCTAGCCGACTGGTGTGGCGTGGTGGGCCAAGGTCCGCTGCGACGCAAGAGCTTGCCGGTTCGATTCCTGGCTTGTGACAAATTAATGTTTATACGATCTGCTAGTAATTTTTCCGGGTGTTCTGTGTATTTTTATTATTATAGTATTTTTTTCTGTGTATATCTAATCTACGTATTATAATAATAATGTTAATTAAAAAAGATGTAAGACTTAAAAAATTACCTACTAACAGAAACTCAAACTAGGAGAAACCTGTATCTTGAGGTCTCATGGGTTCTTTTCTTAAAACATATCAGGCTAACGTTAAATTATACAATGTGTATTGTTGAAACTTGATCAGATTTCAAATTGTATTGTATATCCGCCATCTAGTGCCCATAAAACAAGCTCTGCTTAGCATGGGGCTAGATGATGCTGTGATGATTCTCCAGCATTACTTTTTTTATTTATTTTTGAACGAAATAAAATGCAAAACTAAATTCCATCCGTTCACAATTTGTTTACCTAATGTTCTATTTAATACTTTCCCCAGCAAATATATATAAAATAAAATAAAATAAAATAATAAAAAGCCTTTATTTCGAGTACACGAAACTTTATAATAGTGATGTATATTTTGAATTTTATTTATTTATACTAGTTCTAGTTTATTTTCACTATTTCAATGTTATTTTCTTTGTGAATAAGGGTTTTATTATATCCTTTCCCATGAAAGTATACAATAACGGTCCTTTGTTTTCTCACCCGTTCCCAATGTTTACAAATCTTTGAAAGTCAAATTAGCAGAGCCCGAGGAAGGTACAATAGAATAAAATAACACACGTACACTTATATCATTTATTTTGTTGTAAACAGTCTTATAATCGAGCGATCCGTTTACAATTCCGAAAATGTAAACAATACTTTCAATTTGGCTGAGTTCACTAAGCGAATTTCGGTTACACGATCTAAAACTCACAATAACATTATTATCGTTGTTTTGTATATTACTTTTTACAACGCCACATCTTATTTTTACTATTTACAAGAATTGAAACGATGTAATTGAATTACGTTCCCGTTTAAAGCATGAACACTCTGAGTCTGATGCAAAGCGTTTGAAAAGTTTCAAAATTTTCATTTACAGACTTTTGAATTAAAAGAGTGATATTCATATTCGTGGACATTTTGCTGATATTTATTTTAAGCTAAAAAGTACGTGTATTTTATTAATTAATGTACTAACTTCAAAAAACCTGCTCCGCTATTGATGAGTTTTCATTTCAGGTAAGTACTTCAGCGGCCATTTTACTTTTTACTTCATTCGCATCAGACTCGAAAGGTTTCTCAACAAACCTATTATAATTTTAGGACTACGTAAACATTAATAAACATGTAGTATAACAAATAATCAAGACTAACAAAGTTCTTTTCGTATCGAGTCTGTTTGCGGCATTCCCTTTGGCGGCTTCCGTGAGACCTGAAGGAAAAAATTAAAATAATTAGTAGGTAACACATTTAAAAAAATATTTCATAATCAGATTTGAAGGCCGCCCATTGTACAACGTATTTTGTACTTGTCTTTTCCTGTCCTGTGTTTCTTTTTTATTTGGTGTGTATCAAGGAGTCACACTAATATTATAAATGCGAAAGTTTGGATGGATGTATAGATGGATGGATGTTTGTTACCTCTTCACGCCAAAACTACTGAACAGATTGGACTGAAATTTTGCATAAAATTCTAATCCGGGAATCAAACATAGGCTACTTTTTATCCCATAAATCAGTTCCCATGGGATAGAAATCACCTTTAAACGTTTATAGAAACATCACGTCCGAAGACGCGGGCATAAACTAGTTGTACATATTTGTTATCAAAGCTTAAAAAATACTAAGAAGAAGCTTAGTTGAGAATGTAAACCCAATTTCAGCGTTTTTGTTAACTCGTAGCATCCTTGCTACGCCGTAGCAGCCACGTAACGTTGCCTGGCTTGTACAAAAAGGTTTAGATCTTTACTCTGCAATATAGATGATATAAAGATAGGTGGACAATTGAATACATAAAAAATCTACATATTTAAACTATTAATGCTTTTAAGCTCAAACTGGCGGCATCCCAGTGTACGAAATCTTTCCAAATTTTAATTTAATATCAAGTTACCCTTCTGTTGTTTGTCTTCGTAGTTTCAAATATATTCACGATAGGTATCCAATTGTCAACTTTCCAACTAACTAAAATATCTATACACTATGAAAACAAAAAACTTTTCAAAATTCGCAAAAAGCCCCTACCTCCAGCGACGCTAATTTGATTGCTGAAATCCTCTGAGTACGAGTTCAGTTTTATTTCTGAAACAAAAATAATGGCAACATTTTAGTACTGGGATATTTTTAAGGTTTCATGCGCGTTGGTGTGAATATTTTTTAGAGTTTTTTTTCAGACTCTTGGGATGAAAACTTGTTTTTCCACCTTCCAATAAGGTACTGAAACTATGGTCTTTAAATATTCACAGGCTTGTGACAAGACATTAGGCGACAAAACTGCGTAAGCTTAGTAAAAACCTCATCACACAGGCGATTTGCGAGCGATTCCAAGGCGATTGCAAAGCAAGCTCTCTGCTTCGTCGTCACGGCGTGCTCGCTGCGCACTCGCCTCGCTTTGAAATCACTCGTAAGGTCACCAGTAAGGCTATTAAAGAGCCTTGCTGGAACCGATATAATACTACTAAATATATACAAATATACAGGGCTATGGGTAATTCACTGACACTATGTTAACTGCAGGTTCTGTCCACTATCATGAACATGTGAAGTCGCCAGGTCTCAATTCTTAAAATTGGTGGAAAGGGAATGATATTAGTATATATCCCCCTCCATTCAAAAGTCGCTCATTATAGGGGTTTTCTTTGAAATTAAACCAAAAATGGCTCTGCCCTGATTATCAGAGGGTGTGTGTGTGTGTGTTCAGCTGTCTCCCAGCCAGGCTAATGCCACTCAAATCACCTTCGTAGATGTAAAATAAGCCAATGATGATGATGTGGATTGAAATAGGAGTGGGAGATAGGTATTTAGTAATTAATTAGGTTTCGGACATTATTTTGTATGTCAGGCATTTACAAAAAAATTAAGAATTAAGACCTGGCGTCTTCACTAACGTGTTCGTGGTGATGGGCAGAACCTGCAGTAAAGGCAGTGAATTACCAATAACCCTGTATTATAACCGTTTACATGTTGGCAGAGTCATGGCTAGACAAAGCATATCGAACCACATCGATAAAACAATAACAATACATTACATAGATAGGCATTTTCTATATCAATACTACTATTATAAAGAGGAAATATTTGATTGTTTGTTTGTATTGAATAGGCTCCGAAACTAGTGGACCGATTTTAAAAATTATTTTACCATTAGAAGCCTACATTATTCCTGATGAACAAAGGCTACTTTTTACCGCGGGAAAATGCTTCATTCCTACAGGAAAACGGGTAATAGGACAACGGTTAGTAAGAATGCAGCTAGTTTATTATAAATAGAAAATACTCAAAACACCCGGTACAAACATTTTCAGATCATACAAATATTTGTCGAAAGGGGGGAATCGAACCCGCAACCTCCTGCGTCACAGGCAGACCTTCGCCCGCCGCGCCACATCGGTCATCAATTATATTGTTTCTAAATATATCCTAGTATTTGGCCAAGATGTCCGCAAAGTAATGCCTGAATCTGTTATTTAACAAAGAAAATTTAAGAACACGCAGTTATTGCATTGTAAGAATAAAATACCGTAGAGTCGCAGAGTCCCCTCGCTCTTGCCTAGCGAGTTGGTGCTGACACAGTTGTAGGTGCCGATGTCGCTCTTTGAGAACTGCCGGATGGTCAGCCACATTGACACCTTGTAGGAAGTTTTCTCCTCTCTGATGGTGTACTTTGGCCTGTGTGGACAAACATTACCTATTAGATACCAACTACCAACGTTACTAGATAACTTTTTAAAACTCTTTATTCACTAAGAAAATTTCAATAAGATTATAAATATAAATTAGAACTAGTATTTTCAATTGAAACAATTGAGCTAAATGCAGACTGTTGCAAACAATCTACAGGTAGCTCAACTGATTCATATCAATACCAGTCGTCGCGTCCCTAAGACGCTGGCTGCATTGCTCCGCTGTATGGCAATGCTGATGCGCTGCGCAAGATGCTCACCAGCCCTCGGGTCATGCGTCGCTTCGAGCAGACGCTCGTTGGTTAGATCGTTACTTGAATGGGAGATCACTAGGATCTCTAAGATCTCCAGAATCTCGGGGGATAAAACTATTAAATCATGTATTGCCATTCATTGCATTGCATTATTTAGATAAGTAACTTTTGCTCAGAGCTTCTCATGCGTTTTTTTTTGGATATTTGGTTTTCAAAGTTCTTTATTAACATATTACATTATACAAGCACAATTTCCAAACACAGTTCAGATTTACTTATCAAACTAAGGAATTTATAACTAAACAGGTTACACACACCTTTTACAGTTTTTTGAAAAAATAGAAATCTATATATGGATATTTAAAATACTTATTAAGTCGGTCAGAATTTGTAGTGTAACCACAGCAATAAACAACCATTTTTTGGACAAAAGTAGCCTGTAATTTCTGGTTAAGAATTACACGTGTGTTGAAAATTAAAACTCCATCCGTTCTTTAGGTTTGGTGTGCAGAATACACAAACATACATTATCACTCCATCTATACAAACTTTCTCATTAATAATTTGAATGATATTTGAAAAATAGGTTGCGTCCTCGTCATGTTCAATACATGACGAGATATATAACATTGGCAATAAAATTGCCAATGTTATATATCTCGTCATGTTATACGAGTCAGGCATGTTTTCTTCACAAATATAGGCAGACGATTACCTTTTAACTGTCGTTTTTATAGACGTTTTGATACATTTAACGTCCAACTTAATGAAGCGAAGTTGCTAACTGTCCAATAATAAAAGAAGGGAGTGGTAGGAGGAGACTGACAGGGTCTATGGTCTCTATCTCTCTCTCTCTCTAAAATGAAATAATGTAATTGTAGATATCAACCTATCATAGAGTTTTATAACGACACGAAAAAGGCGGTCATGTACGAAAAATAATTCTAAATACTATCTCGACCCTTTCATATCTAACTGAAAAACTGTAGAATCAAATTTGCAATTTTGCAACTTTCGCCTATCATACCCCATCTCAACTTTGCCCCCCGTTTACGTACATCACACCCATGTCTTTCGCAAAATTCCTAAATTCAAAGGCGAAACATCCAGATATCTAAAATTGCGTGGAACAGTAAAATTACCCTTTGAAAACAAAGGGAAGGACACGTTGTTTTACTGTGGAATTTAGAACAATGTATCTCGTTTCTGATCTTCAATTTGTTAGTTGTATGGTTCGTACTTTGTTGATTCTATTGTTGTTGGTTCTGCGGAAATTGGTAAACATCGAGGCATTGTTCTATTTTTGTTGGCGTCTTGAGCGTGTTTTTGTATCACTTGAAAAAAGACAAGCTAGTAGTGTTTCAGTTTATATAATTCATTATTTAACGTAGTGTTACAAGAACAATTCAACCGGCACAATCGCCATTATTATTTTTTGTAGATGGAGATATATTGTATGATACAAGTGCCCCGATCGGTTTTACGCTTTTTTGCGGGGGCAGAAAACTATCAGTTAAGTATGGATTTCATCTGTGACTTCTGTAGCAGTTACAATAACATCACATACCAAATTTAAAGAATTCTAATGATAAATCGTTTTTCTTACCCATCCAGCAGCATTTCCCCCCGGTTCTTGATCCAGTAGTTGATCGTGTTGGGATAGGCCTCCACGTAGCACTTGAGCTTCACATCCGTGCCTAGCGGAGCCCCTAGTAACTGGTTTGGCACTTTCACTGTAGGTGCAACTGTGGGACAGAGAAGTCATTTTAGAACGTATGATTATTTTGGAATCAAGTAAAAAATAATAATCAGAAGCAATAACCATGTATATTAAAAAATATCTATCTATGTTTGTTATTAAGTATATCAGTTATCTAGTACCCATAACACAAGCTCTGCTTAGCTTGGGGCTAGATAAAGCTGTGTGAATTGTCCAGCATTATTTATTTATTATTTATTTATGTATTTTTCCATTGTCCATCTATACGGCGTGGTTTTTTGAGAAGGGCGGTGATGGCCAAGTCCGAAACGAGAGTTAGAGAAATGTCGTGAAACGAGTCATGCCCTCGATTGATAAGAAAAAAATAACTGCATATTTAGTTTTTTTTTTACTTTTAGGTACTTTTGACCGAAATTGACACGAATGTTTTTTTCCAAAAATTAAGACACCTGTATTATTGAACGAATGAATTTTGTTGCTGATAAAATTAATCTTGATCAATCTTTGTAAAGAAATCAATTACTAAAAATGAAAGGTTAAAGCAAATTTTTATGACTCCTGTCACGACTTTTCTATAACTCGCGTGGCTTCAGACTTGGCCATCACCACCCTTTTCAATAAACCACCCTGTATACCACAAAATGCCAATAAAAAGTCGAACATTTTAAAAACTAAAAAAATACTTGTTTAGAAATACCATGAATCATCGAAATGAAACTATTAGGAAGAAAAGTGTCACAAGTGATAAAACGTCTCTTACGCTACGTCCGTTTTGTGTTCGCGACTTTAAGCCACCTCTGCTCTATCCCATTTTACTCAAACAGCTTACCACAGCTTTGGAGCCAAATACACAAAGCCTCTTCTATTTTGAATCTTATTGCTATAGAGATACAACTACAGTGATCATAGTGATACAGCGGCTTGGGATCAATTTTCAAGGGAATATGCGGATTTCAGTACAACGCTCCGGTAGATCAGAATGTACATGACGATGTGTCGATAGTTCCAATATTCACTTTATGGCAGAATTCCTGACGTAATTTTTGGAGAGCGTTGTTTAGGTTCAAATTGAACAGATTTTGTAGGTAGTTGATTTGAGTGCTTAACAAGTGAATGAATGACGGTGTGTCATTAAATTCAATATTCATTTTATAACAGAATTTCTGGCGCAGTTTTTAAAGAGCATGGGTGCTTTGAGATATTTTTGTTCATTTGCGTGGTTGAATGAACAACCCTCATATATTATATTATAAACACCTCAACTTGAAACCTATAGAAAACCAAGTCTGTTTTAAGACAGGCTTCAAATAAATTGTCGTGAATTATTACAAATGTATTCAGAATTATAAATGTATATTTCTGTGTTCAAAGAATATCTTCGTCGAGCTAGAAACTAAAGGCCAATAAAATTGAGTAGATGAAACGCCTACGTGTTTAACATAAATATATATAACGACTGCTATAAGTAATTTGAAGAACTGCCTAAAATCACACCCTATTTTTTAAATTATGGGCATGATTTTAGGCATCGTGATTAGGAACTGAAATTAGTAAATTTTCGATGAATATACATACATAATATTTTATATATAAATTTCGTGCATGATTATTTCGTTCGAAAACTGTCAAAAAACCGTTCCCACAGTCTACCAAATTGCAGCCTAAAGCCCAATATTATGCTAAAACAAAATCGATACCAACAAATTGGCACCATTTCTCTTCCGATAAAAACACCCGAGATGCATCTCAAAGGAAAATTTGATGAAACCCTTTTGTTTGTGTCAAATTGCGACAAACACCCGCTTTGAATAATATAATCCATCTGGTGGAATATTTTGGAGCTGATCCAGAAATCCATCTTTATGTAGGAGCCCACCGGAGGTACGTGACCGAAAAACATCATTCTACTTATTGCATTTCGTGTTTTGGTGAAATTGTGCCAAATATTTTATAGGTGCTTAAATTAAGTTTGCTGTTCGTTCTTGAAATAACTTTACGGTAGTAGACTTTCATCGTATTCAAAAACTGTGTCAAAAATCGAGTGTAGAGAAATATGGAGTTAAATCTGAGGCAATTCATCATTTTTACGGTAAAGGTAGAACGGAAAGGAAGGAGAAACTAAGATAAAAAATATATTTTATTAGTAATATTTTGTCAAAAGATAAATATTCATAGAACAAACTTTTTGTTTCCATCCCTTGGCTCTTGCTCTTTAATTTTTTTCCAATCACTAGTCATTTACAACGGGATATTTGTGTTTTGAATTTTCCCATATTTCGGCACCGTTTCATGCGCCATGATCAGGGGATAATTGAGGGCACTGCAAGCGACTTTTTGTGTTAATAACCATGATGGATCCTAAAGTCTTTTTCTAATCTGTCACGATTATTCACAATTTCTCACCAATCTCCTAAAATGAAGTAAAAGTTGCCCCAACGCGTTCGGGCCCTTAACCGTCGTTCACCGTACCTTTAGATATTAAATTATTTCTAAGCAATATTTTACTCACAGTTAACAAGCAGTGTGATTCGTTTGCTGACGGCAGGCGGCACGTCGTTGGAGGCGATGCAGAGGAACGCGCCCATCTGTCGGCGGTCCACGCGCCACAGCGGCAGCGAACTGCCTACGTAGCTCTCCACTGCAGAACAAATAATTATGTATTTCTTATTGTTTTTTATAGTAGACATATAACTGGAGGAAAACACCATCTAGCCCTTAGGTTAACAGAGCATAATTTGTAATGAATACCAGACTACCAAATGATGACTGAATGCTTCCTCTAGATATATTTTTTAGTTGCGTATTGGAAATACTCTTTTAGAGTAGGGTAGCTCTGAATCATTATTTTGATCGAACATCAATCGATCGAAATTTATATTTATACAACTTTAACATCCAATTAAACGATAATAAGAAATCTAGGTATTTTTTATATTAATTCATTTGATTTGACATAAATTTAAAATATTAGTATGAACGATTATTATATATATTTATTTGGTGCATGATGGTTTTGCCTGAGGATCAGTAAAGTGATAGAAATTTCAATAGAACTAGTATCTACGCTATTTTTTATGTCATAAGAATGACATATCTTTTTAAATTATCGAAATCGAACCATTACGTACGAATATATTAAGTAATAAACATTTCGCCGTTACTGCATCATTATGTTATGTTAAGAAATCCATAACACACAGTGCAAAATTTTTGGTACCTGCTACGACAAAAATTGACGGAGTTATGACCAAATTACAAGCGAAGCCGCGGGTGCGTGTGATGTCACTCGCTCGGTCGCCGCCCGTCAACCATATGCAGATATCAGTTTTTAGTGATTTACTCCGAAACTTCTACTTTCGTAAGTTTAGGAAAAAAATGAAATAACCAGATAGACTCAGTTTTGAGAGACAAATCGAATGAAAAAATAATATTATTAAAAAAAAATTCGATCGAGTGACGTCACACGCACCCGCGGCTTCGCTTGTAATTTGGTCATAACTCCGTCAATTTTTGTCGTAGCAGGTACCAAAAATTTTGCACTGTGTGTTATGGATTTCTTAGTTCTATAAATCTGCATCCTCAACTAAAAACGTTACGGATCTTCATTCTAAATTACAATAGTAGATATTTATACCAATAAAAAAATAAATTCTATGTAACAAAACAAAATAAACCTAACAGAAACTTAGTCTATGAAATTTTCCTCGACGTTATTGTTGGTTATGGAATAAATGGTTTTTTGATTTTATTTATTATTTTTAGCTCTGAAAAGATATTTTTATGAAGATGGTTAAGCGCTTGACTAACCATCTCGTTTTAAGAATTGACCTAAGATAGAGCACGCTTTCTCAGAAATAATGTATTTACTAACAACATACCCCATATTACGAACATATATGTACACTTCGAATTTGAAGACTCTCGAGATTGTAGTTGCCTTCCGGGAAAAAGGACTATACGGCATTACTTCTAGGTGGGTAGGAAGTATACAGATGCTTACTGACCATTTCGTAACATAAAATAGGTCAGAAGGCCTAATTTAACTCCACATTGAAAATACCAAAAATGCCACATTGAACAATCAGACGTTACCTAATGCTGGTATATAAAAGTTACCTACAGTTCTTACAGCAAATGTAAGCACGTATTATTTTTCAAGCACACCGTTTGGATCATAAAACAAAAGCTTGCATGAGCTGCAAATCGGCTTTATAGCCCCATTTATATGCCCATCAACCGAAAATAACGCTTACCCCCCAGAAAACAGACGCTAATATTCCAAAAACAGGCACTCAACCCGCCTGATCCGCAAATCTCGACAACGATTTGTTGGGTCATTCCTCAACGTCACAGCGCCAATTATAACTATGAGACTATCCTAATGTTCAGGACAGAGGTAATTATTTCGAGTGCCTTTGTTCTCGGATTGAAGATATGAGCTGCTTCGGTTTGAAGGTACAGGTTTATGATCAAATGTAAGACAATCTGTCTCTGATTACCAAATTCCGGTATAGGTAGAAATTGCGGGCAATATAGAAGATTATTGGCTCTGAATGAATTCTACAAACAATGATAGTTATGTCGTCAAAATAATTGGCACTATTTAAGTAGATAGTGGAGATTACCAGCTCATTATCTAGTCCTTTTGTGGCTAGATCATAGTATCTTAGATTTAGCTAATTCTAAGTAAACAAGCTGTATGTATAGGAATCATCCAGATCGCCAGATCTAACGCCATCAGACTTTTTCCATTGGGTTTTTTTAAATCTCACGATTACCTTACGAAACCTTGCAAGTCATCAGTGATTTTTTTTCAATGTTAGCTTTCAAAGTTTACTTGGTTCGTGGTTTGTTGGGGTTAATGCGAGAATTCAAAAAACCGCAAAGGAAAAAGTCTGGCACCGTTAGATCTGGCGATCTGGACGGCCCGTTCAGATCTTGATCTCACATTATGAGATTACTTTTGCGTCACTCTATAGTGTATATTTTACACAGAAAAGGCATTTCTACGACCCTCGTCTCACGGTTTTGGAAATGGAGAACTAGTTTTCCAAAAAGTAGTTTTGCACAGTTATGATCCATCTTAAACGCTCTGATATACTTATGTATGATACCAACAGCAAATCACTTTGTGGCCTAAAACAAGTATGACGGTCTACCTTAAGTCAAATTCCTAAGCCCAAATTTAAGTGATAGTAAGTGTCTTATATATTTTATAAGTAAATGCGCCAGTGGTCCTCATTACGCTACAAGCAACCTTTAGGCGAAGCAATAAATCAACAGCCGCAGGAGAGTTGTGCAAATCCCTCTCATTTGTCCGTGGATCATGTGTCTCGTGGTAGGTAACATTTGCTTATACGTAGTATTTGATATTGATAGAGATTGTAGGATTAATAAAGTTGTAAGTTTACAAATTCTGTCCAAATTAATACATGCAAAATATATAAAGAAATTTTAAAAGAAATAAGAATCGCTGGACGGTAGCGAGTAGTCTCAGATTTGGTGTGAAGACAAGCACTAGTATAGTTATATAAAATCAAATGCTGTTCGTGAGTCTCGCTAAAAATTAAAAAGGGTTCGACCTATTTATAAACTTTTTTGTTTACTCTTAGGCTTGGCGCAAACGGACCACCGGCCACAGCCACCGGTGGCGAGCGACAAACTGTTGACATGCTTTTTCGTACATTATTGTACGATCTGGCCGCATATGCGTCGCAGGCGGCAGCCACTCGCTACAGTAGTGTCCTACTACTTTCCGGTCCTTGTAGGGGCACGGAGAGGAGCCTCGAGGCTTGGCCTCTTTACCCCGGCTTCAACTCGAGGGGTAAAGAGGCCAAGCGACCCCTCGGTCCTCGGGTTAAGCCAAACTGCTGTTTATTGTTGTTTAAGGTTACGTTTGCATTTTTTGCGAGGCTGTCGCGCGCTTCCGCGACTGCTGCAAATGTAGCGTTAGCGCGCGACAGCCACCGGTAGCTGTAGACGGTGGTGATCCGTTTGTGCCAACCCTTATACAAGCGCGGTTTACAAGGGAAAATAAATGTATATGATACCAAGTTCACTTGGTCATCTAATTAAATATATAAATACCATTGTGAAGTCTATCTAGTAAAAGCATAGACGAAATTTGAAGTAACTTCCGTTGATACAGTAGTCGCGCTCTGATAAGAAATTGACAAACAGGAACTGAAAAAGCAACAGAGAAACCACTGACGCTGACTTAATCTATTCGATTCCCGCCTCGGAACAAATTTGTGTACGATCTGCAGAAATTTGTGCCGTTGGTCTCGGTGTTTTCAATGTATAATAAAAAAAATATCTATCTATGTATTAAATATATCAATTATCTAGTACCCATAACACAAGCTTTGAGTAGCTTACTTTGGGGCTAGATGGTGCTGTGTAGATTGTCCAGAATTATTTATTTATGTATATTTAAAAGACTCCAAATGAATAAATGACTGAATCACAGTCACACTAATGTTATAAATGCAAAAGTTTGAATGTTTAGATGTTTGGAGGTTTGTAACCTCTTCACGCCAAAACTACTGAACGGATTGGGCTGAAATTTTGGATAGTTCATTATGCTACTTTTATCTCATAAATCTGTTCCCATGAGATAAAAATTACCTTTGATCATTTCATAGAAATAATTATAACGTGCGAATCCGGGGCAGAATAAGAAACAAATTAAATTGTATCCGCAGGTAGTAATTTCGTGTAAAAGGAACCCCAAACTAACGGAGGTACGAACCGTCACAACAAGATATTTTGTACTTCACGCTGGTTTCCGAATTTCAAAGGAAAATTGCTGTATAATGATTTTACTCGGGATCAACTTGAACTGGTCGACTCCTCTAATTGAATCGGAGTATTGTTCTGAATAATAGAATACATTTCATTTGATAAAATCATGTCGAATAATCTAAGGTAAAGCCACTGTTTGTTACTATTTATTGGAATACAATATTTTATTACGTTGTAATCTGCCAAATTAATAAGATTCGTTTTTTGGTCAAAGCCACTGTTTGTTACTTTTTATTGGAATCCAAAATTTTATTACGTTGTATTTTGCCAAATTAATTAGATTTTTTGTTTAATTATTACTTTGCTAAATTTTCAAAGACGGATCTCTTTTGTTTTAGTAACTTCATTCACGTAGGTATGGCCCAAGTGGGATTCTTTGAAATTGATGAGTCATCGTAACCAACAGGAAATATTATTGGAAATTAAATATTATTGGTTGGTGAAAATAATATTGGTTTATCGCAATTAATATAATAATAGATCCGAAAAAAATCGGTGTGATTATTCTTAAACAACAACTTGCAGTACACATTAATTTTATTGTGTCAGAAATAAGCAATTTGACACATGTTTTAAACTCCGTTATAACCATCAAAGCAGCGGGCAGGACGTAACTCAGCAGTGTTTCCATGTAAAAATATGTCAGATCAAACAATTCTCGAGATCCGCCGAGACCTCGTATGTTGCTTCATTAAGAAAGTCGCTTCAAAACAAACATAGGTACAGAGTACAAGCCTGGCACAGCTGCGCGACTCTCACTCCCGTGTGTCATTAACAAGAGTACGTAAGGCCATTTTATAGGCAGCACGGCTCATTTCCCCTCCCTAAAATTATAGCCAAGGAAGGGTGAAGATAAGGGTAACAAAGAGGCAAGGAGCTAAGTGGGGTGGTTACATATTTATGTACAAACACGCGGTTTATGGGACGTCTGAGGTTGTATTTTTCAATGGATGTCTTCTTTTTAAATTAGGAGCGATCAACTGAAAAAAAATAGAGCATCAGCATTATCAGGTGTTTTTTTTTGTAAAATGTATAAAAGCGGAATACAGGGTGCCACGAAATATGTGTACTAAGCCGAAAGGGTGTGATTCTGGACCCCCGGAGATCGGCTTTTGTTCTACGAATTTTTGAATATCCTACCTTCATTTAGGTACTTTTTTTAAATCAACTTTTTTTCTAATTCACCTGTTTTCTTTAAATTCGTGTTTCTTACGACGTAATTAATGTAAGAAAATACGTCGTGTATTCTTACATTATGTTTTGAAATTTAAAAGGATTTATTCCATTTTACGTCTAATAATGCAGGAATGCGTGTAAAAGGACATGAACAGGAAGAAAAAATCATATAAAACTAATTTCAAAAAATCGTTATCTTTCAGTTGATCACCTCGGGATCACCCCCTTTCAGCTAAGTTCATGACACTTTATTTAGTTTTTATACATTTTAAACCAAAAAAACAACTGATAATGTATGCTTAAGTTATAAGCTGGAACTATCTGAATAAAACCATCTGGGCAAGTCAGATGTATTCGTCAGTGTATCATTCATACTATTTTTGTCGTTTATTAGTCAACTTTCTTTGTTGTTTTTTTATTCTAATAAAATGCAGCCAATAAGCGGCGAAAATAGTATGACTGCTACACTCACGAATACATTTGAAACGATCAGCAGACTTCCCGTACAAACTAAATTACTACATGTCTATTAAAAGTGAGTTTCAGTAGAACCTAAATTCTTTGACATCAACTAACCAATTTCCATCATTCAAACTACTGAAAACCTGTTTTCTTTCTCTCTGTTTTCACAAAGAACTGTAAATGAAAAATTTAGGTCTAAATCTGCACTATCGAAATAGGTTTTCAGCTTTTTAAATGTATGTCAACTGCACCAACCCAGTCTGGGGTGGGTAATAGAAAGCCCCGGGCTACCAATTTCCTCAGCCACCTGAGGCACGTATTTCAAGCATTATCTTAAGACTTGGGTGGTAAGGGGGACGTGTACTGAACATAGACGTACCTGTTTGTAGTAGTTTTAAATATTTATTATTATAGATTTCATAGTCAATTACTGTTATTCCCTAAATGCTTATAAGAGAAATGGCGGTAGTTCACGACTTAAAACACTGAATGGACAAAAAATTTAAGTGAAGAAAATCAATTTACACCATACATCATTTGTCATACAGCGATACAACCTGTAGATTGTTTGCTCAATTGCAGTTAGCTCAATTGTTTCAATTGTAAAAACTAGTTCGAATTTATTTTTATTATTTAATTGTAATTTTCTTGATTAAAACTGTTTGTGAATAAATGTTAATAACACCTATGTTCCTATTTGTTTTGAGATTACAATTTGACTTGTATGCTATTTTGTTAGCCTTAGAATTAAACGTTTTTGATTCTGATTCTAAAACCTAATTATACATAATTCCGAAAAGACCGACTTGATCAACTTGACTTGACAGATTAAATATTGATAGAATATTTAATCGTAGTAGGCATTAATGACCACCGTTCAAACACTACAGGCCGTCCCACGGATATGCCACATAGAGGGAAAGTACCTTGAATATTGTAGATGGAACATTTTACTGAAAGAAAGCATTATTTGAATTAAAAAAAAAACAATTTAAACTGCATTCATAGATATTTTAAATAAATACATGATTGAACCGGGAATTGAACCAGAGAAAAATAATGATCCTGTAGCTATAGCTGTAGCATTATTTATCATACCGATCGAAAGGCTTCATCATAAGGATAATTTTTTGCTAAATAACACAGTGTCAGAAATAAAAGGAAGACCATGAATTTTAACATAATAATGTCTTCTTTCAGTGAAACGTTCCATCTACAATATTCAAGGTACTTTCGCTCCATGTAGCATATCCGAGGGACGCCCTGTATAGTTCAGAGAACTAAAAATAAAAACTTCCTGATAGGTTCCTCCATTCGCAGGGCTGGATTGGTTAGTGTTAATTAATTTTTGCTATGATCTCAAATTTAGCGCAGACTGGCTTATACTAGAGGCGTTACTATTAATTCTATTGACGTTAAGCAGAATATGAAGACACATTGTATCTAACGACCAACTGTATATTTATTTCCTACCCATATTCTAATCGAATAAACGTTTTGAAATTGAGTTTGATTTCTGGCTATTATTTTATCATTATTACAAAACTATTTTATCTTTATTATAAAACGATGAACAATAACTATTCCGTGGATGTCATAAGATCCTAAGAGAACCAACCAGAAGAAGCACAGCAGCTTTCTCCTGAGTTTTTGAGCACCTGTGATCACCAGTCCATCTGCCAAGCATGGTGACCTTAACCTCAACCTCAACAGCCTGTATTGGTCCACTGCTGGACGCAGGCCTCCCCCTGATAAGCGCCTTGTTAGCTTTTATCGCATGGGGGTAGTGCCCATAATCCCCACGCTGGCCATGCGGGTTGGGGCTCGCAGATCGGTGGTAGAATTGTTCTGCAGGGAGCGCTGCTGCCCGCCCCCGGTGGTTATCCCTTAGTCGCCTCTTACGACACCCGCGGGAAGAGTTGGGGTGGTGCAAATTCTAAACTGGCCACACAGCTAAGCATGGGGATTAGGGATTACTTAATCCCCTGGTTTTTATGAGTGCAGATAGGTAAAACATAAGGTTATGTTTGACAAGTGGATAAAATAATAATCCTCTGTAGCTGAGAGCATAATAAGAATTAAGATTACTCCTATGTAAACTTTTGGAGATACTTTCATATGAAATTTATTAAAATTAATACAATTTTGTTACCTTCATATATAATTTCTCAGGTTTGGTTCTGGAGGTTTTAACAGTTTTTGTGAAAATACTCACCTTAGTAAATAAATACTATCACATTATAAATACATGAGTCATTATTATTGAATAAATTGATTTATGGCTTCATAGCAAGAAATAATGGAAATTTACTGAAACTAGTGACCAACATAAAATCATCGCGTTTATGTGTCAGGGACAAATTTAAACTGACCTAGATTATAAGGTACTGTGACTACTTGTGGTTGAATCAATAAGGTTATATTCCATTGATACCTATCTATTGTTTGTGTATCTACTGTAAAACGACAAGGGCGAGTCGGACTCGCGCATCGAGGGTTTCTTTCCAAATATTATGATAATTTAGTCAAAGGAAGGTAGGTACCCTAAGGTTTCTATCCCTTTCGAGAATCATATTTTTTTTTTGTTAATTGACTACAATACAAATTTACGGTTTTTGATTTTTTTCCTTTACTCGTGCTTTAAGACCTTCCTTCTTGCAAAATTCAACGATTCTAGGTCAACGGGTACCCTTTAGGTTTTATGTGCCTGTGATTCCCTGTGATTTCAAAATATTCGGGAATATACGGCTGTAGCTTTTGATTGCGTTGACTTAGTAGTATGATTTTTATCACGGCTTTAAGACGGGCTTTGAGTATTTGAAGTTAATTTCAACTCGATACTCGACTTTTACGCGTTTTTGAAAAAAGGGGATTGACAGACGGACAGACGCACAGACACACAGACGGGCAACATTTTTCCTTTAGAGGTACGGAAATCTAACAAAAAAAATGTTTTTTCGCAAGCTGACCTTCGTCCACTATGCCACTCATATAAGGTCGTCAGTATCAGATTGAACACAATTGGGTATTTGAATATTTGTAAAGCGTTCACATTGCCTCTGTAATAATTTTGTTTTGTTTAGTTGAAGTAGAAAATGCAGATTTCCTCTTGGGTGGGCCTGCAAGTGCAACTTGGAAATTCTGCATTAACTAGACAAAAGATTATAATAATGAGGCATTAAATGTTTTATTATGTATGAGACACTAAACTAAGGATTTTTGATTATGGGATTTTAAAATTAATTAGTCATGTCTAATAATTTAAAAAATAGGTAGGTAGCCCAGTGTGTATAGACTTACAGCGCTTAAAGAGACGGTAGCGCTAGTTTTTCTCAAAAAAGCTCCAAGCTCAAAGCTCTGTAAAAACTTAGCTTAAGAAAAGACCAACCTTTATCAAACTCCCTGGAGAGCGGCTTCTTCAGCAGTATAGGCTCATGGTCCTCTCTCCTCCAGGTGATCTTCGGAGGCGGATGGCCGGTAGCCTTGCAGGTGAGAGTCGCGTTCTCCAGCTCCTGGACTGACACGTCTCCGGAGGTGTCGTCGCTCATGATGTCGGGGGGTACTGGGGGTGAAAAGAAAAGCTTTGGTTAGAGACTAGAGATCACTCGACTTTGTAGAACGACCTATCTTTTTGTGAAACATAACATGTGAAGTGAAACAACGGATACTTGATAGTTAATTATATTTTTGAACAGTACTTTGTCTTATGTCTTATATAACAACCTGCCAGCTCGGCGCTTGGAACCAAAGTGCCGGCATTTTGCCACTCATTTTACATCATAGCTTCGCAAGGCGGCACAATTCGCGCCAACGACGCGATTGGACGAGCGTTAGGCGCTCACTATTGGCTGGCGCTCCTGGTCCAATCGCGTGCCACGATGGTGGCGCCAAGCGTTATTAGTGTTACTGACATACAATCATATTTGACAATGACAGAAATGAGAGGAGTAAATTAACATAACTATTCTACCTCTAACAAAGATCACGACATTCGGCCATATGACATCGTACAATCCTCCGGATGTGCGACTATTCTAAAGTAAATAACTATAATTTCCTGCCTGTTAAAGCGTAGGCATACGATTCATATTTTTCGTATATAAATAATAAAAGATGAAGAGAACGAAACTATATAATTTCTACATGTTAAAATATTTAACATTCTTATTAGATTTAGGCAGATTAATACAAGATGGAATACAACAACTAAATTCTAACAACTAAATACATCTATATAATATTCAAATATAATTATTTTTCTGTACATATAAGTAACGTTTACGCAATTACAATATAGCAAAAGTAACTTTCTTTATCAAACTGGAATCATTTTTCTGGACAATTTGTCTTTGTCGGATCACGACATTCGGTTCTTTGTTTTTTTTTTATTTTAGTTCGGACAGCGGTATATTATCGTCACTCTCATCGCTAGATAAATCATCAGCATTAAGCATCGGAGATTGTAAATTTATCCATGGTCTCATCCTATCTGCTGAAATAACGGTTTCAAATTTCCGCTTATGATTAAATCCTGGTACATTGATTATTTTGTATCTATCTTTGCCTATAACTTTTTCTATCGGATACAAACATCCAGCTTTTCTTTTTGACGCACTTATATAAATCCTTATTATACGCACATTATATACAATGTTTTACATTTTTTTTTCAAATTGCCGCATTTTAGGGAACCAGAATTGACTTTGAATCTTTTCAAGGGTTTTTGTCTCCCCGGAGTGGCCTAATCATCGAGATTGGATTTGCAAACTTGCAGTCTCGCACTTCGAGGAACTACTAAATACAACTTATCATCCAATTTCCTATATACCTTTTGATTTTTGAAAGTAGGTATAGTTTTTAATATCTTTAACATCTTCATCAGTTTCTGGACTAAGTATTTTAACAATATGCGATATTTTAGGGTCAGACATTTGCAACGTAAGAAGCCAATCTCGCCCAAATTTGTTGCAAAACATTCGCGATACGACTGCAAGAGAAGATATAGCCTGTCAAATGTCTTGTCGTCGACATCCTGACCTACTATTACCTTTTTGGGCTCCGCGCACGTATAGCCTCCTACATAAACATCGCCGGTAAAGTTTGAGTCTGATGTAATTACATCGACAATACCTATCTTTTGTATTTCAGTAGGGCCCGACACCGAAATTTGAAGGTTGTCATTTTCATCAAAGCAGCTATGGGGATTGTTAAAGAAGATCAGCCTATTGGAATCTTTCAGAACAGTTACAAAAGGTAGTTCCGTCAAATTTTGCCCTATCAGCAGAGGGGTCTGAAGAAATTCATCATTGACAACTAGTAATTCGATCAGGGTCTCGATATCGTCTAATTTCAAGGTCACCATTGTCTTGTACAAAGGGTCTACAATAGAATTACAAAACCCCTTAATAGTAGGAAGGCTGGTGTAACAATTATGCGAGCCTAGCAATTGAGCATCCGATTCACGTATAAGACTACTGTCACTTCCAAAGTCAATGTATGCTACTAAACTTTTACCATTTACTGCAGCTTTTTTGTAAAACTTATCATTATCACAATTTTCAGTTGTTATTGTAAGAGTCTTACGTTCGCTACTATTGGCTAGTCCTTTTTCCGTAGAACATGTGGTTCAAGTTTACATGACTCAGAGTCATGCCCTACCCTTAAACATTTCTGACACCTTGTGATGGTTTTTGGGCATCGAGAGAAAGCATGACCTTTTTCGCGGCAATTAAAACAAGTGACCAAACTGCCGTCTGTACCGGAAGTCGTACTGTTGTTGTTAGCTTTATGAGTACCGTCAAAACGTCGTTTTGGAATATGAGTGCTGTTACTGGGACCTTGGGAACTGAGAAAATTCAACAAGTCTTCTGGTTCCTTACAATTTAAAACATGCGCACCGTTTCTAACGGACTTATCAAATATTCCGTGAATAATACAATCTACAGCGTCTTTGCCAGTAATTCGGCACCTATTTAAAAGAGTTAACTTATCGTAAAAGTAATCGCACAAGCTCTCATCTTTACGTGTCGTGCGACCTATCATTTCCTCTAGTAGTTGTCCGTAATTTTGTTCGTTAGGAAAAGCCTTTTGTAACTTGCGCTGCCATTCCTCCCAACTAAATACAACCGTCGAGAGTGACTCGAACCATTTTTTAGCTAGTCCTGTCAATTTCTGGAGTGCAAAATGAACTGTTTGCTTCTCGTTCCATTCGTAGATAATCCTGCACTCGTTGACTTTCCTGATTCAACTATCTACAGACTGACTTTTGTTCGCGGGATCATATTCGGAAATAACGTTGAACATATGGTTGTTACTTAGACGATGTGATCCCGACTCTTCAGCCTGACGTACATTATATAAAGCTTTCATTACCTCGTCTGCTGCAACCTCCTTACGCCTCTTTGTTTCGGGATCCTCCGACGCAATAGTGGGTGGTTCACCCTGCTGTTGTTGACTACTCGTATCATGGTCAATGTCCTCCACGATCCATTCGGATCGTCTTTTATGGCGAACGTGTTGCCTTGGAAGAGGCATTTCTCCAGTGGTATTAATTACCTCGAAACAATAAAGTTACATTACAAAACATTCAATTTAATGGCAGCTATGTAGTGGAAT
Organism: Eupithecia subumbrata; assembly: GCA_949316285.1. Taxonomy (NCBI): domain Eukaryota; kingdom Metazoa; phylum Arthropoda; class Insecta; order Lepidoptera; family Geometridae; genus Eupithecia; species Eupithecia subumbrata. The sequence goes on along the minus strand of OX438643.1, from coordinate 6,647,785 downwards.
ATTGATTAGTTGCAACACTTGCAACTCAACCCAACTGTTCCTCATCTGTAATTGATTTTAACTTGTTGTACTAGTTTAGATATTTTGTACTTTATTGCATTCGGCTTATATTAATTGAGCTTAATTTGTGCTCAACGTTTATTAAGTATGCTTGGATTTTACTAATTATTCTTAACTGTACTCTCGACTTTTAATAAGTGATCTCTACGTTTGCTAATTGTACTTAAATTGTGCTTGACTTTTACTAATTGTGCTTAATTTGTGCTCGAATTTTATTTTATATGCTTAATTAAGGTCGACTTTAACAAACAGTTCTCAATGTTTAATAATTGGACTTTACTTGTTATCAACGTGCTCAATTTGTGCTTTAATTTTATTAATTGTGCTTTACTGTACTCGACTTTTAATAATTGTTCTCAAGGTTCACTAAATGTGCTTAAATTGTGCTTGACTTTTATTAATTGTGCTTAAATTGTGCTTGACTTTTACTAATTGTGCTTAATTTGGGCTTGACTTTTACTATTTGTGCTTAATTTGTGCTTGATTTTTACTAATTGTGCTTAATTTGGGCTTGACTTTTACTAATTGTGCTTAATTAGTGCTTCACTTTAATTGTGCTTAATATGTGCTTGACTTTTATTAATTGTGCTTAATTGTGCTCGATGTTTAATAACTGTGCATTATTTGTGCTGAACCGAGGAAGCAGATCTGAAATTTTGCACTCACTTTAAACTCCTTGCCTTGCGCCAACATGGTACCTATTGTACAAATCAAATCAAATCAAAAACTCTTTATTTCCATAAATACAATAAATGTACACTTAGAAAAGGTCATGTACATGGTTAACATTATCATAGCTTGGCATACTTAGCCCAAATTTTGTAGGTATACATAACCATGTCTTGAGTCTACTGAGCGGCGTATTTAGCCATGGCATACATAACCATTTAACTTGGCAATAGAACTCACGTGGTTCTGTGGGTTACTGATTGTTGCACACTTGGCAATCGAACGCACATGGTTCTCTAGGACACTGGACTATTAAAACAGATTATAGAAAACGTGGCAATTGAACTCACGTGGTTCTGTAGGGCACTGATTATTGCACACTTGGCAATTGAACGCACATGGTTCTGTAGGGCACTGATTATTGCACACTTGGCAATTGAACGCACATGGTTCTGTAGGGCACTGATTATTGCACACTTGGCAATTGAACGCACATGGTTCTGTAGGGCACTGATTATTGCACACTTGGCAATTGAACGCACATGGTTCTGTAGGGCACTGATTATTGCACACTTAGCAATTGAACGCACATGGTTCTGTAGGGCACTGATTATTGCACACTTGGCAATTGAACGCACATGGTTCTGTAGGGCACTGATTATTGCACACTTGGCAATTGAACGCACATGGTTCTCTTAGACACTGGATCCATTTGATTCTAAACGGATTACACACATTTATGGCCGTAAAATAAAACATTTCATAATTATGGTTCAAAGTTCTTGGCCTTTCTACATTTCACAAATTCGCCAGATTGTTTTTGTAATAATAAAAATGTCTATCGAGCACTTTCCGGCTCAAAGAGAATATACGTGGAATTGCAATGCATCCTTAAAGCCACGCGGTTCACCGGCAGCTACAAAAATCGCTATCAGAGAGTAGCCCTGATCGAAACAGATTTGAGCAACCACCGAAAAACGCACAGTATCACATGCTAACACGATCGGAGAGTAGCCCCAATCACGCATTAGACACATGCTATCTGGACTAGCAATCATCGCATAAAATGTTTTTGTACACGTGGTGACTGACCCATGCGGTCCACCGGCAGCTACAAAATCGCTACCAGAGAGTAGCCCTGATCAAAGCAGATTTTAGCAACCACCGAGAAACACACAGTAACACAATGCTAACACGATTGGAGAGTAGCCCCAAACACGCATTAGGCACATGCTACCTGGATTAGCAGCCATCACGTGAAATACTTATTTATCTATTGTACAAAATCCTCGCGATCCGCAAGGAGCCATGCAAAAACGGATTGTCTCGGTACTATACCGACCGCTTATACAAAAAACTCCACTCAAAATGCTTGATTTTCTACAATAACTAAAAAGCTTTAATTAAATTTGAGAAAATGTACCATTCAAATCTATTAATCTAGGCAATCTGGCCAAGAACTTTTCAATATTTTACTACAAATATATTCTGATTAACATACCTGGGTTCACACCACTTCTGAGATGAAGTGAAACAACGGATACTTGATAGTTAATTATATTTTTGAACAGTACTTTGTCTTATGTCTTATATAACAACCTGCCAGCTCGGCGCTTGGAACCAAAGTGCCGGCATTTTGCCACTCATTTTACATCATAGCTTCGCAAGGCGGCACAATTCGCGCCAACGACGCGATTGGACGAGCGTTAGGCGCTCACTATTGGCTGGCGCTCCTGGTCCAATCGCGTGCCACGATGGTGGCGCCAAGCGTTATTAGTGTTACTGACATACAATCATATTTGACAATGACAGAAATGAGAGGAGTAAATTAACATAACTATTCTACCTCTAACAAAGATCACGACACATGTCTAAGGTTTTTTTTTTGTTATTCTAGTGCGTAAGCCACACTCAATGTAATTCTAAACTATCAGTTCATATTGCGTGCCCCCCTCCCCCCAAGTAAGAGGGTTTTGCTATTTACTACACTTGGCGCCTGCCAAGTGTATTTTCTCCAATCTGCCTAGATTGGAGAAAATACACAGGAGGAAACTGGTATCTTTCCTCTAATGGGTTCCTTTGGTCGGCTCTTATACGACAGCCACGGTCTGAGTTGGACGGGTTGATTCTTACGTCGCCATTGGAGGTAAATCATAAATAAATGATAAAAGTACATTTATTCCTTGTGCATACACCTTTGGCAGATTGTACATTTTTACTTTCGAGAAAAGATTACTTCTTGTGTTTTTTCAGATGTGTTGACTCTGGGAAAATAAAAATAAATTGGTTTAGTTAGATTGGATGAAAATTTTGAAGACTAATAAAGATACATAAAGCACTCATTTATAATTAGACACCAAAAAAATGCGCTATTTGCAAAGAGTCAGCCCCTATCGATTCTGTGGTAATGGCGCATGCAATTGTTCCAAAACAAACAACACAAATGCCTAAAACAAATATCCCGTTCGAAAACAATTTTGATATTTCTGTGCCTATTTTATGATGATCAAATTAGGTTAGAAATTACTTACCAAATGTGCCGCTACGAACCACGCTAAAAGACCTAGCTGAAACCGGCTCAAACCGGATCCTTTCTCTAGGGAGAGCTATCTTATTCAAAATGGTCTTTATAAATAAATATGAGAAAATAGTAAGTAGTTCTTTTAGAACCGAATATTTATCAAGAGCCGAATCTGAGTCTTCTACCTATATTTTTATTTTAAAGAAAATGGCAAATATTTAAGATCTTGTACAATAATCAATATAATTTCTTATGTTACTACTATTTATCAGACCTTGGTTTTACACCACTGTAGGTTAAACGAAAACTTGTATAGTTTTCATAAGCCGTGCAAAATTAGTTCTAAAGTCTCAGATCATCACTAGATAGAAATAATTTGACTTGTATTTTAAAATAACAAAATTATTTCGAGTACTTAGTACCAGTTTTGCATAGTATACGAAAACTATAAGAGTTAATGTTTTCTTCCTTACATTTAGCGCCTTACAGTGCTCCTATAGAAAAGAACTACTTTTCATAGTTCGACAGCCATCCAATGGTTTTATACGAACTCGATTATAGTCTTTGAATAATTTTGAGTGATTCGTTATATTTTAATACCGCAACGTTGACAGGTTATCTGTAGTAAACGAAAACGATTTTCGTTTTGGTATTGTGCAAAGCCATAGCCATAGCCACTTTGGTAATGTAATGGTGACGGAGGCCATGATTCATTTCACTACGCACGCCAGTTAGTACCCATCATAGTGCTAACTTAATACAAAACAAAAAGTTCTAGAAGCAGCACTATTGCTGAAGAAACAAAACACCAACCGCATCAAAAAACAAAACCTTAGTATTCCGCACACAACCTTCAGAGAAACAGTGAAAACAATAAAAATGAACCGCGAAATGAAACAGCATGACTTGCCGCAAGGGGCTGCCAATATTTAACGCGAAAACTTTTTATACGAGACGCGGAAAAAGTAAAAGTAAATTTTCACAATATTGTCGTGATTTATCGTTTGAGCGAAATAGCTAAAGTTTCCTTCAATTCTAACCGCTTTCCGTTTATTTCAGCCATTTGCATTCCATGAGCTGAATTCTGAATGTTGCCAACATCGTGTTGAACTGAAAACGTTTTTAATTTCACCATCGTAATCGAATCGCATCATCAGCGTCATTATAGCTATAGTAGTATCAATGGTACCTATCGCACTATTGGATGTGGGCTTCCATATACACTAGCCAAATAAACCTAACGTTCGAAACTAAAAATAATTTTATACGACACTACACCTGCTCGGAAAGTGACTTATTCCTTTTCCAAACCTGAGGTAGATAGGACATTATTGTTGTCGTTCTTAATTTTGGGAAGATAAACTCCATGGAATTTCAGCTTTAGCGGGAGAAAAATGTATGTGAATACATTTTTTACGTGTTATTTTTTATTTTGTGAAGTATTATCCAGGTTGCCATTGTCACTTTCATTTCTTCCACAAGTGGACAAAATAATGAAGTGAAGGCAAAATCACCTTATTTCATATTTGATAATAATTTATAGTAATAAAACTTGTCTCATTCATGCGTATTTAGTAAGCCTGAAGAAATAAGGTTATTAAAATCTAAAATTATTAGAGGTCAAACTACAGAAAGTTTTAACTCCAAGTCAGCCAAATGATATAGGCCTCTTTCGTTTTCGAAACAATAATTTAAATAAGAACCAAGTGAGGAACAATCATTTGGGTATTGCTACAGATTATGTAGTATTGCTTCCAATTTTCAATTTGAGTTTACAATTTATATTTACTCAGAATATCGTCGAGTGATTCTGATGATTTGATTACAATTATTTTCCTCGTAGGTGTAGTGCAAAGCACTATGTATCACTCGGAAGAAAGCGCTATTCCTAGCTCGTGTGTTTTAAGGCCCTCGGCTACGCACCGGACCTCAAATGATACACTCGATAAGAATCGGTATACAATGTAATTACTGCTGTATTCATTATTTTTTTCATTTTCCGTCTTCGTGAAACAATTAGATTTAGGTAGGTATAAGAATTTAATTATTTTTTGGACGTTCTATAGATAGCGGGATTCGTGTTGAAATTAATTTTTGTGTCTTCTTAAGAAAAGATCAAGGCTTGTGACTTATTAAATTTCGAATGTAGTTACTAAATTTATTTTTAGTTAAAAATAAACAAAGAAAATTGCAATCAAAGAAAATAAACTATTTAGAACTAGTATTTACAATTGAAATAATTAAGATACTTTGTAACTTGATTTTTATTTTAACATCACACTAATGATCAATGATATAATTATGCGAGAGTTTGGAATTTTAGATATTTGTTTTTAATCCCTTCCTATCTTCAAAGGTTTGGTTCATCAGCACTATCTGTCCACTCCTATTATGTCCTCCTAATAGGTATAATCAAATAATTCTATAGTCCTTGTTTTTTATTTTTTAGCTTTAGTATTAGTTTTCATAGTATAGTTTCCAATCATAATTATGTCATTCCAATTATATATTCTTTGTTGTTCTAATTTCTAATTCTAGACAAAATATTTATTTAGGTATTTTGTAGTATCATATACGCCACCGTCAATTTCTACACTAACCGATCCTGTCCATCCAAAGGTTGCCTGGAAGAGATCGCTTTTAGCGATAAGGCCGCCGATTGTGCCACATAGATTTAATTAGAAGTTTGTAATATATTTCATAAGCATTGATGGTACAATAAAGCTATTATCTATCTATCTATCTATGTTTGGATGTTTGTTACTTCTTCTCACCAAAACTACTGAGCGGATCGGGCTGAAATTTTTCTACTTTTTATACCATAAATCTGTTGCCGTAGGATATAAATAAACTTAAAACGTTTCAATAGAAACTACTACAAAAATGAAAGAAATTACTAGAGCTTCTATCAGAGAATTCACCATTAAGCCATCTCCCGTCAGATTTTCGGTAATGCTTATAGATTCATAGATTTATAGATATACATAGACTTATAGATATACATAGACTTATAGATTTATAGATTTCGGTAATGCTCATAGAGTTCAAATTCACCACTGATTGTTTACAGTATCGTAAAATACTTAAAAGAAAGTGTCAAGTTTGAAACCATTCTATCAATCTCCCCTTCTAAGTACTATCTATACCTACTCTATTTCTTTGATCTAAGCAATCTAACGTGACGATTCTGCGACGACACCATTGTCATATTAAAGCGATTGGTTAGCAGAATTGGGCCCCTGCTCTCAACGTTATCTCGAGGTTAGGTAGTCTAGTATAGGTGGTCAAGTAACCTAGGTCCTCGGTTAAGATTGATTAGTATGGTTCTAGACTTGTGTGCCGTTTTGTGCTGATGCTGTGTGGTGCCGACTTAGAATTTGCACCAACCTAACTCTTCCCTCGTGTATCGTAAGAGGCGACTTAGGGATATCCACCTCAGCAGAGCCTCCAGAACAATTCTACCACCGATCTGCGATTCCCAACCCGCATGCCGTGGGGATTATGGGCATTACCACCATAAGATAAAGGCCAATGAGGCGCTTATAAGAGAGGCCTGCGTCCAGCAGTGGACCTATATTGGCTGTTGAGGTTCTAGGTTTAAACTTTGTCACCAGTCGGTTCTTTTTACCGCATTTTTCCCGCCTCGCCGCGTCTAACCGCCAATCAGGAGTGACGGGGTCTATCAACGTTTGATCAATGATCCTCCATGGCCCTTGGTTATTTTTATTTATTTTTAACAGCCCGAGTGCCAGTCAATCAATCATGTCGGATTTACTTAACAGCTACGTGAATTAAGACTTTATTGATACTGTTATAGGGTTGACGTCGCTCGGAAATGTATCCGTAATTTTTGGATTTTTTGAGCTTTATTACAGCATGGATATTTTGGCAATTTTTATTGCTCGAATATAAAAGCAATATAATTTAACGCGACGCGCTATTCAACATGAAAAATGGAAATTACGTGAGTAAACTGAACTTTACCTTAGAATAATAACGCAAATAGTATGCCGGCTTTAATATGATCAAAGAAAACCCCGTTAGAAGCGTGAAAGTCTTATAAAAATCGGAAACTCCTACAAAGAAGGTCTTCACTTAAAATGACAGACAGCTCAGACAAAGGCCGGCCTCGTCCACGCGGAATAACGTCATAACTCAAAAACCAGGAAAAAGGTGAAACTAATCGAAAAGATTACAAAGTCGCCTCGCCTCGCAGCCGTTCGAATATGGAACAAGTTCGAAATTGGAAAAGGAATACCGGCGTTTCCTCTCAAGTGATGCAAAACGGTGCTGGCGCGAATAAAAGTAAATTGCTAAACTTTTAGTATTTGTGGTAAGTTGCTTCGCTGCAGTGATTGGACGCTGAGAGTATTGCGCTGTATTTTGCTGAAGATATAACACATCTAATGCCCCGATGCTTAGCTTTAAAATGGAATGGAGTTTTTAACTGTGATGCGACTATCCGCTAGTTCAATGAATTAAACATTTGTTTATATATACCTATTTATACAACATGTACCTATTTTGTTTGTTTGCAAACGAATAATATATATTAAAATATAAACTCAATCTAGAGAAAAAAGACGGATAAAAAAAAATTAGGGGACGCTTCCGACTGGTATTGATATGGATCAGTTGAGCTACCTGTAGATTGTTTGCAACGGTCTGTAGTTAGCTCAATTGTTTCAATTGTAAATACATTATAATTTTCTTTGTGAATAAAGGCCTGTAAAAAAAAATCTAGAGAAATAATTTTATTTATATTGAAACGTCGTTCAATAAAGTCATAAAAGTAAAACACGAGAAAGCTGACAGAATGTCAACAACCCAAGTTTCAGAAAATACCAGGAAAACATCAGTATGATTATTTCTACTAAATCATTTTGAATACAGCATCTCGATCAAAGGGAAACTGGGATTTCTGCAAGGAAATTGCAAGCCAGAGAACATTTATATCAATGAGTGTCGGTGACAATATTTGACGGGAAACCCATCAGAGTGTAGGGAAGGTTTTATTTTAGTTTCCGCTACTGACTTTCCGCGGTGGTGGATGGGTTTTATCGTACACTAGCCAGTCCCGGGCTTTGTCCACGTGGTTTTTTTTTTTGGACTAAAGATGCCTGTTTTCGACCACAAATAAAGGTAAAATTTAATTTAGATCCCGTTATACGTTGGAAGTGAAAAGGTATCAGACAAATAAGTAGACATTATTTACTGTCGTTTGGATGTGTGTTCATTTTCATTTCCTTTATTAATTCATAAACAAAATGTGTTATGGAATATTACAAAAAATAATTATACACAAAAACAAGTTGATTAATTAAAACACAAATTAGGTAAACCATACACGCATATTAAGGTGTTTGTGTGTATTGAGATACCATTTTAGATTATTATCATATTCGAGTATTGACATATTTTTCTGGAAATAAACGAATAGGGACTTTGACAATTTATTTTCGTAAAAGTTTTATCATCAAATAAGAAAACAACACTATCCTAACATTACCGCAACATGAAATAGATTTTATCTCACACAAAGTTACAGTAACTGCACACTCGAAGTAAAACATATTGTGGCCGCGACAAACCAATCGCAACTTCACAGTTTCACAATTTTTCTATATAAATAAAAGTTACTGTTACCGAAGTTCTACAAACTTATATCCGTAGTTTCCTTGAAATGTTTAATGTTGAATCTTTGAAGAGCTCTTCGTTTTGCTTAAGAATTTCATTTCGTTGCAATATGTGTTAGTGTTCCGGGTCTCTGTTTAGGAATTCATGAGAATTTTATACGAAGACGTAGGTACATATTTTATTTTTAAGCTCTACTTTGATAAGAGTATGTATATTTTGCTGTGTTTCAGCGACATTTTAGTTGATACTGTAATGTTCGCATAAACGGATATCAGAGATGATGGATGTTGTAGGAAAGATACATATAAGTAAGAGAATAATAACCACCTAAACCATTTTATGTTTAAGCATTATCAAATCGAACGAATACATTTAAGTAATAGACAAAAAATATATTTTTCTACTTATTATATTAATAACTTATTTGTCAAACTAATAAATAAGAAATAAGCTTGGCCACAAATAAAGGTAAAATTTAATTGAGATCCTGTCAGACGTTAGACGTCAAAATGTATCAAACAAATAAGTAGACATTTTATTCATTGTCGTTTGAAGGTTAGTTCATTTTCCTTTTTAATTCTAGAACAAATGTGTAACGGAATAATACAAAAAAAAATATATGTATACACAAAAACAAGTTGATTAGGTAATTAAAACACAAATTAGGTAAATTGTACATGCATTTCAGGTGTTGATGTGTATTGAGATACAATTTTAGATTATTATCATCTATTGACACATTTATCTAGAAATAGACGAACAAAGATAATAGAACTGGGCAACTAAATTGATAAAACGTCAAGAGTCTTTGGTTGGTTTAAGTTTCAAAGTGATTTTTTTTATTCTACCGTTTCAAAAAATAACTTTTAAACTAAATTACCTAACGTGTTTTTGATAACAAGTAGGTACGTCAAAACTATCGTAGTTTGACGAATTCATTACGGATGTAAGTGGGTTAACTACGAACCTTATTAGAACCGCACTCACCCTGAAGATGTCCCTCGTTATGGGATGAAACGTTGGTGTTCTTCCAACACAAATAAGGCCCGCTTACATCCGTAATGAAGTAGGTACGCGTTTGCAGAAGCAATCATCCGACAAGTTTGTTTCGTGAGTTAGTTTCAAAAATACTAACCAACCTACATCATTTATAACATCATCAAATCAGCCCATAAATTTCCGAGCTGGACATAGGCCTACTCATCTTATGGGTTAAGATGCCACAAATAATGGTCCTGAGTCACCTCCATCTATCGAGTCCTTTCGACAGCTATAATTACGTCGGCCGGTGGACTTCTAGCCTCAATGTCAGCTTTACGAATATCCCTAATAGCATAAAAATAGAACAGAACTAGTGTTTCAAACCAAGATACAATATTCCCCGCTACAGAAACCTCTAAAGTTGGTTTGCATTAACCTAACGCGACCCGGCGACTTGTCGACCCAAGTGTCGCCGTTTCCAATAAACTAAGGAACAACTTCCAAATTGAAAAAGAAATCCTGCTTCCTCTATGCAAATAGGTAATGTAGTACTGTTAGCGACAGAAGTGTTTTGAAAGTTATGTGTAAGGACTGAGCTTGAAGTTGGAACATTTCAAAACGTTCTTTTTATGTAGAGATTTTCGTAGTTCTACGGGTTTGGCGCTCAAATTTCACAAAATGGAACGGTTTAGTTTTTATTACACTTGGTTTGCACTGCACCCCAAAAAAGGAGGGTAATAAATGTACTCTTGATTGCAATTATGAGTAAATATTTGTATGAAAATTTTGATTTTACTACTCTTTTATGACGTTTGAACTAAGTTGGAACATTTCAAAACGTTCTTTTTATGTAGAGATTTTCGTAGTTCTACGGGTTTGGCGCTCAAATTTCACAAAATGGAACGGTTTAGTTTTTATTACACTTGGTTTGCACTGCACCCCAAAAAAGGAGGTTAATAAATGTACTCTTGATTGCAATTATGAGTAAATATTTGTATGAAAATTTTGATTTTACTACTCTTTTATGACGTTTGAACTCCAACTTGAACTTAAATTTTTATGCATGACATTTAAATGCTATTACAACAATGTATATCAACTTCCTTGATCTTTTTTGTCTAAATAACCTGTCATGATTATGTTTTACTTGTTTTTCGCAAAATAAACAGCAATATCCACGTAGTAGAACGCAATGCATGTAGGCCTACGCCGCCGTAGATGTTTACCGTAGCTTCGTCGTAGCTATGGATTAGTCGGAGTCTCTAAGTTCACGGAACTCTAATGGTCAACCACTTATGCCATTGACTGTACAAGATTGCTAAACTCTTGGGTCGTATAATATTGTGTACAATTTAGATAGTTTCGGCATTTGCTTAGCCCTGGTACAGATAATATAATAGTATACTGTCCGGGTTATGTTATTGTGTGAGTTGGGAAAGGTTTCGCGTTGGGACAAACTGAACAAGTTTGTGGGAGTTTTATGAGTACAGAAAAACTTGAAAAGTAAACTTTGTATGTTGCGTCTTCGAGCAGAATAAAAAAAACCATTTCACCACACTCACATGTGACCTAAATCGGGTTTTGCTCACATGTGGAATAATGCCAGCGTAGCGAGTGGCTCTTAAGTCATCATGAATCACGCCCTACGGTCGTGATTCAATCGTTAGAATCCTTCATTTGCTTGATTCATCTATGGCCCTCGCTTTAAATCCGTCCTTTATTCACTAATTGCATAATATAGATCTAATTGCAATAAATATAAATACTCATTGCATAATATAAATCAATAAATATACCAATTGCATAATATAGACCTACTATTATTCCACATGTGAGCAAAACCCGATTTTTCTCACTGTTTTTTCGGCACCAAAGCCACCGTTTTCGAACGAGAACAGTGAAAATAATATTATTCAGCTTGTTGAAAAAAGTAATTTGAATTCAGAATATCTGAATTTCGATAGTGTAATATATTCATGATACTCTAAGGTCGGCGCCAAAAAAGAACCTACGCAATCTACACCGGGAGGATAACTTTCTCACTGAAGGCAACGCCGTTTTTATGTGGACCTTGTGAAGAACATCCTTCTAGGCGGACAGTTTCATCTATTATTTATTTATAACTAGAACGATTACATTTAACCAATTACACTAGTTATGTACAAGATAAAAAATTATACAAAGAACACACAATACCTACATAAATAATCTATAAATAATCTCCCAGACAACACTTTTAAAATTTGGGAGTTACACCTCTGTGAACTGTAGTCATCGAAGGGAAGGAGGTTAGACTTAAACTTTATTGAAGGAAGGATCTCAAATCGACAAGCAATGTAAATTGCATCGCGACAATAGAATGGGCGTTAATTTTAGGTTAAGTATGGGCGGTTGGTTTACAAACATTCTACATTGAGTTTGGCTAGGGTATAGATCAAGAGTGATGATCTTACTATTAAAAAAAAATGGGTGCAGTAAGTTTCAAGGTTCATGTTAAATTTGGGGGTTTTAGGTTATTTGTAAAATTAGCTTGTAGAATAATCATAGCTTAAATTTAATGAACGGTCTTTGTTAGAAGTTTTATTCATGACGACAAAGATAACCGAAGACAGCTGTTTAGCGCCGGATAGCCTTTCAAAGAACTGGTGTTCTTTCACAAGACTTTTAAGTTTTATCTCCATGCATTTGAGAAATGAGAAACATTACTGGTAGAACCGACAAGATAATATTTTAAACAGGCTTTTCGTTGGTTTGTCTAAGAATTTTCTTGCAAAATGTCAAAACGAAATTTCACAATAATATCCATTCGTTTCATAAATACCTCTCTTCTTCATTAAACTTAATTTTATCAATACCTTTGGCTTCTGAATCGTTCCACTTAGTAGTTCGATACGATTCAGTTTTAAACTGACATTGCCAATAAAATTTCAATTAATTTGTTTCTTTATGAAAAATCGGGACTATTAATTTACCTACTTACAGGTTTTGGCAAAAATATTGAGCATTCTCTTAATATAACGATCTTTATACCTATCTATACGTTATATACTGAAGCCTATTATATATATTTTGATAGATACATTCAACAGTTCTAAGTTCAAAACACAAAAAAAAAATCACAGAACATTATAATAGGTAGGACCTCAGTTTGAAGCCAATTCCTTCTCGTGATCATCAATCATCAGCTCGTATACGACCACTGCTGAACATAAGCCTCCTCCAAACGACCTGTAGAGGAGTACGGACATACTGACAGAAACGCTAATTTTGCTAGACTTGATGTTGAGAACACCATGAATAGCGGTGTTGAGCGGCCTCCATGTATCGACTCCCTGCGCCCGTTACAATTACGTCGTTCCATCTCGGGTGGGCGGGCAGTTTTTCCACACTCCGTTATGAATTGCATTGTCATCGTTTCGGTAAAATGAAAATTAAAATAATTTAAATCCCTTTTTATTAATTATTGGAATCTGTTATAGAGTTACCTATCGATGCAGCTCACTGTTCATGGGCTCAAATTGATGTAGAGCTATTGCTGTGTTTCTGAACCAGTTAGTTGAAACTCAGTAAAAAAAAATAACGCTGGACAATTCACACAGCATCTTCTAGCCCCAAGCTAAGCAGAGCTTGTGTTATGGTTACTACTAGATGACTGATATACTTAATACAGTACATTACACAGATATATATTTTTATGATACACTAGCTGCATTCTTACTACCCGTTGTCCTATTGCCCGTTTTCGCGTAGGAATGAAGCATTTTCCCGGGGTAAAAAGTAGCCTATGTTCATCAGGAATAATGTGGGCTTCTAATGGTAGAATAATTTTTCAAATCGGTCCAGTAGTTTCGGAGCCTATGCAATACAAACAAACACAATCAAATATTTCCTCTTTATAATAAATAAATAAGTAATGCTGGACAATTCACACAGCATTATCTAGCCCCGCTAAGCATAATATAAGTAGTTTATTAGTAATAGTAAATTAGTTTTATATCTATACTAATACCCAGAACACCCGGAACAAATATTAAAGATCGAACAAACATTTTTCGCAAGGCGGGAATCGAATCCGCAACCTCCTGCGTCGCAGGCAGACCTTCGCTCGCCGCGCCACAACGGTCGTCGTAACAAGCCGATTGCTCCAACAAACAAGCCAATTCCAACTACGATAGTACATACAGAACCCCAGTTTAAGTCAACATAGAAAACCACACCCGACACTTAAATCGAGTGACCTATATACACAAGACGGTAATCTATTCTTAGCCGGATTAAATTCAAGTGAAAGGTGGAATATTGGATTACTGACGGACGCTTACGTTGATTCTTGGTGGTCGACTGTACGAGGTTAACGAAGCTATTTGCTATATACATAACTATACGATACTTGGATTAGGAACACTTAGATCCGGTCTTATCTTGAGCCATGATTAGTAACAGTAAGGTTTGAAAAGGCGAATCGCATACAAGATAAGTCGCTTTTGTATTGACTACCATGGTGTCTACTCATAGTCTAGTATCTGAAACCGTCTGTCTGGATTTGGACTGGTATCAAAAGAATCATGATATAATGTATTTCGCCAAGTATGGCATTCCGAGACATCGCGGACACATGGGTGGCATAAGCCTAGGTCATCAAAACCATCGGGGAATGAAAAGATGAATCTGTTTTCTGGTGTTACCAGTAGCGTAAGATACTCTCCGATCTCCCATGTACTACTCCTAAGTTTCCATCGTTTCAATATAAAAAAGATACGCGATAAATACCCGTTAAATTTATTCATTACTTACGTCTGAATCTGAATCGAATTTTAAAAACGGACATCTTGGCTAGACAAGAGGTCATTCAATTTGAAACTGTAAATAATCTGCTTCCGTGCCCACTTTCACTCCTGACCTGACGTAAAACGCTGCCTAGTTCGCTTCGAGTTTTTCGAAGAAACTTTGATATAGAAATCGTTGGATGATTTGTAAAGCTATACATAAACCAAAGCTACCCATAAACATTGATGCATCTGATCCGCCATTATTCTCTCTAATCCACTGACAGAATAAAAGGAACCAAAAATTGTAATAATAAACGCAAAGATAATTTTACTGTGCCAGGCGATAGGATCCTCGGGAGCCAGGTGTCAACCTGAACGGTGCTAGAACCTAAGACCATTCGCTCGTGCAAAGAAAGGGTCATGTCTTCTGCCGTCTGCTCTTGCCTTCACTCCCCACTTAATATAACCTAGCTGTTAGCTTCAAGAACAGATATTTAATTTGTCGGCAACGCGCGTGTAATGTCCCGCATGTTGCAGGCGTCCATAGACTGCGGTAACCGCTTTCCATCCGGCGAAACGCATGCTTGTTTGTCGCCATGGTGGTAAAAAAAAACTTACCATAGACATCGATGCATCCAATCTGCCACTTCATATTAGGCTGTGTGTTGATCTGGCACATATAGCAGCCGCGGTCTTCAGCCCTCAGCGGCCGGATTCTCAGCTGCCAAGTGAGGGGAGCATCCAGGTTCACGGAGTATCGCGCGCCTAAGACGGTGCGGTCGTGCATGGTCAGGACTGTCTGGTCTTCTGCTCTTAGCCATCCTACCTGGGGAGGGAAGAATTGATAAATTAAAAATGGCGGACTACGTCACGGCCGTGGCGGCACGAGAATCGACTTCTCCAACTCTGCTGTCGTAAGAGCCGACTAAGGGAAGCCACTGGAGGGAGGGTTATTTTGTGTGTTTTTATGAATATGGCCAAACCCCCTCGTTTGGGGGAAGCATGTTCAGCAGTGGACGTATTTGTGCTGATGAGAACGTCACACAGCATTATTTAGCCCCAATGTAAGCAGTTTGGTGATGGGAACAGATGACTGTATGTCTATACTGACGATAAACATAAAAAAACATCATACATAATCTGTGCGGCAGTAGAATGGATTTCACAACTTTAAACACCCCAGACATACAATGTACCACTACGCTACAAAGGTCGTCTATTTCGATTTTTACTTTGCGTGGGTTGACAGGCATTTTAATGATAGAAGGCATTGTCCCCTCGTTAAATCATTAATTAATGAATGCTTGACAAAAATAGCCCCAAAATAATCGTTACCCGGTAATTAGTAGTTACTACCTTGGATGCTACTATTTTTAGAAATTTCTAACTTCACACAATTGCCTCCACATGTGAGCAAGTTCATGCAAAAAGGCGCAACAAAGTAAGGGATAAACTGTAAGACATACTTAATTTATGAAAAAACAATATATCCAAAATACACCTTAGAATAAATGCCAAACATTCCTTTGTTCCTATCCCATTTCCACATACCTCGCAATCTTCGCACGAAAAAGAAACCCATTCCCATCTGTCTCGGTTACAATTAGGAGTCCGAAATAGCCACAATTACCATCCATTACTGAACCCGCGGGTTGGCTCTATGCCTACAACAATGCACAAAAATCAACGTGCTTTTTACTTCACGAGCCGTGTTGTGAATTTTAATACCGCATGCAGGTAGCTCGGAATGAAAGAACATAGAGCTACGAAACACTTTATATAGAGAGACGGAGATATAAGTCAAACACTTGTGAAACATGGCGTCGTCGAATGCAAATGACATTTTAAGTCAAAGTTAAAGTCATACGGTAGGTAGACTGACTGGCGTTACTAAAGTGCCATTCGCAGCGAGCATGAAACGTCAAAAATTCGAGTGCGGAACCGTGGTCCCACTGCGATGTCCCACTGGTGGGACAAAACTTTTTCGTGGTCCCACCAAACACACACTTGACCGTTTTCCGTCTTGTTGCTCGTTGCGAGTGCCTTCTTTCCCCGTACTGACCGCACGATTGCTTGCTGTGCGACACTTTACATCACCGGCCAGTACCCAGCTTTATAGTTTTTGTAACTGGTGATTGAAATAGCATAGAAAAAATCAGTATATTGGGCTTATGGTGATGTTGATTACTTGTTATTTGGAATATTTGAAAAAAGAAGTTTTTAATTCGGTGAAAACCTTTGGCGATATGCACTACAAACTTTATCTTATCACTTTGGACAAAGCCTCTCTTCATGTGCTTAAGTATTTTGTAAGCACAACATAGATTTTGTCGGATTTTCAAAACCACACGGCAAAAGTAATTGTAACATCGACGATTAAAATATTCTGCAAGTCTACTGTATATCGGTACGATCTCGCTTCGTACTCCATGAAAACACCTTAGATTGAAATGCTGTATTCTGTTGCGGCGCCGTGTCTTTGTTTTTCCTTTTGCACTACGATTTTCTTTCCCGGATTTTGTACAATTCTGCCTTTGTACTGATTTTCGTTTCATTGTTTACAATAAAATCTAATTCGTCTGTGATTAAAGTCTTTGAGTTGGAAATCTTTTGTTTCTTTCTGTTATTTCCTCACAGGCTTTTGTCCGTTGCTTTAAATCCGGTTCCTCTAATATACAAAAGAATTTGTCTGTTTGACCGCACTCATCAGTATCAACACTACCCAAAAATTTAAATGAGAATCTTTTAAATCAAAAAAGTTAAATTTAAACAATAGATTTTAGTAACTAGTAGAACAATAAACAAACACAGCGGAAATTAAGTGAATTATTTTATAATTTACCACGACATGGCTCCGTTTTACAGTCAGGCTGAAATTGACAAGCAAAATGAACGTAAGCAGACGCCTTTATTTTACCGAACCCGGTAATATAACGGGAAGCCGTGAATCGACATTTTTCCGACCTAACCGCATTATTGCTGTGCGATGAAAAAATATAGTTTTTAAAATTAGTGCGATGGCAAATTTAAAGTTAAACAAAGAAAAGTTTATACTTTCTCATATACACTAGGTCATGCACAGAGATTGTTGTCTAGGGTAGAATAGAGACAAGAACAAAATTAAAAGTATTAAAAACCCCCCGACAGATTTTCATGAAACATATCTATGACACAAAAAAAACTAAACGAAAATCGGTTCATCCGTTTGGGAGCTACGATACCACAGACAGATACACAGATACACAGACAGACACGTTAAACTTATAACACCTCTCTTTTTTTGCGTCGTGGGTTAATTATATAGCATGATCAATCATGGCATAAATTATTAAGATGTAAGGAATGAATTTCAAATAGTTTACGCATGCGATGACGATGTGACATAATTTTTCTTTTCTCTATTTTACCCTAGACAACAATCCCTGGGCTTGGTCAAGTTAATTTGTGTCATTTACTCGCTTCTACTATTTTCGCTGTTTATTTTTTTTCTGCCCGTTTTCAGAATACAAATCATGAGATGAAAAATTCTCAGGCAAATTAACATTTCAAATGGCAAAGATAAATATATAGATAACTATTTACTGTACCTCATTAACACAAAATACAATAAAGAAGTAAATGCTGAGAATCAAGGAAGTACAAAGAGCAGCATGATTGCTTTGAGCGATCTCTTCCAGGCAACCTTGGGATGGACTGGACATAAGAGAACAATATAGACCGTGGCATTTGAATATCATATCACTACGTAACATAAAATCTTACATCAAATCAAATCAAATTAAAATGTTTATTTCTGACACAATAAAATGTTTACAATATAATTTGAGTCCGCAGGATCCCGAACTAGCCTAAGCTGTATACCAGGACCCAAGGTTTCTCTTAATAATTAACAAAATGCCATTATAATTTATATTAAACTTACATACACTTATAATATGGTTGCGGAGTTTTTATAATGTAAACATTTACTCGAACAATTGAGTTAAATGACATAACTCTGTTGACATGATGAATTTTTATTTTATTTTATATAATGTGTATACCTCCCTGCACTTACGAAAGAGACTGTACTAAAATAGGCATCATGATATTTTCGGAAAGATTTAAAAAATAATTAGCAAGCTGCTATTTATCTGTGAAAAAAAGTAGGCGAGTTGCGATTTCGTATATAGAGGTTTCATTTAGTTGGCGTAATGCAACCTGTTGTGTGAAAATTTGTAAAAGTTGGCTAAGTCCGATCTCGCTATTAAATCATTAAATACATAAATACTAAAGTGAAAATGAGCTGAGTATTTACCCAAATTATTTACCCAAAACTAGTCTGTGTTACTTAGTTCTCTGTATTTTAGTACGCATGTAGATTACACAATTATACACAACCTTATACCTACCCTAAACAAGCAAAAGCGCCGTAGAATTACTACCTCTACCAGTCAGTACCTGAGTACCGACCCAGTAAGGTCCGCAATTCCACCAGAATTTATTCCAGGCTTATAAATAAACTTGAGTGTAGGAATAGTGTGTGTACAAGAAGCGTTATGTAAGGGTACACGTGGCAGTTCTCAGGTTATTAAGGTGAAACTCTTACGTACAAATAGTCGGTGCACATACACAAAATTTACCACAGCCTACCTATATATGCATATATTCGTATGACGAAGGCGTTTTGACAATGTCGTGCGGGGGCCAAGGGACGGGTCGGGGGGAGGACGATACCGAGATACTAAGGCACTGATGTATGCAACTCGGGAGCGTCCCTACCCCGTCCCGTCCCTAGCCACCCGCACGATTGCTTTGTCAAAACCACGTCAAAATGCCTTCTATAAGCGACTGTACATATAGGTAGACTACGCCCATGGGTTATAAATATTTATACAGTTTAATTTTGGCAACTATACATATATAAACAAATAATTAAAGTAAATTAATTTATTATAATTAAACAAGGCGTCTAATTTGAATTAGAATAGACATTTGAAAATCCTTGTGCAAGCGGGGCCTAGTATCGATTTTTAAGTTATCAACTTACCTCTATTTGCGAATTTTGCGATATTATATTTATATAATTTTCTTAACACTCCTTATCAAATTCTTTATATAGGTACCATAAATTAAATTTACGAATTTAATGAAAGACATTTTGTATTTTTTTATTCATCTTGTCTATAAGTTATCTATCTAGCCATAGTGAAACATGGCTAGATAGATAAATTAGACAATTAACAAACTAAATTTAATAGAAAATTATAAAAGTATATTTTTATTTAAAAAAAGTACCCGGAACAAATATCTACAGATCGTACAAACATATTGTCCCGATGTATACCTAATGATGATGAATGTGCACAAAATATACCATAAGAATCGTTCCACCTCAAGTTACTTTGAACCTGTTCCAACATGTTCTTACACGCTCATAGTTTCTCATAGTAGCACCTAATTGTTGAAACTGTAATTAACTGAAAGTGTTCCCATTGATGGGCTCTAGCACCCCGGTTTATAGCGTTTAAAGTAGTCAAAAGTTCGATGTTTCTTTCAGTTTGTTGGTACCTAGGTACTACCTCGTACCTTGGACAAATTCTGCAGTTGGGTAAAAATAATTTTGAGAAGGAGGCCAAGAGGAGGATCCAGCTAGGCTGGGCAGCGTTTGGGAAACTACGTCGAGTCTTCTCGTCATCCATACCGCAATGCTTGAAAACTAAAGTTTTCAATCAGTGCGTTCTACCCGTCATGACCTACGGAGCTGAGACGTGGTCACTCACGGTAGGGCTGGTCCACCAGTTCAAAGTCGCTCAGCGAGCTATGGAAAGACCTATGCTCAGAGTCTCTCTGAAGGACAGAATTCGTAACGAATACATCCGACAGAGAACCAAAGTTATCGACATAGCTTAAAGAATTAGCAAGCTGAAGTGGCAGTGGGCCGGCCATATCTCGCGAAGAACCGACAACCGCTGGGGCAAACGTGTTCTTGAGTGGAGACCACGACTCGGCAAACGTAGTGTAGGACGCCCTCCGGCCAGGTGGGATGCCGATCTGCGAAAGACTGCAGGCAGATGCTGGATGCGGTAAGCTGAAGACAGGGCGCTATGGCGCTCATTAGGGGAGGCCTATGTCCAGCAGTGGACTAATTCAGGTTGATGATGATGATGAGGTACTACCTCAACAGCCTGTATTGGTCCACTACTGGACGCAGGCCTCCCCCTGATAAGCGCCTTATTGGATTTTGTCACATGGGGGTAATGCCCATAAACCCCACGCTGGGCATGCAGGTTGGGTACTACCTACCTAGTTATTATGGTAGTTGGTTTTTTATTTTTGAACTCCATGGTAGGAATGACTTGTTTTTATCCTGGGCTGGGGTGAACAAGAACAAAATTAAAAATTTCAAAAACCCCGCAACAGAATTTCATGAAACATGGCTAAGAACCACTCGGGATAAAATTATCTATGACAAAAAAAAACTAAACGAAAATCGGTTCATCCGTTTGGGAGCTACGATACCAAAGACAGATACACAAACAGACACGTTAAACTCATAACACCCCTCTCATTTTGCGTCGGTGGTTAAAAATAAAGCCTAAATGCGTCAATAAAAACAAACCCATAAAATGATCAGCAGAATCGAACAACGACTCTCACACCAATATTATAAATGCGAAAGTATGTTACGAGTATGTTCTATCGTTTAGATGTTAGGATGGATTATAAATTTTAATGCTTAGATGTTAGGTTACCTACCACTTCACTTCAAAACCACTCAAGTACTAGATTAGGCTTTTATTATAATACATCTAGAATAACATGATACTATGACTACTTTTATAAAAAGTGTATATAGTTTATATAAAAGTTTTGGCGGCTCGCGACTGTTTATCGGGGGAAAAACAGCCTTGAGTGGAAACAAAGCTAGGTATGAAATAGTTTCTTCAGTGTTGGTATCAGAACCACACTCGCCTAAGAAAATCTATAAAATGGCCGCTTATAATAAATGGATAGCAATATCATAGGTATACCGGAGCCAAGTTAGGTCACCCAGGTTTATACGGTGACCTAGGTGCGGCTGGGCGATATATCACGTTAACTGTTGAAGTTACAAGGCAATGCCTAGCCTTAGGCACCCGCTACATGTGTAACTTAAGCTGTTTCACTTTGTGGGGAAATATGGTTATTAATGATGTGGCAATACGCTTAGAAATAAGTCGATCATAATGTAATCTTTTGAAATTGGTTTCAGAGTAAAATCTGACGATCGCTGTGACGCAAAATAAAAGAGAGTGCGATGAATACCATTGGTCTGAGTACTATTCATCGCGCTTTCTTTGTCGTTTGTCGTTCGGGTAGGCAATGTCGGATGTGGAGAAACAGAATACCCTGTATTATAATATTTAATTAGATACTTACCTACCCAAAGATATAATCATAAGGTTCTTTTTGTGCATAACTAGTTTCTGCCCGGGGCTTAGCACGAGTTTTTTTTAGGTAAAAGTATCCAATAATGTTAATCCAGGTATATGTATTATCCATCTAGTACATTTATTCAAAATTTCAGTAATAATCGTTGTTTTTGTGCGAAGAGAGAGCAAACAATCCAAACATCTAAATTTAAAATCAAAAACTCTTTATTTCCATAAATATAATAAATGTACACTTAGAAAAGGTCAAATTGTAAAACTAAACACTGACACGGAATTAAAGTGATATTTTTGATTTCTGTCGCTTCGGTATGTAGAGTAAAGTAAAGAAGCGACGAAGAAACCTTTAGCTTGTTAGTTGTTACTTTTCGAGTTGAAGCAAAACCCGTCCCAAGATTTTTTTATCTTCTAGATAATCTGATATTTTATAGAAAGCCTTTTTGCACAGCAAGGTTTTTACAATTTGTTTGAATTGATTTACTGATAATTCTTGCCTAGAATAATAATTTTTGCAACTCACTAGGAGTTTTATATATCTATTTTTTCGAATCTATAATTTTCGTTTGATTTCTTGTTGTAGTTTTAAATTTAATATAAATTGGTTGGCGTTTACAATTTTATTCATTAAAACAGAAATGAACACCATTAGAGCATGAAAACTTAATAGGCAACCTATTTTAATATTAATGGCTTTAAACGGAATAGAAAAAGTTGTAACAGTTTTAAGGCAAAATGTTAATGTAAATAATATTGCGTAAATCTTATTTCCACTTTTATAATTCTTAGTTTTTGCATGAATAAACCTTATTAAAACAAAGCATACCTACATTTTTGCACTCAAGCAATAAATGGTTAGAATTATTGCACGCTAACCGTACTTTGCAATTATAAACAGAAATAATAAACTTTTTGCGAATAAACGTGGCTGTTATTTATGTAGCATAAAAGCATCCCGTTCCTTGTTAATCCACTTTATGTCTCTATTTTTAAGTTTTATTGTGGGTGATTTTATTCCTTATTGCTGCGGATCATGTAACAGTTATGCAATTTGAAGTTGTTATCGACGCGGGACTTTTTGTAGGTGCAGGAAGTTTCTAGCGGCGGGGCGGCGAGTCAATAAAAATAAACACATCACGCCCGTAGCACACCTCCGCTACGAAACCATAACAGCGGAACTGCAGTAATGTCGCCATGTTTTGTCCGTATGTAGGAGAAGCGGAATACTAGCGAAACTGCCTGTTCTATTGCATAGATTTGACTATAATTCTATCCCTTTCCCCGCGCGGTTTTGTCGATCTGCTGCGACGACGTCAGCTACACTTCCGCTATTTTGTTGCGGCGTTGTTTTCGCATGTGTTTGTTGAAGTGGACAAAAATAAAAAGAGGAACTACATTATTTTTATAAAATGGACGTCGATTTTAGAGAATAATCAATTCAAGAGGTCAGAAATAGACATATTTTCTATTTAACCTTTGCAAAGTTAAAGTCCACACAAATATTGCTTCCGCCTCTGACTGGACTCAACTGACGTGCGTGACGATCCGACGCCCAGTTCCGTAACTCAAACGACACTTGATCGCAGCGGAATTCTTCCAGCGGTTCCGCTACTCGTATTCCGCAGCGGAGGCGTGCTACGGGCGTCAGTGATATTCATAATAATATTGAGCCGTGGTGGTAGCGGCGTCAGAACAGAACAGAATGACTCTGCTCTGCTACTGATATCGTAAGAGCCGATTAAGGTAACCCAGAGGAAGGAGATCACCTTCTTTCTGTATATATAAACACGTATACTAAGATCACCAATCCGCTCCCCAAACAAGAGGTGTTTTGCCATGATTATGCCCACAAATTGGATTGCTAGAGATGTCAAACGCAGATGAGGTCGATCAACAAAAAGGAGTTGTGACGACATCAAGGAAGTAACGGGAAGCACATGGACCAGAATAGCAAGGGACAGGAGTGAATGGAAAAGCTTGGAGGAGGCTTTCACCGTGAAAGGCTGCTCCGTTTAATGTAAATAATTTTGTTATTGTTTAGTTTAGATAAAGATTTATATAAAGTAACCTACTGTGTACAAGCTGGTAGTCCTACTAATGTTATAAATGCGAAAGTTTGTGAAATGTGAAATTTTTGTTACTTGCGATCTAGATTAAGATGAAATTTGGCGGACGCTTAGAACAAAGCCTGACTTAGATAATAGGCTACTTATTATACCGAAAATATGAGTGTGCGAGATATTGTAATTTATTTAATAATAAATATAAAATATAACAGGTATATATAGTGGTAACCAATAAGGTTTCAAAGATATTCAATACTAAAATGTAAAAGGCCTGATTTCCGACTTGCTTTCCCCGCTCAAATTCAAATATTAGGACAAATCAGTTTCATTACATGAATAAGCTATTTGCGAGATATTGTTATTTATTTAATAATGAATTAAATGATATAAGAAGTATATGTAGTGGTGAACAATAAGGTTTCAAAGATATTCAATACTAAACTGTAACAGGCCTGACTTCCTACTCGTTTTCCCCGCTCAAATTCAAATTCTAGTACAAATCAGATTCATTTAATGATCAAGCTATTTCATATTGCATTATATTGGATGTACTAAGTATCTTAATTGTTAATTTATATTTAAGAACATTTGTCATGGATATTTTATCATATTATAAGATATTTTAATGTATTTAGTTGTGAAATGTTATGACGTTACGCCCTAGCCAGTTATTGGCGGTTTCACTCGAAATGTAACGGCGGAATTGTTAGTGGTAATAGACGGTGAGCTGGCTGGCTCTGCCACTCTTTGATGAACCTGTAAGCTGGAAGCATCTCCTATTATGGTAAGATGTTTTACATTGTAGAACCTTTTTCTAGATGTGTCCTAGTTTGTTTTAGCACTGAAATTATTGAAGGTCACGATTAAATTATAAGGTTATCTATCCTTTTAGAATGTTTCTATTTGTATGGTTTATTGCTTTATTTTAAAAGGAACATTGTAAGTATTAGACACTTAAGTGATTATATAAATGTGCTGGTTGTTTCTTTTTCACTTCTTCCACCAGTGGACAAAAGATTGAAGTGAAGAGAATAACACTTTATTTCTTATTTGATGGTAATTGATGGGTATACTTAAATAATAATAATAATAAATAAATAATAAATAATGCTGGACAATTCACACAGCATTATCTAGCCCCAAGCTAAGCAGAGCTTGTGTTATGGGTACTGGATAACTGATATACTTAATACAATACATTACATAGATAGATATTTTTATTATACATAGAAAACACCCAGACCAACTTGTCTATGTGTTATCTTGTGAGCCTAAAGAAATAAAGGTATTGACTTCTGACTTCTGATTTCATTAATTCCAATTCCCAAAATGTGAGGTTGCATTGTAAGGTAGGTAATTCTATGATTCTATCGAATTAAGACCATTTTATAGGTAGGTAAAGCCCAAAATTCTATCAAGTGCAAAGCTGCGGCCAGAAGCTAGTGAAAAATAAAGCTCTTTTTATTTTATTTTATTAAATGGCAAAACCTCCCTTGTTTGGAGTGGCACGTTCACGTTCAGCAGTGGACCTATCATCAGTGCTGATGAGAAACATATTCACATTGAAATGGTTGTAGGTATTTGAGTAATGCTCATAGATTCTTTAATCATGTAATAGAATAGGCTAGCGTCCTTAAAAATTCGAATTAGTCCGTCTGTTAGATTATCAGAAGACACATATTTTTTCTTTTGTCGATTAAACATTAATTAAAAGTTCCGCGTGACGTCACATCTTGCGACACTTTTTAGAAAGGCGTGACGTCACTCGCCCCCACTCCCAAACTTTGACTTATTTTCGTCATTTTCTGTTTGATTGACAAAAAAAAATCTGTGTCCAATATCTTCTGATAAATGTAACTGACGGACTAAATAGAATATATTTTTTTATCCAGGACAATACCCTAATACGTGGTTCGACAAGACCATCGTTAGTAAAACACACGACCAGTGGTTCGTAGTACCTTTATCTTAGTACATTTGACGTAGGTAGGTACCTACTATTAGGCAATCAAAATTGAATTTATATTTCAATACAAAATGAACGTGTTACCACCGACATAACAGAACATAATTACACAGGTAAGTCCAAAAAATAGGCGGCCGTGGTAATTCACTTTATTTGATTGAGTTCAGGGAATTCTTGGGTGTCCATTATGTATCGAATTTTCGAGTTGTACCTGCTGGTTTTCGCTATCGCGGGTTTCGGTAATTTTTGATGATTTATATTTGGTTATTGGTCACTAGCTGCGCCCCGCAGCATCGCCACGTGGATATTTTCGTTTATGTATACCGAGTTTTGAGTAAATCGAACCAAGGAATAACAATTTTCTATAAAAACTTTACCACCCTTATTAACCCTAAGAGGTTAACTTTTGAAAATTAGATTAGCCGATGTGTTGTTATAGAACCTGAACTATCTATAAACCAATTTTCATCTAAATCGGTTAAGAAGTTACGGAGATCATCATCATCATCATCATCAGCCCGTATACGTCCACTGCTGAACATAGGCCTCCCCGAAACGACGCCACAAAGGACTAATAATATGGACTCGGTATAATTGCCCATCATTGTCATCAACTTATTAAATATTTCTCGAAAACAAATCTATTCAAAGTAATGAAACTAATCTAATGACATATTGAGTACCTATTATGTCATTTATGACCGATACGGCTGAAATTGTTTTGGAAAAATACTAAATTAGCTCCAATTTTACCGCAAGGCCCTTGATAATAATGAGTTTTTTAGGGTTTTATTATTGTTATATTTAATCTAATAATAATAACAAAAATCTGAATAACTTAAAGGAAAAATATATAACTGAAAGTTAATATTTTAATAATTATAATAATAATAATGCTGGACAATCCACACAGCACTTATTAATGTTTTTTACATTTGGTATTTAAAACCACGCCCAATTTTTTTGTAATTTCTACAGTAATTTATTATAAAACTTTACAAAATATTGTTAAACAAAATATTTAATCGTGCAGATCAGAAATTGGTCATGTTTTGTGTTTTGTTTTTTTAAGGGCAGAAGCCTTTATTCACAAATAAATTTATAATAAAATAATAGAAATAAATTAGAACTATTATTTGCAATTGAAACAATTGAGCTAACTGCAGACTGTTGCAAACAATCTACAGATAGATCAACTGATCCATATCAATACCAGACGGAAACGTCCTCAAGACGCTGGCTGCATTGCCCCGTTTTATGGCAATGCTGATGCGCTGTGCCAGATATACTGACCAGCTCTCGGGTCACGCGTCGCTTTGACCAGACGCTCAGATAATTTTTTAAAAATCCGAAGAGCCTCGGTACCCCACGGACCTATGGTCTCGACTCCAAAGAGGAGCAACTTTCAACTTTTTAGTACTTATATTAGATAAGTTTTAGAGAAATCTTTAACACGACAGAATTTGGCAATTACCGCTGAGCCCCCTTAATGATAAGAAAGATGTGTCCAGTATCTGAACCGTTCCGAACCATTACACACCTCCACCATTAGGAACCCCCAAGTTTTCCCATTAGTATGAAATTACTTGAACTATTTGTGTAGAGTTTTAGTTGGGGTAATTATTAGGTTGGAGTGACAAAGCGGCCGTGGAATATCATAAATGTTGTGTAAAGTTCATTAATTAATTATTTGGAAAGGCGATGGTTATCAATTGATATCTGATAAGTTGTTTGTTTGTTGTTTTCAAGCTGCGTGTCCAGAAAAGAAAAACACTACAAAAATTACTTTCTGATTCAAATTAAGTTGCTATTGATTGCTGTAATGAATACAAAATAGTATTATGAGACGCAGAACGAAACCTTTAGCTAGTGCATTTTATAAATTATGATTTTGATACTTGTTTTCTGAAAATACGTTTAAGTCTAAGGGTGGCCAGGAGTAGTTTCACGGTTGCACATAAAACGCGAGTGGGAGCGGAATTCTCACCGTTTAATTTGCGTCAAATTGCGTCTGCTACAAACGAAATGACCTACGGAGCTGAGACGTGGACACTCACGGTAGGGCTGGTTCACCAGTTCAAAGTAAAAGTAACATACAAATAAAAAGAACCGATATTTTTTTTTATTTAGAATGAACTTATTTTTAAACTAGCTTTTTTATCGCCTAGGACAAACTGTTTGGGAATACAAATCCAACGAACCCAAACTAGACGGAGTTACGTCGTTTCGTTTAAGAGATCCTACGGCCACCTTCTGCCTCTATGATCATACCAGCTCCATAATATCTTAGCATTGCTTTGTCATCGAACTTAGATAAATTATTCTCTGCCTCAGCTCAATCGGTTGAGGATAATTGGTCTAAAATTCAGTTGCAAGATTTGTTCCGCACATATAAAACACTATCTACTAACAGAGCAAGTTAAAAAAATGCTTTGAAAGAATACAGTAACGAATACATCTGAATCGACTAGCTATCTTATATAACAGAAAGAAAACTATTTCTATTACTAGAATAGAAATTGACTTCTTGTCAACTTATACAGAGATGTCGACATCACATCACAAGTCGTGTAGATAAGGAATGAAAATATAACAGCGGGACAGCAGAATGCAGTCCTTTATACTTCCTGTATTCTAAGCTTTTTTCTATATATTGTTTCCTGTCATTGTGTGGTATTATAAAGTATTTTGTATCTATCTATCTATATTTTTGTGATGTTCAGCAGTATGTTAATTGTAATGAACTTACTTTGTGTTTACCAAGATTGCTAACAGCACACCCGAGGATGGCCTCCCGGCCTAGGAAGAACGTGTGATTCCCGATAGGCCTCTCGAAATCCGGCTCTTCAGAGAACTTCTTTGTAGTCATTTGAGAATCTGAAACAACAAAGAAAATTCGCTTGTTATTCTAATCTTGAGGGACAGATTCTTTCTACAAAAAGTATAGAAGTCCCCAATGATGTGGAAATATATAAAATAAATTTGTTTTGACACAAATGGACATTGAACTCAAATACGAAACAAAATTCGAGTAAGTTTGTAACGTAATGAGTGAACGAACCTAGAAAATAAAAGAAATGGAGCGTCTGAAAATGTTTGATTTGTAAACCAACATAATGCTGGCAGAATTAGCAATTAACAAATATATTTTATTATAAGTCCAGTACTAACTGCTGAATGTAGGTCTTAACTAATCTGTGGCACTCATCATTCGGTTCTAACTTCTAAGACGGCATCCAAATATCTTTACCCTATCAATTCCAGAGTAATCTGGAATTTTTTGGGGATTCATTAATTTTTGACGATCTCTGTGGCGCTGCAGGCGAAGATTCCCGATCTTCAAATATTTGTTTTGGATGTTCTTGGGTTTCTCTATGTATAATAAAAATATCAATCTATGTATTGTAATGTATTATTTACTAGTTTATGCCCGCGGCTTCGCACGCGTTGTTTCTATGTTTAACCCTCGGTTAGTCGCGTGGGGTCTTTGAAAGCCCAGGTGTTACAAAAATGTAAAATTAAAACAGTTAAAACTATCCCAGCCGTTCAATATTTTATGTACCCTCCTAAGTTGGATTAAAGTTGCCGCGACTCATTGCTTACTTTAATTTGCATGCAAGGACCGTGAGTTATAGAAGTGTTTTGCGCGTACGGGCTTTGAAAGACCCCACGCGACTAACCGCGTAGGTAAAATTGAAGATAATAGTATAGTTCTATTTCTTTTCTTACATATGTTTTATAATTGTTTTTTACTGTTTTTGATAAAATCAACTTATAAAATGAACAAAAAAATACAACGTCCTACATAGAGCTGGTTAGAACATGAAAGCGACGATGTTTACGGTTGTAATGATGAAGAAGATGTAAGCGGTATACCCGCATGAAAGAAATGAGTATAACACTGACTCAGAGCAGGACTGTGAATATAAACCTACAGAACATCATGAGGTATCTTCAGACGAACTGCCTGATAATTTGAAATCTGTAAATAAGCATCAGCAGGTTCTGGGATTGTTGAACGGATGGAGCTGTCAATGCTCACATAATATGTGGCGTGAGTTACGAGTACTGTGAGTTCGGATAACAAAATGAAGTGAAATATTTTAGTAAACACTGGTTTTCAAATATGTATTATCATCTACAATTGATCGCCGGCCACCTTTTCAACTTTGGCTCGAGAATCGAAACAGACTATGAGTCGATTCATACCTCATCTTCAGAATGTTCAACCCTATGAAAATAATTTCGTTCCTTTGAGAAAGCGTTGTGTTCATTGTCCAAGAAAAACAGATCGAAAATTTAAATCTGTTTGCCATTTTTGCAAAGATAACATCAAAAAGAAAGTTATTAAAAAATTGTCTGACTTCAATTGGTAAAAGTTTATATATTTTTTGTTAGAGGATTCAAAATTTTACGTAACCGTGTTCGTTATTTAAGTGTTATTGCATATAAATTTATTACAAATAAACTTTCCTTCATTTAGTTGGGATAAAACATTTTTTTTATGATTATGATGCCAAGAGGAAAATTTATGTTCCTATTTTTGGACTGTAAGTTTAAGGTAGCAATAAAAGAATACATCTAGGCAACTTGTTGTAGTTTTATTGTTATTAAGTTAATAACCAATGATTTGAATAGAAAATTAGGAAAAATGAAGTATAAGGTCTTTTTTAGCCTGTAAATTATTGGGGTCTTCAGAGACCCCATGTGACTAACCACGTAAACAAAAAGTGCGCGACTGACCGAGGGTTAAGGTTTAAAGGTGATTTCATCCCATGGGAACTGATTTATGGGATAAAAAGTAGCGTATGTTTGATTCCAGGATAAGAATTACCTGTATGCAAAATTTCAGCCTAATCCGTTCTGTAGTTTTGGTGTTTTGGTAACAAACATCCATCCATACATCCATTCAAACTTTCGGATTTATAATGTTAGTGTGATATATCAGTTATCAAGTAGATACCTACTCCTTGCACAAGCTCTGCTTAGCTTGGGGCTTTAAAATGCTGTGTGAATTTTCCAACATTATTTATGTACCTATTTGGTATTCAATCATTCCATCGTAGGTATACACGTTGATGCACTTGATGACGTTATAAATAAATAAATATAAATAATGCTGGACAATTCACACAGCATTATCTAGCCCCAAGCTAAGCAGAGCTTGTGTTATGGGTACTAGATAACTGATATACTTAATACAATACACTACATAGATAGATATTTTTTATTATAGATAGAAAACACCCAGACCAACGGAACAAATTTCTGCAGATCGTACACAAATTTGTTCCGAGGCGGGAATCGAACCCGCAACCTCCAGCGTCGCAGGCGGACCTTCGCCCGCTCTGCCACGGAGGTCGTACAAATATATTATATTACATTAGATTACATATTACAATAAGTTATTTGAAAATGAAGGAATCACTACAAAGGATTGTAAGCAGAAAAAAAACAGACTAACTGTAAGCAGAAAGAAAACTAACTGGGGGCGATTCTGCAGTAAATTTTTTCCTTGTTCAAACCCAAAAACTCGCTATAACTCGAAAAACAGTTGAAAAAGTTCAATGACCGCGACATCCCCAGTTCGGCTTAAGCTGCTTTTGATCCACTTTCGCTTCGTGCCAAGACTGGATTAGGAGGGTATCGTTTTTGCCGCTCGCTTAAAATATTTTTTAATCTGCTTAGAATCCAAACAGGTTATGAATGTCTTCGAAATTATTTATGTTTCGAGAAAAAAATTTTTTTTTTACAACGATGACACGGATACCGTCACACTGAAACCTTTCTTCATATATAATGCCAACAGACTGTTGACATAGAGGCTTTCAAATAAATTCGCTACGTAACGTCTCGCGTCCAGATTGGAAACATTCAAAGCTTCGCATGTTTGTCAGTAAGCGATAGCTAAAATTCAGAAGAAAAAAATAAAATGTTTGAACAAAATATAATTTTTTAGGCAAAGTGGCCTACCAATCTGTCAATGGCTATAGGATGCACAAGTAATGTATACTTTCTATTTACAAGTATCAAGTTATCAAATAGTTTAAAAGTATTGTTTAACAATTACAATAGATTCGCGATAATTTAAATAAGAATATATAGAAATAAATCTGAAATTAATTGGAGAATGTACATAATTCAATTCAAAAATTTCATGACACCCCAATTTCAAACACTTGGGCCAACAAATATTGCGTTAACAAAACGGCACTTGTACTAAAACGGACGATAAAAGCCTAACAGCAATAAACTTTCATAAAAAACACAATGAAAATGGGACATTCGATAAAATGGATAAAATAAAGTGAGTTCAAACAGGCTTGTAAATGGGTTCCGAGCTGGTATTGCTAGTAATCATTGCTGAAACTGAACAATGTGTTTCGATACTAATATTATAAATTCGAAAGTAACTCTGTCTGTCAGTTACCTTATCACGTCCAAATAGCTGAACGGATCTTAATGAAATTTAGCAGGGAGGTGAATGGTATCTGGGGACAGACATGGGCATAGCATATATAGCATAACATATAGCTTTTAAATTCATCATGGTCAGTTTCATGCGCCATGATCACGGATTAAGTAGGCGTAAGGGAAAACGCGCGCCTGCCAAGTCGCCGCACTCGTATTTTTTGTAGTTATTTCAAAATAGTGATTAAGGAAATCATATAATCAAGTCAAACTCTGCGAATTTGTTTACAAATATTAAATTTCCTTAGTTGAGTACAAAAAAAGTGTGATATCAGTAGTTCTCTAGTCATAGTATTGAAAAAACGTTAGAAAAAGGGGTAACTTAGGGATTTTTTTCTATCGAGTGAAGTTCATTAGATCTTGTAATTGAATGTGACTTTGACTAGACTAGATCCTTAAGTTATATATTTCTTTTTTTTAGAATTTTAAACACTATTTTCTAAGTGTCAGATGATTTAGAAAAATCAGAAAAATGTGGCCTCTACTGGCCTACCAAGCCTTAACTGATGTTGAATTATTCCGTGATCATGGCGCATGAAACTGTGCCGAAATATTGGAAAGCTCAAAACTCAAATCATGGTAAATATCTCGTTGTAAATGACTTTAGTGGACATGGGCTACTTGAAAATCATGTGCAAAGCTGCGGGCAGCAGTTAGTTATATATAAAACAATCCAGACAAATTTATTGTTGTTTTTATTGGAACAAACGAAAATTGAAGTGTTGTGCCACAATCAAGAGGTTTGGAAGACGGATTACCTACTGCAATGCTGCGGCTGTTTATCAGTGCCGAAAAAAGTGCTCGAGAGCTAGCACTTTTAACGGCACTGATGAACTCGTTATGGTCTTAGTGGCATTTGGAATTTAGAGATTATTTGTCGTCTATTCAGGCAACCTCACAAGGTGGACCGCTGACTGAGTAGTTGCGTTCTAGTATTGTGCAAACTTCTATGCATGGTGAAGACATAAACACACAAGATTCATTATGAAGATATTCATTTAACAAACGTGGTTTCCCTCAATCTACACAGGCAAATCGCAATAGGTACTTTCTAGTCAATTCATAGAGTAAAAAAATAGTTTACTGCGAAAGATAGTGTTGTGTGTTTCTTATGATCAGATGATCGATCGTGTGTGTCAGCTACACATTCATACATGAAATATTTTAGATATTTCAAGTATTCAAAATAATGGGTAGGTAGTTCTACGTCTCCACTAGCTAGAACACGTTGTCGAGAGAATAGAAGGGGATTGGGCTATCAAGAAAGCGTATTAGGGAAAACCATCAAAGAAATCTGGTCTACCCAGTCGGCCGCCCTAGGTGTCGCTGGATCGGTGAAGTTGAAGTCGATCTCCACGAACTCGACGCCTCGACCCTGGCGAGAGACAGCTCAGAACCGAAGTGCCTGGGAGAAGTCTGTAGGAGGCCAAGATCTACTTTGGATCGCTGAGCCACAGGAGTAAGTAAGTTAACTCCAACTATCTAAAAGGATCTGTTTCCTTATTATCCAAGAGAACCTTAAACCAGGCGCTCGAAGGTCGACAGTGGCGCAGTACGCGACTGTCACCGAATGCTAATGCCGATCACCTCAGGTATTGCTGCGAGCTTCTTCATTATAACGAGCATTCAATCTTTTTGTTTGGATCAAACTGATCGGGTGAATTGTAAAACAAATTTAGTGGGAGGTCTTGGATTGCCAATCTTTAATTTTCTGCTTTTTATTTGCGAGAAAGTTAGTTGGTCTTAAAAACCTTTACTGATGGTTTGTTAGTGGAGTCTTCACGCCGAGAAGTCGGTGACATAGCCAGGTGCTTTGTTACAACAATACAATACAAATGCTTTATTGTATACCATAAAAATAACATTACAAGGAGACATTACAAAAGACAACTACAATGGGTGGCTATCGCTTAGAAGCGATTTCTTCCAGCCAACCTTTAGATGGAAAGAATTGTGTAAATTTAAGAAAGGCCTTATATAATTATTTTCATGTACCAAAGACTATGTAACATAGAATAAGTACATATACATACCATTTTGAATACAAAATAAAAACAAGTAATAAATAAATATAAATAATACCTTACAAAAATATAAAAATACAAATGTATTAGACTATATATAAATAAATAAATAGTAAGTACCAATATTCACTTTCTTCATTTCGATGTAAGAATATCTGTACACAATTATTATTATGAAAACCTTTTTGTGAGTGGAAAATAACAAAATAAAATGTCTTATTATTAATATTGATAGGCAGCTGGCAGTGTTTTGATAGCTTGTTGGCGGCTCTCCGACTTAGGTGTGTAGACTCTAGTGCTACACAATTGTGAAATGAGACTTACACTCATTCCTTTACCTAAACTAACTGGCTTTTATAATATGTTCTGCGCATCTGGCTAGTCTCCGTTGAGACAGGCCGCCGTGGCCGAAGATTCGACTAGGAGGACATCAACTGAATATCGAGATTATGTCATATTATTATATCATATTATCATTTTATTTTTATAATATTATTATGGGTAGTGTCTGAAGATGTGCGACTGCGAATGATCTGGCTAGTCGAATGATCTACGACTACTAATTTACTCATTCGACTTGAATATTAGTATTAAACTAATCTTCAAAGTCGAATGACAACTACTAATTAGTAATTACTAATGCCTCTACGAATTGATCGAGGCGTCGAAAAACGAATGGAGTTCGACTGCCCGACTCAGGCAGTAACCATTACTAATCAAATTAGTTACTAATTTGGTTAGTAATCGCCAGAGGCGTCGAATAACGAATTGAGTTTCGAAGATTTGTGAAGTCGAATAATTCGAATGAAATCATTCAAAGTCGCGCATCTTTAGTAGTGTCCTGCGTAAAAAAAAATATTATTCTATCCATCAGATTATCGGAATATATTAGACACTAATTTTTTCTTTTTTCAATCAAACAAAAAATTACAAAAATAAAGCGCGTCAAAGTTTGGAAGTGGGGGCTAGTAACGCCTTACTAAAAAGTGTCGCCAGGCGTATATCTTTATATCTTCATCATTTTTTGTTTAATCGACGAAAGAAAAAATACGTTTCCAATATCTTCTGATAATCTAACAGAACTTGTTTGTTTGTTTGTATTGAATTGGCTCCAAAACTACTGGGCCGATTTGAAAAAATCTTTTAACATTAGAAGCCCACGTTATTCCTGATGAACATAGGCTACATTTTACCGCGGGAAAATGCTTCATTTTTCAGACCAAACCGTGTTTTGTTCATGCTGTGTTTTGTAAATCAGTTAAACTCCGATTAAACTGACTTACGAATTATTTAAAATTGTAGATTGAAATAGCTGACTCACGCCACTATTACTGTGTCCACATTTGCCAAAATCTCATTCGGAAGTTACAAATAGCGACCAGTAACATATATTTCCTGCTTCCACCCGGAGCCCTCTAAAAGGTTTTCCGTTAGCCAACAAACAAGTCCGCAACATTGCATCCACCTGACGTTTTCCAATCCATTTCCCGGTCCCGAATTTCTGAGATTTTTAATATTTCAATTTTCACCTCTATTTTCTAGAAGTTAGGTATTCTTTTGAAATGAACGGGCACGTCTGCTCCCATATGGTATGGTGCGGCCCATTTCTTTGTGTAGTTTTCTGAATAATAGATTTGTTTAGCACCATAGATTTCAGAATATCGAAATCTGTGGTTAGCACCTGATGGCTTAAGAAATACTGATGGCTTAAGAAATTTTGTTGGTAAATCGCACTATAAACGCGTTTGGTTGTTTAGTTGTTTGGATGGATGGATGTTTGTTACCTCTTCACGCCTTAGCGACTGTACCGATCAGGCTGAAATTTTGCTAGTTTTGGCTTTGGAACTACATCTGTGCAAAATTCTATGCAAAAGCCTGGAATTAAACTTTATATCCCATAAAACAGTTCCCTTGGGATATAAATGACCTTTAAACGATTCAATAGAAGCAACGCGTGCGAAGTCGCGGGTAGAAACTAGTTTTATGATAACTTAGATAACAAGTCAAATAGGTATGCACCAAGATTAAAGACCATTTGTGCGTTAAACAATATTTAGATAACTTGCTGGCGGTACCTAATGTTTCTATATTTCGAAAAAAAAAACAATTTCGATTAGATAGGTTGAACTTTTCTACTGATTTTGAGGAAATTATAACACTACCTACCTGTACATACTGGCCATTACAGGCAATGCGATCGACAAATCGGGACAGCAGGTTTCTCCTGGATCCAGCTGGATGTTTGCCTGTTTGGGAGTCGCACACAACACTCAAGGGCACTAGCAGATGTTCACAGTTTGTTTATAGAACGTCTATTATGGCAACATTAATATAACCGAGAGAAAGAACGTCTTCACTGATTATGCGCGCAAAGCGGCTGTGTTCGAGCCATTCGTAGTTTTCTCGTGCAAAACTACCCTCAAAATGTTTAGCAAAATAAAACCATGAGTAGAAGCACGTATGTACATACAGCATATGACACTAATATTATAAATGCGAAAGTTTGGATGGATGCATGGATAGATGGATGGATGGATGTTTGTTATTATTATTGATTATTATTATTGTTACCTCTTCATGACAAAACTACTTAACGGATCGGGCTGATATTTTGCACACAGGTAATTCTAATCCTGGAATCAAACATAGGCTTTTTATCCCATAAATCAGTTCCCATGGGATAGAAATAACCTTAAAACGTTTCCATAGAAACAATGCGTACGAAGCCGCGGGCATAAACTAGTTTATAATATGATTATGAATAAATTTTCAAATATAAATTAAAAATACTACAACATACGAAGGGTATAAAGTATTTTATAATGACTATAAACTCAAAAAATAAATGTTTCTTTACCAGCAAAAGTGTACTGGATCTCTCATGGTTCAGAAAACGTAGTCTTCTGTTCCAGTGTCACAATTTTGTATTGTGGGACCACGACGTGATATTTTTATACCACCATTAGTGCAAAAAGTACTACGAACGATAGCATTTTCAAAGCTTTGTTCTTGAGGTCGACTGGTACCATTGCAGGTAAAATTCTAAGTTACCTACTACACCTTTTGCGGGGAACTGAGAACACCTGGCGAGCGGTTACCACATTAGTTGTGTGGTTTAGCCAGAATTCGCGGTTTCGAACACGATAGGGTTGGCACGTAAACAATTCTCAACCGAGGGTATAAATTTACCTTGACATGCGATTTTAATCACTTAATTCTTGTGGTAAGAGTTCTTTTACATTAGCGGCTGGTGAACAGTATTTGTTTCAGCATATAGGGATATCTATCGCAACCAGCAGATCTCATTCTATGAAAGCTTAATGTCGACGACTTGCTGACACAGTCCGGCTTTGCTGTCGGCGGATACTTAAGTGACATGTCGGCGGTTTCACCTCATTAAAATTGACATAACAGTCGGCGGGGTCTGCGGATTCGGTGTGTCCTGTTAATATCATATCAGCTGACAAAAATTCTCAACTTTTAGTTGATATATCTTCACTGACTGAGCAAAATTATGAAAATTCACTCAATTTTTATTTTGTCGTCTCACATCAGCCTTATGGCGCGTTCCCACTGTGTCGTGACGACAGAAAATCGTGAAGCTTAAAGCATCGTGGCTTTTATATTTAAATGGAGGTGTTCAAATACATTATTACACGATAAACTGTCGTCCACGACTTGTTTTTGTTGTGACGATGGATTGTCGTTGTAATGGGAACAGCTAGCACGACCGTCGTGGAACGAAAAAAAAAGTCACGATCTAATCGTCACTGCCGTGAACCGTCAAAATCTATCGCTGTCCAATGGGAACGGCTAGACACAATAGTCGTACGAAATAATCGCGACGACAAACAGTTGGTATAATGAGACCAGCTAGAGACGATAGTCATCCAACGATAATTTACGGTTACGACAGAGTGGGAAAGTGCCCGAAGAGCGCGTTATACATTTTTGTAAAAGGATGGTTCCTAAGAAATCTAATTACATATATCCAAAAAATCATCGCATCCTCCCCTCAGTACGAAAATGTGCTTACCAACACTACGAGGCCAAATGACGTAGGTGGGAGTCGAAAATTTTTGGGATATCATTTGATTTCTTAGAAAATACCCTGAGTGTAAGGGTTTACGCACTAAAATAACAAAATCTAAGGATGGTTTCTCCTATTATGATGAAGTCACTGATGATATAATTAAATATTACCAAGAGAGCGGCCTTTATAGACTATACCAAGCCACCTTCCTAGTTTCAGTAAAAAGAATCCAGAAAAAAATTCTTCACAGTTTTTTAACCCCTAAAATAGTGAATTTAATCCATTTTAAGACCGCTGGATTACTTCTACAAATTCAGCCCTAAGTTATAAGTAAGTTACGAAGGGGGTGAGTTAATAAGAGATGGATTTTAAGGTACCGACCACGGCTTAGGGGTGAGATTATGAATAATTTAGGCTGTAGATGTTCTAAAGGGTGGAACTTCTCCACATTCTCAATATTTAAAGCTATATAATATTAATTTCTTTATGGTGTTGGCTGCATAGAATCGGATATTCAATCAATTGCGACGCTTGACACAGTGCTGATGAGTATCTGGCGCAGCGCATCAGCATTGTCATACAGCGGGGCAATGCCAGCGTCTTGGGGACGCTTCCGGTTTGTATTGATTTATGGATCAGTTGAGCTTCTATTAGACTGACTGCATTTCGATCAAGTGTTTCTATCCTAAAAATAATGGTAAAAAGAAAAACAAATCAATTGTGCTCGTTCTAATTACGAGTAGTTTATATTTTTATATTGTATTTCTCTTTGTTAATAAAGTTTCTTATCAACTGATGAAACTGAATAATTTATGCTCCAACTAAAACACGTTGAAAATAACGTGTGCTTCTTTTGTTATTGACACAAATACTGCACTAAACTCAATGTTCTTTTTAACCTGCGACGCAAAAAGAGAGGGGTGTAATAAGATTGACGTGTCTGTCTGTGTATCTGTGTATCTATCTGTGGTATCGTAGCTCCCAAACGGATGATTTTCGTTAAGTGTTTTTTTTGTGTCATCGATAACTTTATCCCGGGTGTTCTTAGCCAGGTTTCATGAAAATTTGGCGGGGTTTTTTTAAATTTTGTTCTTGTTATAAATAAGCGTTTATGGCGAGATGTTCAGAGCTACGTGCTATTTGCTATCCAGAGCGGTAGCGAAACCCGAGTGGGTATGTGGTTCGCGGTATTCAGTTTAGTATATTAGTGACAGTAGGGTTACCGAAAACCCTCACGGATTTCGTTACCGCTCTGATTGGTGAATAACGCGAAAACTGTAGATTAGGCTGTAGATGCAGATGTCTCTCCTGACATTCCGCTGGTATATTTTTTTTCCTATAATTAGTTAATTTCATGTTAAGTACAATAAAGTATTAATTCATTCCTTCATCCATTCCACTGGTCGATAGGTAGCGCGGTAAGCACAAACATAAAGATAAACTGAAATCCTATTATTTAAAATATATGAAACACACGTGAAGGTGGTGAATAATA
The DNA here is from genome assembly GCA_949316285.1 of Eupithecia subumbrata. Lineage (NCBI taxonomy): Eukaryota > Metazoa > Arthropoda > Insecta > Lepidoptera > Geometridae > Eupithecia > Eupithecia subumbrata. The sequence continues at coordinate 6,607,684 of OX438643.1, read as the reverse complement.
AAATAGGTGAATAATAAATATACGGCAATGGTACGCCAAAAACATTAATAAAAAAAATTACTCCTAAATTGTAGGAAGTTTTGTCTTGTTTAATTTTATATGAATGTTTTTATCGGAAAATGAGTCGGAAAAGAAATATTGTCAAAACACTGCTACAAGGCGCCATTTTTTCAATATAGTGGCGCGAGCGGCAAGAATACGAGGTTGCAAAGTTAAAATTCAGAAAAAGCACATCGAAATGTAATTAAATTACCCATTTTCAAAAGTCCCAGAAAACTTACTAGGTAAAACTACCAAATGACTGGACTAAAACTGCAAGCAATAATTAGTTCCCAATAATCCGAATGTTGCACCGTGTTTGTAAATTCGTAAAAAGCATTTATTTTTTAATCCATTTATTTTCGTTTCCGCGCTTCATTAGACATTTAGCTTGGAGTTTTTCATTTTAATTTGATTCTAAGCTTTTTAAGCGTGGTTGGTTGTAAAGTGTCGGCTACGGATATTTTATACCTCTTTGTTTTAACTCTACTAATAGTATGATTTTAGTCACGAAAAAGTTTTCATTTACTGCCGCTGACCTGTCAAAGTTGTCAACGTTGTACTGCTAAAATGCAACGAATCACTCTAATCATTCATAACCCCATGAAACAAAGAAGAAGTCCAAGAAGAGTCTGTTAGAAACTATTAGATCGCTGTTATATTAATTACAAAAAAGTTTCTCTCTATCCGGTAGGGGCGCTGCCTTATAGATTTCGTAAACTAATCACAACTGAGTGAATCCTTAGTACGGACGGACTAAGGACTCAGAACAGAGAAATTCACTAGATGTTAACCAAAGCAAAAGCCACGTAAATGCTTTTAAATTCACGAACAATGTGACTTTTGACTTTCAAAAGTTTCAAACTCTCAATTGAACTTGTAAAGACGTTGTTGATCGACGCAAAATTGTTTCGAAAGGTAGCTAAATAGTCGTATTTTTTAGGTTTGTAACTGACAGTTACATAGATTGACAGCACAATTTTCTTTGTACTGTAATAAAAAATTAGCTGACAGTGCAAGGGTGGCGTGGTAAAATTAAATTCTGGTAGATAAATAAAACGTCAAGTGCGAGTCAGACTCGCGCTCTAAGGGTTCCGTAAGACCTTGTGTCTTGCCCAATATCATGATTTTAGGTCAATGGGAAGTAAGTATTGCTCCATGGCGAGAGTCAAATCGACTCTCGCCATAGAGCAAAAGCTACTTCCACTTTACTGCTTTAACTTTTCCTTTTTGTGAATAAACTACAAATTTCAAAAGGTCTACTGGAAGTACTCTATATTTTTGGTGTGCATGTGATTCCCTTGGAAATTTCAAAATATTTGGACAGAATTGAAAAATACTTTTGATTGTGTCGACGTAGAGGTTTTATTTATATCGAGGTTCCAAGAAGTTACGGACTTGAGTATTTGATGTTAACTTCAACTCGATACCTCCACGCGTTCCTGAGTAAAGGGGGTTGACAGACAGACAGACAGACGGACGGACAACAAAGTGATCCTATAAGGGTTCCTTTTTTTCCTTTTGAGGTACGAAACCCTACAACTGGTACGTTGTAAATAAATAAAATAAATGAATAATGCTGGACAATCCACACAGCATCATTTAGCCCCAAGCTAAGCAGAGCTTGTGTTATAGTACCTGATGCACATATACAATACATTACGCGGATAGATTTTTTTAATACACATAGAAAATACCCAGAACACCAGAAACAAATACTTACAGATCGTACAAACATTTGTCCCAAGGCGGTAATCGAACCCGCAGCCTCCTGCGTCGCAGGCGGACCTTCGCCCGCCACGCCACTTTGGTCGCACATTCTAAGGAAAATATTGTCATAGATCACCAATATCTATCAACTTATTAATGCATTTAATTTTGTACATGAGCGGATATAATTTATTTCGGAAAAGTTTGAAATAGTACATTGTATTGTGTCATTTGAGGCCCGAGGCGCGGCCGAGGGCCTTAAAACACACAAGGTAGGAATCGCACTTTCTCCCGAGTTATACTACACCTTCGAGTAAATTCAAATTGTAAACACAAATGTAGCAATAAATACGCGCACGTGCTTTTTTCACATGGTTCTTTTTTTTAATTAGTGTCCCGAATACGGAAGAGGCCGATGTCATATGGCAGATTCGGAGTAAAAACTTTTTGTAGTTTGACGTATTCGTCGACCTCCGTGGCGCAGCGGGCGAAGGTCCGCCTGCGACGCAGGAGGTTGCGGGTTCGATTCCCGCCTCGGAACAAATTTGTGTACGATCTGCAGAAATTTGTTCCGTTGGTCTGGGTGTTTTCTATGTATAATAAAAATATCTATCTATGTAGTGTATTGTATTAAGTATATCAGTTATCTAGTACCCATAACACAAGCTCTGCTTAGCTTGGGGCTAGATAATGCTGTGTGAATTGTCCAGCATTATTTATTTATTAATTTATTTATTTATTATAAAAATAACCATAGCAACCAGCTGATATTCCACAGTATTAAAAAAAATAACACGTTAGAAATAGATTTCCATACACTTTTCTCTCTCGCTGAACACGTGAGAAATAAAATTCCATAGAGTTTTCCCTCCCTTTTCAATACGCCTGCAATGACGTACTTTCTACCTTATGTTTGGAAAAGGAATAAGCAACTTTCTTATGAGGTGTAGTTTAAAATTAATAAAATCAATCACACAGAGCCGTGTCGTTGTAGAGCTGTAGTCTGCTGTTATCAACAACAGAGGCTACACTAAATTCATAAATTACGGGATATTTACCATGATTTGAATTTTGAGTTTTCCAATATTTCGGCACAGTTTCATGCGCCATGATCACGGAATAACTGACGGCACTGCGAGTGAGTTGTTATATATAATCGTTATAAATATCCCGTTATTTATGACTTTAGTGTTAATAACCATGATTTAAAAGTTTTAACAGAGGCTACGTTTACAAGTAGATACAAATTGAATATTCATAAGAATCAAGTGAATCACAATTGTACTTGCATCTCGTTCTCGAAATAACTATTCTGAAAACAAGAATTATTTACAACATATAGTTGGCTTAGCAATGATTTTAAACTGGTAAAGTAATCTAGGAAATCAATTATCGACTTCGACGGGGCTTGAATCTTCTCTGAGTACGGGAATGTGCTAACCAACTACACGACGAGGTCAAGTGACGTAGGAGTAGTAAAATTTCTGGGACTTCCTACGGACTCTAGCGCCATTAGCTGTTTCATAGAAATTACACTGAGTGTTAGGGCATACACCATAACAACAAAAACCTTGGTATAATAATCCTATAATAGAACTGATTTATCCATGTTTGACACTGAACACATCACATTGAATTTATTTATGATACAGAAAAAATTGAATTTTATAATATATATATATAATAATTTCACATTATAATAATTTCACATTATAATATATATATAATTTCACATTGAAGTTATTTATGATACAGAAAAAATTGTATGAGGTAAATCAATTTGTAATGAACATAGAAGTCAATTTCGGTGTTTCTATTAATATGACTGAATGTAAATGTATATATTTTTGTACTTCGTCCTTAATAGTTTAGTACTAGGTCAAAGTACGAAAAACAGAACAATAATATAAAAGGCAAAACTTTTGCTTTGAATTTAGTTGTAGTTTTCAAATTCAGTGGTTCGGATCGGGGTTAAAATCGGGAGGAAACCAGCTAAAATAACACAAAGGCTAATTACTAATGACTTTCTCAAAGCTCTCCACAAGCTGGTTAATATTTAATGTGTTTGAAACACTCTAAGCTTCATTAAATAGGTAGGCTACCTAGTAAGGTTTTTTGAGGACGATTCTCTGAAAATACGACGGTAATTTTTGCAAGAGTGCCATTTCACTGACTACATAAGTAGGCACAATTTATTTTCTAGCTTATGTTCTGAAACGTTTTACTTAAGGTTTATACTATGGCTGCCTGGTAAATCAAAAAGGTACCTACTTTTTAGCTCAGGTTGATCGACGTAGCGAAACTATGATGTTACATTTTGCTCATTATTCCAGCTAAAAGAGTCCATTTGCAGGAGATAAGCCTATTTTTTAGATAAGTTCACCTTACAATTTCTAACACTTTGTTAAAGATGATTAATAAAATCAATAAAATCATCAGGGTGATAAAGATAGATAGTGGGAAATTAAGCTTTTGCCCTCGGCTTTACGGATTTTTCGGGCTAAAAAGCAGCCTGTATGCTATCCTGCTTTAGGACTACGTCTATGAAAAACTTCAGCCCGATATATCCATTTGTGTTGGCATGAATAGGTATCTAGCCAAACTTTAGCATTTTAGTGTGTTTAGTGTGATTTCATAGACTGCCAATATTTTACCTCTTGCCGCTCACAACCACAGGGATGACTAATAAACAGCTCTTGAAGGAGCTCTATAAGTGGGAAATGGAAGTCTGTTTGCTAGTTCTTATCGTACATAATCATGGGTTGTTCTTGATACATAAGAGACCTAATTATTATTAGTGTTAAATATTAGGATGTAAAATATTTAGCAACGATTCCGCACAAAATCTAGTCTGATAAAGTCCAAGAAAATGCAATTTGCGTGCAACGCACGCCCTCGAACATTTTATTTACTTATCTAATTGTATTACTTAATTTTAATTTGTGAGAGGGTGGGCGGTGCACACGAATTGCATTTTCTTGGGTCTAATCAAGGAATGTATTTATCGGATTTTTTTTAATTATAAATTTCATTTAAATCCTAAGTATGTAACGCCTGGTGCTATTATTTCCAATACACTTGCTTATAAAGTGGCTCTATGGTCACCGCAATTAGGCACAGAATGACACCCATAATCAAACTGTGACTTTTTCATTCCTATAACTCAATAGTGAGTTATAGTTTTATTTTTTTATTAAATTGGTTGAGTTGCTTTGTTCTTAAAAAAGTTTTTATTAAAAAAAGATCGTGTTCAATAGAACAAATAAATTAATGTTCCTATTGCTTGCTTATTTCATGCAACTTCTTATTTAAATAGAGAATTTTAACTCGTACGTGTAAATAAAACTTTCACTCAAATATAACTTTTGTTTTCTCTGTAATAAAATGAGTTTTTATTGTTATTTTATTCACAAGTGTGTTGAAAAACGTCGTATAATACACGTGTGTATTGATGATTACCGTCTTCGACCTCGCCTACCAACGTTACACACTAGTACCATAATAGACTATTATATTACCAATAGTGTACTAGCTGATTTAATAGCTGTTCTTCTTACCTTTCATAGCCATGGTCGGCAGCAACGCCAGCGCCTGTATCATGGACCAAAAGCACGACCTTTCGATCCTCATGGTCGCGCACTATTCAACACATCACTCACATCAGACTTGTTCATCGTCTATTCAGATGCATTGTTATTTTTGAGATTTATAGTTTACACTAGTGTTTTATTTTGCTGGCAACATTTATATTTATATTGAAAATGTATGGATTAATTAAGTAGGCTTTTAGCCCGCACTGATACGCTACGCATTATGGTGTATATGCTACAAATAATCCATATGAAAATGGAATGGCATTTTGGATGATAAATCAATGATGGTATTAGAATTATTTACAATGGATAGATACATTATTTCAGCTACGTTTCACATAGATTTTATCACATGAACTCATCTAGAGTATTATAATACAAAAATAAATGTTTCTTGCCCATTTAATTCTCGTTTCAAATCAAAGAAAAAGTTTCCTTTTTATTTCATGTTCTGAATTTAGAACAAAAAAATTAAGCTAAAATACAATTTATTAGAGAAAAGTGTTTCTTGTCAGTGAATTGAGCAACATGAGCCCTGTGATAAAAACATACCTACCCAATATCAGTCAAAACCGTTCTTTTCCCGTCATTTGTTGTGTGAAGTACAACCTCTTTTAGTGTGTGAGTAGAGCCAATTTCCGTCTTCCGGTTAGGAAGAGCCTCTCGAACAAAGGTCCATGTGAGATACACTCTTGAAAGTGACAATGAGGAAATGATGTACACATGACAAAGAAGTTCTGAGACTTGCATATGGATCTTTGAATGATATAAAATGGTTGATAAAAAATAAATATAATATTAAATATGAGTTATGGGTTTATCCCTTTTCAAGTAGGTTTTTTTTAAGATAAAAAAGTGTATTTTTAAGTAAGGTATTTGTTATTTTTTAAGAATGGAACATGTTTTTCTAAATTGCAGAAATTAAATGTAAGTATGTCTAAAGTTTTTTAATAAGTCACTTGCCATGTCAAAACATCATTTCAAAAAGAGAAATTGAATATTTTTACCACCGAAAACTCTTTAAGATATTGGGAAAACAAATTAATTAGTTTGTGTTAAAATTCAATTGTTTCATCCAATCCGCCTCGTAGTAAAATATGCCAGTTCAATAAAACACTCACAAGCAATCGAAACAAAGGAAACTAAATCTTGTATTACAAATTCACACTCCACATTAAATGTTCAGCATGAACAAATATCCGCAGGAACAAAACCGTTAGGGTCACTCATCGCAACAAGTCGTTATTCGTTACAACTGCTACGACGTAGCGTGTAGCGCGGGCCGCGGCTGCTAGCGAACTGACGTAGCGGCGTAGCACCGTCGCACCGTAGGTCCGTAGCACCTCTACGCCGCATGAAAAGGTTACCAGTTAAGCCTACCGCCTTTTGCATGAATAGAAATACGAATGTGTTATGTTTTTCCGGTTTTCCGTTTTTGTGAAAGGAGTGTTTGGATTTCTTTGGGATGTGCTTATGTTTGCTCGAGCGGAATAGATTCTTGCTTCTATGAAGCTTTCACTGATGTATACTGATGATTTATTCAATAAGTAGTATTGACTGGATTTACTGTGCAGCTTCGTTAAATGGAACAATAATTTACTTGTCTCCATTTTAGCTGCATTTTAACTCCAATTTAAAATGCATCTTAAACGGAGACTAATAAATTAGTGTTCTATTCTAGGTCAAAAAATATTTAAATATAATGAATGTCCATTATGTGTAAACTTTTATGTATGAATTATCTTGTGTGTGCAATAAAGAATTTAAGAATTAAAGAATGAACAATATTTAAATAGAATATAATAAAATTAATAATATTTTCGTGTCGTTATAACTTTTATCAGCTAAAAAATATAGTTTTTTAAAAAAAGTAAAAAAAAAACCGTCGACAAGTTTGGTTACCATGCATTGGCATGTGTCTCTAGTGCAGGACGTGTGTCCCGTCATGGTTAAATTAATGACATCATCCGTCGGGCATTTACCAGCGTCAGTGTCGCAGCTACACTCGAACCACGTGGCCTTATGCGAGATGATGGTAAAAGGCCTGACGGTATGACTCTGATTCCCTGGAAGATGGGTCGGCCTTTAGTTTGGGATGCCACGTGTGTAGATACCCTAGCGTCTTCACATCTTGCAGGGACATCGGTAAGGGCCGGTTCTGCAGCAACATCAGCGGAGTCCCTTAAACGGCGAAAATACGCTAACCTTGACCGAGGTTACCTATTTGAGCCGTTTGGGGTAGAAACCCTTGGGGTCCTGGGGCACACGCAATTTATAAAGATCTTACCAAACTTCTTATAGAGTCCACAGGTGATCGGAATGCTGGCTTCTATTTCGGTCAACGAATAAGCATTGCCATTCAACGTGGCAATGCTGCCAGCATTCTGGGCACTCTGCCTTCTGGTGACGGCTTAGATTTTTAAGAAATAGATATAAGTGTATATATTAGTTGTAATTGTTTTATTCTGTAACTGTAATTTTCTATAATTTCTGATAAATAAACACATTGATTCTATACAATAATAAAACCACAAAAAATCAAATTTTTGCTAAGCGCCTTGCGGAAAAATTGGAGCAAATTTTATATTTTTCCAAAAGAATTTCTACCATATGGTCAATATTAATTTAAGATTGCTTATAATTGGTACACCCCTGCCTTTCTTTAATTCACATAATTCTTTCCATCCAAAGGTTGCCTGGAAGAGATCGCTTCTAAACGGCCGCCCATTGTACTTGTGTCATAAGGAATAATAATAATAAATAGTTTATTTCGTTAACTTAATCTATACATGTCTTTAGATTGCTTTTGAAATCCCCTTTTAAGTATAGAGATACCTGTGTTAGGGGGTTTCGCTCTTGCCTTGTGGAAATTAACTTATAGACTAATTGGATACAATAGAACATACATATCTTATATTATAAAATAAAAAGAAACTTAAATGTAATCAATTTTCTCGTGTAGGTCTGTGTTGTGTGTGGAGGTGGGGTTATGTGCACTATCACGAGACTATCTCCAGCAGGTTTTCCGTGTCCTGGTATGATAGGGTCAGTAGCCAGTCTGTTATTAGTTTTTTTGAAGCATGTTTTGTTAGTGGGTAAATATTTAAAATCTTGGAATGTATTGTCTCTTGTATTGTATTTTTGTTGGTGCACGTACAATAAACTATTTTGTATTGTATTGAATTGTATTATAATTATTGTACCAGCCTGAAAATAACATGTTAGGTATTTAGTTCCAACGATGACATCTAAAAAGAAAAATCGGCAGCAACGCCATCAATCTTGTCACAAAGCAGCTGTCTCTAATTTGAGTCTAAACATGCTGCTCGTAAACTTTAATACTATAAAATGTATATAACTAATGTCGCCAAGCTACAAATGACCTTTGTCTATAAATTGTAGCCATTACCAACATGCTTACGTCATACAAAACTAAACCTAGACAATTTAATTTGGCATATACCGTTTTTGTGGAACTCTGACAAATAAAAGTAGTGGCAGAGTTTGGATCAAGCTTTCCAGAAACAACGTGAAATTGTCAGAAACTCCTATAGAAACAAATACCATAAATGACTGTGATTATTGATTTGAACATTATTTTTAACCCCCGACGCAAGTATCGTAGCTCCCAAACGGATGAACCGATTTTCGTTTAGTTTTTTTTTTGAGTCATAGATTATTTTATCCCGAGTGTTCTTAGCCATGAAAATCGGCCGGGGGGTTTTATAATTTTTGTTTTAGCTGCTTCTGTAGTGAGAGTTTGTCTCGTCATTTAAAGGTGAGTACTGATCAGCGTTACCGGGCGTAATGTAAGTGTTACACAGCGAGCGTTCGTGCAGCCAGTACAGGGAAAGAAGGCGATCTTTAACAGTGTAGACTAAAACGGCGACATATCATAACAGAGGCCAAGTGGCCTACTTCGGGTCAGCGAGCCATAGGAGTAAAAGTCTGTTAAGACTTACGCAGTTTTGCTACCCAGAGCCGCATACTCATTCAGCTTTTGCTACCACTTTAAATCATCAAACAAAAACCAAGTCTTGTAAGTTCCATGGAACTTACTAAAGGCCTAATCATACTTACCTAATCTACCAAACTAGTTTTGGATTCATTTGTAAACTATTTGATGAAATATAATTGAAGTCCATGCCGGACAACAATACTGTTAACTTACAAAACTAATTCGTTATCTTTTTTTCATCTGAACAGAAACCTTATGATAAGTTTTTAATATGTACAAGTTAAGGAAAACTATAAAAAAATTCCTTTGCTTCTATACATAAAGCTCCCCTACACAAGCGTCCCTATAGAGGCGCTGCCGTCATCCGTTATAACGGATAGATACTATATCATAGTTGTCGGATAATTTCGAGTGATTTGTGTTTTTGCATTTTGGCAGTACGAGTGCCACGAGTACCTAAGCGGTAGCAAACTGTCACCTTCTCGAAAAGTTTTTCGGTTAGATATTTTGAAAACTGATAATCTGCATCTTGGAAGCCTCTGTTGCCCGGGCTCTTAAGAGACCGGTGTCCTCAGGAGCACCAAGTGTTCAGACACCACACACACACACACCCTCACACACACACACACACACCCTCTCTCACACACACACACACACACACACACACGCACTCTATGTCAAGAGTCTTAGATGGATGGAATGATGAATTCTACTAAACTATTCCTCACTTTCTCTTATTTAATATTTTTGCTCTAGATTTTATTTTATTTTAAGAAACTCTTTTATATTTAACTTCAATAGTTAGTAAGTTCGTGGAACTCTCTTACCCTAATCCCGGAGGTGGGCGTTGCGATCTGCGACACAGTATTTTACTTCTGCAGGTCGCATCACTGTCAATTTTTTTATATCCCCCAATATCTATCGAAATAAACACTTTTTACTTTTTTTTACTTTTGATACTTGACGTACAGATAACTATGGAACACTGTACTGTGTATCTAAGCCAAGCGGTCAAAGTGCTATGACATTTGAGGAGCCACGGCATTAATATTTACGTAATTTGTCTGAGGAATACTAACTGTCGTTTGTTGGTGATTGCTGTGGGCTGTCATGTGGTGACGTGTATTGACGTCATGAATGGAGGGTTTAAATTCTATTTATTCCAGTCTCTAAAGTACTTATAGACTGCCTGTGACGCAGAAGGTTGGGATCGATTCCCATAGATGTTTATACGATCATTTAATCCGGGTCTGGGTGTCTTCTATACTAAGTTTATTAAAAACTAGTTTATGCCCGCGGCTTTGCACGCGTTGTTTCTATGGAAACGTTGAAAGGTGATTTCTATCCCATTGGAACTGATTTATGGGATAAAACGCCCATAAATCAATCAAACTAGGCTACTTTTTATCCCATAAATCAGTTCCCATGGGATAGAAATCTCCTTTAAACGTTTATAGAAACAAAAACACCCAGACCAACGGAACAAATTTCTGCAGATCCTACACAAATTTGTTCCGAGGCGGGAATCGAACCCGCAACCTCTTGCGTAGACTAGACGGCAGACTCTCGCCCGCTGCGACACTGAGGTCGTCTACTAGACTTACTAGATACACATCTATCTTTAGGTAGTGGGTAATAGTATAAAGTGCCTCGGAAAACACGGAAAGCCGTTTGTCCTGCGCTTGACCTCTCCCCGTCATCGTATCGGTCATCGGATTACGAAAGTGAGGGAATAGAGAGTGTTTGCGCGCACGCTTGTGAACTATAATATGTCCTGCGCACCTGGCTAGTCTTCGTTGAGACTGGCCGCCGGGGCCGAAATTCGGCTAGAAGGGCATCATCATGAATAGAATGAAAGTCTAAATTAACAGTGAATTGTAATTAAAGGTATATTTATAAAAAAATAATTAATATGTAACCTTAAATTTTACCGTAGACCACAATAAGGCTGCCTTTCCACCAGAGATGTGCTACGTTTCTAAGTTTCCAGCCGACCAATAGGATTGCTCCATTATCGCGTCAATTTCATACCTGACTAAAATGACGTTTTACAAACTTCTATAGATTTTGCGTATAAAATATAGATCCATATCTACAAACGCTAAATACATTTAACATGGATAGCTCTGCAATCTCCGGAGAAAGGGGGGAATAATTATGAAATATAAATAATGGAACTTTATTGAATATGATAAGTACCTATTTTATTATTAGGCATTTTTATTATTCCATGATCTCTCTCTTAGTAAAGGCCTCCTCCAGACTGTGCCACTTTTTTGTCGTCTCTAAGGATTGCAACTCTTTTCCAGCTGTTTCTAAAATTTCGTCAACCAGCATCTCTATTGGTTGTCCTCTTTTTCCTTTACCGGGTGATCCTAACCAAGTGTTACTATTCTGTTCCATTCTTACTACTCATTCTTACCTCAACCTCAACAGCCTGTATTGGTCCACTACTGGACGCAGGCCTCCTCCTGATAAGCGCAATGTTGGCTTTTATCTCATGGGGGTAGTGCCCATAATCCTCTCGCTGGGCATGCGGGTTGGAAATTACAGTTCGGTGGTAGAATTGTTCTGCAGGCGGCGCTGCTGCCCGCCCCCGGTGGATATCCTTTAGTCGCCTCTTACGACACCCGCGGGAAGAATAGGGCTACATTATCTGTGTTTATCTCCTTATTTTGAAAGAAAAGAGTTTTTAAGGTTCTGTAGAAAGGTGCTCACGGGACCATATTACTAAGTCTAGGACGACATCGGTTTGTCAGTCTGTCTGTCACCGGCTTTTATGTCTGTATCCGCGGAGGAGTTGGAGTGGTGCAACCAGCCGGCACCACACATCTTACCTGCTTATATATAATCCATACTAATATTATAAATTTGCAAGAAACTCTGTTGATCTATCTCTCTGTCTGTTATCTTTTCACGCCTAATCGGATGAATGGATCTTAATTTAATTGGGCATGGAGTTATATGGTATCTCATAGGCTACTTTTTATTTCAGAAAAGAGCGTGCGTAGCCGCGGCAAGCAGCTAGTAAAATATATTCCATGATCCATCTAACAGTAATACACATTAGTCGATATAACCGCTGGCTTATATAAACAGATAGGGTGATATGTGGCGATATGTCATATAATTCTAACCTATCATGAATGTATGCGCAGACTAATATCAGGGCTTGGGCAAATATTGTTCGAGTCAACAAACATTTTCATCGATCAAACCTTTCACTAAAATATTGGGTAGTTTTTTCCCTATTATGATAATGGTTAGAAAACCAGCCCACGATTTGTTTACCGTGTGTTAGTGAAAGAAGATAAAAATATAAACTTAGTTTTTTTTGGTTTGATTCCATTATTAAAAGAATACCTTGTTACATAAACCGGCTTTAAATTAGTTTTACTAAAATAACTATCGTAATTTGACGCATTTTTCATTACGGATGTGAGCGGGGTAACTACGAACCTTATTTGTGTTGGAAGAACACCAACCGACTTCACACCCTAACATACGGACACAACTACAGACTTCAAATTCTTGCATAATTAAATTACCTACACTGTTTTTTTTAAGTTTGACGGGACAAATAGTAATCGAGAATAAAATTTTATGCGACCAATTCAAGAGAATTCTATACACAAAAAGAAAGAAAAAAAACAAAATCGGATAAAGATTTCTAAGAAATCAAATGATATCGCAAAAATTTCGACTTCGACGGGACTTGAACTCGCATCCTTTCCTCAGTAGGTACGAGAATGTGCTAATTACGCTGAGTGTGAGAGCTTACGCAATATAATAACAAAAACCTTCGAATTCAGAAACGCGACACCTCTCGTCAAACGAACTAAATGTTACTTTAGTCTTTTATCAGGATTGGATAAACCTCAATGTTTCCCCTATTAGGTGGAGCTAACAGCGCTAGAGTCCGTAGGAAGTCGCAGAGATTTTCGACTCTTACGTCACTTGACCTCGTGGTGTAATTGGTTCTCACATTCTCGTACTGAGGGCAGGATGCGGGTTCAAGTCCCGTCGAAGTAAATTTTATGGGATATTATTTGATTTCTTAGAAATTACCCTGAGTGTGAGGGCTAATGCACAATATAAACAAAAACCTTCAGATAACGATTGATCGAGTAACAAACATACATTACACAAGAACAAAATTAAAATTTTAAAAATTCCTTGTCACATTTTCATGAAACATGGCTAAGAACACTCGGTATACAATTATCTATGACACAAATTAAAACTAATCGAAAATCGGTTCAACCGTTTGGGAGCTACGATACCACAGACAGATACACAGATACACAGGCAGCCACGTTAAACTTATAACACCCCTCTCTGTTTGCGTCGGGGGTTGAAAAATATACAGCCAAAGAGAACCTCCTTTTTAAGTCGGTTGAAAAGTAGCGTTCATTTAGGTTTTAGCAACAGACAAGTGTTGCCATACAGGGGCAATGCAGCCATTGTCTTGGGGACGCTTCCGACTGGTATTGATATGGATCAGTTGAGATACCTGTAGATTGTTTGAAACAGTCTGCAGTCAACTCAATTCTTTCAATTGTATTTGTTTTTATTATTTGATTGTTATTTTCTTTTTTAATTAAGTATTTAGATGACAGACAAGAACAGCAAGAACTAGAAAGATTCATTCAAACATAATTCCCTTTATATTTTTCTACATAACAATTATTTTAGTTATTCAAAAACAGAACAAGAATGGTAGAATGTAGCAATTTTATTTATGTATGGTTTATAACATTTTCTACTATATTTAAATCGCTTCGGTAAATCCGGGATGATTTCTGCTAGGGTACTACAATTTGCTATTAAAACTTTATGTATCCTCACAGGTTATTTCCTACGAATGTTGCTGAAACACATTATTCACTGTAATTCTTCATGGAATTAACATTTCCTGGACATTTTACACTCTGAAACCCAACGTTAGATCAACGCAAACGAGATACCGCCTCTTACCAGTCAGCGATATTATAAACACAGGTAATTATAATTATCAATAACTAGCTGCTGCCCGCGGCTTCGCTTGCGTAGTTCCCGTTCCCGTGGTAATTCCGGGATAAGCCTATGTCCGTCTTCTGGTTCTAAGCTGCCTCCCCACCAATTTTCAGCCAAATCGGTTCAGCCGTTCTTGAGTTATAAATAGTGTAACTAACACGACTTTCTTTTATATATATAGATTATAACGTACTTGATTCTGCCCGCGACTTCGCACGCGTTGTTTCTATGGAAATGTTTAAAGGTTCCATCCATCAATCTAAACACCCAAATTTTCGTTATTTATAATATTAGTGTGATTCCTTGCCGATTTTTTGCCCGCGGCGGTAGTGACCAGTTTTAAAAGAAGCAAGTCATGTGCGCAGGATATTATTTTAATGCACAATTGCACTGTGGCGATTGCACAGATGACTATCCACACCAGCCTATATTGTTCCACTGCTGGACGCAGGCCTCCCCCTGATAAGCGCCTTATTAACTTTTAGGTATCTCATGGGCGGTAGTGCCCATAATCTCCACGCTGGGCATGCGGGTTGGGGATCGCAGTTCGGTGGTAGAATTGTTCTGCAGGGGGTGCTGCTGCCCGCCCCCGGAGGATATCCCTTAGTCGCCTCTTACGACACCCGCGGGAAGAGTTTATTATGTACTACAGAGTATCTAGCATTATTGTCTACAAGTCCTCGAAGATTACTTTTTATCTTGTAAATAGTTCCCTAGGATATCAAAATCATTTAAACTTACATAGAAACAACGCATGCGAAGCTGCGGGCAGAAACTAGCTAGTAACTAATAAATAGGTAGGTTGTCGATTTTTTTATAAAGGTAAATTGAGCATAAGCCTCTGCTGATATACAAGAGCCTAAACTAAATTTCACCATTTCCAAATTAAGCCATTTAATAATAATAGTTAATAATGCTGGCCAATTCACATAGCATTATCTAGCCCCAAGCTAAGCAGAGCTTGTGTTATGGGTACTAGATAACTGATATAATCAATACAATACTTTTACAAAATATATTACATAATTTATTGTCGGTTGTCCGTATGCGCCTCACCTCGATACTGTCCGTATCTCGCATTAAACCAAAGCGTGCGCCAGGGTAATTTTGTATATTAAGTTGGTAACACTGAAAACTTTGGTCATTAGAGCAAGGCCAGCATAAGTGCTGGGCGTATGTTATGTCTACGGTCTGCGTCCAGGTGGGACAGTGCTAAACGGTATGATGAGGTGTAAACTTATTGCGGTATTTACAGTATAAATAATTATAAGAATAAGAAATATTTATTTGCATCTTTACAATGTAAACTTATATTATGAACTTAACATAAAGATACACACAGAAATTAATTAGATAGAAAGATAGAAAATACATTTAATACACTCTTAAAACTAAGAAACAATTTAAAAAGAAATAATTATAACCTAAGTGACAATTGGCGGTCTTATCGCTCAAGAGCGATCTCTGCCAGACAACCTGGTATGGATAGGGTCGTCTGATATGCACATGGGGTAAGTAATTAATATAATAATAATAATGCTGGAAAATTCACACAGCATTATCTAGCCCCAAGCTAAGCAAAGCTTGTGTTATGTTATGATGGGTACTATAACTGATATACTTAATACAATACACTACATACATAGATATTTTTTTTAACATAGAAAACACCCAGACCAACGGAACAAATTTCTGCAGATCGTACACAAAATTGTTCCGAGGCGGGAATCGAACCCGCAACCTCTTGCGTCGCAGGCGGACCTTCGCCCGCTGCGCCACGGAGGTCAAATTAATGAATTAATGAATGACCGCGTAAGTAAGTATTAGAGTCGAGCCGTCATTCGTTGTCAATGTCGTGATATTTGATATGGCTTAGTACAGTAATATAGTATTATTTGCAATAAAATAAAACATTCTGCAAAAAACGTTTGCGGCTTGATTTGTTCACTGAATATTAATCTGTGGTAGCAGGTGAATGACCTCCTTCAGGACGGTGCACTGATTTGACTAACACCTTGTATATTATTTGATTGATTTAAAAAACACTCTTGCGCCGGTTGAGTACAATCTCTAAGTCTTCAAATACCGAGTGAATTAGTTCTTTCTGGGAAAGTGTGCTCCATTTTGGGCCACATCTTCACTTTCTTAAGCAATGATTTTAAAATGTTTGTTCAAATTGTGTAAATGAGTAGTTGGTCTTATTTTTATTTTATTTTATTTTATTTCTTCAGGAAAAGCTAACGGCTACAAAATGTATAGTTATTTAACTAGAATTAGGTTAACATAATAATATGAAAATCTTAAATAATAATGCAGCCCACGACGCAATTCACAGATTGCTGTATGAGGTGTTACTATAAAGTAAAAGGTACTAAAAAATATAAGGTGGTCAAACGCTTAAACATTAAAAATGTTTTCGCTGACTGAAGTTTTAACCATTGACATATTGGTTACTCAACTCAAAGCTTTATTTATTTACTAGTTTATTCCCGCGGCTTCGCACGCGTTTTTTCTACGGAAACGTTTAAAGGTGAATATTTCCCATAGGAACTGATTTATGGGATAAAATGTAGCTTATGTTTGATTCCAGGATTAGAATTACCTGTGTGCAAAATTTCAGTCTGATCCGTTCAGTAGTTGTGGCGTGAAAAGGTAACAAACATTCATCCAAACTTTCGCATTTATAATATTAGTGTGATTTTGCAATTTGTATCAGCAGCCCGATCATGTAAGGGGCGCGTTAACGCACGCACGTTATCCGCGTTATTTGCAATAATATTATCATGAATAACGAGTTGCGCTAATATTAGCCTGAATAACGTTTATGCTCTTTGTTGCACTCACGCGCAAAAACGTTTAACGTTAGGGGCGTTAATTTTTTTGCGTTGTCAGCTCACTCATTAATTCGTAATTAACGTCCCTAACGCAAATTACAGGTATAACGTGCGTGTTTTAGCCCATATAACGTACGTGTATTAGCCCCTATGTAGCCTGATTATGTCCGGGGCTAATACACGATGCTACGGGCTAATACAATATACTGAAATCTCTTATCGCTTTCCGCCAATATTTTATACCAACCCAACACCAAGGCGCGCTAACTACCGAACTTTCGACTATTATACATCGAAACAACTTACATCGAAGCCTCTAAACTTGTTTTGTTGTCTAGGTATAACAATGTATGACGTTATTTTAGACATAAATAATTTGATGCTGGAACCTCTGAGACAAAATAGTGTAGTACGAGTATTTTTTTAGTTGGTAAAACTGTTTCCATTGCCTAAGATTTATAATTTGGCGTGTTTTAAAATCTATAAACCCGTCTGTAGTAGGCCGGCCATGTCTTGCGAAAAACCGACAACCGATGGGGTAAATGTGTTCTTGAGTGGAGACTGTGACTAGGCAAACGTAGTGTAGGACGCCCTCCAGCCAAGTGGGATGACGATCTGCAAAAGACTGCAGGCAGATGCTGGATGCGGCAAGCTGAAGACAGGGCGCTATGGCGCTCATTAGGGGAGGCCTATGTTCAGCTGTGGACTAATATAGGTTGATAGTGATGATGTGTTTTAAAATCTATAAACCCACTTCAAATTCCTGAATAATGAAAACGGGTTTGGAAGTAGTTACATATACCGAAACAAATCGACAGCACGCTCAATTTTTCAAGGCGACATTTAGTTAAAATTCGAGTATAATTTCGTTTGATGACACATGGATGAAATAACAAATGAAGGAGTCGTACTTTAAAACACGAAAAACGAAGTTCACTTCGATCATAGTCGAGGTTTTTTAAGTGCAAAGAAAGAAAACGTCGATTATTGGACTTTGATTACTTTTGAACAGCCACACTGATTATGCTAAGAACAGTTTCGATGACCGTCAACTTTCAAACAAAAATAGTAAAAACAAAACGGTTTTTCCGTTTAGGAGCTGATGTATCCTCCTAGCCAAATTTCGGTCAGGGAGGCCAATCATAACGCCTAGCCATGCCATGTGTGCAAGACACTATAATAGTGCGCAAGTGTGTGCGCGAACACGGGTACACTATTCTCTCGCTTTCATAATCCGATGATACGGTCGACGGCTACATCTCGACGGTAGACTGAAACGATCGGGGAGAGGTCAGGCGCAGGATCAACGGCTTAACGTGCTTCCCGAGGCACGATTGTTTCAATTGTAAATACCAGTTCTAATTTACTTCCATTATTTTATTGTTATTTTCTTTGTGACAACTAAGTATTTGTCATAAAAATAATATGGCCTAGGAATACTTATTCCTAGGCCATATTATTTTTATAATCAACTCGAAGTTATCATTTACTAGCTCGCGGATTTCGGTATTTTATGAAGCTTATTGTTTAAGTTAGGCTACGTTCTAAGTGTATGCCAAATTTCATCTTCATGTGTTCAGTAGTTTTGGAGATCCTAGGTAACAAAATTTCACCTTTCACAAACTTTCGCATTAATAATATTAGTAGGATAGTTTATACAATTGCAAAAAAAAAAAATCCAAATCGGTACATAAATAATTGACGAAGAAATTGACGAAAGTACTTATTTAAAAAAAAATATACAATGTTGTCCAACTGAACATAGTACCTCCTCCTTTTTTGAAGTCTGTTGGTTATAAACAGTAGGTACCTAAGTAAGATTATATTACCTACTCTACTTAAATAGATGAAAAAGCCTTAATATCTCTGACAAAATATCAATACAATATCTAATCCATTGCCATTTTTATATGAGAGAGATGAATACGTGACCTTGGCCTGTAGAAAGTTAAATGTGATGGATGGATGGATGAATGTGTGTTTGTTACTTTTCATGCCAAAACTACTTCAGACTAAAATAAAATTATAAATGCTTTAGTTTGGATGGATGTACCGATGTATGTATTTCATTTCTTAAACCTAAAACTACTATACAGATTTGGCTGAATTTTTGCATAGTTATAGGTTTAGGCCTGGAATAACACTTATTCTACTTTAATATTATAGATATCAATAACCTTAAGTAACGTAAATAGATCTTTGTAGGTACATAATATAATTTAATATAATTAATATAATATAATGAATAATATAATTATGTCGACTTTGAATCACATCGATATACTACTTTTTATTCCGAAAACCACACGTGCAAAACAGCGTTCAGAAACTAGTAGAAAATAATGTATCGGAGTTTCAAGAGTGAAGTAATATGGAGCGGAGCGCTTTCAATAATTTAGTTGTAGCCGGCGGCTTTACTTGATAATCTGGTTAAATAACGCCTAAAGCTGTTGACAGCTATCTACTTTGCTATCCTTGAAGATAGCAACCGAGCTGCGATTCTAGCTTATTCAAACTCTGTTTAGTCGGCCCAGACACAGTGACGTTTTTCAGCTAGGGTGTGTACACCGAAGCTATGCGTAATGCACTTGAAATTACTGTAGAATTTACACCACCCTGATTCTTCCCGCGGGTCTCGTAAGAGGCAACCAAGGGATATCCACCGGGGCGGGCAGCAGCGCCCCCTGCATAACAATTCTACCACAGAACTGAGATCCCCAACCCGCATACCCAGTTTATGAGCATTTTTCCTCTCATTTCGCCTAAACAGCCTATATTGGTCCACTGCTGGACGCAGGCCTCCCCCTGATAAGTGATGAGTCCCCCTGATATTGGCTTTTATCTCATGCAGGGTAATGCCCATCCCCACTTTGGGCACGCGGGCATTGCTTCCCAACACCTCCCCCCTCAAATCAACAGCCTATTATAATAGGCTGTTGAGGTGAGGTGAGGTGAGATGCGTAATGACTAGACTAGAGCGAAGATGTGTGCTGGCTATAACGGGAATGAGCTGCGTGCGGCGAGCGTCCGATGTTTGTTGAGATGAATGTACCAGCGGTATCGCTCACTACACCCCGCTCATAATCTCTCTTGTCTCCGCTGAGTGACGTCACCACGACGTCACTTGAGAGATATATCTCCACTTCGATCTTCAAACTTGCTTATATCTTGATTTACCTTTTAACTCAATGGAGGATTTTTCGCGGAAGAATAAAGGTTGTGGTAGAGTCCCACCTATGCAGGATCTATGCCATGTCATTTCAAACGAAAAGCGCCTTTTTTAGGGTTTCGAGATCGAAGATGAACCCTTATGGTCTCGCTTTGTCTGTCCTTTTTTCCCTCTTTAATAACTCAGCAACTACTGCAGCTATCAACTTGAAATTTAAAATAATAATACATTTCGTGCGCTTGTACAGATTTAAAGAAAAATAAATGAAAAATGAAAGTGAATATTTTCCATACAAATTGTGATGCCGAAATTTTAAAAGATACCAACAGGGTCATGTGGGTGGGGTATCAAAAAAAAGGTATCTGTTTGACGTTTCAAAACTGTTTTTAAAATTTCTGTAGGTTTCATACTTATTGAATTATTTCGAAAAAAGTAGAGAAAAATACCCATCCCCCCCCCCATCTCCGAAGTTTGCAGAGCGATCCGTTTAAATTGTATATGTTTCACTCTGGTTAAGCTGGTAGGTAAGCAGTTTTTTGATGAACTAAAACGCCTGATTGGATTTAAGTATTTCAAAAAGCTTTTCAGTATTTTTATCAAAATTCTGAAGCCCCCATAACTTTGTTTAGTCGCAAATTTTTTATGGAGCTTCGTTTAGTACGCGTTTCAACTACAAATTCCATTACATGTGTTACATGTATAAACATGATGAATTTCCACAAGTTACATTATTGTAACATCATTCAATTTGCCGTCGACTGCTCCATAAACCTATTTATCTAGTTTTATTTTTATTCACATATTTCGATCTTTTTGATACTATCTATCAAAATAGCAACGAAATTCCCAGCCCACACGCTATAGGAAAAACCTATTCAATCTACCGAAAGCAAAACCTATACCCATAGGAATAACCGCAGGGAAAGGAAATAAACTGGCCGCAAAACAATCATAACACATCTCCATACGGATTCAGCGACGCACCCGAAGGTAATATAAATACCGTATTGAAATATCGTATAATGTGTATCGGAATCCTTTTCCCGGTTATACAAGAAGACCAGGTTTCACTGACCCGTCTTACCTCGTCTCCTGTAACTGTTTGCTGAGGTTTTCCAATAATGAAAGGAGGCAGGGAGGTCTTGGCTCCCTGGTGTTGTAGTAAGCGTTCGATAGGTTGGTAGCTACTTATGACTATGAATATTTATAACGTATTAGCCGAGCGGCGCTTGGTGCCACCGGTGGCTGTTAAGGGAAAGATGTATGGATAAACAAGGATTTATTTATTACTCTAGCTTGGTTTGGTGTTAGCTTACATTGGACGTAACTGAAAATTCTGTTAAATAGGCATTTTTTTAATGATCGCTTGTAACTGAAAGCAGAGGTATACACGTATAGCAACCCAAAAAACAATTTCTCGAGGTTTTTTAATTTGTAATCTAAACTTTCAAATCTCGGCCTTGTAAATCAATCATATTATTTATCTTTGTATCTTAACGGAGAAAGCGGAGCCTTAAATGCAAATTATAAATGTTTATATAAAGAGTTCAATTTATATTCTAATTCGATAGCTTCTCGCCAGAGGGCTACGTGTCGTCGTTTCCTCTAACTAAGTAAACTCCTAAATGATAAGACAGGACAAGTCACTTCGGTTACTATTTACCAACCCTTAAAAATCTGTAGCCTAATGTAGTGAAAACATGTACGAAAAATCCTCTTTAGCGTGGTGGCTCATCAATTGCATACAATAGCGAGATAAAAAAGGTAAAACTAGAGTTTTTTAGTTGTAATTACTAAAGTTACCGGCCCAATTCTGTCCAATTTTTCCACTAGACGACTGAGCTAGATTATGTACGAATACACAATCCTTAACTGCTTTAATTACCGACGATGCGCCTTTTTCAACCGCCAAAAGTTCGGTAACATTGTCATGGCCATTTGCAGTCAACAGTATTTTCGTCCTTTAGAAAAAAAGGTTCTTTTTTGATAAAATAAACCTTATGACCGTGAGAAAAGTCGCGAAGATTTGAGGACATCGGAGGATTTGAACCCGACCGTAATGAATGGTATGTAGATACTTCGATGTAGCTGGAACTAAACTTGGTTACGCAGACTTACACAAAAGTTTAAAACTGCTTTATATGCATCTCAAGGATCTAAATTTTACCAAGTTCCAGTCAAGTGAAAGTCAAAAAGTCCGTGAATCATCACCCAAATATTTCTGACTCACTTTTGTAGAAAAAAACAATGATAATGTACATGAAAATGTTTTCAATTATGGCGATAGAAGTGATAATGATGCTGAATCACAAAAAGAACCTACGACGTACGATCGTTATTATCTGTGAAAACTTGTAACTAGCCGTCATCAAACATGCACTGGTCTATCAAGGCATGTTCTATATTGTTCATCTGAAATTTGCTAACCTAGCTGTAAGTTTCTCCAAAATTGTAAAATAAAATAAATAAAATTGATCAAGACACTACGGCGTATCATCCAGTCATATAACAACCAATTATGGTATATTTATTTATCAGAAATCATAGAAAATATCAGTAACAGAATACAACTACAATATACACAATTACAACTAATATATACACTTATATCTATTTCTTAAAAATCTAGTAATCTAGCCATCTAGCCTTAACTTAGTAATCTAGCCGTCACCAGAAGGCAGAGTGTCCAGAATGCTGGCAGCATTGCCACGTTGAATGGCAATACTAATTCGTATATCTTCTAAGACACTATGAAAGACATTTGGTTTCAAGTCTTAGCAAGTGCGCGGAGTAGCTATGAGTAATGCTTATGAAACTTTCGTCGATAGCTTATCAATCAGCTATAAATAAATTATTTGTTGTTATTCAAACAGTGTTGATTTAGCTAATACTATAGAATGTCTTGCGAATCCTGCAGCAAGAAAAAAATAAAGTGGTGTCTAAACCATAAATTGATAGTGCTTCTAGGAGTGATATTCTTTTGTATTTTTGTATACGCTTGGGTATGGAAAATAAATAGTCTGTTAGAAAAGCCAGCAAAACCTACAGCACCAATAACTGTGGTTCCGATAACAGAAAACATAGATACGACATTATTTACATTTATAACCTCAACAACAGAATTAACTACATCAGAAGTTACAACAACAGAAGAAATAACCACAGAAGAAGAAACAACGACCAACTAGTAGAACAACAACCACAGAAGTAACAACAACAGAAGAAACAACAATAGAAATTCAATGTAATAAATTCTGGCTACACAGGAAGTAGCAATACACATACAATAAAACAAACTGAAGCACCGATGACGCTAAAGAAATTGGTAGATATAATTCAAAGAAACTAGACTTCAGTTTTTAGTAGGTACGTTCTTATCACCATAACGGAATTACTTCTGATAGTATTTCTTGACCAAAAAACATTATTTTGCGCATAAATTTATGATTCGCTGATAGATAAGATTATTCAATACAGTAGCATTGATAAGTAGTACCTACATTAAAATTGACTTAATAAAGAATACATTTACACAATTGCTGTTTTTGTGGTTTCCTTTGTTAAAAAAAAAACACTGTTTTACTATTTGTTCTTCATTTTATAACAAACGTCTTTCACTACACTCATATTTCATTAGCGCTAGGCACTTAGCACATATCAACTGAATATTGTGACTATTTTTCATTATAATTGGCGCATTTTGAAACTTTATTGTACTAGCATTGATAACAATTTGCTGTTTAACACTATGTCATTTGTTTTACCGTCAACTTCAGCAGAATCATCTTTTTTCTTTTCATTACCATTATTATTCCCTGTGTCATTTTTATTCACGTCACTCTCATCATCTGGCCCTTCAGGTTCACCAGGTACTTGATTATTTTCCTCTTCTACTTCTGTTGTTGTTGTAGTTTCTGTCGTCGTTGAAGCTTCGGGTGTTGTTGACGTTTCTGTTGTTGTTGGCACTTCAGTTGTTGTTGTAGTTTCGGTAGTTGTTGTCGCTTCTGTTGCTGTTGCAGCTTCAGCCGTGGTTGATGCTTCTGTTGTAGTTGGCATTTCAGTTGTCGGCACTTCAGTCGTTGGTGCTTCTGTCGTTGGTGCTTCTGTCGTTGGTGCCTCCGTAGTCACTTTTGAAGCCGCGAGCTGCGCGTTTAGATTATCTAACTTTTTATACGCTCTATTTTTCTGTCCCGATAATGCACAAGTTGATACAAAAAGGCAAAATGACAGTGTTCCAAGAAACACGATCATTTTGTTATTAAGACACCAGTATAGAGTCCTTTTGGAGTAATATCGGAAGGCGTAAGACATTTTAGTATATATTTATAGACACGACCAACACAAGCTGTTCCTGGGCTTGAATTAGATGATATTTATGGTTAGCAAAATTTATCGATATAATGATAAGGTTTAGATTAGATTAAATGGTCAGATTGGATCAGATGGGCTGACAACCTCTAGAGTTGATAATACGACCACAAATCGCAAAGTCATGATAATTTCATACATAACATAGTAGATAACTTTTAGTCTTGAGAAAAGGAGTCATTTACCCTAGGCTCTAAAGATTTAATTGAAATTTCTACTTAGAAATACTCCTACACCATACGGTGTTGTTAAAAATACGAATACAAGCTAATTAAATGGACCGCGCTTAGCAACTTTTGAAATTCATTGCATCGAATCCATTGACAGGATTCATGAATGCTTTGACTGAATTAAAAAGTTGGTCCAAATAAAATCGGCCATTTCTAGCTACCTTCGTAATATTAAAATAATTTTCACTGCAATCGTCGGAATAATGTGACTCTTTAGTATAAGTTGTGCAACAATTAACGATACCAAACAGTTTTTGTTTCCTTCCATACATTTGGCGCCTTGTAGCACCTCTACCGGATAGAGAGGAACTACTTTTCGTAGTTTCACACTGCTCAGCAGTCAGCTACTGAAGTTTCATACTATCTCGATTATAGTTCTCGAATAGTTTTGAGACATTTAACAAAGGCTATTTGAACGGAATATATTTTTTTCTCATTTTTTGCACGTGTTAGCGACATTGAAGTAGTACCTACATCGAGCTCACAAATTTTTTTTTCGTAGTCGTTTATTGCACAGTCGTACTAAGCTTGCAGGTAACAAGTAGCTACAGCACCAGGTCTACACATCTTTCTAAT
The DNA here is from genome assembly GCA_949316285.1 of Eupithecia subumbrata. Lineage (NCBI taxonomy): Eukaryota > Metazoa > Arthropoda > Insecta > Lepidoptera > Geometridae > Eupithecia > Eupithecia subumbrata. Next base: position 6,582,191 of record OX438643.1, on the reverse strand, counting down.
GAAAATTACAATACGCCATTTCGATCCTGACGCGGCAGCGTTGCAGTGATTTCCCATGGGAGTCACGCCTCGGATGAACTTCTCGCGACAAAAAACATCATTAAATCTACGGACGAGTTCTATCATTATTACTTGGTACCGAACACGTATTATTTCTCTTCGTTACTTTTGCTATGGCTTATCTTCATTCAAATATATTCAAACTAGCTTGCCCACGGCTTCGCACGCGTATTTTCGGTATTATAAGTAGCCTATTATCTAAGTTAGGCTATGTTCTGAATGTATGCTAAATTTCATCTTGATCTTTTCAGTACTTTTGGAAATCCTAGGTAACAAAAAATACACATTTCACAAGATTTCGGCTTTATAATATTACTAGAATCTGCCCGCGGCTTCGCACGCGTATTTTCGGTATAATAAGTACCCTATTATCTAAGTTAGGCATTGCTATAAACGTACGCCAAATTTCATCTTGAGCTAACTGTTGCAAAAAATCTACAGTTGGCTCAACTGATCCATATCAACACCAGTCGGAAGCGTTCGCAAGATACTTGCTGCATTGCCCCGCTGTATGGCAATGCTGATGCGCTGTGCCAGATGCTCTCGAGTCACGCGTCGCTTTGACCAAATGCACAGTTAATTTTTGAAACCCGGAGAGTCTCGGTACCCCACGGACCTAGGTTTTAATTGTATTAATGTGAAAGTTGCTCTTGTCTCTGAGTCTGTCTATATTGTCTGTTACCGTTTTACTAAGAACGAAGTCATAGGATCTTTACCTTTTAATGTCAAAACAAATTCCGGGGACTTTTTTATTCATCATATAGCGTGAAAAGTGTTTCTAGCATAACATCCTTACCTTACACCCAAAACATCTTCTAAATATGGCCTCAAATCTAATAGGTTGTTTATTACTTCAGAACCAAATAACAATGAATCAGTAAAAATATATTTTTACGTATGTAATATTTTCATCCGCCTACTAGTTTACTGTAGGACATGGCCCCCCTAATGAGCGCCATAGCGCCCTGTTTTCAGCAGCACCTGGTGCATGCAGCAGCTTGCAGAATCCTCCATCTGCTTGCAGTCTTTCACAGGTCGTCATCCTACCTGGCTTACCGAGAGTCGTGGTCTTCACTCAAAAATTTATTTCTGTAATTCTGTAATTCGTTATTGTACACACAATGAATACAATGCATGAACTTATATAATAGGATAATAGGCTAGCTTAACCCTGAAAAAGAGTTTTCTTATAGCAAACCTCAGAGATAAAGGACAGGCGATGGAATTGTTAAGTAGAGGAAGTTGTTTGGACATATGATATGGCCAGCCCACTGCCACTTCCCCTTGCTAATTCATATCAAGTAACGGTGCCTATTGTATTTTTAATTGTGATTATTCACTGCTATAGGCACCTGTCGGCTTCATCCGTAATTTACCCTGCACCTACTGATCCAGTTTTACGGTAATCCGGACTTAATCCGTAATTATTGGCTTCGACTGCTTTCATTTGTACGTATAAGGAAATACGTTAACGAGGGAGAAATGCTTTGTTATAATTTGTTTGCCTATACCTATTCATGTGATTATGTTGAAAGTGCGAAGTGTGGTAGTACATTGAAAATGCTAGAATTCAGGTATTATTTGATTACCTCTGCGGCCCGGCGAGTGAAGGTCGAAAGAGATTGCGGTTTCGATTCCCGCCTCGGAACAAATGTTTGTACGATCTGCAGATATTGGTTTCGGGAATTCTGGGCCTTTTTTTGTATGCTGATAATTTCCGTCTTTGTGATATAATGTATAAAGTGTATCACAGTTATCTAGGGTACCTATAATAGAAGCTCAGAGGGGTGAGACTATTTGACGTTACTAACGAGACGTGATCGTAACGTCACCTTTTTTATATCCCCTTTTTATTTACCCGAACTTTGAAATTAAATGAAATTAAATAAAACTCCTAATACAAAGCATACAATGGTGTAATTATTGATAGGTGTGCTCAAACACTTACTTATAATTAGCATAAGGTATCCCTTTATTCTGTTTTATATTCATATTTTTTTAATATTGTGAATTTATAATCATACTAGCAAATCGTATGATCCTTTTTATGCACATAATTTGTGAAATGATCAAGTTCTCAACCCATTTTATTCAAGTTTTGTATTTTCTGTGATTATTTTATGTTTAGTGCGTCAAAAAAAAATTAAAAAAAATTAAAAAAACATTTATATCCTATTTGCGTAGTTCCCTGTCCGTACAATAGAGGCGCTGTACCAAATTGTCGCTTGTCGTCACTTGTCGTTACTAACGTCAAATAGATTCACCCATCTGCTTAGCTTGGAGCTAGATGATGCTGTAAAGATTTACCAGCATTTTAATCTATGATGTGTTTTTGTGCTACTAGAAAAACTGCTAGAAACATAAAATCATCATGAAAACCGTTTGTGATTTAATTAAAGTTCATCCCTAACTAAATCCCTATCCCTAAAAAAGTAAGTAATAAAAAAGTAACTATGGATGTATAAAGCAACTACGTACATAGTGCTCTACTCTGTATGTTATAAATAACAAGTATGTTTTGCCTAAAAAAAAACCTGTGTAGTGATACATTGACTCCTCGCTCTATGAACTTGTTAGTTGACATACCTACTAATTTTGGAGAAAAAGGACCAAGATAAAAGTTTATTTTTCTGATTTTAATATTTTTCCGAGAACAAGCTGTCACTAGAATCCCAACACCCTGACGCTTGAGGGAGGTAAAGATTTATGTAATTCCTTCAAGCGATTCCTCTCAAAATTCCACAAAGTGATAATTTGTGTAATCCATAAGCAAAAATTTCAATTTTCTTCTACAAATGCAGTGACCATTAGAATGCAAATTGCATGCACCAGCTTTCGCCATCTAAACCTGGCGTTTTAAAATAGGATAGGAAAGGGGCAGAAAGCCGCCAAAACTTCCGAAATGGAAACTTTCAACAAAAAACTGTCGGTTGTGAAATGCTCAATAGCTGAGCCGCGGGTAATTAAGCGTTTGAGCCAACAATCGCGGTCTGTCGGGCCCGATAGCGCTTCGGGCTTAACTCCTCAAGTGAAAAGGCTGGCGTTGAGTTGAGACTTGAGACACAGTGTGGGAGGTCAGTGGCTCAAATTATTTATTATTTTTACTTTTGGTTTATTAAGGCAAAAGCAGTATACAATTTTCTTTAAATTTACAGTATACAGGGTGTCCCATGCAACCTGTACCAGCGAAAGTCTGTGGTCAGGGGACACCAATACCTATCGATTGGACCCCCATGTATGTTCCGCGATTTTTTGTAGTTTTCGATTATGGAGTTTTTACTTTATTTTTATTTTTATTGTTAAAACAAAATCAACAGCCCTTATGTCTAAACATTTTTAACCTTATTAATCTAACTGACGGCCAATAAGAGATTTACATTTTATAGAAGAACTTACAAAATACCGACAGTCTAATATAAACAAAATCAAACAAGAAAAGTACAGTCAATTAGAAAAATGAGACATTTAACCTAAAGCAATAAATTTAAATTTACTATTTATTTTACCACTTATGTGTATATTTAGAAAAAAGAAAAACAATTACTAAAATCTATTATTTATACAGTGTCCTCCTGCAGAACTTTTAGAACATCTCTTTTAAATGCTACCTTACTAACATGAAATATGTCAGTCGTGTGGAATTGCATATTATAGAGTCTTTCTCTTTCAAAAGGAGTGACGGATAAGGTTGCAAACATCCTGCAAAAATCCTCCATAAAAACCATTTTCACGCCTTTCAAAAAGATTACACACTACCTGCGTACACCCAAAGACACGTTCCCACTAGAGAAACCAGGGGTGTACAAGATTGACTGTAGCTGTGGAAGCTCGTATATAGGCCAGACGAAGCGCACTATTGCCTGCAGAGTCAAGGAACACATACGAGCGGTAAAGAATCGGGCAACAGAGAAGTCTGCCATAGCGGAGCATCTTCTGGAGTGTGGTTCAAACCACTGGATCGAGTTACACAATCCACAAGTAATCTCAACAGAGCGACATTACATACCAAGATTGGTACAGGAGGCCATTGAGATTACCAAACACAGGAACTTCAACCGAGAAGAAGGTTTCCAATTATCGGGAACCTGGAATCCTGTTGTGAGAATGTGCAAAAACCGAAGAAGTGATATACCAACCGCGCCGCGTTCTGATACCGTCAGTGTTGTGTGTCGTGATCGAGTTGCGTTCGATAATGAAACCGGTGGTAGTAGTAACGTTCGTAGCAAAAGACGAAAAATGAGGGTAGATCGATATGTCTGCCAATAACAACTCACTCGCAGTGCCGTCAGTTATTCCGTGATCATGGCGCATGAAACTGTGCCGAAATATTGGAAAGCTCAAAACTCAAATCATGGTAAATATCCCGTTATAAATGACTTTAGTGTTAATAACCATGATGGATTTAAAAGTTTTAATGTCCATCAAGGTGCGTCGGTCTTGAAGGCTTGTAAGGGAATGAAAGTCGCATGAATCTTTATAGCTTATGGGGTAATAATGTTTTCTATAATTAATATGTTTTATAAATTTATGTTGAATTCTTTCTAGATCGTTAATATAAGTTAAGTAATGAGGATTCCAGATACAACTACAGTATTCAACAATACTTCGAACATAAGAGTAATAGAGTAACTTTATACAGCCAATATCAGAAAAAGGTTTACAGACTCGTGTAATAAAACCTAAGCTTTTAAAAGATTTGTTTTTGTTTAGTTTTTGTTTTATTTTCAGTTTTTTTTTTAATTCTGAACATTTTAAGCTATATATTTTTTTCTGTGAAGCGAATCTTTGAGATTTTTTTGTTAGTATCATGGCTAGCATACGCATAGCATATTAAACTAATCAAAATGCAACTAATAGAAACATTATTTACAATAGAACACAACAACGTTACGCTAATTTGGAGAATAAACAAACGAAGACAAATCAAGTATGAATACACAAAATGATATTAAGACAAAAAGAAGAGTCTGTGGAAAAGTTACTACAGTACGGTTAACAAACCGGCCATTTTATGCGCCTTGATTGCTTGTCACCATTGCTGTTAATTGAATAATATAGATATGTAGATTTATATGGAACTGTCTGTGTATGGAGAACATCAAATCATCAAGGTGGAAAAGCTGATGGCTTACTGTAGACCTAGATATAGATACAGACCTCCAGAAACCAGGAATTTAGCTAGACAAAGGCTACTGAACCCTTACAGATATAAGAACAAAATTTAAAAATTTAAAAACTCCCCCGACAGAAAATCCGTGCATCCGTTTGGGAACTATGATACCACAGACAGATACACGAGTTAAACTTATAACATCCCTCTCATTTTGCGTCGGGGGACACAATACAATATGAGAAAATGAACAAGATGGTAGTTTTAACATAAAATAAATAAATAATGCTGGATAATCCTCACGGCATCATCTAGCCCCAAAGTAAGCAAAGCTTCTGTTATAGATTCTAATAGCTGATAAACTTATTTATATGCATCGATAAATTACGTTTGCGACACGATTTTTTATTTTACTACCAACTCTATCACAGGGCTGCGATCACGGTGTGGTAAGGCACGACATTACGGCTCAAACGTTAGCAGTTGAAACGTTAGGGTGCGCGTTCACAGGCCGGTATCGGACAATCCGTGATCGCGGCCCGGTTCATATTTATTATTATTTTCCTCCTGAATTCCCCGCACTGTGACCCGACACTTCAGACCGGAACCGGAACTATGTGTTTAAAGCCAGACAATACACCGGGCAACTTGTTAAAATCGGATTACGGGCCGTATAGGATATATTTTTAAGCGGCGATTTGAGATTATGACGGTTGAATGGCTCTTTGCTTTTATTGTTTTATCCTACTAATATTATAAATGCAAAAGTTTATGAAATCTGTTACCTAGGATCTCTAAAACTACTGAACGGATCAAGATGAAATTTGGCATACACTTAGGACCTTAGCCTCACAATTCACACAACATTATTTAGCCCCAAGCTAAGCAGAGCTTGTGATATGGGTACTAGATAACTGATATACATAATACAATTCACTACATAGATAGATATTTTTTATTATATATAGAAAACACCCAGACCAACGGAACAAATTTCTGCAGTTCGTACACAAATTTGTTCCGAGGCGGGAATAGAACCCGCAACCTCCTGCGTCGCAGGCGGACCTTCGCCCGCTGCGCCACGGAGGTCGTCATAAAGATGCGCGACTGCGAATGATTTCATGTGTGAATTGTCCAGCATTATTTATTTTATTTATTTAGAATTTAAATAGCACTGGCCTGACTGTACAAATGCAAAGAATTAGAAATAAAACATTTGGTATTATTCATCGGGCCGAGTCTAAGCGGGCCGAGTGGGCGCGGACCCTGCTATTCGACGGCTTTCATGGCATGCAAACTCATCGAATATTTATTGCAGTCTTTTTTGAATCATTTACAAAACTAAATAGATAAAGCTTAATTTTTGTCCGTCGTCGTTTTAAAACGTCCTTCGCAAAAACGCGACAGCTTCCCAATTAATAGTACTAACTGTTGGAGACAAGGTTTCAGAATAAATCTTTGTTTTCCGGAGGTAGCCGCAAGCTGCCTACAAAAACAAGTCGGCCAAGTGTGAGTGTGTTTACACGCTTTGGGATTCGTTTTTAAGGTGAGCCGAGACAAATGTTTGTACGATCTGCAAGTCAAGTACTTGCAGACCGGACCCAGACCTAGAAAATACAAATACAATACAAATGTACAGTACAAATGTAATGTAATTTAAGTAGCACAGAATAGAAATATAATTTTTGGCATAATGTGTTTAGTTTTTTTTAATGTCTTGTATGTAATTTTAATTTATTTCATTAATTTTAAATTTACTTATTTAATTCTAATTTGAGCATTTTTAACTATTTATAATGTGACATTAGTGAAACAGAAATTGCACACCACGCTGTTAGAAATACATTGGTTCTTGAGACGACATAACAACTGTGTACTATATTTACATGTATTTCAAGCAATAAATGATTACTTTACTTTACTATAATGTTTTTTATTTCATTCTTAAAGTTCATAATTATCTTATAAAATATTTTGAAGCCTCTTTTTAAGTACAGAATACTTGTAGTTCCGCTCTTCCTTAGTTACATTCGCCAGCATTTAGCAGAAACTTATTACAATAAAACATTTTGGTCAATACAGAGAATTCAAAAAATAATGAATAAAAAAAGATGACAAGCACAGTTGAACGATATGCTCGAGTTGTATTAAAAATACATCATCATCATCAGCCTATATTAGTCCACTGCTGGACATAACTGTCAAGCTGAAGACAGGGCGCTATAACGCGCCTTAGGAGAGGCCTATATTTAGCAATAAACAAATACCTACGTGCATATAAATAACCATTTCTGATTAAATAAATAAATAATAATGCTGGACAATTCACACAGCATTATCTAGCCCCAAGCTAAGCAGAGCTTGTGTTATGGGTACTAGATAACTGATATACTTAATACAATACACTACATAGATAGATATTTTTTTTTTATTATACATAGAAAACACCCAGACCAACGGAACAAATTTCTGCAGATCGTACACAAATTTGTTCCGAGGCGGGAATCGAACCCGCTACCTCCTGCGTCGCAGGCGGACCTTCGCCCGATTACAGTGTTTATTCGTAACTCTAAGAAAAAACAAGATGAGCTACCTGTAGATTGTTTGTAACAGTCGTAGTTAGCTCTACTATTTCAATTGTAATTGCTAGTTCTAATTTATTTCTATTATTTGATTGTAATTTTCTTTGTCAATTAATTTTATTGCAAAAAAACCAGGCAATGTAAAAACTAATAACAATTTATACTATTTTCTCATCATTTCTTAGTAAGCTTGTCGAATTACTGTTTATACTGTAGGGCGGGAATCGAACCCGCAACCTCTTAAAATATCCAAACAATAAATATTAAAACAAAATAATTTGATCACCTTTTAATATGTTTTTTGTTAACCGCCACTGCGTGTACCTAAAGTGTGCACAGTTATAAATGAGGAAATAGGGTGTGAATGGATACCGGGCTGCTGCGGAACCCTAAAAACCTTGAAGGAGTAAAGTTGTGACAAATGCTCGCCCGCGGTTGCACTGACGTGAAAAATGATCCTTTTAGATAAGGGGACGGTTCAATTGTTACCATTTCATGACCATTTCATGAAGATCCTGCGGCTTTAACCTGAGAAGTGGCTAAACAGGTCTTGTGAGCTGGTTTTAAGGGACATACCCCAGAGATCGCCCGTTTCTCTTTGCACTGTTTGAAATAATTTTCGAGCGATGATGGCGACGTAAAACAGGTACTTTGGGTGTTCTCAATTTTGGGGTTATCGGGTAGCGAAGAACCGTCTCAAAAATTTGATAATTTGGCAATGGATAATATTTTAGACTGAATTGCGAATATTAAATGGTATTGGAACACTGAAGTTTTGTCTGGTCTATGTCTGGTCCCTAGGGGACGGTTGGTCCTTACTCATGCGCACTGTCAACCTACTATAGGGTGACGGTTGACACATAAAATAAATTTGTGTCAACCGTCACGTGTAACGATTGAAAAACTTTCTGCTGGCTGGATTGACCAAACCATTTGGCAGATTACTTACCAGGGATGGATAACATTCCTAGGTGCTATTCGGAATAAAAAAACTGTAAGGAACTCAAAATAGAGCTTTAGTACCTTTAACAGGATTAGAGACCGATGCCCAGCAATCGGTGAAAATAATCCTTTTAGTTAAGACCCACAGCTACTTGACATACCTACACATAATATACTTGAGCTATCCTCAAGACGTAATATTTGTAAGCCACACCTAACATAAACATCTATAAAATCTCTTTTCACCACTTTGCTTGAAAACGGTGACATTGCTGCTCAAAAACAGTGAGCGAAATCGGGTCTTGCTCACATGTGGAATAATAGTATATTATGGTACTAGTCTATATGTATATAAACTAATTTTTTAAACAAAGATTTTTTCAAATGTAAATAACTTGTTATAAGAATAATAAAGGCTTTTTTATTTATTATTTTATTTATGGTACCAGTGTGTAACGTTGGTGATTACCGCCGAGGCGTCATTGAGTAATCATCAATACACACGTGTATCATACGACGTTTTTCAACACAATAGTGAAAAAAATACCATTAAAAACCCATTTTATTCCAGAGAAAACAAAGGTTATATTTGAGTGAAAGTTTTATTTATTAAGCACGTACGAGTTAATATTATCTATTTAAATAACAAGTTGCATGAAATGAGCAAGCAATAGGAACATTAATTTATTTGTTCTATTGAACACGATCTTTTTTTTAATAAAAACTTTTTTAAGAACAAAGCAACTAAACCAATATAATTAAACAAATCTATAACTCACTAGTGAGTTATAGCAATGAAAAAGTCACAGTTTGATTATGGGTGTCATTCTGTGCCTAATTGCGGTGACCATAGAGCCACTTTATGAGCAAGTGTGTTAAAAAGAATATTATTCAACTTGTTGAAAAAAGTGATTTGAATTCGAAAGAATGCAACCTTCACAGAAAAAAATTCAAAGAGGTTTGTCGCATTTTACCCTCCAAGGTTGTTGACCAAAATGAGTTTCTGACATTCGACCTCTTTTATAAACTACAAAATATTTTCTCGCTAGTCGTGGTGGAAAATTGTATGTTTAACTCGAGGGCAAACATTTTTCGTTTCGTGCCGTTTAAATCCCTCGCTACCTCAGCAGTCTACTTTAGAGCCACTCGCTACGCTCGTGATTCTATTCTAGACTGCTTCGCTAGTTCGGCATTTAATATCGGCACGCTCAACAAAAAAACGTTTTGCCCACTTTTTGAACAAATAACTATTTTAACCCCCGACTCAATAAGAGAGGAGTGTTATATAGTTTATAGTTTAACGTGTCTGTCTGTGTATCTGTGTATCGGTCTGTGGTATCGTAGGTCCCCAACGGATGAACCGATTTTCGTTTAGTTTTTTTGTATTGTAGATAATTTTATCCCGAGTGTTCTTAGCCATGTTTTAAGAAAATCTGTAGGGGGGTTTCTTAAATTTTAAATTTTGTTCTTGTTGACGTGTAGTTTGAAAATAAATTATCAGCATTGCTATGGATTTTGGGAAAGAGTTCTAATCGACAAGTAGTGCGAAATATGTCATAGATCAACAACAAGAAACTAATTTTAAGATATTATTATTGTTTACAAACATTGTAATTTGGCCGGAGTATAGACAGCAAGATTTTACAAGATGTCAACCAAATTATGAATCCTATTACCCACCCTTAAAATATCCCCATTTGGCACTCAAATAATTTTTCAACAGTAAAAAATCCAATCTAATATTAATTTATATCGACCCTGAGTTGTCTGGCAACTGGCAACCTTTTAATAAATTACCATGAACATAAAAGAAATTGTGTGCTATGAAAAATTCCCTAAACTTCGGGTAATATAGGGGAAACTCCCCATCTCCCCTTCGGAATGAATGACGGCATTAGATGATTGTATCAGGAATCTCAATGCAGGTAATAAATAATACATTCTAGAGACTTTCTCAAGTAGTGGAAGCTCTCATGTTATAAGTTGGACCTACTGGTCAATTCGTGAGTGTCTCAGTCATACTATTTTCGCCACTCATTGGCTGCGGTTTTTTTTATGCATTAGAAATAAAAAACAAAAGAAAATTAACCAATGACTGATACACTCAAAAATACATCTGTATTGACCAGCTGAGTCTGAGTCTTAGGCCTCGGTCTCGAAGTCAGCGATTGCGGGGCGGCGCGGCGGCGGCGGTGGTGCAGGTAATTGCATAGATTTATGCGCGGGTCTGCGTTACTGCGCCGCTCTATACGCCGCCGCCGCCCGCGCCGTCGGCGCGCCGCCGCCACTCGCCCGCTGACTTCGTGTCTAAGCCTAAGTGGCTGTAATATTTGACATGAAAGAGAACCTAATCCAACCATTAAACAGTCACTTTGCTCACAAACGCTTAAGTTATTAAAGGTATTGAATAAAAAAATTACTAAGTCTTTAGAGACTAGGTACTTAGTTTATTGAAAAGATTACTAAAATACACACTACTAAACTGAGAAAATGTGAAAGTTTGAATGAATATTTGTTACTTCTCAACATTAAAACCACTGCCTTGGTTTATGTTTTACATAAACCATACAGAAGTCCGTCTGTGACGTGGTTGCGGGTTCATTTCCCACCACGAGACAATTATTTGTACGATCTGCAAGTATTTGTTCTGAATCTGAGTTTAGCAGTATTATGTAAATTTGTCGCCTAGTACTAATAACACAAGCTATGCTTTCTTTGAGGCCATATGATGCTGTGTTAAGAGGTCCACTAATTATTCATTTACGCACGCGCTTTTCTGGGCTCAAAAGTAGCCTGTATATTACTCCAGGTCTAGAACTTCATGAATAAAAAATTTCAGCCTGATTCGTTTCGTAGTCAAGGTGACAGACACATCTTTACAGACCTTTATAATATTAGTAGGATTGTATGAAAACAGTAGCATGTTTGCAACTCCGTAAATCTAGGAAACTAAACCGGGAGCTCACGTTATAGGGGTTGCAAGGTGCCTGCAAGGGGAGATATGGGTTTATTGCAATAGGGCCAGCACTTGATCGCATCATTTGTTATTCTTTTATATCTTTCTGTTATTTCTTTGGAAGTGTAAATATTTATGGAATTGCTAGTTTTCAACCGTGGTGAAGGCCTCTTATAAAAGTCATTTGACATATTAAAGAGACGGTAAATTTCGGCTCTCTACTAAAAATATTATTTTTGTCTGGTCACTTTTTAGATGATTATAGTGGAATCCACAATAGTCATCTAAAAAGTGAAAATCACGACGCTCTCGTGAGATGTTCAGTATACTTTTCATTAGACTTTAGGAATAGGTGTATTTCACGTGACATATTGAGAATAGCCAAGCGTGATACGTTGGGAATAACTTAAGTGTAGAGATACCTTTACTTTTTCAAACGAGTGAATGAGTTAACAAAAATTTCATTTTATTTCATTTATTTCATTTCTTTTATTTATTTCTCAAACAATTTACATTATGTCGGAAATCACTTCACACACTGCATTCACATTACACATATCACATCTTATTAATGAATAAGTTGTAAGACTAGAGCATAATTATTACAATGATACAAACTTAAACTTTACGGAGACATAAAGTACAATATTAAATTAATTTTATACATAACACAAATGAAAAACAATAATAATAATGCAGTCAGCGTCTTGGGGACGCTTCCGACTGGTATTGATATGGATCAGTTGAGCTACCTGTATATTGTTTGCAACAGTCTGCAGTTAGCTCAATTGTTTCAATTGTAAATACTAGTTCTAATTTATTTCTATTATTTTATTGAAATTTTCTTTGTGAATAAAGGCTTTGGCCTTTACAATTTAAAACAATGTAATAATTCAATTAATTAATTAATAAGACGACCTCCGTGGCGCAGCGGGCGAAGGTCCGCCTGCGACGCAGGAGGTTTCGGGTTCGATTCCCGCCTTGGAACAAATTTGTGTACGATCTGCAGAAATTTGTTCCGTTGGTCTGGGTGTTTTCTATGTATAATAAAAATATCTATCTTGTATATATATTGTATTAAGTATCAGTTATCTAGTACCCATAACACAAGCTCTGCTTAGCTTGGGGCTAGATAATGCTGTGTGAATTGTCCAGCATTATTTATTTATTTATTTTATTAATTATGTAATCTTAAGTCAAATTAAAAATAATAATAATAATGTCAATAAATTCCTAAAATAATGTCCAATATGTTACCTAAATGTTAAATTATTAGCATCACACATTCTCAGACTTATATAATTTGTCGGCGCAGAACTCCTCCAAGGAATCAAGGACTTCTTCAACAAGAATTCATTGAGCTAATTTTTAAACAAATTTGTCTGCATTAAATATACTTTTATGGTACAAAGCTTAAGCTGTCCACGCAAAGTGGCGATTGGCTGAAACTTAAAAGTATTTGCTACCGCAGAAATTAGTCCATTTGCTTTAAACCCCAGAGATATACAGGGTAATTGATAATTCACTGTACAAAAATTGTAAAAACCTTGCTGTGAAAAAAGGCTTACTATAAAATATCAGAATATTTAGAAGATAAAAAAGCTTTTGCACCAACTCGAAAAGTAACAACTAACAGGCTAAAGGTTTCTTCATCGCTCTACTTTAGTCTACATACCGAAGCGACAGAAATCAAAAATATCACTTTATTTCCGTGTCAGTGTTTAGTTTATAATTTGACCTTTTCTAAGTGTACATTTGTTGTATTTATGGAAATAAACAGTTTTTGGTTTGATTTGATTTGACTGACACTACGCGAACTGCAGTTTTTGCCCATCACGAACAAGTTCGAGAAGACGCCAGATCAAAATGAATTTACTTTAGGACTCCAAAACAGAAACAGCAAGTTGGAACACAAATATCGTTATTTCCGATCACGTATCCACTCAAAGACTAGGCAATATTGATAACTCTCTACGATCAAATACTTAAGCGTTTGATCTCACATACGGACGCATTTACACAGAAAATGGATTTAGTTTCTTTACTCCTCTGCATCCTACACTGAACCATTTATCGGCGCATATTATGCCAACCTTTTAAAGCGTTCGATGTGTCACTAATTTCTAAGCGCTGAGCAGTGTCGGTCAGCTGATTGCATCAGCTTCGGATATTAGCCATTTAAATAGGTACCTATGATACAATAGAGAACTCAGTGACATAACTTGCGATTTAATGCGTAGCATAGACAAGCATACCATACAAATATTGTTCCATTTGTACAATTTGAACACTGTTCGTTGGGCACAAAATTAGAGACAAATTTTAAATTAAAAACGACAGTCAACTCCACAAGCACTACTGCTTCCTAAGTCTCTTTCTCATTACAATATTATGCTCTCAATGAAAGACGTGACGTAATTGGACTATGGCACCTTTTATAAGTGTAAATTTTTATTGTATTTACGGAAATAAAGAATCTTTGGTTTCACTAATGTCAAATCAAACATTGTAACGCTCGACAATAGATTACTAGCAGATAATCGCGTGACCTATGGCATGCCGGCATGCCGGCTAGTTACTTACCCACATAATCCGCTTTCTATCAAAATACGCCTTATCTGGAACTTATTAAACTTTGATTTCGATGCGTGAACGGTACAGCGAGATTACGAGCGTAATAAGGGCGCGTTAGTACCTTCATTACAGGGCGGGAATAGCGTGCGTCGAGCGTAGGGAAATCAGAATTTACGCAAAATACCTACACTAAAGACACGTGCTTGAGAACAGGGCGTGTGATTGTTAATCGATGAAAATTCTGCCGATTTTCAGTTTTAACAAAGCTCTTTGAATGTTTTTGTTGGCGACTCTCTCGCGTAACTACAGTATCCGGGCATTCTCGTCAACATGCGAGGTTTCATTGAGGGATTATTAGATTTTGATTGGAGTGGAGACTATGGGAGAAACAAAGACCGGTGGAACGGCCACAAATAAGATGGAAGGACGAAATCAAAACGATAGTGGGCAGCAACTGGACATTAACTGCCCAAAGTATAAAGAAATGGAAGAGTTTGACGGTGGACTACCAGTCTACTGGTCGACAAAGGTTAGAAAGAAGAGAAAGAAGAAGAAACAGAAGTGTTTTGTAGATTTTAAGAATAACACGTCAAAGAGTTTATCTACTTCGATAGAAAATTTCATTCAGTCACTTTTACAGGCTAAGAATTCCTTATATCTGTAAAAGCTGTTGTCAGTGAGCCAGTGCTTCAGTTTTCTCTTAAATAATGTCTAGTTACCTTCGTAGCTGTGTGGTGCCGGCTTAGAATTTGTACCACCCCAACTGTTCGCGCTGGTGTCGTAAGAGGCACCTTAGTGATATCCACCGAGGGCGGGCAGCAGCGCCCCCTGCAGAATAATTCTACCACCAAACTGCAATCCCAACCCGCATGCCCAGCGTGGAGATTATGGGCACTACCCCCATGCGATAAAATTCAATAAGAGATAACAGACAGCTCGCATATAAAATGCATCAAAATATGAGTATTCATATTTGAATGCAAATGTTTGAGTTGTGTTGTAATGGTGTTGGACGTGTGAGGACCAACCTTTCAAGCTATTCATTCAGGCATTCTCTCATTAACTAACTGCGCATATAAAAAACATGCATCTACAAAAGCTCTATTCACAGATCCCAAATGAAAATAATTCATCAGCGTTCATCAAACGTGACCCGATTCCGTTTTCCAATGACTGTTTATATTGGAAATTTCCTGCTTAATCAGCATTAAAGGTTTACGGGATCAAAGCTGGACCAATCATCAATAAAATATTTATTTCACAGCGAGACGACGCGACGCATCAAATCAGTCGCGTACTCGAGACTGATTTCCCGGAGGGGTACACTAGAATTTGATTTCACTTTTATGAGATTTAAAACAATCTCGGAACGTTTGTAGTTTTGAGATTTTAGATGTGAATCAGGCTGATTTATGCTTTTAAGAGAAATTTTAGCGTAGGTTTTAAAACTATTTGAGTTTAATAATCATTTTTCTTTTATTTATCGTTTATTGGAATAATATATCTTTATTAACAAAGCAAATAACAAAATTTTCAACAAAAATAAATTAGATCTAGTATTTACAATTGAAACAATTGAGCTGATAAACAAATGCAGACTGTTGCAAACAATCTACAGGTAACTCAACTGATCCATATCAACACCAGTCAGAAGCGTCCCCAAGACACTGGCTACATTGCCCCGCTGTATGGCAATGCTGATGCGCTGCGCCAGATACTCACCAGCTCCATGTTTTATTTAAGTAAGTACTTATTTAATCTAAAGCTCACTTAAATTATAACTAAGTTTGTCCGTAAGCCTCATAAGTCTAATTTCACCGTTGCTTCACGTTGCAATTGAACGCGTTCATTTTAAGATAAACAGTCAGTTTAGCGCATCAAACGAGTTCAGCTCATTTTACCGATATAAAGTTGATCTGGTTCAAGCGAATTTGAACTCAAGCTGAAATTAGTTTTTTTTCGTTTTGGCAGCAAACGGTTAGTCTCTTAGGTTCGAGTGTAAAATTTATTGTAGCCCTATTTATTAGAAGTCTGTGCGGCTGTGAGCTTTCGCTTTACAAAGACATTTTCTTTCGAAATATATACGATTCTCCTCGCAATATTTTCCCTGAAAGCAAAAATGTTTTCACGAAAACATTCCATAAACGTTTTGAACCAGTCCCCTTATCAGAGAAAATAAACCGTGTCACTTCATAATATATCAGAACATCAATGAACGAATTTCACATAATAAAAGCGGAATGAACCCAATAAAGGGGTCGGGGCCGAGTGGTAGACAAACGACCCGCTGTCTCTGGCCCGATGTAAGGAATGAGGGCCGTTAGATAAGGGAACTCGCACGCAGACGTGTTCATTTGTACTGGCAACGGGTTGAATTGCTCTTTACGTTTCTGGTAGCCTAGTACTTCTCAGAAGTTTTCGTAAGGTGCTCGCTCTTTTGAAAACACAACGTTTCGACACAAAGGTTTTTGCTTTTATGTAGGTTATTTGTACATGGTTAGGGCGGACGCTCTAAAGATAAAATATTTATTTTGGTATCTTCGAGTCTTAAGTTTATTATAATAATAGTATTCATCTATGGCTAGCCCAGTGTATGGCTAGAGGAACTCGCGCGCAGACGTGTTCATTTGTACTGGCAACGGGTTAAATAGTTCTTTACGTTTCTGGCAGTCCAGTACTTCTTAGAAGTTTTTGTAGGGTGCTTGGCCTTTGTGTCTGGAACTACAAGAAGGGAAAGACAGACGAGAACTTTTAGGTTTTATCCTACTTGTTGGCATTTAATGTGACAGGTTTTCTAAATGTGTTTCGCCGCTTATCATAATCTATATCTATATCTATACTTATAATAAAACTGTAACAGGTCCAATTCTGTACATTGAAGATATTTTGAAATTTTTTTTGGAGGGCACTCTATTATCGATACTGAAGCCAAAACTGTAATTTTTTTCATTCATGTCTGTCTGTCTGTCTGTCTGTCTGTCTGTCTGTCTGTCTGTCTGTCTGTCTGTCTGTTTCTTAAACGCGCATCACGCCGAAACTACTGAAGGTATTGAAGTGAAACTCGGCACGATTTTAGGTCATACTACGAGGAAGGACATAGGATACTTTTTATCCCGGAATTCAATCAGGTTCCCCTGGGAGAGGGGATGAATGTAAAACTTCTTCACCGCGCATGACGCCGAAAGTGCTGAATGAGTTGGAATGAAACCTAGCACGATTTGATTTCATACTACAAGGAAGGACATGGGATACATTTCATCCCGGAATTCAGTAATGTTTCCCTGGGAGAGAGGATGAAAGTAAAATTCTTTAACTGCGCATCACGACGGAACAACTGAATGAATTCGAATGGAACTCGGCATAATTTGAGTTCATACTACGAGGAAAGACATATTTTATCCCAGAATTTAGTATGGTTCCCCTGGGAGAAGGGATGAAAGTAAAATTCCTTCACCGCGCATCACGCCGAAACTACTGAATGAGTTGGACTGAATTGGTACTACCTATTTGAGTTCAAGGAAAGACATGGGATACATTTTATCCTGGGATTCAGTAAGGTTCCCCTGGGAGAGACGATGAAAGTAGAATTCTTCAACCGCGCATCACAACGGATCTACGCGTCGTCCGATTTCATGCATTCTTTTTGATAGAAACAGTGTTGCAAGATCGAATTTGACTAAATCAGTAGAAAGTCGAGTAGAAAATCAGTAGATTGATGAAAAAATCTGTAGATTGAAGAAAAAATTAGTAGATAAAGGGTAGGTAAGTTCCTATCTATTTATTTTTCCGAGACGCACCCATTAGTTAGGTTCCTACCTACTAAAGTGGTGCGTCTTGGAACAATAAGTTAGGTTCTTACATGATATATGGTGGTTTAGCTGGTCCAGTTAACTGTACTACCGAAGTTTGGTTGCAGTAACTGGTCTAATTAAACTAACTGGACCACAGAAAAATAATTTTTACTCTGGTACACAGCCAACTGTAACTACCTACTAACGAAAATAAAATTACGGTGGTCCATTCAAATGGATCAGGAGCCCAATTCTGCAATATAATTGCTTCAGTATGACAATGGAATCGTCGCAGAATCATCACGTAGAATCCTTACATTAATAAAAATCCAGATAGTGCGTGCGAGATAAATTAATAGTTTCAAACTTGACGCGCGTCTCTCCAACTGCATTCATCATAATTTCTTTCATCTGAGGTGGAATACCAAAACGTGTCATTCTGTGTCGATACCCCTGTCATAGTGAAGCGATTAGTATAGCAGAATAGGGCCCCAGCTGAACGGAACCATGTGTAAGAAGTGAAACGAGTATGACACTTCTTAACACTGACGCTGGCCGAGTCGTAGCTAAAAAAAGCTAAAAAAAGAATGGTATTGAAGATGACAACATGGTATCCCCCGTAGACCCTACACGATTTTTTGCACGGCGGCGTTTCATAATATGAGAGACTGTGGTTAAATGTGAACTTAATTAGTCGGCAGGTAAGGCAATCGCGAACGAAGTCGCGGGTACAGCTAGTGTTAATATAAAAATAATAAACGCAACTAGTTATTCTGCTACTGGTAACGGGTTTCTGATAGCCTAGTAGTCATAACAAAAAAATTCTTAAGGGTCCGGCGACGTATGAATTTCCCATACAAACATAGTACCAAAATGATTTGTTATTTGAGAATATTTTCACCATGGTTTGTTATTATTTGTATTAGAATAGTATTTATATAGGTTCCTGTCACAAGCTTTTTTCAAAATACTAATCTACACAAATACTAAGAAAACTCTTTAATGTAAAAATGCGATTTGGTTTAATTCCATTTCAGAAAAGTATTTTGAAAAAAAATTGTGGTAGGAACCTAGATAAATACTATTTTAATACAAATAATAGCAGACCATGGTGAAACTATGCTCAAATTACAAATCATTTTGGTATTACCTTTGTATAGGAAATTCATCCGTCGCCGGATCCTTAAGGTGCCTGGCCTTTAGTGTATGATCGGCACGGGTTTTGAGTTCTTAGAAGAAAAGACGTTGGCCACACATTCAAGGATTGAGGACCCACGGAGACCTGTTATACTGACAACAGGCAAATAGGTACCTGTCAAAATTTTCTCTGTAAAAAGAAAAAAAGTCATTGCACTTTGTAAGAGTCATTCCCAGTTCGGATCGCAAACAGTTGAATTGCGCGAGCCTAAGTAAATTCAAAACTCAGCTGGAATATTATAGTCTCCAACCAAATATTATTTAGTCTTCGTTTATTATTACTCTATTTACAAACGATATATTTCATTTACTCTCGGTAAATGAAATAAATCGTTTGTAAATAGACTACTTGACTCATATCAAATTGCGCAATAAATAAATGTTTTCTGTAGTATTTGTCTTAAGAAACCAATATTTATACATATCAGATTTTAAAAGTGTAAGATGACTACATTTTATTCGATTTCAAATTTGTTTTTTAAATTTTAATTTTGAACCTCTGAAAATGCTGTCGGTCATGTTCTGACGTCATGGGCCTCTAAGCGAATTTCATGTCGGCAATTACGATGCTATGTAATCTGTCTAATAAAGCGGGGCAATGCAGCCAGCGTCTTGGGGACGCTTCCGACTGGTATTGATATGGATCAGTTGAGCTACATGTAGATTGTTTGCAACAGTCTGCAGTTAGCTCAATTGTTTCAATTGTAAATACTAGTTCTTATTTATTTCCATTATTTGATTGTAATTTTCTCTCTGAATAAAGGCTTCTGCCCGCTTAAAAAAAATCTGTCAAAAAAAAAGTTCATCATTGTAAAAAAATATATTTTTACAATGATGAACGTTTTCTAATGTCAATCGTTTGTTCCGACCCGTACAACGTCACAGCACAGATAAATATGGCTGACAGCGTTTACGCCTGTTTACGAAATGTAGACTTTTAAAATAAAGTTTTGCGAGAAGGTTCTAAAAAATATGGTAATAGTTTTCCCCCTCTAATCAGACAATAATTAATTATCTAAGACCTACTATAAGAAAGAATCGACTAATCTATTGTTTCTTATACTTAAACAGTTAAGTGTCCAATAAAGCATTTTCTATCTATCTATATTGATTTTTGAGGCCAGAGTCAAGTTTTCATAATTATAGAAGGTACACCTGTAAAATGATTTACCTCTCTGATCCGATGCTGTTCAAAGATTGCTCCATCTTTTATTGCTACGCGTTTATAATAATAGAGAGAATATTATTTCTCCTAGCCTCCTGGCCATAACCCAAAACGAATACCCCGTAAAACTCTTTGCTCTACGGCATATTATTCTAAGAAATTACTTCATTTCAAGACATAAGGTTCAAGGTACGACGCTCTATATAAATTCGAGGCATTTATCATTCTGATGACGTCATTAACCTTAAACGTGAGCGAACAAATTTCTATACTAACTAAATATAGAGCATTTTCTTTCGTAGCTTATTTAACGCTCATAAGTGGCTTGATAGCGTTTTATTTTTTACGGCTTCTTTTACTGTTTTTGGGAGATAGGAATAAATCTCACTTTATTTTGATGGTGTCATTTGTTGGAGGCACCACGGAGTAGCTCTTATCTGTGGCACAACACTTGAGTTTTCATGACGCATCAAAATGATTCATCATGTACGGCGCCAAATTGTATATTCGGTTATTGTATATATAGGGTACAATAATAATGCAAAACTGTCATGTGACGTTAAGATGGTGTTTTTGTTTTATTTCGATTCGTTATCCAAAAATTATTTATCTATACTTATAATAAAACTGTAACAGGTCCAATTCTGTACATTGAAGATATTTTGAAATTTTTTTTTGGAGGGCACTCTATTAACGATCCTGAAGCCAAAGCTGTAATTTTTTTCATTCATGTCTGTCTGTCTGTCTGTCTGTCTGTCTGTCTGTCTGTCTGTCTGTTTGTTAAACGCGCATCACGCCGAAACTACTGAAGGTATTGAAATGAAACTCGGAATATTTTTTGGTCATACTACGAGGAAGGACATAGGATACTTTTTATCCCGGAATTCAGTCAGGTTTCCCTGGGAGAGGGGATGAAAGGAAAATTTCTTCACCGCGCATGACGCCGAAACTGCTGAATGAATTGGAATGAAACCTAGCATGATTTGATTTCATACTACAAGGAAGGACATGGGATACATTTCATCCCGGAATTCAGTCAGGTTCCCATGGGAGAGGGGATGAAAGTAAAATTCTTTAACTGCGCATCACGACGGAACTACTGAATGAATTCGAATAGAACTCGGCATAATTTGAGTTCATACTACGAGGAAAGATACATTTTATACCGAAATTTAGTAAGGTTCCCCTGGGAGAAGGGATGAATGTAAAATTCTTTCACCGTGCATCACGCCGAAACTGCTGAATGAGTTGGGACTGAATTAGTACGATTTGAGTTCAAGGAAGGACATGAGATACATTTTATCCTGGAATTTAGTGAGGTTCCCCTGGGAGAGAGGATGAAAGTAAAATTCTTTAACCGCGCATCACGACGGAACTACTTAATGAATTCGAATGCAACTCGGCATGATTTTAGTTCGTACTATGAGGAAAGATACATTTTATCCCGGAATTCAGTAAGGTTCCCCTGGGAGAGAGGAAAAAGTAGAATTCTTAAACCGCGCATCACGACGGGTCAACGCGTCGTCCGATTTCATGCATTCTTTTTGTTAGAAACCGTGTTGCAAGATCGAATTTGACTAAATCAGTAGAAAGTCGAGTAGAAAATCAGTAAATTGATGAAATAATCTGTAGCTTGAAGGAAAAAAAAATGTAGATAAAGGGTAGGTAAGTTCCTATCTATTTATTTTTCCAAGACGCACCCATTAGTTAGGTTTCTACCTACTAAGGTGGTGCGTCTTGGAAAATAAGTTAGGTTCCTACCTTACATGATATATGGTGGTTTAGCTGGTCAAGTTAACTATACTACCCAAGTGTGGTTGCAGTAGGTGGTCCAATGAAACTAACTGGACCACAGAAAAATATTTTTTTACTGTGGTACACAGCCAACTGTACCTACCTACCTACTAACGAAAAAAAATTACGGTGGTCCAGTCAAATGGATCAGGAGCCCAATTCTGCAATACAATTGCTTCAGTATGACAATGGAATCGTCGCAGAATCATCACGTAGAATCCTTAGATTAATAAAACGCCAGATAGTGCGAGCGAGATAAATTAATAGTTTCAAACTTGACGCGCGTCTCTCCATCTGCATTCATCATAATTTCTTTCATCTGAGGTGGAATACCAAAACGTGTCATTCTGTGTCAATACCCCTGTCATAGTGAAGCGATTATTATAGTAGAATAGGGCCCCCGCTGAACGGAACCATGAGTAAGAAGTGAAACGAGTATGACATTTCTTAACACTGACGCTGGCCGATTCGTAGCTAAAAGTCGTGTAGATAAAGAATGGGATTGAAGATGACAACATGCTATCCCCCGTAGACCCTACACGATTTTTTGCACGGCGGCGTTTCATAATATGAGAGACTACGGTTAAATGTGAACTTCATTAGTCGGCAGGTAAGGCAATCGCGAACGAAGTCGCGGGTACAGCTAGTATCAAATAAATTCTATTCTATTTTATCCAAAAAGATACTCTGTAAATAGTTCTAATTACAACTTGTGTTTACAATGGAAACAGTTGAGCTAACTGCAGATTGTTGGAACAGTCTAGAGGTAGCCTGGCTGATTCAAATTAATACCGATCGGAAATGTTCCCAAGACGCTGCTGGCCCCAAATAAAAAAAACACAAATTAAATATTTCTGTACAAGCTAATAAAAACTGGTTTATTCAGAGCTGAGACATTTTCTCACCATCCCAACAGAGTACAGTAAAATGTTTGATTGATGTTATTATTTTACACTCTAACTCATCCAAACAGCCCCGATTTCAATAAGACAAACACAATACGTCTGCTGAAGCATTGTTCAGTTATCTGGTTCCAAACACATTGATTTCTGCGTAAACTTTACTTCGACGAGATAAGGTCCCTGTTCGTCTATTTCCAATCCGGCTATCGATATCTTATCAGTATCGATAAACACATAAATGATATCACGCTCGTATTTCAAGTGTTGAGACGGCAAGTGCTAGTTGTGTTCATCAAAAGCAAATATGGCGAATTCATGTAAATACTACACAGAGAAGACTTTAGCTTGGATGTTAAACAACAAGCTCATAGTGTTTCTGTCATTGTTGTGCTTCAGTCTTTTTGTATCAACTTGGGCGTTGGCTGCTCAGAAGAACAGAGCCCTTTCAAGGATCGATGATCTGAATGCCCAGCTCGCTACTACCACTCAAGCACCAGCTCCAAACCCTGAACAACCTGGAACTGGTGAAACTGGTGGTAATGGACAAACTGATGGTAATGGACAAACTGATGGTAATGGACAAACTGATGGTAATGGACAAACTGATGGTAATGGACAAACTGATGGTAATGGACAAACTGATGGTAATGGACAAACTGATGGTAATGGACAAACTGATGGTAATGGACAAACTGATGGTAATGGACAAACTGATGGTAATGGACAAACTGATGGTAATGTAGACAATAGCGGAAATGGTAATACTGGTGGAGATAGAGGAACCGGCGATAGTGGAACTATTACAGGAAATAGAAAATTAAATGCAGCAATCGAGGAAAAGGAAGTGGTCGATCAAGAAAAAACGGACGATACTATTGAAAGAGGTGTTGTAGAAAGCAATAATTATTTTGAACATGTTGAAAATGAAAGCGATCTTCGAAGCATAGTGCAGAACAGCAAGCTACTAACAGCACTGGCTGCGTAATTAGTTTTTTTTATTATTTTAGTCAAAATCTTAGTAGATTAGTATTTAAAAGATTTCAAATGTCCTAATTGACATAGGTACCTACTAATTATAGTGAAATTGAGATACATTAAAATATATGATCAAATGAACTTCACTGACGTGAAATTCGATCATTATTTTATGAGTCGATTCATTATGAAGATATTAAAATAAACCAAAGTAGTTTCCCTAAAATCTACAAAGCAATCGCACTTTTTCGTAGACAATTCATAGAGTAAAAGAATTGCCTATGACCAACCTGACAGATGTCTTCCTCTAGATTATCATTTTTTTTAGAGTAGGTAGGTATAGGATATGCAAACAAAACTTTCTATCGGGATCCCATGGGAGGGAGGGAATTAATATCTTCATAATGAATCGACTCATAAAATAATGATCGAATTTCACGTCAGTGAAGTTCATTTGATCATATATTTTATTTCGTCGATTCATTATTCGATATTAAAATAAACCAAAGTAGATGTTTAGAGATTAAAGTTTTGTGCATTCACGTGCTGATAAAATATTTATCTTCAACGTGTATCCTATACCCTGAGAAACGTTAACATACTCAGTGCTTTCTTTGCAGCATACAAAAGGCAAACTGAGTGTCCACAACAATCGTTCTATAGTAAAACGTATTCGACGAGCTGATCCAACAGGCGGTTTAGCAAATGGTCCATATGTAAGTTAAGCCCTGCGGACCTCGCAGTGGAGGACGACGACCGCGTGACGCGTGCTGTGTGTGCAGAACACGCTGATATCTACGCCGCGCTCGGAGACGATCTGCTTAATCCACTGGCTAAATAATTCTGTACGAGGAGTTAGTCTTATATGTTTTCATAACAATCTGCAAGAGTGTATTCTCGTCCGATCTCAAATTATTATTCTTATAAATGTAGACGAAGAGAAATAGTAACCGGTCAAACGCCTCTACTTTGATTGAAGTACTGCAGGTACAGAACTGCTCCCGGTCTGATGATGACGTTCTGACGATGTCTATGCTGATAATCCTAATTCCATTCTATGAAAAAAGATGTACCTAAACATAATATCTTCGAGCTTTATGCGGGAGAAAATTTGTATTGTACTCTGTGGGCAGCAAGTAATGACCAACACAGTTACTAATTATTTTAGTAATACGATCTAGGTTCAAGTTTTCCGTGGTGCACCAGGTTCAGGACCAGCGGTAGTGGGTCCCACGTGCTAGAGGATCGGTACTTTTTATTCTTGTATGAGTTGCCAAAACATTCTTATTCATATCTCTGGTGCGGAGTCCTCGATCTGTACTCGCCTTTCAGTAAAAAGTTTAAAGCATTCATTGAACCGATACTACTTCCCACAAAAGTAGTAACATAGGTACCTCTTTTCCTTACTCCTTCATTACCAGCAAAAGCTCTAGGCACATTTCGTTGCGTCAATTTACATATCACTTAACAAAAATAATCAGTAATATTCAAAACATAATAGCTTTACAGGTACGAAGCCAAAACACTTCGATAGAGTATTTCAAGTCATAAAGCAGTAAAAGTAAGCAACACAAACAAATAAGTAAATAAAAAAAGCAGATGAATATAGGTTTAAGCTACCATATGCCTTAACATTGCTAAATAATTTAGCCTTCAGTCAAAAAAGTTCACTACTGCTTTAGATAGTCCAAATGGATCATTGAGTCCGGTGGAAATTAAGCCCACAGAGCTTTAGTGGGGTGACTAACTAGTTGACCGTGTTTTCCGCAAAGGACACTACCAATAGCATGGCTAACTATGCAGAGGCGACGTGATCGCATGACTACTTGCCGTAAAGTCACGGGACATCCAACGTAAGGTTCTTGTGAAGTAGATTGTTACATACTTAAAGGAAAAATATTTTCTTTTTATTCACACAAGCGGATTAACAGTTAAAGTTAAAACGTCCGAGAGTAAGATAGCGAGCACAAGTGCATTTGGCAATAACTCCTTATGTAAATAGATCTATCTTCGGTTATCCAAAAATATGAATGACCTCTTCCGTGACCAGAATAACCTTTCTGGATGCGGCGTCACAGTGGTTTTTCTTGGAATATAAGACATAAGACGTAAAAAACAAAAGACTACACTGGTCGCGCTGCTGTCATACTTGTGTGTACTGTGTGTACCACATATTTATTTTTATTGTTTGTATTAGTAAATTATCTTGTATTTAGTTTTAAGATTGTATAATTATTGTATGTAGGTACTAGGTGTAACGATTTGGAGGAATCCTGTAATGTTGTTCTTGTTTTAATAAATAATTTGAATATGAATAGTGCCTCTAGCTAAATCATGAAAATGGGGAGATTCGATATCCCTTATACAATTTACGTAGGTAATAGCAATGGTCTTGACTATGCGAAGAAAAACAAACGCATATTATTATACATATTAGATAGCATGCTAGCGAAAAACTGAAGGTTAAGAAAAGCTGATGTCAGTTCCGTTAGTTAACTTGGAATCTCGGAGTCCTTATGGCCACGTGCGCTCATGTCGTTTTAAACGGCACCCCACCCTGAACTGAATGCGTCGGTGTAAATTTCGAGCGTGAAAAGAGGCTGTCTGTTGGCCAACCTTTAGACTAAATTTACTAAAAAGGCTACTTAGTAGGCCAAACGTAGATTCGTAACTACAATATTTTTTTAACGCAATGCAAGATATCTTTGACATTTCAAGATCTTCGTACAATTAGCCCAGACCACTAGGATTATGCTTAATGGTAATTTTATGAACCATTGAAACTAAAGTAGCGATCTTACTGCATTTCAGATGGAAAACTCCCTAGGAGTTTGTTTCAAATAAAATGAATACTACTATTCACATGTTTACAGAAGAAAACTTATATTATAATAAAACCTTCAATTTACCACGAAACCAAAGCTTTGAACGAACTTCATAGGGTCTTTCACGTTCTTCTTCTTGACATAGGAATCGAAAGAAAAAACAGCGATGTCGCTGACGAATATTTCCCAGGAAAGACCGAAGAAAAAAACCGCGGCACCGAATGTGTGCCGCTTCTTTCTTTGTTACCTTCGTGAATCTCTCGGAGCTACGGACTAATTAGGTAATAACGAGTGGAGGACAATTAAGTTCATAAAATCTAGAAACGGCGAGTTTCAAATTTAAACCTTTCGTATTTGTAGTCAGACTCACGCATAGGTACAAGAAAATAGGTGTCTTTAGACCGATACTTGATAGGCAACGACCACGAGAAACTATTTGCAAGTTCTGCCATTCGGTAATCTTCCAATTTTGCGCATTCACTGGCCAGCCTCGGTGGCGGGACGCGCAGTCGCGCAGGGGCGCGCCGCCGCCCGCGCCGCTCTACGCGGGGCTTGAGGCGGGCATGTGCGACGTGGGCTATGAAAATGTTAATTAAACTATTCTTAACGAATTTAATTAATGATTTTGGTTAAAAATAAACGTTCTTTACATAAGGGTTAGGAATGAGAGGAAACATATTCTTGATATCAATTGGTTCTTTGTATGCCTTGCATTAGGTACGCAAATAGCGTCAGCCACTTAGTGCCCTAAAACGATTTTGGTTTTCGGAACAGTTTGACTGAAAACTAGGCTGTTTGAATGAAGAACAACTGTTCTTACTCCATCTTAAGCCACAGTATTTTGAGTAGCTTTAAGCCGCCGACCATAGAAAAAAGGAAAATAACATACCAGCTTTCACCTCAACTACAGAGCGGCCAGCGCACAGGCCTTGTCCTGGTGACTTACTGGCGTCTGCTGTGCCACGTAAGAGCAACGCGCTGCGGCTGTGGGAGGCGCCGACGTGAACTGCTTCTTGAAGCCACCGCGGCTCCCCCCCTCTTTGCAAAGTACTCACTCAGGAGGCACCGACCAGATTCCCTGGTACGTCATCATGTGAATGTCACTCTGAGGACCAGGCTAGAAGAAGCTCTGTTTTAAGCTGGTTTGTTTTTAATTGAAGACGTTGTCACAATGGCCTTAGTCGCATGTATTTTCTCTGACCATGACCAGTCGAATATTCCATCTCTTATGGAATCGTGTACTGCATTTAAAAATGTCTTGTCAAGGCACGGCGTTTTATGTCTGACGCGATTATGTATCATCGAATAGTGCAAGTCACCTAGCAAGCGACAATCGTTGCTTGGATGCGTCATACCTCACACCGCCGAGCTTCTTTGGTAAAGGCGGCAGTTTTTTTTGAAATTTGGTCATTTTGGGTCATGTTTTATTACAATTTTGCTCGATTACTGTGAATGTTATCGCCATAGCCCGATGGTGTAAGATTTAGACTCCCCAAGGGCTGATTATAAATCAGATTCAACTGCTTCAGCAAACGGCGCTGCAGTGGGCGGCGTCATAGTAAGAGCAGACTCCAAAAGGAAGCCGGGACTCGACTCTTCGTTGTGGCTAGAAACTGCCGTTGTACAACGTTCACAGCCTGAAAGGGCAGATATTAGGTCTTCGACCTCTTATGTGATATCGGAGTCCACTGTCCCAAGTTCTGGGCGTATTTCTTAGGGTAGGTACTCTCCTTGAAACAAGTTTATTGTAGTGTTGGAGAAGATGTGAAAACTCTATAAGAGCACACAATTTTCTGCTTTTATGGCATCCTTGAAGACTCTCGGTCAGCCCAGATGCATGCAGTAATATATAGGTATATATATATTTTCTTTTGTTACATTGGAGAAGACTCTCGGTCGACCCAGATACAAGCAGTGATATTTCTGCTTTTATGACATCCTTGAAGACTCTCGGTCAACCCAGATACAAGCAGTCATACGATACGTTCTGATAATGTCAAAGTCAGAGACTCTCGGTCAATCCCAATGCATTGTAAACATAGTCAGAGACTCTCGGTCAATTCCTATTTATTTTTTATCCTGTTTTATTTGTTTATATTGAACGTATCGTTATTGTTTTATCTTACAATTTCATCTTCCATTGACAGGAAGAGATGTTTCCGTCACCCTTATTATTCTTGTTTATTTAACTGTTATTGTTATAATTTTCACTGCACTTCGCTTCGGCATTGCTGCTATCGCGGTAAACGAAAGATAATTGCGAAATAACATGATTTATATCATATTGAAACTAAGGTACGTGCTTTTATTGCTTCGCAAAAAAAGGAATGATAATCTAGAGGAAGACATCTGTCAGGTTGGTCATAGGCAATTCTTTTACTCTATGAATTGTCTACGAAAAAGTGCGATTGCTTTGTAGATTTTAGGGAAACTACTTTGGTTTATTTTAATATCGAATAATGAATCGACGAAATAAAATTCCAATACAAAACATAAAGATTTTTAGTATAAATAAAAATATTGGCCATGGTTTAATAATGTTTTGGAGTTGTACATAGGTACAACCATGCAATTATTTTCTTAAAATTATTGAATATATTTATTTTCCTAATTGCAAAATCATACAATTATGAAACCAGTAGTACACTATGAAACTTTTTCAATACAATATTGCAAATGTTTTGTATTGCACAATTTATGCAAACGCATCTTATTTAACTTGTGTGAATGGCAACATGTTACACAATAATTTGTTTGGTAGGTCAATAACATTGCAATTAGGTCTTCCTAACAAATCTAGATACTTCAGTTAGGCTATTAATCTTCGTTACCATGTCATCGACACTTCTGGTAAAATTCAAATATTTTAGCGATGTAATATTTTCTGCGTTCAGGAATATAAAAAGCAGAAAAATAGTTTTCCGAAAACAGTAAAACATTTTCTATGAACCTATGTTTTAACAAATTTCTATTTAGTGCTACTTTTGGAGCCATTAGCAATACTAAAAATCAACATATTACCAAAAGCTCTTAAGTCATATTTTATTGTCATAGAAAATGGTCTAAGATTTATCATAGTAGCTTAGTTCCCTGCAGAACACAGAAAATATTAAAAACCGCAAAAATATTTGAATTTTGCGGGAATCTGTACCTACCAGATTCCGTATCGATGATTCGGTAGCGGAGAGGTATTTTTTACTTTTTCTGTCATGAATTCATTATATAATGAGGCGTTCTCCTAAGAAGAAAACAAACCCTATTCACCGTATAATAAGAATAACCCAAAGATGGCGAGGGATCGTTTGCAGAGAGGATAGATACATAGATTTTGTTTATTGTCAAAAACTAATAAAAATTTTTCGTTAATAGTGCCTTAAGTCCTGAGTAAGGAAAGTATGTCATGTTAAAAACAGAATGGTCTATGCACAGGGTCAATTTATCGATGGGTCAATACCATTTTGGTTTAAAAACCCCATGTTAAAAACGCCGTCTTCAGGCAAGTCTAACTATTTTTTTTTATAATAGAAAACGCCTCTTTAACATAATCATCATAACCACATTTAATTACCTATCTATGTAAAACGTTGTTTTTAAGGATTCTAGTAAGAGTATACTTACCGTTTTCTTCAAGATAAGTTTTGATAATAAATAGATAAGATATATACTCCATATTTTATTAACAACCCAAAGATTAGTCAGTAATGTACAGAACTAACCAATCCGATTATTTTGTGACTCATCAGTAAGAAAATAATCTATCAACAGACTTATTTGTTCCGTATTGTGACTAATTGGTTAGGATTCTTCATTCGGAACAAAGGATCGAAGTACTGAGTAGATATATATACCTTTTGATACCTTTTCAACCTCACAATGGAGAACAGGGAAACGGAGCAGAATATGGAAAATTCCCGTTTAGTAAAGTCACAAAGTTTGTCACACAAAATTATGAAAAAGACTACATACCTATTACATACGTATATATATAACGGAGTAGGTACTTTATCTGTCTCACTTGTGGGCATAATTGGGTAATGTCACTTGAAAATAGCCTGTGACTACACGAATCGCGAGACCGTTTCTACATGGTCTATGACTTTCGAATACTTTCAGCTACGATGATTGAACCAGAATTTCACTTAGCTGATTCTTTCCGTTTCTTCTGTCATCTAGTAGAATTGGTCCAACGTCAAACAATAGACGTTGGTAATCCGCATAGATAATAGGCGCATTGCAAGATAAGGAGGTTGTACAGAACCCTTTAACACATTCACTGCGATAGGCAATGAGAGTGTTAAACCATCTGCGACATATAAATAAAATAAATAAATAATGCTGGACAATCCACACAACACCATCTAGCCCCAAAGTAAGCTACTCAAAACTTGTGCTATGGGTACTAGATAACTGATATATTTAATAACATTATAACATAAATAGATTTTTTTTATTATACATAAGAAAACACCCAGACCACGGAACAAATTTCTGCAGATCGTACACAAATTTGTTCCTAGGCGGAAATCGAATCCGCAACCTCTTGCGTCGCAGCCGGACCTTCGCCCGCCGCGCCACGGAAGTCGTCATGTATATTAAAGTAATTAAGTAGGTATGCTACCAACATAGAGTAGGAAAGTACTAGAGTCGGTCTAACGAATGATGAGATCGAGGATAAATGGAAACTAATGATGTTCGTCATGAAAGTATCAAAACGGTTACTCCAGTTCTCGTCCTGTAATTTTAGGGTTTCCAACTGATATTTTTAGAATTTCTCGCCCTTTTTCAGGATCATCACTCCATAGACATACTCTATCCTAGTTCTGTGGAGACAGTACTCTGAAAGTAAAATGAAACAACAATACCTTTTGGGTAAAAAAGCCAAAAAATATGATTTAATTTTATTTTGGGTTGAATTGACAATATATTTTGGGTCGAAATAACAGTTTTTAATTCGTGGTGAGAAACTGGGGTTCGAAATAACAATATACGATATTAGGCGATAGAAAATAGTTATTGAGCCGCGAACTTTTTACGAGATTTCGTGATTGAATGTAAGTTTTCTAGTATAATGAATGACGCATGAGTCGACGGCGTACTGGAACTAGGTACCCAGCGTGGAGGTACCTATCAGGAAGTTTTTATTTTTAATTCTCTAAACTATAGTGCTTGAAAGGTGGATATTAATGCCTGCTATAGGTTCTACTTAGTAGGAACGAGTTTAACTGAATATTTTGTACTAGTCCACTTATGGGATTTAGTTAATTGTCATACATCGTTTTTGAACCACACAGGCCTGTAATAATGACCGCGATTCTGCAGTGCTTCGGCCATCTTCGCCCAGGCACACACCGACACCTTCGATGCCATCTGGCGAAAAAAGTCGGCCTTCCTACTCAGCAGAACCCGCGGGAGTGGCAATAGTATCCTAACCGCCATTGCTGAAAAATTTGACTGTCCTATAATGTACAAGTTAGTCCAAAGGACAATATCAATAATTAATTCATTTTAAGTACTAACCCCTCGACAACTAACACTGAAAAGTGCAAAGCGAGAGCAAAATTATCTGAATAAATAAATTCAGTTATTATATTATTATAATGAAGCTATTTTAAATTTCTATGACTTAGATTTGTGTAAAGTAACAAAAAAAATCAAAAGGTTTAGTATACCTTCGTAATATCTACTTCGGCCCAGAAAAACAACAGGAACACCCTACTTATTAATCTGTCATAATCACTTGCATAAAAATCTAACTTTATAATTAACTTTAAATTTAAATACCTAGGGCATTTCCTTACCGACGATCTTAGGGATAATGTAGACATAGAAAGGGAACGTAGGGCTTTGGCGGTTCGAGGCAACATGTTGACCCGTAGATTTGCCCGTTGCTCTGACGAAGTGAAAGTTACTCTATTTAAAGCTTACTGTCAGAGCCTGTACACGGGTAATCTATGGGTTAGCTATACCAAAAAATCATTGGAGGCCCTACGTGTCCAGTATAATAATACTTTTAGGATGCTGCTGAGACTCCCCCGTTTTTGTAGCGCCTCAGAGATGTTTGCTCAATATCGAACTGATGGTTTCCACGCCATCATTCGGAAGAAAACAGCATCACTGATGAGCAGGACGAAGGCCAGTCACAACAGCATCCTAAAAACCGTGGCGGAACATTGTCTGTCTCCCATGTGGAAACATTTTGCAAAATGTGTTGCTCCAGTCTGTGGATACAATGTCTGATTGCGATGATTAAATTAAAATTAATAAATTAAAATTAAATTGAATTTTACCTAATAATTTGAAATTGTAAGCTTATTATCTAATCTTAATTTTTATTTTTTATTTATTGACTGTGTTATTTTGAATTTTATTTAATTATGTGTGTGTGTGTACTATGGATTATTTTATCTGAAATAAATGAAATACAATACAATACAATAAGCCTTAAAGGGGTAAAAACCGCGAGTGCTACTTGGACAAAGTGCTGGTTTCGTGACCACGAAGACTGTGACACAACGCCTAATTTTTTTTTTTAATATACGTAAATGGAACCTTAATGGCTTATTTCCGTGTCCCTGACTCCATCAGATCGTTTCAGATGTGTTCGTTCCACTCATGCTATTTTTGCCGCTCATTGGTTTGAACTCTTTTGTTTCTTATTCGTCATCAAAATGCAGACAGTAATTGGCGAAAAGAGTATGAGTGATAGACTTACGAACACATTTGAATAGATAATATAATATCACTCACAATAATTTCAGTATCATTAGGACACAACTACAAATAAATCATTTGAGATGATCTTTACGCAGATTTTATAGATGTTTTGATGATGTGTTTTGAAGTCAGAGTTGTTTTGTTGGTAAAATTTTTGTTTTTTGTAATTTCGAAGATTGTTTGCAAATAAATTAACTTAGTCATGAACTCCACACTAAGTGAAATAAAACAAACCTTATCTGGTTTACAATATCTAACAAACAGCTTAAGAATAGTTTTTGAGAATTTTTGGTATATAGATAAATTAGGTACAATACTTACCTGAAATGTACCAACCTAATATACAAAATTAGTCATGAAAATATGTAGATAAATAAAAGTGGTCTTAAGTTATTTTACTATAATAATTAATAACTATCGTTGTTTGACGACAAGTTTGACGGTTAACTACGAACCTTATTTGTGTTCCAACCCAAATAAAGTTCGTAGGTAGCTTACATCCTCAATCAATTTGTCTCAAGTTCTCAGTCAATGTGTTACATCCATTCCGTGCATATTCACGTAGGTCCTCATTAAACGAAGCTGTAGAGAACTTTTTGTCAGTTTGCGGGTCTAAATAGCAGGAAACTGGCTGGGCTTATTTACCGTTTTGTTTCTTCTAATGGCTACTTTTTGGTCACATTAACGAAAAGCTTGCTGAGTTTTATCAAGTTGGTTAATGATAACAGGGTTTTGTAGGTAACGATGGAACACACGGATAGAAATCACCTTTTTTGTACGTATAATCTTCAGGCAAGATAAGGCAATATGGATTGGCCATCGACGACCTCGGTGGCGCGATGGGCGAAGGTCCGCCTGCAACGCTGGAGGTGGCTTCGATTCCCGCGTCAGTACAAATGTTTATAATGTTCTGCTGATATTTGTTGCGGGTGTTCTGGGTGCTTTCTATGAATAATATTAAAACAGTTATATCTATGTAATGTATTGTAATATTTATCAGTAATCCAGTAGCCATAATGCTACGGCTCCACCTGCGTCCTAACGCGTTAATTAACGCGCTAATTTGGGCGTCACTTAGATGTGACAAGGTTTTAACGTGTTCATATAATGACGACGCTAAAAATGCATCTTGGCTACTAGTACCCAAGGTGCATCTTTAGCGCCTTAATTAACGCGTTAATGGACATTAACGCTAACGACAACGCTAACGCAGGTGGAGCCGTAGCATAACAGAAGCTCCGTTTATCTTGGGGCTAGATGATGCTGTGCGGATTGGCCATTTACCATTCCGTCATTATTGTTTTTATTATTGGCAACATCGTCAAAGTTGCTAGGCACACTTGAATGGTTGGTAAAAGCGGACGGGTTCTCATACGCAGTGAGAGATGTCACGCTTAAATAATATGTAACACATCAATAGGGTATTTTAGTATATATGAGAAAAAAACATAATATTGAGATAGATTAGGCAAAAAGCATTCGGAAAACGTTAGTTTTAGTTCATAAAATAGCAATCTAAATTTTAAAATTCAATTCAAAGATTTCAACTTTTAAAATCTGTTTCATAACACCATTAAATAGTAGTCGCCATGTTATTACGTCATACGGTTATGTAAAGCAGTGTCAACCGTCAACTTACCTCTAAGCTATAACATACAAAATATCCCTGCATTTGTTTACACAGCCAACTGACGTCATGACCACAGAGCAATATGGTGTCCGCTGCGTCCAGCGTTTTCGTCAAATTACACGCGAAATTCAAAAATGCAAACAAAATGCATTTTTATGGCACTTAACGATTGAATAAAATTTTTGTGATTTTTTCAGTGATTCATTACAGTATAGAATCTAATTGTGACACTTTTCAAAAATGGGTGTAATACCCTATTCAAAGAATCAAAACCAAATTAGCTCAGAGTAACCTTTATACTTACTGTTGCGGCCTTTTGCATGAATTCGCACATTTGTGGAGGGAATTCTGGGTGTCCCGCGCGAGAACGGAGCGTGTGATTAAAATGACGATATCTCTAAAGTTTTTAAGAAGCTATTATGCACAATATATATCGTTGGAATCGTTATGAAATAAGCTAATACATTAAGACTATTGAGTAGTATAAAATAATCTAATATACAAATGTTAAAGTCCTGTATTGAAAATTTATGGGCATGACGCCGACAAAACGCCCCAAAATGCTGAACGATGTTTGTTGAAATAACGATTTAGGTCCAAAACTTTTATCAAATACACAATCTGTGAACTAAAAACTATTTATTACCTATGAGGCTTCAAATTATGAACGGGATATTTTAATTTAGCCGTCAAATGTATTTCTGATAGGCTCTTTATATTATCGGAATACTCAAATAATTAGCCATAATAATCGTGAAACTTCTTGACCTCTGGCGAAACACGTGAGAAAGATGCGCAGATCGCAATTCTTTGGCCAAATTGGTGGGCGCCTACCTACTGGACAGTCGCGTTGATTATTCACTATGAGTTTTTATTTCAAACACTGAAAGATGAAGCTGTACCTATCTCAGTCGCGTTGTCGGCGGCATTATATGAATTATATGCGTGAGCGTACCTGCGCAAATTTTCTCCTCTCGCCGCCCGTCACCAGACAAGTGGTTTGGCGGCAACTATAACGTGTTATTTTAATATCTATCCAGAGTGTTTCCATAAAACTCGAGGGCTTCTTATTTGTCTCACAAAACTAAAAAAACAGCCTAAACACTTATTCCTAATAGTTCGCTAACTTTAAACAGCTGCTAAGCAGTGTTATTTCTCACTCTGACTTACGTCAATAGAAGTAAGTCAGTCGTAAAGTCAAAGAGCATTACCTATCTTCATGACTGTTGTATTTTTTGTATTTATTATAATTATTATACATATATAATTATTGTATATGTATATTAGGAACATTGGTATTGTATTTTATAATATTGAAATTGGTATCTTAGACATAGCTAAATAATATGTAGTATTATATTAATTATGTAGACCATCTTTTTCTCAAAGAAATAATGCACACGTGCCCACATAATGTTGTCTCTTTCTCTCAATAAGGTTTCCTGGAAGAAAACTCTTTATAGGGTTAAGCTCGCCTTTGCACTTCTTATATGTATGTTTTTCTTAGAGCAATAAAGAATTAAGAATAGAAGAAGACGGAAACCATTACTAATTAAGGTTGGTGTTTGTGAACCAAATAAACCATCTATCTTCTATCTAAACATAAAGGAATTTGAAGACGGTATTGAGTTTTTCAAAAAAATCAATTGTAATTTAGTCATCTTACTTTCCTTTCATAATAACTGTTATTATTTTCTTTCTGATTCGAGCAGGTTTTATAAAAAGTGATTCAGAGAAATATGATGCCTTTGAAAATGTCCATTTTATATTTTCTCGTTGCTCTTAGTTCATAGAAGTGGCGATGCGTACGCCGAGGCGGCGATCTGTGAAATTAATGTTTTTTAAAATTCCAATTTGGGGTGAGAATGAGAAAATTATGCATTCGTGAGATTTCCACAGGAATTTGTAATGAAGGCACCATTTATTGGATACTTTTGATGTTAATACGTGATTGAGATAAGTATTTTATGGAGTCTAGTTACTTAAGCCTTGGTGGTCACGGCTTTCTGTGTCATAGTCATTAGTCACTTTCAAATGTCATTCTGCTCAATGTCAGCTGAAAAAAATATTCTTTGCCAAAATTATTTATTAATTAGGTACAAAGTTTTTGTATATAAAATCTACATTATAGAGTCAAAGTTAAAAAAAATGCTTGACACATCTTTATACAGCACATCCAATTAGTGCTCGAGTAATTTTCTAAGAATCTTCGAGTTCATTATTTTATATTTTAATTCATTATTTATCAAAAAAGTCGCCCAGAAAGTAAAACATTGTACTAAATGAAACGTAAAAGGGAAAATAATTTTATTACTTTCAAATCTCATAGAGCTCGGAGCAACAAAACTAATTAAAAACGGACACAAAAAGTATAGCAAAGTTAAACAACCAAGATAAATTACTAAGTTTGCTTTTAAAAAGAGTCATTTTACACTAGCACGTTTTTGATAGAAGAATAATAGGCAGAGGGTAAGTAAGTTGACAAATGGGGAATCACTGCTGACTGAACTGACTTTTTGCACCTACGTAGGGTCTGTCTAACAAGTTTGTACAGTGCAAACTCAAATGGTATGGCCGGTGCTCGTGTCAACCTCCTTTCTTTGATGCTTTCAACAAAGGTATTTACTAAAACTCATGGAAATTACCTTATCCTATCCTACTTCCTACTTATATTATAAAGCCGAAAGTTTGCGAAATCTGAATTTTTGTTACCTAGGATCTCCAAAACTGTTAAACAGTTCAAGATGAAATTGAGCGTATGTTTAGAACAAAGCTTAACTTAGATAATACTTATTATACCGAAAATACGCGTGTGAAGCCGCGGGCAGAAGCTAGTGATGGATAAATTACTGAACGTTTTGTTTTCATTATATTTGTATGTACCTACCTAATAAATTTAACCACGTTATTCAATACCACAAAAATATATCAAGACATTTGATTTCAATAAAAGTATGATATGTTCTCATTGTTGTAGGTGATTTTTGAAAATTCAGACAAGCTTTCTAAAGTTTCCTTTCTGTACCTATGTTACTCTTTGCTATCTAAAAGTCTATAGGAGTTTTTTCGTATTTCTGTTTCAAGTTTATTTGTAATGAGCTCTCGCCTACTTATCAGATGGACAAACAGTGGAAGCGTCGTAAGTCATTTAATTTGAAGCAGAAACTCAATGGTTATATCAGAGTTTAAGCAAAAATAATATTTACATTCAAACGTGACTACAATTTTATTTGTGCCAAAACCCTAATTTAGGTTTGTCACCAAAGATTTCAAGCAACAAAATGTTTTGAACAAAATGTTTTGTATTGTTACCTTTCTTTCTTTCCCGTCGTCATACTAACGTCTACCCACAACTTTTTTGTTATTTTTATTAGTCAGTTATTAATAATTACGCCTTTAGACAATATTCTAGAATATAAGATGGGTTCTCATGCTAGTGAATGTAATATTCTTTATGAGAAGTAAATCAGATGTTTTTCACGATGTGCATCGTTGGACAGAGAAAGATTTATTCCACACTGCAACATAAAATACAAAGGTATAATAATTAAGGTAGGTACATCTTAACGTAACAAAAAACTCTGGAATTATTAATGGATTAAAGCTTGGGAACAATAAGTCGGTATAAAGTATACAATAATCAAAAATATAAAGATGCGTAAAATCATGTGTGTATTGTATGTAGCCTGTCAAAAAGGCAATAACTCAGCGCAAATCTTTCGGGCTTGGATCAAGCGGTCTTTAGTTTATTTTATGTTTTGTGTTGAATCCCGTTTAAGCACTGTTTTTGATTGGATTTCTTTGGTTTTGATCTGTTATTTTTTGACTTCCAATAACACGTAGCTACCTACTTTAAAATTCAGCGCAACCTTCCCCACAAAACTCATATACAAATATATAAAACAAACATCTTGCCAGTACCATTATTATCATTATGAACCGGACGGCCGTTCTGTCGGTCTGTTTGTCCTCGACAAAAGAGGCTGAAATTATCGCGTCCGACCGGAACTTCCGGAAGAACATGTTACCCGTTTTTGGCGGTTTTATTTTACTTATGTAAGAAACTGTTTTAGGCGAGTGAGAAAGTTTTAGTCTGAAGGTATTGGACAAATATATAAATAAACCATAAAGTAAGTAGTTTGGATTTAAGTTTGATCGCAGACAACCGTTGTTTGTGCGCTGATCATCTCTATAATTTAACGACTTTTTGTATGATCTTTTTTATTAATATTAAATCGACGAGTTAAATAACTATTTGACAAGAAAGTTGATTATTTATTAGTCGATCAGCGAATGAACAACCGTTTGCGAGAGTCTTATTAGAACAACTACAACAACTTAAAATTGTCAATCATGTATTTTTGTAAAATGATTGACATTGTTTAGGTCTTTGTGGCAATTAACAAAACGGAAACAGAGATTAAAATATAGAAAACTAGCTGCTGCCCGCGGCTTCGCCTGCGTAGTTCCCGCTCCCGTGGTCATTCCGGGATAAAACATAGCCTATGTCCGTCTCCTGGTTCTAAGCTGCCTCCCCACCAATTTTCAGCCAAATCGGTTCAGCCGTTCTTGAGTTATAAATAGTGTAACTAACACGACTTTCTTTTATATATATAGATGAAAGATAAAATTTCCAAACAGTCCAGTCTTGTCTTGTCTGATAAAATAATTACAAAGCTAATAGAATTATTTCAGCAAAAACTTTGTACCGGTCAGTAATTTTCGTAATTCATGAAAGCATCTTTACAAAATGTGTTTCCAACAATAAATATTCACCCCTTTTTCACCCGGAAGAAACATGCACCCCCTTTAGGGGTTTCCAGCTTTACTGCGGACGTTTCGCTTTAATAATGTATGTTTAGATGCAGCTTTTGTTACAAATGAAAATGAGGTTTTCGAAAGGAGGTTCGTTCCTTTGCTTTGTACGCGAAATTAGCAGTTGGCTAGATTTTTCGTTTGGGTTATTTTGGGTTTTCTGTTCAATGTTGGAAGCTCAGTTTTAATTATAAAGCTCAAAGCTTACAATTTATACCTATTTGATATTATGTTGAAAACGGAGAAAATATTTTTTTCGATGCTTTGTTTTACTCAATAATATAAAATAAATAAATAATTAATAAGCATTATCTATGTAGCCCGAAGTTAAGCAGAGCTTGTGTTATGGGTACGAGATAACTGATATACTAAATAGAATACACTTTATAGAAATATATATATATTTTATTACACATAGAAAACATCCAGAACGCCCTGAACAAATATGTGCAGATCGTACAAACATTTGTCCCGAGGTGGGAATCGAACCCGCAACCTCCTGTGTCTCAGGCGGACCTTCGCCCGCAGCGCCACTTAGGTCGTCAGTATATTAGTAAAGTCATTTATAACAATTCATATTCTAAAAAGTTTAAAATACTTACCACAATATCTTTATACCTATCCAAAAAAATACTGCTAATTTAAGTCATTATTTTACCTAAATTAATTAATTTTTTTAAATAGGTATCAGAGAACTTCCTTTATTACCCTGAGTATGAGGGCTTACCCACTATAATAACAAAAACTTCTTGTATGTTCTAGAAACAGATATTTCCCTCCTACATTCTCCATAAAAAAATCACTCCTACACAACCAACTAAAATCTATAACTTTCGCCTTACTTTTTCATGCTTCGTAATTTTCCATTTTATCACTGACTCTTTGGCACTCCAAGAGCTAAATAGTATATTATAACTAACAGGAATCAGAGGCTATAATGGCGTGCAAATAAGCAGCATTTGGCAGGAAAGCATCAAAATATCACATTAGTTCCCTGCCTCTGCCAATTTGGTGCTGACATTATTGTTTCTCGCGCAATTTCCCCGTATTTAGATAGTACAGGTGATTACGCAAGGCTTTTATCACGTACAATAATTGTGTGCACTTTAGTTTACCAAAAGTCGGTCACTCGAT
Source organism: Eupithecia subumbrata (assembly GCA_949316285.1). Lineage (NCBI taxonomy): Eukaryota > Metazoa > Arthropoda > Insecta > Lepidoptera > Geometridae > Eupithecia > Eupithecia subumbrata. The sequence continues at coordinate 6,541,025 of OX438643.1, read as the reverse complement.
TGGTGTTGCGTATGTTGGAGCGTGTTTAGGACCGACACGATCCTAGACGTAACGCAATGGAGTTCTCTGTAATCTTATATCTGATTTTTATTGAACGAAACGAATGTCAAAAAGAAAGCACATACAAGGTTCGTAGTGAACCCGCTCACGTTTATTATGAAAAAGAAAGTTTTCGTTATTTTATGGTTGGGAGCATCCTAAAACGGTTTTCGATGCATAGTACTCCTCCGTTCTAAAAAAGACGATTACGAGCAATTGTGTCATTTTTAAGCTGAGTTATCTGTTATAAAGATCAATCAGAAGTTGAATAAGACTCGTTTTTACACCAAACACTCATAACCAAGCTAATATGACGTATTAAAATAATCAATAACAGGGTATCAAAGTAAAGTCACATTACTATCACGACATGGATTCGAGGTTCCTTCACACTACTGTACTGCTCCTTGGTGGAAACCAAAGAATAATAGGATCTAGTTACATTTGACACCAGACCTAGTTAAGAATATTTTACCTAACAGACGGCTACCGACTGTTGATGTTAATGATTGCCTAGATCTTATCGTATCACAGTTACTGAAGATTGAGCTCAAATAAAAACAAACCTTTCCCCAATCTCTCAGCATTGAAGAACTCTATCAACCCTTGGTCACGAAATCCGAGTTTCCTCTGCTTTCCGTCCGCAGTTTAAAAGGACGAAATATCTTGTATCGTTCTGTCCTCGGCAGTACATTTGTAACAGTACTGTATTCAGCACGCTCACGTGAGTACGTGCTGGATTTACAAACATCGTGATTGGCAATGCTCCTTTGTGTGCCAAAATCGGGACGCCCCAAAAACGGGACAAAACCGGATTGAGTGAGATTAGAATGGATTATAGATTCCAGGCTGAGCCTGGTTTAGCTTTGTTAACAACTTCTTGCCTTTTTGGGGAGTGCGCTTTTTGTATAAAAACATTTTGGTGGCAACAACCAAGAATTTTTGCTTTAATAAATCGTTAAGTGCAAACAAGCAGTGTGTGCGTGTGTAGCGAGTTGAGTGCCCGTTGAAGAACTATATGTACCTCTATTTATATTTTCTTGCTATGTGTTGTTCCTAAATGTAGTGAAATAGAGAGTTGGTACATTAGGTATGTATTTTATTAGTATCGTTTTATGGATTGTGTTAAAAACTTTCACTCCTTTTGCATATCATAAATTAGCTTCTGTGCACTGCTTTGCTTGCGTTTTTTTTACGGAAACGTTTATAGGTTATATTAATTTCATGGGGACTTATTTACCTATTTGTTAAAACGTAGCCTATGTTCATGTTCCAGGTCTAGACCTATAGGTATCTATATAATCCTTTCAGTCGTTTTGGTGTGAAGAAATAACAAAAGTTCATCTATCCAAACTTTCGTATATATATTATTCGTGTGACATAAACTTAACAAAATGAAAATAAAACTTAATTTTATCTCAAGCTACATACTTTTAAAAAAGTAATAAACTGGAAAGTACCCTATAAAAACGATCGATTCGCAAGCCATTTTTGAAGCTTAGATTCCTAGTGGCAGACAGCTCTCGACCAATCACGTGCCAGTCTAAGTGAGCCCCGAACGTGCTGTGGTCGCCGGCTGGAGGAGCCTAATGGTTGACACTCGTAGGTTGCTACGCTTTCAATGTTGCGGGCTTTACTATGTTTTAGAGTGGACAAAGCTAAGTTCATCTCTAGTCTTCGCAGAAGAGCCGAGCTAGCCCAACCTATTCGTACAATGTGCTAAATATAAACTAACATGGACAGTTATTTTACTTTTATTATTAAAACTAGACTTCTCGCTCGCACGATGATAGAAAATTACATAAATAAGTAAAATATTTGTGATGTTTTACCGAGCATTTAATTGTGTACATCTCCTAAAACCGATTGCTTTAAAAGTGGCAATAAAATCATGATTACATTATATATTGGCTAGGTTAGGGACATCCATAATGGGTTAGTTCAGTGGGTGTAACAAAACGAAATAAAACCTAATTTTATCTCAAGCTACATACTTTTAAAAAAGTAATAAACTGGAAAGTACCCTATAAAAACGATCGATTCGCAAGCCATTTTTGAAGCTTAGATTCCGAGTGGCAGACAGCTCTCGACCAATCACGTGCCAGTCTAAGTGAGCCCCGAACGTGCTGTGGTCGCTGGCTGGAGGAGCCTAATGGTTGACACTCGTAGGTTGCTACGCTTTCAATGTTGCGGGCTTTACTATGTTTTAGAGTGGACAAAGCTAAGTTCGCACGAGAGCCTTTTTTTTTTTTTTTTTTTTTGTTTTCGAGGGGAAAAATCTGCGAACAGATACCATACTGCATGTAGGGTACAGTATGGTTATGTGGGGTTGTCGAAGAGAAGCTTCGACGACCCACTAAACAACCCCCCGGTGGCCGGCCTCTAAGCGTAATCAATGGGCCTGGGAACTCCGATGGACCGCGCCAGGCCCATTTCGCAGTGCCAAATCAGGCACGTCCTTGGGGGCGTTCACAACTACCGCCCCCAGCGTCCCGCAAGAATTAAGGTAGCACGTGCCACACAGTGCCATCGCCCTCCCGGGGTCCGCCTTGGAAAGTCGGAGCCCTCACTCCGACTGCCCGTGGACCCAGGTGGTTCCCTGAAGGGAAATGCCGCGATGCCCTCATGGGGCAGGCGGCGCAGGGCGGTAGCGCGCGCCTTGCCGCCGCCTCCTCCGAGTGGGATCAGCTCTCTCGCGATCCCGCTCGGCGGTCTCTTTCTGGACCATGACGGTCTCACAGAAAGAGACCACCTCCTTCCACGCAGTCTCATCCACCAGCATAGCCGCCACTACGCTGGGCAGAGAGAGATCCTGCCCGATCCTGTGGACCAGGATCTGCCTTTCGGCACTCCACGCCGAGCATTGCTCGAGCGTGTGCTGAGCGGAGTCCCGATCCCCCGCACAATGGTGACATTGCGGTGTCGGTTCGCGTCCAATCCTACTCAGGAACTCTCCGAAACAGCCATGCCCGGTGAGCACCTGAGCAAGACGATAGGTGACGTTCCCTCCCTCCCTCCCCAACCAGGCTTCGAAGCTTGGCAGAATCGCGCCGACGGCGCGTTGGCGCGAGTTCCTCGGCTCCTCGAGCCGCTCGCGCCACCTCACGAGCGCGCGTTGACGCTCTTCTCGCCGCACTTCAGCAGGCGTAGCTACGCCATCACCACCGTGACGGAGACGGACGTAAATAGATGCGTCCATCTCCGCCAGGATGTCAAAGGGCGGGAATCGCGCCAATAATGTCGCCGCCTCAAACGATACGGTACGGTACCCTCGTACAGTCCTAATGGCAATAGGACGCTGCAGGCTATTATACATAGCCCTGTAGCGCCCAACACCCGCCAGTCGATGTGACCAAACGGGTGCTCCGTAGAGTGCCATCGACCGTACCACCCCTCCATAGAGACGGCGAACACCCTCCCTGGGTCCCCCGAGATTAGGCAGTAGTCTGTGCAGAGCACCGACTACCCTAAGAATCCGGGGGACGGAGCGTCTGAAATGCTCCCCGAAGTCCCAGCGACTGTCCAGGGTGAGGCCAAGGTACTTGAGGTACGGGCCCACCTGGACGTCAACGTCCCCCACGCGAACCGACAAGCTGGGTTCCTGACTCCTACGGATCTTATGGAACCATAACGCCTCAGTCTTGTGAGGCGCTATCCGTAGACCCAGCTCGTGAATTTTATTCACGACGCACGTCAACCCAAGCTCGGCGAGCCTCTTGGTCCCTTCAAAGGAGTCTCCGCCAGCGAACACGAGCGTGTCATCTGCATAACAGACCACTTGCACGCTGGCGGGGAGATCGACGCGCAGGACCGCGTCATATGCGAGATTCCACAAGAGGGGTCCAAGAACGGACCCCTGCGGAACCCCACACACTACGTTCTTCCTATGCGCACCGTCCCTGCCTACATATTGCACGCACCTATCACGCAGGTAGGCCCCAACTATGCGCTGCAGGTAAGCTGGCACCGCATGAAACCTAAGCGCCTCCCTGATCGCTCTCCAGGGCAAGGAGTTAAAGGCGTTAACGATGTCTAATGACACCACCAGAGCCCTGCCGCCCCGGGACGCACGAGAGCCGTGCTAGCCTAACCTATGCGTAAAATGCATGCTAGCGAGAGGGAGTAAAAAGTGAAAATTTGAGTTCGCGAAGCTTGATGCCCAAAAACACGCCTTCGTTCTTTTACTGTGTTCTGAAAAATAGATATGTGTTTTAAATTAGTAACTAATTAAACAGGGCTGAGGTGGTTAATGTTTGGCTTAAAGCCTTTTAAAATATGAGATTGAAATAAATAATATTATAGTCGTTTAAAGTCTAACGAAAATTTAATGCGTTTTTCCATACGCATACCGAACTAGCGCTTGGTAGAGCTAGCATTTATGTCTCCTCATACGTTGCTTGAAACCGGGCGTGAAAAAAATATACAGACGAATTAAGAACCCCCTTCTTTTCTGAAGTCTGTTCAAATAGGACTGGCCGCTTATGATAAACAATATTATTATGTGCGTCTTAAAGATTGCATATGTTTCAATTTATTAGAATAGAATAGAATTATTTATTCTGGTAAAAACAACATTACCTTTTGGTTAGAGGTGCCTTAAAGCCTATGTTAGGTTTAACAAGACACAGAGTTCTCACCTGGTTCAATAATAGGTCGTAAGTAGGTAATTAGGTTTACAAGACGTACCTACTCATAATTCTTGGTTGGTAGTTAGATACCTATCCTAGTCTTAGTAATCCTAGTTAAAATAATATTATAAAGCCGAAAGTTTGTGTGAAGATGTTTTGCCAAAGACAACACTAAAACTTCTGAATAGATCAGGCTGAAATTTTGCACACATAAAAGTACACCTGGAATAAACATAAGGCTACTTATAAGTCCAAAAACCACAGGCCAAGCCGCGAGCAGAAGCTTGTATAAAATACGATCACCAATCCGACTGTCAAGTGTTGTGAAAAAAGTAAAACTCAGCGTGTTTGGTGGAGGTACGTTCAGCAGTGGATGCATGACTTCGGATGTGGATGAAGATGCAATTCTAACATAGACCGCAGGCTGCAAACTGCAGCTGCAGGATGAAGCGACACTTCTGGTTCCTATCCATCATACGCGGCTGCAGGCCGCAGTTGCACCGCGCTTAGAACCAATTTCATAGAAATGCATAGAAACCAGTAGAGTCGCTTGCAGCCTGCTGGTGCTCGGAATTGCACTTTGATGATTTTAGTAGATGAAGATCGGTTTATAAAACTGTTAGATTATAATCAGTTGGTTTAAGTTCCCAAGGGCAGTTTTTATAACACAAGTAGGTAATGTAGACAGAATCCAATCTATGATAAGTATGGTTAAGGGCACCTTAACAAATTACAGCTAATTGAAAAGCCTTATAAGACATTGGAGACACTTTAAGGCGCAGTTAAACTTTTAATCTGCCTTAGCGAAGTCTCAGCAGCCTAATCCGCCGCTATCCGATTTTATTTACTTAGCGATTTATCGAGTTATATAAACTTTCCATATTAAACCTGTTAAGTGTTCTTGTTGTTTCTTAAGGTTTTTCGTATGATAATCCTTTGCGAACCTGGAGACAAAACGAACATTGGGGCTTCACGGACCTCATTGTCGATTTTTGTCGTACAGCAAACAAAACACAAATGTTCTCATACTACAGTTGCGTACCAACTGAATCGACTCGAGTCGTACTTTTGCACAAAAAGTAGATTCAGCAAAACAGCATTGGTAAATCGTTCCCCTGGATGTCATTATACTCGGCCTCTTCTTCCGTTACCACGGAGACATAATTCTGCTCTCGTCAATAAACAGGACGGACCTCCATTGCTTAATGGTCAGTTAAGGTGTTCTCGAGCAAATTGAAGCCAGGCTAGACGGTGAACTGCGCTCAGTCTAATAAGTTACTGATAAGAAATATGGGTCACCTGAGCCTTCAAGTTGATTTAGTCTCTCAACCAGTGGGTACCTCAGCGAACTCATTGTGATACGCTCATGTTTTGACCACATTTATTTTAAAAGTACTTACTGAAGTGAGGACCATAGACTAGATGTCATATAAATTAGAACTAGTATTTACAATTGAAACAATTGAGCTAACCGCAGACTGTTGCAAACAATCTACAGGTAGCTCAACTGATCCATATCAATACCAGTCGGAAGCGTCCCCAAGACGCTGGCTGCATTGCCCCGCTATATTTGATTGTAATTTTCTTTGTGAAGAAAGGCTTCTGCCATTTTAAGAGAAAAAATATAAGGTATTCAAATAAGGAAAAGTCGTTTCCCGAAAAATCTGATTCATGTGTGAATGTACGTGTGGCTTGAGTCGATGCACGCGAGTGTAGTTTCCAAGTGTGCAGAATTTTCTACCTATCTATCTATCTACTTGTTTACTGCTCGATATATGCAGGTCTCCTTTAATGAACACCATAGCGCTTAGTTTTTAATCCACACATTTTGCGTAATGGTTTTGTTCTAATTTCTCGTTTTTTGTTTCATTTTCATACCTAAACAGTGATTGTATAACATAACCTGGCGGGGCGCATATCGACTAGAACATTTGCTAGTAACAGAACATTGAGCATTCGTTTTATTTAATTTACTCGAACCACACTTTACACATGTAAAAGTATTTTTATTGCATAATTACATGTTCAAGAAAAAGAAAAGATGGAAATAGATGGTGTAAAATAATAGTGTAGCAATGTTATTTGCCCTACAAGGACGTGCAATTATCTGGCTTTGTTACGAGTATTATAGTGCGAAGTCCAGGGTTATATCTAAGAAATCAAATAATATCGCAAAAATTGTCGACTTCGACGGGACTTGAACCCGCATCCTTCCCTCAGTACGGGAATGTGCTAACCAACTACACCGTGAGGTCAAGGGACGTAAAAATTTTTGGGTTATTATTTGATTTCTTAACTGTCTATTACATGCATAATAAGACAACTAAAAATAAAAAAATTCAGCTAAACCGGTTGAAGATATCTGCTTCAAAATAGAGTTGCAATATTCCACTCGTACAAACATAGAGTTGCACACATTGCAAGTTAAATAAAAGCTTGTAAAATAAAAAAGTGTGAAAAGATTCTGAAACCAAAATCTAAATTCAATTTAAACCAAATCTCTTCCTGACAGTCTCAACATCCCAATTCAGTTCCCACTCCGTAAAATTTCAATTCTGCAGTGAATCGAAAGTTTCCCCGCACTCAGCAGTGTTCGAACCGTCCGCTGACCAGTGATAGAACCGCTTACAACACTGCTCAGCACCAATTCACTGCACATAGAGCTACTAATCTTACAAACCGATTTAAGGTCTGTTCACACCTAATACCTACGCGGTACTTGCTACCCAGAGCGATAGTGCAAAATTTTGCTTCCAGCTTTCGCTAACGAAGTTATCTGGTGAAAGCTGTGTGGTGCCGGCTTAGAATTTGCATCACCCTAATTATCCCGAGGGTGTCGTAAGAGGCGACTAAGGGATATCCACTAGAGGCGGGCAGTAGCGCCTCCTTCAGAACAATTCTACCACCGAACTACGATCCCCAACCCGCATGCCCAGCGTGGGGATTATAGGCACTACCCATGATATAAAAGCCAATAAGGCACTTAACAAGGGGAGGCCTGCGTCCGGCAGTGGACCAATACAGGCTGTTGAGGTAGAAATTGAGGTTTCGCTAACTACTGGGTAGCGATAAAACATAGATCTGAATATGAGTAGGCTTTTATGGTTCCGTCTCTCGCCATGACTACGTCATGTGGACAGGCAATGGCCTGTCATGGCCAGCTTAGACTGTCTAATTTAGCTGTCACAACATCAGGGATGGTTCGGCCAACATAATGGGATTAGGAGATGTCTGAATTCCTAATCAGTAATAACCACAGAATGATTTAAACAGACCAGACAGTTTTCGTGTTTTTAAATACAAAGTATTTTTCATATTAAATGGATTTATCTAATTTGAAAAGAAATCATTAAAATTTGAATGATGTAGGCAGTTAACTTTGTTTATTTTGTTTGTAGTACACAAAAGTTTCACATTTCTTAGGCTGAAGACTTTGAAAGGTTTTGTACGAGTGAAGATTGATTTTTAACGGGCAGCTGACCATAATATTATCAGCTCTACACTTACTACTCGAAACTCAATGGAAATGGTGCCCAAATCCGGACCAAATCTCGTTAAACTCAAGACTCGTGACGTCATCACGTGACGTATCGACGTATCGCCGATGGCTTGAATAGCCCTTCTATTTCAGCGTTCAAACTGTTAACGGGATGGTTGTGAACAGACTTGTACGGTGCATCTTCTACTAAGGCTGAATTCACATCGGGATAGCAGCGACCGGCAGAGGCGCGGCGAGCGCTTGCAACGTCAAATAATGTCAAAGATTATATTAATTCATTACTGATGTATATAAATTCTCACTTTTACTGCAGCCCTGAGACATGCTGAAAACGGAGTAGTGTAGAAGCGACTCATCAGCGTCTCCATGAAAGCTTTCGAGGAAGGGCACGTTTTTCAGCAATGAAGAATACGACAAAGGAGAATAAATTCTTAAATGGCAAGAATCGCATAAAAAGCTCAAAAAAGTCGCGCGTCTGCCCGCAAAACAACGTTCGATTCAGCGATGCATACCATGACAACTTGCGGTTTTCTAACGTAATGCAACAATAATATAATTGTTGTATTGATTTTTTTAGATCTGGTTGGTGAGTTAAATGATGATAGTCAAAGTTTTCACTTTCGCTACAATATTGATACCTTATGAATAATAACTAAAGCTGCATGGGCATATCCAACAATGGACTGTTAAATGCTATTGATGTGCTTGAAATTTAATGTGTTGTGAAATTTAATTATTTTTTATTAAATATAATTATTTCGATACTATTATTTCAGTGTAAACAGCTGAACCAAGATTTTCAAGAGTCAATAACCTGTCATGCATACCGGACATGCGATGAAGTTGAAGTCCACAAGTGTAGACGACTAATCGCCGGCTTGGAATAGGTTGGGATCAATCGATGGCCGTAATTGCCTTGTCAAGAGCGGGCTGCTATGATTTAGTTTGTAAAAAGCAATTTGAATGAAATCTCAAGTAAAGTAAAGTAAAGTATCGTTTATTGCATGAAATACACCGGTTTAACGGTGTGCAATGTCTGTGTACAAATAATAACAACTTATTAAGCTTCAATAAAATAAAATTAAACTGAGCTTGAAACTAATGTTGCATGAAAACAACTTAAAAATAACGAATGTCACGAAGCAGAAAAATCTTTGTCAGTTATGAATTCATATAAAGCATAATAACATTTATTTCAAAGAATCGTTTTTAACTTTCTCTGTAACTCCATATTCGGCAGTAGTCTTATAGATTGTGGTAATTTATTATATAAGAGGAATATGATGTAAATTGGGAGTCAAGTACACATTGTGTGCTGGCTTTGCGTTCGACGCGTGTTGGTACCGATAGATCATCATCATCATCAGCTCGCATACATCCACTGCTGAACACAGGCCTTCACCAAATGACGCCACAAATAGCGGTTCCGAGTCCCCTCCATCCATCGACTCGCTGCGACCGCTACCATGTCATCGGTCCATCGAGTGGGAGGTCTTCCCACACTCTGTTGCCTGGGAGAAATCGCTCTCAGCGATAAGGCCGCCGTTTGTACTATGTTTATTTTTTTATTTATTTAGATTTAAGATTTTTATTAATGTTATTTACGACTACAATAAAGTGTTTATTCATTCATTCATTCATTCATTCCGTTTTGCATTGCATTGCGGTTGGTTGCCTCTCGAAAACCTTTACTCCCCAACAGCTATCGGTTCTGCGAACTATATATGACCTGCCCATCGCCACTTCAGCCTGCTAACTTTCAGAGCTATTTCGGTTACTTTGCTTCTTCGACAGATTTCCGTATTCCGGATCTTATCGCGTAGAGAAACTCCGAGCTCTCTCCATAGCTCGCTGAGTTACTTTGAGCACGAAGCCCATAGTCAACAATAGATACATGCGTACATGTTTAAAGAGGTTAGGGGACAAAAATACTAAACACTATTTTCTCGTCCTGTGTTGTAAAACGGTCAAATCTGGGAACTTTTTACTTCTTACTTCTAGGGAATCGAACACGAAATACATTATGACATACTGGTTTCTGCACGTGGCTTCACATGCGCTTTTTTAGAATAGAAAATAGCCTATAATTTTGTTATTAAATGTCTAGGTCTTGCAATACTTTTTTTATGAATGGTTTGTTTAAACACTATGTCTAGGACGTATTCTATGTAAAATGACACTCAGATTCAATCAATAGTTTTGGTTTTTGATCAATAAATAAATATATAATGCTGGACAATTCACACAGCATTATACCTTAAAGTCTACAAATGTTTTTTCATCTCTTTCACCAATAAACGAAACAAAATTACTTTTGATTACACTATTGGCACACATAAACTAAGTACATTATGTTTATGTTGCAATCAAGTTTTAATCTAACTTTAAGTAACCTCATAATATGAAAGTGATTGTGATGTGTTTTGTACGTTAAATAAATAAATAAATATCTAGCCCCAAGCTAAGCAGAGCTTGTGTTATGGGTACTAGATAACTGATATACTTAATAGAATACACTACATAGATAGATATTTTTTTATTATACATAGAAAACATCCAGAGCGCCCTGAACGCCCATGCCCCCTGCGCCCATCTGCAGATCGTACAAACATTTGTCCTGAGACGGGAATCGAACCCGCAACCTCCTGCGTCACAGGCAGACCTTCGCCCACTGCGCTACTGAGGTCGTCAACGATCAATAGCGTGGTCTCAGCCAAACATATTCACAAACTTTCACCTTTAAAATATATGTAGGATGGTTAAGCTTGCTAAATACAGTTCCAAAAAAAACAACTTTTTTCGTGGAAAATTATTTTTATCATATCATACATTTGGGAATAATTCACAAAATATTCTTAAATTTAAGCTTACACTTTTAAACTTTAAATGAAAATACCAAACATCCCGCAAAATAAAATCCCATCTGAAATGAAAAACGCATACAGAATGAGAGGATATTGCAGACTTCACTGGCTTCTTTTTAAATATTTAAATTTATATACAAGCGAGCGGGACGGATGTATACGGTACTTAAAGAGGAAAAGAGATGGATGTATGTTGCCAGGTTATAAAATGGTTAACCTAGATGCATTTAAACAGCTCGGCGTTGTCAAAGAATTTTTCGTAAGCAATTTTATGTGCACTTTTATCTGAGTATGCATGCATGCATATTCGTATAATAGCGCACATAACGTTTCTTTAACTGTTATTGCTTATCTAGAGCGTCCTATTCATAAGCTTACAAATTAATCTTGCTAGATAGTCAAAAAAATTACCTATAAGTATTCCGTCCTCGCATTTACTTCCTTTTTGACAGCTAGAGTGACAATAAATTAGTTTCTAACAACCGAATTCCGGGGTTCTTGTTCGATACTATAATTTTTAACATATAAAATACTTTTGCTATAAAATAAGTCGATACAACACTTTCTTACCTATAAAAATATCAATCATGGCCCGTGTTGGCGCGTTACAACATTAACTCCCTACCTGTAGATTGTTTGCAACAGTCTGCAGTTAGCTCGTTGTTTGTTATTGCTTCAATTGTAAGTACTAGTTCTAATTTATTTATATTAAACTATTAACTAATTATATATTAATATTGTTTTTTTCAATTATTAAATAAGATTTTTTTCATTTATTTAATAAGATTTTTTTGCAAACTTATCAGCACACATAATATACGTCTTAAGCTGAACGAGACACGATCAGCAGTGTGTCCACAAACCAGCAGAGTTTTCTATAATCACTGCGTTTGGCAGGTGATCTTCGTGGGGGTATTAAAAAAACACCGAAGAAAGCGGCTGCCCTTCCTCTGATGGGTTCTATTAGTACGTTTTTACGACATCCACATGCTTAGTATATATAATTTTTTATAATTTCGAACACCTAAAGTATTGTCACTATCACATAATTAGATTAGTAGAGCAATGAAACCTACCAAAACCGCAACCAAATGAACAAATCGCGCCAAAAATATTTTCCCTAAAAAGAGACAGCCAAATGAATGAAACACCTCATTTTTGGGATATAAAAAAATTACAGATAAGGTACTCTAGTCTTGAGGATCCGAGGATAATGGTGGGCATCATGGGGCTTAGCGCCCTACGCCCCTGAGCCCTGATTTCCCGAGGGCCGGTGATCCCGATTTTATTTCGGGAGAATTTTCGGATGTGGCAATTCTAGGGAGCCTTACGGACCTAGTACTAAAAAGTAAAACAGAGACAGGTCATAGGTAAAGAAACAAAATACAACACGGGTATTAGATAAAGGCAGTAATATTTTGTTTCGGTCACCGGTCCACAGTAAGGCAATTTTTATTGAAAAATGCGGTGCTGGATATTTACAATGACGCTTTAAAATATGTATGGACATCTTAAAACTCTATCATCAATTAGAATTTTTTTTTTAGTTTGTGTCGGTCCATTTATGATAACGTTGACTTTGTTTTTTTTTGTATAAAACTCCGCGACCGCAAGGGCTGTTTTTAACAATCGAACCTATTTCGTTATAAGTTGGCTATACTTTGGCTTTACTTAGTATTGGTACTATAAGCTGATAGAACAAGCAAATAATTGAAAACTTAACCTATGAAACAAAATTTATTAATAAACGCTTTTAAACTTTTTTTCGTAAAATGAAACAAAGCCTTACAAAATGTAGCTAAGAACCATTTTAAATATAAGTCTAGACAAGAATTTTGATACATACTTACCTCACTTTCGAAATCGCTTCAGTCGTTTGTATGCTTCGAGATAATAAAGAGCACCAAATAGTACTCGAAAAACATACCTAACTATCTCAGTTAGAAAAATACTCCATCGTATTCAAGATTAACTGAAATAGGTAGCCAATTCAAACCGCATAAATTACGTGTTGATAACCGCCATAACGCCATAAAGCTGTTAAGTTGAATCACGTTGAATAGCGCGTTAAAACAGTTCAGACGTCCACCGCTGGCAATGCTCCAAATAAGTTCATTTGATTAAGTTGGCAATATGGCTGGTTTCTTGGAGGGGAAATTTTAAACGGTGCGTTTAGTTTTAAACGGTTGGCAACTGATTTAAGACCGCATTCTTGCATATGCTGGATGGCTCTTATGTCTTATGGCATACTGCTGTGGGGGAACGCTGCAGATTATTAACACCGTATTTGTGCTGCAGAAGAGGGCTGTTCGTGCAATCTATAATATGGGTCCCAGAGAATCCCTAAGTGATAAATTCAAAGAAATAAACATAATGACAGTACCATTTCAATATATTTATGAAAACTTGTTGTACACTCATAGAAATATAAATCGGTTCCCTAAAAATAGTGATAAACATAATTTTACGCACCAGTGGAAATGACTAGAGATGAGATTAGGATGTTGATATCTCGAGTGGTACGTCTAATAGCCATTTTTTGACAGATTTTCATTACTGACTGCATAAAATCACTTGTAGCGGCGTTCTCATTTTATCGCTTGAGTATTGAGATCTAAGATTAGTCATTGTAAACAATAGATTTCCATGTAACTTCAGATAAGTTTATTTGCCTTTATTTTTACCATGAGCAAAAGACCTTTATTGTCAAAGAAAATTACAATCAGATAGTTTAAATAAATTAGAACTAGTATTTACAATTGAAAAGATTGAGCTAACCGCAGACTGTTGCAAATTTAAATTGAGGTTCCATCATGTTGAAAACAATGACAATTACGCCAATAGCTTGCAGCAGCAGCTTATTATACCTATTGCTACCGTATGCAAGCTAACCGAGTGCGTATATTTTGTACAAAGGTAATACATGATAAATAGATAGATAGATAGATAGATAATACTTTATTCATCACCATATAAAACTAATTTTACATATAAACATGTAGAGAACAGCAATGGAACTGGCGGCCTTATCGCTTAAAGCGATTTCTTCCAGGCAACCAAAACGATGGGAGAAAAATACAGGATGGCGGTGCAACTTAACATAAATCTAAACTATTAATACTAATACACATAATACCTACTAAACTAATACACTAATACACTATAAATAATAACAATATGATGATGGTCAACTAACACAATTCTGAATTTTAATTGGATGTCATAAAAAACTGAAATCTGTTTAAAATTGTACCTCTAAGAATGCTTCATAGAACTCATTATTGCACTTTATTTCCTTTCGAACACTTCAGAAGCTATTTGCATGTTCGGAATGTTTATTATCTTTTATATTCCTTCTTTTTATCTATGTTGCAACTATGTTTTGACATTTGTACCTGAAGATCATGAATTTAAACTTTGTGATTCAACACGTCATACATGTGAACTTTATATTGGTCGGCCATTAATCACGTGATATTTTTAAGCAACGTTTAACCCCCTGGTGATCCGTGGTGAGGTTTTAGACAACCCCTACCCAAAAGAACGTTTTTTTTGTAGATACAACAAACTATCAAAGAAATTCAGAAAATATTGTCTCTCAATACAGTTCTTATTTTTATTTACAAAGAAAATTACAATCAAATAATGGAAACAAAGTAGAACTAGTATTTACAATTGAAACAATTGGGGTAATAATTAATACAGGCATTAATATTATAACTAAGCACCGCGATAAAAAATCATGTCTGCCCGGTTTAGAAAACGCACATGTCGTGATGTTTCCAGACACCCTTTCGAGCCTCACGTAATTAAGGACGACCCCATATCCGAACTTAAATTTTGATTTAATAGATTGCTACGTCGTAGCTTGCTACGCCGTAGCTTGCTACGCCGTAGACTGCTACGATGTCGCAAGCTACGGCGAAGTTGATAAACATTATACCTACTTTGTTTGTCCACCACTATTCTCTTCAATATTCATTATTATCATTATATATATACTATTTGTGAAAACTTTTAATTGGTCGTCCTTAAATAATTTGGACTTTAATTTTGTTCGTGTTTAGCCGTAAGTTTTCCTATAACAAATAAATAGTTTACTACAGTTTTCAACATTATCTACACTTGTGTTTTTTAGTAACTATTGCCGGAAAACCAATAATGCATCGAACAATGCAAGTGTATCTTTGTAGTTGACAGGGACTCTTTATTACAAATTATGGTATTAAAACACTACTCGTCGAAATTATGGCAGAGTTTTTGTAAAATTTGATGGTTTTTGCCTCCATTTGTGAAAAAAAAACATTGAAGCGGGTACCACCGAGATGTGTTTTGTAAATTTAACTAAATTACTTCTTCTGTTTTGTTTTTAAATTTTGGTTATGTTCACTCGTGCATGTTTCTGCCAACATACCACATCGTCTGTTATTTCTTCCTATCTCCTTGCCCAGTGAAATATTTAATTTCGTCCTGTATGACGAGAACCGTGCCTTATTGCGTTTGCACTTGACAAATTATATTACAAGTCGAATTCCACTCTCACCTGATTTAATCCGGTTTTCCTTCCTTTCCATTGTATGGTATTAATTACTTTGATATGTAAGGTTTCTTTTTTAAGTCATATATACTAATAAAGAGTAAAGATTTGATTTTTTGTTTGTATTGAATAGGCTCCGAAACTACTGGAGCGATTTGAAAAATTCTTTTACCACTACAAGCCCACATAATTCCTGATGAACATAGGCTACTTTTTACCGCGGGAAAATGCTTCATCCCTACGGGAAAACGGTTAATAGGACAACGGGTAGTAAGAATGCAGCTAGTTGTTTTCAAATTTGAGGTTCAGAACAGCAAAATATACGATGCTAAGTGGTAAAATAACAATAGGTTGGGGACGAAGAAATCAAATAAAAACGTAAGCTATACAAAGTGGTGTTTTTGTAGGAGCATTTTGTAGGAAACCATACTCACTAGCGTGACAAGTAATATGAATTTACCTACGCAAAAACATAAAGGTACACTGCAATCTTTACTTCAGTTGAAGTCATTAAAATTGCTCTTTGAAAGATTTACTTTTGTTCAGTAATAGGTTTCAATATGTAAATATATATACATATATATGTGAAAACTAGCCAAGTTCGTTCAGATAGTGGCTTCACCGATAAAAGAGCTCATAATAGATAGGTGCCAAGTTTCATAGCAGTTCATAATCTTAATTTATTACGTTCTTTATTATCTATATTTCATTATTTAATTTGAGTCTTGGCAAGTTTATGCTCCGTATTTGTTTTTATGTTGGACTGTTATTGCGTATCACGTTTCCTTCCGAACTTGTCTGGACGCTCTACCGCACGTCTTAATCTCCATAGGTACTTAACAAAAAAAAAAAAAAATTAAAAACCCCCTGACAGATTTTCATGAAACATGACTGCGTGCCTGGGTTAAAAAAATCACCGCACACACTATCTAGAACAAGGCCGGCCAGGCCTTGTTCTAGATAGTGTGTGCGGTGATTTTTGCACGGGTATATTGATAGATTGGTTTCATCCTTGACACTTTTGACAGGTAACCCATTTGTAGTGTAATGATTTCGTTGTTACCGGCTTATTTTCACCTAATATTTAAGATAAAATTATGATAACCATTAGAGTAATTTATGACTAATTTAAATCTACTTAATTATTATGCTTAAACTTTGTAGACAGTTGACTCGTGTTTTCGTCTATGTTGACTTTGACGTGTTGTCTTTGAATTGAACAGCGCAGTATTGTCTGTGGTTCGTCGACGTCATAATGAGCAGAAGCGGTTGTGAAGGAAAAACTAGAGAGGTCGGGGATTCGGTCTCCAGACTTGGTAGCGAAAACACCTCTAAAAATACTGTGTGAAAAGGATTGTAGATCTATAAGAATAAAACAGTTTGCAAACCTTTCATTAATTTCCTAAAAGTAGTTTCTTGGATCGAAGGTAAAATGACAAAATGTGACATCATGAGACGGTATCAGTATGGTGAAGCGAATAATTAAATTATTAATAGTAACCCGGAGTTCAGCCCCTGGCAGTTGTACGTTATTTAGAAAATTACCCTATTCCTGACTAAACTTTTTCTATCTCTAAGGCCTTCGATATACTGATATCAAAGATCAGTGATATAAAATATCTTTAGAGATAATGATTATTAAGTATTGCTTTGTTAGCAAAGCAATACTTAATAATCATTAACAAGGTTCAGTAGGTACCAGAAATATAAAAAAATACCATAAGCATGGAGAAAATTACATTGAAAGAATCGAAATAATTTTATAAGTTGACCTTTTCTAAGTATACATTTATTGTATTTTATTGAAATAAGGAGTTTTTGATTTGATATGATTCGAAACAAATTAAAACTAGTATTTACAATGGAACGGTTAAGCCAACTGCAAACTGTTGCAAACTACTTAAAGAATTATTGCCCCTACAAGACTGGATATAAAATCAATAGGCATTCCCATTCGATATCCCAGCCATGAGAATAGCCGCACACGTTCCATTCGAGCATATCACTCGTGTCGCGAGCACGTCATACAACTAATAGAAACCCGAGCGTGCTAACGTCACTGAAAATAATCCAAGCGTTACTGGAAATAATCCGAGCGTCACTGGATATGCCCTAATCGAATGTTAGAATCATTTCCTGGAATGCATTTGGCTTTAAAAACTTTATTTCTGTAGGCTGTAGCAACTAATCAAATAATTTCAGCAAAGGGTATTTTAAAAATCTAAAAGTGTTTCAGGGTTTACTACACACTTTTAGAAAGATTTTTAGAAATCGGAACTAGCGTTTGATTTATCAGCTCCGCGGATTTAAAGCAAAGATGATGAATGAACGGCAAAATATGCACTATTTTCATCACAAAAATGTGCACGCGAAGTCATAGATAGAAACTAGTATATATTATCTTTATTCTAGAGAAAATTGCAATCAAATAATATAAATAAATTAGAACTAGTAGGTATTTACAATTGAAACTTATTGTTTGAACTGAACTTTATTAGCTAACTGCAGACTTTATTAGCTAACTGCAGACTAAAGTCATTTACAACGGGATAATACCATTATTTGAGTTTCATATTGCATATTCATTCATTATTCCGTTATTCCGTGATCATGGCGCATGAAACTGTGCCGAAATATTGGAAAGCTCAAAACTCAAATTATGGTAAATATCCCGTTGTAATTGACTTTAGTGTTAATA
The DNA here is from genome assembly GCA_949316285.1 of Eupithecia subumbrata. Lineage (NCBI taxonomy): Eukaryota > Metazoa > Arthropoda > Insecta > Lepidoptera > Geometridae > Eupithecia > Eupithecia subumbrata. Next base: position 6,522,760 of record OX438643.1, on the reverse strand, counting down.
ACCCTGATGGATTTGAAAATTTTAACTGCAGACTGTTGCAAACAATCTACAGGTAGCTCAACTGATCCATATCAATACCAGTCGGAAGCGTAAACATATGCAAATACAAGTTAGGTAAGTTAAACAGGAGAAACTTTTATGAGCCGGGTACTAAGCGGTGTTACGGCGTAATGGTAATTTGGTTATAGGTTCCATATAGTTAGATAGTTATTAAGATAAGTGTTTAGGTGTAGCATTACTAATTTTATTTAGTTAAACAGGTATATCATAATTATTATTTTTTAAAACGAGCGCTGGCTAGGCCTCTTACGGGACCTTAGCAAGCATTATGCTGAGTTAGGGCCTTTTTATAACAACTTTATATCTATTTAATGTATTATAATTATGTATATCAGTCATCTAGTACCCAAAACACAAGCTCTGCTTAGCTTGGGGCTAGATCATGCTGTGTGGATTGTATTATTTATTTATTATTATATAACTTGTTTTATTGTTGTCTATACTAATATTATAAAGAGGAAAGATTTGATTGTTTGTTTGTTTGTATTGTATAGGCGCCGAAGCGTTTTCGCGCGGTAAAAAGTAACCTATGTTCATTAGGAATAATGTGGGATTCTAATGATAAAAGAATTTTTCAAATCGGTCCAGTACGATTTCAAAAATTATTTTATCATTAGAAGCCCACATTATACACTCATTTATTATTCAATCTCGTTTATGAATAATTTTTTTACTATAGAAAATAAAATGTACAAAATGTATCAAAACTATTATTATTATTATTAACCTGGTCAGGTAAGAATGACACAAACCTTCTAATTAATTTAGGAAAGACTTTATCACTTAAGATGAATTCGATTAAAACAATTTCTCATTAGTCTATGCCAATGTTGTCCGATGTTTAATAATTATTGAAGTATAAACCATTCTAAAAATGCACGTCCCTTCCACTAATTAGCGTGCATTGGAATTAGAATGGTTTATCTCTACCCCAATTCATCATTATTTACTTCGAAATTAATGGGTATAAAGTTTTTTTGCCATCCTACTAATATTATAAAGCCGAAAGATTTTAAAATCTGAATTTTTGTAAACTAGGATCTCAAAAACTACTGCGTACGTTGAGAGCAAAGCCTAACTTAGATAATAGGCTACTTATAATACCAAAAATATACAAATATAGAAATATAGAAGCTTGTTCTCAATAAGTGTATTATTAATCTGTATTTAATAATTTTGATATTATTTGTCGTACATTCTAAATCATATTGCTTTTGTCATAGAGTCCATGGATCTATCACTGTAATATCGTATAATGAGTGGTGATCGATGGTTCCGCCGCCGCCAGCTAGACAATCAATCAAGTTTTTGTCGTAACCCGTCCGTGGCATTGTTTTGGATTATCTTAGGCGCCTGATAAATCATGTTACACCCTGTATATCTGCTTTGTGACAGGGGGAGAGCAAAAGCTAGGTATAAAGTAACGCGTCCACCGGGTCGGATTTTCAAAATCCTGAAATTTTCGGTATTTACAATATAGGGTTATTGGTAATTTACTGACACTGCTTTGTTCTGCCCATCATCACGTACACGCTGGGAAAGACGCCATGTTTTTATTCTTAAACTTGGTATTGGTAGTCCCCCTTTTCATTAAATAAAATCGTTCATTACAAAGGCTTTTTAGGGTTTCGAGATCGGAGATCGGTTTCGAAACCCTTAGGGTTCCCGCTTTGTCTGTCCTTTTTTCCCTCTTTAATACCTCAGCAACTACTAATAATAGATTACGTGCGCCTGTACAAGTATAAAGAAAAAAAAATAAAAGAAAACAATATTAAATTTTAAATTTAATATGTTCCATACAAATTGTGATGCCGAAATTTAAAAAGAGACCTACAAAGTCAAATGGGGAATCAAATTAAAGGTTAATAGTTTGTACATTACAAAAGAGTTTTTGAAATTTCTGTAGATTTTCTACTTTTCGAAATATTTTGAAAAAAGGCGAAAAAATACACCCCATCCCCCCCCCCCCCCCCCCTCTATTATATTCGAAGTTTACACAGCGATCCATTTAAAATGTACCAAGCGTTTGGAGATATGAATATTTATTTTACAGGAAAAATATAGAGAAGTCTGTAAAAAGAACACTTTTAGAAAAAATGGTCAAAAAGGAAGGGTATAATTTTCTAAAGAGAGGGCTACCCCACCGAGGGGTATTAAATGAAAGGTATCGTCTTGTACATTTCAAAATAGTTTATCAAATTTCTGTAAGTTACATACTTTTTTAAATATCTCGAAAAAGGTCGAAAAATTTACCTATACGCTATCACCGAAGCATGCAGACTGATCAATCTGAAATTTAGGTTGGTACCTGCTATTTTCAGGTATTCATTAAATAGCGAAGTCTCCAACCATGGTACATACCTACTTGTTGATAAACTTTCGAAACCCTCGGCGCGCGAGTTACACTTGCACTTGCCAGATCTTGTTTTTAAATAATCTGCTCAGCTTTGCCCTGAATCAACAGTGATCGTAGGAGAGGGAGATCGGTCTTTAGTAGTTCTTTGGGTTCCGGACAATTTTTTTCTATCGATAGCGTAGACGCACCCTGCGCCTACTGCTTTCGGATGCATTTCTTTTGCATCGGCAGTAGACATAGGTATAGATAGAAATCGATACAAAGCAATAAATCCTTACGTCCCATCTCCACCAAATGGAGATGTGTGGTGATGTCCGAAGAGGAGGCGAAGAGACGTTTTTCAGCTAGGGTGTATCCACCGAAGCTGTGCGGAGACGCATACTGGCTAGAGTGGCGTGGAGATGTGTGCTGACTAAAGCGGAGATGTGTGCTGGCTAGAGCGGAACAGAGCTGCGGCGAATGTTGGAGGTTTGTTGTGAGCGGGTGCTTCTGGACGCCTCTCGCATCTATTCTTGTCTCCGCTACATACCGTCGCGAGATTGCGACGCCGCCACACATATAAGTTTCGAACGCACCATACAAATATGATAAACTAGTTTATGCTCTCGGCTTCGCACGCGTTGTCTCTATAAACGTTTAAAGGTGATTTCTATCCCATGGGAACTGATTTATAGGACAAAAAGTAGCCTATGTTTGATTCGACCGACCGTAATAGTTCGAACATAAACTAGTTATATGTATTAAGATAGAGGTTGTTAGCAAAGTTAGTTAAGACTTGTAATTAGCTAGTGTATACCTCAGCAAAGCTTGTACCTAATTAAAAACGTCAGTTGCCTCATAAAGCACTTTAGTAGGTACGTAAATAGAATTCCCTTACTACGTGCAAAACCTTTCAAGTTATTTCAGCACAAATGCGTTTACCGTATTTTAACCAATAAAAAAAAGCAGCGACCGAAGCGATTCAACCGATAGTGTGTGTGGGCTCTTACACGGTTTGGACGAAATGCGTATAAAACTATAGTTGGACGAGTCGCGTTTTGGTCTAACGTAACCTCTAACAAATCGTTCTGACGTGATGGTGCATCGCGGATGCGGATGTCGAAACGAAAGAATATGCGGATGGCAAGCAAGTTCAGTCGAGTAGGTATTTGTTTCGTGCGCTGCGGATTCCGCTTACGTGATGCGCCGTATCATAAAACGCTATGGAGACTTGAAGACTAGCTGCCCCAGCCGGTCGCGCCACAGAGGCTGGGCAGTGAATGCGCTAACACAAAATGAATTAAATGTGCTAACACAGCACATCTTATTCATTTTCGTAGATCTTTCGTAGCTATGGAATAGTAAATTTAAATCCAACCCGCCTATAAAACACTTCCATTAAAACCGAATAACAAGAACGCTTGAAAACTTAAGAAAACACCGCAATAAAAATCCTCAAAACTAGGTTAGCAAGCGGTGGGAACAAAAGGTACGGAGCAAACTAAACCTCCATAAAGATACGCTCACCTGCTCACGACCGTAAAGTCGCGTAAAGTAATGAACCATTAATACTAGATGCAAGATACTGCAGTGTTACCTGACGTCTTTACCACTCCATCGCTCCGCCACTCCATCGCGGGAATTAAGACGATTGTGGACTGTTTTATTACTGCGGTAAGTAGCTTCAGTAGATGTACTGCTAATGTAATAATGGTACGTATACGCCGTGCATTTTATTTAATTGTATCTATGTACAAATATCTACTAAATGCCAGATACTCTAGATTGTTCAATTTTTTTTGTGTATTGATCGTAATCGTAATCCCGCTATCGCTTTAACCTCTCGGTGACCAGCTCCGAGAGGAGTAAATTGAAAATCAGCGCTGCTTGCATATTAAAGCATTACAGCTAAATGCTGAATTTACTCCTATTGTCTTAGTTTATTAGTTTTAAATAAGTAGTATGTATATTTTTATGTTGTGTATTTTCTAAATTAATTAATTAATTAAGCAATGAATTCTATTCTATTCTATTCTTATAAGTATGTGGTGCTGGAGGAGGATGGAAAGTAGTTGGATGGAGAAGGTACAAATGAGGAGGAGTGGTGGAGAGGTTTGTGTTGAAAAGAGTTGTTTATGTAGCACATGCCAAACTACATTAACAGAATAAAACAATTACAAGTAGTTTAAGCACATATCTATTTCTTAAAAATCTAAGCCATCACCAGGCAGAGTGCCCAGAATGCTGGCAGCATTGCCAATGGCAATGCAAATTCGTTGACCGAAATAGAAGCCAGCATTCCGATTACCTGTGGACTCTATAAGAAGTTTGGTAAGATCTTTATAAATTGCGTGTGCCCCTGGACACCAAGGACCAAGGGTTTCATTCAACCTCAAACGACTGAAATAGGTATAATACTGATGAACATCATTTTAAACAGAAGATGGAGAATGATTGGATATCTTATACGATATGACAACTTCATAAGTAACATTATAGAAGGAAGACGAGGAAGGGGAAGACCAAGAATTAGCTATATGAGTCAGACCAAGGAGAAAATCATCCACGTAATTTACGTATACTAAATCTATGTTGAATTTCAGCCAATTTTAAATTTCAGCCATTATTATAGGCAGTAGTAGTAACCCGGTCCAAATCATGGCGGGCACCGAGAAGTTTCAGTAGCTTTTCGGGGATTGTAGGCAGTCGACGACTACCTATGTTTCGTCAACTTGGCGGCCGCCCCCCGACTTCAGTGTGTGTCTAAACTCCGTATCAATCATCAAAAATATTGTCTATTAAATTAGTTTAAAAGACCCACGCTAAAAGAAATTGTCTGAAAACTTATAAAATCTTTTTTTCCATCTCAAAACGTTTTATCAACTTTAGTTATAATTAAGAGGACAAATTGAATAAGAAACAGTTTGAGAGTTACAAACTTTACGAAAGTTTTGCCAAAGCGGCGGATATTGAATCTTTTAAATATCAAAAATTGTTTTAAAAGCTTATTTAACTTTAACTTTGATTTTAGATATTACATTTTAGGGACGATTTGTATTTTGATGGCCATTAGAAAACTGGCATTTGGCTGCATTTTTTTTTTGTAAACCTGGACGCAGAAGTAAACGCCGTTTTGTTGACAACTTTCAATCGTTTATAATATAACAAAATATCTCGCGTTAGGAAGAGAATTTTCAATATTTTTAGATAGTAATAAACTCCAATGGCGCAGCAACCTAAAGTGAATCATGGCCGTTGATTTTTCAATTTCCCCTGCCCAACTGGCCATTCCAAAATCACGCAGTTCTACAAAACTAGCCGACTACCTTTTTCTAAATAAAAAATACCTACTATTTGCACAATAAAAACACTGATCCATTTAATGCTTTGGCATACAGAGATAAAAACATACTCTTGTATGTTTTATCAGTCTTGTTGTTTGGTAGGTACATAGTTTGTGTAGTTTAACAAGAAAACAATAAAAAATTAAAAAACCCTCCGACAGTTTTCCTGAAACATGGTTCAGAACACTCGGGATAAAATTATTATGACACAAAAAAAAACTAATCGAAAATCGGTTCATCCGTTTGGGAGCTATGATACCACAGACAGATACGCAGAGAGACACGTTGAACTCACCCCTGTCTTTTTGCGTAGGGGGTAAAAAAATCCAAACAGCAACATTAACAGCCATTACAGCCTCGGTAAGTTAATCAGCGATTAACTAATTTAATCTCTAATGGTTTTTAAGCAATAGATTTCATTTTTTTTTTATTATTTCTCGTTCCTCTAACTTAATCGGAGACTTTTACAATCTTAATTCTATATAAACGTTTTTCAATTTATCTTATGTCTATTGTTTATATCTACTTCATTTTTCTAACTGCTTTACATATGTAGACTATATTATATATTTTAATATATATATATCTAAATCATATTTTATCTATCTATTTCTTAAAATTACCTTCTTTGCGATCTTTATACAATACTTGAGAAACTTAGGGCGCAGAAATTACTTGTCATTGATTATTGCACTAGATTTCATTATTGATTAGCCAACGACGGGACCCAGGCCGTGTTCTAACACCTCCAGCTGCGACTCTTCCCTGCGGCGCATAGCAGCGAATGGGTTAACTTTATAGATGATCATGAGCAGCCGACTGTTAGTGTGATAATATACTTCCTAACTAATATCATCCGCCCAATGATGGGCCACCAGCAAACATTTAAAATTGCCAGTAAATCCTGCAATCCGCATTGCGGCCCGCCCGGTAATTAGTGAGTGGACTAATTCATTAGTGTCCGAACTGTACCGGACCAATTGATGAGTCGCTGAATCACCTGACTCATAGAAAAAGTTGCGACTCATGTGGGTCAGTGAGAATGTTGAGATGCAGTTTGCAAAAAGTTTCATTATTGCAGTAGGTATAGTTTAGGTAAATGCTTAAAAGCTGGCACGATTGTCTTTTGTTTCTTTCATACAATTATTCGCGCTGAAGTCAGAAAGGGAAATCCAGGCCTCCAGTATTCGAAAAACAAAAGAGGATCATGCCAGCTTTTAAACGTATAAACTACTAATATAAAAATTACATGAAATACGGACGGACATACAGAAATAGAATAAAAGAGAATAAAAATTAGTACACAGAAGCACAACAACAAATCATGAACAGGTAAGAAATAAATAAATAAGGAACACAGCTTAACCTCTACTGCTAATAACAAATTAACAAATATGAACACAAGAAATAACAAGTCACCACTCTTGACTGGCAATTTGCCATATAGGGCTACCTTTAAATTAAAACGGTACCGTAATTTTTACCGGTAGCTTAACCCTATACCTATACCGCTTTCAAGCCCTGCTGGCAAATCAGTCATCGTAGGAAAAGCATTATTATGATTTTTGATGACATACTTTCTATAATGGTCACACCAGGGTCACATAGACCCTGGTGTGACTATTTAGTTGCTTTTACGATGTCTACGTGATGTGAGGATAGATAATATACATTTTTCCGAGGACACCAATAATTGTTATGGATGAAATTCATTGATAGAGTTCGTATAGATACCTAACTATAAACAGGGTTATTGGTAATTCACTGACACTGCGTAAGCTGCAGGTTCTGCCTGTTTGAGACGACGCCAAGTCTTTAATTCTTTATTTTTTTTTGTAAAAATTGATAATTAAGTCCCCTTACAAAATAATATCCCAAACCCAATTAATTACTTAAGACCGACCTCCCACTCTTATTTAAATCCACATCATCATCGACATCGCAATCCACAAATCCACATCATCATCCTTGGCATATTTTACATCTACGAAAGATGATTTGAGTGGCATTAGTCTGGCTGGGAGTCAACCGCACACACACACCCACTGATTTTTCAGGGCAGAGCTGTTTTTAGGTTAAGTTGCAAAGAAAACCCTATTATGAACGATTTTTGAATGGAGGGGGGTACTTATGATATTGGTATCAATCCCTTTTCACTACTTTCAAGAATTGAGATGTTGCGTCTTTGAGGACGTGGTCGTGATGATGGGCAGAAACTGCAGTTCACATAGTGTCAGTGAATAACCTTTATCCATGAAAAACTATATACTTCACTTATGTGGTAATGCTGAAAATATGGATAGCTTCAACATTATTTAAAATAAGTACGTTTTGTGTGCCCCTTATTTATATTTAGATACAACAGTTTGCATCCATATACCCAAATCTTCATTCGGATGATTTATTTCAGTCAATGGATCAAGAAAAATTGTTCAATGAGCCAAAATCATTGTCAAAAGCATTTTGATCCATAAACCGTGTTTAGTAGAGATAAAAAATCCGAAATAAGTGCCTTCTAGCGAAGTTATTGGTTATAAATATAAGCTTAAGTATTATGTGGAAGTTAAGACCGTCGTAACTATCAAAGTAACTTTTGCGGAGGACATTTTTCTTTTAACACTTTTATCTTGACTTTACGAGTTTTATCTGAGATAAGAATATGAAATTTCCGGAGAACTTAATAACCTAGGTGTATAAATAATTTTATCCGCATGAAAATTTTAAAGAGAATCAAATAACCCCGGCGTTTGTGAGGAAGGGTAAAGGCCTCGTAAATGTGTCATTCTGAGACGATACAATTAAATAAATAAATAATGCTGGACAATTCACACAGCATTATCTAGCAACAAGCTAAGCAGAGCTTGTGCTATGGGTGCTAGATAACTGATATATTTAATACAATACGCTACATAGATAGATATTTTTTATCATACATAGAAAACATCCAGAACACCCTGAATATGCAGATCGAACAAACATTTCTCCCGAGGCGGGAAACGAATCCCAACCTCCCTCGTCGCAGGCGGACCTTCGCCCGCTGCGCCACTAAGGTAGTATTGTTATGGTAAAGCGATTAATTTAGTGCTTCACTTCACAATAAAAATGGTTCATCTCAAGATGTCAAATTTTTGCATTTTTCCTTTCATGAAAGAAACTAATCATGGAGGGACGCGCGTCAAAAGTGTCAAGGTTGAAACCATTCTATCAATTGCTCCATGCAAGTAGCACCGCACGCTCTACCTAGAGTTTCTTTCGTTTATGGACGATTCTGCGTTGAGTCAAATGAGGCAACTTTGCCTAGCTGTGCCAACTTTGCCATAAGGTAAAAAAATCAAATAATTTTAAATAACTCAAAATTATATCCGTAAACAAGTTTGGTTTTGGTGGGAGAATATTTTTTGTAGTTTTTGGAAGCATTTGTTATATATTTCACACTGGTAACATTTGTAGTTATTCCATTATGGCGATTCTAAGTAAAATGGTGAAAACACGTCATAAAAATTTTCTTGCAAAATTGTGGTGGCAGAGCAGAATCTGCAGGTCTCAGGTTAGTGCAATTGTGATAGTTTACGCAGAAAATATATAGGACCATGTCTGTAGATGTCAGGTACGGCTATTTCTCCATTTTACTGAAATATCCGCAAAGTAATGAAAATAGAGTTTGTCCGATGGCAACTTCCCCGAAACCCCAAACACGCTAGGGTTGTCAAAAATTTCAATGCTAAAACTTCATCATCATCATCAGCATCATCAGCATGTTTCAGCTGGATGAAGTCTACTGCAACATAAGTATTTTTAGGTTTGTGGTCTAAAACTTGTTGTGAATCCATACCAGTTTTATAGTACGTAGTTTATGTGCGTTTTTAAAATTAAGGATAGGTGAGATTTTTTTTATCGTTACATAAATTTACCTGATTCTCGTTTCCGTGTTTGTTTTTGACAGCCCTATGCATTAGGAGGTATTTGTATGAAAATGTTCAAAACTCCTTGGCAACTTTTCCTGCTGTCAGTATTGCCATTTTCTGTGGTGATTTCTCCTTATCTGATTTTTGCGTTAAAAAATATACATAAATCTCTATTTTATATTCACGCGGCGAATAATTCTACTGCAAAATTAAAGAAATACTGAGCGTAGGCATAGTTGCCAAAATGTTTGTCAACTATGACTAATTCTTTGGTACTAATTTATTAATTAGCTCTAATGTTAGCCAAATATCTATTATATGTCATGCAAAAACAAATTTTGGAATGCATTTATTAATAAGGAAATATTGAGATTTTTTTCCAAAAATATGGCTAAGTTGCCACATTTTACGGTACCATAGTGAATAGCACCGTACGCATAACCCAGAGTTTCATATATGGATGACTAGCTTCTGACCGCGGCTTCGCACGCGTATTTTCGGTATAAGTAGCCTATAATTTAAGTAAAGCTATGTTCTAAATGTACGCCAAATTTCATAATCATCATAATAATCATCATCATAATCATCGTTCAGTAGTTTTGGAGATCCTAGGTAACAAAAAATTTACATTTCACAAAAATTCGGCTTTATCATATTATAAGGTATTCAAGCTTGAGAGAAACGGCTTTTCCGATTTACATACAACTTTTTTATTTGAAAACCTGACATTTTTTCTTTAAAATGACATCTAGTCTATGGTTCTTACTTCCGTAGGTACGGTGGGTGGAAGTGTGGTCAAAACATGAGCGTATCACAATGAGCTCGCTGCGGTACCCACTGGTTGAGAGACTAAATCAACTTGAAGGCTCAGGTGACCCATATTTCTTATCAGTAACTCATTAGACTGACCGCGCAGTTCACCGTCAAGCCTGGCTTCAGTTTGCTCGAGAACACTTTAACTGGCCATTAAGCAATGGAGCTCCGTCCTGTTTGTTGACGAGAGCAGGATATGTCTCCGTGGTAACGGCAGAAGAGGCCGAGTATAATGGCGTCCAGGGAAACGGTTTTCCCTATGCTGTTTTGCTGAATCTACTTTTTATGCAAAAGTACGGTTTGACTCGATTAAGTTGCACGCGAGTGTAGTTACAAATTCACCTCAACAGTGCCTCAAATAAAAAAAAATTCAAGGGTTTGCTAATAGGACTATTTTCTACTTTTTCGATATTTCGACCATTATGAATAACGCCAAAGCCAAAAGACACATGTATTTTTTTTTATTTACAATGTAATTTCATGGATGCTACGGAACGCGAGATGCGCGTTTAACTCAACAAACCTAAAATGGCTTTGTTTTCATGCAAAATTATGTCAAGTCACTTTGTTTACCTACAGGGTAACACAATTATCCCGTAAGTATGTAGATAATATAGGCACAGATGTAGATACCTCTTTTGGTGACAATTCATGACGTTCGCTCAGGTTAATTTGAATCTTATATCTATTGCAGTAAAGGCTAATAAGGTAATCCGTGCCAGTTTTCGTAAGGCTCAAGATTCGTGCTGAAGTGTAAGCCCATAGGGTTGCATTAGACGACCCCTTGCTTGACTGTAGAACAATATAAACTATTTTCGAAACTCGCTACAACGTCTACTAGTAAGCAAATAGTCTGTATTTATAGTTAGTAGGGTGACTATAAAAGACGTTACTAATAAGGACGAATTCAAAAGTTACAATATTTGTAACTGCAAAACAAAATAAGGGACCTAAACCAACCCACAAGACAGTCAATCAATGTCTATAACAGAAAATCAAGTTTGGGTATTTGTTACCTCTTCACGTCAAAACTACTGAACGTACTGAAATTTCGCATAAATATGGTTCTGGGCTTGGATTCACATTTACGCTTTTTATCCTGGGAAAAAGCGTCCGAACCTGTTTGCAGAAGCTAGTTAGCAATACTACCTCACCTCACCACAACAGCCTATATTGGTCCACTGCTGGACGAAGGCCTCCCCCTGATAAGCGCCTTATTGATTATTATCTCATTTAATCCCCACGCTGAACATGCGGTTTGGGGATGGCAGTTATGTGGTAGAATTGTTTTGCAGGACGCGCTGCTGCCCGCTCCTGGTTGATATCTCTTAGGACACCCGCGGGAAGAATTGGGGTGGTGTAAATTCTAACCCTATACCTAAAGCAATACCAGCATAACGCAAAATCTTCAATATATTATTTTTAAGATTTAAAACCCATTCATGTTAGGATTCACCTCCATGATGACCCGGAAATGGTAAAGACACATTTTATAATCCATGTTAGCACGTATAATTATTTCCCTCGCAAACATCAAACAGCTTAGCCAATTTCCCGTAAAAGGTCTAACAAAAACAATAAACCACTGACTTAACAGTTCAAAGGGTCCCGATAATTTGCTTGAAACATGGCCAGCCGACCTCGCCGCGAGCGCTATGTCGACGAACTCTTAAATAAATAGGGGTCGTTGTTTGTGACAAATACAAACAAAACAGCGAAGGCTGTGCCTTTGTTTATCTCTAGTGGATTCGTAGTTGGTAGATGCTGGTGTGATTGAAGCCTGATGTATGTAAATCGGTACGGTAAAGCGACAACTACCTTATTTAAAACTAAGTCAAAAGAGCACTTCATACTATCATAAATTTTATCTATATAATTTTTCGGTTTATTTCGGTTTAGACGCATTATACAGTTTCTCTCGAAAATCAACGTCAAGCCGAAAACGAAGTACAGGTGGGTTCATGACGACCCAGAAAAACCACAAAATCATGGGTCTATCTTCAATGGTTTGGAGTTATAGGCTTTTTACTGAAAATCATAAATTCTCTGTCCGGCGTCAAACTTTTCTATAATCATAATTATGTATAGACATTTTTTTAATTTTTAGTGTACTCAATCCAAATTTATAACTTTTACAGCGCGCAGCGATTTAAAAAAAAAGTGTTGGAATTTTTCTGGAGGTCACTGCTGCCCGCCCTCGGTAGATATCCCTTAGTCACCTCTTACGACACCCGCGTGGCAATAATTGGGGTGGTGCAAATTCTAAGCCGGCACCGCACAGCCAGCAGAAATGAATTTAGTCCCAGCCAAAAATGACTCAAAATGACAAAGATGAACGTTATGTAACTTGGGGTTTCGGCTCAAGCGCGGAGAAAATGAAAAACTAACATGTAAATGGGTATTTTCACAGCTCTCGAAAATCTTCTAAACTTTGCATATACATAAATAAGTTGTACTTGACCAAATTTAATTTAATTAAAAAACCGGGGTTTGCTGAATAAGTGTGAAAATGAAAACAAGTACGTTTATTTAAGTTTTTGCTTCAGGCTTACCTATTTTCTGCAGATTGACCTCGTTGCGCGGAAGTTGCAGCAAAAAAAGGTAAAAAGGCGGTTTCTACGGTACGGGGAGAACGGGAGGACTAGAAAATTTGGATTAGGGAAGCCGTCAGCTACGCTACCTTATTACTGCTTTATTCAAGCTGCCAGGAATGAATAGAAAAACTTTATTCAGTAGTGCATTGCATCCCACAAATATTGAAAAGGTAAAAGATTGTGCCTTTGTTGTGAAGATGATCGGCCGAAGACAACGCCAAAACTGCTGAATGGATCGAGCTGAAATTTTGCACATCTAATTATATACTGATTTAAACCTGGAATACCATATAGGCTGCTTTTACTCTGAACAAAGGCGAGCAGAAATGCCAGCGGGCTGAAGCTTGTTAATTTTATTTTTTCAAGCTGACAAATTTTTTGAGTACTTACCTACATACATAATATGTCTTAGAAATCAAATAATATCCCAAAAATTTTCGATTTCGACGGGACATCCTTCACTAAGTACGGGAATGTTTAATGTGTTAACCAACTACACCACGAGGTGAAGTGACGTAAGAGTCGAAAATCTCTGGGACTTCCGACGGGCCCTAGCGCCGTTAGAATTTACCCTGAGTGTGAGGGCTTACTGGGAATTCTGCCGCGTGGTGCCGGTTTAGAATTTGCACCACCCCAATTCTTCCCGCGGGTGTCGTAAGAGGTGACTAAGGGATATCCCACGAGAGCGGGCAGCAGTGACCTCCAGAACAATTTCAACACTGAACTGCGATCACCAACCCGCAAGCCCAGCGTGGGGATTATGAGTATTACCCCCATGTGATAAAAGCCAATAAGGCGCTTATCAGGTGGAACCTGCGTAGTAGTGGACCAAAACACGCAACAGCCTGTATTGGTCCACTACTGGACGCAGGCCGCAGGTTGACTTGAAGGCTTACGCACTAGTATATTAACAAAAACCTTACTTTACGTCTATATTTTTTTTTTCTCAAAGAAGGGTTCATGATGCAAAAATTATGTTAATTTTGAAAGATGCGCATTATGTTCTGTCCTGTCAGTGAACGTGTGTGTCCTTTTGATTCGTTAGTTTGAGTAGGTTTGAGTCATATTTCTTTTACAAATCAGAGCTATCTAATTATCAGGATCAAGTTCAAGTAGGTACCTATCCATACTAATAATTATAAATCCGAAACTAATTCTGTCTCTCTCTGCCTGTTACCTTTACACGCTTAAACGACTGAACAGATACAAATTAAATTTGGAAGGGATGTAGACGGCATCACAGGAAATGACGTAGAATACTTTTTTCTCGGAAAAGCGCTTGCGAAGCCACGGGCAGAAGCTAGTTTCACTATAAAAACTTTCGTCATTTAACTTTGGTATTTTTCCAATATAAACTAGGTTCGCAGTTAATCCGCTCACTATTACCAACTTACTGCGATCTCTATGACTATTCCTGAAAACAATCTCTCCCAGCCAACCTGTATGTTTGACCGTACAAGAGCCGATTCAACGAATAATTCCATCAGCCATAATTTAAAGGGCCATAGCAGTCATAAATCTTTGCCTCAGTAAATATGGGAATACGTACCATTCAGGGTACGTGACTAAATGATGGGAAATTCTATTCCGAGGCGGACAATCAAATTTACTGCTTGAATAATGTACTTCCAGCGAACATAGAAAGCTATTTTGTTCATGCTAGTACAGACAATAGGAAGGTGGAATAAAGTGATGTGGTAATATAGTGGAATGCGACGCTTTAACTTTGCAGACGACGCTTGGGAAGCTCATCTGAAAAAAAAAATCGGCTATCAACGGAGGAGAGGATTAATCTATGGGCGTACCTGACTTATATGATAACTAGCTAGGACAAAACTTCAATACGCTCTGATCGAAGCGACGCTTGACCCCAGAGCTGGTCAGTATCTGGCACAGCGCATCAGCATTGCCATACAGCGGGGCAATGCAGCCAGCGTCTTGGGGACGCTTCCGACTGGTATTGATATGGACCAGTTGAGCTACCTGTAGATTGTTTGCAACAGTCTGCAGTTAGCTCAATTGTTTCAATTGTAAATACTAGTTCCAATTTAGTTATATTATTTTTATGTAATTTTCTTTGTGAATAAAGGCTTCTGCCCAATACGTAAATATTTTCCCATCGACGACATCTCGTGATGTTCAAAGGATTGAAGGTTGTCGCACATCTGAACTGCACAACTGCCGCAAGACAGAAATGTGCATTTAAATATGGGTTTAAATTCGTAAAATTATATACATTTTATAGTGAAGGAATAAAATAGCGCGGGCCACCTCCTTGAAGCTTGATATAATCACTGTAAAAAATATCTAATGATGACGCATTTAAGACGTATGAATGTATGTAGATGCATATGCTTTGTCCTTTATTCCAGCTAGTAGCTTGATTTTCAAACCAAAAAAGACAAATATATTTATACGTTTTAGTAACAATAGGTTCTGAAATTAAACCAACCAAATACAGTTAGAAAATGTGTGCAATTTTATAATCCAACTCATTGTACACATACACTGAAAAAAAAAAATTGTTTACATTGATTAAGATCTTGTCTAATGTAATCACGCACATGAATCCATATGAGCCTGATAAGATCTTGTCTTCTGTGACTATGAGAACTTACTTAAATCGTAATAGCTCCTTCTCCCAAGTAATGAATTGGCCTTATTAAGTGTAGTATTTTAATTTAATTCAGAGATTAAATGCAACAAAGTTGTTTGCTAACCCCGTGCAGATAAATGTTTAATATGACAAAGTGAATATTTATTTTGACTTAGAGCATTGATATGTCAATGATGTGCCTATTTTTTGTTTTAAACAAATTTGTTATATTGCAGCTACCATGCATTCTTGTTTGTATTGAATGAGATATTTATCATTCCAACTATTTTGACTAAGATAAAATGCGTCTTAGTTGGACTGTATTTTTGAAGATTTTATCAAATCTCTTTCCCCCTATTGACGTCCGTCTCCATACTCGATTTATAAAAAACAAGCGACCCGCCCCGGCTTCGCACGGGTGCAAATGCTGACACTAAATATACTACAGAATCGGCCCCCCGGCATCCATACGTCATCCATACGTCCATTACATAACTGTCATTTGCGTTTGGTTATCCTTTTATAAAATCAAAGAAAGCTTTATAAACTTTTATACTTTTATTAAATAATTATTTAATTCTATGCTCAGTATTTTACGAGGTGTTTTCTCGCCCAGGTCTGGAGACCGAATCCCCGACCTCTCGTGTTTTCCCTCCAAAAACGCCTTTGCTCAATATGACGTCGACTAACCACAGACAACTCTGCCGGCCAATCCAGAGACGTCAAAGACAAAATAGACGAAAACACGAGAAGTCGTTGACTGTCTACAAAACTAAATACAATTAATTAAGAAGGCTTAAGATTACTCTTGTCTATTATTATTTTAACTTAAATATTAGGATAGGAGACCTAAATTTACAATTTTATTAAAAACAAATGTCGAAATCATTACACTCGGCCATCCGTCATCATGCTATCTCCTGAAGCATGGTTACAATAAAATTAAACATTCAAATCCATTTAGCTGATTACATTCTAATCTTAACCTATTAGAAACTATTTACATATTTTTGTGATTAACAAATAAACATCAGATCATTGTGTTAGATACATTATTTAACATTCTTAATCATTAGGTATATAATTCTCTACATCTCTACATCTAGATCATTAAAACCGATTCAAAGGAATCATTACACTTGGCCAAATTAAATAGGTAACGACCTAACTGAATTAGGTACACTTAAATGTGGCTTTCTGAAGATACATTATTTTCTTCTTTATCGTCGCTATCAGATGAACTACTTTTGTTTTCTGAGGGCTCTACATTTTCCAGTAGGGGAGAATTAATATTTATCCAAGGTCTTATGCGATCATGTGCAACTACACTTTCAAACTTATTCCTACGCTTACTAAATCCTGGAATTTCCGCTATTTTGTATCTATCATTACCTAAAACCTCGATAATTTTAAATGGACCTATAAATTTTGACATAAGCTTTGTACTTTTCCCTTTGTTACTAAAATTGGTTCTTGTTAATTTTATTAAATCTCCTAAATTATAGGTAAGAGCCAACGTTCTACCGGCATCATAGTAACTTTTTTGTTTTGCTTGACTGGCTTGGATGTTAGCGCTAGCTTCGTCCCTAATATTATCGAGTGGTTCGGGCTCATTATCAATGCCGAGATCTAGCTTATTTGATAAGCTATCCCTCAACCTAACACCAAACAATAACTCCGTAGCAGTTTTCTGAGTGGAAGAGCTAACTGCGTTATTAATGCCCCACTGAATTTTACCGAGGCACATATCCCAACAGCGTTCGTCGTTACCGCTATTATGCTTAGCTAGGGCTTGCAAGATGGTTTGGTTGTAACGCTCAGCTTGACCATTTGCTCTGGGACATGCAACCGCGTTGAGTACATGTCTAATGCCATGATTATTGCAAAAGCTCTTAAAAGCGAATGAGGTGAAAGATGTACCTCGATCTGATATTATTCGCGATGGTAACCCAAAATCGTAAAATATACTAATAAGTGCCTTTATCGTAGTCTTGGTTTTTGTGTCCCTTACAGCCCTTGCAAATAAATATTTGGTAAACCCATCTACAATCGTAAGTATGTAAGAATTCCCGTTTTTACTTTTAACAAATGGGCCAAGGTGGTCAATATGTATCGTGTGAAAGGGTATACTCGGTTTTTCAATAGGATAAAGCTGCCCGGTTTTATGCTTTGAAGAAGCATCCTTGTTGTAAGCGCATTGTATGCATGATTTTACATACTTTTTAACGAACCGCCGTAGTTTAGGAAACCAGAATCCCTTTTGAATCCTCTCAGTTGTCTTGGCAATTCCAAGATGTCCTACTTCGTCATGATTAGACCTACATATTTGCCAACGCGCATCGCGCGGAACGACTATGCATAAATCTTCACCTACACGTCTGTAAACCCTATGATCTTTGATCACATAATTTTTCCTTATATCCTTTGCTACTTCGTCGGTATCTGGCTTTAAGATTTTAACTATACGAGTGATATCGGGATCAGATAATTGTAAAGTAAGTAACCAATCATTGGTCTCAATACTGTATACTACGAGGGTGGATTCATCCTCAGATTCAAAGTTAACAGTAGGGTTACGACTGAGGGCGTCGACGTGCGCCATACGTGTACCAGGACGATATTCTATACTGAATGTGTACTCACTTATCTGTAGCCACCATCGTGCAATACGAGGCACCAGATCACGCTTGGTGAGAGTAGTTCTAAGAGCATGGCAATCTGTGACTACCTTAAAATGTAAACCTAACAGGTAGACCCTAAATTTTTTTAAGGAGCACACAATTGCTAGTGTTTCAAGCTCATATGAATGCAAGTGCCGTTCCTCGGGGGTAGTCTGTCTGCTAAAATAGGCAACTGGCTTTAGATTTCGAGGACTATCCTGCCATTGCATCAAAATACCCCCGATACCTAGAGCACTGGCATCCGTATGTAGCTCGGTTTCAAACTTAGGGTTGTATAAGGCAAGAGTAGGTCTGCTCATGAGATTTTCTCTCAGTAATGTGAATGCCCGTGACTCTACTTCTGACCAACTAAACTCTACCCCCTTTTTTAATAAATTTGTTAAGGGCCTAGCGATTTCTCCAAAATTTCTGACAAATTTCCTAAAGTACCCGGCTAGGCCTAAAAATTGGCGAACTTCATGTGCATTGCGCGGAACGGGAAAATCTCTAACAGCTATGATTTTGCTTTCATTAGGTCTGATGCCTGATGAGGATATTTCATAACCAAGATAAGTTATAGAGTTATCAAAGAATCTACATTTAGCAAGCTTTAAGGTAAGGCCGTTTTCTCTCAAAAGTTTTAAAATATCCTCTAGCCTTTTGAAACCATTTTCCAGATCTACAGACGGAACAAGAATGTCATCTAAATAGGCTAAAGCTGACTCAAACCGTTTTGAACCTAGCATTCTATTTATAGCCCGTTGAAACACTGCTGGTGCATTGGCAAGCCCAAAAGGGACTCTTTTAAAATGGTAGTGCCCATCGGGGGTCACAAAAGCTGTGAGAGGTTGGCTTGCTTCCTCCATGGGGACCTGGTAGTACCCCGACGCCAAGTCTAATGAGGTGAAGTATCGATTGCCACTGAGATTAGTTATTTGGTCATCAATTAAGGGTAAAGGAAAACAATCCTTCCTAGTTTTATTATTTAGTGCTCTAAAATCAACGCACAAGCGTTGCTCACCTGTTTTTTTTTTTACAAGTAATATTGGACTTGCATAATTTGACTTACTTTCTACTATTATATCATTTCGTAACAAGTCGTCAATAATGTCGCGTACCTGCTGCCTTTCCGAATGAGAGAGACGATAGGGTCGATATACTACCGGCTTATCATCTAATAGCTCTATCTTCATTTCTACGGCGTTAGTACAACCAATTTCACTCAAATTGTTTGCAAAGCAATCTCTATAAGAGCACAAAAGTTCATGTAGCCTATTCAAAGAGTTGTCGTCAATGTCGGGCCCTACTTTTATATCGGATTTTTCTATTGGTTCAAATGTTGAAACATCCCGTGTGATTCTATTAGTGTGCAGAACCACTTTCTCTACAAAAGGTATGGCCCTGGCAATTAAAGTTTTCTCTGGCAAAATCAATTTTCTACCCGACAAATTAGTCAAAACTAAATGACACCTACCCCCGCTGACATAATAAGCACCCTGGTGCAAATAATATTCCTTGCCTGGTTCGCTACTACTGTACCCTTCTACGTAGACATCCCCAGAGTAAGAAGTATCCTGTGTTGTGACCTCTACAAGTCCTGATATAGGTACTTCAGTACTATTAGTTGTGACCATTTTTAGAACATGTTCGCTGTGCTCTTGTTCATGGAAATTAGGACTTTTGTAAAAATAAAGTTTACTACTATCCTTGTAAACGGTTACTGATGGAATTTCGGTGAAGTTTTGTCCTACAAGCAACGCCGTAGGCATAAAGCTATCATTCACTACCAGAACCTCGACGGTAGCTTCAACATCATCCACCCTAAGGTTCACAAACGTTCTAAATATAGGAGTAACAGTAGAGTTACCAAAACCTTTGATAATTGGGAGTTGTGTATATATTTTCGTTAAGTTAAGGTTTTTAGTATCAGATTCCCGCATTAAGGTACATTCGCTGCCAAAGTCAATATATGCACTAAATGTTTGTTTTTCGACTTCGATTTGTTTATGAAATTTACCGTTAACATCATTAGTAGTAGATATGTTCAGAGTTTTACGTTCCTCGATGACTCTGCTCTTGGAAATCGAACGAGATGCCAAAGGCTGAAGCTTACAGTTCTCGTTATCATGACCTATCCTTTCGCATTTTTGACATTTAACTATTGGTTTATTACACCTTTGATAAGGATGTCCCTTTGTACCACAATTATAGCAAATTACGGAATTACCACCCGATGTTGACGGTGTCCCTCCAGGACGAAGAGGTACATCACCGCTGCGTTTCCTACTGTTGGGCAAGCTATCAGACACACGTTGCGAGCTGAGGAAACTTAGCAATCCCTCCGGTTCCTCGCATTGTAGAGCCTGTGCACCATTTCTGATCGACTTATCAAGAATACCATGGACTATACAGCCTACAGCTTTTTTACCTACAATTTCGCACCTATTAAGGAGTATAAGCTTATCGTAAAAATATTCGGTAAGGTTTTCGTTATTTCTAGTAGTACGGGCTAGCATTTCTTCCAACAGCCGACCATAATTTTGCTCATTGGGAAAAGCTTTTTTTAATTTAGTCTCCCATTCAGTCCATGTAAATATAACGCTTGGAAGGGCTTCGAACCACTTCTTAGCAAGACCCGTGAGTTTTTGTAAAGCAAAATGTATGGTCTGCTTTTGGTCCCACTGGTAAATAGTGGCACATTCGTTAACCTTCCTAATCCAGCTGTCAATACTTTGCGCTTTACTGGAAGGGTCGAATTCAGGCACCACATTGTTTAAGTTATTGTTGCTTAGCTTACTATGTGTTCCACGATCTGGATTTAGATCTGAAACTGAACTGAAAAGTTTTAATATATCGCTTTTAGACCATGTTTTACTTGATTTGCGCTTCTTCTTTCTTGGTCTGTCCGAAGACTCGGACGAGCTTGATGAAGAGGAGCTTGAGGTAGACCTGCGCCTTCGCTTAGCACGCCTCCTCGCAAGTTTGTTCTTCGGTTTTCTTTTTCGTGGAGAATGCTTGCTGGAGAGCACGCCTGGTTGTTCCTCCTCGGGAGTGTAGGCGCCATCAGACTCCATTACCTCGCAAAAACCAATAAATTCATTTAACTTATTGTTTAAAATCACTCAACAAAAAGTCAGACAGAAGGACCTCGTTAACTATTTCAGCTAAATTGAACAATTGCAGTATAGTAAAATTTATATGATTGATTTTTAATATCTGTAAATAATATTCAATATTTATTCTTAGGTAAAAATTGGGTTAAATAATTTTACTGTAATTTCCTTGGGGTTCTATCAAGGCGTACGTAGCCGACATACAGATACCATGTTGAACCCTCATGTGATATAATCAATGAAATATAAATGTTATACAAAGCCACCTACGGGTCTTACGTTTAATTATATTTAGGAGTGTATAGCCTTCGAAATTGTAGCCCTTGTAATAGTGACGTACATAGCCTTTAAAAACATAGCCCTTGTAAATTGTGACGTACATAGCCACAACTACAGGTCCTAATGTTTCACTCCATAGGCGGACACAGCCTTTAAAAACATAGCCCTTGTAAATTGTGACGTACATAGCCACAACTACAGGTCCTAATGTTTCACTCCAAAGGCGTACATAGCCTTTAAAAACATAGCCCTTGTAAATTGTGACGTACATAGCCACAACTACAGGTCCTAATGTTTCACTCCATAGGCGTTCATAACCTTTAAAAACATAGCCCTTGTAAATTGTGACGTACATAGCCACAACTACAGGTCCTAATGTTTCACTCCAAAGGCCATAGCCTTTAAAAACATAGCCCTTGTAAATTGTGACGTACATAGCCACAACTACAGGTCCTAATGTTTCACTCCATAGGCGTTCATAACCTTTAAAAACATAGCCCTTGTAAATTGTGACGTACATAACCACAACTACAGGTCCTAATGTTTCACTCCATAGGCGTACATAGCCTTTAAAAACATAGCCCTTGTAAATTGTGACGTACATAGCCACAACTACAGGTCCTAATGTTTCAATCCATAGGCGTACACCTTGGAAGAATTAATAAAAAAAATATATGTAGTTAAATAAGGCTGCAGCGGTCAGATATTTTGTTCAAAAAACAACGTAATAATTTTCACTGGATAGAGATTGTTAACATAACAAATAAATTTACTGCACAGCAATCCGTGAAATGCTTAAGCAACACTGGATAGTCTCGGTGCAATACCGACCAGCCATGCAAACACCCCACGAAATGCGTTACTATTCCAAATTTGTTTTGAATGCAGATACCGGCTACCAATTCAGAAAGAAAGGAGTCATCACGAACGGATAGTCTCGGTTTAGTACCGACCATTACGTGTTAACATCGATTCAAACATAAAACTGCAGGTAGGCCAGGCAGCTGCACTCTAATATTTTCTACGGAATTATAATACCACTCTTTGTCCAGTAAAATGTTAATGAAATACCAAATACCTACCCTTCACTATTTCAAAATGTAAGCAGTCATCACGACCGGATAGTCTCGGCTTGTACCGACCGTTTCGTGAATATGACAACTCGAATTTGAGAAGTGAAGTAGGTAATCGACTTTAAAATTTTGCTATTAAATTATAACGATAATATCTGACCAGCGCGGCAAAATATAATCATGTTGTTTTTAAAAACAAATAAGAAATAAATAGTGCACTAGACTTACCTTTACTTGGTTCAACCGCCACTTCTGAGTTTTTATAAAATCAAAGAAAGCTTTATAAACTTTTATACTTTTATTAAATAATTATTTAATTCTATGCTCAGTATTTTACGAGGTGTTTTCTCGCCCAGGTCTGGAGACCGAATCCCCGACCTCTCGTGTTTTCCCTCCAAAAACGCCTTTGCTCAATATGACGTCGACTAACCACAGACAACTCTGCCGGCCAATCCAGAGACGTCAAAGACAAAATAGACGAAAACACGAGAAGTCGTTGACTGTCTACAAAACTAAATACAATTAATTAAGAAGGCTTAAGATTACTCTTGTCTATTATTATTTTAACTTAAATATTAGGATAGGAGACCTAAATTTACAATTTTATTAAAAACAAATGTCGAAATCATTACAATCCCAAGTCCGATTATTTTTTGTTATACCACGTTTTATAGTGACTGACTCAAGTCACACGGGAACGCTGTCGAACGGGCTAAACAGTGTCCTATGTCCGTCTCCTGGCTCCAAGCTACCTACCCACCAATTTTCAGCCATATCGGTACAGCCGTTCTTGAGTTATAAATAGTGTAACTAACACGACTTTCTTTTATATATATAGATTTAAAACTACACTAAACTTAAATACATTGACATGTCCACCATTTAGCAAGTCCATGTGGACAAACCGGAGGCAGCTGCGTATTTTGCCTGGTGGACCGTCAATTTACACAACGTTGATTTATACAGATACGAGTTTATAAGCATCGTACTGTTACAGTTGCTAATAGTATGGTTGCAAAGCTTTTTAATGGTTCGGAAATCATTTTTTCTTACTTTTCCCGGGTTAACTGATATTTAAAGTAACATCAAGGAAGTACTTATCTTCAAAATGTTAACGGCACCTGAAAAAATGTTAGTAGGTATAGATACATAGGTATATTCTGTTCAGGCCAAATTCTTAAACGTAGTTTTGCCCGTTTCTTTAACGTTGATTAATTGAATGGCATGATTAAAACATTTTGGTCAATCGTTTGACAGACTGGTCAAGTATACATAAACATTATTCAAAATCAACCAAAATTTTGAATTTATATTCAGCTTTTACCAACTTAGTACATAGGTAATAATAATAACGTTGGTAACGTAAAACTAGCCTTTTAAACCTAAATAAACAGATAGTTTAGACAGACATAGTTATTAATAAATATATTATTAACCTAATAATTCATAATGTTTATCAGGGTAGGAAGGGTATATAGGTACCCGAGTGGGTTGCACTTGAAAGAGATTGAATATTAAAAAAAACGAAGATCCGACTGTAAGGAAATCGTCGGCAGGCCGATCCATATTTATTATATTCGTGAGTGTATCAGTCATACTGTTTTCTCCGCACATAGGTACATTTTCTTTAATTTTTTATTTGCAAGTAATCAAAATACAGCCAATGAGCTTCAAAAAAAGTATGCGTGATATACTCAGTGATATACAAACTACAAGATACTACAGTGACATACAAATTTCCGACACAAAGTAGAAACACAGGACACAGTCAATTGTTCGAGAAAATAAATGAAATGAAATGCAATGAAAATTTGAGTTGACCAGCTGATATGTTTATACAATGTTGACGTCACGACGTATTAGGTATAAACATATATCTATTTGTTCAAACTTACGTTTTAAAAGTCACTTATTGACAGACAACTAATTCAGCCCAACCGAAAATAAAAATGGTACGGTACCAATGGGATAAACAACCAGTGAGCCTTCTCCTATTGATAAAGCCCCTATACAAAATGATATACAGGCGAATTACCAACCGGAACCAACCGACTAAAAACCATTTTGTTTTATATTCATTTCCGTGTTTGTTGGATTACAGTTTTAATAATGGACATGAAAATTCAGTGAGCATCCGCTACGTCCGTTTTGTATATTAAAATTAATTTCTGCATGTGCGCAATCGTGTGTTGCAAATAGGAATTATCTTAAAAATGTGTGCTGTCATTTTGATTGCGCTTTTAAAGCAATATTATTGCCAAAGTTGATCTAGTCTTGTGTAGATAGGTACACAGGTTGCTCCAAATCCATGGGACATGGAGGGAAAGTTCCAGAAATATTGGTTATTGGAAGTTTATCTGAAAGGAAACATTACTTTATTTTTAAATATAAGTAAAACTGCATTCACAGAATTTTGAAAAATTACCTGACTTATCCGGTAATCGAATCAACTAAAATCCAAAAAATAGTACCGTGTATTTTTATGGCACCGATCGGTATAGTCAATCATAAAAATTAAATCTGTCAAATAAGCATTGCATATTGAATAAAAGGAAGACCATGAAATCTGCCGAAAACTGGAGAGACTAAGCATGATGAGCTTGGAATTGTCTCCAAAAGTTTCTTTCGGTGGATAGTGAAAAAACGGGAGCGAAAGCGGCATCCAGTATTTGGCAGGTTTATCAAAGGGAAAATTGCTCGAAGTGTGCAATGCAAACGTTACCAATTCAACCAATTAAACTTTCCTACCTAACTTCCTTCGCCTTCCTACCTTTTTAATTTCCGTCATAACGGATTATGAGAGTGAGGGAACAGAGAGTGCACAGTTTGCGCACAAACTTGTGCACTATACTATGTGCTGTGCACTTGGCTAGTCTCCGTGGAGACAGGCCGCCGTGGTCGGAATTCGGCTAGGAGGATATCTTCATCACCACTTATTCCAAACTTTTTGGCTTTGTTACTGCTCATTCTGTCCACCAAAAAATACACCCAATAAGTGTCTTTGGCTCACCGTGGAGATAATTTCTCTCGTGACACTCACCTGTTAAGGCGATAGATGAGATCCCTGCGCTAGTTCGTTCTATTTCACCCAAATATTTTGGGTTTCGATAGGTCCAGCCATTCGCCCATTCAAAGACCACCATAACTTTTCCAGATCGTCCACATTTGGGCCGCCGTTAAATGTTATTTACAACCCGATTTCCATACGATCATGGAATGGGCTTCTCATGATTTCCCTCAGGTCTAGTTTGTTAGTGGACTCGCACCTATGTTTTTAACTAAGAGTGAACGTTCTGACAAAAATGAAAAATTGTGGTAGAAACGTCGTCGGGATGGATTTATTTATTTATTTATTTATAACTAGAACGATTACATTTAACCAATTACACTAGTTATGTACAAGATAAAAAATTATACAAAGATCACACAATACCTACATAATACATACATAAAACAAAAAACAATAAAATAAACAAACAATAATGATAAGAAGACTCTTATTTTCTTATATATGTAGGTACCTTCTCTCATCTTTCATTCATCAATCTCGCAAAACCTCAGGCATTCTAACAGTATCTTCTTCCATTCATCGGCAAAGATATCACAATCCGGGTTCTGGTCTAGAAGTCTATTGAGGGCGGCGAGGATGCGAGGCAGTGGAGAATTGGCACGAGCAACGGTTCTGCTGAAAGGAACAGAAAAAAGCCTATGGTTTCTGTTGCGGAGGTAGTTATCGGGGAGGTAGAGTCGAAAAAGAACGTTGTGGAAATCAGGAGAGTCGATCATACCGCGGAGGACCTTGCACATTGTCGCCATCTGATCATATGCTCTTCTGGTTTCTAGAGAGTTGTACTGAAGGCACCCTTGGAGGAACCTAGTTGGGTACATGAATGGATAGTACCCAAAAACGCGCTTGTACAGAAACCTAAGAAACGCCTTTTGGACCTTCTCCAGTAACAGAGCATACGTACTTTCGTGGGGATTCCAGACACAACAGCTTGCCTCCAACTTGCTTCGTACTAGGGCCCCAAACAAGAGTCGCACAACATTGTCACTGCGAAAGTCTCGGGCGTTTCTTAGAACAAAGCCAAGTCTCTGAAAAGATTGCTTGGCGACTGTGGAGATGTGGTCGTGAAAAGTGAGTTTTCGGTCAAAAGTTACTCCTAAGTCCTTGATTACGGTTTCCTTAGAGACCGTGCTGCCATGAATCTTGTAATCAAAGCAAACCGGATTTTTCTTTCGACTGAAATACATCATGGAGCATTTGGTGGGATTAAACTCCATGGAGCATGGATAAACAGATGGGTACATACCTAAATAGATGCGATGAATACCTATGAAAACCTTGGTTTGTGTTTTTGTTTTATACTTTATACGAAATTCCTGGAGCTTTGCACTCGTTTTTTCAATGATAAAAAGTATGTGTGTTTACGTTATTTCAGGTTTAGAACAACATTCAGTAGGCAAAATATATGCCTAATTCGTAAGTTTCGTCGTGAAGAAGTAACTAACATGTATCCATCTTACCAATCTTTGGTGATTTATCTACAGTAAAAATGTTACTCTTGTAGGCTAAAGGTTCACCTGCCGGCAACACATGATCCGCACTGACCGCACTTACTGATTTTTTACCAATATCCGTTGGGAAAAATGAGAATAGACTTTTAGCACAAGGTTAATTTTACTATACAAAATCTTTTGAGTGTAGGTATGTCTTCAAAATCCATTTATTTGAATTTTGAATTACTAAACTATGTTGTAACGGGCTTTATATTAGAATTTTCTTTCTCCGTATATTATTTATTTTCGCTTAAAGTAGGGCTAAAATAAATACGAAGGTTGAGGCTTGTATTTTTCAACTACTGTTTTGGGTTTTGGGTGTATACAAACATTGATAATGACGAGATAAATTGATATTTTTCTTAGTTTTGGATGGTCACCATCAAACAGCGTAGTAGTTACCCTTCCAAATTTGTATGGAAAGCGACTCGTTTGTGCACAACAGAAACAAATGACATAAGACTCAAAATAGAGATTTTGGATTTGAAGAGATAGGCTAGGTTTCAGTCGTGGCGTCCTGACGATAATGAAATAAGCATTAGATGGAAAAGCCATTTCATCGCATCTATACGTTAGTAAGGTTTCCTCTCCGCTAAGTCAATTAAGCAATGAGTGTCCAAACCTCTCAGATTATAAACCTGATAACGTGAAGTGTTCATAATGGCGTACAAATTTGCCTTTTTACACGTTTTTCCTCAATTTCTCAATTTCCATTATTCTTCTAATGGAGGCTTTATTCGTATTTATTGGCACTTTATTCCGGGATAAGAGCATTATCGGGTTTTTTGTAATTTTTATTATTATGTTAACGAAGGTTTGTAGCATAACATCTTTGCATAAACTCTTACGTAGGTATACTTTTATATATTTTTAAATAGTATTAAAATGTCGTGCGGACAGGGAAATATGCAAATCCCATACAAAAATGGGACGTTACGATCACGTCTCAATAGTATTGTCAACCGGACTCAAGGCTCAGTTATCTAGTACACAAGCTGTGATTACTTTGAGGCTAGGTGAGTAGATTGTCTATGATTATTACTATATAACACTTAAGTACCCCTAAATATTCAAACGCAACTCAGATAGCTCAAGTGACAAATTTTTGACAGATTTTCATTGAAAACTGTTAAATGCCGCTACTTGAGACATGCTTAAACCTGAGTTGCATTTGAGTAGGTAATCAGGGGTTGGTCAGTATTTATGACTAATTTTAGTTTTATTTCGCGACACACATACATATATCACACTCATAATCACTAATAGGTACATATGTATGTGTATATTTATATTATTCCCTCTTGTATCGAAATGGGTAAGGGGATTTCGTTCGTCCAAGTGAAGCCCAGACACATGTTGCTATCGACAAGAACTGTCAAGCAAGTCGAGGGAATTCACCGGGTTAAGAAGAAACGGAAAAAATTACGGGAAACACAGCGGCATTGTGGTTATCCGACTAATTTTAAAATCCGTGAAAATTTAAGCAATCTTTGAAAAAAAAATCATTTTATTGAGGACTAGTGAAAGAAATTGGGTGAGCCATATATTATTGTTTATTTAGACTTTATCATATTTCTCATATTTTCACCCCAGCACATAGCTAGGACGAGCGACAAACCGGAGACAGGTTCGGCGTCAGATCCCAGCGGTATTGTTTCTATGGTCTGCGTTAGATCAAAATCAAAATCAAAATCAAAAAGTAGTAAGGTATATACAAATGATGACTTAAGCTCTGCGCTCATTAATCCAAAATAAGCCCATGCATATTTTTGTGCTGTGCTGCAGCGCTGCTTCCCAGATGTGCGACAAGCTTTAAGGTTCATCGTCAAACTGCTTCAAACTTCTACTCATAAGTTCACCTGTTCATCATACTCGTACATAAACACGTACCCATGTCTTGACACTATTGGTGCCCAAGACGGAGATACAAGTCTACTCCCCCGCGGCTGGGCAGTGAATGCGATATTTTAAAGAGGGGGATTTTTATAGAGATCCGTAGTTCCAAGGAGCCAACGAAAACCTTTGTGTTCAGAATAAAAATTACTCTAGGCCTACTGTCAAGTTACGAAATAAAAGATGTTGATAGGATATTGACAACCACGTTTATATATATATACAATTGTCCAAGAAAATAAAACTAAAGGTAGATTATCACTAATGGTCTATGACCCTTACTATAACTAGGGCCTTAAAATAAAACAGTCAGATTGGACGCAGGAAATCTGCAAAGAGTCGGTGTGAAGCACCGAATATTAATCGGGACGCGTGAGAATCGGTCCAGTTTAGTGGGTGTGAAGTACCCCAAACTTTATGAAATATGTAGGGTGTGAAGCACCCTAACTTAATATGACTCGTATAAAAACGGGCCTTTTTGTGAATAAGCTCGGGCGTGAAGCGCCCACATACGTAGGGTGAGAAGCACCCTAACTTAAGAACTAGTCCTTCCTACCTAACCTAACCGGGGAAGAGAGAAAACAGGAAACCTTATCTTTTAATGAACAACCGGAAAAATAGAAAACTAATTAATTGGAAGGAGTATCACAAATAACAAGCCACGCCAGATTCTTAATCAGCTTGCCGTCACGCACAGGAAGGAGAAGGTCGGGCAGCAACTCAGGTCACCACACGGGACGCAGATGGGGACGTCCGCTCGTGAGTAGAGTAGGTACTTCGGCTCACGGGTTATGATCGGGGCGGCCTGCCCGCGATCTGTGTGGTGTCGGGAACGTCTCTCACGCTCCCAGGGTGCCACTCGACATGAATATGAAGAGATGGAAAATGGGTTAGAACAACACAGAAATCAATTTGCACAGCAAGAGGTTCTTTTTTAAGTTATCTTATTTTAAGATTCTAAAACATTATTTCACTGGATTTTCACTGTAAAAACTTTAAAAAGACTTTATTAGAGAGCCCGCATATTGAGCCAAAGTAATTGGCTAGAAAAACTTCTGAAAATAAAACTTTGCTGAAAATCAATCCTTTCCTCTCGCTGACTTTTTCCAGAGTCCCGACGTTCTTTTTCTTTTCTTCCATTAGCTGTCATATTCGAAAAAGACTACTAGCTTTTAAAATAATGTCATAAAAACAAGAAAATAGGTTCGATAATTCAGAATGAAACCTTTTCTCGAAGCGAACCCTACACTACTTTATAATTATTCTTTGCTAAAAGCGAAAATTTGGAGGTAGAGAGTTTTGTTACCTCATTCCGTAAAAACTACTAGGGATTCGGGCTGAAATAATGGCTGATAGGCACTGAAACATAAGTTACAGTAAACCGCAGATATTCTTTATCCAAAAATTTAAAAAAATACTATGTGCAACAAGCTTGCTCTTCCGAGGTTACAAGGACCACACGTTACATAAAATAATAATAAATAAAGCAGTCAAAATTCATAAAAACTCAGGCTCTATACAAAACCCCAAAAAAAAACCGTGGAACCCTCGTCAGTGTACTGTCCTCTTCACACTTGGCCTGTCTTGTTTTTTTTTTTAATTTTAATGAGGCGCCGTCTAATGAAGGTATTTTTACAGGCGCTGTTTTTCTTTGAAGTAACTTTGGATTGACGAAGAGACTTTTATGTTAAAAATATAATACACTTCTTCCTTATTTAAAATGTGAAAATCTGGATGTTGGTTATATATTTAAAACTTCTTTGAATTTTCACGTCAGGGGTGCACCCCTGTCGTGAAAAAAGTATATTTAGATAGCATAAAAAGTATGTTTTAGATAGCACATCTGCACATTATTTGGCTATTGTGAAACGACGGTCTATTTGCTCAATATAAATGTAAGTGGGTAAGCTACGAACCATTTGTGTTGGAAGAACACATACGTTTTATCCTATACCACGCGTTCCGCGTCTGGGAGTCTACTTTGAAATAAAAATTACAAGTTGACGTTTAACGGAGTGCATGAAACGACGAATGACCAAACCGTTCTTTCGATGACCCTACTATGAAAATTATTTTGACTGCATTTCTTAGAGAAAGAAACGTAATGTGTGAGTTGGTGACGTGCCCGAATCAAATTGGTGGCAAGGTTGTTTTGAGCAATCCGGCACCCGAAACTTCGTATTTCGTGTTTCAAAGTCCCTCGTTAAGGGATGACACCTTGGATTTTCCATTCTTACACCGCTGTTTTTGTAGGTACAATTACCTATCATTCCAAGATATAATAGGTAAACCAACTAAAGTTTGGAATGCAAATTAACATACAACCACCAAATCTGGTGATGATGATGGTCATCATGTCATGGCCGAAATTTGGCTAGGAGAGCATATCCTAGCTGAATTTCGGCCACGGCGGCCAGTCTCAACCATAACCAGCCAGGGGCGCAGGTCATAATATAGTGCACAAGTGAGCGTGCAAACACAGGTGCATTCTATTTCCTCACTCTCATAATCCAAACCTATGTTTGATCGGAACCAAAGCTGCTTTCTATTCGAGAGAGGAAAGCCATGGGCGGAAGCAAGTGTTAAATAATTCAATAATTGAATTGAAATTTTCCCGCTACGTTATCCCATGTCGAATTCCAGAATCATTAATTTAATTAAAAAATGTTTCCCAGTACGGATGCAAAATGACTCCAATTTATATTAATCTGATAAATTTTTGTAGGTGATTATTTATTTTTTAATTTTATGAAATGGATGTTATACGGTATTTGCGTCTCTACATTTATATCATCTAGTAGGTACTTACTGACTGCCTCGTTGGTCTAGCAGTCAGCTTGTTCAACCGCTGATTATGAGGTCCTGGGTTCAACTCCCGGGTCGGGCCAATAGTTTTTGGGGTTTTTCTAGCAAGAAAAATTCATAGTAGGGGCATGTTCAGCAGTGGACTTACATAATATATAATCACCATCTAACCATAGTCGGATTACTACGGATGATTTGATCCCTTAACAGGATACTTGGCAAGCTACAGGAGAAGTCTTTGCGGGCAAAGATTTAAATCGTTAGATACGCCCGGACATAAAAAAACTGTGACATTTTCAATGCGTGCACTAACAAAATTCCGACGCACGCACACCATGAGTTGTTAAAAATAGTGCTTTGGCAATAAACCTAACTGATATTATTAACATTAAAAAACAGCTCGAGTCCCTTACAAAAAAAGTCGAAAATGGTGAAATATCTGATGGATTTTGCTGGTTTTGATAGTTAGCTTGGATTTGGCTGATTTATTGTGCAATCATTGTTGGAAGAACTTTTGTAAAAAAACACACCACAAAATACACAATACACTGATTCCATAGAGCGAGATCATTTCGGTTGGCAACAACAAGGCGCGGTCTCACTACGGAAAGGGCTTATCTAATGTTTTAAATATTTGTTTGCGGGAACGAAAAACAATCTAAATACCGCTGAAGATATTTTTACGTATCTTTTGTTCTTGAATAGGGCAATAGGTACTCCTAATTATACAGCTGATACAGCTTGGTTTTGAGGAAATTAAAAAGTTCTGCAAAAAACAAGAATCGTTAGCGGCATGGTTTGTTCACTGATTATTAATCTGTGGTAGTTAGCAGGTGAACGACCTTCTTCAGTATTGGGAATTAGTTTGAATAACAACCTGTAAATTAACTGTAACAAGAAGTGTAACATAACAAGGTAAAGGTGACTTGTTCGCTTCTTTAATTTACCTTAAAAAGATTGAAGTAAACAAAAATCAAAGTGATCACTATATTTCCTAGTTCATTTATGTAATTTGAATTTTTGTGAGGTGGTCAAGATGGGAAGGTCTAAAGGAAAATAAAGCACTTTAATACTGGATATTAAAATTTTAAATGTGATTGGTCCACCTACGGTGGAATAATTAAATAAAAAATAAGAGGCAGGCAATACTCATAGTAAGATCCAGGCAATACTCCTAATAAGAACCAGCAAGGGACAAGGCATGGGTACTGAATCACGGCACAAATGATGGTGTTTTGGTTGTTATATTTTTGCAACAATGTAGGGTTTTCTGAGCAAGTAAAGGATGTCCTGCGTAGGTCCGTTTTGTAATTTACAATCTACTTTGTACGCATCTGAGTGTCCAAGATAAACTTCTCCTGAATTCAATACAATTTGCCTACAGATACGACCACTATGATTGCGAACATGATGAAATTTTTTAATTTCTTGACATTTTATGAAAGCCAATTTAAGGCGTAACAACTCGAAATTTTGCAGACTGCAGCTCTTCGTTTTAGGATGCGTTTGGGTATTAAAATGTCAGACAAATCGCTTATTTTAGTTAACCAAGCGATTGGTGTGACATTTCAATGGATTTGTTTTAGAATTAAATGTAAATGAAATGATTTTTTCATAGAACTTCAACGTCACTTTACTGACATGACAGTTAATTACAAAACTAACAACACTAATTAAAACTAACTTAGAAAACTTAGACCACTTTAAAACCATAGGTTGATTTAATATGTGAATGCTACCCTTATATGACCGCGTGTCCACCACACGTCATCCCGTCCTAAGTTTGGAGTGATCTCGGTTAGGGCCCAAAGTACAAGACATAACTCAAAGTGGTCCATCGTTTGGACCGCGGGTCCCTCAATCTCACGTACTAAGTCCGGGCTATCCGTGAATCTGGACCAAAGAACCCTTGATCAGCACTTTTCGATCGGATTTGTTTTATCTTATTGTTTTACGGGGGGTCTAGGTTTCATTTTCCGGAAATTATTTACGGCTTGTTTTATTATCATGATCCATGCAAATGCGATGATGGTGATATTCTAACTAAAGACTTTTAACCTCCTCACCTGAAAAACAACTAACCTAGACTTTTTCAGTACCGATGTAAGCGGGTTAACTACGAACCTTATTTGTGTTGGAAAAACCCGTTTATATCCTTAGTTATTTCGTCAAACTACGATAGTTTTTATATTAATAAATAACAGAGACTTTCCTTAGATTAACAAACCCTGAAATGGAACCTACAATATGGACATTCAGAAATTCCAGGATAGCAAGGAAACTACTGCATCTATCGAGATTTGAAGAACTGGAATGGATTTGTCATGAATTTTCATATCGTGTAAAAGTAGGTATTTTCTGTATTCGGTAACGAACACTGTCGAAACTGTACAGGGAAAATTGATGTCAGCTTATTCCGTATTTAGGTATTTATTTACAAATACGGGGCTTTGTAAAATTATAATAAATACTAATAGATTGACTAATATATTCTTGTTTATCACTAACTTCTTACTTATCTTTCCTACTTACAACTCATATTATATCTAAAACCAGACTTTTTCTAGCAAGAATAAGTCATTAGTTACCTATATTGTTACTGTACGTGAAAATCTATGATCAGAATTCTGTTATTGTTACGTTAATCTATTTAAGTTACAATAGGTATTGATTTTCCTTGACTAATAGTATTATCAATCACACTAGCAGCTTGCGAGCGCCTGCGGGGCGGAGCGAGCGCGCATCAAAAAGCCGCGGATGCGCAGCGAATACGCCACGGATGCGCAGCGTAGACGCCATTTTGTACTGTCTCGTACAAACGTTTTAGTACATACTTATTTTTTATTCTTTTGCAAAACAACTCAAAGTAGTCGCTCTCTTCCATTCGATTGATTGTAAAGGATCCTCCCAATTCAACGATGCGTTTTCGTCTCCGGTGTCTTCGAAGTAACAAAGCCAACAGCAGTGTCTGCTCGTCGGAATTCATTTAGTTACTGAAAGTATTGTACGAACGTCAAACGTTGCGAATTCGCCGCGCGTCCGCGACGTCTTCGCTGCGCAGCCGCTGCGTATCCGTGACGCATTCACTGCGCAGCCGCGACGCGTTCGCGACGAATTCGCTGCGCGCCCGCTCCGCCCCGCAGCCGCTCGCACACCGCTAGTGTGATGAGGCTCTTACTTATGACTTCTTTATGTAGACCACACATGTACTATAGGTAGACCATACAACTGGCGATCCCTGTAGAACCTTGTCACAATAAGAAAACAAACGCCAAACAGAAACATGTCACAGCAACAAACGCCAAAAGTGGCGTTTGTTACTGTGACATAGTTCTACAGCGATCCGCCACTTGTGTGGTCTACCTATATGGACCCTAGATAGGGCAGCCCACAGTCAGAAAGTTGGCGTTTGCAAGCACATTTGTGAACTATATATGTCCCGTAAACAAAATAGCGCTTACCTAAGATAAAGGTACCTACAAAATGCGTAATGTAACGATTTTTACGCATAACGTAGAGAGTTTTACACACAATTTGGCTTGGAAACCGCGTTATGATACCTTGCGTTATTAGTAGATAGGGGTTAATAAGGGTCTGAAAGTTTAGACGTTTTTGACATCGTCTGTACCTGCCTGGAACTGAACAATTCTGAAATTAATTAGCCGAGAGAAATCTTCCAGGAATGTCAAACTGTTTCCTAAACGAATATATAACAATATTAACTCGGTTTCCTCTTAACAAACTTTCCTTTAATTATTATTTCGTTACTGGAATCACAGTAAAATCAGTATGGACTTTAGCAGTAACTTTTTATTTTTAATTTTTAATAGCCCTAAGTAAGTTATTCGTGTACTGTCCTTGTGTCGTCGGGTTAAAAAAATATGTAGATAATTAGGTCCAAAAAATAATCAAACTTATATCAATGGTAAAGTTGGATGGACGGAAGTTTGTAACCTCTTCACGCCAAAAGTACTCAACGGATTGTGGTGAAATTAAGCAAAATATATAGTTCCACCAAGTCTGGATATATGGTCTATTTCTAACAAAGAAAAACTCATGCGAATCATTCTCTATACAATAGCGAATTAATTTTCAAAATCACGAACATACATAAAAAACATTTAAACACCTGAACATAGAACCTCCCCTATTTTTCGAAGTCTGTTAAAGAGTTTAGCATCAATTTTAGTGCTGTCAAATTTATAATTGACATAATTGACACCAATGTCTACATATTATAGTATAGTGTAAATAACAAATAACAACATTACATAAAGACATAACTACCCATTCTTGGTTCAAATAAGTAGTCGAAACTGTACCTTAACATTAAAATAAAGTTCATTCAACCTCCACAGGATTACATACGGCGTTGATGTTAGCATTACCCCGTCTTGCTATGGTCTCAGTGGAAACATATACTCGAATTGAGCAACACTTCTGTATTTGTACAATTACTGTGTTTGTAAGTTCGTTTGACTCTGACTTTCAATTCTTAATGAGTAACTTTACTGAATGAGTTCTTCAGATAAATATTGTCAGATGGATTTACTGCTTTACAAAGGTTTTACTTGATTACTGCTAAGATTGAGTGACTTTTTCAAGTGGACTTGATAGCTGACTTGATAAATTAGTTGTACCGAGACATGACGTCATGAATTTCGCCAGACGTTCCATGAGTTGGGAGTTTATTTTCCAAAAATCGCATCATCGTGTCTTTTCATGTATCTGTAAAAATCCTGCATAATTTTATTAAATTTGAAGGTAGTATAGTATAGTTACTATATATGGGTCTGAAGGTATATATCCTGTGTTTCCACGCTGAAAAATGCTTAGGCAAAGTCTCGTTTAAACATAACAAGAACATAATATTAAATGGTATTCAGAAAATTATATATATTATAATTTATCAATGTAATCTGAATTTCTCTTTGCCACAAGGGAAGTCAAAAATTATAATATAATAATTAAGGTATTTTAACGTTGATACACATTTCTATCGACCTATACTTGAGTAACGCTTTTCTATGTTATAAACGTCAATTAAGTTTGGATCTATGACTAAGCAAGGGTTCATAGTACGGGCCTAAGGCCATTTTTTATTTCTGGTCTATTTACTAAGAAAACTAGTGTCAACGTTAAGAAATTTTAATATTTTTTCTTTCTGGTCTATAAGATTGTTCTTGGTCCAATGCTTATACCTATAAAGAGTTTGCAGCAAAAAAAAAAGATTTTCAAAACGTAATTATCATGCTTACGAAACCTACCTCTAAATATAATGACCGCAACATCTTACACCAAAAATGACCTTTGTCGCACACATTTCTGCGATATCGGAGCCAGCGACGATTACTAAATTAAATTTCAATCCAATTCCCTAGTGGTTTCTCTCAAATATATATACTATAGTAAATTAATCAGCGGACAGATATCTCTATGTGGGCAACCACAGTGTACATGCGATCAATCAATTAATCAACCCTGTTAACCACTAAAACCGAAGATCCGATTTCATTTTACCGCTGATTTTCCATGCTGAAAGGGCGTGTTGGTACCTATCGATTTTACAAACAAAGAAAAAACCAATGATTGAACTTGGTTAAAGAGGTTACAATTTTTGGTTCTTCGTCATCGACCGATTCAAATGTTCATATCATAGTGCGTAGTAGGTCAATTCAGATGTAGGTATCTACTCATGAGTCTTTCTCTAAGGTCATCGGATATCCTGCTTCCTGCTCCTGTTCACATGTTTACAAACATGTAAAAATTAGGTTATTAAAATGTAAAACTGATCCACATTGTAAACACTCAATTAAAAAAGATGTTAAAACAACAAAACAGTAAATAAACTGAATACTAATCGATTCTGCTCGATTTGATCAGACAAGCGAATGACTCGGAAACACTTTATTCGTTTTGCAACGTCCTGTCGGAGAGCGAGGTTATCCACGAGCAGTAGAGAAGACAGTTACACTGTTTTTTTTTGTCATATTACAACGTAAAAGTGAACTTTAATTTAATCTCACTTTTATCTTATATTTTTAAACGTGCAAGGAATTATGCTCCCAGAGATTATGAAAACTCCTGAGGTCGAATTATTAATTTTTATTTGGCATCTGCATAATCCGTCTGCCATTTTGATTACGAATTTTGAAACGGCAATAGGTTTTTGACCGATATACCATTACCAATAGGTATGCGATACACGGGTTAAGCTTGTTCTTCCTGTACAGCCTGAAATTCAACTGTAAAATCTTTATACCTACAAAAAGTAAGGTAATTTCTGCCATCTTTTATCATGAAACTATCCACTTTTCATAAACACATCTATCTAATTCAAAAATGCTCACTCCATTCCAAACCTATAAAACCATCGTTTCCAATGTAATGTCACGAAAAAAGGACAAAAATACTTGATTTGGCCGTTGTCGAATTGAATTTTTATTTTAGAGCTACATTGGGATGCCGGTCCGACGTCTGGCACGTGGAATAGGAGTGAATGAAATTGCGCCCCCGACGGCTAGTGGGTATGAAAATCTTGAGAATTGGCATCGGATAGAAATAATCCAGTGTTTTGGTGTAGTGTCACGTTTTGTTTTATACAGCTTGTAGATTGATATGAGCTTTTTATAATACGAGTTTTGTATTTGAGCTTATTGTAAAACTAGCATTTCATCTTTGATCACGTTTTAGCCTGTTTTTAACAGGAATAAAATCTAACTGTACCTAAACGATAAAAGTCATAAAATCCGTTCAGCGAAAAAAAGTATTAGACAGACCACAAGATAGACAAAATTACTATCGTTAGATTTATCAACAAGTATATAGATAACTAGCATTCTTACTACTCGTCGTCCTATTACCCGTTTTCCCGTAGGAATGAAGCATTTTCCCGCGGTAAAAAGTAGCCTATGTTCATCAGGAATAATGTGGGTGGTCTGGTGGTCTAATGGTAAAATAATTTTTCAAACCGGTCCAGTAGTTTCGGAGCCTATTCAATACAAACAAACAAACAATCAAATCTTTCCTCTTGATATTATAGTAAACTAGCTGACCCGGCGAACTTCGTATCGCCTAATTTTTTTTTTTTTTTTTTAGAATTTTTCTCCCATCCTCGTACTTCAAGGAATGTTTTAAAAAAAGAATTAGCGAAATCGGTCCAACCGTTCTCGAGTTTTGCGCTTAGCAACACATTCAGCGACTCATTTTTATATTATAAGACTAGTATTTTATAAGTGCGCGAGCTGCAAGCAGCTCGCGTCGGTGGCTGTCACAGTGTTCTTTTTTAATTGTATTCCCCTTTTCGTAACCTACGTCTTTGATTTTTTCAAAATTGATAACCAAGAGTGGAGAATGCGATTAAAGAATGTCAGCCATCTTGGATTTTGAAATGAACATCTTTTTCGT
Organism: Eupithecia subumbrata; assembly: GCA_949316285.1. Classification (NCBI taxonomy): domain Eukaryota; kingdom Metazoa; phylum Arthropoda; class Insecta; order Lepidoptera; family Geometridae; genus Eupithecia; species Eupithecia subumbrata. Next base: position 6,483,323 of record OX438643.1, on the reverse strand, counting down.
AATCTACACTGTCGAGTTAGTCGAAAACGATATCCATATCAAGTTCTTGGATGGGGGAGGGAGTTCAGGGGGGCTGGGCGTGAGGGGTCACAGCACGGCTCGCTTCGCTCGCCGTGCTGTTCACCTATAATCGCATTGCGGTTCGCTTCGCTCACCGCAATACGACCCCGCACGTGCTGCCACACAGCAAGGCTCGCTTCGCTCGCCTTGCTGTGTGACGTGAGTCGTGTTGCGGTTCGCTTCGCTCACCGCAATCCGACGCACGCCCGCCGTCATCAAATTCGTAATCCTCGCCCCCATAATAGTCGAAAACGATACCTATATCAGATTTTTTGATGGGGGCGGGGTTCGGGGGGGGGGGGGCTGGGCGCCGGGGTCACAGCACGGCGAGCGAAGCGAGCCGTGCTGTGACCCTGTAGTCCCCTGTAGTCGCATTGCGGTTCGCTTCGCTCACCGCAATACGTCCCGCTCGTGCTGCCACACGGCAAGGCTCGCTTCGCTCGCCTTGCGGTGTGACGTATTGCGGTTCGCTTCGCTCACCGCAATCCGACACACGCCCGCCGACATCGAATTCGTAATCCTCACCCCAATGTTAGTCGAAAACGATATCCATATCAGATTTTTTGATGGGGGAGAGGGTTCAGGGAGCCCGGGGCGTGGGGGGGGTTCTGGGGGCAAGGGGGGGTGTCACAGCGCGGCTCGCTTCGCTCGCCTTGCTGTTCCCCGTAGTCGCATTGCGGCTCGCTTCGCTCGCAGCAATGTTCCACCCTAAAAAGTGGTCAAAATATGGGCAAAAAATGGCAAAATTTCAGTTTTTTAATAAAAAGGAGAGTCCAGAGGGGCGGGGGGCGAAAATTTATTTTGCAATTAAAATGGTATTAAACCCTCTACACGAACGTGAAAAAATTTTTCTTCTATCGTACTTAGTTTGGGAGATATCAAAAGGGGGGGTGAAAATTGGGGAGGGAGGGGGGGTTATTTTTTTTTCTTCCAATTCGAAAAAATACCCTCTATACGATCCCGTAATCAAAACTCCTCTATCACGACGGCATCTTGTAGCACTCTCAAAAGGGGGGGTCCTGGGGGGCAAGGGGGGGTAATTTTTTTTTTGCAATAGAAATCACTTGTCCCCCTCTATACACCCCTTATAAAAGAAAATAACCAAATCGCTCCGTGGAAAAGAAGGGGGGGAGGGGTGGGCTCTGGGGGGGCAAATCTCAAAAAGTCGGGATTTTCCCCAAGTCACCCCCCACCCCCCTACACGATTCTGCAAAAAAAAAACATACCTTCCCATCCACCATCATGGAGAACAATTGTGTCAGTGAGTCAGTGAATCAGTGAGTGGTAATCGAGCTATATATACTATTAATAGTATATGACGACCTCCGTGGCGCAGCGGGCGAAGGTCCGCCTGCGACGCAGGAGGTTGCGAGTTCGATTCCCGTCTCGGAACAAATTTGTGTTCGATCTGCAGAAATAGGTTCCATTGGTCTGGGTGTTTTCTATGTATAATAAAAAAAAAAATCTATGTAGTGTATTGTATTAAGTATATCAGTTATCTAGTAGGTACCCATAACACAAGCTCTGCTTAGTTTGGGGCCAGATAATGCTGTGTGATTGTCCAGCATTATTTATTTATTTATTGATACCTAAAACGAGGAAACGGAAGTGAGAGGCCGCTAACGCGTTAGAGCGATGATCTGGCAAAGACTGCAGGAAAACTCTGGTCTAGGACAGCTAGAAATAGATTGGAGAATTGATTGGAAACGTTTTATCGACGGATAGGTCTTCTAGGTTTTCCATTTCTAGGCTCAAAGAAAAGCAATTAAGTACATCAAAAGAATACCTATTCGTAATATCGAACCCGTCACAATCAAATGAAGGTCGTATCACTTTATCGCCATAGTTACCGTCCCATACCCTAGAATCTCATAACAGAAGCCATAAACAATTTTATTCTTAGACTACAGGTTTGTCTGTGGCTTTACCTGTTCAGAAAGAGACGTTTTCCCAAACAGACGGAACTTTATATTATGTATATCGTCATGGAGCGAAAAGTCGACAAGTCACTTGGTGTTTTGATATAAGGTTTTTTATAAATGATTATGTAGATATTAAATCTGTCGTTAGGACTAAATTAATGTTGACCCCCCCCCCCACCCCGTTTCGCGGGGGTAGGATGCCTACAAGTCGGGTTTACTCAAGGTCGAATTGCTTTAGTCGAATTTTTACTAGTCGAAATGTTTTTAGTCGAATTGTTTTTTAGTCGAACTGTTCGAATTGTTTCAGTCGAATTTTCCGTAGACGGAATTTTAGCTAAATCATTAGTTATTAAATTTAGGTCAGCGTATATACTCTCATATTTTTTGCATACCGAAATAAATTAGTTCAAACATGTTGTGCCATAAATTACTTACAATCTTTGTTAACACGTGTTTTTGCAAATAAATTATCTACATCTTTATCTGTAAAATCTGATTTATTAATTAAGTTCCTGTCTTATTATTAGGAGCAATTGTAAGAACACTAATTAATTATTGTTAATTAAGTTATTTTATAAAGACTGAAACCATACCGATTGTAAAGATGAATAGCTATTCCAATCAAGGTCAACGTTTTTTTGGTGTGTTAACGTGTAAACAGTCTTTTTGAAGGTTCAGTTGCCAAATAATTAAAATAAGAGGTCAAATAATTTGAACCTAAATCAGCACAAATTAGAATCCTCATTTCAATGAAGCCCCAAACAAACAGATCCCTTTTGTATATTAGGAGGATATTTACGCGATACAAAAAGTAAATCATGAAGGTTGGTTATTGGACGTTATTATTGCCCCGGCCGATGTTATTAGCCTTTTGTTGCAGGCACGGAGAGAAATCAGGTTTTTTCTAAATGCCTAGCTAGATCTTTACCCTTCCCATCAGGTGTTCTCCACGCTTGTTTGTCACTTTTGTGGTGTGCAAAAAAATCTTATTTTTAGGGTTTCGAAGATCGAAGATCGGTTTCGAAACCCTTAAGGTCTCGCTTTTTCTGTCCTTTTTTCCCTTTTTACAGATTTAAAGAAAAGTAAATGGAAAATAAAATGAATATTTTCCATACAAATTGTGATGCCAAAATTTTTAAAGATACAAGGCCATGTGGGATATCAAATGAAAGGTATCAGTTTGTACATTTCAAAATGGTTTTTGAAATATTTGTAGGTTTCATACTTTTTAAAATATTTCGAAAAAAGTCGAAAATACACCCATTCCCCCCCCCCCCCTATCTCCGAAGATTGCAGAGCGATCCATGTAAAATGTATGAAGCGTTTATAGACATGGCTTTATATTTTACAAAAATATAGAGAAGTTTGAAAAAAGAACACTTTTTGAAAAATGGTCAAAAAGGGGGGGAATAATTTTCAAAAGGGGGGGCTACCTCACCGAGTGGAAACAGTTTTTCAAATTTCTGTAGGTTTCATACTTTTTGAAATATTTTGAAAAAAGTCGAAAAAGAACCCATTCCTCCCTCCTATCTCCGAAGTTTGCAGAGCGATCCATTTGAAATGTATGAAAGGTTTGTAGATATGGATTTATATTTTACAGGAAAAATATAGAGAAGTCTGTAAAATGAATACTTTTTGAAAAATGGTCAAAAAAGAATAATATTCAAAAGGGGAGCTATCCCACCGAGTGGGGTATCAAATAAAATATATCAATTTGGATATTTCAAAACAGTTTTTCAAATTTCTGTAGGTTTCATACTTTTTGAAATATTTTGAAAAATTCGAAAAATTTACCATTACCCACTTTAACCGAAGCATGCAGAGAGATCCATCTGAAATGTAGGTTGGTACCTATTATTCTTAGGTATTCGTTAAATTGCGAAGTCTCTAACCGGTACTTTTGGTACATATTTGTTCACAAACGTTCGAAACCCTCGGCGCGCGAGTTACACTCGCACTTGATGGATCTTGTTTTGTGAATGACGTATTTCTCATAACACGTACGTGTTCAATTAAATCCATATTTTAAACTGTAAGGACCGGTGGGGTAAACTTATAAAAATCTTTAAATTATCTATCTCTCTCTCTCTCTCTCTCTCTTTGTGTATCTAACAAATAAACCGACAACATTGTGTTTTTCCTTGAATGAAAAGAAAAATATAAATTATTGTTATATAAATTACTTGGAAGAACCATTTAAAATGTAATGTCTTAATGTACGGAACGTTGATACAAAGATTTTTCCAGGACCTTTCAGAGTTCTCAGATTTCCTACTACTACTGCAGCACCTTCATACATTTATACTTATTTAGACATTATACTGGAATAAATACGTTGGCATTGTTGTTATTATTTTCTTTTGTAATTTGTTGAACACTGGCCGCGTGGTATTAAATGTTTCCATAATGATTTGTTATATTTCTCGGCCACAATGTTGTTTTTGGGGTCAGAAATTGAAATGGATTTATGTGTTTCATTTTGTTTTGTTTCGTGGTCGTTAGATTAAAAGCTAAACGATATGACTTGTTGGGTTTATGAGGTAAATTAATTTTTTTGTTTAAGGTCGTTAAGGCTACTTAGGTTTATTTTTATCTGATAAACCTGCCTGGGGCGAAATTCCACATAAGGTGTTAAGCCGACCCAAATCAGCGCCATCATCTATTTATCTTAAAATTAAATAAATAAATAATAAATAACGCTGGACAATTCACACAGCATTATCTAGCCCCAAGGTAAGCCGAGCTTGTGTTATGGGTACTAGATAACTGATATATTTAATACAATACACTACATAGATAGATATTTTTTATTATACATATAAAACACCCAGACCAACGGAACTAATTTCTGCAGATCGTACACAAATTTGTTCCGAGGCGGGAATCGAACCCGCAACCTCCTGCGTCGCAGGCGGACCTTCGCCCGCTGCGCCACGGAGGTCGTCAGTCACGAATTATGTTAAACGAAGGAATTTTCAAAAATCGATTTTGTAATTTGTGATACCTATCAATTCTCCTATATATCCTTAGACCAAATAAATAAGTTATGATAAGTACCTGGATATAACATTGCCTTAGGGCTTAGTAAAAAACCTGTGATGTTATTCTCCCATTCAATAAATAAATAAATAAATAAAAATATTGGATTTGTAATTTATTAGAAATCCGCTGACCTATATTTGCATGCTCTATATTTCGGTAGAACATTGTTATGCTTCTATACTACTTCCCATGCATATTTATGACTCATGTGTGTATGTATATCTACTTAAGTAAGTATTAATGTGAGTAGTATAATTTATTATGTTTATATGTGATTTATATAAATAAATGATAAACACAGGAATTGTAAATCTATAAATAAATAAATAAGTCGCTCGCCCAAGTTCTACTTTTGAGCATTAAACTATATTCTATGACTCATGTTCGTGAATCGACTGAACCTTGAACGTTTCATTTAAAAATAAAGTCTTTCAACTTCCTTTTGAATGTTTTAGCACTAGAGACGTACGTAAAGATGGGATTGAAAATTCCGCAAAAGCATACAACAGCAATATTTGAACGCTGCACCCGACTGCACGTTGAATGAGGAACTATTTTTGGCGCCTTCGTTAGACGCGGCGTATTGCCAAATTCGACAAAGTTTTGACTTGCTGAACTTGTTCGACAGAGGCGTATTTAGGACCTCCTACCCTGATATGATAAACGCCACCGAAACCAAAGGCGCCCAAAGGTTGACAAAAACCCAAACACAAAAATTGCCTACTTATTTCGCAGACAAGTGCAAACAAAACGGATTCTAATGGTCCCTGATACCCTGAATCGAAGTCCAAATTGGACTTACGTTACGATCTAAACCACCAAATTTTCGTTTTATAATATTAGTGTGATAAGAAAAATTATAAAACTTGTTAAGTTTAAGATTAAGCTCTAAATCCACCTCTGCACTGAACAGAAGTTGAGAAAGAACCGTTGTCGCTCCGACCCAATGTTCCGTATAATGAACTCTCAAGTCGAGAATGTCTGTTTGTCAAACTTTGACTCGAATGACGAAAACTTTACATTGCGATAGTTACTTTTGTTACATCGTAGCTTTATCGCGTTTGTGTCTTTGGATTAAGTTTTTATGAGCAAAAAGTTTCAAGCAGACTGTTTGTTGTTTGGACCAGTATTACCTACTTACTTAGTATACCTACCTACTTACCTAGTACCTACTGGGTACTATAAGTTTTTCACACTCTATGCTCATAAAACGCACGATAAACGTCATGTTCCTGTAACCGAAAGCAAGTGAATAATCACTTCACAGCGACAGCATTTGATTATAATTTATGTTTTCAAATTTGACTGGTCTAAAGGCTTCTTTTGTAAGGAAAAAGAAATAAAATAAATTAATATCTCGTTTCTGTAACATGGCATGCTTCCTTGACATTCGCAGAGTGGTGGTAACACATAGGAAAGGGTCATTGTGAGGGTCTTTGGGGTAGAGATGGCAGACGTGATGTCTTTCAATCGAGGCTATTACACGATGATGTGGGTGATTCACTAACTCGACAAGCGACTGGACACACGTGTGTCCAGTTGGTGAAATTCAAAATTAGTATCACCTATCATATCGTCATCTGGACGCGCCAAGATTTTTACGCGTGTCCACATAGTGAAACTTAAATTAAATCACATTTATGTTTTCTCCAACTAGACACACTCAGTTTTTTTGCAAAAATAGTACAATCAGGTTAATAATCGCCTCGTTCATTGATAGGTCATTAAAAAGCTGCCTCACTCTTTTGCTTGAAAAAGCCGTTAGGTATTCGTTGTCATTTGTTTACCTAAGTTCAAGGGCTCTCGGTATTTAATGATGGAAACCTACTGATCTTGTCAAAGATATTATATATATTAGTACTCTGGTTTCCATATGTAGGTACTCATAATATCTACTATGCGCAGAAGGCGGCCCGTGGGAATAATCCCACAAAAGGAGTTCTCAAACGTTTTTGACATTTTTGTTCATATCCTAAAGTTGCTAATTTACATATTTTTTTCCAACTTTGCCTACCATTATTTGTTTGTTTATGTGTCCAGAGTACGTAGCCGCAACATATGGCACAATCACGAAGAACGTGACCAATTTACAAAACATTCCTCAATTTAGCCTGAATACAACGAATTTATCGTACACTGAACGGTTTATGAAACAGGATTTTGAATTTAATTTCAAACTCTTGGTTTTGTCCAAATAGGAGAGAGAGGTGGATATTATAAATTAAAGAGCCCTTGTGCCTCTCTCGAGTCTTCTTGTTGGTGAAATATTGCAATTTCCTCCGCTTTTTCTCTTTCCAATGCCGTCTATTTTACTTCTATATACGATATGAGCTGTGTGGTGCCGGCTTAGAATTAGCACCACCCCAATTCTTCCCGCGGGTGTCGTAAGAGGCGCTAAGGGATATTCAGCGGGGGCGGTCAGCAGCGCCCCCTGCACAAAAATTCTATCACTGAACTGCGATCCCCAGCCCGCATGCCCAGTGTGGGGATTATGGGCATTTTCCCCAACGGGATGTAAGCCAATTACCTAGGCGCTTATCAGGGGGAGGCCTCCGTCCAGCAGTGGACACATATAGGCTGTTGAGGGAGGTGATACGACATGACAGCGGATTTCTCTTTGATCTAACTGTTAAAGTAAATTCTTCGTATTCCCCTTCCAAGTTATCCGTCTACTTTTCCTTCTCTGATGTTTCTTATGAATCTGCCATATCGTATAAGATGGCCAATCATAGAGCTGAATGACGTTCACTGCTGGACATAGGCCTCCACTAAAGATCGCCACAATGACCGTTTCTGCGATGCCTGCATTCAGCGGTTTCTCGCAAGCTTCAGCTTCTCGTTGGTCCACCGCGTGAGAACTCTACCCACTCTGAGCCTTCCGGTACGACGATACTCAAGAGCCGAAGCTTGTCGCACACTTGGGAAGCACCGCTGCAGCACAGCACAAAAATGTGCATGCAAATACGGACTTTAACTCGTAACATTTAAATGAATTTTATAATGAGACTACAAACAGCTCGCAGAGCAATCGTTAGAAGCTAGTGGGAAGCAATTTTGTCATTGTAAAATGTATCTAAGCATAACGAGTATAAGACCGTATTTGAATGCACGTTTTTGTGCTGTCTGGTACCGATATTTGATTCATGAGAGCAGAGCTTTTCTGCCCAACGGCCGTCGTACGAACGTCAGGTATATCTGAATTAAAACACAGACCCTACATAAAAAACCAACTAAATTTAAACAGAAGTACCTACGTACCTATAAAAAGGAAAATTTAGAATATCACTCGGATTCCCAACAATTCCAAACTAAAGGGTTTGGAATTGTTAGAAAGTTCGCGATAAAATTTAAAGCAATCACTCTTACCTTCCCTAACACCTATAAAACAAATCTACTTTAATCGACTTTATTCGTTTATCGGATTTAGAGTTATATCCTCAAATAACGGGCTTATTTCAATTAATACGGCGTTTAAATATTTTTCATAGTCATTTATTATAATTATATACATAAACAGCGGGGCAATGCAGCCAGCGAGCTTGGGGACGTATCGGACTGGTATTCATATGGATCAGTTGAGCTACCTGTAGACTGTTTGCAACAGCTTATTAACATGTTATTGTTGATTTTAATTTTGAATTGATTTTTATTGGATATTACTTAATTTAATTGACATTTATAATTATTATAATTGTATTTACTAAGATTTTGCACACCTTAAACACGTTTGTATTTGGATATTTTTTTTATGTACATACATTAATGCAAACAAAGATTATAATTGATTTATTGAACAATCTGCAGTTAGCTCAATCGTTTCAATTGTAAATACTAGTTCTAATTTATTTTTACTATTTGATGGTAATTTTCTTTGTTGATTTATAATGACACGTCGTTATTCGGTGCTTTACAAGTTAAATTAAAAAGTGTTTTTAACTACGTCTCAATTTATTGAGGATCACACATACTTTATAGTTATTCTGTGATCATAGTTATCAGAGAACATGCCCATACATAATCAGAAAACCTATTATTATTATTATTTATTTATTTTCAGCCTGTATTGTCCCACTGCGAGGCAAAGGCCTTCCTTTCCCCCAAAAAACTTATATAAAATTATTGTAACCAAATACTATCTGTTGCTTCTAATAAATTTTGTCCTGTATGCCAAAAGAGATTGTGAACCCTTGGGCACTTATGAGCAGCGCTATAAAAAAGCTGAGAAAAACTTTATATTTCATGATCCTACAACATAATAAACATACTCAACAAGAGAACTTCTTATAACGGAGAATACCGTAAACATACAAAAATTACTGGTGCTTAGAAAACTAAAAATAAAATAGGTACTTACGGCCTAAAATACAAGTTACCCAACATTTTCTTCCAAAAGTCACAGAGCTCTCCACAGAGGCTTTGTCTGACCCACTTCGGTATTCCCATCGTTCTTTACATTCCTCCGTTAATTTAAAACTAAACGCCCCCGTCTCGTAACAATAGATTGTCGCATAAATAACTTCCCTAAAAAAAGGGAGTACTGAAATTTATCGGCAAAACTCCTAAATTTCTGTAGGAAATTTACCCGAGTGCCCGGCCTGGGCAAGTAATCTAATACAGCCTGTTCTCTTCTCTCTCTCTCTGATTTTATTAAAATTTGAAACCTCAATCAAATAAAAAAAACATAAATAATAAATATTGCTGGCTAGTTCATACTTAAAACCCCCAGCTAAGAAGTGCTTGTGTTATGGGACTAGATAACTGATATACTTAATACAAGACATTACATAGATATATATTTTTAGTAGACATCGAAAACAACATTTTTCATCGAATTTTTTTTATAATTTTTTTGACTTAACAGGCATTTGCCCAGCAGTGGGGCACACCAGGCTTGTAATGGTATTTACAAGTCGCCCCACAACGGCAAAAACTTGAAAACCGTATCGCCAAGCAACATAGTGTCTTTAGCATTAATTATTTATTTATTTATTTAATAGTTTATTTGAGAAGCCAAGCTATTAACACTTGCATGGCCCAAACACGACAAACACGTCCAATTTATTTATTTATTAAAGAAGATAGAAGTTTAAGCGTAAGGACCAAAACACTCACTATCCAATATGTGGCCATATTGGTCTAAAGGACCTTGCAGCTTGAGGCTGAGTAGAAAAATTATTAATCATTGCAACGGGAAAAGTGATCCAGCTGTTTTCTCCAAGCTATACCAATGTCCCAATTGAGAATTCATGAGAATTAGACCCGTTTCGAGTAAATCTACTTTTTATACGTGAATTAGTTTGTACAATCTAGGTGTGGGAATAAATTATTCATAAATAAGTCCCTTCCCTGAACAGGTTAAATTGATACAGGGATAGGCATTGATTGACACAATACAAGAATATTAATGAAGATATTTGTTTGTATTTTATGAAATTAAAAAAAAAGCATTCTTGTCCATTTTAAGAAACTAGTGCCTAGACCTAAAGTCGCCGCAGTTGGGATATGTACAAAAATCAATAAACCTTAAGGCTTGGTAGGCCAGCAGAAGCCGCATTTTGGAAGATTTTTAACAACATCTGAGACTTAGAAAATAGTGTTTAAAATTCGAAAAAAAAAGATATACATTACATAAGGATCTAGTCTAGTCAAAAACGCTTTGAGTTACAAGATTTAATGAATTTCACTCTATAGAAAAAAATCCCGAAGTTACCCCTTTTTCTAATAAACGTTTTTTCAATACTAGCGAACTACTGATATCACACTTTTTTTGTACTCAACTAAGGACACTTAATATTTCTAAACAAATTCGCAGAGTTTGACTTGATAGAATGATTTTCTTTATCACCATATAAATAACTACAAAAAACACGAGCGCGGCGGCTTGGCAGGCGCGCGTTTTCCCTTACGCCTACTGCTGCAGGACTACCTGGCCTTAAGTCTGAAAAAAGCCTAGAACTTAGGCATTATTTTATCTAACCTATCAAAGAAGAGCTAAGTTAGTATACGTTCCAAAGTTCAAATTTTATTTTAATTTATTTTCGAATTTTCGGAAAACTTACAGCTAGAAATTTACAAAACACGAAAATTAAATGTACTTATAACTAAGGGCTATTTATGAAGTTTCCACTGGTAGCAAAATTAATTATAGTTTTACATTATTTCAGTGGTAGGTAATGGCCGACTAAAAAAATCTTTATTTTACTTATTTATTACAATAAAAGAAACTTTGACGACCTCCGTGGCGCAGCGGGCGAAGGTCTGCCTGCGACGCAGGAGGTTCGATTCCCGCCTCGGAACAAATTTGTGTACCATCTGCAGAAATTTGTTCCGTTGGTTTGGGTGTTTTCTATGTATGATAAAAAAAATATCTATCTTTAAAGGTAATGTATTGTATTAAGTATATCAGTTATCTAGTACCCATAACAAAAGCTCTGTCATCTCTCTCTCATCTATAATATGTCCTGTGCATCTGGCTAGTCTCCGAGAGGCTGGCCGCCGTAGTCGAAATTCGGCTAGGAGGACATTATTATTATTAACACAAGCTCTGCTTAGCTTGGGGCTAGATAATGCTGTGTGAATTGTCCAGCATTATTTATTTATATATTATTTATAAACTAAAATTGAAGACAAATTGCACACACTTAAAAAATAACAAAACTTAGGTAACTTTACTAGATACAAGTAATTTTAAGTATAAATGAAATAAAAACCACCTTTATGCTTAAAATCTAGATTCAGACTTAGATTTATTGTAGAGAAAGCACTCTAAAAAGCACATTACCGTGTTAAGGGCAGTTACACAAGAAAGCCACTCATAAAGCTAATCTATAGACAGTTAGACGGCATTGGAATAGGCACATCGTCAGTGCCAAATTTTCTTTTACTGAGCACACGTCTTCGAAACCGCTGAATTCTGCAACTATAGTGAAAATGTAAGGACAAGAGTGACATTTGACACTGAGTTGCGCTATTTTGTTTTTATCGCCCGAAGGTTACTTTAATAAAATGATTATACGTATTTATTTCAAGGCAAATCAGAGGCTTAGGTAGGTACAATTACAAACTTAACTAAAAATTATAAATAACAGAAAGCTTAGAGAAGGTTTTTACGGTTACGTTACAGAATAGTGTGATAAAAAGGCAATGAGTATTTACGATTTTTAAAACTTTAATCATGTTAATTTTATTGAGTTTGCTCAAACCAAAAAGCATATTAAATTCCTTTCATTAGCGAAAATAAGAGCTATAGTTTAGACTCGCCGGCGCATCTGTTGTAGTATGGAGTTTTGCGTATGAATTCATAAGCAAACGAGTCGTAAGGGATTGATATGAATAAACTGAAATGGTAGGTTAATTGTATTTGAATAAGGTAGGTGAAAACTCATAATATTGATTTCCATACCATGGAACCATTAAACTATGCTTATTAGACCACTATTACCTAAACGATGGCTTGCTGATAGCAGAGAACCTATGCCACAGATAAGGTAATGTTACTTTTGTAAGAAGCATTTCATATAGCTCAAATAAAGAGAAAAATCCAGAAACCGTAAATTTTTTGTTAGTTCACAAAAAGAATAATTTTTGATTCTCGCCATGGACCAAAACCTACAGGGCCTACTTTTCGTTGACCAAGAATTAAGATAATTTGGCAAGACACAAGGTCTTACGGAACCTTTAGTGCGAGTGTTGATCATGGCGCATGAAACAGTGTCCTATCCTATTCCACAGTGCCGAAATATTGGGAAGCTCAAAACTCAAATCATAGCAAATCCCGGTGTAAATCATGAATCTACCACGCAGTGTAAATTGAACGAAATTCAGGAATTGCGTACGAAACCGCGGGAAGAAGCCCCTATGTTAGCTTCTAACAGTTGATTTCGAAACTTCCGAATCGCGTGCGCCCTAATCGGTGGGCCGAGTCTGCCAGTAATTAGTATTTATGGTTCACACACAATAACCCGGGTACGCCATATTTTCCTACGCTACGTAGAACCTAATGGGCTAGTTAGTGTAATACAATTTTATTGTACTCGTCTAATAATTTTCTTTTTTTTTTGTCCAGGAACCTGCCAGTTAGCAGCGCTTTTATTATAGAAACCAAATGACTCGGCCTTCATATTTTTTTTTGTAACAACTTCCCATCGGTAGATCCAGAACCAATATCTGCTGACCATGCAAACGTTTGTTCCGTGGAAATCGCAGTCTCCGATCTTCATTCATTAATCAGTTTAAAGATAAAAATTACTATTTTTATAAAAAATGGAGATCCCACTAGGTTTTAATTACCCCCCACACAAAACTGCACTGAGTGGGAAAAATTGCTCTACCATAACTGTCAAAGTATATAACAAAATTCCTAGAGACATAAGCGTACTAGTAAAATTAAGACAAAACTCCGTAAATGGCTCTCTGATAAATGTTACAACATTAAAACATTTTATAATCAATAAATTAGGTACCTAGTTATTATAAGTTAAATATATATCGTCCATAATTAATATGTAAACTGTTGTTTCACCAAGCTTTTAAGATCTTTTTTGTACACAGTTTCTACAATAAATTTCATTTCATTTCAAAGACTTTTCGAGACATCTCTGGCCAATCAGAGCCCTGAGTTAGGTTTGATGATAGTATCTAAACGTGACCGTAACGTGTCATTCTTGTCTGAGATTCGCTTAGTTATATGTCCGCCCGATAGAGGCGCTTTACCAATTCCCGTATCCCATTCCTGTACCATATCCCATTCCTTTGTGACTTGTAACTGGTATTGTATTGTATTTATATAGCATAGAAAAATGAGACGACATTTTGACGTCTGGACACTCATAAAAAAAATTCTGATTCGTTTTCATGCATACGCTAATCTTATACAAGCGACATATATTTGGTTTCGCACGAAAACGAAACTTCGATTTTCCTTTTCCGAGTAGACCCCCTGGAAACCATCGTGAAAAGGAGCTCATGCCTCTGTATCTAGCTAAGTGTACTTTCTCTGCAGAAAGACATGATATTTATAGTAGTGAATCTAATAAATAAATAAATAATGCTGGACAATTCACACAGATATTAGACATACCTTTATTCACAAAGAAAATTAAAATCGAATAATTTAAATAAATTACAGCCAGTATTTACAATTGAATCAATTGAGCTAACTGCAGACAGTTGCAAACATTCTACAGATAGCTCAACTGATCCAAATCAATACCAGTCATCACATCCCCAAGACGCTGGCTGCATTGCCCCGTTGTATGGCAATGCTGATGCGCTGCGCCAGATACTGAGCAGCTCTCGGGTCACGCTTCGCTTCGACCAAACGCTCAGATATTTTTGAATCTAATTAGTAAATGTGTATTGTGTAATCTATTGTGTGACATTGAAGTCATCGAAAAGTCATTATACGACCACACCAATCAATCAGCTGTTACTTGACACCTGCCTCCCGCGTCTGTTTGTTTGATTGCGGGGAACCGCAATGTTGGGTCTCGTCTTAAGGCTGAACGAGTCACTCATCTCTCCATACAAACGTGGATGTGTAACTACAACGCTGTTTGATGTTGACCATCCAAAACTAAGGATAATATCAATTTATCTCGTCATTATCTATGTCTGTATGCACCCGAAACCGTAAAAAAATAATTAATAAAAATATACAAGCTTCTAAACTTTCGTATTTTATCACCGATTTTAGCCCAACTTTGGACGAAAATAAATAACATACGGAGAAAGAAAACTCTAAAATAAAGCCCGTACAGACATAGTTTAGTTATTCAAAAGTAGAAATTAATTGATTTTGAAAAGATACTCTCAATATCTCCGATTTGATTTGATTTGATCTTCGTCGCTTCTTCAGTTTAGTCTACATACCGAAGCGACAGTAATCAAAAATATCACTTTATTTCCGTGACAGTGTTTAGTTTTATAATTTGACATTTTCTAAGTGTACATTTATTATATTTATGGAAATATTGAGTTTTTGGTTTTGATCATCACATAAATTTTACAGTAGCAAAATGGCTTCACAGCTTCTTCAGCTAAAGCTACAAACGGGTGGCCCGCGAGCAGACTGTCATATGATATAATGTCCTCCTAGCCGAATTTCGACTACGGCGCCCAGTCTCTCGGAGACTAGCCAGATGCGCAGGACATATTATAGTGCACAAGTGTGTGCGCAAACACAGGTGCACTCTCTGTTCCATCACTCTCATAATCCGATGGGACGACAGATCGACACGATCGGGGAGAGGATAGGCACAGGACCAACGGCTTAAAGTGCTTTCCGAGGCACGGATGTCATATGATGCCGTCATTACGAAATGTGAATACATATGTTACGAATTAAACTAAACTAAAATAATAATAAAAGTCTTTTATTCATACACTTAAACTAAGTTTCCAGTAACCTTAAATTTAGACATCGACAACCTCTGTATCTGTTTGCCCTGTTTTGGCAAATGCCTCTTGTAACTGCTTCCATTCCTCCTTTGCTCGTGCAGTTCTAGACCAGGTCTGTCCTGTAGTCTCTCTAAGTTCATCCTCCCATCATTTGTATTGTCTCCCGCGTTTCCTCTTTATGTCTCTCGGGCACCAGTTTGTAATGGCTTTGCTCCATTTATCCGAGCCGCGTAGAGTGTGTCCCGTCCATCTCAAACTAAACTAAAATATAATTACACTAAACGAAAATAAAATATGCAGGTCTCGACAGAGCCTACACATTTGCTCTCCTTGGAGTCGAGACCCTAGGTCCGTGGGGTACCGATGCTCTTCGAGTTTAAAAAAAAAATGGGCAATGCAGCCAGCGTTTTGACGACGCTTCCGACTGGTATTGATATGGATCAGTTGAGCTACCTGTAGGCGACCTCTAGGCGACAACGGCCGAACTACAAGGCTAACTTGTCAATAGAGGCGCAAACAGCGAAAAAACGACGAAGCATAGCAAAACCCTAAGTGCTTCAATAAACATCCGTTAGATGTCGTGTCGTTATAAACAATCTAAAAACAATCGGAAGAAGCAAAAAGAGACAAGTATCCTGGATCGCGCAAACACTTGATTCAGTAACAACTGGCTATATACAACTATCCGACATCAACTGTTGGTCGAAAGACCACCGGGCTCAGTGGACCAGATGGGTCGGGCCCGGTACAGAGGAGATCTCCTTCTGTTACTCTTTGGGGGAAATCCACCTTCACCCCCAAAATGGTGACCTCCGTCGTGCCAGCCGTCGACTACCTCGGACGACTCCTGCCGAAGCCCGACGACTGGATTCCTGAACACGATTCCTTCATCAAGCAGCGCAGCACTCCAGCCATCAATGACGATCATCATCATCATCATCAGCAGCAGCAGCAGACATCTACCTTCATCTCTTCTCTCTCCCTCAAGCTACCTTCCGGACCAGCAACTTCGCACCGCACCAGCATCATCCCTCAGCCTCCGCAGTTCCATCGCAGCCGCCCTGACTTCCTGGTTCTGCAGGCTTCTCCCCTCCTCGATAACGCTTCGTGGAGTTCCCTAGCGGCATCATCTGGGCATACAGTCTCGACCCACCGTAGACTCACCTGGAGCACCGCACCGCGCTTCGTCCCGACTCACCGTGGACCGTCTCGACTCACCGCAGACTACAAGCGCCGCGCTTCGTCCCGACTCACTGGGACACATCTCGACTCACCGCAGATGACAAGCGCTCTCCCGTCCTCAACCTGCTCATCGCACCAGTCTCGACTCACTGAAGACTACGATGAGCTAAGCTGGACACTGGACATGCTGGTATCAAGAACTATATCGACCTTCGGTCTGGAAAGGGAGTGATGTAGGCGACCTCTAGGCGACAACGGCCGAACTACAAGGCTAACTTGTCAATAGAGGCGCAAACAGCGAAAAAACGACGAAGCATAGCAAAACCCTAAGTGCTTCAATAAACATCCGTTAGATGTCGTGTCGTTATAAACAATCTAAAAACAATCGGAAGAAGCAAAAAGAGACAAGTATCCTGGATCGCGCAAACACTTGATTCAGTAACAACTGGCTATATACAACTATCCGACATCAACTGTTGGTCGAAAGACCACCGGGCTCAGTGGACCAGATGGGTCGGGCCCGGTACAGAGGAGATCTCCTTCTGTTCCTCTTTGGGGGAAATCCACCTTCACCCCCAAACTACCTATCGATTGTTTGCAACAGTGTGCAGTTAGCTCAATTGTTTCAATGTAAATTCTAGTGGTAATTTATTTCTATTAGTTGATTGTAATTTTCTTTGTGAATAAAGATATACTAAACTAACTAAAATATACTAAACTAACACTTTCATGGCCCGAGGCACAGATGCTAGTCTTCCTCCCCGTGTGGCGGCTGTGCGACCCGCAGGGGCGCTGAGCAGTGAATGCGACTAAACTAAACCCCATAATTGAATCCACATTTTTCTGCTGAGCGTTATCGTTGCGCTTTTGGTCTGCAACCACCTTTAGGTTGCAATTCATCAGGAGTCAGGTGCCAGCTTATTCTACTGACTTTAGCCATAATATCGTACCTAATTATAACTGTAGCATATTATTATAGCTATCTGAAATAAGGTCATTCCCATTGACGTAGCGAGATTCGTAGTCAGATCAGTTAGTTCCCATTTAGTTAATGATGGAACGGAACTAAATCTTGGTTGAAGATGTATTAGTCATGTTATTCACAGTAGCAGCCCGGAATCAGGAAGTTGGCGGTGTTACACCCCCATGCCTCGGAAAGCATGTCAAGCCGTTGGTCCTGCGCTTGACCTCTCCACGGTGGTGTTGGTCTGCCGTCCCATCGGATTATGATAGTGAGGGAATAGAGAGTGCACCTGTGTTTGCACACACACTTGTGCACTATAATATATCTAGCTAGTCTCCCATGAGACTGGCCGCAGTGGTCGGAATTCGGCTAGGAGGACATCATCATTATCATCGTCATCAGTTATTTTAATTCTTCGATAGTAGGTAGGTAATTCAGCTGGGTGGTGCCGGCTTAGAATTTGCACCACCCAACTCTTCTGGTGTCGTAAGAGGGGACTAAGGGATACCCACTGGAGGCGGGCACCAGCGCCGTCTGCAAAACAATTCTTCAACCGAACTGCGATCCCCAACCCGCATGCCCAGCGTGGGGATTATGGGTACTACCCCCCCATGGGATAAAAGCCAATGAGGCGCTTATCAGGGGGAGGCCTGCGTCCAGTAGTGGACCAATACAGTCTGTTGAGTTTGAGGAGGTAATTCTAGACGAATGTGTAAATAGCTATGCAAATCTATAAAATTTGTCATCTGACACTGTCTGTCAGTAGAGTATTTTATTTGTACCCTACAAAAGCCTTAGCAAAGTGTAAAAATAAATAAATGTCCCCTTTGTATGCAGAAAAGTACGTCTCTTTCAGATCTAGGTTATTTATCAAACGTTCCACGAAAGGTTCCGAACTCTTTCACTGAAAGCAACATAGAAGCAAACCTTCTGAGAGCGAGACAACGATCAAACACGTCATTGCAGGATGTACCGCTGGTGGTAGCAACACAGCACCTCATGTCGGCTAACGGCTTGTATCTGGTGACGGCGGCTAATTAAGAGGTTTCAAGTAGGTAATCCACAGATTTTCTAGATTAGCATACATACGTTAACAGCTGAACATGCTTCCAAAGGCCAAGAGTACATACCATACGACTACCGGGGTAGCCATAATCGCGTCTACATCACAATTAGAACTTAGAGCGAGGAGTTTAAACTTTAAATGGTAAATTGGCTGTGTGTACTAATTACGTAAGACCTTCAAATTGGAACGATTTTTTGTATAATAACTTTGTTGACCTAAACAGGAGGGTCGTGATCACGGTGTAGTAGGTAAGTGTAGTTACCTATTGGCATTACGGGTCAAGCGTTAGCAGTTGAAACGTTAGGGTGCGCGTTCACAGACCGGCATCGGACAATCCGCACTGGCTCCATCAATGGTTTACCATAAAAGATCAGCACCGCACGGAGCGGACTGTCGGCAATGTCGGCGAGAATTCAATAGCTGTTAACACTTAGCCGTAATGCCAACTACACTGACCACACCGTGATCGCGGCCCTTGGTACTTACTAAACCAATAGATTCAGATTATTTATTCACAGGTTTTTAGTAACAGGTCTGTTATAATATGGTAGGCACTTTCCAAAACTAATACTTATTTTTTCAGCGCACTATCTTACTATTTACTACCCCAATAAACTGCGCAACGTTTTCCTTGAGACTGGCCGCCAACCACATCTCAGCTCCGTAAACTGCGCGCTTTATGAAAACACTCCGTATTTTATGTCCTCCGGCAAGACATGTGTAAAGTGTCCATTACATGAAGATCCCTGGAGACAGACGTTTTCCACTACATCAAGAGAAATGGAAAGAAAGAAGGGGGTCATGCTTAGTTGGTGGTCGTATAAAGCATGACTCAAGACGTCATGCCCGCAGCAGCCTTTTTTCGAATGAAACAAAAACTAAGCGATTGTTTTGTATGTTCTACTTTTAAAAGTTTTTGATGTTGGATGGTGGAAAAAGACCATAGACATTGCAATTTCTCTTTTCTTTTTTCAAAATAAGAGTACCTACGTAACGTAGGGACCAATCCTTGATAGATTCATTAAAAGGTAAGGGGTTTGAAGATTTTAGAATTGAAAAGTATTTATTATCTTTGACATACCTAATACTTTAATAAAGCCTAAGATTTTAATTTCAATTTTAATCACGACTCGACGTGGCAGAATGTATTGGAGTTACCATTATTATTAGGAGCTTTGTACCTACATTCCTGCGAATAAATGATTTGATTTGAACTATATTATGTATTTTATTCATAAGTGAATATCTCAGAAACCCAGTGCTTTAGGACATAATGTTTTGGATTTTTTATTTTTTAGTGTATTTTATCCAAATATACTACTTTTATTGTGCGCGGTGATTTTAAAAATAAACAAAATGAAGCGGGCCAAAATCTTCAAACCCCTTTGTAAGATGATATTCAAAACACGTTGTTAATTGAAAGGTTTTTGTGAATAATTAGCTGTCGTCGGCTTCTGTCAAATCTGTTAACTAAAATAATTAATCCAATTCATTATCTTGTAGAAATACACTACTCTAAGCTCTAAAAGCGAATGAAACAAACGACATAAAATCTATGTACTAAAAACCAATTTTATTAATTTAATTAGTAGGTACCTAAAGCAAAAAATTCCAATGATTTTAATGCTTGGGGTTTTAATTTCAAACCCAAGCTGATTATTTTTTCTATGCTTGTTTTGAAATAATGTTTTTATCAAAAAGCTAATTTATTTTTTCTTTTGTAATCCGATAAAAGCGTTAAGCCTACTTATAATCTGAGAAGGGTTAAAGCTATTTGGAATTTAATTAGGTACTTATTTTGTATTAAGTTTTTTCATCTTTTTTAAGTGTAAGCTGAGAAAAAATAATCACCTTTTAAGGTGGCATAGGACATAATGTTTTGCATAGGACATAGGACATAGGACATTGGCAATACGTATCCCTAAGAAAACATAAAAAATGAGCTGTAAACTATAACGGATTTAAGGTGCAAATTCAGCAACTTTGCTAGCTGATATCTGAAGCCACGATGACCCAAACTTCATCTTAATCAGTATCGGTAATCGTATGTGTATGTGCATACGCAGATATACTCTCAGCTTTTATTAACTAAGGAAGGCCTGGCGATCGCTGGCTCTAAACCTATTAACTATGTAAAATTGCAGGATTGCAGGCTTAGAATTTGCACCATTCCAACTCTTCCCGATGCTGTCGTAAGAGGCGACTAAGGGATATCCAGGGGCCACCAGGGGCGGGCAGCAGCGCCTCCTGCGGAACCATTTTACCACCAAACTGCGATCCCCAACCCACATTCCCAGCGTGGGTATTATGGGCACTATCCCCCATGTTACAAAGGTCAATAAGGCGTTTATAAGGCCTCCCCTTATAAACGCCTTATTGGCCGGCTTCCAGCAGTGGACCGGTATAGGCTGTAGATGTGAGATAGATGTGTATCGGTAAGAATGCAGTAACTTATTTTTATGTAACAAACAATAAAATAGTTAATGAATATTACAAAAGTAAAAAGAAAGAAAGAATTTTTTTTATTAAACACTACACAAATTTGGGGCAAGGCAAGCAGCAGCACCCCTTCAGAACAATTCAACCACGGAACTGCGTTCCCCAACCCGCATTCCCAGCGTGGGGATTATGGGCCCTACACCATGAGATAAAAGCCAAAATGGCGCTTATCAGTGCGAGGCCTGCAGAGGACCAATATAGGCGGTTGAGCTGAAGCCTATTAACATTTTCCCCCTTTTCTCCCTGACTCGCTGGAGCTACAGTTTTTGTTCGCAAAAGTTTGTTTACACTCAAAAACCTACAGCGAATTAGCAAAGACATATCGCTGCTTGAAAGCACATTAGTCGGCACGTTTCAGTAAAACGAATGCAAATTACAGCAAAAAGCCAATAACGCTTGCAACTGAACTCAGCCCATCGCTCTGCAACTTGCAACGTTGCCGAAATGTTTGCGAGTTTAAATGCCGTGGTTTTGGTGAATGAATATGGAAATAATATTAAGTTGATAGCGGTCGCAGCAGATGGAGAATTAATTTGTGGTAGAGAAAAAGACTAATGCTGCAATTTGCAAAGGATCTCTCCTTTGTAGAGTTCAAAAGCAGACTTTTTCTTTTCTTTACAACACAAAATGGTTGTTATTCAATCGTTCAGTTGATAAACCCTGAGGCCCAATTTCATAACCTCAACCTCAACATAAGTCCACTGCTGGACACAGGCCTCCTCCTGATAAGCCCATTATTGGCTTTTATCTCATGCGCAGTAATGCCATAATCCCCACGCGGGGCATGAGGGTTGGGGATCGCAGTTCGGTGGTAGAATTCTTCTGCAGGAGGCGCTGCTGACTGCCCCCGGTGGATATCCCTTAGTCGCCTCTTACGACATCTGCGGGAAGAGTATGGCTGTTTTTTATTTTAATATTAAATGTCTATCTTTAGTTATTTGTAGGTTGGTTGGAATAAAAGAGTATATTGACTATATTGAGTCTATTCATTACACAGTTAACACGATTAAATGGAATCACATTTACGATATTATATAATCCTTAAATTAGGAAATGTCTGTTCTAGGCAGGGGTTTCTGGAGTGACAGCTGGCGATCGACTTAGCCAGTAAAATTGCCGAATAATCAAAACACGTTTGGGCCGCGCTGTGTTACTAGGGCTGGTAAAAAATTTAAGCTGGCACCACACAAATTGTTTAAGAACTCATTTGCTTACTTTATAAATGTAGTGTTATGGTCTCTTTCACACGCTGACGTTGGCGAGTGGACGTCGTAGGTGGCATTCAAACTCTTCACCGCGACTCTAGGTGTTTCGAACCATTGCAGTGTGAAGGTCGTACGTATCCAGTGTCAGTACAAAATGGCGAAATTTGATAAAGAAAAAGACGAGTTGTCAACGAGACGTCGTCGTTCGCTGCTGAGATGTACTGACCAAGGACGCTGTGCCTGGCGTTCAGACGTCGATCGGAACACTTACGCTGATGTCGGACGTCCGGAGACCGTAACCTTACTAGATTTTCCGTAATTTCCTAAGAGTGTCATAATAATGATTGTGTAGGCATTTCACCATTTTTGTGGCACTCTGACTTCAGGTACAATATAAACATTCTATAAATCGAAGAATACGGTTGTCTCTCTGGAAGCTGAGTGGTGCCGGCGTAGATTTTACACCACCCCAATTCTTCCCGCGGGTATCGTAAGAGGCGACTAAGGGATATCAGCAGCAGCGCCCCCTACAGAACAATTATACCACCGAACTGCTACCCCTAACCCGCATGCCCAGCGTGGGGATTATGGGCATTACTCTCCATGAGATAAAATACAATAAGGCGCTTATCAGGGGGAGGCCTGCGTCCAGCATTAGACGTATACGGGCTCATTATGATGATTATGACACTTAGGAATACCACATACCATGGTAAGTACGGCGAATGCTTTTACAGCAAGAGCATAAAGCCAAGAAACCTAGGAATAGAAACGATTGACTTTAACGCTGAAAATACAAATTGAAAACAACTTTTCAGAAGTTTCAGCAACAGTACGAACTAGCAACGTACGAAGTGCAAACTAATAAAAGTACCTACGTAAGGCAACTGGGAAGTACGTAGCGACTTAGCAAAATGCGCTAAGCAAAACCCGAATTTAGTTATTAGTAAAATTGTATTCAGTCTAATCTCGGCCTAATCTCTATGTCTGCTAGAGCAAAGCAGTTTGATCCTTTATATCGCTGTTTCTCGATACGAAAGCGTGAATGACCGATACGATATAGGTAGTCACATTGTCAATAATTCAAAACCATTTACCTACTTATGTATCAATAATGTGAAATAATGTTTAAACAAAGCCTCATTCAAGGATGGAATTTAATGCGACTTGTAATTGTATAGTGCTTAGGGTGCATTTTATCTTGATATCTGACTCATAAGTCGTTCTTCCAGGCTTAATTTTGCTTAAATCACAGTACCTACCTAATATCGCAGATTAATTCTGGATCGCCACAGTACGTCAACTTAAACCATACATAGGGTAAAACTTTTAAATCCATCATAGTTATTACCTAACACTTAAGGAGGCCACTGAGAAGAAATATTAGAAAGCTCAAAACTCAAATCATGGTAAACATACATAGTGTGTTTATTTCTAACCAATGGATGAAACGTTCTTAATGTAATGGACGTTAGAAGTTTTAATACACACCCGCTAATAGAACACGCGGGAACTGAACGAGCTGCGAATGAAATACAGAAACTAAGGAAGATCAACATCAGTTCCCGCATATATAACTCAGTTCATTAAAGAAAGGAATCTAAAATGGCGGCTTGTACTTGCGTTAACAGATAGTACAGTTAGCAAATAAAATTGCAAGTCAAGATTTTTCTTCAAATTGAAACTAGTTCAAAACTAGTTTGTGCCAACGGCTTTGCCCGCGTTAAAATTGAAAATTTTAAAGACATTTGGTGCCATCTATTATCCTATGATCGTTGTTGTTAGTATCGGAAAAAGTTGGAACTTTTTTTTAGGTTGAAAGGCCTTTCTCTTTCTCTCTTTCTGTACACCTGACAACGTATAAAACAAAATTTCAAGAGAATCCTATTATGATGTTGGTAAAAATAAAAGAACGAATATTTTTTCTGTCAGCGGTACGCGCTAGAGTGAGTATAGACGGCACTAGTGTGCAAGCGAGATAACACGATAAGCACCGCCATTTTAGATTCCTTTCTTTAAAGAACTGAGTTATACTAAAAATCTAATCCTAGCCTAAATTGACTTACCTCTCTATAAATTGCCATAAAATGATCAGCTCACAGTGCTGGGAAATCATCCACTAGATGGGCCGACGACATTGTAGACAGTCGCAGGGAGTCGATGGATGGAGGCAGCTCAAGACTGCTGCTTGTTGAATTGCTGACGTGTGTGGGCTGAAATGATAATGATCAGCCCGAAAATCTTATACTAAATCTTATACTCTTATGAAAAACTATCTAAAGGACATTTAATCCGGTGATTCAAAAGCTTGCCAAACTATCATCCAGTGTGTCTCAAGCAAGTACCGCGTTCACTGGTTTGGAAATTAAAAACATGGCTTTTGAAGTTTTAAAGAGGAAAGTTGAGCTAACCCGATGCCTACACACTTCACTTACATTTTATTGCTAAAGGGTTTCCTCAGGGACGTAGATCACAGTATGGAGAATAAACAGTAGATGTGCTTAGCTTGGGGCTAGATAATGCTATGTGAATTGTCCAGCATTATATTTATTTATTTTTAACAGAATCAACCTGAGTTCTACACTTCAATACTGCGAGGACAAACGTGGTAATTATGGTGAACCCCTTTTATTTTTTAAATATATTTATTTATTTACACTCTATGTGCGAGGCCCATGCCCCGCATTGGAATTTTTGGGCTGATGGATGCTTTTTTGATTTGGCAACTAATCGTACAACCCCGAATACTCAAATGTAACTCAGATTTGAGCACGTCTCAAATGACCAACTTTTGACAGATTTTCATTGAAAATTGACAAAAAATCGCGACTTGAGACGTGCTCAAATGTAAATTTCGTTTGAGTATTCGGGGGTTTGATTTAGGAATGACTGTGAATAAAAATGTATTATTGTGTATTTTTATTTTTGTTACGATAAGCGACAGAATTATCGATACAAAGATAAAAATACGAAACAATAGTCAAAAACTACTTACACGACACAATGGTTGTGTGTTAAACGCTGTTTATTTCCGAGGCACTTTCTCTCAGTTTTATTTCAAAACATAATAGTTACATCTCTTTTTATTTCTTATTATTAATCCCTTACACTGTTTACTACTTCCATGGAATGATTTTGAGTTCTATAGTAGGAAAATAACATAACAAGTTCGCTTACTGTTTGTCATTATTGTCGTAAGCGATATCAAGTGCGTATAAAATGTTTCTGACCTAGTTAGAAACTCCTAGGAAACCTTGAGCTCATAATGCTTTTACACCTGAATCATCATCATCCTGGGATCAGCCACTGCGGGTCCTTTTCAATTTGGCAGCTTTCTCTATCCTTTGCTTCTCGCGTACCAAAGTCCTAGGCCCATGTTCACAGAGATCTTTTTCGTCGTTAAAATCTACGGTTGATTAGACGCGTTAAGGCACGGTCGTCAGCTTAGTTTGGATTACTATTGTAGCTTGTTGACGGCGCCGTGCCTACACACGGAAAATTAACGGTAGATTTCACGTCAAAAAAAACGTGTGTATACCGTGGTGATCCATACAGCACTGCCGTCTGCCAGCGATGCAGGAGGTTGCGGGTTCGATTCCCGCCTTGGGACAATTGTTTTTATGATCTGCAAGTAATTGTTCCGGGAGTTCTGGGTATTTTATGAAAACTTAAAAATATATTATGTATGTAATGTATTGTATAAAATATATATGTCGCTCAGAGCGCTGTGGGCCCACTGGAATATAGTCAATCGTAATCGCAACTGCACGCTACAAACAACCGGACGGCTGCCGGATCAGTGCGCCGTAGGCTAAGGTTGCCATAAACTTTCTCACCAAAAAAACATCAGCCAACACAATTTCATGTGACAGGAAATCGTTACAAAACAGACCATCATCCAAAATCCAGCAATCGAAGGAATAGACGCTCCCTACTTTGGCTCACCACTATTTGACCGCCAGGCTATAAATCAGTAGCCGTCATAGAATTTACACCACCCCATTTCTTCCCGCGGGTGTCGTAAGAGGCTATAGAGGGAAATCAACCGAGAGCGGGCAGCAGCGCCCCCTGCTGAATAATTCTACCATCGAACTGCGTACCCCGCATGCCCAGCAATCCATGGGGATTATGGGCACTACCCCTATGAGATAAGAGTCAATAAGGCGCTTATTATGGGGAGGCCTGCGTCCAGCAGTGGACCAATATAGGCTGTTGAGGTGAGGTGAGGTGATAAATCATTTAAGGGATAAGAGACTAGGCTATTCTCAAGATTACATTGGAATTGCCAAAACCTTTTTAAAGCACTAGAGCACCATTGCCAAACTTTAAAAGAATTAGTCCTATACCGCTTAACAATACCCAAAAGACTGGCTTAATCTCGAAACGTAGTATCATTATTATTTTCTACATTATAAGAACAATTCAAAAGTGTATCTTTTAAATTCGTTTATCAGAGAAACTATAAAGTGGCTCATAAAGAGGAATATTTCATTAGTAAAGTTTTTCTCTCATAAAACCGGTCCCCTGGTTGTATTTGCACAAATTGCCCGGTGAAAGCCGCAATAGTAGTAACGATAGAGGTAAGAAGTGAAACTCTGAACCAACCCTGGTTTTTGCGGTGACACAATTAATTCACGATAAAATGAATGAGGAAAAATTTCGTATCTTAGTTACAGCTAAATGTATCAAAATCTAGCTCTACTTAAAATATTGATTTATTATGACGACCACCGTGGCGCATCGGGCGTCTGCGACGCAGGAGGTTGCGGGTTCGATTCCCGCCTCGGAACAAATTTGTGTACGATCTGCAGAAATTTGTTCCGTTGGTCTGGGTGTTTTCTAGGCTTAATAAAAATATCTATCTATGGAATGTATTGTATTAAGTATATCAGTTATCTAGTACCCATAACACGTCAAGCTCTGCTTAGCTTGGGGCTAGATTATTTTGTGTGAATTGTCCAGCATTATTTATTTATTTATGATAAGATTAGAATATCTCTCATCAAATCCAAATCAAGGCTTCATACGAAAAACATATTTTGTTCTATTAAAAAACAGGGGTTTGTCTGCGTATCCGTGTACCTACGCCACGTACACGAATCAACAAGGACAAGGAAAAAGTTACCATTCAGCGTAAGCTGGAGATACTTTAAGCATCAAGATTGATTGAGATATTTGAGATATATAAATTTTCTATTAAAAATTTACAAATTCGCCTTTAAAGAGAAACTATAACTAAATTAATAAAAGTAGGCCTTTCAGCTTTCCAAATGTAGGTAAGTAAATCGTAAAAAGAGTGTTGCATTACAGTTTGGTCGAACAACCGTGCACCTTCTTTCTTCTCAAATAATTAAATATAAATATCACACGTACGTACGTTCGTCAAACGTGCAGTGCACTCCTTTCCTGACACAAACTACAACCAACAGTATTTTACGTTTTAATCTATCTACTCACTAGCTGCTGCCCGCGGCTTCGCCTGCGTAGTTCCCGTTCCCGTGGTAATTCCGGGATAAAACATAGCCTATGTCCGTCTCCTGGTTCTAAGCTGCCTCCCCACCAATTTTCAGCCAAATCGGTTCAGCCGTTCTTGAGTTATAAATAGTGTAACTAACACGACTTTCTTTTATATATATAGATAAGTAAGTTTCACTTCTACACCGGGTTTTTATAACCTTACCTGTTTTATTTAAAAGAAACCTTATTCAACTCACGTCTTCAAATGTCTTTCAGCTTTGTTCCCCTATCCTAAGATTGTTATTCGAACGATATCTTTTCTAGTGTAGCAAATAAAGTTTAAGCACTCGAAAATAGGTGGATACCTACCTAAGTAACCAACGGATGTATGAAAAATGTTTTCATACATGCGTAACGTACTGTTACGCAATGTTACATTTTCATGCGTACGTACGTGCTCTAAACCTAAAGTCCACCTTAGGTTTAGAGATGCTATGTTTTTATCATGATTTCATTTAGTTTGTCCTCATGATTAATATTAGGCATGAGTATACAATACTCATGCCCAATTACAGCTTTACCTTTAGTCTAACAAGTACAACATTAAACATTTTAAAAGTTTATTTTTAAAAAAAAATCTGATTTTCAAAAAACATGGCTAAGAACATTTGGAATAAAATTATCTATGACACAAAAAAAACTAAACGAAAATCGGTTCATCCGTTTCGGAGCTACGATACTACAGACAGATACACAGATACACAGACAGACACATTAAACTTATAAAACCCCTCTTTTTTGCGTCGGGGGCTAAAAATAACAAGAAGCCTATGTCCGTTTCCGGGATTTTTAGGGTTCCGTACCTCAAAAGAAAAAAGGAACCCTTATGGGATCACTTTGTTGTCCGTCTGTCTATCTGTCTGTCTGTCTGTCTGTCCGTCTGTCAACCTCTTTTCTCAGGAACGCGTGGACGTGGGAACGCGCCGAAGATTGCAGAGCGATCCATGTAAAATGTATGGAGCGTTTATAGATATGAGAAGTTTGTGAAAAGAACACTTTTTCAAAAATGGGGGCTACCTCACCAAGTGGGGTATCAAATGAAAGGTATCGGTTTGGGCATTTCAATACAGTCTTTCAAAATTCCTGTAGGTTTCATACTTTTTGAAATATGTATTTTGAAAAATGTCGAAAAATTTACCATTACAATGCAGAGAGATCCATCTGAAATTTAGGTTGTAACCTACTATTTTAAGTATTCGTTAAATTGCGAAGTCTCAAACCGGTACTTTTGTTACATATTTGTTGGTAAACGTTCGAAAACCTCGGCGCGCAAGTTACCCTCGCACTTGACGGATCTTGTTTTTTATTAAAGTGCATAAGCACTCACATTCAGGGTTATTTCTAAGATTTTTTTGGGATATTATTTGATTTCTAAGAAACTATGTTCCTTGTTTACTACGGAACCCCGAAAAAGGATCTCAGATGGCGATGGTCCCACTTCAATATTCAATGGTGTTAAATACTTGATGACAACATCACATTTTGGCTATTTTTAACCG
The DNA here is from genome assembly GCA_949316285.1 of Eupithecia subumbrata. NCBI lineage: Eukaryota > Metazoa > Arthropoda > Insecta > Lepidoptera > Geometridae > Eupithecia > Eupithecia subumbrata. The sequence continues at coordinate 6,453,969 of OX438643.1, read as the reverse complement.
ACGAAAAATCGGAGGATGTTCTCAATTCGACGCGTAGGTATATATTTTTTTATGTATGCATGCATGTACCCACGCATAACTTTTTACAGAGTAGTCCGATCTAAAAAATATATAATTGGAAAGGGTTGGTAACCCCAAAGTTGGTCTCATATATTTTTTTTCCTATTCTTATTTTAGTTAAAAACGGTCGTAAGCTTATGTTATTTTACAAAAATCCACTTATTTTCATCAAGATGTAAGTAGATATATTGCTAATCTATCAAATAAAATGAAACAAGAATGAATTAACTGAAAAAGTCACAGGAAAGTTAAACAAACAAGAACCTTGTAAATGATAAATATGTCTACAGAAGTTCATAGGAATTTTGCTTCATTATAAATGAAATCAAAAGAATCTTATCTTCTTTAAATATTTAGGGAGATTATTTCTTGATTTATTAGGTTCTAGCTGCTGCCTGCGGATTTTCACGTCAAAGTATCAGGTAACTAGTTTCTGCCCGCTGCTTTGCACATGCTGTTCCTATAAAATCCTTAAATAGTACATTTTACACCTAGGCGAGAAAGTGATCGATTCCTACCGAGTGTGTCGTTTTGGGCACGAGGCGCAGCCGAGGGCCTTAAAACACACGAGGTAGGAGTTGCACTTTCTGCCGAGTGATAAATAGTGCTTTATACTACTCCTTCGAAGAAAATAAAAAGCAGAATTAATTATTAATTGAAATTTAGAAGAACTTACCGCGCCCAATGTTGTTGGTAAAACCTCAATGACCGCGCCAGCCTTTGGGTTCTTTTTTCAAAATATTGTTCGGAAATCGGAGGAGGCCTAATGGACTTGGAGTAAAAACTTTTTGTCGTTTGACCGAACGAAAATAACTATAGCTACCGGCCGATCTCTTAGGAAATTAAAAAAAAATAACACGTTAGAAATGGATTTCCATACACTTTTTCCTCCCGCTAAAACACGTGAGAAATGAAATTCCATAGAGTTTTTCCTCCCGGTTTCCTATAGGCCTGCAAAGACATACTTTCTATTCTATTAATGGAAAAGGAATAGGCAACTTTCCGAGCAGGTGTAGTATTAAGGTTATTTCTATCCCATTTGACTGCCTCGTAGGTCTAGCGGTCAGCTTGTTCAACCGCTGATTATGAGGTCCTGGGTTCGAATCCCGGATCGGGCCAATAGTTGTTACTGGGGCTTTTCTAGCAAGGAAAATTCACTGTAGCAGCCCGGAGTCAGGAAGTTGGCGATGTTACACCCCCGTACCTCGGAAAGTACGTTAAGCCGTTGGTCCTGCGAGTGATCTCTCCCCGTTCGTGTCCATCTGTCGTCCTATCGGATTATGAGAGTGAGGGAATAGAGATTGCATCTGTGTTTGCGCACACACTTGTGCACTATAACATGTCCTGCGCATCTGGCTAGTCTCTAGACTGGCCGCCGTGGTCGAAATTCGGCTAGGAGGACTGATTTAAGCTTAAGATTGATTTCAGGTCTCTGTGCTAATTTATCTCAATCTGTTCAGCAGTTTTTTGTGAAGAGGTAACAAACATCCATCTATCTAAAAATCCATACTTTCGCATTTATAATATGTCATGTACTAAAAAAATTTAAAAAAGATTCACCAAATTTTTCCCTAATAAGTAAGGATTCTACCTGTACCCAATATATACAACTATGCTGAGGCATTATAAAGTAATAGTGGTATAAAAAACTCTTAAACACACTTAGACGCTGAAAACACTAATATCCTTATTTTTTGCAGGCGTGTAAATTTTTATTTGGCGTGTTTTAAAAAACAATAAACCGTCTCCAAATTCTTCTAGTGGCGACATCTAGTTCAAATTCGAGTCTAATTTAGTTTGATAATACATCGAGGTATATCCTATCCAATAAAAAACGAATTATCAAAGTCGGACTACTCTGTAAAAAGTTATGCGTGGTCAAACACACAATCCGTGAGTGAACAATCAATCATCCCCTGTATTCCTACCCTCCGGTTTGTTTTTTTTTTTTCAAATTTAAATGGGACCACTTTCGGAGATACCCTTTCCAATAAAAAAAGAATTATCGAAATCAGACAACTCCGTAAAAAGTTATGCGTGGTCAGAACCCCCTACGTTTTTCGTCGGTTGAAAAGTAGCTTTACGCGACCGATGCAAGGGGGTGCGGTAAAATTCTGGTAGCTGACAAAAAACTATATGTATAATAGGGTAGATGATATTTACCTACGTCTTTGAGCGTCCCTTTAATTTTCGTTAAGCTACTAACGGGCTATATTTGACGACCTCCGTGGCGCAGCGGGCGAAGGTCCGCCTGCGACACAGGAGGTTGCGGGTTCGATTCCCGCCTCGGAACAAATTTGTGTACGATCTGCAGAAATTTGTTGTGTTGGTCTGGGTGTTTTCTATGTATAATAAAAATATCTATCTATGTAGTATGTATTAAGTATATCAGTTATCTAGTACCCATAACACAAGCTCTGCTTAGCTTGGGGCTAAATAATGCTGTGTGAATTGTCCAGCATTATTTATTTATTTATTTATTTATTTATTATTTTGTTTCCTTTCCTTACTTCGCAAAGGTACTGGAGTCCCGAGAGGCCAGTTGAGTACCTTTACGAAATTGACTAGACTAACAATCAAAGCTGACCCAGTAACTGCAAAGGAAACTAGCTCTCGAGCGAACACGTTAGTAAGATCTTCAGTGTTATTTGTTTACTACCTGACCTGACGAGGTTCGTACCACTCTCACCTTTTAAACCTTGCCTGAACTTCCACAAATATTTGAAGACCAAAATTAGCCAAATCGCCAGCCGTTCTCGAGTTTTAGCAAGACAAACGAATAGCAATTTATCCTATCCTACTAACTATCCTATCCCCATCATCACCCTCATCATCATCAGCCCATATAAGTCCACTGCTGGACATAGGCCTCCCCTAATGAGTGCCATAGCGCCCTGTCTTCAGCTTGCCGCATCCTATCCTATCCTGCTAATTATTATAAATTCGAAAGTTTGTAAAATGTGTAATTTTTGTTACCTAGGATCTGCAAAACTACTGCACAGATCGAGATGAAGTTTGGCATACCCTTAGAACGTAGCCTAACTTTAACAATAGGCTACTTATTATACTGAAAATACGCGTGCGAAGCCGCGGGCAGATGCTAGTTTTTATATATAAGAAGAACAAGATTTGTATCATGTAGTAATCTAAAAATAAATCTATGTAAATCAAAATATATTCAATTTAATAAATCTAAACATGTACAATATAACTTTAATCTTAATATAACAAAAATAGACGAAATCGCGCAAATAAAGCTTTAGGCGTAATAATTGATGAAAATATGAATTGGATATCTCAGGTAGACTTAGTTAGTAAAAAAATAAACAAATTCGTTTATGCTCTAGGACAAATAAAAAACGTCACAAACATCAAAACGGCCATTATGTCGTATCACGCGTACATAGGATCGGTACTTCGTTATGGATTAGTAATGTGGGGCAATAGCACGGACAAAAACCGAGCATTTTTAGCTCAAAAAAAATGCATCAGAGCATTATGTGGAATCGCGCCTGATCAATCCTGCAAACCGTTTTTTAAGGATCTTGCCTCTACCATCGCTTTATGTTTATGAAATTTCAAACTTTGTAAGGAATCATAGATATTTGTTCCACCAAGCATGTGACAAAAATCCTAGACAATGTAGAGACCCGAATAGGCTTATTCTAAAAGAAACCTCAAAATCAGCGAGACATCAAAAAAGCTGCTTGACTATGTGTGTAAAAATTTATAATAAGATACCTAATGAATTTAAATCATTGAATGACCATTTATTTAAAAAGAAATTATTTAGTTGGCTGAATGAGCGTAATTTTTATGACATTGATGAATTTATTAATTTTAAGACATAAGTTTATAATTTGCATGCTATAGAATAGTTAAACATGAGCTTGCGAGATATTGTAATTTATTTAATAATAAATATAAAATATAACAAGTATATATAGTGGTAACCAATAAGGTTTCAAAGATATTCAATACTAAAATGTAAAAGGCCTGACTTCCGACTTGCTTTCCCCGCTCAAATTCAAATATTAGGACAAATCAGTTTCATTACATGAATAAGCTATTTGCGAGATGTTTTTATTTATTTAATAATGAATTATATGATATAAGAAGTATATGTAGTGGTAAACAATAAGGTTTCAAAGATATTCAATACTAAAATGTAACAAGCCTGACTTCCTACTCGTTTTCCCCGCTCAAATTCAAATTCTAGTACAAATCAGATTCATTTAATGATCAAGCTATTTCATATTGCATTATATTGGATGTACTAAGTATCTTAATTGTTAATTTATATTTAAGAACATTTGTCATGGATATTTTATCATATTAGAAGATATTTTAATGTATTTAGTTGTGAAATGTTATGACGTTACGCCCTAGCCAGTTATTGGCGGTATCACTCGAAATGTAACGGCGGAATTGTTAGTGGTAATAGACGGTGAGCTGGCTGGCTCTGCCACTCTTTGATGAACCTGTAAGCTGGAAGCATCTCCTATTATGGTAAGATGTTTTACATTGTAGAACCTTTTTCTAGATGTGTCCTAGTTTGTTTTAGCACTGAAATTATTGAAGGTCACGATTAAATTATAAGGTTATCTATCCTTTTAGAATGTTTCTATTTGTATGGTTTATTGCTTTTATTTTAAAAGGAACATTGTAAGTATTAGACACTTAAGTGATTATATAAATGTGCTGGTGGTTTCTTTTTCACTTCTTCCACCAGTGGACAAAAGATTGAAGTGAAGAGAATTTCAATAACACTTTATTTCTTATTTGATGGTAATTGATGGGTATACTTGTCTATGTGTTATCTTGTGAGCCTAAAGAAATAAAGGTATTGACTTCTGACTTCTGATTTTATTAATTCCAATTCCCAAAATGTGAGGTTGCATTGTAAGGTAGGTAATTCTATGATTCTATCGAAATAAGACCATTTTATAGGTATGTAAAGCCCAAAATTCTATCAAGCTCATAATATAACGAACCACCTTTTATACCATGTTTTATGCAATAAAATATCATTTCATTTCATTTCATTTCATGTAATTCGCTAAGGCCCGTAATCAAAAGTAAGACAATATACCGTCCCAACTAAATATCCAGTAACATAAGGTCTAGTCGGGGCCAGGCATCATCCATCAAATTGGCCACAGGGAAGCCACGGGTAATCCCACAAGGTCCCGCCGGACTGTCCCGCTGCTCCCAAGGGACTCCAATAAATATGTCTTCAAGCCCGGATTTTAGAAATTACCGTTCGACCCGGGATTCGGCAAGTTTTCCTTCGTGAAAGATGGGTAAAAATGTCTATGTTGTGAAGGTTGAATATAATATAACAGTTACCTTCGTAGACTCTCTATTGCCTACCTAGTGATTTAATTTTATTACTATTACATAAACATAACATAAAATATATTTAGTTGCCACGAACACGTCCAGGGCCACTATCACGCTCACGTCCACGTTCACGCCTATGCCCACGCCCACGTCCAAACCCACGATTTGCGAAAGACAGATGCTGGATGCGGCAAGCTGAAGACAGGGCGCTATGGCGCTCATTAGGGGAGGCGTATGTCCAGCACCGGACTAAAATAGGCTGATGATGATGATACATTTCACTAAACTAACCCTTTCATTGCCGATGACGCACATAGACGGCTTCGACTAGTTCTATATCTACGGCGCACCCCTTAGAGTCGCACCGCAGAGTCTGGCCAGTGAATAGGCTGTCTAGACAGGACAAGATAAGCATCATAATAATACTTGCTAAGCAATAGAGAATCATGTAACGGCGTGCCCTTCCATCGTAATAGATCGTACCCTTCAACGGCGGCGTAGCTAACGCGCACTCTTCGCCGTAGCCCTCTACGCCGTAGCCCTCTACGCCGTAGCCCTCTACACCGTAACCCTCTACGGCGTAGCAAGCTACGACGAAGTTTCCAAAGACAAAAATCAACACATATTTGGATCAACAATTTTACTAGTTCCTTAGGAAAAATTACAACTAGGTTTGGGCTAGAAAAATGGTCCTTGAGAGTGAATAGTATTCAAAAAAATGATTTCGAGAGATTTTCATTGCTTTTCAATAACTATAACACATAATTAGTTATCCTCACCTTTTGGCTTTATATCTCTTTTAAATAGATAAATAATATCATTTATTTTTAGCACATAGAAAATTACATAAACAGAATAGAACAATTACAACCAGTTTAAACACTCATATCTATTTCTTAAAAATCTAAGGAAAAATAATAATAATAAAACTTTTAAATCCATCATGGTTATTAACACTAAAGTCATTTATAACTGGATATTTACCATGATTTGAGTTTTGAGCTTTCCAATATTTCGGCACAGTTTCATGCGCCATGATCACGGAATAACTGATCAGTTATTTCGTTATAAATATCTCGTTATAAATGACCTTAAATAATAATATAATACATCGGGGCAATGCAGTCAGCTTCTTGGGGACACTTCCGACTGGTATTGATATGGATCAGTTGAGCTACCTGTAGATTGATTGCAACAGTCTGCAGTTAGCTCAATTGTTTCCATACATAACACACATAATTATCATACATAATCAAATTTTTCTTTATGAATATAGTTAATAATGAGACAAAAATAGATTAAAAATAAGTTCGAGAGATTTTCATGGCTTCTCAGTAACTATAATACTGCATTGGTTTTTCTCACCTACCGAAGCCTCTAAATCTATTTTAGATAACTCAAAATACTTAGGTACTTATTGATGGCTAATCATTAATAGATTTTGATTACTTTGTGTCTCCAGAAGGCAAAAAAGAAATAAAATCATGTAAACTAATCTTATGGTATCCTAACTAAAACGCATGGACCTAAATATGTAAAAATAAAGCATAAAATCGCTCAGCAGATGGAAATGCTCTCGCTTTCTACGCTCTCACTTGATAAGGTACCGTGTAATTTTATTATACCTATAGGAAGATACATTTAATTCGTACCTTTGAAGAGGGTTCTAAAATGCCGCTTTGTAATACTCAAAGCTGATGGTTCAGGCGCCAAGATCCCTCGAAATATTAATATGGATCAGTTGAGCTCCCTGTAGATTATTCGCAACAGTCTGCATTTTTTTGACAGTTCAATTGTTTCAATTGTAAATACTAGTTCTAATTTGTTTTTATTATTTGATTGTTATTTTCTTTGATAATGAAGATGTTTAAACAAAAGAAAATAACAACTAGATACATATACCTCCAGATACAAGTATTTACAAATACATGTGAAACAATTGATCGTTTTTCGGGCAACTGTTTTAAACAATCTAGAAAAAAATAAGTATTAATTTCTCCACAAAAACAACAGAATAATCAGACGCAATGCAAAATCTCATTTGAATATAATGTTCCTTAAAAAAACTAACTTTCCCATATGTACTACATACATCCAGAAGTACTTCACTGTTATGTATACTTTTGTAAGTGATGAAGTATTCTAAGATGTAGAAATTACATTGGAAGTATCTCACGGATTTTAACCGCGTCTCAGAGGATCTGTACTGAACACTTACAAATGAATAGCTTATCCAGAATTATGAAATTCCAATATGAACTCAGCGTAACGGATACTCTCGCAAAATCATATCAAGATAACTTTCAATATTTCTAGATTTTTAGGGATTTTTAGTCTACATTGTTATGATGCGTTTATCTTGTTATTCTGTTTCAGTATCATTCGCTGGAGAACGCAACTCGGCATAACCGACGTAAAACGTGTAGGCCGCTCTCCAGCCAGGTGGGATGACGATCTGCAAAAGACTGCAGGCAGATGCTGGATGCGTCAAGTTGAAGACAGGGCGCTATGGCGCTCATTATTGGAGGCTAATGTCCAGCTGTGGACTAATAATAGGCTGATGATGATCATTCGCCTTCTTCTCCGGTTCATAACAAGAAATGTACTGCTAAAATAAAGTTAATAAAAGCGGCAACCTATCACCCCTAGACTAATAATCATGGGGTAAGACCAACCCCTTTTCACCCGGGATTTATATTAAATTCCTTAGTCCAAATTTGGCGAAACAATGCCAATGGTATGGCCAGCCACGATTTTATTATTCCTTTACGTATTTCGTCCCTCTATAAAAGTTTTATGTTTTGTTTCTTTGGTGAAACTTAAGTGGGCTCAAGAACGTTTTTATGGGTAGTTTTTTTCCCGCGGTTACTTTTGCACAATTGATTTGTCCCATTAATGGTGCAGACGTAACTGGTTAAATATGTGTGCACCATTCAAATTGATACAACTACTAACCTTGCTTTACTCGTAGATAAACTCAATAAAAAATTTGTTTGTTTAGCGTTTGTTTTTGACATGGTTTTTAGAATAGAATGTACACCAGAAAATAACAGTATGTCCGAGGTATATTTTAATGACAGCTGACAAAATGCAAATGAAAAACTTTTGATGACAGCTGTCAAACTTGAACATCCAACAAGAAATAAGAATTCATAAGTTTTTTCTCATTACAATTAATTTATACTATCTTAACTTTGAGGATACTCTCTTAACTTATAGGACTAGTTTCTGTCCGCGGGTTCGCAGGCGTTGTTTCTCTGGAAATGTTTAATGGACGAGATCTATCACATGGGAACTTTTCTATGTATAGTAAAAAATATCTATGTATGTAATGTATTGTAAACATGTGTTTTGTTTACTTGTGACGCTGTTAATAAATAGTTTTCTCATAATTAATTCAAATTTCAAGTTTTCACGTAGGTTGCCTTACACGATAGTTTGTAAGCACATGGGTGAATTAAGTCTACCAAGTAGTGCAGTTAATTCACCTAGGTATCACCTGAGTGAATAAAGTCTACTCAATAGTGCACTTAATGCACCCTGAAATGACTAGGGTGAATCAAGTCTACAAAAAGTTTACTTAGTGCACCCGGGTGAATTACCCCGGGTTAATTAAATATCCCGCCTAAGTATTGTGTATATCAGTCATCTAGTACCCATAACATAAGCTCTGCTTAGCTTGGGGCTAGATGATGCTGTGTGGATTGTCCAGCATTTTTTATTTATTTTTATTTATTTATGTTGTAAAAAGCCTATGCTGTAGCCTATGTATCCAACATAGGCGTAGTGGTACATCTATGTTAAATTTCAGCCCGGTTCAGTCGTTATGGCGTGAAGAGGCAACAATCATCCATCCAAACATCCTAACTCTCGCATTTCTAATATGAGTATACAAGTGTGATCTGATTATTTCCGTAGTCCATCACCAAGATATCCTCCACTGGAAGATTTTTATAAAAACGTTCCATTTTCCCCCAGAAGTTGGCAAAGGTACGTTATTTTTTAGTCCCTGGTCCTCCATTGAGGATCTCTCAGAAGTGGACGGCGCAAATAATCCTATTAACGACCGTTTGCTCATGAAATTTCATCACAGGATTTAATCTTGTTTGATAAGCCATATACCTAAATCTATAATCTTCTATAACTTTACAGAGTATAAAACAAAGTCGCTCCCGCTGTCTATCTGTCTGTCCCTATGTATGCTTAGATCTTTAAAACTACGCAACGGATTATGATGGGGTTTTTATTAAATAGAGTGATTCAAGAGGAAGGTTTATATGTATAATACATGAAAAATATAGTAGAGAAACACTGATAATTTTAGAGGTTTCTAATGTGATGTCGTAAAAAAAACACATTTTTTTTGCGGTTACATGCAAACACTGGCTGAACACTACAAGATAGATCAAAATATTGTAGTACAATATTGTACATCTTAAAAAGGTCTACAAAAAAGTCCGCGATGGTGTTTGTCTATCTCTTAGGGATAACCCACAATAACCATTTTACTTATTTACGAAGCGATTTTAAGCAATACAGCATTATTCCTTATCCAATTAGGTATCTTAAATTCATTGTGTATTGAATATAAATCAATATAGCCCTCTACAGCATGTTATTTAAATGAATAATTCACCCTACACAAAAAACGTATGAAAACAAAGTTGTTACAGTTATGTATCTATGTATTTTTTATTACATTTTTCTAGCTATATATGATACTTAAGTTTAAAAGGTTACTCTAATATAACTTTACCTTTATGAGACTGAAACCAAAACTCACTAATTGAATAAAAAACTCAATGTGTGAACATAAGCATCCCTAATGAGTATTTATCTACTTTCATTGTTAAATATTAATACCCACATTAATTAATCTGTAATTAATTACACATTTACGTTTATTAGTCTAACAAGACAACCCTTTTGACGAGGTATTCAATTTGATACTTTATTTTAGTATTCCCACTCGAAACAACTCAAGCATTTATTCACAAAGAAAATTACAATAAAATAATAGAAATAAATTAGAACTAGTATTTACAATTGAGCTAACTGCAGACTGTTGCAAACAATCTACAGGTAGCTCAACTGATCCATATCAACACCAGTCGTCGCGTCGTCGCTACGCTGGCTGCATTGCCCCGCTGTATAGCAATGCTGATGCGCTGCGCCAGATACTCATCAGCTCTCGGGTCAGGCGTCGTTGTTGAGTTGAAGTTGTTAGTTTGTTGTTTCAAAAAATATTTAAATTCAAAACAAAAATCTTATTTAAGACTAGCTGATGCCCGAGGCTTTGCACGTTCTTTTCAAAAAGTCTATGTCCACCCCCGGGATAACATTTACCTCCCTGGCAAATTTCATTAAGATCTGTTTAGCCGTTTAGGCATGAAAAGGCAAAAGACAGACAGACAAAGTAACTTCCTATTTTATAATCTTACTAATATTATGAAACCGAAAGTTTGTGAATTCTGAATTTTTGCTACCTAGGATCTCCAAAAACACTGAACAGATCAAGATGAAATTTGGCGTACGTTTAGAGCAAAGCCTTATCTACTTAGATGATAGGCTACTTATTTTACCGAAAATACGTGTGTGAAGCCGCCGGCAGAAGCTAGTATTAGTATATGGGTTTGTGCAAGTATGGATGGCTTAGTTTTCAAGATTTTTTTCAATTGTTGAACGGGTGGACAGGTATTCTATGACACAGACTGGGCTTACACGGCCTTGTATTGCATTTTTTTGCAGAACAAATTCTATCAAATAATTAATCATACAACATTTGGTAAACAGCCTTTTTTCTACAAACGACGTTTGATGGACTCAATTATGGGCCGCAGCCGCCGGCCGGCAATTATTCAGTAAAATTAATCCTACAAAAAAAAGCGCAGTACAATGCTGTGTGATCCCTGAGATTTGAAATAGGTACGTTCATCACCCATCTTTTTAAGAAGATAGGTACTGGAAGAGGATAGTCGAAAATCAGCTATAAAGAGAAACAATTTGGACGCTATCGGGACGCCATAAAACTAATATAAATAAGAGGGTTTAACGAACGGTCCACTTGCTAATCTTGGGTTCTCACGCTTATGCATGACAAGTATACCCCATAAAAAGTTACAACAACAACACAAAGAACTTCCATAAAATGGCGGATGAGCCTCGCTCGACAAAATGGCCGCCAAACAAACGAGTAGACAAAAGAATAAAGGTTTCTCTTCAAGTCCCTTTAATGAGGGTCTCGGTCATTTTACGCTCATCTCGATGCAAATTCAAGGGTTGATGACGTAGAGCAGACGGCTATGCAAATGGAGAGAAGATTTTGATTAAAATTTATCAAAGACACTAGTGGTTGGTTTAGGGTCAATAGGCTATAAGCTTGGCGTAAGGTAAAATGATTATATTCCTTTAGTTACTACAGTGCACAGTGGCGTTTACCGTTAGCTGACCTTTTCATTATAAATCATCATTTTCAATTTTGATCCTCAGCCTTTAGTCCACTGATTAACAAAGGGTGTTAATAAGCGCCATTGAGCCTGGTAGGTACTTGAAGAGGTATCTTACGTAATATTAAGGAGGGTACCTAAAAGATCCATGCTGACTTTGTAGTATAAACGACAACTACTAATCGGAAGTCTTGCGACCTGTCTGTCTGTCTGTCCCTATGTTTAGATCTTTAAAACTACGTAACGGATTTTGATGCTATTTTTATTACATAGAGTGATTCAAAAGAAAGGTTTATATGTATAATACATGCATACAGAGAAAGCCTTTTAGAATTTTAGAGGTTTATAATGTGATGTCTTTAATAAACACATTTTTTGAGCTTACATTGCAAACGCTGGCTGAACCCTATGAGATAGATCAAAATAATGTAGGTACTACAGTATTGTACACCTTAAAAAGGTCTACAAAAAAGTCCATAATGGTATATGTCTATCTCTTAGGGATAACCCACAACAACCATTTTTATTCTTTACTTTTCCAAGAAATAATGGCTTATTCACGAAGCGATTTTAAGCAATATAGCATTAATCCTTATCTAATTAAGTACCTTAAATAATTTGTACATTTAATAAAGATCAATATGGCCTTTACAGTATGTAATTTAAATGAATATTTTCGAAGATATCACAGATTTAAAATGCAGGGGCCTAGCGGTTGCGGCGGTACCGGTCGGGGGACCGATTCTGTAGTATATTTAGACTCAGCATTGCACACGTGCGAAGCCGGGGCGGGTCGCTAGTAAAATATAAATAAATAATGTCGGACAATTCACACAGCATTATCTAGCCCCAAGTTAAGCAGAGCTTGTGTTGTGGACTAGATAACTGATATACTTAATACAATACTTTACATAGATAGATATTTTTTATTATACTACATAGAAAACATCAAAAGAAGACGCAAAAATCTGATTTACATGCAAGATTCATAATAAATGCTTATTTTACCCTAAGCTATCTAAAGCGTCTTAGCATAATTTTTAATTTCCATTCTGTTGATCGAATTGAATCTTAATTTAGTTCATTAGAGATGCTCTGTGTTAATGTAAGAATATTTTGCTCAATATATTTTCACGTCTAGGTAAATATCTTGAAGTAGCATTAAATCCTTTTCATCGGTCGGTAAATCAGTTTTTCCTTAGCTCACCATTTCTTCAAACACTTTCCACTTAATGTCTGACAAATTTTAGGTATTGGTTGAATAGGTTTTATGTACGAACATGATAATATTTTTTGTTCACCATCGTAAATCATAACGACAAAATGCCGTAATCGCAAAATAACTGCTATAAATTCAGATTGATCGAACTTTATGAATATCCCTCAAGTATCTATAAAAGTTATTATAACAACAATAAACAGTTTGTACACTTTGAATAGTTCGGGAATTTTCTTGTTAGAGTATCATGCGATATTCCAGAACGTAGAACAAGTTTCAAGCAATAGCGATTAAGAAATTAAGACTTTCACTAAAAGGCGAGGATTCCCGGATTTCGGGACTTTTAACTGTCCGTACCCCAATAACTATAAGGCCTATAGTTTTGAAATTCAGATATATTATAGTTGAAGATATTTTGTAGTGCATCATTCATTAGACAAAAATACGATTGGTGATATTTCACCCGATAGGAAAAAAAGACAAAGTGACCGAAACTTTGAATGATCAGTGTGAATAGAAAAATGAATAAACTGACACAAAATCTAATACCAAAACATTGCAAACGTTATTACGCAGTGCATCACTAGAAAATATTTTTGAATGCCATACCAATGTTTTTCAAAACACCTAAAATAACTACAAAATCGTGCTCAGCTGCCTGCGTACCGTCGCGCTCAGCTGCATGCGTACCGTCGCGCTCTTGGCCTAATTGCATTGACCGCTCGGGAATCCTCGCCTTAACATGAAGTTTATGTATATCGTGTACTTTGCTATTGTATAATATTAAATAATGTTGGAAAATTCATACAGCATCATCTAGCCCCAAGCTAAGCAGTAAATGTGGCTCAACTCTTCTGACAACTGCTGCTATTAGGCTGCCTGTTTTTATGCAATTTTATTTAAATTGGCTCAGCTCCGCTCCTCTCTGCTCCAGTGGACAGTCAGATTTACGAAGTGTACGTACACACCAAAGTCGGCGGGCCACAAAAAAGTTGACTAAACACAGTCGGTTGCCTACAAAATTCATATACTGAAATGTCGCACTAACCCACCGGACTGTGTCGCAGACTGAGAGAAATGTGGTGTTAGTACGTGACTAAAGTCACATTTAGCTCGTTGTGTAGCATATTGGCGTCCTGAGAGGATGCAGGTTCAAGTCCCGTCGAAGTCAAACATTTTTGGTTTGTTATTTGATTTCTTAAAACACATAAGATGAAGATGCCGTCACTGTAAATGTATCTAAATGTTTTGAGTATCAATCTATATTTGAATCTCATTTTTGTGTAGTGCGGCAGTGGGGTTGGAAGTGTGATCGACAACCATAGAGCACAACTCTCCTGTCAAGCGTGGTGATAATAGCTAAACATTCCTGCTACGCGTAGGGATTATAAACTCTAAAAATTCTGTGTAGTGCGGGCTTAGAATTTGCACCACCCCAACTATTCCCGCGGATGTCGTAAAAGGTGACTAACGTATATCCACCGGGGGCGGTCAGCAGCGCCCCCTGCAGAACAATTCTACCACCGAACTGCGATCCCCAACCCGCATGCCTGTCTGGGGATTATAGGCATTAGATAAAAGCCAATAAGGCGCTTATGAGGCTGCGTCCAGCAGTGGACCAATACAGGCTGTTGAAGTTGAGGTTTAGAAGAAATGCGTAGCGATTACGATGCAACTCCTGTTTAGGTACTCCTTTATCAAGCGTTGGAAATAACAGAACTAATTTTCTCTTCAATAAAAAATCACTTATGTCTTGTACCACAATGCAATAAAGCAACGGGACATCGCCCTGCATTCCGATGTCCTCAGTCCGCGAAGGGAATGTACTTACTACTCTAAAGCTTACAAAATAAGGTTTAATTCATTATGCGGCTGGGCACTTCCTTTTGCGAGCGAGATAATATTTTCGTGAAGATTTTCGCCTTTCGCCTAGTCCATTGGAATATGTTTTATTGGTTTGAACATAGTGGTTACTAGGAACTGAATAGTGTATAAAATATCAGATAATTGTAGTTTGTCGAAATGTGAACAGAACTCGAAACTGCTGAAGAAAATGGGATTAAAACTGGCAAAATAAAAGTTAGATTCAGAAAAGATTGCTATCGTAATTGCTTGTCGCGACTGCTGTAACGGCATGATTTCTTGACCAGATACTAAAATGTTTTTAGCTAGTCAGTAGACGTAAGTATGAGTGAGAGCAGTTATTTTAAGCAAAGCAATCAATACAGCAATCCTTTTTGAATAAGCCCACTGGATCAATGTAAACTAAGGTAGATACTAGAGTCTATGCTATCTGTGTATATTTCTCTGTTCTGCAGTTTACCTCGTCCCATGTAATCTGGGCAAACCGACAAGTCCAACCGAGTCCAAACATAAATTTTTGAATTAGTGCGTACCTACGTAATACCAACGTAACTACCTACGTAACTACCTCAACCTGAACAGCCTGTATTGGTCCACTACTGGACGCAGGCCTCCCCCTGATAAGCGCCTTATTGGCTTTTATAACTTATGGGGTAATGCCCATAATCCCCACGCTGGGCATGCGGGTTGGGAATCGCAGTTCGGTGGTAGGATTGTTCTGCAGGGGGCGCTGCTGCCCTCCCCCGGTGGATATCCCTTAGTCTTACTACACCCACGGGAAGAGTTGGGGTGGTGCAAATTTTAAGCCGGCACCACATAACTTATAACCACTACCTAACTAGTTAGGTCCTAATTTATTAGCTCTAGCCTAGGCTAGAGCTAATAAATTAGGACCTAATCTAGGAGCAAGTATAGGATACTAGAATATTTTTACCCAATATGTGATGACAATGTCCTCCTAGCTGAATTTCGACCACGGTGCCCATTCTCATAGGAGACTAACCAGATGCGCAGGACATATTATAGTGCACAAAAAAGTATGTGCAAACACAGGTGCACTCTCTATTCTCTCACTCTCATAGTCCGATGGGATGACGGACCGACACGACCGGGGATAGGTCAAGCGCAGGACCAACGGCTTAGCGAGCTTTCCGAGGTACGGTTATGTAACACCGCCAACTTCCTTACTCCGGGCTGCTACTCTGAATTTTTATTGCTAGAAAAACCTCAATAACAACTATATACTGCGTTTAATATAATTTGTTTATTTAGGTAAAGTCTAATTATTAATGTATATGTAGGTTAAGTATACCGCCTCAGGAAATACGTTATAGTTTGTTTGATTAATTCAGTTCCCCGAAATTATTATTTACACAGCTTAGCTTTGAAGTAGCAAATATTATTTCTGGAACTACTTAAGTAGCTTTGATTTCTAAGTAGGTGTATTACATCGACCTTATGATTTATAGGTATGAGTAGATTCCGATGTGTAAATTTAGAGTTAGTTATTAAGTTTCCTCGCTAAATCGGTGTAGCGCTGTTTTGCACCAAATTTTTTGCACCACATACTTAAGAATTAATTTAAATAAAAAATTAAGAATTAAGACCTGGCGTCTTCACCAACGTGTTCGTGATGATGGGCAGAACCTGCAGCTTACGCAGTGTCAGTGAATTACCAATAACCCTGTATACAGATAGATATCCCAGTCAATGATAGACCGATTATGAAAATTCTTTCACTATTGATCCTATAAAAATTTTATTGTCCAGGGATTAGGATTTACACACAAAACTTAAAAAAGAGTGTATATATTAAGGAAATTGAAGTCCAATTTTAGTTTTTTCTAAAAATCAAATTATTATTTATTATCTTAATTCTGTTCTCACCTCGCCTCACCTCAACAGCGTAGATTTGTTCACAGCTGGACGCAGGCCTCCCCTGATAAGCGCCTTATTGGCTTTTATCTCAAGGGTCTATATGTCCATAATCCCCACGCTGGGCATGCGGGCTTGGGATCACAGTTTGTTGGTAGAATTGTTCTGGAGGGGGCGCTGCTGCCCGCCCCAGTGGATATTCTTTAGTCGCCTCTTACCACATCCGCGGGAAGAATTGGGGTGGTGCAAATTCTAAGCCGGCACAGTATATTCTATTATATTTCATGCTTATACAGCAGAGCGATACAGAGATCTGGAGATGTTTCCGATTGATATATTGATTTGGATCAGTTGATCTACTAGCAGATAATATGCGACAATCTGCATTATGCATAACTGTTTCATTTTGTTTCACTGGTTAATTTTTTTACCTTATTTGTATCTATTAGTACTGTTATAACTGTTATAAATAAATTTCGCTTTGTACCTGTAATTAAGATGGCACTTAGATGTGTTTTTTGTAAGAAATGGCCCACAATCCATGACCTGGTGTAGGTACCTGCGTTGGTGCAATTTTTTATAAATAAATTAGTTGAAATTTACAGTGTTTGTCCTATCTGTTGTATGTTTGTTTGTTTTATGCAGTCTCTATTGTTGTGTTTGGTGTAACTTTTTTGTTTTGTTTTAACATTCCCTCAGTGTTTGTGTGCTAAATAAATCTCTATTCTATTCTATCTATATTAGTTGTACAAATTTTATTTATTAATGACCCATCTACATATATTAGTTGTACCAAGCTCTGAATCAAATATATCATTTTTAACCGTCTTTAATGTACCTAACCAAAATTATGCGAAACCATCCCCCACGTTTGATCCTAGAATACCAAGAGATTCTCAACCTCGTAAATATGTTTTCAATATCCGAAAGCATTTCTCATACATTAAACAGATATTAGAATTCATGGAGTGATAAACCAAAGATCAGGCTTAGGATAATCGATGTTTTATGTGCTATAATATTCTTTTTAGCGGGAAAAAATATTCTGTGAATAAATGAGGGCGGATCGTTCGCGGGATGTTATTTTAGCAAATTTATTGTTTAAGGGATCTTTTTTATTGAGTGTGTGGTTGTTTGAGGAACTGTTGATAGTTTTATTTTTTGTTAGTACGCTGAAAAAAAAATGTGTACATTGATTAAGATCTTGTCTAATGTGATCACGCTCATGAATCCATATGAGCCTGATAAAATCTTGTCTTCTGTAACTGTGAGAACTTAGTTAAATCGTAATAGCTCTTTCTACCAAGTAAAGAATTGGCCTTATAAAGTGTAGTTATTTAATTTAATTCAGATATTAAATGCAACAAAGTTGTTTGCTAACCCCGTGCAAATAAATGTTAAATATGACAAAGTGAATATTTAAGCATTGATATGTCAATGATGTACCTATTTTTTGTTTTAAACAAATTCGATGGTGTATGTTTTGATATTAATAGACTAAAACAGTTCTTTTATTAGATACTACAAATACAACACTATTTTTACGGGTTGAAGACCGGATATTGGTTCCAATCAAAATCAAAATCAAAATCAAAAACTCTTTATTTCCATAAATACAATAAATGTACACTTAGAAAAGGTCAAATTATAAAACTATACACTGACACGGAAATAAAGTGATATTTTTGATTTCTGTCGCTTCGGTATGTAGACCAAAGTAAAGAAGCGACGAAGAAACCTTTAGCCTGTTAGTTGTTATTCTTCGAGTTGGAGCAAAACCCGTTCCAAGCTTTTTTATCTTCTAGATAATCTGATATTTTATAGTAAGCCTTTTTGCACAGCAAGGTTTTGACAATTTGTTTGAATTTATTTACTGATAATTTTTGCAACTCACTAGGAGTTTTGTTGTAGAAGCGTATACATTGCCCTTTAAAAGATACATTAATTTTGTGTAGTCTAGTTGTGGGCACAGCGAGTTTATGTTTATTTCTGGTATTAAAGTTATGTTTATCACAATTTTTAGGGAACAGATTTTTATTTCTATGAGTGTACAACAAGTTTTCATAAATATATTGACATGGTACTGTCATTATATTTATTTCTTTGAATTTATCACGTAGGGATTCTCTGGGACCCATATTATAGATTGCACGAACAGCCCTCTTCTGCAGCACAAATACGGTGTTAATATCTGCAGCGTTCCCCCACAGCAGTATGCCATAAGACATAATACTATGGAAGTAGCTGAAATAAACAAGTCTAGATGTATCCACGTCTGTAAGATGACGGATTTTTTTGACTGCATACGCTGCAGAACTAAGTCTCTTCGATAGCTTATCTATGTGTGGGCCCCATTGAAGTTTATGATCTAAGGTGATTCCTAAGAATACGGTACTTTCTACTATTTCTAACGTTTCTCCTTTAACGTTTACATCAGCCTTCACTTGTTTAACATTAGGTAGAATAAATCTAATACATTTTGTTTTGCTTTCGTTTAGCAAAAGATTATTGACACTAAACCAATGGACTACTTTTGAGATTGCATTATTCACATCGTCGAAATTTGTGTTTTGTCGTTTCATTTTAAAAATTAATGAAGTATCATCAGCAAACAATACAATCTCGTGATTATTCTTTACTAGATGAGGCAGGTCGTTAATATAAACTAAAAATAGGAAAGGACCGAGGATAGAACCCTGCGGTACACCCATTGAAACTACAGACCCCGAAGACCGTTTCCCATTAATGTCAACTCTTTGTATCCTATCACTCAAATAAGAAGTAAGAAGATCCAAAGAGGTGTTTCTTATTCCATAGTGATGTAATTTCCTGATTAATGTTTCATGGTGTACGCAATCGAAAGCTTTTGACAAGTCGCAAAAAACGCCTAAAGCATCTTGCGACTTCTCCCAAGCATCAAAAATATGCGATACTAACTCTACACCGGCATCAGTAGTTGATCTGCCGCGAGTAAACCCGAATTGCTTACAATGCAGCAGGTCATTGCCATTGAAATGCCTAAGCAATTGATGTAAAATAAGTTTTTCAAAAACTTTGCTGAATGTAGGCAGTACTGATATTGGTCTAAAGTTAGTGGGGTCAGACCTACTACCCGATTTATACAGTGGGATTATTTTACTACATTTCATTAGATCAGGAAATACGCCGCAATCAATAGATTCATTAAATATAAAAGCTAGATCTGTGGCAATGGTATCAATCAAAGGTTTAATAATTGTAACGGAAATGCCCCAGAGATCTGCAGTTTTCTTAATATTTAAAAGTTTAAAGGCTTTTTTAATATCTGTTTCATCAACGTGGCTGAAGTTAAATTTATTTTTGCATTTAGATACATTTTCTATTAGTAATGACTCGGCAATTACAGTAGAAGAGTTTAAACACTTTGTAGTAGAGATTGGAATTTCAGTAAAAAAGTTTTCAAATGCTTGGGCCACTTCAACATCATTTTTGATTGAGTAATCATTAATCTTTAAATTGTAATCATTAACGTATGTACTGACCTTTCCAGTCTCACTTTTTATAATATTCCAAGTTGATTTTATTACATTTTCACTATTTCTAATTTTCGAGCTAATATAGTTTGATTTTGCTATTTGACAAACTTTTCTAAATATTTTTGAGTAATTTTTTACTTTTTCTTTGAACTCCTGGCTAAAATTGTATTGTTTTTCACTATACAGTTCATACAACTTTTGTCTACTTTTATGTATACCCACTGTTGCCCACTCACTAAAGGTAAGTTTTTCTGAGACCATAATCGATTTCGGTGTGAATATTGAATTGAACGCATTGGTAAATTTGTTAAAAAAATTGCAATACGACTCATTTGGGTTGTTAAGTGAGTGATTAGGTGATGGTTTAGAATCCCAATTCAATATTAACCGTTCAAATCGATTGGTGGTCACAGGTATGTATGTTATTTTCTTTTTACAATTATTATTTTTTACTTGAAGTTCTAATTTTATTAGTTGACCTAAGTGGTCTGATTTTAAATTACTTATTACTTTTTTTGTAACAATTTTTTCACTTTGGCAAACAAATACATTGTCAATACATTTTGCTGAGGTTTCAGTTATTCTAGTAGGTTCCATAAATAATGGCCTTAGATTATAAGAATTTAATAAATTAGTTAATCTAGTACTGAGGGAGTAAACTTCTAAAAGGTCAACATTAAAGTCTCCACATACCATAATAGTTTTATTTGATTTTGATAATTTAAATAAAATGTCCTCCATAACATTTTCAAATATTTCAAAAGAAGCTGATGGTGGGCTGTATACGCTTACTACAATAGTTTGCTCCAACTCTACACATGCTACTTCGATGTGGCTTTCAACGGATAAGCATATTATGTCCTTACGGTCTTTGAATTTCATGAATTTGATTTTGAATATCCTAATTTGTCCCTTTGATTCATGACTAAGCAAATGCAACGAAAGCTTATAGTGAAAATAAAGTCACTACCCCAACGACTGCGAATAACAAATTATAGGTATTTAGAAAGTTGTTTCTAGTTCAGCTTTCTAAACAATTATGCCGAGCCAGGGAACCGCTCAAATATTCCGTATAACACAGACGATCTGGAAAGTTCTGACTGGAGCGAGGGTCGTATCTGGAGTCGAGGCTAATTGGCCCAGCGCTTAGCATCGAGTGCTTCTAGTCGAATATCGATACTCTTGCCAGTTATCGAATGCTGACGCTGACATCGGGATATCAAGAAATGGAGATATCTACTCGTACCTACGCTTTGACTTGTTTCTCTAAGCTACATTTTCATCTCTACATAGTATCACAGCCTACCTATATGCACACAGTCGTTCGAACAAAATATCCGAAGAGTTTGTAGGGTTAGGTTTTTATGCGAATCGAACAAACATTTGTACCGAGGCGGGAATCGAACCTACAAAACTTCCTGCGTCGCGGACCTTCGCCCGCCGCGCCTCATTGGTCGTCAATTAAATAGTATTATGTTCATTTGCAACAGACGATTACAGGCAATGCCAAACTTTTGAATCTCACCGACAAAGACTTGATAACAACGAGTCCATCCCAAAGTTACCTGGAAGAGATCTCTCGAAGAGATAAGGCCGCATCCTGATTTAGTTGGTAGTCTGAGTAAGTTTTAGAGTAGACTAGACATTTTCTTTTTTATTTGTCGCGCATCTTATAATGCCGCTCTCCTAGACTTTAAAAATCGATGCACCCTAATTCAGAACTACGATGACCAGTGTTTTCAATTTTTTACTTCCATCGTCATCTGTATCCAGGTTACATCAACTAGTTCCCGAAGTTCGGGTGAAGATTATTCCTCAAAATGTATGGGCGGAAATTTCCCCCAAAAAGTAAAGAGGGTTCACTTTACTCTGTGGGGGAAAATTTCCGCCCACACTCGAGAATATCACATGTAAAACAGAATCCTTCGCAAAGCGCGAATAAAGTGCTTCACACCGTAACAAGACGACGACATTACGCCGTTCATTACTTCTCTCCACTAATTAGTGAAGTTTTGTGTGGTCTCTCGTTAAAACTCCATTTTGCTGTTTGAGATCGTTGGGAATGTCAGTGTGTTAGCTTCCTTATATACATAGATGTCTATTTGTAGACGACACACGTTGAAGTTATATTTTATGTACATAATTATTTTAGGCTAAGATTTGTTTCCCTATCCTGTATGTTTATTATGTACCCACCGCAGATGTAGGCATATAATTAACAACCCTCCTTATTAGGAACTTAATTTGCTTGTACTTTTTACAATTAAGATGTATTTTAGCAACAACTAGGTAACGCCATCTGTTGGTTGTTTTATTATTTTAATAAATAAGGTGAAATTGTTGGTGTACGCAGAACATTTAATAATTATTCTCGAATCACGCACTGTTTAGTTTAATCTCTGCCTGCATATATATTTATTAAGTTATATTCAACAATTATTTATATCCACATTAATTATTTGAGCCTACACATTTTCTCCCCTTGGAGACTCGACCTTAGGTCCGTGGGGTACCGAGGCTCTAAACCAGATAATTTTTAAAAATATTATCTGAGCGTCTGGTCGAAGCGACGCGTGACCTGAGAGCTGGTGAGTATCTAGCGCAGCGCATTAGCATTGCTATACAGCGGGGCAACGCAGCCAGCGTCTTGGGGACGCTTCCGACTGATATTGATATGTATCAGTTGATCTACCTGTAGATTGTTTGCAACAGTCTGCAGTTAGCTCAATCGTTTCAATTGTAAATACTAGTTCTAATTTATTTCTATAATTTGATTGTAATTTTCTTTGTGAATAAAGATCGTGCTTTATTTCCATGACCTTTTTCTTTATTTCCTTCTCTACGTGTGACTTTGTACGGCTTTCTAGAATACAGATATGTTATTCTAGGTCTATCTACAATTTTGCAGGTTCTGAGACTGGTTTTAATACCGATTTCACCTAAATTCATTCAGTACTTTCAATTTGAAGAGGTTCCAAACCTATAACAGCAGCATGTTTTTCTCTACATATGTTCGATGGAACACAGAAAAAAAAAAGAAAAAGAAAATAAAAGAGAAAAGTATGGAATGTAAGCTGCTTGATCTTAGGTTCCATCCATGTCATGGAACCTAAGATCAAGCATTGAATTGAATGAACGATGATGATGATCATAAATCATTAATTTATGAAGAAAAATCTCTAGTCACAAAAAGAAAGCATCAAAAATACTGCTTTCATCAAAAGCGTTTGACGGATTCCACGAAAACGTTCGTTTAAAAATATCTGTAGAAATCTCCATGCATTAAAATTCGACTACGTCACAATTTGTTACCGGTAATGACGTATTTGCATCTGAAAGAAAATCCTCTTAAGGCGTAAACAGGAGCCGATGACCTTGAGCGAATGGGCGTGGCTATCGTTTTGGCCCCGCACCTTCCGCACCTGCCGCCGTGAAATAGTTTTCGCGCGTAAACCGCAAAATAAGGAAAACTTACGGGACGGGGCGCGGGCACGGCGTAGTAAACGAATAGAAACACAAGAAATGCGGATCCGATTCCCACTAGATAATTTTTAAAAATCTAGGTACAATTATTTGTTCCTGGTCTGGATTTTGTGGTACCACGATGGTAAGTAACCTAATCTAGGAACAGAACTCGGTATATTAGGTGCCTATGTAATATGGGTGTTGGGTTGTTGTTATTACTAGCTGCTACCCGCGGCTTCGCTCGCGTTGTAGGTCCTCCTTTGTGGTATCTCCTTCAAAAGTAGTCTATATTCCAATCATTCGAAAATTTCATCCTAATCTATTTAGTAGTTACGGAGATAGGTTGTAAGGGTAACAAACATTCACACAAACTTCTCTCATCTAATAATTAATGTTAGGAGGATATCAACGAATACCTAGGTAGGTACTCGTAGTAATATGGGTGGAATGATTTGAAACAATAAATCTCTGAAGTAAAGGAGAAAGGGCATACTGGACCAAGAAAAAAAATTAATGTTACATGGTACAGTCAGCGTCAAATTGATATGTGCGTCTAGAGTAGTCAAAATGATCTAAAAAACATAAAAGCAATTTGATATACGCAGTTCGATACACCATAATGTTGTAAGCACCCAAGGTGTTCAAAATATCTTACTACTCCTTGTTTCAAATTTTTTATTATGAGCAGTCAGGGTTACTGACTGCTCATATTATAAATAAGAATAATGAGTAGTACGACATTTTGATCACCTTGGGTGCTAACAACAATGTGATGATTCGAACGGCGTATATCAAATTGCTTGCATGTTTTTCAAATCATTTTGACTACTCTAGACGCACATATCAATTTGACGCTGACTGTACCTAGGTTTTTTACACCCGTATATATCAAAAAAATGAAGCCAGAAATACGAATAGTAATGATTTGATGAAACAATTACCTAAGCTGGAGGAGAAAGGGCATCCTGGACCAAGAGACAAAATTACTCCCTATTACATAGTAGCTTTTTTATACTCTTGAAAGAAATGAAGCTTGAAATACTGGTGGAACGATTTGACGAACTTATAAATCTGTTTAGAGATTTTGATTTTATTAATGGAGATTTTTTTTAAATAATAAGCTATCCAATTAATTAACTGTCTGCAGTTAGCCCAATTGTTTCAATTGTATATACTAGTTTTAATTTGTTTCTATTCCTTGATTGTAATTTTCGTTGTTACTTAAGTCCAATTAATTTAATTGTGTTTAAATTAGATACGTTTATTTAAGGTCCAAAATTTAACTTAAAACTCTATTGCTCAAGGGTAAGCAATAGAGTTTTAAATTCACATATTATAATAGAATATTATAGTAGGGTAGGTATTTATTATAATAAAAGAATATTAAATATATATTTTTGTTTTTGACTTATAACTTGGCGTTATCTATAAAGGATTGTATTGTATTGAAAGGGCATCTTAAACCACGAGAAGAAATTACGATTACAAAAAGTTTTTTTTTAATTAAAATTCCGAAAAGTTTAATTGCCTTTCAATATTTATTATTTTGAATTGTGGTTCTTCTGTTTCACTTCTACTGTCCATCCACGTCATTTCTTCTATATTTTCCTGTTCTATTTGTCCATCTATGTTTTCAGTGGTAACTGTTAATTCTTCTACCATTTTTTCCTCTTCTTTTTTTCTTCTGTTTCTTCTGTTTCACTTCTACTGTCTATCCACGTCATTTCTTCTTCTATATTTTCCTGTTCTATTTGTCCATCTATGTTTTCTGTTGTTACTGTTAATTCTTCTACCATTTTTTCCTCTTCTATCTTTTTTTTCTCTTACTGCTGTTTTTTTTGTCTTCAATAGCTCTTAAAATATAACTTGGGTCTCTTAATGGCATCGATCTAGAATGTTTTGGATCTACCAATTCTGGTAGAATACAATCTATGTAAATTGTGGTCAATTTTTCTTTCATAACACTTTCCCAAAATTCATCATCCCTTTCAATTATTTCGGTAACTACTACACGATTATTTTCTCCGTGCCATATACCAAGTAGACATTTGGAAGAGTTTGTTATCTGCATTTGTCCTTGAATTTGGAAGAACCAGTCGTGGTTTTTATTAATTTATATATTTTTTTTTGTATAAAAATTAATCTTTTTTGGTTTACGGCTTCGTCAAACCCAAGTTTTATGGCTGTGATTGGGAACTTTATTTCTACGATTGTGTCTTTAGCAATTATTCCATCAGGAGTAGCTCCAAGAAATGGAATGTCTTTGTGTATAAATAGACCGCAAGCCTTTATTTCAACCTTCTCTTGATCAGCTAGTTGTTTATTGCTAATTTTTCATTATCACGCCCATGTTTTATTGAGTGTACGTTATTTAAATTACTTTTATACAGTAAATTTTTAACAAGGTTTATGCATCTCACGTCCTTTCTTCGCTTGATTACCTTTCCAAAATTGGATGCGGTGAGCATGTTTCTTCTAATCTGCATCCATTCACTAGAGCTACTTTGTAAGACTGTTTCTTTCTGAATTTTATTCCTTTCTTCTTCAGTTTTTTTTTAACTTTTTAGAAAAGTGTTTTTTTCTCTTTCATACATGTCAGGCAACCTAACTGGCTTCACACATTTTTCCCCGTAATCTAAGTCCTGTCCTTTTTGAAATAAGCTTTTTTTTTCCTAGAATATTTTTCCATCAATTTAGATCTCCTCAACCGTCTTTCTTCAAAAATGTTTATCTTACATTTTGTATTTTTATTCATAATAGACTTATAAACTGAAGATACAACTTTTTGGGTATTGAACGACACAACTGCAGCTTGACCCACGAACTTTGCTACAATACTATTGTAGCGTTCTACGGCGTTGCTGTCAACATCGTGTATTAAACTTGGGGAATGAGAAGCAACATTGGATAGTAGCAGACAAATTCGACTCCAAAAGGAACTTGTAAATAAGTCGTTGTTGGTAGCTTCCGCTAAAGGCTGCTTTGAACAAAAGTATGGTTTGCACCTGCTATGATCATCAAAAGCATGTAGATGAGCTAATAATATGTCGTTATAAAGTAGTTCTTTATGAGAATATTTTACGGATTCAGATTCTGATGTGTACTTTTGTATTGCCATGCGAATCGTTTTCCTCCTAATCATAAGCTTAGTTTGAGATAAGCATTTTCTGAAACGCAAAGGGTATTTTGTATCAGTCCTCAAATGTTCAATTTTGTTACAAAAGTTTCGTAACACGACATTCTATTTTTTTTATTGTAATATGTGGATACGGTCGACTTTGTAGTAATTTTGAATAAGTACTGGAGTCTTCATCTGAAACCATCCGACCATAAATAAGGTTATACATTTCAATAGATGTCTTAAAACCTTCGAGGAGAATAGCTGATTCCATCCCAGTCGAGGAGCCAGAGTAATTTTTATAGCAAACATGCTCTTTAGGGTCACATCCTTTATTTTCTGCTTGTAAACAGATGCAGCAGTATTTGTTTTTGACTCCTAAAAAAAGATTTTTTCCTGTTCGCTTGCCAATAATTGCTGCTGCTCCAGAGAGCGCTGAGTAATTTTTTTTATAGGTTCGTTTACTCCAGCACCCGTCCACGATTACATCGATAATAGGTATACTATTTTTGTCTACACGATAGACAAATTTCGTTCTTCTTCTGCAGCTTTATTCATAGATTGAAGCGCTATCTTTTCCCATTTATCTGCCAATTGGCCGTGACAGTCCTGGTATATCTTTGATGATATCAATGGTAAATTCGATGGGGCGGACAATTCTTTAAGCTGTGCATGACCACATCCAATTGAAATTGTACCCGCAACAGCTCGTCGATTAATATCCAAATCGTTAGGCGGATCGTTATCTACATAAAATTTCTTCCTGCACATTTCGCATCGCAGTGTAAATTTGGATCGTAATCCTATCTGCTTCTCGCCAACTATGTCCACACAAACAAGACCACAATCAAAAGGACTGTGATTGGATATTTCTTTTAGTTTATCTAAGAAATGATTAATATCCAATATGCGTCTACCTGTAAAAGGTATAGACTCTGGTTCTGTAGACTCTGGCTAGAACAATGAATTATTAGATTAAAACACTCATTAATTTCAAGATAAACACGGAAAAAATGGTACCTAATAATGTAGACATAATAATATGATGATAATAGGTACCTCTACTTCAAAGACATCTTCAATTGGTTCTGGTCAGGAATCCTGGTATGGTATTCTAAATGAGGTTGGTGTCATTGGTTTTAGCTGTAACATACAAAAGAATACAAAATAATAGGCTATTTCTTTGTTATGTTACGGGGTGGGACAAATAGGACGCACGGCCAAAAGATATTATGGTAACAAATATTTTTAACAAAATCAATATCATCATAACTTGTCAAAAATGTTTACTTGTTGTTGTTTGTTTGTTTTTTTGTACCAATAAATAAGGATCTCTACAAGATGACAAAAAAAGGCTATGTACCGTTTTTACCCAGTCTCCTTTACATTTCGAACCCCATTCCCATTTCGTGTCAGTAAGAAAGTCTCCGAACTTAGTCACGGGCAGCGCAGTTCCTATTCTTGGCTCGGATTGGAGTAAAGTGAGAGGTGTACCTAGTGCCTCACTTCGGAGTGACATAAAACGGTTGTGACTAAGTACCTATAAGTTTTTACTTACCTATTAGATTTCAGTCTGCTCGGCTACGTATTCACATTCTGATGATGATCATGAACCGGGTTTGGATGGAACAGATGGCATACCTACTTATTTTATTTCATCGCAGAATACCTACTACCTAATATTAGCTACCTAAGCACTATGGATGTTTTACCTCTAGCGCAGGCATTTTCACTCTAGTTTCAACTTGTCCCGTCACAGTACATCTGTAAATGAATAATATTGTAAGATTAGTAATAAACGAGTAGCTATGTATGAAGTATTTACTTAGGTACATCTTCGTTGATTTGTTCTTACCTGGTACTGCGCTGGACATTGGAAAGCGGAGGCCATAGACTACCACTATGACTTGTAGATACTTTATAGGTAAACTCTGTTGTTGTTACTTACTCGATAACATTTTCAAAAGGCATTTTCTTTCTGATGAATTTGCCCTTTCCTTGATCTCCTACAAAAAATAACAACATGAAAAGTCTATATATACCTATATTGCTAATAGTAGCAAGTACATAACATTGCTGAAATAAAATGTATGTAGGTAGGTAGGTAGTAGTTATACTTACATTTCTAACATCTTCAGCTTACTGATCTTCGGCATTTTCAATATAATTTATTATATTTATTATACCTAGATACACACAACAACAATGGGTAGTCAAAGTATACCTAGGGTATGGGTAATAAATATACCTTAGCACTAGAAGCGTCCTTGCGCGACAAATATAAATAGGTACCTACTTATGAAGTCGGTATACCTATATAATTACAAACTATCTTACACTCAATAAAGCGTCCATGCGCGCACAACTTAGAATAATAAACAAATCAATTAGTATCGAAAAGCCGACGAGAAAAGTAAGCGAGTACTAGGCAGACGGACACAACCATCCCGTACGACAGCCAGCGGCGCACTGCCGCCCGTCGCCCGCGCGACCACTTTCAAAGGTTCACGCCCCCTAATTATACGGAAATCTAGAAAAAACTTATTTACTAGGTGAAAAATCGTCGCATCACAAAATCATACGTTCAACTTGAAGATAAAGTTTTTGCCGACATATAGGTGAAGGAAAAAGTACAAAATTCTAAGTCGTTTAGAAGTAGATACAAATTTTCAGTCCAAAACAGCTGCACTTTGTGAATTTTGTTTCACAGGGTAAATGAACAGCTAGAACATTTTTGTAGGTTCACTTTACAGATAAAAGGTCAATGAATGACATATATTTTTTTCAGCACATAATATTGACTCCTCTATGAGTAGAAAGCCTCCAAAAAAGACCGATCAGCTACTGTTTGCGCCTTAAATGAGGGGGGGCTGCCGAAAAACAGGGGGAAACATCCTATTGGGACCTTACGACGTCATATTTACAGCAACAAATTTCAGCTATCGCGAGCGGAATGCTTCGTTACCCCCTTTATCATATGGCAACGGTGTGGAATACACTTTCTTTAGCTATTATTCCTACTTTCAATAATTTAGGTTTCATCAAGAGAAGAGTCAAAGAAGCATATTTTTAGTAATAACACTTTCCATCAGACATTCTATGATCTAACTACACT
Source organism: Eupithecia subumbrata (assembly GCA_949316285.1). Classification (NCBI taxonomy): domain Eukaryota; kingdom Metazoa; phylum Arthropoda; class Insecta; order Lepidoptera; family Geometridae; genus Eupithecia; species Eupithecia subumbrata. The sequence continues at coordinate 6,423,950 of OX438643.1, read as the reverse complement.
AATAAGTAAGTAGGTATACCAGTAGACAAAGACTACTCTCAAATAAAACCGGATCTCACCTACATCAACACCATCTACAATCTATAAGTTACAAAATAATTTCAGTGAAAAAGAGCCATACACTTTTAAGTTTGGCTCATTGTAATGAACCACCCTGTAGTAAATATAAAGTGATGAGAGTTTTTGAGTCGCACCCCAACTCGAGGGTTCTACCCTCTACCACTCTACCTTCTACCTATTAACAGGTACCAATGACTTCTATGAATAAATTCAATTTAATGTCTTACTTTGTATAAGTGTAACGACGTTAAGATGGAAGATTTTAAGTATGCAGAGTTTTAATACGCTGATTCACACCTTCCCGAGCCGATTATTTCTTATACAATCTATAATATAAAAATGAGTCGCTGAATGTGTTGCTAAGCGCAAAACTCGAGAACGGTTGGACCGATTTCGCTAATTCTTTTTTTAAAATATTCCTTGAAGTACGAGGATGGTTCTTACAGAGAGAAAAATTATAAAAAAAAAAATTAAAATTTTTACATACATTTTTTAGGCGATACGAAGTTCGCCGGGTCAGCTAGTAGATAATATTATTAACTTTTTAACGACCGATATGGCGTGGCGGGCGAAGGTTCGCCTGCGATGCAGGAGGTTGCGGGCTCGATTCCCGCCCTGGGACAAATATTAGTACGATCGGCAAATATTATATTTGTTCCGGGTTTTCTGGATATTTTCTATGTATAATAAAAACATCTTTAAGCGCCTTATTGGCTTTTATCGCATGGGGGTAATACCCCGGTGGATATCCCTTAGTCGCCTCTTACGACACTCTAGGGAAAAATTGAGGTGGTGCAAATTCTAAGCTGACACCACACAGCCAACTAACACTCACCCTAACTAACGACCATGAAATAGAGAAAAATACTACTGCTTATTATTTTGATATTGTTGCCTAGTACCAAAGTGCTAGAAGCTTTATCCCACATAGGCTTCATCTTTGTAAGAGTCGTTCGGCACAAAAACGGCATGCGGCGAGTAGTCGCACTTTTATGAAGTCGCAGCGTTAGATCTCTGGAACAGATCTTCTGAAAGATGACCTTTGCGGTGCAGTAGATAAAAGTCTGATCGCAGAAAATAGCGTATTCGATGTTCGTCGTGGGATAAATTATGTACCTATGTAAAATTATTAAGGTGACTGAAGTTATTGTATGTTTATAAAAAGTTTTAATGATAACACCGATTTTAGTTCGAAGACTTCATAAAGTCTTTTCATCTTCTTAATAAAACTTTAGTAACAACTAGTATCTGCCCGCTGCTTTGCACGCGTTTTTTTGGTTTAATAAGTAGCTTATTGTTTGAGTTAGGCTACACCCTAAGTGTGCCTATGCCAAATTTCATCTTGATCTGTTCAGTAGTTTTGGACATCATAGGTAACAAAAATTTCACATTATATAATAAAAATTATACGTGGTCAAACATTACAATCAGTGAGTGAACAATCAATCATCCCCTGTTTCCTGAATTTAAATGAGACCACTTTCGGGGTATACCTTTTCCAATAAAAAAATAATTATCGAAATAGGACTTCTCTGTGAAAAGTTATACGAGGGCATACCTAAAAAAAATATATACGCGTCGACTTGAGAACCTCACCCGTTTTTCGTCGGTTGAAAACAGAGGTTATTCTAGGATTACTCTATGTCCCAAACAACGGTTTTACTTTGTAAGTTACATAGAATTTTATTTCAAAGTCTACATTTCATTTTGTTTGATTGTGCTGGCACATTTTACGTGAAAAAGTTTTTGTATGTAGCAGAAGTTGATTTCATCTTCAACATTTTTTTCTTCGAAAATTTAATTTGTTTAGAATATTTTAGTGAATAAAAAAGTCTTTATTCGGCGTAGGTTGATTATTTGATCTTAGAGTAACACTACAAGTTGACTTTACCCACTTGTTACTAGCGTTTATTAGTACATATATATCGATGTTTATTATACGAATCAATCGACAATAGGAAGGTAAGAGATTAAATTAACTTTAGAATGTAAATATTAGTTCTGATTGGTTTCAATTATTTTATGGCATTTTTTTTTGTTAATAAAGATTACTTTAGAATCAGTTCGTTTGTCTTTAGCACCTAAAAGGACCTACTTATAGTCTATTCACCCGAGCAAATGAAATAACGTAATCAAAGACTCAATGGTTCTTCTTCAAACTTTTTTTAGTAATATAGTATGCATGTTTGAATTTGCCTTTTATCTTTATACTAGTTTATGGCCGGGGCTCCGTATGCGTTGTTTCTGTAAACGTTTAAAGGGGATTTCTATCCCATGGGAACTGATTTATGGAATAAAAAGTATAAGATATAAAAAGTGTAAGATTCCAGGATTAGAATTACCTGTATGTAAAATTTTAGCCCGATCCGTTCAGTAGTTTTGGCGTGAAGAGGTAACAAACATCCATCCATCCATCTACCCATCCATCCATCCAAACTTCCGCATTTATAATATTAGTGTGATTGTGATTAGCAAGAACCTATGCAATCTTTACCTCTTTAATTATATTCGTGTAGAAGTATAGTTATGGATATTTTAGGAATTTTACTAAATAAACGTAACAATGAATTTATATAAAACTAGCTGCTGCCCGCAGCTTCGCTTGCGTAGTTCCCGTTCCCGTGGTAATTCCGGGATAAAACATAGCCTATGTCCGTCTCCTGGTTCTAAGCTGCCTCCCCACCAATTTTCAGCCAAATCGGTTCAGCCGTTCTTGAGTTATAAATAGTGTAACTAACACGACTTTCTTTTATATATATAGATTTTGTTGCATTCTTTTGCTCGGGTGAATACATCATGGTTACTAAGACAAAACAACGTAAGTCCTACCATAGACTAGACAATCATTGGCCACACTAATAACTAATTCTACATTCGTTAAGCTCTTTCCTGACCACATGCAGAAGCCATCAGACAATAAGTTGAAGCTCTTTCCAAAAGACACTTATTTTGCTTATAATTATTTTTAAAGTCGACGCCAAAAAGACCATTTTGGATTTTGTATTACATACAAATTTTATCTGGAGTTTAGTCGGAGCTAGTAGGTATAGTATATTATGTGTGGCCGGAGTAAGGTTTTGTTTAGGTTTTGTGCCAACAGAATCACATATCATAATTATACCTACAGGCTAAGCGTAAATATTATAAAGGTATGTATTTTCCAATACCTGTCAATGTCAACAAGCCGCATAACTACAAAACGCGTTTGACATTGTAATGCGGCCGTAATGTCGGCGTTGGATCAACCGGGTATCCCTGGCCCGGGTAAAAAGAGAGATTTACCCGGGCGGGTTTAGGCGTGATTGATGACGTGTGGTTCTCGGCGGCGAAGTGGCAAAATACACATATGTTTTTTATTTATGGGTTTTGGATAAGAAGAAGTATTTTAAGCGTCATAAATTAGCAAATTAAAAGCAACAATAATTTTATAGCTTTTAATTTGCTTATTTATGACGCTTATAATACTTGTTCTTTATCCATAGGTACAGTTAATATTACTAAATTTAGAGGTGCTGTTTAAAAGTCCAATAATACATGGCGATCTAGATATTTTCTGAATTAAACATAAATGATTAAACGAGTTGGATTTGGATCTAACTACATCGCATGGACCCGAAGTTAATTCTGTGGTTTTTTTCTGTTTAATAAAGAATTTAGAGATGTTTTTTTCATGATTTTCATAATTTTCAAAGGCAGCATGCTCTCATAGATACATATTTTTAAAGAAACATTAGAATCATTGTATTGTGAATAAATTACCAAAGTCATAATTATTCGGCAAGTTCACACATCTAATTCCAAACATATTATCATAATTACCTACCTCAACAGCCTCTATTGGTCCACTGCTGGACGCAGGCCTCCCTTTGTAGGCTTTTATCTTATGTGGGCATAATTATCTTCATACATGCCTATTCGCACCCATATGTCCACTGCTGAACGAGTCCCCTCCAAACAAGTGGGATTGCCAAATCACCACGCTTTGCGGGTGGATTACTGATCGCAGTGGGAGTGTTAAAAATACAGAAGAAGGCTGTTCCTCTGGTAAAAACATACCAAGGTAAAGGTTTCTTGTTCGGTTCTTTATTTTACCTTAAAAAGGTTACAGTGAACAAAAAATCAAAGTGATCACTTTGTTTTCTAGTTTTACTTGTGTGGAATTTAAATTTTCAGACGTGTCCAAGATTGCTCGATCCTACAAGATCTAAAGGAAATAAAGCACTTTAATATTTGATAGGTTCCCTTAATCAGCTCTTAAGATATCCACGACCTGAATTAGAAGGGGCGGTTCTTACGGCTCGAACGCTGTAGCCATAAATACGTACTAAAATATTTTGGTCCTGAAATGGTGGTGTGGTTTGTAAAACCGCCGCCGATCATGCCGATGACAGGAAATGAAAGGGTTAGGTGCCGAGCGCAATCAATCTCAATGTCATCCTGAACCTTTTGTCAATACCAATATTAATTCGTATTGACGCGGTTTTAAGGGTTATTGTTGGCTTTAATGTGCCCTTCTTTGTTCGTGTTTGTGTTAATTTACTGGGGGTGATTTTCTACGGTTTTTGAATGATAAAATCGAAAATAGGAGTGGATGAGCGAATGAAAATTGTGTTCTAGACGTTTAGAAATATAAAAAAATTTAATGTTTTTGAATGTTACCTACGATCTTTAGAAGATTTTTTAATATTTTGATAATATTATTAAATTATGATACTTCATTCATGATTCATTAATGACGACCTAACTATATATAACGGAACAAATTTCTGCAGATCGTACACAATTTTTTTCCGAGCCGGGAATCGAACCCGCAAATTCCCGTCTCAGACGGACCTTCACCCGCCACGCCATATCGGTCGTCAAATCAAGTCATTATTTGCAACAGTCTGCAGTTTGCTCAATTGTTTCAATTGTAAATACTAGTTCTAATTTGTTTCTATTATTATGTATTTGTATTTGATTGTATTCATTATGAATATAAGCGGGTTAACTACGAACCTAGTTTGTGTTGGAAGAACACCAACGTTTCATCCCTTAACGAGGGACTTCATTAGCGTGAGTGCGGTTCGCGTCGCGCCTGTTCTGTTTCCGGCGCGCACTATTTGATTTTAATTTTCTTTGTTAACTCCCCACGCAAAAAGAGAGGGGTGTTATAAGTTTAACGTGTCTGTCTGTGTATATGTCTGTGGTATCGTAGGTCCTAAACGGATAAACCGATTTCCGTTTAGTTTTTTTTTATCATAGATAATTTTATCCCGAGTGTTCTTAGCCATGTTTCATAGAAATCTGTCGGGGGGTTTTTTTTAATTTTTAATTTTGTTCGTGTTCTAGTAGTGTAGTATAAATAAATAAAAAATAATAAAATATAATATAATAAAATATAAAATAAAAATAATATATATAATAAAATATAGATCTAAATAAATAAATAATTCTGGACAATTCATACAGCATTATCTAGCCCCAAGCTAAGCAGAGCTTGTGTTGTGGTACTAGATAACTGATATACTTAATACAATACACTATATAGATAGATGATTTTTTTACTATACATAGAAAACACCCAGACCAACGGAACAAATTTCTGCAGATCGTGCACAAATTTGTTCCGAGGCGGGAATCGAATCCGCACACTCCTGCGTCGCAGGCGGACCTTCGCCCGCTGCGCCACGGAGGTCGTATCTAAACTTACCTTTTGGTACGTAATTTTCCAAATGTAATGTTATCCAAAATAATGGAAAATAAGCTTAGCTGCCATCTATCCAAAGCACATAATTAATATTCTGCATCGCAATGAGCCCATTCCATGTCTGATTAGCGTCGCCTCAGCGGAGTCAAACTTATTTATTATGTAAATCTATGTAACCGCTACCACGAATATACTCACTGCTAAGAAGGTAGGTAATCATAACTGTTACTAAGGATTTACTATTATTCGCCCTGGTCTTCCCACTGCTGGGGATCGGTCTCCTCCTTTCCCTTTAGCATCAGCACCAAAATAAATAAATAAAAATATTAGCTAGCCTACGGTTTTGCATATGTCATCGACCCATCGCGTCGGTGGACGTCCTCTATTCCTACAACAGTCTCTTGGCCACCACTCAGTCAGTGGCACTACACCTGGCGCAGATTAGCACAAGACAGAGGTGAATGGCATAAACATAGAGAGGCCTATGCCCAGCAGTGCGTCAACAAGGGCTGATGATGATGATGATAATGATTAGCTAGCCCCTAATAATATCGTCGTGAAGGATTTTTCGAAGGGAGGGTTATTAATCCATGTGGTAGAACTCATTCTCCTGATTTTTTAGAGATCCAACAACGGTCTGTCTGGCGGGGTTCCGGAGTTTAGACGGTTTGAAATTCCCTTGGAGCCAAGTTGTAGCTCATTTTGCTGATCACGTAGACACCCCACACGATGGGACTTCGTTTATTTTCTCGTTTATCATATAATTTTTTGCAAGGGTTTCTTAAACCTGGAAAAAGTATGAAGGGAAGTATTTTCACAATACACAATTAAGTTTACTTATATATACAAATTTTTTGGTAATGTAAGAACCGATTCAAAATTAACTATCGCCGTTTGTGTAGAGGAGCCTTAACAAAATAAATGAATTTCTCAGAAAATCATCAAAAAGTTAAAACCGTCAAAAATTGGCTGGAGTTTTTTTTTCTCCATATTCTGGAACTGACAAAAAGGTTAAAAGGCAAAATTAAGGTTTTTATTATTATAGTGAGTACACCCTCACACTTTTTAACTAAAGAAAGTTAAAAACTTTATAAGAGTAGGTACGAACTGATTTTTGTCCACCACACCAAGGCTATTCAACCAATCAGTTTTCCGAGGCAAAGGCCCAGAATCTGATACGATTACACACGAAATTCAATCGAATCATAAATTTATGCAAGCTGCCTTGTAGAAAGCAAAAAATATAAATATAAATATATTATAAATATAATAATATAAATATTATAATATAAATATAAATAGAAATATAAATATAAATCTTTGCAAACTCGAAAACCGGACTTAGAATATCCCTGCTGAAGGTGGGAGTTATTATTCCGAGTATGACATTCTGAATGGGGGTACCGGGATCTGCACTGACATCTCGCATAGGAGTGTATTGTGTATGACATTCATGGAATCCGAATTTCAAAACCAAAAAGAAAACTTTTTGGGGCCATTTATTTAAATAAAGAACGATGTTAGTTTTCCGGCGGACTCAGATGGTTATTTCAACTAAATTTATTTTCAGCAAAACCTTTTTTCTCTCATTCGTCAGCTTTTATAAATCCAGCATAATTTTCCCCAAAACCTGTGTGTTACACAAGAATTTCCCCGGGCTCTTATCGTTAAGTAAAACTTAGTAGGTACAAGGTCTGAACCTAATTATGGGCAAGCTCATTTTGGCGCGAAATGTGACAGTTCGTTAGGTGCCGGCCGAAAAGCGCGCGAAATGGAATTGTTGGGTAAGGGAATAATTTTGGGGAAGGAATACAATTTGCTAGTCTCGGATAATGTTATTACTGCTGGCTGTATTACGATGTGGGACGTTCTTGAAGTTTGATGGATTTTCTGAAAGGAGCTTGCCAAAATATTATGTAGCGGGATTTAATTACCTACATAAGGCAGGTAATTAAATCAGCTCATGAATCCATCAACGTACAACCAAACAACACCAAGACTACTGAGCAAGTAGATTAGTATAGATTCCAGATTCCTATTCCAGATTGTAGACAGTCGAAGGAGGCCTTCCCGGCTCTAAACCCGAGTTTCTCCCGAAAACTCTTCAATCTGAAGCGTGATAAACTCCGGGAAATGGTCGGCATTGTCACAGGACACTGCATGCTTAACAAACACCTATTTAATCTGGGTATCAGAGACAGCGACCTATGCAGAGGGTGCATAAACAGCAGAGGAGAAGGCCGCGCATGTGCTTGTAGATTGATAGACTACAATACCTTGGAACACCGAGGACGCCTAGGGAGGCATGCACCGGCGTCAGCGAACTGCTGGCTTTCCTGGAGGATATCGGGTGGTTAGATTAGCAGCCCCACCCGACACGCAAAAAGGGCCCACCTGTGGCCTATTTGCGGAAACCAGTCCAGAAACAGGTAACAAGTAAAGTAGGTAGGTAATTAAATTAAATAACTCGCGTGGTCTCGCGTGAAAAAATAGCTTTTTACTATTTTCTATGTTCTATAAGTAATTTAGATAGATAATTAGACAAACTTTGAATCAATTGTAGTTATATCAATTTATTACGTGTTTTTATTTTGTATTCAAAATGTTATACATATACATTCGACGACCTCAGTGGCGCAGCGGGCGAGAGTTTGCCTGCGACGCAAGAGGTTGCGGGTTCGATTCCCGCCTCGGAACAAAGTTCCGTTGGTCTGGATGTTTTCTATGTATAATTAAATGTATTAAATATATCAGTTATCTAGTACCCATAACACAAGCTTTAAGTAGCTTACCTTGTGGCTAGATGGTGCTGTGTGGATTGTCCTTGTTGTAGGTATAAATTTATTTATTTATACCTACCTATTTCACATAGTCACATAGTGTTAGTGTTTAGTTGACATTGTGGCTAAGAACACTCGGGATAAAATTATCTATGACACAAAAAAAACTAAACGAAAATCGGTCCATCCGTTTGGCAGCTACGATACCACAGACAGATACAAAGATAGACACATTAAACTTATAAAACCCCTCTCTTTTTGCGTCGGGGGTTAAAAATTAATTTAAAACCTAGCCCTACTACAATTTCTTTGAAGCTTTGAAAGTGTCAAATCCATAATTATTCTCCGTTGTAATAATTTGTAAAAAATAAGCTCTAAAGCTAGAAAATAATTTACAGTCTGTGGTTCATTTTCTCTCGTCTACAGAGACTTCGTTTGTAGTTATTTTATTCTACGGGATTTATGTTTAGATGGATGTTTTTTGTGGAATATTAGAATTCATTCTAAGAATAAGTAATTAGTTTTTGTCTATGGATTTTTGTTTTTGATCGTAGGAGGTAGCTGTAGATAGAAAAGTTAGATAGAAAATACTATAATGTACACTCTAATCAAATAGAAACAATTTACTACACGACAACTTAGGTCTAATTTCATCGTTTGCTGCCAAAACTGAGATCAACAAAACTAAGTTCAGCTTGATCAAGTTCAACTTCGTTATATCTATTGTGTGATATGACAAATTTTGAACTCGGGTTAGCGCTTGAACCGGTTTTACTTTATCGGTGAAATGGTGATACCTATATTAAGCTTATTTTAATGCCCCTGCAAAAGTTGTATATTTTAAAGTGTAGGCAGAGATGCGAAGTTGCTCTTTTTGGCCACGAGATAGAGAGATAAAATAGGTGGTGGCGCTGATTTGGGTCGGGTGTGCGCCTTAAAGCGCTAAACTGAGTTTACGTTATATTGAACGCGTTCAATTGCAACGTGAACGCGATAAATTGGAACGGTGAAATTGGACCTTAAAAGCAGTGACGATTGGTGATCTTATCCCTCAAGAGCGATCTCTACCATCTAAATATCTCTATCTTCATCGAGAACGGTTTTTTATTATAAGGCTTTTTTTAGGGGCACCAGTATATCGAAAAGTGATTCGATAATCATCAAGAGGCTATTTTCACTTGTAATGCTGCTGCTCTATATACAATTTTATAATTTAAGGAAGTGATAAAATTGTAGTTTACTATCTTTTTTTGAAGAATTACTAATCTAATTTTTGATTTTCAAGGAAACCGCCCAGAGATTTTAGATTCGGACGAGATGTACCCCTACTCAAAAGTGAAGTGGGCATCTCGTCCGCGAACGAGTTTAAGATTCGGACCAGATGTACCCTAACCCTAGTAAATTACCGTTCAGAGTACTTAATCCTGTAATCTAATTTCTGTCTAATTTACTTACGACTTCAAAAACTGAGTCGTAGGTTTCACTGGTTATTTTTGTCGTTGACTGAACTACCACTTACACTACCTACCTGATTCAAGATTTTATTGGAAGATATAAATGTATACTTCAAATAAAATTACATCACTTAACAGTCTATTTCGCTACAATTAAATATTGTCTATTACTACTATTAACGTCTTTTACATTTTACGCAACAAATAAATCTGATAAATGTATATTTCGAGGCACCTGGGTGTTTCTCATAAATTTCAGTTCAGTAACAAAGATAACGGCATTGTTGACTTTGAAAACTAGCAACATTGTCGAACTGCTGGGATCTCAGGAGCACAACTTGCGAATATATATTATACCTAACACATACGGGCTTCGGTCTTACTACGGAAATCTTTATCTCGTATGATTCTCGCATACATTGCGATACGAGAAAATCTAGTATTTACCTGACTACCAATGGAGGATGGTTATGAGGTTGGCACCTACCTACCTACAAAACTGTTTCTCAAAGTTTCATATGGTTTACTCATTCATATGGTTTACTCATTCATATGGTTTACTTATTCATATGGTTATCAAGCAATCATCAAATTAAAAAAAACCTAGTTAAAAACTAAAACCCGACTACGTAAAAGCCTTAAACAAGCATTCTCTGACTGACCTTTACATTTTATTTTGATACTTGTGTGACACGGTGTGGGGACGCACCCACACTTCAAAATAATAATACAAAAGAAAATAAAAGAAAAAGATGAGAAAAAAAGAAAATATAATGAAAAAGTTAATGTTGAGGACAATTGGGGAAAGCGTGTTTAATACTTTTTATACAGTCGGGTTTTAGTTTTTAACTATATTTCTTGCATGGTGAGATTTGTTTATTGCTATAATTAAGCTCATTTTAAAACAAACTTTGATTGTTGTTTTGGAGTCTATTGACATGTAAGTGATTTATTACTAAAATACAAGTTATATCTAAGGACTCCAAAATTACCATTAATTCGAAGTTTCTTTTAGCATGGGTTCATACCACATGTTACAATATGCCCAAAACTTTAATCTGCCATTTAAATTACGAAACCATGGCAAATAATAAAAAATCCATTTTTTTTTCAGGAGTGATTGGTACCAACCTTAAAAATGTATTCGTTCTTTATACATACAAGTGAGAGAGAAAGTCAAATTATTATTCCTGAATATCCTATCTTTATGACTCTGTTGTATTTATGTATTTATTCAATATTGTGAAACTACAATTGCGAAAACGGACTAAACCCGTATGTAATTATAGTATTCGTTAGGTTATAGTATTTTATGTATTGTATTATATTATGAAGTAGTCTATTTAATATGTAGGTTAAAATTCAATCTTATATCCTCTGTTTTAGCACATTACCCACTTTTCCAAATTTGTCGCTCTCTCCCAACAAGGTTTGCTGGAAGAGAATTCTTTTTAGGGTTAAGCTCGCCTTTGCCTTTATTTTTCTTGCGATATGTTTATCCTGTACTACCTATTTTCTGCAATAAAAATTATGAATTATTATTCCTACTATTAAAGTCTTACGATGGATGATATTATGGCTTTCTTAGTAGAGGCAGTCTATGTCTTGATAATCTAGATGGAGGGATTTACGTATAACATAGTCATACATCTATGCCTACACTTGTTGTTACCTACTAAATTTAATGTTCCTTTAATCTATAGGTAGGTATTATTACTGAAAAATTGGGTATTAAATCATCATCATCATCAACCTGTTGAAAGGGCAAGTGTTTTGGATTTGACCGAGTTTGATCCGAAAGCTGTTTTTCTGTCCAGTTTTTCACTGACTTAGCGTGGATTTGGCTTGCTTTGAACTGAGTTCATTGTAGAGATTCTGACGTTGAAAAATTATAAAAAAAAGACGGGTTGCACTCCGGGAGTGCCGGCAGAAGTGAAAACTTGATTATTAACGTTGAGCATGTTTGATATTTTGGAATGGTTAGGGAATAATTTTGCACCAATTGCTTTATCAGTATAAAAGTACTATCATTTATGTGGTAGAATACAATATTCATTTATTGCGCTATCGTACACAAACATGACAATTTATATTACATTAAAAATTTAACACTTAAACTATTACAATTATTTTACAATATTAAATAATATTACAATTATTTACAGCCGGTTGCGCGCAAACCATTACCCGCTACAAAAATCTGATTATTTTTAAAGTCCAAAAATAAATTCCGTTTCCCAGCAATTATTTTTGCGCAGTGTTACTTAGTTTCATGTACAGAATGCTTGGTTGACGGCTTCGTGATGGGTCTGTTTACACCCGTTAAGCAGTACGATAGACTCGATCGAAACCTAACCTTAATTATAAAATTATATTAATGAATAAATGAAAATTTTTGTCCTTGTCTTTCTTTTCGATTCGTTCGAGAAATTAATTATCTATAGATACATAAGTAGGTAGGTATAAGCGAGCCGGACGCTAGCAACTATTACGTAAGCTAGGGCCTATTGTTGTTGTCGGAAACTAGTACTATTATCTATTCTGTTTACCTAAAAATAATGTTCGATTTTGAACTCTATCTCAAAACAAAACTTCAAGAAATTTCCTAGCTATAATGAAGATCCTGCACAATTTTGAGCTTTATTCCTTCGGCATAATGTCGTCGTTGCTCCATCCGTCTTACGCTTTTTCGATCAGGTCACGTGTCCTGACGCGAGTTTAAGATTTTATACCCATTACAGAAAAAGTGCTCAACGCCGCTAAAGAAGTTTTCACTTCAAAAATTGACTTATTTTGATGCCAATTCGGCCAGGGATGCTGAACCCGTGTATGGAGGATGGGAACGTCTATTCTTTGGACTTGTGCAGTTACCACGGACCATCCAAAAATTCAACATCGCCCGTATTCAAGAGGCGCAAATATGCAGGTCTCGACAGAGCCTACACATTGGCTCCCCTTGGAGTCGAGACCGAGACTAGGTCCGAGGGGTACCGAGGCTCTTCCGGTTAAAAAAAATATCAGAGCGTCTGGTCGAAGCGACGCGTGACCCGAGAGCTGGTGAGTATCTGTAATGGCAGTGCATCACCATTGCTATTACAACGGGGCACTGCAGCCAGCGTCTTGGAGATGCTTCCGACAGGTATTGATATGGATCCGTTGTGATACCTGTAGATTGTTTGAAACAGTCTGCAGTTAGTTTAATTGTTTCAATAGTAAATACTATTTGTAAGTTTTGTATTATTTGATTGTAATTGAATAAAGGTAATACTAACATCTCCCTTGGAGCATAAAAGTATCACAAACTAAATTGTCGGCCTCACTTCTGAACTTAAAGTTCAGAACTTGCTGTTCTGAACTACATTTAAACAATAGCAGAAACTCTGCTCAAATGATACTGGTCAAATAATTAAGTTACAAGCGAATTGGCCCACGACCAACGCCAGCAGAATCTAAACTAAATTAAATAGCTACGTATTTTACGAAGAACGAAGAGACACAAAGGTCATTAGACCAAGCAACCGATCTTATCGTATTAAACACGTGCCAAAATTGTGCAAACCCTAAACTTAATTTCCTTTTCGGTGTTGGCAACATCGCTATCTCTACGTGGGTTATTCAAGTTGTGAATTTGAGTCATAAGCTTGGTGATTTAAAGTCTAAATTAGATTTGGTGAGGGGCAAGCTGTCAGGGCTGCCAACAGCAATAATATTTTACAATGTATTTTGATGTTTGAGTACTTTTCGATGGCTGGATTATGTTCAGCTGCATTTCTATTAGACTCTGTTACAATCTCGGTTTTATTTATATTTTTTCATCTGACCATGTTATATTATACTAGCTGGTGCCCGCGACTTCGTCTGCGCAGGATTAGTATTTCGAGTAGGTTATTATTAGTGTGGCGTAGAAAAGAACTAACATTATGAAATTAAAGTTATCACATATATATTAATTTTAATCACACGAGTTTTGTTGTAATCACACGAGTTTTTTTATAACTCGACCGTGCAAGTGTTTGCCAGTCTAGACGCGCCCGGATTGTTGAATAATAAAATTTGATAAAGTTGGAATAAAGCTGCCATCAAAAACCAAGAGAGGGTAAACAAAAAAACTTAATCCTATTAACAACACACAACAAGTCATCCAATAAGTGCTACTTTACCTACTAACAACAAACTAAAGTATACTGTTCGTGTCATCTGATCTGTCATGCATCAATTTCTCAATCACCGACCCCTGCACGTGGACGGAGGAATCTATTCCACTCTGATTTCTTTATGCCCAAAGTCGACATACTTATAATTAAATTCTCAAATCTAACCTTTTTATAATTTTCTTATTTGTTATTAAACTTCTGCTTCAGTGCACGTAATAAACTAACGTATAGGAATAGAATAACCGACGTGTTCCCATTTAGCTTATTACAAAAGACGTAAGTTAATTAGAATAATAATATTATTGCAAATTAACCGTTCCCGGCATTGAGGGTAAAATGGCTGCACAGTTAGGGTTCCTTGTGACCTGAACTAAACTAAAGTTCTCACATTGATGATGTCAAAATTCAGAAAATTTTTACACAATATCTTTTCTAAGATTCCTTTAGCAGAATGGGAAATGTATTCTTTTAGACTATGACTTAAAAAATATTAGATCAACATCAAGCTGTGCGTCCACCGTACCGATCGTAATCGTAGCGTACCCAGCGTACGCGGCGTCTGTATTTACAAAATGCCTGGCATTGGTATCACACGCAACATGCACAGGTTTAGGCTTTAAAATCATAAAAACACCACCGGGTGGTGGGTGTCCCTTAATTATTACAGAATATTAGACAACTAACTTAAGTAGATAGTTTTACGGAGCCCCCAGTAATAAGTAATGCCGCCTCTTACTTTTCCAGTTTTGTCTAACTAATTTCAGTTATCTTTATGTAGGTAATGTACCTTATTGTGAGTATATGAGGAACCCTCACGTGTAATACTGACTCTCACTTTTCCAGTTCTATCTTGCTAATTTCAAACAGCTCTATGTAAGTAAAATTAGTAAGTGTAAGTATGTATGTTATGTGCGGAACCCTCAAGAGTAAATATGACTCTCACTCGTCCAGTTCTGTCTAGCCACTTTCAGACAGCTCTATGCAAGTAAAGTACCCACTTACGTAACTGTACGGAACCCTCAACGATAAAACTGACTCTCGCTTGCCCGGCTCCGTCTAGCGGAACTCTGTAAGCATTAGGGATAATGCTTGAAGTTTTTTCTACGAAACTAATGTAGCCTTACTAACTAGACCAGTGGGTATTGCAGAAATATTGTGTTCAACTACTGGCTTATTTAGTTTTTATTTCGCACAGAGGTCCACTTTTAGTTATATTGAGTTAATAGGGTACGTTATACGCCATTTTGTGAAAAGGATAGGCATAGTATTTCGCGTTCATAGGAGCGGGAACTTAGTAATAACCTACAAATCAAAACAAAAATCTATTCTATACACCGTAGGGTTCCTAAAATTTCGACCAAATTAGGTGCAAGTCAGTGCAGTTTCAAGATTTTTTTATAGTTTATTTTCCGAAAATGTTAATTTTTTTTAAGTAATTCTAGATTTTTCGTGAGTACTGAGATCTAGACGTAGATGCGAGACCGACACTGGTTAGTATGGGGCGACAATGCCAATCTGGGCACAGAGGTCGACATTCGCGGTTTCAACTATGTCCGTCCTGTCTGTGTCCTAATCGGGGGAAGGAAATGTGACGGAAGAATGGGGTTAGCGAGTATGTGGAGTGGTGGGTTCACTGGCCACGTATAGGAGGAAGAGGGGACGCCAGTCGGGCCGCGGTAGGTTTTAAGTGTTCCCGTAGTTCGGCGAAAATGGCGATAGAGGGACTCCGGAAAGGTTTTAGTGGGAATAAGGTCCTTCGCAGGCATTGAACTACTATTACTGTTCGCAGGACGTCGAGTCTCACATAATTCTGGTCCCCCCAGACCAGTTTATTCGTAAACGAATTTCCTCGCTGAATAAAAAAAGGCCTAGCTTGACAAGCAAACCTGCTATGTTCGCCAATTAAGTACCTATTTAAAAAATAGGTGAGAATATTCGATGACTAGAGATGCTTTTGAAGAGATGTCTTGTTTAGTTATTTTTGAACGCTGAACCTGATTCATTCTCACACCACATTGAGGTAACCTATTAATGGTCACCTCGGTGCTAAACACTGTGTTTAATTTAATTACAATATTTTGAACCGATGTTCCCCAAAAATAAATAACACCACAGACCCAGGCAGTTCACAACCACAGCAGAAGCGTGCCTTCGTAGGCTTGTTTTTACTATACACTTGTTGTGTGGGATAAGCTGGCTGGGTAGCCCGCTGGTTCTTGCCTTCCTGTCCTGACTTCGGGGGTTTCTTCAGAGAAAGACCGTTCCTCTTCGACTATTTATTATTCACCAAACAAGTTACAAATTTCCTATCTTTGACTACACCCTACGACTATCTGTCTGACAATGCACACGGTATCTTGAAAACAATGCTATTTATGCAAGGCCCATCAATAGTGAGGCATCGCTTCTCACGAAGCTTTCGCATAACGGTTTGTGACCTAACAGTACTTTAAATGGTCTATCTCGTTACAAAGGGTGGCCGCCTATTCTCGCGCGTTTATTACCTACCCTGTATTGTTTCTCAAATGCACCGTTTTTTACTAGTTTATTAACAATGCCTGTTTTCTCCTTGCCATCTTTACACTGTTATAAACAGTTAGGCATTTATACAGTTATAAGCAATATATACAAAAATCTCCAATAAACACGACTTAAATCTAAGCATACATTTTATCCTTAAATCTCTATCTTAACATCTAGTACGCGTTGTCAACAGTCTCCCCCCGAGTGCCTGGTGCGCCAGGTACTCCATTCTTTGAAGACAACGCTATCGGGATCAATCTCGATACAGGGCGCCGGACGACGCCGCCTCTCGTTCTCACATCGACGATCCTCAGCCTTCCGTCTCGTCCGGGGTAGGTTGGTCGACGACTCCGCGTGGCCAGGTGTTCCGGGGAAAGGTAGAGTCAGCCATGATGACGACGTCTCCTTGCTTCAGTTCTGGCGCCGTTTGTTTCGATCTCATGGCTCGCGGCATAAGGGTGGGTAGGTACTCCCTCAGCCAACGAGCCCAGAAGTGGTCCGCCAGGTGTTGCGCCGTCTTCCAACTGGGCGTGCTCACAAGCGTTCGCTCATCGAACGCCCCCAGAATGGCGGCCCCACAAGATCTGCCAATTAAAAAATGATTAGGCGTGAGGCTCTCTTCATCACCTGGGTCGGCGCTAAGATCGGTTAGCGGCCGTGAGTTCACGGTGTGTTCCTCTGCGTTCTTATTTTTGACGAAGATCACTGTGGATAGCGACGATGGAGCGCCGAATATTACCAATTCCATTCTCAATTCCTTCGACTGTGCCGCTGGCTCATCGCGCCCTAGGAACCGTAAACTGTCTCGATCTTCCTCACGTATCCTGATCTGCAGGAATATCTCTCTGATGTCAGCTACGACTGCGACCGGGCCTTCTTGGAACCTCAGATATACTCCAAGGCGGGACTGGATTATGTCTGGTCCCGGCAGTAGTGCGTCGTTCAGGCTCTTCCCCTCGAATCTTGTCGCGGCATCAAAAACAAGTCGTACCTTACTCTTCACAGGATAAGCCACGGCGCAATGCGTTAAGTAGAACGTTCTGTTTGGCGTGGAGGCGGCTGGAGCTTCCTCTGCATAACCGCTTTCCAGCAGGTTTCCAATCTGTCTCTGGTACTTTGCCTTAAGCGTTGCATCCTTCTGCAGCTTCTTCTCGATGCCTACCAGTCGGTTGTAGGCCTGTTTATAATTAAAGGGCAACGACTCAACATCCGTTTTCCACAGCAGTCCAATTTCAAAGCGTCCCTCTGGTAGTCGCTTCGTTGTCTTCTCCAACACCTTCAGGGCTCTTCCATCAGCGTCGTTGCTCGGTCGTTGAGGCTGGATACCGATCGCTTCTAGGTCAAAGTGCCGCTTCATCATCTCTTCCATATTCTCTTCTTCGGTGAGCCGGCAATGGTAAAGGAAGTTTACCGCCTCGGCTGCCCGCGAGGCTCGACCATGGAGCACCCACCCTAGGCTGGTAAGAGAAGCGACAGGTTCATTGGGCTTACCCTTCAACACTTTTCTTGAGATGATCAGGTCCCAGTTGTCTTGACCGATGAGTAGAGCCGGGCGTTCGCTGCTGTAAAACAGCTCCTTTGTGATTTCCCTCAGGTGGCTACAGCTCTCGAGGGTGTCCTCATCAATGTGCTGCGGTGACAGCTTCAAATCTTCCACGGTGCGAGCGCCGCGCAGGGTGTGCCTGTCTCGTCGGTGAGCCCCCTTCAGTAGTAGGTCCATTCTCTGTGAATCGCATTTAGTGACCTTACCTCCGACCGTCTGCAGGACTAGCTTTTCTTCCTCTCCTGTAGCTCCAATCTTCTCGGCTATTCTGGCTTCCAGGAGAGTCACCGTCGACCCTTCGTCCAGTAGGGCGAGGACCCTGGTCGAGCCTTCCGGTCCGTATAAATCGACCGGCACCATCTTCAAGTAGGCTCTTGTTCCCACGGTCGCTGCGTAGACGTTGGTCACTACATCTTTTGCCTCCGCGAGCTCTGTCCTTTCTGCGGCCTCTTCATTTTTCTGCTGCTGTGGCACAGCTGGCTTTTCGTTGTGTAGTAGCAGGTGGTGTGGCCGTTTGCACTTGACGCACGGACGTGTTCTGCAGCTAAAGCCACTGTGCTTACCTCTCAAACATTTGAAGCACAACTTCCTGTCTCTTGCTACCTCCCAGCGCTCGTCGACTGTCGCTTTCTTAAACTTTGCGCAGTCCTTGATGTAATGCGTTCCCTCACACATGCGACAGCTCGGCACAGCAGTGGTGTTGGCAGCTTCTTCATCTTCCTCTTGGCTTGCGCTGACGGTCTGCCTGCCCTTCCTCTGAAGCTTCTCAGGCAGCGCTGCAGACCCACAGATGTCAGCTTCTCTGTTCAGGAACCTCTCCAGCTTCTCCAGGATCGGTTCCTCCCCGGTGGTAGCAGTACTGAAATCATACCACCTATATCGCATAACGGTAGACAACTTATCTATGACAGTCTTACCCACTTCCGGAGAGTGCAGTAGAAACGGCTTCTTGAGCGCTTTAATCGTGGCGACTGCGTTGCTTAGGCGGCTGGCGAAAATGATCACGTCACTCGGGTTGTCGCCAGGCTTCAGGAGCAACTTCAGTTTCTGCAGTTCCATGTCCACGATGTTATCCGGGCGGCCGAACCTTCTCTCGAGCGTCTTCATGATGACATCAGGATCATCTGCTGCGTAAAGTTGGCTACGAACTGCCTCTTTAGCGACCCCTTTCAGCGCCTTTCTCAGGCGCGCCGTGTTCTGATTGTCGGTGTGGGCTGCTGCACTCTCTTCGTACGTCTTCACGAAGGGTAGCCACTCCTCCGCACTGCCGTCAAAATCTGGAAGAGGCCAAAAGTTACGCGTGGACTCACTATTACGTAGCGTGATGGCATCGGCTAGCTCTCTGATGAGGTTCAGAGAACTTTCTTCCTTCTTCTCGGGTGGTAGCAGCTGCGGTAGGTATCTCTCGGGTTGTGGTGGTGGCTGGACCTCCTCTTCAACAGGTGGGCACGGGGTTTCTATCTTGGTCGTATCTTCTACCCAGCGCTCGACCTCTGTGGAGTTATCAATGTTTGAGGCCGCCTCAGAGGCGCACTCCAAGGCAAGCTCGTATTCCGACTGCGCCAGTGCAGTCGCGAGTTGAGCTTCTTCAAGCTTCTTCCTCTGCAACTCGATAAGCGCCATCCTCTCTGTCCTCCTTGACTGTGACCTCGCAACAAAGGAGCGTGGTGCGGTAGGCACTGGGGACGCAGCCGGCGTCGCGTTCGTGGGGCGCGCAGTGGGCGCGCGAGCGGCGGCGGCGGCGGCTAGCGGGGCGGGGTACTCAGTCGGTGCGCTCGGTGTCGTGGCGGCGAGTGCGCGAGTCGTCTGGCCCAGAGGTATGCCGGGCGCAGAGTTCGCGGGGGCCGCGAGGGGTGCGGGGCGCACCGTGCTCGTTGTGGACGGCATCGTTGTTGCAGCGGCCGCTGCGGCTGCGGCGGCAGTGGTGGCTCTAGTTCTTCCTAGCGCGGCTGCGCTCAACACGGCCGGGGATGCGGTACGAGTCGTCTGGCTCAGAGGTATGCCGGGCGCAGAGTTCGTATCCGCTGACAAGGCGCGAGTCGTCTGGCCCAGAGGTGTGCCGGGCGCAGAGTTCGCGGAGGCCGTGGGTGGTGCGGGCGTCGTCTCAGATTCTTCGCTAGTAACTATGCTGGTGTCTAGAGTCTTAGGCTCCTCCGAAACCTCCTCCTCCCTTCCGCGGCGGGAGCGTAGCGATCTGGACCTGGGGTTCGGCATCTTCTTATCCGTGCTCGAAGGACCAATTGTTGTGGGATAAGCTGGCTGGGTAGCCCGCTGGTTCTTGCCTTCCTGTCCTGACTTCGGGGGTTTCTTCAGAGAAAGACCGTTCCTCTTCGACTATTTATTATTCACCAAACAAGTTACAAATTTCCTATCTTTGACTACACCCTACGACTATCTGTCTGACAATGCACACGGTATCTTGAAAACAATGCTATTTATGCAAGGCCCATCAATAGTGAGGCATCGCTTCTCACGAAGCTTTCGCATAACGGTTTGTGACCTAACAGTACTTTAAATGGTCTATCTCGTTACAAAGGGTGGCCGCCTATTCTCGCGCGTTTATTACCTACCCTGTATTGTTTCTCAAATGCACCGTTTTTTACTAGTTTATTAACAATGCCT
Organism: Eupithecia subumbrata; assembly: GCA_949316285.1. Lineage (NCBI taxonomy): Eukaryota > Metazoa > Arthropoda > Insecta > Lepidoptera > Geometridae > Eupithecia > Eupithecia subumbrata. Next base: position 6,403,125 of record OX438643.1, on the reverse strand, counting down.
GTTTTCTCCTTGCCATCTTTACACTGTTATAAACAGTTAGGCAGTTATACAGTTATAAGCAATATATACAAAAATCTCCAATAAACACGACTTAAATCTAAGCATACATTTTATCCTTAAATCTCTATCTTAACATCTAGTACGCGTTGTCAACAACACTTATATTCAAAAAGTCAATTGAACTATAATTTATTTAATATATTTGCGCAATCGTAGCAAAATGCGTAGCAGCTTCGTAGACAACGCTACGAAAGGCCTACGACGTACGCTCTACGCCATTCGTAGACCCAATTTATGGTGAGGTCCTGGCGATGAGCTTTCGTAGCGTTGTCTACGAAACTGCTACGCACTTTGCTACGATAAAATTATCGTAGTAAAGTGCGTAGCAATTTCGTTTTACTAATTAACACGTCAGGGGTGTTCTCTAAAAAGAAAATTGCGTAATTATCTTAAACAAAATTATAGTTCAATTGACTTTTTGACAGAAGTTTTCTTAGATTAGATGTCAAAGTTGACCGACGCAGCTAATCGTCCAAATATCTTTTGGTGAACATCAGGTACAATTAAGTAGATAGGCAAGATGACGACCAGTGAAAGACTGCAGACATATATTAAATTAGGCAAGCTGAAGATAGGGAGCTACGGGACTCATTAGGGGAGGCCTATGTCCAGCAGTGGACTAATATAGGCTGATGATGATGGGTCCCTCTTGTTAATCCTCCCGTCTGGTGGGGCTAAAAGGAATATTTCAGAAGCTGTCTAACGACCTGTTGTAAAAAACATTATTTTTGCCAAATCTTTACACAAAACCATAATTAAAACTTTATAAGTACCTTAAAATCTGTGTGGTGCCGGCTTAGAATTTGCACCACCCTAACTCTTCCCGCGGGTGTCGTAAGAGGCGACTAAGGGATATCCACCGGGGGCGGGCAGCAGCGCACCCTGCAGAACAATTCTACCACTGAACTGCGATCCCCAACCTGCATGCCCAGCGTGAGGACTATGGGCACTACCCCAATGAGATAAAATCCAATACGGCGTTTAACAGGGGAAGGCCTGCGTCCAGCAGTAGTCCAATATAGGCTGTTGAGGTTGAGGTGAGGAAGGAACAATAGTATTCTTCATAATTCAACAAAGGTTTTAGGAAGTTTCCCGCTTAAAATATGTCACAAACAAAAACTTAAGCAACCTGTCCACTAAGCTCTCAGTTCGCCCCATCTCTGATAGGAGAGTCAATTTAAGTTGCCAACTTAATTTATACAAAGTTCCCAATACCTGTTCTCGACTTGTGGCCATTGTCGGACATTGTACCCCACTTAGTAACTTACAAGATACTTGGAAACTTTATGATAATACTTGCTGTTGTTTTTGATAAAGGGTTTTATGTAGGACTTAAGAATTAAATAGGTAGGGTATCTAGTTAGGAGTGGTGGCAAATGAGTATACGAAGGCTTAAGCAGCGCGTTTGTTAACGAAAAGAAAAAAAAGCTAAAAAAAATAGACCGACTTCAAAAAAGCAGGAGTTTCTTAATTATTGGGCTTTATGTTTTTTATTTTCTTATTCGATGTTTGTTATTCGATTTTGATGATTCGTTTGATTTAGTATGGAGAATGAACCCGTGGCTCCATCTAAAAGCTTTAATCCTGAAGAAATACTATTTATCCCGTAAAACCTTAAAAAGCGGACGGTTCAAAAAAAATCCCTTTGTGCTCGTTCTTCCTGGTACAGGAAGGTACATACATTCTGCAGGGAAGGTATTGCTTCTAAACAAGCAAATAAAGCAAGAGATATTTTTGGCAGAATATTTTGAAAGCTTCTGTGAAATGCCCCTGTGGCATGGTCAGTCAAGCACATTTTTCCCGCAAAATACTAATGGCTTCAGTCACACCAAACTAAAACTGGCACATCAAATCTTCAATAAAATTAATTATGTGATTGTTTTGAGAAAACTCAAGAAAAATCGATTTCACATTCCAAAATTTCTAGATTGTAGTTATTATTTGGCGGGACAAAATACTAAATCCATGAAACCATCTCACGATCAATCTATAAACAATGGCAAAATAATAATTCAAAATGGAAATATACAGCTGTAAGCTTTGTTTATGAATATTAGTTTATTTAGCGGGAATTTTCCATGAATAACAGCTGGGCCTGAGTCACGGCAACAACACAAACCAGTCAGGGTGATTAGCATACGAAGGTTCCACCCGAAGTGACACGAGCCAAGCCGACCATTGTTTACTTAGGAAAATACCAATCCGAAGCAATCCCGAGCCTAACCGACGACGCGTCCCGATGCGAGCATTCGAGCGGCAATGCGCTCAGTCGAGTGCATATAAAATGCCAGGGAAAACTGAACGGGCATTCATTCCTATTTCAAGACTTCAACTAGTATTATCATATTATCCCTAATATTGCTGTAATTGAGAGTTTAATCAGCAGTGCTGAATTGCTAATAGATTATTGTATTATTGTAAAATAAATACCGAGAAAGTATACCCGTGTTTGCTGTTCCTCCTGACTTGTAGTAGGATAACAAGTCAGAATTGGGATTCTTCCAAGGAAAAGGTACGTAATTAGTGCTGTTACTAATCTTTTCTACACGCCCAGTATATTTTACTCTTCATCCCATCTGGCCAGCCATTTTAGGTGAGTCTGAATCTGAATCTGAGTCTGAATCTGAGTCTGAATCTGAATCTGAATCTGAGTCTGAATCTGAGTCTGAATCTGAATCTGAGTCTGAATCTGAATCTGAATCTGAGTCTGAATCTGAATCTGAATCTGAATCTGAATCTGAATCTGAATCTGAATCTGAATCTGAATCTGAATCTGAGTCTGAATCTGAATCTGAATCAGGCCATCTAGCAATTCAAACTCGAGCCTAGAACTGCCAACCCATCCATACCTATGGCAAATAGTCGAGGATCGTCTTTACCAGAAAATTGGAGAACGTTTGGTGGTTTAGCAAGCAGCGTTACATGTCTATATATGTTGTTCTGTTCTTTTACACGACAGTATAAAATAAATCAGTACCTACCTAATCTATTAAACTTTATAAGGAGTTACCTACGCAATATTGATCGCTTTTAGTTTACAAATTATTGGAAATCATGATGTAGGTAGTTCCAATTCATTCATTTAGACTCGTAGGTATTGAAATATATAAGTTTTTTTAAAATTATATTTCCAATGATAATGTAGTTTTAACTGAAACTATAAAACATTGATTTTATGTATGTTAGAAGTAGTACCTACCTACTTGGGTAAAAGAAGTTGAAGTACCTATCAGCGTTTTAAAATTTGTAAGGTATGGGTTTAAATTGTATTAACTATGGTTTTAATTTAAAAAAAAAAAGTACGTACGAACGTTTCTTTTTGTGGCTTTCTGAGAGGGTAGCAATCCTAATTAACCTAGTTTAAAAACTTTAACGGAGTTTATTTATTCACTTTTACGGAGTTCAGTGATATTGGTTAGGTTAAGTTACATACGTTAGATTAATACCTACAAACGACCACTTTCACCTAAAAAGAAAAACCACGACCCTATTTTGAACAATTGATGTCGTTGAAAATTATTTTTCAGCCCGGGATGTACATGAAAGAAAACGAGGAAGAAGCTGGCCCATCTGCAGAGTCGCCCCATGTTGCAATGGACCGTAGGAATCCTAGGCGCTTCAGGTTGCGGGCGCCGGCTCCTCGACAACGTTTTCTTCATTCAGCAGTCACCGCGAATCTAGGAGGCGTTACCCTGCGGCTAGTTGTAACTCCATGCCACATTACTCAAGGAGTCGTTCGCCGATCGCGCAGCAGCGCGAGAGGATACGTCATCACAGCAGACTGAGAAGTGATCAGTCTAACCTCCACCGACACCGGACTACGGATACTGATTTTGAAGCGGATCGCCACTACAACAGACCTCAGGATGAACGGCAAGAAAACTCCAGGCAGCTTAGACGATGGCGAGACTTTCCACTGAATTTACGTAGGCGTTATAGAGCTTCACTGCACCTCATGTGCTTTTTAGAATAGGGAAAACTTTTTAAATTAACATCATAAATCTGAATTGAAAATTAAATACACTTTGAAAAACATTAGGTACCCATAAAAATATAACCATTGGCCCACCAGGCAGTACTAAAACATAAATTGTGATGGGTTTTTAAGCCATGCTTGACTTGTTCAAAAACTTGTGAAGTCAGCAATAAAATCATAAGATTTAAACCGGATTAAACATAAATATATAAAATTCAGCGATACCTAGGTACCAATACCAACATAAGAAAGAGAGTAAACATAATAATATATTTTGATAGTTATAGCCTATAAGTTAAAACAATACAAATGATACAATGCACATAAAACAATACTAAGTAAAAAAATATTACGAAATCTAATACCTACCTACAAAACTAATTTACATCGCTTAATAGAGGTACCCTATTAGACTTTTTAAAAAATGTTCATGGAACGATTATGAGAAATACGCAGCTAGCACAATAGGTATACGTACGAGGGATGTACTTCGTACAGTACTGTTTCCCTGGATAGTCTTATTGGATACGCAATGAGAGAGAGAGATAGAGAGGGAGAGAGAGAGAGATTTTATTTATTTACTATATACAATTAGCCTTAGGACTAAATTATTTAATGCTACCAAACAGGAACAAAATAGTTATTTTTTGTGCGTGGCAGCGTTCATGGTAGCTGTGTCATAATAAGGTAGGTATTCTTAGCGTGTAGATAGGTACATCTTGATAGTGACTTAACGTTTGTTAAAAAAAGTGTTGCACGGTAAATTTTTCGCAAAATAGACGATGCTACTAGTGACCTGATGGTAGGCTTAGGCTGGCCAAGAGTTCACTTAGTTCAGCTTAGAGGTAGCTATGATCAGAAAGGAAGCCAAAAAAAAAAGGGCTTCGCTGCTGCAAATGGTAAATTATGTCTCACTTGGGTTTGCATTTGGTTTAGGTGTAAAATTTGACGCAGACATTTATGTATGTTCTTGTTAAAGAGGGCAACCGGGATAAGGCCCTCAAATAGAGGGTGGCGTCTATTCATTAAAGGATGGCGTTAGTGAAATTTTTGACTTGCCACGCCCTACCCTAATTCAATTACATTCAAAGAATGAATTCACTGCTAGGACGAAAATAGTTCTAGTTATTTGGGTTATATTGAATTACACACTTTAGTCGAAACTCGTCGAACTAAAGACTTTGGGTATAGTCTTAATATCAATAGATATGTTTCAATCTTATCTTCTACAAAGTTTGTCACTTACAGTTTACTTCTTACTTTGTTATTTAAAGATTCTTTTTTAAAATTTGTTTTAAATTACTTATATTTACCCTAAGACTTTTACTTAGAACATAATTGTTTGTTGCTATACCTATGATTGCTGAAAGTGGGGAAAATGGCAAAAACCAAAACGGAGTGCGATGGCAGATTCTAAAAACATGTAATGACGACGTCCACATATTATCAAAAAAAAAAAAAAAATTGACATAGGTACTCAAGGTACATTTATTTTTTGGATGCCCTGTCAGGCTAAAGCCGATAGATTATTTACATATACATTTCAAGGTTTGGTAGTTTTTGAAGCCTTAGATGATAAACAAATAACAAAGCGACGGAACATCTTAATAATAATCTATTCATTTATTCAAATTTATTGATATGCAAAACAGAAAACAATCGTAACGTTCTTAGACTAGATAGTGATCCAAAACATGCATACACAACATGATTAGATTTTAGAGAAGCAAACGCATATAATTTGAAAACTAAAAAAATAAGGATAAAAGGCAAATCTAGTTATGTGGTCTGAATTATGATACAATAATAAAATACCTACTTAAAAACTAATCTAAATAAATGAAGATATTAAATGCATGAATGAGTTAAAGGGAAAATCAAATTTGAAATCAGATAAAAAGAAAATCAGATAAAATTATTTTAATGCATGAAAACAGCTTTTATACCTACAAGTCCTATTCTCATATTTGTTCCATATTATTCATCGAATAGTTCGGCTTACAAAAAGAAAAAAATTGATATTATATTTAAATTATTTGTGGATTGAGCAACATTAATAATAAATTGAAAAAGATAAAAAAAAATTGTAAAAGAGTCCTAAAATACTAACCTCGGTACACATGTTACACTTGATGTCGTTAAAGTTGTTTGTATCATACTTTTCATTAATGGTTAGACACGGGTTCATGGGAAAGGAAACACAATATTAGGGAGCTGTACACAAGAAAAATTAGAGAGACAATTCGCATCAAAGTAAACAAAATATCAAGGGATTGGTTGTAAAAAGTGAAAAAAACAAATTAATCATTTTTAGTCGAAGTAAAATAGATTTAGAGGTATGCTGCTGTATAAGGGCTTGGTCAAGCTAAACTAAGAGTAATGAAATTACAACTTGGGTATAGAGAAAATAAAATAATGTCAGAAATTAAATTCATTGATAATTAAAAGTTAATAATACATAATGTCACATAGGTATGCTACTGTAAACATTGTCAAATAAATTAAAATGAAAAAAACAAATGCAAAAACAAATAACAGATTGAAAGTAGAAGAAAAGTCAATGTAGCGATAGAATAAATTCTTATCGCTTTTTAGGTGTCCAATCAAAATCATAATAAAATGAAAAGAAAAAGTATAACTCTCAGAATCTAGAAAACATTAGAACAGATGTAGAAAACCACATTAAGGTGATACAAGTTATTGATAATAGTTAATATAAATTTTGTAAGCTACAAAAAGAAAAGTTATTGAAATATGCAGTCTGCAGTTGCCAAAGGAACGTAAATAAGAGTCTAAATTTAAAAGATCAGAATATTGGTGGCAGAGGAACTGATAAGGGTTAAAATTTGAATTGGAAAAAGATCATGAGGTAATTTGAGGGAAGATGATAGAAACCATCAAAATAATAATGACGATGAAATAAAACAATTCTGATAAGAGTAGTGAATAATAATGAAATAAATCATTGAAATTGAAAAGGTAATGACGATAAACCGGACGAATACGATAAATAAGTAAAAGGCACATAAAAATGACGATTGAAAACGAAACTGACTTTAACCATTATAGTATTATGGTTCTAGTATTGTGTAGAGATTGAAAATTTAAATTATTGAAGGGCAAGGTATAAGTAAATGATGATGATCATGTAAATGACGTTTGAAAATGAAACTGATTTGAACCATAATATTCTGGTTCTAGTATTGTAGTAGAGATTTGGAGTTTGACATACTTAGTTAAAGGATCGAATTTATAACATGTGACAAAAAAAGTCATGATTAAAATATAAATTGTCCTGATTCATATTATTACCTAGTAGAATCGATTTACCTACCAATTTTTGTAGCCTCTATTAGTACAGTAGTATTAAAACATTCACAATGTTATAATGTTAGCAATGTAGTATGGTATCTAGCAATGTAGTACTGCAGTAATGAATCTAATAATGACACAAAGTCAATGATCAATGATACGATAACAAACTTAAGTAAATTATTTGTAGTATTGTATTATAATTATAACAAAAAGAAATGAAATAAAATGAAATGATATGATATGATATGATATGATATGATATGATATGATAAGATATGATATGATATGATATGAGATGAGATGAGATGAGATGAGATGAGTTGAGATGAGTTGAGATGAGATGAGATGAGATGAGATGAGATGAGATTAGATGAAATGAGGTGAAATGAAATGAAATGAAATGAAATAACAGACTAACACGACCAGGGACAGGTCAGATGCAGGACCAAACTTGACGTACTTTACGAGGCACGGAGACGTAACACCGCCAACTTCCTGATCCTGACCTTCTTGACTCCAAGCTGCTGGTTAATATAAGAATACCTATCTATTCGATATGGGTCTTCCTCGATGTAGAGATGGATATTGATTCGAAGAATTATCGATTTCGTGTCAAACTCACCTGGTTCGATACTACTTCAACAGTGCCTTACTATTATCATAAACACGCTGATTCAGTATGTACACATGTACGTTTGCAGTAGATATCACGAGGTCGTGATTGGATTATCAGGATGGACGAATCTGTAAGCTTTGTTTATGAATATTAGTTTATTTAGCGGGAATTTTCCATGAATAACAGCTGGGCCTGAGTCACGGCAACAACACAAACCAGTCAGGGTGATTAGCATACGAAGGTTCCACCCGAAGTGACACGAGCCAAGCCGACCATTGTTTACTTAGGAAAATACCAATCCGAAGCAATCCCGAGCCTAACCGACGACGCGTCCCGATGCGAGCATTCGAGCGGCAATGCGCTCAGTCGAGTGCATATAAAATGCCAGGGAAAACTGAACGGGCATTCATTCCTATTTCAAGACTTCAACTAGTATTATCATATTATCCCTAATATTGCTGTAATTGAGAGTTTAATCAGCAGTGCTGAATTGCTAATAGAATATTGTATTATTGTAAAATAAATACCGAGAAAGTATACCCGTGTTTGCTGTTCCTCCTGACTTGTAGTAGGATAACACAGCCGACTTTACATACATTTGAATTACATACATTTAAATCTGTTTAGGCATTTAAAAGTTATCTATGAACAACCAAGAAAACTTACATGGAGTGAAAAATACATGTTTTCAAGGATTCGCCTTGAAAACATGACTTTTTTTCACTCCACTCCACTCGCACTTATTTTTGGGTAAGCGAAAAAAAAATTCAATGTTCAGCAGTTTTAGGCGTTGGCTTAGTATTAAGTTCATGAGTGTGTCGCGAGGTCTTACAGACCTGTCTAATGGTATTCCAGTGCAGCGTCTATCGGTCTGTCACACCGTATCAGGTAAGTTCGTTTGTTTTTGTTACGCCGGGACCGCCTCGGGCTTTCACTGGGTGCCTCTGATTGTAACAAACATCCCAACTGTACCTACGTACATACATAGGTTGGCGTTTTATAGAGTAAGTGATTATACAAAGTACCTAAGTGATTAAGTAGAGGATTCTGAGAAATAATAACCCTCCCTCCTTACCTCAACACGATAAGCGCCTTTTTGGCTTTTATTCCATGGGGAGTCACGCCCATAATCATCACGCTGCGATTATGGGCATCACCCCTCATGCTGGTTGGGGATCGCAGTTCGGTGGTAGAATTTTTCTGCAGGGCAGCGGCGCTAAATTTAGTCGCCTCTTACGACACCCACGGGAAGAAGTTATAAATTTAACGTGTCTGTCTGTGTATCTGTGTATCTGTCTGTGGTATCGTAGCTCCCAAACGGATGAACCGTTTTTCGTTTTGTTTTTTTTGTGTCATAGATAATTTTATCCCGAGTGTTCTTAGCCACGTTTCATGAAAATCTGTCAGGGGATTTTTTTTTTATTTTTAATAATGACTTAGGTAAAGCTTTTTTTTAATTACAAGAAATTAAGGCCAAACCAAATAAAAAGTAGTTATATACCTAAGAAGTTATGTAAGTACCTACCTACTCCAATCCAATATCCTTATACCTATTTTGATTATGTCTATTACTCTAGTTTCGCTGACTCTACAACAACGTCGTCGTTTCTAGAAAATAAGAGCTTACGAGAATTTGGTTTGGAAACCAGTAAGTACCGAGTAGCTAGATAGGTAGGTACCTTGTGGAATCGGTTCGTTGGTTTATTTAGGTCAAGTCCGTTTCAGGATCCTAGAGCTGAAGCAGTGACGACAAATTGACACATCCGGATCCGGCCGATACGGAAGCTGTCTGGAGTATGTTGGATGTACAGGGTGTAGCGTTAAGGAGAGACATTATGGTTCGGATTACCTACTATTTTAGTTGGAGGAAAAGGTTAAAGACAGTTTTCTTGACTTCTAGAAATTTTAGCATCTCTATCTGGTTGCACCAAGGCAGCTTCTGTGAGACTCGAATCGAGATAGAGGCAGATGATTTCTGAGACTTCGTTAGAAACCACTGAAAGCTACTCGGGCGTGGGTGACCAAAATGAATGACGTGTTTAGAGGGCGGCGTGAAGGGAACAATTCGTATTAAAGACTAATAATGTAGGTACACACAGGCTGAAATAGCTTTAGCTACACGGGGTGATAGTGTCTCACATGGTAATGGTAAGCTTACTGGTATTTATTAATTTGTAATTCTGTTAATTTTTAAGCCTTTGGTTTTCCCCTAAATAAATAAATAAATAATGCCCAATCTCAGTGATTCACCCTGTATCTACTTGATCTCATTCAAGAGCCTACTTCCTGGCATTCACGTTGTCTTTGGCATTGGAGATGGCTCCAAATGGAGTGCCTTTACATAATGTAGGTACCGACCTACCTAGGTACATACCGAGTCTACTGACTAGCTACGTACATTTGTGTTGTAGATAGATACCACGCCTAAAATGCTAAGGCATCAACTTGGGCAGGTTATTTAGGCAGAGAACTGCCAATTTAACCTTCTTAAATTGACAGTTCTAGTACCTCTCAGTTTATGTAGATAGGTATCTAATCTACATAAACTGAGAGGTACTCACCTAGGTAGGTATCTGGTTTTGGCGATAAAGAAAGATAGATATTAACTTGCACCTTAACCTCTTTGACCATAGATAACCTTTATTTCTTCATTAACCTCACATAATTCAAGTTACTTTTTATCAATGTTCCTAGAAACAAGATATTTTTTGACAACATTTCTCGAGAATTCGTTTGCTTATGGCCATCACTTCAAGATAGGTAGGTAATTTATGTAAAAGCCTACGATATTATATGATCTATTTCTAGACTCGGGAATCCTAGGATCCTGAAATCAAAACCTCTCACGACGCCTCCAAAACTGGAATATCTAGTCTTAAGGTTATGCTATTAAAATAAAATCAGGCACTCAAAATAACCCAGTCTGTCAGAATCAGAATGCAAAGTTCTATTTATTTTGAAATCAAGCATAAATATAGATATCGTAGTGCAGGCCAGTTCCCCTTTCGCTCTTCATACGAAGGTCAACGTGACTGTAACCGATACCACCACCAGTAACGTTAGCTGATGCTTCAGATCCTTTCAAGTCTACGGCTAGGATACCCTGGGGACAAGAATACATTTAAAAGTCAGTACCTATTGAAGATGGGATCTTCCTTACTTACGACGTGCATGGTGAAATCATACATAATAAAAGAAACAGCGTTAAAAACTGTGTACTTAAACTACTGTAGGTAGGTACATTATCTAGGTAGATGTCTTCAACTTCTTTCTTAATGGCGCCGAGGTAGGTGTATTCAGTTACATTCGTAAACACACATAGGTACGCGCTTGATTATAATAAACTTGTATGAAGGAGCCTCCATTAATTTTAACTTATATTATTTTATTACATTTATTTATGACTTATTTGTCGTTAAAGCGGTAAGCGACAATACATTCTGTGAAAATTTCAACTAGGTATCGAAATGAAAATTTATGTTTAAATCTTTAATTTCAATAGTAAAAATGTAGAAATAATTGTGTAATGTAATGATGGATATACTTTATACTTTTATATAAAACAAGAAAAAATATTCTCCCTAGCCCCGTTTATTATATGTATAATAAAAAATATCTATCTATGTAGTATATTATATTAAGTATATCAGTTATCTAGTACCCATAACACAAGCTCTGCTTAGCTTGGGGCTAGATAATGCTGTGTGAATTGTCCAGCATTATTTATTTATTTATTATTTATTTATTAGAAGAACTCATAAAAATCAAAATGGTGACCGCAACTCAATGACGACATAATATTTCTATTCATAAAGAAACAAACAATCACGTTGTGCATTTACTATACTTAAATCAATTTTAAATCTAAACGGTTGGACATTTGAAGTCTTGCAGGGGAAAATTTCTAGCGTTTTTACAGACAAATTATTTTTTCCTTAAAGTGGTGTCTGATGTAGGTACCTACCTACTACCACGTCAGCAGATTTGTGAAAATTCAGGCATGTCAGTCCCAGAGGGTAAATCAGGCACCTTTTTGCACGAACACTTTGGGAAATGCGTGGGAAATGATAGTTAGAATGTCAGTCTTGCCGACAAAAAAAAACAATAACTATTTAATTATAGCGTTTCGTTTTACGGAGAAAATTTAAAACATGCATAAATTCTGAGTAATCATCAAGGTCATCCCGGTTCTCAAAGACACCCCGTTTTACGGAATCTCTCTTTTACGGTTCATGAGATACAAAGCCCGCTGACAGACGGACAGACATCGTAGGCTTAGTAATAGGGGTTCTCGTTTACACCCTTCGAGTATATAAAAAAACAACTTTAAATTCAGTAAAATAAGATATTATCATTGTATCAATGTATAAATACCTACTACTTTGTCCATAAAGTCTCTTAAAAAGTTTCACAGTCACTTTGCAGAGTTGTGAAACCAAACCAAGATCCCTAATCAAGAAGTTGAAGAGGTTCAAGGAGGAATGATTACCTACTACCTTGAGAGACTAGGGAGAAACTGAATACCTACCAAGACCAGAGGGAAAACGTGATAAATAGTAGGTAGGTAGGTACTTACCTGAATAACACGCGGTTGCTGTCCATACCTCACACTAGGAAGCTGGTAGTGGAAATACTCAATCCTCTTCCTGAAAACCTTTGCTCCCTTCTGGAAGTTCAGATGATGCACCATCGGCCGATGGACATTGGTTCCCAGGAATAGGTGGTTGCATTCGACAACCACAATGATGGTGGCAACCAAGAGCAGGAGAACGGCCTTCATGGTTTAAGATTTAAACTAAACTGACCGTGATACACTAAATTCATTTGTTTATGTAATATTTTTATCAGGTTTGATAAACTTGATGGCCTCTAGCTTTTAAAAACAAACTTAGGTTCCTACTAGCTATCGCTCTTGTAGCTGTAGGCACAGATAGGTAATAAAATATTCCTGCATCTATGGCAGAGTAAAAAAGGGGAGATGAGGTTGAGCTTCTCGAAAGTGGAAGGCTCCAAAAATTAGGTGCAATTAGGCCCACCCACCCACCTTGGTCATAGTCGGACCGTTGCTTGGTGGTGGCGGCGGCGGGGCGGCGGCGGCGGTGGGCTCGGGGCAGTCGTGATACGCTTGCTTGATACGTAGTTAGAAAACTAGGAATTTTTGTGTAATTTATTGACCTATTCACTACAGCAATGCCCTCGTGTTTATTCATTATAATTATTGAGCATTGGAAATGTGCTATGAGCGCGTATTCGCGTGTAGTTCTTTGACACAGGCCAGTTGTTTAAGCGCTGCTGGTAGGACGTATCTACCATAATAGTTAGGTAGATATCTACAGATTTTACCTATATCTATGATGATAGCAAAGATTTTGTAGGTAATATTTTAAAAAAGTCTGAATCGTTTCGTGTGAACAATAATGTCATCCCCTCCTCTTTTTAAATGTGTGACCACTTTCCTCATTGTGTATGCTGAAACAATTAATAATAAAACTTAAGTTCCATTTTCCTCATACTGTACCTACCTAACCTACCTATCTTTAAGTACTGAAACAAATAAAAAACCTTAACCCTCCTTCTTGCGCAGACGATATGAGAGAGAGAGAGAGATACAAAAAGCACCTAAGTACACGAATACCCTGGGTGTTTATTTATTTATTTATTAAAGAGGACTCCCAGCGAAAGGATCTTACAACTTTTATATTTTACATTTATTTGTAAATATTTTAAAATAAACATTTTAGTGTTTATGACCTTGTGTGCTTTTTGTATCCCTTGCGCGCATGGTTAGTCGTTCATTGTTGCGAGTTGGATTTCTATCTCTTCGTCGTATGACAATGTTTTTTTGTATAGGTAGGTGGTAGCTTGCTTAATGTTGCGTTGCGTATCACGTATAGGAGGTATGTACCTACCTACTCACCGGTCTCGCCTTTCTGTAAATAATTTGGTTGCTTTTTCATCTTCCTTCTATTTCGCCGATAAAACTTTGCCAGGCTAGGGCCCAGGTTTAGAACCAGATTGAACCAGTTCAGTCGCTTTCTGAGTTTCAGGTCAGCTGCAATGATTCTTGCCCATGGTCTGTGTAGGTTGTAAGCCAGGCGTAGGGTTGCGTCATCTAAATAACTGGAAATGGAAAACAAAAGCTTGGAGAAAAACTTGAGGCGCCTACTAAAATTAAAGTAGCAAACATTACGGGCTTTGCTTTTTGAATCTTCTAGTTTTGCATCTCATGAAATTGTATATAGGTAGGTACATAGTTTTGGTACCGATAGACCACAACTGATATGATAATCCGTATCTATCTAATTGAACCCAGCCATTTCTTACCTACCTAGGTACTCATTTTCTCGTCACAACCATGCGACTTTACAACAACTAGGTACCTACCTACTTACATAAACGGGACGAGTACCTACATATATCATTATTATACAAGAGATCATTCATAGTCAGGTCACCATGATCCAAGTTTAGGTATAAATATAATAAAAAATTGCAATAATAACAACATCCAGAGGGCGTTATAAAACTTGATTTTAGTAAAGTACTCACGAAAATATTTTCCACGAGAGTTCCAACGGCAAAGAGGTTATGGCATCTCGCTTCGTTTCTTTGATAAATATTTTAGAGCCAAAAACAAAAATGTCGCCATTCATTTTGTCATCTTGTTATTTGGCTAATAAATGTTTGAGATGTGGGTAGTTATGAAACCAACAGGCTTTATTCGTCGAGGTACCTACATGTAGCTCAGAAAAAATTAAAAGGTATATTGATTGAGATTAATTAAATATATTTTTTGTTTAATTCAAACTCAATCTATACAAATTTTAATATAAATTTTAATTTAACCGATCAGGAGTTCTTACCAAAAATAGCTTATCTATCAAGGTTAAACAATGCGAAATTATAAACTGTCATTGGCAAAATTGTGTCAAACCATGATGTGAAACAAAACATAAAAGAAGAAGAAGACTGTCAGTGTGCCGTGCCGTCGTCGGTCGTCATCGGTCGTCATCGTAGAAAGAGTATGCTATAAAATGTATAACTTAGATTAGAAGTATAACGTAGAAAGAGTATAGTTATATTAAATATAAATTTAGCACACAACGCAGATTAAATTTTAATCTGTGTTGTGGTAAGACCAAAAGCCTCCAGACACAGAAACCGTGGCCGGGCCGGAGGCGAAGGCGTGCGAGTTGTATCATATGAATTAATTAGATCACAACTACACAACACACACACCGCAGGCTGTTGCCAAGCGGTGCACGGCCGTGGCGGGCTAGCTCAGCAACACAAACAGTCGGCGTGCGCGACGCGGCGCGGAGCCGTGGCGGTGCGGTGGCGAGGCGGAGGCGTGGCGTGTTAGCGTTGTATTTCAGCTAGTATATTTTTTTTTTAGCGGGCGGAAGCCTTTATTCACAAAGAAAATTATATTTACAATATAATATTATAGCTAGTATAAGGAGTGTCTTCACACAGAGTGCAAGCCACGCGTCGCGGTGCGGAGGCGTGCTACTAGCGGAGTTACGAGTTGTACCGATTTACAAAATGCTTAGCTTATGACCCGAATAAGGAGCTAAATACAATGAACCATACCGAAAAATTTATAGTAGGTACTAGTTTAACCACATCGTTGTTTGTACGACTGCCATATAAAAGATTATAAAAATAACATCTTTATAATAATGCAACGCTGTGACCTACACACACAAGGCTCCAAACAAAAGGCCTCCGCTTCGGCCACGACTCACGCGCGCCTGCAATGTGAAGACACCGCGAACACCACGCCTGGCTCGGCTACCGTTCGCCACCGCTCCGCCTCCGGCTTCAGTGTGTGACAAAAACTTTTTGTAAGCGCGATTTCTAAATGCCACGCAGGAGAATCGCAGGTTGCGGAAACGCGTCGAACATGTTATAGATCGTATGCGTCTTAGTACAAAATATACTGAAAGCAAATATCGCAACAAATCGCGCGATACAAGACGCCTTTCAAAATCGCTGCTGTGGAGGCTTTTAGAAAATTGCACAGTTGCATGAAAATCAATATGGTCATTCATGATAACTATTATTTATAAGTAAAATAAAATATAAAACAAACATAGAGGCTTGCCTAGCCTAGGTCGACAAGGGTTGATGGTGTGATGATGAATGTTTTTTGTAACGTGGGTTAACAATGTTACATAAAAATGATTTATGTATATAGTTTAATTATTATAGTAAAACGGCTTACGATTTGCGTGAAACTACGTATGTGAAAGTTTTAAATCGTTAAGGTACCTAGGTACAGGTGTCTATTGGTAAATTGTTATTGCTCATTTTAAGCCTCTACCCCACAGCCGCGATTTTGAAGCGCGATTTGTTGTGATTTTGTAGCGCAATTCTTTACACACAGCTGCGTTTTTGTAAGCGCGATTTCCAGATGCCGCGCGCAGCCGCCCCGCCCCAAAACGCATGACGCAGCTGTGTATAGATGGCATGCGTCCTAATACAAAATGTTCCATGAACAATTATCGCAAAATCGCAGGACCCAGAAACGCGTCGTCCAACTTCTATCGCGTTGATAAAATTGCAGTAGTGTGTAAGACGCACCGCTTCATCGCGCCGCCCCCCCGCCGCCGCCGCCGTGCCGCGCGCCGCCGCCGCAGCCATGGCCACAAAGAGTTATTTGGAACTAATAGTGTATATTTGTAAAACCTCATCTCATTGAGCCCCATTGGCATTTTTTTCGTTCCATTCATTTCAATATTATGAACAAAACTCAAAGCAGCTTGAAAAGCATAAAATGATAGTAGAATTCCCTGTTTTGTTCAGCTGGCAACACTGACCGGATCAACAAGCGGTCTTGTCTTGTTCTTGCTTGCTTGTAATTTCGCGAAATCAACAAAAAATACTACTTTTCTGTCTTTACACAGTTCACAAATTGATTCATTTTCTTTTTTTAGCCTCATAGTTTGTATTTGGACATTCCTGTATGTGTTGTTGTGTCTAGAAATACTATAATTTGATTGTCTTCGAGTGGCAGATGGTTTAGCGCAAAAGCGCGCGTTTTGTTTCCATTTTCTCTCTAATTCTGTGGCCAACATGGATTCGTTCAATGAACAACCTAAGGAAATGGATCGTGCTAGTCAAGAAACAGGTATTTACTTTATTTTCTACGTAAAACTGCAAAGAAAAAAAAATATCAATTTGTATTACCCAACCAGTTGACGATGCTTTAGCTTACTGTTCGAAAATCTGATAAGATTTTGAGATTACCGATAGGTTTTTATGAAAAGTTGTTTCTGAAGGCATGTATATTATATTTTAGGAATGATAGCTAGAAAATAAGAATCACAACAGCCACCCTACACCTAAATCTAAATGCCCTGAATGGCAGATAGACAACGTAATTTAGGCGGTTTTTAAAAGCCAAACAACAGTATCCCAATGATTTATTATTGTTTTATTGTTGATTATTTTAAGCTGATTCCGAAAAGGTGAATCATGTAGATAATTGAAGGGATTCTTTCTAGAAAATATGCATCAAAATATCAATTCATCCACATAGAAAGTAAAAAATTAATTATTTTAGGTTATGCCTAAATGTACAATGTAACATTTTTCTACTTGTGTCGTTGAAAGTCATTTGATTGATAAATTGCATGTTTGCTGTATTTATAAATGGTATAAATAATGATAACCTCACTTTTATTGGCTAGTCATTATCATGATTTTAGTTATTCAACTGCACAACTAAATTCTGAATTATCTGTGTACTTATGCTGAATTACACATTATCTACTCTAGTAAGTTAAATAAGACATTACATGTTGAACATAGCTGGTTCCTGAAATATCGGTTTGGGTGCAAATTTATAAGCGAGAAGTGTGAATGAAAATACACTAAGTGTAATTTGGATGCAAAATAAGCAAAGCAATTTTATATTAATAGACATGATAAAATTTGTACAGTTACTTAACAACTAAAAGTAAAACTAAATTAAAGCTATCCTGTTCAGATCTTTACCAAATAGTTTTATCTTTTATGAGGACAAAAAAAGCCCCCTGTTTGCCTTTTTTTGGAAGAAGTATGCCTTTAATTACAAATCTCCAACAACAACAAAATTCTATAAAATTGTAGAATCTGTACACCAAGTTTCATACCGATTGGTTGTAAATTATGACCTGTAGAGGAGTACGGACATACTGACAGAAATGCTAATTTTGCTAGACTTGAACCAGAGACTTTCGCTCACTTCGTTTGTTTGTTCAATTAATGTACCTTACTAATCCTTTTACTCAGTAATCAAAATTTTAATTTAAGATTAAGTTGGTGTACTGCTGTGTAATCAAATTTATAAATTTAGTTAACTGATAATAGATAAGCAGTCTATTAATATATAACTAGTGTCCAGCTTTCACAGCATTATCTAGCTCCAAGCTAAGCAGATTGTTAATGAATTCCCAATAAATGTTTCAGATGCTGAGGCAGTGGCGATGCCAGCTGATAGCTCGCAGACTCTGTTCCCTGACAGTCCGGTGTACGAGCCCGATGAGGATATTGAGGTAGATATGATGTCCTAGCCTAATTTTGATCACGGTGGACAGATAAATCTCGATAAATGCTAGTCATCTGCGCAGGACACATTTAACTGCACTAGCGTCTGCGCAAGCACAGATGCACTCTCTATTCTCACTCTCATAACCCTGTGTTGGCGGTGTTGGCAATCCCTTAATAAAAGATTGAATAGCATAGCATGTATTTTTTCACACCATTATTTTGCTTATTTTATGTTTTACCGAAAAAAATGTAATAACTATGGAATAAAACTGCATATACGACAATTGACTATGATATTGAGTAGTTTGCATGCAACATAAAAACAAATAAAGAATACAACAAAATTAAGAATCTCCTCCATTATATAAATTAGGATAAAAATGGAAGTGAAGGGATCCTATGCCCACTAGTGGGATGCTGCAAGCTGATGAGAACTAAAATTTATTAGAGTGGCTAAACCTTGCATCCTAAGGATGTATGGTCAGAGATTACATCATACCATAGAATATGTAGGTTTACTCCAGAAAATGTTGTTTAATTTGGTAAAATCCTTGAAAATGTGTTTTCTAGCCAAGCAAATACTTATCTTGGCTAGACTGGTTGTTATTTCTAGACAAAGCATCGCATTGATCAGTAAGCCAAGCAAAGAGAAAGTTGTCTAGGGTAGAAATCAAGAAAAATTATGTCACATCATCATATAATGCATAAGATTTGTGAAATTAATTCCTTCAACTTCAATAATTAACTAATGTATGACAATGCAATTTCATTTTTCATCTATTCTACCCAAGACAACAATCCCTGTGCTTGGCCTACTGGTTGGTGAAATGTGATGATTGACTTGACATGGCTTTGTGAACTTGACGTATAGAGTTGATTGAGAGACCAACTGGTTTTCTAACAAAACAAAATGTAACAAAATGTCATGTTGTACTATGAAATCTAGAAATGCTGTAGAAAATTTTATCTTCAAAATATCATTATGGAGTCATGTGGCATAGGTACAAGTTTCATCAGTTAATAATATTCATTTATTTAAATAATATTTTTAGGAATCAGAAGCGGATTTATTTAAAAAAAAGAAATTACAAAGTTACCTAAAACGATTTATTAACAATTAAATTAACAAAATGAATAACTAGGTAAGTAGAGCACAAAATAACGTCCGCACAGGGCAAAAGGCGCAAGCAAAGTGAGCGCGCGCCGTAGCCAGCGCGCTTTATATATCCGACCGGTCTCTTGTGATTCACGCGCCTTGGTTCTCATCTAATACGGCTTCTCCTGATACCCTGGAGTCACGTCCAGGTTCTTCTTCATCATCTAACACTGGCATAGATCTTGAAGATGGTCCGGGTTCATCAGTGTCCAAAAGCGGCATGGATCTAGGGCATGATGCAGGTCCACTGGTGTTGTCACTTCTTGGAGGTTCTGGTTGGTCTGTGTCAAACTCTGGTGAGTTATCATCGTTACTAGGGCAATCAGGATCATCGGCAGTATCTGCAAGTTGATTAACGGATTACCAAAGTGATATTGGGTACCAAACTGAACCCGACAAGGTTAGATCGTGTTAAGTAATGTTAGCTCAAGTTAGCATTCAAGATCACTACAGTGAATTAGTCATGATCTCATCAATTTATGATCCTTAAGGAACACAAACCAATAGAGACTGATTTAACAAAAGATAGGGTCGACCCAAACATGCATGCAAAACGAGTAAATAACACTGAGCACCCAGGTAACTGAATACCTCTCAGTGACTTTTCGACATAGGCTCACCCCAAAGGGCAATTAGGTCGCGTACCGAAAAGATTTCGCACTGAGCACCCAGGTAACTGAATACCTCTCAGTGACTCTTCGGCATAGGCTCACCCCGGAGGGCAATTAGGTTGCATACCGAAAAGATTTCACACTGAGCACCTAGGTAACTGAATACCTCTCAGTGACTCTTCGGCATAGGCTCACCCCGGAGGGCAATTAGGTTGCATACCGAAAAGATTTCACACTGAGCACCCAGGTAACTGAATACCTCTCAGTGACTCTTCGGCATAGGCTCACCCCGGAGGGCAATTAGGTTGCATACCGAAAAGATTTCACACTGAGTACCCAGGTAACTGAATACCTCTCAGTGACTCTTCGGCATAGGCTCACCCCGGAGGGCAATTAGGTTGCATACCGAAAAGATTTCACACTGTACCATAGGCCTAAGAAAGCCACATGCCTACAGTTGCTACTGGTAAAACAAGTACAAGACTGCTGCGGCGCACCAACACTTTGAGCTCTCCTTCAAAGAAAGCAGCACATGTCTCAGGGGTCCACTCGCCCCTCCAGGGTACCATGAACTGGGCGGCAGCATATGTTGTCTTTCCATACGATAGGGTTTCCGATTTCTCGAGGTTTTTTAGTTCTCGGGTGTCGAGACTTCTCGAGCCTGATTTCTCGGGTCTTCTCGGGTTGTCGAGAAAAAATAAAATACGTCTAAATTTTAGTTTAATTAATAAAAAGAGTCTTTAATTTAACTGTGTTTATTTTACATGAAAAAAATCAACATAATTTTTAACAAAAAAAACAAGTTCTCAATAAAAAATCAGCTCAAAACAAAATTGCTAACTAAAACAATCATACTTCTTCTCCTTATCATAACTAATCTCATCTCACTAATCTGTAATAAAAAACAAAATCTCTGTTAACAATCAGCTTAAAACAAACATCTTAACTAAAAACAATCATACTTCTTCTTATTATAACTAATCTCACTAATCTTTAATAAAAAACAAAATCTCTGTTAACAATCAGCTTAAAACAAACATCTTAACTAAAAACAATCATAATTTTTCTCATCATAACTAAAGATCACTCACTAATCTCACTATGTGGGTGGTATGGTATCACAATTTTTGGCAGTTTTAATGTAATTAAATAAGAGATATCTATCTACTATTAATACGAAAAATATAACTGTCTTTAAGCCTGCTTATTAATTCTTATGAAATATGCCTTAAGATAAACCAAAGCATTAATAGATTTATCAGACAGCCGGCTCCTAATCTTACTGACCACATTTCCCGATATGGAAAATACCCTTTCATTTTCTGTTGAAGTCGGCTTGACTGAAATTAATGCTTTGTATAGTGTTTCCAGTTTAGGGGTCTTTTTGCCTGTTTTTTCAAATAGCAAAAACTCTTTTTTTATAATTGATTTGGAAAGCACCACAGCATTAGTTGATTCACCATTTCTCGAAACACGCATTTACAAAGAAAGCTAAGCGTAAAAATGTTTATTTAAACTTCTCGATGTCTCGACTTTTCTCGAGCTGAATTTCCCGGGTACGAGACCGACCGATTTCCCGGGAATTCCCGGGACGAGAATTCCCGGGAACAAACCCTACATACGACCCAGCCATCAGTTTTAACTCGTAACGACCGTTACTAAGTACCCTGGTCACACGGTAGGGTCCACGCATACCAGGATCCAACTTTCCCTTAGACTGGGAATACTTGATGACAAAGACCATGTCATTTTCATGAAATACTCGTGGAGCGTGTCTGTCCCTATTAACTGTAGCGTCCTGCTGAGCCTGGTTCCTTGTCAACCGTTCGGCTGTCCTTTGTCTAAGCATCTCCCGCCTTGACTCGCGATTACCCGTATCAGAGTTCACAGAAACGTCTCTTACCAGTGCGCGTATTGCCGGTGTAGCACTCTCGTGGCCAACCAAGAGGTTAAGAGCTGAGGTCTGAGTTGTTTTCTGTTTAGTGAGATTTATTATGAGTTGAAGTTGCCAAACCTCATCCGCCCACTCGCCCTTTCGGTGATAAGCAGCAATTCGTAACATATTTAAGACTGTGCGAACGTAGCGCTCTACCTGACCGTTAGCGTGGTGCATCTCGGGTGTAATACGATGCACATCTACTCCCAGCAGCTGCATCCACGAAGTGAAGTTCGCCGACTCGAACATGCGTCCCCTATCCGATACAACTAACTTAGGTGTACCAAACAACGATATAACTTGCTTAAACACACGTTTAAGTTCGTACACATCTTGATTTAATATCGGACACAGCAGACAATATTTCGTGAATGCATCGACCACAAGCATGACAAACTTGTAGCCCTTTGACAGGGGGAGAGGCCCCAAAACGTCAACATGAAGAGTATCGAATGGTATGTCGGGCTTTTCCCAAGATGTAATGGGTTGCAAAGGTGCACGAGGTACACGCTTGTGTGCGATACATGTCAGACAATGAGCAATATATTTTACAACAAAAGTTCTAAGGCCAGGAAACCAAAAATGTCTTAAGATTAGGTCAATTACCTTATCCGAACTTATATGGCTATGTTCATCGTGAAAGATTCGGAGGAGGCTCAAACGATGTCCCTTTGGAATGTAGCACAATAGCCGCGATTCCTCACCTGTTGGTGTATATCGGTAATAAAGGATGTCATTTTGTTTTACGTACCTTGTAGGGTCCAGTTGACCCTGTTCCAAAGACTGGATCATGGTTTGAGTCTCCTCGTCACCTGCTTGTGCTACTTGTGCCCAGTTCCGAGGGCGTTCAATGTTATTAACATGGCAAGGGTTACGACTAAGATAGTCCGCGTGTGACAACATGGCGCCCTTTCTGTAATTAATCTGAAAATTGTAATCCTGTAAAAAGATCCACCATCTTGCCACACGCGGTAACAGATCTCTTTTGTTTTGAGTCGCCTTTAAGGCGTTACAATCGGTAACTACTGTAAACTGTATGCCTATCAAATAGTGTCTGAAATGTTTCAGAGCCTTCACTACCGCCAAAGTTTCTAGCTCATAGGAATGGTACTTTGGTTCCGCCCCTTTTGTAACCTGACTGTAGTAGGCGACTACACGCCGACTACCATCCCCATGAACCTGGTGTAAAACAGCACCATAACCGAGACTACTGGCGTCTGTGTGTACTTCAGTAGGCAACTTCGGATCAAATATAGCTAATACAGGCGCGTTAGTGAGTGTTTTAATTATATCCTGTCGTACACCCTCCTGTTCACTACCCCAGCAAAATGTTACGCCCTTAGCGGTCAACCGCGCAATACAAGCCGTTTTTGTCGAGTAGCTGGGAATATACTTACGAAAGTATCCCGCCAAGCCGAGGAACTGCCTCACCTGTTTAATATTTTGAGGGATAGCTGAATCGACTAACGCCTGAATCTTACCCGGGGCGGGTCGTACTTCACCATTGGAGATCACTCGTCCTAGGTACTCGATTTCGGTGCATAAAAACGAGCATTTCTTTAGATTTATAGAAAAACCTGCTCCAGTCAAAGTTGAAAGTACTTTACGCAAAGTCTCTAAGCCTTCTGAAACTGAGGAAGTTAGTATCAAACAATCGTCGATATACACCAAAACCTTTCCCTCCGAGATTAAATCCTGTAAAGTCTTACTAATGATCCGCTGGTATACTATGGGCGCATTAGCTAGCCCATACGGCATTTTGAGCCATTCATAGTGAGACTCTGAGGTGACAAACCCTGTGAGAGGAATGGAGGCTTCATCTATGCAGATCTGATGAAAGCCAGTCGCCATGTCTAATGTCGAAAAGTACTTACTTTGCCCTAGGCGATCGATGTGGTCGTCGATTAAGGGTAGCGGGTATCGATCCTTGACCGTGATGCGATTGAGGGCGCGAAAATCGACGCACATGCGGTCAGACCCATCCTTCTTCTTTACTAAAAGGATGGGACTCGAATAGGGGGACTCTGATTCACGGATAATACCCTTGGAAAGTAGATCCTGAATAATGGTACGTACCTTGATCTTCTCATCAAACGACATCTTATACGGGCGATAATATATCGGGTTGTCGCTATTTACCCGAATATGCATTTTACCTGTGGTGACGGTGGAAGTAGCTGTACCCGTAATCATAAAGTCTGCGTACTCGTCCAAAATACCTGTCAGCTCCTCCAAGTCACGGCCGGTTACAGCCGTCTTCATCGGAGGCCGCTCGCTCGCGTTCACAGCCGACACTGTCGAGAACTTAGGATCATGCATGATACGCTGGGAATCTTTTGTTCTCACAAACGTCACACCTTCGCGGTTGAGCACATCCGTACCTATGATAATAGGGGCTGTGTACATGCATTCCTTAGGCACTACAAGTAAATCGACCTCCAAGGTTATGTCTTGCAATTCGACAACGAGGGTGACATAGCTATCTACTCTAGTAAGGGAATGACCTATGCCCTTTATTAAGCGGTTTGTCGATTTTTGTTGACAGGAAAAGTGGTTCACAATTGATGACGAAATGAGTGAAACGTCTATAGCGCCACTGTCTATCAAGATATCTACAGGTATACCTTCGATCACGCCTACCACAATATCTTGGCGAGTAGTAACAGGCTTTGAGCAAAAGTTAACGTTACTCTTATTACGTTGGTCGGAGCGTTGCCTAGCACGGCACTTGCTGATGTGATGACCCACCTTTTTACAGTAAGCGCACGTTATTTCCGCCGAAGTCTCGCCTGCGGTTGGCTTGGTTTGGTCCGGGGTACCTGCATTGGAAGACTTGGATACCTTGGGACAGTTAGCTTTCTGGTGTCCGGTCTCGCCACATGAAAAACACTTACCAGACTGTGCCTTTAAATGCCTAGGAGGTGGTTTGTTACTGGCGGCGACCCTGTTGCCGTTGTTGTGACCTGTTGGGCGACGTGCCATACCTATATCCTTGACCGTCTCCTCGGGCTTAGAAAACGTCGAAAGGTAGTTCACCAAATCATTTGGCGAGAGGTTGGCGTTGGTCGTGGCAGCTTTGACGTGTGGGTCCTTGATACCGCGTAAAACTATGGCCGTAATAAGATCTTCGCTAAGACCTTTTACGATTCGAAGACGTAGTAAACACTGACGGGCGTATTCAGCGTACGTGCGGAACTTGTTTGAATCGGTTGACATCACTTCGTACAAGATGTTGGCTACGTCGATCTTTTTGACACACAAACATCTAAAATCTCTTTTAAAATTTGACCATGAACGATCGTCAGTAACCCACATGTCTAGCCATGACTTCGCGTCACCTTTCAAACAATTTCCGACACGACACAGACATTCGTGATCATCCCATCGATTGCTTAACCTAGCCCTATCTACCTCGTCAAACCAAGCATCGACGTCATGTATACTGGGGTCGAAATTGGAAACGTAATAACTGCGACTACTTACGGATTTGAGCGACTGGATAGCTTCCACTATCTGCTCAGTACCGTTACCAAAAGAAGGGGCGGCCGAGCCCTCCGGCGGCGGCGGCGGCGGCTGCGGTGGCTGCGGCCGTGTAGTGTTCTGTGTCTCTAAAGCCTGTATACGAGACAACATGGTGTGCAACGAATCGTGACTATGACGATCACGGCGGCGGCTCCGACTCCGATAGCTACGACGGTGGTCACGATCGTAGCTATCACGATCACAGCTATAGCGGCTGCGACTCCGATAGCTACGACGGTGGTAACGATCGTGGCTGTCACGATCACGGCTGTGGCGGCGTCTGTGCCTCCGAGCCTCACCATCACTGTGACCCGAACCATGATCACGAGACCGCGATGCATGTCGTGACCTGCTGCGAACTGAACTAATTATGGAACGCCGTCTGCTGCGACGCGGCGTACGTACTCGCGACAGGCTACGCGAACGCCGACCTCGTGATTCCCTGCGAGGAGAGCGGTGCCCACGTGGACTCCGCGAACGCTGTTCGCGTGAACGTGACCTAGATGGCCTGTCCATTTTGGAACACGTAGGACAAACACAAAGATACACAAAAGACACACAAAGAACACACAAAATAAATTCAACAAAATAACACGTGGAAAAATGAGGTTATGAAACACGCACTGTGCGGATGTAATTTTTTTCTTTTGATAAATGAATAGACCGAAAAACTGAATTTAGTGGGTAAATGAGCACTTTATCCCACTTCTGATTTTAGGAATCAGAAGCGGATTTATTTAAAAAAAAAGAAATTACAAAGTTACCTAAAACGATTTATTAACAATTAAATTAACAAAATGAATAACTAGGTAAGTAGATCACAAAATAACGTCCGCACAGGGCAAAAGGCGCAAGCAAAGTGAGCGCGCGCCGTAGCCAGCGCGCTTTATATATCCGACCGGTCTCTTGTGATTCACGCGCCTTGGTTCTCATCTAATAATATTTTATATAAGTAAAGTTTTTTATATAAAATAAATGAAGTACAACTAGGTTACCAAGTTTGCTTATTATATTCTTCCTCTTATTTTCAGCCAATTGTCATTGCAGATACAGACGTCAGTTCTTCAAATAAAGGTAATTAGTACTCAATATTTTTTTTATATTATTGTTTATTTATATACTTATTACAGAAATACTATTCTAATCTCACTAGTCATACAGGAATTCATATAAGATAAATTTGATATAATTCAAAGATATTATACTAATAAATTTATCTTACCTAGAATAAAAAAAATAAGTTATGGTAACAAATGTTACCATAAATTGTAATGATAAAATGAGTTCAGTCATCTTCTCTTCTCAGAAGAGTATTTATCTTGTCATTTTATAAGAGTTTCTATCAATTATAAGACCTAGAAACAATTAAATTCTCAAGTACTTTGTACTTCATTAAGGCTTGGTATTCCAGCAGAGGCCGAATTTTTGAGATTTTTAAAATCAACTGAGACATCGAAAATATGTAGTGTATTAAAATTTTGCATTTAGTCTCGTCAAAGTCGCATTCAGTTTCAAGATCTTATGAACTTTTTACCCCTTTTTGTAATGTTTTTGACTATTTATGACTAAACTACTGATATTCTACATTTCGTTTTTGTACCTAACTAAATAAACTAAATATTTCTAAACAAATTCGCAGAGTTTGACTTGTAAAAATAATTTTCTTAATCACTGTTTAAATAACTACAAAAAACACGTGCGCGGCGTCTTGGCAAGCGCGATCAGTCTCACGCTAGCTCTTACGCCTACTACTGCAGGAATACCTGGCCTTAAGTGTCCATAAAAATATTTCGCAAGAAAATTCTCTACTAGTAGGTATTACATGTTACATAGATGATGTCAGGTGATCCCAATCACTTACAGAGGACGACCATCCGACGCAAGCGAAGCGGAAACTCTCCGACAGCGCTAGTGACAGCTCGGCCAAGATTCAGAAACTAGATATCCCCATCGAGACCGCATTCTCTCAAGCGCTGGATGAAGAGGTCTCAGAAATCAACGCAGGGAAATTCAAGCTCGAGGACCTAGCTATACCATCAACCTCTAGGGTCCTTACGCCTGTACGCTCCAGCCCTAGGCTACTCAAACGCAGCAACAGCGCCGGTATAAACAAACCCACCACGCCTAAGACCCCCAAATCCCGCCCTGCTAGCGTTGACCTCTCCCACAAAACTCCTAAGAAAACTCCCCTCAAACAAAAACCTGAAGCCGAAGATGTTATCGTCATCTCATCGGATAGTTCATCCTCTCGCCCGAGCGTCGAGTTCGTAAAACAATTCTCGAAAGTACCAGAAACTATCGAGGAAGAAAAGTGTGAGGAGAACGATTCTCAAAACTCTCAATGTTTCAATTTCCATCTTTCTTCAAGCCCTGATGAGGACGACGAGAAATCAATTCCAGTTCCTCAAGGAAACCACAGCAGCGATCCTGTAACAGTCAAGGATCGGGAAGAAATCCTGAACCCTGGGAAGATCTCCCAAACTAGAAGCGAAGGTTACAACTTCTCGGACCAAGGGAATCTATCGCAACCGGTCAATAAAGAGTTCGGGAAGACCACCGATCAGGAATCTACCGATAGCGCTTGCTCTATCATGGAAAGCCCTGAACATAAGCCTAGCGTGGCTTCGAAAATGATCTCAAAACTATCCAACGGAAACTCGTCAACACCCACAGACGTAGCCGAAGCAAGAGTTCTAGCTGAAGATAGCGACAGTACCCCAGACATGGTCAAACTCCTCAATGGCAAAGGGAAGCGCGGCAAAATCGACTCATTCCGAACTAGCAACACGACTACACCATCTACGATATCGCCATTGCAAAACGGGCATTCCCTACCAATAAACACGCCACAGATTCCCGTGTTCGATATCCACGTGAACCACAGTGAAGATAACGAGTTTCTGTCGCTATACATCGTGAGGACTGATAATGATGTGGGTGCAGATATATGCAAGGAGTACCAAAGGATTTCTAAGCGATTTAGCGTCGACCCATACTTAGCCGACGTGTCGGTATCAACCTCTCCTTCTAGTGTGACCAGCACTGGTATAGTCGAGCTTCCCAACAGGGTATCATTCGCGTCAACGGTTAGCTCGTCAACGTCCACGTCTAGCAATAGGACCAGCGATGGCAACTTTGTGGTCCCGCAGCCGCCGCGTAAGTCCGTTGCTAACCCATCCACCTCGGTAAAAGGTTTAGACAACCTGATGAAGAAACTGCAAGACATTTTCCACCCCGCACGAGATACAGACGATAGCAACCGTTCGCTGACGGAAGGAAAAGTATCTGTAGGGATCCAAGCCAGTCTTAGCGATGGAACTACAAACGGATCAGCCAGTCCCGAGGAAGTCAACAAGTGCGATAAAGTTACTCCTAAAAGCTCGCTGAAAAAGACACGCGTTCGCGGCCGACGGCAGATCGCACCGAAAACCAAACGCGCATTGCTACCAACACAACCTGAAGAGCTTGAATACGTCCTGAACTCACCAGAAATGGTGCCAACAAACGGCGAAAACGGGAACAAATCTCCTAAAGAAGAGAAGCTGCCTAATCTAGTCGCTACGCCTAAATCTGTGAGCAAACTTAAGCAGAAACGCCGGCCGACGTCACCTAGGCCAGCCACGCCTGTGGAAATACCTAATGCCGTGAAGACGGAGTACCCTGGGTTCGCTCCCGATACGGTGGTGTTGGCCAAATGGGCGGATAAGAGATACTACTCCGGAAAAGTGTTGGAAATCACGGAACCTAACAAGTATCTGATCAAGTTTGACGACGGACGAAGCAAGGTAAATATATTAAAAATCAGGTTAAACACAGATTCTTCTCTTCGTTTCTGTAATTTGCACTGATGAGACATTCAGTCTTGTTAGAAGCACATAGCTTATGTTCTTAACATTATATTCTTAACATCTTGATCTTTTGGACCTCCGTTTGAGGCCAGAATACCATCATGCACATTTCAGTAGCGTATCCAATGGAATCAATCCAATCAAAAATGTAAAACATTTTTATAAAATCGTGGTAATGTTCAAATAAAATAACTAGTTCGATATAAAAAAAGCTTTGAAGTTTGTTTTCTCGTAGCTAAACAATATTTGTAAGGTAATGTCTTTGGACATTTTTATTAGATTTATGGATTTGATGTCTTCACATTCGTGTCTTCACACGTCCTAGTGAGCAAAAAAATCAGAAATCATTCAACTTTACATCCTTCGGGTCTCAGTGGATTGATGGTTAGGCGATTGTGGCCAACAGGAATTTTATTCTTTTATAATCAATCTGACCACTGGGAATAACTCCCCTATTCGCTGTTCGCACTATATTATTCATTAATCCGTAGGTGCTCTTAGACGAGTTCATAATATTCGGCGACACGAAACGCCTGCCGCTCCAAGGCCAGTCGGTCTACGCTATGGTGGACGAAGAACAGAACTACGAGCCTGGACTGGTGATGGGCATTGAGGAGAATAGTAGTGGCACTGTTACTTACAACTGTATTACTGATGGGTAAGAGTCCAATTTGCATTGATTACCTAGCATACTCTCCGGGAGAATATGGGCCTTGATATGACTGTAAACTGCAACATTTGTTAATAATTTCACTCGCAAACTCGCAATCGATGAGTCATCCAGGATGACTCATCGATTGCGAGTGAAGTTATTATGAAGGATGACTCTTCCTGGCCGACAGGTATAATCAAAGTCGCTACTTATTTCGAACTCCCAAATCAAAAAGTGTTGAGCTTATCCTTAAGGTTAAACGAGTCGCATTTCTTTCCATACAAACGTGGAAGGTGTGTACAGACGTGGAATTCTACGCTGTTTGATGTTGACTATTCATAACTAAGGATATCAATTTATCTCGTCATCATCTAAGTATACACCCAAAACCGTAATAATGTATACATTTGAAAAATACAACTAAATTTTCGTGTTTCAACACTAATTTTAGCCCAACTTTGGGCGAAAATAAATAATTTGATGACTTTACAAATAAATGACACGGTTTTGTTGTGCTTTTACAGCTATTAGATTAGATAGAAAAAAAAATGCTTTGCATTTATTACACAAATTCAACTAACATGTTCACAGAGACGCAAACGTTATGGTGACAGCATGTGAGCTGTACATGACAGAAGACCAGGCGCGTGCTCTGAAGGACTCCGCCCCGGGGTCCGGAGGCTCCGCCCCCTCCACCCCGCGCGCGCGGCGCCACAACCGCGAACTGGACCTGGATAATATTATACAGGTAAATACTAGGGCATGCAATTATCGAAACTTTTCGATAATCGATAATTCGATATTTATCGCTCTATTTATCGATAAATATCGAGAATTATCGGTTTTGGTGAAGGAAAAATATCTTTATGTTTCGGTATCTAATTTAACTGCTCTATTTATCCAATCTGCTGCACTTAGCAAGATTTATGTATTACCTACTATTAATCTATCTATATCGTTATATGTATTTAGTTATTAAATGTTTTTCCTTATAGCTTTCGGTCATTAAAGTTTCAAAGATTGAATGTACCATTAATAATATGGAAAACAACTTAAATTGTTTAAATTTTACATTATTATTTTATTGATGGATAAAAGATAATGATAACTCATCATTATTTACTCAAGAATATGGTTTTATTACATACGTATAGCACTTAAGACCAAGTTCGGTCTAGCGAGCCATTTAAGGGCTCATGATTATAATATGTATAGACATTTGTGAATAGAACAAAATTAAATGAAATATTTTCTTACTTACAAAAAACAAAATCCTCCATTTAGGTATAAACATAATATTATTTCGATTAGTGTTACTTATCGAATAACTTTTAATTAGTTGACACTTTCAGTCTTAATAGAACGAACTAATTAAACAATTGAGTGAATAGAATGCTAGGACTATAAATCATTATTTATGAAAATATCAAATTTAAAAAAATTAAATTTACGTATTGACATGTACTTGACATTTTTGGTCTAATTAGGAAAAAAATTAACTATTCGTATATTCCTGTTAATATTTCATTTATAGATTTTCAACAGCAGAAGGTTGATTAATTTTACTAACTTTCTGCTGTTGGAAATGAGTGCGGAGAAATGACAAGCAATCAATTGTTTTGTCATTAAGACTTGTGCGCAGTTTATTACACAGTATTCCAGCCGCAGAAAAGGCACGTTCACTTTCGACACTCGTTGCCTTTATTGAACGAAGCCATCGATAACCTTTAGACAACAACTGTCCTCGGTCACCTCCATTTTCAAACAATAACATTTCAACCTTTAGCAGCGTCAAAATGTCTTCCCCAGCCGTAGAAACATTTTCAATTCTGCCTTTGCCCGTGTCATCATAGCTAATTTTGCTGATTTGTTTGTTAATCAATTCTTTATTTGATAATGGGGTGCTGACCACAAGTGACTATGACCACTGCCACCGACCGAATAATGATAAAATGAACTGACGCACCCCGCGCGCAGCGGTTAGGCGAGCTCATACTCACACACATACGAAGAGTGAGCGAGAGAGCCATAAACACAGGTAAGCTTGCTTGCGCGGCATTTGCGCGGGTAATTTTAAACACTCGCGATTGAGGCGCCGTGATGGGAATGGTTTTGATAATGATTATTTAAGAATTTGTCTTTTATCGATATTTTATCGATTTTTTCGATAATTATCGCCGACATAAATGAGCCGATTACCGATAATTTATCGATTATCGATTATCGGTTTGCATGCTCTAGTAAATACTCAACATTTTTGTTGTGGCGGTTGCCGTGTAAGAATCGGCCTCCGACTTAGCTTGTGGATGTCGAGACTAGGGAGTAAATAAATAAATAATGCTGGACAAATCACACAGCATCATCTATCCCCAAGCTAAGCAGAGCTTGTGTTTACGGTTACTAGATAACTGATAAACATAATACATTATCGTACACAGATGGATATTTTTTATTTTATTACACATAAAAAGATTTTTGTTATAATACACGGTAGCGCTGTGCCGGCTTAGAATTTGCACCATCCCAACACTTCTAGCGGGTGTCGTCAGATGCGAGAGTGGGCAGCAGCGCCCCCTGCAGAACAAGTTCTACCGCCGAACTGCGTTCCCTAACCCGCATGCCCAGTGTGGGGAATATGCGCACTACCCCCATGAGATAAAAGCTAATAAGGTGCTTGTCAGGGGGAGGCCTGTGTCCAGCAGTAGACCACTGTAGGCTGTTGAGGATACATAGAAAATATGTACGAATGTACCTAAAGGAAGGGCAGCAGTTTCCTTCTGTATTTTTATACTAGCTGCATTCTTACTTCCCGTTGTCCTATTACCGTAGTTTTTCCCGTAGGAATGAAGCATTTCCCCACGGTAAAAAGTTGCCTATGTTCATCAGGAATAATGTGGGCTTCTAATGGTAAAAGAATTTTTCTAACCGGTCCTGTAGTTTCGGATCCTATTCAATACAAACAAACAATCAAATCTTTCCTCTTTATAATATTAGTATAGATTACAGAACAGGCTACGATCACCAATGCGCCGGCCATTGGAGACATGTTCAGCAGTGGATGTACCTATGTGTGCTGATGAAGTTATACTCAGCCTTAAGGAGACCATACCTTGAATGCTCCTCAAAAGAATTTGTTGTTATTTATAATGGATTTTGAAGACTATCTCAATAACATTTACGACGATGAAACCTACAATTACCCATCGAGAAGGTATGAAGAGATGCTGAAAACCCTTCGGAGGTTTACGACGATGTTGAATTCCGTAGACGATACCGCCTCGATGACGTAATGGTGAGGCAGGGACTCGATTCAACGAACCAAATTAACCACTAAACATACTGTACTCTAGAATGTTTCGGAGGAATTCTCGAGAAACCCTCAGACGAGTTTGAGTGGAGGATTCGTTGAAGAATTGTCTAAAGATATGGGGGTTGGTAGCTACTGCTTCAGTTTCATTGTAAGCTACCGTTCGCGAAAGTTACCGAGCGTTGTCTTGTGCTGACATATTGTTCTTTCTGCTAACTTCACTGACAGGTGACATAAACAAAAGGGGCAGAAATATGCTACACATTTCACACTACATCATCTAGACCCAATCTAAAAAGAAATTATGCTATAAGAACCAGATCTTGACACACAGCTTAACAAACAACAACCTTATCGAGAAGTGATAGAGCCCACCGCATTTGCTTATGAATTCCGTTGCCTTATAACTTTTGTCTTATTCTACAGGGTCCACGAAGCGCGCGCAGTCGAGACAAGAGTGGAACCTCCAGCGCGAGGAAGCGAGTTAATTCACCAAAGAGTCCTGAAGCTTCTACCTCAAGTAAATATCTTCCCTTCTATAAAATAGGCCTGTCATTTGCTTCTTACCATGACACTTCTTGAGAAAAGGTCGCGCGTCTTGTCAGCGGTCCAGCCCGCGTGTTGTGGCTGCTGGCCTTTGCCACCCCGGTGTGAATAGAGCCCTAAGGTTATTGCTAAGGTCCCGATAAGGTATGTTGCGGTTGCCATTTGTTTGACCCGTCTATGGATGTGGCAGCGGATTTTTGAAAGATCACATCCCCGGAAGCGGATGCGGATGTCTATTTTTTCTTAAGAATAGGGATATCAAAAAATAAGATATTATCATTACTATTTTTATTATTTAATGAAATATAAAACACTACCACTTACTACTAATACTTACTTGAAATTAAAAATGGGACCTTTTCATTTAGTGAACAGCAATTTTGCCGCCTTTTCGGGTTCCAGTCTATTACGTTGCGGTTCGCAGAAGAGACCCGCGCTACTAAATAGTTCTTCGCTGGCCACACTTGCTGGTGGCGCTGATAAATAACATCTTGCTATTGTGGATAAACGCTTAAGTTCGGATTTTTGCCAGCTCCACCATTAAAGGGGGTCTTCGTTCACGTTCCTTTTTACACGTGTCTTAGTGTAGCGCCACTCGCTGGCCTCGCCCCTAATTTTCTCGTTGCGCCCTGCCGGATATCCGCTTACGCATTACATCCGCATTGATTATTGCGAATTCGAAAGCGGATGTCAAAATGCATGCGGAAGTTCCGCGAATGCGAATATTCGCATCCCTGGTCACGATCGATAGCATCCTTTGGGTATGAAATCCTAAAATCCATGTAACAATAATTCCAGGAGGAAAATCAACCAAAACGACTCTCGGCCGCGTGCGTCTCGCGAGCGAGAGCAGTTCCATCAGCGAGAGTAGCAACTCTGCGCCCGCCGCGCGCATCGAGGAGGTGGTGGGCGTCGAGCCCGAGGTGCAGCGGACACCCAGGAAACTGGACGGGATTAAAGGTATACATTACTTATTTACTGTAAAATATAGAAGCTCATTGACATGAGTGAAACGACCGCTGCTGTTGGTTGGTAACACACTGTTTTAAAACTTTTAAATCCATCATGGTTATTAACACTAAAGTCACTTATAACGAGATATTTATCATGATTTGAGTTTGGTTGAGCTTTCCTATATTTCGGGGCAGTTACATGCGCCATGATCACGGAATAACTGAGGGCACTGCGAGTGAGTTGTTATTGGCAGATATATCATATAAAAAATCATGGTAAATATCCCGTTATAATGACTTTAACACACTGCTTTATTGCACTGAGGTGGCGCGGGCTGGTGCAGGCACGCACACATACGTATATGCTAACTACTACATACGTTATATTTACTCTTTGTATTGTATCTGGAACCGAGGTCCTCACGAGTAACACGAGTAGAGACCGCGTTTCGGACGAAAAATTCATCAAAAGTATTGATGAATTTTTTCATTGTGTGGTTGGTGTGGTCTTTTCTTTCCCAAATTAAGTTGTGTTCGTTCTTGGAGTTGGAGGGTAATTTACTGGGCAATTTTGTATTGCGTTAGTCTGTTGTTTACTTTCCCTGATTTCAAGTGGGAGAAATTTGTGGGAGGGCGGGCGGTACACGCAAATCACATTTTGTTGGATCTTGTCGGAGGAGGTTCTGCGCGGAATTGTTACTAAATATTGTTTTATCCTAATGACCTGAAGCATCCACTACGGACTGGGCCGTGTGTATAACTTGGAGTTCAAACAGAGAACAAAGGACAGTAATAATAATAAGCCGCAGACACATGCCGCCTCTTACTAATAGAAGGAAATGAAGGGGAAATTTTTGTCTATTTTCTAACTTTACATTAAATAAATAAATAAAATAAATAATGCTGGACAATTCACACAGCATTATCTAGCCCCAAGCTAAGCAGAGCTTGTGTTATGGGTACTAGATAACTGATATACTTAATACAATAGACTACATAGATAGATATTTTTTTTTTATTATACATAGAAAACACCCAGACCAACGGAACAAATTTCTGCAGATCGTACACAAATTTGTTCCGAGGCGGGAATCGAACCCGCAACCTCCTGCGTCGCAGGCGGACCTTCGCCCGCTGCGCCACGGAGGTCGTCAATCATTGGCGAGTAATCATTCAAACTACACGAAAAACTTTATTAGCTCAGGAAGCGACTTAACCACAGAACTAGCTGATGAAAATAACCCCATCTCGACATGTATCTGGATTATGTTGGTTTTTAAAGGGGTTTGAAGATTTTGGCCGTAATATAATATCGGTCACCATTTTGATTTATTTTTCAAAATCACCGATCACAATAAATTTGTTTATTTGAATAGAAGACACTAAAACAAATAAAAATGGTCTGTAACATAAGGTCCTAATAAAGCGTCATATTTCTGTGATAGAAATGAAGATAAAATATAGCTATTTTCATCAGTGAATATTTCACTTTCGGACATTACTTTATAAGATATTTTTTATTTGTTGGCTCTATCCAAATATATAACTTTTGTTCTGCGCGGCAATTTAGAAAAACAAAATTATTTATTTTTTATTTATTTATTTATTGATGTAATTAGAACGGCTTTAGGCCAATTATACTAATTACAGTAGGTTTAAATATTAGTGTAGTTAGATGAAATAGTTACATACCATGTCAAATAATAAACAATTAACAAATCAATCATAATTAAATTATCATAAGAAATATTCAAGAGTCCCTATTATATAATTTATGTTAGGGCCACCCATACTAAAATCTTAAAACACTTTAACAGATTTCTCCAGTTTGGCGAAAACCTTCGTACGCGAAAACTTAGGATCGGTTTTCGCGTTGTCGGTTTGGGGTCCTATTAATGACACACACAGAGCAACACAAAAACATATCTTACTCAATAATATTCTCTCTGTTCCAGCCGGCCCCACCCAATTAAAAGGCGCAGCGAAACAGAACATCGGCAAAAAGAACTCAAAACTAAACAAATTCGAGAACGATGAAGACACAGTTTCAACCTTAGGCCCTATTCCAAGTGGCGAGAGTAAGATATTCTCTGGCCTGCATTTCCTGCTGACCTGCACTGATGCCCCGAGACGACAGATTAAAGAGAAAAATGTGAAGACTGATGGGGAAAGCGACGCAAAGAATGGAGATACTGAAGGGAAATCTGACAAGGTACGGGTTTATTTGGCGTCGGTTTATACAAGGTTTTGGTAACTGACCACGTTAAGACAGAATTCTGTTTTAAAATATATTATTACCAGCTTCTGTCCGCAGCTTCACTCGCTTTATTTTGGAATAAAAGTATCCTATGTCACAGATAATTATAATACTATACTAGTATGCCTATGTCCTTCATTGAGATACAATCCCTGCCATATTTCATCAGAGCTGTCATTATGGCATGAAAGGGTAATAGCCAGAGAGACATGGTTACTATCGCATTTATAATAGAGGCTCCCCCACACGTGGGCAGTCCAAAAAAGTTAATAAATACAGACGTGACAATGTTATAAATTGACTTAAATACATTAGAACTAGTATTTACAATTGAAACAATTGCTAACTGCAGACTTGCAAAAATCTTGAGGTAACTCAATTGATCCATATCAATACTAGTCGTCGCGTCCCCAAGACGCTGGCTGCATTGCCCCGCTGTAATGGCAATGCTGATGCGCTGTGCCAGATACTGACCAGCTCTCGGCAATTTTTTTTTCAGCTATTTATTAATCTAAATAATCGATTAAAAAATTAAAAAATCTATGCCTAAACCCTATTGTACGTAGCAAGAGTTGCCCGGACGATCGTACAGTCCGCACGATCGTACTGTTCTGCGCGCCAGCTTTTTTAGAAAAGTTAAAACACAATAGAACACCTGAAAGCGCACAAGTTTAAAACTGTGTTACACCTCCCAGCCCCCAAACTCAGGATAAGATTAAATACATTGTATTATTTATTTCATTTATTTTTAGGAGAGCCGTCACTACTCGTCGGAAGAAGACAGCGAGGCAACTTCAGTTCTTGGTACAGACACAGAAGATCTAGTGTTCTGTGACCGGCCGTTCAACAAGGAAAGGCTCAAGGAGCAATTGGAAACGGGAGGAGGGATTGTGCACAGGTATGCGTTATATCTAGCTAGGTTATGAGTGCCTGGTACTTTTTTACGCAGTTACCTACGCTTGCTGGTGGGTATCGATCTCTGGACGCAGTACTGCTGACAAAAAAAAAGATTAAGAACTTTATTTAACCCTGGGCGCTAGAGGTCAAAATGTGACATTCAATTACAAGGCGCAAACGAATTAGACATTTAAAGACACACAGAAGCTTATTGTGATAGTAGGTTTGTTAGGTTTGAGTTAGAAATAACCCAACGGCTGTCCCCTTCTACACCGAAGCTAATATTTTAAAAAGTCAAAAAAATTAAATAATATCAGAATTTTTTTCGACTTCGACGTGTCTTGAACCCGCATCCTTCTCTCAGTACGAGAATTTGCTAAACAGCTACACCACGAGGTCAAGTGATATTATTAAAAGTCATAATAAGATTTCTTCGCGATGACGCGGCAACTCAGTTAATTTTAGTTTAAGCACAGATACTACGTTTAAGTATGGGCGGTTTGTTTACAAAAATTCTACATCTAGTTTGGTTTGAGCTCGGTATACAGCTTTGTCGACTTACAAAAGCCTTACTTCAAAAACTCACACCTCTCTTTTTCCAGCCACTTCGACGACGTCCCAAAGAACAAGTACTCTGTCTGCAAGCTGATAGCGCCCCGTCCCTCTCGCACCGCCAAGTACATCTGCTGCTTGGCGGGGGACGTGCGTGCTCTTTCCCACGCGTGGGTCATCGCGAGCTGCGCGGCTGGGGCGAGGCAAGATGAGGACGCGTATGTGTTGCCAGCGGGGTACAGCATACTGAAGGATAAATTCATCGGCTGGGTGAGTACAATTGATAGCCCGTGGTGGAAGGGTGGGGGGGGCAGCACCGAGCTGGGGAGGAGCAGCCTGGTAATGAAGTCTGATGTGATGTGGCATGCCCCAGAAGGGGGAGAGAGTTCGGAAAAAAGTCCGTAGGATTTGTAGTCTTGAGTCACCTGAGTGGCTCTTTTTTCACAGTTTCGTTCCGCAAGGTTTGCAGGACCATGGGAAGGTGGAGCTCGTGGTGGTAGCGTCGTAAAAATCGACCCCCATCTCAGCCCGTGATTCGGAAGAGCCGACTAACGGAACCTACTTGCAACGGTATCAGCTTCTTTCGGCGTTTATTTAACATCTTCAATGATCACCAATCCGACTGCCAAGCGTGACGATTATGACAAAACTCCTTATTTTAGGGGAGATAATTATGTTCACCTGTGGATATATATGTGTGCTGGTGCTGCCGGCTTACAATTTACACCACCCCAACTCTTCCCGCGGGTGTCGTTAGAGGTGATTCAGGGATATCCACCGGGGGCGGGCAGCAGCGCCCCCTGCAGAACAATTCTACCACCGAACTGCGATCCCCCGTGTGATAAAAGCCAATAAGGCGCTTATGAAGCGGAGGCCTGCGTTCAACATTAGACCAATACAGGCTGTTGAGGTTGAGATGCTGGTGAAAAGATACTCTTACCTCTTAGAGACAAGTAGGTACATCTGTTGCTTGGCGGGGACATGCTCTGTCCCACGCGTAGGTCATAGCGAGCTGCGCGGCTGGGGTGAGGCTAGATGAGGATGCGTGCTGCCGGCGGGGTATAACATACTGAAAGATAGATTCATCAGTTGGGTGAGTACAACAGACATGGGCGCGATCACGGTGCAATAAGTGTATACCTTTTCGCATTACGGCTCCAGCGTTAGCAGTTGAAACGTTAGGGTGCGCGTTCATTGGCCAGCATCGGACAATCCGCACTGCCCCCATCAATGGTTTGCCATACAAGATCCGTACCGCATGAAGCAGACTGTTGGCAATGCCGGCGAGGATTCATGAAGCCAACTTTTCCGTTTAGTGCAAATGACGTCATTCGGATTGCCGATCAGTGGACGCATTTTCAGTGGATTGTCCGATGCCGGCCTGTGAACGCGACCGTAACAATTGACCCCTGCGAATTTTTAACATTACGATCACCAATCCGGCTGCCAAGCGTGGTGATCATGACAAAACTTCTTGTTAAGCGGAGGAATGTTCAGCAATCTATGTATGTGTGCTGATGGAGAGTAGAAAAGATACTCCTACGAAGACATCTGCTGCTTGGCTGGTGCGTGCTCTTTCCCACGCGTGGGTCATAGCGAGCTGCGCGGCTGGGGTGAGGCAAGATGAGGATACTTGCTGCCGGCGGGGTATAGCATACTGAATTTGCTGAAGGATAGATTCATTAGCTGGGTGAGTACATCGGAAGGAAGTAACTATAAAGTTAAACAAAGTTAAGTAAACAGACTTGTTTTTAGGTCTTGTCTTGACTTATAATAATAATAATAACGGCGTAATAGCGAAGAGCCTCTATCAACATCTCGAGAGACTTTCGCTAGGAAGTTGGATCAAGGGCCAGATTCATAAGGCGGTACTCCTGGACTCGGCGCGCATCGTCAGGAAGTTCCTTTCTCTGCAGCCTTAGTCACCGACCGCTTGAGCCTAACTTCGCGGCTGGTGATTCACCGTTTTGATATATTTTTTACTGTAGAATAGTTTTATAATATTTTATTTTCTATAGTAAAAGATGTATTTTATAAACGAGATTTTATTCCTAAATCTCGTGATGTGAGTGTATAATAATGATAATGCTGGACAATTCACACAGCATTATCTAGTTAGAGCTAGATAATGCAAATACTGAAGAGGCTTCACCCAGCAGTGTGTGTCCACGGACTAAAATTTACTCCGAATTTGGAATGACGTATACTTTTAATGACGGACGTGAAACAGCGGCGACCTATGTTGCTTATAAGGGACGAACCTAACGGGGACGAACCTAACGACGAACCTAACTTAATAAGGGACGAACCTAACGGGTTTGGTTGTAAAACTGGGCCTAGATCTCACGGGATTCCTGTGGTAAAAAAACACGAATTACATAAAATTCAACATTTTATTTCTTTGGTTTGGTACTTGAATGTGAAAACTTGATTAACAAAAATATACAAAAAAAAATCATGAAAGTGCACGGTTTCGTACATAATTTGGCAGAGATCGCAGGAACCCTGCGGTCTATTGAAATGACTTATGTAACGTATCAAACGTAGGTTTTTACTAATAATCCTATGTGTTTCCTTTACCTAGCAAAATCACCTTTATATGTATCTGGTTTCAGGCTCCGCCATCAGGCCGCCGTAACGCGACCTTCTTCAAAGACAAAGTGATCTTATTGTGCGGCGATAAGGACACGTTCGTGAAGTTCTGGTCGCGCGTGTGCACCCTGGCCGGCGCCAGCACGCGCGTGCTGCACGAGGAGAAGCTCACGGGGGAGGACACCACGGGGGCCCTCGCACTCGTCGCCGACTGCGACTGTCCGCACGAGGTACGTACCACTCTATTCTGTCTGCTATACCAGGGCCCGTACTCTTAAAAACGATATTCGTTCGTTTTGTTGCAAAGGCTAATCTTATCCAAGCGACATAAGAGTTGGTTTTTGCACGACAACGAAAATAAATAATGCTGGACAATTCACACAGCATTATATAGCCCCAAGCTAAACAGAGCGTGTGTTATGGGTACTAGATAACTGATATACTTAATACAATACACTACATAGATATTTTTTTATTATACCTAGAAACCATCCAGAACACTCTGAACAAATATCTGCAAATCGTACAAACATTTGTCCCGAAGCGGGAATCGAACTCGCAACCTACTGCGTCGCAGACCATCACCCGCTGCACCACTGAGGTCGTCAAAATGAAACTTAGATTTTAGTAGGTGTTTTCCTTTTCCGAGTAGTCCCCCTACTTAGATAATCATACTGTTTTCTTTTAAATACTGCAATGTATCATATTTTATTATATCATATAGGTATAATATTTTATTTTACATTTTATTTGTATCCACCATTACTTGATGTTGAATTTAAGGTGCGTCCCCTTGACGCGAAAATTCCTGAAAAATCTCCCACTGACCCGTAATCGAACAATCATTTATATATAGAAATAATTATAGTTTATCAGTTATTTATCGCGTACCTTTTGTTATTATAACCCCGTACATTTCTATCGCGTTACAGCGATCGTGGTCACGGGGCGCCTGGATGTACTCGGAGTTACAGCCAAGAATTTACGGCATTATCCACGCCTCTCTCCACACAGTCACATTAACAAATCGCGAAAGTTTAAAAAGTTTTAGATATAATCTCGTCTTTATCTTCTAGGTCCAGAACAAAGCCAATCAAGACAACGTCCCACTAGTGGCCCCCACCTGGATCGTCCAATGCCTGATCGAGGCTCGCGTGATCTCCCCCACCTCCCACGCAAAGTTCTCATTCATGTACACAGAGCCGGAATGATCGTGGGACTTCCGTCAGTACCTCCTCATACGTGAAAATTGACACTGAGGTGTTGCAGTGATTTTTGGTGTTGCGTAGTAGTTTTTATCCGTAGCTTGGAATTTTGTTTGGTGACGCTGTATTATTTTCTTCGTTTGGTCAAGAGATCAGGACCCGTAGGTACTCGTATAAAATGAAAATGGAGTTTTCTGATTCGTTTTCGTGCAAATGCTAACTACGCAGGAGACGTAAGAGTAGGTTTTGAACGAAAAGGAATCAAAAACTTCTATTTTCGTTTTCCGAGTACTGTCCTCGCTTACGTATGTCAGTCAGAGAATATCAAAGCCTCGCCAGTCGGGCCTCCTCGCCCCCTCACTTTCCCATCTCGCCAGCACATATATTATGTTCACTGCCGAACAAGCCCCCCCTCCCCAAACAAATGGGATTTCCCATAAACACCATCCTTGGCAGGTTGATTAGTGATTGCAGTGGAGGGCTTAAAAATACACAAAAAATACACACTACATACACTACATGTACATACACTACATTTACATAAAAGTTAGGTTCCCTTAGTCGGCTTTTACGATTTTTGGTCTGTTTCAATCATTTTCAATTTGTATCCTAAATCTTTCCAATTATGGTTCACATTATGATTTCCAATTTGTTCTTGTGTAAAATCTCTTGACCAATTCATTTCTATTATGAAGATAATTTTGTAACAGCACCAAATGATTGCTAACCCTCGAGGTATCTAGTCGGAATCCCAACTGACACTGAAAAGTGTCAGTTAAGTGACAGTGACACTTTTAGTGGTAAGTGACCAGTGATTAGTGGTAGAGTGATAAAACGATAGACTTGGTAGAAGTGAAATGTAATTGTGTATTTAAACAAGGATTGTAAACCCATTTGTTGTAATAGAGAAGTAAACCAACTTCAGCGGTAAGAACAGCTCAACCAATGAATTTACAGCTGTTGTAGATGACACTACAGTTGATCAATCAGGAGCGAGAAGTCGAAATCAGATCATCATCTTTAAATGATGGCATTACTGACTGCTAATAGAACTAAAGCGACTTCAGCGCTTATAACGGCTCAACCAATGAAATTACAGCTGTTGTAGTCGGTGCTACAGTTGACCAATCAGAAGCGAGAAGTTGAAATCCGCCATCTTTAGTTGGCGTTACTGCTAACCTAATTATTAATGTATGATAAACAGCTGACAAACATTTGCCAAAAACGTTAATGCTCTTTAACATAGTTGTAATAATTATGATCTATAATTATCTGTAGTCATATTGTAATCTTCAGTGTTAAGTCAACGGGATATCCATAATCATAAAATTATGGGTATACAAGAAAGAAGTGTTAAGTATAGTATAAAAGTTGTTGAGTAACAACTTAAAAATGTATTCTTGTATCCAAGAAATCGTGGTATAAGCCAGAAATCATGGCATGTACTATCTTTAAGCATTTAAATGTAATGTAATAAAAATCCCATGCCATGCTAATGCAAAATTATACGAAACATACCTTATCCTAAGAACTTCTAGTGTATAACTGTGTAGGTACATAGTTACCCTTTTATAAGTGGTTTTAAGGTTAGCATTTACGCCATAAGCTTAGAGAAATTTCGCTAAGTTAAGTATAGCAAAAATGATTTCTTTTGCACTGGAAAAGGTTGAAAATAAACCAAAGTACAGTAAGCTGTCGTTGCTGTTTGCAAAACCATTTTGATTCTTTATTTATAGCATTCTGGACATACCGGTCTGAAACCTGACCTAAGTAATTAGCTGCCAAAAAAAATATTGGCTATTTAAAATTAATATTGGTGTAAGTTCTACTAGATTCTAAAAACGTAAGTCATAGTGAAATGTAGGAAATTAGGAATGTAAATGATAAAGAATTTTCGAAATACTGTATTGTTTCGTTTTAGGCTAGTCCATATCTTGGAATATTATTTTGTACCTATTAGGAATGTATCAATTGAATTGATTTCGAAACAAAAATTACTATCAATTTAGTAATAGGTAATATTATTTTTTGCAAATTATGATAAACTATGCTAAAATTAGATACCTTGTTAAAAAAATGCAAGGTTGACTTACGATTAAAATGGTTGATAACCAGTTTCTTCAACTTATTAAACTATTCGAATTGGTCTTGGTAAATTACTACAACTAGCTAGGTACATTTTTTCTGATAAAGGTATAAAATATTTAATGTTGTAACTGGCCAATATGAATTGGTATGGGATGGATGGATGAAACCACCTA
The DNA here is from genome assembly GCA_949316285.1 of Eupithecia subumbrata. Lineage (NCBI taxonomy): Eukaryota > Metazoa > Arthropoda > Insecta > Lepidoptera > Geometridae > Eupithecia > Eupithecia subumbrata. Next base: position 6,358,327 of record OX438643.1, on the reverse strand, counting down.
AGAGCCTTATCACAATGGCAATTTGCGAGCGATTTCAAGGCGAGAGCGGAGAGCTAGCTACGTGCTGGCGGCGTCGTCGCAGCCTGCTCGCTGCGCACTCGCCACGCTTTGAAATCGCTCGTAAATCGCCAGCGTGATAAGGGTCTCGAGTGTTAACGTAGACAATGTTTTTCGTGTTTTGAATCAATCCATGAAATTGGATAGTAGTGTGTGTTATTTAAGGAAAATAATTATAAGAAAATCAAAACGTGCTAAAATTCAGCGTATATTTCGATAAATTTGGGTATTTGTTGTTTCATTTTATGATTTGGCGTATTCTATTGCTAAGCGTACGTCAATGTCGGTATTTAAATGTTTTTTTTTTGTGTTTATGAAAAACAGTATTTCGAACATTCACTGCAATTGTCGCAAATTGTTTTTATTTATAATTTCGTTTACTATGATCTCTATAGTAATAGCATTTTTTCTGGTATTGTTGATATGAATTATGTTTTTGTATATAACATTTATATGTACGAATGTGGATTAAATGTCATTTATTGAACTTGAATGTACAATTGATAAAATGTAAATAGGTAGGTGTATTAGTTTTAAGTATTACATAATCTTTAGGAATTTTTCATGTAAACTGGACGATAACAGTAACTAATTGTCGCGAAATCTTAAAACGTAGCTGAAATCATTATCTTAGGTCACGGTGTTAACATTTAACTGATAATAGCCACAGTAAAATATCAAAGTACTGAAACAAACCAGCTTATTTTAATAAGCTCAAGGCTTTAACCAGAAAAAAGAGCCAAGCGTATGCGCGTTTGAAAATTACGCGTGCTAACTAGCTCAATCCCGTCGCAATAGGGGCCCACCATAGTAACTTAGTATAAACGCAAACGGCGGTTTCATATGTTTGATACTTCGCGCCCGCCTTAGCCCTAGCGACCGCGCCCGTGCTAGACTCGCAGTATGATAGAAGCCAAAGTCTGTCGGGCCAGTTACCACCGAAGCGGGATGCTTTGAACAAAACTGTCCATGCACATGACGCGCGTCATCTACTTCGGGGCGCGGCAGAGCAGCAGCGCTCCTGCTAATCGCAACGTCGAGGCTGGGCGGTGAACGTTTTAAAAAACCAATAGCATTCATTAAGAAACTAAGCAACACAAACTAATTTCGTAGAGTTAACCACTACGAACTGTGTTTAAGAACAGCAACGTTTCCACTCGCTTACATTCATAACGAATTCATCAAGTTTTTATAACCAATAGCACGTTGCCGTGAATAACGTGTCGACATGTGTTCAAGGTTCTATTGGTCGATACAAATCTCCGCTGTATTCTGCTGTGGTGGGCATTGCCCTGAGTCTCCAAGAAATTCTAAGTTAGATTATTTGTAATTGAATGAAAAAATAAAAGTCGGTAGTGATCTCGTATAAGGTCTTGTCAATGGATATTTAGGTTTAATTTGAAATGGAAACTTCTAGAAAACCAGTGTGTTATTCAAGTGATTATAATTCATAAGTCTGGTATTCTATTGTAAATAGACTTCATATTTCCGTGTCAAATCATGGACAAGAATCTGTAAAATCAATGTTCAGTCAATGTGTAATTATTGTTCAAAGTTTTGAGATTTCCACTGAAAATGTGCCCTTCACATTTTCACTGTCTAAAAAAAAACTTCCATCTTAGTTGAAATCATCTAGTTACTAAGTAAAACATGAAAGTTATCTAAATGTAAAAAAAATCTCAAAATTATAAATAATGTAGTTACAATATTCTGAATATTGTGATCCTTAACCTGAAACTGACAAAAGCCTTACATAATATAGCATTCAATTCAGGCTTTTGTGGAAATATGTTATCTTAAAAGTAGCTTTTATTTGGATTTTAGTAGGTTTTTGATTGTTGGATTTGGAATCAAACTAGATTGATTATATACGTATGTGACATCTCAAAATGTTCAGCCAATTAGGCAGCGCACGATCAAAGTTACATAAAAATGAGGGTATCAAATTTTTTCTTGTATTCTTGCAAATTGTGCTCTATGTCAAAGGAATAAAGAATTCCCCAATACTTGAATATTATGTTGCTCTGAACAGCGCCACCTATTGGAAATTTGTCATCAAAAACTTTTTAAACTTTCGCGATTTGTAAACATAGTTAAAGGTTTAATCGGGTATTTATCGCGTACCTTTTGTTTTTATATCCCCTACGTTTCTACCGCGTTACAGCGATCGTGGTCACGGGGCGACTGGATGTACTCGGAGTTACAGCCGAGAATTGACGGCAGTATCCACGACTACCCTCAATTCGTCTTCAGAATCAGGAATGTCCAAGTTCACACTACGACACACTACACTGACCGTATCCGATTGCAGTACAGTCGGATTACGACGCACACACATATTAATCACAGGATTCCACGAGGAAGAGAGACGAAAACCATCTTCACGGTTAAAATTCGGGTGTTTCTTGATCTCAATCGCCTCTCGAACCATCCTTTTGTAATAGTGGCGTTCACGGGATAGAACTTTTGGGTCATGTAGCTCAATCCAGTGGTTGCTTCCTGAGTCTAGCAGGTGTTCCGCTATCGCCGACTTGTATGTTTGCCTATTTTTGACCGCTGCTATGTGCTCTTTCACCCTTTCGGCAATGGTTCGTTTAGTTTGCCCTATGTATGAGCGGCCACAGCTACAGTCAACCTTGTAGACGCCTGGCATTTGTAGAGGTATGACATCTTTTGGTGTTCGTAGTACTGTACTGCAATCGGATACGGTCAGTGTAGTGTGTCGTAGTGTGAACTTGGACATTCCTGATTCTGAAGACGAATTGAGGGTAGTCGTGGATACTGCCGTCAATTCTCGGCTGTAACTCCGAGTACATCCAGTCGCCCCGTGACCACGATCGCTGTAACGCGGTAGAAACGTAGGGGATATAAAAACAAAAGGTACGCGATAAATACCCGATTAAACCTTTAACTATATTTGTCATCAACGCCAATTTTTTCCTATGCAACTTTTATGTGTCACGTCATTTCTGTAGCTTCTTTAATTTTATCTATCGATGTGAGATTGTTTGATAGATACTGTAATATGAATAAAATTATAGAAATGTATGTATTCTTTTTTTATAAACCTGCTGCTGCCATTACTATGCAAATAATAACAGAATCTAATTATTGTTCAGAATAGAATTAAGTGGAGACAGGCTCTTAGGGTTCTTAGAATAATTTAAAAGTCCCTATAATGCTGGCTGATGATCTCCTAGCCGAATTTCGGTCACGGCGGCGGCGGCGGCGCGGCCAGTCTCAACGGAGACTAGCCATGTGCGCAGGACATAGCATAACTAGTGCACAAGTGTATGTGCAAACAAGTGCACTCTAAACCCTCGCTTATACAGGGTTATTGGTAATTCACTGACACTATATGAACTACAGGTTCTGCCCTCCATCATGAACACGTCCGAGAAGACGCCAGGTCTCAATTCTTAAAATGGTGGAAAGGGAATGAAATTAGTATGTACCCCCTTTATTCAACAATCGTTCATTATGGGGGTTTTCTTTGAAACTAAACCTAAAAACGGCTCTGCCCTTAATTATCAGAGGGTGTGTGTGTGTGTGTGTGTTCGGCTGACTCCCAGCCAGGCTGATGCTACTTAAATCATTTTTCGTGGATGTAAAATAAGCCAATGATGATGATATGGATTTTAAATAGGAGTGAGAGATCGGTATTTAGTATCTAATTAATTGGATTTCGGACCTTGTCTTGATGGTAGGCGATTTACAAAAAAAAATAACAGTTAACCTGGCGTCTTCACTAATGTGTTCGTGATGATGGGCAGAACCTGCAGTTTACTCAATGTCAGTGAATTACCAATTACCCTGTATAATGTATAATCAAATGTTGGCTTGGCTATTAGAGTCTATATTAGTTAAGGCGATCCCCTAAAAGGATGACGTAGAAAATGTAAAGGCACTGCGTTGCAATTAGTTTATTTTAAGCTGTTATTAAGCTGTTAGATGTCTGTTGGTATAAAATTCAAGAGGCGGAGGCGTTACTAAACCAACGCCTTAACTCATTCACTGCCCAGCCTCGGCGGTACGACTCGCAGGGGCGCACCGCCGCCGTTACACGGGGCTGGGAGAGATCATTTGCGTCTTAGGCCATGAAAGTGTTAGAGATACCTACTGAGGTATTCAAACATTCATTGTGAACTAAATAGGTAGGTATTTACCTGTCTACAAGGTAATAGCAATAGGTACATACTCAGGTATTTAAACTTGAATGTACTGACAGACTTTGTAATTTCAACAAAAACAACATAAATATTCACAAATTACCACACAAAGACTCACAGAAACATTTATCACACAATACTCAGAATGACCTAGACGATACCATATGACTTCTGGCTCCAAGTGTATCATTTAACCCTCAGTTTAAGGGCCACAGGGGGTTACCTATATAAAGCGGGGAGGCGATTGGAACCTATTCCCAGTGTTTATTGGACTCTGGAGTGTCAAGGACTGGATTGCAGTGAGGATGTGATGTGATATGGTTGCGAGCGAAATGTGTATGAAAAGTTAGACGAAGATATCTAGTGTTGATACCCAGTTGTGATGATTATGGGCTTTATATAGAAGCGCATAGGTAGGGGTTTTTTGATCTTGCTCAGCTGTTTGGCGCTCTGTGATGTGTTGTTCCCTCAGAACAGGTTGTTCCAAAGATGCCTAATTTGGATGGAAGCTCTGATGATACCGAGTTTTTTTAAGGGTAGCAAAAGAAGATATAGACTTCCATACGCTGCTATGACAAACTATTATAGTGGCGGTATGTTGAGACGACCTCAGTGGCGCAGCGGGCGAAGGTCCGCCTGCGACGCAGTAGGTTCGATTTCTGCCTCGGGACAAATGTTTGTACAATCTGCTGATATTTGTTCAGGGTGTTCTGGTTGTTACAAGTAGGTTCTGGTAGTTACCTACCTAGAATCATCGATGAATACCTAGTAGGTACCTATATACCTACCAGGAATCTAGTGTACCTAGTGTACCTACCTATAGTTAGAAAGCTGACGTATCGGTACGTAGGTATATAGATAGATTTTTTGAGGGGGCAGTACCCTAACCGGTGTAGCCACCGGTAAATGGTCTTAGGAGAGGGAAAAGTGTTTTTGCGATTTTTGCCTTTTTAGGGTTTTGATGATCGAAGATCGGTTTCAAAACCCTTATGGTCTCGCTTTGTCTGTCCTTTTTTCCCTCCTTAATAACTCAAAAACTACTGCAGCTATCAACTTGAAATTTAAAATAATAATACATTTCGTGCGCCTGTACAGATTTCGAGAAAAATAAATGAAAATAAATGAAAAATGAAAATGAATACTTTCCATACAAATTGTGATGCCGAAATTTTAAAAGATACCTACAGAGTCATATGGGGTATCAAATGAAAGGTATCATTTTGTACATTTCAAAATATTTTTTGAAATTTTTGTAGGTTTCATACTTTTTAAAATATTTTGAAAAAAGTCGAAAAAATACCCATTCCCCCCCCCCTATCTCCGAAGTTTGCCGAGCGATCCATTTAAAATGTATGAAGCGTTTGTACATATGGATCTATATTTTACAGGAAAAATATAGAGAAGTCTGTAAAAAGAACACTTTTTGAAAAATGGTCAAAAAGGAATAATTTTCAAAAAGGGGGCTACCCCACCGAGTGGGGTATCAAATGAAAGGTATCGGTTTGGACATTTCAAAACAGTTTTTCAAATTTCTGTAGGTTTCATACTTTTTGAAATATTTCGAAAAAAGTCGAAAAATTTACCATTACCCACCTTAACCGAAGCATGCATAGAGATCCATCTGAAATGTAGGTTGGTACCTACTATTCTTAGGTATTCGTTAAACTGCGAAGTCTCTACCGGTACTTTTGGTACATATTTGTTGACAAATGTTCAAAACCCTCGGCGCGCGAGATCCGTCAGGTGCGAGTGTAACTCGCGCGCCGAGGGTTTCGAACGTTTGTCAACAAATATGTAGGTACCTACCAAAAGTACCGGTTAGAGACTTCGTAATTTAACGAATACCTAAGAATAATAGGTAGGTACTAACCTACATTTCAGATGGATCTCTCTGCATGCTTCGGTTAAAGTGGGTAATGGTAAATTTTTCGACTTTTTTCAAAACATTTCAAAAAGTATGAAAGTTACAGAAATTTTAAAAACTTTTGAAATATCCAAATTGATACCTTTTATTTGATACCCCATTCGGTGAGGTAGCCTCCCCTTTTGAAAATTAATACCTTATACCCTTTTTGACCATTTTTCAAAAAGTGTTCTTTTTTCAAACTTCTCTATATTTTCGTGCAAAATATAGATCCATATCTACAAACGCTCCATACATTTTAAAAGGATTGCAAAACCAGGATCGATTTTGAGTAAAATCCCATTTTCTGGCTAACTGTTCATTTTTTTGAAAATCTGAATAAGGATGAAAATTTCTCAAAATATGTCTCCTTAGACCATTTTCTTGTAATTAAGGTACACCGGTTATGGTAGATACCTCTCCATACTGTCCCGTACAAAAAAATCCACCCTGTAGAGGGGCAGAGCCCTCTACAGGGTGGACCTACCTACTCGACTCAGCCTTAGCACCCAACCAGGAGAGTTACCTTTTTGGTACTCTACGATAGCAACGATAAACTAAACCCGATAGTTAAGCAGATATGCGAAGTCGCTTTTGGTGGCCACTAAACTCAGTTTTGCATCTGTTCATAAACTATAAAAAATAAAACTGTTATAGGTACAGAGAAATTAAGCTTATGATAGGTATCACAAACTTACCAATGTATTTTTGAAAATGAGTAGGTACTTTAATGTTTAATAATGCCTTGTACCTGTGGCGCCGCTAGGTGGGTTGGAGTAGCGTCTTATGGTGTTTACTGACCAAGCAAAACTTCTGTCTGATCCGCTAAATTACTAGTAAAACCTAGAAAATATTAAATACAGATTTTTTTCGAGGGTCTCTAACCAGCCTTGTACCTGTGGCGCCGCTAGGTGGGTTGGAGTAGCGTCTTATGGTGTTTACTGACCAAGCAAAACTTCTGTCTGATCCGCTAAATTACTAGTAAAACCTAGAAAATATTAAATACAGATTTTTTTCGAGGGTCTCTAACCATCTTTCATGATACCCATTGCCTAGGTATATCTCCCCTACACAGTTCTCTTAAAGAGACGAAGGCTCTTAAATAGGTAGGTAGTTGATAAGTGATAAGCAAAGAACCGTGGTTCACTCAAAAAGCCATTTTTTTGGTATTTTTATACTTAGGTACCTATACCTAGACACCTACATCATAGACGCGGTAATTATTCAAATGTCTGTTAATGATGATGATGTCGGTGTAGATAGGTAGGTAAGTAGCTACGTTCGATAATATTTCCCTGTTTATGAAGACATAGGTAGGTAGATACCAACCTTATCTTACAAGTGATAACGCTATGAGATCACTTCTCAACAAGTAAACAGTGTTTTATCATTTAACTTGTAGTCTTTCGTATCTAACTAGATGGCGCTGCTTTTTTAAACCACCGTTCTATGAAATAAGTCCCATAACTATGTTTATCTTTCAGCCATTATTTAAAGAGAAAAAAGTACCCAATAAATATTTATCAGCTCCCCAAAGTCTATAAATCGGGTAAAACGTCGGGTTTGGGGTAAACATCGATGGAATTCCCAAGTCGCCCCTTTCTGTCGCCGAGTGACCACGCTACTGAGTTATGGCCAAGTTTTACTTACCGGTAGGTAGGTAGGTATCCGCCTCGGAAAAGATGACGGGCATACCTACCTAAGAATCAATTTCTCCACCCGTGGATTTCGTAAGACAGAAAGATAATCAATTTATCAGCTCGCACATAAAAAATACAAACATAATAATAAAAAAATCCTTAAATTATAAAAAAACTATAAATTCTATGTGAACCAAAAAGGTCCGGCCACACAACATAAATGCCTGCCTTCATGCTGCACAACTTAATGTTGAGGAAGAGTCGTCTAAGGGAAAATATCAGAGACTGGGCATGGGCAAGCAGTATCCTTCTGTAATTAAATGAATAAAATAAAATACCTTAATAATGCTGGACAATTCACACAACATTATCTAGCCCCTAGTTAAGCAGAGCTTGTGTTATGGGTAGGTACTAGATAACTGATATAATTGTATTTTTAATACCTCTACCTCAAAGATTTCAATCGTTAGATATGCCCTGACACCAAAAACTGTGGCAATATCTTTAAATGTATGTGTAAACAAAATGCCGACACACGCACACTAATGAGTATTTAGTTAAAATAGTGTTTTTGCCAATAAATTTAACACTCTAAATCCATAAGATAAATTATTTTACTTATAAGAATCAGTCCTTAATTTTTAAAAGAAACAGATCTCCACATAATGTTTTTCTAAAATTCGCTTGCCCCACTCGGAAACCAGCTAAAAATTCAAAAAATAAGCACTCTGTGTTACCTACTCGTGATTTTCCTCAGGGCTCAATCCGGTATGAGCGTAGCGCAAAGAATTACTCACCTACCTAATTATTTTGGCATTTAATTAGGTTTATAAAAGCTTTGAAAAATTTATTTTCTCGAACACAAAAGCCGATTTTACCTTTTACCTCCCACCTATCTAACGTCCTAACTTAGTGCTTAGGTAGATTAGGTCCTTATTTGATAAAACGTCCACCCGCGCCAGATTGAACCCTAAAAAGCCTTTGTAGTCAGTAATAGCCAATCGTGGTTCCGTAAAGGATAATCTCCGTGCTTTTATCCCTTCATCCCTTCAGCTTTGATCCGATCAAATGGCTTTGCGGAACTTTGTGCTCTGGTACTCACTGTTTGGTTGACTATCTGGATCACAATAGGTAGCTATAGCGTCGCTGTAGAGCGAAAACTCATCAACTCGCTATTTGGCCAAAATCGAGTTAGATATGCCATCAAAATCACCGATTTTTTCTGCATTTTCAGTCTTACAGCCCTAGCTATTACAGTTTTCATTTTAGGATGTGCAAAAATTCACTAACTGTACATTTGGTCTACAACATTTTAGTCAAAAACTAATTAAGTTACTTAGATACTTTTTTCCTACTTGAAAGAATTGCAAAATATGAACCTAAGTCGGATTGGTTACTTTCTTTTCTAAAATAATAACTAATGTTGCTAGGACCCAGTTTAGTCGAGAAATAACTAAATATACTTGAATAGTTATGTAGTAACTGGTTTGATACACCAAATGAAAGCGAAAACTAACTAAGTTGACTTAGTGTCTTCTAGATGGCTATTTGCGATAAGATAATTGTACTTCATAATTTTAGAGCAAGAAATCATTTAACATGTTAAGTTAGTTTTCGCCCCAATATTATGGCTACAAAGCTTTGTTTTGAATGTTAGCTACAGTGTTTTTATTTCATTATCCCTGAAAATATCAACCATTCATTGACTGTAGTGAATTGACCTTAAGAACTTTTAATTTTCTTACAAATGAGACCATAAAATTAGAAATATCCCATACTGAAACAAAGTTATGATTTTATTCGTTTTTAAAACTTTAAACCTTCATAACTCAAAACACTAAATGACCTACTTAGTGACTTTTCGGTCTACGGCGACGATAGGCTATACTGTAGCCCTCTGTCTAGTTGGTCTAGCGATCAGCTTGTTCAACCGCTGATTATGAGGTCCTGGGTTCGAATCCCGGGTAGGGCCAATAGTTGAGTTTTTCAAGCAAGGAAAATTCACAGTAGCAGCCTGGAATCAGGAAGTTGGTGTTACACCCCCGTGCCTCGGAAAGCACGTAAAGCCGTTGGTCCTGCGTTCGACCTCTCCCCGGTCTGCCGTCCCATTGTTTTTTTTATATTTTATAATTGGTTTATGAGAGTGAGGGAATAGAGAGTGCACCTGTATTTGCGCACACACTTGTGCATTATGTATGATATGTCCTGCGCATCTGGCTAGTCTCCGATGAGAATGGCCGCCCTGGTCGAAATTCGGCTACGAGGAAATTAATGTTATTATACTGCAGCCCTGACGCTAGTTAATGTCCGCGGCTTCGCACCCGTTTTTTCTATGGAAACGTTTTAAGGTGATTTCTATCCCATGGGATAAATGAAAAATGAATTTATGCTGTGTAATATAGGTGGTTATGTGTACATTGCTCTTATGTCAATCTACCTACAGTAGGTAGATAATTAGATATCTCTAGTCTACCATAATCAGGTTTACAGCAATAACATGCAAAATGAGAAATTATGAGGAATGAATAATGGGTACTGATTTATGGGATAAAATGTATGTTTGATTCCAGGATTAGAATTACGTGTATGCAAAATTTCAGCCCGATCCGTTAGTAGTTTCGGCGTGAAGAGGTGACAAACATCCATCCATGCAAACTTTCGCATTTATAATATTAGTGTGATGAGACAAATTACTAGCATAATTTGTCCATTTTAATTTATTTACTTTTCATATTAAATAGCACCATAATACAGTCGTCAAATTATCGAAACCAAACAAAACTCCTAATATTTGATCATTAAACCTATGCCACCAATGTTTTCATTCGCCGTATTCAAAGCGCCCTCTTACCTAACCTCTTACCCTCTGTGCTCCGTGTGCCTTTGATCTAACAGACCTGTGTGTGTGCTGAATGGGATATGTGTGGTTCGTTGCCACTAGTACCATTAACAATTCCATGATGGAACTACTAATGTTTTTTTATCACTAGTTCCATTTTAAAAGATTTTGAAAATAATGGAACTAATGTTGAATTGTGTTATCACTAAAACACTAAAGGTAAGAACACTTCGTTTTATATTAATGTTCAATAAAATCATTGTACTTGTAGAGTCAGCAACGAAGTAGCTTTAACTTATCGTCATCATGCACTGGTGGGCATATGCCTCCCTTAGCGTTTAACATACATAAAGGTAGAGTCAGCAACGATAGCAATAATTATCTAATAGTCATTATGATCATCATCCACGGCTAGACGTAGGCCTTTCTTAGTGAGCGCTATAGCGCCCTGTCTACAGCGCAGTCATTAATACAAACTCTTCCTATCTTCTGTGCTCCGGGTGCCTTTGATCGCATACCTGAATGCTGAATGACTTACATAGGTAAAGTCAGCAACGAAAGTAGCTATATCTCATCGTCTTCATCATCCACTGGTAGACATAGGCCTCCCCTAATGGGTGTTATAGCGCCCTGTCTTCAGTGCCCTCACAAACTATACCCTCCTCAATCGTACAACCTCTTCCTACCTCTGTGCTCCGTGTGATCTATCTAAGAAACGACAAATGGGACATACCTACATTTTATGAAATAGGTCATACATACTGGTAGAGTCAGAAACGAAACTAACTATGCCTCGTCGCCATCATGATCCACAGCACCCTGTCTTCAGCATCCTCATAAGTACAACCTCCTCCTACCCCCTGTGCTCCGGGTGCCTTTGATCTAATATACTTATGTGTGTGCTGTATGTACATAGGTAGAGTTAGCAACGAAGTAGCTATTACCTCATCGTCATCATCCACTGGTGGACATAAGCCTCCCCTAGCGCCGGAGTGCCCTGTCTTCAGCTTGCCTCATCCAGCATCTGACAGCAGTCTTTACTACTTACGTATCCTACATGCGTTGATTTTCAAAACTACCTGTCGATTTCTGCAGGTTGTAGAAAAAAGTTTTTGGCGACTTTAATAACATGAAGGTTTTAGGCAATTTTATAAATAACCTGCTGTGATTACGCTAAAATGTCCCATTCCCATTAAATGTGCCATACGGGGAGACTGGGTATAAAACGATTTCAGTTTCCAATATGGATCTAAAAAAATACACACAACTTTCTGGCGGGGCGAAGTCGATCGACGACGGAAATTTTAACGTCCACGTCAAGATATAACCTAAGTCAAAGTCGTATTAGTCATAGGTACTTGAATTCTTTTTGCTCGATTATAGTAATTCTGATTTAACGTTACAAACAGTAAATTCTTTGTAGTAATAAAACGTAGTCGAGCAAAACAAGGTGTAGTGTAGAGTAACGTATAAGTATGAATTTTAAAATGGAAAAATGGAAACCGAATTTGTTTATAGGTATCAATCTCCCCGGATTTGGATTGAATGGGATATTTTACCGTAATCGCACAGCTGGTATGGCCAATTACTATGGAGAGAAATCCGTTCAGGTAATCAATTTGTGTTCAGGTAATCTTTCAGATCATCACTAAAAACAATATCAGCAAGTTTAAATATTCTCAAACACCCGCTACTCTAACAAACACAAAGCCGTAACAACCCAACGTACAAAGAAAGATGCTATCTCCCGGCCATATTTTCAGCGCCTTGGACCGACTGTAAAATCAATACGGCGCCCCGCCCGGCTACCTCTAGCCTCCGCTTACGCCCTGGTACTTTATTTGTAGGAAATAGTTGGCAGTATGAAGTTTTTACGGGTTTTTTCTGCTTTTATACACTAGCTTCTGCTCGCCGCTTTGCATGCGTATTTTCGGTAATAAGTAGCATAGTATCTAAGTAAAGCTATGTTCTAAATGTACGCCAAATTTCATCATGACATGTTCAGTAGTTTTGGAGATCTTAGGTAACATAAATTCACATTTCACAAGCTTTCCACTTTATAATATTAGTAGGATGACTGTAATGAAAACTAGGGACATATAAGTAGTCAAGTACTTTCATTAAATACATGTCGTTGGCAAAGAAAGTATACTTCTTAGAATTTAAATATTTTTTCACAGAAAAATACGACCTCAGGTGACGGGACTTGAAACTTGCTTTTCTATCTATAAATAGGGTGGTAGGTACTTACACGTACAAACTAAACTCTATGCAAAGTTAGTAACATTACCTGAACTGTACTTAAGTAGGTACCTTAAAAAAAAAGGTAAACTTTTGTGTGTTTTTAACGTTTAACAAATAAATGTCCACCCTTGCGAAGTCAGGACGGGCCGCCCAGGGCTAGTAACTTATAAACACAGTTATGTAGCATGGCAGTATTTATGTTTTCAGGAGGTCGCGCAATTACACAGGGCGTAACCCCGCTTCATTGGCGGGGTCACGACCCCGCGGAGTGATGCTATTGGTTGAGCACCCACGCCTTCTAAATACGAATTATTTGAATTTTTCACGAGTTTGAACTTCTGTTTGAAAGAATAAATAAGTAGGTATACAGACTTTTTGGCTGGTGGTTTTCTTTCAGCTATCGCAGAACAGGCCCGCATTTAGGGACTGAATCCTACTAATATTATAAAGCCGAAAGTTTGAGAAATCTGAATTTTTGTTATTTAAGATCTCCGAAACTACTGAACAGATCAAGATGAAATTTGGTGTTCGTTATGAGCATAGCCTAACTTAGATAATGGGTATTTGATGACATATTCATATAATAAATCAAAGTGACCACATAATTTCCTAGTTTTACTTTATGTTATTCGAAATTTCTGACGTGATAAGTCCTGTAATGTGCGGAAATGAAGCAACTTGACTTTTGACTTCTAAGCCAGTTGTAAGTATAAATTACTTACCTACGGAATCTTAAACATGCTGATAGATTTCAGACTAAAGTAAATAAAAACTTAAGATCCAATAAATCGAGTGTGAATTTTGTCGTTGAAATCTTCCAAAACTAAAATTTACCAAAACCGATAGTTCAGAACCGACGCCATCTTGGATCTTAACAGCCAATAAAAACATTATCACTCACAAAAAACAACGCAGTAGGTAGGTACAGCGTTATCATAACCACAATATTTTATAGCGTCATTCGAGATAAGACGTGTCTCTCGGGGCCGCTTGTATTCACTGTTTGAGGATAAAAATACTTCTTGGTATGATCAAAGAAGTTTTTATTATAATAACAGAAAATACCTACACAGAAGATAAAATAAAGTATTATTGAAAGTAATATTTCATACGGTCGCGTTGTCTGATCTGAGTTCTGAGTTTGGTTAGACGATAGTATCGAGGCGTCATCGAGACGTTTTATTTTTGTGTCAAATCAAATCAAAAACTCTTTATTTCCATAAATACAATAAATGTACACTTAGTTCCGTGTCAGTAATTAGTTTTATGATTTGACCTTTTAATCATAAAACTATACACTGACACGGAAATAAAGTGATATTTTTGATTTCTGTCGCTTCGGTATGTAGACTAAAGTAAAGAAGCGACGAAGAAACCTTTAGCCTGTTAGTTGTTATTTTTCGAGCTGGAGCAAAACTCGTCCCAAGCTTTTTTATCCTCTAGATAATCTGATATTTTGTAGTAAGCCTTTTACAAAGGATATATTTGACAATTTGTTTGAATTTATTTATTGATAATTTTTGTATAGGATTTCGAAACTACGTTCATCCCATACAAAATGGAGTGTCTTCATGATAATTCGATAGCATCGAGTAACCAGTTTGGTACGACATTAATAATAAATAAATAATGCTGGACAATCCACACAGCATTATCTACCCCAAACAAAGCAGAGCTTGTGTAATGGGTACTAGATAACTCATATATTTAATACAATACATTAAATAGATATAATAATTTTTAATATACACAGAAAATACCCAGAACACCCGAAGCAGATATTTGTAGATCGTACTATACAAACATTTGTCCCAAGGTGGGAATCGAACCCGCAACCTCCTGCGTCGCACTCGTTAACATTAAAAAATTCACACATATAATATCATATATATATCATATTTTACATTCGTAAAATATTTTTACTTGACTTGTTTAGGTACACATATGCAAACCAACCATCATCGCTAATGATGATGATAGCTTAGTATAGAAAAAACTTGCTGGATGAGGCAAAATAGGAAATTTCAGCAGGTAATTGAAAATTATTTGAGCGTAGGACAGATTGTCGCCGATGAGCTACGCCGTAGCTTCGTAGCATGCTACGTAAGCGCGAAAATACATTTATTTGAACTATACATAACACAGCACATTACAATCATATTATACGTACAATGAAATGAACACTGTATTATAGAGAAAAGAAAAACAAAGAAAAAAGCAGATACAAATTAGAAAGTGTGTTACATACGGGCCAAAACGGTCCCTGTCTCAGCATTATGCCGCTACAAGCCGAAGCTTTCGTTTGAAATTCTAAAGCTTTAACCCAACCCTCTTTTAGCACTATCGTCTTTCATAATACTTCTCCAATCTTCCAACAAAACACTTTCTGTAAATTAAGCATCTTTACGATATATTCTCTCCCCCAACCGTTGATTTCGTCACAAAGTATCGAGTAATCAAGAGGTAGAAAAGCCTATCGCATCAGTGGGCAAGTGGGTATCGTAATCCCATCAATGGGGATGGGTGTGTATGAGTAAGTAGTAAGTATAACTGAGCGGCTATACCTAACTGAGAATAACACAGGGTGATTATAAAAAAAACCATTGTGCTAGTATTTGATAGAATTTGTGACAATAATGGTGGTAGATATGATGGGTACTTTGTACAGAGAACCAAAGTTATCGACATAGCTCTAAAAGCTTAGCAAGCTGAAGTGGCAGTCGGCCGGCGATATCTAGCGAAGAACCGACAACCGCTGGGGTAAACCTGTTCTTGAAAGGAGACCGCGACTCGGTAAATGTAGTGTAAGACGCCCTCCGGCCAGGTGGGATGACGATCTGCGAAAGACTGCAGGCAGATGATGGATACGGCAAGCTGAAGACGCTATGGCGCTCATTAGAGGAGGCCTATGTCCAGCTGTGGACTAATATAGGCCGATGATGATGATGATGATGATAACACAAGCCTTGCTTAGCTTGGGGCTAGTTAACACTGTGTGAATCGTCCAGCGTTCTTTATTTATATTTATTATCCCTTCCTTTCAAAGCTGTTATAAACTTGATCACGTTTTCGCTTTCGCTGTCGACTAAAAATGGAATCTTAAGTGTTTTTCTAGTAGATATAAAAAACATCACTAATTCGATGCATTACCTACTATTGTTTTCTAAATCGTCAAACGATGTCACTCTTGCTATGAATCATTTCATTTCTTCGTTCGGCAAAAACTAATTTCCTGGTTCGGGATTATTATTGGAGATGATGCGCTCCCACGGGATCACGTTCTATTATAGAGGGTGCTATAGGTGCTCCAGTTCAGTAAAAAAAATGGTCGAAAAGTGGCTGGCCTTGCTTCACTAGGTAACTACTAACTTGGTACCTTGTACTCGCTAGCTAGCTACTGGTTATTCAGAAATCCATGCTCAATTTAAGGGGTAGGTATACCTACCTATAAATCCTTAGGTATACGGGGTATACCCAAGGATTTTGTCAGTCAATTCCATAAAAATCTAGAAAGTGAATTATTTCTGTCTATTTTTATTCAATTTTGAATTTACGATTTTTAAATTTCTTCCAAACTTGGTTAGTTTATAGTCTTGACGTCAGCTTGAAACTGTCAGTCAACTTTTGGGACATTGACATGGCTCAAAAGTTGACTCTCCGTACCCAAACTTCAACGAAACAAAAGACAAGCCGAAAATCGCGAAAATCGGCCACATTATGGTCGCTTGCCTTGCCACTGAAAGGTATTTTTTGACAGGCCACACTATGGCCTCTTGCCACCGGCGAAGTTAATAATAATATATTTATAATGAAGAATGGAAAGTAAACTAGATTATTGTTCTCAATGTTATTATTAAGTTGTATTAGTAATCAAAATCATTGTCAGGTATTGGTTTTTATTAATAGTGAAGAAAATCTGAATCAATTATTTATAAATTATAGCGTTACTAATGTTACATTTGGTTTTATTTCCAAACAAAAATCTTAAAATTACTATCAAACCCAAAATACATTCACCCTGTATAATTCACAGATGATTGCCGAAACGGAATCTCAGGTGGTTCCGCCCCTCGTAATTCCGTGGTTTTTACGCAAATTCCAAGTCTGTCATAGACACATCCTGAGTACAACCCTAAATTCAAACTGGAATACAATAATGTCCTACATCCCATTGAGAAATTTTAAAAACCTACTTAGACTTAAGATTGAGGAATTGTTGCCAAGTTCCATAATTCTTATTGGAATCTAAATTTTTAAACTAAAAAGTTGTTGTAGAAATTTACCTTAGTTACTTAGTTTTTACTCTATGTTAAAATCTTAGTATGTCTAGACATACTTAAGATATTAACATAGAGTAAAAACTCGCTGCTGTCTCAGGATATTAAACTGTTTCAATTGTAATACTAAGTGGGCACCTACTTCTAATATGTTTCTATACTTTGGCTATAGTCATTTATTTTTGTTAAATAGTATTTATCATATCTTGTTAGAAATAAATTCGTATAGGTAAGTGAATGTTTTCACTTGAATTTGCAAAAGGTAGGTATTCAGTTAATCTAACAAGAAATAAGCACTTATCACATTTTTTTACTATAGGTAGGTACTCCTACCTAATTTTGCTCTACCATTGGATGTTTTATAGGACCCCAAAGCTCTAAACACTTCCATCCATTCCATATGGGAATTTGCGTTATTTTTTTTCCCTCCCAACCCCGTTTCCTGGTTGCTTGATTTGTTCGATGTCAACCAGAACATTTGGTTTTCGAACGCCACCTGTTCGATAGTTCCCACGGATTGCGTAAACTAGATTTTCGAAATTAGAACACACGTGTTCTAATTACAAAACGGGGAATTGTTTTCGCGGATTCTTTTGTTTCAATTGAATTTATAAAACAATGGATTTATAGATTTCGAATATCGCTGGTTTATTAACTTACCAACCTAAAAACAAAGACCAAATAAAAACAGGGTTTTTGAAAAGTTTTGTGCCTACTAGGTAAATCTTTAATTTGACTTCTGCTGGTCAATTCACATGTTTTAGTGCACTCACTAAAATATGTGAATTGACCAGCATTTTTCCAGTGAGACCATTCTCACTCATACTCATAGACCTAAGTAATATTTTACTTATATTTTAGTGAGATCTATATTCATACATACTATTAGGTATACCTATTATCGCTGCTCATGAAAATCCGAAATGAGTGGCGAAAATTTTTGCCGCTCCTTGGCTGTATTATGATTAAAAACGAATAAAAAACAAACAAAAATGAACCGATGAGCAGCGAAAACAATATGAGCATAGGTATATCTTAGTAAAATTCTGAGTTTAGTTTTAAGTACAAATTAAATAAATAAATATAAATAATGCTGGACAATCCACAGAGCACCATCTAGCCCCAAAGTAAGCTACTCAAAGCTTGTGTTATGGGTACTAGATAACTGATATATTTAATACATTATATACCTAGACAGATATTTTTTTACTATACATAGAAAACACCCAGACCAACGGAACAAATTTCTGCAGATCGAACAAAAACTTGTTCCGAGGCGGGAATCGAACCCGCAACCTCTTGCGTTGCAGGCGGACTCTTGCCCGCTGCGCCACTGAGGTCGTCTATACGAAAATTATTACATATGAGTGCTGCCCTCGCGAGTGCACTGCACGTGAGTAAAAGCAAAGTAAGTAAAAGCTGTTCAATTTCTTTCGTCCCAAAAACGGCAAAGCTGTCAAAAATCTTTAACCAATTTAATGCCTGAATGCTTTTACCCACCCACATCCATTCCTTCATTTTTTCCACGACAATTTACTAAATGCCCATAAAATTAATTGTCACTAATGTTACTCTCATTCACACGATAATGATTTTGGAATTACCGTGAAATGGATACGTTGATAATGAAAATGACCAATGTCCTTTTTTGTATTCTGCCAAATAAAAAAACAATCCCACTAAAAATTAAACTCTATTCCAAACCGAATAAGAGTGTAATCTAAAATTATGGCAGTAAATGAATTTGGTGTTTGAAATGACATCTCAATACAATTGACAGCTGCGGTCAGTTTTTTTATCCACCCACAAATGGCATGCGACAGATTTTTTTGGTTGTCGGTCACTGCTAGGTTATTATAGGTTTATTATTGTAAAATTCTTATTATGTTGTCAGTATGGGCGTCGGAAGAATTCATTGATCAGTTTTTATACCATTCGAAATTGGAATTATAAAGATTGCACATATGTGACGTGCGTGACTAAAAACAACTGAAATTAGGTTTGTTCGTAATTTAAATACACCGGCTCTTTAGCTTTCTTACATTAGACATTTCTGTGATTCGCGCCAAAAAAACTAAAAATTAAGGACACTCCGAACTCACGACAACCAGTTTTGCCTACAGACTGATCAGTAGGTACAGGTACCTACCATACGTCCGCAATTCCCGCAAATGAAGAGAGTTTTGCTTTGCCATAATCAGCACGCTTGGCAGGCAGATTGGTGATCGCTAGTGGTTGATAGTGTTGAGGTGATAAAAATACACAGAAGGAAGCAACCACCCTTCTTCTGGTAGATTCCCTTAGTGGACTCTCCCACGGGTCGAGTTCGTAGGATCGACTCTTACGCCTGCGATCGCCACGGCTGACTTTTTAACCTCAAATAATTTTTTTGAAATGCGGCGGTAGGTACTATGGCCTTTACCTAAACATATCTAAGATAGAAGATAGAAGCATAAAAATACTTCGCAATTCGACACTACCAAACAAGCATTACTTCCTCAGTTTTGCGGGAAGCCCTACCATAGACAATGGGCAAAGACAAACGCAAGGAGCGGGTAAGAGGATTGACATCTAATACTATTGCGGCTGACTTTACTCACTTGTTGTAGGGGGACCATGAGTTAAGTTATGTAGGCGCCAAAATCCTGATTACTTTGAAAAAAAAATAATTAGAGCCTTTATTCAGACACATAAAATCGGGTTTGCCCCGTAAAGCAGACATTTTAACAAACTTTCTTTAGATACATTAATTAAATGATATTATTTTTATTTATATAAAGACCAAAAGTTATAACATTATACGTTTACAAATAAGCTCTTGCATTTATACAGCCTTTACCTACAGGTCCTTCAAAATTATGGTAATGACGTAATTATGTTACTACCAAATACCTACTAAGAAAAATAATCAAAGAAATATGAAAGCCTAGTGCCGACCTATCTAGTCTCATCTTTAGCATACCTGTATATTTACTAATCATTAACTCCAAGAAGGATCTTTAGTTTCTTCTTTATATACGAATTTAAGTCTTTTTTGTAACTGCTATACACGCAAGATTTTACCTTTTTGTAATAAACCTTATTTTTTACATCTCAAAGTCGATGCAGAAGGTGCGTTCGATTTTGATAACATACAAAAATATAGAGTAAAAAATATGGGATCAAAGTACTACATTGTTTATTCTAGAACTTACTCTACTTATGTAGAGTTATGTACCTATATATAACCACACAGTCTATAAAACAAATAAAACGAGCTAGTATAATGTGACCGATAGTGATAGGATAGTTCGAGTAGTTCTAAAGTATTTCGATGTACCTAGGACTTGTAGAGGTATAAATAAGTACTTAGTCATACTCATTTACATTACTAAATGAGAATTAAAAATCGCCGTTGTAGTTCAAGGCACTTTGATAGGTACGTTAATGTACCTAAAGGCTACTTCTTTAAGTTAACTACATAAATAATCTACAGATTATCCATAAAATGTCAAAATTACATAACCCCTACCCAAGCCTACACAAACGGAAACGCACGTACAAAAGAAGGAAAACGAAATTGTACTTTCCTATTATCGATGTCTACTTACGATTTACAATGGCTTCCGATTAGACGGGCGCTTCTGTAATTTCATTATTCTTTGATATTAAATACCTACAAGACTGTTTTCTAAAACCGACATGGTCGACAGGGAAAGAGTATGAAGCTTTTAAAATAGGAACCGACTTTCTGACGCCTAGGTTTATATCCAAGTAGTTTTTACCTAAAATTGTAAAAGGAGTTTCTGACTACCAATTTATTCTTCCCTGAAAATATAATATCAAAGAACATTCTAAACCTATGATAAAGTATATACAATTCAATTTAGTTGTAAGGGTATTTTAATTCAAACTACCTATAGGTATACGTTTTTCATCAAAACGCAGAACCTTCATCGGCACTTAGATGTTACACCGCCAAGAGCGGGTCGGGCCAAGCCCAATGTTAAAACAATAGTAGTTGCTGAGCCAAGAACTACGGAACAGACAGACATGGCGAAACTATAGGGGTTCCTTGTTGACTACGAAACCCTAAAAAACAGTGCTAGGAGAGACAATTTTGATATACCGACAACGCCGACTTAAAAATGCCGACGACGCCGACGCCGTGTATGCTGCGTAGGTACTACGTACGTTCCGGTTCCGACGCAGGGGACGCGTAACTTAAACGGGGTCTTCGGGCATGTCAACTTTACAGCAACAAGGTTGAGGTTAGCATCCGTGCTTTCCTTATTATACGTACTAGCTCCAGCTGTGCAATTACAAAGACGTCATTATTTCTAAACCTCCATACGCAAACTGACTTCTAACCCCAACATTATCCCTCAGAACCATTAGAACAAAACTAAACAAACACTAACAACTAATGGCGGAACTCACCCTGACCTTCCGTTTCCGTCTGTACTTAGTTTATTAATAAATCTAAGGAATTTTTACATAAATCACGTCAAAATATCTTCATTCTAAAACATATCCTACCACCCTCAACTTACCATACTTTTCAGTTCAACAGATCGTGAAATATCTTTAAAGGTTATCGTGGCGTTCTAAATTAAGCTTTACATCGTATGTCATAAAGCAAAGTTTTATGTGGATTTCTTTCTGAAAGGTTATGTTTTTGTTTTGGTACTAATTTGTAAGTTTAAAAAAATGTCGCATCTGTTTCGGATGGAGTGTTTGATGAAGTGATTATTACATTGCCTGGAGATTATACAATTAATCATTTTGTTGTATTTTCAATGTTAGTGTAGGTAGAGGCTTCCTCTAGGTATGTGAGTATTTACATTAAAAATAAAGTGAATTTGACATTTACTTCTATAAGGCCGGTTTTTTGTCACTGACATTTTTTTTGTAAAGGTGTGACAATTTTGAATTTGGAATATTTGAAATCTTTTAATAACAACCTTGAAACATTGAAAGATGAAAATTTTGGATTTAGATCCTTTGACAGAGATAATTACCGACATTTTAATTTTACCGCTGAAAATATGCCAGGAAGAGTTTTTGCTCAAACTAAAACAGTTATTCGAGTAATTCAGACCCGAGCGCAATCCCTCTGTGAATTTATTTCACATGGTAGTGGCTAGGAATAAACTAAAGTGTACACTCGCGGACATTAGGTAGGTAACTACTACTTTATCGAAATTTTAGCATCTCTGTATCCATCCATATAATAATGTAGAATTGCACTTACTTACTTAAATCTGACCTATCCAAGACTGGCCATCAGACTGGTGATGAGAACCGTTTATTTTAACCTTTTCATAATTGATAAACCACTAAAACTAAAATGGATTAAAATTATTGAGTAATTCTACTGAAATGTTTCTATCGCGTATATCGTGGCGCGGCGGGCGAAGGTCCGCCTGCGACGCAGGATGTTGCTAGTTCGATTCTCGCCTCAGGACAAATGTTTGTATGATCTGCAGATGTTTGTCCGGGTGTTCTGGACGTTTTCTATGTATAATAATAACATTTATCTATGTAGTGTATTGTATTAAGTATATCTGTTATCTAGTACCCATAGCACAAGCTTTCCTTAGCTTGGGATTGGTGTGAATTTTCCAGCATTATTTATTTAAATGTTCGGCCACAAACGCATCCCCGGAAATTTATTATTTCCTTGCTCCACTATCAGTACTTTTCATCATAAAGTTTTCGTTACGTTTTGTAGAAAGCTGTTTTTTCACCGCCAGTACAATACTGCAAACAGACGCACCTAAGAATAGAATCTTTCCTCCCACTCTCATTTTAACTTCTTTATCGGGACGCTGTGATTGGTCGATTTTAACCTTTTAACCCCACCCATGAACGAAATATCACCCATTAAACTGAAAAAGATCGCTTTCAGTGGCCATAATGTGTGTCTTATCTTGCGGGCATGAAAATAGCGCGGCTGTGTTTGAAAATGGAACGTGCCTTGCTAACTTTTTAAAAGCTTGTGTTGGTGGTTTTTCTAATCTTTTGTATGCTGCCAGTATTTAAAGAACATCTGTATCAAATCAGTAATGTTTTAGAAACCTATGTACACCGGTATTTTTTGCAAGCTAAGAAAATAAAAAAAAAATCGTATTAAAAATATCACGAAATTGAGTAAAATATAAGTAATACCAGTTTTGCATTTAGGAATGTATTGCTTTTATTTTTCAGTCTCTTTTATGAAATTTCGA
The DNA here is from genome assembly GCA_949316285.1 of Eupithecia subumbrata. Taxonomy (NCBI): domain Eukaryota; kingdom Metazoa; phylum Arthropoda; class Insecta; order Lepidoptera; family Geometridae; genus Eupithecia; species Eupithecia subumbrata. Next base: position 6,334,989 of record OX438643.1, on the reverse strand, counting down.
CCGTTAAATGATTTAAGACCAACAAAAAATTCAATTTCACCATAGTTTTTGCAAAATTGGGGAAGAAATCAGTCACGGGTGGGGTACTATTGCGCACTCTGTGTTTGGGGACGACAAATTTCGCTCGCCAAGCATACCAACATGAAGCCATAAATTGTAATACATTTTAAAAATGGAACGCTCCGTTCCGTTACTCGTATTTGATGCGTTCCGCGACATTGGGCGCGGAGTGCGCGGTATATTGCGCATGAAACTCGATTTAATGTGATGAAACTTCGAAGCCTATTTGCTGCAGTCTTGTTGTGAATGTTTGAGTTTTAGTAATTGGATTTCAGGTTGTTTATAAACTGTACACTACCTAAGAAAGTAGATTCTTAAGTAGATATTGAAGTTAAAAAATCGATTATTTTTTATTTTGAAACCCTCATTCCTACTGCGAATCTTGACTTTGGCTATAATTTAGTAGAAACGACTACTGACAAAGCAGTTTTTAAATAAAATACGTTTGGAAAACCAACCACGCAAGGTATAGAAGCTATCTTTGAGTTTTCCATTTTATATAATCATCAAATTAACGGCATCATTACTCAAATAACTCAGTTATAAAAATAAAACGTTCGATTTCAACCCCGTATTTTACTAACCCCTAAATGTGGTTTTGAACGGGACACATTTCTTACTCCCCCAGTTTTTGCTATTATTTTACGTCATACATTATACAAACTTCCTGCGAAATTTAAACCTTATCTTTGCAAGTATAGAACTCAACATCGCTTTTTTATTCGAATAGAAATATGGAAATAAAATGGCGGGAAGTTGACTACGAATTGTCTTAAAAAATGAGGCAAAGGGAATTTTTTAAAGCCAATGAATTTTTACGGTCGCATTTAGACAACATTTATTACTTATGGATTTTTAATTTCTCAGGAAGAGTTTTTGTTTGTCGAGATATTATTTTATGACATTTTTATTGTTTATGTGGTTTTGGAATGACCCAGTTTTGTGATCGTTGTTTTATGTTCATGTTTTTAGAGTTATGTTATGATGAAACAATGTAGGTAACGGAACGTTATGGCCAAATAAAACTTAACACCATTTGTGACACTAAATTAAAAGTCAACAAACTTGTGTCAAAATAGAGTTAAAGCATAAGAACAGTTTCTAATTTATATTGCCTTGAAATAGTTTCTCAATGAATTTCTAAAATATTAGATGAAGTCGGGTCCACTTAATTGTAACTGGACTACTGAAACTACAATTCAATTCAATTCATTTATTGCAGGAAATATGGTCATAATACAGGGTCTTGAACATTAGAATAGTATCACATACTTCACCAAAACACATTGGCTTGCAAAATTTCTTATAAGTAGGTACACCGAAATTTAGATAAAAAAATCGAACAATTATTCGATTTTCAAATATTTTGTAATCGTAGGTACAGTCGTATACAAAAGTTCAGTTTAATTTTAAATCAAACGTTTAAAAGCAAGAAAATAAATATGTAGTAGGTACTTAAACTTACTCAATAAGTAGGAAACGTAAACCTATCCTAAGTGGATGTGGTACGATCGGAAGTGGCACGTGGCCACGGCTCGTCTTACACTGACCACTGAGGAAGCACACATTATAAGATACTGAGTAGGTAACCCAAAGGGGACCTATCTCTTAATAAGTATATTGTTAAAAGCACGAAATGTTAAGGTACCGACAAGTCGACTTTATAAACGAGATTTAAGCTTTTGAAAAGCTTTGCAAAAGGTTATTCGTGGTAGATACTTACTTAAGTTTGAAACCGAACAATGGCTTCTCGAAAAAGACCGTTAGGTAGACCTGTGCTCTATATATTTCTCCACCTGGCTGAAGCACGAAGAATACATAGTATTCACTGGTAATCATGCTCCAATTACCTTTAATTAAAGAAACATTTTACTAAAATACCTAGTCGTGTGCCAGAATTGATTTTACTGGGAAAAACTGTTGCTTGTAACAAGAAATATTTTAGTAAAATTCGTATTGATCGTTCAATTAGTACTTATCATAAAGTTAAAAAAATACAATACCGGATCATCCAAAATGCTACTGAAATTATCACTCGCTCTGCTCGTTTGATCAATAAATAATTTAACAATCAATCTTTCAGATAGCATCCTCTATCCTCTAATAATTGATAAAATTACAGGGTAGTGTGGACAATTTGGTAACGACAGCATGATTTAAATTTACTTTCAATGTGCCTTAAGAATACATATTATACTTACTTAGATCTTAGGACTAACTTACAGTCATCCACAAAAATGTTTACACTCAATCTCACGTAAATGGCAACTAAAATTTACCGCCGAACAAATCACTCAGCCACGAAAATAAACAAAAAAGCCCACGCAATTAAAAAAGCTCATCGCTATTTAGATTTCCATAAATATCTTTGGCTTCCGAAGTTTTTTGGCGGCAAAATAGAGGAGCGTTCGGATGTTATCGTTAAAACTCACAAGTGGTGAGATAACGTACCGACTTCAAGTGTCTGGTAATTTTATGATGATTCCTTTTGAGTGGTTGCAGATAAGAGCGCTTTTAAGATAATTTTTGGTATTGGTTTCGTATTTCACGCGTTTGTACTGATTTAAATGAGTAAAAAGTTAAAAACGTAAACGCTACTCCGAAACAATCACTTTGTTTGGAATAAAATGAAAAAAATGATGCTTATATTTTCGAAAATGAGACAAAATAATAAACCACGATATTTCTTTATGACTTACTTACCTACCTCCTCAACCTCAACAGCCTGTATTGGTCCACTACTGGACGCACGCCTCCCCCTGATAAGCGCCTTATTGGCTTTTATCACATGAGGAGTAGTGCCCATAATCCCCACGCTGGGCATGCCGGTTGGGGATCTCAGTTCGGTGATAGAATTGTTCTGCAGGGGGCGCTGCTGCCCGCCCCCGGTGGATATCCCTTAGTCGCCTCTTACGACACCCGCGGGAAGACTTAAGATGATGCAAATTCTAAGCCAGCACCACACAGCTTACCTACCTACTTATTTTAATTTTAGTTATTTAGGGAGTTGACTGTGTAGTTACCTCATCATGCTTGTGCGTCGGACCGTTGTACGTTTTTGTTTATGGAGTTTTTACGTTCGTGTAATTTGAGACGTCTATTCTTTTCCCAACTCTAGATTTCCATCCCCAAATTCTATTTATTTTCTTTCCAAATCCACGCGGCTGTATCTGTCGAAATAAATTGTAGAGAATCTCTAGCTTCCGACAAATAACTCGTGAACTAATGAAGTTTTGTTCACGACTGTACCAATTCAATGTCTCGGAAAATTATTATGTTTTTAAAATAGTTTTGTGACTTTTTGATGTTTTCATTATTTTGTCTTCACTATTTTAATGAGACTCTTTTCAGATGAGGCGACAACCGAAAGGAACTTTTTGTTTGAGATTTTTTGAACTCTGCTAGTGTTCCTTGTTTGAATTATAGTGATGTCACATAATAGTAACCTACTCCACAATTTTATAGCGCGGTAGACGATTTTTTTTGTTGAAGTACTGTTGCTTACCAAAACTAGAATGCCAATGTAAAATTCACACAGAAGTTCAAAGACAAACCGGAAGGTCAACTTAAAGATTAATGACCAACAAGTGCCCCACGGTTCGCAAAATGCAAGTTCGCATACATTCATCAATATTCAAGAAATACCACTTTCTGCAAACTAGTACTATTCACTCGCGAAGTTTGCCTATTCATCCAACGTCTCACACAATCGATGTCCGAACATTAATTATAAATTTCTGGACTGATCTTGCATTGTCCGAAAGGTCAGCGCTTGACCCGTGAGAACGAACGTATTGTCCGAAAACGAAAAAAAAGTATTTCAAAATCGCGCGACCCTAAAATTTGAATATCGAAGTCCCCCAGTCCGAACGCTCTAAGAAAACATGGCATTGTATCGCAGGGCATTGTGCGTAATTTATGCAATGCAGTGTCATCCTATTATTATTCAAAAAGCAGGTGTTGTGTGGACACAACAGAACTGACCTTACACTGGACAGGACAGGATTCCAGTTTTGGCTGCAACTTGAAACTAATTTCCGCTTGATTAGTTTTTTTGCAAAATCTACACAGAAATAGCCGTTTGAAATCGAAACAAATTTTAACGTCCATCCGATTTCCATTTGCCGTAAATTTAAACCGAATTCGATAAAATAATCTGACATTCGAAACTTGAACAATGGAGCTCAGTCAGAGTTATCTAGATATAATGTTGTAAAGGCACTTTCCTTGCATAAAAGCATTTTTGGTGTCCCTATTTTCCCAAAATGGATACGGTCTACATTTTTTCATAAATATCAGCCTCAATTTTCTTTATCTGAAATCAATCATCTAACATAAATATTACAATATCCCTCATCCCACGCAATCTCGGCCTCAAGGGTATAATGATTAACCGTATTCCGTTATTTCGGGTAAAGCCGTGGACATGTAATCCTGTGCATTGATGGATGACCTCTCTGTCGATAAAATTTCCCATTTTTTGGGGAAAAATCGCGGTAAGGAGGGTTTGTGGTCATAAAATAAAGTGGTCGGTTTGTTTGCTTTTTATGATGAAGTGTATAGAAAGGGTTGAAACGCCTTGATTTACCCCTTTATAACGACCAAATGATGGGAAATAAAACACCCTTTGTATTGCATTGCAAAATAAAACAATTTTTAGCTGGCTAAGACATCAACGGTGCCTATGACATCACGTCGTGAGTACCTAACAGAGACCGGTTGATAAGTATTTATTTATTTGGTGAAGGGATATTTCATGTTAATGTAAGTAATATTCAAGCTAAGCCTTTGCTTGATCCAAGGGACAGTTTGGTGGATTTACAAAAAGACTTTGGTGTGATAAAACTTTACGACTTTTTGGATAAAGGGTGAATCAGTGATAAACGGCGAAATACATTGATTTTCAATCGGGGAGGCAGGAACTTCCAGTGAAAAAAGCTTCCAAAAAAGCTTGGAACGGGTTTTGCTCCAACTCGAAGAATAACAACTAACAGGCTAAAGGTTTCTTCGTCGCTTCTTTACTTTGGTCTACATACCGAAGCGACAGAAATCAAAAATATCACTTTATTTCCGTGTCAGTGTATAGTTTTATAATTTGACCTTTTCTAAGTGTACATTTATTGTATTTATGGAAATAAAGAGTTTTTGATTTTGATTTTGATTTTGAGTGCTTCACTTTCATTAAGAAAACATCGTCTTCTTAGACGCTGCAAGTCTTCAAAATATTGTTAGATTTTTTTCAGAACTAATAATTTGAACCTAAATCATCCAGAACCTCCTGTGGTAAGGACTGTAACCCTTGTAAACTGTATCCGACACCAAAAGGGTTATTCGCATAATCTATCCCATCGCGATGGTAAAATATGCCCCACACCAAGGACTTAAACCTTTATAGAATAAACAGTGGTTACCTATTCCCTTATGGCGACTTTATGGTGATTTTTTGTCGCCATTTTAGGTTATGGAGTTTTTTTCCCGCTGCTTTTATGGAAACGCGGTCGTTTGTTTTTATGTGAAAGATTAGTGGGAACTGACGTATTGGTTCTGGTTTTAGGAAAGGATTTCAGTGATTTATAGGGTATTTGTACCATATTTATTTAGTATTTAATACACCTGTTGACTAATCATGTAAAATTGCCTTCTTTCAGTTTTCAATGTCACGACGCGGAAATCGCAAAACTTGGAAAAAGTGAAGATACTGGCTTTTACATAATTATCCTCTAATAAACATTCACTTAAAATTGTTATAATTTTTTTCTTCAATTTCGCAGAATAATAGAATTCAGTTTTAAATTCCGAACGATTTTCATAAATAGAACAGCGCAGCGCACGTTAGAAATATCGACGGCATTATTCGTATTTCCCTGACCACAAGTAGCATTATCGCGTATCCCTAGCGAGCTACTGGCGATTGCAATCCCATAGGTAGGACCTTACCTGCTGGAGAGGTAAGGAAAAGGCTTTTTAATACTTTGTACGAGGACGTCAAAAACCATGACATAGTAAAGTCTTCAGACTTTAAGGTCATGGTTTTTGACGTCCTCTTGCTACAAGGGATTTGAACTTGACTCTATCGTACGATCGCCTCGGGATCTGCCGTTACACCACTAGGATGATTTTTCTGTGAAGTGACCGATTGCCACCCCCGGCTTGTTCGATTTCTTTTGTTTTTAAATACCAATAGGAGCTACGTATTTCGTGGGTCTGGTCAAGTACTAAAAATGCCGTTTACTGATTTTGAAACATTAGCTAGCTGACCCCGCCTCTTTCTTTTGTTCTCTTAGTTTGACCAGTTTAAGACATCTGACATCATTATCAATAGGTTAACATCTGTTGCAAACAATCTACAGGTAGCTTAACTGATACACACTTAGTTATTAGTTATAGCTATACACTAAGTTACACAATAATATACAAGTTACTTACAACATTTATCTTATCAGTTATCATACAATAGTTATTTACTACCTACCTACAAATTCTACCCAAGTACTCGGATAATTACCAAATAATAACAAAAAGGTAACGTCGGCCTTACCTTTTTGTTAAAATTTGGTCATAGCACCATTTGCACTTATAACGGCATCGCATCGGCTCCGCATAGAATTTACGAGGTTCTCACAAAGATTCGAACCGCGCAATGAGTCCCACATCTGGTCAACATGAGCGACTAGGGCTTCTTTTGTTCTCTCAGCCCTTGAATCCCATCTCTGAACCATTATGCCCCATAAAATTGGTCAAACTAGACAACAAAGAAAAGAAGGCGTGACCTGTAGCCTAAAACCAACGCAAGGCAAAATAGTTTCAAACTGGAATGGCAGATCCCGAGGCGATAGTACGTTAGTTTTAGTTCTAACTGAATAATGGAGGTAAGTACCTACGTATTCCTTGTGATTGGATCTATATACAATCACAGGGAATACGTACCTTATTTTATCTATATAAATACCAACTTCAAACTCAAATTTCTTTATTTCCTTTACAGTTTTGGCAGGAGCTTGAAAATAATTTCCGCTTGATTAGTTTTTTGTAATCTGCATAGAAATAACCGTCCGACAAATTTTAACGTCCATTTGATGTAAATTTAAACCGAATACGCCTTGCAGGACCTTACGGAACCTTACACGACTCTTGGAGACCTCAGAAAATTCAAATTACATAATATAAAGTAGAAAATAACGTGGTCACTTTGATAAGAAATCAAATAATATCGCAAAAAATTTCGACTTCAACGGGACTTGAACCCGCATCCTTCCCTCAGTACGGGAACTGGTCACTTTTATTTTTGTTTACTTCAATATTTTTAAGGTAAAGGTTGTAAGTTTTCGAGTTGGAAAAAACCCTTTTATTTTTTTTGTCTTCTCTAAAAAATCAGACAGCCGACTTGCAAATACGTAAGCAAGCAGAATTTGCTCAATAGTAACTTAGAAGGTACCTCATCAAAATGTGGAGATTATTCTCTACTTTGTAAATAAATAGCCTTATCTACAAAAAATATCACAGCTTTCTGCAACTACACTAGAATTTTATCTTTGGACATCGTCCACTTACCTAACAACTCTATTTTTTTTTCCTCAAAAATCCCGAACAATAATAAGCTCCCTCCACACAATAGATCTACATCTCCGACGTCCAAGAAATTTTACAGTGCAATTTTATTTATAGCGAAATTATACGGCGGTCGTGAGAAACGGGACTTCCGCGGGTAGGGGACTGGACACGGATTATTAGGGATTTATTTCTGGATTTAAGGATTTTTTATTATTAATACTGATCAATTTGAACAATATTTTTTTTTACTTTCTTCAGCCCGCGGCTTCGCACACGTTTTCGCGAGATAAAAAGTAGCCTATGTATTATTCCAGGAAGATGAGTTTATTTGACGTTAGCAACGAGACGTGATCGTGACTTCTTTTATTTTTCATTATTGTTTGAAAAACGAAGACGTCACCAAAAGGAGACAGCTCACCCCTCAGGCAACTACATCTATGCACAATTTCAGTTAAGAAAGTTTTGGCGTGAATAGGTAACAAACATCCAAATTTTTGCATTTATAATATTTGCGTGATAGTATGATGGGATAGCATCACTAGTTTCTTTTTAACCGACGATATTATATATAGATATAGATAGACGCGTATATTTTTAATGTATGACACACGCATAACTTTTTATAGAGTAGTCCGATTTTGATAATTCTTTTTTTATCGACATGATCAGTAAGTTTTTTTTGTAATGACGTACTTCCTTATTCAAGATATAAAAAAAGATTTAACAAAGACAATGATTCCAAAGTTAATATTTACTACATTATTCAACGTTAGTATTTTTTTGAAGCTTATACATATTAAAAAATTACGTAAACATAACCAAGCAAAAATAACTTTGTCAAAGCATCCCTCCTCTGTAAATATTAATCTCGTAAATTTTGTGTCAATACCTACCCTTGCCCTCTTGATGGATGGGGTACGGAATTGGTACCTAAAATGGTAATATTCGCACTAAAAATACGCCATCTTATTCAAGGCTTTTTTATAACTCCTGCAAAATAATATAAAAAATATGCGGACGATCGTTGGTGTACTTACGAATAAGAACCTAAGCGACCATGCCATGATTTTAACATCGTTTAATGTAAAAAAAGATAAAGTAGAGCCACGTTATATTGAGTCTCGATCTTTAAATAATATAAACATAATGCAATTCGAACACGATTTGAAATCTATAAACTGGCGAGATCTTTATAAAATTGATACACACTCCATGGTACTCCAGTTTAACGAAAAAGTGAATAGTTTATTCGACTCGCATGCTCCTCTTAAACGTAAGAAAGTCGTCGACTCTCCAAAACCGTGGCTCACAGATACTGTTCGTCTTATGATGCGGTTACGTGATAGAGCTTTTGTTAAAGCAAATTCTAAGAAAACAGAGTCGTCTAAAAATTACTACAAAAGCTTAAAAAATTTAGTAACAGGAGCTTTAGAAAGAGAAAAAGCAGCATTTTTTGCACATTACATAAATAAAAACTTGAGATTTCCAAAAAAGCTTTGGAATTACTTTAAAAAAATAAAAACCTTTAATAATAACTCTTCTTCGATTCCTGATCATTTAATGAACCCTAACTCGATTAATAATCACTTCCTCAACGTGCCAGGCTCTGGCATTGTTGATAGTGATGTTTATTCATTTTTTAAATCAAATATCAGTACAAATAATATTTTATATCTAAAAACAGTATCGGAGGAAGCGGTTGGTAAAATTATTTTAAACATAAATACTAATGCATCTGGTTACGACGGACTGACTGTGGATATGATAAAACTTACCTTACCAGATACTTTAAAGATAATTACTAACATAGTGAATTCTTCTATCTTAACAAATGAATTTCCTAATGGCTGGAAACGCGCCCTGGTCAGACCCATACCTAAATCTAGCTCTGTTGAAGAATTTAAACAACTGCGTCCCATCAGCATTCTTCCGGTATTATCTAAAGTCTTAGAGCGGGTGGTTCTCTACCAAATAGAGAAACATCTTGAACGGGAGAATATCATTCCTCAATATCAATCAGGTTTTCGGAAAGATCATGGAACGGAAACGGCACTTCTACGAGTCACAGATGATCTAATTACCGCGTCGGATTCTGGGCTCTGCTCTGTTCTTGTCCTGCTTGATTTTTCTCGCGCTTTTGATTGCATTAATCATGATCTACTTGTCGCTAAGCTAGGTTATTACGGCTTTTCTAAAGATACTTGTAGGTGGGTCAAATCTTTCTTATCGTATAGAGAACAATATGTAGAGCTAGAAAAACAAAGTGGCGAGAAAGTAGTTTCTGACACGAAAAAGGTGCCGACGGGCACACCACAGGGCTCTATATTAAGTCCGATCATGTTTTCAATATTTACAGCAGATATGCCTAATCATATTGAAATTTGTAAATATCATCTATATGCAGATGATACATAGGTATACCACAGCTTTGACCCGGCCAATACGAACGAGGCAATGGCTCTAGTTACTAAAGACCTCGAAAAGATTTTCTCATGGGCCACAAAAAATTCGCTTATCCTAAATCCCGCCAAGTCGAAAATGATGTTCCTCGGGACTAAGATACAAATCCAGAAAGCCCTAAATTTCAATCCTGTGCTTAAGATTAACAATATAGTTATTCCTATAGAATATGACGCTAGAAACTTAGGCCTCGTTATAGATAGTGAAATGAGATATGTTAAACACGTAAATGAGAAAATAAAGAACGCGTTCTACAAGCTCAAAGTACTCTACAATATCCGAAAATATATTTCTGAAGAGGTTAGGCTATTGCTTTGCGACCTTCTAATGCTTTCCCCGTTTAATTACTGCAGCTCAGTATATGGTCCTAGGTTGTGGATTAAGACGGAAGGCGCTATTCAACGAGTGCAGAATGCATGCATGAGGTTCTGTTATAGTATACCTAGAAGAGCACATATCAGACCATACCTAGCAGAAAAAGGTATACTTAACATGAAAGACAGGCGGGAACTTCATATAGCATGCATAACTCAGAAAATTCTCTGGAATAAGAAACCAGAATGCCTATTTGAGAGGTTTACTTGGGCCAAAGACTCTCACGATCGTAACACTCGCTCCAAACACACCAACTTTCTTGCGATCCCCAATCACAAAACCAAAGGGTTTAAAGGTTGTTTGAAATACCAAGCGTCAAAGATATGGAACAATTTACCACCACCATTGAGGATAAAAATGAGTTCATTAACATTTAAAAAAAAAGTTAAAATATTACTACTCTTGCGACAGACTCATATGGTAGAAACAACCTTTAAACTCTGATATTACATACGAAAAGTACCGATAAGAGACCATGTTCGCAGACACACACTCACAAACACACTTACCATGCAGCACACAAACACTCACATGGTCCTCCGTTGCCCAGACTCTTATGAGACTGGTGCCTCGGGGGAACCAACATTCCAACACGCATGCACAACATAACACACCCATGAACATTCCCAAATACGTCATAATATCCCACCTCAGTAAATGTGTACCTATAGTAATTATTTAAAACGCCGTGCTTTTTTATTTAATTGTATCTATGTACCTACAAATACAGTAAGTACTAAGTGTCAGATATCCTAGATTGTTCAAGTTTTTTGTGAATATAATCCCGCTATCACTTTAACCTCTCGGTGACCAGCTATCCGAGAGGAGTAAATTGAAAATCAGCGCTGCTTGCATATTAATGCATTACAGCTAAATGCTGAATTTACTCCTATTGTCTTAGTTTATTAGTTTTAATTAAGTAGTATGTATATTTTTAATTTTTTGTGTATTTTCTAAATTAAGGCAATAAAATTCTTTTCTATTCTATTCTATTCTATTCTACTTTCAACATAAACTAGGTTCGTAACCCACTTACAAAGAATACGGAGGGTTGGTACCTACTTTTTTTTGGTTTGGAAAGTATATTTACAAAAAGAGAAAAAAAGACAATAGAAGAGTGCAAAGTTTTATTAGCCACAAAAATTTTTGCAATTATTATTGTAGATGTAATAATTTTTGACGTCTATTCTATTCTATTTGTTTTTTAAAAAACAAAGCTCCTTAAAACGACTTATTTCTCAAAATGCCGCAATACAAAAAATGTGTAAATTAGAATAAAAATAGAAACATTACCATTTGAAAACGCCGGTAGTCCATAAAATGAACACAGACTCGTTTCAATAGTGCTCTACTTTTTTGTGAATAAATCTCGCTTCCCTTAAACATTTTTATAAGAAAAAAATGTTTTCACAGCCACTCTGGACGTGTTGTACAAATTTGCCTACCTATTGTGTGACTTTTTTTGGCTTTTTACGTATAGAAAAAAATGGAGTGACCACTAACAAGCTCTATTTATAAGCAAACTGTCTCACGCCCCAGGAATTTGTAGTAGTTATTTTTTTTATTTAACTTTTATTACTCAAGTGCTATTCTGGTTTATAAACTAAATAAAAATACGTTAAGTAAATACATAAATTTAAGTCTATTCTTCAAATTAATCAAACGACTTAAGACATTGTCCAAAATATTTTGTGAAGGAAACATGAAAAAAGCTTTTACCTCACCTTTACATTTTTAGGTTAAAACTTAAGGGTAAGTCTAACTAAACACAAAACGTACTCCATCCCAGGTTTGAATGTGTTTTTAGACTAATAAAATATTGCCTACAAGAATAAATGGCTAAGAAAGGTATAGGAACCTACTCACTTACTTTATCTAGATACAAGTTGCGAGAAAGAAACCAAAAGTTGCCAAATTAGAAAAGATAACCATCAGGCAAATTCTATTTTCAAAGCAAAACACGTCGGCAAACAATAAAGAGTGCACACGACCGCATGAAAGGTGCAATACCTTGCCTTTTACTGTAGGTTCCAGAAGCCCATTGTCCAAACTCCTTACTGCAAAGTTTGGCACAAAATATAATTGCCTTGGCCCCCTTCTGTATTCAAAATGTTCAAAGACAGAACGCTACTAGCGAGGGTATCTAAAAAAAATGACATTCCGTATTCAAAATATGTCACTTTTGCTTATCGATTTATTGTGTCGCGAATTGAACTGTCCTTTGAATTTCCTTTATTAGGTAAACCGTGAAGATGACGACGTTCCCATGACGACTGAATTTATTTTTGAATTATTTTTACGACTGGACATATTCTTATTGTCGCGAGGAATTATCGGAAGTGATACGGATTAGTTCCGTGAACGCATCGATGAATATGAAATGAAATGAAAACATTTGAATTTCGAAAAGCTGGCCGCTAAGAAGATCAATATTTTTATTACATTCCTTTTTCGAAACTTCGACAATATCTTGCCAGTTTAGGGTTGGCCAGAGACAGTCTTGTTGAATCGAATTCATAATCAAAATTGTAGGTATTTCCGATTAGCAAGAACAGAGTAAGGAAGACAATAGTCTTTCTTCAAGTATGAAAGTTTTTAAAAATAATTAAGCTCAGATAGCATCAAAAAGTAATATGAATTCTTTACATCTTTTCAACTCTCAAAAGGATCAAAATAATTAATTAAATATGGATCACAAATATTAATCATGATCGTATACCCAAATTAGAAGCAAAAATCCCACAATAGGGTACAAAAGGCCCCCAATGCGGTCGATAGGGCGCGGTGATTACAGTCGCAAGTCTAGATGGCAGATAACCCGCCATTCATGGGTATATTACACCCCCAGGCCAGTTTAGGGTTGTGCAAAAATAAAATGACTGGCTAATCAAAAGGCTCAAAACGGCTAAAATGTTACCTGACTTGTCGCCAGCAAATAAAAATCATAGAGTTCGGTTGATGTAAAAATTTGCGGCAGTAGGTAAACGCTGCCAATTTAGGGCACAATGTGGATTAATCTTCCTTCTAAGATTATAAACCGATATTTTTTGAAGTGTGATAGTGAAAACTAGGGAGCCTTATGTAGTTCTAAATCTGGAATAACATTTAATATTTAGGCTACTTTTGATATCTGAAAAACGTGTTTGAAGCCGCGGGCAGAAGGTAATTTTATAAAAATAAAGTAGGTAGGTACTAAACATATTTATATCGATAAATTATGTATTAAAGGGTTTTTATCGCATTTAATTACCTTTTTATCCCGACGTTTCAACAGGTTTATACACATTTGTCGTGGTCACGGGATGAAAATACCTTTGACAGATGATGATCCAACTGATAATAACCGATGCAACTGATAATGATCTGACGACCTCAGTGGCACAGCGGGCGAGGGTCCGCCTGCGACGCAGGAGGTTGCGGGTTCGATTCTGGCCTTGGGACAAATGTTTATACGATCTGCAGATATGTGTTCAGGGTGTTCTGGATGTTTTTCTATGTACAATAAAAAGATATCTATCTATGTAGTGTATTATATTATGTATAGTATATCAGTTATCTACATAGTACCCATAACACAAGCTCTGCTTAGCTTGGGGCTAGATAATGCTGTGTGAATTGTCCAGCATTATTTATTATTATTATTATTTGTTTATCCATGCTTGCCAGCCCTAGCCACGAGGTGAGTACAGAAGCCCGTTCAATGAGTGACATAATAACCAACCGATCACAGATAAGCTATTAATTTGGTTCAAGTATCCTATTCCATATTCAAAAATATGCTCGGCACACGCCCACAATTAGTAAACCTTATTTGGATAGCCGTAGGGCTTATTTTAGTTACGCGAAGGTATTGTTGGTTAGAAATTGATACGAGCTATTGTGCTGGATTCAATGGGGTTATTGTTTTGGTGATGTTTTCAACGGTACATTACGGTTGATTACAATTTTTAGCAACTAGAACTTGTTTGCTGAAATAAAATGAAAAAAAAAACTTTGTATTCAGACGGTCCATAAGCAAAATACAAGTCACTAATATCCTTCTTCCTACTAATAATTTATAGCCGAAAGTTTGTGAAATCTGAATTCTTGTTACCTAGGATCTCCAAAACTACTGAGCAGATCAAGATGAAATTTGGCGTATGTTTATAGCAATGCTTAACTTAGATAATAGGCTACTTATTATACCGAAAATATGCGTGCGAAGCCGCGGGCAGAAGCTAGTTTTTAAAAATAAATGCACAAAATACTAAAATTTCATTTAATTTATTTATTCTCAAACAATAGTTACATTGTGTCGGAATTTTTTTTAATATCAGGTACACATTGTTATATTTTATACGACTAGAGTCCATTTACACGACTTAAAAACACTAAAACAGTAAAAATTTATATACAGAAATAAGGTATGTATAAAGGGTACAAAACTCCAAAACAAATATTTTTGGTGGCAATAACCGCCCACCATTTTTACATACTTTTGAGACAAGATCAGAGTATCTGCCATACTCCTTAATTCACAGATACACGGTACCGTTCGAGCAGCTGTATATTTCAGTATACTGTCGTAGCTTGAAGCAGCGGCTTTTTAGCATTATACTGAGTTATTCTCAAATATACTTTTTCATGAAATAACTGCCTTGTTTAGAAATATCAGGATAGACGTTAATGTTATCTTCCATTTTAATAAGCAGTTCCTTATTCCTTCTTTAATTATCAAAGAACAATGTACCAAACCAATCTAGTACCCCTCAAGGACTGTAATTTGCGTCTCAGATGCAATATTAGTCTAAATAGGTACGTTATACTGTAATTTTGGGGTCACAGGGTCCTATTTATGTTTTGATACGGCGATTACAGCGAGGACAGAATATTAAATAGAATAATTAGATCTGTGGTGGTCAGAGGTTAGCACCTTGAAACTGAGAGGTTGTAGCTAGGTGGTGGCTGCGGTTTTGCTTGTCTATTGCCCTGGCTGAAATACCTACCTACATACCTAAATTACTAGTATAGTTCATTACGGATGTAAGCGGGTTAACTACGAACCTTATTTGTGTTGGAAGAACACCAACGTTGTTAACCCGCTTACATCCGTAATGAATTCGTCAAACTACGATAGTTTTTATACTAGTATAGTATTATAATATCTGTGCCTTAATCCAATAACACTGGGTGTGCTACGAAATCGTGACGTATCTACGCTACCTCGAAGAAATCAAATTTATTTTAATTAAATTAGTGAAATACTCGAGTATTTCGTGACACATGTAACCATCACCTACCTATATGCATACAGTCGTTCGACGAAGGCATTTGGACGTGGTTTTGACAGAGCAATCGTGAGGGGGGCAAGGGACGGGACGGGGGAGGGACGTTCCCGAGTTGCATACATCACCGCCTTAGTAACTCGAGAGCGTCCTCACCACCCGACCGGTCCCTTGACCCCCGCACGATTGCCCTGTCAAAACGCCTTCGTCGAACGACTGTATGCATTGTACTATAGCATACCTATTTAGACTAATTATTATTGAATCTCGAGATTTCAATGCACGGAATCTTGACAAATTTTATTGCAACACACGCAGAATCGTTTTTTAAACAAATCAAATCATATGCTAAAATTGATTTCTTAGAAATTTACCCTGAGGGTGCTTACGCACTAAAATAATAAAACACTAGATTTTATTTTTACTTAGTATGTTCCGTTGTGTCTTGACTTTTCATATTTATTTCAGTACAGTTGCAAACGCCATGATCAATCGCATAGGTACATTTACTAAAATCATTAAATCATTTAATTTTTTTTTTGGATCGCAGTATTTTAGAAATCTATCGATAAATAGCTAAGATACAAATCTATTCTTCTATATTATAAGTGAAATATAAATTGATGTCTCCAAGTGTGCCTTGTGCTCCTACGGCGAATAAATTAATATGTGGGTTTGAGTATTCGACTAAAATTTTGGCAATTCGGAGTAGGTATACCAACTTAATTACTTTTGGGTGCACCACCACCAGAAACGGATTTATCCTATGGCAAAATTTTGACGCACGTTTTCAAATCGCACGTCTAAACATTAAGGTGTTACTAAAAATTTACTCAAGAGAAAATCATTTAGGTATACGTTATTTCTTATTTGGCAATAATTTATGTGTATTGCTTATAATTGGACTCTTCTGTCATATTTTATCAGCCTAAAAATTAAATGTTAAGATGATAGAGAAAGTTAATGATTCCTGATTGAAAATAAAGCATCGTATAGAAGAGGTAAAAACTAGTTTACTACAAAATTTTTTGCTGCTAAACTTATTGCGCAAAAACCGAAGGCGGGGTTGACTGACAAATTTATGAACAGTTTTTGCAAAACACATCTTTTTGCACCAGTTTTTATAATTCTGAAGCATTTCGAAGTGTCAAGTGGTTTAGTGAGGACTCGACTGACATTATCTTGACGTGTCAAAGTTATCTGGGTTGCCAACTAGAAAAAACGTTAATAATGGCTTTGATGATAAAAATAAACCTTTGAATGATGAGTTGTAACACTTGTGGCTCTATTATTTTATGAAGTCTTGTAGTTATTTAAAGGTTTTAGACATATTGTTTTTTTTTTCTTTTTTCTTTTCTTTTCTTTATTGCATCAAACTCAGCCTTTCGCACATTTGGCAAAGCTCTGCTTGAGATGTAAATGATGCGGGTTCGATTTTCGTCCAGGGACAAATGTTAGGTTAGATACTTTGGGGCCACATGATAGGGTGTGAAATATTCCGCATTATTATTTTTCTGAAAAATAATTAACTTCCTTTTCAAATAGTTACTTCTTAAACGTATAATTAAAAACTCCAAAAATAAAAAATGCTGCTACATTGGCGTCTGGAAACGAAACCAGTTTTTTTCGCTAATTAGTGAGTTAACCTTTGTATGACGTTTGGCGCAATGCGAAACTCATAAATGTCTGACATTTCACAAAATGTTGCAATTTATGATAAGCATGTGCCTTTACAATATCCACAGAAAGCTTTAAATATTCAAATGACTCTGAAAACTACACGTTTCTTGTCCAGTACTATTTTATTTATTTATGTCCAAATGTAAATTATATAAAAATCTCTTCCATATCAGCATCGTCTTTCAGGTCTTAAGTTACGACATGGTCTACTGGTACTTGAACTGTGCATCAGTTTATGTACCAGTAGACCTTGTCTTCCATTTAAAGTGGCCAAAAATCCAATTACCTAATCAAAAATTATATTAAAACTGCACGGCATGAGTTAACAAGTCAAGCTGTGAAGGAGTTAATAGTTTACATCCCTAGATAATTATAATAAACGTTAACTTACTTTATAACAGATTTTGGAAAGGGTTAAGGTCCATAAGTTGACAAATAGAATAATTTAACATTAAATCACGTTTACAAACTGGTCCACACGTGGTCAAACGCATCTCAACAATAAATTCTATCCAAATCATCCCCAAGATTTAACTCGAAATATCTCAACTCGTTATCACGTGCCTCTGCGCAGCATCCCTTAACCCTAAACGCGTGCCCGGATCAATATGGCCCTTTGGCATCTACACAATATCTTCAATCTTGATTCAAAAAGGGTGCACGAGATTCTGTAGGTCCTCGTGCGCATTGTGATCTTAACCCTTATTTCTAAACGTCTTTTATCCGTTTTTTAGGGAGACTTTTTATCCCTACTCGTATCTAAAGCCTATGTAAATTGGAGTCGGAATGTAGTTTTCTAGCTGATAAAGATTTTAGGTATTTAAGACTGCGGCGGCTGTGGTGATGTCTATTTCTTTACAAGACACTTCAGTGAATAGGTATATACAATTCTGTATGCTGTGATTTTTTGATAAAACGCAATCAAAATCAGGTTTTTCAGCAGCAAGTTCCCAGAACCTACGACACGTGAACCGTGGGACCACACATGCTTCAAACGAATAGAAAACCAGATTCCTTTCTTCATCAATATTCACAATATTTCAAGAAGCCCCTTTTTTACTTGTCTTTTTTTCTATTCGGGTTTTCGTAACGACTTTTTTCTTTGACGAAAAAGACGATGGTGACCTGCGACCTCTTAGACCCTTTGAACGGTTGAAATCTAGTTTGTTTGAAAAAAGCGTGTCCGTGTGTTTTGTTGGTTGACAAAGCTGGGTGATTTTTAGACCCATAGCGGATTGTATGTGGTTCAGCCAGTTACTGTTACTGGACTGTTTGAGAACGTCCTTTATGTCGATTTGTATGTATTTCTTATCTTATGTAATCGAAATCTGTTCAAAGAATGATGGCGATATTCACAATGTACGGTGGTGAAAAAGATGTTGTAAAGAAATTTTTAGCAACGTATTTCTTGTATACCTATTTTGTGAGATGTTTTGACGTGTCAATTTTGAAAATTTAGAAAAAAACAGTATTTTATAGCTTGTGAACTTGTGAGTTTGTCATTGTGTCAGAAAAATGATTTGTTATTTTTATATGAGATCGATCACCAAAGTGAATAATCTTTTTCAAAAGTATGATGATCATTTATAATCTCCAGTTACCTAATCTATTAATAACCTGATACTTTAATATCTGTTTCATAAAACACGCGCGCTTACTTGCCTTCCGAAAAAGACAACTTATCGCCCTCTTGTAGTTTTTTTGCAACGTTTTTTGTTATTGCAACTTTTTGTGCGATCCTTCAAGACATTCGCACAATAGCCCGGCCGCTCCCGTTAAGTAACCCAATTTTTACACCATAAATAAAAAGAAAAAATCTAAAAGCTAACGGTCGTTTTTTTCCGTTTGTATTAATTTGTATAACGCCCTGATGCTTACACACAAAGTGCGTATTGAGATCGAAAATTAGGCCACATTCATAGCTTTTTACGTTTTTTACATATTTTTTACAGATTTTGATGTTTTGTGACAATATTGACAGATCCGCCCCAGTTCTTAGATTCCTGTCAAAGTCGAGGATTTGTAAATAATCTCATTGAAAATTATTACCATTCTTAGAGTTTTCTTGATTGAGTTTATTGTTGTAAGTTTTTTGAGCGGTGGTGTTTGATTTCAAAACAAGTCGTGAATATTTATTAGGTGACTTTGTTTTAAATTCAATCATTTGAACAGTGGCGACTAAATGCATAATTTAATTTGAATATGGATGAGAGGTGCATGCTTTGGTTTCCGAGTTAGATTAACTTATTGATTTACTTTCTTTGTTTTAATTAATTTAAGTCAATGCCCAAAAGTATCTTTAACCTTCTCCATTTTTTTAATCCAATAAAATAAACGAGCAATAACATGCAAATTTTACATACATTAAAATATAAATAAAATAAAATCAATCTAATACAAACAAATTCTTATTTTATATAAAGCAAGATATATTTTTATCCACGTGCTTTTTTTAACCCGAACCGATTAAACGGGTGCAGTGCCACAAAAAAGCAGCATCCTCACGGGTAATAGCGTTAATTCTCCGTAACCCTATACCACGTGCCAGATGAGGGTTAAATGTCAAAATTATAAGGAGAGGATGAGACGATCAAAGGGTATTGTAGTTTTGAGATGTTACAAACTGTGTAAAGGTAATACACGGGTTAAGCTTTTTTTTTTGTTAAAGGCGTGTAATTTTTTCACAGATCATGAGAAATAAGCGAAAAATTTGATAATTTAAATTGTAATAACGATCTGAACGATGCAATTCTGAATGACTATTCATAATTCGCGCGATCGCCAGCTCTTTTGCGCACGATTGCTGTTTCAAGCGCGATAGAGCGTCTGTGTAAAGCCCGCTATGACTATTCATATCATTCTGAATAACCAGAGACAAACAAGGTACTTAAGGACAAACAACGAACCTAGTTTATTTCTGAATTGAAATGAACAAGAACAAAATTAACAAGGACAATTTTACTATTTATTTTATTATTATAAAATCGTATTGAAAGTTAAATATGTATAAATACATTGGAACCTTATTAGTAAGAACTATATGTCATACACAATAGATTTCAAAACACACACAAAAAAAAGAACAAATAAGTTTAAAATAAAATAATAATGAAAAATTAAATCAAATAATGTCAAACTGAGAGAAAAAATAAAACAATAAGTAATAATTAATAAAACATGATTGAAAACACGAAAGTTTTAAGGTAAGTGGCACAGCAGGTAGCTTTCTGCATTGTGATAAACCTTAACCTGCTATCCGATGCTGAGGGGTACAACAGTGCCAACTGACTCCGGGTGGTTACAGAGATTTTTTCTTACAACAAAAATTCCCAGTAGATTCCAAAATAGGCAACCATGTACCTATATCCTAGCTGTGTGGTGCTTTAGAATTGGCACCACCCTAACTCTTCCCGCGGGTGTCGTAAGAGGCGACTAAGGGATATCCAAGGAGGCGGGCAGCAGCGCCCCCTGCAGAACATTTCTACCACCGAACTGCGATCCCTAACCCGCATGCCCAGCGTGGTGATTATGGGCATTACCCCCATGAGATAAAAGCCAACAAGGCGCTTATCAGGGGGAGGCCTGAGTTCATCAGTGGACGAATGCATGCTGGTGCTATATCAGTTGAAGCTCATTTCATTCTTCAATCACGATGCGTCCCACACAACCTATTTCTCCCGATAAGGAGGTCAGAAGCTATCGTTCCTTGGGTACCCTCAAGTCGTATCTTCATGCTGGTTATCGCAGCGATGACATAACGGGTATAAACGGAAGTTATTATCGACTTCTTTGGTCTTTTTCAAATAGTAGGTCCAGCCCGCGGCTTCGCACGTTTTTATCTATGGAAACGTTTAAGGGTTATTTATTTCCCATGGGAACTGATTTATGAGATAAAAAGTAGAACTGATTAGGCCAGGTCTTGATACCTACATCTTTGCAAAATTTCAGCCCGGTCTATTCAGTAGTCTTGGCTTGAAGAAGTAACAAACATCTAAACGTCCAAACATCCTAACTTTCGCATTTATAATATTAGTATGAAGATTGACTTAGCTAGTCACACTTCACAATATGCCGTAGACCATATTGTGTGTGTGTAATATTAGTGTGAACTTCACACTAATATTACACACACACAATATGGTCTACGGCATATGAGGGTGCATCGCGCGCCATTTTGTAAAAAGGATAGGTAGCGTTCATAAGAACAAGACAGAACATACGTTTTTAGAACGGTGTAAGCGCAAAAATAATGTTTTTGCTTATTTACTAGAAAACTACACAAATTATGAAGAAACTGTATTAAGGAACCAAAGAATTAGTAACATCCTTCGAATCAAAACAAAAATCTTTTCTATAGACTTCAGGGTTCCTGAGTTCTCAACCAAATTAGTTGCAAAACAGTGCACTTTCATGATTTTTTTATCGTAATTTTTTTTTTCGCAATTGTTTTTTCACAATTAAGGCACCGTAAAAAATATTTTTTTTTTTTGTAATTCTTGTTTTTTACCACAGGGAACCCGTTAGTACTAAGATTTAGGCCTAGTTTGACAACCACGCTAGGTTTGCCCATAACTCATGTTATAAGGTACCTACAACATGGATAAATTGTATCCACTCAGGAATAATGTAGTACCTATATTTCAATTTAGTAAAATAATTTTCAAAATCAGACGAGTCGTTCCAGAGCGATGTACTAAGTTTGTTGCTTCACGCCAAAACTACTGAACAAATCGGGCTGAAATTTTGCGTAGATGTAGCTTAGACCTGGAATAAGTTTCTTTCTTTTCCATAAATAAGTTCCGATGGAAATTGGAATAGAAATAATCTTTGAACGCTTCCATAGAAACAACGCGTGCGAAGCCGCGGACAGAAACTAGTTTACTATAACGTCTGAAGAAGTTTTTTATGTTACGGTTTTCAGATTTTTTTTTCATCAGTTTTTTTTTAACAATTTTCGCAAAGGAAAACAAATTTTACATTTACGAACTGAAACTACACGGATAAAAAGGGACTAAAACGACTGGCACAGAAAATCAAACAGCTCTACATACTGGAAGTTGAAAGCTAATATTTGACCAGTAGGTAGGTACTCATGTTCACCCTCAAAGAGGACTGGTAACGTCCAAAAGGACCGGTAAAGTTGTGTCCCCATCCAGTGATTGCAAGCCGGGAGTAACCAATCTCGACTGAGCTATAGGCTTTTTAACCTATAGATAGGAAGTCTATTGGAATCTGGAGGTCTACTCGAAAAGGGAAAATCGAATTTTCGTTTTTGTTGTCGTGCAAAACCAACTCTTTTGTCGCTTGCACAAGATTAGCATTTGCACGAAACCGAATCGGAAACTTCGATTTCGTTTTTAAGAGTACGGGCGCTGATACTTTGCTAACGATGATGAGTTGATTTTTCATTCCCACTTGTCATACTGTGATGGTCACCGAGGCTTTATTGACACCTGGAGGTCTAAGAAAAACGAACGAAATGGACGGATGACGTCAGATCGCACGAAACGAACAACCTTACCACCAAGTTGCTTCGGGCGCGTCAGCAACTGACTATTTCAGATCTAGAAGATCTGGGATAAATATCAGAATGTTTTCAAAGAAAGATCTGAAGTACGGATCGGCCGTCCTTCGTTTTTTGCGATCCGACGTCATTCGTCAGCTTCGTTCGTTTTTCAAAGTAGCTCCAGACTCTTTGTTATTTTACAATTACAAGTCTCTGCTTTTGTGGAATCCGGCACATAAATAAGCCAAAGAGATAGCCTAAGTAAGCCTACGGAACGCAGCAGTAGGACTCAAGTGCTATATGCAATTTTTAGATGAAAACGAACTTTAACTATCTAAGACTAGCTGAGATACAGAATAGTAGTAGGTAGTGGGAGAGAACAGAACAGAAATCACAAAACAGCCATCCGATTCCAGAGGTAGGTAGTACAAAATCGCATTTTAAACCCCAGCAATAAAGTTCATTTGGCATTCCATCTGCACAAAGAGACGAGCTAGCAAAAGATCCGTATAATCCGGTCAGGGAAGCGCAACCGTCGGTCGGTTGAGTCGCTGATGCGATTTCACGCATCGTCGCGCGCGGCCGCCGATTTCAGCGCGTATTGAACGGGGAAAAATTGAAGGCAAATTTGGGTCGGTGTTTGATTTTTTGATGCTGAAAGTTTTTAGAATTGTGTTTGTGTATATTTGCCTTATTTATTACAGCTATCGGATGAAACAAAATCTAGAAATAGAAGTCATGTAAATGGTGGCTATGTGGTCAGACTTAAAAAGATATGTGTGCATAAACAAATGCGCTCATTTTTTTAATTTTCTATGTAGATTTCATGCAGTAAAGTACTTAGGATTTAGGTACGGGCGTTGTCAAAATAGCTAAACATTGTAAATCCCAAAAACTTAAAAAAAACAAACGCTTCGAAAAACTCGATTCTGGAAGGATTCAAATGCAATGTTCAGTGGCTTTTTGCGTTGACTGTAAGTACCTATGTTAAGATCGACGTGACATTCGATTCCAATCACTTCAAAACGATGTTTCTCAAGCATAGGTAGGTAAGTTCCTACTCGTGAACAATCAAAAACAGCTTATTCCGGACTCTCGCGTAATCTCATAATACCAACTTTAAAACAAACTTTCTCACTACACTTGTATAGCATCATCCAATAAAACGTCATCGTGCTCGCTCACCGAGGCCTTTTGTTCGCAGGCGGCCAATTGTGCAGAACCCCTGATCACGTGATCACTTAATTGACTACCGAGCGAGAGGTTTTCGGGACCAATAACTCGACTGGGGACATCACGAGGTTTAGAATCCATCGCTGTGTTTCTTTCCAAATTTAAAAATCAGAACTTTGTCACCCGGCGATGTAGTAGCGACGGAAAATTCTCGCAAACGTCGAGCTTTTCAGGATTATAACTCCAACTGACAAGTCAGAAGGTTTCCCATCCATTGCTGTCTTTGTTAGTGAACTTTGAAGTTGATTCGTTTCAGGCCAGCAATGGAGAAGTGTTGCGAAATAGCAGCTGAAAAGATGAAAGTGGGGTGGTAATCAGATTTGTGGCATGTGATGCGATTGAATGTTGAGGTGCCGTTGTCCGACTTCAATCCGGCTTTATGAAAAACTCTAACAGCCATTGTGCCAGTGTGAACGTCAATGCGGCAAAAAGGACTATCAACTAGGACTATTCAAATTTAACCAAAATCTCACCTCTCTAGATAACCACAATAACTCGAATACTCGAACCACTATAACTCAAAATAGGTTAGACGAAATCAATACAATCTCAGTAGTCCAAGCCAATATCCAACACAGCGTCACAGGGTTCGCCTCGCTAAGAAGAACCCTGGAAGAACAACCGCACACCATTGCACTGGTCCAGGA
Organism: Eupithecia subumbrata; assembly: GCA_949316285.1. Lineage (NCBI taxonomy): Eukaryota > Metazoa > Arthropoda > Insecta > Lepidoptera > Geometridae > Eupithecia > Eupithecia subumbrata. The sequence continues at coordinate 6,310,213 of OX438643.1, read as the reverse complement.
GCCCTACATCGTCCGGGGAAGGGTATGTTTCACTTCCTTACCGGGTACTGTATTTACCTCTCCAGTTAACAATAAGACTAGAACGCTAATATACGTACCCAAAAACATGAAGGCTTCACTGGTTACACACCTGTGCACGGATGATCTCACCGTGGTGCAGCTGGAAACTGGACTGGAAGGTAAGCTTAAAACCATTTTAATTGCCTCAGCATATCTGGACTGCAATGTGGAGGCGCCGCCGGAAGAACTAGAGGCATTACTCCAATATTGCAACACACACGGCATGGAATGCATACTGGGTTGTGATGCTAATGCGCACAGCTCCGTGTGGGGTTCCCCAGATACAAACGACAGAGGCAAAGATATCCTCGACTTTGTACTCCGACACAACCTCAATATCATAAACAGAGGCTCTGAACCAACGTTCGTAACATCCTGGGCTCAGACCATTATAGACCTAACAATGGCTACCAGTGACATTGCAGAGTACATCCAAAACTGGCACGTAGCGACACAAGAAGCATCATGCGCAGACCACAGGCGAATTAGATTTCAACTGTTGACAGGAGAAATCCTCCCACGCACATATAGAAATCCTAAGAAGACTGACACCGCATTATTCGCGGAAACCCTAAACAGTAAACTGGACGCTCAAGAGGGACCTGACCCCGGACCTCAGCTAACTCCAGAGGACATTGAACAAACGCTGACCGAACTGACGGCACATCTAATTACCAGTTACGAAGAAGCGAGTCCATTGATAACCGAAAGCAACAAGATTGCTCATCGCAAAGACAAATGGTGGAACAAAGAACTAACCAAACTCAGAAAGAAAACACGTCATCACTTTAATAGAGCGATGAACACTAAAGATGACCAAGACTGGTCCAACTATAAAATAGTTTGACAAGAATACAAAAGGAAGATTCAAAGTAGCCGAAACAACTCATGGAAACGCTACAGCAACTCCATAGCCACTCAGAGCGAAACAGCTCGCCTCAACAAAATACTATCCAATGATACGTCTACCAAACTCGGCTCACTAAAAAAGCCAGATGGATCATACACAAAATCCGAGCGGGAACAGCTCGAATTACTGTATAAAACACATTTTCCAGACTGCAAACTGGAGGAAAACACTGGATGGGAAGCAAGAAATCATCAAAAACCCCATAACAACGACTGGGAACTTGCAAACCAGATAGTAACAGAAGAAGCGCTGGATTGGGCGGTTAGCAGCTTTAAACCGTACAAAGCAGCTGGCACTGACGGTGTCTTCCCCGCCCTTCTGCAGTGGAATCTAACAAGAATCACATCAAGGTTAGCCTCTATATTTAGAAGCTGCATTGCATGGAAATACATCCCTCATGCCTGGAGGGAGGTCAAAGTAATATTTCTGCCAAAACCTGGCAAAACAGATTACACCCAACCAAAGTCATTCAGACCAATAAGCTTAAGCTCATTCCTACTGAAGACACTAGAAAGACTATGCGACAAGTTCATTAGAAATGGGCCGCTACTTAGAAACCCAGTGAACAAAAACCAACACGCCTATCAATCAGGTAAATCTACTGAAACGGCTCTACACCAAGTCGTTCACAAGATTGAATGTGCGCTTGAAAATAAACAATCGTGCCTGGTCACCTTCATAGACATAGAAGGTGCCTTCGACAAAACAACGTTCCCGTCAATTGAAAACGCTCTGCGAAAGCAAGGAGTTGATCAAAATCTGAATCAGTGGATAGCTGAAATGCTATCCAACAGAGCAACCAAAATCGAGAGTTCAGAATCCCTGGGGCAAGCAGCCCAATGCAGGGTGACGCGAGGGTGCCCACAGGGCGGGGTCCTTTCACCGCTCCTGTGGATACTGGTCGCGAACGAACTCTTGGACTCACTGAACAAAGATGGTATTCTAACGATCGCATATGCAGACGACCTTGCAATCATGATATCGGGGCTTTTCGAAACAACTCTTTGCGAAAAGATGCAAAAGGCGCTACGGACTGTGGAAACATGGTGCACCAAACACAGTCTGTCAGTAAACCCGAACAAAACAGAACTAGTACTCTTCACTCGCAAAACTAAACTACCAAAACTAGAACTCCCCTCACTACTAGGTATAACACTGACACTAAGCAAGGAGGTCAAATACCTCGGCATATGGCTAGACAGTAAATTACTGTGGGGCAAGCAACTAGACCATATCACAACAAAAGCCACAAACGTTTTATGGCAATGCACCCGAGCGGTAGGCAAGGACTGGGGCCTAAAGCCCAAGCTATGCCTGTGGCTGTATACAGTCATGGTACGCCCGGTGCTAACGTATGGTGCAATAGTTTGGTGGCCTAGAACAAACTTAGTCACCACTATTAACAAACTGCAGCAAGTTCAAAGACTGGCCTGCGCACTCATTTGCGGATGTAGGAAATCGACCCCATCTGCTGCACTGGACATAATTTTAGGACTAACGCCCTTGCACGTCCACATACAGCAAGAAGCAATGGCAGCGTCTCTAAGAATTAAATCAACAGACCAATGGAAAGGCGATTTAGGCCTAACAAACCACTGCAGAATATTAAGTTAAGCTTTAGCTGCAATTCCAGAAGCGGCGAATGGTACTGACAGAATAGCGTCTACCTACTTAACCGGTAAGACCTACACAACAACGCACGAAGAGAACGCAGTTGCGAACACCTCACATGATGTTACCACATATAACATCTACACTGATGGAGCCAAGAACAAAACAGGAGCTGGCTGCGGCTACTTCTGTCCCGAAACTGGACTCTCGAGAGCTCAACCACTAAACTCAGCCACCACGGCCTTTCAGGCGGAAACACTGGGACTACAACTGGCGGCAAAACACATGCTGCTGGAAACAACTATCAAAGAATCGACCTGCCAGATGCAGCTGGTCTTCAAGACAGACAGCGCGGCACTATTAAACGCGCTCAAAAGGACAGACACAAGATCAAAATCAATTGTAGAATGTCACAGCGCTCTACAAAGTCTCTCTGACCAAACGAAAGTCAGCATAGTATGGACGGAGAGCCGATCCGATCCAGGCAACATAAATGCAGACAGACTTGCAAAGGAAGGAGCGAGACAGACCCCAACAAAACAGGACATCAGTCTGTCAAACCCACCCACAGCAGAAGTAAGAAACAGACTAAAACTATACTCTGAAAAAGAACACCAAAAACTATGGGAGCGCCGAACAGACTGCAAACATACAAAACTAATATTCCCCTCCAAAGATAGGAAAACCACAAACACATTGCTCAAGATGAGCCGCGAGGACCTCAGAACAATGGTGGACATCATCACAGGTCACTGTGAACTGAACCATCATCTTCTTAAAACTGGAGCCACAGACAGTAGTCTGTGTCGTGGCTGCTTCCAGGAAGAAGAGACTGTGGAACATGTAGTGGTACACTGCACAGCCACAGAGGACGTCAGACGGGAAACGGGACTGAAGACTCTTATAGAGGAATCAGACCCGTCCACGCCTACAGAAAAGCTGAAACGAAGCTGTCAATCGCCAAGGGTCCTGCTCCGATATTTTAAGGAGCTGGGCTGGTTAGGGCCTGGTTAGGCAGGGGGACAATGCACAATACACTCCTATGCGAGATGTCAGTGCAGATCCCGGTACCCCCATTCAGAATTAGAATTAGAATTAGGACTATTCAACAAGAATTTTACTATTGATACATAATTATACCTACTCAGGGAAATAAACAGCGTACGAACAATAGCAACAATAGTTTATCTTTGACAAGGTCTAGTGCAAGATTGTAGGTACCTAATTACCTAATTATCAAATAAAGCCTTGGTCTCTTGATAACAACGTAATTACAACGCTGCGGTGTGCGGCATGCGGTGCCGGACACAATATCGTAATGAAAAACATTTAGAGACATCTTTTTTCCGTCTAAATCTGCGTCAGCGGTAAGGGGCAAGCGCGATGAAGTGGGGAGCGGGTACTCCGCATAACGCGGCGTCGTCATGCTCTTCACAACGCTGCGGTGTGTGTCATGGCGTCACAGCGTCGACAATTGATTTGTTCGTGCCGCATACCACTGCGGAAAAATCAAAAGACCGCTTCTACGCACAGACAGTTGCCTCGTGACGCTACGTTGTGTCGCATACCTCAGCGTTGTGCGTTGCAACAAGAGACAAAAGCTTAAGATGGTTTAGAATTGGTTTCGAGAAAAGCATCGTGTGGCAAACTGGCGACTCTGTCCCTCAAACGATCGCTCTGACTAGACTTGACTAGTATCGAGTGTTGAGTTACGAAGAAGAAGAGTCAGTAGTAGTAAGGAACTTCTAATTTATTATAAGCCGCTTTTATTCAAAGTACGGGAATTATCCGGCTTTTTCATCAACTATCTAAACGGTTGCAGCTCTACCTTTCAGTGAACAGCACTTAGTTTGAGCGATTAAGCAAGGGATTGCAGGTTTCAGTGCAAAAAGGGCTCCTAAGTTAAATTCGATCTCTAGGGTCGGAAGTAGCAATGGTATGGATAACTAAATTAATATGGTTATGGCGTCCTCATACCTACATTCATTATGATGGCTCTGTAATATTGGGAATTGGTGTGTCAACCAAGTAAGAATGCTCGGTAGGTATAATTTTATTACTTTAGTATGAATAACCTCAATCTACCCATCTAGAGGCTAGGTATGTGATATTTCATTCCAAAAATATATGTGTAAGTATTAAGGCAGGTAGTGTTTACCTATCTACTTGTAGGTAGGGTAACCTAAAAGAAAGATTGATCGGTACGAAGGTACTGAAAAAGCCCATTCAGAATACCCAGACATCCCAAATTACCCAGCAAAGTATACCCACAGAGGAATAAATACTCAAAATACAAATAAACATGAAAGTACCCGCAAAAAAGGCAAATAAACTCTTGAGTGATTTAGCGGCGACGTCGGCCATTTTGTTTTTATTAACAAATCGATCTTGTTCTTAACTGTGATGGTTTGTGATTGATTTATTCAGTACTAAGCGCATATTTTAAACTAAACGATTGCTATATTTGGCTTGTTTGCACGTGCGCTTTTTGGGCAAAATAAGTAGATTAACTTGTAGGATTGAATATCTACACTGAACAGAATACAGCAATACAGTGCAATAACAGTTTTCACGCTACCGGTTTCATGGCATTTTTAAGAAATCAAATAAAATCGCAAAAAAAATCGACTTCGACGGGGCTTGAACCCGCATCCTTCCGTGCATGTTCCGTGCGTTCATGGCATTATTTATTTCATCATCACCATCATCAATCGAATCCACATATGTTTTCTCAACGTAGCGCGCACAACCAGTCTCTATTCGCAAGAATCCAGCAATCGCAGCTGACGGTGCTGAGACAGGTACTGCCCTCTAATCATAATCATCAACCTATAGGCATTAGTCCACTGCTGGACATAGACCTTCCCTAATGAGCGTCATAGCGCCCTGTTTTCAGCTTGCCGCATCCAGCATCTGCCTGCAGTCTTTCGCAGATCGTCATCCCACCTGGCTGGTTTGTAGCAATTTAGCAATTTATTTATTTTATTTATATTAACAATTGTGCAGGACAGAAAGAAGCCACAGTAGTGGATTGGACACCCTCTCCTTGACTAGGAAATATTGAGACTCAGGACTCCATCACCATTTGCAAAAAACATAATCACGGAGCAAATAAGGCACCTACGGAGTTAAGATTCGAAGTTGCACTGGTACGGAGTATCTATGGAATTAAATATTTATGGACAAGTCACCGTAATATTTCAATTGCGAAAGTGTAGATGGATGGATGGATGTTTTTTACTTCTTCACACTAAAACTACAAAACGGATCGGGCTGAAATTTTGAATAGATTCTCAACCTGGGATAGCTTACCATGGGATAGAAATGAGGTCACAACGTTCGTAATTTCTATGGAAACGACACAGAATGAACGTTGACAGAAGCCAAAATATATATAAAAGGATTTCAAAATTTAAAATAATTAAAGAATAAAACGCGTGACCCGAGAGCTGGTGAGTATCTGGCGCAGCGCATCAGTGTTGCCATTAGGGATTCCAAAATCGGGTCCTTTTTGAGGAACCGGGAATCCCGGGAAGTTTTAAAGTCGGAACCGGGAATTCCCGGGAATTCCCGGGAAATTTTGAAAAAATGTTTTTACTGTTATATCCTACCGAAATAAGATGATTTAATATACTTCACGTCCTTTTTAGGCATTTCGCTGATATCAGGTATCTATGCGGTATTATGTATGTTACTTAAAGCTGTATTTCTTTTGAGATGTTAATAAAATGAATAACAAATTCTTAGGTCCATGTCTTTTGTCCCCTCGTTCGACAGTAAGTCTGAAGGCTTTTCGTTCTATAGAGTCGTGACTGAACCCAGCAAAACACATTCATTTGCTGTCATGTTGCGCAGCAAAGTGCTTTGCTGATACTCCATGAGGCCGGAGTTGAGCTATCCTTGTGTGAAATATCGCCTGATCTCGTATAGTATGAGACGCTTAGCTTCGTGGCCACCGTTTTAGCTTTGATTCGTTTCTTCATTTTAATCCAATGAAAGTACAGAAGTTCAGAGTAACAACTCTGAACTTCTATACTTTCATTTGATTCTTACAACAGTAAGAGTGACACCGAGGAGTTCCCGTTGTTTTTCGAGTCCTTTAAGCGGACACATCAATCTAAAAATACCTTATTACGTACCCACATAATAAACAATATAATGTTCTTCTATCCAAATACTAGGCCACGGTGGCCAAGCTCAACGGAGACAAATATAATATTGGACTAAGTGTTCTTTGTTAGCTAACGGTATTACAAAAATAAATTAAATTGGATTGTGACTTCCATTCGTGTCGGTCGTCATTGATGATGATGACTGTTCGTCTAATCAATTGGCGAGCAACGTCGTAGGGGTACTTCAGAGGTCTCTTCCTACTATGCATTTATTTCTGCCAGCCATAAACGGTCGATTCGTTGTGTTCGAAGAAGTGTTCGAATACATTTGAATTCTCTACCTGATACCAGATGGTATCTGGTATTTTTACGTAATAATACCCACGCAGGCGATATGATCGCGCTTTACAGGTTCAGAATTCAGAGCCGATCAGAATAACATGCACAAAGAGGATAATAAATTGCAGCAATGCACTTGACTCTGGTACTTTCTCTTTGCCAAGCTCAAGTCCAGCTTCATGGAGTATTGCTGTCATGTTGCTCAGCAAGGTACTTTGCTGATCAAGATGGCAGTAATCGACAATGTAATGGCAATGTAGAGCTGGCTTCAGTCACGGCTCTATAGCAAGAAAAGCCTTAAGGCTTGTTGTCGAACGAGGGGACAATAGACATGGACCTAAAAATTTATATGAATTACAGATCTATATGTATATCAGATCCAGGTTTGATAAAAATCATGGTTAAAAAAGAAAAAGGTTTAATCACACGAAGTACTAGCAGAAAGGAAAGACACCAAGATTGAAACATTTTCATTAAGTCCGTTTATCACACTTCCTACTAATATTATAAATGCATGAGTTTGTGTAAATGTTTGTTACCACGTATCTCAGTAACTAGTTAACCGACTATTATATTTCTTCGAATTATTAATTTCGGAGAATAACCTGAATCAACAACCAATAAAGCAGCAGCCCTATTGTCTAACTTGAAGCCCATTACCAGTGAACTTCAAGCCCATTATCAGTTGTCAAGCCAGTCAGAATGTTTTTGGTATTGTGTAAGGTATTCAACTGGTAATCGGTTTTGGAATGAATGATTCTTGTGAATCCAATTCCGCTAGTCTTCGTTCTTTGATACGTTCCGATTATGCAAGTGGAACAACTAGTAGTTCCACTGGTACTATTTGCGATTAAGTTTTTTTACTTGTTGGAAAAATAGTTATGTTGCAAAAGCATAGCCTTTGCATGATTTTTGTCATTATTTGCAATTTAAACACATATTTTGTCAGTTTATGTGGAGATAAATACAAATATAAAAAAACTTTATACCATTAAAGTAGTAGGTAACGAAACGTAAGTTTTCTTTTTGTTACTGTCAAACTCGCTCATGTCACTCACTGTTGGGGTTATCAATGTCAACACTTCGCGGTAAATTTTAAAGTTTGTATGGTTTGGTTGCTTTATGAAAACGAATGTTTTTTCGTGAAAAAGGTTATTTCTTATCTAAGTACATTAAACAAATTTTTACCGATTTAATGCGTTACAAAAGTTATCAAGTGTGTTGTTACAGTGTAATAATATGATAATATGGCTATTTCAGAATGCCTGCAAGAAAAATTGGTCCCGACCGGCAGTTGCAGATGCTCGTGTCGTTCATGGAGGAAAATAGGGGTTTCGCATGTGTCAACGCCACCACCGCAATTGGCCCCTACGCGCAGGCGATCATGTAATAATTTTTATTTAAGTGTTTTAGATTTTAGGGTCCCGTCCGTACCACTATTCATGTCACATCACATCAATGGCTAACCAATGAGTGTCCACTGCTGGACAGAGCCTCCTCCAAGCTGTATTTTTATAAATTGTTACAGATACATCACATGCTGCAGTTGTGCCTCAGTGGGCAATGCGAATTGAGGAGCGCCATCTAGCAAATGAGGAGAGGGTCTCGCGTTCGTTAGAGGCGATAGCTGCCACCTTGGCAGAGATACAGCGCTCTGTATTGCGAATAGAGCAAAAACTTAAATAAAACAAATAAATATGAATTGCTTTTTAGTTTATTTAAGAGTGTAAATATGTAAATTTATTTCTATAGACTTACCTATAAAATACGCAATGACAAAGACATGTCAAATTTTACACTATAAAAATAGTAATTATTATCAAATAAGAAATTTTGAAGAAGGTTGCGGGTTCGATTCCCGCCCCGGGACTAATATTTGTACGATCTGCAAATATTTGTTTAGGGTGTTCTGCTGGTCATAACACAAGCTCTGCTTAGCTTGGGGCTAGATAATGCTGTTTGGATTGTCCAGCATTATTTATTTATGTATTATTATGTTCGATTCCTCCACAATCTGTCAACAACAGCGTGCCTTTCTCCATCAACTTCCCACAGTACACCTTCAGGGGGATGATGCAGTCCTGCGGGTTGTTGCGCACGGTCACGTGTCATCTCCTCTTCATCGACGGAGATGCGCGCGTCGTTGACGAGTTTGTGCAGTACTACGCAGGCGTTGGTAATTTTTACCGCTTTGATGGGTGTATAGTGCATCACCCTGTAAAAAAGAGAAGAAAATATTGTACTCCGGTGCTCTAATACCTGCAAAGCAGTATAGCCAAGTATAGCTCAAAATGACTGCAAGCACGCACACGAGTAGGTATTTATTTTATAAAAAAGACAGGTAGGGACATGTGCTTTCAAATTAAGTGAGGAACTCCATATTACCTACCTTTATGTCAGGCCTCACAGCGCTAGAGCGCTGTGGTGCCGGCAAGAGCGGTAGGTATAACATCTGCACAAAGCAACTCGAATTGAGACTTGTGCAGACGAAAATGTGCCACAAACTCCTTGTCGGGCAACATTAATGGCTTGCTGGCCTGCCGCAAGACTCTGTGATCTAATCGCAGATGCCTTTTCAGCCGCTCTTCTTCTGCAGCGGCCATCAAAATTGCTCGCGCCATAACGCCTGAAATCAATTAATTATGTGTAACAGAACTAGTGTAGTGTGTATGAGCTCTCAATGAACAGTCATGTAGACATGTAGTAAGTGCCTACTTCAGGTGAAACATCTTGTCTCTTTCCCAGTTGGGAAGAAGACATTTGATTGAGAGAATGCTTTGTATTTTTCTTTGACAAAATGAATTTGAACTCAAGTATAATTATTACTTACGAGATTATTAATTACCTACCAACTTCTTAGCTTCCGAACTTTCAAACACAATGTTTAAGACAATTTTATAAATTGGAAGTACTAAGATTTCACCAAAACTTTTTCCAACAAGACTCGAATGAGCTCCCTTCTTCATTTGACGTTTCGAATGGGCTTGAATTTGCTACTGAAATTCATTTCGGCGTTACGCAATTCCAAAATTAGCGGGAATACGAAGTTTCATTCATTCACTGGGTTTAAATTTCGCTGGTAATGGTGTTGCATGTGTCAGCTATTTACACAATACGAAAGTGACAGTCGAAGTCCAGGCTAGGTTTCAAATGTCAAAAATGAAGTCGATTACGATTACCAGTTTACTTAGACAATAAGGCTGCAGGTATAGGTACATTGTGCATGTGTACACGGGTGCTCAATTTGGGCACTCTCATACATTTTTGACTGCTTTCTGTTTTCATTGAAGGGAAAGTAACAATTGATTTATATCAAGTGATACAAATCCTGTCAACCCTGCCTAATACCACGTAGGTTAGGTACCTGATAATGTGAAATGCTATAAGAGGAAGTGAAATATGTTGAGTTGCGTTATTTCGGTAATGCTATAAAAGTAAAAATATTTTTCCCGAAATTCCCGAAATTTCCCGGGAAATGATTTTGGATTTCCCGGTTCTTAAATCAGCCAAAAATTTCGGGAATTCCCGGGAATTTCGGGAACGGGAATTCCCGGGACTAATCCCTAGTTGCCATACAACCAACGGGACAATGCAGCCAGCGTCTTGGGGACCCTTCCAACTAGTATTGATATGGAGAGTTGAGCTACCTGTAGATTGTTTGCAACAGTCTGCAGTTAGCTCAATTATTTAAATTGTAGATACCAGTTCCAATTTATTTCTATTTTGATTGTAACTTTCTTTGTGAATAAAGATACATGAATAAATTATTGTACTTTCCTGCTGTCGGTACATTCCAGTGGTTGAGTTCGCGACGAAGCCAAAAGGCAATGACTCAAGCTCGACTCGACAATTGATAGATTGGACATTATGTGACACTCTTTTGTGCTTTGTTCATCTTTTAATAACACTCTGTACCCACCTGTAGGTACATAGCAGAGTTAAACCTTGGTTTAGGTTTATTATAAATCCACAGCTTTACTACAAAAAAGTCAGACATCTGTTTAGCGCGTGTTTAACAAAAGCGTCACCAAAACTGCGTTTTACAGTTAGACACATAGTTTAAACGAGAGTTAAACTCTTGTTAAGCCCATGTCTAACTGTTTAGACACTGTTTAGATGAATGTTTGTTAGGCCAGTGTTTACGTTGGTTTTTGTAGTTTCGCTGGAAGAGTTTTGTAACTGCGGAACCTGAAGCAAGTACGAAACAGATCTAGAAATATACAGATTTTTTTGGACAAAAAGTAGCTTGTTATGTCTAGGATTACATTATCGAAATCTATGTGTATGTGATATAATAATAAACTCGAAATCGATTGTTTGGTACCTACACTTACTTAAGTAACGGGATATTTACCATGATATGAGTTTTGAACATTCCAATATTTCGGCACAGTTTCATGCGCCATGATCACGGAATTGGAAAGCTCAAAACTCAAATCATGGTAAATATCCCGTTATTTATGACTTTAGTGTTAATAACCATGATGGATTTAAAAGTTTTCACTTACTTAAGTACTTAAGTTTAAAAAATTTGGGAAGATTGCTGTTTCATACCTAGGAAATCTAAGAATAGCTAAGCTAAGCTTATTTAAGAAGGTAGGTATTTAATTTATTCCACCAAACAATAATAAAATTAGATTTATAAAATTTATCGTGTCGATACGTTATTTGTTGACAACGGAATTCAATTTTTGTAACCTAGCTGTCAGTTTCTCTAGAATTAGTAATATAAAATAAGTTCTGTCTAGCAATAGCGTAGAGTAAAGATTGAGTCAACCAAAATGACAATGCAAAAATCGAGATCCTATACTAATAAGCAAGTCAACACCGGCCATAACTCGGTCAACACATGGAAGCCCACTAAAGATCTGAAAACTCCCAACCCGTTAAAATAGCCTTTTCACCGAAGTCAAAGGAAGAAAAAACCTACGAAAGCCAAAGTATCTACCTGCTCCCAATTACTCAGCCCAAGTGGGTGGGGGGTGGGGGGGGCAGACGACACACAGACACCGTCGATCGATGCGAGATAAATTCTGTAGGTGCTGGGATAGAGAAAAACTATTGCTGGATGCTATGTGGGTATTTAAGGCTTGGTAGGAAGCAGAGGCCGAATTTTTGTGATTTTTAAAATCATGACGACCTCCTTGGCGCAGCGGGCGAAGGTCCGCCTGCGACGCAGGAGGTTGCGGGTTCGATTCCCGCCTCGGAACAAATGTGTGTACGATCTGCAGAAATTTGTTCCGTTGGTCTGGGTGTTTTCTTTGTATAATAAAAATATCTATCTATGTAGTGTATTGTATTAAGTATATCAGTTATCTAGTACCCATAACACAAGCTCTGCTTAGCTTGGGGCTAGATAATTCTGTGTGAATTGTCCAGCATTATTTATTTATTTATTTATCTGAGACTTAGGAAATAGTGTTTAATATTCTGAAAAAGGTATATATTACTTAAGGATCTAGTCTAGTCAAAGTCGCATTCAGTTACAAGAACTAATGAACTTCACTCGGTACAAAAAAAAACCCAATTCCCATTACCCTTTTTCTAATGTTTTTTCAATACTATGACTAGCGAATTACTGGTATCACACTTTTTTTGTACTCAACTAAAGACACTTAATATTTCTAAATAAAATCGCAGAGTTTGACTTCATAAAATTATTTTCTTAGAACACCTTAGAAGTTAATCACCATGTCGCGCGTTTTCCCTTACGCCTACTGCGGCAGGAATACCTGGGCTTAATGAAAAGACTACCATCGAACTGTAAAATGGCTGTATATTACAGTTTTTGATGTGCAGCCCTAGGTCATATGCCACTAACGTTAAGTTACTTGTAAGCAATTAAAAAAGACCATTTGCTCTATTAGGTCTTATTCTAAAATACTTATAGTTTCTTGAGGAGAATTTTAGACGTGTAGTTTTAATAAAACACAAAACACCGATTCATTCGTTGGTGATTAAAATGACGCTCAATCAAACAACGTTTAGAAAAAATCACACTAATATTTAATAATAATTTATAAATATTATAAATGTGGAAGTTTCGATGTTTGGATGGATGTTTGTTAGGTATACTTCTTGATGCCATATCAACTGAACAGATTGGGCTGAAAAAGTTTTAAATATTTTCGTACCCAACAATATCAATCTATAATGTTTTTGATCAATTGTTTTGTTTTTGCTTAGCTACGTATCATCTATACTAATATTATAAAGAGTAAAGATTTGATTGTTTGTATTGAAAAGGCTCCGAATCTACTGGACCGATTTGAAAAATTATTTTACCATTAGAAGCCCATATTATTATTCCTAATGAACATAGGCTACTTTTTACTGCAAGAAAATACTTCATTCCTACGGGAAAACGAGTAATAGGACAACGGGTAGTAAGAATGCAGCTAGTAAATTAATAATAAGAAACTCTAATCCATCCGATTTATTGTTAGTGGACACAAGCCTATTGTGAATATGGATGGTAAATCGAAATAAATAAATAAATAATGCTGGACAATTCACACAGCATTATCTAGCCCCAAGCTAAGCAGAGCTTGTGTTATGGGTACTAGATAACTGATATACTTAATACAATATACTACATAGATAGATATTTTTATTATACATACATAGAAAACACCCAGACCAACGGAACAAATTTCTGCAGATCGTACACAAATTTGTTCCGAGGCGGGAATCGAACCCGCAACCTCCTGCGTCGCAGGCGGACCTTCGCTCGCTGCGCCAAGGAGGTCGTCATGATTTTAAAAATCACACTCACTTCTGGACACAGTCTCTCAAGACTTATCCCAGGACACAGATGAGGTAACGTTATGACAACATTATTCAATGCGACGTCTTCAAGAGCTGTTCTTCATTTTTGTTACAGTGTTGTCTTACTCCTGTTAAAATCATGAAATTCATGAAATTATTCAGGCCCGTATTATAAAAGCTTGCTTAGTCATCGAACTATGCTTGAGTAACGCTAATGCCATACAAAATTGTAACTCAAGCACAGATTGATGACTGAGCTCTGGAAAAATGTGTGTACGATCATATTTGTCCAGAGTGCTCTGAGTATTTTCTATGTATGATAAAAAATATCTATCAATGTAGTGTATTTTTTTTAAAGGGCTGTGCCTTTATTCACAAAGAATATTACATTAACATGTATATTAGTTATCAAGTGCCCATAACACAAGCTCTGCTTAGCTTGGGGCTAGATAATGCTGTGTGATATGTCCAACATTATTTATTTATTTGTATATTATTATTTGATAGTTTAAAAAAATAAAAACCGACTTCGAATCCCTAAATAATTCACTGTTTTCGACGATCATACATATGTATAAAAAAATACATACAGCCGAATTTAGAAGAAAGAAGAAAGAAGGAAGCCTTTTGTGAACATTTAAAGTTGGTTAAAAATGGAATAGCTACACACCAAAGTTGAGAAGTTAAGTAGAATTGGCATTAGCAGACGAACTGCGTAAGACTGCAGGGCGCTATGGCGCTCATTAGGGGAGACCTATGTCCAGCAGTGGACTAATATAGGTTTATGATGATGATGATTAGAGGGCAGTACTCAGCACCGTCAGCTGCGATTTGCTGGATTCTTGCGAATAGAGACTTGGTTTGGCTACGTAGAGAAAACATGTGTGGATTCGTCATACGCATGGCCGAGTTCACGGTAAGCTGCCTACATTATTCATATCTACTCTCGAATGTCACTCCAACCCGCCGGGCTGCATTGCCGACTACTGTAGACTCCATAAGATCACAGAAGTCAGGGTTTCTCAAGACCCATTGTAGAACACAGATAAGGTGATGTTACTATAGGTAGACCACACAACTGGCGGATCGCTATAGAACCATGTCACAGTAACAAACGTCAAAAGTGGCGTTTGTTACTGTGTTCGGCGTTTGTTTTCTTATTGTGACAAGGTTCTACAGAGATCCGCCAGTTGTGTGGTCTACCAGATATATTTTTATAAGTCTTTCTTCTGTTCGAAAAACACAGATTTCTACCCAAAGCATTCCATGTTATCAGTGTGTTAAGAACCATCCTAGTAAAGAGTATTTTAAGGCCCATCCTAAAACACAGACGAGGTAACAGTAGCTCAGCTGGGTGAGACTTAACCCTCAGAATAGATTTTCACTCCTCTAATCTAAGAAACAGATTTCTGTATACAGTCTCTTAAGATCTTTCCTAGAACACAGATGAGGTAGCATTACTAAGGGTAGCTCGGCTGGGCGGGACGGGGCGGCGCGACCTTTGACCCGCCCTACCACCTTCCACCCGCGCTCACCCCCGCTCACCTCGGGGTGACAGCCTTAGCTTCTGGATATCTCGAACCTTGGATGGAAGAAAAGGAAACCTTCTATAGGATCTATGGTTTTCTGGATGAGGGTGGTTTTAGGTTCGCCTTTGATATGAAATATTATCCTAGAATAAAGGCCTGTTGGTAAGGTGTTCTGAAAGAAAACTGTAATAAAGGGTAATTTCGGGTGTATAGCAATAACTCATAATACAACAAGATACACCCGAAATTAACCTAAACAACACAATATTATTGTGTACACTGTACATTATAGATTACAGAAAGAAAGACGACGAACGAATAGTCTTTTAGGAGAGCTAAAAGAAACAACATGAATCTGAAATTATTTCTCCAATAAGATCCATAACAATAAGTAAATAATAATAAATAGTGCAGGACAATTCACACAGCATTATCTAGCCCCAAGCTAAGCAGAGCTTGTGTTATGGGTACCAGATAATTGATATACTTAATACTACATATATAGATATTATTTTATTATATAGGTATAGAAAACATCCAGAACACCCTGAACGAATATCTGCAGATCGTACAAACATTTTTCCCGAGGCGGGAATCGAACCCGCAACGTTCTGCGTCGCAGGCGGACCTTCGCCCTCTGCGCCACTGAGGTCAGACGACACAGACGTGTGACACAGAACGTTTTTACACTTCTGCGTTATTTTCCAATAAATAAGCTCCTAATTTTTTTAAACTCTAATCTAACTTACTCATTCATCAAGACTTCTATTTTTATAGTTGTCGGTCGACATAACATCAAAACATCATAACTTTGATTTTGCCAAAAATTTATTTATTTTAGACAACCGTGTAAACTGAGTTGGTTAGTTACCCAGATGGAAATTATTGAATGTGATGGTTGCTAGAGCTTAGTAGGTACCTGCCTAGCTTTATTTTGTTAGCGAAATCATTCATAATTTCATGTCTAGGTATAAAGTATTTTCTGTGTTTTCTATGTGAGTATTCTGAATGTGATGCGAAACGAACACCATTGTAAAGGTCGGTAAATGATGAAAAAGAGACCTTGTGGAATACATTGACAGATAAATTCTTATCAGACTACCTATTTAATAGAAGACAGTAGGTACTTTTGTATCAACCTATTACACACTAAATTGTGTAAAAATAGCAGTAATTTCTTTAGATTCTGAACGGAACGAAAGATTAATGAACCATCAATAGAAAAAGTCTAGCCTAGCAAGTACCGTTCACAAATTAAATTCAATTTCTGAGGCATCATCGAATTTCCAATTAGCTTGCGTCACACGTCAGCTCTCTTCGACGTCACGTTGACAAGTGCCGCGGAGTGGCGCCCCCCTACCGCGCCGAGGCCACGCCCCTGCGCGTGCGCCGCCTACCGATGATCTAGATCGATCTACACATCAATGCTGAATTATACCAATTGAACAGTATTTGCTTATCGATGAATAATGAGTTTGGTTTATTATGATTGATTGTTGATTGGACTAAATTGATCATTAAGACGTTTTTGTCATTATTTACCCTCCGTTTTTAGGTCAAAGTCTTTGATCAACGATACAAGTAGGCACCTGTTGTTTATCTTTAAATATTTTTACATTCGTACTTATGGTTTACTTGGTAATATAGTATTCAGTTGTCCAAAGATTATGTTCCTACTAAAACGAATTGATACAAGATAAGATAATTCAAACAAATTAGTAGTAATGGATCAAGACCGCTAAAATATCAATAATTCGTACTTATCACTATTGAACTAATAAAGCTGCTCATATTATTGTCATTGAAGCAAGGGTATCAAAGTCTGACCTCTCGCATGTTGAAATCTCGGCTAAAACGCATAAACCATACGAAAATAGCTATTTACTATCTGCAAAGATATTTCATATATAAATAAGCTCCTGAAAAGCATCCGGTATTGTGAGAGGTAGTTAGATACTTTATTACGTAGATGTATAGATATAGAGTGCCTATCAGCCGCGCAGAAATATGGAGGCGGTGGCAAAGTTGATACAAAGTAGGATTTTCAGGTACCGTGCGAAAAACAACGCTGAAATTTCGTATTATAACTCCAACGCTAGAAAAATAATAGAGCAAAGGCTTGGCTATCTATTGAACATTCGATAGTTAGCTTAATCTTAATGAAATAATTTTTAATTTTGGAGTAGAAATCAATAATTAATCGAGCTACATGAAATTAGGGTATTTGAACCATAAGTTAAGCAGCTCTACCAACAAAGTAAGTTTGAGAAAGAAATCAGTAGCAGCATAACAATAGAAGAGTAAACAAAAACCGCCCATTCTTGTTTGCGAACGGTACTCGGGCACTGAAAGATTCCCCCCTCGCGGGGAGGGGGCCGGTGTCGAGGTGGCGGGGCCTTCGCTCCCTGCCCCTGGGGCACCGGGCCAATGGCGGCGCGCCGCGGCCTGGCTCGACCCGAGCTCAGTCGCGACCGAACCGCGACCCTTGACACACAGCGCACCGCGCCGCTTCTGCCCTGTGACCACAACCGGCATCATCACGCACGGAGCGCTAGTATACGGCGGGGTCGGCGGCCCGGGGCTATGCCCTCCGAGAGGCTCCGACCTCCCGCCTTTGGAGTTGGGTTTCCGCGGCAGTTGGCGGGAAGACGATCTCCTGCCGTCGACTCCCGCGAGTCAGGCGGCTTCCACGCAGTCTGGGTCTTCGGCCACGGACAAGGGCCAGAATGTGGAGTGCGTGGTCTGCGGAGACAAGTCCTCGGGGAAGCACTACGGCCAGTTCACATGCGAGGGTACGTATTGTGCAGTGAAAGTGTTGTGTGATTGCATCGATTTGGGGAGATTACGGTTTGTAGGTCAGTGGTGCGGTTGCGAATCTCCGAATTGTACAGTAATAGGGGAAAAATTACAGAGATTTTATTTTTAAAGAAATAAAAGTGGTTATCCTAATAAGCTACGAGTTACGTTTGCTTAGCAAAAAATGCTGCCGTATTTTAAAAAATTAAACACGTGTAGCTTCATTGCTGATTGTTGATTTTTTATTTGAACTTAGCTAATCAAATGATAAAAACTAAGGAAGAGAACAAGTGCGACGAATAAGCTAATAATAAAATAATAGTTGGTTAGGATAAAGATTCTTATAAGACGTCCTAAAATTTTACGTCTTCCTTAAATTGAGGCCCACGAGATAATTCGGATTGACTCTAAATTCGTTTTATTTATTAAATTCAAAGTCATTACCACAATCTTTCCCCTTTGACCCTTAAAAATTTCAATTAAGTACCCCCGGTTTTCTAATCAGAATGCAATTAGACGAAGTTTTCATAAAGTGCCTGCTTCTACAGATAAGGGGGTTACTTTTATGCAAATTCGCAGAAATTGTTGTTTTCTGAGTTACGCTCTTTTGTGCGTCGGTGTCAGATTAATTGGCATTATTTAGAGATAAAAAGGTAGATAGATAAAAAGGTAGATAGGCATTATTTAGAGATAAAAAGGTAGTAACTAAAAGAATAAAACTCTTGCGTTACTTTATATGGAATTAACCAGAGTAGGGGTGTAAAGGGACCGTTTGGCGTAATAAACGAGAAGCATAATTTTACGCATTTTTCGCGCAAACCAACCGAATTAATGATGGGTTAATAATTTTATGCAAAAAATATGGTTTAACTAAATTATTAGGATTAGGTACGTTTTAGCTTCAGCACTTGAAAACTATCAGATAAATAAATTTGCACAATTGTATAAAAGTGCTGGTACCACCGGACCCACCGGTCTCAGAGACCTTTTAGCAAATTAGCTTGGTAAAGATTAAGTACGAATCGGAACCTCTCAAAATCTACCTACTAAGTTCATTCATCATTATAAACAGGTACCACGAATTATAATGATCCATGAAAGCTTAGTTTATTGTGCTGTCTTGGTCAATCAATTTAATCTTATGACCATAAACATAAAGTCATAAACCCTACGCTGCTTAAAAGTGTTAATGAGATTACACAAAACTTATCATTCCCTTTACAGTTTTCTTGATAATTTTTATTGGTTTTTAAGATGGCAGGTTAACAAAAACTGTAACTTTTGTCCGTCCGAATAAACAAAATACAAATTTCGCCAAAAAAATCACTTTTGCACACAAGTCTAAGTGTGGTGTTCTCTGAAAGTACATCGGAAAATTAGTTGTTTCGTCAGCTGTACGCTCATTAATCAGTTAACTTAGACATAAGAATGTGATTTTTTTTTCGTCCGCCTATATTCTTGAAAAACTTGCCCAAGGCTGGTGTTTACCAGAAGATAATAGGAAAATAAGCAGTGTTGTCAGTTAACTTTGACAGGATCATCTAAAACTTAAAGACATCATGATCGTCAATTAAAACCTAGGCTCCGATTATATGTTCGAAGAACACTTGCATATGATAAAAAGACCTCAGTACATTGACATCATTATGTCAGAAGTGACATAAGTTAGCGCATCATTACGGCTGGCCTCTCAGACCGCAGCCTTGACCCGTGACGGGTTAAGCTAACCTGCAGGTTACTTTAAATATACCAGGTGATATTTTATTCTGAATTTTATAAAGTTTAACGATGTTATTAGGGTTAAATACAAGAAAAGGAACTATCGTATTTCTCTTGTTTTAGTTTTTTTACAATTTCAAGGAAATAATTATACCTAACTAGGATTTATTGTGAACTTGTTCTCAGAAAAAAAATTAAAGACCAAGATTTTATTAATGAACTTGTTCTGGGCTCCTGCTTCAAAAATTATTTGGTTCTGAATAGCATTTTATTCTTTTTCTATAGTTTTGATAATAGAGAAAATGGCGTTTCGTCTTTTCCTTGCTTTTCGTTTAAATACTCAAGGTGCGGTTTTGATCTGAATTATTATAGGTAGATTTTATTTATTTATTTATTTTATTTTATCTTGGTTTATTGAAAAAGTGACCTGAAGTATTTTCCTTGTTTCTTAACAATTTCATGGAATTGATAATATTGAATTGCTTTGTCGGTACTTGGATACCTAAAATAAGTTAGGATTAGGTACAGTATACAATACAGGCAGGTAACCGGATAGCTGTGTAGAAATAATTGACATTAATATTATTTAACTTATTTATAAAAAATGGTCTGTGTGTTTCCTGTGAACAATAAAATATCTATCAATGTAAAATTATCTGTGTGTCTGAATCGAGGCGTGACCCGAGAGCTGGTGAGTATCTGGCGCAGCGCATCAGCATTCAGCAGTCTCTTGGGGACGCTTTCAACTGGTACCTATTGATATGGATCAGTTGAACTAACTGTAGATTGTTTGCTACAGTCTGCAATTAGCTCAATTGTAAATGCTAGTTCTAATTTAAGAATCTAAGATTTATTTTTAATAAAAAATAAATAAATTGTGGTGGCCCTTACAAAGTCGGTTCTTCAAAGGAAGCAACCATTCAAAATAGAACAACATCCTGTAGGCATTTAACATTTTCCGTGCTTTATTTTAATTAGTGAAGTGAGCATGGTCGATATTTTTTATCGATACAATGTAGATGGCGCCAGTGGGGTCACGACCTCAATTTTATCAGAGCACAAAATGTCTCAGAATTTGTCGATAAGAAATGAATTGATGTCTAATAATATTGAGAAATAATAACTTGTTTACTAACCTCATTTTTAGGTATGATGAAAATCTTCGGAATTTTTTCAAACATAGGTACCAACAAACATTTAACTTGGCCCAAGAAGCACACATCCAAGCGCAGCCCCTATTGGAGTTTGGGCAGTGAATACGTTAAGCTTGTTTATCTGAGCAAAATTTAAAGCGACTAGTTATGCCATATTTTAAAAAATATTTTTTAAAACTACCTCTACAGTTAATTTGTCGTAGTATAAACATCGGTCTTTTCTTTTCAAATAAAATCTATATCATCATAAAGTTTAAGTAGCTAGTGAAATCTTTTAAGCATCTTATCTATTGAGGAAAATTTATTGATTCCAAATCGACTCAGACGCATCTGATTAACATAAAGCACGGCGTTACTTCCATAACTTCCCAAAGTTTTATAACTTGTATAAACTTAAAGTGAATAGTTACAACGTGAAACCAAATGTGTTTTCTGGTAGGTAGGCCAGAAACTACGTAAGTTATTTTATACTACGAATGCTATAATTGCCTAACTATACTAATATTATAAAGAGGAAAGATTTTATTGTTTGTTTGTTTGTATTGAATTAGCTCCGAACTACTGGACCGATTTGAAAAATTCTTTTACCATTAGAAGCCCACATTGTTCCTCATGAACATAGGCTACTTTTTACCGCGGCAAAATGCTTCATTCCTACGGGAGAATGGGTAATAGGACAACGGGTAGTAAGAACGCAGCTAGTAAATTATAAAATAAAATCGGTTCCTTATTTCCACAATAGCTTAACATGAACATTTTAATTTTTATTAATTTACGACTTTGATTAGGAGTTCCTCTAACGGTTGGCCAAAGGCACTCACATATTTTTGGGTTCAGGCAAGCGTCACCGTGAAAAGTAGGTATTAATTTGGCTACACCTTGTATAATCTCACGCGTTAACCTCACCAAATGAACCCGCTTTGAGCGTGTTCCGATAAACCGCATTAGTGTCTTGGCCATAAAGTGTTATTTTGATGTCGACAAATCCACTTTATTAACAGTTGGACCTCCCGCTGATTGTAACGCAACCTTGTCAAAATAAAACTGAAAGGTGGCCGGGGTAACTTGCTCGGCGGTCATAAAAGGTGTTATGATGACAAAGTCCTACGAGAGGTCGCTTCTTTTGAGTTAAATGCTCGAGCCACAATAGTGAATGCGGTTGACACCTACGATAGGGGTGTTTGTCGATACATTTATTTAGTTAATTATTGTCGATGTTGTTTGGAATGCCCATTTTTCAATATGAACTGATAAAAAAAAAACAAAATTGGTTAATCGAAAGATTCGTAATAAAATGTTTATGATATAATAAAGTTGGTAATAGGAAATTTTACACACCCTATCCCGAAAATCAGAATAAGCTAGTTTACTTGTGTCTACTTCCTTATGTTCGTTCAAGATTTTTTTTTAAGTAAACCTGAATCAATCAATTAAAAGTAAAGAGTTTCTTTGTGAATAAAGATATAATTATCAATTAAATAATTCTAACTATCAATATAAACAAACTAAATGATTTTCTAATTCGACAATACCTAAAGCAATTAAAATACGGGAATACTCTCTCTTAATGCAAATCCAGTGCGTCCGCGCAGGTCTAGTATCGATAAAGCGCGTCACTATCGTCCACTATAACCGGTCAGTTTATGGTATGTTTGTCCCGCGATACTGTGGCAGTTAACCCTATCTTTACGACTGCCTCTAAACATAAGTGTCTCTCTGAACTTATTTATTTTTATCTCATTCCACTTTTTAAATTGAATCCGCGACCGGCTCGTGTGTGGCGCTCTCCTCGCCACTAAACCTGTCAATAAACCGCCCGTACCCGTTGACTCATGCTGCCTTTTAATGAAAATTTGACTCTTTTTAATACGTTATTTATGTGAATTAAACAAGTACTAGAGCTACGCCTTAATAAGGTAAACATTCGAATGTACGACGTTAACGACCATTTTGGATATTTAAGGCCCGCCGTATTGTTAAAGAGCGCCGTGTTTGTCACGTCGTAAATCGAGTTTTTACGCTTTTTTATACGATAAAATTAAACGAGCCGTTTTATTAACAATTTATTAAATGCATTTTATGTTTTCTATGCACTTACACTCACAAATGTTCGTACATAATTTTCATTTACTTTGTCGAAATGACATCGTCTGTCCGTCAAATAAATCGATGAAAACTATCGATAACTTTAATTCACACGTCACGTTATCAACCCTATCCTACTCATATTATAAAGGCGACAGTTTGTCCCGTCGTTAAGATCGTCGTAAGGTCGAAATTTTCTTGACTACTGAATGGATCGAAATTTTGCACACATAAAGATCTGGATATAAAGACCTAGAATAACATATAGGCGGCTACTTTATATTCCAAAATCCACGTACGAAAAGACAAACTGTAGCCAGTTTTTCATAATTTAAAATTAAGAACTGAAAATAGATCCGTTGTTATAAACATCCTGACTATCTGCTACCAATCATTTAATTAGGCAGACAAAAGAAGGACTAATGAAATATCATCTGCCTAATGACTGCAGATCATCCTCTAACGACCTGAATCCTGCGGAACTGGTCCGGATTATGCACGGGACTTAGCAATTTTTAGATAACTAGCTTCTGCATGTGGCTTTGCTTGTATCAATTAGATTATTACCAATCATCATTCTCTTGCCCTTTGTCACAGTTAGATGGGGTGTCTCAACAGATTTTCTTCGTCCATTCGCTTCTGTTCGTCGTCATTTCACTCCTTCTCATGTCATGTTTCACACAGTCCATCTCTTTAAATATCTTCTTAATTCGATCTTTTTAATTTGATATTTTTAATTCGTTCTTTTTAACTCTTTTAACTTGGCAGAAGCCTTTATTCACAAAGAAAATTATAATATAATTAGTATTAACAATTGAAACAATTGAGCTAACTGCAGACTGTTGCAAACAATCTACAGGTAGCTCAACTGATCCATATTCTTTTATTTCTATTTTTATATTTATTTATTTATTTTTTTTTATTTACTGATCCATATTCTTTTATTTCTATTTTTATATTTATTTATATTTATTTATATTTTTTTTTTTTTATATATTTTTTATTTTATTTCTTTTTAACTATCACCAATATCTTGATATTTAATATAGAGATTTTGAATGCACTCGTAGTCGAACTTTATTAATGTAGAAGCGAAAATTTATTCGTGCGTAAAAAAGTACCTTATCAGGTTTATTCCAGTTTTCCCCCTTTGCAAATCTCACAAAAACTAGAATTAAAAAAAAAACATGGGTTCTATAAAAAATAGTTTCAAACATGAACCCCCTTTAGCGTTGAGGCATCAAAACAGAAGATGCTTATTGGTACCTAAGCCCTAAGCTATCCCTCACTCTCATCATCCGAATCACAGGTGCACTCTGTGTTTCCGCACACTTGGGCACTATATTATGTCCTTCGCACGTGGTTAGTCTCCGTTAAGACTGACCGCCACGCGCCGTTGCCGAAGATTAGTCTAGGAAGGCATCATCATAAGCTATCCATAAACACAGAGAACCAAGTTAACGCATTTCCTGCCCAGCCTCGTCGGTGCGACACGAATGGGGGTGCCGCCGCCGCGACACGGGGGAGTAGACTGGCATATGCGTCTTGGGCCCTGATAGTGTTAAAAAGCTGTCTACTTTTTGATAGACGACTAGCAGCGCCTCGCGGTTTCAGCCGCGTAGATCCCGTTCCCGTGGGAATTTCGGGATAAAATATAGCCTATGTGCTATTCCAGACTATAATCTATCTCTGTGCCAAATTTCATCCAGATCCGTTAAGTAGTTTTTGCGTGAAAGAGTAACAAACATCCATCCATCCATACTTACAAACTTTCGCGTTTATAATATTAGTAGGATGCGACTATACAAAGCAAGGTCACCAACAATGAGACATGACTCGATTCCTTACAATAGATCACAAACAGAGAATACAAAAGATGAAGCACCATACGAACATGAAAATCAATTCACTTACATAATTACAGAGTAATCAATCATTTGGCACTAAGATGATTAGAAGGTAGGCTCATTTCAATTTTAGTTCCACCGTGAATCATTTTCATCAGCCATTTTGTATGATGATGTCCTCCTAACCGAATTTCGGCCTCTTCCGAAGTGAAGTCTCAACCTTGTAGGCAACCTTGCGGCTAGTCTCAATCTTTTGCGCAGGTAGTGCAAAAATGTGTGCGCAAACACAGGTGCACTCTATTCCTTCTCGTTTTGTTTGCGCTGTGCATAACAGAAAAGCCTAATTTCATAACGCTAATCGCCCAGTTCTTGCACTAGTATGAACTTAAAAGCATTAAAAAATTATAGAGTTTTTACTAGGGACGTTAATCGTAAATAAATAATGCTGGACAATTCACACAGCATTATGCCAGCCTCAAGCTAAGCAGAGCTTGTGTTATGGGTAGCAGATAACTGATATGCTTAATACAATACACTACATAGATAGATATTTGTTTTTTTTATATTATACATATAAAACATCCAGAACACCCTGAACAAACATAAAATGCAGATCGTACTAACATTTGTCCAGAGGCGGGAATCGATCCCGCAACCTCCTGCGTCGCGCACATTGTCGATTATGTCTGAATATGGTTAGCCACGGAGGATCCACTACACACTTGCTTATCGCATTCACTGCGCAGTCCCTGCGGTTCGTTACGATGCGACTCGAAAGGGCGCGAGACGCAGCTACACGAAAGACCGTCGTCGACCAGTGCATCGGGCACTAGAAGTGTTAAATAGCTCTGCCGGTGTAGATATTAAGATCCTTATTTTATTCAAGACATGAATGTAATCACACTATGACACTTATATTCTAATTGCGAAAGATGGATGGATGGATGTTTGTTACGTCTTCACGCCAAAACGACTGAATAGATTGAGCTGTGATTTTGCATCGGTGTACCTGCAGCTAAGCCTGGAATCAAACATAGGCTACTTTTATCCCATAATCTTTGATATCCTATATAATTCACGTTATGAACGTTATGTTATGAAAATATCGCTCGTTAAGGGATGAAGAGAGGCTATCAGAAGTTAGAATCCCCGTAGAAGAATGTCTCAAACTACAGAATGGCCATATCCTTTACTACAGAGGAAAAGATGATGGAAGACGAGAACATGGAGTCGGCATACTTATAAACAAGAAACTCAGCAATCAAGTGATCAAAATAGGCTCTATATCAGAAAGGGTTCTCTACACAGTTATCAGTATTACCAAAAAGATATCAATCAAGGTAATACAGGTTTATGCTCCAACCACAAGAGCACCAGACGAACTTGTAGAGATAATTTATGAAGACATAGAGAAAGCTATGAACACTATCAATACAACTCACACTTTGATAGTTGGAGACTTCAATGCCAAGATAGGATATCGACTAGAGATATCGGAGCAATATATGGGGGATTATGGATACGGAGACCGAAATGCTAGAGGGAATATGCTCATGAACTTCATGCAATGTCACAAACTATTCCACATGAGTTCTTTCTTCAAAAAGCGACCAGAAAGAAAGTGGACTTGGCTCTCACCGGGCAGTCGCTACAAGAACGAAATCGACTTCATCTTGTGCAACCACAAAAACATAGTTCGAGACGTGAGTGTATTGAATAACTTTTATACTGGAAGCGATCACCGCCTTATCAGAGCCAAAATCTATCTGAATGCT
Organism: Eupithecia subumbrata; assembly: GCA_949316285.1. Taxonomy (NCBI): domain Eukaryota; kingdom Metazoa; phylum Arthropoda; class Insecta; order Lepidoptera; family Geometridae; genus Eupithecia; species Eupithecia subumbrata. Next base: position 6,283,508 of record OX438643.1, on the reverse strand, counting down.
GCGCTTGAAAGGTATGCTACCATACGAACATTAAAGCCGAACAAAGTGGACCAATTGAAACTTAAAATAAATAGTAGTATATACAGAGACAAAATAGAGAAAGAGCTAAAAAACACCCAAATAGATTTTAAAAACATAAACCAAGCAAATAAAACCCTTATTGATGTCACTTTAAAAACAGCACTAGATGTGGCAGGGAAACAAAAGAACAAAAACGGAAAACTTACAGATATCACCAAAGACCTGCTAGGCCGCAGACGATACATGATAAGGAAGGGAGAAAATGGAACAGAGAGTTTTCGGAAAATTTGCAAAGAGGTTCGAAACCAATTGGAACAAAATATTCAAAATTACAAACAGAAAATTGTAGAAGAAATTGTCAGCAAAAACAAGGGTCCTAAAGTCTTCTGCAGGGCACTACAACCGGGCAAAAAACTAATAACGAAGCTCAAGGATGAAGAAGGAAACTTAGTGAATGACAGAATGAACTTGCTGAGAGTCACTGAGAAGTACTACCACAAATTATATTCTCCCACAGTAGAGGAACCTACAGTTGTAAGCAAACCCAAGATCAAGAACGTAGGGTCAGAAGATATACCAGACATCACGATTGACGAAATTGCATACGCGTTATCCAAAGTAAAAAGTGGAAAAGCCGGAGGGGAAGACCAGGTCTTGCCAGAAATGCTTAAGGAAGGAGGAAGAGCACTCATGGATAAACTTGTGTCCCTCTTCAACGAATGTTTGCAACAGGGGAAAATTCCTAAGCTGTGGGAGAACGCGATTGTTGTTATATTATTTAAAAAAGGCTGCAAAACGGACTTGAACAACTATAGACCTATCAGCCTTCTCTCACAAACTTACAAACTATTCTCTAAAATCATCACCAATCGACTCACCAGAAAGTTAGACTTCTACCAACCGATAGAACAAGCTGGATTTCGTTGCGGATACAGTACTATGGATCATATACTGACGATGAGGGTACTGATAGAGAAGGCTACGGAATATCAGATGCCAATCTGGATGGCACTAATAGACTACAAAAAGGCTTTTGACAGCGTTGAGACATGGGCGGTTTTACAGTCACTAAGAAATGCCAGAATTGACCAAAAGTATAACGACCTGATAGCTACTATCTATAAAAATGCCACATTGAAGGTATCTTTACCGGAACTCACAAATCTAATTCCTATCGGGAGGGGCGTCAGACAAGGAGATACACTCTCGCCAAAACTATTTACCCTTGTATTAGAAGACGTGTTCAAGAAACTCAATTGGGAAAACCGAGGCATTTCAATAGCAGGGGCTCATCTGAATAATTTAAGGTTTGCAGATGACATAGTTCTTTTCTCTAACACTCCACAAGAACTACAAATCATGATTCAAGAACTTCATGAAGCATCACAAGCGATTGGTCTGGAAATGAACCAGAATAAAACCAAGATAATGACATCAGACGCTAACACCACGCAAGCCATAAAGGTGGACAATACTATAATAGAGCGTGTGGACAAATACGTATACTTGGGACAGGAAATAAAAATTGGTAAAGACAACCAAGAGAACGAAATTGACAGACGAATCAGACTTGGTTGGGCCGCTTTCTCTAAACTTGAATTCGCCTTCAAACTGAACCTTACCAGACTACAAAAAGCTCGCATATTCGACCAGTGCGTCCTACCAGTTCTCACGTATGGAGCCGAAACCTGGGTGACCACTAACGCCATTATCCACAAGCTAAAGGTTGCTCAAAGGGCAATGGAGAGAAAGCTGGTAGGCATAACACTGAGGGACAGGAAAACAAATGAATGGCTGAGACAAAAAAGTAAAGTGTTTGACATAAGTGAGAGAGTTGGTAGACTTAAGTGGGAGTGGGCAGGCCACATAGCCCGAAAAGAGACATCATGGTGCTAGAAACTCTTGGAGTGGAGACCATGGGGGAAACAAAGACCGGTGGGACGGCCACAAATGAGATGGAAGGACGACATCAAAAAGATAGCGGGCAGCAACTGGACATTAACTGCCCAAAGTAGAAGGAAATGGAAGAGTTTGAAGGAGGCCTACACCAGTCTACTGGTCGACAAAGGCTAGAAAGAAGAAGAAGAAAGAAGAAGGGATGAAATGTCGGTGTACTTCCAATACAAATACGGTTCGTAGTTAACCCGCTTGCATACGTAATTAATTAATGCAATTTTATATAACTTAGACGTCCTTGAAAGCTAGTATTTGAGCAGTTCAAAATATTTGCACGTCCATAGATTTTATACTAAAATATTACAAAACGCACAGCGAACGCAAGGCCGACAATAAATACACATTTACTTGCTAGTAACTGTCGGTTATAATAACTATATTGCTGTGTATTAGCCATTGACGGAGCTAAATTCTATGGTATTTATATCATAATTGTCTTGTTTAGACTTTGTAACCTAATTGTAAACTAAATTAACTAGAGGTATATATTTGTAACATTTCAGAGGATTACAAATTAATCACACAGTATTTAAGTTTAAACAAAATTTCAGAAGCCTTTATTCACAAAGAAAATTACAATCAAATAATAGAAATAAATAAGAACTAGTATTTACAATTGAAACGATTGAGCTAACTTCAGACTGTTGCAAACAATCTACAGGTAGCTCAACTGATCCATATCAATCCAAGTCGGAAGCGTCCCCATGACGCTGGCTGCATTGCCCCGCTGTATGGAAATACTGATGCGCTGTGCCAGATACTGATCAGCTCTCGGGTCATAATCATAAATCATTTATTTGCAGGAATGTCTTAATAATAAAAATAACACTCCAATAAATTCTGCCTCGTCTAGACGTGCAAAAGTAATAAGTGACTAGGGCTCTATATAACATTATAATTCAAATATCTGATATCACAAAAAAAAAAAATTGTTTAATGTCAATTTGTAAAAAGTCAATTTGTAAAATTAAAATATTCCTTAACGTCATAAAAACATTTATCCATAAGCCATAATTTTAGTTATATTTTAAGTTAATAAATAAGTGGTTATTAGGCGTTTGCCTATGACTAGGTATTCCTGCAGCAGTAGGCGTAAGGGAAAACGCGCGCCTGCCAAGCCGCCGCGGTCGTGTTTTTTGTAGTTATTTAAACATGGTGATTAAGAAAATCATTTTATGAAGTCAATCTCTGCGAATTTGTTTAGAAATATTAAGTGTCCTTAGTCGAGTACAAAAAAAGTGTGATTTCAGTAGTTCGCTAGTCTTAGTATTGAAAAAAACGTTTAAAAAGGGGTAACTTTGGGATTTTTTTCTATAGAGTGAAGTTCATTAGATCTTGTAACTGAATGCGACTTTGACTAGTTTAGATCCATAAGTAATATATAAATCTTTTTTTCAGAATTTTAAACACAATTTCCTTAGTCTCAGATGATTTTAAAAATCACAGAAATGTGGCCTCTGCTGGCCTACCAAGCCTTAAAAGTAGCACAAAAACCTACCTACCTAAAAAACCTAAACAAAACTAACAGTGTATTTGCAACCAATAAACTGTACATAAAGAGCCTAGAGCAGAAGACTAACATAAAATTCTTCGCTCATAAAATTATCTAGAAATTGCCAGTAAAATTACACTAAATACTTCAACCCTGTTTTAATAGTTTTTGCCGATATAATAATCGTAAATAAGTGAATACCTAATATTGTAAATAAGTGAATACCTAATATCTATTTGCTATAGTTATAGTTATATATTTCTTCATAATTATAATTTGAAGGTCTACGAGACCGACCCTCTCACGGAAACCTCGTGGATTATCGGGTACGTTTTGAGTAACTCTTCACAAAAAATCTATAATGAAACGCGAACTCAATTTTTTTTTTCATTTTGTAGCGAAGATACCTGTAAACCCGACAGAAGGTGAAAACTTGTAAGGAAAGTAAAGCTATTGAGGTTTCTCAATACCTCGAAGCGAGTAGAAAAGCAGAGCCATTGAGCATTTCCGTGATGCTCAATGCGCAATTGCTCTGCTTAATTATTGACTAATTTAATCCTAGAGAGGATTAAATTAGATGCGACCAGGACGCTGCTCTGCTACTGGTAGACCACACAATTGGCGGATCTCTGTAGAACCTGGTCACAATAAGAAAACAAACGCCAAACACAGTAACAAACGCGACTTCTGGCGTTTGTTACTGTGACATGGTTCTACAGCTATCTGCCAGTTGTGTGGTCTACTTAAAGCACTTGTAGAACGTCAACTGTGTCGGTGGCTGTCAAAGTGTTAAAACTTTATTTCAACCTCAACCTCAATTTCAACAGCCTGTATTGGTCAACTGCTGGACGCAGGCCTCCCCCTGATAAACGCCTTATTGGATTATATCTCATGGGGGGTAGTGCCCATAATCCCCAAGCTGGACATGCGGGTTGGGGATCGCAGTTTGGTGGTAGAATTGCTCAGCCAGGGGCGCTGCGGCTCACCCCCGGTGGAAATCCCTTAGTCGCCTCTAACGACACCCGCGGGAAGAGTTGAAGTTGTGCAAATTCTAAGCCGGGACCACATAGCTATTTCCCTTTAAAACTTTATTTCATTCAAGCAAAATAGTCAATAACTAGTTTCATCATAGAAGTTAGAAGTAAGTACCTCAAACCCGCAATCATAGTACAGAGTGACCGGTAATGTTTACGAAAATTACATGGTACAGTTGAGGTCTCACTGACCCACATGCAATGTGACGTCATTAACTAAATAGTTGATGACACGCACTTGGCCGCAGACGTTACTTACAAAAATATAACTTTCTCACAATATTTACATCAGTAGACTGATTTAAGCAGTCCCAGCATTGGACGGAATGAGATGAGGTCAATGTTTGTATTTTAGTTGGATGGTACCTAACTAGATTTTCTTACACAAACCTTAGAGTAGACATTTTTTCCGATAGAAAAGCCTAAACTATTTTTTGAAAACTGCGGGCAGGAGCTTACAGGTTCACAGGCACTTTTCCGGGATAAAAAGTAGCCTACCTCCCTGCTAAATTTCACCATGATCCGTACAGCCGTTAAGTGTGAAAAGGTAGACAGTCAAAATTTAGGTACTTTCACCTTTATAATATAAGTGGGAAGTACTGGTTTCTGTCCGCGCACACATAGTTTCTATGGAAACGTTTAATTTTTTATTTTTGTCTTATTCCAGGTATATGCAAAATTTCAGCCCGATCCGTTCAGTAATACACATACATCCATCCATCCAAATTTTCACATTTATAATTTTAGTGTGATTATGTATAGATAGCCCTATGAAAGACTTTTTAACACTCATACATTATTTACTGTGCTCATACCTTATCCTCTCATCTTTAGAACTATGTTTCCTCAATACGAGCTTACTTTCATCACAGCCCGTACCATTGTCTCAAGTTTCACTTTAAACTCGATGTCAATGCACCTCGGCGCGCTATCAACTACAATTTGCGAGATTTTCCCAGCGATACTGGTAATTGGGTAGCGTCGAAGGCGCTAACATATGGAGCAGTAAGGAAAGGAAAGGCTTATATTCTTAGTAAAAAGCAAAGGTAAATTTGAATTAGTCTGGTATTGATATGGATCAGTTCAGCTGCCTCTAGATTTTTTGCAACAGTCTGCAAGTTAGCTCGATTGTTTCAATTGTTGTTACTAGTTCGAATTTGTTTCTATTAAGCTTGACGATCTCTGTGGCGCAGCGGGCGAAAGTCTGCCTGCATCGCAGGAGGTTGCGGGTTCGATTCCCGCCTCGGGACAAATGTTTGTACGATCTGCAGACATTTGTCCAGGGCGTTCTGGATGTTTTCTATGTATAATAAAAAATATCAATCTATGTAGTGTATTGTATTAAGTATATCAATTATCTGGTACCCATAACACAAGCTCTGCTTATCTTAGGGCTAGATAATGCTGTGTGAATTGTTCAGCATTATTTATTTATATATTATTTATTACTGATTGTGTCGATGAGTTAACTTCTAGAGCTCAAATTAGAAAAGAGTTAAATTTTAGCAACTCGCAAATTTCTAAAATGTGTGAAAGTATAGGTACTATGAGAAGATATGAGATACATGATATATATGAGACACTGATCCGTTGTTTCGATGACCTTATTAAGAAAATGGTTCTGACATTTATTGCATAGAGATCCGAAAAGCACGGTGTCAGTTGGTGACGCACCCGAAGCCACTTGGTCAGGTTTCGTCGACATCATCCGTAAACTTCGTTCGCTTTTCAAAGTAGATCTCCAGGCCCCAAAAAGTTTGTGTCCCATTCAAGACAAATATTTTCTAATAATTATAACTAATTATTATTGGCCTAAAAGTGAGATAAGGCAATATTTATTAAACCAAAAATAAAATGTATAAAATCAATAATGTGTTTTTAAGAATATGTTATTGCTTATAGCTATAAACATGTTAGCCAAAGAATTATTATAGTAGGGCCATAATACACAAATTTTATTGCGGTTTATTAATTTAAAATAGATAAACTATACAACTGTTATTTAGATATGGTTGTTTTGAAATAATGTTGTAGTTAATCCTTTATGGATAGAGCGCTTCACTATAAAAATGCAAAAAAAAATACCTAGACATATATTATATACAATACAATTTGATACAATACATATTGTATAAAATACAAATAGATAGTCAGTCTTGCAGGTAGGTATGCTAACGCTGCTAAAATGAAAGGCTTTCAAAGCAATATTAAATAAGTATTTCTTTCCAAGACCCGCTAGAAATAAATAATTATTTTGGTTTTTTTGTGTTCCATTAAAGTGTTAATTCATTCATTAATTCCTAAACCTTAACTGACCCGAGCACGTGAGACTTGCATTCTATCTCAAATTCCTTAAGAATATTAAAAACTATTCTATTTCATTAAAAATAAATTGCCGTTCGTTTGTCTTGCTAAAACCCGAAAACGGCTGGACGGATTTTGCTAATTATGGTCTTAAAATATTTGTGGCAGTCCAGGGAAGGTTTAAAAGGCGGTACGACGTTCGCCGGGTCAGTTAGTTTACAATATAATCCGCGCGCTTTCAGAACAGGACGGAACTTTGTCATAGTAAAAATTTAACGGCACATAACTGCAGGTCATATATAAGCCTGAGTTCGGTTTCACGATAGTGTCGAGACGACACCGTGATGTCTCATTAATGTTTGGGATTTGAATGAATGAGAATGAGAATATTTTATTTGTAACTCTACCAACAAACATGATTTAAAAAAAAGAGTACAGCTTCTGTCGATTAGAGTCAAATAATGGTCTCTGTCTCAGCATGAGCTAGTTGTAAACACGTTTCAACCAACGCTGGTCTTCCGACAGCGCCGTTTGGTGACGTCACGGAAGATAACACATAAAAAATAAACATAATCTACGGCAACGGTTGACAAATACAAGATACATAGATACAATACAGATGTCATGAAATCATATACATTACAAGAAATTAGGATGAGACGCTGAACTATACACAAGTAATTTGCGTAGTTCTATGTCTGCAGATGCACGCTAGAGGCGCTGCTGTACCAAATCCTATAGAAAAATAAGACGTCACGAAAACATTTCGATACGAACAAGTCGTCATGTGTGAGTGTATCACTCATAGTTCAATCGTCGCATTGATACGTAACATAACTACGCGTTTTTTCCGCAAGTGGGTGTAGCATCGTATAATTTCGTATGTTGCAGAATTCCGCGGAATAAATCGCGCGGATTGTATCCGTTGTGCGGGGTAAGCCTTATTGGCTGCATTTTGATTTCAAACCAAAATAGATGAAGCAATGAGTGGCATAAATAACACGAGTGATACACTCGCAAATACATCTGAATCTAAAGACAACAATCCGCGCGATGTCGCAAATAATTGGAGCATTTTAGCTTCCGCCCGCGGCTTCACACGCGTATTTTCGGTATAATAAGTAGCCTATTATCTAAGTTAGGCAAAGTTCTAAGTGAACGCCGAATTTCATTTTGATATGTTCAGTATCTTTGGAGATCCTCGGTAACAAAAATTTCATATATCACAAACTTTCGGTTTCATAATAAAATTTTAGTAGGAAGTAGGATATCCGACCGCACTTGTTTTATTTCGAAACAGTTCTATCCCATACAGATCACGCGCGGGTTATACGTTTATTTATGTTGATCTCAGCCAATAAGTTCCGAGATTCGTGAATAATTCACCGCGTAACGAATACTGCTGTTGGTAGCTAGTCCAATTACAATTTATGTTGGATCTGTGAGTAATAGCCTCGGGACATGCGACTTCGATACTATTTTGTATGGTTAGCGGTTTGCCACTTGATTTGGTTACCTTCTAAATAGCTAGGTTTGTAGAAAATATAAATCCTACTCCTCAACAATAATAATAATATTATTAATACATAATTATTATTATTATATTAATAATATTATTTGTATGTTACAACACGGTTTAGACTTTACCTTTCGATAATCGTTCGAACCCAATGACCTACTTTTTCCGTAGAAAGGGATTCACATTGCATTTTTCGATGTCATTAGTTGAAAGTTTTTCATCATGCTTATTTTTTAATCCTGTAACCAGGAAATGCGTCAAAACCACTGACGGATCTCATAGTTAAACGTACTGTATAGTTATTCTGTGGTTAAACCTTATCCATAGTTTTAATATATAATATAATTGTTCTGCTCTACCTCATTTTGGACCATTTATTTTCGGTGTAATGTTGATTTCCATATCTACGTATATTGTCATATTGTCTTTTCTCGAAGTATAGCTGGTAGAGTCCATCACCCATAAGAGTAATACTACTACTATAAATTCAGTTCATGTTGAATCAAAATGAAGTTGACCCTATAATTACCGCCCGTGGCTTAGAGTTACCAAACCGAGCAATATATAAGAAAAAATGACTTCTGGATATTTTTCCAACAAATATTTGTCATGACAACTTACCATAAAATGATTATACGTTACGGCATGCTGTGGAATTTCTTGTAATTGATAGAGATGTAGTTTGGAATATTTTTTCAGATATTTTATATCCAGAAGACTTGATCACTCTCTATCTTACCCAATATGATATGTACTTTAGGCATAATAGGCATCCATAGATTACACTGCTTTAGACTTGTGTATAATTTTCTTTCTGTAGAATGTTTATGACTATTTTTAAAGTTCAGATTTGCATGTTTGTCACAAAACTCGTAAGTACATCAATGCTTAGCGATAACGCCACTCTTCAAGCTCTCCCCAAATTGTTTCTTATTATAATGTTCACTCATAATATATTCATGAGATCGTTTTTAGCTGTCTTTAGATCGTTAACTTGGTATTTTAACTGTTTTATAAATTCGATTTTATTTGACGCGCCCATACAAATTGCTAGATTTTCTACTCGTGGTAGCCATTGATGCATGGGATTATGATAATTCGAATGAACATAAAATAAAGTTCACTCAAATCAACAAACAACAAGTATACAAAGCTATTGAAATTGAAGAAAATAACAATAAAATACATGAAACTGATATAACTAACGAAGTTAAAGATAACACTATCGATACGTCGATGAAGTCAAACGATAAAGTTTTTGACAATAAAACAAATGTTTATGTAGAAAATTCTTGTCCACAGGCTGCAAATCCTTCTTCAAGAGGTCCGTTAGGAGAAATCTTACGTACTCATGCAGAGGGAATAGAAACTGTCCAATCGACCAGCACCATAGAAATCAATGCCAGTACTGCAGACTCAGGAAATGTCTCAAAATGGGCATGAGGAGAGAAGGTGAGTCTCTAAAACAATATAAACGTGGCCAACCCTGAAACTAAACTCAAGTGACGGGTGCATTCCAAGATTTATTTGTTACTTGTGAAGGAAAAGAGCATAGCAATGTGTGATAAGAACATGTTTGCAAGATGAATCGAATATGATATTAAATCTTTTAGATTAAATTGTTTTAAATGGCCCATCTTATTAAATAGGTACGCCATAAAAGTTTGTTTAAGAAAATGTCGAATCATTTATGCTTTGAAATTTGATTTTAGTTCAGGAACATGGACCTGAAACTGGGTGGTAAAAAAGCATGATACACCCACAGCCATTCAAAATTCAAAGGAAAATTTTACTAACCTGTACATTGGCTTGTAATTTAGAACTAACATCATGCCTATATTGAGACATTTGAAACTTGTGTTACTAAAGTTTTCTTTTTTGTCCACCGGTACTTTACTGATACTCTGTAAGTACTATGTAATATAAGTTTAATATTATGTTGTCTGCGTTTTCAACGTTATTGCCTTAGTAATTGCCTCTAGTGGCAATGTCTAAGGATTTAGTTGCGTTGCTACTGTTGAGGAATTCATCAATGTTGGAATGTGCGGTACAAAAAGCTTTAAAGATATGATTGTCACTAGTATAATTAGTGAAACCATCAATCTTGCGGAGTCATTAGTCGGACTCGGCCCAAGGGCACTCTAAGTAACTGTTGACGATCAGACTAATATAAAGCTATGAGCCGTAATAGGTTATTATTATGGTAGAATTAATACCGACGGTTATTGTTTTAAAGACAGCGCCGTGATTGATGGTTTGGATGACGGTTTATTACCCGATGCTTCTAATACTATAATGGCGAAAATAATTAATGATTTTCAAACTCAATGGGTTTTTGTTTGAGTAAATGACGTACCGACGTACCGTAGGTAAATGAGAAGTGCTAAAAATACTAGATGTGTTAGGTCAAGGCTGACGGAGAAGGGGCCTTGGTGACAGTCGTAAACGCAACAGACTTTAACAACCTATTCAAACTTGTATTGTAGCTCAGTTTTATTGCAGTGATGACATTCCTTTTGCTATCATCTTCAACATAAATACTTTTCTTGACTGGCTACTTTAATCTCTTATGAAAGGTGCTGACAATAATAATAGAGTCGACTCTACTTTATCACTTGAATCTTTTATAATTACAAAAGCCGTTAAAGCTAACAATCATCTAATTCATATCGAACTTAGAGTTGAACTCTCAGTTCGATATGAAGCTTTCAAAGTAAATTCGTTTCAAAATAAACAAACAGTAGCAGATAACGCAATGATTTCCCTCATCACAAAGGAAACAGTCTTCAAAGGGTCGGACTCCTCATATCGTTGGACCTATCTGTGTCACCTGTACTGACCTCAGGGGACCACGAATGATTAAACTGTTTAGGCCTAATTTTGCTACTCAAATATTTTGATATAGACAAAGATTTGACCTCCAAAACATAGGTCTAAACTCGTGGAGTTGTAAAAAATTGACAAAACAGGAAAACAATTTGTCGAAGAATTGCACGCATATTGATAAGACCCGTTGTAAAACAAATTTTTACACAATTTACAGGTATTTTTCCGGTTCAAAACATCAACTTTTTCGCAAATAATATGTCAAGAGAGATTAAGTCCGATAGTGCTAAATATTTTGGTGCAAAGAATGATTTAGCATACTAGACATTTTAGATGGGTACAGTGAGCCAGACTTCCATCTTTATTTTCGGGTCTTATTTCAAAACTTTCTTGGTTTTATCGTAGAAATGGTGAAAGAGCTTTCAATGTAGGTGTTTATCAATATGATGGCAACATTGAATCGTAATATCATCCCTGACCGCTGGTGGTCAGTTATCTCAAGAACAAAGCTGTCACCTCACACCTTTGTGTCATTAACAGTCCCAACTTCCGCGTAGATAATGCAAAGGGCACAAGGAACCGGAAAGGACACAGTAACCCGCTCCAACCCTTAAGCACCGCTTTAGGCCTCCGTGACCCCATTTGCACAACAGACGATTTGTTTGCTGTCAACAAACAAAGGAAAGGTGCGAACTTCTGGCCTTCTTCTATCAAAAAAACACTATTGTCATCTTTTTATAAGACTCCGATGTGGAGCAGTTTTAAGATGATCTTAAGGGGTTTATTCTTTATCGTATAATCGCTTTTGGTATGAATGGAGATAATGGTTTGTTTTTTGTGTTAAATAGTTTTTTGTTCAGGTCAATGTTTTTATGTTGTCTAAAACGTTTTAGCGGTAGAAAGGGTCCATTCAGATAGTCTGTAATACGTTTATTGTAACGATGTAAGAGATAGCCTTTTGTGTGAAATGGTCATCTGAAGTTTACGTAATCGTCTATAAAATCTCTCATGTGTTTATGTTTATAGTATTTTTTATATGATGTTACTCATTCTGTTTGCTCTACGATTGAATACCTTAATAAATATAGTACTATGATAGAAAACTCTACGAGACTTCTTGCTGTATATAGTGATTGCTATTTTAGACATTAATAAACTATTTTGTAGATTCTAACTCGGTCTGTAGGTAGGTATAGTCTTCACAAGCAATTTTTCTACTAAGTAATATTTCTCGTATTTCAAAATCTTTCACAAAAAAGTTCAACAATGGAATATCAAATCCATTTGACATGTCAAATAGTCAATGTCAAAATCTCGATTAATCATAGGCTTGCATAGCTACATTACGACTTTGAATAACTAGTAAGTATTATTCGCCAGTCCGTCCAGATGGTGCCCACACAATGCAGCCATGCAATTCCCATAATTGCAATGCAAAACAAAGTTCGCTACCCGCTAGACAACTGATTAATTAGCTAACATTAGTCTGACCGGTTTATTAAATAAGTGCATGAACAAAACTCGTAAATTTTGCCTTCATTTTGGATGAACAATGCCTTTTACACCTTTGGGTTGGCCCCTTTGTTGCCGCGCATCAATCACTCTTTGTTTGAGTATCTTAATAAGTTTTTGTGTTGGACCGGTCATTTAGAAAGATTTCTGGTATCGCACCAGAGGAGGTTGAATTTTAATGGAGTCTGGGGGGAAATTGCGAATGTAGATAACTCGACTTGAATGGGTGGAACGATTTCTGGAATTTTTAACTGATTTAGGGACTCATGTCATTTACCGTTCTGAAATAATAAATGATTTGTAGTCAAAGGAAAGGTACGAGTATTTCAATTATGAGAGCGGTGATACTTATTTTTAAAAGTTGAAGATTTTTTCCTAGCTTGCACATTTTCTACCAACGTCATCGGTTCAAAAGTAACCCTTGTCTCAATTTCGCAAACAAATAACAAGCGCACAAAAATTACCTACCTCTTACCATACGTCACGGTCTGTAACAATCTTTCTTTTCAAATTCCTTAATCCATGCGCAAAACTGTTCCGTTTTGTGCACAGAAACCATGCACAATGTATTATGCCCATACCGCCTGTCAAAAACGTCATCAGACGTTCCCAGGGGCAAATTACTGCAATGTTTGCATCAGTTATTACTTAAAGCCCGAAACACGCCTCTACTCTACAAAAGACGTCAAAAGAATCGGTTCTTCGTTTTGAGGAGGGTGTCAATTTGCGTTGAGAACCAGGTGTGGGCATTGTGGGCTTTGTTGACCAGCTGACCGTGAGGGTATGTTTGGATTACGCGAGTCTAGTTCGCCAAACATTGATCGAACCGTGAGAATCTTAACGTTCATTGCGATGACCAAGTTGACCAGTCTTAAGGCTTGCATAGACAATGTCAACTTACCTAGATATTTGAAGAAAGAAGATTAAGCTAGGAGTGCTAAGAGTACAAACATTGTTAGGTTTATTGAAAGATTAACGAAGTTGCAGACTGAAAAGCTTAAATATTTACTTTCAAATGACCTAGATAATAAACAGCACTACACATTCAACCTATCTAGAAGGGCCGGCATGAATGTAACACGTAAAAACAGCTAAAATATAGTATGTATCTGTATTAAAATTTGAACTTCGTCTACTATAATGTAGATAGGTGTGATGACCAACGATAATGTCTGTAATGAAAGTCAAGAGAATTTTCGGACAACACCAAAAGACGACTATAATGACTTAATCGTGTCAACAATCAGTACACTTAGAAATACGAACCCGAGGCGGTTACCGACTTTGTTTGCTGCGTCAGAGATATTATCATTTCTAGTGAGCATAATAACTGTGACATGTTTCGTATAGCTCCAGGGCCGTGTATAATGGCCCACATTCCGGGAAAAGCGAGGCTTACCAGCCGCGGCGTAGAGATACTATCGACGGTTTTCTTGGGTCGTTCCCACGGATCGCGAAAAAGCTAACCCCACTGGACAACGCTTAGACGTGGGCATCGATTCTCCCAAACCTCTATAGAATAGAGCGATTGTCTTTTACCCCTTGCCGGACATCGGTCAGTCCAACGAAAACATTAATTACGAATAACCGGTTTAGTTTTTGCACGGTCAAGGTGCGCAACCCCCGACCTGCGGAACCCAGGCGTCGTAAGCTAATTATATTTCCGCACGTTTTGTCAAGCGATTTACATGTGAATTGGGGATCAGTACAATAGAAAACGGTAATCTGGTAGTTCAGACAAGGCAGGTAATGCGGATGGGTCGCGCTCAATGCCCGTTAGAAACTCGATAGGTTTTACTGTAAACATTCGTTTTATGTGCGATAGAGTTTCACGTTCTGATTTTATAGGTTTCATCGGTGAATAAATTAAATGCATACTGAGGATAGTAATAGCAGAATTGAGAATTTTAAGGCGGACGACACGAATGAAGAAAGTAAGAGCCATTTAGCCAACGATGCATTTTATCACCGTGTCTCCACTCTAATCCATCAAAAAGACTATTAAGATGTCCACAAAAAGAGTACCAAAATCGACCGAACAAAATCCAATTCGGTCGACCCGTAAACCAAAAGCGAAATGGACAAAAAGGAATCAGAGTGTAAAATCATTTGTGTCGGATTAAAAAAGGAGCTTGTGGACTAGCGTGAGATATACAGCACTATCAATCACGAGGTGATTTATACTCTCCCACTGGGATGATGTATCACCCACTGACCGTCTGGAAAAGTATTCCGATAATTAACTTTTAAAATTTGACGGACGCCTTCATTTTCGAAAGCTCGCAAATCCTATACAAAATATATAACACCCCATATGTCATGATTGCAATAAATTACTATGCAGATAGATCAACGGAACATGACATTCAAAACATTATGTTTTGAATGTCAAGTATTTACAAAAATTTAAACAAAGTATAGTATATCTTGATTAAAAAGACGTATAGATCACACCAGTTTATGTGACATATTCGATATGTAGATTCTTTTTGTTAATTAATTCATTAATGTCCACGATAGATACTTTTCGGTTTTCGCTTATCTGATTGGACATTATTTTAATACAGACATCATTATTCGATAGATGCTATAAATTAAAAGGTAGTTGTAGTGTTGTTTAAAAATCCCAAGCATTTACAACGAACCCTCAATTGGATAAACTTATTCAATGTGATTGAAGAAATATACAGTCAAACATTCATCAAGAGATCGTGCGACAGTTCACTATATAGCACGTCAAAATATTCAGCTACAGGGGGTTGGGTGAATGGCGTTCCACTTGCCAGGTCGGGAATCGAAGGTGGACCCCTGTGGAGCCGTCGGCGAGCGCCTAACGAACTGTTCGGGTGATTTATCGGAACGCACTCGCCCGCGCCGACGCTAATTCCCTCACGACGTGTGATGTTACGTACGAGAAATATCACCCACTATCATTACGTTTAAACCATCGACTTTGCATCTCTACTTCCCATCTTCAATGATAGAACATTATTAGGTACCTTGATTCAGCTCCGGGATAATCCGATTCGAAATTATATGCAATGATAAATCGTCAGTGTTCGGTGCAGGTGAAATTTTCTCACAGTCGCCGCGCGCTCTAACGCCGTATAATCTCGAATACTCGAGAGTAATGCACGGTTTGTATGTATATTGGTTACTACGTTAGTAGTCTCAGGAAACCTGTTCCGTCTGGTCGTGCCCTCTGTACCGTACCATAATATATTTGTTGGCATCCAGTCTTATAGTTTCACTTTATATTTTACCATCACGATACATGTGGAAGTCGAGGTTCCCTTCAAATTGTTTATTCGCCTGATCGACATGTAAGATCTCTATCGCCGTTGAGATGTCCAGTTTATTTCTAATAGATTCCATAGCGGATATTTACATTTCGTTGACAGATTAATGTTCCGATGAAGCTCCAATCATCGCTACAAATTATTGATACAAGCACTCCCAGCGCATTCGACTAAACACAAAAACTAATTTAACATGCTAATGTGCTTGATGGCATAATAAAATTTATGATAACAGTGCGTATAATGAGGGCGCGCGGGGCTCGACTGTTTCGGGACCTGTCGCTCGGCATGCATCTAGCGTCGATCGCGCGTCCATCATCCACGTGAATCATACTCAGTATCGTGCCGGAGAATTTCGTGAGGTCACAGTTTAGTTTAGCGGTTTAGGCGCCCTGCGGTCGTTTGCCGGAGACGCTGCGGACCATCCTGGGCTCGAGACAGGGATGAGAGATCACCTCTCTGTCTAGCGCCGACCGTTCCGTGACCCCGCAGCTAATCACATATCTGCAAGCGTATTATGATTATCGCAAGCCTTCGCTTCTCGTACGTTGTGGTCACTGACTCTGCTCGGTGGTTTTGTTTCATTTCCAGACGTTATTGTTTCACGATTTTCATTGGTGTTTCCGGTTTTATCTGTTATCTGAAGATTAATTTGCATGCGAGCGGTGTATGACGCGGGGAATCAATTCCGTCTGTGCTCTGTGTTTTCGAGATCTGTATGTTGCCGTGACCTGTTGCAATGTTCTCTCGGTAATGGGTTGGCTATGTTTGCATCATCATTTAGTGTCGGATGGTGCAGTGAGACAGATTTACCTGTGGCCGACCTCAATATAAATCTCGTGTTACATTTAATATGTCGATAATTATAAAAACGTACCTTGTAGCTAATGGGGTAGAATGGAATGCACTTAATTCTTAGCACGTGCCATCCATGGCTTTATTATACGATCTTTAGCATATTGCTTAAGAAACTTTATCTCGCTCATAACTTTAATTGTTCGCATTTTCTGTTTCTGAGTTATCATCCGCGTTCGGTATCATTTTGTTTATGTCTGTTTTACGAGTTTTTAACATTTTTCACTATTAGCATTCCGATAATATTTCTTCCATTCTGATTGAGTAAGGCCTCGTCCACAATCAGGTGTTTCATCGTTGTCGTCATTTGTCAAGAAACTTTCTACATTAGTTGGTACCAACAAATCTCGGAAACAATATTTCTCAGTGTCGTAAGCCGGGACTTTTCTAATGATATCAAAACAACCGTTAGTCAGAGCAACAAAGAGTGTGCGACAATTTGTCGTTTGTCACCTATTTGTTTGTCGGCTGTCGGTCGACATGTAGTCGCGTGCTAGGCTCTCGTTGAAAAATGTTAGACATAAATAACGGATTATCGAGTTGTATCGAAGGTTTAGATAGCTAACAACTTAAATAAATAGGCATACGGTAAATGGAGTCCTAACTGTTGTAGAATACAGAATGTGTCTATAAATATTCCGATAATTTATTGAAACAAATTCTAGCAAAGAACCAAGAATTCAAAGACCCTCTTGAACTGTGATTCTTTGGATTGGTATTTAATTCTAAATGTCAAATTTGATTGTATGAAACGTTAATTCATTTTATGAGTTGTATAAAATTCTAATGGGACACCCTGTATAAGGCTGAATGTACAATGATATACGGCGTAAGCACTGCACCATACATTACCGATATAACATCATTTAGTTTAATTTATAGTACCTATGTTATATTTCTTGTCGTTTTATCAGTCATTATCATTATCATTACGTCAGTTTATTAGAATGTTAGGATTGATCGAGTCAGTCGTGTTATGATTTCTTACGTTCACTTTAGGTCTGCTGTTATATGTGCAACAATCAAATATTATTAGTATTGATATATCAGTTATTGATAGATCAGTTGAGCTACCTGTAGATTTTTTGCAGTCTGCAGTTAGCTCAATTGTTTCAAGTGTAAATACTAGTTCTAATTTATTTCTATTATTTGATTGCAATTTTCTTTTTGAATAAAGATCTTAAAAAAAACAATGAAAGATGCAATAAAATTTCGTTTACGTGTGCTATGTATATTAAAGCTCTGCACTATCCAATACCGCTACCACACAACACTTAAAACATACGTTTAAGTATGGGCTTAAACTCGTTATATTTAGATAAATTTTAGTGACAAAATTGCTTCCCACAAGCTTCAAACGGCCCGCAAGCTGTCTGTCATCTGATATCGTCAATATGAAATGCATATAAATGTTTCAAGTTAAAGCCCATATTTTATTGCACATTTTTGTGATGTGCTGCAGCGGTGCTTTCCAAGGCAAGCTTTATGGTTCGTATGCATTATTGCTGTGTGGTGCCGGCTTAGAATTTGCACCACCTCAACTCTTCCCGCGGGTGTCGTAAGAGGCGACTAAGGGATATCCACCGGGGGCGGGCAGCAGCGCCCCCTGCAGAACAATTCTACCGTCGAACTGCGATCCCCAACCCGCATGCCCAGCGTGGGGATTATTGACATTACCCCCATGAGATAAAAGCCAATAAAGTCTTTATCAGGGGGAGGCCTGCGTCCAGTAGTTGACCAATACAGGCTGTTGAGGTTGAGGTTGAGGATACATTATTGGTTGGCCGGGTCATCACTAACGTCATTTCATTAATTTCATTCGACAGACTATCAAAATGTTTAGGTTATTGCTACGAATAAGTAGGGTTAATACCTTTTTTCAAAAGGGGGGAATCCTCTATTCCAATCCGAGAATGTGCTTTAAAAGGAAAAACTGGTTAGTCCCCGAGGGCCCCGTTCTCGGAGGTACCCGATTTCTAATAAAGTACCTTGACTCTATCGATTAAAAGTCAATCTTGCAAAAAAGTACTATCAACGGAAAAAGTGTTGAACCATTTTAGAAAATACTTACTAGAATTGACTTATCATTGAGGAAACTACATTTAAGTCTAATGACAGTATAATGACATAAAATGTCAATATATTTATGTAAACTTATTGTACACTCATAGAAATTAATCGGTTCCCTAAAAATAGCGACATACATAATTTAAATACTAGAAACAAGGATAAACTAGTTGTGCCAACAACTAGGCTTCACAAAATTTATGTATCTTTTAAAGGGCAATGTAGGTACACGCTTTTAAAACAAAACTCCAAGTGAGTTGCAAAAACTATCAATTGTTGATTGTCAAACATAACTTTTGTAAAAAGGCTTACTACAAAATATCAGATTATATCTACGGGATAGTTTTGCTCCAGCTCGAAAATTAACGCCCTAACAAGGTAAAGGTTTCTTGTTCGCTTCTTTACTTTACCTTTAAAAGATTAAAGTTATCAAAAAATTAAGGTGATCTCTTTATTTTCTGGTTTTACTTTTGTAATTTGAATTTTGTGACGTGTCCAAGAGTCTTCTAAGGTCTAAAGGAAATAAAGCGCATTGATATTTG
Source organism: Eupithecia subumbrata (assembly GCA_949316285.1). Lineage (NCBI taxonomy): Eukaryota > Metazoa > Arthropoda > Insecta > Lepidoptera > Geometridae > Eupithecia > Eupithecia subumbrata. The sequence goes on along the minus strand of OX438643.1, from coordinate 6,264,081 downwards.
ATTTAATAAAATATAGGCCACGTACGCTGGTCTACAGACCATTGTCCGTGGTCCAACTGCGCGTTTCACCTGGGTGGTTCCACCCACTTACGGGACCATATAAATTCCCCGTGTTCCTCCAGAATCTGGACGTGTCGGATTCAGTACATTTTTGTATGAGAATCTAGAACACATCGTCTTTTGTACAAATTTCTGCAGAACTACATCCACGTCAAAATTCCTCCCCCTCTGTAACGTCATGAGAAGTCACACTATTGCATCGATAGTATTATTTGGTTGTCCTTAGAATTATTAAGAAATATGAACATTGTTCTAAGTATCATGTTTAAGTGTCTTTATGGGAATAATGAATATTGATTTGTTTGATTGTCGGTTCTGTCCCTATTCCAATAAGTAAACTGTTCAATTAGTGTAACATATAATTTAAAATATAGGGCGGCCCAGAATAAAGCTAATACGCTTGGTATGTTTTGAGTTATTTTTTTTTATTTAAATATGTTTAAGATAAAGTTTGTCTGTGAAATCAAAACTCTGTTAAGCACTTACTTAGTTTCGTAGTTTTTTACAATTAATTTGTATGCTTTTGTTTTGGTGATTTGTTAGCAGATAGTTCAAAACGCAATTCGTCCAAATCGCTTTTCATTATTAATGGTTTCCTTACGATAATAGTGATGAACGCGATTCGTCCAAATCCAAATCGCGTTTCGTTCAATGGTCACCTGAGCTGAGCTCGACCTTGTATTTATGCAACTACATAGTTGGTCTTGTATTGACTTCGATACCTACTGAAGATCATGCTTACCGAATATCAAGCCGAATATCTGTCGTCCTATCGTACTGCACGACGGAACTTCGCTAAAAAGTTTTTTGGCCGGACTAAATCATTGAACTAATGAATCTAGATCCTGTGGCCGAAATGCAGTATTGTTGTACTCGTTTTTTTTTCAAATTATAGGAAAACTTACACCTAGAAAAAAACAAAATATGAAATATTAATACAAATACATAAAAATTACATGTACTTAACTGAGGGCTATATTATGAAGTTTTCACTGGTAGCAAAAATCATTCTAGTTAACATTATTTCAGTGGTAATGGACGACTAAAAAATAAATCTTTATTGAACTTATTTGATACACATATTCTTAGACACCTTATACAAACTACGCCGTTATTGCTTCGGCTAACCCAATTAACGTGATTCTAGATAAAGTTGGTCATAATGACAGCCTCACCGTACCCACCGTCTGTTAGCATTCCTTGCGCGTTTTGCGTTTTATGACTCTATTACATTTCATCATTGTATTTTTCTATGCTTCTCTGTAAGTGAGTACAAGGAAGCACACAATCCATATGAAATTGAATTAATTTTTTTCGACAATAAAAAAGACCTTTTCATTTGATTAGGTGCACCTCAGCTGTGTGGTGCCGGCTTAGAATTTGTACCACCCCAACTTCTTCCAGCGGGTGTCGTAAGAGGCGACTAAGGGATATCCACCGGGGGCGGGCTGCAGCTCCCCCTGCAGAACCATTCTACCACCGAACTGCGATCCCCAACTCGCACGCCCAGCGTGGGGATTATGGACATTACCCCCATGAGATAAAAGCCAATAAGGCGCTTATCAGGAGGAGTCCTGCGTCCAGCAGTGGACCAATAATGGCTGTTGAAGTTGAACAGCACCTCCTGCACACGTCATTATTTCTTTTAATGTTCATGTATTTTGTACTTATTAATTTTTACCAACCTAAGTAGGTAACTACCAAATAAGGTAATAGGTTGATCTTCATTAACAAATACTTTCAGCCCGCAGCTTTGCACGTGTTGATAATATGGAAACGTTTAAAAGTTTTTTCGCCTAGAACTATGCAAAATTTTAGCCTGATCCGTTATGTAATTTTGGCATGAAGAAGTAACAAACATCCATCCATCCATCCATCTAAGCACCCAAACTCTCGCATTTATAATATACAATCAAATAACAGAAACAAATTAGAACTCGTATTTACTATTGAGTACTTTTTTAATTGTTTATTTTGTTACATAAAGAGTGACGAAAAAGTGACAATAAAACTTTTTATGGTACTACTTAAATTTGGTAGATTAGGTAAAAACCTACTAAACCTAGCTGAAGTAATATTATGTCCATCATCGACACAGAAGATAAAAATGTAAATTTATCAACTATTTAAAACCCATAAACATAATGTAACTTGGTCTCTTTTGTTATCTTAGAAAAACCAGAATTCATAAAATCTTGCGATGGTTATTCCAAAAGATAAAAACCTATCTGCCTAATTAATACCTTCTAATTAAGATAGGTTTTATTTCTATGGCGTGGAGCTTTAACCGGTATCAGTGTTTTAAAGATAAAAATTAATTTTTGATATCCAACCCAGCCCAATCACTACATGATTCCTGTACTAAAGCACTGTATCATATGAGTACAAATATTAAGGTTGCCGCATACGTAGGCCGCACCGCTTTAGAATCGCTCCCGCACAGTAACCACACGACACGACTTCTCCACCTCATTCTTGCTGACCAAGCGCTGTGCACGCGAGAATAGCCAGCTACAAGCTCGCATTAAGCCGTGTGATCGTACAACTTACTTCAAGCGACAGGTCCACCCGGCTACAGCGCGCGTGACATTGCTTGAAGCTTGCCGTAAGCACGGCGTCAGCCAAAGACTGGCTAGATTGCAAGCTCGCTTACTACGCGCTGGTTTCTACGTTGTGCTGTCACTGTAACATTATCTAAATGCTACGAGCTCAAGCCCCTATTTAAATGCCCATTTTTGTGCTATGCGGCAGCGGTGTGGGATATGTCTGCTATGTCCTTTATGGTTTGTCGACATCTAAGACAACCCATAGGCTAGGTAACTTGCAAAAACAGTCAAATATCTGTCATCATAAAGAACATTAGCGGTAACTCGTTCTACATGTACAATAAAATTACGGTACCTAAAACTTTCGTTTGCGTTTTAAACTAAAATTGACATAATACTTGATAAGTAAAATCTGCTTGTTCAGGCAATTAGTATAATTAAATCATAACCTAACTTAATTAACTAACGACATACAACAAAGTGAAACTTAATAGCTTGAAGTTAATGAAAAGTAAATCCGTTTATGTCGCATATAAATACAAATAAACTTAGTAAAAGTATAGCTACGGCTTGGTACTTATTATTAATGTTTTCCTTACGATAATAGTGACATTGTACACTTACAAATGTTTGAGGACTGTAAAGTCACTTTTGCACAGTCGAAGGCAGAATACGAAACACTGAAAAATAAGTAACGAACATAACGATTCTCGTTACACATTTTGTTCTGACCGTTACCGTTTTATTCAATCACATTTATAATAAATAAATTAATACTACTGTACTTGAATGATTGCCTGAAAAAGACTCATCGCGATAGGCTTTGTAGGTACCTAAATACCTCGATTACCTACACTCGTGTGTTTTTTTTTTCTTATTTCAAGTTAGAGATAATCTATTCAATTTGTTCTAGCGCAACAAAAGGGTATAAAATATTAAAGCTTACCTTTTTAACTGTGCTTGCCTAGGCGGTCGTGGAGAAAGAATCGACCTTTTGGATGTCGTATGCAAAGCATGGTGACTTTGGTAAAACCCCCCTGGTTTGAGGAATACGTTCAGCTGTGAACATATGAAACCTATAGGTGTTCTATTTGTATAACCACCGGTAACAATATTCAACTTAGTCCGTCAGTTTGATTATCAGAATATCTTCTGATAATCAAACTGACGGACTAAGTTGAATATTGTGGGACTTTTTTTTTGTCAATCTAACAAAAAATTACAAAAATAAAGCGCGTCAAAGTTCTATGGGGGCTAGTGACGTGACACCTTGCTTAAAAGTGTCGGACGGAAGGTGTGACGTCACGCGGTACTTTAACTGGCTATATCTTCATCGTTTTCTGTTTAATCGACAAAAGAAAAAATACATGTCTAATATCTTCTGATAATCTTACTGAAGGACTAATTAGACTTTTAGGACAGCCTTTTAAAAATTTGGCCGTTGGGCACCGTACGCAGCTGACGTCAATTTCTGCTCAAACAAAAAATAACAGAAAAGTTTCGTTGTTTGACGAATTCATTATGAATGTTAACTACGAACCTAATTTGTCGTAATCAGAACCGAACCGCACTCACCCTGATGAAGTCCCGTTACCACTTTCCACAACCTAAGATGCAGATGAATTCCAGTGGTACGCTGAGGCTGTTGTTGATAGGCGTTGTTGTTCTCCCATCACTATTCCAGACTATAATCTATCTCTGTGCCAAATTTCATCCAGACCCGTTCAGTAGTTTTTGCGTAGCCGCGCCTCGCGCTTTCACCCGCGTAATTCCCGTTCCCGTGGGAATTCCGAGATAAAATATTATAAGATTCCAGACAATAATCTATCTCTTTGCCAAATTTCATCCAGATCCGTTCAGTAGTTTTTACGTGAAAGAGTAACAAACATCCATCCATCCATGCTTACAAACTTTGGCGTTTATAATATTAGTAGGATAATAAATTCAGACACTTGCCATTGATGCCAATTTTAACCACAATAGCTTTTATACGCGACTGTACACAGCTTCAACGAAACGACAGATTATCGTTTCCTCCACAATCCGTGTCAAGAGCAAATATTTACTATGCAATTGATGTTTTAGCAACCTTATCTCAAAGGATTACAGTTCATTTTGTCTCATTCAAATTGTTTCATTTGATTTTCCTACGTGAGTTGAGTAAATAAATGAAATAAATAGATCATGTAATCGAGTCTCCACGTAAATGGGTGAAACGTGGTTTGTTTTGAATGCGAGTCTGTAATTTCCTTATGTTTTCGACTTTGTGGAATTTCTTCGTAATTTCTTCCGTTTTTGTGTTTTATGTTTCCCTTAATCATTATAAACAGAGAAAATTAGGATCAAATAGTAAAAGCAAATTAGAACTAGTATTGACAATTGAAACAATTCAGCTAACTGCAAACAATCTACTGATATATCTCAATAGCAGTCGGAAGCGTCCCCAAGTCGCTGGCTGCATTGCCTCGCTGTATGGCAATGTTGATGCGCTGCGCCAGATACTCACCAGGGTCAGCATATTTCCATATCTCTGCGGTTTTTTAAAAAATAACTGAGCATCTGGTCGAAGCGACGCGTGACCCGAGAGCTGGTGAGTAGGTAACTGACGCCGCAGCATTGCCATACAGCGGGGCAATGCAGCCAGCGTCTTGGGGACGCGACGACTGGTATTTATATGGATCTGTTTAGCTTGTTTATTTTATCTCTAAAATAATTGAAAATGTAAAGTTTCCTTTAAATCTTCAGATATGATTATCATCATCCAGAAGTAATAGGGTAGGTTCAAAAAGGCACGCCCAAAACAAGAATTTTATCATTCTCTCCAAAAACACACTGCTTTTTTTTTGTTAATTCTAAGTTTACGACTTTTAAGATTTCCAGACAGATTAGTAAAAACCATTCAATTAATAATTTAAATAATGACCATTTAAATTATTGTTTATTTGCAAAATACACTTGATTATCTGTGTTATTAATTTAATTTATACCTATAAGCACATAAACGATGTAAATTTTCAAGCTCTATCTTGTGCATTTATCTAAAATAAATAATAAATACCTAAATAAATAATGCTAGACAATTCTCACAGCATTATCAAGCCCGTACTAAGCAGAGCTTGTGTTACTATTAGGTACTAGATAAAAGAAAACAAAAATACTAAATACATTGCATACATCGATATTTTTACTATACCTACATAGAAATCACCCAGATCACCCGGAACAACAGACCGTACAAATATTTCTCCCGAGGCGGGAATCGAACCCGCAACCTCCTGCATCGCAGGCAAACCTTCGCTGCACCACATAGGTCGTCATCTCCGTTCAAATTCAAACAGGCTATAATGAAATTAATAATCCTACCAATATTATAAAGACGAAAGTTTGTGAAATCTGAATTTTTGTTACCTAGGATCTCCAAAACTACTGAACAGATCAAGATGAGATTTGGCGTACGTTTAGAGCAAAGCCTAACTTAGACAATAGGCTACTTATTGTACCCAAAATACGCAAACGAAGCCGCGGACAGAAACTAGTTCTTACATAATATTGAAGGGAAATTCCAACGATTCTAAATTCAAATACGACTAATGGACCTAGCGCCTACTTTACGGGAGTAATTCATAAAACCGATAACACGGAATAAGTGTCAAAAATTAGAATCGATTCGGGAAATTTTATTATAATTAAATCGATTAAATAGCTTTGTTCGGAGTCAGAAGATATAAATATAAATAAATATAGGTGATATGGTCAAGATATTAGAGATAAGTTTGGTTTAAATTAGTAATTTAATGGCAGTCTTTGATTTAGACATGGCGCCTAATAAAATACAGAAGAAAATAATATTTTGGTTAATTTATATTATAACATGGAATTGAGTTTTTATTCAAATTTCTTTGAAAAGCAGTATCTAAGTTGTCGGAGTGTGAACGTTATAATCGTGAAAATATCTAGTCTTATGTCTTATGCTGAACAATCCACACAATATCATCTAGCCCCAAGCTAAGCAGAGCTTGTGTTATGGGTACTAGATAACTGATATATTTAATACAATACACTACATAGATAGATACATAGATAGATATTTTTTTATTATACATAGTTACAATCGTAATCGCTAAAACAATCGCTCGCTGTAAACAATCGAGATATCAAGAATCGAGATGTATCGATAGATAATATCGAGTCGCTATTAGACGCGGTGTCAAGACATTCTCGATGGTGCTTGTGGTGTTCAAGTGAACTTTGACGTAGGCAGATTCAACTTTGGCTTTGAAGAAGGGAAAGGTTGCTACGTACCTGGTTGCTTACAAAAAACACTTTTTTTGTATTTTTTGTCTTCGAAATACTTACGTTAAGTATTTTGGTTGACGGACAATTTATTTTTTTTTGACGCATATAACATTTCCATGATGTGTGATGTGTGTGACATTATTTATTTATTACATAGGACTCAAGTAGAATAGGTGGCCTTATCGCTTGGAAATGACCAATTTCTGGCTATTTAGGTTGGATCAAAGCAATGCCCGGAAGGGGAATAAATAATTAAATATGGGAGGGTTATGGGATGTTTTGCTTACAGAGGTCTCTTGGTAGATTTTATTTTTTAATTTATGGTGTTCTAAAAATAAAATTCCATTACGACGGCGAATACCTAAGTACCTACTGAAAATTTGATAAAAAGTGTCTTCATAAAAGACCGCTTTTTTGATAGAAACATACAACCTATACCTCTGGAATCTGTTGGTACAGAAAACTACAAAGAAAATAACCATTAACCATTCTTTAGATACTGAGCAAAATCTATATAGGTAATCGTATACCAGGCACTTATTTTGAGAAGAAAAAATGGAAGAGGAAATCAGTGTCTTCTAGACTTCCTGTGACACATTGTCGGCCACATGGGCACTTTCCATCAGGTAAGATTGAGGTCAAATGAAGGTAGATGGATAGATAACTCTTTTATACTAAACCTGCTCAGAAAGTTGCTTAATCCTTTTCCAAACATAAGGTAGAAAGTACATGGAAACTTCGTCATTGCAGGCGTACTAAAATGCAGGACGGAAAACTCTCAGGAATTAAATTTCTCACGCGTTTACCAGGAGAGAAAAGGGTATGAAAATCCATTTCTAACTTTTTATTTTCTGAAATATCAGCCTGTAGCTATGGTTATTTTCATAATAGGTCAAACGAGAATTTTTTTTAATCCGAATTTGCCATATGATATCGACCTCTTCTGTATTCGGGACAATAATTCAAAAAAAGAACCATGTGAAAAAAGCACACGCGCGTATTTATTGCTACATTTGAGTTTACAATTAGAATTTACTCGAGTGATTTTGAAGATTCTAAAAACGTGATTTTCGAAGGTGTAGTATGCTATGCTATTACTACAGAAAGTGTGATTCCATAGTGTGTTTTAATTTTAAGGCCCTCGGCTGCGCCTAGATGTACAATGTACAAAGCTTTTGATTTTTATGGAAGCAATTGTGTTTTCTTGTAGTGTCTTTAAATGATGTGAGTTCTTTATTTTTTTAAATTGTACGTGCAATTCGCGCGTGTTTTAGGTACTTGCCTCCTAAGGCTATGAAAGCCCTAAAACTTATTCTAAAAATATCCTTTGTTTGACGTGTTTTTTAATTGACGGACTAAATTCCAAGCAAACTTATCTGGTGCAGGATATCGTAAGGTGTCGACGATCCGTGGGAGAGAACTCGCCCTACATTCTCCTACCAACCGGCTAAGCAATTACTCTAATTCAAGCAAATTATCTGATGTAACACTTTAATTGAATTGTTGATGTAAGACGGTCATTTTCATACAATGATACGTGTGGCTTATGTTTTTGGACGTGCGTATGATTAGATGTATTTGGTCGGGACTTGATGGGTTAAATTAAAAAGAATAGCACGAAATTAGACAATGGATGTTGAAGAGAATATTTGAATTTGATTATAGTGACGATGATTATTTTGAGCGCTGACGTGATTATTACGTAAATAAACATGAAATAGCAGTTTGAAATTCCGTGATCGCTCAGCTGGGAAAAAATAATAAAGGAAGTAAACCGGTGCACTTGTCAAAAATAAAAAATAATGCAACCTGTTTACGCGTTTATTTTCTTGTCTCCATGTTGACAAAAAAGCAAAAAGTTGACGCGCGTGCGCGAGCATTCGTTCTCGTCAGTAAAAAAAGGTCCGATAAAACTTTGAAATTCTTCGCGCGCTACGGATTTCTTGAACGGTTCCGTTGTCGGATTGTGTTCGCATTTTGATATAATTCGGTCGAATTTCAAAACTCCGCTCAGAACTAAGTTCTTATTTTATTTTTTTCCTAGTCTACGTGATGTACAAGTGGCCAGTGCCATTCTACCTGCACAACTGTGTGTTTAAAAGACCATAAATTATTTTTCTGTCCAGCCAGTACATCCGAATTCCAAGCGGCGATTACTCGATTAGACTCGATTCCGCGGTTCACATCGATTCGACTCGCTTCGTACCGATGATTTGTGGCCTCACGATCTTTGAAATGCCTCGTTGTGATGTGAAACAACAGGTATTTTTTGTTTAGTTCTGTTTGGTGTAGATCATTGAACTAAATGCTTTAGGCAAATGTTACACATAAATAAATACGTACCTTTATGGATTTTTTTGGTAATTTTCGAGCCGTTGCTTTATTGTAGTTAAATATTTTCTTCAATTTATATATTAATTATAGTTTATATGAGTGCGTGAGTAGGTACATACCTACTCCTTCAAATATTATTTCACTTAGGTAATTCTGTAGTGCATGTTTCATTTTATTATTTGTTGTAAGTTATGTACTAATTCTTGTCTGTCCTGTATAAGAGTTATGTTTGTAAATAATAGTTTCTCTATCTATCTATCAATGATACTGCTTATAATTCTAAAGCTTCATTATAGCCAACGTTGTGCACATCTAACTCACTCCGAGTTGGTACAGTTCATTGGTCATCAACAAGTAAGGGTTTGATGTTGATGATCAAATTGATCATTTTAGCGAATTAAGTGACCGTTTGTCTTTGACCATTAAACCTCAAACTTATAAGGTCAACACTCAACACTAGCCGGGGCAATTTAAAAGACATTACAGTCATTTAAGTTACTATAATAGAGGTAGAGAAATCTGATCGTAGCGTTAGAAGCCTGGGCATCTATAGGAGAAAGGAAATTAAAATATGTGAAAGTTGACATAGCTTATGAAACCTGAAAGAATGATAAAAGAAACAAATTTACTTCTAAATTAAGTGTAAATACGTTTTTGGACGCAACAAAGATGAATTCCTAAACAGTAGACATTCCAAATCAAGTTATTGATAATCTTAAAGCAATACAGAACAGTTTGCACACTAGCGCAGTTAAAACCCCATAAAACGTTATTACCTCATAACATAATGAAGTTGGTGCTAATTGCAATTTATGTGAGGGAGTTATATGACCCGAATTATATTGTACTCTCCCCTTTATCTTGTAGCCAATTGAAATTTGGGTTTTAAGTACAGTACTGCCAGTTCAAGATGTGATTTCTAAAGTTGTGGATGTTGCCTTTTGTGACAGTCTATGATTTAGTGACTATGATGTGAACTTCTACTTAGATTTTGAGAGAACGCCGAATGGCTGTGTGAATATTTTGACTCAAAATCATTAGCGTAGTTACTATCAAAATATCGACTATAACCTCATCCTAAGACACAAGGCGCGTATCAAATATCTTCATTAAGAAACTACACGCTTACTAAATTGTGTTCTCCTTGTTTCAGCTGTACAACGAGGTCGCGTGCCCCCGACGCAGCCCTCAGGCCTTGCCCTGCCAGGACAGCTCACCTTCGGCAACGGCGACCCCACCGGCCTTAACAGCCATCCCTACCTCTCCTCTTACATCTCTCTGCTCCTCCGAGCGGAGCCCTACCCGACGTCTCGATACGGCCAGTGCGTCCAACCCACCAACGTCATGGGCATCGACAATATCTGCGAGCTTGCCGCGAGATTGCTCTTCTCTGCGGTGGAGTGGGCGCGGAATATCCCCTTCTTCCCTGATCTGCAAGTGACGGATCAGGTCGCGCTGCTTAGACTGGTCTGGTCTGAGCTGTTCGTCCTCAACGCCTCCCAGTGCTCCATGCCTCTCCATGTGGCTCCGCTGCTGGCAGCGGCGGGGCTGCATGCGTCACCCATGGCGGCGGACCGAGTCGTCGCCTTCATGGACCACATCAGGATCTTCCAAGAACAAGTGGAAAAGCTCAAAGCCCTCCACGTGGACTCCGCGGAGTACTCCTGCCTGAAAGCGATCGTCCTCTTCACGACAGGTAAAATTTTGGATAGTCTTTTTGGGGAGGCGAGGCTGCTGCTTTACAGGGTGGCTGGTGGCTTTAGTTCCGTGCAGGACTATACGCAACTGGTGACTTTGGTAAGGACGCACTTGGATGCGTACACGGAGGTGACGCGTGCGCAGATGCAGCCCGCCGCGCCGCCACCGTCCGCTGCTTCTTCAGGGTACTATTCGACATTGGACACGTCACTCGGGGTCAACTCTTCCTTATCCTACGGCAGCTTCCTTTCCACTCCATCTCGCTTGCCCCCGAACTACACAAGTAGTCCGAGAATGGGTGAGCCCAGCACATCATCACCGTTTAAGTTCTGGGATGGGAAGGTGAAGTCGGATCAGGGGGGTTGACTCCGGGTAGGATTAGGAATGGATCGAAATACGGTGAAGGTGGCGAATGAGTTTGTCACTGGGCGTTGGGAATGCGTGTGATGAAGCGCGTATAGGATATCGATGAGTTTATCGCGTATTGACGTTGGGCGTATATTAGTGTTGTTGATACCAAATTTAAATTGCTAAGAATTAATTATCGCGTATTTAAGCGTAGATAAGATAATCTCTTCTGGGATAATAGCTCTCTCTCTTCGATAGGCCAGTTCTATAATAGAATGGGTTTTTTATTCGGGGAGTTAGCGACTTATTATCTCTTTTTCTCGCTAGGAGAATATTGTGATAATGTACATTTGATGTATATTAGGATAGGTTTTGTTTTAGTTTAACACTATTTATTTCTAGCTATTTAACTTATTTTGAATAATACAAACGCATTTTAAACTAACCTTTTCAGTTTCATTTTCATTATTTTCCTTAGTTAATATTTCCCTTCTTATTTCAATATTTAGAATACTATAAAATATTTAATAACAATCAATAAATTAGGCTATGAATCTGATTAATCTAAAACATAATGATACACAAGAATAAGTTCTGCTTTTCGAGTACCTAACTTAAGGTATTAACTAGATGTTGTTTTAATTATAGTATAGCAGATTCATAATTCAAGGAATAAGTATTATTTATTGACAACAGCAACATCATGCATTCAATTAAATAAAAGATTCATAATTTTATATATCTTAGGTTAACATGAGAAACAAAATTAGTAAGTATTTCTGAGAGAGGCTAGTTTGGGTACAGTCTTATTTATATTTTTTGACAAAAAAGACCAAACAAAACAGAAAAGTAAGTATCCTTCATTATAAATATTAAATTAAAGCTTTTTTAAACATTTATTAAATTTAATAATAATTATGTATGAAAATACAATTTATAAATTAGTCATTAAATAAAATTAAAGCTTAAAGCTGAATTAAAAGATAAATTGAAGAGACGTGATCATCAACGGTGGACCGATTTCTAGAACGAAGTTGTCTGTATAGCCTGTGTTTTTTACTATTGCGAAGTTTTGTCTTGATCTCCATTTTAGAATGCAATTCAATGGCAATTATATGACAGACAGGCACGTATCAATTTACCTATTTCTTAATAGGGTATAACTAGATAGGTAAGATACCTAACTTACTAGGACGGAGTAACTATTCGCGACATCATCAGAGTATATCGTTTTTAACTACATATAAAAGTCAACGACAACTTTAATATACTTCCATATTATTTTACGGCATGTTACTCGTAAATTAATTTTAATAGATGTTCTTTATGGCTTTTATTCAAGGATTCGGTAGGCTTTAAATAAAGAGCTGACAAAGGAAACTCATCATCAGCATTTTATATAGGTACCTAGCTCTTGTAAATTGCATAATTCAGCTATCTAGTACCCATAACACAAGGTCTGCCTTGCTTGGGGTCGATAATGTATTTTTTTTATCATCTCTGTCAAACTCGACTACGTTAAAAAAAATTACAAAAATTACGCTAATGGAGGATTATGACGTTATTTTAAGTGATGTGTAGAATTAGAAAGAATATACTATGTACAGTTGGCTACACAATAAGGCGTTTTCGTGAGTTAAAAAAATAGTTCAATCACGTAGAAAAGATATTAATCAATTTAAAAGAACTTTTTGTTTGACATTATATGTCATAGACCCTGCATAGGTTGATATAACACAATACCTCACCCTTTATTCTTCCGCGGAAGCGAAAACATTGCTGTAATAAATACTTTTTACTTTAAAGTTCCCTGATATCTATTGAGTTTTAAGGTAAATAGGGTCATTTCTAACTTTTTTTGAAAACGCCTTAGCATAGGGTTGCTTTTCCATTTTAAAGAACATAACAGAACTCGTATTTCCAGTTGAAGAGCGGTAGTCGATGTATTTAGGTAAATACACCTTAGAGCAGCATGCGCTTGGCGTAATTTAATTTTAAAGTCGAAAAAACATTTTGACACCGCAGTAAAAGCTACACATAGGAAGATATAATGCTTGCTTATAAACAAAAGATTTTAAAGGAGTGACTCATACGTTTGAAAACTTGCAGTCGTACAGAACACGTCAACTTTCGTTAATCTGCAGAGTTCCGGAATGAGACAAACTTCTGACAATTGTTAAGTTTTGACACCTGTCATGTGTGTCTGCTTATGATCTATAGTGGTATAGGGTTGCCAGTTCATTGGTGTCTGATACAGATATATTTTGAAAAAAATAAAGGAAGGATTTACTTATTTTCTTAAAGTGCTTATATTGATTCCAGATTTTTTTTACTTACCATTAGGGATTTAATAATCCTTGTATAGTCTATGTATAGGTATGTACTTATTTGTTAAAAATTTGTAAATAGGTCAAGCAGTGCGTCATACGCTGATGATTTTGTAAATCATTAAAATAGTCATTGTTTTAATTTATCAGCCTATTTTTGTGACAGTTGTTCCATAACGTTTGAAGTTAATATTTTACTGTGACAATGGCAAGTGGGAAATCCCAAGAACAAGGGAATAATTAAGTATAAACACCTTATTGATTTGGAAATTCCAATGATTGTCCTTTGTTTTCATTGCTACCTTCAGAAAGAGTAAACCCCAAAAAATTAAATAATTGATGATAGAGGTTTTTGTTTTTTAAAACCTCTATCCTTTAGCCTTTAGCGTATTAAGTTAGCTATTATTTATAAGGGCTTTGAATAATACACATACTAAGCCGGGACCAGAAGCAAGGAAACAATAACTCCCTCCAACAAACCAGACTTTTGCTCAGTTATGACACTGTCACGATATAAGTACACCACAACACTGTCACTACGACACTAAACAGAATATAAAACTAGTTACTAGCACGTCACGAGTGGCCACTGTCCAAAGATCTCCCACCCTTTATATAGCAGGAGGAAACACCCAACAGACCAAAGCTCTTGCTGAACTGGCAGCTGGAATATGCCTGGGGGTATGTTGTTGAATATGCAGCACCAATAAATGTAGTTTTATCCGAGCTAGGTAACTTTCACCAACTTCACTTGAAACGTATAATAGTTTGAAACTTCGCCGTTGGATTAGCTTGGATCGATGCAGGCAGGTAGGTAATGCTTTATGAAGGTGGTTCGTTTCAAATGCACAGCGAAAATCTGTCATTTTAGACCGAATTTTGGTTTATGACGATATATGACATGTATAACAGATTTGAAAGGATTAGAAAGGAGAGAAAATGTTTCACTCAGCCTTTGAAATAAACTACAATGTAGTAGACTGACATTGAAATATTTTTAATTCACCAAATAGATTAGGTACCGTAGACCGTAAATAAATCATTTTTCAAAGAATCTTTTGTATGTTATATTATATTGTTTTAAGCATGTATTGAAAAATCTTCGGAATTTATCGCAAAAATTTTAGGATTCCTATAGGCTTTGCATATGCCCATCATGCTTTTTTTTATTAATTTTGTGTTGCATGAATTTGCATGCCTTTTTCAATTATTATTTTTTGTTTTAGCAAAAAATTATTTTTGGACGGGTTGCGTTAAAATTTCTGATTGCTAAGTGGGGTAATTGCTGAGCATATTTTGACAGTATCTTTACATGTTATTGTTGGCCCCGTCAATTACCTATAGCTAATTATTTCTCATTAATTTTTAAATTTCCGTTTTTTGTTTAATAACTAACACCTACAAAGTTGCATATACCTGAATATCATAAATATATAATTATAAAGATATATCTCCATTGAAACACCGTATAATAGTTCTCACAGTTACAAGCATTGATTGCATAATACAATATAAGATTTAAGAGCCTTCATAAAAGCTTCGATAGTGTACAGTGTACCTCTAATGTTTTGCTTCTTCTAGATTCTATGGTAAGTTGTGTTACTGGCCCAACTTTTTCTGTTTACTGTTTTTAGCTTGAGATAGCAAATTAAGTTAAGTCACGTTTGGTGTGGGTTTCAACATGAAGTTTTTTTTATTGATTAGCATTTTCTACTTCCATAATTTTGCATTTTGCTAGAACTGATAGGATAGACGTTATTGCGCATTATTTTCGTTTAATCACTTTGTAACACATTACTTTATATTGTGTAAATAACAAAAGGTATAAAAACGCAAACTAAGTCAAAAGCATCAGCACAATCTGCACAATTCAAAAACTCAAAAATCTTACTTTAAAATATATTACTCTAACTATCCCGTTTCAACCACAGCAAGTGCATATAGGAGTGAATAGTATGTATTGTAACGGTACTAAGTTCGTGCTGGGATGCGAGGCCGGTCACGATTTTGAAAAAGTGCCGGACGGTCGGGACCCTTGCTAAGGGGTATGGTGCAAGGTGCAATCCTTTACTTTGGGCCCTTACTGTTCATTTTGTATAGGTACTGTTTGGTTCAATTTAAAAAAAAAACACAAAAAAATGTAGTAAAATTATGAGCGAATTTGGAAATACTGCCTTACTATTTTTCACTAAAATTAAAGATAACAACTTTTTTTTTTTTTTTATTTCACGTTTTGGATTTTCTTGACTACCTACCATTACATGCACAGTGAATTGAAATAGTCGGTGGTACCCATTTGGTTTTCAAATTCTCTTTCATTATCCCAACACATACTTATAGATACAATAAAAACAAGTGGTAATCATATGGATCAGTTGAGCTGTAGAGTGCTTCCAACATTCTGCATTTAGCTCAAATGTTTCAATTGTAAATACTAATTCTAATTTGTTTCTATTATTTGAATATTTATGATTCAAATTTACTTTGTTAATAGCTTATCATGTGCACAATTATTCCATGAGTAGTATGCAAAATCTTTAAAATCAATTGCAATAGCGATAGCTTATCGTAATCCCTTGGACCACTACATATTCTATACATACGCGATTCATACAACTTCCTCAATAGCTGAGTTATGGGGAATCTGAGCTACAACAATGGCGGTCATTCAGTGCTTTAATGATATCTTGCTGAGATTATTTTCGACGCAAATCGTGAAATGTGAAAGGGTTTTGCTTGTAGTAGACATATCACTTATTTCAACTTGAATTCATTTTATGATCAGCTTGTTTATTGAGATGTATTCATGTGTGTATCACTCATAATATTTCCGTTGCTCTTTGCTGCATTTTGAGAATGACAAACAAAAGTAACGCCCAAATTCTCAAACGCAACTCAGATTTAAGCAAATCTCACTGTTATAAATCACGGGACATGCTTAAATCGGAGTTGCATTTGAGTGTTCGGGGGATAATGAACCAATGAGCGGCGAAAATAGTGTGACTGATTGTGAAACACTCACGAATACATCTGAATTGAATAGCTGGTAGTATTTTTACTTGCTAGTAATGTCTCCAAACCAAACAGTTTTAAGAGTTTATTATTTAAAAATTGTCCGACTCAAAATCATAAATTCCTGCTTTAAAATCTAATGATTTGATTGAGCTATTGTCGATTCGGCCATTGGCAAATCACCGCTCTTTTACCAAAATAGCCGAACCAATCACCATCCTATTGTAAAAGCTTACTTGCAAATTCCATTCGAATTTCAAACTTCCTAATTTCGATATTGAACTCTAAGGAATCACGGTCAAGAGGTAAAACGCGGTAGTTGCTAACGTCTCGGATTCTTAGGATTTATGAATTATGTATGACTATGACGTTTTGCAATAAATTGACGTGTCAGAAGCACGCACATTTCATAAATAGCAGAAAGTAGTTTTATGGCAAAAACAGAAAATATGTGTGGGTCAGTGAAAAAGCACAATTTTAATGGATTGGTACCAGTTTTGCTATTGAATTAGAAGCAGTGACTCATTCAAAAGGAATTTTAAATAATAAAAATATGTAAATTATGGTCGTTTCAACTACTGATTCTGATATGTAGCGCCATGTGGAGTAGGTTTTATGATGTTATTATAAGTTTCGTTTTAAAATATCAAAATAAGCTAGAAATAAATATGATCTTTCATAAACCATTTATACAACGTGTTGCTAAAACTTTCCCCACAGTCGTCCAAGCGGAATAAGAATTATCTAACCACGTTTTAGAACAGATAAGGACTAACCCTACCCCACAAAATAACCTTTTTGCGTCACCG